>CM077665.1:206153147-216153147 GCA_039707655.1 Elymus sibiricus | reverse complement strand
TATATGAACATGCATCATATTTGTTTGCGCATCATGTCATGCATATGTTGTGTTGTTATCGTGTGTTGATTGTTTGTTTTCGGATTGCTTCTTCTCGATAAAGTACCGAAAGTGTTCGGTGTGTGAGGATTCATTCGACTACGTTGGATCGTCTTCTTCATGGATTCGTTCTTCTTCCCAGCGGGAACTCAGGCAAGATGACCATTTCCCTGGATACCACTACTATCATTGCCATGCTAGTTGTCTCGTTTCTATCGCTATGTCTCGGTGCCTACCACCTGCTTGTCAAGGCTCTCAAATTGCCACGAAAAGCCTCTAACCCCCTCCACATCCCAGAAAACCATTGTTTGGCTATGTTACCGCTTGCTCAACCCTTCTTATAGCGTTGCTAGTTGCAGCTGCAAGTTGCTCCATGTGCCAACATGGATGTTTTTGAGATATCACGGTATTATTGCTATTTAATTTAATGCACATATATACCTTGTAAAAGGTGGAAGGCTTGGTCTTTTGGTCGGTGTTTTGTTCCACTTTTGCCGCCCTAGTTACTTCTGTACCGGTGTTATGTTCCATATTGAGCACTCCTAACATACTCGGGGTTGTTATGGGGACCCCCTTGACTTTCATTTTGGCATAAAACTCATCTGGCAAGGCCCAACATTGGTACTACATTTTCTCAACATAATAATATTGAACACCGTTAGTAATGCATAGGGCGTCATGAACCCGCGGATTAATTCAACATAATACAGGGGGGGCAGTACTGATGGTGTTGGTCCCAAACGGGCAGACTACGGGGCCACCGTGGGGAAACTCGGGGTTTGGTTTGGCTCGTAGTGTGACCCATCCGGTTGTGCCCTGAGAACGAGATACACGGCTCCTATCAGGATAGTCGGCACGTCGGGCGGCCTTGCTAGATTTGTTTTACCTTTCTCGAACGTCTTGTGCGCGGGATTTCGAGGACACTTCGGGCTATCTCGAGGTTGAGATTTTCCACCGAGATTCCACAGATACTACGGGTTGTCCCGCGGTTGAGGAATTCCAACGCAGCTTGTGGTTAGTTTGTGATGGATGAGTTGGAGCACCCCTGCAGGCTTAAATCTTTCATGAGAGCTGTGCCCGCGGTTATGTGGCAACTTGGAAATTTGTTTAACACCTGATAATAGCAAACTTAAAGTAGACTCAAATAAAATACACCAACCGTGTGCGTAACCATGACTGTCTCTACTCATGATTTCTGAACCGAGAGAGAACACGGTGGGATTATGTTTGACCGTAAGTAGGTGTTCAGGATCAATTAGCGATCATTACTAGTTCACGTCCGTTTATGCGACAATCATCCCCCCTTATTCTTGTACTCATAAGTTAGCCACTCAAATAATGCTTAGTGGTTGCTGCAGCCTCACCAGTTAAGCATACCTTACCCATTAAGCTTTTCTAGTCTTGATACCCTTGGAAATGAGATTGCTGAGTCCCTGTGGCTCACAGATTACTACAACAAGAGTTACAGGTACAGGTAATGCGGTGCTTTGACATGAGAGCGATGCTTGTTTGATTTGGAGTTCTTCTTCTTCTTCGAACATATGATGGGTTCCAGGCCGGCAGCCTGGGATAGCAAGGATGGATGTCATTTTATCGTTTGATTTCGTCCATAGTCGGACCCTGCTCTTCTGTATGATGATTGTATATGTTGTTGTGTTGATGTGATCTTGATTTAGCTTGTGGCGAGTATAAGCCAATTCTATATACTCATCTCTTCTTTACATGTACTTGTAATGATATCCATTCTTGCGAAACGACGAGATGCGCTTCTATCCCTGTCGAGGCCCTTGAGCCAAAATGATGATAGGATCGCATCTTGGGCGTTACAAGTTGGTATCAGAGCCTGTACCGACCTAGGAGCCCCTTGATTGATCGAACTTGGCCGAGTCGAGTCTAGTGAAAAACTATTTTGAGTCTAGTTATACCGGAGAGTAGGGTTCTTTTTACTCCTCTTCTATGCTCTGGTGAGGAATCGTGACGTAGGAATTTTAATTCTTCTCCTCTTCTCACTCAATTTTTTTTAGGATCATGCGGGTATTTTGGAACCTCTATGATGTCGATGTGACCGGAACTCTGTTCTTGGTGCCTCCCGTACGTATGGATTGGACCCGGGGAGTTGAGCTCCAAGGGATTCTTGACACATCGTTATCGTTCAGTTTCCTTCGTATCTCAGGACGCGGATGTTCGAAATTGCTTCAATACTATTCGTGGTGCGAAGAGTGTGGCGGCACCCAGTACTGGGGAGCGGTATCACACGTACTGCCATGTTTAGTATCGTTGTGATCATGAGGGTCTGAGGTAGAATAGTTTTTGAGGTTTCCCTGGTTATGTGTTGACGGATGTGATACACTGGTGGGTAGTATTATTGCTAGGAGTTGACCGATTTATTCAGTAATTGATCCATGTATCCGTTGGACCAGATTGCAAAATCAAAAAGATTTTGGAAGTTCTTAGGCGGGAATTCAAGAAGTTACCTAGGATTATCCTTCCAACAAATGCATGGTGAAAAATGTATTTGTTTCGGCTTAATTTGCAAGCTGCATCCTTTGCTTTTGTCGAGTATGGTAATTCGAGTTGCTTCGATGTCAAATGGTGATTTCATATCTTTCCGAAGCGGTGTTCTCATATATCTATGGGAGTGATAATCCTTTTGCTCAATCAATTGTCATGTCAAATCATATTCCTAACCGGTGTGCTTCTGTTCAAGATAATTCAACCCTCTCCAATATTTGCAAGATCAATCCTCATATTTCTTTCCAGAGTTCGTCTCATCTGTCTCAAGTTGTCTTTGTTTTTCCCACCCTCCCCCCCTTTTTCTTCAATGATTAAATCGTCATCCAAGTGCCTTTCTTATCATTGATGCTTCCGCTATCTTTTCTTCCGTTTTGTATCCGGTGGTTCATTGTGAAGATCCTCAAGTGCTAAGTTCATCATTTCTTATTCTCGGTTTTCTTCCCCGGTGGATTCGACTCAACCTCTCTCTATTCTATCTGGCGTGCTGAAGATATCTCAGAAGATTCGTGTTATCATTCAAATCCTGTTAAATTATTTTGAGGTTCTCACCTCATCAAGATCTTAATTTGTACCGGTGCAATTTCTCTCCTATCCTATCATTTCAACAGTGTTTTCTTTTGAGTGGGCCCATAACCCACAGGTTTCCCCACGATCTTACCTAGCTCTTCTAATTTTCCCATTGATGTCCTCAAGTTCTTTTCAAATATGACGTAAGAATGAATTTCATCAGTCATATTCCTTCTCGAGGATCGCTTCTAAATCATTTTCATCATTGGGTCAACCTTTTCCTTATTAATTGTTCCGGAGTGTCTCAGTAATTCATGGTGGTGTTTCTCATGATCATTCTCAGCGCTGAAGACCCAAGAATAGTTTCTCTTAAATCTTTATCTGTTCTTTTGAAGAATTCCCTTTTCAAACTTCGTGCTATCCTCTCAATTTGTTTTCAATCATGAGAAATTCCTTCCTTAGTTGTCCAGAGCATTTTAGTGTTATTTTCATTCCTCGATCCTCTGAAGGCCATCATTGCAGAAGATTTCTTTGTTCTCAGCTTTCAACTTTCGTTCTCAAATCATTCTTAATTGTCGCCTCTTCGTTCGTATCTCAATCATTCCGGTGGCTCATTCTAGTTCTGCTAGACGGATCAGGATCTTTTCATTCTCATGTATCTCCATTCATTCTTATTATCCCTCATTCATTTCAATTTCTTTTCCGGTGTTCTCGTTCAAGACTTCTTCAAGTTCGTGTTATCTCTCTTCAATCATTTTCAAGAGGAATAAGTAGTATGCCAAATCCATTGCGTGTCATCAATTTAACTTGATGAAGGATAACCATAACATAAATCTTATTCTTATTTATCGAGGTCATTTCAGTCCTTGTTCTAGAGGTGTTCATGATATCAATTCTCGATTCAAAGTGTTCATGTTTTCTTTTCTGGAGTTCCAAGCCTTGCTCAAGTATCTCGTCGCGAGGCTTCATCCAAATCTTGCAAGGTGTTAATCTTATTCTTTTCAACCTTCAATTCTTTTCTATCATCATTTCATTCTGGAGTTCTTCCAAAGATTCTTCATGGTGGTTCATTGAGGATGCAATTCTTTTCTTCAATTTTTTGTTGGAGAAGCTCAAATATTTGGTGTCTTGCATTTCAAAGTGCAATTCTTTCTCCATCATCTTTTGAGATGGTATTATTTCATTCTTGATTCATAGGAGTGTCGAAGATAATTTTTCAAGAATGAGATATTTAAACCCATCATTTCTTTCTAGGAGTTATCTTGGATTGGATTTCACCTAAAGCGTTTCCTAAGGGTTGTTGCTATCTTGGTGCTTATCAATGATCCAAGTGTTCTTCTATCCTCTTGGTGTAAGAAGTTAGCATGTCTTGTTGCTCCCAACCAATCATTGTTTTCCATTTGTGGCCGGTTGCCACCTCATACTTTTGAGATGTTCTCCATAAGCCCGCAACAAGCTTTTCTTTTCCTTGTTGATTTTCCAAGAACTCCGTTGTAACAATGCTTTTCAATTCAATTATGGTAGAAATTATCATTTCTTCTCCATTCTCTTCTCTCCAATGATCTAGCTTCTTTCCTTGTTCCGGAGGCATTGTGATGTTGCTCTATTCATCCCATCGTCTCGGTTTGTCAAGATCATGTTCTTTCCATGTTTATCCATTTAACCAGAGTGTTGTGTCCTCGTTTCATGTTCATTCCAGCTTATCAAGTTTGTTTCTCTTTTCTACCGGAGTGTTGCCCAAATTTCTTTTGAATTCTTGCTTGTTTCTCATATCATCCTTCTTCTCTTGGTTTCACTCGTTTGTCAATGAAGCAACTAAGTTTTACATCTTCCTTTCCTCGTCCTCTTCCCCTTTTCGTTCTAAGATCTCGGGGCGAGGTCTCGTGTTAGTGGAGGAGAGTTGTAACAGCCCGAGACCGACGCTCCAGAAGATTCCCCTTTCATTATGTTGTCATCGTGTGATTCGTTTGGTGGTCGCATTCATCTTCACATCATTCGAATCATCTACATTGCATCGGCACTCTGTCGACATCATTTTTCAAAACTTCCATCCGTCGTAGTTGCCGGTTCTCTCCGTTTGTGTTGTCAACCGTTTCGAGACCAACCACACTCGCACGCACCTGCGGCATGGTAAATTATTGTTTTTAAAAGTGGGTATAAAATATTCTCGGATTGGGTCGAAACTTGGTGTGCGATCGTGTTATATTGTAGGTAGACCGCCTGCCAAATTTCGTCACAATCGGAGGTCGTTTGATACCCGAGCAGTCGACCGTAGCGGCGCTGTCATCGATTTAATTATCGGACGTTTTCGCGGGTTAAAAAACTCTGTCACGGGCTGCATTGCTTCCCTCTCTTCTCTAAACCTAGCCCACCGACAAAGCCCACAACCCACCTAGCTAACCTTGTGATCGGAGCCGTCGGATCGACATCCTACGGCCCGAAAACAGACAAAAATCCCTAGCCCTAACCCCCTGCCAATAAAAGGAAGGGCTTCCCCTTCCAAATCTAGTGAAAAAAACCTAGCCTAACCCTTCCCCTACCTCTAGCCGCCGCCACCTCGCCTCAAAATCCATGCCAGACCTACCCACCACCACCACTTGTCGCTCCCGGGCCGGCCAGCGCCGCCGCGACCCTCCAGCCAGCCAACAGGGGCTTGCCACGCATCCCCGCGCCTCCCACAAGCCGTCGGGGCCCGCTTGGGCCCAGATCAGGCCCTCATGGGCCCGTCTGGCGCCGCTGCAAGCCCGAACGGAGCGCGCGCGCCCCCGCACCCACAGCCGCCAGCTTGCGCCCCCGTCTGTCCGAGCGCCTGCCGCCATGCTCGCCTCGTCGGACCACCGCATCGAGCCGCCGCCGGAATACCGTGCCGAGCCGCGCCAGCCGCCGTTGCCACACGCCTACCCGTGGTCGCCTTCACCCGCCGCCCCGGTCATCTCAAGTCTCAGGAGCTTCGCCATGGACGCCCGGCCGCAACCCGAGCGTCGACCGTCGCCGGTGGTAACCGTCGTCGCCGCCCCGTGTCGGAGATCGACGGATCCGGTCGCTCCCCTCCGGATCTGGCAGGTCCCAGCTGCCCGCGCCCACCGGAGAGCCCTTCCTGCCTCGATCCAGGCGGGATCGAGGAGGTTCACGACGACGCCCTCGCCCCTGTCGTTCACGTGGGCCGGCCCAGCCGCCTCTCCGCGTGGGCCCAGTCGCGCCCAGCCGGCCCAGCCTCCTCGAAGCCCATATGGGCTTGTCCCGCGAGGTGAGCACACCTCTGCTAAATCCTGCACTGGTGTTTTTTTTCTATTTGGCGCTCTGTCTATATAAACAAAACATATCAAATCTTGCATAATTATTGTCCCACATTTTTGTACAATAACCCATACATATTATATATGTTTTCGGGGTAGAAAAATCCATGGAATTTAACTGTACATTTAGTTTTGTCTTTTGAGGAAGGTTGTGTGCATGTCATTTTTGCCATGAAACCCTTTTGTTTATTTTGTGTGAATTAACCAATGCATGATATGAAATAATTTTCAACATGAGATATGCCTTGGACATGTGTGCTAGGCCCTGATATTTTTGGTTGCTATGGAAATCTATGTTTAGTTGTTATTTTCTTGTTGCTAACTTGCCATAAAAATATGTTGTTGTTTTGAGATGCTAAATATTTCTAAGTCTGAAAACTGAGTTATTTTGTTGCTGACTTGCCATGTGGTTTGCTATTGATCTATAGCTCTTTTGGTGTTGCCACAAAGGGATGTATTGTAAAGCATGTTATGCTCTATCATATTGTGCCAATAGTTTGCATGAATAGGTTTAGCATCATAATTAATTCTTCTGTTCACCATGTCAATCTGTTAAAAACTGCTGCTCATGTCTAGTCTAATTTTCACTAAGTCCGAGAATCTGTTTTCTTCAAAATGCCATGTTGTGTTGATGGTTGCCATGAATCTATGCATAATTTGATGTTGCCATAATGGAATGAATGGTAGCGCATCATGTCCTACACCTTGCTGTTAAATTTGATGCCATGATATGCCCTGTAGCATATAGTTCTACTTCCGCCAATATGCCTTCGTGATAAAACTGCTCTGTTAAAACTGTGATTTTCAGTAAGTCCTAAACTGTGTTCAAATAGCCATCTTTTGAGCCAATTTCCTATTGATCCATGCCTCTACTCAATTTGCTGGTATGATATGAATTGTCGTGCATCATGTAAGATACAGCCCCATGTCTTGTTTGTGCATTGTAGGATCTTGTAGCTTATTGTTTTTGTGTGTGCAAAATGCCATGTTGCTGTTTTGGGCAGATTTTAAATAAAACTTGCGTTGCTTGTTATTGTTGAACCGTGGCTCCGTTTTGAACATATTGCACATGAAACTTGCTTACAATCTCATGTAGTTTCATAATCTCTTGTTGCATCCATGATTTGAGATGTTTATGGTTGTTGATTGCATGCATTTGGCATTCATGACATATTCATCTTGTGTGTGTCATATCTTTTAGGTCGTAGCTCCGTTGCAAATGTTCTATATATGTAGATCGACTAGAATGACGAGTAGAATCGCATTGTGCATTTTACTTCCCTATTTATCAAATATAAAATATGGTTAGTTCAGATCTGGACCAATTTCGAAATTAACATGTGGGGTCGTTCGGAAATATTATATGTTGTTTCCGTCCCCATTTAAAATGCATAGATAGTGTAGTTGTTTATGCTTCACCTCTTGCCATGATAAACAACATTTAAACTTGTTATGTAAATAAGCGAGAGTGAACTAAATGATTCGAACGTGGAGTTTCGTCAATATGCAACTCGTTGCATATTGAGCTTCACTTAATGTGTAGTATGTGATTGTTGTGCTTTGACATGCCTTGCATATTTATATGAACATGCATCATATTTGTTTGCGCATCATGTCATGCATATGTTGTGTTGTTATCGTGTGTTGATTGTTTGTTTTCGGATTGCTTCTTCTCGATGGAGTACCGAAAGCGTTCGGTGTGTGAGGATTCATTCGACTACGTTGGATCGTCTTCTTCATGGATTCGTTCTTCTTCCCAGCGGGATCTCAGGCAAGATGACCATTTCCCTGGATACCACTACTATCATTGCCATGCTAGTTGTCTCGTTTCTATCGCTATGTCTCGGTACCTACCACCTGCTTGTCAAGCCTCTCAAATTGCCACGAAAAGCCTCTAACCCCCACCACATCCCAGGAAACCATTGTTTGGCTATGTTACCGCTTGCTCAACCCTTCTTATATCGTTGCTAGTTGCATGTGCAAGTTGCTCCATGTGCCAACATGGCTGTTTTTGAGATATCACAGTATTATTGCTATTTAATTTAATGCACATATATACCTTGTAAAAGGTGGAAGGCTTGGCCTTTTGCTCGGTGTTTTGTTCCACTTTTGCCGCCCTAGTTACTTGTGTACCGATGTTATGTTCCATATTGAGCGCTCCTAACATACTCAGGGTTGTTATGGGGACCCCCTTGACTTTCATTTTGGGATAAAACTCATCTGGCAAGGCCCAACATTGGTACTACATGTTCTCAACATAATAATATTGAACACCGTTAGTAATGCATAGGGCGTCATGAACCCGTGGATTAATTCAACATAATACAGGGGGGCCAGTACTGATGGTGTTGGTCCCAAACGGACATACTACGGGGCCACCGCTGGGTAACTCAGGGTTTTGTTTGGCTCGTAGTGTGACCCATCCGGTTGTGCCCGAAGAACAAGATACACGACTCCTATCAGGATTGTTGGCACGTCAGGCGGCCTTGCTGGATTTGTTTTACCTTTCTCGAACGTCTTGTGTGCGGGATTTCGAGGACACTTCGTGCTATCTCGAGGTTGAGATTTTCCACCGGGATTCCGCAGATACTACGGGTTATCCCGCGGTTGAGGAATTCCAACGCATCTTGTGGTTTGTTTGTGATGGATGAGTTGGAGCACCCCTGCAGGGTTAAATCTTTCATGAGAGTCGTGCCCACGGTTATGTGGCAACTTGGAAATTTGTTTAACACCCGGTCATAGCAAACTTAAAGTAAACTCAAATAAAATACACCAACCATGTGCGTAACCGTGACTGTCTCTACTCATGATTTCTGAACCGAGAGAGAACACGGTGGGGTTATGTTTAACCGTAAGTAGGTGTTCAGGATCACTTAGTGATCATTACTAGTTCACGTCTGTTTATGCGACAATCATCCCCCCTTATTCTTGTACTCGTAAGTTAGCCACTCAGATAATGCTTAGTGCTAGCTGCAGCGTCACCAATTAACCATACCTTACCCATTAAGCTTTGCTAGTCTTGATACCCTTGGAAATGAGATTACTGAGTCCCTGTGGCTCACAGATTACTACAACAATAGTTGCAGGTACAGGTAAAGCGGTGCTTTGGCGTGAGAGCGATGCTTGTTTGATTTGGAGTTCTTCTTCTTCTTCATCGATCATAGGATGGGTTCCAGGCCGGCAACCTGGGATAGCAAGGATGGATGTCATTTTGTCATTTGATTTGGTCCGTAGTCGGACCCTGCTCTTCTGTATGATGTTTGTATATGTTGTTGTATTGATGTGATCTTGATTTAGCTTGGGGCGAGTGTAAGACAATTCCATATACTCATCTCTTCTTTACATGTACTTGTAATGATATCCATTCTTACGAAATGACGAGATGCGCTTCTATCCCTGTCGAGGCCCTCGAGCCAAAATGAGGATAGGATCGCATCTTGGGCGTTACAGTACGTTAAGGGCCCAGTGCGATCCACCCCTGGGCTTCAGGAGCAAGACCCTTGCGAGGGTCCCTGCCTCGCGAGGTGTACGTCAACAAACATCGTCAAGAGCCTCGCGAAGCCCCCTCGCGAGGTCGCTTCTCGAGGCTGCCCCCGGAGCCTCTGCGGAGGGGACCGGACTAGGACAACTCGGTGGGGCCAAGCGGTCCTTCCTCTTCACGTGGGCGACACGCATCGTGCTGAGCGGTGACAAGGGCTGTGCCAGCAGGCATGGATTAGGAGAGTTTCCCCAACACACCCAATACAATGGCAAATTGTATAGGAGCACTAGTTCGGTGAAGAGATGGCGATACAAGTGTAGTATGGATGGTAGATATATGTTTTTGTAATCTGAAAATATAAAAACAACAAGGTAATAAATAGTAAACAGCGAGCAAAATGATAAATCAATACTTGGAAACAAGGCCTAGGGTTCATACTTTCACTGGTGCAATCTCCCAACAATGCTAACATACTTGGATCATATGATCATCCCTCAACTTGCAACAAAGAATCACTCCAAACTTCCTATCTATTGGAGAACAATAAGATGAAATTAGTGTAGGTAGTAGAAGCACCTCAAAGTTATTCTTTCCGATCAATCTTTTGAGCTATTCCTATAAGTGTCACAAACAACCCTAGAGTTCGTACTAAAATAACACCAATGATACATAGCAATCAACCCTAATGTCACCTAGATACTCCAATTTCACCTCAAGTATACGTCGGTAAATTATGCGACATGCATCAAACAATTTCAGATCTATCATATTCAATCCAACACAAAAAACTTCAAGGAGCACCCCAAGATTTATATCGGAGAACGTAGGACAAGAACGTGTATCAACCCCTATGCATAGATTACCCCAATGTCACCTCGGGAATCCGCAAGTTGAGTACCAGAACATACATCAAGTGAATCAATAGAACACCCCATTGTCACCATGGGTAACCACATGCAAGACATATATCAAGTGATCTCCAATCCAATATTCAATCCGACATAACAAAATCTCAAAGGTAAAGATTCAATTCATTACAACAAGGTAGCAAGGGAATAACATCATATGATCCGACTATATTAACAAAGCCCGTGATACATCAAGATCGTGACATCTCAAGAACAAGAGAGAGAGAGAGAGAGAGAGAGATTGAACACATAGATACTGGTACATACCCTCAGCCCCGAGGGTGAACTACTCCCTCCTCTTCATGGCCTTCGTCGAGATGATGAAGATGGCCACCGGTGATGGTTTCCCCTCTCCGACAGGGTACTGGAACATCTCCAGATTGGGTTTTCATCGATACAGGGAGTTGCGGCGGGGGAGCGGAGAGGCTCTCTTTATTTCCGGGGTTTCTGGGATTTATAGGATTTTTCAGTGTTGGAATCGCGTGCAACGGAGCCACGTGGGCCCCGACACACATCAGGGCGCAGCCTAGGGGGCGCGCCCTGATGGCTTGTGGCCCACAAGTGGCTCCCCTCTAGTGGTTCTTCACTCCAATATTTCTTATTTCCTCCAGAAAAAATCATCAAAAAGTTTCGGGCGATTCCGAGAACTTTCATTTTCTGCACAAAAACACCACCACGGTAATTCTGCTGAAAACAGCGTCAGTCAGTTAGTTCTAAATAAATCATATAAAGTGAATCAAAACCATATAAATTATTGTAAGCATAGGTGAATATGGCATGAATACTTCATAAATTATAGATACGTTGGAGACGTATCAGCAGTCATACTGTAGTCCCGTCACGCATGCCACCCCTGCTTCCCCTGCACCGATTCCACCATCGCTGCCTCCATCTACAACTCCGCTCCCCGCATTACCACTACTACCACCACCTGCATCACCGCCTCCACCCACACCGCCTCCACTGGCATCACCACCTCCGCCCACACCGCCTCCACCGGCATCACCACCTCCGCCCACACCGCCTCCACCGGCATCACCACCTCCGCCCACACCGCCCACACAGCCACCCACGCCGGAACTGTTGCAGGAGCAGATGGCTAACTTTGAGCTGGACCCAATGGAGTTCGTCCTGCAGGGTTTCGACGTCATCCATGGTGGGCCGTTACGCCTGCCCCGCACCTTCTTCTCGCCATCAGTGGCCCCAGACAGAAGGCATGAGGAGTATGCCATTGCTATCGTCGAGCCGGCTGCTCTGCCTGATGAGGTGATCCACTTCTGTAACATGATCAGTGATTTCATTGTCAATCAGTTAGGCCGGATTGTTCTTGATGCACAGCCGTGGATACAAGGTGTTGGTTTGTTCCATTTCCGTAGTGCCACTACTCGGCAGATCTTGATGGATCATCCGTCTTTCAATCTTGGGAACAATCGTTTTGTCAGATTCATTAGACATGATGAAGGTATTAATTACAGAGCTGTTAATGGTTTCCGTAGAGGCTGGATCATGGTCTTAGGTATGCCACTGGACTATCGTCGTACAGAGTACATTGTAGATGCTGTAAGCACGTTTGGTGGATTTCACAGTTGGAACCAAACTGATTCGAGGCTGGTCCGCACTCTGGCTTATGTTTCTTTCCATGCACTGTCTCTAGTTCCTCGTGGGATTGTGTACCGTGAATATGAGGATTTTGGACCAACTAGGGTCTCTTGGTCTACACCTGTATACATACTTACTGTTGAGTTTGCTGATGTTCTACAAGCTAATGAGGACCCCATGCCCCTCAATGGCAATCCTCACCCACTTCCTGCCCAAATGATGTTTAATAACCACAACTGGGCTTTACCTGAGTTCCCAGAGATTGGTTGGAATGAGGTTGCACCTCCGGCTGATAATCCCCATCCTAAGGACAATGCAGAGGCAGCTCATGTCCATGCTGATGTTGTTGCTGATGATAATGCACCTACCCAGGAGTCAGTTATGCTAGAAAGATCTGAAAATTCAGTTAGCTCTAACAATGTTGTTGCTGTAGTAAAGGCAATCATTCCGTACCAGCCCATTGGTCCTCATGTCATTCCACAGCAAGCCCTGCACATTGGACGAGTTCTCATTGCTTATGGCCCTGTTCTGCCTCCGGAACTGATCTGGCAAATAAGCTTTGAGCGGATGATGCCCTTCCAATGGGTCTCTGAAATACCCCGCATGTTTTTTCTACCACCATTGCAGCCTATTGTTCTTGCCAAGAGGTCATGGGACATCTCCTTCACAGATGATGCTACTTTTCAGGTCAAATTTCGCTCCAGCACTAGATCCGCTCCGATCAAGAGGCCGGTGGCTCGTGCACAATATTTTTAGGAAGCTCCATACGATAGCTCCAACTCATACGACAGGTTCATCTTCGCTATTACCACTTCTCCCAAGAAGCGTGGCCGCTAGAAAGCTGTTAGACCACCTTTGGTTGATTCAAATATCAGACGAAGTGCTAGGCTCTCTACTCTGTGAGATGGATACATGAATCCGCCACCAAGCCCCGTAGAAACTTAGATGATGAAGCCCGCAAAAAAGCAAGGCCACTCATCCAGCTGCAGACAAAGAGCGCAATGGGAAGAGAGACGAGAACACACTGCTAGGACCAAATCCTACCCGGGTAATGCAGCGCATTGGTGGACGTTTGGGGATTGGTGCTGACAAACCGACGACTAAGAAGCTTACAACTAGCTCATCTGCTTCCTCTGATAGCCAGAAGTCAGATGATCACTAACCCAGTCATCTATGAGGGTTTATGGTGTGCCCTCCAAAATGTCATCTATCTTTTGCTTTTATTGCTGTTAGCGGAACTTCTTTTAGCTCTCGGACTAAGTTGCATCATTCACCATATCATTACATGGCCGGTTGCCCTAGAGTTTATTTTGCATTGTAATGAATCACCCTAAATCTAGAGATTGGTAGGTTTTATGTTGGAACATTCGTGGCCTTAACTCAGACACACATCAACGCGCTGTTCGTGAGATGATTGATGGAAGTGGTAGTGCGGTAGTTTGCTTACAAGAAACCAAATGCGAGCACATTGATCAGCGCTTAATTAGGAAATCATATCCTAGGCGCTTTGATAATCTTACCTTTTCTCCATCTAATGGATCCTCTGGCGGTATTGCGGTTCTCTGGAATTCAAGTATCTTCTCCGGTCGGCTAATTGACTCCCGACCTTTTGTATTATTATTGATTCCAATCCAAACACAAAAATCATAAATTGACACTCGTATGTCTCTATTGTCCGTGCTCTGGGCCTACACGTGATGATTTTATTCATTGGCTTTATAATCTGCATATTCCTTTTGGTGATGATTGGCTGCTCATAGGAGATTTTAATTTCATGAGATGTTTGGATAACAAAAATTTGTCCGGAGGTAATGCGAATGATATATTCCTTTTTAATGAAATCATTGGGCACTTAGGGCTGCTGGAATTACCCATTAAAGGCAGGCAATTCACATGGTCCAACATGCAGACAACTCCTTTACTTGAACAGATTGATTGGTTTTTTACTTCAGTGAATTGGACTTTAACCTATCCCAATACTTTGGTTAAACCTCTAGCTCGTAAAGCTTCAGATCATGTACCATGCGTTGCCACAATTGCTATGGATATACCGCAGACTAATATTTTCCAGTTTGAAAACTATTGGGTCAATTTGCCAGGGTTTTTGGAATGTGTTGCTAATACTTGGAGCAAGCATACAACACGAACATCTGCAGCTGGCATTATATTTGATAAATTTAAATTGTTGAGACAGGCTCTCAAAGCATGGCATACCAATCTTTCCACAGTTAAGAGGCTGATTTCAGATTTCAATACAGTGATTTTTTTCTTTGATGAGCTGGAAGAGAGACGTAACCTCAAAACTCTAGAATCAACTTCAGAAGAATTGTTAAGTTGCACCTTGAGGAGATCCTGAAACTGTAATTTATATACTGGCGACAACGATGCACAATCAGAAACATTAAGATTGGGGAGGAAAATACTAAATTTTTCCATGCTATGGCAACTGAAATATTAAGGCGTAATTCTATATCCTCTTTGTGTAATACTCATGGGGAAACTATGACAACTCACCATGAGATGGCTGCTATGTTTTGGTCTGATTTCAAGCAACGAATGGGCACCTCTAGTGATATTAATATAATGTTGGATCTAGATAGGTTGGTGGAGAAAGTGGATAATCTAGATGATTTGTCACTAACTTTCTCTGAGGCAGAAATATAAGAAGTAATTAATGATATGCCCACTGATCGTGCTCCAGGACCGGATGGCTTCACTAGTCTTTTTATGTGGAAATGTTGGTCCATTCTAAAGGAGGATTTTATGAAACTGGTGCAAGAGTTCTATGAGGGTAGATGTGATCTGGAATGTCTCAATACTTCTCTAATTACTCTCATCCCAAAGAAGCTTAGCCCGGAAGTTGTTGGGGATTATAGGCCAATTTCATTAACCAACACTTTCCTAAAGTTTCTCACAAAGCTTCTCGCTAACAAATTGCAAAAAGTTAGCCTGCTAAGCATGCATCGTAATCAGTATGGTTTCCTCCGAAGCAGATCGATACAATACTGCTTAGCTTGGTGCTTTGAGTATATACACCAATGCAAAGCTTCCAAGAAACCTATTGTCATTCTTAAGTTGGATTTCAGAAAGGCTTTTAATACTATTGAACATGCGGCAATGCTCACAATCCGAAAGCACAAGGGCTTTGATGATCGATGATTGAACTGGATAAAATCTTTGCTCTCATCAGGGTCTTCATCTGTTCTGCTTAATGGAGTACCGTGGAAACATTTGTGTTGTAACACTGGAGTTAGACAGGGCGACCCATTATCTCAACTCCTCTTTGTTATTGCGGTGGACCTTCTTCAGTTTGTGATTAATGATATGAAGAATAGGGGTATTCTCACCTTGCCCATACCTAGCAATTCGTCAGACTATCTGATGTTCAGTACGCGGACAATACGCTGATTGTGTTGTAGGAGAGGACAATCAGCTTTTGGTCATCAAGGAGATGTTAGATAAGTTTGCTGCTTCCATGGGTTTAAAGGTAAACTTCTCTAAATCGTCAATGATCCCACTAAATATGACAGTAGAAGAAGCATCTAGAATTGCAACCTTACTTGGCTGTCAAGTTGGCACCCTCCCATTCATACATTTAGGCCACCCTATGGGCACTACGAGACCAACAATCTATGAGATAATGCCATTAGTGGATCGAATCGAGAGAAGGCTTTCGGCAACTTCATGCTTTCTTAATCAAGGGAGCCGGTTACAACTTTTATAGTATATTCTATTGGCGATGCCTATATTCTTTCTATATTCCCTGTCAATTCCAGATGACATTCTTAAGCAGATTGAACGCATTGAGCGGCAGTGCCTCTAGCATGGAAATTTGGATACCCCTCGACAATCACTTGCATCCTGGAAGTTAGTTTGCCGGCCTAAATCTTCGGGTGGTCTAGGGGTTCTAAACTTGCGGGGTGGAAAATGAGGCTTTACTGTTAAAGCAATTGTTTAAATTCTTCAATAAGTAGGACAGTCCTTGGGTGCAATTAATTTGGAGCATGTATTACGCTTCCTCCCCTCCACAAGCTACAAAAATTCGTGGATCATTCTCGTGGCGGGATATCCTCAAACTCATTGACAAGTTCTGTCAATTGGCTCTACCTGAAGTGCGCTCGGGCTCCTCCAATCTTTTTTGGCACGATCTCTGGAAGATTGATGGCAGGTGTGCCCCCCTTAAGGAAATATTCACCAGGCTATTCTCCTTCGTCAATGATGGATTGCTGACAGTGGAAGAGATGCTATCTAAGGATTCATTGGAGGCAAATTTCCACCTACATTTATCAGCTCAAGCGTTTGAGGAAATGAATCAACTTAATGTTCTCTTATCAGACATAGTCTTGCAGGAACATATATATGATTGATGGGGATGGCCATCAAAATCTGGTGATTACAGAGCAAACACCTATTATATCTTTGGACATAGCCACATTAATACTAATCCAATTTTCAAATGGAAATGGAAGTGATCTTGTACATTTAAGCTGAAGGTTTTTGGTTGGCTTTTATTGATTGATCGACAGAACACCCGAGATATGATGCAGCGTAGACACTGGAATGTAGATGAAGACACCTGCATCCTGCGCTTGTCTTTAGTTCATGAGGACCGCACACAACTGTGTTTTACCTACAACTTTAGTCAAAGGATATGAAACTACCTGGCCATACAGTGGAGAGATCAACCGCATTAGTCCAATTATCAGATGGCTTTGGAAGCTAAGAAAGATTTCAACCAGCCTCTTTTCACTAAAGTGGTTTTTGTAGCAGCTTGGAACATATGGATACTGAGGAATGGGAAGATCTTCGGGAATGAAAGGCCTTCTTTTATGGCACGGAGAAGGAATTTCATCCATGATATTTCTCTTCTAACTCATAGGATCAAGTGTAAATATAGGAATAGCTTAATCAATTGGATATCTTCTCTCGCCTAGGTAAGCTGATATAGATAGGTTTTATTCTCATGTAATTTTCTTTCTTTTCTGTATCACCAGACTATTTGGACTCCTTTCTTTGTGTGCTTTTATTAATAAAGGGCTGTGAGGCTGTTTCCCTGAAGTATATAGTCAAATAAATATTAAAAGTACCAAAGGTTTTTGTTTTGGAGTTGGAGTGGTAAAAACAGAGGGATTGATTTTTGAAGGTGGTTTTAAATGCCCAAATATGAGTTTAAATTTGGACAGTGTTGAAAAGTGTGATAGACATGCATGAAAGTTACACCATTAAATAGCTAGGAACTTTATAAGAATTTACGATTTGGGATTTTTGCATTTGGATATTTATTCTATTATGTGGAATTTTTGGTAAATTGCTGGAAAAGGGAAAAAGAGAAACAAAATGCCACCGAGTGGTTGGGGAAGAACAGACATAGCTGGGCCGGGGCCTTGGCCCACGCGCACTGGTTGGCAGCCAAAGGGCCACATCGAAGGCGGGTGGATGAGTGCGCCTCCACTTGTCGTGCCATGACCCGGGTTAAACCCGACAGGTGGGTACGGGGGGGCCCAGTGGTCAGCGGGAGAGAGAGTGTGGAGAGGATGATAGACAGGCCCCTCCGCGGGTTGTCTACAACCTCCTTACAAGGGAGAGAGGGAGGTCACTGGTGGATCTTCCAACAACGGTTCGAGGAGCTAAGGACATGATCGTGCTCAATAGGCTGCCGCCATACGAGAGGAGGTGGAGTTGGTCGCCGGGAGGCCGGGGTTCGCCGACGACGAGGAGGCCATGATGGAGGTGCTTCGGGTGTGGTTATTCTGGTTGGATTTGACTGCAAATCGCGCGGGAGAGAAGGGTAACCGCACCAACAAGCCGAGAGAGGACCAGAGGGAGAGAGAGGAGCGTAGGAGATGGTCTTTACCAGGAGATCGCCGGATAGCCGAGCTGGCAGAGTTCCTCTCTAATCCGAGCGCAGGGGCCTATGAGTGTAATAAGGATGATGCAGGCGTGTGATTGAGGGTAAGGGGGAGCGGAATGGGTGGAGAGGAAGGCTTGGGGCAGCAAAGCTCACGCGTGCCCGCGGGGATTGCCGTGGTGTCCACAGGGGAGATCAGGGGCTTGTCTATGCTGTTCGTGGGGCTAGTGCAGGACTTTGGGGAGCGGAAGAAGGAGGAGAGAGAGCTTGAGGCAGACGACAGGCGTGGGCTACAGCTGTCGAACGCAGGTGGTGCTCGGGCATGCGCGGCAATGGCCGATGGAGAGAGAGGGAGGCGGGGGCCAACCGGGATGCGTGTTGCGAACGCCGAGGGGAGGACTCTGGCGAGCGGGGGGGGGAGGGGGCACGAGGTGGTCGGGGCCTCGGGCAGGACATGGCTACAATGCTTTAGTGCACTCTAGCATGCTCCAGAGCGCCCAAATGGTCGGCATAGCCATGCCCCGCACGCTCTGTCTTGTCCAATAGTGCTTGGGGGCTTTAGGGATGCTCCAGGAATGCTTGTGAGCTAAGGTTGTGGTAGAAGTAAAAGAAATTCGGGGAGGAGACGGTGTGCCATGGTGAACAAAAGAGAGAAACCAGGGTTTTACCCCATCAATTATTGAGATATGGGGAGGAGGTTCTTACAGGAGGTAGAAGAGGTCTAGGAAGACCTGTGGTAAAAAGTTGGACTCAAGGAGAATAGCATACACCAGTGGAGAAATGGCTAGCCAAAACTCTTGTTCGTGGTGCGCCATTTCTCACTAACGCCAGCACTAATATTTTCAAATAGTGCTGACATTATCTAAATTCAAATGCCATAGCTATTTGTTTAGTACATGTGTTTCATATTAGGCCCGACGTGGCGCATTAGGCCCACGCCAGCACTAGTCGGTTTTAAGAGCCCTCCTGGTGCAGTAAAAAACTTATCCTTTCATACTCACTCTCGATCCCCAACTCCACCCGTCCTCCTCTCGATCCCCGATGTCGCCCCGCCCGACGCCACTGCCTCCCGACACGGCCCGTCTCCGCCCGACGCCGCCACACCCGACGCCCCCCGATGCCGCATGCACACCACCTCGCACCCGAGCACCTCCACGGTAAGTCCCGCGCCCTCCCTCTCTCATTTTGCTTATGGTTAGGATTAGGTAATGTATGTAGGACTAGTAGTCACATCTCTTGAGCTCTGCATCCAGTGGCGAAGCCACGTTTTGACTATGTGGTGGCTTAACTACACAGGAATTTCACAAGTCAAATACTCCGATGATAATTATAATTACCTATAATTATAAAATATCCATGCAAAAATATATGTCTATAGAACATTGGTCTAAATATATGAAATATTCAGGAAATGCACACATATTTTTGATACTTGAATATATGAAATAGCACTGAAGTCAATTCTCCATTGCACAAAATAATGCAAAATAAGAATTTTTTTTATCAGTTTCTTGCTACTTCTTTCTGATACTTATTAATGCGACATGATTCAGAAGACAACATGAGCAGGACCATATCATAATAAAAGAACTCCTAACTATGAGATTTAATTGTGTGGTGGCATCTAAGGTGTGGGTACAAATTGTCGTGATAGATAAAAGTATAAGCATTTTGGACATTGACAATTCAACTCGGCCAAACTAAAAGTGAGTACAAACCTATGGAATGAATGACACTCTATTCAAAAGAGCTCACTTTTAAATTTTACTGTAATTCATAATGCCTAGTAAGTCTATCATATGCTAGTAAAACATAGTGCTTAATTATGTTCTAGTTGTTTTACAAACATAAGTAACTGGAGTACACTTGTTTGTTGTTGTTTTCTATAACCAACAAGAACCAAATAGGATATGCATTTCTTGCTAACAATCTGAATGTAAGGGATCAACCTAATGTTTAATTCTAAGATGATGAGGTTAATATGAATTCTAAGATATGTTTTCAGTGCTTTATATTAGATGGATTTCAGAACATATGTCTCAATCTTGTAATGTTTAGGTAGTAGTTGATTTATATTATTGCTACTATAAGTTTTAATTTGCTTGTGTACATAATTTGAAACATGACAGATGGACAATTCTACAAGCAACAACAAATCGGTGTACGACGTGGACAAGTGGAATAAGTGGCTCGGAGTCACAGTGGACCTTCAAAAAACTCGAAGAACACAATGTGGATGTGAAGAATGAAAGGAATAGTCTTCTCACAGAGCGTGCTAATGCCCTTGTTAAGTCAAAAAACTGAGGGAGCTGAGGGATAACTTGATGGAGGAGGGGGATAGATTGAAGAAGTAGAAAAACTACTCAGGGCAGAGAGGATTGAGCTATAGACAGAAGTTGCTCACTTCAACAATGATAGGGAGATCAATCGGAAGAAGATTCACCAGCTGAGGATAATCCTTGATGAAGAGTAGTTTAATTATTTCAGTACCTTTTGAGAAGTTTTAAACAATGTAGTTTATGAGTATGTTTGGTTGATCAGTACTAAGTTTTAAACTCTTATTAAGTTTATGAGTATCTTTAATTGATCCATACCTTTTGTGAAGTTTAAACTCTTAGTTTCTGAAGTAGTGTTTTTTATTATCCAAAAAAATGTTGGCGTTGGATAACAACGCACGACAAAGGTAGTATAGATGTATAGCTGGTGTTGGCCACGTGGACGCCAGCAACACGTACTATACTGATGGTGTCGACTCCAATGCCACCACTATTTTTTAACTGTGGCGCCATATTGGTGGCGTCGGGTGTCCATGCCAGCAAGGCTATTTTTGCCACGCCATAGCTAGGCTTTTCTACACTAGTGCATAAGAGGTCAAAATAGTAACTTTTCCAAGTTACTAGAAGGTGTTTGATTGAGGTTTGAGCCATCAATGAGGTTCTCCTTGCTATGAAATTTTTAATAGGAGGAAATGGTAGTTTCAAATGAGGTTGCTCACAAATTTTCACCTTATTTTAAGGAAGGGGCCAATGCAAATGTTTCAAACTCTATAAATGGGCAGAAATGGTTTTGGCAAGCTTTGATCAAGCTGCCCCGTTCTCCTTGATGCACCATTTGGCGTGGAGGCATTATTAGAAGATTAGAACATGTCCACAAGGTTTGAGATACAATGGTGACAGTTGACAATGTAAAGTTGGTCCTATTTGAATCTAGATAGAGAGGGTTTTGGGACACTTTTATGAACCAAAATTACTTCGATTGAGATGAAACATGGCAAGATCATCACATGGGGCATATGTTACTTGTTGGAATTTTTCTAGATTTATTTGACAATATTTCTTATTGAAATATTCCAAATACTTGAAATATACCGAAGGGGTTTTGGAGGGTTTTGTCCAATATTTTTAACAGGACCATGTGTTGAAACTCATATATATGGACAATATATGTCCACTGAGTTTCCCTAAATTTTCTCAAATATTTTTGAAACATCAAAATAATTTTTCCCTATAAAAGACCATTTCTGGCCTAAAAAAAAGGCATTTAACTAAAATACAAAAATATCTTATAAAATTATATTTTTGAGGTTTTGGGAAATCTTATAGATAATAGGTTCCAAATAAAATCTTTGGGGCAAAGCATTTACCCTAATTTGAGGACTTGTAGTACAAACCTCAATTCAGGGGTTTTTGAATACCTAAGTCAAATAAATGCTTTTTGGCCAAAATAATATTTTATAAACATAGTTTTATGTCCTATACACATGGCATGATCACTGGGTAAGGTTTTTGATCAAGGAGATGAGTTTCGAGAGTAGGAGGAATTTAATGAATTATAGCACAAACAAGCAAGCAAGAAAATAGCAATCAAGTCAAGCACCATAAGCACACAATTATTTTTTTGTTGGTCACAATTTTTAAGTTTTGCTAATATAGTGATGTGACACAAAACCCAGGGTGTGACAAACCGACCCCACTTACAAGAATCTCGTCCCTGAGATTCCTAAGCTAGGCGGTAAAGAGATGCGGAAATTCGGAGGTGAAGTGGAGTCTTCACCTTCCATGTTGATTCTACTTTGGTGGGTCCGCTCCACTGGACCTTGAAGTGATCGAGGATACATCTTTGAGTGCAACGTTTGACTCCATATAATACGTGAGCGGGGCTCATGTGATAACTTATGTGTGATTAGTAGGTCGTCGATAGGATGATCGATTTCCTTGTAGAGGTCGGGGTTGTTGGGATCTGGGAGACACTTCTGGAGTTGTCATGCACATCGGACAGCCCAGAGGCATCTTTAGTTGGTAGGTACCATCTCTTTGTTCACATGTTTCTTCTCTTCGGGGTAGTTACCTTGACGCGTCATGGAGTACTCGATGGGATGTCTCCTGGTACGTCGTCTTTCCGTGTCTGGAGTGAGATTAAAGGTTTTGCGGCAATTCAGATCCAGCTGGGGCCAAGGCTTGGTGAACGAGGTACAGGTAAGGGTTTGGCTTGTTTGTGTACTTCCAAAGTTGGCACACGTGAAAAAGTCTCGAGTCTAAGTGCTGGCCCTGGGGTTACCCACATTTCTTAGTGACATCATGATGTCTTGCGTTTGTCTAGAAGTGTCAAGCCTTGGTGTAGCCTCTGTCGACAGAGAATCGTTGACTTCCTCAAAGCAGGTGATCTTCAGTCGCACGTGGTCTTATCTAGGCGAGTGTTAAAGCTTGTCCATGTAGGCTTCTTGTCGTGATCTTCCCCTTGAATAAGTTGTCCAACTATGTTCTTTAGCCATCCATGGCCATTTTTCTTCGTATTCACGGACGCACACTCTCAGTATGTCTTCGAGGGTTTGGTTTACTTGCCTCTTCGTAGCCATTTATGGCAAGGTTTGGGTTGAGTCTCATCCCTAAGACTAAACTTAGAGACTTGGTGGCAAAACGGGTTCTTCCATCTGAGAAGGTTTTTGAGGGATTCTAAGTAAGCTGACTATCCAAAAGTATAGAATAGCCATCTAGTCCCCAAGGTTTCAGGTTTGAACAAGTGGGGAGGACTACCTTTGGTAGGTGGTTCACCATGATCCAGTTAGGGTTACGACCATGATTTAACCAAAAAGGGGCTAGTAACTAAGTCATGACAAATGTCCCACTCTATTCCAGGTTCTAGAGATAGTAGGGAAGTCATGCTCATCATATTTTATCGAGGTGGTGGAGTGAAGGATCCTTCCAACTTCTCAGTTCCCTCCTAGTCAGTAAAAGGTGACCTTTAAAACAAGGAACTCTTTAATTTCTCTTGATGTCCAAGGCTTCATCTTGCTTGAACGTCGGCGCTGCTTGGCATAGTTTAGCTAAGATAGACGGCAAGGGAGTCGTGCTTGACTTCTCTTGCTTCTTCATATCTTCATCGTGGTTTCCCAACCATAATGGTTCTCCATCTTGCTAGGGTAAGAATGTCTTCTGGTGCAGGGAGACCACTTTGAGGAGTCCAACTCCTTCGACGTAGAACTTTACACTTGAGAGACTTGGCAATTCGTGCTTTTGGGGCTTATCCAAGGTAGGTATAGGGTGTTCCTTACTTTCCTTGGATAACTAAGCATGTCACCCATGAGGACAACAACGTATCTCTCCAAGTATCACATCAGTGTTCTGCTCATGGGACATGTGAGAGGAGCGGGCGTTTGTTTCGGGTGGTTACTTGTCCAGGGTTTTGTGGTCCCTCATAATCTAGTTCTTCGTGTCCACCTTCCTTATGGACATGATTGGTGGTGGTCGAGGTGGAGTATTGGCTATAGTCTTTTGACTTAGAGCCGAAGCCTATGGTCATAATCCGGCCATGTTATGGCTCGGTAAAGCTTAGGGGTTTCAAGGAATTTGTGATGCGAGTGAAAGTTTGTCATCTCAGTCTTGAGCATAGTTCTTAGATGCCAATAATCCTACCTAACTCCCCAAACAAAATCACCTTATACCATTGAAAGCATTGTCTCATATAATTCATCTCCAAACATCACTCATGCTATTCATATCCGCATGGCTCTCAAGAGAAGGACTAAGCAAAG
Organism: Elymus sibiricus; assembly: GCA_039707655.1. Lineage (NCBI taxonomy): Eukaryota > Viridiplantae > Streptophyta > Magnoliopsida > Poales > Poaceae > Elymus > Elymus sibiricus. Next base: position 216,128,924 of record CM077665.1, on the reverse strand, counting down.
TCTGTTGTGTCATCTATAATCTATCTCACATGTATCCCTATGTAAATATCCTTGGGTGGAGCATACAATTACTATGCTTGAATAGAACACTACAAATCCAAGTGCTCAGCTAATCTAACCAAGGTCAAAGGTGTTGCATCTCTATACTAAGGAAACACATAATATACAAATCCAAGATCTTATTTCCCCTAGGAATCCAATCTAATGGTTCATCAATTCTATTAGTCATTATATGATCCATTAACTCTTACAAATCCAATCTTTCTGGTGTTCCACATAATCTTCTAAAGTGCATATAATCCGCAAATCCCTGAAAGGAGTATCTTATCACAGTATATCCACAAATTTACATTATCATTGTTAGTAAACTCCAAAGCTAAGCTTATACAGATCCCCAAAACAACTCTGACTACAATCCAATTTCCTAGTTTTACTTTCCACCGAGAAGTATGGTTTCATGATCGACATAATCAGACTACATCCAAATTACTCCGAACCATGTAGAGTTACTGATGCGGAGCATCCTATGGACATCACCATGGCAAGAGTCCCTTTGGCAAGTGACACGTGCGACATCTACTACACATACATAAAGGTGAATCATCTCCTTTACACGTGTTCACTTGACCCCTTCGAGGATGGTATACTACTTGACACTCCTCTCGTGTGCATGCATAGGTATTGCCAGAGCTTCACGGATGACGAGGAGGAGTGCGAGCGTAAGTGTACGCCTACACCATCTGCGAGGGAAGCTTGGAAGAGAAGGATGAAGAAGCGAGGAGAAGCTTCAGGAAAGCCCGGAAATTCCGGCCACCAGCCCGGAACTTCTGGCCCCCGGAACATCCGGCTGTCCCGGAACTTCCGGCCTCTGGCGCCCAGCACAGCCGAGAGTGTGCCAACTCTCTGGGTTTCCCGGAACCAGCCTGGACCTTGCCCGGAACCTCCGGAGCCCGGAACTTCCGGCCCTCCCCGGAACTTCCGGCCCTGTCTGCGCAGAGACTTGGGCCATAGCCCGTGTACCTATTTTGCCCCTCACTTACCCCTTCGTGGCTTGCACTATATATACTCTTCTCCCACCTCCATTCTAGGGTTAGCAAAGTGATAGCTCATTCATACATGAGCTTTGCTCCTTCCTCTACTTCTCTCATGGAGACCGAGGCCTCCACCGGAGAAGATCCCTAGAGGATGTCAAGACCCCTCTCAAGGGAAGATCCGTCTACGGATTCAAGGCCCATCTCTCCTATAGATTTGGATGAACTACCCATGTATCTTTATTTCCGTTGTTGTTCTTGGATCTTGATGCACCTCTTGTATTGCTTGTGATTTTAGGAGTACTTGGTGTGGAACTTGTCCAATAGAGTGTTTTCCCTTTGATTCTCTCCACGTTTTCCCCTCATGTTCTTCATGTTCATCGTGTTCTTCCTCAAATCCACCTCCAATTCGTGAAGATCAGACCACCTTCGGGTTTGCCCCGTATCATATTGGTATCAAGAGCCACATTGCCACGAATTTGGAGCCCTACCCCCCACTTTTCTTGCATTAGTTCGTTTTTTCCTCCCAATTTCGAAAATATCCACAAAAAGAGCCCCAAATTTTTTTCTTGCATTTTGTTGTTCTTGTGTGTTTTTGTTGATTTTGATCCGTGGATCTACTATTTGGCAAGTGGATCTACCTCCCTTGGTGTTACCTAGCCCCAATTTTACCTTTTCCCCCCTTCAATTTAGGGTTTTTCCGCCCCCGTTCTCAGATCCGGAATTTAGGGTTCGTCCCGAAAGTGTTTTCGCGACCCCCTGAACTTCCGGCATCGCCCGGAACTTCCGGCCCCCAAAACTTTCAGCCCCAGCCTGGAACTTCCGGCCTAAACAGAAAGTTTCCCCACACTTTCCCGCACCCCCCCCCCCCCCGGAACTTCCGGACCCCGGAACTTCCGCCCGGCCCGAAACTTCCGGCCTAACCAGAGTCATTTCAGCATCAGCCATTTCACCGTTTTGGCCATAACTAATTCATTCAGAGTCCGATTTGGGTGTTCTTTAGCTCGTTTTGTAGCTATTGACATCCACCATCCCACAAAATTAGATCCACCATCATTTGACACCATCATATTTTTCAAATTTTGGCAAGTTTGCCTAGGCCCTCCACCATATCATCCGCAATACCACCATAGACTTCCGCAATCTAACCCATTTTGGTTTCCATTGGATTTGTGGTTGCTTGAGTTGTGATTTGAGTCTCCTAAGGTGTCTCGGCTACTTAGGGATGGTTACTTCTTCATCGACCACCGGTGACTTGTATCGTTCCATCATCTACATCGACCACCGACGTTTGACATCGACGACGACCATCCATCCTTTGAGACCACCTTCAACCGGAAGCAAGGCCGGTTTACCCCGACTTCGTGAAAGGTTAAGTGTGACGAAGGTATACATTCCATCATACACTTTTCTTCCTTGCCATTACATCTTGATAGCCCCACCATCTTTGTGATTACCTTCATACCTATTGAGACTAGCTATCCGAGTATTGCCGGGCTTCATGAAAACTTGTGCACCATAGTGATACGATATCATATTGTTGCATCATTGGAAATATCATATAGTGCAATTGCTTGCTCCCATGCATATCTTGTGATACTTGTCTCATATATTTGGTTGAGGCTTAATAAGAATAGTGGAAAGGAAGAGAAGAGACAAAAAAAAGCTTCTAAGCATGAAAGAAAGATCAAAGCTTATAAGTATAGAGTTGAGCATGAAAAGAGATACTTGTGCATAAGGATACATGGAATAGGAAAAGTTTTGCTTGCATGAATAGGATTGGTGCCAAGTGGTGAATCGTGCCCAAACGTGCAATCAAGCTAGCATCTCTCCTAGCATTTGTGCAACAAGAGCTTAGTCTTCGTTAGGGAATTTTGTATTGCTCATCCCTATAGTTGCACAAGCCCCATTATCCCACCGCGTGTGTTTCTTTATTGCCCTCCTATATATTGTGATCGCTTGCTTTGCATTTTGAGTCCATTGGATTGATTTCAACATTTGCAATATCTTGGACTTCATTTTTCTTGATATTTTGTGCCATTAACCCCACCGAGCTCCACTATAAGCCATTTGTGTAGGTTGTGAGAATTGGACAAGGTTTTTCACCAAGTGCACTCTTTTCCTTGCTTACATTGTGGTCTTTTAAGATCCATCTACAACTTCGGAAAGAGGTAACTTTGGTATGTTCATTCCATCTCGTTCTCCTGTCCCCTCGAGTGCTTCCATGGATAGGGACGGCACATCTCCTTCGGTCTACAACAACAATGACGAGTTCGATGCCATGAAGAAAACCATCGACGCCAAGATGGATGCTCATTTGGAGGAGCTCAAGGCCCTCATCAAGAACCGCACGAGATCTTCATCATCTTAGAGAAGACGCTCAAGTGCACATGCTTATGAGCTACCATCTCCGGCAAGATCAAACCGGCATCGACACCATCAACGACATGAAGAAACAACGACGCCAACATCAAGGCGTCTAACAAAGAACAAGTGTGAAGGTCACGAGCTCGACACCAACCACCGCTCGATGACTTCACCACCTACCTTGGCATCTTTGCCAAGTGACTTCAAGGCATCTTCGCCTTTGGATATACGGCACCTTCGCCGACAAGCACCTCAAGAGAAGCTCCCCAAGCTCAAGTCCGCGACTTCCACAAGCTACTACGACCTCGACATCGACCACGAGATTCCTTTATTTGGGAGTCAAGACCCCGAGGAGTATCTCGATTGGGAGCGCAAGATGGACTACTACCTCAAGCTACTTCAAGTCCCTTCCGAAGATCAAGTGAAGTGCGCCACAAGAAACTTCCACGGCGACGCGTCGACATGGTGGTTTCACACATCTTCGACGAGCTTCGACATGAGTTGGTCCAAGTTGCAGAGAGCAATGCGGCAAGAGTTTGTGCCTTCTACATACATGGAACATCTTCAATGCCAATTGGAGGACACCATACAAGGATCCAAGTCCATCGATGAGTACTTCATGAAGATGAAGAAAGCCTTGCGATGAGCCGGTGTGGACGACCCCATTTGGATGAAGTTCCACTTCATGATGGGATTGAATAACGACATCGCCAAGACTAACTTCCACAACACCTACGAGTCTCTCGATGACCTCTACATTGGTGCTCTCAAGGCGGTTCAAGAACTCAAGGCCAAGGCTTCTCCACCCCAAGCACACTTCGCGACGACCAAGCTCCTCGACTACGAGCTTGAGGATGGTACCACCAAGATGTCTAAGCCCGACAAGCTCCAAGACGACGCTCCAACGTCCGACTTCACCGACATCCCTCTTTGTGGCATTGACGATGCTGAGTCTACCACGACTCTTTTTGAAGACGGCTCGGCGACGACCACGACTACGGAGCCACTCAAGGAACATGCTTTGGAGGCGAGCGACAAGGTGGCGAGCAAGGTTGACGCTTCCATCTTTGGAGGCGAGAGTGATGTTGAGCCATCTTCGGCCTTCATTCACGGCGACGGTGACGAGATGGTTGAGCATGGGATTTTCCCTTCGACCACGGCGACTTTTGGAGTTGAGTTGAGAGACTTTTGCCACCATCTTGAGAGTGAGAGTGACTTCACCACTAGCCCCATATATGATGAGTTGCCCCAATTCCCATGTGAGGAGAGACACAACCCCCACCATTTGAGTGAGATGACTGACTCCACCATATGTGAGTATGAGTGCGACTACCTAGAGAGAGTGAGTGAGCCACCACCACATAGAGCGAGTGAGGTAGTTGATAGGGCATGTGAGGCCATTTTGATTTCTAACAACTTAACCTCCACCTCTATCGTGTCTTCTCCTTTGATGCTAGGTCCCATATACGATGATGCGCCGATCCTTGATGACTTCGTCCTCCATTTGGACAAGATGATGGCCATGGTGGAATATGATGCACCCCCCACATGGTTCCATCACGATGACGACGACCATGAGTTGGTCCTTCCCACCTCACCTACATCTCATGAGCGGAGATTTAAAGGTAACATAGGTGATGGTTCTACGCTTGTCCCACTAGTGGACTATCTTGACATTGATTGCTTGCAAGATGATGATCACCCTATTTCCATGCTTCATGATTATGCGACTTCCTCATGTGATGAATTGCCCATTTATGATGAGTTTGACGATTCTCATGTGGAGTCTATTACTTGTGATGCCATGTTGCATAGGTTAAATTGTGAGAATTCTATAGATCACATCATGTTTGACAATCCGCTTGACTTTTCATATGATGTGCGTGCGATTTCCCATATTGCCTCATTGCAATCTCACCATAGTAACTATGCACATGCCATTAAAATAAACCCAATATGCACATATGGCATAGATGACAAACCCATGGTTATTGGCATTTGTTTTTCTTGTGATGATATTGCCATGCTCCCTTTAGACCATTTGCGCAATAATTCTCATATGCCATGCCATGACCACCATGCTTTGGATATGCATTGTTTTGGATGTTGTCCATATTCTCCGAATTATGCTTCCGCTATTGCTCATGATGAGACCCCACTAGTTTCCTCATACATGTTAGGAGAGTTTGCTCCATCCCATCCATTGCATGATCCCAATTATTGTGTGCACCATCCGCATATCATGAATAACAATGCTCTCGATATTTCACATGATGCACTACATATTTCTAGTATCCATTATGATATACATAATAACAAACCTTTCATGATGGATGACATGTTCTTATATCATGCGTCTCACTTATTTGAGCATTGGATATTTTGTGCTAACGAACACAAGCACATGCACATCCTAATGGATGATGTATACATATACCACGCACACACAATTTTCCCTTTGCCTTTGTTGTGTGTAGGTAATCATGATTACTCGTCAACCTCACAATCCCATGAGTTGACGATAAGAGCTCTTGAGAGCATCGATGCTTTGGGATTCACCGGAATGTGTCTCCAACCATTCCCCTCGCGCAAGGACTACGCGCATCTCTTCTACTTGGTTCTCACACGACTATGGGCTATATACCACGTGTTATCTTATGCTCATGTTCTCGTGTTCACTTTGCATGATATGCTCATTTCTAGGCTCTTGCCATGCATTTGTGACCCATGCTTTGCATCTCACATGACACTTGATTATATGACTTGTATGTGTATTTGCAAGCTTGGTGGAGATATTACTTGCCATTGCTATGTTTGCTTTGTGCTCCATGTCTATGATGATACTTTGCTCTTGTTTCGTGCTCACGATATGTCATGTGCATTATTGATGTCCACTATTTTCTCACATGACATGATTGCCATCATTTCCTCTAGTATGTTTCATCTTCGCACTACTAGTTTGCACGACATGATCACTATGCTTGCTTGTGTTGCATCACCGATGTGCTCCTTTTATGCGGTTGATGACAACCATTGCCATGCTTTGCACATGATTGATATTGCTTATTGTCATATGTCTCCATTTGTTGCCTCTCTCATGCTCGATGCTTTGCCATGTATTGAGTGCAACCATGCTATTAATTTTGCTAATGAGATTGCCCCCATAGCTTTCTCTCATATTGTTGGAGCTTTTGACATCTTTCATGTGAAGCATGCTTGCCTTCCTTCCTTGCACCATATGCCTAGTGCCATGAATATCGACATTGTTGCATCATATTATTCATGCACTTGTGATTCTAATGGTTATGTGCAAGAGGAGAGAACCATCATGATGGATGATGTGTTTGTCTACCATGCACACACATTGTTTCCTTTGTTGTGTGTATGTGTAGGATACTTCGACTACATGTCAACTTCCACTTCACATGAGTTGACGATTCGAGCTCTTGAGAGCGAGCCACTTCGGAGCGACGCGTTTCTATATCACACTTGCTTGTGCATCGGCATTGTGACAGACGCACAAGGACCAGTTTTCAAGGTGACATCCTTCTTGAGCTTGGATATTGTGGATCATCATACTTGTGTTGCTTGTATCATGACACATATTGGTCATCTTGGACCACTTACCTGCACACATGTTAGAGATATTGCTTTCACTCATGATTGCCATCGTTCCATGCCTCATGACATATATGCCTTGTGTGTTGCATCCAACTTGTGGATTGATTTCTCCTATCATATGTTTGGTTGCAACAATGTCATTTCTTCACATATGCCATGCTCGATTGCTTGCTATGACCTTGAGGTAGATGCTTGTCCTATTTTCATACATTTTAGCATCCCTACCTCAACTTTGCATACTTGTTCCCATGATGACTTCGCTTGTGCGCAAATTATATGCATACATGTCATGACACAATCCCTTGTCACACCATATCATATGCATGATGACAACACTTGTTCGGTGATTCACCACTTGAATGCTTGGTGTTGCACTAACGCCAACCACATTTGTTTTTCCAAGTGTTTGTCATGTTTGCTTCTTTTGAAGGAATTACTAGTTGGTGCGACATTGGAGAGTTCCCATTTTGAGATTGATGATGATGAGTGTTTGGTGATCATCCACTTCTACACGGCGACGCCATCTCTTTCCCATGGTGATTTGGATTTTGATCCGAGGACGGATCTTTCCCAAGGGGGAGGGGATGATGCGGAGCATCCTATGGACATCACCATGGAAAGAGTCCCTTTGGCAAGTGACACATGCGGCATCTACGTCACATACATAAAGGTGAATCATCTCCTTTACACGTGTTCACTTGACCCCTTCGAGGATGGTATACTACTTGACACTCCTCTCGTGTGCATGCATAGGTATTGCCGGAGCTTCACGGATGACGAGGAGGAGTGCGAGCGCAAGTGTACGCCTACACCATCTGCGAGGGAAGCTTGGAAGAGAAGGAAGAAGAAGCGAGGAGAAGCTTCAGGAAAGCCCGGAACTTCCGGCCACCAGCCCGGAACTTCTGGCCCCCGGAACATCCGGCTGTCCCGGAACTTCCGGCCTCTGATGCCCAGCACAGCCGAGAGTGTGCCAACTCTCTGGGTAGCCCGGAACCAACCCGAACCTTGCCCGGAACCTCCGGAGCCCGGAACTTCTGGCCCTCCCCGGAACTTCCGGCCCTGTCTGCGCGCAGAGACTTGGGCCGTAGCCCGTGTACCTATTTTGCCCCTCACTTACCCCTTCGTGGCTTGCACTATATATACTCTTCTCCCACCTCCATTCTAGGGTTAGCAAAGTGATAGCTCATTCATACATGAGCTTTGCTCCTTCCTCTACTTCTCTCATGGAGACCGAGGCCTCCACCGGAGAAGATCCCTAGAGGATGTCAAGACCCCTCTCAAGGGAAGATCCGTCTACGGATTCAAGGCCCATCTCTCCTAGAGATTTGGATGAACTACCCATGTATCTTTATTTCCGTTGTTGTTCTTGGATCTTGATGCACCTCTTGTATTGCTTGTGATTTGAGGAGTACTTGGTGTGGAACTTGTCCAATAGAGTGTTTTCCCTTTGATTCTCTCCACGTTTTCCCCTCGCGTTCTTCGTGTTCATCGTGTTCTTCCTCAAATCCACCTCCAATTCGTGAAGATCGGGCTACCTTCGGGTTTGCCCTGTATCAGTTACCTATCATTAACACCTTATTAGGATCACCTATTTAATCCAAATCCCGTATCCAATGAGCATTCATACTTGTTCTTACAAGTCATCAACGTAATGTTACCAATTTTCCTATCAACATCATCCTAGTGATGTCGAATCTTTATAACTCAAGAAATTTTAGTTTGATCATAATTGTCCTACTAAATCCAATCCACTCAAGGGTAACATAAGTTATGCTATTCCACCAAGTTCATATACTAACACGAAAGTCTTGTCATCCACCAAGGGTCTTAGCTATATCCTCAAGACATGTATTATAGCCTCATCAAATCATTAGTCTACTAATCATATACCATCAAAACTATCTTCCCTATGGCATTGTTAGTTCATGTGCTGGCTTCAGAATGTAATGTGTTTGCTCACAACGATTACTAGTCCCATAATGAACCAAATGCTAAGCAAAGGTCATTGAAGCTTAACTCATTCTCTTGCAAATCCATAGGTTAAGCACATGGTTAAGGGTTTGGGCCGGGTACCTTGTGAGGTCTAGGATGGTCTAGGGTGGGTTTCTCATACTTGTGATCTGCGTTGGGTTTTCCGTGAAGAGGAACTGGTAATCGCAACACAACGTGGGTAAGTATTTCCCTCAGTTATGAAACCAAGGTTTATCGAACCAATAGGAATACCAATCCTCAACCATCTTCAGCGGCTGCACACAAAAGAACAAACAACTTGCACCCAACGCCAGCAAGAGGATCGTCAATCCCCTTGATCTCATTATTTGCAAGCAAGTGAGTTGTGTAGATAATTGTAGATAATAGTAAAGTGCAAAATAAAATAAAAGGTAATAAATAACAACAAGGTAATGATAGCATTTGTGAATTTATAAGTGAATAGACCTGGGGGCCGTAGAGTTCTCTAGTGGCATCTCTCATAAGCAAAGCATATGTTGGGTAAACAAATTACTGTTGGGCAATTGATAGAAAAGCGAGTAATTATGCGATGTTCACGGCAATGATCATGTCTATATAGGCATCATGTCCATAAGCAAATAGGTTGTCTCCTGCCTGTACCTACTACTATTACTCCACTTCAAGAGCGCTTCTATGCTTGCCTCTCTGCGTATTAAGTTCATGACAAATGGAGTAATGCTTGGAGAATGATGACATGATGTAGACAAAGTAAACTCAACTAATATGAATAAAGCCCATTGTTTTATCCTTAGTAGCAATAACACAAAGACACAACTTGTCCCCTTCTGTCACTGGGATATAGAAACTCGTCAGGTAGAACCTACTACAACGCACCACTCCCACCAAAGAAATATCAATTTAGTTGGCCACACTATCTCAATAGATCGGAGAGCATTACAAAGCTATGATGATCATGCAAATAAGAATCATAGTAATCAGGTTTGACTCAAATACTTTTCATGAATAATATGAACATAAACTCACAATTCATCGGTTCCCAACAAACACACCATAAAAAGGGATTACATCAGATAGATCAAGGCAAAGATGCGATGAACATTGTATTGAAGATCGAGAGAGAGAGAGAGAGAGAGAGATTTCCATCTAGGTACTACCTACAGACCCGTAAGTCTGCGGTGAACTACTCACACATCATGGTGAGGGCAGCAAGGAAGAGGCCCTTCGTGATCGATCTCCCCTCCGACAGGGTGCCCGAACGGAGGTGTAGATGGCCTCCTGTCGGAAATGATACTTGCAGTGGCGGAAAAAGTGTTTCAGGAGCACTTCTGGTGTTTTTAGGGTAGATGTGAATTGATAGGCTAGAGAACGACGTCGGGAGATGCTCCAGGGGGCCACCACATATCTGGTCGCGCCCCCCTTGGGGGCGTGGCCAGATGGCTTGTGGGCCCCTGGTGCATCTCCTAGCCCTCCTCCGAAGCTTCTAGGTCTTGTATTGATCCAGAAAAAATCACCAAAAAGTTTCGTGGCAATTGGACTCCGTTTGGTATTGTAACTTTGAAAAGGAAAAAACACGCAGAAAACAGGAACTGGCACTGGGCACTGGGTCAATATGTTAGTGCTCAAAAATATTATAAATTGGTAAATAAAGACCCAAAAAGTATCCTAGAATGATAATATGTCAGCATGGAACAATCAAATATTATAGATACGTTGGAGACGTATCAGCATCCCCAAGCTTAATTCTTGCTCGTCCTCGAGTAGGTAAATGATAAAAATAGAATTTTTGATTTGACATGCTACCCATTATGTAATCTTTGGTATGTATGCTCATTGAGAAATGATGAATTAACAAACAACAACATAGTTATATTTATAAGTATAAGAAACAAAATAATTAATTTTTCAAAGTATACGATCCTAAAAGAATGTTTACCCCCATTCATCTTATTGTATTAGCAAGGCATGACTCCATCTTCACCACATAGATACAAATGTTAAGCACCACGGTGTCCAAGTCATGCAATTGGATCGTACTTTTTCAATATGCACCAACTTTTTATTATTCACGCAATACATGAGCGTGAACCATTGGACATAGCATATAGGTGGAATAGAATATGGTGGTAGGTATCAAAGGGGTAAAAAGTGGAGAAGATAGTCTCGCATTAACTAGGCGTACCAACGAGTTATGGAGATGCTCATCGATAGGTATCAATGCGAGGAATAGGGATTGACATGCAAATGATGCACTAGAGCTATAAGTGTATGAAAGCTCAACTGAAGCTAAGTGGGGTGTGCATCAAACTTGCTTGCTCATGAAGTCCTCGGGCATTTGAGGAAGCCCGTTATAGGAATATACAAGCCAAGTTTACTATATGAAAAGGTAATTCCCACTAGCATATGGAAGTGTTAACATAGGAGACTCTCTATATGAAGAACATGGTGCCACTCTGAGGCACAAGTGTGGTAAAGGATAGTAGCAAAGTCCCTTCTCTCTTTTCTCTCATTTTATTATATTTTTTTATGGTGGGCTTTTCTCCTTTTTTTCTTTTTGCCTCCCCCATTTTCTCTTTTCTTTTTATGGTGGGCTCATTTGGCCTCCCCCATTTTTATTTCATTTTTCGTTCGGAGTCTCATCCCGACTTGTGGGGGAATCATAGTATCCATCATCCTTTCCTCACTGGGATAATGCTCTAATAATGATGGTCATCACACTTTTATTTACTTACAACTCAACATGAAGAACCGATAGGAAGATATGACTCTGTATGAATGCCTCTGGCAGTGTACCAGGATGTGCAATGATCTAGCATGACATGTATAAAAAATATGAAGAATGGTGGCTTTGCCACAAATACTATGTCAGCTCTATACGATCATGCAAAGCATTATGATGATGAACGAACTAGTCATGTGAAGTGACGATGGAATTTACAAGGCAATATATCTCGGAATGGCTATGGAAATGCCATAATAGGTAGGTATGGTGGCTATTTTGAGGAAGATATAATGAGGCTTATGTGCAATAGAGCATATCATGTCATGGGGTCTGGATGCACCGGCGAATATTTGCACCGATCCTCGAGGTGAGAATGGGCTATGCACGGTACCGAAGAGGCTAGCAAATATGAGAAGGTGAAGATGTGTATGTCCATGGTGTCACATTAGTCATAAAGAACTCACATACTTATTGCAAAGTTTTATTAGTTTTATCACAAATCAAAGTACTCACATGCGCCGAGGGAGGAGGTTGGTAGGAGTTAACCATCGCGCGCCCCCGAATCAAAACAACACTAGGATTTTAACGAGGAATATAAATGCTCACACATCATCACCATGCCTCTTTATTTTTTAGAGGAATAAAAAGTTAACACCTCTTAATCTCAATGCTTCTTCGAATCAAAAAAATTGGACTCACACCTTTTTCATATTACCACATCAATGTCATTAACCCACAACTTCTCTACATGTGCTACACGATGGTTTTGATTATCATTCATTGAATACCTAATATTCTTGGACTAGTCTTATGACCCATGCAAATTACCATCACTATTACTCAGCTCTCAAACAAATATAAGTGAAGAAGGAGAGCATATTATTTCTATAAAATCTACACACCACCGTGCTCAAAAAGATATAAGTGAAGTACTAGAGAAACTGCCTAGCTCAAAAGATATAAGTGAAGCACATAGAGTATTCTAGAAAATTATAATGAAGGTGTGTCTCTCTCAAATAGGTGTGTCCAGAAAATGATGATTGTGACAAACTGAAAGTAAAATCAAACAAACGCAAACGACGCTCCAAGCAAAACACATATCATGTGATGAATAAAAATATTGCTCCAAGTGACATACCGATGGATTGAGACGAAAGAGGGGATGACTTCCGGGGCATCCCCAAGCTTAGACGCTTGAGTCTCCTTAGAATTATACTTGGGGTTCCTTGGGCATCCCCAAGCTTGGGCTCTTGCTACTCCTTATTCCGTAGTCCATCGTGATCACACCCAAAACTTGAAAACTTCATTCACACAAAACTCAACAAAATTTCGTGAGATCCGTTAGTATAAGAAACATATTGCATACTTGAGGTACTGTGATAAATTGATTAAAAATCATTTTTGCATAATAGGTACTGTATTCTAACTTCCCCATGGCTTACACCCCCCTGATATAGTCCATGGCATAATCAAAACAAGCAAACTATGCAAGCAAAACAAAATCTGTTTAAAACAGAACAGTCTGTAGCAATCTGTAAAGAGCCCATAGTTATGTAAATCTAAAAATTCTTAAAAACAAGGAAAACGAAAAGAATTTTTATAGGAATACTGTGTTAAAATTTCAGATCATTATCACGCTCCAGTAAAAAATGAAAATTCCTGCACTGGATTCAAAGTTTTTGTTTCAGATTCAGCATCATTTCTACTCATCTTGTGAGTCATCCCAAAGGATTTACTTGGCACAAACACTAACTAAAACATAAAAACACGATAATTACAGAGGAAAAAAATCATGTTATCACACAAAAAAAGAAAGTAAAAACAAAAATAAAGATACATATTGGGTTGCCTCCCAACAAGCGCTATATTTTTATGCCCCTAGCTAGGCATAATGCATAGTTTCAAGTGTTGTCATCTTTGACACTCAACCCGTAGTTAGCTCTGATGATTGATTCATAAGGTGGTTTAATTCTCTTCCTAGGGAAGTGTTCCATCCACTTATTTAATGGGAATTGGAATCTTATGTTTCTCTCTTTCATATCAATAATTGCACCTATTGTTCGTAAAAATGGCCTTCCAAGTATTATGGGACAAGAAGGATTGCAACCAATATAAAGCACAATGAAATATACATGCACATAATTTTTTTTTGCAATAATAAGCACATCATTAATTCTACCTAAAGGTTTCTTGATGGTAGAATCCGCAAGATGCAAGTTTAGGGAACACTCTTCAATATTAGTGAGACCAAGCACATCACATAAAGTTTTTGGTATAGTTGAAACACTAGAACCAAGGTCACACAAAGCATTGCATTCATATTTATTTATATTTATTTTGATAGTAGATTCCCACTCATCATGCAATTTTCTAGGAATAGAAATTTCAAGCTCAAGTGTCTCATCATAAGCTTTTATCATAGCTTCTACTATATGTTCGGTAAAAGCTTTGTTTTGTTCATAAGCATTGGGTGAGCTAATAATGGATTGCAGCAAGGGAATACATTCAAATAAATAGCATTTATCATAATTAAAGTCCTTGTAATCCAAGATAGTGGGCACATCACTAGTTAAAGTTTTGACCTCTCCAAACCCACGTTTTTTAGTTTTAACATTAGACTCATCGCCCTCTAAGAAAACGGGAAGCTCCTTAACTAAAGTTGACTCATATCTAGTCCCTTTATCATTTATATTCAGAGATGTAAACAAATATTCAATAGGAGAAACATCAATCATTTTAAGATTTTCATCATGATTCCGGTAAAAAACGGGTGGAAGAGATTTTTCTAAGGATTCTCGCTTAGCTCTGAAGTTAGCGGTCCTCTACTTACTTTCATTAATAGATAATTGGATAGATTTAATAGTCTCATTAAAATCATGCTTGGGTGGAAAAGACTTATTTTTAAGAGTTTCAACATCAAGAGGAATTATATCCATGTTTTTAGCTAAAGTATCAATAATATGCAACTTTTCTTCTACCGTAGTGTTGAAAACCTTTTGAGAATTAATAAATTCTTTAATTGTGTTCTCAAGATCAGAATGTACCCTATTAGAATTTGTATAAGCATTGCCATATGAATTACCATAAGAATTTCCATAGTTGTTAGAGGAATTACCGGGATATGGTCTAGCATTGAAATTTCCTCTATAAGCATTAATGTTGAAATTATTTCGCGAGATGAAGTTCACATCAACAGCATCATTATTTTTCTCAATCAAATTAGAAAAAGGCATATAATTGGGATCAACATTAGCATTTTCATTAGCAACCATATTCATAAGAGCATCCACTTTTCACTCAAAGTAGCGATTTCTTCAACATAATTTACCTTCTTACCATTTGGAGCTCTTTTGGTATGCCATTGAGAATAATTTGTCATAATGTTGTCCAGAAGTTTTGTGGCCTCTCCTTAGATCACATCCATGAAGGTACCACCTGCGGCAGAATCTAGAAGATTTCTAGACACAAAGTTTAGTCCAGCATAGAAATCTTGGACAATCATCCACAAGTTTAAGCCATGAGTTGGACAATTTCTTATCATCAATTTTATTCTCTCCCAAGCTTTAGCAACATGTTCTTGATCTTGCTGTTTAAAATTCATTATTTGATTTCTAAGGGAGACAATCTTAGCAGGAGGAAAATACTTGGCAATAAAAGCATCTTTACACTTATCCCACGTTCCTGTACTATTACGAGGTAAAGATGAAAACCAAGCTTTAGCTTTGTCTCTTAGTGAAAAAGGAAATAATTTTAATTTCACAATATCATTATCCATATCCTTTTTGTTTTGCATATCACATAATTCAACAAAGGTATTAAGATGTGATGCGGGATCCTCATTAGGACTTCCCGAAAATTGATCTTTCATGACAAGATTGAGCAATGTAGCATTAATATCAAATGCCTCGGCAATAGTGGCGGGTGGTATATGAGTACTAATAAAATCATTATTATTAGTATTTGAGAAATCACACAACTTAGTAGTATCTTGAGACATGGTGACCACACAAGAAAAACAAGCAAGACAAGTAAACTAGCAAGTAAAGCAAACTAGAAGCAAACTAGTAACTAGCAAAGGTAAATATTTTTGTATTTTTGTTTTTTATGAGACAAACTAAATATAACTGCAAATAAAAAGATGAACAAGTGAATGAAGTTTTTTGCAAAGTTACTTGATAGTTGGTGATGGTATTTCCCGGCAACGGCGCCAGAAATCAATCCTTCCTGATACTCATGATCTGCGTTGGGTTTTCCGTGAAGAGGAACGGGTAATCGCAGCACAAAGTGGGTAAGTATTTCCCTTAGTTATGAAACCAAGGTTTATCGAACCAATAGGAATACCAATCCTCAACCGTCTTCAGTGGCTGCACACAAAAGAACAAACAACTTGCACCCAACGCCGGCAAGAGGGTCGTCAATCCCCTTGATCTCGTTATTTGCAAGCAAGTGAGTTGCGTAGATAATTGTAGATAATAGTAAAGTGCAAAAAAAATAAAAGGTAATAAATAACATCAAGGTAATGATAGCGTTTGTGAATTTATAAGTGAATAGACCCGGGGGACGTAGAGTTCTCTAGTGGCATCTCTCATAAGCAAAGCATACGGTGCGTAAACAAATTATTGTTGGGCAATTGATAGAAAAGCGAATAATTATGCGATGTTCACAGCAATGATCATGTCTATATAGGCATCACGTCCATAAGCCAATAGGCCGACTCCTGCCTGCACCTACTATTATTAGTCCACTTCAAGAGCGCTTCTATGCTTGCCTCTCTACGTATTAAGTTAATGACAAACAGAGTAATGCTTGGAGAACGATGACATGATGTTGACAAAGTAAACTCAACTAATATGAATAAACCCCATTGTTTCATCTTTAGTAGCAACAACACAAAGACGCAACTTGTCTCCTTCTATCACTGGGATATAGAAACTCGTCAGGTTGAACCTACTACAACGCACCACTCCCACCAAAGAAATATCAATCTAGTTGGCCAAACTATATCAATAGATCGGAGAGCATTATGAAGCTATGATGATCATGCAAATAAGAATCATAGTAATCAGGTTTGACTCAAATACTTTTCATGAATAATCTGAACATAAACTCACAACTCATCGGATCCCTACAAACACACCATACAAAGGGATTACATCGGATAGATCAAGGCAAAGATGCGATGAACATTGTATTGAAGATCGAGAGAGAGAGAGAGAGACATTGCCATCTAGGTACTACCTATGGACCCGTAGGTATGCGGTGAACTACTCACACATCATGGTGAGGGAAGCAAGGTTGATGAAGAGGCCCTCGATGATCGATCTCCCCTCCTGCAGGGTGCCGGAGCGGAGGTTTAGATGGCCTGCCATCGGAACAGAGACTTGAGGCGGTGGAAAAAGTGTTTCGGGAGCGCTTCTGGTTTTTTATGGTAGATGTGAATTTATAAGCCAGAGAACGACGTCGGGAGACGCTCCAGGGGGCCACCATATATCTGGGGGCGCGGCCAGATGGCTTTTGGGCCCCTGGTGCCTCTCCTAGCCCACCTCCGAAGCTTCTAGGTCTTGTATTGGTCCAGAAAAAATCACCAAAAAAATTCGTGGCAATTGGACTCCGTTTGGTATTGTAACTCTAAAAAGGCAAAAACATGCAGAAAATAGGAACTGGCACTGGGTCAATAGGTTAGTGCTCAAAAATATTCGAAATTGATAAATAAATACCCAAAAAGTATCCTAGAATGATAATAAGTCAGCATGGAACAATAAAAAATTAAAGATACATTGGAGACGTATCAGTTCCCAATCTTGAGGGAGAGTCACAACTTCACTGAGTTGCACTTGGTTGAGTGGTATCGCAAAAAGTCTTTGGTGACGGTTATTTGTCGAGGTAGAATCCTTGGTGCATCTTGTCTCTATGGTGTTCAGTTGATGATATAGGTGAGAGGGAAAAGTAGCATAGTGGAGGTGCCTAAAGGGGGCGATATGGTGCAAGTGTAATCAAACAAGTGCCAGAAGGGCCAAACACAAACATCAAGATAAGATAGGTGATATAGTCGCATACATGTTGCCTCTGGCAAAAGTACGACTCCTACCTAAGCACAAACACATAAAAACAAGCAACACACAACATGGTTCCATTTGAACCATCACACGGACTCGACTTCGCGCAGGGGAAACATGACTCATCCTACCCTAGGGGTTCTCAGACTCAGTGGTCGTGCTTGCCTTCATGTCTTGGAGAGAAGGACGTTTAGTCTTCTGGGTCTTCCTCAGGTGTTGCTACGTCTCTTGTAGTTGTCCGATGAAACGATCCGGGTTGGGCCTGAAGAATCTTTGACAACTTCTCATCTAGTGAGCTGAGGGGGCGAAGGTGGTTCCTCGTGGCTGCCAATGACTAGGTCTTCTATTGTCTTCTTGATCGCGACAAGGTCGTTTTGTCTACTAAGGTGCCGAGGGTCCCAGGTAGGTAACCTTTACGCAATGATATTATCAAGGCATGGTAGAGGTCCATCATGTCGGTTACGTTGAGGACAACACCAACACCAAAAGCGAGGGATGAAGAGAACCATTTTCCTGCTCACTATCATGAGGCGGACCAATTGGCGAGATTCTCATCCACCGGTGGTTGCGATACAACACAGGTAAACGTAAGGTCGCTCTACTAGTTATATATATCAAGATCTTGCATATCTTATGTTTTGATCATCGCAGACCAAGGTTGCTTCATCCGGGGGCAGTGTCGAGGGTGTCGCCATCTTCTGAGTCTTGATGTCCTCATTCCTCGAGAAGGTATCTTATGTTGGTAGCTTCTTGTCGTGGTGTCACCAAACTTGTGTTCAAGAGATATGGGCAAATGTCTAGTAAGGTGGCTTCCTTCCAGGTTACCCATGAGGATTAAAGGAATCCAGTGGTCAGGGGCATAATGGTGCTAGCGGCCGTTTGCAAAAAATTGAAAAATCAGATGAGGAGAGCCAAGAAAAAAATGGTGGAAGTGGTAAGGCAAAAATCCTCGGTTTCTTTGAAACTTAGAAGAGGTAAGAAATGTAGAGGTTTTTTTTGCAAGTGGTCTGAAAGGTTTGGAAAAAAGGTTTTGTCCTAACTAATGTATATGCTAACTAAGACAACCTACTGTCAACATTGCTCTGATACGAGCTATGTGGGGACCCCGACTCATAAGTTGAAGTCACTGAATGCACGTGTATAGTGATCCGAGGGATCAATGCTCATTGAACACACAAAAACAGAATAACAAGAGTCTTACATCCATTGCATACCGTCTTACACAAATATGACCTTTGTGGCCAAGTCTTCATAGGTAGGGCCAGGAAGGCCAAAACACCAATCATAAACTCGCAGCAGAAATCGTCAACGATAGCGCGGACCCATGCCATCTAACTTAAGCCTAGAGGCATTCTGACTGGGAAGCGGCCGAATTCGCATGTTCATCACCAAGGTACTCTTCACCGTATTCATGTTCTTCCATGTCTGGCCAATTAAATTACCAGGGACAAGCTAGTGAGTACTTTTGAATATACTCGCAAGTAACCCATGTTTGGAACAAGGTAATCATGCATTGTCTAACAATAAGCAGGTGAGTGCAATATCATGTCCTAACATTTGTAAAATCATGCGTCATGAGGTTAAAGATATCAATATAAGCAGATTTGGAACAACTCAAGTTTAATCATCGCATCAAGTCATCTGACTTAGCTCAAGTACCTATTTTCCACACACACACACACACACCAAGTTTTGTGAAACATCGGATGTAGTTTAAGCAGGACCACCAACTGTCCTAGACCGTGGACACGGCTATTCGAATAATTTGACACTCTGCAGGGGTTGCATGCTTTACCCACAAGACTCGGGGAACTTTCGTGTCATCCACGACTCTTGGTACCTTAGGTACTAGAGGTAAGCACCTGAACAACGTCTTTCACTTGACAACACTAAACAAAGAGTCCACTCATTGGTACACAGTCCTCATGAAGTACATCACACGTACCATCCAAGAGGATACACAACGGTGTTCTTGGTGTCTGTGAAAACAGCCATAGTCGTCCATCCAGGCACGACCCTGTATCGAGAGCGATCACGCCACTCCCGCCACTACTAATGCGGCCTCTCTGCTAGCATCGACCAAAGTAATCAACAAGGTCCCATCCCATAAGGGGTAGTGTGCTCGCACATGTAAGGTTGGGACGGTCAGTAGATCTTAAATCTCTCCGTTTTCGAAAACACACACGTAACTTGCCTCGGTACACCACCTCTTTATCATGTGGCTACCTAGCACAACATCTTGCTCGGGCATCAGTTGCACCCGATGGGGTTTTGGAAAAGTCTTTGAAAACACTTTTGTTTCCATCTTGATGCATATCTCCGTCCCACTTGCGTAGCAACTACTTGCACCTATCTACTAGCACAACATCTCCCTCGGGCATTAGTGGCAACCGAGACGTTCATTGGAGATCAACCCATCAAGGTTGTCACCATATCATATTCATGTTTTCAGTGCAACGAAATAAAGTTATATATGACATGCGTATAAATGATTTCATCAACATGGTCAAGGGGCTGCTTGCATGGCTCAGCAAACTCTTCGAGCTCTTAGGAAGCTTCTGGTCCAACACCTTCATCAACAACATGATCTAACGTCACAAACTAACGGGCACAAATAAGGCCATAGCTAAAAAAGGAAAAATAAAGCACTGAGAAAAATGTCAACCTATTTTTGTTAAATACTAGATCAAAAACTAAAAATACTATAGGTTTTGCTTTTGGAGTTGAAATGGCAAAAACTATGGGATTGATTTTTGAAGGTGGTTTTAAATGCCCAAATATGATTTTAAATTTGGACAGTTTAGAAAAGTGTGATAGACATGCATGAAATTTACACCATTAAATAGGTGGCTATTTTACAAGAATTTAGGAGTTGGAATTTTTGCATTCGGATATTTATTCTATTCTCTGGAATTTTTGGAAAATTGCTGGAAAAGGAAAAAGAAAAACAAAATGCCTCTGAGTGGCGGGGCCAGAACAGACCCAGCTGGGCCGGAGCCATGGCCCATGCGCACTGGTTGGCGGCCAGAGGGCCACGTCAAAGGCGGGGTGGAGGAGTACGCTTGCACTTGCCGCGCCACGACCCAGGTCAAACCTGACAGGCGGGTCCGAGGGGCCCAGTGGTCAGCGGGAGAGAGAGGGGGAGAGGATGACAGACGGGCCCCTCCATGGGTCATCTTCAACGTCCCGCAGGGGAGAGAGGG
This sequence comes from Elymus sibiricus, assembly GCA_039707655.1. Taxonomy (NCBI): domain Eukaryota; kingdom Viridiplantae; phylum Streptophyta; class Magnoliopsida; order Poales; family Poaceae; genus Elymus; species Elymus sibiricus. The sequence continues at coordinate 216,107,956 of CM077665.1, read as the reverse complement.
ATCTCACCAGCGGCTCTTTGATACGTCCATTTTGCATCATGATTTCTTACTGTTATTTATAATGTTTTTATGCATAATAATGATTTATGGAGTAATTCTAATACCTTTTCTCTCATAATATGCAAGGTTTACACAAAGAGGGAGAATGCCGGCAGCTGGAATTCTGGACCTGAAAAAGCATGTCAGAGACACCTATTCTGCACATCTCCAAATAAGCTGAAACTTCACGGAGAATTATTTTGGAATATAAAAAAATACTGGAGCAAATAACTACCGGAGGGGTGCCACTTGGTGACCACAAGACACCAGGGCGCGCCAGGCCCCCCAGGAGCGCCCTGGTGGGTTGTGGTCAACCCAGCCCACCTCCGGTGCCCATCTTCTGGTACTTAAGGTCTTTTGACCTAGAAAAAATCAGGAGGGGACTTTCGTGATGGAAAGCCGCCGTCTCGAGGTGGAACTTGGGTAGGAGCACTTTTGCCCTCCGGCGGAGCGATTCCGCCGGGGGAACTTCCCTCCCGGAGGGGGAAATCGAAGCCATCGTCATCACCAACAACTCTCTCATCTTTGGGAGGCCAAACTTCATCAACATGTTCAACAACACCATCTCCTCTCAAATCCTAGTTCATCTCTTGTGTTCAATCTTTGTACCGGAACCTCAGATTGGTACCTGTGGGTGACTAGTAGTGTTGATTACATCTCGTAGTTGATTACTATATGGTTTATTTGGTGCATGATTATATGTTCAGATCCATTATACTATTTAATACCCCTCTGATCTTGAGCATGAATATCATTTGTGAGTATTTTCCTTTGTTCTTGAGGTCACGGGAGAAGTCATGTTGCAAGTAATCATGTGAAGTTGATATGTGTTCGATATTTTGATGATATGAATGTTGTGATTCCCTTAATGGTGTCTTGTGAACGTCGACTACATGGCACTTCACCATCTTTGGGCCTAAGGGAATGCATTGTGGAGTAGTTATTAGATGATGGGTTGCTAGAGTGATAGAAGCTTAAACCCTAGTTTATGCGCTATTTCGTAAGGGGCTGATTTGGATCCAAATGTTTAATGCTATGGTTAGATTTTATCTTAATACTTTTCTCGTAGTTGCGGATGCTTGCGAGGGGGTTAATCATAAGTGGGAGGTTTGTTCAAGTAAGAACAGCACCCAAGCACCGTTCCACCCACATATCAAATTATCAAAGTAGCGAACGCAAATCAAACCAACATGATGAAAGTGACTAGATGAAATTCCCGTGTACCCTCAGGAACGCTTTGCTTATTATAAGAGACTGTTTTGGCCTATCCTTTGCCACAAAAGGATTGGGCTATCTTGCTGCACTTTATTTGCCGTTACCGTTACTTGCTCGTTACCAAATATCTTGCTATCAAACTACCTGTTACCTACAATTTCAGTGCTTGCAGAAAATACCTTGCTGCAAACCGCTTGTCATTTCCTTCCGCTCCTCGTTGGGTTCGACACTCTTACTTATTGAAATGACGACGATTGACCCCCTATACTTGTTGGTCATCAAGGCTCTTTTCTGGCTCCATTGCCAGGGAGTGAAGCGCTCTTGGTAAGTGGAAATCGGTAAGGAAAAACTTATACTACATGCTGAAATTTATTGTCACTTGCTACTATGGAAAACAATCCTTTGAGGGGTTTGTTCGGGGTATCTTCACCTCGACCGGAACCACAATTAGTTGCCCCTCAACCTATTGCACCTACTGAAAATATTGGTTATGAAATTCCTTCGGGTATGATAGAACAACTGCTAGCTAGTCCTTATGCAGGAGACGGAACTGAACATCCTGATATGCATCTAATACATGTGGATGAAATTTGTGGATTATTTAAACTTGCAGGTTTATCCAGAGATGAAGTTAAGAAGAAGGTTTTCCCTTTATCTTTTGTAACAGCCCGAGACTGACGCTCCAGAAGATTCCCGTTTTATTCCGTGGTCGTCGTGTGATTGGTTTGGTAATCGCATTCATCATCGCATCATTCGCATCATCCGCATTGCATCGGCACTCCGTTGCCGTCATTTTTCAAAAACTTGCATCCGTTCGTAGACGCTGGTTCTCTCCGTTCGTGTCGTCGACCGTTTCGAGACCAACCACACGCACGCGCCCGCGGCATCGTCAAATCTTGTTTTAAAAGTGGGTGTAAAACATTCTTATGTTGTAGGTAGACCGCGTGCCAATTTTCGTCGCAATCAGAGTCCGCTTGATACCCGAACCGTTAACGTATAGCGGCACTATAGCCGGTCAATCGTTGGACGTTTTGGTTTTTGAAAACTTGTTGCCGGGTTGCCCGCGACTTCCCTCTCTTCTAATGCGTAGCCCCTCCGCACAGTGCATAGACCCCTCGCGCGCGCCCGATTAGCTTCCCCGAACCCGGATCGTCGAGTCGTGACCGTTGGATCCGGATCAACCCCGTAATACCCCAAATCATCATCTGTTTTTCAATTGGATATCCTAACCTATTTTTCTCGACCACCCGATCTAAATCGGAGGGTCCCTTTTAACCCTAAGCTAGCCCTCCTATCTATTTAAGCATGTCCAACCCTAATTTCTAGGGATCTTGTCCCTCTCCGCCGCCAGCCGCCACCCACTGTCTCCCACCTCGGGATCTTCCGGATCCAATTGCTGACCCCACCGCTACCTGGTCCTCCTCGATTTCCAAAACGAACCAACCGTAGCTCGACCGAGCCTCTGGACGCGTCCACCTGCCCGCAGCAGCCTTCGTCCGGGTGACCACAAGAGCGCTCGCGCCCAAGGCACCGCCGGAGCCCCGCGTCGCCGATGCCCAGGCCAGAGCCCTGCCCCGTGCCCGCTGCTCCCCTTCCTCTCCTCCTTCGTTTCTTCTTCCCTGTGCTTATCTCTCCCTCTCTTGTTTCTCTGGACAGGAGACATCCATGGCCGCCCGAGGAGCTCCGGATCCACCGAAACCCGCAGCCTCAACCTCGCCGGAGCAAGCAACCAGAGCGCGTCCCTGGGCATCTCCTTCCTCCCGTCCCCGAGAAGCTAGCCTGCATCTCTCCCGCTTCCCGTGCCTGAGAGACCATGCCCGAGGAGCTCCCTCATTCCCACGGCCGCATGGATCTCCGGCCACACCTCCGGCAGTCCCCGGCATCGACCGCAGGTCAATGTCGCCCTTCTTCTGGCCATCTCCTTCTCCTCCTCCTGTTTCTCCTCCCTGATCTCTCTCTCTCTCTCTTTTCTCTGTTAGGTACAGGTAGCCGCTGCGAAGCTCGCGCTGCCACTCGAAGGTCCGATCCGGCTGCCCCTTGCCCTCATCTTGCCGCCTCGAACCCGTTCCCGGCCTCCCCTGCTCTCGACGTCGCCATTCTTCGCCAAGTTCCGTGCTGCCGCTATCTCTTGCCGGCTGCTCTGCTTCATCCCTGCTTTGCCTCCGTGCTTCAAAGAAACGAACGGAGCCAGCGCCCGCCTCTACTTCGAGCGAGCACGAGGCCGCTCACGTCGACCTGCCGAGCCTCCTGCGTCCTGGGCCGCCCCAGCGCTAGGCTTGGCCGAGCCATGCTCCCGTGTCGCCCAGCCAGCATCGTCATGGTCGCTGGCATCTTCGTCTCCCCGCTGTGAGCACTTCCTCCCGATCCGAAACTCTATTCTTTTCTAGATCCGTCCAACATGTGAGATTATTTAGAGTTTCCATTATGTTTCTGCTACGAACATGTGCATTAGTCTGAGTGGCTAGTGCCAGCTCGTTTTACCCAGTAGATCCTGTGTTCGAGACCCTACAGATGCATTGTTTTCATGCATTTTTGCATTCCCAGCGGTTCAGTTGTCGCCTATGTTAAATTAGCAAGCGGGTCTCAATTTTATCACAAGTGCATGATCAGTCTGCTGGCTAGCGTAACGATATCCATCCAAGGGATCTGTGGATCAAATCCCAGCACTTCCATTATATTTTGTTTTGTTTTCATGTGCTTTTCCCTCATGCATACATACAACCTTGGGCCTGATTTCCTTCCCGGGCCGCTGCTTCTGGCCCGTGTACATTTTTTTTCTGCTTCAAGGTGTTAAATATTTTTATTCCAGTGCATTGCAAATACAGAAAAATGCCATGTTTCAAAATGCCAATAACTTAATAATCGTGCATCGAATTAAAACAATTTATATATGTAAAATGACTAGAATTTTGAGTAGATTCACAATAACCAACTTTCACACTTGTTTAAAAATGTTTAACTTGCTGTTTGTTTTATTTAGCATAAATGCCATGCTAGAACAGTTTTTTGTCATAACTAAATAACCGTAGCTCCGATAAAAATGATCTATATATGTAACTTGACTAGAAAGATGTGTAGAATGACATGGTGGCATTTTGTTTGCTGTTTAATAAACATAAAATATGTTTAGGACAGATCTGGACCAAATTCATAATTTGCATATGAGGTCATTTCGGAAATGCTATATGTTGTTTCCGGCCTCATTTAAACTTGCTTAGATGTGTAGTTTGCTTATGCTTCACCTCTTGCCATGTTTAACAACATTTAATATTGTTGTGTACCTAAACGAGAGGAACTAAATGATTCGAACGTGGAGTTTCGTCAATATGCAACTCGTTGCATATTGAGCTTCACTTAATGTGTAGGAGTAGATTGTTGTGCTTTGTCGTGTCATGCATAACATGCATCATATTCCATGTGCATCATGTCATGCATATGTTGTGGTGTTGTTCGTGTGTTTATTGTTGTTTCGATTTGCTTCTTCTCGATAGAGTTCCAAAAGTGTTCGGAGTGTGAGGATTCGTTCGACTACGTTGGCTCGTCTTCTTCATGGATTGTTCTTCTTCCAAGCGGGATATCAGGCAAGATGATCATTTCCCTGGATACCATTACTATCATTGCCATGCTAGATATCTCGTTTCTTTCGCTTGTCTCGCTACCTACCACTTGTTTATCAAGCCTCCCAAATACCATGATAAGCCTCTAACCCTCCACTACCTAGCAAAACATAGTTTGGCTGTGTTACCGCTTGCTCAGCCCTTCTTATAGCGTTGCTAGTTGCAGGTGCAAGCTCTTTCCATGTGCAACATGGATATTTTGATATATCACAATATTATTGCTATTTAATTTAATGCACATATATACTTGGTAAAGGGTGGAAGCCTTGGCCTTTTGCTCGGTGTTTTGTTCCACTCTTGCCGCCCCTAGTTACTTGTGTACCGGTGTTATGTTCCATAATTGAGCGCTCCTAACATGCTCGGGGTTGTTATGGGGACCCCCTTGATTTTCGTTTTAGGATAAAACTTGTCTGGCAAGGCCCAACATTGGTACTACTCCCTCCGTTCCGGTGTGTTAGGCTCACTAGCAATTTCTATTTGTTCCGAAATCCTTTAGGAATAAGGCCTGTGAGCATTTAATTGACCTAATTAATCAGCAGAGTTGGCCCCCTCTCTCCCCCTAAATTAACTCCTAGCCGCACCATGCATGGCCTGATTAATAGAAAATTTGGAGGGAGAAGGAAACTGACCAGTGCATGGCCGCACTGTAGCGCTTCTCTATGCCTCGGCGTCTGTTTGGTTGCCCTACTTAATACGCTAATTAACAGAAAGGATTGCACTGTACACTGATTGGAGGAAACGAAACCAAACGAGGCATCGCTGGTGGCCAGTAGTCTATCACCTTGGTCACGCTGCGCTTTCTAATAAGCCCTACACATCGGACCGGAGGGAGTACATTTGCCTAATAAGTAATAAAATTGCATAGGGACTTTCCGGACCCCGTGGATAATTAATCAACAACCCGGGCCAGTGCTCCTCATGAGTGTTGGTCCAAACTAGAGCCGTGTGCGGGGCCAACCCGGGGCAACTCGGGAGATGTCTATCAGGCCACTGTACACTGTGCTTATCCGGTCGTGTCCTGAGAATGAGATATGCGGCTCCTATCGGGTTCGTCGACACGTCGGGCGGTCTTGCTGGACTTGTTTTACCTTTCTTGAACGTCTTGTGCGAGGAATTCCGAGAATACTTTGGGCTATCTCGAGGTTGCGGTTTTCTAGTGGAATTGCCTAGGAAGATCACGAGATTCGTGGTCGAGGTTATTCCCGCGGCGTGTGGTTAATTTGTGATGGATGAGTTGGAGCACCCCTGTAGGGTTAAATCTTTCGGAAAGCCGTTCCCGCGGTTACGTGGCAACTTGGAAACTTTGTTTAACACCCGGTCATAGCAAACTTAAAGTAAACTCAAATAAAATACACCAACCGTGTGCGTAACCGTGACCGTCTCTTCTCGTGAGGCCTGCTCCGAAAGAGAACACAGTGGGGTTATGTTTGTTCGTAAGTAGGTGTTCAGGATCTCTTAGAGATCATTACTAGTTCACGTCCGTTTATGCGACAATCAACCCCCTTTATTCTTGTACTCGTAAGTTAGCCACTCAAATAAATGCTTAGTGCTTGCTGCAGCCTCACCACTTAACCTTACCTCACCCATTAAGCTTTAATAGTCTTGATACCCTTGGAAATGAGATTGCTGAGTCCCCGTGGCTCACAGATTACTACAACAACAGTTGCAAGTACATGTAATGCGATGATATGACGTGAGCGCGATGCTTTGTTTGATTTGGAGTTCTTCTTCTTCATCATCGATCATAGGATGGGTTCCAGGCCGGCAGCCTGGGATAGCAAGGATGGATGTCATTTTATGGTTTGTTTTCGTCCGTAGTCGGACCTTGCTCTTCTGTATGATGTTTGGACATGTTGTTGTATTGATGTGACATTGATGTAGCTTGTGGCGAGTGTAAGCCAATTCCATATACTCACCTCTTCTTTACATGTACTTGTAATGATATCCATTCTTGCAAAACGACGAGATGCGCTTCTATCCCTGTCGAGGCCCTCGTGCCAAAATAAGGATAGGATCGCATCTTGGGCGTGACAAGTTGGTATCAGAGCCTGTACCGACCTAGGAGCCCCCTTGATTGATCGAACTTGGCCGAGTCGAGTCTAGTGAAAAACTATTTTGAGTCTAGTTATATCGGAGGGTAGGATTCTTTTTACTCCTCTTCCATGCTCTGGTGAGGTATTTGACTTAGGAATTTTGATTCTACTCCTCTTCTCGCTCATATTTTTTTTAGGATCACGCGGGTATTTTGGAAACTATATGATGCCGATGTGACGGAGTTCTGTCTTGGTGCCTCCTGTCTGACTTGATTTCTTCCGGGGAGTTGAGCTCCAGGGGATTCTTGACACATCGTTATCATTCAGTTTCCTTAGTATCTCAGGACGGAGGATGTTCGAAATTGCTTCAATACTTTTCATGGCGAGATAAGACTGGAGTCACCCAGTACTGGGGAGGCGTCCGGGGTACTGCCATCTTTAGTATCGTTGCGATTACGAGGATCTGAGGTAGATGAGTTTCCGAGACCTTTCTTGAACACTGTTAATGCTAAGATAGATTGCAAGCGAGAAACCGTCAGTGTTAATTTTGGTGATGTGTCTCATGAACTTAATTTCTCCAAGTTTAGTAGGCAACCCCGTAATAAAGAACTATCTAGTAAGAATAAAATAATTGGTCTTGCTTCTATTGTCGTACCTCCTACTAATCCACCAGAACAATATTTGCTAGACCATGAAAATGACATGCACTTGCATGAAAGAAATGAAATAGATAAAAATTTCTTTGAACAACAACCTCTCCTAAAACACAATTTGCCTGTTGAAACTCTAGGAGGTCCTCCTCCACCTAAAGGTGATCCTGTGTTTGAATTAAAACAATTGCCTGACACTTTGAAGTATCCTTATCTTGATGAGAAAAAGATATATCATGTTATTATTAGTGCTAACCTTTCAGAACATGAAGAAGAAAGATTATTAAAAATTCCGAGGAAGCATCGGGCTTCTATTGGATATACTCTTGATGATCTTAAGGGCATTAGTCCCACTCTATGTCAGCACAAGATTAATATGGAACCTTATGCTAAACCCATTATTGATCACCAACGACGATTGAATCCTAAGAAGAAATAAGTGATAAGAACTAAAATATTAAAGCTTATGGAGGAAGGTATAATTTATCCCATAGCTGATAGTAGATGGGTATGTCCCGTTCATTGTGTCCCTAAGAAGGGAGGTATTACTGTTGTTCCTAATGATAAAAATGAACTTATCCCACAGAGAATTGTCACTGGCTATAGAATGGTAATTGGTTTAGAAAATTAAATAAAGCTACTAGAAAAGATCATTACCCTCTTCCTTTCATTTATCAAATGCTAGAAATATTATCTAAACACACACACTTTTGTTTTCTGAATGGATATTCTGGTTTCTCTCAAATACCTGTATCACATTCTCATCAAGAGAAAACCACCTTTACTTGTCCTTTTGGAACCTATGCTTATAGACGTATGCCTTTTGGTTTATGCAATGCACCTGCTACCTTTCAAAGATGTATGACTGTTATATTCTCTTATTTTTGTGAAAAGATTGTGGAGGTTTTCATGGATGATTTTTCCATTTACGGAACTTCTTTTGATGATTGCTTAAGCAACCTTGATCGAGTTTTGGAGAGATGTGAACAAACTAATCTTGTCTTGAATTGGAAGAAGTGCCACTTTATGGTTAATGAAGGTATTGTCTCGGGGCATAAAATATCTGAACGAGGTATTGAGATGGCTAAAGCTAAAGTTGATGCAATTGAGAAAATGCCATGTCCTAAAGATATTAAAGGTATTCATAGTTTCCTTGGTCATGCTGGTTTCTATAGGAGGTTTATTAAAGACTTCTCTAAAATTTCTAGGCCTCCTACTAATCTTTTACAAAAGGATATTCCATTTGTTTTTGATGATGATTGTGTAGAAGCCTTTGAAACACTCAAGAAAGCCTTAACTTATGCACCTATTATTCAACCACCTGATTGGAACTTGCCTTTTGAAATTATGTGTGATACTAGTGATTATGTTGTTGGTGTTGTTCTAGGACAAAGAGTTGATAAGAAATTAAATGTTATCCATTATGCTAGCAAAACTCTAGTCAGTGCCCAAAGAAATTATGCTACTACTGAAAAAGAATTTTTTAGCAGTTGTGTTTGCGTGTGATAAATTTAGATCTTACATTGTTGATTCCAAACTTATTGTTCACACCGATCATGCTGCTATAAAATATTTTTTGGAAAAGAAAGATGCTAAACCAAGACTCATTAGGTGGGTTCTCTTGCTTCAAGAATTTGACTTACATATCATTGATAGGAAAGGAGCTGAGAACCCCGTACCTGATAACGTGTCTAGGTTAGAAAATATTCTTGATGACCCACTACCTATTGATGATAGTTCTCCTGATGAACAGTTAGCTGCAATAAATGTTTCTCAAAACACTCCTTGGTATGCTGATTATGCTAACTACATTGTTGCTAAATATATACCACCTAGTTTCACATACCAAAAGAAGAAAAAAATCTTCTATGATTTAAGACATTACTTTTGGGATGACCCGCATCTTTATAAAGAAGGGGTAGATGGTATTATTAGACGTTGTGTACCTGAGCATGAAGAGGAACAAATCCTATGGAAATGTCGTTCTGAAGCCTAGGGAGGAGATCACGCGGGAGATAGAACTGCTCACAAGGTATTGCAATCTGGTTTTTATTGGCCTACTCTCTTCATGGATGACCGTAAGTTTTTCTTGTCTTGTGATGAATGTCAAAGAATTGGTAATATCGGTAAGCGTCAGGAAATGCCTATGAATTATTCACTTGTTGTTGAACCATTTGGTGTTTGGGGTTTTGACTATATGGGACCTTTTCCTTCCTCTAATGGGTATACTCATATTTTGGTTGCTATTGATTATGTTACTAAGTGGGTAGAAGCTATTCCAACTAGTAGTGCTGATCATAACACCTCCATTAAAATGCTTAAAGAAGTTATTTTCCCGAGGTTTGGAGTCCCTAGATATTTAATGACTAATGCTGGTTCACACTTTATTCATGGTGATTTCCGTAAAATGCTTGCTAAATATGATGTTAACCATAGAATTGCATCACCCTATCATCCTCAATCTAGTGGTCAAGTTGAACTTAGCAATAGAGAAATAAAATTAATATTACAAAAAATTGTCAATAAGTCCCGAAAGAATTGGTCTAAGAAACTAGATGATGCACTTTGGGCCTACGGAACAGCTTATAAAAATCCTATGGGTATGTCTCCATACAAAATGGTATATGGAAAGGCTTGTCATTTGCCTCTACAGTTAGAACATAAAGCATTTTGGGCAATTAAACAACTCAATTATGGTTTCAAACTTGCTGGTGAAAAGAGGTTATTTGATATTAGCTCACTAGATGAATGGAGAACCCAAGCTTATAAAAATGCCAAACTGTTCAAAGAAAAAGTTAAAAGATGGCATGACAAAAGAATCCAAAAGCGGGAATTCAAAGTTGGAGAATATGTTCTTTTGTACAACTCTCGTGTTAGATTTTTTGCAGGAAAGCTTCTTTTCAAATGGGAAGGACCATATATTATCGAAGAGGTTTATCGTTCTGGAGCTTTCAAGATTAATAATGCCGAAGGTACTAACCCGAAGGTGGTCAATGGACAAAGAATTAAACACTATATCTCAGGTACGCCTATTAATGTTGAAAGCAATATTATCCAAACCATGACACTGGAGGAACACATAAAAGAAACCTTCCGGAACACTCCAAAATCCTGAAAAAGAGGAGGTACGTGAAACGGTAAGTAAACGTACTCCGATAAATCCGCAAAAATATTTTCTGTTAGTTTTGGAATATTATAAAAATAAGGAAAATAAGAAATAAACAAGAAAGCAACCAAGGTGAGCACGATACACCAGGGCGCGCCTGCCCTACCTGGCGCGCCCTGGTGGGTTGTGCCCCCCTCGGGCTATTCCCGACTCCATTTTCCTTCCATATTCTTGCTTCCCAAGATAAAAAAAATCTTTATATATACCCCCGATTGTTTTGACCACCACATCGTAGAAAAATCCCCTGTTACTGTTTCGTGCTATTTTCCTATCAGATCCATCAAGCCAGGCATCATGTCTTCTCCCTCCTCCAATAACATAGAAGAAGATGCTTGGTTGATGAAGATGGAGCTGAAGAGAGAGGCACCAAAAGAATCCAAAAATGAAGACAAGGGCAAGGAAACTATGAGGGATCAAGCTCAAGGAGGAGGGCAATCCATGCCAACAAAAGAGGAGGAAGAAGAAGATATCCTTCGACCTTATTACAATCATCTCACCCCCACTTAAATTGAAGCTTTTAGGTCTTTCAAAGCGGTTTGTGTTCAGAATAAATTTCTCAGACATGAAAATATTTTGCTATAGGAGAACATCATCACCCTTCAGAGCGTCATCCATAAATTGGAGTAACTATTGAGGCTAAAGTGTGACACTTCATCACCACCACCTTCATCATCTTCACCGCCAAAGGAGACTTGAGTACACGGGTATGAGCACTCCCTTTGGCTTGAGCCAAGCTTGGGGGGGATGCCCCGGTATCGTATCACCATCACTTTTATTTGCCTTTACTTATTTTAGTTCGATCCTTAGCTCTTTCGTGATCTAGTTGAATAAAAGTTTAGTATAATCTATTTTCGAGTGCTAGTTTCGTGATCTATCTATCTATGTAATCGAGTGAGAGTTATATAATAAAGTTTAGTTTGAGATTTTGCTTCTTTACTTTCTTGTTGCAATCAAAATAAAAAGGAAATAAATGAAATGGATCGTATGCTAATCTTATGGTAAGTAATGACATCACATAAAGAAAAGTATAAGTGGTAAAATTTATTGGACATTGACAAACATAGCATTGGTCAATTCATGCAGGAATTAATAATGGAAGAGAAGATTCACATGCAAATACACTATCTTGGACATCTTTATGATTGTGAGCCCCCATTAAATATTTTATGCCAAAATTGTTGACGTTGGACAAGGAAGACAGCGTAATGATTTATGTTTGTTCATATTCACATAGAAGTTATATTGTCATAGATCCTTCAACATGTGGTGCTTGCTCAATATCTTTGCTGGCCAAAAATTCCGCACTAAGTAGAGATACTACTTGTGCATCCAAAAACCCTAAATCCAAACTCATGTTTTGAGAGTCCACCTTACCTACCTATGGATTGAGTAAGATCCTTCAAGTAAGTTGTCATCGATGCACTAAGGTAATAAAAATTGCTTCTAAATGTGTTTGATCAATTAGTGTAAGAGAAAATTGAGCGTTGTACGAACTTATGATGGCAAAGTAATAAAAGCGATGGACTGCATAATAAAGGTTGCTATCATAAGGGGCAATATAACGTGACGTTCTTTTGCATTAAGGGATTTGTCATACAAACCAAAAAGCGCATGACAACCTCTGCTCCCTCTGTGAAGGGCCTATCTTTTACTTTTATGTATTTACTTTTATGCAAGAATCAAAGTATTCTTCCCTATTCCTTTTTACTTTTTCTTTTTGCAAGCATCATGTGGTGAAGAAAGATCTAGGCACATATATCCAGTTAGATATGAGTGAGCATGAGTTATTATTGTTGGCATCACCCTTGGGGTGAATACGTTGTGAGGCTTAACTATAAGCCCCTATCTTTCTATCTGTATGTTTGAAACTTTTTTTGCTTATGGGTATGCTGTGAGTGTTAGCAATCATAGAATATTAAATGATGGTTGAGTATGTGGACTTGCCAAAAGGCTCCGACATGAGACCCTTCCTGAAAATATGATGAATTGTAGTTGCAAAGTTGACTCAGAACATAGTTTGTTGGTTTTCAATAAGGTTTATGCTTTATACTTCTAAGTTGTGATAAATTGTTACTTGTTCATGAGAAGTTATATAATAAAATTTATGTGAAATTGTCCTATGACAAAGTTTGGTGCTGCTATGACAATAAGCATGATGCTACTATGTCCGTATTTTTTTTTATCGACACCTCTCTCTCAAATCATGTGGACATGTTTTTTGATATCGGCTTTCGCTTGAGCACAAGCGAGGTCTAAGCTTGGGGGAGTTGATACGTCCATTTTGCATCATGATTTCTTACTGTTATTTATAATGTTTTATGCATAATAATGCTTTATGGAGTAACTCCAATGCCTTTTCTCTCATAATATGCAAGGTTTACACAAAGAGGGAGAATGCCGGTAGCTGGAATTCTGGACCTGAAAAAGCATGTCAGAGACACCAATTCTGCACATCTCCAAATAAGCTGAAATTTCACAGAGAATTATTTTGGAATATATAAAAAATACTGGAGCAAATAACTACCGGAGGGGGCCACCTGGTGACCACAAGACACCAGGGCGCGCCAGGCCCCCCAGGCGTGCCCTGGTGGGTAGTGGCCAGCCCAGCCCACTCCTGGTGCCCATCTTCTGGTACTTAAGGTCATTTGACCTGGAAAAAATCAGGAGGGGACTTTCGGGACGGCACGCCGCCGTCTCGAGGCGGAACTTGGGCATGAGCACTTTTGCCCTCCGGCGAAGCGATTCCGTCGGGGGAATTTCCCTCTCGGAGGGGGAAATCGAAGCCATCGTCATCACAAACAACCATCTCATGGTTGGGAGGCCAATCTTCATCAACATCTTCAATAGCAACATCTCCTCTCAAACCCTAGTTCATCTCTTGTGTTCAATCTTTGTATCGGAACCTCAGATTGGTACCTGTGGGTTACTAGTAGTGTTTATTACATCTCGTACTTGATTACTATATGGTTTATTTGGTGGAAGATTATATGTTCAGATCCATTATGCTATTTAATACCCCTCTGATCTTGAGCATGAATATCATTTGTGAGTAGTTACCTTTGTTCTTGAGGTCACGGGAGAAGTCATGTTGCAAGTAAGCATGTGAAGTTGATATGTGTTCGATATTTTGATGATATGAATGTTGTGATTCCCTTAGTGGTGTCATGTGAACGTCGACTACATGGCACTTCAACATCTTTGGGCCTAAGGGAATGCATTGTGGAGTAGTTATTAGATGATGGGTTGCTAGAGTGACAGAAGCTTAAACCCTAGTTTATGTGCTATTTCGTAAGGGGCTGATTTGGATCCAAATGTTTAATGCTATGGTTAGATTTTGTCTTAATACCTTTCTCGTAGTTGCGGATGCTTGCGAGGGGGTTAATCATAAGTGGGAGGTTTGTTCAAGTAAGAACAGCACCCAAGCACCGCTCCACCCACATATCAAATTATCAAAGTTGCGAACGCAAATCAAACCAGCATGATGAAAGTGACTAGATGAAATTCCCGTGTACCCTCAAGAACGCTTTGCTTATTATAAGAGACTGTTTTGGCCTGTCCTTTACCACTAAAGGATTGGGCTATCTTGCTCCACTTTATTTACCATTACTGTTACTTGCTCGTTAACAATTATCTTGCTATCAAACTACCTGTTACCTACAATTTCAGTGCTTGCAGAAATTACCTTGCTGAAAACCGCTTGTCATTTCCTTCTGCTCCTCGTTGGGTTCGACACTCTTACTTATCGAAAGGACTACGATAGACCCCCTATAATTGTGGGTCATCACTCTTCCAGCAACGGTTCAAGGTGCCGAGGACACGAGCGTGCTCAGCGGGCTATCGCCGATCAGGAGGAGGTGGACTTGGTCACCGGGAGGCAGGGGTTCGTCACGGACGTGTAGGCCGCAACGGAGGTGCTTTTGGCATGGTTGTTCTAGTCGGATTTGACTGTAAATCATGTAGAAGAGAAGGGTGACCGCATTAGTAAGCTGAGAGAGGACCAGAGGGAGAGAGAGGAGCATCGGAGATGGTCTGTACCAAGATATCACCGGACGGCCGAGGCGGCAGAGTTCCGGTCTGATCTGAGCATAGGGGCCTCCGAGGGTAAAATGGACGACGCAAGCATGTGATTGAGGGTGAGGATGAGTGGCAAGGGTGTAGAGGAAGGCTCGGGGCAGCCTTTATAGGCGTGGCCACGGCGCACTGTGAGCAGAGCTCACGGGTGCCCACAGGGATGGCCATGGTTACCACGGGGGAGAGTAGGGGCTCGTCTATTGTCTTCGTGGGGCTAGTGCAGAACTCTGGGAGAGCAAGGAGAAGAGAGAGCTCGAGGCGGACGAGAGGCATGGACAACATCTGGCAGACGCGGGTGGTGCTCGGGCATGCGCGACAATGGCTAATGGAGAGTGGGAGGAGGGGCGGACCAGAGGGTGTGGACAGCATCTGGCGAACGTCGGTGGTGCTCGGGCACGAGCGGAAATGGCCGATGGAGAGAGAGGTAGGAGGGGGCGGACCGGGCTGCATCTTGCAGACGCCGAGGGGAGGCCTCTGGCGAGCGGGGGGGACACAAGGTGGTCGGGGCCTCGGGCAGGACATGGCTACAGTGCTCTGGTGCACTATAGAGCGATCCAGAGCGCCCAAATGGCCAGCATGGCCATGCCCCACATGCTCTGGCTTGTCCAGTAGTGCTTGGGGGCTTTAGGGATGCTCCAGGGATGCTTGTGAGCTAAGTCTATGTTAGAAGTCAAAGAAATGGGGGCTGGAGAGGGTCTGCCATGGTGAACCAGAGAGAGAAAACTTGATTTTACCCCATCAATTATCGATCTATGGGGAGGAGGTTCTTACTGGAGATAGAAGAGGTCTAGGTAGAGCTCTGGTAAAAAGATGGACTAAGGAGAATAGGATAAGGGGTCAAAACAGTAACTTTTCCAAGTTACCAGAATGTGTTTGATTGAGGTTCCTTGCTGTGAAATTTAACAAGAGCAAATGGTTGGTTCAAATGAGGTTGTCACAAATTTTGAGCTTATTTTAAGGAAGTGGCCAATGCAAAAGTTTCAAACTCTAGTGTGGGATATTAGTTTTTTGCCTACGGGGAAACCTCTAAAGAACCCGGTTCGAACACTGAGGAGCTGGACGCACCTACAACCTCGCCTCGACTAGGACCAAGACACGCATGCAAATCACGAGCAGGACACCGGAGTTTGCCCAGGTTCTGGCCACCTTGCGGTGTAAAACCCTACTCCTGCTTTGTGTGTTTGTTTCTCTATTGGGTTGCACTAGTGTTACAAGCTACGAGGAAGAAGAAGAGCTCTCTCCCTCTTATCCCATGGGAACTCAGTCATTTGTCCTTATCTACGATGATCGTCTGCCTCACTTATCCTTGCCAAGGGCCTCTCTTCCCAAAAATTGGCGGGAGAAGGGCAACTATTGGGCAGCAATTCGAAGGGTGACAAACACGCAATCTTCCCTGACAAAGTCACTCTTCATCCTACCAAATGTACTATCCATGACATGCTCGTGGGCTCGCCGGTGACGTCCGTCCTGGCGACCGGTGTCACCTTGTTCTCCTTGTACCAAACGGGTAAGTGTTGGGATTTGCCTTCAGAGGGGACAGCTCCTCGCTACTCTTCTATCATAAAGGGGAAAGATTCTTCTGTGGCGCCCACTGGAGCCGTCCATACATCCTCTGGTGGCACTATACGTCACCCACGTGGTGGGCGGACCGTTGCATGGCCAGTGTAGAACGACCCCTCCAAGCCGAGGGCTTCGCGGGAAGTAGCCTCGTGGGGGAGACCTTGCGAGGCCGCCCGCTGCTGGTGGACGAATGTCCGGTGGGTCCCTCTTAGAGAGAGGTGTCCTCCCGGAGCTGGGGGCTCGCAGGCTGGCCTCCAGAGTCTTCCAGTGGGCTAGATGTCGCACTTGGCCTTCTTAGCATAGACGACTGGGCTGGCAGCAGATGGGACGTGGTACCCTGGTTGCACTGGACCGACAGTAGCCCTCAGGACCGTGTCGTGCATGTTCCGCAAGTGGAGCACGAAACGGCGTGGGTCAAAACACCACAGGGCCTGGTGAACTGCCGGGCTAGGAGGTGACGCGTGGCAGCCGCGATGGGACAAGACGTACCCACTTCTCCCACAACATCTCAGTAACTGCACACCTACCTTAAGACTGCCGCGCATGCCGGGGAAGCACCATCATTGCCTGCCTTCCTTCAGACGCCTCCCCTCCGTGCTGCTCCTCCTTCTTTGTGCACACAGCGCTCGCTGCTCTCCTTCGCCGCCTCCTTCCCCTTCCATTGCCGCATCACCGCCGCCAAGGCACCAAAGAAGAAGAGCGCGACCGCCATTGGAGCGCAGGTGGAGTCGGCCCTGCTGCTTCCACCATCAAGAACCAAGAGGGCCTGGATATGCTCACCCACGTGACGGCCAACGCTCATAATGAGCACGGGGCCACCAAGTAATAGCCGGGCTCAAAGCCGGCGAGGGACCTGTCGGCGACGACATTCCCATTCTTCTTCCACAACATCTTCGGAGGTTTGCTACCTCCTTTCTCTGATTTCTTCAGCGTTGTGCTGGAGCACTATCATATCCATGCACTTCACCTCCACCTCAAGTGTGTTGTCCTCCTCGCCACCTTCGCCTTCCTCTACGAGACATTCCTAGGCGTGACGCCCTCGGTGGCCCTGTTCCACACCTTCTATGGCATGAGGTGCAAGCAGGAGTTGACCATGGGTTGCGCCTCCTTCCGCATGGTGGACCCCATGTCGGAGCGGCTCATCGAAATGCTGACGCTCAAGAAGGTTGAGAACTTCCGGGCGCGCCGTGTAGGGTTCCGGCTAGGAGCACGCCAAGCTAAAGGACTAAATTCTCGGGCCCGACATAGCTAGGCTACTGGTGCTACGGGCAGCTTGGCTCACGAGCGCCATGGTGGCTCGGGAGTTTCTGCGACGCCGCTTGACCCCGCTCTAGAAGCACTTAAACCCCGTGTGGGAGTACGATGGCCGCGTCGATCGGACCCGCCTCCGCATCGACGCCCTCCAAGAGGATACGCTGGAAGCGATCATGCAGATGTCGGACGACGTCGGACCCGACGCCGGAGGAGATGTCGGACGAGGTGCTTCCTCTGCACCGCCATGGCAACGGGGCGGGGATCTAGGCTAAGATGCCTGTCATCGACCAGTGGGGACTTGTCCCCGAGGGCCACGTGGGGCCTCAGGTGAACCCCATCCTCGTGGTGCCTGCCGCAGGGGACTCTGAGGATGCCAGACCCTCTTCCAGCATCGGCGCCGGCAGCAGCTGGGGGCACATGCCAAGCCGCCGCCAGCTGCTGCTGGGGGCCAGTGATGACGACGGCAACGGCAACCTCTGCCCCTTCGTGGTCTCTCCCTCCAGGCGCATGGAGGAGGAAGACAATGAAGTGGTGGTGGTGGAAGGCCACCGCAGGGGGAAGATTGAGGGGGCCTCCTGGCCCCGGAAGGAGATGCGCCAGCCAGGCGGGGCTGGTGCCAGTTTCAGCAGGCCTCGTGGAGCACCCTCCGTGGGAAGCTCTTACGAGGCTCATGGGAGCGGCGGCAGCAGCCGCTCTAGGTCCCTCCCCAAGAGGAAGCGTTGGGTCGTTGCTGACGAGTAAGTTTCTTTACGTGTCTCTCTTTGATTTTCCCTTGATGTGTTAGGAGCCGGAGGTTGAATTGTTTACTCTGCAGGGCGCCCATGCACAGGAAGTAGAGGGCCGCCACATCAGCGGCACCCTCGCCTGTAGTGCCAGCAGGGGGAGCCCCTCTGCCCCCTCCAGGCCCTGCGGGGCATGAAGAAGTCACCCGCCGGCAGGAGGCCGAGGCGGAGTGCACCGCGGAGGGGGAGGAGCATGAGGTACCTCCTGCCCTACGTGAAGACCTGCCTCCTCCCCCTGAGGAGGGCCAGCCTATGGAGAAATCCCCAGAGGAGGGGGAGATGCCTCTAGAGGAGCGAAATTCCTTGTCGGGTAAGTTAAGACCCGCACGAAAGGCGTAATGATCTGGGCACTGTCTCGGAGAGGCTCGTTAATAGACATGTCTGTGAAGATGCGGACTACCTGCACTTGGATAGAAAGACCCTATGAAGCTTTACTATTCCCTGGGATTGGCTTTGGCCCTTTCCAGTGCAGCTTAGGTGGAAGGCGAAGAAGAATCCCTGCCGGGGGCCCCGAGCCATCAGTGAGATACCACTCTGGAAGAGCTCGGATTCTAACCTTGTGTCAGACACGGGGGCCAAGGGACCAAACACCAAAGGCACCATCAAAATGGAGGTGGACACCGTGTCGGACCCGCAGGGAAGCTCTACGGCTGTCGGGGGGGGGGGGGGATGATGCCCACCAAGAGGCTGCGGCAGCCCCCAGCGTGCGGTTGGAGAGGAGGCCCTTATCAAGGGCAAGGGGCCTGCGGAGGAGGTCGCCTCCGTAGGGACTTTGAGGGCAGCTGCCTCAGGAAGCGGCGCCAGAGCGTGCCCATGCCTGGTCCTTCAACGGATCAGCAGTAGTGCCTTGGTCAGGTGTAGGACCATTGAGAGCGCCCGCGCTACCAATGGTCAGGGGGAGGAGGCGCGCCTTGTGGCTGAGCGCCTGAGCTTAGCCGTTGGATGGCGCAAGATCTAGGTGGCCGTCAAGTTGGGCCACCGGCAGGACAAGGAGGTCCAGGAGAAGAGGAACAAGACTGCCCACAATGCTAAGGAGCTCTAGGAGAATGCCGTCCGCGACGTAGAGGCGGCCGACCTACGTCACTAGGAGGCCGAAGCCCATGCCCAGAAGGTGGAGGAGCAGATCTCCTTGCTAGAGCAGGAGCTCTGGGCGCACGAGGACGCATCTGTTGCACGCGAGTAGCAGTATGTTGCCCGTGAGGAGGAGCTGGCCAAGAGCGAGGAGGCCGTCGCACCTCATGAGGGGTACATGGCCATTCGGGAGCGGGAGGCAACCTGGACCACCTCCGACCTAGAGGCGGAGCGCGAGCGCCTCACCACCCTCGAGGTCTAGGTCCCTGCCGACCGGGCCGCCTTTGAGAAGGCGCGCATCAAGGCCAACAGCCAGCTCAAGAAGAAGGAGGCCAAGATCAACGCTGACGCCGATGCCAGAGTCGCCAAGGAGCGGGCGGACCTCCTAAACGAGCACCACGGCAATATGGAGCGGCAGGAGGCCCGCTTCCAGTCAAAGTGCGATGAGCTCCAGAAGGAGATCGACGGGCTCAAGGCACATCTGCAAGAGGATGACAAGAACCTCAAACTTGCCTGAAAGGGCAAATATGATGCTGAAGGGGAGCTGGCGTTGCTCCAAGCACAAGTTAGTGAAGCCTCCGAGGCAGTAAAGAAGGCCAAGGACGAGGCATCACAGGCGCGTATGATGCAGACGCGACGCTCCAAGCTATTCTTGGGGCTTGCTACGCGCGCTGGCGGGGCGCTCAGCCGCTTTGTTGAGGATGTCTAGGCGCTGCCGATTGCAGATTACGATGGCGGCTACCTCGACTTGTTCACCAAGGTGGTGGAGGCGCTAGAGCAGGGGGTTTCCAAGCAGGACGCCACCATCAAGGGAGAGGCTCGTGTGCTCCTGGACCAGGCGGTGACGCGCGTCTTCAGCAACCGTCTCCGCCAAGATCCTGCCCTCGAGCTCGTCGGCGTGGAGGAGTCAGTACCTGCCGAGCTTTAGAGCTTGCTCCGGAGGAAGGTGCGTGGGCACGTGGACTCACTGATCGAGTGGTTCGTGCAGGTCGAGTCTTCTGAGGAGAGTGGCATCCTTGGGGCGGACCTCCATGACGACGACGAAGGCGGCGCGTCCTCTGCCTAAGGCTTTTATCTTTCTTTTCGTGCTGCACCATTTTCAAGGCCTCATGCGGGTGTAAAGACAATTTCTTTTTGTAGTCACAAATTGAAGTTTTAATTCCTTGCTGTTTATTCGCCGTTTTCTTGTTTGATTCGTTTCCCTTTTTACATTGCCTTATTGCTCTGTGATACGTCTCCAACGTATCCATAATTTTTGATTGTTCCATGCTATTATATTATCGGTTTTGGATGTTTTATATGCATTAATATGCTATTTTATACTATCTTTTGGGACTAACCTATTAACCTAGAGCCCAGTGCCAGTTTCTGTTTTTTCCTTGTTTTTGAGTTTTACAGAAAAGGAATATCAAACGGAGTCCAAACGGAATAAAAATTTACGATGATTTTTAATGGACCAGAAGAGACCCACGGGGCATCGGAGTTGGGCCAGAAGATCCACGAGGCAGACACAAGCCTAGGGGGCGCCCCCCTAGGGCGCGCCCCCTGGCTTGTTGTCGCCTCGTGGCCCCCCTTGACGTGAGACCGATGCCAAAAATTCTTATAAATACCAAAACCTCCGAAAAGAAACCTAGATCGGGAGTTCTGCCACCGCAAGCCTCTATAGCCACAAAAAACCAATCGGGAGCCCGTTCTGGCACCCTGCCGGAGTGGGAAACCATCACCGGAGGCCATCTTCATCATCCCGGCGGTCTCCATGACGAGGAGGGAGTAGTTCACCCTCGGGGCTGAGGGTATGTACCAGTAGCTATGTGTTTGATCTCTCTCTCTCTCTCTCTCTCTCTCTCTCTCTCTCTCTCGTGTTCTTGAGATGGCACGATCTTGATGTACCGCGAGCTTTATTAATATAGATAAATCATATGGAGTTTTCCCCTCTCTATCTTCTTGTGATGAATTGAGTTTTCCCTTTGAAGTTTTCTTATCGGATTGAGTCTTTAAATGATTTGAGAACACTTGATGTATGTCTTGCGATGGGATATCCGTGGTGACAATGGGATGTTCTATTGATCCACTTGATGTATGTTTTGGTGATCAACTTGCAGGTTCCGTGACCTTGGGAATCTATGCATAGGGGTTGGCACACATTTTCATCTTGACTCTCCGGTAGACACTTTGGGGCACTCTTTGAAGTTCTTTGTGTTGGATTGAACATTATGAATCTGAAATTGTGTGATGCATATCGTATAATCAAGCCCATGGGTACTCGTGGTGACATTGGAGTATCTAGGTGACATTAGGGTTTTGGTTGATGTGTATCTTAAGGTGTTATTTTAGTACGAACTCTAGGGCTGTTCGTGACACTTATAGGGATAGCTCATACGATTGATCGGAAAAGATAACTTTGAGGTGGTTTCGTACCCTACAATAATTTCTTCGTTTGTTCTCCGCTATTTGTGACTTTGGAGTGAACTCTTTGTCGCACGTGAGGGATTTACATATGATTCAACTATGTCAGTATTGTTGAGAGATTGCACTAGCGAAAGTATGAACCCTAGGCCTTGTTTCCAAGCATTGCAATACCGTTTTTGCTCACTTTTGTTACTTCCTACCTTGCGGTTTTTATATTTTCAGATTACAGAACCCTATATCTACCATCCATATTACACTTGTATCACCATCTCTTCGCCGAACTAGTGCACCTATACAATTTACCATTGTATTGGGTGTGTTGGGGACACAAGAGACTCTTTGTTATTTGGTTGCAGGGTTGTTGGAGAGAGGCCATATTTATCCTACGCCTCCCACGGATTGATAAACCTTAGGTCATCCTCTTGAGGGAAATTTGCTACTGTCCTACAAAACACTGCGCTTGGAGGCCCAACACGAGTCTACAAGAAGAAGGTTGCGTAGTAGACATCAAGCTCTTTTCTGGCGCCGTTGCTGGGGAGGTGAGTGCTTGAAGGTATATCTTTAGATCTTGCAATTGAATCTTTTAGTTTCTTGTTTTATCACTAGTTTAGTCTATAAAAG
The DNA here is from genome assembly GCA_039707655.1 of Elymus sibiricus. Classification (NCBI taxonomy): domain Eukaryota; kingdom Viridiplantae; phylum Streptophyta; class Magnoliopsida; order Poales; family Poaceae; genus Elymus; species Elymus sibiricus. Next base: position 216,085,468 of record CM077665.1, on the reverse strand, counting down.
AAAACTACAAAAAATGGAATTGAGGTTGCCTCATATACTTCATCTTTATAATGTCTTTCGTGAAAATGATGGAAAGGAAAATTGTGCCAAAGTGTTAGAAGAAGAAGTCAATAAAATGTTTGGCACTAAATCTTTGTATGATGATCATGATTGCAATGTTGTTAGTATGAATTCCTTGAATATTCATGATGCTAATGATATGCAAAGCTACAAGCTTGGGGATGCTATGTTTGATGAAGATGATATGTTTAGTCCCCCAAGTTTTGATGAGCAAATTTATTATGATGAAAGCATGCCTCCTATTTATGATGATTATTGTGATGACTTGTATGCTATAAAGAATAATGATAATCATGAAACTTGTTATCATGATTTTAATTTTCAATTGGATTATGCTTCACACGATAGTTATTTTGTTGAGTTTGCTCCCACTACTATTGATGAGAATAAATTTGCTTATGTGGTGAGTAGTAAAATTTCTATGCTTATGAATCATGAAAAGAATGCTTTATGTGATAGTTATATTGTTGAATTCATTCATGATGCTACTGAGAATTATTATGAAGGAGGAGTATATACTTGTAGGAATTGCAATAATAGCAAGTTTCCTCTCTATGTGTTGAAAATCTTGAAGTTTTGCTTGTTTTACCTTCCTATGCTAGTTGATTCTTGTTCCCATAAGTTGTTTGCTCACAAAATACCTATGCATAGGAAGTGGGTTAGGCTTAAATGTGCTAGTCATATGCTTCATGATGCTCTCTTGCATGTTTCAATTCTTACATTTTATGTGAGCATCATTGAAATCATCATGCCTAGCTAAAAGGCATTAAAGAAAAGCGCTTGTTGGGAGACAACCCAACACTTTTACTTTCTGTTTTTGTGTGTTAACATGATTAATATACTGTAGTAATCATGTTTTGTGCCTTTTATTTCAATAAAGTGCCAAGTAAAGCCTTTGGTATGACTCACAAGCTGAGTAGAATTGATGCTGAACCAAAACAGAAACTTTTGACTCAAGTACAGGAATATTCATTTTTTACTGGAGTGTGATAATGATCTGAAATTTTTACACAGTCTTGATATCCAAATTCTTCAGCTTTTCCTAATTGTTCAGAATTGTTAGAGACAGGGAAGTATGGTTACACTACAGATCTTCACAGACTGTTCTGTTTTTGACAGATTCTGTTTTGCATGCATAGCTTGCTTGTTTTAGTGTTTCCATAGCTTATATTTAGCGGTATAAATTATGGGAATGATAGAATACAGTAGGTATCATGTGAGAACAATTATGAATCTTGTCTTGACAGTACCTAAGTGAATGATTTATCTTTATTACACTAACCCTTCTCACGAAGTTCCGTTAAGTTTTGTGTGATTGAAGTTTTCAAGCTTTGAGTGAGACACCGATATGAGGAGAATAAGGAGTGACAAGAACCTAAGCTTGGGGATTACCAAGGCACCCCTAAGGTAACATCCAAGGAATACTCAAGCACCTAAGGTTGGGGATGCCCCGGAAGGCATCCCCTCTTTCGTCTTCAACACTATCGGTATATCTTACTTGGAGCTATATTTTTAATCGTCACATGATATGAGTTTTGCTTGGAGCATCATTTTATTTATTTTTTATCTGTTAGGTGTTATTTATAATCTTTTTTTTCAATAAAAAGTTCCAAGAATTGCCTTAGGATGCTTGCATTGCATGTTTGATGTGTGCTGTGTAAAAAACAGAAACTTTTGCTGTAGTGTTTGAATTTTCATATTTTACTGGAACGTGGAAAGTTTCTGAAATTTTTACACAGTATTTTCATATAAATTATTTAGCATGTACTAAATTTTCATAATTTCTTGAGTTACAGAAGTACATTGGTTTAATAGATTGCTACAGACTGCTCTGTTTGGACAGATTGCTGTCATAGTTTTGTTATCTACTTATCCTATAGTTTCCATAGCCTATATTGGTAGATATAAATTGTGGAAACGATAGTAAACAGTATATGATATTTGAAAATTATTGTGCAACTTGTCTTGGCAGTACAAGAAGTGTTGATTTATTCTTATGTGTACTAACCTATCTCACGAGTTCTTTTTGAGTTTTGTGTGGATGAAGTTTTTGAGAATAGGTGAAACCATGATATGAGGGGATTGAATGAGATACAAAATCTCAAGCTTGGGGATGCCCAAGGCACCCCAAGTAAATATTTCAAGAAGTATCAAGCATTTAAGCTTGGGGATGCTACGCATCCCATCTCTCTTCATCAACAATTATCGGTTAGCCTATGTTGAGCCTAAATTTTTATTCATTCACACGACGCGTGCTATTCTTGGAGTGCTATTTTTTAGTTTGCTGTTTGAATAAAAAAAAACTCAGATCTGAAAATATTTATTGAGAGAGAGCCCTCACATAGCTACTTGATTGTTTACCTACTCATTAATCTTCACTTATATCTTTTGGGGTAGTTCGTCAATTTGCTCTAGTACTTCACTTATATCTTTTTAGAGCACGGCGGTGGTTTTATTTTATAGAAATTGTTGAACTCTCATGCTTCACTTATATTATTTTGAGAGTCTCTAAACAGCATGGTAATTTGTTTAGGTTATGAATTTAGTCCTAATATGATGGGCATCCAAGAGAGATATAATAAAAACTTTCATATAAAAGTGCATTGAATACTATGAGAAGTTTGATTCCTTATGATTGTTTTGAGATATAAAGATTGTAATATTAGAGACATGCTAGTGAGTAATTGTGGATTGGTAGAAATACTTGTGTTAAAGTTTGTGATTCCCGTAGCATGCACGTATGGTGAACCGTTATGTGACGAAGTCGGAGCATGATTTATTTATTGAATGTATTCCTTTGTGTGGAGGTCGGGATCGCGCGATGGTTAACTCCTACCAACCCTTCCCCTAGGGGCATGCGTCTAGTACTATGTTTTGATGACTAATAGACTTTTGCAATAAGTATGTGAGTTCTTTATGACTAATGTTGAGTCCATGGATTATACGCACTCTCACCCTTCCACCCTTGCTAGCCTCTCTAGTACCGCACAACTTTCGCTGGTGCATTAAACCCACCATATACCTTCCTCAAAACAGCCACCATACCTACCTATTATGGCATTTCCATAGCCATTCCGAGATATATTGCCATGCAACTTCCACCGTAACGTTTATGACACGCATCATCATTGTCATATTACTTTGCATGATCATGTAGTTGACATCGTATTTGTGGCAAAGCCACCGTTCATATTTTTTATACATGTCACTCTTGAGTCATTGCACATCCCGGTACACCACTGGAGGCATTCATATAGAGTCATATTTTGTTCTAAGTATCGAGTTGTAATTCTTGAGTTGTAAGTAAATAAAAGTGTGATGATCATCATTATTAGAGCATTGTCCCATGTGAGGAAAGGATGATGGAAGCTATGATTCCCTCACAAGTTGGGATGAGTCTCCGGACTTTATAAAAAAAAGAGGCCAAAGAAGCCCACCAAAATAATATGAGAGAAAAGAGAGAAGGGGCAATGCTACTATTCCTTTTTCCACACTTGTGCTTCAAAGTAGCACCACGATCTTCATGATAGAGAGTCTCCTATTTTGTCACTTTCATATACTAGTGGGAATTTTTCATTATAGAACTCGGCTTGTATATTCCAATGATGGGCTTCCTCAAATTGCCCTAGGTCTTCGTGAGCAAGCGAGTTGGATGCACACCGACTTAGTTTCTTTTTGAGCTTTCACACACTTATAGCTCTAGTGCATCTGTTGCATGGCAATCCCTACTCACTCACATTGATATATATTGATGGGCATCTCCATAGCCCGTTGATACGCCTAGTTGGTGTGAGATTATCTCCTTCTTTTTTGTCTTCTCCACAACCACCATATTCTATTCCACCTATAGTGCTATGTCCATGGCTCACGCTCATGTATTGCGTGAGAGTTGAAAAAGTTTGAGAACACTAAAGTATGAAACAATTGCTTGGCTAAAACCGGGGTTGTGCATGATTTAGTGCTTTGTGTGATGAAGATGGAGCATAGCCAGACTATATGATTTTGTAGGGATAACTTTCTTTGGCCATGTTATTTTGAGAAGACATGTTTGCATTATTAGTATGCTTGAAGTATTATTGTTTTTATGTCAACATTAAACTTTTGTTTTGAATCTTATGGATCTGAATATTCATGCCACAATAAAGAAAATTACATGGATGAATATGTTAGGTAGCATTCCACATCAAAAATTCTGTTTTTATCATTTACCTACTCGAGGACGAGCAGGAATTAAGCTTGGGGATGCTAGATACGTCTCCAACGTATCTATAATTTTTTATTGTTCCATGCTATTATATTATCGGTTTTGGATGTTTTATATGCATTAATATGCTATTTTATACTATTTTTTGGGACTGGCCTATTAACCTAGAGCCCAGTGCCAGTTTCTGTTTTTTCCTTGTTTTTGAGTTTAAAGAAAAGGAATATCAAACGGAGTCCAAACGGAATAAAAATTTACGGTGATTTTTTATGGACTAGAAGAGACCCACGAGGCATCGGAGTTGGGCCAGAAGAGCCACGAGGCAGCCACAAGCCTAGGGGGCGCCCCCCCATAGGGCGCGCCCCTGGCTTGTCATCGCCTCGTGGCCCCCCTTGACGTGAGACCGATGCCAAAAATTCTTATAAATACCCAAACCTCCGAAAAGAAACCTAGATCGGGAGTTCCACCGCGCAAGCCTCTGTAGCCACGAAAAACCAATCGGGAGCCCGTTCCGGCACCCTGCCGGAGGGGGAAACCATCACCGGAGGCCATCTTCATCATACCGGCGGTCTCCATGACGAGGAGGGAGTAGTTCACCCTCGGGGCTGAGGGTATGTACCAGTAGCTATGTGTTTGATCTCTCTCTCTCATGTTCTTGAGATGGCACGATCTTGATGTACCGCGAGCTTTATTAATATAAATAAATCATATGGAGTTTTCCCCTCTCTATCTTCTTGTGATGAATTGAGTTTTCGCTTTGAAGTCTTCTTATCGGATTGAGTCTTTAAAGGATTTGAGAACACTTGATGTATGTCTTGCGATGGGATATCCGTGGTGACAATGGGATGTTCTATTGATCCACTTGATGTATGTTTTGGTGATCAACTTGCGGGCTCCGTGACCTTGGGAATCTATACATAGCGGTTGGCACACGTTTTCATCTTGACTCTCCGGTAGACACTTTGGGGCACTCTTTGAAGTTCTTTGTGTTGGATTGAACATGATGAATCTAAAATTGTGTGATGCATATCGTATAATCAAGCCCATGGGTACTCGTGGTGACATTGGAGTATCTAGGTGACATTAGGGTTTTGGTTGATGTGTATCTTAAGGTGTTATTTTAGTACAAACTCTAGGGCTGTTCGTGACACTTATAGGGATAGCTCATACAATTGATCGGAAAAGATAACTTTGAGGTGGTTTCGTACCCTACAATAATTTCTTCGTTTGTTCTCCGCTATTTGTGACTTTGGAGTGAACTCTTTGTCGCACGTGAGGGATTTACATATGATTCAACTATGTCAGTATTGTTGAGAGATTGCACTAGCGAAAGTATGAACCCTAGGCCTTGTTTCCAAGCATTGCAATACCGTTTTTGCTCACTTTTGTTACTTCCTACCTTGCTGTTTTTATATTTTCAGATTACAGAACCCTATATCTACCACATTTCGGCGACTTCTCAAGGCTTTTTCCCCAGAGTCCGCTCGCCGAATACCACACCCATAACGGTGCACAACTCTTCGGGAGACGCAGGAGCGGATAAGCGACAAGGCACTTCAAGGACGTCAGGTCACCTATCGAAGACCCTTGATACAACCCCTCCTGTAAGATTTATATTTTTTATACCTGTAAAACAGTTGCACCGCCAATTTGAATAATAAGAGTTGCTGAGTAAATTACAGATATATCCTACAGTATCTTTTTGCTGTCCCTTTTCGGAACACTCCCTCTTTTCTCCCTCTTCTTGCGAACCTGTTTGGTATACTTTACGATGCAACCGGCTAATAGACCGGGGGCTCGACCTTAAAAATCGCCCCAATCACAACTGATTTAGTGTTCGGCGTCTTGGAATCCCTCTTTATATGCATTGGTTCCGAACTATGTCTTGGGTCAATAGTTGGGTTGCCCGGCTCCTGTGCTTGCCCCTTTATGTTCCGCTCGTTCGGCTAAAGGGGCAAAGGGAGCACCACTGCGATTGTGCTTCCGGCTAGTCTGGTCAAGCACCTCAGTGGAGAAAGCCGAAAACTGACTGTCATGGTATGCGAGAACCGGTCTGCGAATCCGAGCTTAACTAGATCTCGTCAGAGGTTATTCCATGTCATACGATGGGTTTGGTATTAGTACAAACTAGGTGATATAGGCTTCGGTCACGGTTATTCCGAAAATCACGAACCTTGGGGGCTAGTCATCAGCCTCCCGCACTCCTTTCTCGCGCCCCTACGGCTAAGTCAAAGCAATAAAGCATTATAGTCCAATTGCCTTGTCCGCCCCGCACTACCGCCTTCGGGTACCGACAGTTCGGCTATGGGTCACAGTGCGTTGGCACGGACACCCCGCGTAGTATCTACATGGGGGCTGAAGCCGACGACTCGCCGCTTTCAGTTTTAACGGCTACACATGAGTTATAAAGGATGCAAAACATACAAGACATGATAAGCCATGCATTTTAAATGTATACACGTTGAAAGGTCTTCGAACATATTACAACAATTTATTCATACACGTTCTCTCTCGAACACTGAGATTCTATGGCCCGAGCACCCTCCATAACTCCGGAGAAGTACTGCTCGGGGCGCCTATGCTCCTTTCCAGGAGGCGGAGGGGCGGTGGCTATCTTCATCGGATCAAGCCCCGGCCAGTGCACCTTGGCCTTCGCGAAGGTCATCCGAGCTCCCTCAATGCAGGAAGATCGCCTCAGTGCGTCGATCCGAGGAGAGGCGTCGCTCAGCTTTTGCACCAGGCCGAAGAAGCTGCCCGGCAGTGACTCGTTGGGCCATAGCCGGATGCAGAGATCCTTCATGGCTAGCTCCGCCATCCGGTGTAGCTCCACCAGCTGCTTCAGCTGCTCAACGAGGAGAGGAGAGCGCTCGGGGGCTTCGAATTGCGCCCAAAACAGCCGAGCTTCGTCTCCTTCTCCCCGCGAAGCATAGAACTGGTTTGCGTCCGCGGCGCTCTTCTGGAGGTCCAAGCAGGCACCTAAGGAACGCCATACTTGGGTAAGCAGTTTGAACTTCCTATCCCCGAAGATACACTGCAATAAATATGGCTTACCATCCATGATAGCCTTAGCCTGGCCGATCTCCTCTTCATAGGACCGCCTATCCACCCGCTCCTTTTGGAGATCGGTTTTTAGGGTGGATAGTTCGGCGGCCTGCTCCTTCCCTTTCCGCTCAAGGACCTCGCACTTTTGGCCAGCGTCCTTGAGCTCCTGTTGAATTTCTTGCACCCGAGCCTCATGCTTGTCGCTAGTGGCTCTCAGGGCGGATAGCGCGGTAGCCGCTTCTTTGGCTGCCGCCTTCTCAACCAAAGCTTCCTGCTTCGCTTTCTCAAGCTCGGCGTTGAGCTTCTCAATCTCCTTCGCCGAGGGTGCATAAAGCATAGACTTATATCAAGAAACCGTGTCGATAGTACGGTAAAGAAGAGTTTTGATACTCTCATCTGGCTTACCTTGCGCCTCGTCGAATCTCTTGTTCAGAGCGTCAAGCTCGTCTTTGGAGCTTTTGAGCTTCCGATTTAGCTCGTCCAGCTCGGCAGCGTTAGAAGCCGCCGCCGCAGATGAAGCCAACAAAATACAAACCAACTATATCAAGTTACATGGGTTGAAAAGCTTCCGAACTGTCCTAGATAAAATCATGGGCCCGGTCCTTTTTTAGGCGGCTACAACATTCCGAACACACATTTGTCTTAGTTCGGATAATGCTCTATTATAGACCCCCAGGTAAGTTTTTCTAAACTCACCTAGGGCTCGAGGGCTGCCATGTATATAATAATTACTCAAAGAAATCAATATTTCACAAAATAGAGCATTACATGGCTTACCTGAAATCCCGTCATGAGACCGTTGAAGGCCTCCTTCAGTCGATATCCACGGACTGATTGCTCTGCAGTACCGCACCCATAAGAGTGCGGTGCTCCCCGGAGATGGAGGCGCTTGATAGAGCCTCCCCCATAGCCGGCCACCCATTGGTCGATGGCGCCGGCGGGGATCGATTGGCCCGATCTCCAATCAGAGATTGAACCGGTGCCTCTGGAGGCATGTTGCGCTCCGGAGACCGCCTTGGAGGTGACTGGACATCTTCTCGTCCGGTCTCCTTAGTATCCGGGAGAGGCCTCTCTCCCGGGTCTTCGGAGGCCAAGGTGTTGGCCTCGGCCATGACATCATCACCCCCAGTGTCCGGCTCCAAGGGAGCCTCTTGGGAGGACACCTCCGCGGCATCCTTCGCGGCGCCCGGAGGAGAGGGGTGTGACGCGGTCCCGCTCTTCGCTACCTCGGCGGGCGGGGTCTCCCCGTCCGACACTTGATCGGTGGGGAGAACTTGTGGTGGGCTGCAGTTCAATAAGCGTTCACATGTTAATAGCATTCGAAACTTAGCACTAATAGCTCGGAAAGGTCTTCGGATCTGTACCTTCGAGGTGGGGGCTTGACCCTGAGGTTCCTTCGCGGAACCCTCTCGAAGTCCTCGGACCCAGTATCTGAGTCCGAGCTATCATCGGACGAGATAACCTGTGTCCGGCGCGCTTTCTTCGGGGCGGGAGGATCTAAGTCCTCCGGGGCGTCTGATGATGCCGCCCTCTTTCCTGTGAGGGGGGAATCGCCTCCCTCCTCACCCTCGTGCTCCTCCTCCTGGTTTGAGGAGGCGTGGGTTTCTTCGGACACAGCCTCCGGCTGGTCCCTGATGCGCAGGCCGGATCGGCCTGGCTTCTTTTTCTCCTTCTTCTCTGGCGCCTTGTAAGGCGCCACGACGAGCATCTCCAACAACAGCGGAGACTTGGGGTCTTCGGGCTGTGGAGCCGGACACTTGATGCCCATTGCTTTGCTCAGCCATTCCTGTGAAAGGTGATCGGAAAGTGCTTAGACTATCTTTAGGTAGACAGAGCCGATCAAATAAAACTATGCTATACCTCGGGTGGGGGCTTGATGGCGCTCAGGCCCTTGTCCTCCTTCTTGCCCGGCCACTTCTCCTGCGCTTTGAACAGCGCCTTCCATAGCTTCTCCCGAGTGGTGCGGAAGAGCTGACGGATCATAGGATCATCGTCAGTCCGGTAAGTCCACATAGGAGAGGCCCGGCGCTGGCAGGGGAGGATACGCCGTCGGAGCATGATGTGGACCACGCTGGTCAGATCGATGTTTTCTTTTATCAGGGAGGCAATGCCCCTCTGCAGGTCCTCCACCTCGGTATCCGACCCCCAATCAAGGCCCTTTCGGAACCATGAGGTCAATCTGGTCAGAGGGCCCGATCTGAATTCGGCGGGAACAGTTCCGCCCTCCTCCCTTTGCTCGGTGATGTAAAACCACTCTTTCTGCCAGGTCTTGATGGTATCAATGAAGGTGCCGGACGGCCATACCGCGCGAGGGAGCTTGCTGATGACTGCCCCGCCGCAGTCCGCATGGGCACCTATGACACACTTCGGCTTGATGTTGAAGATCTTTGAGCCACAGTTTGAAGTGTGGCTCGACCCGCAAGAAAGCCTCACAGACTATGATGAAGGCCGATATATGCATAAACGAGTTCGGTGGGAGGTCGTGGAAGTCGAGCCCATAGAAGTACATGAGGCCCCTCACGAAGGGGTGGAGAGGGAAGCTTAATCCTCGGATGAAATGAGGGATGAAAACCACCCTCTCGCCTGGTTTGGGGGTGGGGATCACCTGGCCCTCCTCTGCGGCGCGGTGGAAGACGTTGGCGGGGAGGTATCCGGCCTCCTTGAGGTCCCGGATGTCTTGATCTGTCACCGAGGAAGCCTCCCACTTGCCGTTGGAACCGGAGCTGGCCATGGCTAAGCTCGGAGGAGGAAGGATGGAAAACCTAGATCTGGGCTCTGGAAGCTCGGAGATTGGGGAAGCATGGATGCGAATGGGAAGTGCGGATAAGCCCTGGGGTTTTCTTCCCCTTTTATTGAGCTTACTGCCGGTTAGCCTCCCCTCACGGCACCGTGAATCTCTCCGCTTCCCAAGGCGTGCGTGCCGTTATACGCACATGACTAAACATATGCCGTATAAAACGGGGCACGATCTGTGCATTGATGGATCGTGCTGTTGGAAATGGCCTCGAATCGCGAATCGAGTCTTTACGACTGGTTCGGTGGTCGTGGTGGGCCATGACTTTTCGTCTGAAAAGTTGTCAGGGTTCGCTATTTACTCCCTGACGTTTGGCCTTCGGGGCCAGTGACTCATGGTGTTCGGACGATCTATGATCGGAAAAACTACACGTCGTCGGAGGCCGAACTAATTTGACCGGTCACTATGTGGAGGAAGGAACTCGCCTCGCAAGCCGAAGACTTTGATCACATGAAGCAGCTGAAGCTAGGACTCTTGGCGTTGGAGGCTAGTTCAGGGGCTACTGAGGGAGTCCTGGTTTGAGGGGTCCTCGGAAGGCCGACCTATTCGTTATAGGCCGAACTATATGGGTCGTATGCCGGACTTTGGATTGATGGAAGACCCAGACTCCAGAAAGGAAGCTTCTAGAAGCGTGGCGTGTCCTCCACGTTTAAAGTAGTGAATAGGCATGTTTATCCCTTCGACGTGTAACCGACCATGTGTAAACCCTAGGGACCCCTGGCGTCTATATAAGCCGGAGGGTTTTAGGTTGTAGAACAACAGAACTCATCTAGGGTTTTAGCTACTTGATCTCGAGGTAGATCAACTCTGTAATCCCCATATCATCAATATAATCAAGGAGGACGTAGGGTATTACCTCCATAGGAGGGCCCGAACCTGGGTAAAACCTTGTCCCCTTCGTCTCCTGTTCCCATCGATCCAAGTCTCACAGCTCGGGACCCCCTACCCGAGATCCGCCGGTTTTGACACTGACAGCGGCGGCGGCGGTGGCGGGGGCGGCAGCGGCGGCGGCTGTGGGCGAACCCTAGAACTGGCGACAGAGGAGAGGGATGAGGGGTCGAGTGCGGGCCTGGTCGAGTGCGGGAGAGACAGGAGGGGTCGGTGCGGGACTGCTCGGTGGCACTTTTGATGTAATAAGTTCAAACAATAGGGGCACACAACTATAGCCTTTCGATTTTAAGTGAATAAGCTGCGGGAAGCCACTCCACCCCAGCTTTTTTCCACTGTGAAGGAGAGGGAGGTGAAAATAAGCTTAAGTCGCTTCTATAAAACGAGTTCTTTCAGCTTATAGTTTATTTTCATAATAAGCTGGTAGAAGCTGCAAAAGAACTGGCCCTTGAAATTGTTTGGATTCATCGGGAGGAGTGAGAGTGGGAGCTGAAGTCATCTTTTCCTTGATTGTATTGAACGCCACATAACACTCAGGAGTGCACACATATTTGACATTCTTCTGGAGGAGATTAGACAAAGGCTTAGCAATCTTGGAGAAGTCCTGCACGAATCTTCTGCAGTAGCTTGCAAGCCCGAGGAAGCTTCAAAGTTGCTTGACATTCAGAGGAGGCTCCCACTTCACGATGGCCTCAACCTTCTCGGGATCCACCTTGATGCCCTCAGCAAAGATGATATGCCCAAGGTACACCACTTCATTGAGCCAAAACTTGCACTTGGTGAACTTTGCATAGAACCGATGCTCTCTTAACTTGTCAAGCACAAGTCGGAGATGCTCTGCATGTTCTTCTTTGGTTTCAGAGAACACTAGAATGTCATCCAGATACACCATGACGAACTCATTCCTGAAGGGAGATAAGACGAAGTTCATCACTCGGGAGAATGTCGGAGGCGCATTTGCAAGGCCAAAGGACATCACGGTGTACCCATAAGAGCCAAAACTTGTCCTGAAAGCAGTCTTTGGAATATCCTCTTCACGAATACGGATTTGATGATAGCCGATCCGAAGATCTAGATTTGAGAAAACCTTGGCCCCTTTCAATTGCTCAATCAACTCGTTGATGTTGGGAAGTGGATACTTATTCTTGATTGTCTTTTTATTCAATGGACGGTAATCAACACAAAGTTGTCCCGTGCCATCCTTCTTCTTGACAAATAGAACACCACAACCCCAAGGTGAAGAACTTGGTATGATCAAACCCAGATGCTCTTGTTCATCTAGCTGCTTCTTCAATTCTTTCGGCTCTTCGGGGCCAAGCTTATAAGGACGCTTGCATACCGGTTCAGTTCCAGGTTCGAGTTCAATCACAAACTCTACTGGCCGGTGAGGAGGCATTCCTGGCAATTCTTCTGGAAAGACATCTTCATACTCACAAACGACAGGGATTTGAGATATGGCTAAGATTTCACCTTTCTCATTGAGAGAAAAGAGTCGAATAGTGTCATCGCGAGCAGCGAAATTGATCACATCTTTGGAAGAATGAGTCAATTGGACTTCTATGTCTGCACAATCGACATAAACCTTGTTCATCCCAAGAAAATCCATGCCAAGAATTAGATCAATATCGGAATTGCCGAGCACAATTGGAGAGGCTAGAAAAGAATAGTTGCCCATTTTAATAGAAACATCCGGAATCACCAATCGTGAATTCTTCATTTTTCCCGAAGAAGCGATAGTCAAAGGCTTAGACAATTGGTCCATGAACAATTCATGCTTAGCAACGAAAGGTTTTGATATGAATGAATGCGATGCACCAGTATAAAACGAAACTCTTGCAGGAATAGAATTAACCAAGAGATTACCCATTATCACTTGAGAAGACTCCTCTCCTTGAGCTGCATTGACCATGTTCACTCTTGTTGTCTTGGTATTGTGCTTGACCATACCATTTCCTGGAGACCTGACTGGAGGAGGAGGCGGGAGACGTCGCTGGTTGGTTCACATGTTGGAATAGTGGCCCTTCTGACCACACTTGTGACACGCAACCTCTGAGAGCGGACAGAAGTTGCCTGGAGGAGGAGCAATTGCCGACTTGGGAGCCTGAGGCATGTTCTGGAATCCTGGGTTGGGTGGGTGGGAAGAACCACGACCACCATGTTGCTTCTGCTGCTTAAGAGGATGAAACGGAGGAGGTGGAGAAACCCAATACTTCTGTTGCTTAGGAACAATCTGAGAGGAGGACGAAGAAGTGTGAGAGTCCTTGAATCGCTTCCTAGAATTCTCGACCTTGAGTTGAACTAGTTCATACTTTAGAGCCAAGTTATAGAATTGATCAAACTCAAGGGGCTTGTGAAGGGCGAAAGCAAGCTAAAGATCTTCCCTGGGGACACCTCTGAACTGATAAATCTTGCACTTGTCATTGGGCACATCCTGCTTGGCATAATGAGCAATATTCTGGAACTCAATGTTATACCGATAGACAGACGAGTTTCCCTGCTTAAGGTTCCTGAACTTCTCACGCATACCCTCGACAACACTCGTCGGGATATGATGAGCTCTGAAGTCACGGCAGAAGTCATCCCAGCTGATCACACGGTCACCTCTGGAATCCTTATAATGTTGCCACCACTCCACCGCCTGACCCTTCAGCTGGAAAGTTGCGAACCTGACATAGTCCTGAGGTCTGACATTGCTGCACTCGAAATGCTTGTTGATGTCGACGAGCCAATCCTCCACATCAAGAGGCTAAGCACAGTTGGTGAAGAACTTGGGTTGATTGGCAAGGAATTGATTCAGAGTTGCGAACTGTGGCTGATTATTCAAATTCCCTTGATGACCTTGATCTCCTTGATTTTGAAAGCCTTGCAGCAGGTTGAGCAACATCTGGGTATTGGCATTGGTTGCGGCCATCACCGCCTGCCATGCCTCCGGAGGTGGAGGTGGGGTGGTGGAGGGTTAGACTGCTCCCCCTCACGACCTAGGTTCCCACGAGTTGCTGGAGCCATCCTGAAGATGGACACGAAGATTAGAACACCATTGACAAAGATGATTGAAATAAGCTGAATCAAATGGCTCGAAATATTGCAACAGGAGTATCATCAATTGCATTCAAACTGAAAATTCGTAAGAACGCCTTCTGCAGTTTCACGATAACATCATTTGATCATGAAGCCACTTGAATAACACAACAAGGTATTGAGCTAAGAGTTGCTCAAAACAAATGTATAAACCATCATACATCTGTCGGAAGATGATCCTAGGTAACTACTGGAATTCCCACCTAAGAACTTCCAAAATCTTTGGTTATGCAATCGGGTCCACCGATACGCGAAGTAAAATCCATCACTCAACTCCTAGCGGTAATACTACTCTCCAATCTATCTCAGCCGTCAACGCACAACCAAAGGTCTTAGAAATTCATCTACCTCAGAACCTCGTAACCACAATGATACTAAACATGGCAGTACATGTGGTCCCGCTCCCCAGTATTGGGTGTCGCCACACTCTTCGTGCCACGAATTGTATTGAAGCAATCTCGAACATCCGCATCCTGAGATACTAAGGAAACTGAACGATAACGATGTGTCAAGAATCCCGTGGAGCTCTGCTACCCGGAAACATGAGGCACCAAGTACAGAATTCCGTCACATCGGTATCATAGAGGCTCCAAAACACCCGCGTGATCCTAAACAAATTTGAGTGAGAAGAGGGTAGAATTAAAATTCCTATGTCACGATTCCTGACAAGAGCATAGAAGAGGAGTAAAAAGAATCCTACTCTCCGATAGAACTAGACTCAAAATAGTTTTTCACTAGACTCGACTCGGCCAAGTTCGATTAAGCAAGGGGCTTCTATGGTCGTTATGGCTCTGATTACCAATTTGTAACGCCCAACATGTGGCCCTATCCCTATTTTGGCTCGAGGGCCTCGATGGGGATAGAAGCGCATCTCGACATTTCGCAAGTATAGACATCATTGCAATACAAGTAAAATAAGAGATGAGTATATGAGTTGGCTTACACTCGCCACAAGCTAAAGTACAAATTCCGTACAATCATCCAGAAATGCAGGGTCCGACTACGGACGAAATAAAATGACAAAAGCAAATGATATCTATCTCGCTAGGCCCAGGAAGACGACCAAGTAGCTCCACTACTCGTCCGGGTAAGTCACGTACATACACCCACGCTCCTCGTCGAACTCCCACTAGAGCTGAGAAGCGTCAACTGTATCGAACTCATCAGTACATGTACCTGTATTGTTGTAGTAATCTGTGAGCCATGGGGACTCAGCAATCTCATTAACCCAGGTACCAAGACTATGTAAGCTGGTGGGTAAGGTATGGTTAAGTCGTGAGGTTTGCAGCAGCACTAAGCTTTTGGTTGAGTGGCTAACTTACGAGTACAAGAGTAAGGTGAGAAACTACGCATGTCGAGCAAGGACTAGTTATGGTCAATAAGTGATCCTGAACACCTACCTACGAGTCAAACATAACCCCACCGTGTTCTCTTTCCGATTCCCTCGAAAAGAGATGGTCATGGTTACACACACGGTTGGTGTATTTTAATTGAGTTTACTTCAAGTTTACTATAACCGGATGTTAAACAATTTCCAAGTTGCCACATAACCACGGGCACGGCTTTCCAAAATATTTAACCCTGCAGAGGTGCTCCAACTCATCCATAACAAACTAACCACAAGCTGCATGGAAAACCTCAACCACGAGATAGCCCGTAGTATCCTCAGAATTCCGGTGGAAAACCTCAACCTCGAGATACCCCGAAGTATCCTCGGAATCCCGCGCATAAGACATTCAAGAAGGGTAAAACAAATCCAACAAGACCGCCCAACGTGTCAACGAACCCGATAGGAGCCGCGTATCTCGTTCTCAGGACACGACCGGATTGGCTAAGTTTCCGGCTGGCACACTCAGTGGTGGCCCCGGCTACCGCCATTTTGGACCAACACTCATGAGGAGCACTGGCCCGGGTCATTGATTAATCCACGGCGTAGCTTAGCTCTATGCATTTTTATTAGGTTGTTAAGCAAATATAGTACCGAAGTTGCATCTTGCCAGACGAGTTTTATACCAAAACGAATAGTCAAAGGTGTCCCCATAACAACCCCAAGCATGTTAGGAGCACTCAATATGGAACGTAACACCGGTAAACGGAAACTAGGGCGGCAAAAGTGGAACAAATCACCAAGAAAAAGGCCAAGCATTCCACCTTCACCAAGTATATATGTGCATTAAATTAAATAGCAATAAATAAGGTGATATCGCAAGATATCCATGTTGCCACATGGAAGCAACCTGCACCTGCAACTAGCAACGCTATAAGAAGGGGCTGAGCAAGCGGTATCCTAGCCAATCAATGGTTTGCTAGGTAGTGGGGAGGGGTAGAGGCCTTCATGGCAATGTGGGAGGCTTGACATTCAATTGGTAGGTAACGATACGTAACGGTAGAAGCGAGAGAACTAGCATAGCAAAAATAGTATCGGGATCCGCATGACAATCATCTTGCCTGGAGGGTCTTCGAAGGGATAAAGGGCTGGCTCCTCGAAGGTGTTCTTGCCAGGATCCTCAAACTCAGTCTCGTCACTCAGGTCTACCCATAGAAGAAACAACACCAAATAAACATTCAAGCAAAGTGCGATGCGCAACCAAGAATGATGCATGCCCAATTTGATGTTTTTTAACATGGCAATCCTATACTAGTCATCTTTCTCATGCAATTATTTAGTTCTTTAACATTTTGGACAGAACTTCAAGATTAATGATTTGGATATGCATGATCATGGTAAAAATTAATGCTTCTCATGAAAACGATGCAAATGCATATGAAGAACGTTGCAAATGTAGTTACGGAACACTTGGGGCACTCACGACAAGGTACTAACGGTATCAAAGACAGAACAGAGATTGAGGAGGCCCTAGGCAATTTCTTGGTATGCCAAGTATACCACTGGATTGGAAATGAAATTCTAGTAGAAACACACCTAAAGATCATGGAAAACAAGTGGGTAGAACTCACACAAAGTGCAAAACAATCATGCAAGAAATCTGTCCAAAAACAGCAACATGTCATATTGCACACGCCAAAACTACTAGCTACAGCAAGTGTGTGGACCCCGACTCATAAGTCGTGATCACCGAATGCACGTGTACAGTGATCCCAGAGATCAATGCTCACTGAACACACAGAAGCTGAATAACAAGAGTCTTACATCCATACTTAACGTCTTACACAAATAAAGACCACGAAGGTCAAGTCTTACATAGATAGGTCCATAAAGGCCAATTAACAAACACAACTAGCAGCGGAAATCTTGATTGAAAGCGTAGACCCATGCCATCTGCCTTGACCTACAGGCATTCTGACTGGGAAGCGTCCTAGTTCGCATGTTCGTCACCAACGAACTCTTCACCGTATTCCTGCTCTTCCATGCCTGGCCAATTAAATAACCAGTGGCAAGCAACCCATGTTTGGAACAAGGCAATAACAATGCATGATATAGCAATAAGTAGGTGAGTTTTGTGGAAAGCTAATTTTGAGTGCACTGTCATGTTCAAAATAATTTGTGATAGCATGTATCAACAAGTAACAGGTATACGTTTGAACAGGTTACAGATATCAATATGAATCAAGGGTTGAACATCTCATGTTCAGTCATCAGGTCAAGTCATCTGACTTAACTCGAGTATCGTCTTTGTTAACCACACACTCACACCAAGTTTACGAAAACACTGGAAATAGTTTAAGCAGCACCACCCAACTGTCCTTGACCATGGAGACGGCTATTCAAATAGTTTTACACTCTGCAGAGGTTGCACACTTTACCCACAAGACTCGGGAAACTTGCGTGTCAAGCCACGACTCGCGATATTGTTCATACCCGAGGTAAGTACCCGAACATTGCATTTCCCCTAGCGATACTAAACAAAGAGTCCACTTCTTGGTGCCATCCCTCATGATATACATCACAAGTATCATCCATGAGGGCACGCAATGGTGTGCCCGGTGCCTGTGAAGACAGCGCATGGTCGCCCTACTAGGCACGACCCTGTATCGAGAGTGACCACGTCACTCCCGCCACTAGTAATGCGGGTTCTATGCTAGTACCCACCAAGGTAGTCAACAAAGCCCCGTCCCATAAGTGGTATCGTGGTTGCACATGTAAGGTCGAAACGGTCAACAAATCTTAAATCTAATCCGTTTTCGAAAACACACACACTCACTTGCTCCGGTACACCACTTCTTTACCAAGTGGTTACCTAGCTCATCAACATCTCCCTCGGGCATTAGTGGCACCCGACGGAGTTTTCGAAAAGTCTTTGAAAACACTTTTGTTTCCATCACCATGCATATTCCCGATCCCAATTGCATAGCATCTACTAAGCATCCTATCTACTCCCACCCGCACAACCCTCATAAGGAGGTAGGGTCATGCACGATGCAAGTATCAACGCTAAAAGTATCGGAGGCATCCCACCGAAGGGGATACCACATCAACATGATCATCATCAAGAAATAATGTGCTATATGCCATGCAATAAGAGGTTTCATGGTCATGGTCAAAGGGTTGCTTGCCTGGCTCAACAAAGTCTTCGGGTTCAACTCCCTCGTCAACAGCGCAATCTATCGTCGCGATAATAACGAAAATAATAAGAATCATCACAAAAACAGAGTACAAACTCCACTTCTAAAATGTTACTCTATTCTGAAAAATACTAAAAACAATACTAAAAATATTTGCCTAAGTTTTTGGGATGAAAAGGGTTTTCAAAACTATTTTTAACAGAGGCTAAAAATGCCAAAAAGGGGTTTTAAAATAAAACAATACATAAAAGGTTTTCAAATATTTTTACAAGTGGCACTATAAAATACTACAGATTATTACAAGAATTATGGTGGAAGAATATTTGGCATTGGAGTTTTATTTAATTCACTGGAATTTTTGGGAAACTGAACAGAAAAAGAAAAACAAAACGGGCACTATGCCCTGGGCCAGATCTGGCCGCTACTGGGCCGGCCCAGAGCAAAACAGCCCCAGGCGAACCGGTGTGCCCGCGCTCGCCAGGTTCAAACCTGATGGGCGGGGCCCGGGTGCCACTTAGAGAGAGGGAGAGAGATACGGGCGAGACAGAGGCCAGGTGGGGCCTCCCTGTCGGGTCCGTCTTCCACCTTGGGACCGAGGGAGGAGGAGCTCACCGTCGGCGGTAGGAAGCACGACAGGGCTCGGCGATGGGGAAAATGGAACTAGGAGGGCGTCGCCGTCTGGGTGGTGGTCGAGGGAGCAGATGGGGTGGCCGGAGTCACCGGCGACGAGAAGGCCGCGGCGGATTGCTTCGGGCCGAGCTCGAGGTCGCCGATTCCGACTGCAAAGCGAACGGGGAAGAGGGGGGAATGACTCAGATGGATGAGGGAGGACCAACTGAAGGAGAAGGAGGGCCGGAGCGTCACCCTACCGGGAAATCGACGGTGGCCCGAGGCGGTGGCGTCGAGCTCGATCCCGAGCGCAAGGGCTCTGGGAGGTGTAAGGGGTGGTGCTGGCGCTCAATTGAGGATGGTAGGAGGCGAGGGGAGGCCAGCAGCGAGGCCGGGGAGGCCTATTTATAGGCGAGGCGGAGACAGAGGGTGGCGCACGCGGCAGAGCTCGGGCGCGAGCTGTTGAGCTACGGCAGCCAAAGGTGAGGGCATAGGCACGGCTAGGGGACCACAGGGGATGCTCTGGAGGGGTTGAGGACAATCGGAGGGGGAGAGGGGCGTCACGTGTGTGGGCTCAGCCATTGGAGCTCTCGGGCAGCCACCGCGCGTGCAAAGAGGGGCACAGGAGGAAGAAGGAGGAGGGGGCTGACAGAGAGGGAGGTTGCGGACGTCGAGGGGGGCACGGGGGACACGCCTCCCTCATCCCGAGGCTGTCGGAGGTGGGAATGGGCGCCAGCTACAGTGCAGACATGCACTATAGCGCACTCTGGATCATGCGTTTGGCATGCCAGTGGCGTGCCCACGCGCTTTGGGCATGCCAAAGCTTGTCTACTAGCTAATGGGGGATCTAGAGATGCTCTAGGGGTCTAGTGGGAGCTAGGGAGAGTAGATGTGAAAGGAGGGGGAGGTAAAATGGTGCTGGTCTTGCTGTCCAGAGGTAGAAACTGAGGTTTTTACCCCTCCAAAAATTGTGCCAAGGCCATGCAGAGTTTGCTGGAGGTAAATGGGCACTAGGAGGTACTGTGGTAAAAAGTTGGGGTAAAGGAGAATAGAGAAAGGGGGTGAAAACATGTTTTTACCAAACATGCAGAAGGTATTTGATGGAGGTTTGGCCAAGCAAATGAAGTTTTCTTGCCATGATGTTTAACAGGATGAAATATAATGTATAAATAGTGTGGATCGCCAAGTTTGAGCCCATTTGAAGAAAGTTCACAATGTAACTTTGTAAAACCCTAGAAAACAATAGAATCAGATTCCTGTAGATCTAGGAATGCATTTCCATTCTCCTTGATGCACCACTTGGTGTGGCATCCTTATTTGGGTAATAGAATATGCCCACAAAGTTTGAGATCAATAGGAGATACTTCACAATGTAAAGTTGTTCAAATTTGAATCTGGACAGAGAGGGTTTTGGAATAATTTTATGAATCAAACCAAGGGGGATTGAGATGAAACTTTGCAACATCATCACATATAACATGTGTGACTTGCTGGAATATTATTGGAATTTATTGAGAATATTTCTTATAGAAATATTTCAAAAGCTTGATTTGGGCAGAAAGGGTTTTGAGGGGTTTTGCTCATTATGTTGAACATGACCATGTGTTGAAACTCATATATATGGAAAATATATGTCCACTGAGTTTCCCTAAATTTTCTCAAATATTTTTAAAGCATTTGAATAATTTTCCCCTATGAAAAACCATTTATGGCCTTAAGAAAAAGCCTTTAAATAAAATAGCAAAATAATCTTTAAAATTATTATTTGGTGGTTTTGGGAAGTCTTACATATAGTAGGTTTCAAATAAAATCTTTGTGGAAAAAGGATCAACCCAATTTGAGGAGTTGTAGTACAAATCTCAATTCAGGGGTTTTTGAAAACATATTTTGAATAAATCATTTTTGGCCAAAATAATATTTGATAAAAATAGTTTTGGGTACTATTCACATGGCATGATCATTGGGCAAGATGTTTGGGTCAAGGAAAATGAGTATGGAGAGGAGTAGAATCTATGAGTGCCAAACACAATCAATCAAACAAGCAAGCATCAACAGTTCAAACAAGCTCATGTACTGAAAAAGTTTTAATTGGTTCCAAATTCTGTAAATCAATAGCATAGCAAGGTGATACAAACACAGGGTGTGACAGACCTACCCCCTTACAAGAATCTCATCCCCGAGATTCCTAGGCTAAGCGCTAAAAAGATAAGGGAACTCTGATCTAAGATAGTCTTCACGCTCCCAGGTTGCTTCTACTTCAGTGTGGTTGCTCCATTGGACCTTGAAGTAATTGATGGTGCGGCTTCGGGTGCAACGCTCTGCTTCATCCAAAATACGAACTTGCCTCTCATGATAAGTGAGGTCTGGCTAAAGGTTGATGGCTTGATGATCGATGTCATTATAGAGGTCGGGGCGGTTGGGAACTTGAAGACACTTCCGGAGTTGTGACACGTGAAAGACGTTTTGCACATCAGATATCTCGGAAGGTAGCTCTAGCTGGTAGGCAACTTCTCCTCGCCTTGCGGTGATCTTGAAGGGGCCGATGTATCTTGGTGCAAGCTTTCCTTTGACGTGGAAACGCTTGGTCCCTTTAAGAGGTGTGACTCGGAGATAGACATGATCTCTGTTGTTGAAGCTCACTTCTCGACGGTGAGAGTCGGCATAGTTCTTCTGTCTTGTCTTGGCGGTCTTCAGGCGCTCTCGGACGAGTTGAACTCGCTCTTCTACTTCGCGGAGGATGTCTGGCCCAAGGACTAGTCCTTCTCCGGTCTCCGACCAGTTGAGGGGAGTACGGCACTTGCGTCCATACAACACCTCAAATGGTGCCATCTGAAGACTCGACTCATAGCTGTTGTTGTAGGAGAACTCGGCGAACGGTAGGCAATCTTCCCACTTGGCTACATATGCCAAAACACAAGCATGGAGCATATCTTCGAGTATCTGATTTACTCGCGCTGTCTGCCCACCGGTCTGGGGGTGAAAAGCAGTGCTGAAGGAGAGCTTGGTTCCCATTGCGTCTTGAAACTTCTTCCAAAACCTTGAGGTAAACTAGGTTCCTCGATCTGATACAATCTTCTTTGGAACTCCGTGAAGACTCACGATGCAGTTGATGTAGAGGTTCGCCAGCTGGCTTCCATCATAGGTGGTCTTGACATGAATGAAATGGGCTACCTTGGTCAGGTGATCGACAATGACCCAAATGGAATCATGTCCCTTGCTAGACCTTGGTAATCCGGTGATGAAGTCCATCCCGACTTTGTCCCACTTCCATTCAGGCACTTTGAGAGGTTGCAATAGTCCAGCGGGTCGCTGATGCTCAGCTTTGACTCTCTGGCATATGTCACACTTAGCAACAAAGGTGCCTATCTCCCGTTTCATGCCATGCCACCAGAACCTTGCTTTGAGGTCTTGGTACATCTTGGTTCCTCCAGGATGGATGGAGTACGGAGCGTCATGAGCTTCTTGCAAGATCCAGTTCTCGAGCTCTTCTTTGTTGGGTACGCAGATGTGATTCCAGAACCATACAACTCCTTGTTCATCCCCTGAGAATCCTGGGGCCTTGCCTGCCTTGATCTTCCTTTTGATGCCTTCAATGCTCTCATGATCCTTCTGAGCTTCCTTAATACCATCGATCAAGGTAGGCTTTGCTTTGAGGTTGGCTAGGAATCCAGGTGCAAGTAGTTCCAAGCCGAAGCTTTCAAGTTCTTCATACAGGGCGGGTAGCCTTTCCTTAATCATAGCATTCAAGGAACAATCCTTTCTGCTTAAGGCATCTGCTACCACATTGGCCTTTCCAGGGTGGTATTGCACACTGAGGTCATAATCCTTGATCAACTCCAACCATCTTCACTGCCTCATGTTCAATTCCTTTTGAGTGAAAATATACTTCAAACTCTTGTGGTTTGTGTATATCTCACATCGCTTCCCCAGAAGGTAATGTCGCCATGTCTTCAAGGCATGAACTACGGCTGCCAACTCAATATCATGGGTAGCGTAGTTCTCTTCATGAGGACGTAGCTGTCTGGATAGATATGCTACGACTCTGCCTTCTTGCATCAGAACACCTCCAAGCCCGGTTCTCGATGCATCACAATATATCACAAATTCCTTGTGATTATCGGGGGTGGCCAAAACTGGGGCTATGGTCAATCTCTTCTTGAGCTCTTGGAAGCTTTCTTCACACTTTGGCGTCCATTCGAACTTCTTGTCCTTCTTCGAAAGCTGAGTCATGGGTCGGGCAAAGCTCGAGAATCCTTCGACTAACTTGCGGTAATAACCCGCGAGTGCGAGGAAGCTTCTGACTTCCTTCACATTGGTTGGGGATTGCCATTCAGTCATGGCTTCAATCTTGGTATGATCCACTGACAATCCTTCTGTAGTCAACACATGACCCAAGAATCCAACTTCATGCAGCCAAAACTCGCACTTGCCGAACTTGGCATAAAGCTGGTGCTCTCGAAGCTTGTCTAGGACCAATCTCAAGTGTTGCTCATGCTCTTCTTCAGACTTGGAGAAGACGAGTATGTCATCAATGAAGACGACAACAAACTTGTCCAAGTACTCCATGAAGACCTTGTTCATGAGGTACATGAAGTAGGCAGGGGCATTGGTCAATCCAAATGACATGACCGTGTATTCATACATGCCATACCTGGTTACGAACGCCGTCTTCGGAATGTCTTGGGGTCTGATCTTCAACTAGTAGTACCCCAACCTGAGGTCGATCTTGGAAAACACCTTGGCTCCATTCAGCTGATCGAACAGGTCTTCAATCTTGGGGAGTGGGTACTTGTTCTTTACTGTGACTTCATTGAGAGAGCGGTAATCGACATAGAGTCTGATAGTTCCGTCCCTCTTTGACACAAATAGAACAGGTGATCCCCAAGGAGAGGCACTAGGGCGAATGAATCCTTTTCTGAGCTGCTCTGCCAGTTGCTTCTTCAACTCAGCCAAATCTTCGGATCCCATTCTATAGGGCTTCTTATAGATGGGTCCTGCTCCAGGCATTAGCTCAATGATGAACTCAATGTCGCAGTCAGGAGGCATTCCGGATAGCTCATGACGAAATACATCCGGGTACTCACATACCACTGGCACTTGATCCAACTCGATTCCCGACAGACAGTTAACCTGAGGGGAGACAGGGTTGGGAACATACTTAACTTCCACTCCTTGGCTATTGGTCATGGTAACAATCCTCTTGGCACAGTCCAACAAGCCTTGGTGCTTGGTTAACCAGTCCATGCCTAGGATCACATCCAAGCCTTCCGACTTCAGGATGATAAGGTCTGCTAGGAAGTCTACCCCGTTGATGTTAATCTCAACTCCTTTACAACCTACCTCGGACTTCATAAATGATCCCGGGGTTTGTATCAACATATGACTACCCAAGGGTGTAGGCTTCATCCCACTCTCTAGTGCAAACTTTTGAGTGACAAAAGAATGTGAACCTCCACAATCAAACAGTACGGTTGCTGGGGTTGAGTTGACGAGGAACGTACCCAGTATGACGTCTGGGTCTTGCTGGGCTTCCTCAGCGGTGATGTGATTCACACGACCCTTGCCACTGTTGGGCTGGTTGTGGGGAGCTGGGTTCCTTGGTGGCGCTCCACGGCCTTGACCTTGGTTGGGCGCATTGGGGCGCGCTGCATCTGGCTTCTTGTTAGGGCACCGCTTAGAGATGTGTCCAGGCTGACTACACCCAAAGCAAGTGACCTGACCATAGTTGTTGTTGTTGTTGTTCCTGTCACCGTTGTTGTTATTGGGGTTGTTGTAGGCTGGCCTGGGATTGGCATACTGCTGAGGCTGGTAGCTCGAACGAGGTGCAGGAGGTCTAGCCTGCTGCGACTAATAGGTTGGCTTGGCTGGGGCTGGCTCCCAGGGGTGAGGCTTCTGGTTGCTGGAACTACCCTTGTTGATCATCTTGCGCTTGCGAGTGTCGTCTATGGCACGACGCTTGTCTTCCAGCATGAGGGCCTTGTTCACCAGGTCGAAGAAGGTCCAACAGTCGCAGACGATGAGTTGGTACTACAGGGTCTTCTGAAGTCCTTCCATGAAGCGTTCCATCTTAGCAGCCTCCGTGTTGACATCTTCAGGTGCATACCTTGACAGCAGGTTGAACTTCTGCATGTACTCCTTGACAGAGCCACTTCCTTGCTTCAGCACTCGGAATTTTCTCTTCTTGATAGCCATGATCCCAGAAGGAATGTTGGCGGTGCGGAATCCTTCCTTGAAGTTATCCCAGGTGATCACACGATCGCCTTGCATGATCTTGAATCCATCCCACCAAGCTCTGGCGGTACCTCCGAGGCAGTGAGAGGCATACAACACCTTCTCACAATCCTCATTGCAATTGACCAGTGCAAGGAGGTCCTCGATGGTGCGGATCCAGTCATCGGCATCCAGGGCTTCAGCAGTCTCGGTGAAGGTTGGGGGCGAATTCCTCATGAACTCAGACAGAGTGGAGCGGCCATTGCCGTTCCTGCCTTGCTGCTGGTTGTTCACAAGGACTTGGACCATCTGCTGGATAGCAGTAGTGTTGTCTTGGCGTTCCTCCCGGAGAACTTGGAGAAACTGAGCTATGGTCATGTTCTCCGGTGGAGGTGGTGGCGGGGGAATGTCGCCTTGTGGCTGCTTCGGGTGATCTCCAGCGTGAGCAGCCCCACCAGCTCCTTGTTGCTGGGTGGAGTTGCCGGCTTCAGTGTTGGTGAAGTAGCTGTTGCGGGTTGCAATCACCATCCTGCTTGGATGTGACACCCCCAATTTCGACCGTACGCTAATCATACACGCAAATGCGTACGACCAAGATTAGGGACTCACTGGACGATATCACAACACAACTCTAGACACAATTTAAAGTCATACAAGCTTCATATTACAAGCCAGGGGCCTTGAGGGCTCGAATACATAAGCTCAAATTCAACAAGTCAGCGAAAGCAAATAATATCTGAGTACAGACATAAGTTAAACAAGTTTTGCCTTAAGAAGGCTAGCACAAACATAACAACGGATCGAACGAGGCGAGGCCTCCTGCCTGGGAACCTCCTATCTTACTGGTGGTTGGGGGCAGCCCCCACGTAGTAGCAGGCTCGGACGGTGGTGTAGTAGTCGTCTCCGGCATATTCCATCTCCTGGGCTCCATTGTCTGAACGTAGTAATCGTATCGAGGGGAAAAGAGAAAGCAAAGCAGCGGTGAGTACTCATCCAAAGTACTCGCAAGACGGACATCAGAACTATGCTAAGTATGCACCAGTATCAAAGGGAATGGGGGGGGGGGGTTATATCTGGACTGACTGCAGAAAGCAAGAATGAGGGGAAAGGCCTAGTCCTATCGAAGACTAGCATCTTCAACGTCTTGCAGCATTAGGAGAGAGTAGATTGGTATCTCATATGTAGCAATACTATTGTAGCAATTTTATTAAGTAACCACGCCCAGAGATCCTTCCTCGACTCCCTACGAGGAAGCAATCTCGAAGCCAACATTCATTTCAAATTATCACTTTTAGTTATATTAGCTCGGGATACAACTCCAAGTCGTCCTGTTACCGTGGACACGGCTATTCGAATAGTTAACTTCATCCCTGCAGGGGTTCACCACGTTTTCCATCACGCTTGATCACCTTTGGCCGGACACACTTTCCTAGGTCATGCCCGGCCTCGGAGGTCAACACGTCGTTGCCCTACCTAGGCTTAACAGAGAGGCCAGCCCGCCGGTCTAAATCCTAAGCGCGCAGGGTTCATGGGCCCACTCACCCTTTGCACTCCTGCACGATGCGAGGGCGGCCGAGGTCAGTCCTAGCATCACTTAATACAAGATCAATGCCATTGCGGACCACTCGGGAGCGCACCGCTCCATTGCTGACGTCCGAAGAGCTTCGGCTGATACAACGACGCCGAGTACCCATAACTTCTCCCACGTGAAGGTTAGTGCGAAAAGGTCAAATGACCAACTTAGATCAAATACCCAAACCATTAGCATTTTATTAATTGCGGTGACGAGCGCGATACACGATATGTGGTCCCGTCGCCTCGTCTAGAGGTCTTGTGGCAAGGGCCAAGAATGCCCGGCCACGCCCCGTCGTATTACACCAACACCCTCCGGTCTTCCAGACCTCATCATGTATCCTTCGGTCATCCTGACCTCATCATGTATCAACGGTAAAGTAAATGTAACCGTGTGTATATAACACCAAGGGGAAAACCCGAGGGATTAACCTCGAAGGATCCCACCTGATGTAACCGTCAAGGTGACCAGAGAGGATTCACCCTCGATGGTCTACACTTGAAGGGTTGCACGATAGAGTTGTCGTCGGGAGTGGTGAAGGAGGAATCACCCTCGATAACCATGACCGACTAGCTGCACTATAGAGTTAGCATCATGAGTACTTCACGAGTTGTCACCCTCGGTACTCGATAGTAGCTCTGCAGAGTCGTACAACTAAGGGGTGTGCAGTGAAAGTGACGGGCATGGCTGGTCAGTCGGTTGACCGAGTCTTCGAGTCGTCGAGTCGTCGATGAAGAAGCAGGGGCAACTGGGACTAAGGGGGTCACAGGGGATTCATTGATCAACCTATACTAAGCAGTTCATTTAATAGCAGGTATAGTAGTAGTTTATCAAAAGCAGGCTATGCATCACAATAGGAGCTAGCTAATACAGTAGCAAAATCTAATGCAAGAATGAGAGGGAAAGAATTGGGCGATATCGGAATGCTCAAGGGGGTTTGCTTGCCTGGTTGCTTTGCTGAAAATGACGGGTCGTCGAGGACGTAGTCGTACCCGGCAACAGCGTCAGTCTCGGGGTCTACTGGTAAGAAGAGTGGGGAGAAACAATAAATATAAAGCAGATAGATGCATCACGATGCATGACATGGCAATATGCAGTGCTAGGGATGAGCTATCGCAGTACTACACGTCGCAGACGGAGCGGGAAAATATCTGACGATATTTCCCGGGTCTCGGGCTACTACCGGACAGATGAAACGAATGGAAAAGTTCCATGTTCGTTATGATAGGAGCACGTGACAGGCGAACGGACTGCGTATTCGGATTCGTGGGATTTTTCTGAACAACTTTCATGTGTAAAATATTTTCATCTGACTTACGGTTTATTTTCTATTAATTTTTGAAGTTTAAACAATATTCTGAAATTAATATTAATTCGAATTAAAACAGAAAATACTATTGTCACCTAGTGCTATTCTAGACACAGTGTATGACAGTGGGGCCAATGGGGCTGGGTTGACCCAGTCAATATTTGACTGGTCAAAGGGGTGAATAGTGTATGGGGTCCCACATGTCATTTGTTAGTATACAATAGCACTAAACTAATCCTAAGCCAAACTAACCTAAGTACTACAGTACTACTCCCACTCACGGACACACACAACACACACACGCTGCACACACAGCCGCGCACTCATTTGGCCATGGCCATGACCGGCCATGGTCAACAGCAACTACATGCAGCGGCGGCAGCTGCAAAGTAGCAGCGGCTAAGAACAGCAGTCAGCGGCAAGCAACAGCAGCAGACCGAGCAGCAGCGACAGCAAGTACCAGCAAGCAGTAAGCAGCTGTATAGGCAGCCAGCAGCGAGCAGACAGTAACAATAGTGAGCAGCAGAGCAACAACAACGGCAGCAGTGGCAAGGAGCAGCAGCGCAGTAGCAGCAGTTTCAGCGCGGTTCAGCGGGCGCGCGTAGGGGCGCGACCGGGCGAACCGGGACGAGGCCGAGCGCAAGCAGGCGCGGATGGCAAGCAGCAAGGGAAGCACGGCGCGGCGCAGTGATACGTCTTCGTCGTATCTATAATTTTTGATTGTTTCATGCCAATATTCTACAACTTTCATATACTTTTGGCAACTTTTTATACTATTTTTGGGACTAACATATTGATCCAGTGCCCAGTGCCAGTTCCTGTTTGTTGCATGTTTTTTGTTTCGCAGAAAATCCATATCAAACGAAGTCCAAACGGGATAAAAACTTATGGAGATTTTTTTTGGAATATATGTGAATTTTGGAAAGTGGAATCAACAGAAGGCGGTGCCCGAGGGGGCCACAAGCCATAGGGGCGCGCCCTGGGGGGTAGGGCGCGCCAGGCTGGCTTGTGGCCACCCCGTAAGGCGGTTGGTGCGCTTCTTCCGCCGCAAGAAAGCTAATATCCAGATAAAAATCGTGTTAAAATTTCAGCCCAATCGGAGTTACGGATCTCCGGGAATATAAGAAACGGTGAAAGGCCAGAATCTGGAACACAGAAAAAGAAGGAAACAGAAAGAGAGATCCAATCTCAGAGGGGCTCCCGCCCCTCCGCCGCCATGGAGGCCAAGGACCAGAGGGAAACCCTCCTCCCATCTAGGGGGGAGGTCAAGGAAGAAGAAGAAGGAGGGGGGCTCTCTCCCCCTCTCTCCCGGTGGCACCGGAATGCCACCGGGGCCATCATCGTGACGGCGATCTACACCAACAACTTCGCCGCCGTCATCACCAACTCTCCCCCCCTCTATGCAGCGGTGTAACACCCCTTCTCCCCGCTGTAATCTCTACTTAAACATGATGCTCAATGCTATATATTATTTCCCAATGATGTATGGCTATCCTATGATGTTTGAGTAGATCCGTTTTGTCCTATGGGTTGATTGATGATCATGATTGGTTTGAGTTGCATGTTTTATTATTGGTGCTGTCCTATGGTGCTCTCCATGTCGCGCAAGCGTGAGGGATCCCCGCTGTAGGGTTTGCAATATGTTTATGATTCGCTTATGGTGGGTCGCATGAGTGACGGAAGCACAGACCCGAGTAAGTAGGTTGTTTACGTATGGGAGTAAGGAGGACTTGATACCTTATAATCCTATGGTTCGGTTTTACCTTAATGATCTTTAGTAGTTGCGGATGCTTGCTAGAGTTCCAATCATAAGTGCATATGATCCAAGTAGAGAAAGTATGTTAGCTTATACCTCTCCCTCATATAAAATTGCAATAATGATTACCGGTCTAGTTATCGATTGCCTAGGGACAAATAACTTTATTGTGACAAAAAGCTCTCTACTAAGACTAACTTAGTTGTTTCTTCATCTAAACAGCCCCTAGATTTTATTTACGTGTTCTTTATTATCTTGCAAACCTATCCTATCACACCTACAAAGTACTTCTAGTTTCATACTTGTTCTAGGTAAAGCGAACGTTAAGCGTGCGTAGAGTTGTATCGGTGGTCGATAGAACTTGAGGGAATATTTGTTTTACCTTTAGCTCCTCGTTGGGTTCAACACTCTTACTTATCGAGAAAGGCTACAATTGATCCCCTATACTTGTGGGTTATCAAGACCTTTTTCTCGCACCGTTGCCGGGGAGCAATAGCGTGGGGTGAATATTCTCGTGTGTGCTTGTTTGCTTTATCACTAAGTAGATTTTATTTGCTTTTCTAAGTTGTTCTCTATCTTTAGTTATGGATATGGAACACGAAATACCAAAAAAATTAGGTGTACTTGCTACTCATGGAGATGGGGAACCTCCCAAAACCCTCGATGCTCGTTATGTGAAAGATATTATCCACTACTTTAATAATCCTGAGAAAACCCCATTCAATTATATAATGGGACACACGTTCGATCAACGTGAATACTTTAGGGATTATCGCTTGACTCAAAAAGGGAAACTGTTATGGGATCAAATTCATATGTTGCATTGGTATGCTTGGAATTTATGCCAGAGATATGATAGTACTTGTTGCTCTAGGATGAAGGCTAAACACCTTCCCTTTTCATGTAAATTTAATGATAATGAAACCTTGGCTTCTTATGCTAATGGTATATATGATTACTATGATGTGGAACAAATAGAAGAGTTTGTTGCTTTTAAGGGTGCTTATGAAATTGAAGCCTTGTTTGAAAAGTATGAAGATTATGAGGATGCTGTTTACCGATCTCAAAATTTGGCTATGCTTCGTTATTGTTATGCCAATTATGAATATAATGCCCATATTGAACAATTTATTAAGAAAGTCTCCGCTATCCAAGAAGAGACTAATATTTTGCAGGAATCTATGGAAGAAGAAATTGATGACACTGTGAGCTCATT
Organism: Elymus sibiricus; assembly: GCA_039707655.1. Classification (NCBI taxonomy): domain Eukaryota; kingdom Viridiplantae; phylum Streptophyta; class Magnoliopsida; order Poales; family Poaceae; genus Elymus; species Elymus sibiricus. Next base: position 216,054,208 of record CM077665.1, on the reverse strand, counting down.
GGATGAAAAATATGAGGAGGAGAGCGAAGAACAAAAGGAGGAAGAGCGGATTAGCTACCCGTGCCCACCTTCTAATGAGAGTAACTCTTCAACTCATACATTGTTTAATTTCCCTTCGTGCTTACCGAAGGATGAATGCTATGATAATTGCTATGATCCCTTGGATTCGTTTGAAATATCCCTTTTTGATGAACTTGATGCTTGCTATTCTTGTGGCCATGATGCCAATATGAATGATGCTTATGGAGATGAACTTGCTATAGTTCCTTATGTTAAACGTGAAATTGTTTCTATTGCACCCACACATGATAGTCCTATTATCTTTTTGAATTCTCCCAACTACACTATATCGGAGAAGTTTGCACTTATTAAGGATTATATTGATGGGTTGCGTTCTACTATTGCACATGATAATTTTGATAAATATAATATGCATGTGCTTGCTGCTCCTACTTGCAATTATTATGAGAGAGGAACTACATCTCCGCCTACGATAAAATTGCAAGAAACTGTTTATACTATGCATTGGCCTTTACTTTGTGTGCATGAATTGTTCTTTTATGACATGCCGATGCATAGGACGAGAGTTAGACTTCGTTGTTGCATGATATATGTTACTTTGTGCTCACTACTAAATTACAAATCATTGTTAATTAAAATTGGCTTTGATATACCTTGGGATCCGGGTGGATCCATTACTTGAGCACTTTATGCCTAGCTTAATGGCTTTAAAGAAAGCGCTGCTAGGGAGACAACCCGGAAGTTTTAGAGAGTCATTTTATTCTGTTGTGTGCTTTTATATAGTTTAAAAAAAAAGAGGGGAACCTAAAACTTTTTCAAAAAGAAAAGTGAAAGTGAGAGGGACGAGCATTGTGAAAGTGGGAGCTAGCCTTGAACTTTGTTCATGCCCATGGAAACCTTGTGAATCTTAATTACAGAAACTTTTCAACAAAAATAATTATCCCCTTGTATAAATCCATTGTATTATAAAAATAATGTGCCAAGATTTTCCTTTAGGATGATTAGATTGCTTGTTTGGTGTGTGCAGTGCAAAAACAGAAACTTTTGCTGTAGTGCATGAATTTACATTTTTTTACTGGAATGTCAAAAGTTTCTGAATTTTTTACACAGTACTGCTATGCAAATTGTTTATTTTGTCCTAATTTTTCAGAATTTTTAGAGTTACAAAAGTATGGTGAATGTTCAGATTGCTACAGACTGTCCTGTTTAAGACAGATTCTGTTTTTGATGCATTGTTTTGCTAGTTTTGATGAAACTATCGATTTTATCTGTGGTATAATCCATAAAGAAGTTATAATACAGTAGCTACAATGCAAAAATAAAATTTGAATGGGTTTGCAACAGTACTTAAAGTGGTAATTTGCTTTATTATACTAACGGATCTCACGAGGGTTTTGTTAAGTTTTGTGTGATTGAAGTTTTCAAGTTTTGGGCGAGATCACGATGGATGAAGGAATAAGGAGTGGAAAGAGACTAAGCTTGGGGATGCCCGAGGCACCCCAAGGTAATATTCAAGGACTCCCAAGAAACTAAGCTTGGGGATGCCCCGGAAGGCATCCCCTCTTTCTTCTAACAACCATCGGTAATTTTACTTGGAGCTATATTTTTATTCGTCACATGATATGCGTAAATCTTGGAGCGTCGTGTGCTTTTTATTTTTCTTTTAATAATGCACCATGCTGGTATGAGAAAGTCCTTGGTTGATTTATAGAAGGCTCTTTGCACCTCACTTATATCTTTTGAGTATGGCTTTGTAGAATGCTTCATGTGCTTCACTTATATCATTTGAAGTTTGGATTGCCTGTTTCTCTACACATAGAAAACCGCCATTTGTAGAATGCTCTTTTGCTTCACTTATATTTGTTAGAGCATGGGCATATATTTTGTAGAAAGAATTAAACTCTCATGCTTCCCTTATATCTATTTAGAGAGTTAACAGGAGTTGGTCATTCACATGGTTAGTCATAAAATCCTACATAAAACTTGTAGATCACTGAATATGATATGTTTGATTCCTTGCAATAGTTTTGCAATATAAAGATGGTGATACTAGAGTCATGCTAGTGAGTAATTGTGGATTGGTAGAAATATTTGTGTTAAAGTTTGTGATTCCCGTAGCATGCACGTATGGTGAACCGTTATGTGAAGAAGTCAGAGCATGATTTATTTATTGATTGTCATCCTTTGTGTGGAGGTCGGGAGCGCGCGATGGTTAACTCCTACCTACCTCTCCCCTAGGGGCATGCGTCTAATACTTTGTTTCGATAGCTAATAGATTTTTGCAATAAGTATGTGAGTTCTTTATGACTAATGTTGAGTCCATGGATTATACGCACTCTCATCCTTCCACCATTGCTAGCCTCTCTAGTACCGCGCAACTTTCGCCGGTGCATTACACCCACCATATATCCTTCCTCAAAACAGCCACCATACCTACCTATTATGGCATTTCCATAGTCATTCCGAGATATATTGCCATGCAACTTCCACCGTTCCGTTTATTATGACATGCACCATCATTGTCATATTGCTTTGCATGATCGTAAGATAGCTAGCATGATGTTTTCATGGCTTGTCTGTTTTTTGATGTCATTTGCTACGCTAGATCATTGCACATCCCGGTACACCGCTGGAGGCATTCATATAAAGTCATATTTTGTTCTAGTATCGAGTTGTAATTCTTGAGTTGTAAGTAAATAAAAGTGTGATGATCATCATTATTAGAGCATTGTCCCATGTGAGGAAAGGATGATGGAAGCTATGATTCCCTCACAAGTTGGGATGAGTCTCCGGACTTTACAAATAAATAAAAGAGGCCAAATAAGCCCAAATAAAAAAGAGAGGCCAAAGAAGCCCACCAAAAAAAATGAGAGAAAAGAGAGAAGGGGCAATGCTACTATCCTTTACTACACTTGTGCTTCAGAGTAGCACCATGTTTTTCATATAGAGAGTCTCCTATGTTGTAACTTTCATATACTAGTGGGAAGTTTTCATTATAGAACTTGGCTTGCATATTCCAATGATGGTCTTCCTCAAATTGCCCTAGGTCTTCGTGAGCAAGCAAGTTGGATGCACACCCACTTAATTTCTTTTGAGCTTTCATACACTTATAGCTCTAGTGCATCCGTTGCATGGCAATCCCTACTCACTCACATTGATATCTATTGATGGGCATCTCCATAGCCCGTTGATACGCCTAGTTGATGTGAGACTATCTCCTTCTTTTTGTCTTCTCCACAACCACGATATTCTATTCCACCTATAGTGCTATATCCATGGTTCACGCTCATGTATTGCGTGAAAGTTGAAAAAGTTTGAGAATACTAGAGTATGAAACAATTGCTTGGCTAAAACCGGGGTTGTGCATGATTTAATACTTTGTGTGATGAAGATGGAGCATAGCCAGACTATATGATTTTGTAGGGATAACTTTCTTTTAGCCATGATATTTTGAGAAGACATGATTGCTTTATTAGTATGCTTGAAGTATTATTTTCTTAATGTCAAATGATAGACTATTGCTTTGAATCACTTGTGTCTTAATATTCATGCCATGATTAGATTATATGATCAAGATTATGATAGGTAGCATTCCACATCAAAAATTATCTTTTTATCATTTACCTACTCGAGGACGAGCAGGAATTAAGCTTGGGGATGCTGATAGGTCTCCATCGTATCTATAATTTTTGATTACTTCATGCCAATATTCTACAACTTTCATATACTTTTGGCAACTTTTTATACTAGTTTTGGGACTAACATATTGATCCAGTGCCCAGTGTCAGTTCCTGTTTTTTGCATGTTTTTTGTTTCACAGAAAATCCATATCAAACGAAGTCCAAACGGGATAAAAACTTACGGAGTTTTTTTTGGAATATATGTGAATTTTGGGAAGTGGAATCAACAGAAGGCGGTGCCTGAGGGGGCCACAAGGCATAGGGGCGCGCCCTGGGGGGTAGGGTGCGCCAGGCTGGCTTGTGGCCACCCCGTAAGGCGGTTGGTGCACTTCTTTCGCCGCAAGAAAGCTAATATCCGGATAAAAATCGTGTTAAAATTTGAGCCCAATCGGAGTTACGGATCTCCGGGAATATAAGAAACGGTGAAAGGCCAGAATCTGGAACGCAGAAAAAGAAGGAAACAGAGAAAGAGATCCAATCTCAGAGGGGCTCCCGCCCCTCCGCCGCCATGGAGGACAAGGACCAGAGGGGAAACCCTCCTCCCATCTAGGGGGGAGGTCAAGGAAGAAGAAGAAGGAGGGGGGCTCTCTCCCCCTCTCTCCCAATGGCACCAGAACGCCTGGGCCATCATCGTGATGGCGATCTACACCAACAACTTCGTCGCCGTCATCACCAACTCTCTCCCCCTCTATGCAGCGGTGTAACACCCCTTCTCCCCACTGTAATCTCTACTTAAACATGATGCTCAACGCTATATATTATTTCCCAATGATTTATGGCTATCCTATGATGTTTGAGTAGATCTGTTTTGTCCTATGGGTTGATTGATGATCATGATTGGTTTGAGTTGCATGTTTTATTATTGGTGCTGTCCTATGGTGCTCTCCGTGTCGCGCAAGCGTGAGGGATCCCCGCTGTAGGGTTTGCAATATGTTTATGATTTGCTTATGGTGGGTGGCATGAGTGACGGAAGCACAGACCCGAGTAAGTAGGTTGTTTACGTATGGGAGTAAGCAGGACTTGATACCTTATAATGCTATGGTTGGGTTTTACCTTAATGATCTTTAGTAGTTGCGGATGCTTGCTAGAGTTCCAATCATAAGTGCATATGATCCAAGTAGAGAAAGTATGTTAGCTTATGCCTCTCCCTCATATAAAATTGCAATAATGATTACCGGTCTACTTATCGATTGCCTAGGGACAAATAACTTTATTGTGACAAAAAGCTCTCTACTAAGACTAACTTAGTTGTTTCTTCATCTAAACAGCCCCTAGATTTTATTTATGTGTTCTTTATTATCTTGCAAACCTATCCTATCACACCTACAAAGTACTTCTAGTTTCATACTTGTTCTAGGTAAAGCGAACGTTAAGCGTGCGTAGAGTTGTATCGGTGGTCGATAGAACTTGAGGGAATATTTGTTCTACCTTTAGCTCCTAGTTGGGTTCGACACTCTTACTTATCGAGAAAGGCTACAATTGATCCCCTATACTTGTGGGTTATCACGCAGCAGTAGTGCAGCGGCAGCACGAAGAGAAGCAGCAGCAAGCGAGCAGCAGCAATCAGCAAGGAGCAGCAACGGTAGTAGCAGTGCATCAGCAGCAGGAACAGGACAAAGCAGCAGCGGCAGTACGCCGCAGCGCAGCTAGCAAGCAGCAATCGGTGGCTGTGGACGCGCGCGGGCGAGCACAACATCAGCAGCAGGTGCGCAACCGCGGGCGCGGGCAGAGCAAGGGGGCGAACATGTGCGCGAACTCAAAACGACGACACGGCAACAAATTGGTGGGGGGGAAGGGGGGATCGACAGAGGATCTCACCGCGGAGCCGATGATGTGCTCGGGGAGGCGCGGGGTGGACCGGAGAGACGGCGGCGACGGCGAGATGGCGACGGCCGGATGAAGAAGAGGACGACGGCGCCGGCTACGCAGCTCCCCGCCTTGCTACGAGGCTCGGAACGGATGCGAACGAGCGCGGCGAACCTCCAGGGCATGCTCCCGCATGCCGGAGAGGCCGTTGGATGCGTCAACAAGGGCGAGGCAGCGGTGAGTGCGTGAGATCGCAAGCTCGAATTCGAGCCAGAGTGGAGGGGCCTCGATGGGGAACGAGAGGGGATCAGACGAGCGAGGGCTAGGGTTTCGGTTGGACGCGGTTATAGGCCACGGGGGAGGACGTGGAGGCCATCCATGGCCATGGCGGCTGGATGCATGCCACGGTTCTCCTTTGCCTCCTGTAGCCTGAGGTAGGGGAAAAGCTGCTGGTGGGCTGGGCTGTGGTGCACTGTGCAACTAAGGTCCATGTGCACAGTAGTTCATTAGCTCTTTTCTTTTTCGTTTTTTGTAATTTTTGCACCACATTTTTGCATTTAGTTTATATAGAAAACGATTTTTGCTATAACTGAAACTTGGCACATAATTCAAGCACAATATTAGGCAGAGCCACAAAAAGTTTGGGGATCAATTGAAAAGTTTGGGAACTTTCATAATTCAAACGACATTTAAATAATTGTTTTGGCCTCTGCTATAATTGTTTTTAGGCACTAAAATACTTTTAAAAAAGTTGATTTCCAATTTATAAATACTTAGGGAATATTTGTAACCCAACCATGATTTTAGTTTTCAGGTTTGTAAAAATATTTAAACCACTTATTAAAAGAATTTTAAAAATTCAATAGAAATTTGAAATGAGATATGATTCCATAATGATCAAACATTGTTTAGCAAAATAACTTGGCTTAAGCAAAAGAGGTTATTGTAGCTTAACCACAAAGGTTACTGTTGCTTAAAGACAGGGGTTGCTGTAGCTGTTAACCAGGGGTGTCACATTGGAGCAGCCAAGTCAAATAACTGAGATAAACGAGAGGAAAAGCAATACTGGAAAAGCGCGCCTAAGGGGGTTGGTATAGTGCAAGTGTGGTAAAACAAAAGTCGAAAGACCAATACATATATTAAGATAAGATAGACGATGGAGTCGCTTACATGCTGCCTAAGGCGAAAGCACGACTTGCATCGGAACACAAACAACAAAAGCAAACAACAAGCACACATGGCTTCATATGAACCATTACACGGACTCGACTTCACATGAGGGGTACATGACTGATCCTACCCTAGGGGTTCTCGGACTCAGGTGGTGGAGTGCTCGGTCTCGTAGTCACGCTCCTCTGGGTCTTCCTCTTGATCGTCCTCCGTACGGGCATCATCCCCGGTCGAGGGAGTCGGAGAACGAGGAGGTCCATCCCGACGACGCTTCGTCGGTGGGTCAATGAAGAGCTCACGGTACTCCTTCGCATGCATGCGACGTCGACGAGTGGGTGCATCTCTAGCTGGGGGTACTCCTCCTCGATAAGCGATAGCTAGTCGTCCCTCGGGGGCTCCATCCTTCTTGATTCTGTCTGGCTTCGTCTTGGCCTGACGAAGTAGCTCTCGGGTGTGGTGAAGTTCCTCGCGGAGCTTCACGGACTTGTTAATCAAGTTGTGAACCAAACTGTCGGCGGAGAGGCTGAAGTAGGTCTGGAACCTGAGTGGTGTGCCATCCTCCTTGGATGGAATCAACGTCCAACTCTCGCCAAGGTCATCCTTCCTGAAAGGTAGGTAGCGAGTAGATGGCTCGTCAGCTATCTCTGGAATGATGTCTCGGCCTTGCGTGCAGCTATCTCGACTGCGAGTGTCATGGTGTCCATCTGTGGTCCTTCAAAGAACCAACTGGTCGGGGAGCTATTTGCCTTCATGACCACATCAACGTGGTACTCCTTCGTGATGGCATCGACCCAGTGCTTGTGGTAGAGGAAAACGGGTGATTGGCGATACTGGCACTTCTCCAGGCTGTCCTCAAGGAGTAGGGGAAAGCCGGATGCTAGGAGGGCTTCAGGTACGACGGCCATCTACAAGGTTTGAAGGGAGGAGAGTCAGTATAGTGCTGTGAGAAGACTAGGAGAGGTAAGAAGTGCAGATCTCCTAAGTATATGTGTAGTTTTGAAAACGGTTTTATCCTAACTAACGTCCATGCTATCTAAGTGCTTCCTACTGTCAGGATGGCTCTGATACCAGCTCTGTGGGGACCCCGACTCATAAGTCGTGATCACCGAATGCACGTGTACAGTGATCCCAGAGATCAATGCTCACTGAACACACAGAAGCTGAATAACAAGAGTCTTACATCCATACTTAACGTCTTACACAAATAAAGACCATGAAGGTCAAGTCTTACATAGATAGGGCCATAAAGGCCAATTAACAAACACAACTAGCAGCGGAAATCTTGATTGAAAGCGTAGACCCATGCCATCAGCCTTGACCTACAGGCATTCTGACTGGGAAGCGTCCTAGTTTGCATGTTCGTCACCAACGAACTCTTCACCCTATTGCTGCTCTTCCGTGCCTGGCCAATTAAATAACCAGTGGCAAGCCAATGAGTACCTTGAATGTACTCGCAAGCAACCCATGTTTGGAACAAGGCAATAACAATGCATGATATAGCACTAAGTAGGTGAGTTTTGCGGAAAGCTAATTTTGAGTGCAATGTCATGTTCAAAATAATTTGTGATAGCATGTATCAACAAGTAACAAGTATACGTTTGAACAGGTTACAGATATCAATATGAATCAAGGGTTGAACATCTCATGTTCAGTCATCAAGTCAAGTCATCTGACTTAACTCGAGTATCGTCTTTGTTAAGCACACACTCACACCAAGTTTATGAAAACACTGGACATAGTTTAAGCAGCACCACCCAACTGTCCTTGACCATGGACACGGCTATTCAAATAGTTTTACACTCTTCAGAGGTTGCACACTTTACCCACAAGACTCGGGAAACTTGCGTGTCAAGCCACGACTCGCGATATTGTTCATACCCGAGGTAAGTACCCAAACATTGCCTTCCCCTAGCGATACTAAACAAAGAGTCCACTCATTGGTGCCATCCCTCATGATATACATCACACGTATCATCCACGAGGGCACACAATGGTGTGCCCGGTGCCTGTGAAAACAGCGCATGGTTGCCCTACCAGGCACGACCCCGTATCGAGAGTGACCACGTCACTCCCACCACTAGTAATGCGGGATCTATGCTAGTACCCACCAAGGTAGTCAACAAAGCCCCGTCCCATAAGGGGTATCGTGGTTGCGCATGTAAGGTTGTAACGGTCGACAAATCTTTAATCAAATCCGTTTTCGAAAACACACACACTCACTTGCTCCGGTACACCACTTCTTTACGAAGTGGTTACCTAGCTCATCAACATCTCCCTCGGGCATTAGTGGCACCCGACGGGGTATTCGAAAAGTCTTTGAAAACACTTTTGTTTCCATCACCATGCATATTCCCGATCCCACTTGCGTAGCATCTAGTAAGCATCCTATCTACTCCCACCCTCACAACCCTCATAAGGAGGTAGGGTCATGCACGATGCAAGTATCAACGGTAAAAGTATCGGAGGCATCCCACTGAAGGGGATACCACATCAACATGATCATCATCAAGAAATAATGTGCTATATGCCATGTAACAAGAGGTTTCATAGTCATGGTCAAAGGGTTGCTTGCCTGGCTCAAGAAAGTCTTCGGGATCTTCAAAGTCTTCGGGTTCAACTCCCTCGTCAACAGCGTAATCTATCGTCGCGATAATAACGGAAATAATAAGAATCATCACAAAAACAGAGCACAAACTCCACTCCTAAAATGTTACTATATTCTGAAAAATACTAAAAACAATACTAAAAATATTTTCCTAAGTTTTTGGGATGAAAAGGATTTTCAAAACTATTTTTAACAGAGGCTAAAAATGCCAAAAAGGGGTTTTAAAATAAAACAATACATAAAATGTTTTCAAATATTTTTACAAGTGGCACTATAAAATACTACAGATTATTACAAGAATTATGGTGGAAGAATATTTGGCATTGAGAATTTTTGGGAACTGAACAAAAAAACAAAAACAAAATGGGCACTGTGCCCTGGGCAAATCTGGCCGCTACTGGGCCGGCCCAGAGCAAAACAGCCCCAGGCGAACCGGTGCTCCCAAGCTCGCCGGGTTCAAACCTGACGGACGGGGCCCGGGTGCCAGTGAGAGAGGGAAAGAGAGACGGGCGAGACAGAGGCCGGCAGGTGGGGCCTCCATGTCGGGTCCGTCTTCCACCTTGGGACGTAGGGAGGAGGAGCTCACCGTCGGCGGTAGGAGGCACGGCAGGGCTCGGCGATGGGGAAAATGGAACCAGGAGGGCGTCGCCGTCTGGGTGGTGGTCGAGGGAACGGATGGGGTGGCCGGAGTCGCCGGCGACGAGAAGGCCGCGGCGGAGGGCTTCAGGTCGAGCTCGAGGTCGCCGATTCCGACTGCAAACCGAATGGGGAAGAGGGGGAAATGACTCAGAGGGGTGAGGGTGGACCAACTGAAGAAGAAGGAGGGCCGGAGCGTCACCCTACCGGGAAATCGACGACGGCCCGAGGCGGCGGCGTCGAGCTCGATCCCGAACGCAAGGGCTCTGGGAGGTGTAAGGGGTGGTGCTGGCGCTCAATTGAGGACGGTAGGAGGCGAGGGGAGGCCAGCAGCGAGGCCGGGGAGGCCTATTTATAGGCGGGGCGGAGACATAGGGTGGCGCGCGCGTGAGATCTCGGGCGAGAGCTGTTGAGCTGCGGCAGGCAACGGTGAGGGCATAGGCACGGCTAGGGGACCACAGGGGATGCTCTGGAGGGGTTGAGGACAAGCAGAGTGGGCGAGGGGCGTCGCGCGTGTGGGCTCAGCCATTGGAGCTCTCGGGCGGGCGCCGCACGTGCGAAGAGGGGCATAGGAGGAAGAAGGAGGAGGGGGCCGACAGAGAGGGAGGCTGCGGACGTTGAGGGGGACACGGGGGACACGCCTCCCTCATCCCGAGGCTGTCGAAGGTGGGAATGGGCGCCAGCTACAGTGCGGACACGCACTGTAGCGCGCTCTGGAGCATGCGTTTGGCATGCCAATGGCGTGCCCACGCGCTCTGGGCATGCCAAAGCTTGTCTACTAGCTAATGGGGGATCTGGAGATGCTCTAGGGGTCTAGTGGGAGCTAGGGAGAGTAGAGGTGAAAGGAGAGGGAGGTAAAATAGTGCTGGTCTTGCTGTCCAGAGGTAGAAACTGAGGTTTTTACCCCTCCAAAAATTGTGCCAAGGCCATGCACAGTTTACTGGAGGTAAATGGGCACTAGGAGGTACTGTGGTAAAAAGATGGGGTAAAGGAGAGTAGAGAAAGGGGGTCAAAACAATTTTTTACCAAACATGCAGAAGGTGTTTGATGGAGGTTATGCCAAGCAAATGAAGTTTGCTTGCCATGATGTTTAACAGGATGAAATATAATGTATAAATAGTGTGGATCACCAAGTTTGAGCCCATTTGAAGAAAGTTCACAATGTAACTTTGTAAAACCCTAGAAATCAACAGAATCAGATTCCTGTAGATCTAAGCATGCATTTCCATTCTCCTTGATGCACCACTTGGTGTGGCATCCTTATTTGGGTAATAGAACATGCCCACAAAGTTTGAGATCAATAGGAGATACTTCACAATGTAAAGTTGTTCAAATTTGAATCTAGACAAAGAGGGTTTTGGAATAATTTTATGAATCAAACCAAGGGGGATTGAGATGAAACTTTGCAAGATCATCACATATAACATGTGTAACTTGCTGGAATATTATTGGAATTTATTGAGAATATTTCTTATAGAAATATTTCAAAAGCTTGATTTGGGCAGAAAGGGTTTTGAGGGGTTTTGCCCATTATGTTGAACATGACCATGTGTTGAAACTCATATATATGGAAAATATATGTCCACCGAGTTTCCCTAAATTTTCTCAAATATTTTTAAAGCATTTGAATAATTTTCCCCTATGAAAAACCATTTCTGGCCTTACGAAAAAGCCTTTAAATAAAATAGCAAAATAATCTTTAAATTATTATTTGGTGGTTTTGGGAAGTCGTACATATAGTAGGTTTCAAATAAAATCTTTGTGGAAAAAGGACCCACCCAATTTGAGGACTTGTAGTACAAATCTCAATTCAGGGGTTTTTGAAAACCTATTTTGAATAAATCCTTTTTGGCCAAAATAATATTTGATAAAAATAGTTTTGGGTACCATTCACATGGCATGATCATTGGGCAAGATGTTTGGGTCAAGGAAAATGAGTATGGAGAGGAGTAGAATCTATGAGTGCCAAACACAATCAATCAAACAAGCAAGCATCAACAGTTCAAACAAGCTCATGCACTGAAAAAGTTTTAATTGGTTCCAAATTTTGTAAATCAATAGCATAGCAAGGTGATACAAACATAGGGTGTGACCGCAAGCTATCATGCACAACCAAGATATGGGGATGTAGGCAACATGATGCACAACAATTCATCTCATAGCAGCAACTTGAATAAAAGCATGGTTCAATAGCAAGTGAGCTCACAAGATGGCCTATTGAAATAATAGTTTATGACTGTGAAAAATACCAGTTTTTCACAAACAGAGTTATCATGTTGGCATATTGGCAGCAATAAAACAATATCATATAGAGACTTTCATGGCATCAAACTTAACAGCACGTTAGAGGACAAGATGCACTTCAAATCACTCCATTGCAGCAACATCAAAATATGTATAGATTCATGCCTAGCATCCACCCAACATGGCATATAGAACTAAGCAGTTCTTCACACTTAGAAAAATTATCAAGGTGTAAGGTAGAGCAGTTTTATTAGGTTGACATGTTTGACCGCAAAACAAACTAGGATGTAAAATATCTACTTGAAATCTATTGCATATTCTAACAGAGGATAACATTCTCAACATTCATTCAATTGGACCAACCACAAAGGAACTACAGATTCATGGCAACTATCATGGAGACATAGCAACAAAATAACATAGATTCCAGACTTCGAATTATTTGACCCTACTAAACAGCATCATCACCATAGCACGTTGACAGCAAGAAATCCACATTCAAACATGGTCTTTCATGGCATGCCAAATTACCAGGGGCTAGTACACATATCAAGGGACAATGTTCATGTTGACAAGTTTATCAAAGAGTGCAAGGATTAAATCATGCAAAAATAACAAAATGACATCTTAGCACAAAATAGCTTTCACACAAACTTGCTCAAATGACAACACTAATGCAACAGCTGGATTCCTTGGATTTTTCTACCCCAAAATCATATATCATAAGCATATGTTGCAGTAGGAAATCATGCCACAAATCAAGTGCAAAAATTACCCACTAAGATAAAACCTAGGATATGCCAATTTGGCATGTCCCGAAAATAGAAAAAAAACAACGAAAACAACAGTGCTAGTGGCACCTAGGGCTAGCTAGCCACTGCCACTGACCTGTGGGCCTGATGCCTCGCTGGAATGGGTGAGAAGCTGACAGGAGAGGACCCACATGCCATCCACACTAATAAATCAAAAAATGGGGGGATTAACTGCGCGTGAGGGGATCCGAACCCAGGACCTCTTGCGAGGAAGGCATCAGCTCCTACCACCAGGCTGGGCTCGTGTGTGCGTGCCATAAGTGGGGTTTGGCTGCCTTTGACCCAACTAAAGCGGAGGCAGGCTTCTTCAACCACCCGCAGGAGAAGGACAACGACGGCGATGCCGACACCAGTGGCGACCACCGGAGTAAAGGACCACCGGTGGGGCTGCGGGATGCTGCGGGGCGGTTGTGGTTGCGGTCGCGTGTGCATGTGCGCATGAGTGTGTGCGCGGAGAGGCCTTGCCGCCATGGCAATGAGTCGTGGCTAGCAAGGCAAGGCGTGAGTGCGAGCCTTGGGTGTTGTGGGTGTGTGTGCAGTGCACGTGCGAGCAAGCATGGATCAGAAGCAAGATCCTAAGCAGAGGCTCTCGTCCAACTCACGGTAACAAGGAGACAAGCAGCCAAGCAAAAAAACGACGCTTTGACCGGAGCATCAAGAGCACGAACATGGCATGGATACTATGACTCGCTCGGGATGCAATCGAGGACATGAAAGTGCAAGGCGGAAACGCAGCTCACCTAGTGTCCACTGGACATGGAGATGAAGCCAAATTCGAGACAAAGACGACACGGTGACACGCCGAACGTCGACGTACTTCGGCTCCGAGAAGAAGAAGAAGACGGGGTTGAGGGCGGCGTCGATCTGGGCCTTGGCGCCGCGCGCGTCGTCGAGGAAGACTAGGTGCTATGGGGACGCCCTTCCCACGACACCAGAGTACCGGAGGAGCGACGGAGAGGTCACCCCAAGCTCAAGCGCGAGCTCCCTTGGGTCATGGCAGGCGGAGTGTTGGCATGGCGTGGCTGTCCCTTACCTGCGCATGCGGCGGTGGAGGAAGAAGGGAATGGAGAGGCTAGGTCTAGGACATCGCGGGGGACATGCTCTTATAGGCCGTGGGGAGCTACCTCGGCCGTGAAATCAACGAAGACGCAGACGTGGCTCTCTGGATGGAAGCCATACAGGAGGAAGACGATCTTGTCGCTCGAGGCTACGTGGGCTGCATGGGGAGGCAAGCTGGGCTGCTCGCTGCTGGGCTGCGAGGAGGAAGAGATGCCCAGGTGGATGCGCTATGCCCTCTCACTCCCTGGTTTTCCCTCTTATTAAATAAAATAACAACAAAACAAAAGAAATGACCAGGGGGATTTTGAGAAGAAATTTGAGTGAAAGGAAAATAGTTTTATGATGCTGGAATTAAATATCGTTTTATAAAATTGCTTATGGAAATTTTAAGAGAGAAAAAAATTGCCCTTTATTTATAAAACCAAACATATATATATATATATATATATATATATATATATAAGACAAAAGGCAGGGAGGTTGCACATAGGTAAGATAGATTTTGAAAACCCAAGCAGGATATTTGAGAGCTTCGCAACATTTTTGGTAAGGACTTGGGTAAGGCAAAATCGTAACCTTTCATGAATTTTCATTAAAGAGAGATGGTGGTAAAGAAAATAATTGAAGGCATCAACAAGAGCACATCACATCATGCAAAGCACATAACGACATCACACCCAACATAACATGATGCCACAAAATGCAATGGATGCTATGATGCCATGATGGAAAAATGAATGTCATGAAGCAACTTTATTAACTCAAACCACATGATGGCATAGAATAGAATGTTCACACATGGAAATGGTTACATGATTTTGGAAAGGTGATCTTGGGTTGTTACAATATATTTGTATGTGAGTGTTCTCTTCCTTATACTAATCATTCATGAATTGCTTGTATGACCAATATTGTGACTGTCAAACTTCAATAGATTTTACTTTCTAAACCCGTTGTGAAACTACTACTAAGCATATGGAATATGGATAATTTCAGATTTATGATATTCCATTTATTCCACAACTTACTCTTAGGATATAAGGGAAGATCAATGAGTAGTTTAAACAATTAAGTAGGTATGCAAAGACTCTCTTTTATTTGAAGCTTTCAGATCCAAGGATTTTATTAAAACATAAAACAAAACAAAAAGACACTCTAAGAATAGCACATATCATGTGAACAAATAGAAACTTAGGCTCAACCGAGACTAACCGATAGTTGTTGACGAAGAGAGGTGGGATGCCTAACGTGGCATCTCCAAGATAGGATGCTTGAGACTTCTTGTAATATTAACTTGGGGGCCCTTGGGCATCCCCAAGCTTGAGATCTTGTGTCTCGTTAATTCCTCTCATATCATGGTTTCTCCTAAATCTTAAAACTCATCCACACAAAACTTGACAAGAACTCGTGAGATAGGTTAGTGAACATAAGAATAAACCAACACTTCATGTACTGTCAAGACAAGTTGCATAATAATTTTAAAACATTAGCTATTGTATACTATCATTTCCATAATTTATATCTACCAATATAAGCCATGAAAACTCTAGGATCAGAAGATAACAAAACTATGACAACAATCTATCTAAACAAGACAGTATGTATCAAGTAATTCCAAAAGTGTACTTTCGTAACTCAATAAATTCTGATAATTTAGTAAATAATAAATAATTTTTATGAAAATATTTTTTTTAAATATCAGAAAATTTCCACGTTCCAGTAAAATATCAAAATTCAAACACTACGGCAAAAGTTTCTATTTTTGTACAGCACACATCAAACATGCAATTCAAATATTCTAAAGGAAAATCTTGGAACTTTTTATTGAAAAACATGATTATAAATAACAGAAAGCAAATACCAACAAAATAAAATGATGCTCCAAGCAAATCACATATTATGTGACAAATAAAAATATACCTCCAAGTGAGGTATACTGATAGTGTTGAAGACAAAAGAGGGGATGCCTTTCGGGGCATCCCCAAGCTTAGACGCTTGAGTATTCCTTGAATATTACCTTGGGGTGCCTTGGTCATCCCCAAGCTTAGGTTCTTGCCGCTCTTTGTTCTCCTCATATTAGTATCTAACCCAAAACTTGAAAACTTCAATCACACAAAACTCAACGAAACTTCGTGAGATGAGTTAGCATAATAAAATAGATCGTTCATTTAGGTACTGTCAAGACAACATTCATAAATGTTATCAAATAATTCCTAATATATTATATAATTCCCATGATTTATGTGAGTAAATATAGGCTATGGAAACAAGCAAACTATGCATGCAAAACATAATCTGTAAAAAACAGAACAATCTGTAAAGATCTGAACTAAACCCATAATTCCTTATCTCTAAATTTTTTGAACAATTAGGGAAGTGTAGGAAATTTGCATAGAAATACTGTGTAAAAATTTCAGAATATTATCAGCCTCCGGTAAAATCAGAGAATTCATATACTATACAAAAAAGTTCCTGTTTTTGCACATAATCAAATCAACAAGTATCCACACTATCCCAAAGGCTTTACTTGACACATTATTGAAATAAAAGGCACAAAGCATGATTAATATAGTAGCTTGATCATGTGAACACTCAAAAACATAAATGATAAGTGTTGGGTTATCTCCCAACAAGCGCTTTTCTTCAGTGCCTTTTTAGCTAGGCATGATGAATTCAATGATGCTCACATAGAAGTAGTAATTGAAACATGTAAAAGAGCATCATGAATCACATGTAAACACATTTAAGCCTAACCCACTTCCTATGCATAGGGATTTTGTAAGCAAACAATTTATTCTAGAAAGAGTCAACTAGCATTGGAAGGCAAAACAAGCATAACTTCAAAATTGTCAACACATAGAGAGGAAACTTGATATTGTTGAAATATACATAAGCATATCTTCCCTCTCATAATAATTGTCAGTAGCATCATGAATAAATTCAACAATATAAATATCACATAAAGCATAGTTTTCATTATCCACATGCACAAATAATTTATTACTCTCTACATAAGCAAATTTATTCTCATAAATAATAGTGGGAGCAAACTAAACCAAATAACAAGCATGGGATAGTTGATTGACATAACGAAATTGAATATTAAAATCATGATGACAAGTTTCATGGTTATTATTACTTTTTATAGCATATATGTCATCACCATAGTCATCACATATAGCAATTTTGTTGTAGTAATCAATTGAAAGCTCTTCCAAAATAGTGGAATCATCATTAAATAAAGTCACGACCTCTCCAAATCCACTTTCATAATTATTTCCATAAGATTCAACACCCTCCAAAAATAGTGGGATCATTAGTACCTAGAGTTGACACTCTTCCAAACCCACTTTCATCAATATAATCATCAAAAATAGGAGCCATGCTATCATCATAATAAATTTGATAATCAAAAGTAAGGGGGCTAAAAAGATCATCTTCATCAAACATAGCATCCCCAAGCTTATGGCTTTGCATATCATTAGCATATGGATATTCAAATAACACATACTAATAACATTCCAATCATGATTATCATTCAAGGATTTTATGTCATACATTTTATTGAATTCTTCTTCTAACACTTTGGCACAATTTTCCGATCCATCATTTTCAAGAAAGACTTTATAAAATGAAGAAATTGAGGCAACCTCATTTCCACTTTTTGTAGTTTTATTTTATAAAACCAAACTAGTGAAAAAAAAGAAACTAAAAGATTCAGTTGCAAGATCTAAAGATATACCTTCAAGCACTCACCTCCCTGGCAACGGTGCCAGAAAAGATCTTGATGTCTACTACGCAACTTTATTCTAGTCGACTCTGTTGGGCCTCCAAGCACGGAGTTTTTTATGAAAATAGAAAATTTCCCTCAAGTGGGTGACCTAAGGTTTGGTGTAGGATGAAGGTGTTCTCTCACAAACAACCCTGCAATCAAATACAAGCAATCTCTTGTGTCCCCAACACACCCAATACAATGGCAAATTGTATGGGTGTACTAGTTTGGCGAAGAGATGGTGATACAAGTGTAGTATGGATTGTAGATATAGGTTTTTGTAATCTAAATAAATAAAACAGCAAGGTAGCAAGTGAAAAAAAGTGAGCACAAACAGTATTACAATGCTTAGAAACAAGGCCTAGGGTTCATACTTTCACTAGTGCAATCTCTCAACAGTGCTAATATAATTGAATCATATAACCATCCCTCAACCTGCGATGAAGAATCACTCCAAAGTTCTTATCAATAGCGGAGAACATAAGATGAAATTGATGTAGGTAGCATACCACCTCAAATTTATCTTTTCTGATCAATGTACTGAGTCATCCCTATAAGTGTCACAAACAGCCCTAGAGTTCGTACTAAAATAACACCAAAGAATTTTAGATTCATAATGTTCAATCAAACACAAAGAACTTCAAAGAGTACCCCAAAGTTTTCTATCGAAGAAAGCAGGATGAAAATGTGTATCAACTTATGTGCCTAGATTACCCCATTAACACATTGGGAATCCGCAAGTTGATTACCAAAACATACATCAAGTGACTCATTAGAATACCCCATTGTCACCACGGGTATGGACATGCAAGACATACATCAGGTGTTCTTAAATCAAAAATATTCAATCTGATAATAATAAAACCTTAAAGGGAAAGACTCAATTCATCACAATGAGATATAGAGGGAAGAACAACATAAGATCCAAATATATTAACAAAGCTCGTGGTACATCAAGATCGTGCCAAATCAAGAACACGAGAGAGGGAGAGAGAGATCAAACGCATAGCTACTAGTACATACCCTCAGCCCCGAGGGTGAACTACTCCCTCCTCGCCATGGAAACCGTCGAGATGATGAAGATGGCTTCCAGTGATGATTTCCCCCTCCGACAGGGCACCCCAAAAGGGCTCCGAATCAGATCACTTCAAAACATAGGCTTGCGACAGTAGCGCGGAAGTTCTAGGCTTCTTTCTGGGGGTTTCCAGATTTTTAAGAATTTTCAGCGTTGGTTTCACCCCAATCGGAGTTACGTGGGACCCACAAGCTCAGAGGACACTCCCTACCCCCAGGGCACGTGGGGTGAGCTCGTGACTCCCTCATGGGTCTTCTAATCCTTACTCGAAGCTTCGGGGGCCTCTTATGTTCCAAAAAAAATCACCATAAATTTTTGTGGCATTTGGACTTCGTTTGGTATGGATTTTCTAGAAAACAAAAAATAGCCAAAAACCGGAAACTAGCACTGGGCACTGGATCAGCAGGTTAGTCCATAAAAATGATATAAAAGTGCACCAAAACCATGTAGAACTTAGGTAAATATGGCATGAATACTTCATAAATTATAGATAAGTTGGAGACGTATCATCCTCCATATGCCCCGGAATGACACTTCCTTAGGACCAGTTCCTTCTCATGCTCTTGGGGGTCATCCCAAAGGTAATGTCCTAAATCAAAGAAGAACTTTTTCTTTTGTTGATAGGTGTAACTAGGTCGTATATATTTAGCAACAATGAAATTATCATAGTCTGCATACCAAGGATTATTACGAGAAGTAGAAGTCTTTATAGCAGCCAAGATTAGTTTCTTCACATCTCTACAAAACTAGATCAAGGTTGCTCAAGCAAACATCAAAAGAAGTTCCGTAAACGGAAAAATCATCCATCAATGCCTCCACAATATTTTCACAAAAGTCAGAGCATATAGCAGTCATACATCTTTCAAAGGTAGCAGGTGCATTATAAAAACCAGAAGGCATACGTCTATAAGCATAGATTCCAAAAAGGCAAGTAAAAGTAGTTTTTTCTTGATCTTCTGGTGATACATGTATTTGAAGAAAAACAGAATAGCCATCAAGGAAATAAAAGTGTGTGGGCTTAGACAATCTTTCTAACATTTGAACAATGAAGGATAAAGGACAATGATCTTTTCTAATAGCTTTGTATAATTTTCTAAAATCGATGACCATCCTTTAACAGTTACAATTCTTTGTGGGATAAGTTCATTTTTATCATTAGGAACAACACTAATGCCTCCTTTCTTAGGAATGCAATGAACGAGACTTACCCATCTACTATCAACTATAGGATAGTGATCTCCTACAAGGGCACAGGGCTGTTGTAGAACTTTCATTTGATAAGTAGAGTGTTGAACCCACAGGGAGAAAACAGGAAGATGCTACCAATCCCACAACTAAGCTGTTTGCGTAGCTACGTTCGCACCCAAACTGTAGTTTGGAAATAACCCACTCTATCAGTTGCTAACGAAACAATAATAAAAGAGGGATTTAACTAGACTACAAACTTGGATAGAAAATGTACCAAACTAGAACATAAAGTAAAAGGGGGTGTACTTGTAGGATTGAATAGGGCAAAAGGCGATATCTAGGCTTTTGGTCTCACTGGTACTAGAGGAGCATCTCAGTGGCATACAAGTAAAGATTACTAAACGTTCTCCTATGGTTTGCATCCGCGGTCTGTTGTTCCTAGGTGTACTAGACACATCATCGCGTCAAGGTCACACGCGATTGTCAATAATACACAATGGAACCAAAGGATAATGAAGTTCATCTATCTACCATGTGTAGTGCAAGTAACATACATGCAACACGGAAGAGAGTAAATACTAAACGAAGCCACGAAGACTAGTTGTGTGTACTAGATCATACTTCAGCCTAGAACCGGATCAATTACACACACATAAATGAATAGGCACACAAAGAGGAATGACTTATTGATGCCATCAACATGTTCAATCTTACAAAATACATATGTTGGGACGGAGATGGAGATGGGCACCGGCGCACCCGGCCTATGGCCGGCTCCCGGTGATGGCGGCGGTGCCTCCTTCTCCTCCCCTTGTGTGGCCTTCATGGTGATGATGATGGAGGGAGAGGCCTCCCCCTAGATGATGATGACATGACAACCATTTATACACCCTCATAAAAGGAGAAATCATAATAATTTGTGTCAAACAAATACATTGCCAGGTGAACGCTAACTTCAGTTCATATTGTAATCTTGAACACATGGCTGCACTTTAATCTCCTTCGTTGTTGGTCGAACTCAGGTGCAACATCGAAGAAGACCAACAACACTTTTAGTCCGTGTCGAAACAATGTTTTATGATGAAGAAACAAAGTTACGAAGAAATATGTGGTCTGCTGAAGAAACAATGTTTTGGCGATGGTGAAACAATATATGCACGAGTTTGGATATTCCAACTTAAGAAAGGTTTCCAGAACTCGAGTTTGCTGCTGAAGGAAACATTGTTCGACTCCAGTAAACAATGTTTGGTTGGGAACCGCCAACCACCTCCAACTAGAGATTTCCAGAAGCTGCCTCATTAAGTCTCAAGCCATTTAGTCAAACCAAAGTTAGTTCTCTTTCACACCTAAGCTGGTTCCCAAAGCTGGTTTGATTTCACGCCTATCCAGGGGGTTGTCCCTAACATAAATAGGCTAGATCTTCCCTTCGTTGGGGACTTCTACCATTTCAATCAAAGACCACAGACATAGACTCCTCCTGAGATTGGAGAGCTCTTGTTATCCTCATTCTCGTGATTCCTTGAGAAATTGCTCCTAATTCGTGCCCCACGACTAGATCGTGTTGTGTGGGTTAGTGGTTTCCTTGCGGATTGCACCTATCCCGTGCTCCAAGACTTGAACATGGTTGCGTGGGGTAGTATTGCGGGTTGTGGATCAGCGAATGTTCGGATTGCAGGCTTGGGTGAGCATCCTCCTCGTCGGGTCATAATATCTTGATGATCGGACCTCCCCTTGAACACCCTCATTGTCGGGGTATGACGATCTATGGGGCCGGCAAGGCCTCTTTATTGGTTCGGCAAGGGAGATCCTATAATGCAAAGAGCATCACCTGACCATGCACGTGTGAGGGTTTAGACAGGTTCGGGCCACCGGAGCGTAATACCCTACGTCCTATGTGGTTGTGGATTATTCGGGTTCACAGTACAGGAGCATCGCAGCCTGGCAAGGATGCTCGGAGAGTGTCGCTACGCATGTAAATGAACGGAGTGTCGACCCTTCTAAAGGTAGCCATGGACCTCCTTTTATAATTCAAGGTGCTACCACAGTGGCTAAAATGGTCTTTACACAGAGTAAATAATGTATATCCCTCTGCTAAAACTGCTGGCAACAGCGATAGTGGGAAATACCTAACTCTGATGGACTAAGACAGGTGCATTAAATGCGTTGTGAGGTGGCGCGATGGCGACGTCTTCCGGCAAGAGTTGCCTCTCCTTCTGTGTCGTTCTCCCAGCTACCTCTTATTCTTTCGCCATGCCGTAGGACGGGTGTCATAAAAGCTCTATTGTAATCCTGGTAAGTTGCCACGCTCCCCAGCAAGCTCCACCTAACCGCCTGCTCGCTCGATGCCCAGGTGATGTACACAACCAGCCTGGCGACGTGGAGCGATGGCTTGGCGGGCGGAGGCCTTGGCGGGTGCCTTAGCAGTCGAGTCCTCCGGCAAGGAGGGCTTGACGGTTCACTTGGGTCCTCGTATGAAGAGGCTTGGCATCCAGATCCAGCCCGGCAGGGTCCTACCGGTCTGGAGGCCGCGGTCGTCTGGTGCACAAGTCAGAGTACTAAGGGCCCCGTTCTCTACTACACCGACAGGAGCCCCGGGGCCTGACCAGTCAAGAAGCTGAAGAAGTGGAAGAGCCAGCTGCCAAGGCTCCTCCCAAGAAGAAGAAGAAGCTGCTTGCTGATGCCATGACCAGTCAGGCCCCATCCAAGAGCAAGTCAGCTGCTCCCAAGAAGCCCACCGATCCTAAGCCCAAGAGGATAATCAGAGACATTCCAGCTGCAGCAAAGAAAGAGGGTTCTTCCTCCAGAGCTGCAGTTGAAGAGGATGAGATGATTGTTTTGAGGAAGCTAAGACCTCACCTTCCAGAGCACAATGACAACCATCCTATTGCTGAGGACATGAAGAAGAGGAAGGATTCAGGGCTGAGGGAATGGAGAGCTATTGATCCATATTCTCAGAGGAGAAGGACTGCTGTAGACTACAGATTCTACACCGAAGAGCAGCAAGATTTCAATGAAACCATTCTCCTGGACAAGAGCCTAGCTGTCAGCGATAAGAGATATGTAGACTGGGGCTACATTAAGGAGAAAGAAGATTATTTTCCCCATGTGCAAAAGAACTTCAAGGCCATTGAGGTTGATGCATTTGTTGGTAGAGAGTTGACCCCTTGGAATGATGAGATGATCATGCAATTCTACTCCACAGGTCATTTTTATGGAGATGGTAGAATTGTCTGGATGACAGAAGGTGTTAGGTATGATTCCACAGTGGAAGAGTGGGCTACCATCTTAGGAGCCCCACAGGTAGAAGATGGTGATTTGGATGTGTACTCTGAGGCCGAGATGAATCATAAATCCATGGCAACGATGTACAAGGAGGTTCCTGCTGACTATGTGCATTCACATAAGTTTGGCTCAGTATACTATCTGCAGGCAGGACTTACCAGCACCAACACCATCATGAGGAACACTTTGATGCCCAAATCAGGAGATGACAAGATGATCCGAGGATACTCCATCAACATGCTGCATCAGATTGACCTTCATACCAGATTCAGGGTCATGGACTTGATTGTTGGAACTGTGAAGAGGACTGCTGCTGATCAGAAGAGATCTTGTGGATATGCACCGTATATTCAAATTCTTATCAACTCAAAGCTTGAAAAGAATGTATATGCACTTGATCGACCACATATGCCACTCCAGCCAAAGTTTGAGGACAACGTTGTGGTGATGAATCCAGATCATCCCACTTCATCTACTGCACAGGCAGCAGCAGAGGCAGCCAGAGCCACTAGTGCTCCAGTGCCAAGGACCAAGAGTGAGCAGATGGATCTTATTCTTAGCTCTATCCAAGGCATGCAGAATGACATCATAGAGATCTTGAAGAACCAGAAGAGTGTGAAGAGGATAGTTGAGAACAAGCTCCACACACTGAACAACAAGGTTGATGGGCTGACAAAGACTGTTGAAGAGCTCAAGAAGGAAGTGGATGCAGTACCCCTTCCTCACTCTTCAGATGATGATGATGATGATGACAGTCGCCCTCTCAGCCCCAGCACTCAGTTTAAGACCCAGGCCAGATCTGCGACAGTGCCAGCTTCAGAGTTGAGGCCATCTTCCTCAGCACCTCGTGTAGCTCCTTCAGTTCCATCAGCTCCTTCAGCACCTCCAGTGTCTACTCCAACTCCTTCCATGACATCTACAGAAGTCTTCGCCGAAGCGGTTCTCTCAACTCCTACATCAACAACCAGAGGAGATCAGCCCTAGAGAGATGATTAGTTCTATACCTTTGAACTTTTTGGTAACTTGTTGCCAAAGGGGGAGAAGTTGTATAGATCATTGGGCTTCGAGAGAGAGAGAGAGAGAGTTGCTTTTTATCGCTCTCCAAAACTTTAAAATCTTTTGGCTTACAGTTTGTGTTAAACTTGTTTGGTGTTTGATCATATAATTCTTATGTGTTGCTACTATTTCCTATCTTTGAGATGCTTATGAGATGATCATTCACTTTTGCTTGATGTGTTGTGCTATGTTGTTCATTCATATTATTCTTACACACCACCAAGCTGTATGTGACATGGAAGAGTGCCCCATGAACCTAATCGATTGTGCATTTGCATTCAAACGCAAATTCAAAATAGTGCACAAATTTAGGGGGAGCTCTTACTTATCACATACTTCTCAAAGCGATGATTTTATACATTGATTATATCATATGTCGAAGCTTTGATCTATATGTTGTCATCAATTACAAAAAGGGGGGTATTGAAAGCAAATTTGCTCCCTTGGTGGTTTTGGTAATTAATAACAACATATATCTCATTGGATTCATGTTTCCACTAAGTATATTTCAAGAAAAGTTCAATGATGTGATGGCTATAGATTGTGAGGAGACCCCAAGATGCAAGGAATAGGATTGGCAAAGCTTCAAGCAAGGAGACTCTACATTTTACTTTGTGAGAAATCACTTTGATTCCATAGGAAAGCAAATACTATTAAAAGGGGGTGAGGTAATGTTGGTGAACAAATTGCTCCACGTGCACAAGTGCTAGCCACCAAAAACACACACAAGCTCTCCCACAAAAATACTCTGTCTAAACCCTACCACACAAAATCCGTGCCACCAATTTTCCCACTCGGCCCTACCGATTTTCCATCTCAGACAGAACCTAGCAAAACCCTAGCTTCTCGGTACAACCAAGTCCTTTATCGGTGCAACCGAGTTTCGGTGACCAACTTTTGGATGAGCCAGTTTATAAAATCGGAATGTCCGAGTTTTATGGATCGGTGTCGCCGAGTTTGGAAACTACCCTTGGCCACTCATATTGGTACTACCAAGAATCATATATCGGTCTCACCGAGATTTCTAAAGTTGCCACATTTTGAACAAATCGGTACGACTCAGTTTTACTTCGGTTTCACCGAGTTGGCCAATAATGGTGTAACGGTTCGATTTTTGGAGATGCCTATATATACCCCTCCACCACATCCCACTCACAAGAGAAGCACTTAGAACTGTTCCCCACTTCCCATATCCAAATTTCTGAGAGAGAACCACCTACCCTTGTGTTGAGATCAAGATCATCCACTCCAACCATATGGATCTTGATTTCTAGCCTCCCCAAGTTGCTTTCCACCCAAACAATCTCTTCTACCAAGCCAAATCTGTGAGAGAGTGATTGAGTGTTGAGGAGTCTATCATCTTGAAGCACAAGAGCAAGGAGTTCATCATCACTATCAAGCCTATTAGCTTGTGGAGGGTGGTGCCTCCTAGATTGGTTAGGTGTTGCTTGGGAGCCTCCTACTTCGTGTTGTGGAGTTGAACCAAGGAGTTTGTACGGGCAAGGAGATCGCCTACTTCGTGAAGATCTACCCGTTGTGAGGCTAGTCCTTCGTGGACGGAAGCCGTTATGGAATAATCAAGGTTGCTACTTCGTCGACCCTTATGGGTGGAGCCCTCCATGGACTCTCGCAACCACTACCCTCCGTGGGTTGAAGACTCCATAAACGTGGATGTACGATAGCGCCACCTATCGGAACCACGGGAAAAAATCTTCGTCTCTACAATTGCGTTTGATATTCTATCCCTACCCTCTACTACATGTGCTTGTCTTTACTTTCCGCTGCTATACTCTTAAACATGCATGTGTAGGGTCTGCTTGACTTGCTATCATTGCCAAAATCTGCCCACAACTAAAATTGGGAAAAGGTAGAATTTTTATTTGGTCAAGTAGTCTAATCACCCCCCCCCCCGCTCTAGACATACTTTGGATCCTAAAAGTGCTATCAGAGCTTTGATCTCCATTGCATTGGTCTCACAACCTAGGAGAGTATGGCATCTAGTGAGGGAAATTATCACCGTAGAGGTCCGTAGTTTGATGGTACAATTTTTGCTAGTTGGAAGCATAAGATGAAAATGCATATTCTTGGTCATAACCCCGCCGTATGGGATGTTGTTCGTGTTGGCTTGCAAGGTGATTTCTTTGGTGATGGAAAGGAACAGGATCATGAAGCGACCGTGGAAGAATTGAAGATGCTGCAATACAATGCTCAAGCATGTGACATTCTATTCAATTGCAATGCCCCGAAGAATTCAACAAAATCAGCCGTCTTGACAATCAAAGGAAATTTGGGACACTTTGGTTATATGCGCGAAGGTACCGGTTTCCGTCAGAGAATCTAAGTTGGATGTGCTTCAAAGTCAACTTGACAAGTTCAAGATGAAGGATGGTGAGGGAGTCGCAGAAATGTACTCTAGGCTAGCTCTCATAACCGATGAGATTGCCGGCTTAGGAAGCAAAGAAATGACCGACAAATTCATCATCAAGAAGATACTTAGAGCTTTGGATGGAAAGCATGACACCGTGTGCACATTGATCCAAATGATGCCAAACTACAAAGATCTCAATCCTACGGAAGTGATTGGAAGGATTGTTGCTCATGAGATGTCACTCAAGGACAAGGAAGAACTTCACAACAAGTCTAGCGGTGCTTACAAAGCCTCAAGTGATGCTCCCGCTACTTCAAGCGACAACCTTGTTACCAAAGAAGAGATAAGCCTCATGGTCAAGAAATTCAACAAGTTCTACAAGAGTAGAGGCAAAGAGAGGAACTCCAACTCAAGATATGAAGAGAAGCGTTCATCTAGTCGTGATCGGAACTGTTACAATTGTGGAAGGCCCGGACACTACTCCAATGAGTGCATGGCCCCCCACAAGAGAAGAGAAGAATCACCTAGAAGACGAAGCTCAAGAGATGAGTCACCTCGAAGAGAGAGAAGGAGTAGAGATGATCATTATGAATGAAGACCCTCAAGGAGAAGTAGAGACTCGGAGAAGAAGGACAAGTACACCAAGACCTACTCAAGAATAAGACATCAAGCTCATGTTGGTGAATGGGTTTCTAGCTCCGAATCCGACAACCACTCCGAGAGAAGCTATCACTCCGACTCCGACTATAGTCAAGATGAAGGTGTTGCCGGACTTGCACTCATTTCCTCCAACTCCTACGACATATTTGATTCACCAAATGAAGGGAGTGGAATTTGCTTCATGTCTAAAGGCCCCAAGGTATCACACCCTGAATACATTGACTTCAATAGTGATGAGGATGACTTACTTGGAGATGATGACTTGCTAATTGATAAAACTAGTGATATTAGTCAGAATGAGCTAGATAATGATCATGCTAGTCAAGATAAGTCGTGTGATGATGATAAGAAGTAAATAGAGCGACTAACTAAAGAATTAAACGCTCTTAAGTTATCTCATGAATCTACTTTATAAGATCATAGAGAGCTTGTAAGAACTCATGAGAAGGTACGCTTCGAGAAGCTCAATTTGGAGCAAGAACAGGAGTTTCTTAAAGCAATCAATGACGATCTCCGAAAGAAGAGTTCTTCTTATCTAGACAAATGAATACTCTTGTCTACATTTATTCCACAAGTTAAGACTAAGCAATCTAGTAACAAAGGCAAGAAAGGTTCTTCATCTAGTAACAACAAATCTAATGATAAATCAAATGATGTTGTTGCTAGTAGCTCTATTGATTCCACTAACGATTCTCTTAGCCAAGTTACACTTGATCAAGAAAACAATCTATTGAAAGGAATTATAGAGAAAGGTGTCTACAAAAGTCTTGCCGAATGTAAGCAGATTGTACGCAAGCATGAAGGATACCACAAGAACCATGGCATTGGCTACTTCAACGCAAATGGAGTTGAATGGGAAGAAGGTCAATAACCCAATCCTAAGTTTGTTCCTCAAAGGGAGAAGTATGAACCTACTCCTCCCAAGGGAACAAGCTCTCAAGATGACCTTCCTCCACAAGACCACAAGGGCAAGGGCAAGCTTCATGATGACATTGAGACACTTGAAGATGAGTCCCTAGCCATGGTCAAGTGGGTTCCCAAGGCTTCTACAAGCTCAGCTTCTACAAGTGCTACTTCAAATCCAAGGATCCCCATCAACTTGATGTGGGTCCCCAAGAAGAAGAACTAGAGAAGTTCTTGAGGGGTGACTCCGCCAATGAAATTCACTCACATTCATTATTGGCAAGGACTAGTTGCAATCAACATCAACATTATGCAATAGTTCAAGGAGTCACACATTCCCTCAAAGGTAAGCAAGGGACAAGGTAATTAATGAATCCATGGACATCATCATGTATGCTTTGCACTCCATGTCCATAGATATCCTTGTATTTGTCTCTTGTGCTCGGGACTAACCCATGTAGGCGAGGAGAGTAAGAAACAAAAAGGATTGCTCCCAACTCAAGATGATCTTCATCAACTATGAGCATCCATCACTACATCACCCACATGAAGTCTTCTAAGACAAAACCCAAGGTTAGTTTATTCCTCTTAGGGGGGATGTCACATCAAGGGGGAGCTTCACTCTATGACTTGAGTTAAAGCATCTCTTAGAATGTGACAACATTAAATGCTTTATGTAAAAGTGGTAACCCCGCTTGTGCTTAAATGATGAGTATGACCTATGATCAATTATTATTACTTGGCTCCTAAGTAAAAATATACTCATATATAGATGACTACGTCATCGCCAAAGTGCTTGATAGATGCTAGAGTGTTTGTGCATGTTTGCCATGATTTCATTTGACATCTTGTTGTGTGAGCATGTTGGTCTGCATATCTTTACTCATTCGAGGATATCCAATTGTTGCTATTTGGTGTTTGGTTTTCTTTCACCAATTGGATGTACAAGAATGCCCAGGACCCCTCTCTAGCTATCTATGCTTTCTCATCTCAAGTTCTATTCATGCTACATCACAAAACCTGAACAAGCACTTCTCGAACCCTCTGTGTGAGGAGCACTCGGAGTACCGTGTCGACAAGAGCTGCATTCCAAAACCTCTTACTGAATCTTGGTGTGACCAACTCCAAAAACTCGGTTCCACCAAATCACTGAGTTGATCTAGGTTTTTGATCTCGGTACAACCGATCGGGTATTCTCGGTCTCACCGAGTTTCTCTGTCACCTGACAGTTAGGAAACTCGGTGGCACCGAAATGTTCTAATCGGTTTCACGGACAGTCTAGGGTATATTACCTGGCGGACCCTACTTTTGAAATTCACTCGCCAAAAGTCTGTTTCTCCAAACCCCGAACTGCCACTCCGGACCCCCTGGTCATCGCCCTTGCCTCCCCGTGCGCCTTCGCCGTTGGGAATCGCTGCCGTCGACAGAATCTTCACCGCCGTCATCGCCTTAGCGGATTCGTCACCGAGTTAGGGTATGAAACCGGCCCCTTGTGTGCTCCTCTTTCTGATTCATGCGCATTAGGGTACTCTTATCGATAATCCACCATTTGCAATCTTCCTAATCCTCTAGAAAGTTCATTAGATTAGCAAACGAGAATATCTTAGGTTTAGCCGTCCGCAAAACGCATCTCGGTGACACCGAGTCGCAAAAATCGGTTCTACCGATTTTGGTTCTAGGGTTCCTGAGAATGGTCTCGGTGAAACCGAGCGGTCATTTTCGGTGACACCGAAGTGACTGTCAAGTTTCTGTCAAGAAGACCATATGTCTCGATGGATCCGAAAATCTTGACTCGGTGGTACCGAAATCCATTTTGCATAAAGCTAAAACTAAGAATTTCTTTGTTCAAACTTTGAAAATTTTATGTGTTTTGTGATGCTCAACCCCACTGCTCTTCTATGCTCCATTCACATGGTCAGTATGTCAGTCTCAGGAGATAGTCAGAATGATTTCAGAGAACCCAGTGTTGATGCAGATCCAGGCACTAGTCCTGAGGCCAGTTCTCCTTCTTCAGAATATCCAGGCACCCAAGCTCTCATGGGTTGCCCAAGGCTGCTACAAGAGCCAGGAGGAAGTTGAACTCAGATGAGGAGAACTCTGACTTTGTGCCAGAGGAGGTTCTTGCTAAGCAAAGGCAAGACAAGGCAGAGAAAGGTGTAAAGAAGTCTGCAACTGAGGCCACCTCATCTAGGAGGCCAGTGAGAAAGGAGTATGCCAGTTCTGAAGCTGTGAGAGCACCAGAGAGTGCTAGGGCAACCATGTCTGTTGAACCAGCAAAGAGTTCTATGCCCAAGAAAGCAGCTGAGAAGAAAAGGAGCAGAAAGAGGATTGTACATGTTGTTGGAAGACCTACTTCTATGTATGAAGATCCTGAAGAAGCTGAAGAAGTGGAAGAGCCAGCTGCCAAGGCTCCTCCCAAGAAGAAGAAGAAGCTGCTTGCTGATGCCATGACCAGTCAAGCCAATCCAAGAGCAAGTCAGCTGCTCCCAAGAAGCCCACAGCTCCTAAGCCCAAGAGGACAACCAGAGGCATTCCAGCTGCAGCAAATAACAAGGGTTCTTCCTCCAGAGCTGCTGCTGAAGAGGATGAGATGACTGTTTTGAGGAAGCTGAGACCTCACCTTCCAGAGCACAATGACAACCATCATGTTGCTGAGGACATGAAGAAGAGGAAGGATTCAGGGCTGAGGGAATGGAGAGCTATTGATCCATATTCTCATAGGAGAAGGACTGCTGTAGACTACAGATTCTACACCAAAGAGCAGCAAGATTTCTATGAAACCATTCTCCTGGACAAGAGCCTAGCTGTCAGTGATAAGAGATATGTAGACTGGGGCTACATTAAGGAGAATGAAGATTATTTTCCCCATGTGCAAGAGAACTTCAAGGCCATTGAGGTTGATGCATTTGTTGGTAGAGAGTTGACCCCTTGGAATGATGAGATGATCATGCAATTCTACTCCACAGGTCATTTTTATGGAGATGGTAGAATTGTCTGGATGACAGAAGGTGTTAGGTATGATTCCACAGTGGAAAAGTGGGCTACCATCTTAGGAGCCCCACAGGTAGAAGATGGTGATTTGGATGTGTACTCTGAGGCCAAGATGAATCATAACTCCATGGCAACGATGTACAAGGAGGTTCCTGCTGACTATGTGCATTCACATAAGTTTGGCTCCATATTCTCAGAGGAGAAGGACTGATGTAGACTACAGATTCTACACCAAAGAGCAGCAAGATTTCTATGAAACCATTCTCCTGGACAAGAGCCCACCTGTCAGTGATATGAGATATGTAGACTGGAGCTACATTAAGGAGAATGAAGATTATTTTCCCCATGTGTAAGAGAACTTCAAGGCCATTGACATTGATGCATTTGTTGGTAGAGAGTTGACCCCTTGGAATGATGAGATGATCATGCAATTCTACTCCACAGCTCATTTTTATGGAGATGGTAGAATTGTCTAGATGACAGAAGGTGTCAGGTATGAATCCACAGTGGAAGAGTGGGCTACCATCTTAGGAGCCCCACAGGTAGAAAATGGTGATTTGGATGTGTACTCTGAGGCCAATATGAATCATACCTCCATGGCAACGATGTACAAGGAGGTTCCTTCCGACTATGTGCATTCACATAAGTTTGGCTTAGCATACTATCTGCAGGGAGGACTGACCACCACCAACACCATCATGAGGCATACTTTGATGCCCAAATCAGGAGATGACAAGATGATTCGAGGATACTCCATCAACATGCTGCATCACATTAACCTTCACACCAGATTCAGGGTCATGGACTTGATTGTTGAAACTGTGAAGAGGACTGCTGCTGATGAGAAGAGATCTTGTGCATATGCACCGTATATTCAGATTCTTATCAACTCAAAGCTTGAAAAGAATGTATATGCACTTGATCGACCACATATGCCACTCCAGCCAGAGTTTGAGGACAACGTTGTGGTGATGAATCCAGATCATCCCACTTCATCTACTGCACAGGCAGCAGCAGAGGTAGCCAGAGCCACTAGTGCTCCAGTGCCAAGGACCAGGAGTGAGCAGATGGATTTTATTCTTAGCTCTATCCAAGGCATGCAGAATGAGATCACAGAGATCTTGAAGAACCAGAAGAGTCCGGAGAGGATAGTTTTGAACAAGCTCCACACACTGAACAACAAGGTTGATGGGCTGACAGAGACTGTTGATGAGCTCAAGAAGGTAGTGGATACCGTACCCCTTCCTCACTCTTCAGATGGTGATGATGATGATGATGATAGTCACCCTCTCAGGCCCAGCACTCAGTTTAAGACCCAGGCCAGATCTGCGACAGTGCCAGCTTCAGAGTTGAGACCATCTTCATCAGCACCTCCTGCAGCTCCTTCAGTTCCATCAGCTCCTTCAGCACCTCCAGTGTCTACTCCAACTCCTTCCATGACATCTGCAGAAGTCTTCGCCGAAGCGGTTCTCTCAACTCCTACATCAACAACCAGAGGAGATCAGCCCTAGAGAGACGATTAGTTCTATACCTTTGAACTTTTTGGTAACTTGTTGCCAAAGGGGGAGAAGTTGTATAGATCATAGGGCTGAGAGAGAGAGAGAGAGAGAGAGAGAGAGAGAGTTGCTTTTTATCGCTCTCCAAAACTTTAAAATCTTTTGGCTTATAGTTTGTGTTAAACTTGTTTGGTGTTTGATCATATAATTCTTATGTGTTGC
The DNA here is from genome assembly GCA_039707655.1 of Elymus sibiricus. NCBI lineage: Eukaryota > Viridiplantae > Streptophyta > Magnoliopsida > Poales > Poaceae > Elymus > Elymus sibiricus. Next base: position 216,021,162 of record CM077665.1, on the reverse strand, counting down.
TACTATTTCCTATCTTTGAGATGCTTATGAGATGATCATTCACTTTTGCTTGATGTGTTGTGCTATGTTGTTCATTCATATTATTCTTGCACACCACCAAGCTGTATGTGACATGGAAGAGTGCCCCATGAACCTAATCGATTGTGCATTTGCATTCAAACGCAAATTCAAAATAGTGCACAAATTTAGGGGGAGCTCTTGCTTATCACATACTTCTCAAAGCGATGATTTTATTCATTGATTATATCATATGTCGAAGCTTTGATCTATATGTTGTCATCAATTACAAAAAGGGGGGTATTGAAAGCACATTTGCTCCCTTGGTGGTTTTGGTAATTAATAACAACATATATCTCATTGGACTCATGTTTCCACTAAGTATATTTCAGGAAAAGTTCAATGATGTGATGGCTATAGATTGTGAGGAGACCCCAAGATGCAAGGAATAGGATTGGCAAAGCTTCAAACAAGGAGACTCTACATTTTACTTTGTGAGAAATCACTTTGATTCCATAGGAAAGCAAATACTATTAAAAGGGGGTGAGGTAATGTTGGTGAACAAATTGCTCCACGTGCACAAGTGCTAGCCACCAAAAACACACACAAGCTCTCCCACAAAAATACTCTGTCTAAACCCTACCACACAAAATCCGTGCCACCAAGTTTCCCACTCGGCCCTACCGATTTTCCATCTCAGACAGAACCTAGCCAAACCCTAGCTTCTCGGTACAACCAAGTCCTTTATCGGTGCAACCGAGTTTCGGTGACCAACTTTTGGATGAGCCAGTTTATAAAATCGGAATTTCGGAGTTTTATGGATCGGTGTCACCGAGTTTGGAAACTACCCTCGGCCACTCATATCGGTACTACCGTGAATCATATATCGGCCTCATCGAGATTCCTAAAGTTGCCACATTTTGAACAAATCGGTACGACCAAGTTTTACTTCGGTTTCACCGAGTTGGTCAATAATGGTGTAACGGTTGGCTTTTTGGAGATGCCTATATATACCCCTCCACCACATCCCACTCGCAAGACAAGCACTTAGAACTGTTCCCCACTTCCCATATCCAAATTTCCAAGAGAGAACCACCTACCCTTGTGTTGAGATCAAGATCGTCCACTCCAACCATACGGATCTTGATTTCTAGCCTCCCCAAGTTGCTTTCCACCCAAACAATCTCTTCTACCAAGCCAAATCTGTGAGAGAGTGATTGAGTGTTGAGGAGTCTATCATCTTGAAGCACAAGAGCAAGGAGTTCATCATCACTATCAAGCCTATTACCTTTTGGAGGGTGGTGCCTCCTAGATTGGTTAGGTGTTGCTTGGGAGCCTCCTACTTCGTGTTGTGGAGTTGAACTAAGAAGTTTGTACGGTCAAGGAGATCGCCTACTTCGTGAAGATCTACCCATAGTGAGGCTAGTCCTTCGTGGACGGAAGTCGTTATGGAATAGTCAAGGTTGCTACTTCGTGGAACCTTATGGGTGGAGCCCTTCGTGGACTCTTGCGACCGCTACCCTCCGTGGGTTGAAGACTCCATAAACGTGGATGTACGATAGCGCCACCTATCGGAACCACGGGAAACAATCATCATGTCTACAATTGCGTTTGATCTTCTATCCCTACCCTCTACTACATGTGCTTGTCTTTACTTTTCGCTGCTATACTCTTAGACATGCATGTGTAGGGTGTGATTGACTTGCTATCATTGCTAAAATCTACCCACGACTAAAATTGGGAAAAGGTAGAATTTTTATTTGGTCAAGTAGTCTAATCACCTCCCCCCTCTAGACATACTTTGGATCCTACAGTACGCCGCGATGTGGGGGAGGGAGACTAAAGCGCACCCGGCGCCGGTGGTGCTTCCCGGTGACACCCAGCCTAGCAATGATAGGTATTCGTTCTTCACGATATACTTTTATTGCGGGCTGGTTCCCCCCCCCCCCCTTCCTGCTTTTTTCGTAGATCTGATGTTGACCTACGACTTTCGCTTCCTACACTTTATGCCGAATGTGGTGACCACTCTGTCCATTTTCGCACATTTGTGCGAGAACTTTATAGGAATAGTCCCTAATGTGTCTCTCTTCCACCATTTCTTTTACCCATGTATGGAGGGTGAGGGGGTTCTCTGCGGCAGCGTTATGTGGATCCCTCATGCTTCTCACAAGGAGGTGTATCCCCCTGGTGATTTGCACAAGAAGTGGGAAGAATGGCGAGCGGAATGGTGCTACATCATCAACACGGAGCTCCCCGGTCTTCTGTGAAGTCCGGGATTCCAAGCTAGTCTGTGATGACATGTGGAGCGCCCTTCCCCCCAACAACAAGAAGCTAGAGATCGCCATCACCCGCATGCTCCGGTTGAGGGTTGTCGGGCTCACCATAGAGATGGTTGGCTCTGATTTCCTCATCAGGCGTATCGCTCCTCTCTAGGATCGGAAGTGTTTTTCCTGGGACTATGTTGGCCCTGCCGACGTCATGCAGATACGCCCTGGGCTCGACGGGGACCTGACCTTCCTACAGCTCACTGTCCTCCGCCACCAGCTCTTCCGCTCGGACGGCAAGTTCTTACTCCCGCCGTCCGTCGTTCCGCTCTACAACAACTCCTGCAAGAGCACGATGGTGGCGATGATGTCGGTGTGCAACGCGCATGGGGTGGATCCCACGTGGAAGGCACCTGCGAAGGAGTCGGTGCAGGAGTGATTTGATACCCTGGTGTCGGTGCAGGAGTGATTTGATAATCTGGCGTAGGTGCACGTCAGGGACGAGGGGCCAATGGTATGCGCCACCACCGAAGAGGAGATTGTGCAGATTGGTCGGCGGGTCGTAGAAGCGGGTCTCGACATAGGAGGCAGCAGCTCAGGGGTCGCCGCACTTGGGGAAGAGGAGGAGGAAGAGACTTGCCGCGAGGAGGGACTTGACGAGGAGCCACCGGCACAAGGCCAGTAGGAGGAGTTCGTGCGCGGGGGTTGAGGGCAACGCGGGAATTGCTGCCGAGCTGGATCTTGAGGAGCCCCCGGCCCGCGACGTCCCCAAGAGAACGCACAGGGGAGCCGATCCGTCGCACTCCTCCCCAGAGGTGGAGGACGAAGAGGAGGAGGAGGATGATGAGGACATCCCTACTAATGTTACACCCACGTCCCCACCAGCTACACATATTGGACCAGTTACTAGAGCCCGTGCACGCCAACTAAATTATCAGGTACATTCGTTTTGCAAATCCTTCTAATGTTCATGAACATATGATGCTGCCTAAATTACATACTTTTTTTTTACTTAAAAATGAAGGACCTATCATGGCCAAGAAGGATGGCCATTGGAGCGGGATCAAGCATGGAGAATAAGGTGCACGCACGGGAAGGAACAATGGACTTTCCAGTGGTGATTTTAGCACTTTGAAGCCACCATAAGGAGTGCTTGGAGGCTTGGACGAAATATACAACATGCCACTTCATAAATTTCGTCCATAGGCTATTATAGGTGTTGCGTCACCTTATTTTTGGGCCAGGCCCATGTAATTTTGAAATACCATATTATAGGCTGTTTTTAGAGTCCGTGTGTGTGGGGAAACTGAGTTAGGGCTGGTTTCGGACCCCTCCTCCAAGGGGCCACGAAATCCCCCTCTATTTCCCCATATATACAGCCCTTAGGGCGCCGTTTTAGACTTGGGTTTTGTTTAGATTACAAGTTCGCCATAGCTGCAACTTCGCGTCCTTCGTTTGTGTTCCACGACCAGACCAAGACGTCACAGAACCCCACTTTCATCAATAAAGCTTTCCTCTTATATTCGCAATATCCAGATTGCAATTTCAGTTTCTTGTTTGTTCTTCGTTTGCGAGCAGGAAATAGACCCTCGTTGTCAGGTTGATCGTGCTCCGGCGTGGTCAATAACCTCTCGGAGTTGGTTTACGATTGCTAAGGCGCAATGTCTTAGCACGTTCGTAGTCGGATCGTCAAAGTCTACTCCACCGAAAATGATAGCCACCATCTCATCGAAAGGCAGGGACAACCTCGCCTCTATCAGAGGAGGGCCCTAAATTGATGGACAAACTAAAGTAGTGAATAGATCATTGTCTACTATGCTTAGGGTTGTTTTGAATAATAACCTGACAGTGTGGGAAGAATGCTTGCCTGATATTGAATTTGTTTATAATCGTTCGTTGCATTCTACTACTAAGATGTGCCCTTTTGAAGTAGTGTATGGTTTCTTACCTCGTGGACCTATTGATTTGTTGCCTGTTCCATCTTCGGAGAAGGTTAATTTTGATGCTAAAGAACGTGCTGAATTGATATTAAAGATGCATGAGTTAACTAAGGAGAACATTGAGCGTATGAATGCTAAATATAAACTTGCTGGAGATAAGGGTAGAAAACATGTTGTCTTTGCACGTGGAGATCTTGTTTGGTTACATTCGCTTAAGGATAGGTTTCCTGAATTGCGCAAGTCAAAGCTAATGCCACGTGATGATGGTCCTTTTAAGGTGTTAGAGAAAATAAATGATAATGCGTATAAACTTGAGCTGCCAGCAGATTTTGGGGTTAGTCACACTTTTAACATTACAGATTTGAAGCCTTATTTGGGTGAGGATGATGAGCTTCCGTCGAGGACGACTTCAGTTCAAGAAGGGGAGGATGATGAGCACATCCCTACTAATGTTACACCCACGTCCCCACCAGCTACACATATTGTACTAGTTACTAGAGCCCGCGCACGCCAACTAAATTATCAGGTACTTTCATTTCTTGGAACCTTCTAATGTTTATGAACATATGATGCTGCCTAAATTAGATACTTTTGTTTTACTTATGAATGAAGGACCTACCATGGACAAGAAGGATGGCCATTGGAGCGGGATCATGCATGGAGAAGAAGGTGCGCGCGCGGGAAGGAACAATGGACTTTCCAGTGGTGATTTTCGCACTTTGAAGTCACCATAAGGAGTGCTTGGAGGCTTGGACGAAATATACAACATGCCACTTCATAAATTTTGTCCATAGGCTATTATAGGTGCTGCGTCACCTTATTTTTGGGCCAGGCCCATGTAATTTCGAAATACTGTATTATAGGATGTTTTAGTGTCTGTATGTGTGGGAAAACTGAGTTAGGGATGGTTTCAGACCCCTCCTCCAAGGGGCCACGAAATCCCCCTCTATTTCCCCATATATACAGCCCTTAGGGCGCCGTTTTAGACTTGGGTTTTGTTTACATTATAAGTTCGCCACAGCTTCAACTTTGCCTCCTTCGTTTGTGTTCCACGACCAGACCAAGATGTCACAGAACCCCACTTTCATCAATAAAGCTTTCCTCTTATATTCGCAATATCCAGATTGCAATTTTAGTTTCTTGCTTGTTCTTCGTTTGCATGCAGGAAATAGACCCTCGTGGTCAGGTTGATCGTGCTCTGGCGTGGTCAATAACCTCTCGGAGTTGGTTTAGCGATTGCTAAGGCGCAACGTCTTCGCACGTTCGTAGTCGGATCGTCAAAGTCTACTCCACCGAAAATGATAGCCTCCATCTCATCGAAAGATAGGGACAACCTCACCTCTGTCAAGTGGTATCAGATTTCCAGGTTGCTCGGTGAGATTTTTCCAGTTTTTCGTAGTTTAGATCGCATTTGTTTCTCATACCTATAGTCCACGAAAAAGCCAAGAAAAAAAAATTAGGGTTAGATCATCATATCCAAACCAATCTGAGCCTTTGCAATTTTTTGTTCAGTGTTTGCTTTGTTGAATTTGCGGTTGCATCGTCGTGTCAAGTTGCTGGTCTTAGAGTCTAGTCTTTTAGAGTTTCGAGTTCTCTTCACAGTTGTCACGCTGCCGCCACATCATCTTCATCGCTGCCATATACCACCACCACACCAGATACATCACCGCTGCCATACACCACCACCACACCAGCTACATCACCGATGCCATATACCACCACATATCCGCCATCACGCTAATCCGAGTCCACCTCCATCACAGATTCACCACCAGTCCGTGTTCCACCACCCATATATACATCTGCCACTAGTCCGACTTCACCAGATTCATATCCACCACCATCCTAGTCTGAGTCCATTACATATTAGGTTTAGTTTCGTGATCCTCTTGTTTTCAGTTTCGTGTTTCCTTGCCTGAGTAGGTTTCGGAAAAAAAAATCTGGCACAGTTTTCAGAGCAGTTTTTAGGCCAAAATTTCGGAGGGTGAAAATATATTTTCTCTATCCTATTTTTAGGCTTTTCAGAGCGTTTTGAGACACTCTCCATCATAGTGATTTTTGTCGCAATTTTTGGTCGTCGTAGCCCTGAATCGCTCCCGAAAAAAATTGTCAATTTTTTTTGTGCCTATCCTGTTTATACCTCTCGGGAAGAGTTTTTAGACACTCACCATTATAGTGCTTTTCTGGAAAAAAAGAGCGCAAAAAAAGAGAGCAAAAAAAAGAGGCGCCAAAAAAAAGAGGCGCCAAAAAAATCAGAGTGTGCTCTTCCCTTGATTACATGTAGCGTCGTGATTTTGTTGGTGTTCTAGGCTCGCGTCTCTAGTACGGTCTAGCCTAGGACCAGCACGGTACTGTCGTTGAGCGTCTTTCAATTTTGCATCTCTGAACTGATTATTGCTGACCCTATTTGCTACCATATTATAAGCATTCCCAGCACCACATACATATACGTCGTGTGTTTGACACCACCTGGCAATCGCTCTATCCAAGCTTTGAGAGTTTTGACTACAACGGTTGTCGATCACCACCTGTCGCCGGGTAAGAACGGGTAAGAAATTGAGATTTGCTTGACGGATTTCTGACACACCACCACTTCCTAGTAGTCTGTAGGTTCATATTCTTGTATGTTCCTATTACTGCTAACCATGCCAGGATCACAAGCTGACGAGGTCGAATAGGAGGTTATGACCAACAAGGAGCTCCATGACAAATTCCAGCAAATGATGGCTGACCAGGTACAAGACTTTGTGATGAGCCTTGGAGAGTCCATGGAGAAGCTAGATGGTTTGGAGAAGACGTTCGAGACAAAGTTGGACGCTAAGTTCAATGTGGTGCTTGCACGTCTACCACCAGCTGCACCGGTCATACCTCAGCAACAACAACAACATGAGCCAAATTTCGCGGGGCGCGCACGACATGTGCCCCTCGAGGAAGGCCAACATTCTGGTGCCATTCCTACTATTGTGGCTTCTGTGGCTGCTGCTGCTACTACTACTATTGATCAGAACGCTGACTACGATGGTGATTACGACGATGAGGGAGAGGTTGCTCCAGATCAGCCCCAGGGGCAACCACCACCACAAGCACCGGGTCATCCACATGGATACATTTGCAACGGTAGGGCTGCACCACCCCCTCAGGTACGGGATCGTGACCATCTCCCTAAATTTAAATTGGATATTCCTACTTTTGATGGTAGATATGTTCCTGATATATATCTTACTTGGGAGTTAGAAACAGAACAACGTTTTACATGCTTACAATTTCCTGAGGATAGACGTGTTGCTGCTGTTGTTTGTGCTTTTACTAGTTTTGCTTGTGTTTGGTGGTCTGAACATTGTAGAATACATCATGATTTATATATGCCTTTGCCTGTACCTAGTGTTCCTTGGGAGGATATATCTATGGACTTTGTTTTAGGTTTACCTCGAACAAAGAAGGGGAGGGATAGCATATTTCTTGTCGTGGATAGATTTTCAAAAATGGCACACTTTATTCCATGTCATAAAAGTGATGATGGTGCTAATGTTGCTGATTTGTTCTTTCGTGAAATTATTCGCTTGCATGGTGTGCCAAATACAATTATTTCAGATCGTGATGCTAAATTTCTTAGCCACTTTTGGAGATGTTTATGGGCTAAGTTGGGGACTAAACTGCTTTTTAGTACTACATGTCATCCCCAAACTGATGGACAAACTAAAGTAGTGAATAGATCATTGCTTGCTATGCTTAGGGTTGTTTTGAAGAATAACCTGACAATGAGGGAAGAATGCTTGCCTCATATTGAATTTGTTTATAATCGTTCATTGCATTCTACTACTAAGATGTGCCCTTTTGAAGTAGTGTATGGTTTCTTACCTCGTGCACCTATTGATTTGTTGCCTCTTCCATCTTCAGAAAAGGTTAATTTTGATGCTAAAGACCGTGTTGAATTGATATTAAAGATGATTGAGTTAACTAAGGAGAACATTGAGCGTATGAATGCTAAATATAAACTTGCTAGAGATAAGGGTAGAAAACATGTTGTCTTTGCACCTAGAGATCTTGTTTCGTTACATTTGCGTAAGGATAGGTTTCCTGAATTGCGCAAGTCAAAGCTAATGCCACGTGCTGATGGTCCTTTTAAGGTGTTAGAGAAAATAAATGATAATGCGTATAAACTTGAGCTGCCAGCAGATTTTGGGGTTAGTCACACTTTTAACATTACAGATTTGAAGCCTTATTTGGGTGTGGATGATGAGCTTCCGTCGAGGACGACTTCAGTTCAAGAAGGGGAGGATGATGAGGACATCCCTACTAATGTTACACCCACGTCCCCACCAGCTACACATATTGGACCAGTTACTAGAGCCCGCGCACGCCAACTAAATTATCAGGTACTTTCGTTTCTTGGAACCTTCTAATGTTTATGAACATATGATGCTGCCTAAATTAGATACTTTTGTTTTACTTATGAATGAAGGACCTAGCATGGACAAGAAGGATGGCCATTGGAGCGTGATCAAGCATGGAGAAGAAGGTGCGCACGCGGGAAGGAACAATGGACTTTCCAGTGGTGATTTTCGCACTTTGAAGCCACCATAAGGAGTGCTTGGAGGCTTGGACGATATATACAACATGCCACTTCATAAATTTCGTCCATAGGCTATTATAGGTGCTGCGTCACCTTATTTTTGGGCCATGCCCATGTAATTTCGAAATACCATATTATAGGCTGCTTTTAGAGTCCGTATGTGTGGGGAAACTGAGTTAGGGCTGGTTTCGGACCCCTCCTCCAAGGGGCCACGAAATCCCCCTCTATTTCCCCATATATACAGCCCTTAGGGCGCTGTTTTAGATTTGGGTTTTGTTTAGATTACAAGTTCGCCATAGCTGCAACTTCGCGTCCTTCGTTTGTGTTCCACGACCAGACCAAGACGTCACAGAACCCCACTTTCATCAATAAAGCTTTCCTCTTATATTCGCAATATCCAGATTGCAATTTCAGCTTCTTGCTTGTTCTTCGTTTGTGTGCAGGAAATAGACCCTCGTGGTCAGGTTGATCGTGCTCCGGCGTGGTCAATAACCTCTCGGAGTTGGTTTAGCGATTGCTAAGGCGCGAAGTCTTCGCACGTTCGTAGTCGGATCGTCAAAGTCTACGCCACCGAAAACGATAGCCACCATCTCATCGAAAGGCAGGGACAACCTCGCCTCTATCAGAGGAGGGCCCTGATGCCGATGTTTCCCGGCCGCGGTGAAGGAGGCGGGTCGTTGCCAAGCACACGACAAGAGCTCCTGTTCAGGAGGCCGGGTCTTATAGTGTTTCCGTGCCGACGACACACTCCAGGATACCCACTCCACCATCGGATCCCGCCGTTCGCCAGAAGGAGACATGGAATCGGTTCGCCTTCATCTCAGGTGAGGAGGATGACGAGTAAGTGTCGATCCCTTGTAATTTTCATCTTGACTTTTGCTTTGCCCTTGCTGAACCTTGTCGTTGCTGTTGGTTTTGCAGAGAAGAAGAGACTTTGGCGCAGCGCTAGGCCAGGAGGGCGAACCTTGCTTTTGCTGCAGAGGCCACGGCAAGCGTCCAACCGGAGTGGGGCGCTTCGCCGGAGCTGGAGGTCGTCGATCTCAGCTCCCCGGCGAGCCCCCGGCAAGACGTTCCGCCCATGTACCCGACGGCGAGTCTGGTGGTGGACGTCGGCGTCACCAGCTCTGTTCCCCTGCAAGCGGAGACGAGGCGCCCGGAGGCAGCTCACGCGCTCTTGACCCTGGAGGGGAGCTTTCCGGCAGGGGATCCTTCTGGCGAGCCGCTGGGGCTGAGGACGTGCCGGCAGGCGGTGCCGCTGGTGGCCACGCCACGGCGACAGACGCCACCGAGGGAGGCGACGCCCCCAGCAACAAGAACCCATGGTGAGCCTTTACTGCTGGAGATTCCTTATTTTATTTTCTTATTTTTCTTTTTCTTTTTGTCTTCTTGAACTTCTTCTCAGTTCGGTTTTCCTTTTTCTTCTTCTCGTGCTGCAGATCTGCCCCCGCCGAGGGAGCCCGATGCTACTGTCAACATCGGGGGGATCGCCATGGCGGCAGCCTAGGAGGTGACCCGGATCACAGCTGAGCAGGACGCCACCCACCGTGGCCCCAGGGACACTGGCAAGCAGGTCCTTGAGGGACCGTCCTTGGAGGCGACAGCGGATGCCACAGGGGCTTCTGCCTCGGGTCCGTTCTTCTCACTGAGGGCCACCAGAAGGATTGCTGCCGGCTCGTCGTCATCAGCAGAACCGCCCCTAAGCCGGTACCTAAGGATTGGTGATCTGCAGTTTTCCAGCCTCCCTAGGAACACCATCTTCCAGGCCTTCTCCGAAGGGGCGAGTGTCAATGGGGACGTCATCACCCCTGGAGGAGGAGCTGCAATCGACCCCCATGACGGGGGCGACAAAGCCAAGGAGCACGCCATCTTGTCCTCTCTAGGTAGGGATCTTCGGTAGCTGCAGGCGCTCTACACCGGCCGTTCCAAGAGGCTGGATCGCCGGGAGGCTCTTCTTCCGGCTGCAGAAGATAGGTTCCGGGTGCTCCTTGCCGAGACGCAGTCCTGGTTCACTGAGAGCCACAAGGATCTTGCCACGGAGTGGGTCAACTTCGCTAAGGCCGAAGCCGAGTTTATCAACCAGAAGGCCGAGGCAGAGACAATCTCGCAGGAGATGGAGCAGATCTTTGCTAGCACAGAAGCAAACCAAACTTCGCACAAGATCTCGCTCGATTGCCAAGAGGAGGAGCTCGCCGCCCGGGAAAGGGCTCTTGCCGACAACCTCGGGGCCGGACTGGAGAAGCAAATCCCGGAGCTAGAGGCAAGGCACAAGGAAGCCATCGAGCGGCAAGTTGCTGAGCATGCCGGCAAGCTCCAAGAGGCCGTCAACGCCACCGAAGCCGCTCAATCCATTAAGGTCAAGCTGGAGAACAAAGTGCAGCGGCTGAAAACGGACCTTGCTGCTTCTGGCCAGGAGATCTAGAAGCGGAAGGACGACATCCAGAAGGGGACTCGGGCCCTGGCGGATCTGCAGGCAGGGCTCACTAACAAGACCAAGGAGCTGGAGGTTGCCGCGGCCGCCAACGCTGATATGTGCATGACGGTGAGTTCCCAGAAGGACCGTCTCGACGATGCCCAGCGCAAGGAGCACAACTTGCTCGAGGAACTCCAGAAGGAGAAAGACTTGCTCGCCTCCACCGCGCACACCTCCAACCAACTACAGGAGAGTGTTGGGTTGTGGTGGAGCAGCTCATCGACGTTGCCGGCAGGCTCTCCGCCCAGCTCGCAAAGATGGGTTTGGAGGAGTGCGCCTTCTCCAACGACATCAGAGAGGCGGCGAGCGTGCGGCTGTCCATCTTCTTCGGCAAGCTCGTCGACGTCCTGGCAAAGTATGAAGCAGAGCGGGCTGACAAATTCCTCCAAGGTTGCCGTGAGCTGTGTCGCGGGGCCCTCCACAAGGTCCTAGTGAAGATCACCGACCACAACCCCGGCGTCGACCTACGCAAGGCCTTCTCCAAGCTGCCGAAAGGCTTCAACACGAGTGAGCTTGACACCCTTGTCGCCCCTATCTCTGAGAAGGACGGTTCTGTAACCCTGGGCAACTAAGTTCCTTTTCCTGCAATGCGTGTTATCCAAAACAATTGTCTTGAATTAGCACTGTAACCTTGCTTTCGCAACGCATTTTGTTTGCTGAAATGAATGACTATCCCCTTTCAACATAGTTTGAACTTGTGTGTTTTCGTTTATCCCTACGCTTGTCAGAAACGCATGTTAGTGTGCGCATCTGTATCGTGGCGCTCAAAGGAACGGGTCCTTGCCAACCTGTCGGTGATCCTGCTGCCGACAAGGCCTCCTTGTCATCCTTGCTGCGACTACTTAGGATGTTTAGCGGACTCGAAACAGCCAAGTGCGCAAACAATTTCGACAAGGGTCCTTCATGTGCAGGTTTTCTCACACAAGCATCAACTTCATTTCAAGGAGAAAGCCTTAAGTTTTCAAAAAGTTTCTGCAACTTAGCCTTTTCTCGTTGCATTTCTTCCCGCAAGGCGGTCGTCCTTGAACGCGTCTGTAGGTGTCCGTATCGTTACTCTCCTCGGGAAGACTTGCACGCGGGGTCCCTTCTCCCTTTTGAAAAAGAAAGAAGAGAAAATAGAGTAGGCTGGGAACCCCGATGGTTCAACAGCTGCCTTACGCAAGTGAAAAGTGACCACAACATCTCACATGAGATACATAAGATAAATATGTACTTTGACAAAGAGTTGTAGAGCACTTAGCTTTTACTGACTACGCACAGGGTCATCGCGTGGCTTTGTACAAAGGATTACATGCCTTGTCGGCGGACTTGCACAAAAGGGGTTGCTGTAAGACCCTGCAGTCGCGCCTTACGGGTGGGACTCACGAAAGCGCCAAGCATCCATGCGTGTCCTGCATTTGGGTGTCACTTTTGGTCTCTTGGCGGCTCTTGTCATTCCTAGTGACTCGTCCCACCCGGCAAGGGCTTGGCAGTCTTGTTCTTCTTGCTCTCGGCGGCGGAGGTCTCAGGCAAGTCCTCGATGGGCGTGTTCCACTCTTTGGCGCGCTTCCTAGAGTCCTTATGAGATTCGCCAGAGCTCTTGTTCTTGTTCTTCCCCCAGGAGACTTGCCGGCAAGAGCGAGTGCCTCGTTGGCAGACTCTACCACTGCCTTCCGGAAGAGCTTGTCGACGCAAAGGACCGCGTCCTTGTTGTCAGCGCGGACGGTGATGATGCTCATCGGCCCTCGCATCTTGAGAGTGTTATAGGTGTGGTGTGTTGCCGCCATGAACTTCGCCAGCGTCGGTCGGCCCAGAATCCCATTGTATGGCAGCGACATCTTCGCTATGTCAAGAACTACTCTCCCTATCCTGAAGTTTAGCTCGCTGTCGAACGTCATCGGCAGAGTGCTCTTTCCCTTGGGTTGAGATCTTCCCGGGTTGACCCCATGGAAGGACCCCATTGGCTTGAGATCCGTGTCAGAAATCTGTAGCCACTTGATCACGTCAGGAGAGATCAAGTTCAACCTAGCCCCACTGTCGACCAACATCTTCGTGACCTTGAGGTTGCATATCATTGGTGAAACCAACAACGGCACACACCCCGACGGCAGTGATGCGGTCAGGGTGGTCCTCAGCGTCGAAGATGATGGGAGTGTTGGACCACTTGAGGGGTTTCCTTGCCTTTGCCGTGTTGATCTCACGGGCCCATTGCTTGAGCTGCCGGTGACAGGAGTGCAAAGATGCGCCTCCGTCAACGCACATGGCATTGATAGCCTTCTGGAATTCCTGGCCATCAGATTCCTCTTCATCTCCGTCGTCGTCATCGTCTTCATCATCAGAATTTTTGTCTCAGCCTCTAGCAGGTTTCTCCTTGCGCTGCTTGGCCTTGCCGCCGCGGCCACCACAACCACCATTGTTTTTCTTGCCAGAACCACCCGCACCATCTTGGCCTTTCTCCATGTCACGCCTTTCGTACTCTTGCTTCTGCTTCTCAGCAAGTTGTTCTACTTGGCGGCATTCAGTGATGTCGTGGCTCTTAGTAAGGTGGATCTTGCAATATGGCATGTTGGTCTTTTCTCCGGCTGCGGCCTCGTCGTCCCCGGAACATGCCGCGGTATCCTTGCCGGACCCCTCAGACTTGGCATTCTTGCCGGAGTCGGCGTTGTCGTTCCCTTCGACAGCCATCACTGCTTTTCCCTTGCGCTTCCGGTTGCGCTTCCGTCCCTTTTTCGTGGAGGCGGGCGCGTTGTCATCATCATAGTCGACCTCTGCTCCAGCGTCCTCCCCGGGGAGCCTCCTTCCTTCCTTGGCCCGTGCACACTTGTCAGCCAGAGCATAGAGCTCGGTGACATCCCGCACCTTGTTGATGCTCATCTCCTCACGCATCCAGCGATTACGTACGTTCATGTGGAACGCAGCGATGTGGGATGTTGTGATGCACACGGCTGAACCTCTGGATGTACTTGTGGAGGGTTTCGCCGTCTCTCTGAGGGGTCACATGCAAATCATTGGGCTGCCCTGGAAGCTTGTGGCCTCCATGGTATGCACCAACGAACTGGTTGCACAGGTCCGCTCAAGAGGAGATGGATCCTTCCCGCAAGTTCATCAAGCAACTCCTCACATTGGGTTTGAGTGCCAACGGGAAGTAGTTGGCGAATACTTTTTCATCGCACCCCTCGGCAGCTTGCACGGCAATTGTGTAGATGCCGAGGAACTCAGAAGGACTGTTCTTGCCATCATAGTGGACTTGCCGCGGCTCGTGGGTGAATGTCGGGCAGCCTATCTCGTAGGGCAGGCTGCTGGGTGCCCCCAGCATGGGCCAGTCAATGGCTGGGTCCGCACGGCCATCGGATTGGCGGCGTGTCTATCGGCCCCTCTCGATGGTGGTGCGGGCGTCTTCCTTGCGCCTATCCTTCAAGACTTGGCGTTGATCTTTACTCATCCGCGGATCTATCGACGCGTATAACACCTCGTCTAGTATGTCGGTCCGGCGGGTAGGTTTCGGCTGTTGTGGGGGAGACTGCACTGTAGGTGCTCCGCCAGCGTTGCGCCCGGCGATGGGAGCCCCCGGAGCTGCTGGGTGGGCGCACGACAGGCCTGCTCCCTCTGGCCTATCGCGATTCACGAAACTTGGCAGGCTCTGGATAGTTGCTCTCCAGTCTTCCATCTTCTCCGACGTGGGCGGGAAGTTTAGCAACAACTAGGCCTGCGCCAGAGCTTCCTCCGGAGTCCTGGGCATGGAGCGGTGCGAGGCGTGGGTGGCGCTCTTACTCCTGGCAATGCCAGGAGGAACGTTTCCCTGTGCCGTCACGCGCTGCTCATTCCCTCTAGGAGGTTGCTGTCGAACTCGGCCCTGCATGTCTTGAGAGGGGTGCACAAGGGTCTTGTCCTTGCGCCGCCCAGGGTCGCCACCTTGGGGGCGTTGGTCGCGGTTATCTTGCGAGGGTCGCGGTGGAGGTGTTGTCACTGCCGCTATTTCTGATGCTGCAGCCGCCGCCGCGGCCACCGCTTTCGTGGTGTCGACCCCGGTCGCTGCAGGCGCGTTCCGCATCTCCATGACGACGGGGTCTGGATCGCAGCTCGTGGAGATCCGCACGGTGTTGTGGTTGCGTTCACCGGTGTGGTGAATGCGGGGACCGCCTCCGTCGGCGTCGCTGGCGACCACTTGTGAGGGCAGCTTCGACGCGAATGGAGTGGGCGTCGCTGCGCCCTTGGTCTTCTTTGGAGGCATGGTCATCGAAGAAGCTGTCGACGACGGCGCGCGGGACTCGGTGAAGGTTCACATAAGGGGTTACCCCCTACCTGGCGCGCCAAAGATGTCAGGGTACGACGATATATGGTGTCGGCAAGGCCCCTTTCGTGGTTCTGCAAGGAAGATCCTATAACGCAAAGAGCATCACGAGACCATGCACGTGCGAGGGTTTAGACAGGTTCAGGCCGCCGGAGCATAATACCCTATGTCCTGTGTGGTTGTGGATTATTCAGGTTCACAGTACAGGAGCGTCGCAGCACGGCAAGGATGCTCGGAGAGCATCGCTATGCGTGTAAATGAACGGAGTGTCAACCCTTCTAAAGGTAGCCATGGACCTCCTTTTATAATTCAAGGGGCTACCGCAGTGGTTAAAATGGTCTTTAGATAGAGTAAATAGTGTATATCCCTCTGCTAAAACTACTGGCAACAGTGATAGTGGGAAATACCTAACTTTGACGGACTAGGACAGGTGCATGAAATGCGTTGTGAGGTGGCGCGCTGGCGACGTCTTCCGGCAAGGGATGCCTCTCCTTTTGTGTCGTTCGCCCAGCTACCTCTTATTCTTTCGCCATGCTTTAGGACGGGTGTCATAAAAGCTGTGCTGTAACCCTGGTAAGTTGCCACGCGCCCCGACCAGCTCCACCTAACCGCCTGCCCGCTCGACACCCAGGCAATGTAGACAACCAGCCTGGCGACATGGAGTGATGGCTTGGCAAGCGGAGGCCTTGGCGGGTGCCTTAGCAGTCAAGTCCTCCAGCAAGGAGGGCTTGTCGGTTCGCTCGGGTCCTCGTATGAAGAGGCTTGACATCCAGATCCATCCCGGTAGGGTCATGCCGGTCCGGAGTCGCGGTCGTCTGATGCACAAGTCAGGGTAGTAAGGGACCCATTCTTTAGTAAACCGACAGTCATCTCCGAAGACGATGTCACATCATGTGGTAATCAGAGCAAGGTTTACACTTTAGGATCTGTATCCTTTGTTGCTAGATCTATACTTTTTTAGTTTGGTTTTTCCCCGTCCTAGAGTCCAAAGCCTAAAAGCCACACACAAAATCCAAGCCTTTGTTTGCCGAGATCTTGTTGTTTGCTTTCCTCTTTGTGTTTGCACCAAGTGCTATCCGAAGTTGCTGCTATTTTTTCCCTTTGAATCTTGTTGTTGGATCTATTTTGTTGCCAAAAAAGCAAAAAAAGAGAGGAGAAAAAAGCAGGAAAAAAAGAGAGAAAAAAAGAGCAAAAAAAGGAGAAGAGGATGTGTTGAGAAAGTGTGCAATCATATTCAGTTTGGTGAGGAATTTCAGAAGTTGTATTGGCAAGTGTTGCAGCTCAAACGTGGTGCAAGGATCTACAAAAAAATCTTGTTTCATTTGGTTTGCATCGATTGGATCTCAGCACTAGCCCTCCTCATTTTACCCCACCAAGTTCCACCCAAAAACGGTTAGCTTCTTCCCTTTCATTCGCCTGTCCACTCATGATTTTCTACCACCGCACATCCGCCAGGAATCACTAGAATTTGGGTAAGCAAGATGGTAAGCTGAGTGTTTTCTCATATATATTTTTCTTTTTCCACTTTTCCGAGTGTTAACATGTCAGGCTCCAAATTGAGTGTACATCGACATCAAAATGTGGAAGATGATTTCCCAAGGACTCACGCGGCGCTTAGTGATGTGATTGAAGAAAGTATAGTTGTAGCTTTGCATAGGATGTTCGGGGGTCGCCTTCCTATCGTGGGTAATGGGGATCAACACCGACAGAGCCCCGTCTACAATGACCCCCATGATGGTCATGGATGGGATGTTGATGGCCCTGCTAATGGTGCGCCAGCCATGGCAGCTCTACGAGGCCATGGAGACTTCACCAAGCATAGTTCTTGTGGGTATGCTGCTGCCCACAAGGAGTTTTCTTACCATGGTGAGAAGTTTGAGGGCTCCACTCATGTTACCATGGGTCCTTTTCGATCGATGGAGAACAGAATTTTACCGCACCCATGTGAGCGAAAGCGTGAGCAACCCAAAAACCCACAACTTGAGAGTGACAAGAAAGGAGAGTTGAGTAGCTCCACAAAATATGAGCGACAGTGTACACATCACAAAATCCCACCACTTGAGAGTGACAAGAAAAGAGAGTTGAGTGACTCCAGCAAATATGAGAGAGAGTGTGTACACAAGCCAAAATCCCACAACTTGAGAGTTATAAGAGTGGTGAGTTGAGTGACACCACCAAATGTGAGAAAGAGTGTTGAGTTGAGTAACTCCACCCAATATGAGGAATAGTGTACACTTCCCAAAATATCACATATTGGTAGTAATAAGATAGGTGAATTGAGTGACTCCATAAAATGTGAGGAAGAGTGTCCACTTCCTAAAATTCCACATATTAAGAGTGATAAGGGTGGTGAGGTGAGTGAGTCCACCCATGTGAGGATCAGATTGTTCAAGATGAGATTAGAGAGATAAAGGATCTCCACCCAAATATAACACACAATCAGCAAGAGATGACTCGTGAATTGTGTGAGTTCACCAAATGTGAGGTTTAGATCATTGAACTTGAGATTAGAGAGATGAGTGAACCACAGCATATTATACCACACCAGCAAGTGAGAGGATTAGTGAGTTGTGTGAGTCCACCAAATGTGAGCTTGAGGTGTTTCCACACAATACCAAAGAGATGAGTGATCCAGGCAATAAAAGGGGAGAGGATTATTCAATTACTAACCATTCACAAAGCTCTCTTTCTTTGAAGTATGTGTGGATGCAAAAATCATATGCAGTTGCCCTCCTACAACGATGGGAGGATAAGATCCACGAACAATTATGGACCACATGGAGTACCATCAAACAAACAACATGTGTGGTGAGCGATTTTCAAAAAAGGCATTGAAGCACTCAATGAGGTAAACAACAAAAGATCATTCATCTTGAAGCACCCAGAGGTATGCACTTATGGACTCTTGAAGCATTGGCGTGATGAAATCAGAGAAAAGATGTTTGGTATATCATCAATCCAGCAACACCATTTTGTGCATCTTGAAGTGAATATAAAGAACCAACAAAATTAAAAGTTGCACATAATTATTCAAATTTTCCTTTGCCTAGTTATTTTGTATTATCCTCGTGGTATTATTTTGTAGACCGAAGTAAGTCAAGGGCGACTTTTCTTCAAGAGAGGGAGGATGATATGAACATGGATGAGCTTGATTACATGTTTGTACTGAACATGGATGAGCCTGATTACAAGTTTGTACTCCAACAAAATGTTACTTTGAAGGAATTGCTGAGTAGAACTAAACATTTGAAGTTCGCAAAGGTGAAAGCTAAACTTATGCATTTGATGAACCCTTTGCATTGCTTCTTTGTACTGGCCTACTTTCTTTTGTGTGATGACCAGCTAGAGTCAAGGACGACTCCTTTTCAAGAGGGGGATGATGATGAGAACATGGAAACCATTCAAACCTTAGAGTCGAGGACGACTCCTTTTCAAGAGGGGGAGGATGATGAGGACATGACAACCATTTATACACCCCTTGTCATCAAAGGAGAAATCATAATAATTTGTGTCAAACAAATACATTGCCAGGTGAATGCTAACTTAAGTTCATATTGTAATATTGAACACATGAATGCACTTTCATCTCCTTCGTTATTGGTTGAACTCAGGTGCAACATCGAAGAAGACCGACAACACTTTCAGTCCATGCCGAAACAATGTTTTATGACAAAGAAACAGAGTTACGAATAAATATGTGGTCTGACGAAGAAACAATATTTTTGGCAATGGTGAAACAATGTTATGCACGAGTTTGGATATTCCAACTTGTGAAAGGTTTCTAGAACTCGAGTTTGTTGCTGAAGCAAACATTGTTCGACTCCAGTAAACAATGTTTGGTCGCGAACCGCCAACCACCTCCAACTAGAGATTTCCAACAGCTACCTCATTAAGTCTCAAGCCATTTAGTCAAACCAAAGTTGGTTCTCTTTCACACCTAAGCTGGTTCAAAAAGCTAGTTTGATTTCACACCTATCCAGAGGGGTTGTCCCTATTATAAATAGGCTAGCTCTTCCCTTCGTTGGGGACTTTTGCCATTTCTATCAGAGACATAGACTCCTCCTGAGATTGGAGAGCTCTTGTTATCCTTATTCTTGTGATTCCTTGAGAAATTGCTCCTAATTCATGCTCCACAACTAGATCATGTTGTGTGGGTTAGAGTTCGTGGTTTCCTTGTGGATTGCACCTACCCCATGCTCCATGACTTGAGCATGGTTATGTTAGTATTGTGGGTTGTGGATCGGTGAATGTTTGCATTGCAGGCTTCGGTGAGCATCCTCCTCGTCGGGTCATAATCTCTTTTTTTTTGTTTCCGGCTGCTTGCAGCTAGTTATCCCCTCCTTTTCTTCGTTCTTACGCTGTGAAGATAGGACCTCCCCTTGAAAACCCTCTTCTTCGAAGACGGTGTCACATCACTAGATGAGATGGGAGAGCCTCTTGGCTGCTGCGTCGACTTATGTGGAATGAGGACGATGATCCCAGCGGCTAGGGTTGGAGCTCTTTATATAGGAGGCCTCCTCGGGTCTCCTCTGTTGATGTAGCCTCCTCCCCTTCATCCAAGGTCTCTAGGGGAGTCAAATCCACGCCTAAATGATGCCTTATCTGCCAAGGATCCTATAGGAACAAACCGGGACGAAATCGGTGAAGAATACCGGTTGGAGAGGCAACTTTGGGAGCTGTGTGCACGTCAAATGACCACTGAAACGACCACACGCGGTCGTTTGGAACGTCATCTTCTCTTTTGTCCTACTTCGGCTAAACGGCCATCATTTCTTCATACGAACTCGGAATTTTATGTTCTTGGTCTCGTTGGATTCGTCTGAACGACGCAGATCCATTACTTGTCTTAGATCTAGATTTGGAGCACTTTGGAAAAATCACTTTTTCCGACCTCCGGAATGGTTATGTGTGGCCACTAGGTGTCTCCGGTTTGACTCCCAACTTGGTTCTTTTGATGTGCCCAGACCTTGAACATGCCAATACCGCAAAAAAGACCACAAAACAAAGGAAAACTAATAAAAACTAAAAAGAAATAAAAGTTGTGCAATGAACTTAGTAAAGCAAGTAAATACCGAAACTATGCATTGGGGACATGTATAAGTGCTAGATGGGTATGTTATGAGGAGTTTTTGCAATAGAATATACTCTAAAAAGTATGCATAAAATCCACTCATCAACTTCCCCAAGCTGAAACCTTGCTCGTCCTCGAGCAAGAAGGTTGATAAACCAAAGTTATCCATCTAGCTAATCAATAGGATTGTTGCCCATAGGCGTATCCTTGTATTCTCTGGAAGCTATAAGCAAGATGGATCATATTTATACAAGGTAGCACATGCTCAGCTAGGTAACATATATAAATTTTGATGCAATCCACAAGAGCTTCAGTAAAAATTCTATGCTCCTTGTCAAAGTTTAATCTAGCATGAAAACAAATACTTGGATCCTCTTACTTAATAGCTTATTTATTTATTTATTTTGTTTTTCATTTTAAACAAACTTGAGCACAGAGACTTATCAAAAAGTCAAGATGTAGAGCTTCTCGTCACCTCCCACTAATGTTATCAAGTCAAGGCTCTTAGGCACTTAATTCAATCATTGTTTGCTAAAACTTTTGTTGTCGGGTGACGAGATCATGCCAAAGAAATGATCATGCGTAAGGTTTCGCAGTGGCTGAATTTTGGATACTATGGACCAATATGTTGTCTTTTTCAAGCTCTTGTGATCAGTACCCTTTATTTCCAAGTACACACCATTTCAAGAGAAAGCTGAATAATATTTGATGTAGTGTTGCCACTACATACGGTAACAAACTCATAGCCGAAATCCGAGCCAAAACTCTGGTGGATCGTTCATTGGCCAGCGGAGTTCTCAGCATAATCATCAAGAAAGGTGACGAATGCACATTTACACATGTACATGTGCATAGAGTAGCAAGGCCATAGCACCAGCGAGAAGCTGAAACACCATGTAAAAATTGAAACACACATTTTGGCATAAAATCATTCACCTTTCAATTAAGTTCCTCTGGACAATTTTATCCACAAGGGCTATTGAGTCTATTATATCAAACACCATGGGGTTGAGCTACTCTCTAACTCTTTCTTTTTAGAGCAATTCTAACAAGTGTCAAACTTTTTATTCAACCATCATCATCTTTCATATATTGATTTTTTATATAAAAGTAGAGATCGTCGTAATGTCTTTCAAAGGATCACAAGATTGTTCTCAAGCTAAGCAAAAAACTTGAACAAAGTGCATAAAAACATTAACTTGGCGATATGGGGCCTAACTTGAGCAAGTGGTCTCCATATACAAATACAGAGCAATCATATTTAAGCAAGCATATCAAACAACGGGACACATGATTGCATAGCATCTATCGGGTGAAGATCATTGCACAAAACTCTACACATGCAAAAATAACTTCCCCAAGCTTAGAACTTTCCAAGCACTAACCTCAAGAAAATCATGAAACAAAAAGAGAAAGTGTAGTTTATTGAAGAAGTGTGTGGAAACTGGTTACCTCCCCAAGCTTAAAGGGTAATATAACTTTTTACCGCTGAGGTGAAAATAACCTCCCCCTTAATGGGCATGGACCTACGCTTCATAGGATGTGGTTTTTTGATAAAGTTCGGTTGAACCAGGCACATGTAGTTGAAATTTTTGTCAAATCGAAGCGACCGAGTGGCTTATGAGGGTTTACATACGGTTAGCACCATACCGTACATGTCATCATACTAGGTCCAAACCCCTGCGAAAATAACACACAAGATTAAAAGAACACGGTTTGGTATATGAACGGAGCTCGTATACCCAACCTGGAAAAGAAATAAAAGAAAACATGTAGAACTATAAAGTTTTATTTGTTCAGAGGCTTTGGAGGTGAATAGTAAACATTTAAATGCAAACAGACGGTTAAAATATAACCCACTGACCTCGTCTCAAAGAAATAAATAAATTGGGTATTTTCTTGCCTTGGTACGAGCGCACGTGCGACCACACGCGGCTGTTCGGTCTGTCGTCGTTTGCTCTGTCGTAGTACACAGTGTCGACACCAAGCCATATGAGCACGTGTACGAGCGCTCGCGTTCGTACGAAACACCGTCTTGCGCTCTGGATCTCCGGTTGCTTCTGCCCAAGAGTCATACGAGCATACCCGCTCATATGCAACATCGTTGTTGGCTCTGTTTCCTCGGGACATTTTTGTTGGCTTCTCCCTCGCTCGATACGACCACACATACGAATGTGGGAGGTCGTATGAAACGTTGTATTTTCCTCTGATTCATCTGGGACTTCATTTTCTTTGAAAATTCCTACGGGGTTAGTTCCAACACTTCTACTAGGCAAATATTAAGAAGATCCAATAGTGCAATGGTACCACATTTAAAAAAATTGAGCAAACGGAAATTTTATCCACATGAAGACTTAAACCAAGCCAACTTTAGTAGAAATTCCTGCAAAGTGCCAATGCAAACTATACTAAAAGACTAAAAACTAATAAAGACTCCTACTTACTTTCGGGTAGCCTCCCGACAGCGCTTTCTTTAGAGCCATTTATCTAGGCTATGATGCTCCATTTATTTCCTTCGACCATATCTCAGAGCTCCTCATAGAAAATTTTGTCGAAGTGTTACCCGCTTGCGGTGCGTCGGCATTATGCAGATGAACAAGTCTTTTCTCACAAGCCAGGGTTGATGCACCAGATGAGGTAAGCATGTCTCCTCGATTCTATGCAGCGAGAGGGTTAAAGGATTATCTTTAGACTTCAAATTTTTACCTGGGATACTATTGCGAGGAAACACTTCATGAAGTTCTTTAGAAGTCGAAAATGCACTCTCCTCCGGTATAATTTCCTGCACCATATTAGTGTGACAAAATGCATAGCAAAGAATTACTGGAGATGTGCAAGGTTTCACTTACAGTTCATCATGATTGCTAACACTAGATTCTTTAAACAAGACATCTAATGACTCTTAGTAATCGTCATCCTCATTTTGAGGGTGACATTCCTACACATAAACATCATTAGCATCATATTCATCTGAACTAGAATAATAATAATCAACATGATTATTTTAAATAATGTCTTTGTCAGCAAAGATAAGATCCAAACATTGATGTTTACATGAACGAGTGTCATTATAAAACAGATCATTATTTTTGTGCGAAGAATTACTAACAAAAGTGGAAGGTGTGAGCGGGTAATAAATTTGTTCCTCCTCTTCATCCTTGGTGCATGTTTCTTTCTCTACACAAACTTGTTCTTGTGTACGAAAGAGTTTATTTATGAAGGCGCATGTACGGATCCGTTCTTCCTCGGTGACCTCCACTTCTTATTCATCTTTTTCTTCAAACTTTCCTCCCAACTATTCATTAGGAAGATGCTCTATGCAATACTTGTATATGGAATTCACCATATTATACATCCAATCAATCACAGCATCTTTGTTGCAGTGTTTAACAGATTGGATCTCAAGAAATAACATCCATACATTTTTGCGTAACACATACCGCCTGAATTCCTCAGTGGCTTTTATTATACTACTATTATAAAATTCTATCACCTTGTCACGAGCATTTGTGCACTCGAAATAAATGTGCTCATTAGAATTGCAACAAAAACAAAAACGTTGATACAAAGAACACATCATAGATGCACAAGTGTTTATTATATGTAGTAGTTCTTTAGTATCCATGCAAGTTATATCTTTATTGAGAGTTGCATTATCAAGGAACATAGTAAGGGTGTGCGAAAGGTTTCTCTCATAGGTGGAAGTTGAGGGTGGGTGATCAATATGTTCCTCCTCTTCTTCCTTGTTACACATTTCCTTCTCCGCACACACTTGTTCATGTTGCATATGCTGCTCTTTGTAGACCTTCTCTCTTCCAACCTTTGGAGCTATATCAATCTTGCAAACACCAACTGTTGCTGGAGTGGTGCATTCATGTTTCTTCAGATGTGGAACTTTGTCAACACATTTCTTCTTATGTCTCCTGCTAGGAGAAAAATTTCTCACTATGTCCTGCACCAATCTGTTTCCGGCATGGGGAGGTCTACAATTTGTAGGTACATCACAACAAGGTTTATGGATGCTACCGGTACTTTCGTTTGCTTGGTGCAATGCTCCCATCCTTCTTTTGGTACCTGCAAATGCTCAGTATGATTTTTGACAATATGCAAGATAGTGTCAGGATCAAGATGAAATCTTTCACTCGGGTTTTTGATATCTTTAGACTTGGAGTAACTTTTAATACAATCATATTCAAGCTCTAGTCCTCTGTCGCCTCCTATATCTAATTCCCACTGCTCAGCATTCTCATCAATTTCATCTAATTATTTCCAACATTGTTTAATAGTTTGATCCATAAAACTCCGTTGGTAGTAAGATCTAATCTCCCTTCACATTAATTATCTAGTCCTCCATAAAATAAATGTATCAGCAGCGCTGAAGGAAATTTATGATGAGGACAAATACATAGTAGAGAGTTGTACCTTCGCTAAGCCTTAACAAGACTCTCACCTGGTTTTTGATTAAGGCCTACTATCATGCGCCTTACTCCATTTGCCTTCCATTCGGAATAGAAGTGACCCAAGAATGTGCTAGACAATTTCTCCCAAGTGACAAAAGTACCTGCAGGGTGAGTTACTAGCCAATTTTGTGCTTTGGCACACAATGAATGAATGAAAATCTTCAGTTTCATTTCATCATGAGTAAAAGATTTTAATTTGAACATCTCGCATAACTCTTCAAATTGCTGCAAATATTCATACGGATCCTCTATATCATCACATGTGGCTTACTGCGCAGCATACCAATTATTCTCGGATCAATTTCCCAACTCCCTTCGGGTGTTGGTCCCAAGGGTTCATAAGATTTGACAAAGCCCCGCATAGACACCCTGGTAGACATGATGAGTAGATTTTTTTCTGAAAATAAGTAAGATAACAACTAACAAAATAAACTATGTGTGAGTAGGAAGGTAACATCAAGTGCTATACTCCCCAGCAATGGCGCCAGAAAATGCTTGATGTCCTGCAAGGGCACAGGGGTGTTGTAGCACTTTCATGTGATAAGTAGAGTGTCGAACCCACAGGGAGCAAATAGGAAGACGCTACCAACCCCGCAGCTATGTTGTCTGCGTAGCAACATTAACACCCAAACCGTAGTTTGGAAATGGCCTACTCTACCGGTTTCTAACGGAACAATAATAAAAGGGGGATTTAACTAGACTACAAACTTGGACATAAGATATACCAAACTAGAACACAACGTAAAAGGGATGTACTTGTAGGATTGAATAGAGCGAAAGGCGGTATCTAGGCTTTCGGTCTCTCTTACTAGAGGAGCATCTCAGTGCCATAGAAGTAAAGATTACTAAACATTTTCCTATGGTTTGCATCCGCGGTCTGTCACTCCTAGGTGTACTAGACACATCATCGCATCAAGGTCACACGCGGTTGTCAATAATACACAAAGGAACCAAAGTATCATGAAGTTCGTCTATCTACCCTGTGTACGTGCAAGTAACATACATGCAACGTGAAAGAGAGTAAATACTAAACGAAGCCATGAAGACTAGTTGTGCGTACTAGATCATACATCGGCCTAGAACAGGATCAATTACTCACACATAGATGAATAGGCACACAAAGAGGAATGATTTATTGCTGCCACCATCATGTTCAATCTTAAAAAATAAATATGCGAGGACGGAGATGGAGATGGAGATGGGCATCGGCACGCCCGGCCTATGGCCGGCGCCCAGTGATGGCGGCGGCGCCTCCTTCTCCTCCTCTTGCGTGGCCTTCGTGGTGATGGTGATGGAGGGAGAGGCCTCCCCTAAATGAGATGCGAGAGCCTCTTGGCTGCTGCATGGAATTGTGTGGAATGAGGATGACGATCCCGACGGTTAGGGTTGGAGCTCCTTATACAGGAGGCCTCCTCGGGTCTCCTCCGTTGATGCAGCCTCCTCCCCTTCATCCAAGGGCTCTAGGGGAGTCAAATCCATGCCCAAATGAATCCTTATCTGCCAAGGATCCAATAGGAACAAACCGGGATGAAATCGGTGAAGAATCCCATCTGGAGAGGCAACTTTCGGAGATATTTGCACGTCAAACGACCGCTGAAACGACCGCACGCGGTCGTTTGAAACGTCGTCTTCTTTTCTGTCCTGCTCCGGTTAAACGGCCGCCATTTCTTCATACGAACTCCGAATTTTACGTTCTTGGGCTCGTTGGATTTGTATGAACGACGCTGATCTATTCCTGGTCTTAGATCTTGATTTGGAGCAATTTGGAAAAATTGTTTTTTCCGACCTCTAGAATGGCTAAGTCTGGCCCCTCGGTGTCTCCGGTTTGACTCCCAACTTGGTTCTTTTGACGTGCCCAGTCCTTGAACATGCCAATACACCTACAAAGACCAAAAACAAAGGAAAATTAAAAAAACTAGGTAAAAATAAAAGTTGTGCAACGAACTTGCTAAAGCGAGTAAATACTGAAAATTATGCATTGAGGACATGTATAAGTGCTAGATGGATATATTATGAGAGGTTTTTGCACTAGAATATACTCTAAAAAGTATGCCTAAAATCCACTCATCATATAGATTATACTTGCTTCCACAAACTTTAATATTTCTATCTTACCACATCCTTCATTTTAGGATTCAGATAACGTTGATGATCGACAATTGGTTTAGCATCAGGTTCCATATTAATCTTGTATTGACATAAAGTGGGATTGATGCCCTTAAGATCATCAGGAGTATATCCAGTTGCAGAACGATGCTTTCTTACAGTTTTTAAGTAATTTATTTTCTTCATGCTCTGAAAGGTTAGCATTGATAATAGCAGGATATATCTTCTTTTCATCATGATAAACATATTTCAAAGTTTTAGGAAGTTTCTTTAATTCAAACACCGGATCACTCTTAGGTGGGAGAGGGTATCCCAAAGTTTCAACAAGCAGATTATGTTTAAGGATAGGTGCTTGTCTAAACAATATATCATCAATTTTATTTCTTTCATTCATATGCATAGCATATTCATAGTCTAGAAAATATTGTTCTAACGGATCAGTAGGAGGCACAATAATAGAAGAAAGACCAATAATTTCATCTTTACAAGATGGCTCAATAGCTTGCGGTTGTCTATTAAACTTAGAGAAATTGAACTCATGAGATACATCACCAAAATTAACTTTAACATTTCCTTTAGCACAATCAATTTCAGCATTAATAGTATTCAAGAAAGGTCTACCAAATATGATGGGACAAAAATCATCTTGTAGTGATCCAAGCACGAGGAAATTAGTAGGGTATTTGATATTACCACACAAGACTTCAACATCTCTAACAATCCCAAGAGGTGAAATAGTATCTCTATTTGCAAGCTTAATAGTAACATCAACATCTTCTAACTCAGCGGGTGCAATATCAGTCATGACTTCTTGATATAAATAGAAAGTAATAGCACTAATGCAGCATCCATATCACATAGACCATGATAGCAATGTTCTCCTATCTTAACAGAAACAACAGGCATGCAAACAATAGGTTTGCTTTTTTATCCAATTTATCTTGTACGTTATTAACTAGCAATCCTAGTGGCTTCTTTACAGAAATAAATAACATGTCCATCAATATCATTAGCTAAGATATATTTAACCATTGAAATATTAGGTTCTACTTTAATTTGTTCAAATGGTCTAGGAGGATTCACATTACTCTTATGAATCACAGTTGTAGCTTTAGCATGTTCCTTTATCCTAACAGGGAAAGCAGGCTTCTAAAAGCAGTATGTACAACTGGACTAGCAGGATAGATAATAGTTTCAGTTTTTTCTGTAACAGGTTCATGATTGTCTTCAATAGGTGGATGAAATTTAAACCACTTCTCCTTAGGGAGATCAACATGAGTAGCAAAAGATTCACAGAAAGTAGCTACTATCTCAAAGTCCAGCCCATATTTTGCACTAAGCTTATGAAAAGTATCGGTCTCTATAAAAGACTTAACACAATCATATTCAAGAGTTGCACCTGACTCATTACCTTTGTCGATGTCCTAGACTTCAGAGTTGCATTTAATTCTCTCAAGAAGATCCCATTTGAATTCAATACTTTTCTTCATAAAAGAACCAACGGAGGAATCAAGCATAGGTTGATCATTATAAGAAAGCCGAGCATAAAAGTTTTCAATAATCACTCCTCTCGAGAGCTCATGATTGGGACATGTGTGTAGCATATATTTAAGCCTCCCCCAAGCTTGAGCAATACTTTCTCCTTCACAAGGCCAAAAATTATATATATAATTCCGATCATGATGAACTAAATGCATAGGATAAAATTTCTGATGAAATTCTAGCTTCAACGGGTTCCAGTCCCATGCTCCAAGTCCATCCAATAGCTTGTACCATAAAAATGCCTTTCCCTCAAAAGATAAACAGAATAATTTATTCTTGACTGCATCCTGAGTTATACATGCAAACTTAAATAATCCACAACGTTTATCTATAAAGATTAGGTGCATATCAGGATGCACTGTTCCATCTCCTGCATAAGGATGAGCTTGCATTTTTTCCAGAATATCAAAAGGGATTTCATAATAAATATTTTTAGTAGATTCAGTAGGTTGAGGAGCGGCTCTTACTGTTTCTGTTTGAGGTGAAGATACCACGAACAAGCCCCTCAAAGGATTACTTTCCATAGTGACAAGTAACTGTAAATTTCAGCATGTAATGAAAATGTTTCCTTACCAAATTCCACTTACGAAAGGTGCTTCACTCCCCGGCAATGGTGCTAGAAAAGAGTCTTGATGACCCATAAGTATAGGGGGTCATTCGTAGTCCTTTAAATAAATAAGAGTGTCAAACCCAACGAGGAGCAGAAGGAAATGACAAGTGGTTCTCAACAAGGTATTCTCTGCAAGTGTTGTAAGTAGTGGCAATAGATAGTTTTGTAGCAAGTAATATTTGTAACAAAGGTGAAGCAAGGTGACCCAATACTTTTTCTAGCAAAGCACAAGTCGTAAGTACTTCTTATAATGAGCAAAGCGTTCTCGAGGACACATGCAATTGTTGTCTACTCAAGTTCATCAAGTTTAGTTCATTCGCGTTCACTACTTTGATAATTTGATATGTGGGTGGGCCAGTGCTAGGGTGTTGTTCTTAATTGAACAATAATCCCTCTTATGATTACCCCCTCTCGCAAGCATCCACAAATATGAAAGAAGAATTAAAGATGGATCCAAATCAGCCCCTTACGAAGTAACGCATAAACTAGGGTTTAAGCTTATGTCGCTCTCGCAACCCATCATCTACTTATTTCTCCCAAATACCCTCCCCTAGGCCAAAAGATGGTGAAGTGTCATGTAGTCGACGTTCACATGACACCACTAGAGGAATAACAACATACATATCATGAAAATATTGAACGAATACCAACTTCACATGATTTACTTTAACAAGACTTCTCCCATGTCCTCAAGAACAAAAGTAACTACTCACAAATCATATTCAAGTTCAAGATCAGAGGTGCATTGGATATGCTTAAGGATCTGAACATATAATCTTCCACCAAATAAACCAACTAGCATCAGCAACAAGATATAATCAACACTACTAGTAACCCACGGGTACCAATATGAGGTTTTGAGACAAAGATTGAATACAAGAGATGAACTAGGGTTTGATATGAGATGGTGCTGGTGAAGATTGTGATGAAGATTGATCCTCCCACGATGGAGGAAGTGTTGGTGATGACAAAGGCTTCGATTTCCCCCTCCCAGAGGGAAGTATCCCGCCGCGGAATCGCTCCGCCGGAGAGCAAAAAAAGTCTCCTCCCAGGTTCCGCCTCAAGACGGCGGCGCTTCGTCCTGAAAGTACTCTCCTTATTTTTCTAGGTAAAAAGACCTGATATAGCCAAAGGGAGCACTGGAGGCCTGCTGTGGAGCCCACAAGGCACCAGGGCGCGTCTTGTTGTCTTGTGGACAACAGGTGGCCCCCCTCTCGTAGTTCTTCGTTCTAGTATTTTTTATATATTCAATAAAAAATCTTCGTGAAATTTCAAGTCATTTGGATCTCCATAGAATAGTTATCTCTGTTGTAGCCTTTTCAGGTCCAGAATTCCAGCTGCCGGTAATTTCCCTCTCCATGTGAATCTTGCAAATTAAGAGAGAAAAGGCATTAGATTTGCATCGTAAATTGAAATAATGACCAAAAACATAATAAATAATAGTAGGAAAACATGATGCAAAATGGGTGTATCACCCCTTTCCCCTCCCTACAACCAATATATACTTGAGGACTTTGGCTCTCTGGACACACAACTTTTGAAGTCTTCTCTAGTTCTCTAGTTCTAGTTGATCCTCGTTGATCAATTAGAGGTAGCCCTAGATCCTCTAACCCTCATAAGTAGAAGATCAGTGTGGTTCTAATCTCCTCCCTCTAATTCTTCGGTGATGATTAGCTCTGGATGGCGAAGCGCGGTCAGGTCGTAAATATAGTACGCTTACAACCAAGTAGAGAGGACGTGCTTTTGATCTTTTGTTTGAGGGATCATTCGTGGGTGGTTCGCAAGATCGTTCATCTACTATTCGAGGGACTTCATCAATGATCTACACCGACTCGTCTTCTTTCGCTAAAACTCGGAGTTGGTAACGATCCGATCCTAATCGTTATTGTACCTTCATAGTGTTCCTGGTTTATCGTAGGGCAAAAAAAATTGTTTTTTACTACATTTCCCAACATCATCGTCATCAGAGGAAAATTGATTACTTTCATGTATCTAGTGATGTTTGGTTGGTACCTTTTCCTTGAGAGACTTGGCCATGAAGCAGAAAGCAGGGGTTTCATCATCACTCGAATGGCTCTCAAAGAAGTTGGTCGCTGGTGTAGTGGCACATGCAATTCCAGCAATACCAAATTTTGAATCATCTCCGGAATCAGTAACTTGAGTCTGAGGATTCTTCTTATTCCAGGTCCATTTACTTGTCGATGCATGCCTTGGCCTTGCGTGAGTTGTTCTTGTGGTTGTACGGAGACTTGGAGGGAACCCAAGAACAAGATATTGGTGATGACCTGGAGTAGTTGTCCTTCCTCTTGAAGAACTTCTTTGTCTTCTTCTCATCAGCAAAATCATAGTACTTGTGCTTGCCTTTCGCATGGTTGGTGTTGCTCGAATCATATCTTCCACTGGCTCAAACTTTAGCTTCCCAAAGTGGGCAGTCCAAAATGAAGTGTCCTGGTTTCTTGCACTTGAAACAGGTGTATTATCTGAAGGTTTTGATGGAGATTGGAACTTTCAGAATTGCTTGATCCTTTATTCAGGAACTATTTTTTCTTTTGGAAGCGCTAAAAATGTTTCTTAATCAACGTGAGGTCCTTGCTGATACTTTCAGGTTCATCGGAATCTTCTTCGACATTTTGTTCAGAGGAAGATTCGGCTACAGCTTTGAGTGCGTGATTCTTTCGGTAACTTTCACCATAGAGGTCTCTCTTTTATTTTTCTTGCTCTTCGTGAGTGTTCAACCTTTCCATGATATCAACAGTGTCGAGTAACTTGAAGTCTTCTCTTTCCCTGATCATTAGAATGAGAGTGTCAAAGGGACTGTCTAATGCTCTAAGCAACTTCTTCACTACTTCATGATTAGTGATGTCCTTGGCCCCAAGGCCCTGCAGTTAACTCACAATGTCACTCGGATGATCTAAAGTTTGTTGCCATCTTTTGTTTCCAACTCTTTTGAACCGGTTGAATTTAGCATGAAGAGCGTAAATTCGGGCTTCCTTCTGTGGTTATTGACTCTTGTTGATCTTCTCGAGGATGTCCGAGATTTCCTTCGTAGTTTACAGTTGATGGTACAGAAGTAATTGCACCCGATTGAGATGGCTGTAGATCTCATCATTCACCATTGCATCCATCTAGACGAGCTTGTTCTCCCATGGTGTAAGATAGCCTAGGGTGTCGATCATGTAGTTGTGCTAAACAACATGCCACGTCTCATCGTCAATTGCTTGGAGATGGATCTTCATCTTTTCCTTCCAGAATGGATAGTCAGTCCCATCAAAGTTTGGAATTATTAACGTTCTACTTGTAGTTCACTGTAAGCATACTTAAACTCCAAGGCGGTTAGACCTTAAAAGTCACAGACAAGGATTACCTTGCTCTGATACCAATTGTAGGAAAGAAATAGTTTACCGGAGGGGGTGAATGGGAGATTTAAAATTTCTTTCTAAAACTTCAAATCTCTCGGAACCCAACAGCGGAATGATAACACATAGTGAACTTAGAGCGAATAACAACAGTCGAATGAGAATTCAGACAGGCATTCGAGAGTCAACCACATGATCGAAACATAACTAACAATAGTTCTCGAATGTAAATAGAGTGAAGGAATGATCAGTGGTGCTCGATGGTGACGAATGATATAATAGACCAGTTCGCCATTCTGAAAAAGGACTACGTTTGGTTGCAGGGACTTGTGATTGAACACACAAAAAATAAACCCTTTCGTCCTATTCTCCTCGATAACTGGTTCGTCAACAAGTGTCGATTACTCGTGTTCATAGACTTCTTATTCGTGAAACACAATTACTCTTGGTTACTGAGGAATTTGACACCTAACCTTCTAGAAAGTTGACAGCTCTCATGAGTAATAGGCGGACCGTACTGGACTTAGATTCGAGTGATCCTAAACCACTATCTAATTTTTTGGCTTTGGGGTTTTCTCCCGGTGGATCTTAAACTCAAATCACTTGGAGAGGGGTGCTTACACGATCTTCTCGGAATCACATGGAGCAGCCAACGGTGCATGTTGGACAGGGTGGGATATTTATAGCCGCGGTCTTCTCGATTGGAAATGACCGTTTTGGACATGACCACACAGTCAATGTCCAACTCACACATATCAAACGGTCAGACTTTTAGGCACAACGGTAACATTACTTGTGGACCAAGTAATGCTAACTCCTTGTTCTGAACCAAATCTCTCATAGCAAAGAAGAACTATGTCTCTTGCTGGCAAGTATTTATTCATAACACAAAGACATTTCTCTCAACTCACATAAGATTTGGTTTAGCATCAGAGAGCCGTAAGTTTCGAGCGCTATAACCCTCTTAATGGTACAGTGGTTCTAACACTCAAGAAAGAGATGGAATAACAACGAAATAATAGCTATGTCTTTACTTCGTCTTCAACTTCTCGGCTGCAGTCAATTTCTTTGGACCGACACCGAACCAACTGCTTTGCATCAACAATTTTTTAGGGGGGTGGGGGTCACTTTTGACGGTCATAATCTTTGGTGATAATCTTCGCTACTTCACAAGAGATTATCTTCAGAGTTCGTTCCAAATTCCACATGACATATGGGACTTATCACTTTGTGCACTAGCAAACACATTGGTCCCATATTGTTTGTGACAACAATCTCCAAAACATAAGGGGGGGGATTATTGCACCAACACAATGATTCAATTTTTCCTCTGTAGTGGAATGTGATAAATTTCTAAACTTTTTACACGATACTGAATTACAAATTGTCTATAGTGTCCTAAGTTTTTAAAATTTTCGGAGTTGCAGAAGTATGAATTTTAATTGAATATTTGTGTAATGTTCTATTTTTGACATATTCTGTTTTACTTTCTTTGTTTTCTTATTTTAAAGTTCCCATGGCATATACATGGGGATATAAATTGTGGAAATGATAGGATATAGTAGACATTAATTGGTAATGATTATGAATCATTTCTTGACATTACATATGTGAATGATTTGTTTATGTTATACTAACCTATCTAGCGAGTTCCGTGAAGTTTTCCGTGAATGAAATAATCAAGTTTTGGGTGAGATCGAGATATGAGAAGAATAAGTAGCGGTAGGATCCTTAGCTTGGGGATGCCCAAGGCACCCAAGGTAATATCTAAGGAAGCCTCAAGCGTCTAAGCTTGGGTATGCCCCAGATGGCATCCCCTCTTTCATCTTAAATACTATCTGTATATCATACTTGAAACTATATTTTTATTCTTCACATGATATGTGTTTGCTTGGAGTGTAATTTTCATTTATTTAGTTTTGTTTGCTGGTCTTTACAATCATTGGTTCCTAATCACACCTATTAGGAGGGACACACATTCATCTTATATTTATAGAATGGTCATTCGTTCTTCACTTATATCTATTTGAGTTGAGGCAATTGCTCTTATAATTTACTTATATTTGATTGAGCATGCTGATGTGTTTTGTAGCAATTATTTGCACTCTCTACCTTCACTTAAATTGCTTTGAGAGTTGAATAGGAAGAGGTAATTTACATCGATTATATGTTTGGTCCAAAAATAATAGGTATATAATTTTTTATTGTTTCATGCTATTATATTGTCAAACTTGGATACTTTATATGCAATTATATGCTATTTTATACCAGTTTTGGGACTAACCTATTAACTCAGTGCCCTGTGCCAGTTTCTATTTTTTGCATGTTTTTGGACTTTTCAGAAAGTCAATATCAAACGAAGTCCAAATTGGATAAAAATTTAAGGGAGTTAATTTTGGACCAGAAGAGACCCGGGAAGCTTTGGGAGGAGGCTAGAAGACCCACGAACTAGCGCGCGCCCTGGGGGTAGGTGATACGTCTCCAACGTATCTATAATTTTTGATTGTTCCATGCTGATATATTATCATTCTAGGATACTTTTTGGGTCTTTATTTACCAATTTATAATATTTTTGAGCACTAACCTATTGACCCAGTGCCCAGTGCTAGTTGTTGTTTTCTGCATGTTTTTCACTTTTCCGGTTTACATTACCAAACGAATTCCAATTGCCACGAAACTTTTTGATGATTTTTTCTGGACCAAAGAAGACATGGAAGCTTCGGAAGGAGGCCGGGAGCCGCACAAGGGCCCCACAAGCCAACAGGGCCCGCCCTGGGGGGTCGCGCGCTGATGGCTTGTGCCTCCCATGGACGTCTCCCAATGCCCCTCTCTGGCTTATAAATTCTCATTATTCCCAAAAACCCTAGAGGCAATCCCAAAACTCTTTTTACGCCACCGCAAGTCTCTGTTCCATCGCGAGGCCATCCAGAGCTCCGTTCCGGCACCCTGCCGGAGGGGGGATCGATCATGGAGGGCCTCGACATCAACTTTGCTACCCTCATGATGATGTGTGAGTAGTTCACCACAGACCTACGGGTCCATAGCTAGTACCTAGATGGCAATCTCTCTATCTCTTGGTCTTCAATACAATGGTCATCGCATCTTTGCTTTGATCTATCCGATGTAATCCTATTATGAGGTGTGTTTGTTGGGATCTGATAAATTGTGAGTTTATGTTTAGATTATTCATGAAAAGTATTTGAGTCACCTCTGAATATTAAGATTCTTATTAGCATGATCATTATAGCTTCGTAATGCTCTTCGATTTATTCATGTGCTTTGGCCAAGCAGATTGATCTATCTTCAGTGGGAGTGGTGCGTTGTGGTAGGTTCAACCTAATGAGTTTTTCTTTCCCAGTGACAAAGTAGGGGACAAGATGCGTCTTTTGTGTTGTTGCTACTAAGGATAACACGATGGGGTTCATTCATATTGCTTGAAT
Organism: Elymus sibiricus; assembly: GCA_039707655.1. Classification (NCBI taxonomy): domain Eukaryota; kingdom Viridiplantae; phylum Streptophyta; class Magnoliopsida; order Poales; family Poaceae; genus Elymus; species Elymus sibiricus. Next base: position 215,985,063 of record CM077665.1, on the reverse strand, counting down.
TTACTTTGTCTACATCATGCATCGCTCTCCATGCATTACTCTATTTGTCATGATCTTAATACGTAGAGAGGCAAGCATAGAAGCGCTCTTGAAGTGGAGTAATAGTAATAGGTGCAGGCAGGAGTCATCCTATTTTTTTATGGACGTGATGCTTATAAACACAAGATCATTGCCGTGAAAATCGCATAACTATCCCCTTTTCTATCAATTGCCCAATAGTAATTTGTTACCCACCATATGTTGCCTACATGAGAGATGCCGCTAGGGAAAACTATGGCCCCAGGATCTATTCACTTATATATTTACAAACGCTACTATTACCTTGCTGCCTTTATTTACCTTTTATTTTATTTTGCAATTTACAACTATCTACAATCACTGTTCAAAAAATCGTCCGATTCAGCGATTTATCATTCGATTTATCGCTACTCATGGGGTGACTGATAAGATTATGCCTTATCTTCATCGTTTATCTTTTGGGCCGATTTATCGCTCTGACAAGCGATTTATTGGGAATCTACTGATAAATCAGGCTTATTCCTAACACTATGTTTGCAAAAATTATGTTTATTTGTGTCTTTGTGGACCTTGTTATGCAATATGTACTATTGCCCTATTTTGTTTGTCATTATAGGAGTATTCAAAGGCTAGAAATCAAGGTACCACTTTTGTCCAATATTTTTTAAGTGTTGAATATAGCATATTTCAGTGTTCGGGACCTGGGAATTGCAAAAAATGGCCGATTAATTGTCGACCAATAAAATCAATTAACAGGCCGATTTCCTATTAATCTCTAATCCCCACCTGACCGAGACGCTAACGATAAGCGATATCCTCAACATTGTCTACAATTGTCTACACAACTCATTTGCTTGCAAATAACGAGATCAAGGGGATTGACAACCCTCTTGCCCGCGTTGGGTGCAAGTTGTTTGTTCTTTTGTGTGCAGCTGCTGAAGACGGTTGAGGATTGATATTCGTATTGGTTCGATAAACCTTGGTTTCATAACTGAGGGAAATACTTACCCACTTTGTGCTACGATAACCCGTTCCTCTTCACGGAAAACCCAATGCAGATCACGAGTGTCTGTAGGGCGCGCCCCCATGGCTCGTGGGCCCCTCATGGCACCTCATGACCAAATTCCAATTCTATATATTCCCAATTACCGCAAAAACATCATAGAGCCACACGAAAAAAAAATCCTCCGCCGCAAGTCTCTGTTCTTCAGTGATCCCATCTGAAGGCCTTTTCCGGTACTCTGCCGGAGGGAGAATCCATCACGGAGGCCGTCTTCATCAACCTTGTTACCTCCATGATGATGTGTGAGTAGTTCACCACAGACCTACAGGTCCATAGTTAGTAGCTAGATGGATTCTTATCTCCCTTTGATCTTCAATACAAAGTTCCTCGCGATTCTCGCATTGATCTATCTGATGTTATCTTCTTTTGCGGTGTGTTTGTTGGGACCCGACGAGTTGTGGGTAAATGATCAAAATATTCATGAAAGGTAACTGAGTCCTCTCTAAATTCTATTATACATGATTGTTATAGCTTTGCAAGTCTCTCTGATCTATTAGTTTGGTTTGGCCAACTAGATTGATTTACCTTCAGCTGGAGGAGTGCATTGTAGTGGGTTCAATCTTGCGGTGCTCTATATCCCACTGACAGAAGAGGACAAGACATGTATTGTACTGTTGCTACTAAGGGTAAAAAGATTGGGTTTGAACATATTTCTTGTACTTACTTTGTCTACGTCATGACATCTTGCCTAAAGTATTACTCTGTTTGTCATGAACTTAATACCATAGATGCATGTTGGATAGCGGTCGATTGGAGGAGTAATAGTAGTAGATGCAGAATCGTTTCGGTCTACTTGTCACGGACGTGATGCCTATAGACATGATCATTGTCATGAATACATAATCATAACTATGTGCTTTTCTATCAATTGCCCAACAGTAATTTGTCTACCCACCGTATGCTACGTTCGAGAGAGAAGCCTCTAATGAACACTATGGCCCCCGGGTCTATTTAATTATATTTGCTAAAAACATAATACCTTGATGCAATTTATTATCTTTTATTTTATTTTGCTTTTATCTGTATCTATCTACCACTATCATAAGTAATCCTTGCAAGTAACGAGTTCAAGGAGCTTGACAACCCTTTTGCCCGCGTTGGGTGCAAGTGTTTGGTTTTGTGTGTGAAGGTGTTGTTTTAAAGATAAGTTGTCGTGGTTCTCCTACTGGTTCGATAACCTTGGTTCTCACTAAGGGAAATACTTATCTCTACTATATTTCTTCACCCTTCCTCTTCGGGGAAAACCCAACGCAGTTCACAAGTAGCAGAAAGAATTCCTGGCGCCGCTACCAGGGTGACAGCACCAACTTTGCTCGAGGTCCCTTCACACAAACTATCAATCACTTGTTCTGCTTTTTGCTTGTATTTTTATTTATCTTTATATTTTCTTTTATGAAAAAAATCACAAACACAAAAATATTTCTTTTTGCTTGTTTGCTTAGTTATCTAGTTTACTTGTTTGATTGTTAGTTTGCTTGCTCTGTTGCTATGTCTCAATAAAATACCAAATTATGTGAATTTTCAGATACAAATAATAATGATTTATTAGTACTCCAATACCACCTGCCACTAGTGCGGAAACTTTTGATATAAATGTCGCTTTGCTGAATCTTGTTATGATGTGGTTAAATTGAAATTATTTCCTTTCTCACTAAGAGATAAAGATAAAACTTGGTTTTCATCTTTGCCTCGCAATAATATTGGAACTTGGGATAAGTGTAAGGATGCTTTTATTGCTAAGTATTTTCCTCCTGCCAAGATATATCTCTCATAAATCTAATTATGAATTTACAACAACATGAGCAAGAACATGTTGCACAAGCTTGTGAGAGAATGAAAATATTTATTAGAAATTGTCCCACTCATGGCTTAAGTTTATGGATGATAATACAAATTTCTATGCGGGGTTGAACTTTGTGTCGAGAAATCTTCTAGATTCAGCTGCAGGTGGTACCTTTATGGAAATTACATTGGGATAAGCTACAAATATACTAGATAATATTATGAAAAATTATTCTCAATGGCACTTTGAACGAGCTCCAATTGGTAAGAAGGATAATTATGTTGAAGAAATCGCTACTTTGAGTGATAAGTTGGATTCTCTTAAGAATGCATTTGCGAATAAAAATGCACATGTTGATCCCAATGATGTGCCACTATCTACTTTGATTGAGCAAAATAATGATAATATTGATGCGAATTTTTTTCTCTAGAAATAATTTCAACAACAATGCTTATAGAAGTAATTTCAATCCTAGACCGTATCCCGGTAGTTCCTCTAATAATTATGGTAATTCTTCCAACGATAATAATAGGATGCCCTTTGATCTTGAGAACATCATTAAAGAATTAATTAGTTCTCAAAAGATTTTCAACACTATGATAGAAGAAAAACTACATAAAATTGATGATATGGCTAGAAACGTGGATAGGATTGCTCATGATGTGGATACTCTTATAAGTAAAACTTTGCCACCCAAGCATGATATTAATGAGTCTATTAAATCCATTCAAATCTCTATTAATGGAAGTAAGGAGGTGGCCTCTAGGTTGAGTGCTAAGCGAGAGTTTCTAGAAAAGGCTATTCTTCTTGGCTTTTAACGCAATTATGATGAAGATATTAAAATGATAAATGTTTCACCTATTTAATATTTCTTTAGTAACATAAAACTTGATGGAAAAGGGACTGGAGATTAGTTAACTTTAGTTAGAAGGCGTCCCAATTGTTCGGAGGGTGATGATCTTAAAGATAAAGATGAAAAAAGTAGGTTTGGAGAGGTCAAAACTTTACATAGTGGTGTGCCCACTACTTTGGATTATAAGGACTTTAATTATGAAAGTTGATCTCACCTAATTCTTATGAACAAAATAAAGCCTTTACTAAACATATTGTGGAAGCTATGATAAAAGCTCATGAAGAAAAGCTTGGACTAGAAGTTCCAGTACCTAGGAAATTGCATGATGAGTGGGAACCTACTATTAAAATTAAGCTTAAATATTATGAATGCAATGTTTTGTGTGACCTTGGTGCTAGCGTTTCAACAATGTCGAAATCTTTCATGTGATGTGCTAGGTCTCACAGATATAAATGAATGTTCCCTCAACTTGGATTTAACAGATTCTACTATTAAGAAACCATTGGGTAAAATAAATGGTGTGCCTATTCTTGCTAATATAAATTATGTGCTCGTGGATTTCATTGTGCTTGATATTGAATGCAATCCGTCTTGTCCTATTATACTTGGTAGCCCTTTCCTATGAACAACAGGCGCTATAATTGACATGAAAGAAGGTAATATAAGATTCTAGTTCTCATTAAAGAAAGGGATGGAAAAATTTCATAGAAAGTGAATTAAACCACCTTATGAATCTATTATGAGGGCCACCTGTGGAATCAATTGAAAGGATGACAATACCTGAAACAATGCATTATGCCTAGTTAGGGGCATACAACAATAGCGCATGTTGGGAGGCAACCCAATAGTTATCTTTAAATTTTCCTTTTACTTTATCTTATTTTGAGTTTAAACATTTGTTTCTATTGTTATGGTTGTGTTTTTGTGTTTAAATTAGTGTTTGTGCCAAGTAAAGCCTTTGGAATGATTTGGAAGATAGCAGAATTGATCTTGTGCAAAAACAGAAACTTTTACCCCCAGTGCAGAATTTCTCTAATTTTACTGGAGCATATTTTTGATATGATTTTGTCGGTGCACTAGGACAGGGGTATCCAGTGCCCCTGACTTATGCACAGGCAGTAGTAGCAAAACCCGTCAGGAAAAGCTACCACACCGCCAAGCAAGCATTCAAGAACCATACCCCGGCAGCAACAACCTGCAGAGGGCCAAGCAAACACCGGCAACACCAGCACAACGGCCCAGGAGGGGCCCAAAGCACGCCAGCCGCGTCCCCGGAGCCTGCCGGAGACCGAGGCGTGCACATCTCAGGAAGACCCGGCAAGCCATCCCCCGGCAGGCACGAGCTAACCAGCCACCGCTCCACCGCATCACGACGCCAGTCACTTGTCGATGCGGTGTCGAAGCCTCAAGCGGCTAAGTAGCTCTCGCTTAGCACGTGGCGAAGCACCGGAAGGCAGATTATACCCAGTTGACACCCGTCCAGCAGCGTGTCAAGACCCTAAGCGACGGCCAGATAGGAGGTGGCAAGAGCTTGCCGGGGATGCACCCCCGAGCGCCACCTAGTCTAGTAATCATGGTATTTTGTCCTAAATGCCAGAGTTAGGTATGATAGCTCTGCTAAGCTATCTAATCGATAGATAATGACTGTTTTGCCATTGTGGTTGCCCCTTGCGCTATAAAAGGAGGTCCAAGGCAACCTAGCTCAAGATTCGGACTTTTGGACACTTGTATTCGCATAGCAGCTCTCCCCCAACGGCAGCCCTTGCCGGGATTGAGCGTTGCGTGTTCTTCGTGTTCCTAGGATCAATCCACCAAAAGCAGGAGTAGGGTTTTACGCTTAGCAGCGGCCTGAACCTGGGTAAAAATGCCAGCATCCTGATCGTCGCGCTGCCTCATGCTCTCTGCTCTTTGTGCAACGAGATCTCCCTTGCCGAACCACAAAGGGACCTCTGGGCTGGTAGGTGATCGTGTGCATCCGTGCCCTGACATCTTTGGCGCGCCAGGTAGGGGGTGCGTGCATCATTTGCGCGAACCCGAGTTCGTGAATAGCGAGTCGATTTTCATCATCATCTTCTTCATCCATGGCTCCCAAGAAGAAGCCCAGTGCGGCCACGCATCCCTCCACTTCAAAGGCCCCGTCGCATGCAGCCGCAGACGCTGTGGGCGCTGCGGCAGCCGCGAATGAGGCGAGCGTCATGGGCGACACGGCTGGCGCAGGCGGCGCCACTGTCGTGTCCCCCGCGGCTGAGGATGGAGGAGGGAACGCCGGAGAGGAGCAACAGCAACAACTTCCTGGCGAGCACGCCCCTGGTGCCGCGGACGGAGGAAACGACCAATCACCGCCTCCCCGCCGCGTGGATGGTCGTGGTCGTCATGGCAGCGCACGATCCGGCGCAAGCCGCAACCCCCCATCCGCGCCCGTCACCAGCACGGCTACTGGACGCACGCCTCGTCTAGAACAAGATGGAGCGCCGAGCGGAGTCGCGAACCCGCGGGCTCGGCCTCTCCCACGTCAAGCCACTCTGGCGAGTGGCGTACGGCGTCAAGGACATGGCGACGCCCCTTTCGGGGCCACCAGGAGCCGGGCGACGTCGCGGTCCGCCTCTTTCGCCATGCCGGACACGGCGGCGGAAGCAATGGCGCAAGCTCAGTTACTGCTAAACTTCCCGCCGGCGGCTGACAAGGTGGATGAGTGGAGAGCCACCATCCAGAGCTTGATATCCTTCGTCGAAGCCGGCAAATCTCAGCATGCAGAACCATCGCGACCCACGCGTACGGCTATGGCGGCCCGGGTCGGCGATCGCGTTGAGAGGGCCACACCCACAGTGCAGTCCCCTCTACGACAGCAAGCCCAGGAGCAGCCACGGCGAGCTTCACATGCTGATGAGTTCGACGAAGCATCTATGGCCTCGTCCGGCCCACGCGATCGCCGGGACTAGCGGCGTGTCCTTGAGGATCGGCGGAAAGAAGACGTGCGCATCACTATCGAGCGGCGTCGAGAAGCGCACCGTCAGTCTGACAGGCGCAATGGCCCAGGCGCTGGCGACCTCGCGCCCAGTGCTGGCGAGTACTTTCCTTACGAGATGGGGTGCCCTGCTTTCACTGATGGGCTACGGCAGGTCCGCTGGCCATCGGCCCGAGCTTTCATACCAGAGCTGACGGAGAAGTATGATGGAAAGCTAAACCTGACAGAGTTCCTGGGCATCTATACGATAGTCGTTCAGGCTGCCGGAGGAAGAGACGAGAAGGTGCTCGCCAACTATTTCCCTTTGGCACTTAAGCCAAATGTGAGATCATGGCTGATGCACCTACCGGAAAACTCCATCTCATCCTGGGCTGATCTGTGCAACGAGTTCGTCGGTGCCTTCACAGGCGGCCATCAGGAACCAGGACAGCCCAGCGATTTACAAGTCCTGTGGCAAAAATAAGGAGAGACTTTGCGGAAGTACATTCAAAGATTCAGTCGACTACACCGCAACATTCCAGAAATACACCCCGCTACCGTGATTGCCGCGTTCCATTCGAACGTGCGCAATAGGAGGATGCGGGCTAAGATGAATGTGAAACTCCCCAAGACTGTCAATGAGATGTACACGATGGCGGACAAGTGTGCTCGTGCTGAGGAAGGAAGGCGACTCCCCGGAGAGGAGGCTGGCGTGGAAGTCGAGTCAGACGACGACGACGAACCGAAAGCGCAACAAGAAGCGCAAGGGAAAAGCAGTGTTGGCTTTGGAGAGCTTTGGTAATCTCGCTGCCGGCAAGAATGCCAAGGTTGAGACCCCCGGCAAGGAAGCTGCCGCGTGCGCTGATTGCCGGGAGGCCGCAGCAGCAGAGAAAACTAGGAAGTCCGACGGGCCGTACTGCAAGATCCACCGCACCAAGGGCCATGATCTTCAAGAGTTCCGCCAAGTTGAGCAGCTTGTCGAGAAGCAGAAGGCAGAGTACGAGAAGCGTGACAAAGAAAAGGGCCAAGACGCTGCTACCGGGAAGGGCCGTGGCGGCAGGGGAGGCCGCCGCGGCAAGGCCCCGCAGCAGAAGGAAAGGCCAGCCAGAGGCCGTGAGAAGAAAGAAACAGAGGATATGAGTGAGGATGAGGATGACGAGGAGGATTCCAATGATCGAGAATTCCAGAGAGCAATCGAAGCCATGTGTGTTGACGGGGGTGCATCTTTGCACTCCTCTCACCGGCAGCTCAAGCAATGGGTGCGTGAGGTCAACGTTGTGGAACCTGCTACAGAGTCTAGACGGCCGCTTAGATGGTCCCGCACGCCTATCATCTTTGATGAAGAGGACCATCCTAATCGCACCAACGTGGTCGGATGTTTGCCGTTGTTAGTTTCTCCAACAATCCGCAACCTCAATGTCACCAAGATGTTAGTTGACGGTGGGGCAGGATTGAACTTAATCTCTCCAAGGGTGGTCGAGAGTTGCAAATCCCTAATGAAGAGCTCAAAGCTACGGGTACTTTCCAAGGGGTTAACTCCGGCAGGAGCCGGCCTAAGGGAAAGATCACTTTGCATGTGATGTTTGGCGGGGAATTAAACTACCAAACCGAGAAGGTGGAGTTTGATGTGGTTGAGCTTCCCCTGCCTTACAACGGAATTCTTGGTCGCCCGGCCCTAGCAAAGTTCATGGCAACATCCCACTATGCTTACAACACTTTGAAGATGCCAGGACCCATTGGAATCATCTATGTCCCTTCCGACAAGAAGGATGCAGTCATATGCGTGGATAAGATATACCGAGACGCGGTAGCAGCTGAGGTCGCGGAAGCGCCAGCTCCCGCCAAGGAGCCAAGGAAAGAGAAGAAATCTAGCAGGGACACCGGCAAGGACTCCGGGAAGCACGCCTCTTCGGAGTGCGCTGCGCCCGTCGAGGATCTGTCGGAGAGTTCCACTAGCTAGAAAGCCAAGGTCACCTATCCTAAGACAAAGAAGATCCCGGCATGGTAGGACGGCGATGGTGGCACGTTCACCATCAGCGCTACCCTTACTGACAAATAGGAAAGCGCGCTCGTTGCCTTCCTGCGGGCGATTGTCGATGTATTTGCTTGGCAACCATCTGACATCCCCGGTGTTCCCAGGGAGGTACTCGAGCACCACCTTGCTGTCTGCCCCCACGCCAGGCCCGTCAAACAAAAGGTTAGGAAGCAAGCCTTGGAGCGGCAGCAGTTCATCGCCGAAGAGATCAGAAAACTTGAAGCAGCTGGTTTGGTCAAAGGAGTGTTGCACCCAACTTGGTTAGCCAACCCGGTGGTGGTGCGCAAGGCAAATGGGAAATGGAGGCTCTGCATAGATTTCACTGACCTGAACAAAGCAGCCCGAAGGACGCTTTCCCCTTACCGCGCATCGACCAGATTGTTGATTCCACCTCCGGGTGTGACCTGCTTTCCTTCTTGGACGCTTACTCCGGATACCACCAGATCTTCATGGCTAAGGAAGATGAGTAAAAGACCGCGTTCATAACTCCGTGCAGCACATACTGCTTTGTACGGATGCCCTTCGGGTTAAAGAGCGTTGGTTCTACTTTTGCCAGAGCTGTGCAGACTGGATTTGGACCGCAATTGCATAGGAATGTAGAAGCCTACATGGACGATATAGTTGTCAATACCAAGGATGAAGCAACTCTCATACAAGACTTGGAAGAGACTTTTGCAAACTTGTGCAAGATCAAACTGAAGCTCAACCCTGAAAAATGTGTATTTGGCATCCCATCCGGCAAGCTACTTGGGTTCTTTGTGTCTCGGCGGGGAATAGAAGCAAATCCCGACAAGATCAAGGCAATTGAACAGATACAAGCACCCAAGACCATCAAGGACATCAGACGTTTGACCGGGTGCGTTGCCGCGCTAAGTAGGTTCATCTCCAAATCCGCTGAACGCGCCCTGCCATTCTTCAAGATCCTGAAGAAGGCAGACCTGGTGAAGTGGACCCCGGAAGCAGAAGCGGCGCTGCAAGATCTGAAAACTTACCTTTCTTTCGCTCCCACCTTGGTCGCTCCTAGGCCACAAGAACCGTTGCTGCTATACTTGGCGGCAACAAATCAAGTGGTTAGTGCAGCACTGGTGGCGCAGCGAGAAGTAGATGAGGATGCAGCCACTGCGGCCGATGCTGCCGGGAATAAAACCGAAGCTTCTGCGGCAGAACCCAATGCAGACCCGGAGGAATCTCAGTGAGCTAGCGAAGGCAGTTCCAAGGAAGTGGCGAAGAGGAAAGTGGTGGAGCGGACGGTGTACTTTGTCAGCTCCTTGTTGCAGGGGGCTAGGTCAAGGTACTCTGGAGTGCAAAAGCTGATCTTCGGCCTCATCATGGCCTCGAGGAAGCTACACCACTACTTCCAAGCCCATGAGATCACCGTCGTCACTCGCTTCCCGCTGCAGCGCATATTGAGGAACCCCGAGGCTACCGGCAGGATAGTCAAGTGGGCCCTTGAGCTGTCAAGTTTTGGCTTGAAGTATGAGAGCACTTCCACAATTCAGAGCAGGGCGTTGGAAGAGTTTATTGCCGAATGGACACCCACGCCAGATGAAGAGATCATAGAGACAGTCCTCCCCGGCAAAGAAGCACCCAAAGATTGGATCATGTACTTTGACGGTGCTTTCTCGCTCCAGGGTGCTGGAGCAGGTGTGCTCCTCGTCGCCCCCACTGGAGAGCACCTCAAGTACATGGTGCAGATGCACTTCCCCTGGGAGGAAGCTACCAACAACACCGCTTAATATGAGAGGCTCCTTGTCGGACTCAGAATCTCGGTGGAGTTGGGAATCAAGAGACTGATCATGCGAGGGGATTCGCAGCTCGTGGTGAAACAAGTCAACAAATATTATCAGAGCCCACTTATGGAAGCATACGTGGAAGAGGTGAGGAAACTGGAGGAGCGCTTTGATGGATTGCAAGCAGAACATGTGCCCCGTGCAGAAAACACCATCGCTGATCATCTATCAAAGTGCGCTGCGCAAAAGCTCTCTGTGGAACCAGGAACCTTTATCCTTCACCTCACTCAACCTTCAGTATCCCCGTCAAGGATGGCCAGGAAAAGAAGAAATCTGAACTCCGGCAAGCATTTCATGGTAGAGCTTCCCGAAGCCACCGGTAGAGAAGCTGCCGGAGACAGCCTCGCTTCGCATGGTGAGCAGCTTTCTCCTACAGAACCCTAGGTTCTTGTGGTCGAGACAAGCGCTCCCACGAACGAGGAGATGCCTTTAGTCCTAGTTGTCGAGCCCCAGGCTCCAACTTGGGCACAGCACATAGTCCGTTTCCTTCAAACAGGAGAACTTCCCGAAGAGAAAGAAGAGGCCGAAAAAGTAGCCCGTCGGTCAAGTATGTACCAGTTTGTCGATGACACTCTATACAGAAAAAGACCTAACGGCATGAAATTAAAGTGCATCTGCCGGGAGGACGGACTAAGGCTGTTGGCGGAGATTCACGGAGGCGTATGTGGCTCACACATTGGATCCAGAGCTCTTGCCGGGAAAACCTTCTGGCAGGGTTTCTGTTGGCCCACTGCCCTCCAAGATACAACTGAATTGGTCACCTAATGTGGGGCCTGCCAGTTCCATTCCAAGAATATCCATCAGCCAGCGCAAGCTCTCCAGACGATCCCTTTGTCCTGGCCCTTCTCGGTCTGGGAGCTCGATATTTTAGGCCCCTTCCCCCGCGCTGTCGGTGGCTTTGAGTTCTTGTTCGTAGCAATCGACAAGTTCACAAAGTGGCCTAAGGTAGAGCTAGTAAGGAAGGTGACCGCACAGTCAGCTATCAAGATTATGAAAGGACTGGTGTGCCGTTTTGGAGTGCCTAGCCGAGTGATCACCGACACCGGCACCCAGTTCACGAGCCGCGCCTTCATGCAGTACATCCAAAACCTTGAAAGCAAGGTCTCCTTCGCCTCTGTTGCCCATCCGAGGAGCAACGGGCAAGTCGAGAGGATGAATGCTAAAGTGCTGCGAGGTCTCAAGACAAGGACTTTCGATAGGCTATGGAAGAGCGGCAGGCGCTGGATAGATGAGCTGCCGGTGGTTCTTTGGTCCCTCAGAACGACACCGAATCGAGCTACCGGGCAGACACCCTTCTCCTTTGTGTACGGGGCAGAATCAGTGCTCCCCACGAAACTCATATACGGGTCACCTCGAGTACTTGCCTACGACGAAGTAGAGCAAGAGCAGCTACGGTATGACGATACCATGCTCCTCGAGGAAGATCGTCTCCGGGCTGCTGTGCGTGCTGCATGCTACCAGCAAGCCCTGCGCCGCTATCACAGCCGCAGGGTACACGTCCGGAGCCTTGAGGAAGGCGACCTTGTCCTAGGCGCGTTCAGTCCGCCAAGGGTACCAACAAGTTGACGCCGAAGTGGGAAGGCCCTTACTGGGTAGCACGAGTCACCAGACCTAGCGCTGTCCGTCTGGAGACCGAAGATGGCACCAAGGTGCTTAACTCATGAAATATTGAGCATCTTCGTAAGTTCTACCCGTAAGGCGCGGCTGCCGGGCGCAGTCCCCGGCAGCCACCTTTTGTACAAGCCTTGCCGAAGTTGCATGTAACCCTTTGTACAAAGCCAGGCGCAGACCCTGTGCAACAATAATAAAGCTAGGCATGGCATCATATCATTGCATTGCACGTTCGTTATGCATCTTTTATGATTGCAATGTCGTCGGCTATTTAAGTTCTAGAGATCGGCTAAAATACTTGTTGAGCCTATAATCCTTGTTGCTGCACTCTCTCCTCAAGGGATAGAGACCTCTTGCCCTGTGTGTTTTGCTACCAGATAAATATGGAAGGAGGACGAAGGAGCAAGGACGGCGGCCCAGCGTACTCCAGAAAGGGATACTGCCTAAAACGAGATAAGTCTAATCGCATATCCCAAGTTTTATGCTCCCTAAAGGAAATCCTTACTCTCTCTTCGAACGTGTTCGGTGGAGTTCCCTCACATGGTAAAAACCTTTGTCGGGACGAGCTGTTCCCCAGCTCCTGGTACTTATCAGCTCTGAGGGACCGCGCCGATACCGACAAGGACCCCTGCCGAAGAAACAACACCAGCCTGCTGCCGGGGGCTCGATCCCCCTTTTGGCGCTCGCGGTTAATAGTGACCCGGCATGCGGTCCCGTGTGGCGAGAACAAACACATTGACACGGTAGGAACAAGAGAAAAAGGGGGTAGTACTCAGGGAAGTAAAATAACATTCATTCATTCGTTTGTTGATACCAAACGGATCAAGATACATTGGAGAACTCCTTCCTAATAAATCTTTATTTGACTTTCTCCCCAAGCAGAAGCCCAGCCTGACCCCGTCAAGGCTGTCGGGGAACGGCTCGGCGGAACCACCGGCAAGGAAGACGAAGCCGAAGTCCACGAGCCTGCCAGGGTCCAACTGAGGAGCGGCGGTGCCCCAGTCAAGAACCCCCGGCAGATCGCTCTGTCGGGAGGGGGTGGAGCACGATGACGGTGATGGTGCGGCCGACGATCAGCTGGAGCCCAGGTCGTCGTACTCCGACTTGACGGCCTGGAGCTCACTGTCGCCGTCTTCACCGACATTGTCCTCCTCGTCGCTATCGCTCGAGGAGGAGCTCTTGCCACCACACGAGCTCTCTTCGCAGCAGCCGAGACGAGCACCCGAACGCCCATAGATCTTGACGGAGAGCATGTCGGCCTCCACCAGCTTGAAACGGAGGACGTACCCACCCGTGAAGTTGTGGGCACGAGCGAAGGTCTTCCACCCGTGCCTAAAGAACATAACGTGGGGCGCCGGAAACTCGACGTCGACCCGCGCAGCGCCATTACAACAGCCATGCACGCGTAACCACAATGTGTGCGGCTTCTCAACCTCCATCACCCTGGCAAAGGGATGGGGGAGTCGCAGGCGGCCACGAGGAGGACCGTGTAGCCCGACGACGAACTCCAGCGCCATACTTTCAGTATGCTCCACCACTAAGGAGGGGGCCGCCACCGACGGAGGATCAGGGACGGCGCTCCGCCTCCCCCGACCACGACCCCCGCGTTGGCCTCGGCCTCTTCTAGCCCTCCCACCGCGCGCGCTAGAACCGCCTCCCATCACCGCGGCTGAAGCAACGGCATGATCCCGAAGGGAAGCTCTCATCGCCCCAGCGGAAGCCGAGAGTCGTCCTCTCCCCTGCGTCATGGCAAGGGCTGGCACATCCAAAGACGAACCAGAAGTGAAGGACGAGCAGTGTGGACTTGGGAGTAAGGAGGAGATGGAGTTGGATGAGCATCGCCACCGTGACCCCCTACTTTATAGGGGAGAGCACGGGGGATGGCTCTCCCCCGCTCCAGAGCGGCCGCCCATCGCACCAATCCCACTACCCATGACTCACGGGTGAACAGGTAACCGCCCCGTTGTTCCAATCCATGGCGTTGCGGTTTCTGCCACGATCAGGCCATTAAGTCACGAGCGCCCACCGCGAACTCCTCGCTATGCATGCGACACGCGTGGCGGAAACGGCCTGAAGTGGTGGGACAGTGCTGACTAGTAAATTGGCAGTTACCCCCTCACATTCCGCGCATTTGCATAAATTTTGGGCCTGACCCAACGGCACTGAGAAAGCGCATGTGAGCCAGACCCGGGGGCTCCTGTCGGTGCACTAGGACAGGGGTATCCAGTGCCCCTGACTTATGCACAGGCAGTAGTAGCAAAACCCGTCGGGAAAAGCTACCACACCGCCAAGCAAGCATTCAAGATCCAGACCCCGGCAGCAACAACCTGCAGAAGCCAAGAAAACACCGGCAACACCAGCACAACGACCCAGGAGGGGCCCAAAGCACGCCAGCCGCGTCCCCGGAGCCTGCCGGAGACCGAGGCGTGCACATCTCAGGAAGACCCGCCAAGCCATCCCCCGGCAGGCACGAGCTAACCAGCCACCGCTCCACTGCATCACGACGCCAGTCACTTGTCGATGCGGTGTCGAAGCCTCAAGCGGCTAAGTAGCTCCCGCTTAGCACGTGGCGAAGCACCGGAAGGCAGATTATACCCAGTTGACACCCGTCCAGCAGCGTGCCAAGACCCTAAGCAACGGCCAGATAGGAGGTGGCAAGAGCTTGCCGGGGATGCACCCCCGAGCGCCACCTAGTCTAGTAATCATGGTATTTTGTCCTAAATGCCAGAGTTCGGTATGATAGCTCTGCTAAGCTATCTAATCGATAGATAATGACTTTTTTGCCATTGTGGTTGCCCCTTGCGCTATAAAAGGAGGCCCAAGGCAACCTAGCTCAAGATTCGTACTTTTGGACACTTGTATTCTCGTAGCAGCTCTCCCCCAACGGCAGCCCTTTCCGGGATTGAGCGATGCGTGTTCTTCGTGTTCCTACGATCAATCCACCAAAAGCAGGAGTAGGGTTTTACGCTTAGTAGCGGCCCGAACCTGGGTAAAAATGCCAGCGTCCTGATCGTCGCGATGCCTCATGCTCTCCGCTCTTTGTGCAATGTGACCCCCCTTGCCGAACCACAAAGGGACCTCTAGTCCCGTAGGTGATCGTGTGCATCTGTGCCCCGACAGATTTTTCCACAATATTTATATACAAATTTCCCAGGTTGTACTAATTTTCAGAATTTTGGAGTTACAGAAGTATGGTTCTAGTACAGATCACTACAGAATGTACTGTTTTAGATAGATTATGTTTTTGCTTGCATAGTTTGCTTGTTCTGATGATGCTATGGATTATATCGGGGGGTATAAGCCATGGAGAAGTTAGAATATAGTACCTATTATGCAATAATAAAATTTGAATCAATTTATAATAGTACCTAAAGTATTTGATATGTATATTATACTAACGGATCTTGCGAGGTTTTGTTGAGTTTTGTGTGCTGGAGTTTTCAAGTTTTGGGTGAGATAACGAAGGACGAAGGAATAAGGAGAGGAAAGATCCTAAGCTTGAGGATGCCCAAGGAACCCCAAGGTAATATTCAAGGAAGACCCAAGCGTCTAAGCTTGGGGATGTCTCGGAAGGCATCAGCTCTTTCGTCTCCAATCTATCGGTATGTTACTTGGAGCTATATTTTTATTCATCACATGATATGAGTATTACTTGGAGCATCGTGTATTATAGTTTATTTTCTTTTTAGTTTTCCACAATCATAGTTTGCTGGAAACACTTTTCTAGAGAGACACACTTTCATCATAATTTGTTAGAATACTCTATGTGCTTCACTTATATCTTTTGGGCTAGGCAGTTGCTCTAGTGCTTCACTTATATCTTGTTAGAGCACAGCGGCGATCATATTTTATAGAAATAGTTGAACTCTCATGCTTCGGTTAAATCTTTTTGAGAGTATAAGGCAATAGGAATGGTAATTTTCACGTGTTATAAGACTAGTCCAAAAAGGATAGGTATTCAAGGGGGTATAATAAAAACTTTCATGTAGCTAACTAAAAATGAAACATGTGTTGATTTTATTGATGTAGTAATATGAAAGGATATAGGTTCATGATCATTGGTTATTAGAAATACCGGTATTAAAGTTTGTTATTTAATTCTCATCTTAGTATTGGTCATGGCATGGTGATGAGGTGTGAGCATTTTTATGTCTGAAATGAAATCCTCTCGTGTTGTTAGAATCGGGGGCTCGCGATGTTTAACTCCTCCCAACCTCCTCCCTAGGGGCATGCGGTAGTGCTTTGCTTCGAGAGAGCCGATAAGTCTACACAATAAGTATATGAGTTCTTTATGACTAATGTGAGTCCATGGATATACGCACTCTCACCTTTCCGTAATTTGCTAGCCTACTGGATACTGTGCATTGCCCTTTCTCACATTGAGAGTAGGTGCAAATTTCGCCGGTGCATCCAAACCCCGTGATATGATTCGCGCTATCGCACATAAGCCACCTTATATCTTCCTCAAAATAGCCACCATACCTACCTATTATGGCATTTCCATAGTCATTCCTAGATATATTGCCATGCAACTTCCACCGTTCCGTCACATGACATGTGTGTTCATCATCATATTGCTTTGCATGATCA
Source organism: Elymus sibiricus (assembly GCA_039707655.1). Taxonomy (NCBI): domain Eukaryota; kingdom Viridiplantae; phylum Streptophyta; class Magnoliopsida; order Poales; family Poaceae; genus Elymus; species Elymus sibiricus. The sequence goes on along the minus strand of CM077665.1, from coordinate 215,968,376 downwards.
TATAGAGCTAACATAGTGTTTGTGGCAAAGCCACCGTTCATCATTGATTACATGTTATGCTAGATCATTGCACATCCTCGTACACTGCCAGAGGCATTCATATAGATTCATATTATTCTTTATCGAGTTGTAATTTCGAGTTGTAAGTAAATAAAATTGTTATGATCGTCATTATCTAGAGCATTCTCCCAGTAAGGAAAGGATGGTGGAGACTATGATTCCCCCACAAGTAGGGATGAGACTCCGGACAAAAAATGAAAAGAATGGGAGGGGCCAAATGAGCCCACCATAAAAAACAAGAAAAGAAAAAAATGAGAGAAAAAAGAGAGAAGGGACTTTGCTACTATCCTTTACCACACTTGTGCCTCAAAGTGGCACCATGTTCTTTATATAGAGAGTCTCCAGTTTTGTCACTTTCATATACTAGTGGGAATTTTTCATTATAGAACTTGGCTTGTATATTCCGATGACGGGCTTCCTCAAATGCCCGAGGTCTTCATGAGCAAGCAAGTTGGATGCACTCCCACTTAGTTTCATTTGAGCTTTCATACACTTATAGCTCTAGTGCATACATTGCATGGCAATCCCTACTCCTCGCATCTATATCGATTGATGGGCATCTCCATAGCCCATTGATTTGCCTAGTTGATGCAAGATTTCCCCGCATTTTGACTCCTTTGATATCTACCACCATATTCTATTCCACCCATATGCTATATCCATGGCTCACCCTCATGTATTGCGTGAAGCTGAAAATGCTGAAGCGCGTTAGAAGTATGATCCAATTGCCTGGTTTGACACCGAGGTGCTCATGATTTATACTTATGCGGTGAAGACGGAGTCATGCCATGCTTAATATGATAAAATGAGTAGGGGATAACATTCCTTATTGATCGTATATTTTGAAACAGTAATGATTATGCTTCTTATGTTCATCGAAATTATTGTGTTAATGTCAATTGATTCATCGTTTCTCAATATCTATACCTAAAAGAGATTGCACGTTGGGTAGCATGCCACATCGAAAAGTCTGTTTTTATCATTTACCTACTCGAGGACGAGCAGGAATTAAGCTTAGGGATGCTGATACGTCTCTAACGTATCTATAATTTTTTTATTTTTTTCATGCTATTATATTATCAATCTTGGATACTTTATATGCAATTATATGCTATTTTATATCATTTTTGGGACTAACATATTAACTCAGTGCCCAGTGTTAGTTTCTGTTTTTTCCTTGTTTTGGACTTTTTAGAAAATCAATATCAAACAAAGTCCATATTGGATAAAATTTACGGGAGTTATTTTTGGACCAGGAGAGACCCATGAAGCTTCAGGAGGAGGCCAGAAGACCCATGAGGTAGCCACCAGCCACGAGGGCGCTCTGGGGATAGGGCGTGCCCCCATGGCTTGTGGGCCCCTCGTGGCACGTTTCACCTAATTCCACCCCAAAAATATCAGGGAGACACCCAAAATATTTTTTCCATCGCCGCAAGTCTTTGTTCTTCTCGATCCCATCTGAAGGCCTTTTTCGGTACTCTGCGGGAGGGAGAATCCATCACGAAGGCCGTCTTCATCAACCTTGTTGCCTCCATGATGATGTGTGAGTAGTTCACCACAAACCTACGGGTCCAATTAGTAGCTAGATGGATTCTTCTCTCTCTTTGATCCTCAATACAAAGTTCTTCACGATTCTCGCGTTGATCTATCCGATGTAATCTTCTTTTGCGGAGTGTTTGTTGGGATCCGATGAATTGTAGGTTTATAATCAGATTATTCATGAAAAGTAATTGAGTCTTCTCTGAATTCTATTATGCATGATTGTTATAGCTTTGCAAGTCTCTCCGATCTATCGGTTTGGTTTGGCCAACTAGATTGATGTATCTTCAGCGGGAGGAGTGCATTGTAGTGGGTTCAATCTTGCGGTGCTCTAAATCCCAGTGATAGAAGGGGACAAGACATGTATTGTATTGTTGCTACTAAGGGTAAAACTACGGGGTTTACACATATTGCTTGTACTTACTTTGCCTACATCATCTCATCTTGCTTAAAGCATTACTCTGTTTGTCATGAACTTAATACCATAGATGCATGTTGGATAGCGGTCGATTGGTGGAGTAATAGTAGTAGATGCAGAATTGTTTCGGTCTACTTGTCACGGACGTGATGCCTATATACATGATCATTGCCATGTATATATAATCATAACTATGCACTTTTCAATCAATTGCCGAGCAGTAATGTGTCTACCATCGTATGCTATGTTTGAGAGAGAAGCCTTTAGTGAACAATATGGCCCCCGGGTCTACTTAATTATATTTGCTAAAAACATAAAAATACATCGCTGCAATTTATTATATTTTATTTTATTTTTATTTTATCTTTATCTATCTACCACTATCGGAAGTAATCCTTGCAAGTAATGAGTTGAAGGGGCTTGACAACCATCTTGCCTGCGTTGGGTGCAAGTGTTTGGTTTTGTGTGTGTAGGTGTTGTTTTAAAGACAAGTTGTCAAGGTTTTCCCACTGGTTCGATAACCTTGGTTCTCACTGAGGGAAATACTTATCGCTACTATATTTCTTCACCCTTCCTCTTTGGGGAAAATCCCAACGCAGCTCACAAGTAGCAGTATATAGCAATGGTATAATAAAAACTAGCATGAATTTGTAGATCATTGAATATGATAGGGTTGATTCTTGCAATAGTTTTGTGATGTTGAGGTAGTAATATGTGAGTGTGCTAGTAAATAATTGAATTTGAGCATGAATATTGGTTTTAAGATCTTTGAGTCCTTATGTGTGAAAATGGTAGCCGTCGGTATTAGCGAGGAAATCAGAGTGTGATTTATCTCAGATTGACATCCTTTATGTGTTTGAATCGGGGGCGCACGGTGGTCAACTCCTACCAAGCTCCCCCCAAGGGCATGTGATTTATGCTTTTCTTTGAGGGCTTTGTTTTTTTGCAATAAGTACTTGAGTTATTTATGATTAAGGTGAGTTCCTTGTCTATAAGCACTTTCACATATCCATATTTTGCTAGCCTCTTCGGTATTGTGCATTTCCCACTCTCACCTCAAGACATGATGCAAATTTTGCCGGTGCATCCAACCCATGAGATGACACGCTCTCTCACACATAAGCCTCATTATATCCTTCCTCAAAACAGCCACCATGCCTACCTATTATGGCATTTCCATAGCCATTCTGAGATATATTCCCATGCAACTTCCATTATTACTATTCATATGGCTTGAGCATTCATTGTCATTTTGCTTTACATGATCATATAGAGTTGGCATGATATTTTATAGTGTTTGCATGATATTTTCTGGCAGAACTATCGTTCATCATCATAATACATGTCATGCTAGATCATTGCACATCCTGGTACACTGTTATAGGCATTTATATGTAGTCATGATAATTGTTCATATTTTCAAGTTGTAAGTAAAATAAAGTGTGATGCATTACTAGGGTGCGCCCCTACCTATGAGGATAAAAATAGAGGCCAAAAAGTGCCCACCAAAACATCGGAGAAAAAGAGAGAGGGGGTTCACTACTACCCTTTTGCCACACTTGTGCTTCAAAGTAGCACCATGTACTTCATATAGAAAGTCTTCATTATCTTCATTTTCATATGCTAGTGGGAATTTTACATTATTAGAACTTGACTTGCATATTCCGATGGCAAGCTTCCTCAAAATGTTCGCCCACTTAGCTTCATATAGAGAGCTTTCATACACTTATGCTTTAGTGCATCCATTGCAGGGCAATCCCTACTCCTCGCATTAACATTGATTGTAAGGCCTCCCCATTGCCTACCGATCAAGCCTCGTTAATGTGAGACTTTCTTATACCTTTTTGTCTTCCCTTATAACCCCCATCATCATTCTCTTTGCCATCCAAAGTGCCAAGACCATGGCTCACGCTCAAGCATTACATGAGAATTGAAAAAGTTGAAGCAAGAAAGTATGATTTAATTGCTTGGTTTGGCACCGGGGTTATTCCTGATATGATGTCTTTATGCTAGGAAGACTAAGCGTGTCATGCTTATCGTGATTAAGTGTGTATAGATCACATTATTTAGCATATTTATTTTTCAAAAGAAATGATTGTTTACTTGCATGTTTATGTCTTATTATTTTGATGTCAACTTGATAGACTATTGCCTTGAATCATTCGTATTACAACATTTAAACAAGGACATGTTAGCTAGCATTCAACATAAAAAATTCTTTTGTTTATGATTTACCTACTTGAGGATGAGTAGGAATTAAGCCTGGAGATGTTGACACGTCTCCAATGTATCTATAATTTTGGATTCTTAAATGCTATTATATTATCACTTGTTCATTTTTTATATTATTTTTTCTAGACTAACCTAGTAATTTAGTGCCTAGTGCATGTCCTGTTTTTTTTGCATGTTTTTGGTTTCGTAGAAAAGCCATATCTAGGAAGGTCCAAATATGATGAAATTTTACGAGGTTTTTGTATGGAAAATAAGAGACCTTAGAATCTTCGAGAGAAGACAAGAAGATGTGCCAGGGTCCCACAAGCTCAGGGGGCGCGGCATACCCCCTAGTCGTGCCATGCAGGCTTGTGGGGATCATGTGGCTCCGTTTGACCTAATTCATGGCCTATAAATACCCTAATATCCATAACCCTCATAAGTGAACCCGAAAGAATTTTATCGCCGCTGCAAGCCTTTGTTCCGAAGTGATTCCATCTGGAGCCCTATTTCGGTGCTCTGTCGGAGGGGGAGCCACCACGGGAGGCCTCTTCATCAACCTTGCTGCCTCCATGCTGATGTATTAGTAGTTCCATTAGGACCTACGGCTCCATAGTAGTAGCTAGATGGCTTTCTCTCTCTCTCTCTCTCTCTCTCTCTCTCTCTCTCTCTCTCTCTCTCTCTCTCTCTCTTTGATCCTCAATACAAAGATCTCTCTGAGATCAATATGGTGTAATTCTTGTGGTGCGTTTGTTCGTGTCCAATGATTTGTGGATTTAGGATCCTATTTTCCATTGCATTTATTCGAATCTCTTGAAGTTTCTTTGTTGCGTAATTTTATAGCTATGTATGCTTTCCGATCTATGAGTCTTCTTTGGCCAAGATAAATGATTATTTCTTCGGAGGGAGTGGTGCATAGTATAGTGGGTTCAATCTTGTGGTGATCTGGCCCCACACACAACATCATCAATATGCATGATGCCCATGTAGATCAAAATCTACATGCCTTTCATGTTTGCGACGATTCACTTTTTGTAGGATCCAAAGTATGTCTAGAGGGGGGTGATTAGACTACTTGACCAAAAAAAATCTAGCCTTTTTCCCGATTTTAGTTGTTGGCCAATTTTAACAATTGTAGCAAGTCAAGTACACCCTACACATGCAAGTCTAAGAGTATAGCAGCGGAAAGTAAAGACATGCACATGAAAGTAAAGGTAGGGAGAGGAGAATCAAACGTAATGGATGACACGAAGATTTTTCCCGTGGTTCCGATAGGTGGTGCTATCGTACGTCCCTATTGATGGAGACTTCAACCCACGGAGGGTAGCGGTTGCGAGATTCCACGAAGGGCTCCACCCGTTAGGGTCCACGAAGTAGCAACCTTGTCTATTCCATTACGGCTTCCGTCCATGAACGACTAGCCTCACTATGGGTAGATCTTCATGAATTAGGCGATCTCCTTGCCCATAAAAACTTCTTGGTTCAACTCCACAATCATGAAGAAGGAGGCTCCCAAGAGACACCTAACCAATCTAGGAGGCACCACCCTCCAAAAGGTAATAGATGTGGTAGTACGATGAACTCCTTGGTCTTGTGCTTCAAAAGATAGTCTCCTCAACACTCAATCACTCTCTCACAGATTTGGCAAGGGTAGAAGAGATTGATTGGATGGAAAGCAACTTGGCGAGGCTAGAAATCAAGATTCATATGGTTGGAATGGTATGTCTTGATCTCAACACATGAGTAGGTGGCTCTCTCTCAGAAAAATGAATGGGGCAAGTGTAGATCTGTTCTGAGTGCTTCCTCTACGAATGAGAGGTGGTGGAGGGGTATATATAGGCATCTCCAAAAATCCAATTGTTACAACATTATTACCCAACTCGGTGAAACCAAAGTGAAAACTCGGTTGAACCGACTAGTCCAAAACGTGGCAACTTTGGCCTTTTCGGTGAGACCGATATATGAATCTCGGTGGTACCGATATGGGTGACCTAGGCAGTTACCAAGACTCGGTGTCACCGATTCTTAAAACTCGGAAGTTCCAATTTTAAAAATTGGTTAACAGAATGTTAGTCACTGGTTTCGGTTGCACAGAATGGGATGTTGGTAGTACCGAGATGCTAGGCTTTTGGCTAGGGTTCTGTCTAGGTTAAAAACTCGGTGGATCCGAATGGGAAAGTTGCTGTCACCGAATTTTATCTTTTGGCTTTGGACAGAGGATATTTGTGGGAGAATGGGTGAGTGTTTTTGGTGGCTAATCTTTAAGCACCTGAGCAACCAGATTATCATAATTCCTCATCCCTTTTTAATAGTATTGGCTTTCCTATGGACTCAAAGTGATTTCTCACAAAATATAAAATGTATAGTCTTGTTGCTTGAAGCATGGCCAATCATATTCCTTCATTTCCTTGGGGAGGTTCTCCACATGATCCTTTAGCCATCCCATCATTGAACTTTTTCCTGAGATGCACTTGGTGAAAACATTGGTCCAATGAAATATATGTTGTTGTTAATTACCAAAACCACCTAGGGAGAAGTTGATGCTTTCAATCTCCCCCTTTTTGGTAATTGATGAAAACATATAGATCAAAGCTTCGATAAGAGATATAATCAATTAATAGCATCATCGCTTTGAGAAGTATGTGATAAGCAAGAGCTCCCCCTAAATTTGTGCGCTATTTAAAATTTGTGTTTGGATGCAAATGCACAATCGAGTAGGAGTGTAAATGATATGAATGGATTACAATGCACATAACACCAAACAAGTGAATGTTCATCTCGTAGATATATCACAACGATAAGAAATGGTAGCATCAACAAGCAAAGTATATGATCAAACACAACTGAGTTTTAAAGAAACGAGGGATAAAACAAATGTTTTTTTAAGAAGTAGAGAGCAACCAAAATGCAACACTCTCTCTCTCTCTCTCTCTCAAAGCCCTATGATCTAACCCCCTTTGGCAACAAGTTACCAAAAAGTTTAAAGCTATAGAACTAATCGTCTCTCTGGGCGTGGTTTCCTCCATGAGATGATGAAGCTGCTCCTATAGTCGTCGAAGGAGTCGAGAGAAGAGCATCTGCAAATGCTTCGTCAGACGTCCTCTGAGGTGGTGGAGTAGACACTGGAGGTGTTGAAGGGACGGTAGGGGCAGTAGCTGGTGCTGATGAAGATGGTCTCAACTCGGGAACTAGCACTGTAGACGATCTGGCTTGAGTCTTGAACTGAGTGCTTCGCCAGAGAGGAGGACTATCATCATCACTGGAGTGGGGACTAGGCACTGCATCAACCTCCTGCTTCAGCTCAGTGACTGTCTTTGTAAGCTCATCCACCTTGTTGTCCAGAGCATGAAACTTAGTTTCCATGATCCACACAATGCTCTTTTGGTTCTTAAGAATCTCAGCCACATTCTTCTCAATAGCTTGGACAGATTTGATGATAAGTGCCATTTGATCACTCTTTGTCTTGGGCACTTGAGCAGTAGTGGCTCTGGCAGCTTCTGCCTCTGCCTATGCAGTAGCTGAAGTGGGATGAGAGGGGTCCATCACCACAACATTATCTTCAAAATCTGGTTGAAGTGGCATATGAGGACGATCAAGTCCATATACATTCTTCTCCAACTTGGAGTTGATGAGCATCTGAATGTAAGGTGCATATCCACATGATCGTTTCTAATCAGCAGTTGTCCTGTTGATTGTCTTTACAATCAAATCCATCACTCTGAATCTTGTGTGGGTGTCTATGTGATGCAGCATATTAAGGGAGTACCCCCTGATCACCTTATCATCTCCAGACTTGGGCATCAAAGTATACCTCAAGATAGTGTTGGTGGTGGGTGGTCCTGCCTGCAAATGATAGACAGAGCCAAGCTTGTGTGTCTCTACATAAGCAGCTGGGATAGGAGTCTACATGTCAGCCATAGAGTTGTGATTCATCCTGGCTTCAGCGTAAACATCAATATCTCCTTCCTCTACCTGTGGGACTCCTAAGATGGTAGCCCACTCATCTACTTTATACTGGTATCTGACTCCCTCGGTCATCCATATGATACGACCATCTGTATAGAAATGAGTTGTGGAGTAGAACTGCATGATCATCTCGTCATTCCAAGTTGTGAACTTTCTCCCGACAAATCTCTCAATGTCAATGCATCTGAAGTTGTCCTGCACACTGGGGAAGTAGTCCTCATTTTCCTTGATGTAGGCCCAGTCAACATACCTCATATCACTGACAGCTGGGCTCTTGTCCAGTAGGACAGTCTCATAGAAATCATGTTGTACCTTAGTGTGGAACCTGTCATCTACAGCAATCTTTCTCCTCGAGGCATATGGATCATTTGCTCTCCAAGTCCTCAGCCCTTGATCTCTCCTCTTCTTCATATCTTCAGCCACTGGATGAGCATCATTGTGTTCTAGCAAATGTGGTCTCAGCTTCCTCAAAACTGAAATGTCATCCTCTTCTTCCATGGTGGAAGATCTCTTGTTCTTTGATGTAAGAGGAATGTCCCTGGTAGTCTTTTTGGACTTAGAGGTAGCAGCCTTCTTGGGTGCAGAGGGCTTCTTTGGAGCAGTTTGCTTGCTCTTGGATGGAGCTTGCTTGGGCATAGCATCTACAAGCAACTTCTTCTTCTTGGAAGGAGGAGCTTTGGCAGCTGGCTCTTCTTCCTCTTCCTCTTCCTCTTCCTCAGCCTCAGCTGGGTCTTCATACATAGAAGTGGGTCTGCCAACCACATGCACAATCCTCTTCCTAGCTCTTTTCTTGTCACCTGCCTTCTTAGGCATAGAGCTCTTGGAAAGCTCAGCAAAAACAGACATATTTGCCTTAGCACTCTCAGGTGCTCTCATTGCTTCAGAGCTAGCATATTCTTTCCTCACTGGCCTCTTGGCAAAAGTGGCCTCAGTGGCAGATTTCTTCGCAGCCTTCTCTAACTTGTCCTGCTGCTTTGTCACACCCTGTGTTTTGCCTCATGACTAAGTTAGTATGACTCAAAAATTAGGGCCAATTAAAACTTTTTGTGTGCATATGAATGCTTGACTTGTGTGCTATTTGCTTGCTTGTTTGACTGTGCCATGAACCATCATATATCTCCTACACTCCAAACTCATATCCCTGACCTAAGGACCTTTCCCAATGATCATGCCATGTGTATAGGACATAAAACTATTTTTATAAAATATTATTTTGGCCAAAAAGCATTTTATTAATTTAGGTTTTCAAAAAAACCTGAATTGAGGTTTGTACTACAAGTCCTCAAATTACGGTGGATGCTTTACCCCAAAGACTTTATTTGGAACCTACCATATATAAGACTTCCCAAAACCACCAAATATATTTTTTTAAGTTTATTCTCCTATTTTATTTAAAGGCTTTTTCTTAAGGCCAGAAATGGTCTTTCATAGGGAAAAAATAATTTAAATGCTTTCAAAATATTTGAGAAAATTTAGGGAAACTCAGTGGACATATATTTTCCATATATAAGAGTTTCAACACATGGTCATGTTCAAAACATTGGACAAAACCCTTTCTGGATATTTCAAGCATTTGAAATATTTCTATAAGACATATTCTCAAATAAATTCAGGAAATTTTTATCAAGTCACACATGATATATGTGATGATCTTGCCAAGTTTCATCTCAATCCAAATTCATTGGATACACCAAAATAATCCAAAACCCTCTCTGGCCAGATCCAAACTTGAGCAACTCTACATTGCCAAGTTTCTCCTACTATTCTCAAACTTTGTGGACATGTTCTAATACCCTAATGATGCATCCACACCAAGTGGTGCATCAAGGAGAATAGTTCCACTTGTCCAAATCCCCCCACACCTATTTCTGTTGATTTCTAGAATTGGGTAATATTGCATTGTCAAGTTTCCCCATTTGGTCCCAAACTTTTTGGGCAAGCTCTAATACCCAAATTATGCCACCACAAAAAGTGGAGCATCAAGGAGAATGGCTTAGCATGATCAGATCTATAGAAACCTATTCCTGTTGATTTCTAGGGTTTGCCAAAGTTGCATTGGCAACTCTCTTCAAATGATCTCAAACTTGGTGGTCCACTCTATTTTTACCTACACTTTCATTATGATAAATCTCATGGCAAGCAAACTCCATTTGCCTGCCCAAACCATCATCAAACACCTTCTGACAATTTAGTAAAAACCTTGTTTGACCCCCTTCCACTGTTCTCATTGACCCAAGATTTTTACCACAATCCCACATTGTTGCATTTTGCCTCCAGTAAGAAAACCCAGCTCTGGTTCAATGATTAAGGCTGGTAAAACCCTCATTTTAGCCCCCCTGGACAGCAGAGACAGCAACCTTTCTACCTCTCCCCCACTCCATTTCTTTTCTCACTAGCCCCCTCTAGCTCCTTCTCCAGATCACCCAAGAGCTAAGGGACAAGCTGGGACGCGTCCAAAGCACGCAAAGCATGCCATATGCATGCTCTGGGGCACGCTACAGTGCCCAGCCGCACTGTAGCAGGAGCATCCCGAGGCTCCCGACAGCTTTGGGATGGGGGAACTTGTCCCCTGGATTCCCCTCGACGTGCGCAAGACGCCGCCCTGTCGCCCCCTTCCTCTCTCCTCCTCCAACGGCCTCCCGCACGCACGTCGCGGCCGCCCCTCTCGGCCAACCGCGGGCCTCACACGCGCGAGCACCCCCGCATCCCCTCTTGCTCCCTCTGGTCGTGGACGACACCCAGCAACGCCCTCGCCCCCTCCCGTGGCCTCCAGCCATGACTGCATCCTCGCAGGCGCACACGTCTCCGGTGGACCGTGGGCAGGCTATAAATAGCCCCTCCCGAGCCCATTTCTCCCCTCTGGTCTCTCCCTCCTCCTCCCAATAGAGCTCACGTGCCTTTTCCCCTTTGTTTTGGAGCTCGGCACTCGGGATCGAGCAGAGCTCCGCCGCGTTGGGTCCGTCGCCGTCTGGCCACGGTGAGCCTCCCCCCCTGGCTTCTCTCTCTCTCGATCTGAAGCCACGGAGGTGCCCTGACCCTTCTCCCTTTTCTCCCGGCTCGATTTGAAGCACGGGACGGCCCCGGCGATCGCCTCCCGAGGTACCTCCGCCGCGGGACCTCGCCGCCGGCGACTCAGGCCTCCCCAGCGACCAACTCGAGCACCCCTCGAACGGTGGCAGCCTCCTGAAGCCGTTCCCGACCTCGCCAGACCTCACCGTGCCCCCAAGCCTCGCCGGTGAGCTTCGCCTCCTCCCTGTCCCGAGGAGGGTGATGACAGGTGGGACCCCCATGTCATCCCCTGGCCTCTCTCTCCCACTAACGGCTGGGGCCCAGCCTTCAGGCTTAAAACCCCTCGGCTGCGCGCGCCGCCGCGCGCCTGGGCTGCTTCCCCTTTGGGCCGGCTCAACTGTGACGGTTTCAGCCCAATAGGAACAGTGCAATTTTCCTTTATTTATTTTCCAGAACTTGCAGAAATTCCACAAGACAATACGTTGGTCCAAATGACATGATTCCAACTCCCACATTTTTCTAAAATCCCAAAGAATTTAATGGTACAACTTCCAAATTTTTCTATCACTAGTTTATGTGTTGTTCAAATTCAAAATTGAATTTGAACCTCCTAATGCCCCCTTTTGAAAATTCCTAGAGCATTCATTTCTTGCCCAACTTGGATGATTCAAACTTCCAGAGACTCCAAAAATGTTGCTCTATTTATCTGGCTCTGGTTAACATTTTTCCATGCAATGTACCTATTGGATCTAATAAATAGCCCCATTTCCATTTATTCCATCTTAGAAAACTCATAGGAAATTCATCCCAACTCCAAATCTAGTGAATCCACTTTCTAAATTCTTCTAAAATCACGCCATATTTGATGAGGGCATCCACTCATTTTTATAAAAATGTTCTCTGTAGACTTCATGTAGGATCAACCATACCTCCATTTCCTCCATCCAAAAATCCATGGTGATCCAAATCCATTAGAGCAACTTTAGGAAATTTTATTAGAACCAGAGATGTCCTAAAAAAATAAACTCCTATTTATAGAGCACTTTTATTTTCTGCTTGTTGTGTTGCTTATTGTGATTGTTTCCGGTGGTAGTTGACGAAGTAGACGAAGTGCTCGGAGTTGGACGAGAAGCGTGTGAAGACCTTGAAGACTTTGCTGAGACAGGCAAGCAGCCCTTTGACCATGTTAAGAAACCATTTTATTGCATGGCATATAGCACTTTTCTTCGAGATATTAATCATGATGATGTGGTGACCACTTCGGTGGGTTGCCTCCGATACTTTTACCATTGATACTTGCATCGTGCATGACCCTACCTCCTTATGAGGGTTATGCGGGTGGGAAGTAGTTAGGATGCTACGTAGTTGCTACGCAAGTGGGATGGGGATATGCATGATGATGGAAATAAAAGTGTTTTCAAAGGATTTTCGAAAACCCCGTCGGGTGCCACTAATGCCCGAGGGAGATGATGATGAGCTAGGTAGCCACTTGATAAAGAAGTGGTGTACCGAGGCAAGTGAGTGTGTGTGTTTTCGAAAATGGATTAGATTTAAGATTTGTCGACCGTTCCCAACCTTACATGTACAACCACGATACCCCTTATGGGACGGGGTTTGTTGATTACTTTGGTGAGTACTAGCATAGAGCCCGCATTACTAGTGGCGGGAGTGACGTGGTCACTCTCGATACGGGGTCGTGCTGGAAAGGACGATCATGGGCTGTTTTCACACACACCGGGCACACCGTTGGTCCCTGCATGGATGATACTTGTGACGTACATCATGCGGGCTGGGTGCCAATGAGTGGAATCTTTGCTAGTATCGTCAGGGGAAAGGCAATGCTCGGGTGCTTACCTCGGGTATGTAATATATCGCGAGTCATGGATGACACGGAAGTTCCCCGAGTCTTGTGGGTAAAGTGTGCAACCTCTGTAGAGTGTAAAACTATTTGAATAGCCATGTCCACGGTCAAGGACAGTTGGGTGGTGCTGCTTAAACTATGTCCAGTGTTTTCATAAAATTGGTGTGAGTGTGTGGATAACAAAGATGATACTTGAGCTAAGTCCGATGACTTGGCATGATGATTGAACATGAGATGATCAACCTCTGTTTATATTTATATATGTAGCCTATTTACATTGATACTTGCTACCTCATGATGCATGCTTTTACAAGTTAATTGATCATGTCAATGCACTCAAAATTAGCTTTCCACAAACTTACCTACTTAGTGCTATATCATGCATTGTTATACCTTGTTCCAAAACATGGGTTGCTTGCGAGTACATTCAAAGTACTCATTGGCTTGCCACTGGTTATTTAATTGGCCAGGCATGGAAGAGCAGGAATATGGTGAAGATTTCGTTGGTGACGAACATGCGAATTAGGACGCTTCCCAGTCAGAATGCATGTAGGGTTAAGGCAGATGGCATGGGTTCACGCTATCGTTGAAGATTTCCGATGCAAATATATGAAGACTTGGCTATAAAGGCCATATCTGAGTAAAACGGTATGTAATGGATGTAAGACTCTTGTTATTCAGTTTCTGTGTGTTCAGTGAGCATTGATCTCTGGGATCACTGTGCACGTACATTCGGTGATCACGACTTATGAGTCGGGGTCCCCACATGCTTCTTAGCAAGAATTTCCTTAGGCACAAAATCAGAGTCCTCTTCATCTGAATTCAATTTCCTTCTTGCCTTGGTGGCAGCCTTGGGCAGTCCATGGGAGCTGGGAGTGCCTGGGTCCTCAGAAGATGAGGAACTAGCATCTGGGCTAGTGCCAGCTTCCATATCCACACTTGGTTCTCTGAAGTTGTTTTGGCTGTCATCTGACCTTGACATGCTGACCCTGTGAATAGAGTATAGAGGAGCAGAGGGGATAAGCATCACAAAAATTTAGAAGGTTTTAAAAAAAATTGAACTCAAAACTTTAAGTTTAACTTTCTGCAAGAAGGATTTCGGTTCCATCGAGTCATAAATTTCGGAGCCACCGAGACAAACAATCTCCTTAACAGAAACTTGGCAGCATTTTCTGTTTCACCGAAAAAACAACTCGGTTTCGCCGAGATTGTTCTCTGTAGCCCTAAAACCCAAATTGGTAGAACCGATTTTTCTGACTTGGTGACACTGAGATTCGATTTGCGGACGATTAAAACTAAAACTTCGTTCTCTAATCTAATGGAGTTTCTAGAGGATGGAACTTGTTCAATCAGTGGGAAGATGAGGAAGTTGATCTATTGCACAAGAATCGGACGGGGAGTGCAAAGATTTGAGGCTTTACCCTAACTCGGTGACGGCCTCCTACAGCGGCGACGGTGGGGACGATTGCTGTCGACGACGGGGACCTCCTGTGGTGTAGACGCACAGCAGCTGAGGAAGGAGTCCGAAGACGCACGAGCGGCAACTAGGGTTTTGCAGGGACCACGATCTTGAAGAAGTGATTTCAAAATCGGTTTCGCTGATTATATATACCCTTTAGCTGTCGGTGACACCGGTTCTAAAATATCGATGCCATCGAGTTTCTCTACTGTCAGATGACAGGAAAACTCGATGAAGCCGAGATTATGGAATCGGTGCTACCGAGGTTCTGACCAGCTCAAGCAGGTCTGACCATCGAATCCCTCTCCTTATTCCCAACAATTCAAAATTAGCAGGTGGACTCTATCATGCCTGTTAGCCAAACCACATCAATTTGAGATTACTTTTCTCCTGTGCGAAAGAGTTAGCTGGTTGTGCGTATTTTTTCCATAGATTGGTGGGCAGAGAATTTTTCTCTGCTAATTTCCTGCTCTTTTGGGGTTTTGAATGTGGAGCAACCCCTGTAAACTGGTTGTGGCTTGGCTTTGTATTGGTTCTCATCCTAGACTTGTTGCGGGATCGAGGCATATCAAATAATGGAAGGTCTAGATTTGCTAACTTAGAGCACTCAAGAATGTCTTGGATGATGTGAATTTTCTCTGGGTGTAAATCTGGTACATCTGAGGCCTCTCTGTTAACATGGTGTGGAAGTACAAAGGTCAGTAGTCAGGGAGGACGCATCGTGTGTGGACGTTGTTTCTATCATTTGCTTCTTTCTGTTGATCAATGTGTGTGTTTTCCTCTTGTTCCATTTGATTATTTAAGCGAAGAAGACTTGTCATGTCTGATCCAGCACCCTGTTTGGAAGGGATGAAGATTGGCTACATTGTTAACCTAGTGCAAAACCAGTGAGGCATCGCCGTCATTGCATATCCTGATACCAACTTGAGGAATTAGCACTTCATCGTAAACTTATTCCTAACACTTCGTTAATTGATTTTGGAACCTAAAAAAACTTTGGAGTGCTTCTGCAGTGATGGGAAATCACATGGCAGATGTGAAGAATCTAAAGCTGCAGGATTATTCAAGTAAAAAAACTCCCATAGTTACATGTTCAAGTGAAAACATTAAGAAAAGAAACACATGGTTATTCTACACTGCATACCATGCAGGCATCTCAATACAGTTGTAGGGTTCCCAATGGTTGGGACAAGGCTTCTTCCAAATTATTTTCTCTTCCTGTTTTGAGTTATATAAATAAGTTGTTTTCTTTTCTCTTTCAGACGATACAAATAAGGAACTTAGTTAGAGCAAACTTCTTCACTTGTGGTTACTTATTTAGAACACAACAATTTGGACTTTCCCTGACAGCTATTTTCCTTCTATTTTTCTTTGTCCTCTTGGGCTAATAATAAATTTCGTAGTATTTAACTGAGTTTAAATGTTGTATGATATGTAGGGATGTTTTTGCTAACCCAATTAGCATATCATCTTTCTTACCTGCTGACTTGATTACCTACACTATACTCTAGGCTCGTGATGTCTTTGTGGCAAAGAGGCAGTCTTGCAGAAAAAGATATCACAAGAGGTGCGATGTGCCAAGGAGTTCACAAAATCAGGAAACAAGCAAGCAGCAAAGCATTGCTTGAAGACGAAAAGATACTGCGAGAGCCAAATGAACTAGGTTGGAAGTGTCCGATAACGCATTGATACCAAGGAAAAGATGATCGCTGATAACATAGTGAACAAATAATACAAGTGAGACCATAGAACTGTACTATATCTCTTTCCATAACACATATTTGCCTTGCTTAGATACGTAATCTTGTGAAAAGAGCATTGTTGCTAGCAGTGTAACATTATGATTCTCTATTAGAGTGTATAATGTACATAACACTAACGGGCCATTTCTTAGTGTAAGAGATTATTGAATTAGATCTTGAAGAATGTGTAATTGTCACGAATTAGATAAGACATATGTTGTATTTTTACTATATTTGGACATGACATTTATTTCCTATGCAAAACTTTGTGCGGTGCGTTTGTTGGAATCCGATGAATTGTGGGTTTATGTTTAGATTATTCATGAAAAAGATTTGAGTCTTCTCTGATTTCTATTATGATTCTTATTTGCACAATTATTATAGCTTCGTAAATCTCTCCAATCTATTAAAATAGTGTAACTCAACCTGGTAAAAAATGCATATGATGTTATAGTTTTGCGCACTTGATGCATAGCATGGTTTTCGAGTTGCAAAAAGTTCTTAAATTCAAATAAAGAGCGTCTATCTTCTATGTGGTATATCTTTTGGCGGAAAGAAAATCTATGTATATCACTAGTGTGAGGTGATTCTCTCCTCATAACTGAACTGATGATTGCCTTTGGAGTTTGGATAGATCTTGAGCATGTCAATGCGCATCTGAATGGATCAGTTACTGTCTTCTTTTCTTTTTCCTTTCTTTCTCTGTAATTATGATATAGCTGTTTCTTAAGCATATAACTCAACTCTGTATAACTTGTGTAATGTGGTATTGATGTCTGCTTCACATGTTGATAACATCTCGATGGCTCAAAATCTAGAAGTTACTTTTTGGCGGTTAAAAATCTAGAAGTTAAATAGTAAGAAATGTGCAACCCCACTTTCTGTTTTGATATGTGATCGCATAAAAGATAGTCATGCTCCATCCTACATTTGTTATTTGTTTTTTTATCAATTTGCATGTTCTTTCTAAACTTTTGTTATCTTAATCTATTTTCTGGAATGATGGCATGTCCGATTTTTATCTTATCTACAAAGTGGAAGACGATCTCTTTTGAATCTGAGCAGCTACCCTAACATCTGTAACCACAAGGCAGGAATGGTGGCGACTTTTAAGATATCTGCCATTTGTACATATAGTGATAGCCTTTTTCGTCTTCTTTTGCCATCGTTGGTGAACACACTACAAAGATCATAGTAACTTTCAATTCTCTAATTTTGTGTAAATTGCCTTCTATGGATTGTTTCGACATCCGTTTGAGTTGGCGACCTAGCATTATAGCACACCTCTTTGGATATGAAAATAAAGCTTGTTTTGTTGAACGACTATGTATTCTTTCGCTCTATTGTCCCACCAAAATCACGCATTTAGATTGTGTTCTTTTCATTTTCTGTCTTTCTATGCCGCCCACCACAAACCTGCAATCTTCTATATCTAAATAGCTAGCCCCACTAATGAAAGCGCAACTTCTCCCTAGGTGGTTTTGGTAATTAATAACAACATATACTTCATTGGACTAATGTTTTCCGCTAAGTATATCTCACGAAAAAGTTCAATGATGGCTTGGCAAAGGATTGTGAGGAGATACCCCAAGATGCAAGGAATGGATTGGCAAAGCTTCAAGCTAGAAGACTCTACATTTTACTTTGTGAGAAATCACTTTGAGTCCATAGGAAAGCCAATACTATTAAAAGGGGGTAAGGTATTGTTGGTGAACAAATTGCTCCACATGCACAAGTACTAGTCACCAAAAAACCCACAAGTTCTCCCACAAAGATTCTGTCTAAAACCCTTCCACTCAAAATCGGTGCTACCAACTTCCATATCGGCTACACCGAGTTTAAACCCTAGACAGAAACCCTAGCCACAAACCCTTCTCGGTACTACCAAGATTTGCATCGGTGCCACCGAGTTCCAGTGACCAACCTTCTCTTAGCTGTTTCACAAGAATCGGAATTTCCGAGAATTGTGAATCGGTCTCACCGAGTTTGGAAACTGCCCTCGGCCACTTATATTGGTACCACCAAGAATCATATATCGGTCTCACCGAGATTCCTAAAGTTGCCACATTTTGAACAAATCGGTACGACCAAGTTTTCACTTCGGTTTCACCGAGTTGCTCAATAATGGTGTAACGGTTGGATTTTTGGAGATGCCTATATATACCCCTCCACCACCTCTCACTCGAAAGAGAAGCACTCAGAACTGTTCCCCACTTCCCATATCCAAATTTCTGAGAGAGAACCACCTACCCTTGTGTTGAGATCAAGATCATCCACTCCAACCATATGGATCTTGATTTCTAACCTCCCCAAGTTGCTTTCCACCCAATCAATCCCTTCCACCAAGCCAAATCTGTGAGAGAGTGATTGAGTGTTGAGGAGTCTATCATCTTGAAGCACAAGAGCAAGGAGTTCATCATCACTATCAAGCCTATTACCTTTTGGAGGGTGGTGCCTCCTAGATTGGTTAGGTGTTGCTTGGGAGCATCCGACTTCATGTTGTGGAGTTGAACCAAGAAGTTTGTACGGGCAAGGAGATCACCAACTTCGTGAAAATCAACCCATAGTGAGTCTAGTCCTTCATGGACGGAAGCCATTATGGAGTAGTCAAGGTTGCTACTTCGTGGACCCTTATGGGTGGAGCCCTCCATGGACTCTCGCGACCGATACCCTCCGTGGGTTGAAGACTCCATAAACGTGGATGTACGATAGCGCCACCTATCGGAACCACGGGAAAAATCGTCGTGTCTACAATTGTGTTCGATCTTCTAACCCTTACCTCTATTAAATTTCTTGTCTTTACTTTCCGCTGCTATACTCTTAGACATGCATGTGTAGGGTGTGCTTGACTTGCTATCATTGCTGAAATCTGCCCACAACTAAAATTGGGTAAAAATAGAATTTTTAATTAGTCAAGTAGTCTAATCACCCCCCTGTAGACATACTTGTGATCCTACGAGTGGTATCAGAGCATTGGTCTCCATTGCATTGCTTTCACAACCAATGAGAGTATGGCGTCTAGTGAGGGAAGTTACCACCGTAGAGGTCCGTACTTTGATGGTACTAATTTTTCTAGTTGGAAGCATAAGATGAAAATGCATATTCTTGGTCATAACCCCGCCATTTGGGTTGTTGTTCGTGTTGGCTTGCAAGGTGAATTCTTTGGTGATGGAAAGGAACCAGATCGTGAAGCAACCGCGCATGAATTGAAGATGTTGCAATACAATGCTCAAGAATGTGACATTCTTTTCAATTGCCTATGCCCCGAAGAATTCAACAAAATCAGCCGCCTTGAGAATGCAAAGGAAATTTGGGATACTTTGGCTGATATGCACGAAGGTACCGATTCCTTCAGAGAATTAAGTTGGACGTGCTTCAAAGTCAACTTGACAAGTTCAAGATGAAGGATGGTGAAGGAGTTGTGGAGATGTATTCTAGGCTTGCTCTCATCAGAAACGAGATTGCCGGCTTAGGAAGCGAAGAAATGACCGACAAATTCATCATCAAGAAGATACTTAGAGCTTTGGATGGAAAGTATGACACCGTGTGCACATTGATCCAAATGATGCCAAACTACAAAGATCTCAAGCCTACGGAAGTCATTGGTAGAATTGTTGCTCATGAGATGTCACTCAAAGACAAGGAAGAACTTCACAACAAGTCAAGCGGTGCTTACAAAGCCACTAGTGATGCTCCCGCTACTTCAAGCGACAACCTTGTCACCAATGAAGAGATAAGCCTCATGGTCAAGAAATTCAACAAGTTCTACAAGAGTAGAGGCAAAGAGAGAAGCTCCAGCTCAAGATATGAAAAGAAGCGTTCATCTAGTCGTGACCGGAATTGTTAAAATTGTGGAAGGCCCGGACACTACTCCAATGAGTGCACGACCCCCCACAAAAGAAGAGAAGAGTCACCTAGAGGAAAAAGCTCAAGAGATGAGTCATCTCGAAGAGAGAGAAGGAGTAGAGATGATCGTTATGAAAGAAGACCCTCAAGGAGAAGTATGTATTCGGAGAAGAAGGATAGGTACACCCAGAGCTACTCAAGAAGAAGACATCAAGCTCATGTTGGTGAATGGGTTTCCGGCTCCGATTCCGACGACCACTTCGAGAGAAGCTATCACTCCGACTTCGACTATAGTCAAGATGAAGGTGTTGCCGGGCTTGCACTCGTTTCCTCCAACTCCTACGACATATTTGATTCACCAAATGAAGGGAGTGGAAGTTGCTTCATGGCTAAAGGCCCCAAGGTATCACACCCCGAGTATCTTGATTTCAATAGTGATGAGGATGTCTTACATGGAGATGATGACTTGCTATTTGACAAAATTAGTGATATTAGTCAAAATGAGCTAGATAATGATCATGCTAGTCAAGATAAGTCGTGTGATGAAGATAAGAAGGAAATAGAACGAGTAACTAAAGAATTAAACACTCTTAAGTTAGCCCATGAATTTACTTTAGAAGATCATAGAGAGCTTGTAAGAACTCATGAGAAGCTACGCTTCGAGAAGCTCAATTTGGAGCAAGAACATGAGTTTCTTAAAGCAATCAATGATGATCTCCGAAAGAAGACTTCTTCTTATCTAGCCAAACGACTACTCTTGTCTATGTTTATTCCACAAGTTAAGACTAAGCAATCTAGTAAAAAATGCAAGAAAGGAACTTCAACTAGTAGCAATAAAAATGATAAATCCAATGATATTGCTTCTAGTAGTTCTATTGATTCCACTAACGACTCTCTTAGCCAAGTTACACTTGAGAAAGAAAATGGTATATTGGAAGGGATTATAGAGAAAGGTATCTACAAAAGTCTTGTCGGATGTAAGCAATTTGAGGAGATTGTACGCAAGCACGAAGGATACCGGAAGAACCATGGCATTGGCTACTTCAACGCTAATGGAGTTGAATGGGAAGAAGGTCAATACCCCAAGCCCAAGTTTGTTCCTCAAAGGGAGAAGTATGAACATACTCTTCCCAAGGGAACAAAAGCTCAAGATGACCTTCCACCACAAGATCACAAGCTCAAGGGCAAGGACAAGCGTCAAGAGGAGATTGACCCATATGAAGATGAATCCCAAGCTTTGGTCAAGTGGGTTCCCAAGGCTTCTACAAGCTCAACTTCTACAAGTGCCACTTCAACACCAAGGATTCCCATCAACTTGATGTGGGTCCCCAAGAAGAAGAACTAGAGAGGTTCTTGAGGGGTGACTCCGCCAATGAAATTCACTCATATTCATTATTGGCAAGAACTAGTTGCAATCAACATCAACATTATGCAATAGTTCAAAGAGTCACACATTCCCTCAAAGGTAAGCAAGGGACAAGGTAATTAATGAATGCATGGACATCATCTTATATGCTTTGCACTCCATGTCCATAGATATCCTTGTATTTGTCTCTTGTGCTTGGGACTAACCCATGTAGGTGAGAAGAGTAAGGAAACAACAAGAATGCTCCCAACTCAAGATGATCTTCATCAACTTTGAGCATCCACCACTACATCACCCACATGAAGTCTTCTACGACAAACCCAAGGTTAGTTTATCCCTCTTATGGGGGGATGTCACATCAAGGGGGAGCTTTACTCTAAGACTTGAGTTAAAGCATCTCTTAATAATGTGACAACATTAAATGATTTATGTAAAAGTGGTAACCCCACTTGTGCTTAAACGATGAGTATGACATATGATCAAGTATTCTTACTTGGATCCTAAGTCAATATACTCATATATAGATGACTCCGTCATCGCCAAAGTGCTTGGTAGATACTAGAGTGGTTTTGCATGTTTGCCATGATTTCATTGGACATCTTATTGTGTGAGCATGCTGGTTTGCATATCTTTTCTCATTCGAGGACATCCAATTGTTGCTATTTGGACTTTGTTTTTTCTTTTGCCAATTGGATGGACAAGAATGCCTAGGACCCCTCTCTAGCTATCTATGCTTTCTCGTCTCATATTCTATTCATGCTGCAACACAAAACTTGAACAAGCACTTCTCGAACCCTCTGTGTGAGGAGCACTCGGAGTACCGTGTCGACAAGGGCTGCATTCCAAAACCTCATGTGTATCTCGGTGAAACCAATCCCATTAACTCAGTTCCACCAAATCACTGAGTTGATCTAGGTTTTTGCCTCGGTAACACTGATTCCACCTTCTTGGTTACATCGAGTTTCCCTGTCACCTAACAGTTGAGAATCTCGGTGACACCGATAACTTAGAATCGGTTTCACCGACAGTGAAGGGTACTTAATCTGGCGGACCCGACCTTTGAAATTTTGTCTTCAAATGATCGGCCTCCCCAACCCTAATCTGTCGCTCCTGACCCCCTGGTCGTCGCCTTTGCATCCCCGAGCGCCTCCGTCGTTGGGACTCGCCGCCGTGGACGGAATCTTCGCCGCCGTCTTCGTCATAGCGGATCTTCACCGAGTTAGGGTGAGAATCCGACCCCCTCGTGCGGTCCTCAATCTAATTCTTGCGCATTAGGGTAGAATTATCGATAAGCCACAGTTTGCAATCTTCCTATCCCACCAGAAATTCCATTAGTATAGCGAACGAGAAAAATTTAGGTTCAGCCATCCGCAAAACACATCTCGATGACACCGGGTCACAAAAATCGGTTCTACCAATTTTGGTTCTAGGATTCCTGAGAATGGTCTCGGTGAAACCGAGCCGTCATTTTCGGTGGCACCGAAGTGACTGCCAAGTTTTTGTAAAGCAGACCATATGTCTCGGTGGATCCGAAAATTTTGACTCGGTGGTACCGAAATTCATTTTGCAGAAAGCTAAAGCTAAGTTTTTCATTGTTCAACTTTTGAAAATCTCTGCATTTTGTGATGCTCAACCTTTCTACTCTTCTATGCTCTATTCACAGGGTCAGCATGTCAGGCTCAGATGACAGTCAGAACAACTTCAGGGAAGGGAATTTGGACATGAGCTCAGGCTCTAGTCCTGAGGGCAGCTCATCTTCCTATGATGATGTGCCCAGCTCACCTGACTTGCCCAAGGCTGCCACCAGGGCAAGGAGGAGGTTAAACTCAGATGAAGGAGATGCAAATTTTGTGCCTAAGGAGCCACCCAAGAAGGACAATACTGCCAAGAGCACAAGTGCTGCTACTACCTCAACCAAGAAGAAGGTAGTAAAGAAAGTCTATGCCAAAGCTGATTCTATCAGGGCACCTGAGGGTGCCAGGGCAAGCATGACCATTGATGCCCCTATGAGCTCTATGCCCAAGAAGGCAGGTGATAAGAAGAGATCCAGGAAGAGGATAGTTAAGGTCATTGGCAGACCTACCTCTATGTATGAGGAACTAGAGGATGCAGTAGAGGAGGAAGTGGAGGAGGAACAAGCTGCCCAAGCTCCTCCCTCCAAGAAGAAAAAGCTTCTTGCAGATGCAATGCCCAAGCAGGCCCCTTCCAAGAGCAAGAAGTCTGCCCCACAGAAGCAGGTTGCTCCAAGGTCCAACATGACCACCAGAGACATTCCTCCAGCAGCAAAGAACAAGAGTTCTACTTCCAGAGATGAAGAAGAGGACAGGACAGTTTTGAGGAAGCTGAGGCCACACATGCCTTTGCACAATGATGCCCATCCCATTGCTGAGGACATGAAGAAAAGGAAGGATTCAGAACTGAGATTATGGAGAGCAAATGACCCCTATGCCTCCAGGACGAAGGTAGCTGTTGATCCAAGGTTTCACACCAAGGAACAACAAGATTTCTATGAGACTGTCCTTTTGGACAAATGCCCAGCTGTCAGCGATATGAGATATGTAGACTGGGACTACATCAAGAAGAATGAAGATTTCTTTCCAAGTGTGCAAGCAAACTTCCAGTGCATTGACATTGCTAACTTTGTTGGAAGAGAGTTTTCTGCCTGGAACGATGAGATGATTATGCAGTTCTACTCCACTGCTCACTTCTTTCCAGAGGGCCGGATTGTTTGGATGACAGAAGGGACGAGGTACGAATCCACAGTCGATGACTGGGCTACCATCTTAGGAGCCCCACCAGTCTAGGATGGTGATTTGGATGTGTACTCTGAGGCCAAAGCAAATCACAACTCCATGGCTCAGATGTACAAGGAAATCCCTGCTGATTATGTGCATTCACATAAGCTTGGATCAGTTTACTATCTACAAGCAGGATTGCCTACCACCAACACTATTCTGAGGCATACCTTGATGCCTAAGTCTGGACATGACAAGATGATCCGAGGCTACTCCATCAATATGCTGCAACATGTTGACTCCCACACCAGTATTAGGGTGATGAATCTGATAGTCGAGACGGTAAGGAGGACAGCTGCTGACCAGAAGAGATCTTGTGGATATGCACCATACGTTCAAATGCTTATCAACTCTAAGCTAGAGAAGAATGTGTATGCACTTGATCGTCTACATTTTCCCCTCCAGCTAGAGTTTGAAGACAATGTTGTGGTGATGGACCCCAGTCGTCCCACCTCAACCACTGCACAGGCAGCAGCTGAGGCAGCCAGAGCCACTAGTGCTCCAGTGCCAAGGACAAGGAACGAGCAGATGGATCTTCTGATCAGTACAGTTCAGGGCATGCAGAAGGATATCAAGGACATTCTGGCAAATCAGCATAGTCTTGTGAGGATCATGGAGAACAGGATCAAGACGCTAAATGACAAGGTAGATGGACTGACCAAGACAGTGAATGAGCTCAAGAAGGAAGTGGATGAAGCTAATACTCATCGCTCTTCAGATTCAGATGAGGATGACACTTCACCTCTTAGGCCATGCACCCAGTTCAGGACCCAAGCAAGTACTCCTACAGTGTCAGCACCAGTGTTGAGGCCATCTTCTTCAGCACCTGCTACAGCCCCATTAGTTCGATCAGCTCCAGTGTCCACTCCACCACCTCAGAGGACTTCAGCTGAAGCCTTCGCAGATGCTCTTCTCTTGACTCCATCGATAGCTACAGGCGCAGCTTCATCATCTCATGGAGGAGATCCAGGCCAGAGCGACGTTTATCTCTATAGCTTTGAAATTTTTGGTAACTTGTTGCCAAAGGGGGAGAAGTTGTGGATCATAGGGCTTCGATAGAGAGAGAGAGAGAGTTGCTTTTCTATCCCTCTCTGCACTTTAAAAACATTTGCTTTATCATTTGTGTGTCGCAAACTTATTGTTGGTACTTGATCTTATACTCTTGTGTGATGCTATTATCGCCTATCTGTGAGATACCTATGTGATGATCATTTACTCTTGTTTGGTGTGTTATGCTTGTTATTCACTCTTATTAATTCTAGTGCATCACCAAGTTGTATGTGACATGGAAGAGTAACCCATAATCCTAATCGATTGTGCATTTGCATTCAAACGCAAATTTAAAATAATGCACAAATTTAGGGGGAGCTCTTGCATATCACATACCTCTCAAAGCGACGATGCTATTTATTGTTTATATCTCTCATCGAAGCTTTGATCTATATGTTGTCATCAATTACCAAAAAGGGGGAGATTGAAAGCACAACTTCTCCCTAGGTGGTTTTGGTAATTAATAACAACATATACTTCATTGGAATAATGTTTTCCACTAAGTATATCTCAGGAAAAAGTTCAATGATGGCTTGGCAAAGGATTGTGAGGAGATACCCCAAGATGCAAGGAATGGATTGGCAAAGCTTCAAGCTAGAAGACTCTACATTTTACTTTGTGAGAAATCACTTTGAGTCCATAGGAAAGCCAATACTATTAAAAGGGGGTAAGGTATTGTTGGTGAACAAATTGCTCTATGTGCACAAGTACTAGTCACCAAAAACACCCACAAAGATTCTGTCTAAAACCCTTCCACTCAAAATCGGTGCTACCAACTTCCATATCGGTTACACCGAGTTTGAACCCTAGACAGAAACCCTAGCCACAAACCCTTCTCGGTACTACCAAGTTTTGAATCGGTGCCACCGAGTTCCAGTGACCAACCTTCTGTTAGCTGTTTCACAAGAATCAGAATTTCCGATAATTGTGAATCGGTCTCACCGAGTTTGGAAACTGCCCTCGGCCACTTATATTGGTACCACTGAGAATCATATATCGGTCTCACCGAGATTCCTAAAGTTGCCACATTTTGAACAAATCGGTACGACCGAGTTTTCACTTAGTCAAGGTTGCTACTCCATGGACCCTTATGGGTGGAGCCCTCCGTGGACTCTCGCGACCGTTACCCTCCGTGGGTTGAAGACTCCATAAACATGGATGTACGATAGCGCCACCTATCGGAACCACGGGAAAAATCTTCATGTCTACAATTGCGTTTGATCTTCTAACCCTTACCTCTATTACATGTGCTTGTCTTTACTTTCCGCTGCTATACTATTAGACATGCATGTGTAGGGTGTGCTTGACTTGCTATCATTGCTAAAATCTGTCCACAACTAAAATTGGGTAAAAATAGAATTTTTAATTGGTCAAGTAGTCTAATCACCCCCCCCCCTCTAGACATACTTGCGATCCTACAAGTGGTATCAGAGCATTAGTCTCCATTGCTGTAACGCCCAAGAAGCGGTCCTATCCCTATTAAGGCACGAGGGCCTCGACGGGGATAGAAGCGCATCTAGTCATTTCGCAAGTACAGAAAATCATTGCATACATGTAGGAAGAGATGAGTATATGAGTTGGCTTACACTCGCCACAAGCTATCTTACAAATCCACACAATTATTCATACATTCATCTGGAAGACAGGGTCCGGCTACGGACGAAATCAAACGATAAAAGAAGCAATGAGAAACTGTCTTGCTATCCCAGGAACACCACCACGAAGCTCCCTACTCACCAGGATACGTAACGTACAAACGCTTACGTTCTTCATCGTACTCCCACTGGAGCTGAGACACATCATCTGGCACATACTCGTCAACACCTGTACCTGTATTGTTGTAATCTGTGAGCCACAGGGACTCAGCAATCTCATAACCCGGGTACCGAAACTATGTATGCCAATAGGTGAGGAGTAGTTAAGTGGTGAGGCTGCAGCAAGCGCTAAGCATGCATTTGGTGGCTAACTTACGATAACAAGAATGTAAAAATGGTGGCCTACGCATAACGGTCGTGAACTAGCATGATCACTAAGTGATCCTGAGCACCTACTTACGTCAAACATAACCCCATCGTGTTCTCTCTCGGTTCATCTTCACGAGCAGACACAATCATAGTTACGCACACAGTTGGTGTATTTTATTTGAGTTTACTTCAAGTTAACTATAACCGGGTGTTAAACAAATTTCCAAGTTGCCACATAACCGTGGGCACGGCTTTCCGAAAGATTTAACCCTGCAGGGGTGCTCCAACTCATCCATCACAAACTAACCACACACTGCGAGAATAATCTCGACCATGGATCCCGTGATCTCCTAGGCAATTCCGTTGGAAAACCTCAACCTCGAGATAGCCCAAAGTATCCTCGGAATTCCTCACGCAAGACATTCGAGAAAGGTAAAACAAGTCCAGCAAGATCGCCCGACGTGTTAACGAACCCGATAGGAGCCGCGTATCTCATTCTCAGGACACGACCGGATGAGCACTACGTACAGTGTCCTGATAGACATCCCTCGAGTTGCCCTGAGGTGGCCCCGCAAGTGGCTCTAGGTTGGACCAACACTCATGAGGAGCACTGGCCCAGGTTGTTGATTAATTATCCACGGGGTAGCTAAGCCCTATGCATTTTTATTAAGTTGTTTAGCAAATGTAGTATCAAAGTTGGGTCTTGCCAAACAAGTTTTAATCTAAAACGAATGGTCAAGGGGGTCCCCATAACAACCCCGAGCATGTTAGGAGCGCAAAATATGGAACATAACACCGGTACTCGAAACTAGTGCGGCAAAAGTGGAACAAAACACTG
Source organism: Elymus sibiricus (assembly GCA_039707655.1). Taxonomy (NCBI): domain Eukaryota; kingdom Viridiplantae; phylum Streptophyta; class Magnoliopsida; order Poales; family Poaceae; genus Elymus; species Elymus sibiricus. The sequence goes on along the minus strand of CM077665.1, from coordinate 215,940,252 downwards.
GGCAAAAGGCCAAGCCTTCCACCGTTGCTAGATATATATGTGCATTAATTTAAATAACAGTAAATAAAGTGATATCTCCAAATATCCATGTTGGCACATGGAAAAGCTTGCACCTGGAACTAACAACGCTATAAGAAAAAGGGTTGAGCAGCGGTAACGTAGCCAATCAAAGTTTGCTAGGAAGAGGAGGGGTTAGAGGCTTTCATGGCAATTTAGGAGGCTGACAGCTTAAGTGGTAGGTAACGAAACATAACGGTAGAAGAGAGACATCTAGCATAGCAAAAATAGTGTCGGGATCCGGGTACGATCATCTTGCATGGTGGGTCTTCAGAGGGACAAAGAGTTGGGTCCTCGTAGTTGTACTCTCCGGGATCCTCGTACTTAGGCTCGACACTCGCGTCTACCCAAAGAGAAACAGCACCAAATAAACATACCAACAAGGTGCAATGCACAATCAAGATGATGCATGAACCATTTGAAATATTTAACATGGCAACCCTATGCTAGTCATGTTTCTCATGTAATTATTAAGTTCTTTAGTATTTCAGACAGAACCTCAAGATCAGTTATTTGAACATGCATGATCATGGCAAATATGAATGCTCTATGCAAAATCGATGCAAATGCATATGTAGAACGTTGCAAACGGAGTAACGTAGCTCACGGTACACTCACGGCAAGGTACGAACGTTAACGGAAACAAAACACAAGATGAGGGAGGCCATGGGCTATTCCTTGGTATTCCAAGGATGCCACTAGATAGGAAATGAAAATCTAGCAAGAATAGAGCCAAAGATCATGCAAAACAATGGAGTATAGCTCCCACAAGTCACAAAACATTCAAACACACAATCTGTCCACAAACAGCAACATGTCATCTTGCAACACACATAACCAGAGCTACAGCAAGTTTCAAATCACAACCAAGGCATGGACATTAAGTATACAGCATGCACAACAATTCATCTATCTACACCAACATGAGAGGAAGCATGGATCAATGGCAATGAAGCTCACAAGATGGCATGTTGAATCTGTTTTAAGGGACTTAGTGAAAATTCCAGTTTTACTGAATCTGAGTTAACATGATAGCAACTTGATAGCAACTTTCATATATGCTACAGGAACTTTCATGGCATGAAAATTAACATGGTGGTAGAGGGCAACATGTACTTCAATTAATTACATTATGGCAACATCAAAATATGCATGTATCAATGGCTACCATCCTCAGAAAATGACATATTGAAAATAGCAGATTCACAGACTTAGTGAAATTTAACAAGGGGCAACAGGGCACTTGTTAACAGGATGGCATGTTGATAGCAAGTTTTACATATGATGCAATAGCTTAACCCACAAGTTCTTGGCACACATCTACAGAGTATGACAAGCACAACAATGCATTCCATTGTTCCTACTCTAAAAGAGCAACATATGCATGGGAATCATCAAGACAACATGGCAACAAAATAACAGTTCTCAACACTTAGAAATATTTGGGCATGTGATAACATAATTTTGGTGGCATGTTGACACCATGAATGCCACCCATATGATGATATATCATGGCATACAAAAATACCAAGGGCTAGCACATACACTAATGAGCATATTTCATGTTGACAAGTGTATCATATAGTGCAAGAATTAATTCATGTGTAAAAGATAAAATGAGACATTATCACAAAATAACTTTTTACAAACATGCTCAAATGACAAAACCAACACCACCATTGAATTCTGTGGATTATTCTACCCCAAATTCATATATCATAAGCCTAGGTTCCGATGGACAAAACTCCCACAAACTTCATTTCAAATCTGCCAACTTCACTTATAACATGTCATATGCCATATTTGGCAAATACTAAAACAGAGACAATTTTGGAAAAAAAAAAGGACAAAACAGCATATTTCCTTAAAAGGAAACAAACTCAAAATGCACAGAAACAATCAAAAACAAAATAAAACAAAACATAAAAAAAGGAGGGCCACATGGCAGTGAGCCAGGGCCCTGTGGGGCTGACTGGTGGGCCATGGGCCCATTGTTAGTGGCGGCTAGACTAAATTAGGAAAAAGGGAGGAGCCGGGGATCGAACCCGGGCCTCCCCCATGGTAGACCGAGGCAGCTACCACCACGCTGGGCTGCGTTAACTGACAGAGGAAGGGCTTTGTTCCTTTTGAACAGGCAAAAGGGGCATACTTGCCCTCGGACAGGAGGGCGACGGTGTCGCCGGTAAGAACTCCGGCCATCGCCGGGGCAGGCGAGCGGCTTCGGGGGCTCAGGAACCACCTGGGGCTCCATTCCCGGGACAAGCAAGGGACACAAGGCACGGCGGCGAGGATCCTCAGCTCGAGTTCGAGCTCGGGCATGGCGGACGCGCAGCGGGACAGAAGCACTACGCTAGCGGGCGCGAGCATGCGAAGCGGGAGGCTACGCGGCGAGCGCGACGGCGGCACAATCTAAGCGGAGCGAGCCACAGTTCTAGACACGAGCGCTGTCTGAACCTATCTGAAGACAGATTCAGAAGGCAATGCGGAGCGCGGGGAACATGACGGCGACACGGCGCGGGTGAGACCTACGGGCGACCAACGACGGCAAGGGAGGCAAGGATCGTAAGCGGGGTATACCTCCTCTTCCTTAGACTCGATGTCAGGGTCGGGGACGCAGCGGTACGGCGGCGGCACGGCGACGATCTTCCGGCGAAGCTCGGTTCCGTCGTTGCAGGGGACGAAGGGGCCGACGGGGACGGCGGCCTTGGCTTGTCCTTGGCGCGGAACGTCCCTTGGCGTCGGCGGCAAGCTTGAGGACGCGGGTGAGCAGAGTCCTCGCGGGCTCTCACGCCGGAGACGAGCTTGCGCTCTCTCTGGCCATGGAGGGCGACGGCTCTGGTGGGGGCGATGCTGGACTTACCGAGCGGCGGCGGCGCGGAGGGGGCGAGGGGAAACCCTAGGGCTGCGTGTGGCTAGCTTTATAGGAGGAGGGGCGCGAGATGGCTCTGCCCTCGTGGCCATGTGCATGCGGCTTGCAGAGAGGGACGCGATCGCGAGGAGGAAGAAAAAGGTGAGGGAGGAGAGGCTGGCAAGTGGGGCCACTGGGTGTTCACGCTGGAAGCGGGGGAGCGAACGGCTCGCCTATGGGCTGCGTGCGATGATGGGCTGCGGGAGGCTGCGAGGCAACTGGGCCGACTGACGGGCTCACTCAAACTCTCTCTCTCTCTCTCTCTCCAGAACAGAAGAAAAGGGTTTTCTTTAATTAAAACTAGAGAAGCAAAAGAAAAACAGAGAAAAGAGAGAGGTGTTGGAAAAGAAAATAAAAATATAGTTGAACTCACAAAAATATGCTCTATTTGATAAAAATGGAGTTGGCATTTGTAGAGCGAACAAATTATATCATATTTATTAAAGATGGACTCTGTTTTGCAAAATATAGAAAGGCAATAGTTTTCAAACATGGAACAGAGCTATCTTAAAATGCATAACATAATATTTAGGGGAAGAGCAACATTTTATTTCAGGTGTTTAAGCAAGTCAAAACACCACATATGAAATTGCTATATAAAAGGGGTTTAGAAATATTTTGGAAAGGACTTAAGGGAGGTTTTTCATACTACCAACACCCCACTTGCAAGCACACCTCCCACACATGCACTCACATCACAACAGCACACAAGCTTATGATGCAACAATTAATTTATGTGATGATGCCATGGTGCCATGATGCATGAGGAATGACATGAAGCAAAAAAATATTACTCAACCACAAGGTGGCATACATTGAAGGTTCACACATGGAAATATATTACAAGATGGCAAGGATTGCACTTGGGCTGTTACAATTGCATTGGTTTCACAACCTAGGAGAGTATGGCGTCTAGTGAGGGAAGTTACCATCGTAGAGGTCCATACTTTGATGGTACTAATTTTGCTAGTTGGAAGCATAAGATGAAAATGCATATTCTTGGTCATAACCCCGCCGTTTGGGCTGTTGTTCGTGTTGTCTTGCAAGGTGAATTCTTTGGTGATGGAAAGGAACCGGATCCTGAAGCGACCGCAGATGAATTGAAGATGTTGCAATACAACGCTCAAGCATGTGACATTCTTTTCAACTGCCTATGCCCCGAAGAATTCAACAAAATCAGTCGTCTTGAGAATGCAAAGGAAATTTGGGATACTTTGGCTGATATGCACGAAGGTACCGATTCCTTCAGAGAATCTAAGTTGGACGTGCTTCAAAGTCAACTTGACAAGTTCAAGATGAAGGATGGTGAAGGAGTTGCGGAGATGTATTCTAGGCTTGCTCTCATCAGAAGTGAGATTGCCGGCTTAGGAAGCGAAGAAATGACCGACAAATTCATCATCAAGAAGATACTTAGAGCTTTGGATGGAAAGTATGACACCGTGTGCACATTGATCCAAATGATGCCAAACTACAAAGATCTCAAGCCTACAGAAGTCATTGGTAGAATTGTTGCTCATGAGATGTCACTCAAAGACAAGGAAGAACTTCACAACAAGTCTACCAGTGCTTACAAAGCCACTAGTGATGCTCCCGCTACTTCAAGTGACAACCTTGTCACCAATGAAGAGATAAGCCTCATGGTCAAGAAATTCAACAAGTTCTACAAGAGTAGAGGCAAAGAGAGAAGCTCCAACTCAAGATATGAAGAGAAGCGTTCACCTAGTCGTGACCGGAATTGTTACAATCGTGGAAGGCCCAGACACTACTCCAATGAGTGCATGGTCCCCCCACATAAGAAGAGAAGAGTCACCTAGAGGAAAAAAACTCAAGAGATGAGTCACCTCGAAGAGAGAGAAGGAGTAGAGATGATCGTTATGAATGAGGACCCTCAACGAGAAGTAGGGATTCGGAGAAGAAGGACAAGTACACCAATAGCTACTCAAGAAGAAGACATCAAGCTCATGTTGGTGAATGGGTTTCCGGCTCCGATTCCGACGACCACTCCGAGAGAAGCTATCACTCCGACTCCGACTATAGTCAAGATGAAGGTGTTGCCGGACTTGCACTTGTTTCCTCCAACTCCTATGACATATTTGATTCACCAAATGAAGGGAGTGGAAGTTGCTTCATGGCTAAAGGCCCCAAGGTATCACACCCCATCTTGATTTCAATAGTGATGAGGATGACCTACTTGGAGATGATGACTTGCTATTTGACAAAACTAGTGATATTAGTCAAAATGAGCTAGATAATGATCATGCTAGTCAAGATAAGTCGTGTGATGACGATAAGAAGGAAATAGAATGACTAACTAAAGAATTAAACACTCTTAAGTTAGCCCATGAATCTACTTTAGAAGATCATAGAGAGCTTGTAAGAACTCATGAGAAGCTACGCTTCGAGAAGCTCAATTTGGAGCAAGAACATGAGTTTCTTAAAGCAATCAATGACGATCTTCGAAAGAAGACTTCTTCTTATCTAGCCAAATGACTACTCTTGTCTACGTTTATTCCACAAGTTAAGACTAAGCAATTTAGTCACAAAGGCAAGAAAGGAACTTCAACTAGTAGCAATAAAAATGATAAATCCAATGATATTGCTTCTAGTAGTTCTATTGATTCCACTAACGACTCTCTTAGCCAAGTTACACTTGAGCAAGAAAATGATCTATTGAAAGGGATTTTAGAGAAAGGTATATACAAAAGTCTTGCCGGATGTAAGCAATTTGAGGAGATTGTACGCAAGCATAGAGGATACCGGAAGAACCGTGGCATTGGCTACTTCAATGCTAATGGAGTTGAATGGGAAGAAGGTTAATACCCCAAGCCCAAGTTTGTTCCTCAAAGGGAGAAGTATGAACATACTCTTCCCAAGGGAACAAAAGCTCAAGATGACCTTCCACCACAAGATCACAAGCTCAAGGGCAAGGACAAGCTCCAAGAGGAGATTGACTCATATGAAGATGAATCCCAAGCTTTGGTCAAGTGGGTTCCCAAGGCTTCTACAAGTGCCACTTCAACACCAAGGATTCCCATCAACTTGATGTGGGTCCCCAAGAAGAAGAACTAGAGAGGTTCTTGAGGGGTGACTCCGCCAATGAAATTCACTCATATTCATTATTGGCAAAAACTAGTTGCAATCAACATCAACATTATGCAATAGTTCAAAGAGTCACACATTCCCTCAAAGTTAAGAAAGGGACAAGGTAATTAATGAATCCATGGACATCATCTTATATGCTTTGCACTCCATGTCCATAGATATCCTTGTATTTGTCTCTTGTGCTTGGGACTAACCCATGTAGGTGAGAAGAGTAAGGAAACAACAAGGATGCTCCCAACTCAAGATGATCTTCATCAACTTTGAGCATCCACCACTACATCACCCACATGAAGTCTTTTACGACAAACCCAAGGTTAGTTTGTCCCTCTTATGGGGGGATGTCACATCAAGGGGGAGCTTTACTCTAAGACTTGAGTTAAAGCATCTCTTAAGAATGTGACAACATTAAATGCTTTATGTAAAAGTGGTAACCCCACTTGTGCCTAAACAATGAGTATGACCTATGATCAAGTATTCTTACTTGGCTCCTAAGTCAATATACTCATATATAGATTACTCCGTCATCGCCAAAGTGCTTGGTAGATACTAGAGTGGTTTTGCATGTTTGCCATGATTTCATTGGACATCTTATTGTGTGAGCATGCTGGTTTGCATATCTTTTCTCATTCGAGGACATCCAATTGTTGCTATTTGGACTTTGTTTTTTCTTTTGCCAATTGGATGGACAAGAATGCCTAGGACCCCTCTCTAGCTATCTATGCTTTCTCGTCTCATATTCTATTCATGCTTCAACACAAAACTTGAACAAGCACTTCTCGAACCCTCTGTGTGAGGAGCACTCGGAGTACCGTGTCGACAAGGGTTGCATTCCAAAACCTCTCATGTGTATCTCGGTGAAACCAATCCCAAAAAGTCGGTTCCACCAAATCACTGAGTTGATCTAGGTTTTTGCCTCGGTAACACCGATTCCACCTTCTCGGTTACACCGAGTTTCCCTGTCACCTGACAGTTGAGAATCTCGGTGACACCGATAACTTAGAATCGGTTTCACCGATAGTGAAGGGTACTTAATCTGGCGGACCCGACCTTTGAAATTTCTTCTTCAAACGTTCGGCCTCCTCAACCCTAATCTGCCGCTCCTGACCCCCTGGTCGTCGCCTTTGTGTCCCCGAGCACCTCCGCCGTTGGGACTCGCCGCCGTGGATGGAATCTTCACTGCCGTCTTCAACATAGTTGATCTTCACCGAGTTAGGGTGAGAATCCGACCCCCTCGTGCGCTCCTCAATCTAATTCTTGCACATTACGGTAGATTTATCGATAAGCCACAATTTGCAATCTTCCTATCCCACCAGAAATTCCATTAGTATAGCGAACGAGAAAATTTTAGGTTCAGCCATCCACAAAACGCATCTTGGTGACACCGGGTGACAAAAATCGGTTCTACCGATTTTGGTTTTAGGATTCCTGAGAATGGTCTCAGTGAAACTGAGCCGTCATTTTTGGTGACACCGAATTGACTGCCAAGTTTCTGTAAAGCACACCATATGTCTCGATGGATCCGAAAAATTTGACTCGGTGGTACCGAAATTCATTTTGCAGAAAGCTAAAGCTAAGTTTTTCATTGTTCAAGTTTTGAAAAATCTCTCCATTTTGTGATGCTCAACCTTTCTACTCTTCTATGCTCTATTCACAGGGTCAGCATGTCAGGCTCAGATGACAGTCAGAACAACTTCAGGGAAGGGAATTTGGACATGAGCTCAGGCACTAGTCCTGAGGGCAGCTCATCTTCCTATGATGATGTGCCCAGCTCACCTGACTTGCCCAAGGCTGCCACCAGAGCAAGGAGGAGGTTAAACTCGGATGAAGGAGATGCAGATTTTGTGCCTAAGGAGCCACCCAAGAAGGACAATACTGCCAAGAGCACAACTATTGCTGCTACCTCAACCAAGAAGAAGGTAGTAAAGAAAGTCTATGCCCAAGCTGATTCTATCAGGGCACCTGAGAGTGCCAGGGCAAGCATGACCATTGATGCCCCTATGAGCTCTATGCCCAAGAAGGCAGGTGAGAAGAAGAGATCCAGGAAGAGGATAGTTAAGGTCATTGGCGGACCTACCTCTATGTATGAGGATCCAGAGGATGCAGTAGATGAGGAAGTGGAGGAGGAAAAAGCTGCCCAAGCTCCTCCCTCCAAGAAGAAAAAGCTTCTTGCAGATGCAATGCCCAAGCCGGCCCCTTCCAAGAGCAAGAAGTCTGCCCCACAGAAGCAGGTTGCTCCAAGGTCCAAGAAGACCACCAGAGACATTCCTCCAGCAGCAAACAACAAGAAATCTACTTCCAGAGATGAAGAAGAGGACAGGCCAGTTTTGAGGAAGCTGAGGCCACACATGCCTTTGCACAATGATGCCCATCCCATTGCTGAGGACATGAAGAAAATGAAGGATTCAGGACTAAGATTATAGAGAGCAAATGACCCCTATGCCTCCAGGAAGAAGACAACTATTGATCCAAGGTTTCACACCAAGGAACAACAAGATTTCTATGAGACTGTCCTTTTGGACAAGTGCCCAGCTGTCAGCGATATGATATATGTAGACTGGGACTACATCAAGAAGAATGAAGATTTCTTCCCAAGTGTGCAAGACAACTTCTAGTGCATTAACATTGCTAATTTTGTTGGAAGAGAGTTTTCTACCTGGAACGATGAGATGATTATGCAGTTCTACTCCACTGCTCACTTCTATCCAGATGGCCGGATTGTTTGGATGACGGAAGGGACGAGGTATGAATCCACAGTCGATGAGTGGGCTACCATCTTAGGAGCCCCACCAGTCCAAGATGGTGATTTGGATGTGTACTCTGAGGCCAAAGCAAATCACAACTCCATGGCTCAGATGTACAAGGAAATCCCTGTTGATTATGTGCATTCACATAAGCTTGGATTAGTTTACTATCTACAAGCAGGATTACCTACCACCAACACTATTCTGAGGCATACCTTGATGCCTAAGTCTGGACATGACAAGATGATCCGAGGCTACTCCATCAATATGCTGCAACATGTTGACTCCCACACCAGGATTAGGGTGATGGATCTGATAGTCGAGACAGTAAGGAGGACAGCTGCTGACCAGAAGAGATCTTGTGGATATGCACCATACATTCAAATGCTTATCAACTCTAAGCTAGAGAAGAATGTGTATGCACTTGATCGTCTACATTAGCCCCTTCAGCCAGAGTTTGAAGACAATGTTGTGGTGATGGACCCCAGTCATCCCACCTCAACCACTGCACAGGCAGCAGCTGAGGCAGCCAGAGCCACTAGTGCTCCAGTGCCAAGGACAAGGAACGAGCAAGTTGATCTTCTGATCAGTATAGTTCAGGGCATGCAGAAGGATATCAAGGACATTCTGGCAAATCAGCATAGTCTTGTGAGGATCATGGAGAACAGGATCAAGACGCTCAATGACAAGGTAGATGGACTGACCAAGACAGTGAATGAGCTCAAGAAGGAAGTGGATAAAGCTCCTACTCATCGCTCTTCAGATTCAGATGAGGATGACACTTCACCTCTTAGGCCATGCACCCAGTTCAGGACCCAAGCAAGGACTCCTACAGTGCCAGCACCAGAGTTGAGGCCGTCTTCTTCAGCACCTGCTATAGCCCCATCAGTTCCATCAGCTCCAGTGTCCACTCCACCACCACAGAGGACTTCAGCTGAAGCCTTTGCAGATGCTCTTCTCTTGACTCCATCAACAGCTACAGGCGAAGCTTCATCATCTCATGGAGGAGATCCAGCCCAGAGCGACGTTTAGCTCTATAGCTTTGAACTTTTTGGTAACTTGTTGCCAAAGGAGGAGAAGTTGTAGATCATAGGGCTTCGAGAGAGAGAGAGAGTGTGTTGCTTTTCTATCCCTCTCTGCACTTTAAAAACATTTGCTTTATCGTTTGTGTGTCGCAAACTTATTGTTGGTACTTGATGTTATACTCTTGTGTGATGCTCTTATCGGCTATCTGTGAGATACCTATGTGATGATTCTTTACTCTTGTTTGGTGTGTTGTGCTTGTTATTCACTCTTATTAATTCTAGCGCACCACCAAGTTGTATGTGACATGGAAGAGTAACCCATAATCCTAATCGATTGTGCATTTGCATTCAAACGCAAATTTAAAATAATGCACAAATTTAGGGGGAGCTCTTGCTTATCACATACCTCTCAAAGCGACGATGCTATTTATTGTTTATATCTCTCATCCAAGCTTTGATATATATGTTTTCATCAATTACCAAAAAGGGAGACATTGAAAGCACAACTTCTCCCTAGGTGGTTTTGGTAATTAATAACAACATATACTTCATTGGACTAATGTTTTCCACTAAGTATATCTCAGGAAAAAGTACAATGATGGCTTGGCAAAGGATTGTGAGGAGATACCGCAAGATGCAAGGAATGGATTGGCAAAGCTTCAAGCTAGAAGACTCTACATTTTACTTTGTGAGAAATCACTTTGAGTCCATAGGAAAGCCAATACTATTAAAAGGGGTAAGGTATTGTTGGTGAACAAATTGCTCCACGTGCACAAGTACTAGTCACCAAAAACACCCACAAGCTCTCCCACAAAGATTCTGTCTAAAACCATTCCACTCAAAATCGGTGCTACCAACTTCCATATCGGCTACACCGAGTTTAAACCCTAGACAGAAACCCTAGCCACAAACCCTTCTCGGTACTACCAAGTTTTGCATCGGTGCCACCGAGTTCCAGTGACCAACCTTCTCTTAGCTGTTTCACAAGAATCGGAATTTCCGAGAATTGTGAATCGGTCTCACCGAGTTTGGAAACTGCCATCGGCCACTCATATCGGTACCACCGAGAATCATATATCGGTCTCACCGAGATTCCTAAAGTTGCCACATTTTGAACAAATCAGTACGACCGAGTTTACACTTCGGTTTCACCGAGTTGCTCAATAATGGTGTAATGGTTGGATTTTTGGAGATGCCTATATATACCCCTCCACCACCTCTCACTCGAAAGAGAAGCACTCAGAACTGTTTCCCACGTCCCATATCCAAATTTCTGAGAGAGAACCACCTACCCTTGTGTTGAGATCAAGATCATCCACTTCAACCATATGGATCTTGATTTCTAGCCTCCCCAAGTTGCTTTCCACCCAATCAATCCCTTCCACCAAGCCAAATCTGTGAGAGAGTGATTGAGTGTTGAGGAGTCTATCATCTTGAAGCACAAGAGCAAGGAGTTCATCATCACTATCAAACTTATTACCTTTTGGAGGGTGGTGCCTCCTAAATTGGTTAGGTGTTGCTTGGGAGCCTCCTACTTCGTGTTGTGGAGTTGAACCAAGAAGTTTGTACGGGCAAGGAGATCGCCTACTTCGTGAAGATCTACCCATAGTGAGGCTAGTCCTTCGTGGACGGAAGCCGTTATGGAATAGTCAAGGTTGCTACTTTGTGGACCCTTATGGGTGGAGCCCTCCGTGGACTCTCGCGACTGTTACCCTCCGTGGGTTGAAGACTCCATAAATGTGGATGTACGATAGCGCCACCTATCAGAACCACGGGAAAAAAAATCGTGTCTACAATTGTGTTTGATCTTCTAACCCTTACCTCTATTACATGTGCTTGTCTTTACTTTCCGCTGCTATACTCTTAGACATGCATGTGTAGAATGTGCTTGACTTGCTATCATTGCTAAAATCTGCCCACAACTAAAATTGGGTAAAAATAGAATTTTTAATTGGTCAAGTAGTCTAATCACGCCCCCCCCCCCCCTCTAGACATACTTGCGATCCTGCAACTAACAATTTAAAGCACATGCAGCTATGCCACCTCATCACCCCAATTGCAAATACACATGTGTCCTTCATACCCAATTTTCTTCTTCCACACTTGCCTTCTTTAAATATGATGTGTTCAAAGGTATGCAATATATTACTAATTCAAATATTCATGTTCATACAATCAAATTATCATGAAAACATATTGCGACAACACATAGGGTTTCATCTATTTCCTTTTATTTACAGGTCTCGTTTTCTACATATTTAAGCTTATCGGCTCATTGTTAACTGTCATGGTTCAGAAATTGAGAAAATTGAGGTGAATGTGATGACACGACCAAAGCAGGTGCCATACCCATGGCATGTCACGTCATAACATGGCCATTGGATAAAAATGGAGAATCTAAAACATTGTAAGTGTCTACCGTTCGACATCCTGTAGCGAACGTGTAGCGTGGGTTCACGTTGATCTGGCCCATTAATTTTCAATCGGATGGCTGAAAGAGGGGGGAGCATGTCATGTTACTGTTCATTGGCAACGTATACTCCTTTCGTTCCTTTATGTAAAGTGTATTTTTTGGGGCACAATTACCAAGGCAACATATTATAAATAATCTAGGACAAAAGTACCCTTGACAAATTTGTTGATTACTGACAAGTAAATCAGTTTAGCTAGAAAAGGAAAAAAGATACACCCATTCAGGGGAGATATACTTTCCATCTTTTTCTATAGGAGAATGCTAACTTCAGTCGACTGGAAGTTAGCGACAGATCCGCACGATCTGGATGTCGTCCATTCCGGATCGAACGGTCACCGCCCAAAGTGAACACCGGCTTCATGGGAGAAAAAGAAAGGGGGCGGCAAAGGATGGGATTCGAACAGCCGACCTCCTGCATGTACACTACCACACTAACCATCCTACCTAGACTTTGTTGTTGTCAAAATAGCCCACACTCTGAATTTAATGCATAGTGGCTATTTGTTTAAAGATTAAAAATCTGAACGAGTTGCTAATTTTATGGCGCATTTGGTGGGAAGATTTTCGAAGACGCTGACGTCCATGATAATTTACATACCCCGGGGTGGGTGAGTTGTCGATTACATACCCCGGTAATTTTCATGTAAATACATGGTAATACACGCCCATCGTAGCTGATAACTCACGCGCAAACATTGTGATAACTTTTGACCCAAGAAAAAAGTTGTTGACAAACATACACTGATAACTTATATGGAAAAATAACATGGTAATATACGCACAATAGAGCTGATAATTTACTTGGCCGAAGTGTGGTAATCTTTTGACCAGGGGAAAAAGATGTTGAACCGTCTTTCCCTGATAATTCATGTCTATTAGCATGGTAATCTATGCACATCAGCGTTGATAACTTACTTAGCCAAGACATGGTAACTATTTTTGACTTGCGAAGATGATAACTTACGTACAATTAACCTGATAACTTACATATAAACGCATTGATAACTTTTCACTTAGGGCGAAAAGTTCTAGAAATACGTCATGATAACCTAGTGCAAATAGCATGGTAATTTACACACCAGACACCCGATAATTTACATACAACACATTGATAACTTTTTACCCATATGAAAAATGTTACTGAAACATGTCCCAGTAACTTTTTTTTGTCGAAACATACCCCAGTGTGAAGTTACTACTACCCCATGCTAAAATTATCATGCTTCTCATGGTATAGTCATTAACCTTCCCATATTATAGTTATTAGGCTTATAATAGTATAGTTATGATGTTGCTCAAGTCATAGTTATCACGCTAGTCATGCCAAAGTTACCAAGAAAAAAAAATTACTAACGGGACGTTAGCACAGTTCTTTTTTATAAATAGATATAATCAAAAGAGATGCTTTTCTTTTTTCTAGAGGGCTAAAGAAGAGATTATGAGCAATTAGAACAAATGCACTTCATTGTAAAAATTTATCAAAAAGCAAATACACCTCACATAAAGAAACGGAGAGAGTATCAACTAGCATTTGATAGGCCCCAGAAGATAATACGCATCGCACCAGTTGTAGCTGAAACATTGAGCCAAAGGCAAGGCTGAGGCTACGATGTCATGACACCTTACGAATAGTCCCGCTTCATATTCAAAATTAGAGAAATTAGCTTTAGCTAGGTTGTCAGTTTAATTTGTATTTCCTAATCATTTTCTCAGGCCTTCACGTCCGAGAACTAATTCCACCATGACAAATCAGATCACACAAGCGCAACAAAACCAAACCAAACTGAGCGATCGCCTTAGGTCACCAACCTTTTTAGAACCATAATCTTTACAGTGCTAAGTTACCCACATGCCTATTGTGCTACTAAATAAATGCGGCAGTAAATCATCTCCTTGTAACATCTCATACCAAAAACAAGTGTTTTCTCAACAGAGACTCGCTTCATGCGAAGCACCCTAATTGACGCTCCTAAACTCCGGTGACAAAATGTCTCAAGAACGGCATCGGCACTTCTGCAAGCAGGGACCATAGGTGAATACTTCAGTCAAACTATGACATTGGTTGTCGCCTCCTGAAATACAAGATTATAACCAAGTTATCATAATTTGATACTAGTATGTAATTTCTAATAACATGGAAAAGCATCTTTCCTATGGTACTCATAAATGCTGAACTTGGTGGTGAATTCACAATTTCACATGTTGGCCCACCAGGCTTCACAATAAACAAATACACTCCTCCCCACAGCCTTCCAAGAGACATAAATAATTGTGCTTTACTCACATGTGAGACCTAACAAAAATAAACAAATACCCGACCCATGGCCTTGTGCAATCAACTTATTCATGCCTATTCTGATAATGTCTCACCTCATATCTTGCAAAGGACCTACTACAGTCACTTAAAAGTCTCCGACACCTACCGCTCCTTATCGTACTTTTGCTTTCTTTTAATCGTGGATCGTGTAACAAGGCACTGTCGTCTTTTGACCATCTCCTAAACCAGTGGCTTTACTCTTTGTTTTTTATGAACGCCATAGCAACGCACTGTCATTCTGCTAGTAGGCAATACAAACTGGAGCGAGTCCACATTCAGTTATCCAAAATGGTTCACTAGAAAATAGTTTTTAATAGTCCACAGACTGCATACCCTGTTTACAGTCTTATTACAAAATATAATTTAGTTATTGCTAGCCAAAATAGCAAGATACTAATAAAGAACAGATGCAAAAATTCCCAAGTGACCTCTGATATATTACCTTTTTGGTCGGATGCGGTCCTCCTCAAAATCCATTATTCCTCCAGATTCAGAGAGAAAGTCGTCATGCCCCCGTAAGTCATTGTCTGCCTGCTTACATTGTTCAACTTCTGCCATCAAGTAAGAAAATGGTCCGGCAATTCCACTATTTAATAAAATTAGTTGCTACCATATGAACATTCAACAGTTGATAACTAAAATCAGAAAGGGAACAATTTTAGGTAAAAGAAATACAGCAGAATGAATATAATCAACAACATATTGTCATAAGAGATATGCAAGAATGTATCCTAGCTACAGAAAAAGGCAAATATTTTCCATCTACTAAAAACTAGAAATTGTAGGAACTTCCAATTTTATCCAACTGACCTTGACTGACTTCTTGGCTTCTTCCACTCTGTCCTCAAATTCTTTCTGGTGCTTCTTGTTCAATTCACTTGTTGTATCAGCCCACTTGATTTTCTCCTGAATTTGGTGTAATAAACTATCTGATGTTCCCAACCTGTGAAATGTACACATTTGGATCATAATTGGTAACAATATACTTCTGTCGAGGCGCCTTGAGATACAGTCACTTCATAATGCACAGTGGAGATGAAACCAATATTTTCAACTTTTTTAGTTTGTTATTGAAATGCCGGTTGTAGAAAAGTAACATGCATACATGTTCACAACAGCCAACTAACAGAAGCAGATCTCCTTCATAACTAATAAGGGGATTCAGACATAGCAGAAAGAGAGAGAAAACATGCCTAGACATGCTACCCACAACAGTTTCAGCATTGAACTGAAAATTACACCAACCAAATAATGGTTTTTCAAAACAATATGAAAAGATTCACATTTCTTGAACAGATGGAGATAAACTCGTCGAAACATATAAATACACACCAGTCAGACAAGGTCTTGATCATGTTGGTTAGCTGATCAGGTGTGAGGTCCCTTCCAGCTGCAAATTGTACCTGAAATACAAGGAAACAAATAAGAAGGAAATATCGCTTGAAAGATGAAGAATAAATTCATGAATGATGTAACATATCTAGGCTCCATATGTCTTACTTCAAAGCACCGCCGCAGTTGGTCCAGCTTGCCTCTGACAATACCCTATAGAAACATGCAAAATGTTACAAAACTGAAGCAGAATAACTAAATGTTTTGGAAATCAAGAAACACAGTATATATTAATCCTAAAGGGTAAAGACAAAACCACGCATCAAAGACATATCACAATCTAAATCTCACAAATGTAATAAATAGCAGGTAAATGATAAATAATAATTTCAAAAGAGCCATTTCTTGCTAATGAAATTGAAGGATGAGAACATATAGAATGTAAGTGTGTAATAAAAGAGAACACAAGGACTCACTGAGTACATGCACTCGTTGATGAGGAAATCTTCAAGTTCTCTCACATTAGAAACGTCTAGCTCTTCCATGAGCTGATCATATGGAAGTACCTAAGAAAGCAATGAGAAAAAAAGTATGTTTAGGGGATTACCTGGCGTGAAACATTGCTCATATATCAGAGGAAAAAGAATTACTGCCTATATATGTTTAATCAAGCTAAAAAGATAAAGAAACATAGGCCCAGAAATTTTGTAACCATTGATTACACAAACATATTGAAGTTCCTGCATCTATTGTTTATCAATTTATAAAGGAAAATTACCAGTAAACCTTGCAGATTTGGCTCCCAAACATACAGAACTACCAAAAACATTTACAACTAGAACTAAGAAGCACTAGAAGATTGAAGAAATCCAGACAACAAATATGCTGTCCTAAAACGACAGGCAGCACTAGAACTACTGCTCACATGATTACAGGCGAGTTTATCAAGTTTCATTCTGTGTCCAGAGAAAGGGGAGCTACACAGAAATGATAGGCATATCAGACAAGAATAGACGGAATTTATACCTTGGTTGACTCAGCCAAAGTTAGCACACTGAGTTGCTTCAGCTTCCGGGCTTGATCAGGCAACAATGCAGGGAGGGTGCTAGAATTACCTACAGACAAAGAGTAATTGCTCAAGCAATACATTTTTATGTTTTCGTATGTTGCAGGGTATACTAATGGTGATGATAGATAAAACAAAGTCAGATGCCCAAAGGCAGAAAGGAATGCATGCCAGTAACAATTTCACCCAGAAAAGGGTGACTACTGCGTACAAAGACAAATTGATTACTACAGCTGAACCTCTACTTTTAAGCATGAGAATGTATGGGCTGTACAAACTCCAAAGGTTGCTATTAAACAAACTAGCACATCAAAACAAAATTCGGAAATTATCTGCAAAGGACACTACACAGGAACAGGTGGCTATTTGTATTAATTCAACTGAGCATCAAAGCATAAACATTAACCGTTAATTAGATGAGTATAAAATTATGTAGATTTAAAGTTCCCAACAAAATTGCCCTGGCATGCGCTCATTAGGGTTTCAGGGCAAATGGCTAAATTCATAGTGTACTACCCAAACACATAGCAGATCAGACAATGAGTCACAAAGCACAAAATACAACAAACTGGAATAAACAAAACACCGCCTTACATCAAATCAGAAGGGCAATGTATCATGTATGCACATAAGGCGAAGGGATATATCTTACTCTTGTAGTCCTTGAGGGTGCCGTAGGCGAAGAGGCGGAGCAGGTCCAGCGACGAGGCGTACTGCGTGCCCGTTAGCTGCACCAGCGGAGCCACACCACGGCACAATAGATCGAATCAGACATCCCATCGGTGGGAACTGAAAACCCTAACTCCTAACACCGCGTCGGCGCATAGAGGGACAGAGTAAGCAGCAGATACCTTGGAGAGGGCTGGAAGGGTGAGAAGCTCGGAGAAGGCAAAGAGCGCCGGGTGGGAGGTGGCCTCGAGCACGAGCGCCGCCAGCTGCGGAGCCGAAGAGAGCGCCGCCGCCTGCGCCGAGAACTGCTCGATCAGCTCCGCCTGCCGCCGCTCCGCGTCCATCGCCATCTCAGCCGGCGACGTGAGGTGCTAGTAGGGTTAGGGTTCGGGGGATCTCTGTCTCTCTCCTGCTCGTCCTGCGGTTTTACTTTCGTTTCGCCTCCCCGAGCGCTTCTCGTGTTGTTTTTGGCTTTTCTTTTTTTTTTAACACAGGACAGACTCAAGATGGCAACGGTGACGAAACCCATCGGGTTTTGCCTTCCCAAACCCATCCCCACCAGAAAATTGTAAACCCGTCCCCGTCCCCATCACCGTGCGCGGGGCTAGTTTTCCGCCCGTCCCCTAAACCCATCGGGTTTCGGGGAACCCACGAGAAAATCAAAATATTTAAACAAACATAGTGGCGACAAAGAATAACATTTCAGCAGCAAAACAAGCACATTTCAGCAGCATAACTTGAGCAAATTTCAACAAAAAAACAATAGTAGATGGTTCAACAGCTATATAGAGTGTATTTCAGCAGCATGATACCACATTTCAGCAACAAAGATGATAAGATTTCAGCAACAAAGATGATCAGATTTCAGCCATACATGGTTCAACAAGATGTGCAATTACACAAGTTCTAAAATAGAATTCTTGGTTCACAAATCACGAGCACAAACGAGACGAAATGGTCCAATACATAAGTTCTGAAATAGAATTTATAGTTCACAAATCATTTTAAAGTTGGAATCATCATGGCATCTTTCACATCTCCAAGCCTCCAAAAGACCATCTTCAAATCTTCCAATGCCAAATCAAAGTGCCAAGTCCTAGGGAAGATCAAAATTCGCTCAAGCTAAAGTTAAACATGAAATAAATATGCAGATTGGTATATGAAATTTGCAACTACTTGTACTTCACCTGCATTCCCTCTTGAATGTCTTGAAGACAACTCCAAAAGCTTTGTGCTTGTTCATTGTCAGCATCTATGAGAATCAAATAAGTAGTAATGAACATCTTATGAAATATTGCAGCAAGATAATGATAAACTTTATGATGATATGTAAAGAAAGACACACCTTTATATTTGTTTCTTATCCAATCTTGTGAACACATCAAGGCCTCTAAGATTTCGGGGGTAAGACGACTACGGTGGTCACTTAGAACTCTACCACTTGTGCTGAATGCTGATTCCGAGGCAACCGTGCTGACCGGAGTTGCAAAAATATCACGTGCTAGCAGCCTCAAAGTTGGATAGCGTGTTCCACTAACTTTCCACCAATCTAACACGCTGAATTTATCTTTGGACAATGATTCCCCTCCAAGTTTCTTCTTACAATGAAGACATTGTGCCTTCCATCTCCCACGGACCTTCACTTTCTTGAAATCAACCCAAACAATTGATGTGAGCTTTCTCTTGGAACCAACTGCATGTCCTTCCTCAGCCCCATCTTCCTCTTCATCCTCATCCCCGTCTTCCTCTCCATCCTCATCCTCATCTTCCTCTTCATCTCCTTCATCCGCAACTTCCTCTCCAAGGCTCGGTAGCTTTGGGTTGGGCTTGGGCCGTGCCGGATCAGTGCTTGGTAAAAAAAATGTATTTTGCCGGGTTTGCCGGGTTTCGGGTTCGGGGACTACCGAAACGGGTGCAAACCCACGAAACGTGTCGGGTTGTATAATGTGCCCAACAACAGCCCCGCGGGGATGAAAAGACACCCATCCCCGTCCCCTAATAGGGTAAAAACCCGCGGGGACGCGGGTTTCGGGGCCCCGTTGCCATCTTGAGTACAGACGCAAGCGCTCATATACACACGCATACACTCACCCCTATGAACGCACACACGCACACCCTACCCCTATGAGCACCTCCGAGAGACTGAGCCGGCATATCATCTTGAAATTTACGAAGTCACCGTAGGCACCTCGTCGTCGACGGGAACGTCTCCTCACACTGAATGCGCATCGCCGGAAATCCTGAAATAATTCCAGGAATAAATGCGAGCACCAGGATTTGAACCCTGATGGGCTGGGGATACCACAGTCCCTCTAACCATCCAACCACAGGTTGGTTCGCGTTGTTTTTAGCTTTCGGTGGAGTTTTGGTTTGGATTTTTGTTTTCGGGGTGGAGTCGACTCGGTGCCGGTGGTGGCGTGGTGGAGTCCGCCTGGTTGCCGCGTACTTTGCGTGGGTCGCTTGTGTTGGCCGAAATCACTGTTCTGACCTTATACGCAAAGAATTGCACAAAATGAACTCGTCAGGAAAGTATTTTACGATCTGACCTTTTTAGAAACGCCACAGCCCGCGGCGTTGCTGGTCAACTAAGAAACGCCGTCCTACCCCGCGTTTCTACACGTCAGAAACGCCGAGCTACTCCGCGTTTCCGCCTACAACGGAAACGCCAAGGACCCTGGCGTTTCTTCGGCCGATATTTGTTTAGGCCCCACCCACCCATCAGCCCGTTCTTCCTCCTCTCCTCGCTGCGAACAGAGACGAGAAACGCCTCTCTCCTCCTCCCGACCCCCCCCTTCGATCTTCCTCTTCCCTCAACCATTTTTGCGGATCTTTGGGGCAAATCGAAGAGGCCGGTAAGCTCCTCCAATCCCTCCAATCACTTTTTGCAATAACTTTGTATTTTTGGAGCTTTTTTTGGCAGTGCAACCTAGGTTTTCAAGTAAAACAAAATTTGGTGATGATTTAGTTGTTTAGTATCATATGATTTAGTAGTAAGGATGAGGGCCGGCCAAGGATGAGTGCATTGCGAAATATGATGAAATTTGTGTATTTTCTATAGTTGCAAGTGTGATGGTGAATGCATATTACTTGATTGTTATATTTGCTATGTGTTCATCCTAAATATTTTCGACTACATAGATGTGTGCGTGCACACTTTGTATCATTTGGTACTTGTGAATTTAACATTTATAGGTAAAAAATGTATTATGTTGAATCCTAAAATTATTTGTTTCTATTATGTAGGATGTTTGAGCCGGATAAATATCCGGGCCTTGATGATTTCTACGAGCAGAAGCATCGTGCGGTGCTAGTGGAAAGAGGGGAGGTAATTATCCGGGCCTTGATGATTATCTTTCTATATTGGTTGATTTTCATATTGTGACAAGTTAAGAGAAGTAACAAATTATGCGTTTGTTTGTTTAGGTTCCTCCACTACTTCGGTTGAGGGGGCACAACCCGAATGAATCTCTCATATATGACCGTCGGTACGAGCCTTATTTTAGAAGAATGGATTTTCTTCAGTTTGTGCTCAACTTTAAAGGCACACCACCATGGTTGAACTCCACGGCCCTTACCGCCCTTACGGACCGTTGGAGGCCGAAGACGCACTCTTTTCACCTTGCTCTTGGTGAGATGACCATAACTTTGGAGGATATTGCTATGATCACCGGGCTTCCGATCGAGGGCAGGGCTCTTACAGGGAAGGTGAGGTCTGATGGGTGGCGACAACGGGTTGCAGCATTGGTTGGTGTTGAACCTGAGCCGTGGACTCATGAAACCAGGAAGGATCCTAGGCCATCTGGCGTGTTGTTCTCGTGGATACAGAAACATTTTCGCAAGTGCCCAAAGGATGCTAGTCCGGATGTTGTGGAGAGGTACGCCAGGGCTTACCTATGGAATCTTTTGACCCAAGTGGTGTTTCCGGATGGCACGGGGGACACAGCCTCGTGGATGTTCTTGGATCCTCTTCGTGACTGGGATGTTAAGTGGAGTTGGGGGTCGGCGGCACTAGCCTTCTTCTACCGTCAGGTACTGCTTACTATGATGCATTTTCATTATATTAAATAGGTATTTGCGTGTGGTCGTTTAACGTGTGTGCAAATCTGCAGTTGGATGGAGCATGTATGAGGAGTAAGCCGACGTCCACTCTTGGTGGTTTCGTTTGGGCCCTACAGGTTTGGATGTGGGAACGTATCCCTGTAGGCCGTAACGTCACCCTTCCTCCGGAAGAACGTTGGAAGTACCCTTTTGACGGGGATGAGGAGCGGTACCCCACTATCGCACACACATGGGTTAATGTCCAATGGTCGAGTATCGCAGCCATGGGGCGGTACAAGGCATACATAAGCGAGCTTGACATGCTGACTTATGCACAGGTAATTATCCAAATGCTTTGGCATCGTTTCTGAATCTTTTTCGTGCATGGGCGAGTGACTTGTTGTGATGTAGGTCAATTGGAGGCCGTACACGGTACTTAGGCAGTTCCCTCTGAGCAATATGTGCCTTCGTGACCAGCATCTTTGGCGTGTGCGGTGCCCCTTGATATGCTTTTTTGCGGTCGAGTGGCATCTTCCTCATCGTGTTTCAAAGCAGTTCGGAGTCCAACAACGCAGCCCGCCGGATCACGTCGAGACAAGTGTGGTGCTACATAAGTGAGAGTTTTTTGTATCACCTGTTGATTAATGTCTAACACGAGAAAATGGAACTGATGTATTCTTCTAATGCTTTGTAGGACGAACCGGCAAAACAATAAGAATGTCATCAATTGGGAGGAGCACCACATTATGTGGGTGGACATGTGGAATGCTCAGAGGAATGCTCGAGTTGAAACTGATCAAACACCCGACACTGACGAGGCGGTATATTTAAGGCATTTGGAGTGGATTCGCAAAGAGTACAGAGTTATCCACAAGGGTGCTTGGACTCGTTCAGATTGCTTGGACGTAATGCCAAGTGAGGATGCTGATGGTGCATTCAACAACTCTATTAGGGAGACAATTGGAGCGCATCTAGACTATGGCCCTCTCCATGACCGAGTGGTACGTCTCTCTTTTGTATTTCTTTTGAAATATGAACATGTGTCATTTCTTCGTGGGTGGTCTGTCACATATGTTTTATCTAGGGCACGGAGCTATGGAGATGTATCAACGATAGTAATGTGGTGCTTGGCCGTGCCCCTGGTCCAGAAACGGACGGGCTTGTTAGGAGTACTCTGCAGGTTAGATGCCTTGTTAACCGTTGCTTTCTTTTTCGTAGCTCTTTTAGCATATTAACATGTCAATGTCTTTTCCTTGTGCAGAAGGTCGTCAATCGATGCCGCACACTAGCCGCTTTACTGTCTTGCCACGGTGGTTCATCCACCGATGTGCGGGCACGTGCTCAGTACAGAATGGATGTGCTTTCGTCCGCTCGTCCGTCTTCCAGCCGACCACGTGCTTCTTCCGCTCGTCCATCTTCTAGTGGAGCTCATGGTTCGTCGAGTCGAGCACATATTGAGGAAGATGAAGAAGAAGAGGAGACAGACAAAGAGGCGGATCCGGACTACATGGAGCTTGGGGCTTCACAGACGGAAGACGCTCAGCAGCCAACTCAACCTACTCAGTCGACAGAAGAAACATAGCACATATCACACATAGCAGAATCATAGCACAAGTAGAGTACACATAGAGGTCCACGACTAAATTAAAGTTCAAAGATCACATAGCGATTAAGAGTACACACAATGGAGTCCATAGCAATGTAGAGTGCACATAGAGGTCCACCACTAAATTAAAGTTCAAAGATCACATAGCGATGAGAAGGTTCAAAATAAAGTGCACAACATGATGAGAACGACGTTGCTCTATTGTGTAGAGCAAGGTCCAGGTCCCTTTCCCTTCTTCTTCTTCCTCTCTTCTTCTTCTTCTTCCTCCCCCCTTTTCCTTATGAGACTTGCCTCGTGAACCACCTTCTCTATGAAGCGCTTGTGCTCCCTCTCTTTCTTTGCCGCCTCAAAAGCCCAAAGTTTCGCAGTTCTCTCTCGCCAATCCTTCAGCCGTTTCTCTTCAGCCATCTCACACTTCTTCTTCAGCTTGTCCCTCATATCAATGGCTCGAAATGTCATTCTCCATTTCTCCTTTTGCCTCTCTTCGTACTCCTCTTGCTTCTTCTTCTCTAGAGAGGCTGCCTCCTCCTCTCTCACCTTCTTGACAGCCTTCTCCCACCACCCCGGCATCTCACCTCCCCCCTCCGTGTCCTCCACCCCCTTCATTGTTGCTTTGTTGGGTTGAGAAGCCGCCATATCTACAAAAAATTACAAGACATTAGTTAGTAAGGAGAAAAACAACATGAAGAAAATGTACAACATGAAAAATAATATTGAAATGTATCAAACGTACGGAAATGGTCCTTCTAGGTATCCTAACATTCCTCTACCACCACCCGAACCTCTACCCATAAAACCTCCTCTACCACCAGCACTACCACGAGCACTTGAACCACCACGTCTACCACCGCCGGATCCTCGGCCCACACCAAGGCCACCACTTGAACCACCTCTACCACCGCCGGATCCTCGGCCCACACCAAGGCCACCACTTGAACCACCTCTACCACCAGCACTTGAACCACCTCTGCCACCGGAACCTCTACCACCAGCACTTGAACCACCTCTACCACCGGAACCTCTACCACCAGCACTTGAACCTCCTCTGCCACCGGCATCACTAGTAGAAGCATTGTGACCTTTTGAAGTTTTTTTTGTTTTGCAAGTCATCTTATTGTGTGTCGTTTCATTGCAATCACCGCATTGGTTCCTATCACGTGGCTCCCTGAAATGTCCACTACCAAACTCTCTGGTGCTCATGAGGTCATCCATATCATTCCTGCATCGCTTTGTTCTCCTTCTACCCTTCGGTTGTACCATCGTCTCTGGATCCGGCCTAATATTAGGGCCGTGATACTCTGGCCACTGTGATGGGTCAAGAAAAGGGTGGAATCTAGACGCCCATGTTAACTTATGAGTTTGCAAGTTGAATTCATGCAACCTCACAACTACACCATTAGAGAAGGGCAAATTCCTCGTGCGGCATGCCGTCATCATGTGCGAGCATGGCCAATGGTACTTACTAGGCCTCTCACAAGTGCAATGCCGTGTCCGAAGGGCCACCTTAAATGAGCGACCACCATATGATTGCCCATCTCTTGTTGTCCCACCTGGCTCATCCACTTGGTATTTCATTTCAACATTATCGAAACAAGTGGCTCGCTGGATGGCTGACTTGTCTTTTTGAAACTGTAGCCACTCGGCAACCTTCTTCGGATAAATCTCATTGGGAAGCTTCTCACTCTCACCAATCCATTTGTCGATTTCATCGGAGTGCTTCAGAAAATACTCATTGAGCTTGTAGAAGGTATATTCCGCTATTGCCATCATCGGCAACTGACGAGCACCCTTCAAGACAAAGTTGAAGCACTCAACAAGATTGCTTGTCATGTCGCCATATCTCATGCCTCCTTCGTCACATGCCCGTGACCACTTGTGTCTCTCATCAATATTCTTTTCTAGGAAATCTTTCCCACCTTCATTTGCCTTCTCATAGATTATGTTCAATCGTTTCGTGAACGACTCAACGGAGAAGGCCACACATGCGGAGTTAAGATCCTTCGCCAGATCTTTGTTCTTACAAGCCCTGTAAAAGTTTGCAAGGAAGTGCCTCATGCACCATCGATGGTGAAGCCTCACATGCCCTGGCATGTGAACATCCACGGCCTTCAATATGCCTTGGTGCCGATCGGATATGATGCATACCTCCCTATTCGGAGGAATGACCGTGCTTCTCACAAGTCTCATGAACCATTCCCAGTTGTCTTGGTTCTCCACGGACACCAAAGCAAATGTCACAGGCAACACCTGATCATTAGCATCATGTGCCATTGCTATCATTAGTGTGCCCTTGTATTTGCCTGTCAGGAATGTTCCATCTATAGACAAAACCGGACGACAATGCTCAAAAGCTGCAATGCATGGGCCAAACGTCCAAAAGGCACGACGGAACACTCCTTCAATATCTTGGACATAGTGGTACATTCCGGGGTTTCTATAGGACATCGCGCCCAACAACCTGGGTAGAATGTTGTACGCCTCTTCCCATCCACCGTACAACATTCTAAGAGCGACTTGCTTGGCCTTCCATGTCTTCCCGTACTTGACCTTATATCCAAACCTCTCTTCAACCCAACTCATCAATAACTTCACTTTAATGGTTGGATCCTCAACTATATGTTTCTGGTATTTATAACCGATGAATTCCGAGGTTAGCTGACGGTGTGTCGTCGGTGCTTCATCGGTTGGCGGTGTGCATTGGTGAGTGGCTTTGCAACTACTTATCTTCCACCAACCATCTTTCGTGAGTCTTCCATTGACTTTCCATTTGCATTTTTCTACCTCGCATTTCACGGTGTATCGCTTGTTGCAGTCCGAGTGAACAACTATGAAAGGCATGTAGTGTTTGACGACATACTCACACAACCACATCTTGAATTCTAGCATGTGCTCGAACATCAAACCTTTCTTTAGGTAAGACATAGAAATCGCGTCGGGTGTGCTACTTGGGAACATTCTAGCCTCAATTGTCTTGCTCATGCCACCGTTGACTATAGCCTTATCTGCAAGGCTAACATCACAAAACAAGGGAACTTTGTGATCCCTACCGGTGATTTTTGTATACCACTCCGCTTCTTTCTCAGTGAAGCCATCCTCGTCCAACTCATTCACCGGGCCTTCATCATCCGAGTCATCCACACAAGCACGCTGATAGACAATGTTAGGATCCATGTCATCATGCCTTACTTGAGCCTCTACGTCACCAACAATGTTGTGGTGCCTCTCATACTCTTCGTCGGAGTCATGACCATCATCTTTGATCGGTGCACTACCTCCGAACTCATATTGGGGATACTCATTGGATTCCACTTCAACTTTATGCTCAACAATAAGTGGCACACTACTAATCGGGCTCAAATCATCTACTAAGGTTTGGTTCAAGTCAACATGAAAAAGAGGAGCCTTGACCACCATACTTGCAAACACTTCGAGTGACTTGACTACCGAGGATGCAACAACCTCCTTGTATGCAACCCAATGCAAATTGGACTTGATAGGCATTGTCTTCATTCGACACTTGTGTGCCGACCCAACATCATATCTTCCTAATAATTCAACTTGGTCACTTGGATCAACCCACTTCAATCTTATCCGCGTTTCTTCCACAACCTCTTCATAAGTAGGACTCTCAAGAAATATCAACACTTCCTCATACTTGTCAACAATATCAACATTCATGAATGCCTCTTTGTCAACATAATGAATATTCACAATCTTGTCCATCTAAAAAAGGGAACAAAAGTACCAATGCTAAGTATACCACATTCCTAACAAAACAACTAAGAAACATCTATGTCCATCCAAATTAAGCATTATCCAAACCCTAACCCTAACCCTAAATCTTAACAATAAGCATAACCCAACCAATACAATGCAACACTATTGGAACAACTATACTCATTAGTATACACTAAGAACATCATATTTTGGAACAATGTTCAAAACTAGGGTTAGAAAGCACATGAACAAAAAACCACCCAAATAGACAAATCCAACCAAAAAAATTTGTGAGATGAAGGAGATTACCTCAAGGAACGGAAATGACACCGGATCCACGGACCAAACCAATCCTTTTGGAAGGATTTGAGAGGGGACAAGTGGGGGAGACAAAGGAGAAAAGGGGGTGGAGCTCGGGATAGGTCAATGGGGAGAAGAGAGTGAGTGGTGAGTGGTGGGTGAGGGTGGCCCGAGAGCCCCACAGCCTAATAAGTATCTCAGGCAGCAACGCCAGGGACCATGGCGTTGCAGGACAAAGTAGAAACGCCACATACCTTGGCGTTTCCAAGAAGAAACGCAGAGTAGCTCGGCGTTGCTGACGTGTAGAAATGCAGGGTAGGACGGCGTTTCTTAGTTGACCAGCAACGCCGCGGGCTGTGGCGTTTCTAAAAGGGCCAGATCGCGAAATACTTTCCTGACGAGTTCATTTTGTGCAACTCTTTGCGTATAAGGTCAGAACAGTGATTTCGGCCCTTGCATTGAGATAGGATTTTCTTTTTTATATATACCAGTAAACTTGTACGTGCAACAACCTATATTATATTTTTTTGCTGGAATACGTTCGGCAGCGTATCATTGCATTGATAGGGACTAGCAAACATGTCCGTGCGTTGCAACGGAAGATCAAACAATAATGCAAGACTCTAATATAATAAGCATTCTTATGACCCTTCATATATATATATAAGTCCACACCCTCTACTTTAACATCACAGCCAATGGTCATTCGACATGAATGGCCATTTTCAAAACAATGAAGAACATGTCAAACAATGAATCGATTGTGGGTATGGTTTTTCAGGATGTCTATTTGGACCATGAGTTGTGGTCCCGAGTCAACTTAATTCAGCTTATTAGTTCCTTCTGAAATTTAAATTTAAATTTGAAGGGATAACATTATTAATAAATTTGGACCTGATGTCATGAACTAAATTTAATAGTAAAATGGAAAGAAATAATATTATGAAAAAAATTAAAAGTAACAATAACATCAAGTAGATTAATCTTCAATACATGCTTGTTTGTGTTAGGTGAGATCGAGATAGTCTGGTCGTGACATCCTCCCCTTCCAATCGCTGCCTGATATCGCGATTCATGTGAACTCCAGACCATAGCTCCCTTGTCCCCCGAATCCAAAATTGCTCATTTTCACTACTTCATATTGGTGGGCGTTGGGATGCAAAGGCGGTGGCCAACCCACTGTACACAACGACGTGTAGACATATGTTTCTACACGTACATATATAGCACTAAGCTAGCTAGTAGCTTTTCTTTGAAAAAGAACAAAAGATGGGTAGTAGGTTTTTCTTAAAAAAAGAACAAAGCTGGCTAAGAATTTTAAATGGGTAGAGATGAACATCCCCTATTGAACCAGCAATAGATTTTGTGAGTGCATCAAAGTATCCAATCTGGTCAATTTAAATGGATAGGAAACATATATAATAGATATTTTCAAATATCCCATATAAAGAAAAGTATTATTATTTTTAGAAATGATTAACATGCAAGATAATAGCATATTTGGAATCTATACGTTTTTCTGAGCGATTTTCACATATCACATGTTAAATTATGTGTTAATATTTGAATGAGCTGGTCAATTTAAATGGGTAGGAAACATATATAATAGATATTTTCAAAATACCCCGTATAGAGAAAAGTATTATTATTTTTAGAAATGATTAACATGCAAGATAATAGCATATTTGAAATCTATACGTTTTTGAGCAATTTTCATATATAACATGTTAAATTATGTGTTAATATTTGAAAGATATAAATATTTTAAAAGTACTTGAATCAACCAGGAAAGAAAAGTTAAACAGAGTGGACCGAATTACAGTGCAGCCGTTGAGCGAAAATAAAAGGCAAAATAGGGGGGCACTGAGACTCGAACTCAGGTCTCCACGATAGAAGAGACAAGCCCCAGCCAGTCGACCTATCGTTCACATGTGACATACAAGGGCAATAGTCTATATGAATTAAACTCGACGGACAGCAACATAAAGAAAAAACGAATCGTTTTTTCCACTTATGAATGGCATTGGTGGGTAATATTTGCTAACTTTAAGGGCATTTGAATGACGTACGACGAGAAGCAGTCCGTACTTTATTATTAGGTAAAGAAAGGGTGTTACAGAGAGTTACAGAGGCTGCACCCGACTACGTACACAAGAAGGCGTAGAGGGGTACAGGTGGGGCAGAAAAGAAGGGGGTTGCCCAGCCCCAAGAACAAGAGGTCAAGTTACAGGGATGGTCGCTTGCAGTCCCTTCGCGCTGGCAGCAGTCCATTCGTGCGCTTCATCTTGGATAGTGATCAGAAGATGTGTGATGGATGGTTGTAGGCCATCGAAAATGCCGGTGTTGCGATGTTTCCAGATAGACCAAGCGGTGAGGATTGCCAACGAAGCAAAACCCTTGCGTAGGGCCGTAGGGGGGGAGTGGATTTGGGCCACCAGTCACTTGAAGAAAACCATGGAGCCATTGGGGGTGGGCGGTGAGGCGGCACCAGGATAGCACCTCATGCCAGGTTGTCTGTGCGAAGAAGCAACCAACCAAGAGATGATCAAGGGTCTTTGGTTCCTGACAGCATACGATCCAGATGGGGTCGTGGTAGAGTTCATGGCGAGCCAGCCGGTCTGCCGTCCAGCAACGATATTGGGCCGCAAGCCAGAGAAAAAACTTGACGCTCAGGGGGGCCCAACTTCTCCAGATTAGCTTCCACCAAGGGCGCGCGTGCTGCCAAGGAACAAAGCTTTGTAGCAGGAGGCCGCGGTGTATGAGCCGGAGCTCGTACACTGCCAGACGAGGGTGTCGGGATGCTCAGAGAGTGTCACATGATGTAGTAGCCACCAAATGTCAACGTAATCAACTAGGGTCGCCGGCCCAAGAGCCCCACGGATGTCCTGGATCTAGGTCCGATCAACAAGACCTTCCCTCACGGTGTAGCTGTGCTTGCGTCAGCGCGGGACAAGGGCAGCAAGAGAGGGATCCATGAGGTCAATAGATTGGTCAATCAGCCAGGGGTCCATCCAGAACTTGCAGGAACGGCCATCTCCCGTAGTCCAGCTCGTTGAAGCACGAAAGAAGTTTAGGACCTCGGGGTCGTGAGGCAGGGGCAAGTGAGACCATGACCGGGTCGGATCGGTGGCTTGCAGCCAGAGCCACCGAATGCAGAGGGAGACACCCGTGTGGTGAAGGTCACACGCGCCTAGCCCTCCCAACTCGATGGGCCGACAGACCTTGGGCCAGTTAACCAGACAGGCACCCGTGCTGGGGTCCTTCCGGCCATGCCACAGGAAGTCTCTGATGATGCGGCGAACCTTGTTGAGGATGGGTGGTGATAGAGCCAACGCCAACATGATGTGGACGGGCATGGCTCAAAGCACATGTTGGACAAGTGCAAGCCGCTCACCACAAGAGTGTTGGTGAAAGTTGCATGGGAAACAAAAAATTTCCTACGCACACGCAAGAACTATCCATGGTGATGAGCATCTACAAGAGGGAGAGCGGATCTACATACCCTTGTAGATCTCTAAGCGGGAAGCGTTAAGAAACGCGGTTGATGTAGTCGAACGTCTTCGTGATCCAAATCGCCGAGCGTCCCGCGATCCAATCACGATCCGTCCCGATCTAGCGCCGAACGGACGGCACCTCCGCATTCAGCACACGTACAGCTCGATGACAATCTCTGCCTCTTTGATCCAGCAAGAGGGAGCGGAGAGGTAGATGAGTTCTCCGGCAACATGACGGTGTGGTGGCGGTGGTGGTGCTGCTATCCCGGCAGGGCTACGCCTAGCGCTACCAAAACCGCGAACGGAGGAGAAAACGATCTAGGGAGAGAGAGGGGCACCAAGGGCTTTGTGTGTCCTCTTGGGGCGCCCCCTCCCCTCTATATATAGGTGGAGGGGCGTGGAGATCAGCCCCTCCAAGCCCTAGGGCGCAGCCAAGGGGGAGGAGTTGGACTCCTAGTCCAATTCCCTCCCTTTCCATAAACCGATGGACTTTCCACCTCTCCCAAGCCACATGGGCCTTGAGGGACTTGTGTGCCTGGCCCAATAAGGCCAGGGCGCCTCCCCTCGGCCCATGCAAACCCTTGGGACGTGGTGGAACCCTTGGTGGACTTCCGGACTCCTCCGGATGTTTCCGGAACCTTCTAGAAGCTTCCCGGTACAATACCGGAAAAACCCGAAACTTTTCCGGACGCCAAAATATGACTTCCCATATATAAATCTTTACCACCGGACCATTCCGGAGCTCCTCGTGACGTCCGGGATCTCATCCAGGACTCCGAACAACCTTCGGTCACCAACATACATAACTCAATAATACCGAAACGTCACCGAACGTTAAGTGTGCAGACCCTGCGGGTTCGAGAACTATATAGACATGACCGAGACACCTCTACGGTCAATAATCAATAGCAGGACCTGGATGCCCATATTGGTTACTACATATTCTACGAAGATCTTTATCGGTTGAACCTCTATGTCAAGGATTCAGTCAATCCCGTATGATGTTCCCTTTGTTTATCGGGATGTTACTTGCCCAAGATTCGATCGTCGGTATCTCTATACCTAGTTCAATCTCGTTACTGGCAAGTCTCTTTACTCATTCCGTAACACAAGATCCCATGGCTAACACTTAGTCACATTGCTTGCAAGGCTTATTGTGATGTTGTATTACCGAGTGGGCCCTGAGATACCTCTCCGTCATACGGAGTAACAAATCCCAGTCTCGATCCATGCCAGCTCAACAAACACCTTCGGAGATACCTGTAGAGCATCTTTATAGTCACCCAGTTACGTTGTGACATTTGATACACACAAGGTATTCCTCCGGTGCAGTGAGTTGCATGATCTCATGGTTATAGGAACAGATACTTGACATGCAGAAAACAATAGCAATAAACTGACACGATCATATGCTACGTTCATAGTTTGGGTCTTGTCCATCACATCATTCTCCTAATGATGTGATCCCGTTATCAAATGACATTTCATGTCTATGGCTAGGAAACCTTGACCATCTTTGATTAACGAGCTAGTCTACTAGAGGCATACTAGGGACACAATGTTTGTCTATATACCCACACATGTATTAATGTTTCCAATCAATACAATTATAGCATGGACAATAAACGATTATCATGAACAAGGAAATATAATAATAACTACTTTTATTATTGCCTCTAGGGCATATTTCCAACAAAGAGAACATGGACGCCTTCCAGGGTGCAAGCTTCTTGAGGAGCTTGTCCAGAAGGGGGAGAAGCTGAAAGGAGGAGACTTCCCGGATGGACAGCGAGAGACATAGGTATTGAATAGGGAATGGCATGACGGAGCAAGCAAGGTCTTCTGCGATGCTCTCCGAAATGGGTGGTGGTCATTGAATTGGTGTGGCCGAGCATTTGTTGTAGTTGATGCGGAGGCCGGAAGCCCCTCCAAAGGTGTTGAGTAACGCTCGCACAGAGAGAAATTCATCCGAGTCGGGGTGGCAGAAAAATGACCACGTCGTCCACGAAGAGGGAGACACTAAAGGTGGCATGACGGGGAGTCACGCGCCGTAGGACCCCAACTTGAGTGGCATGCTGAAGAAGGGAGTTTAGGGTGTTGATGACGATGGTGAAAAGCATCAGTGATATGGGGTCACCCTGTCGCAGCCCACACACATGGAGAATGGGAGGCCCGACGGTGCCATTCATGAGCACCCGAGTGGAGACGGTGCAAAGAAGGATCGAGACCCATTCACGTCAGCAATGCCCGAAGCCCAGATGCCCGAGAACCTCAAGAAGGAATGGCCAAGAAGCCGAGTCAAAGGCCCGCACGATGTCGAGCTTGAGAAGCACTCACGGCAACTTGAGAGTGTGCAGTTGCCTTGCCGTTTGTTGCACGAGCATAAAGTTGTCATGGACGGATCGCCCCGCAATGAAGGCACTTTGGTTTGAAGAAATAATCTCTTCAACTCGTGGCCCAAGCCTCAAAGACAACACCTTCGCAAAAAGCTTGGCGAATAGGTGAATCAGGCTAATGGGATGGTAATCCAAGAGCGTGGTAGCATCCGCTTTCTTGGGAAGGAGGGTTATCAAGGCCTCGTTCAGCTTTTGGAAGGCACGCCCATTGAGCGAGTAGAGTTTGTCGAACGCTTCCATGAAGTCTTGCTTGATCGTCTCCCAACACACGTGAAGGAACTCGGTCGTGAAGCCGTTGGGGCCGGGTGCCTTGCCGGAGGGCATTTCTTAATGGCCTCCCAAACCTCAGCCTCCGTTAAGGGCCGATCGAGCTCAAAGAGATCAAAAACGCGGGAGTCGATGGCCGAGAGGTTGATGGAGTGAGCATGCTCGGAGTGGGACCCGAGGATAGAAGAGAAGTGGTCGAAGGCAGCCTTGGCCATGTCGATGTCGCCAGAGATGCGCACGTTGCCATCATGAAGTTCTAAGATGCGGTTATTATTTCTCCGGTGAGCAGCACTTATCTTGGAGAAAGCGAAGCAAGATTCCCCGTGCTTCAGCCATGCAAACCGAGCACGTTTCCTCGCAATGGTTCGCTCAAGAGAGGCCAAGCCGAGGTGTGTACATTTCAACTCACGTCGTAGCCATGCTTCCGCGGGCGAAAGCTGCCGCGCGTCTTGGGCCACATCGAAGCGGAGGATGAGCTTGCGGGCCACCGCAAGTCGAGTGGAAATCCCGGAGAGGGTATGTACACTCCATCCCTGGAGACGAAGCGCAATGGCCTTGAGTCGCGCGAAGATGCGTCTAAAGGGGTCTGGCTCCGGGTCTGTGGAGGCCGAGGCCCCTGTCACCACTTGCTAAAAGCCCTCTAGATTGAGCCAGTAGCTGTGGAAGTGGAACCTCCTGGAACCATAGGATTGAGCAGAGCATCGATCACAAGTGGGCAATGATCCGAGGCCGCTGAGGCAAGGCAATGCAGAAGGCAGGAGGGGTGCGTTGTGTCCCAGTCTGGGGTGCAAAGCACGCGATCATTTCTGACAAGCATTGGGTTCTGCTGCTCGTTAGACCATGTGTAGCGTCGATCGTGCAGATAGACATCACGCAAGGCCAAATCTGCGATGAAGCGACGAAAATGGTTCATCGTTCTATGGTCGATGTGGTTATTATTCTTGTCAGCGAAGGAGGAGATCATGTTGAAGTCCCCTTCAACAAGCCAAGGCCTATAAATAGAGACCTGGAGATCTTAAAGCTTGGAGATGAACGCGAGCTTCTATGGGGTACCTTGGGGTCCATAAACACCTGAGATCCACCGATGGGCACCGGCTATGACTGGAGAAACCACGACTGAAACATGGTGATCACCAATCATGGGGTTAGAGAGCGAGATGGTAGTCCGCCGCCACGCTAGCAGAATCCCACAACGCGTGCCACTCTGGGGGAGGTAGTAGAAATCCTCGAATGGCGCATTGAGGGTTTCCAAGACAAGAGCCGATGTGACCAAAGCTAGTTTCGTTTCTTGAAGACATACAATACATGGCATGGTGGAGGAGATCACACTATGTATAGCCGTACGCTTGGCCAAGCTGTTCAGGCCACGTACGCTTGGCCAAGCATGACCTGAAGAAGCCCACTGACGATGAAGACATGGAATAAGCTAGCTTAGTAGTAGCCCCACCATGAGAGAAATAAAGATGAACGTTTTTGCAATTCGTGTGATCGACCATACCAACCTTATGTGGGTGGCGATACTATAGTGTTGATTGAACTTTATGAATGTGTGGACTTGAGTTTTTGTGTGTCTTTGTGTTGTTTGTATCCATTCTCTCTCTCTATCTCTCTCTCTCTCTTACCCATCTCACCCCCAAAACCTTTATTAGTAGCCCCACCATGAGAGAAATAAAGATGAACGTTTTTGCGATTTGTGTGATCGACCATACCAACCTTATGTGGGTGGCGATACTATTGTGTTGATTGAACTTTATGAATGTGTGGACTTGAGTTTTTGATGTTTTGTGTCTTTGAGTTGTTTGTATCCATTCTCTCTCTCTCTTACCCATCTCATCCCCAAAACCTTGGACCCAATAGATGATGAATGAAGATAGACTCGTGTTTTCTAGATCAATGACTCACTTGGGCACAGAACAATGGATTCAGAACATGGAGGATCACCTGAGGAATAACTTTGTTGCAAGAAAAGTAATGGTCCAATATGCCCTACAGTACTTTGCAGAAGGTGCTGCAACTTGGTGGAAGGTGCATGAAGCTATCCATGGAAGGCAAGCATCAATCACTTCGGAAGAATTCAAGATGACTCTGCAAAAATCTCATGTTGTCACCAACACCCAGAAGCCCCGTTGCAAACATGTGAAGAAGATTTGTGCATGCAAGATATGTGGAGAGATAGGACATACTCAGGAAGAACACAAGGAAGGATGTCCTCATTATGAAGAAAATCACCTAGCTGAGGAATGCCCGACTAGGCAGGTGACATGTTTCTTGTGTGAAGGAACTACTCATTTCCCGGCACAATGTCAACTTTACATCAAGGTACAAGAAGTCAAGAAGCAGCAGAAAGAAGCAATGAAAGAAGCCCCCAGGAAAAATATAGAAGAACCCATGATGATGGAAGATATACCAGACCCACTTGGAGACACCAAGTCATGTTATTCATGTGGAGAAGAAGGACATATCTCCCAAAATTGTCCAAATGAGTATATGGGAGACTTCCCGACAGTAGAAGTGCAATATGATCCCCAGGAGTTAGAAGTGATGATCAACCTGGACAAGAAGAAAGGCCAAGTAAGTGGAGGCATCAGATGTTTGCATTCTAGCTTGGAGAGGCCTAATTGCTATTGCAATAAGTATAAGCCAAGCATCAGGAAAGGAGCCCAACCCAAGAAGAAGAAAAGGACCCCGTGGTTTTCTACACGGAAGGATTTGAGCCACATCACTTGTCATCGGTGCAACAAGACATGACACTACTCCTATACCTGCACAGAGAAGAAGGCTAAACATGAGTAGTTTGAGTCTTGGATTTTTGGAAGTAATAAATGTAATAGGAAGCACTCTTATTTTTCTTTAGATTATGGAGTTGAAGTATGTAACGGAAGTCTCAGAGATTGTAATAACTTCATGAATCAATAGAATTTATTGTGTCATGACTCCCTATGTTGAATTGTATGAGTTGTTACTCTATAAACAAAGACCTCTGACCATTTTCGAGGATATGAGAAAATATGGTTTGTGCATGCATAAGCACATTTCATTTTAAGTGTGGTAGTAATCGGTAAGACCACAAGAACCAAGGAGAAAGAATGTACCGTTCATGCCAAGGAGTCTAGACACAATGAATACAGGTGAAGGTAATGTTGGACCATATCAAACTATGTGGTTGACAGCATTTCTAACAAAGTACTTTTGAAGTTGGAATTTTGAGAATAGAATAAGGATGAAATGAAGGAATGATTATGATGAACCAATACCTATGGGTAAACAGACCAATGGAAAGGAAAATGAATTCCACAGAGTGGAATCTAGACAAGAAATAGTCTGTGATGTATTACCTCAAGGGTATGATGAAAGAAATTGAAGGCAATGTTGGAAATATGAAACGCTAGCAACCCCAAGGGTGAGTTGAAATCTATACAGGTATTCAAGTGAGCCCACAAAACCACAGACCTCAGGATTGATAAGGATCAAGCACTACCTTTATGAAGGAAGGAACTTGGAAGAAGCTATGACTGATCAGCAAAAGTTTTCCTAGGAGGATACGAAACCCTGAGAGATGTGAAGAAACGATAGATGTTTTGTTCAGCTTGCAGAATCAATGGAGTTATCCGAACTTTGTTTGTTGACAAGAGAATTTTCTGCGACGCTTGTGAGGAAGCCCAAGTGTTAGAATACGAGATTCGCTAAACCTTATACAAGGTAATGATTTCAGTGCGACATGGATTGATCACCATGATGACTTACTCTTATCATTTGCTCTTGCTATTTGGAATGGTAAATCTGAGAGACTTACCCATAGTAGAGAGACGACGTTCTTTGAAGCTTTTGTTTAAGCCTTAGAATGGTATGATGAAGACCCTTGTACATGGTAGCGGTTGTCACACGTAGGAAATTTTACGGTGAGGATGAAGCCAAGACCCATTTCACTGCAGGATAACCACAAATGGTAGACCACCATGTGATCATCGGTAAGTTAATTAGAATGATCACGAGACTTGTCAGTTAAGGAGACCCAGTAACGGAGCACATCAACAAAGGAGCTACTGTGAAGAATGTGAAGAGACACATATTGCCAAGGACCCTAGAGGATTGTCATGATATTGAGGGACCAGTAACTCTCATTTTAAGTGTGGTAGCCCCACACTTTCAGGTCAATGGATTTGCTAGAAGACCCCTAAACCCTAACCTTTTCTTTCTAGGCTCTCCGAATCTCGAGGACGAGATTCATTTTAAGTGTGGTAGGTTTGTAACATCCCAAACTTTGGAATGTTATATTATTTAACTGAATGATTGATTGTTTGATTGAGTGATTGAATCTGAGTGAAATTTGAAACTTTTTGAAACTTTTGAATAAGAGGGAATAAAATGATTTCCCCCTTTGTTTTGAATTCAAATTTCATCCAATGCAAAACAATGAGAGAAGATAACATGACTTCTTCAAATGAAGGATTTGAAATTTTGGATTATGAAGATTACAAAAAAATTCTTCTTAGGAAGTTATTCCATTTGATTCTATTTTAAGTTGAGTGAATTCAAACCCCTTGACTAAATTCAAAAAAAGTTGAGAGGAGGAACATGACCCTCCATGCCAGGGGTGATTTTGTGAAATATTTAAACCATAAAACCGAGGGGACTATTTGAAAAATATTGGCAAAAGGAAATAAAACTAGTTTAAACATTTTTTGAAAAATATTTTGTAAAAGTATTTATTTTGGCCGTCGAAAAATGTTCATCTTATTACATTTATTTTTCTGATCATTTTGGTATATAAAACTTCTATATTTGACTTTATATTCTTTTCCTTTTATTAGTTTTGTTTCCTGTTTTTTGAAAAAAAGGTAAAACCAAATGTTTTAAAAATGAAAACCACGTGCGGCCCGGTAGGAAGGTTTCGGCCCGAAGCCAGAACCGAATAATTTCGGATCGGCCACCGTTTGAACTCGCCCCTCCCTTCTCTCTCTGACCCCGGGCCCCACCGCCTGTTTACCTCGCCCGAGTGTCGTTCTTCCTCCACTTTCCTTCCCGGCTCCTTCCATCGCCGAAGCCGACCGGATCCGACGGGGATCTCCCTCCCCTTGCTGTTTGGAGCACCCCCGAGCCCCTATATAAACCCCACCTTCCCCACACTCCGTACCCCCAAACCCCCAGAAACCCAACGCTAGAACGCCCCGCCACCACCCTCGCCGGAGCTCCGCCTCACCCGAAGCTACGGGAGCTCGTAGCGCTTGTCTCCGACTCCCTCTCGCCTCGCCGTCGCCACCAACGTGCACAGCAGGTCGCCCACCGTCGACTGGCCTCGCCGCCTTCCCTGACCATCGGAACGCCATCCCCGACCACCTCATCGCCTCCGCCACCGTCGGGACATCGCCGGACCACTGCGGTGAGCTCGCCATCCCTCCCCTCCGTACGATCTGTGCTAGACGGCCACGATTAGATCTCACATACCGGTTCGATTAGATTGGTTTATTTTTAGTGAACCGTTAGTTTTTGATTTAGACCGAATTGTTTTCTTTTATTCAGTGGCCGTTCACCCGTTTGGCTAACGCACGCACACCCGTAGCCTATAGGAACTTGCCACGTAGCCTGTTCACTATTTAGGATTTTCTTTATTTTCAGTTTTCTGTTTTAAAAACAGAATAGTTCCGTTTTTGTTTTTGCTTTATCTTTTAGGATATTTAGAGTTTTTATTTGATTATTTTTGCATCGTGTCACAAATTTATTCTAGTTTCTGTAGATATCAAGTTTGACCATGTTTGAAAATTTTAAATTTGAATTCAAACAGATTTACTTCAAACACTAAATTGATGATGTCTTGAGTTTAAAAATAGATGTTGAGTTGATTCTTTTTGCTACCAATCACGAGTGACCTTATTTATCAGTAGGAAGAATTTGATAATTTTTAGAATATTTTAAATTAGGGTTTCAAACAAAAAACAGAATCTGTTTTAGTTCTTTTAGGTTTATTTCTATTTCGTTTGTTTTAATTGTTTTTATTATTTTTCTTTTAATTTAGTTGACAAATTTTATTTTGTTTTTTGTTAGTTAACAGTAGTATTTCAACCAAAATATTTTATTTTATTTATTGTTATTGGATAGCATGAAATCAATTCTAGTTCTATAATAACTTGCAAATTGATTTCATTGCTAGTTTGATTTCCTATTTGAAAATATTTTCTATTAATTGTTTTATAAGTTTTAATTTCTGTTAACTTTGTTGTTATATTTTTTGTTTTCTCTTATTTTAGTATTTTATTGTTTTCCTTGTTGTTAAGTTTATTAGAAAAAAACCTATGTTGTTTAGTGTGTGGTTTTCATAGTTCTTTTCTTGTTCTTCAAAAGTAATTCTTTTGCTAGTAAAATAATTACTAAAATACTTTTGTTAGAATTTACTTTGTTATTGTTTTGTTGCATTTAAAAATAGGTTATTTGTAGGGAAAACTACCCTTGGTTGTTTTGATGAAGTTTTGTTGTTTTAACTTTTGTCTTAAGTATTTCCTTCATCATAACACTTTTGTGTTTGGTTTTTGTGTTGCTTTCTGATTGATAGAATTGATTGCTAGAAGTGTTTTCTTATGAGTGCAATGTTTGATTATATAGATTTCATCAGAAAGTGATGAATAGTTCTATGAAGTTATTTTTCTGTGAGCGGTATTATCTTTATCAACCTCACCAGGCAAGTTCACATTGATCATATTTTACCTATGGTTTTTGTTGCATTAGTTCAACCTCCTCCACCAGGGCATGCAAAGTAGGTACTTGGAAACTTGTTTTATTGAGTAGTATCATGTGGTAGGCACCCATAAACCCTTGTTACTTTGGCCAGGGACGTTATTTTTATTTTGCTATGCTTTTAGTAGACGGGGTTTGGTTGAGTGTTTATCATGAGAGTTGTGAGAATTAATTGATGATCAAGACCTCAAGACTTCAAGAATTATTTTCAAGACCTCATGATACAATATACCTCTGGGTGGATGTTGGTTGAACGACGCCCTGGAGAAACAAGTGGTTAGCCTAGGTGTTGCTAGAGAAGTGCCAGTATTCACACGGAAAGGTCCACCCAGGCACAAAGAGATGGATGGATACTTCAAGACCCGAGGCTTACCTACACAACCACAAGCCATTATGGCCTCTGGCTTGGTTGGACATCGTGGTGACTCTGGACGGGCGGTGCTACGAGATGTAGAAGAACGGTAGGATTGGATGGGCACCGACAGTGGCTTAGAGGAACCCTTTGGAAGACCATGTTTTGATCATCCGGTTCTCAAACCCCCTGAAGTTCGAGGACATCAACGGAGGCAATCAAATCTTGTGGGGAACGTGTGCAAAACTCTGCAGAGTACCAAACCTAATCGATTAGCCGTGTCCACGGGCATGGACAACTTGAGCCAAAGGAACTGAAACTATCAGGAACTCTCAACACAAATAATGTTAATGATGTGGGTGTTATTGTTAACTTGGGTATGAGAATTGGTTGGTGGAACCATCTCATTAAACAACCATCAATGTAGTAACAGTTTTGCTTTTGCCCCTCTCTTGTTGTAGGGAAAACTTGCTTTACGCAAAAACTCAAATTTTACAGCCCCACCTGCCATATATGCATATAGTATAGATGATTATTTTTCACCCCTCTCTTTTGTGACTTGCCGGCATATTCAATATGCAGACCTACACGGCTGCAATGTCTTATGTTGCAGATATTTTTCTACGACGAGTAAAAGTACGATTCAGTGTTATGGTCTACACTCAACCTGCCGTTGGTGTATATTGGGACTCCACTCCCGTTGACTGTTTCCACTGAGATTTTGAGGTATATATATCAGTTTTACATTAATTACATGTGGTTGCACTTTGATATATACATTG
Source organism: Elymus sibiricus (assembly GCA_039707655.1). Lineage (NCBI taxonomy): Eukaryota > Viridiplantae > Streptophyta > Magnoliopsida > Poales > Poaceae > Elymus > Elymus sibiricus. The sequence continues at coordinate 215,898,881 of CM077665.1, read as the reverse complement.
ATGTACTGTGTGTGCCAGCATAGTGATCAAGGGATGGCACTGAACACACAGAGGCTCGACTCGTTTTGAGTCGGGACGCTACAGAAATGGTATTAGAGCACATGTTGACTGTAGGACGTGACCCTAGGAAATGGCTTAGAAATAGCAAGACCTTGATAGGAACAACTTTTGTTTTCACTACTCTTGTACCTTCTTAAATTCTTTTACTGAACCTTCCTTATTTCAAACTATAGATGGAGAGCTACATCCTGAACAAAAGAGAGGACTACGAGGATGTTCTCGGAGGTCCTTTCCTCATGGAGCTGGTACAAATGATGAAGCTGTCGATACCTGAGATCAAGGTGAATAAGAGGAAGTCTGGATTTTTGGGCGTCAGAACTAAAGTTTTTGGACGTAAAGAAGACCCCAAGACTGAAGACATCAACTATGGCACATTGAACCATGACTGTGATATGGGCATGAACACTGCCGTCCAAGATGCTATCGCACGCTTGAGCTATCGTCATCGTGTTGAGTTAGGTACCCACTACTTTGGAAGGCTTGGATGGCAGAAGCCTTATGGAGCACGCATCATCCTGACAGACGAACAGAAGACGAAGTGTTCACCTGTACTAGTGTATAATCAAGAACTGGAGCACTACATCAAGAACCTTCAAATGGACCTTCTCTCAGAATTGTTTGAGAACGAAGCACTTCGTGAGAACCTCAAGGCTGAGAAGCTAAAGGTAGCCAATCTGAAGAAACACGATCCCGAGATTCAGAAGCTTCGTCAAGACTTGAAGAACAGTCAGGCCATGGCACATGCTGGTGATGTTGAAATCCAGAAGCTCAAGAACCAACTCCTGGAACTATAGGGACGACATCGGAAACTCCGCGTCAATAGGGATAATCTGGCAGAAGAACTTGAGAAGATCAAGCATGACCTGAAGAAGCCCACTGACGATGAAGACATGGAATAAGCTAGCTTAGTAGTAGCCCCACCATGAGAGAAATAAAGATGACCGTTTTTGCGATTTGTGTGATCGACCATACCAACCTTATGTGAGTGGCGATACTATAGTGTTGATTGAAATTTATGAATGTGTGGACTTGAGTTTTTGATGTTTTGTGTCTTTGAGTTGTTTGTATCTATTCTCTCTCTCTATCTCTCTCTCTCTCTTACCCATCTCATCCCCAAAACCTTGGACCCAATAGATGATGAATGAAGATAGACTCGTGTTTTCTGGATCAATGACTCACTTGGAGACAGAACAATGGATTCAGAACATGGAGGATCACCTGAGGAATAACATTGTTGCAAGAAAAGAAATGGTCCAATATGCCCTCCAGTACTTTGCAGAAGGTGCTGCAACTTGGTGGAAGGTGCATGAAGCTATCCATGGAAGGCAAGCATCAATCACTTGGGAAGAATTCAAGATGGCTCTCCAAAAATCTCATGTTGTCACCAACACCCAGAAGCCCCGTTGCAAAGATGTGAAGAAGATTTGTGCATGCAAGATATGTGGAGAGATAGGACATACTCAGGAAGAACACAAGGAAGGATGTCCTCATTGTGAAGAAAATCACCTAGCCGAGGAATGCCCGACTAGGCAGGTGACATGTTTCTTGTGTGAAGTAACTACTCATTTCCTGGCACAATGACAACTCTACATCAAGGTACAAGAAGTGAAGAAGCAGCAGAAAGAAGCAATGAAAGAAGCCCTCGGGAAAAATATAGAAGAACCAATGATGATGGAAGATATACCAGACCCAATTGGAGATACCTAGTCATGTTATTCATGTGGAGAAGAAGGACATATCTCCCAGAATTGTCCGAATGAGTATATGGGAGACTTCCCGACAGTAGAAGTGCAATATGATCCCCAGGAGTTAGAAGTGATGATCAACCTGGACAAGAAGAAAGGCCAAGTAAGTGGAGGCATCAGATGTTTGCATTCTAGCTTGGAGAGGCCTAATTGCTATTGCAATAAGTATAAGCCAAGCATCAGGAACGGAGCCCAACCCAAGAAGAAGAAAAGGACCCCGTGGTTTTCTACACGGAAGGATTTGAGCCACATCACCTATCATCGGTGCAACAAGAGAGGACACTACTCCTATACCTGCACACAGAAGAAGGCTAAACATGAGTAGTTTGAGTCTTGGATTTTTGGAAGTAATAAATGTAATAGGAAGCACTCTTATTTGTCTTGAGATTATGGAGTTGAAGTATGTAACAGAAGTCTCAGAGTTGTAATAACTTCATGAATCCATAGAATTTATTGTGTCATGGCTCCCTATGTTGAATTGTATGAGTTGTTACTCTATAAACAAAGACCTCTGACCATTTTCGAGGATATGAGAAAATATGGTTTGTGCATGCATAAGCACATTTCATTTTATGTGTGGTAGTAATCGGTAAGAGCACAAGAACCAAGGAGAAAGAATGTACCATTCATGCCAAGGAGTCTAGACACAATGAATACATGTGAAGGTAATGTTGGACCATATCAAACTATGTGGTTGACATCATTTGTAACAAAGTACTTTTGAAGTTGGAATTTTGAGAATAGAATGAGGATGAAATGAAGTAATGATTATGATGAACTAATACCTATGGGTAAACAGACCAATAGAAAGGAAAATGAATTCTACATAGTGGAATCTAGACAAGAAATAGTCTGTGATGTATTACCTCAAGAGTATGATGAAAGAAATTGAAGGCAATGTTGGAAATATGAAATGCTAGCAACCCCAAGGGCGAGTTGAAAGCTATACAGGTATTCAAGTGAGCCCACAAAACCACAGACCTCGGGATTGATAAGGATCAAACACTACCTTTATGAAGGAAGGAACTTGGAAGAAGCTATGACTGATCTGCAAAAGTTTTCCTAGGAGGATACGAAACCCTGAGAGATGTGAAGAAACGATAGATGTTTTGTTTAGCTTGCAGAATCAATGGATTTATCCGAACTTCGTTCGTTGACAAGAGAAATTTCTGCGACGCTTGTGAGGAAGCCCAAGTGTTAGAATACGAGATTCGCTAAACCTTATACAAGGTAATGATTTCAGTGCGACATGTATTGATCACCATTACGACTTACTCTTATCATTCGCTCTTGCTATTTGGAATGGTAAATCTGAGAGACTTACCCATAGTAGAGAGACGACGTTCTTTGAAGCTCTTGTTTAAGCCTTAGAATGGTATGATGAAGACCCTTGTACATTGGCAGCGGTTGTCACACGTAGGAAATTTTACGGTGAGGATGAAGCCAAGTCCCATTTCACTGCAGGATAACCACAAATGGTAGACCACCATGAGATCATCGGTAAGTTAATTAGAATGATCACGAGACTTGTTAGTTAAGGAGACCCAGTAACGGAGCACATCAACAAAGGAGCTACTGTGAAGAATGTGAAGAGACACATATTGCCAAGGACCCCAGAGGATTGTCATGATATTGAGGGACCGGTAACTCTCATTTTAAGTGTGGTAGCCCCACACTTTCAGGTCAATGGATTTGCTAGATGACCCCCAAACCCTAACCTTTTCTTTCTAGCCTCTCCGAATCTCGAGGACAAGATTCATTTTAAGTGTGGTAGGTTTGTAACATCCCAAACTTTGGAATGTTATATTATTTAACTAAATGATTGATTGTTTGATTGAGTGATTGAATCTGAGTGCACTTTGAAACTTTTTGAAACTTTTGAATGAGAGGGAATAAAATGACTTTCCCCTTTGTTTTGAATTCAAATTTCATCCAATGCAAAACAATGAGAGAAGATGACATGACTTCTTGAAATGAAGGATTTGAAATTTTGGATTCTAAAGATTACAGAAATTTTTCTTCTTAGGAATTTATTCCATTTGATTCTATTTTAAGTTGAGTGAATTCAAACCCCTTGACTAAATTCAAAAAATATTGAGAGGAGGAACATGACCCTCCATTCCAGGGGTGATTTTGTGAAATATTTAAACCATAAAACCCAGGGGACTATTTGACAAATATTTGCAAAAGGAAATAAAACCAGTTTAAGCATTTTCTGAAAAATATTTTGTAACAGTATTTATTTTGGCCGTGGAAAAATGTTCATCTTATTGAATTTATTTTTCTGATCATTTTGGTATATAAAACTTCTATATTTGACTTTATATTCTTTTCCTTTTATTAGTTTTGTTTCCTGTTTTTTGAAAAAAGGAAAAAACAAACGTTTTAAAAAGGAAAACCACGTGCGGCCCGGTAGGAAGGTTTCGACCCGAAGCCAGAACCGAATAATTTCGGACCGGCCACCGTTTGAACTCGCCCCTCCCTTGTCTCTCTGACCCCGGGCCCCACCGCCCGTTTACCTCGCCCGAGCATCCTTCTTCCTCCTCTTTCCTTCCCGGCTCCTTCCATCGCTGAAGCCGACCGGATCCACCGCGAATCTCCCTCCCCTTGCCGTTTGGAGCACCCCCGAGCCCCTATATAAACCCCCACCTTCCCCGCACTCCGTCCCCCCCAAACCCCCACAAATGCAATGCTAGAACGCCCCACCACCACCCTCGCCGGAGCTCCACCTCACCCGAAGCTACGGGAGCTCGTAGCGCTTGTCTCCGACTCCCTCTCGCCTCGCCGTCGCCACCAACGTGCACAGGAGGTCACCCGCCGTCGACTAGAGCCCCTCGCCGCCTTCCCCGACCACCGGAGCGCCATCCCCGACCACCTCATCGCCTCGGCCACCGTCGAGACATCGCCGGACCACCGTAGTGAGCTCGCCATCCCTCCCCTCCGTCCGATCTATGCTAGACGACCATGATTATATCTCACATACCGGTTCGATTAGATCGGTTAATTTTTAGTGAACCGCTGGTTTTTGATTTAGACCGAATCATTTTATTTTATTTAGTGGCCATTCACCCGTTTGGCTAACGCACGCACACCCGTAGCCTATAGGAACTTGCCACGTAGCCTGTTCACTATTTAGGATTTTCTTTATTTTCTGTTTTCTGTTTTAAAAACAGAATAGTTCCGTTTTTGTTTTTGCTTTATCTTTTAGGACATGTAGAGTTTTATTTTGATTCTTTTTTAATTGTGTCACAAATTTATTCTAGTTTATGTAGATATAAAGTTTGACCATGTTTGGAAATTTTAAATTTGAATTCAAACAGATTTGCTTCAAACACTAAATTGCTTATATCTTGAGTTTAAAAATAGATTTTGAGTTGATTCTTTTTGCTACCAATCACTAGTGACCTCATTTGTCAGTAGGAAGAATTTGAGAATTTTTAGAATAATTTAAATTAGGGTTTCTAGCAAAACAGAATCTGTTTTAGTTCTCTTAGGTTTATTTATATTTCTTTTGTTTTAATTGTTTTTATTTTTTTTCTTTTAATTTAGTTGACAAGTTTTATTTTGTTTTTTGTTAGTTAACAGTAGTATTTCAACCAAAACTATATTATTTTATTTATTGTTATTGGATAGCATGAAATCAATTCTAGTTCTATAATAATTTGCAAATTGATTTCATTCCTAGTTTGATTTCCTATTTGAAAATATTTTCTATAAATTGTTTTATAAGTTTTACTTTCTGTTAACTTAGTTGATATATTTTTGTTTTCTCTTATTTTAGTATTTTATTGTTTTCCTTGTTGTTAAGTTTATTAGACAAAAACCTATGTTGTTTACTGTGTGGTTTTCATAGTTCTTTTCTTGTTCTTCAAAAGTAATTCTTTTGCTAGGAAAATAATTACTAAAATACTTTTATTAGAATTTACTTTGTTATTGTTTTGTTGCATTTGAAAATAGGTTGTTTGTTGGGAAAACTACCCTTGGTTGTTTTGATGAAGTTTTGTTGTTTTAACTTTTGTCTTAATTATTTCCTTCATCGCAACACTTTTGTGTTTGGTTTTTGTGTTGCTTTTTGATTGATAGAATTGATTGCTAGAAGTGTTTGCTAGAAGTGTTTACCCATGGTTTTTATTGCATTAGTTCAACCTCCTCCACCATGGCATGCAAAGTAGGTACTTGGAAACTTGTTTCCTTGAGTAGTATCATGTGGTAGGCACCCATAAACCCTTGTTACTTTGGCAAGGGACGTTAATTTTATTTTGCTATGCTTTTAGTAGACGGGGTTTGGTTGAGTGTTTATCATGAGAGTTGTGATAATTAATTGATGATCAAGACCTCAAGACTTCAAGAATTATTTTCAAGACCTCATTATACAATATACCTCTGGGTGGATGTTGGTTGAACGGCGCCCTGGAGAAACCAGTGGTTAGCCTAGGTGTTGCTGGAGAAGTGCCAGTATTCACGCGGAAAGGTCCACCCAGGCACAAAGAGATGGATGGATACTTCAAGACCCGAGGCTTACCTGCACAGCCACATGCCATTATGGGCTCTGGCTTGGTTGGACATCGTGGTGACTCTGGACGGGCGGTGCTATGAGATGTAGAATAATGGTAGGATTGGATGGGCACCGACAGTGGCTTAGAGGAACCCTTTGGAAGACCATGTTTTGATCATCCGATTCTCAAACCCCCTGAAGTGCGAGGACTTCAACGAAGGCAATCAAATCTTGTGGGGAACATGTGCAAAACTCTGCAGAGTACGAAACCTAATCGATTAGTCGTGTCCACGGTCATGGACAACTTGAGCCAAAGGAACTGAAACTATCAGGAACTCTCAACACAAATAATGTTAAGGATGTGGGTGTTATTGTTAACTTGGGTATGAGAATTGGTTGGTGGAACCATCTCATTAAACAACCATCAATGTAGTAACAGTTTTGCTTTTGCCCCTCCTTGTTGTAGGGAAAACTTGCTTTACGCAAAAACTCAAATTTTACAGCCCCACCTGTCATATATGCATATAGTATAGACGATTATTTTTCACCCCTCTCTTTTGTGACTTGCCGGCATATTCAATATGCTGACCTACACGGCTGCAATGTCTTATGTTGCAGATATTTTTCTACGACGAGTAAGAGTACGATTCAGGGTTACGGTCTACACTCAACCTGCCATTGGTGTTTATTGGGACTCCACTCCCGTTGACTGTTTCCGCTGAGATTTTCCGGTATATATCAGTTTTACGTTAATTACATGTGGTTGCACTTTGATATATACATTGATGTACTGTGTGTGCCAGCATACTGATCCAGGGATGGCACAGAACACACAGAGGCTTGACTCGTTTTGAGTCGGGACGCTATAGAAATGGTATCAGAGCACATGTTGACTGTAGGACGTGACCCTAGGAAATGGCTTAGAAATAGCAAGACCTTGATAGGAACAACTTTTGTTTTCACTACTCTTGTACCTTCTTAAATTCTTTTACTGAACCTTCCTTATTTCAAACTATAGATGGAGAGCTACATCCTGAACAAAAGAGAGGACTACGAGGATGTTCTCGGAGGTCTTTTCCTCATGGAGCTGGCACAGATGATGAAGCTGCCGATACCTGAGATCAAGGTGAATAAGAGGAAGTGATGCGGAGCATCCTACGTACATCACCATGTCAAGAGTCCGTTTGGCAAGTGACACGTGTGACCTCTACTTCACATACACAAAGGTGAATCATCTCCTTTACACGTGTCCACTTGACCCCTTCGAGGATGGCATACTACTTGACACTCCTTCCGTGTGCATACATAGGTATTGTCGGACCTTCACGGATGACAAGCGCCAAGGAACGAGTACACCATCTTCAAGGGAAGCCTGGAAGCGGAGACGGAAGAAGATGGAGCTACAGAGTCTATAGCAGCCGGACGTCCAACAGCCTCTGGACGTCCGACGTCTTCCGGACGTCCGACGTCTTCCGGACGTCCGACGCCTGGAGTCCATCCCCACCATAGGACGAGGAGAATCTACAGTGACCGGATGACCGATGCCTTCCGGACATCCGACAGACTCCAGCGCCCGGACGTCCGAGCCCATCCGGAAATCCGGCGCCAAGTCACCGGCGCCGAAATGACGGAAGTCCGAAGACCTCCGGACGACCGACACGCTCCGAACGTCCGGACCCTCCCGAGCCTCCGGACGACCGACGCCCTCCAGACGTCCGGCACCTGTGGGTAGCAGCGGGCCTTGGGCCTTGTACCCCTTCTCCACTTACCCCTTCGTGGCCAAGACTATATATACTCTTCCCCCACCTCCTTTCTAGGGTTAGCAAAGTGATAGCTCATTCATACATGAGCTTTGCTCCTTCCTCTACTTCTCTCATGGAGACCGAGGCCTCCACCGGAGAAGATCCCTAGAGGATGTCAAGGCCCCTATCATGGGAAGATCCGTCTATGGATTCAAGGCCCATCTCTCCTAGAGATTTGGATGAACTACCCATGTTTATTTATTTCCGTTGTTGTTCTTGGATCTTGATGCACCTCTTGTATTGCTTGTGATTTGAGGAGTACTTGGTGTGGATCTTGTCCAATAGAGTGTTTTCCCTTTGATTCTCTCCACGTTTTCCCCTCGTGTTCTTCGTTGTCGGATTTCGGGCTCCGCAAAACCCTTAAGATTCGAACACAGGGGCGTGTGCGAAGATCCCCAGCAGCCTCGCCCGTCCTAGCTCGCTACTCGATGAACACAGCAACGAACTCGCATGATGACGAGGAAGAAGATGAACACGACAGTTTACCCAGGTTCGGGCCACTGCGAAGCGTAATACCCTACTCCTGCTTTGGTGGATTGCCTCTCGTGGAGGTGAGGTGGATGAATTAGTACAGTGTTTCAGGGCCTCATGAGGGCGCCCCTGAGATGTTGGAGGCCCCCGATGGCTTGGTGATGGATGAGTGGTGGAATGGATCTCGGATCGGATCCCACTCTACGGTGCAGCCTACCCTCTATATATAGCGGTGGCTCGGGTCCTCTTCCCTTATCGCAATGGCGGGAAGGGATCCCACAACGGCCAATTTTGAAGGGGGATAGGAGTACGTGCCCGCCCTGCCCAAAGGCGGTCTTCGCCTGCAAAGTAGCTGTCGACGGCGCAGGGATGGGCTCAGCGATGACATCCGCCCCGCGGGGCTGGTGGTTGCGGTCTTGTTGCACCGGAATGGAAACCTTTGGGGGGCGCTTTGGGAACCCATGTACGTCCTTGCTCCCTTTGCACCAAAGGGGGAAACTGCGCCGTCTGGCGCGCTGGCGCCCGCCTATCCTTCCTTGCGTTATCTTTGACTCCTGAGGCCGGGCTTTGCATAGAGATCTCCGCTACCTCCGGAGAGGGCCTGGGGAGGCCCCTCCCTTGTTGGTCTTGACGCCGCTCCTCCTCGCGAGGCTTGGGCCCTCGCGAGGGCCTTGTCTTGAGTGGGGCCGCGCCCGACTGTGTTTGGTTGATGAAGTGGGCCATGCCCTGGGCCGCAGGCAGGCAGGTCTGGGTACCCCCATTCCCAGAACGCCGACAGTAGCTCCCAGGCCCAAGGCGTGCTTTAGCTGGCTTATGGGCGAAGCCTTGTGGTCGGCCCGAAGCGCCGCGGGCCCCAAACGCCTGCGCGCCAGGCTTCATATGCGGCAGTCCGGGGGTCTGTCGCCCCTTCTCCTTCGCACCGGACCGGCCATTGCCAGGTTTGACGAGTTATCCGGCACACGCCTCCGAGCCGCCTTCGTCTCCCGTTGATTCTGCCGTCTGTTCTCCCTTCCTGCGCGGTTCTCGCCCCTTCTGTCGAGTCCCCGTGCGCGCGCCGCGTCACTCCCCCCCTTTTGCCATGTCTCCGAAGAGGGTGGAAGGCGAGGGATTGAGGGGGCCGATGACCGCATCGGCGCCTAAGCCCGCGCTGGGCCAGTCGTCGGTGGTGAACTTGGAGGGGTTGGAGAAAGTTCAGCTGGTGGTCGCCGCCGGCTCCAATGAGTGGGGGGCCACCAAGACCTGGCCAGGTTCGCGGCCTCGGGGCGAGCTGGTGGCCTCCGCTGTCCCCCTTCATATCCATGCCCTTCTCTCGGGCGTACTGCCGCCATTCTCAAGCTTCCTCTCCGCTGTTCTTTCGCATTACCAGATCCACGTGCTCCACCTTGACCCTGGTTCTCTCGTCCTCCACTCGGCCTTCGCGTTCCTGTGCGAGGCCTTTGTTGGTGTTTTCCCCTCCGTGGCCTTGTTATGCCACTTCTTCTCCCTTGAGTTGGCTTCGGGGGAACAGTGCTCCGGGTGTGTGTCCTTGAGAATGGCAAACGCATCGGCCCGGGGGGCCCTCGACGCCGGACTCTCTCCGGAAGAAGAAGGGTTCCGGCGGCAATGGGTGTACGTCGACGCCGCCGGGGCTGAAACTCTGTTTCAACCCCTGCTGACCCTCGCAACGCCGAATCGCGGGTGGAGGCACGAGGAGCTTGCCGACCCTGGGCTCGTACCGGTCCTAGCCAGGCTGGCGAGGCTGAAGCAGGCGGGCGTGACGATGGCGATGGTGGTGCGGGAGTTCACTCGCCAACGAATTGCTCCTCTTCAGCGCCACTCCCGTCCGATGTGGGCCTTCGCGGGTCCCCGTGACCCAATGAGGATCCAGGTCCCGCCTCTTTCCCCCGACGTCCTGCGCGAGCTTCTCCGCCGCCTGACTGGTGGTGAACCTGATGAGCTTCCCCGGGACGGCCTCCCCTTTTACAACTACAAGGACCGGGAAGCTCTCGTTGCAAAGATGCCGCGCTTCGATGAGTGGGGGTTCCTCCCTCCGGAGGAGGCGCGCCCTCAGGATGCCTCTTTCCCGGGGGCCCCGACCTCTGAGAACTCGGGGGACGCCGCCCTCCCCGTGGCCGTGGTGGGTCGCCCTTCGCCGCCCGCTTCTCCGGCTCCCGCCTCGGGCCGGGCCGAGGTCTGGGGCGACGCCCAGCCGATGGTGAAGGTCGCCATCTCCGTCGCTGAGTATCAATCGCCGGTCGCCAGTTCATCGTCCCCGGGCCCCCGCGCCGGCCGGAAGAGGAAGGCGCCCAGGGGCGGCCGCTCCTTGGCGCCGTGGGCGCCGGTGAAGAGGAAGTGGATCGCCATAGACGAGTAAGTGCCTGTGCCCTCCTCGGCCTTCTTCTTTGGCGCCTTCCTTCTGAGCTTCTGTTTCGCAGGCTCCCTACTGGCGACGGTAGAGACGGGTCGGCGCCGCCCGCGCCCGCAGCCGCCGAGCCCCTTGCGGTCTCCTTTTTCGTAGTCCGCGAGGTTCGGCCCGCCGGGGCGCTCATACCCGGGCCCGTTCGGCCGCCTTGTGGTCCCGAGCGTGAGCCCCTTGCGGTCTTCTTCGCCCACGGCCTCCAGCTCCCCAGGATGGGGCCGCTTCTCTCGCCAGTGGCCTTCTCTGGGGTCGTGCCGCGCGGCGTCCCCGGGCCCCCCTTGCTTGGTGACGTGGGGCCCCAGGAGGCGCGTCCTTCTTCCGAAGTGTCCACGCGGGGGCCCCCATCCCCTGGGCACACCTTTGGGCTAGGTGGCTCCTCGCACACCTCCCCCGCTCACCCTGGGGAAGGTGGGAGTCCTGGTTGGCCCCTTGAGCCCGCTGGCGACCGGAGCGCCGTGCAGTGGGGTTTGCTCCACACTGCGGCGGACGCGCTAAGCCGCCTGGGGGTGGAGCTTGCCAACAACGATGCCCGCTTGGAGGTGGAGCGCCAGCGCCTCGTGCAGGGATGGCATCAGCTTGAGGTCGCTGTGAACTTCGGCCGCCTGCAGCGCAAACGCGCCCGCACAAAGGCCGAGGAGTCCCTTGCCGCGGCGGTGGAGGCCCACGAACGCGCTCTTGCCGAGGCTCAGGAGGCCGACTGCCGGCGCAAGGCCTCCAAGGAACGCCTCAGGGAGCTTCAAGCCTTCAGCACCGACCTTGAAAGGCAGATCCAGATGCGGAGGGCCACACTTGAGGGCCCGTCAATCAAGTTCCTCTCTGCTAGCGCGAGCCCCCGTGCGCCTGTCGACTCGTTGGTGTTGGAGGCGCTGGAGCAGAGCCTGGAGCAGGAGAGGCTGGAGGTGAGGGAACGCCAGGCGTCGCTTGTCGAGGAGTCCCTTGCTTCCCGCGAGGCGAGGTTCCAAGAGGAGGTCGACAACAGGGTGGCAGAGGCTTGGCGTTCCCTTCTCCAGGACTACCGCACGAAGCTGAAGCTCCAGGAGTCCCGTTTCTGCCAGCGTCACGACCACCTGAAAGGCGAGGTTGATGCCCTCAAGAAAAGGTTAAACCAGGAGGAGGGGCACCGGCGAGCCGCGATGGACGCCCAGGCTGCTGCCGAGACCGAGCTAGCCTTTCTATACAAACAAGTGAAGGGCGCTGCTTCCCTGGCAGAAAGGGCTTCAGATGAGGCGGCCCGAGCTCGCGGCCTCCAGCATGCGCGCTCCCAGATGTTCCGGTCCCTTGAGAGGAGGGCTACCCGGGCCTTGAGCGACATCTGTGGTGCGAGCGTCTCGAGTCCCTTGGTTCCAGACGATGCCGGGTACCTGGGCTTCTTTTCCAGGGTCGTGGAGTGCCTCGAGGAAGGCACGGAGAAGATCCACGTGCTTGTGGAGGAGAAGCGCCGTGACCTCCTCGAGCGGGCGGCCTCGAACATCTTCAGCCACCTCCTTCGTCTCGACCCGCACTTCAATTTTGAGGCGGTGCTTGGTCCCGTGCCGGAGGTGACTCGTGCTGCCCTCGCTGAGTGGGTCAAGGACCATGTGGACGACCTGGTGACGGAGCTTTCTTCTGACGAAGCCGAGGGCCGTGCCTGAGCCGGGACGCGCGGGGCCGTCTCCGGGTGGCGGTGGCGAGAGTTTCAGCGACGGCGTGTCCCCTTGGGTAGCCTTCTTGTTCTCCTGACAGGGTTATGCATGAGGCCCAGTGGCAACTTTTATGTATTTTGGAAATACCCTTAAATGTGTTCCCCGATGACGAGGGCGGCCTGTTGGCGCTGTAGCTCGTGCGCCATGAGGAGCGCGACATGTCTGTGTGTTGGGTCTTGGCAGACTCGGAAGAGTGGCGGCGCGGCCCGAGCACGGGGAAGGGCCGGGGCGACGGGGGCGTGCCGTGCGGTTGGTGAAGGCGACAGCCCCCAGCGCCCGTTGGGAGTCCGGCCGGTGACGGCGCCCGCTGACGGGGTGGCAGATCGCCGCGGGGCGCCACGGCCCGCCGGCACCGGCCGCGCCACGCGGGCGGCCCGCCGCTCCGCACGGGCTCGACGTCCTTTTGTCATGAGTGCAACGGACAAAGGCAAGGCGAGACCTGAGGAAAATTTTGACATGCCCCCTACCTGGCGCGCCAAATGTCGGATTTCGGGCTCCGCAAAACCCTTAAAATTCGAACACAGGGGCGTGTGCGAAGATCCCCAGCAGCCTCGCCCGTCCTAGCTCGCTACTCGATGAACACAGCAACGAACTCGCACGATGACGAGGAAGAAGATGAACACGACAGTTTACCCAGGTTCGGGCCGCTGCGAAGCGTAATACCCTACTCTTGCTTTGGTGGATTTCCTCTCGTGGAGGTGAGGTGGATGAATTAGTACAGTGTTTCAGGGCCTCATGAGGGCGCCCCTGAGATGTTGGAGGCCCCCGGTGGCTTGGTGATGGATGAGTGGTGGAATGGATCTCGGATCGGATCCCACTCTACGGTGCAGCCTACCCTCTATATATAGCGGTGGCTCGGGTCCTCTTCCCTTATCGCAATGGCGGGAAGGGATCCCACAACGGCCAATTTTGAAGGGGGACAGGAGTACGTGCCCGCCCTGCCCAAAGGTGGTCTTCGCCTGCAAAGTAGCTGTCGACGGCGCAGGGATGGGCTCAACGATGACATCCGCCCTGCGGGGCTGGTGGTTGCGGTCTTGTTGCACCGGAATGGAAACCTTTGGGGGGCACTTTGGGAACCCACGTACGTCCTTGCTCCCTTTGCACCAAAGGGGGAAACTGCGCCATCTGGCGCGCTGGCGCCCGCGTGTCCTTCCTTGCGTCATCTTTGACTCCTGAGGCCGGGCTTTGCATAGAGATCTCCGCTGCCTCCGGAGAGGGCCTGGGGAGCCCCCTCCCTTGTTGGTCTTGACGCCGCTCCTCCTCGCGAGGCTTGGGCCCTCGCGAGGGCCTTGTCTTGAGTGGGGCCGCGCCTGGCTGTGTTTGGTTGATGAAGTGGGCCATGGGCCGCAGGCAGGCAGGTCTGGGAACCCCCGTTCCCAGAACGCCGACATGCGTGTTCATCGTGTTCTTTCTCAAATCCACCTCCAATTCGTGAAGATCGGGCCACCCTCGGGTTTGCCCCGTATCATATTGGTATCAGAGCCACGTTGCCACGAATTTGGAGCCCTACCCCCCCACTTTTCTTGCATTAGTTCATGTTTTTCTTCTCAATTTCGAAAATCTCCACAAAAATAGCCTCAAAAATTTCCTTGTGATTTGTTGTTCTAGTGAGTTTTTGTTGATTTTGATCCGTGGATCTAGTGTTTGGCAAGTGGATCTACTTTCCTTGGCGTTCCCTAGCCCCAATTTTTCTTTTTCCCCTTCAATTTCGAGCCCACAATCATCAATTTCCGCCCAAAATCGCGTCCCGGATCTGAAATCCCGAGCTGACCCAGACCCTACGGACGTCCGGACCCGTCCAAAGCACCAGGCGTCCGACCATTTCCGGACGTCCGGAACCCCTAAACAGACCCGAAATCACGGATTTCCGGACCTTCCGGACGTCCGAGCCCCGGTCGTCCGTCTCTTTCCGGATGTCCGTATCCTGTAGAAACTGACTCGGCTGGAATTTTGTTTCGGCCATAACTAATTCATCCGAACTACGATTTGGGTGTTCTTTAGCTCGTTTTGTAGCTATTGACATCCACCATCCCACAAAATTAGTTTCACTATCATTTGACACCATCACATTTTTCAAATTCTGGCAAGTTTGCCTAGGCCCTCCACCATATCATACGCAATACCAACATAGCATTCCGCAACCTAACCCATTTTGGTTCCCTTTGCATTTGTGGTTGCTTGAGTTGTGATTTGAGTCTCCTAAGGTGTTTCAGCTACTTAGGGACGGTTACTTCTTCTTCAACCACCGGTGACTTGTATCGGTCCATCATCTACACCGACCACCGACGTTCGACATTGACGACGACCATCCATCCTTTGAGACCATCTTCAACCGGAAGCAAGGCCGGTTTACCCCGACTTCGTGAAAGGTTAAGTGTGACGAAGGTATACATTCCGTCATACACCGTTCCTTCCTTGCCATTACATCTTGATAGCCCCACCATCTTTGCGAATACCTTCATACCTATTGAGACTAGCTATCTGAGTATTGCCGGGCTTCGCGAAAACTTGTGCACCATAGTGATACCATATCATATTGTTGCATCATTGGAAATATCATATAGTGCAATTGCTTGCTCCCGTGCATATCTTGTGATACTTGTCTCATATATTTGGTTGAGGCTCAATAAGAATAGCGGAAAGGAAGAGAAGAGTAAAAAAAAAGCTTCTAAGCAAGAAAGAAAGATCAAAGCTTATAAGCATAGAGTTGAGCATGAAAAGATATACTTGTGCATGAGGATACATGGAATAGGAAACGTTTTGCTTGCATGAATAGGATTGGTGCCAAGTGGTGAATCGTGCCCAAACGTGAAATCAAGCTAGCGTCTCTCCTTGTGTTTGTGCAACAAGAGCTTAGTATTTGTTAGGCAATTTTGTATTGCTCATCCCTATAGTTGCACAAGCCCCATTATCCCACCGCGTGTGTTTCTTTATTGCCCTCCTCTATATTGTGATCGCTTGCTTTGCATTTTGAGTCCATTGGATTGATTTCAACATTTGCAATATCTTGGACTTCATTTTGCATGATATTTTGTGCCACTAACCCCACCGAGCTCCACTATAAGCCATTTGTGTAGGTTGTGAGAATTGGACAAGGTTTTTCACCAAGTGCACTCTTTTCCTTGCTTACATTGTGGTGTTTTGAGATCCATCCACAACTTCGGAAAGAGGTAACTTTGGTATGTTCATTCCATCTCATTCTCATGCCTTCTCGAGTGCTTCCATGGATAGGGACGGTACATCTCCTTCGGTCTACAACAACAATGACGAGTTCGATGCCATGAAGAAAACCATCGACGCCAAGATGGATGCTCATTTAGAGGAGCTCAAGGCCCTCATCAAGAACCACATGAGATCTTCATCATCTTCGAGAGGACGCTCAAGTGCACATGCTTACGAGCTACCATCTCCGACAAGATCAAACCGGCATCGACACCATCAACGACATGAAGAAATAACGATGCCAATATCAAGGCGTCCAACAAAGAACATGCGGGAAGGTCATGAGCTCGACACCAACCACCGCTCGATGACTTCACCAACTACCTTGACATCTTTGCCAAGCGACTTCAAGGCATCTTCGCCTTTGGATATGCGACATCTTCGCCGACAAGCACCTCAAGAGAAGATCCCCAAGCTCAAGTCCGCGACTTCCACGAGCTACTACGACCACGACATCGAGCACGAGATTCCTTTCTTTGGGAGTCAAGACCCCAAGGAGTATCTCGATTGGGAGCGCAAGATGGACTACTACCTCAAGCTACTTCAAGTCCCTTCCGAAGATCAAGTGAAGTGCACCACAAGAAACTTCCATGACTACGTGTTGACATGGTGGCTTCACACATCTTCGACGAGCTTCGACATGAGTTGGTCCAAGTTGAAGAAAGCGTTGCGGCGAGAGTTTGTGCCTTCTACCTACACGGAAAATCTTCAACGCCAATTGGAGAACACCATACAAGGATCCAAGTCCCTCGACGAGTACTTCTTGGAGTTGACAAAAGCCTTGCGACGAGCCGGAGTGGACGACCCCATTTGGATGAAGTTCCACTTCATGATGGGATTGAACAACCACATCGCCAAGACTATCTCCCACAACAACTACGAGTCTCTCGAAGACCTCTACATTGGTGCTCTCATGGCGGGACATGAACTCAAGGCCAAGGCTACTCAACCCCGAGCACACTTCGCGACGACCAAGCTCCACGACGACGAGCATGAGGATGGTACCACCAAGATGTCCAAGCCCATCGAGCTCCAAGACGACGCTCCCAAGTCCGACTTCACCGCCATCCCTCTTTGTGGCATTGACGATGCCGAGTCTACCACGACTCTTTTTGAAGATGGCGTAGCGACGACCACGACTATGGAGCCACTCAAGGAACATGCTTTGGAGGCGAGCGACAAGGTGGCGAGCAAGGATGACGCTTCCATCTTTGGAGGCGAGAATGATATTGAGCCATCTTCGCCCTTCATCCACGGCGACGGTGACGAGATGGTTGAGCATGGGATTTTCCCTTCGACCATGGTGACGTTTGGAGATGAGTTGAGAGACTTTTGCCACCATATTGAGAGTGAGAGTGTCTTCACCACTAGCCCCATATATGATGAGTTGCCCCAATTCCCATGTGAAGAGAGCCACAACCCCCACCACTTGAGTGAGATGAGTGACTCCACCATATGTGAGTATGAGTGCAACTACCTAGAGGGAGTGAGTGAGCCACCACCACATAGAGCGAGTGAGGTAGTTGATAGGGCATGTGAGGCCATGTTGATTTCTAACAACTTAACCTCTACCTCTATTGTGTCTTCTCATTTGGTGCTAGGTCCCATATACGATGACGAGCCGATCCTTGACGACTTCGTCCTTCCTTTGGACAAGACGATGGCCATGGTGGAATATTACGCACCCCCACATGGTTCCATCACAATGAAGATGACCACAAGTTGGTCTATGCAACCTCACCTACACCACATGAGTGAAATGAAAAAGGTAACTTAGGTGAAGGTGATGTTCTTGTCCCACTAGTGGACTTTGATTGCTTGCATGTTGATGATCACCCTATTTTCATGCTTCATGATTATGCGACTTCCTCATGTGATGAATTGCCCATTTATGATGAGTTTGATGATTCTCATGTGGAGTCTATTAGTTATGATGCCATGTTACATAGGATACCTTTTGCGAACTCTATAGGTCACATCATGTTTGACAATCCGCTTGACTTGTCATGTGCTATGCATGAGATCACCTATATTGCATCTTCGCAATCTCATTGTAGTAACTATGCATATGCCATTAAAATAAACCCAATTTGCACATATGGCATAGATGACAAACCCATGGTTATTGGCATTTGCTTTTCTTGTGATGATATTGCCATGCTCCCTTTGCATCATTTGCGCAATTGCTCACATATGACATGCCATGACCACCATGCTTTGGATATGCATTGTTTTGGATGTTATCCATATTCTCCATGTTATGCTACCTCTATTGCACATGAGGAGACCCCCATAGTTTCCTCATACATTTTTGGAGATTTTGTTCCATCCCATCACTTGCATGATACCCATCCTTGTGTGCACAATATGCTCCACATGAATAATATGCATGTGCCACATACTTGCTATAATTTGCGTCCCACTCATGTTGAGCATAATAACTATCACTGCATGATGGATGACATATTCCTATACCATGCCTCCAATTTCTTTGAGCATTGCTTATTTTGTGCTAACTCTCACGTGCACATACACATCATGATGGATGATGTGTATATTTACCACGCACACACTTTGTTTCGTGTGTCTCCTTGTTGTGTAGGTACACACGATTCTTTGTCAACCTCGCAAGCGCACGAGTTGACGAAAAGAGCTCTAGAGAGCAACGAAGACGTGCGCCACTATGGAGTGCTTACCCTCCAACCACCCTGTTTGTGCAAATACTTCGTGCATTTCTTCTACATGACTCTCACATGGCTATGGCTTCTTGCTCATTACATGTATTATGCCCATATTGCCATGTTCACTTTGCATGATATGCTCATTTCTATGCCCTTGCCATGCATTTGTGACCCATGCTTTGCATCTCACATGACACTTGATTATATGACTTGTATGTGTATTTGCAAGCTTGGTGGAGATATTACTTGCCATTGCCATGTTTGCTTTGTGCTCCATGCCTATTATGACACATTGATCTTGCTTTGTGTTTGTGCTCGCAATATGTCATGTGCATTAGTTATGTCCACTATTTGTTCATATGACATGATTGCCATAATTTTCCCTAGTATGTTGCATCTTCGCACTACTAGTTTGCACGACATGATCACTATGCTTGCTTGTGTTGCATCACCGATGATTCCTACTTGCTCCTTTTATGCGGTTGATGACAACCATTGCCATGCTTTGCACATGAGTGATATTTCTTATTGTCATATGTCTCCATATGTTGCCTCTCTCATGCTTGATGCTTTGCCATGTATTGAGTGCAACAATGCTTTTGATCATGCTAATGAGATTGCCCCCATAGCTTTCTCTCATATTAGTGGAGTTTTTGACATATTTCATGTGAAGCATGCTTTCCTTCCTTCTTTGCACCATATGCCTAGTGCCATGAATATTGCCATTGTTGCATCCTTTTATTCATGTACTTGTGATCCTAACAATTATGTGCAAGAGAAGAGAACCATCATGATGGATGATGTGTTTGTCTACCAAGCACATACATTGTTTCCTTTGTTGTGTGTATGTGTAGGATACTTCGACTACATGTCAACTTCCACTTCACGTGAGTTGACCATTCGAGCTCTTGAGAGCGAACCATGCTACACCGACACGTTTCTACATCGCACTTGGTTGCGCATCGGCATTGTGACGGACGCACAAGGTCACACTTTTGAGGTGACATCCTTCTTGAGCATGGATATTGTGGCTCATCCTACTTGTGTTGCTTGTACCATGACATATATGGGTCATCTTGGACCACTTACTTGCACACATGTTCGAGTTATTGCTTCTCCTCACGATTGCCACATTTCCATGCCTCATGACATATATGACTTGTGTGTTGCATCAAACTTGTGGATTGTTTGCTCTTATCATATGCTTGGTTGCAACAATGTCCACTATTCGCATTTGCCATCCAACATTGCTTGCTACATGCTTGACTTTCTTGCCTCACACATGATGCCCAATTGCTCTTTATATTGTGTTGAGTGCCGCACTATCTTCACTACACCATGTGCACATTATGCTTGGATTGTCTTGCACTTTGGATTGCACCATGTGTTTAGACACTTCATATTACTTGGTGTTGTGAATGATTCCTATGCATACCATAGGCCTTTGCTTGATTGCTTACATGCCATGACACTATCCCTTGTCACACCATATGTTATGCATGATGACAACACTTGTTTGGTGAATCACCAATTGAATGCTTGGTTTTGCACTAACGCTAACCACATTTGTTTTTCTAAGTGTTTGTCGTATTTGCTCCTTTTGAAGGAATTACTTGACGGTGCGACATTGGAGAGTGCCCCTTTCGTGCTTGATGATGATGAGTGCTTGGTGATCATCCACTTTTACATGGCTACGCCATCTCTTTCCCATGGTGATTTGGATTTTGATCCGAGGACGGATCTTTCCCAAGGGGGAGGGGATGATGCGGAGCATCCTACGGACATCACCATGTCAAGAGTCCGTTTGGCAAGTGACACGTGCGACCTCTACTTCACATACATAAAGGTGAATCATCTCCTTTACACGTGTCCACTTGACCCCTTCGAGGATGGCATACTACTTGACACTCTGTCCGTGTGCATACATAGGTATTGTCGGACCTTCACGGATGACAAGCGCCAAGGAACAACTACACCATCCTCAAGGGAAGCCTGGAAGCGAAGACAGAAGAAGATGGAGCTGCGGAGTCTACAGTAGCCGGACGTCCGACAGCCTCCGGACGTCCGACGTCTTCCGGACGTCCGACGCCTGGAGTCCATCCCCGCTAGAGGACGAGGAGAATCTACAGCGACCGGACGACCGATGCCTTCCGGACGTCTGACAGACTCCAGCGCCCGGACGTCCGAGCCCATCCGGAAATCCGGCGCCAAGTCACCCCCGCCGAAATGACGGAAGTACGAAGACCTCCGGACGACCGACACGCTCCGTACGTCCGGACCCTCCCGAGCCTCCGGACGACTGACGCCCTCCAGACGTCCGGCACCTGTGGGTAGCAGCGGGCCTTGGGCCTTGTACCCCTTCTCCACTTACCCCTTCGTGGCCAAGACTATATATACTCTTCCCCCACCTCCTTTCTAGGGTTAGCAAAGTGATAGCTCATTCATACATGAGCTTTGCTCCTTCCTCTACTTCTCTCATGGAGACCGAGGCCTCCACCGGAGAAGATCCCTAGAGGATGTCAAGGCCCCTATCATGGGAAGATCCGTCTACGGATTCAAGGCCCATCTCTCCTAGAGATTTGGATGAACTACCCATGTTTATTTATTTCCGTTGTTGTTCTTGGATCTTGATGCACCTCTTGTATTGCTTGTGATTTGAGGAGTACTTGGTGTGGATCTTGTCCAATAGAGTGTTTTCCCTTTGATTCTCTCCACGTTTTCCCCTCGTGTTCTTCCTCAAATCCACCTCCAATTCGTGAAGATCGGGCCACCCTCGGGTTTGCCCCGTATCAGGAAGCCTGGATTTTGGGGCGTCAGAACTAAAGTTTTTGGACGTAAAGAAGACCCGAAGACCCGAAGTATGAAGACATCAACTATGGCACATTGAACGATGACTGTGATATGGGCATGAACACTGCCATCCATGATGCTATCGCACGCTTGAGCTATCGTCATCATGTTGAGTTAGGTACCCACTACTTTGGAAGGCTTGGATGGCAGAAGCCTGATGGAGCACACATCATCCTGACAGACGAACAGAAGCGGAAGTGTTCACCTGTACTGGTGTATAATCAAGAACTGGAGCACTACATCAAGAAACTTCAAATGGACCTTCTCTCAGAATTATTTGAGAACGAAGCACTTCGTGAGAACCTCAAGGCCGAGAAGCTAAAGGTAGCCAATCTTAAGAAACACGATCCCGAGATTCAGAAGCTGCGTCAAGACTTGAAGAACAGTCAGGCCATGGCACATGCTGGTGATGTTGAAATCCAGAAGCTCAAGAACCAACTCCTGGAACTATAGGGATGACAACGGAAACTCCGCGTTAACAGGGATAATCTGGTAGAATAACTTGAGAAGATCAAGGATGACCTGAAGAAGCCCACTGACAATGAAGACATGGAATAAGCTAGCTTAGTAGTAGCCCCACCATGAGAGAAATAAAGATGAACGTTTTTGTTGCGATTTGTGTGATCGACCATACCAACCTTATGTGGGTGGCGATACTATAGTGTTGATTGAACTTTATGAATGTGTGGACTTGAGTTTTTGATGTTTTGTGTCTTTGAATTGTTTGTATCCATTCTCTCTCTCTATCTATCTCTCTCTCTTACCCATCTCAACCCCAAAACCTTGGACCCAATAGATGATGAATGAAGATAGACTCGTGTTTTCTGGATCAATGACTCACTTGGAGACAGAACAATGGATTCAGAACATGGAGGATCACCTGAGGAATAACTTTGTTGCAAGAAAAGAAATGGTCCAATATGCCCTCTAGTACTTTGCAGAAGGTGCTGCAACTTGGTGGAAGGTGCATGAAGCTATCCATGGAAGGCAAGCATCAATCACTTGGGAAGAATTCAAGATGACTCTGCAAAAATCTCATGTTGTCACCAACACCCAGAAGCCCCGTTGCTAAGATGTGAAGAAGATTTGTGCATGCAAGATATGTGGAGAGATAGGACATACTCAGGAAGAACACAAGGAAGGATGCCCTCATTGTGAAGAAAATCACCTAGCCGAGGAATGCCCGACTAGGCAAGTGACTTGTTTCTTGTGTGAATGAACTACTCATTTCCCGGCACAATGTCAACTATACATCAAGGTACAAGAAGTCAAGAAGCAGCAGAAAGAAGCAATGAAAGAAGCCCTCAGGAAAAATATAGAAGAACCCATGATGATGGAAGATATACCAGACCCACTTGGAGATACCAAGTAATTTTATTCATGTGGAGAAGAAGGACATATCTCCCAGAATTATCCGAATGAGTATATGGGAGACTTGGAGAAGCCTAAGTAAGTGAAGGGATCAGATGTTTGCATTGTAGCTTGGAGAGGCCTAATTGCTATTGCAATAAGTATAAGCCAAGCATCCGGAAAGGAGCCCAACCCAAGAAGAAGAAAAGGACCCCGTGGTTTTCTACACGGAAGGATCTGAGCCACATCACCTGTCATCGGTGCAACAAGACATGACACTACTCCTATACCTGCACAGAGAAGAAGGCTAAACATGAGTAGTTTGAGTCTTGGATTTTTGGAAGTAATAAATGTAATAGGAAGCACTCTTATTTTTCTTGAGATTATGGAGTTGAAGTATGTAATAGAAGTCTCATAGATTGTAATAACTTCATGAATCAATAGAATTTATTGTGTCATGACTCCCTATGTTGAATTGTATGAGTTGTTACTCTATAAACAAAGACCTCTGACCATTTTCGAGGATATGAGAAATATGGTTTGTGCATGCATAAGCACATTTCATTTTAAGTGTGGTAGTAATCGGTAAGACCACAAGAACCAAGGAGAAAGAATGTATCGTTCATGCCAAGGAGTCTAAACACAATGAATACATGTGAAGGTAATGTTGGACCATATCAAACTATGTGGTTGACAGCATTTGTAACAAAGTACATTTGAAGTTGGAATTTTGAGAATAGAATAAGGATGAAATGAAGTAATGATTACGATGAACCAATACCTATGGGTAAACAGACCAATGGAAAGGAAAATGAATTCCACAGAGTGGAATCTAGACAAGAAATAGTGTGTGATGTATTACCTCAAGGGTATGATGAAAAATTTTGAAGGCAATGTTGGAAATATGAAATGCTAGTGACCCCAAGGGTGAGTTGAAAGCTATACAAGTATTCAAGTGAGCCCACAAAACCACAGACCTCGGGATTGATAAGGATCAAGCACTACCTTTATGAAGGAAGGAACTTGGAAGAAGCTATGACTGATCAGCAAAAGTTTTCCTAGGAGGATACGGAACCCTGAGAGATGTGAAGAAACGATAGATGTTTTGTTCAGCTTGCAGAATCAATGGACTTATCCGAACTTCGTTCGTTGACAAGAGAAATTTCTGCGACGCTTGTGAGGAAGCCCAAGTGTTAGAATACGAGATTCGCTAAACCTTATACAAGGTAATGATTTTAGTGTGACATTGATTGATCACCATGACGACTTACTCTTATCATTCGCTCTTGCTATTTGGAATGGTAAATCTGAGAGACTTACCCATAGTAGAGAGACGACGTTCTTTGAAGCTTTTGTTTAAGTCTTAGAATGGTATGATGAAGACCCTTGTACATGGCAGCGGTTGTCACAGGTAGGAAAGTTTATGGTGAGGATGAAGCCAAGACCCATTTCACTGCTAGATAACCACGAATGGTAGACCACCATGAGATCATCGGTAAGTTAATTAGAATGATCACGAGACTTGTCAGTTAAGGAGACCCAATAATGGAGCACATCAAAAAAGGAGCTACTATGAAGAATGTGAAGAGACACATATTGCCATGGACCCCAGAGGATTGTCATGATATTGAGGGACCAGTAACTCTCATTTTAAGTGTGGTAGCCCCACACTTTCAGGTCAATGGATTTGCTAGAAGACCCCCAAACCCTAACCTTTTCTTTCTAGCCTCTCCGAATCTCGAGGACGAGATTCATTTTGAGTGTGGTAGGTTTGTAACATCCCAAACTTTGGAATGTTATATTATTTAACTGAATGATTGATTGTTTGATTGAGTGATTGAATCTGAGTGAAATTTGAAACTTTTTGAAACTTTTGAATGAGAGGGAATAAAATGACTTTCCCCTTTGTTTTGAATTCAAATTTCATCCAATGCAACACAATGAGAGAAGATGACATGACTTCTTCAAATGATGGATTTGAAATTTTGCATTCTGAAGATTATAGAAATTTTTCTTCTTAGGAATTTATTCCATTTGATTCTATTTTAAGTTGAGTGAATTCAAACCCCTTGACTAAATTCAAAAAAAGTTGAGAGGAGGAACATGACCCTCCACGCGAGGGGTGATTTTGTGAAATATTTAAACCATAAAACCCAGGGGACTATTTGAAAAATATTTGCAAAAGGAAATAAAACCAGTTTAAGCATTTTCTGAATAATATTTTGTAAAAGTATTTATTTTGGCCGTGGAAAAATGTTCATCTTATTGCATTTATTTTTCTGTTCACTTTGGTATATAAAACTTCTATATTTGACTTTATATTATTTTCCTTTTATTAGTTTTGTTTCCTGTTTTTTGAAAAAAAGGAAAAACAAACGTTTTAAAAAGGAAAACCACGTGCGGCTCGGTAGGAAGGTTTCGGCCCGAAGCCAGAACCGAATAATTTCGGATCGGCCACCGTTCGAACTTGCCCCTCCCTTCTCTCTCTGACCCCGGGCCCCACCACCTGTTTACCTCGCCCGAGCGCCCTTCTTCCTCCTCTTTCCTTCCCGGCTCCTTCCATCGCTGAAGCCGGCCGGATCCGCCGCGGATCTCCTTCCCCTTGCCGTTTGGAGCACCACTGAGCCCCTATATAAACCCCCACCTTCCCCGCACTCCGCCCCCCAAACCCCCACAAACCCAATGCCAAAACGCCCCACCACCACCCTCGCCGGAGCTCTGCCTCACTCGAAGCTACGGGATCTCGTAGCGCTTGTCTCCGACTCCCTCTCGCCTCGCCATCGCCACCAACGTGCACAGGAGGTCGCCCGCCGTCGACTAGAGCCCCTCGCCGCCTTCCACGACCACCGGAGCGCCATCCCCGACCACCTCATCGCCTCGGCCACCGTCGGGACATCGCCGGACCACCGCTGAGCTCGCCATCCCTCCCCTCCGTCCGATCTGTGCTAGATGGCCACGATTAGATCTCACATACCGGTTCGATTAGATCGGTTTATTTTTAGTGAACCGCTGGTTTTTGATTTAGACCGAAACATTTTCTTTTATTTAGTGGCCATTCACCCGTTTGGCTAACGCACTCACACCCGTAGCCTATAGGAACTTGCCACGTAGCCTGTTCACTATTTAGGATTTTCTTTATTTTCAGTTTACTGTTTTAAAATCAGAATAGTTCCGTTTTTGTTTTTGCTTTATCTTTAAGGATATTTAGAGTTTTTATTTGATTCTTTTTGCATTGTGTGAAAAATTTATTCTAGTTTCTGTAGATATCAAGTTTGACCATGTTTGAAAATTTTAATTTGAATTCAAACAGATTTTCTTCAAACACTAAAGTGCTTATATCTTGAGTTTAAAAATAGATTTTGAGTTGATTATTTTTGGTACCAATCACTAGTGACCTTATTTATCAGTAGGAAGAATTTGAGAATTTTTAGAATATTTTAAATTAGCGTTTCAAGCAAAACAGAATCTGTTTTAGTTTTTTAGGTTTATTTCTATTTCTTTTGTTTGAATTGTTTTTAATTTTTTTTCTTTTAATTTAGTTGACAAGTTTTATTTTGTTTTTTGATAGTTAATAGTAGTATTTCAACCAAAACTATTTTATTTTATTTATTGTTATTGGATAGCATGAAATCAATTCTAGTTCTATAATAACTTGCAAATTGATTTCATTGCTAGTTTGATTTCCTATTTGAAAATATTTTCTATAAATTGTTTTATAAGTTTTACTTTCTGTTAACTTAGTTGTTATATTTTTTGTTTTCTCTTATTTTAGTATTTTATTGTTTTCCTTGTTGTTAAGTTTATTAGACAAAAACCTATGTTGTTTAGTGTGTGGTTTTCATAGTACTTTTCTTGTTCTTCAAAAGTAATTCTTTTGCTAGTAAAATAATTACTAAAATACTTTTGTTAGAATTTACTTTGTTATTGTTTTGTCGCATTTGAAAATAGGTTATTTGTAGGGAAAACTACCCTTGGTTGTTTTGATGAAGTTTTGTTGTTTTAACTTTTGTCTTAAGTATTTCCTTCATCAGAACACTTTTGTTTGGTTTTTTTGTTGCTTTTTGATTGATAGAATTGATTGCTAGAAGTGTTTGCTTATGAGTGCAATGTTTGATTATATAGATTTCATCGGAGAGTGACGAATAGTTCTATCAAGTTATTTTTCTGTGAGCGGTATTATCTTCATCAACCTCACCAGGCAAGTTCACATTGATCATATTTTACATATGGTTTTTATTGCATTAGTTCAACCTCCTCCACCATGGCATGCAAAGTAGGTACTTGGAAACTTGTTTTCTTGAGTAGTATCATGTGGTAGGCACCCATAAACCCTTGTTACTTTGACCAGGGACGTTATTTTTATTTTGCTATGCTTTTAGTAGACAGGGTTTGGTTGAGTATTTATCATGAGAGTTGTGAGAATTAATTGATGATCAAGACCTCAAGACTTCAAGATTTATTTTCAAGACCTCATGATACAATATACCTCTGGGTGGATGTTGGTTGAACGGTGCCCTGGAGAAACCAGTGGTTAGCCTAGGTGTTGCCAGAGAAGTGCCAGTATTCACGCGGAAAGGTCCACCCAGGCACAAAGAGATGGATGGATACTTCAAGACCCGAGGCTTACCTGCACAGCCACAAGCCATTATGGGCTCTGGCTTGGTTGGACATCGTGGTGACTCTGGACGGGCGGTGCTACGAGATGTAGAAGAACAGTAGGATTGGATGGGCACCGACAGTGGCTCAGAGGAACCCTTTGGAAGACCATGTTTTGATCATCCGGTTCTCAAACCCCCTGAAGTGCGAGGACTTCAACGGAGGCAATCAAATCTTGTGGGGAACGTGTGCAAAACTCTGCAGAGTACCAAACCTAATCGATTATCCGTGTCCACGGTCATGGACAACTTGAGGCAAAGGAACTGAAACTATCAGGAACTCTCAACACAAATAATGTTAATGATGTGGGTATTATTGTTAACTTGGGTATGAGAACTGGTTGGTGGAACCATCTCATTAAACAACCATCAATGTAGTAACAGTTTTGCTTTTGCCCCTCTCTTGTTGTAGGGAAAACTTGCTTTACCCAAAAACTCAAATTTTACAGCCCCACCTGCCATATATGCATATAGTATAGATGATTATTTTTCACCCCTCTCTTTTGTGACTTGCCGGCATATTCAATATGCTGACCTACACGCCTGCAATTTCTTATGTTGTAGATATTTTTCTACGACGAGTAAGAGTACGATTCAGGGTTACGGTCTACACTCAACCTGCCGTTGGTGTTTATTGGGACTCCACTCCCGTTGACTGTTTCCGCTGAGATTTTGAGGTATATATCAGTTTTACGTTAATTACATGTGGTTGCACTTTGATATATACATTGATGTACTATGTGTGCCAGCATACTGATCCAGGGATGGCACAAAACACACAGAGGCTTGACTCGTTTTGAGTCGGGACGCTACATGAGGGGCAGGTGCAACATCCAGAGCGGCGACCAGCGAACGACACGGCGCCACCTGTCTCGCTGGGGCATCAGCAGGACCAGCTTTTCCCAAAAGGGTAGTGCGGCCAAGGCTTAGTGCGACATGGACTCTGGGCATTTGAATTTGCACCGTAGGATGGGCGCCGAGCATCCCATGCCAATACCGAGCCGACAGCCGCTGCCAGCGAGGGCCGCCGCCGCCCCGATGACCACGGGGAGAGGGGCCCACTGGTCCATCTCTAGTGTGGCGAGGAGGAAACTCATGCCGGCAAGGCCAGCTAGGAGGCACCAACGGCGAGTCGGGGTGGCGGCGTCACCACCATTGCCCGGGCGAGGGGGAGGCGGGGGAGGAGGCGAGGGGAAACGAAAGTCTTCGGCTTCTGAAACGTGGATGGAGACAGGGAAATGGATGAGTGGCCGAGCGAACCAGAACATGCGGCCGGGGTCAGCGTCGAGGGCCACGGCGTCGCGCAGTGGGAGAAGGAGCTCCATGGAGCGCGGGATGTTGTGGGGACCCCGACTCATAAGTCGTGATCACCGAATGCACGTGTACAGTGATCCCAGAGATCAATGCTCATTGAACACATAGAAGCTAGATAATCAAGAGTCTTACATCCATACATACCGTCTTACACAAATAAAGACCATCAAGGTCAAGTCTTACATATATAGGGCCATGAAGGCCAAACAACAGACATAAACTCGCATCGGAAATCTTGAAAGATAGCGTAGGCCCATGCTTTCTGCCTTAACCCTACAGGCATTTTGACTGGGAAGCGTCCTAATTCGCATGTTCGTCACCAAGGTATTATTCACCATATTCCTGTTCTTCCATGCCTGGCGAATTAAATAACGAGTGGCAAGCCAATGAGTACTTTGAATGTACTCGCAAGCAACCCATGTTTTGTAACAAGGTACAAGAATGCATGATATTACACTAAATAGGTAGCTTTGCGGAAAGCTAATTTGAGTGCAAAGATATGTCCTATAAACATGTAAAAGCATGCATCATGAGAATACGAGTAGCCATATGAACATGTTACAGATATCAATATGAATAGAGGTTGAACATCTCTTGTTCAATCATCATGTCAAGTCATCCGACTCAACCCAAGGATTTTCTTCCCCCCCCCACACCAAGTTTTTAAACCATGGACGTAGCCCAAGAGCAGTCATCCAACTGCCCTTGACAGTGGACACGGCTATTCGAATAGTTTTACACTCTGCAGAGGTTGCATAGTTTACCCACAAGACTCGGGAAACTTTTGTGTGAAGCCACGACTCGCGATATATTAAATACCCGAGGTAAGTACCCGAACAATGCCTTTTCCTTGACAACACTAACAAAGAGTCCACTCATTGGCACACGCCCCGCGTGATGTACATCACAAGTATCATCCATGAACGGACCAACGGTGTTCCCGGTGTCTGTGAAAACAGCCCATGGCCGTCCTATCTGGCACGACCCGTATCGGGAGTGACCACGTCACTCCCGCCACTAGTAATGCGGGCTCTCTGCTAGCATCGACCAAAGTAATCAACAAAGCCCCGTCCCATAAGGGTATCGTGGTTGTACATGTAAGGTTGGAGTAACAATCACAACTTAAACCAATCCATTTTCGAAAACAGCACACTCATTTGCCTCGGTACACCACTTCTTTATCAAGTGGGAACCTAGCTCAACATCTCCCTCCGGCATTAGTGGCACCTGACGGGGTTTTCGAAAAGTCTTTGAAAATACTTTGTTTCCAACACAATGCATATTCCCGCCCATTTGCATAGCAACTACTTTAGCATCCTATCTACTTCCCACCCACACAACTCTAAGCAGAAAGTAGAGTCATGCCATGCAAGTATCAACGAGGAAAAGTAACGGAGGCAACCCGTCAAGGTGGTCACCATAATCATCATGATTTCGATGCATCAATTTAAATTTCTATATGACATGCATAAATAGGTTTCTTAGACATGGTCAAGGGGCTGCTTGCCTGGCTCAACAAAGTCTTCGGGATCTTCAAAAGCTTCTGGTCCAACTCCTTCTTCAACAACGCAATCTATTGTCGCAGTATAACGGAAAAAAAGGCCACGGTAAAAGCAGAGAAAATAAACTACTCCTAAAAATGTCAAACCACATCTGTAAAATATTAGGTTGAAAATTAAAAATACTAAAATTATTAGGTTTTGGTTTTGGAGTGTAAAAAGTGGTGAAAATAATTTTAGCAGTGGTTTTGAATATCCAAAACAGGGTTTTCAATACAAATAGTACATAAATTATTTTCAAAATCATGCACAAGTGGCATCATTAAATAGGTTGGACTTTAACAAAAATTTACAAAGTTGAATCATTGGATTTGGAGGACTATTTATTTCTGTGGAATTTTTGGAAAGCAAACATAAAAATAAAAAGGAAAATGGCACTGTGCCTTTTGGCCGAAAGTGGCTAGCCGAGCCAGCCATGCCAGCGAAACCGGCCCTAGCGAGCCAGGCGCGCGTGCGCCGCGAGGTTTCAAAGCTGACGGGCGGGGCCCATTGGCAGAGAGAGAGGCGCGGGAGGGGCATGAGAGGCTGACAAGCGGGCCCCTCCTGTCAGGGTCATCGTCAACTACTGGCCAGAGGGCGGCAGGGCTCGCCGGCGGCGCTTTGAGGCACGGGGAGGGAGCTGAGGGTAGGAACGGGTTCAGCGAGTCATCACCTTTCGGGAGGAGGTGGAGGGGATCGCCGGCGTGGCCTGAGTCGCCGGCGGTGAGCGGACGCGACGGAGGAAGCTTCGGGTGAGCTTGCCCCGGTCATCCCTGATCGCAACCTGCACGGGATGGAGGTGGGATGGTGTCAGGGAGGTGAGAGGGGAACGAGGAGAAAGAAAACGGCGCCGGAGGGTGGCCGTACCCAGGGATCGCCGGAGCTTCGATGCGATGGAGCTTGGCTCGATTCCGAGCACCAGGGCTATTGGAGGTGGAACCAGTGGTGCGGGCATGCGATTTGGAGGGTGAGAGAGGGTCCAGAGGGGAGAGAGGGCCTCGGGGTGGCCTCTTATAGGCGGGCGCCGGTGCACCGAGGGCGTGGTCTGCCGGAATTGGCTGCGAGGGCTCGGGAGGCTGCGAGAAGAGGCCGGGGTTGCTCAGTGGCGTTCATAGAAGTGGTCTACGACCAGAGGGAGGGAGAGAAGGAGCGAAGGGGGGCCAGGCAGTGGCGGACCCAACATTGGGGCGAGCTGGGGCGGCCGCCCCGGGTCACCGGCGGCAGAGGATTGATCCCCACCTACATGTCTTTCCTCCGGCAGCCAGCGATCTCTGTTCTCCGCTCTATTTTGACCTGCTATGTTCTCGCATCTGTTCGTGGCTTCGTGCGGTAGCCAGCAATCGAAGCGTTACCTGAAAGAGAAAGAGTTTGGGCCGGTAGACTATTTCTACAGGCCCAAACATACAAGCGGTCTAGCCCAGTGACTGGTCGAGGCATTGAGCCGTTCCCCACATCGCTCGATCCAGTGGTTCCCCTCCTGGCTCCCTCGACCTAGGCCGTTGCGGGAGTGCGGGTGGTGTGCCGCCGTCTGAGGCCTCACGTGAGGCGCCCACTGCCGTTCCCCTCGCCCTCCCCTCAGTACTGGTTCCCCTCCCTGGCTCCCTTGACCTGGACTGCTACGGGTGCTGTGCCGCTGCCTACTGCCGGAGTGCAGAAATTGGCCTAGTCGGTGATGGATTCAGGTTAAGATGTGGATTCAGGTGAAGATGTGGATTGGATAGGGATAGCCGCTGCTGTCGAACTCGCTGAGGCTGAGGCTGCCGCTGTCGAAGAGGCTACGGATGTGGCATGGGAAGAAGCTTGGGTGCCCAGATCGAATGGTGGAGCAGGCAAACCAGTCATGCGAAAGCAACCACATGACTCCAACGACCACCAGCAGCAGCAGGTATCCACTTCTTGTATCCTTTTCTCCTTTGACCTGTTAGTTGGAAACTTGGAATGTTGAATAGGAACATTAAGGCAGCAGTAACAACACACTCAGTTTTGGTGCCATTTGATGTTGTAGGGCATTCCTCCGGTATTTACTTTAGCTGCTGTGGATCCTGATCCTGGCACACGTAAGCAAATTGACATTACCCGTGGCAACTGCATCAGTTCAGAGGGTTTTCTCAGCCATGAATATTATAACGACAGATCTTCGAAACAAGATAGGTGATGATTGGCTTAATGATTTGATGGTTTGCTTTGTTGAGCGTGAGATATTTGCTAAAATTAGTGATAAACAGATTTTGGTTCATTTTCATGCCTTGAAGAGTCGTCAAGGTCATCTACCTCCACAAGCCCGTGTTCATTATGCAATTACATCTTAAAGGTATACTATCACCCAGTTACCATCATATGACCATATCAAAATATACAACTCTAATCACACTTGTGCTAATGCATTCATGATTTTGTAGGTCTCGTTCAAAAATTGGAATTATGGGATCATATTTTGGCATTAGTGAGCATTTCAAGCGACAAGAGTCTATGTTAGCAGTTTACTAGTTTTAAGAGCTTTTTTATTCTTTTGTTGTTGAATGCTATTAGTTTTGGTTGAATAGAGTTGCATTTGTACCCAAAAAATATTAGACATTAAATGTTCGTCCCGGCTAACTTCAATTCCTGGGTCCGCCACTAGGGCCAGGGGGCGTCGCGCGTGCGAGCTCGCGCATTGGCCGGTTCGGGAGGTGTCGGGGATATAGCCCCGCGATATAACCCGCCCTATTGGGCTGGGTTAATATGTTTACATCTTTATATTCAAGTTTAAGATGGGACGTGTCATGAAGACAAGACAAGCAAGGCAGTGGCTGACTAAGTCGCCGAGCGGCCCAACACCTGAAGATGGCGGCTTAAGGCCCACATGGCGGAAGGCGCTGGTCGATTTCCTTGCTTAAGGAGCAAGGCGAGTTTGAGACATTATAGGTTACGAGTCATGATATGACCCGGACTCTATTGTAAACCCTAGGTCCTGACCTGTATATAAAGACAAGCCCCTAGGACCGAAAGATTCAAGTCACAATCTCTCGATAGCTAGGTTAGCGATTCCGCACCCTTGTAATCGAGATCTATCCATCAATACACACAAAGTAGGACGTAGGCTGTTACCTCCATCGGAGGAGCCGAACCTGGGTAAACCCGACTCTCTTTCTCGTTCAACCCCTTTGAGTCGCCACCTAGCGGTGATGGCCTTACACCTAAGTCCTTTCACGAGGACATATGCCGTGACAAAACCACGACAGTTGGCGTCCACCGTGGGGCCTTCGCCCGGTGGAGTTGAGTTCTCAAAGGGAGCCCTTCCAGGGTTTGGGAGCTATGCGGTTGGTCGTATGACTAAGAGCCTCCGTGGCAAGATCTACATCGATGACTCTAGGTAGGGCCCCAAGGCCGACTCGATCGAGTACGGCTACCGGGTCCCCTTCGGTAAGATTCATGTCTTCATCGGCAAGATCGGCGCATCAGTGCCCGAGCCGGACATCTGCACCAACATCATCGAGCCATCTCGGCGTGCCCAATCCGGCCAGCGTGAAGCCGGCCAAAGTCACGGTGTTGTCAGGCCCTCTCGGCGGGTCAGTCCCTTGGACGAACCGGCCGTTAAGGGAGCAATCGTCATCAATTCGGATGCCAAGCTTGGGGGCTCGTTTGGAGCAGAGGCCCCTGAAGAACTTCGTGGTTTCCCCCTGCAGGCCTCAATCCGCGCTACAGTAAGCACGGCGGCGCAAGCATCGCTCGCGTTTGGAGCATCAGGCGGCTCTGAGAGGGCGCACGGCGACTCAGGAACGGAGCTTCAGCAGCGTGATAGCCAAGGTACTTTTCAGAAAAATCTGAAGCACCTAAACTGTGGTCAATACCACGTGTTCACCACCAATACCTGCAAGCGGGACAACAAGGTCAAGAGTAGGGCCGTCAACACGGTTGAGCCGGCGGTCCCCAGGTACCTCAACTGGTCCGAACACGCGATTACTTGGAGCAGGGAGGATCATCCCCCCGGGTTGACAATCCGGGCGGCTTAGCTTTGGTGGTGGAGCCTCAAGTTGGTGGGTATACCCTGTCCAAGGTCCTTATGGATGGAGGCAGCAGCATAAACATATTATATTACGAAACCTTTCACCGGATGAATCTGTCGGAGAGCAAGTTGCTTCCTTCAATGACAGTTTTTCATGGAATCGTCCATGGAAAGTCTGCTTATCTAATCGGGCGGATTAAGCTCGATGTGGCCTTCAGAGATGAGTTCAACTATAGATGCGATCCTTTGATGTTTGAAGTTGTCAAAATAAAGAGTCCTTATCATGCTCTCTTTGGACGGCTGGCTTACGCTCGTTTCATGGCCCGCCCGTGCTACGTCTATCTCAAACTCAAGATGCCGGGACTCAAAGGCACCATAACCGTGGACGGGAGCCGGAAGATAGCTCAAGAATGCAAGGAAGGAGATGCGGTCTATGCCGAGTCAGCTTGCGCGGCAGAGGAATTGAAGTTCTACACAGCCAATGTTGATCCGGCTGATATGAGTCCGCTCAAAAAACCCAATACTGAGTCGGAACCTTCGCTCAAATTTAAGCCTGCCAAAGATACGAAGCAAATCGACTTCACACCGTGCGACTCGTCCAAGCAGTTCACTATTGGGACCGGCTTGGACCCCAAATAGGAAAGCGCGCTCATCAAGTTCATCCGTGAGAATCGGGACATCTTTGCATGGAAGCCATCTGACATGGCTGGAGTCCCGAGGGAACTTGCTGAGCACCACCTTAATGTGGATCCCAAGATGAAACCAATGCGCCAATACCTTCGTCGTTTTAATGAGGAGAGACGCAAGGCCATTGGAGAAGAAGTGGCCCGGCTCCTAGCTGCCGGGTTTATTGTGGAAGTCTTTCACCCTGAGTGGTTAGCTAACCCGGTGCTTGTTCTGAAAAAGAACGGCACTTGGCGCATGTG
Source organism: Elymus sibiricus (assembly GCA_039707655.1). NCBI lineage: Eukaryota > Viridiplantae > Streptophyta > Magnoliopsida > Poales > Poaceae > Elymus > Elymus sibiricus. The sequence goes on along the minus strand of CM077665.1, from coordinate 215,863,707 downwards.
CGTCGACTACACATATCTCAACAAAGCTTGTCCTAAGGATCCTTTCGCCCTCCCGCGTATTGATCAGATCATTGATTCTATGGCGGGTTGCGAACGTTTATGCTTCTTGGATGCTTACTCTGGGTATCATCAGATCAAGATGGCTATTGAGGACCAAGAGAAGACTACTTTCATTACACCCTTTGGGGCTTTCTGCTATGTGTCCATGCCTTTTGGGCTCAAGAGCACCGGGGCAAGTTACCAGCATTGCGTCCAGAACTGCCTTAAGCCACAGATTGGGCACAACGTTCACGCCTACGTTGATGACATCGTGGTCAAATCTCAGAAGAAAGAGACGCTCTTGGATGACATCAAGGAAACCTTTGACAACCTTCGAGTATACCAGATGAAACTTAACCCGGCAAAGTGTGTCTTTGGCGTCCCTGCAGGCATACTACTGGGGTTCCTCGTCTCTGAGCGGGGCATCGAGGCTAACCCGGACAAGATCAAGGCGGTGACTTCGCTGTCTGGGTCAGAAAACGTAAATCAAGTTCAGCGTCTCGCCGGTCGCATCGCTGCTCTAAGCCGGTTTATAAGCCGCCTAGGAGAAAAGGCGAGTCCTTTGTACCAGTTGTTGAGAAAATCGGGCGACTTTAAGTGGACGGATGCTGCTAGTAAAGCCTTTGAAGCGCTCAAGCAACATCTTGTTAATCCGCCCATCTTGGTTGCTCCCGCCGAGAAAGAGCTTATGCTCCTGTATATTGCTGCCAACTCCAAAGTGGTAAGCGTTGTAGTTGTGGTCGAGCGGAAAGAGGAAGGAAAGGAATATCCGGTTTAGCATCCGGTTTATTTTGTTAGCAAAGTTTTAACTCTGTCCAAGCAGCGGTATCCGCATTGGCAGAAGTTGGTTTTCGGGATCTTCATGGCAAGCCAGAAATTGAAGCATTATTTTCAGGAACACCCAATCACCATGGTCAGTTCGGCGCCTCTCGGTGACATCATACAAAACCGGGAGGCCACGGGTAGGATTGCCAAGTGGGCCATTGAGCTTGGCGACCACCATTTGAAATACATGCCCCGAACCGCTATCAAGACTCATGCGCTGGTGGATTTCATCAATGATTGGACAGAGATACAGATTCCAGAAGGTAGGCCAGATAACACGTACTGGACTATACATTTTGACGGGTCTAGACAACTGGAGGGCTCGGGGGCTGGAGTCGTATTATCTTCTTCGAAAGGTGACAAGTTTTGTTATGTCTTATGGCTCATGTTCCCGTGTACTAACAATGGAGCTGAGTACGAAGCCCTCTTACATGGGCTCAGAATAGCCAAATAGACAAATCTCAGCCGGGTCAGATGCCTGGGCGACTCAGATTTAGTGGCTCAGCAAGTTTCAGGGACTTGGGATTCTAAAGACCCTCTTATGGCGGCTTACCGACGGGCAGTCTCTGATGTGGCGGGTCATTTCAAGGTTATCAAGTCGATCATATAGATCGCCGGCTTAATGAGGCGGCTGATGCCTTGTCTAGACTTGGCTCGTAGAGAAAGCTGGTGCCACCTAACGTCTTTTTGGATGTCCTTCACAGTCCACCGGTCAAATTACCGTCTGAAGAGGACATAGCTGTTCCTGACCTGGAGGCACACTTGGTGGCGGCTCTACATGCTACCCCTGACTGGACTATGCCGTATTTGGCTTACCTAACCCGAGGGGAAATCCCAGAGGAAGAAGTCGACGCTCAACAAATCATCCGGCAGTCAAAGTCAATGACAATCATCAATGGCGAGTTACACTGTCGAAGCAGCACTGGCATGTTTCAACGGTGTGTTTCGCCTAAGGAAGGCCAGGAAATACTTAATGAGATTCATTCCGGCGATTGCGGACATCATGCCGGCTCATGATCACTGGTGGCCAAAGCTTTCCGACATGGTTTTTATTGGCTAATGGCTCATGCTGACGCCGAGGAGATTGTGCGCAAGTGTGACGGGGGCCAAAAGTTTGGCCCACATGCTCATGTAGCGGCTCATGAGTTGCGTATGATCCCCATTACCTGGCCATTTGCGGTCTTGGGGCTAGACATGGTTGGTCCGTTTAAGCTGTCTTCCGACAAGAAAACCCACTTATTAGTGGCGGTTGATAAGTTCACTAAGTGGGTCGAAGCAGAGCCGGTCAGCAATTGTGATGCAGAAACTGGGGTCAAGTTTTTGAAGAAGTTGATTTTCCGTTTTGGCTACCCTCACAGCATCATTACTGATAATGGTACGAATCTGTCCAAGGGAGCCATGGAACAATTCTGCCAACGAGAGCACATTCGGCTCGACTTATCAGCAATTGCACTTCCACAGTACAATGGGCAAGCTGAAAGAGCCAACCAGGAGATCCTGAGAGGAATCAAACCTCGGCTCATGGTGCCCCTTGAGCGCACGCTGGGTTGTTGGGTTGAGGAACTCCCTTCAGTACTTTGGAGTATTCGAACAATGCCAAATAGATCCACATGATACACTCCTTTTTTCCTGGTGTACGAAGCCGAGGCGGTTCTACCAAGTGATATCCGTCATGACTCGCCTCGGGTTACTGCCTATGTTGAGGCGGACAACGAGCAAGCACGCCAATATTCCCTGGATGCCCTAGAAGAAGAGCGTGACTTAGCAGCAGCCAGATCTGCCATATACCAGCAATACCTACGTCGTTATCACAACCGTCGAGTCCGAAGCCGCACTTTTCAAGAAGGCGACTTAGTGCTCCGTTTGATTCAAGATCAAACAGGGATGCACAAGCTCTCCGCCTTGGGAGGGTCCTTTCGTCATCAGTCGAAACCTCAATAATGGTTCATATTACCTAGTCGACTTACGAGAAGGATCATACACTTATGAGGAGGAGACAACCTGGCCCTAGAATATTGCACACCTACGGCCTTATTACACTTAGGAGCCGCCGGCTCACTTTTTTGTAATCCCCCCCTGCAAAATTCTGTATATACTTCTTTTATGTTCAAATATAATAAAGCTGGCACCCCCAAAACTCGGGGTCTCTGTCGTTTCAGCCTATAAATTGAGCATGAGTCTTTATTGTTTGAAATATAGGTCACTTGGGGGCTTCCAACTCATCGAGTTTAGCTTTCTCACCCTCTTGACCCGGCAAAAATGCCATTAAATATGGTTAAACCTGCCTGTATGCTTGATGCGACTCCGATCAGATGACCCCATGTACTCTTGAAAAGTTAATCCTTTTGGACCCTAAACTTTTAAGGTTAAAACATTGGCTTGAGTCATGTGAGAGCCGGCATACAGAAAGCTAGGATAAACCATGGGTTATTATACCCGCTTCATTGAAGCAAGACTTACGCCTCGAAAGCCAGTCTCCTTTTTCCGAGTCTCACCTAGCTGGCCTATTAAAAAATTATTTATATACTCATAATTTTCAGGTACAATGTTATCCTTATTACCGGCTTATATATAATGACCAGGTTACATAACTGACTTCATATTATGACCAGTTTCCAGACTATCTATCTGCACTATCATTGGCAAAGAATTCGATAGACTTGAGTCTCGAAAACCAAGTTATTTTGCCGGCTTATTCCTGACCTGCCTTATAGATGAGAAAAGACTCATTGAGCACGAAGCAAGAAAAGTGCAAGAACAGGTAATAAGAGTAGCATAAACATATTAACAGAAGCTCAAAAGATTGGAGTTAAGCACCAACAAAAGGCGCCACCATGCACGATGGCACGACAGAGCAATCCTACAGTTTTCAAAGTACTACCCCTATTACAGGCTCACGACGGAGGCCACACTTTCTTAAAGGTTTTTCCTTACACAAGGGGGATCGCTCTGTAGGGCCGTTTCATCCAGCTTCCGAGATGTCTTCATGCTCTATCATCAACCGCCTCTGGATCTGACTCCGCTGACTCATCATCATCAACCTGCTGGCCCCTCTGTTGCCATCGAATTGAGATCAAAGATTCAAAATTTGTTGTTCCTTCAACAAGAGCTAATGCATCAACGTCAGGAGCAAAAGTTCTCTTACGTCGAGGAGTCACCAGGTCAGGCGGCTCGTCCTTGGGCGCGTTAACACGCTCGTTGTCGGTGGTGTATGCAGGATGATATTTTGAGAGATCCATCTCCTCAGCTATTAAAGACGCCATTGGCCGAGTCTCCGTGATGCACTTCGCATAATCTGAATGAGTGAATGCGGAGCCGTCGTGTTTAAACTCCGGGAAGCCACCCTTTAGGAGCTCTTGTCCAATTCTGGCAGATATGCTTTTGCTCGAGCCACTGCCATGTTTGCCCCTCCTCGAGCCGCCGATTTTTGGGTTTCAGTCACCCATTGTGGCACGGTAGAGAGTTGCTTCAACATGTCTTTGATATTCCTTGGAGGGTGTTTCATATTTTTCACCACCATAATGGAATAAACAGAGCATGTGGACAGCTATTCTACGTATGTGAAAATAGCCTTCACCTTCACAATTGGCAGCTCTACAAGGTTATGATCTTTTCGCCCTGCAAACAAAAGGAGAAGAAGGTACAATAAGCCGCTGCACAGTCATAAGCTGGTACATTGGCAAAAGAGAGACGGAACACATACCAAAGATTGCTCTCAACATTTCGTTGATCTGTTTCAAAAGAGTAGCATATTTTTCCTTCAAGGGGTTGAGTTTCTCTTCATCCTTTTCCACACGTTTTGTCAGGATGGCCTTTTCCGCCTCAAACAACTTTATGGCCTGTTCAAGACGTTCATTCGCGTGACGTGCAAAATCTTGAAAATGAGCCGCCATGGACTTGACTTCAGTTTTCAATTTCCTTTCTTCTTTGAGCTGTTTCTGTAGTTTCACAACAACCGACTCAGCATCCTCAACATATTCCTGATACATGCACAAGAAGAATCATCAAATATTTCTACAAATAATTTCATGCCGCCATAGGACGGCTTACTTCTTTATCAAGTACCAAGAAGATTGCAAGCAATATCCTTGGCACTTGGGGGCTAATGCATATCAGTTCTTTCGAAACTAAGTTATGGAGAAGACCCGACTCATCTCAAGAAGATGAGCCGTCCCTTGGGGGCTATAGGTCAAATTTCTTCAATCTTCAAAGACCCGACTCATCTCAAGAAGTTGAGCCGGCCCTTGGGGGCTATAGGTCAAATTTCTTCAATCTTCAAAGACCCGACTCATATCAAGAAGATGAGCTGGCCCTTGGGGGCTACAGGTCGAATATCATCAATTTTTAAGACCCGACTCATGTTAAGAAGATGAGCCGGCCCTTGGGGGCTACACTGTTATAGGCCTTAGCTATTTTATGAAACCAGCTTATCGTAATAAGCTGGTCTTTGGAAGCTAATGATAGTATACAAGATAATGGTAAAATGAGAGGATTACCTCGTATTTCTCCTTCATAGCGTTTATCATGCTCTTTTCAATTTCACGGTTCTCGGATAGCCGGGTCTAGTATTGCTGGTACAAATCTTCAGTACCAAGCGCGGACAGTTCCGGAAATTCCCTCTTGGCTTTTCCTTTGTCCAAATTCACTGGTTCACCCTTGCTCACAATTTTAGCCAAGGAGGTGGAAACAGTTGGGGTTTGGAAACTTTCTTTAACAAATACAACATCTAAAGTGTTGTGATCAAACGACGGCATGAATTTGCCTACATTGGCCGACTTGGGAGAAAGGATGGATGACTCAGTCTCAGGAGGAACATCCATAAAAACCGACTCAAAAGGTTCGGACGTCTCGGTGGCAGACGCCGACTCCACCCTCATATCAGGTTCCTTTTCAATAGAAGGGCCAACCATCGAAGCTGTCCTTCCTAGCAGAAGGATTGGCGCCTCTTGGCCTACTGTCCCAGAGGACAACCCGCCAGCCCGTTTGGACACAACAACTTTGGCCCTATGGATTGTCAGTGAAACAAAAGTTATGACAAGTTCGGATTAAACAATGAAAGACATAAGGCAACACTACAAAGATAGAAGCTTACCCGCGATTAACATTAAAAGGGGGAAGCTGTGATGCACTTGAGTCGCCCGATGACGGAGGAGAGTCCTGATAAAGGGAATTTGAAGGGCTGAGAGGTTGTTTAAACAAACCGGCTCTAGGGCGAGAATCAGTTGGACTATGGGGCACCTCGAGGCGTGGTTTGCGAGCCGGCGGTGCGTGAGACAAACTAGGGTCTACATCGTCCATATCACCCCGGGTCTTGCATTTTGATGAGCCGGCAAACTGTGCTTTCTTCAAAAGAAAATCGGGAGCCAAATGAGCTTCTGGGTGTGACAATTTAACTTTCCGGACGGTTTGTCTTGGTTTTCGGGGAACAAACATTTCTGAAGAACTAGGGGAGACTGGAGTTACCTCAGTTTCGCCGGCTTGGCTAGATTCCGAGTCACCCTGATAAGAAGGTGTGTCAACAAGCTCATTAAACAGGCGGCCGAGAGAGTCGAGTTCTACCTCAGATTCCTCCCCTGAAGACGACACAGAGGCCGGGGTATTTTTTTCTACCCGTTAAAGGAACAGAATCTTGAGGTGCAACTTTCCAAAAATTAGAATCTGCTTGCAAATACATGAAGTATATGGTAAATAATGGCGAGTCAAAGGTAACATCGACAAAAGACAATGAAAGTAATCAGTACCTGAGGCGGTGGGTTGAGAAGATAGAATGGACCCAAGCCGGTGATGCTGCATAGCTCTTTTGAGTCGGAGAAGAACCTTTTGGTCTCTTTGGTAAGAGCGTCGTCAGAAAGATTTTCACGAGAATAGCGTGAGGATCGTTTGAGGCACCTGAATAATCACACATCAAGCCGTCCCTCAGTCTAACAAGTTGGATTCACCACTTTTACCAGCAACGAATCAGATCTATCCCGGTCAGGCCATGTGCAGTCAGAGCTCTTAGTTTTGCATGAAGAGGTGCTAATGGAGCCCTCTCTTCGTCTGTTGGCCAACCCGGAAATTACTCCTTGCCACTAAGTCTTTCAAATTTGAAACCCGCCAGGGGATTTTCTCCTTCAGGTGCAGTATTTTTACAATAGAACCAGGTTTTGTTCCACCCCTTCGGGCGACTCGCCAGTTTTGATTCTGGGAAGGCGCTGTTCTTTCTTTTCTGAATAAAGACGCCACCGAGCTCACAGGCAGCCCCATTCTTCACCTCAATTTGGCGGCTAAGGTAAAAGAATTCCCTAAAAAGGGTCACGGACGGCTCGACCTGAAGGTACACTTCACATAACACTTGAAACTGACAAATATTGGTCATGGAATTCAGGCCAATATCTTGAGGCCCGAGCTTGAAGAAATGCAAGAGGTCCCTAAAGAACTTTGAGTTGGGAGGACAAAAACCTCTGCGCAGATGATCAGTAATGACCACAACCTCCTCTAGACGTGGTTGAGGAAACGGCTCTTCTTCGAGAGCCTGCCATTCTATGATTTTTCGAGCCGGCAAGAAACCTTGGTCTACAAGATTATCCAGGGTAAGCTTGGACTCTCTGGTCTTGGCCTAGTTGCAAACATTGGAGTTTTTCGGAGCCATGGCGGGTTATGCAACGACTACAAAAGTAACAAGGAAAATAAGCCGGGGTGAATTATAAGTCGCCCATACTAAGGTGCTATTACGAACCGGAAAAATGAGAGAGAGCCAAAGGGACATCTCCAACACTTAGCAAAGATGTCGGGTCACAAACAAGTTTCTATAAAAGTATCCCTATGGACATATCTAACTAAATGAGGAAAAACAACGACATATATGTTCTAGCTGATGGAAAGACCGAAACTACGACATTCAAAGGATAACCCCGGATGGCTCATTTTAGATCTGCTTATGAGGAAAATAAGGCGGAGATCATTCTAGAAATACGCGACAATGAGTGGATAGCATGTGGATCTACTAAATAAGTTTTGGACGAACACGATGAACACGGTGAGAACACCGAAAGCATCGAACCCTAGATGGAGGGGATTCATACCAAATTGCGTTGAAGCGGTGACGAAGATGATCACATTCGCTCTGACGGTCTCAAGAAGGCTCGATGACGTCGGCGATGGAGTTAGGGACCTCAGAGTCGCTTCGGGAGCTCTGGTGGTGCTCGCTCGATGGAGGAGCAAGAGGAAGAAGACAATAGGAAAGTTACTGTGGTGTTCAGTGGACTTATTTACAAAGAGGGAAAATGAAACGGCGCCGATAAAGACGAAACAACCGCGGTAATTTTGTGGCTAGGAGCGCGCCTCGATTTTCGCGTCTGCCTAGATTTGGCGCAGTTTTCGAAGCGATGCGTTATGATGACTTTGGAGGACAATAGTCAGCAAAGATGACGTCATTAATAGACAGACACCGGAGAAATGACAAGTCTGGAAGCATTACAAGTCGGCGTTATGAGATTCATGGAAGACACAAATCCAATAATGAGCCGCCAAAGGAAGAGAAGAGAAATTGACATGAATGGATTCAAATCAATCTGGGGCCTAATATCGGGGATATAGCCCCGCGATATAACCCGCCCTATTCGGCCAGGTTAATCTGTTTACAGCTTTATAGTCAAGTTTAAGATGGGCCGTGTCATGAAGACAAGACAAGCAAGGCGGTGGCTGACTAAGTCGCCGAGTGGCCCAACACCTGAAGACGGCGGCTTAAGGCCCACAGGACAGAAGGCACCAGTCGGTTTCCTTGCTTAAGGAATAAGGCGAGTTAGAGACATTAGAGGTTACGAGTCATGATATGACCCGGACTCTATTGTAAACCCTAGGATCCTGACCTGTATATAAAGGCAAGCCCCTAGGACCAAAAGATTCAAGTCACAATCTCTCTATAGCTAGGTTAGCGATTCCGCACCCTTGTAATCGAGATCTATCCATCAATACACACAAAGCAGGACGTAGGCTGTTACCTCCATTGGAGGGGCCGAACCTGGGTAAACCAGACTCTCTTTCCCGTTCAACCCCTTTGAGTCGCCACCTAGCGGCGATGGCCTCACACCTAAGTCCTTTCACGAGGACATCTGCCGTAACAAAACCACGACAGGTGGCACCGGGCACGCGCGGCTGGAGTCGCCAGAGAGGGAGGGAGGAGGGGCCGACATGGAGGCATGTCCCGGATGTCGTGGGCGTCTCGGGGGACACGAGGGGGGAGGCCCAAGGTTGTTGGCGCCTGGGATTGGGGGGCGGCTACTGTGTGTGAGCGCACTGTAGCGCGCTCCAGAGCATGCAAATGACCGGCATGGCCGTTTGCCCGCGCGCTCTGGGGTGCCCCACCTTGTCCCTTAGCTCTTGGGGGATGCACAGATGCTTTGGAAGTCTTGGGGAGTAAGGCTTGGGGTAGAAAGATGAAAATGGGGGGGGGGGAGAGAAGCTCCTGCCTAGCTTGTCCAGGGGAAAAAATAGGGTCTTCACCCCCCAATCATAGTCCTTAGGCCATGGTTTTCTTACTGGGGGTAGAAGAGGCGTAGGAGGGACTGTGGAAAAAAAGGTGGAGTCAAGGAGAACGGTTGAAAGGGTCAAAACATGGTTTTTACCAAATCACCAGAAGGTGTTTCATGTGTGTTTGAGCAAGATAAAATTTCCCACTCGCAATGAGATTTAACTGTATCAAATGGGAGGTAAAAATAAGGGTGATCACAAGGTTTGAGCCTATTTGAAGGAAGCTTCCAATGCAAACTTGGTAAACCCTAGAAATAGGCAGAAATGGGTTTCTTTAGATCTGACCATGCTAAGCTATTATCCTTGATGCTCCACTTGGTGTGGTGGCATCATTTGTGGATTAGAGCACGTCCACAAAGTTTGAGATCAAAAGAAGAAACTTGACAATGTAAAGTCGATCAAGTTTGGATCTGGACAAAGAGGGTTTTGGGATATTTTGGTGAACCAAAACAATTGAGATTGAGATTAAACTTTGCAAGATCATCACATATAGCATGTGTGACTTGCTAGAGTTTTCTTGGATTTATTTGAGAATATTTCTTATAGAAATATTTCAAATGCTTGAAATATGCAGAAAGGGTTTTGTCCAATATTTGAACATGACCATGTGTTGAAACTCTTATATATGGAAAATATATGTCCACTGAGTTGCCCTAAAATTTCTCAAATATTTTTAAAGCATAAAAATATTTTTTCCCTATAAAAGACCATTTCTGGCCTTAAGAAAATGCCTTTAAATAAAATATGAAAATACTCTTTAAAAATAATATTTGGTGGTTTTGGGAAGTCTTATATATGGTAGGTTCCAAATAAAGTCTTTGGGGAAAACATTCACCCTAATTTGAGGACTTGTAGTACAAACCTCAATTCAGGGGGTATTGAAAACCTAAATTGAATAAATGGTTTTTGGCCAAAATAATATTTTATAGAAATAGTTTTAGGTCCTACACACATGGCATGATCATTGGGCAAAGACTTTGGATCAAGGAGATGAGTTTTGAGAGGAGAAGGATTTGTGTGAATCAAAACACAATCAGACAAGCAAGCACACATCAAACGATTCAAACATGCACAAGCACACAAAAAGTTTTAAATGGGTCCAAATTTTATAAACTCATAGGATAGCAAAATGGTACAAACACAGGGTGTGACAGACCTACCCCCCTTACAAGAATCTCGTCCCCGAGATTCCTAAGCTAGGCGCTAAAAAGATAAGGGAACTCGGATCTAAGGTAGTCTTCACGACCCCACGTTACTTCTGCTTTAGTGTGGTTGCTCCACTGGACCTTGAAGTACTTGATGGTGCGGCTTCGGGTGCAATGCTCGGCTTCATCCAAGATGCGAAATGGCCTCTCACGATAAGTGAGGTCTGGCTGAAGATCGATGGCTTGATGATCGATGTCCTTGTAGAGGTTGGGGCGGTTGGGAACTTGGAGACACTTCCGGAGTTGTGACACATGGAATACGTTGTGCACATCGGATAGCTCGGAAGGTAGCTCTAGCTGGTAGGCAACTTCTCCTCGTCTGTCGGTGATCTTGAAGGGGCCGATATATCTCGGTGCGAGCTTTCCTTTGATGTCGAAGCGCTTGGTTACCTTGAGAGGTGTCACTCGGAGATAGACATAGTCTCCAACACGGAAACTCATGTCTCGGCGGTGAAAGTCAGTGTAGCTCTTCTGTCTTGACTTGGCGGTCTCCAGGCGTTCTCTGACAAGTTGGACTTGCTCTTCTCCTTCACAGAGGATGTCTGGTCCAAGGACTAGTCCTTCTCCGGTTTCTGACCAGTTGAGGAGAGCGCGGCACTTGCGTCCATATAGCACCTAAAACGGTGCCATGTGCAGACTGGATTGGTAGTTGTTGTTGTAGGAGAACTCAACGAAAGGTAAGCAATCTTCCCACTTGGCTCCATACATAAAAACACAAGCACAAAGCATATCCTCTAGTATTTGATTCACTCGTTCCGTCTGTCCTCCGGTCTGAGGGTGAAAAGCGGTGCTGAAGGATAACTTGGTTCCCATAGCTTCTTGGATTCTATTCCAGAATCTCGAGGTAAACTGGGTTCCCCGGTCTGACACGATTTCCTTAGGAACTCCATGGAGGCTCACGATCCGGTTGATGAGAGGTTGGCTAGCTGGTTCCCATTGTAGGTGGTCTTGAAGGGAATGAAGTTGGCTACCTTGGTCAGGTGATCGACAATGACCCAAATGGAATCATGCCCCTTGTTTGACCTAGGCAAACCGGTGATGAAGTCCACCCCGACTTTGTCCCACTTCCATTCACGCACTTTGAGAGGTTGTAACAGTCCAGCGGGTCGCTCATGCTCAGCTTTGACTCTCTGGCATATGTCACACTTAGCGATGAAAGTGGCTATTTCTCTCTTCATGCCATGCCACCAGAATCTTGCCTTAATTTCTTGGTACATCTTTGTTCCTCCAGGATGGATGGAATACAGAATGTCATGGGCTTCTTGCAATATCAAATTCTTGAGCTCCACCTTGTTGGGTACGCAAATGCGAGTCCCAAACCATACAACTCCTTGTTCATCCACTGAGAATCCTGGGGCCTTGTGATAGAGGCGAAGTTGTCCCTGTCTTTCGATGAGATGGTGGCTATCGTTTTCGGTAGAGTAGACTTTGACGATCCGACTACGAACGTGTGAGGACGTCGCACCTTAGCAATCGCTAAACCAACTCCGAGAGGTTATTGACCACGCCGGAGCACGATCAACCTGACCACGAGGGTCCGTTTCCTGCGCGCAAATGAAGAACAAGCAAGAAACTAAGATTGCAATCTGGATATTGCGAATATAAGAGAAAAGCTTTATTGATGAAAGTGGGGTTCTGTGATGCCTTTGTTTGGTCGTGGAACACAACCGAAGAACGCGAAGTTGCAGCTATGGCAAACTTTTAATCTAAACAAAACCCAAATCTAAACGGCGTCCTAAGGGCTGTATATATGGGGGAATAGAGGGGGAATTTCGTGACCCCTTGGAGGAGGGGTCCAAAACCAACCCTAACTCCGTTTACCCACACATACAGACTCTAAAAACAGCCTAATAAGTGGTATTTCAAAATTACATGGGACTGGCCCAAAAATAAGGTGACGCAACACCTATAATAGCCTATGAACGAAATTTAGGAAGTGTCATGTGGTATATTTCGTCCAAGCCTCCAAACACTCCTTATGGTGGCTTCAAAGTGCGAAAATCACCATTGGAAAGTCCATTGTTTCTTCCCACGCGCGCACCTTCTTCTCCATGCTTGATCCCGCTCCAATGGCCATCCTTCTTGTCCATGCTATGTCCTTCATTCATAAGTAAAACAAACATATCTAATTTAGGCAGCATTAGATGTTCATGAACATTAGAAGGACTTCCAAGAAACGAAAGTACCTGATAATTTAGTTGGCATGCGCGGGCTCTAGTAACAGGTCCAATATGTGTAGCTGGTGGGGATGTGGGTGTAACATTAGTAGGGATGTCCTCATTATCCCCCCCTTCTTGAACTGAAGTCGTCCTCGACGGAAGCTCATCATCCTCACCCACATAAGGCTTCAAATCTGCAATGTTAAAAGTGGGACTAACCCCAAAATCTGCAGGCAGCTCAAGTTTATATGCATCATCATTTATTTTCTCTAACACCTTAAAAGGACCATCAGCATGTGGCATTAGCTTTGACTTGCGCAATTCAGGAAACCTATCCTTACACAAATGTAACCAAACAAGATCTCCAGGTGCAAATACAACTTGTTTTCTACCCTTATCTCCAGCAAGTTTATATTTAGCATTCATACGCTCAATGTTCTCCTTAGTTAACTCATGCATCTTTAATATCAATTCAGCATGTTCTTTAGCATCAAAATTAACCTTCTCCAAAGATGGAAGAGGCAACAAATCAATAGGTGCACGAGGTAAGAAACCATACACTACTTCAAAAGGGCACATCTTAGTAGTAGAATGCAGCGAACGATTGTAAGAAAATTCAATATGAGGCAAGCATTCTTCCCACATTTTCAGGTTATTCTTCAAAACAGCCCTAAGCATAGTAGACAATGATCTATTCACTACTTCAATTTGTCCATCAGTTTGGGGGTGACATGTAGTACTAAAAAGTAGTTTAGTTCCCAACTTAGCCCATAAACATCTCCAAAAGTGGCTAAGAAATTTAGCATCACGATCTGAAACAATTGTATTTGGCACACCATGCAAGCGAATGATTTCACGAAAGAACAAATCAGCAACATTAGCAGCATCATCACTTTTATGACATGGTATGAAGTGTGCCATTTTTGAAATATATCCACGACAACAAATATGCTATCCCTCCTCTTCTTTGTTCGAGGTAAACCTAAAACAAAGTCCATAGATATATCCTCCCATGGAACACTAGGTACAAGCAAAGGCATATATAAACCATGAGGATTGAGTCGTGACTTAGCTTTTTGACATGTAGTGTAGCGAGCAACAAAACGCTCAACATCCCGTCTCATCTTTGGCCAAAAGAAATGTGTAGCAAGTACGTCCTCCGTCTTCTTCACGCCAAAGTGTCCCATTAATCCTCCTCCATGCGCCTCCTGTAATAACAAAAGACGAACGGAGCTAGCTGGAATGCATAGCTTGTTAGCACGGAACACAAATCCATCATTAATGACGAACTTGTTCCATGTTCTCCCTTCTTTACAATTCTCCAACACATCTTTAAATTCAGCATCATGCATATATTGATCTTTGATGGTCTCCAAACCAAATATTTTAAGGTCAAGTTGTGAAAGCATAGTATAACGACGAGACAATGCATCAGCAATAACATTTTCTTTACCCTTCTTGTGTTTAATGACATAAGGGAAAGTCTCAATGAATTCAACCCACTTAGCATGTCTACGGTTCAGTTTTGCTTGACTTTTAATATGTTTCAAAGATTCATGATCAGAATGTATAACAAATTCTTTGGGCCATAAATAATGTTGCCATGTTTCCAAAGTCTGAACAAGAGCATATAATTCCTTATCATAAGTATAATACTTCAGACTAGGCCCACTCAATTTTTCAGAAAAGTATGCAACAGGTTTACCATCTTGTAATAACACACCTCCTAATCCAATTCCACTAGCATCACATTCAAGCTCAAAAGTCTTATTAAAATCAGGAAATTGGAGTAATGGAGCATGTGTTAACTTATCTTTCAATACCGTGAAGTCTTCTTCCTGTGCAGTACCCCAAACAAAAGGCACATCCTTCTTTGTAAGCTCATTTAGAGGTGCAACAATGGTGCTGAAATCCCTCACAAAAATGCCTATAGAAACCAACGAGTCCAAGAAAACTCCTCACTTGTGTGACCGTTTTGGGCTGCGGCCAACTCTCAATAGCTTCAGTCTTGGCTTTATCAACTTCAATTCCCTGTGGAGTAACAACATAGCCAAGAAAAGATACTCGGTCGATGCAAAAGGTGCACTTCCCAAGGTTACCAAACAAACGTGCATCACGTAGAGCAATAAAAACAACACGTAAATGTTCCAAATGTTCCTCCAAAGATCTACTATAAATCAATATATCATCAAAATAGACTACCACAAATCTGTTGGGGAACGTTGCATGGGAAACAAAAATTTTTCCTACGCACACGCAAGATCTATCCATGGTGATGAGCATCTACGAGAGGGAGAGTGAATCTACATACCCTTGTAGATCGCTAAGCGGAAGCGTTAATAAACGCGGTTGATGTAGTCGAACGTCTTCGCGATCCAAATCGCCGAGCGTCCCGCGATCCAATCACGATCCTTCCGATCTAGTGCCGAACGGACGGCACCTCCGCGTTCAACACACGTACGGCTTGATGACGCCTTCACCTCCTCGATCCAGCGAGCGATGATGAAGTAGTGGTTGAGTTCCAGCAGCACGACGGCGTGGTGATGGTGGTGAGGAACAATCTCTGCAGGGCTTCGCCAAGCGCTACGGAGATTATGACGGAGGAACTAGAGGGCTAGGGTTGCCGGCACACGGCTTGGGAAATCCTGATGTGTCTCGTGTGCTAGCCCTGCCCCTCTATTTATATGTTGAGCCTTGGGGTCTAAACTTGGAGTAAAAGCCTCCTCCGGGTCGGTTTTGCCCGCACAAGGTCGGTTTGGCCCGCAGGGAAAGAGTCCAACTCGGACCCCTGCCGAACCGTGCACAGCCGCGCACAAGCGGTAGTACCGCTTCACACAAGCGGTAGTACCGCTTGGGCGGTAGTACCGCTTCACACAAGCGGTAGTACCGCTCCGGCGGTAGTACCGCTTCACCAAGCGGTAGTACCGCTTACGCGGCAGCAAAACTACTTTTGCACTTTCCAATACCTTGTGGGCTTTATCCCTTTGGCTCATATAAAGTGTTGCTGCACCCGAACACTTCGGTAAACATCCGGAACCCCTTCCGGTGAACTTCGGAACTCTTCCGGAGATCAAAACACTATTATCACATATATCAATCTTTACCTCCGGACTATTCCAGAGATCCTCGTCATGTCCGGGATCTTATCCGGGACCCCGAACAACTTTCGGTCACCAACATAATAACTCAATTATACTAATCGTCACCAAACGTTAAGTGTGTAGACCCTGCGGGTTCGAGAACTATGTAGACATGACCGAGACACCTCTACGGCCAATAACCAATAGCGGGACCTGGATGCCCATATTGGCTCCTACATATTCTACGAAGATCTTTATCGGTCGAACCTCTATGTCAAGGATTCAGTTAATCCCGTATGCTGTTCCCTTTGTTCTTCGGTATGTTACTTGCCCGAGATTCGATCGTCGGTATCACTATACCTAGTTCAATCTCGTTACCGGCAAGTCTCTTTACTCGTTTCGTAATACAAGATCTCGTGGCTAACACTTTAGTCACATTGCTTGCAAGGCTCATTGTGATGTTGTATTACCGAGTGGGCCCTGAGATACCTCTCCGTCACACAGAGTAACAAATCCCAGTCTTGATCCATGCCAACCCAACAGACACCCTCGGAGATACCTGTAGAGCACCTTTATAGTCACCCAGTTACGTTGCGACGTTTGATACACACAAGGTATTCCTCCGGTGTCAGTGAGTTGCATGATCTCATGGTCAAAGGAACAGATACTTGACATGCAGAAAACAATAGCAATAAACTGACACGATCAAATGCTACGTTTACAGTTTGGGTCTTGTCCATCACATCATTCTCCTAATGATGTGATCCCGTTATCAAATGACATCTCATGTCAATGGCTAGGAAACCTTAACCATCTTTGATCAACGAGCTAGTCAACTAGAGGCTTACTAGGGACACAGTGTTGTCTATGTACCCACACATGTATTTGAGTTTCCAATCAATACAATTATAGCATGGATAATAAACGATTATCATGAACAAGGAAATATAATAATAACCAATTTATTATTGCCTCTAGGGCATATTTCCAACAGTCTCCCACTTGCACTAGAGTCAATAATCTAGTTCACATCACTATGTGATTTACATTGTAATGAATCGAACACCCATGCAGTTCTGGTGTTGTTCATGTTTAGCCCTTGGAAGAGGTTTAGTCAACGGATCTGCAACATTTAGATCCGTGTGTACTTTGCAAATATTTATGTCGTCCTCCTTGATGTAATCGCGGATGGAGTTGAAACGTCGCTTTATGTGTCTGGTCCTCTTGTGAAATCTTGGTTCCTTGGCTAGAGCAATGGCACCAGTATTATCACAAAACAGAGTCATTGGGTCAAGTGCACTAGGCACTACTCCAAGATCTGTCATGAACTCCTTCATCCAGACACCTTCCTTCGCCGCCTCCGAGGCAGCGATGTACTCCGCTTCGCATGTAGAATCTGCTACCACGCTTTGCTTGGAACTGCACCAGCTAACCGCACCCCCATTAAGAATAAATACGTATCCGGTTTGCGACTTAGAGTCATCCGGATCAGTGTCAAAGCTTGCATCGACGTAACCCTTTACGACGAGCTCTTGATCACCTCCATAAACGAGAAACATGTCCTTAGTCCTTTTCAGGTACTTCAGGATATTCTTGACCGCCGTCCAGTGTTCCATTCCTGGATCACCTTGAAACCTTCCGACCATACTTATGGCAAGGCTGACATCGGGTCTTGTGCACAGCATTGCATACATGATAGAGCCTATGGCTGAAGCATAGGGGATGACACTCATCTTTTCTCTATCTTCTGCAGTCACTGGGCATTGAGTCTTACTCAACTTCACACCTTGCAAAACAGGCAAGAACCCCTTCTTGGACTGATCCATTTTGAACTTCTTCAAAATCTTATCAAGGTATGTGCTTTGTGAAAGTCCTATTAAGCGTCTTGATCTATCTCTATAGATCTTGATGCCTAATATGAAAGCAGCTTCTCCTAGGTCCTTCATTGAAAAACTCTTGTTCAAATATTCCTTTACGCTTTCCAGCATTTCTATATTGTTTCCAATCAGCAATATGTCATCCACATATAAGATTAGAAACGCTATAGAGCTCCCACTCACTTTCTTGTAAATACAAGCTTCTCCGTAAACTTGTATAAACTCGAACGCTTTGATCACCTCATCAAAACGAAGATTCCAACTCCGAGATGCTTGCACCAGTCCATAAATGGATCGCTGGAGTTTGCAAACTTTGTCAGCATTCTCTGGATCGACAAAACCTTCTGGTTGCATCATATACAACTCTTCCTTAAGGAAACCGTTAAGGAACGCTGTTTTGACATCCATCTGCCAAATTTCATAATCGAAAAAGGCAGCTATTGCTAACATGATTCTGACGGACTTAAGCATCGCTACGGGTGAGAAGGTCTCATCGTAGTCAACTCCTTGAACTTGTGAAAAACCCTTTGCCACAAGTCGAGCTTTATAGACGGTGACATTACCGTCCGCGTCCGTCTTCCTCTTAAAGATCCATTTGTTCTGAATGGCCTTACGCCCTTCAGGTAATACTTCCAAAGTCCATACTTTGTTTTCATACATGGATCCCATCTCGGATTTCATGGCCTCTAACCACTTCTCGGAATCCGGGCCCATCATCGCTTCTCCATAGCTCGTAGGTTCATCGTTGTTTAACAACATGACCTCTAAGACAGGGTTGCCGTACCACTCAGGAGCAGTACGCGTCCTTGTCGACCTACGAGGTTCGATAGCAACTTGATCCAAAGCTTCATGATCATCATCATTAACTTCCTCTTCAGCTAATGTAGGCTCCACAGAAACAACTTTCTGCGCTGCGCTACTCTCAGGTTGAAGTAAAGGTTCAACAACCTCATCAAGTTCTATCTTCCTCCCACTCAACTCTTTCGAGAGAAACTCTTTCTCAAGAAATGTTCTGTTTTTAGCGACAAACACTTTGCCCTCGGATCTGAGATAGAAGGTATACCCAATTGTCTCTTTTGGGTATCCTATGAAGACGCATTTCTCCGCTTTGGGTTCCAGCTTTTCAGGCTGAAGCTTTTTGACATAAGCATCACATCCCCAAACTTTAAGAAACGACAGTTTTGGCTTCTTGCCAAACCAAAGTTCATATGGCGTCGTCTCAACGGATTTCGATGGTGCCCTATTTAAAGTGAATGCAGCTGTCTCTAATGCATAACCCCAAAACGATAGTGGCAAATCGGCAAGAGACATCACAGATCGCACCATATCCAATAAGGTTCGATTACGACGTTCGGACACACCATTACGCTGTGGTGTTCCAGGCGGTGTTAGTTGTGAAACAATTCCACATTGTCTTAAGTGACTGCCAAACTCATAACTCAGATATTCTCCTCCTCGATCAGATCGTAGGAATTTAATCTTCTTGTTACGATGATTCTCAACTTCACTCTGAAATTGTTTGAACTTTTCAAATGTTTCAGACTTGTGTTTCATTAAGTAAATATACCCATATCTACTTAAGTCATCAGTGAAGGTGAGAAAGTAACGATAACCACCGCGCGCCTCAATGCTCATCGGACCGCACACATCAGTATGTATGATTTCCAATAAGTCACTTGCCCGTTCCATTATTCCAGAGAACGGCGTTTTAGTCATCTTGCCCATGAGGCATGGCTCACATGTGTCAAGTGATTCAAAATCAAGTGACTCCAAAAGTCCATCAGCATGGAGCTTCCTCATGCGTTTTACGCCAATATGACCTAAACGGCAGTGCCACAAGAAAGTGGTATTATCATTATCAATTCTACATCTTTTGGCATCAATGTTATAAACATGTGTATCATTACTATCGAGATTCAATAAGAATAAACCCCTCACATTGGGTGCATGACCATAAAAGATATTACTCATATAAATAGAACAACCATTATTCTCTGATTTAAATGAGTAACCGTCTCGCAATAAACAAGATCCAGATATAATGTTCATGCTTAACGCAGGCACCAAATAACACTTATTTAGGTTCATCACTAATCCCGACGGTAATCGAAGAGCGAGCGTGCCGACGGCGATCACATCAACCTTGGAACCATTTCCCACGCGCATCGTCACTTCGTCCTTTGCCAGCCTCCGTCTATTCCGCAGTTCCTGTTTTGAGTTGCAAATATGAGCAACCGCACCGGTATCAAATACCCAGGCACTACAACGAGAGTTGGTAAGGTACACATCAATAACATGTATATCATATATACCTTGTTTGTTGTTGGCCGCCTTCTTGTCAGCCAAATACTTGGGGCAATTCCGCTTCCAGTGTCCAGTTCCCTTGCAATGAAAACACACAGTTTCTGGTTTGGGTCCAGCCTTGGGTTTCTTCACGAGAGGAGCAACTGCTTTGCCACTCTTCTTGGAGTTACCCTTCTTACCCTTGCCATTTTTCTTGAAACTAGTGGTTTTATTGACCATCAACACTTGATGCTCCTTCTGAATTTCAGACTCAGCGGCTTTCAGCATCGCAAACAGCTCGGCGACTGACTTGTTCATCCCGTGCATGTTATAGTTCAACACGAAGCTCTTGTAGCTAGGTGGCAATGATTGAAGAACTCTGTCAGTGATAGCCTCTGGCGGAAGGGGCATCCCTAACTCAGCCAGACGGGTGGAGTACCCAGACATTCTGAGCACGTGATCACTGATAGACCCGTTCTCCTCCATCTTGCAAGTATAGAACTTATCGGAGATCTCATATCTCTCGATCCGGGCATTCTTCTGAAAGATAAACTTCAACTCCTGGAACATCTCATATGCTCCATGACGTTCAAAACGTCTTTGAAGTCCCGGTTCTAAGCCATACAACATTGCACATTGAACTATTGAGTAATCATCAGAACGAGCCTGCCAGGCGTTCACAACGTCTAGAGACTCAACTGGAGCGGGTGGATCACCAAGCGGTGCATCAAGGACATAAGCCTTCTGGGAAGCCGTAAGGATAATCCTTAGATTACGGGCCCAGTCCACAAAGTTACTTCCATCATCTTTCAACTTAGCTTTCTCTAGGAACGCATTAAAATTCAGGGGTGCTACTGCGCGAGCCATGATCTACAACATGAATATTGCAAAGACAACTTAGACTATTGTTCTTAGATAATGAGTTTAGTTAATCATATTTAAAAAACTCCCACTCAAATTGACATCCCTCCGATCATTCGAGTGTAACATGATCCAAATCCACCAACTCAAGTCCGATCATCACGTGAGTTGAGGTGGTTTCAATGGTGAACATCTTCATGTTGATCATATCTACTATATGACTCATGTTCGACCTTTCGGTCTCTTGTGTTCCGAGGCCATGTCTGTACATGCTAGGCTCGTCAAGTTTAACCCGAGTGTTCCGCACGTGCAACATGGCTTACACCCGTTGTATGCGAACGTAGAGTCTATCACACCCGATCATCACGGCGTGTCTCGAAACGACGAACTTTCGCAACGGTGCACACTTGGGGAGAACACAATTTATCTTGAAATTTAAGTGAGGGATCACCTTATAATGCTACCGTCGTCCTAAGCAAAATAAGATGCATAAAAGGATTAACATCACATGCAAATCATAAGTGACATGATATGGCCATGAACTTGTGCTTTTGATCTCCATCTCCAAAGCACCGGCATGATCTCCATCGTCACCGGCATGACACCATGATCTCCATCATCTTGATCTCCATCAACGTGTCGCCATAAGGTTGTCGCGCTGACTGTTGCTTCCACGACTATAGCTAACGTTTAGCGATAAAGTAAAGCATTACATAGCGCTTAATGATTGACACGCAGGTCATACAATAATTAAAGACAACTCTATGGCTCCTGCCAGTTGCCGTACTCATCGACATGCAAGTCGTGATATTCTATACATCACATGATCATCTCATACATCACATATATCTCATCATGTAATTGGCCATATCACATCACAACATACCCTGCAAAAACAAGTTAGACGTCCTCTAATTGTTGTTGCAAATTTTACGTGGCTGCTACGGGTTTGCAAGAACCGTTCTTACCTACGCAAAACCACAACGTGGTGTAGTGATTGCTTTTTGATCTTCTAAAAGAACCCTCTTCATTGAACCGATTCAACTAAAGTGAGAGAGACAGACACCCGCCAGTCACCTTTATGCAACAAGTGCACGCAGCGGTAAAACCAGTCTCGCGTAAGCGTACGCGTAATGTCGGTCCGGGCCGCTTCATCTCACAATACCGCTGAATCAAGTATCAACTAGTAACGGCAAGCAATATGTATACACCCACGCCCACAACTCGTTTGTGTTCTACTCGAGATCTCATCTACGCATAGACCTAGCTCATGATGCCACTGTTGGGGAACGTTGCATGGGAAACAAAATTTTTTCCTACGCACACGCAAGATCTATCCATGGTGATGAGCATCTACGAGAGGGAGAGTGAATCTACATACCCTTGTAGATCGCTAAGCGGAAGCGTTAATAAACGCGGTTGATGTAGTCGAACGTCTTCGCGATCCAAATCGCCGAGCGTCCCGCGATCCAATCACGATCCTTCCGATCTAGTGCCGAACGGACGGCACCTCCGCGTTCAACACACGTACGGCTTGATGACGCCTTCACCTCCTCGATCCAGCGAGCGATGATGAAGTAGTGGTTGAGTTCCAGCAGCACGACGGCGTGGTGATGGTGGTGAGGAACAATCTCTGCAGGGCTTCGCCAAGCGCTACGGAGATTATGACGGAGGAACTAGAGGGCTAGGGTTGCCGGCACACGGCTTGGGAAATCCTGATGTGTCTCGTGTGCTAGCCCTGCCCCTCTATTTATATGTTGAGCCTTGGGGTCTAAACTTGGAGTAAAAGCCTCCTCCGGGTCGGTTTTGCCCGCACAAGGTCGGTTTGGCCCGCAGGGAAAGAGTCCAACTCGGACCCCTGCCGAACTGTGCACAGCCGCGCACAAGCGGTAGTACCGCTTCACACAAGCGGTAGTACCGCTTGGGCGGTAGTACCGCTTCACACAAGCGGTAGTACCGCTCCGGCGGTAGTACCGCTTCACCAAGCGGTAGTACCGCTTACGCGGCAGCAAAACTACTTTTGCACTTTCCAATACCTTGTGGGCTTTATCCCTTTGGCTCATATAAAGTGTTGCTGCACCCGAACACTTCGGTAAACATCCGGAACCCCTTCCGGTGAACTTCGGAACTCTTCCGGAGATCAAAACACTATTATCACATATATCAATCTTTACCTCCGGACTATTCCAGAGATCCTCGTCATGTCCGGGATCTTATCCGGGACCCCGAACAACTTTCGGTCACCAACATAATAACTCAATTATACTAATCGTCACCAAACGTTAAGTGTGTAGACCCTGCGGGTTCGAGAACTATGTAGACATGACCGAGACACCTCTA
The DNA here is from genome assembly GCA_039707655.1 of Elymus sibiricus. Taxonomy (NCBI): domain Eukaryota; kingdom Viridiplantae; phylum Streptophyta; class Magnoliopsida; order Poales; family Poaceae; genus Elymus; species Elymus sibiricus. Next base: position 215,840,527 of record CM077665.1, on the reverse strand, counting down.
CGGCCAATAACCAATAGCGGGACCTGGATGCCCATATTGGCTCCTACATATTCTACGAAGATCTTTATCGGTCGAACCTCTATGTCAAGGATTCAGTTAATCCCGTATGCTGTTCCCTTTGTTCTTCGGTATGTTACTTGCCCGAGATTCGATCGTCGGTATCACTATACCTAGTTCAATCTCGTTACCGGCAAGTCTCTTTACTCGTTCCGTAATACAAGATCTCGTGGCTAACACTTTAGTCACATTGCTTGCAAGGCTCATTGTGATGTTGTATTACCGAGTGGGCCCTGAGATACCTCTCCGTCACACAGAGTAACAAATCCCAGTCTTGATCCATGCCAACCCAACAGACACCCTCGGAGATACCTGTAGAGCACCTTTATAGTCACCCAGTTACGTTGCGACGTTTGATACACACAAGGTATTCCTCCGGTGTCAGTGAGTTGCATGATCTCATGGTCAAAGGAACAGATACTTGACATGCAGAAAACAATAGCAATAAACTGACACGATCAAATGCTACGTTTACAGTTTGGGTCTTGTCCATCACATCATTCTCCTAATGATGTGATCCCGTTATCAAATGACATCTCATGTCAATGGCTAGGAAACCTTAACCATCTTTGATCAACGAGCTAGTCAACTAGAGGCTTACTAGGGACACAGTGTTGTCTATGTACCCACACATGTATTTGAGTTTCCAATCAATACAATTATAGCATGGATAATAAACGATTATCATGAACAAGGAAATATAATAATAACCAATTTATTATTGCCTCTAGGGCATATTTCCAACAAAATCGTCCAATGAAAGCAAGTAAAACCTCGTTCATTAATCTCATGAAAGTGCTAGGTGCATTAGTTAACCCAAAAGGCATGACTAACCACTCATATAATCCAAACTTAGTTTTAAATGCTCTTTTCGATTCATCTCCCAATTTCATACGAATTTGATGGTATCCACTACGCAAATCAACTTTGGAGAAAATTGTAGAGCCACTTAATTCATCAAGCATATCATCTATCCTAGGAATAGGATGACGATAATGAATAGTAATATTATTAATGCATCTACAATCAACACACATACGAGATGTACCATCCTCTTTCGGTACTAGAATAATAGGAACAACACAAGGACTAAGAGATTCGCGTATATAACCTTTGTTGAGCAGCTCCTGTACTTGATGCATAATCTCCTTCGTCTCCTCTGGATTGGTACAGTATGGTGCACGGTTGGATAGTGATGCACCGGGAATTAAGTCAATCTGATGCTCAATCCTCGAATAGGTGGTAATCCCGGTGGCACGTCTTGTGGAAAGACATCAGCAAACTCCTGCAAAATGCTAGCGATAGCAGGAGGCAAAGAGGGAGGCATGTCCTCGAATGAAAATAATACCTCTTTGCATACAAAAGCATAGCAAACAGATGTAGTAACATCCAAATCAGTAATATCAGATTTTGTGGCAAGTAAACAACCACTCTTTAGTTTTATTTCAGATGCAACACTAGATGATTGTTTATTAGGCTTATTATGTTGCTCAAATTCCTTTGTCACAATCTGATTTTCACTCTCACTTTGCTTCTGTTTTGCTTTACTAGCTCTAGCAATGTCATCTTTCATAATATGTTCGGGAGACATAGGAAGCAAAGTTATATTTTTATCCTTATGAACAAGAGTATACTGATTTGTCCTATCATGATGTACAATTTTTTTATCATATTGCCATGGTCTATCAAGTAAAACGGAGCATGCTTGCATGGGTACCACATCACAATCAACATAATCAGAATATGTAGCAATGCTAAATTGCACACGAACAATACGAGTTACCTTAACCTCGCCACTATTGTTGAACCATTGGATGTAATAAGGATGAGGATGTGGTCTGGTGGTTAGAGACAGCTTCTACACCATCTCCATGCTAGCCAAGTTGTTCCAACTCCCTCCATCGATGATGACGCGAACAGAACGCTCCTTCACAACTCCCTTTGTGTGGAACAAGTTGTGCCTCTGATTTTGCTCAGTCTATGTAACCTGCACACTCAGAACACGTTGAGCAACTAAACTTTCGTACCTGTCAGCATAGTCAGTAGCCATGTAGTGTGTCTCTTGTTCCGTCTCCTCTACACCTTGTTCTTCACTCGCAATAAGAGCCAGGGTCTCCTCATCATAATCACTAGCGGAGTCATATCCACCATCCTCAGTAACAATCATCACACGCTTGGAAGGGCATTCTCTCGCATAGTGACCTCCACCCTTGCAATGACGACATATAACGTCATGTATTTTCCCTGTGGATGCAATGGAAGAAGAAGAGCTCTGTGCAGGCCCGGAAGGTGTGCTCCTCGCGGAGGTTGGGCGAGGGCCTGTTTCCTGGTATCTCGGATGGAGTTGATGGCTGAAGTAGGCGGTGCTGCAGCAGGACGTGTGGAAGTAGATGGGGTACGTGGAGTCCATGATGAAGTGCGACCTGTAGAAAAATGAATTTTTGCCAATGCCTGTTGATCCTGCACTTCACGTTCAGCTTTGCAAGCAAGATGGAATAAACGAGTGATAGTATTATACTCCTTATACTCTAATATAGTCTGAATATCTCTATTTAATCCACCCATAAAACATGCAAGCATAGCTTCATTCTCCTCAACAACACCACATCTAATCATGCCAGTTTGTAATTCATGATAATATTCCTCTACAAATTTTTTTCCTTGTCTTAAACGCTGCAAATTTTGAAGCAATTTACGTTGATAATATGGTGGAACCCAACGATTACGCATATTAGTTTTCAAAGCATCCCAAGTAGTAGGGATATTATCATGATGTCTTCTACAATGTTCAGACCACCAAACACAAGCAAAACTAGTAAAAGCACAAACAGCAGCAGCAACACGTCTATCCTCAAGAAATCGTAAGCATGTAAAGCGCTGTTCTGTTTCTAACTCCCAAGTAAGATATATATCAGGAACATATCTACCATCAAATGTAGGAATATTCAATTTAAGTTTAGGGAGATGGTCTTGATTTTGTACCTGAGGGGGTGGTGCAGCCCTACCATTGTGATTATAGACATGTAGATGACCTGGTGCGTGTGGTGGTGGTTGCCCTTGGGGCTGATCTGGAGCAACCTCTTCCGCATCATCGTAATCACCAGCGTAGTCAGCGTTCTGATTAACAGTAGTAGCAGCAGCAGCCACAGAAGCCACAATAGTAGGAATGGCACCAGAATGTTGGCCTTCCTCGAGGGGCACACGTCGTGCGCGCCCCGCGAAATTCGGCCGATGTTGTTGTTGTTGCTGAGGTATGACCGGTGCAGCTGGTGGTAGACGTGCAAGCACCTCATTGAACCTGGCTTCCAACTTCATCTCGAACGTCTTCTCCAAACCATCTAGCTTCTCCATGGCATCTCCAAGGCTGGTCACGAAGTCTTGTACCTGGTCAGCCATCATTTGCTGGAATTTGTCTGGAGCTCCTTGTTGGTCATAACCTCCCATTCGACCTCGTCATCTTGTGATCCTGGCATGGTTAGTAGTAATAGGAACACACAAGAATATGAACCTACAGACTACTGGGAAGTGGTGGTGGTGGTGTGTCACAAATCCGTCAAGCAAATCTCAATTTCTTACCAGTTCTTACCCAGCAGCAGGTGGTGATCGGCAACCGTTGTAGTCAAAACTCTCAAAGCTTGGATAGAGCAATTGCCAGATGGTGTCAAACACATGACGTAGATGTATGTGGAGCTGGGAAGGCTTATAATATGGTAGCAAAAAGGGTCAACAATAATTAGTTCAAAGATGCAAAGTTGAATAAACGCTCAATGACGATACTGTGCTGGACCTAGGCTAGACCGTGCTAGAGACGCGAGCCTGGAACACCAACAAAATCACGACGCTACACTTAATCAAGGGAAGAGCAAACTCTGAACTTTTTTTCGCCTCTTTTTTTTGGCGCCTCTTTTTTTTGCGCTTTTTTTGCTGAGAAAATCACTATAATGGCGAGTGTCTCAAAACTCTTCCCAAGTCATATAAACAGGATAGGCACACAACAAAATTGACTAATTTTTTTTTCAGGAGCAATTCGGGGCTGCGACGACCAAAAAATGCGACAAATATCACTATGATGGCGAGTGTCTCAAAATGCTCCGGAAAGCCTAAAAGTAGGATGGGGAAAAATAGTTTCACCCGCCGAAATTTTGGCCTAAAAAGAGCTATGAAAACTGTGCGAGACTTTTTTTTTCGAGATCTACTCAAGCAAGGAAACACGAAACCGAAATCAAGAGGATCTCGAAACTAAACCTAATAACAAAGGAAATCAGATTGGAGGCGGATATTGGGTGGTGATATATGGCAGTGGAGGTGATGATGGTGGGTGTGATATATAGCAGCGGCGATGAAGATGATGCGGTGGTGGTATATGGCAGACACAATGAAGATGGTGCGGTGGTGGTATATGGCAGCCGCGATGAAGATGGTGCGGCGGTGGCGTGACAATCTATGAACAGAACTCGAAACTCTAAAAGACTAGACGCTAAGACCAGCAACTCGACACGACGATGCAACCGCAAATTCAACAAAGCAAAACACTGAACAGAAAATTGCAAAAGGCTCAGATTGGTTCAGATAGGATGATCTAACCCTAATTTTTTTGGTGGCTTTTTCGTGGACTATAGGTATGAAGAACATATGCGATCTAAACTATGAAAACTGGTAAAATCTCACCGAGCAACCTGGAAATCTGATACCACTTGATAGAGGCGAAGTTGTCCCTGTCTTTCGATGAGATGGTGGCTATCGTTTTCGGTAGAGTAGACTTCGACGATCCGACTACGAACGTGTGAGGACGTCGCGCCTTAGCAATCGCTAAACCAACTCCAAGAGGTTATTGACCATGCTGGAGCACGATCAACCTGACCACGAGGGTCTGTTTCCTGCACGCAAACGAAGAACAAGCAAGAAACTAAGATTGCAATCTGGATATTGCGAATATAAGAAAAGTTTTATTGATGAAAGTGGGGTTCTGTGACACCTTTGTCTGGTCGTGGAACACAAACGAAGAACGCGAAGTTGCAGCTATGGCAAATTTTTAATCTAAACAAAACTCAAATCTAAACGGCGCCCTAAGGGCTGTATATATGGGGGAATAGAGGGAGAATTTCGTGACCCCTTGGAGGAGGGGTCCGAAACCAACCCTAACTCCGTTTCCCCACACATACGGACTCTAAAAACAGCCTAATAAGTGGTATTTCGAAATTACATGGGCCTGGCCCAAAAATAAGGTGACGCAGCACCTATAATAGCCTATGGACGAAATTTATGAAGTGTCATGTGGTATATTTCGTCCAAGCCTCCAAACACTCCTTATGGTGGCTTCAAAGTGCGAAAATCACCATTGGAAAGTCCATTGTTTCTTCCCGCGAGTGCACCTTCTTCCCCATGCTTGATCCCGCTCCAATGGCCATCCTTCTTGTCCATGCTAGGTCCTTCATTCATAAGTAAAACAAAAGTATCTAATTTAGGCAACATCATATGTTCATGAACATTAGAAGGACTTCCAAGAAACGAAAGTACCTGATAATTTAGTTGGCGTGCGCGGGCTCTAGTACCTGGTCCAATATGTGTAGCTGGTGGGGATGTGGGTATAACATTAGTAGGGATGTCCTCATCACCTTGCCTGCCTTGATCTTCCTCTTGATGCCTTCAATACTCTCGTGTCCCTGTGAGCTTCCTTAATATCATCCATCAATGTAGGCTTTTCTTCGAGGTTGGCTAGGAATCCAGGTGCAAGTAGTTCCAAGCCAAAGCTTTCAAGCTCTTCATATAGGGCGGGTTGCTTTTCGTTAATCATAGCATTCAAGGAACAAGCCTTTCTGCTTAAGGCATCTGCTACCACGTTAGCCTTTTCAGGGTGGTATTGAACACTAAGGTCATAGTCCTTGATCAACTTCAACCATCTTCGCTTCCTCATGTTCAATTCCTTTTGAGTGAAAATATATTTCAAACTTGTGTGGTCTGTGTATATCTCACATCGCTTCCCTAGAAGGTAATGTCGCCATGTCTTCAAGGTATGAACTACTGCTGCCAACTCAAGATCATGAGTAGCGTAGTTCGCTTCGTGAGGACGTAGCTGTCTGGATAGATATGCTACGACTCTGCCTTCTTGCATCAGAACACTTCCAAGCCCGGTTCCCAATGCATCACAATATATCACAAACTCCTTGTGAATATCGAGGATGGCCAAAACTGGGGATGTCGCCAACCTCTTCTTGAGCTCTTGGAAACTTTCCTCGCACTTCGGTGTCCATTCGAACTTCTTGTCCTTCTTCAAGAGCTGAGTCATGGGTCTAGCAATGCTCGAGAATCCTTCGATGAACTTGTGGTAATATCCCGCGAGTCTGAGGAAGCTTCTGACTTCCTTCACATTGCTTGGGATTTCCATTTAGTCACAGCTTCAATCTTGACAGGATCCATTGGCAATCCTTCTGTAGTCAGCACATGACCCAAGAATCCAACTTTGTGTAGCCAGAATTCGCACTTGCTGAACTTGGCATGTAGTTGGTGCTCTCAAAGCTTATCCAGGACCAATCTCAAATATTGCTCATGCTCTTCTTCAGACTTGGAAAAGATGAGTATGTCATCAATGAAGACGACAACAAACTTGTCCAAGTACTCCATGAAAACTTTGTTCATGAGGTACATGAAGTAGGCAGGGGCATTGGTTAACCCAAATGACATGACCGTGTACTCGTATAGGCCATACCAGGTTTCGAATGCCGTCTTCAGAATGTCTTGGGGTCTGATCTTCAGTTGGTAGTACCCAGACCTAAGTTCAATCTTGGAGAACACCTTGGCTCCATTCAGTTGATCGAACATGCCTTCAATCTTGGGGAGTGGGTACTTGTTCTTGATTGTGACTTCATTGAGAGATCGGTAATCAACACAAAGTCTAATAGTACCATCCCTCTTTTACACAAATAGGAAAGGCGATCCCCAAGGAGAGGCACTAGGGCGGATAAATCCTTTTCTGAGCTGCTCAACCAGTTGCTTCTTCAATTCAGCCAACTCTCCAGATCCCATTCTATAGGGCTTCTTATAGATGGGTCCTGCCCCGGGCTTTAGCTCAATAATGAACTCAATGTCATGGTTAGGAGGCATTCTGGGCAGCTCATCAGGAAAGACATCTGGGTATTCACATACCACCGGCACTTGGTCCAACTCAATTCCCGATAGACAATTGACATGGGGGGCTTGAGCAGAGATAGGGTTGGGAACATACTTGACATCAACTCTTTGGCTGTTGGTCATGGTACCAGTCTGCTTGGCACATTATAACAAGCCTTGGTGCTTGGTTAACCAATCCATGCCTAGGATCACATCCAAGCCTTGCGACTTTAGGATGATAAGGTCTGCTAGGAATTCTACTTCATTGATGACAATCCCAACTCCTTTACATCCTATCTGTTGGAAATATGCCCTAGAGGCAATAATAATTTAGTTATTATCATATTTCCTTGTTCATGATAATCGTTTATTATCCATGCTATAATTGTATTGATTGGAAACTCAAATACATGTGTGGGTACATAGACAACACTGTGTCCCTAGTATGCCTCTAGTTAACTAGCTCGTTGATCAAAAGATGGTGAAGGTTTCCTAGCCATGGACATGAGATGTCATTTGATAACGGGATCACATCATTAGGAGAATGAAGTGATGGACAAGACCCAAACTGTAAACGTAGCATATGATCGTGTCAGTTTATTGCTATTGTTTTCTGCATGTCAAGTATCTGTTCCTTTGACCATGAGATCATGCAACTCACTGACACCGGAGGAATACCTTGTGTGTATCAAACGTCGCAACGTAACTGGGTGACTATAAAGGTGCTCTACAGGTATCTCCGACTGTGTCTGTTGGGTTGGCATGGATCAAGACTGGGATTTGTTACTCCGTGTGACGGAGAGGTATCTCAGGGCCCACTCGGTAATACAACATCACAATGAGCCTTGCAAGCAATGTGACTAAAGCGTTAGCCACGAGATCTTGTATTACGGAACGAGTAAAGAGACTTGCCGGTAACGAGATTGAACTAGGTATAGAGATACCGACGATCGAATCTCGGGCAAGTAACATACCGAAGAACAAAGGGAACATCATACGGGATTAACTGAATCCTTGACATAGAGGTTCAACCGATAAAGATCTTCGTAGAATATGTAGGAGCCAATATGGGCATCCAGGTCCCGCTATTGGTTATTGACCGTAGAGGTGTCTCGGTCATGTCTACATAGTTCTCGAACCCGCAGGGTCTACACACTTAACGTTTGGTGACGATATAAGTATAGTTGAGTTGTTATGTTGGTGACCGAAAGTTGTTCGGAGTCCCGGATGAGATCACGGACATGACGAGGAGTCTCGGAATGTCCGAGAGGTAAAGATCGATATATTGGACGATATGTTTGGGCCAAGAGGTGAGACCCACGGGGCGTTAGCTAAAGGCAGTTTTGCAGAGGGCAGGGTCCAGACGCCAGGAACCCTGGCGTCTGGCCCTGGGCCAGACGCCGAGGCCCATGGCGTCTGGGCCAGACGCCGGGAACCGTGGCGTTTGGTACTGGAATCCGAGAAGGACTCTTCCTTTTGTTCCAAACCGACTTTGAGGAGGCTCTTTCTCCAAGTTTCGACCCCAGGGCTCAACATATAAATAGAGGGGCAGGGCTAGCACCCGGAACACATCAATATTTCCCCAAGCCGTGTGCGGCAACCCTAACCCTCTAGTTCCTCCGTCATAATCTCTGTAGCGCTTGGCGAAGCCCTGCAGAGATTGTTCCTCACCACCATCACCACGCCGTCGTGCTGCCGGAACTCATCTACTACTTCACCATCGCTCGCTGGATCGAGGAGGTGAAGGCGTCATCAAGCCGTACGTGTGTTGAATGCGGAGGTGCCGTCCGTTCGGCACTAGTTCGTGATCGGTTCGAGGGACGACTTGCGATTTGGATCGCGGAGACGTTCGACTACATCAACCGCGTTTCTTAACGCTTCCGCTTAGCGATCTACAAGGGTATGTAGATTCACTCTCCCTCTCGTAGATGCTCATCACCATGGATAGATCTTGCGTGTGCGTAGGAAATTTTTTGTTTCCCATGCAACGTTCCCCAACACTATCTTGGTTCTTATAACCGATCCCGGGGTTTGTACCAACATATGATTACCCAGGGGTGTAGGCTTCATACCACTCTCTAGTGCAAACTTTTGGGTAAAAAAAGAATGCGAAGCTCCACAATCAAACAGAACGGTTGTTGAGGTTGAATTGACAAGGAATGTACCCAGTATGACGTTCGGGTCTTCCTGGGCTTCCCCGGCGGTGATGTGATTCACGCGACCTTTGCCATTGTTGGGATGGTTGCGGGGAGCTTGGTTCCTTGGCGGTGTTCCATGGCCTTGACCTTGGTTCAACGCATTGGGGCACGGTGCATCTGGCTTCTTGTTGGGACACTACCTGGATATGTGCCCTGTCTGACCACAACCAAAGCAAGTGACTTGGCCTAAGTTGCTATTTTTGTCGCCATTGTTGTTATTGGGGTTGTTATAGGCGTGCCTGGGATTGGCATACTGCTGAGGCTGGTAGCTTGGACGAGGTGCAGGAGTCCTGGCTTGCTGAGGCTGATAAGTTGGCCTGGCTGGGCTGGCTGCCAGGGCGAGGCTTCTGGTTGCTGGAATTACCCTTGCTGATCATCTTGCGCTTGCGAGTGTCTTCCATGGCACGACGCTTGTATTCGAGCATGAGAGCCTTGCTCAGCAGGTCGAAGAAGGTCCGGCAGTCGCAGACAATGAGCTGTTACTGCAGGGCTTGCCGGAGTCCTTCGATGAAGCGTTCCATCTTGGCTGCCTCAGTGTTGACATCTTCAGGAGCATACCTTGAGAGGAGGTTAAACTTCTGCATGCACTCCTTGATAGAGCCAGTTCCTTCCTTCAGTGCTTGGAACTCTCGCTTCTTGATAGCCATAATCCCAGAAAGGACGTGGGCCTTGCGGAAACCATCCTTGAAGTCATCCCAAGTGATCACATGGTCGCCTTGCATGACCTTGAATCCATCCCACCAAGCTCTGGCGGTACCTCCGAGACAGTGAGAGGCATAAAGCACCTTCTCACGGTCCTCATTGCAATTGACCAGTGCAAGGAGGTCCTCGATGGTGCGGATACAGTCATCAGCATCCAGGGGTTCAGTAGTCTTGGTGAAGGTTGGGGGCGAATTCCTCATGAACTCCGATAGAGTGGAGCGGCCATTGCTGTTCCTTCCTTGCTGCTCGTTGTTCACAAGGGCCTGAGCCATCTGCTGAATAGCAGCGGAGTTGGGTTGGCGTTCCTCCCGGAGCACTTGGAGAAACGGAACTAAGGTCATGTTCTCCGGTGGAGGTGGTGGCGGGGGAATGTCACCATGTGGCTTGTCACACCATGTATTGTATCACTTTGCTATCCTATGACTTTATAAAATTTGGACCCAATTAAAACTTTTTGAGTGCAAGTGCTTCTTTGAGTTGTTTGTTTGGATGATGTGTTCTGGCACTCAAAGGATTCTTCTTCCTCTCTCAACACTCACTTCCTTGACCCAAACTCCTTGCCCAATGATCATGCCATGTGTGTAGTTCCTAAACTATTTTTATCAAACATTATTTTGGCAAAAAAGCATCTATTCAAATTAGGCTTTATAAAACCCCTGAATTGCGGTTTGTACTACAAGTCCTCAAATTGGGTGGTATGTTTTGCACCAAAGAGTTTATTTGGAACCCACTATATATAAGACTTCCCAAAACCACCAAATATTCATTTTAAAGATTTGTTTACTATTTTATTTAAAGGCTTTTTCTTAAGTTCAGAAATGGTTTTTCATATGTTAAAATTATTTAAATGCTTTGAAAATATTTGAGAAAATTTAGGGAAACTCAGTGGACATATATTTTCCATATATATGAGTTTGAACACATGGTCATGTTCAACATAATGGGCCAAACCCTTCAAAACCCTTTCTGCTTAAATCAAGCATTTGAAATATTTCTATAAGAAATATTCTCAATAAAGTCCAGGAAAATTCCAGCAAGTCACTCATGCTATATGTGATGATCTTGCAAAGTTTCATCTTAATCCCAATTGATTTGATTTACCAAAATATTCCAGAACCCTCTCTGTCCAGAATCAAATTTGAACAACTTTACATTGCGAAGTTTCTCCTATTGATCCCAAACTTTGTGGGCATGTTATAATCCCTAAATAAGGCTACTACACCAAGTGGTGCATTTAGGAGAATAGAATTATATGCCTGGATCTACAGAAACCCGATTCTGTTGAATTCTAGGGTTTACCAAGTTTACATTATCAACTTTCTTCAAATGATCTAAAACTTGGTGGTCCACTCTATTTTTACTCACCATTTCATCCTGTTAAGTTTCATCTCCAGTAGATGAGCTTAGCAAGCCCAAACACTAATCAAACACCTCTGGTGGGGAGCAAAGCTCAATGATTGAACCCCTTCTCTTGTTCTCCTTCACCCACAATTTTTACCACATCACCAACAAACCCCCTCTCGCCTCTAGTACGTTTCCTGGCGCCAGAGTCCATGATTGCATGGGGTAAAAGCCCCATTTCCCTCTCTGGACAGCCACCTTTCTTACTTCTCCTTCTGCTCTCTCTCACTCAAAGACTTTCCAGAACATCCAAAGCTCCTTTGCAGCAATTTATTCCCCCCTGAGGCGCATGGACATAAGTGGATGATACGTCTCCGTCGTATCTATAATTTTTGATTGTTTCATGCCAATATTATACAACTTTCACATACTTTTGGCAACAATTTCTATGATTTATTGGACTATCCTATTGATCCAGTGCCCAGTGTCAGTTCCTGTTTTTTGTGTGTTTTTTGTTTCACAGAAATTCCATATCAAAAGAGGTCCAAACGCGATAAAAATTTACGGAGATTTTTTTGGAATATTTGTGAATTTTGAGAAGTGGAATCAACGCAAACGGGGGCCCATAGCCACCACAAGACACCAGGGCGCGCCCAGGGGCCTAAACGCGTGGTGATGGGTTGTGCCCTCCTCGTAAGTCGGTTGGAGCACTCCTTTGTGCGCAAGGAAGCTAATTTTCAGATAAAAATCCCCTCAAAATTTAAGCCCGATCGGAGTTATGGATCTCCGGGAATATAAGAAACGGTTTTCGGCCAGAAAACAGGAACGTGAAACAAAAGAGAACAGAGAGGGAGATCCAATCACGGAGGGTCTCCTTCCCCTCCGCCGCCATGGAGGCCATGGACCAGAGGGGGAACTCTCCTCCCATCTAGGGTGGAGGCCAAGGAAGAAGAAGAAGGAGGGGGGCTCTCTCCCGCTCTCTCCCGGTGGCGACGGAACGCCGCCGGGGCAATCCTCGTGACGGCGATCTACTCCAACAACTTCGCCGCCGTCAACACCAACTCTCTCCCCCTCTATGCAGCGGTGTAACACCTCTCTTCCCTGCTGTAATCTCTACTTAAACAAGGTGCTCAACTCCATATATTATTTCCCAATGATATTTGGCTATCCTATGATGTTTGAGTAGACCCCTTTTGTCCTATGGGTTAATTGTGGTATGATGTTATGGATGTGAGCTGTATGTTGATATGTTGCTGTCCTATGGTGCCCTCCGTGTCACGCAAACTTGAGGGATCCCCGCTGTAGGGTGTTGCAATACGTTCATGATTTGCCTATGGTGGGTTGCGTGAGTGACAGAAGCACAAACCTGAGTAGGTGGGTTGTTGCGTATGGGAGTAAAGGGGACTTGATACTTAATGCTATGGTTGGGTTTTACCTTAATGAACTTTGGTAGTTGCGGATGCTTGCTAGAGTTCCAATCATAAGAGCATATGATCTAAGTACGGAAAGTGTGTTAGCGTATGCCTCTCCCTTATTGCATATAACAAGTATCTATCATATTATATTCAATTGCCTAGGGACAATCTTTCTCTTGTGTTACACAAAAAGCTTTATACTAAGTTATTTACTTTTATTGTTCTTTTATTAAAACAACACCTAGCTTTTATTTCCACGTTCTTTATTATCTTGCAAAGTACTTCTAGTTTTATTCCCGCAAAGTAGTTTCATACTTGTTCTAGGTAAATCAAGCATTAGCGTGCGTAGAGTTGTATCGGCGGTTGATAGAACTTGAGGGAATATTTGTTCTACCTTTAGCTCCTCGTTGAGTTCGACACTCTTACTAATCGAAAAAGGCTACAAATGACCCCCTACACTTATGGGTTATCAAGACCTTTTTCTGGCGCCATTGCCAGGGAGCAATAGCGTGGGGTGAATATTCTCGTGTGTGCTGGTTTGCTTTATCACTAAGTAGTTTTTATTTTGTGCACTTGTTTTCTATCTTTAGATATGGGTAGGAAACGCAAAATACCAAAAAAATTAGTTGTACTTGCTGCTCCAAAAGTTGAGGAACCACTAGTGTTCCGTACTACCGAAGAATATTATTTGGATCATCTTCGATCCATTTGTGCTCGTGCTAAAAACCCAACTAGCTTACTTGAGGGAAAATCATTAAATGAGCATGCTTATTATGTGCGACACCACTTATCTCAAAAAGGGAAACTCTTGTGGCATCATTGTGTTGCTATGCTTGGAATTTATGTGAATTACATGATTTTACTTGTTGTTCTGGAGAAACTAAAAAACACCTTCCCTACCAATGTGTGTTTAATGATAATGAAATACTATCTTCTTATGCCAAGGAAGCCTATTGTTATTATGATATTGAACAAATTGAAGAATTTGTTGCTTTTAAGGGTGCCTATGAAATTGCTTCTTTGATTGAAAAGTATGATGCTACTCTTTACGAATCTGAAAATTTTGCCATACTTAAATATTGCTATGAAAACTATGCTTCTAATGCTTATGTTAAATAATTTATTGAAAGAATGACCGCTGCCTTGGAAGAGACTAATATTTTGCAGGAATCTATGGAAGAAGAAATTGCTGAAACTGTGAGCTCATTAGATGAAAAAGATGAGGAGGAGAGCGAAGAACAAAAGGAGGAAGAGCGGATTAGCTACCCGTGCCCACCTTCTAATGAGAGTAACTCTTCAACTCATACATTTTTAATCTCCCTTCGCACAAACCGAAGGATGAATGCTATGATGAATGCTATGATGATTGCTATGATCCCTTGGATTCATTTGAAATATCCCTTTTTGATGAACTTGATGCTTGCTATGCTTTTGGTCATGATGCCAATATGAATTATGCTTATGAAGATGAACTTGCTATAGTTCCTAATGTTAATAATGAAATTATTGCTATTGCACCCACACATGATAGTCCTATTATCCTTTTGAATTCTCCGAACTACACTATATCGGAGAAGTTTGCTCTTATTAAGGATTATATTGATGGGTTGCGTTTTGCTACTACACATGATGATTTTGATGAATATAATATGCATGTGCTTGCTGCTCCTACTTCCAATTATTATGAGAGAGGAACCAAATCTCCACCTCTTTATGTTTCCAATACGATAAAATTGCAAGAAACTACTTATGCTATGTATTGGCCTTTACTTGATGTGCATGAATTGTTCTTGTATGACATGCCAATGCATAGGAAGAGAGTTAGAATTTGCTGTCACGTGATATATGTTGCTTTGTGCTCACTACTAAATTACAAATCATTGTTAATTAAAATTGGCTTTGATATACCTTGGGATCCGGGTGGATCCATTACTTGAGCACTTTATGCCTAGCTTAATGGCTTTAAAGAAAGCGCTGCCAGGGAGACAACCCAGAAGTTTTAGAGAGTCATTTTATTCTGTTGAGTGCTTTTATAAAGTTTCAAAACAAAAAAAATATAGAGGGGAACCTAAAACTTCACAAAAAGAAAGGTGAAAGTGAGAGAGATGATGAGCATCGTTGAAGTGGGGGCTAGCCTTGAACTTTGTTCATGCCCATGGAAACTTTGTGAATCTTGAATCACAGAAACTTTTCAACAAAAATAATTATCCCCTTGTACAAATCCATTGTATTATAAAAATAATGTGCCAAGATTTGCCTTTAGGATGATTAGATTGCTTGTTGGTATGTGCGGTGTAAAAACAGAAACTTTGGCTGTAGTGCGTGAATTTACATTTTTTACTGGAACGTCAAAAGTTCTGAATTTTTTTACACAGTATTTCTATACAAAATGTTTATTTCTTCCTAATTTCTCACAATTTTTGGAGTTACATAAGTATGGTCAAAGTTCAGATTACTACAGACTGTCCTATTTAAGACAGATTCTGTTTTTGATGCATTGTTTTGCTTGTTTTGATGAAACTATCGATTTTATCGGTGGTATAAGCCATGGAGAAGTTATAATACAGCAGGGATAATGCAAATATAAAATATGAATGGGTTTGCAACAGTACTTAAAGTAGAAATTTGCTTTATTATACTAACGGATCTCACCAGTTTTCTGTTATGTTTTGTGTGGATGAAGTGTTCAAAAGATCGAGGAGGTCTCGATGTAAGGAGAAGGAGGAGAGGCAAGAGTTCAAGATTGGGGATGCCCAAGGCACCCCAAGTAAATATCCAAGGAGACTCAAGCGTCTAAGCTTGGGGATGCCCCAGAAGGCATCCCATCTTTCTTCAACAAGTATCAGTATGTTTTCGTTTTCGTTTCGTTCATGTGATATGTGTAAATCTTGGAACGTCTTTTGTGTTTAGTTTTAACTTTTATTTTATGCACCATGCTGGTATGATATAGTCCATGGTTGATTTATAGAATGCTCATTTCACTTCACTTATATCTTTTGAGTATGGCTTTATAGAATGCTTCATATGCTTCACTTATATCATTTGAAGTTGGATTGCCTGTTTCTCTTCACATAGAAAACCGTTGTTCGTAGAATGCTCTTTTGCTCCACTTATATTTATTAGAGCATGGTATTTTGTAGAAAGAATTAAACTCTCTTGCTTCACTTATATCTATTTAGAGAGTCAACAGGAATTGGTCATTCACATGGTTAGTCATAAAACACTACATAAAACTTAGGGATCACTGAATATGATATGTTTGATTCCTTGCAATAGTTTTGCGATATAGAGATGATAATATGTGGGAGGTACTAGTGGATGATCGTGTTTAGTAAGATATTGGTGTTAATGTTTGTGATTCCCGAAGCATGCACGTATAGTCTCCCGTTATGCTAGGAAGTTGGAGCACAATTTATCCTTGATTGACTATCTTTGTGTGAAGGTCGAGGGCGCGCGATGGTTAACTCCTACCAACCTCCCCCCCTAGGAGCATGCGTGGTAATACTAATAAAACTTTTGAAATAAGTATGTGAGTTCTTTATGACTAATGTGAGTCCATGGATTATACGCACTCTTACCTTTCCGCAATTTGCTAGCCTCTACGGTACCGTGCATTGCCCTTTCTCACCTCGAGAGTCGGTGCAAAATTTGCCGGTGCATCCAAACCCCGTGATATGATACGCTCTATCACACATAAGCCTTATTATATCTTCCTCAAAACAGCCACCATACCTACCTATTATGGCATTTCCATAGCCATTCCGAGATATATTGCCATGCAACTTCCACCGCTTCCGTTTTGATGACTTGAGCATTCATTGTCATATTGCTTTACATGATCGTAAGATAGCTAGCATGATGTTTCCATGGCTTTTCTGTTTTTTGATATCTTTGCTACGCTAGATCATTGCATTCATATAGAGTCATACTTTGTTCTACTATCGTTGTAATATTGAGTTGTAAGTAAATAGAAGTGTGATGATCATCATTATTCATTATTAGAGCATGTCCCTGTGATGAAAGGATGATGGAAACTATGCCCCACAAGTCGGGATGAGGCTCCGAACAAAGGAAAAAAGGAAAAAAGGAAAAAAATAGGAAAAAAAGAAAATAAAAAAAAAGAAAAAAAGAAAAAAAATGATGAGAGACAAAGAGAGAAGGGGCGTGCTAATTCCACACTTGTGCTTCAAAGTAGCACCATGTTTTTCATATAGAGAGTCTCCTATGTTGTCACTTTCATATACTAGTGGGAATTTTTCATTATAGAGTTAGATGCACACCCACTTAGTTTTCATATTGAGCTTTCATACACTAATAGCTCTTAGTGCACCCGTTGCATGGCAATCCCTACTCCTTGCATTGATATCTATTGATGGGCATCTCCATAGCCCATTGATACGCTGAGTTGATGCGAGACTTTCTTCTCCACTTTTACCCCTTTGAAACCTACCACCATATTCTATTCCACCCATAGTACTATATCCATGGCTTGCGCTCATGTATTGCATGAGAGTTGAAAATGCTGAAGCGCGTTAAAAAGTATGAACCAATTGCTTGGCTGACACCGGGGTAGTACATGATTTATACTTTGTGTTAAGAAGACAGAGCATGACAAGGCTATATGATTTTGTAGGGATAGCGTTCTTTAGCCTTGATATTTTGAAAGACATGATCGTTTGTTAGGATGCCTGAGTATTAATGTCTTTATGTGAAAAACCAGACTATTGCTTTGAATCACTTGTGTCTTAATATTCATGCCATGATTAGATATATGATCAAGATTATGCTAGGTAGCATTCCACATCAAAAATTATATTTTTTACCATTTACCTACTCGAGGACGAGAAAGAATTAATCTTGGGGATGCTGATATGTCTCCGTCGTATCTATAATTTTTGATTGTTTCATGCCAATATTATACAACTTTCACATACTTTTGGCAACAATTTATATGATTTATTGGACTAACCTATTGATCCAGTGCCTAGTGTCAGTTCCTGTTTTTCGTGTGTTTTTTGTTTCGCAGAAATTCCATATCAAAAGAAGTCCAAACGCGATAAAAATTTATGGAGATTTTTTTGGAATATTTGTGAATTTTGAGAAGTGCAATCAACGCAAACGGTGGCCCACAGCCACCACAAGACACCAGTGCGCGCCCAGGGCCCAAACGCATGGTGATGGGTTGTGCCCTCCTCGTAAGATGGTTGAATCTCTCCTTTGGGCACAAGGAAGCTAATTTTCATATAAAATACCCCTCAAAATTTCAGCCCAATCGGAGTTACGGATCTCCGGGAATATAAGAAACGGTTTTCGGCCAGAAAACAGGAACGTGAAACAGAAGAGAACAGAGAGGGAGATCCAATCTTGGAGGGGCTCCTTCCCCTCTGCCACCATGGAGGCCATGGACCAGAGGGGGAACTCTCCTCCCATCTAGGGGGGAGGCCAAGGAGGAATAAGAAGGAGGGGGGCTCTCTCCCCCTCTCTCTTGGTGGCACCGGAACGCCGCTGGGGCAATGCTCGTGATGGCGATCTACTCCAACAACTTCGCCGCCGTCAATACCAACTCTCTCCCCCTCTATGCAGCGGTGTAACACCTCTCTTCCCTGCTGTAATCTCTAATTAAACATGGTGCTCAACTCCATATATTATTTCCCAGTGATATTTGGCTATCCTATGATGTTTGAGTAGATCTCTTTTGTCCTATGGGTTAATTATGGTACGATGTCATGGATGTGAGCTGTATGTTGATATGGTGCTGTCCTATGGTGCCCTCCATGTCGCGCAAATGTGAGGGATCCCCGCTGTAGGGTGTTGCAATATGTTCATGATTTGCCTATGGTGGGTTGCGTGAGTGATAGAAGCACAAACCCGAGTAGGTGGGTTGTTGCGTATGGGAGTAAAGGGGACTTGATACTTAATGCTATGGTTGGGTTTTACCTTAATGAACTTTGGTAGTTGCGGATGCTTGCTAGAGTTCCAATCATAAGTGCATATGATCCAAGTATGGAAAGTGTGTTAGAGTATGCCTCTCCCTCATTGCATATAATAAGTATCTATCATATTATATTCAATTGCCTAGGGACAGTCTTTCTCTTGCGTTATTCAAAAAGCTTTCTACTAAGTTATTTACTTTTATTGTTCTTTTATTAAAACATCACCTAACTTTTATTTCCACATTCTTTATTATCTTGCAAAGTACTTCTAGTTTTATTCTCGCAAAGTAGTTTCATACTTGTTCTAGGTAAAGCAAGCATTAGCGTGCGTAGAGTTGTATCGGTGGTCGATAGAACTTGAGGGAATATTTGTTCTACCTTTAGCTCCTCGTTGGGTTCGACACTCTTACTTATCGAAAAAGTCTACAAACGATCCCCTACACTTGTGGGTTATCACTGGACACGCCAGAGCGCGTCAAAAGCTCTGGCATGCCGGCCAAAAACGCGCTCTGGAGCGCGCTACAGGACGGCCGAGCGTTGACGCCGCGCCCTGCCCATACCCCCGACCACCTCGAGCCTCCCCCTCACGCCAGTCGATGCGCCTCGACGTCCGCAACCAGCCACGCCCCTGCCCCCCTCCTCTCTGTTCCTGCAACGACTCTCCACACGCGCGCCGCGGCCACCCCTTTCGGCCAATCACGGGCCTCACACGCGCGTACGCTCCCGCCTCCCCTCTTGCTCCCTCTGGTCGTGGACGAGCCCCAGGTGGACCGCGGACCTACCAACTCCTCCTCCCGTAGCCTCTGGCCTCGGCCCCAAGCTCGCCGGCGCACCCGAGCTCGGTGGACTCGCGCCCGCCTATATAAGGCCGCCCCGGGCTTCTCTCTCCTCTCTGCTGACCCTCTCCCACTCCCAATCGAACCCCTGCGCCACCCAAGTAACCTCCCGGAGCACCAGTACTCAGGATCGACCGAGGCACTGCCGCGTCGGGGCTCCGTCGATCTTGGGATACCGGCCCGCTCCGGCTCTCCTTTCTCCTTCATTGTGTCCGCAGCAAGCCCCTGGTCCTTTCCCCCCTCCTCTCTGATCTGTTCGCTGCAAGAATCGTCGACGGTGACCTCTTCCCGAAGCTCCTCCGTCGCGGGTGCTCGTTGCCGGCCAACCAGGGCCCCTCCGACCCTCCTTTCTCTTCCACCGGAACAGCGGCTCGACGCTGGTTCCATTCCCGCGCTCGATAGCCGCCGCCATCGCTGGTGAGCTTCGCCCCCTCTCTATCCCGAGGTGGGAGATGACAGGTGGGACCCCCTTGTCATCCCCACACCTCTCTCGCTCTCTCCCTCTGTCGCTGGCAGCTTGGCCCCGCCTGTCGGGTTTAAACCCTGGTAGGTGCGCGCGCCAGGCTCGCCCGGGTCGATTTGGCCGGCTGGGCCAGCTCGGCCAGTTGTTCTAGCCCAGTCAGCAGTGGCCTTTTTTTCCTTTTGTTTAGAACTTCCAAAAAATTCCACAGATCAAAATAATTGTCCAATTCCAAAAATTCCAACTCCATAAATATTGTAATATTCTGTAGTATTTAATAATGCCATTTGTGAAAAAATAACATTTTATGTACTGGATTTATTTAAAACCTAGTTTTAAGTATTTTTAGCCTCTGTTAAAATAGTTTTCAAAATCTTTTTCACATCAAAACCAGAGACAAATATTTTTAGTTTCTATGTTAGAATTTTACAGAGTAGGGTAACATTTTAGAAGTACATTTTGTGCTCTGCTTTTGTTGTGTTATTATTTTTGCCCATTAATATTGTGACGATAGATTGCGTTGTTGACGAGGAAGTTGGACCATAAGACTTTGAAGACCTGAAGACCTTGTTGAGCTAGGCAAGCAGCCCTTTGACCATGTTTAAGAAACCACTTTATTGCATGGCATATAGCACTTCATTTTGTTATGATGATCATGATGATGTGGTGACCACTTTGGTGGATGCCTCTATTACTTTTCTGTTGATACTTGCATCGTGCATGACCCTACCTTCCTATGAGGGTTGTGCGGGTGGGAAGTAGATAGGATGCTTGGTAGTTGCTACGCAAAATGGGACGGGAATATGCATGGTGTCGGAAAGGAAATGATTTCAAAGACTTTTCAAAAAACCCGTCGGGTGCCACTAATGCCCGAGGGTGATGATGATGAGCCAGGTAACCACTTGATAAAGAAGTGGTGTACCGGAGCAAGTGAGTGTGTTGGTTTTTCGAAAACGGATTGGTGTAAGTTGCGCCCGTTATTCCAACCTTACATGTACAACCACGATACCCCTTATGGGACGGGGCTTTGTTGATTACCACGAGCCCGCATTACTAGTGGCGAGAGGGCCAGAGTTACTCTCTCGATACGGGGTTGTGCCAGGTAGGGCGACCATGGGTTGTTTTTACAGACACCGGGCACACCGTTGTGTCCCCTCATGGATGTTACGATCTTGAGCGAGGCTCGTGGGATGTGCATCATTAGGGCTAGGTACCAACGAGTGGACTCTTTGTTTAGTGTCGTCAAGGGAAAGGCAATGTTCGGGTGCTTACCTCGGGTATGTGATATACCGCGAGTCGTGGCTTGACACGGAAGTTCCCTGAGTCTTGTGGTAAAGTGTGCAACCTCTACAGAGTGTAAAACTATTCGAATAGCCGTGTCCACGGTCAAGGACAGTTGGATGACCGCTCTTGGGCTACGTCCGATGTTTTTCGCAAACTTTGCGCGAGTGTATGTGTGGGAGAAGATGGAATGCTCGAGTTAAGTTAGATGACTTGACATGATGATTGAACATGAGATGTTCAGACCTTGATTATATTGATATCCGTAACCTGTTCACACGGATTCTTGTATTCATATGATGCATGCTTACAAGTTGATAGGACATGCCATTGCACTCAAAATTAGCTTTCTACAAAACTTACCTACTCAGTGCTATATCATGCTTTGTTATACCTTGATCCAAAACATGGGTTGCTTGCGAGTACATTCAAAGTACTCATTGGCTTGCCACTGGTTATTTAATTGGCCAGGCATGGAAGAGCAGGAATAAGGTGAAGAATTCGTTGGAGACGAACATGCGAACTAGGACGCTTCCCAGTCAGAATGCCTGTAGAGTTAAGGCAGATGGCATGGGTTCACGCTTTCGTTCAAGATTTCCGCTGCTAGTTATGTTTGGTGTTTGGCCTTCATGGCCCTATCTATGTAAGACTTGACCTTGATGGTCTTTATTTGTGTAAGACGATATGTATGGATGTAAGACTCTTGTTATCCAGCTTCTGTGTGTTCAGTGAGCATTGATCTCTGGGATCACTGTACACGTGCATACGGTGATCATGACTTAAGAGTCGGGGTCCCCACATGGCTGCTCCTGGTGACCTCCAGGTGGAGCAGTCCCACCAGCTCCCTATTGCTGGCTAGAGTTGTCGGCGTCGGGGTTGCCAAAAGTGCTGGTGCGGGTTGCAGTCACCATCCTGTTTGGAGCACCAAAGTCAAACAACTGGGACAAATGAGAGGGAAAAACAACAATAGAGAAAGCACGCCTAAGGGGTTTGGTATAGTGCAAGTGTGATCAAACAGAGATTGACAGACCAAACACATAATATTATGATAAGATAGACGATGTAGTCGCTTATATGTTGCCTAAGGCAAAAGCACGACTTGCATCGAAACACAAACAACAAAAACAAACAACAAGCACACGTGGTTTTATATGAACCATTACATGGACACGTGGTTTCATACGGGGTCATGCTGGATACATGACTTGTCCTACCCTATGAGTTCTCGGACTCAAGTGATGGAGTGCTCGGTCTCGTACTCTCGCTCCTCAAGATTTTCCTCCTGATCATCATCCGTATGGGCGTCGTCTCCGGTCGAGGGGGTCAGAGAACGAGGAGGTCCATCCTGACGACGCTTCGCCGGTGGGTCGGTGAAGAGCGCTCGGTACTCCTTCGCACTCATGCGACGACGACGAGCGGGTGCATCTCTAGCCAGGGGTACTCCTCCTCTATAAGCGATAGATGGTCGTCCCCCGGGGTCTCCATCCTTCTTGATCTTGTCTGGCTTCATCTTGGCTTGACAAAGTAGCTCTCGGGTTTGGTGAAGTTCCTTGTGGAGCTTCACGGACTCCTTAATTAGATTGTGAGCCAGACTGTCGGCGGAGAGGCTGAAGTAGGTCTGGAACCTCAGTGGTGTGCCATCCTCCTTGGATGGGACCAACGCCCAACTCTCGCCAATATCATCCTTCCTGAAAGGTAGGTGGTGAGTAGGTGGCTCGTTAGCCATCTCTGGGATGATGTCTCGAAGGTGGATAAGTGCCTTCCGTGCAGCTGTCTCGACTGCGAGTGCCAGGGTCTCCATCTATGGTCCTTCAAAGAACCAACTCGTCGAGGAGTCGTTTGCCTTCACGATCACATCAATGTGGTACTCCTTCGTGACGGCATCGACCCAGTGCTCATGGGAGAGGAAAATGGAAGGTGGGCTGTGGAGAGCACAACCCACCAGGGCGCGCCAGGGGGCCCCCGGCGCGCCCTGATGGGTTGTGCCCTCCACGGGGTCCGTCCGCACCGCCTCTGATGCTTATAAATTCCCAAATATTCCAAAAACCCTAGGGGAGTCGACGAAACACAATTCCAGCCGCCGCAAGTTCCAGAACCTCGAGATCCAATCTAAACACCATCACAGAGGGGTTCAACTTCTTCATAGGTGCCTCTCCGATGATGCATGAGTAGTCCACCATAGACCTACGGGTCCGTAGGTAGTAGCAAGATGGCTTCCTCTCTCTCTCTCTCTCTTATGATTCTCAATACAATGGTCTCTTGGAGATCTATTTGATGTAAACTTTTGCGGTGTGTTTGTTGGGATCCGATGAATTTTGAGTTCATGATCAGTTTCTATCCATGAATATTATTTGAGTCTTCTTTGATCTCTTATATGGATGATTACTTATAGCCTCGTATTTCTTCTTCGAATCTTTGGTTTAGTTAGGCCGACTAGATCGATTTTTCTTGCCATGGGAAGAGGTGCTTTGTGATGGGTTCGATCTTGCGGTGTCCTTTCCCAGTGACAGAAGGGGCAGCAAGGCACGCATGTATCATTGCCATTAAGGATAACAAGATGGGGTCTATTCCTACATGAATAGATCTTGTCTACATCATGTCATCGTTCTTATTGCATTACTCCGTTTTCCCATGAACTTAATACACTAGATGCATGCTGGATAGGGGTCGATGTGTGGAGTAATAGTGGTAGATGCAGGCAGGAGTCGGTCTACTTATTTTGGACGTGATGCCTATATAATGATCATCGCCTTGGATATCGTCATGACTATTCGATTTTCTATCAATTGCCCAACAGTAATTTGTTCACCCACGGTGCGCTATACTCATGAGAGAAGCCACTAGTGAATCCTATGGCCCCGAGTCTACTTTTCCGAAAAATTGCTTTCCGATCTATCTTTTTGCCTTTTTGTTTTCAGATCTACAAAACCAAAAACCCAAAAACATATTGCTACATATTTTATTTGCTCTTTTTATTTTGTGTTCTTGAGAGATCTATCTGTCCTATCTATCCCTACCTAATCTATCTTTTTACCGTAGAGAGATTGACAACCTCTCTTTCGCGTCGGGTTCCAAGTTTTTGTTATTTGTGTGCAGGTGCTGCTTATTTGGTGGTGGGGATCCTCCTACTGGTTCGATAACCTTGGTTTCATAACTGAGGGAAATACTTACCGTCGCGGTGCTGCATCATCCCTTCCTCTTTGGGGAAATACAGACGCAGTCTCAAGCCACGTCAGTGACCTAGGGGATCTATGCATAGGGGTTGATTGCACGTTTTCATACCATGTTCTCCGATAGAAATCTTGGGGCACTCTTTGAGGTTCTTTGTGTTGGATTGAGTATTATGAATATGAAATTGTTTGATACGTATCGTATAATTAACTCATGGATACTTGTGGTGACGTTGGAGTATCTAGGTGACATTAGAGTTAGTTGATGCGTATCATATGGTGTTATTTTAGTACGAACTCTAGATAGATTGATCGTAAAGGATAACTTGGTGTTATTTTAGTATGAACTCTTGGATAGATCGATCGGAAAGGATAACTTTAAGGTGGTTCCGTACCCTACAAACAATTTCTTCTTATGTTCTCTGCTAGATAAGAACTTTGGAGTTATTCTTCGTTGCACATTGAGGGATGGTTATGTGATCAAATTATATTAGCATTGTTGAGAAATTGCACTAGCGAAAGTACGGACCCTAGGCCTTGTTTTCAAGCATTGCAATACCGTTTGTGCTCACTTTTGTTACTTGCTACCTTGCTGTTTTTTATTGTTACTATTACAAAAATCAATATCTACTATCATTACTACACTTGTATCACCATCTCTTCGCCGAAGTAGTGCACCTATACAATTTACCATTGTATTTGGTATGTTGGGGACACAAGAGACTTTTTATTGTTTGGTTGCAGGGTTGTTTGAGAGAGACCATCTTCATCCTACGTCTCCCACGGATTGATAAACCTTAGGTCATCCACTTGAGGGAAATTTGCTACTGTCCTACGAAACTCTATGCTTGGAGGCCCAACACGAGTCTACAAGAACACGTTGTGTAGTAGACATCAAGCTCTTTTCTGGCGCCGTTGCCGGGGAGGTGAGTGCTTGAAGGTATATCTTTAGATCTTGCAATTGAATCTTTTAGTTTCTTGTTTTATCACTAGTTTGGTTTATAAAAGAAAACTAAAAAAATGGAATTGAGGTGGCCTCATATTATTCGTCTTTATCATGTCTTTCTTGAAAATTATGGAAAGAATTATTGTGCTCAATTGATAGAAGAAGAATTCAATAAAATGTTTGGCATAAATGATGAACATGATTGCAATGTTGTTAGTATGAATTCTATGAATATCCAAAATACTAATGATGATTGCACTAGTCATGATAAAAATGTTTCTTATAAGCATGTCAATTTTTGTGGAGTGCATAAAGTTTGTGAAGACGTGCCTTATAGGGATGATAGATTTTGCAAGAAGCATAAACATGATAGAACCAATTTTTTGCTCAAAGTGATGGATGAATTTGCTACAAAATTATGTTCTTTTTGTCCTATTACTTGTGAACTTTGCAATAAAGTTGGTCATCTTAATTTCCAATGCAAACTTTTTCATGATCAAATCATGGCCAAATATTGTAATGACTTGATCACCCTTGAACTTTATAATGAGCTTTCTCTATTTTTGGGAGTGAATAATTGACACATAAAAATAGCTGGTTTGAAGTATTCATTCTCACGGACGACACTGAAACTAATCTAAAAAATATCTATATGTTTTGCATGGTAAATTGCAATGAGAATGCCTATATTGCTAACTATAGAAAGATGGGAAAACCAATAGAATATAAAAGGAATACTAATGAAAGGGTAAAGATTTCCACTTTCCCTCCTATTGTCTCTCATGATGAAATAGGTGACGAGGAGGAGCTCCCTATTCAACCAATCTCATCAATAAGAAGCTCGAAAAAATTAATTAAACCCACACATGATGTGGTGAAGAAGAAGAAAAGAAGAAAGAGTAGAGTTAAAAAGGTATCTCTCCCAAATGATATTGCTCCTATTATTGTTGTGCCTCACGAGGATGAATCAAAAATAATTGTGGAAGATGATACACTTGATGATGATTTTGTTATGCCTATTGCTTGTTGTGATGACTATGATTGGGAAGATAATGATACTTCTTATAATCTTGAAAATCTTTTTGGCACCAACTTGGTAAATTATAATTACAATAATTGTTATACTATTGGTGCTATTCATACTATTAATGATGAGAGTGATTATGCTTATGATATGCCAAGCCACAAGCTTGGGGAAGCTATGTTTGATGAGAATGAAATGTTTGAGAATTTATTTGCTGCAATTAATGTTTGTCCCAGCTTGGGGATGCTATGCTTACTGAAGATGATCTTTTTAGTTCCCCTACTTTGAATGATCAAATTTGGTATGATGATTGCATGCCTCCTATTTATGATGATTGCGATATTTATGAAAGTGGGTTTGGAAGAGTGTCAACTTTAGATAATTATTATCCCACTATTTTTGAGGGTGTTGAATTTTATTATAATGATAAAAGTGGATTTGGAGAGGTCATGACTTTATTTAGTAATGATTCCACTATTTCGGAAGAGGTTTCACTTGACTATGATGAGAACAAAGTTGCTACTTATGATGATTATTGTGTTGATACTTATGTTAAAAAAAAGTAGTGATAATTATTGTCATAATTTTGAATATACTTTTACTGAACATTGCTCTTTTAATGTGGAAACAATTTATATTATTCAAGTTTCATTTGATGCTCCCACTATTACGAATGAGAGGAAAATTGCTTATGTGGAGAGTAATAAATTTTCTATGCTTGTAGATCATGAAAATAATGCTTTATGTGATATTTATATTGTGAACTTACTTCATGATGCTACTTAAAATTATTATGAGGGAGGAACATATGCTTGTATGAATTGCAATAATATCAAGTTTCCTCTCTATATGTTCAAAGTTTTGAAGTTATGCTTGTTTTGCCTTCCTATGCTAGATGATTCTTGCTCCTATAAATTGTTTTCTCACAAAATCCCTATGCATAGGAAGTGGGTTATACTTAAATGTGCTTGTGATGAGATTCATGATGCTCTCTTGCATATTTCAATTACTACTTTTTATGTGAGCATCATTGAAATCATCATGCCTAGCTAAAATGCTTTAAAGAAAAGTGCTTGTTGGGAGACAACCCAACACTTTTACTTTCTGTTTTTGTGTGTTGACATGATTAAGCTATTGTATTAATCATATTTTGTGTCTTTTATTTCAATAAAGTGCCAAGTAAAGCCTTTGGGATGACTCACAAGATGAGTAGAATTGATGCTGAACCAAAACAGAAACTTTGGACTCCAGTACAGGAGTTTTCATTTTTTACTAGAGCGTTATAATGATCTGAAATTTTTACACAGTGTTTATATAAAAATTCTTCAGGTTTTACTAATATTTTTATAATTTTTAGAGACAGGGAAGTATGGTTACACTACATATCTTAATAGACTGTTCTATTTTTGACAGATTCTGTTTTGCATGCATAGTTTGCTTGTTTTAGTGTTCCCATAGCTTATATTCAGTGATATAAGTTATGGGAATGATATAATACAGTATTTATTATGTGATAACAATTATGAATCTTGTCTTGACAGTACCTAAGTGAATGATCTTTATTTATTATACTAACCCATGTCACGAAGTTCCGTTAAGTTTTCTGTTATTGAAGTTTTCAAGTTTTGGGTGAGACACCGATATGAGGAGAATAAGGAGTGACAAGAACCTAAGCTTGGGGATGCCCAAGGCACCCCAAGGTAATATCAAAGGAAGACTCAAGCGTCTAAGCTTGGGGATGCCCCGGAAGGCACCCCCTCTTTCGTCTTCAACACTATCGGTATATCTTACTTAGAGTTATATTTTTATTCGTCACATAATATGAGTTTTGCTTGGAGCGTCATTTTATTTTGTTGTTCTATGTTAGGTGTTATTTATAATCTTGTTTTTCCATAAAAATTTCCAAGAATTGCTTTTAGGATGCTTGAATTGCAAGTTTGATGTGTGCTGTGTAAAAACAGAAACTTTTGCTGTAGTATTTGAATTTTCATATTTTACTGGAACGTGGAAAGTTTCTGAAAATTTTACACAGTATTTTCATATGAATTATTTAGCATTTCCTAAATTTTCATATTTTTTGGGTTACAGAAATACACTGGTTTTATAGATTGCTACAGACTTTTCTGTTTGGACAGATTGCTGTCATAGTTTTGTTATCTACTTATCCTATAGTTTCCATAGCCTATATTGGTAGATATAAATTGTGGAAATGATAGTAAACAGTAGATAATGTTTGGAAATTATTATGCAACTTGTCTTGGAAGTACATGAAGTGTTGATTTATTCTTATGTGTACTAACCTATCTCACGAGTTCTTTTCGAGTTTTGTGTGGATGAAGTTTTTGAGAATAGGTGAAACCATGATATGAGAGGATTGAAAGAGATACAAAAGCTCAAGATTGGGGGTGCCCAAGGCACGCCAAGGAAATATTTCAAGAAGTCTCAAGCATCTAAGCTTTGGGATGCTACGCATCCCACCTCTCTTCATCAACAATTATCGGTTAGTAGAGGTTGAGACTAAGTTTTTGCTTCTTCACATGATGTGTGCTATTCTTGGAATGTCATTTTATTTTGTTTTGCTTGCTGTTTTAATAAAATACTTAGATCTGAAAGTTTTTAGACGAGAGAGAGTTCTCAAATGGCTACCCATTTACTTAACTACTCGCTTGATCTTCACTTATATCTTTTTGGAGTAGCTTGTCATTTACTCTTGTGCTTCACTTATATCCTATGAGTAAATTGTTGAATGAATTGAATACCATGAACTTGAAATTATATGTTCATATCATGCCTAGTAGTATCTTCACATTGGGTTTAGAAACCGAAATCTTTTGAAGCTTGACAATCACAATATTGGTCATACAAGCAATTCGTGAATGATTAGTATAAGGAAGAGAACTTTCACATGCAAATATATTATCTTGGACATCTTCTATGATTGTGAATACCCATTAATTATTTTTAAACTTGAGCAAATTAATTGAAGTTGGACAAGGAATACAACGTAATGAGTTATGTTTATGTATATTTGCATAGATGTTATATTGTTATGGATCCTCCAACGTGCGGTGTTTGCTTAGGATCTTTTGCTAGCCAAAAATTCGTACTAAGTAGAGATACTACTTGTGCATCCAAAACCCCTTAAACCCAGTTTCTTTCCATGAGTGTCCACCATACCTACCTATGGATTAAATAAGATCCTTCAAGTAAGTTGTCATCGGTGCAAAAAGGCAATAAAAATTGCTTCTACATGTGTTTGATCATTTAGTGTAAGAGAAAGTTGAGCGTTGTACGAACTTGTGATGGCAAAGTAATAAAAGCGACGGACTGCATAATAAAGGTTGCTATCATAAGGGGC
Organism: Elymus sibiricus; assembly: GCA_039707655.1. Classification (NCBI taxonomy): domain Eukaryota; kingdom Viridiplantae; phylum Streptophyta; class Magnoliopsida; order Poales; family Poaceae; genus Elymus; species Elymus sibiricus. The sequence continues at coordinate 215,810,699 of CM077665.1, read as the reverse complement.
AATATAACGTGACGTTCTTTTGCATTAAGGGATTGTGCATACAAAACCAAAAAGCGCATCACAACCTCTGCTTCCCTCTGCGAAGGGCCTATCTTTTACTTTTCAATATTTACTTTTATGCAAGAGTCAATAGTATACATTCTCATTTCAACCTCAATTATTCTCTAGTTTTCAAGCATCTTGTTGTGGGGAAAGATCTAGGCACATATGGCCAGTCAAATATATTTGATCATGACTTATTATTGTTGACAATTATCTCTATGATAAATGAGTTGGGAGGCGAAACATTAAGCCCCTATCTTTCCCTGTGTTCGATGGATGTCATTTGTTCTAAAAATATGCTTTGAGTACTAGCAATCATAGAAGACTATATGATGATTGAGTATGTGGAGCTCTTACTTAGACTTTGTTGATAATAAGTTGAATTGCAATTGTTTGGTGACTAAGAACATAGGTTGTTAAGTTTCAAGAGAATTCATTGTTTGAACAATAACATGTGAATTGGTTGCTACTTTATCATGATGATTTTATGAGAAAAAGTTGCTGGTTATGATGCTAGAAAATTGACTGAAATTATCAATGATCAAACTTATATATTATGCTAGCATTCACACTTCATAAATTAGTTCTTTTATCATTTACCTACTTGAGGATGAGCAGGAATTAAGCTTGGGGATGCTGATACGTCTCCAATGTATCAATAATTTATGAAGTATTCATGCCACATTCACCTATGTTTACAATACTTTTATATGGTTTTGATGCACTTTACATGATTTATTTAGAACTAACCCGGACTGACGTTGTTTTCAGCAGAACTATAGTGGTGTTGTTTTTTGTGCAGAAATCAAAGTTCTCCAAATGCGACAAAACTTTTTGACGATTTTTTGGAACAAAAGAGGCACTAGAAGCTTCGTTGGAGGGTCAAAAGAGCCACGAGGTGGGCACAACCCACCAGGGCGCGCTAGGCCCCTTCGGCGCGCCCTGGTGTCTTGTGGTCCACTCGTGGCCCATTTTCGCGTGAAACCGATGCCCAAAAATCCTATATATTCAGAAACCCCCAGAAATAACCCTAGATGAGAAGTTCCACCGCCGCAACTCTCTGTATCGACGAAAAACCAATCTGGAGGCGTTCCAGTACCCTCCCGGAGAGGGTAGATCATCTCCGGTGGCCATCTTCATCACCCCGGCGGAGGCCATGACGAGGAGGGAGTAGTCCACCATCGGGGCTGAGGGTATGTACCAGTAGCTATGTGTTCAATCTATCTCATGTTCTTGAGATGTTACTATCTTGATTTATAACGAGCTTTGTTAATATAGTCGGATCATATGATGTTATTCCCTTGCTATCATGCTGTGATGAATTGAATTTCCCATTGAGATGTCGTTATGTTGGATTAAATATTTTGGTTGAGAACACTTGATGTACGTCTTGCGTGGGATACCCGTAGTGACATTGGGATATTCTATTGATTCACTTGATATATGTTGAGGCATCAACTTGCGGATTCCGGTGACCTAGGGGATCTATGCATAGGGGTTGATTGCACGTTCTCATATCATGTTCTCTGATAGAAATCTTGGGGCACTCTTTGAGATTCTTTGTGTTGGATTGAGTATTATGAATCTGAAATTGTTTGATGCGTATCGTATAATTAACTCATGGATACTTGTGGTGGCATTGGAGTATCTAGGTGACATTAGAGTTGGTTGATGCGTATCATATGGTGTTATTTTAGTACGAACTCTAGATAGATTGATCGGAAAGGATAACTTGGTGTTATATTAGTAAGAACTATTGGATAGATCGATCGGAAAGGATAAATTTAAGGTGGTTTCGTATGCTACAAACAATTTCTTCTTATGTTCTCCGCTAGATAAGAACTTTGGAGTGATTCTTCGTTGCACGTTGAGGGATGGTTATGTGATCCAATTATATTAGCATTGTTGAGAGATTGCACTAGCGAAAGTACGGACCCTAGGCCTGGTTTTCAAGCATTGCAATACCGTTTGTGCTCACTTTTGTTACTTGCTACCTTGCTGTTTTATTGTTACTATTACAAAAATCAATATCTACTATCATTACTACACTTATATCACCATCTCTTCGCCGAACTAGTGCACCTATACAATTTACCATTGTATTTGGTATGTTGGGGACACAAGAGACTTTTTATTATTTGGTTGCAGGGTTGTTTGAGAAAGACCATCTTCATCCTACTCCTCCCACGGATTGATAAACCTTAGGTCATCCACTTGAGGGAAATTTGCTACTGTCCTACAAAACTCTGCGCTTGGAGGCCCAACACGAGTCTACAAGAACAAGTTGTGCAGTAGACATCAGACATCACTCTGCATAAGAGGAGACTGAATGGAGTGAAATTGAAATGCATTCCCCGGGAAGAAGGACAACAACTGTTGGCAGAGATACACGAAGGGATATGCGGCTCCCACATCGAGCCACGCGCCCATGTCGGGAAAGCGTTCCGGCAAGGCTTCTATTGGCCGACAACCCTTCAAGACGCCTTGGCGGTGGTCACTACATGTGAAGCATGCTAATTCCACGCCAAGCAAATTCATCAACCAGCAGAAGCCCTTCAAACCATACCACTCTCCTGGCCATTTGCAGTCTGGGGGCTCGACATCGTCAGCCCTTTCCCTCGTGCTACCGGGGGCTTTGAATTCTTGTTCGTTGCAATCTAGAAGTTTACAAAGTGGATTGTGTCGGTCCAGCATGAACTAGGGTACCACGGCCCGTCTGCTGTTGACTCGGAGGATGCAGCGCGGGCCAGCCCAAGGAAGACGGCCTTGCCCCGGCCGCCCCGAAGGAAGCTGTCACACGAGGGGAATGTCTCACCAGGACTCTTGCCTCCAGTTCAAGCTCTGCCAAAGCTACCAGGTGCCAGGCTGCCTTGCGAGGCCCTCCCCCCCCCCTCAGGGTGGCCTCAAGAGGCTTGGCGTGTGGCGCCAACCGTGGGGCCCTGTGCCCATCACGTGGTTGACGCACCCGCTCGGAGGAGGGTAACAGAGGCCATGCCGGTCGGCACAGACAGAGAGAATTTCCTTTCTAGTGATTAGGGGGCAGCGTCCGCTGCCCCTCCAAAAGCAAGTTCCCCAAAGGTTGGAACTTTGGTGAAAGAGGATCAGGACGGATCAGTGCGCCAGGGTGAAGGTCATCGCCGAGCCCACGACTGCGTCACGAAGACTGCTTTATTAGGTGAAGACCACCTTTATTCAGGATAGGCGTGGTTCATGTCCCCCTTCACCCTGTGGCTACCCTTTCCCGCCGACATTTTTGGGAAAGAGGACCAAGGCACTACAAAGGGGGAAGGGCCACGTCCATGTAAGGGGATCGAGTCATTCTCTCCCCCAATATCCCGTGTACCGAAGCCTCAAGCTCCTCCCTTTCCAAGGCAACAAATCACAAGCAGGAGTAGGGTTTTACACTGCACGGTGGCCCGAACCTGGGTAGCTCATGTTTCCCCGTTGTTTCCGGTGAGGAAGAGTGAGCTCGCCGCCGGTCTCACTGTGTTTGCCGTCGTGTTGCAGGTTGGAAGCCAAGCCCCCCCCCAAGTGTTCGAACCTCGTTCTTGGAGAAGTTCTAGGACGCAGATCCCGAACTTCGACATTTGGCACACCAGGTAGGGGGACTTGCCGTCTTCGCACCTCCGACTGCGACATCAACATCGACATGGACGATGCCGCCCCTGTCGGGAGCGCGTTGCGCGCCGAGCTGCCGCCAGGGCCGTCGTGGGACCCTCCGCCCGTGGCGCCCCCGGGCGGCACTCCCCGGGCCGCCACCGAGCCAGTTGGGGAGCGTGTGGCCTCCTCCGTCCACCCGTCGGTGAACGAGCAGACGCATGGCCGTTCCGCCACCGTCTCCTCGCTCGCGTGCCGCGACCCTCCTGCTCTGCGCTGCTCATGGCGCAGGAGCTCCTGCGCTACCGCCCTGCCAACGACGGCTACGACTCCTGGCTCGAGCACATCAGCGAGCTCATCGACGCCGCGCGCAATGCTCCGAGTCACGTCGGTCAGGCGCCCTCTTGCTTTCTGCCCCCCCCCCCCGCCGTCGCGTGCCGACCAAGCCGAGCACGATGCTCCTCTTCCTCCTACTCCGGCCCACGACGCGCCCAAGCGGCACCCTCGGTTGATGCCGTTCCACGGGTCGTCAACGCCGGAGGCGACGGTGACAGTTGCCAGATCATCCATCGCGCGCTCTAGGACACGTGCGTGACCCTCGAGAAGGCACGCAACTGCCAGGATCGCATTCTGCAAGAGGTCATCGCGGCGGGGCGCCAGAATCGTGCAGCTCTCAATGGAGGCGTCCCCACCACCGAGGGCTACTTGCCCCTTTCTCCCGAGCCGTGCCGCGTGGTGTGGCTCAACAAGTTCAAGCCAGAACTTCCTCCTTGCTATGATGGCGGCACCAACCCCATGGAGTTCCTCCAGCACTACACCATCAGCATCGAGGCCGCGAGGGGGGACAACCGGGTCATGGCAAACTGGTTCCCAATGGCCCTCAAGGATGTTGCGTGCGCATGGCTCCTGAACCTCCCCGAAGCATCCATCTCTTCGTGGGACGATCTGTGCAAGCAGTTCGTCGCGAACTTCATGTTCACAAGCGACCGTCCCCTCATGCTCAACAACCTTGCGGTCCGTGCGCCAGTGACCTGACGAGCCCCTCCGCAAGTTCGTCCAACGCTTCAGCCAGGTGCGCAACAAGATCCCGAGGGCCTCTGATGCTGCATTCGTCTCTGCCTTCACCCGCGGCGTCACCGACGTAAAGATGCATGAGAAGCTCTCCCTCAGGGACGAACTGGACTCCAGGGTGGAGCTCTTCGTCCTAGTCGACCGCTGCGCCTAGGCCGAAGAGGGACGCCTGTTCCTCCACAACGACCCTAACGCCGAGCCTGGCGCGAAAGGATGAAGGGAAAAGACCCCAAGCGCAAGAGCACTGCTGTGCTCGCGTTGGAGTCAGACTATAAGTGCGGCCGCGACCGTGGCGAAGCCAAGAAGGATGACCACCCCGCCTGCGCCTACCACACCATGAACTCCCACAGCACCGAGGACTGCTACGAGCTCAGGCATCTTCGAGAGGGCCGCACTGGCTACCACGGCGGTCGCTAGGAGCGCAGCAAGGCCCGCGGTGGTAGCAATGGAGGTGGACACCGGGATGACAACCATGGCAGCGGCGCTAGTGATAACAACCGTCAGGGCTGGTAGCACCAGCCTTGGCAGGCCGACCCTCAGGCCAACGCCGCACCGCCACACGCCAACGACCCCCCTCCAGCTGAGAACGCTGGGGGCTACCAGGTGCCCTGTAGGGTGGCTGATAACCCACAAGTGTAGGGATTGTTTGTAGCCTTTTTCGATAAGTAAGAGTGTCGAACCCAATGAGGAGCTAAAGGTAGAATTAATAATCTCTCAAGTTCTATCGGCCACCGATACAACTCTACGAACACTTACTTTAACTAGAACAAGTACGAAACTACTTTGCGGGAAAGAAACTAGAAGCACTTAGTAGGTGTAATAGATGGTTTTGCAAGATAATAAAGAACAAGTAAATAAAAGTTAGGGGCTGTTTAGATAAAGATTAATTAAATTAGTTGTTTAGTTGAAAGCTTTTTGTGTAACGCAAGAGAAAGATTGTCCATAGGCAATTGAATATAATATGATAGATACTTGTCATATGCAATGAGGGAGAGGCATACGCTAACACACTTTCCGTGCTTGGATCATATGCACTTATGATTGGACCTCTAGCAAGCATCCGCAACTACTAGAAATCATTAAGGTAAACCTAACCATAGCATTAAACATCAAGTCCTCTTTACGCCCATACGCAAACAACTACCTTACTCGGGTGTAAGCTTCTGTCACTCTAGCCACCCACTATAAGCGAATCATGAACATATTGCAAACCCTCCAGCATGAATCCTTCACGTGTGTGCCTCACGGAAGGCACCTTAGGGCAGCACCATATCAACATACAACTCATATCAATAACATCATACCACAATTAACCTGTAGGACAAAAGAGATCTACTCAAACATCATACGATAGCCACACATCATTGGATAATAATATATAGCATTAATCACCATGTTTAAGTAGAGATTACAACAGGGAAAAGAGGTTTTACACCGCTGCATATAGGGGGAGAGAGTTGGTGGTGACAGCAGCGAAGTTGTTGGTGTAGATCGCCGTCATGATGGATGCCCTCGTGGCGCTCCGGCGCCACCAGGAGAGAGGGGGAGATAGCCACCCTCCTCCTGCTTCTTCCTTGGCCTCCTCCCTAGGTGGGAGGAGGGTTTCCCCTCTGGTCAATGGCCGCCATGGCTCCCGGAGGGGAGGAGCCCCTCCGAGATTGGATCTATCTCTCTGTTTCTCTTCTGTTTTCACAACGGGTTTCTCACCCCTTCACCGTTTCTTAAATATCCGAAGATTCGTAACTCCAATAGGGCTGAAATTTTGAGGGGATTTTTATCGCGAAAATATCTTTCTTGTGGCAGAAGGAGGGCCTCAACCGACTTAAGGGCTGGCCACAAGCCATCAGGGCGCGCCCCCAGGCCGCACCCTATTGGCTTGTGGGGCCCTCTGGAATCGTCTTGCGTTGATTCCAACTCCCAAAATTCACATGTATTCCAAAAAAAAAATCTCCGTAAATTTTTATCGCGTTTGGACTTCGTTTGATATGGAATTTCTGTGAAACAAAAAACACACAAAAAACAGGAACTGTGACTGGGCACTGGGTCAATAGGTAGTGCTCAAAAATAATATAAATTGATTAATAATTACTCAGAAAGTATCATATAACGATAATATAATATCATGGAACAATAAAAAATTATAGATACGTTGGAGACGTATCAAGCATCCCCAAGCTTAATTCCTTCTCGCCCTCGAGTAGGTAAATGATAAAAACGGAATTTTTGATGTGACATGCTACCCAATATGTAATCTTTTGCATGTATGCTCATTGAAAAACAATGAATTAACAAACTTTAAGATAGTAATGCTTATAAGCACAAGCAACAAAATCATCAATCTTTCAAAGTATACGATCCTCAAAGAATGTTTACCCCCATTCATATTATTATATTAGCAAGGCATGGCTCCGTCTTCACCACATTAATACAAATGTCAAGCACCACGGTGCCCAAGGCAGGCAATTGGATCATACTTTTTCAATATACATCAACTTTTTATTCTTCACGCAATAAATGAGCGTGAACCATGGACATAGCATATAGGTGGAATAGAATGTGGTGGTAGGTTTCAAAGGGGTAAAAGTGGAGAAGAAAGTCTCGCATCAACTATGCGTATCAACGGACTATGGAGATGCCCATCAATAGATATCAATGCGAGGAGTAGGGATTGCCATGCAACGGATGCACTAAAGCTGTAAGTGTATGAAATCTCAACTGAAGCTAAGTGGGTGTGCATCCAACTTGCTTGCTCATGAAGACCTCGGGCATTTGAGGACGCCCGTCATCGGAATATATAAGCAAAGTTCTATAATGAAAAATTCCCACTAGCATATGAAAATGACATAACATGAGACTCTCTATATGAGGAACAAGGTGCCACTTTGAGGCACAAGTGTGGTAAATGATAGTAGCAAAGTCCCTTCTCACTTTTTCTCTCATTTATTTGTTTTTTTTTCATGGTGGGCTTTTTTCTTTTTTTTGCCTCCCCGAATTTTTTTATGGTGGGCTCATTTGGCCTCCCCCTTTTTTTATTTCCCCACTCGGACAATGCTCTAATAATGATGATCATCACACTTTTATTTACTTACAACTTGATATGAAAAACTGATAGGATGATATGACTCTTTATGAATGCCTCTGGCAGTGTACCAGGATGTGCAATGATCTAGCGTACAAATAGATATAAAAAATGGACAAGCCATGTAAATACCATACTAGCTATCTTACGATCATGCAAAGCAATATGACAATGAAAATACAAGTCATATGAAGTGACGGTGGAAGTTGCATGGCAATATATCTCAGAATGGATATGGAAATGCCATGATAGATAGCTATGGTGGCTGTTTTGAGAAAGATATAATGAGGCTTATGTGCAATAGAGTGTATCATGTCACGGGGTTTGGATGCACCGGCAAGATTTGCACCGATCCTCGAGGTGAGAATGGGCAAGGCACGGTACCAAAGAGGCTCGCAAAATATGAATAGGTGAGATTGCGTATGTCCATGGTTTCACATTAGTCATAAAGAATTCATATACTTATTGCAAAGTTTTATTAGTGTTATCACAAATCAAAGTACTACTCGCATGCCCTGAGGGAGGAGGTTGAGAGGAGTTAACCATCGCACGCCTCCGACCCAAAATAACACTAGGATTTTAACGAGGAATAGAAATGCTCACACATCCTCACCATGCCTTTTTAATTTTTAGACAAACAAGAAGTTAACACCTCTTAATACCGACACTTCTACGAATCAACAATGATGCACTCACACCCTTTCACATTACCACATCAATATCATTAACCCACAATTTCTCGTTAATGTGATACATGAAGGTTTTGATTATCACTCCTTGAATACCTATTATTTTGGACTAGTCTTATAACCCATGCAAATTACCATCACTGTTTATTAACTCTCAAACAAATATAAGTGAAGAACGAGAGTTTAATTCTTTCTACAAAAGACCTGGACGTGCTCTAATAAATATAAGTGAAGAAAAAGAGCATTCTACAAATAACGGTTTTCTATATATAGAGAAACATGCATCAAACTTCAAATGATATAAGTGAAGAACATGAAGCATTCTATAAAGCCATACACAAAATATATAAGTGAAGTGCAAAGAGCATTCTGTAAATCAACCATGGACTTTCCCAAACCAGCATGGTGCATTGCCAAAAGGAAAATAAAAGGCACATGACTCTCCAAGAATTTACGCATATCATGTGAACAAAACAAAAACCGAGACATACCGATAATTGTTGAAGAGGAAAGATGGGATGCCTTCCGGGGCATGCCCAAGCTTAGACGCTTGAGTCCCCTTGAATATTTACTTGGGGTGCCTTGGGAATCCCCAAGCTTGATCTCTTGCCTCTCCTTATTCTTCTCATATCAATACCTCCTCGATCTTCGAACACTTCATCCACACAAAACTTAACAGAACTTTCATTAGAAACGTTAGTACATAATCATCAAATCTCACCATGTCCTTCCATAACATTATTGTATAATTATAATATAACATTACCTACTATATTCTATCACAATTCTATGGCTCCCAAATTAATGGGGCTCTACAAGAATTCAAACATAAGCACGCAAAGCAACTATAGAAGCAATCTATGAAAAACAGGACAGTCTGTAAAGATGCAGATGGAACATATACTTCTATAACTCAGTATGTAATAAATAATTTGTATAACAGTATTGTGTAAAAATTTCAGAATTTTTCCACGCTCCAGTAAAATATGAAAATTCAAACACTACAGCAAAAGTTTCTGTTTTTACGCATCACATATCAAAGAAGTAATTCAAACATCCTAAAGGTAATTCTTGGCACATTATTTTTAATACATTGGATTTGTACAAGGGGATATTTTTTTTGAAAAGTTTCCGTAATCAAGATTCACAAAGTTTCCATGGGCATGAACAAAGTTCAAGGCTAGCCCTCACTTCAACGATGCTCGTCTTTCTCACTTTCACTTTTCTTTTTGAAAAGGTTTGAAGTTCCCCTCTTTATTTATTTTTGTTTTTAATTATATTAAAAGCACACAAAATAACTAAAATGACTCTCTAAAACTTCCGGGTTGTCTCCCTGGCAGTGCTTTCTTCAAAGCCATTAAGCTAGATATATAGTGCTCAAATAATTGATCCACCCGGATCCCAAGGTATATCAAAGCCAATTTTAATTAACAATGATTTGTAATTTAGTAGTGAGCACAAAGTAATATGTAGAATATAACAACGAAGTCTAACTCTCTTCCTATGCGTTGGCATGTCATACAAGAACAATTCATGCACATCAAGTAAAGGCCAATACATAGCATAAGTAGTTTCTTGCAATTTTATAGTACTGGAAACATAGAGAGGTGAAGATTTGGTTCCTCTCTCATAATAATTGCAAGTAGGAGCAGCAATCACATGCATATTATATTCAGCAAAATCATCATGTGTAATATTAAAATGCAACCCATCAATATAATCCTTAATAAGTGCAAACTTCTCCGATATAGTGTAGTTGGGAGAATTCAAAAAGATAATAGGACTATCATGTGTGGGTGCAATAGCAACAATTTCATGCTTAACATAAGAAATTATAGAAATTTCATCTCCATAAGCATAATTCACATTGGCATCATGGCCACAAGCATAGCAAGCATCAAGTTCATCAAAAAGGGATATTTCAAACGAATCCAAGAGATCATAGCAATCATCATAACATTCATCGTTTGCCATGTGCGAAGGGAAATTAAACAATGTATGAGTTGAAGAGTTACTCTCATTAGAAGGTGGGTACGGGTAGCTAATCCGCTCTTCCTCCTTTTTTTCTTCACTCTCCTCCTCATCTTATTCATCTAATGAGCTCACAGTTTCAGCTATTTCTATTCCATAGATTCCTGCAAAATTTTAGTCTCTTCCAAGGTAGCAGGAATTCTCTCAATAAATTCATTAATATCGGCATTGTATTCATAATCCTCATAGCAATATTTAAGTATAGCAAAATTTTTAGATTTGTAAGGAATATCATCATACTTTTAAATCAAAGAAGCAATTTCATATGCACCCTTAAAAGCAACAAATTCTTCTATTTGTTCCACATCATAGTAATCATATATACCATTAGCATAAGAAGCCAAGGTTTTATTATCATTAAATTCACATTGAAAGGGAAGGTGTAGACCCTTACTTTTAGAGCAACAAATATAATCACTTCTCACGCATAAATCTCAGGCATACCAACGCAACATTTTAATTTGATCCCATAAGTGTTTCCCTTTTTGTGACATGCGATAATCCCTAAAGTATTCACATTGGTCCAATGTGTCTCCCATTATCAAGTTGAATGAGGATTTCTCAGGATTATCAAAGTAGTAATTAATGTGTTTCACATAACCAGCATCGAGGGTTTTAGGAGGTTCTCCATCTCCATGAGTAGCAAGTACAACTAATTTTTTTGGTGTTTCGTGTTCCATATCCATAACTAAAGATATAAAACAACTAATAAAAGAAAATAAAATTACTTAGTTATAAATCAAACAACCACACACGAGAATATCAACCGCTACACTATTACTCCCCGGCAACGGCACCACAAAAAGGTCTTGATAACCCACAAGTGTAGGGGATCGTTTGTAGCCTTTTTCGATAAGTAAGAGTGTCGAACCCAACGAGGAGCTAAGGGTAGAATTAATATAATCTCAAGTTCTATTGGCCACCAATACAACTCTACGCACGCTAACGCTTACTTTAACTAGAACAAGTACGAAACTACTTTGCGCGAAAGAAACTAGAAGTACTTAGTAGGTGTAATAGATAGTTTCGCAAGATAATAAAGAACAAGTAAATAAAAGTTAGGGGCTGTTTAGATAAAGATTAATTAAATTAGTTGTTTAGTAGAAATATTTTTGTGTAATGCAAGAGAAAGATTGTCCATAGGTAATTGAATATAATATGGTAGGTACTTGTCATATGCATTGAGGGAAAGGCATACGCTAACACACTTTCCGTACTTGGATCATATGCACTTATGATTGGACCTCTAGCAAGCTTCCGCAACTACTAAAAATCATTAAGGTAAACCCAACCATAGCATTAAACATCAAGTCCTCTTTACTCCCATACGCAAACAACTCCCTTACTCGGGTGTAAGCTTCTGTCACTCTAGCCACCCACTATAAGCGAATCATGAACATATTGCAAACCCTCCAGCGTGAATCCTTCACGTGCGTGCCTCACGGAAGGCATCTTAGGACAACACCATATCAACATACAACTCATATCAATAATATCATACCACAATTAACCCGTAGGACAAAGGAAATATACTCAAACATCATAGGATAGCCACACATCATTGGATAATAATATATAGCATTAAGCACCATGTTTAAGTAGAGATTACAGAGGGGAAAAGAGGTTTGACACCATTTCATAGAGTGGGAGAGAGTTGTGGTGACGGCGGTGAAGTAGTTGGTGTAGATCGCCGTCAGAATGGATGCCCTGACGGCGTTCCGGCGCCACCGGGAGAGAGGGGGAGAGAGCCACCTTCCTTCTTCCTCTTCCTTGGCCTCCTCCCTAGGTGGGAGGAGGGTTTCCCCTCTGGTCCATGGCCACCATGGCTCCCGGAGGGCAGGAGCCCCTCCGAGATTGGATCTATCTCTGTGTTTCTCTTCTATTTTCGCGACTGGTTTCTGACCCCTTCACCGTTTCTTAAATATCCGGAGATCCGTAACTCCGATGGGGCTGAAATTTTGAGGGGATTCTTATCGCGAAAATATCTTTCTGGCGGAGAAAGGATGGCCTCAACCGACTTAAGGGATGGCCACAAGCCATCAGGGTGCGCCGTCCTAGGCCGCGCCCTGTTGGCTTGTGGGCCCCTCGGGGATCGTCTTGCGTTGATTCTGACTCCCAAAATTCACATATATTCCAAAAAAATATCCGTAAATTTTTATCGCGTTTGGACTTCGTTTGATACGGAATTTATGCGAAACAAAAAACACACAAAAAACAGGAACTGACACTGGGCACTGGGTCAATAGGTTAGTGCTAAAAAATAATATAAATTGATCAATAATTACTCAAAAAGTATCCTAGAATGATAATCTAATAGCATGGAACAATAAAAAATTATAGATACGTTGGAGACGTATCAGTGGCCTGCATCCTCGATGGGACCTAGGCCCCTCCATCCAACCGCCACTTCATGCAGTTCTCTCGTGAGGTGAATGCGGTCCTCCCGGCATTCGAGTCCGCCAGCTGCCTCAAGTGGTCCGAGGTCCCCACCGCCTTCGATGCTAGCGACCACCCGAAGTCCATGAAGGTCGTGGGCGCCGTCCTCCTGCTGTGCACTCCTACTACCAGCAACGTGGCAGTCACCAAGATGCTCATCAATGCCGGGCAGGGCTAAACGTGCTCTTTTGTTGAGACCTTCGAGATGCTTCAAGTGCCCTACGAGGGCCTGATGCCCACCATGCCCTTCTTGGGTGTCACCGACGGCTCCACCATCCCGTTGGGGCAAGTGTTCCTCCCCGTCACCTTCAGCATCCGCAAGAACTACCACACGGAGTTCATCGACTTCGATGTGGTGCATATCGGCCTGCCCTACAATGCCATCTTGGGATACCCGACGCTCTCCAAGTTCATGGTCTTGACTCATCACGCCTACGACCTCGTCAAGATGCCTGCCAGCGGTGGCACCATCACCATCCGCTGCAACGAGAAGGACGCGATGCACACCCTCGAGCATGCCTACAGTCGAAATCGGGGCTCCGGGGACCCAAGGAGGTTCGAGCTCTGGAGTGGCAGGTTCTCTTGCCCTACTCTACCTCGCAACCTCACGGTGACACTCCAATGTTCTAGAGCTAAGGAAGAGGAACGGTGGAGACGTCAGTTTACCCAGGTTCAGGCCACCTTGCGGTGTAAAACCCTACTCCTGCTTGTCTGGATTACTTGAGGATGAGATCGAGTACAATGGTCGGTTCTGGCTAACTGGGGATCGATCCTCTTCTACGGTTGTGGCCCGCCCTATCTTATACTGGCCCTGGTCCTCTTCCCCCGAAAAAACAAGGCGGGAAGGGTTGCCACAACGACCAATTTGAAGGGGGGCAGGACTACAGCTTATCCTGACAAAAGTAGTCTTCGCCTGCAAAAGCCTCATGCCGTGACACACTGGTGGACTCGGGGATGACCTCCGTCCTGGTGAGCCCCCAGCCTCGACCTTCTTTCCCCAAATAGGAAACCTTTGGGGGTTGCTTTGGGAGAGGCAAGCTAGCCCCGCTCCACTAGCATAGAAGAGGAAATCCTCCTCATCCGCGCCTGCTGGCTCGGCTCATGGCGCCGCTTGGTGCGACGCGCGTCGCCCACGTGAGGATACAGGACCACGCGGCCCCGCCGAGCCATCCTAGATCAGTCCACTCCATAGAGGCCCCAGGGATAGCCTCAAGAAGTGACCTCGCGAGGGGGGCTTCGCGAAGCTCTCGACAATGCTTATTGACGTACGCCTCGCGAGGTGGGGGCGCTCGCGAGGGTCTTGCTCGTGAAGTCCGGTGGTGGGCCATGTGGGGCCCATGGCATGCTCTGTGTCCTGGGCCGCAGGCAGATGGGCCTGGGTACCCCTAGCCCCACATGCCCGACAGTAGCCCCCGGGCCCGCAGCATGCACAATTCCACTAGTTGGAGAGCGAAACGGTGCGTTGCCCAACCGCCTGCGGGCCAGGCGCGACGCGTGGCACACGACGGGGCGTGGGTCACCCCCACTTATCGTGACGCCTCGACAACTGCCCAAGCTGACATAAAGCCTGTGCGCGGCACAGGCCCATCATGTTCGTCCTTGCCTTGAGTCCATCCTTCTTGCCTTCCTTCCCACGCAAGACTGCCTCGCTTTCGCCGGGCTCCCGCTGCCTTCCATCTCGACGCGTCGCCATGGCGCCCCCAGCAAGAAAAACAGGACGACGTCGGCAGCGAACAAACCGGCAGTACTGGAGCCTGCCCTGGGCAGGTCCACAGTGCTCAATCGTGAGGGGCCCGAAAAGGTCCTCCTGAAGACCGCAGATGACTCCAACGAGTGGGGGCCGACCAAGATCTGGTCGGCCTCGCAACCTCTCGCCGAGCTGGATGCCACCACAATCGCCATCCACCTTCCCGCGCTCTTCTCCGGTTTACTACCCCCATTCTTGGATTTCTTCAACGCCATGCTTTCGCATTACCAGATTCATGTGCTGTACTTCGAGCCGAAATTCGTGACCCTCCTCTCAGGCTTCGCCTTCCTATGCGAGGCCTTCCTGGGCGTAACCCCCTCGATGGCACTGCTTCAACATTTCTTCTGCCTCTGGCTAACCGCAGCCAGCCAATGCTCCGGGTGCATGTCGCTCCACGCCATGCGCGATGACGGGTGAGTGCATTGACATGGAGATCAATCATGAAGCGGGGGTCTTCAGGCGGCAGTGGGTGTATGTGGACGCGGCCCATTATAGTCCCCTGCTATTGACCCCGTCGTCCCCGGCGGTGCCGAGCTACGGATGGGGGCACGAGAGGCTCAGTGACCCGAGGCCATCGCTGGTGATGAAGAGGCTGGTCGTCTTAAGGGCAGCGGGAGTGACGGCAACGATGGTCGTGAGGGTTCCTCAGGCGGCGGATCGCCCCCTCCAGTGCCATTCTCGCCCGATGTGGGCCTTCACCGGTCCGGGGGACACCATGCGGCTCCGCGTTGGCTGGCTGTCGCTCGGCGTGCTAGACGGGGTGCTCAAAATCTTGACTGGCGGAGAGGCTAGCGAGCCTCCTAGGAGGGGCTTCCTCTGTACAACTATACGAACAGGGAAGCCTTCGCTAAGGGCATGCCCCATTTTGATCAGTGGGGGCTGCTCCCAGAGGGCCACGAGGGGCCTCGGGACAACCCTTTATTGGTGATCCCTGCGCGAGGGGGCTTAGGGGGCTTGAAGCCCCCAGCCGAGGCAGTGGGAGGTGGCAGCTACTTGCCTCAGCGGGCCTGCCGCCAACTCGACTCTGCGCCTGTGGGTGCCTACAGCACCGCCCTGCTCGAGGGCGGGGTTGCCTCTCCTGGCACGCCGAGTGGCACGAGGAGCCCCGGGACAGCGGTCTCTGGGTCGCACTCCCCAAGGGAGGGCGCTATACGCGACCCCCACACCCCCTCGTGAGGGAGGCGGGGGCGGCTCCGTGGCTACGCAACCACCTCCCGGTGCCGGTCGCGAGAGGAAGACCCACCAGAGAGCAGTGCCGGTGCACTGCCAAGGGTGTTGAGGAAAAGGAAATGGACCGCCAGGGACGAGTAAGAGTCACGCCTCCACCCTGCTTACGTCAGCGCGCTTGGGGTATCTGACCCTTTCCTCCATGCAGGTGATCTTCAAACAAAAAGGCTAAGGAGCCCCTGGGCCCGACGTATACTCCCTCGCCGCTCGACGTGGCCGAGGAATACAGGAGGGACGTGCTCCGCCGGGGCGCAGAAAATGTGCTCGGGCAAGGGGCATTCATTGCCTGCCGGGAGCGCGGGGCCCAGGGTGATAGCTCACCCTCAGCCCTCGAGGGGGGCTCCGCTCACGAGAATGAACCCGCAGACCTTCTCGAGGCGCCCTTTGGGGGCCATTCTCCGGCTTCCGGAGTGCCTATTGCCGAGGCGGGCATCGAGCCGGCAGAAGCGGAGTTGTTGTCCGCCATCTCAAACGGGGCCCCAAATTCATGGTGCGCATCACCCTGGAGGGATGAGGCGGGCGTCGACCAGTCCTCTGCCCTCCACGGATGATGCCCCCCGGGCTTCAACGGTGGGCGAACGCATGGGGCCTAACCCGGACTGGGATCTCGCGCTCGTAAGCTCCCAGACCGCGGTCCGGCACGACCTTTTGTAGAATGCAGTGGGCGTGCTGGGCAGAGCTTTAGGACGTTGAGTCACGTTTCGCTGAGGAGAGGCTGCACTTGTCTCATGGGTGACATCATCTTGAGGTTGCCATCAAGCTAAGCCGCCGTCAGCACGAATTAGCATGCTCGAAGAGTGAAAGATCCGCCACTGAGGCGGAGGAGACGCACGACCATGCCCTCCGGGAAGCCGCGAAAGCGGACCTGCGTCGTGAGGCAGCAGAGGCCCGCATGCTGGAGCTCCTGGCCTCGAACGCCGTCCTTGAGCAGCAACTCCAGGCATGGAGGGACGCCCCCTCTGGTGATGAAAGAATCAAGGAGTGCGAGGCAAAACTCGGGGCCCTCGAACAGGAGCTCACCCTGATGTCATCGGAGCAGAGTTTGGAGCGCGAGCGGCTGGAGACGTTGGACCACGATGTGACCGCCGCGCTGGCCTCTTATAACTAGCGCATGGAGAGGGCCAATGCCAACCTGGCGGTTAAGGAGAAGAAGGTCCAGGGGGACGCCGACTTAAGGGTTAGGCAAGCTGACGTGGCTTGAGACTGCGTCGGTATTTCCCCAAAGAGGAAGGGATGATGCAGCACATCGACGATAAGTATTTCCCTCAGTTATGAAACCAAGGTATCAAACCAGTAGAAGGATCACCACCACCTAATAAACAGCACCTGCACACAAAGAATAAATACTTGCAACCCGACGCGAAAGAGAGGTTGTCAATCTCTCTACGGTAAAAAGATAAATTAGGTAGTGATAGATTGGAGAGATAGATCTCTCAAGAACACAAAATAAAAAGAGAAAATAAAAAGTGCAGCAATATATTTTGGGGTTTTTGGAATAATAGATCTGAAAACAAAAGCGGCAAAAAGATAGATCGGAAAGCATTATGTTGGAAAAGTAGACCCGGGGGCCGTAGGTTTCACTAGTGGCTTCTCTCATGAGTATAGCGCACGGTGGGTGAACAAATTATTGTTGGACAATTGATAGAAGATCAAATAATCATGATGATATCCAAGGCGATGATCATTATATAGGAATCACGTCCAAGATAAGTAGACCGACTCCTGCGTGCATCTACTACTATTACTCCACACATCGACCACTATCCAGCATGCATCTAGTTTATTAAGTTCATGGAAAAATGTCATAATGCAATAAGAACGATGACATGATGTAGACAAGATCCATTCATGTAGGAATAGACCCCATCTTGTTATCCTTAATAGCAACGATACATGCGTGCCTCACTGCCCCTTCTGTCACCGGGAGAGGACACCGCAAGATCGAACCCATCACAAAGCACCTCTTCCCATGGCAAGAAAAATCGATCTAGTTGGCCTAACTAAACCAAAGATTCGAAGAAGAAATATGAGGCTATAAGTAATCATGCACATAAGAGATCAAAGAAGACTCAAATAATATTCATGGATAGAAACTGATCATGAACTCAAAATTCATCGGATCCCAACAAACACACCGCAAAAGTTTACATCAAATAGATATCCAAGAGACCATTGTATTGAGAATCAAGAGAGAGATAGAGATAGAGAGAGAGAGAGAGAGAGGAAGCCATCTAGCTACTACCTACGGACCCGTAGGTCTATGGTGGACTACTCACGCATCATCGGAGAGGCACCAATGAGGATGATGAACCCCTCTGTGATGGTGTTAGATTGGATCTCGAGGTTCTGGAACTTGCGGCAGCTGGATGTGTTTTTCGTTGACTCCTCTAGGGTTTCTGGAATATTTGGGAAATTATAGGCATCAGAGGCGGTGGAGAGGGGTCCCGAGGAGGGCACAACCCATCAGGGCGTGCCCTGGTGAGTTGTGGCCTCCACGGCCCACCTCTATGGAACTTCTTTGGCCCACTGGTTGTCTTCTAGTCCAAAAAAAATCTCCAAAAAGTTTCATCGCGATTGGACTCCATTTGGTACTGATATTCTGCGAAGTAAAAAACAAGCAAAAACAACAACTGGCACTTTGGCACTATGTCAATAGGTTAGTCCCAAAAAATGATATAAAGTTTCTATAAAGTGATTGTAAAACATCCAAGAATGATAATATAACAGCATGGAACAAGCAAAAATTATAGATACGTTGGAGACGTATCAGCATCCCCAAGCTTAATTCCTACTCGTCCTCGAGTAGGTGAATGATTAAAACAGAATTTTTGATGTGGAATGCTTCCTAACATGTTCATCACATATTCTTTTCTTTTGTGGCATGGACATTTGGACTTTTAGATGGCTCAAAGCAAAAGTCTAGTTTGAACATAATGACTTCAATACTCAAGCATGCCAACAAGCAACCATGTCTTTCAAAATATCAATACTAAAGAAAGTTATCCCTAGCCCATCATGCTTAATCATTGATCCATTCATGAAACACACTCAAATATTATCTACACCCAATGCTCAAGTACTATCATAGTGCCCCCTAGTTGGTGCTTTATAAGAGAAGATGGAGACTCAAAGTAAAAATGAAAATTTGCATAGAGTAAATAGATAGGCCCTTCGCAGAGGGAAGTAGGGATTTGTAGAGGTGCCAGAGCTCAAATTTTAAATTGAGAGAGAAAAATATTTTGAGTGGCATGCCTTTCCTGTCAACGAAAACGACAAAGTAGTTCACAA
The DNA here is from genome assembly GCA_039707655.1 of Elymus sibiricus. Lineage (NCBI taxonomy): Eukaryota > Viridiplantae > Streptophyta > Magnoliopsida > Poales > Poaceae > Elymus > Elymus sibiricus. The sequence continues at coordinate 215,791,492 of CM077665.1, read as the reverse complement.
TACTTTCCATGCTAGATACATCATAAGTGGTTCCCAAACAGAAAATAAAGTTTATTCCTTTTTCTACCATTATTTCACATTCCATGGCTGGCCGTATCCATGGTTGCCTTCCATACCAACACATTCCAAGGAATTTATTATTTGACGACATAAAGTAAAAAAAAATCTTTTTCATTTCGGGAATGGGCATCCCTATTACCGCCGTACTCTCGTGCAATAACAAGTGAATGAACACTCATCTTGAGAATAACACATCTAGCATGGAAAAATATCGAACACCCCTACCGTTTCATGAGCGGTACGAGCACACAAAAGAGAAATTTATTTTGAAAAGTAGAGGTGGCACATACAAATTTGCTTAGAACGGCATGGAAATACCGCTTATAGGTAGGTATGGTGGACTCATAAGGCAAAACTTGGTTTAAGGATTTTGGATGCACAAGTAGTATTTCTACTTAGTACAAGTGGAGGCTAGGAAATAGATTGAGAAGCAACCAACCAAGAAACAAAAATTCACATAAGCGAGCATTGAGCATAACTAACACCGAATAATGCACCATAAGTAGGATGTAATTTCATTGCATAACTATTGACTTTCGTGCATGCATAGGGAATCACAAACCTTAACACCAATATTCTTACTAAAGCATAATTACTCACTAACATGACTCACATATTACTATCATCATATCTCAAAACTATTACAAGGAATCAAGTTTAAATTGTCCAATGATCTTCATGAAAGTTTTTATTATATCCTCCTTGGATATCTATCACTTTGGTGGGACTAGTTTCATATATTGTCATTGCTTTTGACAAGCTGAAACAAATTTAAGTGAAGCACATGAGCATAGAGATTTTATCTCTCAAAATAGTATAAGTGAAGCATGAGAGGATTTCTTCAAAATTTACTAACTCTCAAATTAATCTAAGTGAAGCATGAGAGTATTTCTTCAAAAGTTTCCAAGCACACTGTGCTCAAAAAAATATAAGTGAAGCATATAGAGCAATTCTAACAAATCATAGCATAATTTTGGCTATCTCAAATAGGTGTGTCCAGCAAGGATACAAGTGACAAACTAACAAGCAAAGCAAGCAAAGACTCAATTGATATTAGACGCTCCAAGCAAAACTCATGATATGTGACGAATAAAAATATAGCTCCAAGTAAAATACCGATGGTCGTTAGAAGAAAGAGGGGATGCCACTCGGGACATCCCTAAGCTTAGTTGCTTGTTTCTCTTTGGATATATCTTGGGGGTTCTGTAGCATCCCCAAGCTTAGGCTCTTTTCACTCCTTATTCCTTCATCCATCGTGATCTCACCCAAAACTTGAAAACTTCAATCACACAAAACTCAACAAAATCTTCGTGAGATCCGTTAGTATGATAAAGCAAATCACTACTTTAGGTACTGTTGCAAAGCCATTCAAATTTTATTATTGCATTACACCTACTGTATTTTAACTTCACCATGGCTCATACCCTTCAATACAACCCATAGATTCATCAAAACAAGCACACAATGCAACAAAAATAGAATCTGTCTTAAACAGAGCAGTGTGTAGTAATCTGTACTCTAACCATACTTCTGTAACTCTAAAAATTCTGAAAAATTAGTATAACGTCAAGAATTTGTATAGAAACACTGTGTTAAAATTTCAGCTCAATATCACGCTCCAGTAAAAAAAATGAAAATTCGAACTCTGGAGGCAAAGTTTCTGTTTCAGATTCAACATTGTTTCTACTCATCTTATGAATCATCCTAAAGGCTCTACTTGGCACAAACACTAACTAAAACATAAAAACACAATCATAACAGAGGCATAATTGTGTCAACACTCAAAAATAAAAATAAAAAGAAGAAAATAAATTTACTCATTGGGTTGCCTCCCAACAAGCGCTATCGTTGTATGCCCCTAGCTAGGCATGATGATTTCAATGATCACTGGTGCAGCGATGTGCTTTACAAATAGTTTTTAACCCATTTCCGCGGCGTACATTGAAACCGTCGCCTTGCCTGTGTGGGCGATAGGGGGGCTCCATCCCACACGACATTGAACAATCGTCGGCGATGGTGTCCAACGAATGCAAACGTTTGGCAAAACTAAGCGTATGGGATGTCCGTATCTATCACAAACGAGAGTCACCGGTGAACCGTTTGAGATATGGTGGACTTCCCATATGGCCCATCCTTGCAACTCATGTGAGATCACACTAATATCACAAACACTTATATTGGACGAACCGTTGGCGATATTTAACTAAGACGATAATTTAACCGTCGTACAAGTATGAGATAGGTTTAAGAAACGTCTGAATGTCGTACTCGCGTCCGACAGGATAAGTATCGCATGCGCTATTCTATGTTCCAACGTTTGCGATGCATACTACATCACAAACAGTTTATCATTTTAAACTGTGTGCGACAGAGATTCTATCAACAACGTGGAATTTGGTTGCACCGTTTGTTATACTATCTGAAATCACACACGGTTTGCAAACGGCAACTGTGTGCATGGGCGCACACGTTTTCTATCTGTGAAACGTGTCGGATCATGAGGTATATCACAAACGTTGACTTACAAACCGTGTGCAGCGTAATGACCCGCAAAGCATTTTTTTATTTTACTCACTACAATTTAAAATTGTACATAATTTGAATTGGAAAGTAGGGAGTAGCTTTTTTACATATACATAGATAGGTACAACAACCAATGCATTATTTCATTCACAGGTACATACGTTCAAGAATTACGTCAACGAAAGAATTACATAAGCACCAAATAAAGAATGATGAACGATGGTTGAATACTTGTATTAAAGACGACAAAGAAAGAGGCAAAAGATATTCTGATTGCTGTAAAAGGTGAAGCGGAATGCCCATAGTGTGCCCTCCTCCATGTCGTATGCACACACGACTCTAGCCCAATCCCTTTTGATGGCTGACCGCCCATCCTTCAATATGTTCATGACTTCCAGATAGTCATTCTAGTCTGGTAGAAATACATGTACATTTGCATGTCCAACAATCATGTAGTTTGAGAGGTGATCTTGGGTAGACTGCGTTGGGAACCACTGCAAAGGAAAAAGATACAGAGATTGTCATCTAACAACTCATTAGGTGCAGTGAAAAGGGTACATAGTTCTGAGTTAATATACTTGATATCACTGTTGTCTTGGACAAACTGTAAATAAATAGTTTTATTGCCACATTTTGACCCATTGTACTAGCAATCTTTATTAGTTACCTCACATGATGCTCTCTCCGTTCCAAGTTGACCATACCGTGGAAGTTTCCTTCAAAATAGGAGCTTATGAAGATACTTTGGAGTGTGATGTGGTTCCAATGTCCGTTTGCCACCTCCTACTTGGTAGACCATGGCAATTCGACCATGGCGTCACACACAACGGTCGGACAAATCAATATAGCTTCAAGATGAAGGGCAAACAATATGTACTCCGACCAATGTCTCCAAGTCAAGTCATCGCCGACAAACAAGCTTCATCCCATCGTGGAGATAAAAGTGAGAGAGTGATCCACCTCAAAGAGAGTGAGTGCCAAAAGCCAAAAATGAGTGACTCCACGATGAGGGACATGAGAGACATAGTTCTTTTAGCCACCAAAAGAGATTTGAGGGATGTGAGTGAGAGCCCATCGACCGTTCTTCACTATGTACTTGTGTGCAAAGATGACATCCTTCGGACTAACCCTTCACAACATCTTCCTCTTGTGTTATCTAAGTTGTTGCAGGAATTCCAAGATGTTTTTCCTGATGAGCTACCTCTGAGACTACCACCAAAACGAGGAATCGAACACCGCATCGACCTCATCCCCGGAGCACCGCTTCCCAACAAGGATCCATACCGCGTCAACCCCGAAGAAACAAAGGAAATACAAAGGCAAGTCCAAAAACTCCTAGATAAAGGGCATGTACGTGAGAGTTTGAGTCCTTGTGCAGTTCCGGTCATACTTGTGCCTGAGCAAGATGGTAGTATGCGCATGTGTTCCGATTGCCGTCCTATCTATGCTATCACCATTCGATACCGTCATCCCATTCCTCGCCTAGATGATATGCTAGATGAACTTAGTGGTGCCACTATATTTTCTAAGATTGACTTAAAAAATGGTTACTACCAAATTCGCATACAAGAGGGTGACGATTGGAAAAATGCATTCAAGACTAAATTTGGCCTCTATGAATGGTAGGTTATGCCCATGGGCTTATCCGAAGCACCGGGTACTTTCATGCGTGTTATGCACTATGTTTTGCAACCCCTCATAGGATATTGTGTTGTGGTCTATTTTGATGACATTCTTGTCTTTAGCAAGTCTCTTGAGGAGCATGCTACCCATGTTCGTGATGTTTTGCAAATCCTTAGGAAAGAACAACTCTATGCAAACATGGAGAAATGCACCTTTGGTGTTGAGAAGGTAGTTTTCTTAGGCTTTGTAGTATCTTCTAAGGGTGTTCATGTAGATGAAACTAAGATTGATGCTATTAAAACTTGGCCTACACCAACGAATTTGCAACAAGTGCGTAGTTTCCTTGGACTAGCCGGTTTCTATCACCGTTTTGTCAAAGACTTTAGCACTATTGCATCTCCTCTCCATGCTTTGAGCAAGAAGAATTCACCATTTATTTGGGGCCCCTCCCAAGACACCGCATTCCATGAACTAAAATTTTTCCTCACTCATGCACCTTTGCTTGCTTTTCCCAACTTTGATAAAACGTTTGAAGTGCATTGTGATGCTAGTTGTAATGGAATAGGTGGTGTGCTTATGCAAGAGAAGCGCCCAATTGCGTACTTTAGCGAGAAACTATCCGGCCCTCAACTTAACTACCCCATCTATGACAAAGAATTGTATGCTTTGGTGCGAGTTTACATGTGTGGGAACATTATTTGCGACCTCATGAGTTTGTTATCCATACCGACCATGAAACACTTAAGTACTTAAAAGGTCAAACTAAGTTGAACAAACGGCATGCTAAATGGAGTGAATTTATTGAGTCCTTCCCTTATGTCATCAAATACGTTAAGGGTAAGGAAAACGTTGTGGCGGATGCCCTTTCCCACAAATGCATGCTAGTTACTAAACTTGAATTGAATGTTGTTGGCTTTGAGCACATCAAAGACTTGTATGAGCATGATGCTTATTTTGCTAATCCTTATGCTATGTGCCAAGTGAAAACTTGTTGGGAGAACTATTATATGAAAGATGGCTATCTTATGTGTGCTACCAAACTGTGTATACCCGAGTCTTCTCTTCGTTTGTTGCTTTTGCAAGAGGCTCACGGTGGAGGACTTATGGGTCACTTTAGACGCGACAAGACGTATGCCGCACTATCCAACAAGTACTTTTGGCCCAAGATGTTTCTTGATGTTGCACACTTCACCAACCGATGTTCTACGTGCCGCAAAGCTAAGTCAAAAGCTCAATCCCATGGTCTTTACATGCCTCTCGCTATACCTTTCCAACCATGGGAAGACATTAGTATGGACTTTGTGCTTGGCTTGCCACGAACTAGAAATGGCCATGATTCCATTTTTGTCGTTGTGGACCGCTTTTCCAAGATGGCTCATTTCATTCCATGTCACAAGATAGACGATGCTTCACATATTGCATATCTCTTTTGAAGGGACATCTTGCGACTACATGTTGTCCCAAAGACCATTGTCTCGGATCGCGACATCAAGTTCTTGAGCTACTTTTGGAAGACCCTATGCGCCAAGCTCGGAATCAAGCTTCTTTTCTCTTCGGCATATCACCCTCAAACCGATGGACAAACGGAGGTGACGAACCGGACGCTTTCTACCCTACTTCGCGTGTAGAACAAGAAGAACATCAAGGAATGGGAAGATTGCCTCCCCATCGCCGAGTACGCCTACAATCACGCAGGTTACTCCACCACCGGCTAGTCTCCATTCGAAGTGGTATACGGCTTCAATCCTTTGTCCCCATTGGACATCCTACCTCTACCACTCCAAGAGCGCGTCAACATGGACGCAAGTGCAAGGGCAAGCTACATCAAGAGGATGCATGAAGATACAAGGCGCATGATTGAACGTCAAGTGGAACGCGTCACCAACAAGCGCAATCTCAACAAGCACCCCATGGTGTTCAAGCCCGGTGATCTTGTGTGGCTACACCTTCGCAAGGACCGCTTCCCCAACGAACGCAAGTCGAAGCTACTTCCTCGAGCCGATGGTCCCTTCAAGGTGTTGGCACGCTACAACAACAATGCCTACAAGATCGACATACCACGCGACAAGTACAACGTGAGTGGCACCATCAACGTCACGGATCTATCCCCTTTTCATGGCAATGAAGATCTTGATCCGAGGACGGATCTTCCCCAAGGGGGGGGGGGAGATGATGCGGAGCATCCCACCATCATCCCCATGAAGACTACACCATCAAGCCAACCCCCAAGTGGCCCTATGACAGGAGCACGCGCACGCGACATTGGAGCTAAGATGAACTCACTCCTCTTCGAGTTTGAATTGGATAGCAAAGGGACTTGAATTCTACCTCACAATGAAACCTTGTGCGTCATTAGGTTCGAGGGAGACGACCACAACGGATCAAGGAAGCATCCCCAAGACCAAGGCTGAGGAGGGGAAGGAGCTAGCACCAAGGGCAACTCTCTAGACAGCCCGGAACTTCCATCCTGCCCGGAACTACGGGCCCTCCGGCGACCCAGGCCCAAGTCCAGAGGTGCAAACTCTCTGGATAGCCCGGAACCAGCCCGGACCTTCGCCCGGAACCTCCGGGCCCCGGAACTTCTGGCCAGCCAGGAACTTCTGCCCCCCCATGAAATCAGCTCCCGAAGCCTGCGCCAACTCTCTGTTCAGCCCAGACCCTGCCCGGAACCAGCCCGGAACTTCCGGCGCCCGGAACTTCCGGCCTTGACAGAGCAACTGCACTTGGGCCCGAGGCCCATGTATCTCTCCCACTTACCGCTTCGTCCCTAGGACTATATATACTCTTCTTCCACCTAGAATTAGGGTTAGCTTCGTTCTAGCAAATACCTTTTTATTGAGCATAGCTCCATTATTTCCTTCTCCGACGGAGATTGCCCTCCATTGAGAGAAGATCCAAGTGATGCCAAGGCCCCTCTAAGGGAAGATCCTAAGGGATTCAAGACCTCCTCCTTCAGAGCGAGGAGACAACCGGTTATGTGTATCCTTTTGTTGATTGTGGATCATGTGTCTTGTGTACTCGTGTGATTCTAGTGGATGTGTAATCGAAGATTGTCCTTGAGTTTGTGATTTCCTCTCATGTTCTTTGTGTTCCTCGTGTTTCTCGTGGAAATCCCCCTCCAATTCATGAAAGATCGACACACACGGGCATGCCCCGTATCAGTTGACTCCAAGGCGTCAGCTGATAACCCACAAGTATAGGGGATTGCAACAGTTTTCCAGGGTAGAGTATTCAACCCAAATTTATAGATTCGACACAAGGGGAGCCAAAGAATACTTGAGAGTATTAGCAGTTGAGTTGTCAATTCAACCACACCTGGAGATAAATATCTGCAGCAAAGTGATCAGTAGCATAATAATATGATAGGTTTGATAGCAGTAGCAATAGTAACAGTAGCGGTAACAGTAGTAGCAGTAGTTTTGTACCAGTTGGAACAGCAGCAACAACAGTAGTAACTTAGCAAGAACAATAAGTGGAAAGGATTGTAGGCAATGGATAGGTAACTCGTTGGATGATATTCATCATGTAACAGTCATAACCTAGGGTGATATAGAACTAGCTCAGTTCATCAATGTAATGTAGGCATGTATTCCGTAAATAGTCATACGTGCTTATGGAAAAGAACTTGCATGACATCTTTTATCCTACCCTCCCGTGGCAGCGGGGTCCATAAGGAAACTAAGGGATATTAAGGCCTCCTTTTAATAGAGAACCGGAACAAAGCATTAACACATGGTGAATACATGAACTCCTCAAACTACGGTCATCACCGCGAAGTATCCCAAATATTGTCACTATGGGGTTGACGGATCATAACACGTAATAGCTGCATATGACTAGGCAAGATCGAATCAAGAACATTGATATAGAGGTGATAACATAAACGGTTCAGATCTGAAATCATGGCACTCGGGCCCTAGTGACAAGCATTAGGCATAGCAAAGTCATAGCAACATCAATCTCAGAACATAATGGGTACTAGTGACCAAGCCCTAACAAAACTAACTCGATTACATGATGAATCTCATCCAACTCCTCACGGACCAGCAAGCCTACGAAGGAATTACTCACTCACGGTGGGGAGCATCATAGAATTGGCAATGGAGAAAGGTTGGTGATGACGAAGACCGAAGATTCCCCTCTCCGGAGCCCCAAACGGGCTCCAGATCTGGCCTCCCGATGAAGAACAGGAGGTGGCGGCGGCTCCGTCTCGTGAAATGCGATAATTCTTTCTCTCTTATGTTTTTCTCCAAATTTAGGAATTTATAGTGGCGGAGATAGGGCAAGTGGGCCCCCGAGGTGCCCAGCCCGCACCAGGGCGCGCCGGGAGGGGGCTGCCGCGCCCTGGTGGGTGCTGCGCACCCTGGGCCCCCTCTCCGGTGGTTTCTGGCTCCAGTATTTTTTATATTTTCCAAAATAAATCTCTAGAAAGTTTCGTTCCATTCTGAGAACTTTTATTTCTGCACAAAAACAACACCATGGCAATTCTGCTGAAAACAACGTCAGTCCGGGTTAGTTCCATTCAAATCATGCAAATTAGAGTCCAAAACAAGGGCAAAAGAGTGAGGAAAAGTAGATACGTTGGAGACATATCAACTCCCACAATCTTAAACCTTTGCTTGTCCTCAAGCAATTCAGTTGATAAACTGAAGTGATAAAAAAAACTTTTATGAACTCTTTTGTTCTTGTTTACATATATATGCTTAAGTGGCACCCAGGTTTTGAGCAAAGATTATGACTAACCATGTCAACAATAACTCTTAGGAATTATATTTACTCATATCAATAACATAAGCAACTAACGAGCAATAATAAAATATCTCACGCGCCAACATTTTGTCAAAACAATCGTGATACAATATGACAATAGTGGTATCTCGCTAGCCCTTTCTGAGACCGCAAAACATAAATGCAGAGCACCTCCAAAGTTCAAGCAGATATTAAACATTGTAATTCATGGTAGAAAAGATCCAGTCATGCTGCACCCAACATCAACTATACACAATGCATGAGGATGACAATAGTGCTCTCAGGTCTGGCGCTTATTTGAGAAGGTGATGACTCAACACAAAAGTAAATAGATAGTCCCTTCGCAGAGGGAAGCATGGATTTGCAGCGGTGCCGGAGCTCAAACTTTAAAACAAAGATAGATATAATTTGGGAGGTACACCCTTCCTGTCAACGTCACGACCAAGAGTTATCAATATCTTCCATGCTAAACAAATTAGCGGCAGTTCCCAAGCAGTAAAAGTAACGGTTTACTCCCCCTCCACCAACAATCACACTCCACGGCGAGCCGCATCCACGGGTACCGTCCAAACCAACAACATTCCCGGGGGAGTTTTGTTTAATTATTTTTTGATTTTTGATTTCGGGACTGGGAATCCCTATTACCGCCCCTCTCGTGTAAGGACAAGTGAATAAACACTCGTCATGAGAATAACCCGCTTAGCATGGAAGATACTGACCTCCCCCTGTCGCTTCATGAGCGGTCCAGGCACACAAAACAGATGTTCATTTGAATTTTAGAGATGGCACATGCAAATTTACTTTGGAATGGCAGGGTAATACCACATATAGGTAGATATAGTGGACTCATCTGGCATAACTTGGTTTAAGGGTTTTGATGCACAAGCGGTATTCCTGCTTAGTACAGGCGAAGGCTAGCAGTTAGATTGAGAAGCGGCCAGCTAGAGAGCAAAGACTGTCATGAACATGCATTACATATAATCAACATTGAATACTAGCATGAGTAGGATATGGACACCATGAACATAAATATCATGAAGGCTATGTTGATTTTGATTCAACTAGATGCGTTAACATGTGCCAAGTCAAGCCACTTGAAACATTCAGAGGAGGATACCATATCATCATACCGCATCACAACCATTTTAATGCATGTTGACACCCAAGATAAATCATTATCCACTCCTAGCTACTTAAGCATGGCATGAACAACTATAATCTCTAATGGCCATTGCAAACATGTTTGATCATAATGAGCTGATTCAAGGGATACTAGGTTAAACATATTTACAAAAACAAAAACAAGTTGAGTTCATACCCGCCTTTCTCTGCCATAGTCAATTCATCCAATGTCGTCATTATTGCCTTTCACTTGCACGACCGAATGATAAGAGAATAATAATAGTGCAAGAATGCCGTGGACTAAGCTGGAATCTGCAACATTTTATTCAAGTGGAGAAGACAAGGCAATATGGGTTCTTTATCAGGTAAACGATAATGCAGATGAGAACCACTTAACAATTTCATCGTGGTCTTCTCCTCGGTACGACTCAAGTAAAAAGAAAAGAATTTCAGAGAAACACACTGAAATATTTTTGGAGTTTTTGATTTTTAAAGAAGCAAGCAAAACAAAGAAGAAAATCTAAAACGATAAAAACTATTTACACGGGATAGCTCCCAACAAGTAAAAGAAGAAGCAAGAAATCTTTTTGGGTTTTCTTTTGATGCTACAATTAAACTAATCTAGAAAGAAAAACTAAAAAGAAGTAGGAAATATTTTTGGGTTTTCTCAAAGTTTTTCAAACACACAAGAAGAAAGCAAGAAAATAAATCTAACATGGATATTACAATGAAAAAGTATGAACACCGACAATTGGAATGAAATGTGAGAACATGAATGTAATGTCGGTGGAAATACGTACTCCCCCAAGCTTAGGCTTTTGGCCTAGCTTGGTAATCACCATCCGTAGTAGCCGTCCGGTCCCAGGCCGTAGTGAGGTGGAGGCGGCACCTGGGCATCCCACCCCTGGGGCTCCTCCTCAGCAGCTGCTAGGTTGTTCCGGTAAGTTGTAATGTCATATGGCATAATCCTGTATCCGTTCCTGGCAATAGGGTCAAACAAAGCAGGTGCAGGCAAAGTGATAACATCACGTGTTTCCTTGCTAAATACTAAGTTATAGTGAATATCACGTGGAGAGTCAGTTACATCAAGAAAATGGTGAGCCTACAGTGTCTTATGATCGAGGTAAACTCGGGGTAAGAGGTAGTCATGTGAGCGAAAGGGGATTCTAAAGTGGTTCGCTAAGCGAGTAGCATAAATACCACCATGTATCTTTCCCTTAGTTTTATTGAGCTGTAAGCATCGGGCAATAATAGTCCCCATACTGAAGGTGTGATCATCATAAAGTGCACGACGTAAAATAGCGAGGTCAGGAGTACTGAGTGAGCTGACCTTCTCCCTAGCGGTTAAGCACTTAGTGATGACTAAGGCGAAATAATGTACTGAGGGAAACTGTAAGCTAATAGAAGTGGCCTTCAACACGCCTCTATCCTCACCCACGGTTAATGCGAGGAGAAAATCCTCAAACTCAGATGACCTAGGTTCTCTCAAGTCCCCATTAGAAGGGATCAAGCATATGTTACAGAAGTCAGCTAGCGATAATGTGTGAGGTTCAGCATAAAGATTAAACTGCACTTCAGGAGGGTTGTTCCTCCCTAGATAAGTAAAACTTTGCGCAACGGAATTTGTAAGGATGTGATATTGGTCACACTTATCTGCGAGGAACTCGGTTAACCCAACATTTGTGACAAACTGAGCAAACTCTTGGTGGATCCCGGCCTCCTCCAGGAAGGCATCATGCGGCCATTCGCACGGCCGCACCTCCACCTTTCTTGGAATGTGAAGGTCCTTGTCCAATGAGTCCCCAATGACTCCCTTGGCATTTTTCTTGGAGGAGAACTTCCTAAAGATATTCATTTTATTCCTATAAAAATTCTGAAAATTTTTAGTCCACAAAAATTTGTCAACAAAACTTTGTAAGATTGTTAGCAACTACTCCCAAGCATGCATAGGGGCCATATTGAGCATTCAAACTACTTAGAACTCTAAGAATTCAACATGCAAGCTCGTCTACAGCAGCACCAAGAGTAGCTAATTAGTCTGAAAATAACCCACTAAAACAAAAACTAATTGGAGCAATGGAGGAGTCACATACCAAGTAGCAATCCCTCCAAACAGTTTCGGAAACAGAGCTTCGAGCAAAGAGATCGAAATCCGCGGGTTTGAGAGCAAGAACACGAAAATGGTGGCTATGGTGAATTTTTGCTGGAGGTAGGTGACAATGTGGGCTAAAGAGATAAGTGAGGGGGCCTACATGGGGGCCACCTGAAAGCACATTTGCTCCCTTGGTGGTTTTGGTAATTAATAACAACATATATATCATTGAACTAATGTTTCCACTAAGTATGTTTCAGGAAAAGTTCAATGATAGGTTGGCAAAAGGATTGTGGAGAAACCCCAAGATGCAAGGAAATGGATTGGCAAAGCTTCAAGCAAGAGGACTCTACATTTTACTTTGTGAGAAATCACTTTGAGTCCATAGGAAAGCCAATACTATTAAAAGGGGGTAAGGTACTGTTGGTGAACAAGATGCTCCACGTGCACAAGTGATAGTCACCAGAAACACCCACAAGCTCTTCCACAAATACTCGGTCTAGAACCCTACCACTAAAATCGGTAAGACCAACAATTCCTATTCGGTCTCACCGAGATTCAAACCCTAAACAGATCCTTAGCCAAACCCATCTCAGTACAACCAACATTCCACTTCGGTGCCACCGAGTTCAGTTGCCAACTTCCTGGTTAGCCATTCTCAAGAATCGGTACCATTGAGAGTTGTGAATCGGTCTCACCGAGTTTTTGGACCAACTCTCTAGTTAGGCATTGTCAAGAATTGGTACCACCGAAAATTGAGAATCGGTCTCACCGAGTTGTGCATTCTGACCGTTGATCATCTAATCGGTACCACCAAGAGTTATGTATCGGTCTCACCGAGATTCAAAAGTTAATCCCTTTTGGTCACTTCGGTACCACCGAGTTGGTCACTTTAGGTGTAACGGTTGGATTTTTGGGGATGCCTATATATACCCCTTCACCACCACCCACTCGAAAGAGAAGCACTCAGAACTATTCCATACTTGCCCCATCCAATTTTCTGAGAGAGAGCCACCTACTCATGTGTTGAGATCAAGCTATTTCATTCCTACCATATGGATCTTGATCTCTAGCCTCCACAAGTTGCTTTCCACAAAATCAATCTCTTCCACCATAGCCAAATCTGTGAGAGAGTGATTGTGTGTTGAGGAGTCTATCATCTTGAAGCACAAGAGCAAGGAGTTCATAGACATTGCCGAGCCTATTACCTTTTGGAGGGTGGTGCCTCCTAGATTGGTTAGGTGTCGCTTGGGAGCCTCCTACTTCATGTTGTGGAGTTGAACCAAGAAGTTTGTACGGGCAAGGAGATCGCCTAATTCGTGAAGATCTACCCATAGTGAGGCTAGTCCTTCATGGACGGAAGGCGTTATGGAATAGTCAAGGTTGCTACTTCGTGGACCCTTATGGGTGGAGCCCTCCGTGGACTCTCGCGACCGTTAACCTCCGTGGGTTGAAGACTCCATAAACGTGGACGTACGATAGCACCACCTATCGGAACCACGGGAAAAATCTTCGTGTCTTCAAATTGCGTTTGATCTTCCTTCCTACCCTCTACTACATATGCTTGTTGTTACTTTCCGCTGCTATACTCTTAGAAATGCATGTGTAGGGTGTACTTGAATTGCTATCATTGCTAAAATATACCAACACTTCAAATTGGGAAAAGGTAGAATTTTTATTTGCTCAAGTAGTCTAATCACCCCCCTCTAGACATACTTTCGATCCTACACCATCACCCACCAGGGCGCACCCTGGGGGTGCTGGCGCGCCCTGGTGTATCGTGGGCACCAGGTGCACCCCCCCTCAGGTGTTATTTGCACCAAAAATTCATAAATATTCGGAAAAAAATTGTGTTAAATTTTCAGGGCATTCTGAGAACTTTTATTTTTGGGTCATTTTTTATTGCACGGAGAAAACAGAAAACATGATAAACATGGCATTTTATTTTATTTGACTAACTAAAACAAAAATTAAAAGATAGGAGCAGACAGTTGTGCTTACTAGATTCATCGACGTCATACCTCTAAAAAATGATTCATTAATAAGGTTGATCAAGTCTTATTAACAACCACTTCCGATTAGCATGAAATCGAAGAACTTTCGTAAAACACTAGGTTACCTCAATGGGGATGTGCATATCCCCTACAATAAGTATATCATATTTCTTTTTGGTAGTAGGTAGAGTTAGTTGAAAACTTCCAATAGTGATGGTCGGAGATTCTTCAATAACATTTATACCATTCATTTGAAATTGTTTCTTCGGAAAGTGCACCGTGTGTTCATTACCATTGATATGAAAAGTGACTTTGCTTTTATTGCAATCAATAACAGCCTCTGCAGTATTCAAAAAGGGTCTACCAAGGATAATCGACATGTTGTCGTCCTCGGGCATCTCAAGAATAACAAAGTCCGTTAAGATAGTAACATTTGCAACAACAACGGACACATCCTCACAAATACCGATAGGTATGGCCGTTGATTTGTCAGCCATTTGCAATGATATCTCAGTGGGTGTGAGTTTATTCAAATCAAGTCTTTTATATAAGGATAAAGGCATAACACTAACACCGGCTCCCAAATCACACAAAGCAGTTTTAACATAGTTTCTTTTGATGGAGCAAGGTATAGTTGGTATTCCAGGATCTCCAAGTTTTTTAGGTACTCCATACTTAAAAGAATAATTAGCAAGCATGGTGGAGATTTCAGCTTCCGGTATCTTTCTTTTATTGGTGATGATGTCTTTCCTATACTTTGCATAAGGGGCCATTTTCAAAATATCAGTCAAACGGGTACGCAAAAAGACTGGCCTAATCATTTCAGCAAAGCGCTCAAATTCTTCATCATCCTTTTTCTTAGATGGCTTAGGTGGAAATGGCATGGGTTTCTGCACTCATGGCTCTCTTTCTTTACCATGTTTCCTAGCCACAAAGTCTTTTTATCATAACGTTTATTTTTAGGTTGTGGGTTATCAAGATCAGGAGCAGGCTCTATTTCAACATCATTATCTGGTTCTGCATCATTACTAGGTTGAGCATCATCATGAACATCATCATTATAATTTTCATTATCACTAGGTGAATGTTCATTACCAGACTGAGTTTCAGCATCAGAAATAGAGACATCATTATTATCAGGGGGGTTTTGTGTCTCAGGTTCACTAGAGGTATGCAAAGTCCTATCATTTTTCTTTTTCTTTTTCTTCTTAGAAGGACTAGGTGAATCAAGATTAATTCTCTGAGAGTCTTGTTCAATTCTTTTAGGATGACCCTCAGGATAGAGTGGTTCTTGGGTCATTCTACCTCCTCTAGTTACTACTCTAGCAGCAAAGTCATGCATATTACTATTCATTTCATCAAGCAATTCTTTTTGAGACTTAGCAACTTGTTCTAACTGAGTTTGAACCATAGAGGCATGCTTTCCTACACCTCTAACATCATTACTGATTCTAAATAGCAAGTCACTCAAGCGAGCAATCATATCACAATTGTATTTCAATTGTTTCAGAACATGGGCATTAAAATGATCTTGCTTCATAATATAGTTATCAAACTCATATAAGCATTGACTAGGAGGTTTATTGTGAGGGATGCCACTTTCATTAAACTTTAATAAATAATTTACCTCTACCACCTGTGGAGGTGGTGGTGTGTCAAGGCCATGTATTTCTTCAATAGGTGGCATATTCTTGACATCCTCAGCTTTAATACCTTTTTCCTTCATTGATTTCTTTGCCTCTTGCATATCTTCAGGACTGAGAAATAAGATACCCCTCTTCTTCGGAGTAGGTTTAGGCGGTGGTTCAGGAAGAGTCCAATAATCAAAATTCTTGAATACATTATTCAATAATTCCTCAGCTTGTTCAACAGTTCGTTCCTTGAAAACACAACCAGCACAACTATCTAGGAAGTCCCTAGAAGCATCGGTTAGTCCATTATAGAAGATATCAAGTATTTCATTTTTCTTGAGAGGATGATCAGGCAAAGCATTAAGAAACTGGAGAAGCCTCCCCCAAGCTTGTGGGAGACTCTCTTCTTCAATTTGCACAAAGTTAAATATTTCCTGTAAGGCAGCTTGTTTCTTATGAGCAGGAAAATATTTTTCAGAGAAGTAGTAAATCATATCCTGGGGACAACGCACACAACCAGGAGCAAGAGTATTGTACCATGTCTTAGCATCACCCTTTAATGAGAATGGAAATAGCTTAAGGATGTAATAATAGTGAATCTTCTCATCATGAGCAAAGAGGGTGTTTATATCATTCAGCTTAGTAAGGTGTGCCACTACAGTTTCAGTTTCATAGCCATGGAAAGGATCAGATTCAACCAAAGTAATTAACTCTGGGTCAACAGAGAACTCATAATCCTTATCGGTAACACAGATAGGTGAAGTAGCAAACTTAGGATCACCTTTCATTCTAGCATTCAAAGTTTTTTCCTTGTACTTGCATAGCAGTTTCTTAAGATCGTCTCTATCCTTGCAAGAAAGAATTTCTCTACTTATCTCTTCGTCCATAACATAACCTTCAGGTATCTTAGGCATTTCAAACTTAGGAGAGCTAGGACTAATTGGTGTTTCATAGTCATCATCAGTATCATAAGCTTCATCAGTTTCAGCAATTTCATTTTCTTTAGCTCTAGCAATTTGTTCATCAAGAAATTCTCCTAGTGGCACATTATCATCAAGCATGGTACTAGCATCATCAATAGCATAATTCATAGCAGAGGTAGCATCATCAATAACTCGCGACATATCAGGATTACTAGCATGTGGTGGTGTTGCAAGTTTACTCATAACAGAAGGTGAATCAAGTGCAGAGCTAGATGGCAGTTCCTTACCTCCCCTCGTAGTAGAGGGAAAGATCTTGGTCCTTGGATCCTTCAAATTCTTCATAGTCATAAATTGATATAAATCCAAAGTGACTCAACAAATATTGCTATGCTCCCCGACAACGGCGCCAAAAAAAGGTCTTGATAACCCACAAGTATAGGGGATCGCAACGGTTTTCGAGGGTAGATTATTCAACCCAAATTTATAGATTCGACACAAGGGGAGCCAAAGAATACTTGAGAGTATTAGCAGTTGAGTTATCAATTCAACCACACCTGGAGATAAATATCTGCAGCAAAGTGATCAGTAGCACAGTAATATGATAGGTTTGATAGCAGTAGCAATAGTAACAGTAGCGGTAATAGTAGTAGCAGTAGTTTTGCACCAGTTGGAATAGCAGCAATAGCAGTAGTAACTTAGCAAGAACAATAAGCGGAAAGGATCGTAGGCACTGGATCGGTAACTCGTTGGATGATATTCATCATGTAACAGTCATAACCTAGGGCGATACAGAACTAGCTCAGTTCATCAATGTAATGTAGGCATGTATTCCGTAAATAGTCATACATGCTTATGGAAAAGAACTTGCATGACATCTTTTGTCCTACCCTCCCGTGGCAGTGGAGTCCATAAGGAAACTAAGGGATATTAAGGCCTCCTTTTAATAGAGAACCAGAACAAAGCATTAACACATGGTGAATACATGAACTCCTCAAACTACGGTCATCACCGCGAAGTATCCCAAATATTGTAACTATGGGGTTGACGGATCATAACACGTAATAGGTGCATATGACTAGGCAAGATCAGATCAAGAACATTGATATAGAGGTGATAACTTAAACGGTTCAGATCTGAAATCATGGCACTCGGGCCCTAGTGAAAAGCATTAGGCATAGCAAAGTCATAGCAACATCAATCTCAGAACATAATGGGTACTAGTGATCAAGCCCTAACAAAACTAACTCGATTACATGATGAATCTCATCCAACTCCTCATGGACCAGCAAGCCTACGAAGGAATTACTCACTCCCGGTGGGGAGCATCATGGAATTGGCGATGAAGAAAGGTTGGTGATGACGAAGACCGAAGATTCCCCTCTCCGGAGCCCCAAACGGGCTCCAGATCTGGCCTCCCGATGAAGAACAGGAGGTGGCGGCGGCTCCGTCTCGTGAAACGCGATAATTCTTTCTCTCTTATTTTTTTCTCCAAATTTAGGAATTTATAGTGGCGGAGATAGGGCAAGTGGGGCCCCGAGGTGCCTAGCCTCCACCAGGGCACGCCGGGAGGGGGCTGGCGCGCTCTGGTGGGTGCTGCGCACCCTGGGCCCCCTCTCCGGTGGTTTCTGGCTCCAGTATTTTTTATATTTTCCAAAATAAATCTCCAGAAAGTTTCGTTCCATTCCGAGAACTTTTATTTCTGCACAAAAACAACACCATGGCAATTCTGCTGAAAACAGCGTCAGTCCGGGTTAGTTCCATTCAAATCATGCAAATTAGAGTCCAAAACAAGGGCAAAAGAGTGAGGAAAAGTAGATACGTTGGAGACGTATCAACTCCCACAATCTTAAACCTTTGCTTGTCCTCAAGCAATTCTGTTGATAAACTGAAGTGATAAAGAAAAACTTTTATGAACTCTTTTAGATGCCCAAGTTCATCACGTCCCGAGAGCACATCCGCCAACGAGCTCGATTTCGAATCAAAACGAAACATTTAGATGATGAAAAGCGTGTCCGGATTACACTTACATCACAAAGAACACAAAGCACCAGGCAAATTATCTAGGGAAGCCACGGATGCGAAGATAGCAGGAAGGTCAGGTTCTTACACGGGGCAGTTCAGTTTGAACAACTCAGGAAGTTCAACCAAGGATCAGAATATTATTCTGATCCCATGATCAAAATAGCGTATATATATATATATATATATATAGATAACACATAAACACTATTCTGATCACGGGATCAGAATATTGTTCTGATCACGGGTTGAACTTCCTGAGTTACACAACCTGACCTTCGGGCTATCTTCGCAACCGTGTCTCCCCGTGCGAATTATTCTGGTCAGTCGTGTTCTATATGATGTAAGTGTAATCTGGAAACGGTTTTTAGCAACTAAATGCCCGTTTTAAATAGGAATCTCGCTCGTTGGCGGATTTGCTCTCAGGACGTGATGAACTTGCGTCTGTTGCAATTTTACTGCCTAAGTTGTTCGACCTGAACTTCCCTTGGTGAGAGGTTGAACTTCCCGTAACATTGTCCAAATGAGGCTTGCAATATACCGTTGGAAAGCTCTGGACACGACGGTCACGACCTAAGTTGAATTATTGTCAAAATGTAAATGGTTTAAGAGCAGTTTTGAAAACCGTTTTTCTTCACACAAAAAAACGTGAATCGTATTTTCCAGCCCATTTCTAAACCGTTTATCGGAATGAGGCAAATGAGATGGCATTGGATAGCTGCTGCAAATCCGCTCATTTAACATGTTGAATATTTTTCCAAATTCCCTACGGATTAAGAGGAATTTCAAAAATGGCAGAATTTTAGAAACCGAACAGCCGGGTTCGTATTTTGGGGTTAATTTGAAAACGGCTAGTCCTAACGATGCATATGATATGGCGTTGAAAAGCTTATGAAAATGCGCATCTTTCCATATAAAAAGTTTGTTCTAACTATGAACGGTTTAAAAGTAATTTGGAAAATGGCCGAATATGTACCGAGTTCGTATTTTCGCGTAATTTTCTCAACAGTTTGTGGGAATGAGGAAAATGATATGGTGTTGGAAAGCTTGAACAAATGCGAAACTTTTTTATGTAGATTGTTTTTTCCAATTCGTTACGGTTTTAAGTCAATTTCGAAAATGGCGAAAAACGTGTTTTGGCCGTAATTTCTACAAACTTTATAGGAATTGGGCAAATAATATACCGTTGAAAATCTACGGAAAATGCGCAACTTTTTCATGTAGGTGGTTTTCTCTGATTCCTAGCCGTTTTCAAGCAATTTTGAAAATGGCGAGATCACGTGTTGTGCCTTTTATCGCAAAACAGAGTCTTCGAAAATGCACCACATGAAGAACTTGAACTTCATCAACACGTCTACCTGAACTTCACTCTGTTTCTTCACGTGCTATTTTTTGCTTGTAGCTCTCCATCCACTCACCGGAATTGAGCAAGTGATATACCGATGGAAAGCTGCTGTAAACACGCAACTTTTCCATCTTGATCATTTTTTTCATACTCGCGACGGTTTAAAAGATTTTCATCCGAAATTCATTTAGTGTAGTAGTTGAACTTCCTGCTGTTTCCACGTTGAACTTCTGTCGCGTATTTTTGTTTGTAATTTTTCACCCATTCGTCGGTGTTACACAAATGATATTCCTTTTTGTACAAATCTCTCCCACAATATTTTTCTAACTTTCTCCAACCGAGAACTTGAACTTATAGCAAGAAAAAAATTGGACCTTGCCTTTTTATTCATTTTTCTCACTCACAAGAATGGGTGAGAAATACATAGTGAACCACACTCACAAGAAGTTTTGAACCTACCCGTGTCGAGCACTTGAACTTCTAGCAACAAATTTTGTATACTTTGTCTTTTTATTCTTTTTTCTTATATGAAAACACACACCATGCAACACGTGAACTTCTGGCTGTTTTCACTTTGAACTTCTGTGTTATTTTAATTTGAACTTCATGTTTTCTATTTTTGAGTAAAGAATTCTAGTAACGAGAAAAAAAATCTGAGTTTTTCATAAACTTCGAACTTCTCTTCTGTTTTAATTTGAACTTCTTCATTTTATTATTTAGTAACAAGAAAAAATCAGAGTAGTTTATATACTTCGAATTTCTCTGTTATTTTTTTAAATGTAGAGAAGTTCAATTTTTTTTGAAAGTACTTCGATGTTTACTTAAAAATCATTTATTTAAGAAATATTGGATTGTTCGTTATATAATTTGAGTATTTTATACACATCAAACTTTCCCGGGCAGAGCACGTGAACTTCTTTCAACAAACCTTTTAAGCTTTTGTTTTTCTATTTTTGTATTCTCATCTGAAACGCATTCCGTGTAATACTTGAACTTCTCGTTATTTTCACTATGAACTTCTGTCACATTCTTCTTTGAAGTTCTCACTTCTCCTAGTTTAGTAATGAAAAAAATTCGGGTTGGTTTACACGTTGAACTACTCCATTATTTTAATTTGAACTTCTTAGATTTTTTATTTTGAACTTCTATGTATTTATTTTAGAAACGGGGAAAATAAAACTAATATGTTTTTCGTGTAAGGAATTTCACGAGTTTAATTTGAACTTCTCAGCATTTTTAGTATAAACTTCTTCATTTTATTCTTTAGTAACGAGAAAAAAATCTGAGTTTTGTATATACTTTGAACTTCTCTATTATTTTAGTTTGAACTTCTTAGTCTTAAACTTAAGAAGGAAAATCTGAGTTTTTTTTTATAAATATTGAACTTCTTTGTTTTTCTAATTTGGACTTCTTGGTTTATTTCTTTTAGCATTGAAATATCCTAGTTTTTTCATAAATATTGGACTGTCCTTTATTTAAATTTGAACTTCAAGAGTTTTTCTAACTTTAGAAATGATGACACGCTTTTTATGATTTTTGAACTTCTCTATTTTTAAAATCCGAACTCTTGTTTTTTATTGTTGAACTTCTTGTTTTTCATCCTTTTTTTGGGTGAGTGTACAAAATTTTCATGTAGAGCATTTTGTTTCAAATTTGTAATGGAATAAGAAAATTATTTTAAAACACCAAAAACATCTTTTTTGTATTTTTGAACATGTAAATACATGGTGAACCTCTCTCACAAGAGTTTTTGTACTTTCCTGGGCCAAGCACTTGAACTTCTAGCAACAAAAAATTTAGACTTTGCATTTTTATTTTTATTTTCTCATACAAAATGCACACCGTGCAGTACGTGAACTTCCGCCAGTTATCAGTATGAGTTTTTTATAGACATCAAAGTGCTCTAATTTTAAAATTTTGGAATACACATTTTTACAACGCAATATGTAAATCTTGATGTGCTTTGTTACTTAATTTTGAACTTCTAGGGGTCATGCTAGAAATGGAGAAAATCTGTTTTTATATAAAAATTAGAACTGCTCTATTATTTCAATTTGACCTTCTTGGTTTTATTTTTAGATACGAAAAAAATCATTTTTGTAAATATTGAAGCATTTTTTATTTTAACTTAAAATTCTTGGGTTTTTTTATTTTTTAATAAACATCGAGTTGTGCTGTCATATTAATTTCAACTTATTATGTTTTCTTAAGACTAACATCTTTCTGGTCGATGCATTTTCTCACAATGATTTATTTTTGTCGACAAGCTTATACAAAGTGCATGTTGGTATACATATGATATACACATTAGCTGGGCGTGGGGCGGTTTCAAGGAGTTGATTGTGCTTGCTCCGAAATACAAAACTACACAAAACAATTTTCGTTGAGGCATTAACACGAACAATTTCTTTTTTGTGTTTTCGAACATGGCAATACAAGGTGAACCTCTCTTGCAAGAATTTTTGAACTTCTCCAGGAAGAGCACATGAACTTCTTTCAACAAACCTTTTAGGGTTTTATCTTTCTATTCTTTTCTTCTCACCTGAAATTCTTTCCTTGTAGTACTTCAACTTCTCGTTGTTTTCACTATGAACTTCTGTCACGTTTTTGTGTATACATCGAATTACACGTTATCTTAAAACATGTAACTGAAGGTCGGACGTCCCGCAATATAAATTCAGAACCGTGCACACATGTGCACGTAAAATTCTTGTAACAAATTTGAGTTTCTAACATACTTCGAACTTCCTTATTATTTTAATTTGAACTTATTAGTCTTATTCTTAGAAAGGAAATGTGTTTTTAAATAAGCATCAATTTTTTTTCTAAATTGAACTTCATAGTTTTATTTGTCCTAGAAACGAAAATAATTTGAGTTTTCCATTTACATTGAACTACTCCTTTATTTAATTTGAACTTGTTCATTTTTTTTGAAACTATGTGCATTTTATTATTTAGTAACTAAGAAAACATGAGTTTTTTATAATTATTGAACTTCTGTATTTTTGTAATTTGGACTTCTTAGTTTTTTCTATTAGTAACGGAATTATCTTAGTTTTGTAATAAATATTGAACCGATGTTTATTTAAATTTGAATTTCTGTAGTTTTTTTATTTAGAAACGTGAAAGACCCATTTTATTATTTTTGAACTTCTCTATTCTTAAAATTCGAACTTCTTGTTTTTTGATATTAGAAACGGTGAAATATTCACTTATTAGTGCTTTTTAAACTTGGGAACCATCACTCTTTCTACTCACGCATAAATACAAACACATTTTTTATGTACAATAGCTTGACTGCAAGTATCATACGTCTTTTATCAGACTCGAGTTCTCTGCAATCTTGAAGCTAGATACAAAAATTTGAACTTCTTGCTTTTCTTTAGGTACAAAATTTTCTGTTTTTTTATAAACATTGACCTGCTATGTATCTTAAATTTGAACTTCTAGGTTTAGTTTCAGAGATGGAAAAAATTGTCTACTGCCTTGTATTTTAACTTATAAACTTTTGGGGTTTTGTGAACTTCTAGTGTTGTTTGAGCAAACTCCTTTTTTTGTAAAATGCCTTTTGGCTTGTTTTTTAACGCCAATTTTTCTTCTCTTTTTTTCCAACCTTCTATAACTTTGTATAAGTGAACTTCTTTGGAACATAATGTTTTTCTCATCAACTATATGCACTCATTTTCGTGATATTAAAAATAACTAGCACGCTAGGGATGGTCGAATTTCACTGACCACGAAGTAGATGAACCTTGTCCAACGTAATAGTTGGACTTCAGTTAACTCCAGATTTCCTCTCCAACAACATTTCATGGGCACAATTAAAGTCATCGCTTGCGTCACGCATTGTTGCAGATTGCAGGCACACGCACACACTCATCTTGATTGAGTCATGGCGTGAACAGGAGCATCTTGTGTGGTGTTTAGCTCTTCTGCATTAGTCTGGCGATAACAGACTTTAGCTCTTCAGCATTAGTAGCAACGGCGCGTACGACAGAAATGCCAAACACATTTTTTGAAGGCTACAACTTAATAAATGGATTTAGCTGGCATTCAAATCAGACTGAAGAATCAGTGTTGGGCTGTAGACTGAAAGAAGATGTAGCAAAGTCCCTCGAATTACTCGGTACATGCATCAGTGAGTTGATTAAAACAAGAATAGATAGAGCTCGGTGCAGGTCACACTAAAATAAAAAAAAGAATATATGAAGATAGAGATCCATCAGCCACAACCAAACGCATTCACGAGAAACAAATAACTACAGAGAATAGCACCATCGCATTAGAACTTTTCAGGTTCGTTCATGAGCTGGAATTTTTCCTCACTCAAACCTTTTATACAGTGAGGAGGCAGTGGCATCGTAGCATGCAAGGAAGCAGAGGGAGAGGAGCACCAGGAGCGCCGCGCTGTTGTCGTTGATGCGCTAGTGGCTGCATCATCATATTGCCTGAATCCCTGAACTTCTCTGTGCCTGTCTTGCGTGCACACGCATGTGAAGGTAGTGTGGTCTTCTTTTAGCTTGGATTCTCCTCACACCACATGTCGCTGTCGTGCGCACGCAAGCACCAAACTCCCTACGCCCATGAGTCGAACACAATCACACACGCGCCGTTGGACTGCACATGCTCACCGGCTGAACTTCACAAGCTGGATGGAGCTCCTCTTCTTTCCAGCCAAGCCGCGCCAAGCACCGGCGAGCAAGACCATGCCTCAGGGCAGATCCAGTGGTCACTGACCAGCAGACGATGCGACGGGCCAAAGACGAACCGTGTGCATGCCCCCTCCGAACTAAAGCCTCCCCGGCTCGTGCGTGCCACTGAGCAACCCCGTTCGTGGACTGGGGAGAAGCCACCGGAGCTACTGTCCAATTCTTGCTGATCCAAGGAGAATCGAGGAGGAGGAGTACAGAGGACATGGAGGGATCTCACTGTTAACCTCGCCGCCGGGCGCAGCAGGAGACGGGGCTGGATAGTTAGCGCTGCTGAGGAGGCCGACCTTGGCTCGCACAGATCCCCTCCCCATAGATGGCCGGAGCAAAGAAGACCCCCAGTGCTCCTATGGATCCCGGCATCGATGGCGGCGGCGGCGGTGCGTGGGATCCCGACATCAAGGGCGGCGGCCCGTGGCTCCCAGGGACCGGCGGACGCACTCGGGATCCAGTGCCCTGCGTCGGTGCTCGGGATCCAAGGCACTGCGACGGCGCAGTGGAATCCATGGCCGGCGACAGCACGCGAGATTCCGAGGCCCTGCGACGGCTGGATCCGAGGGTGGTGACGAGAGGAGGCTCGCCGGCGTGGCGGAGGAGGGCCCCCGATCGCGGGGAAGGAGGTGCGCCGGAGCCGGATGGGAGGTGCGCCGGAGTCGGGTGGGCGGCGGCCGGTGGTGGGCTGGTGGGTTGGTCGGGACGATTGGGGAGGTTGTGGGCTAAGGTGGGTTTGGAAGTTCGGGAGGGCCCTGTCGGGCCCTATATAGGGCTGCTATGATCAGAATAGTTATTCTAATACCATGATCATAATAGTGTTGTCCTATATATATATATATATATATATATATATGTGTGTGTGTGTGTGTGTGTGTGTGTGTGTGTGTGTGTGTGTGTGTGTGTGTGTGTGTGTGTGTGTGTGTGTGTGTGTTTGTGTGTGTACGCACTTTAGAGTGTAGATTCGCTTATTTTACTCCGTACATATATAGTCCATACTGGAATCTCTAAAAACACCTATCTTTAGGAATAGAGGGAGTATATATTTGGGACACTGATACGTCTCCAACGTATCTACTTTTCCAAACTCTTTTGCCCTTGTTTTGGACTCTAATAGTCATGATTCGAATGGAACTAACCCGGACTGATGCTGTTTTCAGCAGAATTGCCTTGGTGTTATTTTTGTGCAGAAATAAAAGTTCTCGGATTGACCTAAAAATTTACAGAGAATATTTTTGGAATTAATAAAAAATACTGGCGAAAGAATCAACCAGAGGGGGTCCACCCATTGGCCGCAAGCCAGGGGGCGCCCCCCCTAGGGCGCGCCCTGGTGGCTTGTGGGCCCCCTGCAACTCCTCCGACCTCAACTCCAACTTCATATAACCCTATTCGGGGAGAAAAAAATCAAGGAGAAGAGTTCATCGCGTTTCACGATACGGAGCCGCCGCCACCTCTTGTTCTTCCTCGGGAGGGCAGATTTGGAGTCTGTTTTGGGCTCCGGAGAGGGGAAATCGACGCCGTCGTCATCACCAACCATCCTTCATCACCAATTTTATGATGCTCTCCGCCGTTCGTGAGTAATTCCATCGTAGGCTTGCTGGACGGTGATGGGTTGGATGAGATTTACCATGTAATCGAGTTAGTTTTCTTAGGGTTTGATCCCTAGTATCCACTATGTTCTGAGATTGATGTTGCTATGACTTTGCTATGCTTAATGCTTGTCACTAGGGCCCGAGTGCCATGATTTCAGATCTGAACCTATTATATTTTCATGAATATATATGTGTTCTTGGTCCTATCTTGCAAGTTGTAGACACCTATTACGAGTTATGATCTGCATCCCCCAGGGTGACAATAACTGGGATTCTTTCCGGTGATTACCGTAGTTTGAGGAGTTCATGTATTCACTAAGTGCTAATGCTTTGGTCCGGTTCTCTATTAAAAGGAGGCCTTAATATCCCTTAGTTTCCATTAGGACCCCGCTGCCACGGGAGGGTAGGACAAAAGATGTCATGCAAGTTCTTTTCCATAAGCACGTATGACTTTATATGGAATACATGCCTACATTATATTGATGAATTGGAGCTAGTTCTGTGTCACCCTATGTTATAACCGTTGCATGATGAATGCCATCCTACATAATTATCCATCACTGATCCATTGCCTACGACCTTCTCATATATTGATCTTTGCTAAGTTACTTTTCCGTTGCCACTGTTACAATTGCTACAAAACCACTACTGTTACTTTTGCCATCATTACCGTTACTTCCATACTACTTTGGTACTAAATACTTTGCTACAGATATTAAGTCTTTCAGGTGTGGTTGAATTGACAACTCAGCTGCTAATACTCGAGAATATTCTTTAGCTTCCCTTGTGTCGAATCAATAAATTTGGGTTGAATACTCTACCCTCGAAAACTGTTGCGATCCCCTATACTTGTGGGTTATCAGACACTAGCGGGCGTGGTTGTGTTTTGACCCTCTCTTGCATTTTTTTTGTTTACCCCAAAGATGCTATTATCTAAAATAGCAAACGAATCTGATGCAATAATTGTATGCGATCGTGTCCCCAACAGGCACGGGTGTGCTACTCTAACCGTGTGCGATGCCCGTACACTGTAAAATTAGCCTTGCGTAGTGGTGGCAACCACAAGCGTCAGCCAGTGCAAAGGGGTAATGTGCATAGTAAAAACCCAAACCCGAGAGCGACCTATAAAAGATCCCGCCGGTGGCAGCTAACAGCTATTTTTTCCACCGATAGCTCGCCACCACCACCACACACACCAAATGGAACCTGTGCTCAACCATCGGGATGTGCATGGCGCCGTCCTAATAGTGTTGGACGGCGACGTGATAGAGGATTCCGACGTGTTGGCCGCCATGGCGGGCAACGGCAAACCCAGCTGCTGCGGCCAACGACAACGGGATAGAGGATTCCGACGCACTGTCCTCCATGTCGGTCAACGGTCAACCGCGGCCGCCGACGATGACCCCGAGTTTCAGCGTCGGATGCAGATGGCTATCGTTCTGGCCGTCCAGGAATCGGGCCACGATGCGTTCCTGCGCGACGAGGATGAGCGCCATCTCAGTGTCGGTGTGGAACAATCTATCGCATCTATGGATGCCATTCGCAACGCGGCTAGGGATCTGAAGCGGCAGAAATGACGGGAGGGTGCGAAGAGGAAGCGGCTGATGAAGAACTGAGATGCAGATGGCAAAAAGAGGCGGGAGCAGGACTAGAAGGTGGCGGAGTAGGCCGCCGCATGCCTCTCAGCCGCGTTGGAGGCCAGTGCAGGCCTTACAGCTGCGGTGGCAGCCCTGGAAACAGCGGCCATGGTGACCAGGGACACAGCTCTTGCGAGGGAGGAGCCCGTTTGTATCCCAATGGCCCACGTTGACGCCACGACAGCTTCGTCGACAGCGGCAGACCTAGCGAGAGGCGTCGTGGTCGCTCCGGCCAAGGTAACCCCGACGGTCTCCGCCGTGGAACCAGTGGAGCTCGTCGACTTGATGAGCTCCTCTGAATACTCGTTCTGAGCCGAGGAAGGTCATGACGACAGTGGAGGCGCGGCGTTTGTATGCATCCATGGCGTAGTGAATATTTTGTGAAGTTCATCTTCATGTAAATTGACGAATTGTTTGTAAATTAGTGAGCGTATGAACTAATGTCAACTAATCCGCTGCAAAATAATGCATTTTGTGGTTAAAATTTGCCAAATGTTTGTGTCATCTGTTTGTGGGCATGTGAAAATTTAGGATGAATTTCACGTTTGCGACTGAAATTGAGGATGAACCATGTGAGATGAGCCCGCCTTGAGAAATCTTAGAAAGAGCTACCCGCCTTGAGCGATGCAAAAATTCGTGGTTTTGCTGCACGACATTTCGTTACAGCGTACACACTTTGTTATGTTTGGACCGTGTGTGATCTTGCTTGCTCCCGCTCCGCTCAGTTCCTTTACCAAAATTTAAGTGGAAGCGGTATTTTTTACAACTACATGCCGCCCTCCCTCCTCCACCGCACCGACCCTATAGTATAATTTCAGATGCTGAGGCATTTGAACCGTCGTCATCCCTCATTCACCACCATCTCCACCCACACCATTACTACTATAATTTTCAGCAGCAGCGGCACATCTGCAAACACCACACCCCCCTACCCTTCCTCCCCCGCTTGAACCCTAGCTCACCCCCGCCGCCGCCTTCCACCATCAACCTCAGCCGGTCTGCCCGTGTCGCATAGCTAAACAAGTTCAGGGTCCCCACCGATCCACATATACCATCGCCGCCCTAAGTTTTCAGATGAGGCCGGCGGTGTCCCTTTCCCCCAGATCCCCATCCCGTACTCCAGAGAGTCGCAACCTAATCAGCTCGACCACATCTCCCGTGGAGCTCGAGGAGTGTATGAGAAAAAAAGTGGTCTCTCCGTCATACGCTGCCGAGGTGGGCGCCGTTCACGTCGACCCGTCGATCCCGGACGAACACCTCGCCGCCGAAGCCAGGGAGGACGTTGACTACGTTACCATGCCGAAGGCTTCAAGTCTGCGGGCTCCCGTATTCCTATATCTCAGGAGAGCCGGCTACGACATCAAGCTTGTCAACATCACCGGCTTCACTCGGGCCATGTCACAAGTTAAGTGGTCCACGGGCAACGCCTCTGGTTCAACCGCCGTCGAACTCCTCAAAGGCCCCACCGCTGATCTCCTCTGCCTCGCCGTCATGGATTTGGGATCCTTCTACGCCATCGAGCCCCTGTTGTTATTTCTGAAGAAAATGTTCTACAGCGATGGCTTGGGATCCTTAGCTTCAAAGTCAGATCTCATCGACCAAGATAATGGCACACACTACGGCTGTTACAAGGGGAAACGCCCCATCTGCGACATCAGGGAGCGCACCCTAGGCACCACATATCCCAAGTGGAAGGAGCCCATCCATGATAAGTGAGGCAACATCGTGTGAGAAAATCATACTTTTTCTAGCTAGCCGTCTCGTACCCATTGTTGTACTAGCTTTTTCCATGCGATAATTATGCAGTGTTTAATTGAGCATTTGTCTGGTTTTCAAGCAGATGCCTTGCTTTTCTTTATCTGGTTGTTAGGTTGGTTGCATTGAGTATTTGTTCAGTTTTCAATGGCTATAGTTGGTTGTTATAGTGAGCATGAATGCCTTGTTTCTTTCAGTTATTCGTAGTGTGATGTTCATTATGTGCAAGTATGAAATGTGCAGTTCAATTTCATCAATACCACCTGTTATGAATGGTGTTGTTAACCTGTGCCCTTAACTCCCACTTTAAACATTTATGCCTTGTTTCTCTGAATTTGGTTGCCAGGTTGGTTGCAGTGAGCATTTGTCTAGTTTTCAAGCAGATGCCTTGCTTTTCTGTATCTGGTTGTTAGGTTGATTGCCGTGAGCATTTGTCTAGTTTTCAAGCAGACACCTTGCTTTTCTGTATCTGGTTGTCAGGTAGGTTCCATTCAGCATTTTTCCAGTATCAAATGGCTATATTTGGTTGTTATAGTGAGCATATATGCCTTGTTTATTTCAAGCAGATACCTTGTATACTTGGTTGATGTTAAGCCTGTTGTACTTATCATGACTTTACATGTACATGCACAGGACAACAATGGGAGTGGCCAACGTTTTCCACCGAGGTTTTTTTAAATCCCTCCGCCTATACTCCATTCGTTCCATCATGTAGTGCATATAGATTTTTGTGATGTATCTACATATAGCATCAGAAATGTATACAATATGAAATTTTGTGATGTATCTAATGAAATGGAACTGCAATTATAGATGTATATGTTTCTCTCTACAAACTTGGTCAAAGTTAGTAAATGTTGACTTCTCAAAATGTTTATACGCAACACATTGTGGAACTGATGGAGTAATATATTACACCATTCTGCAACTACATTTTAGCTTCTAATGTCGGCTTCTTGCTTGTAGGTACATATGTCTTTGCTAAAGATCCATGCATGGACCCTTTTTGCGTGTGGGGCAATGAAATATTCATGAACCAACATCAAGGAGGAAACTGAAAATGATTGATAGGGAAAAGAGACGAACAATGCCAATTAGACTATTTGTTTATGCTCTATCCAACACAACAGTGAGCTGTAGGATGGTAACGACGAACTCTGTAGCCTTCTATTAGTACTGCCCATAATGAGTTGTCACACAACAATGGCTGAATCTTTTTCTTTTGCAATGGTTCCCAAAGCTGTTTACTCAAGATTACCTCGCAAAGTACATGATTAATGGACATGCAATGAAGGTTAAAATATATCATCAAGACTAAAATAAGCATCGAGAAGTCATAATGAAGACAATGAAGGATGGGCGGGCGGCCATCACTAGGGGCTGGCCTAGAGTCGTCTGTGCGTTAGGCATGGAGGAGGGCACAATATGGGCATTCCGCTTCACCTTCTCCAGCAACTAGAATGTCTTTCCGCTCTCTCTTTACCGTCTTTAATACAACCGTGGTTCCATCATTCTTTATTTGTCCCTTCTGTAGTTTTCCTTTTTTGTTGAGAATTGATGCTTATGTAGTTCTTGAGTATATGTACATGTGAATCGAAATATGCATTCATTATTAAACCTATATTTAGACATGATTCGATATGAAATACATGATTTCGTACTTTCAAATTTAAATTATGTGAATTATGAACGCGGGTATTAAATTAGGGGTAAATTATGCTCTGCAGGCCATTACAATGCACACAGTTTGAGAAAGCAAAACGTCTGCGATCAACTTCAACATCACACATGTTTCTCCACTCGCGGCGTCTGCGATGAGTCTCACCTTCGCACACGGTCAGACGAGAAAGAACGTGTGAGATTAACAACACCAGCGCACATAGTTACTTATCGTCAAATATTTGTGCTAGTCTCCTTATCACACACGATTTGGTATTTTCAATTGTGTATGATATCGTGCCCATCGTAAACGTTGGTCAAAGAAGAATGTGTGCGATAGGCCTTCATCTGACACAGTTAGTCTGGATGACACGTTTGGGAATTATGGATCACACGTTTGGGACGTTTTGTAAATCGCAAACGTTTATAAAAAACGTCGCGTGTAGGATAGATTCAACTTTCGCATACGGTTTTATAATGATAAACGTATGCACTCTTATATCATATCACAGACGTTCATAGTGGAACTAAATGTGTGTGATAGCCCCCTTATCATACACGCTTTATAATCGTGAACTGTTTGCAATTCGGCACACATCGTAAATGGTGCACCATAGAATAGTGCGTGCGATGTTAGTGTGATCTCACACGAGTTGCAAGGATGGACCGTATGGGAAGTACACCATATCTCAAACGATTTCCCGATGACCCTCGTTTGTGATAGATGCGGACATCCCATACGCTTAGTTTTGCCAAATGTTTACGTTTGTTGGCCACCATCACTGACGATTTTTCTGTGTCATGTGGGATGGACCCCCCCCCCCTATCGCCCACACAAGCAAGGCGCCGGTTTAAAACTACGTCACGGAAAGGGGTTAAAAACCGTTTGTATAGCACGTCGATGCACCAGTGAATCTTCCAAATAAGATTCGATAAAATATAATACTAATTCACAAGTTTGACAATCATGACAATATACATGTTGGAAAGTAATATTTAGGTAACTAAAGACCACAGAAGTGTTGTCCCAGTTGATTGCAGTGTTTAATTCAGCACCAATCTTCCATCACAAAAGGACGGAATTTCATCATGTTGCTTCTTTTCCCAAGCTTCATTCTTGTCTTGCTGGCTCTTTGCACCAGTTTTCTAGCTGCTTTGTCTCCATCTCTTCAAGTGTTGCCTCTTGTGCTTCCAGTCTCGCAGATAACTCCTCTCGATGCATATAAATTGATAAAGCACAATAGTGTTGCATAATCATTATATCAAAAATAAAAGAAATAATCATTACATGAAAGCAGATAAGACAACAAGGTGTAAGGGTTTGACTAAGAAGTTTATAGTCTATCAAATTTTGAATCTACAATGAGAAGTACATTAAGTATGTGGATGAGCAAATGAAACATTAAACTCAACAATAAGTTCTAATAGTTAAATAACATGCATAACTAGTGGCGGACGTAGCAGGGTGGACCAGCAGTGCTACTATACATATACATTTTTTTCTTTTTTCTTTTAGTTTTCTCCTATAGTAGAAAAGCTATTTCCAAATCTCAGGGCAGGCCACGACCCACCCTGGCCACGCTCTACCACCGCCACCGTGCATAACCAAGAGCTATATTTAATTTATAAATCTTGAAAAGCAGCAAGCTTCACCAATAAAACAAGTCAACCATCCAATTGCTTTTTTAGTTTTACAGTCATGAGTGCACCGTGCACATAAAATAGAAATTATGAAAGAAAGAACACGGAATAGAAAAAACCATAGGTACTTGTCATTTGCATCTCTCTCTCTATGTTTTTTTTCAATATTTTCTTCTAGATCTCAGATCCGTGTTGATGAAGCAGAGCTCCCAGATTTGTGTTCTTGGCATGGCTGAACCTTCAGGTACGTGGATCAAAAAGCTCACAGAAAAGTAAGGTAGCTAAACAAGATTGATTTATGCAAGTCAGCACAAGTTCCAATAAGAAGGTAGTGAACAGAGAACACATGATCTAGATTAATTAGTATGAGAGTAAAAGATTTGAGGACAGAAATGTGAATCAATCTGCAAGTGATTAGTCAATTATTTATTATACTTATAGTTCACAGTGACATACAAATGATATAAGCAACATAGAATTATAGTCAGTGAATCGACATTGATGTACATATTATTTAAGATGTAGGCTCGCAAGATATATGATGTGAAGAAGTTTCCAACAAGTTATTATGAAGGTTTGATGTCAAATAAATGTGTACATAAGGTGTCATGTTCACTTAAATGTGTGGATCATGAGGAATTTACACAATATATATGGCAAGTAAAGATCATATTAGTTGTCCCTAAGCCCGAATGAAAACTAAGTAAAGGAACAAACTTTGCTTCTCAAGTTTTTCTGCGTAAATTATGATTCCTCGTTGTTATTTTGTACTTTTAATTCTGCTTATCGAGACATAGCAAATGATACCACTAAAAATATCTATAGGAAATTTTCTACAACTTCAATGTTGTAAGGATACTGTAATTCAGGCTCGAAATAGCCAATATTGCCTGCCGCTTGATGTGGTTGTGGGGGAAAGGGAGTGGGGATATAAGACACTTAATAGAATAATTAAAATATATATAATTGCATTTTAGCTAATGGAGTGGTAAATTAGGAAAAACACTCTTTTATGCTCGCGTAAATTAGTTTAATTTTTTTGCCTTTCTGGTTTTGTAGTTGCCTCCAATAAAAAACTGGTTTAGATACACATCCATCCATTCAACGAAAGGGGCAAAACAGCAGTGAGTACTTGTTTTGGATACCCTTATATAGTGCAACATCATGATAAAAAAGCGTTGGCACAACATTAAATTACAACGTGAGGAGTCCATGATGTCGCATGTTTGAACTCCACTACCAACTTTTTTTGTCATTTCCATTCTTATAGATAGAATGACATTTTATCATGTACATTGTCATTTTTCATTTTTTTAGCTAGAACAAAACAACTACTCCATATGAGCCACTACTTTTTTAGGGGTTTACTAGTAAATATTTTTATAAATTAAATAGAACAAAATAATTACTTAATTACAGTGCTCAGTAACCTGTGAAGAAAGTTTGAACCAACCTGTGGTTGGATGGTTAGTGGGACAATGGTATCCCCAGCCCACCAGGGTTCTTGTCCTGGTGCACACATTATTCCTGGATTTATTTCAGGATTTTCGGCGATGTGCATTAAGTGGGAGGATACATTCCCATCAACGATGAGGCGCCTACGGTGATTTCGTAAATCTCAAGATGATATGACGACTCAGTCTCTCGGAGGTGCTCATAGGGATAGGGTGTGTGTGTGCATTCATAGGACTGGGTGTATGCGCGTGTATTTGAGTGGTTGCATTTCTACTGTGTTGAAAAAACCATGTGAAGAAACCATGACAGGTCGCAGGTCAACACTAACGATTTGGTGAAGAAACCATGACAGGTACCATGTAACAATAATGCATGGGTCCAACAACTCAATAACTCGTGAAGCATCTACGATGGGTCTCCCTTCTAGATGCTACACGACGAAAAAATGAATGCCACACATTCATAATAAATCGGTGACTCCAGTAGGTTTGTCATGGAAACTACCAAACTGTCATAGAAATTGGCAACTAGGTGGCGCTTAACGGCCAAGGCGATTAAGTGACATTAATCGTCACCGATTTGCAGTAATATGTGACTTCACCTACAAAACGTCACACATTATGTACTTATGTGACATTCTCAACCATCGTCACTAGGATTTTTGTCACGGTATCTCATTTTTCTTGTAGTGTAATTATCAGTAAGGTGTTGAGAGTTCAGAGATAGATCCAAGTCCAGAGGCTCAAATTGTCCGTAACCGGGGACACGGCTAATCGATTAGGTTTTAACTCTACAGAGTGTTGTGCACTTTACCAATAGTAATCGTTCCCGCCTTGTAAGTCCTTGCATTGCCGGGTGTTTTAGAACAGGATGAATGAAACATGGTCTTTCAAAGAGTTTCCCTGACCCACGACAGTGCCCATCCAATCCTAACATTGACTACATCTTGTAGCACTGATCCAGCCAGAGTCACAACAAAGATCAACCAAGCCAGAGAACATATTGACTTGTGATTGCACAGGTAAGCATCTGGGCATGAAGTATTTTCCATCTCTTGGAGTCTAGGTGAAGCTTTCCGTAAGATGTCATGGCGCTTCCCCATGCATCCCAGCCATCCACTGGGTGCTCCAGGATGCCCATCAAAACCATCCTTCACCCAGTAGTGTGTACTGGAATCTTGTCTCCAGTCTTGAAGTCTTGAGGTCTTGAAGATGCAGGCCTTGAAGAGGCCATCATGGAGTAGTCATCTTTGATGTAGAGTCCTCCTTCTCACACTACTCACGAACACCCATACCAAACCCGGTCTACTATAGAGTAGCATTAAAACTAAATAATGTCACGGGGCTTGATAACAGGGAGATGGGTTCTTGCCTCATGCATTCTGCTCAACCACAAGAATTCAATATCACTACTGGAGGGATTGTTGAAAAGGTGACACCACATGCAAGTAAAACATTGGTATAAGCAAATGGTCAAAGCGAACTAGCCTGGTAACTTGATGAAGTTTTATCGCTCTCAGAAAACTTGATAGAACTATTCATCACTCTCTGATGAAATCTATTATAATCAAACATGGAATTCATAAGCATTCAATCTAGCAATCAAGATTCAAAAGCCAATACTAAACCATAGTAGTGTTGAGATGAAGGTTTAAGACAAAAGTTAAAATGATAAAACTTTGTCAAAGCAACCAGGAATAGTTTTCCTGTAAAAAATCTATTATCAACAGAAACAAAACATCAAAAATAAAGAATTGACAGAAAGTATTTTAGTAAATCCTTTAGTAGCAAAAGGAATCAAATAAAAAGCTATTCTAGAACTCAAGAGATGAGCAAAACAATTCTATGTTAGAGAACCCTATACCAAGTTTATAGTTTGATCTAGTTTTAAAATAAAATTTTGTAAAATACTAAGTAGACATAAAGAAAGGTTTCTGAAATCTAATTTAAGTGGCAAAAGAATTACTTTTGAAGAACAACTAAATTATTCTCTTTTCGCATTCAAATCCAAAGTGTTTTCAAATCACCATTGCAACATATTAAATCTAAAAAAAGATTTTATAAAACAAAGTTGAGTTTCATTCAACTTAATGAAAACCAATCTAATAAAATAGCAATCATAAAGAAAACAAAATAACTAATTAAGGGGGAAATAGTTTTCTAATGAAAAACTAACCTAATAGGGCAGAAAAGTTAATCTGATCTAAATAGAAATAAAAAAAGTAAAAAAATAATTTTATAAATCCATCACCATAATAATTTCACTAGAAAAAAGTAGCAAAAAGATTCAATCAAAAATAAAATGAAGATATTGCCAAATTGGTGATTTGAGCAAATTTGAACAATCTCAAATTTACACTACTCAAATTTGAAAAATAATTGCACAAACAGAAACACATAAAATTTATGATCTAATGCAAAACGAATCACTCAAATTGGACTTAAAACATAAAACATATTAAATATCTAAAATTAGACAGAAACTGAAATCAGAAATAAAAATAGAAAAGAAAGAAAAGCTACTGGTCGGATAGGGGGCTACGTGGCGCTCTACCATTGGCCTAGAGGGGTGTGCGCGCGAGTGCTACAGGCTGGCGGCCGATCTCTAGATAAAAATGGTTCGGCATTTTAAATAAAACTAAACGTTGTAATCTACACCGTTGTATTTAGATCTAATGGAGGGGAAGATGTCGGAGACTTACAGTGGGCTGGAGAACTCCGGCGACGATGTCCGACGACGGTGGCAACTGGCATTGTTGTGGGAGGCTTCTCCGGAGGGCCTCCGGCGTTAGTGAAGCTATGGTTCAATGCAGGCGAGCGAGGTGGTCTCGATGGTGGTGACGGCGGCGGCTAGGGGCGGCTGGAACGATGGCGACGACGGGTTTGGCGGGCGGGCGCTCGGGTTGACGTAGGCGAGGGTGCTCCAATGGGTGTGGGGCTCGGGCGAGGGCACAGGGAGGTGCGGGCGAGGGTGGCGAAGACGATGATGGCATCAGTGAGGTGCGGGGTGACCAGAGTGTGAACTAGGGCGGCAATGGCTCAGCGGCAGTCCTCGGTTCCGACGAGCGATGGCAAGGCAAATAGGGCGTCGTGGTTGGGGATTAGGGGCGGAATAGATTAAGGTGAGAGGGGATTTTATAGGGGGCTCGGCTTGGGCGAGGGGCGAGGCCAGAAAGGCAGGGGAGCGCGACGGGATCTGTTGTTGGCGAGGAAAAGGAAGGAGAGGGCGAGGGAGGGAGATGACCGACGCGGGTGGGATTCGGTCGGGGTGGGCCCCGATTGTCGATGGGAGAGAGAGAGAGAGAGAGAAGGAAAGTGATCGGGTCGCCGGATCCATAATGATTCAGAATAAATGGGTTGGGCCTCAGGTTTCTCTGGCTTCGGCCTTTCCTAAAATAAGAGGATTTTCCATTTATAAAATAACAGAGAAGAAAATATAAAAAAGGAAAATAAATGAAAACAATATATAGCAATATTATATATCTAAATGACCAGAATTTTACGAGCAAAAATATGAATAATTTTCTTAGGTCATTTGAAAAAAAATCAAAATTCATAAAATGACTTTGATTCCAAAATCAAATGTTTTTCTGAGTTTATAAATTCAAATAAAAATTCAAATTTGCCCCTCGTTTGGAGTGTCTTGTTGCTCCTATCTTTATTTTGAATTTGGTTAAAGGAATTTGAATTTATTCAAATTCAAAAATGAAAAGGATTCAACTGGAATTCAAAATAGTTTTCTTTAACTCACCACACTCTTTCATTTAAGGTTGAAGAATTCATTTCATCTTCTCTCATGAAGGTCCTTGAGTGGCATTAAGTTTTCAAATATTCAAAATGGAACTAAAATCATTTTCCAACAGAAGTTCTTTTGGGAAAGTCCTTTTATTCCCTCTCTTTTTATTTTCAAAAGTATTCAATGCCACTCATTTTCAATCAATCATTCACTCAATAGATCAATATAGTTAATTTAGTATAACATTCCAAAACTTAGAGTTTTGGGATGTTACATAAACCCTCCGGCTTATGTAGGCACCGGGGGTATCTTGTCACGCCCAAAATACGGTACTATCCTCGCAACGGCTCGAGGGCCTTGATAAGGATAGAAGCGCATTTTGGGTTGCTTCGCAAGAATGGAAGTCATCACAATACATGTAAATAAGAGGTGAGTATATGGAGTTGGCTTACACTCTCCACATGCTACAACATAAATATCTCAATACATCACAATTATCATACACAAGAGCAGGAACCGACTACGGATGATATCAAACGAAAAATAAGACGACGTCCACCCTGCTACTCCCAAGCTGCCGACCTGGAACTCATCCTTTTATCGATGAGAAGAAGAAGAAATCCAAAAAGAACAATCATCGCTCTCACGTGAAAGCATCGCATTACCTGTACCTGCATCTGTTGTTGTAGAAATCTGTGAGCCATGGGGACTCAGGAATCTCATTACCAAGAGTATCAAGACTAGCAAAGCTTAATGGGTTTGTTAAGTGGTGACGTTGTAGCAGCACCAAGCATTTTTATATGGCTAACTTACGAGTACAATACTAAGAAGAGTGATCTACGCATGATGGTCGTGAATTAGTAATGATCAAGAAGTGATCCGGAACACCTACTTACGAGTCAAACATAACCCCATTGTGTCCTCTTTCTCGTTCAAACCTCACAAGAAGAGACGGTCACGCTTACGCACACGATTGGTGCATTTCCTCTAGAATCAGTGTCAAGTTTTCTATAGTTGGGTATTATAAAATTTCCAAGTTGCCACATAACCGCGGGCACGACTTTCAGAAAGATTGAACCCTGCAGGGGTGCTCCAAGTCATCCATCACAAACTAAGCACAAGCTGCGGTCGAAAATCTCAACCGCGAGCTAACCCGAAGTGTCCTCGGAATCCCGATGCACAAGACATTCGTCAAAGGTAAAACAAATCAGGGAAGACCACCCGGCAGGCCATATCCTGATAGGAGTTGACGTATCTCATTCTGAGGGCACTACCAGATGAGCAGTACGTACGGTGGCCAAATTAAACACCCAAGTTGCCCCGGGGTGGCCCCGCAAGTGGCTCTAGTTTGGAACAACACAAATGAAGAGCATTGGCCCGGGTTGTTGATTATCTTATCCATGGGTTGGCCATTCCCTATGTAAGTTTTAGTTGTTATTAAGCAAATATTACCAATGTTGGGCCTTGCCGGAAGAGTTTTATCACAAAACAAAGATCAAGGGGTTCCCCATAACAACCTCAAGCATGTTAGGAGCGTTCAGTATGGAACATAACACCGGTAATCGGAAACTAGGGCGGCAAGAGTGGAACAAAACACCAAGCAAAAGGCCGAGCCTTCCACCCTTTACCAAGTGTATAGATGCAGTAATTAAATAGCAAGAATAATGTGATATCCCAAGATATCCATGTTTCCACATGGAACAACCTGCACCTCAACTAGCAACGCTATAAGAGGCGCTAAGCAAGTGGTAACATAGCCAATCAACAGTTTGCTAGGAAGGTGGAGGGTTAGAGGTCTATCATCGCATTTTTGGAAGGTTGACAAACAAGTGGTAGCTAGGCAGACATAGAGCTAGAATCGAGACAACTAGCATAGCAATAATAGTAGTGGTATCTAGGGTAATGATCATCTTGCCTGTAATCCCTCTTGGAAGAAGAACAAAATCCGTGAAGTAGTCAAACCAACGTAGTCAAACGACTCCTCACACTCCAAACCAGTTTAAGAACTCTAGCAAGAAGAAGCAATCCGAAAACAAACAAATGACACGGTAAACACCACAACATATTCATGGCATGATGCACAATCAATTATGATGCATTTTTTATTCAATTATGCATAACATGGCAAACACAACAATCAAATACTACACATTGAGTGAAGCTCAATATGCAACGAGTTGCATATTGACGAAACTCCACATTTGAATTATGTAGTTCACACTCGTTTAGGTACCCAACAAGTTTAAATGTTATTAACGTGGAAAGAGGTGAAGCATGAAGAAACTACACTATCTAGGCATTTTAAATGAGGTCGGAAACAACATATAGCATTTCCGAAACGACCCCTTATGCAAATTTTGAATTTGGTACAGATCTTTCCTAAACATATTTTATATTTATTAAACATGGAAAACAAAATGGACCATGTGATTCTACACGTCATTCTAAGTGATTTATATATATAGATCATTTAATTCGGAGCTACGGTCTGAAAGATATGACCCACACAAGCTTAGCATGGCATAAATGAAAAATGCACGCAAACAACAACCACAAACATTTTAATCGTGGATGCAAATGGATATTTTCAAACTACATACAATTATAAACAAGTTTCATGTAGGGCATGATCAAAATGGAGTCATGCTTCACAATATGCAAACAACACAAGTTTTAGTCAGAATCTGCCAAAATTAGTGAGATGCCTACTTTGGAGCACTAAAACATGATGCTACACATGTCAAAAAAACATGATGCTACAAGATGCTAACATGACAGTAAATTACATGATGCTGTAGTACACTTAAAATGCTTCAGAATATATATAAAGATCATTTTCATAGGCATCATGTATGAATTGATATGATTTTCGCAAGATGCAAAGTTTCTGTCCAGATTAAGAACATTTCAATCCGATGAACAAGTGCAAAGCTATGAATGTCCCAATGCACCTATATGATAAATTTCGCAGATGAAAAGACAGACGTTTTTCCCAATGTGAACCGGGACGAGGGATCCGGGATGGACATAGCCCAGGCTATTTGGATGAACGGGTTGCGGCCGGCACGGGGCGCGACAGGGAAGGCGAGGTCGATTCCGATCAACCCCTTCGAGCTCACCTTAGCGATGGCCTCGAACCTAAGTCCTTTCACGGGGACATCTGCCGTGACAAAACCACGACAGTTGGCGCCTACCGTAGGGCTAACGCTCGGTGGTGTGGAGTTCTCGAAGAGCTGTCTCTCAGGGATCGAGGGATATGCCATTGGCAGGATGACCAAGAGTCGCCACGGCAAGCTCTACATCGACGACGCTGGCTGGGGCCCCGAGGCCGACTCAATCGAGTACGGGCGCCGGATCCCCTTCGGCGGAATTCACGTCATCATCGACAAGA
The DNA here is from genome assembly GCA_039707655.1 of Elymus sibiricus. Taxonomy (NCBI): domain Eukaryota; kingdom Viridiplantae; phylum Streptophyta; class Magnoliopsida; order Poales; family Poaceae; genus Elymus; species Elymus sibiricus. Next base: position 215,749,846 of record CM077665.1, on the reverse strand, counting down.
TTGGCGGATCTAAACCCGGGCCGGACATCTGCACCGACCTCGTCAAGCCGGCCCGGCGCGCGCAACCCGCCCGTGTTAACCCGGGCAGGAAGCGTGTCTTCGTCGGTTTCACCCAAGGCGCGAAGCTTGAAGGTTCCATGTCGCGGGAGGAAACCCTCATCTGCTCAGAGGATGGATCCTCGAGCAGAGAGACAGAATCAATCTACCAGCTTCACAACGGCGGGCTTGGGGGCTACGTCGAGGATTACCCCGAGCCAGAGTACCATGAGCCGGAATACTATGAGCCGCCGAGCCGCGCTGCTGTCTTCATGGCGGGATCGGCACCGGCCCCTAGTAGCACGGCCGCTGGTGCGTCCGGGTCTGGAGTTGGCAGGCCGCCGGCTCAGGTTCTTCTGGATCTGATGAATGAGCTTACAACTCTGATGGAAACCGAGGTCACTGCCGAAAACCAAGCGTCCCGTAACACGGAGATCACGAGGTTGAAGAACCAGATGGCCGGAGTCCAACAGGAAATCAATGCGTTGAAGGCTCAGATGGATGCTGAGTCGGAGCGCCTTAGGGCAGATGCTTTTCGCCTTGAGTTAGAGCAGCAGTCCGCAGCGGCGGTTCACCGGATGAGGCATCAATCCCGTTTGCCGGATCAATATGAAGCCAGAAATCTTTTCAACACGCCAGGGATGGGACGGAATGCACCTCTGACCGTAACCCGGACGGCGGAAGTACCTGGGAGCCGGGCGGCGGTTCAGCATCGGTAGTCAGACCCGCCCCGCAGGAACCAGACCCCGCCACAGTTTTTTCCAACACCGCCGGGTCATTATTCTAACCCGGCGGAGAACATGGTGGCAGCGGCGACCAGACTCGGCACAATCCCCATCCCTGATGGGGCGCCTTTCGCAGAGGAAGTATGGAACGCCATTGGATACCTGCAGACGGCGGTGGCCCAGCAGGAGAAGTATACTTATAGCCGGAGTCGCGTGCACTCAACCCCCATCCCGAGCCGCAGCTACAGCTGGCGTTTAGAGTCGCTGGCGGTCTCTAGCAATGAGCGACGTCGAAACCCGTCGCGAGTCGATCAGCCGGCTCTGGATGCTCAGGCGCTGGTGGATCGGGCAAGAGCGCAGCGAGAGGCGGCAGCATTGGCAGCTGCAGCGGCTTATCAAGAACCCACAGTCGCACCTTCCATTTTGGTAGGAACCGGAGTAACCTCCAGGGCTGTGGGAGTGCCATGCTTAGTGCCGGCTTTGCGAAACGACCGTCTGCCAAAGGACTTCAAGGGTCCTCGCAAGGTGCCCAATTATACTGCCGATCTGCCTCCAGAAGCTTGGATCGAAAGCTATGAACTAGCCATGGAGATGTTAGACGTCAGTGATGCAGTATGTGCTAAATATTTCATCATGATGCTGGAAGGGCCGGCTCGCACGTGGTTGAAGGGTTTGCCACCCAATACCATTAATTCCTAGGCCGAGTTAAAAGCGAAGTTCATCAAGAATTTCCAGGGAACGTGCAAGCAGCCCATGACAATTGTGGATCTGGATCATTGCGTGCAGAGGGAGGACGGGTCGGCTCATCATTGGGTCCGGCGGGTCTCAACTATCATACACTCTTCTGACAACATTACGGCGGCTCAAGCGGTCCTTATTCTGGAGAAGAATTGCCACTTTGTGCCCCTGAAGCAGAAGCTTGGCCGGCTCAAACGTACATGCCAGGATATGGGGAACTCATGGCGGCGCTCACCAAGTATGCGGACTCTGATAACACGAAGGACCCTGGCTCCGATGATGAGAAATTGGCCAAGGGTAAGAAGAATAACAATGGCAAGAGTCAACAGTAGAACGGGGGAGGAAACAACAATGACAACGGCGGGAAGCGGAAGCACCAGGACGGCGGGTTAGATTTGGTGGCCAACACCAGTGCTGGGAATAACCGTGGCAAGGGCAGCGGCAAGCCGCCTTTCGGTAAACGCAAGCCTGTTGACATGGAGGCGATGTTGAGCGTTCCTTGCCCGAAGCATAGCCTTCCTGATCAGCCGTCCACTCATGCTTGGAGGGATTGTTGGATCATGCGCGAGTATCGAAACTATAGCGCTAACCAGCATCAAGGCGACGGCGGCGGACCATCCGGCGGGTCAGGATCCGGTCCTTCCGGGTCCGGCTTTGGTCCAGGCGGCTCAGGCTCTGGCCATCAGGGTCTGGCTTTGGTCCAGGCGGTGGAGGTCAGCAACAAAATAACCAGTCCGAGTATCAGAGTAATCCCAAACAGCTTAATGGAGGGCAGTACCATGTTTTTACAACTAGCCTCGACAAGCGAGATCGGAAGGTGCGCAAGTGGGAAGTTAATGCAGTCATGCCGGCTCTCCCGCAATATTTCAAGTGGTTTGAGTATGACATAACTTGGAGTAGGGAGGATAACCCGCCGCGCATTGATAACCCGGGGCAGTTGGCTTTGGTAGTCGCCCCCCAAGTGGGAGGATATGTGTTCACCAAGGTACTTATGGATGGTGGCAGCATCATCAACATCCTGTATTATGACACTTTCCGCCGGATGAATTTGCTTGACAAGGATCTTAAAACCTCTTCAACGGTTTTTCATGGCGTGGTGCCCGGAAAGTCGGCTTATCCAGTGGGAAAGATTTCCTTGGTGGTAGCTTTTGGCGATGAATTCAACTACAGGGTGGAATCTTTATGGTTCGAAGTGGTCAAGATCAAGAGCCCGTACCACGCTCTGTTTGGACGGCCGGCTTACGCCAAGTTCATGGCTAGGTCTTGCTATGTTTACTTACAGCTTAAGATGCCCGGGTTAAAAGGGACGATTACTGTGCATGGTGATCGGAAGACGGCTCTTGAGTGTGAGGAAGGTGATGCAGCATATGCCGATTGGAGTTGTGCTGAGGCGGAGCTCAAGTTTTATAAGGAAAATGTTGACCCGGCAGATATGACCCCGCTAAATAAGCCTAACACGGAATCTGAGCCGCCCCTCAAGTTTGTGGCAGAAGATACCAAGCTAGTGGACTTTACGCCTGGCGACTCATCACAGCAGTTCACTATTGGGGCTAATATGGATCCCAAATAGGAAAGCGCGCTCATCGAATTCATCCGTGAGAATCGGGACATCTTTGCATGGAAGCCTTCTGACATGCCGGGTGTACCGAGAGAATTCGTTGAGCACCACCTTAATGTGGATCCTAAATTTAAGCCGGTCAAACAGTTCCTCCGTCGATTTAATGAGGAGAGGCGTAAGGCTATTGGAGAAGAGGTGGCCCGGCTCTTGGCAGCAGGATTCATCGTTGAAGTTTTTCACCCGGAGTGGCTAGCTAACCCGATGTTGGTACTCAAGAAGAACGGCACGTGGCGTGTGTGCGTGGATTACACGGATCTTAACAAGGCGTGTCCGATTGACCCGTTTGCTCTCCCCCGTATCGATCAGATCATTGATGCGACGGCGGGTTGTGAGAGTCTGTGCTTCCTGGATGCTTATTGAGGTTATCATCAGATCAAGATGGCAGTCAAAGACCAAGAGAAGACGTCTTTCATTACGCCTTTTGGAGCTTTCTATTATGTGTCTATGCCTTTCGGGCTCAAGAGTGCCTAGGCGACTTACCAGCGTTGTGTGCAGAACTGTCTTCATGGTCAAATTGGGCGCAATGTTCATGCTTATGTGGATGATATTGTGGTCAAGTCAAGGAAGAAGGAGACTCTGCTGGCTGATTTGAAGGAAACCTTTGACAATTTGCGGGTTTACAAGATGATGCTTAGCCCGGCAAAATGTGTGTTCGGTGTACCTGCAGGCAAGCTCTTGGGATTCTTGGTGTCTGAGCGTGGCATTGAAGCTAACCCGGACAAGATAAAGGCCATTACTTCTTTGTCTAAACCGGCGTTCATTAATGATGTTCAGCGCCTGGCGGGTCATATTGCTGCATTAAGCCGGTTCATAAGCCGCCTGGGTGAGAAAGCTATCCCTCTGTATCAGATGATGAAGAAGACAGACGATTTCGTCTCGAGTGATGCGGCTAATGAGGCGTTTGAGGTGCTAAAAAAGCAATTGGCTGAGCCGCCTGTTCTGGCCACTTCCGTGGAAAAGGAGCCTCTGCTCTTATATGTGGTGGCTAATAACAAGGCTGTCAGTGCTGCAGTTGTGGTGGAGCGCAAGGAGGCGGGTAAGGAATATCCAGTTCAGCGGCCGGTTTATTATGTCAGTGAAGTTTTGACGGAGTCTAAGCAAAGATATCCACATTGGCAAAAGCTGGTGCTTGGGGTGTTCATGGCCAATCGCAAGCTAAAGCATTATTTTCTTGGTCACCCAATCACGGTGGTCAGCTCTGCTCCTTTAGGAGATATAATTCAAAACAGAGAAGCCACTGGAAGGATTGCTAAGTGGGCAATTGAGCTTGGGCCTCTCAATCTGAAATATGTGCCCCGGACGGCTATCAAATCTCCAAGCCGTGGTGGATTTTATCAATGACTGGACAGAGTGTCAGATTCCTGAGGAAAAGCCGGACAATACTTATTGGACGGTTCACTTTGATGGATCCAGGCAATTGGAAGGCTCGGGGGCTGGAGTTATTTTAATTTCCCCACGAGGTGACAAGTTCTGTTATGTTTTGAGGCTAATGTTTCCTTGTACTAACAATGCAGCGGAATACGAGGCTTTGCTTCATGAGCTCCGTGTGGCCAAGGAGATGAACTTGAGCCGGGTCAGATGTCTTGGGGACTCAGACCTGGTGGCTCAACAAGTCTCTGGCACATGGGATTCTAAGGACCCTCGTATGGCGGCTTATCGTCAGGCGGTTGATGTTATTGCTGGCCACTTTAAAGGTTATCAGGTGGATCATATTGACCGCCGGAAGAATGAGGCGGCTGACGCTTTATCAAGGCTTGGGTCTCAGCGTAAGCCGGTGCCGCCTAATGTGTTCTTGGACGTGTTGCATCACCCGTCGGTCAAGTTGCCATCGGAGGAGGATTTGGCTATACCTGACGCGGAAGAGCAACTGGTGGCAGCTCTTCGCGCGATACCTGACTGGACGTTGCCTTATCTAACGTACCTGACCCGCGGCGAGTTACCTCAAGACGAGACTCTGGCACGACAGATCACAAGGCGGTCTAAGTCTATGACTATTGTCAACGGCGAGTTACATCGACGCAGTGTGACTGGTGTTTTCCAACGTTGTGTTTCTCCTGATGAGGGCCGTGAGATCTTGCAAGAAATCCATGCTGGCGATTGTGGTCATCACGCTGGGTCAAAATCATTGGTGGACAAGGCCTTTCGACACGGGTTTTACTGGTTAAGACCTCATAAAGATGCAGAGGATTTGGTCACTAAGTGTGGCGGGTGTCAAAAATTTGGGCGACGTGCCCATGTGCCGGCTCAAGAACTACGGATGATTCCAATCACCTGGCCGTTTGCAGTCTGGGGGCTTGATATGGTAGGACCTTTCAATAGGTCTACGGACAAGAAGACCCACCTCTTGGTGGCGGTTGACAAGTTTACTAAGTGGGTTGAGGCGGAGCCGGTCAGCAAGTGTGATGCAGCAACAGCAGTTCAGTTCGTCAAAAAATTGATCTTTCGTTTTGGCTATCCACATAGTATCATCACTGATAATGGCACAAATCTGTCCAAGGGGTCTATGAAGGAGTTCTATGATGAGGAGCATATCCGTCTTGATGTATCTTCGGTAGCTCACCCGCAGTTTAATGGTCAAGCTGAGCGTGCTAACCAGGAAATTTTGAGAGGTATAAAACCCCGGCTCATGGTTCCTTTGGAGCACACGCCGGGTTCTTGGGTGGAGGAGTTGCCATCTGTTCTTTGGAGCATAAGAACCACCCCCAATAGGTCTACAGGCTATACGCCTTTCTTCATGGTTTATGGCGCAGAAGCTGTTCTCCCCAGTGATATTCCTCATGACTCGCCCAGAGTGGCGGCTTACGTAGAAACTGATAACGAGGCGGCACGTCAAGATGCTTTGGATGCCTTGGACGAAGAGCGGGATCTTGCAGCAGCTCGATCGGTGATTTATCAACAAGTATTGCGTCGCTATCATAGCCACAGGGTCAAGACCCGGACGTTCCAAGAAGGCGACTTAGTACTCTGGCTGATTCAAGACCAGTCAGATATGCATAAGTTGTCACCTCCCTGGGAAGGACTGTTTGTGATCAACAGAAATCTCAACAATGGGTCTTATTATCTCATGGATATACGGGAGAGTGACAAGTCTCGCACTTCTGGTGAAGAGACAAAGAGGCCATGGAACATTGCTCACCTTCGGCCATACTATACTTAAGCCGCTAGTCCGGCTCTTATCAATGTACATATCTCTGTCATTGTATACACCATCTTTTATGATATAATAAAGTTGGCATCCCCATGATTAGGGGCCTCTGCCGTTTTCTCCGCACTGAAAGTGTCATACAAAGGAGTTGATCCTTAATCAGGTCACTTGGGGGACTTCCAACCCTATGGGTTTAGCTTACATACCCTCTTGGCCAGGCTTTATATGCCATGTTCGAGTTAAACCTGCCTGTTTGCAAATTGCTACTCCGCCATGTGACCCGCCGAACTCTTGACAGTTATTCTTGATAAGAGACACTGAACTTTTATAAGTTATTCTCGCACGAAGACCCTGAACTTGTCAAGGTTTAAACGGCGGCTTTTGTCATGAGAGAGCCGGCTTACAGTGAGCTAGGATAAACTCGTCTTGTCTACCGTAATCCCTCCGCTATGTGGCCTGTTCGTACTCTTAGCAATGTCAATCTTTTAAAGACCCTGAACTTGCTAAGGTTTAAACGACGGATTTATGTCACGTGAGACCCGGTTTACAAGTTTTCAGGCTTTCCGCCTAGTTTCTTCGGAAACAAAATTTTTCATAAAAAACAAGAAGTTATCTTGTCCTGCCGCGCCTTTAAAGCCGGCTTATAGGATGAGACATACAAAATACTTGTTTTTGCAGGTACTCTCAGGATGAGATTATAAGTTTTGGAAAATTCTGGTTTGATATTGCTCACGAAGTATAACCCGCCCGGCGCGTCAAAGCAGTCAAAAGATCATATATCAAAAGATGAATTTGCTAAGTCGCCGGCAGAAGCTTAAAACAGTGCATCAAAAGCACATGGGCAGACGGATAAAAGTTTTCCTACTACTATTACAAGGTTGTTCAAAATGCCCGAAAGTTGCAGACTTCAAGTTTTTTCATCCAATTCTAACCCGGCGAATTAAACAAGGCCGGGTTACCCCCGCATGATGCAAAGTTTTTCTCTAACTCGCCGCCGGGTCATCCTGCGCCGGGTCTTCGGTCTCTTCTATCTGGAGGTTGTCCACATCCCAATTGCAGTTGGTTAAAGCTTCAAACACGGCTTCATTGTGCAGGATTGGAGATGGGTCAACATCAGGAGCGAAGAGGTGCTTACGGCGTTGAGGAATCAGGCTCTTCGCTTCAAAAGTGGGCCCTTGAACACGTTTGTTATCTTCGGTGTAAGCCGCCTGGTATACTGATAGGTCAGCCTCTGCGGCCAGCCGGCTTGCCAGAATCCGGGACGCCTTATGACAGCGAGAGTAATCTTCTTGTGTAAACTGCGAGCCGTCATCCTTCAGTTGAGGGAAGCCATCCATCATCTCATCCGGGTTAAGCTCCGGGGCATAAGCCAACGACCGGCTCAAAGCAGCAATTGCGCCCTTGCGGGCAGCTGATCTCTTTAGTTCTTCCAGTTGCTTTGGGATGGTCGACATGACTTCCAGCACACCTTTTATGAGCTTTGGAACACCCCTCTCAGTCATGACAGCCCTGATGGTAATTAGAGACCCGGCATACAACTGTTCTGTCAAAGAGTATAAAGCTTTGAGTTTCAGCAGGCTGTTGTCTGACAGTTGGCGGCTCCGTTCACCTACAAACATGTCAAACTTTATAAGCCACCGGAGAAGATTATTGACAAGTATTTGTATATAGTTGAAGGTTAAGGATGCCTACCAAACACAGCTCCAATCATACGGGTTATCTGGCCCTTCAGAGTGTTCAGCTCGTCAGTCACAGTTTTGAGCCGGCCCTCTGCGTCTTCAGCACGTTTGGTCAGGGCGGCTTGGCTTGACTCAGCAGTCCGCTTGAAAGTTTTGAACTCTGTTTTGATCTTCTCAAGATCTATGGAGCAGAGCCGCCACTTTTCTTTCGTCTCTACTCGGGCGTCTTGTTGCAAGGATAAGTTTTTCTTCAAGTCCGTCAGGTTAGACTCGGCGGCGTTCAAAGATTCCTGCACAGGGCAAGTCATGACAGAGCAAGGTTGTCAGTTTTAAGCCACCAGTCCGGCTCACACAGTCTTATATCAAAATTTGGTACAATGATTACAAGTCCCAAGCAGATTACAAGCAATTTACTTGACACTTGGGGGCTAATGTGTCTCGGTTCTTTTTTATAGAACCGGCTCATTATTTAAGTAATGGCCCGGCCCTTGGGGGCTACGATTGGCGCTTAATCTATGATTGTGTGCCGGCTCATTACTTAGGTAATGACCCGGCCCTTGGGGGCTACAGTTGGCTCTTAATCTATGATTGAGTGTCGGCTCATTACTGGTATAATGACCCGGCCCTTGGGGGCTACAGTTGGCTCTTAATCTATGATTGAGTGCCGGCTCATTATTGGTATAATGACCTGGCCCTTGGGGGCTACACTTGGCTCTTATTATATCTTAGCTCTTTCTTATAGAGCCGGCTCATTACTTAGGTAATGACCCGGCCCTTGGGGGCTACGATTGGCTCTCAGTCCATGTTTTCACATACTGATGACTTTTCAAAAGTTGCCAAGTTAATGCAAGACCCGGCTGACCTTCTGAGAGTTCAACCGGTTCTTGGGGGCTACATAAGTATATACATGAAGAGGTAAGGGAAGTAAAGTACCTCGTATTTTTTCTTCATCTTGGCGACCAAGTTGGCCTCCATGTCTTGGCTGGCAAACAGACGACTCAAATAGCCGGCATGCAATTCATCGGCAGAAAGTTTATCCAAATTTGAAAGATCAGAGGGAGTCTTCTCTTCCTTGGAGGGAGCCACCTCGTCTTCCTTGATATGCTTTGATAGCGCATGTGAAGGAGCTGGAGGTTTGTAAGCCGCCCCGGTAACGATGACCTCTTCATGAGAAGCCATGTGTTCAGTTGACGGCCGGGGGCTGGGCGGCTTAGGAGTAGAATCTGGATGGGCTTCAGGAGCTTCACTGTCCATAGCAGCTGGCTCGGTCTGTGGAGGAACCCCTTCATGGGCATCTTTAGCAGCCTCAGAAAGTTCAATGTGAGATTCAGGAACATTGGGTGTTAGGTTCTCCGGGTCTTGGGCATCAGGAGTTGCGGATGACCAGGCCCCTTTCCTTTGTTTGGCTTCAGCCCTGCGAGCAAAGGCAATGTTGGATATGTCATGATAAGGTAGGAGAAATTAAACACATTTCGGGATATAGAAATACTTACCCCGGGTTAATAATAAGAGGAGGCGGCTTTGAGGCGGTCGAATCGCCAGAAGAAGGAGGCGAGTCCTAGAAAAAGTTAGCATTGTTAAATAGTTAATAAGCTGCAAGGATAGTGTACAGACAAAATAAGTTCAAGACAAGGAAGTACTTCGCTGCGCTGTTTCTGAGGGGCTGGCTCATTGGGTAAGCCGGTTAAAAGGTCTCCACAGCCGGCGCTCTGGGTCTGACGTCTGCTATCGTCTTGCTGTTTCTTCAAAAGAAAGTTATGACTCAAGTAAGCAAAAGGACGGGAACTCTTTACCTTCCGTACAGCCCGCCGTACTCTCTTTACTGGGGAAAGATCTGAGTCAAAGGAGACAATGGTTACCTCGGCAACGTCGGCATGGCTGGTTTCAGCTTCTTCCTGTAAGCAATCGTTGTCAATGAGTTGCATAAAGAGAAGACCAAGGGAGTCAAGTTCTACTTCCAAGTCATCTAAGTCAAACAACTCTTCCGTTGACTGTTTCCTCTTGCGGGTCGGCGCCTTAGTTTTTTATGCCTTCGGGACCTTGCTTTTCTTCTTGAGAGTCGGGGCAATAGTTTTTTCCAGAAGGAAGAGCCGGCCTACGTATGACAAAGCATACCGGCAGAAAAGGTTTAATAAAGTATGGAGTTAAAAGAATGGATGAGAAGTTAGGATGAAAAGACTTACATCCGGAGCCGGGTTAAGTGCAGAGAAGGGATTTAAACTCGTCTTGCTGCAGGTGGCTAATGATTCCCCCAGCAGAGATTTGACGATAGTATTAAGATCTTGGTCCTTCAAAGGGGTCTGGGTGAAGCGTTGAGGGTCGTCCAATTTACCAGTGTACTGGCACATTAAAGCGCCACGGCGGCTTAGCGGCAGAATCCTCCAGGAGACCCAGCAGTGGGTCAGATCAACACCCGTCAATCCGTTGGCCAACAGGGCCCTGACTTTTGAGAAAGTGGAGGCATATTGAGCCCGTCCGGCGGCTGACATCTGGTCCGGAAGTTCTGTATCTGTGCTAAGCCGGTAGGAACGGTAACCCGGCAGTGGGTTCTCCCCCTCTGGTGAAGTGTCTTGGCAGTAGAACCAAGTCTTGTTCCACTCTTTGGGGTGGCTTGGCAGGGTCGCTGCTGGGAAGAGTACATCCCTCCGCCTCTGAAGAGTAACGCCCCCGAGCTCAAGGCTTAACCCGTCTGCCATTTCTGTTTGGCGGTTAATGTAAAAGTACTCCTTGAAGAAGTCAACAGACGGCTCCTCCTGAAGATAGGCTTCACAGAAGGTTTGAAATTGGCACATGTTGGTGATAGAATTCGGGCCAATGTCTTGGGGGTGCAGCTTGAACGCGTGTAAGACATCCCGGAAAAACTTTGACCCGGGTGGGGAAAAGCCCCGAAGAAGATGGTCTGTGAATATAATGACCTCCCCGTCTTTGGGTTTAGGGGTAGTCTCATTGCCTGGAACCCGCCAGTGGATAATATCCTGAGCCGGCAGAACTCCCATGGTGACAAATTCTTTGAGAGACACTTCGGTCACTCCGGACTTTACCCAGTTGCAGGTGGACGGAGTTTTTGACATGGTGGCGGCTTAGGAAACTGCGGGAAGATATGCATATTCGGCAGGTTAAAATACATTCTGACCAAGGTTGCTATGACTAGAAATGATGACAGCGTATGGCGGGTTAATAGGAAATTATAAGCCACCGAAGCTACTTGCGATATGACAACATGAGCCGGCAGCTTTACGGCGGGTTAAGGTTATCAGCACAGATTGAAAAATTACTAAGCGTTGACAAACAGATTCTACAACTACGGCTATGGATTCAAGATCTATGGGCGATGGAATAAGAAAAATATTCTAGCCCTAAAAGGACCGGTGGAAGAACAGACGGCCCCTGCGCAGATCAAAACGGGTTGCGGATCTGCAATGAGTGCGGTGTGATTATAGAGCGGGCGGCCACGTGATTTGGGCACTATTATGAGGCCCTAAAGAGGTGTTTTCTTTATCCAAATATGTGAAGGACATTCCGATGAACGGCGATGAACACTGGAGAAACCCGACGAACTCGGAGGAGATCTAAAGGATTGTTGCGGATCTAACAAGGAGCAGGATTGAAACCTGGAGGATGCGGTCGGATGCGGCGATGTTCTGGACGTGTTCAGGTTGATGCAGCGGCCTGAGTTGACGAAGATGGCGAGGACTGAACGGCGCGACGAGCTTCGGCGGCGCGACAAGCTTCGCTGGTCCAGAGGAAGAAGAAGGAGATGGCGGCGGGGAAAAATGGAAGTGAAACCCCCCCCTGCTTATTTATAAGGTTATAATAGCCTCACCAACGGTCTGGTGCGGGAATCGAGGAAGCACGATGATGATTAAACTAAGAAGACGCCTCGATTTTCGGGCTGGTCATATTAATGACTAAAGATCGGCTCTGACGTCAGAGGAATCTTTTTTTATTTTTCTGATGACGTCACGGCGGGTCATGAAAGCTTGTCAGAAGCAACGACCGCTCATTTTTGGCGGGTTATGAACCTTCATCAGAGACGGCGCTGTCCATTTACGGTGGGTCGTGAAGATTTATCAGAGTGCAAGATGCGCCAACCAGAGGATTTGGAGATTGACATGAACCAGTTCAAATCAATCTGGGACCTAATGTTGGGGATATAACCCCGTGGTGAGACCCGCCCAGGAGGGGCCGGGTCATACGGTTGGCGTCTTACGACAAGGAGTAAGCTTATCCAATGGGCTTGGAGGCCCAGAGCCAGAAGACAAGATGTAACCCGGTGGGCTTGAGTCGCCGGGGGCGGCTTGTTAGACAAGGCATGTGTAATTAGAGGTGAGGTCGGTTATCAAGTGTAACCCGACCCGGACTATTGTAAGCCCAGGGCCTTGACATGTGTATATAAAGGCGGGTTACCTGGGCGGCTTAGACCACGAAACAACTCATCGATAGCTAGGTCAAGCGAACTCGCTCCCTTGTAATCGATACCCAATCAATACAACACAAAGCAGGACGTAGGCGTTTACCTCTTTCCGAGGGGCCGAACCTGGGTAACTCTTGTCTCTCGATTCCGATCAACCCCTTCGAGCTCACCTTAGCGATGGCCTCGAACCTAAGTCCTTTCACGAGGACATCTGCCGTGAAAAAACCACGACAGCGGTGGAGGAAGGGGCACATGCGACGGCGTGGTGCGGGGCTGCTCTGGCCCGATTCGGACCGGGGCGGGCCTGCCTCGGGCTAGGGCAGGCCATGGTAGCGGTGGGCGCTGGTGGGGACGAGTGGCGGCGCGGGGGTGGTGGAGGGCGGCGGCTGCGGCGGCGCAGGCTTGGCAGGGCCTGCCAAGTTGCGGCGCGGCTGTGGCTTGACACGAAAAATGAGGGGGAGAAGGAGAAGGCTAGGGTAGGCCAAAAATGGCATGGGGGAACTGCTTAAATGGGCAGGGTTAGGGTTAGGGGTTTTTGCTCCGTTTTCGGACCGTTTCCTCTCGATCGGACGGTCTGAAATAGAAGGGTAGGCTAGGTGAGCATAAGTGGGTTGCGTAGAGGGTTTGGGCTGAGAAGAGAGAGAGGTTTGCGGCCCGTTACAGGTTTTAGAAATACCGAAAACATGTGTAATTTAACCGGCTATAGTGCCGCTATAGGTTTAACCGTTGGGGCATCAAACGGACTCCGAATGCGACGAATTTGGCAGGTGGTATACCTACGCTATATTAAGGCCGCACGCCAACTATCACCCCATTCCGATAACATGTTTATCCCACTTTACAAATATTATTACCACAATGCCATGGGCGCATGCAAGTGTGTTTGGTCTCGAATCAGTCAACGACAAGAACAGGGAGAACCGATGATGACCCACAAGTATAGGGGATCAATCGTAGTCCTTTCGATAAGTAAGAGTGTCGAACCCAACGAGGAGCACAAGGAAATGATAAGCAGTTTTCAGCAAGGTATTCTCTGCAAGTGATGTAAGTAATAGTAATAGATAGTTTTATAGCAAGATAATTCGTACCAAGTGACAAGTAACAATAGTATCAAGTGTGCAGCAAGATAGCCCAATCCTTTTTATAGGAAAGGACAGGCCTCAAACAACTCTTATATAAAGCAAAGCGCTCCTGAGGACACATGGGAATTTCTGTCTAGTCATGTTCATCATGTTGAGTTGATTCGCGTTCGTTACTTTGTTAATTTGATATGTGGGTGGACCGGTGCTAAGGTGTTGTTCTTACTTGAAGAGGCAACCCACTTATGATTACCCCCTCTTGTAAGCATCCGCAATTACGAAAGACTAATTAAGATATATCTAAACATAGCATGAAACGTGTGGATCCAAATCAGCCCATTATGAAGTAACACATAAACTGGGGTTTAAGCTTGTGTCACTCTCGCACCCCATCATCTACTTGTTACTCCGCAATGCCTTCCCTTAGGCCCATAACATGGTGAAGTGTCGTGTAGTCGACGTTCACACGACACCACTAAGAGAAGGAACAACATACACATCATCAAAATATCGAATGAATACCAACTTCACATGATTACTTATAACAAGACTTCTCCCATGTCCTCAAGAACAAAAGTAACTATTCAGACATCATCAACATTATCAAGATCAAAGGGGTAATAATGGTGATCAATGATCTGAACATAATATCTTCCACCAAGTAATCCAACAAGCATCAACTATGAGATGTAATCAACACTACTAGTAACCCACAGGTACCAATCCGAGGTTTTGAGGCAAAGATTGAATACAAGAGATGAACTAGGCTTTGAGATGAGATGGTGTTCGTGAAGATGTTGATGAAGGTTAGTCCTCCCACGAAAGAGGAAGCGTTGGTGATGATGAAGGTTTCCCCGTCAGAATCTCTCTGCCGGAAAGGAAATGGGCCTCTGCCCAGGTTTCCACCTTGAGACGGCGGTGCTTTGTCCCGAAAGTATCTTCTTGATTTTTTTTCTAGGGTAAATTACACCATATAGGAGAAGAGGGGTGTCGGGAGACCTGCTAGGCCCCCACAAGCTAGCAGGGCACGCCTAGGGGGGTGGGTGTGCCCTGTTGGCTTGTTGCCAGCAGGTGGCCCCCCTCTGGTATATTTTTGGCGCAATACTTCTTATATATTCCATAAAAAATCTCCGTGAAGTTTCAGGTCATTTGGGGTTCAGTGATTTTTCAGCCTTTTTTGGTTTTCAGGTCCAGAATTCGAGTTTCCAGTGATTTCCCTCTTTGTGATGTACCTTGCATATTCAAAGAGAAAAAACATAAGAACTGTATCATAATGAGGAATAATGAACAAGAATAACATAAATATCAATAAGAATTCATGATGCAAAATGGACGTATCAACTCCCCCAAGCTTAGACCTCGCTTGTCCTCAAGCGAAAGCCGAACTCGATAATAGTGCCCACATAATTTGAGAGAGAGGTGTCGATAAAAACAGAATACGGACATGAGAGCATCATGAATAATAACATAGCAGCAAGTTTTTCATCATATAACTTCTCATAAACAAGTAACAATCTATCCACAATTGTTGAGGTATGATGCATAAACTTTATTGACAATCAACAAACTATGTTCTTAGTCATTGAGACAATCTCAATTCATCGTATTCCCCAACACATAATGCCTGCCAACTAGAGAGTTAATAGGTAGGAATAGGGATAAACATTATTGACTCATGCATAAAAGTAAGCACATGAAAGTAAAAGATATGCCATTCACAGATGGAAGCATAGATTATCATGCGCTTTCTATTTTTGCATGTGCAACTCTTAGTGTAAAGGAACGTCACTTTATATTGCCCTTATGATAGCAAACTTTATTATGCAATCTATCTCTTTTATTTCTTTGCCATCACAAGATTGTACAAAGTTTATGTTCCCTTACAATAAAAGATCATGCATATTTAAGAGCAATTTTTATTGCTACATGCACTGATGACAACTTGCTTGAAGGATCTTATTCAATCCATAGGTAGGTATGGTGGACTCTCATGGAAAGAAATTCGGTTTAAGGGGTTATGGACGCACAAGTAGTATCTCTACTTAGTGCGGAAAAACAATTGGCTAGCAAAAGATATATAGCAAGCACCACATGTTAAAGGATCCATGACAATATAACTTCTATGTGAATGTAAACAAACATGATCATTACGTTGTCTTCCATGTCCAACATCAAAAAATTTATCATTATATAATATTTGGTGGGGGCTCACAATCATAGAAGATGTCCAAGATAGTGTATTTGTATGTGAATCTCCTCTCCTCTATCATAATCTTGCATAGATTGTATCAATGACTAATGCTATGTTTGTTTATTCCCAACAAATTTTATCTAACATACTTCTTCTATGTGAAGTCATTACTCACCATGGGATTAGCATATGACTTTTCTATTTCTTTTATTTCATTGCTATGATTGATGCATGAGAGTAAAGCAAGCAAACTCAAACTAATCCTTATTATATAACTCTCATACTTGATTACAAGGATAGATAGATCTCAAAGCAAAAACTCTAAGCATAGCAAATCTGATATTTTATTTCTCTAAATTACGACATAACTAAGGATCGAACAAAGATAGATGATAATCGTAAAAGTGATGGTGATACGATACCGGGGGACCTCCCCCAAGCTTGGAACAAGCTAGGGGTGTTCCCAATACATATAAACTCAGGTGTCCTCCTTGGATGATGATGGTGATGATGTAGTAGGCTTGTACTTCAAGAGGTATTCCAGATTATAGATTATCCTCCAGAGAGCATGATTTTGCTCTTCTAACAAGATGACTTCATGAGTGAGTGATGTATTCTGAGCACAGATAGACTCCATGGCATTCAATGTGTCAATTTCAGGTAAAGAAATATTATCACGAAAAGGTAATAGTGATTCTCCCTTGTTAGATACTCCATAGAGATGATTAGCATAGTCTCCCTTGGATACTTTAGCTTCCTCCTGGTTCCTCTCCACGGCATCTCCGGGGAACTCCGGTGTATCCTCTTCCCTAGAAGATAGCTCGTAGTAGACTTCGTTGTAGGGGCGTCTGCCCGGTGAAGGCCGCACTATGTGATGCTTCTTGCGGAGGGTTGATGACCCACAAGTATAGGGGATCAACCGTAGTCCTTCGATAAGTAAGAGTGTCGAACCCAACAAGGAGCAGAAGGAAATGACAAGCGGTTTTCAGCAAGGTAATTTCTGCAAGCACTGAAATTGTAGGTAACAGATAGTTTGATAGCAAGAGAAATGGTAACGAGCAAGTAACGGTAACGGTAAGTAAGGTGCAGCAAGGTAGCCTAATACTTTTGTGGCAAAGGACAGGCCAGAACAATCTCTAGTAATAGGCAAAGTGTTCTTGAGGGTACACGGGAATTTCATCTAGTCACTTTTATCATGTTGGTTTGATTCGTATTCGCTACTTTGATAATTTGATATGTGGGTGGACCGGTGCTTGGGTGCTGTTCTTTCTTGAACAACCTCCCACTTATGATTAACCCCCTCGCAAGCATCGGCAACTACAAGAAAAGTATTAAGATAAAATCTAACCATAGCATTAAAGGTTTGGATCCAAATCAGCCCCTTACGAAGTAGCGCATAAACTAGGATTTAAGCTTTTGTCACTCTAGCAACCCATCATCTAATAACTACTCCACAATGCATTCCCTTAGGCCCATGAATGGTGAAGTGTCATGTAGTCGATGTTGACATGACACCACTAAGGGAATCACAACATACATATCATCAAAATATCGAACACATATCAAATTCACATGATTACTTGCAACATGACTTCTCCCGTGACCTCAAGAACAAAGGTAACTACTCACAAATAATAATCATGCTCAAGATGATAGGGGTATTGAATAGCATAATGGATCTGAACATATAATCTTCTACCAAATAAACCATATAGCAATCAACTACGCAAGGTAATCAACACTACTAGTCACCAACAGGTACCAATCTGAGGTTCCCGTACAAAGATTGAACACAAGTGATGAACTAGGATTTGAGAGGAGATGGTGATGTTGAATATGTTGATAAAGATTGGCCTCCCAAAGATGAGAGGGGTGTTTGTGATGACGATGGCTTCGATTTCCCCCTCCGGGAGGGAAGTTCCCCCGACGGAATCGCTCTGTCGGAGGCAAAAGTGCTCCTGCCCAAGTTCCGCCTCGAGGCGGTGGCGCTTAATCCCGAAAGTCCTCCTCTGATTTTTTTCTAGGTCAAATGTGACCATATACTAGAAGATGGGCACCGGAGGTGGGCCGAGGAGGCCACAACCCATCAGGGCGCGCCCAGGGGGGCCTGGCGCACCCTGGTGGGTTGTGCCCACCGGGTTGGCCCCCTCCGGTAGTTTTCTGCTCCAGTATTTTTTATTTAATATAAAAATAATCTCCGTAAAATTTCAGCTTCATTGGAGTTGTGCAGAATAGGTATCTCTGATGTGCTTTTCTTGGGTCCAGAATTCCAGCTGCCGGTATTCTCCCTCTTTGTGTAAACCTTGCATATTATGAGAGAAAAGGCATTAGGATCACTCCCTAAAGCATTATTATTCAACAAAACATTGTAAATAACAGTAGGAAATCATGATGCAAAATGGACGTATCAACTCCCCCAAGCTTGGACCTCGCTTGTCCTCAAGCGAAAGACGATATTGAAAAGCATGTCCACATGATTTGAGAGAGAGGTGTCGATAAAAACAAAATACGGACATAGAAGCATCATGCTTATTAATATAATAGCAACAAACTCTATTATAAAACTTATTCAATACATTTTTATCACATAACTTCTCATGAACAAGTAACAATTCATCACAACATAGAAGTATGAAGCATAACCTTATTGAAAACCAACAAACTATGTTCTCAGCCAACTTTGCAACTACAATTCATCATATTTTCAGGAAGGGTCGCATGTCGGAGCCTTTTGGCAAGTCCACATAGTCAACCATCATTTAGTCTTCTATGATTGCTAACACTCACGGCATACCCATGAACAAAAAGTTTCAACCGGAGACATAGGAAGATAGGGGCTTATAGTTTCGCCTCCCAACGTATTCACCTCAAGGGTGATGTCAACAATAATAACGCATACCCACTCATATCCAGTTGGATATATGTGCCTAGATCTTTCCTCACCACATGATGCTTGCAAAAAGAAAAAGTAAAAAGGAATAGGGAAGAATACTTTAACTCTTGCATAAAAGTAAATACATAAAAGTAAAAGATAGTCCCTTCGCAGAGGGAAGCGGAGGTTGTCATGCGCCTTTTTGGTTTGTACACCCAATCCCTTAATGTAAAAGAACGTCACGCTATATTGCCCCCTATGATAGCAACCTTGATTATGCAGTCCGTCACTTTTATTACTTTGCCATCATAAGTTCGTATAGCGCTCAATTTTCTCTTACACTAATTGATCAAAACACTTTTAGAAGCAATTTTTATTGCCTTATTGCACTGATGACAACTTACTTGAAGGACCTTAATCGATCCATAGGTAGGTATGGTGGACACTCAAAGAATGAATTTGGGTTTGGGTTTTTGGATGCACAAGTAGTATCTCTACTTAGTGCGGAATTTTTGGCTAGCAAAGATATTGAGCAAGCACCACATGTTAAAGGATCTATGACAATATAACTTCTATGTGGATATGAACAAGCATAAATCATTACGTTGTCTTCCTTCTCCAACGTCAACAATTTTGACATATAATACTTGATAGGGGCTCACAATCATAAAAGGTGTCCAAGATAGTGTATTTGCATGTGAATCTTCTCTTCCCTTATTAATTCTTTCATGAATTGCATCATTGACCAATGTTATGTTTGTCAATCTCCAACAAATTTACTAATTATGCTTTTCCTTATGTGATGTCATTACTCACCATAAGATTAGCATATGATTCTTTTCATTTGTTTTTATTGCAACAAGAGAGTAGAGAGGCAAAAACTCAAACTAAACTTTATTATATAACTCTCACTCGATTACATAGATAGATAGGCCACGAAACTAACACACGAAAGTAGATCATGCTAAACTTTTATTCAACTAACCCAAAGGGAAACTAAAGATCGAACTAAAAATAGGTAAAGGTGAATAAAAGTGGTGGTGATACGATACCGGGGCACCTCCCCCAAGCTTGGCTCAAGCCAAGGGGAGTGCCCATACCCGTGTGCTCAAGTCTCCTTTGGTGGTGGTGATGAAGTATCACACCTCACAGTAGTACTCCAATTTGTGGATGACTCTCCGAAGGGTAATGATGTGTTCCTCTAGCAAAATATTTTCATGAGTGAGAAATTTATTCTGAACATGTACCGCTTTGAAAGCCCTAAAAGCTTCAATTCCAATGGGGGTGACATGGTTGTAATAAGGTTGAATAAAGTGTGATTTTTACGGAAAGCACCATGAATAAAGTGTTTTGCTGATTTTTCGGAGTCCGTTTACTTACCATATCACGTACCTCCTATTTTTTTCAGAATTCTGAAGTGTTCCGGAAGGTTTCTTTTATGTGTTCCTCCGGTGTCATGGTTTGGATAACATTGCTTTCAACGTCAATAGGCGTACCTGAGATATAATGCTTAATTCTTTGACCATTGACCACCTTCGGATTAGTACCGTCGGCGTTATTAATCTTGATAGCTCCAGAACGATAAACCTCTTCGGTAATATATGGTCCTTCCCATTTGGAGAGAAGCTTACCTGCAAAAAATCTTAAACGATAGTTGAACAAAAGAACATAATCTCCTATTTTGAATTCCCGCTTTTGGATTTTTTTGCCATGCCATCTTTTTACTTTTTCTTTGAATAGTTTGGCATTTTCATAGGCTTGGGTTCTCCATTCATCTAGTGAGCTAATATCAAATAGCCTCTTCTCACCGGCAAGTTTGAAATCATAGTTAAGTTCTTTAATTGCCCAAAATGCCTTATGTTCTAATTCTAGAGGCAAATGACAAGCTTTTCCATATACCATTTTGTATGGAGACATACCCATAGGATTTTTATAAGCTGTTCTATAGGCCCAAAGTGCATCATCTAATTTCTTAGACCAATTCTTACGAGACCTATTGACAGTTTTTTGTAATATTAATTTTATTTCTCTATTGCTAAGTTCAAATTCACCACTAGATTGAGGATGATAGGGTGATGCAATTCTATGGTTAACATCATATTTAGCAAGCATCTTACGGAAAGCACCATGAATAAAGTGTGAACCACCATCGGTCATTAAATATCTAGGGACTCCAACCTCGGGAAGATAACCTCTTTAAGTATTTTAATGGATGTGTGGTAATCAGCACTACTAGTTGTAATAGCTTCTACCCACTTAGTGACATAATCAACAGCAACCAAAATATGAGTGTACCGGTTACAGGAAGGAAAAGGCCCCATATAATCAAAAACCCAAACGTCAAATGGCTCAACAACAAGTGAATAATTCATAGGCATTTCCTGACGCTTACCGATATTACCAATTCTTTGACATTCATCACAAGACAAGACAAACTTACGGGCATCCTTGAAGAGAGTAAGCCAATACCAACCGGATTGCAATACCTTATGAGCAGTTCTATCTCCCACATGATGTCCTCCATAAGCTTCGGAATGACATTTCCGTAGGATTTTTTCCTGTTCATGCTCAGGTACACAACGTCTAATAATACCATCTACTCCTTATTTATAAAGATGTGGGTCATCCCAAAAGTAATGTCTCAAGTCGTAGAATTTTTTTCTCTTTTGTTGGTATGTGAAGCTAGGTGGTATATATTTAGCGACAATCTAGTTAGCATAATCAGCATACCAAGGGGTGTTTTGTGAAACACTTATTGCAACTAGCTGATCGTCAGGGAAACTATCATCAATAGGTAATGGGTCATCAAGACTATTTTCTAACCTAGACAAGTTATCAGCTACGGGGTTCTCAGCTCCCTTCCTATCAACGATGTGTAAGTCAAATTCTTGAAGCAAGAGAACCCACCTAATGAGTCTAGGTTTAGCATATTTATTGTCCATGAGGTATTTTATAGCAGCATGATCGGTGTGAACAATAACTTTTGAATGAACAATATAGGATCTAAATTTATCACAGGCAAACACAGCTGCTAAAAATTCCTTTTCAGTAGTAGCATAATTTCGTTGGGCACTGTCTAGAGTTTTACTAGCATAATGGATAACATTCAATTTCTTATCAACTCTTTGTCCTAGAATAGCACCAACAACATAATCACTAGCATCACACATAATTTCAAAAGGAAAGTTCCAATCAGGTGGTTGAACGATAGGTGCAAAGGTTAAGGCTTTCTTGAGTGTTTCAAAGGCTTCCACACAATCATCATCAAAACCAAAGGGAATATCCTTTTGCAAAAGATTAGTAATAGGCCTAGAAATTTTAGAGAAGTCTTTAATGAACCTCCTATAAAAGTCAGCATGACCAAGGAAACTTCGAATACCTTTAATATCTTTGGGACATGGCATTTTCTCAATTGCATAAACTTTAGCTTTATCCACCTCAATACCTCGTTCAGATATTTTATGCCCCAAGACAATATCTTCATTAACCATAAAGTGGCACTTCTCCCAATTCAAGACGAGATTAGTTTGTTCACATCTCTGCAAAACTCAATCAAGGTTGCTTAAGCAATCATCAAAAGAAGTTCCGTAAATGGAGAAATCATCCATGAAAACCTCCACAATCTTTTCACAAAAATCAGAGAATATAGCAGTCATACATCTTTGAAAGGTAGCGGGTGCATTGCCTAAACCAAAAGGCATACATCTATAAGCATAGGTTCCAAAAGGGCAAGTAAAGGTGGTTTTCTCTTGATCGGATTGTGACACAGGGATTTGAGAGAAACCAGAATATCCATCTAAGAAACAAAAGTGTGTGTGCTTAGATAGTCTTTCTAGCATTTTATCAATGAAAGGTAGAGGGTAATGATCTTTTCTAGTAGCTTTATTTAATTTTCTAAAATCAATTACCATTCTATAGCCAGTAACAATTCTTTGTGGGATAAGTTCATTCTTATCATTGGGAACAACGGTAATACCGCCTTTCTTAGGGACACAATGAACAGGGCTTACGCATCTACTATCAGCAATGGGATAGATTATACCTACTTCTAGAAGCTTTAATATTTCAGTTCTTACCACTTTTTTCATCTTAGGATTCAATCACCGTTGATGATCAACAACGGGTTTAGCATCAGGTTCCATATTAATCTTGTGCTAACATAGAGTGGGACTAAGGCCCTTAAGATCATCAAGAGTATATCCAATAGCAGCCCGGTGCTTCCTCAGAACTTTTAATAATCTTTCTTCTTCATGTTCTGAAAGGTTAGCACTAATAATAACAGGATATATCTTTTTCTCATCAAGATAAGCATACTTCAAAGTGTCAGGCAATTGTTTTAGTTCAAACACAGGATCACCTTTAGGTGGAGGGGGACCTCCAAGAGTTTCAATAGGCAAATTGTGTTTCAGGAGAGGTTGTTGTTCAAAGAAAATCTTATCTATTTCATTTCTTTCACGCAAGTGCATATCATTTTCATGGTCAAGCAAATATTGTTCTAATGGATCGGTGGGAGGCACAACAATAGAATCAAGACCAATTATTTAATCCTTACTAGATAACGCTTTATCACGAGGTTGTCTACTAAACTTGGAAAAATTAAACTCATGAGACACATTACCAAAACAGACACCGACAGTTTGTTTTTCACAATCTATCTTAGCACTGATGGTGCTCAAGAAAGGTCTACCAAAGATAATGGGACAAAAGTCATCTCGTGGGGAACTAAGGACTAGAAAATCAGTAGGGTATTTCACTTTCCCACACAAGACTTCAACATCTCTAAC
The DNA here is from genome assembly GCA_039707655.1 of Elymus sibiricus. Lineage (NCBI taxonomy): Eukaryota > Viridiplantae > Streptophyta > Magnoliopsida > Poales > Poaceae > Elymus > Elymus sibiricus. Next base: position 215,726,565 of record CM077665.1, on the reverse strand, counting down.
AATCCCAAGTGGTGTGATATTGTCTCTATTAGCAAGTTTAATAGTAACATCAATGTCTTCTATTTCAGAAGGTGCTATTTCATCCATGATTTCTTGATATAAGGTAAAAGGGATATCACTCACACTAGCACCTAAATCACATAAACCATGATAGCAATGATCTCCTATTCTGACTGAGACAACATGCATGCCTTCTATGGGTCTATGTTTATCTTTTTCACCGGGTTTAGCAATTCTAGCAGCTTCATCACAGAAGTAGATAACATGCCCATCAATATTTTCTACCAAGAGATCTTTAACCATAGCAACACTAGGTTCTACTTTAATTTGTTCAAGGGGTTTAGGTGCTCTTATATTACTCTTACGAACCACAGTTGATACCTTAGCATGTTCCTTTATCCTAACAGGGAAAGGTGGTTTTTCAATATAAGCAGTAGGCACAACTAGATCAAAATTGTAAATGATAGTTTCTTATTTAGCTATGACCGGTTCTTTAATTTCTTCTTTAATAGGGGGATGATATTTAAACCGCTTCTCCTTAGGGAGATCAACATGAGTAGCAAATGCTTCACAGAAAGAGCCAACTATCTCAGAGTCAAGTCCATATTTAGTGCTAAACTTGTGAAAAGTATCGGTATTTATAAAAGATTTAACACAATCAAACTCAAGCTTAATACCTGACTCATTACCTTCGTCAAGTTCCCAATCTTCAGAGTTGTGTTTAATTCTTTCTAAGAGATCCCACTTGAATTCAATAGTCTTCTTCATATAAGAACCAGCACAAGAAGTATCGAGCATGGATTGATCATTACGAGAAAGCCGAGCATAAAAATTCTGAATGATAACTTCTCTCGGAATGTCATGATTGGGGCATGAATATAGCATTGACTTAAGCCTCCCCCAAGCTAGAGTGACGCTTTCTCCTTCACGAGGCCAAAAATTATATATATAATTCCGATCACGATGAACTAGATGCATGGGATAAAACTTTTGGTGGAACTCCAATTGCAAACGATTCCAGTTCCACGATCCAAGATCATCACATAGCCTATACCATGTCAATGATTTTCCCTTCAAAGATAAAGGGAAAACCTTCTTCTTAACTTCAACTCCGGGTAAACCTGCAAGCTTAAATAATCCACAAATTTCGTACACATATAATAGGTGCATATCTGGATGTTCAGTTCCATCTCCTGCGTAAGGTTTAGCAAGCAGTTGTTCTACCATACCCGAAGGAATTTCATAACCAATATTTTCAGTAGGTGCAGTAGGTTGAGGGGCAACTAATTGTGGTTCCGGTCGAGGTGAAGTTACCCCGAACAAACCCCTCAAAGGATTATTTCCATAGTAGCAAGTAGCAATAAATTTCAGCACGTAGTATAAGTATTTCCTTACCGATTTCCACTTACCAAGAGCGCTTCACTCCCCGGCAATGACGCCATAAAAGAGTCTTGATGACCCACAAGTATAGGGGATCAATCGTAGTCCTTTCGATAAGTAAGAGTGTCGAACTCAACGAGGAGCAGAAGGAAATGACAAGCGGTTTTCAGCAAGGTAATTTCTGCAAGCACTGAAATTGTAGGTAATAGATAGTTTGATAGCAAGATAATTGGTAACGAGCAAGTAACGGTAACGGTAAGTAAGGTGCAGCAAGGTATCCCAATCCTTTTGTGGCAAAGGACAAGCCAGAACAATCTCTAGTAATAGGCAAAGTGTTCTTGAGGGTACACGGGAATTTCATCTAGTCACTTTTATCATGTTGATTTGATTCGTGTTCGCTACTTTGATAATTTGATATGTGGGTGGACCGGTTCTTGGGTGCTGTTCTTACTTGAACAACCTCCCACTTATGATTAACCCCCTCACAAGCATCGGCAACTACAAGAAAAGTATTAAGATAAAATCTAACCATAGCATTAAAGGTTTGGATCCAAATCAGCCCCTTACGAAGTAGAGCATAAACTAGGGTTTAAGCTTCTGTCACTCTAGCAACCCATCATCTAATAACTACTCCACAATGCATTCCCATAGGCCCATGAATGGCGAAGTGTCATGTAGTCGACGTTCACATGACACCACTAAGGGGATCACAACATACATATCATCAAAATATCGAACACATATCAAATTCACATGATTACTTGCAACATGACTTCTCCCGTGACCTCAAGAACAAAGGTAAATACTCACAAATAATAATCATGCTCAAGATCAGAGGGGTATTGAATAGCATAATGGATTTGATCATATAACCTTCCACCAAATAACCCATATAGTAATCAGCTACGCAAGGTAATCAACACTACTAGTCACCCATAGGTACCAATCCGAGGTTCCGGTACAAAGATTGAACACAAGAGATGAACTAGGGTTTGAGAAGAGATGGTGATGTTGAAGATGTTGATAAAGATTGGCCTCCCAAAGATGAGAGGGGTGTTGGTGATGACGATGGCTTCAATTTCCCCCTCCGGGAAGGAAGTTCCCCCGGCGGAATTGCTCCGCCGGAGGGAAAAAGTGCTCCTGCCCAAGTTCCACCTCGAGGCGGCGGCGCTTCATCCCGAAAGTCCTCCTCTGATTTTTTTTCTAGGTCTAATGTGACCATATACCAGAATATGGGCACCGGAGGTGGGCCGAGGAGGCCACAACCCATCAGGGCGCGCCCAGGGGGGCCTGGCACGCCCTGGTGGGTTGTGCCCACCAGGTTGGCCCCCTCTGGTAGTTTTCTGCTCCAGTATTTTTTATTTAATACAAAAATAATCTCCGTAAAATTTCAGCTTCATTGGAGTTGTGCAGAATAGGTATCTCTGATGTGCTTTTCTTGGGTCCAGAATTCCAGCAGCCGGTATTCTCCCTCTTTGTGTAAACCTTGCATATTATGAGAGAAAAGGCATTAGAATCACTCCCTAAAGAATTATTATTGAACAAAACATCATAAATAACAATAGGAAATCATGATGCAAAATGGACGTATCAAGGGTCGGTGGATCCATGGATTCCTCACGAAGATATGCGAGCCCTGATGACAAAACAACTCGAAACAAGAACAGAGTAGAAACTCACGATGCGGTGGTGAAAACATACGGGAGTATATATAATGAATTTTCCTCGGTTAGAATACATGTCCAGGAAGAAAACGGAGTCCGGGAGGCACACGAGTGCCCCACAAGCTATCAGGGCGCGCCTAGGGGGGTGGGCGCGCCCTGTTGGCTTGTGCCTCCCTCGTGGGTCCCCCTGACTCGTTTTTATTTTTGGAATTTTTCTAAAATACCAAAACCAACATAACATATTTTTTTGAAATTTTTGGAGTCGGTTTACTTACAGTATCAAATACCTACCCCTTTTCAGTTTTCTGGAGTGTTCCACAAGGTCTCTCTTATGTGTTCTTCCGGAGTCATAACTTGAATAATATTAATTTCAACATTGACGGGCGTGCCTGAGATATAGTGTTTAATTTCTTGCCCATTTACCACTCTCGGATTTTCGCCTTGGAAGTTGTTGATCTTGATAGCACTGGAGCGATAGACCTCCTCGACGACATAAGGACCTTCCCATTTGGAAAGAACCTTACCTACAAAAAATCTGAAATGAGAATTGTACACAAGAACTAGGTTTCCTACATTGAATTTCCGTTTTTGGATTCTCTTGTCATGCCATCTTTTAACTTTTTCTTTAAACAACTTGGTATTTTCATAAGCTTGTGTCCTCCATTCATCTAATGAGCTAATATCAAATAACCTCTTTTCACTGGCAAGTATAAAATCATAGTTAAGTTTTTTATTTGCCCAATAAGCTCTATGTTCTAACTCAAGAGGTAAATGACATGATTTTCCATGGACCATTTTATATGGAGACATTCCCATAGGGTTTTTATAAGCAGTTCTATAGGCCCATAAAGCATCATCAAGTTTCTTAGACAAATTCTTTCTAGATCTATTAACAGTCTTTTGGAAGATCAAATTTATTTCTTGATTGCTCAACTCAACTTGACCGCTAGAGTGAGGGTGATAAGGTGATGCAATTCTATGGTTAACATCGTATTTAGCTAGATGTTTATGGAAAGCACCAAGAACAAAATGTGAACCACCATCAGTCATTTAATGTAACATCCCAATTTTATTAAATTAGGATGTTAGTAGAATCATATTGCATCTCATGATTTCTTGCATTTTGGAGTTTATGATGTTCAAACTTTTCCACTCACATAAAATAATAGAGAGAGGATAATATGACTTCCTCAAAATATAAAGAAGTGGGAGAGTGTTTGAATTATATTTCATGTTTTAAAGTTGCATTGAAGGTTATTTTATTGATCAAACTTAGATTATTGCATTAAGAAAATATTTTTCTAAGTTATTTGAGCAGAACAAATTGTTCACTAGGCTCTATATATTAAATGATGATTTATAATTTTTTTTTGTTTTTCTCTTCTCTGGTGGAGTTTTTTTTAAAACGTTCTGTTTAAAAAAAAGAACACACCCGCACACGTTGGCCCAGGCCGGCCGAAGCCCAGCCAGGTCGAGCGCCTCACCCCCGATCGTGGCTCCCAACGAGCGCTCACCCGATCTAAAAAAAACGAGCGACCTCCCCATCCCCACGATCTCTCTCTCTCTGGCTAGTCTCTCTCTCTCTCTCGTACCTGCAAGGTGGAGCCCAGCCCCAGCGCCCCTCGCATCTCTCTCTCTCCCTCACGCAGCCTGCAGGTGGGGCCCCGACGCCAGCTCTCGTCTCCAACCTCCCGCTCAACCTGCATGGGATGGGGCCGCGCCGCACTTACCCGCAACCGCCGGCCGGAGCTCTCGGGATAGAGCTTATCCCGCACTCCCGGACGCTCTAGCCGCGCCTATAAATAGCCTAGAGCCTCCTCTTTCCATTCAGCGGACCCGCTCCTCCTCTCGCCGCTCACAGCCGCCGCCATCGCCGTTCGCATCTCGCCGGAGCCGAGTCCTTCGCCAGAGTGCCTCTTTTTCTTCGTGAAATCGGACCCCCACAGCATCCCGCATCTCCCTGGGAGGTTGTTTTTCCCCTAGGACGCCCCGGAGACGCCGCCCCGACGACCTGCATCGCCAGAGTTCACCGGAGCACCGGAGCTTCGCCGCCTCCCTCCGCTCCTTCCGGTCGTCACTGTCGACCGCCGTCACCACCATTTGGCCGCCCTCGCCGAGACGCACCTCTGCCGCCTCTCCGCTGACGTCGGCGACCGCCGGAGCCGCCGCCGAGCTCCCTGCCCGACGCAATGCTCGTCTATGTAAGCCCCGCCCTCCTCTGTTCGTTATGTAGAGTAGGCTAGTTTTTTTAGATCGAATCAGTATAAATCTGGTTAGGTTTTTGTTTTGTTTTGTTTTGTTTTGTTGAACTGACCGGCCAGTTTTCCTTTAAGTTAGCAGAACCGCCTAGTTTTACTTAATTCGCGAATGTTCACCGCGTAGCCGCCGCGGCGAATGCAACCACCAAACCAGAGCCGTCCACGTCGCGCTCTAGCCGCGAACGTTCACACTTTAGTGTTTTGAGAAAACGCTATTGTAGCAGGGTTTTTTTTCCAGATTTGTTTCAAACTTCAAACGGCCTTAACTTTTTAACCGTAGATTCAAACGAGATGAAACCAGCGGCCATATTTTCGTCTCGAAAAGCCCTAACTAGAGAGCCCATCATTGCAAACTTTTGCAAGTTCAAATTTGAATTTATTTCAGATTTGAATTTAAACTTCATTAGGCCATAACTTCCAAACGGTATACCCGTTTGAAGTGATATTTTTTGCACCGAGTCACACAAACTAAATCCTATGCCATGAACCTTTGGCACAATATTTTATACACGATTATTTTCTGTTCATCACAATATTGCTAGTATGCCTTATAGGAACACTAGTGCATGTCATGACTTTTGAACACTATTTCATACGTGATATTATACCTGGAAAATTTTCATGCTTATTTTGTGTGTTGGATTTTATTTGGCTTTTGCGAATAATTTTGCATGATACTTTGAATTGTATGAATGCTTGTTCATGTGTGTGTATTTACTTTGCGATAGATTGTCCGGAGTGCGAAGCACAGTACTACCACTCCCTAGAACTTCACTCCCAGCACGAAGGCAAGTTACATTTTGATCATATATGTTTTTACCTATGTTTTATATTTGCACGTAGTCCTTTGTTGTAGGATTGCATGGTAGGAATTTATGCCGTATGGCTATGCTTGCACCCAGTAGTTCATTTGAGGTAGGTCTGATTCGTACAACTTTGTCGCCATCGTGTTAAATTATAATGCTTCGCCAAGTAGACGTGGATTGGGGAGTGTTATCACATTGAGATATGAGTGACAAAGTAGTAATTAGGACCAAGACTTTAATGAACTACCTGGGTGGAAATTGGTTTGTATGGTGGTGAAGTACAGTGGGAGCATTCATGGGAATCCATGGGAGTGCACACTGGTGGTCCGTCCACCCAGGCTCAAAGGGATCAACCTTGTTTTCATGTCTATAAGCTTCCGTGTGCAGCTGCAAGCCAATATGGGCTCTGGCTCAGTTGAGTAGATGGTGTGACCTCTTCCGGGATAGGCTAGCAGATGTAGATGATGTAGGTGTACCGGCCTATCCGTGGGTTAGGGGGAAAGCTTTTGAAAGACTATGTCTCGATCTTCCGATCAAGGATGTGGTCGAGTCTTGTGGGGAAAAGTGCACAACCTCTGCAGAGTTAAAATCTAATCGATTAGCCGTGTCCCCGGTCATGGACAATTTGAGCTTTTAGTAGTGGAAATGTAGGGAGATCTCATCACTCTTAATTAATCAACTGGGTATTGACATAATTTTGGAATGGATTGAGATGGGGTACCATCTCATACTTATGATATTTGTAGAGGTAGAACTATAAATTTTGATAGGGAAAAACCAGCTTTATGCAAAACTAACTTAGAGCTTTCCACCGGCCAAATTGCATGTACAAGTAGGCTCATTACACTTTATGGTGTGACTTGCCAATACATTCCATGTACTGACCTACACGGCTGCAACTTATCATGTTGCAGATTTATCCGACGGCGAATAAGGTGCGATAGGTCGTTATTCTGCACTCAGCTTGCTCGTGGAGTTGATGGACTCGTTACACTTATTTTCTTCCGCATTATTTTGTTTTATTGGGCCCTAGGCCACATTATTGTAATAATACTCTTTTGAGGATTCTCGATGTAATATATGTGTGTTTGAACTCTGTTATAAATCCTCGAGTACTGTGTGTGTCGGCATACCGATCCAGGGATGACACTTAAGCACAGAGACTCCGATCCCTTGAGATTGGGTCGCTACAAGATGGTATCAGAGAACACGTTGACTGTAGGACGCGACCCTAGAAAATGGAAAGCCATAGGATAAAAACCCTGTTTTACAACTCTTTTATACCTCGTGCTTTGGTCTTATACTTTTCCCTGCTTGATTACTAATTTCTCTCCTCTTTCAAACTGTAGATGTCGACTCCCATCGTTGAGTTTGCTCAGCCCGACGCGACCATCCCCTTCGAAAGGCAGCTGATGAATACCGTGGGTCATCTGCGCATTGCACTGCCCAACTTCACTGGGACGTTCACGGCCACTCTACCTGAGGAGATGCACTGGAGGATTGACGTCCACATCCCAGGGCGAACATTTGGAAACGCCACCTAGCCGATCGACTTCTACGTGGATGTAGAGTCATGGGGCATTGGCAAGGGGATCGCTGCCCTCTTTGCACTTGGGCGCATCCGGGGTGAATACCGCGAGGATCTCAGGAGGACCAACTACGTCATGTACGCGCGCCCCGACTCGGATGGAGATGTGGTGCACACCAGGGAGGACGACACCATCACATCACACATTGAGGACCTGGAGGAGCTCATCACCAGGATGAAGGAAGAGATGGGACACAGCCTCATCACCACCCACAACCTGATGACCCGCAAGGCCGAGTTGGAAGAAGAGCTTCAGAACGCTCGCGCAGAGCACGAGGAGGAGCTCCATGCGATGCAGGATAAGTTTGACGACTTGAAGCTTCAGCTAGAGGAAGCTGAGGAAAAGCTCGATAACGGGGAAAATCTCCAGGAGGACCACTCTTACGGGGACTATGTCAGTCAGAACAAGGACTATGAGGACGATGATGAGGAGATATAGAGTGATGCAGCTGGAGCTGATATCAACATGATAGACTTGGACTCTTCTGATGAGGAGTAGATTTAGACCACCATGAGAGATTAGGATTCGATATTCGATTAGTATTTCATTTGAATTATTTGTGGGACCTTGTCAAATCTTGTGACATGGCTCGCCTTAGATTTGTTTCATGTGAACTCTTTGATTGAATTGAATTGGGTGATTTGGATTTTATTGCTATCATTTGCATATGGGTAGTGTTTCTCCCTTAGGCCTAATTCTATCTATACCTCATCTATGCTCACCCAACAGATGCCACCAAGGTGCGACCCTTCCGGGAGTGGCTCAGGGAATGATATCCCACCCGCCTTGGAACAGCTGCTTCAGACCCAGAACCACATGATACAACTGTTTATGCAGAATATGAACCAGAACCAACACAACCCGCCTCCACTGCCACCTCCACCTCCACCACCAATTGACAGCCTTACCCGTTTTCTGAGGCTGAATCCTCCAATCTTCACGAGCAGCCTGGAGCCGATCGTCGCAGATGACTGGCTTCGCAACGTGGGTAGGAAGCTGGCCACAGCAGGATGCACTGATCAGGAGAAGGCGAGGTTTGCCTCTCACCAACTGGATGGACCAGCAGCTTCATGGTGGGAGAACTACACCGCCACGTACCCCATGGAGAATGTGACTTGGGCTCAGTTCCAGCAGGCGTTCCGCACTACTCATGTTTCAGCGGGAGCTATGGCTCTCAAGAAGAGGGAGTTCCGCAACTTGCGCCAAGGAGGTCGCACAGTGTCAGAGTATGTTGATGACTTCAGCAGGTTGTCCCGTTATGCCCCAGGTGACGTGGCAACCGATGCAGCCAAGCAAGAGAAGTTTCTGGAGGGACTGAATGACGAGCTGGGAATTCAGTTGATGGTAGCAACTTTTGAAAACTATCAAGAGTTGGTTGACAAGGCTATCACTCTGGAGGGCAAGCATCAGCAGATGGAAAATCGCAAGAGGAAATATGGTCAAGGCAAGTTTCAGTCTGGAGCTCAGCAGAAGCCTCGCTCTGCCCCTTTCTCAGGATATTCGGGTACAGGACACAGTAAGTTTGGAGGGCACAACCATCATAACCATGGTGGTCATTCTCAGCACGGAGGCAATGGACACAACCACAATGGCCATAAGAATGGCAATGGGAATGGAGGAAATGGCAATCGCCATCACCCTACCCCTGCTACACCAGTGAGGAAGGATCTGAGTCACATCACCTGCTTCAAGTGCAAGAAGACAGGACACTACTCCAATGAGTGTCCCGAGCTGCAGAATGGGAATGGCAATGGAAGTTCTGGAGGCAAAAAGCCCAATCCTTTCACTAAGGGGCATGTGAACCATGTCAATGTGGAAGAAGTTTATGAGCAGCCTGATGCAGTGATTGGTAAGTTCTTGGTTAATTCATTTCCAGCACTCATTCTATTTGACACTGGTGCATTGCATTCATTCATATCAAGGGGATTTGTGGATAAGCATAAGTTGCCTACCGTAGCTCTTAAGTCACCTATCCTAGTGAGTTCCCCGGGAGCAGAGTCTATGACTAGTCAGGGGTGTTTTCAGTTACCTTTGAACATAGGGGGACATGTTTTTCCCATGGATATGATTGTACTTGAGTCACAAGGGCTAGATGTGATCCTAGGTATGGATTGGATGTCCAAGTATCAGGGAAGCATTCATTGTGCCAGTAGATCGATTTTTCTCACCACCCCAGAGAAGAAAAGGATCAAGTATGTATCCAGGCTTAAGCCTAAGAGGACTCAGGTGAACTCTCTTACAGGAGTTGTCCAGGAAGAAGTACCAGTGGTGAAGGATTATCCCGATGTATTTCCAGAGGAGTTACCCGGTATGCCACCAGATCGGGAGATTGAGTTTTTGATTGAGTTACTTCCAGGCACCGGACCTATCTCCAAGAGGCCATACAGGATGCCCGCTAATGATCTAGCGGAAGTCAAGAAGCAGATTGAGGAGTTACTGGAGAAGGGGTATATTCGCCCGAGTTCATCACCTTGGGGAGCCCAGTACTCTTAGTGGAGAAGAAGGATGGAACCTTGAGGATGTGTGTGGATTATCGTTCCTTGAACGAGGTGACCATCAAGAACAAGTATCCACTACCGATGATCAATGATTTGTTTGACTAGCTAGAAGGAGCTAGTGTTTTCTCCAAGATTGACCTTCGATCGGGTTATCATCAATTGTAGATCCATGAGAAGGATATACCTAAGACAGCTTTTACCACGAGGTATGGGCTTTATGAGTATACAGTCATGTCTTTTGGTTTGACTAATGCCACTGCCTATTTTATGAGCATGATGAACAAGGTATTCATGGAGTACATGGATAAGTTTGTTGTGGTATTCATTGATGATATATTGGTTTTCTCCAAGAATGAGGCGGAGCACGCAGAACATCTGCGCTTAGTTCTGGAGAAGCTCAGAGAACACCAACTTTATGCCAAATTCAGCAAGTGTGAGTTTTGGTTGAAGGAAGTCGGATTTCTCGGACATGTTGTGTCAGGGGAAGGAATTGCCATGAACCCTTCCAAGGTAGAAGCAGTCACAAAATGGCAGGCACCTACATCAGTCAGTGAGATTCGCAGTTTCCTTGGACTTGCAGGATATTATCGGAGGTTCATTGAGAATTTCTCCAAGATTGCAAAGCCCATGACGGAGTTGTTGAAGAAGGACACCAAGTATAATTGGACTGAGGAATGTGAGGCCAGTTTCCAGGAGTTGAAGAAACGTTTGGTTACAGCCCCAGTACTGATTTTGCCGAATATACACAAGGATTTTCAAGTGTACTGCGACGCTTCACGCCAAGGACTTGGAGGCGTGCTTATGCAAGAAGGAAAGGTTGTAGCTTATACTTCACGTCAGCTTCGACCTCATGAGTTGAACTATGCCACGCATGATTTGGAGTTAGCAGCAGTGGTGCATGCACTCAAGACCTGGAGACATTTCCTTATCGGGAATCAATGTGATGTTTACACCGATCACAAGAGTTTGAAGTATATTTTCACGCAGAAAGAGTTGAACCTCAGGCAAAGGAGATGGTTGGAGCTCATCAAGGATTATGACATGAGTTTGCATTATCATCCAGGAAAAGCCAATGTCGTGGCAGATGCTTTGAGCCATAAGAGTTATGTTAACACTCTTATCGCAAGAGGATTACCTCAGGAGTTGTGTGATGAACTTAGAGATCTCCAGTTGGAAATAGTTCCAAGAGGTTATGTTGCCGCACTCGAGGTTCAGTCCACCTTGTTGGGAAGGATCAGAGAAGTTCAGAAGTTGGATCAAGGTATTGCTGAGATAAAGGAGAGGATCAGCAAAGGGAGGGCAGAAGGATTTCGTGAGGATGAGCATGGAACCATATGGTTCGAGCAGCGTATTTGTGTGCCCAATGATCCAGAGATCAGGAAGTTGATTCTTCAGGAGGCTCATGATTCGCCTTACTCGATACACCCGGGAAACACCAAGATGTATTTGGACTTGAAGGAAAGTTTTTGGTGGACCGGTATGAAGAGAGAAATTGCTGAGTATGTAGCGGTATGTGATGTATGTCAGAGAGTAAAGGCAGAGCATCAGAAACCAGCAGGTTTACTTCAGCCTTTGCCGATACCAGATTGGAAATGGGATAAACTTGGCATGGACTTCATCACGGGATTACCCAGGACCCGTTCAGGTTATGATTCCATTTGGGTAATAGTTGATCGCTTGACCAAGGTTGCTCACTTCATCCCAGTGAAGACTACCTATACAAGTGCTAAGCTGGCGAAGATATATATGACCAGGATCGTGTGTCTGCATGGAGTTCCGAGGACCATTGTATCAAATAGAGGAACACAGTTTACTTCAAAGTTTTGGCATCAATTACACGAAACTTTGGGTAGCAGGCTGGAGTTCAGTACAGCTTTCCATCCACAGACATATGGGCAGACAGAGAGAGTGAATCAGATTCTTGAGGACATGTTGAGAGCTTGTGCGCTAGACTACGGGTCTAGTTGGGATGATAACTTACCATATGCAGAATTCTCGTACAACAACAGCTATCAAGCCAGTTTGCAGATGGCCCCTTTCGAGGCATTGTATGGGAGGAAGTGCAGAACACCATTGATGTGGGATGGAGTTGGAGATCGCAAATTGTTTGGATCGGATTTGATCAGAGATTCTGAGGAGAAGGTCAAGTTGATCCGTGATAGACTCAAGATAGCTCAGTCTAGACAGAAGAGTTATGCCGATGCTAAACGCAAGGAAGTGATTTACGAAGTGGGAGATAGAGCATATCTTCGAGTATCTCCACTTCGAGGTATTAAGAGGTTTGGACTCAAGGGAAAGTTAGCACCACGGTTTGTGGGGCCATACAAAGTTCTGGAACACAAAGGAGAAGTTGCATACAAGTTAGAACTACCAGAGGGTTTGTCAGGAGTTCATGATGTGTTTCACGTTTCCCAATTGAAGAAGTGTCATGCAGAGATGGCAGATATTCCTTTGAGAGATACAGTGCCACTAGAAGCAATTCAGTTGGAGAGCGGTCTAACTTATGAGGAGAAGCCTGTTAAGATTCTTGAGACTGCCGAGAGAATCACTCGTACCAAGGTCATAAAGTTTTGCAAGGTTCAGTGGAGTCACCACACCGAGGAGGAAGCTACTTGGGAACGAGAGGAAGATCTCAAGCATGACCATCTCACCTTTTTGCTGGCCAGCCCGAATCTCGAGGACGAGATTCATCTTAAGGGGGGTAGGTTTGTAACATCCCAATTTTATTAAATTAGGATGTTAGTAGAATCATATTGCATCTCTTGATTCCTTGCATTTTGGAGTTTATGATGTACAAAATTTTCCACTCACATAAAATAATAGAGAGAGGATAATATGACTTCCTCAAAATATAAAGAAGTGGGAGAGTGTTTGAATTATATTTGATGTTTTAAAGTTGCATTGAAGGTTATTTTATTTATCAAAGTTAGATTATTGCATTAAGAAATTATTTTTCTAAGTTATTTGAGCAGAACAAATTGTTCACTAGGCTCTATATATTAAATGATGATTTATAAAATTGTTTGTTTTTATCTTCTCTGGTGGTGGAGTTTTTTTTTAAACGTTCTGTTTAAAAAAAAAGAACACACCCGCACACGTTGGCCCAGGCTGGCCGAAGCCCAGCCAGGACGAGCGCCTCTCCCCCAATCGTGGCTCCCCACGAGCGCTCACCCGATCTAAAAAAACGAGCGCCCTCCCCATCCCCATGATCACTCTCTCTCTCTCTGGCTAGTCTCCCTCTCTCTCTCGTACCTGCAAGGTGGAGCCCAGCCCCAACGCCCCTCGCATCTCTCTCTCTCTCTCCCCCTCATGCAGCCTGCAGGTGGAGCCCCGACGCCAGCTCTCGTCTCCAACCTCCCGCTCAACCCGCACGGGATGAGGCCACGCCGCGCTCACCCACAACCGCCGGCCGGAGCTCTCGGGATAGAGCTTTTCCCGCACTCTCGGACGCTCTAGCCGCGCCTATAAATAGCCCAGAGCCTCCTCTTTCCATTCAGCAGACCCGCTCCTCCTCTCGTCGCTCACAGCCGCCACCGTCGCTGTTCGCATCTCGCCGGACCCGAGTCCTTCGCCGGAGTGCCACGTCACCGGTAAACCTCCCCTGCCTCTTTTTCTTCGTGAAATCGGACCCCCACGGCATCCCGCATCTCCCTGACATGTTGTTTTGCCCCTAGGATTCCCCGGAGACGCCGCCCCGACGACCTGCATCGCCGGAGTTCACCGGAGCACCCGAGCTTCGCCGCCTCCCTCCGCTCCTTCTGCTCATTGCTGCTCACCGCCGTCACCACCGTTTGGCCGCCCTCGTCGAGCCGCACCTCTCACGCCTCTCCGCTGACGCCGGCGACCGCCGGAGCCGCCGCCCCGCCGCCGCCGAGCTCCCTGCCCGACGCAGTGCTCGTCTATGTAAGCCCCGCCCCTCCTCTGTTCGTTACGTAGAGTAGGCTAGGTTTTTTTAGATTGCATCGGTATAGATCTGATTAGGTTTTTTTTTGTTTAGTTGAACCGACCGGCCGGTTTTCCTTTAAGTTAGCCGAACCGCCTAGTTTTACTTAATTCGTGAACGTTCACCACGTAGCCGCCACGGCGAATACAACCAACAAACTAGAGCCGTCCACGTCGCGCTCTTGCCGCGAACGTTCACACTTTAGTGTTTTCAAAAAACGCTACTGTAGCAGTTTTTTTTTCAGATTTGTTTCAAACTTCAAACGGCCTTAACTTTTTAACCGTAGATTCAAACGAGATGAAACCAGCGGCCAAATTTTCGTCACGAAAATCCCTAACCAAAGAACCCATCATTGCAAACTTTTGCAGGTTCAAATTTGAATTTATTTCAGATTTGAATTTAAACTTCATTAGGCCATATCTTCCAAACGGTATACCCGTTTGAAGTGATTTTTTTTGCACCGAGTCACACAAACTAAATCCTATGCCATGAACCTTTGCCACAATATTTTATACACGATTATTTTATGTTCATCACAATATTGCTAGTATGCCTTATAGGAACACTAGTGCACGTCACGAATTTTGAACACTATTTCACACGTGATATTATACCTGGAAAATTTTCATGCTTATTTCGTGTGTTGGATTTTATTTGGCTTTTGCGAATACTTTTGCATGATACTTTTAATTGTATGAATGCTTGTTCATGTGTGTGTATTTACTTTGCGATAGATTGTCCGGAGTGCGAAGCACAGTACTACCACTCCCTCGAACTTCACTCCCAGCACGAAGGCAAGTTACATTTTGATCATATATGTTTTTACCTATGTTTTATATTTGCACGTAGTCCTTTGTTGTAGGATTGCATGGTTGGAATTTATGCCGTATGGCTATGCTTGCACCCAGTAGTTCATTTGAGGTAGGTCTGAACCATACAACTTTGTCGCCATCGTGTTAAATTATAATGCTTCGCCAAGTAGACGTGGATTGGGGAGTGTTATCACATTGAGATATGAGTGACAAAGTAGTAATTAGGACCAAGACTTTAATGAACTACCTGGGTGGAAATTGGTTTGTATGGTGGCGAAGTACAGTGGGAGCATTCATGGGAATCCATGGGAGTGCACACTGGTGGTCCGTCCACCCAGGCTCAAAGGGATCAACCTTGTTTTCATGTCTATAAGCTTCCGTGTGCAGCCGCAAGCCAATATGGGCTCTGGCTTAGTTGAGTAGATGTTGTGACCTCTTCCGGGATAGGCTAGCAGATGTAGATGATGTAGGTCTACTGGACTATCCGTGGGTTAGGGGAAAAGCTTTTGAAAGACTATGTATCAATCTTCCGATCAAGGATGTGGTCGAGTCTTGTGGGGAAAAGTGCACAACCTCTGCAGAGTTAAAATCTAATCGATTAGCCGTGTCCCCGGTCATGGACAACTTGAGCTTTTAGTAGTGGAAATTTAGGGAGATCTCATCACTCTTAATTAATCAACTGGGTATTGACATAATTTTGGAATGGATTGAGATGGGGTACCATCTCATACTTATGATATTTGTAGAGGTAGAACAATAAATTTTGATATGGAAAAACCAGCTTTATGCAAAACTAACTTAGAGCTTTCCACCAGCCAAATTGCATGTACAAGTAGGCTCATTACACTTTATGATGTGACTCGCCAGTACATTACATGTACTGACCTACACGGCTACAACTTATCATGTTGCAGATTTATCCGACGACGAATAAGGTGCGATAGGTCGTTGTTCTGCACTCAGCTTGCTCGTGGAGTTGATGGACTCGTTACACTTATTTGCTTCCGCATTAATTTGTTTTATTGGGCCGAGGCCACATTATTGTAATAATACTCTTTTGAGGATTCTCGATGTAATAAATGTGTGTTTGAACTCTGTTATAAATCCTCGAATACTGTGTGTGTCAGCATACCGATCCAGGGATGACACTTAAGCACAGAGACTCCGATCCCTTGAGATCGGGTTGCTACATTTAATATCTAGGGACTCCAAACCTCGGGAAAATAACATCTTAAAGCATTTTAATAGAAGTGTTATGATCAGCACTACTAGTTGGAATAGCTTCTACCCACTTAGTGACGTAATCAACAACAACTAGAATATGAGTATACCCATTAGAGGAAGGAAAAGGTCCCATATAATCAAAGTCCCAGACATCAAATGGTTCAATAGCAAGTGAATAATTCATAGGCATTTCTTGACGTCTACCAATGTTACCAATTCTTTGACATTCATCACAAGAAAGGACATACTTACGAGGATTTTTGAAAAGAATAGGACAATAGAAACCATATTGTAATACCTTGTGTGTAGTTTTGTCACCAGCATGGTGCCCTCCATAGGCCTCGGAATGAAACTTCCATAGGATCTGTCCTTGTTCATGCTCAGGTACACAACGTCTAATAACACCATCCACTCCTTCTTTATAAAGATGTGGGCCATCCCAAAAGTAATGTCTTAAATCATAAAAGAACTTTTTGTTTTGTTGGTAGGTGAAACTAGGTGGTATATATTTAGCAACAATGTAATTAGCATAATTCGCATACCAAGGAGTACTATGAGAAGCATTTATAATAACAAGTTGCTCATTAGGAAAATTATCATCAATAGGTAGTGGGTCATCAAGATCATTTTCCATCCTAGACAAGTTATCTGCTATGGGGTTTTCAGCTCCCTTCCTATCAACGATATGCAAGTCAAATTCTTGAAGTAAAAGCACCCACCTAATCAGTCTAGGCTTAGCATTTATTTTTCCATAATGTATTTAATAGCAGCATTATTAGTGTGAATAGTAACTTTGGAATCAACAATATAAGGTCCAAAGTTATCACGTGCAAAGACAACTACTAAAAATTCCTTCTCAGTAGTAGCATAGTTTCTTTGGGTGTTGTCTAGAGTTTTACTAGCATAATGAATTGACATTCAATTTCTTGTCTACTCTTTGTCCTAGAACAACACCAACAACATAATCACTAGCATCACACATAATTTCTAATGGAAAATTCCAATCAGGTGGTTGAACAATAGGTGCAGAAATCAAGGCTTTCTTAAGCATTTCAAAGGCTTCTACACAATCATCATCAAAAACAAAAGGAATATCTTTTTGAAGAAGATTAGTTAGTGGCCTAGAAATCTTTGAGAAATCTTTAATAAAACGCCTATAAAAACCAGCATGACCAAGAAAACTTCTTATACCTTTAACATCTTTAGGACATGGCATTTTCTCTATTGCATCAACTTTAGCTTTGTCTACCTCTATGCCTCGTTCAGATATTTTTATGCCCAGGTACTATACCTTCATTCACCATCAAGTGGCAATTCTCCCAATTCAAGACAAGATTAGTTTCTTCACATCTCACCAAAACTAGATCGAGGTTGCTCAGGCAATCATCAAAAGAAGTCCCGTAAACGAAAAAATCATCCCTGAAAACCTCAACAATCTTTTCACAAAAATCAGAGAATATAGCAGTCGTACACTTTGAAAGGTAGCAGGTGCATTGCATAGACCAAAAGGCATACGTCTATATGCATAAGTTCCAAAAGGGCAAGTGAAAGTAGCTTTCTCTTGGTCTTCTTTTGACACATGTATTTGAGAGAAGCCAGAATATCCATCAAGAAAACAGAAGTGTGTGTGCTTAGATAATCTTTCTAACATTTGATCAATAAAAGGCAAGGGGTAATGATCTTTTCTAGTAGCTTTGTTTAATTTCCTGAAATCAATTACCATCCTATAACCAGTTATGATTCTTTGTGGTATAAGTTCATTTTTATCATTAGGGACAACAGTTACCTCCTTTCTTATGAACACAATGAACATGACTTACCAATCTCCTATCAGCAATAGGATACATTATACCTGCCTTGAGAAGCTTTAGTATTTCAGTTCTTACCACTTCCTTCATCTTAAGATTTAAGCGGAGTTGATGATTCACGACAGTTTTAGCATCCGGTTCCTTATTAATCTTGTGCTGACATAGAGTGTGTCTAATGCCCTTAAGATAATCAAGAGTATATCCAATAGCAGCCATGTGCTTCTTCAGACTTTTAAGTAACCTCTTTTCTTCATGCTTTGAAAGGTTAGCACTAATAATAAGAGGATATATCTTCTTTTCATCCAGATAAGAATTTTCAAAGTATCAGATAATGTATTTAGCTCAGACATGGGATCTCCCTTAGGTGGAGGAGGATCCCCTAAAATATCAACACGCAAGTTGTGTTTAAGTGTAGGTGTTTGTCTAAGAAATATATCATCTATCTCATTTCTTTCATTCATATGCATATCATTCTCATGGTCTAGCAAATATTGTTCTAATGGATCAATAGGAGGCACGCCAATAGAATCAAGAACAATTATTTCATCCTTACTAGGTAATTCTTTTTCACATTGTTTTCTGCCGAACTTAGTGAAATTAAATTCATGAGACACATCACCATAGTTTACTTTGACTTTCTTAGTAACACAATTAATTTCTGCATTAACAGTATTCAAGAAAGGTCTACCAAATATAATGGGACAAAAGCTATATTGTTTTGAGCCAAGTACCAAGAAATGAGTAGGGTACGTAATTTTTCCACACAAGACTTCAACATCTCTAGAAATCCCAAGCGGTGAAATAGTGTCTCTATTTGCAAGTTTAATGGTGACATCAATATCTTCAATCTCATAGGGTGCTATGTTATTCATAATTTCTTGATATAAAGTAAAAGGTATAGCACTAACACTAGCACCCATGTCACACAATCCATGATAACAATGATCTCCAATTTTAACAGAAACAACAGGCACGCCAACAACTGGTTTATTTTTCTCTAACTCAACCTGAGGATTTCTAGCATGTTTTGCAATTCTAGCAGCTTCATCACAGAAGTAAATAACCTGACCATCATATTATCAACTAGGAGATCTTTAACCATAGCAATATTAGGCTCAACATTAATTTGTTCGGAGGGTTTGGGTGTTCTAATATAACTTTTATTAACCACAGTTGCAGCTTTGGCATGTTCCTTAATCCTAACAGGAAACGGAGGTTTCTCAATGTAAGTAGTAGGCACAACTGGATCAACATGATAAAAAAATGTTTCCTCTTTAACTTTAACAAGTTCCTCTCATGATTTTTCAATAGGCGGATGATGTTTAAACCACTTCTCCTTAGGGAGATCAACATGAGTAGCAAATGATTCACAGAAAGAAACTACTATCTTGGAGTCAAGCCCATATTTATTGCTAAACTCATGGAAAGTATCAGTTTCCATAAAGGATTTAACACAATCAAACTTAAGCTTTATACCTGACTCTTTACCTTTGTCGAATTCCCAATCTTCAAATTTGTGTTTTATTCTTTCCAGAAGATCCCATTTGAGTTCAATAGTCCTCTTCATGGAGGAACTAGTAGAAGAAGAATCAAGTATTAATTGATCATCATGAGAAAGTCGAGCATAAATTTTTTGTATAGTCATTTCTCCCGAGAGCTCATGGTTGGGGCAAGTGAGAATCATAGATTTAAGCCTCCCCCAAGCTTCAACGATGCTTTCTACTTCACGAGGCCATCAATTAGATATAAAGTTATGATCATGATGGACTAGGTGCATAGGATAAAACTTTTGATGAAATTCCAGCTTCAAGCGATTCCAATGCCATGATCCAATATCATCCAATAACATGTACCACATCAATGCTTTTCCCTCCAAAGATAAAGGGAAAACCTTCTTCTTAACTTTGTCTCCGGATAAACCTGCAAGCTTAAATAGTCCACAGATTTCATCTACATATATCAAGTGGTAATCATGATGAGTTGTACTGTCATAAGGATTAGCTAGCAGTTTCTCTACCATACTCACAGGAATCTCATAATAAATATTTTCAGTAGGTTCAGTAGGTTGAGAGGCCACCTTCTCCACTTCCATTCGAGGAGAAGATACCCCGAACAAGCCACTCAAAGGGTGACCGTCCATAGTAAAAAGCAACAATAAATTTCAGCATGTACTGAAAATGTTTTCTTACCAAAGGCGCTTCACTCCCCGGCAACGGCGCCAGAAAAGAGTCTTGATGACCCACAAGTATAGGGGATCAATTGTAGTCCTTTCGATAAGTAAGAGTGTCGAACCCAACGAGGAGCAGAAGGAAATGATAAGCAGTTTCCAGCAAGGTATTCTCTACAAGTGTTGTGAGTAATAGTAATAGATAGTTTTGTAGCAAGATAATTCATAACAAGTGACAAGTAACAATAGTAGCAAGTGTGCAGCAAGATAGGCCAATCCTATTTATAGCAAAGGACAGGCCTAAAACAACTCTTATATAAAGCAAAGCGCTCCCGAGGACACATGGGAATTTCTATCTAGTGATGTTCATCATGTTGAGTTGATTCGCGTTTGTTACTTTGATAATTTAATATGTGGGTGGACCGGTGCTAAGGTGTTGTTCTTACTTGAACAAGAAACCCACTTATGATTAACCCCTCTCGCAAGCATGCACAACTACGAAAGAAGAATTAAGATAAATCTAACCATAGCATGAAATGTGTGGATCCAAATCAGCCCCTTATGAAGTAACGCATAAACTGGGGTTTAAGCTCTTCTCACTCTCGCCACCCATCATCTACTTGTTACTTAATACGTCTCCAACGTATCTATAATTTTTTTATTGTTCCATGCTATACTATTATCATTCTAGGATGCTTTTGGGTGATTATTTACCAATTCATATTATTTTTGAGCACTAACCTATTAACCAGTGCCTAGTGCCAGTCGTTGTTTTCTGCATGTTTTTGACTTTTCAGGTTTCTAGTACCAAATGAATTCCAATTGCCCCGAATCATTTTTATGATTTTTTATGGACCAAAAGAAGACCTGGAAGCTTCGGGGGGAGACCGGAGGCCACACGAGGGAGCGAGCACACAACAGGGCGCGCCCAAGGGGGTGGTTGCGCCCTGTTATGTGTTGGCCCCCTCGGGCGTCCCCCGACGCCCCTCTCTGGCTTATAAATTCCAAAAAACCTAGAGAGCCTCTTGAAACACTTTTTCCGCCGCCTCAAGTCTCTGTTCCGCCGTGTGCCCATCTACAGCCTTGTCCCGGTGCCCTGCCAGATGGGGGATCGATCACGCAGGGCCTCTACATCAACCTTGCTGCTCCCATGGTGATGTGTGAGTAGTTTCCAACAAACCTACGGGTCCATCGTTAGTACCTAGATGGCTATCTCTCTCTCTTGATCTTCAATACAAAGTTCACCGCATCTTCGCGGTGATCTATTCGATGCAATCACTTTGAGTGGTGCGTTTGTTGGGATCCAATGAATTTTGTGTTAAGATTATTCATGAAAAAGATTTGAGTCTTCTCTGATTTCTATTATGATTCTTATTTGCATGATTATTATAGCTTCGTAAATCTCTTCGATCTATTGAAATAGTTTGCCCAACTTGACATGGAGTAATAGTAATAGGTGCAGGAAGGAGCCGGCCTATTTTCTTATGGACATGATGCCTATATATACAAGATCATTGTCGTGAATAAATATTGCATAACTATGCGCTTTTCTATCAATTGCCAACAGTAATTTGTTTACCCACCGTATGCCTACTACATGAGAGATGCCACTAGAGAAAACTACGGCCCCAGGGTCTATTCACTTATATATTTACAAAAGCTTTCAATACCTAGCTACATGCCATTTATTTACTTTTATTTTATTTTGCAATTTAATTTATTCAACTATCATCTACACACTTAATTTGCTTGCAAATAACGAGTCCAAGGGGATTGACAACCCTCTTGCCTGCGTTGGGTGCAAGTGTTTGCTTTATTGTGTGCAGTCGCTGAATACGGGGATTGCGTGCTACTACTGGGTTCGATGAAATACTTATCTATAATGTGTTGCATCACCCGTTCCTGTTCGCGAAAAAACCAACGCGGATCACAAATATCAGGAAGGATTCCTGGCGCCGTTTCTGGGTAGAATCACCAACCTACGATCAAGTAACTTTGAACAAATTATCATTCACTTGTTCTACTTTTTATTTGCTGTTATATTTTGCTTGTTTCATAAAAATCAAAAATACAAAAATATTTATCTTTGCTAGTTGCTAGTTTACTTCTTTGCTTGCTAGTTTAATTGTTCTGCTTGTTACTTTGCTTGCTCGGTTACCATGTCTCAAGATAGATTCTACAATATTTCCTACTACCAAAGAATGTCTGAAATTTGAAAGCTCCATGAAAACTTTCATGACTTCACAATATGAGCACAATAAAAAAATTGCTGCTGAAATTAAGGAACACTCAACTATCCTTGATGCAATTAGTAAACAACTTGATGAAGTTAATCAAGAAGTATCCAATCTTCAATTACAATTTTCTCAAACTGAAGGATTGATAGGGAAGATTTCCGACAAACAAACCACTCTGGTAAATAGGATGGCTGCTGAACCGGAATCTCTCTCCATTAATAATCATGATGAAGATCTTAAAATGATCGGTACTTCTCTTATTGAATCTTTATTTACTAATCTGAAAGTAAATGATAAAGGGACTGGAGATGAGTCATATTTAGGTTAAGCCGTCCCGTTTGCTTGGAGGCTGATGATTCTAATGATGAAATTGAAAAGAAGTGGGTTTGGAGAGGTTAAAACTTTAACTAGTGATGTACCCACTATCTTGGATTACAAGGACTTTAATTTTGGAAGTTTCTCTTTAGTAGAATGTAATTCCTTGTTGCAATCCATTATTATCTCACCCAATGCTTATGAACAAAATAAAGCTTTTACTCAACATATAGTAGAAGTGATGATAAAAGCTTATGATGAGAAACTTGAACTAGAAGTTTCTATTCCTAGAATTTGCATGATGAATGGGAACCTACTATCAAAATAAAACTGAAAGGATATGAATGCAATGCTTTGTGTGAC
The DNA here is from genome assembly GCA_039707655.1 of Elymus sibiricus. Classification (NCBI taxonomy): domain Eukaryota; kingdom Viridiplantae; phylum Streptophyta; class Magnoliopsida; order Poales; family Poaceae; genus Elymus; species Elymus sibiricus. Next base: position 215,703,501 of record CM077665.1, on the reverse strand, counting down.
CTTGGTGCTAGTGTTTCAACAATACCTAAATCCCTGATGTTCAAGATTGTTCCCTAAACTTGCATCTTGCGAATTCTAATATCAAGAAACCTTTGGGTAGAATAAATGATGTTCTTATTATTGCAAATAGAAATTATGTGCCTATAGATTTCATTGTGCTTGATATTGAATGCAATCTTACTTGTCCAATAATACTTGGAAGACCTTTCTTACGAACTATAGGTGCAATTATTGATATGAAAGAGGGAAACATAAGGTTCAAATTTCCATTAATCAAAGGGATGGAACACTTAACTAGGAAGAGAATTAAACCACCTTATTAATCTATCATGAGGGCTACTTACGGGTGGAGTGTCAAAGATGACAACACTTGAAACTATGCAATATGCCTAGCTAGGGGCGTAAAACAATAGCGTTAGTTGGGAGGGAACCCAATAGTTATCTTTAAATTTTTGTTTTTACTTTCTGTTTGTTTTTTATAACATGATTATTGCCTCTCTAATTATTGTGTTTTTATGTTTAAATTAGTGTTTTTTCCAAGTAAAGCCTTTGGGATGCTTACATGATGAGTAGAATTGATATGGTGCAAAAACAGAAACTTTAGCGTCCAGTGCATAATTTATCTGATTTTACTAGAATGCCTTTTTGATCTGAAATTTTTACATAGTATTGATATACAAATGCTTTAGGTTTTCCTAATATTTCAGAATTTTTGGAGTTACAGAAGTATAGGTTCTCTACAGATCTTTACAGACTGTTCCTTTTTAGACAGATTCTATTTTTGCTTGCATAGTTTGCTTTTTTTGATGAAGCTATGGATTGTATCGGGACGTATAAGAGATGGAGAAGTTAGAATATATTACCTTATGCAGTAATAAAATAAGAATCTATTTATAACATTACCTAAAGTATTTTATATGTTTACTATACTAACGGATCTCACGAAGGTTTTGTTGAGTTTTGTGTGTTGAAGTTTTCAAGTTTTGGGTGTTATCAAGATGGATGAAGGAATAAGGAGCGGCAAGAGCCTAAGCTTGGGGATTCCCAAGGCACCCCAAGGTAATATTCTATGAGGACTCAAGCTTCTAAGCTTGGGGATGCCCCAGAAGGTGTCCCCTCTTTCGTCTCAATCCATCGGTATGTCACTTGGAGCTATATTTTTATTCGTCACATCATATCATATGAGTTTTGCCTGGAGCGTCGTTTGCTTTAGTTTGTTTTTTCATAAGTTTTCCACAATCATTGTTTGCTGGACAAACCCACTTGAGAGAGACACAAGATCACCATGATTTGTTCGAATACTCTTTGTGCTTCACTTATATCTTTTGAGCTTAGCAGTTGCTCTAGTACTTCACTTATATCTTTTAGAGCACAGTGGCGTATAGATTATATAGAAATAGCTACACTCTCGTTCTTCACTTATATTTGTTTGAGATTTAATAGATAGTGACGGTAATTTGCATGGGTATCCAATGAGTGCATATTCAAAACCACATGCATTACATAAAAGAGAAATTGCGGGTTAATGATATTGATGTGGTAATGTGAAAGGGAATGAGTGCATGATCATTGGCTAGTAAGAATATTGTGAATTAGAGGGTGTTAACTTGTTGTTCATATAAATATTTTTTATGGCATGGTGATGATGTGTGAGCATACTTATTCCTTGTTGAAATCCTAGTGTTGTTTAAGTCGGAGGCGCGCGATGGTTAACTCCTCCCAACCTCCTCCCTAGGGACATGTGAGTAGTGCTTTTCTTCGAGAGATCTAATAAAATCTTGCAATAAGTATGTGAGTTCTTTATGACTAATGTGAATCCATGGATGTTGGCACTCTCACCTTCTCATATTTCTTGGCCTCTACGGTATCGTGCATTGCCCATTCTCACTTCGAGGATCGGTGCAACCTTCATCGGTGCATCCAAACCCCGTGACATCATATGCTCTGTTCCACATAAGCCTTATTATATCTTCCTCAAAACAGCTACCATACCTACCTATCATGGCATTTTCATAGCCATTCTGAGATATATTGCCATGCAACTTCCACCGTTACATCATATGACTAGTACTTTCATTGTCATATTGCTTTGCATGATCATATAAGTTGACATAATATTTGTGGCAAAGCCATCATTCATCATTTTTTATACATGTTACGCTTAATCATTGCACATCATGGTACACTGCCAGAGGCATTCATATAGAGTAATACTATAATTTTTCATATTGAGTTGTAAGTAAATAAAAGTGTGATGATCATCTTATTAGGGCAATGTCTCACTGACGAAAGGATGATGGAGGCAATGATTAACCCACAAGTCGGGATGAGACTCTGGACGAAAAATAAAAGAAAGAAAAGGAAAAAAAAGAAGAAGGAAAAAAGAAGAGAAAAAAAAAGAAAGGAAGGAAAAAAAGCGGGAAATAGAAAAAAATGAGATAAAAAAGAGAAGAGACAGTGCTACTATTTCTTTTTCCACACTTGTGCCTCAAAGTCGCACCATGTTCTTTATATAGAGAGTCTCTTGTTTTGTCACTTTCATATGTTAGTGGGATTTTTTTCATTATAGAACTTGGCTTCTATATTCCGATGACGGGCTTCCTCAAATGCTCGAGGTCTTCATGAGCAAGCAAGTTGGATGCACACCCACTTAGCTTGATTTGATCTTTCATACACTTATATCTCTAGTGCATCCGTTGCATGGCAATCGCTACTCCTCGCATTGATATCTATTGATGGGCATCTCCATAGCATGTTGATACGCCTAGTTGATGCGATACTTTCTTCTCCACTTTTACCCCTTTGAAACCTACCACCATATTCTATTCCACCTTTATGCTATATCCATGGTTCACGCTCATATATTGCATGAGTAATAAAAAGCCGAAGCACGTTAAAAAGTACAATCCAATTTCCTGACTTGACACCGTGGTGCTTGACATTTGTATTTATGTGATGAAGACGGAGCCATGCCATTCTAATATGATAAAATGAATAGGGGGTGAACATTCTATAAGGATCGTATATTCTAAAACTTGATGATTATGCTACTTATGTTTATAAGTATTACTATGTTGGATAGCATGTCACATTAAAAATTCTGTTTTTATCATTTACCTACTCGAGGACGAGCAGGAATAAAGCTTGGGGATGCCGATACGTCTCCAACGTATCTATAATTTTTTATTGTTCCATGCTATAATATTATCATTCCAGGATGCTTTTTGGGTGATTATTTACCAATTCATATTCTTTTTAAGCACTAACCTATTAACCCAGTGCCCAGTGCCAGTTGTTGTTTTATGCATGTTTTTGACTTTTCAGGTCTACAGTACCAAATGAAGTCCAATTGCCCCGAAACTTTTTTATGATTTTTTCTGGACCAAAAGAAGACCTGGAAGCTTCGGGAGGAGACCGGAGGCCGCACGAGGGAGCGAGCACACTGTTATGTGCTGTTATGTGCTGGGAAGGGGTGGTCGCGCCCTGTTATGTGCTGGGCCACTCTGGCGTTCCCGACGCCCCTCTCTGGGCTATAAATTCCAATAAATCCCAAAAACCCTAGAGAGCCTCCCGAAACACTTTTCCGCCACCGCAAGTCTCTGTTTCGCCGTGTGCCCATCTGGAGCCCTGTTCTCGTGCCCTGCCGGAGGGGGATCGATCACGGAGGGCTTCTACATCAACCTTGTTGCTCCCATGGTAATGTGTGAGTAGTTCCCTACAAACCTACGGGTTCGTAGTTAGTACCTAGATTGCTCTCTCTCTCTCTTGATCTTCAATACAAAGTTCACCGCATCTTCGCGGTGATCTGTTCGATGTAATCACTTTGTGCGGTGCGTTTGCTGGGATCCGCTGAATTGTGGGTTTATGTTCAGATTATTCATGAAAAAGATTGGAGTCTTCTCTGATTTCTATTATGATTCTTATTTGCATGATTATTATAGCATCGTAAATCTCTCCGATCTATTGAAATAGTTTGGCCAACTAGATTGATATTTCTTCAATGAGAAGGGTGCGTTGTAGTGGGTTCAATCTGGCGGTGCTCTATATCCAAGTGACAGAAGGGGGCAAGACACATCTTTGTATTGTTGCCACTAAGGATAAAACGATGGGGTTATTTCATATTGATTGAGTTTTGTTTGTCTACATCATGTCATCGTTCTCCAATCATTACTCTGTTTTCATGAACTTAATACTTAGAGAGGCAAGCATAGAAGCGCTCTCGACGTGGAGTAATAGTAATAGGTGCAGGAAGGAGTTGGCCTGTTTTCTTATGGATGTGATGCCTATATACACATGATCATTGCCGTGAATAAATATTTCATAACTATGTGCTTTTCTTCAATTGCCAACAGTAAACTTTTTACCCACTGTATGCCTACTACATTAGAGATGCCACTAGAGAAAACTATGGCCCCTAGGTTTGTTCACCTATATATTTGCAAAAGCTTTCAATACCTTGCTGCCATTTATTTACTTTTATTTTATTTTGCAATTTACTTTATTCAACTATCATCTACACACTTCATTTACTTGCAAATAACGAGTCCAAGGGGATTGACAACCCTCTTGCCCGCGTTGGGTGCAAGTGTTTGCTTCTTTGTGTGCAGTCACTGAAGACGGGGGTTGCGTGCTACTCCTATTGGTTCGATAACCTTGGTTCTCACCGAGGGAAATACTTATCTATATTGTGCTACATCACCCGTTCCTCTTCACGGAAAACCCAACGCAGATCACAAGTATCATTACTCCACAATGCCTTCCCTTAGGCCCATAACATGGTGAAGCGTCGTGTAGTCGACGTTCACACGATACCACTAAGAGAAGCAACAACATACACATCATCAAAATATCAAACGAATTCCAACTTCACATGATTACTTATAATAAGATTTCTCCCATGTCCTCAGGAACAAAAGTAACTACTCACACATCATCAACATGTTAAAGATCAGAGGTGTAATAATGGTGATCAAGGATCTGAACATAATATCTTCCACCAATTAAACCAACAAGCATAAACTACAAGATGTAATCAACACTACTGGTAACCCACAGGTACCAATCTGAGGTTTTGAGACAAAGATTAAATACAAGAGATGAACTAGGATTTGAGATGAGATGGTGTTGGTGAAGCTGTTGATGAAGATTGGTCCTCCCAGGAATGAGGAAGCGTTGGTGATGACGATGGATTCAATCTCCCCCTCCCGGAGGGAAGTTTCCCTGACAGAATCTCTCTGTCGGAGACCTGCTAAGCCCCCACAAGCTAAGAGGGCGCACCCAGGAGGGTGGGCACGCCCTGTTGGCTTGTGGCCAGAAGGTGCCCCCCTCTGGTATATTTTTGGTGCAATAATTCTTATATATTCCATAAAAATTCTCCGTGAAGTTTCAGGTCATTTGGGGTCCAGTGATTTTTCAGCCTTTTTCTTGGTTTTCAGGTCCAGAATTCCAGTTTCCAGTGATTTCCCTCTTTGTGATGTACCTTGCATATTCAGAGAGAAAAAGCATAAGAATTGTATCATAATGAGGAATAATGAACAAGAATAACATAAATATCAATAAGAATTCATGATGCAAAATGGATGTATCGACCGGCAACTACGAACGGATGCAAGTTTTGAAAATGATGGCAATGCAGTGCTGATGCAATGCGAATGATGCGATGATGAAGGCGACAAAAAAATAAAACACATGGCGATAACGAAATACATGGAAGGAATCTAGGGCGTCGGTCTCAAGCTGTTACCTATCTAGGGTTACACACGGTCGGTTGCCATCTAGGGATTACATGCCTAATCAAATGACCATGGTTTGGGGGCCTCCGAATTCCTTCCATCTTGACAGGCCATTAGTCTGGCCCATCGGCTAGGCCAGCTCGCCTAGGACCCCCTAGTACAGGACACCGTTAGGTGGGAACACCAGATCAGGGGATCGATGTACCCCTTTAATGTTTTAATTTAAAAGCGCGAGGCCCAGTAGCCCCCGAGCCTTAATTTGGGAACGTGTGGCCAAATTAAGGATCGACATTTGTTTGACACAAATTTTTGTTATGTTTTACACAGACTTCTCGGCAAAATAATAAAGATATCCTAAAGGAGTTGGGGCTAGCGAAAGCCAAGCTTTCCAAGGTCGGCCTAAAGGGGCTTAATGGAAAGAAAATCAAAGCCAATAGGAACTATGAGAGTGCTATGTTAGCTTCTCGGTCATCTCAGCGAGACTGTGCCCTTGACTCTTTAATAGATGGGCTAGAGTAAATTGACTTTAATCACAATTTATGTGTAATGATTCTATGTATCCAAGTACTTTACATCATTAACACTCGGGTCGGCATTGTACAAACTTTGTTGACCGACCATCGGCTTCAACCTCTCCGGCCAGTAGCCGGGGAGTGTTTTCCTACTTTATGAAGCCTTTATGAGGGCAAATATTTATGGAAAGCAAGACAATCCGGTCATACAGTTTTATAAACAAAGGTACGCGGAGAGATATGTTATATTACTATTGAACGTAAGAAACATCTTCTGGGAAAAGTAGTTCCTGTACAAGTTCCTTTTTCCAGGCTATCATGTTGACCATGTGATGAGGACATGGCTACCATAGTTATAACCACAACCCCTGCTGATATACCTATTGGACCAACAACGAGAGCTCGCGCACGCCAGTTAAATTATCAGGTACTTTTGTTTCTTGGTAATGCTTCTAATGTTCATGAGAATGTTATGCTGCCTAACTTAAATACATTTGTGTTTCTTACAATTGAAGAGGCTAGCATGGACAAGAAGGATGAACATTAGAGCATGATCAAGCATGGATATGAAGGCGCGTAGAGGGAACAAGAACGGAGTGTCTAGTGGAGATTTTCGTACTTTGAAGCCATCATGATGACATACAAGAAGATGGACGAAATATACAAGATGGCCGTTTGTACATTTCGTCCATGGCTTACTATTGGTGTTGCGCCACCTTACTTTCAGGCCAGGCCCATGTAATTTCGAAATACTACTTTATAGGCTATTTTTAGAACCTATATTGTAGGGGAAATGACTTAGGAGGTGGTATGGTCCCACCTTTCCAAGGGTGGACGAAATCCCCTCTCTTTTCCATTATATATACAGCCCTTAAGGCATCGTTTAGATTAGGGTTTTGTTTAGTTGAAAGTTAGCCATTGCAACTTTGTGTACTTCGTTTGTGTCCAACAACCAGACCAAGACCGCTTTTGAAATCCCACTTTTATCCAAACTTCATTCATATTCGCAATATTCAAATTACTTTTATCATATTCTTGCTCGTTCTTCGATTGTGTGCAGGAAGAGACCTTCGTGGTCAGGCTGATCGTGCTTCCGCCATCGCCAGTAACCTCCTAGAGACTGGTTTAGCGATTCCTAAGGTGCAACGTCATGCACGTTCATAGTCGAATCGTGAAAGTCTCCTCCAATAATCGATAGTTATCATCTCATTGAAAGATTGGGACCCCCACCCATATCAAGTGTTATCAGAGCCAGGTTACTCGGTGAGAATTTCCAGTTATCCCTGGATTAGATTTATTTTATTCATGCCTAGAATCCCAGAAAAAGTCATAAAAAGTCTGATTAGTTTGCCCTTTGTCCGAGCCAGTCTAAGCCTTTTCAGCATTACCACTTACTTTTTGTTTTGTTCAATTTTCGGTTACATCGTGTGTCGAGTTGTTGGATTTAGTGTCTAGTCTTTTAGAGTTTCGAGTTCTAGTCACGTTTTGTTCGCGCCGCATCCGCATGCACCATCGCCCACTTCACTGATATTTACCATCATGAACCTATTGTTTCGCGCTCTTCATCATGAGATTGTTTCTTCTAAGAGCCTGGTTCATCTTAGAGCCAGAAATCAGAAAAGAAAAAAAGGAGAAAGTTACATACGGAAGGAGAAATTAAAAGTACAATCAGATCTGATTCTCTTTCAGTTTTCAATATCTGCGGGTACTTGGCAAGTTTGTTTTGCCAAAGAAAGGATTCTACAAGGCAAGTTTTCATCGGCTCAAAAAAACAAGGCTAAGTACATATTGATTTGGTTGGTGGCAGATTTCATTTGGAAAGAAAGAAAAAGAGATTAGAAGGAAACAGGTCACGTGAGCTGAGTACTACTTGGAAAACTTCCTAACCGTCTAGCGAAAGAAATTTGTTAGAAAAAAACAAAGAAGAAAGGAGTAGCCAATGTTCTTTCTATATGGTAACAAATCTAAGAGAAAAATATTATGAAAAAAGAGATCTAAGAGAAAGGAAAGAAAGAGAGTTTGTTAGAAAGTTTAGATATTCTTTTATTGGAAAGCTTCGATATTCTTTTATTTGGGATCAAGTCTTGGGAAAAGATCAGGCCGAATCAGCCTAGGTTGGTAACTTTGGATCGAAAAAAGAGTAAAGAAGAGCCCAGCACGTACTACTTTGGTTTCCTTAAATTCAGGTACCAGCACGTACATAAGTTTTGGAAAAGAATCCTAGTCAGCCACGTTTGAAGTTTGGAAGAAAATAAATAGAAGAAAAAGGGAGATTCGGTTTGGGTTCCAAGGAAAGGTGTTTGTGGAGTAATAAAGTGGAGTCCTAGCCATTCACGCTTGCTAGTAGAATACTAGTGGCAGGGGCGTGCCTCTTGAGGCGTAAGTGTGCGTACTAATCTAGCTGTTGGAATTGAGAACGTGTTTGCACAGTACTAATAAGCGTCAACCACTAAAAAAAGAATACATGGAGGAGAACTGCACCCTCAGATATTTTAGTCATAAAATGATAGCAAGCAGAGCAAGCCAACAGGTCTAAATTAACATATAGGCTTTACAAGGTGGATCATTAAGCACAAAGAGACGTCCATCAGCTGAAATAAAAGCTGAACATCTTCCAAAAGACGGGCGATCTCCAAAAGAGAGACACGGTTCATCGGATCAGCAGAATGCAGGCATACGCAATCTTAAACACAAACTAATTACAATAGATGATTCATATATATAGGAGGTAGGTGCTGCTGGCGGCGTTGCGTCAAGACGATGAACGGTGAGGCAGAGGCAGCGCCCTTCCTTGCGCTTGAAATGGAAGGTGCAGATGTCAACTTCATGTCAAGACAAAGAAAAGGAATAAGAGAATGAGAAAACACAATACGTTTTTATGATGTAGAACAGGTTGTGTGTTTGAACATACCATGCGCTGGCCTTGTTACTTGATCTTTGGCGCCTTGTGGCGAAACATGTGAAGAACTTATCCACATGGTGTTCATACAAGTTCACTTCATTGCCCCAGAAGTAATGTTTCTCCAGCTCGCCAAAGTACTTGACACCTCCAAGCGTGCCTTCATATGTTTTGTAGCTTATGTTAGGTGCAGTCCTTGTAGAAATAATATTCATACAAGAGACCTAGCAAAGGTGAGTATCATATCTAGCTATGGCTCAAATAAAATCTCTAGCACTGTTATATCAGAAGTTCACATAACCAAAGTAACATAATCAGTACATAGATATAAATTGTACTGGATTTGCATCTAATTTAACTGAGTAAGTTAGTAACTACAAACCTCATAAATAGCCCAGCAACCTTTATGCACAACAAGTTTTTTGAACTCTTCCCGTTTGAAATTCTAGCCTTTAAAAATAATGAGAAAAACAATTGTTACCATGTCACTAGGGAACTACAATACAAAAAAAAAACTCTCACAAGCAAGCTTAAATGATGATGTAATCAGCGAAGCATACAGGACTCAATAGATTGACAAGCAAAAAAGGTACCCGTAAGAAGAACAGCGATTGCATCAGAAGTTCAAGTCAGTATATGTCTATAAATAGCATATTCAAAGTTGATTGGTCGCTAGTCATTACCAGCATCTTTAATGCAAAGGAATATGTGATCTACAAATAAGGATACGAAGGAAGATCCTGCTGCTTCTGTATGCTGTTCAAAATAGGTGAAGGGATGTTTAACAATCAATCCATAAACAAAACAGTAGATACACTACTATGTCACACCTACACAGCCACACCGACACGCGCGCGCACGTGCACACACGCACACGCACACACAAATTCAGTGAGTAAGATGAGACCCTCACCGAAATACGACACTGGCGATGGTCTCGAGCACAAAGAACCTGGCATAGTTGCGATCACAATACAACACATCGAGTATCAAGATGACCGTATCCTATGGAGAAACCAAGCTGTAAGATAACCACATGTTCATCTCAGGAAATTAGACCGAAAGGAAAAGAGTTGCCTGTATCACTCAATCACTCACCAAGTCAAAGAAGTAAAGCAGGGAGGAGCCTAAGGAAATAGAGAGAAGGATATGATTATATGGTTATTAAATAGAATAATCTGAATAACAAAAGTAGCTAGATGAATTGCGGAATATAATGGTGTACAGATACATCAAAGATGACATTTTACCATCACAAATTAAATACTGCAACTATTTGATTGTGTTAACCAAAGAAAAATCAACTTTCTCTTGCCAAACTCTTCCGGCATATCTTCTCCTTTTTCCTATATATATGCAATAAATTGATTTTTTTATTGACAACATAGAAAGTTGTGTCTGAGCTAAAACTATAAGGAAGTTGACTAAAAGATGAGCAATCACCCACAAAAACATGCATCTATACAGCGCAGGAGCAACTGAATGTGTTGCATCTGCATCCAACCTCTTGAAGTTATCTACATGTATATACAATAAAATCTACGTAATAGAGACATTAGAACCTTAATTCCTATAGTATGTATACATTTGAAGCAAGCAAGTAGCGAATAAACAACTGAATATGAAGCTCCTCAGGTTATTTGGTGATCCTGACCACTTGTGGCTTTCTGTTATATATGGACTCATGAAGCTCTGGTGAAACATTTCTAGATCCACAAAATGAATTTTTCTTCTAGTATACTCTTGGCTTAGCAAGTAATGTTGGAGGAATCAAGAAGCTATATGAGATGAATTTGAGGAAAGAAGGATGGGACCTCACCTGGCTGAAGGTGCACTGAAAGACGAGGTTCTGTTGCCCCTGGTGGCCTCAGCGATCTCCGACAGCTGGTCCGCAAAGCCGTCGCTGGCAAGCAATTTATTAGGCCTGTAGCTTGAAAAGATATTTTCTAAAATGGAAGTAATAGAAGAGAACCCTCCCCTTTCCCCTGCATCTGAAGATACACACATCCCAAAGGTGTGAAAAACAAAAATATAAGAGTGCACATTTAGTGATGCTGACTCATACATAATATACTATTACATTAGTAAGGGCATTTGATCTAAATGGCCAGGTAGAGAGATAGGGTCATAAGAAAAATAAGGAGACACGATAATGACAAAGCATGGAAAACCCAAACAATATTTGCAGTTTAAAAGAAAATGAAGCAATCTGCTAAGTTTTAAGGACCGGGAAAAACAAAAGGACTACAGGATAACCACTTGGTGCTGCTATTTTCATGGTATTATCTAAACTAGTATGAAAAGTATTTATCTAAAAAAATGTGAAATAAGTATTTATCCTGAAAAATTGTGATATACAAAGATGATAACTTTACCTCATCACCACGTGAGAAAACAACAAGAACAGCTTGTGTAATGCATTGCTTAGCTCCATTAGTCGCTAGCACATGATCTGCGCTATAGGTTAGACAATTATCCTCTGCATATCGATAATCGAACAACAAAAATGTCAATTACTCAACTTATTCAATATGGATATTCTGAAAATAAGAAATTCAACCGTGTGCACGCTCCCTGAAGCTTGTTGCAGATAGCATTCCTCAGCTCCATACACCCGGAATTAGGGTGTAGCTTGTCCAACTTGCTACAACTACAGCACACGTGCCTGCAGAAAATATTACCCTGAATCTACTACAAGTCTGAATGATGAAAAGGGATGCCTGAAGCTAAACTGACAGATTGCCAAGGAAATCTGAACATTTTTTTTCTACAACTACAGCACACGTGCATGGGATACAAAGGGAAACCTAAACATTTTTGTTTGTCGCTCAGTACAGCTAAACTGACTGCCAATTTGACTGTTTAGAAAAAATATCAATCAGATCGAGGTCAACAGAAAGAGAGAGGGGCGGCGATGTACGCATCACAAATCATCTCCTCGCCCCTACAGAACCCCCAAAGCACCCCCTGTAGTCGAAAGGATTGGATTCATGGAACACGCATGGAGCATGGAGCATCAACGAGCACATACATGGAGTTGCAACGGCGGAGGGAGAAAGATAAGATACCTGCGCACAAGGAGATGAGGAGGATACAAGTGGAGGCGCCGGTGCTAGGAGATTTTGAAAGAGAACAACATTGGTTCTCCAGATCGTGCCCGACCGCCACACCGACTTCGCTTTGGTTTGCTCGTGATTGCCTCGTGTGGCCATGTTGGCTCCCGTGATGCGACGATCTGCCGTCAACCACTCTGCTCCTCTGCGTTCATTGTTGCGGCGAAGGATTGGGATGGGAGGAGGCGGAGGCGGAGGCGGAGGCGGAGGCGGCGGAGGCAACCCTAGCTGGAGGAAGAGACAAGAGGGGGACGCTTGGGTGCGAGGGGTCGCGGGCATTTTGTTTTCTCCTCCTTCGGCATAGGAAAGCAGGCACAGTAAAAATCCTACGTGGACATGCCTAGCGCTCGGTCTGCGGTTTGCTCTTGGAGAGTTTAATTGTTTTTTTGGCTGATCCAGTGTGAGAGAAAAAGAAACGCATGAATAGAGAGAGTTTGGAAGGGAATCAGAGTTAGCACGTGGGAGTTTGGAAAGAAAAAACAAGGACAGAGAATAACAGGAAAACAGGGACGGTACTTTTCATTTTGTGTGGGTGGAGGATTTTTCTTTACAGGGTGCAACACATGAACGAGAATAGGAAAAAAAATAAGTTTGCACTAGAAGTGACAGTTTGTGACACCACGACTCTATTCGCACTTCCTGGATCTCCATCACTTCGATCAAAAAAAGAAAAGAAATACTATCTAGAATAATGCTCATCTTCGTTGTTCCGCCGCATACGTGAATTTTGTGTTTTAGGCTCGCGTCTCTTGTACAATCTAGCCTAGAACCAACATTCAAACATTTTGAACGATTATTCAACTTGCATTAATTACCGTGGTTGTAGCATTTTTTCACATATATAAAGCCAACCCAGCTCCACATATTTCTGCAACGTGCATACTTTCGTTCACCTCGCAATCGCTTTATCAACTTTTGGAGTTATTTGACACCGCTGGTTGCCGATCACCACCTTCTAGATGGTAAGAATTTGTAAGACACTGATATTTGCTTTCTTGTGAGTGTTTTACCGCCACATCGCAGTAGGTCATAGGAACATTATTTTAGAATTTTGTTTCTTGTTTCTACTAATCATGAAAGGATCTAGAGTTGTCAGTTCGAGGGCTCCGTCCATCATGTGAGACATGCCACCACCTAAGCAAATACCATAACCGTCACGAGAGGTGCAAAGACATCCCAATACACACGATCAGGTTAATGTTTCTATACCACCATTTAATTGGCGTTTTAAACCTGCTTTATATATTGAATGGGAGTTCGAAATGAATGATATATTTGCTTCCCATAATTTTGCTGAACGTAAAAAACTTAAGGTCACGGTTGGTTCATTCACTGGTGATGCTTCCGTTTGGTGGAGCGTATATTGTCGGTTACACCCTAATTATATACATACTACTTGGGATGATTTGAAACTTGTCATGAGACATACATTCGTCCCCGCTTATTATACTCGTGACATGATTAAAAAGTTACAACACTTAAAACAAGGTAGTGACACCATAATGAAATATTATGATGATTTACAACCTACCTTGTTGCATTCCTCTTTAGAAGAAAGTGAAGAAGATTTTATGGATAAATTTTGGGGAGGATTAAAATTATTCAGGAGATACTAATTCATGAAAAGTGTTATCATATGGACCGTTTGTTTCTTCTTGCATGCAAAGCTAAACAGGAGATAACAAGACGTGTTACTTAGAAGACGAAAAAGCGCAAAGTGCAAATCCGAAGAGTTGCAAAGGTTGTTCCTTCCACCACTGCGCCCACTATGACAACAACATCCATTTCTTGTGAGCACTACATCACCTCCACCACATGACTTGATGCCACTGGGATTTCCTGCATCATCTGAATTGACCATAAGAGGTAATGACAAAGATACCGATATTTCCCCTTCACATGAGTATGTCGAATGCCTCGTCATTTTAAATCCACCATGTGATGAGCTACCCACTACTTTGATCACACCACCTATTTTAGAGGACTATGTTGATGATTTGACTTTGCCATGTAATCAAACAACTGCAATATCAACAATTTTAAGCGCACCCATCGAATTAACTGTTGATGGAAAACAACCATGTGAATCAAGAAATAAAACATGTTTGGATAAAATATGTTTGAAAATAATCGTGCCAATGTTTAATCATTTTAATATGACCTACAATCTTAGTGTTGATTCTGTTTCAAATAATATATTGCATGTTTGCTCATTTAAGCACGTTGCAGCGTGTAAGTTTGAAACAATTAAAGTTTATTCACCAATGTTGGGATGATTTAATGACGAGCATTTCCAACCTTTTGATATGAATAAGAGCTTCACTTATATGTGAAAACTGAGTTGACTTTTTTAGATAATATTTGGGCTTTATATTTCATTACATCTGAAGAGTGCTCTTGTATAAATGTGTCACATGTGCCACAACTGAGATCAATAGAAATGGATGACATATACATATACAATGTGTACACCTTGTCTCTTTTGTTAGCCACATTTCAGATTAAGCAACGCTGAGGACGGCTTTGTTTTCAAGAAGGGAAGGATGATGATGACATGGCTACCATAGTTATACCCACAACCCCTTCTGCTATACCTATTGGACCAACTACGAGAGGTTGCGGACGCCAGTTAAATTATCAAGTACTTTCGTTTCTTGGTAATGCTTATAATGTTCACGAGAATGTGATGATGTCTAACTTAGAAACATTTGTGTTTCTTACAATTGAAGAGGCTAGCATACAAGAAGGATGAACATTGGAGCATGATCAAGCATGGATATGAAGGCGCACGTAGAGGGAAAAAGAATAGAGTGTCCCCAGTGGAGATTTACGCACTTTGAAGCCACCATGATGACATACAAGAAGATGTACGAAATATAAAAGATGGACTTTTGTACATTTCGTCCATGGATTACTATTGGTGTTGCGCCACCTTACTTTGAGGCCAGCCCATGTAATTTTGAAATACTACTTCATAGGCTATTTTGAGAGCCCGTATTGTAGGGGAAATGATTCATGAGGTGGTTTAGTCCCACCTTGCCAAGGGTGGATGAAATCCCCTCTATTTTTCCCTATATATACAACCCTTAAGACATCACTTAGACTTGAGTTTTGTTTAGTTAAAAGTTAGACATTGCAACTTCGTGTACTTCGTTTGTGTCCAACGACCAGACCAAGATTTCTTTTGAAACCCCACTTTTATCCATACTTCATGCATATTCGCAATTTTCAGATTACTTTTATCATATTCTTGATCCTTCTTCGATTGCGTGCAGGAATAGAACTTCATGGTCAAGCTGATCGTGCTTCCGGCGTCGTCAGTAACCTCCCGGAGATTGGTTTAGCGATTGCTAAGGCGTAACGTCGTGCACGTTTGTAGTCGATCGTGAAAGTCGCCTCCACCAAATTGATAGTTATCTTCCCATCGAAAGATCGAGACCCTCGCCCATATCACCATGATCATGAAAGCTCACCTCTGATCAATGTGGGAGGAAGATATTGAGGATTTAGTTTGGGGAAAGTTCTTGAACTCTATGGTCTTTAATATACCTAAATTTCCGCTTCCGTCATTGCTGACCAATTATATTCTTAAGACAACTAGCTTTCGACTTCACCCATGTAAGGTATGAACCCGAATGACCCGGTAGTAAGAATCATATAGGTGCTCCCTTTACTCCCTAGCCGAACAATCGGGAACATATGGGGTAAGCACAAGAGCGAGGCAACCTAGCTTGGCAACAATCTTAAGTCAAATTGATGCATAAATTATGGCTTTATAACGATAATTAAGGAATGCATCGCTCGTATATTGAATACAAACACTGATGATATGTTGGGATCTCCAGAAGTCGTAATGAAACCATACCAAGGTGCCTCAAGGAGTCCTCGGTATGGTTTATTTTGACTCCTTTGCGACTATTTATAATGTGAAAGTGGCCCATCGTCGGCTTCTACCCCTTTGTAGATGCTATCCGTACTAACAAGACAACCCTTAGCCGACATCTCGGTGCCCGGAGGAGGTTGTGTTAGTGGAAACGAGGCAATCATATATTCAGGCTTTTTAACTTCCACTTGGTCATAGGAGCTTTAAGTGGGGAGGCAAGTTGCTAGCCCCCTGATAGTGTTTGGTGTCAACCGAGGTCAAGCCATCAACACTTCGTCCAATGTTATGAAACGCCCATCGTTTAACACGGGGTAATCTCATAGAAGTGCAACTTGAGTTGGACCAAAGCTTGAGTCTGCACCTTGTTTACCCTCATTCTGGGAGATTGTGCAATCATCGTGATTTTGTACGCGAGCAAATTGTGTCTAGTAGACATTCCGTTTTCACTTAGCACATGTTTCCACAAATATAGCAAATGAACTGGCAGAAGAACAGGGAAGTGCATATGGAATTCTAAGCAGTGGACCTAGATACTTGAGTGAAATGGAAGGGAGATTGTTCTGCACACACTTAGTAATCCGAAATTTCGACTATCTAGTCATATGAGCTGTTTTCTTTTGATAAAGATATCCGTGTGAAAGATATTACGACTGACAGTGGGCACTGTTGGCATGATGAAGAGGTTACATCTTGGGAAAACGTAGCAAATCTCTGAAGCATATGTAGGCATGGTAGCTGCTGAGTCCAAACTGGACAGCCAACACGATTTTGGTGTGTACCACCAATCTGCAGTTGAATTTTATTCTTATTTGATGCTAGTGAACCGGCGCAAGGCTTTGTGTGTGTTGGTTGGCAATATCAGAGCGTGCATGTGAATGTCATGACCTTCGAAAGTTAGAATAGGAATCAAAGGATTCTATACAATGGGTACAAGGTTATCAAGTAATGGTGTTTCAGGTGCTAAAGCGAATAGACAGGTGCAAGGATGTATGTCCATTGATCCGCTTGGAAATGAAAAAACAGCACAGGCCATGGAATTCTGTCTTCTGGTCATTTATTTCTGAAAGACCATTTCAGATGCCATGGGATCCTGGCATATAGTTGACTATTTCTGGAAGAGTGACAATGCTGATTGCAGCCGGAGCAAGTGAAGTGGCAGAGTTTCAAGGCCGAGAAGTTCTCTACATTTGCTGCTACAGGATAGTGCTAGGGGAACAAGCCACTGCACGGGGGCAAGCAATGTTTTGGCGGGGAGCGGTAATGTAACAACCATCCCGCATATGTACTGTGCTTAGTGGTCATGGGAGTGTGGCTCGGAACTCAGATGGACATGGGCCCATGCCTCTACTGGAAACTACAGAAGCAGTAACAGCTGAGGAAAAAGGAATCGGATAAATGAGATGAAATTTCCTGTCTATATTCTTCTTCCTCCTGTATCTCTTCTTCTATCTAACTGACTTCTCCTCACATGAACTCAGATTGGATTGATCCCACGCCGGGGTAATATGTTCTCCAATTTCACAAGATATATATAACTGGCACTATCTATAAAGCCCTATGATTTAAATCAATAAGCCATCACAAGAACAACCAGTTGACCAAGATTAGCCCGTTCTGGTAAGCAAACATCACCATCGGTCCACATTTTTCACCTCATCCCCACAATGACGGTATGAACAAGAGATAGGTACACGACCACTTTAACCTTTTAACAAGTCCTACTCACGTCATGCAATCCTAAATCTTCCAAAGAAAATGGCAAAATTACCATATTAGTCTCCCATCAAAATATCGTAATGGTTCCCTTTACATGATTGCTATTTACTGTGGGCTTAAACCCTGTCCATGTCGGCTGTACCAAAAATATCAAACAAAGTCGGCAACAAGACGTAACTTACTAGTTAAGGCAGTACTCCTAGTTAAAGCAGTAGCTAGCTGTGAGGTGAGCTGTAGAAGTAGCTAGCAGATATTTGTCTAAGTCGGTTTAGTACAGGTCGGTTCAAACTCCTATATAAGGAGCTGCACCCCACCGTTTGTAATCAAGCTTGTTGCTAAAAAAAAACTATAGAGCTTCACTCTACGAAAGACAACTTGACGCAAGATTCGGTGCCTCTCGTTCCTGCCTCGCTCGTGTTCATAGCTCGTAGCTCGTGTTCGTACTAGCTCGTAGTTCAGGCTAACATTTACCACACCGGCTTCTCCAAGAAACAGAGAAATTAGCATTCAGAAACAGACCCACGAGATTTGGCAATCTAGGGGTGCAATTGACACGGAACGGTACCTTGGCCTTGGGGATGGCGTCAAGCTCCTCCTGCAGGCGGCGGCGGATGGCCTGCACCTGTGCCTCCATGGCCGTCACCGACGTGTCCATGGCGGTGAGGTCGGTCACCGACGTGTCCACGGCGGTGAGGTCGGTCACCGCCGTAGCCGGGTACACTGCGTACCGGGAAGATTGTTAGACTATGTATTTGTATAAGCTTCCGTATATACCCCTGTACTCTGTATACCCCTTATATATATGAGATAGCCACACCCCGTATTGGGTGTCGTGCAGTTTCCTACAACCCTATGTTTAACATGGTATCAGATTAGGTTACGATCGCTTCCGCCTCTGCCCCGATCGCCGCCGCCGCCTCCGCCGCCGCGATCTATCGCCACCATGGCCGCCCCGCCCGTGCCTGCTCAGGCAGCTGCCGCCTCTCCGGTCGCCGTTGTCTCCCCGTTCCTGTCGTCACGTCCTCTTGCCGCCATGGCTGGCTCCTCCACGGCTGCTGCTGCTTCTGCACCCGGCGCTTCTCTGCCTGACCCGTCGTCGCCGGGTCTGGTCGACGCCGCCTTCGGCCCCGTGCCTCCGCTAGGCTACCGACCTGTTGTGGCCGGCTCCTGGCCGGGTTACCACCAGCCCTACTGCCCGTCCGACGTGCCCATGGCCGTCTACGGTGGTCCAACCGCCCTGTCGGCCTCCTACGGTGCGCCGGCTTCTGGCGCTGCTGTAGGGCACCCATGGCTGTCCTACTCGGCGCCGCATGGTGCCCTAGCTGCGCAGCCGGCTACCTATGGTGGCCCTTCTCCATATGGGGCGCCCTACGGGGGTCCCTCCTTGCCAGCCTTGCTGGAGCCGGCCTTGCCGGGGGCTGCCTTGCCGGGGGCGGCCTTCAACTCCGGCCTTTATGCGCCGCCGCCGCCTTCGGATCATACTGCCGCGGCTGCGCCGTTCTACTTTGCACACCTCATCCCGGTAAAGCTTACGACGGATAACTACCTGTCGTGGCGCGCCCAAGTGTTGCCTCTGCTCCGCAGTCGCTATCTGGAGGGCTATATTGACGGCACCTTGCCGTGTCCTCCGCCGCATCATCCGGCGCGTCATGCTTGGGTGGCGCAGGATCAAGCCATCCTCTCCGCTCTACAATCCTCTCTCACGGAGGGCGTATCGTCGCTGGTCATCTTCGCCGCTACGTCTCGGGACGCGTGGACGGCTCTTCATACCAGCTTTGCTTCGCAGTCCCAGGCACGTGCTCATGCCATTCGTACTGCGCTTGGGGAGGTGAAGCTCAACTCCCTCACCATCACTGACTACTTCAACAAGGTGACGGGTATGGCGGACACACTTGCCTCCATTGGCAAGGCTCTTGGGCCAGAAGAGTTCACCTCCTATGTGCTCAATGGGCTAGGTGATGACTATGATAATTTGGTGGAGAATATCAATGGTCGTGATACTCCCATCCAGCCGCGCGAGCTATATGCGCGACTCCTTGCCACGGAACAGCGCGTCCAGGCTCGCCGTTCTACGTCAAGCTTCTCCTCCGCCAACGCTGCTACGCATGGAAAGGGCAAGCCCTACACGCCACCACCACCTGGTGGCAAGCAGGGGGCCGCGCCCAACCCACGGAACACCACTACATCTGCTGGTGGTCGCGTCCGTGCCTGCTGCCCTTCCTGTGGAGTTCAGGTCCCCTGCCAGCTTTGTGGTCTGGATGGTCATCTTGCCTCTCGTTGCCACCGTCGCTTCAAGAAGGATTTTCTGGGCATCGGGAACAATGGCAAAGGGAATGAGAAGCAGGCTGCTTTGGCGAGTCATGAGCATGGTCACACTCCTTCCCTTCCAGTTGATGCATCCTGGTACATGGATACGGGAGCCACCAACCACTTGACGAGCGATATGGGAAAGCTCTCCACACAGGAGCCGTACTGCGGACATGATCAGGTTCAT
Source organism: Elymus sibiricus (assembly GCA_039707655.1). Lineage (NCBI taxonomy): Eukaryota > Viridiplantae > Streptophyta > Magnoliopsida > Poales > Poaceae > Elymus > Elymus sibiricus. The sequence goes on along the minus strand of CM077665.1, from coordinate 215,683,152 downwards.
ACTGCAAACGGGGAAGGTATGCACATCTCACATATTGGCCAGGCATCTCTTCTTACTCGTCGATCCAAACAATTACGTCTTCTTAATGTCCTTCGAGTTCCCTCTGTTTCACGTAGTTTGTTGTCTGTTCCTAAACTTACTCGTGATAACAATGTTCTTGCTGAGTTTCATCCTTTTCATTTCTTTGTAAAGGATCGGGACACGAGGGACGTACTCCTTAGAGGTCGACTGCGCAATAATGGTCTCTATGCACTTGATGTGCCACCTGCTCCTAGTGCTTTCAGCGGCGTTCATGTGTCTTCATCACATTGGCATGCGCGCCTCGGTCATCCCGCCACTCCCATCGTTTGCCATGTTCTGCATCGTCATGAGCTCCCAGTTGTGTCTAATAAATATGTTGATGCAGTTTGTGATGCCTGTCAGCAAGGCAAGAGTCATCAGCTTCCTTTTTCTGAGTCGCGTCGTGTCGTCACTAAACCGCTTGAACTTGTATTTTCGGATGTATGGGGCCATGCCCAAACCTCCGTTAGTGGTCATAACTACTATGTCAGTTTCATTGATGCTTATAGCCGGTTCACTTGGCTTTATCTTCTTAAGCGCAAGTCCGATGTGTTTAATGTTTTCTTGCAATTCCAAGCGCATGTTGAGCGTCTGCTTAGTCACAAAGTCATTCATGTGCAATCTGATTGGGGTGGTGAGTACCACAACCTCAATGCGTTCTTTAATAAGCTTGGAATCACTCATCGCGTGTCTTGTCCTCATACACATCAACAGAACGGTGTAGCTGAGCATAAGCATCGTCATATAGTTGAGACTGGTCTTGCTTTGCTTGCTCATGCCTCGGTTCCTTTTCGGTTTTGGAGTGATGCGTTTTCCACCGCATGCTTTCTCATTAATCGATTACCTACACGACTCCGTCAGATGAAAACACCACTTGAACTTTTGTTGAATGAAATCCCTGATTATACATTCTTTAAAGTGTTTGGGTGTGCGTGTTGGCCACATCTTCGTCCATATAACCAACGCAAGTTGGAGTTTCGATCTAAACAGTGCGTGTTTCTTGGCTATAGTTCTCTTCATAAAGGGTACAAATGTCTTCATGTTCCCTCTAACCGCGTCTACATCTCTCATGACGTGGTGTTTGACGAGAACGTTTTTCCTTTTGCCGCATCTCCGGTCACCTCCCACACTCCCCCTACCCCTGAGCAACCCGCCGTACCATTGCCTGGTCAATTTGTTGATGCTGCTTATACTCCCTTGTTGCTACCTAACCATGGTGCAGGTACTGGACGTGGAGCATGCCTTGAGCTTCTGGATGTGGAGCCACCTGCGCTGGCCGAGCCGGCCTTGCCGGGGGCTGCTGCGCTGGCTGTGCTGGCCGAGCCGGCCTTACCGGGGGCTGCCTTGCCAGGGGCTGCCTTGCCGGGGGCTGTGCCGGCTGCGCTGGCCGAGCCGGCCTTGCCGGGGGCTGCCTTGTCGGGGTCGGCCTTGCCGGAGCCGGCCTTGCCGGGGGCTGCCTTGCCGGGGGCTGCTGTGCCAGCTGCGCTGGCCGAGCCGGCTGCGCCGGAGCCGGCCTTGCTGGGGGCTGCCTTGCCGGGGGCTTCCTCGCCCTCCTCGCCAGGCATGTCGCCTGGGCAGCAGCCTTCACCGCCATCTACCGCTCCTCTGCGTCCTCGTACGCGCAGTCAGAATGGTATTGTTCGGCCAAAGGAACGTACTGATGGCACGGTTGCCTGGATTGCGGCGTGCATGGCACAGACAGATGCTGACCCCACTGCCGAGCCTCGTCATTTTCAGGCGGCTCTTCGGATTCCTCATTGGCGCAATGCCATGGAGCAGGAGTTTCAGGCGCTACAGAGGAACGATACTTGGCGACTGGTTCCTCCTGTGTCTAGCGTCAACATCATTGACTCCAAGTGGGTTTTCAAGGTAAAGAAGCATGCTGACGGTTCCATTGAGCGTTACAAGGCGCGGTTGGTGGCAAAAGGTTTTAAACAACGGTATGGTCTTGATTATGAGGATACTTTCAGCCCAGTTGTTAAACCTACCACTATTCGGTTACTCCTGTCCTTGGCTGTTGCCAAAGGGTGGTCTCTGCGCCAGCTTGATGTTCAGAATGCTTTTCTCCATGGGGTCTTGGAGGAAGAAGTTTACATGCGGCAACCTCCGGGTTTTGTTGATCCAGCTCGTCCACATCATTTGTGTCGTCTTGGTAAGGCGCTTTATGGACTCAAGCAGGCTCCCCGTGCATGGCATGCCCGACTGGGTTCGGTCCTTCGACAGCTTGGGTTTACCCCGTCCACCGCTGACACGTCTCTGTTCCTACTTCATCGTCCTGAAGTTACTATGTATCTGCTGGTGTATGTTGATGACATTATTCTCATCAGCTCCTCCGTGTCTGCTGCGGATCGTCTACTGTCTGCTTTGAGTGGTCACTTTGCTGTCAAGGATCTGGGGGTTCTCCATTACTTTCTTGGCCTGGAGGTTTCACGGTCTTCTGCTGGTCTGACTCTTACTCAGCATAAGTACTCTTTGGATCTGCTCCGCCGTGCAGGTATGCTGCGCTGCAAGCATGCTACTGTTGGAAATATGCCCTAGAGGCAATAATAAATTGGTTATTATTATATTTCCTTGTTCATGATAATCGTTTATTATCCATGCTATAATTGTATTGATTGGAAACTCAAATACATGTGTGGGTACATAGACAACACTGTGTCCCTAGTAAGCCTCTAGTTGACTAGCTTGTTGATCAAAGATGGTTAAGGTTTCCTAGCCATGGACATGAGATGTCATTTGATAACGGGATCACATCATTAGGAGAATGATGTGATGGACAAGACCCAAACTGTAAACGTAGCATTTGATCGTGTCAGTTTATTGCTATTGTTTTCTGCATGTCAAGTATCTGTTCCTTTGACCATGAGATCATGCAACTCACTGACACCGGAGGAATACCTTGTGTGTATCAAACGTCGCAACGTAACTGGGTGACTATAAAGGTGCTCTACAGGTATCTCCGAGGGTGTCTGTTGGGTTGGCATGGATCAAGACTGGGATTTGTTACTCCGTATGACGGAGAGGTATCTCAGGGCCCACTCGGTAATACAACATCACAATGAGCCTTGCAAGCAATGTGACTAAAGTGTTAGCCACGAGATCTTGTATTACGGAACGAGTAAAGAGACTTGCCGGTAACGAGATTGAACTAGGTATAGTGATACCGACGATCGAATCTCGGGCAAGTAACATACCGAAGAACAAAGGGAACAGCATACGGGATTAACTGAATCCTTGACATAGAGGTTCGACCGATAAAGATCTTCGTAGAATATGTAGGAGCCAATATGGGCATCCAGGTCCCGCTATTGGTTATTGGCCGTAGAGGTGTCTCGGTCATGTCTACATAGTTCTCGAACCCGCAGGGTCTACACACTTAACGTTTGGTGACGATTAGTATAATTGAGTTATTATGTTGGTGACCGAAAGTTGTTCGGAGTCCCGGATAAGATCCCGGACATGACGAGGATCTCCGGAATAGTCCGGAGGTAAAGATTGATATATGTGATAATAGTGTTTTGATCTCCGGAAGAGTTCCGAAGTTCACCGGAAGGGGTTCCGGATGTTTACCGAAGTGTTCGGGTGCAGCAACACTTTATGTGAGCCAAAGGGATAAAACCCACAAGGTATTGGAAAGTGCAAAAGTAGTTTTGCTGCCGCGTAAGCGGTACTACCGCTTGGTGAAGCGGTACTACCGCCGGAGCGGTACTACCGCTTGTGTGAAGCGGTACTACCGCCCGAGCGGTACTACCGCTTGTGTGAAGCGGTACTACCGCCCGAGCGGTACTACCGCTTGTGTGAAGAGGTACTACCGCCCGAGCGGTACTACCGCTTGTGTGAAGCGGTACTACCGCTTGTGCGCGGCTGTGCACGATTCGGCAGGGTCCGAATTGGACTCTTTTCCTGCGGGCCAAACCGACCTTGTGCGGGCAAAACCGACCCGGAGGAGACTTTTACTCCAAGTTTAGACCCCAAGGCTCAACATATAAATAGAGGGGCAGGGCTAGCACACGGGATACATCAGGATTTCCCAAGCCGTGTGCCGGCAACCCTAGCCCTCTAGTTCCTCCGTCATAATCTCCGTAGCGCTTGGCGAAGCCCTGCAGAGATTGTTCCTCACCACCATCACCACGCCGTCGTGCTGCTGGAACTCAACCACTACTTCACCATCGCTCGCTGGATCGAGGAGGTGAAGGCGTCATCAAGCCGTACGTGTGTTGAACGCGGAGGTGCCGTCCGTTCGGCACTAGATCGGAAGGATCGTGATTGGATCGCGGGACGCTCGGCGATTTGGATCGCGAAGACGTTCGACTACATCAACCGCGTTTATTAACGCTTCCGCTTAGCGATCTACAAGGGTATGTAGATTCACTCTCCCTCTCGTAGATGCTCATCACCATGGATAGATCTTATGTGTGCGTAGGAAAATTTTTGTTTCCCATGCAACGTTCCCCAACAGTGGCATCATGAGCTAGGTCTATGCGTAGATGAGATCTCGAGTAGAACACAAACGAGTTGTGGGCGTGGGTGTATACATATTGCTTGCCGTTACTAGTTGATATTTGATTCGGCGGTACTGTGAGATGAAGCGGCCCGGACCGACATTACGCGTACACTTACGCGAGACAGGTTCCTTCAACTAACATGTAACTTCGTTGCATAAAGATGGCTAGCGGGTGTCTGTCTCTCTCACTTTAGTTGAATCGATTTCAATGAAGAGGGTTCTTTTAGAAGATCAAAAAGCAATCACTACACCACGTTGTGGTTTTGCGTAGGTAAGAACGGTTCTTGCAAACCCGTAGCAGCCACGTAAAATTTGCAACAACAATTAGAGGACGTCTAACTTGTTTTTGCAGGGTATGTTGTGATGTGATATGGCCAATTACATGATGAGATATATGTGATGTATGAGATGATCATGTTTTGTATAGAATATCACGACTTGCATGTCGATGAGTACGGCAACTGGCAGGAGCCATAGAGTTGTCTTTAATTATTGTATGACCTGCGTGTCAATCATTAAGCGCTATGTAATGCTTTACTTTATCGCTAAACGTTAGCTATAGTCGTGGAAGCAACAGTCGGCGCGACAACCTTATGGCGACACGTTGATGGAGATCAAGATGATGGAGATCATGGTGTCATGCCGGTGACGATGGAGATCATGCCGGTGCTTTGGAGATGGAGATCAAAAGCACAAGTTCATGGCCATATCATGTCACTTATGATTTGCATGTGATGTTAATCCTTTTATGCATCTTATTTTGCTTAGGACGACGGTAGCATTATAAGGTGATCCCTCACTTAAATTTCAAGATAAATTGTGTTCTCCCCAAGTGTGCACCGTTGCGAAAGTTCGTCGTTTCGAGACACGCCGTGATGATCGGGTGTGATAGACTCTACGTTCGCATACAACGGGTGTAAGCCATGTTACACGTGCGGAACACTCGGGTTAAACTTGACGAGCCTAGCATGTACAGACATGGCCTCGGAACACAAGAGACCGAAAGGTCGAACATGAGTCATATAGTAGATATGATCAACATGGAGATGTTCACCATTGAAACCACCTCAACTCACGTGATGATCGGACTTGAGTTGGTGGATTTGGATCATGTTACACTCGAATGATCGGAGGGATGTCAATTTGAGTGGGAGTTTTTTAAATATGATTAACTAAACTCATTATCTAAGAACAATAGTCTAAGTTGTCTTTGCTATATTTATGTTGTAGATCATGGCTCGCGCAGTAGCACCCCTGAATTTTAATGCGTTCCTAGAGAAAGCTAAGTTGAAAGATGATGGAAGTAACTTTGTGGACTGGGCCCGTAATCTAAGGATTATCCTTACGGCTTCCCAGAAGGCTTATGTCCTTGATGCACCGCTTGGTGATCCACCCGCTCCAGTTGAGTCTCTAGACGTTGTGAACGCCTGGCAGGCTCGTTCTGATGATTACTCAATAGTTCAATGTGCAATGTTGTATGGCTTAGAACCGGGACTTCAAAGACGTTTTGAACGTCATGGAGCATATGAGATGTTCCAGGAGTTGAAGTTTATCTTTCAGAAGAATGCCCGGATCGAGAGATATGAGATCTCCGATAAGTTCTATGCTTGCAAGATGGAGGAGAACGGGTCTATCAGTGATCACGTGCTCAGAATGTCTGGGTACTCCACCCGCCTGGCTGAGTTAGGGATGCCCCTTCCGCCAGAGGCTATCACTGACAGAGTTCTTCAATCATTGCCACCTAGCTACAAGAGCTTCGTGTTGAACTATATTATGCACGGGATGAACAAGTCAGTCGCCGAGCTGTTTGCGATGCTGAAAGCCGCTGAGTCTGAAATTCAGAAGGAGCATCAAGTGTTGATGGTCAATAAAACCACTAGTTTCAAGAAAAATGGCAAGGGTAAGAAGGGTAACTCCAAGCAGAGTGGCAAAGCAGTTGCTCCTCTCGTGAAGAAACCCAAGGCTGGACCCAAACCAGAAACTGTGTGTTTTCATTGCAAGGGAACTGGACACTGGAAGCGGAATTGCCCCAAGTATTTGGCTGACAAGAAGGCGGCCAACAACAAACAAGGTATATATGATATACATGTTATTGATGTGTACCTTACCAACTCTCGTTGTAGTGCCTGGGTATTTGATACCGGTGCGGTTGCTCATATTTGCAACTCAAAACAGGAACTGCGGAATAGACGGAGGCTGGCAAAGGACGAAGTGACGATGCGCGTGGGAACTGGTTCCAAGGTTGATGTGATCGCCGTCGGCACGCTCGCTCTTCGATTACCGTCGGGATTAGTGATGAACCTAAATAAGTGTTATTTGGTGCCTGCGTTAAGCATGAACATTATATCTGGATCTTGTTTATTGCGAGACGGTTACTCATTTAAATCAGAGAATAATGGTTGTTCTATTTATATGAGTAATATCTTTTATGGTCATGCACCCGATGTGAGGGGTTTATTCTTATTGAATCTCGATAGTAATGATACACATGTTCATAACATTGATGCCAAAAGATGTAGAATTGATAATGATAAAACCACTTTCTTGTGGCACTGCCGTTTAGGTCATATTGGCGTAAAACGCATGAAGAAGCTCCATGCTGATGGACTTTTGGAGTCACTTGATTTTGAATCACTTGATACATGTGAGCCATGCCTCATGGGCAAGATGACTAAAACGCCGTTCTCTGAAACAATGGAACGGGCAAGTGACTTATTGGAAATCATACATACTGATGTGTGCGGTCCGATGAGTATTGAGGCGCGCGGTGGTTATCGTTATTTTCTCACCTTCACTGATGACTTAAGTAGATATGGGTATATTTACTTAATGAAACACAAGTCTGAAACATTTGAAAAGTTCAAACAATTTCAGAGTGAAGTTGAGAATCATCGTAACAAGAAGATTAAAATCCTACGATCTGATCGAGGAGGAGAATATCTGAGTTGTGAGTTTGGCAGTCACTTAAGACAGTGTGGAATTGTTTCACAATTGACACCGCCTGGAACACCACAGCGTAATGGTGTGTCCGAACGTCGTAATCGAACTTTATTGGATATGGTGCGATCTATGATGTCTCTTGCCGATTTGCCACTATCGTTTTGGGGTTATGCATTAGAGACAGCTGCATTCACTTTAAATAGGGCACCATCGAAATCCGTTGAGACAACGCCATATGAACTTTGGTTTGACAAGAAGCCAAAGCTGTCGTTTCTTAAAGTTTGGGGATGTGATGCTTATGTCAAAAAGCTTCAGCCTGAAAAGCTGGAACCCAAAGCGGAGAAATGCGTCTTCATAGGATACCCAAAAGAGACACTTGGGTATACCTTCTACCTCAGATCCGAGGGCAAAGTGTTTGTCGCTAAAAACGGAACATTTCTTGAGAAAGAGTTTCTCTCGAAAGAATTGAGTGGGAGGAAGATAGAACTTGATGAGGTTGTTGAACCTTTACTTCAACCTGAGAGTAGCGCAGCGCAGAAAGTTGTTTCTGTGGAGCCTACATTAGCTGAAGAGGAAGTTAATGATGATGATCATGAAGCTTTGGATCAAGTTGCTATCGAACCTCGTAGGTCGACAAGGACGCGTACTGCTCCTGAGTGGTACGGCAACCCTGTCTTAGAGGTCATGTTGTTAAACAACGATGAACCTACGAGCTATGGAGAAGCGATGATGGGCCCGGATTCCGAGAAGTGGTTAGAGGCCATGAAATCCGAGATGGGATCCATGTATGAAAACAAAGTATGGACTTTGGAAGTATTACCTGAAGGGCGTAAGGCCATTCAGAACAAATGGATCTTTAAGAGGAAGACAGACGCGGACGGTAATGTCACCGTCTATAAAGCTCGACTTGTGGCAAAGGGTTTTTCACAAGTTCAAGGAGTTGACTACGATGAGACCTTCTCACCCGTAGCGATGCTTAAGTCCGTCAGAATCATGCAAGCATCTCGGAGTTGGAATCTTCGTTTTGATGAGGTGATCAAAGCGTTCGAGTTTATACAAGTTTACGGAGAAGCTTGTATTTACAAGAAAGTGAGTGGGAGCTCTATAGCGTTTCTAATATTATATGTGGATGACATATTGCTGATTGGAAACAATATAGAAATGCTGGAAAGCGTAAAGGAATATTTGAACAAGAGTTTTTCAATGAAGGACCTAGGAGAAGCTGCTTTCATATTAGGCATCAAGATCTATAGAGATAGATCGAGACGCTTAATAGGACTTTCACAAAGCACATACCTTGATAAGATTTTGAAGAAGTTCAAAATGGATCAGTCCAAGAAGGGGTTCTTGCCTGTTTTGCAAGGTGTGAAGTTGAGTAAGACTCAATGCCCAGTGACTGCAGAAGATAGAGAAAAGATGAGTGTCATCCCCTATGCTTCAGCCATAGGCTCTATTATGTATGCAATGCTGTGCACAAGACCCGATGTCAGCCTTGCCATAAGTATGGCCGGAAGGTTTCAAAGTGATCCAGGAATGGAACACTGGACGGCGGTCAAGAATATCCTGAAGTACCTGAAAAGGACTAAGGACATGTTTCTCGTTTATGGAGGTGATCAAGAGCTCGTCGTAAAGGGTTACGTCGATGCAAGCTTTGACACTGATCCGGATGACTCTAAGTCGCAAACCGGATACGTATTTATTCTTAATGGGGGTGCGGTTAGCTGGTGCAGTTCCAAGCAAAGCGTGGTAGCAGATTCTACATGCGAAGCGGAGTACATCGCTGCCTCGGAGGCGGCGAAGGAAGGTGTCTGGATGAAGGAGTTCATGACAGATCTTGGAGTAGTGCCTAGTGCGCTTAACCCAATGACTCTGTTTTGTGATAATACTGGTGCCATTGCTCTAGCCAAGGAACCAAGATTTCACAAGAGGACCAGACACATAAAGCGACGTTTCAATTCCATCCGCGATTACATCAAGGAGGACGACATAAATATTTGCAAAGTACACACGGATCTAAATGTTGCAGATCCGATGACTAAACCTCTTCCAAGGGCTAAACATGAACAACACCAGAACTGCATGGGTGTTCGATTCATTACAATGTAAATCACATAGTGATGTGAACTAGATTATTGACTCTAGTGCAAGTGGGAGACTGTTGGAAATATGCCCTAGAGGCAATAATAAATTGGTTATTATTATATTTCCTTGTTCATGATAATCGTTTATTATCCATGCTATAATTGTATTGATTGGAAACTCAAATACATGTGTGGGTACATAGACAACACTGTGTCCCTAGTAAGCCTCTAGTTGACTAGCTTGTTGATCAAAGATGGTTAAGGTTTCCTAGCCATGGACATGAGATGTCATTTGATAACGGGATCACATCATTAGGAGAATGATGTGATGGACAAGACCCAAACTGTAAACGTAGCATTTGATCGTGTCAGTTTATTGCTATTGTTTTCTGCATGTCAAGTATCTGTTCCTTTGACCATGAGATCATGCAACTCACTGACACCGGAGGAATACCTTGTGTGTATCAAACGTCGCAACGTAACTGGGTGACTATAAAGGTGCTCTACAGGTATCTCCGAGGGTGTCTGTTGGGTTGGCATGGATCAAGACTGGGATTTGTTACTCCGTATGACGGAGAGGTATCTCAGGGCCCACTCGGTAATACAACATCACAATGAGCCTTGCAAGCAATGTGACTAAAGTGTTAGCCACGAGATCTTGTATTACGGAACGAGTAAAGAGACTTGCCGGTAACGAGATTGAACTAGGTATAGTGATACCGACGATCGAATCTCGGGCAAGTAACATACCGAAGAACAAAGGGAACAGCATACGGGATTAACTGAATCCTTGACATAGAGGTTCGACCGATAAAGATCTTCGTAGAATATGTAGGAGCCAATATGGGCATCCAGGTCCCGCTATTGGTTATTGGCCGTAGAGGTGTCTCGGTCATGTCTACATAGTTCTCGAACCCGCAGGGTCTACACACTTAACGTTTGGTGACGATTAGTATAATTGAGTTATTATGTTGGTGACCGAAAGTTGTTCGGAGTCCCGGATAAGATCCCGGACATGACGAGGATCTCCGGAATAGTCCGGAGGTAAAGATTGATATATGTGATAATAGTGTTTTGATCTCCGGAAGAGTTCCGAAGTTCACCGGAAGGGGTTCCGGATGTTTACCGAAGTGTTCGGGTGCAGCAACACTTTATGTGAGCCAAAGGGATAAAACCCACAAGGTATTGGAAAGTGCAAAAGTAGTTTTGCTGCCGCGTAAGCGGTACTACCGCTTGGTGAAGCGGTACTACCGCCGGAGCGGTACTACCGCTTGTGTGAAGCGGTACTACCGCCCGAGCGGTACTACCGCTTGTGTGAAGCGGTACTACCGCTTGTGCGCGGCTGTGCACGATTCGGCAGGGTCCGAATTGGACTCTTTTCCTGCGGGCCAAACCGACCTTGTGCGGGCAAAACCGACCCGGAGGAGACTTTTACTCCAAGTTTAGACCCCAAGGCTCAACATATAAATAGAGGGGCAGGGCTAGCACACGGGATACATCAGGATTTCCCAAGCCGTGTGCCGGCAACCCTAGCCCTCTAGTTCCTCCGTCATAATCTCCGTAGCGCTTGGCGAAGCCCTGCAGAGATTGTTCCTCACCACCATCACCACGCCGTCGTGCTGCTGGAACTCAACCACTACTTCACCATCGCTCGCTGGATCGAGGAGGTGAAGGCGTCATCAAGCCGTACGTGTGTTGAACGCGGAGGTGCCGTCCGTTCGGCACTAGATCGGAAGGATCGTGATTGGATCGCGGGACGCTCGGCGATTTGGATCGCGAAGACGTTCGACTACATCAACCGCGTTTATTAACGCTTCCGCTTAGCGATCTACAAGGGTATGTAGATTCACTCTCCCTCTCGTAGATGCTCATCACCATGGATAGATCTTATGTGTGCGTAGGAAAATTTTTGTTTCCCATGCAACGTTCCCCAACAGCTACCACCCCTATGTCTGTGACAGATAGGTTATCAGCTTTGGATGGTGACTTGCTCTCTTCAGATGATGCTACTGAGTATCGCAGTGTCGTTGGAGCCTTGCAGTACTTGACTATTACACGGCCTGATATTTCCTATGCAGTAAACCGTGTGTGCCAGTATCTTCATGCTCCGCGGACTTCACACTGGTCAGCTGTGAAGCGTATCTTGCGTTATCTCTCTCATACTGTCTCCTATGGCTTGCATCTTCGGTCTACTGCTTCGTGTGCCCTCTCAGCCTTCTCTGATGCTGATTGGGCTGGGAGCCCGGATGACCGGCGATCAACGGGGGGCTATGCTGTCTTTTATGGGGATAACTTGATCGCTTGGAGTGCGCGCAAGCAGGCCACAGTATCTCGGAGTAGCACTGAAGCAGAGTACAAGGCGGTTGCCAATGCCACAGCTGAGCTCATTTGGGTACAGTCTCTGTTAAGAGAGTTAGGTATCTCTCAACAGCAGCCACCTGTTCTTTGGTGTGATAACATTGGTGCGACGTATCTTTCATCTAATCCAGTTTTTCATGCTTGTACCAAGCACATCGAAGTTGACTATCACTTTGTAAGGGAACGTGTTGCACGGAAGCTTCTTCATATCAAGTTCATCTCTTCCAAGGATCAACTTGCTGACATCTTCACAAAGCCTCTTTCACAACCTCAGTTTGAGGGTTGCAGGCGCAATCTTAACTTGCTGTGTAGTTCAGGACATAGTTAAGATTGAGGAAGGGTGTTAGACTATGTATTTGTATAAGCTTCCGTATATACCCCTGTACTCTGTATACCCCTTATATATATGAGATAGCCACACCCCGTATTGGGTGTCGTGCAGTTTCCCACAACCCTATGTTTAACAAAGATGACGGGTCAGGGCCAACGGCACTAGGGGGTCCAGACTAGGGTTTTGGGAGCGGGTTGGGCTGGGAGAGAAACTCACTGTTCCGGGCAAGGGCGAGGTCCTGGAGCTCGTTGACGCGGGACCGGAAGGCGGTGGCCACGGCTTCCAGCGACGAGCTACCGGGGCTCGCAGCGGCAGCGGCTTCCATGAGGAATGGAGGCCTCGGCGGCGGGGACAGGGGGTGGTTTGGGCGGAAAGGAAACGAGGAGATTGGATGATTTGCCACGTTTTTACTTTGTAATTAGATTATTTGTCCCGCTTTAGTTAGGATTAGATTATTTGTCCCTTTTTGCTTTGATCTTTTGATCATTTGCCTTAATCTATTTTTAATGAATTTTCAATTATTTTATTTGGAATGACATTATGCCCCTATGACACTTTTGCAATTTCTCTGCTCAATCTCCTTTGGTCAGTGGTACGCACGAGTCGACTGACCTGAGCCTCGTGAGTCGTGACAGCCGCCTCACACCCACCTCGCATCTCGTCTTCCTCCCCTCGTGCAACCACATATCTTCCCCATCTTCCCTCTACCTTGTACTTGCACCATCGTCTGTGAAGACACCCCACATCGCATGCATCATTGCCTCTAATAGAATAGTATCAAAATGCTCTACGAGGCCTAATGAATTTAGCATACATGACATCATCCTTTGACTTATGAAGCACATAGGATGGAGGCATCACTTCTTTAGCCTTGCTCGGGATGGACTTGCTTCTTGTGTCACTTCCACTTCCAACCATGTCATCAACTTTGTTGTTGCACATGTTCTTGTGTCCTTCATGCACAAATATAACCTTTTGAGGAGTTGCACCCTTTTTAGGAGCTACATCCTTCGTCTTTCTTGTGCTTGGTTCAAACCAAGCCTTTTTTTCTTGCAATTACCTCTTTGTGTTGGATCAACACTTCATTGAGGTTATCCTGTCAAAAATAAACACTTTATTGAGGTTCTTTCCCCCTCGGATGCATGACACGAGTCCCTTCTCAAGTTGGGACCTCAACCACTTTGTTATCCTCAATGAGAGATGCTTGGTAACAAATGGGGTTAGTGGCACAAGCATCAACACTTAATTGTAGGCAAGCTAGTAAGAGTTTGTAGATGAGTGAGACGAAACTTATTGTAAATCTCTTTAAGCTTGTTGAACCCCCCCTTCCTTGGTATTGAGATATGAGGTAAGGAGCTCAAAATTCGTAAGAGAGATAGAGAGAGGCAAGAGATGCTTCGAGCATATCCTTGTGGGTGGTTAACTCTTTGCGAGTTTCATTATCTTTTGAATAGTCGCGCATAAGTTATAATTATGAGCTTCCTCAAAGTTGACTTTCTGCTCGAGGAGATCACTATTCTCCTTTTCCTTGGCAACAAGGGGTTCGAGTCCTCAATGGCGTTGGTGTTCTTACCCACCATATCCACCAGACAACGAACCATATTGAGATGATACGTCTCCAATGTATCGATAATTTTTTATTGTTCCATGCTATTATACTATCAATCTTGGATGCTTTATATGCAATTATATGCTATTTTATATCATTTTTGGGAACTAACCTATTGACCCAGTGCCTAGTGCCAGTTGCTGTTTTCTGCCTGTTTTTGGTTTTCCAGGAAATCAGTACCAAACGAAGTCCAAACGCTACGAAACTTTGTGGCGATTTTTTTTGGACAAAAGAGACCCTGGAAGCTTTGGGGGGAGAACAGACACGAAGCAAGGAGACGACAAGGAAATAGGGTGCGCCCTGATGCCTTGTGGGCCCCTCGTGGCTCCGTTTGACCTATTTCACCTCCATAAATTCTCTAAAATCGGGAAACCAACAGGGAGCCACCCGAAACCAACAGGATGCCTTGTGGGCCCCTCATGGCGCCACAAATCTCTATACCGACGGTAGCCCATCTGGAGACCTTTTCTGGTACTCTGCCGGAGGGGCAATCGATCACGAAGGCATACTTCATCAACCTTGTTGCCTCCATGATGATGTGTGAGTAGTCCACCACTGACCTATTTATGTGACACCGTCTTGGGGGAACAGGGTGTGGGAAGGATGGCCTGTCTTCACGGCGTAGGATCGATGAATGGATGGGGATAACTAGCTGCAAGCAGCCAAAGAAACAAAAAATAAGAGATTATGCCCCGACGAGGAGGATGCTAACCATAGCCTGCAACCTGAGCATTCGTCGATCCACAACCCACAATACTACCCCACACAACCACACTCAAGTCGTGGAGCACGGGATAGGTGCAATCCGCAAGGAAACCACGAACTCTAACCCACACAACACGATCTAGTCGTGAAGCACGAATTAGGAGCAATTTCTCAAGGAATCATGAGAATAAGGATAACTAGTGTTCTCCAATCTCAAGAGGAGTCTATGTCTTTGGTCTTTGATAGAAATGGCAAAATTCCCCAACGAAGGGGAGAGCTAGCCTATTTATAATAGGGACAACCCCCCTAGATAGGTGTGAAAGGGATGGCAATTTTACCCATGGGTATGGGTATTCGCGGGTACCCTACCTGAAAACAATGGGCATGGGTGAGACTTTCTCTGACTTCATACCCATGGGTAATGGGTATCCATACCCGCAAAATGCATGGGTAGGGCAAGGGTGTGAAATTATACCCATGGGTAACCCAATGGATATCCAAAAAATTAATAAATTAATTAAACCCTATAATATGTGTGTAAACCTACAGTAATTATCTTAATTCTTAACTAGCCCAGGGACCACAGGCCCATAGCTGGCCATCCCACTAGACCCCTCGTAAACCTACAATAGTAATTTTCTCTGCTTTACCTCAACCTCGAAAGACAAACTGACGTAGCAATCAAAGGCGGAGTTACTGAATCCCCAACCGAGGCGGCGCACTGATCTGCAATCTGCATCTTCCAATCAATTCTTCATCTTCCTTGCCACTACTACTTAAGTCCCAATGCTTTGCCACTTTCTTAGTCCCTTAACCCTTATCGCTGAGTTCTCTGAACTCTGGCCTTGCCGACGCCGTCCAGCTTTGCTATCGGCCGCCGCCTAGGGGTAGCTCGCTGGCTGCCCTTGCTTGCCGCCGTCTAGGGCTGCTCCCTGACCGCCCTTCCTTCCACCGGCTAGGGCCTCTCCCAGGCCGCCCTTCCTTCCCGCCGGCTAGGTCCTCTTGCTGGCCACCCTTCCATGTCGCCGGCTTGCAATCTTTGCTGCTCCTCTTGTGATCATGGTTGGTAGAGGTAGGGGACAACGAAGATCACTTGGAATGGAGAAGAAGAGCAACGGTAGTTCAAGGGTAGGGGAGTATTTTTCTAGTCCTTGGACAGAATATACGTATGAATAAATTTGTAGTTTTAGTTCTTTGAACATGTAGAGAGATTGTTTAATGATGCAATACTCGTTGTATTGATTGGGTGCAGGTGCACGTATATATAGAGTACAACTAGGCCTCAACCCCAACTATACACAACTAGGAGGTGGGCCAAGATATACACAAATACATGCAGCCCATATATATTCAACCCCCCCCCCCCCCCCGCAGTCGAAGCGTCGCTAGAGACACAGAGACTGGACCGAAACTCCTCGAAGACGGGAGTAGGCAATCCCTTAGTCATGACGTCAGCAAACTGTTGCGTCGTCGGAACATGGAGAACCCGAACACGGCCAAGGGCAACCTGCTCACGAACGAAGTGAATATCGAGCTCAATATGCTTCGTACGACGATGGTGCACTGGGTTGGCGGAGAGGTAGACCGCGCTGACGTTGTCGCAGTAGAAAAACATGGCCTTGTGAACACCACAAAGCAACTCTTGGAGCAGCTGACGAATCCAGGAGCATTCTGCCACGGCGTTAGCGACGGCCCTATACTCTGCCTCGGCGCTAGAGCGGGAGACCGTGGGCTATCGCTTCGAGGACCAAGAGATCAACGAGGGCCCAAGATAGACGCAATATCCAGACGTAGAGCGTCGGGTGTCGGGGCAGCCCGCCCAGTCGGCGTCCGAGTAGGCGACGAGGTCGGTGGAGGCGGAGGCCGTCAGAGTGAGACCCAAGGACATGGTGTCGCGTATGTAACGGAGAATACGCTTCACCAAGGTCCAATGCGAGTCACGCGGGGCGTGCATGTGAAGGCACACCTACTGAACAATGTACTGCAGGTCCGGGCGGGTCAGCGTCAGGTACTGTAAGGCACCAACAATGGAGCGATAAAACGCTGCATCGGACGCGAGAGACCCCTCTAGAGCAGAAACCTTCGCCTTCGTGTCGACCGGAGTCGGCGCCGTTTTGTAGTTAAGCATACCGGCGCGCTCCAGAAGCTCGTGGGCGTACTTCTGCTGATGCAAAAGGAAGCCGTCAGCCCGACGGACCACCTCGATGCCGAGGAAGTAGTGCAGAGGCCACAAGTCCTTGAGGGCGAACTCATCGCGAAGACGAGCCATGAGCCACTGAAGGAGCCCGAGGCCGGATGCCGTGAGGATGATGTCGTCGACGTAGAGCAGCAGATATGCAGTGTCAGCACCCTGATGATACACGAAGAGTGAGGCATCGGAGCGAGTGGACCGAAAGCCCATGGACTACAGGAAAGAAGCGATATGCTGGTGTTGGGAAGCGTTGCATGGGAAACAAAAAATTTCCTATGCACACGCAAGATCTATCCATGGTGATGAGCATCTACGAGAGGGAGATTGGATTTACATACCCTTGTAGATCGCTAAGCGGGAAGCGTTAAGAAACGCGGTTGATGTAGTCGAACGTCTTCGCGATCCAAATCGCCGAGCGTCCCGCGATCCAATCACGATCTAGTACCGAACGGACGGCACCTCCGCGTTCAGCACACGTACAGCTCGATGACGATCTCCGCCTTCTTGATCCAACAAGAGGGAGCGGAGAGGTAGATGAGTTCTCCGGCAGCGCGACGGCGCGGCAACGATGGTGGTGGAACTATTCTGGCAGGGCTTCGCCTAAGCACCGCCGAAATTAGACTAGAGGAGAAAACGATCTAGAGGAAGTAGAGGGAGCACGTGGCAATTAGGGTTAGCTCTTCCCTGTAAATCCTCTAGTATATATAGGAGGGAGGGAGGGGAGGAGGCAGCCTCAAACCCTCAAGGGTTTGGCCGAAATAGGAGGTGGAGGAGTCCTACTCCAATCCTACTAGGAGTAGGATTCCTCCTCTCCACTTGGAAACCCTTTCCACCTTTCCACCTTTGGGTTTTTCCCACCCCTAGCCGCATGGGCCTTAGTGGGGGGTTCGGACAGCCCACTAGGGGCTGGTTTGACTCCTCCCACAGCCCATGAGGTCCTTTGGGTCGAGACACCCCTCCCGATGGCCCTCGGTACCCTCCCGGCACTCCCGGTACACTACCGAAGTACCCGAAACTTTTCCGGTGACCAAAACAGGACTTCCTATATATCAATCTTTACCTCCGGACCATTCCGGAGCTCCTCGTGACGTCCAGGATCTCATCCGGGACTCCGAACAACCTTCGGTCACCACCATACATAACTCTACTATACCGAAACGTCACCGAACCTTAAGTGTGCAGACCCTGCGGGTTCGAGAACTATGTAGGCATGACCGAGACACCTCTACGGTCAATAACAAATAGAGGGACCTGGATGCCCATATTGGTTCCTACATATTCTACGAAGATCTTTATCGGTTGAACCTCTATGTCAAGGATTCAGTTAATCCCGTATGCTGTTCCCTTTGTTCTTCGGTGTGTTACTTGCCCGAGATTCGATCATCGGTATCTCTATACCTAGTTCAATCTCGTTACCGGCAAGTCTCTTTACTCGTTTCGTAATACAAGATACCGTGGCTAACACTTTAGTCACATTGCTTGCAAGGCTTGTTGTGATGTTGTATTACCGAGTGGGCCCTGAGATACCTCTCCATCACACGGAGTAACAAATCCCAGTCTTGATCCATGCCAGCTCAACAGACACCTTCGGAGATACCTGTAGAGCATCTTTATAGTCACTCAGTTACGTTGTGACGTTTGATACACACAAGGTACTCCTCCGGTGTCAGTGAGTTGCATGATCTCATGGTCATAGGAACAGATACTTGACATGCAGAAAACAATAGCAATAAACTGACACGATCATATGCTACGTTCATATTTTGGGTCTTGTCCATCACATCATTCTCCTAATGATGTGATCCTGTTATCAAATGACATCTCATGTCTATGGCTAGGAAACCTTGACCATCTTTGATCAACAAGCTAGTCTACTAGAGGCATACTAGGGACACAGTGTTGTCTATGTATCCACACATGTATCGGTGTTTCCAATCAATACAATTATAGCATGGATAATAAACGATTATCATTGAACAAGGAAATATAATAATAACTACTTTTATTATTGCCTCTAGGGCATATTTCCAACAGCTGGTACCAAGCCCGTGGCGCCTGCTTCAGCCCGTAGGGAGAACGGGAGAGCAAACACACGAAGTCCGGATGCTCGGCGTCGACGAAGCCAGTTGGCTGCTCACAAAACACCTGCTCGGCAAGATGACCGTGCAAGAAGGCGTTGGAGACGTCCAATTGATGCACAGGCCAGGCTCGCGAGACCGCCAACTGAAGCACGGTGCGGATCGTGCCCGGTTTCACAACCGGAGCGAAGGTGTCGGTGAAGTCCACGCCTGCACGTTGGCGAAAGCCACGAACCACCCACCGAGCCTTACAACGCTCAAGAGATCCGTCCGGGCGGGTCTTGTGGCGAAACACCCACTTGCCAGTGATGACATTGGCACGAGGGGGGCGCGGAACAAGATGCCACGTGCGGTTGCGCTGCAAGGCGTCAAACTCCTCCTGCATCGCCGTGAGCCAGTGGGGATCCCGAAGAGCAGCACGAGCGAAGGTAGGGATGGGTGACGGTGTCAACGTCGAGGCAGTGCACACATACTCGTCGGAAGAGTAGCGAGTGCTCGGGCGGAACACACCGGCTCGGGCGCGGGTCGCCATGCCGGGAGCTGGACCAGCGGCGGCACTCGTGCCCGCGGTGGCGGCGGCTCCCTCGGCAGCGGCGGCCGAGCCCGCAGTCGAGCCTGCAGTAGCGGTCGGCCCCGCGGCAGCGGCGGGACAGGCAACAGCTGGAGAGGCAACGGGCGAGGAGGATGTTGAGCCCGTGTCCGGAGAGGCGGCACCGACCGGGGTGGGAGGCGGTGTGTCTGCCATGGCACCGGGGTGGGATGCCGACGCATCCTCGTAGGAGGGAGTCGGGGACCCAGGGGTCCGCGCGGACTCGACCTCGGGGGAGGGAGTCGGGAGCCCGGACAGCGGCAGAAGGCGCCTGGCCGGGGGGGTCACCTGAGGTCGCGACCGCGCAGCACGCCAAGTAGGAGGCGCGGGGGTCGGCGCCGAGGGAGCCGGAGCCGGAGAGACCTGAAAAAATGGGAACACCGTCTCGACAAACTACACATGTCTCGAGGTGTACACGCGGTGAGAGACAGGATCATAGCACCGGTAACCTTTGGTGTTAGAGGGATAACCAAGAAAGACGCATGGGAGTGATCGTGGTGCGAGTTTGTGTGTTGCGGTGGACGCAGTGCTAGGATAACAAAGACACCTAAAGATGCGAAGACCGTCATAGGACGGCGGTGCACCGAAGAGAAGGTGGTGAGGGGCGTAGTTCCACCGAGGACGACACGGACGGATGTTAACTAAAAGGGTGGCGGTGGCAAGAGCATCAGGCCAAAACCGGGCGGGCATGTTAGAGTGAAAGAGTAACGTGTGAATGCGGTCATTAAGAGTGTGAAGAATGCGCTCGGCGCGGCCGTTCTGCTGGGAGGTATATGGGCAAGTTAAGCGGAAGGTGGTGCCGCGGGAGGCAAGAAGGGTGCAGAGAGGAAGGTTATCAAACTCTTTTCCGTTGTCGGTTTGGAGTGCAAGTATGGGGCGACCAAACTGTGTGGCGACGTTGGAGAAAAAAGACGTGAGTGTGGCTAAGGCATCTGATTTGCGACGAAGAGGAAAAGTCCACACATAATGAGAATAATCATCTAAAATCACCAGATAGTATAGGTAGCCCGTGTTACTTGCAACGGGAGACGTCCAAACATCACTATGAAGTAATTGAAACGGAAAAGTGGAAACAGTTGTAGACGCACTAAAGGGTAGACGAACGTGCTTGCCTAACCGGCAAGCCTCACAAGTATGCTCGTCGAGCTTATTACATGAGAAAGAAAAACTCCTAAGAATTTGACGCAAAACGGCGGGGTTGGGATGGCCCAAGCGAGCATGCCAAAGGATGACGCCGGCAGCAAGGGCGACGGGTGTGGAGGTGGAGGCGCCAGCGTGCACGGGATAAAGCTCATCGGGGCTGTCACATCGGTGAAGTACCATCCGGGTACTGGCGTCCTTCACAGAAAAACCAACACCGTCAAATTCAACAGTAAGTGGGTTCTCACGAGTAAGACAATGAACGGAAACTAAGTTCGTGACTAAGTCAGGCGAAAATAGAACATTAGACATAGTGATGGGTGTGGAAGTGGAGGGAAAGCTAGTGCTACCGATATGAGTGATAGGTAAGGAAGAGCCGTTGCCAACGGTGATACGAGTGGGTGTATGAACGGGAGTGGAGGAGGTTAGGTTACCGGGATGAGCTGTCATGTGCGCAGTAGCACCGGAGTCCATGTACCAGTCGCCTCCACCGCCGTAGTTACTCGGCGACGGCGCGGAGTGCATGGCGGCCAGGAGGGCGGGATCCCACGGCGCAGAAACCGGCTGCGGCAGGAGACCCCCGTAGGGTGGCGCCAGGGCGGGTGGACCGTAACCGCCGAGAGGCGGCGGCGCGAGGGAGGCGCCGTAGCCGGCGCCGGCCGGCTGGTAGGGCGCGCCGAGGAACGCCTGGTGGCCGGCGGGGCTAGGATCGAGGATGCCCGGCACAGGAGCCCGTGGGACGGGCATGTGATTGGCGTGCACGACGCCCATCCACGGGTTCTGCCCGGCTGCCCACAGCGGAGGGGGCTGCTGGAGGCGTGGCGCCCCCCCGGCACCCCGGGCCGGCTGCTGCTGCTGCTGCTGGCGGCGACCCCCGCCGCCCCGCCGGTTGCGCTGGCCCCCTCCGCCTGGCTGCTGCTGGGGAGGCACGGGAGGCGCAGGTGGCGCGGGCGGCAGCGGGTAATACCCGGCGGGTGCAGGAGGGCGCAGCTGGGGTGGCACGGACGGCGGAGCGGGACCGCCGCGGGTGGTGCCGGCGGCAAGGGCGGTGTGCTGGACCCGCTGCTTCACCTTCGTCATCCGGCGCTCCTCGAGCTTGAGGTACGCGACGATGCGCTGAAAAGTGGGCTTTGGGAGCAGAGTGAGGTTAGAAGCCGCGTTGCCGAAATCCTCGTTGAGGCCGGCGGTGAGGGTGCTCAGCATGAGGTCGTCGTTGACCGCGGAACCGATGTCGCAAAGCTCATCGGCGAGCATCTTGAGCCGCATGCAGTACTCATCGATGGTGGAGTTGTCCTGGTGACAGCCGAAGAACTCCTGCTGCAAGAAAACAAGGCGCTGGAGTTTGTTGTCGGTGAAGAGCGTGTTGATCTTGGTCCACACGGCGCAAGCGTTGTCGTGCTCGGCGACAACCGTGTGGAAGATGTCCTTCAAGACGGTTTGATAAAACCATCGGATGAGCGTGGCCTCAATGGCGGACCACTCCGGATCGCCCTTCATGTAGTCGCCGTCCACGGAACCATCGATGTGCTCGGTGCGATAGTACTCGCGGAAGACAAGGTTGAAGTAGGTCTTCCATGCGAAGTACGAGGTGCTGGAGCTGTCGAGGTGGATGGGGACCCGGGCCTCGATGTTGAGGTCGCGGATGACGGCGGCGGAGGGCTCGAGCCCAGCGAAGGGGTTCGACGAACCGGTGGAGGAGGAGTGCGGGGAGGCCATGGCGCGGCTAGGGTTAGGGTTTGGAAGGAGAGGTGCAGCGGCGGCTGCGTGGGGAGGCGGCTACGTGTTGAGAGGTGGTAGCGACGGTGGGGAGGGGTGGTGGCGCGACGGGGCAACGGCGGCGGCGCGGGTAGGAAGGGCGCTGCGGCGGCGGCGGGCGGCGCACGGGGGGGGGGGGGGGGGGGGGTGGAGCGGCGGCGGCGGCAGCAGCTTACCCTAGGTCAGGACCTTGAGAGGTGATACCATGTAGAGAGATTGTTTAATGGTGCAATACTCGTTGTATTGATTGGGTGCAGGTGCACGTATATATAGAGTACAAGTAGGCCTCAACCCCAACTATACACTACTAGGAGGTGGGACAGGATATACACAAATACATGCAGCCCATATATATTCAACAGAACATATATACACTTTGAGTTCCTTGCTGGATTGAAAAAGAAAATAGAGACATGCAAATTATAGCGACCCCTAATTTTCACTACTAATTAAAAATTGATACATGTGATTTGCAGTTTTAATTCTCTGAACATATATACACTTTGTAGTTTCAGTTCTTTGAACATATATACACTTTGTAGTGCAGATTCCTACAAACTCATAAGAAAATGAGCACTTCCAGTCTTTAAGTATCATGTGGCATACATTAAACATGAACTGTCCTGATAATTTTTTGCCTTTTTTTAAGGTTGTTGGAATGGCATCTCCCAACACTGGCTCGTCGCCGTTACCAGCAGACGAAAGGTCAGCTACGAATATGTCCGCAGCACAACAAGGTAATGGTACTGAAAGTGAGGTAGTGCATGGTGGCACACAATCTAGTTCTAAGAGAAAACATAGATCTGTGGTTTGGAATGTTTTTGAGGAAGTAATTGTTGATGGAAATTGAAAGCTGAATGTGTGTTCTGTCACAAGAAGCTTAGTGGGGAACAATCTCATGCGACCTCATATTTAAGGTCTAATTTGGAAACATGTGATGCTAAGAAATCCATAGGTTCAAAACAACAAAAATTGAGGTTGACAAAAGGTGATGCTTGGAAAGTCAATTTAGAGAACTATGTGACCAAAATGTTGCTAGGAAAGAACTTGCACTGGTGCAGTGACATGCTATACAAACGGGTTTTAACCCCTTTCTGCGACGTAGTTGTAAACCATCGCCTTGCATGTGTGGGCGATAGGGGGGTCCATCCCACACGTCACGGAAAACCCGTCAGCGATGGTGACCAACGAACGCAAATGATCTATCAAACGTAATCGTGTGCGGTGCAGGAATATATCACACACGCTATATTTTGGGCATACATGTGGGATTTGGGATCAATCACACACGTCTATCATGAGTTAAACGCGTCTAATTGCTCATGGAAAACAAACGATGTTTGACCTTTTACCGTTTGCGAAACATTACCTAATCCACACGGGCCATGGTAAAAACGGTGTGTGATATCTTCATCATCGCACACGAGATTTCCTTGGAAACCGTCTGCCATGCATTATATCATCGCACACGTTTCATGAAAATTTTACGCGTGGGATCGTCTTTGCATTGGGCACAGTTTCCTGTTGGCTCACGTGTGAGATAAGGTGCTATCGCAAACGATTGAGGAGCTCCTAAGCACACGTACAAGTGTTGCAAATCGTTTGCGATTTCTTATGTATCACCAACGTTCAGTTTATATCTCATGTGCTTTTCCTGTAGATCACAGGCGGTTGCGCTATGAGTTGCGTGTGCTTTTACTGTTGATGACAAGCGGTTCCGCTATGAGTTACGTATGCTTTTCCTGTAGATCACAGACGGTTGCGCTATGAGTTGCCTGTGCTTTCGTTTTGTATCGTAGACGCTTAGTTGCTTGAACGGTGTGTGCTGAAAAAGCCAGCTTATTGTAAAATATCGCATTTGAATCACCCTGCAAATAGCAAATTCGCCACAATATGCAATCGACAAATAGTGTCCACATGAAGAACATTCATCATAATTCGGCACAATATGCAATTGAACGAATAGTGTCCACAGGAAGAACATTCATCATAATTCGCGACAATATGCAATTGAGCAAATGCTAGCTAAATTCCACATATGTAAGACCGAAGACATGATCACATGGAAAACAATGCATCCATGCGTATATGTTTAGCTGATAACAGTATATGAATGCGTACTTATTATTAGGGGATACGAATCCTGAAATCTTCGATGTCTTCAGAGGGCTTGATATAGTGTTTCACAAAGAAGGTACTGATAAATTTCCTAACAGACAACAATTCATCTGCGGCGAGCAGTTTAGAAGTCATCGGTCCGAAGATCAACTGCAGGACTTTTAGATCAGAATGTGGCATACGTGTGCAGTAGAAGATAGTAATTAAGAAGCAGACTTACTGGTTCTATTTTGTGAGCATCGGCACCACATTCAACATGTCTACATAGGCTAATCATGTGTTTGCAAACGTAGTATCCACATAGGCTGGTCCCTTGTTGTTGCTGAGGACACTACAACTTTTTGTACAGTATTAGTCATGTATTTGCCCGGTTAGGAACAACCTAACCGGTGTAAGTTGTTTCTTTTTTTCTTTGGAGAGAAATAGAAAGAGATTTAGTTGGAAACTTGAACTATGACTATCATTTTCTGAAAATAACGGATTTCGTTGTCATACCGGAGAAACGATCACATGCTGCACATGTAGTTGGGCGTCGAACCGTCTCCCTCCTAAAGTTATGGTCTTACACAATACACTGCGAATGAAGATGAATTTTCACATAGTCAATTCTTGAACCAGATATGAACACAACATATTAACATCAAAGAATTCAATACCTATCCATGAAATCCTAAAGATGACTCAGATCCTGAGGCGCATTTGACTCTCTCGGAGAATCCAGGTAGTAAACTATGTTGCGTATTGGAACAATGACCACCAAGATCCAGTGATCTCTACAGTTTAAGAAAACCTTGAACTTACGAACTATGTTGAAAACTGAAAGACGATCAATGTATGCGTGGTTGTATATTTAACTTACCCGTCATGATATGGCCACATGAAGAATTCTACTATCTGTAACTCCCACAAGATCGTGGCGACATGCGAGATGGAAGTCTCGCGTGTGTCATTTTTACTTAAAAAAATGTCGTTTGCTAAATCAGGATCTATGAAATGAGCATGCACCCTTATTGATCTCTGCGCCATCAATCCCCTGATAAGAATACACTACAGTTAGCTTTTTTTTCATGTACAACCTTGTATGGAGAAGTTGATCAGAGTTTTTGAAGTACTTACAACATCAAGAATTTGACAAGAGTGGCAGCAAGCTTATTGAAGTTGAAGAAGAGATGAAAGTCCTACAATTCCACAAGGATGGTACATGCATCGTGAGAGAACTGACGACGGTCGTAGTGCAATTCCACAATGTTATGATCTTCTCCTTTTGACATTATGTCCATGCAATATTTATGTAACTTGTGACAACTGGAACTGCACTCCTCAAAGTATTCGCCAACAAGAAATGGCTGGCCATGCTTATACTTGTGTGCTTCAAATGGGTCTGCTTTCTGACTAGAAAGTAGCTTTTCAACTTCTTCTTCAGACATTTCGTCAGAACCGGGATTACCCATCCCTTCGAAAAACTAGTTGTTAATTTGGTTATGGGCGATGACTCTTTCTAGTAGGAGGCTCTTGGTCCCATCCCTCCTCGGTTTTGGGGGGCCCATATTCCTTTGTGCAACCGTGCCCGCTTTACTCTTGTTAGCTGAAGAACTTCTTGTTTGACGTCTGGTTTCATGAACGACGTGCTGATGAGAAGCCTGTGAAGGTACAATGGACTGCTGAACAGATGATGCCGATGTGATGGACTGCTGAGTTGTAGTACAAGAGGCGACGGACAGCTGACCAACCGTTGAAGCTATGCTGGGGTTCTGAGCAGCTGGTGCCAACGTGTCGGTGTGTTGATACGGCGTTCACAACGCGTTGGTTTGCTGAGCAGACAGTGCCGACACATTGGTATGCTTATCTGGCGGCTGTGAACTGATGGACTGTTGAGCAGGTGGTTTCTAACTTTCGGGCTGCTTAGCAGGCGGTTCCAGACTTTCAGATTGCTTAGCAGGCAGTTTCAGACTACTTAGCAGGTGGTTCGACCGGGTTTGTCTGCTGAGCATGCAGGGCCGATGTGTCTGCACTATCTGCTTTAGTGGCCGGCATCTAAACCGATGATACGTCTTCAGCAGTTACAGGCCTTGCCACATGCTGCTCAGGAGCGGACGATGACCTGGCCTGTACGGTAGGAAGTCGGGTGGGCTGATCATAGGTTGATGCCTCGGGCATCGGATTCCCAAGAGTATGTTCATCAGGGGAGTCACACAAGATCTGCTCTGGAGAGAAGAGATTCACCGGTTCGAGGGCGACATTGGTTGCTTTTGGGGGGGGTGGAGGGATCTCATCCAGGAAGTCTATTTCTTTCCATGGCCACTGGATATGATTTAACCGTGTTTCTTCCAAGGTCCTCTGCTCATTAGGGACCCCAAGGACATTCTTCAGGGAAAAATTACTGAATCCAGGCTTTATTTCAGTCACGTAGCACTTCACACAACCCGGCTTCAATGGCACATTGTCCAACGAGAGTCCCCCGTCAAAGTTAGGGTTGTAAACCCACACTGTTGCACATTTTAAAGTACCTTCATAATGTGTAAGCACGACCTTCACTCTCCCCCTTGTCCATATAGATCAGATATAGCACCATCATGTCCAGCTGCAGCATCATTGTCGCTGGGGTCAGCTGATGCACAGCTACTCTTGTGCGGTGTTGCCATACAATAAGTGGCATCATCCTTGCCGACATCCCCTTGCGTCTCCTGGCTATCTCTCAGCATTAGGGTCTTCTCCTGCATATATGACTCCTCAACTTCCTTTCGAACTCCAGGATACATGTCCCTCTTAATCGTTTCATACATTGCTCTCCACCTACCATCACTCCTAGCTTTTTTCATGCTGAGCAGCTCTTCTTTGCTTAGTGAGAAAGCCCTCTTGTGTGGGACATTGACCCCAGTACCCCTTGCACGGCCAGGGGGCTCTTTGGTAGTCAGAGCCTCGGACAGAATGTCACATGGCCCTAAGTTCCTGTAGAACCTTCCAGTGTTTTTGGAAGCATTTGCCATCACATTATACAATTCTTGGTATGCCGAGTTTTCAAAGTAATAAGAACCATCTCCATGCCTCTTTGCACGTGCCCGCTAGTAGTCACTAGCGCGAGTGCCCCTAATTTCAGTAAAGGCCGGGTTGCCACCCGCAGCTACTGCTTCTTTGCCCTCCTGCTCCCATATCGGTTTCATGCCGTAGTATGCTGCCACACCCATATGGTGGGGGTGTGTGTTCTTCTTCTGAAGTTCTGAATTCATGGCACTCTTCTTAATAAACTCTTCACTAGCCCTGACCCTTTTGAATTATGTCCAGTCTTCCTTTGTAATTTGGGGGTATGATGGGATTGGATCCTTGCCTTGACTCAAGAACTTCTTGTACAACACATGCTTCCAGTTTCTCCAAGCATCCCTGGCCTTCTTCAGTGCAGCGTGTTGCACCTGCTCTCTCCACTCCTCAGGAACGTTGAAGTGCGCCATGATCTCCCGGACTATCATCTGCCGTGTTTCTGTACCAGCCTTCCGAAACCCCGATAGATTAATGTTGAGCCTTGCCCTGCCAACAAATCCACACACACACTCCTGAACCTCGTGCGTGCTTTATCTGGTTTAGCTGGAGCCCAAGACTTCAAATCGATGTCAGTTACTTCGTATACACCTTTAGGCTAGTGTGTGGGCTTTCTTGGAGTGCTCTTCCGGATCTTGACCAGAACGGTGTTTGTGGCAGCTCTATCCCGTTCATCATTTCTTGATACATGATCATCTGTTGCAGACATGTTGGCTTCGAACTCAGATGAAGATACATCGGCAGAAGTATGACTGTTGTCGCTGCTAATAGACATCTACAGAGGACACATGCGAAATTCAGAAAAGGGGGATAATCATAAATAAAATGTAACAGCTTGGCAGCTAGCTGTCTAAACATGGCATGTGATCATTTGGAAATGTACGGCTAATCTGTTCATTTTGTGTAACTCGTGCGCACATGATTTGTAACTCGACAATAACTAATTGGAACAAATACAGCTTATATGTTAGAAGGTAGATGATGACATAAATACGCTCTCCATTATTTTATAATTATTTTGGGGACAAACCAAACCAAATAGGAAAAGGGATCGCGAGATAATAGACCTCACCACGATGGAGGGTAGCAACTCACCAATTTTTTTGTGTGTGCAAATCCGGCAGGAGAGGCGAGGGTACATGATCGATATTCTCTAGGGCGGCTGGCGGGCAAATGAAGACAGCGAGGCGTGGGTAGCCGCATGTTTCGGAGCGCCAGTGAACGTTAGGGTTGATGATACGTCTCTGTCGTATCTACTTTTCCTCACACTTTTGCCCTTGTTTTGGACTCTAATTTGCATGATTTGAATGAAACTAACCCGGACTGACGTTGTTTTCATCAGAACTACCATGGTGTTGTTTTTGTGCAGAAATAAAAGTTCTTGGAACTGGAAAAACCTTTTTGGAGATTTATTTTACAATAAATAAAAAATACTGGAGCCAAGAACCACTGGAGGGGAGCCCTGGCTGGGCACGATACACCAGGGCGCGCCACCCCCCCGGGCGCGCCATGGGGGGTTGTGCCTACCTCGTGGCCCCACTGACCCTAATTCCGACGCTATAAAATCCTATTTTTGGAGAAAAAAATCAAAGAGGAAGTTTCATCGCGTTTTACGATATGGAGCCGCCGCCACCTCCTATTCTTCATCGGGAGGCCAGATCTGGAGCCCGTTTGGGGCTCCGGAGAGGGGAATCTTCGGTCTTCGTCATCATCAACCCTTCGCCATCGCCAATTCCATGATGCTCCCCACCGGGAGTGAGTAATTCCTTCGTAGGCTTGCTGGTCGGTGAGGAGTTGGATGAGATTCATCATGTAATCGAGTTAGTTTTGTTAGGGCTTGATCCCTAGTATCCACTATGTTTTGAGATTGATGTTGCTATGACTTTGCCATGTTTAATGCTTGTCACTAGGGCCCAAGTGCCATGATTTCAGATCTGAACCGTTTATGTTATCACCATTATATCTATGTTCTTGATCCGATCTTGCTAGTCATATGCACCTATTACATGTTATGATCCGTAAACCCCGGAGTGACAATAGTCGGGATACTTTCCGGTGATGACCGTAGTTTGAGGAGTTCATGTATTCACCATGTGTTAATGCTTTGTTCCGGTTCTCTATTAAAAGGAGGCCTTAATATCCCTTAGTTTCCTTATGGATCCCGCTGCTACGGGAGGGTAGGATAAAAGATGTCATGCAAGTTCTTTTCCATAAGCACATATTACTATTTACGGAATACATGACTACATTACATTTATGAACTGGACCTAGTTCTGTGTCGCCCTAGGTTATGACTGTTATATGATGAATATCATCCAACGAGTTCATCGATCCAGTGCCTACGAGTTTTCCACATATTACTCTTGCTAAGTTACTATTGCTGCTGCTACTGTTAGAACTGCTACAAAACTATTGCTATCACTACTACTGTTACCGTTACTGCTACCACTGCTATCAAAACTATCATACTACTGTGCTACTAATCACTCTGCTGCAGATATTTAATCTCCAGGTGTGGTTGAATTGACAACTCATCTGCTAATACTCTCAAGTATTCTTTGGCTCCCCTTGTGTCGAATCTATAAATTTGGGTTGAATACTCTACCCTCGAAAACTGTTGCGATCCCCTATACTTGTGGGTTATCAAGACCTTTTTCTGGCGTCGTTGCCGGGGAGCATAGCTATATTTGTTGAGTCACTTGGGATTTATATCAATTGATCACTATGAAGAATCTAAGGGATCCAAAAAACCAAGATTTTTCCCTCTAAGACGAGGGGAGGTAAGGAACTGCCATCTAGCTCTGCACTTGATTCACCTTCGGTTATGAGTAAGCTTGCAACACCACCACATGCTATTAATCCTGATATGTCACAAGTTATTGATGATGCTACTTCTTCTATGAATGATGCTAGTACCATGCTTGATGATAATGTGCCACTAGGAGAATTTCTTGATGAACAAATTTCTAGAGCTAAAGAGAATGAAATTATTGAAACTGATGAGATTGCTGAAACTGATGAAGCCTTAGAAACTGATGACTATGAAACACCTATTAGACCTGGCTCTCCTAGATTTGAAATGCCTAAGATACTTGAAGATTATGTTATGGATGAGGAGACAACTAGGGAGATCCTTTCTTGTAAGGATAGAAATTATCTTAAGAAATTGCTACGCTAGTATAAGGAAAAGACTTTGAATGCTAGAATGAAATGTGATCCTAAGTTTGCTACTTCACCTATCTTTGTTACCGATAAGGATTATGAATTCTCTATCGACCCAGAGTTAATTACTTTGGTTGAATCTGATCCTATTCCATGGCTATGAAACTGAAATTGTAGTGGCACATCTTACTAAGCTGAATGATATAGCCACCCTCTTTGCTCATGATGAGAAGATTCGCTATTACTATATCCTCAAATTATTTCCGTTCTCATTAAAAGGTGATGCTAAGACATGGTGCAATACTCTTACTCCTGGTTGTGTGCGTAGTCCCCAGGATATGATTTACTACTTCTCGAAAACTATTTTCCTGCTCATAAGAAACAAGCTGCCTTACAGGAAATATTTAACTTTGTGCAAATTGAAGAAGAGAGTCTCCCACAAGCTTGGGGGAGGCTTCTCCAATTGCTTAATGCTTTACTTGATCACCCTCTCAAGAAAAATGAAATACTTGATATCTTCTATAATGGACTAACTGATGCTTCTAGCGACTTCCTAGATAGTTGTGCTGGTTGTGTTTTCAGGGAACGAACTGCTGAACAAGATGAGGAACTATTGAATAATATATTGAAGAATTATGATGGTTGGACTCTCCCTGAACGACCGCCTAAACCCACTCCGAAGAAGAGGGGTATCTTATTTCTCAATGCTGAAGATATGCAAGAGGCAAAGAAATATATGAAGGAAAAAGGTATTAAAGCTGAGGATGTTAAGAATCTACCACCTACTGAAGAAATACATGACCTTGACACACCATCACCTCCACAGGTGGTAGAGGTAAATTCTTTATTAAAGTTTGATGAAAGTGATATCCCTTACAGTAAACGTCCTAGTCAATGCTTATATGAGTTTGTAACTACATTACAAAACAAGATCACTTCAATGCACATGTTCTGAAACAATTGAAATATAATTCTGATACGATTGCTCGCTTGAGTGACTTGCACTTTAGAATCAGCAATGATGTTAGAGGTGTTGGAAAACATGCCTCTATGGTTCAAACTCAGTTAGAACAGGTTGCTAAATTTCAAAAAGAATTGCTTGATGAAATGAATAATAATAATATGAATGATTTTGCTGCTAGAGTAGTTACTAGAGGAGGTAGAATGACCCAAGAACCTCTTTATCCTGATAATAATGATGTCTCTATTTCTGATGCTGAAACTCAGTCTGGTAATGAACATTCACCTAGTGATAATGAAAATGATAATGATGATGTTCATGAGGATACCCAACCGAACAATGATAAAGAATCAGATAATGATGTTGAAATAGAGCCTGCCGTTGATCTTGATAACCCACAACCTAAAAATAAATGCTATGATAAAAGAGACTTTGTGGCTAGAAAACATGGTAAAGAAAGAGAGCCATGGGTTCAGAAACCCATGCCCTTTCCACCTAAACCATCTAAGAAAAAGGATGATGAAGAATTTGAACGCTTTGCTGAAATGATTAGGCCAGTCTTTTTGCGTACCCGCTTAACTGATATCCTAAAGATGGCCCCTTATGCAAAATACATGAAAGACATCATCACTAATAAAAGAAAGATACCTGAAGCTGAAATCTCCACCATGCTTGCTAATTATTCTTTTAAGGATGGAGTACATAAAAAACTTGGAGATCCGGGAATACCAACTATACCTTGCTCCATTAAAAGAAATTATGTCAAAACTGCCTTGTGTGATTTGGGAGCTGGTGTTAGTGTTATGGCTTTCTCCTTATATAAAAGACTTGATTTGAATAAACTCACACCTACTGAAATATCATTGCAAATGGCTGACAAATCAACTGCCATACCTATCGGTATTTGTGAGGATGTGCCCGTTGTTGTTGCAAATGTTACTATCTTAACGGACTTTGTTATTCTTGAGATGCCCGAGGACGACAACATGTTGATTATCCTTGGTAGACCCTTTTTGAATACTGTAGGGGCTGTTATTGATTGCAATCAAAGAAAACAGTGTGGTGGCAGTAGGATGTGTGTGACGTTTTTTTCCATACGCCTGCGTCGTATGTTGGAGATCATAGCAGTTGTATGGCTATTCCTGGAGTGCAATGTGTCAACTATGCAATGTCACAAGACACAGCTGCTATGGAAGCAATAGGATACATAAAATGCATGGTGAAGACGGAGATAAGAGACTACAACTACAACACCATGAAGATGCTCAAAGAAGAAAATGAATCCCTGAAGCATGAGCTGGCTATAGCTAAAAAGAACAATAAAAAGATAAAGAAGAAGACCAGGTCCATAAAAAACAAGGTCATGATGGCCAAATACAAGAACAAGAACAATGCAATGGGTTGGTTCGTTCTAGCAAGATACGTGCATGGGTTCTCTGAACATATATCGAATGTGACGGCGCTGAATAAGTCATCTGGGAAAGAACCCATAGATGAACTTATAAATGGACCTCTTAACAACATTGAGAAGGTGGCAGAAAGGCTCAAACGGAGGGTGATCAAGTCAGAAAAGAAGTTCAGAAGCATCAGGAGGGGTTTTTAGGATGATGCCATAGAAATTGCATCCAAAACCAAACCTTTTAGAACTGTAGTATATTTTGCTCCTTTTGTGTGCCCTGACCGAGCTGCTCTTTTCCTTTATGCTGGCTATATGTCTAAGAACTTCTATTGGAGATATTTATTATCTGTACTATATACATGTGTAATGCCATTAGAGACTTTCAACGTCCTTGTTCATTACATCATCTTAATCATGAGCTATTGAGTAGTGTTATATGCAGCTTAGAAAGGTTATAAAGAACATTGATAGAAATGGCGTGCATGCAACCATTTCCGTTGGTTCTTTCATCCGACGATAATACACTACTTATTGAGGAATTAAACATGACATGATTTTGTATGTACCTAACCTCGGTGATGCAAAAAATGAAGTGTGTAACCACCGCTTCCCCAACGCAAAACAACATGGAAGTTCAATCTACACACCAGGGACACACCATCTTTAAACTGCTAACATACATTCTTGATCATCTAGCATTTCCAACAAACAAGCATAGCCATCCAGCATTTCCAACTAACAAAAACAACCAACCTGAAACAAACATAATTACAACCTTTAGTAAAAGCATGTCGCTAACCACTGATTCAAGGTCTAGCTCCTCATTACATTACATAGATAGTAGATTAATGACAAAAGAGAACCATGCTAGCTGGCCAACCCAACAAAACTGACTAAAGCCTAACATCACCATCTACCACACCCTGTCATGCTCCTCCTTAGATGCTGCATCGTGAAAACCTACAAAAACCCAATTTTGCTTAGATAGGGAAACTTTTCTTACAGAAATAGAAATATAGCTAATATACCAACATTCTCATATTTTGTGCACGGTCAATGTTGGTTCCCCCTTACGGGTTCGAAGAGAGAAAATACAGATTTCCCCTTTTCTCATCTTCGCTTTCTTTATAAACTAGCTCCAGTTACGTGTTATGGCAGCCCTCTTATCAACACCAGCCGAACATAGGTCAGGCAGCGTCCAGATGATAGCTTGATCCGCATTCCTTCGACCGGGGTTGAAAGGAACTGCGACAGATACTTCTTAGTAAACAAACTAGAGAAGTACTGCAAGCGTACACCAAAATTATAGTCAGATACTATGGTTAACATAATAAACTAATACAGATATAGGTGCATCAATTAATTTCAGACCATTATCTGCCCAGGCTTGGTAAAGGAATTATTCATCTCACACACATAGTGGCTAATAGCAGGCTGGACTGACCGAACATAACGGCTAAGAAGCTTCCGAGAACACATTGAGATTTTAAACTTCTTTGAATACATCCATTCAGCTTTAGAGTTAGGATCATGTCCTGACAACAAAACCAAGAAGGTTAATTGGATGCATACATAAAATAATACTGTAAAACACAAACATGGATGCCTTACCGATTGTGTAATTTTTAGGACATTCACAAACATCATTGCATGTCTTTCGATGCTTCCTTTTATTCATAATATGCTGATACACACCTACATGGTTCAGCAAAGGAAAAAAGCTATAAAAACAGAAAATTAAAATACTAACTACACATACATTTTTATTGGTACAGCAACTGATATTTAGCATTGGTGGAAATACCTTCATTGGACCTTGTGTACTGTGACGCCCCCAATTTCGACCGTACGCTAAACATACACGCAATGCGTACGACCAAGATTAGGGACTCACTGATCGATATCACAACACAACACTAGACACAAATTAAAGTCATATAGCTTCATATTACAAGCCAGGGGCCTCGAGGGCTTGTATAGAAAGCTCGACAAGCATGAGTCAGCGGAAGCAAATAATATCCGAGTACAGATATAAGTTAAACAAGTTTTGCCTTAAGAAGGCTAGCACAAACATAAGCAGCAGATCGAAAGAGGCGAGGCCTCCTGCCTGGGAACCTCCTAACTACTCCTGAGCGTCGGCACTCTCCATGTAGTAGTAGGCTCTAGCGGTGGTGTAATAGTCATCTCCGGCGTACTCCATCTCCTGGCCTCCATCGTCTGAACGCAGAATCGTATCGAGGGGGAAAGAGAAAGCAAAGCAGCGGTGAGTACTCATCCAAAGTACTCGCAAGACTGACATCAGAACTATGCTAAGTATGCATCATTACCAAGGGGAGGGGTTATATCTGGACTGACTGCAGAAAGCAAGAATAGGGGGAAGGCCTAGTCCTATCGAAGACTAGCATCTTCAGCATCTTGCAGCATTAGAAGAGAGTAGACTGGTATCTCATATATAGTCATATTATAGTAGCAATTTTATTAAGTAACCACGCCCAGAGATTCTTCCTCGACTCCCTGCGAGGAAGCAATCTCGGAGCCAACATTCATCTCAAATTTTAGTCACAGTTATAGTTGTATAAGGTCAAGGTACAACTCCAAGTCGTCCTGTTACCGTGGACACGGCTATTCAAATAGATTATTCATCCCTGCAGGGGTGCACCGCATCTCCAACACACCTGATCACCTCCGGCCGGACACACTTTCCTAGGTCATGCCCGGCCTTGGGATATCAGCACGTCATCGCCCCACCTAGGCTCAATGAAGAGGCCAGCCCGCCGGTCTAAATCCTAAGCACATAGGGGTCGTGGGCCCACTTGCGCTACGCACTCCTGCACGATGCGTACGCGGCCGGAAGCAGACCTAGCACACTCCAGTCCAAGAGCTGTACCGTCCAGTCTAATCCGGCCCGCGCCGCTCCATTGTTGACGTCTGAAGAGCTTCGGCTGATACAACGACGCTGAGTACCCATAACTTCTCCCACGTGATGGTTTGGTGCGCAATAAGGCCAACGACCAAGTCAGATCAAATACCCAACCCATTAGCATTTTATTAATGCGGGGCAAGCGCGACCCATGAAGTGTGGCCCCGTCGCCCCGTCTCGAGGATGTGTGGCAAGGGCCTCTCCTGCCCGTCCATGCCTCATAATAACCCTTTGGATGCCTTAGCGGCGCATCCCAGCACATCTCACACACGGGTACCCTTGGGGCCGACCCGTCTCAAGACTGTCGGGAACTCAGGTCCACCTCAACCAGGGTGGTACCGCCTATCCCTCCAGTCCAGTCTTTCACATGTAAACAAAGTCAAGTTGAAGTAACTGTGTGTTTATACACCAAGTGGATACCCGAGGAATCACCCTCGATGGATCCCACTTGAGGTATGTGTATGACAAGAGTCGCTATCGATAAATGGGAAGGAGGAATCACCCTCGATACCCACGACCGATAGCTACGCTACAGAATTAACACCGGGAGTGCTAAGTGAGGTATCACCCTCGGCACTCGGTAGTAGCTCTGCAGTGCCATACTTAAGGGGTGTGCGGTGATGTGAGGGGCCTGGCTCGTCGGTCGGTTGACCGAGTCTTCGGGTCTTCGAGTCGTCGAGTCGTCGATGAAGAAGCAGGGGCAACTGGGACTAAGGGGTCACTGGGGATTCATTGATCAACCTATACTAAGCAGTTGATATGATTGCAGGCATAGTAACAGTTTATCAAAAACAGGCTATGCATCAGAATAGGAGCTAACTAATATAGTAGCAAAAATCTAATGCAAGAATAAGAGGGAAAGGAATAGGCGACATCGGAATGCTCAAGGGGGGTTTGCTTGCCTTGCTGCTCTGCGACAAAGGCCTGATCGTCAACGGTATAGTCGTACCCGGCAGCACCGTCAGTCTCGGGGTCTACCAGAGAGAAGGGGGGGGAAGAAACAATATATATAAAGCACAGATGCAACATGATGCATGACATGGCAATATGCAGAGCTAGGCATGCACTAACGCAGTACTACACGTCGCAGACGGGTCGGAAGAATATCTGACGATATTTTCCGGGTCTCGGGCTATTACCGGACAGATGATCCTAATGCTAAATGTCCATTTTCATCATGCTAGGAGCATGTGACAGATGAATGGATAGCGTATTCGGATTCGTGGGATTTTTCTGATCAACTTTCATGTATAAAACTTTTTCATCTGAGCTACGGATTATTTTCTATTAATTTTTAAAGTTTTAATCATTTTCTGAAATTTATTTTATTTATTTAAATCAACATTATCCAGAACAGTGCAGGGTGACGTCAGCATGACGTAATGGTGACGTCAGCAGTCAACAGGACGGCTGACCAGGTCAAACCTGACCAGTGGGTCCCACTGGTCAGTGAGACAGTGGCTAAGTAGGATTTATTTAAACTAATTAATGATTAATTAGGGGGTGGGCCCCATTAGTCAGTGACTATTTTAGTAATTAACTTAATTAATTAACTTAATTAACAGATTATCTATTTAATTAAAACATTTTATTTAGCGGGGCCCGCATGTCATTCACAGAGGCTGCCCAGTCGGCGTATTTGACCGGGTCAACATGCCCAGTGGGACCCAAAGGCAGTGACTGGGTGGTGGGGCCAGAGGTGCCAGGTGGCAGCCACGTCGGACGGCGACCGGAGTTGCGCCGGCGAGCCCGTACGCGGCGGAGGAGCTCCGGCGAGCTCGGAATCGCTCTACGGTGCACCAAATCGGGCGTGGCCGGGCTCTCTGGAATGGCCACTCCGTGCCGCGTTCGTTGGTAGTGGTCTCGGTGGCTGGGGCGGCCGAAATCGGTGACGGCGACGACGGCAGGCGGTGGCGGCTATGGGTGGTGTTCGGAGACGGCGTTGCAGCGCGGTAGCGAGCGAACTAAAAGGCCAAGGCGACCCTACGCGACGCGGCGAGCGCGATGGTTGCACGCACGGGAGCCCATGGTCGCCACGGCTACGCCGGCGATGAGCTCACGCGGTGGCGGGATCGGGCACGACAGGGACGGCGGCTATAGCTAACGAACGGCGACGAGAGCGAGAGGGGAGGAAGCGGAGGCTCACAGTGAACCTGCAGGTGTGCGTAATGGGCTCAGGGGAGGCGCGAGGTGGCCGAATTCGACGCCGGCGTTCATCGGATGCAGTCGGGGAAGATCGGCGATGGCGACGGCTTGGCGGCGTCCCGACTCGAACCGGTGGTGGTGGGTGATGCAGAGGAGCACGATGGTCCTCCCGGACATCAGCAGGAGGTGCGGGGAGGCCGGTGGCCACGCAGGCGAGCTGCGGCGGTGTCGGCGCGTTCGGGCGCTTTGCGGGAGAGAGGGAACGGCGCGAGGGAGATGAGAGATAGGGTTAGGGTTTGTCCAGGGGGGGGGCTCGGGCATTCTTATCCTCCCGGGGAGTCGTCGGATGATCGACAACGCGAGATCGAGCGCGTGGACGTCGTGCAAGCCTCGGCCGCGCGCCATGGCTTCTGGCCAGCGGGAGGAAGGAGAAGGCCTAGCTAGGCCGGGCCGAATCGCACTGTAGGGCTTAAGACCACTAGCACAGTGCCCACTTTCATTTCTCTTTTTTCTTTTCTGGCTTTCTTTCTTTCTTCTGTTTCATTTATTTTTGGCCATATTTCTTCTCAGCAAAAATGTGTGACATGGCCCAACAAATATGTTGCAATATTCTGCATGGCCACACCAAGTTTGAGGAATTTTGGAGACTGTTTGCATTTTTCATTTGAATTTAATAGCACTTTTAAATTGCTTTAAGCTGCTGTTATTGATGGTGGGGTCCACACCACATGTTTGGTGATGTTGTTTTCCTCAACAACAATTGTTTTGTGATTTATCACAATTGTGCAACATTTTATTCTTGCTGTTTGCAATTTTATTTTATCACATTAAAATTCAATTGGCTTTTGAAGTGGAATTTGAATTGAGATATGAATTTCAACTTGATCATATCCTATTTAGCAAAATGATTTGTTGCTGATCATGGTCATTATTGTAGCTTAATTACAATCGTTACTGTAGCAGAAATCCAGGGTGTCACAACTCTCCCCTACTAAAAGAAATTCTCGTCCGGAGAATTAAGGGGTAGAGGTAAGGGGGCAAGTTTAGGTTACGAAATCCTAACGGATCTTCACGTTCTTGGTTACTCTTCCCGAAGAAGTTGATCCCTTTCGTTGATATATTCATCTTTCTGCTTCAGGTCATCATGATGAAGTCGTCATCCTTTCTTCGGGATCTTCATCGCCCTACGAATGAGATTAGAGGGAAAACTCTGGAAGAACGTATCTCCACAAAGTTGGGCATCTGACGGTGAACCCAAGGGGAAATACACAAAGTACCCTACGAGTAGTATTTCAGGGAATTCATTGAGAGTAATATGCGATGGTACAAGAGTTTCAAATGGGTAGGCAATCATTCGATGCCTAATCAGAAGCTGAAATGGGGTCTTGAGTAACGAGAATAATATCGTGTTTGATACCAGGATGAAACATGGTATAGAAATTAGCTCGTGAATCACATACGAAGCCAATTGTAAAGGATACTTTGAAATCAAAGATGTACAGGAGAGTCAGGTTTCGATCCTGTGGAATTGAGGGTTATGGGCCGACCATGTGGTTAAGAGCAGGAAGAGTGGTGACAACTTGCACGGTCATGAAAGAAGACGTGTCAGAGGATAGCTGGTCAGATATGTTGGCAACAACGTCGGTACCAAGGGCGGGGGACGAATAGAACCATTTTCCTGCTCGTAGAAACGAGGCGGACCAATAGGCAAAGTTCTCGTCCACCGGCGGTTACTGGAATGTTATCAACAATAGTAACAGGATCTTACTGACAGACTTGTTCACTGAGGTGTTTACCTAAGCAGAGAATTATTACTGCTAGACCATATAATCTCAAGAAAGGTTAAATAGACCAATGGAAAGAAAAATGTTATTATTAGATCAACCAGACCAATGTAAAGGAAAATGTGTTCATCACATTAAACGGACCAATGGAAAGGAAAATGTGTCTATCACATTAAACAGACCAATGGAAAGGAAAATGTGTTTATCACATTAAACAGACCAATGGAAAGAAAAAATGTGTTTATCACATTAAACAGACCAATGGAAAGGAAAATGTGGTTATACTCAAGTTTTAGGAGTATATCTTTCCCAAGGAAAAACAGAGCATGATATACATGACATAATTAGCATGTAGATAACCATTTAGGTCAAAGGGGCGAGGAAAATCCATGACATGCCCATACAATGGGGGTTTGAATAATTGATCAAGAAACAACTAGCATTGAGCTTACATTATTCCTTTTGATGATCGATATACCACATCCATGCTTCGGGATAGCAATGATATGGTGTTCCGAATAAAGGATGGAGTTTGGATACACAAAGGATCCAGTAGGAATAACTTATAAAATAAGTCTTACAATTTCCCCCTGGAAGAATGGCAATCCTTGCTGAACAAAGCATTATAACAACAGGTCATCCGGCCAGGTATGCTAGCTACAACATCACCTTACCGAGTAATAAAGACCAAAGTTATAATTCTTGATGACGTTCCAACCATCATATCTGTCCGAGATTCAGATATGGTTGGTGTCAGGATACTTCAGAGAAAGAAGGCCTGAGGAGAAAAGGATGCAACACAGACCTACGAGATGGTGTTGCAAGAATCTCGGAATGAACGACAGAAGCAAGACTTGAATCATTAGCCAGACTACAAGACATCTGAACACAAGGTCAAGACATTCGTGCCCACATGGAAGTTTCTAGAATGGAGGGCAATCAAGTTCTGATTGGGGACCATCATAGAGGATATCAAAGTTCTATGTGTAAGTCTGGACTAGGACAAATCAAATCAAACAGTGGCCTGGCGTGTTAGGAAATACATATGGAGTGATGTAGCAAATCTATCAAACCATAGAATACTTCGCACATGCCTGAATGAATTGGAACGATTCCAGAGGAAGCGAGACAAATTTTTTCCCATAAGCACGGTGGCAAAAATGCACGTGATCTTATAGAAAAACACTTCTTTTATCAAACATATTCTTCATGAACTAGGCAAAAAGATAATGCTTTCAAGGTTTCCAACACTAGCTTAAATGTTCATCATGAACCACGAGGGAGAAGAGGATGTGGCTGATGGGCTCAGCAACAATTCATCGAGATTCCCACAATGATGGATTTCCACGATTGCGTGAATAAGTTGATAGCATTGGTCAAACCAGTTGATACCACGAGGTATGCCCGAGGGAAACACCCACAATTAAAACTTATTCGAAAGGTGCTCCCAAAACCGGACTAAGTTGCACGACCGATGTTAGAATGTTGATTCAACAGTCAACACACTATGAATGGACTTATTGTTCATTAACTCCAAGGTGATAGAGTTGGTATGCCATAAGTATTGAATTTACACATCACATTCCATTTGTCAGTATTCCGTTTAGAAACAATACGGGATCTAAGGAATGAAA
Organism: Elymus sibiricus; assembly: GCA_039707655.1. NCBI lineage: Eukaryota > Viridiplantae > Streptophyta > Magnoliopsida > Poales > Poaceae > Elymus > Elymus sibiricus. The sequence goes on along the minus strand of CM077665.1, from coordinate 215,641,655 downwards.
GGTGATGGCAAGGATGTTGCCAACGACAACACCAATTACCAAGGTCAAGGATGCTACCCTCATCATGAATTTAATTGATATCCTGGAAGAGCCCAGAATGCTGATGAGGGTCATGACACATTTGTCGCGAAGTCTCATGAAGATGTAATCGATCAGCGACGACATCAAGCAAGAAAATGGTGAAGCGACAAGTAGTCGGAACCACAGATTGGAGTGCTAGCTCAGCATCGAAATTGCCTTTCAAGACAACCAACATGACGTTGAAAACTCGATGTAAGCTTAGAGCACTGTTGGAATTGTGTTCCGGGGATGAAGGATATAAATAGCATGGTCAAGCCTTAGTATGACGATGATGATGTAGCCAAACAGCTTGGAAAGACATGATCGAGCACAAACTCATAAGCAAAGAAGATTACTAAGAGTTGTTGAATCGCAATGCGGACTCGATTCAATTATCGGTGTCCTTGAGTGTTCAACAACTCAGAACATGAGGAAGCTGGAATTAGTGAAGGAAAACATAGCTGACGAGGAGCTTATAAGAAGCTATGTAGCTCCATGATTTTCTCGAGATACCAGGGGTAATACTCGGATGTAGATCAGAATTAAAGCTTGGACCGATGTATTGATCCGCAGAAGACAAGTGCTTAAACTGGTCTAAAAATGGGATAAAAGAGGAACAATCATGGTCGGAACCACGGTTGTAAAGTACCAATTCAGGTTGTAGCTTTGAAAGATTATCCGGCAAAACACCAGAAGAGTAGGACTCATGAAAACTCTTGAGTTCACACGAATTAAGGAAGGCATAGGTTCAACCCATCGGGGCATCTTAGGAACATATACCACAAGCTTCAAGAGTAATTAACACATGCTTGACAACAGAGCATGGCTGACAAAAGCATAGGATACAACTTATCAGAGGGAGAAGACACAATTTACAAATGGCATCACTTATCAGGGAAATGACACCACAATAATTTGAAAATGAAGGATGCTATCGGATAATAACCCAACAATGGGTCTGGCGGTCCACAAAGGATCCGATGTGAGTATCGGTACCCAATCAGAGGGAGAAAGAATGCAAGGCATCAGATCATAGAACATCCAATAATTGATGCTCAAATAACCAAAAGAATTAAGATTCCCCATTTTGGTGTATCAGAATCAGATGCTCTGATAATTACAAATAAGTTGAATAGACTTAGATGGACAATCAATCAAGGTTGATTTGTCGGGAACCAACTCATGTTTAGAAAGACGTCTGAGCCGGACGGATAATTTATGGTAAACAACTAATGACTGCGTGCATCCACACACAGGTTGAATCAATAAAATCAAATGAAAATCACAGAGGATTTTAATGGATATTGCTTGACATATGGAATTAACCACCATGTAAGCAGGTGAGAAAAGTCAAGAGCAATAGGCTGCTCAGGATTTCGGAAGATCGAATACCGTTTCGAAGGATTTTGTGAAATCCATGACAACTGAGGACGAACGAATCCCTAGTAAGTGAGAGGAATTATTCGGAGGGGGGGTTGACTATGGAGGGAATCGCAAAAGCGATGGACACAAGTAATCGAGAGAACATCGGAGAGTATCTTCGGAGTCTTCTGATGATTCGAGCCATCGTCTGAAATGAGGGGCTCTCCGGTAGGAGTAGTTACGAGAACCTAGAGTTAGAGTTAGCAAAATCTTTAACCCGAAAGAGAATAGAGATCAGAACCCAGAGCATAGACGAGGAATAAAAGATCCTAATACCACCCGATTAAGATGTGGGCCCGTAAGCCACACAGCAATGTTAGTAAAAGTTTTTCAATGACTAGACTCAACTTCGGCCAAGGAGTTGGAAAGGGGGCTACCTACAGGCAGTCGGCTCTGATACCAACTTGTGACGCCCCCGATTTCGACCGTACGCTAAACATACACGCAATGCGTACGACCAAGATTAGGGACTCACTGATCGATATCACAACACAACACTAGACACAAACTAAAGTCATATAGCTTCATATTACAAGCCAGGGGCCTCGAGGGCTTGTATAGAAAGCTCGACAAGCATGAGTCAGCGGAAGCAAATAATATCCGAGTACAGATATAAGTTAAACAAGTTTTGCCTTAAGAAGGCTAGCACAAACATAAGAAGCGGATCGAAAGAGGCGAGGCCTCCTGCCTGGGAACCTCCTAACTACTCCTGAGCGTCGGCACTCTCCATGTAGTAGTAGGCTCTAGCGGTGGTGTAATAGTCATCTCCGGCGTACTCCATCTCCTGGCCTCCATCGTCTGAACGCAGAATCGTATCGAGGGGGAAAGAGAAAGCAAAGCAGCGGTGAGTACTCATCCAAAGTACTCGCAAGACTGACATCAGAACTATGCTAAGTATGCATCATTACCAACGGGAGGGGTTATATCTGGACTGACTGCAGAAAGCAAGAATAGGGGGAAGGCCTAGTCCTATCGAAGACTAGCATCTTCAGCATCTTGCAGCATTAGAAGAGAGTAGACTGGTATCTCATATATAGTCATATTATAGTAGCAATTTTATTAAGTAACCACGCCCAGAGATTCTTCCTCGACTCCCTGCGAGGAAGCAATCTCGGAGCCAACATTCATCTCAAATTTTAGTCACAGTTATAGTTGTATAAGGTCAAGGTACAACTCCAAGTCGTCCTGTTACCGTGGACACGGCTATTCAAATAGAATATTCATCCCTGCAGGGGTGCACCGCATCTCCAACACACCTGATCACCTCCGGCCGGACACACTTTCCTGGGTCATGCCCGGGCTTGGGATATCAGCACGTCGTCGCCCCACCTAGGCTCAATGAAGAGGCCAGCCCGCCGGTCTAAATCCTAAGCACACAGGGGTCGTGGGCCCACTTGCGCTACGCGCTCCTGCACGATGCGTACGCGGCCGGAAGCAGACCTAGCACACTCCAGTCGAAGAGCTGTACCGTCGAGTCTAATCCGGCCCGCGCCGCTCCATTGTTGACGTCTGAAGAGCTTCGGCTGATACAACGACGCTGAGTACCCATAACTTCTCCCACGTGATGGTTTGGTGCGCAATAAGGCCAACGACCAAGTCAGATCAAATACCCAACCCATTAGCATTTTATTAATGCGGGGCAAGCGCGACCCATGAAGTGCGGCCCCGTCGCCCCGTCTCGAGGATGTGTGGCAAGGGCCTCTCCTGCCCGTCCACGCCTCATAATAACCCTTTGGATGCCTTAGCGGCGCATCCCAGCACATCTCACACACGGGTACCCTTGGGGCCGACCCGTCTCAAGACTGTCGGGAACTCAGGTCCACCTCAACCAGGGTGGTACCGCCTGTCCCTCCAGTCCCGTCTTTCACATGTAAACAAAGTCAAGTTGAAGTAACTGTGTGTTTATACACCAAGTGGATACCCGAGGAATCACCCTCGATGGATCCCACTTGAGGTATGTGTATGACAAGAGTCGCTATCGATAAATGGGAAGGAGGAATCACCCTCGATACCCACGACCGATAGCTACGCTACAGAATTAACACCGGGAGTGCTAAGTGAGGTATCACCCTCGGCACTCGGTAGTAGCTCTGCAGTGCCATACTTAAGGGGTGTGCGGTGATGTGAGGGGCCTGGCTCGTCGGTCGGTTGACCGAGTCTTCGGGTCTTCGAGTCGTCGAGTCGTCGATGAAGAAGCAGGGGCAACTGGGACTAAGGGGTCACTGGGGATTCATTGATCAACCTATACTAAGCAGTTGATATGATTGCAGGCATAGTAACAGTTTATCAAAAACAGGCTATGCATCAGAATAGGAGCTAACTAATATAGTAGCAAAAATCTAATGCAAGAATAAGAGGGAAAGGAATAGGCGACATCGGAATGCTCAAGGGGGGTTTGCTTGCCTTGCTGCTCTGCGACAAAGGCCTGATCGTCAACGGTATAGTCGTACCCGGCAGCACCGTCAGTCTCGGGGTCTACCGGAGAGAAGGGAGGGAAGAAACAACAAATATAAAGCACAGATGCAACACGATGCATGACATGGCAATATGCAGAGCTAGGCATGCACTAACGCAGTACTACACGTCGCAGACGGGTCGGAAGAATATCTGACGATATTTTCCGGGTCTCGGGCTATTACCGGACAGATGATCCTAATGCTAAATGTCCATGTTCATCATGCTAGGAGCATGTGATAGATGAACGGACAGCGTATTCGGATTCGTGGGATTTTTCTGATCAACTTTCATGTATAAAACTTTTTCATCTGAGCTACGGATTATTTTCTATTAATTTTTAAAGTTTTAATCATTTTCTGAAATTTATTTTATTTATTTAAATCAACATTATCCAGAATAGTGCAGAGTGATGTCAGCATGACGTAATGGTGACGTCAGCAGTCAACAGGACGGCTGACCAGGTCAAACCTGACCAGTGGGTCCCACTGGTGAGTGAGACAGTGGCTAAGTAGGATTTATTTAAACTAATTAATGATTAATTAGGGGGTGGGCCCCATTAGTCAGTGACTAATTTAGTAATTAACTTAATTAATTAATTTAATTAACAGATTATCTATTTAATTAAAACATTTTATTTAGCGGGGCCCGCATGTCATTCACAGAGGCTGCCCAGTCAGCGTATTTGACCGGGTCAACGGGCCCAGTGGGACCCAAAGGCAGTGACTGGGTGGTGGGGCCAGAGGTGCCAGGTGGCAGCCACGTCAGACGGCGACCGGAGTTGCGCCGGCGAGCCCGTACGCGGTGGAGGAGCTCCGGCGAGCTCGGAATCGCTCTACGGTGCACCAAATCGGGCGTGGCCGGGCTCTCTGGAATGGCCACTCCGTGCCGCGTTCGTTGGTAGTGGTCTCGGTGGCTGGGGCGGCCGAAATGGGTGACGGCGATGATGGCAGGCGGTGGCGGCTATGGGTGGTGTTCGGAGACGGCGTTGCAGCGCGGTAGCGAGCGAACTAAAAATCCAAGGCGACCCTACGCGACGCGGCGAGCGCGATGGTTGCACGCACGGGACCCCATGGTCGCCACGGCTACGCCGGCGATGAGCTCACGCGGTGGCGGGATCGGGCACGACAGGGACGGCGGCTATAGCTACCGAACGGCGACGAGAGCGAGAGGGGAGGAAGCGGAGGCTCACAGTGAACCTGCAGGTGTGCGTAATGGGCTCGGGGGAGGCGCGAGGTGGCCGAATTCGACGCCGGCGTTCATCGGATGCAGTCGGGGAAGATCGGCGATGGCGACGGCTTGGCAGCGTCCCGACTCGAACTGGTGGCGGTGGGTGATGCAGAGGAGCACGATGGTCCTCCCGGACATCAGCAGGAGGTGCGGGGAGGCCGGTGGCCACGCAGGCGAGCTGCGGCGGTGTCGGCGCGTTCGGGCGCTTTGCGGGAGAGAGGGAACGGCGCGAGGGAGATGAGAGATAGGGTTAGGGTTTGTCCAGGGGGGGGTCGGGCATTCTTATCCTCCCGGGGAGTCGTCGGATGATCGACAACGCGAGATCGAGCGCGTGGACGTCGTGCAAGCCTCGGCCGCACGCCATGGCTTCTGGCCAGCGGGAGGAAGGAGAAGGCCTAGCTAGGCCGGGCCGAATCGCACTGTAGGGCTTATGACCACTAGCACAGTGCCCACTTTCATTTCTCTTTTTTCTTTTCTGGCTTTCTTTCTTTCTTCTGTTTCATTTATTTTTGGCCATATTTCTTCTCAGCAAAAATGTGTGACATGGCCCAACAAATATGTTGCAATATTCTGCATGGCCACACCAAGTTTGAGGAATTTTGGAGACTGTTTGCATTTTTCATTTGAATTTAATAGCACTTTTAAATTGCTTTAAGCTGCTGTTATTGATGGTGGGGTCCACACCACATGTTTGGTGATGTTGTTTTCCTCAACAACAATTGTTTTGTGATTTATCACAATTGTGCAACATTTTATTCTTGCTGTTTGCAATTTTATTTTATCACATTAAAATTCAATTGGCTTTTGAAGTGGAATTTGAATTGAGATATGAATTTCAACTTGATCATATCCTATTTAGCAAAATGATTTGTTGCTGATCATGGTCATTATTGTAGCTTAATTACAATCATTACTGTAGCAGAAATCCAGGGTGTCACAACTCTCCCCTACTAAAAGAAATTCTCGTCCGGAGAATTAAGGGGTAGAGGTAAGGGGGCAAGTTTAGGTTACGAAATCCTAACGGATCTTCACGTTCTTGGTTACTCTTCCCGAAGAAGTTGATCCCTTTCGTTGATATATTCATCTTTCTGCTTCAGGTCATCATGATGAAGTCGTCATCCTTTCTTCGGGATCTTCATCGCCCTACGAATGAGATTAGAGGGAAAACTCTGGAAGAACGTATCTCCACAAAGTTGGGCATCTGACGGTGAACCCAAGGGGAAATACACAAAGTACCCTACGAGTAGTATTTCAGGGAATTCATTGAGAGTAATATGCGATGGTACAAGAGTTTCAAATGGGTAGGCAATCATTCGATGCCTAATCAGAAGCTGAAATGGGGTCTTGAGTAACGAGAATAATATCGTGTTTGATACCAGGATGAAACATGGTATAGAAATTAGCTCGTGAATCACATACGAAGCCAATTGTAAAGGATACTTTGAAATCAAAGATGTACAGGAGAGTCAGGTTTCGATCCTGTGGAATTGAGGGTTATGGGCCGACCATGTGGTTAAGAGCAGGAAGAGTGGTGACAACTTGCACGGTCATGAAAGAAGACGTGTCAGAGGATAGCTGGTCAGATATGTTGGCAACAACGTCGGTACCAAGGGCGGGGGACGAATAGAACCATTTTCCTGCTCGTAGAAACGAGGCGGACCAATAGGCAAAGTTCTCGTCCACCGGCGGTTACTGGAATGTTATCAACAATAGTAACAGGATCTTACTGACAGACTTGTTCACTGAGGTGTTTACCTAAGCAGAGAATTATTACTGCTAGACCATATAATCTCAAGAAAGGTTAAATAGACCAATGGAAAGAAAAATGTTATTATTAGATCAACCAGACCAATGTAAAGGAAAATGTGTTCATCACATTAAACGGACCAATGGAAAGGAAAATGTGTCTATCACATTAAACAGACCAATGGAAAGGAAAATGTGTTTATCACATTAAACAGACCAATGGAAAGAAAAAATGTGTTTATCACATTAAACAGACCAATGGAAAGGAAAATGTGGTTATACTCAAGTTTTAGGAGTATATCTTTCCCAAGGAAAAACAGAGCATGATATACATGACATAATTAGCATGTAGATAACCATTTAGGTCAAAGGGGCGAGGAAAATCCATGACATGCCCATACAATGGGGGTTTGAATAATTGATCAAGAAACAACTAGCATTGAGCTTACATTATTCCTTTTGATGATCGATATACCACATCCATGCTTCGGGATAGCAATGATATGGTGTTCCGAATAAAGGATGGAGTTTGGATACACAAAGGATCCAGTAGGAATAACTTATAAAATAAGTCTTACAATTTCCCCCTGGAAGAATGGCAATCCTTGCTGAACAAAGCATTATAACAACAGGTCATCCGGCCAGGTATGCTAGCTACAACATCACCTTACCGAGTAATAAAGACCAAAGTTATAATTCTTGATAACGTTCCAACCATCATATCTGTCCGAGATTCAGATATGGTTGGTGTCAGGATACTTCAGAGAAAGAAGGCCTGAGGAGAAAAGGATGCAACACAGACCTACGAGATGGTGTTGCAAGAATCTCGGAATGAACGACAGAAGCAAGACTTGAATCATTAGCCAGACTACAAGACATCTGAACACAAGGTCAAGACATTCGTGCCCACATGGAAGTTTCTAGAATGGAGGGCAATCAAGTTCTGATTGGGGACCATCATAGAGGATATCAAAGTTCTATGTGTAAGTCTGGACTAGGACAAATCAAATCAAACAGTGGCCTGGCGTGTTAGGAAATACATATGGAGTGATGTAGCAAATCTATCAAACCATAGAATACTTCGCACATGCCTGAATGAATTGGAACGATTCCAGAGGAAGCGAGACAAATTTTTTCCCATAAGCACGGTGGCAAAAATGCACGTGATCTTATAGAAAAACACTTCTTTTATCAAACATATTCTTCATGAACTAGGCAAAAAGATAATGCTTTCAAGGTTTCCAACACTAGCTTAAATGTTCATCATGAACCACGAGGGAGAAGAGGATGTGGCTGATGGGCTCAGCAACAATTCATCGAGATTCCCACAATGATGGATTTCCACGATTGCGTGAATAAGTTGATAGCATTGGTCAAACCAGTTGATACCACGAGGTATGCCCGAGGGAAACACCCACAATTAAAACTTATTCGAAAGGTGCTCCCAAAACCGGACTAAGTTGCACGACCGATGTTAGAATGTTGATTCAACAGTCAACACACTATGAATGGACTTATTGTTCATTAACTCCAAGGTGATAGAGTTGGTATGCCATAAGTATTGAATTTACACATCACATTCCATTTGTCAGTATTCCGTTTAGAAACAATACGGGATCTAAGGAATGAAAGGTGATGGCAAGGATGTTGCCAACGACAACACCAATTACCAAGGTCAAGGATGCTACCCTCATCATGAATTTAATTGATATCCTGGAAGAGCCCAGAATGCTGATGAGGGTCATGACACATTTGTCGCGAAGTCTCATGAAGATGTAATCGATCAGCGACGACATCAAGCAAGAAAATGGTGAAGCGACAAGTAGTCGGAACCACAGATTGGAGTGCTAGCTCAGCATCGAAATTGCCTTTCAAGACAACCAACATGACGTTGAAAACTCGATGTAAGCTTAGAGCACTGTTGGAATTGTGTTCCGGGGATGAAGGATATAAATAGCATGGTCAAGCCTTAGTATGACGATGATGATGTAGCCAAACAGCTTGGAAAGACATGATCGAGCACAAACTCATAAGCAAAGAAGATTACTAAGAGTTGTTGAATCGCAATGCGGACTCGATTCAATTATCGGTGTCCTTGAGTGTTCAACAACTCAGAACATGAGGAAGCTGGAATTAGTGAAGGAAAACATAGCTGACGAGGAGCTTATAAGAAGCTATGTAGCTCCATGATTTTCTCGAGATACCAGGGGTAATACTCGGATGTAGATCAGAATTAAAGCTTGGACCGATGTATTGATCCGCAGAAGACAAGTGCTTAAACTGGTCTAAAAATGGGATAAAAGAGGAACAATCATGGTCGGAACCACGGTTGTAAAGTACCAATTCAGGTTGTAGCTTTGAAAGATTATCCGGCAAAACACCAGAAGAGTAGGACTCATGAAAACTCTTGAGTTCACACGAATTAAGGAAGGCATAGGTTCAACCCATCGGGGCATCTTAGGAACATATACCACAAGCTTCAAGAGTAATTAACACATGCTTGACAACAGAGCATGGCTGACAAAAGCATAGGATACAACTTATCAGAGGGAGAAGACACAATTTACAAATGGCATCACTTATCAGGGAAATGACACCACAATAATTTGAAAATGAAGGATGCTATCGGATAATAACCCAACAATGGGTCTGGCGGTCCACAAAGGATCCGATGTGAGTATCGGTACCCAATCAGAGGGAGAAAGAATGCAAGGCATCAGATCATAGAACATCCAATAATTGATGCTCAAATAACCAAAAGAATTAAGATTCCCCATTTTGGTGTATCAGAATCAGATGCTCCGATAATTACAAATAAGTTGAATAGACTTAGATGGACAATCAATCAAGGTTGATTTGTCGGGAACCAACTCATGTTTAGAAAGACGTCTGAGCCGGACGGATAATTTATGGTAAACCACTAATGACTGCGTGCATCCACACACAGGTTGAATCAATAAAATCAAATGAAAATCACAGAGGATTTTAATGGATATTGCTTGACATATGGAATTAACCACCATGTAAGCAGGTGAGAAAAGTCAAGAGCAATAGGCTGCTCAGGATTTCGGAAGATCGAATACCGTTTCGAAGGATTTTGTGAAATCCATGACAACTGAGGACGAACGAATCCCTAGTAAGTGAGAGGAATTATTCGGAGGGGGGGTTGACTATGGAGGGAATCGCAAAAGCGATGGACACAAGTTCTCGAGAGAACATCGGAGAGTATCTTCGGAGTCTTCTGATGATTCGAGCCATCGTCTGAAATGAGGGGCTCTCCGGTAGGAGTAGTTACGAGAACCTAGAGTTAGAGTTAGCAAAATCTTTAACCCGAAAGAGAATAGAGATCAGAACCCAGAGCATAGACGAGGAATAAAAGATCCTAATACCACCCGATTAAGATGTGGGCCCGTAAGCCACACAGCAATGTTAGTAAAAGTTTTTCAATGACTAGACTCAACTTCGGCCAAGGAGTTGGAAAGGGGGCTACCTACAGGCAGTCGGCTCTGATACCAACTTGTGACGCCCCCAATTTCGACCGTACGCTAAACATACACGCAATGCGTACGACCAAGATTAGGGACTCACTGATCGATATCACAACACAACACTAGACACAAATTAAAGTCATATAGCTTCATATTACAAGCCAGGGGCCTCGAGGGCTTGTATAGAAAGCTCGACAAGCATGAGTCAGCGGAAGCAAATAATATCCGAGTACAGATATAAGTTAAACAAGTTTTGCCTTAAGAAGGCTAGCACAAACATAAGCAGCGGATCGAAAGAGGCGAGGCCTCCTGCCTGGGAACCTCCTAACTACTCCTGAGCGTCGGCACTCTCCATGTAGTAGTAGGCTCTAGCGGTGGTGTAATAGTCATCTCCGGCGTACTCCATCTCCTGGCCTCCATCGTCTGAACGCAGAATCGTATCGAGGGGGAAAGAGAAAGCAAAGCAGCGGTGAGTACTCATCCAAAGTACTCGCAAGACTGACATCAGAACTATGCTAAGTATGCATCATTACCAAGGGGAGGGGTTATATCTGGACTGACTGCAGAAAGCAAGAATAGGGGGAAGGCCTAGTCCTATCGAAGACTAGCATCTTCAGCATCTTGCAGCATTAGAAGAGAGTAGACTGGTATCTCATATATAGTCATATTATAGTAGCAATTTTATTAAGTAACCACGCCCAGAGATTCTTCCTCGACTCCCTGCGAGGAAGCAATCTCGGAGCCAACATTCATCTCAAATTTTAGTCACAGTTATAGTTGTATAAGGTCAAGGTACAACTCCAAGTCGTCCTGTTACCGTGGACACGGCTATTCAAATAGATTATTCATCCCTGCAGGGGTGCACCGCATCTCCAACACACCTGATCACCTCCGGCCGGACACACTTTCCTAGGTCATGCCCGGCCTTGGGATATCAGCACGTCATCGCCCCACCTAGGCTCAATGAAGAGGCCAGCCCGCCGGTCTAAATCCTAAGCACACAGGGGTCGTGGGCCCACTTGCGCTACGCACTCCTGCACGATGCGTACGCGGCCGGAAGCAGACCTAGCACACTCCAGTCCAAGAGCTGTACCGTCCAGTCTAATCCGGCCCGCGCCGCTCCATTGTTGACGTCTGAAGAGCTTCGGCTGATACAACGACGCTGAGTACCCATAACTTCTCCCACGTGATGGTTTGGTGCGCAATAAGGCCAACGACCAAGTCAGATCAAATACCCAACCCATTAGCATTTTATTAATGCGGGGCAAGCGCGACCCATGAAGTGTGGCCCCGTCGCCCCGTCTCGAGGATGTGTGGCAAGGGCCTCTCCTGCCCGTCCATGCCTCATAATAACCCTTTGGATGCCTTAGCGGCGCATCCCAGCACATCTCACACACGGGTACCCTTGGGGCCGACCCGTCTCAAGACTGTCGGGAACTCAGGTCCACCTCAACCAGGGTGGTACCGCCTATCCCTCCAGTCCAGTCTTTCACATGTAAACAAAGTCAAGTTGAAGTAACTGTGTGTTTATACACCAAGTGGATACCCGAGGAATCACCCTCGATGGATCCCACTTGAGGTATGTGTATGACAAGAGTCGCTATCGATAAATGGGAAGGAGGAATCACCCTCGATACCCACGACCGATAGCTACGCTACAGAATTAACACCGGGAGTGCTAAGTGAGGTATCACCCTCGGCACTCGGTAGTAGCTCTGCAGTGCCATACTTAAGGGGTGTGCGGTGATGTGAGGGGCCTGGCTCGTCGGTCGGTTGACCGAGTCTTCGGGTCTTCGAGTCGTCGAGTCGTCGATGAAGAAGCAGGGGCAACTGGGACTAAGGGGTCACTGGGGATTCATTGATCAACCTATACTAAGCAGTTGATATGATTGCAGGCATAGTAACAGTTTATCAAAAACAGGCTATGCATCAGAATAGGAGCTAACTAATATAGTAGCAAAAATCTAATGCAAGAATAAGAGGGAAAGGAATAGGCGACATCGGAATGCTCAAGGGGGGTTTGCTTGCCTTGCTGCTCTGCGACAAAGGCCTGATCGTCAACGGTATAGTCGTACCCGGCAGCACCGTCAGTCTCGGGGTCTACCGGAGAGAAGGGAGGGAAGAAACAACAAATATAAAGCACAGATGCAACACGATGCATGACATGGCAATATGCAGAGCTAGGCATGCACTAACGCAGTACTACACGTCGCAGACGGGTCGGAAGAATATCTGACGATATTTTCCGGGTCTCGGGCTATTACCGGACAGATGATCCTAATGCTAAATGTCCATGTTCATCATGCTAGGAGCATGTGATAGATTAACGGACAGCGTATTCGGATTCGTGGGATTTTTCTGATCAACTTTCATGTATAAAACTTTTTCATCTGAGCTACGGATTATTTCTATTAATTTTTAAAGTTTTAATCATTTTCTGAAATTTATTTTATTTTTTTAAATCAACATTATCCAGAACAGTGCAGGGTGACGTCAGCATGACGTAATGGTGACGTCAACAGTCAACAGGACGGCTGACCAGGTCAAACCTGACCAGTGGGTCCCACTGGTGAGTGAGACAGTGGCTAAGTAGGATTTATTTAAACTAATTAATGATTAATTAGGGGGTGGGCCCCATTAGTCAGTGACTAATTTAGTAATTAACTTAATTAATTAATTTAATTAACAGATTATCTATTTAATTAAAACATTTTATTTAGCGGGGCCCGCATGTCATTCACAGCGGCTGCCCAGTCAGCGTATTTGACCGGGTCAACGGGCCCTGTGGGACCCAAAGGCAGTGACTGGGTGGTGGGGCTAGAGGTGCCAGGTGGCAGCCACGTCGGACAGCGACCGAAGTTGCGCCGGCGAGCCCGTACACGGCGGAGGAGCTCCGGCGAGCTCGGAATCGCTCTACGGTGCACCAAATCGGGCGCGGCCGGGCTCTGTGGAATGGCCACTCCGCGCCGCGTCCGTTGGTGGTGGTCTCGGTGGCTGGGGCGGCCGAAATCGGCGACGGCGATGACGGCAGGCGGCAGCGGCTACGGGTGGTGTTCGGAGACGGCGTTGCAACGCGGTAGCGAGCAAACTAAAAGGCCAGGGCGACCCTATGCGACGCGGCGAGCGCGATGGTTGCACGCGCGGGACCCCATGGTCGCCACGGCTACGCCAGCGATGAGCTCACGCGGTGGCGGGGTTGGGCACGACGGGGACGGCGACTACAGCTAACGAACGGCGACGAGAGCGAGTGGGGAGGAAGCGGAGGCTCACAGTGAGCCTGCAGGTGTGCGTAATGGGCTCGGGGGAGGCGCGAGGTGGCCGAATTCGACGCCGGCGTTCGTCGGATGCAGTCGGGGAAGATCGGCGATGGCGACGGCTTGGCGGCGTCCCGACTCGAACCGGTGGCGGTGGGTGATGCAGAGGAGCATGATGGTCCTCCCGGACATCAGCAGGAGGTGCGGGGAGGCCGGTGGCCGCGCAGGCGAGCTGCGGCGGTGTCGGCGCGTTCGGGCGCTCTGCGGGAGAGATGGAACGGCGCGAGGGAGATGAGAGATAGGGTTAGGGTTTGTCCAGGGGGGCTCGGGCATTCTTATCCTCCCGGGGAGTCGTCGGATGATTGACAACGCGAGATCGAGCGCGTGGACGGCGTGCAAGCCTCGGCCGCGCGCCATGGCTTCTGGCCAGCGGGAGGAAGGAGAAGGCCTAGCCAGGCCGGGCCGAATCGCACTGTAGGGCTTAAGCCCACTAGCACAGTGCCCACTTTCATTTCTCTTTTTTCTTTTCCGGCTTTCTTTCTTTCTTCTGTTTCATTTATTTTTGGTCATATTTCTTCTCAGCAAAAATGTGTGACATGGCCCAACAAATATGTTGCAATATTCTGCATGGCCACACCAAGTTTGAGGAATTTTGGAGACTGTTTGCATTTTTCATTTGAATTTAATAGCACTTTTAAATTGCTTTAAGCTGCTGTTATTGATGGTGGGGTCCACACCACATGTTTGGTGATGTTGTTTTCCTCAACAACAATTGTTTTGTGATTTATCACAATTGTGCAACATTTTATTCTTGCTGTTTGCAATTTTATTTTATCACATTAAAATTCAATTGGCTTTTGAAGTGGAATTTGAATTGAGATATGAATTTCAACTTGATCATATCCTATTTAGCAAAATGATTTGTTGCTGATCATGGTCATCACTGTAGCTTAATTACAATCATTACTGTAGCAGAAATCCAAGGTGTCACATATACACACCTTCATCAGAGCTTGTGAACGCCACTTCATCAGAAGACCTATCAGAACTTCCATCTGAACTGATGTCCGAAATTTCACCAGAGATGCTTTTCGAGCTTCCATCAGAACTAATCTCCACATGATCATCCATGCGAGATCCCCTCATGCTCGGCCGCGGGGGAAACCTATATAAACACAAATTTTCAATCGACACAGCCTAATAAAAACAAATTACTTTGTCAGCGTGTAAATTTAACCGAGCAGATGGCCATGGATAAAATGCTACTCAGAAAAGAGATCGAATGGCAAACTAATCAGCCTAAACACCAATACTATTGCCATAACTATAGAAATTTCTTTCCATAAGTATCCATCTCTAAGTGGAGGGAGCTAGCACACAGAATCTGAGATGGCCAAAAGACACAAGGAGAGTAAAAATAGCCAGAGAAAGAGGAGAAGTAAATAACTTGGATTAAATAGAGCGAGATCTATGCATGCAAAAAATTCCACATAGGAAAGGGGGGATCTCACCAAAACGCTGGAGTTGGTCTCGGACGAAACACCTCTCTCGAAGCAACAAACCACTAGGGAAGGAAAGGACATAATAAATAGGTAGATGGATGGAGTCGCTGCCTCTTCATATTCTGCTGTGGAAAGGCCAACCCAAAAACAATTCGTGGGCCAAACTAACAAGCATAAGGGCCTTCCAATAACTATGCCTCCATATGGCCAACACACATTATAATAGGGCACATACAATACACATATTTATCAGAAACAAATCTACAAAAATAGGACTTTAACATGTTTATACAATTCTATAATAAAGTTTAAAATATGGGTTTTTCATGCATTACACCTTATTTTGCACAACATGATTTAGACATAGGCTTTATGCTGTGAAAATAGGTTCTGCATTTACATAAGATTCATTGCTATGCGTGTCAAACAACATTTAAATAACTGAACATAAGCTTACCTTCAAGTATGACTTTCTTCTAACAAATTAAAACATGTACACACATCAGCCATCCAAAATAAAAGAAACTAAGTAGTCGCAAATCAATTTCATCGCGAGCATGGGTTTAGCGGGTCTCTGCGCCATTTGGCGCAATGGGTCAACTAGTTTCATAAGGGGCTGAATTGGATCCACATGTTTCATGCTATGGTTAGATTTATCTTAATTCTTCTTTCATAGTTGCGGATGCTTGCGAGAGGGGGTAATCATAGCGTTGCTTGTTTGAGTAAGAATAACACCTTAGCACCGGTCCACCCACATATCAAATTATCAAAGTAACGAACGTGAATCAACTCAACATGATGAACATGACTAGATGGAAATTCCCATGTGTCCTCGGGAGCGTTGGCTTCATATAAGAGTACTTTCAGGCCCGTCCTTTGCTATTAAAAGGATTGGGCTTTCTTACTGCACACTTTTTACTTTTGCTACTTATCACTTGTTATGAATTGTCTTGCTGCAAAACTATTTATCACTATTACTCACAGCACTTGCAGACAATACCTTGCTGAAAACAGCTTATCATTTCCTTCTACTCCTCGTTGGGTTCAACACTCTTACTTATCGAAAGGGCTACAATTGACCCCCTATACTTGTGGGTCATCAGTTGCCATGCAAAACATCTTGAACATGTTAATTTGTTGCCCTAAAGTGACTATCATGTTAAATATGCTATTCTTTTAACAGAATATTCCATTTTGTAAAAATCATAGTAATTGATCCATGCATTCTATGAATTTGTGCCAATAGAGTAATTTGAATATTGCCATGTCTATTCCCACTACATAACATTTTAATAAATAGTAAAATTGCTATACCTACTGTTTTGTGCATCTCTAGACAACATCATGATGTTACGGTTTTGCATTTCCCAGATTTTCACTAAGTCCCTAAAACTTAGCAGGAAGTTGCATTTTGCATAAACCATAGTAAAATAACCTTGCTGCCTATGAACCTGAACCCATTATATAAAATGTAGCATTTTAACTCTAATTTAAGCGCATATCACTTTTATTCATGTTAGAATCCTGTAGCATCATGTTTAGTTGCTCCAAAGTAGGCATCTCACTATTGTTGACAGATTGGAACTAAAATTTGTGTTGTTTGCATCTTGTGAACCGTGGCTCCATTTTGAGGATGTAATACATGAAACTTGGAATTGCATGTATCTTCTCTTGCATCCATGATAAAAAAATTGTGGTTGTTGTTTGCATGCATTTTGCATTCATGACATGCTAATCTTGTGTTGGTCATATCTTTTAGGCGGTAGCTCCGAATTAAATGATCTATACATGTAAATCGCCTAGAATGAAGTGTATAATCACATGGTGCATTTTCTTTCCCTGTTTAATAAATATAAAATATCTTTAGGCACAACTGTACCAATTTAAAAAAACTATATATGGGGTCATTTCGGAAATACTATATGTTGTTTCTGGCCTCATTTAAAATGCATAGATAGATAGTTTAATTATGCTTCACCTCTTGCCATGATAATCAACATATAAACTTGTTGGGTACCTAAACAAGAGTGAACTAAATAATTGAATGTGGAGTTTCATTAGTATGCAACCCATTGCATATTGAGCTTCACTTAATGTGTAGTAATTGTTTATTGCACTTTGCCATGCCATGAATCTTTAAATGTACATGCATCATACTTGATTATGCATCATGTCGTTGTTGTGCTTGTTGTTTACCATGTCATATGTTTGTATTCTGGATTGGTTTCGCCTTGCTAGAGTTTCAAAAGCATTCGAAGTGTGAGGATTCGTTCGACTACGTTGGTTTGACTACACGGACACGATCTTCTTCCAAGTGGGATTCCAAGCAAGATGATCATTACCTTGGATATCACTACTATCATTGCCATGCTAGTTGTCTCATTTCTATCGCTATGTCTCGCTACCTACCACTCGTTTGTCAAGCCTCCCAAAATGCCATGATAAGCCTCTAACCTCCACCTTCCCAGTAAACCGTTGTTTGGCCAAGTTACCATTGGCTCGGCCCCTCTTATAGGATTGCTAGTTGTAAGTGCAGGTTGTTCAATGTGGAAACATGGATATCTTGGGATATCACATTATTCTTGATATTTAATTAATGCATCTATACACTAGGTATAGGGTGGAAGTCTCGACCTTTTGCTTCGTGTTTTGTTCCCCTCTCACAGCCTTAGTTTCCGATTACCGGTGTTATGTTCCATACTGAGCGCTCCTAACATGCTCGGGGTTGTTATGGGGACCTGATACATCTCCAACGTATCGAGTATTTATGAAGTATTCATGCCATATTTTCCTATGTTTACAATACTTCTATATGGTTTTGATGCATTTTATATGATTTATTTAGAATTAACCCGGACTGACGCTGTTTTCAGCAGAATTACCATTGTGTTGTTTTTTGTGCAGAAAATGAAAGTTCTCGGAATCGCCCGAAACTTTTTTGTGATTTTTCCTGGAGGAAATAAGCAATATTGGAGCGAAGAACCACCAGAGGGGAGCCACCCATGGGGCACAAGCCATCAGGGCGCCCCCTAGGGTCGAGCCCTGATATGTGGTGGGGCCCACGTGGCTCCGTTGCACGTGATTCCAACGATGAAAAATCCTATAAATCCCAGAAACCCCCAGAAATAAGCAGAGACTCTCCATTCCGCTGCCGCAACTCTATGTATTGATGAAAACCAATCTAGAGACATTCCAGTACCCTGCCGGAGAGGGGAAACCATTACCGGTGGCCATCTTCATCATCCCGGTGGAGGCCATGATGAGGAGGGAGTAGTTCACCCTCGGGGCTGACGGTATGTACCAATAGCTATGTGTTCTCTCTCTCTCTCTCTCTCTCTCTCGTGTTCTTGAGATGTCACGATCTTGATGTATCACGGGCTTTGTTAATATAGTCAGATCATATGATGTTATTCCCTTGCCACTTTGTTGTGATGAATTGAATCTTTACCATTGAGATCTCGTTATGTTGGATGTAATATTGGATTTGAGAACACTTGATATATGTCTTGCATGTGGATACCTGTGGTGACAATGGGGTGTTCTATTGATTCACTTGATGTATGTTTTGGTACTCAACTTGCGGATTTCCGAGGTGACATTGGGGTAATCTATGCATAGGGGTTGATGCACGCTCTTGTCCTACGTTCTCCGATAGAAATCTTGGGGTGCTCCTTGAAGTTCTTTGTGTTGGATTGAATATGATAGATCTGAGATTGTTTATTGCATGTCGTATAATTTACCCATGGATACTTGAGGTGACATTGGAGTATCTAGGTGACATTAGGGTTGATTGATATGCATCATATTGTGTTGTTCTAGTACGAACTCTAGGGCTGTCTGTGACACTTATAGGAATAGCCCAAAATATTGATCAGAAAGAATAACTTTGAGGTGGTTCTACTACCTACACCAATTTCATCTTATTGTTCTCCGCTAGATAGGAACTTTGGAGTGATTCTTTGTTGCACGTTGAGGGATGATCATATGATTCAACTATGTTAGCATTGTTGGGGGATTGCACTAGTCAAAGTATGAACCCTAGGCCTTGTTTCCAAGCATTAATATAACGTTTTGCTCGCTGTTTTACACTTGTTACCTTGCTGTTCTTATATTTTCAGATTACAAAAACCTATATCTACCATCCATATTGCACTTGTATCACCATCTCTTCGCCGAACTAGTGCACCTATCCAATTTACCATTGTATTGGGTGTGTTGGGGACACAAGAGATTTCTTGTATTTTATTGCAGGGTTGTTTGAGAGAGACCATATTCATCCGACACCTCCCACGGATTGATAAACCTTAGGTCATCCACTTGAGGGAAAATTTCTACCGTCCTACAAAACTCTACGCTTGGAGTCCCAACAAAGTCTACAAGAATAAAGTTGCATAGTAGACATCAAGCCGTTTTATGGTGCCGTTGCCGGAGAGGTGAGTGCTTGAAGGTATATCTTTAGATCTTGCAGTTAAATCTTTTAGTTTCTTGTTTTCACTAGTTTGGTTTTATAAAAGAAAACTACAAAAGAATGGAGTTTAGGTTGCCTCAATTGCTTCGTCTTTTTAATGTCTTTCGTGAAAATGATGGTTTAGAAAATTGTGCTCAATTGGTAGAGGAAGAATTTATGAAAATACTTAATGAGAATTCCTTGAATGATGAGCATGATTTCAATGTTGCTAGTATGAATTCTCTGAATATCCATGATGCTAATGATATGCAAAGCCACAATCTTGGGGATGCTATGTTTGATGAAGATGATATTTTTAGTCCCCCATGTTTTGATTAGCAAATTTATTATGATGATGGCATGCCTCCTATCTATGATGATTATGATGATGACATGTATGCTATAAAGAGTGATAGTAACTATGAAACTTGTCATCATGATTTTAATATTGAATGTGGTTATGTCAATCAAGTGTCTCATGATAGTTATTTTGTTGAGTTTGCTCCCACTACTATGAATGAGAAGAAAATTGCTTATGTGGAGAGTTATAAATTTTCTATGCTTGTGGATCATGAAAATAATGCTTGATGTGATAGTTATATTGTGGAATTTATTCATGATGCTACTGAAAATCATTATGAGGGAGGAACATATGCTTGTAGGAATTGCAATAATATCAAGTTTCCTCTCTATGTGTTCAAAGTTTTGAAGTTATGCTTGTTTTGCCTTCCTATGCTAGTTGATTCTTGCTCCCATAAATTGTTTGCTCACAAAATACCTATGCATAGAAAGTGGGTTATACTTAAATGTGCTTGCCATGTGATCCATGATGCTCTTTTGCATGTTTCAAATACTATTCCTATGTGAGCATAATTGAAATCATCATGCCTAGCATTAAAGAAAAGCGCTTGTTGGGAGACAACCCAACACTTTTACTTTCTGTTTTTGTGTGTTCACAAGATTAAGATACTGTAGTAATCATGTTTTATGCCTTTTATTTCAATAATGTGCCAAGTAAAGCCTTTGGGATAGTATGGATACTTGTTGATTTGATTCTGTGCAAAAACAGAAACTTTTGCCTCCAGTAAAGAATTTCTCTGATTTTATTGGAGTGTAAAAAAATTCTGAAATTTTTACACATTATTTTAATATAAATTCATTACCATGTTCTAAGTTTCATAATTTTTAGAGACACAGAAGTGCACTTTGTAAATTAATTGCTACAAACTGCCCTGTTTAGACAGATTGCTGTCATAGTTTTGTTATCTACTTCTCAGATGGTTTTCATGACTTATATTGGTAGAAATAAATTGTGGAAATGATAGTATACAGTAGATAATGTTTGAAAAATTATTATGCAACTTGTCTTGGCAGTACATAAAGTGTTGATTTATTTTTATATGCACTAACCTATCTCACAAGTTCTTTTCCAGTTTTGTGTGGATGAAGTTTTTGAGACTTAGGTGAAACCGGGATATGAGAGGATTGAACGAGATACAAAAGCTCAAGCTTGGGGATTCCCAAGGCACCCCAAGTAAATATTTTAAGAAGTCTCAAGCATCTAAGCTTGGGGATGCTACACATCCCACCTCTCTTCATCAAACAAATATCGGTTAGCCTATGTTGAGCCTAATTTTTTATTTGTCCACATGATATGTGCTATTCGCGGTATGAATTTTTATTTAGTTTGCTGTTTGAATAAAATACTCAGATATGAAAATCTTTATTGAGAGAGAGTCCTCACATAGCTACTTAATTGTTTGACTACTCATTGATCTTCATTTATATCTTTTGAGAGTAGTTTGATGTTTACTCTTGTGCTTCACTTATATCCTAAGAGTAAATTGTGAATGAATGAAATATCATAAATCTGAAATTATCAATGTGCTATATTCTTAGTAGAAAGTTCACATTTGGTTTAGAAAGTAAAATCTATTGAAGTTTAGCAATCATTGTATCGGTCATATGAGCAATTCATGAATGATTAGTATAAGAAAGAGAACTTTCACATACAAATATATTATCTTGGACATCTTTTATGATTGTGAATACTCATTAATTATTTTCAAACTTAATCAAATAGTTGAAGTTGGACAAGGAAGACAAAGTAATGGTTATGTTTGGGTATATTTGCATAGAAGTTATATTGTTATGGATTCTCTAACATGTGGTGCTTGTTTAGAACCTTTTGCTAGCCAAAACTTCGTATTAAGTAGAGATACTACTTGTGCACCCAAATCCTTGAGCCAAGTTTCTTCCATGAGAGTCCACCATACCTACCTATATATGGTATTTCACTGCCATTCCAAGTAAATTTGCATGTGCCACCTCTAAAACCTTCAAATAAACATTCGTTTTGTGTGCTCGTACCGCTCATGGATCGACGGGGCGGTCATTATCTTCCATGCTAAGCGAGTTATTCTCAAGATGAGTGTTTATTCACTTTTCATTGCACGAGAGAGGCTGGTAAAAAGGATGCCTAGTCCTGCATAATACAAAAAAAAAATAAACAACCCCCCCCCTAGAAAGTTGATTGTTTGGAGGGAAACCGTGGATTCAGCCAGCCATGGAATGTGTTTGAATGGTGGAGGGGGAGTAAAATTTCAATTCTGTTTGGGAACCACCAATAATGTAATTAGCATGGAAGATATTGAAAACTCTGTTGTGACTTTGACAGGAAAAGCACACCACTCAAAATTACACATTCATCTCTATTTTAAACAATGAGCTCTGGCACATGCAAATCCCTGCTTCCCTCTACGAAGGGACAATCTATTTACTTTCATGCTATTTCCTATTCACGTTATGTCAACTTCTTATTCCAACCTCAGTCTATTGGTTGGCAAGAATCATGTGGTGGGGAAAGATCCAAACATATATATCTAGTCAAATATATTTGATCATGATTCATTATTGTTGACAATTATCTTCTTGATAAGTATTTTGGGAGGCGAAACATTAAGCCCCTATCTTTCTATGTGTTCGATGGATGTTGTTTGTCCTAAAAATAAGCCTTGAGTATTAGCAATCATAAAAGACTACATGATAATTGAGTATGTGGAGCTCTTACTAGAATTGATGATGCATTGAAATTGTTTGGTGACCAAGAACATAGATTGTTAAGTTTCAAGTGAATGAATTGTTTGAACCATGACATGTGAATTGATTGCTACTCTATCATGATGATTTTTATGAGAAAAAGTTGCTGGTTATGATGCTAGAAAAGTGACTGAAATTATCAATGATCAAAACTATTCACTATGCTAGCATTCACACTTCATAAATGATTTCTTTTATCATTTAACTACTCGAGGACGAGCATGAATTAAGCTTGCGGATGCTGATACGTCTCCAATGTATCGATAATTTATGAAGTATTCATGCCACCTATGTTTACAATACTTTTATATGGTTTTGATGCACTTTATATGATTTATTTAGAACTAACCCGGACTGACGTTGTTTTCAGCAGAATTACCATGGTGTTATTTTTTGTGCAGAAAATGGAAGTTCTCGGAATCGCCCGAAACTTTTTTGTGATCTTTTTGGAGGAAGTAAGCAATATTGGAGCAAAGAACCACCAGAGGGGAGCCACCCATGGGGCACAAGCCATCAGGGCGCTCCCTAGGGTCACGCCCTGATATGTGGTGGGGCCCACGTGGCTCCGTTGCGCGTGCACTACAACAGAATGGTCCAAAGACGACACATC
Source organism: Elymus sibiricus (assembly GCA_039707655.1). Taxonomy (NCBI): domain Eukaryota; kingdom Viridiplantae; phylum Streptophyta; class Magnoliopsida; order Poales; family Poaceae; genus Elymus; species Elymus sibiricus. The sequence goes on along the minus strand of CM077665.1, from coordinate 215,618,343 downwards.
AATCAGAGACCCTTCGACAAAACTGTGTGCGATGACCAAATCACAAACGGTATAGTTATAGCTCTGTTGCTAATGACGTTAACTGTGTGCGATGGCGTATCCATCAAATACGATCTAAAAAATAGTTGCGTGTGCGATGTTTGGCAAACAGTTGGCCTATATAAACTGTTTGTGATTGGACAATATAACGCAAACAGTTATAAAAATACAAGTGTGTGCGATGTACGGCATACAGTTCACCCTGATAAACTATTTGCGCTGATCAAGCAGAACACAAACGATTGTCCAGATGATCACGTGTGCGATAGATGGCATACAGGTCACTCGGATGAACTGTTTGTGATGAGATAAAATAACACAAATGGTTACATAGATCAAGATGTGTGTGATAGACAGCATACAGGCCACTGGGATGAACTGTGTGCGATAAGCAAAAATAACACAAAACGGTTTCTCAGATCAAGATGTGTGTGATGTACATAGGCCACTCAGATGTGTTGTGGTCAAACGGTTCCGGATAAAGAACTGTGAGGGATTGATGGAATTTTCACCGACGGATTTGGTTGTTTATTCCGTATGCGATGTGATTTTCTCAATCTGCCCATAAACATCTATGCTCTGTTTAGAAGAACATGATTGCATAACCAAATTAAACATCCAAATACACACATAACATTGGCGCACACCTCAATAAACTATTACATGCATAATAAACTTATTTCTACTCCTATAAAAAGCAATCTGCCCACAAACATCTATGCTCTGTTTAGAAGAACATGATTGCATAACCAAATTAAACATCCAAATACACACATAACATTGGCGCAAACCTCAATAAACTATTACATGCATAATAAACTCATCTATCTAAAACTACGAATATTTCGTCATAGAGGGAGTATGAGAATTGAGAAACGATCATCAAATCATCTACTTCTTGTGAACATTGTCGCTGTGTGATTCGTTTGTTTGTCGCATTCATCATCGCATCATTCGCATCATCTGCATAGCATCGTCACTCGTTTTTGTAATCTTGCATCCGGTCATAGTTGCCGGATCTCTCCGTTCTCGTCGACGACCGTTTCGAGACCAACCACACACGTACGCACCCGCGGCATCAATAAATTATTGTTTTTAAAAGTGCATGAAAAATATTCTCGGATTGGGTCGAAACTTGGCGTGCAGTCTTAATATAGTGTAGCTAGACCGCCTGTCAAATTTCGTCGCAATCGGAGGTCGTTTGATACCCGAACGATCGACGATAGCGGCACCGTCATCGGTATTATCAGACGTTCCCGTTTTAAAACTCTATCGTCGGGCCGCACACCTCCCTCTCTTCTCTTAGACCATGCCCACTCTACACAACCCACTAGCCTGTCTAGCCTGAGCTCACAACCGGAGCCATTCGATCGCGATCTTGCGGTCCGAAAACGGGCTAAAAACCCTCCCTCAAACATAACCCTAGGCCCCCTTACTATATATAGACGCCTCCCCTGCCAAAAATGGAACCCCTAGCCCTTCACCATCGTTTTCCGTGCCGGCCAGCCTCCCACCGCCACTTATCGCCGCCAGTCACCACCTGTGCCACCGCCTGTAGCCACTAAGGGGCTGCCACGTGGCCCGCACCTCCTCCCACCGCCCGCAGGCCCGCCAGGCCCGCAGCAGGCCCGCTCGGGACCGGGTCGCCCCCCGCGCCCGCGAGCTCCATGGCCAGCGCCGCCCGGGAGCTCGCCGGAGCACCTCGCCGCCATCGGCGAGCAGCTTGTCGGAGCCCCAACTCATCCCTGGAGCACCTCGCTGACCCCGCGCCGCCATCGGCGAGCAGCTCGTCAGAGCGTCGCCGCAGCCCGCAGCCGAGCGCCGCGTGGAGCTCCCCGCCCCGCCGCGTGTGCTTGATGACCCTGCCATGGAGCAGCTGACCTCCTCCACCCATGCCACCGCACGCCGTTCACCGGAGACCCCCGGATCCAGTGGATCCCGCGCCGGTGACTCCTTTCCCAGCCTCCACGCGCTCGGATCTGACCCCGCGGCAACCCCATGGCCGCCAAGCCCGGCGTTGACCGCCGCCCCGGCCTTCTGGCCGTGCCCCTCAGTAGAAGGTGGATGACGCGCCCCTGCTCGCCTTGCGTGGGCCATGAGGCCCAGCCCCCAGCGCCAAGGCCCAGCCCACCATCTCGCTAGCTCTCCGGCCTTCTCTGCTCCATGGGCCGAAGCCCATGAGGTGATGCCCCCAAACCCAGCTCATCTCCGCTACTAGCCGCCCTGATCGCTTTATAGTTATCCTGTGCATAGGGTTGGATCTGTTTCGGCCCATAGTCGTTTTTTTGTGTCTGCATATTTATCTAATTAACTAGGGCTAAAATTTTACATATTTAATTGTGGCATATTTTCCTACAGTAACCTAGGCATATTACATATGATTTTGGGGTAGAAAAATCCAAGGAATCCATATGTGCAATTAGTTTTGTCATTTGAGCAAATTTGTCTGCATGCTATTTTAATGTGGTGCCCTTTTGTTAATTTTGTGTGAATTAATCCATGCATGATATGAAATAATTTTGGACATGAGATATGCCCTTGGACATGTGTGCTAGGCCCTGGTATTTTTGGTTGCTATAGAAATCCATGTTTAGATGTTATTTTCTTGTTGCCAACAGGTGATAAAAAGTTGCTGTTTTGAGATGCTAAAATATTTCTAAGTCTGAAAACTGTTAGTTTGGTGTCATGTTGCCATGTGATTTGCTAGTGTTCTAGGACTCTTTTGTTGTTGCCACCATGGAGTCTTTTGTTGAGCATGTTATTGCCTACCAGGTTGTGCAATTTGTTGCCATGTATAGGATTTGCATCATAGTTATTTCTGTTGTCCAATATGCCAATCTGTTAAAAAAACTGCTGCACATGTCTAGTGTAATTTTCACCAAGTCTGAGAATCTGGTTATTTCAAAATGCCATGTTGTGTTGATGTTTGCCAAGAATCTGTGCATAATTTGATGTTGCCATAATGGAATGAATTGTAGTGCATCATGTCCTCTACCATGCTGTTAAGTTTCATGCCAAGATATGACCTGTAGCATATAGTTTTGCTCCTGCCAATATGCCTCTGTGATAAAACTGCTCTGCTGAAAACTGTTATTTTCACTAAGTCCTAATCTGCTATATTTTATTGCCATGTTGTGAGCTTCCTACCATGTGTTCCATGATTCTTTTGAGTATGATATGTGAAGATGAAATGAAGTGTGTGTTATATGCTACTGCCCCATGCTGAGTTTGTGCATTTTAGAATCTTGTAGCTTGTTATTTCCATGTGTGCAAAATGCTATGTTGCTGTTTTGGACAGATTTTAAATAAAACTTGTGTGGTTGTTGTGGTTGAGCCGTAGCTCCGTTTTGAACATGCCATATATGAAACTTGCTTAGAATCTCATGTAGTTTCATAATATTTTGTTGCATCCATGATTTGACATGTTTATGGTTGTTGTTTGCATGCATTTTGCATTCATATCATGTTCATCTGGTGTGTGGCATATCTTTAGGCCGTAGCTCCGTTTTATATGATCTATATATGTAAATCGACTAGAATGACGCGTAGAATCACCTGGTCCTCTTTATTTTGCTGTTTAATAATATAAAACATGATTAGTTCAGATCTGGACCAATTTCGAAAATAACACATGAGGTCATTTTGGAAATGCTATATGTTGTTTCCGGCCTCATTTAAAATGCCTAGACGATGTAGTTGTTTATGCTTCACCTCTTGCCATGATTAACAACATTTAAAATGATTGTTTAGTTAGACAACATTAACCGCATTTCTCTTAATATGGAGAGTTATTATTTTGTTATATGCATGTTCTCCTTCTCCATTTAAAATGCTTAATTCTATCTTCGCCTTATGCCATGACCACCCATGTTAAACAACATTTAATATTGATGAGTACCTAAATGAGAGTGAACTAAATAATTTGAATGTTGAGTTTCGTCAATATGCAACTCGTTGCATATTGAACTTCACTTAATTTGTAGTGTCTGATTGTTGCATCTTGCCACGCCATGCATAATTAAATGGACATGCATCATATTTGTTTGCGCATCATGTCATGCATATGTTGTGGTGTTTACCATGTCATTTGTTTGTTTCTGGATTGCGTCTTCTCGATAGAGTTTCGAAAGCGTTCGGTGTGTGAGGATTCGTTCGACTACGTTGGCTCGTCTTCTTCATGGATTCGTTTTTCTTCCAAGCGGGATCTCAAGCAAGATGACCATTTCCCTGGATACCATTACTATCATTGCCATGCTAGTTGTCTCATTTTTATCACTTTGTCTCGCTACCTACCACTTGTTTGTCAAGCCTCCCAAAATGCCATGCTAAGCCTCTAACCCACCACTTCCCAGCAAACCATTGTTTGGCTATGTTACCGCTTGCTCAGCCTTTCTTATAGCGTTGCTAGTTGCAGGTGCAAATTGGTTCCATGCGCCAACATGGATGTTTTGAGATATCACAATATTACTGCTATTTAATTTAATGCACATATATACTTGGTAAAGGGTGGAAGGCTTGGCCTTTTGCTCGGTGTTTTGTTCCACTCGTGTCACCCTAGTTACTTGTGTAGCAGTGTTATGTTCCATATTGAGCGCTCCTAACATGCTCGGGGTTGTTATGGGGACCCCCCTGATTTTTGTTTTAGGATAAAACTTGTCTGGCAAGGCCGAACTTTGGTACTACATTTGCCCAACATAATAATTCTAATAATTAATTTGACGCATAAGGAGTTAGCGCTACCCGAGGTTCGTTATTCAACATAATACAATGGGGCCAGTGCTGATGGTGCTGGTCCAAAACAGAGCACTATACGGGGCCACCCCGGGGCAACTTGGGGGATTTCTATCAGGCCTCCGTACGCGTAGCTTATCCGCCGTGGCCTGAGAACGAGATACGCGTCTCCTATCGGGATTGTCGGCACGTCGGGCGGCATTGTTGGATTTGTTTTACCTTTCTCGAACGTCTTGTGTGCGGGATTTCGACGACACTTCGGGCTATCTCGAAGTTGAGATTTTCCATCGGGATTCCGCGAATACTATGGGTGATTCCGCGGTTGAGGAATTCCAACACAGCTTGTGGTTAGTTTGTGATGGATGAGTTGGAGCACCCCTGCAGGGTTAAATCTTTCGGAAAGCTGTGCCCGCGGTTACATGGCAACTTGGAAACTTTGTTTAACACCCAATCATAGCAAACTTGAAGTAAACTCAAATAAAATACACCAACGGTATGCGTAACCGTGACTGTCTCTTCTCGTGATTTCTGAACCGAGAGAGAACATGGTGGGGTTATGTCTGTTCGTAAGTAGGTGTTCAGGATCTCTTAGAGATCATTACTAGTTCACGTCCGTTTATGCGACGATCATCCCCCTTTATTCTTGTACTCGTAAGTTAGCCACTCAAATAAATGCTTAGTGCTTGCTGCAGCCTCACCACTTAACCATACCTCACCCATTAAGCTTTAATAGTCTTGATACCCTTGGAAATGAGATTGTTGAGTCCCTGTGGCTCACAGATTACTACAACAACAGTTGCTGGTACAGGTAATGCGATGATTTGACGTGAGAGCGGTGCTTGTTTTTGATTTGGAGTTCTTCTTCATCGATCTAGGATGGGTTCCAGGACGGCAGCCCGGGATAGGAAGGATGGATGTCATTTTATCGTTTGATTTCGACCGTAGTCGGACCCTGCTCTTCTGTATGATGATTGTATATGTTGTTGTATTGATGTGATCTTGATTTAGCTTGTGGCACCTGCATATCCCTGCTTCCCTCTACGAAGGGACAATCTATTTACTTTCCTGCTATTTCCTATTCACGTTATGTCAACTTCTTATTCCAACCTCAGTCTATTGGTTGGCAAGAATCATGTGGTGGGGAAAGATCCAAACATATATATCTAGTCAAATATATTTGATCATGATCCATTATTGTTGACAATTATTTTCTTGATAAGTATTTTGGGAGGCGAAACATTAAGCCCCTATCTTTCTATGTGTTCGATGGATGTTGTTTGTCCTAAAAATAAGCCTTGAGTATTAGCAATCATAAAAGACTACATGATAATTGAGTATGTGGAGCTCTGACTAGAATTGATGATGCATTGAAATTGTTTGGTGACCAAGAACATATATTGTTAAGTTTCAAGTGAATGAATTGTTTGAACCATGACATGTGAATTGATTGCTACTCTATCATGATGATTTTTATGAGAAAAAGTTGCTGGTTATGATGCTAGAAAAGTGACTGAAATTATCAATGATCAAAACTATTCACTATGCTAGCATTCACACTTCATAAATGATTTCTTTTATCATTTAGCTACTCGAGGACGAGCATGAATTAAGCTTGCGGATGCTGATACGTCTCCAATGTATCGATAATTTATGAAGTATTCATGCCATATTTGCCTATGTTTACAATACTTTTATATTGTTTTGATGCACTTTATATGATTTATTTAGAACTAACCCGGACTGACGGTGTTTTCAGCAGAATTACCATGGTGTTATTTTTTGTGCAGAAAATGGAAGTTCTCGGAATCGCCCGAAACTTTTTTGTGATATTTTTGGAGGAAGTAAGCAATATTGGAGCAAAGAACCACCGGAGGGGAGCCACCCATGGGGCACAAGCCATCAGGGCGCCCCCTAGGGTCACGCCCTGATATGTGGTGGGGCCCACGTGGCTCCGTAGCGCGTGCACTACTACAGAATGGTCCAAAGACGACACATCAATCAGAGACCCTTCGACGAAACTGTGTGCGATGACCAAATCACAAACGGTATAGTTATAGCTCTGCTGCTAATGACGTTAACTGTGTGCGATGGCGTATCCATCAAATACGATCTAAAAAATAGTTGCGTGTGCGATGTTTGGCAAACAGTTGGCCTATATAAACTGTTTGAGATTGGACAATATAACACAAACAGTTATAAAAATACAAGTGTGTGCGATGTACGGCATACAGTTCACCCCGATAAACTGTTTGCGCTAATGAAGCAGAACACAAACGATTGTCCAGATGATCACGTGTGCGATAGACGGCATACAGGTCACTCGGATGAACTGTTTGTGATGAGATAAAATAACACAAACGGTTACATAGATCAAGATGTGTGTGATAGACAGCATACAGGCCACTGGGATGAACTATGTGCGATAAGCAAAAATAACACAAAACGGTTTGTCAGATCAAGATGTGTGTGATGTACATAGGCCACTCAGTTGTGTTGTGGTCAAACGGTTCCGGATAAAGAACTGTGAGGGACTGATGGAATTTTCACCGACGGATTTGGTTGTTTATTCCGTATGCGATGTGATTTTCTCAATCTGCCCATAAACATCTATGCTCTGTTTAGAAGAACATGATTGCATAACCAAATTAAACATCCAAATACACACATAACATTGGCGCACACCTCAATAAACTATTACATGCATAATAAACTTATCTCTACTCCTATAAAAAGCAATCTGCCCACAAACATCTATGCTCCGTTTAGAAGAACATGATTGCATAACCAAATTAAATATCCAAATACACACATAAGATTGGCGCAAACCTCAATAAACTATTACATGCATAATAAACTCATCTCTCTAAAACTACGAATATTTCGTCATAGAGGGAGTATGAGAATTGAGAAACGATCATCAAATCATCTATTTCTCGTGAACATTGTCGCTGTGTGATTCGTTTGTTTGTCGCATTCATCATCGCATCATTCGCATCATCTGCATAGCATCGTCACTCGTTTTTGTAAACTTGCATCCGGTCGTAGTTGCCGGATCTCTCCGTTCTCGTCGACGACCGTTTCGAGACCAACAACACACGTACGCACCCGCGGCATCGATAAAATATTGTTTTTAAAAGTGCATGAAAAATATTCTCGGATTGGGTCGAAACTTGGCGTGCGGTCTTAATATAGTGTAGCTAGACCGCCTGTCAAATTTCGTCGCAATCGGAGGTCGTTTGATACCCGAACGATCGACGGTAGCGGCACCGTCATCGGTATTATTAGACGTTCCCGTTTTAAAACTCTATCGTCGGGCCGCACACCTCCCTCTCTTCTCTTAGACCATGCCCACTCTACACAGCCCACTAGCCTGTCTAGCCTGAGCTCACAACCGGAGCCGTCCGATCGCGATCTCGCGGTCCAAAAACGGGCTAAAAACCCTCCCTCAAACATAACCCTAGCCCCCCTTACTATATATAGACGCCTCCCTGCCCAAAATGGAACCCCTAGCCCTTCACCATCGTTTTCCGTGCCGGCCAGCCTCCCACCGCCACTTATCGCCGCCAGTCACCACCTATGCCGCCGCCTGCAGCCACTAAGGGGCTGCCACGTGGCCCGCACCTCCTCCCACCGCCCGCAGGCCCGCCAGGCCCGCAGCAGGCCCGCTCGGGACCGGGTCGCCCCCCGCGCCCGCGAGTTCCATGGCCAGCGCCGCCCGGGAGCTCGCCGGAGCACCTCGCCGCCATCGGTGAGCAGCTCGTCGGAGCCCCACCTTGTCCCCGGAGCACCTCGCTGACCCCGCGCCGCCATCGGTGAGCAACTCGTCAGAGCGTCGCCCCAGCCCGCAGCCGAGCGCCGCCTGGAGCTCCCAGCCCCGCCACGTGTGCTCGATGACCCTGCCATGGAGCCGCCGACCTGCTCCGCCCATTCCACCGCACGCCGTTCACCGGAGACCCCCGGATCCGGTGGATCCCGCGCCGGTGACTCCTTTCCCAGCCTCCACGCGCTCGGATCTGACCCCGCGGCAACCCCATGGCCGCCAAGCCCGGCGTTGACCGCCGCCCCGGCCTTCTGGCCGTGCGCCTCGGCAGGAGGTGGATGACGCGCCCCTGCTCGCCTCGCGTGGGCCATGAGGCCCAGCGCCCAGCGCCAAGGCCTAGCCCACCGTCTCACTAGCTCTCCGGCCTTCTCTGCTCCATGGGCCGAAGCCCATGAGGTGATGCCCCCAAACCCAGCTCGCCTCCGCTATTAGCCGCCCTGAGCGCTTTATAGTTATCCCGTGCATAGGGTTGGATCTGTTTCGGCCCATAGTCGTTTTTTTGTGTCTGCATATTTATCTAATTAACTAGGGCTACAATTTTACATATTTAATTGTGGCATATTTTCCTACAGTAACCTAGGCATATTACATATGATTTTGGGGTAGAAAAATCCAAGGAATCCATATGTGCAATTAGTTTTGTCATTTGAGCAAATTTGTCTGCATGCTATTTTAATGTGGTGCCCTTTTCTTAATTTTGTGTGAATTAATCCATGCATGATATGAAATAATTTTGAACATGAGATATGCCCTTGGACATGTGTGCTAGGCCCTGGTATTTTTGGTTGCTATAGAAATCCATGTTTAGATGTTATTTTCTTGTTGCCAACAGGTGATAAAAAGTTGCTGTTTTGAGATGCTAAAATATTTCTAAGTCTGAAAACTGTTATTTTGTTGTCATGTTGCCATGTGATTTGCTAGTGTTCTAGGACTCTTTTGTTGTTGCCACCATGGAGTCTTTTGTTGAGCATGTTATTGCCTACCAGGTTGTGCAATTTGTTGCCATATATAGGATTTACATCATAGGTATTTCTGTTGTCCAATATGCCAATCTGTTAAAAAAACTGCTGCACATGTCTAGTGTAATTTTCACCAAGTCTGAGAATCTGGTTATTTCAAAATGCCATGTTGTGTTGAGGTTTGCCAAGAATCTGTGCATAATTTGTTGTTGCCATAATGGAGTGAATTGTAGTGCATCATGTCCTCTACCATGCTATTAAGTTTCATGTCAAGATATGACCTGTAGCATATAGTTTTGCTCCTGCCAATATGCCTCCGTGATAAAACCACTCTGCTGAAAACTGTTATTTTCACTAAGTCCTAATCTGCTATATTTTATTGCCATGTTGTGAGCTTCCTACCATGTGTTCCATGATTCTTTTGAGTATGATATGTGAAGATGAAATGAAGTGTGTGTTATATGCTACTGCCCCATGCTTAGTTTGTGCATTTTAGAATCTTGTAACTTGTTTTTTTCATGTGTGCAAAATGCTATGTTGCTGTTTTGGACAGATTTTAAATAAAACTTGTGTGGTTGTTGTGGTTGATCCGTAGCTCCGTTTTGAACATGCCATATATGAAACTTGCTTAGAATCTCATGTAGTTTCATAATATTTTGTTGCATCCATGATTTGACATGTTTATGGTTGTTGTTTGCATGCATTTTGCATTCATATCATGTTCATCTTGTGTGTGGCATATCTTTAGGCCGTAGCTCCGTTTTATATGATCTATATATGTAAATCGACTAGAATGACGCATAGAATCACATGGTCCTCTGTATTTTGCTGTTTAATAATATAAAACATGATTAGTTCAGATCTGGACTAATTTCGAAAATAACACATGAGGTCATTTTGGAAATGCTATATGTTGTTTCCGGCCTCATTTAAAATGCCTAGACGATGTAGTTGTTTATGCTTCACCTCTTGCCATGATTAACAATATTTAAAATGATTGTTTAGTTAGACAACATTAACCGCATTTCTCTTAATATGGAGAGTTATTATTTTGGTATATGCATGTTCTCCTTCTCCATTTAAAATGCTTAATTCTATCTTCGCCTTATGCCATGACCACCCATGTTAAACAACATTTAATATTGATGAGTACCTAAATGAGAGTGAACTAAATAATTTGAATGTTGAGTTTCCTCAATATGCAACTCGTTGCATATTGAATTTCACTTAATTTGTAGTGTCTGATTGTTGCATCTTGCCACGCCATGCATAATTAAATGGACATGCATCATATTTGTTTGCGCATCATGTCATGCATATGTTGTGGTGTTTACCATGTCATTTGTTTGTTTCCGGATTGCGTCTTCTCGATAGAGTTTCGAAAGCGTTCGATGTGTGAGGATTCGTTCGACTATGTTGGCTCGTCTACTTCATGGATTCGTTCTTCTTCCAAGCGGGATCTCAGGCAAGATGACCATTTCCCTGGATACCATTACTATCATTGCCATGCTAGTTGTCTCATTTCTATCACTTTGTCTCGCTACCTACCACTTGTTTGTCAAGCCTCCCAAAATGCCATGCTAAGCCTCTAACCCACCACTTCCCAGCAAACCATTGTTTGGCTATGTTACCGCTTGCTCAGCCTTTCTTATAGCGTTGCTAGTTGCAGGTGCAAATTGGTTCCATGCGCCAACATGGATGTTTTGAGATATCACAATATTACTGCTATTTAATTTAATGCACATATATACTTGGTAAAGGGTGGAAGGCTTGGCCTTTTGCTCGGTGTTTTGTTCCACTCGTGTCACCCTAGTTACTTGTGTAGCAGTGCTATGTTCCATATTGAGCGCTCCTAACATGCTCGGGGTTGTTATGGGGACCCCCTTGATTTTTGTTTTAGGATAAAACTTGTCTGGCAAGGCCGAACTTTGGTACTACATTTGCCCAACATAATAATTCTAATAATTAATTTGACGCATAAGGAGTTAGCGCTACCCGAGGTTCGTTATTCAACATAATACAATGGGGCCAGTGCTGATGGTGCTGGTCCAAAACAGAGCACTATACGGGGCCACCCCGGGGCAACTTGGGGGATTTCTATCAGGCCTCCGTACGCGTAGCTTATCCGCCGTGGCCTGAGAACGAGATACGCGTCTCCTATCGGGATTGTCGGCACGTCGGGCGGCATTGCTGGATTTGTTTTACCTTTCTCGAACGTCTTGTGTGCGGGATTTCGACGACACTTCGGGCTATCTCGAAGTTGAGATTTTCCATCGGGATTCCGCGAATACTATGGGTGATTCCGCGGTTGAGGAATTCCAACACAGCTTGTGGTTAGTTTGTGATGGATGAGTTGGAGCACCCCTGCAGGGTTAAATCTTTCGGAAAGCTGTGCCCGCGGTTACATGGCAACTTGGAAACTTTGTTTAACACCCAATCATAGCAAACTTGAAGTAAACTCAAATAAAATACACCAACGGTATGCGTAACCGTGACTGTCTCTTCTCGTGATTTCTGAACCGAGAGAGAACACGGTGGGGTTATGTCTATTCGTAAGTCGGTGTTCAGGATCTCTTAGAGATCATTACTAGTTCACGTCCGTTTATGCGACGATCATCCCCCTTTATTCTTGTACTCGTAAGTTAGCCACTCAAATAAATGCTTAGTGCTTGCTGCAGCCTCACCACTTAACCATACCTCACCCATTAAGCTTTAATAGTCTTGATACCCTTGGAAATGAGATTGTTGAGTCCCTGTGGCTCACAGATTACTACAACAACAGTTGCTGGTACAGGTAATGCGATGATTTGACGTGAGAGCGGTGCTTGTTTTTGATTTGGAGTTCTTCTTCATCGATCTAGGATGGGTTCCAGGACGGCAGCCCGGGATAGGAAGGATGGATGTCATTTTATCGTTTGATTTCGACCGTAGTCGGACCCTGCTCTTCTGTATGATGATTGTATATGTTGTTGTATTGATGTGATCTTGATTTAGCATGTGGCACCTACAAATCCCTGCTTCCCTCTACGAAGGGACAATCTATTTACTTTCCTGCTATTTCCTATTCACGTTATGTCAACTTCTTATTCCAACCTCAGTCTATTGGTTGGCAAGAATCATGTGGTGGGGAAAGATCCAAACATATATATCTAGTCAAATATATTTGATCATGATTCATTATTGTTGACAATTATCTTCTTGAGAAGTATTTTGGGAGGCGAAACATTAAGCCCCTATCTTTCTATGTGTTCGATGGATGTTGTTTGTCCTAAAAATAAGCCTTGAGTATTAGCAATCATAAAAGACTACATGATAATTGAGTATGTGGAGCTCTGACTAGAATTGATGATGCATTGAAATTGTTTGGTGACCAAGAACATAGATTGTTAAGTTTCAAGTGAATGAATTGTTTGAACCATGACATGTGAATTGATTGCTACTCTATCATGATGATTTTTATGAGAAAAAGTTGCTGGTTATGATGCTAGAAAAGTGACTGAAATTATCAATGATCAAAACTATTCACTATGCTAGCATTCACACTTCATAAATGATTTCTTTTATCATTTAGCTACTCGAGGACGAGCATGAGTTAAGCTTGTGGATGCTGATACGTCTCCAATGTATCGATAATTTATGAAGTATTCATGCCATATTTGCCTATGTTTACAATACTTTTATATGGTTTTGATGCACTTTATATGATCTATTTAGAACTAACCCGGACTGACGTTGTTTTCAGCAGAATTACCATGGTGTTATTTTTTGTGCAGAAAATGGAAGTTCTCGGAATCGCCCGAAACTTTTTTGTGATCTTTTTGGAGGAAGTAAGCAATATTGGAGCAAAGAACCACCGGAGGGGAGCCACCCATGGGGCACAAGCCATCAGGGCGCCCCCTAGGGTCGCGCCCTGATATGTGGTGGGGCCCACGTGGCTCCGTTGCGCGTGCACTACTACAGAATGGTCCAAAGACGACACATCAATCAGAGACCCTTCGACGAAACTGTGTGCGATGACCAAATCACAAACGGTATAGTTATAGCTCTGTTGCTAATGACGTTAACTGTGTGCGATGGCGTATCCATCAAATACGATCTAAAAAATAGTTGCGTGTGCGATGTTTGGCAAACAGTTGGCCTATATAAACTGTTTGTGATTGGACAATATAATGCAAACAGTTATAAAAATACAAGTGTGTGCGATGTACGACATACAGTTCACCCCGATAAACTGTTTGCGCTGATCAAGCAGAACACAAACGATTGTCCAGATGATCACGTGTGCGATAGACGGCATACAGGTCACTCGGATGAACTGTTTGTGATGAGATAAAATAACACAAACGGTTACATAGATCAAGATGTTTGTGATAGACAACATACAGGCCACTGGGATGAACTGTGTGCGATAAGCAAAAATAACACAAAACGGTTTCTCAGATCAAGATGTGTGTGATGTACATAGGCCACTCAGATGTGTTGTGGTCAAACGGTTACGGATACCGGCGGTCGTTGTTCTGCTTCTTAAGGTCCGGATATTAATCATCAATTGCATATTAATGTCCAGATATTAATCGTCCATTGCATACTAAGGAAAAGATTGTACTACCAAAATACGAGTCTCCCTCATAAGATGCCATTTGCATGGTTGTATCACAAATGACAGAAATAGTACAAAGGTTCAAATTCTAGCATTACAAGGCTCAAATTCAAAGATTATAAGGTTCAAACCGATAATAGAAATGAAATTCGGCTTATGGAGAAACTTTGTCATGCAGCTCTAGACGCCCACGCTGATCAGCTAAACATGAACATATATGATAGGTTGATACTGATATTACTACTAGTTTGGCAACTTCAATATTTTTGCAAAGGGATCCGCCACTGACATGTCATTTATGGGCTTGGCATTAGGACTTCCGAATAGTCTGTCAACTGAAGTTACAAAACAAAATTGAGCTTCTGCAGAGATTTTTCCATTCTGTCCTAGTCGTCGGAGCTGATCATCAAACCATTCTTTTTTGTGCAATAAATGTAGGGAAAATCTCATTATCTTTAATACACTTGCTCTCACAACTAAGAACCTGGCGAATATAATCTCTGGTAAGGTCCCTCGGTAGTAGTTCAAAGTAATTTCTAAGAGATGGAGATCAAGGCATTCGATGGGATTGTTATATTGTATCACATTATCCACTACCGGGCCTAACCGTATCTGCAAAAGAAGAGAATGTATTAGTGCTTGGACACACAAGGGACCTCTTACGATTTGTAGGGTTTCAAAAATTGAACTCCCTTGTGGTTAAAATTTAACATGAAAGAGCATCACCTCGATATGTAGCTTCTCCAGGCACGGAAAGCATCTCAGCAATCTGACAACTTGATCCAGGTCGGGGCCGATAGATTCTAATGCAAAGACCTTCACTGTGTGTAGATACGGGGCCAAGCTTGTAGATAAGATTTTCTGGATGACAGACGAACATACATCTTGAATAGAAAAAAATGTTAATTCAAGAATGAGAAGAGGACGACTGTTGTACCTAGATGGTTATGGATCCAAAAACAAGTTCAGATAAGTTGACGCGCGAGTAGCCAAACACTGTCAATTTTGGCGCATGAATGACCCTGATTCTTGTTGGACCTTGTTGATCAACAACAAGTAATCTATCAAGTAAAGGAACGTCCACAATGACCATTTGGTGATTCACCTTGTGCGATCTCTTGTTGCAGCACCAACAATACACACAAATTGCCCGAAGACTCATGGAGGTGATGTGGAGGCTACTCAACCAATTGATCGCCTGAATATGAAGGTACTCAAGCACAGTACAGCCGTGGAGCAGGCGCTCCATGTAGTCATTGGGGATGCAGACGGCGACGAGCTCAAGGTGCTTCAATCGAGGTAGCAAAAGAGTGGGATTGGCGTTAATCTGGGGGAAATGGCAGTTCAAGAACCTGGCGAAGTGAGCGTTGGCGCGAGGCGCAGTGCAGAGGGTGGCAGCAAGGGCATATGTCCATTATTAAAAGTGAGCTCCTCGAGATGATCTAGGGCTGGAGATAAGAACCACTCGTCAAGCTTGGCTCGGTCCTTGCCATTGGAACGGAACTTGCCCATGGTAAGGCCTTTGATTGGGCCACAGTGCGTGCCGAGGATCTGGGATAATGCATCCAAGCGTTTGCGATATCCAGTGCAAAGCATGTGCTTGCTGATGAGGCCGAGAGGGGCGCAGCACCATAGAGGGCGCCACCGCCGGGAGAGGACGGTTGTGTGCATGCCATCTTCGATAGGGAGGAGGAAGATGATGACTCTCAACATATCGTCGGGGAGGCTGCTGATGAAGTCTAGGCCTATCAGAGGCGCTTGTGTTTCTGGCTCAGTTCGCCTCCGCTTGTTGGCAACCTCGACCTCCACCTCCGAAGAATGGCCGTCGGCTGCTCTTTCTGTCAAGATTAGAGCAGTGGGAGAATAGTGATTATGTACCTAGATCAGGGTAGAAGAATAGTGCATTGGTAATTACAAGTTACTAGGTAGGAACAGTTTTAACAGATTAAGAAAATTAAATCCCAATTGGTTGCTGAAATACTACACAGTTACTTTGATATTGCTATGCAAGACAACATGCAGATACTAGAAAGAACACTTACTTCCAACAAAATTTGAACGGAGGATGTCGTCGGGGAAGTTAGCATTTATCGTATGGTCAGGCTCTTTTAGGTGCAGCGTAATTTTAGTGCCAGCTTTCAGTACATAAAACTTAGAAATTTCTGCCCAAAGGCCTTCTTCAAAATAGGAGTGATAATCTTCATCAAGTTTTGCAGAAACAACGATTGTAAATCTATGGTTTGTGCTCAATTTGACATCCCTGGAGTCTTTAGTTATGTAAAGGCCAAGATTTAGCGCTACAGTTGTCGTTGCAACGCAAGGGATGTACTGCAGGAATTGATAAGATTGTTAAAGAACAGGGTAACATGATAGTATGGGAGTAGTAGTTAAAAGAACAACATGCACATCAGTTGAGATGAAAGGACAAAAAATTACAAGTAAACATGTTATGTAACCATGATGTCGTGCAAATATATATGAGAGTAAATGAAAGAAGAATACATCATTAATTTGCCTAATATAGAAGGAGAAGAATAATAAGAAGAAGAAATCACATTTGACATAAATGCTGCACGTGGCACCTTTTATCCAAATGTAGCAATCTATAGTATATGTTCCGAAAAAGAATAGGCCATGCATGTCAACCCAGGTAGTGTGAGATTGAACATACCGTGCGCTTCATGAAGTCGTTTGGTATGGTGAGATGGAACTCCTCGGTTTTTTGGCCGAGTCCGCATAGCCCTGATGTGTCCTTACACTGTACAATCTATGAATGAAAACCCTCGAATCAGCTAGAAGAAACATGAATCCACGACGATTTCAGACGGGTGATCACTACTGTAGGATGCTGCTAACGCGTCACTACAATCAGAGACCCTTTAACGAAACTGTGTGCGATGCATGAATCGTAAACGGTATAGTTCAAGCTCCGTCGCCAATGACATGAACTGTGTGCGATGGAGGATCCATCAAATATGATTCAGATAATATCTGCGTGTGCGATCTACGACAAACAGTTGACTTTTAAGAACTGATTGTGATAAGGCGAAATGGCACAAACGTTTAATCAAACATAGATGTGTGTGATGTACGGCATACCGGTCCGTCAGATGAACTGTTTGCGATGATACAGAAGAACACAAATGGTTCGGCGTAACAAGGTGTGTGTAATAGGCTGCAAACAGTTCGATAATCAGAACTGTGTTGGATTGTCAAGGTGTGTTATCCAAGGTGTGTATAATTTGTCATCTTGTGTAACCATTCGTCAGTTATCCAAGGTGTGTATACGTCTACGTCAAGGTGTGTTATCCAAGGTGTGTATAATTCTAGACAACACATACGATTTGTTGTTCTGAATCGTGTGCTCGACAGGGCACCCAATTCAAGAAACCAAATGTGTGCGATATTGTGAATGATCACTGACGAATCTGTATTTTGAACCGTTTGCGATGAGATCGAGAGGGTAGACAGAGTTAAGGAATAAATATGAGCAAATGACAACAGATTTAAGTAGTAGTCTGTTTTACTTCTTCTTGTTGTTGTTAGATGGCCCCGCGCCATCATCTTGACGTGGACGCTTCTTGCCGCTGACAGTTGGATTTTCATCGCCATCGTCGTTGATGTCCTCGTCGTCGTCCTCCTTGTTCGACCATTTCTCCACCTCCTCATCATCGTCGTCTTCTTCGTCCTTCGGTGGCTCCTCGTCGTCCTCCTCCTTGTCTGAACATTCCTCCTCATCCTCATCGTTGTCGTCTTCTTCGTCCTTCGGTGGCTCCTCGTCCATCTAGTCGTCGTCCGATGACTCTGGCGGCGGCGTCTCTTCCATGAGCCGAATAAAATGGAGGTCAGGGCTTGATGCCGGACTCATGGAAGACGAGCGTGATGATTGTGTGGTTGACCCAAGACCGGCGGAATTGTCATCCTCGCTGTCGCTCGACACTGCTGCGCTATGTAATTAAACAACCGGCGAGAAAGCGAGATTGCAGAGTGTGTGGAAGTGTAGAGTGGCCGGCCGGGACGAGGAAGATGGTGGCAACTGAAGCGTGGTGTGAAGACAAGAGGAATGGCAATTGAAGCGGGGGATTGACGGATTATATTGGCGCCTTGGCAGGCAGTTAGAATTCCGATATAATCAACCGCAATTGTGTGCACCCGACCCGTCGCTCTAAATTCCCGCTATTGCGTAGTTCTCAATATGCTAAATGTTTGACATGTGTACATTTTAGGAGTTCACACGGTTCACTAGATGCTTTGTTTTACTACCCACATGCTTATATGAAACACAACAAGTGTGAAATAGTAAGCATTTAACATAGGACCGTTGGTAAGCAATATATATAGATGAGCTCTGCATGTTGATGTAGCCATTAATAATCAAACGAAACAGCTAATGATCATTGCAAATAGCGCATAGAAGATGGCTAATGCGGCAACTACAACTACACATGCTAGTTCTTTCTTGTCTCTTGCTTTCATCTGTTGCTTGTGATTGATTCTTTCTTGCTTCATCGTGGTGATTGTACACTCCAGATTAGTCAGTTTCTTCTTCAGCTTTAAGTTATCTTCTGCAAGCTTGGTGATAACACTCCGAGCCCTGCCATGCCATTCATCATCCAACCAGTTAACGAAGGCACAAGCCTCATATCCTTGCGAATGTTAAATAATCAGGATCAGCGGGGGCATTAATTAAACTTAAGGGAGGAACTTATCACTAACCTCTAAGGGGCAACCGAGAAACCGTCTGCCAATGTCGAATCCCTCCGTGCATACATGTCGAGCGGGAGTGTGTCCGTGCACACAACTCATCTTTTGGTACTTCTCGGTGGCGCAAAACTCGGAATCGAAATCATGTTGCGGGAGTCTGCTGGAGTCATACTCTGGATCCGGCATTTGATCACTTTCCTGTGTGTGTGTGGGGGTGGGGGTGGGGTCCAATTCAAGACGGACTGAGTGAGCTGCTTGCTTTGGACATGCTAAAAAGATGAGGAAAGATTGGGACCTGACAAGACGATTCAGACCCGTAGTACACCGGCCTCCTGGTGACCTTAGGCAAGTGCATGGCGGTGACCGCCGTCGTGGTGGCGCCGGCAATGACGCTGCCAAGAGCGACTATACGAACCGGTGCAGCCGCACTGAAACCATCAGCACCACTCGTCCGCATTCCCCCAATGTTAGCGCCACGCTAGGGAATTTGGGCGCTAGGGATTTGGAAGCTATTTAGAGATTTGGGGAAGATGGGGAAACTATGGGGATCTGATGATAACGGTCGGGGAACTATTTATCGCATTCTGTTTTATACGGCACACGGTTTTCCAAACAAAATCATGTGAGATGGTGCGTGATACACGGCTTCCATAACATGACCGTTTGTGATGTGCTTCCCGGTACATATGGGTGCGGTAAACAACCGCTCTCTAGAAACCCCCCAAAAAACGTTATGCTGATAGAGAAGTCGGCGGTGACCGAGGCAACGACTGCCGGATAGGAGGTCAATCCCCGGTTGGTCGGCGGTGTCGGCGTTATAGGAAGTCCATCCTCGGTCGGTCGGCGGTGGCGGCGTGATAGGAGGTCAATCCTCGGTCGGCGGCGGGAGATATAGGAGGAGCTCAATCCTCGTGGTTGGCGCCGACGTGACTGGAGCACGTCCCTCGTGGTCGTAGGAGGGATAGTTGAGGGAGTCCTGGTTTAAGGGGTCCTCGGGAGGCCGACCTATTTCTTATGGGCCGGACTATATGGGCCGCATATCGAGCACTCGATTGATTGAAGGCCCTGTCTCCAGGGTGGAAGCTTCGAGAATCGTGGCTTGTCCTCCACGTTTGGAGTAGCGAATAGGCATGTCTATCCCTTCGACGTGTAACCGACCATTTGTAAACCCTAGGTACCCTCGGCGTCTATATAAGCCGGAGGGTTTTAGGTTGTAGACCAACAGAACTCATCTAGGGTTTTAGTCATACGATCTCGAGGTAGATCAACTCTGTAACCCTTATACCATCAATATAATCAAGCAGGACGTAGGGTATTACCTCCATTGGAGGGCCCGAAACTGGGTAAACATCATCTCCCTCTTTTCCTGTTACCATCGATTCTAGTCTCACAGCTCGGGACCCCCTACCCGAGATCCGCCGGTTTTGACACCGACATTGGTGCTTTCATTGAGAGTTCCGCTGTGATCGTCAAAGGAATCGATGGCTTGCCTTGTCATCAATGAAGAGGTCCGCAATACGGGCACTTTCGTCCCCGGACAGATCTTCGCCTTCGGCAGCATTGTGCTGCACGCCGACCCGACTGGCCATCTAGGCCGTGTTGGAAGTTTCGCCCCTGATCAAGAGATCAGATTCGGAAACCTGGAGTTCTCCGCAGACTCTCGGGGCGACCTGTCATTAACCGGGCTCGCGGCCTCGCCTGCCATGCCCGAAGACTCTGAGGCTCTAACCTCAGATCCATCTTTCAGTCCTGCCCACGGGATCTACCCCGGCGAGGACCCAACTTTCAGTTCGGATTCGGTCATAGTGCTAGATGTCCGGACACCTGTTCTTGCCGAACACTCCCCCTGCGCGAATGCATCGGAGTTTAACTCCGGAAGCTCTGAGCAGGCCGATCCGATCGAGCTCTCGATACTCAACGAGGCCCTAGATCGGATCTCGTCGATGAAGATTGCCAACGACCCAGCCCCGATCTGTGCTCGGATCGGGCTTAAGATGGGTCAGGTCGAATTTTTTGTCCCACCCACCACCCACTTAGTAGCCACTGTCGAGGATTTAACCGACATGCTGGACTATGCCTCTGAGGAGGCAGATTACATGGATGAGGAGGATCACGCCCTCACCCCCATTAACACCGGGCGGTGGACTGCCACCTTCAGATACGACGTCTACATGGTGGACACTCCGAAGAACGACGACGACAAAGTCGGATGAAGCGCCGTCAAGACGCCGAAAGCCGCATAAACGGCCAAAAGGGAAAAAGGGAAGAAGAGCTATCGATGGCACCGGGGACGGAGACACCCCGGAAGACCCTAGCAATCCCGAAGTCCCCGAACACCCATTTGAGGGTCAGGAGAGGCCGGAAGACCGGCGCAACCCCGATGATCTACATGATTCCGAGGACGACAATTACCTCCCCCCTGTCGAAGAGGAGGACATCCCGAAAGCCGATGACTTCGCCATCCCTGATAATCTTGAAGATCAGGAGCTGTTGAGGCAACAGCTTATAGCCACGGCCCGCAGCCTGAAAGCAAAAGAACAACAGCTTAAAGCCGAGCAAGACGACCTCAACGATCGATGGACGAGAGTCCTCTCAGCTAAGGAAGGATATGGTACCGGTCTATCGGACCAACCTAAAAGCTACCCACGCAGAAGGCTGCTGCCACAATTCGATGACGAGCTCACTGATACGCCGTCCCCTAAACATACACCATATGACAAGCCAAACCGCACTCCTCGAGGATGAGACAGGACGACTGACAACACCGGCTATAGGCCGACGATACCCTGTAGACGGGGAAAGAAGCCGCTAGAGCCCGATGACAGGTTCGATCTGCGACATGACCTGGACGACAGAGCAGGTCGTACGCGATCCATCTACGGATCTAGAGGATACTCACCCGATAGACGGGAAGAGTACCGACCTTGGCTCGACCGCAACCATAACGGACGGGAACAAAACCGGGCTAGGACAGACGCCGATCACCGGCGCGTCATAGCTAGGGTTAGAGGCGCTGCCCACCCACTGTGCTTCACGGACGAGGTAATGCAGCATCAGTTCCCGGAGGGGTTTAAACCCGTAAACATATAACAATACGATGGGACAACTGACCCAACCGTATGGATCGAGGATTTCCTCCTCCACATCCACATGGCACGAGGAGATGACCTCCACGCCATTAAGTACCTACCCCTGAAGCTCAAGGGGCCAGCTCGACACTGGCTAAATAGCCTCCCCGAAAACTCTATTGGGTGCTGGGAGGACCTAGAGGATGCATTCCGATCTAACTTCCAGGGCACTTATGTTCGGCCGCCGGACTCCTCCGACCTAAGCAACGTCGTCCAGAAGCCAGGAGAGTCCGCGCGGCTATTCTGGAATCGTTTCTTGACAAAGAAAAACCAGATCGTGGACTGCCCGGATGCCGAAGCAATAGCCTCTTTCAAGCACAATATTCGGGATGAATGGCTGGCTCGTCAGCTCGGCCAAGACATACCAAGGACAATGTCCGCCCTGACATCACTCATGGCCCGCTTTTGCGCGGGCGAGGATAACTGGCTAGCAAGACGTAGCCACAACCCCGAAGACCCCGGAACATCAGAAGTTCGGGAAGGAAACGGGAAACCGAAGCGCAACAAGAACAAGCGCCGGCACAATAATAGTGATGCCGATGACACGGCTGTTAATGCCGGCTTCCGCAACTCCCGGCCTGGGCAGCGGAAGAAGCCTCCTAAAGGCAATTGCGATGGACCCACCCCGCTGGACAAGATCCTGGAGAGGCCTTGCCAGATCCACGACACTCAAGAGAAGCCCGCCAACCACACCAACCGTAACTGTTGGGTATTCAAACAGGCCGGCAAACTCGCATCCGAGGACCAAGGCAAGAGCCCACGCAGTGAGGACGAGGATGAACCCCGTGGTCCGATCGGTGGCAGACAGAAGAAATTCCCTCCAGAGGTGAAAACAGTAAACTTGATATACGCCACACATATACCCAAGAAGGAGAGGAAGCGTGCCCTTCGAGATGTCTACGCCGTAGAGCCTGTAGCCCCGAAATATAACCCATGGTCGGCATACCTGATCACCTTCGATCGCCGTGACCACCCGACCAGTATCCGTCATGGGGGTTCGGCCGCCCTCGTCCTCGACCCCATCATAGACAGGTATCACCTCACTAAAGTCCTAATGGACGGAGGAAGTAGCCTCAATCTGATTTACTCAGACACGGTGAAAAAGATGGGCATAGATCCGTCAAGGATCAAACCCAGTAACACTACATTTAAAGGAGTGATCCCAGGCATTGAAGCCCGGTGCACGGGATCTGTAAGCCTGGAAGTTGTGTTCGGCTCGCCCGATAACTTTCGAAGCGAGGACTTGATCTTCGACATCGTACCTTTCCGCAGCGGCTATCACGCCTTGCTCGGCCGTACAGCGTTTGCTCGCTTTAACGCCGTCCCACACTACGCATACCTCAAGCTCAAGATGCCCGGCCCCAAGGGGGTCATTAGTGTCAACGGCAACACAGAGCGCTCCCTCCGAACTGAGGAACATGCGTTGGCCCTGGCGGCCGAATTCCATTACACCGATGATCGGCAAACGCCGACATCTGCCGTAAAGGCACCCAAGGCTAGGAAGCGAGCTCGGTCTCAACTCGAGGAACCAGAACCTTCTTCTCCCCATAAATAGGGACTCGCCCCCCATCGCACGGCCCCAGAACTGGCAAAGTACGTGCCGAGGAGGCACAACTTCGCGCTCAAAATTCCATGGGCAGCGGTGGAAAAAAAATCATCAAAGGGTAAGTGTTCGGCTGGACCGAACTATCACCATCAACATGTCTTCGGACACACTACAGGTACCATAAAGTACCTGCTAAGGCGTAATGCTCATCCACACTTCGGCGACTTCTCAAGATTTTTCTCCAAAGTCCACTCGTCGAACAGTACACCTACAGCGGTATACAACTCCTTGGGATACGCAGGAGCGGACAAGCGACAGGGCACCTCGAGTACGTCAGGTCACCTATCGAAAGACCCTTGGTACAACCCCTCCTGTAAGATTTATATTTCATTTTTACCTGTAAACAGTTGTATCGGCAATTTGAATAATAAGAGTTGTTGAGTAAAATACAGGTGTATCATGAATGATCGTTTCGCTGTTTTTGGCGCACTCTCTATTTTCCCTCTCTTCTTGCGAACCTGTTTGGTATACTATACGATGCAACCGGCTAATAGACCGGGGGCTCGAACTAAAGAAAATCGCCTTAAGCACAACTGATTTTTGCGTTCGGCGTCTTGGAATTCCGCTTTATATGCATTGGTTCCGAACTATGTCTTGGGTCAATAGTTGGGTTGCCCGGCTCCTGTGCTTGCCCCTTTATGTTCCGCTCGTTCGGCTAAAAGGGCAAAGGGAGAACCGCGGCGATTGTGCTTCCAGCTAGCCTGGTCAAGCACCTCAGTGGAGAAAGCCGAAAACTGACTGCCATGGTATGCGAGAACCGGTCTGCGAATCCGAGCTTAACTAAATCTCGTCAGAGGTTATTCCGTGTCATACGATGGGTTTGGTATTAGTACAAACCATGTGATATAGGCTTTGGCCACGGCTCATCCGAACATCACAAACACCTGGGGGCTAGTCATCAGCCCCCCGCACTCCTTTCTCGTGCCCCTACGGCTAAGTGAAAGCAATAAAGCATTATGGTCCGATTGCGTTGTCCGCCCCACACTACCGCCTTCGGGTACCGATAGCTCGGCTAAGGGTCACAGTGCGTTGGCAGAGACACCCCGCGTAGTATCTACATGGGGGCTGAAGCCGACGACTCGCAGCTTTCAGTTTTAACGGCCACACAGGAGTTATAAAGGAGGCAAAACATGAAAGACATGATAAACCATGCATCTTAAATATAAACGCGTTAAAAGGTGTTCGGACATATTACAACGCTTTACTCATACATGTTCTCTCTCGAACACTGCGACTCTATCGCCCGAGCACCCTCCATTACTCCGGAGAAGTACAGCTCGGGACACCTATGCTCCTTTCCAGGAGGCGGAGGGGCGGTGGCTATCTTCATCGGCTCCAGCCCTGGCAGTGCACCTTGGCCTTCGCAAAGGTCATCCGAGCTCCTTCGATACAGGAGGACCGCCTTAGCGCGTCGATCCGGGGCGAGGCGTCGCTCAGCTTCTGCACCAGGCCGAAGTAGCTGCCCGGCAGTGGCTCGTTGGGCCATAGCCGGATACAGAGATCCTTCATGGCCGGCTCCGCCATCCGGTGTAGCTCCATCAACTGCTTCAGCTTCTCAACAAGGAGAGGAAAGCGCTCGGCGGCTTCAAATTGCGCCCAAAACAGCCGAGCTTCATCTCCTTCTCCCCGCGAAGCATAGAACTGGTTCGCGTCCACTATGCTCTTGTGGAGGTCCGAGTAGGCGCCTGAGGAACGCCATACTTGGTTAAGCAACTCGAACTTGCTATCCCCGAAGACACACTGCAATAAATACGGCTTACCATCCATGATAGCCTTGGCCTGGCTAACTTGCTCTTCAAAGGACCGCCTATCCACCCGCTCCTTTTGAAGGTTGGTTTTCAGGGTGGATAGTTCGGCAGCCTGCTCCTTGCTTTTCTGCTCAAGGTCCTCGTCCTTGAGCTCCTGTTGGATTTCCTCCACCCGAGCCTCGTGCTTGTCGCTGGTGGCTCTTAAGGCGGATTGCGCAATAGCCGCTTCTTTGGCCGCCGCCCTCTCAACCGCAGCCTCCTGCTTCGCCTTCTCAAGCTCGGCCTTGAGCTTCTCAATTTCCTTCATTGAGGCTGCGTAAGCATTAAAACATATCAAAAATACTGCGTTGACGGTACGATAATGAAGAATTTGGATACTCCAATCCGGCTTACCTTGCGCCTCGTCGAATCTCTTGTTCAGAGCGTCAAGCTCATCTTCGGAGCTTTTGAGCTTCCGATTTAGCTCGTCCAGCTCGGCAGCATTATCAGCTGCCGCCGTCGACGAAGCATGTAAAACACAAAACCATATCAAGTTACATGGGTTCAAAACTTCCGAACTATCATAGATATGATCTTATGTCCGGTCCTCTTAAGGGCTGTTAGAACGTTCCGAACGAATATTGTCCTGTACATAGTTCGGATAATGATCTATGATTGACCCCCAGGTAAGTTTTTCCAAACTCACCTAGGGCTCGGGGGCTGCCATGTATATAATAATAACTCAAAGAAATTAATATTTCCCAAACAAAGCCTTACGTGGCTCACCTGAAAGCCCGTCAGGAGACCGTTGAAGGCCTCCTTCAGTCCGCTGTCTACGGACTGAATGCTCTGCAATACCGCACCCATAAGGGTGTGGTGCTCCCCGGAGATGGATGCGCTTGACAGAGCCTCCCCCATAGCCGACCACCCATTGGTCGGCGGCGCCGGTGGGGATCGGTTGACCCGATCTCCAACCGGGGATTGAACCGGTGCCTCCGGAGGCATGGTGCGCACCGGAGACAACCTTGGAGGTGACTGGACATCTCCTCGTCCGGTCTCCTCAGTATCCGGGAGGGGCTTCTCCCCCGGGTCTTCGGCGACCGAGGTGTTAGCCTCGACCATGACGTCATCGCCCCCACCTCTGGTGTCCGGCTCCAAAGGAGCCTGTTGGGATGACACCTCCGCGGCGTCCTTCGCGGCGCCCGGAGGAGAGGGGTGCGATGCGGTCCCGCTCTCCGCTAGCTCGGTGGGCGGGGTCTCCCCGTCCGAGACTTGATCGGCGGGGAGAACACATGGTGGGTTGCAAGTCAAGAGGCGCTCACGTGTTAGTAACACTCAAAACTTAGCACTAATAACTCAGGAGGTCTTCGGATCTGTACCTTCGAGCTGGGGGCTTGACCCTGAGGCTATTTCGTGGAACCCTCTCAAAGTCTTCGGACTCGGTATCCGAGTCTGAACTGTCGTCGGACAGAATGACCTGAGTCCGGCGCGCTTTCTTCAGGGCGGGAGGAGGTACATTCTCTGAGGTGTCCGATGACGCCGCCCTCTTTCCTGTGAGGGGCGAATCGCCTCCCCTCTCACCCTCGTGCTCCTCCTCTTGATTCGAGGAGGCATGGGTTTCCTCGGACGCAGCCCCTGGCTGGTCCCTGATGCGCAGGCCTGCTCGGCCTGGTTTCTTCTTCTGCTCCTTCTTCTCTGGCGCCTTGTAAGGCGCCACGAAGAGCATCTCCGACAGCAGTGGGGACCTAGGGTCTTCGGGCTGTGGAGCCGGGCATTTGATGCCCGTGGCCTTGCTCAACAATTCCTGCGGAAGTGATCGGAAAGTACTTAGATTTTCTTCAGGAAAACGAAGCCGATCAAATAAAACTGCGCTATACCTCGGGAGGGAGCTTATCGGCGCGCAGGCCCTGGTCCTCCTTCTTGGCCAGCCACTTCTCCTGCGCCTTGAACAAAGCCTTCCACAGCTTCTCCCGAGTGGTGCGGAAGAGCTGACGAATCGTAGGATCATCGTAAGTCCGGTAAGTCCACATAGGAGAGTCCCGGCGCTGGCAGGGGAGGATGCGCCGCCGGAGCATAATCTGGACCACGTTGGTCAGCTCGATGTTGTCTTTGATCATGGAGGCGATGCCCCTCTGTAGGTCATCCACCTCGGTATCCGACCCCCAATCGAGGCCCTTTCGGACCCATGAGGTCAATCTGGTCGGGGAGCCGGATCCGAATTCGGCAGGAACAGTTCCGCCC
Organism: Elymus sibiricus; assembly: GCA_039707655.1. Taxonomy (NCBI): domain Eukaryota; kingdom Viridiplantae; phylum Streptophyta; class Magnoliopsida; order Poales; family Poaceae; genus Elymus; species Elymus sibiricus. Next base: position 215,590,788 of record CM077665.1, on the reverse strand, counting down.
TCCTCCCTTGGCTTGGTGATGTAAAACCACTATTTTTGCCAAGTCTTGATGGTGTCAATGAAGGTGCCGGATGGCCATACTGCGCGGGGAAGCTTGCCGATGACGGCCCCGCCGCAGTCTGCGTGTGCGCCTGCGACACACTTCGGCTTGATGTTGAATATATTGAGCCATAGTCCGAAGTGTGGTTCGACCCGCAAGAAGGCTTAGCAGACAATGATGAAGGCCGATATATGCATGAAGGAGTTCGGCGGGAGGTCGTGGAAGTCGAGGCCGTAGAGGAACATGAGGCCCCTCACGAAGGGGTGGAGCGGGAAGCTCAATTCTCGGATGAAGTGAGGAATGAAAACCACCCTCTCGCCTGGTTTGGGGGTGGGGATCACCTGACCCTCCTCCGCAGCGCGGTGGAAGATATTGGCGGGGAGGTAGCCGGCGTCCTTGAGGTCCTGGATGTTCTGGTCTGTGACCGTGGAAGCCTCCCACTTGCCGTTGGAGCCGGAGCTGGCCATGGCTAAGCTCGGAGAAGGAAGGGTGAAAAACCTAGATCTGGGCTCTGGAGGCTCAGGAGATTGGGGAAGCAGGGATGCGAATGGGAAGTGCGGTTAAGCCTTGGGGTTTTCTTCCCCTTTTATTGGGCTTGTTGCCGGTTAGCCTCCCTTCACTACTCCGTGAATCCCTCCGCTTCCCAAGACATGCGTGCCGTTATACGTGCATGATTAAACATATCCCGTGTGAAACGGAGCACAATCTGTGCATTGATGGATCGTGCTGATAAAAACGGCCTCGAGCCGCGAATCGTGTCTTTACGACTGGTTCAGTGGTCGTGGTGGGCCGTGACCTTTCATCTGAAAGGTTGTCAGGGAGCACTATTTAACCCTTGACGTTTGGCCATCAAGACCGAGTTATTCTTGGTGTTCGGACGGTCAATGATCGGGAAAGCTACACGTTGCGGAGGCCGAACTAAACTCGGCCGATCACTATTTGGAGAAAGGAACTCGCCTCGCAAGCCAAAGACTCTGATCATATGAAGCAGCTGGAGCTAAGACCCTTGGCGTTGGAGGCTAGTTCGGGGGATACTAAGGGAGTCCTGGTTTAAGGGGTCCTCGGGAGGCCGACCTATTTCTTATGGGCCGGACTATATGGGTCGCATATCGAGCACTGGATTGATTGAAGGCCCTGTTTCCAAGGCGGAAGCTTCGATAATCGTGGCTTGTCCTCCACGTTTGGAGGACAAGCTATCCCTTCAACGTGTAACCGACCATTTGTAAACCCTAGGTACCCTCGGCGTCTATATAAGCCGGAGGGTTTTAGGTTGTAGACCAACAAAACTCATCTAGGGTTTTAGTCATACGATCTCGAGGTAGATCAACTCTGTAGTCCTTATACCATCAATATAATCAAGCAGGACGTAGGGTATTACCTCCATAGGAGGGCCCGAACCTGGGTAAACATCGTCTCCCTCTTTTCCTGTTACCATCGATTCTAGTCTCACAGCTCGGGACCCCCTACCCAAGATCCGCCGGTTTTGACACCGACAATAGTGGAGCCCGGACTTCAGGTAGGTGCCCCGCTAAGCTCTGCTCCTCGACCGTGCTCTCTCGCCGTGCCTCTGCTAATCAATTAAGGTATTCTTTTCCTTGAGTGGCCTTATTAAGGTATTAAATTCATATAAGGGCACTACTACTGATGATGCGTGTAAATTTACCGGTTGATTAGTGTCATTGCACGACTGGATAACATTATGCAACGCCCTTCATAAATTTTGAAAATAAAATATTTTGATTTATTCACCCATATCTTTGTCCATCCATTAAGGATGGAACGTGTGCAGATGGAACGATCTGAATGGATGAGGGATCGGACAACCTCAAGGTATAGGGCTGGCATGGAGGAGTTCATGGTTTTAGCTGAACGGACAAAGTAGAGAATTGGCGAAGAAGATTACGTCCTCTGTCCATGCAAGGATTTTACCAATACGGTGTCAATTGCAATTGATTTGGTCGAGTTACACTTATATAAGAGGGGATTCATGGGTGGATACACAATATGGACTAAACACGGTGAAGAGCCGGTTATGGATGAAGGTAATAACGTGCATGTCGGCAAGGTGCCAAACCCCGATTAGAGTCGCATGGCTGTTGAATTTAACCTCGGGGTTGAGACATCAAGCTACAGACAGAAGACTGGCATACCAAAAAACCAAAGAAAAACCAAGAGGGTGAAGTAGACATCACCGACCTTGATGATATGCTAGATTTTGCTGCTCTGATAGCAGATTTCCAGGGCCCAGATAAAGAAATGACTGGGTACAAGGAGCTCCCAAGCATTGATGCGGCCTCCAAGAAAGATTTGTATCCAGGTTGCAAAAAGAAATATTCCAAGTTGAGTGTCACACTGACGCTTCTCAGATGTAAAGCAGAAAGCAGTCTATCAAACAAGGCCTTCACACAGTTGTTAACTCTTTTCAAAGACATTCTTCCAGAAGATAATGTGCTCACCAAAATCACGAACGAAGCGAAGAAAGTTGTTTGTCCATTGGAACTTGAAGTCCAGAAGATACACGCTTGTGTGAATGACTCTATGTTTTACCGCGGTGACTACAAAGATTTGCATTCATGTCGCATATGAAAGCACGCACGATACAAGCGCCGGAGAGCAAAGGACAAGTACAAAATGGACGAAGAGATCGAGACATGAATCCCGTTCAAGGTTGTTTGGTACTTGCCTATAATTCGAAGGTTGAAGCGTTTGTTTGCAAACCCTAGAGAGGCAAAGAGGTTGCGGTGGCATCATGATGAGCGAACTGCGGATAAATTTATGAGGCACCCAAAAGATGGGGCTCAGTGGGAACAAATCGCGGACAGGTTTAAATATTTTGCAAAGGATCCTAGAAATATATGGCTAGGGGAGTGTACTGATGGATTTAATCCATTTGGCGATATGAACACCAAACACAGCACTTGGCCGGTGCTTCTGTGCATATATAACCTTCCTCCTTAGTTGTGTATGAAGAAAAAATACATCATGATGTCGATGATTGTCCAAGGCCCGAAACAACCTGGAAATGATATTGACATTTACTTTCAGTTACTGGTAGAAGAACTGTAGGCATTGTGGTTGCCTGGTGTGAACTGTTATGATGCCTACGCAAAGGAGTTTTTCCGGCTACATGCGTTGCTGCTGCACACCATTCAAGATATGCAGGCATTAGGCAACAGTTCGGGGCAGAAAACAAGGGGACCAGTAGGATGTGTCACATGCATGGATAGGACAGCAAGTAGATTTCTTTCCAACTCTCGCAAAACCGTGTATTTGCGTCATCGAAGGTTCTTAAGGAAAAGTCACCCTTACCGAAAAATGACAGCTGAATTTGATGGTACGGTAGAGAAAGGAATGGGCCCAAGACCCTATGCTGGGAATGTAGTCCACATCATGGTTAAAAAATTTGAAGTTCTGCTTGGCAAGGGATCCGGTTCGACGTCAAAAATAACACCCAAGGACCAAGTGTTTATGAAGAAATTAGTGTTCTGGGAATTACCTTACTGGGAGTTCCTAAGTGTACGTCACTACTTTGATGTCATGCACGTAGAGAAGAATGTATGTGAAAGCATCCTTGGTACTCTGCTCAAGATTAAAGGCAAAGAAAGGATGGTGACGGTGCACGACTCGATATGCTTGGTGATCAATCACAACGCATGAATGAAGTAAAAGATGATGACAAATTGCTCCAGCAACACCAGAGTTACAATTTCACTGCAGCAGAAGCAAAAGAGTTCTTCCAATTTTTGTTGTCAATTAAGACACCATCTTCCTACTTTGCAAACATCACAAGTCTCGTGGATGACAGCTTGGCTAGAAAGAAGTTGTCTCACATGAAGTCACATGATTGCCACATAATGTTGACACAAATCCTCCCGGTGGCCATAAGGAATATGATGGACACAGACATAAGAAACACATTGATTGATCTTTGTGATTTTGTCAACAAACTATGGCAGAAGGTGGTAGATATTGAAGACCTAGATAATATGAAAACTGATATTGCAAGAATATTGTCAAACTTAGAGATGTTCTTCCCACCGTCATTCTTTGATGTCATGGTCCATCTCAGCGTGCACCTCGTGGATGAGATAAAGTATTCTGGTCCTGTGTTTCTTTGCAACATGTACCCCTTCGAGTGGTACATGGGAATATTGAAGCGCTATTGTCGGAACCGATGTCATCCAGGGGCAAGTATCCTACAAGGTTATACCGCGGATGAGGTGGTTGAGTTTTGCACCGAATACATGAAACTTAGACCTATAGGTGTGCCCCTCTCTCGCCATGAGGGAAGGCTGGCTAGTAAGCCGGTCCTTGCTAGCAGGCAGTTTTGTGCACCTAGAGAAATAGCCGATCAAGCCATTTGACGGTACTGCTTAACAACCCGATACTCGACGCTTATGCTGAAGAACACATGGATGAGATACGATAAAGCAACTTACCAAATGTGCTGTCACCAGCTGTCGTGACAAATGCACACAATAAGGACTATGTAAGATGGGTGAAGGATCGTTTGACAAGCTGATCCAATGAAGACCTTGCAACGTGGTTGGCACAAAAGCCATCAACGACGATTATGAAGTACCAAGCGTATGACATAAATGGAAACACGTTCTACACTGAGGAACCTGATGCTAAGACCTTGTATCAGAAAAGCTCTGTTCGAATAGAATGCCTAACTGTAGAGGGGGATGATAAACAGGTGTACTATGGAACCATCCAAGAGATTTGGGAGCTTAACAATGTGCGAATAAAGGTGGTATTATTCAAGTGCAGATGGGTCCCTCTTAGTAGCGTAAAGGTTGATGCTTACAGCAGGAAGACATATGTTGACCGCAGAGTTATGGCATATCACGAGGACCCATTTATTCTTGCCAGCGATGCTACCCAGATTTTCTTTGTGCCATACCTCTTGCATACGCACTGCCATGTAGTGATGTATGGGAAGAGGAGCGTACTAGGCATCGAGAATGTTGGTGATGAGGAGGAGTACAATCAATATGATGAGTTGCCACCTGAGGGGCCACGCAACATAAAAGAGGAGAAGCGTAAAATCATCAGAAATCCTAAGTTCATTAGGGGTCAACCTAATGATCGCGATCACCCCATGTACATGGGAATTGATTCAAAAAACTAATCATTATGTCTACTGTACTGAATCGTGAGCGATGTGTACTGAGTTCGTTCTGTTAAAAGTTTTCCCATGTACTGTATTGTGAGGTATTCCCAGCCTTATGTTGATCTAGATTAATATGTTGTCAACCGTAGCAATGAATTTGAAATATTTATGATAATTTCCCTATAGCTAGAATGCTCAGTTGATCTCACTCCGGTATGTATGAACTGAACATGTGCAGTTTGGTTTACCAATTGCACACGGTTGGTTCACTAAAATAGTGTGCTTTCTAAACCGTGGACGGTGACACCTAATGCGCGCAAAGTCAGTGGTGCGTTCTGATGGGCCAAAACCCAAACCACACGGATCGTACGTCCGCACCGTAGGATTCACCCGGATCGAACGGCTGTCCTTATACCTCTCGTCAACACACGTTGTTGAAGCTGGGATTTGATTTATATGCACTAAATGTCCCGTAAATGATAAAAAATGCTGAAAAAAATATCAACCGAGCCCATAAATGCGCCAGAAAATTAAACCTGGCATATAATGATGATTGAGTACCGTGGGATAAAAGTTGGAGGAGAGGCGATGAAGACACCGTCAATTGGAGTTCGATTTGCCACTTCACCCTTTGGAACTATGATCCTTCTAGTGAGATGCTACGGTTTCCAAGGAGCGATCATCGTAAATTGTGCCAATGGTAACCAAATTTTTCCACGGTGTCTCGAGATCACGCCACGATGACACACCGATTTTCATGATTTCTGGGGTCCATTTGCATTTCCTGTAATTAAATTACCGACATTTACGCATCTCCCATCATAAAATGTTTGAAAATTCTTCCCATTCCATTGCACAATGACCAAAACCACGCAAAGTGACACACAAACGATCCGTAAGAGATTCTTTACGATCATCCACACATAATTCATGTTGGGATATTTTATTTATAAGAACTAATTAACATGGTAAATACAAAAGGGTGACTTAGATATAACAAACGAGCCATGTAATCCACCAGAAGATCAATAATATGAGTACAATGATGTTTGCGTACCATGGGAAAAATTGAGGAGAAAGGATGAGGTTGACATAGATTGGAGAGTCCAAAATGCCAACTCTACATTGGGAAACTATGATCCTTCATGTGAGATGCCTTGGTTTACAAAGGGCCGTATATCACAACTTCCGCCAGACATTACCAATTTTTTTCCACAGGGTATTCACATCATGCCACGGTGACACACCCATTTTTGTGATTTTCGGAATACATCTGCATTTCCTCCAGTTCAATTACTAACAAGCCCAATGTTGGTGGAAAAAATGTCTTAAAACTAGCAAACAAGTCATGAAATGCGGCCGAAAATCAATACACGGGTTAATAGGTGATTGTTTGCCGATGAAAATAATTCGAGGCAAAATGATGAAGTCACAAATTCATTTGAAATGAAAATATGATTGTTGTGCATAAACAAATAACACATGGTTGGTTCACTAAAATCGTGTGCTTTCTAAACCGTGGAAGATGACACCTAATGCGCACAAAGTGAGTGGAGCGTTCTGATTGGCCAAAACCCAAACCACATGGATCGAACGTCTGCACCGTAGGATTCACCCGGATCGGACGGCTGTCCTTATACATCTCGTCAACACACGTTGTTGAAGTTGGGATTTGATTTATATGCACTAAATGCCCCGTAAATGATAAAAAATGCTGAAAAAATATCAACCGAGCCAATAAATGCGCTAGAAAGTCAAACCTGGCGTATAATGATGATTGAGTACCGTGGGATAAAAGTTCGAGGAGAGGCGATGAAGACACCGTCGATTGGATTTCGACTTGCCACTTCTCCCTTTGGAACTATGATCCTTCTTGTGAGGTGCTACGGTTTCCAAGGAGCGATCATCGTAACTTGTGCCAATAATAACCATTATTTTTCCATGGTGTCTCGAGATCACGCCGCGATGACACACCGATTTTGGTGACTTCTTGAGTCCATCTGCATTTCCTGTGATTAAATTACCGACATTTTCGCATCTCCCATCATAAAATGTTTCAAAATTCTTCCCATTCCATTGCACAATGACAAAAAACACGCAAAGTGACACACAAATGATTTGTAAGAGATTCTTTGCGAGTATCAACACGTAATTCATGTTGGGATATTTTATTTATAAGAACTAATTAACATGGTAAATACAAAAGGATGACTTAGATATAACAAACGAGCCATGTAATCCACCAAAAGATCAATAATATGAGTACAATGATGTTTGCGTACCATGGGAAAAATCGAGGCGAAAGAATGAGGTTGACATAGATTGGAGAGTCCAAAATGCCAACTCTACATCTGGAAACTATGATCTTTCATCTGAGATGCCTTGGTTTACAAAGGGCCATACATCACAACTTCCGCCAGACATTACCAATTTTTTTCCACGGGGTATTCACATCATGCCATGGTGACACGCCCATTTTCATGATTTTTGGTATACATCTGCATTTCCTCCAATTCAACTACTAACAAGCCCAATGTTGGTGAAAAGAAGGTCTTAAAACTAGTAAACAAGTCATGAAATGCGGCCGAAAATCAATACATGAGTTAATAGGTGACCGTCTGCCAATGAAAATAATTCGAGGTAAAATGACGAAGTCACAAATTCATTTAAAATGAAAATATGATTGTTGTGCATAAACAAATATCACACGGTTGGTTCACTATAACCATGTGCTTTCTAAACCATGACGATGACACCTAATGCGCGCAAAGTGAGTGGTGAATTCTGATTGGCCAAAACCCAAACCACACGGATCATACGTCTGCACCGTAGGATTCACCCAGATCGAAAGGCGGTCCTTATACCTCTCGTCAACACACGTTGTTGAAGCTGTGATTTGATTTATATGCACTAAATGCCCTATAAATGATAACAATGTGAAAAATATCAACCGAGCCCATAAATGTTACAGAAAATCAAACATGGCGTATACTGATGATTGAGTACCGTGGGATAAAAGTTGGAGGAGAGGCGATGAAGACACCATCGATTGGAGTTCGATTTGCCACTTCTCCCTTTAGAACTATGATCCTTCTAGTGAGATGCTACGGTTTCCAAGGAGCGGTCATCGTAACTTGTGCCAATAATAACCATTTTTTTCCATGGTGTCTTGAGATCACGCCGCGATGACACACCAATTTTGGCGATTTCTTGAGTCCATTTGCATTTCCTGTAATTAAATTACTGACATTTACGCATCTCCCATCATAAAATGTTTGAAAATTCTTCCCATTCCCTTGCACAATGACGAAAAACACGCAAAGTGACACACACATAATTTGTAAGAAATTCTTCGCGAGCATTCACACGTAATTCATGTTGGGATATTTTATTTATAAGAACTAATTAACATGGTAAATACAAAAGGATGACTTAGATATAACAAACGAGCCATGTAATCCACCAGAAGATCAATAATATGAGTACAATGATGTTTGCGTACCATGGGAAAAATCGAGTCAAAAGGATGAGGTTGACATAGGTTGCAGAGTCCAAAATGCCAACTCTACATTTGGAAACTATGACCCTTCGTGTGAGATGCCTTGGTTTACAAAGGGCTGTACATCACAACTTCCGCCAGACATTACCAATTTTTTTTCCACGGGGTATTCACATCATTCCCCGGTGACGCTCCCATTTTCGTGATTTTCGGAATACATCTGTATTTCCTCCAATTCAATTACTAACAAGCCCAATGTTGGTGGAAGAAATGTCTTAAAACTAGCAAACAAGTCATGAAATGTGGCCGAAAATCAATACAGGGGTTAATAGGTGATCGTCTGCCGATGAAAATAATTCGAGACGAAATGATGAAGTCACAAATTCATTTGAAATGAAAATATGATTGTTGTGCATAATCAAATAGCACACGGTTGGTTCACTAAAACCGTGTGCTTTCTAAACCATGGACAATGACACGTAATGCGCACAAAGTGAGTGGTGAATTCGGATTGGCTAAAATCCAAACCACACGGATCGTACGTCTGCACCGTAGGATTCACCCAGATCGAACGGCTGTCCTTATACCTCTCGTCAACACACATTGTTGAAGCTGGGATTTGATTGATATGCACTAAATGCCCCGTAAATGATAAAAAAATGCTGAAAAAATATCAACCGAGCCCATAAATGTGCCAAAAAATCAAACCTGGCGTATAATGATTATTGAGTACCGTGGGATAAAAGTTGGAGGAGAGGCGATGAAGACATCATCGATTGGAGTTCGATTTTTCCACTTCTCCCTTTGGAACTATTATCCTTCTAGTGAGATGCTACGGTTTCCAAGGAGCGATCATCGTAACTTGTGCCAATAATAACCATTTTTTCCATGGTGTCTCGAGATCACGTCGTGATGACACACCGATTTTGGCATTTCCAGTAATTAAATTACCGACATTTACGCATCTCCCTTCATAAAATGTGTGAAAATTCTTTCCATTCCCTTGCACAACGACGAAAAACACGCAAAGTGACACACAAATGATTTGTAAGAGATTCTTTGCGAGCATCCACGCGTAATTCATGTTGGGATATTTTATTTATAAGAACTAATTAACATGGAAAACACAAAAGGATGACTTAGATATAACAAACGAGCCATGTAATCCACCATAAGATCAATAATATGAGTACAATGATGTTTTCATACCATGGGAAAAATCAAGGCGAAAGGATGAGGTTGACATAGATTGGAGAGTCTAAAATGCCAACTGTCGAGGCAGGATACACACGATCACCTATGGGACCGTCGGTCCCTTGAGGTTCGGTGGGGGGATGTCACGTTGCACGAAGAGCAGAGGTCATGGGACATCACGACGATGGTACGCTAGTGTTTTACCCAGGTTCGGGCCGCTGGGAAGCGTAAAACCCTACTCCTGCTTTGGTGGATTGATTTTAGGGAACACGAAGCACACGCAACGCTCTAACCCGGCAAGGGTTGCCTTCGGGTGAGCTGCTATGCTGGTACGAGTGTCCAAAGGTCCAAATCTTGAGCTAGGTTGCCTTGGGCCTCCTTTTATAGGGCAAGGGGCAACCACAGTGGCAAAACAGTCATTATCTAGTGATTAGATAGCTAACAGAGCTATCGTACCCAACTCTGGCATTTAGGACAAAATACCATGATTGCTAGTCTAGGTGGCGCGAGGGGATGCATCCCCGACAAGCTCTTACCACATCTTAGCTGGATATTGCTTAGTGTCTTGACATGCCCTTGGATGGGTGTCAACTGGGCATAATCTGTCTTCCGGTGCGTCGCCACATGCTTAGCGAGAGTCACTTAGCCATCTGAGGGCTCGACACCGCATCGACAACTGACTGGCGTTGTGATGCGATGGAGCGGTGGCCGCTTGGCTCGCGCCTGTCGGGGGACGGCTTGCCGGGTCTTCTTGAGGGTACGCGCGCCTCGGTCCCCGACAGGCACCGGGGATGCGGCTGGCATGGCTCGGGCCCACCTTGGGTTGTTTCATTGAGCTTGCCGACGTTACTAGCCAGGGTAGGCTGCCTCTGCCGGGGTCTTGGTCTTGGATGTTGATTTTATCTTCTTGATGCGCTCCTTGATCTCTCGTAGAGCGGCTTCTTTGTCTTGGGTTGGTGTTGGCGGGGTCGTGCTACTACTGCCTGTGCATAAGTCAGGGGCACTGGGTACCCCATTCCTAGTGCACCGACAGGAGGCCCCGGGTCTGGGCCAAACGCTCTCGCACAACGCCATTGGGTCAGGCCCAAAATTTATGCACATGCATGCAATATGAGGGAGTAACTGCCGACCTTTAAGTCAGCACTTACTTGCTACCTCAGGCCGTTTCCGCCACGCGCGCCACATGCATTGCGGGGAGTTCGCGGTGGATGCGCATGGCCCACTGGCGTGGGAGTGGCAGAAACCGCAACACCAGGGATTGGATCATCGAGGCGGTTACTTGTTCGCCCGTGATCGTGGGTAGTGGGATTGGTGGAGATGGACGGCCGCTCTAGAGCGGAGGAGGGCCAGCCCCCGTGCCCTCCCTTATAAATTAGGGGAGTCACGGCAGCAATGCTCATCCATCTACTTCTCCTTCTTAATCCCAAGTCCACATTGCTTGTCCTTCTCTTCTGGTTTGTCTGGCCGTCCCTTCCCTACTGATGGCCAGGGGGAAGGGTCGGGCTAACGCTCTTGCCACCATAGGGTCTTCTTCTTGTATCCAGGCTCAGCCCCCGGCTTTAGTCGGTGGTTCTGGATCGACAACTGGCAGGAGGAGCCTTGGATGGGAGAGCGGGCGGTGTGGCGGCCGTACCAGGGGCAGCTGTGGTGGTGCACTTGCCACTGCGTCGCCCGCTGTTTCAGCCTCGATAGAACGCCGTGCGGTCAACACTGCGCTGTATTCCATGGCGAAAACGCAGCGTTGTGGTCGACTGCGGGTTCCGTGCTCCTTCTTTAAGGTGACGACGAAAGATTGTCCGTATGTTCATTGGTTGCGCGTGAGTGATCGCGACAATGGTTCTTCATGGGTCGCAGCAGGGTTCTCCACCCATGGTGCTGTGTGTCCTGCACATGGGTGGGAGCCTTTTGCTTGCATGCACACCTTAAGGACAGGGAGACTTCTCTGCACTGGGCCATCGGGGATGACCATGCTCTCTGTGAGGTTCCTCGACTGCCGCGTCGGGAGTTCGAATGATGGCGGAGGCGTTTCCTCGAGCGGTGGCGATGAGGAAGACGATGGCGGTTGGCGACCCCCGACGCTTCAGGAGCACGGATGACGGCTCTGATGCGTTGCGCTCGCCGATAGCACCATCATCACCAGCTGGGCTCTGGTAGCGCCACCATCTGCACCTGCCCTCCGCCTTCTTCCTCCTTGTCAGCTTTGTCCGTCCTGCCGGCTTCGTCCGCCCTGCCGGGGGGCAGGGGTCTTCTGTCCCTCGTACGTGTCCCTCTGGTCCTGGCGGGGAGGCATCGAATCCCAGCCAGGCGCTCCTTTTGCCCTCTATTTCTTCTCCACCTAATCCCTAGGAGGAGAGGGACAAGAAAGGCATTATGGGGCACTTATCTTTTTATAAGTCAAAAGATGTAGGCGCTTGCCAAGTTTTAGCTAATCATAATGTAATCCTTATCCAATTTGTATTAAAAAAATGAATGAATGAATGCTATTTTTCTTCCTTAAATACTATCCTTTCCTTACTTCTTGTTTGTACTGCACCAGTATGTTTGTCCTCGCCGCATGGAACTACTTGCCAGGTCAGTACTAACCGCGAGCGCCAAAGGGGTAGCGAGCCCCCGGCAGCAGGCTGGTATCGTTTCTCGGCAAAGCTCCTTGTCGGTATCGTCACGGCCCCCCAGAGTTGATGATCAACAGGATCTGAGAGGCGGCTCCTCCCGACAAGGGTTTCTGTTGTGTGATGAACTTTGTGGCATGCATTCAAAAAGGAATAAGGAGGTGTTTCCTTAAAGGAAGTAAAATAGCACCGGACTTGGGATACGCGATTTGTCTTATCTTTTCAGGCAGTATCCCTCTCTGGAGTACGACGAACCACTGTCCTTGTTCCCTTGCCCTTCTTCTTTGTTTTCCTAGCGGTAAAACATGTAAGGCAATAGGTCTCTGCCCTCTGGGGAGAGAACACAGTGACAAGGATTACAGGCTCATCAAGTACTCTAGTAGATCTCTAAAACTTAAAAGCGATAACATTGCAACATAAGAAAAATGCATAGTAAACATGCAATTTGATGATATGATGCAATGCCTAGCTTTATTTTTGCGTCCACAGGGTCTGCGCCTGGCTTTGTACAAAGGGTTACATGCAACTGCGGCAAGGCTTGTATAAAAGGTGGCTGTCGGGGACTGACCCGGCAACCGCGCCTTACGGGTAGAACTCACGAAGATGCTCAATGTTCCATGAGTTAAGCACTTTGATGCCATCTTCGGTCTCCAGACAAACTACGCCAGGTCTGGTGACTCGTGCTACCCGGTAAGGGTCTTCCCACTTTGGCGTCAACTTGTTGGTACCCTTGGCGGACTAAACGCGCCTAAGGACAAGGTCGCCTTCCTCAAAGCTCCGGGCGTGGACCCTGTGGCTATGGTAGTGGCGCAGGGCTTGCTGGTAGCGTGCAGCACGCACAGCGGCCCGGAGATGATCTTCCTCGAGGAACAAGGCATCGTCATGCCGTAGCTGCTTTTTCTCTACTTCATCATAGGCAAGTAGTCGAGGAGACCCGTATATGAGTTTTGTGGGGAGAACTGCCTCCGCCCCGTATACCAGGGAGAAGGGTGTCTGGCCGGTAGCTCGATTTGGTGTCGTTCTGAGGGACCAAAGAACCACCGACAGCTCATCTATCCAACGCTTGCCGCACCTCCGCAGTCTATCGAAAGTTCTTGTCTTGAGTCCACGCAACACTTCAGCGTTCATCCTCTCGGCTTGCTCGTTGCTCATTGGGTGGGAAACAGAGGCAAAGGAGACCTTGCTTCCAAGGCTTTGGATGTACTGCATAAAGGTGCGGCTCGTGAACTGGGTGCCATTGTCGGTTATCACCCTGTTGGGCACTCCAGAATGGCACACCAGTCCTTTCATGAACTTGACAGCCGACTGCGCGGTCACCTTCCTCACTGGTTCCCCTTCAGGTCACTTTGTAAACTTGTCGATGGCTACGAACAAGAATTCTAAGCCCCCGACAGCGCGGGGAAAGGGGCCAAAAATATCGAGCCCCCAGATCGAGAATGGCCAGGATAAAGGGATCGTCTGGAGAGCTTGCGCCGGTTGATGGATGTTCTTTGAGTGGAACTGGCAGGCTTCACACTTATTGACTAGCTCAGTTGCATCTTGGAGGGTGGTGGGCCAATAGAAACCCTGCCGGAAGGCTTTCCCAACAAGGGCTCTTGATCCAATGTGAGACCCACACACACTTCCGTGAATCTCTGCCAACCGCTTCGGTCCATCTTATCGGCAAATGCACTTCAATTTCACACCGTTTGGTCTTTTTCTGTACAGAGTGTCATCGACAAACTGGTACATACTTGACTGACGGGCTACTTTTTTGGCCTCTTCTTATTCTTTGGGAAGTTCTCTTGTTTGAAGGAAATGGACTATGTGCTGTGCCCAAGCTGGAGCCTGGGTCTCGACAACTAGGACTAAAGGCATCTCCTCGTCCATGGGAGCGCTTGTCTTGACTGCAAGAACCCGGGGTTCCGCAGGAGGGAGCTGCTCACCAGGCGAAACGAGACTATCCCCGACAGCTTCTCTACCAGTGGCTTCGGGAAGCCCTGCCGGGAAATGCTTGCCGGAGTTCAGCTTTCTTCTTTTCCTGGTCATCGCTGACGGGGATACTGATGAATGAGTGAGGTGAAGGACAAAGGTTCTTGGTTCCACAGGGAGATTTTGCGCAACACACTTTGACAGATGATCAGCGATGCTGTTTTCCGCACACGGCACGTGCTTTGTTTGTAATCCGTCAAAGTGCTCCTCCAGTTTCCTCACTTCCTCCACATATGCTTCCATCAACAGACTCTGATAGTCTTTATTGACTTGTCTCACCACGAGTTGAGAATCTCCTCGGATGATCAGCTTTTTAATTCCCAATTCCACCGCGATCCTGAGCCCAGCAAGGAGCCCCTCATATTCAGCAGTGTTGTTGGTGGCCTCCTCTCGGGGAAAGTGCATTTGGACTACGTACTTGAGGTGCTCTCCGGCGGGGGTGATGAGGAGCACGCCTTCTCTGGCGCCCTGAAGTGAGAAAGCACCAGCAAAGTACATGATCCATTCTTTAGGCGCTTCCTTGCCAGGAAGGACTGTCTCTGGGGCCTCTTCGTCTGGCGTGGGTGTCCATTCTCAACGAATTCTGCCAACGCCCTGCTCTGGATAGTGGAAGTGCTTTCATACTTCAAACCAAAACATGACAGCTCTAGTGCCCACTCAACTATCCTGCCAGTGGCTTCGGGGTTTCTCAATATGCGCTGCAGTGGAAAGCGGGAGACAACAGTGATCTCGTGGGCTTGGAAGTAGTGGCGCAGCTTCCACGAGGCCATGAGAAGGACGAAGATCAACTTTTGCACTCCAGAGTACCTTGACCTAGCCCCTTGTAACAAGGAGCTGACAAAGTACACTGGCCGCTGCACCACCTTCTTCTTCGCCACTTCCTTGAAACTGCCTTCGCTTGCTGGCTTAGGTTCCCCTGGGTTTGCATTTGGTCTTGCCGCGGATGTTTCGGTGCCGCTCCCGGTGATATCAGTTGCAGCGGCTGCGACTTCATCCACTTCCCGCTGCGCCACTAGTGCTGCACTAACAACTTGATTTGTTGCCGCTAGGTACAGCAGCAATGGTTCTTGTGGTTTAGGCACGACCAAGGTGGGCGTGGAGGACAGGTAAGCTTTCAGATCTTGTAGCGCTGCTTCTGCTTCCGGGGTCCACTTCATCGGGCCAGTCTTTTTGAGAACCTTGAAAAATGGTAGGGCGCGCTTAGCGGATTTGGAGATGAACCTACTCAACGCGGCAATGCATCCGGCCAAACGCCTTATGTCCTTGATGGACTTGGGCGCTTGTATCTCCTCGATCTCTTTGATCTTGTTGGGATTGGCTTCTATTCCTCGCTGAGACACAAAGAACCCAAGCAGCTTGCCAGATGGGACGCCAAACACACACTTCTTAGGGTTGAGCTTCAGATAGATCTTGAGCAAGTTCATAAAAGTTTCTTCCAAGTCTTGTATGAGAGTTGCTTCATCCTTGGTCTTGACTACTATGTCATCCATGTAAGCTTCTACGTTTCTGTGCAACTGAGGCTCAAATCCAATCTGCACGTCCCCGGCAAAGGTAGAACCGGCGCTCTTTAACCCAAAGAGCATGCGTACAAAGGAGTATGTGCCACACGGAGTTATGAACGCGGTCTTTTCCTCGTTTTCCTTGACCACGAATATCTGGTTGTATCCAGAGTATGCGTCCAAGAAGGAAAGCAAGTCACACCCGGAAGTGAAATCAACAATTTGGTCGATGCGCGGCAAGGGAAAAGGGTCCTTTGGGCATGCTTTGTTTAAGTCAGTGAAATCAATGCAAAACCTCCATTTCCCATTCGCCTTGCGCACCACTACCGGGTTGGCTAACCATGTCGGATGCAACACTCCTCTGACCAAACCAGTTGCTTCGAGTTTCTTGATCTCTTCGGCAATTAACTGCTGCCGCTCCAAGGCTTGCTTTCTAACTTTCTGCTTGATGGGCCTGGCATGGGGGCAGACAACAAGGTGGTGCTCAATCACCTTCCTGGGAACACCGGGGATGTCAGATGGTTGCCAGGCAAACACATCGACATTCGCCCGCATGAAGGCAACAAGCGCGCTTTCCTATTTGTCAGTAAGGGTGGCGCTGATGGTAAATGTACCGTCAGTGCCATCTTGCCCTGCCAAGATCTTCTTTGTCGCAGGATAGGTGACCTTGGATCTCTTGCTAGTGGAACTCTTCGACAGGTCATCGACGGGTGCAGTGCACTCCGGAGAGGCGCGCTTCCCAGAGTCCTTGCCATCGTCTCCGCTAGGCTTCTTCTTTGATTCCTTGGCGGGACCTGGTGCTTCCGCAACTCCAGCTGCTACCGCGTCTCTATACATCTTGTCCACGCATATGACTGCATCCTTCTTGTCAGATGGGATGGAGATGATTCCCATAGGCCCTGGCATCTTCAGAGTGTTGTAAGCGTAGTGGGATGCTGCCATGAATTTTGCCAGAGCTGGGCGGCCAAGAATTCTGTTGTAAGGCAGAGGGAGTTCGACCACATCAAACACTACCTTCTCAGTCCGGTAGTTCAACTCCCCGCCAAATGTCACAGGCAAAGTGATCTTTCCCTTGGGCCGGCTCCTGCCGGGGTTGACTCCTTGGAACGTACCCGTGGCCTTGAGCTCTCCGTTAGGGATCTGTAGCCTTTCAACCACCTTAGGGGAAATCAAGTTCAACCCTGCCCCGCCGTCAACTAACATCTTGGTTACTTTGAGGTTGCAGATTGTTGGGGAGACCAACAACGACAAACATCCGACCGCAGTGGTGCGATCAGGATGATCCTCTTCATCAAAGATGATAGGCGTGCGTGACCATTTGAGTGGCCTTCTGGATTCTACAGCTGGCTCCAGAGCGTTGATCTCGCGTGCCCACTGCTTGAGCTGGCGATGAGAAGAATGCAAAGACGCACCCCCGTCAACACACATGGCTTCAGTTTCCCTCTGGAATTCTCGATCACTGGACTCTCCATAATCCCCATCATCACTCATATCATCTTCTTCTTTCCTCTCACGGCCTCTAGCAGGTTTTTCCTTCTGCCGTGGGGCCTTGCCGCGGCAGCGTCCTCTACCACCACGGCCCTTCCAGGCAGCACCATCTTGGCCTTTCTCCTTGTTACCCTTCTCGTATTTAGCCTTCTACTTCTCTGCAAGCTGCTCAACTTGGCAGCATTCTTGGAGATCATGGCCCTTAGTGCGGTGGATCTTGCAGTACGGCCCGTTGGACTTTCTAGTTTTCTCTGCTGCTGCGGCCTCCCGGCAATCAGTGCATGCGACAGCTCCCCTGCCGGGGGTCTCGGCCTTGGCCTTCTTGCCGGCAGCAAGATTACCAGAGCCCTCAACGACCAATACCACTTTCCCTTTGCGCTTCTTGTTGCGCCTTCGGTTTCTCCCTTTCGAGCCAGGGGCATCATCGTTATCATTGGAGTCGACTTCGACACCAACCTCCTCTCCGGGGAGTCGCCTTCCTTCCTCAGCACAAGCACACTTGTCCACCAATGTGTACAACTCATTGACGGTCTTGGGGAGCTTTACATTCATCTTGGCTCGCATCCTCCTGTTGCGCACGTTTGAATGGAAAGCGACAATCATGGCTGCGGGGTGTATCTCTGGAATGTTGCGATGCAGTCGACTGAATCTCTAGATGTACTTCCGCAAAGTTTCTCCCTCCTTCTGTGGAAGGACTTGCAGGTCGCTGGGCTGTCCTGGCTCTTGGTGGCCACCTGTGAAGGCGCCGACAAACTCGTTGCACAAGTCAGCCCATGATGAAATGGAGTTCTCCGGCAGGTGCATCAGCCACGATCTCACATTTGGCTTTAGTGCCAAAGGGAAATAGTTGGCGAGCAACTTCTCATCTCTTCCTCCTGCGGCCTGAACAGCTATAGTATAGATTCCTAGGAACTCTACTGGGTTTAGCTTCCCGTCGTACTTCTCCGTCAGCTCAGGCTAGAAGGCTCGGGCCGATGGCCAGCGGACCTGCCGCAGCTCGCGAGTGAAGGTAGTGCACCGAACCTCATAAGGCAGGTACCCGGCAACACTGGGCGCGGGGTCGCCAGCGTCTGGGCAGTTGCGCCTGTCGGATTGGCGGTGTGCTTCCCGGTGTCGCTCGATGGTGATGCGCACGTCTTCCCTCCACCGGTCGTTCAGGACACGCCTCTGGTCCCGACGATTGTGCGAGCCGGACGAGACCATAGATGCCTCGTCGGTATCGTTGGCACGTGGGGCTTGTTGTGGCTGCCTCTGGGCCTGTTGTTGCGGAGGGGATTGCACTGTTGGTGCGGCCCCCTCGATTCGACCGTCAGTGTGGGCCGCTGTCACCGTCCGCGGGTATCTTGCGGCTCTGCATGTTGCGATTTGCTGGCTTCGATGAAACCGATCAAACTCTGGATGGTGGCTCTCCACTCGTCCATCTTGTCAGCCGCCGGCGGGAAGTTCAGCAGTAGTTGAGCCCGCGCCATAGCTTCTGCTGCTGTGGTCGGCATGGCTAAGGAGGCGGACCACGACGTCGCTCGACTCCTGGTGGAACGAAGAGGAGCGTCGCCGCGTCCTTGCCGCCACGCGCCGGTCGCCGAGGCGGTCTGTCGTGGAGGAGGTCGAGCTTGTGGGTCTACGGCTCCGCTTGGCGCCATGTCTTGCTGTGGGCGAGGCGCGTGCCCAGTAGCTGCGCCCGCGACAGGCGCTGCTGGAGGATCACGGCTACCCCCAGATAGGGCGCCACTGTTGCGGCCGCGACCACCAACGCGGCGGGGAGGTGGAGACCGAATGTTTCCTCCTCCCGCGGCGCTAGGGTCGAGCTTGCCAGAATGTTGCTGTTCCTCTTCTTCGGCGTTCCTCGCCCCAGCTTCGGCCGCGGGGGACACGATGGGGGCACCGCCTGCGCCAGTCGCGTCGCCAATGGCGCCCGCCTCACTCGCCGCCGCCGCGATGCCAGTGGCGCCCGCGGCTGCGTGCGAGGGAGCCTTCGAAGTGGAAGGATGTGCGGTCGCACCGGTCTACTTCTTGGGAGCCATGGATGAAGAAGACGGTGATGAAGATCAACACACTGTCCACAGCCTCAGGTGTGCACAAATGAAGCACGCCCCCCTACCTGTCGTGCAAAAGATGTCGAGGCCGGATGCACACGATCACCTATGGGACTGTCGGTCCCTTGTGGTTCGACGGGGGGAGGTCACGTTGCACAAAGAGCAGAGGTCATGGGACAGCACAACGATGGTACGCTAGTGTTTTACCCAGGTTCGGGCCGCTGAGAAGCGTAAAACCCTACTCCTGCTTTGGTGGATTGATCTTAGGGAACACGAAGCACACGCAACGCTCTAACCCGACAAGGGTTGCCTTCGGGTGAGCTGCTACGCTAGTACGAGTGTCCAAAGGTCCGAATCTTGAGCTAGGTTGCCTTGGGCCTAATTTTATAGGGCAATGGGCAACCAAAGTGGCAAAATAGTCATTATCTAGTGATTAGATAGCTAACAGAGCTATCGTACCTAAATTTGGCATTTAGGACAAAATACCATGATTGCTAGTCTAGGTGGCGCACGGGGATGCATCCCCGGCAAGCTCCTACCACCGCTTAGCTGGCTGTTGCTTAGTGTCTTCACACGCCCTTGGACGGGTGTCAACTGGGCATAATCTGTCTTCCGGTGCGTCGCCACGTGCTTAGCGAGAGTCACTTAGCCATCTGAGGGCTCGACACCGCATCGACAACTGACTAGCGTTGTGATGTGGTGGAGCGGTGGCCTCTTGGCTCGCGCCTGCCGGGGGAAGACTTGCAGGGTCTTCTTGAGGGTGAGCGCGCCTTGGTCCCCGGCATGCACCGGGGACGTGGCTGGCGTGGCTCGGGCCTACCTTGGGCTATTGCATTGAACTTGCCGGCGTTGCTAGCCAGGGTA
The DNA here is from genome assembly GCA_039707655.1 of Elymus sibiricus. Classification (NCBI taxonomy): domain Eukaryota; kingdom Viridiplantae; phylum Streptophyta; class Magnoliopsida; order Poales; family Poaceae; genus Elymus; species Elymus sibiricus. Next base: position 215,570,476 of record CM077665.1, on the reverse strand, counting down.
GGCTGCCTCTACCGGGGTCTTGGTCTTGGATGTTGACTTTATCTTCTTGATGCGCTCCTTGATCTCTCGTAGAGCGGCTTCTTTGTCTTGGGTTGGTGTTGGCGGGGTCGTGCTACTACTACCTGTGCATAAGTCAGGGGCACTGGGTACCCCATTCCTAGTGCACCGACACCAACTCTACATTTGGAAACTATGATCCTTCGTGTGAGATTCCTTGGTTTACAAAGGACCGTACATCACAACTTCCGCCACACATTACCAATTTTTTTCCACGGGGTATTGACATCATGCCACGGTGACATGCCCATTTTCGTGATTTTTGGAATACATCTGCATTTCCTCCAATTCAATTACTAACAAGCCCAACGTTGGTGGAAAAATGTCATAAAACTAGCAAACAAGTCATGAAATGCGGCCGAATATCAATACATGGGTTAATAGGTGATCGTCTGCCGATGAAAATAATTTGAGGCGAAATGATGAAGTCCCAAATTCATTTGAAATGAAAATATGATTGTTGTGCTTAAACAAATAGCACACGGTTGGTTCACTAAAACCGTGTGCTTTCTAAACCGTGGACGATGACACCTAATGCGCGCAAAGTGAGTGGTGCGTTCAGATTGGCCAAAACCCAAACCACACGGATCGTACGTCTGCACCGTAGGATTCACCCAGATCGAACGGTTGTCCTTATACCTCTCGTCAACACACGTTGTTGAAGGTGAGATTTGATTTATATGCACTAAATGCCCCGTAAATGATAAAAAATGTGAAAAAATATCAACCGAGCCCATAAATGCGCCAGAAAATCAAACCTGGCGTATAATGATGATTGAGTACCGTGGGATAAAGGTTGGAGGAGAGGCAATGAAGACACTGTCGATTGGAGTTCGATTTGCCACTTCTCCCTTTGGAACTAAGATCCTTCTAGTGAGATGCTACGGTTTCCAAGGAGCGATCATCGTAACTTGTGCCAATAATAACCATTTTTTTCACGGTGTCTCAAGATCACGCCACGATGACACACCGATTTTCATGATTTCCTGAGTCCATTTGCATTTCCTGTAATTAAATTACCGACATTTACACATCTCCCATCATAAAATGTTTGAAAATTCTTCCCATTCCCTTGCACAATGACGAAAAACACGCAAAGTGACACACAAATGATTGTGTAAGAGATTCTTTGCAAGCAACCACACGAAATTCATGTTGGGATATTTTATTTATAAGAACTAATTAACATGGTAAATACAAAAGGATGACTTAGATATAACAAACGAGCCATGTAATCCACCAGAAGAACAATAATATGAGTACAATGATGTTTGCGTACCATGGGAAAAATTGAGGCGAAAGGATGAGGTTGACATAGATTGGAGAGTCCAAAATGCTAACTCTACATTTGGAAACTATGATCCTTCGTGTGAGATGCCTTGGTTTACAAAGGGCCGAACATCACAACTTCCGCCAGACATTCGAATTTTTTTCCACGGGGTATTCACATCATGCCACGATGACATGCCCATTTTCGTAATTTTCGGAATACATCTGCATTTCCTCCAATTCAATTACTACCAAGCCCAATGTTGGTGGAAAAATGTCTTAAAACTAGCAAACAAGTCATGAAATGCGGCCGAAAATCAATACATGGGTTAATAGGTGATCGTCTGCCGATGAAAATAATTTGAGCGAAATGATGAAGTCACAAATTCATTTGAAATGAAAATATGATTGTTGTGCATAAACAAATAGCACACGGTTGGTTCACTAAACCATGTGCTTTCTAAACCGTGGACGATGACACCTAATGTGCGCAAAGTGAGTGGTGCGTTCGGATTGGCCAAAACCCAAACCACACGGATCGTTCGTCGGCACCATAGGATTCACCCAGATCGAACGGCTGTCCTTATACCTCTCGTCAACACACGTTGTTGAAGGTGTGATTTGATTTATATGCACTAAATGCCCTGTAAATGATAAAAAATGCTGAAAAAATATCAACCGAGCCCATAAATGCGCCAGAAAATCAAACCTGGCGTATAATGATGATTGAGTACCGTGGGATAAATGTTGGAGGAGAGGCAATGAAGACACTGTCGATTGGAGTTCGATTTGCCACTTCTCCCTTTGGAACTATGATCCTGCTAGTGAGATGCTACAGTTTCCAAGGAGCGATCATCGTAACTTGTGCCAATAATAACCATTTTTTTCACGGTGTCTCAAGATCACGCCACGATGACACACCGATTTTCGTGATTTTCTGAGTCCATTTGCATTTCCTGTAATTAAATTACCGACATTTACACATCTCCCATCATAAAATGTTTGAAAATTCTTCCCATTCCCTTGCACAATGACGAAAAACACGCAAAGTGACACACAAATGATTGTGTAAGAGATTCTTTGCGAGCAACCACATGAAATTCATGTTGGGATATTTTATTTATAAGAATTAATTAACATGGTAAATACAAAAGGATGACTTAGATATAACAAAGGAGCCATGTAATCCACCAGAAGATCAATAATATAAGTAAAATGATGTTTGCGTACGATGGAAAAAATTGAGGCGAAAGGATGAGGTTAACATAGATTGGAGAGTCCAAAATTCCAACTCTACATTTGGAAACTATGATCCTTCGTGTGAGATGCCTTGGTTTTCAAAGGGTCATACATCACAACTTCCGCGAGACATTACCAATTTTTTTCCATGGGGTATTCACATCATGCCACGGTGACATGCCCATTTTCGTGATTTTCGGAATACATCTGCATTTCCTCCAATTCAATTACTAACAAGCCCAATGTTGGTGGAAAAAATGTCTTAAAACTAGCAAACAAGTCATGAAATACGGCCGAAAATAAATACATGGGTTAATAGGTGATCGTCTGCCGTTGAAAATAATTTGAGGCGAAATGATGACGTCACAAATTCATTTGAAATGAAAATATGATTGTTGTGCATAAACAAATAGCACACGGTTGGTTCACTAAAACCGTGTGCTTTCTAAACCGTGGACGATGACACCTAATGCGCGCAAAGTGAGTGGCGCGTTCGGATTGGCCAAAACCCAAACCACACGGATCGTACGTCTGCACCATAGGATTCACCCAGATCGAACGACTGTCCTTATACCTCTCGTCAACACACGTTGGTGAAGGTGGGATTTGATTTATATGCACTAAATGCCCTGTAAATGATAAAAAATGCTGAAAAAATATCAACCGAGCCCATAAATGAGCCAGAAAATCAAACCTGGCATATAATGATGATTGAGTACCATGGGATAAATGTTGGAGGAGAGGCGATGAAGACACTGTCGATTGGAGTTCGATTTGCCACTTCTCCCTTTGGAACTATGATCCTTCTAGTGAGATGCTACGGTTTCCAAGGAGCGATCATCGTAATTTGTGCCAATAATAACCCTTTTTTTCACGGTGTCTCAAGATCACGCCACGATGACACACCAATTTTCGTGATTTCCTGAGTCCATTTGCATTTCCTGTAATTAAATTACCGACATTTACACATCTCCCATCATAAAATGTCTGAAATTTTTTCCCATTCCCTTGCACAATGACGAAAAACATGCAAAGTGACACACAAATGATTGTGTAAGAGATTCTTTGCAAGCATCCACACGAAATTCATGTTGGGATATTTTATTTATAAGAACTAATTAACATGGTAAATACAAAAGGATGACTTAGATATAACAAACGAGCCATGTAATCCACCAGAAGATCAATAATATGAGTACAATGATGTTTCCGTACCATGGGAAAAATTGAGGCGAAAGGATGTGGTTGACATAGATTGGAGAGTCCAAAATGCCAACTCTACATTTGGAAACTATGATCCTTCGTGTGAGATGCCTTGGTTTTCAAAGGGTCATACATCACAACTTCCGCCAGACATTACCAATTTTTTTCCATGGGGTATTCACATCATGCCACGGTGACACGCCCATTTTCGTGATTTTTGGAATACATCTGCATTTCCTCCAATTCAATTACTAACAAGCCCAATGTTGGTGGAAAAAATGTCTTAAAACTAGCAAACAAGTCATGAAATACGGCCGAAAATCAATACGTGGGTTAATAGGTGATCGTCTGCCGATGAAAATAATTTGAGGTGAAATGATGAAGTCACAAATTCATTTGATATGAAAATATGATTGTTGTTTATAAACAAATAACACACAGTTGGTTCACTAAAACCGTGTGCTTTCTAAACCGTGGACGATGACACCTAATGCACGTAAAGTGAGTGGTGCGTTCTGATTGGCCCAAACCCAAACCACACGGATCGTACGTCTGCACCGTAGGATTCACCCAGATCGAACGACTGTCCTTATACCTCTCGTCAACACACGTTGTTGTAGCTGGGATTTGATTTATATTCACTAAATGCACCGTAAATGATAAAAAAATCTTGAAAAATATCAAACGAGCCCATAAATGGGCCAGAAAATCAAACCTGGCATATAATGATGATTGAGTACCGTGGGATAAAAGTTGGAGGAGAGGCGATGAAGACACTATCGATTGGAGTTCGATTTGCCACTTCTCCCTTTGGAACTATGATCCTTCTAGTGAGATGCTACGGTTTCCAAGGAGCGATCATTGTAACTTGTGCCAATAATAACCATTTTTTTCACGGTGTCTCAAGATCACGCCACGATGACACACCGATTTTCGTGATTTCCTGAGTCCATTTGCATTTCCTGTAATTAAATTACCGACATTTACACATCTCCCATCATAAAATGTTTGAAATTTTTTCCCATTCCCTTGCACAATGACGAAAAACACGCAAAGTGACACACAAATGATTGTCTAAGAGATTCTTTGCGAGCATCCACATGAAATTCATGTTGGGATATTTTATTTATAAGAATTAATTAACATGGTAAATACAAAAGGATGACTTTGATATAACAAACGAGCCATGTAATCCACCAGAAGATCAATAATATGAGTACAATGATGTTTCCGTACCATGGGAAAACTTGAGGCGAAAGGATGTGGTTGACATAGATTGGAGAGTCCAAAATGCCAACTCTACATTTGGAAACTATGATCCTTCGTGTGAGATGCCTTGGTTTTCAAAGGGTCATACATCACAACTTCCGCCAGACATTACCAATTTTTTTCCATGGGGTATTCACATCATGCCACGGTGACACGCCCATTTTCATGATTTTTGGAATACATCTGCATTTCCTCCAATTCAATTACTAACAAGCCCAATGTTGGTGGAAAAAATGTCTTAAAACTAGCAAACAAGTCATGAAATACGGCCGAAAATTAATACGTGGGTTAATAGGTGATCGTCTGCCGATGAAAATAATTTGAGGTGAAATGATGAAGTCACAAATTAATTTGAAATGAAAATATGATTGTTGTGCATAAACAAATAACACACAGTTGGTTCACTAAAACCGTGTGCTTTCTAAACCGTGGACGATGACACCTAATGCGCGTAAAGTGAGTGGTGCATTCTGATTGGCCCAAACCCAAACCACACATATCGTACGTCTGCATCGTAGGATTCACCCAGATCGAACGGCTGTCCTTATACCTCTCATCAACACACGTTGTTGTAGCTGGGATTTGATTTATATTCACTAAATGCCCCGTAAATGATAAAAAATCTTGAAAAATATCAAACGAGCCCATAAATGGGCCAGAAAATCAAACCTGGCGTATAATGATGATTGAGTACCGTGGGATAAAAGTTGGAGGAGAGGCGATGAAGACACTATCGATTGGAGTTCGATTTGCCACTTCTCCCTTTGGAACTATGATCCTTCTAGTGAGATGCTATGGTTTCCAAGGAGCGATCATCGTAACTTGTGCCAATAATAACCATTTTTTTCACGGTGTCTCAAGATCACGCCACGATGACACACCGATTTTCGTGATTTCCTGAGTCCATTTGCATTTCCTGTAATTAAATTACCGACATTTACACATCTCCCATCATAAAATGTTTGAAAATTCTTCCCATTCCCTTGCACAATGACGAAAAACACGCAAAGTGACACACAAATGATTGTGTAAGAGATTCTTTGCGAGCATCCACACGAAATTCATGTTGGGATATTTTATTTATAAGAACTAATTAACATGGTAAATACAAAAGGATGACTTAGATATAACAAACGAGCCATGTAATCCACCAGAAGATCAATAATATGAGTACAATGATGTTTCCGTACCATGGGAAAAATTGAGGCGAAAGGATGAGGTTGACATAGATTGGAGAGTCCAAAATGCCAACTCTACATTTGGAAACTATGATCCTTCGTGTGAGATGCCTTGGTTTTCAAAGGGTCATACATCACAACTTCCGCCAGACATTACCAATTTTTTTCCATGGGGTATTCACATCATGCCACGGTGACACGCCCATTTTCGTGATTTTTGGAATACATCTGCATTTCCTCCAATTCAATTACTAACAAGCCCAATGTTGGTGGAAAAAATGTCTTAAAACTAGCAAACAAGTCATGAAATACGGCCGAAAATCAATACAGGGGTTAATAGGTGATCGTCTGCCGATGAAAATAATTTGACGTGAAATGATGAAGTCACAAATTCATTTGAAATGAAAATATGATTGTTGTGCATAAACAAATAGCACACAGTTGGTTCACTAAAATCGTGTGCTTTCTAAACAGTCGACGATGACACCTAATGCGCGTAAAGTGAGTGGTGCGTTCTGATTGGCCCAAACCCAAACCACACGGATCGTACGTCTGCACCGTAGGATTCACCCAGATCGAACGCTGTCCTTATACCTCTCGTCAACACACGTTGTTGAAGGTGGGATTTGATTATATGCACTAAATGCCCTGTAAATGATAAAAAATGCTGAAAAAATATCAACCGACCCCATAAATACGCCAGAAAATCAAACCTGGCGTATAATGATGATTGAGTACCGTGGGATAAAAGTTGGAGGAGAGGCGATGAAGACACTGTCGATTGGAGTTCGATTTGCCACTTCTCCCTTTGGAACTATGATCCTTCTAGTGACATGCTACGGTTTCCAAGGAGCGATCATCGTAACTTGTGCCAATAATAACCATTTTTTTCACGGTGTCTCAAGATCACGCCACGATGACACACCGATTTTCGTGATTTCCTGAGTCCATTTGCATTTCCTGTAATTAGATTACCGACATTTACACATCTCCCATCATAAAATGTTTGAAATTTTTTCCCATTCCCTTGCACAATGACGAAAAACACGCAAAGTGACACACAAATGATTGTGTAAGAGATTCTTTGCGAGCATCCACACGAAATTCATGTTGGGATATTTTATTTATAAGAACTAATTAACATGGTAAATACAAAAGGATGACTTAGATATAACAAACGAGCCATGTAATCCACCAGAAGATAAATAATATGAGTACAATGATGTTTCCGTACAATGGGAAAAATTGAGGCGAAAGGATGTGGTTGACATAGATTGGAGAGTCCAAAATGCCAACTCTACATTTGGAAACTATGATCCTTCGTGTGAGATGCCTTGGTTTTGAAAGCGTCATACATCACAACTTCCGCCAGAAATTACCAATTTTTTTCCATGGGGTATTCACATCATGCCACGGTGACACGCCCATTTTCGTGATTTTTGGAATACATCTGCATTTCCTCCAATTCAATTACTAACAAGCCCAATGTTGGTGGAAAAAATGTCTTAAAACTAGCAAACAAGTCATGAAATACGGCCGAAAATCAATACGTGGGTTAATAGGTGATCGTCTGCCAATGAAAATAATTTGAGGTGAAATGATGAAGTCACAAATTCATTTGATATGAAAATATGATTGTTGTTTATAAACAAATAACACACAGTTGGTTCAGTAAAACCGTGTGCTTTCTAAACCGTGGACGTTGACACCTAATGCGCGTAAAGTGAGTGGTGCGTTCTGATTGGCCCAAACCCAAACCACACGGATCGTACGTCTGCACCGTAGGATTCACCCAGATCGAGCGACTGTCCTTATACCTCTCGTCAACACACGTTGTTGTAGCTGGGATTTGATTTATATTCACTAAATGCCCCGTAAATGATAAAAAATCTTGAAAAATATCAAACGAGCCCATAAATGGGCCAGAAAATCAAACCTGGCGTATAATGATGATTGAGTACCGTGGGATAAAAGTTGGAGGAGAGGCGATGAAGACACTATCGATTGGAGTTCGATTTGCCACTTCTCCCTTTGGAACTATGATCCTTCTAGTGAGATGCTACGGTTTCCAAGGAGCGATCATTGTAACTTGTGCCAATAATAACCATTTTTTTCACGGTGTCTCAAGATCACGCCACGATGACACACCGATTTTCGTGATTTCCTGAGTCCATTTGCATTTCCTGTAATTAAATTACCGACATTTACACATCTCCCATCATAAAATGTTTGAAAATTCTTCCCATTCCCTTGCACAATGACGAAAAACACCCAAAGTGACACACAAATGATTGTGTAAGAGATTCTTTGCGAGCAACCACACGAAATTCATGTTGGGATATTTTATTTATAAGAACTAATTAACATGGTAAATACAAAAGGATGACTTAGATATAACAAACGATCCATGTAATCCACCAGAAGATCAATAATATGAGTACAATGATGTTTTCGTACCATGGGAAAATTTGAGGCGAAAGGATGAGGTTGACATAGATTGGAGAGTCCAAAATGCCAACTCTACATTTGGAAACTATGATCCTTCGTGTGAGATGCCTTGGTTTTCAAAGGGTCATACATCACAACTTCCGCCAGACATTACCAATTTTTTTCCATGGGGTATTCACATCATGCCACTGTGACATGCCCATTTTCGTGATTTTTGGAATACATCTGCATTTCCTCCAATTCAATTACTAACAAGCCCAATGTTGGTGGAAAAAATGTGTTAAAACTAGCAAACAAGTCATGAATTACGGCCGAAAATCAATCCATGGGTTAATAGGTGATCGTCTGCCGATGAAAATAATTTGAGGTGAAATGATGAAGTCACAAATTCATTTGAAATGAAAATATGATTGTTGTGCATAAACAAATAGCACACAGTTGGTTCACTAAAACCGTGTGCTTTATAAACCGTGGACGATGACACCTAATGCGCGTAAAGTGAGTGGTGCGTTCTGATTGGCCCAAACCCAAACCACACGGATCGTACGTCTGCACCGTATGATTCACCCAGATCGAACGGCTGTCCTTATACCTCTCGTCAACACACGTTGTTGTAGCTGGGATTATATTTATATTCACTAAATGCCCCGTAACTGATAAAAAATCTTGAAAAATATCAAACGAGCCCATAAATGGGCCAGAAAATCAAACCTGGCGTATAATGATGATTGAGTACCGTGGGATAAAAGTTGGAGGAGAGGCGATGAAGACACGTCTATATTTCAAAGTTGTGAGGTTTTCATTTCGAACAAATAAATGCTGCTTGTGCACACGGGTTACTATATGAAACCGTTTGCATAGGCCTTTTCGCGGGGCGCATGGCGATCTTTTTTCACCCGTTTCCCTGAAGCTGCCAACATGCCACCCCCACAAACCCGCACCCTCCCCCGTTTTGTTCAACTGTGCACGGATTCTACCCAAACTCCATTGACAGCTAGCTCCCTCCCCCTCCCGGCCTTAGATCCACACCAGAACCCTTTCCGGCGCCGTCGTGCTCAACCCGGCCGTGTACCCGCTTCCCGACGTCAACCCTACCCTTCACTGCCACTCCGAACACGCGGCTGCCCACGCTTCGCCATCTTCATTTGCTTGCCAGCCGCCCTCGAGCATATCGATCCTGTACCCTCGCCTCTCTTGCCGGATTTGCACAAAAAAACGATCAGTTGCTGCCCTCCATCGTGGTGAGGTCTATTATCTCGCGATCCCTTTTCCTATTTCGTTTGGTTTGTCCCCAAAATGATTATAAAATAATGGAGAGCGTATTTATGTTCATCATCTACCCTTTAACATATAAGCTGTATTTATTCCAATTAGTTATTGTCGAGTTACATATCATGTGCGCACGAGTCACACAAAATGAACAGATTAGCCGTACATTTCCAAATTATCACATGCCATGTTTAGACAGCTTGCTGCCAAGCTGTTACATTTTATTTATGATTATCCCCCTTTTCTGAATTTTGCATGTGTCCTCTGTAGATGTCTATTAGCAGCAACGACAGTCATACTTCTGTCGAGGTATCTTCATCTGAGTCTGAAGCCAACATGTCTGCAACAGATGTTCGTGTATCAAGAAATGATGAACGGGATAAAGCTGCCACAATCTGCCATCTGGTTAAGAGCCAGAAGAATGCTCTAAGAAAGCCCACACACCAGCCTAAAGGTGTATACGAAGTAACTGACATCGATTTGAAGTCTTGGGATCCAACTAAACTAGATAAAGCACGCACGAGGTTCAGGAGTGTGTGTGGATTTGTTGGCAGGGCAAGGCTAAACATTAATCTGCCGGGGTTTCTGAAGGCTGGTGTAGAAACACGGTAGAGGATAGTCCGGGAGATCATTGAGAACTTCAACATTCCTGAGGAGTGGAGAGAGCAGGTGCAACATGGTGCACTGAAGAAGGCCAGGGATGCTTCGAGAAACTAGAAGCATGTGTTGTACAAGAAGTTCTTGAGTCAAGGCAAGGACCCAATCCCCTCATACCCCCAAATTACAAAGGAAGACTGGACAGAATTCAAAAGGTTCAGGGCCAGTGAAGAGTTTATTAAGAAGAGTGCCATGCAATCAGAACTTCAGAAGAAGAACACACACCCCCACCATATGGGTGTGGCAGGATACTACGGCATGAAACCGATATGGGAGCAGGAGGACAAAGAAGCAGTAGCTGCGGGTGTCAGCCCAGCCTTTAGTGAAATTAGGGGCACTCACGCTAGGGACTACTTGTGGGAACGTGCAAAGAGGCATGGAGATGGTTCTTATTACTTTGAAAATGCAGCAGACCAAGAACTGTATGATGTGATGGCAAAGGCTTCCAAAAACACTGGAAGGTGCTACAGGAACTCAGGGCCATGTGACATTCTGCCCGAGGCTCTGACTACCAAAGAGCCCCCTGGCCGTGCAAGGGGTATTGGGGTCAATGTCCCACACAAGAGGGCTTTCTCACTAAGCAAAGAAGAGAGGCTCAGCATGAAAAAAGCTAGGAGTGAGTGTAAGCATAAAGACTTGCGTGAAAGTATTAAGAGGGACCTGTATCCTGGAATTCGAAAGGAAGTTGAGGAGTCATATATGTAGCAGAAGACGCTAATGATGAGAGAGAGCCAGGAGACAGAAGGGTATGTCGGCATGGATGATGCCACTTATTATATGACAACACCACACAAGAGTAGCTGTGCATCAGCTGATCCCAGCGACAATGATGCTGCAGCTGGACATGATGGTGTTATATCTTATCTATATGGATAGGGGGGAGATTGAAGGCCATGCTTACACATTATGAAGGTACTTTACAATGTGCAACAACGTGGGTTTACTACCCTGACTTGGATGGGGGACTCTTGTTGGACAACGCGCCATTGAAGCCGGGTTGTGTGAAGTGCTACGTGACTGAAATAAAGCCTGGATTCAGTAATTTTACCCTGAAGAATGTCCTTGGGGACCTTGATGAGCAGAGGACCTTGGAAGAAACGAGGTAAAATCATATCCAGTGGCCATGGAAAGAAATATACTTCCTGGATGAGATCCCTCGAGCCCCCCAAAAGCAACCAATGTCACCCTCCAACCGGTGACTCTCCTCTCGCCACAACAGATCTTGTGTGATTCCCCCAATGAACATACTCTTGGGAATCCGATGCCCGAGGCATCAACCTGTGATCAGCCCGACCGACTTCCTGCCATAGAGGCCAGGTCATCGTCCGCTCCTGAGCAGTCTGTGGCAAGGCTTACAACTGCTGAAGACGTATCATTGGTTCTGATGCCGGCCACTGAAGCAGAAAGTGCAGACACATCGGCACTGCATGCTCACCAGACAAACCCGACCGAACCGCGTGCTAAGGAGTCTGAAAGTCTGGAACCGCCTGCTAAGCAGTCCGAATGTCTCAGAACGCCTGCTTCGAAAGTCAGGAACCACCTGCTCATTAGTCCAGCGGTTCGCAGCCGCCTGATAAGCATACCGATGTGTCGACACTGCCTGCTCAACACACCCACACGTTGGCACCAGCTGCTTAGAAGCCCGGAATAGCTTCAATGGCTAGTCAGCTGTTCGTCGACTCTGGCACTACAGCTCAGCAGTCCGTCACAGCGGCATCATCTATTCAGCAGTCCATCGTACCTTCACATGCTTCTCAGTAGCATGTCGTTGATGAAACCAGACGTCAAACAAGAAGTGCTTTAGCTAAGAAGACGGAAGCGGCCACGGTTGCACACAGGAAGTTGGGCCTACCAAAAGTGAGGAGGGATGGGACCAAGAGCCTCCTTCTACAAAGAATCATCGGCCATACCCAAATTAACAACAAGGTTTTCGAAGGGCTGGGTAATCCCGGTTCTGACCACATATCTGAAGCAGACATTGAAAAGCAACTTTCTAGTAAGGAAGTAGACACATTTGAGAAACACAAGTACAAGCATGGCCAGCCATTCCTTGTTGGCGATTTCTGGGAGGAGTACAGTTCCAGTGCTCGCAAGTTACATAAATATTGCATGGACAAAATGTTGGAAGGAGAAGATACTAACGTTCTGCAAGTGCACTATGAAAGCTAGCAATTCTCTCACGTTGCAGGTACCATCAGTGTGGAATTCGAGGACTTTCATCTCTTCTTCAACTTCGATGAGCTTGCTGCCACTCTTGTCAAATGCTTGATGTTGTAAGTACTTCACAAACTCTGATCAACTTCTCCATACAAGGCTGTAAATGACAAAAAAGCTAACTGTATTGTATTCCTCTCAGGGGATTGACGACGCAGAGAACATCAAGGGTGCATGCGTATTTCATAGATCCTGATTTAGCAAACGGCATTTTGTTACGAGATAATGGCTCACGCAAGGCTTCCATTGATTATGTCGCCAAGATCTTGTTCAACTTACAGATAGGAGAATTCTTCATGTGGCCATATCATGAACGGTAAGTTAAATATACAACCACACATACATTGATCGTCTTTCAGTTTTAGACATAGTTCGTACATTCATGGTTTTCTTAAACTGTAGAGGTCACTGGATCTTGGTGGTCATTCTTCCAAAACGCAACACAGTTTACTACATGGATTCTCTCAGAGAGTCAAATGCGCCTCAGGATCTAAGTCATCTTCAGGATTTCATGGATAGGTATTGAATTCTTTGATGTTAATGCGTTGTGTTCATATCTGGTTCCAGAATTGAGTGTGTGAAAATTCATCTTCATTTGCAGTGTATTGTCAATTAACATAACTTTAGGAGGGAATCGGTTCGACCGCCAACTACCTCTATAGCACGTGATCGTTTCTTCGGTAAGATAATAAAATCCGTTATTTTCAGAAAATGCTAGTCAGATGTTGAAGTTTCTAAGTAAACCTCTTTCTATTTCTCTCCATAGAAAAAAGAAGAAACAACTTACACCGGTTAGGTTGTTCCTAACAAGGCAAATACATGACTAATACTGTATAAAAAAATTCAATGTCCTCAGCAATAACAAGGTACCAGCCTATGTGGATACTACGTTTGTGCACACATGATGAACCTATGCAGACGTGTTGAATGTGGTGTCGATGCTGACAGGATAAAACAAGTAAGTCTACTTCTTAATTACTATCTTCTACTCCACACGTATGTCACATTCTGATCTAAAAGTCCCGCAGTTGATCTTCGGACCGATGACCTCTTCACCGCTCGCCGTAGATGAATTGCTGTCTATTAGGAAATTTATTAGCACGTTCTTTATGAAACACTATATCAAGCCCGATGATGGCGTCGAAGATTTACGGGTTCATATCCCCTAATAATAAGTACGCATTCATATAGTGTTATTAGCTAAACATATACACATGGATGCATTATTTTCCATGTGATCATGCCTTCGCATTTCGTACACTATGATTATGTACTGCGTATGTCGGTTTAACAGTTGTGGAATTTAGCTAGCATTTGCTCAATTGCATATTGTCGTGAATTATGATGAATCCTCTGCTTGTGGACACTATTCGTTGAATGCATATTGTGGCGAATTATGACGAATGTTATTCATGTGGACACTATTTGTCGATTGCATATTGTGGAAAATTTGCTATTTGCAGGGTGAATTAAATGCGATATTTTATAATAACCTGGCAATTTCAGCGCACACGGTTCAAGCAACTAAGCGTGTGCGGTCCAAAACGGAACGCACACGCAACTCATAGCGCAACCGCCTGTGATCCACATGAAAAGCACATGAGATATAATCTAACACGTTGGTGATACATAAGTAATCGCAAACGGTTTGAAGCACTCATACGTGTGCGTAGGAGCTCCTCAATGTTTGCGATAGCACCGTATCTCATACGTGAGCCAACAGGAAACCGTGCCCGATGCAAAGACGACCCCACAAGTACTTTTCTCGGGAAACGTGTCCGATGATGCCATGTATGGCAGACGGTTTCCAGAGAAATCTCGTGTGCGATGATGAACATATCACACATAGTTCATGCAATGGCCCATGTGGATTAGGTAACGTTTCGCAAACGCTAAAAGATCAAACTCTGTTTGTTTTCCATGAGCAATTAGACGCGTTTGACTCGTCTTACACGTGTGTGATTGATCCCAAATCCCTCACGTAAGCCCAAAACATTATGTGTGTGATATGTTCCTGCACTGCACACGCTTATATTTGCAGATCGTTTGCGTTCGTTGGTCACCATCGCCGACGGGTTTTCCGTGTCGTGTGGGATGGACCCCCCTATCGCCCACACATGCAAGGCGACGGTTTAGAACTACGTCGCGGAAAGGGGTTAAAATCCGTTTGTATAGCACGTCGCTGCACCAGTGGATTAAAAGGGGCGACGGACCAGGATAAGAGATGAGCGGAAATATTCCAGTAGATTAGTTACCTGGTTCTTCATGGGGAAAAAAACCAGTACCGAAGATTCCCAAATCGGGCGAGCTGGGTCGACAGCGAGTAGCATCGAGAAAGTCAGTGCCGATAGGCGACGGCAATCGGCAGTGGAGATATGCGGTGGCGTTTTGTGGCAGCCGGGGGCGGCAACATGCGTCGAGCTAAGTGGTTACCACGGGGATAGGCGGTGACATGCATGGAGAGTCTCGGAGTACTAGTGTTAGTGTAGGTGCTACTGGGGAGGGGGAGGGGGAGGGGAGCAGGCGAGGGTTTTGTCACATGTGGGTGCTGAGGGTTTTTTTTTGAAGTGGTGCTGAGGGTTTTCTGTCCTAGAATAATGTGCTTCGGAGGAAACGGTTTATTAGATCCAACCGTGTATGATAAATCCTATATAAATATTACTCTCAAGTAAACTAGCACTCCGGTGTGATGGAGATACTGCACAATGAAAGTCGTCACACAGTTTCAATCTCGGGAAAAAAATATAATACACAAGCATAGATATAATACACACAAACTAGATAGATTCAATCCAACATCTCATCTTCATGCTTGATTGTTAAGATTCTCCAGGAACTGGGCGTATGCGGCGTGCGCTATCCTGCGAGAATACTTCTGCTTGAAGGATCCAACGGCTCGTCCGCTTGCATGCGCTAGACCACTAGAGTACGTGTTGTTAATCTTATGGATCCAGAACGGGCATCCATAGCCCCCATTCTTCCTGACATGCCTGTTATGGTTTCCAGCCATAAGCTCTCTCAGTGTTTGCCTCTTGAACCTCTCCTGGACGTCTTCATCCTCACTGTCCACATCGTCAGATAGCACCTATACATGGTAAAAAAATGTGACATCCGTATATTTTATAATGTGAATTCGTGAACCCTAAATCGAAGCTAATTGGTTTGATGCCAAAAGTTGGCATGCCATATTTTAGCAACTGCCAAATGTTGGCTAGAGATTGGTTGCATACAAATTCTCGTTATCAGTCTCACAAAAGGTTGCAAAATGTTGACAACTTTTGATTTTGCCAAATATTGGCAGCAATGCCAGATGTAGGTAGCAAACCAATCAGCCTATTATATGTATTTACCAAAAATGGATATATATGACCAACCGGTTCTCCGTCCGAGTCATTGTCATTGCTGGAGTGTTCGTCGGAGTTGCTGTGGACCACCGGCTCCGGCTGGGGAAGCAAGGCGGCGGCGACAACGTCAAGGCCGCGCTGCAGTCCACGCGATACGTCATCTCCGACCACGGCAATCTCTGTGCCCACCTTCATGCTATGCTCGGGTGCTTCGCTGGCACCGACGTGGTTACTCCCTCCCATGGTGCAGGGAGGCCGCTGATGACAATTGAGAACGGCGGCGAGGATGTAGGGGTGAGAGAGGATTGTGTGTAACGAGAATGTTAAAACCAGCGGCTCGGGCGCAGTTAATAAAGGGGAGTTGGGACTTGACAGGGAGGCAGGCGGCGGTTTAAAGGGATGGCTTGCCTCCCGGTGAGCCGCCTGCGCGCCAGACTGCTGGCATGCGCACCGTAAATTCACACACCTGATGGCACGTCTTCCTACGAAACTGCACAGTGAATACGCCTCCCATCAATTCACACACCTTCCAGCACGCATCCCGGTCAGCCTGCGAGGCGACCTGCTAGCATGCGTCCTGCTAGCATGCGTCCTGCCAAAACATATCTGCGTGCACGGATCGCGGGGCGTGTATTGTTTTTCTGCGAAGCTACGACACTTACTCCCTCCGTTTTTATTTAGACTGCATATTAGAGTTGACTGAAGTCAAACTTGATACAATTTGACCAACTTTAAACAAAGAAATAAAAATAATTACCATGACAAATATATATGATGTGAAAGTACATTCAATAAAAATCTAATGGTAATTATTTTTAATTGTAAACATTAACATTTTTGTCTAAATTTGGTCAAAGTTTACAAAGCTTGACTTTAACCAACGCTAATACGCGAACTAAATAAAAACAGTTTGGATTAATAAACCGTTTGCGATGTAAATGTGACGCTTCTATGTTGCATCTATTAATAAGCCCCCTTTTGCAAGAAGCTTAGATGAATACTTCTCTCAAATTGAACGATTTATTTACCACGACCTATAAGTTCCCTATCATGAAATCATGTCAATGGTTCATGAATTCTAGCTTAGCTGGGCGTTTGCTGAAATTTGAAAGCCAAGAGTCGATATTTGCGGCCCAGAGATGTTCGAAATTTATTGTTTTTTCCTTCCATGGGGTCTAAACATGCACCCAAGACAAAAAAATGAATTTCTAATCCATCCGGGCGCACAACCGCGTGGGGATATAGTTCAAATTTGAAATTTAAAAATTAAATACCTAAGGAATCAATTTAATGTATAAAATGTCTTAATGTTCTTTAAAAATCAAATTTTAACAGTGCACTCCTATTGTCACATGTGCACTACATAAAATAGTTTGACATGCATGCCTCTAAGTGACAGTGGTGTGGTGGGACGAGTGGCGATGTGGGGTCCCGCACACAATACGCGTCGTATGCGCGCCACCACATGGGGTTGTCCGGTTAGTTACGCATAAAGCTGACAAGGGGAATTACTCAGGCGAGTATATTGGAGTCTCAAACGTCTCCAAAATATCTATAATTTTTGCTTGTTCCATGCTGTTATATTATCATACTTGGATGTTTTACCATCATTTTATAGCAGCTTTATATCATTTTTGGGACTAACCTATTGACATAGTGCCAAAGTGCCAGTTGCTATTTTTGCTTGTTTTTTACTTCGCAGAATATCAGTACCAAGTGGAGTCCAATCGCGACGAAACTTTTTGGAGATTTTTCTGGACCAGAAGACACCCAGTGGGCCAAAAAGAGCCAGGAAGGTGGGATGTGGAGAGCACAACTCACCAGGGCGCGCCAGGGGGCCTCGGCGCGCCCTGATGGGTTGTGCCCTCCACGGGGCCCCTCCGCACCGCCTCTTATGCCTATAAATTCCCAAATATTCCAAAAACCCTAGGGGAATCGACAAAACACAATTCCAGCCGCCGCAAGTTCCAGAACCTCGAGATCCAATCTAAACACCATCACGGAGGGGTTCATCTTCTTCATATGTGCCTCTCCGATGATGTGTGAGTAGTCCACCATAGACCTACGGGTCCGTAGGCAGTAGCTAGATGGCTCTCTCTCTCTCTCTCTCTCTCTCTCTCTCTCTCTCTCTCTTATGACTCTCAATACAATGGTCTCTTGGAGATCTATTTGATGTAAACTTTTGCGGTGTGTTTGTTGGGATCCGATGAATTTTGAGTTCATGATCAGTTTCTATCCATGAATATTATTTGAGTCTTCTTTGATCTTTTATATGCATGATTACTTATAGCCTCGTATTTCTTCTTCGAATCTTTGGTTTAGTTAGGCTGACTAGATCGATTTTTCTTGCCATGGGAAGAGGTGCTTTGTGATGGGTTCGATCTTGCGGTGTCCTTTCCCAGTGATAGAAGGGGTAGCAAGGCACACATGTATCGTTGCCATTAAGGATAACAAGATGGGGTCTATTCCTACATGAATAGATCTTGTCTACATCATGTCATTGTTCTTATTGCATTACTCCGTTTTACCATGAACTTAATACACTAGATGCATGCTGGATAGCAGTCGATGTGTGGAGTAATAGTGGTAGATGCAGGTAGGAGTTGGTCTACTTATCTTGGACGTGATGCCTATATAATGATCATCGCCTTGGATATCTTCATGGCTATTCGATTTTCTATCAATTTCCCAACAGTAATTTGTTCACCCACCGTGCGCTATACTCTTGAGAGAAGCCACTAGTGAATCCCACGGCCCCCGGGTCTACTTTTCCAACATATTGCTTTCCGATCTATCTTTTTGCCTTCGTGTTTTCAGATCTACAAAACCAAAAACCCAAAAACATATTGCTGCATATTTTATTTGCTCTTTTTATTTTGTGTTCTTGAGAGATCTATCTCTCCTATCTATCACTACCTAATCTATCTTTTTACCGTAGAGAGATTGGCAACTTCTCTTTCGCGTTGGGTTGCAAGTATTTGTTGTTTGTGTGCAGGTGCTGCTTATTGGGTGGTGGTGATCCTCCTACTGGTTCGATAACCTTGGTTTCATAACTGAGGGAAATACTTACTGTCGCTATGCTGGATCATCCCTTCCTCTTTGGGGAAATACCGACGGAGTCTCAAGCCACGTCAAAGGAATTTCTGGCGCCGTTGCCGGGGAGGAAGCGGTGTCTTCTTGCCTATCCTAGGCGCCGAGGGGACTCCATAATCATCTACCAGGTTCCTAATCACAAATCTCATCTCCTTGCAATTACATTATTTGCCATTTGCCTCTCGTTTTCCTCTCTCCCACTTCACCAATTTGCCGTTTTATTCGCCCTCTTTTTCGTTTGCCTTTTTCTCGTCAGATCTCTTCCTTGCTTGCAATCTTGTTTGCGTAGTCACGATGACTCAAGAAAACACCAAGCTGTGTGATTTTTCCAATACTAATAACAATGATTTTATTAGTACTCCGATTGCTCCTCCCGCCACTAGTGCGGAGTCATGTGATATTAATGCCGCTTTGTTGAATCTTGTCATGAAAGATCAATTTGCCGATACTCCTAATGAGGATGCCGCGTCCCATCTAAACACGTTCGTAGAATTGTGTGATATGCAAAAGGAAAAAGATGTGGACAATGATATAGTGAAGTTGAAATCATTTGCTTTTTCCTTGCGGGATCGTGCAAAAATTTGGTTTTCCTCTTTGCCTCGCAATAGTATCGATTCTTGGAATAAGTGCAAGGATGCTTTTAACACTAAGTATTTTCCGCCCGCAAAAATTATTTCCCTTAGGACACAAATCATGAATTTTAAGCAACTTGAGCATGAACATGTTGCACAATCTTGGGAAAGAATGAAGTTGATGCTAAGAAATTGTCCTAGTCATGGTTTAAATCTTTGGATGATCATACAAAAAATTTATGCGGGTTGAATTTTGTCTCTAGAAATCTTTTAGATTCCGCCACGGGTAGTACTTTTATGGAGATTACTTTGGGTGAAGCTACTAAATTGCTAGATAATATCATGGCAAATTATTCACAATGGCATACCGAAAGAGCACCTACTAGTAAAAAAGTTAATTCGGTTGAAGAAATTAGTACTTTGAGTGATAAGGTTGATGCTTTGATGAAATTGGTTGCTAGTAAAAATGCTCCTATTGATATTAATGATGTGCCTTTGTCTACCTTGATTGAGCAAAATAGTGATTCCGTAGATGTGAACTTTGTCTCGCGAAACAATTTCAAGAACAATTCTTATAGAGGTAATTTTAATCCTAGGCCTTTTCCTGGAAATTCCTCTAATAATTATGGTAATTCTTCTTACAATAATAGCAGGAACACCTCTGATCTTGAGAGTAATATTAAAGAATTTATCAATGCGCAAAAGGCTTTCAATTCTACGATAGAAAAAAAGTTGAATAAGATTGATGATATGTCTAAAAGCATTGATAGAATTTCTCATGATGTTGAAAATCTCAAGTTGAAAGCTTTTGTGCCTAAGATTTGTGAATCAATTAAAGCTTTATATGTCTCTATGGATGAAAGTAAGAAAAGAACCGCTATGCTTAGAGCTAAAAGAGAAATCTTAGAAAAATCGTTTTCTAGTGATTGCCTTCATAAAAAAGATGAAGATCTTAAAGTGATTGGTGTTTATTCTATTGATTCCTTGTTTATTAATATTAAGATTGATGATAAAGGGACTGAAGTAGAGTCAATTTTAGCTAGAAGGCGTCCCAATAATTTGGAGGGTGAAAGTCTTCATGAAATTTTTGATAAAAGTGGGTTTGAAGAGGTCAAAACTTTAACTAGTGATGTGCCCACTATTTTGGATTGCAAAGACTTTAATTATGATAGTTTCTCTATGATTGAATGTATTTCTTTGCCTCAATCCATGTTGAATTCACCCCATGCTTATGAGCAAAATAAAGCTTTTACTAAACATATCGTTGATGCCATGATGAAATCTTTTGAAGAAAAGTTGGAGTTGGAGATTTCTATTCCTAGAAAATTACATGATGAGTGATAACCTACCATTAAGGTCAAGATTAAAAATTATGAGTGTTTTGGTTTATGTGATTTGGATGCTAGTGTTTCCACGATTCCGAATCTCTATGTGATGTGCTTGGTCTTACCAATATTGAAGAATGTTCTCTTAATTTGCACTTGGCGGATTCTACTGTAAAAAAGCCTTTGGGAAGAATTAATGATGTTCTTATTCTTGCAAATAGGAACTATGTGCCCATAGATTTTATTGTGCTTGATATTGATTGCAATCCGTCTTCTCCCATTATACTTGGTAGACCGTTTTTGCGCACTATAGGTGCCGTGATTGATATGAAAGAAGGCAATATTCGTTTTCAATTTCCCTTGAGAAAGGGTATGGAACACTTCCCTAGAACAAGAATTAAGCCACCATATGAATCAATCATGAGGGCATCCTATGGATCCAAAACCAAGGATGACAATACTTGAATCTATGCGTTATGCCTAGCTAGGGGCGTAAAACGATAGCGCTTGTTGGGAGGCAACCCAATGAGTAAATACTTTTTTTCTTTTTACTTTCTGTTTTTGAGTGTTGACACAATTATGACTCTGTAATGATTGTGTTTTTATGGTTTATTTAGTGTTTGTGCCAAGTAAAGCCTTTAGGATGATTCATGAGATGAGTAGAAGCAATGCTGAATCTGAAACAGAAAATTTGCGTCCAGTATATGAATTTTCATTTATTGCTGGAACGTGATCTTGAGCTGAAATTTTAACACAGTGTTTCTATACAAATCCCTTACGTTGTCCTAATTCTTCAGAATTTTTAGAGTTACAGAAGTATGGTTAGAATACAGATTACTACAGACTGTTCTGTTTAAGACATATTCTGTTTTCGTTGCATTGTGTGCTGGTTTTGGTGAATCTATGGGTTATATTGAAGGGTATGAGCCATGGTAGAGTTAAAATACAGTAGGTATAATGCAATAATAAAATATGAATGGGTTTTAAACAGCACCTAAAGTAGTGATTTGCTTTATTATACTAACGGATCTCGCGAAGATTTTGTTGAGTTTTGTGTGATTGAAGTTTTCAAGTTTTGGGTGAGATCATGATGGATGAAGGAATAAGGAGTGAAAAGAGCCTAAGCTTGGGGATGCTACCGCACCCCCAAGATATATCCAAAGAGAAACTGGCAACTAAGCTTGGGGATGCCCCCGAGTGGCATCCCCTCTTTCTTCTAACGACCATCGGTATTTTACTTCGAGCTATATTTTTTTCGTCACATATCATGAGTTTTGCTTGGAGCATCTTGTATATTTGCTTGCTTTTTTTGCTAGTTTGTCACTTGTATCCTTGCTGGACACACCTATTTGAGAGAGAGCCAAAATTATGCTATGATTTGTTAGAATTGCTCTATGTGCTTCACTTAAACTTTTTGAGCTATAGAATCGCTCTAGTGCTTCACTTATATCTTTTTGAGCACGGTGTGCTTGGAAATTTTTGTAGAAATACTCTCATGCTTCACTTAGATTAATTTGAGAGTTAGTAAATTTTGAAGAAATCCTCTCATGCTTCACTTATACCTTTTTGAGAGATGAAATCTTTATGCTCATGTGCTAAACTTAAATTTGTTTGAGCTTGCCAAAAAGCAATGGCAATATATGAAACTAGTCCCAAAGTGATAGATATCCAAGGAGGATATAATAAATACTTTCATGAAGGTCGTTGGGCAAATTAAAGTTGATTATTTGTAATAGTTTTGAAACATGATGATAGTAATATGTGAGTCATGTTAGTGAGTAATTATGCTTTAGTAGGAATATTGGTGTTAAGGTTTGTGATTCCCTATGCATGCACGAAAGTCAATAGTTATGCAATGAAGTTACATCCTACTTATGGTGCATTATTCGGTGTTAGTTATGCTCAATGCTCGCTTATGGGAATTTTCGTTTCTTGGTTTGGTTGCTTCTCAATCTATTTGCTAGCCTCCATTTGTACTAAGTAGAAATACTACTTGTGCATCGAAAATCCTTAAACCAAGTTTTGCCTTATGATTCCACCATACCAACCTATATGTGGTATTTCCATGCCGTTCCAAGCAAATTTGTATGTGCAATCTCTAAATTTTTAAAATAAATTTTCTCTTTTGTGTGCTCGTACCGCTCATGAAACGGTGGGGAGTGTCCAATATTTTTCCATTCAAGATGTGTTATTCTCAAGATGAGTGTTTATTCACTTGTCATTGCACGAGAGTGCGGCGGTAATAGGGATGCCCATTCCCGAAATGAAAAAGAAAAAAATATTTACTTTATGTTGTCAAATAATAAATTCCTTGGAAAGTGTTGGTATGGAAGGCAACCGTGGATACGCCCCGCCATGAAAAGTGAATGTTTGGTGGAAAAAGGAATACACTTTATTTTCTGTTTGGGAACCGCCTATGATATATCTAGCATGGAAAGTATTGTGAGCTACTTTGTCGTTTTCATTGAAAGGAAAAGCATGCCACCCAAAATATATTTTCTCTCTCAATTTAAACCTTGAGCTCTGGCACCTCTACAAACCCTACTGCCCTCTGCGAAGGGCCTATCTATTTACTTTATGCAATTTTTTATTTTTACTTTGAGTCTCCATCTTCTCTTATAAAGCACCAACTAGGGGGCACTATGATCATACTTGAGCATTGGGCATAGCTAATATTTGAGTGTGTTTCATGAATGGATCAATGATTGAGCATGATGGGCTAGGGATAACTTTCTTTAGTGTTGATATTTTGAAAGACATGGTTGCTTGTTGACATGCTTGAGTATTGAAGTCATTATGTTAAAACTAGACTATTGCTTTGAATCATTTACAAGTCCAAATGTCCATGCTATACAAAAGAAAAGAATATGAGATGAACATGTTAGGCAGCATTCCACATCAAAAATTATGTTTTTATCATTTACCTACTCGAGGACGAGTAGGAATTAAGCTTGGGGATGCTTATACGTCTCCAACGTATCTATAATTTTTGCTTGTTTCATCCTGTTATATTATCATACTTGGATGTTTTACCATCATTTTATAGCAACTTCATATCATTTTTCGGGACTAACCTATTGACATAGTGCCAAAGTGCCAGTTGATGTTTTTGCTTGTTTTTTATTTTGTAGAATATCAGTACAAAACGGAGTCCAATCGCGACAAAACTTTTTGGAGATTTTTTCTGGACCAAAAGACATCCAGTGGGCCAAAAAAGAGCCAGGAAGGTGGGCTGTGGAGAGCACAACCCACCAGAGCGCGCCAGGGGGCCCCCGGCGTGCCCTGATGGGTTGTGCCCTTCACGGGGCCACTCCGCACCGCCTCTGATGCCTATAAATTCCCAAATATTCCAAAAACCCTAGGGGAGTCGACAAAACACAATTCCAGCGGCCGCAAGTTCCAGAACCTCGAGATCCAATCTAAACACCATCACGGAGGGGTTCATCTTCTTCGTAGCTGCCTCTCTGATGATGCGTGAGTAGTCCACCATAGACCTACGGGTCCGTAGGCAGTAGCTAGATGGCTTTCTCTCTCTCTCTCTCTTATGATTCTCAATACAATGGTCACTTGGAGATCTATTTGATGTAAAATTTTGAGTTCATGATCAGTTTCTATCCATGAATATTATTTGAGTCTTCTTTGATCTCTTATATGCATGATTACTTATAGCCTCGTATTTCTTCTTCGAATCTTTGGTTTAGTTAGGCCGACTAGATCAAATTTCTTGCCATGGGCAGAGGTGCTTTGTGATGGGTTCGATCTTGCGGTGTCCTTTCCCAGTGACAGAAGGGGTAGCAAGGCATGCATGTATCGTTGCCATTAAGGATAACAAGATGGGGTCTATTCCTACATGAATAGATCTGGTCTACATCATGTCATCGTTCTTATTGCATTACTCCATTTTTCCATGAACTTAATACACTAGATGCATGCTGGATAGCGGTCGATGTGTGGAGTAATAGTGGTAGATGTAGGCAGGAGTCGGTCTACATATCTTGGACGTGATGCCTATATAATGATCATCGCCTTGGATATCGTCATGACTATTCGATTTTCTATCAATTGCCGAACAATAATTTTTTCACCCACCGTGCGCTATACTCATGAGAGAAGCCACTAGTGTATCCTACGGCCCCCGGGTCTACTTTTCCAACATATTGCTTTCCGATCTATCTTTTTGCCTTCTTGTTTTCGGATCTACAAAACCAAAAACCCAAAAACATATTGCTGTATATTTTATTTGCTCTTTTTATTTTGTGTTCTTGAGAGATCTATCTCTCCTATCTATCACTACCAAATCTATCTTTTGACAACCTCTCTTTCGCGTCGGGTTGCAAGTATTTGTTGTTTGTGTGCAGGTGCTGCTTATTGGGTGGTGGTGATCCTCCTACTGGTTCGATAATCTTGGTTTTATAACTGAGGGAAATACTTACCGTCGTTGTGCTGCATCATCCCTTCCTCTTTGGGGAAATACCGACGCAGTCTCAAGCCACGTCAGAGTCCCATCCCCGTCCCCATCACCGCCCTCCCATTCCCGTCACCATCTCCGTACCCGTGCGCGGGGATAAAAAGTTTCCCATCCCCGTCCCCATCACCGCCCTCCCATTCCCGTCACCGTCTCCGTACCCGTGCGTGGGGATAGAAAGTTTCCCATCCTCATTGCCACTTCTTTATCCCCGTGGGGAAACCCAACATGCATTTAAGAACAACATTCAATAGTATTTCATTAAAAAACAATATTTCAACGCAATAAACAGTATGTTGTGGCTAAATTTGGGATTTCTTAGGGATATTTGGGCCAGATGGGTGGGATCTGTGGAAATTTGGGTGAACGAGGGCGAAAATTACGTGGGGTCTACTAATTTAAGACCCCACATGTAAGTACTTCATGGTTAAGGCGGGTAATGCTATGTATGTCCGATCCCCATCCCCATCCTGCACGCTGGGTAAGGTATTTGACCCACCATCTTCCCCATGGGAATTCAGGCTGGCACTTCTCCGTTCCCTAATAGAGTAAACAACCATTGGGATGTGGGTAACGGTTTTAACCATTGAAAGCTTCAGGTGAGGCACACGTGCCACGTCAAAAGTCGTGCATTGGGTATATATTTAAAGCATCTCGATCATGACCTTTTTGATGCATCTGTTTGTGTCTCATGCATGCGGTGGTGGTCCTCGTACACTCACTCATGCGGTTACCACCGACACACCCATTCGTTGCCCCCGCATGGTCTATCACCTTGGATGGCACGCGCGAGAGGGGTTTGATCAAAGGTGGATTCATCTTAGTCCATGTTTCAGCGAATATCATGGTGAGATTATAGAAGAAAGTTTGGGCGCATGTATGCACGCGCGTGCTCATTGTACAAGTTGTGAAGCTCCGTTTTGTTCCGATTTGCGAAGGTGCCACATGAAAGGTGTGCATTCGGTATTCAAAACGTCACACAACACCTCCGTACATATGTTAGGGCTGCATGGAGGTGGTGGTTGTCCTCGGACACCGCCCGCCTCGCACATTAGTGTCACTCCCATCTGTGGCCTCGCGTACTTTTGTACCGCAACGAGAGATGTTAATTATTGTGGATTCTTTTTTGGTCGATGTTTGCGGGAGGCCATGGGTGTGAGATTACATGGTATAATTTGAGTGCGTGTAGTGTACGCATGAATGTCTCTCCCATCGGCTCGAATGGGCGTGGGGGGGGGGTATATATATACTACGCGTCGTGAACCTCGCTTTCCATGCGGACTTTAAGATTCCCGAGGAAGGTGTGCCATGCTATAATTTGTGTGCTGGGTATGTAAACATCACACAACACTTCCATGCATATGTTCGATCCACGTTTAGACGATGATTGTCTTTGGATACTCCTTCGTGTGGTTGTCGTTGGAAAGTCCATTCCTGGGCCCGCGTGGTTGTCCATCACATTGACTGACAACGAGAGAGAGGTTACCATGGTGGATTCTTCAATTGTTTTGTGTTATGGTATATATTATATAGGTCATTTGAGTTTCCTTACCCAAGTCTGAGCACACGCGTACGTATGCGTGAATCGTTCCCATCGACGCTCGACAAACTAGTTGTACGCGTCATGAACACTCGCTCGGGGGGGGGGGGTCTTTCCTGTTCCAAAGCATGTCACACATCAAAGTTGCACATGAGGTATATATTAATGAATTCAAAGGCAACACAACATTTCAGTACATATGTTTGCACCACCAGCAGGTGATGGCTGTCTTCGACACTCCTCCGTGTGGTTATCAGCATCATGCCCATTCATGGGCCTCGGTGGACGTCCATCCTTTCGACCGACAACGGGAGAGGTTTGACCAAAATGTTGATTCATTGGTCAAGATGTCCGTGTTGCGAGGCGCATGGGCCATAGTCCACCTTTGATCGGAAAAGAAATGGGGTGGTTTGACCATGCTGGATTCATGTATATGTTTAATTTTCGTCTTACGGCATGAGTGATACGCAAGACCTGTTTGGGGGCATGTATTCGTGGCTAGGATTCCCCCTCCACCGACACGAAGTGGCGACGGAGGAGACATGTGCCACATCAAATTTGCGCATTGGGTATTTTGAACGATCAAACCACCCTGTGCATACATATTTTTGTTCCACATGCAGGCGTGTATGTGTTCTGACCCCTTTCCCGCAATTTTTTTGACGAAATGCTCCTATATATTATTATTCTAGGAGTAAATAGCAAACGATTCGAATGTAACAACCGTTTGTGATTGTACACTCAACAGAAACCATTCCCTCCGCCGCTGGCACATCAGCACGGTCCACTGGTGGGCGCTGGACACGATTGGGTTCCACGATACTTCCCTCGTAAAAATATCTACCACCTTGAGCCATTTGAAAAATGGCGGTTCCGCGGGTTTTCCTATTTGATAGCACACACTTATTATGTTTCTGCTGTGTGCGATGTTTGTAGCTCCCGCCCTGGCCGCGCCGCTTCAATCCCGTAATCTAAATTTTCAGTAGCCCCGGCATCCTCGCATTCCCGCCTAGTAAAATTTTCAGTAGCTGCGCGGCATTTCCTCAAACACCACCCGCCCCCCTCCCCACCACAAAACCTCTGCTCAGATTACGTAAAAAAAGGAAAACCTCCACTCTCGCATGCACCACTCCTCTCCCTCGCTCGAACCCAACCATAGCATTAAACAGCAAGTCCTCTTTACTCCCATATGCAACAACCCCCTTACTCGGGTGTAAGCTTCTGTCACTCTAGTCAACCTGATGAGGACATCCCTACTAATGTTACACCCACATCCCCACCAGCTACACATATTGGACTAGTCACTAGAGCCCGCGCATGCCAACTAAATTATTAGGTACTTTCGTTTCATGGAAATCCTTCTAATGTTTATGAACATATGATGCTGCCTAAATTAGATACTTTTGTTTTACTTGTGAATGAAGGACCTAGCATGGACAAGAAGGATGGCCATTGGAGCGGGATCAAGCATGGAGAAGAAGGTGCGCACGCGGGAAGGAACAATGGACTTTCCAGTGGTGATTTTCGCACTGTGAAGCCACCATAAGGAGTGCTTGGAGGCTTGGACGAAATATACAACATGCCACTTCATAAATTTCGTCCATAGGCTATTATAGGTGCTGCGTCACCTTATTTTTGGGCCAGGCCCATGTAATTTCGAAATACCATATTATAGGCTGTTTTTAGAGTCCGTATGTGTGGGGAAACTGAGTTAGGGCTGATTTCGGACCCCTCCTCCAAGGGGCAACGAAATCCCCCTCTATTCCCCCATATATGCAGCCCTTAGGGCGTCGTTTTAGACTTGGGTTTTGTTTAGATTGAAAGTTAGCCATAGCAGCAACTTCACGTTCTTCGTTTGTGTTCCACGACCAGACAAAGGCATCACAGAACCCCACTTTTCATCAATAAAGCTTTCCTCTTATATTCGCAATGTCCAGATTGCAATCTTAGTTTCTTGCTTGTTCTTCGTTTGCTTGCAGGAAACAGACCCTCATGGTCATGTTGATCGTGCTCCGGCATGGTCAATAACCTCTCGGAGTTGGTTTAGTGATTGCTAAGGCGTGACGTCCTCGCACGTTCGTAGTCGGATCGTCAAAGTTGACTCTACCATAAACGATAGCCATATCTCATCGAAAGACAGGGACAATTTTGCCTCTATCACACCCACTATAAGCAAGTCATGAACGTATTACAACACCATATAACAGGAATCCTGCACGTGTGCGTGGCACGGAAGGCAACATAGGACAGCACCATATCAACATACAATTCATATCAATAACATCATACCACAATTAACCCATAGGACAAAAGTAATCTACTTAAACATCATAGGATAGCCATACATCATTGGATAAAAATATATAGGATTAAGCACCATGTTTAAGTAGAGATTACAGCGGGCAAGAGAGGTTTTACACCGCTGCATAGATTAGATTGCATCTGTTCTTCATACCTACAGTCCACAAAAAAGCCACAAAAAAATTAGGCTTAGATCATCAGCCAATCTGAGCCTTTGCAATTTTCTGTTCGGTATTTGCAATTTTCTGTTCGGTATTTGCTTTGTTGAATTTGCGGTTGCATTGTCGTGTCAAGTTGCTGGTCTTAGCGTCTAGTTCTTTAGAGTTTTGAGTTCTGTTCACAGTTTGTCACGCCGCCACCACATCATCTTCATCACCGC
Source organism: Elymus sibiricus (assembly GCA_039707655.1). Classification (NCBI taxonomy): domain Eukaryota; kingdom Viridiplantae; phylum Streptophyta; class Magnoliopsida; order Poales; family Poaceae; genus Elymus; species Elymus sibiricus. The sequence continues at coordinate 215,540,654 of CM077665.1, read as the reverse complement.
TGCCATATACCACCACCACGCTACCATCATCGCCGCTGCCATATATACCATCACATATCCGCCACCAATCCGAGTCCATATACCACCACCATATATCTGCCATCAATCCGTATCCATATATACCACCATATATCCACCACCAATCCGAGTCCATCCCATATTTGGATTGATTTCGAGATCTCTTTGATTTTATTTTCGCGTTTCCTTGCCTGAGTAGGTTTTGAAAAAAAAGAGTCTGGCACTCTTTTCAGAGCACTTTCTAGGCCAAAATTTTGGTGGGTGATTTTTTTTCCCTATCCTATTTTTAGGCTTTTTGGAGCGTTTTGAGACACTCGCCATCATAGTGATTTTTGTCGCAATTTTTGGTCGTCGCAGCCCCCGATCGCTCCTGGAAAAAAAATTAGTCAAATTTTTTTTTGTGCCCATCCTGTTTATACGACTTGGGAAGAGTTTTGAGACACTCGCCATTATAGTGATTTTCTGAGCAAAAAAAAAGAGCGCAAAAAAAAAAGAGGCGCCAAAAAATAATTCAGAGTGCGCTCTTCCCTTGATTACATGTAACGTCATGATTTTGTGGGTGTTCTAGGCTCGCGTCTCTAGTATGGTCTAGCCTAGGACCAGCACAGTACCGTCATTGAGCGTTCATTCAATTTTGCATCTCTAAACTGATTATTGCTGACCCCTTTTGCTACCATATATAAGCCATCCCAGCTACACATACATCTACGTCGTGTGTTGACACCACCTGGCAATCGCTCTATCCAAGCTTTGAGAGTTTTTGACTACAACGGTTGCCGATCACCGCCTGCTGCTGGGTAAGAACTGTTAAGGATTTGAGATTCGCTTGACGGATTTGTGACACACCACCACCACCACCACCACCACTTCCTAGTAGTCTGTAGGTTCATATTCTTGTGTGTTCCTATTGCTGCTCACCATGACAGGATCACAAGCCGACGAGATCAACTGGGACGGCATGACGAACAAGGAGCTCCATGATAAATTTCAGCAAAGGATGGCTGACCAGGTACACGACGTCGTGACCAGCCTTGGAGAGGCCATGGAGAAGCTACGTGCTTTGGAGAAGACATTCGACACCAAGCTGGACGCTAAGTTCAATGAGGTGCTTGCACGTCTTCCTCCACCAGCTGTACCTGTCGTACCTCGGCAACAACAACACCAACAACACCCAAATTTCGCGGGACGAGCGCAACGTGTGCCTCTCGACCAAGGCCAATATTCTAGTGCCATTGCTACTTCTGCTACTGCTGAAGCTTCTGTGGCTGCTGCTGCTGCTACTGTCGTTGAGCAGAATGAGGATTATGATGGTGATTACGATGATGAGGGAGAGGTTGCTCCCGATCAGCCCCAGGGACAACCACCACCACAAGCACCGGGTCGTCCGCATGTTTACCATCGCAACGGTAGGGCTGCACCACCACCTCAGGTATGGGATCATGATCATCTCCCTAAGATAAAATTGAATATTCCGACATTTGAGGGTAGATATGTTCCTGATATATATCTTACTTGGGAGTTAGAAACAGAACAATGTTTTACATGCTTACAATTTCCTGAGGATAGACGTGTTGTTGCTGCTGTTTGTGCTTTTACTAGTTTTGCTTGTGTTTGGTGGTCTGAACATTGTAGAATACATCATGATAATATCCCTACTACTTGGGCTGCTTTGAAAACTGCTATGCGTAATCGTTGGGTTCCACAATATTATCAATGTGAATTGCTTCAAAATTTGTAGCGTTTAAGACAAGGAAAAAATTCTGTAGAGGAATATTATCAGGAATTACAAACTGGCATGATTAGATGTGGTATTGTTGAGGAGAATGAAGCTATGCCTGCACGTTTTATGGGTGGATTAAATAGAGAGATTCAGACTATTCTAGAGTATAAGGAGTATAACACTATCACTCGTTTATTCCATCTTGCTTGCAAAGCTGAACGTGAAGTGCAGGATCGACAGGCAATGGCGAGAGCTATTTTTTCTGCAGGCCGCGCTTCATCATGGACACCACGTACATCCTCTACTTCCACACGTCCTACTATAGCACCACTTACTTCTGCCGCAAACTCCAACAGAGATACAAGGAAACAGGCACCGCCACCAACCTCCAGCAAGGGCACACCTTCGGGGCCTGCACAGAGCTCTTCTTCATCCATGGCATCTACATGGCAAAAACATGAGGTTATTTGTCATCGTTGCAAGGGTGGAGGTCACTATGCGCCGAATGCCCTTCCAAGCGTGTGATGATTGTTACTAAGGATGGTGGATATGCGTCCGCTAGTGATTATGATGAGGAGAATTTGGCTCTTATTGCAAGTGAAGAATAGGGTGTCGAGGATGCTGAAGAAGAGACACACTACATGGCTGCTGACTACGCTGACAGGTATGAAAGTTTAGTTGCTCAACGTGTTCTAAGTGTGCAAGTTACACAGGCTGAGCAAAATCAGAGGCACAACTTGTTCCATACAAAGGGAGTTGTGAAGGAGAGTTATGTTCGCGTCATCATCGATGGAGGGAGTTGCAACAACTTGGCTAGCATGGAGATGGTGGAGAAGCTGTCTCTAACCACCAGACCACATCCTTATCCTTATTACATCCAATGGTTCAACAACAGTGGCAAGGTTAAGGTAACACGTACTGTTCGTGTGCACTTTAGCATTGCTACATATTCTGATTATGTTGATTGTGATGTGGTACCCATGCAAGCATGCTCCGTTTTACTAGGTAGACCATGGCAATTTGATAAAAAATCTGTACACCATGGTAGGACGAATCAGTATACTCTTGTTCATAAGGATAAAAGTATAACTTTGCTTCCAATGTCTCCCGAACATATTATGAAAGATGATATTGCTAGAGCTTGTAAAGCAAAGCAGAAGCAAAGTGAGAGTGAAAATCAGATTGTGGCAAAGGAATAAGCCTAATAAACAATCATCTAGTGTTGCATCTGAAATAAAACTGAAGAATGGTTGTTTACTTGCCACTAAATCTGATATTACTGGTTTGGATATTAATACATTTGTTTGCTATGCTTTTGTATGCAAAGATGTATTATTTTCCTTCGAGGACATGCCTCCCTCTTTGCCTCCTGCTATCGATAACATTTTGCAGGAGTTCGCTGACATCTTTCTACAAGACATGCCACCGGGATTACCACCTATTCGAGGGATTGAGCATCAAATTGACTTAATTCCCGTTGCATCGCTGCCCAACCGTGCGCCATACCGTACCTATCCATAGGAGACGAAGGAGATTATGCGTCAAGTACATGAGCTGCTCGACAAAGGTTATATATGTGAATCCCTTAGTCCTTGTGCTGTTCCTATTATTCTAGTGCCTAAAAAGGATGGTACATCACATATGTGTGTTGATTGTAGAGGCATTAATAATATTACTATTCGTTATTGTCATCCTATTCCTAGGATAGATGATATGCTTGATGAATTAACTGGCTCTACAATTTTCTCCAAAGTTGATTTGCGTAGTGGATACCATCAAATTCGTATGAAATTGGGAGATGAATGGAAAATAGCATTTAAAACTAAGTTTGGATTATATGAGTGGTTAGTCATGCCTTTTGGGTTAACTAACACACCTAGCAATTTCATGAGACTAATGAACGAGGTTTTACGTGCATTCATTGGACGATTTGTGGTAGTCTACTTTGATGATATGCTGATTTATAGTAGAACTTTGGAGGAACACTTGGATCATTTGCGTGCTGTTTTTATTGCTCTATGTGATGCACGTTTGTTTGGTAACCTTGGTAAGTGCACCTTTCGCACCGACCGAGTATCTTTTCTTGGCTATGTTGTTACTCCACAGGGAATTGAAGTTGATAAAGCCAAGATTGAAGCTATTGAGAGTTGGCCGTAGCCCAAAACGGTCACACAAGTGAGGAGTTTTCTTGGACTCGCTGGTTTCTATAGGCGTTTTGTGAGGGATTTCAGCACCATTGCTGCACCTCTCAATGAGCTTACAAAGAAGGATGTGCCTTTTGTTTGGCGTACCGCACAGGAAGAAGCCTTCACGGTATTGAAAGATAAGTTAACACATGCTCCTTTACTCCAACTTCCTGTTTTTAATAAGACTTTTGAGCTTGAATGTGATGCTAGTGGAATTGGGTTAGGAGGTGTGTTATTACAAGATGGTAAACCTGTTGCATACTTTTCTGAAAAAGTGAGTGGGCCTAGTCTGAATTATTCTAGTTATGATAAGGAATTATATGCTCTTGTTCGGACTTTGGAAACATGGCAACATTATTTATGGCCGAAAGAATTTGTTATACATTCTGATCATGAATCTTTGAAACATATTAAAAGTCAAGCAAAACTGAACCGTAGGCATGCTAAATGGGTTGAATTCATTGAGACTTTCCCTTATGTCATTAAACACAAGAAGGGTAAAGAAAATGTTATTGCTGATGCATTGTCTCGTCGTTATACTATGCTTTCACAACTTGACTTTAAAATATTTGGTTTGGAGACCATCGAAGATCAATATATGCATGACGCTAAATTTAAAGATGTGTTGCAGAATTGTAAAGAAGGGAGAACATGGAACAAGTTCGTCATTAATGCTAGATTTGTGTTCCGTGCTAGCAAGCTATGCATTCTAGCTAGCTCCGTTCGTCTTTTGTTGTTACATGAGGTGCATGGAGGAGTATTAATGGGACACTTTGGTGTGAAGAAGACGGAGGACGTACTTGCTACACATTTCTTTTGGCCAAAGATGAGACGGGATGTTGAGCGTTTTGTTGCTTGCTGCACTACATGTCAAAAAGCTAAGTCACGACTCAATCCTCATGGTTTATATATGCCTTTGCCGGTACCTAGCGTTCCTTGGGAGGATATATCTATGGACTTTGTTTTAGGTTTACCTCGAACAAAGAAGGGGAGGGATAGCATATTTGTTGTCGTGGATAGATTTTCGAAAATTGCACACTTTATACCATGTCATAAAAGTGATGTTGCTGCTAATGTTGTTGATTTGTTCTTTCATGAAATTATTCGCTTGCATGGTGTGCCAAATGCAATTGTTTCAGATCGTGATGTTAAATTTCTTAGCCACTTTTGGAGATGTTTATGGGCTAAGTTGGGGACTAAACTGCTTTTTAGTACTACATGTCACCCCCAAACTGATGGACAAACTGAAGTAGTGAATAGATCATTGTCTACTATGCTTAGGGCTGTTTTGAAGAATAACCTGAAAATGTGGGAAGAATGCTTGCCTCATATTGAATTTGCTTATAATCGTTCACTGCATTCTACTACTAAGATGTGCCCTTTTGAAGTAGTGTATGGTTTCTTACCTCGTGCACCTATTGATTTGTTGCCTCTTCCATCTTCGGAGAAGGTCAATTTTGATGCTAAAGAACGTGCTGAATTGATATTAAAGATGCATGAGTTAACTAAGGAGAACATTGAGCGTATGAATGCTAAATATAAACTTGCTGGAGATAAGGGTAGAAAACATGTTGTCTTTGCGGCTAGAGATCTTGTTTGGTTACATTTGCCTAAGGATCGGTTTCCTGAATTGCGCAAGTCAAAGCTAATGCCATGTGCTCATAGTCCTTTTAAGGTGTTAGAGAAAATAAATGATAATGCATATAAACTTGAGCTGCCTACAGATTTTGGGGTTAGTCCCACTTTTAACATTGCAAATTTGAAGCCTTATTTGGGTGAGGATGATGAGCTTCCGTCGAGGACGACTTCAGTTCAAGAAGGGGAGGATGATGAGGACATCCCTACTAATGTTACACCCACATCCCCACCAGCTACACATATTGGACCAGTCACTAGAGCCCGCGCACGCCAACTAAATTATCAGGTACTTTCGTTTCTTGGAAATCCTTCTAATGTTCATGAACATATGATGCTGCCTAAATTAGATACTTTTGTTTTACTTGTGAATGAAGGACCTAGCATGGACAAGAAGGATGGCCATTGGAGCGGGATCAAGCATGGAGAAGAAGGTGCGCACGCGGGAAGGAACAATGGACTTTCCAGTGGTGATTTTCGCAGTTTGAAGCCACCATAAGGAGTGCTTGGAGACTTGGACAAAATATACAACATGCCACTTCATAAATTTCGTCCATAGGCTATTATAGGTGCCGCGTCACCTTATTTTTGGGCCAGCCCCATGTAATTTCTAAATACCATATTATAGGCTAGTTTTAGAGTCCGTATGTGTGTGGAAACTGAGTTAGGGATGGTTTCGGACCCCTCCTCCAAGGGGCCACGGAATCCCCCTCTATTCCCCCATATATGCAGCCCTTAGGGCGTCGTTTTAGACTTGGGTTTTGTTTAGATTGAAAGTTAGCCATAGCTGCAACTTCGCATTCTTCGTTTGTGTTCCACGACCAGACAAAGGCGTCATAGAACCCCACTTTTCATCAATAAAGCTTTCCTCTTATATTCGCTATGTCTAGATTGCAATCTTAGTTTCTTGCTTGTTCTTCGTTTGCTTGCAGGAAACAGACCCTCGTGGTTAGGTTGATCGTGCTCCGGCGTGGTCAATAACCTCTCGGAGTTGGTTTAGCGATTGCTAAGGCGCGACGTCCTCGCACGTTCGTAGTCGGATCGTCAAAGTTGACTCTACCATAAACGATAGCCATATCTCATCGAAAGACAGGGACAACTTCGCCTCTATCACACCCACTATAAGCAAGTCATGAACGTATTGCAACACCATATAACAGGAATCCTGCACGTGTGCGCGGCACGGAAGGCACCATAGGACAACACCATATCAACATACAATTCATATCAATAACATCGTACCACAATTAACCCATAGGACAAAACTAATCTACTTAAACATCATAGGATAGCCATACATCATTGGATAAAAATATATAGGATTAAGCACCATGTTTAAGTAGAGATTACAGCGGGCAAGAGAGGTTTTACACCGCTGCATAGAGGGGGAGAGAGTTGGTGGTGATGGCGGCGAAGTTGTTGGTGTAGATTGCCGTCATGATGGTTGCCCCGACGGCGCTCCGGCACCACCTGGAGAGAGGGGGAGAGACCCCTCCTCCTTCTTCCTTGGTCCACCCCTAGATGGGAGGAGAGGTTCCCCTCTGGTCCATGGCTGCAATGGCTCCCGGAGGGCAGCAGCCCCTCCGATATTGTATCTCTCTCTCCGTTTCTCTCTTGTTTTCGCACTTGTTTTTTGACCCCTTCACCGTTTCTTAAATATCCCCCATCCTTCTTCTTCTTCCTATGTCCCCCCTAGATGGGAGGAGAGGTTCCCCTCTGGTCCATGGCCGCCATGGTTCCTGGAGGGCACTAGCCCCTCAGAGATTAGATCTCTCTCTCTCTCTTTGTTTCTCTCCTGTTTTCGCGACTATTTTCTAACCCCTTCACTATTTCCTAAATATTCGGAGATTTGTAACTCCGATTTGGCTGAAATTTTGAGCGGATTTTTATCGCAAAATAATCTTTCTTGTGGCAAAAGAAGGGCTGCAACCGACTTAAGGGGTGCCCACAAGCTACCAGAGCGCGGCCACCCCCTGGCCATGCCCTATTGGCTTATGGGGCTCTCGGGCATCGTGTTGCGTTGATTCTTCTTCCCAAAATTTACATATATTCCAAAACAAATCTCTGTAAATTTTTATCGCGTTTGGTCTTCGTTTGATATGGATTTTCTATGAAACGAAAAACACACAAAAAATAGGAACTGGCACTGGGCACTAGATAAGTAAGTTAGTCCCAAAAAACAATATAAAATGTTGCGAAAAGTATATGAAAGTTGTAGAATATTGGCATGAAACAATCAAAAATTATAGATACGTCGGCGACGTATCAACATCCCCAAGCTTAATTCCTGCTAGTCCACGAGTAGGTGAATGATAAAAAGATAATTTTTGATGTGGAATGCTACCTAACATGATCTTGAACAAATGTCTAATCATGGCATGAATATTAAGATACAAGTGATTCTAGGCAATAGTCTATCACTTGACATAAAGACATCAATACTCAGGTTTACTAGCAAACAATCATGTCCTTTCAAACTAACAATGCTAAAGAACGCTATCCCTACAAAATTATATAGCCTATCATGCTTGGTCTTCCTAGCATAAAGTATAAATCATGAGCACCCCGGTGTCAAACCAAGCAATTGGATCATACTTTTTTATGCGGTTCAACATTTTATACCCCACTCAATACATGAGCGTGAACCATGGACATACCATATAGGTGGAATAGAGTATGGTCATAGGTTTCATAGGAGTAAAAGTGGAAAGAAAGGATCACATCAACTAGGCGGATCAATGGGCTATGGAGATGCCCATCAATCGATATCGATGCGAGGAGTAGGGAATTGTCATGCAATGGATGCACTAAGAGCTATAAGTGTGTGAAAGTTTAAATGAAACTAACTAGGTGTGCATCCAACTTGCTTGCTCATGAAGACCTCGGACATTTGAGGAAGACCATCATAGGAATATACAAGCCAAGTTCAATAATGAAAAATTCCATAGTACATGAAAATGACAAATCAGGAGACTCTCTATATGAAGAAAATGGTGCTACGTTGATGCACAAGTGTGGTAAAGGATAGTAGCAAGTCCCTTCTCTCTTTTTCTCTCATTTATTTTTTTCCTTTTTTACGTTTTCTTTTTTTTTCTTTTTTTTCTGTCTTCTCCCCTTTTTTTCTTTCTGCTATTTTTTCTTTTTCTTGGTGGGCTCATTTGGCCTCACCCATTTTTTTATTTTTCATTCGGATTCTCATCCCGACTTGTGGTGGAATCATAGTCTCCATCATCCTTTTCTCACTGGGACAATGCTCTAATAATGGTCATCATCACACTTTTATTTACTTACAACTTGATATGAAAAACTACTAAACAATATGACTCTATATGAATGCCTTTGGCAGTGTACCAGGATGTGCAATGATCTAGCGTAGTGAAAGGTATAAAAAAACAGACAAGCCATGGAAATATCATGCTAGCTATCTTACGATCATGCAAAGCAATATGCAATGAGTGTATTAGTCATATGATGTATCGGTGGAAGTTGCATGTCAATGGATCTCGGAATGGCTATGGAAATGCCATGATAGGTAGGTATGGTGGATGTTTTGAGGAAGATACAAGATGGCTTATGTGCAACAGAGCGTATGATGTCACGGGGTTTGGATGCACCAACGAAGTTTGCTCCAATCCTCGAGGTGAGAATGGACAATGCATGGTACCGAAGAGGCTAACAAATATGAGGTGGTGAGAGTGCGTACATTCATGGATTTACATTAGTCATAAAGAACTAACATACTTATTGCAAGGTTTTATTAGCTCTCTCGAAGCAAAGTACTACTTGCATGCCCCTAGGGAGGAGGTTGGGAGGAGTTAACCATCGCACCCCCCCCCCCCCCCCGATTCAACAGCACAAAGGATTTCAATCAAGGGTAAATCATGCTCCAACTTCATCGCATAACTAGAGACTATACGTGCATGCTTCGGGAATCACAATCCTTAACACCGATATTCCTAATAATACACAATCATCCACTAATACCTCCACATATTACTATCTTAATGTCACAAAACTATTGCAAGGAATGAAACATATTATATTCAGTGATCTACAAGTTTTATGTAGGATTTCATGACTAACCATGTGAATGGCCAATTCCTGTTGACTCTCTAAATAGGTATATGTGAAGCATAAGAGTTTAATTATTTCTACAAAAAACCTGGACATTCCCTATAAAAGTGAAGCAAAAGAGCATTCTACATAACGGTTTTCTATATGTAAAGAAATAGTCATCGAACTTCAAATGATATAAGCGAAGCACATGAAGCATTATATAAAGCCATACTCAAAAGATATAAATGAAGTGCAAAGAGCATTATATAAATCAACCATGGTCTTTCCCATACCAGCATGGTGCATTTATAAAATAAAAATAAAGGCACACGGTGCTCCAAGAATTTACGCATATCATGTGAACAAAACAAAAACTGAGACATACCGATAATTGTTGAAGAAGAAAGATGGGATGCCTTTCGGGGCATCCCCAAGCTTAGGCGCTTGAGTCTCCTTGAATATTTACTTGGGGTGCCTTGGTCATCCCCAAGCTTGAACTCTTGCCTCTCCTTATTCCTCTCATATTGATACCTGCTCGATCTTCGAACACTTCATCCACACAAAACATAACAAAACTTTTATTAGAAAGGTTAGTACATATAATAATAAGATCCCATCATGTCGTTCCATAACATTATTTTATAATTATAATGTAACGTTACCTACTTTATGCTATCACAATTCTATGGCTCCCAAGTCAATGGGGCTCAACAATAACTCAAACATAAGCAGACAAAGCAACTATAACAACAATCTGTGAAAAACAGGACAGTCTGTAAAGATGCAGATGAAACCTATACTTGTCTATCTCAAAAAATTCTGAAAACTTAGTACGTAAGAATTTTTTTGCATAACAGTAATATGTAAAAATTTCGGAATTTTTGCACGCTCCAGTAAAATATGAAAATTCAAACACTACAGCAAAAGTTTCTGTTTTTACACATCACATATCAAACAAGCAATTTAAACAGCCTAAAGGTAAATCTTGGCACATTATTTTTATAATACAATGGGTTTGTACAAGGGGATATTTTTTTGAAAAGTGTCTGTAATCAAGATTCACAAGTTTCCATTGGCATAAACAAAGTTCAAGGCTAGCCCCCACTTCAACGGTGCTCGTCTTTCTCACTTTCACTTTTCTTTTGATTTTTTTTAAGTTCCCCACTTTTTTTATTTTTAGTTATTTTAAAAGCACACAACAGAAATAAACGACTCTCTAAAACTTCTGGGTTGTCTCCCTAGCAGCGCTCTCTTTAAAGCCATTAAGCTAGGCATATAGTGCTCAAGTAATTGATCCACCCGGATCCCAAGGTATATCAATGCCAATTTTAATTAACAATGATTTGTAATTTAGTAGTGAGGACAAAGCAACATATATCATGGAACAACAAAGTCTAACTCTCTTCCTGCATTGGCATGTTATAAAAGAACAATTCATGCACATCAAGTAAAGGCCAATACATAGCATAAGTAGTTTTTGCAATTTTATCGTATTGGAAATATAAAGAGGTGAAGATTTGGTTCCTCTATCATAATAATTGCAAATAGGAGCAGAAGCACATGCATATTATATTCATCAAAAACATCACGTGTAATATTGAAACGCAACCCATCAACATAGTCCCTAATAAGTGCAAACTTCTCCGATATAGTGTAGGTGGGAGAATTCAAAAAGATAATAGGACTATCATGTGTGGGTGCAATAGCAACAATTTCATGCTTAACATAAGGAACTATAGTAAGTTCATCTCCATAAGCATAATTCATATTGGCATCATGGCCACAAGCATAGCAAGTGTTAAGTTCATAAAAAAGGGATATTTTAAATGAATCCAAGGGATTATAGCAATTATCATAGCATTCATCCTTCGGTATGTGTGAAGGGAAATTAAACAATGTATGAGTTGAAGAGTTACTCTCATTATTTCATTATCATTAAACACACATTGATAGGGAAGTTGTTTTTTAGTGTGTTCAGAACAACAAGTAAAATCATGTATTTTGCATAAATTCCAAGCATAGCAACACAAAGTATTAATTTTATGCCACAAGAGTTTCCCTTTTTGAGATAAGCGATGTCGCACAAAATAAGCATGCTCATTTAATGATTTTCCCTCATCTAAGCTAGTTGGGTTTTGAACACGAGCACAAAGGGATCGAAGATGATCCAAGTAAAAAGCTTCAGCAGTATAGTAGATTTTGGGTGGTTTCTCAACCACTGGGTTAGCAAGTGCAACTATTTTTTTTGGTATTTTGTGTTTCCTACCCATAACTAAAGATAGAAAACAACTTAGAACAAAAAAATTACTTAGTGACAGAGCAAACACGAGAATAGCAACCGCTACGCTATTGCTCCCCGGCAACGGCGCCAGAAAAAGGTCTTGATAACCCACAAGTGTAGGGCATCATTTTTAGCCTTTTTGGATAAGTAAGAGTGTTGAACCCAACGAGGAGCTAAAGGTAGAATTAATATTCTCTCAAGTTCTATCGACCATCGATACAACTCTACACACGCTAACGCTTACTTTACCTAGAACAAGTATGAAACTATTTTGTGATAAGAAAACTAGCAGTACTTAGTAGGAGTAAGAGATAGTTTTGCAAGGTAATAAAGAACAAGTAAATAAAAGTTAGGGGCTGTTTATATAAAGATTAATTAAGTTACTTGTTTAGTAGAAAGCTTTTGTGTAACCCAAGAGAAAGATTGTCCATAGGCAATATAACAGATAGATACTTATCATATGCAATGAGGGAGAGGCATACGCTAACACACTTACTGTACTTGGATCATATGCATTTATGATTGGTACTCTAGCAAGCATCCACAACTACTGATTATCAAGGTAAAACCCAACACTAGCATTAAACGTCAAGTCCTCTTTACTCCCATACCCAACAACCCCCTTACTCGGGTGTAAGCATATGTCACTCTAGCCACCCACTATAAGAGAGTCATGAACATATTACAACACCCTACAGTGTGAATCCTCCAAGTGTGCGCAGAACGGAAGGCACCAAAGGACAGCACCATATCAACATACAACTCATATCAATAACATCATACCGCAATTAGCCCATAGGACAAAAGAAATCTACTCAAACATCATAGGATAGCCACACATCATTGAATAATAATATATAGGATTAAGCACCATGTTTAAGTAGAGATTATAGCGGGGAAGAGAGGTTTTACACTGCTGCATAGAGGGGGAGATAGTTGGTGGTGACGGCGGCGAAGTTGTTGGTGTAGATAGCCATCATGATGGTTGCCACGACGGTGCTCCGACGCCATCGGGGGAGAGGGGGAGAGAGCCCCCTCCTCCTTCTTCTTCTTCTTCCTTGGTCTCCCCCTAGATGGGAGGAGAGGTTCTCCTCTGGTCCATGGCCACCATGGTTCCCGGAGGGCATCAACCCCTCAGCGATTGGATATCTCTCTCTGTTTCTCTCCTATTTCTGACCCCTTCACCGTTTCTTAAATATCCCGAGATCCGTAAATCAGATTGGGCTGAAATTTTGAGGGGATTTTTATAGTGAAATTATATTTCTTGGGGAGAAAGAAGGGATCCAACTAACTTAAGGGGTGGCCACAAGCTATCAGGGCACGTCAACCCCTCTTGGTCGCGCCCTGTTGGCTTGTGGGGCCCTCGGGCGTCGTGTTGCATTGATTCTTCTTCCCAAAATTCACATATATTCCCAAACAAATGTTTATAAATTTTTATCGCATTTGGACTATATTTGATATGGATTTTCTATGAAACAAAAAACACACAAAAAACAGGAACTAGCACTGGGCACTGGATAAGTAAGTTAGTCCCAAAAAATAATATAAAATGTTGCAAAAAGTATATGAAAGTTGTAGAATATTGGCATGAAACAATCAAAAATTATAGATACAATGGAGATGTATCATGTGTGTAACCGCGTCCGTCTCTTTTCGAGGGTATTCGGGAAGAGAACACGGCGGGGTTATGATTGACTCGTGAGTAGGTGTTTAGGATCACTTCTTGGTCGTAACTAGTTGATGTTTGTTTATGCGTAGATCACTCTACTTACTCTCGTACTCGTAAGTTAGTCAAATATAAAATGCTTAGTACCCCTACAACCTCACCACTTAACCATTCCTCACCCATTAAGGTTTGCTAGTCTTGATACCCTTGGTAATGAGATTGTTGAGTCCCCGTGGCCCATAGATTACTACAACAACAGGTGCAGGTATAGGTAATGCGATTCTTTGATGTGAGAGCGATTCTTGTTTGGAGTTCTTCTTCTTCTTCTTCTTCTTCTTCTTCTTCTTCGTCGTCGTCGTCGTCGTCGTCATCGATCATAGGATGGGTTCCAGGTCGGCAGCCTAGGATTACGAGGGTGGACATCGTCTTGTTTTTCGTTTGATTTCATCCGCAGTTAGATCCCGCTCTTCTGTATGATGATTGCTATGTATTGATGTATTGAGATATTCATGTTATAGCTTGTGGCGAGTGTAAGCCAACATCTTGTATACTCTTCTCTTCAGTACATGTATTTGTGACGATATCCACCTTGTTAAAGCATCTCCGACATGCGTTTCTATCCTTGTTGAGACTTCCAAGTTTTCATGAGGATAGAACTGCATATTGGGCGTGACAAGTTGGTATGAGAGAAGTACCGACCTAGGAACCCCCTTGATTGATCGAACTTGGCCATTGTCGAGCCTAGAAAAAAACTATATTTTGAGTCTCGTTATATATCGGAGAGTAGGAATTCTTTTTTACTTCTTATCCCATCATCACTCCAGTGAGGAATCATGACATAGGAGTTTTAGTGCGATCCCTCTTCTCACTCATTTTTTTGGATCACGTGGGTATTTTGGAACCTCCACGATGTCAGTGTGATAGAATTCTATTCTTGGTGCCGCCCGTCAGACTAGACATTGTTCCGGGGAGTAGAGCTCCAAGGTTTTCTTTCACACTCATTATCGTTCAGTTTCCTTACTATCTAAGGACGAATATTTTCGAAATCGCTTTAGTACTTTTTGTGGGGAGAGGAGTCTGGCGCCACCCAGTACTGGGGAGGGGGATCAGATGTACTTCCATATTTAGTATCATTGTAGTTATGAGGGTTTGAGGTAGATGAGTTTCCGAGGTCTCTGGTTATGTGTTGGCGGATGTAATACATTGGAGAGTAGTATCATGCTAGGAGTTGAGTGACATATTTGTTCCATGTATCCGTTGGACCAGATTGCATAACTAGAAGAATTCATGAGTTCTCAGGTGGGAATTCAAGTAGTTACCGTTGTTTATCCTGCCAACAAATGCCAGATGGGTTATGTATTTTTTCTGGCTTTAATTCGCAAGTCTCATCCTTTGTTTTGTTGGAGTATGCTAATTCGAGTTGCTTCGAAGTCACATGTTGATTTCATACCCTTTCTAAATGATGCTCTCATATTGCTATGGGGGTGCAAATTCTCTTAATCAATCGGAATTGTCATGCCAAGTCTTTTCCCAACCGGTGTGCTTCTCTTCAACTTAATCCGATCCTTTTCAACATTTTCAAGATCAATTCCCAGTTTTCTCAACACAGTTCTTTTCATCCATCCGAAGTTGCCTTTGTTTTGCCCGCCCTCCACCCTTGTTCTTCCGGAGCCAGACATCTCGAATCAAATGTCCTTCTATTCAGGTGAAGCCTCTTCATCCGTTCTCTTCCATGTTTCAATCCAGTGATTTTTGTGAAGATGCTCATGAGATTCAAGTTCATCATTCTTCATTATAGTTTTGTTCTTTGGCGCATTCAATTCAATCTCTCGGTGTTGATCTTATCCCTTTTCTTTGATTCAAATGTTTTCCCGTGTTGGAAATTCACATCCAAGCCTCTCTTGTTTATTCACCTCTCTCTATTCTATCCGGAGTGGCAAAGACATCTAAGAAGATTCGTTTTCTCGTTCGGAATCCATTTAAGTTATTCGAGGTTATCAACCTCATCAAATTTGCAATTTGTACCAATGCAAATCTCTCCTTATAAGCAATCATTTCAACAATATTTTGTTTTGAGTGGGACCATTTCCCATAGGTTCCTCTCTAGGATCCAACCAGACTTTTCTAATCTTTCCCGGAGATGCTCTCAAATTATTTTTAAGTGTGACGTAAGAATTAATTCCATGAGTCATATTCCTTCTCCAAGATCACTTTTGAATTTTGTTCATTTTGGACTAAACCTCTCTAATTGTTCAGGAGTATCTTAGTTATTCATGGTGGTGTTCCTCGTCATCATTCTCAGCTTGGAAGATCGAAGGAGAGTTTTCTCTTAATCTTTATCCATTCTCATGAAGATTCATGGTTCAAGGTTGATGCTATCCTCTCAATTTTTTTCATTCGTGAGAATTTATTTTCTTGTCTATCCAGAGCATTTCATAGTTGTTTTCGTTCTCGATCCTCTGAAGTCCATCATTTCCGAAGATTTCCTCGCACTCAGCTTTCAGCTCTCGTTCTCCAATTCTGGTAAATTGATGTCTCTTCGTTCAATATTTTGCTTCGTTTGTATCTATATTCTAACCGGTGTCGTGTTCAATTTACTCATAGTCAAACGGGGTCTCTTCGTTCTCAAGTATCCCAATTCATTCGAGATATCTTCATTCGTTCTTTCCAATTCTTACCGTTGTTTTGTTCAAGATTTCCTCAAGTTCGTGCTATCTCTCTTCAATCTTTTCAAGAAGAATAAGTAGTATGCAAATCCGTTGCTTGTCATCAAGTTAACTTGATGAAGGATAAACATAACATAATTCTTATTCTTGTTTCATCAAGGCGATTTCAATCCTACTTCCAGACTTCCAAGTTTTCTCCTTCTGCTCTAAGTGAATGAAGTTTTCATCTCTTTGTTGATCTCAATCAAATCAACTGCTTCCGTTAGTGTCCGGTTGTCACCTCATAAATTTTGGGACGTTTTTCTAAGCCCACAATAAGCTTATTTCTTCATTGTTGATTTTTCAACAACTCTGTTCAGTCCTTCATTGAAAGGATGCTTTTAAAATTCAATTGTGGTAGAAATTTTCATTTTCTTATCTGTTCTTTTCTTTCCAACGATCTAGCTTCTACTCTTTTGTTCCGAAGCCATTGTGATGTTGCTCTATTTGACCTGTAATCTCGTTTTCTCAAGACCATGTTCTAGTCCTTCCTTATCCATTTTACCGGAGTGTGTGTTCTCTTTTCAAGTTATTTCCATGTTATCAAGTTTGCCTCCCTTTTCAATCGATGGGCTACCCAAATTCTTTCTTTCTCATTCGTTGTCAATCTCGTTTCAATTCGAGTGGCTTCGAATTCTCACTTGTTCGTTGTGCCAATCTCCATCTCTTTGCAATCTCCTAGGTTCATTGATTTCACTCGTTTATCAAAGAAGCAACTTCGTTTTACCTTAGCTTCTTCCGCTTCTCATTCTAAGATCTCGAGGCATGATCACTTGTAAGTGGGGGAGAGTTGTAACAACTTGAGACCGATGCTCCAGTTGCCTTCCATTTATTTCCGTTATCACTATGTGATTTATTTGGTTGTCACATTCATCATCCGTCATCTGCATTGCATTGGCACTCCATTGCTGTTTCTTATCGTTATTGTCGTTGATGATTTCGAGACCAAACACACACGCATGCGCCCGCGACATCACCAAAATATTGTTTTATAAGTGGGTATAAAACGTTTTCAGAATGGGTTGAAAGTTGGCGTGCGGTCTTAATATATTGTAGGTAGACCGTCTGCAAATTTTCGTCGCATTTGGAGTTCGTTTGATACCCCAATCGTTAAATCTACGGCGGCGATATCACCGTTATAATTGCAGATGTTTTTGGTGTTTTAAAATGTAGCTGCTTGACTTCCCTCTCTCCTTAGCCTAACCCAGTCTACACAACCCACCTAGCCCCCTTCGATCGGAACCATCGGATCGCGACCGGAGGGCTCCGAAAACCCCTAAAAAAACCTCAAACATTAAAAGCTTCCCTATCTAAGTAGCCTACCCCGCCTATTTGGGAAACCTAGCTTCCCTAGACTTTCTCCTCGAATTAAGGTGCCGCCAAACCCCTCCTCTCCACTTGTCCGCTGACTACCTCCACCCAACCACCGCCATGTCGCCTTCTCTCCCTCCTCCCACGCCCGCAGGCCCATGGGGCCTGAATCAGGCCCGTTGGGCCTGAACCACCATCGCGGCTCGCCCGCGCGCCCTGCGCCCTGGGTTCACTCACCCGGGGCCCCTGCCTCCTCTCGCTGGCTCCCGTGCGGCCTGGCTCCTGCGACCGGGTGCCACACCCTCCGGCGACCCAGCCACCAACCGGCCCTCTCACGGGAGCAGGCCCGTGCTGTCGTGCCCTGCTCTCCTCTCATTCTCCTTCCTCGCCTCACCCCTCCTCCTCTTTGTCCCCCTGTAGGGCAGCGCACCGCCGCGAGCTTCCTCGCCCCTACCGCCGGAGCATTGTGCTGACGATGTCCGCATCCGCCTCCGGCCCGGATCCGGCGAGATCTGGCCAGGAACCGTTGTCCACTCACCTCCTCCTACGTCACCACCACCCGCCGGGGTCACCCTCATCGATCCTCACCGTGCCATGGCCTCTTCTTCGCCTCCGGTATGCCGTCATCCCGGGATCTTTCGAGCCCACCAACCAAATACCTGAATTTGCTCACCCCGCACCGCACCGTCCCATTTTCCCGGAGGTATAAATTTTTCATTAAGTCTTTTGACCCGTTGATATGTCTCCAATGTATCTATAATTTTTGATTGTTCCATGCTATTATATTATCATTCTAGGATACTTTTTAAACATTTACTTGCTTTTTTATATTATTTTTGAGCACTAATCTATTAACCCAGTGCCATGTGCCAGTTGCTGTTTTCTGCATGTTTTTGGCCTTTCTGGAATACTATACCATACGGATTTCAAATACCCCGAAACTTTTTGATGATTTTTTCTGGACAAAATAAGATCTATAAGCTTCGGAGGAAGACCGGAGGGCACACAAGGTGCCCCAATCCAACAAGGCGCGCCCAGGGGGGTGGCCGCACCCTGATGGCTTGGGGCCACCTCCCAACTCCTCTGGCCCTGATTTCTTTTCTATAAATTCTCACATATCCCAATGACCCTAGAGAGCCTCCCGAAACATTTTTTCCGCCGCCGTAAGTCTATGTCCTGCCGTGTGCCCATCTGGAGCCCTATTCTGGTGCCCTTCTGGAGGGGGGATCGATCATGGAGGGCTTCTAAAGCAACCTTGCTGCTCCCATGGTGATGTGTGAGTAGTTCACCACAGACCTACGGGTCCGTAGTTAGTAGATAGATGGCTATCTCTCTCTCTCTATGTTCTTCAATGCCAAGATCACCACGATTCCCGTGGTGATCTATCCTATGTAATCATCTTTGCGGTGTGTTGTTGGGATCCGGTAAATTGTGGGTTTATGTTCAGATTATTCATGAAAATATATTGAATCCTTGCTGGTTATTAATATACATGATTATTATAGCTCCGTAATGCTCTCCGATCTATCAGTTTGGTTTGGCCAACTATATTGATTTATCTTCAGTGGGATTGGTGCATTGTAGTGGGTTCAATCTTGCGGTGCTAAATCCCAGTGATAGAAAGGGACATGACACGTATTGTATTGCTGCCATTAAGGATAAAACGATGGGGGTTTATTCATACTAATTGGATTTACTTTGACTATATCATGTCATAATCTTCCAAGCATTACTCTGTTTTTACTTAATACTCTAGATGCATGTTGGATAGCCGTTGATGGGTGTAGTAATAGTAGTAGATGCAGGTAGGAGTCGGTCTACTTGTTTATTGACGTGATGCCTATATACATGACCATTTTTGTGAATAAATATTGCATAACTATGCGCTTTTCTACCAATTGCCCAACAGTAATTTGTTTACCCACCGTATGCTTTCTTTGAGAGAGAAGCCTCTAGCAAAAACTATGCCCCCCGGGTCTCCTCACAAATATATTTACTAAAGCTACAAATACCATGCTGCCATTTTTACTTTCTTTTATTTTCAAGTTATATTTATCAAACTATCTATCTATCACTACTTATCGCTTGCAAGTAACAAGTTCAAGGGGATTGACAAACCTCTTGCCCGCGTTGGGTGCAAGTGTGTGCTCTTTTGTGTGTAGGGACTGAAGACTGGAAATTGCGTGGTCCTCCTATTGGTTTGATAAACTTGGTTCTCACTGAGGGAAATACTTACATCTACTGTAGTCCATCATCCTGATGAGGACATCAATACCATTGCTACACCCACACCCCTTGCTGCTATACATACTGGACCAATTGCTAGAGCTCGCGCACGTCAATGGAATTACTAGGTACTTTCGTTTATTGGGAATCCTTCTAATGTTCATGAACATATGATGCTGCCGAAATTAGATACTTTTGTTTTACTTATGAACGAAGGACCTAGCATGTTCAAGAAGGATGGCCATTAGAACGGGATCAAGCATGGATGAGAAGGTGCGCACGCGGGAACGAACAATGGACTTTCCAGTGGTGATTTTCGCACTTTAAAGCCACCATAAGGAGTGCTTGGAGGCTTGGACAAAATATACAACATGCCACTTCATAAATTTCGTACATAGGCTATGATAGGTGTTGCGTCACCTTATTTTTGGGCCAGGCCTATGTAATTTCGAAATACCATATTATAGGTTCTTTTTAGAGTCCGTATGTGTGGGGAAACTGAGTTAGGGCTGGTTTCGGACCCCTCCTCCAAGGGGCCACGAAATCCCCCTCTATTCCCCCATATATGCAGCCCTTAGGGCGTCGTTTTAGACTTGGGTTTTGTTTAGATTGAAAGTTCGCCATAGCTGCAACTTCGCGTCCTTCGTTTGTGTTCCACGACCAGACCAAGACGTCACAGAACCCCACTTTCATCAATAAAGCTTTCCTCTTATATTCGCAATATCCAGATTGCAATCTTAATTTCTTGCTTGTTCTTCGTTTGCGTGTAGGAAACAGACCCTCGTGGTCAGGTTGATCGTGCTCCGGGGTGGTCAATAACCTCTCAGAGTTGGTTCAGTGCTAAGGCGCGACGTCCTCGCACGTTCGTACTCGGATCATCAAAGTCGACTCTACCATAAACGATAGCCACATCTCATCGAAAGACAGGGACAACTTTGCCTCTATCAAGTGGTATCAGATTTCCAGGTTGCTCGGTGAGATTTTACCAATTTTCGTAGTTAGCTCGTATCTGTTCTTCATACCTATAGTCTACGAAAAAGCCAAAGAAAATTAGGGTTAGATCATCATATCCGAACCAATCTGAGCCTTTGCAATTTTCTGTTCGGTGTTTGCTTTGTTGAATTTGCGGTTGCATCGTCGTGTCAAGTTCCTGGTCTTAGAGTCTAGTCTTTAAGAGTTTCGAGTTCTATTCACAAGTTGTCACGCCGCCGCCACACCATCATCATTGCCGCTGCCAAATACCACCACCACGCTACCATCATCGCCGCTGCCATATATACCACCACATATCCGCCACCAATCTGAGTACATATACCACCACCATATATCTGCCATCAATCCGTATACATATATACCACCACATATCCACCACCAATCCGAGTCCATCCCATATTAGGTTTGATTTCGAGATCCCTTTGTTTTTGGATTCGCATTTCCTTGCCTCAGTAGGTTTCGGAAAAAAAGTCCGGCACAGTTTTCAGAGCAGTTTTTAGGCCAAAATTTCGGCGGGTGAAAATATTTTTTCCCTATCCTATTTTTAGGCTTTTTGGAGCATTTTGAGACACTCGCCATCATAGTGATTTTTGTCTTGATTTTTGATCGTTGCAGCCCCGAATCGCTCCCGAAAAAAAATTGTCAATTTTTTTGTGCCTATCCTGTTTATACGTTTCGGGAAGAGTTTTGAGACACTCGGCATTATAGTGATTTTCTGAGCAAAAAAAAGAGACGCCAAAATAATAATTCAGAGTGTGCTCTTCCTTGATTGCGTGTAGCGTCGTGATTTTGTTGGTGTTCTAGGCTCGCGTCTCTAGCACGGTCTAGCCTAGGAACAGCACGGTACCGTCGTTGAGCGTCTTTTCAACTTTGCATCTCTGAACTGATTATTGCTGACCCTTTTTGCTACCAGATTATAAGCCGTCCCAGCTCCACATACATCTACATCGTGTGTTTGATACCACCTGGCAATCTCTCTATTCAAGCATTGCGAGTTTTAACTACAACGGTTGCCGATCACCACCTGCTGCTGGGTAAGAACTGGTAAGAAATTGAGATTTGCTTGATGGATTTGTCACACACCACCACCACGACCACCACCACTTCCTAGTAGTCTGTAGGTTCATATTCTTCTGTGTTCCTATTACTGCTAACCAGGCCAGGATCACAAGCTGACGCGGTCGAATGGGAGGTTATGAACAACAAGGAGCTCCATGAAAAATTCCAGCAAATGATGGCTGACCACGTACAAGACTTCGTGACCAGCCTTGGAGAGGCCATGGAGAAGCTAGATGGTTCGGAGAAGATGTTCGAGACGAAGTTGGATGCTAAGTTCAATGAGGTGCTTGCACGTCTACCAGGGCTGCACCACCCCCTCAGGTACAAAATCATGACCATCTCCCTAAACTTAAATTGAATATTCCTACATTTGATGGTAGATATGTTCCTGATATATATCTTACTTGGGAGTTAGAAATAGAACAACATTTTACATGCTTACAATTTCCTGAGGATAGACGTGTTACTGCTGCTGTTTGTTCATTCACTAGTTTTGCTTGTGTTTGGTGGTCTGAACATTGTAGAATACATCATGCTAATATCCCAACTACTTGGGCTGTGTTGAAAACTGCTATGCGTAATAGTTGGGTTCCACCATATTATCAACGTGAATTGCTTCAAAATTTGCAGCGTTAAAACAAGAAAAAAATTCTGTAGAGGAATATTATCAGGAATTACAAACTGGCATGATTAGATGTGGTATTGTTGAGGAGAATGAAGCTATGCTTGCACGTTTTATGGGTGGACTGAATAGAGAGATTCAGACTATTCTAGAGTATAAGGAGTATAACACAATCACTCATTTATTCCATCTTGCTTGCAAAGCTGAACGTGAACTGCAGGATCGACATGCAATGGCGAGAACTAATTTTTTTGTAGGTCGAGCTTTATCATGGACACCACATACATCATCTACTTCCACACGTTCTACTACAGCACCACTCACTTCAGCCGCCAACTCCAACATGGTTGCTGACTATGCTGACAGGTATGAAAGTTTAGTTGCTCAACGTGTTTTGAGTGTGCAGGTTACACATGCTGAGCAAAATCAGAGGCACAACTTGTTCCATACAAAGGGAGTTGTGAAGGAGCGTCATGTTCGCGTTATCATCGATGGAGGGAGTTGCAACAACTTGGCTAGCATAGAGATGGTGGAGAAGCTATCTCTAACCACCAGACCACATCCTCATCCATACTAAATCCAATGGTTCAACAACAGTGGCAAGGTTAAGGTAACACGTACTGTTCGTGTGCACTTTAGCATTGCTACATATTCTGATTATGTTGATTGTGATGTGGTACCCATGCAAGCATGCTCCGTTTTACTTGGTAGACCATGGCAATTTGATAAAAATTATGTACACCATGGTAGGACAAATCAGTATACTCTTTTTCATAAGGAGAAAAATATGACTTTGGTTCCTATGTCTCTTGAATATATTATGAAAGATGACATTGCTAGAGCTAATAAAGCAAAACAGGAGCAAAGTGAAGTTGAAAATCAGATTGTGGCAAAGGAATTTGAGCAACATAATAAGCCTAATAAACCATTATCTAGTGTTGCATCTGAAATAAATCTGAACAGTGGTTGTTTACTTGCCACTAAATCTGATATTACTGATTTGGATGTTACTACATCTGTTTGCTATGCTTTCGTATGCAAAGAGGTATTATTTTCATTCAAGGACATGCCTCCCTCTTTGCCTCCTACGGTCATTAACATTTTGCAGGAGTTCGCTGACGTCTTTCCACAAGACGAGCCACCGCGATTACCAACTATTAGAGGGATTGAGCATCAGATTGACTTAATTCCCGGTGCATCTCTACCCAACCGTGCACCATACCGTACCAATCCAGAAGGAGATTATGCGTCAAGTACAGAAGCTGCTCGACATAGGTTATATACGCGAATACCTTAGTCCTTGTGTTGTTCCTATTATTCTAGTGCCGAAAAAGGATGGTACATCTCGTATGTGCGTTGATTGTAGAGGCATTAATAAAATTACTATTCATTACCGTCATCCTATTGTTGGGCAACGTTGCATGGGAAACAAAAAATTTCCTACGCACACACAAGATCTATCCATGGTGATGAGCATCTACGAGAGGGAGAGTGAATCTACATACCCTTGTAGATCGCTAAGCGGAAGCGTTAAGAAACGCGATTGATGTAGTCGAACGTCTCCGCGATCCAAATCGCAAGTCGTCCCTCGATCCGATCATGAACTAGTGCCGAACGGACGGCACCTCCGCGTTCAACACACGTACGGCTTGATGACGCCTTCACCTCCTCGATCCAGCGAGCGATGGTGAAGTAGTAGATGAGTTCCGGCAGCACGACGGCGTGGTGATGGTGGTGAGGAACAATCTCTGCAGGGCTTCGCCAAGCGCTACGGAGATTATGACGTAGGAACTAGAGGGTTAGGGTTGCCGCACACGGCTTGGGGAAATCTTGATGTATTCCGGGTGCTAGCCCTGCCCCTCTATTTATATGTTGAGCCCTGGGGTCGAAACTTGGAGAAAGAGCCTCCTCAAAGTCGGTTTGGCCCGCAAGGCAAGAGTCCTGCTCGGACTCCAGGACCAGACGCCAGGGTCCCTGGCGTCTGGCCCCTGGTCTCCGCAAAACTTCCTTTTGCACCTTCCTAAAGCCTCGTGGGCTTTACCCCTTGGCCCAAATAAAGTGTTCTCGTACCCGAACATTTCGGGAAACATCCGGAACCCCTTCCGGTGAATTCCGGAACCCTTCCGGAGACCAAACACTATTATCCCATATATCAATCTTTACCTCCGGACTATTCCAGAGCTCCTCGTCATGTCTGGGATCTCATCCGGGACTCCGAACAACTTTCGGTCACCAACATAACAACTCAACTATACTTATATCGTCACCAAACGTTAAGTGTGTAGACCCTGCGGGTTCGAGAACTATGTAGACATGACCGAGACACCTCTACGGTCAATAACCAATAGCGGGACCTGGATGCCCATATTGGCTCCTACATATTCTACGAAGATCTTTATCGGTCGAACCTCTATGTCAAGGATTCAGTTAATCCCGTATGCTGTTCCCTTTGTTCTTCGGTATGTTACTTGCCCGAGATTCGATCGTCGGTATCTCTATACCTAGTTCAATCTCGTTACCGGCAAGTCTCTTTACTCGTTCCGTAATACAAGATCTCGTGGCTAACACTTTAGTCACATTGCTTGCAAGGCTCATTGTGATGTTGTATTACCGAGTGGGCCCTGAGATACCTCTCCGTCACACGGAGTAACAAATCCCAGTCTTTATCCATGCCAACCCAACAGACATACTCGGAGATACCTGTAGAGCACCTTTATAGTCACCCAGTTACATTGCGACGTTTGATACACACAAGGTACTCCTCCGATGTCAGGGAGTTGCATGATCTCATGGTCATAGGAACAGATACTTGACATGCAGAAAACAATAGCAATAAACTGACACGATCATATGCTACGTTTACAGTTTGGGTCTTGTCCATCACATCATTCTCCTAATGATGTGATCCCGTTATCAAATGACATCTCATGTCCATGGCTAGGAAACCTTCACCATCTTTTGATCAACGAGCTAGTTAACTAGAGGCATACTAGGGACACAGTGTTGTCTATGTACCCACACATGTATTTGAGTTTCCAATCAATACAATTATAGCATGGATAATAAACGATTATCACGAACAAGGAAATATGATAATAACTAAATTATTATTGCCTCTAGGGCATATTTCCAACAGTCTCCCACTTGCACTAGAGTCAATAATCTAGTTCACATCACCATGTGATTTACATTGTTCTAACACCCAATGAGTTCAGGGGTTCGATCATGCTTTGCATGTGAGAGAGGTCTTTAGTCAACGGGTCTACGACATTCAGATCCGTGTGTACTTTGCAAATCTCTATGCCATACTGTAGACACTTCTACCACACTCCACTTGGAGCTATTCCAAATGGCTGCTCCACTATATGTATCCTGACTGCTACTCAGAGTCGTCCGGATAGGTGTCAAAGCTTGCATCGACGTAACCCTTTACGACGAACTCTTCATCACCTCCATAATTGAGAAATATTTCCTTAGTCCTCTAGTTACTAAGGATAATCTTGACCGCTGTCCAGTGATCCACTCCTGGATCACTCTTGTACCCCTTGACAGAATCATGGCAAGGCACACATCAGGTGCGGTACACAGCATGGCATACTATACAGAGCCTAAGGCATAGGGGATGACCTTCGTCCTTTCTCTTTCTTCTGCCGTGGTCGAGCTTTGAGTCTCACTCAACTCCACACCTTACAAATCAGGCAAGAACTCTTTCTTTGACTGATCCATTTTGAACTCTTTCAAAATCTTGTCAAGGTATGTACTCATTGAAAGTCTTATCAGACGTCTTGATCTATCTCTATAGATCTTGATGCCCAATATTTAAGTAGCTTCATTCCAGGTCTTCCTTTGAAAAACTCCTTTCAAATGACCCTTTATGCTTTCCAGAAATTCTACATCATTTCCGATCAACAATATGTCAACCACATATACTTATCAGAAATTCTATAGTGCTCCCACTCACTCTATTGTAAATACAAGTTTCTCATAAACTTTGTATAGACATAAAAACTATGATCACCTCATCAAAGTGTATATTCCAACTCCGAGATGCTTGCTCCAGTCCATAGAAGGATTGCTGGAGTTTGCATACATTTTAGCATCCTTAGGACTGACAAAACCTTCCGGTTGTATCACATACAACCTTTCCTTACGGATACCGTTAAGGAAACGATGTTTTGACATCCATCTGCCAGATTTCATAACTGAAAAATGCAGCAACTGCTAACATGATTCCAGCAGACTTTAGCATCGCTACGGGTGAGAAAGTCTCATCGTTCCTCAACGCCTTGAACTTGTGAAAAACCCTTTGCCACAAGTCGAGCTTTATAGACGGTGACATTACCGTCCACGTCCGTCTTCCTCTTAAAAAATCCATTTGTTCTGAATGGCCTTACGCCCTTCAGGTAATAATTCCAAAGCCCATACTTTGTTTTCTTACATGGATCCCATCTCGGATTTCATGGCCTCTAACCATTTCTCGGAATTCGGGCCCATCATTGCTTCTCCATAGCTCGTAGGTTCATCGTTGTTCAACAACATGACCTCTAAGACAGGGTTGCCGTACCACTCAGGAGCAGTACGCGTCCTTGTCGACCCACGAGGTTCGATAGTAACTTGATCCGAAGTTTCATGATCATCATCATTAACTTCCTCTTCAACTAACGTACGCTCCACAGAAACAACTTTCTGCGCTGCGCTACTCTTTGGTTGAAACAAAGGTTCAACAACCTCATCAAGTTCTATCTTCCTCCCACTCAATCTTTCGAAAGAAACTTTTTCTCGAGAAAGGACCCGTTTTAGCAACAAACACTTTGTGCTTGGATCTGAGATAGAAGGTTCACCCAACTGTTACGTTAGGGTATTCTATGAAGATGCATTTGTCCGCTTTGGGTTCGAGCTCATTAGGTGAAAACCCTTTTTCACATAAGCGTCGCAGCCCCAAACATTAAAAAAAATGACAGCTTAGGTTTCCGCCAAACCAAAATTCATATGGTGTCATCTCAACGGACTTATGGTGCCCCTTTTAAAGTGAATGTGGTTTTCTCTAATGCATAACCCTAAAATGATAGTGGTAAATCGATAAGAGACATCATAGTTCGCACCATATCTAATAGAGCACAACTACGACGTTCGGACACACCATCACACTATGGTGTTCCAGGTGGCGTGAGTTGTGAAACAACTTCCACATTGTCTTAAGTTATATACCAAACTCGTAACTCAGATATTTACCTCCATGATCATATCGTAGACATTTTATCTTCTTGTCACGATGATCTCAAACTTCACTCTGAATTTGCTTGAACTTTTCAAATGATTCAGACTTATGTTTCATTAAGTAAATATACCATATATCTACTAAAATCATCAGTGAAGGTAAGAAAATAACGATATCCACCGCACACTACAATACTCACTGGACCATCATACCGGAAAACGGGGTTTTAGTCATCTTGCCCATGAGGCATGGTCCGCATGTCTCAACCGATTCGAAATCGAATGAGTCCAAAGATCCATCAGCATGGAGTTTCTTCATGCGTTTTACACCAATATGACATTTAGCGGCAGTTCTACAAGTATGTGGTACTATCATTATTAACTTTGTATCTTTTGGCATCAATATTATGAACATGTGTATCAGTACGATCAAGATTCAATAAACCACTCTTATTGGGTGCATGACCATTGAAGGTATTATTCATGTAAACGGAATAACCATTATTCTCTAACTTAAATGAATAACTGTATTGCAATAAACTTGATCTAATCACGTTCATGCTTAACGCAAACACCAAATAACACTTATTTAGGTTCATCACTAATCCCGAAGGTAGAGAGAGCGCGCGATGGTGATCACATCAACCTTGGAAACACTTCCAACACTCATCGTCACCTCACCCTTAGCTAGCCTCCATTTATTCCGTAGCTTTTATTTCGAGTTACTAACATTTAGCAACCGAACCGGTATCTAATACCCAGGTGCTACTAGGAGTACTAGTAAGGTACACATCAATAACACGTATATCAAATATACTTCTGTCGACGTTGCCAGCCTTCTTATCTACCAAGTATCTAGGGCAGTTCCGCTTCAGCGACCGTTCTCCTCATAATAGAAGCACTTAGTCTCGGGTTTGGGTTCAACCTTGGGTTTCTTCACTGGAGCAGCAACTGACTTGCCATCCATGAAGTTTCCCTCCTTGCCCTTGCCCTTCTCGAAACTAGTGGTTTCACTAACCATCAACACTTGATGCTCCTTCTTGATTTCTACCTTCGCGGTGTCAAACATTGCGAACAGCTCAGGGATCATTATTTCCATCTCTGGCCTTTTATAGTTCATCACGAAGCTCTAGCAGCTTAGTGACAGTGACTTGGAGAACTATATCAATCACTATCTTATCTGGAAGATCAACTCCCACTCGATTCAAGCGATTGTAGCACCCAGACAATCTGAGCACATGCTCAACGATTGAGCTATTCTCCATCATCTCGCAGGCAAAGAATCTTGTTGGAGGTCTCATACCTCTCAACACGGGCACGAGCCTGAGATCCCAATTTCAGCTCTTAGAACATCTCATATGTTCCATGACGTTCAAAACGTTTTGGAGCCTCAATTCTAAGCCATAATGCATGACGCACTGAACTATCAAGTAGTCATCAGAACGTGCCTGTCAGATGTTCACAACATCTACAGACGACGCTTGAGGGGGTGGCGCACCGAGCGGTGCATTAAGGACATAAGCCTTCTGTGCAGCAATGAGGACAATCCTTAGATCACGGACCCAGTCCGCATTATTGCTATCATCATCTTTCAACTCTATTTCTCTAGGAACATATAAAAATTCAAGGGAGCTACAGCGCGAGCTAGTAATCTACAACATAATTTGCAAAGACATTTTGACTATGTTCATGATAATGAGTTTAGTTAATCATATTACTTAAAAACTCCCACTCAAATTGACATCCCTCCGGTCATTCGAGTGTCACATGATCCAAATCCACCAACTCAAGTCCAATCATCACGTGAGTTGAGGTGGTTTCAATGGTGAACATCTTCATGTTGATCATATCTACTATATGACTCATGTTCGACCTTTCGGTCTCTTGTGTTCCGAGGCCATGTCTGTACATGCTAGGCTCGTCAAGTTTAACCCGAGTGTTCCGCACGTGCAACATGGCTTACACACGTTGTATGTGAACGTAGAGTCTATCACACCCGATCATCACGGCGTGTCTCGAAACGACGAACTTTCGCAACGGTGCACACTCGGGGAGAACACAATTTATCTTGAAATTTAAGTGAGGGATCACCTTATAATGCTACTGTCGTCCTAAGCAAAATAAGATGCATCAAAGGATTAACATCACATGCAAATCATAAGTGACATGATATGGCCATGAACTCGTGCTTTTGATCTCCATCTCCAAAGCACCGGCATGATCTCCATCGTCACCGGCATGACACCATGATCTCCATCATCTTGATCTCCATCAACGTGTCGCCATAAGGTTGTCGCACCGACTGTTGCTTCCACGACTATTGCTAACGTTTAGCGATAAAGTAAAGCATTACATAGCGCTTAATGATTGACACGCAGGTCATACAATAATTAAAGACAACTCTATGGCTCCTGCCAGTTGCCGTACTCATAGACATGCAAGTCATGATATTCTATACAACACATGATCATCTCATACATCACATATATCTCATCATGTAATTGGCCATATCACATCACAACATACCCTGCAAAAACAAGTTAGACGTCCTCTAATTGTTGTTGCAAATTTTACGTGGCTGCTACGGGTTCGCAAGAACCGTTCTTACCTACGCAAAACCACAACGTGGTGTAGTGATTGCTTTTTGATCTTCTAAAAGAACCCTCTTCATTGAAATTGATTCAACTAAAGTGAGAGAGACAGACACCCGCTAGCCATCTTTATGCAACGAAGTTACATGTCAGTTGAAGGAACCTGTCTCGCGTAAGCGTACGCGTAATGTCGGTCCGGGCCGCTTCATCTCACAATACCGCCGAATCAAGTATCAAGTAGTAACGGCAAGCAATATGTATACACCCACGCCCACAACTCGTTTGTGTTCTACTCGAGATCTCATCTACGCATAGACCTAGCTCATGATGCCACTGTTGGGCAACGTTGCATGGGAAACAAAAAAATTCCTACGCACACACAAGATCTATCCATGGTGATGAGCATCTACGAGAGGGAGAGTGAATCTACATACCCTTGTAGATCGCTAAGCGGAAGCGTTAAGAAACGCGGTTGATGTAGTCGAACGTCTCCGCGATCCAAATCGCAAGTCGTCCCTCGATCCGATCACGAACTAGTGCCGAACGGACGGCACCTCCGCGTTCAACACACGTACGGCTTGATGACGCCTTCACCTCCTCGATCCAGCGAGCGATGGTGAAGTAGTAGATGAGTTCCGGCAGCACGACGGCGTGGTGATGGTGGTGAGGAACAATCTCTGCAGGGCTTCGCCAAGCGCTACGGAGATTATGACGTAGGAACTAGAGGGTTAGGGTTGCCACACACGGCTTGGGAAAATCTTGATGTATTCCGGGTGCTAGCCCTGCCCCTCTATTTATATGTTGAGCCCTGGGGTCGAAACTTGGAGAAAGAGCCTCCTCAAAGTCGGTTTGGCCCGCAAGGCAAGAGTCCTGCTCGGACTCCAGGACCAGACGCCAGGGTCCTCGGCGTCTGGCCCCAGACGCCAGGGTCCCTGTCGTCTGGCCCCTGGCCTCCGCAAAACTTCCTTTTGCACCTTCCTAAAGCCTCGTGGTCTTTACCCCTTGGCCCAAATAAAGTGTTCTCGTACCCCGAACATTTCGGGAAACATCCGGAACCCCTTCCGGTGAATTCCGGAACCCTTCCGGAGACCAAACACTATTATCCCATATATCAATCTTTACCTCCGGACTATTCCAGAGCTCCTCGTCATGTCTGGGATCTCATCCGGGACTCCGAACAACTTTCGGTCACCAACATAACAACTCAACTATACTTATATCGTCACCAAACGTTAAGTGTGTAGACCCTGCGGGTTCGAGAACTATGTAGACATGACCGAGACACCTCTACGGTCAATAACCAATAACGGGACCTGGATGCCCATATTGGCTCCTACATATTCTACGAAGATCTTTATCGGTCGAACCTCTATGTCAAGGATTCAGTTAATCCCGTATGATGTTCCCTTTGTTCTTCGCTATGTTACTTGCCCGAGATTCGATCGTCGGTATCTCTATACCTAGTTCAATCTCGTTACCGGCAAGTCTCTTTACTCGTTCCGTAATACAAGATCTCGTGGCTAACACTTTAGTCACATTGCTTGCAAGGCTCATTGTGATGTTGTATTACCGAGTGGGCCCTGAGATACCTCTCCGTCACACGGAGTAACAAATCCCAGTCTTGATCCATGCCAACCCAACAGACATCCTCGGAGATACCTGTAGAGAACCTTTATAGCACCCAGTTACGTTGCGACGTTTGATACACACAAGGTACTCCTCCGATGTCAGGGAGTTGCATGATCTCATGGTCATAGGAACAGATACTTGACATGCAGAAAACAATAGCAATAAACTGACACGATCATATGCTACGTTTACAGTTTGGGTCTTGTCCATCACATCATTCTCCTAATGATGTGATCCCGTTATCAAATGACATCTCATGTCCATGGCTAGGAAACCTTCACCATCTTTTGATCAACGAGCTAGTTAACTAGAGGCATACTAGGGACACAGTCTTGTCTATGTACCCACACATGTATTTGAGTTTCCAATCAATACAATTATAGCATGGATAATAAACGATTATCACGAACAAGGAAATATGATAATAACTAAATTATTATTGCCTCTAGGGCATATTTCCAACACCTATTCCTAGGCTAGATGATATGCTTGATGAATTAAGTGGCTCTACAATTTTCTCCAAAGTTGATTTGCGTAGTGGATACCATCAATATGAAATTGGGCGATGAATTGAAAACGGCATTTAAAACTAAGTTTGGATTATATGAGTGGTTAATCATGCCTTTTGGGTTAACTAATGCACTTCGCACTTTCATGAGATTAATGAACGAGGTTTTACGTGCTTTCATCGGACGATTTGTGGTAGTCTACTTTGGTGATATACTGATTTATAGTAGATCTTTGGAGGAACACTTGGATCATTTGCGTCCTGTTTTTATTGCTCTACGTGATGCACGTTTGTTTGTAACCTTGGGTAGTGCACCTTTTGCATCGACCGAGTATCTTTTCTTGTCTATGTTGTTACTCCACAGGGAATTGAAGTTGATAAAGCCAAGATTGAAGCTATTGAGAGTTGGCCACAGCCCAAAACGGTCACACAAGTGAGGAGTTTTCTTGGACTCGCTGGTTTCTATAGGCGTTTTGTTAGGGATTTCAGCACCATTGCTGCACCTCTAAATGAGCATACAAAGAAGGATGTGCCTTTGTTTGGGGTACCGCACAGGAAGAAGCCTTCAAGGTATTGAAAGATAAGTTAACACATGCTCCATTACTCCAACTTCCTGATTTTAATAAGACTTTTGAGCTTGAATGTGATGCTAGTGGAATTGGATTAGGAGGTGTGTTATTACAAGATGGTAAACCTCTTGCATACTTTTCTGAAAAATTGAGTGGGCCTAGTCTGAATTATTCTACATATGATAAGGAATTATATGCTCTTGTTCGGACTTTGGAAACATGGCAACATTATTTATGACCCAAAGAATTTGTTATACATTCTGATCATGAATCTTTGAAACATATTAAAAGTCAAGCAAAACTGAACTGTAGACATGCTAAATGGGTTGAATTCATTGAGACTTTCCCTTATGTCATTAAACACAAGAAGGGTAAAGAAAATGTTATTGCTGATGCATTGTCTCGTTGTTATACTATGCTTTCACAACTTGACTTTAAAATATTTGGTTTGGAGACCATCAAAGATCAATATGTGCGTGATGATGAATTTAAAGATGTGTTGGAGAATTGTAAAGAAGGGAGAACATGGAACAAGTTCATCATTAATGATGGATTTGTGTTCCGTGCTAACATGCTATGCATTCCAGCTAGCTCTGTTCGTCTTTTGTTGTTACAGGAGGCGCATGGAGGAGATTAATGGGACACTTTGGCGTGAAGAGCTCGCCCTGCCGCCACCGCGACCTCGCCCCGCCGCCAAGAGCTGCCGCCACGTCCGGCCCGGATCCGATGATGAGGACATCAATACCATTGTTACACCCACAACCCTTGCTGCTATACATACTGGACCAATTACTAGAGCTCGTGCACGCCAATTAAATTACTAGGTACTTTCGTTTCTTGGAAATCCATCCAATGTTCATGAACATATCATGCTGCCTAGATTAGATACTTTTGTTTTACTTATGAATAAAGAGCCTAGCATGGACAAGAGGATGGCCATTGGAACAGGAACAAGCATGGAGAAGAAGTTACGCGCGCGGAAGAGAATAATGTAGATTTTTGCACTTTGAAGCCACCATAATGAGAGCATTAAGGCTTGGACGAAATATACAAGATGCCACTTCATAAATTTCGTCCATAGGCAATTATGGGTGCTGCGTCACCTTAATTTTGGGCCAGGCCCATGTAATTTCGAAATACTACATTATAGGATATTTTAAGAGTCCGTGTGTGTGGGGAAACTGAGTTAGGGTTGGTTTCGGACCCCTCCTCCAAGGGGTCACGAAATTTCCCTCTAGTTCCCCATATATACAACCCTTAGGGTTCCGTTTGAGACCTGGGTTTTGTTTAGATTAAAAGTTCGCGATAGCTGCAACTTCACGTTCTTCGTTTTGTGTTCCACGACCAGACCAAGGCGTCACAGAACCCCACTTTCATCAATAAAGCTTTCCTCTTATATTCGCAATAGCCATATTGCAATCTCAGTTTCTTGCTTGTTCTTCGTTTGCATGCAGGAAACAGACCCTCATGGTCAGGTTGATCGTGCTCCGGCGTGGTCAATAACCTCTTGGAGTTGGTTTAGCGATTGCTAAGGTGTGACGTCCTTGCACGTTCGTAGTCGGATCGTCAAAGTCGACTCTACCATAAACGAAAACCACATCACATCGAAAGACAGGGACAACTTCGCCTCTATCAAGTGGTATCAGGTTTCCAGGTTGCTCGGTGAGATTCTACTAGTTTTTTGTAGTCGCATCTGATCTTCATACCTATAGTCCATGAAAAAGCCACAAAAAATTAGGGTTAGTTTGTCATATCCGAACCAATCTGAGCCTTTGCATAATCTTTTTAGTGTTTTTGCTTTGTTGAATTTGCGGTTGCATCATCGTGTCGAGTTGCTCGTCTTAGGGTCTAGTCCTTTAGAGTTTCGAGTTTTCTTCATAAGTTGTCACGTTGCCATACCCACCATCGTCATCACCGCTGCCATACCCACCATCATCATCACCGCTGCCATATCCACCATCATCGGCACCGCTGTCATACCCACCGTCATCATCACCGCGTCCGTATATCACCACCATATATCTGCCATCAATCTTTGTCCATATATACCACCACAGATCCACCACCAATCCGAGACCATCACATATTAGGTTTGATTCCGAGTAGGTTTCGGAGAAAAAAATCGACGGGTGAAAATATTTTTCCCTATCTTGTTTTTAGGCTTTCCAGAGCGTTTTGAGACACTCGCCATCGTAGTGATTTTTTGTCGCAATTTTTGGTCGTCGCAGCCCCGAATCGCTCCCGAAAAAAAAATTAGTCAAAAAAATTGTGCCAATCCTGTTTATATGTCTTGCGAAGAGTTTTGAGACACTCACCATTACAGTGATTTTTTTAAAAAAGAGCACACAAAAAATAGGCACCAAAAAATATTTAGAGTGTGCTCTTCCCTTGATTACGTGTAGTGTCGTGCTTTTCTTGGTGTTCAAGGCTCACGTCTCTAGTACGGTCTAGCCTAGGACCAGTACAGTACCATTGTTGATCATTTATTTAACTTTGCATCTCTGAATTGATTATTGCTGACCCCTTTTGCTACCATATTATAAGCCATCCCAGCTACACATACATCTACGTCGTGTGTTGACACCACCTAGCAATCGCTCTATCCAAGATTTGAGAGTTTTTGACTACAACGGTTGCCGATCACCGCCTGCTATTGGGTAAGAACTAGTAAGAATTTGAGATTTGCTTGACGGATTTGTGACACACCACCACCACCACCACTTCCTAGTAGTCTGTAGGTTCATATTCTTGTGTGTTCCTATTGCTGCAAACCATGATAGGATCACAAGCCGACGAGATCAACTGGGACGACATGACGAACAAGGAGCTCCACGATAAATTTCAGCAAATGATGGGTGAGCAGGTGCACGATTTGATGGCGAGCCTTGGAGAGGCTATGGAGAAGCTAGATTGTTTGGAGTAGACGGTCGATGCCAAGCTTGATGCTAAATTCAATGAGGTGCTTGCACTTCTAGCTCCAGGTGAGGGGGGAGGCGATTCCCCCCGCACAGGAAAAAGGCGGTGTCATCGGACGCCTCAGAGGATGTACCTCCTCCCGCCTCGAAGAAAGCGCGCCGGACATAGGTAGTTCTGTCCGACGACAGTTCGGACTCGGATACCGAGTCCGAGGACTTCGAGAGGGTTCCACGAAGGAATCTTAGGGTCAAGCCCCCAGCTCGAAGGTAAAGATCCGAGGACCTCCCGAGCTATTAGCGCTGAGTTTTGAATGTGACTAACATGTGAACGCCTATTGACTTGCAGCCCACCACGTGTTCTCCCCGCCGATCAAGTCTCGGACGGGGAGACCCCGCCCGCCGAGCTAGCGGAGAGCGGGACCGCATCACACCCCTCTCCTCTAGGTGCCGCGAAGGACGCCGCGGAGGTGTCATCCCAACAGGCTCCTTTGGAGCCGGACACCAGAGGCGGGGGCGATGACATCATGGTCGAGGCTAACACCTCAGCTACCGAAGACCCGGGGGAGAAGCCCCTCCCGGATACTGAGGAGACCGGACGAGGAGATGTCCAGTCACCTCCAAGGTTGTCTCCGGAGCGTACCATGCCTCCGGAGGCACAGGTTCAATCCCCAGTTGGAGATCGGGTCACCGACCAATGGGTGGCCGGCTATGGGGGAGGCTCTGTCAAGCGCCTCCATCTCCGGGGAGCACCACACCCTTATGGGTGCGGTATTGCAGAGCATTCAGTACGTAGACAGCAGACTGAAGGAGGCCTTCAACGGTCTCGTGACGGGCTTTCAGGTGAGCCATGTAATTCTCTGTTTTGTGAAATATTAATTTCTTTGTGTTATCATTATATACATGGCAGCCCCCGAGCCCTAGGTGAGTTTGGAAAAACTTACCTGGGGGTCAATCATAGATCATTATCCGAACTGTGTACAGGACAATATTTGTTCGGAACGTTCTAACAGCCCTTAAGAGGACTGGACACAGGATCATATTTATGACAGTTCGGAAGTTTTGAACCCATGTAACTTGATATGGTTTTGTTTTTTACAGGCTTCGTCGACGGCGGCGGCTGCCAATGCTGCCGAGCTGGACGAGCTAAATCGGAAGCTCAAGAGCTCCAAAGACAAGCTTGACGCTCTGAACAAGAGATTCAACGAGGCGCAAGGTAAGCCGGATTTACAGTATCCAAATTCTTCATTACCGCACTGTCAACGCAGTGTTTTTGATATGTTTAATGCTTACGCAGCCTCGGCGAAGGAAATAGAGAAGCTCAAGGCCGAGCTTGAGAAGGCGAAGCAGGAGGCTGCGGTTGAGATGGCGGCGGCCAAAGAAGTGGCTACCGCGCTATCCGCCTTAAGAGCCACCAGCGACAAACATGAAGCTCGGGTGGAGGAAATCCAACAGGAGCTCAAGGACGTCGGCCAAAAGTGTGAGGACCTTGATCTGAAAGGCAAGGAGCAGGCCGCCGAACTATCCACCCTGAAAACCAATCTCCAAAAGGAGCGGGTGGATAGGCGGTCTTTTGAAGAGCAAGTCAACTAGGCCAAGTCTATCATGGATGGTAAGCCATATTTATTGCGGTGTGTCTTCAGGGATAGCAGGCTCGAGTTGCTTACCCAAGTATGGCGTTCCTCATGCACCTGCTCGGACCTCAAGAAGAGCACAACGGACACGAACCAGTTCTATGCTTCGCGGGGAGAAGGAGATGAAGCTCGGCTGTTTTGGGCGCAATTTGAAGCCCCCGAGCGCTCTCCTCTCCTTGTTGAGAAGATGAAGCAGCTGATGGAGCTACACCGGATGGCGGAGCCGGCCATGAAGGATCTGTGCATCCGGCTATGGCCCAACGAGCCACTGTCGGGCAGCTACTTCGGCCTGGTGCAGAAGCTGAGCGACGCCTCGCCATGGATCGACGCACTAAGGCGGTCCTCCTGCATCGAGGGAGCTCGGATAGCCTTCACAAGGGCCAAGGTGCACTAGCCGGGTCTTGATCCGACGAAGATAGCCACTGCTCCACCGCCCCTGGAATGGAGCATAGGTGCCCTGAGCGCTACTTCTCCGTAGTTATGGAGGGTGCTCGGGCAATAGAGTCTCAATGTTCGAGTGAAAACATTTATGAGTAAATGCGTTGTAATATGTCCGAAGACCTTTTGACGCGTTTATATTTAAGATGCATGGTTTATCATGTCTTTCGTGTTTTTCATCCTTTATAACTCCTGTGTGGCCGTTAAAATTGAAAGCTACGAGTCGTCGGCTTCAGCCCCCATGTAGATACTACGCGGGGTGTCTCTGCCAACGCACTGTGATCCTTAGCCGAGCTATCGGTACCCGAAGGCGGTAGTGTGGGACGGACAAGGCAATCGAACCATAATGCTTTATTGCTTTCACTTAGCCGTAGGGGCGCGAGAAAGGAGTGCGGGGGGCTGATGACTAGCCCCCAGGTGTTTGTGATGTTCGGAGGAACCGTGGCCAAAGCCTATACCACATGGTTTGTACTAACACCAAACCCATCGTATGACACGGAATAACCTCTGACGTGATTTAGTTAAGCTCGGATTCGTAGACCGGTTCTCGCATACCATGACAGTCAGTTTTCGGCTTTCTCCGCTGAGGTGCTTTACCAGGCTAGCCGGAAGCACAATCGCAGCGGTTCTCCCTTTGCCCTTTTGGCCGAACGAGCGGAACATAAATGGGCAAGCACCGGAGCCAGGCAACCCAACTATTGACCCAAGACATAGTTCGGAACCAATGCATATAAAGCAGAATTCCAAGATGCTGAACGCAAAATCAGTTCTGCTTAGGGCGATTTTCTTTAGTTCGAGCCCCCGGTCTATTAGCCGGTTGCATTGTAAAGTATACCAAACAGGTTCGCAAGAAGAGAGGGAAAATAGAGAGTGCGCCAAAAATAGCGAAGTGATCATGCATGATACATCTATATTTTACTCAACAACTCTTATTATTCAAATTGCCAATACAACTCTTTACAGGTATTAAAAATGAAATATAAACCTTACAGGAGGGGTTGTACCAAGGGTCTTCGATAGGTGTCCTGACGTCCTCGATGTGCCCTGTCGCTTGTCCGCTCTTGCGTCTCCCAAGGAGTTGTATACCGCGATGGGTGTACTGTTCGGCGAGCGAACTTTGGAGAAAAGTCTTGAGAAGTCGGCGAAGTGTGAATGAGCTTTACGCCGTGGCAGGTACTTTATGGTACCTGTAGTGTGTCCGAAGACATGTTGACGGTGATAGTTCGGTCCAGCCGAACACTTACCCCTTAATAATTTTTCCCATCGCTGCCCATGGAATTTTGAGCGCGAAGTTGTGCCTCCTCGGCACTTACTTTGCCGGTTCTAGGGCCGTGCGATGGGGGTGAGTCCCTATTTATGGGGATAAGAAGGTTCTGGTACTTCGGGTTGAGACCGAGCTCGCTTCCCAGCCTTGGGTGCCTTTACGGCAGATGTCGGCATTTGCCGATCATCAGTGTAATGGAATTCGGCCGCCAGGGCCAACGCATGTTCCTCAGTTCGGAGGGAGCGCTCTGTGTTGCCATTGACAGTAATGACCCCCTTGGGGCCGGGCATCTTGAGCTTGAGGTATGCGTAGTGTGGGACGGCGTTAAAGCGAGCGAACGCTGTATGGCCGAGCAAGGCGTGATAGCCGCTGCGGAAAGGTACGATGTCGAAGATCAAGTCCTCGCTTCGAAAGTTATCGGGCGAGCCGAACACTACTTCCAGGCTTACAGAGCCCGTGCACCGGGCTTCGACGCCTGGGATCACTCCTTTAAAGGTAGTGTTACTGGGTTTGATCCTTGACGGATCTATGCCCATCTTTTTCACCGTGTCTGAGTAAATCAGATTGAGGCTACTTCCTCCGTCCATTAGGACTTTAGTGAGGTGATACCCGTCTATGATGGGTTCTAGGACGAGAGCGGCCGAACCCCCATGACGGATACTGGTCAGGTCATCACGTCGATCGAAGGTGATCGGGTATGCCGACCATGGGTTATACTTCGGGGCTACAGGCTCTACGGCGTAGACATGTCGAAGGGCACGCTTCCTCTCATTCTTGGGTATATGAGTGGCGTATATCATATTTACTATTTTTACCTCTGGAGGGAATTTCTTTTGTCCGCCACCAATCGGACCGCAGGGTTCATCCTCGTCCTCGCTACGCGGGCTCTTGCCTTGGTCCTCGGATGCGAGCTTGCCGGCCTGTTTGAATACCCAACAGTTACGGTTGGTGTGGTTGGCGGGCTTCTCTTGAGTGCCATGGATCTGGCAAGGCCTCTCCATGATCTTGTCCAGCGGGGTGGGTCCGTCGCGATTGCCTTTAGGAGGCTTCTTCCGCTGCCCAGGCCGGGAGTTGCGGAAGCCGGCGTTAACGGCCATGTCATCCGCATCACTATTGTTGTGCCGGCGCTTATTCTTGTTGCGCTTTGGTTTCCCGTTGTTGCCATCCCGAACTTTGGAAGTTCCGGGGTTTTCGGGGTTGTGGCTACGTATTGCTAGCCAGTTATCCTCGCCCGCGCAAAAGTGGGTCATGAGTTACGTGAGGGCGGACATTGTCCTTGGTTTGTCCTGGCCGGGCTGACGAGCCATCCATTCATCCCGAATATTGTGCCTGAAAGAGGCTATTGCTTCGGCGTCCGGGCAGTCCACGATCTGGTTTTTCTTTGTCAAGAAACGATTCCAGAATAGCCGCGCGGACTCTCCTGGCTTCTGGACGACGTTGCTTAGGCCGGAGGAGTCCGGCGGCCGAACATAAGTGCCCTGGAAGTTAGATCGGAATGCATCCTCTAGGTCCTCCCAGCACCCAATGGAGTTTTCGGGGAGGCTATTTAACCAGTGCCGAGCTGGCCCCTTGAGCTTCAGGGGTAGGTACTTGATGGCGTGGAGGTCATCTCCTCGCGCCATGTGGATGTGGAGGAGGAAATCCTCGATCCATACGGTTGGGTCAGTTGTCCCATCGTATTGTTCTATGTTTACGGGTTTAAACCCCTCCGGGAACTGATGCTGCATCACCTCGTCCGTGAAGCACAGTGGGTGGGCAGCGCCTCTAACCCAAGCTATGACGCGCCAGTGATCGGCGTCTGTCCTAGCCCGGTTTTGTTCCCGTCCGTTATGGTTGCAGTCGAGCCAAGGCCGGTACCCTTCCCGTCTATCGGGTGAGTATCCTCTGGATCCGTAGATGGATCGCGTACGACCTGCTCTGTCGTCTAGGTCGTGTCGCAGGTCGAACCTGTCATCGGGCTCTAGTGGCTCCATTCCCCGTCTACGGGATATTGTCGGCCTATAGCCGGTGTTGTTAGCCATCCTGTCTCGTCCTCGAGGAGGGCGGTCTGGCTTGTCATATGGGGTATGTTTAGGAGACGGCGTATCAGTGAGCTCGTCATCGAATTGTGGCAACAGCCTTCTGCGCGGGTAGCTCTTAGGTTGGTCCGATAGACCGGTACCGTATCCTTCCTTAGCTGAGAGGACTCTCGTCCATCGATCGTTGAGGTCGTCTTGCTCGGCCTTAAGCTACCGTTCTTTTGCTTTCAGGCTGCGGGCCGTGGTTATAAGCTGTTGCCTGAACAGCTCCTGATCTTCAGGATTATCAGGGATGGCGAAGTCATCGGCTTTCGGGATGTCCTCCTCCTCGACAGGGGGGAGGTAATTGTCGTCCTTAGAATCATTTAGATCGTCGGGATTGCACCGGTCTTCCGGCCTCTCCTGACCCTCTAACGGGTGTTCGGGGATTTCGAGATAGCCGAGGTCATCCGGGGTGTCTCCGTCCCCGGTGTCGTCAATAGCTTTTCTTCCCTTTTTTCCTTTCGACCGTTTGTGCGGCTTTCGGCGTCTTGACGGCACTTCCTCCGATTTGTCGCCATCGTTTTTCGGAGTGTCCACCATGTAGACGTCGTATGTGGAGGTGGCAGTCCACCGCCCGGTGTTAACGGGGGTGAGGGCGCGATCCTACTCATCCATGTAATCTGCCTCCTCGGAGGCATAGTCCAACATGTCGGTTAAATCCTCGACAGTGGCTACCAAGTGGGTGGTGGGTGGGACGAAAAATTCATCCTGACCCGTCTTGAGCCCGATCTGAACACAGATCGGGGTTGGGTCATCGGCAATCTTCATCGACGAGATCCGATCTAGGGCCTCGTTGAGTATCGAGAGCTCGATCGGGTAGGCCTGCTCAGGGCTTCCGGAGTTAACCTCCGATGCGTCCGCGCGGGGGAAGTGTTCGGCAAGAAGAGGTGTCCGGACGTCTGGCACTATGACTGGATCCGGACCGAAGATTGGGTCCTCGCCAGGGCAGATCCCATGGGCAGGACCGAAAGATGGGTCTGAGGTTAAAGCCTCAGATTGTTCGGGCGTGGCGGCGAGACCGCGAGCCCGGTTAGCAACAGGTCACCCCG
This sequence comes from Elymus sibiricus, assembly GCA_039707655.1. NCBI lineage: Eukaryota > Viridiplantae > Streptophyta > Magnoliopsida > Poales > Poaceae > Elymus > Elymus sibiricus. The sequence goes on along the minus strand of CM077665.1, from coordinate 215,498,305 downwards.
AGAGTCTACGGAGAACTCTAGGTTCCCGAATCTAACCTCTTGATCAGGGGCGAAACTTCCAACACGGCCTAGATGGCCGGTCGGGTCAGCGTGCAGCACAATGCTGCCGAAAGCGAAGATCTGTCCGTGGATGAAAGTGTCCGTATTGCGAACCTCTTCGTTGATGACAAGGCGAGCCATCGATTCCTTTGGCGATCACAGCGGAACTCTTAATGAAAGAACCAATGTCGGTGTCAAAACCGGCGGATCTCGGGTAGTGGGTCCCGAGCTGTGAGACTAGAATCGATGGTAATAGGAGAAGAGGGAGACGATGTTTACCCAGGTTTGGGCCCTCCTATGGAGGGAATACCCTACGTCTTGCTTGATTATATTGATGGTATAAGGGTTACAGAGTTGATCTACCTCGAGATCGTATGACTAAAACCCTAGATGAGTTCTCTCTCCGTCTACAACCTAAAACCCTTCGGCTTATATAGACGCCGAAGGTACCTAGGGTTTACACATGGTCGGTTACACGTCAAAGGGATAAACATGCCTATTCGCTACTCCAAACGTGGAGAATACGCCACGATTCTCGAAGCTTCCTTCCTGGAGACAGGGCCTTCGATCAATCCAGTGCTCGGTATGCGGCCCATACAGTCCGGCTCATAAGAAATAGGTCGGCCTCCCGAGGACCCCTTAAACCAGGACTCCCTCACCAGGCCCATGTAATTTCAAAATACTTCATTATAGGATGTTTTTAGAGTCCGTGTGTGTGGGGAAACTGAGTTAGGGTTAGTATCGGACCTGTCGTGGTTTTGTCACGGCACATGTCCTCGTGAGAGAACTTAGGTGCGAGGCCATCGCAAGTAGGTGACGGCTTGAGAGGGGTTGGTCGGAATCGAAAGACACGAGTTTCACCCTAGTTCGGCCCCTCCGATGGAGGTAAAAGCCTATGTCCTCCTTTGTGTGTATTGATGATGATGATCTCGATTACAAGGGTGCTCTTTCGCTACCTCTAGTCTCAAGGGTTTCTAATCTGTCTATCTCTAATGACTTTTTTTCTCTCCCACTTGGGGTGCCTTGCCCCTCCTTATACAAGTTGAAAGGGCAAGCTTACATGTGGAGTTCTAGTAGGACTAGGACTAGGAGGGCCAGTCTCTCTTGAATCCTAATCCGGGTCTTGCTTCCCCTAATTGGAGTCCTACTCTGTGAGCCGGGCCTCCAGGCTTCTCTATGAGCCGCCTTCAGCCGGGTTGCACACTGGGCCTTTGGGACTGCCCGTACGAGTTAGCATATTGGGCTCCTTGTCAAGCCGGCCTCCTGTCGGGTCTCATCACTGAGCTATGGATTACTCCTTGTCATCTTTATCTTAACCCAAAAAAGGAGGCGACCCATAGAGCTATCAGCTGTAGGCCGTGTCAAACCTTTGGCGGGTTATAACCATGGGGAATATCCCTGACATTAGCCCCTAGGTTAGCTTGAATTTATTCATGGTAAGCTCCTATAATAAGAATAATAAATATGTTAAAAGACCGGCTTGCTCCACTGACCGGCTCATTTCAATGAAGTGGCTCCTCGAAAATCTGGGTTTCTTCTTCATATCAATAAGCTGTCTTCATAATCATCTTGATTGTCCGTGTCCTTTGAAATAAAATATTGGGAATAACACACCCATATGTCGTTGAGTCGGCCTCCAATGCTTTGGCTTGATGAAAATATTGGAGATAAGAAAACCATATGAAGTTGAGCTGACTTCAATTGCTTTGGCTGTGATGAAAATATTGGGAATAGAAATTCGTCCGTTGTTAAACCACTTCATGGGACGCGGGGATCTTGTCGGGTCATCAGACGTAGTGGATGCCAATTTAGGATAAAAATATTGCTGATTTGTGGATGTAGAACTTGCTAATTTGTGAAGCCGGGTTGTTTATATAGACTCTGTCGGGTCATGATCTTTGATAATGCCGGGTCATGATCGTTGGTGACGCCAGGTCAAACAATTGGACTACAGTTGACTTGATAAAATTATTGGGAATAAAGAATACCGTGGTGATGCTGAGCCGGCTTTCAATTATCCAGCTAGATAAAATTAATTGGGAATAAAATATCCGTCTGATGTTGAGCCGGTATCTAGGCCTTTTTGTGAATAACCTGGAGAAGATGATCTTTGTGAACCTCCACCAATACATGAGACCTGGATCACTAAAAAATGATCGCTTGAGGATGTTCTTCCTTTATCTTTCTTTTTATCTCCATATTACCTATAGTCCCCAAGCTCTGAGTTCATCAGTTCATGATGACTTGGTGCTTTGCAATAATATCTTTGACTGTGTAGCCCCCAAGTGCCGGGTTGTCTTGCCTGCAGCAGCCTGGGACTTGTAATTTTCTTGTACTTATAAAACTTAAGCCATTGTAGCCCCCAAGGGCCGGGTTGTTTTGCCTGCAACAACCTTGGACTTTGAACTTGGTTTTGAATGTTGTAGATAGATAGCTTCGAAGAAATCCAAGTTTGGCGTCTGAGGCGCCAGTTATAAACTGAATGTCTTGCATTTCACATGTGTAGCCCCCAAAGGCCGGCTCATTAGTATTTGATGGGACGGGTCTTCAATTTGGACCTTATAATCTGTTTAAATAGCTGAATACTGTAGCCCCCAAGTGTCGGGTCGCATGCCTGCAGCGACTTGGGACTTTAGAAAATTTGATCTGAATAGTGTAGTCCCCAAGTGCCGGATCGTTTGCCTGCAGCGACTCAGAATTACATGTAGTTCTCCCTTGAAAAGAAAAACATCATATGATGTAGCCCCCAACTGCCGGGTCGCATGCCTGCAGTGACATGGGACTGTGTGAGAATAATATAAACCATCATAATGCACTTCAAAAGTTCTCTTGAACTGATATTGATCTGACTTGAATGAATCCTTGCCCGTCGTTATAAAGCAACCCGACAATTTATCGTTTGTACGAATATCTTGGAATAAAGCCTGTGCCTGAAATGAAATCCCTGCCCGTGGTTGCGGTGCAACCCGGCGAATATATGTTTGAGAAATCCATAAGTGTTGTAGTTTACTATAGAGCACAAGTTGAAAAAAATCCAAGAGCCGGTCAATTAGATGACCCGGCATTATATGTGATAGGCCGGCTTAGCAATACGTAATATACCAGCTCGGCAATATGTGATAGACCAGCTCTTTGAGAATAGTCATTTCTTCTGAGCTGGCTTGGAAAACCCCAATCATTTAATACTGGTTATGATAAACCATGATGAAGATCCGGCCATTTTGGCTATCAAAGATTTATTTGTTCCTGCAGAAGTTACGATGTAACCCGGTTTGAAGACCGGCTTTCCGCAACATAAGCAAATACAGATATGTATGTATGATATATTGTGCAATGATGCAATGCAGGATGATGTATGTATATGATAACAGAGTATAAAAATTCCTGCTTTCGAGGCTTGAGTCTTGCTTCAATGAAACTAGCATGATAGCCCCTAGTTTATCCTCGCTTTCTGTAAGCCGGCTCTCACATGACCCAGTCGATGTTTTAACCTGGATAAGTTCAGGGTCCATATGGATTGACTTATCAAGAGTACACGGGGTCGGAGTAGCATCTTGCAAATAGACAGGTTTAACCAAGTTTCAATGAAGGTAGCTTAATAGCCCATGGAGTATCCTTGCTTTTTGTAAGCCAGCTCTCACGTGACACAAGCCGATGTTTTAACCTGGATAAGTTCAGTGTCCATAAGGATTGACTTATCGAGAGTACACGGGTTCACTTTGTTCGGAGAAGCATCATGCATACAGGCAGGTTTAACCATAATTTTTGTTGTGTTTGGCTTTTAGCCGGGTCAAGAGGGAAATTATGACTGGCTAACTCATTGAGTCGGGAGCCCCCAAGTGACCTTGATCATGGAAAAGCTCAGCGTAGGATATATAGGAGACAATGCTACTACTGCAAAACATCTGGGGTCCAGATAAGCCGGCTTTATTCCAGTGTTCACAATGTGATGAGTCAATAAGGCAGGATACCTATGTTTGAACAACGCATCATGCCCGCTAGTCCTCTTTGGCAACCTTTAATTTTTTGCCAATAAGGTAGGACACCCATGTTTGAACTGCGCATCATGACAGCTAGTCCTCTTGGGCGACCTTTAATTTTTTGCCAATAAGGCAGGGCACCCACGTTTGAACTGCGCATCGTGGCAGCTAGTCCTCTTGGGTGATCTTTAATTTTTGAGAAAATTCCTTATTTGGCCCTTTTTTTAAATCTGCTTCCCTTTTTGGCCCTTTAAAATTATTTTTCCCTTTTTGACACTCAAAATTCATTTTATGCCCTATGTGACACTTTCAACCATTTTTCCATCCTGCGGTTTTGACTGGCACGTGCAAAGACAATTTTGCCCCCCGATGGTAGTTTCTTGCTCTTGCATGTATGCGTGTATGACTTAGTCTCAGAGTAGCATTGCTTAGGCAGCTAGTTTCTACTATATATGCGTGCACCCTGTAACCAGGCGAGCCGAGCCCGGCCGTATCCTCGTCCCGTGCGTCGGTGCATGGGTGCGCCTAGGCTGCTGCCACCTCCCGTGCACGGCGGTGCCGAGGCTGTTGGCCGTGTCTATGATCGTGTTGGCTTTAGAACGCTAGCTCGTATCCTCCAGAAGCAATACGTACGTACAAGCCAGCACATGCAAGTAGCTTGATTGAATTTCGGGACTAACTCTTGCCATAGATGTACCTACGAGATTAGCCTGAATAAAGCAGCCAAGCACGCAACTTAATTGATCTACAGTACCTAGCTAGCAGTACGTGCATTCTAGCCGTGCATGTATGTACTGGCCAGCGATTTGCGCTTAGATAGCATGTTGCAATCCATCTATTTGTTTCGTGTTCATTCCAACGAGAGAAGTCGCTACGTTCTGAGGGACAATCAAATCGATCCAGCAGAAGCTAGCTTGCACGTACGTGTTCAGCTTTTATAGTGATTTGATCTAAAGCTTTAAATCCAACACATCGAGGCCGAGACAAATGGTCACCAGCCGGGGCCATCAGGAGTGTTACCGTTCTGTGATGTCGCTAACAATAGCGTCACCCCTGCGTCGCTGGAGCTGGCCACGGGCTTGTGTACGCCGGCAACCGAGGCCAAAATATAGCTCATTGACATGGCGCAATCTAACTTATCACCTGTAAGATTAATATTTACAAACTTACATGCTAGATCTGTGTATGCATGCAAATAATCTGGTTACATACTATACTAGGGGTAAAACAGTCTTTTCAGGTTAGACTTAACACCGTTACTGGACAAAACCGACAGAAATGTCATATAGGGAACAAAATTAAGTTTGAGTGTCAAAAGAGGAAGAAAACAAAATTTTAGGCCAAAAAGGGAAGCAAATTTTAAGAAAGGGTCAAATAAGGAATTCTCTCTTAATTTTTAGCCAATAAGGCAGCAGCCCCCAGGCCCAGGTTATCTTTCTTGCAATGACCCGAGGTTCTTGTATTTGTTGAAAATGACCAAATCTGTTGATCCATGACTGTGTAGCCAGAATTTATTGAATCCGGGGGTGTTGCGGCGAGTTGATGATCTTCACAGTGCTCGTTCGCATATCCTCCCATTAGCTGTTATTCGCTCTTGGTCCGGCTCTCCTGGCTCTTCCAAGGGCATTTATTTCCTTTGTATTTTTGCCAATGGCTTTCAAATTTGCTGGCTTAAATGATAGCTTCTCCAGGGATGGTTCCTCTGTGGCTCTTGCTCTCCTGTCTCCTGTTATGTGCTGAAGCAGACTGGATCAGGGGATGGCAAGCTAGTGCGCCTATCCTTTGGGCAACCCGGCACAGGTGGAGGCTGATAATAGATTTTTTTTTGCTCCAGTGTTGTTGGAATAGTCCGGACCGCGGGGGGCGGTGGTTTGCGCACGTCCATTGGGCGGCTAGTATAGGTCGGCGTGGCCTTGACATGTTGATATAAATCAGACCGCGGGGGCGGCGGCTTGCGCGCGTCCGTTGGGTTGTTTGAGCGAGCAGGCGCAACACCGGCATGTTTATGTAGACACGAGAGCTGGCCGGTAACTTGGTGCGAACGCTAGAGTCAGCCGTGACGTTGTAAGCCGGTGAGGACGGGCGAGTCGTATGCAGCGTTGTAAGCCAGCGCGGGCACGCGAGATGGCTGCAACGTTTGTAAACTGGAGCGGACGTGCGGGTCGTCCATGGCGTTTTAAGTCGGAGCGGACATGCGAGTCATCCATGGCGTTGTAAGCCGGAGCGGACGTGCGAGTCGTCCATGGCGTTGTAAGCCGGAGCGGACGTGCGACTCAGCCGCGGCGTGTTGATGTAGTCTGGACCACACGGGCGGTGGCTTGCATGCGTGTCCATTGGATAGTGCGGCGTGGACGGACGCTGACACATGATGATATTGACACGAGCTTGCGGTCTAACGCCACATCACTTTTGTAATAAACAATTGTCCTGCATAAAAATATTACACGCCAAAGTAATTGTTCTCTAAGAAATTAATATGTGCGAATAAAATCAAGTGGATGAATATCACCTGAAGTAGTTGGATGACAGATGAGCCGTATACGGACTCTGCGTCAGACAGTAATTAGCCAGACTTTTTTGAGCTATGCTTTTGTCTTTGATCTACGGCTGCTGGAGTGTTGGGTTGTTTAGTCCATTATCGACGCGGCCTAAGCCGGCGAAGGCTTGAAAGCGACTCGTCAAAGTAAACCGCAGTGGTGTCAACCACAACGGAGTCAGTGTAGCCAGAGCCGGCGTGTCGGCAATGAAGAGGTTGAACTTAACTGTATTGCCAATGGAGTTGATATTCGGCTTTGTGGTTTGGATTCGCGAACTCACCTAGATCTGAAACTTGCTGCAGTGCGCGAGTCGCTGACGGAGATCTAGCCATTGGAATTGGCTGAGATTTTGAGGGGTAGTGCGGAATTATATTCCGCATGATTTCACAGGAGTGATCTTCGAGTTGATTTCCGAGTCAACCTCGGTAATTATTTTATTAAGACCATGCCGAACTCCGTCAGGTTCTGATAGGGTTTCCGTGTTTGACTCGTTGTGGGAGATCCAACCGTCGGAACATGATGAAATTTCAACAGATGATAGAAAACTTGATTCCGCATCTTTCACCGAACGGATCTTCGAGATAGTTTCCGAGTCGCCGTCGGAGATGATCACAACAAGGATGTTTGTGCTACCGTACAGTCTGTGCATGAGTGGCGTTTGTTGATGTCGACCACCGAGCACTAGTGCGGCGAGTCGTCCGCTGCTGTTGATGTTTGTTGATGAAGATTGATCCCATCGAAATAAAAAAATCCACTGCGCACGTAGATCCCTCCGAGCCGGCTTTTCTTCATCCGGCAAATTGCGAGCTTCCCGATCCCTGGGAGATCTCCCTCCAAGAACACAACGCCACCGTCGCAGTCCCCACGGTCGGCACCAACTTTCGCGGTTTTGTCACGGCAGATGTCCTCGTGAGAGAACTTAGGTGTGAGGCCATCGCAACTAGGTGGCGACTTGAGAGAGGTTGGTCGGAATCGAAAGACGCGAGTTTTACCCAGGTTCGGCCCCTCCGATGGAGGTAAAAGCCTACGTCCTGCTTTGTGTGTATTGATGATGATGATGATCTCGATTACAAGGGTGCTCTTTCAATACCTCTAGTCTCGAGGGTTTCTAATCTGTCTATCTCTAATGCCTTTTTTTCTCTCCCTCTTAGGGTGCCTTGCCCCTCCTTATACAAGTTGAAGGGGCAGGCTTACATGTATAGTCCTAGTAGGACTAGGACTAGGGCCAGTCTCTCTTGAATCCTAATCCGGGTCTTGCTTCCCCTAATTGGAGTCCTACTCTATGAGCCGGGCCTCCAGGCCTCTTCGTGAGCCGCCTTCTGCCGGGTTGCACACTGGGCCTTTTGGCCTGCCTGTATGAGCCGGCATATTGGGCTCCTTGTCAAGCCAGCCTCCTGCCGGGTGTCGTCACTGAGCTATGGATTCCTCCTCGTCATCTTTATCTTAACCCAGAAAATGAGGCGACCCATAGAGCTATTAGCTGTAGGCCGGGTCAAACCTTTGGCCGGGTTATAACCATGGGGAATATCCATGACAGGACCCCTCCTCCAAGGGGTCACAAAATTCCCCTCTATTTCCCCATATATACAGCCCTTAGGGCGCCGTTTTAAACTTGGGTTTTTTTAGATTAAAAGTTTGCCATAGCTACAACTTCGCGTTCTTCGTTTGTGTTCAACGACCAGACCAAGGCGTCACAGAACCCCACTTTCATCAATAAAGCTTTCCTCTTATATTCGCAATATCCAGATTGCAATCTTAGTTTCTTGCTTGTTCTTCACTTCCGTGCAGGAAACAATCCCTCGTGGTCAGGTTGATCGTGCTCCGGCATGGTCAATAGCCTCTCGGAGTTGGTTTAGCAATTGCTAAGGCGCGATGTTCTCGCACGTTCGTAGTCGGATCGTCAAAGTCGACTCTACCATAAATGAAAACAACATCACATCGAAAGACAGGGACAACTTCTCCTCTATCATCCGGCGTGGTCTTGGTTGGATCCGGCCGCCCGCTCCCGGATCCGCGGTCCCCGCGCCACCGAAGCCCCTACGGCGTCGTCCCCGCCGCCAGCTGCCGTCATCTTCACCGTCGCCAGCCATGGCCTTCTCCAAGGTCCGTCCGGGACCGATTCGTCCCTCCCGCGCCTGGATAGCCCCGATCCAAACACCGGGCCACCTCGTCCCGCTCCGCGACATCCCGATTCTGCGTGGTCTAAATTTTCACCAAGTCCTTTACCTGTTTGTAAAAAACATCATGATAGCATATTGATCGTTTTGTATCTGTTAAACCGTGCATCCGATGAAAATATGTTATGTATGAAAAGTGCTCTACTCTTCATGCTCTACATGTTGGCATCATTTGCATGCATAATAGGATTCGTTTTCAAGCTCAAATCTCTATTGCAAAAGTGCATCTCGTCGTAATCGTCAAAACTACAATCTGTTAACGATAAGTCCCATTTTGCGAGCATCATATTAAGCAATCCATGCCTCTTTTGAACAGGTGCCAATGGAGCAATTTGAAGCGTGACATGTCTGCTTGATGCTAGTAGACTTGCGATGCACATATATGATTGTTATGCTACTGTTATTGATATGTAAACATGCCTAGTCAAACTTCTGTTTTGGGAGATGGTCAAATTTTAATGTCTGGAATCTGGACTGCAACTTAGCTTTTTGCCTTGATGATTGCCATGGATTCATAGCTCTTTTGCAAATGCCCATGTGTGATGAATTGAAGTGCATGTTATGCTCTAGATATATGTGCCATTTGATTCCATGAAATAGCCTTGCTACATACTTGTTTGTTGCTGTCAACATGCCTACCTGATAAAAACTGCTGCTCATGTCCACCGGGTCTGAGAGTCTGGTTATTTTAGAATGCCATGTTGTGTTGATGATAGCCCTTATTCTGTGCATAATTAGACCTTGCCATTATGGAATGACTTTAAGTGCATAATATCCTCTACCTTGCTGTAAATTTTCATGCCATCATAATTCCTGTAGCATATACTTTTATTGCTGACAATATGCTTTGAGGTTAACACTGTCTGCTAAAATTGTTATTTTTCACTAAGTCATAACTGTTGTTCCAATAGCCATCTTCTAAGCTCTTTTGCTAATGATCCATGCTTCTAATCAACTTGCTGCTATGAGTGAATTGTTGTCCATCATGTAAGCTACAGCCCCATGTCTTGTTTGTGCATTTTGGTTCATGTAGCTTGTTGTTTTGATGTGTGCAAAATGCCATGTTGCTGTTTTGGGCAGATTATAACTAAAACTTGTGTTGGTTGTTATTATTGAACCGTTGCTCCGTTTTGAACATGTCATATATGAAACTTGCTTAGAATCTCATGTAGTTTCATAATATCTTGCTGCATCCATGAATTGGAATGTTCTTGGTTGCCACTTGCATGCATTTTGCATTCATGACATATTCATATTGTGTTGGTCATATCTTTTAGGTCGTAGCTCCGTTTTAAATGATCTATATATGTAAATGGCCTAGAATGATGAGTAGAATCACATGGTGCACTTTATTTTCCTGTTTAAAAAAATATAAAATATGGTTAGTTCATATCTGGTCCAAATTCATAATTTCCTTATGGGGTCGTTTCCGAAATACTATATGTTGTTTCTGGATTCATTTAAGATGCATAGATAGTGTAGTTTATTTATGCTTCGCCTTTTGCCATGATAAACAACATTTCCATGATAAACAACAATTAAACTTGCAGTTTCGTCAATATGGAACTTGTTGCATATTGAACTTCACTTAATGTGTAGTAGTTGATTCTTGTGCTTGCCATGCCTTGCATAATTGTATGAACATACCTCATACTTCTTTGTGCATCATGTCATACATATGTTGTGGTGTTTACCGTGTCATTTGTTTGTTTCCGGATCTGCTTCTTCTCGATAGAGTACCGAAAGCGTTCAGTGTGTGAGGATTCGTTCGACTACGTTGGATCGTCTTCTTCCAAGCGGGATCTCCCACAAGATGAACATTTCCCTGGATACCACTACTATAATTGCCATGCTAGTTGTCTCATTTCTATCGCTATGTCTCGCTACCTAGCACTTGTTTGTGAAGCCTCCCAAATTTCCATGAAAAGCCTCTAACCCCTCCACATCCCAGCAAACCATTGTTCGGCTATGTTACCGCTTGCTCAACCCTTCTTATAGCGTTGCAAGTTGGAGGTGCAAGTTGTTTCCATGTGACAACATGGATATTTTGAGATATCACAATATTATTGCTATTTAATTTAATGCACATATATACTTGGTAAAGGGTGGAAGGCTCGGCCTTTTGCCTGGTGTTTTGTTCCACTCTGGCCGCCTTAGTTTCCGAGTACCGATGTTATGTTCCATATTGAGTGCTCCTAACATGCTTGGGGTTGTTATGAGGACCCCCTTGATTTTCATTTTGGGATAAAACTCTTTTGGCAAGGCACAACATTGGTACTACATTTTCCTAATAACTAATAAAACTTGCATAGGGATTTTCCGGACCCCGTGGATAATTAATCAACCCCCGGGCCAGTGCTCCTCATGAGTGTTGGTCCAAACTAGAGTCGTGTGCGGGGCCAACGCGGGGCAACTCAGGAGATCTCTATCAGGCCACCGTATGATGCGCTCATCCAGACGTGTCCTGAGAACGAGATATGCGGCTCCTATCGGGTTCGTCAACACGTCGGGCGGTCTTGCTGGATTTGTTTTACCTTTCTCGATCATCTTGTGCACGGGATTCCGAGGATACTTTGGTCTATCTCGAGGTTGAGGTATTCCACCAGGATTCTGAGGACATAGCGAGCTATCTCGTGGTTGAGGTTTTCCGACGCAGGTTGTGGTTAGTTTGTGATCGATGAGTTGGAGCACCCCTGCAGTGTTAAATCTTTTCAAGAAGCCATGCCCGCGGTTATGTGGCAACCTGGAAATTTGTTTAACATCAGGTCATAGAGAACTTAAAATAAACTAAAATAAAATACACCAACCACGTGCATAACCATGACCATCTCTACTCGTGAGTCCTGATCTGAGAAAGAACACGGTGGGGTTATGTTTGACCGTAAGTAGGTGTTCAGGATCACTTAGTGATCATTACTAGTTCGCGTCGGCTTATGCGTAGATCACCCTTCTTATTCTTGTACTCGTAAGTTAGCCACTAAAATAAATGCTTAGTGCTTGCTGCAGCCTCAACACTTAACCATATCTCACCCATTAAGCTTTGCTGGTCTTGATACCATTGGAAATGAGACTGCTGAGTCCCCGTGGCTCACAGATTAGTACAACAATAGTTGCAGGTACAGGTAATGTGATGCTTTGACGTGAGAGCGATGCTTGTTTGATTTGGAGTTCTTCTTCTTCATCGATCATAGGATGGGTTCCAGGCCGGCAGCCTGGGATGGCAAGGATGGATGTCGCTTTTATCATTTGATTTCGTCCGTAGTCGGACCCTGCTCTTCTGTATGGTGATTGAATGAATTGTTGTATTTTAGATGATTATGTTTTAGCTTGTGCCGAGTGTAAGCCAATTCCATATACTCTTCTCCTCTTTACTTGTACTTGTAAGGATATCCATTCTTGCGAAACGACGAGATGCGCTTCTATCCCTATCGAGGCCCCCGAGCCAAAATAAGGATAGGACCGCATCTTGGGCGTTACAAGTTGGTATCATAGCAGTACCGACCTAGGAGGCCCCTTGATTGATAGAACTTGGCCGTGTTGAGTCTAATAAAAAACGACTTTGAGTCTAGTTATATATCAAAGAGTAGGACTCTTTTTACTCCTCTTCTATCCTCTGGTGAGGAATCCTGACGTAGGAATTTTAATTCTACCCCTCTTCTCACTTAAATTTTTTAGGATCACGCCGGTATTTTGGTACCTCTATGATGTCGATGTGTCAGAATTCTGTACTTGGTGCCCCCTGTTTCTGAGGAGTAGAGCTCCAGGAGATCCTTGACACATCGTTATCGTTCATTTTCCTTAGTATCTCAGGTCGTGGATGTTCGAAATTGCTTCAATACTATTTGTGGCGAGAGGAGTTTTGTGTCACCCAGTACTGGGGAGAGCATCCAGATGTACTGCCATGTTTAGTATTGTTGTGATTACGAGGATCCGAGGTAGATGAATTTACGAGGCCTCTGGTTATGTGTTGACGGATGTTATACATTGGAGAGTAGTATTACTGCTAGGAGTTGAGTGATGGATTTTACTCCGTGTATCTGTGGACCCGATTGCATAACCAAAGGATTTTAGGAGTTCTCAGGTGGGAATTCAAGTAGTTACCTAGGATTATCCTTCCAACAAATGCATAATGGGTTATGTATTGTTTCTGGCTTAATTCGTGAAGCTTCATCCTTTGTTTTGTTGGAGTACGGTAATTCGAGTTGCTTCGATGTCAAGTGTTGATTTCATATCTTTCCTAAGCGGTGTTCTCATATTTATATGGGAATACTAATTCTTTTGATCAATCAAACTGTCATATCAATTTTTTCCATCCGGTGTGCTTCTCTTCAAGATAATTTAATCCTCTCCAATATTTGCAAGATCAATCCTCATATTTCTTTCCGGAGTTCTGTTCATCTATATAAGTTTTCTTTGTTTTTCCCCACCCTCCCGCCCTTTTTTCTTCAATGTTTAAATTATCATCCAAGTGCCTTTCTTTTCATTAATGCTTCCGCTATCTTTTCTTCCGTTTTATATCCGGTGATTCATTGTGAAGATGCTCAGGTGTTGGCTTCATCATTCTTCGTTCTTGTTTTCTTCTCCGGCGGATTTGATTCAACCTCTCAGTGTTCATCACATCCTTTTTCATTCATTAAAGGTTTTCCATGTCGGAAATTCTTATCCTAGCCTCTCTTGTTTATTCTTCCCTCACTATTCTATCTGGAGTTTTTAGCATATTTCAGAAGATTCGTGTTTCCGTTCAAAATCCTTTCAAATATTTCGAGGTTCTCATCTCATCAAGTTTTCATTTGTACCGGTGCAATCTCTCCTTCTAAGCAATCGTTTCAACGGTATTTCTTTTTTAGTGGGCCCATAACCCACAGTTTTTTCCTAGAATGTTACCTGGCTCTTCTAATCTTTTCCGGAGATCTCAAGTTCTTTGCAAATGTGATGTGAGAATGAAATCCATAAGTCAAATTCCGTCTCCAAGATCGTATTCGAATTATTTTTCATCATTGGCTCAACCTTTCCTTATTCATTATTCCGGAGTGTCTCAGTAATTCTTGGTGGTGTTTCTCTGCAACGAAGACTGAAGGAGAGTTCCTCTTAAATATTTGTCCGTTCTTCCGAAGATTCATGGTTTCAGCTTGTTGCTATCCTGTCAAATTGTTTTCAATCTTGACAAATTTGTTCCATATCTATCCGGAGCTTCTGAGAGTTGTTTTCATTTCTCGATCCTCCGAAGGCCATCATTTCAGGAGATTCTTCATTCGCAGCTTTCAACTTTCCTTCTCAAATTCTTCTCATTGATCTCTCTTTGTTCATTCGATGTTTTTCATCGATCATTCTCAATTCATACCGGTGGATAGTGCTTTCTTCGTTCTCAGGTATCTCCATTTATTCATAGTATCCTTATTCGTTTCTAATTCTTACCGGTGTTCTCGTTCAAGACTTCTTCAAGGTTTGTAGGACCAAAAGTATGTCTAGAGGGGGGTGATTAGACTACTTGACCAAATAAAAATTCTACCTTTTCCCAAATTTTAGAGTTGGCAGATTATAACATTCATGGCAAGTCAAGTACACCCTACACATGCAAGTCTAAGAGTATCGCAGCGAAAAGTAACAACAAGCATGAGTAGAAAGGAAAGGGTTGGAAGATCAAACACAATTGTAGACACGATGATTTTTCCGTGGTTCCAATAGGTGGTGCTATCGTACGTCCACGCTTATGGAGTCTTCAACCCACGGAGGGTAACGGTCACGAGAGTCCACGGAGGGCTCCACCCATAAGGGTCCATGAAGTAGCAACCTTGACTATTCCATAACGGCTTCCGTCCACGAAGGACTAGCCTCACTATGGGTAGATCTTCACGAAGTAGGCGATCTCCTTGCCCTTACAAACTTCTTGGTTCAACTCCACAACACGAAGTAGGAGGCTCCCAAGCGACACCTAACCAATCTAGGAGGCACCACCCTCCAAAAGGTAATAGGCTCGGCAATGATGATGAACTCCTTGCTCTTGTGCTTCAAGATGATAGACTCCTCAACACACAATCACTCTCTCACAGATTTGGCTTGGTGGAAGAGATGGGATTGGTGGAAAGCAACATGGGGAGGCTAGAAATCAAGATCCATATGGTTGGAGTGGATGATCTTGACCTCAACACAAGGGCAGGTGGTGCTCTCTCAGAAAACTGGATGGGGCAAGTATGGAATAGTTCTGAGTGCTTCTCTTTCGAGTGGGTGGTGGTGAAGGGGTATATATAGGCATCCCCAAAAATCCAACCGTTACACACAAAATGACCAACTCGGTGACACCGATGTGTTAATCTCGGTGGTACCGAAGTGACCAAAAGGTGGCAACTTTTGAATCTCGGTGAGACCGATATAGGAAACTCGGTTGCACCGATAAGGTGACCAACGGTCAGATTGCCATTCTCGGTGATGCCGATCCAAAAATCTCGGTGGTACCGATATTGTGAATTTGCGTAACAGAAAGTTGGCAACCTAAACTCGGTGGCACCGAAGCAGAATCGGTTGCACCGAAAAGGTAGGGTTTAGCTTGTGTCTGTCTGAGTATGGGAATCGGTGGCACCGAATGGAAAGTGTTGGTTGCACCGATTTTAAGTATTTGGCTTTGACAGACTTTTGTGGAAGAGCTTTTGGGTGTTTTTGGTGACTATCACTTGTGCACGTATGAGCATTTTGTTCACCAACAGAACCTTACCCCCTTTTAATAGTATTGGCTTTCCTATGGACTCAAAGTGATTTCTCACAAAGTAAAATGTAGAGTCCTCTTGCTTGAAGCTTTGCCAATCCATTTCCTTGCTTCTTGGGGTATCTCCACAATCTCCACAATCCTTTTTGCCAATCCTATCGTTGAACTTTTCCTGAAATATAATTAGTGGAAACATTAGTTCAATGACATATATGTTGTTATTAATTACCAAAACCACCAAGGGAGCAAATGTGCTTTCAATCTCCCCCTTTTTGGTAATTGATGACAACATATAGATCAAAGCTTCGACAAAGATATAATCAATGAATATAATCGTCGCTTTGAGAAGTATGTAATAAGCAAGAGCCCCCCCCTAAATTTGTGCATTTTTTTAAAATTTGCGTTTGAATGCAAATGCACAATCGATTAGGTACATGGGGCACTTCTTCCATGTCACATACAACTTGGTGGTGTGCGAGAATAATAAGAGTTAATATCATAGCACAACACAATCAAGCAAAGGTGAATAATCATCTCATAAGTAGCATAATGATAGGAAGTAGTAGCAGCACACATTAAGCGTATGATCAAAACACCAACAAACGTGTATCACAAGCAACCAAAAGACAAAAACAAATTGTTTTTGAAAAAGCGATAAAAACCAAACGCTCTCTCACTCGAAGCCTAAAGATCTATATACACTTCTCCCCCTTTGGCAACAAGTTACCAAAAAGATCAAAGAGATATATCTAAGCGTTCTTGGGCTGATCTCCTCCGGTTGTTGATGAAGGAGTCAAGAGAACTGCGTCGGCGAAGATCTCTGCAGATGTCGTGGATGGAGTTGGAGTGGCAGCTGGAGGAACTGGAGCTGATGGAGCTGAGGTGACAGTAGCAGGAGATGATGAAGAGGGCCTCAAATCTGGAGCTGGCACGGTGGCTGATCTGGCCTGGGTAGTGAATTGTGTGCTTGGCCTGAGAGGTGAGTCATCCTCATCATCATCATCATCATCATCAGAAGTCCGAGGAAGAGGCACTGAGTCAACTTCCTTCTTGAGCTCATTGACTTTCTTAGTCAGCCCATCCACCTTATCATTAAGGGTCTTTATCCTGTTCTCAAAGATCCTGACTAGACTATTTTGGTTGTCCAAAATGTCCTTAATGTCCTTCTGCATGCCCTGAACTGATGAGATCAAAAGATTCATTTGCTCATTCCTGGATCTAGGAACCTGAGCACTAGTGGCTCTAGCTGCCTCTGCCTCTGCCTGAGCTGCAGCTGATGTGGGATGTTCTGGGTCCATCACCACAATGTTGTCCTCGAGATCTGGCTATAGGGGCAAGTGGGGTCTGTCCAAAGCAAATATGTGCTTCTCCAACTTGGAATTTATGAGCATCTGGATGTAGGGTGCATAGCAGCATGAGCGCTTCTGATCAGCAGCAACCCTCTTAACTGTCTCAACAATTAAGTCCATAACTCTAATCCTGGTGTGTCTGTCAAGATGGATCAGCATGTTGATGGAGTAGCCTCGGATCATCTTGTCATCTCCTGACTTGGGCATCAAAGTATGCCTCAGAATGGTGTTCATGGTACGAAGGCCAGCCTGGAGAAAGTAGATGGATCCTAACTTGTGAGACTTCACATGAACAGCAGGGATCTCATTGTACATATTGGCCATAGCATTGTGGCTCTCCTTGGATTCTGAGTAGACATCCAAGTCACCATCATGTACCTCTGGGACTCCCAAGATTGCAGCCCATTCATCAACCGTGGACTCATATCTTGCTCCTTCAGTCATCCATACAATCCTACCATCTCCATAGAAATGTGCAGTGGAGTAGAATTGCATGATCATCTCATCATTCCATGCTGTAAACTCTCTGCCAACAAACTCATCCAAGCCAATGCTGTGAAAGTTGTCTTGAACACTTGGAAAGTAGTCTTCATTCTCCTTAATGAATTTCCAATCCACATACCTCATGTCACTAACAGCTGGACTCTTGTGAAACAACACAGTTTCATAGAAATCCTGTTGCTCTTTGGTGTAGAACCTGTAGTCCACAGCTGTCTTCCTCCTTTGGGTATATGGATCAGCAGCTCTCCATGCCCTCAAACCTAAATCCTTCCTCTTCTTCATATCTTCAGCAAGTGGGTAGCTGGCATTATGAACTGGAAGGTGTGGTCTAAGCTTCATCAAAGCAGACATAGCATCTTCATCCTCAACTCTGGAGGTAGTCCCTTTGTTCTTTTCAGAAGCTGGAATTTGTCTGGATAACCTCTTGGGTTTTTCAGCAGCAGCTTTCTTGGGTGCAGATTTAGTGCTCTTGGATGTGCCTGACTTTGGCATAGCATCTGCCATAAGCTTCTTTTTCTTCTTGGGAGGGGCCTTCTCAACATGCTCTTCCTCCTCATCAGTAGCAGCACCTGCAGCCTCCTCAGGGTCCTCAAACATGGAGGTTTGCCTACCAGTGACATAAACAATTCTCTTCCTAGCTCTCCTCTTCTCCCCTGCCTTCTTAGGCATAGATTACTTTGGGGGTGACTCAAGGTGAAGAGCCATTTTTGCCCTAGCACCCTCAGGTGCTCTCATAGCTTCAGAGCTAGCATACTCTTTCTTGACAGCTCTCCTTGAAGAGGTAGCTTCATTTGCAGACTTCTTGGCAGCCTTCTTTTCCTTCTTGGCAAGAATCTCCTCTGGCACAAAGTCTGAATCCTCCTCATCTGAATTTAGCTTCTTCCTGGCCCTTGTAGTAGCCTTGGGCAACCCATGAGAACTGGGAGTGACTGGATCTGAAGGTGAACTAGACTCAGGACTAGTGCCTGAATCCATCTCAACACTCTGCTCTTGGAAGTTATTCTCACTGTCCTCAGCACTTGACATACTGACCCTGTGAATAGAGTATAGAGGAGCAGAAGTAGATGAGTCATCACAAAATGCGGCTGGTTTTTGAAAGTTTGAACAAAAGATTCTCAAGGTTTACATTCTGTCACATGAAAATCGGTACAGCCGAAGCAAATATTTCGGTGCTACCAAAACTGACTTTCTCTCTAACAGAAACTTGGCACTCCTTTCGGTGAGACCGAAAAGGAGTACTCGGTTTCACCGAGATAGTTCTCAGCAGCACAGATTGGCAAATCGGTGATACCGATTTTGTCGGGGATATACCACGCGATATAAACCCGGCCGGAAGTATGACCCGGCCAGGACTTGGCGGCTCACTGGTGTCCCGGTCGAGACTTGGCGGTTCATGGGTAACCCGGCAGGCGGGTCAGACGAGCGACAAGGCCCAAGGCCCAGTGAGCAAGCCGGCGCAAGGCGCCTCATGGACGGGCTTAGAGGGGCGGCTTACAAGAGAAGGCCCAAAGGAGAGAAAGGATTCCCTCACAAAGGAAACAAGACCCGGATTAGGATTCAAGAGAGACTAGTCCTAATCCTACTCCTAGTAGGACTCTACATGTAAACCTACCCTTTCCACTTATATAAGGAGGGGTAAGGCGCCCCGAGGGGGAGAGGTTGACAAGTTCAAGTCATTAGAGATAGACAGATTAGAGGCTCTCGAGATTAGAGGTAGCGATCCCGCACCCTTGTAATCAAGATCATCCTCATCATCAATATAGACACAAAGCAGGACGTAGGCTTTTACCTCCATCGGAGGGGCCGAACCTGGGTAAACTCGCGTCTCTCGATTCCGACCAACCTCTCTAAGCCGCCACATAGTTGCGATGGCCTCACACCTAAGTCCGTTAACCCGGACATCTTGCCGTGACAAATCCCCGATAGTTGGCGCCCACCGTGGGGCCTGCACAAGGTGGTGTTAGGTTCTTGGAGGGAGCCCTCAAGGGATCGAGAAGCTCACGATTCATTGGATGAAGAAGAGCCGGCCCGAAACAACCATGCAGGATAACCCGCCATGGACCAAATATGAGATTGAGATCAAAGGAGAAATTATGGTTGCGTTGGGAGCTTAGCCATTGCTACAATTTGAATCCGAGAAGAGATCAATTTCCACTGCTGATGTCGCGTGTCGCCGAGACCGACAAGATTTCCAACGCGTCTTGGCGTCAAAACCGTTTCCACCGTTTCTTTGAGTGGCCATTGCTGCACCAGAGGAGATCGGGCATAGCTATTGTTCTTACTATTCATGAGTGTGATTACTAATGGAGAGCGAGAAGCGCTGTTGCCAAAGCGATCAAGTTGCAGGCATCAAATCGGTTCAGCTCCCAAAGCATTGTCGGCTGTAAAAAATCCTGGCCTTCTCTGAAGCACCTGTGTGTGCAAAAAGTGCCACAGCTGGGCACAGCCAAGACCCGCACAGGTTCATGCCGCACTATCATCATCCACCGGCAGATCAACTCCCGAGATAGGGAAATATTTCAGTAGCGCGTAAGCAAGGAACCAGCAGCCGGCTGCAATTACCATCATGAGTCCCTGGTATGTAAGGAAGAAAGAGAGACCCCACAGGCAATTTGACCAGCCGTTGGCGTTCAGCACAATAAAAAAACAAAGCTACACCCCCACGTCATGTACCACATGGAGTAGTATTTTGTACGCTAGTGGTCATCAAGTGCTAGTACTGTTTCAACGAAAGCTACTACAGGTTCATTGTCACATCAAGACAAAAGAGAAAAAGGAAAAAATCTGTACGTAGATGACGGTTTGAGTTGGTTAGCAAATACAACACCATATTCGTATTGACCGATCTGCAGCAAAAAAAATACTATGGCGAAATATTACAGCAGGGTCTCATCAATTAAGCATCCCGATGGTCGTTTACAAACGGATCACCTGTCGTCCAAATAAATCAGGTGATATCTTTTCGGTTTATTTTATTATTTTCTTTGAGGACAATTACTCCGGCCTGCAATATATTTTTCTGCAGGACAATTATGAATTATAAAAGTCATGTTATATTCCAAGTATGGAGCCCGGTCAACATCAACAACGCCGCCGCCACCTCGCGCGTCGGCATTGGTTTCTAACGCGGCTGACTCACGCGTCCGTGGCCGGCGTATAACGCTGCGGACGACTCGTTCGTTTGCATCGGCTTACAACACCGTTGCCGACTCACCGTCGGCGCCGGCTTACAAATGCCGCGGTGGACTCATCGATTCGCGCCGGCCTACAACACCGCGGTCGTCTCACACGATCGCGCTGGCTTTCAATGCCACGAACGGTTCTTGCAGCCGCCCGACGGACGCTCGTGAGCCGCCGCCCCTGCGGTCCAGTCTTCAATGACACGTTGGTTCCGCGCCTGCTCGCTCGAGCCGCCCAACGGACGCGCTCAAGCCACCGTCCCCACAGTCCGGTTTACATCAACATGCCACAAATGACCCGCCCGACCGCACCGGCTTACAATGCCGCGGCCGTCTCTCGCGACCGCACCGGCTTACAATGCCGCGGCCGTCTCTTGCAACCGCGCCGCCCCCGCGTTCTGATCTACGTCAACATAACGGTGCAGTGCTCGCCTATACGAGCCGCCCAACGAACGCGCGCAAGACGCCGCCCCCGCGGTCCGGTCTACATCGACATGCTGGTGCTGTGCTTGCTCGTTCAAGCCGCCCAATGGACGCTCATGAATCGCCGCCCTGCGGTCCGGTCTACATCGACATGCTGGTGCTGTGCTTGCTCATTCAAGCCGCCCAACGGACGCTCATGAATCACCGCCCTGCGATCCGGTCTATTTCAACGACTCTGGAGCAGATCATAACATATTATCAGCCTCCACCGGATGGCTCAATGGATAGGGGCACAAGTCGCCGCTACTGCGTTTTGGTTAAACTTCAGCAACCAGCTGGGATGAACCGCTAGCCGAATTACTGACAAAAATCATATGGGATCATTTATAACCCGCCGTATCAACACTCCGCGGGTTCATGTTGCGTTATCAACGCCAAGGACATACAATGAGTGTCGCGGAGGGCATCAACTCGCCACAAGCTTTTGGCTTCAATAAATTTCAGTTATCAGTCGTCAACCATATGCCGGCTTATGCCGTGGTCAAGTATGGAGAATCTCAAGCCAACTCTTCGAGTCGACTTAAGACTCGGGGGCTACAGACATGGCTCGACACATTTGGTCATTTTCAACAAGAACCCCGGGTCATTGCAAGGAAGTTAACCCGACCCCAGGGGCTATTACATTATTTGCGGAACAATTAAAAGTCGCCCAAGAGGACGAACCGCCGTGATGCACCATTCAAACATGGGTGCCCGGATTTATTGAATCATCATAAAGTCACTTGGAGGCTTCTTCTGTTTCTTCATACAAGATGGCGGCTTACAAGATGGTGCAAAAAGTTGACTCCGTCAACAAGGTCATTTGGGGGCTTCTAACCCGCCAGGGTTTAGCTTACACACCTTCTTGATTGGCTCTTCAGCCACCGTAAGGCCAGGTTATATACCCAAAAAGTTGACTCCGTCAACAAGGTCATTTGGGGGCTTCCAACCCGCCGGGTTTAGCTTACACACCCTCTTGATCGGCTCTTCAGCCACCGCAAGTTCGAGTTAAACCTGCCTGTATGCTGCTACTGCTCCGCTAGGTGACCCGCCAAACTCTTACCAGTTAATCTCGTCTAGAGACCCTGAGCTGTTCAAAGTATTTGACAGTCACTCTCACTAGAGACCCTGTACTGGTCAAGGTTAAAACGGCGGCTCTTGTCACGTGAGGGCCGGCTTACAGAAAGCGAGGATAAACTCACCCATCTGCTACCGACTCTCCGCTATGTGGCCCGTTCGTACTCTTAAACAGTTACTCTTTTAAAGACCCAGCACTGTTTAAGGTTCAAACGACGGATTTATGTCACGTGAGAGGTAGCTTATGGGCCCTGGGGGTACTCATGCCCTGCTGCGTCTCTCTCTGGTTCGTTGCGCTCTTATCAGTTAATCTCTCCTAGAGACCATGAGCCGCTCAAAGCAATTGACGGTCACTCTCACTAGAGACCCTGTACTGTTAAGAGTTCAAGTAGCGAGTCCACCCAGAAGAACCGGCATATGAGTTTTCAAAAAACAAAGAAAGAAGAAAAAGCAAGGTCATAAAGGATTTAAACATCTTTGGGTTGTGCTTCTCAAGCCGCCCTCAAAACGATACAGGATATACTCTGTCTTGTTTGTTTTTGCAGGTCTTGTCTCCTAAGATAAGCCGCCAGAATAATAGATCTTTAATAGCCAACATGGCTGGATCTTCATCATGGTTTATCATAACCAGTATTAAATGATTGGGGTTTTTTCAAGCCAGCTTGGAAAATTGATTATTTTTGAAGAAGCTGCCCTATCAGATATAATGCCGTGTCATTTAATTGACCGGCTATTTGATTTCTTCAACACTCATGGATTTCTCAAACATATATTTGCCGGGTTGCACTGCTACCACGAGCAGGGAGTTCATTTCAAAGACAAAGGAATTATTCCAGGATATTCATACCGGGTTATATTGCAACCACGGTCAAGGATTCATTCAACTAATTATGATGAGTCATATTATTCTCACACAGTCCCGAGTCGCCGCAGGCAGACGACCCGACACTTGGGGGCTACATTATTCAAGTCCAATTTATATTAAGCATGCAAGTCCCATGTCACTGCAAGCACGCACCACGGCACTTGGGGGCTAATGCAAGATGGTTTTCAAATTATTACATTGTCAACAAGACCCTGTTATCTCAAGGAGATGAGCTGGCCTTTCTATATTTTTCAAAGTCCCAGCCCAGTACTTCTTACTGACCCGGCACTTGGGGGCTACACCGCTCAGATCAAATTTTCTAAAAGTCCCAAGTCGCTGCAGGCATGCGACCCGGCACTTGGGGGCCACAGTATTCAGTTGGTCAAACAGATTATAAGGTCCAAATTGAAGACCCGGCGCATCACATATTGATAAGCCGGCCCTTGGGGGCTACACCAGCTGAAGCTTTATAAGGTATAAGATAGTTACAAGTCCCAGGTTGCTGCAGGCAAGACAACCAGGTACTTGGGGGCTACACAATCAAAGATATTATTGCAAAGCGCCAAGTCATCATGGATAAACTTGGAGCTTGGGGGCTACAGGTAATATGGAGATAAAAATAGCAGGACATTTTTAAGCTATCAAATTTTGAGTGAGCTAGGTCTCATTTCTTCATGGAGCTGAAGCGTTGGAAGACCGGCTCTACATCAGATGGATTTTCATCCCAATATTTTTATCAAGTCCGCTGGAGTCTAGTTGTTTGACCCGGCGTCACCAACAATCATGACCCGGCATTATCAAAAGATCATAACCCGGCAGAGTTTATATAAGCAACCTGGCTTAACAAGTTGAAGAGTATTGGAGGCCAACTCAATGGCATATGGGTGTTGTATTCCCAATATTTTACTTCAAAGGACACTGGCAAGCAAGACGATTGAGAAGACGGCTCGTTCATATGAAGAAGAAACCCGGATTTTCAAGGAGCTACTTCATTAAGCCAGCCAGTGGAGCGAGCCGGTCATTTAACATATTTATTCATATTTCAGGAGCTTAGCATGAATAAATTCAAGCTAACCTGGGGGCTAATGTCGAGGATATATCCCGCGATATAAACCCGACCGGAAGTATGACCCGGCCAGGACTTGGCAGCTCACTGGTGACCCAGTCGAGACTTGGCGGTTCATGGGTAACCCGGCAGGCGGGTTAGACGAGCGACAAGGCCCAAGGCCCAGTGAGCAAGCCGGCGCAAGGCGGCTCATGGACAGGCTTAGAGGGGCGGCTTACAAGAGAAGGCCCAAAGGAGAGAAAGGATTCCCTCACAAAGGAAACAAGACCCGGATTGGGATTCAAGAGAGACTAGTCCTAATCCTACTCCTAGTAGGACTCTACATGTAAACCTACCCTTTCCACTTATATAAGGAGGGGTAACGCGCCCCGAGGGGGAGAGGTTGACAAGTTCAAGTCATTAGAGATAGACAGATTAGAGGCTCTCGAGATTAGAGGTAGCGATCCCGCACCCTTGTAATCAAGATCATCCTCATCATCAATATAGACACAAAGCAGGACGTAGGCTTTTACCTCCATCGGAGGGGCCGAACCTGGGTAAACTCGCGTCTCTCGATTCCGACCAACCTCTCTAAGCCGCCACATAGTTGCGATGGCCTCACACCTAAGTCCGTTAACCCAGACATCTTGCCGTGACAAATCCCCGATATGTCGGTGACGCCGATTCTAAATTTTCGGTGTCACCGAGTTCCTCAACTGTCAGTTGACAGGGAAACTCAGTGTAACCGAGAATATGGAATCGGTAGTACCGAGATAGAAAACCAGATCAACCCTAGGCATTCGGTGAGACCGAGAATTGTGGGTTGGTTCCACCGAGATGCACTTGGGAGGTTTTAATGGTCAGTCCTTGTCGATACGGAACTCCGAGTGCTCCACACACAGAGGGATCGAAAAGTACTTGTTCAAATTTTGTGCTGCAGCATGAATGGAATATGAGGTGAGAAAGCATAGATAGCTAAAGAGTGGTCCTAGGCATTCTTGTCCATCCAATTAGCAAAAGATAAATCAAAAGCCAAATAGCAACAATTGGATGTCCTCGAATGGGAAAATAAATGCAGACTAACATGCTCACACATTAAGATGTCAAATGAAATCATGACAAACATGCACATACACACTAGCATCTAACAAGCACTTGGGTGATGACGAAGTCATCTATATATGAGTATATTGACTTAGGAGCCAAGTAATAATACTTGATCATAGGTCATACTCATCGTTTAAGCACAAGTGGGGTTACCACTTTTACATAAAGCATTTGATGTTGTCACATACTAAGAGATGCTTTAACTCAAGTCTTAGAGTAAAGCTCCTCCTTGATGTGACATCCCCCCATAAGAGGGATAAACTAACCTTGGGTTTTGTCGATGAAGACTTCATGTTGGTGAGGTAGTGGTGGATGCTCAAGGTTGATGAAGATCACCAAGAGTTGGGAGCATCCTTGTTGTTTCCTTACTCTTCTCACCTACATGGGTTAGTCCCAACATACAAGAGACAAATACAAGGATATCTATGGACATGGAGTGCAAAGCATGTGTAATGATGTCCATTGATTTGTTGATTACCTTGTCCCTTGCTTACCTTTGAGGTAATATGTGACTCCTTGAACTATTGCATATAGTTGATGTTGATTTCAAATAGTTCTTGCCAATAATGAATGTGAGTGAATTTCATTGGCGGAGTCACCCCTCAAGAACTCTCTAGTTCTTCTTCTTGGGGACCCACATCAAGTTGATGGGGATCCTTGGTGTTGAATTAGCCTTTGTAGAAGTTGAGCTTGAAGTAACCTTGGGAACCCACTCCACTATTGCTAGGGATTCATCTTCATATGAGTCAATGTCCTCTTGAAGCTTGTTCTTGCCCTTGAGCTTGTGGTCTTGTGGTGGAAGGTCATCTTGAGTGTTTGTTCCCTTGGGAAGAGTATTTTCATACTTCTCCTTTTGAGGAACAAACTTGGGCTTGGGGTATTGACCTTCTTCCCATTCAACTCCATTTGCGTTGAAGTAGCCAACACCAAGGTTCTTTCGGTATCCTCCGTGCTTGCGTACAATTTCCTCAAATTGCTTACACCCGGCAAGACTCTTGTAGATACCTTTTTCTATAATTCCTTTCAATAAAGCATTTTCTTGCTCAAGTGTAACTTGGCTAAGAGAATCATCATTAGTGGAATCAATAGAACCACTAGAAGCAACATCATTAGGTTTAGCATTTTTATTGTTGCTACTAGATGAAAAACCTTTCTTGCCTTTGTTACTAGTTTGTTTAGATTTAACTTGAGGCATGAATGTAGACAAGAGTAGTCGTTTGGCTAGATAAGATGAAGTCTTCTTTCGGAGATCGTCATTGATAGCATTAAGAAACTCATGCTCTTGGTCCAAATTGAGCTTCTCGAAGCGTAGCTTCTCATGAGTTCTTACAAGCTCTCTATGATCTTCAAGAGTAGATTCATGAGCTAACTTAAGAGTGTTTAGTTCTTTAGTTAGTTGTTCTATTTTCATCTTATCATCATCAATTGACTTATCTTGACTAGCATGAGAATTATCAAGTTCACTTTGACTAACATCACTAGTTTTATCAAAGAGCAAGTCATCATCACAAAGTAAATCATCTTCATCACTATTAAAATCAAGATACTCGGCGTGTGATACCTTGGGGCCTTTAGCCATGAAGCAACTTCCACTCCCTTCGTTTGGTGAATCAAATAGATCATAGGAGTTGGTAGTCACTAGAGCAATTCCGGCAACACCACCATCTTGACTATGGTCGGAGTTGGAGTGATAGCTTCTCTCGGAGTAGTTGTCGGAGTCGGAGCAGGAAACCCATTCACCAACATGAGCTTGATGTTTTCTTCTTGTGTAGCTCTTGGTGTACTTGTCCTTCTTCTCTGAATCTCTACTTCTCCTTGAGGGTATTCGTTCATGACGATCATCTCTACTCCTTCTCTCTCTTTGAGGTGATTCATTCCTTGAGCTTCGTCTTCGAGGTGACTCTTCTCTTCGTTTGTAGAGAGCCGTGCACTCATTGGAGTAGTGTCCGAGCTTCCCACAATTGTAGCAATTGCGGTCACGACTTGACAAACGCTTCTCTTCAAATCTTGAGTTGGAGCTTCGTTCTTTGCCTCTATTCTTGTAGAACTTGTTGAATTTCTTGACCATGAGGCTTATCTCTTCATTGGTGACAAGGTTGTCGCTTGAAGTTGCGGGAGCATCACTTGTGGCATTGTAAGCACTGCTAGACTTGTTGTGAAGCTCTTCTTTGTCTTTGAGTGTCATCTCATGAGCAACAATCCTTCCAATGACTTCCGTAGGCTTGAGGTCTTTGTAGTTGGTCATCATTTGGATCAATGTGCACATGGTGTCGTATCTCTCATCCAAAGCTCTAAGTATCTTCTTGATGATGAATTTGTCGGTCATTTCTTCGCTTCCTCAGCCGGCAATCTCATTGGTGATGAGAGCTAGCCTAGAGTACATCTCTGCGACTCCTTCACCATCCTTCATCTTGAACTTGTCAAGCTGACGTTGAAGAGCATCTAACTTGGACTCTCTCACGGACTCGGTTCCTTCGTGCTTATCAACCAAAGTATCCCAAATCTCTTTTGCATTCTCAAGACGGCTGATTTTGTTGAATTCTTTGGGGCATAGGCAGTTGAAGAGAATGTCACATGCTTGAGCGTTGTATTGCAACATCTTCAACTCATCCGCGGTCGCTTCACGATCCGGTTCCTTTCCATCACCAAAGAACTCGCCTTGCAAGCCAACACGAACAACAGCCCAAACGGCGGGGTTATGACCAAGAATATGCATTTTCATTTTGTCCTTCCAACTAGCAAAATTAGTACCATCAAAGTACGGACCTCTACGGTGATAATTTCCCTCACTAGACGCCAGACTCTCCTAGGTTGTGAGACCAATGCAATGGAAACCAAAGCTCTGATACCACTTGTAGGACCGAAAGTATGTCTAGAGGGGGGGTGATTAGACTACTTGACCAAATAAAAATTCTACCTTTTCCCAAATTTTAGAGTTGGTAGATTTTAACATTCATGGCAAGTCAAGTACACCCTACATATGCAAGTCTAAGAGTATAGTAGCGGAAAGTAGCAACAAGCACGAGTAGAAAGGAAAGGGTTGGAAGATCAAACACAATTGTAGACACGATGATTTTTCCGTGGTTCCGATAGGTGGTGCTATCGTACGTCCACGTTTATGGAGTCTTCAACCCATGAAGGGTAACGGTCGCGAGAGTCTACGGAGGGCTCCACCCATAAGGGTCCATGAAGTAGCAACCTTGACTATTCCATAACGGCTTCCGTCCACGAAGGACTAGCCTCACTATGGGTAGATCTTCACGAAGTAGGCGATCTCCTTGCCCTTACGAACTTCTTGGTTCAACTCCACAACACGAAGTAGGAGGCTCCCAAGCGACACCTAACCAATCTAGGAGGCACCACCCTCCAAAAGGTAATAGGCTCGGCAATGATGATGAACTCCTTGCTCTTGTGCTTCAAGATGATAGACTCCTCAACACACAATCACTCTCTCACAGATTTGGCTTGGTGGAAGAGATGGGATTGGTGGAAAGCAACATGGGGAGGCTAGAAATCAAGATCCGTATGGTTGGAGTGGATGATCTTGACCTCAACACAAGGGTAGGTGGTTCTCTCTCAGAAAACTGGATGGGGCAAGTATGGAATAGTTCTGAGTGCTTCTCTTTCGAGTGGGTGGAGGTGAAGGGGTATATATAGGCATCCCCAAAAATCCAACCGTTACACACAAAATGACCAACTCGGTGACACCGATGTGTTAATCTCGGTGGTACCGAAGTGACCAAAAGGTGGCAACTTTTGAATCTCGGTGAGACCGATATAGGAAACTCGGTTGCACCGATAAGGTGACCAACGGTCAGATTGCCATTCTCGGTGACGCTGATCCCACAATCTCGGTGGTACCGATATTGTGAATTTGCGTAACAGAAAGTTGGCAACCTTAACTCGGTGGCACCGAAGCAGAATCGGTTGCACCGAAAAGGTAGGGTTTGGCTTGTGTCTGTCTGAGTATGGGAATCGGTGGCACCGAGTGGAAAGTGTTGGTTGCACCGATTTTGAGTATTTAGCTTTGACAGACTTTTGTGGAAGAGCTTGTGGGTGTTTTTGGTGACTATCACTTGTGCACGTATGAGCATTTTGTTCACCAACAGAACCTTACCCCCTTTTAATAATATTGGCTTTCCTATGGACTCAAAGTGATTTCTCACAAAGTAAAATGTAGAGTCCTCTTGCTTGAAGCTTTGCCAATCCATTTCCTTGCATCTTGGGGTATCTCCACAATCTCCACAATCCTTTTTGCCAATCCTATCATTGAACTTTTCCTAAAATATACTTAGTGGAAACATTAGTTCAATGACATATATGTTGTTATTAATTACCAAAACCACCAAGGGAGCAAATGTGCTTTCAAGTTTGCGATATCTCTCTTCAATCTTTTCAAGAAGAATAAGTAGTATGCCAAATCCGTTGCTTGCCATCAATTTAACTTGATGAAGGATAAGCATCACATAATTCTTATTCTTGCTTCCTTGAGATGATTTCAATCCTTTTCCGGAGTTGTTCATGATATCAGATTCTTGATTCTAAGTGGTTCATCTTTCTTTCCGGGGTTCCAAGCTTTCTCAAGTATATCTTCGTAAAGCTCCATCTAAATCTTTGCAAGGTCATAATCTTATTCTTTTCAACCTTCATTTATTTTATTCTTTTGTATACGGAGGTTCTTCATGGTGGTTCGTCAAGGATTTTATACTTTCTCCAAGTATTCTTCAAGATTCTTGTTGGAGTACCTCAAGTATTCTTGTCTTGAATTTGAAAGAGCAATTATTTCTACCTTATCTTTTGAGATGGTGTTATGTCATTCTTGATTCATGAGGGGTCTCGAAGAAAAGTTATTAATAATGAGATATTTAAACACATTTGTCTTCATTGGAGCTATCTTGGATTGGATTTCACCTAAAGCATTTCCTAAGGATTGTTGCTACTTGCGGTGCTTATCATTGATCCAAGTATTCTCTTATCCTCTCGGCGAAAGGAGTTTTCATCTCTCTGTTGATTTCAACCAATTAATTGTTTTCCGTTACTGGCCGGTTGTCACCTCATAATTTTGAGATGTTTTCCATAAACCCATGATAAGCTTTTCTTTTCGTTGTTGATTTTCCAACAATTCCGTTCAATCCTTCTTTATAAGGATGCTTTTCAAATTCAATTGTGTTAGAAGTTGTCTTTTCTTCTCCATTCTTTTCCTTTCATCGATCTAGCTTCTATTCTTTTGTTCCGGAGGCGTTGTGATGCTTCTATCTTTGAACCATCATATCGTTTTATCAACATCATGTTCTTTCCTTGCTTATTCATTTAACCGGTGTGTTGTGTCCTCTTTTCAAGTTCTTTCCATCTTATCAAGTTTTGCTTCTCTTGTCTACCGGAGTGCTGCCCAAATTCTTTCTCTCTCATTTCAACCGGTGTGGTTTCGAATTCTTGTTTGTTCCTCATACCATTCTTCATATCTTTGCAACCTTTAAGATTGTTTGGTTTCACTCGTTTGTCAAAGAAGCAACTAAGTTTTACCTCTTCCTTTACTCTTCCTCTTTCCCTTCTCATTCTAAGATCTCGGGTCAAGATCTCTTGGTAGTGGAGAAGAGTTGTAACGGCCCAAGACCAACGCTCCAGATGCCTTCCAAGTTATTTCGAGTTTTGTCATGTGTTCCATGTGGTTGTCGCATTCATCATCCCATCATACGCATCATTCGCATTGCATCAACACTCCGTTGTCGTAGTTGCCGGTTCTTCCCGTTCTCGTCGTTGACCGTTTCGAGGCCAACCACACACGCATGCGCCCGCGGCATCATTTAAAATATTGTTTTAAAAGTGCATATGAAACATTCTCAGAATCGGTCAAAACTTGGCGAGCGATCTTATTATAGTGTAGGTAGACCGCCTGCCAAATTTCGTCGCATTCGGAGGTCGTTTGATCCCCTAACGGCCAACTGTAGCGATATAGTCATCGATAATTATCGGACGTTTTTGGTGTTTAAAAAAAACTTTGTTGCCGGGCCGCAAACCTCCCCCTCTTCTCAGCCCAAGGCCTTCTACACATCCCAACCAGCCCGCTAACATCATACCCTAACCTACCATGTCCGGAGCCGTCCGATCGAGATCGAACGGATCGAAAAAGGCCTCAAAAGCCCTCTCCTAGCTCCCCCAAACCAGCCCCTGCTATAAAAGGAAGTTTCCCCCCTCCAAAATTGGCAGGAAAAACCCTAGCCCCTACCCAGCCGCCACCTCCTCCATCGTGTTTCATGCCGGCCCCACACTCCGCCACCACTTGGCAGCCAGCCAACGGCCGCGCCGCCACCAGCCGCCGCTCCGAGCCAACCTGCGCCAGCCACCTGTCCTCCCCGCGCCCCAGCCACCGCGGCCCGCGGCAGGCCCGCCCCAGGCCCAATCCGGATCGAGGCCAGCCCGCAGCGCCTCCCGACCGCCTGAGCCGCACCCCAGCTCGCCTCCCGTACGCCCGAGCCGCGCCGCGCGGGAGCTCCCTCCACCTGCCGCCGGAGCTCCACCGACGACCCTCCGTGACGCGCCGCCCAGCCCCGAGGCCTCCTGCTCGCTAGCCGCCGTCGCCGGCCTCCCTCTCTCGAGCCGGAGCTTGCCCCACCGCCTCCACGACCTCGCCCCGCCTCCAAGAGTCGCCGCCGCGTCTGGCCCGGATACAGTGTGGTCTTGGCCGGATCCGCCCGCCCACCCCCGGATCCGCAGTCCCCGCACTACCGGAGCACATACGGCGTCGTCCCCGGCGCCGGCTGCCGTCGTCATTGCCGCCGCCGGCCATGGCCTTCTCCAAGGTCCGACCGGGACCGATCCGTCCCTCACGTGCCTGGACAACCACGATCCAAACACCCGGCCGCCTCGTCCCGCTCCGCGCCGTACCGATTCCGCGAGGTCTAAATTTTCACCAAGTCCTTTACCTGTTTGTAAAAATCATCATGATAGCATATTGATCATTTTGTATCTGTTAAACCGTGCACCCGATGACAATGTGTTATATATGAAAAGTGCTCTATTCTTCATGCTCTACATGCTGTCATCATGTGCATGCATAATAGGATTCATTTGAATGATCAAATCTCTGTTGCAAAAGTGCATCTCGTCGTAATCGGCAAAACTACAATATTTTAACGATAAGTTCCATTTTCCGAACATCATATTAAGCAATCCATGCCTCTTTTGAACATGTCCCAATGGACCAATTTGAAGTTTGACATGTCTACTTGATGCTAGTATCCTTTCCATGCACATAGATTATTGTTATGCTTCTGTTATTGGTATGTAAACATGCCTAGTCGAACTGCTGTTTTGGGAGACAGTCAAATTTCACTGCCGTTTTGGGAGATAGTCAAATTTCACTAAGTCTGGAATCTGGACTGCAACTTAGCTTTTTGCCTTGATGATTGCCATTGATTCATAGCTCTTTTTCAGATGCCCATGTGGGATAAATTGAAGTGCATTTTATTCTCTAGATAGATGTGGCATTTGATTCCATGAAATAGCCTTGCTACATACTTTTTTCTTGCTGTCAACATGCCTACCTGATAAAAACTGCTGCTCATGTCCACCCTAATTTTCACTAAGTCTGAGAGTTTGGTTATTTCAGAATGCCATGTTGTGTTGACAATAGCCATGATTCTGTGCATACTTAGACCCTGCCATTATGGAATGAATTATAGTGCATCATATCCTCTACCTTGCTGTAAATTTGCATGCCATTACAATTCCTGTAGCATATAGTTGTATTGCTGACAATATGCCTTCAGGATATCATTTATTGCTAATAACTGTTATT
Source organism: Elymus sibiricus (assembly GCA_039707655.1). Lineage (NCBI taxonomy): Eukaryota > Viridiplantae > Streptophyta > Magnoliopsida > Poales > Poaceae > Elymus > Elymus sibiricus. The sequence goes on along the minus strand of CM077665.1, from coordinate 215,465,489 downwards.
TTTCACTAAGTCATAACTATTGTTCCAATAGCCATCTTGTGAGCTCTTTTGCAAGTGATCCATGCTTCTAATAAACTTGCTGATATGAGATGAATTATTGTGCATCATGTAAGCTACCGCCCCATGTCTTGTTTGTGCATTTTAGGTAAATGTAGCTTGTTGTTTTGATGTGTGCAAAATGTCATGTTGCTGTTGTGGCAAATTATAACTAAAACTTGTGTTGGTTGTTATTATTGAACCGTTGCTCCATTTTGAACATGTCATATATGAAACTTGCTTAGAATCTCATATAGTTTCATAATATCTTGCTGCATCCATGATTGGAATGTTCTTGGATGCCATTTGCATGCATTTTGCATTCATGACATATTCATCTTGTGTTGGTCATATCTTTTAGGCCGTAGCTCCATTTTAAATGATCTATATATGTAAATCGCCTAGATTGACGAGTAGAATCACATGGTGCACTTTATTTTCATGTTTAACAAATATAAAATATGTTTAGTTCAAATCTGGTCCAAATTCATAATTTGCATATGGGGTTGTTTCGAAAATACTATATGTTGTTTCCGGCCTCATTTAAGATGCATAGATAGTGTAGTTTATTTATGCTTCGCCTTTTGCCATTATGAACAACATTTCCATGATAAACAACATTGAAACTTGCCGTCTAAATAAACAAAAGTGAACTCAACGATTCGAACGTGGAGTTTCGTCAATACGCAACTCGTTGCATATTGTACTTCACTTAAAATGTAGTAGTTGATTGTTGTGCTTGCCATGCCTTGCATAATTGTATGAACATGGATCACACTTCTTTGCACATCATGTCATGCATATGTTGTGGTGTTTACCGTTTCATTTGTTTGTTTCCGGATTTGCTTCTTCTCGATAGAGTACCGAAAGCGTTCGGTGTGTGAGGATTCGTTCGACTACGTTGGATCGTCTTCTTCACGGATTCGTCCTTCTTCCAAGCGGGATCTCAGGCAAGATGAACATTTCCCTAGTTACCACTACTATCATTGCCATGCTTGTTGTCTCATTTCTACCGCTATGTCTCGCTACCTACCACTTGTTTGTCAAGCCTCCCAAATTGCCATGAAAAGCCTCTAACCCCTCCACATCCCAGCAAACCATTGTTTGGCTATGTCACCGCTTGCTCAGCCCTTCTTATAGCGTTGCTAGTTGTAGGTTCAGGTTGTTTCCATGTGACAACATGGATATTTTGAGATATAACATTATTATTGCTATTTAATTTAATGCACATACATACTTGGTAAAGGGTGGAAGGCTTGGCCTTTTGCCTGGTGTTTTGTTCCACTCTTGCCGCCTTAGTTTCCGAGTACCAGTGCTATGTTCCATATTGAGCGCTCCTAACATAATTGGGGTTGTTATGGGGAACCCCTTGATTTTTGTTATGGGATAAAACTCTTCTGGCAAGACCCAACATTGGTACTACATTTGCCTAATAACTAATAAAACTAGCATAGAGAATTTCTCGACCCCGTGGATAATTAATCAACCCCCGGCCAGTGCTCCTCATGAGTGTTGGTCCAAACTAGAGTCATGTGCGGGGCCAACCCGGGGCAACTCGGGAGATCTCTAAAAGGCCACCATACCCTGCGCTCATCCGGTCGTGTCCTAAGAATGAGATACGTGGCTCCTATCGGGTTCGTCGACACGTCGGGCGGTCTTGCTAAATTTGTTTTACCTTTCTCGAATGTCTTGTGCACAGGATTCCGAGGATACTTTGGGCTATCTCGACGTTGAGGTTTTCCACCCGGATTCTGAGGATACTGCGGGCTATCCCGTGGTTGAGGTTTTCTGACGCTGGTTGTGGTTAGTTTGTGATGGATGAGTTGGAGCACCCTTGCAGAGTTAAATCTTTCCGAGAAACCGTGCCCGCGGTTATGTGGCAACATGGAAATTTGTTTAACATCCGGTCATAGAGAACTTAAAGTAAACTCAAATAAAATACACCAACCGTGTGCATAACCGTGACTGTCTGTACTCGCGAGTCCTTAACCGAGAGAGAACACGGTGGGGTTATGTTTGACCGTAAGTAGGTATTCATGATCAATTAGTTATTATTACTAGTTCATGTCCGCTTATGCGTAGATCACCCTTCTTATTCCTGTACTCGTAAGTTAGCGATGTGGCTTGGATTGCGTCGGTATTTCCCCAAAGAGGAAGGGATGATGCATCACAGCGACGGTAAGTATTTCCCTCAGTTATGAAACCAAGGTTATCGAACCAGTAGGAGGATCACCACCACCCAATAAGCAGCACCTGCACGCAAACAACAAATACTTGCAACCCGATGCGAAAGAGAGGTTGTTAATCTCTGTACGGTAAATAGATAGATTAGGTAATGATAGATAGGAGAGATAGACTCTCAAGAACACAAATAAAAAGAGTAAATATGCAGCAATATATTTTTGGGTTTTGGGTTTTGTAGATCTAAAAACAAAGACTGCAAAAAAACATAGATCGGAAAGCAATATGATAGGAAAGTAGACCCAGGGGCCATAGGGTTCACTAGTGGCTTCTCTCATGAGTATAGCGCACGGTGGGTGAACAAATTACTGTTGGGCAATTGATAGAAAATCGAATAGTCATGACGATATCCAAGGCGATGATCATTATATAGGCATCACGTCCAAGATAGATAGACCGACTCCTGCCTGCATCTACCTCTATTACTCCACACATCGACCGCTATCCAGCATGCATCTAATGTATTAAGTTCATGGAAAAACGGAGTAATGCAATGAGAACGATGACATGATGTAGACAAGATCTATTCATGTAGGAATAGATCCCATCTTGTTATCCTTAATAGCAACGATACATGCGTGTCTTGCTGCCCCGTTTGTCACTGGGAAAGAACACCGCAAGATCGAACCCATCACAAAGCACCTCTTCCCATGGCAAGAAAAATCGATCTAGTTGGCCTAACTAAACCAAAGATTCGAAGAAGAAATACGAGGCTATAAGTAATCATGCATATAAGAGATAAAGAAGACTCAAATAATATTCATGGATAGAAACTGATCATGAACTCAAAATTCATAGGATCCCAACAAACACACCGCAAAAGTTTACATCAAATAGATTTCCAAGAGACCATTGTATTGAGAATCATAAGAGAGAGAGAAGAAGCCATCTAGCTACTGCCTACGGACCCGTAGGTCTATGGTGGACTACTCACACATCATCGGAGAGGCACCTATGAGGAAGATGAACCCCTCCGTGATGGTGTTTAGATTGGATCTCGCGGTTCTGGAACTTGCGGTGGCTGGAATTGTGTTTCGTCGACTCCTCTAGGGTTTTTGGATTTTTTGGAAATTTATAGGCACGATAGTCGGTTGAGGGGGTGCCCGAGGTGCCCAGCACCCACCAGGCCGCGCCAGGGGGCCTCTGGCGCGCCCTGGTGCGGGCTGGCCACCCTAGGCCCCCTCTGCTAGTGTTCTTTGGCCCATCTTCTTTCTTCTGGTCCGTAAAAAATCCACAAAAATCCCCGTGGCATTTTGTCTCCATTTGGTACTGATTTTCTGCGAAGTGAAAAACAAGCAAAAACAGCAACTGGCACTTTGGCACTATGTCAATAGGTTAGTCCCAAAAAATGATATAAAGTTGTAATAAAATGATTGTAAAACATCTAACAATGATAATATAACAGCATGGAACAAGAAAAAATATACATACGTTGGGGACGTATCAGTTAGCCACTCAAATAAATGCTTAGTGCTTGCTGCAGCCTCACCACTTAACCATATCTCACCCATTAAGCATTGCTAGTCTTGATACCCTTGGGAATGAGATTGCTGAGTCCCTGTGGCTCAGAGATTACTACAACAACAGTTGCAGGTATAGGTAATGTGATGCTTTGACGTGAGAGCGATGCTTGTTTGATTTGGAGTTCTTCTTCTTCATCATCGATCATAGGATGGGTTCCAGGCCAGCAGCCTGGGATAGCAAGGATGGATGTCGCTTTTATCGTTTAATTTCTTCCGTAGTTGAACCCTGCTCTTCTGTATGGTGATTGAATGAATTGTTGTATTTGAGAAGATTATGTTTTAGCTTGTGGCGAGTGTAAGCCAATTCCATATACTCATCTCCTCTTTACTTGTACTTTTAACGATATCCATTCTTGCGAAATGACGAGATGCGCTTCTATCCCTATCGAGGCCCTCGAACCAAAATAAGGATAGAACCACATATTGGGCGTTACACGATGTCTCGCTACCAACCACTTGAATGTCAAGCCTCCCAACATTGCCTTGAAAAGCCTCTAACCCCTCCACTTCCTAGCAAACCATTGTTTAGCTACGTTACCGCTTGCTTAGCCCCTTCTTATAGCGTTGCTAGTTGCAGGTGCAGGTGGATCCATGTGATGACATCGATATCTTGGGATAACACATATTATTCTTGCTATTTAATTTAATGCATCTATATATTGATAAAGGGTGGAAGGCTTGGCCTTTTGCTTCGTTATTTGTTCCACTCTTGCCGCCTTAGTTCCGTGTTCCGGTATTATGTTCCATATTGAGTGCTCCTAACGTGGTTGGGGTTATTATGGGGACCCCCTGGATTTTAGTTTTTGGATAAAACTCTTCTGGCAAGGCCCAACATTGGTACTATTTGCTTAAAATCTAATGAAACTTGCATAGGGGCTAGCTATCCCGTTGGCTAATTAATCAACAACCCAGGCCAGAGCTCCTCATGAGTGTTGGTCCAAAATAGAGCACCGTGCAGGGCCACCCCATGGCACTTGGGTGTTTATATTTTCGGCCACCGTACGCTTAGCTCATCTGGTAGTGCCCTGAGAACAAGATACGTCGGCTCCTATCGGGATCTGGCCTGCCGGGCAGTCTTGCTGGATTAGTTTTACCTTTCTCGAATGTCTTGTGCACCGGGATTTCGAGGACACTTCGGGCTATCTCAAGGTTGAGGTTTACCACCGAGATTCCGAGGATACTACGGGCTATCCCTGGTTGAGGTTTTCCATCGCAGCTTGTGGCTAGTTTGTGATGGATGAGTTGGAGCACCCCTGTAGGGTTAAATCTTTGTGAGAGACGTGCATGCGGTTATGTGGCAACTTGGAAATTTTATAATATCTAGTAATAGAGAACTTGAAGTAAACTTAATTAAAATACACCAACCGTGTGCGTAACCGTGACCATCTCTTTTGGAGGGAGTTTGGAAAGAGAACATGGTGGGGTTATGATTGTCTCGTAGGTAGGTGTTCAGGATCACTTCGTGATCCTTATTAACTCACGTCCATCTATGCGTAGATCACTCTTTTTATTCTTGTACTCGTAAGTTAGCCACTCAAATAAATGTTTAGTGCTTGCTACAGCCTCACCACTTATTCATACCTCACCCATTAGCAAGGATGGATGTCGCTTTTCTCGTTTGATTTCGTCCGTAGTCGGACCCTGCTCTTCTATATGGTGATTGAATGTATGATTGTATTTGAGGTGATCATGATTTAGCATGTGGCGAGTATAAGCCAATTCCATATACTCATCTCCTCTTTACATGTACTTGTAACGATATCCATTCTTGTGAAACGACGAGATACATTTCTATCCCTGTCGAGGCCCTCGAGCCAACATAAGGATAGGACCGCATCTTGGGCGTAACAATAACTTTAAAAATACCAAATCAGTTTCAAAAAAATTTCCAACTCTTTTTATTCAGAATAAGTCATCTTATCTTATCTCTTATTTATTTTTGTGGAATTTTTGTTTGAACAACTCCAAATAAAAATCCAAAATGCAAATGAGGAATGATATGCATATGAATTGCTAGTAAAACATCCAAATTGAAAATTGGGATGTTACAAACTTACTCCCCTTAATATGAATCTCGCCCTCGAGATTCGGGTTGGTTAGCAAAAGGTATCGGTGGTCCTGTCGGAGATTTTCTTCACACTCCCAGGTGGCTTCTTCCTCGGTATGGTGACTCCGCTGAAGCTTGCAAAAGTTGATGACCTTGCTGCGAGTGATGCGGTTTGCAGTCTTGAGATCCTTGACAGCTTTTTCCTCATAGGTCAGATCACTATCCAACTGTATTGCCTCCAGGGGCACTGTGTCTATTAAAGGAACGTCAGTCATCTCTGCATGGCACTTCTTCAACTAGGAAACGTGAAACACATCATGAACTCCTGACAAAGCTTCGGGTAATTCCAACTTGTATGTAACTTCATCCATGCATTCCAAAACTGTGTATGGCCTCACAAATCATGGTGCTAACTATCCCTTGACTCCAAATCTTTTAACTCATCGAAGTGGAGACACACGAAGGTATGCTATGTCTCCTACTTCATAGGTTACTTCCTTGCGTTTAGTGTCGGCATAACTCTTCTGCCTGGACCGGGCTATCTTGAGTCTGTCCCGAATCAACATGACCTTCTTTCTGGTTCTCTCATTAAATCTAGTCCGAATAATTTACGGTTTCCAACTCCATCCCACATCAATGGTGTTCTACACCTCCTTCCGTACATTGCTTCCAAAGAGGCCAACATCAAACTGGACTGATAACTATTGTTGTATGAGAACTCTGTGTACGACAAATTATCCTCCCAACTATATCCAGAGTCTAGCACACAAGCTCTCAACATGTCCTCGGAATCTGATTGACTCTCTCCGTCTGCCCATCCGTTTGTGGATGAAAAGTAGTGCTGAAATCCATCCCGGTACCCAAAGTTTCATGTAACTGCTGCCAAAACTTTAAGGTAAACTATGTTCCTCTATCTACTGATACAATGGTCCTCGGAACTCCATGTAGACATATGATCTTGTTCGTATATATCGTTGCCAGGTTAGCACTTGTATAGGTGATTTTCACGGGGACGAAATTGGCTACCTTGGTCAAGCGTTCAACTACTACCCAAATGGAGTAGTAACCTGAATGAGTCCTCAGTAATCCTATGATGAAGTGCATGCCAAGTGTATCCCACTTCGAATCAGGTATCGGCAATGGCTGAAGTAATTCGGCTGTTTTCTGATGAACGTCGCATACTGCTACATATTCTGCAATATCCTTCTTCATACCGGTCCACGAAAAACTTTCCTTCAAGTCCAAATACATCTTGGTGTTGCCTGGGTGTATCGAGTAAGGCGAATCGTGAGCCTCCTGAAGAATTAACTTCCTCATCTCTGGATCATTGGGCATGTATATACGCTGCTCAAACCATAAAGTTTCGTGTTCATCCTCATGAAATCATTTTGCTTTTCCTTTGTTCATTCTTTCCGTTATCTCTGCAATTTCTATATCCATCTTCTGGGCTTGTCTGATCCTTCCCAATAAAGTGGACTAAATTTCCAGTGCGGCAACAAATCCTCGTGGAACTATCTCCAATCGAAGATCTCTAATATTGCCAGCTAACTCCTGAGGCTCCTCTTGCAGTAAGGGTGTTGACATAAATCTTATAACTCAATGCATCGGCCACTACATTGTCCTTCCCTGGGTGATAATGTAATCTCATGTCATATTCCTTTATGAGCTCTAACCATCTCCTCTGCCTAAGGTTCAACTCTTTCTACGGGAAGACATACTACAAACTCCGTTGATCCATGTAGATGTAAGAGCTGTTTTCGATAAAGAAATATCTCCAAGTTTTGAGTGCATGCACTACGGCAGCTAACTCCAAATCAGGCGTGGCATAATTCAACTCATGAGGTCAAAGCTGACATGAGGTATAAGCTACAACCTTTCCTTCTTGCATAAGTACACCTCCAAGTCCCTGACGAGAAGCATCACAATACACTTGAAAATCCTTGCATATATTCGGCAGAGTTAGCACTTGGGTTGTAACCAAATGTTTCTTCAACTCCTGGAAACTGGCTTCACATTCCTCATTCCAATTATACTTGGTGTCTTTCTTTAATAACTCTGTCATGGGTTTTGCGATCATTGGAGAAATTCTCGATAAACCTCCGGTAATATCCTGCAAGTCTAAGGAAACTACGAATCTCACTAACTGATGTCGGTGCCTTCCATTTGGTGATGGCTTCTACCTTGGAAGGATCCACTGCTATACCTTCTCGGGACACCACGTGCCCGAGAAATCTGACATCCTTTAACCAAAACTCACATTTACTAAACTTAGCACACAACAGATGTTCTCTGAGCTTTTCGAGAACCAAGCGCAAATGTTCCTTGTGTTCTTCTTCATTCTTCAAGTAAATCAATATGTCATCAATGAATACCAAAAAACATACACAAGAACAGCATGAACACCTTGTTCATCATGTTCATAAAATAGGCAGGGCCATTGGTCAAACAAAAAGACATGACTATATACTCACAAAGCCCATCCCTCATGGTAAAAGCTATCTTGGGTATATCTTGTTCTCGGATCTTCAACTGATGATATCCTGATCAAAGGTCGTTCTTGGAGAAAACACTATCTCCTTCTCACTAATCAAACAAGTCATTAATCATCAGGATAGGGTGCTTGTTCTTGATTGTCACCTCGTTCAATGAACGATAATCCACAATCATTCTCAAGGTTCCATCCTTCCTCTCCACTAAAAGTACTGGGGCTCCCCAAGTTGACAAACTTGGGAGAATATAACCCTTGTCCAGTAACTCCTTAATCAGCGTCTTAATTTCTTCCAAATCATTTGCGGGCATCTGATACTGTCTCTTGGATATGGTTCCTGTGCCTATAAACAACTCGATCAAAAATTCAATATCTCGGTCTGGTGGCATGCCTGGCAGTTCCTTCAGGAATACATCAGGATAGTCTTTCACTAATGGCACTTTATCCTGAACAACTCCCATAAGGGAATTCACTGGGTCCTCCTTGGCGTAAACCTGGACACATACTTTACCCGTTTCACTTCTAGGGTGGTGAGAAGAATCAACTTACGACCGCCATCAATGTTTCCCCCATACTTGGATAACCAAACCATGCCTAGGATTAGGTCCAATCCTTGTGATTCTAGGATGATGATGTCTGTGGGAAAATCATGCTTCCCGATAATGAGGTTTATCTTGTGACAACCTAAACCTGTCGTCTTCTCGGCTCCTGGGGAACTTACTCGAATAGGCCTACTGAGGGTTTTGGTAGGTAATCCATACTTTTCCCAAACTACCCTTGATATGAATGAATGTGATGGACCAGACTCAAAAAGAACTAATATTGGATGTGAATTGAGCAAAAACTTACCAAACACCGCGTCTGGCTGCCCGTAGACTTCGTCGATGTTGACATGATTCACATGCGTCATGGTGAAAGGGTTGTGTTTCTTTCCTCCAAAACTTCCATTGCCATTCCCGTTCTTCGCCTCAAGACAACCGGTGGCGTAGTGTTCGGTCTTCATGCAGTTGAAACAGGTGACGTGGCTCAAATCCTTCTTTGTTGGTGTAGCACGGTTCGAACATTGATGATTTCCGTTTCCCCCATTCCCATTCCCATTCCTATGGGCATTATGACTGTGTCCATTGTCTCCAGGCTGAGAATGACCTTCATGGTTATAGTCGTTGTGTCCTCCAAACTTATTGGGTCCAGATCCAGTATTTCCCGAGTACGGGGTGTAGCGGGGATTCTGCTGGGCTCCAGAGTTATATTTTCCATGTATGTACTTCCTCTTGCGGTTCTCCAGTTTTTTGTTGCTTGCCTTCAAAAATAATAGCCTTGTCAACTAAATCTTGACAGTTATTAAAAGTAGCCATGGTCAACTGAACTCCTAGTTCATCATTTAGACCTTCCACGAACTTCTCTTGTTTAGTTGCGTCTGTGGCCGTGTCTCATGGAGCATAACAGACCAACTTGCTGAACTCATCCATATACTCTGTCACTGAACGGTTTCCCTGGCGTAAGTTGCGGAATTCCCTCTCTTGAGACTCATAGCTCTAGTTGATACATGTGCGGTACGGAATGCCTGCTGGAACTGATCCCAAGTCACATTTTCCATGGGAAATGTAGTCGCGTAGTTCTTCCACCATGAAGTTGCTGGTCCATCGAGTTGGTGGGTGGCAAACCTCACCTTCTCTGTATCATTGCATCCTGTTGTGGCCAGCTCCCTTCCTATTTTCCGAAGCCAGTCATCTTTGATGATCGGCTATGTGTTTCTTGAGAACACTAGTGGGTTCAGCCTTAGAAAACGGGTAATGCTATCAACTTGGGGTGGTGCTGGTGGGTTGTTGTTGTTCTGGTTCTGGTTCATGTTCTGCATCAGAAGCTGCAACATCTAGTTCTGGGTCTGGAGCAACTGCTCTAAGCTGGGTGGAATGTTGTTCCCCGAGACATCGGTCGAAGGTGCACGTATCGACGGCTTCTGATGGGTTTAGCCAAGATGACAGTCAGAGATAAAAGGCCTAATGGAGAAACACTACCCATATGCAAAATGATGACAAATAAAATTTCAAATCACCCCATTCAATCACAAACAAGGTTCACACAATTGGGCCTAATATAACTATTACACAGAGTCTCACAAACAACAACGAACTAATCAGAAAAATCTTGTCGAATCGAAATACTAATATCTAAAATGGTGGTCTGCTAAAATCTCTCATCGGAGGAAAACTCCATCATGTCATCATCACTTCCAGCTTCATCATCATCCTCGTCTTCAAAATCTTCGTCCTCGCGGATGAAGCATCCGTTGGAATCATCCTTCTGGATGTTTTCTCCCCGATCCAGCTTCTCTTCGGCTTCTTCCAGCTTCTTCTTTAGGTCCCCATACCTTTCCAGTTGCACGCTCATTTCCTCCTCATGGCCATTGTGCGCTAACTTAAGTTCATCTTTCAGCTCTATCTGGTGGGTCATCAGCTTCCTGGTGCTCTTCAAGCGGCGATGCAACTGGTTCTCCAGTCTGCAGATGTGCTCATCCTGCTCCTGTATGTGTAATGTGATCGTGTCGTCATCCCTGGTGCGTACTATTTCTCCTTGCTGATCCCGGCGTCCGCACATCCTGTAGGTGGGTCCTTTGAGATCCTTGTGAACTCTTCACGAATGCGTCCAAGGGTGGCGTCTGTGGCAATAGTCCTTCCTAAGTTCCAGGTTGGCGCCTCGAAGAAGAAATTGATGGGCTCGATGAACGACTCAAAGGTTCTTCCTAGGATATGGACTTTGATCCTCCAACGTTTCTCCTCTGGCAGTGTGGCGATGAAAGTTCCCGTAAAAGTGGGCAGGGCGATGCTCAGGTACTTGACCATCTCCTTCAGGCGTCATCCAAAGGGCATGGTCTCGTCGGGTTGAGCAAACTCGGTCTTGGGGGTCAACATCTATATTGTTGAAATAGAGAAGAATTATAAATGAATAGAGAAGAGTATAAGACCAACAGATATATAGGGAAATTGTAAAATATGTTTTTATGGCTTTTCCATTCCTAGTGGCCGCTCCCTATAGTCCGTGTGTGCCTTGAATACCATCTTGTAGCGACTTTATCCAAAAAGATTGGAGTCTCTGAGCATACCGTGCTAGTCCCTAGATCGACTTGCTAGCACACACATTACTCGATGAAATATAACAGAGTTCAGTCACACACTTTATTACATCGAGGTCCTCAAAAGAGTATTTATTACAATAATATGGCTGAAGGCCATCTAAATAAATAACTGTGGAAGATTCAAAGGTAAATGAGTCCATCAAATCCACGGGAAAATAACTGAGTGTAGAACAACGACCTATCGCACCTTAATCCTCGTCGGAAAACTCTGCAACATGAGACGTTGCAGCCGTGTAGGTCAGCACATGGAATATGCTGGCAAAGTCAACACAGAACAATGATTATAATTCTATATCTACATCCAAATTTTCTTTGGTGGAGGCTCTAAGTTTTATTTTTGCATAAAGCTAATTTTTCCCTATGACAAATTAATTAAAAAAAGTAGTACAAATATTATACCATTATTGAGATGGTTCCTCCAACTCAATTCAATTACCCAAGTTATTATAAAACCCACTTCATTAATTAAATCATGATGATGTTGAGATCACGCGATAAACCACTTCTAGAGGCTCAAGTTGTCCATAACCGAGGACATGACTAATTGATTAGTTTTTCACTTTGCAGAGGTTTGTGCACTTTCCCTCACAAGAATCGACCACCTCCATGCTCGGAAAATCGAGACAAGGTCTTTCAGAGAGTTTCCCTTAGCTACCAGTAGTGCCCATCCCAACTATAACACACCACCTCTTGTAGCACTACCTGGTAAGAGTGACTACAATGATCAACCAAGCCAGAGCCCATAATGGCTTGTGGCTGCACATGGAAGCTTCTAGTCATGAATTGTCATTTGATCCCTTTGAATCTGGGTGGCTTTCCATAAAGAGTAATCACCGGGTCCTCCAGGATACTCGGGCAAATCCTTGGTTGGTGCCCCTCACCATGCAACCGTTCCACCCAGATGGTTGATTAAAATTACTTAAGTTGATACCTAAAATCATTCTATCACAACTTGCATGAATCACACATACCACCCCGTCTACTAAAGCATGGCTAAGCGAATTCTAACTTAACAACAATTTCCCGGGGTGATCAAGTGGTCATAGGTTCCTACCTCATACTACAATTCATTGCCACAAGTTCCCAATCCTACTCATGCAAAATATAACGGTGGAACTAATGCATAGTAAAACATAGGTACATAGGAAAATAGGATCAAGGTGGTGAACTTGCGTTGCTGAAAGTTGTTGGAGTCTAATTATTGATGGTATGTTGCCTCGCACTCCGAACAATCTAACGTAACAACCAACAAGCATACAATAAGCAATCATGATCACAAGTAAGCAAACAAGATCATATGTAAAACAAACATCAAAAATAAAAGTCAAAACTGAAAGTATTTCCTGGGAGTTTTAATTAGCATAAAGAATCAAATAAAAAGGTTTTATAAAACAAAAGATATAGCCTAATTAAAATAAATCTTAAATCTGAAAAGATTCAATTTTAATATATGCAATTTGTTTTATTAATCTACTGGATAGACTTAACCTATAGAAATCAGTGGCAAAAAGAATTACACAAAAATAAACTTTTAAATAGAAGTTATAGCCAACTTAAGGTTTAAATCAAATCTATTTGAATTCAAATTTCAAAAGTTCAAAAATATTTTTATTTGTATTCATTCGATAGATGGTATTTTTATGAAACCGTAGGAAAAAGAATCATCAAATTTGGATCTATAGATCTAAAGTTAGAGTAAAAAGAAATCCGAAAAGAATCTAAAAACTGAATTTTGTGTGAAAAACTTAAATATCGGCCAGAGGCCATGTGACGCCCTCTAGTTGATTGTGGGTGTCCGCTACGGTGCTTAATGGGCGAGCGACCGAAACTTAAAGGATTCAACGACGGCTTATTAATAGTAGAAAAAAACAAAACCGAATGACCGGTTCGTCCTAAACCATAATAAACTGGAACTAAACCGGTCTAAAATAATAAAAAACTAATTCTTCAAATTATATCTAATCTAGAGTGATACTTCGTGATCGAACCGAGGAGAGAGCATTGGTGACTAACCGCGATGGGTAACAGCTCGGGTACTCTGCGTGCTCCGGCGAGGGCGGACAAGGTCGAGGGCAAGTGTCGGGTCACGACACGATCACCTATGGGGCCATGGGGCCCTTTATGGTTTGGAAGGGGTGAGGCCATGTTGCACAAAGAGCAGAGGTGGCGAGACAGCACGACAACGAGACGCTGGTGTTTTACCCAGGTTCGGGCCGTTGGGAAGCGTAAAACCCTACTCCTGCGTTGGTGGATTGATCGGGGGAACACGAAGCACACGCAGTGCTCAAACCCAGCAAGGTTGCTGCCGGGAGAGCTGCTACGCGAGTACAAGTGTCCAAAGGTCCGAATCTTTAGCTAGGGTTGCCTTGGGCCTCCTTTTATAGCTCAAGGGGCAACCACAGTGGCAAAACAGACATTATCAAGTGATTAGATAGCCAATAGTGCTATCATACCTAACTCTGGCACTTAGGACAAAATGCCATAAATGCTAGCCTAGGTGGCATGCGGGGACCCATCGCCGGCAGGCTCTTACCACCGCTTTAGCTAACTATTGCTCAATATCTTAACACGCCTCTGGTCGGGTGTCAAACGGGCATAATCTATCTCCCAGCGAGTCGCCACGTGTTTACCGAGAGCCACTTAGCCACCTGAGGGCTCAACACCACATCGACAAATGACCGGCGTTGTGATGCGGTGGAGCGGTGGTCGATCGGCTCGCGCCTGCCGGGGGATGGCTTGCCGGGTCTTCCTGAAGATGTGTGTGCCTCGGTCCCCGACAGGTACCGGGGACGTGACTGGCGCGGTTCGGGCCCGTTCTGGGCCGTTGAATCGATATTGCCGGCATAGCTTAGCCAGCGTAGGTTGCTTCTGTCGGAGTCGTGGTCTTGAATGTTGGTTTCGTCTTCTTGATGCGCTCCTTGATCTCACATAGAGCGGCTTCTCTGGTTTGGACTGGTTTTGACTGTATTTATGTTGATGGGTTTTGCTACTACTGCCTGTGCATAAGTCAAGGGCACTGGGTACCCCAGACCTAGTGCACCGATAGGAGCCCCCGGGTCTGGCCCAAACGCGCTCGCCCAACGCCGTTGGGTCAGGCCCAAAATTTATTCACAGGCGTGCAATATGAGGGAGTAACTACCGACTTTCAAGCCATCACTTACTTACTACCTTAGGCCGTTTCCGCCACGCCCGCCGCATGCATTGCGGGGAGTTTGCGGTGGATGCGCATGGCTCAAAGGCGTGGGAGTGGCAGAAACTGCAGCGCCAGGGATTGGAGCAATGGGGCGGTTACATGTTCGCCCGTGATCATGGGTAGTGGGATTGGTGGAGATGGATGATGTCTACTACGCAACCTTCTTCTTGTAGACTCGTGTTGGGCCTCCAAGCGCAGAGTTTTGTAGGACAGTAGCAAATTTCCCTCAAGTGGATGACCTAAGGTTTATCAATCCATGGGAGGCATAGGATGAAGATGGTCTCTCTTAAACAACCCTGCAACCAAATAACAAAGAGTCTCTTGTGTCCCCAACACACCCAATACAATGGTAAATTGTATAGGTGCACTAGTTCAGCGAAGAGATGGTGATACAAGTGTAATATGGATGGTAGATATAGGGTTTTGTAATCTGAAAATATAAAAACAGCAAGGTAGCATATAACAAAAGTGAGCAAAAACGGTATTGCAATGCTTGGAAACAAGGCCTAGGGTTCATACTTTCACTGGTGCAAGTTCTCTCAACAATACTGACATAGTTGAATCATATGTAAATCCCTCACGTGCGACAAAGAGTTCACTCCAAAGTCACAAATAGCGGAGAACAAACGAAGAAATTATTGTAGGGTATGAAACCACCTCAAAGTTATCTTTTCCGATCAATCTTATGAGCTATCCCTATAAGTGTCACGAATAGCCCTAGAGTTCATACTAAAATAAGACCTTAAGATACACATCAACCAAAACCCTAATGTCACCTAGATACTCCAATGTCACCACGAGTACCCATGGGCTTGATTATACGATATGCATCACACAATTTCAGATTCATCATGTTCAATCCAACACAAAGAACTTCAAAGAGTGCCCCAAAGTTTCTACCGGAGAGTCAAGACGAAAACATGTGCCAACCCCTATGCATAGATTCCCAAGGTCACGGAACCCGCAAGTTGATCACCAAAACATACATCAAGTGGATCAATAGAACATCCCATTGTCACCACGGATATCCCATCGCAAGACATACATCAAGTGTTCTCAAATCATTAACGACTCAATACGATAAGAAAACTTCAAAGGGAAAACTCAATTCATCACAAGAAGATAGAGAGGGGAAAACTCCATATGATTCATCTATATCAATAAAGCTCGCGATACATCAAGATCGTGCCATCTCAAGAACACGAGAGAGAGAGATCAAACACATAGCTACTGGTACATACCCTCAGCCCCGAGGGCGAACTACTCCCTCCTCATCATGGAGACCGCCGGGATGATGAAGATGGCCTCCAGTGATGGTTCCCCCCTCCGGCAGGGTGCCGGAATGGGCTCCTGATTGGTTTTTCGTGGCTACAGAGGCTTGCGGCGGCGGAACTCTCGATCTAGGTTTCTTTTCGGAGGTTTGGATATTTATAAGAATTTTTGGCGTCGGTCTCACGTCAAGGGGGGCCACGAGGCGACGACAAGCCAGGGGGCGCGCCCTTGGGGGGGGGCACCCCCTAGGCTTGTGGCTGCCTCGTGGCTCTTCTAGCCCAACTCCGATGCCCCGTGGGTCTCTTCTGGTCCATAAATTTTTATTTCGTTTGGACTCCGTTTGATATTCCTTTTCTGTAAAACTCAAAAACAAGGAAAAACATAAACTGGCACTGGGCTCTAGGTTAATAGGTTAGTCCCAAAAAATAGTATAAAATAGCATATTAATGAATATAAAACATCCAAAACCGATAATATAATAGCATGGAACAATCAAAAATTATAGATACGTTGGAGACGTATCAATGGATGGCCGCCTTGGAGAGGAGGAGAGCCAGCCCCCGTGCCCTTCCCTACAAATTGGGGGGTCACAACGGGCGATGCTCATCCATTGCCTTCTCCTCCTCGATCTCAGGTTCACATAGCTTGCCCTTCTTCTCCGATTGTTGGACCGTCCCTTCCCTCCTGATGGTCAGGGGGAAGGGTCAGGCGAGCGCGCCTGCCACCGCAGGGTCTTCTTTTTGTGTCCGTGCCCAGCCCTGGTTTGGGTCGATGGTTTTGGACTAAGAGCTGGCGGGAGGGGCCTTGGACTGGGGAGCGGGCGGCGCGGCGGCCGCGCCATGGGCAGCTGTGGTGGCACACCCACCGCTGTGTCGCCCGCTGCTTCAGTCTTGGAGGAACACCGTGCAGATGACACTGCGCTGGAGTTCATAGCAGAAACGCAGTGCCGTTGTCGACTGCGGTCTCTGTGCTCCTTCTTCAAGGCAATGGAGAAAGATCGTCCGTACGGCCATCGGCTGCGCGCGAGTGGTCGCAGCAACGGTCCGGCATGGGTCGTGACAGAGTTCCCCACCCATGGCACTATGTATCCCGCACATGGGTGGGAGCCTTTTGCCTGCGTGTACTCCTTAAGGGTAGGGAGTCTTCCCTGCCTCGAGTCGACGGGGACGACCATGCTCTCTGTGAGGCTCTTCGGGAGGCTAGGCGTTTGCCTCGGCTGCCGTGCCGAGGGCTCGGATGACGGCAGAGGCGTCCCCTTGAGCGGTGGCGATGAGGAAGATAACGGCGGCGGCAACCCAGGATGCTTCAAGAGCGGGGACGGAAGCTCCGACGTGTCATGATTGCTGGCAGGACTATCATCACCGGCTGTGCTTCGGCAGCACCGCCATCTGCACCTACCATCCGTCTTCTTCTTCTCTACCGGCTTCCTCCGCCCTGCCTGGGGGTAGGGTCCCTCTAATCCTCTAGGGGAGGCATCCCGCTGGCCCTGGCGGGGAGGCGCCGAATCCCAGCCAGGTGCTCCTTTTGCCCTCTTTTTCTTCTCCACCCAATCCCTAGGAGGAGAGCGACAAGAAAGGCATACGGGGCACTTATCTTTTTAGAAAACAAAAGATGTAGGTGCTTGCCAAGTTTTAGCCAATCATAATGTCATCTTTATTCATTTTGTACTGAAAATGAATGAAAGAATGCTATTTCCCTTCCTTAAGTACTATCCCTTTCTCCCCTTGTTTATACTGTGGAAGCATGTTTGTCCTTGACGCACGGAACTATTTGTCGGGTTAGTATTAATCGCGAGCACCAAGGCGGAGCGAGCCCCCGACAGCAGGCTGGTATCATTCCCCGGCAAGGCTCCTTGTCGGTATCGGCGCGGCCCCCCAGAGCTGATAAGCGACAGGAGCTGGGGGACGGCTCGTCCCGACAAGGGTTTCCATTGCGTGAAGGACTCCATGGTACACAGTTAAAAAGGATAGCAAGGGTTCCCTTAAGGGAGCAAATGGCACTGAGCTTGGAATATGTGATTAGACTTATCTTTTAAGGCAGTATCCCTTTCTGGAGTACGATGGGCTGCCGTCCTTGTTTCTTTGCCCTTCTTCCTTGTTTTCCTGACGGTCAAACATGTAGGGCAAGAGGCCTCTTTCCTCTGGGGAGAGACAATGCAATAACAAGGATAATGGGCTCATCAAGTACTCTAGCAAATTTCTAAAACTTAAAAGTGATAACATTGCAACATAAAAATGCATAGTAAACATGCAGTTCGATGGTATGATGCAATGCCTAGCTTTATTATTGCATGAACAGGGTCTGCGCCTGGCTTTGTACAAAGGGTTACATGCACTGCGGCAAGGCTTGTACAAAAGGTGGTTCCCGGGGACTGAGCTCGGCAACCGCTCCTTACGGGTAGGACTTACGAAGATGCTCAATATTCCATGAGTTAAGCATTTTGATGCCATCTTCTGTCTCCAGATGGACTGCTCTAGGTCTGGTGACTCGTGCTACCCAGTAAGGGCCTTTCCACTTCGGCGTCATCTTGTTGGTACCCTTGGCGGACTGAACGCGCCTAAGGACAAGGTCGCCTTCCTCAAGGCTCCGGGCGTGGACCCTGCGTCTATGATAGCAGCGCAGGGCTTGCTGGTAGCGTGCAGCATGCACAGCGGCCCGGAGACGATCTTCCTCGAGGAGCATGGCATCATCATGCCGTAGCTGCTCTTGCTCTACTTCATCATAGGCAAGTACTCGAGGTGACCCGTATATGAGTTCCATGGGGAGAACTGCTTCCGCCCCATATACTAGAGAGAAGGGCGTCTGGCCGGTAGCTCGATTTTTTGTCGTTCTCAGGGACCAAAGAACCACCGGCAGCTCATCTATCCAGCGCTTGCCGCCTCTTCGCAGTCTATCGAAAGTTCTTGTCTTGAGCCCACGCAACACTTCAGCATTCATCCTCTCGACTTTCCCGTTGCTTCTTGGGTGGGCAACAGAGGTGAAGGAGACCTTGCTTCCAAGGCTTTGGATGTATTGCATAAAGGTACGGCTCGTGAACTGGGTGCCATTATCGGTGATCACCCTGTTGGGCACTCCAAAATGGCACACTAGTCCTTCCAGGAACTTGACAGCTGAATGCGCGGTCACCTTTCTCACTGGTTCCACCTCAGGCCACTTTGTAAACTTGTCGATCGCTACGAACAAGAATTCAAAGCCGTCGACGGCGTGGGGAAAGGGGCCCAAAATATCGAGCCCCCGAACTGAGAATGGCCAGGATAAAGGGATCATCTGGAGGGCTTGCGCTGGTTAATGAATGTTCTTTGAATGGAACTAGCAGGCTTCACACTTGGTGACTAGCTCAGTTGCATCCTGGAGGGCAGTGGGCCAATAGAAACCCTGTCGGAAGGCTTTTTCAGCAAGGGCCCTTGATCCAATGTGAGACCCACACATGCCTCCGTGAATCTCTGCCAACAGCTTCAGTCCATCTTCCCGGCGAATGCACCTTAATTTCACACCATTTGGTCTTTTTCTGTACAGAGTGTCATCAACAAATTGGTACATACTTGACCGACGGGCTACTTTTTCGGCTTCTTTCTGCTCTTCGGGAAGTTCTCCTATTTGAAGGAAGTGGACTATATGCAGTGCCCAAGCTGGAGCCTGTGGCTCGACAACGAGGACTAAAGGCATCTCCTCGTTCGTGGGAGCGCTTACCTCGACCGCAAGAACCCGGGGTTCTGCGGGAGAGAGCTGCTCACCAACCGAAACGAGACTGTCCCCAGTAGCCTTTCTACCAGCGGCTTCAGGAAGCTCTGCCGGGAAATGCTTGCCAGATTTTAGCTTTATCCTTTTCCTGGTCATCGCTGATGGGGATACTGATGGCTGAGTGAGGTGGAGGACAAAAGTTCCTGGTTCCACATGAAGCTTTTGCGTGGTGCACTTTGATAGATGATCAGCGATGCTGATTTCTGCATGTGGTACATGCTCTGCTTGCAATCCATGAAAGTGCTCCTCGAGCTTCCTCACCTCTTCCACATATGCTTCCATCAATGGACTCTGATAATCTTTGTTGACTTGTTTTACCACGAGTTGAGAATCTCCTCGGATGATCAGTTTCTTGATTCCCAACTCCACCGCAATTCTGAGTCCGACAAGGAGCCCCTCATGCTCAGCGGTGTTGTTCGTGGCCTCCTCCCGGGGATAGTGCATTTGAACCACATATTTGAGATGCTCTCCCATGGGGCGATGAGGAGCATGCCTGCTCCGGCGCCCTGAAGCGAGAAAGCACCGTCAAAATACATGATCCACTCCTTAGGCGCTTCTTTGACGCGGAGAATTGTCTCTGGAACCTCTTCGTCTGGCGTGGGCATCCATTCCGCAATGAATTCCGCCAACGCCCTGCTCTGAACTGTGGAAGTGCTCTCATACTTCAAACCAAAACTTGACAGCTCTAGCGCCCACTCAACTATCCTGCCAATGGCTTCGGGGTTCCTCAATATACGTTGCAGCGGAAAGAGGGTGACAACTGTGATCTCGTGGCCTTGGAAGTAGTGGTAAAGTTTCCTCGAGGCCATGATAAGGCCGAAGATCAGCTTTTGCACTCCAGAGTACCTTGACCTAGCCCCTTGTAACAAGGAGCTGACAAAGTATACTGGTCGCTGCACCACTTTCTTCTTTGCCACTTCCTTGAAATTGCCTTCGTTTGCTTGCTTAAGTTCCCCTCGGTTTGTATCGGTTCCACCCCTGGTGAAATCAGCCATAGGGGCTGCATCTTCACCCACTTCTCGTTGCGCCACCAGCGCTGCACTAACCACTTGATTCATTGCCGCCAAGTATAGTAGTAACGGTTCTTGCGGTTTAGACGCGACCAAGGTGGGAGCGGAGGTAAGGTAAGCTTTCAGGTCTTGCAGCACTGCTTGTGCTTCCGGGGTCCACTTCATCAGGCCGGCCTTTTTCAGAATCTTGAAAAACGGCAGGGCGCGTTCAACGGATTTGGAGATGAACCTACTTCACGTGGCAATGCATCCGACCAAGTGTCTTACGTCCTTGACGGACTTGGGCGCTTGTATCTGCTCGATTGCTTTGATCTTGTCGGGATTGGCTTCTATTCCCCGCTGAGATACAAAGAACCCAAGCAGCTTGACGGATGGGACACCAAACACACACTTCTCAGGGTTGAGCTTCAAATTGATCTTGCGCAAGTTCATAAAAGTTTCTTCCAAGTCTTGTATGAGGGTTGCTTTATCTCTGGTTTTGACTATTATGTCATCCATGTAAGCTTCCATGTTCCTGTGCAACTTAGGTTCAAATCCAATCTGCACGGCCCTTGCAAAGGTAGAACCAGCGCTCTTTTCCTCATATTCCTTGGCCATGAATATCTGGTGGTATCCGGAGTATGCGTCCAAGAATGAAAGCAATTCACACCCGAAAGTGAATCAACAATCTGATCGATGCGCGGCAAGGGAAAAGGGTCCTTCGGGCATGCTTTATTCAAGTCAGTGAAATCAATGCAAAGCCTCCATTTCCCATTCGCCTTGCACACCACTATCGGGTTGGCTAACCAAGTTGGATGCAACACTCCTATGACCAAACTAGCTGATTCGAGCTTCTTGATCTCCTCGGTGATGACCTGCTGCCACTCCAAGGCTTGCTTTCTATCTTTTTTCTTGACGGGCCTGGCATGAGGGTAGACGTCAAGGTGGTGCTCAATTACCTCCCTGGGAACACCGGGGTTGTCAGATGGTTGCCAAGCAAACACATAGACATTCGCCCGTAGGAAGGCAACGATCGCGCTTTCCTATTTGTCATTAAGGGTGGCACTAATGGTGAATGTACCATCAGTGCCATCCTGCCTTGCCGGGATCTTCTTCGTCGCAGGATTGGTGACCTTGGATCTTTTGCTAGTGGAACTCTCCGGCAGGTCATCGACGGGTGCATCACACTCCGAAGAGGCGCGCTTCCCGGAGTCCTTGCCGACGTCCCCGCTAGACATCTTCCCCTTCTTCGATTCCTTAGCGGGAGCTGGGGTTTCCGTGACCTCGGCCGCTACCGCGTCTCGATACATCTTGTCCACACCTATAACTGCATCATTCTTATCAGATGGCATGGAGATGATTCCCATGGGCCCTGGCATCTTCAAAGTGTTGTAAGCATAGTGGGATGCTGCCATGAATTTTGCCAGAGCTGGGCGACCAAGAATTCCATTGTAAGGCAGAGGGAGTTCGACCACCTCAAACACCACCTTCTTAGTCTGGCAGTTCAACTCCCCGCCAAACGTCACAGGCAAAGTGATCTTTCCCTTGGGTCGGCTCCTGCCGGGGTTGATTCCTTGGAACGTACCCATAGCTTTGAGCTCTTCATCATGGATATGCAACTTTTCAACCACTTTAGGGGAGATTAAGTTCAACCCCGCCCCGCCGTCAACTAACATCTTGGTTACTTTGAGGTTGCGGATTGTTGGGGAGACCAACAATGCCAAACATCCGACCGCAGTGGTGCGGTCAGGATGATCCTCTTCGTCAAAGATGATAGGCGTGCGGGACCATTTGAGTGGCCTTCTGGACTCTGCAACTGGCTCCATGGCATTGATCTCATGCGCCCACTGCTTGAGCTGGTGATGAGAGGAATGAAAGGACGCACCCCATCAACACACATGGCTTCAATTGCCTTCTGGAATTCTCGATCACTGGACTCTTCTCCATCATCCTCATCATCACTCATATCATCTCTTTCTTTCTTCTCACGGCCTCTAGCAGGTTTTTCCTTCTGATGCGGGGCCTTGCCGCGGCGGCCCCCTCTACCACCACGACCCTTCCCGGCAGCACCATCTTGGCCTCTCTCCTTGTCACGCTTCTCGTATTTAGCCTTCTGCTTCTCAGCAAGATGCTCAACTTGGCGGCATTCTTGGAGATCATGAACTTGGTGCGGTGGATTTTGCAGTATGGCCCGTCGGACTTTCCGATTTTCTCTGCCGCCGCGGCCTCCCGGCAATCAGCGCATGCGACAGCTCCCTTGCCGGGGGCCTCGGCCTTCTTGCCGGCATTGATATCACCAGAGCTCTCAATGGCCAACACTGCCTTTCCCTTACGCTTCTTATTGTGCTTCGGCTTTTCCCCTTCAGGCCAGGGGCATCGTCGTCGTCATCTGAGTCAACTTCGACGCCAGCCTCCTCTCCGGGGAGTCGCCTTCATTCCTCGGCACGAGCACACTTGTCCGCCAATGTGTACAACTCATTAACGGTCTTGGGGAGTCTAACATTCATCTTGGCCTGCATCCTCTTGTTGCGCACGTTCGAATGGAACGCGGCAATCACGGCTGCGGGGTGTATCTCTGGAATATTGTGGTGTACTTGACTGAATTTCCGGATGTACTTTTGCAAGGTTTGTCCCTCCTTCTGCGGAAGGACTTGCAGGTCGCTGGGCTGTCCTGGATCCTGGTGGCCACCTGTGAAGGCGCCGACAAACTCGTTGCACAAGTCAGCCCATGATGAAATAGAGTTCTCCGATAGGTCCATTAGCCATGATCTAACATTTGGCTTGAGTGCCAAAGGGAAATAGTTGGCGAGCACCTTATCGTCTCTTCCCTCGATGGCTTGAACAGCTATCGTATAGATGCCCAGGAATTCCGCCGGGTTTAGCTTCCCGTCATATTTCTCCGTCAGTTCAGGCTAGAAAGCTCGGGCCGAGGGCCAGCGGACCTGTCGCAGCTCGCGAGTGAAGGCAGGGCACCCAACCTCATAAGGCAGGTACCCACCAGCACTGGGCGCGGGGTCGCCAGCATCTGGGCCGTTGCGCCTCTCGGATTGGCGGTGTGCTTCCCGGCGTCACTCTATGGTGACGCGCGCGTCTTCCCTCTGCCGGTCTTCCAGGACACGCCGCTAGTCTCGGCGATCATGCGGGCCGGACGAGACCATAGATGCTTCGTCAGGCTCGTCGGCATGTGGAGCTCGTTGTGGCTGCCTCTGGGTCTATTTGTCGCGGAGGGGATTGCACCGTTAGCGCGCCCCCCTCGATGAGACCGTCAGCCTGGGCCACCGTCGCTGTCCGCAAGTGTCGTGATGGCTCTGCATGCTGCGCTTTGCTGGCTTCGACGAAGCCGATCAAACTCTGGATGGTGGCTCTCCATTCTTCCATCTTGTCAGCCACCGGCGGGAAATTTAACGACATCTAGGCCCGCGCCATCGCTTCCGCTGCCGTGGCCGGCATGGCTAGAGAGGAGGATTGCGACATCGCTTGAGTCCTAGTGGAACCAAGACGGGCGTTGCCGCATTCTTGTCGCCGTGCACCGATCGCCAGTGCGGTCTGACGTGGAGGAGGTCGAACTTGCGGGTCTACGGTCCCATTCGGCGCTCTGTCTTGCTCTGGGTGAGGCATGTGCCCAGCAGCCATGCCTACGACAGGCGCAGCTGGAAGATCACGACTTGCCCCAGATTGGGCGCCGCTGTTGCGGCCGCGGCCACCAGTGCGGCATGGAGGTGGAGACTGAACGTTTCGTCCTCCCGCGGCAATAGGGCCGTGCTCGCCAAAATGTTGTTGCTGCTGCTCCTCTTCAGCGTTCCCCGCTCCAGATTCGGTCGCGGGGGACATGACGGTGGCGCCGCCTGCGTCAGTCGCGACGCCCACGACGCCCACCTCACTGGTCGCCGCCCTGGTGCCAATGGCGTCCTCAGCTGCGTGCGAGGGGGCCTTCGAAGTGGAGGGATATGCGCGGTCGTGCCGGGCTTCTTCTTGGGAGCCATAGAGGAAGAAGACAACGATGAAGATCGACACGCTGCTCACAATCTCTGGTTCGCGCAAATGATGCTCCCCCTACCTGGCGCGCCAAAGATATCGGGTCACGATGCACACGATCACCTATGGGGCCACGGGCCCCTTTGTGGTTCGGCAGGGGTGAGGTCACGTTGCACAAAGAGCAGAGGTCGTGAGACAGCACGACAACGAGACGCTGGTGATTTACCTAGGTTCGGGCCGATGGGAAGTATAAAACCCTACTCCTGCTTTGGTGGATTGATCGGGGGAACACGAAGCACACACAATGCTCAAACCCGGCAAGGTTGCCTTCGGGAGAGCTGCCACGCGAGTACAAGTGTCCAAAGGTCTGGACCTTTAGCTAGATTGCCTTGGGCCTCCTTTTATAGCTCAAGGGGCAACCACAGTGGCAAAATAGACATTATCTAGTGATTAGATAGCCAACAGTGCTATTATACCCAACTTTGGCACTTAGGACAAAATGCCATAAATGCTAGCCTAGGTGGCATGCGGAGACGCATCCCCCAGGCTCTTACCACCGCTTTAGCTAACTATTGCTCAATATCTTGACATGCCTCTGGTCGGGTGTCAAACGGGCATAATCTGTCTCCCAGTGAGTCGCCATGTGTTTAGCGAGAGCCACTTAGCCACCTGAGGGCTCGACACCGCATCGACAAATGCCCGACGTTGTGATGTGGTGGAGCGGTGGCCGATCGGCTCGCGCCTACCGGGGGATGGCTTGCCGGGTCTTCCTGATGATGTATGTGCCTCGGTCCCCGGCAGGTACCGGGGACGTGACTGGCGCGGTTCGGGCCCGTTCTGGGCCGTTGCATCGATCTTGCTGGCATAGCTTAGCCAGCGTAGGTTGCTTCTGTCGGAGTTTTGCTCTTGAATGTTGGTTTCGTCTTCTTGATGCGCTCCTTGATCTCACGTAGAGCGGCATCTCTGGTTTGGACTGGTTTTGACTGTATTTATGTTGATGGGTTTTGCTACTACTGCCTGTGCATAAGTCAGAGGCACTGGGTACCCCAGACCTAGTGCACCGATAGCAAGGCTTCGATACACCCTAGGGATCAAAAATATGTCAAGCTTATGCGCATCGAAGAGAGAAGACAAAAATATGGAAGTAGGGGCCATGGGAAAGTTCACCGGTGATGGAATTGATGGCGGAAGTGCTCGGTGGCTGACGAGATTGGGAGGGCGGGGGCGAGCATTGGTTGTGGTTTCAGGCAAGATTTTTCGAGGTGATCGGACGAGAGGGGCCCTGGGTATTTATAGGACGTGTTTTCCTGGCCGAGGGATTTGCGTAGGGATAGATCCTGTGGGGTTTGAACTCGATCGGTGAGCTCATGGCGGAGGCAAAAGCCAGGCGCGGCGTGGGGAGCACTAGCATGGGCAGCTCCTATAGAAACAGATTTTAACCCCTTTCCACGACGTAGTTTTAAACCGTCACATTGCATGTGTGTGCGATAGGGGGGCCTATCCCACACGACATCGATAAATTGTCGGCGATGCCTCCTTCGGTCACACACGCTGGATAAAATGTGCTCGTGTGCGATTGGGTGGCCCGTCGCAAACAGACATATTGTATAAGTCATGTGAGATGCACTTGGTATCCCATAGAGTGAAACCCAAAGATATGTTTCCTTTCATATGGTACATCACACACAATTTTCTGCAGAACATTGTCGGTGATACGTGCGCCCATCACACACGATTGTTATAATTTTGTCGATTGCATTACTCAATACATCACGCACGATGCCAAGAAGAAACGTTTGTGATATGTGTTCTGACGCACATAGTTTGTGGCCGGAAGTCATGTGTGATTTTCACGGATCCAAGACGCCAACTTTCTAGAAACTATGTGGGTTTGTTGAGGTCATCGCCCATGGTGTTGTCTGAGAAACCGTCTGCAATAGAAAAATGGAATAAGCACCCTAATTGCCATATTATTTATAATCCATTTAGTAATCAAATTAACATTTCATATCAAGCACACAATATATTTCATATTCATATTACGGCAACCAGGATTTCATAATTGAAATCACATCAGAGTACAATATCATATAGCTTAAGCACTTTGTTACACAATATGGGCATATACCTAGCTACCGAATAACGACAACAGGACCAAAGATTCACATGCAACATCTAAAATCTTTGGAAAGTGGCATCATAGACGGTAAATAGGTAGATGAATGTCGTATAAAAAATTATTGAAGCAGAAGGCGAATATTGAGCCTTCACTGATGTCGAAGGTCCTTGCAACTTTAGGCCAGTGCATGTGGATGGTTTCCCGCCCATCCTTAATCCTCTTGGGGATGACTTCAAGATTATACTGCGGTTCTTGTATGAATACCTTCCTCGCCTCTTGACCATACAGATGGTTTGAGACGTAATCATCGATGAACTGGTTTGGAAAGGACTGGAAACAAAGACATGCATGCATATTTTTTATAAATTTGAAATGGCACAAAGGGAAAAAGACAAGGTAAAAGAGATAGTACCATCCTATAGTTGACTAATGTCTTCTTCATTGTGCACACAGACATCTTGTTGTTTTTCATCGCTAGTTTCTTTATCTTAACAATCTTTCTGAGTTTCTTGATTTGACTGATATTCATGGACACCTCATTTCCCCCACATGCAAAATGGGTCGAACAATGGGTCTAAACCTCTTACAGCAGGGCCTACATGTCCAAGACCAAATTATTAGAAACCTAAATATTAGAATAGTT
Source organism: Elymus sibiricus (assembly GCA_039707655.1). Lineage (NCBI taxonomy): Eukaryota > Viridiplantae > Streptophyta > Magnoliopsida > Poales > Poaceae > Elymus > Elymus sibiricus. Next base: position 215,438,086 of record CM077665.1, on the reverse strand, counting down.
CCTGCAATTGCACAATAATGTGTTATTAGCCGAAGGATAATGAATGTACAATCCTCGATGGTAAACTTCAGTGTCTCCCATTGTTTCCCCCTGCAACATATTGAAGATAGATATTTATCAGGTTATAAGTGAGATTTTGCGTACTATCAGTAAAATATGTTAATAAAAAATAAGCATTGCAGATCCAACATATTAATTTGAGCCACATGGAAAAGCCAAGCGTGCTGAGAACTATGAAATATAGCAATTGTATGTTTCACATGTATTTAGTACATGCAAATTCGATTTACTACTCACATGCATAACAATACAAAATTGTACCAACAACAATCGGACATCACATTGCAGAATTGAACCAAATGGTTAAATGATCACCACAACAAATGAACCAAACAGTTAACTAAGCATTACGTTGCATAATAAGACATACTAGAAGGTTGGATTGCATAGTAGCATTACATTGGATATTTCAATAGAATTTCTGAAGGAAAGACAGGAGTTGCACATGCAACAGGTAAACCAAACATGCTTAATCAACGTAGCTAGCTGAACATAGGTCATTAGTAATTAAGCTACAAGAACTAGCTATTCCTCGTCGTCAGAGATATCGATAATGATGGGCTTGGAAGAGGACGAGGCCTCCACATCATGAGTGCCCTCCTCATAGTGGTGAGTGGCCCGAGCCTATCCAGGCACCAACCTGCCACCTCTGGAGTTGAGGAAAGCACGGGCACGCTGAGAAAACAACTTGTAGTCTTCGTCGATGGCACCAGCGGAGCCCTCGAGAAAACACCACGAGCTATTGTTTAAAGCAGCCAACAGTGTGGTGGCGTCCGCACGCGAGGCGTCCACGGTGGCCTCAACGGCGAGGTGCTGCTCCAAGATCTGGATGTCGACACGCATGGAAGCCATTGCAGCCTCATCTGCGCGTACGGCCGCGATTTGCTTCTCCGTTGCCAGATGCTCCTTGAGATTTAGGCTATACTACATGCACCACGTCTTTCGGCGGCGATTATTTGGGGGACGGGGCGGTGATTTTGGTGGCAGGTGTTGCGCGGGCGGTCGGGGCATGTGGCATGGAAGAGGAGGGGGTGGAGGAGGAGGGGGCATGGGGAAGGTGTGGATTACCTGACTAGATGGAGGAGGCAGAGCAGTAGGAAGGAGCGTCACCGGCGAGGAGGTGGCGCTGCAAGCAAGCAGTGAAGGTTTGAACTTGGGAAATGAAGGGGAAGAAGGGGGAATGTGGCTTTTGGTTGGTACGAGGGGTGGGGGAGGTAGATATTTGCGCGGCAGTCCAAAATTTTCATTTGTTGCAGTGAAAAACCGGCGCGCACAATCACATCGAACACGGTCCCTTTATGAGAACGGTGTGATATTTAACATCACAAATTAATCATATAGTTTACCCCGTGTGTGATGAGACTGAACGTGGAAATTTTGGTCTCCAAGCTTCCAGCATAAGATATTGGATACTACATTCCACACGGTACTTGCATTTGATATTTATTTGGAAGCCAAAATGTCAATACGGCGACAAATTTTGGTCTGAATTTCCCTCATTACAGTGGTCATCCACGTTATTTCTTAATTTAATATCCCTTGCAAATTTGAGTACTACACAAAAGATCCTACAGCACTGCCTGCACTTACTTAATCGAGTAATTAAAGAGAGTTAGTGGACCTAAATATTATTCTAACAAAAGTCCAACACTCTAAACGGAGACTAATGTTCCACCTGGCGCTCTTCGATCTCTGCCACCTGCTCCATGACCAGCTCCCGGTCGACAAACTCCGAGGGAAGGGGCTCCATGGCATCCATCGCGACATACTCCACCAGCATCTCGCAGTCATCGTGTGCCATCTCTTTTGATAAGGCCACCATGAGCCGGGCGTGGGAGGCCTTGGTCCTGTCAGGGACGGCCACCATCTTGGCTAGGGAGGTTGCCGACGAATGGACGCCTGCTCAAGCACACTCAGCGATTACCAACTCATCGGACGTGGGTTGCAGACCGGCGTCGGAGAAGGTCGCTATGATTTGTGCTGTCACTGACACGACCTGGGCATGGGCGGACTCGAGATGGGTGTGGGTGGCCGCCCTTACAGCTACGATGACCGCCAAAACTCAGCTGCAGCTACTGCCCTTTCGGCTGCTCCAGCCGCCCTGTCGGAGATAGTGGTCGCACTCATGCATGTTCTGAGCGCGCTCATGGTTGATCCCCTCGCGCTCGGGCTAGAGTGGGTTGCCGAAGTTTCCCTCACGACGGGGATCCATGTCCCCATCTTTCACCGGCGACGATTGAATAGTAAAATCGTCTTGGGGAGCCAGTGCGGATAACTCCCCGACGGTGGACTGTAGCCGGCGAAGCTTCTGCCCTAATCCATATATGAGTATTGGCCCAAGATATTTTGTAACGCATCACACACGATTCATGATCATGAACTGTTTGTGATATAATTGATTTTCATGTTATTTTTAAAACAAAAAATGAGGTTACTGTGGCAAACGACGGTCTTTGGATTGCAATAAAATTTATCTGAAGTGAACACAAACCAATAGTAGTGTCATGCTAAAATATGGAATTGTTCAGGGTTTGTTTGGCATTTTTATACATTAATTGAGTTTTCTAGGCATTTAATGTGTATAATTCAAATTTAAACTACAATCACAAGGCCCGGTGCATCACAATGGGTTGAAAAATCATATAAGTGTCCATGGTTGCATCTTTAGGTCCCATGCAAGAAATGGGAATGAATTTCAAACATCTCGGCATCTTGACTCGGCCACAAACATTGAGAAACTAGGTTTTAAAATTACTGTAAATCCAAAATTCGCCAAAAATTCATGAAACTTGGCATGTTGTCATGACATGGCACATGCGTGTCGTGGTAAAAAAATGTCCAATTTGGGAAAAGTTTTGGCACAAGCCCCTTACAAACCGGAGCTTCTCACGGGAAGCTTTGTGGTTCCGATAGGGAACATGTCACCTTTTGTGGGCGAAATGACATCCCCTACCACTTCACGCCTTGAACTTTTTCTAGAGGCATCATAGACCAATAGTAGTGTTGTGCTAAAATATGGAATTATTCAAGGTTCATTTGGCATTTTTATAGATTAATTGAGTTTTCTAGGCATTTAATGTGCATAATTCAAATTTGAAGTACAATCACAAGGTCTGGTGCATCAAAATGGGTTGAAAAATCATATAAGTGTCCTTGGCTGCATCTTTTGGTCCCATGCAAGAAATGGAAATGAATTTCAAACATCTCAGGGTATCTGTTCGACCACAAACATTGAGAAACTTGGTTTTTAAATTACTATAAATCCAAAACTCGTCAAAAATTCATGAAACTTGGCATGTTGTTATGACATGGCGCATATGTGTCTTGGTAAAAAAATTGTCCAATTTGGGACATGTTTTGGCACAAGCCCCATACAAACCGGAGCTTCTCACGGGAAGCTTTGTGGTTCCGGTAGGGAACGTGTCACCTTATGTGGGCGAAACGACATCCACTTCCTCTGTTTGCCTTGAACTTTTTCTAGAGGCATCATAGACCAATAGTAGTATCATGCTAAAATATGGAATTATTCAGGGTTCGTTTGACATTTTTATACATTAATTGAGTTTTATAGGCATTTAATGTGCATAATTCAAATTTGAACTACAATCACAAGGTCTGGTGCATCAAAATGTGTTGAAAAATCATATAAGTGCCCATGGCTACATCTTTAGGTCCCATGCAAGAAATGGGAATGAACTTAAAACATCTCGTGGTCTTGGCCCGCCAGAAACATTGAGAAACTTGGTTTTTAAATGACTATAAATCCAAAACTCGTCGAAAATTCATGAAACTTGGCATGTTTTCATGACATGGAACATAGATGTCGTGGTAAGAAAAATTGTCCAATTTGGGACAAGTTTTGGCACAAGCCCCTTACAAACCGGAGCTTCTCACGGGAAGCTTTGTGGTTTCGATAGTGAACGTGTCACCTTATGTGGGCGAAACAACATCCGCTTCCTCTTCTTGCCTTGAACTTTTTCCAGGGGCATCATAGACCAATAGTAGTGTTGTGCTAAAAATATGGAATTATTCGGGGCTCGTTTGGCATTTTTATACATCAATTGAGTTTTATAGGCATCTAATGTGCATAATTCAAATTTGAACTACAATCACAAGGTCCAGTGCATCAAAATGGGTTGGATACATATAAGCGTCCATGGTTGAATCTTTAGGTCCCATTCAAGAAATGGGAATAAATTTCAACATCTTTGGGTCTTGGCTCGGCCAGAAACATTGAGAAACTTGGTTTTTAAATCATTGTAAATCCAAAACTCGTGAGAAATTCATGAAACTTGGCATGTTGTCATGAAATGGCACATATGTGTCGTGGTAAAAAAATTGTCCAATTTGTGACAAGTTTTGGCACAAGCCCCTTGCAACCGGAGGTTCTCACGAGAAACTTTCTCGTTCTGATAGGGAGCATGTCACCTTATGGGGGCGAAACGACATCTGCTGCCTCTTCTTGCCTTGAACTTTTTCCTGAGGCAACATAGACCAGTAGGAGTGTCATGCTCAAATATGGAATTATCCAGGGTTCCTTTAGCCTTTTTTATACATTAGTTGAGTTTTGGAGGCATTAACTCAGCATAATTCAAATTTGAACCACAATCACAAGATCCGGTGCATCAAAATAGGTTGAAAAATTATATAAGTTGGCTTTTATCTTTAGGTCCAATGCAAGAAAATGGGAATGAATTTCTAAGATCTCGGCATCTTGGCTCGGCCATAAACATTGTGAAACTTGGGTTTTAAATTCATGTAAATCAAAAACTTGTCAGAAATTCATGAAACTTGGCATGGTGTCAGGACATGGCACATAAAGGAATCGTAGGATTTTATTTTCCTATTTGAGAGACGTTTTTTGATATTTTTTCTTCTAGAGCCAACATTTAGAATATTGGTTTAAATCATAGTAAATCTAAAACTCATACAAAATTCAAGAAATTGGGCATGGCATCACGATACAACACAAATATTGAAGTGAAGCATCCCATGGTCATCCCCATGGATCCTTCACCAACATCTCAAGCTCTAAGTGGTCCTATGTGATAGAGGCGAAGTTGTCCCTGTCTTTTGATGACATGTGACTATCGTTTTTGGTGGAGTAGACTTTGATAATCCGACTACGAACGTGCGAGGACATCGCGCCTTAGCAATCGCTAAACCAACTCCGAGAGGTTATTGACCATGCCGGAGCACGATCAACCTGACCACGAGGATTTATTTCCTGCACGCAAACGAAGAACAAGGAAGAAACTGAAATTGCAATCTGTATATTGCAAATATAAGAGGGACGCTTTATTGATTAAAGTGGGGTTTTGTGACGTCTTGGTCTGGTCGTGGAACACAAACGAAGGACACGAAGTTGCAGCCATGGCGAACTTTTAATCTAAACAAAACCAAAGTCTAAATGGCGCCCTAAGGGCTGTATATATGGGGGAATAGAGGTGAATTTCGTGACCCCTTGGAGGAGGGGTCTGAAACCAACCCTAACTCAGTTTCACCACACATACGGACTCTAGAAACAGCCTATAATGTGGTATTTTCAAAACGACATGGGCCTGGCCCAAAGATAAGGTGGCGCAGCACCTATAATAGCCTATGGACAAAATTTATAAAGTGGCATCTTGAATATTTTGTCAAAGCCTTCATGCTCTCACTATGGTGGCTTCAAAGTGCAAAAATCACCACTGGAAGCTCCATTGTTCTTTCCCGCGCGTGCACCTTCTTCTCCATGCTTGTTCCCTCTCCAATGGCCATCCTTCTTGTCCATGCTAGGTCCTTCATTCATAAGTAAAACAAAAGTATCTAATTTTGGCAGCATCATTTGTTCATGTACATTAGAAGGATTTCCAAGAAACGAAAGTACCTGGTAATTAAATTGGCGTGCGCGAGCTCTAGTATTGGCCTAGTATGTATAGTAGTAAGGGTTGTGAGTGTAACAATGGTCTTGATGCCCTCATCATCCTCCCCTTCTTGAAATGAAGTCGTCCTCGACGGAAGCTCATCTTCCTCACCCAAGTAAGGCTTCAAATCTGCAATGTTAAAATTGGGACTAATCCCAAACTCTTGAGGCAGCTCAAGATTGTATGCATTATCATTTATTTTCTCTAACACCTTAAAAGGACCATGAGCATGTGGCATTAGCTTTGACTTGCACATATCAGGAAATCTATCCTTACGCAAATGTAACCAAACAAGATCTCTAGGTGCAAAGACAACATGTTTTCTACCCTTATCTCTACCAAGTTTGTATTCAACATTCATACGATCAATGTTTTCCTTAGTTACCTCATGCATTTTTAAGATCAAGGCAGCACGTTGTTTAGCATCAAAATTTACCTTCTCCAAAGATGGAAGAGGCAATAAATCAATAGGTGCACGAGGTATGAAACCATACACGATATCAAAAGGGCACATCTTAGTAGTAGAATGCAATGAACGATTATAAGCAAATTCAATATGTGGCAATCATTCTTCCCACATTTTCAAGTTATTCTTCAAAACAGCCCTAAGCATAGTAGACGATGATATATTGGCTACTTCAGTTTGTCCATCAGTTTCGGGTTGACATGTAGTACTAAAAAGCAGATTAGTCCCCAACTTAGCCCATAAACATCTCCAAAAGTGGCTAAGAAATTTAGCATCACGATCTGAAACAATTGTATTTGGCACACCATGCAAGTGAACAAAGACACGAAAGAAGAAATCGGCAACATTAGTAGCAGCATCACTTTTATGACATGGTATAAAGTGTGCCATTTTTGAAAATCTATCCACGACAACAAATATGCTATCCCTCCCCTTCTTTGTTCGATGTAAACCTAAAACAAAGTCCATAGATATGTCCTCCCAAGGAACACTAGGTACAGGCAAAGGCATATATAAACCATGAGGATTGAGTTGTGACTTAGCTTTTTGACAAGTAGTGCAACGAGCAACAAAACGCTTAACATCCCGTCGCATCTTTGGCGAAAACAAATGTGTAGCAAGTACGTCCTACGTCTTGTTCAAACCAAAGTGTCCCATTAATCCTCCTCCATGCACCTCCTGCAACAACAAAAGACGAGCGGAGCTAGCTGGAACGCATAGCTTGTTAGCACGGAACACTAATCCATCATTAATGACGAACTTGTTTCATGTTCCCCCTTCTTTCAAATTCAGAAACACATCTTTAAATTCAACATCATGCACATATTGATCTTTGATGGTCTCCAAACCAAATATTTTAAAGTCAAGTTGAAGCATAGTATAATGACGAGACAATGCATCAGCAATAACATTTTCTTTTCCCTTCTTGTGTTTAATGACATAAGGGAAAGTTTCAATGAATTCAACCCATTTAGCATGTCTATAGTTCAGTTTTGTTTGACTTTTAATATGTTTCAAAGATTCTTGATCAGAAGGTATAAAAAACTCTCTAGGCCATAAATAATGTTGCCATGTTTCCAAAGTCCGAACAAGAGCATATCATTCCTTATCATAAGTACAATAATTCAGACTAAGCCCACTCAATTTTTCAGAAAAATATGCAACAGGTTTACCATCTTGTAATAACACACCTCCTAATCCAATTCCACTAGCATCATATTCAAGTTCAAAAGTCTTATTAAAATCAGGAAGTTGGAGTAAGGTAACATGTGTTATTACGCCTATAGAAACCACCGAGGCAAAGAAAAGTCCTCACTTGTGTGACCGTTTTCGGCTGTGGCCAACTCTCAATAGCTTCAATCTTGGCTTTATGAACTTCAATTCCCTCTGGTTACTCAGTCGGTGCAATAGAGTCAATCTTGGCTTTATAAACATACCTAAGAAAAGATACTCGGTCGGTGCAAAAGGTGCACTTCCCAAGGTTACCAAACAAACTTGCATCATGTAGAGCAATAAAAACAGCACGTAAATGTTCCAAGCGTTCCTCCAAAGATCTAATATAAATCAGTATATCATCAAAATAGACTACTACAAATCGTCCAATGAAAGCACATAAAACCTCGTTCATTAATTTCAAGAAAGTAGTATGTGCATTAGTTAACCCAAAAGGCATGACTAACCACTCATATTTTCCAAACTTAGTTTTAAATGGTGTTTTCCATTCATCTCCCAATTTCATACGAATTTGATGGTATCCACTATGCAAATCAACTTTGGAGAAAATTGTAGAGCCACTTAATTCATCAAGCATATCATCTAGCCTGGGAATAGGATGACGATAATGAATAGTAATATTATAAATGCCTCTACAATCAACACACATACACGACGTACCATCCTTTTTCAGCACTAGAATATTAGGAGCAACACAAGGACTAAGGGATGTGCATATATAACCTTTGTCGAGCAGCTCCGGTACTTGACGCATAATGTCCTTCGTGTCCTCTGGATTGGTACGGTATGGCGCACGGTTGGGTAGCGATGCACCGGGAATTAAGTCAATTTGATGCTCAATCCCTCGAATAGGTGGTAATCCCGGTGGCACGTCTTGTGGAAAGACGTCAGCGAACTCCTACAAGATGTTAATGACAGCAGGAGGCAAAGAGGGAGGCACGTCCTTGAATCAAAATAATACCTCTTTGCACACAAAAGCATATCATACAAATGTAGTAACATCCAAATCAGTAATATCAGATTTAGTGGCAAGTAAACATCCACTCTTCAATTTTATTTCAGATGCAACACTAGATGATGGTTTATTAGGCTTATTATGTTGCTCAAATCCTTTGCCACAATTTGATTTTCACTCTTACTTTGCTCCTATTTTGCTTTATTAGCTCTAGCAATGTCACCTTTCATAATATGTTCAGGAGACATTGGAAGCAAAGTTATATTTTTATTCTTATTAACAAGAGTATACTGATTTACCCTACCATGGTGTATAATTTTTTTATCAAATTAACATGGTATACCAAGTAAAACGGAGTATGCTTGCATGGGTACCACATCACAATCAACATTATAAAAATATGTAGCAATGTGAAAGTGCACACGAACAATACGTGTTACCTTAACCTTGCCACTGTTGTTGAATCACTGGATATAATAAGGATGATGATTTGGTTTGGTGGTGAGAGACAACTTCTCCACCATCTCCATGCTATCCAAGTTGTTGCAACTCCCTCCATCGACGATGACGCGAACAGAACGTTCCTTCACAACTCTCTTTGTATGGAACACGTTGTGCCTCTGATGTTTCTCAGCATGTGTAACCTACACAATCAAAACACGTTGAGCAACTAAACTTTCATACCTGTCCGCGTAGTCAGCAACCATGTAGTGTGTCTCTTGTTCAGTATCCGCAACACCTTGTTCTTCACTTGCAATAAGAGCCAAAGTCTCCTCATCATAATCACTAGCAGACGCATATCCACCATCCACAGTAACAATCATCACACGCTTGGAAGGGCATTCTCTCCCATAGTGACCTCCACCCTTGAACCGACATCAAATATCCTCATGTGTTTTCCTTGTGGATGCCATGGATGAAGAAGAGCTCTATGCAGGCCCCGAAGGTGTGCCCTTGCTGGAGGCTGGTGGCGGTGCCTGTTTTCTTGTATCTCTGTTGGAGTTGGCGGCTGAAGTAAGTGGTGTTGTAGTAGGACGTGTGGAAATAGATGTTGTACGTGGTGTCCATGATGAAGCTCGACCTGCAGAAAAATTAGTTCTCACCTTTGCCTGTCGATCCTGCACTTCACGTTCAGCTTTGCAAGCAAGATGGAATAAACGAGTGGTAGTGTTATACTCCTTATACTCTAGAATAGTGTGAATCTCTCTATTTAATCCACCCATAAAACATGCAAGCATAGCTTCATTCTCTTCAACAATACCACATCTAATCATGCCAGGTTGTAATTAATGATAATATTCGTCTACAGAATTTTTTCCTTGTCTTAAATGCTGCAAATTTTGAAGCAATTCACGTTGATAATATGGTGGAACCCAACGATTACGCATAGCAGTTTTCAAAGCAGCCCAAGTAGTAGGGATATTATCATGATGTATTCTACAATGTTCAGACCACCAAACACAAGCAAAACTAGTGAATGCACAAACAACAGCAACAACACGTCTATCCTTGGGAAATTGTAAGCTTGTAAAACGTTGTTCTATTTCTAACTCCCAAGTAAGATATATATCAAGAACATTTCTACCCTCAAATGTCGAAATATTTAATTTAAGTTTAGGGAGATGGTCATGATCCTATACCTTCGGGGGGGGTGCCGCTGTACCGTTGCGATTGTATCCATGTGGACGACCTGGTGCTTGGTGGTGATTGCCCCTGGTGCTGTTTTGGAGCAACCTCTCCCTCATCATCGTAGTCACCATCATAATCCTCATTCTGCTCGACAGTAGCAACAGCAGCCATAGAAGCCGAAGCAATAGCAGCAATCGCAAGGGCACCAGAAATTTGGCCCTGACCGATAGGCACACGTTGCGCTCGTCCCACCAAATTCAGACGATGTTGTTGTTGTTGTTGTTGCAGAGGTATGACAAGTGCAGCGGTGGTGGTAGATGGGCAAGGACCTCATTGAACTTAGCGTCCATCTTGGTGTCGAACGTCTTCTCCAAATGATCTAACTTCTCCATGGCCTCTCCCAAGCTGGTCACCAAGTGATCCACCTGTTCACCCATAATTTGCTGAAATTTGTCATGGAGCTCCGTGTTGGTCATGCCCTCCCAGTCGATCTCGTCGGCTTGTGATCCTGGCATGGTTAGCAACAATAGGAACACACAAAAATATGAAGCTATTGTCTACTAGGAAGTGGTGGATGTGGTGGTGTTGGTGTGTCACAAATCCGTCAAGCAACTCTCAACTTCTTACCAGTTCTTACCCAGCAGCAGGCTTTGATCGGCAACCGTTATAGTCAAAACTCTCAATTCTTGGATAAAGTGATTGCAAGGTGGTGTCAAACACACGAAGTAGTTAATGTGTAGCTGCGATGGCTTATAAGATGGTAGCAGAAATGTCAGCAATAATCAGTTCAAGGATGCAAGGCTGAAGAAACGCTCAACAACAGTACCATGCTAGTCCTAGGCTAGACTATACTAGAGACACGAGCCTAGAAACAACAAAATCACGGCGTGACACGTATGAAGGGAAAAGCACACTCTGCTTTTTTTTCTCTCTCTCTCTTTTGCGTTGTTTTTTTGTGCTCTTCTTTTTGCTCAACAACATTTTTTTTCGAAAAAGTCTTAGAATGATCTAAAAACTGCCTAGCCAGAATTTTCCAGACTTGGTTTTTTTTTAAAAAACTGGAACTATTTTTCTTCTGCGGGTATCACGGAAGTTGGGGAGTCTGACTTGCCCATGACATGTAGTATCGCATGACCTGGAAGTCAACAACAAAGCAGCAAATACTGGACTCGGACTAGGATTGGTGGTGGATATAAATCTGGCGGAACTTGGACTAGTGGCGGATATATGTGGGGCGGTGGAACACAGACTGGTGGCAAATCTGGGATGGAGGTGGACTCGGATTGGCGTGATGGCGGATATGTGGTGGTATATATGGACTTGGATTGGTGGCAAATATGCGGTGGTGGTATATGGCAATGGTGATGTATCTGGTGTGGTGGTGGAATATGGCGGCGGTGATATATCTGGTATGGTGGTGGTATACGACAACAATGAAGATGGTGTGGCGGCAGCGTGACAACCTGTGAACAGAACTCAAAACTCTAAAATACTAAACGCTAAGACCAGCAACTCGACACGACGATGCAACCACAAATTCAATAAAGCAAAACACTGAACAGAAATTGCAAAAGGCTCATATTGGTTCGGATAGGATGAAGTAACACTAATTTTTGTGTGGCTTTTTCATGGACTATAGGTATGAAGAACAGATCCGGTCTAACTATGAAAAACTGGTAAAATCTCACCGAGCAACCTGGAAATCTGATACCACTTGATAGAGGCAAAGTTGTCCCTGTCTTTTGATGAGATATGACTATCATTTTTGGTAGAGTAGACTTTGACGATCCATCTGCGAACGTGCGAGGACATCGCGCCTTAATAACCGCCAAACCAACTCCTAGAGGTTATTGACCATGCCGGAGCATGATCAACCGGACCACGAGGTCTATTTCCTACACGCAAACGAAGAGCAAACAAGAAACTAAAATTCCAATTTGGTTATTGTGAATATTAGAGGAAAGCTTTATTGATGAAAGTGGGGTTTAGTGACGTCTTGGTCTGGTCGTGGAACACAAACGAAGGACGTGAATTTGCAGATATGGCGAACTTTTAATCTAATCAAAACCCAAGTCTAAACGGCGCCCTAAGGGCTGTATATATGGGGGAATAGAGGGGAATTTCGTGACCCCTTGGAGGAGGGGTCTGAAACCAACCCTAACTCAGTTTCCCCACACATAAGGACTCTAAAAACAGTCTATAATGTGGTATTTCGAAATTATATGGGCCTGGCCCAAAAATAAGGGGGCACAACACCTATAATAGCCTATGGACGAAATTTATAAAGTGGCATCTTGAATATTTCGTCCAAGCCTTCATGCTCTCATTATGGTGGCTTTAAAGTGCGAAAATCACCACTGGAAGCTCCATTGTTCTTTCCCGCATGCGCACCTTCTTCTCCATGCTTGTTCTCGCTCCAATGGCCATCCTTCTTGTCCATGCTAGGTCCTTCATTCATAAGTAAAAGAAATGTATCTAATTTAGGCAGCATCATATGTTCATGAACATTAGAAGGATTTCCAATAAACAAAAGTACCTGGTAATTCAATTGGCGTGCGCAAGCTCTAGTAATTGGTCTAGTATGTATAGCAGCAGGGGTTGTGGGTGTAACAATTGTATTGATGTCCTCATCACAATGACAAGATCTCGTGCACGTGCCATCGAAACTGAGGTGGCATCTCTCATTACCGAACCATCGTTCAATTCACTAGATACATGGTCGCTACCTTAGGCGGAAACACTTTGTATACTTAGGTACTCAGAGGAAGAACGTGGAATGGCTATGAGGGACAACAAGGATGCCAAGCGCGGAAAGATCAAGTAGGAACTGCGGACACGCTACAACCGCCGGACGAGCGGTCCTTACTGGATGTCCGGTCCCCTGGAGATCAGCCAACCCGGAGGCCCAGCCAAACTCTACAGCGACCGGACGTCCGACGGAGACCGGACGTCCGACACATCCTAGCGATCGGACGATCGAGCCTCTCTAGAATTCCGGTTCCACCAGTATAGAGCCGAATCAAAAGAAATCAGAAGCTCTCCAGACGATCGTGCCACCGGGCATCCGGTGCCCTCTGGAAATCCGACGTCCCCACACCCAAGCCGAATCTCCGTAAATCCGAGCCATTCCGGACGTCTGGTCCTCCGTGAGCCACTGGACGACCGATAACTTCCGGACGTCCCGAACCTGTCTGCGCACAGCCACTCGGGCCTTGGCCCATGTATCCCTCTCATTCGCCCTAGACTATAATACCCCACCCCATGGACGTATTTGGGTTAGCTTATGTTTAGCATTAGAGACTATTGAGCATAGCCCCTTCCACTTACCTCCTCCAATGGAGATGACCTCTATGTTAGAAGATCCAAGCGGATGCCAAGGCCCCTCTTGTTGGGAAGATCCTTCGAGATATCAAGGCCCCTCCTTAGGAGTGGGAAGACTAGCGTTACTTGTATGCGTTCGTTGAACTTGGTTCGTTGTATCTCATGTGTTTTCTAGGGATCTAGTGGATGTGTGACTTGGAGATCGTTCTTGAGTGTTTTTCTCTTTGGATTTTCTCCCTTTCCCCTCCATCGTGTGAAAAGATCGACATCCACATATTGGCCCGTATCACCTTGGTACCATGAGCCATGGTTATTCACTCCTTGGAGTCTCATCCTCACTTTCTAGACATTTTTTTATTTGACCTAATTTCAAAAATAGCCATATCAAAATTTCTTGGATTCGTTAGATCTGAGGAGATTTTGTTGATTTGGATCCGTGGATTTCGTTGTGGACGAGTGGATCTAGCTTGCCCCCATCATCCCCATCATTTTTCTCCGCAAAATTGCCCAATTTTGCCAAAAAACTTGTGTTCATCCCAATTTGCCTCGAGCTCATCTCCTGCCCGAGGTCAACCAATATGCAGGCACCGAATGACCAACAGTTACCGGACGTTCGGATGCTTGCGAACCATCATACGTCCGACCTTCTCCGGACTTCCGGGAAAACCTGACGAATTTGAATTTCCCGCAGTGAAATTTTTTGTTCTCCACCAGTTTCTTCCGCATTTTCCACTACAAAATTTTCTGCAACCTTTTGCATTTGAGATTTTGAACCGCGAATTTGCCGCTTCTTATGGCATTTCGGCTACTTAGGAGTGGTTCCACACCAACAACACCGCTCATCATCACGGCGGATCGTCACTGACCAACTCATCGTTGTCACCTCACCATAAGGAAGGACGGTAACCGCGATGACACTCTTGATTATACCCTTGCCATTGCATTGTTACCCCGAGCCTTATTTGCATAACTTGCCTATCGAGACTAGCCTTTGAGTATTGTCGGGTTATGCTACTCGTGCACTTTAGTGATACATAATCCGCATAGCTTGAATTGCGTGCATATAATATAGTATCATCTTTTGTGTTGCAATAGTACCCGCATACATAATTGCTATCTTGGTTTGTATGTTCTTCATAGTGACCATACAAAATATCACCACCAAAAGAGAGAGAAGCAAAGCTTTTAAGCAAAAGATCAAAAGTAATAGCATCAGCAATTTTCCATATCATACTTGATCATCTTGGATCACTTGAGCGAGTGACATCGTGCCTCATACATACATAGCAAAGTCGGGAATAGGAAGACTACCCGTTTTGTTTCTTATAGGTTATGCACAAGCTCGTATCACGCCCATTTGAGAAATTGTGCTAGCGTTTCTCTAGTGTTGTTCAACATGAGCTTTTTTCGTGGATTCCACATTTTTTGCTCATTCCTTGGTTGCACGACCCCACTTTTCTATCTGTGTGTGTGTTTCCATGTATACTCATTGCTATTGATCTACATTGTCTTAGTTGCAAATTTGTGAATCTCTTTCAACATTATTGAATCTTATCTTCGGATTGCTTGAATTTTGTGCCACCTCACTGGATCAATATTCCCAGGAATAACAGCGTTGGTGAACCAGTTGACCTAACCAAGCTAGTCCATAAGCATTATTTGTCTAGGTGTGAGAAGGACGATCTCCGGTACCAATTCTACTATTTCCATATTTGCACACTGAGTGATCTTTGATCCATTTTCACTTACGGAATGGTAATTGGTATTGTCTTCTCATTCTTCCACTTATATATACTTAAGAGCTATGCATAGGGCAAGCATACCGCACTCGGCTTTTGAGGAGCACGATGACAACAAGAACGACTATGTCACCAAGATGAATTTCTTTGGCGCACAAAAGGCAATGCTCCAATCGCAAGATGTCTTGAACGATCGCATCGAGCAACTCGCCACCGACTTGCGTGAATCTGAGAAGCGTACGCGGGACTACCTCGTCAACAAGCTATCAAGCCAAATGGACGAGTTTCGTTCCTTGATGGGCAGTCGCGCACCTTCAACATCTACATCGTTAAGGTAGCACCACTCATCGGAGTACTCTTAGAGCATGTTCTCATCTCCGAGACGATCGCTCTGATCCAAGTTTGCCACACGATCACCCATGTCAAGCTTCGGATAATCCATTCCATGGAAACGGGTCACAAGATCGCCTACGGGAGCGTGAACGACGTCGTCAACAAGACTAGGAACAAGAACACCAACGCCGAGAAGAAGAAGAACGTCGTCGTGAGGAACAAGCACTTGAAGCGCAATGTGCCCTCCGTGACACAACTTGTGCCTTGGAAGAGCGCAACCGCCAAGTGCACGAAGAACAAGAAGCTCTACAACATGAACGATAAGAAGAAGTCGCTCGCCAAGAGGAGCGCCAAGAACGAAGGAACCAAGTGTGTGTGCCTCGTCAATGCCATCAAGTTCATTATGACGAGCCCGACAAAGAAGAACCTCGAAGAAAAGGGCATTGTCCTCACCACCCCAATGATGAGTAACGCTTCCGCAAGATCAAGTTCACCATGCCTAAGTGCTCCAGAAGCAATGATCCCGAAGACTATCTCTCATGGGCACTTAAAGTCGACAAGATCTTTTGTAGCCACAACTATGACGAAGAAAAGTAGATCGCCATGGCTTCACTTGAGTTCCAAGATTATGTTATCATTTGGTGGGAGCAAGTGATTGAGCGAAGAAGAGAGAAAGGCAACCCTCCTATCACGACTTGGAATCAAATGAAGGACCTCATGAGAGCTCGTTTTGTGCCTACCCACTACTACTCCTTAAGCAAGGCACAAAGTCTGTTGAAGAATACTATCAAAAAATGGATATGGCCATGATCCAAGCCAATGTCAAGGAAGATGATGAGCAAACAATTGCATGTTTCTTGAATGGGCTCAACTGCCAAATCAAGAAGATCACCAAATTCCAACCCTACTCCAACCTTCTCGAGCTAGTGCATCAAGCATCCAAGGCGGAGCGCCAAGTGCAAGATGACTACAAGTACTCCAAGTTTTCTTCCAAGACCTACAGCTCAAGTACTCAAGCTTCTCCGAATTCAACACCTTCGACTACAAGAACTCCAACAACTACCGGTGACAAGTCAAGTTATTAGGACAAGACGACTTTGTCAAGCCGCCCTCCTACAAGAAACTATAGGCCGAGAGCTTCATCCTCTACACCACCAATGGATGTACCCGCCAAGACAAGTTTGATACAATATTTCACTTGCAAGGGCTGCGTCCACAAAACTTTCGAGTGCCCCACAAGACGCACTATGATCCTTCACGATGACGGCACCTATGACAACATGAGCGACGATGAGATGGAAGCACTAGAGCATGTGGCCATGCACCGCCTGTCGGTGTCAAATCCGGCAGATCTTGGGTAGGGGGTCCCAAGCTGTAGATCTTGGATCGATGGGTAACAAGGAACGTAGACGCGGTATTTACCCAAGTTCAGGCCCTCTTGAAGAGGTAAAACCCTACGTCCTGCTTTTGATTGTATTAATGGGTGTATGATGATTACAGAGTCAATCTACCGCGAGATAATTTGAACTAAACCCTAGATGACTCGTAGTAATGGTTCCGTCGATGTTATAATTCTAAGATTATCTATTGACTAGCCTGGCCTCAGTTTATATAATGCACCGGAGGCCTAGGGTTTAGAAGAGTCCTTGTCTTGTGCGCCAAGTCTTGTCGAATCTCCCTTGTATGCATCATGGGTTGGCCGAAGTGGCCCATTAGTGAACCGCCATGGGGGTCCTCGGCCTGACCCACCTGGTTGGGAGACGACGTGGTGAGTACACCCTAATCCAGGACACCGTCAGTAGCCCCTGAATCGGTCTTCAAGTTGGTGACGCTCCTCAGTTCTTCCGAATAGTCCTTCATCTTTGGTTGTAAGTCTTGAAAATTTCTTCAACAAATCTTCCCATGTCCGATCTTGAGGATCGCCGAAGTGCATCCGAAGAGTTCACACGTCGGGCATCCGAGGATCCCCTTTAAGTTCTCGGCCTTTGTCAATGCCTTGTAAGTTTTACGCCACACCTTAGGCTCAAATTGTTTCCCGTGCGGCGGTGTCCTCTTGCGTCCAAGCTCCAACGCCGAACTACAGCCGAGGTGTCTTTTTGCAGCCGAGTTCCAACACTGGTCGACATCCGAGGTGTCTTTTTGCAGCCGAGCTCCAACGCTGGTCTGCATCCGAGCTCCAACGCCGGACTGCGTCCAAGGTGTCTCCGATCTTGAGCTTTATGCCGAACTATTTCCGAGCACCAACGCTGGACTACATCCGGGCTCCAACGCCGGACTGCTTCCGAGGTGTCTCTGGTCTTGAGCTTTATGCCGGACTACTTCCGTGCTCCAACGCCAGACTGCATCCGAGCTCCAACGCCAGACTGCTTCCGAGGTGGTGCACCACCTCGGCCGTGGGCTGATTTTTTGTGGATTTTTTCGATTGGTGCAACTTATTATCTGCCGAGATGTATAGCCAGTAGCCCCCGAGACTTGGGTTGTGCAACATGGCCGACCCGACGATCGTATCTCCTTAGGAACTAGTTCATCCGTTGAGTGTGGTTTGATAACGCCAAGGTGAGCTCGACCGGAAAGATGCCGAACTGGGGGTCGAGAAAGATTTTCTGAGAAGAACCACCACGCGGAACACCCCGGACAAGATGATGTCCTGCCTCCTGAAAGAAAAGCATAAAAAAGGTTAAAGGTGCCATAAGCTCGGAAAACCAAAAAACTTTAGCAAAAAATTTCCGGCTGAACTAAATCACGTTTCTTGGTGCCAATCCAAAAATTGGTCTTAAAACTAATTTGTGCTTCCGTCGTGCTTTAACATGATACATCTGATCTCCACACTTCAAGCGGGTCAGCCTTCGGCTTCAACCTCCATATCCTGAAGGTGGAGTGTTTCTCGGAGGCTTGTTTAGCGAACTAAACTTGAGCGGCTTTAGAGAGAAACCAGGCTACCCAGCTATTGACCACACACTCGCGTCGGAAAAAGGAGTAGTAGAAAAAGACTTTGCAACAATTAAGAAGAAATAACTAATTATAAAATGGCTCATATAAATTTAAGAGCCCCCAGTTAACATGGGAAAAGGATGTTTTTTTAACAAACAACGCTTTTAACAAGCTAAGTTTTTAACAAATAACTTTTTTGTTTCACTCAAATATAATACTTGGTTGAACCGCACATAAATTATAAAATGGAAAAAGCTGAGCATGAAAGCGCTCGGTGTTGATGACGTGGGCCGAGCATGAGATGGGTCGAGGTCCCAGTCCCCAATCCGGTCCCGAGGAGACCGAGCGAAGAGCCCGGCTTGATGAAGTGGCTACGTAGCACGGTCAATGTGGCGAGGCGAAGCCCCCGGTCCAACTAACATGACGAAGTTGGTCGACTGATGACGCCGAAGTCCCCGGAGCAGGTAGATGAAGACATGGTGAAGCCCCCAATCTAGCCGAGGTGACGGAGCAGGTCGATAAGGTGACGCTAGAGCCCTCATGCCAGCCGACATGTCGAACCAGGTCGGCTTGGTGGACATTGGCTTGAAGAAGCGACAGCACGACCATGCCGGCGCAGGTCGGAATTTGTTAGGTGGTCAATGCTGGCTTTAAGAAGGAACGACGCGCACTTCCCGTGCAACCCGTGGGGTGACGAGGTTCTCTTGATAATAGTTCGGCCCTCTTGATGCCGAACTCTTGGTCGGCTCATCGAGGTGATGGGAAAATTTCCTCCAAAAAGAACATCCGACAACCCGTTCATGAAAAAGATGAACTCGGGTCAGATTCGTTTTCGCGCATAACACAGATCCAAAAAGTTTCCGTACTCATCGGACGTTTCCCGGAGTTTGAACAGTTGGATCAAGCTGAAATTTTGAGGGGTCATCGGCAAGGGAATTCCACAGTCGGTGAACGGTGGGATCTTACAAACAATATCTGAGCAAGACGCTGGACTCCATGCGCTAAACTCGTCCAGATTCTCGTCCAGATTCGATGCGGCTTCGGTATATCGGAGATTGCCGGAGATTCCACCATCGGAACACGACGAAATTTTGCAGGGTTGTTGTAGATTCAATTCCGCACAATTACACTGAAGCAATCGTCAAAGACACTGTCGAGGAAACGGGTACGGCGAAAACAACTTCGCTGTACAGAAAACCTTGCTGCCAATCTGCAGACGAGCCATCAATCCTTCGGCGATCCCACAGCAGAACTCTCAATGAAAGCACCAATGTTGGTGTCAAAACCAGGAGATCTCGGGTATGGGGTCCCGAGCTGTAGATCTTGGATCGATGGGTAACAAGGAACGTAGACGCCATATTTACCCAGGTTCGGACCCTCTTGAAGAGGTAAAACCCTATGTCCTCCTTTTGTTTGTAATGATGGGTGTATGACGATTACAGAGTCGGTCTACCATGAGCAGATGAACTAAACGCTAGATGAGTCGTAGTAATGGTTCCGTCGATGTTATAATTCTAAGATTCTCTATTGACTAGCCAGGCCTCGGTTTATATAATGCACCGGAGGCCTAGGGTTTAGAAGAGTCCTTGTCTTGTGAGGCAAGTCTTGTGGAATCTCCTTTGTATGCATCATGGGCTGCCCGAAGTGGCCCATTAGTGAACCGCCATAGGGGTCCTCGGCCTGACCCACCTGGTCGGGAGACGGCGTGGTGAGTACCCCCTAGTCCAGGACACCATCATCCTACACTCCTCCTCGTCAATCGTGAAGCTCCGACAATACCTTTGTATACACACGAGAGGAGTGTCAAGTACTATACCATCCTCGAAGGGGTCAAGTAAACACATGTAAAGGAGATGATTTACCTTTATGTATGTGAAGTTCATGTCGCATGTGTCACTTGCCAAAGAGCCTCTTGTCATGGTGATGTTGGTAGGATGCCCCGCATCATCCCCTCCCCTTGGGAATGATCCGTCCT
Organism: Elymus sibiricus; assembly: GCA_039707655.1. Lineage (NCBI taxonomy): Eukaryota > Viridiplantae > Streptophyta > Magnoliopsida > Poales > Poaceae > Elymus > Elymus sibiricus. Next base: position 215,417,538 of record CM077665.1, on the reverse strand, counting down.
CGGATCGAAATCCAAAGCACCATGGGAAAGAGATGGTGTCACCGTGTCGAAGTGGACGATCACCAATTGCTCATCATCATCAAACTCGAAAGGGGCACTCTCCAATGTCGCACCGTCTAGTAATTCCTTCAAAAGGAGAAAATACGACAAACACTTGGAAAAACAAATGTGGTTAACGTTAGTGCAAAATTAAGTATTCAAGCGGTTATTCACCAAACAAGTGTCGTCATCATGCATAACATATGGTGTGACAAGGGATTGTGTCATGGCATGTAAGCATATAAATGGAGCACAAGCATTGTAAGCATGGGAACAAGTATGCAAAGGTGAGGTAGGGATGCAAATATGTGTGACAATAAAACGAGCATCTAACTCAAGGTCATAACATGCATGCACAAAGCAATCAACAAAAGGTCTATGATAGGTATAGGAATCATTCACAGCACCAAATAAAATGAAGTGTCTAAACACATGGGGCAATCCAAAGTGCAAGGCAATCCAAGCATAATCTGCACATGGTGTAGTGAAGATAGCGAGGCACTCAACACAACAGAAAGAACAATTGGTCATCATGTGTGAGGCAAGAAAGTCAAGAATGTAGCAAGCAATCGAGCATGGCATATGTGAAGAAATGACATTGTTGCAGCCAAATATACGATATGAGCAATTAATCCACAAGTTGGATGTAACACACAAGGTATATATGTCATGAGGCATGGCAATGTGGCAATCGTGAGTAAAAGTAATATCACTAACATGTGTGCAAATAAGTGGTCCAATATGACCAATATATGTCATGGTACAAGCAACACAAGTAGGATGATCCACAGTATGCATGCTCAAGAAGGATGTCACCTCAAAAGCGTGACCGTGTGCATTCTTCACAATGCCGAAAGACAAGCAAGTGTGATGTAGAAATGCGTCGGTGTAGCATGGCTCGCTCTCAAGAGCTCGAATGGTCAACTCACATGAAGTGGAAGTTGATATGTAGTTGAAGTATCCTACACATACAGACAACAAAGGAAACAATGTATGTGCATGGTAGACAAACACATCATCCATCATGATGGTTCTCTTCTCTTGCACATAATCGTTAGGATCACAAGTGCATGAATAATATGATGCAAAATTGGCTATATTCATGACTCTAGGCATATGGTGCAAAGGAAGGAAAGCATGCGTTACATGAAAGATGTCAAAAACTCCAATAGTATGAGAGAAAGCTATGGGGGCAATCTCATGAGCCAAATTAATAGCATTGTTGCACTCAATACATGGAAAATCTAGCATGAGAGAGGCAACACATGGAGACATATGACAATAAGAAATATCAATCATGTGCGAAAAATGGCAATGGTTTTCATCAACCGCATGAAAGGTGCAAGTATTAATCATTGGTGATGCAACATAAGCAAGCATAGTAATCATCTCGTGAAAACTAGTAGTGAGAAGATGCAACATACTAGAGGAAACCATAACAATCATGTCATGTGAGCAAATAATAGGCATAGACAATGCACATGACATATCACAAGCACGGAAACAAGATATGATCTAAGTATTATCATTGTATTGCCTCACAAAGCAAACATCACAATAGCGAGTAATATCTCCACCAAGCTTCCGAATACACATACAAGTCACATAATCAAGTGGCATGTGAGATGCAAAGCATGGGTCGCATAATCAAGTGGCATGTGAGATGCAAAGCATGGGTCAGAAATGCATGGCAAGGGCATAGAAATGAGCATATCATGCAAAGTGAACATGACAATATGCGCATAATAAGTGTAATGAGCAAGACACAATAGCCATGTGAGAGCCATGTAGAAGAAATGCGCGAAGTATTTGCGAAAAGAGGGTGGGTGGAGGGTAAGCACTCCATGGTGGCGCACATCTTCATTGCTCTCTAGAGCTCGTTTCGTGAACTCGTGCGCTTGCGAGGTTGACGAAGAATCATGTGTACCTACACAACAAGGAGACACACGAAACAAAGTATGTGCGTGGTAAATGTACACATCATCCATCATGATGTGTATGTGCACATGAGAGTTAGCACAAGATAAGAAATGCTTAGAGAAAATTTGAGTCATGGTATATGAATACGTCATCCATCATGCAATGATAGTTATTATGTTTAACATGATTGGGACGCAAATTGTACAAAGTATGTGGCACAAACATATTATTCATATCAATGGCAAGCATATTGTGCACACATTATTAGAATCATGCAATGAATAGGATGGATCAAGATCTCCTAATATGTATGAGGAAACTATGGGGGTCTCCTCATGTGCAATAGCGGAAGCATAATATGGATAATATGGACAACATCCAAAACAATGCATATCCAAAGCATGGTGATCATGGCATGGTAATAATGAATAATTGCGCAAATGATGCAAAGGAAGCATGGCAATATCATCACAAGAAAAGCAAATGCCAATAACCATGGGTTTGTCATCTATGACATATGTGCAAATTGGGTTTATTTTAATGGAATATGTATAGTTACTATGGTGAGTGTCAGTGTCCCAACTACTGACAGCCACCCGAGCGACAACCCTGCAGCCAAGTCAGCGGAGATGGAAGAACTGGCAGCCAAGTGTACCAATCAGGGAGAAGACCAGGCTATCCGGAGGCCAGCCAGGATCCATCACATCAACAGACACTTCGTGGGACCGGAGTGGATCAACACTACTTAAAGCCAGGTGACCAGGAGAGGAGGATATCCGGGCTTGGATCATGGCACGGCACGGCATGGCACGGCTCAACCACTTTCCCTTTTCCTTTTTTTCCTCTCGATGAGTGCTTGTAACAGAAAGTGTATCATCCCTGCTACTCTCTAATAGAATTCTAATCTAGATCGAGATCGGGTACCTAACATCATGGTATCAGATAGCCACCTACCACCCTCCTCCTCCGCCGTCGATCGCCGTTCTGGATACCCGCCGCTGGAAGCAGGCCCGGGAACATCTCCTCGCCACCATGGATCCTTCCTTGAAGGCCTATCTCGACAAGATGAGCGACGACGCCGCCGCCCGTGCCAACAAGCAAGACGGCGACGCCAACGACATCCTTCAGGCCGTGGCGACACAGACCGCCCAGATCGACGCCCTCGTCACCTGGAAGCCCGAGCTGGAGGCGCGATTCGCGCAACTGGATCTCTCCGTCGCGGCTCTCTAGCCGCGTCATCTTCCACGACAACATCCAACGGATCCCCGCCTCCTATGACATCCTCCACAGTCGCGCGCGAGATCCAAGGGCAACCATGCCACGGCGCGTCTTTGCACACCGGGGAGCCTGCATCGGTGACCCTCGTGTCACCGGTGGCGCCCCGGTCATGGGTATGGCTATGATCTCATCCCTAGTTGCTTCTCCGTTGTCATCACAAGTCCTCACTGCTCTGGGTCAAGCTCGGCCACCGATGACGTTTCCCGTCTTCGCTGGTGAAAACCCACAGCTCTGGAAAACGATGTGCGAGCAGTATTTCCAGATTTTTACTTTGCATGATTCATAATGGGTGCCTACGGCGATTCTGAACTTTTTTGACCCAGCCGCGATTTGGTTGCAGTCAGTGCAACGCAAAATTGCGGGTCTCAATTGGGAGTCCTTCACAGCCCTGTTGTGCACTTGATTCGGTCGAGACAAGCACCAGTTACTAATTAGGCAGTTTTATGCCATTCGCCAGATTAACTCAGTCGCTGATTTCATCGAATGATTTGAGACATTGATGAACCATACGATCTCCTACTCTGAACTGACACACCCTTATTTTTTCCTTACATGTTTCATTGAGGGGCTTCGTGCAGACATTCGAGCTATGGTACTCATTCAGAGGCCGCCGGACTTGGATACTACTTGTTCATTAGCGCTACTCCAGGAGGAGGTGGCCGATGGCGAGGCTGCTTTGCGCGCGTCACCCAGTCGCCCGTCGGTACCGCGCTAGTCACCGTTGAATCTTACTCCACCTTCAGTTACTCTGCCCCTTCCTGTGACACCTACAGGAACAATGGAAGATCGGAGAGGCACAGATTCAGCAAGAGCATCTCAAGACACCAACAAGATCGCTGTCCTCAGAACATTCAGAAGAGCACAGGGGATGTGTTTTAAATGTGGGGAACGTTGGGGCAAGGATCACAAGTGCCCCCTACAGTTCAAATGCATGTTGTCGAAGAACTTCTCACTTTGATCAGCCCTGATGAGGATATCAATGAGGACAGAATGCCAGAATGCTAGAGTTTGCTGAACCAGAGGATGACAATCTCTACATCTTGTCAAGCCATGTAGTCGCAGGGTTAGAAGGGTCGGGTGTTATGCAGTTACACGCTTGGCTTCAGGGGCAAGAAGTCCTGTTACTGGTGGATTCAGGCAGCACATCTTCGTTTGTAGATCAGCGCCTCGCGGCTCGTCTGACAGGGGTTACTCCATTACTCAAGTCCTGCATAGTAAAGGTGGCTGATGGTGGTACTTTGAGCTACAATACTTTCATTCCTTAGTGTCAATGCGTGTGTCAGGGGTAGGAATTCGTGAAGGATTTCAAAGTCATCTCCCTCGGCATCTATGATGCAATATTAGGCATGGATTGGCTTAAGAAACACAGTCTGATGTACATATATTTGGAAAACAACAGTTGTCAATTACAAAAGCTGGTAGTGTCATGGAACTACTAGTAGTCAATCGCGATCTTCAGCAATGCGCGGCCATTTCATCTCAGGAACTGCTGAATTCATGCAAACAAGGATTTGTGGCTTATGTCGCGCATCGCAACACTATAGCAGATCAAGAACTTGTCGACAACAACATCCCAACAGAAATTATGTGGGTGCTCGAGTAGTATATTGATGTGTTTGAGGCTCCTAGCACACTACCACCCCGGCGTGCTTGCGACCACCGGATTCCACTCATGGAAGGGGCCTAGCCAGTCAATCTGTGGCCCTATCATCATAAACCTGAACTGAAAAACGAGATTGAAAGACAAGTCAAGAAACTGCTCGACGCGGGGATAATTTAGAAAATCACTAGCCCATTTTCCTCGCCCGCGCTACTGGTAAATAAGAAGGATGGGACATGGCGACTATGTGTGCATTACCGTCACCTGAATGCCATGACCATTGTCAACAAATATCCGGTGCCAATCATCGATGAGTTGTTAGATGAACTGGCTGGCGCCCGCTAGTTTTCCAAACTGGACTTACGCGCAGGCTATCACCAGATCCGCTTGGCGGAAGGTGAGGAGTACAAAACAACGTTCTCCACACACTTAGGACATTGTGAATTTTTGGTTATGTCATTCGGTTTGGCAGCAGGACCATCCACTTTCAGTGGCGCCATGACCACCACTCTGCATCCTCTACTTCGTGTCTGTGTGCTTGTGTTCTTTGACGATATACTAGTCTTCAGTAAAATACTTGAGGATCATGTATCACACCTCGAGAAAGTATTGCAGCTACTACACAAAGATCAATGGAAAATCAAACAATCCAAGTGCTCATTCGGACAACAGCAGATTGCATACATGGGCCACGTAATCAATGCAGACGGAGTATCAATAGATCGCAGCAAAATTGAGACAATCAAGAACTAGCCCGTGCCCAACAATGCTAAGGAGGTGCGTAGTTTCTTAGGCTTGGCAGGGTATTACCGAAAATTTGTTAAACACTTGCTCAAGGACACTCAAAAGGCTTTCACACTGTTACAACTGGGATTGATCTCTGCTCCGGTCTTACAATTGCCAGATTTCTCCAAGCAGTTCGTGATCAACACAGATGCGTGCGACTCCGGCGTGGGTGCAGTCCCGCAACAAGGGGAACATTCAATTGCATACATGAGCAATCCGTTGTGACCCAAACACATAGGATTATCCACTTACGAGAAAGAATGCCTCGCAATTTTGATGGCTGTGGAACAATGGCACCCTTACCTCCACCATGATGAATTTTTGTTCCGTACCGATCAACACAGCCTAATGCACTTCGATGATCAGCGATTGTCGATAGTGTGGCAACAGAAAGCTTTCACGAAGCTGCTGGGACTACGGTACAAAACCTGTTATCGCCCGGGCGTCACGAACAATGTTGTAGACGCCCTTTCCCGACGCTCTCATCAGTTTCAGCAAGTACACGCCATGTCTGTGTGTCACCCACTTGGATCGACGACATTCATCTGAGCTATGCCACTCATTCTCAGGCGCAACAACTATTGAAAACCTTCTCACAGCGCCCGGATGAGAAGCAGCATTTCTCTGTATCGGACGGACTGCTCTATTTTTGCAACAGACTTTGGCTGGGTGACTCACCAGCACTGCAACAGCGCAACCTCCGTGCTTTCATTGATAGTACAATGGGCGGCCACTCCGGATTCCCCGTAACTTACCGGCGGGTGCACTGCTTGTTTGCCTGGCAAAAAATGAAAGACGCTACTTGACAGTATGTCAGCACTTGCTCTGTCTGTCAACAAGCCAAGCCGTAGCGTGTTAAGTATCCTAGACTACCGGCTCCCTTACCACTCCCTGAAGGTGCATGGGAGGTCGTGACTATGGATTTCATCGACGGTCTGCCGCAGGCCAACAGAGCTAATTGCATTTTGGTGGTAGTTGACAAGTTCCCAAGATACGCTCACTTTCTGCCTCTGCAAGATCCGTTTACTGCTGCTAAGGTTGCGCACGCTTACCTGGACAACGTCTACAAGCTGCATGGCCTCCCCAAGGTGATCATATCTGATCGTGATCCCATTTTCATGAGCAAATTTTGGAGTGAACTGTTTAAGATCATTGGAACTGACCTCAATATGAGCACACCGTATCACCCTCAGACGGATGGACACTCCGAGCGTGTTAATCAGTGCCTAGAGATCGACTTGCGCTGTTTTATTCATGCTTGTCTGAATCATTGGAACCAATTCCTTTCGCGAGTCGAATTCTGGTACAATTCTAGTCACCATTTAGCACTGGACATGTCAACCTTCCAAGCTCTGTATGGCCATGAACCACGCCACTGGGGCATTGAAGCTGCATCAACGTGTGAAGTGCAAGATCTGAAGGAATGGTTGGAAGAGAGGAAGATCATGCAACAAGTGTTGGGATAACATCTCCATCTTGCTCGCCACATCATGAAAGTGCAAGCTGATAAGAAACGCATTAATCGCTCCTTTCAACCTGGAGATGCTGTATACATCAAGTTGCAACCATATGTGCGAAGTTCAGTCGACCGCCGAGCCAACCACAAGCTATCCTTCAAGGACTTTGGCCCTTTCAAACTGTTGCACGCCATCAACCCAGTTACTTATGAACTCGAGTTACCTTCAGGTTCGAAAATCCACCCTGTTTTTCATGTTTCCCAAATAAACAGGCTCTGTCGCCCGGGACGCCTGCATCTACAAAGTTGATGATACCTTCTGCTGAAGAATTACTTCGTGTCGAGATCCTGTGAAACCGTTGGTGGCAAACTCCTTCCGGGCGCCGAGAGCAAATATAGGTTCACTGGTCTGACAATGTAGGTGTGGACGCTACTTGGGAAGACGTTGTTGCCATGAAATGCCGATTCCCTCAATTACCGGCATGGGTGCATGCCGCAAGTCAAGGCGGAGGGGATGTCAGCGTCCCAGCTACTGACAGCCACCCGAGCGACAACCCTGCATCAAAGTCAACGGAGCAGGAAGAACTGGTATCCAAGTGTACCAATTAGGGAGAAGACCGCATCATCCGAGGCCAACCAGGATCCATCACATCAATAGACGCTTCGTGGGACCGAAGTGGATCAACACTACTTAAAGACAGGTCACCAGGAGAGGAGGATATCCGGGCTTGGATCACGACACAACACGGCTCAGGCGCTTTCCCTTTTCCTTTTTTCCTCTTGAGGAGTGCTTGTAACAGAAAGTGTATCATCCCTGCTACTCTCTGATAGAATTCTAATCTAGATCGAGATCAGGTACCTAACAATGAGATTGCAAAGATGCAATATGGGTGATCTCATGCTTAGCATATGACAAGTCAAGCGGATTGTCAAACATGATGTGACCTATAGAATTTTCACAAGGTATCCTATCCAATATGGCATCACAACTAATAGACTCCACATGAGAATCGTCAAACTCGTCATAAATGGGTAATTCATCATATGAGAAAGTCGCATAATCATGAAGCATGGCAATAGGTGGATCACCATCATGCAAGCAATCAATGTCCACTAGTGGGACAAGAGCATCACCTTCACCTATGTTACCTTTGTCATTCCACACATGTGGTGTAGGTGAGGTGGCATAGACCAACTTGTGGTCATCTTCATCGTGATGGAACCATGTGGGCGTGCATCATATTCCACCAGGGCCATCGTCTTGTCCAAAAGAAGAACGAAGTCATCGAGGATTGGCGCGTCATCGTATATTGGACCTAACACCAAAGGAGAAGACACAATAGAGGTAGAGGTTAAGTTGTTAGAAATCAAAATGGCCTCACATGCCCTATCTACTACCTCACTCTCTCTATGTGATGGCTCACACACTCCCTCAAGGTAGGTGCACTCAAACTCACATATGGTGGAGTCACTCATGTCACTCAATTGGTGGGGGTTGTGGATCTCCTCACATGGAAATTGGGGCAACTCATAATATATGGGGCTAGTGGTGAAGGCATCTCACTCTCAATATGGTGGCATAAGTCTCTCAACTCATCTCCAAACGTCGCCTTGGTCGAGGGAAAAATCCCATGCTCAACCATCTCATCACCGTCGCCGTGGATGAAGGCCGAAGGTGGCACATCATCACTCGCCTCCACGACCGAAGGGAAAATCCCATGCTCGATCATCTCACTCTTGCCTCCAAAGATGGAAGCATCATCCTTGCTCGCCACCTTGTCGCTCGCATCCAAAGCATGTTCCTTGACTGGCTCCATAGTCATAGTCGTTGCTGCACCGTCTTCAAAAAGAGTCATGGTAGTCTCGGCATCATCAATGCCACAAAGAGGGATGGCGGTGAAGTCAAACTTGGGAGCATTGTCTTGGAGCTCGTCGGGCTTGGACATCTTGGTGGTACCATCCTCATGCTCGTCATCTTGGAGCTTGGTCATCCCGAAGTGTGCTCGGGGTTGAGTAGCCTTGGCCTTGAGTTCTTGTTCCGCCTTGAGAGCACCAATGTAGAGTTCTTCAAGAGACTCATAGTTGTTGTTGAAGATAGTCTTAGCTATGTCGTTGTTCAATCCCATCATGAAGTAGAACTTCATCCAAATGGGGTCCACGCCGGCTCGTCACAAGGCTTTCTTCATCTTCATGAAGTAATCGTCGATGGACTTGGATCCTTGTATGGTGTTCTCCAAGTGGCGTTGAAGATTTTGCATGTAGGTGGAAGGCACAAATTCTCGCCGCATCGCTTTCTTCGTCTTGGACCAACTCATGTCAAAGTTCTTTCAAGATGTGTGAATCCACCATGTTGACGTGTCGCCGTGGAAGTTTCTTGTGGCGCACTTCACTTGATCTTAGGAAGGGACTTGAAGTAGCTTGAGGCAGTGGTCCATCTTGCACTCCCACTCGAGATACTCCTCGGGGTCTTGACTCCCAAAGAAAGGAATCTCATGGTCAATGTCAAGGTCATAGTAGCTCATGGAAGCCGTGGACTTGAGCTTGGGGACCTTCTCTTGAAGCGCTTGTCGGAGAAGATGCTACATATTCAAGGGCGAAGATGCCTTGAAGTCGCTTGGCAAAGATGCCAAGGTAGGCGGTGAAGTCATCAAGCGGTGGTTCGTGTCGAGCTCGTGACCTTCACACTTGCTCTTTGTTGGACGCCTTGATGTTGGCATTGTTATTTCTTCATGTCGTTGATGGTGTTGATGCCGGTTTGATCTTGCTGGAGATGGAAGCTCGTAATCATGTGCACTTGAGCATCTTCTCGAAGATGAGGAAGACCTCTTTCCGGTGTTGATGAGGACCTTGAGCTCCTCCATTTGAGCATCCAAATTGGTGTCGATGAAGTTCTTCATGGCATCGAACTTGTCGGTGTGGTGGTAGACCGAAGTAGATGTGTCGTCCCTATCCATAGAAGCACTCGAGAAGGTTTGAGAACAAGACGGAATGAACATACCAAAGTTACCTCTTTCTGAAGTTGTAGATGGATCTCAAAAGACCACAATGTATGCAAGGAAAATAGTGCACTTGGTGAAAAACCTTGTCCAATTCTCACAACCTACAAAAATGGTTTATAGTGGATCTTGGTGGGGTTAGTGGCACAAAAATCAAGCAAAATGAAGTCCAAGATATTGTAAATGTTGAAATAAACCCAATGGGCTAAAAATGCAAAGCAAGTGGTCACAAATATAGAGGAGGGCAATGAAGAAACACAAACGGTGGGACAATGGGGCTTATGCAACTATAGGAATGAGCAATACAAAATTGCCTAACGAAGACTAAAGCTTGTGTTGCACGAACACAAGGAGAGACACTAGTTTATTGCATGTTTGGGCACGAGTCACCACTTGGCACCAATCCTATTCATGCAAGCAAAACATTTCCTATTCCATGTATCCTCATGCACAAGTATCTCTTTTCATGCTCAACTCTATGCTTATAAGCTTATGATCTTTCTTTCTTGCTTAGAAGCTTCTCTTTCTCTCTCTCTCTCTCTCTCTCTCTCTTTTGCTCTTCTCTTCCTTTCCACTATTCTTATTGAGCCTCAAGCAAATATATGAGACAATTATCACAATATATGCACAGGAGCAATCAATGACATTTCAAATGATGCAACAATATGATATCATATCACTATGGTGCACAACTTTTCGCGAAGCCCGACAATACTCGGATAGCTAGTCTCAATAGGTATGAAGGTATGCGCAAAGATGGTGGGGCTATCAAGGTATAATGGCAAGGAAGGAAAAATTTATGACGGAATCGATACCTTCATCACACTAAACCTTTCTCGAAGTCGGGAGTAACCGACCTTGCTTCCGGTTCAAGTTGGTCTCAAAGGATGGATGGTCGGCATCGATGTCGAACGTTGGTGGTTGATGTAGTCGATGCCACGATACAAGTCACTGGTGGTTGATGAAGGAGTAACCGTCCCTAAGTAGCCGAAACACCTTAGGAGAATCAAATCACAACTCAAGCAACCACAAATGCAATGGGAACCAAAATGAGTTAGGTTGCGGAAGTCTATGGGGGTATTGCGGATGATATGGTGGAGGTCCTAGGCAAACTTGCCAAAATTTGAACAATATAATGGTGTCAAATGATGGTGGAACTAATTTTGGTGGATGGTGGATGTCAATAGCTACAAAACTAGTTAAAACGCCTAAATCGGACTCCGGATGAATTAGTTATGGCCGAATCGGTGAAACATGGAAAGCTGAAACTACAGGTGCCGGATATCCGGGGGGTAGGGCGGAAATCCGGGGCCCGGTGTCCAGAACCAAGTCTGTTTTGGCACTCCAAGAGTTGGATGTCCGGCCGGTGGCCTCGATGTCTGGCTGGGGGCCCGGATGTCCGGTCAGATGCCCGCAAATCCGGCCCGACAAATCCAAATCGCGAGTCGAGGCTCGAAAACTCGATTTGGGGCGGAATTTCGTGATTCCAAAGCCAAAATTGAAGGGGGAAAAGGTGGAATTAGGGCTAGGGGATGCCAAGGGAGGTAAATCCACTTGCCAAACACAAGATCCATGGATCAAAATCAACAAAAACTCATAAGAACAAGAAATCACAAGAATTTTTTTGGGGCTATTTTTGTGGGGAATTTTTGCAATTGGGAAGAAGAATTCGAACTAATGGCTATAACATGGAGGGTAGGGCCCCAAATTCGTGGCAACGTGGCTCATGATACCAATATGATACGGGGCAAACCTGAGGGTGGCTCGATCTTCACGAATTGGAGGTGGATTCACGAGAGAACATGAAGAACACGAGGGGAAAACGTGGAGAAATCAAAGGGGAAAATACTCTATTGGACAAGATCCACACCAACTACTCCTCAAATCACAAGCAATACATGAGGTGCATCAAGATCCAAGAACAACAACGGAAATAAATATACATGGGTAGTTAATCCAAATCTCTAGGAGAGACGGGCCTTGAAATCCGTGATGGATCTTCCCCCATAAGGGGCCTTGACATCCTCTAGGGATATTCTCCGGTGGAGTCCTCGGACTCCATGTGAGAAGTAGAGGAAGGAGCAAAGCTCATCTATGAATGAGCTATCACTTTGCTAACCCTAGAAATGAGGAGGGGGTGGGGTATATATAGTCCTAGCCACAAAGGTTTAAGTGAGGGGCAAAATTGGAAAGACACATGGTCTTCCGGCATGTCCATGCGTGCAGGGAGGCGCCGAATGTCCGAGCTGTGGGGGCCAGATGTCCGGGGCTTCAGGACGCGCCGGATGTCCGGGCTGGGGCCGGATGTCCGGGCTGGAGCTGGTCAGGCGGCTTCTAGTTCGGGTGTCTTCGGACCGGATTTCCGGGCAGGTGCCGGATGTCCGGGGTGAGGTCGGATGTCCGGCCGCTATAGCTCTTCCTGCCCTACCTTGTTGCTGGCCGGGTCTCTAGGTGTCGGATGTCTGGGCCCTGGGCCGGATGTCCGGCCGCTGTAGCATCAGCAGCTCCGTCTTCTTCCGCTGTCTCTTCCAGGCTTCCCTCGCCGATGGTGTAGTTGTTCCTTGGCGCCTACACTCCTCCTCGTCATCCGTGAAGCTCCAACAATACCTATGTATGCACATGAGAGGAGTGTCAAGTAGTATACCATCCTCGAAGTGGTCAAGTGAACACATGTAAAAGAGAAGATTCACCTTTATGTATGTGAAGTTGATGTCGCACGTGTCACTTGCCAAAGAGCCTCTTGTCATGGTGATGTCCATAGGATGCTCCGCATCACCTAGCGCTCTGGATAAAATACTGGACAAGCCCTGCCAGATCCACGGCACCCTAGCGAAGCCTTCCAACCACACCAATAGAAACAGTTGGGTGTTGAAGCAGACTGGAAAAGCTCTAGCTGAAGTGTCAAGCAAGGGCCAGTACCGGAGCGACAATGACGAGGATGAACCTCGGCGGCCGAGTAGTGGTGGCCAAAAACAGTTCCGCTCCGAGCTCAAAGATGTAAATATGATTTATGTCACACACATTCCTAAAAAGGAGAGAAAATGTGCACTTCGGGACATCTACGCCTTAGAGCCTATAGCCCCAAGGCGCACCCCTTGGATGGCCTGCCCGATTACTTTCGATAAGAAAGACGATCCGACCAGCATCCGTCATGACGGGTCAGCCGCCCTGGTTCTGGATCCCATTGTCGATGGGTTTCACCTCACCCACGTCCGTATGGACGGCGGAAGTAGTCTAAACCTGATATATGCGGACCCAATACGGAAAATGGTATCGAATCGTCTAGAATCAAACCCAGCAAAACCACGTTTAAGGGAGTAATACCCGACACGGAAGCCCAATGCACGAGCACTATAATGCTGCAAGTTGTTTTCGGCTCCCCCGATAACTTCTGCTGCGAGGACTTAATCTTTGATATAGTCCCCTTCTGCAGCGGCTACCATGCGTTCCTTGGTAGTATGGTATACGCCCGCCTTAACGCGGTGCCGCACTACGACTACCTTAAACTAAAGATGTCAGGGCCCAATGGGGTCATTACCATTAATCGCAACACGGAACGGTCTCTCCATACAAAGGAGCAGACATCGGCTTATGCAGCTGTTTCCCAAGCGACTGAAGAGGCAGCAAGAAAGGAAGCTCGGCGTGATCTTCCGGGCTCTTTAAAGCGCGTCCGCATTGCCACCTCGGCCCCTGGTTGAACGCGCGCCCCCCCTAAATAGGGATACACACTCCCCTACCCTACCATCTGGTAGCAGACTATGTACCTCGCATACACAACTTCACGCTTAAAATTCCTTCGGGAATTGGGAAGCAAGTTGTAACAGCCCGGGACTGACGCTCCAGAAGATTCCCCTTTATTCCATTCTCGTTGTGTGATTTGAGTGGTTGTTGCATTCATCATCGCATCATTCGCATCATCTACATAGCATCGTCACTTGTTTTCGAAAACTTGCATCCGTTCGTAGCTGCCGGTTCTCTCCGTTCGTGTCGTCGTCCGTTTCGAGCCCAACCACACACGCACGCGCCCACGACATTGATAAAATGTTGTTTTCAAAAGGCGCACGAAAAATATTCTCGGATTGGGTCGAAAGTTGGCGTGCGGTCTTATTATATTGTAGGTAGACCGCCTGTCGAATTTCGTCGCAATCAGAGTTTGTTTGATACCCGAACGGTCGACCGTAGCGGCACCGTCATCGGTTTATTTGTCGGACGTTTTTTGGTGTTTTAAAAAACCATGTCACGGGGCCCAACCTCTCTCTCTTCTTAGCCCACCACCACTCTACACAGCCCACTAAGGCCTACCCTAATGCCTCCTCATTTGTTCGGAACCGTCTGATCACAATCCAACGTTCTCAAATTGTCTAAATCTTTCCCTTCTAACCCACCTACTTTATATATGTGGCAACCCTAAATTCTAGGGATTCCCCTTCGTCTGTCCCCTCCATCTATCATTCGCCGCCGCCATCCCACCTCATTTTTCCATCAGACCAACCAGAACGCATCGACAAGCCTCCTCCATCCTCGGGTTCCTCCCGGATCCACCAACGGCAGTGCCCTCTGCAGCCCCTAACCACTGATCGATCCAGTGGATCGAAGGCCCGAGCCCTGTTCCCGAGCGCCCAAGCCAGCTGCCCCGAGCTCCTCATTGCTCTCAACGCCGCCCGCGCCTTCCTTCATGCCGCCATGGACGCCCGAGGTCCTCCACTTCGACCACGTCTCCGGCGGCCTTCCGACATCGTCGCCTAGGTGAGCAGCAGCTCCACCGCAACCTTGCCCTGCTTCCCTCCTTCTCCATCTCCCTCCTGTGCTCTCTCCTTCACTGGCTCCCTTCTCTCTCTCTACCTCTCAAGCTCTGTCTCTTTCTGCTTTTGCCTGGAAGACGAACATGGTGCTGCCCCATGAAGCTTCGCCGTCGGTCCCTTCTGGCCCGCCTCCGGCCAGGTCCGGTGACCACGAGCGCGTCGCGCCTCCAACCTCGCTGCCAGGCCAGTGACTCGTCGCACCGTTCTCGCCTCCTCCTGTCTTTCTTCTTCCCTACCTCATCTCTCTCTCTCGTTTTTCTATCTACAGGAGGCAAGCCCCCGTCAGGGACGTCGCGTCCTCGAGTAGCGGCCCGATGGCCCTCCAGTGCCCAAGCCGGCCATCTTCGTCTCGCCTCCAACTCCAATTGGCCAGCCGCCCCAACCCCGCCATGGTTGCGATGGCTGATGACCCGCAAGAGTTGCCATGGTCATCACCGCAAGAACCGCAGCTGTCGCTGGTTGTCTTCCCCCGTTCTGGTCAAAAATCGAACCCCGGCGAGCTCCTTGTTCCAGATCCATCCTTCCCCATGCTCTCCGCCTCCAGCCGTGTCCCTGCCAACACGTTGACCTGCTGCAACCTCCATGGCCGGCCTCCTCTGTTCCTCTGACAAGCTCCTTGACCGACGCCTCAAGCTCTGCCCGTGCCACCTCGCCGGAGAACGCCGGCGCAGCCGGATCCGGACGCCGGTTCCTCATCCCTGACCTCCTAGCGCTGCCCCCCAAGGCCCGGGCTCGCCTTGTTGAACACCGGCGCGAGCACAACAAGGCCGTTCCTTGTTTCAGTCAGGTACAGAGACAACACGATTGTTGTTTTTAGTTTCGTTCAGATCCGCAGAAATGTTGGGTCATGTTGTGGAAGTTCATTGCTTTGTCACAATCTGTTCGTAGTCCAGCTGGTCATGAGCGTTGTTCTGCATTCAAGAGATTCTGTGTTTGAGTCCCCACGGATGCATAGTTTTTATGCATTTTTTCCACTCCAGCGCATCAGCTCTCATCAATATGTCATATATGATCAAGTCTCAGCTTTGTCACAAGCACATATCCAGCCTAGCTGGTTGACCCAGTGGAACCACATCCTGGTGTTTTGGGGTTCGAATCCCAGGCTCTCCCATATTTGTTCCTCTGTTGATTTTTTTCCTTTTTTGTGCACAATACACACTTGGGCCGAATCTCCTTGGGCCGCTGCAGTTTTCTGCAATACCGCCTGTATATTTTTTTTACTTCCTGCGATTTATCAATTACCAAATAATTTCATATTTTCAAATGCCATCATTTTAAAATGCTCATAAATAATTAACCGCACAGGCTTAAAATGTCTTAAATGTGTAAGATGATCGGAATTCCATGATCAAAATGTTTGACTTGTTGTTTTCGTTTAATTTATGTAAATGCCATGTGAAAACGGTTTGCCTCAAAATTAAATAACCGTAGCTCCGTTTAAAATGATCCATATATGTAACTTGACTAGAAAAAAACGTGTAGAATCTCATGGCACACTCTATTTTGCTGCTTAATAAATATAAATATGTTTGTAACAGATCTGTACCAATTTCGAAATTAACATATGGGGTCGTTTCGGAAATGCTATATGTTGTTTCCGGCCTCATTTAAACTTGCCTATATGTGTAGTTTACTTATGCTTCACCTCTTGCCATGTTTAACAACATTTAATATTGTTGTGTACCTAAACGGGAATGAACTAAGTAACTCAAGCGTGGAGTTTCGTCAATTTGCAACTCGTTTCATATTGAGCTTCACTTAATGTGTAGTATTTGATTGTTGTGATTGCCATGCCTTGCATATTTAAACCGGACATGCATCATATTTGTTTGCGCATTATGTCATGCATATGTTGTGGTGTTCTTGTGTGTTGATTGTTGGTTCTGGATTGTTTCTTCTCGATAGAGTTTCGAAAGCGTTCGGAGTGTGAGGATTCGTTCAACTACGTTGGTTCGTCTTCTTCATGGACTCGATCTTATTCCAAGCGGGATCTAAGGCAAGATGATCATTTCCCTGGATACCATTACTATCATTGCCATGCTAGATGTCTCGTTTCTATCGCTGTCTCGCTACCTACCACTTGTATGTCAAGCCTCCCAAATTGCCATGAAAAGCCTCTAACCCCTCCACATCCCAGCAAACCATTGTTTGGCTATGTTACTGCTTGCTCAGCCTTTCTTATAGCTTTGCTAGTTGCAGGTGCAAATTGTTCCATGTGCCAACATGGATATCCTTTTTGTTATATCACAATATTATTTCTATTTAATTTAATGCACATATATACTTGGTAAAGGGTGGAAGGCTTGGCCTTTTGCTCGGTGTTTTGTTCCACTCTTGCCGCCCTAGTTACTTGTGTACCGGTGTTATGTTCCATAATTGAGCGCTCCTAACATGCTCGGGGTTGTTATGGGGACCCCCTTGAGTTTCGTTTTAGGATAAAGCTTGTCTGGCAAGGCCCAACATTGGTACTACATTTGCCTAATAACAACTAAAATTGCATAGGGACCCGCCGGCACCCGCGGATAATTTAATTAACAACCCGGGCCAGTGCTCCTCATGAGTGTTGGTCCAAACTAGAGTTGTGTGCGGGGCCAACCCGGGGCAACTCGGGTGATGTCTATCAGGCCACTGTACGCTGCGCTCATCTGGCCGTGTCCTGAGAACGAGATACGCGACTCCTATCGGGTTCGTCGACACGTCGGGCGGTCTTGCTGGACTTGTTTTACCTTTCTCGAACGTCTTGTGTGAGGAATTCTGATAATACTTCGGGCTATCTCGAGGTTGCGGTTTTCCAGTGGAATTGCCTAGGAAGATCACGAGATTCGTGGTCGAGGTTATTCCCGCTGCGTGTGGTTAGTTTGTGATGGATGAGTTGGAGCACCCCTGCAGGGTTAATCTTTCGGAAAGCCGTGCCCAAGGTTACGTGGCAACTTGGAAACTTTGTTTAACACCCGGTCATAGCAAACTTGAAGTAAACTCAAATAAAATACACCAACTGTGTGCGTAACCGTGACTGTCTCTTCTCGTGAATTTCTGATCCGAGAGAGAACACGGTGGGGTTATGTTTGTTCGTAAGTAGGTGTTCAGGATCTCTTAGAGATCATTACTAGTTCCCGTCTGTTTATGCGACAATCACCCCCCTTTATTCTTGTACTCGTAAGTTAGCCACTCAAATAAATGCTTAGTGCTTGCTGCAGCCTCACCACTTACCATACCTCACCCATTAAGCTTTAATAGTCTTGATACCCTTGGAAATGAGATTGCTGAGTCCCTGTGGCTCACAGATTACTACAACAACAGTTGTAGGTACATGTAAAGCGATGGTTTGACGTGAGCGCGATGCTTGTTTTGATTTGGAGTTCTTCTTCTTCTTCTTCATCGATCTAGGATGGGTTCCAGGCGGCAGCCTGGGATAGCAAGGATGGATGTCATTTTATCGTTTGTTTTCGTCCGTAGTCGGATCCTGCTCTTCTGTATGATGTTTGGATATGTTGTTGTATTGATGTGATATTGATGTAGCTTGTGGCGACTGGCGAGTGTAAGCCAATTCCATATACTCATCTCTTCTTTACATGTATCTGTAATGATGTCCATTCTTGCGAAACGACGAGATGCGCTTCTATCCCTGTCGAGGCCCTCGTGCGAAAATAAGGATAGGATCGCATCTTGGGCGTGACAAGTTGGTATCAGAGCCTGTACCGACCTAGGAGCCCCCTTGATTGATCGAACTTGGCCGAGTCGAGTCTAGTTAAAACTATTTTGAGTCTAGTTATATCAAAGAGTAGGATTTTTTTACTCCTCTTCTATACTCTGGTGAGGTATTCGACTTAGGAATTTTCATTCTACTCCTGTTCTCGCTCAATTTTTTTTTAGGATCACGCGGGTATTTTGGAAACTATATGATGCCGATGTGACGGAGTTATGTCTTGGTGCCTCCTGTCTGACTTGATTTCTTCCGGGGAGTTGAGCTCCAGGGGATTCTTGACACATCGTTATCATTCAGTTTCCCTAGTATCTCAGGACGGAGGATGTTCGAAATTGCTTCAATACTTTTCGTGCCGAGATAAGGCTGGAGTCACCCAGTACTGGGGAGGCGTCCGGGGTACTGCCATGTTTAGTATCGTTGTGATTACGAGTGTCTGAGGTAGATGAGTTTGCGGAGTTTCTTAGTTTATGGTGTGGAAGGTTGCGGGTGCAGTTGTAGCTGATTACCTTGGGTACGTTCCTGGGTCCGCAACCCGCATAAACAAGAAAGACTTCGGAAATTCATTGCTGGGAATTCAAGTAGTTACCTAGGATTATCCTCCCAACAAATGCATGGTGGGTTATGTATTTGTTTCCGGCTTAATTCTCAAGCCTCACACTTTGTGTTGTTTTGGAGTAGGGTAATTCGAGTTGCTTCGATGTCAAGTGGTGAATTCATATCTTTCCTAACCGGTGTGTTTCTCATCAAGCAAATTCATGCCTCCCCAATATTTGCAAGATCAATCCTCATATTCCTTTCCGGAGTTCGTCTCATCTGTCTCAAGTTGTCTTTGTTTTTCCCACCCTCCCGCCCTTTTCTTTCAAAGATTAAATTCTCATTCAAGTGCCTTTCTATTCATGTGATGCTTCAGCTATCTTCTCTTCTGTGATGTATCCAGTGATTCATTGTGGAGATGCTCAAGTGATTCAAAGTTCATCATTCCTTTGTCTTCATCTTCCTTTCTTTTCCGGCGGATTCAATTCAAGTTTTCGGTCATATCCTTGTCATTCTCTAATTGCTCTCCCATGTTGGAATTCTTATCCAAGCCTCTCTTGTTTATTCATATCTCTCTATTCTATCCGGAGTGCTGATGATATCTCAGAAGTCTTGTGTTTTAATTCAAATCCTTTCAAATTATTTCAAGGTTCTCACCTCAACAAGTTTTTATTTGTACCGGTGCAATCTCTCTTCATAAGCAATCATTTCAACGGTGGTCTCCTTGAGTGGGCTCATAACCCACAGGTTTTTCCCCAGGATCTTACCTGGCTCTTTTAACCTTTTTCGGAGATTTCAAAGTCTTTTCAAATATGACGTAAGAATGATTCTCATCAGTCATATTCTTTTTTCAAGATCGCTTGAAATTATTTCATCATTGGCTCAACCTTTCCTTATTCATTGTTCCGGAGTGTCTCGGTAATTCTTGGTGTTCTTTCTCGTCATCATTCTCAGAGTTGAAGACCTAAGTAGAGTTTCTCTTAAATCTTTCACCGTTCTTTCGAAGATTTGTCATCTCAGCTTCGTGCTATCCTCTCAAATCGTTTTCGATCATGAGTAATTCTTTCCATATCTATCCGGAGCATTTCAGAGTTATTGTCATTTCTCGATCCTCCGAAGGCCATCATTTCAGAAGATTTCTTCGTTCTCAGCTTTCAGCTTTCGTTCTCCAATTCTTCTCAATTGTCGTCTCTTCGTTCGTATCTCAATTATTCCGGTGCTCCGTTCAAGTTTTCTGCTAGGTGTATCGTGATCTCTTCCTTCTCATGTTTTTCATTCATTCATGGTATCCTCATTCGTTTGTGAATTCTTACCGGTGTTTCGTTCAAGTTGTCTTCAAGCTTGTTTCATCCCTCTTCAATCTTTTGCAAGAAGAATAAGTGGTACGTTTAATCCGTTGCTTGTCATCAATTTAACTTGATGAAGGATAAGCATAACATAATTCTTATTCTTGTTTTATCAAGATGATTTCAATCCTTCTTCCGGAGTTGTTCATGATATCAATTCTTGGTTCTAAGTTGTTCATCTTTCCTTTTCCGGAGTTCCATGTTTTCTCAAGCATCTCGTCATGAAGCTTCATCTAATCTTGGAGGTCATAATCTATTCTTTCAACCTTCAATTCTTTTCTATCATCCTTTCATTCTGGTGTTCTCCAAGAAGTTCTTCATGGTGGTTCATCAAGATTTCTTTCGTTCTCAAGTTTTCTTCAAGATTTTGTTGGAGGTCCTCAAGTATTCTTATCTTGCATTTCAAAGTGCAATTCTTTCTTCCTTATCTTTGAGATGGTATTATAGAATTCTTGACATGAGGAGTCCCGAAGAGAATTATCTAGAGTGAGATAATTAAATCCATCATTCCTTTCTTAGAGTTATCTTGGATTGGATTTCACCTAAAGCACTTCCTAAAGATTGTTGCTATCATGGTGTTTATCAATGATCCAAGTTTTCTATGTATCCTCTTGGTGAAAGAAGTTTTCATATCTAGTTGCTCCCAAGCAATCAATTGTTTTCGTTTGTGGCCGGTTGTCACCTCATAATCTGAGATGGTTTCCATAAGCCCACAACAAGCTTATTCTTTTCGTTGTTGATTTTTCAACAACTCCGTGCAATCCTTCTTGGTAAGGTTGTTTTTCATATTCAATTGTGGTAGAAGTTGTCATTTTCTTCTCCGTTCTCTTCTCTCCAAGATCTAGTTCCTATTCTTTCGTTCCGGAGGCATTGTGATGTTGCTCTATTCATCTCATCATCTCGTTGTATCATGATCATGTTCTTTCCATGCTTATTCATTTAACCGAAGTGTTAAGTCATATTCTCAAGTTCCTTCCATATTATCAATTTCGCCTCTCTATCCTACCGAAGTGCTGCCGAAATTTCTTTTGAAATCTTGCTTGTTCCTCATGTCATTCTTCATCTCTTTCCAACCTTCATGTTTCTATGGTTTCACTCGTTTGTCAAAGAAGCAAATAAGTTTTACCCTTCTCTTTCTCTTCCCCTTCTCAGTCTTAGATCTCGGGTCGAGATCTCTTGTAAGTGGAGGAGAGTTGTAACAGCCCGGGACCGACGCTCCAGAAGATTCTCCTTTATTCCATTCTCGTCGTGTGATTTGAGTGGTTGTTGCATTCATCATCGCATCATTTGCATCATCTGCATAGCATCGTCACTCGTTTTCGAAAACTTGCATCCGTTCGTAGCTGCCGGTTCTCTCCGTTCGTGTCGTCGTCCGTTTCGAGCCCAACCACACACGCACGCGCCCGCGACATTGATAAAATGTTGTTTTCAAAAGGTGCGCAAAAAATATTCTCGGATTGGGTCGAAAGTTGGCGTGCGGTCTTATTATATTGTAGGTAGACCGCCTGTCGAATTTCGCCGCAATCAGAGTTCGTTTGATACCCGAACAGTCGACCGTAGCGGCACCGTCATCGGTTTATTTGTCAGACGTTTTTCGGTGTTTTAAAAAACCATGTCACGGGGCCCAACCTCTCTCTCTTCTTAGCCCACCACCACTCTACACAGCCCACTAAGGCCTACCCTAATGCCTCCTCATTTGTTCGGAACCGTCCGATCACAATCCAACGTTCTCAAATTGTCTAAATCTTTCCCTTCTAACCCACCTACTTTATATATGTGGCAACCCTAAATTCTAGGGATTCCCCTTCGTCTGTCCCCTCCATCTACCAGTCGCCGCCGCCATCCCACCTCATTTTTCCATCAGACCAACCAGAACGCATCGACAAGCCTCCTCCATCCTCGGGTTCCTCCCGGATCCACTAACGGCAGTGCCCTCTGCAGCCCCCAACCACTGATCGATCCAGTGGATCGAAGGCCCGAGCCCTGTTCCCGAGCGCCCAAGCCAGCTGCCCCGAGCTCCTCATCGCTCTCAACGCCGCCCGCGCCTTCCTTCATGCCGCCATGGACGCCCGAGGTCCTCCACTTCGACCACGTCTCCGGCGGCCTTCCGACATCGTCACCTAGGTGAGCAGCAGCTCCACCGCAACCTTGCCCTGCTTCCCTCCTTCTCCATCTCCCTCCCGTGCTCTCTCCTTCACTGGCTCCCTTCTCTCTCTCTACCTCTCAAGCTCTGTCTCTTTCTGCTTTTGCCTGGAAGACGAACATGGTGCTGCCCCATGAAGCTTCGCCGTCGGTCCATTCTGGCCCGCCTCCGGCCAGGTCCGGTGACCACGAGCGCGCCGCGCCTCCAACCTCGCTGCCAGGCCAGTGCCTCGTCGCACCGTTCTCGCCTCCTCCTGTCTTTCTTCTTCCCTGCCTCATCTCTCTCTCTCGTTTTTCTATCTACAGGAGGCAAGCCCCCGTCAGGGACGTCGCGTCCTCGAGTAGCGGCCCGATGGCCCTCCAGCGCCCAAGCCGGCCATCTTCGTCTCGCCTCCAACTCCAATTGGCCAGCCGCCCCAACCCCGCCATGGTTGCGATGGCTGATGACCCGCAGGAGTTGCCATGGTCATCACCGCAAGAACCGCAGCTGTCGCTGGTTGTCTTCCCCCGTTCTGGTCAAAAATCGAACCCCGGCGAGCTCCTTGTTCCAGATCCATCCTTCCCCATGCTCTCCGCCTCCAGCCGTGTCCATGCCAACACGTTGACCTGCTGAAACCTCCATGGCCGGCCTCCTCTGTTCCGTTGACAAGCTCCTTGACCGACGCCTCAAGCTCTGCCCGTGCCACCTCGCCGGAGAACGCCGGCGCAGCCGGATCCGGACGCCGGTTCCTCATCCCCGACCTCCTAGCGCTGCCCCCAAGGCCCGGGCTCGCCTTGTTGAACGCCGGCGCGAGCACAACAAGGCCGTTCCTTGTTTCTCCTTGTTTCAGTCAGGTACAGAGACAACACGATTGTTGTTTTCAGTTTCGTTCAGATCCGCAGAAATGTTGGGTCATGTTGTGGAAGTTCATTGCTTTGTCACAATCTGTTCGTAGTCCAGCTGGTCATGAGCGTTGTTCTGCATTCAAGAGATTCTGTGTTCGAGTCCCCACGGATGCATAGTTTTTATGCATTTTTTCCACTCCAGCGCATCAGCTCTCATCAATATGTCATATATGATCTAGTCTCAGCTTTGTGACAAGCACATATCCAGCCTAGTTGGTTGACCCAGTGGAACCACATCCTGGTGTTTTGGGGTTCGAATCCCAGGCTCTCCCATATTTGTTCCTCTGTTGATTTTTTTCCTTTTCTGTGCACAATACACACTTGGGCCGAATCTCCTTGGGCCGCTGCAGTTTTCTACAATACGGCCTGTATATATTTTTTTACTTCCTGCGATTTATCAATTACCCAATAATTTCATATTTTCAAATGCCATCATTTTAAAATGCTCATAAATAATTAACCGTGCACAGGCTTAAAATGTCTTAAATGTGTAAGATGATCGGAATTCCATGATCAAAATGTTTGACTTGTTGTTTTCGTTTAATTTGTGTAAATGCCATGTGAAAACGATTTGCCTCATAATTAAATAACCGTAGCTCCGTTTAAAATGTTCCATATATGTAACCCGGTGTTCATTCCAAAGGAACCATAAGCCGGGGTTTTATCCCTCTCAGAATTTCCTGTTTAGCTCGCTCTGCTTGACCATTAGACTGTGGATGAGCCACGGAGGAGACATCAAGGCGGATTTGTTCACTATCGCAAAACTCTTTCATAGCCTCCTTGGACAGATTTGTACCATTGTCATTAATGATACTGTGAGGATAACCAAACCGAAAAATCAGCTTCTTGACAAACTGAACTGCTGTTGCTGCGTCACACTTACTGACCGGCTCTGCCTCAACCCACTTAGTAAATTTGTCAACCGCCACCAAGAGTTGGGTCTTCTTATCTTTGGATCGCTTAAACGGTCCAACCATATCAAGCCCCCAGACCACGAACGGCCAGGTGATTGGAATCATCCGCAACTCTTGAGCCGGCACATGGGCGCGTCGTCCAAATTTTTGACACCCATCACATCTACTGACCAAATACTCTACGTCTGCATGAGCTGTCAACCAGTAAAAACCGTGCCGGAAAGCTTTGGCCAATAGGGACTTTGACCCGGCGTGATGACCACAATCGTCGGCATGTATCTCTTGCAAGATTTCACAGCCCTCCTCGGGAGAAACGGATCGTTGAAAAACACCAGTCACGCTGCATCTGTGCAACTCGCCATTGACAACAGTCATGGACTTAGACCGCCTTATGATTTTCTGTGCCAAAGTCTCGTCCTCGGGTAACTCGCCACGAGTCAGATATGCCAGGTAAGGCAGCGTCCAATCAGGGATAGCGCGGAGAGCCGCCACCAATTGTCCTTCCGGGTCAGGTATAGCAAGATTCTCCTCACAAGGTAACTTAACCGACGGGTGATGCAGCACATCCAGAAACACATTAGGTGGCACCGGCTTACGCTGAGACCCCAATCTTGATAACGCATCAGCCGCCTCATTCTTCCGACGATCAATATGATCCACCTGATAGCCCTTGAAATGACCAGCGATGACATCAACCGCCTGGCGATAAGCCGCCATACGAGGATCTTTAGAATCCCATGTGCCAGAAACTTGCTGGGCCACAAGGTCTGAGTCGCCGAGACATCTGACCCGGCTCAAATTCATCCTTTGGCCACATGGAGCCCATGAAGCAAGGCTTCATACTCAGCTGCATTGTTAGTACAAGGAAACATTAACCTTAATACACAACAAAAATTGTCACCTAGAGGGGAAGTTAAAACAACCCCAGCGCCTGAGCCTTCCAACTGTCTGGATCCATCAAAATGGATTGTCCAATATGTGTTGTCCGGCTTCTCCTCAGGTGCTTGACACCCCGTCCAGTCATTGATAAAATCCACCAAGGATTGAGACTTGACAGCTGTTCGAGGTACATACCTCAAATTAAGAGGTCCAAGCTCAATTGCCCACTTAGCAATCCTGCCGGTGGCTTCTCTATTCTGAATAATATCTCCCAAAGGCGCAGAGCTGACCACCGTGATTGGATGTCCAATGAAATTATGCTTCAATTTGCGATTTGCCACGAACACTCCAAACAACAATTTTTGCCAATGCGGATACCTTTGCTTGGACTCTGTCAAAACCTCACTGACGTAATAAACCGGCCGCTGGACTGGATACTCTTTGCCTGCCTCCTTGCGCTCCACAACGACTGCAGCACTGACGGCTTTATTATTAGCCGCCACGTACATGAGCAAAGGCTCTTTTTCCACGAGAGCAGCTAAGACAGGCGGCTCAACCAACTGTTTTTTGAGCGCCTCAAACGCATCAGTGGCAGCATCACTCCAGACAAAATCATCTGTCTTCTTCATCATCTGATACAAAGGAATAGCCTTCTCGCCCAGGCGGCTTATGAACCGGCTTAAAGCGGCAATACGACCCGCCAAGCGCTGGACGTCATTAATGCACGCCGGCTTAGATAATGAGGTGATGGCCTTTATTTTATCTGCGTTAGCTTCAATGTCCCGTTCTGAAACCAAAAATCCCAGGAGTTTGCCTGCAGGTACACCAAAAACACACTTAGCCGGATTAAGCATCATCTTGTAAACCCGTAGGTTATCAAAAGTTTCCTTCAAGTCATCAAGCAGAGTCTCCTTCTTCCTTGACTTGACCACAATATCGTCCACATAAGCATGAACATTGCGTCCAATTTGGCTATGAAGACAGTTCATCACACAACGTTGATAAGTTGCCTGTGCGCTTTTGAGTCCAAAAGTCATAGACACGTAGCAAAAAGCTTCAAAAGGCGTGATGAAAGATGTCTTCTCTTGGTCTTTGACTGCCATCTTAATCTGATGATAATCCGAATAAGCGACCAGGAAACATAAACTCTCACAACCCGCCGTTGCATCAATGATCTGGACGATACGGGGGAGAGCAAACGGATCAACCGGACACACTTTATTGAGATCTGTGTAATCTACCCACATGCGCCACGTGCCGTTCTTCTTAAGTACAAGCACGGGGTTAGCCAACCACTCCGGGTGTAAAACCTCCGCCATAAACCCTGCTGCTAAGAGCCGGGCTACCTCTTCCCCCATAGCTTTACGCCGCTCCTCATTGAAACGACGGAGGAATTGTTTGACTTGCTTAAACTTAGGATCCACATTAAGGTGGTGCTCAGCGAATTCTCTCGGTACACCCGGCATGTCAGAAGGTTTCAATGCAAAGATGTCCCGATTCTCACGGATGAATTCGATGAGCACGCTTTCCTATTTGGGGTCCATATAGGCCCCAATCGTGAACTGCTGCGATGAGTCGCCAGGAACAAAGTCCACCAAGTTGGTATCCTCTGCCACAAATTTCAGGGGCGGGTCACATTCTGTGTTGGGCTTCTTCAATGGGGCCATATCTACCGGGTCAACATTGTCTTTATAAAACTTGAGGTCTGCCTCAGCACAACTTGACTCCGCATACGCAGCATCACCTTCTTCGCACTCAACAGCAATCTTCCGATCACCATGCACTGTAATCGTCCCCTTCAGACCAGGCATCTTGAGCTGCAAGTAAACATAACAGGGCCGAGCCATGAACTCAGCATAAGCCGGCCTTCCAAACTGAGCATGATATGGGCTCTTGATTTTAACCACGTCAAACCACAAGGTCTCTACCCTATAGTTGAATTCATCACCAAAAGCTACCTCAAGGGCAATTTTTCCTACTGGATAAGCTGATTTGCCGGGCACCACACCATGAAAAACTGTGGATGACGGCTTGAGATTCTTGTCAACCAGGTTCATCCGACGAAAAGTGTCATAGTATAGGATGTTGATGCTACTTCCACCATCCATCAGCACCTTGGTGAACATGTAGCCTCCTACCCGAGGGGCTACCACAAGGGCCAAATGCCCCGGGTTATCAACTCGCGACGGGTGATCCTCCCTGCTCCATGATATCGTGTATTCAGACCACTTTAAGTATTGCGTAAGAGCCAGCATGGCTGCGTTAACCGCCCTCTTGCGCACCTTCTGATCACGCTTATCAAGACTTGTTGTGAAGACGTGATACCGGCCTCCAATAAGCTGCTTTGGGTTACTCTGATACCCTGATTGATTGTTCTGCTGCTGACCACCTTTGCCAGGTTGCTGATTATGACCTCCCTGGTTACCTTGACCCTGATAACCAGAGCTTGAGCCGCTTGTCCCAAAACCTGACCCATGGGAGCCGGATCCTGACCCGCCGGGCGGTCCATTGCCATTACCGTGATGCTGGTTAAGGCTGTAGTTCCGGAACTCCCGCATGATATAACAATCCTTCCAAGCATGAGTGGACGGCTTGTTAGGTAGACTGTGCTTTGGGCAGGGGTCGTTAAGCATTGCCTCCATGTTGAAAGGCTTGCCCTTGCCAAAAGGTGGTTTACCGTTGCCCTTGCCGCGGTTGTTCCCAGTGTTGGTATTGGCCACCAGATCAGACCCGCCATCTGGATGCTTCCGTTTACTGCCATTGCCTGGGTTGCCATTTCCTGCCCCCATTCTGGTGCTGACCCTTGCCGTTGCCATTCTTCTTACCCTCATCCAACTTCTCATCATCAGAGCCGGGATCCTTCATGCTGTCCGAATCTGCATATTTCGTGAGAGCCCCCATGAGCTCACCCATGTCTTGGCAAGAACGCTTGAGCCATCCAAGCTTCTGCTTAAGGGGCAAAAAGTGACAATTCTTCTCCAGAATCAGAACCGCCTGAGCCGCCGTGATATTGTCAGACGAGTGGATAATGGTTGAGACCCGCCGGACCCAATGATGGGCCGACTCATCCTCACGCTGCACGCAATGATCCAAATCAACGATCGTCATAGGCTGCTTGCACGTCCCTTGAAAATTCTTGATGAACCTCGCTTTCAACTCGGCCCAGGAATTAATGGTGTTGGCTGGCAAACCCTTTAACTATGTACGAGCCGGTCCTTCCAACATCATGATGAAATACTTAGCACAGACTGCATCACTGACATCCAACATCTCCATGGCTAGCTCATAACTCTCGATCCAGGCTTCTGGAGGCAGATCAGCTGTATAATTAGGTACTTTGCGCGGACCCTTAAAATCCTTCAACAGGCGCTCGTAGCGCAGAGCCGGTGCTAAGCACGGCACTCCCACAGCTCTGGAGGTGACTCCGGCTCCCACCGAAATGGAAGGTGTTACTGGGGGCGGGTCTTGGTAAGCCGTCGCGGCCGCCGCCGCCTCACGCTGAGCTCTGGCATGATCCACAATTGCCTGAGCATTGACAACGGGCGGGTCATCATGGGGCGAGTTCCGACGTCGCTCACTGCTAGAGACCGCCGGTGACTCCAAGCGCCGGCTATAACTGCGGCTTGGGATGGGGGTTGAGCGCACACGACTCCGGCTGTAAGTATACTTCTGCTGTTGAGCCACCGCTGTCTACAAGTACCCAATGGCATTCCGTGCCTCTTTGGCGAAGGGTGTCCCATCAGCAAGGGGGAGCGCATTGAGCCTGGCAGCCGCTGCTATCATGTTCTCCACTGGGTTAGAGTAATGACCAGGTGGTGTCAGAAAACGCTGCGGTGGGGTCTGATTCCTGCGGGGCGGGTCTGGCTGCCGATGTTGAGTCGCTGCCCTATTCCCAGGCACTTCCGCCGTTCGGGTCATGGTCAGAGGCGCGTTCGGTCCTGCCCCCAGGCAGGTGGGTCTGATGCCTCATCTGAAAAACAGCCTCTGAGGCTTGTTGATCCAGATAGAGGCAAAAAGCTTCAACCCTGAGACGCTTCGACTCAGCATCCATCTGAGCCTTCAATGCATTGATATCCTCCTAGGCCCTGCCATCTGGTCCTTCAGCCTCGCAATCTCTGCATTACGGCTTACTTGATTTTCCGTTGTGACCTCGGTTCCCATCAGATTTGTCAGCTCGTTCATCAGATCCAACAAAACTTGAGCCGGCGGCCTGGTTGACCCGGACCCTTCTGCGCCGGCAGCCGCTATCCCGGCCGCCGTGCTGCCAGAAGCCGGCGCCTATCCAGCCATGAAGACGGCGGCTTGGCTCGGCGGCTCAAGGGCTCCGGGTCAATGTAACCCTCAAAATAGCCCCCAAGCCCGCCGTTATGAAGCTGGTAGATTGATTCCGCCTCTCCGCTCGAGGATCCATCCTCTGAGCAGATGAGGGTTTCTTCTCGTGACACAGAACCTTCCTCAAGTTCCATGCCTTGGGTGAAGCTGACGAAGACGTGAATCCCGCCGAAGGGTTTGATCCGGGCGGGTTGCGCGCATCGGGCCGACTCGACGAGGTTGGTTCAGATGTCCGGCTCGGGCTTAGATCCGCCGATCTTGCCGATGAAAACGTGAATCCCGCCGAAGGGGACCCGGTACCCGTACTCGATTGAGTTGGCCTCGGGGCCCTAGCCAGCGTCGTCGATGTAGAGCTTGCCACAGCGACTCTTAGTCATCCTGCCAACGGCGTATCCCTTGATCCCTGGGAGAGAGCCGTTCGAGTACTCCAAACCACCGAGCATCCACCCCACGGTAGGCGCCAACTGTCGTGGTTTTGTCATGGTAGATGTCCTAGTGAAAGGACTTAGGGGTGAAGCCATCGCTACGACGGTTAACTCGAAGGGGTTGGACGGGACGAAAGACACGGGTTTACCCAGGTTCGGCCCCTCTCGAGGGAGGTAAAAGCCTACGTCCTGCTTTGAGTTGTATTGATTGAGTATCGATTAGAAGGGAGCGGATTTGCTCGACCTAGCTCTCGATCAAAGGTTTCGTAGTCTAAGCCGCCCAGGGAACCCACCTTTATATACACAGGTCGAGGCCCTGGGCTTACAAGAGTCCGGACCGGGTTACATCCAGTAACCAACCTTATCTCTAAATTGCTTTGCTTTATCTGGCAAGTCATCTCCCGGCGGCTTACACCTCCTGGTCATACACTGCCTTCCGGTTCTGGGCCTCCTCCCGGCCCATTTGGCAAATTACTTTCAAGCCTTATCTTAGTCTTCTGGCCTGCTTAAGGCCTCACTGTTAAAGTCGTCAACTTCCTAACCCGGCCCCTCCTGGGCAGGTTATATCACGGGGTTATATCCCCAACAGACTGGCTGGTCAACAGCTCGGAGGCGCAGACGTGTGGCAAGCGAGCAACGAGTCACAGTGCCCGCTTATTTAAAACCCTGTATTATTCTCTCCATCTATCTTTTTTCTTCAACATACTCTCTGTATCTACTTATAGCTCCGCTAGCATGGCCAAGCAATATGAATAATAAAACAGACCTCTTTTTGGTCCCTACACATTTTTAGGTGTTGTTTTCTGTTCATACTCGCCCCGGGGTGGTTTACTCCCACATACAGTGGAGTCCAGCTTTTGACCGGGGGCTTAGATCTATTGACGAGCCCATGTCCAAGTCTGATGTCTGATCGGCGTCTTGGATATTGTGTTATATGCATCTATTTTGAATCATGATTTTGGTCAATGATTGGGTTGCCCGGCTCCTGTGCTTACCTCTTACGTTCTGCTCTGTTCGGCTAAGAGTGTAAAGGGAGAACCACTACGATTGCGCTTCCATCCTGGATGGTCAAGCGCCTTAGTGGAGAAAGCCGAAAAGCGTGTGCCACAATAAGCGTAAATAGGTTAAGCGATCCAAAGATAGTGTAAAACTAATGTGCCATTAGTGGTTAAGCCATGCTAAACTAAGGGTTCTTCTTATAAGAACCAAGGTGTTAAGAGTGGTGTACCTCGGCTAGTCCGATCAGTACTACACCGCGGGCTAGTGCAACTACCCCATCACATGATGCTCCTATGACTAAGTGAAAGTTATAAAGCCATTCATGGTGTGATTGCCTCGTTCATCTGCGCACACAATCACCGGTAAGGTCTCGAGACATCGGCTAATGATTTACGAGTGCTAGAGAACACCCCGCGTAGTATCTACAAGGGGGCGGAAGCCGACGACCGAAAACTTTCAGATGTATAAACAGTCACAAAGGAGGAGAATATAAACACATCGGATCAAACCGAACTGATCATAAGCATATTTTTAAATTGTCTTTATATAATCCTCCTCGGCATACTAAGAGGCCTATTGGAAGTACAGCTTGGACTTCGAGCACTGTGCCTCATTCTATTTGGCACCTTGCAGGACCTCGGCCAGGACCTGCTCGGGCCTCTGGTTCTTTCCTTCCGGAGGTTCGGTTACGATCTCCAGAGGCATGACCTTCGTATAATGCACCATCACTGATGAGTACGCCCGTTCGGCACCCTCCAGACAGGCCGACCTCTTCCAGTTGGTGACCTGGGGGTTGGCCTCGCGCAACCTGCTCAACAGGCCGAAGAAGCTGTTGGGCATTGGCCTAGACGGCCAGAGGTTGATGCAGAGGTCTTCCGTCAAAGGCCGCGCCATGCGAAATAGCTCTGCCAACTCCTTCATTTTATTATTGAGTTGCGACAGGTGCTCGGGCGCATGGAACTGATGCCAGAAGATCTTCTCGACTGGCTCGTCGGGACGATCGACATAGTGAGCACATGCATCTGCGGTGCTGAGCGGAAGGACCTTGAAGGCCTATGAGGAATGCTAGTTTTGCGTAATATTGGCAAACTGGCTACCGCCAAAAACACATCGAAGCAGATAGGGCTTGCGGCGGCGGTCTGGCTGACTTGGTTAAGTACCTCACGATCTGCCCGGGGCTCGGTCTTGGTTTCCTTATAGTATGAGCTCGTCTTGGCAAGCTCGGCGGAAAGCTTCTTCTTATCTTCCAGAAGGGTGTCATGCTTGGTGTACATCCCCTTCAGTTCCACCTCCAACTCCAGGACCCGGGCCGCGTGTTTCCCGCCGGCCTCCTTCGCTCCAGCTAGCTCCTTGATGGCATGCTCCACCGCAGCCCTGTGTTGCCCGGCCTCCTGTCGATCCATTCGCAGCTCGGCACAGAGCTTCTCAAGTACCGTGGAGGAAGCTGCAAAATCAGTGCACTCATAATTTGAAGCCTACCGACAAAACATTATATTGGAGGTAGGCACATAAATACCAATCATATTCTATAAGTTACCTTGAGCTTCCTCCATTTGGCTCTTCATCAGCTCCATGTCCTTGTCGGACATCTCGAGCTTACGGTTCATCTCTTCCAACTCATGGGAGGTGGAAGTTGAAACCGTGACCGATTCATATAAGCACACAAAACACATACATTAAAAATAATCCTCGGATGACATTGATCCCCTGACCGGATACTTTTATCCGATCAGGGTCTCGGGGGCTACTACTATTTCATTTTTATTCATCTTTTTGACCCCCAAGTAAGATCTTCGGATCTCACTCAGGGATCGAGGGCTACTGTGGTTAGACACTTACGCTCCTCGGACAAATTATTCTTTCTCCTGCTAAGAACTATTAATTACATTCTAGCTCTTGGCAGTTCTATGCATTTATTGTATTAACAAAGAAAAACGGAAACAAGGCTTACCTCAAAGCCTTGAAAGAGGTTTTAGTGGACCTCCTTCACACCAGCTTCTGCGGACTGGTAGCATTGTAGCGCCGCACCCATTAGCATGCGGTGCTTGGTGAGGATGGAAGAGCCCTTCATGGCTGCTTCCACCTCTTATGTCCACCCCTTGGACGCCTGCCCTCTAGCAAGTGGGGGTGAATGGACCACCTCAGCTCCCTCCCTTAGCGTAGAGTGTGCTACTAGGGTAGACGACCAAGGCATCTTGGTGTCCTTAGGTACCGAAGACGCTGGTTTCCCCAGCTTTGTTCCTTCTATAGAAGAAGGAACCTTCGCCAGCGGGTTCTCGATGGTCGAGGACTCCACCTCGGCCATGGGAGCGCTGGCACTTTCCCCCGTTGTCAGCACGGGTGGAGCTGGCAAGGTTGCCTCCCCTGGCACCTCATGGGCTGGAGGGGAGGGGCGATGCCCCTCGGACAAACTGCCCGACGGGAGACCGCTTGATCCCCCATCACTTGGGACCACCCATTGGGTCCTGTAAAAGGAAAAGGAGGGTGAAGCAAAACACGGGAAGCAAAAGGAGCGGCAGTTTAAAACAAAATCTAAGATCCAATGACGTACCTCCTCAGCGATGGCTTGCGCCTGCCAGCCTCAGATTGCCCACTCTCTGAGGACGAGAGGAAATTTTGTGTCTTGGCCGAGTTCTTGCGGGATTCGACGTCAGATTCCCTCATAAGGCGCTTCCGATCACCGCGGGTTTCAACCCCCTCGGCGTCCTCGGAATCCACCCTCTTCCTCGGAGGAGCGGAGTTGTCCTTGCTCTGCTCCTCCTCCTCTTCGTCTCCTCCTTCTGTGGAGACGACCTTGAGGTCCTCGGACTTAGAGTCCGAAGGCTCCTCAATCCAAAGACTTCCCGTCTTCTTCCTATTCCTCCCCAGCTCCCTTTTTGCCTTGGCTGGGCCCTTTGGAGGCGCCACGGCCAGAAGGGCTGGGAGCTCGGAAGGGATGTCGCTTTCGGGAAAAGGCGTGGGCCATCTGATCTTTACTACCCAAGCCAACTATTTTTGCATATAAAGGAAAATGTTTCATCTATAAAATCATAGCTATGAATTAAAAGGGTTTGTGGTGTGGATGCCTGACAGAGGCGAAGGCGTCCTGTCTTTCGATGAGATGGTGGCTATTGTTTTCGGTGGAGTAGACTTTGTCGATTCGACTACGAACGTGTGAGGACGTCGTGCCTTAGCAATCGCTAAACCAACTCTGAAAGGTTATTGACCACATCGGATCATGATCAACCTGACCACGAGGGTCTATTTCCTGCACGCAATCGAAGAACAAACAAGAAACTGAAATTTCAATCTAGCTATTTTGAACATAAGAGGAAAGCTTTATTGATGAAAGTGGGATTCTATGACGTCTTGGTCTAGTCGTGGAACACAAACGAAGGACACGAAGTTGCAGCTATGGCGAACTTTTAATCTAAACATAACCCAAGTATAAACGTCGCCCTAAGGGCTGTATATATGGGGGAATAGAGGGGGGTTTCATGGCCTCTCGGACGAGGGCTCCGAAACCAAGCTGTCGGGGGAGTTACCCGCGGCTAGACCCAGCTCTGAGTTAAGTCATTTATGGAGTTAAGTCATCTCTGGAGTTAAGTCGACCGGTTACTATCATGACCCGGCTACAATCTTGACTTGGTTACAATCTTGTCCCGGCTTGACTCTGAAGATAAGCCAGCTTCGGGCTCATGGATCAGCCGGATCACGGATGAGCCGGCTCACGTATAATACGGCTCACAAAGCTAAGCAGGCTCATGGATAAGGCAGCTCAAGGATAAGCCGGTTCACAGAGCTAAGCAGGCTCACGGAGATGAGCCGACTCATGGATAAGTGTCACACCCTGTGTTTTGCCTCTCCTGATTAAGTTAACATGGCTCAAAAATTAGGACCAATTAAAACTTTTTGTGAGCTTGTGATGTTTGACTTGATTGTTGATTGATTGTTTGCTTGCTTGTGCTCTAATTCAGAAAATTCCTTCTACTCTCAAAACTCATCTCCTTGCTCCAAATCTTTGCCCAATGATCATGCCATGTGTATAGGACCTAAAACTATTTTTATAAAAAAATATTTTTGCCAAAAAGCATTTATTCAAATTAGGCTTTATAAAACCCCTAAATTGAGGTTTGTACTACAAGTGCTCAAATTGGGTGGAATATTTTACCCCAAAGAGTTAATTTCGAACCTACTATATATAAGACTTCCCAAAACCACCAAATATTATTTTTAAAGATTATTTTCCTATTTTATTTTAAGGCTTTTTCTTAAGGCCAGAAATGGTCTTTATTACGGGAAAATTACTTTTATGCTTTAAAAATATTTGAGAAAATTTAGGAAAACTCAATGGACATATATTTTCCATATATAAGAGTTTCAACACATGGTCATGTTCAAAATATTGGACAAAACCCTCCAAAACCCTTTCAGCCTATTTCCTGTATTTGAAATATTTCTATAAGAAATATTCTCAAAAATATCTAGGAAAATTCCAGCAAGTCACACATGTTCTATGTGATGATATTGCAAAGTTTCATCTCTATCCCCATTGTTTTGATTCACCAAAATATTCCAAAACCCTCTCTGTCCAGAACCAAATTTGAGCAACTTTGCATTGCCAAGTATTTCCAATTCGTTTCAAACTTTGTGGGCATGCTCTAATCCCCAAATAATGCCACCACACCAAGTTGTGCATCAAGGAGAATAGTTTTGCACGACAAGATCTACAGAAACCTGATCCTGTTGATTTCTAGGGTTTACCAAGTTTGTATTATCAACTTTCTTCAATTGAGCAGAAAACTTGTGATCAGTACCAACTAGACTTACCATTTAACCCTGGTAAATCTCAAGGCCATAGGATTCATCTGCCTAGCCCAAACACATCACAAACACCTTCAGCCATAAGCTTGTGGACAAGAAAAGTTGACCCAAAGAGATTCCCCTTGCCTCCAAATTTTTACCACAGTATTTTCTATCCCCAATCTACCTCCAGTAACTTTGCCATGCCCTCTGATCAATTATTGGGGGGGAGGGTAACTCCCTAATTTCCTCTCTCTTTTACCATGGCAAGGCCACTTATTCCTCTCTCCCACTATTCTGTTCATGCAAATGCCCCCAAACTCTTCCACAACCTCATTTGCATACTTATGCATCTATCCAAGCCCAAAGGTGGCATGCTCATGTGGAAAATATGAGCAGTTCATCTAAACCTCCATTTTGGTCGCAAAAGAGGCCTTGAAATACAAGTATCGTGTACATTGATCTCCCTGAGATGGAATTTGGTGTGCATGTACTCCCTCCATGCCCATGTCTACTAGACAAGGTTTTATCCAAAGTGCCCTCTAGTAAAAACTCTTTTTCTAAGCCCCAAGTTTGCTGCTGCAAACTTAACTTGTGTAGAACCCACTTCTACCCAGCCCCATATCTTTCCAAACCTCACCTGAACCCTTTACAATCTCACACGTTAGACAACTTTTCCCGGCCAAACGTTTGCTCTGGACATGCTATGTCGTGGTGACCATGCCATTGACCTGCAGGAACGTCGCTCTGGAGGAGTACCTCGTCGGTTAGCTCGCGATTGGCCTCGGAAGGGCATCCACGCGCACCAGGGGATTCCCCTTTACTCCCCACGCCCCTCCCCGATGCCAGAGTGCAGCCAAGGGCAGCTATGAGCGCATGCTCTCCGCGCACGAGGACACCGAGACGGCCATCCGAGCCCCACCTCGTCGCCTCCCCATTTCTACCTCCCCTCGAGCTTGTTCTTGCACTCTAGTACGCTCCCCTCCCTCCAGAGACCCCCTCGCTAAGCCAATCGAGCCTTTGAGCTCACTCTCTTCCCCCATGGAAGCCATGGCACTACCTCGACCTCGGTGGAATTCGGGCCAAGCCGACTCCCTCCTCTTCCCCAAACCGCGCTGGAGCATCTCTAGCACCACCGCTCACCTCTCCCTAGCTTCCTCCCTTTCCTCCCGTAGCCAGGACGCTGGGCCCAACGCCGTCGTCGGCTACCTCCGCCATGGTCGATGCTGCGGGCGACCTCGACCTCCCCCGGGGCCAAGGACCACCCAGGCGGGTGCAGCAAGCCGCCCCGAGCTCACTGGTGGCCGGAGCGCCGCCGGAGGTGGCCGGAGCCATCGGGGCAGGCGTCGGCGCGCGCTCGGTCAGGCTCCCCTGCCTTTCCCTTGTTCTGGCGGGAGGTGGGAGGAAAACCCAACAGGCGGGTCCCGCGTGTCAGCCACCGGCCAGCCGAGCCCCCGTTTAAGGGGAGGCGCCCCCACCGCTTCCCGCCTCCCTGCACAGGAGGCGTACTACTTGGAGTACGCCTTTGACGTCGCCTGGCCCCTGCGTGGTTGAGCTGCTGGGCCGGCCCCGCCGCTTATCCTGCGCACTGGGCGCTATTTGGCCCAATTGGTAATACCCTTATCCTTCCCCTTTTTTTCCAGACAGATTCAAATAATTATATTAAATTCATATGAACTCCAAATCACTTGATTCAAAATCCTAGGTGATCCTAAAATCATGGCTAACCAAATAAGTGCTTTGCAAAAAAAAAAATCCATACAATATTTTTTGCACCACCAATATTTTTGTCATTTCTTTTATTATAAACAGCACCTTGCAAATCCCTAGAGGATTCAAATCAACTCCAAATGGAGTGATTCAAATTTCCAGAGACTCTAAATGTCATGCCCTATTTGTCTAGCCATGGTTAACATTTTTGCCATGTCTTGTATCTGCTGTACCTATTAAATAGCACCCTTTTTCCATTATTCCATCATAGGGAAATCATAGGAAATTCATCCCAACTCCAAATCCAGTGAAACCAATTTCTAAAATCTTCCAAAATCATGCCCTATTTGTTGGGTGCATCCACCCATTTTTATAAAAATGTTTTCTGTCGACTTCTTATAGGATCACCAATTCCCCTATTTCCACCATTAAAAGAGCCTCATTGAGCCAACTCTATTAGAGCCATTTTAGGTATTTTTCTTATGACCAGAGATGTCCAAGAAAAATAAAACTCCTATTTATAGAGCACTTTTATTTCTCTGCTTCTTGTGTTGCTTATTGTGGTTATTTCCGATGGTAGTTTACGAAGTTGACGGAGTGCTTGGAGTTGGACGAGAAGCGTGTGAAGGCCTCGAAGACTTTGCTGAGACAGGCAAGCAACCCTTTGACCATGTTTAAGAAACCATTTTATTGCATGGCATATAGCACTTCATTTTGTTATGTTAATCATGAAGCTATGGTGACCACCTTTACGGGTTGCCTCCGATACTTTTACCGTTGATACTTTCATGACATGACTCTACCTCCTACTTAGAGTTGTGTGGGTGGGAAGTAGATAGGTTGCTAAGTAGTTGCTATGTAAAGTGAGAAGGGCTTATGCATGCTGTTGGAAACAAAGTGTTTTCAAAGACTTTTTGAAAACCCCATCGGGTGCCACTAATGCCCGAGGGGGGTGGTGTTGAGCTAGGTAACCACTTGATAAAGAAGTGGTGTACCGGAGCAAGTGACTGCGTTGTTTTTCAAAAACGAATTGGTGAAAGTTGTGACCATTACTCCAACCTTACATGTACAACCACGATACCCCTTATGGGACGGGGCTTTGTTGATTACTTTGGTTGATGCTAGTAGAGAGCCCGCATTACTAGTGGCGGGAGTGGCGTGGTCACTCTCGATACGGGGTCGTACCGGAATGGACGATCATGGGCTGTTTTCACAGACACCGGGCACACCGTTGCGTACCCTCATGGATGATACGTGTGATGTATATCATGAGGGATGTAACCAACGAGTGGACTCTTTGTTAGTATCGCCAGGGGAAAGGCATTGTTCGGGTGCTTACCTCGGGTATGTATTATACCACGATTCGTGGCTTGACACGGAAGTTCCTCGAGTCTTGTGGGTAAAGTGTGCAACCTCTCTAGAGTGTAAAACTATTCAAATAGCTGTGTCCATGGTCAAAGACAGTTGGATGACCGCTCTTGGGCTACGTCCATTGTTTACAAAACTTGGTGTGCGTGTGTGGAAAAAAGGTAGAAACATGAGTTGAGTCGATGATTCTACGTGATGATTGAACATGGGATGTTCAAACCTTGATTCATAATGATATCTGTAACCTGTTGATATGGTTACTCGGAACCTCATGTTGCATGCTTCTACATGTTGATAGGACATATCATCGCATAAAAATTAGCTTTTCGCAAAGATACCTATTTAGTGCTATATCATGCTTCTGTTAAACCTTGTTCCAAACATGGGTAGCTTGTGAGTACATTCAAAGTACTCATTGGCTTGCCACTTGTTATTTTATTGGCCGGGCATGAAAGACCAGGTTATGATGAAGATTACCTTGGTGACGAACATGCGAGCTATGACGCTTCCTAGTCAGAATGCCTGTAGGGTTAAGGCACACGGCATGGGTTCACGCTATCGTTGAAGATTTCCGCTGCGAGATTATGAAGACTTGGCCATAAAGGCCATATTTGAGTACAAACGGTATGTAATGGATGTAAGACTCTTGTTATTCAGTTTCTGTGTGTTCAGTGAGCATTGATCTCTGGGATCACTGTGCACGTACATTTAGTGATCACGACTTATGAGTCGGGGTCCCCACAGAGCTGGTATCAGAGTCATCCTGACTGTAGGAAGGCCTTAGTTAGCATGGACGTTAGTTAGGACAAAACTATTTATCCAGACCCTTCAAACTACTTGCAGAAACCCCTATATTTCTTACCCCTTCTAAGTTTCAAAGAAACAAGAGATTTTTTCCTTACCGCTTCCACCATTTTTCTCTTGACTCTCCTCATCTGCTATTTTAAAAATTTGCAAATAGTCGCTAGCACCCATATGCCCCTAACCACGGGATTCCTTTAAAGCCTCGTGGATAACCTGAAGGAAACCACCTTGCCAGACATTGCCCACATCCCTTGAACAAAAGATTGGTGACACCACGACAAGACGATACCAATAGATGATACCTTCTCAAGGGATGAGGATTGCAAGACTCAGAAGATGGTGACACCCTTGACACTGCCCCAGGGTGATGCAACCTTGGCCTATGATTCTCAAGGCGTAAGAAATGCAAGATCATGATATGCATCGCTAATAGAGCAACCCTGTCCTTACGCTTGTTGTATCGGCAACCACCGGTGGAGGAGAACCTCACCATTTGGTCCGCCTCACCATAGTGAGCAGGAAAACGGTTCTCTTAATCCCCCGCTCTTGGTGTCGATATTATCGTCAACGTAACCGACAGGATATAACTCTACCATGCCTTGTCAATGTCATTGCATAAAGGATTGCCTACCAGGAACCCTCGATGTCTCAGAAGACAAGAAGGATTGTCAAGATTAAGAAGAAAACAGAAGACCCTGTCAATGACAGCCACAAGGAATCACGTTCGTCCCGTCGACTTATCAGACGGGAAGATGTCGAAGATTCTTCAGGACCAACTTGGGTCGTTTCATCGAAAAACTACAAGAGACGTGGCAACACCTACAGAAGACCCAGAAGACTGGAAGTTCTTCTCACTGAGAAACAAAGCAAAGCACGACTATCGAGTCTGAGAACCCCTAGGGTAGGATTAGTCTTATATTCCCTATGCGAAGTTGAGTCTGTATGATGGTTCGAATGGAACCATGTTGTGTGCTGCTTGTTTTTACCTGTTTGTGCTTCGATATAAGTCACACTTTTGCCCTAGGCAACAAGTACGCGACTATATCATCTACCTTATCTTAATTTTTGTGTTTGGCCTTTTCGGCACTTGTTTGATTACACATGCACTATAGAACCCCCTTTAGGCACCTCCCCTCTATGCTACTTTCTCCTCTCACCTATCTCGTCAACTGAAGACCAGCAAGGCAAGGTGCATCAAGGATCCACCTTGCTAGACAACTAGCACTGAAGACTTTTGCGACAAGCTATCGCGACCTCGATCAACTCAGTGAAGATATGCTTTTCCCACAAGATTAGGAATCCCCTCCTAGACCAGCCTAGACCTTGCAAGCTACCCTAGCTCAAACCTCTGATCTCGTGTTTAATACACGGATTTGCCAGAACACCTGTTGAGATTCTATAACCCCTGCTTAGCACTGGGTTCATTGTGAAACGAGCGATCATAGTGAGCAAAGATCCTTCATTCTTAAACCAGCGCCAGGACTGTGATGCCATAGGGAAAATGTTTAAGGATATATGACTGGGGAACAAATGATATGGTTCAGCCACAGTAGATGTCATGAGGAAATAGATGAGACTCTTTGGTGAGTTGTGAGACTTTTATGTTGGTAAATGAACTTGGTGGATCAAGTTGAAAGAGTAGCATAACTTACTTCTTCCTCGAGTAAATTGGATTTAGTAGGACGATTGTGATCACAAGCTGAAATTCTTGGTGGTATAATAATTTGGCATTGTCAAGTAATAGTAGTGGATTCATGATGTTATGATAATGACTTGGAGAAACAAGTAGGAATTCTCATAGGACATAAGACTTGGATTTAAATAGGTGCTCCTAATAGGGTGTTGAAGGTAAATGAGACTACATGGTTCAGAGTAAGTTGGATTTAGTTAGATGATCTTGTCGGCGTTCTGGATACCAGGGTACCCAGACTTGCCTGCCTGCGGCCCCAGGCGTGGCCCACCCCAACGACCAAGTATGGCCCGGCGCGGCCTCACTCGACACAAGGCCCTCGCGAGACCCCGAGCTCGGGAGGGAGGCAGCGCCAAGACCCGCGAGGAGGTAGACCTCCCCAGGCCCCTTCCTGAGCGGCGGAGACTCCTATGCAACACGCGACCTCAGGAGGCCAACAGTGACGCCAGCCCGGCAAGGCGGGCGCCAGTACGCCAGAGGGGACAGTTTCCCCTTTGGTGCAAATGAGGCAGGGACACACGCGAGTTCCCAAAGCGCCCCCAAAGGTTTCCACTTCGGTGCAACAAGACCAAGACCCCAAGCCCCGCAGGGCGGACGTCATCACCGAGCCCACCACTGCATCACCGTCGACTACTTTGCAGGCGAAGACCACCTTTCGTCAGGATAAGATGTACCTCCTGCCCCCCTTCAAATTTGGTCGTTGTGGGATCCCTTCCTGCCATTGCGATAAGGGGAGAGGACCCGGGCCGCTATAAATAGAGGCTAGGTAGCCCGGTAGAGGGGTACGAAGCAACCACCCCGCAAACACACCCACAAGGTAGCACACCCCTGTACTAGTTCATCCGCAAACCTCCTCGTGAGGCAATCCACCAAAGGCAGGAGTAGGGTTTTATGCTTCACAGCGGCCCGAACCTGGGTAAACTCTTGTGTGCATCGTCTTCCTCTCCATCGAGCGGGGTTATTGTGTTGTGAGCTGGGAGGGAGCGAAGCTGTTGGGGAATCTTCGCACACACCCCTGGGTTCGAATTCCTTGGGTTTTGCGGAGCCCGAAATCCGACATTTGGCACGCCAGGTAGGGGCGTGTCAGGATCCTCACTGAAACTTCGCCTCGCCTCCGCTCGGTGCATCCATGGCCAAGGGACACCGAGCCCGCGCCGAACGACAGGCTGCCCGCGTTGCTCGGGCGACGCCTCAAGACCTCGGCATCCCACGCTGCCTCGCTTTTCCGTCGGAAGGCGCCATCTCCAGCCCGGCCTTGGACGGGCACCAGGGGCTATCGCCGTCGTCAACCGCGCGACAAGCCCTCACCGCCCTGAACCTCCCCAGCTTCCACGTCGCGGCATCATCTACCCGGGCTCGCCGCGACCCGACGCGCGGGCGAATCGCGCTCCTCGTAGCCCGTGAGCTGCAGCCTTTCCGCGTTGCTCACGGACGCTATGACAGTTGGATATGCCGCGCGGCCATACGCGCCACCCCGATAGGCGAGGCAGGGGAGTTTCCCCATGGGATGGCCCAGGAGCGGGCTCGCGCCCATGAGGTCGCTCAACCAGCCGCTGAGGCGCCGAGGGCGCGCGGACGCGCCAGTGACGTGCGTCGCGACCCGCACCGGCCGGAAGTGCGGCCCGGCTCGCCGGGCACGCAGGAGTTGGCCCCTGGTGCAGACGGGGGCCGACGGGAGCTGCCAGCCGCGGGGGGTAGGCGCCATAACACGCCCCCCGGCACCCCCGGCGGATCAAGGCAGGGCGTCCGGCGACTCATCTACACCAATACCTGGGGGCTCGCGCGACTCTACCACGACCATGTCGGCGAGCGCCCGGGCCACAACGGGAGCGGCGCCGGCTACCATGACAGCGGGAGGAGCGTATGCGATTCTGGCGCGGCCGGCCTCACGAGGATGCCAGGCGCTGGTAGCCTCGTGAGGCGCGCCCGCTATTAGGGGACTACCCTTGGCAAACGCTTGGGTCCGCGGACCGGGGGTCGACTGCCTAGGAACGGAGGGTGGAACACACGCCCATGTCCCCAGGCAGGGCGACGCCAGCCAGGAGACGGAGGGTGGAACACACTCCCATGTCACCAGGCCAGGTGTTTCCAACCTGGAGACGGAGGGTGGAACACACGCCCATGTCTCCAGGCCGGGCGCCCCCAGCCAGGAGACGGAGGGTGGAACACACGCCCATGTCCCCTGGCAGGGTGACTCCTACCCGGAGATGGAGGGTGGAACATACGCCCATGTCTCCTGGCCAGGTTTCGCTCGACCAGTGGCGAGCGCTCACGTACTCACCCATGTTTCCCGGCCCGGTTCGGCCCGCCCGGAGACGGGCGGTGGGGTACCTACACGGGACTCTCGGGCACCCCAGCGAGGCGTGCTGGGGCACCGCCTTGGGTGTCCGCCCCGCACGTGACGGAGGTCCCCTGCGCTGAGCCCCGCTGGCGGCACAGGAGGCTGCGGCGCAGCTACAACGACGACATCCGTCCCTGGGCTTTGGAGGGTCCAGGGCCCTGCTCCGGAATGGGCTCTCCCTGCGAAGAGCGTGGGGGGCTCGCCCCACGCTCGAGGGCCCGTTCGGGACCCACCCCACGTCATCGCATCGTGCTTGGGGAGTGGGAGCGGGCCCCATGCCAGGGAGGCATGGGGCTCTCAGCGCACCCCCAGGCCCAACCCGTGACACTCTCACGTAATAA
Organism: Elymus sibiricus; assembly: GCA_039707655.1. Classification (NCBI taxonomy): domain Eukaryota; kingdom Viridiplantae; phylum Streptophyta; class Magnoliopsida; order Poales; family Poaceae; genus Elymus; species Elymus sibiricus. The sequence continues at coordinate 215,373,463 of CM077665.1, read as the reverse complement.
TGAGTGGGCTGTATACGCCCGGAGCCCCCCGAGGACGCGGAGGGGTTCCATCCCACGCCCAAGTGGAAGCCCCATGCTCCGCGCTGGCGGACAACACTGCCCCCCAATGGCTATGCCCACGCAACGTGGAAGCCCTACGCTCCGCGCTGGGGAGAAGACGAAGATGAAGATTAGTCTAGATGCTGGACGCGGCTGTTCCTTGCCTGTTCCTATATTCGAATTTGCCATTTTTCTGGAATAAACATTGGAGTTCTTGCAATTTTCTTCTGAAAATAAAAGGGGGGTCATTCTTTCTAGTAACGATTTCCGTTTGATATCTCGCTTTCTTTGGGAAGTTCGGCAGCTGCCGGACCCCTCCACTCTCGCGATCAACCCAGAGCGAAGGGACGGCGCGGTGAGTGCGTCGTCGCGCCACCCTGCCGAGGCACAAACTCTCGGACACTCGCGAGGCACGGTCATCTAGACCAACAGGAGCTTCTTGACAAAAACATTCAACGTCACGCGCCATACAACACGGGAGCATCCTCAGAAGTCCCTCCAAAAATGCGCTCAAGCCGCCACAGGGCTGCGCTCATGACCCCGACAAGCGAACACGAAGACTACTCTCGGATATACGCCGTCGTCGCCACGTGCGTCGTCGCCGTCGCCGCCGGGCTCGCGGCCCCCGGCTCCGCCATGGTCCTCCAGCTCCTCGAAAGAAAATCCCGCGATCAAGTCCTCCACGTTGTCCTCCACCCACCCGGCCAGGGCGCCTCGGATCACTTCAGGCACCGGGGCAAGCACCGCCCCGAAGTCCAAGTGTTGGTCGAGGCGAAGGAGGTGGCTGAAGACGCGCGAGGCCGCCCGCGCGAGGAGGTCGCGGCACTTGTCCTCCACGAGCTCGTGGATCTTCTCCACACCCCCCTCAATGCACTCCATGACCCTGGAAAAGAAGCCCAGGTACCCTGCGTCATCTGGAACCAGGGGGCTCGAGATGCTCGCGCCGCAGACGTCGCTCAAGGCCCGGTTGGCCCTCTTCTCGAGGGACTGGAATATCTGGGAGCGCGCATGCTGGAGGCCGCGGGCACGGTCCACCTCATCCGAAGCTTTCTCCGCGAGGGAAGTAACGCCCTTTACCTGCTTATAGAGAAAAGCTAGCTCGGCCTGGGCAGCAGCCTATGCATCCATCGCGGCTCGCCGGCGTCATTCCTCTTGGTCTAACCTTTTCTTGAGGACATCAACCTCGCCTTTCAGGTGGTCGCGTCGCTTGCAGTAACGGGACTCCTGGAGCTTCAGCTTCTCGCGGTAGTCCTGGAGAAGGGAACGCCAATCCTCCACCATCTTGTTATCGACCTCCTCATGGAACTTCGCCTCGCGAGAGGCAAGGGAGTCCTCGGCGAGGGACACCTGGTGCTCCCTCACCTCCAGCCTCTCATGCTCCAGGCTCTGCTCCAACTCTTCCATCGTCAGCGCCTCCTCGGGTATGCAGGGCCCCGCGCCGCCGACGCGCGGCTCGATCGTCATAGCGTCAAGAGCGGCCCTGTGAACCTGGATTTGCCTTTCGAGGGCGGCGTTGGAGGCTTTAAGTTCCTCTAGGCGTTTCTCAGAGGCCTTGCGTCGGCAGTCGGCGGCGTGGGCCTCTGCGAAGGCGCGGTCGCGGGCCTCCCTCGCCGCGGCAAGGGACCCCTCGGCGATGGCGTGGGTGCGCTCGCGCTGCAGGCGGACAAGGTTGACGGCAACCTCAAGACGATGCCACTCGCGCGCAAGGCGCTGGCGCTCTGCTTTGAGACGAGCGTCGACGGTGATGAGCTCAGTCCCCAGGCGCCCCAGCGCGTTCGCCGCGGTCTGGAGCAAACCGTTCCGCACGGCGCTCCGGTCGCACGCGAGCTCAAGGGCCCAGCCAAGGTCTCCGCCCTCCCTCGGACCGGACGGAGGGGCACGCGAAGGGCCGCCCGGCCCTGACGCGCACGCGGGGACTGGGGGCTCCTCCTCCCTTCCCTCAAGCGGAGTCCGCCCCCAGCGGGGGTCCGTGCCGTCGCTCGAGGAAGGCCTTGGAGCATGGCGCGGCTGGTTCTCGGTGAGGACCGCCAACGGAGGACGAAGCCTCATCCCTACGAGGAGGGGGCCAGGCATGAAGAAGCTCGCGGGGAGCGCGTGCACAAAACCCTGCGGGGGCTGCGCGAGCTCGGGCGCAGGTGCCTCACCGTGAGGGGCTGCGAAGACCGATGGTGCCAAGGCCACGATGGGCCCAGAAGCCTCAGGAGGCGTCAGCAGCGTCTCGCTTTCTCCTTCCGCAGAGAGGGACCTGCGCAACAGAGATTCAGGACGGATGCACCATGGAAGACTGAGAGGGCCGGGCACTTACTCATCCAGGGCGACCAACTTCCTCTTCATTGGCACCCACGGCGACGGGCAATGGCTCCCCCCGAGCCTCTTCCTCTTCCGGCGAGCACGGGGGCCCGGGGATGGCATCCCGACGTCTGGCCCCGTGCTTCCGGCGGCGAAGATGGTGGCCGCCTCTGCCGTCGGGGCATCTCCTTCACTCCCGGTCACGGCCTCAGCACTCCCAGGGCCCCTTGACCTCGAAGCCACCGCGGAGGAGTCATCCCGGGGACCAGCCTTCACTAGAGGGAGGGGCCCCCACTCGTCCGAACGCGGCATCTTCCCGGCAAGGGCCTCCCTGTCAGGGCGGCTGAACAAGGGAAGGCCGTCTCGGGGAAGCTCACCCGGATCCCCGCCGGTCAGGCAGCGGAGTAGTTCGCGCAGCACGCCGGGAAGGAGAGAAGGGACCTGGAGCCTCATGGGGTCGCAAGGACCCGCGAAGGTCCACATCGGGCGAGAATGACGTTGGAGGGGAGCCATGCGCTGGCGGGAAAACTCCCGCACCACCATCGCCATCGTCACGCCAGACTCCCTCAGTTCCGCCAGCATGGCCAAGACGGGCGCGAGCCGAGGGTCGGCAAGCCCCTCGCTTCCCCACCCGGGATTTGGCTCCGCAGGAACCGACGGGGGTTGGAGCAAGAAGCCAGCCTCGGCAGCGTCTACATACACCCACTGCCTCTGGAACCCGTCCGCGTTCGGTGAAAGCCGGGCGTCAGGGGCCCTGCTGGCCATCGCATTAGCATCCCGCAGGGACACGCATCCAGAGCAGTGCCCCCCGGGGTTCAACCGGAGAAAGAAGAAATGGCGAAGCAGGGCCACGGAAGGGGAGACGCTGATGAAGGCCTCGCACAAGAAGGCGAAGGCAGAAAGGAGGACGATTGAGCCAGGGTCGAGATGGAGCGCATGGACCTGGTAGTGCGTCAGCACGGTAGAAAAGAAGTCTGAGAATGGCGGCATCAAGCCTGTAGGACCGAAAGTATGTCTAGAGGGGGGGGGGGTTAGACTACTTGACCAAATAAAAGTTTTGCCTTTTCCCAAATTTTAGAGTTGGAAGTTTTAGCATTTCATGGCAAGTCAAGTACACCCTACACATGCAAGTCTAAGAGTATAGCAGCGGAAAGTAACAACAAGCATGAGTAGAAAGGATAGGGTAGGAAGATCAAACGCAATTCTAGACACGATGATTTTTCCCGTGGTTCCAGTAGGTGGTGCTATCGTACATCCACGTTTATGGAGTCTTCAACCCACGGAGGGTAACGGTCGCGAGAGTCCACGGAGGGCTCCACCCATAAGGGTCCACGAAGTAGCAACCTTGACTATTCCATAACGGCTTCCGTCCACGAAGGACTAGCCTCACTATGGGTAGATCTTCATGAAGTAGGCGATCTCCTTGCCCTTACAAACTTCTTGGTTCACTCCACAACACGAAGTAGGAGGCTCCCAAGCGACACCTAACCAATCTAGGAGGCACCACCCTCCAAAAGGTAATAGGCTCGGTAATGACGATGAACTTCTTGCTCTTGTGCTTCAAGATGATAGACTCCTCAACACACAATCACTCTCTCACAAATTTGGCTTGGTGGAAGAGATGGGATTTGTGGAAAGCAACTTGGGGAGGCTAGAAATCAAGATCCATATGGTTGGAGTGGAAAATCTTGACCTCAACATAAGGGTAGGTGGTTCTCTCTCAGAAAACTGGATGGGGCAAGTATGGAATAGTTCTAAGTGCTTCTCTTTCGAGTAGGTGGTGGTGAATGGGTATATATAGGCATCCCCAAAAATCCAATCGTTACACACAAAATGACCCACTCGGTGACACCGATGTGTTAATCTCGGTGGTACCGAAGTGACCAAAAAGTGGCAACTTTTGAATATCGGTGAGACCGATATAGGAAACTCGGTTGCATCGATAAGGTGACCAACGGTCAGATTCCCAATCTCGGTGACACCGATCCAACAATCTCGGTGGTACCGATATTGTGAATTTGCGTAACAGAAAGTTGGCAACCTAAACTCGGTGGCACCGGTATGGAATCGGTTGCACCGAAGTGGCTAGGGTTTGGCTGAGTCTGTCTGTGGTTGGGAATCGGTGGCACCGGGATGGAAATGTTGGTTGCACCGATGTTGAGTATATGGCTATGGACAGACTTTGGTGGAAGAGTTTGTGGGTGTTTTTGGTGACTATCACTTGTGCACGTATGAGCATTTTGTTCACCAACAAAACCTTACCCCCTTTTAATAGTATTGGCTTTCCTATGGACTCAAAGTGATTTCTCACAAATGTAAAATGTAGAGTCCTCTTGCTTGAAGCTTTGCCAACCTATTTCCTTGCATCTTGGGGTATTTCCACAATCTTCACAATCCTTTTGCCATCCCTATCATTGAACTTTTCCTGAAATATACTTAGTGGAAAACATTAGTTCAATGACTTATATGTTGTTATAAATTACCAAAACCACCAAGGGAGCAAATGTGCTTTCAATCTCCCCCTTTTTGGTAATTGATGACAACATATAGATCAAAGCTTCGACAAAGATATAATCAATGAATATAATCGTCGCTTTGAGAAGTGTGTGATAAGCAAGAGCTCCCCCTAAATTTGTGCATTATTTTAAATTTGCATTTGAATGCAAATGCGCAATCGATTAGGTACATGGGGCACTTCTTCCATGTCACATACATCTTGGTGGTGTGCGATAATAATAAGAGTGAACAACATAGCACAACACAACCAGACAAAGATAATGATCATCTCAAAAGCATTAAGATGATAGGAAATAGTAGCACAACACACATAAAGTGTATGATCAAAACACAAAGTGTAGCCAAAAGTAAATGAACCATGTGTGTTTTTGAAAAAGCAATAAAAACCAAACGCTCTCTCACTCGAAGCCTAAAGATCTATATACACTTCTCCCCCTTTGGCAACAAGTTACCAAAAAGTTCAAAGGCATATGTCTAAGCGTTCTTGGGCTGATCTCCTCCGGTTGTTGATGAAGGAGTCGAGAGAACAGCGTCGGCGAAGATCTCTGCAGATGTCGTGCATGGAGTTGGTGTGGCAACTGGAGGAACTGAAGCTGATGGAGCAGGAGCTGAGGTGACAGTAGCAGGAGCTGATGAAGAGGGCCTCAAGTCTGGAGCTGGCACAGTGGCTGTTCTGGCCTGAGTAGTAAACTGTGTGCCTAGCCTGAGAGGTGATCCATCCTCATCATCATCATCTGAAGAAGTCTGAGGAAGAGGCACTGAGTCAACTTCCTTCTTGAGCTCATTGACTGTCTTAGTCAGCCCATCCACCTTATCATTAAGGGTCTTGATCCTGTTCTCGAAGATCCTCACAAGACTGTTCTGGTTGTCCAGAATCCCCTCAATGTCCTTCTGCATGCCCTGTACTGATGAGATCAAAAGATCCATTTGCTCGTTCCTGGATCTAGGGACTTGAGCACTAGTGGCTCTGGCTGCCTCTGCCTCTGCCTGAGCTGCAGCAGATGTGGGATGTTCTGGGTTCATCTCCACGACATTGTCCTCGAGATCTGGCTGTAGGGGCAAGTGGGGACGGTCTAGAGCAAATATGTGCTTCTCCAACTTAGAGTTGATGAGCATCTGGATGTAGGGTGCATAGCAGCAAGAGCGCTTCTGATCAGCAGCAACCCTCTTAACCGTCTCAACAATTAAGTCCATGACTCTAATCCTGGTGTGTCTGTCAAGATGAATGAGCATGCTGCTGGAGTAGCCTCGGATCATCTTGTCATCTCCTGACTTGGGCATTAAGGTATGCCTCAGAATGGTGTTCATGGTGCCGAGGCCAGCCGGAAGAAAGTAAATAGATCCTAGCCTGTGAGACTTCATGTTAGCAGCAGGGATCTCTTTATACATGTTAGCCATAGCATTGTGGCTCTCCTTGGATTCTGAGTAGACATCCAAATCTCCATCCTGAACTTCTGGAACTCCTAAGATGGCAGCCCACTCCTCAACAGTGGACTCATATCTAGCACCTTCAGTCATCCATACAATTCTACCATCTCCATAGATATGTGCAGTGGAGTAGAATTGCATGATCATCTCATCATTCCAAGCAGTGAACTCTCTGCCAACAAACTCATCCAAACCAATGCAGTGGAAATTGTCTTGGACACTTGGAAAATAGTCTTCATTCTCCTTGATGAATTTTCAGTCCACATACCTCATATCACTCACAGCTGGACTTTTGTCAAAAAGCACAGTCTCATAGAAATCCTGTTGCTCTTTGGTGTGAAATCTGTAGTCCACGGCTGTCTTTCTCCTTTGGGCATATGGATCAGCAGCTCTCCAAGCCCTCAAACCGGAATCCTTCCTCTTCTTCATATCCTCAGCAAGTGGGTAGTTCGCATTATGTACTGGTAGGTGTGGCCTAAGCTTCATTAAGGCAGACATAGCATCCTCATCCTCAACTCTGGAGGCAGTCCCTTTGTTCTTCTCAGATGCTGGAATTTGCCTGGAAGTCCTCTTGGGCTTTTCAGCAGCAGCCTTCTTGGGGGCAGACTTGGTGCTCTTGGAAGTGCTAGTCTTTGGCATAGCATCAGACATAAGCTTCTTTTTATTCTTGAGAGGGGCCTTCTCAACATGTTCTTCCTCCTCCTCAGCAGCAACAGCCTCCTTAGGATTCTCAAAAATGGAGGTCTGCCTGCCAGCAACATAGACTATCCTCTTCCTGGCTCTCTTCTTCTCCCCTGCTTTCTTAGGCATAGATTTCTTTGGGGGGACTCAAGGTGAAGAGCCATTTTTTCCCTAGCACCCTCAGGTGCTCTCATAGCCTCAGAGCTAGCATACTCTTTCCTGACAGCTCTCCTTGAAGAGGTAGCTTCATTTGCAGCTTTCTTGGCAGCCTTCTCTCGCTTCTTAGCAAGAACCTCCTCTGGAACGAAGTCTGAATCCTCCTCATCTGAATTCAGCTTCTTCCTAGCCCTTGTAGCAGCCTTGGGCAACCCATGGGAACTGGGAGTGCCTGGATCTGAAGATGAACTAGACTCAGGACTAGTGCCAGAATCCAATTCAACACTCTGCTCTCTGAAGTTGTTCTCACTGTCCTCAGCACTTTACATACTGACCCTGTGTATAGACTGTGGAGGAGCAGAAAAGGATAAGTCATCACAAAATGTGGCTGGTTTTTTGAAAGTTTGAACAAAAGATTTTCAAAGTTTTACATTCTGTCAAATGAAAATCGGTATAGCCGAAGCAAAGTTTTCGGTGTTACCGAGACTGACTATCTCATTAACAGAAACTTGGCACTCCTTTCGGTGAGACCGAAAGGAAGTACTCGGTTTCACCGAGACAGTTCTCAGCAACACAGACAGGCAAATCGGTGATACCGATTAGTTCACTTCGGTTCTACCTAGTTCCATCAGGCGGAAGGCAAACCCTAGAAAATCGATGGTTCTCTAATCTATGGAGTTTTTTTGTGGATAGAAAGATGTGCAAACTGTGGCTTATAGAGAAAAACAACTTTACTGCGCAAGAATCAGACGGGGAGCGCAAGAAAGATCGAATCCGTACCCTAGCTTGGTGACGGATCTGCTACGGCGGCGACGGCGGCGAAGATGCTCGTCGACGGCGAGGATTCCCAGCGGCGAAGACACACGGGGAGGCAAGGCGATGACCAGGGGGTCCTTTTGCGTCAGCTTAGGGTTTGGGGCGCGACGATTGAAGATTGAAATTTCGAACCGTCGGGACCATAGCTTATATACCCTTCACTGTCGATGATACCGGTTCTAAATTTTCGGTGTCACCGAGTTCCTCAACTGTCAGCTGACAGGGAAACTCGGTGTAACCGAGAATATGGAATCGGTAGTACCGAGATAGAAAACCAGATCAACCCTAGGCACTCGGTGTGACCGAGAATTGTGGGTTGGTTCCATCGAGATGCACTTGGGAGGTTTTAATGGTCAGTCCTTGTCGATACGGAACTCCGAGTGCTCCACACACAGATGGATCGAAAAGTACTTGTTCAAATTTTGTGATGCAGCATGAATGGAATATGAGGTGAGAAAGCATAGATAGCTAAAGAGTGGTCCTAGGCATTCTTGTCCATCCAATTGGTGAAAGAGAAAATCAAGAGCCAAATAGCAACAATTAGATGTCCTCGAATAAGAAAATAAATGCAGACCAACATGCTCACACAAAGAGATGTCAAATGAAATCATGGCAAACATGCACATACACACTAGCATCTAACAAGCACTTGGGCGATGACGAAGTCATCTATATATGAGTATATTGACTTAGGAGCCAAGTAAGAATACTTGATCATAGGTCATACTCATCGTTTAAGCACAAGTGGGGTTACCACTTTTTCATAAAGCATTTAATGTTGTCACATACTAAGAGATGCTTTAACTCAAGTCTTAGAGTAAAGCTCCCCCTAGATGTGACATCCCCCCATAAGAGGGATAGACTAACCTTGGGTTTTGTCGATGAAGACTTCATGTTGGTGAGGTAGTGGTGGATGCTCAAGGTTGATGAAGATCACCAAGAGTTGGGAGCATCCTTGTTGTTTCCTTACTCTTCTCACGTACATGGGTTAGTCCCAACACACAAGAGACAAATACAAGGATATCTATGGACATGGAGTGCAAGGCATGTGTAATGATGTCCATTGATTTGTTGATTACCTTGTCCCTTGCTTACCTTTGAGGGAATGTGTGACTCCTTGAACTATTGCATAGAGTTGATGTTGATTGCAAATAATCCTTGCCAATAATGAATGTGAGTGAATTTCATTGGCGGAGTCACCCCTCAAGAACTCTCTAGTTCTTCTTCTTGGGGACCCACATCAAGTTGATGGGGATCCTTGGTGTTGTAGTAGCCTTTGTAGAAGTTGAGCTTGACATAGCCTTGGGAACCCACTCCACCATAGCTAGGGATTGATCTTCATATGAGTCAATGTCCTCTTGAAGCTTGTTCTTGCCCTTGAGCTTGTGGTCTTGTGGTGGAAGATCATCTTGAGTGCTTGTCCCCTTGGAAAGAGTATTTTCATACTTCTCCTTTTGAGGAACAAACTTGGGCTCGGGATATTGACCTTCTTCCCATTCAACTCCATTTGCGTTGAAATAGCCAACACCACGGTTCTTTCGCTATCCTCCATGCTTGCGTACAATTTCCTCAAATTACTTACACCCGGCAAGACTCTTGTAGATACCTTTCTCTATAATTCCTTTCAATAAAGCATTTTCTTGCTCAAGTGTAACTTGGCTAAGAGAAACATCATTAGTGAAATTAATAGAACTACTAGAAGCAACATCATTGGGTTTAGCATTTTTATTGTTGCTACTAGATGAAGAACCTTTCTTGCCTTTGTTACTAGATTGCTTAGTTTTAACTTGAGGCATGAATGTAGACAAGAGTAGTCGTTTGGCTAGATAAGATGAAGTCTTCTTTCGGAGATCATCATTGATAGCTTTAAGAAACTCATGCTCTTGCTCCAAGTTGAGCTTCTCGAAGCGTAGCTTCTCATGAGTTCTCACAAGCTCTCTATGATCTTCAAGAGTAGATTCATGAGCTAACTTAAGAGTGTTTAGTTCTTTAGTTAGTTCTTCTATTTTCATCTTATCATCATCAATTGACTTATCTTGACTAGCATGAGAATCATCAAGTTCATTTTGACTAACATCACTAGTTTTATCAAATAGTAGGTCATCATCACAAAGCAAGTCATCTTCATCACTATTGAAATCAAGATACTCGGGGTGTGATACCTTGGGGCCTTTAGCCATGAAGCAAGTTCCACTCCCTTCGTTGGGTGAATCAAATAAATCATGGGAGTTGGTAGTCACTAGAGCAATCCCGGCAACACCATCATCTTGACAATAGTCGGAGTCGGAGTGATAGCTTCTCTCGGAGTTGTTGTCGGAGTTGGAGCCGGAAACCCATTCACCAACATGAGCTTGATGTTTTCTTCTTGTATAGCTCTTGGTGTACTTGTCCTTCTTCTCCGAATCTCTACTTCTCCTCGAGGGTCTTCGTTCATAACGATCATCTCTACTCCTTCTCTCTCTTTGAGGTGATTCATTCCTTGAGCTTCGTCTTCGAGGTGACTCTTCTCTTCGTTTGTAGGGAGTCGTGCACTCATTGGAATAGTGTCCGGGCTTCCCACAATTGTAGCAATTGCGGTCACGACTTGACGAACGCTTCTCATCATATCTTGAGTTGGAGCTTCTTTCTTTGCCTCTATTCTTGTAGAACTTGTTGAATTTCTTGACCATGACGCTTATCTCTTCATTGGTAACAAGGTTGTTGCTTGAAGTTGCGGGAGCATCACTTGTGGCTTTGTAAGCACCGCTAGACTTGTGGTGAAGCTCTTCTTTGTCTTTGAGTGTCATCTCATTAGCAACAATCCTTCCAATGACTTCCGTAGGCTTGAGATCTTTGTAGTTGGGCATCATTTGGATCAATGTGCACACGGTGTCGTATCTCTCATCCAAAGCTCTAAGTATCTTCTTGATGATGAATTTGTCGGTCATCTCTTCGCTTCCTAAGCCGGCAATCTCATTGGTGATGAGAGCTAGCCTAGAGTACATCTCAGTGACTCCTTCACCATCCTTCATCTTGAACTTGTCAAGCTGACCTTGAAGAACATCTAACTTGGATTCTCTCACAGACTCGGTTCCTTCGTGCATATCAACCAAAGTATCCCAAATCTCTTTTGCATTCTCAAGACGGCTGATTTTGTTGAATTCTTCTGGGCATAGGCAGTTGAATAGAATGTCGCATGCTTGAGCGTTGTATTGCAACATCTTCAATTCATCCGCGGTCGCTTCACGATCCGGTTCCTTTCCATCACCAAAGAATTCACCTTGCAAGCCAACACGAACAACAGCCCAAACAGCGGGATTATGACCAAGAATATGCATTTTCATTTTGTGCTTCCAACAAGCAAAATTAGTGCCATCAAAGTACGGACCTCTACGGTGATAACTTCCCTCACTAGACGCCATACTCTCCTAGGTTGTGAGACCAATGCAATGGAGACCAAATCTCTGATACCACTTGCAGGACCGAAAGTATGTCTAGAGGGGGGGGGATTAGACTACTTGACCAAATAAAAGTTTTGCCTTTTCCCAAATTTTAGAGTTGGCAGCTTAGCATTTCATGGCAAGTCAAGTACACCCTACACATGCAAGTCTAAGAGTATAGCAGCGGAAAGTAACAACAAGCATTAGTAGAAAGGATAGGGTAGGAAGATCAAACGCAATTGTAAACACGATGATTTTTCCCGTGGTTCCGATAGGTGGTGCTATCGTACATCCACTTTTATGGAGTCTTCAACCCACGGAGGGTAACGGTTGCGAGAGTCCACGGAGGGCTCCACCCATAAGGGTCCACGAAGTAGCAACCTTGACTATTCCATAACGGCTTCCATCCACGAAGGACTAGCCTCACTATGGGTAGATCTTCACGTAGTAGGCGATCTCCTTGCCCTTACAAACTTCTTGGTTCACTCCACAACACGAAGTAGGAGGCTCCCAAGCGACACCTAACCAATCTAGGAGGCACCACCCTCCAAAAGGTAATAGGCTCGGTAATGACGATGAACTCCTTGCTCTTGTGCTTCAAGATGATAGACTCCTCGACACACAATCACTCTCTCACATATTTGGCTTGGTGGAAGAGATGGGATTTGTGGAAAGCAACTTGGGGAGGCTAGAAATCAAGATCCATATGGTTGGAGTGGAAAATCTTGACCTCAACACAAGGGTAGGTGGTTCTCTCTCAGAAAACTGGATGGGGCAAGTATTGAATAGTTCTGAGTGCTTCTCTTTCGAGTAGGTGGTGGTGGTGGCGGGGTATATATAGGCATCCCCAAAAATCCAACCGTTACACACAAAATGACCAACTCGGTGACACCGATGTGTTAATATCGGTGGTACCGAAGTGACCAAAAAGTGGCAACTTTTGAATCTCTGTGAGACCGATATAGGAAACTCGGTTGCATCGATAAGGTGACCAACGGTTAGATTCCCAATCTCGGTGACGCCGATCCAACAATCTCGGTGGTACCGATATTTTGAATTTGCGTAACAGAAAGTTGGCAACCTAAACTCGGTGGCACCGGTATGGAATCGGTTGCACCGAAGTGGCTAGGGTTTGGCTGAGTCTGTCTGTGGTTGAGAATTGGTGGCACCGGGATGGAAATGTTGGTTGCACCGATGTTGAGTATATGGCTATGGACAGACTTTGGTGGAAGAGTTTGTGGGTGTTTTTGGTGACTATCACTTGTGCACGTATGAGCATTTTGTTCACCAACAAAACCTTACCCCCTTTTAATAGTATTGGCTTTCCTATGGACTCAAAGTGATTTCTCACAAATGTAAAATGTAGAGTCCTCTTGCTTGAAGCTTTGCCAACCTATTTCCTTGCATCTTGGGGTATTTCCACAATCTTCACAATCCTTTTGCCATCCCTATGATTGAACTTTTCCTGAAATATACTTAGTGGAAAACATTAGTTCAATGACTTATATGTTGTTATAAATTACCAAAACCACCAAGGGAGCAAATGTGCTTTCAAAGCCGGAAAGGAGGGCATGGAGATGAAGGGGAATGTAGGAGGGCTCCAGCTCGGCCTGGGGCCGCGAGCCCGTCCAGATCTTGGTCGGCCCCCACTCGTTGGAGCCGGCGGCGACCACCAGGCGGACCTTCTCCAACTCCTCAAGATTAACCACCGAGGATCGTCCTAACGCGGGCTCCGGCTTCGGCGCAGGTCCCGGTGCCTTCGAGGCCTCGCCCCCACTCTTCTTGGAAGCCATGGAGGGCGGCGGAGCCGGACGGACGAAGAGTTCGGCGGAGAAGGAGTGAGCCGCCGAAGGGGAGAGACGGGCGACCAGATTGATGGGGAACAGTGACGGCTTGGAGGGGGGATGCCAGGCGGTTTGTCAGCCGGGGCAATCTCCGGGGCTTCGCAAAAAGGGAGTTGGCGTCAGCGTCTCTGAGGGCACCGTGTGTCAGGCCTGGCCCACGGGCGATTGGGGCCCACGGCGCTCCGGTCCACACACCGTGGCTTCGCCCCGAAGCTAGCTCGAGCGCGCCTCGGGCCCGTGGGCTACTGTCGGCGTTCTGGATACCAGGGCACCCAGACTTGCTTGCCTATGGCCCCAGGCGTGGCCCACCCCAACGACCAAGTACGGCCCGGCGTGGCCTCACTCGACACAAGGCCCTCGCGAGACCCCGAGCACGCGAGGGAGGCAGCGCCAAGACCCGCGAGGAGGTAGGCCTCCCCAGGCCCCTTCCTGAGTGCCGGAGACTCCTATGCAACACGCGACCTCAGGAGGCCAAGGGTGACGCCAGCCCCACCAGGTGGGCGCCAGTACGCCAGAGGGGACAGTTTCCCCTTTCGTGCAAAGGAGGCAGGGACACACGCGATTTCCCAAAGCGCCCCCCAAAGGTTTCCACTTCGGTGCAACAAGACCAAGACCCCAAGCCCCGCAGGGCGGACGTCATCACCAAGCCCACCACTGCATCATCATCGACTACTTTGCAGGCGAAGACCACCTTTCGTCAGGATAAGATGTACCTCTTGTCCCCCTTCAAATTTGGCCGTTATGGGATCCCTTCCCGCCATTGCGATAAGGGGAGAGGACCCGGGCCGCTATAAATAGAGGCTAGGTAGCCCGGTAGAGGGGCACGAAGCAACCACCCCCCAAACACACCCGCAAGGTAGCACACCCCTGTACTAGTTTATCCGCAAACCTCCTCGTGAGGCAATCCACCAAAGGCAGGAGTAGGGTTTTACGCTTCGCAGCAGCCCGAACCTAGGTAAACTCTTGTGTGCATCGTCTTCCTCGCCATCGAGCGGGGTTATTGTGTTGTGATCCGGGAGGGAGCGAAGCTGTTGGGGAATCTTCGCACACGCCCCTGGGTTCGAATTCCTTGGGTTTTGCAGAGCCTGAAATCTGACAGATCTCGATCTTGATACCATGTTTCTTGATGGGAGATAAACTAGAAACACTGGATCGTTGTTCGATTTGATTCGAGGATCTATATGCACCCCACATTGGAGTCTACTAGATCATCATGGTAGGAATTGGTGGAAATACTACAATGAGATAGTCATTTCAAGGACTTGGGGACTATAGGAACCCTAGGAGATACGTGGAGCAATCACCGGTATTGATTATGTAGCAGTAATGGACCAGGTGGTATTGAATGGTATTCGTGGATCGATTAAACTAGATTCATTAGGAAGGAAACAAGATCTTGGATTGGTATATTACGAGTTTCCTTAGCATAGAGATGCAACACCTTAGACCTTGGATATATTAGCTGAACACTTGGATTTGTACTGTCACAACCAAGCTTGGCAGCTTGTATGCTTTCCCAATGATTTTTTACATAGGGATATATATGAGTTGGCTATAGTATCCATCTGTGATTTGGTTTAGTCGTTCCCTCAAAACCATGGAGATGTGAATAGCATGAGTAATATTGGAACTGGCCCATATGAGATGATACCCTCGATGACATAAGATGATTTTGTTTGGAGTAATAGGTAGGACTATGGGCATCCAAGAACTGTGCTCAAGGATAAGATGATAGACGTTCACTCACATCCTAAGATCCTTGAAACCCCTAAGCTTTACCGAGCCACAACATAGTCAAATCATGACCATAGTCCTTGTCTCTAAGTCGAAATACTATAGCCAGTACTCCACCTTAGCCACCACCCACCCTTTCCATAAGGAAGGTGGAAACGAAGAACTAGATTACGATGCACCACAAACCCCTTGACAAGTAACCATCCGGAGAAAATGCCCGCTCCTCTCACATATCCCAGGAGCAATGTGCTTGTGTGATACTTGGGGAAATATGTTGTTGTCCTCATGGATGACATCTTATCTACCCAATGAGAGAAAGGAACATCTTAGTCCTATTTGGATAAGCCCCAGAAACACCAACTGCATTGCCTCTCAAAGTGTAAGATTATACCTTAAGGAAGTTGGACTCCTCGAAGCACCCTCCCTGCAGCCGAAGACAACCTTACCCAAGTAAGATGAAGAACCAATGTGGTTGGAAAGCCACAACGAAGAAGAAGCCAGAGAAGTGAACCACCGCTCCTCTGCCGGCTACAACAGCTAGACTATATCCAGAAGCACCGACGATCAAGCACGATGAAGCCCTTGGACGTCAAGAGAGATTAAAAGAGCCCCTTGTCTTAAGTAGCCACCTATCAGTTCCTGACTAGGAAGGGACCGAGAAGCTGATAGCACCCATCACTCCACCACCTTAACGGTGCATGATGAACATGACGTCCCTACTCTCTCCAGATACGTGGAACAGAGTGGAACGACTGTCATGACCTCGTTACTAGCCCCTTTTTGGTCCAATCAAAGGCGTAAATCCTGACTGGGTCATGGTGAAACACCTGTCAAAGGTACTTCACCCCGCTTGCCAAGCCTTAGACATTGGGGATTGGATGGCTGGTTTGTACTTTTGGGTAACCAGCTCGCCTAGGAACCCTCGAAAACCTTCCCACAAAGGGCTACGGAGAGACTAGTAGACTGAACTCTCGAAGACCCGCCAGAAACGTGCGTTCATGACGACGGAGGAAAATGGCCGAAGATGAATGAAGAACATACCTGGGCAACTTACTCAAGCCAAAGATCTCGACGAGAAGCCTATGATGACGTGCTTCGACACTCCCAAGTATGGAGACCACCTCCGACTGAAGATCTCCTGCTTTAAGGAAGTCAAGGACCTCCCCCTTCGACGGGAAGCTTCACCAAAACCTTGACCTTTCCATTCTAACACGAGACATCTAGGTGCCACTAACCAATGTGAGTAACCCCAGGAACAGCACACAGACACACTACCTTGCCACGTATTCCAGCTTGGGAGTACACCTGCATGCCAGGCCCTTGCCCGAACCTCGTTCACCAAACCCTTGACCTTTAGGAAAAACTAGCGTACCGCAGGAACCCCGATCACCCTCAGAGGAGGCCAAGCGATGAACCAGAGCTGTAGAATCAAGCACTTCAAGGAATAGTGGAGCAACCACACCAAAGCAGAAGCAACATAGAAACATGAAGACTACCTCAGACCTGAATTTCCGTATCTTTTCTACGCCTAGCCTAGGAATCTCGGGGACGAGATTCTTGTAAGGGGCTTAGGTATGTCACACCCTGTGTTTTGCCTCTCCTGATTAAGTTAACATGGCTCAAAAATTAGGACCAATTAAAACTTTTTGTGATCTTGTGATGTTTGACTTGATTGTTTGCTTGCTTGTGATCTAATTCATAAAATTCCTTCTACTCTCAAAACTCATCTCCTTGCTCCAAATCTTTGCCCAATGATCATGCCACGTGTATAGGACCTAAAACTACTTTTATAAAAAATTATTTTTGCCAATTTTTTTATTCAAATTAGGCTTTATAAAACCCCTGAATTGAGGTTTGTACTACAAGTCCTCAAATTGGGTGGAATGTTTTACCCCAAAGAGTTCATTTTGAACCTACTATATATAAGACTTCCCAAAACCACCAAATATTATTTTTAAAGATTATTTTCCTATTTAATTTTAAGGCTTTTTCTTAAGGTCAGAAATGGTCTTTATTCGGAGAAAATTAGTGTTATGCTTTAAAAATATTTGAGACAATTTAGGAAAACTCAGTGGACATATATTTTCCATATATAAGAGTTTCAACACATGGTCATGTTCAAAATATCGGACAAAACCCTCCAAAACCCTTTCAGCCTTTTTCCTGTATTTGAAATATTTCTATAAGAAATATTCTCAATAAATCCATGAAAATTCCAGCAAGTCACACATGTTATGTGTAATGATATTGCAAAGTTTCATCTCAATCCCCAATGTCTTGATTCACCAAAATATTCCAAAACCCTCTCTGTCCAGAACCAAATTTGAGCAACTTTGCATTGCCAAGTATTTCCAATTGGTCTCAAATTTTGTGGGCATGCTCTAATCCCCAAATAATGCCACCACACCAAGTGGTCCATCAAGGAGAATAGTTTTGCATGGCTAGATCTACAGAAACCTGATTCTGTTGATTTCTAGGGTTTACCAAGTGTATTATCAACTTTCTTCAGTTGAGCTGAAAACTTGTGATTAGTACCAACTAGACTTACCATTTAACCCTGGTAAATCTCAAGGCCATAGGATTCCTCTACCTAGCCCAAACACAGCACAAACACCTTCAGCCATAAGCTTGTGGACAAGAAAAGTTGACCCAAAGAGATTCCCCTTGCCTCCAACTTTTTACCACAGTATTTTCTAGCCCCAATCTACCTCCAGTAACTTTGCCATGGCCTCTGACAATTATTGGGGGGGGGGGGGGTAACTCCCTCATTTCCTCTCTCTTTTACCATGGCAAGGCCACTTATTCCTCTCTCCCACTATTCTGTTCATGCAAATGCCCCCAAACTGTTGCACAGCCTCATTTGCATACTGATGCATCTATCCAAGCCCAAAGGTAGCATGCTCATGTGGAAAATATGAGCAGTTCATCTAAACCTCCATTTTGGTAGCAAATGAGGCCTTGAACTACAAGTACCATGTACATTGATCTCCCTGAGCTGGAATTTGGTGTGCATGTACTCCCTCCATGCCCATGTCTACTAGGCAAGGTTTTATCCAAAGTGCCCTCCAGTAAAAACTCTTTTTCTAAGACCCAAGTTTGATGCTACAAACTTACCTTGTGTAGAAACCACTTCTACCCAGCCTCATATCCTTCCAAACCTCACCTGAACCCTTTACAATACGTGCCTCACGCGTTAGACAACTTTTCACGACCATACGTTTGCTCTGGACATGCTATGCCGTGGTGACCACGCCATTAACCTGCAGGAAAGGCGCTCTGGAGGAGAACCTCGTCGGTTAGCTCGCGTCTGGCCTCGGAAGGGCATCCACGCGCACCAGGGGATTCCCCTTTACTCCCCACGCCCCTCCCCGACGATAGAGTGCGGCTAAGGGCAGCTGTGAGCGCGTGCTCTCCGCGCCCGAGGACACCCATGCGGCCACCCGAACCACACCTCGTCGCCTGCCCATTTCTACCTCCCCTCAAGCTCGTTCTTGCGCTCTTGTACGCTCCCCTCCCTCCAGAGACCCCCGTGGCTAAGCCAATGGAGCCTTTGAGCTCACTCTCTTCCCCCATGGCCGCCATGGCACTGCCTCGGCCTTGGTGGAATTCGCGCCAAGCCGACTCCCTCCTATTCCTTGAACCGCGCCGGAGCATCTCTAGCACCGCCGCTCACCTCTCCCTAGCTTCCTCCTTTCCTCCCGTAGCCAGGACGTCGGGCCCAACGCCGTCGTCGGCTACCTCCTCCATGGCCGACGCTGCGGGCGACCTCGACCTCCCCCGGGGCCAAGGTCCACCCAGGTGGGTGCAGCAAGCCGCCCCGAGCCCACTGGTGGCCGGAGCACCGCCGGAGGTGGCCGGAGCCACCGGGGCAGGCGTCGGCGCGCGCTCGGTCGGGCTCCCCTTCCTTTCCCCTATTCTGGCCGGAGGTGGAAGGAGAACCCGACAGGTGGGCCCCGCGTGTCAGCCACCGGCCAACCGGGCCCCTGTTTAAGGGGAGGCGCCCCCACCGCTAACCGCCTCCCTGCACTGAAGGCGTACTCCTTGGAGTACGCCTTCGACGTCGCCCGCCCCCCTACGCGGTTGAGCTGCTGGGCTGGCGCAGCCGCTTATCCTGTGCATTAGGCGCTATTT
Source organism: Elymus sibiricus (assembly GCA_039707655.1). Lineage (NCBI taxonomy): Eukaryota > Viridiplantae > Streptophyta > Magnoliopsida > Poales > Poaceae > Elymus > Elymus sibiricus. Next base: position 215,354,409 of record CM077665.1, on the reverse strand, counting down.
AGCCCAATTGGTACTACTCTTATCCTTCCCTTTTTCTTTTTTAGACAGATTCAAATAATTATATTAAATTCATATCAACTCCAAATCATTTGATTCAAAATCCTAGGTGATCCTAAAATCATGGCCTAACCAAATATGTGCTTTGCACATTTTTCCATACAATATTTTCAGCACCACCAATTTTTTTGTCATTTCTTTTATTATAAACACCATCTTGCAAATCCCTAGAGGATTCAAATGAACTCCAAGTGGAGTGATTCAAATTTCCAGAGGATCTAAATGTCATGCCCTATTTGTCTAGCCATGGTTAACATTTTTGCCATGTCTTGCATCTGTTGTACATATTAAATAGCTCCCTTTTTCCATTATTCCATCTTAGGGAAATCATAGGAAATTCATCCCAACTCCAAATCCAGTGAAACAAATTTCTAAATTCTTTTAAAATCATGCCCTATTTGCTGGGTGCATCCACCCATCTTTATAAAAATGTTTCTTGTAGACTTCTTATAGGATCACCAATTCCCCTATTTCCACCATTCAAAGAGCCTCGTTGATCCAACTCCAGTAGAGCCATTTTAGGTATTTTTCTTATGACCTGAGATGTCCAAGAAAAATAAAACTAATATTTATAGAGCACTTTTATTTCTCTGGTTATTGTGTTACTTATTTTGGTTATTTCCGATGGTAGTTGACGAAGTAGACAGAGTGCTCGAAGTTGGACGAGAAGCGTGTGAAGGCCTCGAAGACTTTGCTGAGATAGGCAAGCAGACCTTTGACCATGTTTAATAAACCATTTTATTGCATGGCATATAGCACTTCATTTTGTTATGTTAATCATGACGCTATGGTGACCACCTCTATGGGTTGCCTCTGATACTTTTACCGTTGATACTTGCATGACATGACTCTACCTCCTAATTAGAGTTGTGTGGGTGGGAAGTAGATAGTTTGCTAAGTAGTTGCTACACAAAGTGGGAAGGGCTTATGCATGGTGCTGGAAACAAAGTGTTTTCAAATACTTTTCGAAAACCCCATCTGGTGCCACTAATGCCTGAGGGAGTTGGTGTTGAGCTAGGTAACCACTTGATAAAGAAGTGGTGTACCGGAGCAAGTTTGTGCGTTGTTTTTCAAAAACGGATTGGTGTAAGTTGTGACCGTTACTCCAACCTTACATGTACAACCACGATTCCCCTTATGGGACGGGGCGTTATTCATTACTTTGGCTGATGCTAGCAGAGAGCCCGCATTACAAGTGGCGGGAGTGGCATGGTCACTGTCGTGGGAACGATTCCGACATTAGAAAGGGGTAGGATAACGGAGCATGATCTATCGAGATGCAAATGGGTGACACGGTGGTTTTAGTGAGTTCGGGCCGCTCACGGTGGAGATAACAGCCCTACGTCTCGTGCTCCGGAGAGGCTTTGTTTTATCTGTCATGGACAAGAGTTACATGGTATATTTGAGAGAGGGAAGAACGGATCTCCTAGCTAAGTCCTGAGACTAGAGAGAGCCAGAGCTCTAGGGGAAGAATGAGCCCGCAGGAGGAGAAGAAGTTGGCCCCCGAGCTATGTGGTGGGGGTGGCTTATATAGAGTGCGTCACCCCCTCATCTCCTATGTTACAATCCGGAGCATTAGTGCCATGATGACAGCCCACTACGAAACCTCCACTATGAGTATGATGCTTCGACTGCCTTGTTGGTCTTCGCATATCCGAGTGAGACATATGGCCGAGTGGATGAACATACTCGTCCGAGTGAATGAACGTACTCGTCCGAGTGACCAGTATATATGTATTTATCCGGACCCACCTGATGTGTGGACCCCATGGTATTATGATATTTCGACCCCTCATGGGCCTACCTGTTATGAGTATCCCCGACAGTAGCCCCCAAATCGATTGCGATTTTGTAGAACGAGTCTATGAAAGACACAATTTGGCCCGAGTGATTACGGAAATACTCGGTACCCGTCATCGTGCTTTCAGACAACCAAGGTTTGAACAAAATCTCAATGGATTCTGGCACTGCGCTTCTCGACCGATCTGGGGTAAGTGCCCGCGAGGAGCAACTTGGTGACATTCGTTCATCTCTCGGAAGAGGTTAACTTGTGATCAGAGTATGGGTGTGTCATTAAATCCGGGCAACAAGATTGACGCATGGACTGTTCTCTCAGAGAGATGCCATTCTTATCCAAGAGGAACGTCAAAACGAGTTGGTTCTAGATCCGAACTTATGAGTTTCACGCTTTGAGTCCTAGAAGAAGGCTCAAAACAGGTCCACGGAGGAGCGTTAAACTCACCTTATAGCAATTTTTTTGGTAGCCGACGGGAGCCTTAGAACTTGTTTGTTTGTTGTTCGTCACTCGGACTGGTCAGGCCATACCGAGTGGAGATTACTCCAGTGGGGGCACGCTGAGTGCACCCACTGGGTGTAGTCCCCAGGACCGCCGTCGACTGCGGGCAGTCGGCGGGGGTCTGAGAGAACTAAAAATCTTCTTAGCTGGTACTGATCGAACTTGAGACTCCGACTGATTGCTGGTAGTCGGTTGGAGTCTATAGAGTTTGTCAAACTTGAATGTTGTTGCCGGACCTGACCGAGCAGAATGTTTCTTTTTGGTATTTCTCTTCCAGTGGGGGCACGCCGAGTGCACCCACTGGGTGTAGTCCCCGAGCCTCTGTCAGACTAGATGAGTTTGGCAGAGGGTTTAAGTCTTCTAGTGTGGAACTGAACTGAACAGGTGAACTATCATGTGCATGGCGTCGTAAATTTCTGCAATCTGGAGTCGAATCAGTCGGACTGATCTTTGTGCGCTGGGCACGGTAAATAAAGTTAGCCTGGAACTGGGCCAGTCAGGTAAATCTTCGTGTGCTTGGCATGTTGAATGCTTATTGAGTCTTCCTTATATGATTTCTAGATCAAGGCTAAGTCCCCGAGTGTGGTTGATGTCCTCACTCGGAGTAGTTTTTAACTTAGGCGATACGGAGTCGCAGCTAAACCCCCGAGTGTGGATGATGACCTCACTCGGAGTAGTTTTTAACTTAGGCGATACAGAGTCGCAGCTAAGCCCCCAAGTGTGGATGATGTCCTCACTCGGAGTAGTTTTTAGGCGATACGGAGTCGCAGCTAAGTCCCCGAGTGTGGATGATGACCTCACTCGGAGTAGTTTTTAACTTAGGCGATACGGAGTCGCAGCTAAGCCCCCGAGTGTGGATGATGTCCTCACTCGGAGTAGTTTTTAACTTAGGCGATACGGAGTCGCAGCTAATGTGGCACCCCGGCTCAGAGAACCGGATTACCAGTGTTTCCAACCTAGAGATCATGTCTTCTGGAAACACACAACAACTTGGTACAGAACAGAACTGAACTTTATTGATAGGAGTCGGGTACAAGCGCATATCTTACAATAGTGACGAGGCCAAGGGCACCCTTGGTGCTATGACAGTATCTACATTATTTATGTCACATAGCAGGGCCTCGGAATACTAAGTACTTCTACTGCATAGCGGAACATAGCGCAACTCCATCCATAGGGACACTGTTGTGGACACATCCTAGTTAGCATAGCCAGCACCTTCAGGACCTCCGTCATCGGATTCTCCTGCATCTGGCATGATACGCCAGGTGAGTACTTTGAATGTACTCGCAAGCTCACGACAACCAAGTAATGCAGCAAACAATAGCATAGCAATCAACATGTTATCATCAAGGTAATTTACTTACTATACTGATCATCAACTTACTCTTCTCCGGGTTGTCCCACAACCCTCGGAATACTCATACCCAGTGAGTACTTCCGAACACAAGACGAGTTCTTCCATCATTAACATCGCTATTACGGTGAACCATCTACTAAGGTCTGGACGGGCTGTCCATTACCGTGGACGCGGCTATTCGAATAGATTTGACACTCTGCAGAGGTTGCGCACTTTACCCACACCATGAAGCACCTGGCCTTGTGATCCCACTCGGGTGGACCAGCATTGCTTCAACAAAACCTGCCTGACCCGTGACTCTTTCATCGTACCACCGGCACTCTTCCTCCCCCGGAGGTCAGCCTTGGGTGGCCCCTGTGTCCTCATGAGACCTGCCACCATCGTGGCCCAAACTATGTAGACCCAAATGGGGCCTACTGTCCCAAACGGGGACGCCGGCACAAACTCAACTATCAACTGGGCTCACAGGATTATCACGGCCTACCTGATCAGGGTAGCGCGCATGCATAACCCTCCCTCTTTGGAGGTACCAGTGAAAGGTCACGCAGTCGGGCCCGGTGAGGGCCGTCCCATACCGGCAAATGTGGTTGCACGAGTATGCCCGGACAGGTGACTCAAGATCAACCACTAAGTTCATTTGACAACAATAGTGATACAACACAATTCTTGAGTATGTAATTATTACCATGAATTAACTATATCAATTAAATTAACCTAATGCATATAAAAATGCAATGCTATGGAAATGCATGCATGAAATGGGTGTCATGGCTTGCCTTGCTCTGTTGAGTTGTCCACAAACTCCTGATCTTCAAAACCACAAGAATTCCCTTCTGAAAGTATTTTAAAATGGTAAAAGAAAATGTCACATAACACATTTTTCTAAAACAGAAATTCTGTGAGTATTGGAAAAATACCAAAGTTGGTCAGAAAATAAAGGGGTTCAATACAAACCTAATGCAAAAAGAATCCATTGAATTGAGCTAATAGATAAAAAGTTATTGATGGTCAAAGTTGGGTCAAAAATCTGTTTTAAATTAAATAAAACTGGAATTCCGGAAAAAACTAGAGCCGGCCACGTCGAAGGCGTAAAGCCTGAGTACGCCTCCACTAGTGTACCGCTTCGGGCGCGGCTGACCCCCTGACGGGTGTGGTCGGCTCTATTTAAAACAGAAGGAGGGAGAGAGAGCAGAGAGAGGGCGGCGCTCCGGCGATGGCCGCCGGTGATGGAGGGGGCGATGGGGTCCGGCGACTACGGGAATGGCAAGAGCACACGGGGGCGGTCCTGCACGTACCCGCAGCGTCTCCAGAGGCGGCCTAACAAGGTCGTCTTCCTCCTCTCCGGCGGAAGCAGCTTCGGGTGGCGGCGGGTCACCAGGCAAAGCTCGAGGCCAGAGGGCCTCTCGGCCTTGGCTCGCTTCTAAGGCTCGATTGGATGCTGGCTAGGGGAGGTGGCGAGCTCAGGAGGGCTGGCCATGGCTATTTATAGGCGGGGCGGCGGTGCCCGATCTGGATAGCGCCGCGGGGAGAAGCTACCGGAGCTGGGGATGAGCTGGCCATCGCGGAGCAAGCTGAAGTGATGGAGGAGAGCAGGGAGTTAATGCGGGAGGCGACGGCTCGACGGGAAGAAGACAGCCAGCGCGGCTGCCGTACTGCCACTGTGCCGCTCGTGGCGCACGGTGGCCGTATCCGGAGGGCGCGATAACGGCGAGGGGGAAGGCTCTGGGAGGAGGGAGAAGACCCTGGAGTGGCTACATGGACGGTGGGGAGGTCGTCGGCGCGAGCGGACAACGCATAGCTACGCGGTCGTCGGCCTCCGACGAGACCCGAGCCTGCTGATGTTCAGAGCGCGCGTTTGGCCGGGTTGGCCATGTGGTCACCGCGTGCATTGGCACACATGGCGTGAACCAGCCTGCGAGACCGTGTCTGGTACATCGACTCTGGGTCGAGGAGTCCCATCGTGCCACTGGTTTGGCCTGAAACCCACTGAGCTGAAGGGTAGCATCAACTGCATTTTCTGGTCAGAAACTTGGGGAGGATCTGGAAGAAAAATGAGTTGTGCTACAAGCCAAGTGAGTTGTCTGGGGTCTTCTAGGTTGGAAGGACTATGGTCTGGCAATTTTTGAGAGGATTTCAGAAAGAAATGGATGGGGGTCTTTGGAAACTATCATTCTGGTCAGAACACAAATGAGCTTGTGGCACTCAACTGGTTGCTCTGCAAATGATGAAACCTGGTGGAGAGAGGTCATTTGGTGCATAGCAGATGCCATAATTTTTTTAGGGCAATTGGGCATCTCTAGCTAGCACTTCCTTCACAGAGGTTTCAGAAATGCAGAAACTTACCAGAGCCTTTCTGCTCAAAAGTTGTACTGGCCAAGATGATATTTTTGGAGATTGAGGCAAGATAGAATGCCTAGGAGCTTGAGGAATTTATTGGGAATTTTCTAGAATAGAAACAATAGGGTTGCTTCACAAAGGACAGATTCTGGTCAGAAACAAAATAATTATTCTGGTCAAAATTTCCCATTGGGCAATAAAATATTTTTGGAGAATATGGAATCCTATGATGATGAGAAGATGGGGAAAAAGTTTGGGAATTATTTGACCAACCAAACTATAGGTTGCTTCACAACCCATAGTGATAACCTAAATTCCCAAATTAAGAAAATGATTTTAGAGAAAAGATAAAATAGTGAAAAATTATCCAAGAGAGGCATGGAGGGTTAAATCAAGATGATAAAGGTTTTGGGATGCTTGAAGAAAAAATTAGCAAGACATAGGTCAATTCAACTGAAAAGGTTTTGAAAATCAACTAATTTGCAAATAAAATCCAAATATTTTTGAAAAGAAAAAGTTGCCAAAATCAGGGTGTCACAAACCTACCCCCCTTAGGATGAATCTCGTCCTCGAGATTCGGTTGCTCAGGGAACAAGCATGGATATGCAGATCTTAGGAAGTCTTCCCTTTCCCATGTGGCCTCTTCCTCTGTGTGATGTTCCCATAGCACCTTGTAAAACCGAATTACCTTACTTCTGGTAGTTCTTTCCATTTCATCCGGGATCCTGACAGGTTTCTCTTCGTAGGTCAGGTCTTTAGCCAGCTCTAACTCACTCATGTCCGCTTGCTTGACTGGTGGTGCAATGCACTTTCTTAATTGTGATATATGGAAGACATCGTGCACTTCCGATAATTCTGGTGGTAGTTCCAACTGATATGCCACTCTGCCTCTTCTGGCAACCACTGGAAATGGACCGATATATCTCGGTGCAAGCTTTCCCCGAGTATGGAATCTCTTTACGCCCTTCATGGGGGTTACTCGAAGGTACGCATACTCTCCGGGTTCAAAGGTCACTTCCCGGTGCTTTGGATCATAGTAACTCTTCTGACGAGACTTGGCTGCTCGAAGACGCTCTTGAATGTCCTTTACTTGCTTCTCAGCCTCGAGCATTAAGTCTGTACCAAAAATTCGGCTATCCCCTGTCTGAGACCAATTCAATGGGGTGCGGCACTTTCGTCCGTATAATGCTTCAAACGGTGACATCTTCAGACTTGACTGGTAGCTGTTGTTATATGAGAATTCCGCATAAGGTATACTGTCTTCCCACTTGGGTCCATGGGTGAGAGCACATGATCGAAGCATATCCTCCAGCATCTGGTTCACCCTTTCTGTCTGCCCGTCGGTCTGCGGGTGGTATGCCGTGCTATGCTTCAGCATGGTTCCCAAGGCTTGGTGTAGACGCAGCCAGAATGCTGAGGTGAATAGGGAACCTCTGTCTGAAGTGATGGACTTAGGGACTCCATGGAGGCTAACTATCCGGGACATGTAGAGCTGTGCCAGCTGATTTGCGTTGAAAGTGGTCTTTACTGGAATAAAGTGGGCCACTTTCGTGAGTCTGTCCACAATGACCCAAATAGCATCGTTACCTCTTGTTGACTTAGGTAGTCCAACAATAAAGTCCATGCATATGTCGTCCCACTTCCACTGGGGTACTGGCAAGGGTTGTAGTAGCCCAACGGGTTTCTGGTGTTCCGCCTTAACCTTGTTGCAGATATCACAGCAGGCGACATAGTATGCTATATCTCTTCGCATTTCTGGCCACTAAAATGTCTCCCGCAGATCCTGATACATTTTTGTGCCTCCCGGGTGGATAGAGTAGGAAGACTCATGAGCTTCTTTGAGTATTTGCTGTCTCAGATTATCCTGATCAGGCACGCATATCCGCTTCTCGAACCATACGGTGCCCTGATCATCCACGTGGAAGGACTTGGCTTTTCCTTTTGGAATCGGCTCCTTGATCTTTTTAATTTCTTCATCTGGCTCTTGGGCCTTCTTAATTTCCTCCATAAGGGTGGGAGTAATTTCCAACGTGCCCGAGGTAATTGGGCCGCATAGCACCATGTTGAGCTCAGCGAACTCTTCTTGTAGCCTTGGATGCATACTTCCCTTGAGTGCGTTCACGGTGCTTTGCTTTCTACTGAGAGCGTCTGCGACCACGTTAGCTTTCCCCGGATGATAGTTCATCCCAATGTCATAGTCTTTGACTACCTCAAGCCATCTTCGTTGCCTGAGATTCAGGTCAGGTTGGGTGAAAATATACTTGAGACTCTTATGGTCCGTGTATATTTCATAGCGTTGTCCAATGAGATAATGCCTCCAAATCTTCAGGGCATGCACTACGGCTGCTAATTCCAAATCATGCGTGGGGTAATTCTCCTCATGAGGTCGTAGCTGTCTAGATGCATAGGCTACAACCTTCCCTTCTTGCATTAATACGCAGCCGATTCCACGTCTAGAAGCATCGCAGTAGATGTCAAAACTCTTGTGTATGACTGGAAGGACTAGGACCGGTGCTGTAGTAAGCCTGGTCTTTAATTCCAGGAAACTGCTGTCACATTCCGCCGTCCAAACAAACCTCTGATTCTTCTTGAGTAGTTCCGTCAAGGGCTTGGCTATCTTAGAGAAGCCTTCTATGAAACGTCGATAATAGCCTGCCAATCCCAGGAAGCTACGGACTTCGGTCACCGTGGCTAGTGTCTTCCAATTTAATACCGCAGTGACCTTGCTGGGGTCGACGGCTACCCCTTGTTCTGACAGAATGTGCCCCAAAAATCCCACCTCTTTTAGCCAAAATTCACACTTACTAAATTTGGCGTACAGGCGGTGGTCTCTCAACCTTTCCAGGACAGCTCGGAGATGCAGCTTATGCTCTTCTTCGTCCTTGGAATATATCAGGATATCATCGATGAACACCACCACAAATTTATCTAGGAAGTCCATGAAGACTTTGTTCATCATGCTCATGAAGTAGGCTGGAGCATTCGTCAATCCAAATGACATGACCGTAAATTCATACAAGCCATATCGGGTGGTGAACGCTGTCTTGCGAATGTCCTCTTTCCTGATTTTTAGCTGATGATATCCGGTTCGGAGGTCGATCTTGGAGAATACCCGGGCTCCGTTTAGCTGGTCAAATAAGTCATCAATACGAGGGAGCGGGTACTTATTCTTGATAGTGACCTCGTTTAGCTGACGATAGTCTACGCACATACGTAGACTTCCATCCTTCTTCTTAACGAAGAGCACTGGTGATCCCCATGGTGAGATGCTTGGGCGAATATACCCCTTTTGCAGCAATTCATCCAGTTGCTTCTTTAATTCTGCCAATTCTGGTCCTGGCATTCGATAGTATTTCTTGTAAATTGGGGCGGTGCCGGGAACCACTTCGATTGCAAATTCCAACTCCCGGTCAGGGGGCATTCCGGGTAATTCTTCAGGAAATACATCCGGAAATTCGCAAACTACCGGAATCAAGTTCATATCCGTGGCAGTAGTTTGGTATGCCATTCCCTTCCTTGTTCTCATCGTGCTGGCAAGGAATTGGACACTTTGTCTTGCTGGGTTAACCAGTGTTACTGTCCTATTGGCGCAATTAATGCACACCTGGTGGGGTGTCAGCCAGTCCATTCCCAGGATTATGTCCAATCCCGAAGATTCAATGGCAATGAGTGCAGCTGGAAACTTAATTCCATGTATTGAAATTTCCAGATCTCTATAGATCAAATTTGTTCTGAGCAGAGAGCCAGGGGATTGTACCACCATGATTTTGTCTAAAAGCGACGGGGAAAATTTATGCAAGGTGGCAAAACTCCGCGAAATAAATGAGTGGGAAGCCCCGGAATCAAATAAAATTACTGCAGGTATGTCGTTAATAGAAAACATACCAAGGACTACTTCTGGAGCTTCGCAGGCTTCCTCAGCGGAGATATGGTGGACGCGTCCATGGCAGAAATTAGGATTGGGGCGACGTCCAATAGTGTTGACCTGCGGCTTGACATCGGCAGATGACTTCCCGTTGTTGGCGGGGCACTGTTTGGAATAGTGTCCACTCTGGCTGCAAGTGAAGCAGGTATTGTTGCGGTGGCAGTCTTCTATCACGGGTTGTTTGCCGAAGGTCTTGGTCTGGCTCACTGTCTTGTTATTATTGCTGCCATTGCTCCATGTAGGCTTATACTCGGATGTGCCTGGCTGCCATATACGTGGCTTCTGAGTAAACGGCTTACGGTTGTCCTTCTTAGGCTCAAACTTCCGCTTCTGGTTATTGTGTCCGGACTTGTGCTCCCTTTCGGCTATGTAGGCCTTGTTCACCAGTGTCTGAAAGTCAGGAAAGTCTAGCATGCATAGCTCGCAATGGAGGGAGTGATTCAGTCGTCCTAGGAACCGATCTATCTTTCTCTCTTCGGTGGCCACATCATAAGTAGAGTACCGTGACAGATTGTTGAACTTGTTAAGGTACTCTGCTACCGACATGCTTCCTTGTGTCAAAGCAAGGAACTCCCTTTGCTTCACCTTCATGATGCCGGTAGGAATATGATATTTGCGGAATAATTCCTTAAATTTTTCCCAAGAAATTTCTTCCTCAGATGACAATGTTGCCTTTGTGTTATCCTACCATATGGCTGCTGGCCCTTCCAGGTAATGAGTGGCAAATGGAACCTTGTCTGAATCCTCACAACGGGCTATTTCCAGCTTCTTCTCTATGGTCCTTAGCCAATCATCTCCTTCTATCGGATCCACAGCTTGACCAAAGTTGGGTGGCTTTGTGCGCTGGAAGTCAGACAACCTGGAATGTGATCCATTATGATTGTGGTTCTGACCTACCATAACCTGCATGCTCTTCAAGAATTCCATAAGATCCTGGTTTCTGTTTTCCTCAAACATTCTCATGATCTGATCCGTAGTAGGTGCTTGAGGTGGTGGGGGTGGTAAATCTTCTGGTGCTTGACCTGCTTGTCTGGCGGATCGACGGATGGGGGTTCCATCGCCGCCTTGGCTACAACTTCTCTTCATCCTAAATTTGTTCCCATTGCAAAATACCGAATCGATGAGCAACATCCATAAGGGAAACACAGTTATATGACACCAGAAAGAAAATACGTGAAAAAGGCGAGTAAAGCAAACCACATAATTATACAAGATAACCCAACATCATACATGGCAAGCTAGTAGAGGAATATCATGGCTAAACTGCTCATACGGCAGTTGACATATGCAAAGATGCATGCTCAACAATTCAAGCCTCCACTCTAATGGCGCTGATGGCACGAACACTGCCAAACCACAGACTCCTCATCATCTGATCCTGAGTCGGAGTTGGAACTGATGATATGGATCTCATCCTCCGGATCAAAGGAAACACGACGACTCTGCTGGGACGGCTCTCCTTCTCGGGAAGAAGGAGCACGACGCCTCAGCATCGGAGCTGCTGGAGTGGAAAGAAGCGAGGCCCACTTAGCCAGGGTCTCTCGACGGCTACCAGACGGAAAGCCTGGTGGCACAGTGGAGGTAGAAGGAGCCTCAAATCCGGGTGGAGGTGGAACTGGTGGTGGATAAAGGGGTGGATGGGTAGGCTGAGGTGGAGGTGGCACTGGGGTCACGGCTGCAAGCGCCGCTAAGACACGAGACAGCTCCTCACCCAGGGATATGATCGTACGATAGCTGGCGTTCAGATAGCGAGACAGCACAGCAGTCGCACGGTCACATGCCGGGTCAACAGGAACGAAAATGACTCGCCCTGTCGTAGGCGACAGGGTGGGATAATAGAGGAAACCTGGATGAGTCTGTATCTCAACCTCGTGGAAGCGCAAGTCAGTGAGAGCCTCCATTGCGGCAAACTCAATCGCCAACTCCGGGGTGGAGGCCGTCCCGCCCTTGGTAGAGCGAGAGTAGAAACCAAGGTCCGAGCTCACGATCATGAAAGCCTCTGCATGGTACTCGTACACCGACTCAGCAAGCTGCTCCCGAAACACCTGGTACACTGGCTCTTCACCATGAGGGTACAGTCGAAGCCAGACGTTCCAGAGCAGTACTGGAAAGGTGGATGGTGCAGGCTCAAAATGATAATGGAATGGAACCGGTGCCATCTACACTCACAAGACCACCGTTAGAAGAATAATGAATTAAGATGCATGCCATGCAACAGTCAAATGCAGCAACCAAATGCAGCAATCAAATGCACACTCACGATCCTATACTAATCGCGGTGCTAGCGCTGGCTAACTAGGGTGTCCTACAGGCAGCACGGCTCTAATACCAAGCGTTGTGGCACCCCGGCTCAAAGAACCGGATTACCAGTGTTTCCAACCCAGAGATCATGTCTTCTGGAAACACACAACAACTTGGTACAGAACAGAACTGAACTTTATTGATAGGAGTCGGGTACAAGCGCATATCTTATAACAGTGACGAGGCCAAGGGCACCCTTGGTGCTATGACAGTATCTACATTATTTATGTCACATAGCAGGGCCTCGCAATACTAAGTACTTCCACTGCGTAGCGGAACATAGCCCAACTCCATCCACAGGGACACTGCTGTGGACACATCCTAGTTAGCATAGCCAGCACCTTCAGGACCTCCGTCCTCGGATTCTCCTGCATCTGGCATGATACGCCAGGTGAGTACTTTGAATGTACTCGCAAGCTAATGACAACCAAGTAATGCAGCAAACAATAGCATAGCAATCAACATGTTATCATCAAGGTAATTTCCTTACTATACTGATCATCAACTTACTCTTCTCCGGGTTGTCCCACAACCCTCGGAATACTCATACCCAGTGAGTACTTCCGAACACAAGACGAGTTCTTCCATCATTAACATCGCTATTACGGTTGACCATCTACTGAGGTCTCGACGGGCTGTCCATTACCATGGACGCGGCTATTCGAATAGATTTGACACTCTGCAGAGGTTGCGCACTTTACCCACACCATGAAGCACCTGGCCTCGTGATCCCACTCGGGTGGACCAGCGTTGCTTCAACAAAACCTGCCTGACCCGTGACTCTTTCATCGTACCACCGGCACTCTTCCTCCCCCGGAGGTCAGCCTTGGGTGGCCCCTGTGTCCTCATGACACCTGCCACCGTCGTGGCCCAAACTATGTAGACCCAAACGGGGCCAACTGTCCCAAACGGGGATGCCGGCACAAACTCAACTATCAATTGGGCTCACAGGATTATCACCGCCTACCTGATCAGGGTAGCGCGCGTGCATAACCCTCCCTCTTTGGAGGTACCAGTGAAAGGTCACGCAGTCGGGCCCGGTCAGGGCCGTCCCATACCGGCAAATGTGGTTGCACTAGTATGCCCGGACAGGTGACTCAAGATCAACCACTAAGTTCATTTGACAACAATAGTGATTCAACACAATTCTTGAGTATGTAATTATTACCATGAATTAACTATATCAATTAAATTAACCTAATGCATATAAAAATGCAATGCTATGGAAATGCATGCATGAAATGGGTATCATGGCTTGCCTTGCTCTGTTGAGTTGTCCACAAACTCCTGATCTTCAAAACCACAAGAATTCCCTTCTGAAAGTATTATAAAACGGTAAAAGAAAATGTCACATAAAACATTTTTATAAACAGAAATTCTATGAGTATTGGAAAAATACCAAAGTTGGTCAGAAAATAAAGGGGTTCAATACAAACCTAATGCAAAAAGAATCCATTGAATTGAGCTAATAGATAAAAAGTTATTGATGGTCAAAGTTGGGTCAAAAATCTGTTTTAAATTAAATAAAACTGGAATTCCGGAAAAAACCAGAGCCGGCCACGTTGAAGGCATAAAGCCTGAGTACGCCTCCACTAGCGTACCGCTTCGGGCGCGGCTGACCCACTGACGGGTGGGGTCGGCTCTATTTAAAACAGAAGGAGGGAGAGAGAGCAGAGAGAGGGCGGCGCTCCGGCGATGGTCGCCGGTGATGGAGGGGGCGATGGGGTCCGGCGACTACGGGAATGGAAAGAGCACACGGGGGCGGTCCTGCATGTACCCGCAACGTCTCCAGAGGCGGCCTGATGAGGTCGTCTTCCTCCTCTCCGGCAGAAGCAGCTTCGGGTGGCGGCGGGTCACCGGGCAAAGCTCGAGGCCAGAGGGCCTCTTGGCCTTGGCTCGCTTCTAGGGCTCGATTGGATGCTGGCTAGGGGAGGTGGCGAGCTCAGGAGGGCTGGCCATGGCTATTTATAGGCGGGGCGGCGGTGCCCGATCTGGATAGCGCCGCGGGGAGAAGCTACCAGAGCTGGGGATGACCTGGCCGACGCGGAGCAAGCTGAAGCGATGGAGGAGAGCAGGGAGTTAATGCGGGAGGCGACGGCTCGACGGGAAGAAGACAGCCAGCGAGGCTGCCGTACTGCCACTGTGCCGCTCGTGGCGCACGGTGGCCGTATCCGGCGGGCGCGATTCCGGCGAGGGGGAAGGCTCTGGGAGGAGGGAGAAGACCCTGAAGTGGCTACGTGGACGGTGGGGAGGTCGTCGGCGCGAGCGGACAACGCACAGCTACGCGGTCATCGGCCTCCGACGAGACCCGAGCCTGCCGATGCTCAGAGCGCGCGTTTGGCAGGTTTGGCCGTGTGGTCACCGCGTGCATTGGCACACATGGCGTGAACCAGCCTGCCAGACCGTGTCTGGTGCATCGACCCTGGGTCGAGGAGTCCCATCGTGCCACTGGTTTGGCCTGAAACCCACTGAGCTGAAGGGTAGCATCAACTGCATTTTCTGGTCAGAAACTTGGGGAGGATCTGGAAGAAAAATGAGTTGTGCTACAAGCCAAGTGAGTTGTCTGGGGTCTTCTAGGTTGGAAAGACTATGGTCTGGCAAATTTTGAGAGGATTTGAGAAAGAAATGGATGGGGTTCCTTTGGAAACTATCATTCTGGTCAGAACACAAATGAGCTTCTGGCACTCAACTGGTGAAACCTGGTGGAGAGAGGTCATTTGGTGCATAGTAGATGCCATAAAAATTTTAGGGCAATTGGGCATCTCTAGCTAGCACTTCCTTCACAGAGGTTTCAGAAATGCAGAAACTTACCAGAGCCTTTCTGCTCAAAATTTGTACTGGCCAAGATGATATTTTTGGAGATTGAGGCAAGATAGAATGCCTAGGAGCTTGAGGAATTTATTGGGAATTTTCTGGAATAGAAACAATAGGGTTGCTTCACAATGGACAGATTCTGGTCAGAAACAAAATAATTATTCTGGCCAAAATTTCCCATTGGGCAATAAAATATTTTTGGAGAATATGGAATCCTATGATGATGAGAAGATGGGGAAAAAGTTTGGCAATTATTTGACCAACCAAACTATAGGTTGCTTCACAACCCATAGTGATAACCTAAATTCCCAAATTAAGAAAATGATTTTAGAGAAAAGATAAAATAGTGAAAAATTATCCAAGAGAGGCATGGAGGGTTAAATCAAGATGATAAAGGTTTTGGGATGCTTGAAGAAAAATTTAGCAAGACATAGGTCAATTCAACTGAAAAGGTTTTGAAAATCAACTAATTTGCAAATAAAATCCAAATATTTTTGAAAAGGAAAAGTTGCCAAAATCAGGGTGTCACAGCTAAGCCCCCGAGTGAGGATGATGTCCTCACTCGGAGTAGTTTTTAACTTAGGCGATACGGAGTCGCAGCTAAGCCCCCGAGTGTGGATGATGTCCTCACTCGGAGTAGTTTTTAACTTAGGCGATACGGAGTCGCAGCTAAGCCCCCGAGTGTGGATGATGTCCTCACTCGGAGTAGTTTTTAACTTAGGCGATACGGAGTCGCAGCTAAGCCCCCGAGTGTGGATGATGTCCTCACTCGGAGCAGTTTTGAACTTAGGCGAAATCAGGTTCACGGCTAAGTCGTTCACCCACAGAGGGTTATGTTGTATATGTGTCCAGCTGAGCGATGGCGCGCAGGGCGGCCGGGTGATGAAGACGGGCCGCACGGAGTGGCGATACGCAGGGCATCCGAGTGAAGTAGACGCGTCTGACTGAGTGGCGACGTGCGGGGCGGCCAAGTGGTGTAGACGCGTCCAGCACAGTTGTGATGCGCGGGGCATCCGAGTGAGGTAGATACGTCTCATTGAGTGGCGACGTACAGGGCGATCAAGTAACGGCGCGCGGGGCGTCCTAGTCGAGAATGTTGTCGCGGAGGCATCCGACCAAGTGACAATGCGCGGGGCGTCCGAGTCCAGCGTGTCGTCGAGGAGGCGTCTGAACAAGTGACGGCGCGCCGGGCGGCCGAGTCGAGCATGTCCTCGAGAATGGCGCACTGAGGCGTCCAGGTAACCTGTGTATGAAAAATAACACAAGCTAACATAAAAAATTCTCGAAGTAATTTGATGTTTGTTGAAATGATTTTTTAAATTACACCCCTAGACACCCACTGGGTGTGCCAGGTTCTTGCTGGTCCGGAACCAGCAATAGTCTAAAAGAGTGAAGAATCCGACTGAACTTGTGAAAGTGAAGGATCTGACTGAACTTGTGAAAGTGAAGGATCCGACTGAACTCGTTTTGAGTATTGGACCCAAATGAAGCGGAAGTGTAGTGTTCCGACATGAAAATAAACAACCGAGCGCAGAGGTACGCTCGGTGGCGTGGCCTCCGAGTGGACGTCATGCGCGACTTACGTGCCACTCGATAATGCGGAAATAACTATTTAATTGAATGCAGTCTGTGAAGAATAACTTAGCTGTCTGACGACGCGCGGGGCGGTCGAGCGAAGTAGACACGTCCGGCTGAGTGGCGATGCGCGGAGCTGCCGAGTGACGAAGACGTGTATCGCCGAGTGGCGACGCGCGGAGCTGCCGAGTGATGACGACGAGTCCAGTAGAGTGACGGCGCGCGGGGCGGCCGAGTGACGATGGGGCGTCCGACTGAATGGCGATGCGCGGAGCTGCCAAGTGACGAAGACGTGTCTCCCCGAGTGACAATGCGCGGAGCTGCCGAGTGATGACGACGCGTCCAGTAGAGTGACAGCGCGCGGGGCGGCCGAGTGACGATGTAGCGTCCGGCTGAGTGACGGCGCGCGGAGCTGCCGAGTGATGACGACGCGTCCAGTAGAGTGACGGCGCGCGGGGCGACCGAGTGACGATGGAGCGTCCGGCTGAGTGACGGCGCGCGGAGCTGCCGAGTGACGAAGACGTGTCTTGCCGAGTGGCGATGTGCGGAGCTGTCGAGTGATGATGACGCGTCCAGTAGAGTGACGGCGCGCGGGGCGGCCGAGTGACGATGGAGCGTCTGGCTGAGTGACGGCGCGCAGAGCTGCCGAGTGACGAAGACGTGTCTCGCCGAGTGGCGATGCGCGGAGCTGCCGAGTGACAAAGACGCGTCTCGCCGAGTGGCGATGTGCGGAGCTGTCGAGTGATGACGACGCGTCCAGTA
Organism: Elymus sibiricus; assembly: GCA_039707655.1. NCBI lineage: Eukaryota > Viridiplantae > Streptophyta > Magnoliopsida > Poales > Poaceae > Elymus > Elymus sibiricus. Next base: position 215,336,982 of record CM077665.1, on the reverse strand, counting down.
GAGTGACGGCGCGCGGGGCGGCCGAGTGACGATGGAGCGTCTGGCTGAGTGACGGCGCGCGGAGCTGTCGAGTGACGATTACGTGTCTCGCCGAGTGGCGATGCGCGGAGCTGCCGAGTGACAAAGACGTGTCTCGCTGAGTGGCGATGCGCGGAGCTGCCGAGTGATGACGACGCGTCCCGCCGAGTGACGATGCGCGGAGCTGCCGAGTGATGACGACGCGTCCGGCTGAGTGACGGCGCGCGGAGCTGACGAGTGACGAAGACGTGTCTCGCCGACTGGCGATGTGCGGAGCTGTCGAGTGATGACGACGCGTCCAGTAGAGTGACGGCGCGCGGGGCGGCCGAGTGACGATGGAGCGTCTGGCTGACTGACGGCGCGCGGAGCTGCCGAGTGACGAAGATGTGTCTTGCCGAGTGACGGCGCGCGGAGCTGCCGAGTGACGAAGACGTGTCTCGCCGAGTGGTGATGCGCGGAGCTGCCGAGTGATGACGACGCGTCCCGCCGAGTGACGATGCGCGGAGCTGCCGAATGATGACGACGCGTACAGTAGAGTGACGGCGCGCGGGGCGGCCGAGTGACGATGGAGCGTCTGGCTGAGTGACGGCGCGCGGAGCTGCCGAGTGATGAAGACGTGTCTTGCCGAGTGACGGCGCGCGGAGCTGCCGAGTGACGAAGACGTGTCTCGCCGATTGGCGATGCGCGGAGCTGCCGAGTGACGAAGACGTGTCTCGCCGAGTGGCGATGCGCGGAGCTGCCGAGTGATGACGACGTGTCCCGCCGAGTGACGATGCGCGGAGCTGCCGAGTGATGACGACGCGTCCAGTAGAGTGACGGCGCGCAGGGCGGCCGAGGGACAATGGAGCGTCTGGCCGAGTGACGGCGCACGGAGCTGCCGAGTGACGAAGACGTGTCTCGCCGAGTGGCGAAGCGCGGAGCTGCCGGGTAACGAAGACGTGTCTCGCCAAGTGGTGATGCGCGGAGATGCCGAGTGATGACGACGCGTCCTGCCGAGTGATGACGACGCGTCCAGTCGAGTGACGATGCGCGGAGCTGCCGAGTGATGACGACGCATCCAGTAGAGTGACGGCGCGCGGGGCGGCCGAGTGACGATGGAGCGTCCGGCTGAGTGGCGATGCGCGGAGCTGCCGAATGACGAAGATGCGTCCAGTAGAATGATGGCGCGCGGGGCGGCCGAGTCACTGCATGTTGATCATCTGTACGCAAATTTCACCCGTGTGTCATCGTATTAGTAGCTCGAACGGAATGTCCGTCCGAGTGAACTGCTGTTCGGAGACGATGACGGACGAGAGACTTGCAAGTTAGTAAAGCTACGAATATATTTTGAATATATTTTGATGGACTCCCTACGCGGATGCAGCTTGCAAGGATTAAAGACCACTGATGGCCCGGTTATGCATGCATGCGTGCACACTTAACTCACGCGGAAAATGCTCACCTGACGAGGCACTTGATGACGTGGTTAAATGGATGAAACGGCCAGCCCTTTTTACGAAGGATTATGAGGGCCTCATTATGTGCTTGGGATAGCAGGCTACGTATCGTCCGATGTAGACGACGCAGGTGAAGGAGACCCAGGCAGCCGGGTAACGCGTGCGGCCGGTGATGCAAGCGAGGGCCGGCCAGCGCGTCCGCGGCGTGCATGCCACCGTCCAGTAGTTGGCGGGGCGAAGTGGAGCTGCGTCTCCTGTTGCGATGTATTGATAGCAATGCCCACGTCCAGAAACTATAAATTGCAGGAGGCGTTAGCGCTAATAAACAAGAGTTAAAGCCAGTTCAGCATGCAAAGGAACTTTCCTTTTCCCACGCATCATGCACTGCATGCAATTTATTGCCACGCCCTGGAAGGCAACGAACTAGCCCGCGACGGAGGTCCCGGAGAGCAGCTTGGGGAGGGTGATGAGGACCTCGCCAGACGTTGCGGTCGCCGGGGCGCGCTCGGCGTCAAGCTGCACATCAGCGAACCTGATCGTGGCGTACCAGGTCGGGCTAACCGTGGCGTTCCAGGTCGGGCTGCGGCCGCGGGAGCCGTGCATGTTGGGCGCAGCCTGTCCTCGTCATTTGCACATCGTCGGATCGTAACCTCCACCGTGGGAGCCTGAACGGGTACTGCACCATCGATCGGCGTGCGCCGTCGTAGGGTAGCCGGACTGCCGACCGGAGCCGCCAAGGAGAGGACGAGGACGCCACCGCGGCGCAGGTCAAATGCAGCGATTGCATGCACTGACGCGGTCGCCTCAAGAGCCATGCTCGATGATGTCCATCATGAGGTACCTGCGGGTGCTTGTTCATGCAGATGATAAGATGAGATAAAATAGGTAATCTCTTGACCCTTTTTCTTGCACGAATGACCCGATGGCCAGAACTTGAGCGGAAGCTTCAAAGATGGTTGTCGATCTGCTATCGAAGATTGAAGGAAAGAAAAACCATTTGCATCATGGCACGATAGACGCCATGCCCCGCGGTGGGCGCCAAATGTCGTGGGAACGATTCCGACATTAGAAAGGGTAGGATAACGGAGCATGATCTATCGAGATGCAAATTGGTGACACGGTGGTTTTAGCGAGTTCGGGCCTCTCACGGTGGAGATAACAGCCCTACGTCTCGTGCTCCGGAGAGGCTTTGTTTTATCTCTCATGGACAAGAGTTACATGGTATATTTGAGAGAGGGAAGAACGGATCTCCTAGCTAAGTCCTGAGACTAGAGAGAGCCAGAGCTCCAGGGAAAGAATGAGCCCGCAGGAGGAGAAGAAGTTGGCCCCCGAGCTATGTGGTGGGGGTTGTCTTATATAGAGTGCGTCACCCCCTCACCTCCTATGTTACAATCCGGAGCATTAGTGCCATGATGACAGCCCACTACGAAACCTCCACTATGAGTATGATGCTTCGACTGCCTTGTTGGTCTTCGCATATCCGAGTGAGACATATGGCCGAGTGGATGAACATACTCGTCCGAGTGAATGAACGTACTCGTCCGAATGACCAGTATATATGTATTTATCTGGACCCACCTGATGTGTGGACCCCATGGTATTATGATATTTCGACCCCTCATGGGCCTACCTATTATGAGTATCCCCGACAGTCACTGTCGATATGGGATCATACCAGAATGGACGATCATGGGCTGTTTTCACAGACACCGGTCACACCGTTGCGTGCCCTCATAGATGATATGTGTGATGTATATCAGGAGGGATGTCACCAATGAGTGAACTCTTTGTTAGTATCGCCAGGGGAAAGGCGTTGTTCGGGTGCTTACCTCGGGTATGTATTATACCGCAAGTCGTGGCTTGATACGGAAGTTCCTAGAGTCTTGTGGGTAAAGTGTGCAACCTCTGCAGAGTGTAAAACTATTTGAATAGTCGTGTCCACGGTCAAGGACAGTTTGATGACCGCTCTTGGGCTACGTCCATTGTTTACAAAACTTGGTGTGTGTGTGTGGAAAAAAAGGGAGAAACATGAGTTGAGTCGATGACTCTACGTGATGATTGAACATGGGAAGTTCAAACCTTGATTCATATTGATATCTCTAACCTGTTCATATGGTTACTCGGAACCTCATGTTGCATGCTTCTACATGTTGATAGGACATATCATCGCATAAAAATTAGCTTTTCGCGAAGATACCTATTTAGTGCTATATCATGCTTCTATTAAACCTTGTTCCAAACTTGGGTTGCTTGCGAGTATATTCAAAGTACTCATTGGCTTGCCACTAGTTATTTTATTGGCCAGGCATGAAAGACCAGGTTATGATGAAGGTTACCTTGGTGACGAACATGTGGGCTAGCACGCTTCCCAGTAAGAATGCATGTAGGGGTAAGGCAGATGGCATGGGTTCACGCTATCGTTGAAGATTTCCGCTGTGAGATTATGAAGACTTGGCCATAAAGGCCATATTTGAGTACAAATGGTATGTAATGGATGTAAGACTCTGGTTATTCCGTTTCTGTGTGTTCCATGAGCATTGATCTCTGGGATCACTCTGCACGTACATTCGGTGATCACTACTTATGAGTCGGGGTCCCCACAATAAGCCGGATCATGAAGCTAAGCAGGCTCACGGAGATGAGTCGGCTCATGTATAAGCCGGCTCACAAATGAGCAGACTGACAGAGTTAAGCGGGCTCACGGAGCTAAGCGTCCTCATGAAGATGAGACGGCTGACAGATAAGTCGGCTCACTGATGAGCCGGCTCATGGAGATAAGAATGCTCTGGAGATAAGCCGGCTCAGAAGATGAGCCGGCTTATGGAGATAATCCTTCTCTGGACATAAGGAGGCTCATGGAGATGAGCCGGCTCTGGAGACGAGACCCAGCTTGAGGATGAGTCCTGACCTAGAGAGACAAGTCCTGGTTTCCAGGTGTCCAAATACAAGACGGAGAACCCTAACTTGGTAGACACGGAGGACTTAGAGGAGTTAGAGTAGGACTCCGACTAAGGTTATAACCCAGAATCTCTTATAACCCCAGGGACTCAACTATTATATAAAGAGAGTCCCTGGGTCATCAGAAGGACAAGTTTTAGACAGACAAGTCTCTAGACAGGTGTTTGAGGACTCTTAAGACAAATGTCTTGGTAGGTCTTGAGACAGATGTTTTGATAGCTCTGGAGACAGAGGCGGTGAAATAGCGCCCTTGTAATTGAGACCATCACAATCAATAACAATCAAGCAGGACATAGGCTTTTACTTCCATCCGAGGGGCCAAACCTGGTTAAACTCGCATCTTCTCGTTTTCGATGAACTCCATCCAAGCTTCCACCTAACAGCAATGGCCTCATAACTTAGTCTTCTCACGAAGACATCTGCCATGACAAAACCACGACACAACCCTAACTCAGTTCCCCCACACATACGGACTCTAAAACCAGCCTATAATGTGGTATTTCAAAATTACATGGGCATGGCCCAAATAAGGTGGCGCAGCACCTGCAATAGCCTATGGATTTTTTTTATAAAGTGGCATCTTGAATATTTCGTCCAAGCCTTCATGCTCTCTTTATTGTGGATTCCAAATGCGAAAATCACCATTGGAAGCTCCATTACACTTTCCCTCGCGCGCACTTTCTTCTCCATGCTTGGTCCCACTCCAATGGCCTTCCTTCTTGTCCATGCCAGGTCCTTCATTCATAAGTAAAACAAAAGTATCTAATTTAGGTAGCATCATATGTTCATGAACATTAGAAGGATTTCCAAGAAACGAAAGTACTTGGTAATTCAATTGGCATGCACGAGCTCTAGTAATTGGTCCAATAGCAGCAGGGGCTCTGGGTATAAAAATGGTATTGATGTCCTCATCATCCTCCACTTCCTGAAATGAAGTTGTCCTCGACGGAAGCTTATCTTCCTCACCCAAATAAGGCTTCAAATATACAATGTTAAAAGTGGGACTAACCCCAAGCTCTGCATGCAGCTCAAGTTTATATGCATTATCATTTATTTTCTCTAACAACTTAAAAGTTCCATCAGCACGTGGCATTAGCTTTGACTTGCGCAAATCAGGAAATTATCCTTACGCAAATTTAACCAAACAAGATCTCCAGGTGCAAAGACAAAATGTTTTCTATCCTTATCTACAGCAATTTTTGTATTTAGCATTCATATGCTCAATGTTTTCCTTAGTTTCCTCATGCATTTTTAAAATAAATTCAGCACATTGTTTAGCATCAAAATTTACCTTCTCTGAAGATGGAAGAGGCAACAAATCAATAGGTGCACGAGCTATGAAACCATACACAATTTCAAAAGGGCACATCTTAGTAGTAGAATGCAATGAACGATTATAAGCAAATTCAATATGAGGCAAGCATTCTTCCAACATTTTCAAGTTATTCTTCAAAACAGCCCTAAGCATAGTAGAAAATGATCTATTGACTACTTCAGTTTGTCCATCAATTTGCGGGTGACATGTAGTACTAAAAAGCAGTTTAGTCCCTAACTTAGCCCATAAACATCTCCAAAAGTGGCTAAGAAAGTTAGCATCACGATCTGAAAATGATTGTATTTGGCACACCTTGCAAGCGAATAATTTCACAAAAGTACAAATCAGCAACATTAGCAACATCATCACTTTTATGACATGGTATAAATTGTGCCATTTTTGAAAATCTATCCACGACAACAAATATGCTATCCCTCCCCTTGTTTGTTCGAGGTAAACCTGAAACAAAGTCCATAGATATGTCCTTCCAAGGAACACTAGGTATAGGCAAAAGCATATATTAACCATGAGGATTGAGTCGTGACTTAGATTTTTACATGTAGCGCAGCGAGCAACAAAACACTCAACATCCCGTCGCATCTTTGGCCAAAAGAAATGTGTAGCGAGTACGTCCTCCGTCTTCTTCACGCCAAAGTGTCCCATTAATTCTCCTCCATGCGCCTCCTGTAACAACAAAAGACGAACGTAGCTAGCTGGAATGCATAGCTTTTTAGCATGGAACACAAATACATCCTTAATGACGAACTTGTTCCATGTTCTTCCCTCTTTACAATTCGTCAACACATCTTTAAATTCAGCATCATGCACATATTGATCTTTGATGGTCTACAAACCAAATGTTTTAAAGTAAAGTTGTGAAAGCATAGTATAACGACGAGACAAAGCATCTGCAATAAGATTTTCTTTACCCTTCTTGTGTTTAATGACATAAGGGAAAGTCTCAATGAATTCAACCCAGTTAGCATGTCTATGGTTTAGTTTTGCTTGACTGTTAATATGTTTCAAAGATTCATGATCAGAATGTATAAAAAATTCTTTAGGGAATAAATAATGTTGCCATGTTTCCAAAGTTTGAACAAGAGCATATAATTCCTTATCATAAGTAGAATAATTCAGACTAGGCCCACTCAATTTTTCAGAAAAGTATGCAACAGGCTTACCATCTTGTAATAATACACCTCCTAATCCAATTCCACTAGCATCACATTCAAGCTCAAAAGTCTTATTAAAATCAGGAAGTTGGAGTAAGGGAGCATGTATTAACTTATCTTTCAATACCGTGAAGGCTTCTTCCAGTGCGGTGCCCCACCAAAAGACACATCCTTCTTTGTAAGCTCACTGAGAGGTGCAACAATGGTGCTGAAATCTCTCACAAAACGCCTATAGAAACCAGCAAGGCCAAGAAAACTCCTTGTTGGGGATATGTACCTAGGGTAGGGTCTTAAGCCTGACCTACATACCCTACCTAAGGACACCACATGGGAGAACTTAAAGATTACAAGATTACAAGGAAGGCTCCGATTGAAATCACCATGACGCATGAGTCACTCGACAGACAATCCACTCGGTCGTGTGGCTCACTCGGATATGCGAAGACCGACAGTCGACATGACAGTCGAACCACCATCTGGCGTTACGGCATCAATGCCTCACTTTGTAACATAGGAGGTGAAGGGGTGGCACACTCTATATAACCCACCCCCACCACTAGACTAAAAAAGGCCCTCATTCTTCTCCTCTCTCTCATCTCTCTCACCATTAGGCTTAGACATGGCTTAGGCATGGAGATCCGTTCTCCGCTCTCTCCCACGCGCATTGTAATCTCCGGATATATACTCAGATAAAACAAAGCCTCTCCGAAGCACGAGACGTAGGGTTGTTATCTCCACCGTGAGAGGCCCGAACTCGCTAAAATACCGTGTCACCCATATGCATCTCGGTAGATCATGCTCCTTTACCCTACCCCCTTCGTACTGTCGGAATCGTTCCCACGATAGTTGGCGCCCACCGTGGGGCCTGGCGTCTATCGAGCCATGGTGCAAATGGTTTTTTGTTCAATCTTTGGCAGCAGATTAACGACCATCGCGAAAGAGATCGTCTGGTGGAATTCTGGACATCGCGCCATTCAAAAGGATCAGGGAAGTATCCATTCCATATATTCGTTTTACAATAAATTGCCTAACAATGAGTTTGTCTTTTCCTCCTGTAGGATCAGACGCATCAATACATGAATCGATCATGAAGAAGAGGAAAAGGAAAAATACTCATACTAAAAGATCAGGGAGCACACGATCTCCTCAGCAGTTTCGATCGGTGTTTCAGCTCCCGTTCGATGAAGCGACCTGTCGTTGTCTCCGGCCTCGTCTGCGCTCTGGCGCACGAATGCTGGCGCAGTCCGCCGCCTCCGCCTCATGTGCGGCACCGTCCGCCGTCTCCGGCGTCCACGCCGCTAACACTACGCTCCGACACGCGAACGGTGGCGCTGTCCGTCGTCTCCGGCCTCGTCCGCGCAGCCAACGCCACACTCGTGCACTCGAACACCGACGCCGTCCGTCGTCTTCAACCTCATCTGCGCCGACGTCCGCTGTATCCGGCCTCGTCCGTGCAGCCAACGCCGCGCTCCTGCGCCCGAACACCGGTGCCGTCCGCGTCCCCGACCTCCTTCCCGGCGAGTTTATTGCACAACAAGGCCGCAGGATCGGTTCCCGCCAGCTCCACGGCAAGCAGTGAATGAGCCGTGAAAAAGGGAAACTTCCATGCGGTTAGTTTTTATTCTTGCTTAATTAGCGCTAACGTCTCTTGCATGCAGTTTCGGTTTCTTGCATGCAGATTCTGGACGTGGGCAACCATCAATGCGTCATAACGTATTCTTCATACACTTCATGGCCCCGACGGACGGTCTGGTTCCTGCGGACGCGATGTCCACGTGCGTCGGCTCACTGGCCCGACTTGACTGCTGCCGCAATAGCGACGCGTCGTGTTCCTCTCTCCGGCATCAGCACTTCGTGGCCCGGCCACGCGCTGGGCCGTCGCTTGGACGACGCGACGCCCTTCAAACTTGCCGGCTACCCGGCTCTCTCGAGCAACGAAGCGTAGCAGTGGGCAGCACTGCTCCATCCACCGGCTCGACGGCGCCCTCTGCGATGGTGTACCGACGCTGGCCATGCCCCCGTGTGCGGCGGCTCCTTCAGTCGGCTGCGCGATTGCTCTATCCGTTGGTGAGGCGTTGACCAGACGCGACACAGATGCAGACGCCGATCCGCGTCCCCGGACACGTCGGGCCGCACTCCCGTCATTAGCAGCGGTTACTCGGCACATGGAGAGGTCATGTTCAGCTTACGATTCAGTCGGACCAAAACTTCTGCATTCACTCGGACAGGGAATCGATCATTCGTGTGTTCCCATTTGGCCGGCCTCCCAACGCGCCATCGATCAGACGAACGCGTCATCACTCGGTCACCCCGCGCGTCGTCGGTCAGCTCTACGGGTCGTCACCAGTCAGCTATCCCTGCGCGACGTCACTCTGCTGGACACGTCGTCATCACTCGGCAGCTCCGCGCAATGCCACTCGGTGAGGCGCACCTTCGTCACTCGACCGCCCCGCGCGCCGTCACTCTGCTGAACGCGTCGTCATCATTCGGCAGCTCCGCGCATCGCCACCCGGCGAGGCACGTCTTCGTCACTCGGCAGCTCCGCGCATCGCCACACGGCAAGGCATGTCTTCGTCACTCGGCAGCTCCGCGCATCGCCACTCGGCGAGACGCGTTGTCATCACTCGGCAGTTCCGCGCATCGCCACTCGGCGAGACGCTCCGTCGTCACTCGACCGCCCCACACGCCGTCACTCTACTGGACGCTCCGTCGTCACTCGGCAGCTCCGCGCATCGCCACTCGGCGAGACGCTCCATCGTCACTCGACCGCCCCGCGCGCCGTCACTCTACTGGACGCGTCGTCATCACTCGGCAGCTCCGCGCATCGCCACTCGGCGAGACGCTCCATCCTCACTCGACCGCCCCGCACGCCGTCACTCTACTGGACGCTCCGTCGTCACTCAGCAGCTCTGCGCATCACCACTCGGCAAGGCACGTCTTCGTCACTCGGCAGCTCCGCGCATCGCCACTCGGCGAGACGCGTCGTCATCACTCGGCAGTTCCGCGCATCGTCACTCGGCGAGACGCTCCGTCGTCACTCGACCGCCCTACACACCGTCACTCTATTGGACGCTCCGTCGTCACTCGGCAGCTCCGCGCATCGCCACTCGGTGAGACGCGTCGTCATCACTCGGCAGCTCCGTTCATCGCCACTCGGCGAGACGCGTCTTCGTCACTTGGCCGCCCCGTGCATCGCCACTCAGCCGGACGTGTCTACTTCGCTCGACAGCCCCGCGCGTCGTCAGACAGCTAAGTCATTCTTCACTGACTGCATTCAATTAGTTAATTATTTATGCATTACTGAGTGTCAAGTAAGTCGCACATGATGTTCACTCGGAGGCCACGCCACCGGGTGTACCCCTGCGCTCGGTTCTTTATCTTCACGTCGGATCCTTCACTTTCACAAGTTCACTCGGATCCTTCACTCTTTAGACTCTTGCTGGTTTCGGACCAGCAAGCACCTGGCACACCCAGCGGGTGTCTATGGGTGGAATTTACACGAATCATTTCAACAAACATCAAATTACTTCGAGAATTTTTGTGCTAGCTTGTGTTATTTTTCATACACAGGTTACCTGGACGCCTCTATGCGTCATTCTCTACGACACGCTGGGCTCGAACGCCCCGCACGCCGTCACTTGGTCGGATGTCTCCGCGACAACATTCTCGACTAGGCCGCCCCGCGCGCCGTTACTTGACCGCCCTGTGCGTCGCCACTCGGTGAGATGTATCTACCTCATTCGGATGCCCAGCGCATCACCACTGTGCTGGACGCGTCTACATCACTTGGCCGCCCCGCGCGTCGCCACTCAGCCAGACGCGTCTACTTCACTCGGATGCCCCGCGTAACACCACTCCATGCGGCCCGTCTTCATCACCCAGTCGCTCTGCGCGCCGTCACTCAACTGGACGCTCCTTCGTCACTCGGTCGCTCCGCGCGCCGTCACTCAACTGGATGCTCCTTCGTCACTCGGTCGCTCTGCGCGCCGTCACTCAGCTGGACGCTAGTTCGACACTCGGCCGCTCCGCGCGCCGTCGGACAGCTAAGTCATTCTTCATACACTGCATTCAATTAAATAGTTATTTCCGCATTACCGAGTGTCGAGGAAGTCGTACATGACATTCACTCGGAGGCCACGCCACCGTGGGTACATCTGCGCTCGGTTGTTTATTTTTATGTCGGAACACTTCACTTCCGCTTGTTTTGGGTCCAGTACTCAAACGAGTTCAGTCGGATCCTTCACTTGCGCAAGTACAGTCGGATCCTTCACTCTTTTAGACCCTTGCTGGTTCCGAACCAACAAGCACCTGGCACCCCCAGTGGGTGTCTATGGGTATTATTTTCACAAATTATTTCAGCAAAGATCAAATTACTTTGATAAATTTTTATGTTGGCTTGTGCTATTTTTCATACACAGGTTACGCGATCACTCGACGCATCTTTGCGCCATCTTCGTCGCTACTCAGGCTCAGTCGCCGCAACGATCATTCATGTGTTTCCACTTGTTCGGATGCCTCCGCGACGACATGCTCGACTCGGTCGCCCCGCGCATCATCACGTGTTCAGACGCCCTCTCGATGACGTACTGGACACGGCCGCCCTGCGTGCCGCCACTGGGTCGGACGCCTCCTCGACATACATGACTTGGTCGCCCCGCGCGTCGCCACTCAGCTGGACACGTCTTCATCACTCGGCCGCCCCGCGCGCCATCGCTCAGCTTAGCTGCGACTCCGTATCGCCTAAGTCAAAAACTACTCCGAGTGCGGACATCCTCCGCATTCAGGGGCTTAGCTGCAAACCTGACTTCGCCAAAGTCAAAAACTACTCCGAGTGCGGACATCATCCACACTTGGGGGCTTAGCTGTGATTCCGTATCACCTAAGTTAAAAACCACTCCGAGTGAGGACATCATCCACACTCGGGGACTTAGCTGTCATTCCGTATCACCTAAGTTAAAAACCATTTCGAGTGAGGACATCATCCACACTCGAGGGCTTAGCTGCGATTCCGTATCGCCTAAGTTGAAAACTCTTCCGAGTGACGAGCGCTTCTCTCACTCGGGGGCTTAGCCGCGAACAAGTTTTCGCCTAAGTTAAAAACCCTGCCGAGTGAATAGCATCCCATTCACTCGGAAACTTAGCTGCGAACCAGTCTTCGTCTAAGTTAAAAACTCCCCCAAGTGACGAGCACTCCTCTCACTCGGGGACTTAGCCGCGAGTCAGACCTCGCTTAAGTTAAAGGCCGTTCCGAGTGACAGGCAAACCATCTCACTCAGCAGTTTCGATCGGTGTTTCAGCTCCCGTTCGATGAAGCGACCTGTCGTTGTCTCCGGCCTCGTCTGCGCTCCGGCGCACGAATGCTGGCGCCGTCCGCCGCCTCCACCTCATGTGCGGCACCGTCCGCCGTCTCCGGCGTCCGAGCCGCTAACACTGCGCTCCGACACGCGAACGGTGGCGCTATCCGTCGTCTCCGGCCTCGTCCACGCAGCCAACGCCACGCTCGCGCGCTCGAACACCGACGCCGTCCGTTGTCTTCAACCTCATCTGCGCCGACGTCCGCTGTATCCGGCCTCGTCCGTGCAGCCAACGCCGCGCTCCTGCGCCCGAACACCGGTGCCATCCGCGTCCCCGACCTCCTTCCCAGCGAGTTTATTGCACAACAAGGCCGCAGGATCGGTTCCCGCCAGCTCCACGGCAAGCAGTGAATGAGCAGTGAAAAAGGGAAACTTCCATGCGGTTAGTTTTTATTCTTGCTTAATTAGCGCTAACGTCTCTTGCATGCAGTTTCGGTTTCTTGCATGCAGATTCTGGACGTGGGCAACCATCAATGCGTCATAACGTATTCTTCATACACTTCATGGCCCCGACGGACGGTCCGGTTCCTGCGGACGCGATGTCCACGTGCGTCGGCTCACTGGCCCGACTTGGCTGCTGCCGCAACAGCGACGCGTCGTGTTCCTCTCTCCGGCATCAGCACTTCGTGGCCCGGCCGCGCGCTGGGCCGTGGCTTGGACGACGCGACGCCCTTCAAACTTGCCGGCTACCCGGCTCTCTCGAGCAACGAAGCGTAGCAGTGGGCAGCGCTGCTCCATCCACCGGCTGGACGGCGCCCTCTGCGATGGTGTACCGACGCTGGCCACGCCCCCGCGTGCGGCGGCTCCTTCAGTCGGCTGCGCGATTGCTCTATACGTTGGTGAGGCGTTGACCAGACGCGACCCAGATGCAGACGCCGATCCGCGTCCCCGGACACGTCGGGCCGCACTCCCCTCATTAGCAGCGGTTACTCGGCACATGGAAAGGTCATGTTCAGCTTACGATTCAGTCGGACCAAAACTTCTGCATTCACTCGAACAGGGACTCGATCATTCGTGTGTTCCCATTTGGCCGGCCTCCCAACGCGCCATCGATCAGACGAACGCGTCATCACTCGGTCACCCCGCGCGTCGTCGGTCAGCTCTACGGGTCGTCACCAGTCAGCCATCCCTGCGCGACGTCACTCTGCTGGACACGTCGTCATCACTCGGCAGCTCCGCGCATTGCCACTCGGTGAGGCGCGCCTTCGTCACTCGACCGCCCCGCGCGCCGTCACTCTGCTGAACGCGTCGTCATCACTCGGCAGCTCCGCGCATCGCCACTCGGCGAGGCACGTCTTCGTCACTCGGTAGCTCCGCGCATCGCCTCTCGGCAAGGCATGTCTTCGTCACTCGGCAGCTCCGCGCATCGCCACTCGACGAGACGCGTCGTCATCACTCGGTAGTTCCGCACATCACCACTCGGCGAGACGCTCCGTCGTCACTCGACCGCCCCGCACGCCGTCACTCTACTGGACGCTCCGTCGTCACTCGGCAGCTCCGAGCATCGCCACTTGGCGAGACGCTCCATCATCACTCGACCGCCCCACGTGCCATCACTCTACTGAACGCGTCGTCATCACTCGGCAGCTCCGCGCATCGCCACTTGGTGAGACGCTCCATCGTCACTCGACCGCCCCGCACGTCGTCACTCTACTGGACGCTCCGTCGTCACTCGGCAGCTCAGCGCATCGCCACTCGGCAAGGCACGTCTTCGTCACTCGGCAGCTCCGCGCATCGCCACTCGGCAGTTCCGCGCATCGCCACTCGGCGAGACGCTCCGTCGTCACTCGACCGCCCCGCACGCCGTCACTCTACTGGACGCTTCATCGTCACTCAGCAGCTCCGCGCATCGCCACTCGGTGAGACACGTCGTCATCACTCGGCAGCTCCGTTCATCGCCACTCGGCGAGACGCGTCTTCGTCACTTGGCCGCCCCGTGCATCGCCACTCAGCCGGACGTGTCTACTTCGCTCGACCGCCCCGCGCGTCGTCAGACAGCTAAGTCATTCTTCACAGACTGCATTCAATTAGTTAATTATTTATGCATTACCGAGTGTCAAGTAAGTCGCACATGATGTTCACTCGGAGGCCACGCCACCGGGTGTACCCCTGCGCTCGGTTCTTTATCTTCACGTCGGATCCTTCACTTTCACAAGTTCACTCGGATCCTTCACTCTTTAGACTCTTGCTGGTTCCGGACCAGCAAGCACCTGGCACACCCAGCTGGTTCCGGAATCGTTCCCACGACACTCCTCACTTGTGTGACCGCTTTGGGCTGCGGGCAACTCTCAATAACTTCAATATTGGCTTTATCAACTTCAATTCCCAGTGGAGAGTAACAACATAGCCAAGAAAAGATACTCAGTTGGTGCGAAAGGTGCACTTCCGAAGGTTACCAAACAAACGTGCACTACATAGAGCAATAAAAATATCACGTAAATGTTCCAAGTGTTCCTCAGAAGATCTACTATAAATCAGTATATCATCCAAATAGACTACCACAAATCGTCCAATGAAAGCACGTTAAACCTCGTTCATTAATCTCATGAAAGTGCTAGGTGCATTAGTTAACTCAAAAGGCATGACTAACCACTCATATAATCCAAACTTAGTTTTAAATGTTGTTTTCCATTCATCTCCCAATTTCATACGAATTTGATGGTATCCACTATGCAAATCAACTTTGGAGAAAATTGTAGAGCCACTTAATTCATCAAGCATATCATCTAGCCTAGGAATAGGATGACGATAACGAATAGTAGTAATATTAATGCCTCTACCATCAACACACATACGCGATGTACCATCCTTTTTTGGCACTAGAATAATAGGAACAACACAAGGACTAAGAGATTCGCGTATATAACCTTTGTTGAGCAGCTCCTGTACTTGACGCATAATCTCCCCCGTCTCCTCTGGATTGGTACGGTCTGGCGCATAGTTGGGTAGTGATTCACGGGGAAGTAAGTCAATCTGATGCTCAATCCCTCTAATTCGTGGTAATCTCGATGGCACGTCTTGTGAAAAGGCGTCAACGAATTTCTACAAAATGTTAGTGACAGCAGGAGGCAAAGAGGGAGGCATGTCCTCGAAGGAAAATAATAGCTCTTTGCACACAAAAGCATAGCAAACAGATGTAGTCACATCCAAATCAGTAATATCAGATTTAGTGGCAAGTAAACATCCACTCTTGAGTTTTATTTTAGATGCAACACTATATGATGGTTTATTAGGTTTATTGTATTGCTCAAATTCCTTTGCCACAATCTCATTTTCACTCTTACTTTGTTCCTCTTTTGCTTTACTAGTTCTAGCAATGTCATCTTTCATAATATGTTTATGAGACATAGGAAGCAAAGTTATATGTTTATCCTCATGAACAAGAGTATATTGATTTGTCCTACCATGGTGTACATAATTTTTATCAATTTCCATGGTCTACAAAGTAAAACAGATCATGCTTGCATGGGTACCACATCACAATCAACATAATAAGAATATGTAGCATTGCTAAAGTGCACATGAACAATACGTGTTACCTTAACTTTGGCACTATTGTTGAACCATTGGATGTAATATGGATGAGGATGTGGCCTGGTGGTTAGAGACAGCTTCTCCACCATATCTGTGCTAGCCAAGTTGTTGCAACTCCCTCCATCGATGATGACGCGAACTGAACGTTCCTTCACAAATCCCTTTGTATGGAATAAGTTGTGCCTCTGAGTTTGCTCAGCCTGTGTAACCCACACACTCAAAACACATTGAATAACTAAACTTTCATACCTGTCAGCGTACTCAGCAGCCATGTAGTGTGTCTCTTGTTCAGTATCCTCGGCACCCTGCTCTTCACTTGCAATAAGAGCCAAAGTCTCCTCATCATAATCACTAGCAGACGCGTATCCACCATCCCAGTAACAATAATCACAAGCTTGGAAGGGCATTCTCTCGCATAGTGACCTCTACCCTTGCAATGACGACAAGTAACCTCATGTGTTTGCCCTATAGATGCCATGGATGAAGAAGAGCTCTGTTCAGGCCTCGAAGGTGTGCCCTTTCTGGAGGCTGGTGACGGTGCCTGTTTTCTAGTATCTTTGTTGGAGTTGGTGTCTGAAGTAAGTGGTGTTGCAGGAGGACGTGTGGAAGTAGATGATGTACGTGGTGTCCATGATGAAGCTCGACCGGGAGAAAAATTAGATCTCGCCTTTGCCTGTCGATCCTGTACTTCACGTTCACCTTTGCAAGCAAGATGGAATAAAGGAGTTATAGTGTTATACTCCTTATACTCTAGAATAGTCTGAATCTCTCTATTTAATCCACCCATAAAACGACCAAGCATAGCTTCATTCTCCTCAACAATACCACATCTAATCATGCCAATTTATAATTCCTGATAATATTACTCTACCAAATTTTGTCCTTGTCTTAAACATTGAAAATTTTGAAGCAATTCACGTTGATAATACGGTGGAACCCAACGATTACGCATAGCAGTTTCAAAGCAGCCAAAGTAGTAGGGCTATTAACATGATGTATTCTACAATGTTCGGACCACCAAACAGAAGCAAAACTTGTGAATTCACAAACAACAGAGAGCATGTAAAACATTGTTCTCTTTCTAACTCCCAAGTAAGATATATATCTCGAACATATCTACCCACAAAGGTCGGAATATTCAATTTAAGTTTAGGGAGATGGTCATGATCTCATACCTGACGGGGTAGTGCAGCCCTACCATTGCGATTGTATCCATGTGGACGACATGGTGCTTGTGGTGGTGGTTGCCCTTGGTGCTGATTTGGAGCAACCTCTCCCTCATCATTGTAATCACCATCATATTCCTCATTCTGCTCAATGACAGTAGCAACAGCAGCCGCAGAAGCTGCCGCAGTAGCAGCAGTAGCAACGGCACCAGAATTTTGGCCTTAACCGATAGGCACACGTTGTGCTCGTCCCATGAAATTCGGACGATGTTGTTGTTGTTGTTTTTGCAGAGGTTCATAGGTGCAGCTGGCGATGGTAGACGTGCAAGCACATCATTAAACTTAGTGTCCATCTTGGTGTCGAACGGATTCTCTAAACGATCTAACATCTCCATGGCCTCTCCCAAGCTGGTCACCAAATCATCAACCTGTTCACCCATCATTTCCTGAAATTTATCATGGAGCTCCTTGTTGGTCATGCCCTCCCAGTCGATCTCATCCGGTTGTGATCCTGGCATGGTTAGCAGCAATAGGAACACACAAGAATAGGAACCTACATGCTACTAGGAAGTGGTGGTGGTGGTGATGGTGGCGTGTCACAAATCCATGAACAAACTCTCAACTTCTCACCAGTTCTTACTCAGCACCAGGCGGTGATCGGCCACCGTTGTAGTCAAAAACCCTCAAAGCTTGGATAGAGTGATTGCCAGGTGTTGTCAAACGCCCGAAGTAGATGTATGTGGAGTTAAGAAGGCTTATAATATGGTAGCAAAAAGGGTCAGCAAGAATCAGTTGAGAGAAGCAAAGCTGAAGAAACGGTCAACGACGGTACCGTGCTGCTCCTAGGCTAGACTGTACTAGAGACGCGAGCGTAGAACATCAACAAAGTCACGACGCGACACGTAATCAAGGGAAGAGCACACTTCGAAATTTTCTTTTTTCCTTTTTTTGGCGCCTCTTTTTTTGCGCTTTTTTCCCCAGAAAATCACTATAATGGCGAGTGTCTCAAAACTCTTCCGAAGGTCTAAAAGCAGGATATGCACGAAAAAAAATGACTAATTTTTTTCTGGACACCTGGAGCAAAAACTGGAAACTGCTCAAAAAATTCTATAAAACCGTCTATCTCAAAACGCTCTACTACACCTACAAATAGGATAGCCAGAATTTTTTTTGACCGGTGTGTTTTTCAAAAATTTTGGTCCTAAACGGAAGGTGGTTTCCAAACTTATTTTTTCTATATCACCCTCGTCTATGAACACATAACAAAAGAAGAAATCTGAAACCTACCCAGACAAGGAAACACGAATCTGAAAACAGTTGGATCTCGAAAGAAAACCGAATATGTGATGGACTCAAATTGGTGGCAAATATGTGGTGGTGATGATGATGGTGGGTATGGCAGCGGTGCTACTGATGGTGGGTATGGCAATGGTGATGATGATGGTGGGTATGGCAATGCTGATGATGATGGTGGGTATGGCAGCGGTGATAATGATGGTGGGTATGGCGGCATGACAACTTATGAACAAAACTCGAAACTCTAAAGGACTAGATGCTAAGACCAGCAACTTGACACGACGATGCAAGCGTAAATTCAAAAAGGCAAACACCGAACGGAAAATTGCAAAGTCTCAGATTGGTTCGGATATGATCTAAAAAAAATTGTGGCTTATTTTCGTGGACTATAGGTAGGAAGAACAAATGTGATCTAAACAAAAAAAAACTGGATATTCTCACCGAGATACCTGGAAATCTAATACCACTTGATAGGGGCGAAGGTGTCCCGTCTTTCGATGAGATGGTGGCTATCATTTTCGGTGGAGTAGACTTTGACGATCTAACTACAAACGTGTGAGGACATCGCACCTTAGCAATCGCTAAACCAACACTGAGAGGTTTTTGACCACGCCAGAGTACGATCAACCTGACCATGAGGGTCTATTTCCTACACGCAAACAAATAACAAGGAAGAAACCGAAATTGCAATCTGGCTATTGCGAATATAAGAGGAAAGTTTTATTGATGAAAGTGGGATTCTGTGACGTCCTGGTCTGGTCGTTGAACACAAACGAATGACACGAAGTTGCAGCTATGGCGAACTTTTAATCTAAACAAAGCCCAAGTCTAAACGGCGCCCTAAGGGATCTATATATGGGGGAATAGAGGGGGATTTAGTGGCCCCTTGGAGGAGGGGTCCGAAACCAACCCTAACTCAGTTCCCCCACACATACGGACTCTAAAAACATCCTATAATGTGGTGTTTCGAAATTACATGGGCCTGGCCCAAAAATAAGGTGGCGCAACACATTTATAAAGTGGCATGTTCAATATTTTGTCCAAGACTTCATGCTCTCTTTATGGTGGCTTCAAAGTGCGAAAATCACCACTAGAAGCTCTATTGCTCTTTCCTGCACGCGCACCTTCTTCTCCATGCTTGTTCCCGCTCCAATGGCCTTCCTTCTTGTCCATGCTAGGTCCTTCATTCATAAGTAAAACAAAAGTATCTAATTTAGGCAGCATCATATGTTCATGAACATTAGAAGCATTTCCAAGAAAAGAAATTACCTGGTAATTCAATTGGCGTGCACGAGCTCTAGTAATTGGTCCAGTATGTATAGCAACAGGGCTTTAGGTGTAACAAATGTCCTCATTAATGCCTCCTTCGGAGTGAGTGCCTCCGAGTCACCGCTATTTGGCCCGTTCATGGGGAACTTGATCTTCTTCGGCTTGAAGAGAGATGTTCACATGTCGTCCATGTCCGTGCGGAAGAAGTGGCGGACCATCTGGAGGTCCTTAGGCTTGTAAAGCCACATCGGGCTAGGCCGAAGCTCGAGTGGCAGGATGCTGTGATGTAGCATCACGTTGATCACATCCACCAGCTTGGCATTGTCCTTGAGGGCGTGGATCTTTTTCTGGAGGATGGTGACCTCCTCCAAGTTGCCCCACTCCAAACTCTTCGGCTGGGAGGAGTTCAGTTTCCCTGGAGGCAAACCCGTGAAGGGTGGGAGCTCGGCCTGGTTCTAGGCGCGGGTCTCGGTGAAGTAGAACCAGTCCCGCTACCACATCTTCACCGTTTCGACAAAATTCCCCTCTAGCCACTCCGCTGTCTTGAGTTTGCTAATCATTGCATCATCAAAGTCGGCGAAGCAGCCACCGTCGCCGCTACCACCACTCTTCGTCTTGACACAGAATGTCTTCAGCCATGGGTCGAATTGTGGAGCACCCTCGGAAATGCTTCACACACCGTAATGAAGGCAGTGAGGTGGAGAATGGAATTTGGGGTGAGATTGTAGAAATCAAGCCCATAGAAGAATAGCACCCCACGCACGAAGGGATGCATGGGAAATCCCAGACCTCTGACGAGGTGGGAGACGAAGACGACCCGCTCCCCTGCTTGGGGAGTGGGGATGTGCTGGTTGGGCTCCGGGACCCTGCAGGCCACGTCGTCGGGTATGTACCCCGCCACCCGGAGCTCGGTGATCGTGGCGTTGTCGACCTTCAAAGGTACCCATTGCCCATTCAGATATGCCTTAGCCATTGCGGTGGAAAAGCTTTGAGCTTGGAAAGTTTTGAGAGCACTAAACCAAAGGAGGTTTTGCTGCTGGAGCAAGAGGAGAGCGTGGGGAAAAAGGATTAACAGACCCCAGACCTTTACAGGCTAGTAAAAGGTGAAGAGTGCCATTAACTACGCTGAGAAAATCGCCAAGTTTCAGCGGGATTGTGCCATTGTGGACGCGTGGGGTAAAGGAATCGTTGATGATATCCCCTAAAACACAGGGCACGATCTCTATTTTGATACGCCATGCCAAGAGTCGCCTCGAACCATAGTTTGAGTAAGTTGTGACAGATATGCATGGTGTCATTAATATGACGATTTAGAAAAAGTTGTCAGTACCTTGCTACTGGACAAGCCTGTGCTTCTAGTCCTCGGGATTCAATTATACACTTCGGATAGGGGGGGGATTATGCACAGTTGCTTGGGGCTGGAATGTTTAACTTGCCAGCCGAGCTGAAGACTACCGATCCGAGAACATTTATCTGAAGTCACGTGTCATCTACGGCTTGGAAGACAAGTTCGGGGGCTACTAAGGGAGTCCTGGACTAGGGGGTCCCAGCCTAGTGTCACATCCCAAGTTTCCCCCTTTGCTTTGAGCTAGCTAGTGGGGAGGAACAAACCCTAGCACCTCACTTTAATTAAACCAATTCCAATAATTGTGTTTTTCAATTAATCCAAAATGCCCTTCAAAAATGTCCACCATGTCTGATAAATGTTGGCAACAACATATCAGGGGTGAACTATATTTTCACACCTTTTGGCGTTTTAAATAATCCAGCAAAGTTGCTGAAAATGATAAATATAGCACTATAAATATTTTAGTTACTTCAAAATTTCTGATACTTTTTGTGGGACTTTGAAATATTCAAACTATATCCCAGAAATAATTTCATGTTTTTAGCTCTATGATTTTTGCCCAAACAAAATAAAACAAAGAGCAGAAATTAGAAAACAGAAGAAAATTAGAAAGGAGAAAACTTACATGGAGCCCAGTAGCTGGCCGGCCCAGTGGCCCATGGCCACTCATCCCTAACCTCTGCCAGAAGGCAGAGGCAAAGGGGGGCACGATGCACGCGCGGGAGCTCCACGCCAGCAGCGTGCCTGGCCTCCCCGCCGCTATGGTGACTTGGATAGGCTCAGGAGAGCTGTCCCGAATTGTTCCCTCCTCGCCATTCATCCCATCTTCTCCCTCCCTCGCTCTGTCGCCATGGCCGCCCTCTGCTCGAGCTCGCCGCCATCGTAATCGCAGCCACCGTGCTCCCCTCGCCCCTCTGAACCGTCTACGAGCTCTGCCTCGTCCCCCTCAAGCTCTCCAGCAAGCCATGCGACACCAGAAGCCCCCTATTGCCGCCCCGAGGTCGTCTTTAACCTCGGACCACCGGAGATTGCCGCCGCCCGTTCATCGCCTCCAGGCCGTCTCTGAGCCAGCTTCCAACGCCACTGCACTCACCGTGAGCCCCTTGACCCAATCCCCCTCTCCTCCCTATCGAGTACGGGCCGTAGGCTCAGATTGCTTCGAGCCCGAGGAGCTCCGCCGTACGGACCTTGACGCCGGCGATGATCTGGTGCTTCTCCGGTCCAGCGAGCGCACTAGATGGAACCACCAGCTCGCGTAGATGCTATAGTTGCTAAGCAGCGGCTCTGTTGCGCCCTGTGGCATCAGCTCTGAGCTCACTCGAGCTCTAGCAGCCGCACGGCTCGACGCCGGCAAGGGTTCCGGCGACCCCGTGGCCACTTGACCCCCTAGTTCGATGCGACCAAATGTGGGCTACGATCTGGTAGCCTCTGCGCGCCCATCTGCCGTCTGTGGCGCATTTCTAGTGATGCGCCACCATCGGTTTGGTCATCGTTGGTGAAACTCCGTCGAGGCCCGACGTGGCAGTTCATTAGGAATTAATCGCACTGCTTAATACACTTAAGAGACGCTGTCGGGACCCCGATCCTAAGCCATATGAATCCAGCCTGTAACATATCACATCACTTTGCGGCCTCACGCATGGTAATCCCCAAGGCTACCACCTTACCTTGGTCAGGACCGTTTGCGCCTTTCTGCTCACGGATATGAACATGCCGCTTGCAATCATACGTCAAAGAAGCCGGGTCGACATGAATAGTCATAGAACCCAAGTGGCACATCCGTACATGGACATGCATATGTAACCCAACAATGCAGGTGTCGGTCATCAGCGTGTGTAGATGAGTCATAGCAAGCTACACGGACTTCATTACGTCGTGAGGCATTTCTGTCCTCAACTGCGCGTAGACGAGTCATAGCAGGCTACATGGACTCCATTACACTACGAGACATTTCCCCATAGGGACAGACACATCAACAAAGAAGGATACACGCCGGTCAATCAATGTGTCCGGAGCAGTACCAAGCTACCATGGCTGAGTGGAGGCACAAAGAGGCATTTCCCCGTAAAGAGTACTACTAAAGGCACACAACTAGGTGTAGTATCCCATACATACCGATGCACGTCACACGTACGCACAACATACACGATGTGCATAGATGCAACATGGCATCACAACATAACCATACAACATCACAACATTTATTTAGAAGGCTCGAAAGAGGGTTGCATAATATGTTCATACAGGTAGGGGTCACATGACCCGACACTCAAGTCATAAAAACAAGTCTTACACGCCATGCGGAAGCATAAATCTGTTTGAGTACAGACAAATGAAAGGATAAAAGGCACGTAGCCTGACTATCTACAACCCTTCCCAAGGGTGCCGGACCGTAGCTGGGATACCAGCTACTCTGCGTCGTCGACATCTAGATAAAACCCACCAGATGGGTCGTGGGTCTCCTCTGCAATAGTTTAAGCAAACATGAGTACAAACATACTCAGCAAGTCTTTAAATCAGATCTAGTCTACTCATGCATTTGTATCAAAAGAGGATGGTGCTGTTTCATGCAGCACGCCAGCTTTGACTCTTGGCTATCCTATACTACGACTACCTGTACTTTGAGTAAGTTTGAGAAAGCCTACACGAGTCCACTAACACCACAACAATACACTACCATGGATCCGCTCCCGTCTCCCTACGAAAGTGCCATCCACAGTACTCACACTTGTCTTGATACTTTTATGAGTAACCATTAAAGTTGTTTATGAACAGCATAAGTTTCCAAGTAGTCCATATCCGAGGATGCGGCTATTCGAACAGATTCATACCCTCCAGGGGTGTACTCCTTCACACACGCTCTTGACACTTATCGTTAGGTGCACGTTAAAATGGCACCTCGGCAACCTTCAAGCGGAAGCCCAGCGAGGGAGTCGGCCACGACCGTCAACCACACAAGACCCTAGTCCAGGTTTATCGCCTATTTGAGACTGAACCCTCACGGAAGTCCGGCCGAAGTTTACGCTACGGCCTCAAACGATGTGTGCAGGGTTCCCAAGCCCACCGTTCGGGTGCTACTTGGTACACGGTGCCACTGCCTACCGCGTCGTAGCCCACCCCTATGGTCAGTGCTACGCACAGCCTCCAACATAGCTATAAACACCAGAAACTAGTTGCAACTCCTGGACAGAGGACTAGGCGGTTAATAAGTCGAGAGGGGTCGAGTTTCCGGAATCCAATGCATGGTAGTAACTGGTCTTGGATCACAAACAAGGAACTCAGTTCCTAAAGACGGTTCCAGTGAGAAAACCCTCTATGTACTCCTACATAGCCTCTCGTTTCTACCTTTACCAAATCAGGTTCATCACTCAGCTCATCACATCAGAACACCATCGTTTCACTCCGGTTCATTACCCAGATGAATCAGACCTGACACAACTCTAAGCATAGCATGCATAGCAGGGTAAAGCACATCATGGCTCAAGCATCTACCAAGGATGCTAGTATGCTTGGTTTAGCTATTTACTGTGACAATGACAGGTCATGTAGAGGAATGGGTTCAACTACCGCCCCTACCTGTATGAACATATTATGCAAGGCTCTTCCGAGCCTTCTAAATAAATGTTGTGATGTTGTATGGTTATGTTGTGATGCCATGTTGTATCTATGCATATCGTGCATGTTGTGCATACGTGTGACGTGCATCGGTATGTATGGGATTCAACTCCTAGTTGTGTGCCTTTAGTAGTACTCTTTACGGGGAAATGCCTCTTTGTGCCTCCACTGAGCCATTGTAGCTTGCTACTGCTCCGGACACATTGATTGACCGGCGTGTATCCTTCTTTGCTGTTGTGTCTATCCCTATGGGGAAATGTCTCGCAGTGTAATGGAGTCCATGTAGCCTGCTATGACCTGTCTACGCGCAGTTGAGGACAAAAATGCCTCATGGCGTAATGGAGTTCGTGTAGCTTGATATGACTCGTCTACACACGTTGATGACCGACACCTGCATTTTTGGGTTACGTGTGCCTGTCCCTGTATGGATGTGCCACTTGGGTTCTATGACTAGTCATGTCGACCCGGGTTCTTTGACGTATGATTGCTAGCGGCATGTTCATATCTGTGAGCCAAAAGACACAAACGGTCCCGGCCATGGTAAGGTGGTAGTCGTGGGGATTACCGTCCGTGAGGCCGCAAAGTGATGTGATATGTTACATGTTGGATTCATATGGCTTCGGATCAGGGTCCCGACAGCGTTGGTATCAGAGCCTCACTGACTGTTGGATTACCAAGCCAAACTGGTCGAAGTTGAGTCTAGAAATGCTTTAGTTATGTAAAGAAATTGATTGTGGAAGGAAACGTAAGGCTCTTTTTACTTCTCTTCTCGAGTCATTCTATTATGAGTCACCCTCATCTTTTCTACGGGGTTTAAGACCTAGGCTTTTTATCTATCTCTCAGTATCACGAGTTACTACTCCGTAGACTCGTAGGAACAATTGTTTGAGAGTCAACTCCAGTTTTCAAGTATTTTTCCTGTGCGACAAATCAGTTGACTATGGAACCTTGAAACTAGAAAGTTGAGTGCTAATGCTATCCAATCCTTTGCAGGTTGTCCCAAAATCTTTTTTAAGCAATTACAATAGTTATACTGCCCGATTTATTCTAGGAGCTGTAGTGCATTCCGCATCTATTACGTTAGAGTTGTTGTCTTCCTTGTCCAAGATGTGGGTTTTGTTTTCCCCAGGATGGTTTCCACTAGGAACAACCCCGCTCCTGCTTATGAGGAGGGAGAGGGCAGTGGAGCAAGGCAAGAGAACTTGCCTCACCCGCCATCTTTGGCGGAAGTGATGCTTGAGGCAGAGAGGAACAAGAGAAAGACCAACCGACTGCTCGAGCATATCGAGCAGAACACTGCACGACAGCCACGCAATGATGCAGTCTCCCTGAATGACTTTGTGAAGCTATATCCGCCAAAGTTCCACCATTCCATAGATCCTATCGACGTAGACGACTGGCTGTCCAGCATGGCTCGCAAGATATACGCTCTGCCAATGTGGCAAAAGCTGACAAGGTGACCTTTGCTGCTTATTTCCTTGAGGGCCCTGCCAATCAGTGGTGGGAAAATTATGAAGCCATCCATCCTGACGGCCCAGCAACGACCTGGACTGACTTTAGTAGTGCCTTCCACACTCACCATATTCCAGAAGGTCTTATTTACCGTAAGAGGGAGGAGTTGTGTGCCTTTACTCGGGGCAAGTTAACTGTGGACGCTTATAGCCGCGAGTTCGGGAATCTTGCTCGCTATGCACCTGAGGATGTGTCAACTGACACCAAGAAGCAAGCAAGTTTCCAGAAGGGACTGAGCCCAGAGCTCCGCCGTGATCTGCACCTGGACAAGTGTGCCAATTTCCAGGCTCTTGTCAACAAAGCCATCAATGCCGAGACTGGACAGACTGACTACGAGGCAACCAGGAAGCACTCTCGTTACTTCAGCTCCTCATCCGGCTTAGGATCTCATAAGCGCCGAGTGTGGGTTCCAAACAAAACTCTGCCATCGAGGTATACAGCGAGGCCATCCTATGAGGCGGCTCGTCCAACTCAGACCAACCCTCCAGCTAAGACCTATGGTGGTCCTGCTGCCAATGCTGCTCCACGGTCCACTATCGTGATTTGATACAAGTGTGGAGAGCCAGGTCATTACTCTCGTGAGTGCCCATAGAACAATGCTAAGTCTACTGGCCATGGGAAGCCGGGGCGTTCTTTGTGTAGCCAACTCCTACCGCTCGTGGACGTGTGAACAACATCACCCTTGATGAAGCCAATGATGATCCAGACATTGTCCTTGGTACGCTCCTTGTCAATTGTCATCCAGCATCTGTTTTTTTGACACTGGAGCATCTTATTCATTCATTTCTAAAAGTTATGCAAAGTTGCATAAAATGTATTTTTGTGATATGCCCACTCCATTAGTAGTTCAGAATCCTGGTTCTAAATGGCAAACTTCTAGAGTGAGCCATGGCAATGAGATTCTTGTGGATAGACTGGTCTTCCTAGCTTCTTTGATAGCCCTTAAGTCTTCGGACATCAATATCATCTTGGGTATGGACTGGATGGCAGCCCATTACGCTAAGATTGATACTCATACTAGGAATGTTCAGCTTACACATCCATCGGGTGAGATAGTTAATGTCTCAACTCGAGTGCTAAGCGCCAAATCTATTCCCTCAATGCTAATCCTCTTCCAGAGCTTGAAGATATTCCGGTAGTCTGTGAATCTCCGGATGTCTTTCCAGAAGAACTGCCAGGTATTCCACCTGACAGGGATGTTGAGTTTGTGATAGACCTTGTTCCAGGGATTATCACAATAGCCAGAAGATCCTATAAGATGGCACCCTTAGAACTAGCCGAACTAAAGAAACAACTCGATGAGGTCTTGAAGAAGGGTTTCATCCATCCTAGTTCATCTCCTTGGGCTTGTCCCGTCCTCTTCGTCAAGAAGAAGGATGGAACGGATCGGATGGTTGTAAATTATCGAACAGTCAATCTGGTCACCATAAAGAACAAGTATCCGCTCCCGAGGATCAATGACTTGTATGATCAGCTCACTGGATCCTCAGTCTTTTCCAAAATGGATTTGAGGTTGGCATACCATCAAATCAAAATCAAGAACGGGGACATTCCAAAAACGGCTTTTGTTACTCGTTATGGCCAATACGAGTACACCGTCATGTCCTTCGGGTTAACCAATGCCCCAGCCACCTTCTCTCTCTTAATGAATTCGATCTTCATGGAGTACTTGGATAAATTCGTCGTGGTTTACCTCGACGATATACTCATATACTCGAAGAACGAACAAGAACATGCCAAGCATCTAAGGCTGGTATTGACGAAACTTCGAGAGCACCGCCTTTATGCCAAATTCTCCAAATGTGAATTCTAGTTGCCAGAAGTGACCTATCTAGGCCACGTAATCTCTGGTAAGGGTATTGTTGTCAATCCCGAGCGAGTGCAAAATGTCCTTGATTGGACTCAACCTGAATCGGTCAAGCAAGTTCGGAGTTTCCTTGGCTTAGCGAGCTAATGTCGCCGCTTTGTTGAGAACTTCTCAAAGGTTGCTAAGCCTCTAACTGGACTCCTCAAGAAAGATAAAAAGTTCGAGTGGACCCCACAATGCGAACACAGTTTTCAGGAACTCAAATGACGCCTGACTTCTGCTCCTGTATTGGTACCACCAGATTTCTCTAAGGACTTTGTTATCTATTGCGACGCCTCACGACAAGGATTAGGTTGCATTCTCATGCAAGATCGTCATGTGATTTCATACGCATCTCGACAGTTGCGTCCACCTGAGGATAATTATCCAACACATGATCTAGAGCTTGCAGCTGTAGTCCATGCACTGAAAACTTGGTGACATTACCTTCTTGGTAAACGTTGCAAGATTTACACTGATCACCAAAGTCTGAAATATATCTTCACCCAGCTGGAGTTGAATCTCAGGCAAATACGTTGGGTTAAGTTGGTCAAAGATTACGACTTAGGGATAACATACACCCCGGGGAAAGCCAATGTCATGGCTGATGCACTAAATCGTAAGTCTTATTGTAACAACCTGATGTTACAACAAGGTCAACCACATCTCTATGAGGAATTTCGGAAGCTAAATATTCACATTGTTCCTCAAGGATTCCTTTCCAACTTGGTGGCGAAGCCCAACCTTACGGATCAAATCATAGAAGCCCAGAAGCATGATACCGGGATTTCCCGGATCAAGAAGAACAATAAAGGGGGTAACGCTAAATGCTTCTCGGTAGATGATCGGGGAGTTGTCTTCTTTGAGAATCGCTTGGTGGTTCCCAAGAAACAGCATCTGCGGCAGTTGATCCTTAAGGAGGCTCATGACTCTCCTCTCACGATTCATCCTGGTAGTACCAAGATGTATCAGGACCTACGCCAGAGGTTCTGGTGGACTAGGATGAAGAAAGAAATTGCTCAGTTTGTTGCTAACTGCGACGTTTATCATCGCGTTAAAGCAAAACATCAAAGGCATGCTGGCAGCCTTCAACCCTTAGCTATTCCTGAATGGAAATGGGACATAGTCAGTATGGATTTCATCACCGGTTTTCCCAGGATCAAGAGAGGGAATAATGCTATCTTCGTGGTCATTGACCGCCTTTCCAAAGTGGCTCATTTCCTTCCTGTTCGAGAGAGTATAACTGCTAGCCAGCTAGCGGAGCTATATATTTCTTGGATAGTGTTTCTTCCTAGTGTTCCTTTGGAGATTAACTCAGACCGTGGAAGTATCTTCACTTCCCGATTCTGGGAAAGCTTCCAAAATTCTATGGGGACTCGTCTCTCTTTTAGCACTGCTTTCCATCCGCAGTCAAGTGGTCAAGTAGAACGAGTCATTCAAATTATGGAATACAAGATCAGAGCTTGTGTTATCTCTTTCGGTATGGATTGGGAGAAATGTCTTCCATTTTCCGAATTTGCTTATAACAATAGTTATCAGTCTAGCTTGGGCAAAGCTCCTTTTGAAGTTCTCTATGGACAAAGGTGTCGAACACCTCTCAACTTGTTAGAAACCGGGGAGAGGCAACTCTTTGGCCCGGATATGATGTAGGATGCAGAGGAGCAAGTTCGCATTATTCGTGAAAAGTTGAAAATAGCCCAATCTCGTCAAAAGATTCAATATGATCGCCATCATAAGGCTGTGACCTATGAAGTTGACGAGAAGGCTTACCTTCGGGTTACACCTCCGAAGGGTACGCAACGATTCCGTATCAAGGGAAAGTTGGCTCCTCGTTACATCGGTCCTTTTCGCATTCTTGCCAAATGAGGAGAAGTTACCTACCAATTGGAACTTCCATCGCATATTTCCAAAGTTCATGATGTCTTCCATGTCTCGCAACTCAGGCGTTGCTTCTCGGACCCTGTCCGTGAAGTGGAACACGAAACGCTTGATCTCCAAGATAACCTCACATATCGAGAGTACCCTGTTCGTATTCTTGATCAAGCTAATCGTACCACACGACGTCAAAACACCAAGTTTCTCAAGGTTCAATGGTCACACCATTCTGAAAAAGAAGCTACTTGGGAAAGAGAGGACCGTCTTCGACTAGAGTACCCCGCGCTCTTCCCGACGACTCCTAAATCTTGGGACGAGATTCTTTTGAGTGGGGGTGAGTTGTCACATCCCTAGTTTCCCCCTTTGCTCTGAGCTAGCTAGTGTGTTGGACCATGTTTAATTTTTGCTAAACTTGAAATGGGGAGGAACAAACCCTAGCACCTCACTTTAATTAAACCAATTCCAATAATTGTATTTTTCAATGAATCCAAAATGCCCTTTAAAAATATCCACCATGTCTGATAAATGTTGGCAACAACATATTAGGGGTGAACTATATTTTCGCAACCTTTTTGGCATTTTAAATAATCTAGCAAAGTTGTTGAAATGATAAATAAAGGACTATAAATATTTTAGTTACTTCAAAATTTCTGAAACATTTTGTGGGACTTTGAAATATTCAAACTATATCCTAGAAATAATTTGAGGGTTTTGGCTCTATGGTTTTTGCCCAAACAAAATAAAACAAAGAGCAGAAATTAAAAAAACAGAACAAAATTAGAAAGGAGAAAACTAACCTGGAGCCTAGCAGCTGGCCGGCCCACTGGCCCATGGGCAGTCATCCCTAACCTCTGCCAGAAGGCAAAGGCAAAGGGGGCCACGGCGCACGCACGGGAGCTCCACGCCAGCGGCCTGCCTGGCCTCCCTGCCGCTTTCGTGAGTTGGATAGGCTCAGGAGAGCTATCCCGGATCGTTCCGTCCTCGCCATTCACCCCCTCTTCTCCCTCCCTCGCTCTGTCGCCATGGCCGCTCTCTGCTTGAGCTCGCCGCCATCGTAATCGCAGCCACCATGGTCCCCTCGCCCCTGTGAACCGCCTACGAGCTCCGCCTCGTCCCCCTCAAGCTCTCCAGCAAGACGCGCGATGCCAGAATCCGCCAATCGCCGCCCCGAGGTCGTCTTCAACCTCGGACCACTGGAGACCGCCGCCGCCCGTTCGGCGCCTCAAAGCCATCCCCGAGCTAGCTTCCACCACCACTACACTCGCCGTGAGCCCCTAGACCCATTCCCCTCCCCTCCCTATCGAGTACTGACCGTTGGCTCGGATTACTTCGAGCCCGAGGAGCTCCGTCGTACAGACCTTGACGCCGGCGATGTTCCGATGCTTCTCCGGTCACTAGATGGAACCACGAGCTCGCGTAGATGCTATAGGAGCTAAGCAGCGGCTCTGTTGCACCCTGTGGCATCGGCGCTGAGCTCACCCGAGCTCCGGCAGCCGCACGGCTTGACGCTGGCAAGGATTCCGGCGATCCCGCGGCCACTTGACCCCCTAGTTCGATGCGGCCGAACGTGGGCTACGATCTGGTAGTCTTCACACATCCATCCACCGTATGTAGCGCATTTCCGGCGAAGCACCGCCGTCGGTTTGGTTATCTTCGGCGAAACTCCGGCGAGGCCCGACGTGGCAGTTCATTAGGAGTTAATCGCACTGCAGACGCTGACAGTGGGCCCTGACCCAAGTCAAAGCCCCAGTCAACTCGGGATTTATCCCTGAGTCAATGACAGTAGGGCCCCACCTGTGAGTGACCCTAGCCAGCCCTGGGTCACTAACAAGTGGGCCCTACTGGTCAGTTTTAACCTGGCAATGGTCAGCTGACCTGCTGATGCAATGCTCACGTATATCTGATGCAATAAATGATTTTCTTGTATTAAAATAATTCAGGAAATTCCAGAAAATAGATAAAACTTAGAAAAATCATATAAATTAATCTGTAAGTCGGATGAAAATAATTTATATATGAAAATTGCTCAAAAAATCCAATGAATCCATTTGTGCTATTTTCATGCATGATAGAGCAACCTAAATAGAAGAACATGCACATTTTACTTAAATGTAATATGTTGAATAATTCATGGAGTTTGAATTTGAACCCTAGGTTCAAAGCTACTTCATCTAACATCAATGATAGTTGCATTAGGTCAAATGCAGCATAATGCCATGTCATAATCATGCATCATAGTGTTGCATATGACGTGTATTGATTGGTCCTTTGTATTTGTTGCGGTAGGCTGCGCTCCGCAGGATACCCACGAGTATCCAACTGAAGGAGAGTATTCCACCGCTAATCTGCAAGGCAAGCAACCTCATTGATCATATCCAATACAATCCTACTCTCTCGCTCCTGCTCTCGTTTATTGCATTAGGACAATAAGATTCAACTGTTACTTGTTGTGGTAGTTGAACCCATTCCTCTGCATGACCTGTCATTGTCACAATAAATGGCTAAACCAAGTAACCTAGCATACCTGGTAGATGCATGAGCCATGATGTGCTTTACCCTTCTATGCATGCTATGCTTAGAGTCGTGTCAGGTCTGATTCATCTCGGTGATGAACCGGAGTAAAACGATGGTGTTCTGATGTGATGAGCTGAGTGATGAACGTGATTTGGTAAAGGTAGCGATGAGAGGCTATGTAGGAGTACATAGCGGGTTGTATCATTTGAACCGTCTTTAGGAACTGAGTTCCGTGTTTGTGATCCAAGACCAGTTACTACCATGCATTGGGTTCCGGTAACTCGGCCCCTCTCGACTTATTAACTGGCTAGTCCTCTATCCAGGAGTTGCAACTAGTTTCTCGTGTTTGTAGCTATGCTGGAGGCCGTGTGTAGCGCTGACCTTAGGGGTGGGCTACAACGTGGTAGGTAGTGGCACGGTGTATAAAGTGGCACCCGAACGGTGGGCTTGGGAACCCTGCACACATCGTTTGAGGCTGTAGCGGAAACTTTGGCCGGACTTCCGTGTGGGTTCAGTCTCAAATAGGCGATAAACCTAGACTAGGGTCTTGTGTGGTTGACGATCGTGGCCGACTCCCTCGTTGGGCTTCCGCGAAGGTTGCCGAGGTGCCATTTCAACGTGCACATAGCGATAAGTGGCGAGAGCATGTGTGAAGGAGTAGACCCCTGCAGCGTATGAATCTGTTCGAATAGCCGCGTCCTTGGATATGGACTACTTGGAAATTTATGTTGTTCATAGACAACTTTAATGGTTACTCATAAAAGTATAAAGACAAGTGTGAGTGTCGTGGATGGCACTCTCGTAGGGAGACGGGAGCGGATCCATGGTAGTGTATTGTTGTGGTGTTACTGGACTTGTGATGCTTTCTCAAACTTATTCAAAGTACTGGTAGTCGTAGTATAGGATAGCCAAGAGTCAAAGTTGGCGTGCTTCATGAAACACCACCATCCCCTTTTGATACAAATCCATGAGTAGACTAGATCTGATTTAAAGACTTGTTGAGTACGTTTTTACTCACGTTTGCTTAAACTATTGTAGAGGAGAACCACGACCCATCTGGTGGGTTTTATCTAGATGTCGACGACGCAGAGTAGCTGGTATCCCAAATACGGTCCGCCACCCTTGGGAAGGGTTGTAGATAGTCAGGCTACGTGCCTTTTATCCTTTCATATGTCTGTACTCAGACAGCTTTATGCTTCCGCATGGCGTGTAAGACTTGTTTGTATGACTTGAGTGTCGGGTCATGTGACGCCTACCTGTATGAACATATTATGCAAGGCTCTTCCGAGCCTTCTAAATAAATGTTGTGATGTTGTATGGTTATGTTGTGAATCCATGTTGTATCTATGCATATAGTGCATTTTGTGCGTACGTGTGACGCGCATCGGTATGTATGGGATTCGACACCTAGTTGTGTGCCTTTAGTTGTACTCTTTACGGGGAAATGCCTCTTTGTGCCTCCACTGAGCCATGGTAGCTTGCTACTGCTCCGGACCCATTGATTGACCGGCGTGTATCCTTCTTTGCGCTGTGTCTGTCCCTATGGGAAATGTCTCCCAATGTAATGAAGTTCATGTAGCCTGCTATGACTCGTCTACGCGCAGTTGAGGACAAAAATGCCTCACGGCGTAATGGAGTCCGTGTAGCTTGCTATGACTCGTCTACACACGCTGATGACCGACACCTGCATTGTTGGGTTACGTATGCTTGTCCCTGTATGGATGTGCCACTTGTGTTCTATGACTAGTCATGTCGACCCGGGTTCTTTGACGTATGATTGCTAGCGGCATGTTCATATCCGTGAGCCAAAAGACGCAAACGGTCTCGGACAAGGTAAGGTGGAAGCCGTGGGGATTACCGTGCGTGAGGCCGCAAAGTGATGTGATATGTTACAGGCTAGATTCATATGGCTTAGGATCGGGGTCCCGACACCTAGCTGGTCTAGTCCATGGGCTGGGCTCGAGGCCCATCTAGGGGGAAGGACTTTGGAGGCCCTAGGATAGGGCGTGAGCACATCGGATTCTACCGAAGACTTGGCGTGTACTCCAAGGACAGATGATCCGTTCGGCATGTAATTCGTAGATGGTAACCAACATTCTTGTAAACCTAGATACCCCCGGTGCCTATATAAACTGGAGGGTTTATCCCATAGAGGACACCCATACATATCATCATCAACCCTAGGGTTTAGACCACAAACATACAATCTTGAGGTAGATAACCTCTGTACTTGGTACACCAATAATATAACAAGAGCAGGACATAGGGTTTTAGCTCCATGGGGAGGGCCTGAACCTGGGTAAAAACCTTGTGTTTCCTTATCTCCTGTTACCATCGATACGTTCTCACAGCTCGGGCCCCCCTACCTGAGGTCTGCCAGTTTTGACACCGACATCGAGGACCATACCCGCACCACCCAGGGTCCTCGCACTGCCCCCGCCTTTGACCACACTCGATCTGCACTGCCGAGGATCCTCCCTTCGCCTTTGCCTCACCTGAGCGCAATGGAGAAATAGCGATGAGCACCGCGAGAGGAGGAGGGGATATGCGTGGCTCGAAATTTAAAACCGCCGCCTACGACGCACGACACAGAGAACTGCTAACATCCTCTACGACGAGTGGGCTCTCCCAAGGGTAACGTGTCGCATGGCATGGCCCGCCCGGACCAGGTGCGTGGTTCAGCATGACCCCTGACCAGGTAACACCTGGAGTCGCCAGCCGTTCGATTCAACATGATCGAGCAGCATGCTCGAATACGCATGAGTGTGCATACTATATTGTACAGAAGAGGATGGGGTTAAAAGATCCCCTCCACGTTAGTGTTACAAATTAGAAGCACACCAACTCCATGTCCACCCTATTTATGTCCTAACTTGTCACTCTAGCCCACACTTCCACGGCTCGAAAGAAGACCTCCGTGTTCCCTTTGAGCAAACCCGCTTCCTTCCACCCTTGTCCCTCCTTCCGTAACTTGTTGATGACAAGATTCTTTGATGGCGTAGCTCCGTCAATCACAATATTATTGCGATGCATCCACAACTCCCACATGACTAATATGAGTAGTGCTCTAACCGCTTTCTTGTGTTGTCCTATTGCTCCCTTGTCCATGCACCAATCCCGAAAGCCCTTGTCTTGGGACCCCGACTCATAAGTCGAAGTCACCAAATGCACGTGTATAGACATCCCAAGATCAATGCTCATTGACCACACTGAAACAGAGTAAGAAGAGTATTACATCCATTACATACCGTCTTACACAAATATAACCATTATGGTCAAGTCTTACACAGATAGGGCCATGAAGGCCTAACATCAAATAAACACTTGCGGTGGAAATCTTCAACGATAACTTGGACCCATGCCATTTTCCTTAACACTACAGGCATTCTGACTATGAAGCATCATAATTCGCATTTTCGTCACCAAGGTTCTCTTCATCAAATTCATGTTCTTCCATGCCTAGCCAATTAAATGACAATAGACAAGCCAATGAGTACTTTGATTGTACTCGCAAGCAAACCATGTTTTGGAACAAGGTAATCATGCATGGTATAACACTAAGTTGGTATTTTTGTGGAAAGCTAGTTTTTCAATGCAATGACATGTCGTACCATTTTAGAAATAATGCATCAACATGATGTAGTTGTCCATATGAACATGTTATAGATATCAATATAAACAGAGTAACTCAACTCTAGTTTCATCATCTTGACAAACCATCTATCATAGCTCAAGGTTTCCTTTCACGTACCAAAGTTTTGTAAAACATCGAACGTAGCTTAAACAGGACCACCCAACTGTCCTTTCCTATGGACACGGCTATTCAAATAGCTTGATACTCTACAGAGGTTGCACACTTTACCCATAAGACTAGGGGAACCTTGGTGTTAATCCATGACTCATGGTACATTAAGTACCCGAGGTAAGAACCCGAACAATACCTCTCCCAGACGACAATAACATAGAGTCCGCGCGTTGTACCCGGCCCTCGTGTTAAAGCCTCACACAAGAGGACAGATACATGCCTCAAGTGAGAGGACAAATACATTTGGTCAACAACACAACTACATGAGAGGACTCAATGGTGTGCTCGGTGTCTACGAAAAAAGCCATAGTCATCCATTCCGGCATGACCCCGTATCGAGAGTGACCATGCCACTCCCGCCACTAGTAATGTGGGCTCTCTGCTAGTATCGAGCAAGGTAATCAATAAAGCCCAGTCCCATAAGGAGTAGTGTGGTTGTACGTGTTTGGTTGGGATGGTCAGCAAATCTTAAATCTCTCTGTTTTCGAAAACACTGTCGGTCCAATGGAACCACGGTACCACGGCCCATCTACTGCCGGCCCAGTCAACGACACGAAGAAGGCCCAGTGCAGGAGACAACCCACTGGGAGATTCTGAAGATCACCCCGCGAGGCCCCGGCTCTACGAGGCTCTTTCTCTCTCTCAAAGGGGCCCCCATGACACCTGTCAACAGGTCGTGAGAGGTCCCGCGAGGCCTCCCCCGTGAGGTTGCCTCCCGCAAAGCTCTCTGCTTAAAGAGGCCATGCGGTGCTGATAAACACGATCACGTGCCCGCCACATGGGTGACATGGTAGAGTGACAGAGACTACAAGGACGGCGGCAGCGGGCTCATGCAAAGGATCTTTCCTGTTTGTGATAAATGGGCAGCGAGCAGCAGTCCTCCTCCAAGATGAGTCCTAGGACTTACCTCTCTACTGCAAGGAGACCAACATGACGCTGGTCACCAGGACGAGCGTCACCGGCAAGCCCAGGAGCATGTCTTGGACAGCTGCTACACAGCGTGAAGACCGACTTTGTCAGAGAAGATTGCGCGCTTCTCCCCCTCCAAATTGCCGCCCTTTGGTCATCCTTTTCTCGCTAATATTTTGGGAAGAGAGGCCCAAGGCAAGGACAAGAGGGATAGGTCGCCACCATAGAAAGGGATCGAAGGATTGAGCCCTCATTCTCCACCCGAGAACCCTTCTTCTACCTCGCAAGTTGTAGACTTGTGCAACAAAAGAGAGAAATCAATCTACCAAGCAGGAGTAGGGTTTTGAACCGCAAAGTGGCCAGAACCTGGGTAAATCCGTGCATCTCCTTCATGCTCGGTGTGCGTAGCTTCATCCTAGTCGAGGGGTAGATTTCACTTAGCTCCCCGGTGTTCGAATCGGGTTCTTGAGATGTTTCCCGTAGTTACAAAACCAACCTCCGACATTTGGCGCGCTAGATAGGGGAGATCCTTCTCTGTCTTCTTCCTCGAGTCTGCTCGACATCGACATGGCCGAGGCGCGCCCCAAGAAGCATGCGTGCAGGGCCCAGATGGTCCACACGGAGCCCATCATCAATGCCAATTACCACCGGAACCCTTGTGCTGTCACCGAGCCGCGGCCGGGGAGGCGCATGCTTCCTCTATCCATCCCTCCATGCAGGCAAACCCTCTGCTCGCACACACCACCATGGAGTCTTCGAGCGGTCGCCACGCCCCGCCGGCTTCATAGGCTGCGCTCCTCATGGCGCAAGAGCTGCTGATCTGCCGCCTAACTCCGGCTGGCTACGATGCCTAGCTCGCATGCATCACCGAGCTCGTCAACACCGCTGGAGACGCCCCTGCTCTCACCCACTCCCTGCCTCCTCCCCCCGCCGTAGGGAGCAAGGGCAGGGCAGGACGCTCCTCATCCACCACCTCCGCCCAACGAGGGCGATGGTCCTCATGGTGGTGAGCGCACTCGGCTGCCATCCCACGGAGCATCTTCGCCGCCCCATGCAGATCCAAGCTGCTAGATCATCTGCCACATGGCCCCCGACGCTCGTGTGATCCTCGAACGATACTGCGAGCGCCAGAACCACAATCTCCAGTATGTTGCCGCGGCCGGGCCTCAGAACCGTGCCGCTCTCGCCGGCGGCATTCCATCCAGCAGTTGGGGCTACCGAGCCTTCACCCCTGAGCTGCGCCGCGTGGTGTGGCACACGCCTTTCAAGCCAGAGCTGCCTCCTCGCTATGACGGCTCCCCCAACCCCACAAAGTTCCTGCAGCTCTACACCATCAGCATTGAAGCCATGGGCGGTGACAACAAGATCATGGCAAACTGGTTTCCCATGTCCCTCAAGGACAAGGCGCACTCGTGGCTGATGAACCTCCCCAAAGGCTCCATCTCTTCTTGGTCCGAGTTGTGCGCACAGTTCGCCTCCAACTTCAAGGGAACATACGAGCGTCCCCTAACTCTCAATGACTTGTGTATCGTACACCAACAGCCTGGCGAGACCCCTCTGCAAATACATCCAGTGCTTCAGCCAAGTGCGAAACAAGTCCCACTAATGCTGCGATCATCTCCGCATTCTCCGTGGGCGTCACCGACGTCAAGATGCGTGAGAAGCTTGCCATCAACGATGAGATCGACACCATCACCATGCTCTTCGACATCGCCGACCGATGTGCCAAGGTTGAGGAAGGATGTCTCTTCGCCCACAACGTTTTAGACGCAGCTCTCGACAACGCCAAGGTCAAGAACAAGGACGCCAAGCGCAAGGGCCCCGCTGTGCTTGCGACAGAGCCTGAGAAGAAGCGTGGGCGTGACCACGATGAGCCCGTGCCCAGGAAAGATGGTTGTCCCACGTGCGCCTTCCACAACGTGAACACTCATCGCACGGAGGACTGTCACGAGCTCAAGATGCTCCAGCGAGATCTCCAAGGCAGGGGCAACGACCTCAACGATGGCACTGGAGGCCACGATGAAGGCCGCTGGAACAATCGCAACAACAATAACAACAATCGCAACAACAACTATTGGTAGGGCTGGCGGAATCAGCCTCAGCAGGCCAATGCTCCTCAAGCCAACATTGGCCACCGCTTCCTTGGACACAGCGCCTGTCGAAGTGCCGGTGCTGCCTCCTGGCCAGGCTCTCGCGCTCGCGGGCAGCGGCCCTCCGGTCGGGCCCGACACCTTGGATGAGGCTTATACTGTGCTTGGTTGGATCCGGGCCGACCTCCAAGGCGCCGACAAGTGCTCCTTCGCGGGGGAACGCCTGGAGCTTATCTCCGGGTGGCTCCAGGCTGACGCAACCATCAAGACGGCCTGGGGCCGGGCTGAGGCTGCCGCCGCGGAGAGCAAGAAGGAGGTCGTCGAAGCCGTGGCAGCTTGTGACACGGCACTGGTCAAAGCAGCGGCTGCCGCGGAGCGCTGTGGTGAGGCAGAGGCAAAACTGAAGGCCCTACAGGAAGAGCAAGCCGCGCATGTGCAACGGCTTCACTAGCGGGAGGAGGACCTATGGCTCGCAAGGCGAAGCTTGCCGATCGGGACTCCGTGCTGTCCCAGGGGGCTGCCGACCAAGCCGTTGATAAGGAGCGTCTGGCCAAGCTGAAGGACTAGGTAGTGGAGGCCCAGACGTCCCACGCCCGGTGTGTCTCCGAGACGACGGCCCAGCAGGATGCTAGGGAGAAGACCCTTGCCGCTGCTAAGGAAAAGGTAGTCGCGGAGCGCGATGCCTTCCCCTCCGTTGAGCTGAGGCTTCGCCCGGCTCTGCACCTCATCTGCAGGGGAGGATTCGGGGAGCCATTGGCGGCTCCTAAGGGCGGTTACATCGGGCTCTCCTCCAAGCTCGCTGAGGTGCTCGAAGGTGTGGTCACCATGCCATCCTGGAGAGCGGGTGCCGCGGCCTTTTCTCCGCGGACGCGACGCGTGTCTTCAGCCACCTCTACCTTCGCGAGCGCTTTGATTTCAACGTGGTGATGACCTTGGTTGCCCCTGAGTCCCGTGCCACCACAACGGCGGTAGTGAAGGATTCTCTGGATGCACTGATGAAGAAGTTCGGCCGCGTCCCCGACACCGAGCCACCTGTGGTGGAGGCGAGCAGTACTGACAAGGGCATCGACGGCGATGTTGACGACGAGCTCGACTTAATCGGGGCGATCAGCGGCGGCGGCTGTCGGTGTTCTAGGAATGGGGGTACCCAGACCTGCCTGCCTGCGGCCCAGGGCATGGCCCACCTCGTCAGCCAAGCATGGCCTGGCGCGACTTCGCTCAAGACAAGGCCCTCGTGAGGATCCCAGGCTCGCGAGGAAGAACAACACCAAGATCAGCAGGGGGTGGGCCTCCTCAGGGCCCCTCCGGAGCGGCGGAGATCTCTATGCAGAACCCGGCCTCAGGAATCAAGGGTGATGCAAGGAAGGACAGGCGGGCGCCAGCGCGCTAGGCGGCGCAGTTTCCCCTTCAGTGCAAAGGGGGCAGGGACGTACGCGGGTTCCCAAAGCGCCTCCCAAAGGTTTCCATTCTGGTGCAACAAGACCACGACCATGAGCCCCGCAGGGTGGATGTCATCGCCGACCCCACCTCTGCATCATCGACAGCTACTTTGCAGGCGAAGACCACCTTTGGTTAGGGCGGGGATGTACTCCTGTCCCCCTTCAAATTTGGCCATTGTGGGATCCCTTCCCGCCATTGCGATAAGGGAAGAGGACCTGGGCCACTGCTATATATAGAGGCTAGGCTGCACCGTAGAGAGGGACT
The DNA here is from genome assembly GCA_039707655.1 of Elymus sibiricus. Lineage (NCBI taxonomy): Eukaryota > Viridiplantae > Streptophyta > Magnoliopsida > Poales > Poaceae > Elymus > Elymus sibiricus. The sequence goes on along the minus strand of CM077665.1, from coordinate 215,296,246 downwards.
CCACCACAAGGCTAGCAGAAGGCCAAGAACACCACTCGAGCGCCCTCATGAGGCTCCTCACCACTGTACTAGTTCATCCACCACACCTCCCCGAGAGGCAATCCACCAAAGCAAGAGTAGGGTATTACACTTCGCAGCGGCCCGACCCTGGGTAAACCACCGTGTTCATCTTCTTCCTCATCATCGTAAGAGTTCGCCGCAGTAACCATCGAGTAGCTAGCTAAGTAGGGTGAGCCACAGGGGATCTTCGCACACGCCCCTGTGTTCAAACCTTGAGAGTTTTGCGGAGCCCGAAATCCAACATTTGGCACGCCAGGTAGGGGTTGTGTCGAAGCTTCCCCTCTCACGGCGACAGTCGAGCCCTGGTTCGGCAACCCCATGGCGGACGAAATCCCCGACGCCGACCGGCCCTTGGCGCGCGGTGGCGCCGGGACGCGCAGGGCCGGCCCCGTGGTCGCCTGCATCCTTGGCGGGTCGCAGGCGCCCTCCTCCAACCGCCAGGTCAAGCAGTTCCTCCACCGCGTAGGAGCGGTTCGGCCGCGGCCCGAACCCATGCTGCCCCGTACGTGGCCGGAGACAGACATCACCTTCGGCCCCGACGACCACCCCAAGACAACGACAGCCGCCGGAACACTCCCCATGTTGTGCACGCCAACCATAAGCGGCATGGCCGTCTCCAGGACCCTCATAGACGGTGGCGCCGGCCTCAACGTCATCTCCGTGGAGGCCTTCGAAGCACTGCAGCTACCCCGTGACCAACTTGCGCTTTCAAGGCCCTTCTCTGGGGTGGTCGGGGGGTCCGTCGTCCCCGTGGGGCGGGTGCGCCTCCCCGTCACCTTCGGCACCCGCTCCAACTTCCGCACCGAGCAGGTCGACTTCAACGTCGCCCACATCCACCTCCGATACAACGCGATACTTGGCTACCCGCCCTCGCCCAGTTCATGGCGGCAACGCACCCGGGTTACAACGTCGTCAAGATGCCCGGGAGCGGCGGCATCCTCACCGTCATGGGGAATGTCAAGGACGTGTACCACGCGCTCAAGCTCACCTACAAAGAGGCGGACGCGGCGCGCCCCAGTGACAGGGACGCTGCGCAGGCCACGAAGGACTCCGGGGGTGTCCTCGACGTCGCGCCGGTAAAGAAGAGGAAGCTGTTCTCCCAGAGTCGGGCGGAGACGAAGCAGGTGCCTGTGGACGAAGGAAACCTTGGCCCTACCTTCACCATCGGCGCCGACTTGCCCCAGGATCAAGAGGAGGCGTTGGTGGCCTTCCTCCGTGCGAACAAGGACGTGTTCGCGTGGAGCGCCTCCGCCCTGGTGGGGGTCCCGAGGGACGTGATCGAGCACCACCTCATGGTGTGCACGAACGCACGTCCAGTGAGGCAAAAGGCAAGGAGGTAAGCTCAGGAGAAGCAGGCGTTCATCGCCCAGGAGGTCGGCAAGCTGAAGGAGGCCGGCGTCATCCGGGAGGTGCGTTACCCGGAGTGGCTTGCCAACCCAGTGGTCGTCCCGAAGAAGTACGGGAAGGAGCGTATGTGCGTCGACTTCACGAGCCTCAACAAAGCCTGCCCCCAAGACCCATTCCCGCTGCCGCGCATCGATCAGATCGTGGACTCCACCGCGGAGTGCGACCTCCTATGCTTCCTGGACGCTTTCTCGGGCTACCATCAGATCAAAATGGCGGCGGAGGACGTCGAGAAAACGGCCTTCCTCACCTCGTGCGGGGTGTTTTTCTACACGTGCGTGCCCTTCGGGCTGCGGAACACCGGGGCGACCTTCTAGCGGCTGATGCACATCGCCTTGGCGCCGCAGCTCGGGAGGAACACAGAAGCTTACGTCGACGACATCGTGGTCATGTCCAGGGCGGCCAAGACCCTGATCGAGGACTTGGAGGAGACATTCGCCAACCTGAGGGAGGTGAACCTGAAGCTCAACCCTGGGAAGTGCTTCTTCGGGGTCCCCTCGGGCAAGCTGCTCGGTTTCCTGGTGTCGCACCGGGGAATCGTGGCGAACCCGGAGAAGGTCAAGGCCATAAGCAAGATGAGCGCGCCCCAGACCCTCAAGGAAATGCAGAAATTGGCGGGTTGCATGACCTCCTTGGGGCGCTTCATCTCCAAACTCGGCGAACGGGCCCTGCCGTTCTTCAAGATCATGAAAAGGAAGGGTCCCTTTGAATGGACCCCGGAGGTGGACGCAGCCTTCGAGGAACTCAAGCAGTACCTCACGAGCCCGTCGGTGATGGTGGCGCCTCGGCCTCGGGAGCCCCTGCTGCTATACCTGGCTGCCACCCCCCACTCCGCCAGTGCTGCTTTGGTGGCGGTCAGGGAGGAGCGAGCCGACACACACGCCACATCGACAGGCGCTGGCGGGCCCCCAAACACGGAGCAAGGTGGCTCGCAGGATCCCACGGAGCCCGCTTTTCACCAAGTCGGAGCTCCTGAGGCCCCAACTGCTCCGACGGCCCCTGAAGCGCTCAACCCTCATGAGGCCCTGGCCGCCCCGAGGGCCCCCGAGGCGTCCAAGCCTCTTGGGCCCGCCACGGCGCAGGACACCGCAGGAGACCTCACCCTCGTCGAACACCCAGTCTACTACGTCAGTACAGTGCTATGGGACGCGCACTCACGCTACCCCATGCAACAAAAGCTCCTCCTAGCGCTTCTTGTCGCTTAGAGGAAACTGCGCCACTACTTCCAGGGACATCCCATGAAGGTCGTCTCTGCATACCCCTTGCAGAAGGTCCTGCGCAACCCCAACGCGGCGGGAAGAGTCGCCGAATGGAACATCGAGCTGCAGGCCTTCAACATAGAGTTCAGCATGACCAGGGTCATCAAAGGGGAAGCCCTAGCAGACTTCGTGGTGGATTGGATGGACGCCCCTGACCTGGGGTTGGACAGGAGCCAGTCCCTCACCCCTGGCGATGAGACACCTCAGGGTTGGATCATGCATTTCAACGGATCCTTCACGCGCATGGGAGCAAGGGCTGGGGTCGTGCTCACTTCCCCGGCAGGAGACAAGCTCCGTTACGCTGTGCAGCTCTGTTTCTAGCATGGAGAGAAGGTCTCCAACAACATCGCGGAGTACGAGGGCCTCATCGCCGGCCTCAAGGCGGCGGCGGCCTTGTGGGTTCGGTGCCTCACCGTCATGGGCGACTCCCAGCTCCTCGTCAACTTCTCCAACAAAGAGTATACACCCAAGGACGAGCACATGGAGGCGTACTTGGAAGAGGTACGTAAGATCAAAAAACGTTTTCAGGGCTTGGAATTGCAGCACATCCCGCGCAGCGCGAACAAGGAGGCCGATGACATCGCCAAGAGGGCGTCACGCCGTGAGCCTGAGGAGCCGGGCGTTTTCGAGGAGCGGCTCTTCAAACCCTCCGCGGCGCCACCCACTGAGGACCTGGCGCCACGAAGTGAGGAGCTCCCCCCAGCGCCGCCCTTGGGGGCTTCGGGCTGTGGCCAGGCCTTAGGAGCCCGACTGCTCCAGGCACTGGAGCCTCAGGCCGACGACTGGATGCAGGAGTTCAGGGCGTACCTACTTCACAGCATGCTACTGGAAAAGGAGGAAGACGCGGAGCGCGTAGCACGGCAGGCCATGGCCTACTGCTTGCAGGACGGCGACTTGTACCACAGGTGCCCGAACGACGTCGCGCTGCGATGCATCTCCAAGGAGCTGGGGTGCGAGCTACTGGCAGACATCCATGGAGGGGACTGCGGGCACCACTCCTCGTCGCGCACCCTTGCAGGGAAGGCATTCCGATCAGGCTTCTACTGGCCCTCGGCGCTTAACGACGCCATCGAGCTCGTCCGGTCTTGCGAGGCCTGCCAGTTCCACGCCAAACAAATTCACCAACCCGCCCAGGGCCTCCAGACCATCCCGCTCTCCTGGCCCTTTATGGTCTGGGGGCTGGACATACTGGGGCCCTTCCCACGGGCAGCGGGCGGGTACCGCTACCTCTACGTCGCCATCGACAAGTTCACCAAGTGGGTGGAGGTGGAGCCCGTGCACACCATCCCAGCTGGATTGGCCGTCAAGTTCATCAAGGGCCTCGTAAGCCGATTTGGCATCCCCAACCGCATCATCACCGACAACGGTTCGCAGTTCACAAGTAACCTCTTCAAGACCTATTGCGCTAACCTTGGAACGCAGATATGCTACGCCTCGGTAGCCCACCCACAGAGTAACGGCCAGGCGGAGTGCGCCAATGCGGAGGTCCTGCGAGGCCTCAAGGCAAGGAGCTTCAAGAAGAAGCTGGATGCTTATGGTAGGGGTTGGGTCGATGAGCTCCAGTCCGTACTATGGTCCATCTGCACAACTGTGACTAAGCCCACCGGCGAGACCCCGTTCTTCCTCGTCTACGGAGCCGAAGCCGTCCTCCCCCACGAGGTCAAGCACCGGTCCCCGTGGGTCTTGCCATTCGACGAGGAGCGTCAGGATGCCGCACGAGGAACGGACCTCGTGCTTAGGGAGGAGGCACGTCGCCGAGCCTCGCTTCGAGCTACGAGGTACCAGCAGGCGCTACGGCGCTACCACTGACGTAACATCCGCTCCAGGACCCTCAAAGTCGGAGACCTCGTCTTGAGGCGGGTTATCTCTAGGGAGGGCTTGCACAAGCTCTCGCCCATGTGGGAGGGCCCGTTCAAGGTCGCTCATGCCTCGAGGCCTGGGGCCGTGCGCCTGGAGACTCAGGACGGGGTCCCCATCCAGAATGCCTGGAACATCTAGCACCTCCGGAAGTTCTACCCGTGACACTCTCACATAATAATGAGTGGGCCTTATATGCCCGGAGCCCCCCAAGGACGCGGAGGGGTTCCTTCCCACTCAATGTGGAAGCCACAGCTCCGCGCTGGCGGACAACACTGCCCACCAATGGCTATGCCCATGCAACGTGGATGCCCTACGCTCAGCGCTGGGGGAAGACGAAGATGAAGACTAGTCTAGGTGCCGAACGCGGCTGTTATTTGCTCTTCTCATGTTTGGATTTGCCAACTTTTCTGGAACAAAACTCGGTTTTTTTTCCAAATCATGTTTTAAAGAAATAGGTCAGGGATTTGTTTTCATCGCCATTTCCTATCTTGGGTTTTCTCTCTTCGGGTCGAGCACTCGCCTGCTCCCCTCCCCCTTGCACCCCGCGAGCGGGGGCTGGGGGGCACGGTGCTCGCACCTCGCCAAGGCCTTGGCACCCGGATCCTCGCGTGGTACACCCGGATGAGTCAGCAGGCGCGTGGCGCTTCATACTCGCTCGGGGGCTCCACTCATGGCCCGATGCGCCATCTCGGAGCCTCGGGAAGCCCGCCCCTCCCGGGGCAGGAAACAAAAATTTTCTTTGGGGAGCCGCTTGAGCATCAAAGGGGGCTCCTGAGCAGCACGCCTCAGGAGCCTTACCGGTCATATAGCCACTCGCCCCTTGATGTCGTCCTAGTGATCCGGTCGGCATCAAGGGTGTCGAGGCCTCACCTCGTAAGTGCGTCCTGGTGATCCGGTCTTGCATTACGGTGGTTGGGAAATGTGCGGGACTGGGGCCTGCAGACACAGAGTGCCGAAAGGGCTCCCAACCTGCCTCACTCGTAAGAAGAAGAAGTCCACAGGACGTCCGGACTCCCCAAGTGCCATAGCCACACCTCCCCGACCCTGGAGCCTACCGCAAGCATGTCAAGCTAAGTACCCTAATCACAATTGGAAGGCGGTCTCAACTAACAAAGACACAAAGGCAAGGACACGTGACAGAAGTGCTGATAAAAAGAGGCAAGCGCCCAAATTCATTACACGCCCGCAGGGCCTCCCTTGGTTCTTTGATTGCAGGAGCAGGAAAAGAGGAGGAGAAAGAAAGTGAGAAAGCCCCCACGGGGGCTGCCACTCCGGGAGCCCCGGCGTCAGCGCACCAGCGCTCAGTCGGTGTCCTCCTCTTCCTTCACGGGCCCATGGAGGCGCACCGGCACGGACGCTTCTGGAGCGGAGGAGCGACGCCGTGGCGGCTGGCTACCCCCCGAGGTCCGGGCGCGCAGTGCGGTTGCGCATCATAGCTGCTGTCACTACTGTCGCTCGGGCTCCCCTCGGAGGGGGTGTCGCTGCTGCTGGAGGCGCGGCGCCCATCGTGAAGGGCAAGCTCATCTCCAAGATCGCCGCGGCCGTCGTCTTCCGGGCAGCACCCCAGGCGCTCGCCCTCTCCCCCGAAGATCTTGACGAAGAGCGTCGCCACCCCGTCGTACTTGAAGTCAAGGGTGCGCCTCCCCTCCAGGCCACGGGCGTGGGCAAACGTCTAACACCCGCGGTTCAGGTATACATAACCCCCGGGGGTGACCTCGACCTCCACCCACGATGCCGCGCTGCAGCAGCCGTCGGCTTGCAGCCATAGGCCAGCAGGCCCCCCGGCCTGCAGCGCCCCCGTGAAGAAGTGCGGGAGTTGAAACCAAGCGGCCTCTGGCCTCTCCGCCCACACCACGAACTGCTGGGCCGTGTCGGCTGAATGGAGCCGTGGGCATGGTGGCCGGGTGGCCACCACCGACCTCCCACCGTGGGCGCCACCACCTCGACTACTGCGGCCGGAGTCCTACCGCGGCCGCCAATGGTAACCCCGGGCCGCGTTGGAGCATGACCGCGCCCACGGGGAACCACCGCCGGCGTCGTGGCATGCTTCCGGGGATGACTGCGGCCCCTCCTGGGCAGCAGTGAGGCAGGGCTCTCCTCGGAGGCCTTCCCTTTCTCGGCGGGGGAGAGCTTCCTCACTGAAGCCATGACTGGGAGGGCGGCGGCTTGGAGATTGGGAAGCGAAGAAGACGAAGATGTGTTGAGGGCTTCCTCGCCCTCGCCTGCTTATATACAACCAAGGGCCAACCGGTGCCCTCTCGCATCCCGGGAGGCGTGCAGCTTCTGAAGGGTCACATCCACGTGGCCCAAGGAGAGAAGGCCGAGCCACATTCAAAGAAAGGTATTGATGACCGGTGCGGCGCGCAGGCGTCAACTCCGCTTGACCAGGGGTCCTCGACGTCCTCGGGAGTAGAGGCGTCGTCCCCTAGGCGCTCTACGTTTGTAAAGCCTGGCCCACAGGCGTTTGGGGCCCGCGGCGCTTCGGGCCGTCCCCAAAGGCATCGCCCAGAAGCCAACTCGATTGCGCCTTGGGCCCAGGGGCTACTGTTGGCGTTCTGGGAACGGCGGTACCCAGACCTGCCTACCTGCCGCCCAGGGCATGGCCCACCTCGTCAGCCAAGCACGGCCTGGCGCGACTTCGCTCAAGACAAGGCCCTCGCGAGGATCACAGGCTCGCGAGGAAGAACAACACCAAGATCAGCAGGGGGTGGGCCTCCTCAGGCCCCCTCCGGAGCGGCGGAGATCTCTACGCAGAACCTGGCCTCAGGAATCAAGGGTGACACAAGGAAGGACAGGCGGGTGCCAGCGCACCAGGCGGCGCAGTTTCCCCTTCGGTGTAAAGGGAGCAGGGACGTACGCGGGTTCCCAAAGCGCCTCCCAAAGGTTTCCAATCCGATGCAACAAAACCGCGACCACGAGCCCCGCAGGGCGGAAGTCATCGCCGATCCCACCTCTGCATCATCGACAGCTACTTTGCAGGCGAAGACTACCTTTGGACAGGGCGGGGATGTACTCCTGTCCCCCTTCAAATTTGGCCGTTGTGGGATCCCTTCCCGCCATTGTGATAAGGGAAGAGGACCCGGGCCACTGCTATATATAGAGGCTAGGCTCCACCGTAGAGATGGACTCCACGACAAGGCTAGCAGAAGGCCAAGAACACCACTCGAGCGCCCTCACGAGGCTCCTCAACACTGTACTAGTTCATCCACCACACCTCCCCGAGAGGCAATCCACCAAAGCAGGAGTAGGGTATTACGCTTCGCAACGGCCCTAACCTGGGTAAACCACCGTGTTCATCTTCTTCCTCGTCATCGTGCGAGTTCGCCGCATTAATCATCGAGTAGCGAGCTTAGTAGGGCGAGGCCGCAGGGGATCTTCACACACGCCCCTGTGTTCAAACATTGAGGGTTTTGCGGAGCCCAAAATCCGACAGCGGCTTTGGCGATGGCGGCTCCTCCTCCTAGACTCTGACCTGCGACATTTATCGTGCCTCGTGGAGGCGTAAGACTTGTTTGAATTGCAAAACATCCTATGCTTGTAATAACTTGTTTGAATTCTGTGATTTCCTTTTGCGCCTTGTTTCCTTCCTCCTTGCTTTTGTGCTCTACATCGGCAGGGCCCAATCCCGCGCATGCCTTGACCGCCGTTGGGGCGTCCGGATCACTAGGACGAGACGAAGGGGCAAGGTGCTACGTGACTAGTGAGGCCCTTGGGTCACGATGCCCAGGGCCCCCCCTTGACGTGCGAGAAGCCCTCATGAAGGAGACATGGCAACAACATAGTCGATTTGGAGCGCCTTAGTGCTCTGCATCGGCAGGGCCCAATCCCGTGCATACCTCGACCGCCGTTGGGGCGTCCGGATCACCAGGACGAGACCAAGGGGTGTGGGGCTATGTGACTAGTGAGGCCCCTGGGTCGTGATGCCCAGGGGTCCCCGTTGACGTGCGAGCAGCCCTCACGAAGGAGACATGGCGACAACGGAGTCGATTTGGAGCACCTTTGTGCTCTGCGTCGGCAGGGCCCAATCCCGCGCATACCTCGACTGCCGTTGGGGCGTCCTGATCTCCAAGACGAGACCAAGGGGTCAGGGGCTACGTGACTAGTGAGGCTCCTGGGTCACGATGCCCAGGGTCCCCCTTGACGTGCGAGCAGCCCTCACGAAGGAGACATGGCGACAACAGATTCGATTTGGAGCGCCTTAGTGCTCTGTGTCGGCAGGGCCCAATCCCGTGCATACCTCGACCGCCGTTGGGGAGTGCGGATCACCAGGACGAGACCAAGGGGTGAGGGGCTACGTGACTAGTGAGGCACCTGGGTCGTGATGCCCAGGGGTCCCCCTTGACGTACGAGCGGCTCCCATAGCTTTCCTTGCCAACTTTCACTTGGGAGGGATGCGAGAAGACCAGGTGCCAGGAACCTGGTGAGGTGGCATGCGCCAGGCATGGCCTGAGCGTAGCCCCCGTCCAGCCCCCTCGCGCGTGCATCCCAGGGGAACGCTGCTTGACGGGGCCGTGAGGCCATCCTGAGGTTAGCGCAGCCGCTAGGGCACCCTTAGTTGTTTATCCACGAGCGCGGAGCATGGGGCTTCCACTCGGTGTGGGCATAGTCATTGGAGGACCGTGTCGTCCGCCAGCGCGGAGCATGGGGCTTCCACTTGGGCGTGGGCATAGTCAATGGAGGACCATGTCGTCCGCCAGCGCAGAGCATGGGGCTTCCACTTGGGCGTGGGAAGGGAGCTCTGTGTTAGAGTCTCCGGGCGTGTACAACCCAACTTGAGGAGGTGTATCTGAGCACCCGTGAGCCAGCGCGGGTCTCACGAGGCCATATCAAAAGGCGGGTTGCGCCTGAGTCTTCTGACGCGGGGCACGCTTGCCAAACCTGTGTGGCGGGGACAACCTACGCCGAATGAATCTTCGGAGGCCATCGCATGAGAAGGCAAAACACCAAGGTCCCCAGGAGGTGACGTGAACGGGATCGGCCCGCTAGACAGAGCTCAGTCATTGGGTTTATCGACGCTGCAGGGACGGACCCGAGCACAGACGCCGTGCCTAGTCTTCTCATGCGACAAACTAGATGAAAAACATCCGGCGCGCGGCTCCCGCGACGATAAAACACCGAACTACGGTTACACGAACCGGGCCGCGCGCCCTAACTCTCGATTAGCTCACGCGAGGACGAAGCACCAAGGACCATGGCAGGTGATGTGCACGGGACCAGCCCGTGAGACAGAGCTCAGTCGCTTGGATTTAACAACGCTGCAGGGACGGACCCGAGCATAGACGCCATGCCAGTCCCTAATCATGAGGCGGTCGAGGGCAGGGTTTTTAGGGCGCAGCGACATTCATGGCGACGAAGCACCGGACAGACAGTTTGGAATACTTGGAAAACTCATCAAATGTAGAAACAATTCTGATACATGCGCAAAATTATATAGCTGCAGGGGCGGACCCTAACAGCTTAAGGATGATGCAGCCCGAGGGGCGCCCTCAAATGAACAAACCAAAAAGTCACCTGGTAAAGATGCTGCTGAAGCGTCGAGGTAGTCGTTGATGCTTGATCCTCACGATCCTGAGGGCTCCGGAGGCTCGAGGGGCCCGTGAGGCCCAGGGGGCTCGCGAGGGTCCGGGATCTCCTGAAGCACCCCACTGCGGCCGACACGCAATGGCCAGCGCCTCCTGAAGCTCCTCGATCGCTTGGGTGATGAATTCTCATGAGCCTGGTGCTTCTCGCCGTGCCCCTTGCTTGTGGGGCGCACGTCGGAGCACACCCCCAAGTGGTGCCCGAGCACATCCCTCGTCGCACCGGCCGGGTCTGAGGCTCTCCAGGTGGAAGCCCCAGAGCTCGTCCTGAGGGAGGCGCCCGACGCGCCTTCCTATGCGGGAGGAGAGGCGCCCCAGCGACGGGCGCAGGGCCTGAGGTGCCGTTCTTGGGCGTACCCGACTCCTGGCGGCTCATGGGGAGGAGCTGCTTCTTCTTCTTGGGTGTATCCTCAGGAGGCAGGATGTCGCCCTCGTCATCAGAGTTTTCAGCCGCCGCGGCCTGGTAAGCATGCTCGAGGGAGTATACTGCATCCTTTTCATCGCAGGCAATCGTGATGACACCGCCGCTCCCCGGCATCTTGAGGATATTGTAGCCATGATGGGTTGCCTCCATGAACTTGGCGAGTGAAGGGTACCCGAGGATGGTGTTGTACGGGAGGTGGATGTGGGCGACATCAAAGTCGATGAGCTCGATGTGGTAGTTATCGCGCTTGCCGAAGGTGACTGGGAGGCGCACCTGCCCCAGGGGAGTGGTGGAGCCATCGGTCACTCCTGAGAAGGGCTTGGTCGGCATGAGCTGGTCATAGGGCACCTCAAGGGTATCGAACGTCTCGACGGAGAGGACATTGAGCCCAGCGCCACCGCCGATGAGGGTCTTGGTGACGAGGACGTTGCTGATGGTGGGCGTGCAGAGCATGGCGAGCACGCCTGCGGTGGTCACGCACTTGAGGTGATCCTTAGAGTCGAAGGTGATGGCAACCTACGACCATTTGAGGGGACGTGAAGCTTCAAGCTTCGGGAGGGCTGCATTCACCTCACGAGAGAACTGCTTGAAGATGCGGTTGGAGGCCCGGGCCTGAGCACCTCACAGGCGCGGCGTGTACGAGGGGAGCTGGGTCTTGACGTCCATGAGCCGCGGCCTCCGGCGACGCATGGTCCTGATGACGGCACGGTGGTGCGGGGAGCACACGCGCGTCACCTCGCGGCCTCGGCACCACCTTGCGGCTTGCTTCATCCCTTGCCTGCACCGACGCCCCGTGTGGCTGGTTGCGCGTACGCGCTTCGCGCCTGGGCTCGGGGTCGATGCCGTGCAGAGAAGGAGGGGGAGGTGCGCCGTGAGCCACGTCGCCCACCTGGGAGAGCACGGGACGGAGCGAGTGGGTGGGCACCATGACCTCGCCGGCGACGCTGACAAGCTCGGCGATGCGACCAAGCCAGTCATCGTAGCGGTCATGGGCGGGGCGGTAACGCAGCAGCTCGCGCGCCATAAACAGCGCAGCCTACGCGTTCGCTGGTCCGTAGCGAGCGTGAGAGGATGACGCCGAGGCGGAGACGAGGGACGGAGTAGCAGTGCGGCCATCGAGCCGCGCGGTGGGTGGCTACGACGAGTCCTGCTGCTCTTGAACGGCTGGACCAGTGGTAGAGTTGGCTGCGGGAGCGTCACGGGGCGCCGCGGCCCACGAGCGCCGTCTGGGCGACGCGGGCCCCTCGGCGCTCAGCGCGGACTTGGCGGGCGTCGACCATGGGAGCGATGAAGCGGAACCGAAGGGAAGACCTCGACACGCCCCCACCTGGCGCGTCAAATGTCGGAATCGGGGCTCCGCAGACCCAAGAAGGTTCGAACTCTGGGGCGTGTGCGAAGATCCCAAGCAGCTCAAGTCTCAAGCCTACCGCTCCCCAGCCAGACCTTGCCAAAGATGCGCGAGAACGCAAGAAGATGAACACAGCGATTTACCCAGGTACGGGCCACCTTGCAGTGTAAAACCCTACTCCTGCCTTTGGTGGATTGGCCTCACGAGGAGGTTTGTGGATGATCTAGTACAATGGTTGAGCGACCTCGCGAGGGCTCTTGGGTGAGGATGGACCCGATTCCCCTCTACGGTGGAGGCTCGCCCCTATTTATAGTGGCCTGGGTCCTCTTCCCTTATCGCACCTGCGGGAAGGGATCCCACAACGAACAAATTTGAAAGGGTACAGGAGGTACAGCTTATCCTGACTAAAGGTGGTCTTCGCGTGCAAAGCTCCTGGTGGTGATGTAGAGGTGGGCTCGGCGATGACATCTGTCCTGTCGAGCTCGTGGTCTTGGTCATGTTGCACTGGAATGGAAATCTTTGGGGGATTCCTTGGGAACCCGCGTCTGTCCTTTCCTCCTTAGCACAAAAGAGGAAACTGTCTCTCTGTGCCCGCTGGCGCCCGCCTGGCCTTGGTCGTCATGGCTCACGTCATCGCAGCCTCCTGAGGCCAGGCATTGCATAGGAATCTCCGCTCCTTGGGAGGCAGCCTGGGGAGGCCGCTACCTTGGGGGTGTTGCCGTCGTTCTCCTCGCGAGACCGGGTCCCTCACGAGGGTCTTGCCTTGAGGGGTTTGTCGCCAGGCCGTACAGGGCCGTCGAGGTGGGCCACGCACTGGTCCACAGGCAGGCAAGTCTGGATACCCCCAATCCCAAAACGCCGACATGCGGGGTACCCGAGGATGGTGTTGTACGGGAGGTGGATGTGGGTGACGTCGAGGTCGATGAGCTCAGTGTGGTAGTTATTGCGCTTGCCGAAGGTGACCAGGAGGCGCACCTGCCCCAGGGGAGTGGTGGAGCCATCGGTCACTCCTGAGAAGGGCTTGGTCGGCATGAGCTGATCATAGGGCACCTGCAGCGTCTCGAACGTCTCGATGGAGAGGACATTGAGCCCAACGCCACCGTCAATAAGGGTCTTGGTGACGAAGACGTTGCTGATGGTGGGCGTGTAGAGCAAGGGGAGCGCGCTTGCGGTGACTGAGCCCTTGAGGTGGTCCTTGGAGTCGAAGGTATTGGCGACCTGCGACCACTTGAGGGGACGCGCGGCCTCGAGCTTCGGGAGGGCTGCGTTCACCTCACGAGAGAACTGCTTGAAGATGCGGTTGGAGGCAGGGACCTGAGCACCTCCCAGGATGCAGGCGGTCGCCAGTGGTTCCTGAAAGCCCCCAGCCCCATCATCCTATCGGTTATCATCATTCCTTCATGGCGGCGGTGGCAGCGGAGGGGGGCCAACATTGCCCTGAGGACGACTGTCGCGAGGCTAATCGCGCTGGGGCCCATCGCAAGGCTCGTCATGCCAGCGGTCCCCGCGAGGCTGGTCACGCCAGTCCTGACGTGGGTCGTGGTTGTCCCAGCGGCCTCCGCCGCGGCCCCCTCCACGGCCATAGCCGTGGTCGCCGCGCTCGGGGCAGCGGCCGAGGCGCTCGTCGCGGAGCGTCCTGAGCTCCTGGCAGTCTTTGGTGTTGTGGCTGCGGGTGTAGTGGAAGATGCAGAATGGGCGGCTGCTCTTGGGTGGCTCATCATGGTCATGACCGGGCTTCATCTCGGGCTCGGCCGCCAGCACAGCGGGGTCCTTGCGCTCCGCATCCTTAGCCCTGGCCTTCTTGTCTTCAGGGTCCGCCTCTGGAAGCTCGAGGAGGGAGAGGCAGGCCTTCTCGGCCCTTGCGCACTTGTTCGCCAGGTTGAACATCTCCAGGGCCGAGCACAGTTCGTCATGGATGGCGAGCTCCTCATGCATCTTGACGTCCCTGACACCATTGGTAAACGCCGAGATGATGGCCTTATCCGACGCCTTCGGGATTTTGAGGCGAACGTTCGTGAAGCGCTGTTTGTATTTGTCGGCGTTCTGGGAACGGGGGTACCCAGACCTGCCTGCCTGTGGCCCAGGGCATGGCCCACCTCGCCAGCCAAGCACAGCCAGACGCGGCCCCACTCAAGACAAGGCCCTCGCAAGGCCCCTAGGCTCGTGAGGGAGAGCAGCACCAGGACCGGCAAGCGGAGGGCCTCCCCAGGTCCCCCCTCAGGAGCGGCGGAGATCTCTATGCACGACCCAGCCTCAGGAGTGAAGGGTGACGCCAGGAAGGACAGGCGGGTGCCAGCGCGCCAGGCGGAGCAGTTTCCCCTTTGGTACAAAGGGGGCAAGGACGTACGCGGGTTCCCAAAGCACCCCCAAAGGTTTCCATTCTGGTGCAACAAGACCACGACCACGAGCCCCGCAGGACGGATGTCATCGCCGAGCCCACCTCTGCATCATCGACAGCTACTTTGCAGGCGAAGACCGCCTTTAGACAGGGTGCGGATGTACTCCTGTCCCCCTTCAAATTTGGCCGTTGTGGGATCCCTTCCCGCCATTGCGATAAGGGAGGATGACCCGGGCCACCGCTATATATAGAGGCTAGGCTGCACCGTAGACAGGTGGCGATCCGATCCGAAGCCAGTTGATCCATCTCTCCATCTGGCCCAACACAAAGCCAGAGGGCCAAGAACACCTCAGGAGCGCCCTCACGAGGCTCTTCATCATTGTACTAGTTCATCCACCATACCTCAACGAGAGGCAATCCACCAAAGCAGGAGTAGGGTATTACGCTTCGCAGCGGCCCGAACCTGGGTAAACCACCGTGTTCATCTTCTTCCTCGTCATCATGCGAGTACGTTGTCTTAGCCATCGAGTAGTGAGCTAGGTAGGGCGAGGCTGCAGGGAAACTTCCGCACATGCCCCTGTGTTCGAACCTTGAGGGTTTTGCGGAGCCCGAAATCCGACATTTGGCGCACCAGGTAGGGGGCGTATCGGAGTCTTCCTCAAGCCAAGACCTCCTCCGACCTCGCCGTTCCAATGTCTGACGCTCGCCGAGCTCGCGCCGAGTGCCGGGCTACCTGCGTCGCCTAGACGGCACCTGTGGGCCGCATCGACGCGTGCCAGTCACCCTCACCTGTGGCCAATGCCGCCACAGGCCCGGACGCCGATGAGCAACAAGAGTCCTCCCAGCCGATCACCGCGCAGCGCGACGGCCACACCGCCACTTCGTCGGTCGTTCCAGCTTCTGGGTCGTCCTCCCACGCTCGGCCCGGACCGGTGCGCTGTTCGGGTGCACTCGCCATGGCGAACGAGCTGCTCCGCTACCGCCCTGCCCCCTACCGCTACGACGATTGGCTTCAGCGCATCACGGAGCTCGTCAGTGCTACCAGCGACGCTTCAGCGCTCTCCTACTCGCTTCGACCCCGACCTTCCCAGGCAGACGATGTGGCCCACGATGCGCCGCCGCCCCCTCCGTAACGCGACGTCGACCCCGAGCCTAGGTGAGAAGTGCGCCCCCGCGACCAGCCCCGCGAACCGCGACCAAGGGCAAGAGAGGAAGTAAGCTGCCAGGTGGTTCCCCGGCCACGCGTCGACGCGCGTGCGCTCCCCTAGCTGCTGACCCAACGCCGCGGCCAGGCACCACTCGAGGTGGCCCCACAGGAGCGTCAAGACCGGGTCCCTCCCGCGCACGCGGCACCCGTCGAGCCGGTTGGGTGCCTCGCCATCACCCCGGAGCTCCACCCAACCATGTGGCCCTGCAAGTTCAAGCCTGACCTACCCCTTCGCTACGATGGCACCCCGAATCCCGCTGAGTTCCTACAGCTATACTCGCTGAGCATCCGGGCGGCCAGTGAAGACGACAAGGTCATGGCGTGTTGGTTCCCCATGGCGCTCAAAGGTGGCACGCTCTCCTGGCTCCTCAACCTCCCGGAGAAGTCCATCACCTCCTGGGACGGCCTGTGCAAGCGTTTCGTCGCCAACTTCCAAGGCACCCACGACCGAGCGCTCACCGTGAACAACCTACGGCGTGTAAAGCACCAGGACGGGGAGACCCTGCACAAGTTCATACATCGCTTCACGACTACGCGTCTCAAGATCCCGAAGGCATCGGAGGAGTCTATCATCTCCGCGTTCACCGACGGCGTCACGGACCTCAAGATGAAGGAGGAGCTCGCCATCAACGACGAACTCTGCTCAGCCCTGGAGATGTTCAATCTGGCGAACAGGTGCGCCAAGGCTGAAGAGGGCCGCCTGTCGCTCCATGGGCCTCCGGCGACAGAGCCAGAGTAAAAGAAGACCAAGGCCAAAGAGGCGAAGCGCAAGGCCCCAGCAGTGCTTGCGGCCGAGCCTGAGGTGAAGCGCAGCCGGGGTGAGGAGCACCCCGCAGGTGGAAGGCTGACCTGCATCTTCCATGGCACCAACGACCATGACACCGCCGACTGCCAGGAGCTTAGGCTAGTCCGCGCCGAACACTTCGGCTGGCGCCTTGGACGCGCCGACCATGGCTTCAGACGAGGCGGAGGCCGCGGTGGAGGCCGTTGGGACAACCGGGAACCGCGTCAAGGGTAGCCCGATCAGCCTCAGGAGTACCGCTGGCGCGATCAGCCTCGGGAAGACCGCTAGCGCGATGACCCACCTGAGGGGTCACGGTGCGGCCAGCCTCGTGAGGCCCGACCTCGTGAGGCCGGCCTACCACCACTACCACCACCACCCAGAAGGAAGGAAGAGGACACGCAGGACGATGGGGCTGGGGGCTTCCAGGAGGTCAGGGCGGTAGCCTGTATCTTGGGCGGCGCCCAAGCCCCAGCATCAAACCGCGTCTTCAAGCAGTTCGCGCGAGAGGTGAACGCGGCTCTCCCAAGGCCTGAGGCCATGCGTCCCCTCGAGTGGTCCCAGACTGCAATCACCTTCGACTCAAGGGATCAGCTCAGGTGCTCGGCCATGGCCGGCAAGCTCTGCATGCTGTGCACTCCAACCATCAGCAACGTCCTCGTCACCAAGACCCTCATCGACAGCATAGCAGGGCTCAATGTCCTCTCCATCGAGACCTTCGAGACGCTCCAAGTGCCGTACGAACAGCTCATGCCGACCAAGCCCTTCTCAGGAGTCACAGACGGGTCCACCGTCCCCATCGGGCAAGTGCGCCTGCCCGTCACCTTCGGCGGACGCGAGAACTACCACACCGAGGTCATCGTCTTCGACGTCGCGCATATCCAACTCCCGTACAACGCCATCCTCGGGTACCCGGCCCTAGCCAAGTTCATGGCAGCGACTCATCACGGCTACAACGTCCTCAAGATGCCAGGGAGTGGAGGCGTCATCACCGTCGCCTGCAATGAGAAGGATGCCGTCTGTTCCCTTGAGCGGGCTTACCGCGCTGCGGCGGCCGAGCGCTCAGACGACGAGGAGGAAGCCCCGCCTCGAGAGGACACACGCAAGAAGAAGAAGCCGCTCACCCCCGCGGAGCGCCAGGGGGCTGGGACCTCCAAGGGCAGAGCGTCGAGCTCTGCACCCAGGGGCGGGGCACCACCCTCCATCGCATAGGAAAGCGCGCTCGGCGCCCCCCTTGGGTCAGGCTCGGGGGCTTCCATCCAGGAGGCCCCCGGCTTGACCGGTGAGACAAGGGAGGCGATCGGGCACAACCTGAAGGCGCGTCCGGACGCGCGATTACCAAAGCCAGGGGCACGGCACGGGGCGCCGAGCTCGCAAGAGTCCGTCATCAGAGCGATCGAGGAGCTTCAGGAGGCGTAGGCCATGCAGGACGGAGACTGCCTAGCACCACCAATCGCAGCCGCCATCATCGGCACGATCGACCAGCCTCGCATCTGCGTCAGCATGCCCGCGATCAACAGGGCCGCGTCCCAGGACCCCTTCTGGCCAACGCGTGCCGATCATGGATGGGTCTACCCGCACAACTATGTCTGCATGCCCTTCGGCCTGGCGAACGCAGGCGTCATGTTCCAGCGCCTTGCCCGGGCCATGCTCATACCTTGCCAGGGGGGCGCGGCGAGGAGTTGGAGGAGATGCTCGGACCAAGCAAAGGTCCCGAGCCCCGGGAGACGACGGGCCCGTGAGGGCCACGCTCGTGGAGGTGTAAGATCAGGCTACGACGGCAGCTTCGACTCTTTAGCGGCATGGCCGCCAGTTGACTTTTTGTTGGCCGTTGCCAAGTAACTTTTTGGTTTACTCCGTTTGAGGGCGCCCATCGGGTCACATCATCCTCAGGCAATCAGGGCACACCCCTGCAGCCGCCTCAATTACGCCTATTTCAATAGTTCCTCATGCATATGATTTGTCTTCTAATGCTTTACCTTGCCTGCACGGCTCATTGTCGGCGTGGGTGTCGCCCCGAGGCACCTCGGAGCTGGATGGCAATGCCCTGGAGTCTATGGGACTCGCATCGTTGGGTAGTCGGCCCCCGCTCGGGGGCTCCGACCGCAGCACGGCATCTCAGCATGGAGTCTTGGGAGGCCCTAGGGCCTCCTGAGGCAGCAGCCGACAGGACAGAATGGGGGTCACTCGAGCGTCAAGGGGGGCTCCTGAGCAACGCGCCTCAGGGGCCTTACCGGTCATATAGCCACTCGCCCCTTGGTGTCGTCCTTGGTGATCCGTTCGGCATCAAGGGTGTCGAGGCCTCGCCTCGTAGTTGCGTCCTTGGTGATCCGGTCATACACTGCAATCGTAGGGAAATGTGCGGGACCGGGACCTGTCGACGTAGAGCCGCTTGAGCGTCAAAGGGGGCTCCTGAGCAACGCGCCTCAGTGGCCTTACCGGTCATAAAGCCACTCGCCCCCTTGGTGTCGTCCTTGGTGATCCGGTCGGCATCAAGGGTGTCAAGGCCTCGCCCCGTTGTTGCTTCCTTGGTGATCCGGTCATACACTACGGAGGTAGGGAAATGTGCGGGACTGGGACCTACAGACAGAGAGCACCGGAAAGGGCCCCCAACCCGTCCCACAAACAAGGAGGAAAGGTCTCAGGCGGGGTCGTGGGTTATCCGGACAACCCGGCCGCGCCTCAGAGATCTCAAGGCGGGATCTGTAGGATCTCAAGACAAGAAGACTCGGGCGCAAACCGCCTTAGAGGTAGGGACCTCGCGAGGCCAAAGCGCCCTCGCAAGCTCCCAAATACACCTCCCAGTTCTGCCGTGCCAGCCACGTGTACGAACTCAATGGGCTGTACACGCCCGGAGCCCCCCGAGGACGTGGAGGGGTTCCTTCCCACGCAATGTGGAAGCCACAGCTCCGTGCTGGCGGTTAACACGGACCTCCAATGGCTATGCCCACGCAAGGTGGAAGCCACAGCTCCATGCTGGCGGTCAACACGGTCCACCCATGACTATGCCCACGCAATGTGAAAGCCCTTCGCTCCGTGCTGGGGATAAACAACGGAGGGCGCCCGAGCAGCTGCATCCAACCTCAGGAAGGCCCCTAGTGGCCCCCTTCTCGCTGCGTTCCCCAGGGATGTACGCGTGAGGGGGCTGCACGGGGGCTACTACCGGGCCAAGCCTGGTACACGCCACCTTCCTAGGTCTGCCAAACCTGGTCTTCACACGCCCATCTCAGGAGAAGCCAGCGAGGAAAGGTATGGGAGCCGCTCGAACGTCAAGGGGGACTCCTGAGCATCGCGACTCAGGAGCCTCACTGGCCCGTAGCCCCTCACCCCTTGGACCGTCCTTGGTGATCTGGTCGGCCCAACGGCGGCTGAGGTATGCGCGGGGCCGGGCCCTGCCGATGCAGAGCTCAGAAGCGCTCAAACCCCTAAGGAGAACGTCGGAGCTCGTACGTCAAGGGGGACTCCTGAGCATCGCGACTCAAGAGCCTCACTGGCCCCGTAGCCCCTCACCCCTTGGAACGTCCTTGGTGATCCGGTCGGCCCAACGGCGGCTGAGGTATGCGCAGGGCCGGGCCCTGCCGATGCAGAGCGCAAGGTGTTCAAAATTTCCAAGTCAAGAAGGATCCTGGAGCTCGTACATCAAGGGGGACTCCTGAGCATCGCGACTCAGGAGCCTCACTGGTCACGTAGCCCCTCACCCCTTGGACCGTCCTTGGTGATCCGGTCGGCCCAACGGCGGCTGAGGTATGCGCGGGGCCGGGCCCGGCCGACGCAGAGCGCAAGGTGTTCAAAGTTTCCAAGATAACCCAATATTCACTAAGTTCCCTTCATGAGGGCTGCTCGTACGTCAAGGGGGACTCCTGAGCATCGCAACTCAGGAGCCTCACAGGCACGTAGCCCCTCACCCCTTGGACCGTCCTTGGTGATCCGGTCGGCCCAACGGCGGCTGTGGTATGCGCGAGGCCGGGCCCTGCCAACGCAGAGCATCACAACAAGCAAGAAGGAAACAAGGCGAAGAGAGCAATTACACAGTTCAACAATTATTACAGGCATTAAAAGTTTCCGCGAACAGAAACGAGTTTAACGCCTCCACGAGGCACGATGGACATTGCAGGAAAGGACCAAGGGAGACGAATCAGGAGGAGCCGCCGCCACCACTCGTCCCGTCTTCGGGGAACTCTTCCTCGATGTCGCTGGCGTTGTCTTCTTTGCCACTAACCCCTGCAGCGTCAGAAGGCGGAGGAACAAGAACGCGGGTGAACCTCTTCACCAGCGCCTCCACGACGCCCTTCACCGCCGCCGCAGCACCGGCGCGGGCCTCAGGAGAGACCGGGCGGATCACAGAGTCGAAGTCAAACCCCGGCTCGCGCAGATGAAGATGGCAGAAGACGCGCGTCGCGGCCTTAGAAAAAAGGTCGCGGCACTCGCTCTCCAAGATCCCCTCCACCTTGACAACGGCGCCCTCCAGCGCCTCGACGAGTTTCGAAGCAAGCCCCGCGAAGCTGCTCTCTAGAGCCGCCAGGGGCTCCGCAAACCGTCCCGGCAGAGGGAGTGGAGCGTTTGGCGAAGCTTGAGCTCGACGGAGGGAAAGGCGCTGAGCTCCGCGGCCTTCTTCTCCTCAGCCGCGGCAAGAGCCTTCCCCCTGGTGTCAAGCAGGGCCTTCTCCGAAGCGACTTCCTTCTCCTGCGCGTCCAGGCGCTCTCGCTCCACGGCCTGGCGGGTCGCCGCCTGGGATAGCTCGGAGTCCCGAGCGGCAAGCTTGGTCTCGCGGGCCGTGAGGTTTTCCTCCCGTTGACGCAACTGCTCTGCAAGCTCGGACTTCTCCTCCTGGAGAGCCTTCAGACGGGCCTCCACCTCTTCGCAGCGCTTGACGGCGGACGCCGCGTCGGCCAGTGCCTCCTCACGGGCTGCCATGGCGGACGCGGCCTCCCTCTCGCTCTTCGCCGCGACAGCCTCGGCCTCACCCCACATCGCCACAGCAGAGGCGTCGGCCTGGAGCCACCCGGAGAGAAGCCCAAGGCGCCCATTCGCGAGGCGACCGCCGGTACCCGCGAGGGCATCCCGGACCTGACCCAGAGCGGTGAAGGCCCCGTCCAGAACGTCGAGGCCGTGCGATGAAGGCACCAAGGCCACCTCCGGAGGAGTCGCCTGCGCGGTCACAGACGACGTCCCCCGGGAGACAGCAGCACGAGGAGCAGGAGGCTCCGGGGGCTGCGCGGCATCCACAGACATAGACAGATCAACGGGCGGATGGCCCTCGGGGGCTGGCCCTCCGGAGGAGGAGCAACCACGCCAGCAGGCATTGGGGGCTCGGGGGACTCTGCGGTGGTGACCATGAGGGCCGCCCCGCGAACCTCCGCCCCCTCACCCGCAGGAGCCACTTCGGGCGACGACAGCACAACAGGAGCAGGCGGAGCATCGGAAGGCGCCTTCGGCTTGACGCCCGCCTTCTTCTTCCTCATCTTCAGCGCGGCGACGTTCCTAGTCGCCAAGCAAAAGAAAATCATCAATACACAAGCTGCCGGTAGGCGACCAAGGCCGAGCCGGGTTACTTACTCTTCGACGTCGACCCATTTCCTCTTCCTCTCCTCCCAGGCGGCGACGGGGCCGCCCTCGCCTTTATCGGCAAGGGCACCACCACGCTGGAGAGCAGGAGCACTGTCCGCAAGGGCAGCCGCTGGAAGGATCGGCATGGCCCTCGCCTTGCCCACTGTGCCTGCGACCTACGACTCGGGCAGGGGTGAGGCCGGCGCTTCAACCGCCTTGCCGACAGGGGCAGGGCATACCGGAGGAAGCCCCGCTCCGCGCTTCTTGGGGGTCGGCACGCAGGCGGACCGTGTGGCACGAGGAGCCGGTCCTAGCCCCCTGAGGACCTCGGCGGGACCCGGAGAGCCAACAGGAGAAGCTTCGCCAGCATCGTCGTCATCCTCAAGGTCACGCAGGAGCGTGCCCTGCGACGGGGGAGACGCCCCTGCCAGGTCGTCGTCGGCTGACTTCTCCGAATCCTCCCCGCCTGTGGTGTCGCCGGAGGACACCATCACCGGGGAGCCAAGACCCTCAGCTGGGGGGAGCCCCAGTTCACTGAACACAGGCATCGCGGCTACCAGATCGGCCCCGTTGTCGCGGCAGTACAGCGGGGCGTAGGCGTCGGGGAGATTGCCGGGGTCGCCGTTGAGCAGGGTCGCCACTGCCCTGCTCAGTTCCTCAGGGGTTATGCAAGCGGACCGAAGCCTGAGGTTGTCGCCGTTGCCTTGATAGTCCCACAAGGGCCTAAAGTGGGACTGGAGGGACGCCAGGCGCTGCGTCAAGAACTCATTCACTATCATCCCCCCAGTCAGCTTCCTGGCACTGATATCACGGGAAATCCGCTCCAAGACGGGCCCGGCCCGGGGGTCAGAAAGCTTCGCAGAGCTCCACGCGGAGGTCTTCTCCGGTAGCCCCTTTGGCAGATCCAACCGGGCGTTGGTATCTTTGAGGTCCATGAGGACCCAGCGGTTCCTGAAGTTCTCCACCTTCTTCCCGGCCTTTAAGAGCATGTTACCGCTCTGGACCGCGATGAAGGAGACACACGCCGACTGTTGAGCGCCGTCATGCACACGCAAGCTGAAGAAATGGAGGAAGAGGGCCACCGAAGGCTTCACGCACACGAAAGCCTCGCAGTAGAAGGCAAAGACGGACAAGAGCAGGATGGAGTTGGGCTGGAGCTGAAGGGCCTGAATCCCGTAGTGGTCGAGGATGGCGGTGAAGAACGCGGAGAAGGGCGGGACGAGCCCGGCGAAGACGCTATGGAGAAAGAAAGGGTAGACCGCCCTGGACGAGGGCCGCTTCTCCAAGGAGCCGCCCCATATCAAGGTCCGCCCCCACTCGTTGGTCCCATCCGCCGTCCATGGGAGCACCGGGACAAGGTCCTCGTCCTTGGCAATGGTGGACCCAGAGAGCGCCGGTGAGATGGGAGCGGAGGCTGAGCTCTGGGCCTCTGGCTTCTATTTGCCGGCAGGAGCCATCGGGAAGCTCGCGGGGCCGGAGCAGCAAGGGGGAGGACAGAGCGGCGTCAGATCTGGAGAGGCCTCTCTTAGGGCTGGGGATCTGGGAAGCAAGAGCAGGAGCGCAGAAGGGGAAAGCAATAATGGCTCGACGCTGGAAGTCAGGCTCTTGTCGACCCGGGCGGTGGCCGAAGGGACGAAGGACGCCCGACATCAACCGCACAACGCGTGCCAGTGCTGGCCCGTAGGTGTTTGGGGCCCGCGGCGCTTCGGGCCGCCCTCGAGGCTTCGCCCAGAAGTCAGCTCGAGCGCGCCTTGGGCCCGGGGGCTACTGTCGGCGTTCTGGGAACGGGGGTACCCAGACCTGCTTACCTGCGGCCCAGGGCATGGCCCACCTCGCCAGCCAAGCACAGCCAGACGCGGCCCCACTCACGACAAGGCCCTCGCGAGGCCCCTAGGCTCGCGAGGGAGAGCAGCACCAGGACCGGCAAGCGGAGGGCCTCCCCAGGCCCCCCTCAGCAGCGGCGGAGATCTCTATGCAGGACCCGGCCTCAGGAGTCAAGGGTGACGTAAGGAAGGACAGGCGGGTGCCAGCGCGCCAGGTGGAGCAGTTTCCCCTTTGGTGCAAAGGGGGCAAGGATGTACGCGGGTTCCCAAAGCACCCCCCAAAGGTTTCCATTCCGGTGCAACAAGACCACGACCACGAGCCCCGCAGGACGGATGTCATCGCCGAGCCCACCTCTGCATCATCAACAGCTACTTTGCAGGCGAAGACCGCCTCTGGACAGGGCGGGATGTACTCTTGTTCCCCTTCAAATTTGGCCGTTGTGGGATCCCTTCCCGCCATTGCGATAAGGGAAGAGGACCTGGGCCACCGCTATATATAGAGGCTAGGCTGCACCGTAGAGAGGTGGCTATCCAATCCGATCCGATCCGAAGCTAGTCGATCCATCTCTCCATCTGGCCCAACACAAAGCCAGATGGCCAAGAACACCTCAGGAGCGCCCTCACGAGGCTCTTCATCATTGTACTAGTTCATCCACCATACCTCCACGAGAGGCAATCCACCAAAGCAGGAGTAGGGTATTATGCTTCGCAGGGCCCGAACCTGTGTATACCACCGTGTTCATCTTCTTCCTCGTCATCGTGCGAGTTCGTCGTATTAGCCATCGAGTAGTGAGCTAGGTAGGGCTAGGCTGCAGGGAAACTTCCGCACACGCCCCTGTGTTTGAACCTTGAGGGTTTTGCGGAGCCCAAAATCCGACAGTATTTGTGCTGGGTCTCGCCCGGCTGCTGTTTCATGCGCCGCAGGTCGTTCACTCCAGGGCGCGGTGGCGGGTGCCCTGGAAGTTGGCGATGAAGCGCTCGCGGAGCTCGTCCCAGGAAGAGATCGATCCCTCGAGGAGGTTGAGGAGCCAGGAGAGAGCGCCACCCTTAAGGGCCATGGGGAACCAGTTCGCCATGACTTTGTCATTGCCGCTCGCCGCCTCGAAGCTCAACGCGTAGAGATGAAGGAACTCCGCGGGTTCGGGGGTGCCATTGTAGCGCGGAGGCAGGTCCGGCTTGAACTTGTCGGGCCAGGTGACATGGTACAACACCGGGGCGAAGGCGTGACAGCCTGCTCTGCTCACAGGCGCGGCGCGTATGAGGGGAGCTTGGTCTTGACGTCCCTGCGGCGTTGCGGGGAGCACACGCGTTTCTCCTTGTGGCCACAGCACCACCTGGCAGCTTGCTTCATCCCTTGCCCGTGCTGGCACCCCGTGTGGAGGGTTGCGCGGGCGCGCTTCGTGCCTGGGCTCGGGGTCGGCACCGTGCAGAGAAGGAGGAGAAGGTGCGCTGTGAGCCACGTCACCCACTTGGGAAGGCGGGGAACGGAGCAAGTGGGTGGGCGCCGGGACCTCGCCGGCGACGCTGACGAGCTCGGCGATGCGACCAAGCCACTCATCGTAGCGATCGTGAGCAGGGCAGTAGCACAGCAGCTCGCGTGCCATGAACAATGCAGCCTACCCGTTCATCGGCCCGTAGTGGGCGTGGGAAGACGACGCCGAGGCGGGGACGAGGGACGGAGTAGCGGTTTGGCCATCATGTCGCGCGGTGTGTGGCTGCGACGAGTCTTGCTTCTCTTGAGTGGATGGACCAGTGGCACGTTAGCCGTAGGAGAGGCGGAGCGGCGCGGGATGCCGCGGCCAATGGGCGCCGTCTGGGCGACATGGGCAACCCAACGCTCGGCGCGAACTCGGCGGGCATCGGCCATGGGAGCGACGAAGCAGGGACGAAGCAGAACTGGAGGGAGGATTCTGACACGCCCCTACCTAGTGCGCCAAATGTTGGAAATCGGGCTCCACAGACCCAAGAAGGTTCGAACTCTAGGGCGTGTGCGACGATCCTTCCTAGCTCAACTCACAAGCTCGCCACCCCACAGCCTAGCCTCGTCGAATGCGTGCCGCGAAGAAGATGGACACAGATTTACCCAGGTTCGGGCCACCTCGCGATGTAAAACCCTACTTCTGCTTTTGGTGGATTGGCCTCACAAGGAGGTTTGGGGATGAACTAGTATAGTGGTTGAGCGACCTCGCGAGGGTTCTTTTGTGAGGGTCGATTCCATCCCCCTACTACGGTGGTGGCTAGTCCCTATTTCTAGCGGCCTTGGTCCTCTTCCCTTATCGCACAAGCAGGAAGGGATCCCACAACGGCCAAATTTGAAAGGGGACAAGAGGTGGGCTCGGTGATAAAATCCGTCCTGCCGAGCTCGTGGTCTTGGTATTGTTGTACTGGAATGGAAACCTTTAGGGGATTCCTTGGGAACCCGCATCCGTCCTTGCCTCCTTAGCACAAAAGAGGAAAGTGTCGCTTCTGCGCCCGCTGGCGCCCGCCTGGCCTTGGTCGTCATGGCCCACGTCATCCCAGCCTCATGAGGCCGGGCACTACATAGGAATCTCTGCTCCTCGGGAGGCAGCCTGGGGAGGCCGCTCCTCTAGAGGTCTTGGCGTCGTTCCCCTCGTGAGGCTGGGGCCATCGCGAGGGTCTTGTCTTGGAGAGTCTGTTGCCAGGCCGTACTGGGCGTCGAGGTGGGCCACGCATTAGGCCGCAAGTAGGCAGGTCTGGCTACTCCCGTTCCCAGAATGCCGACAGCTGGTCCTGGAGGTGGCGGCCCCGAGCCCTCCACACCTGACGCGGGCCCCGGCTGAGGGCGACGGGGTGGGGCTGCGGAAAGGGCCCGAGACCGAGCCTTCTCTCATGGCGACGCCCGCGGATGATGTGGGGACCCAGGCAAGCCGTGCCCTGGTGTTGGGGGAGAGCGGCGCCGTATCTATAATTTTTGATTATTCAATGCTGTTATATTATAATTCTTTGATGTTTTACAAACATTTTATAGCAACTTTATATCATTTTTGGGGACTAACCTATTATTAGTGCCAGTTGCTATTTTTTGCTTGTTTTTTACTTCGCGGAATATAAGTACCAAACGTGTCCAATCGCGATGAAACTTTTTGGAGATATTTTTTGGACCAGAAGGAAGCCAGTGGGCCAAAAAAAGCACCCTGGACGGGGCCTAGGGCGCCCACAAGACACCAGGGCGCGCATGAGGCCCCTGGCGCGCCCTGGTGGGTTGTTGTCTCCTCGGGAGTCCCCTCCACCGCCTCTGAGCTTTATAAATACCCGAATATTCTAGAAACCAAAGAGGAGTCGACGAAAAATACTTCCAGCCGCTGCAAATTCCAGAACCGCGAGATCCAATCTAGCACCATCACGGAGGGGTTCATCATCCTCATTGGTGCCTCTCCGATGATGCGTGAGTAGTCCACCAAAGACCTACGGGTCCGTAGGCAGTAGCTAGATGACTTTCTCTCTCTCTTTTGATTCTCAATATAATGGTCTCTTGGAGATCTATTTGATGTAATGACTCTTTGCGGTGTGTTTGTTGGGATCCGATGAATTTTGAGTTCATGATCAGTTTCTATCCATGAATATTATTTGAGTCTTCTTTGATCTCTTATATGCATGATTACTGATAGCCTCGTATTTCTTCTTCGAATCTTTGGTTTAGTTAGGCCAACTAGATCGATTTTTCTTGCCATGGGAAGAGGTGCTTTGTGATGGGTTCGATCGGTGTCCTCTCCCAGTGACAGAAGGGGTTGTGAGGCACGCATGTATCGTTGCTATTACGGATAACAAGATGGGGTCTATTTCTACATGAATAGATCTTGTCTTAATCATGTCACCGTTCTTATTCCATTACTCCGTTTTCCATGAACTTAATACACTAGATGCATGCTGGATAGCGATCGACGTGTGGAGTAATAGTAGTAGATGTAGAATCGTTTCGGTCTACTAATCTTGGACGTGATGCCTATATAGTGATCATCGCCTTGGATATCGTCATGATTATTTGATCTTCTATCAATTGCCCAACAGTAATTTGTTCACCCACCGTGTGCTATACTCACGAGAGAAGCCACTAGTGAAACCTACGGCCCCCGGGTCTACTTTTCCAATATATTGCTTTCCGATCTATCTTTTGCCGCTTTTGTTTTCAGATCTATTATTCCAAAAATACCTTGCTGCACTTTTTATTTGCCTATTTTATTTTGTGTTCTTGTGTGCAGATGCCGATCTATCTATCCAATCTATTACAATCTAATCTATCTTTTTACCATGGAGAGATTGACAACCTCTCTTACGCGTCAGGTTGCAAGTTTTTGTTCTTTGTGTGCAGATACCGTTTACATAGTGTTGCGTGGTTCTCCTACTGGTTCGATAACCTTGGTTTCATAACTGAGGGAAATACCTACGGTAGATGTGCTGCATCATCCCTTCCTCTTTGGGGAAATCCCAACGCAGTCTCAAGCCACGTCAAAGGAATTTCTGGCACCATTGCCGGGGAGACATCATCAACATCTATCAGGTTCCTAATCACAAATCTCATCTCCATGCAATTACATTATTTTCCATTTGCATTTAGTTTTCCTCTCCCACACTTCACAAATTTGCCATTTTATTCGCCCTCTTTTTCGTTTGCCTTTCTTCTCGTCAGATCTCTTGTTTGCTTGTCATCTTGAGTGATTTTGGTATTGCAGAAACACATGATGGCAGTACTCCTAATATTGGACGTTCTGGTAATCAGGATGCTAAAACTATTGTTTTGGGGCAAGGGAACATTATAGGAAAAGAAACTATCCAAGAATTTTTCAATTGTGTTGGAAATTTGACTCTCGATGATGCTCCTATACTTAAAAGAACTAAAACTTATGCGAAAACTATTTCAGCGCAAGTTCTAAAACTCAAAAATAGGTTTATTCGTACCCATCCTACCTTGCAAAGATTGTTTTATGAGCTACCCGTTATAAAGGATCCCAAAGCTAAAAAGTTAGCCACTCTTGTTCTTATGAATGAATTTGATCACATAGTACGAGAAGCTAGGGAAATTTTTGATTTTTTCGTATGAGCCATGAAAAACCAGTTATAAGGGCGATCCTTTACAATAGTGACTACATGTTGAGACATCTGCTTGGAAATAATTAAGTTTTTGATGAGAACCTTGAAAAGGAAATCCCCGTTTTAGATATGATCCAACAAGTTTTCAATGATGTTAATCAACAATATTCTTGGATTGTGGCCAGGAATCAAAGAGGGTACATAAATGGACAACTTGATAGTGCTAATATTTCTATGGATAATGTGTTTCAAGTTATATTTGCAAAACCTCTTGATAAAAATACCTCTATGAAAACTAAAGATGACAACACTTGAATCTATGCATTTTGCCTAGCTAGGGGCATAAAACGATAGCGCTTGTTGGGAGGCAACCCAATGAATAAATTTATTTTCACCTTTTCTTTCTGTTCTTGAGTTTTGACACAATTATGCTACTGTTATGATTGTTTTTTATGTTTTATTTAGTGTTTGTGCCAAGTAAAGCCTTTAGGATGATTCATAAGATGAGTAGAAACAATGCTGAATCTGAAACAGAAACTTTGATTCCAGTGCAGGATTTTTCATTTTTTACTGGAGCGTGATAATGAGCTGAAATTTTAACACAGTATTTACATACAAATTCTTTACGTTTTACTAATTTTTCAGAATTTTTAGAGTTACCGAAGTATGGTTAGAGTACAGATTACTACAGACTGTTCTGTTTTTGACAGATTCTGTTTTCGTTGCATTGTGTGCTTGTTTTGATGAATCTATGGTTTGTACTGAAGGGTATAAGCCATGGTAAAGTTAAAATACAGTAGGTACAATGCAATAATAAAATATGAATGGGTTTTCAACAGTACTTAGAGTGGTGATTTGCTTTATTATACTAACGGATCTCACGAAGGTTTTGTTGAGTTTTGTGTGATAGAAGTTTTCAAGTTTTGGGTGAGATCACGATGGATGAAGGAATAAGGAGTGAAATGATCCTAAGATTGGGGATGCTACAGCACCCCCAAGATAATATCCAAGGAGAAACAAGCAACTAAGCATGGAGATTCCCCGAGTGGCATCCCCTCTTTCTTCTAACGACCATCGATATTTTACTTGGAGCTATATTTTTATTCCTCACATATCATGAGTTTTGCTTGGAGCGTCTTGTATTATTTGAGTCTTTGCTTGATTTGCTTTTTAGTTTTTCACAAGTATCCTTGCTGGACACACCTATTTGACAGAGCCAAAATTATGCTATGATTTGTTAGAATTGCTTTATATGCTTCACTTAAATCTTTTTGAGCTATGGAATTGCTCAAGTGCTACACTTATATCTTTTTGAGCACGGTGTTCTTTAAATTTGTGAAGAAATAATCTCATGCTTCACTTAGATTAATTTGAGAGTTAGTACATTTCAAAGAAACACTCTCATGCTTCACTTAGATTAATTTGGGAGTTAGTAAACTTTGAAGAAATTCTCTCATGCTTCACTTATACTATTTTGAGAGACTAAATTTTTATGCTCATGTTCTTCAATTAAATTTATTTGAGCTTGTCAAAAGCAATGGCAATATATGAAACTAGTCCCAAAGTGATATATATTCAAGGGGGATATAATAAAAACTTTCATGAAGATCATTGGACAAATTAAACTTGACTCCTTGTAATAGTTTTGAGACATGATGATAGTAATATGTGAGTCATGTTGGTGAGTAATTATGCTTTAGTAAGAATATTGGTGTTAAGGTTTGTGATTCCCTATGGAAGCACGAAAGTCAATAGTTATGCAATGAAATTACATCCTACTTATGGTGCATTATTCGGTGTTTGTTATGCTTAGTGCCCGTTTATGTGAATGTTCGATTCTTGGTTGGTTGCTTCTCAATCTATTTGCTAGCCTCCACTTGTACTAAGTAGAAATAGTACTTGTGCATCCAAAATCCTTAAACCCTGTTTTGCCTTATGAGTCCACCATACCTACCTATATGCGGTATTTCCATGCCGTTCTAAGCAAATTTGTATGTGCCATCTCTAACTTTCAAAATGAATTTCCTTTTTGTGTGCTCGTATCGCTCATGAAACGGTAGGGGGTGTCCAATATTTTTCCATGCTAGATATGTTATTCTCAAGATGAGTGTTTATTCACTTGTCATTGCACGAGAGTACGGCAGTAATAGGGATGCCCAGTCCTGAAATGAAAAGGAAATTTACTTTATGTTGTCAAATGATAAATTACATGGAAAGTGTTGGTATGGAAGGCAACCGTGGATATGGCTAGCCATGGATTGTGAAAGAATGGTGGAAAAAGGAATAAACTTTATTTTATGTTTGGGAACCACCTATGATGTATCTAGCATGGAAAGTATTGAGAACTACTCGGTCGTTTTTGTTGACAGGAAAGGCATGCCACCCAAAATATTTTTCTCTCTCAATTTAAGCTTTGAGCTCTGGCACCACTACAAATCCCTACTTCCCTCTACGAAGGGCCTATCTATTTACTTTATGCAATTTTTATTTGTAATTTGAGCCTCCATCTTCTCTTATAAAGCACCAACTAGGGGGCACAATGATCATACTTGTGCATTGGGTGTAGTTAATATTTGAGTGTGTTTCATGAATGGATCAATGATTGAGCATGATGGGCTAGGGATAACTTTCTTTAGTGTTGATATTTCGAAAGACATGGTTGCTTGTTGGCATGCTTGAGTATTAAAGTCTTTATGTCAAAACTAGACTATTGCTTTGAACCATCTAAAATTCCAAATGTCCATGCTACAAAAGAAAAGAGTATGTGATGAACATGTTAGGAAGCATTCCACATCAAAAATTCTGTTTTTATCATTTACCTACTCGAGCACGAGTAGGAATTAAGCTTGGGGATGCTGATACGTCTCCGACGTATCTATAATTTTTGATTGTTCCATGCTGTTATATTATCATTCTTGGATGTTTTACAATCATTTTATAACAACTTTATATCATTTTTCGGGACTAACCTATTGACATAGTGCCAAGTGTTGTTTTTGCTTGTTTTTTACTTCGCAGAATATCAGTACCAAACGGAGTCGAATTGCGATTAAACTTTTTGGAGATTTTTTTTGGACCAGAAGAAAGCCAGTGGGCCAAAGAAGCACTAGGGAGGGGGCCCAAGCCGCCCACAAGACACCAGGGCACGATAGAGGCCCCCGGTGCACCCAGGTGGGTTGTGGTCACCTAGGGAGTCGCCTCTGAGCTCTATAATTACGCAAATATTCCCAAAACCCTAGAGGAGTCGATGAAAAATAGTTCCAGCCGCCGCAAGTTCCAGAATCGCGAGATCCAATCTAACACCATCACGGAGGGGTTCATCATCCTCATTGGTGCCTCTCCGATGATGCGTGAGTAGTCCACCATAGACCTACAGCTCCGTAGGCAGTAGCTAGATGGCTTTCTCTCTCTGTTTTGATTCCCAATACAATGGTCTCTTGGAGTTCTAGTTGATGTAACGACTTTTTGCGGTGTGTTTGTTGGGATCCGATGAATTTTGAGTTCATAATCAGTTTCTATCCATGAATATTATTTGAGTCTTCTATGATCTCTTATATGCATGATTAATTATAGCCTCGTATTTCTTCTTTGAATCTTTGGTTTAGTTAGGCCAACTAGATTGATATTTCTTCCCATGGGAAGAGGTGCTTTGTGATGGGTTCGATCTTGTGGTGTCCTCTCCCAGCGACAGAAGGGGCACAGTGGCATGCATGTATCGTTGCTATTAAGGATACCAAGATGGGGTCTATTCCTACCTGAATAGATCTTGTCTACATCATGTCACCGTTCTTATTGCATTACTCTGTTTTCCATGAACTTAATACACTAGATGCATGCTGGATAGCGGTCGATGTGTGGAGTAATAGTAGTAGATGTAGAATCGTTTCGGTCTACTAATCTTGGACGTGATGCCTATATAATGATGATCGCCTTGGATATGGTCATGATTATTTAATCTTCTATCAATTGCCCAACAATAATTTGTTCACCCACTGTGTGCTATACTCATGAGAGAAGCCACTAGTGAAACCTACGCCCCCCGGGTCTACTTTTCCAACATATTGCTTTCCGATCTATCTTTTGCCGCTTTTGTTTTCAGATCTATTATTCCAAAAACCCAAAAATACCTTGTTGCACTTTTTATTTGCCTCTTTTATTTTGTGTTCTTGTGCGATCTATCTATCCAATCTATTACAATCTAATCTTTCTTTTTACCG
The DNA here is from genome assembly GCA_039707655.1 of Elymus sibiricus. NCBI lineage: Eukaryota > Viridiplantae > Streptophyta > Magnoliopsida > Poales > Poaceae > Elymus > Elymus sibiricus. The sequence goes on along the minus strand of CM077665.1, from coordinate 215,263,350 downwards.
TGTGGAGATTGACAACCTCTCTTATGCGTCGGGTTGCAAGTATTTGTTCTTTGTGTGCAGGTACTGTTTACATTGTGCTGCATGGTTCTCATACTGTGTCGGTGCACTAGGACTGGGGTACCCAGTGCCCCTGACTTATGCACAGGCAGTAGTAGCAAAACCCTTCATAATAAATACAGTCAAAACCAATCCAAACCAGAGAAGCCGCTCTACGTGAGATCAAGGAGCGCATCGAGAAGACAAAACCAACATTCAAGACCAAGACCCCGACAGAAGCAGCCTACACTGGCTAAGCAACGCAGGCAAGGTCGATGCAACGGCCCAGAATGGGCCCAAACCATGCCAGTCACGTCCCCGTTGCCTGCCGGGGACCGAGGCGCACACACCTTCAGGAAGACCCGGCAAGCCATCCCCCGGCAGGTGCGGGCCGATCGGCCACCGCTCCACCGCATCGCAACGCCAGTCATTTGTCGATGCGGTGTCGAGCCCTGAGGTGGCTAAGTGGCTCTTGCTAAGCACGTAGCAACTTGCTAGGAGAGAGATTATGCCCGTTTGACACCCGTCCAGAGGTGTGTCAAGATATTGAGCAATAGTTGGCCAAAGCGGTGGTAAAAGCCTGCCGGGGATGTCGGATTTAGGGCTCCGCAAAACCCTCAAGGTTCGAACACGGGGGCGTGTGCGGAGATTCCCCTGCAGCTTCGCCCTAACCAGCTCACTACTCGATGGCTAAGACGACAAACTCGCACGATGACGAGGAAGAAGATGAACACGGTGGTTTACCCAGGTTCGGGCCGCTGCGAAGCGTAATACCCTACTCCTGCTTTGGTGGATTGCCTCTCGTTGAGGTATGGTGGATGAACTAGTACAATGATGAAGAGCCTCGCGAGGGCGTCCCCGAGGTGTTCTCGGCTCTCCGCTGGCTTTGTGGTGGGTTAAGTGGATCGACTGGTTTCCGGCCCCGCTCTACGGTGCAGCCTAGCCTCTATATATAGCGGTGGCACGGGTCCTCTTCCCTTATCGCAATGGCGGGAAGGGATCCCACAATGGCCAAATTTGAAGGGGAACAAGAGTACATCCCGCCCTGTCCAGAGGCGGTCTTCGCCTGCAAAGTAGCTATCGATGATGCAGAGGTGGGCTCGGCGATGACATCCGTCTTGCGGGGCTCGTGGTCGTGGTCTTGTTGCACCGGAATGGAAACCTTTGGGGGTGCTTTGGGAACAAGCGTACGTCCTTGCCCCCATTGCACCAAAGGGGAAACTGCACCGCCTAGCACGCTGGCGCCCGCCTGTCCGTCCTTGCATCACCCTTGACTCCTGAGGCCGGGTCCTGCATAGAGATCTCCGCCGCTCCGGAGGGGACCTGGGGAGGCCCATCCTTTGTCGGTCTTGATGCTGCTCCTCCTCGCGAGCCTAGGGTCCTTGCGAGGGCCTTGTCTTGAGTGGGGCTGCGTCTGGCTGTGCTTGGCTGGCGAGGTGGGCCATGCCCTGGGCCGCAGGCAGGTAGGTCTGGGTACCCCCGTTCATAGAACGCCGACAGTAGCCCCCGGGCCCAAGGCGCGCTCGAGCTGGCTTCTGGGTGAAGCCTCGAGGGCAGCCCAAGCGCCGCGGGCCCCAAACACCTACGGGCCAGGACTGGCGCGCGTCGTGCGGTTGATGTCGGGCGTCCTTCGTCCCTTCAGCCACCGCCCCAGTCGACAAGAGCCTGACTTCCAGTGCCGAGCCATTATTGCTTTCCCCTTATGCTCTCCTGCTCTTGCTTCCCAGGTCCCCGGCCCTAATAGAGGCCTCTCCAGATCCGGCGTCACTCCATCCTCCTCCTTGCCGCGCCGGCCCCGCGAACTTCCCAATGGCTCCCGCCGGCAAACAGAAGCCAGAGGCCCAGAGCTCAGCCTCCGCTCCCATCTCACCGGCGCTCTCGGGGTCCGCCATCGCCAATGATCAGGACCTCGTCCTGGTGCTCCCGTCGACGGCAGATGAGACCAACGAGTGGGGGCGAACCTTGATATGGGGCGACTCCTCGGAGAAGCGGCCCTCGTCCAGGGCGGTCTAGCCTTTCTTTCTCCATAGCGTCTTCGCCGGGCTCGTCCCGCCCTTCTCCGCGTTCTTCACCGCCATCCTCGACCACTACGGGATTCAAGCCCTTCATCTCCAGCCCAACTCCATCCTACTCTTGTCCGTCTTTGCCTTCTACTGCGAGGCTTTCGTGGGCGTGAAGCCTTCGATGGCCCTCTTCCGCCAATTCTTCAGCTTGCGCGTGCATTACGACGCTCAACGGTCAGCGTGCGTCTCCTTCGTCACGGTCCAGAGCGGCAACATGCTCTTAAAGGCCTGGAAGAAGGTGGAGAACTTCAGGCACCACTGGATCCTCATGGAACTCAAAGACACCAACCCCCGGTTGGGTCTGCCGAAGGGGCTGCCGGAGAAGACCTCCGCGAAGCTTTCCGACCCTCGGGCCGGGCCCGTCTTGGAGCGTATTTCTCGCAATATCAGTGCCAAGAAGCTGACTAGGGGGATGATAGTGAAGGAGTTCCTGACGCAGCACCTGGCGCCCCTCCAGTCCCATTCCAGGCCCTTATGAGACTACCAGGGCAGCGGCGACAACCTCAGGCTTCGGTCCGCACACATAACCCCCGAGGAACTGAGCAGGGCAGTGGCGACCTTGCTCAACGGCGACCCCGGTGATCTCGTCGACGCCTACGCCCCGCTGTACTGCCGCGACGACGGGGCCGATCTGGTTGACACGATGCCTGTCTTCAACGAACTGGGGCTCCCCCCAGCTGAGGGCCTTGGTTCCTCGGTGATGGTGTCCTCCGGCGACACCACGGGTGGGGAGAATTCGGAGAAGACAGCCGACGACGACCTGGCAGGTGCGTCTCCCCCGTCGCAGAGCATGCTCCTGCGCGACCTTGAGGACGACGACGATGTCGGTGAAGTTTCTGCTGCGGGGTCCCCACGTCCGCCAAGGTCCTCAGGAGGCTAGGACCGGCTCCTCGTGCCACACGGTCCGCCTGCGTGTCGACCCCCAAGAAGCGCAGAGCGGGGCCTCCTCCGGTGCGCCCTGCCTCTGTCGGCGAGGCAATTGAAGCGCCGGCCTCGCCCCTGCCCGGATCGCAGCTCGCAGGCACAGTGGGCGAGGCCGGGGCCATGGTGATCCCTCCAGCGGCTATCCTTGCGGACAGTGCCCTTGTTCCCCGGTGAGGCGGTGCCCTCACCGAGAAAGGCGAGGGCGCCCCCGTCGTCACCGGGGAGGAGCGGAAGAGGAAATGGGTCGACGTCGATGAGTGAGTAACCCGGCTCGGCCTTGGTCGCCTGCCGGTAGATCGTGTATTGATGATTTTCCTTTGCTTGGTGACTAGGAACGCCGCCGTGCTGAAGATGAGGAAGAAGAAGGCAGGCATCAAGCCGAAGGCGCCTTCCGACGCACCGCCCGCTCCTGCTGCGCCGCCGTCGCCCGACGTAGCTCCTGCGGGCGAGGGGGCGGAGGCTCGCGAGGCAGCCCTCATGGTCACCACCGCGGAGCCCCCTGAGCCCCCAATGCCTGTTGGCGTGGCTGCTCCTGCCCTTGAGAGCGCGCTGGTGCCTCTGTCCCGGGGGCCAGCCCCAGAGGGCCGGCCTCCCGTCGATCCGTCTGCATCCGTCTTGTCAGTGGTCGTTGTGCAGCCTCCAGAGCCTCCTGCTCCTTGTGCTGCTGTCTCTCGGGGGACGTCGTCTGCGACCGTGTAGGCGACTCCTCCGGAGGAGGCCTTGGTGCCTTCGTCGCGTGGCCTCGACATTCTGGACGGGGCCTTCACCGCCCTGGGTCAGGTCCAGGACGCCCTCGCGGGTACCGACAAGCGCCTCGCGAGTGGGCGCCTGGGACTCCTTTTCGGGTGGCTCCGGGCCGACGCCTCTGTCGTGGCGGTCTGGGGCCAGGCCGAGGCTGCCGTGGCAAAGACCGAGAAGGAGGCCGAGTCTGTCAGGGTTGCACGTGAGGAGGCACTGGCCGGCGCGGCGTCCGCTGTTAGGCGCCGCGAAGAGGTGGAAGCCCGCCTGAAGGCTCTCCAGGAGGAGAAGTCTGAGCTCGCGGAGCAGTTGTGTCAGCAGGAGGAAGCCCTCAAGACCCGTGAGGCCAAGCTTGCCGCTCGGGACTCCGAGCTATCCCAGGCGGTGACCCGCCAGGCCGTGGAGCGGGAGCGCCTGGACACGCAGGAGAAGGAAGTCGCCTCGGGGAAGGCCCTGCTTGACACCAGGGAGAAGGCTCTCGCCGCGGTTGAGGAGACAAAGGCCGCGAAGCTCAGCGCCTTCTCCTCCGTCGAGCTCAAGCTTCGCCAAGCGCTCCACTCCCTCTGTCGGGATGGGTTTGCGGAGCCCCTGGTGGCTCCAGAGAGCGGCTTCGCGTGGCTCGCTTTGAATCTCTTTGAGGCGCTGGAGGGCGCCGTTGTCAAGGTGGAGGGGATCTTGGAGAGCGAGTGCCGCGACCTCTTTTCTGAGGCTGTGACGCGCGTCTTCAGCCATCTTCATCTACGCGAGCCGGGGTTTGACTTCGACTCCGTGATCCGTCTGGTCGCCCCCGAAGACCGTGTCGGTGCTGCGGCAGCGGTGAAGGGCGCCGTGGAGGCGCTGGTGAAGAGGTTAACCCGCGTCACCGTTCCTCCGCCTCCTCACGCTGCGGGGGTTAGCGTCGAAGAAGACGACGTCAGTGATGTCGACGACGAGTTCCCCGGGGACGGGACGAGTGGTGGAGGCGGCTCCTCCTGATTCCTTTCCCTCGTTCCTTTCCTGCAATGTCCATCGTGCCTCATGGAGGCATTAAACTCGTTTGTGTTCGCGAAAACTTTTAATGCTTGTAATAACTGTTGAACTTTGTGATTGGTCTCTTCGCCTTGTTTCCTTCTTGCTTGCTGTGATGCTCTGCGTCGGCAGGGCCCGGCCCCGCGCATACCTCAGCCGCCGTTGGGCCGACCGGATCACCAAGGACGGTTCCAAGGGGTGAGGGGCTACGGGGCCAGTCAGGCTCCTGAGTCGCGATGCTCAGGAGTCCCCCTTGACGTACGAGAAGCCCTCATGAAGGGAACATGGTGAAGATCGGGTTAACTTGGAAATTTTGAACACCTTGCGCTCTGCGTCGGCAGGGCCCGGCCCCGCGCATACCTCAGCCGCCGTTGGGCCGACCGGATCACCAAGGACGGTTCCAAGGGGTGAGGGGCTACGGGGCCAGTGAGGCTCCTTAGTCGCGATGCTCAAGAGTCCCCCTTGACGTACGATATCCGGCGTTCTCCTTAGGGCTTTGAGCGCTTCTGAGCTCTGCGTCGGCAGGGCCCGGCCCTGCGCATACCTCAGCCGCCGTTGGGCCGTCCGGATCACCGAGGATGGTTCCAAGGGGTGAGGGGCTACGTGGCCAGTTAGGCTCCTGAGTCGCGATGCTCAGGAGTCCCCCTTGACGTACGAGCGGCTCCCATACCTCTCCTCGTTGGCTTCTCCTGAGCTAGGCGCGTGAAGACCAGGTTTGGCGGACCTGGGAAGGTGGCGTGTACTATGCTTGGCCCGGTAGTAGCCCCCGTGCAGCCCCCTCACGCGGACATCCCAGGGGAACCCAGCGAGACGGGGCCGCAAGGGCCCTTCCTGAGGTTGGATGCAGCCGCTGGGGCGCCCTCAGTTGTTTATCCCCAGCACTGAGCGAAGGGCTTCCACATTGCATGGGCATAGTCATTGGTGGACCGTGTTGATCGCCAGCACGGAGATGTGGCTTCCACCTTGCGTGGGCATAGCCATTGGAGGGCCATGTTGACCGCCAGCACGGAGCTGTGCTTCCACATTGCATGGGAAGGAACCCCTCCGCGTCCTCGGGGGCCTCCAGGTGTGTACAACCCAATGAGTTCGTGCGCGTGGCTTGCACAGCAGAACTGGGAGGTGTATCTGGGAGCTCGCGAGGGCGCTATGGCCTCGCGAGGTCCCTACCTCTAACGCGGTTTGCGCCTGAGTCTTCTTGTCTTGAGATCCCGCAGATTCCGTCTTGAGATCTCCAAGGCGCGGCCGGGTTGTCCAGATAACCCACGATCCCGCCTGAGACCTTTCCTCCTTGTTTGTGGGACGGTTTGGGGGCCCTCTTCGATGCTCTGTGTCTGCAGGTCCCAGTCCCGCACATTTCCCTACCACCGTAGTGTACGACCAGATCACCAAGGACGCAACTACGAGGCAAGGCCTCGACACCCTTGATGCCGACCGGATCACCAAGGACGACATCAAGGGGGCGAGTGGCTATATGACCGGTAAGGCTCCTGAGGCGCATTGCTCAGGAGCCCCCCTTGACGCTCAAGCGGCTCTAGGTCGGCAGGTCCCAGTCCCGCACATTTCCCTACCACCGCAGTGTACGACCGGATCACCAAGGATGCAACTACGAGGCGAGGCCTCGACACCCTTGATGCCGACCGGATCACCAAGGACGACACCAAGGGGTGAGTGGCTATTTGACCGGTAAGGCTCCTGAGGCGCGTTGCTCAGGAGCCCCCTTTGACGCTCGAGCGACCCTCATTCTGTCCTGCCGGCTGCTACCTCAGGAGGCCCTGGGGCCTCCCGAGACTCCATGCTAAGATGTCGTGCTGCAGTCGGAGCCCCCGAGCGGGGGCTGACTGCCCAACGATGCAAGTCCCTGAGGCTCGAGGGCATTCCCGTCCAGTTCCGAGGTGCCTCGGGGCGACATCCACGCCGACAATGAGCCGTGCAGGCAAGCTAAAGCGTTAGGATACAAATCATATGCATGAGAAATATGCGTAAATGAGGCGGCTGCAGGGGTGTGCCCTGATCGCCTGAGGATGATGCGACCCGATGGGTGCCCTCAAACGGAGTAAACCAAAATGTTACTTGGCTACGGCCAACAAAAAGTCACCTGGCGGCCATGCCGCTGATGAGTCGAAGCTGCCGTCGTAGCCTGATCTTACACCTCCACGAGCGCGACCCACACAGGCCCGTCATCTCCTGGGGCTCAGGATCTTCACTTGGTCCGAGCATCTCCTCCAACTCCTCACCGCACCCCGCCAGGCAAGGTATGAGCATGGCTCGGGCAAGGCGCTGAAACATGACGCATTTGTTCGCCAGGCCGAAGGGCATGCGGACGTACTTGTGCGGGTAGACCCATCCATGATCGGCACGCGTTGGCCAGAAGGGGCCCTAGGACGCGGCCCTGTTGATCGCGAGCGTGTTGATGCAGATGCGTGGCTGGTCGATCGTGCCGATGATGGCGGCTGCGATTGGTGGTGCTAGGCAGTCTCCGCCTGGCGTGGCCTGCGCTTCCTAAAGCTCCTCGATCGCTCTGATGACGGACTCTTGCGAGCTCGGCGCCACGCGCCGTGCTCCTGGCTTTGAAAGTCGCGCGTCAGGACGCGCCTTAAGGTTGTGCCCGAACGCCTCCCTTGTCTCACCGGTCAAGCCGGGGGCCTCCTGGATGGAAGCCCCCGAGCCCGACCCAAGGGAGGCACCGAGCGCGCTTTCCTATGCGATGGAGGGTGGTGCCCCGCCCCTGGGTGCAGAGCTCGAGGCTCCGCCCTTGGTGGTCCCAGCCCCCTGGCGCTCCGCAGGGGTGAGCGGCTTCTTCTTATTGCGTGTGTCCTCTCGAGGTGGGGCTTCCTCCTCGTCGTCCGAGCGCTCGGCCGCTGCAGCGCGGTAAGCCCGCTCGAGGGAGCAGACGGCATCCTTCTCATCGCAGGCGATGGTGATGACACCTCCACTCCCTGGCATCTTGAGAACGTTGTAGCCGTGGTGAGTCGCTGCCATGAACTTGGCGAGGGCCGGGTACCCGAGGATGGCGTTGTACGGGAGGTGGATATGCGCGACGTCAAAGACGATGACCTCGGTGTGGTAGTTCTGTCGTCCGCCGGAGGTGACGGGCAGGCGCACTTGTCCGATAGGGACGGTGGACCCGTCTGTGACTCCCGAGAAGGGCTTGGTCGGCATGAGCTGTTCGTACGGTACTTGGAGCATCTCGAAGGTCTCAATGGAGAGGACATTGAGCCCCGCCCCACTGTCGATGAGGGTCTTGGTGACGAGGACGTTGCTGATGGTCGGAGTGCACAACATGGGGAGTTTGCCGCCCATGGCTGAGCACCTGAGCTGATCCCTCGAGTCGAAGGTGATTGTAGTCTGGGACCACTTGAGGGGACGCATGGCCTCGGGATTTGGGAGAGCCGCGTTCACCTCCCACGCGAACTGCTTGAAGACGCGGTTTGATGCTGGGGCCTGGGCGCCACCCAGGATACAAGCTACCGCCCTGACCTCCTGGAAGCCCCCTGCCCCATCATCCTGCCTGTCCTCTTCCTTCCTTCTGGGTGGTGGTGGTAGTGGTGGTATGCCGGCCTCACGAGGACAGACCTCACGAGGCTGGCCACGGCGCGACCCCTCCGGTGGGTCATCGCGCCAGCAGTCCTCCCGAGGCTGATCGCTCTAGCGGTCCTCCTGAGGCTGATCGCGCCACCCTTGACGCGGTTCCCGGTTGTCCCAACGGCCTCCACCGTGGCCTCTGCCTCATTCGAAGCCGCGGTCAATGCGTCCAAGGCGCCGGCCGAAGTGTTCGGCGTGGACCAGCCTGAGCTCCTGGCAGTCGGCGGTGTCATGGTTGTTGGTGCCATGGAAGATGCAGGTCGGTCTTCCTCCTGCGGGGTGATCCTCACCATGGTTGCGCTTCGCCTCAGGCTCGGCCGCAAGTATCGCTGGGGCCTTGCGCTTCGCCTCCTTGGCCTTGGTCTTCTTTTCCTCTGGCTCTGCCACCGGAGGCCCACGGAGTGACAGGCGGCCCTCTTCAGCCTTGGCGCACCTGTTCGCCAGAATGAACATCTCCAGGGGCGAGCACAGTTCGTCGTTCATGGCGAGCTCCTCCTTCATCTTGAGGTCCGTGATGCCATCGGTGAATGCGGAGATGATAGCCTAGTCCGACGCCTTCGGGATCTTGAGGCGCGTAGTCGTGAAGCGCTGTATGAACTTGTGCAGGGTCTCCCCGTCCTGCTGCTTTACACGTCGTAGGTCGTTCACGGTGAGTGCGCGGTCGCGGGTGCCTTGGAAGTTGGCGATGAAACGCTTGCGCAGGTCGTCCCAGGAGGTGATGGACCCCTCCGGGAGGTTGAGGAGCCAGGAGAGCGCGCCACCTTTGAGCACCATGGGGAACCAGCACGCCATAACCAAGTCGTCTCCACCGGCCGCCCGGATGCTCAGCGAGTAGAGCAGTAGGAACTCAGCGGGATCCGGGGTGCCGTCGTAGCGAGGGGGTAGGTCAGGCTTGAACTTGCAGGGCCACGCAGTTGGGTGGAGCTCCGGGGCAATGGCGAGGCACCCCACCGGCTCGACGGGTGCTGCGTGCACGGGAGGGACCCGGTCTTGACGCTCTTGTGGGGCCACCTCGAGTGGTGCCCGGTCGCGGCGTTGGGTCGGCAGCGCGGGGAGCGCACACGCGTCAACGCGCGGCCGGGGAACCACCTGGGAGCTTGCTTCCTCTCTTTCCCTTGCTCGCGGTTCGCGGGGCTGGTCGCGGGGGCACGCTTCTCGCCTGGGCTCGGGGTCGACGTCGCGTTACGGAGGGGGCGGCCGCGCATCGTGGGCCACATCGTCTGCCAGGGAAGGTCTGGGTCGAAGCGAGTAGGAGAGCGCTGAAGCATCACCGGCAGCACCGACGAGCTCCGCGATGCGCCGAAGCCAATAATCGTAGCGGTCGGTGGTAGGGCGGTAGCGGAGCAGCTCGTTCGCCATGGCGAGTGCACCCGAACTGCGCACCGGTCCGGGCCGAGCATGGGAGGACGACCCGGAAGCTGGAACGATCGACGGAGTGGCGGTGTGTCCATCGCGCTGTGCGGTGACTGGCTGGGAGGAGTCTTGTTGCTCATGGGGATCCGGGCCTGTGGCGGCGTTGGCCACAGGCGAGGGTGACCGGCGCGCGTCGACGCGGCCCACAGGTGCCGTCTGGGCGACGCGGTTAGCTCGGCGCTCGGCGCGGGCTCGGCGAGCGTCAGACATCGGAACGGCGAGGTGGGAGGAGATCTTGGCTTGAGGAAGACTCCGACATGCCCCTACCTGGCATGCCAAATGTCTGATTTAGGGCTCCGCAAAACCCTCAAGGTTCGAACACAGGGGCGTGTGCGAAGATGCCCCTGCAGCTTCGCCCTACCCAGCTCACTACTCGATGGCTAAGATGACGAACTCGCACGATGATGAGGAAGAAGATGAACACGGTGGTTTAACCAGGTTCGGGCCGCTGCGAAGCGTAATACCCTACTCCTGCTTTGGTGGATTGCCTCTCGTTGAGGTGTGGTGGATGAACTAGTACAAGGTTGAGGAGCCTCGCGAGGGCATCCCCGAGGTGTTCTCGGCTCTCCGCCGGCTTTGTGGTGGGTTAAGTGGATCGACTGGTTTCCGGCCCCGCTCTACGGTGCAGCCTAGCCCCAATATATAGCGGTGGCACGGGTCCTCTTCCCCTATCGCAATGGCGGGAAGGGATCCCACAACGGCCAAATTTGAAGGGGAACAGGAGTACATCCCTCCCTGTCCAAAGGCGGTCTTCGCCTGCAAAGTAGTTGTCGATGATGCAGAGGTGAGCTCGGCGATGACATCCATCCTGCGGGTCTCGTGGTCGTGGTCTTGTTGCACCGGAATGGAAACCTTTGGGGGTGCTTTGGGAACCCGCGTACGTCCTTGCCCCCTTTGCACCGCCTGTCCGTCCTTGCGTCACCCTTGACTCCTGAGGCCAGGTCCTGCATAGAGATCTCCGCCGCTCTGGAGGGGACCTGGAGAGGCCCATCCTTTGTCGGTCTTGATGCTGCTCCTCCTCGCGAGCCTAGGGTCCTCGCGAGGGCCTTGTCTTGAGTGGGGCTGCGTCTGACTGTGCTTGGATGGCGAGGTGGGCCATGCCCTGGGCCGCAGGCAGGCAGGTCTGGGTACCCCCATTCCCAGAACGCCGATAGGGGATGCGTCCCCGCACGCCACCTAGGCTAGCATTTATGGCATTTTGTCCTAAGTGCCAGAGTTAGGTATGATAGCACTGTTGGCTATCTAATCACTAGATAATGTTTGTTTTGCCACTGTGGTTACCCCTTGAGCTATAAAAGGAGGCCCAAGGCAACCTAGCTAAAAATTCGGACCTTTGAACACTTGTACTCGCGTAGCAGCTCTCCCGAAGGTGACCTTGCCGGGTTTGAGCTCTACGTGTGCTTCGTGTTCCCCCGATCAATCCACCAAACCAGGAGTAGGGTTTTACGCTTCCCAGCGGCCTGAACCTGGGTAAAACACCAGCGTCTCGTCGTCGTGCTGCCTCACCACCTCTGCTCTTTGTGCAACGCGACCTCACCCCTGCCGAACCACAAAGGGGCCCGTGGTCCCATAGGTGATCGTGTGCATCGTGACTCAACATCTTTGGCGCGCCAGGTAGGGGGAGCATCATTTCCGCGAACCTGAGATCGTGAGCAGCATGTCGATCTTCATCGCCGTCTTCTTCCTCTATGGCTCCCAAGAAGAAGCTCGGCGCGACCGTGCATCCCTCCACTTCGAAGGCCCCCTTGCACGCAGCTGCGGACGCCGTTGGCACCACGGCGGCGACGAGTGATGTGGGCATCGTGGGCGACGCGACTGGCGCAGGCGGTACCACCGTCGTGTCCCCCGCGGCCGAAGCTGGAGTGGGGAACGCCGAAGAGGAGAAATAGTAGCAACATTTTGGCGAGCTCGGCCCTAGTGCCGCGGGAGGAGGACCCGTTCTGTCTCCACCTCCCCGCCGCACTGGTGGCCGCGGCCGCAACAGCGACGCCCAATCTGGGGAGAGGCATGATCTTCCAGCTGCGCCTATCACAGGCGCGGCTGCTGGGCACGCGCCTCGCCCAGAGCAAGGTGGAGCGCCGAACGGGACCGTAGACCGACAAGTTTGACCTCCTCCATGTCAGACCGCCACGACGATCGGCGCACGGTGACAAGAATGCGGCGACGCCCCTCTTGGTTCCACCAGGAGTCGAGCGATGTCGTGATCCGCCTCTCTAGCCATGCCGGCCACGGCAGCGGAAGCGATGGCGCGGGCCCAGCTGCTTTTAAATGTCCCGCCGGCGGTTGACAAGATGGACGAGTGGAGAGCCACCATCCAGAGTTTGATCGGCTTCGTCGAAGCCAGCAAATCGCAGCATGCAGAGCCGTCGCGACGCGTGCGGACGGCGATGGCGGCCCAGGATGAAACATTTTTATGTATGCATTTTTATGTTGCTCCACATGCCGACGAGCTCGACGAAGCATCTATGACCTCATCCACCCCGCACGATCGCGGAGACTAGCGGCATGTCCTGGAAGATAGGCGAAGGGAAGACGTACACATCACCATAGAGCGACGCTGGGAAGCACACCGTTAATCCGACAGGCGCAACGGCCCAGATGCTGGCGACCCCGCGCCCAGTGCTGGCGGGTACCTGCCTTATGAGGTTGGGTGCCCTGCCTTCACTCGCGAGCTATGACAGGTCCGCTGGCCATCGGCCCAAGCTTTCAAGCCTGAACTGACGGAGAAATATGATGGGAAGCTAAACCCGGCGGAATTCCTAGGCATCTATACGATAGCCATTCCAGCAGCCGGGGGTAGAGATGAGAAGGTGCTCGCCAACTATTTCCCTTTGGCGCTCAAGCCAAATGTGAGATCATGGCTGATGCACCTGCCGGAGAACTCTATTTCATCATGAGCTGACTTGTGCAATAAGTTTGTCAGCGCCTTCACAGGTGGCCACTAGGAGCCAGGATAGCGCAGCGAACTGCAAGTCATTCCGCAGAAAGAGGGAGAAACCTTGCGGAAGTACATCCAGAGATTCAGTCGAGTACACCGCAATATTCCAGAGATACACCACGTGGCAGTGATTGCCGCATTCCATTCGAACATGCGCAATAGGAGGATGCGGGCCAAGATGAATGTTAGACTCCCCAAGACCGTCAATGTGTTGTACACATTGGCGGACAAGTGTGCTCGTGCCGAGGAAGGAAGGCGACTCCCCGGAGAGGAGGCTGGCGTTGAAATCGACTCAGATGACGATGATGATACCCCTGGCCCGAAGGGGAAAAGTCGAAGGCACAACAAGAAGCGTAAGGGAAAGGCAGTGTTGGCCGTTGAGAGATCTCGTAATCTCAATGCCGGCAAGAAGGCCACGGCCGAGGCCCCCCAGCAAGGGAGCTGCCGAGTGCGCTGATTGCCGGGAGGCCGCAGCGGTAGTGAAAACCAGAAAGTCCGACGGGCCATACTGCAAGATCCACCGCACCAAAGGTCATTATCTCCAAGAATGCCGCCAAGTTGAGCAGCTTGCTGAGAAGCATAAGGCTGAATACGAGAAGCGTGGCAAGGAGAGAGGCCAAGATGGTGCTGCCGGGAAAGGCCGTGGTGGTAGAGGAGGCCGCCGCAGCAAGGCCCCGCAGCAGAAGGAAAAACCTGCTAGAGGCCATGAGAAGAAAGAAGGAGATGATATGAGTGATGATAAGGATGATGGAGAGGAGTGCAGTGATCGAGAATTCCAGAGGGCGACTGAAGCCATGTGTGTTGACGGGGGGTGCGTCCTTGCATTCTCTCACCGCGAGCTCAAGCAGTGGGCCGTGAGATCAACGCCATGGAGCCAACTTCAGAGTCCAGAAGGCCACTCAAATGGTCCCGCACGCCTATCATCTTTGACGAAGAGGATCATCCTGACTGCACCACTGCGGTCAGATGTTTGCCATTGTTGGTCTCCCCAACAACCCGCAACCTCAAAGTAACTAATATGTTAGTTGACGGCGGGGCAGGGTTGAACTCAATCTCCCGTAAAGTGGTTGAAAAACTGCAGATCCATGACGGAGAGCTCAAGGCTACGGGTACGTTCCAAGGAATCAACCCCGGCAGGAGCCGCCCCAAGGGAAACATCACTTTGCCTGTGACGTTTGGCAAGGAGTTGAACTACCGGACTGAGAAGGTGGTGTTTGATGTGGTCGAACTCCCTCTACCTTACAACGGAATTCTTGGTCGCCCAACTTTGGCAAAATTCATGGCAGCATCCCACTATGCTTACAACACTTTGAAGATGCCAGGGCCCATGGGAATCATCTCCATACCATCTGATAAGAAGGATGCAGTTTTATGTGTGGACATGATGTATCGAGACGCGGTAGCAGCTGAAGTTGCGAAAGCACCAGGTCGCACCAAAGAATCAAAGGAGGGGAAGAACTCTAGCAGAGATGCCGGCAAGGACTCCGGGAAGCGCGATTCTTCGGAGTGCGCTGCACCCGTCGATGACCTGCCGGAGAGTTCCACTAGCAAGAGATCCAAGGTCACCTATCCTGCGATGAAGAAGGTACTGGCAGGGCAGGATGGCGTTGATGGTATGTTTATCATCAGTGCCACCCTTAATGACAAATAGGAAAGCGCGCTCGTTGCCTTCCTGCGGGCGAATGTCGATGTGTTTGCTTGGCAACCATCCGACATCCCCGGTGTTCCGAGGGAGGTAATTGAGCACCACCTTGCTGTCTGCCCTCTTGCTAGGCCCGTCAGGCAGAAAGTTAGAAATCAAGCCTTGGAGGAGCAACAGTTCATCGCCGAGGAAATCAAGAAGCTCGAAGCAGCTGGTTTGGTCAGAGGAGTGTTGCATCCGACATGGTTAGCCAACTCGGTAGTGGTGCGCAAGGCTAATGGGAAATGGAGGCTTTGCATTGATTCCAATGACTTGAATAAGGCATGCTCGAAGGACCCTTTTCCCTTGCCGCACATCGATCAGATGGTTGATTCCACTTCCGGGTGTGACTTGCTTTCCTTCTTGGACGCGTACTCCTGATACCACTAGATATTCATGGCCAAGGAAGACGAGGAAAAGACCACGTTCATAACTCCGTGTGGCATGTACTGCTTTGTACATATGCCCTTCGGGTTAAAGAGCGCTGGTTCTACCTTTGCCAGGGCCGTGCAGATTGGATTTGAACCTTAGTTGCACAGGAACGTGGAGGCTTACATGGATGACATAGTAGTCCAAACCAAAGATGAAGCAACCCTCATACAAGACTTGGAAGAAACTTTTATGAACTTGCGCAAGATCAATTTGAAGTTCAACCCTGAGAAGTGTGTGTTTGGTGTCCCATCCGGCAAGTTGCTTTGGTTCTTCGTATCTCAGCAGGGAATAGAAGCCAATCCCGAACAGATCAAACCAATCGAGCAGATACAAGCACCCAAGTCCGTCAAGGACGTAAGATGATTGGCCGGATGCATTGCCCCGTTGAGTAGGTTCATCTCCAAATCCGTTGAGTGCGCCCTGCCGTTTTTCAAGATTCTGAAAAAGGCCAGCCCGATGAAGTGGACCCCGGAAGCAGAAGCAGCGTTGCAAGATCTGAAAGCCTACCTTTCCTTCGGTCCCACCTTGGTCGTGCGTAAACCGCAAGAACCATTGCTGCTATACTTGGCGGCAACGAATCAAGTGATTAGCACAGTGCTGGTGGCGCAGCGAGAAGTGGATGAAGATGCAGCCACTGCGACCAATTTCACCGGGGGTGGAACCGAAGCACCCGCGGCAGGACCTGATACAAACCAAGGGAAACCCAAGCAAGCAAATGAAGGCAGTTTCAAGGAAGTGGCGAAGAAGAAAGTGGTGCAGCGACCAGTGTACTTTGTCAGCTCCTTATTACAAGGGGCTGGGTCAAGGTACTCTAGGGTGCAAAAGCTGATCTTCGGCCTTCTCATGGTCTCGAGAAAATTGCGCCACTACTTTCAAGGCCATGAGATCACATTTGTCACCCGCTTTCCGCTGCAGCGTATATTGAGGAACCCCAAAGCCACTGGTAGGATAGTTGAGTGGGCGCTAGAGCTGTCAAGTTTTGGTTTGAAGTATCAGAGCACTTCTACAATTCTGAGCAGGGCGTTGGCGGAATTCATTGTGGAATGGATGCGCACGCCAGATGAAGAAGTTCCAAAGACAATTCTCCCTGGCAAAGAAGCGCCAAAGGAATGGATCATGTATTTTGACGGTGCTTTCTCGCTTCAGGGCGCCGAAACAGGCGTGCTCCTCATCGCCCCCAACGGTGAGCATCTCAAATATGTGGTTCAAATGCACTTTCCTCGGGAGGAGGCCACCAACAACACCGCTGAGTATGAGGGGCTCCTTGCCGGACTCAGAATCGCGGTGGAATTGGGAATCAAGAAACTAATCATCCGAGGAGACTCTCAACTCGTGGTGAGACAAGTCAACAAATATTATCAGAGTCTGTTGATGGAAGCATATGTGGAAGAGGTGAGGAAGCTAGAGGAGCACTTTGATGGATTGCAAGCAGAACATGTACCACGTGTAGAAAACAGCGTCGCTGATCATCTGTCAAAGTGCGCCGCACAAAAGCTTCCTGTGGAACCAGGAACCTTTGTCGTCCACCTCACTCAGTCATCAGTATCCCCGTCAATGATGACCAAGAAAAGAAGAAAGCTAAACTCCGGCAAGCATTTCCCGGAAGAGCTTCCTGAAGCCGCTGGTAGAGAGGCTGCCGGAGACGGTCTCGTTTTGGTTGGCGAGCAGCTCCCTCCTTTAGAACCCCAGGTTCTCGCGGACGAGGTAATCGCTCCCACGAACGAGGAGATGCCTTTAGTCCTCGTTGTCGAGCCACAGGCTCCAGCTTTGGCACAACACATAGTCCACTTCCTTCAAACAGGAGAACTTCCCGAAGAACAAGAAGAAGACGAAAAAGTAGCCCATTAGTTGTAGGATCGAAAGTATGTCTAGAGGGGGGGTTATTAGACTACTTGACAAATTAAAAATTCTACCTTTTCCCAATTTTAAGTGTTGGCAGATTTTAGCAATGATAGCAAGTCAAGCACAGCCTACACATGCATGTCTAAGAGTATAGCAGCGAAAAGTAAAGACAAGCATATGTAATAGAGGATAGGGAGGAAGATCAAACGCAATTTGGAGACACGAAGATTTTTCCCGTGGTTCCGATAGGTGGTGCTATCGTACGTTCACATTTATGGAGTCTTCAACCCATGGAGGGTAATGGTCGCGAGAGTCCATGGAGGGCTCCACCCATAAGGGTCCACGAAGTAGCAACCTTGACTATTCCATAACGGCTTCCGTCCATGAAGGACTAGCGTCACTATGGGTAGATCTTCAGGAAGTAGGCGATCTCCTTGCCCTTACAAACTTCTTGGTTCAACTCCACAACACGAAGTAGGAGGCTCCCAAGCTGTCTAACCAATCTAGGAGGCACCACCCTCCAAAAGGTAATAGGATCGATAATGATGATGAACTCCTTGCTCTTGAGCTTCAAGATGATAGACTCCTCAACACTCAATCACTCTCTCACAGATTTGGCTTTGGTGGAAGAGATTGATTGGGTTGAAAGCAACTTGGGGAGGCTTGAAATCAAGATTCATATGGTTGGATTGGAATGGCTTGATCTCAACACATGAGTAGGTGGCTCTCTCTCAGAGAATTGGATGGGGCAAGTATGGAATAGTTCTGAGTGCTTCTCTCTCGAGTGAGTGGTGGTGGAGGGGTTTATATAGGCATCTCCAAAAATCCAACCGTTACACCTTAACTGACCAACTCGGTGACACCGAAGTATATAACTCGGTGGTACCGAGTCGCTCAAAAGGTAGCAACTTTTGAATCTCGGTGAGACCAATATATAGTTCTTGGCAGTATCAACGAGGTGACCAACGGTCAGATTGCAAACTCGGTGGCACCGATCCAAAGACTGGGAAATTCCGAATTTAAGAAAAGGGGCAACAGAAAGTTTGCAACTGGAACTCGGTGGCACCGATGCAGAATCGGTTGTAACGAAAACTTAGGGTTTGGCTGGGATCTGTCTGAGGTGAAAATCGGTAGGGCTGAGTGGGAAAATTTGGTGGCACCGATTTTGCATGATAGGCTTTTCACAGACTTTTGTGGAAGAGCTTGTGGGTGTTTTTGGTGACTATCACTTGTGCACATGGAGCATTTTGTTCACCAACAATACCTCACCCCCTTTAAATAGTATTGGCTTTCCTATAGACTCAAAGTGATTTCTCACAAAGTAAAATTTAGAGTCTTCTTGCTTGAAGCTTTGCCAATCCTATTCCTTGCATCTAGGGGTCTCTCCACAATCCTTTTGCCATCCCACCATTGAACTTTTCCTGAAATATACTTAGTGGAAACATTAGTCCAATGAGATATATGTTGTTATTAATTACCAAAACCACCAAGGGAGCAAATGTGCTTTCAATGTCCCCCTTTTTGGTAATTGATGACAGCATATAGATCAAAGCTTCGACATATGATATAATCAATGAATATAATCATCGCATTGAGAAGTATGTGATAAGCAAGAGCTCCCCCTAAATTTGTGCACTATTTTGAGTTTGCGTTTGAATGCAAATGCACAATCGATTAGGTATATGGGCCTCTCTTCCATGTCACATACAACTTGGTGGTGTGCGAGAGTAGCAAGAGTGAACATCATATCACAACAAAACAAGCAAAAGTGAATGATCATCTCATAGGCATCTCAAGGATAGGAAATAGTAGCAGCACACATCAAGTGTATGCTCAAACACAAACAAGGTTTAACACAAACAGCAAGCCAAAAGATATTAATGTTTTTGCAGAGCGATAAAAGGCAACACTCTCCCTCTCTCGAAGCCCTAATGATCTATACAACTTCCCCCCTTTGGCAACAAGATACCAAAAAGTTCAAAGGTATAGAACTAAGATTATCCAAGCCTCTCTTGTTTATTCATCTCTCATTATTCTATCCGGAGTGCTGAATATATCTCATTAGATTCATGTTTTCATTCAATCCTTTCTAATTATTTTGAGGATCTCACCTCATGAAGTTCTTATTTAATACCGGTGCAATATCTCTTCTGAAGCAATCGTTTCAATGGTGTTTTTTCTTTTGAGTGGGCTCATAACCCATAGGTTTTTCCCCAGGATCTTACTTGGCTCTTCTAATCTTCCCGGAGATCTCAACTTCTTTAAAATATGACGTAAGAATGAATTCCATCAGTCATATTCCTTCTCCAAGATCGCTTCTAAATCTTTTCATTGCTGCCTCAACCTTCCTTATTCATTGTTCCGGAATGTCTCGGTAATTCATGATGTTCTTTTTTGTCATCATTCTTAGCTTTGAAGACCGAAGGAGATTTTATCTTAAATCTTGCTCATTCGCTTGAAGATTCATGCTTTTAGCTTGTTGCTATCTTCAAAATTCTTCTCAATCATGAGTAATTCCATCCATATCTATCAGGAGCATTTTAGTGTTGTGTTCATTTCTCGATCCTCCGAAAGCCATCATTTCTGAAGATTTCTTCGTTCTCAGCTTTCAGCTTTCATTCTCAAATTCTTCTCAATTGTTGTCTCTTCGTTCGTATCTCAATCATTCCGGTGCCTTGTTGAATTTTTCTCCTAGGCGAACGTGATCTCTTTGTTCTCTTGTATCTCCATTCATTCGAAGTATTCTCGTTCGTTTCAAATTCGTTCCGGTGTTTCGTTAAAGACATCTTCAAGCTTGTTTCATCTCTCTTCAATCTTCTTCAAGAAGAATAAGTAGTATGCCAAATCTGTTACTTGTCATCAATATAACTTGATGAAGGATAAGCATAACATAAATATTATTCGTGTTCATCAAGGTGATTTCAATCATTCTTCCGGAGTTGTTCATGATATCAAACTCTAGATTTCAAGTGTTCTCATGCTTTCATTTCCAGAGGTTCTTCATGGTGGCTCTTCAAGGATTAATTCATTCTCAAGTGTTCTTCAAGATTCTTGTTGGAGAGGCTCAAGTATCATTCGTCCTGTATTCCGAAGTGCAATTCATTTCCTCTTATCTTTTGAGATGGTGTTATAGCATTCTTGATTCATGAGGAGTCTCAAAGAGAAGTTGACAAGAATGAGATATGTAAACCCATCATTTCTAGGAGTTATCTTGTATTGGATTTCACCAAATGCGTTCCTTAGGATTGCTGCTATCATGGTGTTCATCTATCATCCAAGTTCTCAATGTATCCTCTTGTTGAAAGAAGTTTGCATATCCTGTTATTCCGAAGAAATCCTTGTTTTCGTTAGTGGTGGGTTGTCACCTCATAATGTTGAGATGTTTCCATAAGCCCACAACAAGTTTTCTCTTTTTGTTATTGATTTTCAGCAACTCCGTTCAACCTCTTCTTGTTATGATGCTTTTCAAATTCAATTGTGGTTGAAATTGTCATTTCTTCTCCATTCTCTTTTCTCCAATGATCTAGATTCTTTCCTTGTTCCGGAGGCATTGTGATGTTGCTCTATTCCTCCCATTTTCTCGTTTTGTCAAGATCATGTTCTTTCCTCGCTTATCCATCTAACCGGAGTGTTGTGCCATGTTCTCAAGTTCTTTCATCTTATCAAGTTTTGCCTGTCTTGTCTATCGAAGTGCTGCCCAAATTTCTTGTGAATTCTTGCTTGTTCCTCATGTCATTCTTCCTCTCTTTCCAACCTTCATGTTTCATTGGTTTCACTCGTTTTTCAAAGAAGCAACTAAGTTTTACCTCTTCCCTTTCTCTTCCCCTTCTCATTCTAAGATCTCGGGTCGAGATATCTTGTAAGTGGAGGAGAGTTGTTACAGCCCAAGACCGACGCTCCAGAAGATTCCCAATTTATTCCGTTCTCGTCGTGTGATTCGTTTGTTTGTTGCATTCCTCATCGCATCATCTGCATCATCTGCATAGCATCGTCACTCATTTTTGAAAAACTCACATTCCGTTCGTAGTTGTCGATTCTCTCCGTTTTTGTCGTTGACCATTTTGAGACCAACCACACACACACACGCCCGCGGCATCGGAAAATATCGTTTTTAAAGTGCATGAAAATATTCTCGGATTGGGTCGAAAGTTGGCGTGCAGTCTTGTTTTATTGTAGGTAGACCGCCTGCCAAATTTCGTCGCAATCGGAGGTTGTTTGATACCTGAGCGGACGACCGTAGCGGCACCATCATCGGTTTAGTTATCGGACATTTCAGTGTTTTAAAACTCTATCACGGGCCGCAAACTTCCCTCTCATCTCAGCCCAACACCCCTCTACACAGCCCACTAACCCAGCTAACCAAACCCTGCGACTGGAGCCATCCGATCGCGATCGCACGGTCGAAATCGGTGCAAAAACAGCTAACCCTAGCTACCTATACTATAAATAGGAGCCTCCCCTGCCAAAAATGGCTAGCCCCTCTTCCACCTCGGGATCCACACCCTCCCTTGTCCACCGCCGCCACCTGAACCCCCACGCGACCGCCAAGTGGCCAGCCACCTCTCCCCCCCCCCACGGCAGACCCGTCCGGACCCGGGGCAAGCCCACCCAAGCCCATCGGGGCCCGGACGAGCCCAACCGCGCACCGCCCGCTGCTCCTCCCGAGCTCGCTCGTGCCTCCCCGCCATGGAGCCGAGCTCCCTTGCATCATTGCCCCGCCGCCTCGCCGCCGCAACTCGCCGGCCCCGCCGCCCTTCGACGGAGCGCTGCCACTGCCGGCCAGCTCTGCCGCCGAGCCGCGCCCCGCGACAATCGCCCGCACTGCTGGTGGCCTCTGCCCTTCTGGTCGCCGCCCCGATCTCCAAGCCCGCGCCGCCGCATGCTGCCCTGCCGCTAGGAACGGACGGATTGGGTCGATCCCTTCCGGATCCGCCGCCGCCGACCTCGCCGCAGAGCCCCTGCTCCTCCCCGCCGACTGGCCGTTGCCACGGCCATCGCTGCCGGCCTCTGCGTCGCGAGCGGCCGCCTCGATCCAGACGCTCGCTCGCGCTGCGGCTGGGCCCCGTCGCGTTGACCGTCGCCGGCCCAGCCCTAGCCTCCCACCGACCGGCCCAAGTGGCCCATGGGTGAGCCCCCCCCCCCCCCGGTGCCATATTCTTCGCCTAAGCATCATATAGTTAAGCATCGCCCATGCCACTGTTCGGCCCGGTTGCTCAGTTTGGCCCGTATCGTTTTTTTAATGTCTGCGAGTTTGCTAAATTCCCAAAGAAAACCACGATTTTAAAATGCTAATAAAAGAATTAACCGTGTATCATATCAACCTGTTTTATATATGTAAAACGGGTAGAATTTTGTGTAGATTCGCTATATCCCGTTTCCGTAAATGATAAATAACATGCCATTTTCTATGAATTGGCATAATAGTTAGGATTTGCATTGCGCATTAATATAAAGAGTGCATTCGATTTAAACAAACCCTATAGGTAAAATGTCTATATTATTTATATCGCATTTTCATGCATGATAAAAATGTTTGATGTGCATACATAACTTGCTAAAACGTTTTATGTCCTAATCTCACATAATTGTTGTGTCATTGTTTCTTTCATAAAAACCCACATATTATATATGATTTTGGGGTAGGAAAATCCATAGAATTTATCTGTGCAATTAGTTTTGTCATTTGAGCAATTTGTTTGCTTGGTATTTTTGCTATGATGCGCTTTCGTTATTTTCATGTGATTTAATCCATGCATGATAGGAAATAATTTTGAACATGAGATATGCCCTTGGACATGTGTGCTAGGCCCTGGTAATTTTGGTTGCTGTAGAAATGCATGTTTAGGTGTTATTTTCTTGTTGCCAACATGCCATAAAATATTGCCGTTTTGAGGGTCCAAAATAATTCTATGTCTAAAACTGTTATTTTGTTGCCATGTTGTCATGTGGTTTGCTATTGATCTAGGAGTCTTTTGTGGTTGCTCCCAAGGAGTCTTTTGTTAAGCATGTTGTTTTCTACCAGGTTGTATTACTTGTTGCCATGTATAGGATTTGCATCATAGTTATTTCTGTTGTCCAATATGCCAATCTGTTCAAAAACTGCTGCTCTTGTCTACTCTAATTTTCACTAAGTCTGAGAATCTGTTTTCTTCAAAATGCCATGTTGTGTTGATGCTAGCAATGATTCTATGCATAATTAGACCGTGCCATCATGGAATGAATTGTAGTGCATCATGTCCACTACCATGCTGTAGATTTTCATGCCATAATATGCCCTGTAGCATATAGTTTTATTGCTGCCAATATGTCTTCACGAAAATCTGCTCTGTTAAAAACTGTTATTTTCACTGTCCTAATCTGTTATATTTTATTGCCTTGTTGTGAGCTTCCTACCATGTGATCCATGACTCTTTTGAGTATGATATGTGAAGATGAAATGAAGTGTGTGTTATATGATACTGCCCCATGCTTAGTTCGTGCATTTGAGAATCTTTTAGCTTGTTGTTTTCATGTGTGCAATATGCTATGTTGCTGTTTTGGGCAGATTTCAAATAAAACTTGTGTTGGTTGTTGTGGTTGAACCGTAGCTCTGTTTTGGGCATGCCATATATGAATCTTTCCTAGAATTGCATGTAGTATCATGTTATCTTGTTGCATCCATGTTTTGAAGTGCTTGTGGTTGTCATTTTCATGCATTTTGCATTCATGACATGCTCATCTTGTGTGTGTCGTAACTTCTAGACCGTAGCTCCGTTTCGTATGATCCATATATGTAAATCGACTAGAATGACATGTAGAATCACGTGGAGCACTTTATTTTGCCGTTTAACAAATATAAAATGTGTTTAGGAAAGATCTGTACCAAACTTATAATTTGCATATGGGGTCGTTTCGGAAATGCTATATGTTGTTTCCGAGCTCATTTAAGATGCTTAGATAGTGTAGTTTCATTATGCTTCACCTCTTGCCATGTTTAAAAACATTTAATATTGTCGTGTACCTAGACGAGAGTGAACTAAGTAATTCGAATGTGGAGTTTCGTCAATATGCAACTCGTTGCATATTGAGCTTCACTTAATGTGTAGTATTTGATTGTTGTGATTGCCATGCCTTGCATCATATTTGTTTGCACATCATGTCATGCATATGTTGTGGTGTTCTCGTATGTTGATTGTTGTTTCCGATTTGCTTCTTCTCGATAGAGTTATGAAAGCGTTCGGTGTGTGAGGATTCGTTCGACTACGTTGGTTCGTCTTCTTCATGGACTCGATCTTCTTCCAAGCGGGATCTCAGGCAAGATGACCATTTCCCTGGATACCATTACTATCATTGCCATTCTAGATGTCCTGTTTCTATCGTTGTCTCGCTAACTACCACTTGTTTGTCAAGCCTTCTAAAATGCCATGAAAAGCCTCTAACCCTCCACATCCCAACAAACCACTGTTTGGCTATGTTACTGCTTGCTCATCCCTTCTTATAGCCTTGCTAGTTGCAGGTGCAATCTCTTTCCATGTGCAACATGGATATTTTGTTATATCACAATATTATTGCTATTTAATTTAATGCACATTTATACTTGGTAAAAGGTGGAAGGCTTGGCCTTTTGCTCGGTGTTTTGTTCCACTTTTATCGCCCTAGTTACTTGTGTACCGGTGTTATGTTCCATATTTTGTGCTCCTAACATGCTCGGGGTTGTTATGGGGACCCCCTTGACTATTCGTTTTAGATTAAAACTTGTCTGGCAAGACCAAACATTGGTCCTACATTTCTCTAATAACTAATAGACCTGCATAGGGAGTAATTAACCCGAGGATCTTTAATCACCAACCCGGGCCAGTGCTCCTCATGAGTGTTGGTCCAAACTAGAGCACCGTGCGGGGCCAATCCAGGGCAACTTGGGAAATGTCTATCAGGCCACCGTACGCTTCGCTTATCCATCGTGTCCTGAGAACGAGATACGCGGCTCCTACCGGGTTTTGTCGGCACGTTGGGTGGTCTTGCTGGACTTGTTTTACCTTTCTTGAATGTCTTGCGCGAGGAATTCCAATACTTTGGGCTATCTCGAGGTTGAGGTTTTCCAACGGAATTTCCTAGGAGATCACGGGATTCGTGGTCGAGGTTATTCCCGCGGCGTGTGGTTAGTTTGTGATGGATGAGTTGGAGCACCCCTGCAGGGTTAAATCTTTCGGAAAGTCGTGCCCGCGGTTATTTGGCAACATGGAAACTTTGTTTAACACCTGGTCATAGCAAACTTGAAGTAAACTCTAATTAAATACACCAACCGTGTGCGTAACCGTGACTGCCTCTTCTCGGAATTTTTGAACTGAAAGAGAACACGGTGGGGTTATGTTTGACTCGTAAGTAGGTGTTCAGGATCACTTAATGATCATTACTAGTACACGTCCGTTTATTCGACAATCATCCCCCTTTATTCTTGTACTCGTAAGTTAGCCACTCAAATATATGCTTAGTGCTTGCTGCAGCCTCACCACTTAACCATACCTCACCCATTAAGCTTTAATAGTCTTGATACCCTTGGAAATGAGATTGCTGAGTCCCTGTGGCTCACAGATTACTACAACAACAGTTGCAGGTATAGGTAATACGATGCATTGACATGAGAGCGATGCTTGTTTGATTTGGAGTTCTTCTTCTTCTTCTTCATCGATCTAGGATGGGTTCCAGGCCGACAGCCTGGGATAGCAAGGATGGATGTCATTTTATCGTTTGATTTCGTCTGTAGTCGGACCCTGCTCTTCTGTATGATGATTGTATATGTTGTTGTATTGATGTGATCTTGATTTAGCTTGTTGCGAGTGTAAGCCAATTCCATATACTCATCTCTTCTTTACATGTACTTGTAATGATATCCATTCTTGCAAAACGACGAGATGTGCTTCTCTCCCTATTGAGGCCCTCGAGCCAAAATAAGGATAGGACCGCATCTTGGGCGTTACAAGTTAGTATCAGAGCCTGTACCGACCTAGGAGCCCCCTTGATTGATCGAACTTGGCCGAGTCGAGTCTAGAAAAAAAAACTATTTTGAGTCTAGTTATATATCGGGGAGTAGGATTCTTTTTACTCGTCTTCTATGCTCTGGTGAGGAATCCTGACGTATGAATTTTAATTCTACCCCTCTTCTCACTCAATTTTTTTTAGGATCACGTGGGTATTTTGGAACCTCTATGATTTTGATGTGACCGGAACTCTGTTCTTGGTGCCTCCCGTACGTATGGATTGGACCTGGGGAGTTGAGCTCCAAGGGGTTCTCGACACATCGTTATCGTTCAGTTTCCTTAGTATCTCAGGACGCGGATGTTCGAAATTGCTTCAATACTATTCGTGGTGCGAAGAGTGTGGCGGCACCTAGTACTGGGTAGCGGGATCACATGTACTATCATGTTTAGTATCATTGTGATTATGAGGGTCTAAGGTAGATGAGTTTCCGAGGTTTCTCTGGTTGTGTATTGATGGATGTGATACACGGTGGGTAGTATTATTGCTAGGAGTTGAGTGTTTTATTCAGTAATTTATCCGTGTATCCGTTGGACCAGATTGCATAACAAGAAAGATTTCGGAAGTTCTCAGGTGGGAATTCAAGTAGTTACCTAGGATTATCCTTCCAGCAAATGCAAATGGGTTATGTATTTGTTTCCGGCTTGCTCGTAAGCCTCATCCTTGGTTTTGTTGGAATATGGTAATTCGAGTTGCTTCAATGTCAAGTGGTGATTTCATATTTTTCCAAAAGTGGTGTTCTCGTACTTCTATGGGAATGCTAATCCTTTTTCTCAATCAAATTGTCATGTCAATTCTTTCCATCCGGAGTGTTTCTCATCAAGATAATTCATTCCTTCCCAATAATTGCAAGATTGATTCTCATATTTCTTTCCGGAGTTCATTTCGTCCATCTTAAGTTGTCTTTGTTTTTCCCCGCCCTCCCGCCCTTTTTCTTCAATGATTAAATTCTCATCCAAGTGCCTTTCTCTTCATTGATGCGTCCGCTATCATTTCTTCCATATTGTATCCGGTGATCCATTGTGAAGATGCTCAAGTGCTAAAGTTCATCATTCTTCGTTCTTGTTTTCTTCCACGGTGGATTCGATTCAGCCTCTCGGTGTTCATCATATCTTTTTCATTCGTTCAATGCATCCCCATGTTGAAAGTTATTATCCAAGCCTCTCTTGTTTATTCATCTCTCATTATTCTATCCGGAGTGCTGAAGATATCTCATAAGATTCGTGTTTTCATTCAATCCTTTCTAATTATTCCGAGGTTCTCACCTCATGAAGTTCTTATTTAATACCGGTGCAATCTCTCTTCTGAAGCAATCATTTCAACGCTGTTTTTTCTTTTGAGTGGGCTCATAACCCACAGGTTTTTCCCCAGATCTTACCTGGCTCTTCTAATCTTCCCGGAGATCTCAACTCTTTCAAATATGACGTAAGAATGAATTCCATCAGTCATATTCCTTCTCCAAAATCGCTTCTAAATCTTTTCATCGCTGCCTCAGCCTTCCTTATTCATTGTTCCGGAATGTCTCGGCAATTCATGATGTTCTTTCTTGTCATCATTCTCAGCTTTCAAAACCGAAGGAGAGTTTCTCTAAAATCTTGCTCATTTGCTTGACGATTCATCGTTTCAGTGTCGGGGCACGGATGCTCACGATCACCTATGGGACCAGGGGCCCCTTGTGGTTCGGCAAGGGGGTCACGTTGCACGAAGAGTGGAGATCACGAGACAGCGCAACGATCAAGGGTCAGGCATTTTACCCAGGTTCAGGCCACTGCTAAGCGTAAAACCCTACTCCTGCTTTTTGGTGGATTGATTGGAGGAACACGAAGAACGCAGGGCGCCTAACCCTGGCAAGGGCTGCTGCCGGGGGAAGAGCGGCTATGCGAGTACAAGCGTTCGGGGATTCGAGTTGCCAACCTTGAGCTAGGTTGCCTTGGGCCTCCTTTTATAGTGCAAGGGGTTACCACAGTGGCAAAACATACATTATCTATCGATTAGATAGCTAAGTAGAGCTATCATACCTACCTCTGGCATTTAGGACAAAACGCCATGATTATCTGCCTAGGTGGCGCTTGGGGGTGCATCCCCGGCAAGCCCTTGCCACCGCTTGGCTGGTTGTTGCTTGAGATCTTGACACGCTATAGGGCGGGTGTCAACCGGGCGTAACTTGCCTTCCTGAGTGTCACCACGTGCTTAGCGAGAGCTGATTAGCCGCCTGAAGGCTCGACACCGCATCGATAAGTGACAGCAGGGCTCGTGCCTACCGGGGAGTGGCTTGCCAGGTCTTCTGGAAGGTGCATTCGTCTTGGTCCCCGGCAGCGTCGGGGACGTGCTTGGCGCGTCATAGCCCAGGCTTGGGTTGCCGCATTGAGCTTGTTGGAGTCTTGATCTTGATTGCTGGCGGGGTTTTCTGCTCTACCGCCTGTGCATAAGTCAGGGGCACTGGGTACCCCTGTACTAGTGCACCAACAAGAGCCCCCGGGACTGGCCCACACGTGCTCGCCAAGTGTCATTGGGTCACACCCAAGTTTGATGCACAGGCGCAATGTGAGGGAGTAACTGCCAATTTATTGGTCAGCACTGGCCCAACACCTCAGGCCGTTTCCGCCACGCGCGCCGCATGCATAGCGGGGAGTTAGCGACGGGCGCGCGTGTCTTAAAGTCCTGATCGTGGCAGAAACCGCAGCACCATGGATTGGAGCAATGGGGCGGTTACCTGTTCGCCCGTGATCGTGGGTGATGGAATTGGTGGAGATGGGCGGCGACCCTTGGAGTGGAGGAGAGCCAGCCCCCGCACTCCTCCCTATAAATTGGGGGGTTGCGAGGGGCGATGCTCATCCACCCTTTCTTCCTCCTTGAGTGCCATCCCACCGAGCTCGCCCTTCTACTTCTTCGTCTTGAGCTACGCTCACCGCTAGTATGCCTAGGGGACGAGG
Source organism: Elymus sibiricus (assembly GCA_039707655.1). Classification (NCBI taxonomy): domain Eukaryota; kingdom Viridiplantae; phylum Streptophyta; class Magnoliopsida; order Poales; family Poaceae; genus Elymus; species Elymus sibiricus. Next base: position 215,234,745 of record CM077665.1, on the reverse strand, counting down.
GCGTCCTCCGGCCTCTGCCTCAACAGCGAGGGGTTCCCATCGGGATCATGCCACCGCTTCAGCCGTGGAGGCAGAGGGTGGCTCGAGTGCACGCGGCGGAGGAGCTGGGAGGGGTCGTAGTCGACGCGGAGCCCGTGGTCAGGGGAGGTGGAGTGCTGCTTCACTTCCTCCTCCAACGCGAGACCCTTCTCTTGAAGAGACCCATGCTGAGGGAACGGCCCTGGAGTTTGTCATCAAGTTGCGTGGTCCCCTCCGAGGCCACCTGCGCCTCCCTCATCCTTTCGCCAGGGTGATGGAGGTTGACAAGCCGCCTGTCCTATGGCTGCGGGCGGATGGTTGCTGTAATGGCGCCGTGCGGGTGGACGTCAAGTACCCGAAGCGCCACGTCATGCTTCTCAGGCATGGGTGAAAATCCTTCGCCCGCGTCCATAACCTAATGGATGGGCACATCCTCCATTTCAAGATGATGGAGGCTGACCTGCTCTCCGTCAAGATTTACGGGCGTTCGGGCGCCCGTCTTGGCTGCTGTGAGGAGAGCTCGTGTGATGCCGAAAGCTCCTCCTCAAGCGATAGCGACGAGGAGGACAGTGTCGGTGAAGACGACGACGACGAGTCCCAGGCCGTCTAGTCGGGGTACGATGACCTGGGCTCGGACTGATCGTCGGCCGCACCATCACCATCATCGCGCTCCTCCTCCTCCTCCTCCCGGCAGAGCGATTTGCCGGGGGTTCCCGGCCGGGGCGCCGCCTCTTCTTCTCAGCTGGACCCTGACAGGCTCATGGACTTCGGCTTCGCATTCCCTCCTGGTGGGGTTGACGTCCGCGCAATGCTGGTCCTGACGGGGTCAGGCTGGGCTTCTGTTGGGGGTCTCCCTCTGCTCTTTTTCTTTCTGTAACTTGCCCCTAGGGGAGAAAGTCAAATAAAGAGTTATTAGAAAGAGGTGCCTCCTCATGTAATCATCTTCCCATTTGTATCGAAAATGAATTGGAATAGAATGCTATTTTCTTTCCGCAAGTACTGTCCTTTTCCTTTCCTTATTTGTACTACATCCGTATGTTTTGTCTCTACCGCGTGGAGCTGCTTGTCGTGTCGTCATTCGAACCACAAGTGCTAGAGTGGGGGGGGGGGGGGGGCGAGCCCCCGGCAACAGGTTGGCATTGTTCCCCGGCAGAGCTCCTTGTCGGTATCAGCGCTGTCATCCCCATGAACAAGGACAGGGGGACGGCTTGTCCCGACAAGGGTTTTCTCCACGTGGGTGACTCCACATCCCACACTAAGGAAGATACTAAGGGTTTCCTTGAGAAAACGAGAAGTACTGAACTGGAAATATGCGATACACTTATCTTTTCCAGGAAGCATCTCCTTTTCAAGCGTGATGGGCTGCTTCCTTTGTTCCCTTGTTTCATTCCCCTGTTTTCCTGATGGTAAAACATGTAGGGTGAGGACAGTAACAAAGATTATGGTCTCATCAAGCATTCTAGCAAATCTTAATAACTTAAAGGTGCTAACATTGCAGTCATAAAAATGCGTAATGAGCATGTAAGGATGACGATACGACGTAATGCCTAGCTTTATTACTGTTGCACAGGGTCTTTGCCTGGCTTTGTACAAAGGGTTACATGCAACATCGGCAAGGCTTGTACAAAAGGTGCCTGCCGGGGACTGAGCCTGGCAGCCGCACCTTACGGGTAGAACTTACGAAGATGCTCAATGTTCCATGAGTTCTGCACCTTGGTGCCATCTTCGGTCTCCAGACGGACTGTGCCAGGTCTGGTGACTCGTACTACCCGGTAAGGGCCTTCCCACTTCGGCGTCAACTTGTTTGTACCCTTGGCGGACTGAACACGCCGAAGGACAAGGTCGGCTTCCTCAAGGATCCGGGCCTAAACTCTACGGCTATGATAGCGGCGCAGAGCTTGCTGGTAACGTGCGGCACGCACAGCATCCCGGAGACGGTCTTCCTCGAGGAGCGTGGCATCGTCATGCCGTAGCTGCTGTTGCTCTACTTCATCGTAGGCAAGCACTCGAGGTGACCCGTATATGAGTTCCGTGGGGAGCACTGCTTCCGCCACGTACACTAGGGAGAAGGGCGTCTAGCCAGTAGCTCGATTTGGTGTCATTATGAGGGACCAAAGAACCACCGACATGTCATCGATCCAGCGCCTGCCGCTCTTCCGCAGCTTATCGAAAGTTCTTGTCTTGAGTCCTCGCAGCACTTCATCGTTCATCCTCTCGACTTGCCCGTTGCACCTTGGGTGAGCAACAAAGGCGAAGGAGACCTTGCTTCCAAGGCTTTGGATATACTGCATGAAGGCGCGGCTCGTGAACTGGGTGCCATTGTCGGTGATCACTCTGTTAGGTACTCCAAAACGGCACACCAGTCCTTTCATGAACTTGATAGCTTCTTGTGCGGTCACCTTTCTCACTGGTTCCACCTCAGGCCACTTTGTGAACTTGTCGGTTGCCACGAACAAGAACTCAAAGGCCCCGACAGCACGGGGAAAGGGGCCCAGGATGTCGAGCCCCCAGACCGAGAATGGCCAGGATAGAGTGATTGTTTGGAGGGCTTGCGCTGGTTGATGGATGTTCTTGGAGTGGAACTGGCAAGCTTCACACTTGGTGACCAGTTCAGTAGCGTCTTGGAGGGCAGTGGGCCAATAGAAACCCTGCCGGAAAGCTTTTCCGGCAAGGGCCCTTGATCCTATGTGGGAACCACATACTCCTCTGTGAATCTCTACCAACAGCCTCAGTCCATCCTCCCGGCAGATACACCATAATTTCACACCGTTCGGCCGCCTTCTGTATAGGGTGTCATCGACAAACTGGTACATACTTGACCGACGGGATACTCTTTCGGCTTCCTCTTGCTCTTCGGGGAGTTCTCCAGTTTGAAGGAAATGGACTATATGTTGCGCCCAAAGGAGCATGTGGCTCGACAACAAGGACAAAAGGCATCTCCACGTCCCCAAGAGCGCTTGTCTCAACCGCTAGACCCGGAGGTCCCGCGGGAGGGAGCTGCTCGTCAACTGGAACGGGATTTTCCCCGGCAGCCTCTCTACCAGCGGCTTCAGGAAGCTCTGCCGGGAAATGCTTACCATAGTTCAGCTTCCTTCTCTTCTTGGACATCACAGACGGTGACACTGATGGTTGGGTGAGGCGGAGAACAAAGGTTCTTGGTTCCATAGGAATCTTCTGCGCAGCGCACTTCGATAGGTGGTCAGCAATGCATTTTTCTGCTCGTGGCACATGCTCTGTTTGTAGCCCATCGAAATGCTCCTCCAACTTCCTCACTTCTTCCACGTAGGCCTCCATCAGCGGGATCTGATAATCCTTGTTGACTTGCTTTATCACCAGTTGAGAGTCTCCTCGGACGATCAGCCTCTTTATTCCCAACTCTACCGTGATTCTGAGTCCGGCAAGGAGCCCCTCGTATTCAACGGTATTGTTGGTGGCTTCCTCCCAGGGAAAGTGCATCTGGATGACGAACTTGAGGTGCTCTCCGGTCGGGGCGATGAGGAGCACGCCTGCTCCAGCGCCATGGAGTGAGAAAGCACCGTCAAAGTACATGATCCAATCCTTTGGCGCCTCTTTGCCGGGGAGGATTGTCTTCGGAGCTTCATCATCTGGTGTGGGTGTCCATTCTGCAATAAACTCCGCCAAGGCTCTGCTTTGAATGGTGGAAGTGCTCTCATACTTTAATCCGAAGCTTGACAACTCCAGTGCCCACTCAACTATCCTGTGTAGGACCGAAAGTATGTCTAGAGGGGGGGTGATTAGACTACTTGACCAAATAAAAGTTTTGCCTTTTCCCAAATTTTAGAGTTGGCAATTTTAGCATTTCATGGCAAGTCAAGTACACCCTACACATGCAAGTCTAAGAGTATAGCAGCGGAAAGTAACAACAAGCATGAGTAGAAAGGATAGGGTAGGAAGATCAAACGCAATTGTAGACACGATGATTTTTTCCCGTGGTTCCGATAGGTGGTGCTATCGTACATCCACGTTTATGGAATCTTCAACCCACGGAGGGTAACGGTCGCGAGAGTCCACGGAGGCCTCCACCCATAAGGGTCCACGAAGTAGCAACCTTGACTATTCCATAACGGCTTCCGTCCACGAAGGACTAGCCTCACTATGGGTAGATCTTCATGAAGTAGGCAATCTCCTTGCCCTTACAAACTTCTTGGTTCAACTCCACAACACGAAGTAGGAGGCTCCCAAGGGACACCTAACCAATCTAGGAGGCACCACCCTCCAAAAGGTAATAGGCTCGGTAAAGACAATGAACTCCTTGCTCTTGTACTTCAAGATGATAGAATCCTCAACACACAATCACTCTGTCACAGATTTGGCTTGGTGGAAGAGATGGGATTGCTGGAAAGCAACTTAGTGAGGCTAGAAATCAAGATCCATATGGTTGGAGTGGAAGATCTTGACCTCAACACAAGGATAGGTGGTTCTCTCTCAGAAAACTAGATGGGGCAAGTATGGAATAGTTCTGAGTGCTTCTCTTTCGAGTAGGTGGTGGTGGAGGGGTATATATAGGCATCCCCAAAAATCCAACCGTTACACACAAAATGACCAACTCGGTGACACCGATGTGTTAATGTCGGTGGTACCGAAGTGACCAAAAGGTGGCACCTTTTGAATCTCGGTGAGAGCGATATAGGAAACTCGGTTGCACCGATAAGGTGACCAACGGTCAGATTCCCAATCTCGGTGACGCCGATCCAACAATCTCGGTGGTACCGATATTGTGAATTTGCGTAACAGAAAGTTGGCAACCTAAACTCGGTGGCACCGGTATGGAATCGGTTGCACCAAAGTGGCTAGGGTTTGGCTGAGTCTGTCTATGGTTGAGAATCGGTGGCACCGGGATGGAAATGTTGGTTGCACCGATGTTGAGTATATGGCTTTGGACAGACTTTGCTGGGAGAGTTTGTGGGTGTTTTTGGTGACTATCACTTGTGCACGTATGAGCATTTTGTTCACCAACAAAACCTTACCCCCTTTTAATAGTATTGGCTTTCCTATGGACTCAAAGTGATTTCTCACAAATGTAAAATGTAGAGTCCTCTACCTTGAAGCTTTGCCAACCTATTTCCTTGCATCTTGGGGTATTTCCACAATCTTCACAATCCTTTTGCCATCCCTATCATTGAAATTTTCCTGAAATATACTTAGTGGAAACATTAGTTCAATGACTTATATGTTGTTATAAATTACCAAAACCACCAAGGGAGCAAATGTGCTTTCAATCTCCCCCTTTTTGGGAATTGATGACAACATATAGATCAAAGCTTCGTCAAAGATATAATCAATGAATATAATCGTCGCTTTGAGAAGTATGTGATAAGCAAGAGCTCCCCCTAAATTTGTGCATTATTTTAAATTTGCGTTTGAATGCAAATGCACAATCGATTAGGTACATGGGGCACTTCTTCCATGTCACATACATCTTGGTGGTGTGCGATAATAATAAGAGTGAACAACATAGCACAACACAACCAGACAAAGATAATGATCATCTCAAAAGCATTAAGATGATAGGAAATAGTAGCACAACACACATAAAGTGTACGATCAAAACACAAAGCGTAGCCAAAAGTAAATGAACCATGTGTGTTTTTGAAAAAGCAATAAAAACCAAACGCTCTCTCACTCGAAGCCTAAAGATCTATATACACTTCTCCCCCTTTGGCAACAAGTTACCAAAAAGTTCAAAGGCATATGTCTAAGCGTTCTTGGGCTGATCTCCTTCGGTTGTTGATGAAGGAGTCGAGAGAACAGCGTCGGCGAAGATCTCTGCAGATGTCGTGGATGGAGTTGGAGTGGAAACTGGAGGAACTGAAGCTGATGGAGCAGGAGCTGAGGTGACAGTGGCTGGAGCTGATGAAGAGGGCCTCAAGTCTGAAGCTGGCACAGTGGCTGATCTGGCCTGAGTAGTAAACTGTGTGCCTGGCCTGAGAGGTGATCCATCCTCATCATCATCATCATCTGAAGAAGTCTGAGGAAGAGGCACTGAGTCAACTTCCTTCTTGAGCTCATTGACTGTCTTGGTCAGCCCATCCACATTATCATTAAGGGTCTTGATCCTATTCTCAAAGATGCTCACAAGACTGTTCTGGTTGTCCAGAATCCCCTTAATGTCCTTCTGCATGCCCTGTACTGATGAGATCAAAAGATCCATTTGCTCGTTCCTGGATCTAGGGACTTGAGCACTAGTGGCTCCAGCTGCCTCTGCTTCTGCCTGTGCTGCAGCTGAAGTGGGATGATCCGGTTTCATCACCACAATGTTGTCCTCGAGATTTGGCTGTAGGGGCAAGTGGGGACGGTCTAGAGCAAATATGTGCTTCTCCAACTTAGAGTTGATGAGCATCTGGATATAGGGTGCATAGCAGCAAGAGCGCTTCTGATCAGCAGCAACCCTCTTAGCTGTCTCAACAATTAAGTCCATGACTCTAATCCTGGTGTGTCTGTCAAGATGAATCAGCATGTTGATGGAGTAGCCTCGGATCATCTTGTCATCACCTGACTTGGGCATTAAGGTATGCCTCGGAATGGTGTTCATGGTGCGGAGGCTAGCCTGAAGAAAGTTAATAGATCCTAGCCTGTGAGACTTCACGTTAGCAGCAGGGGTCTCATTGTACATGTTAGCCATAGCATTGTGGCTCTCCTTGGACTCTGAGTAGACATCCAAATCTCCATCCTGAACTTCAGGAACTCCTAAGATGGCAGCCCACTCCTCAACAGTGAACTCATATCTAGCTCCTTCAGTCATCCATATAATTCTACCATCTCCATAGAAATGTGCAGTGGAGTAGAATTGCATGATCATCTCATCATTCCAAGCAGTGAACTCTCTGCCAACAAACTCATCCAAACCAATGCAGTGGAAATTGTCTTGGACACTTGGAAAATAGTCTTCATTCTCCTTGATGAATTTCCAGTCCACATACCTCATATCACTCATAGCTGGACTCTTGTCAAAAAGCACAGTCTCATAGAAATCCTGTTGCTCTTTGGTGTAGAATCTGTAGTCCACGGCTGTCTTTCTCCTTTGGGCATATGGATCAGCAGCTCTCCAAGCCCTGAAACAAGAATCCTTCCTCTTCTTCATATCCTCAGCAAGTGGGTAGCTGGCATTATGTACTGGAAGGTGTGGCCTAAGCTTCATTAAGGCAGACATAGCATCCTCATCCTCAACTCTGGAGGCAGTCCCTTTGTTCTTCTCAGATGCTGGAATTTGCCTGGAAGTCCTCTTGGGCTTCTCAGCAGCAGGCTTCTTGGGGGTAGACTTGGTGCTCTTGGAAGTGCCAGTCTTTGGCATAGCATCAGACATAAGCTTCTTTTTCTTCTTGGGAGGGGCCTTCTCAACATGTTCTTCCTCCTCCTCAGCAGCAGCAGCCTCCTCAGGATCCTCAAACATGGAGGTCTGCCTGCCAGTGACATAGACTATCCTCTTTCTAGCTCTCTTCTTCTCCCCTGCCTTCTTAGGCATAGATTTCTTTGGGGTGACTCAAGGTGAAGAGCCATTTTTGCCCTAGCACCCTCAGGTGCTCTCATAGCCTGAGAGATAGCATACTCTTTCCTGACAGCCCTCCTTGAAGAGGTAGCTTCATTTGCAGCTTTCTTGGCAGCCTTCTCTTGCTTCTTAGCAAGAACCTCTTCTGGAACGAAGTCTGAATCCTCCTCATCTGAATTCAGCTTCTTCCGAGCCCTTGTAGCAGCCTTGGGCAACCCATGGGAACTGGGAGTGCCTGGATCTGAAGATGAACTAGACTCAGGTCTAGTGCTAGAATCCAATTCAACACTCTGCTCTCTGAAGTTGTTCTCACTGTCCTTAGCACTTGACATACTGACCCTGTGAATAGAGTATAGAGGAGCAGAAAAGGATAAGTCATCATAAAATGTGGCTGGTTTTTGAAAGTTTGAACAAAAGATTTTCAAAGTTTTACATTCTGTCAAATGAAAATCGGTACAGCCGAAGCAAAGTTTTCGGTGCTAACGAGACTGACTATCTCATTAACAGAAACTTGGCACTCCTTTCGGTGCGACCGAAAGGAAGTACTCGGTTTCACCGAGACAGTTCTCAGCAACAGAGACAGGCAAATCGGTGATACTGATTAGTTCACTTCGGTTCTATCGAGTTCCATCGGGCGCAAGGCAAACCCTAGAAAATCGATGGTTCTCTAATCTACGGAGTTTTCTCGTGGATAGAAAGATGTGCAAACTGTGGCTTATAGAGAAAATCAACTTTATTGCGCAAGAATCAGATTGGGAGCGCAAGAAAGATCGAATCCGTACCATAGCTCGGTGACGGATCCGCTACGGCGGCGACGGCGGCGAAGATGCCCATCAACGGCGAGGATTCCCAGCGGCGAAGACACACGGGGAGGCAAGGCGATGACCAGGGGGTCCTTTTGCGGCAGCTTAGGGTTTGGGGCGCGACGATTGAAGATTGAAATTTCGAACCGTCGGGACCACAGCTTATATACCCTTCACTGTCGGTGATACCGGTTCTAAATTTTCGGTGTCACCGAGTTCCTCAACTGTCAGCTGACAGGGAAACTCGGTGTAACCAAGAATATGGAATCGGTAGTACCGAGATTGAAAACCAGATCAAGCCTAGGCATTCGGTGAGACCAAGAATTGTGGGTTGGTTCCACCGAGATGCACTTGGGAGGTTTTAATAGCCAGTCCTTGTCGATACGGAACTCCGAGTGCTCCACACACAGAGGGATGGAAAAGTACTTGTTCAAATTTTGTGATGCAGCATGAATGGAATATGAGGTGAGAAAGCATAGATAGCTAAAGAGTGGTCCTAGGCATTCTTGTCCATCCAATTGGCAAAGGATAAATCAAAAACCAAATAGCAACAATTGGATGTCCTTGAATGAGAAAATAAATGCAGACCAACATGCTCACACAAAGAGATGTCAAATGAAATCATGGCAAACATGCACAACCATACAAGCATCTAACAAGCACTTGGGCGATGACGAAGTCATCTATATATGAGTATATTGACTTAGGAGCCAAGTAAGATTACTTGATCATAGGTCATACTCATCGTTTAAGTACAAGTGGGGTTACCACTTTTACATAAAGCATTTAATATTGTCACATACTAAGAGATGCTTTAACTCAAGTCTTAGAGTAAAGCTCCCCCTAGATGTGACATCCCCCCATAAGAGGGATAGACTAACCTTGGGTTTTGTCGAAGAAGACTTCATGTTGGTGAGGTAGTGGTGGATGCTCAAGGTTGATGAAGATCACCAAGAGTTGGGAGCATCCTTGTTGTTTCCTTACTCTTCTCACGTACATGGGTCAGTCCCAACATACAAGAGACAAATACAAGGATATCTATGGACATGGAGTGCAAAGCATGTGTAATGATGTCCATTGATTTGTTGATTACCTTGTCCCTTGCTTACCTTTGAGGGAATGTGTGACTCCTTGAACTATTGCATAGAGTTGATGTTGATTGCAAATAATTCTTGCCAATAATGAATGTGAGTCAATTTCATTGGCGGAGTCACCCCTCAAGAACTCTCTAGTTCTTCTTCTTCTTGGGGACCCACATCAAGTTGATGGGGATCCTTGGTGTTGTTGTAGCCTTTGTAGAAGTTGAGCTTGACGTAGCCTTGGGTACCCACTCCACCATAGCTAGGGATTCATCTTCATATGAGTCAATGTCCTCTTGAATCTTGTTCTTGCCCTTGAGCTTGTGGTCTTGTGGTGGAAGGTCATCTTGAGTGCTTGTTCTCTTGGGAAGAGTATTTTCATACTTCTCCTTTTGAGGAACAAACTTTGGCTCGGGGTATTGACCTTCTGCCCATTCAACTCCATTTGCGTTGAAGTAGCCAACACCACGGTTCTTTCGGTATCCTCCGTGCTTGCGTACAATTTCCTCAAATTGCTTACACCCGGCAAGACTCTTGTAGATACCTTTCTCTATAATTCCTTTCAATAAAGCATTTTCTTGCTCAAGTGTAACTTGGCTAAGAGAAACATCATTAGTGGAATCAATAGAACTACTAGAAGCAACATCATTGGGTTTAGCATTTTTATTGTTGCTACTAGATGAAGAACCTTTCTTGCCTTTGTTACTAGATTGCTTAGTTTTAACTTGAGGCATGAATGTAGACAAGAGTAGTCGTTTGGCTAGATAAGATAAAGTCTTCTTTCGGAGATCGTCATTGATAGCTTTAAGAAACTCATGCTCTTGCTCCAAATTGAGCTTCTCGAAGCGTAGCTTCTCATGAGTTCTCACAAGCTCTCTATGATCTTCAAGAGTAGATTCATGAGCTAACTTAAGAATTTTTAGTTCTTTAGTTCGTTCTTCTATTTTCATCTTATCATCATCAATTGACTTATCTTGACTAGCATGAGAATTATCAAGTTCATTTTGACTAACATCACTAGTTTTATCAAATAGCAAGTCATCATCACAAAGCAAGTCATCTTCATCACTATTGAAAACAAGATACTCGGGGTGTGATACCTTGGGGCCTTTAGCCATGAAGCAACTTCCACTCCCTTCGTTTGGTGAATCAAATAAATCATGGGAGTTGGTAGTCACTAGAGCAATTCCGGCAACACCATCATCTTGGCTATAGTCGGAGTCGCAGTGATAGGTTCTCTCGGAGTTGTTGTCGGAGTCGGAGCTGGAAACCCATTCACCAACTTGAGCTTGATGTTTTGTTCTTGTATAGCTCTTGGTGTACTTGTCCTTCTTCTCCGAATCTCTACTTCTCCTTGAGGGTCTTCGTTCATAACGAACATCTCTACTCCTTCTCTCTCTTTGAGGTGATTCATTCCTTGAGCTTCGTCTTCGAGATGAATCTTTTCTTCGTTTGTAGGGAGCCGTGCACTCATTGGAGTAGTGTCCGGGCTTCCCACAATTGTAGCAATTGCGGTCACGACTTGACGAAAGCTTCTCATCATATCTTGAGTTGGAGATTCTTTCTTTGCCTCTATTCTTGTAGAACTTGTTGAATTTCTTGACCATGAGGCTTATCTCTTCATTGACAAGGTTGTTGCTTGAAGTTGCGGGAGCATCACTTGTGGCTTTGTAAGCACCGCTAGACTTGTGGTGAAGCTCTTCTTTGTCTTTGAGTGTCATCTCATGAGCAACAATCCTTCAAATGAATTCCGTAGGCTTGAGATCTTTGTAGTTGGGCATCATTTGGATCAATGTGCACACGGTGTCGTATCTCTCATCCAAAGCTCTAAGTATCTTCTTGATGATGAATTTGTCGGTCATCTCTTCGCTTCCTAAGCCGGCAATCTCATTGGTGATGAGAGCTAGCCTAGAGTACATCTCAGCGACTCCTTCACCATCCTTCATCTTGAACTTGTCAAGCTGACCTTGAAGAACATCCAACTTGGATTCTCTCACGGACTCGGTTCCTTCGTGCATATCAACCAAAGTATCCCAAATCTCTTTTGCATTCTCAAAACGGCTAGTTTTGTTGAATTCTTCTGGGCATAGGCAGTTGAATAGAATGTCGCATGCTTGAGCGTTGTATTGCAACATCTTCAATTCATCCGCGGTCGCTTCACGATCCGGTTCCTTTCCATCACCAAAGAATTCACCTTGCAAGCCAACACGAACAACAGCCCAAACGGCGGGGTTATGACCAAGAATATGCATTTTCATTTTGTGCTTCCAACTAGCAAAATTAGTGCCATCAAAGTACGGACCTCTACGGTGATAACTTCCCTCACTAGATGCCATGCTCTCCTAGGTTGTGAGACCAATGCAATGGAGACCAAAGCTCTGATACCACTTGTAGGACGGAAAGTATGTCTAGAGGGGGGTGATTAGACTACTTGACCAAATAAAAGTTTTGCCTTTTCCCAAATTTTAGAGTTGGCAATTTTAGCATTTCATGGCAAGTCAAGTACACCCTACACATGCAAGTCTAAGAGTATAGCAGCGGAAAGTAACAACAAGCATGCGTAGAAAGGATAGGGTAGGAAGATCAAACGCAATTGTAGACACGATGATTTTTTCCCGTGGTTCCGATAGGTGGTGCTATCGTACATCCACGTTTATGGAGGGCTCCACCCATAAGGGTCCACGAAGTAGCAACCTTGACTATTCCATAACGGCTTCCGTCCACGAAGGACTAGCCTCACTATGGGTAGATCTTCACGAAGTAGGCAATCTCCTTTCCCTTACAAACTTCTTGGTTCAACTCCACAACACGAAGTAGGAGGCTCCCAAGCGACACCTAACCAATCTAGGAGGCACCACCCTCCAAAAGGTAATAGGCTCGGTAATGAAGATGAACTCCTTGCTCTTGTGCTTCAAGATGATAGACTCCTCAACACACAATCACTCTCTCACAGATTTGGCTTGGTGGAAGAGATGGGATTGGTGGAAAGCAACTTGGGGAGGCTAGAAATCAAGATCCATATGGTTGGAGTGGAAGATCTTGACCTCAACACAAGGATAGGTGGTTCTCTCTCAGAAAACTAGATGGGGCAAGTATGGATTAGTTCTGAGTGCTTCTCTTTCGAGTAGGTGGTAGTGGAGGGGTATATATAGGCATCCCCAAAAATCCAACTGTTACACACAAAATGACCAACTCGGTGACACCGATGTGTTAATCTCGGTGGTACCGAAGTGACCAAAAGGTGGCAACTTTTGAATCTCGGTGAGACCGATATAGGAAACTCGGTTGCACCGATAAGGTGACCAACGGTCAGATTCCCAATCTCGGTGACGCCGATCCAACAATCTCGGTGGTAGCGATATTGTGAATTTGCGTAACAGAAAGTTGGGAACCTAAACTCGGTGGCACGGGTATGGAATCGGTTGCACCGAAGTGTCTAGGGTTTGGCTGAGTCTGTCTATGGTTGAGAATCGGTGGCACCGGGATGGAAATGTTGGTTGCACCGATGTTGAGTATATGGCTTTGGACAGACTTTGGTGGGAGAGTTTGTGGGTGTTTTTGGTGACTATCACTTGTGCACGTATGAGCATTTTGTTCACCAACAAAACCTTACCCCCTTTTAATAGTATTGGCTTTCCTACGGACTCAAAGTGATTTCTCACAAATGTAAAACATAGAGTCCTTTTCCTTGAAGCTTTGCCAACCTATTTCCTTGCATCTTGGGGTATTTCCGCAATCTTCACAATCCTTTTGCCATCCCTATCATTGAACTTTTCCTGAAATATACTTAGTGGAAACATTAGTTCCATGACTTATATGTTGTTATAAATTACCAAAACCACCAAGGGAGCAAATGTGCTTTCAATCTCCCCCTTTTTAGTAATTGATGACAACATATAGATCAAAGCTTCGACAAAGATATAATCAATGAATATAATAGTCGCTTTGAGAAGTATGTGATAAGCAAGAGCTCCCCCTAAATTTGTTCATAATTTAAATTTGCGTTTGAAATGCACAATCGATTAGGTACATGGGGCACTTCTTCCTTGTCACATACATCTTGGTGGTGTGCGATAATAATAAGAGTGAACAACATATCACAACACAACCAGACAAAGATAATGATCATCTCAAAAGCATTAAGATGATAGGAAATAGTAGCACAACACACATAAAGTGTACGATCAAAACACAAAGCGTAGCCAAAAGTAAATGAACCATGTGTGTTTTTGAAAAAGCAATAAAAACCAAACGCTCTCTCACTCGAAGCCTAAAGATCTATATACACTTCTCCCCCTTTGGCAACAAGTTACCAAAAAGTTCAAAGGCATATGTCTAAGCGTTCTTGGGCTGATCTCCTTCGGTTGTTGATGAAGGAGTCGAGAGAACAGCGTCGGCGAAGATCTCTGCAGATGTCGTGGATGGAGTTGGAGTGGAAACTGGAGGAACTGAAGCTGATGGAGCAGGAGCTGAGGTGATAGTGGCTCGAGCTGATAAAGAGGGCCTCAAGTCTGAAGCTGGCACAGTGGCTGATCTGGCCTGAGTAGTAAACTGTGTGCCTGGCCTGAGAGGTGATCCATCCTCATCATCATCATTATCTGAAGAAGTCTGAGGAAGAGGCACTGAGTCAACTTCCTTCTTGAGCTCATTGACTATCTTGGTTAGCCCATCCACCTTATCATTAAGGGTCTTGATCCTGTTCTCAAAGATCCTCACAAGACTGTTCTAGTTGTCCAGAATCCCCTTAATGTCCTTCTGCATGCCCTGTACTGATGAGATCAAAAGATCCATTTGCTCGTTCCAGGATCTAGGGACTTGAGCACTAGTGGCTCCAGCTGCCTCTGCTTCTGCCTGTGCTGCAGCTGAAGTGGGATGATCCGGGTTCATCACCACAATATTGTCCTCGAGATCTGGCTGTAGGGACAAGTGGGGACGGTCTTGAGAAAATATGTGCTTCTCCAACTTAGAGTTGATGAGAATCTGGATATAGGGTGCATAGCAGCAAGAGCGCTTCTGATCAGCAGCAACCCTCTTAACTGTCTCAACAATTAAGTCCATGACTCTAATCCTGGTGTGTCTGTCAAGATGAATCAGCATGTTGATGGAGTAGCCTCGGATCATCTTGTCATCGCCTGACTTGGGCATTAAGGTATGTCTCAGAATGGTGTTCATGGTGCGGAGGCCAGCCTGAAGAAAGTAAATAGATCCTAGCCTGTGAGACTTCACGTTAGCAGCAGGGATCTCATTGTACATGTTAGACATAGCATTGTGGCTCTCCTTGGACTCTGAGTAGACATCCAAATCTCCATCCTGAACTTCAGGAACACCTAAGATGGCAGCCCACTCCTCAACAGTGGACTCATATCTACCTCCTTCAGTCATCCATACAATTCTACCATCTCCATAGAAATGTGCAGTGGAGTATAATTGCATGATCATCTCATCATTCCAAGCAGTGAACTCTCTGCCAACAAACTCATCCAAACCAATGCAGTGGAAATTGTCTTGGACACTTGGAAAATAGTCTTCATTCTCCTTGATGAATTTCCAGTCCACATACCTCATATCACTCACAGCTGGACTCTTGTAAAAAAGCACAGTCTCATAGAAATCCTGTTGCTCTTTGGTGTAGAATCTGTAGTCCACGGCTGTCTTTCTCCTTTGGGCATATGGATCAGCAGCTTTCCAAGCCCTCAAACCAGAATCCTTCCTCTTCTTCATATCCTCAGCAAGTGGGTAGCTGGCATTATGTACTGGAAGGTGTCGCCTATGCTTCATTAAGGCAGACATAGCATCCTCATCCTCAACTCTGGAGGCAGTCCCTTTGTTCTTCTCAGATGCTGGAATTTGCCTGGAAGTCCTCTTGGACTTCTCAGCAGCAGGCTTCTTGGGGGCAGACTTGGTGCTCTTGGAAGTGCCAGTCTTTGGCATAGCATCAGACATAAGCTTCTTTTTCTTCTTGGGAGGGGCCTTCTCAACATGTTCTTCCTCCTCCTCGGCAGCAGCAGCCTCCTCAGGATCCTCAAACATGGAGGTCTGCCTGCCAGTGACTTAGACAATCCTCTTTCTAGCTCTCTTCTTCTCCCCTGCCTTCTTAGGCATAGATTTGAATTTTGAGCATGGAACTGGGCATCCCGAATACCAGCCACTTTCTCGTGAATGATAGTAAATCAACACGTATCGAGAGAATAACCCGCCTAGCATGGAAGATACAGACAGCCCCCAGTCACTACATGAGCGATTCAGGCATACAAAACGGAATGTTTATTTGAAGGTTTAGAGTATGGCATGTGCAAATTTACTTGGAACGGCAGGTAAATACCGCATACAGGTAGGTATGGTGGACTCATATGGAACAACTTTTGGTTTATGAAAATGGATGCACAAGCGGTATTCCCGCTTAGTACAAGTGAAGGCTAGCCGAAGACTGGGGAGCGACCAACTAGAGAGCGACAACAGTCATAAACATGCTTTGAGATTAACCAACATTGGATGCAAGCGTGACTAGGATATAAATCACCATGAACATAAACATCGTGGAGGCTGTGTTGATTCTGTTTCAACTACATGCGTGAACATGTGCCAAGTCAAGCCACTTGTATCATTCAGAGGAAGATACCATCCTATCATACTATATCACAACCATTTTAAAATGCATGTTGGCACCCAAGACAAATCATTATACACTCTTAGCTAATTAAGCATGGCATGAGCAACTATAATCTCTAATTGTCATTGCAAACATGTTTCATCTATAATGAGCTGAATTCAGAACGATGAGCTAATCATATTTACAAAAACAAGATAGGCCGAGTTCATACCAGCTTTTCTCCATCTCAATCATTTCATCATATATCGTCATTATTGCCTTTCACTTGCATGACCGAATGGTGTGAATAATAATAAGACTGCACGTGCATTGGACTAAGCTGGAATCTGCAAGCAATAACTCAAAGGGGAAGGCAAGGTAATATGAGCTCTCTGATAGATAAACAATAATGCATATGAGAGCCACTCAACAAGTCATCGTGGTCTTCTCCTTACGACCCAAAGAAGAAAGGAAAATTATTTACACGGGAGAGCTCCCAACAAGCAAAAGAAGAACGAGAAATCTTTTTCGGTTTTCTTTTAATACTACAACTTAAACAAGCTAGAAGGTAAAGCTAGAACTAATTTTGTTTGGATTTTTTCAAGATTAATTAAACACACAAGAAGAAAGCATAAGGAAGAAATAAACTACCATGGATGGTACAATGAAAAAGTATGAACACCGACAACTGGAATGAGTGTGTGAACATGAATGTAATGTCGGTGAGAAATACGTACTCCCCCAAGCTTAGGCTTTTGGCCTAAGTTGGTCTAAGGCCATGGCTGGAAATAACCATCTCCGGGGTACTCCGGAGGATACTGAGGGTTCCACTGATTGGCGAGCTCCTGTGGCTCCCACTGAAAAACTGGAGCCTGATATGGATCAAGGGTTGGTGCCGGCTCAGGTGCTGGGGGTTGCGACAAACCCCAATATCTGTAGATGTCCTCAGACATAATAGTGTACCTGCCTGAATGAATATCGAACAAAGAGGAAGCAGGCAGAGTAATAATCTCACAAGTACCCTGACTAAATACTAAGTTGTAAAGCAGCCTCTTATCATTATCTTTCCTAATAAAATCATGTGCTACCATACTATCATAGTCTAAATATCTCTTAGGTAGCAGCATTTCATTTTCCTCGTTCAGCCTAATGGGTATTTTAAAATGTTTGGCTAGACGAGATGCATAGATACCTCCAAATATAGGACCCTTTGAACGGTTTAAGTTCAACCGTTGGGCCACTATAGCGCCCAAACTAAAAGTTCTATCAGCAAGTAAAGCGTGGCGCAAAATGGCGAGGTCAGGTGCACTAAGGCTTCCACTCTCCCCACGACCAACTAAACATCTCCCTGCGAATAATGAATAATAGCATAGAACAGGAAAATGTACACTAGCCGCTCTTGCCCTTGACACACCTCTCTGTTCCCCCACAGTGATTGCGGCAATAAAGTCCTCCACGTCTCTAGGGCGTGGCTCACTGATGCTGCCCTCAAAAGGTATTTTGCAAACACTGCAAAAATCATAAAGTGACAATTTCTTAGGCACGTCATATAAGTGAAATTCTACCATGGGAGGATCCTTCCTATGATATAAGTGAAAATTTTGCACGAAGGTATTAGTGAGTAAGAGGTATTGGTCACACTTATCGTTGAGGAAGTCGGTGATGCCCGCATTCTCAGCCAAATAATAAAAATCTTCATAAATTCCGGCCGCCCTCAAGAATGCATCACTTGGCCATTCACATGGTCGAACCTCTGCGACGCGAGGGAGATTATATTTGGGCTTCTTTTCCTCCTCATTTTCATCATCTTTCGAGCCTCGGCTTGAAGAACCTCTTAATATTCTCCTCAACATTTTTCTAAAAAATTTCTGAAATTTTTAGAGACTTAAAATAAAGATGAATAAAACTCAACAAAACTTATAGTAACTACTCCCACAAGTTCCTAGAAGCTATATCATGCATCAAAACTACTTGGGACCATACAAATTTGACATGAAAGCTCGAAAACAAGGTCACCAAAGCAGCAAAAATTAGCAATATATAAGGCACTAGAACAAAA
This sequence comes from Elymus sibiricus, assembly GCA_039707655.1. NCBI lineage: Eukaryota > Viridiplantae > Streptophyta > Magnoliopsida > Poales > Poaceae > Elymus > Elymus sibiricus. The sequence goes on along the minus strand of CM077665.1, from coordinate 215,216,690 downwards.
ACTAATTGGACCATTGGAGGAGTCACATACCGATGAGCAATCCCCTAAAACAGTTTTGCAAATGGAGCTTTAAGCAAGGAGATCGAAAATGGCAGCAAGATGAGCTAGAACTCGGGTTTGAGCAATGGTGGGATTTTTTCTGGAGGAAGACGAAGTGGAATGTGGCTGGAATAAGTGAGGAGGCCCCACGTGGGACCCACAAGACACGGGGGCGCGCCTAGGGGGGTGGGCGCGCCCTGCAGGCTTGTGGCCCACTGGTGCAGCCCCCTGATGTGTTCTCAGTGCTGAAAATTCTAAAATATTCCAGAAAAAATCATACTAAATTTTCAGGGTATTCTGAGGACTTTTATTTTCAGGTCATTTTTCTATTGCACGGGTAAAACAGAAAACAGAAGAATAATAGCATTCTTGCTTTATTTAATCTAATTAACAGAAGGTAAAGATTGAGTACAGAAGGTTGTGCTTTCTAAATTCATCCCTCTCGTGCCTGTCAAAAAGAATCCATCAATAAGGTTGATCAAGTCTTATTGACAAACTTTTTTCAAATGACACGGAACCGGAGAATTTTCGAATGACACTAGGTTACCTCAATGGGGATATGCATCACCCCAACAATAAGTATGATATTTCTTTTTGACAGTAGGGAAAGGGAATTCAAAACCTCCAATAATAATCGTAGAAATCTTTTCAATGGAACTGATACTATGAACTTGAGGTTGTTTCTTCAGAAAGTGTACCGTATGCTCATTACCATTAACATGAAAGGTGACATTGCCCTTGTTGCAATCAATAACAGCCCCTGCAGTATTCAAAAAGGGTCTACCAAGGATGATCGACATACTATCGTCCTCGGGAATATCAAGGATAACAAAGTCCGTTAAGATAGTAACGTTTGCAACCACAACAGGCACGTCCTCGCAAATACCGACGGGTAAAGCAGTTGATTTGTCAGCCATTTGTAAAGAGATTTCAGTAGGTGTCAACTTATTCAAATCAAGTCTACGATATAAAGAGAAAGGCATAACACTAACACCAGCTCCAAGGTCACATAGAACAGTTTTAACATAATTTCCCTTAATAGAGCATGGTATAGTAGGTACTCCGGGATCTCCTAGTTTCTTTGGTATTCCACCGTTAAAAGTATAATTAGCAAGCATGGTGGAAATCTCAGCTTCCGGTATCTTTCTTTTATTTGTCACAATATCTTTCATATACTTAGCATAAGGAGACATTTTCAGAATATCAGTCAAGCGCATACGCAAAAAGACATGTCTAAGCATTTCAACAAAGCGCTCAAAATCTTCATCATCCTTTTTCTTGGATGGTTTAGGAGGAAAGGGCATGGGTTTCTGAACCCAAGGCTCTCTTTCTCTACCATGCTTCCTAGCAACAAAGTCTCTTTTATCATATCTTTTATTCTTAGGTTGTGGGTTATCAAGATCAACACCAGGTTCAATCTCCACTTCATTATCATTACTAGGTTGATCATCATCATCAACATCATCATTAATATTGTCATTAGGCTCATGTTCATTACCACACTGTGTCTTAGCATCAGAAATAGAAATGTCATTTGGGTTTTCATGTGAATCTATAACAGGTTCACTAGCAGCATGCAAAGTCCTATCGTCATTCTTTTTTCTACTATTACTGGGACAACTAAGTGCATCAGTAATAACTCTCTAAGAATCTTGCTCGATTCTCTTAGGATGGCCCTCAGGATACAAAGTTTCCTGAGTCATTCTACCACCTCTAGTCACAACTTTAACAGAATGATCATGGTTCTTAACATTCATCTCATTAAGCAAATCATTTTGTGCCTTAAGCACTTGTCCTACTTGAGTAGTTACCATGGAAGCATGTTTAACTAATCATCTTAAGATCATTAACAGTTCTACTCAAATACTCACCCAAGCGATCAAGCATGTAAGCATTATGTTTCAATTGTCTACTAACATAAGCATTGAAATTTTCTTGCTTGACTACAAAGTTAACGAATTCATCCAAGCATTGGCTAGCAGACTTATTATAAGGAATATCACCTTCAACAAACCTACGGAGAGAATTTACCTCTACTACTTGTGTCAGGTTATCAAGACCATGTATTTCTTCAATAGGTGGTAGATTCTTAACATCTTCAGCTCTAATTCCTTTTTCTTTCATAGATTTCTTTGCCTCTTGTATATCTTCAGGATTGAGAAATAGAATACCTCTTTTCTTCGGAGTCGGCTTTGGAGGTGGTTCGGGAATAATCCAATCATTATCATTGCTCAATATATTATTCAATAGTAGTTCAGCTTGTTCAACAGTTCGTTCCCTGAAAACACAACCAGCACAACTATCTAGGTGGTCCCTAGAAGCATCGGTTATTCCATTATAAAAGATATCAAGTATTTCGTTTTTCTTGAGAGGGTGATCAGGCAAAGCATTAAGTAACTGGAGAAGCCTCCCCCAAGCTTGTGGGAGACTCTCTTCTTCAATTTGCACAAAATTAAATATTTCCTACAAGGCAGCTTGTTTCTTATGGGCAGGAAAATATTTTTCACAGAAGTAATATATCATATCCTGGGGACTACGCACACAACCAGGAGCAAGAGAATTAAAGCAGATCTTAGCATCACCCTTTAATGAGAAAGGAAACAACTTAAGAATATAGTAGTAACGAATTTTTTCCTCATGAGTGAATAGGGTCGCTATATCATTCAATTTAGTAAGATGTGCCACAACAGTTTCAGATTCATAACCATGGAAAGGATCAGATTCAACCAAAGTAATTAACTCAGGATCGACAGAGAATTCATAATCCTTATCAGTAACAAAGATAGTTGAAGTAGCAAACTTAGGATCATTAGTTCAATGTTTTATATGTTGTTATAAATTACCAAAACCACCAAGGGAGAAAATGTGCTTTCAATCTCCCCCTTTTTGGTAATTGATGACAACATATAGATCAAAGCTTCGACAAAGATATAATCAATGAATATAATCGTCGCTTTGAGAAGTATGTGATAAGCAAGAGCTCCCCCTAAATTTGTGCATTATTTTAAATTTGCGTTTGAATGCAAATGCACAATCGATTAGGTACATGGGGCACTTCTTCCATGTCACATACATCTTGGTGGTGTGCGATAATAATAAGAGTGAACAACATAGCACAATACAACCAGACAAAGATAATGATCATCTCAAAAGCATTAAGATGATTGGAAATAGTAGCACAACACACATAAAGTGTACGATCAAAACACAAAGCGTAGCCAAAAGTAAATGAACCATGTGTGTTTTTGAAAAAGCAATAAAAACCAAACGCTCTCTAACTCGAAGCCTAAAGATCTATATACACTTCTCCCCCTTTGGCAACAAGTTACCAAAAAGTTCAAAGGCATATGTCTAAGCGTTCTTGGGCTGATCTCCTCCGGTTGTTGATGAAGGAGTCGAAAGAACAGTGTCGGCGAAGATCTCTGCAGATGTCGTGGATGGAGTTGGAGTGTAAACTGGAGGAACTGAAGCTGATGGAGCAGGAGTGAGGTGACAGTGGCTGGAGCTGATGAAGAAGGCCTCAAGTCTGAAGCTGGCACAGTGGCTGATCTGGCCTGAGTAGTAAACTGTGTGCCTGGCCTGAGAGGTGATCCATCCTCATCATCATCATCATCTGTAGAAGTCTGAGGAAGAGGCACTGAGTCAACTTCCTTCTTGAGCTCATTGACTGTCTTGGTCAGCCCATCCACCTTATCATTAAGGGTCTTGATCCTGTTCTCAAAGATCCTCACAAGACTGTTTTGGTTGTCCAGAATCCCCTTAATGTCCTTCTGCATGCCCTGTACTGATGAGATCAAAAGATCCATTTGCTCGTTCCTGGATCTAGGGACTTGAGCACTAGTGGCTCCAGCTGCCTCTGCTTCTGCCTGTGCTGCAGCTGAAGTGGGATGATCTGGGTTCATCACCACAATGTTGTCCTCGAGATCTGGCTGTAGGGGCAAGTGGGGACGGTCTAGTGCAAATATGTGCTTCTCCAACTTAGAGTTGATGAGCATCTGGATATAGGGTGCATAGCAGCAAGAGCGCTTCTGATCAGCAGCAACCCTCTTAACTGTCTCAGCAATTAAGTCCATGACTCTAATCCTGGTGTGTCTGTCAAGATGAATCAGCATGTTGATGCAGTAGCCTCGGATCATCTTGTCATCGCCTGACTTGGGCATTAAGGTATGCCTCAGAATGGTGTTCATGGCGCGGAGGCCAGCCTGAAGAAAGTAAATAGATCCTAGCCTGTGAGACTTCACGTTAGCAGCAGGGATCTCATTGTACATGTTAGCCATAGCATTGTGGCTCTCCTTGGACTCCGAGTAGACATCCAAATCTCCATCCTGAACTTCAGGAACTCCTAAGATGGCAGCACACTCCTCAACGGTGGACTCATATCTAGCTCCTTCAGCCATCCATACAATTCTACCATCTCCATAGAAATGTGCAGTGGAGTAGAATTGCATGATCATCTCATCATTCCAAGCAGTGAACTCTCTGCCAACAAACTCATCCAAACCAATGCAGTGGAAATTGTCTTGGACACCTGGAAAATAGTCTTCATTCTCCTTGATGAATTTCTAGTCCACATACCTCATATCACTCACATCTGGACTCTTGTCAAAAAGCACAGTCTCATAGAAATCCTGTTGCTCTTTGGTGTAGAATCTGTAGTCCACGGCTGTCTTTCTCCTTTGGGCATATGGATCAGCAGCTCTCCAAACCCTCAAACCAGAATCATTCATCTTCTTCATATCCTCAGCAAGTGGGTAGCTGGCATTATGTACTGGAAGGTGTGGCCTAAGCTTCATTAAGGTAGACATAGCATCCTCATCCTCAACTCTGGAGGCAGTCCCTTTGTTCTTCTCAGATGCTGGAATTTGCCTGGAAGTCCTCTTGGGCTTCTCAGCAGCAGGCTTCTTGGGGGCAGACTTGGTGCTCTTGGAAGTGCCAGTCTTTGGCATAGCATCAGACATAAGCTTCTTTTTCTTCTTGGGAGGGGCCTTCTCAACATGTTCTTCCTCCTCCTCAGCAGCAGCAGCCTCCTCAGGATCCTCAAACATGGAGGTCTGCCTGCCAGTGACATAGACTATCCTCTTTCTAGCTCTCTTCTTCTCCCCTGCCTTCTTAGGCATAGATTTCTTTGGGGGTGACTCAAGGTGAAGAGCCATTTTTGCCCTAGCACCCTCAGGTGCTCTCATAGCCTCAGAGCTAGCATACTCTTTCCTGACAGCCCTCCTTGAAGAGGTAGCTTCATTTGCAGCTTTCTTGGCAGCCTTCTCTTGCTTCTTAGCAAGAACCTCTTTTGGAACGAAGTCTGAATCCTCCTCATCTGAATTCAGCTTCTTCCTAGACCTTGTAGCAGCCTTGGGCAGCCCATGGGAATTGGGAGTGCCTGGATCTTAGGATGAACTAGACTCAGGACTAGTGCCAGAATCCAATTCAACACTCTGCTCTCTGAAGTTGTTCTCACTGTCCTCGGCACTTGACATACTGACCCTGTGAATAGAGTATAGAGGAGCAGAAAAGGATAAGTCATCACAAAATGTGGCTGGTTTTTGAAAGTTTGAACAAAAGATTTTCAAAGTTTTACATTCTGTCAAATGAAAATTGGTACAACCGAAGCAAAGTTTTCGGTGCTACCGAGACTGACTATCTCATTAACAGAAACTTGGCACTCCTTTCGGTGCGACCGAACGGAAGTACTCGGTTTCACCGAGACAGTTCTTAGCAACACAGACAGGCAAATCGGTGATACCGATTAGTTCACTTCGGTTCTACCGAGTTCCATCGAGCGCAAGGCAAACCCTAGAAAATCGATGGTTCTCTAATCTATGGAGTTTTCTCGTGGATAGAAAGATGTGCAAACTGTGGCTTATAGAGAAAATCAACTTTATTGCGCAAGAATCAGACGGGGAGCGCAAGATAGATCGAATCCGTACCCTAGCTCGGTGACGGATCCGCTACACCGGCGACGGCGGCGAAGATGCCCGTTGACGGCGAGGATTTCCAGCGGCGAAGACACACGGGGAGGCAAGGCGATGACCAGGGGGTCCTTTTGCGGCAGCTTAGGGTTTGGGGCGCGACGATTGAAGATTGAAATTTCGAACCGTCGGGACCACAACTTATATACCCTTCACGGTCGGTGATACCGGTTCTAAATTTTCGGTGTCACCGAGTTCCTCAACTGTCAGCTGACAGGGAAACTCGGTGTTACCGAGAATATGGAATCGGTTGTACCGAGATTGAAAACCAGATCAACCCTAGGCATTCGGTGAGACTGAGAATTGTGGGTTGGTTCCACCGAGATGCACGTGGGAGGTTTTAATGGCCAGTCCTTGTCGATACGGAACTCCGAGTGTTCCACACACAGAGGGATCGAAAAGTACTTGTTCAAATTTTGTGATGCAGCATGAATGGAATATGAGGTGAGAAAGCATAGATCGCTAAAGAGTGGTCCTAGGAATTATTGTCCATCCAATTGGCAAAGGATAAATCAAAAACCAAATAGCAATAATTGGATGTCCTTGAATGAGAAAATAAATGCAGACCAACATGCTCACACAAAGAGATGTCAAATGAAATCATGGCAAACATGCACAACCATACAAGCATCTAACAAGCACTTGGGCGATGACGAAGTCATCCATATATGAGTATATTGACTTAGGAGCCAAGTAAGATTACTTGATCATAGGTCATACTCATCGTTTAAGCACCAGTGGGGTTACCACTTTTACATAAAGCATTTAATATTGTCACATACTAAGAGATGCTTTAACTCAAGTCTTAGAGTAAAGCTCCCCCTAGATGTGACATCCCCCCATAAGAGGGATAGACTAACCTTGGGTTTTGTCGAAGAAGACTTCATGTTGGTGAGGTAGCGGTGGATGCTCAAGGTTGATGAAGATCACCAAGAGTTGGGAGCATCCTTGTTGTTTCCTTACTCTTCTCACCTACATGGACTAGTCCCAACATACAAGAGAAAAATACAAGGATATCTATGGACATGGAGTGCAAAGCATGTGTAATGATGTCCATTGATTTATTGATTACCTTGTCCCTTGCTTACCTTTGAGGGAATGTGTGACTCCTTGAACTATTGCATAGAGTTGATGTTGATTGCAAATAATTCTTGCCAATAATGAATGTGAGTGAATTTCATTGGCGGAGTCACCCCTCAAGAACTCTCTAGTTCTTCTTCTTGGGGACCCACATCAAGTTGATGGGGATCCTTGGTGTTGTTGTAGCCTTTGTAGAAGTTGAGCTTGACGTAGCCTTGGGAACCCACTCCACCATAGCTAGGGATTCATCTTCACATGAGTCAATGTCCTCTTGAATCTTGTTCTTGCCCTTGAGCTTGTGGTCTTGTGGTGGAAGGTCATCTTGAGTGATTGTTCTCTTGGGAAGAGTATTTTCATACTTCTCCTTTTGAGGAACAAACTTTGGCTCGGGGTATTGACCTTCTTCCCATTCAACTCCATTTGCGTTGAAGTAGCCAACACCACGGTTCTTTTGGTATCCTCCGTGCTTGCGTACAATTTCCTCAAATTGCTTACACCCGACAAGAGTCTTGTAGATACCTTTCTCTATAATTCCTTTCAATAAAGCATTTTCTTGCTCAAGTGTAACTTGGCTAAGAGAAACATCATTAGTGGAATCAATAGAACTACTAGAAGCAACATCATTGGGTTTAGCATTTTTATTGTTGCTACTAGATGAAGAACCTTTCTTGCCTTTGTTACTAGATTGCTTAGTTTTAACTTGAGGCATGAATGTAGACAAGAGTAGTCGTTTGGCTAGATAAGATGAAGTCTTCTTTCGGAGATCGTCATTGATAGCTTTAAGAAACTCATGCTCTTGCTCCAAATAGAGCTTCTCGAAGCGTAGCTTCTCATGAGTTCTCACAAGCTCTCTATGATCTTCAAGAGTAGATTCATGAGCTAACTTAAGAGTTTTTAGTTCTTTAGTTAGTTCTTCTATTTTCATCTTATCATCCTCAATTGACTTATCTTGACTAGCATGAGAATTATCAAGTTCATTTTGACTAACATCACTAGTTTTATCAAATAGCAAGTCATCATCACAAAGCAAGTCATCTTCATCACTATTGAAATCAAGATACTCGGGGTGTGATACCTTGGGGCCTTTAGCCATGAAGCAACTTCCACTCCCTTCGTTTGGTGAATCAAATAAATCATGGGAGTTTGTAGTCACTAGAGCAACTCCGGCAACACCATCATCTTGGCTATAGTCGGAGTCGGAGTGATAGCTTCTCTCGGAGTTGTTGTCGGAGTCGGAGCCGGAAACCCATTCAACAACATGAGCTTGATGTTTTCTTCTTGTATAGCTCTTGGTGTACTTGTCCTTCTTCTCCGAATCTCTACTTCACCTTGAGGGTCTTCGTTCATAACGAACATCTCTACTCCTTCTCTCTCTTTGAGGTGATTCATTCCTTGAGCTTCGTCTTCGAGGTGACTCTTCTCTTCGTTTGTAGGGAGCCATGCACTCATTGGAGTAGTGTCCGGGCTTCCCACAATTGTAGCAATTGCGGTCACGACTTGACGAACGCTTCTCATCATACCTTGAGTTGGAGCTTCTTTCTTTGCCTCTATTCTTGTAGAACTTGTTGAATTTCTTGACCATGAGGCTTATCTCTTCATTGGTGACAAGGTTGTTGCTTGAAGTTGCGGGAGCATCACTTGTGGCTTTGTTAGCACCGCTAGACTTGTTGTGAAGCTCTTCTTTGTCTTTGAGTGTCATCTCATGAGCAACAATCCTTCCAATGACTTCCGTAGGCTTGAGATCTTTGTAGTTGGGCATCATTTGGATCAATGTGCACACGGTGTCGTATCTCTCATCCAAAGCTCTAAGTATCTTCTTGATGACGAATTTGTCGGTCATCTCTTCGCTTCCTAAGCCGGCAATCTCATTGGTGATGAGAGCTAGCCTAGAGTACATCTCAGCGACTCCTTCACCATCCTTCATCTTGAACTTGTCAAGCTGACCTTGAAGAACATCCAACTTGGATTCTCTCACGGACTCGGTTCCTTCGTGCATATCAACCAAAGTATTCCAAATCTCTTTTGCATTCTCAAGACGGCTGAAATTGTTGAATTCTTCTGGGCATAGGCAGTTGAATAGAATGTCTCATGCTTGAGCGTTGTATTGCAACATCTTCAATTCATCCGCGGTCGCTTCAAGATCCGGTTCCTTTCCATCACCAAAGAATTCACCTTGCAAGCCAACACGAACAACAGCCCAAACGGCGGGGTTATGACCAAGAATATGCATTTTCATTTTGTGCTTCCAACTAGCAAAATTAGTGCCATCAAAGTACGGACCTCTACGGTGATAACTTTCCTCACTAGTCGCCATACTCTCCAAGGTTATGAGACCAATGCAATGGAGACCAAAGCTCTGATACCACTTGTAGGACCGAAAGTATGTCTAGAGGGGGGGTGATTAGACTACTTGACCAAATAAAAGTTTTGCCTTTTCCCAAATTTTAGAGTTGGCAATTTTAGCATTTCATGGCAAGTCAAGTACACCCTACACATGCAAGTCTAAGAGTATAGCAGCAGAAAGTAACAACAAGCATGAGTAGAAAGGATAGGGTAGGAAGATCAAACGCAATTGTAGACACGATGATTTTTTCCCGTGGTTCCGATAGGTGGTGCTATCGTACATCCACGTTTATGGAGTCTTCAACCCACGGAGGGTAACGGTCGCGAGAGTCCACGGAGGGCTCCACCCATAAGGGTCCACGAAGTAGCAACCTTGACTATTCGATAACGGCTTCCGTCCACGAAGGACTAGCCTCACTATGGGCAGATCTTCACGAAGTAGGCGATCTCCTTGCCCTTACAAACTTCTTGGTTCAACTCCACAACACGAAGTAGGAGGCTCCCAAGCGACACCGAACCAATCTAGGAGGCACCACCCTCCAAAAGGTAATAGGCTCGGTAATGACGATGAACTCCTTGCTCTTGTGCTTCAAGATGATAGACTCCTCAACACACAATCACTCTCTCCAGATTTGGCTTGGTGGAAGAGATGGGATTGGTGGAAAGCAACTTGGGGAGGCTAGAAATCAAGATCCATATGGTTGGAGTGGAAGATCTTGACCTCAACACAAGGATAGGTGGTTCTCTCTCAGAAAACTGGATGGGGCAAGTATGGAATAGTTCTGAGTGCTTCTCTTTCGAGTAGGTGGTGGTGGCGGGGTATATATAGGCATCCCCAAAAATCCAACCGTTACACACAAAATGACCAACTCGGTGACACCGATGTGTTAATCTTGGTGGTACCGAAGTGACCAAAAGGTGGCAACTTTTGAATCTCGGTGAGACCGATATAGGAAACTCGGTTGCATCGATAAGGTGACCAACGGTCAGATTCCCAATCTCGGTGACGCCGATCCAACAATCTCGGTGGTACCGATATTGTGAATTTGTGTAACAGAAAGTTGGCAACCTAAACTCGGTGGCACCGGTATGGAATCGGTTGCACCGAAGTGGCTAGGGTTTGGCTGAGTCTGTCTATGGTTGAGAATCGGTGGCACCGGGATGGAAATTTTGGTTGCACCGATGTTGAGTATATGGCTTTGGACAGACTTTGGTGGGAGAGTTTGTGGGTGTTTTTGGTGACTATCACTTGCGCACGTATGAGCATTTTGTTCACCAACAAAACCTTACCCCCTTTTAATAGTATTGGCTTTCCTATGGACTCAAAGTGATTTCTCAGAAATGTAAAATGTAGAGTCCTCTTCTTTGATGCTTTGCCAACCTATTTCCTTGCATCTTAGGGTATTTCCACAATCTTCACAATCCTTTTGCCATCCCTATCATTGAACTTTTCCTGAAATATACTTAGTGGAAACATTAGTTCAATGACTTATATGTTGTTATAAATTACCAAAACCACCAAGGGAGCAAATGTGCTTTCATCCTGGCAGTGGCTTCGGGGTTCCTCATTATGTGTTGCAACGGGAAACTGGTGACAACTGTTATCTCATGGGCTTGGAAGTAGTGGCGCAGCTTCCTCGAGGCCATGATGAGGCCAAAGATCAGCTTTTGTACTCCGGAGTACCTTGATCGAGCCCCCTGTAGTAGGGAACTGACAAAGTACACGGGCCGCTGCACCATTTTCTTCTTTGCCACTTCCTTGGACTCGCTGTCAACCATTTGCTGTGATCCCCCTTGATCTGCATTGAGCTCTGTCGCGGAGTTTTCTTTCTCACTCCTGGCAGCATCAGCAGCGGCTGCTGAATCTTCATCTACCCCCCGTTGTGCCACCAGTGCTGCACTAACCACTTGATTTGTTGCTGCTAAGTATAGCAGCAACGACTCTTGCGGTTTAGGAGTGACCATGGTAGGAGCAAAGAATAGGTATTTCTTTAGGTCTTGCAGTGCTGCATCTGCTTCCGGTGTCCACTTCATCGGGCCAGCCTTCTTCAGGATTTTGAAGCATGGCAAGGCGCGCTCGGCGGATATGTAGATGAACCTACTCAATGCGGCAACACGTCCGGTCAGGCGTCTGATATCTTTGATGGTTTTGGGTGCCTGTATCTGCTCGATCGCCTTGATCTTGGCGGGATTGGCTTCTATTCCTCGCTGAGACACGAAGAACCCAAGCAGCTTGCCGGATGGGACACCGAACACACATTTTTCAGGATTGAGTTACAGGTTGATCTTGCGCAAGTTTGCGAAAGTTTCTTCCAGATCTTGTATGAGAGTGGCTTCATCCTTGGTCTTGACCACGATGTCATCCATGTATGCTTCCACATTCCTGTGCAGCTGAGGTCCAAAACTAATTTGAACAGCCCTGGTGAAGGTTGAACCAGCACTCTTTAACCCGAAGGGCATTCGTACAAAGCAGTACGTGCCACAGGGAGTTATAAATGCGGTCTTCTCCTCATCTTCCTTGTTCATAAATATCTGGTGGTAGCCGGAGTAGGCATCTTAAAAGGAAAGCAAGTCACATCCGGAAGTGGAGTCAACGATTTGATCTATGCATGGCAAGGGGAAAGGGTCCTTTGGGCAGGCCTTGTTCAAGTCAGTGAAGTCTATTGATAACCCACAAGTATAGGGGATCGCAACAGTTTTCGAGGGTAGAGTATTCAACCCAAATTTATTGATTCAACACAAGGGGAGCCAAAGAATATTCTCGAGTATTAGCAGCTGAGTTGTCAATTCAACCACACCTGATAGACTTAATATCTGCAGCAAAGTATTCAATAGCAAAGTAGTATCGAAGTAACGGTAACGATGGCAATGTAACTGTAGCAGTGTTGTAGTGATTGTAACAGTAGCAACGGAAAAGTGACTTAGCAAAGATCAATATGTGAAAAGCTCGTAGGCAATGGATCAGTGATGGATAATTATGTCGGATGGCATTCATCATGCAACGGTTATAACATAGGGTGACACAGAACTAGCTCCAATTCATCAATGTAATGTAGGCATGTATTCCATATATAGTCATACGTGCTTATGGCAAAGAACTTGCATGACATCTTTTGTCCTACCCTCCCATGGCAGCGGGGTCCCAATGGAAACTAAGGGATATTAAGGCCTCCTTTTAATAGAGAACCGGACCAAAGCATTAGCACTTAGTGAATACATGAACTCCTCAAACTACGGTAATCACCGGAAAGAATCCCAGTTATTGTCACCCTGGGGGATGCGGATCATAACTCGTAATAGGTGTCTACAACTTGCAAGATAGGATCAAGAACACATATATATTCATGAAAACATAATAAGTTCAAATCTGAAATCATGGCACTCGGGCCCTAGTGACAAGCATTAAGCATAGCAAAGTCATAGCAACATCAATCTCAGAACATAGTGGATACTAGGGATCAAACCCTAACAAAACTAACTCGATTACATGGTAAATCTCATCCAACCCATCACTGTCCAACAAGCCTACGATGGAATTACTCACGAACGGCGGAGAGCATCATGAAATTGGTGATGAAGGATGGTTGGTGATGACGACGGCGTCGATTTCCCCTCTCCGGATCCCAAATCAGACTCCAGATCTGCCCTCCCGAAGAAGAACAGGAGGTGGCGGCGGCTCCGTATCGTAAAACGCGATGAACTCTTCTCTCCTATTTTTTTCTTCCCAAATAGGAATATATAGAAGTGGAAACGAGGTCGGAGGAGCAACAGGGGCCCCACAAGACAGGGGGGCGCGCCCTGCGGGGGGGGGGGGCACCCCCTGGCTTGTGACCAGGTGGTGGCCCCTCTCCGGTTGATTCGTTTGCCAGTATTTTCTATTAATTCCAAAAATATTCTCCGTGAATTTTCAGGTCAATCCGTGAACTTTTATTTCTGCACAAAAATAACACCAAGGCAATTCTGCTGAAAACAGCGTCAGTCCGGGTTAGTTCCATTCAAATCATGCAAATTAGAGTCCAAAAAAAGGGCAAAAAAGTTTGGAAAAGTAGATACAATGGAGACGTATCAACTCCCCCAAGCTTAAACCTTTGCTTGTCCTCCAGCAATTCAGTTGATAAACTGAAAGTGATAAAGAAAAACTTTTACAAACTCTGTTTGATCTTGTTGTTGTAAATACGTCTAACTGATGTTCAGATTTTCAGCAAAGATTATAGACTAACCACATTCACAATAACACTTAGGTCTCACATTTACTCATATCAATGACATAATCAACTAGCGAGCAATAATAATAAGTCTCGGATGACAACAATTTTATCAAAACAATCATGATATAATATGACATAACGGTATCTCGCTAGCCCTTTCTGAGACCGCAAAACATAAATGCAGAGCACCTCTAAAGAACAAGGACTGACTAGACATTATAATTCATGATAAAAGAGATCCAGTCACACTCATACTCAATTTCAATTAATAACAAAGCATACAAATGAATAGGATGATGACTCAATAGAAAAGTAAAATAGATAGGCTCTTCGCAGAGGGAAGCATTGATTTGCAGAGGTGCAAGAGCTCGAGCTTTTCAAACAGGGATGAATAATGATTTTGAGTAATATGCTTTCATTGCCAGCATAACAACTAAGAGATCTCGATATCTTCCATGCTAGATACATTATAGGCGGTTCCCAAACAGAATAGTAAAGTTTTTACTCCCCCTCCACCAATCGATCACACTCCATGGCGGGCCGAATCCACGGGTACCGTCCATACAAACACAATCCTGGGGGAGTTTTGTTTTATTATATTTTGATTTGAATTTTGAGCATGGAACTGGGCATCCCGAATACCAGCCACTTTCTCGTGAATGATAGTAAATCAACACGTATCAAGAGAATAACCCACCTAGCATGGAAGATACTGACAGCCCCCAGTCACTACATGAGCGATTCAGGCATACAAAACGGAATGTTTATTTGAAGGTTTAGAGTATGGCACGTGCAAATTTACTTGGAACGGAAGGTAAATACCGCATACAGGTAGGTATGGTGGACTCATATGGAACAACTTTAGGTTTATGAAAATGGATGCACAAGCGGTATTCCCGCTTAGTCCAAGTGAAGGCTAGCCGAAGACTGGGGAGCGACCAACTAGAGAGCGACAACAGTCATAAACATGCTTTGAGATTAACCAACATTGAATGCAAGCGTGAGTAGGATATAAATCACCATGAACATAAACATCGTGGAGGCTGTGTTGATTCTGTTTCAACTACATGCGTGAACATGTGCCAAGTCAAGCCACTTGAATCATTCAGAGGAAGATACCATCATATCATACTATATCACAACCATTTTAAAATGCATGTTGGCACCCAAGACAAATCATTATACACTCTTAGCTAATTAAGCATGGCATGAGCAACTATAATCTCTAATTGTCATTGCAAACATGTTTCATCTATAATGAGCTGAATTCAGAACGATGAGCTAATCATATTTACAAAAACAAGATAGGCCGAGTTCATACCAGCTTTTCTCCATCTCAATCATTTCATCATATATCGTCATTATTGCCTTTCACTTGCACGACCGAACGGTGTGAATAATAATAAGAGTGCACGTGCATTGGACTAAGCTGGAATCTGCAAGCAATAACTCAAAGGAGAAGGCAAGGTAATATGAGCTCTCTGATAGATAAACAATAATGCATATGAGATCCACTCAACAAGTCATCGTGGTCTTCTCCTTACGACCCAAAGAAGAAAGGAAAATTATTTACACGGGAGAGCTCCCAACAAGCAAAAGAAGAACGAGAAATCTTTTTCGGTTTTCTTTTAATACTACAACTTAAACAAGCTAGAAGGTAAAGCTAGAACTAATTTTGTTTGGATTTTTTCAAGATTAATTAAACACACAAGAAGAAAGCATAAGGAAGAAATAAACTACCCTGGATGGTACAATGAAAAAGTATGAACACCGACAACTGGAATGAGTGTGTGAACATGAATGTAATGTCGGTGAGAAATACATACTCCCCCAAGCTTAGGCTTTTGGCCTAAGTTGGTCTAAGGCCATGGCTGGAAATAACCATCTCCGGGGTACTCCGGAGGATACTGAGGGTTCCACTGATTGGCGAGCTCCTGTGGCTCCCACTGAAAAACCGGAGCCTGATACGGATCAAGGGTTGGTGCCGGCTCAGGTGCTGGGGGTTGCGACAAACCCCAATATCTGTAGATGTCCTCAGACATAATAGTGTACCTGCCTGAATGAATATCGAACAAAGAGGAAGCAGGCAGAGTAATAATCTCACAAGTACCCTGACTAAATACTAAGTTGTAAAGCAGCCTCTTATCATTATCTTTCCTAATAAAATCATGTGCTACCATACTATCATAGTCTAAATATCTCTTAGGTAGCAGCATTTCATTTTCCTCGTTCAGCCTAATGGGTATTTTAAAATGTTTGGCTAGACGAGATGCATAGATACCTCCAAATATAGGACCCTTTGAACGGTTTAAGTTCAACCGTTGGGCCACTATAGCGCCCAAACTAAAAGTTCTATCAGCAAGTAAAGCGTGGCGCAAAATGGCGAGGTCAGGTGCACTAAGGCTTCCACTCTCCCCACGACCAACTAAACATCTCCCTGCGAATAATGAATAATAGCATAGAACAGGAAAATGTACACTAGCCGCTCTTGCCCTTGACACACCTCTCTGTTCCCCCACAGTGATTGCGGCAATAAAGTCCTCCACGTCTCTAGGGCGTGGCTCACTGATGCTGCCCTCAAAAGGTATTTTGCAAACACTGCAAAAATCATAAAGTGACAATTTCTTAGGCACGTCATATAAGTGAAATTCTACCATGGGAGGATCCTTCCTATGATATAAGTGAAAATTTTGCACGAAGGTATTAGTGAGTAAGAGGTATTGGTCACACTTATCATTGAGGAAGTCGGTGATGCCCGCATTCTCAGCCAAATAATAAAAATCTTCATAAATTCCGGCCGCCCTCAAGAATGCATCACTTGGCCATTCACATGGTCGAACCTCTGCGACGCGAGGGAGATTATATTTGGGCTTCTTTTCCTCCTCATTTTCATCATCTTTCGAGCCTCGGCTTGAAGAACCTCTTAATATTCTCCTCAACATTTTTCTAAAAAATTTCTGAAATTTTTAGAGACTTAAAATAAAGATGAATAAAACTCAACAAAACTTATAGTAACTACTCCCACAAGTTCCTAGAAGCTATATCATGCATCAAAACTACTTGGGACCATACAAATTTGACATGAAAGCTCGAAAACAAGGTCACCAAAGCAGCAAAAATTAGCAATATATAAGGCACTAGAACAAAAACTAATTGGACCATTGGAGGAGTCACATACCGATGAGCAATCCCCTAAAACAGTTTTGCAAATGGAGCTTTAAGCAAGGAGATCGAAAATGGCAGCAAGATGAGCTAGAACTCGGGTTTGAGCAATGGTGGGATTTTTTCTGGAGGAAGACGAAGTGGAAGGTGGTTGGAATAAGTGAGGAGGCCCCACGTGGGACCCACAAGCCAGGGGGGCGCGCCTAGGGGGGTGGGCGCGCCCTGCAGGCTTGTGGCCCACTGGTGCAGCCCCCTGATGTGTTCTCAGTGCCAAAAATTCTAAAATTATCCAGAAAAAATCATACTAAATTTTTAGGGTATTCTGAGGACTTTTATTTTCAGGTCATTTTTCTATTGCACTGGTAAAACAGAAAACATAAGAATAATATCATTCTTGCTTTATTTAATCTAATTAACAGAAGGTAAAGATTGAGTACAGAAGGTTGTGCTTTCTAAATTCATCCCTCTCGTGCCTGTCAAAAAGAATCAATCAATAAGGTTGAACAAGTCTTATTGACAAACTTTTTTCGATTGACACGGAATCGGAGAATTTTTGAATGACACTAGGTTACCTCAATGGGGATATGCATCACCCCAACAATAAGTATGATATTTCTTTTTCACAGTAGGGAGAGGGAATTCAAAACCTCCAATAATAATCGTTGGAATCTTTTCAATGGAATTGATACTATGAACTTGAGGTTGTTTCTTCGGAAAGTGTACCGTATGCTCATTACCATTAACATGAAAGGTGACATTGCCCTTGTTGCAATCAATAACAGCCCCTGCAGTATTCAAAAAGGGTCTACCAAGGATGATCGACATACTGTCGTCCTCGGGAATATCAAGGATAACAAAGTCCGTTAAGATAGTAACGTTTGCAACCACAACAGGCACGTCCTCGCAAATACCGATGGGTAAAGCAGTTGATTTGTCAGCCATTTGTAAAGAGATTTCAGTAGGTGTCAACTTATTCAAATCAAGTCTACGATATAAAGAGAAAGGCATAACACTAACACCAGCTCCAAGGTCACATAGAGCAGTTTTAACATAATTTCCCTTAATAGAGCATGGTATAGTAGATACTCCGGGATCTCCTAGTTTCTTTGGTATTCCACCTTTAAAAGTACAATTAGCAAGCATGGTGGAAATCTCAGCTTCCGGTATCTTTCTTTTATTTATCACAATATCTTTCATATACTTAGCATAAGGAGACATTTTCATAATATCAGTCAAGCGCATACGCAAAAAGACAGGTCTAAGCATTTCAACAAAGCGCTCAAAATCTTCATCATCCTTTTTCTTGGATGGTTTAGGAGGAAAGGGCATGGGTTTCTGAACCCAAGGCTCTCTTTCTCTATCATGCTTCCTAGCAACAAAGTCTCTTTTATCATATCTTTTATTCTTAGGTTGTGGGTTATCAAGATCAACACCAGGTTCAATCTCCGCTTCATTATCATTACTAGGTTGATCATCATCATGAACATCATCATTAATATTGTCATTAGGCTCATGTTCATTACCAGACTGTGTCTTAGCATTAGAAATAGAAATGTCATTTGGGTTTTCATGTGAATCTATAACAGGTTCACTAGCAGGATGCAAAGTCCTATCGTCATTCTTTTTTCTACTATTACTGGGACAACTAGGTGCATCAGTATTAACTCTCTAAGAATCTTGCTCGATTCTCTTAGGATGGCCCTCAGGATACAAAGTTTCCTGAGTCATTCTACCACCTCTAGTCACAACTTTAACAGAATGATCATGGTTCTTAACATTCATCTCATTAAGCAAATCATTTTGTGCCTTAAGCACTTGTCCTACTTGAGTAGTTACCATGGAAGCATGTTTAACTAATCAGCTTAAGATCATTAACAGTTCTACTCAAATACTCACCCAAGCGATCAAGCATGTAAGCATTATGTTTCAATTGTCTACTAACATAAGCATTGAAATTTTCTTGCTTGACTACAAAGTTATCGAATTCATCCAAGCATTGGCTAGCAGACTTATTATAAGGAATATCACCTTCATCAAACCTATGGAGAGAATTTACCTCTACTACTTGTGTCGGGTTATCAAGACCATGTATTTCTTCAATAGGTGGTAGATTCTTAACATCTTCAGCTCTAATTCCTTTTTCTTTCATAGATTTCTTTGCCTCTTGCATATCTTCAGGACTGAGAAATAGAATACCTCTTTTCTTCGGAGTCGGCTTTGGAGGTTGTTCGGGAATAGTCCAATCATTATCATTGCTCAATATATTATTCAATAGTAGTTCAGCTTGTTCAACAGTTCGTTCCCTGAAAACACAACCAGCACAACTATCTAGGTGGTCCCTAGAAGCATCGGTTATTGCATTATAAAAGATATCAAGTATTTCGTTTTTCTTGAGAGGGTGATCAGGCAAAGCATTAAGTAACTGGAGAAGCCTCCCCCAAGCTTGTGGGAGACTCTCTTCTTCAATTTGCACAAAATTAAATATTTCCTGCAAGGCAGCTTGTTTCTTATGGGCAGGAAAATATTTTTCAGAGAAGTAATATATCATATCCTGGGGACTACGCACACAACCAGGAGCAAGAGAATTAAACCATATCTTAGCATCACCCTTTAATGAGAAAGGAAACAACTTAAGAATATAGTAGTAACGAATGTTTTCCTCATGAGTGAATAGGGTGGCTATATCATTCAATTTAGTAAGATGTGCCACAATAGTTTCAGATTCATAACCATGGAAAGGATCAGATTCAACCAAAGTAATTAACTCAGGATCGACAGAGAATTCATAATCCTTATCAGTAACAAAGTTAGTTGAAGTAGCAAACTTAGGATCATACTGCATTCTAGCATTCAAAGATTTTTCTTTCCACTTGCATAGCAATTTCTTAAGATCATCTCTATCATTACAAGCAAGAAAGTCCCTAGCTACCTCTCCTTCCATAACATAACCCTCAGGTATATCAGGCAATTCATATCTAGGAGATCTAGGTCTAGCAGATGTATCATAGTGTTCAGTTTCAATAATTTCATCAAATTCAGAAATATCATCAGTTTCAGCACTGACTCTAGCAATTTGTTCATCAAGGAATTCACCTAGTGGCACAGTATTATCAAGCAAAGTATCATCATAAGCATCATGCATAGCAGAAGTGGCATCATCAATTACTTGCGACGTATCAGATTCAGTAGCAGGTGGTGGTGTCGCAAATTTACTCATAACAGAAGGTGAATCAAGTGCCGAGCTAGATGGCAGTTCCTTACCTGTCCTCGTGGTTGAGGGGTAGATCTTAGTTTTAGCATCTTTCAGATTCTTCATAGTGATCAACAGATATAAATCCCAAGTGACTCAGAGAATAGAGCTATGCTCCCCCGCGACGGCGCCAAAAAAAGGTCTTGATAACCCACAAATATAGGGGATCGCAACAGTTTTCGAGGGTAGAGTATTCAACCCAAATTTATTGATTCGACACAAGGGGAGCCAAAGAATATTCTCGAGTATTAGCAGCTGAGTTGTCAATTCAACCACACCTGAAAGACTTAATATCTACAGCAAAGTATTCAATAGCAAAGAAGTATGGAAGTAACGGTAACGATGGCAAAGTAACTGTAGCAGTGTTGTAGTGATTGTAACAGTAGCAACGGAAAAGTGACTTAGCAAAGATCAATATGTGAAAAGCTCATAGGCAATGGATCAGTGATGGATAATTATGTCGGATGGAATTCATCATGCAACGGTTATAACATAGGGTGACACAGAACTAGCTCCAATTCATCAATGTAATGTAGGCATGTATTCCATATATAGTCATACGTGCTTATGGAAAAGAACTTGCATGACATCTTTTGTCCTACCCTCCCGTGGCAGCGGGGTCCCAATGGAAACTAGGGATATTAAGGCCTCCTTTTAATAGAGAACCGGACCAAAACATTAGAACTTAGTGAATACATGAACTCCTCAAACTACGGTAATCACCGGAAAGAATCCCAGTTATTGCCACCCTGGGGGATGCGGATCATAACTCGTAATAGGTGTCCACAACTTGTAAGATAGGATCAAGAACACATATATATTCATGAAAACATAATAGGTTCAGATCTGAAATCATGGCACTCGGGCCCTAGTGACAAGCATTAAGCATAGCAAAGTCATAGCAACATCAATCTCAGAACATAGTGGATACTAGGGATCAAACCCTAACAAAACTAACTCGATTACACGGTAAATCTCATCCAACCCATCACCGTCCAGCAAGCCTACGATGGAATTACTCACGAACGGCGGAGAGCATCATGAAATTGGTGATGAAGGATGGTTGGTGATGATGATGGCATCGATTTCCCCTCTCCGGAGCCCAAATCAGACTCCAGATCTGCCCTCCCGAGAAAGAACAGGAGGTGGCGGCGGCTCTGTATCGTAAAACGCGATGAACTCTTCTCTCCTATTTTTTCTTTCCGAATAGGAATATATAGAAGTGGAAACGAGGTCGGAGGAGCAACAAGGGCCCCACAAGATAGGGGGGCGTGCCCTAGGGGGGGGCGCCCCCATAGCTTGTGACCAGGTGGTGGCCCCTCTCCGATTGATTCTTGCGCCAGTATTTTTTATTAATTCCAAAAATATTCTCCGTGAATTTTCAGGTCAATCCGAGAACTTTTATTTCTGCACAAAAATAACACCAAGGCAATTCTGCTGAAAACAGCGTCAGTCCGGGTTAGTTCCATTCAAATCATGCAAATTAGAGTCCAAAACAAGGGCAAAAGAGTTTGGAAAAGTAGATACGATGGAGACGTATCATCTATGCAAAGCCTCCATTTCCCATTTGCCTTTCGTACCACCACCGGGTTTGCCAACCAGGTAGGATGCAATACTGCTCTGACCAAACCAGCTGCTTCAAGTTTCTTTATCTCCTCGGCAATGAACTGTTGCCGCTCCAAGGCCTGTTTCCTAACCTTTTGCTTGATGGGTCGGGCATGAGGGCAGACAACAAGGTGGTGCTCAATTACCTCCCTGGGAACACCGGGGATGTCAGATGGTTGCCAGGCAAACACATCGACATTCTCCCGCAGGAAGGCAACGACCGCGCTTTCCTATTTGTCAGTAAGGGTAGCACTCATGGTGAAGGTACCACCAGTGCCATCCTCCCTTGCCGGGACTTTCTTCGTCTCAGGATAGGTGACCTTGGTCTTCTTGCCGGCGGAACTTTCCGGCAGGTCATCATCAGGTGCCGCGCACTTCGAGGAGGCGCGCTTCCTAGAGTCCTTGCCGGTGTTCCTGCCAGGCCTGTTCATTTTCCTTGTATCCTTGGCGGGAGCTAGGATTTCTGTGGCTTCAGCTGCTACCGCGTGGCGATACATCTGGTCCACGTAGATAACCGTGTTCTTCTTGTCGGATGGGATGGAAATGACCCCAATGGGCCCTGGCATCTTCAAAGTATTGTAGGCATAGTGGGATGCCGCCATGAACTTTGCCAAAGCTGGACGACCAAGGATTCCTTTGTAGGGCAGTGGGATTTCGGAGACGTCGAATACTATCCTCTTTGTTCGGTAGTTCAACTCTCCGCCGAATGTCACAGGCAGGGTGATCTTCCCCTTGGGTCGGCTCCTGCCGGGGTTGATTCCTTGGAAAGTACCCATGGCTTCGAGCTCTTCATCAAGGATCTGCAGTTTCTCAGCCACTCTAGGAGAGATCAAGTTCAGTCCTGCCCCACCGTCAACTAACATCTTAGACACTTTGAGGTTGCGGATTGTCGGGGAGACCAACAACGGCAAACATCCAACCGTAGTGGTACGGTCAGGATGATCCTCTTCGTCAAAGATGATAGGCATGCGGGACCACTTGAGTGGTTTCCTTGATTATGCAGTTGGTTCCACAACATTGACCTCGCGTGCCCATTGTTTGAGCTGGCGGTGAGAGGAGTGCAAGGACGCTCCCCCGTCAATGCACATGGCTTCGGTTGCTTTCTGGAACTCCCTGTCACTGGAATCCTCATCATTTTCCTCATCTCATCTGTTTCCTTCTTCTCTCGGCCTCTGGCGGGTTTTTCCTTTTGCTGCGGGGTTTTGCCGCGGCGACCACTTCTGCCGCCATGGCCCTTCCCGGCAGCGCCGTCCTGGCCTTTTTCCTTGTCGCGTTTCTCGTACTCGGCCCTTTGTTTCTCAACAAGTTACTCGACTTATCGGCATTCTTGGAGATCATGGCCCTTGGTGAGGTGAATCTTGCAGTATGGCCCGTCGGATTTCCCGGCCTTCTCAGCGGCAGCAGCCTCCCGGCAATCAGCGCATGCGGCAGCTCCCTCATCAGAGTCCACTTCTTGCCGGTGAATCCAGCCCTGCTTTGGGTCGGGGGCGTCGTGGTCATCATCAGAGTCCACTTCGACGCCCGCCTCTTCTCCGGGAGCCGCCTCCCTTCTTCAGCTCGAGCACACTTATCCGCCAAGGTGTAAAGCTCATTGACAGTCTTGGGGAGCTTGACATTCATCTTGGTTCGCATCCTCCTGTTGCGCACGTTCGAGTGGAACGCGGCAATCACTACCATGGGATGGATCTCACGGATATTGCAGTGTACCCGACTGAACCTCTGGATATACTTTCTCAAGGTTTCTCCCTCCTTCTGCGGGAGAAGTTGGAGATCGCTGGGCTGGCCTGGCTCTTGGTGACCACCGGTGAAGGCGCCAACAAACTCGTTGCACAGATCAGCCCAAGAAGAAATGGAATTCTCCAACAGGTGCATCAGCCATGATCTCACATTTGGCTTGAGCGCCAAAGGGAAATAGTTGGCGAGCACCTTTTCATCTCTTCCTCCCGCAGCTTGAACAGCTATCGTGTAGATGCCCAAGAACTCCGCGGGGTTTAGCTTTCCGTCATATTTCTCTGGTAGCTCAGGCTTGAAGGCTCGGGTCGACGGCCAGCGGACCCGTCGTAGCTCGCTAGTGAAGGCAGGGCAACCAACCTCGTAAGGAAGGTACCCGCCGACACAGGGCGTGGGGTCGCCGACGTCTGGACTGTTGCACCTTTATGATTGACGGTGTGCTTCACGATGTCGCTCGATGGTGATGCGCGCGTCTTTCTTCCGCCGGTCTTCGAGGACACGCCGCTGGTCCCAGCGGTCGTGCGGACCAGACGACACTATGGACGCCTCGTCGCGGTCGCCAGCATGTGAAGCTAGGTGCGGCTGCCTCTGGGCTTGTTGTCGCAGAGGGGATTGCACCGTTGGGGTGGCCCCTTCTATGCGCTCGCCGCCATGGGCCACCGCTGCTGTTCGCGTACGTTGCGACGGCTCTGCATGCTGGGTCTTGTTGGCTTCAACGAAGGAAATCAAGCTTTGAATGGTGGCTCTCCATTCATCCATCTTATCAGCTGCTGGCATGAAGTTGAGCTGCATCTGGACTCTCACCATGGCCTCCTCTGTGGTGCCAGGCATGGCGAAAGAGGCGGACCTTGACGTGGCTCGACTCTTGGTAGGACCAAGAGAAGCGTCGTCGTGTCCTTGATGCCGCGCGCCACTCGCTGGAGCTTTCTGGTGAGTTGTGGGCCGATCCTGAGGATCTGCGGCTCAGCTGGGCGCTCCTTCTTGCTTCGCTCGAGGTGCACGCCCAACGATCTCGCTGGTGACGGGTGCGGCCGGAAGGTCACGGCTCGCATCGGACTGGGCGCCGCTGGGGCGGCCTCGGCCATCCTCGCGACGGGGAGGTGATGAACGGACGTTCCCTCCGCCCGTGGCGCTGAGGCCGAGCTCGCCATGTTGTTGCTGCAGTTGCTCCCCTCCGGCGCCTCCCGCTCCATTCCCGGCCGTGAGAGGCTGGAGAGGGGCACCGCCTGCGCCGACCGCGTCGTCCACGGTGCCCACCTCGCCCGTAGCCGCTGCGGTGCCTACGGTGCCGACGACCGCGTGTGAGGGGGCCTTCGTGGACGAGGGATGCGTAGCCGTGCTGGATTTCTTCTTTGGAGCCATTGTTGAAGAAGATGACGATGAAGACTGATCCGCCGTTCACGAACTCGGGTTCGCGCAAATGATGCACGCCCCCTATCTGGCGTGCCAAAGATGTCGGGGCACGGATGCTCACGATCACCTATGGGACCAGGGGTCCCTTGTGGTTCGGCAAGGGGGGTCACGTTCCACGAAGAGCAGAGATCACGAGACGGCGCAATGATCAAGGTTCGGGCCGCTGCTAAGCGTAAAACCCTACTCCTGCTTTTTGGTGGATTGATAGGAGGAACACAAAGAACGAAGGGCGCCTAACCCCGGCAAGGGCTGCTGTCGGGGGAAGAGCAGCTATGCGAGTACAAGCGTTCGGGGATTCGAGTTGTGAAGCTTGAGCTAGGTTGCCTTGGGCCTCCTTTTATAGTGCAAGGGGTTACCAGTGTGGCAAAACAGACATTATCTATCGATTAGATAGCTAAGCAGAGCTATCATACCTAACTCTAGCATTTAGGAAAAAACGCCATGATTATCTGCCCAGGTGGCGCTTGGGGGTGCATCCCCGGCAAGCCCTTGCCACCGCTTGGCTGGTTGTTGCTTGAGATCTTGACACGCCGCAGGGCGGGTGTCAACCGGGCGTAACTTGCCTTCCGGAGTATCGCCACGTGCTTAGCGAGAGCTGATTAGCTGCGTGAAGGCTTGATACCGCATCGATAAGTGACAACCGTAGCGATGCGGTGGAGCGGTGGCTGGTTGGCTCGTGCCTGCCGCGGAGTGGCTTGCCGGGTCTTCTGGAAGGTGCATTCGTCTTGGTCCCCGGCAGCGTCGGGGACGTGCTTGGCGCGTCACAGCCCAGGCTTGGGTTGCCGCGTTGAGCTTGCTGGAGTCTTGGTCTTGATTGCTGGCGGGGTTTTCTGCTCTACCGCCTGTGCATAAGTCAAAGGCACTGGGTACCCTTGTACTAGTGCACCGACATTCAGCTTGTTGCTATCTTCTCAAATTCTTCTCGATCATGAGTAATTACATCCATATCTATCAGGAGCATTTCAGTGTTGTGTTCATTTCTCGATCCTCCGAAGGCCATCATTTCTGAAGATTTCTTCGTTCTTAGCTTTCAGCTTTCATTCTCAAATACTTCTCAATTGTTGTCTCTTCATTCGTATCTCAATTATTCCGGTTTCTTGTTGAAGTTTTCTGTTAGGCGGATCATGATCTCTTTGTTCTCTTGTATCTCCATTCATTCGAAGTATTCTCATTCGTTTCAAATTTGTACCGGTGTTTCGTTAAAGACATCTTCAAGCTTGTTTCATCTCTCTTCAATCTTCTTCAAGAAGAATAAGTAGTATTCCAAATCCGTTACTTGTCATCAATTTAACTTGATGAAGGGTAAGCATAACATAAATCTTATTCTTGTTCATCAAGGTGTTTTCAATCATTCTTCCGGAGTTGTTCATGATATCAAACTCTCGATTTCTAGTGTTCTCATCCTTTCATTTCCGGAGGTTCTTCATGGTGTCTCTTCAAGGATTAATTCCTTCTCAAGTGTTCTTCAAGATTCTTGTTGGAGAGGCTCAAGTATCATTCGTCCTGTATTCCGAAGTGCAATTCATTTTCTCTTATCTTTTGAGAAGGTGTTATAGCATTCTTGATTCATGAGGAGTCTCAAAGAGAAGTTGACAAGAATGAGATATGTAAACCCATCATTTCTAGGAGTTATCTTGGATTGGATTTCACCAAAAGTGTTCCTTAGGATTGCTGCTATCATGGTGCTCATCAATGATCCAAGTTCTCAATGTATCCTCTTGTTGAAAGAAGTTTGCATATCCTGTTATTCCCAAGCAATCCTTGTTTTCATTAGTGGCGGGTTGTCACCTCGTAATGTTGAGATGTTTCCATAAGCCCACAACAAATTTTCTCTTTTCGTTATTGATTTTCAATAACTCCGTTCAATCTCTTCTTGTTATGATGCTTTTCAAATTCAATTGTGGTAGAAATTGTCATTTCTTCTCCATTCTCTTCTCTCCAATGATCTAGCTTCTTTCCTATTTCCAAAGGCATTGTGATGTTGCTCTATTCCTCCCATTTTCTCATTTTGTCAATAACATGTTCTTTCCTCGCTTATCCATCTAACCGGAGTGTTGTGCCATGTTCTCAAGTTCTTTCATCTTATCAAGTTTTGCCTCTCTTGTCTATCGAAGTGCTGCCCAAATTTCTTCTGAATTCTTGCTTGTTCCTCATGTCATTCTTCATCTCTTTCCAACCTTCATGTTTCATTGGTTTCACTCGTTTGTCAAAGAAGCAACTAACTTTTACCTCTTACCTTTCTCTCCCCTTCTCATTCTAAGATCTCGGGTCGAGATCTCTTGTAAGTGGAGGAGGGTTGTACCAGCCCGAGACCGACGCTCCAGAAGATTCCCGATTTATTCCGTTCTCGTTGTGTGGTTCGTTTGTTTGTTGCATTCCTCATCGCATCATCTGCATAGCATCGTCACTCGTTTTTGAAAAACTCGCATTCCATTCGTAGTTGCCGGTTCTCTCCATTTTTGTCGTTAACCATTTTGAGACCAACCACACACGCATGCGCCCGCGGCATCAGAAAATATCATTTTCAAAGTGCACGAAAATATTCTCGGATTGGGTCGAAAGTTGGCGTGCGGACTTGTTTTATTGTAGGTAAACCGCCTACCAAATTTTGTCCCAATCCGTCGGAGTTCGGGCTCCACAAAACCCTCAAGGTTCGAACTCAGGGGCGTGTGCGGAGATTTCCCTGCGGCCTAGCCCTACCCAGCTCACTGCTCGATGGCTAAGATGATGTACTCGCACGATGACGAGGATGAGAATGAACACGGTGGTTTACCCTGGTTTGGGCCGCTACGAAGCGTAATACCCTACTATTGCTTTGGTGGATTGCCTCTCGTGGGGGTTATGGAGGACGAACTAGTACAAGGTCGAGGAGCCTCGTGAGGGCGGTCCTCGATGTGTTCTTGGCTCTCTGCTCGCTTTGTGGTGGATTGGATCCGGGTCGCCTTTTCTACGGTGCAGCTTAGCCTCTATATATAGCGGTGGCCCGGGTCCTCTTCCCTTATCGCAATGGCGGGAAGGGATCCCACAACAGCCAAATTTAAAGGGGGACAGGAGTACATCCGCGCCCTGTCCAAAGGCGGTCTTCGCCTGCAAAGCGGTTGTCGATGATGCAGGGGTGGGCTCGGCGATGACATCCGTCCTGCGGGGCTCGTGATCGTGGTCTTGTTGCACCGGAATGGAAACCTTTGGGGGGTGCTTTGGGAACCCGCGTACGTCCCTGCCCCCTTTGCACCAAAGGGGAAACTGCTCCGCCTGCGCGCTGGCGCCCGCCTGTCCACTCTTGGGTCACCCTTGACTCCTGAGGCCGAGTCCTGCATAGAGATCTCCGCCGCTCCTGAGGGGGCCTGGGGAGACCCGTCCTTTTGCCGATCTTGGCGCTGCTCTCCCTCACAAGCCTAGGGGCCTCGCGAGGGCCTTGTCTTGAGTGGGGCCGCGCTGGCTATGCTTGGCTGATCAAGTGGGCCATGCCCTGGGCCGCAGGCAGGCAGGTCTGGGTACCCCCGTTCCCAGAACGCCGACAGTAGCCCCCAGGCCCAAGGCGCGCTCGAGCTGGCTTCTGGGCGAAGCCTCGAGGGCGGCCCGAAGTGCCGCGGGCCTCAAACGCCTGCGGGCCAGGCTTTGCACGCGTCGAGTGGCCGAGCGGCGGCGCCCCCACTTCCCGAGGGCGTCAGGAAATGCTCCGAGTCAGATTGACGCGGTGCCCGTGTGCTGCGCCGGCCATCATTACCCTTCCTTGAATGCTGTTGCTGCTTTGGGCCATGCGGATGTGACCCTTCAGAGGCCGCACGCTTCCCGGGATGCGAGGGGGCTCCGGACGGCCGTTGGCTCTATATAAGAGGGCAAGGGCGAGAAAGCCCTCATTACATCTTCGTCTTCTTTGCCTCCCCATCTCCAAGCCGTCGCTCTGCCGGTCATGGCTTCAGTGAGGAACTTCTCCGCCGCCGAGAAAGGGAAGGTCTCCGGGGAGAGTCCAGCCGCTCCGCTGCCTAGGAGGGGCCGCGGTCATCCCCGGAAGCATACCGCGATGCCGACAGTGGTTTCCAGTGGGCGCGGACGCGCCTCCACGCGCCCCGGGGTCACCATCGGCGGCCGCGGTGGGGCATCGTCCAGCGCGGGCGGGCGCAGTGGTCGAAGTGGTGGTGCCCGAGGTGGGAGGTCGGCGGTGGCCACCCGGCCACCATGCTCGCGGCTCCATTCGGCCGACACGGCCCAGGAGTTCGTGATGTGGGCGGAGAGGACGGAGGCTGCTTCGTTCCAACTCCCGAACTTCTTCGCGGGGGCGCTGCCGGCCGGAGGGCATGCCGGCCTATGGCTGCAGGCCGACGGCTGCTGCAGCGCGGCGTCGTGGGTGGAGGTCGAGGTCACTCCCGGGAGTTACATGTACCTGAACCGCGGGTGGCAAACATTCGCCCGCGCCCGCAGCCTGAAGGGGAGGCGCACCCTCCACTTCAAGTATGACGGGGTGGCGACGCTCTTCGTCAAGATCTTCGGGGAAGAGGGCGAGCGCCTGGGGTGCTGCCCGGAAGACGCGGGCCGCGGCGATCTTGGAGATGAGCCTGCCCTTCGTGACGGACGCCGCGCCTCTAGCAGCAGCGTCACCCCCTCCGAAGGGAGCCCGAGCGACAGCAGCGACAGCAGCTACGACGCGCCGCCACGCCGGCACACCCGAACCTCAGGGGGTTCCCAGCCGCCGCGGCGCCGCCCTTCCGCTCCAGGGGCGTCCGTGCCGGCGCACCTTCACGGTCCCGTGAAGGAAGAGGAGGACACCGACTGAGTGCTGGTGCGCCAACGCCTGGGCTCCTGAGGCGGCAGCCCCCGTGGGGGTTTTCTCACTTTCCTTCTCCTCCTCCTTTCCTGTTCCTACAACCAAAGAACCAAGGGGGGCCCTGCGGGCGTGTAATGAATTTGGGCGCTTGCCACTCTTTATTGGCACCTCTGTGGTGTGTCCTGGCTTTTGCGTTTTGCTGGTTGAGATTGCCTTCCAGTTGTGATTAAGATACTTAGCTTGACATGCTCGCGGTAGGCTTCAGGGTTGTGGAGGCGCGGCTGCGGCGCTCAGAGGGTCTGTACGTCCTGCGGGGTTCTTCTTCTTACGTGCAAGGTAGGTTGGGAGCCCTGTCGGCGGTCGATGTCTACAGGCCCCAGTCCCGCACATTTCCCTACCGCCGTAAGGTATGACCAGATCACCTGGACACACCTTACGAGGTGAGGCCCCGACACCCTTGATGCCGAACGGATCACCAAGGACGACACCAAGGGGCGAGTGGCTTTACGACCGGTAAGATTCCTGAGGCGTGATGCTCAGGAGCCCCCTTTGACGGTCAAGCAGCTCTACGTCGGCAGGTCCCAGTCCCACACATTTCCCTGCCACCGTAAGGTTCGACCAGATCACCTGGACGCACTTTACGAGGCGAGCCCTCGACACCCTTGATGCCGACTGGATCACCAAGGACGACACCAAGGGTGGCGAGTGGCTTTACGACCGGTAAGGCTCCTAAGGCGTGATGCTCAGGAGCCCCCTTTGACGCTCAAGCGGCTCCCCAAAACTTTGCTTCCTGCCCCGGGAGGGACGGGCCTCCCGAGGGTCCGAGTTGACACTCCTGTAGCTCTGCGTCGGCAGGTCCCAGTCGCACACATTTCCCTGCCACCGTAACGTACGACCGGATCGCCTTGACGCACCTTACGAGGCGAGGCCTCGACACCATCGATGCCGACCGAATCACCAAGGACGACACCAAGGGGGCGAGTGGCTATATGACCGGTAAGGATCCTGAGGCGTGCTGCTCAGGAGCCCCCTTTGACGCTCAAGCAGTGCTCAAAGAAAATTTTATTTCCTGCCCCAGGAGGGGCAGGCCTCCCAAGGTTCCAAGATGGCGCGCCGGGCCGTGAGTAGAGCCCCTGAGCGAGTATGAGGCGGCATGCGCCTGCTGACCCAACCGTGGGTGCCACGCGAGGATCCGGGCGCCAAATCCTTGGCGAGGTGCGAGCACCGTGCCCCCCACCCCCCGCTCGCGGGGTACGAGGGGGAGGGGAGCAGGCGAGTGCTCGACTCGAAGAGGGAAACCAACATAAGAAATGGCGATGAAAACAAATCTTTGACCCTTTTCTTAAAACATGATTTGGAAAGCCCCGAGTTTTGTTCCAAAAAGTTGGCAAACCCAAATATCAGAAATGCAAATAACAGCCGCGTCCGGCACCTAGACTAATCTTCGTCATCCCCCAGCGCTGAGTGTAGGGCATCCACATTGCATGGGCATAGCCATTGGAGGGCAGTGTTGACTTCTCCGCCAGCGCGGAGCTGTGGCTTCCACGTTGCGTGGGAGGAACCCCTCCGCGTCCTCGGGGGGCTCCGGGCGTATACAACCCACTCATTATTACGTGAGAGTGTCACGGGTAGAACTTCCGGAGGTGCTGGATGTTACAGGCATTCTGGATGGGGACCCCATCCTGAGTCTCCAGGCGCACGGCACCAGGCCTGGAGACATGAGCGACCTTGAACGGGCCCTCCCACATGGGAGAGAGCTTGTGCAAGCCCTCCCTAGAGAGAACCCGCCTCAGGATGAGGTCTCCGACTTCAAGGGTCCTGGAGCGGATATTACGGCAGTGGTAGCGCTGTAGCGCTTGCTGGTATCTCGCAGCTCGGAGCGAGGCTCGGCGACGCGCCTCCTCCCCAAGCACGAGGTCCGTTCCCCGCGCGGCGTCCTGACGCTCCTCGTCAAATGCCAACACCCGTGGCGATCGGTGGTTGACCTCGTGGGGGAGGACGGCTTTGGCTCCGTAGATGAGGAAGAACGGGGTCTCGCCGGTGGGCTTAGTCACGGTGGTTCGGATGGACCACAGCACGGACTGGAGCTCATCGACCCAACCCCTGCCGCAAGCCTCGAGTTTCTTCTTGAAGCTCCTTGTCTTGAGGCCTCGCAGGACTTCTGCGTTGGCGTGCTCCGCCTGGCCGTTGCTCCTGGGGTGTGCTACCGAGGCGTAGCATATCTATGTTCCAAGGTTAGCGCAATAGGTCTTGAAGAGGTTACTTGTGAACTGCGAACCATTGTCGGTGATGATGCGGTTGGGGACGCCGAACCGGCTTACGAGGCCCTTGATGAACTTGACGGCCGATCCGGCCGGGATGGTGCGCACGGGCTCCACCTCCGCCCATTTGGTGACCTTGTCGATGGCGACGTAGAGGTAGCGGTACCCGCCCGCTGCTCGCGGGAAAGGCCCCAGTATGTCCAGCCCCCAGACCGCAAAGGGCCAGGAGAGCGGGAAGGTCTGGAGGCCCTGCGCGGGCTGGTGAATCTGCTTGGCATGAAACTGGCAGGCCTCGCAAGACCGGACCAGCTCGATGGCATCATCAAGCGCCGAGGGCCTGTAGAAGCCTGATCGGAACGCCTTCCCTGCAAGGGTGCGTGACGAGGAGTGATGCCCGCAGTCTCCTCCGTGGATGTCGGCCAGCAGCTCGCACCCTTGCTCTTTGGAGATGCACCGCAGCACGATGTCGTTCGGGCGCCTGCAGTACAGGTCGCCGTCTTGCAAGCAGTAGGCCGTGGCCTGCCGTGATACGTGCTCCGCGCCCTCCTCCTTTTCCGGTAGTGTGCCATGGAGTAGGTACGCCCTGATCTCCTGCATCCAGCTGTCGGCCTGTGGCTCCAGGGCCAGGAGCAGCCAGGCTCCTGAGGCTTGGCCACAGTCCGGAGCCCCCGAGGGCGGCGCTGGGGGGAGCTCCTCCCCTTGCGGCACCAGGTCTTCGGTGGGTGGCGCCGCCGAGGGCTTGAAGAGCCGCTCCTCGAAGATGCCCGGCTCCTGGGGCTCGCGGCACGAAGCCCTCTTGGCGATGTCATCGGCTTCCTTGTTCGCGCCGCGCGGGATGTGCTGCAACTCCAAACCCTGAAAACGTTTTTCGATCTTATGCACCTCTTCCAAATATGCCTCCATGTGCTCGTCCTTGGGTGTATACTCTTTGTTGGAGAAGTTGACGAGGAGCTGGGAGTCGCCCATGACGGTGAGGCACCGAAACCCCAAAGCCTCCACCGCCTTGAGGCCGGCGATGAGGCCTTCGTACTCCGCGATGTTATTGGAAACCTTCTCTCCATGCTGGAAACAAAGCTGCACAGCGTAACTGAGCTTGTCGCCTATTGGGGAAGTGAGCACGACCCCAGCTCCTGCTCCCTTGCGCGTGAAGGCTCCGTCGAAATGCATGATCCATTCCTCGGGTGCCTCATCACCAGGGGTGAGGGACTGGCTCCTGTCCAGCCCCCGGTCAGGGGTGTCTGTCCACTCTGCCATGAAGTGCGCCAGTGCTGCCCCTTTGATGACCCTGGTCGTGCTGAACTCTATGTTGAAGGCCTGCAGCTCGATGTTCCATTCGGCGACTCTTCCTGCCGCATTGGGGTTGTGCAGGATCTTCTCCAGGGGGTAGGCAGAGACAACCTTGATGGGATGTCCCTGGAAGTAGTGGCGCAGTTTCCTCGAGGCGACAAGAAGCGCTAGGAGGAGCTTATGTTGCATGGGGTAGCGCGAGCGCGCATCCCGCAGCACCGTGCTGACATAGTACACTGGGTGTTCGACGAGGGTGAGGTCCCCTGCGGTGTTCTGCTCCGTGGCGGGCCCAAGAGGCCTGGGTGCCTCGAGGGCCGTCGGTGCGGTAGGGGCCTCATGAGGGTTGAGTGCTTCAGGGGCCGTCGGAGCGGTTGGGGCCTCATGAGGGTTGGGCGCTCCGGCTTGGGGAGAAACGGGCTCCTCGGGATCCTGCGAGCCCCCTTGTTCCAGGCTTGGGGGCCCGTCGACGCCCGTCGACGCGACTCGTGCGCCGGCTCGCTCCTTCCTGACTGCCACCAATGCAGCGCTGGCGGAGTGGGGGGTGGCAGCCAGGTACAGCAGCAGGGGCTCCCGAGGGCTCGTGAGGTACTGCTTGAGTTCCTCGAAGGCTGCGTCTACCTCTGGGGTCCATTCGAAAGGGCCCTTCCTTTTCATGATCTTGAAGAACGGCAGGGCCCGCTCGCCGAGCTTGGAGATGAAGCGCCCCAAGGAGGTCACGCACCCCGCCAATTTCTGCATTTCCTTGAGGGTCTGGGGCGCGCTCATCTTGTTTATGGCCTTGACCTTCTCCGGGTTCGCCTCGATCCCCCGATGCGATACCAGGAAACTGAGCAGCTTGCCAGAGGGGACCCCGAAGACGCACTTCTCAGGGTTGAGCTTCAGGTTCACTTCCCTCAGGCTAGCAAATGTCTCCTCTAAATCCTCGACCAGGGTCTTGGCCGCCTTGGACTTGACCACGATGTCATCGATGTAGGCCTCTGCATTCCTCCCGAGCTGCGGCCCCAGGGCGATGTGCATCAACCGCTGGAAGGTTGCCCCGGTGTTCCGCAGCCCGAAGGGCATGCACGTGTAGCAGAATACCACGCACGAGGTGAGGAAGGCCGTCTTCTCGACGTCCTCCACCGCCATCTTGATCTGATGGTAGCCTGAGAAGGTGTCCAGGAAGCACAAGAGGTCGCACTCCGCGGTGGAGTCCACGATCTGATCGATGCGCGGTAGCGGGAATGGATCTTGGGGGCAGGCTTTGTTGAGGCTCGTGAAGTCGATGCACATACGCTCCTTCCCACCTTTCTTCGGGACGACCACCGGGTTGGCCACCCACCCCGGGTAACGCAACTCCCGGATGACCCCGGCCTCCTTCAGCTTGCCGACCTCCTGGGCGATGAACGCCTGCTTCTCCTGAGCTTGCCTCCTTGCCTTTTTCTTTACCGGGCGCCTGTTCGGGCATACCATGAGGTGGTGCTCGATCACGTCCCTTGGGACCCCCACCAGGTCTGAGGCGCTCCACACGAACGCGTCCTTGTTTGCCCGGAGGAAGGCCACCAACGCCACCTCCTGATCCTGAGGCAAGTCGGCGCCGATGGTGAAGGTAGGGCCAGGGTTTCCTTCGTCCACCGGCACGTGATTCGTCTCTGCCCGACTCTGGGAGAACAGTTGCCTCTTCTTCACCAGCGCGACATCGAGGATACCCCCAGGCTCCTCCGCGGCCTGCGCGGTGCCCCCGGCACTGGTCCGCTCCGCGGCCGCCGCTTTGTAGGAGAGCTTGAGCACGTGGGACGCGTCCTTGACATCCCCCACGATGGTGAGGACGCAGCCACTCCCGGGCATTTTGATGACGTTGTAGCCCAGGTGCGTTGCCGCCATGAACTGGGCGAGGGCGGGGTAGCCAAGTATCGCGTTGTACGGGAGGTGGATGTGGGCGACATCGAAGTCGACCTGCTCGGTGCGGAGGTTGGAGCGGCTGCCGAAGGTGACGGGGAGGCGCACCCGCTGAGGGAGTCCTAGTTTAAGGGGTCCTCGGATAGCCGACCTATTTCTCATAGGCCGGACTATACGGGCCATTGGATGAGCATTAGAAGATCAGGGGCCCGGTCACCCGGGTGGAAGTTTGAAGGAGCCGCGGCGTGTCCTCCAAAATGTCGATAGTAGATAGGCATGTTTTTTCCCTTTGATGGGCAACCGACTATGTGTAAATCCTAGGCACCCCCGGCATCTATATAAGCCGGAGGGTTTTAGGTTGTAGGAAGACAGAACTCATCTAGGGTTTTAGCTACTTGATCTCATGGTAGATCGACTCTGTAATCCTCATATCATCAATATAATCAAGCAGGACGTAGGGTATTACCTCCATAGGAGGGCCCGAACCTGGGTAAAACCTTGTCCGCTTCGTCTCTTCTTACCATCGATCCAAGTCTCACAGCTCGGGACCCCCTACCCGAGATCCTCCGGTTTTGACACTGACTTTGGTGCTTTCATTGAGAGTTCCGCTGTGATCGCCAGAAGGAATCAATGGCTTGCTTTGTCACCAATAGCGAGATCTGCGCCCGTGGGACTCTCGCCCCGAATCAGATCCTCGCGAGCGACGACATCTCGTCGCACGCTTACCCGATCGGCCACCCACGCCAGATCGGAAGCTTTCCCCCCGACCAAGGGATCAGGTTCGGAACCCTAGAGTTCACAGCTGATTCCCGGGGAGAACTTGTACTGATGGAATCCTTGACCTTTATGAAGAAGCCCGCAGATCCCGACGCATCGGCCCCGAAGACGTCGGGCCTCGTCTCCGGAGATGAAATTGCTATCTCCGGACCGTCTGGACCACCCGGTCCGGTCATTGCGACCGGATCTACCATCGTTGAGCAGAATCCGAGACCGCTCTCGCGCGACTCGGGAACTGCGACGCCGCATACCGACCCCACTCGCTTCAGCGACACGCATTCCACCATCGCCTCGTTTTTCAACGAGTTGTTTGATCGGATGGAGACTATGCGAATGGCCGATGACCAGACCCCGGTCTATGATCGGCTCGGGCTTAAACCCGACGATAGGGAGATTCACATCCCCACGGTCACCCACCTTGTCGCCACCGTCGAGTGTCCGGCTGGGGACTCGACCTCCCAGCTACCGGAATTAAAAACGTTTTATACTCCAATCTCCGATCACCGAGACCTTGCTTGCAACCCAGACTCTGGCGTTCACTTCGGAAACAGTCCGGTATCGGTCCCTGATCAATCACACAGTTCGGAATCCGTGATTCCGAACTCCCACCGTGGCGTGGAGTCAAACCATCTCCCACCCACCTCCCAAGCCGATGACTCAAGCATCGCACCAGAGCCCAAGTCTTCGGACTTACAGGACATTGTACATTTATCAGGGGAGTCGGTTCATCATTACTGAGCCAGACTACTACTCGCCCGAAACAAAGTACGGGGCCTTAGTGATCAAGAGGTAAAGGCAACCTTCAAATGTAACTGCCACGACAAAGGGATTCTCAATGCCCTGGCGCGGCGGCACATTAGAGACTTTACCGAGCTGTCAATCTTGGTACAAAAGTATTGTGCCATGGAAAGTGCTTGGCAAGCTGAGCGGCTATTTTCGAAACCAACCTTTACCGAATACCCTAGAGGAGATCGGCAAAAGAGGATACCTCCGAACCGGACAGGCAAACTTGAGCCCGCCAAAAAGAGGAACCGGCCCCCTTCAGGAGTCAGTACTGTCCTGGATGGACTACTGGATAAACCTTGCCCTATACACTCCGTATTGCTGAACACAGCTCCGACTCACAGCCTTAGAGCTTGCTGGGTCGTCAGGCAGATCGCAAAAAGTGGTGAAGCCATTCTCGAGGCATCACCATCTAACAGGCGCTCCACATCGCCACCAGAATATAATGCCGAAGTCCTGACGATCTACGAAACGTTCCCCTCAAAGAACAGGAGGAAGAGAGCTCATAAAGAACTCGAGCAGATATATCATGTGGCAGCAACAAGTGCATGGGCAGACATACCCATTACCTTCGAAGATGCTGACCGACCAGCCATTCTTCCTGGTCATTCACCGGTCGCACTAGTCCTGAACCCCATCATCGATGGCTTCAGGTTACACAATGTGCTGATGGACGGCGGCAGCGGTTTAAACCTGATTTACGAAGATTCCCTGGAAAAGATGCAGTTCGACCGATCTCGCATCGAACATAGCAACACAACTTTTCGAGGAATCATCCCAGGGAAAGAGGCACGATGTTCAGGACGTATCGTCCTGGACGTAGTGTTTGGCACGCCCAAAAATTACCGATCTGAAGAACTTCGCTTCCACATCGTGCCCTTCCCCAGTGGCTACCACGCCCTGTTGCGACGTGACGCCTTCGCAAAATTTCAGGCTATACCACATTACGGGTATATGAAACTTAAGATGCCAGGACCAAACAGAGTAATCACAACTGCTAGTGATCCGAATATAGCCCTACGGGCCAAAAACAAAACAGCGGCGCTTGCCCTCGAGGCTCTAGATGAGACCTTTGCTGCAGAGGAGCTGACCGCACTTCGGTCAACTGTAGACAAAGACGATGTGATCCTCAGCAAGAGGCCCAAATCCACGTCCTTTAAGCCGGCAAAGGAAATTGTTAAATTTCAGGTACACCCGACGGACCCCAACAAGACAGCGTCCATCGGAGCTCAGCTCGATCCCGTAGTGGACGAAGCCCTACGAGCATTCTTACGAGAAAACTGGGACATCTTCGCCTGGCATCCTTCTAATATGCCCGTCATCCCATGGTGGCTGGCAGAACATAGATTGAACATCCTCGCAGGCTTTAAGCCTGTCAAACAGACTCTGCGCCGCTTTTCCGAGCCCAAACGACAAGCTATGGGTGAGGAATTAGCTAAATTGCTAGAGGCCGGATTCATTCGGGACATTAAGCACCCCGAATGGCTGGCAAACCTGGTGATGGTACCAAAGAAAGATAAATCCTGGCGGTTGTGCGTCGACTTTAAAGACCTTAACAAGGCCTGCCCTAAGGATCCTTTCCCACTACCACGTATAGACCAGATTATTGACGCCACAGCCGGACACGACTCTTTGTGTTTCCTCGATGCTTATTCCGGATACCATCAGATTAAAATGAAGGAATCCGATCAAGCGGCAACCGCATTCATCATCCCTTACGGGCCATTTTGCTTCAACACAATGCCTTTCGGGCTAAAGAACGTTGGGGCTACATACCAGCGCATGATCCAGACCTGCCTCGAAAAATAGGTTGGCAAAACAGTCGAGGCGTACGTTGATGATGTGGTCATTAAAACCAAGCACGTCAGCCATTTGATCGACGATTTAAGGCAAACCTTTGCCAGCCTACGCGAATACGATATTCGGCTCAATCCGGAGAAGTGTGTATTCGGAGTTCCCGCTGGTAAATTGCTCGGATTCATCGTTTCCCATAGAGGAATAGAAGCGAATCCGGCCAAAATCCGTGCCCTATCAGAACTTGCAGTTCCCACAGAGCTAAAGCACGTCCAAAGGTTGGCGGGTTGTGTGGCGGCGTTAAGTCGCTTTATCTCCCGCCTCGGTGAAAAAGCTTTACCGCTCTACAAATTGCTGAAACGGACCAAGAATTTTGAATGGACCGATGAAGCAAAGGCTGCGTTAGAAGAAATTAAGACACTTCTGGCAAGTAACCCCATACTTACAGCACCAGGCGCGGGTGAGCCCATGTTATTATACATATCGGCCACCAACCAAGTCGTTAGCGTGGTGCTCGTCGTCGAACGACAGGAGGAGGGACACAAATTTCAGATACAGAAGACGGTCTATTACGTGTCAGAAGTACTAACGCAATGCAAGTCCAGATACCCGCACTACCAGAAGATAGCCTATACAGTATTTATGGCATCACGGAAACTAAGACACTACTTCCAAGAGTGTTCGGTCACGGTGGCCTCCGAAGTACCCCTGAATGATATAATCAATAACAGGGACGCCACCGGCCGCATAGCCAAATGGGCTATTGAGCTCCTTCCTTTTGAGATTACCTACAAACCACG
This sequence comes from Elymus sibiricus, assembly GCA_039707655.1. Lineage (NCBI taxonomy): Eukaryota > Viridiplantae > Streptophyta > Magnoliopsida > Poales > Poaceae > Elymus > Elymus sibiricus. Next base: position 215,177,548 of record CM077665.1, on the reverse strand, counting down.
ACGAGCTATTAAATCTCAGGTGTTGGCAGATTTCCTCGCCGAATGGACAGAAGCCGAGCTCCCCAGGGAATATAGTACATACTCCCATTGGACGATGTACTTCGATGGATCCAAAACTTTGGCCGGACTGGGGGCTGGAGTTGTTCTCACATCCCCCACAGGTGACAACGTTCGATACGTGTTGCAGATCATGTATGCCGACTCCAACAATGCAGCCGAATATGAAGCCCTCTTGCACGGTCTTCGGATGGCAGCGTCAATGGGCATACAGCGGCTGGAGGTACGGGGAGACTCCAACCTGGCCATGTCTCAAGTCAACGGCGAGTTCGATGCCAAGAATCCAAAGATGGCAGCATATAGAAACGCTGTCCTCAAGATATCCGCACGGTTTGAGGGCCTGGAATTTCACCACATCGCCAGAGACGACAACCAAGCTGCCGATATACTGGCGCGCATAGGAGCCAAACGCGACCCTGTCCCACCAAACACTTTCTTGGAATGGCTCTTTAAGCCATCCGTGGATTGGCAGGACAATCAAAAGGGCGCCGATCTCACGAGTGCAGACGAGGTTGTTTCCCCTGTAAACGAACCAGACGATCACATCATCGTCGGCTCCGTAATGGACGAAACGCCCTCGGCTCACGAGGTCATGGCAGCAATCGCGCCATGGACCGAGCCCTTCCTCGCCTACCTCCTTCGCAAAGAACTTCCCGACGACCAGACAGAGGCGCGGCGCATAGTTCGGCGCTCCAAAGCCTTCAAGGTACACGAAGGTGAGTTGTACAAGAAGATCACCACCGGAATACTACAGCGGTGCATATCTGAGGAAGAAGGGCGGCAGCTCTTAGCTGAAGTCGACGCAGGGATGGGCGGCCATCACGCCGCAGCAAGAGCCTTAGTAAGAAAGGCTTTCCGGGCTGGATTCTTTTGGCCCACGGCTCGGGCGGACGCCCATTCACTTGTCAAATATTGCGTGGAGTGTCAACTTTTTGCAAATCAGAGTCACATGCCCCCAACAGCTCTTTCGACTATTCCGATTACCTGGCCCTTCACGGTCTGGGGGCAGGACATGGTCGGACCACTTAAAGGGGGGACCAAGAAGAATAAATACTTACTGGTCATGGTCGACAAGTTCACCAAATGGATAGAGGAAAAACCTGTCAAATCAGCCAAATCCGGACCAGTAATCGACTTTATATCCGGCATGGTACACCATTATGGTGTCCCGCATAGTATAATTACTGACAACGGATCCAATTTCACGGCCCAAGAGGTCAAAGACTGGTGTGCAAAAGATGGGCATCAAGCTCGATTACGCATCGGTTTATCACCCGCAGACTAATGGACAAGTCAAACGAGCAAACGGCCTCATAATGAGCGGCATTAAGCCACATTTGGTTCGGTCTCTGCAAGAGTCCGATTGTCATTGGGTAGAGGAGCTCGACTCCGTTCTATGGGGCTTGCGCACCACCCCGAATAGATCCACGGGATACACACCGTTCTTCATGGTCTATGGGGCTAAAGTGGTCCTTCCTTGTGATATTATTCACGATGCACCAAGAGTGCGCATGTACGAGGAAAGAGAGGCCGAGTTAGATCGGCAAGACGCCTTGGACGCCTTGGAAGAGGAGCGCGACATAGCTCGGGCCCGTTCTACCTTTTATCAACAGCAGGCCCGGCGTTACCAGAGCAGGGAGGTCAGGGCACAAGCATACAACATGGGCAAACTCGTCCTACGGTCCCGGAGAAGCAGAAGCATAAACTCAAGCCCAAATGGGAAGGCCCCTTCATCATCGACGAGGTACTCACAGGAGGGGCTTACCGTCTTCGGAACCCGCATGACAACCGCCTTGAACCAAACCCATGGAACGCAGCTCGTCTTCGGCGCTTCTACGGCTAGACCGGTGTCGTCATACTCTTTACCGTTCTCTTTTCTTTCTTTTCTTTGTTATTTCTTCTCCCTCCCACCTTGATTTTTGGCAGGTTTGAATTCCTTTTTCTTCCCAACTCTATGTTCGGGTCAACCGATCTTGTACTAACGATTTTCGGCCTACACCCTTAAGTGTTAAATCCGAACACAGTACCTGGGGGCTTCTTTTCCGAAGCCAATGTTTTTATATTATAAGCACTTATTCACAACTATTGTGCGTGCAGGTTTCCCTTGTCGTTTCTAAGCCATCATATGCATCAATTCGAACTAAGACTTTGCCAAGCTGGGTTGCCTCGCTTCTGTGGTTACCCTCTACATTCCCGATTGTTCGGCCAGAGGGTAAAGGGAGCACCGCTGCGATTGTTACGACCGGGTCATCCGGATACGTACCTCAGATGGGTGAAGCCAAAAGCTAGCTATCTTTAGAAGAAAATTGATCGGCTACGACAGATTCGACTAATAAAGATTATGGTCGTCATGACCATTACTCAGGCTTCTTCTGTAGCATAAGCCCTTAGCCGCATACTAACAGTATACGGCCTTTTTCTACGATTTACGTAGTACCCCTGAAGAAAGGTATCGATAGAGTTACTATTTTCTTCGGAAGATGTTTCTTACGCTAATCAGTAATATAACATATCTCACTGTGTGCTTTCTGTCTGTTCGTACTACATGGCCGGATTGCGTGGTTCCCGAACATAATTCCCTCCCCGTAGGGTGATAATTTACAAGGAACACTCCCAAGCCCTTAGCGTGGGAGGCTGAAGCCGATGGCCGGTTAAGACAAAGTTCACAACACAGACGGAGCAATTCTTCGATTATTAAGTACATAGCTACATATGATCATACATCTGGCTGCTGATCGAGATTATCGATTATGGTGTCCAGGGTGCAATCTTCTTGTGAGAGATGGGCGGCAGGCATCACCTGGTCGTATACCAGGTGGAGCGGCACCTCTTGTCCATCTGACCCTACTGGCCCAACCTGAGCCATACGCTCGGGGTCAAGTCCGGTATACCGGGTCTTGATCATTGCCCACGCCTCTCGTGCTACCTCCCGACAAGCCGATGTCTTCCACAGCTCGAACCTAGCTCGGGCTCCCTTGAAGCTATCGATTAGTTCGGTCATCCCCTCCGGAGATTGCTCGGCAGGCCACAGTGCCTTCACCATGCTCTTCATGGCCTTCCGAGCCCACTCATGAAGGGTGGACAACTCCTTCAGCAGATTCCCCTGATAAGATCCGATTTCCTCTTCAGTTCGCCAGGACAGTAGACCTGCACATGAGTCACGGCATGTGTATCACACCTCACTCATAAGAGATACCTTCCGATGTTAGAATCACACTTACAGAACATGCCTCTCTGTAAATTCTGCTTTTCACCTTGGGCCTGGGCCAATTGAGCCTTTAAGTTCTCAATCTGTTCGGCTTGCTGTCTGTTCTCCTCCTTCAGGCGGTTCTTCTCTTCAAGATGCCGTTGTAAAACTCGATAGCCAGCTTCCTGCTGGGACTCGGCGTATTGCTGAGATTCTCGGGCTACATCCAAATCTTTTTGTAATTGCCCTATTGATTCAGCTGCTACATGGTACCCTTGCGTAAGCATGGGGATATACTAAAGATCAGCAGAATATATATACTGACTGTGTGCCTCCCGAGTAAAGCTCTTCACTTGCTCCAATTCGACCTTCACAGATTCGACCTGTGATCGGCTGGTTTCCACTGTTGCTTAGAGGCCTGCATTACCAGCAAATTAATACGGAGATCCTTAATTCGGTCGTACCGACCAATTTAAGGCTCGGGGGCTACTGAGTCTACACGAGTGTTGGGACTTTAATAATCGATGACTTACCTGCAAGCTGGACGATATCAATTTCACGGCCTCCCCGAATCCAGCTCGGGCGGCTCCGAGGTGTGCATCCGCCGTGCGCAGAGCACCGAACTCTTGCTCGGAAAAGGACGGATGACGTAGGGCTTCTCGTCGCCGCCGATGATGCATAGCGCTCCCAACCTCTGATTTGGTGACATATATGGCGTCACCAGAATCGGTTGGGGCGGGATTGACGGTGGGGGCTCCCGCAGCAGGATCAGCATGGGCGGAAGGCCTGGAATCTTGAGCACCGCCAGACGTCCTGACGACGTCTTCGGTGTGTGACGGCCGAACCCTTTGCCTGAATATTTTGGCAAAATGGTCTCTTGTTAGACTTTATCAAATTATGATACTAAATCAAGCGATCAAGCAAAATACCTTTGGGATGTACTCGTAGGCGCACTCGCCCCCGCGATCGGCTCATTTGCCGGATCCTTGTTGCTTTCCAGTCCAGGCGCTGCCGCCGCTGCCGGTGTATGTCGCGCGGATCTACGGTGCTTGGGTGTAAGAGCCGGCGCGTTGGGGTCAGTGGAAGACACTTGCCTCTTGCGGGATGTTTCCTTCTTCTTGCTTGTCGCAGGAGAAGGGAAGGACCCAGGGTAATCGGCAATAATGGCCACCTTGGAGCCGTCAAGGCCCTCTTGGTAGAAAACCCTGTCTTCGAGTTCGATTGACAGGTCTGGGTCTTCATGGTAGCCCGGATCATCATCACGGGAATAGTCCTCGGGCTGAGGGGCCGGACAGTTGACTGTATCGATAAAGCTCCTCCATTCCTGTTTTCATAAAAATAAAAGACTTCGGTCAAGGAGGGACAAATTGAGAACCCGAATTATGGTCACGGGATTGAAAGGCTCACCCATTCGATGGGATTATGGCTTGAGTATCCCTCCTTGGGCGATCGCTGAATGAAATCTTCTTGCTCCCCTTTGTATAGGTCGGCAAGTGCGGAGGCCAATGCCGTTTGATCGGCAGGACCCAGTCTTCGGGAGCGAGTAGTGTCGCTTGTCCCGTTGTAACACCACAAGGGGTGTATCCTCTGTTGGAGGGGTTGGACGCACCGGGAGCTGGCAGCGGCCATGACGTCTATCATGGTCAGCTTATGATGGGCTAGTATCCTCACACGAGCTGCTAAGCGCTGCACCTCAACGCTGTCCTCTTGGGACAGGCTTTTCGGGCGCCAGTTGTACCTTTTCCTCAAAGGGGCATCGGAGTATTCGAGCAGACCCCTCCGAGCTGGATCGAATAAAGGGACATCCTCGATATAAAACCATTCCAAAGTCCATAGTTCGGATTCCTTCGGTGTCCCCATGGGGTATCCAGTCCCCGCTATGCGGCATACTTTGGCTCCACCTTACGCGGATGGGGAAAATTCTCCGCGAGGGCCTCGCCGTTGAATGACGTCAAACCGGTGCGGACGGCTGTTAGGTCCGAGGAAGGAAGGTACCCTTGGGTCTCGAGGTCGCGAAGTCGAAGAAGCGACACGGAGCAGCTAGTCCAGTCCCCGGGACGGGATCCGTAAGGATCCGAGGACGAACTGGGGGCGCTCGCCATCTTTGGTGTAAACCTTTTGCTGGAGGATTTTTCCAGTGGAGAAGAGGAAGAAGATGTGGCTTGGACCACGGCTCAGTTTGTTTAAATGGGCGGAGCCTCATTTGTGTTAGGGGTAGTTTTGTAAAAAGCTACTGAACCGCTCGCCTCCCCAGGATGCGCGAAGTCCAAGAAACACTATTACTGTGGACCCATCAATCCCGCGACGTTTGGGATTTTGCTGATGATAGGATGGTTGCCGAATTAGAAGGGATGGAGGGACTCGCCTCGCAAGCCGAAGACAAACAAGATTGTCCGAATATACCTCGGCATTGGAGGCTACTGAGGGAGTCCTGGTTTAAGGGGTCCTCAGATAGCCGACCTGTTTCTCATAGGCCAGACTATACGGGCCATTGGATGAGCATTAGAAGATCAGGGGCCCGGTCACCTGGGTGGAAGTTTGAAGGAGCCATGGCGTGTCCTCCAAGATGTCGACAGTTGATAGGCATGTTTTTTTCCCTTTGATGTGCAACCGACTAGGTGTAAACCCTAGGCACCCCCGGCATCTATATAAGCTGGAGGGTTTTAGGTTGTAGGAAGACATAACTCATCTAGGGTTTTAGCTACTTGATCTCGTGGTAGATCGACTCTGTAATCCTCATATCATCAATATAATTAAGCAGGACGTAGGGTATTACCTCCATAGGAGGGCCCGAACCTGGGTAAAACCTTGTCCCCTTCGTCTCTTGTTACCATCGATCCAAGTCTCACAGCTCAGGACCCCCTACCCGAGATCCGCCAGTTTTGACACCGACACCCGCCCCACGGGGACGACGGATCCGCCGACCACCCCAGAGAAGGGCCTTGAAGGCGCGAGTTGGTCACGGGGTAGCTGCAGCGCGTCGAAGGCTTCCACGGAGATGACGTTGAGGCCGGCGCCACCGTCTATGAGGGTCCTGGAGACGGCCACGTCGCGTATGGTTGGCGTGCACAACATGGGGAGCGTTTCGGCGGCTGCCGTCGTCTTGGGGTGGTCGTCGGGGCCGAAGGTGATGTCTGCCTCCGGCCATGCGCGGTGCGGCGTGGGCTCTGGCCGCGACCGAATCGCTCCTATATGGCGTAGGAAACGCTTGACTTGGCGGTCGGAGGACGGCTCCTGCGACCCACCGAGGATGCAGGCGACCACGGGGCCAGCCCTTTGCGTCCCGGCGCCGTCGCACGCCAGGGGCCGGCCGGCGTCGAGGGTCTCGTCCGCCATGGAGTTGCCGAACCGGGGCTCGGCTGTCGCCGCAAACGGGGAAGCTCCGACACGCCCCTACCTGGGGCGCCAAATGTCGGATTTCGGGCTCCGCAAAACCCTCAAGGTTCGAACTCAGGGGCGTGTGCAGAGATTTCCCTGCGGCCTAGCCCAACCCAGCTCACTACTCGATGGCTAAGACGATGAACTCACACGATGACGAGGAAGAGAATGAACACGGTGGTTTACCCAGGTTTGGGCCGCTGCGAAGCGTAGTACCCTACTCCTGCTTTGGTGGATTGCCTCTCATGGGGGTTATGGAGGACGAACTAGTACAAGGTCGAGGAGCCTCGTAAGGCGGTCCTCGATGTGTTCTTGGCTCTCTGCTCGCTTTGTGGTGGATTGGATCCGGGTCGCCTTTTCTACGGCGCAGCTTAGCCTCTATATATAGCGGTGGCCCAGGTCCTCTTCCCATATCGCAATGGCGGGAAGGGATCCCACAATGGCCAAATTTGAAGGGGGGCAGGAGTATATCCGCGCCCTGTCCAAAGGCGGTCTTCGCCTGCAAAGCGGCTGTCGATGATGCAGGGGTGGGCTCGGTGATGACATCCATCCTACGGGGCTCGTGATCGTGGTCTTGTTGCACCAGAATGGAAACCTTTTGGGGGTGCTTTGGGAACCCGCGTATGTCGCTGCCCCCTTTGCACCAAAGGGGAAACTGCTCCGCCTGCGCGCTGGCGCCCGCCTGTCCTCTCTTGCGTCACCCTTGACTCCTGAGGCCGAGTCCTGCATAGAGATCTCCGCCGCTCCTGAGGGGGCCTGGGGAGACCCGTCCGTTTGCCGATCTTGGCACTGCTCTCCCTCACGAGCCTAGGGGCCTCGCGAGGGCCTTGTCTTGAGTGGGGCCACGTCTGGCTGTGCTTGGTTGATAAAGTGGGCCATGCCCTGGGCCGCAGGCAGGCAGGTCTGGGTACCCCCATTCCCAGAACACCGACACAATCGGAGGTCATTTGATACCCGAACGGACGACCGTAGCGGCACCGTCATCAGTTTAGTTATCGGATGTTTCGGTGTTTTAAAACTCTATCACGGGCCACAAACTTCCCTCTCATCTCATCCCAACACCCATCTACTTAACCCACTAAACCAGCTAACCAAACCCCGCGACTGGAGCCATCCGATCGCGATCGCACGGTCGAAATCGGTGCAAAAACAGCTAACCCTAGCTACATATACTATAAATGGGAGCCTCCCCTGCCAAAAATGGCTAGCCCCTCTTCCACCTCGGGATCCGCACCCTCCCCTGTCCACCGCCGCCACCTAAACCCCCACGCTGCGGCCAAGTGGCCAGCCACCTCTCCCCCCCGCGGCAGGCCCGCCCAAGCCCATCGGGGCCCGCACGAGCCGAACTGTGTGCCGCCCGCTGCTCCTCCCGATCTCGCTCGTGCCTCCCCGCCATGGAGCCGAGCTCCCTTGCGTCGTTGCCCCGCCGCCTCGCCACCGCAACTCGCCGGCCCCGCCGCCCTTCGACGGAGCGCCGCCACCGCTGGCCAGCTCTGCCGTCGGGCCACGCCCCGCGCCCATCACCCACACCGCATGTGGCCTCCGCCCTTCCGGTCGCCGCCCCGATCTCAAAGTCCGCGCCGCCGCATGCTGCACCGCCACTGGGAACGGACGGATCGGGTCGATCCCGTTCGGATCCGCCATCGCCGACCTCGCCGTGGAGCCCCTGCTCCTCCCCGCCGGCTGGCCGTTGCCATGGCCATCGCCGCCGGTCTCTGCATCGGGAGCGGCCACCCCGATCCAGACGCTTGCTCGTGCTGCTGCTAGGCCCCACCGCGTTGACTGTCGCCGGCCCAGCCCCAGCCTCCCACCGACCGGCCCAAGTGGCCCATAGGTGAGCCCCCCCCCCGGTGCCCTATTCTTCGCCTAAGCAGCATATAGTTAAGCATCGCCCATGCCACTGTTTGACCCGGTTGCTCAGTTTGGCCCATATCGCTTTTTTTAATGTCTATGAATTTGCTAAATTTCAAAAGAAAACCACGATTTTAAAATGCTAATGAAGAATTAAACGTGTATCATATCAACCTGTTTTATAGATGTAAAACAGGTAGAATTTCGTGTAGATTCGCAATATCCCATTTCCGTAAATGATAAAAATGTTTAACATGCCATTTTCTGTGAATTGGCATAATAGTTAGGATTTGCATTGCGCATTAATATTAAGCGTGCATTCGATTTAAACAAACCCTATAGGTAAAATGTCTAGATTATTTATATCGCATTTTCATGCATGATAAAATGTTTGATGTGATGTTTGCATTTAATTTGCATACATAACTTGCTAAAACATTTTATGTCCTAATCTCACATAATTGTTGTGTCATTGTTTCTTTAATAAAAACTCACATATTATATATGATTTTGGGGGTAGGAAAATCCATAGAATTTATCGTTGCAATTAGTTTTGTCATTTGAGCAATTTGTTTTCATGTTATTTTTGCTATGATGCCCTTTTGTTATTTTCGTGTGATTTAATCCATGCATGATATGAAATAATTTTGAACATGAGATATGCCCTTGGACATGTGTGATAGGCCCTGGTAATTTGGGTAGCTATAGAAATGCATGTTTAGGTGTTATTTTCTTGTTGCCAACATGCCATTAAATATTGCCGTTTTGAGGGTCCATAATAATTCTAAGTCTGAAACTGTTATTTTGTTGCCATGTTTTCATGTGATTTACTATTGATCTAGGAGTCTTTTGTGGTTGCTCCCAAGGAGTCTTTTGTTAAGCATGTTGTTGTCGACCAGGTTGTATTATTTGTTGCCATGTATAGGATTTGCATGATAGTTATTTCTGTTGTCCAATATGCCAATCTGTTCAAAAACTGCCGCTCTTGTCTACTCTAATTTTCACTAAGTCTAAGAATATATTTTCTTCAAAATGCCATGTTGTGTTGATGCTAGCAATGATTCTATGCATAATTAGACATTGCCACCATGGAATGAATTGTAGTGCATCATGTCCTCTACCAAGCTGTAGATTTTCATGCCATAATATGCCCTGTAGCATATAGTTTTATTTCTGCCAATATGCCTTCACAAAAATCTGCTCTGTTAAAAACTGTTATTTTCACTAAGTCCTAATCTGCTATATTTTATTGACATGTTGTGAGCTTCCTACCATGTGATCCATGACTCTTTTGAGTATGATATGTGAAGATGAAATGAAGTATGGGTTATATGCTACTGCCCCATGCTTAGTTTGTGCATTTTAGAATCTTGTAGCTTGTTGTTTTCATGTGTGCAATATGCTATGTTGCTGTTTTGGGTAGATTTCAAATAAAACATATGTTGGTTGTTGTGGTTGAAGCGTAGCTCCGTTTTGGGCATGCCATATATGAATCTTGCCTAGAATTGCATGTAGTATCATGTTATCTTGTTGCATCGATGTTTTGAAGTGCTTGTGGTTGTCATTTTCATGCATTTTGCATTCATGACATGCTCATCTTGTGTGTGTCGTAACTTGTAGACCGTAGCTCCGTTTCGTATGATCCATATATGTAAATCGACTAGAATGATGTGTACAATCACGTGGAGCACTTTATTTTTCCATTTAACAAATATAAAATGTGTTTAGGACAGATCTCGACCAAAATTATAATTTGCATATGGGGTCGTTTCGGAAATGCTATATGTTGTTTCCGACCTCATTTAAGATGCCTAGATAGTGTAGTTTCAATACGCTTCACATCTTGCCATGTTTAACAACATTTAATATTGTCGTGTACCTAGACGAGAGTGAACTAAGTAATTCGAATGTGGAGTTTCGTCAATATGCAACTCGTTGCATATTGAACTTCACTTAATGTGTAGTATTTAATTGTTGTGATTGCCATGCCTTGCATATTTAAACCGGGCATGCATTATATTTATTTGTGCATCATGTCATGCATATGGTGTGGTGTTCTTGTATGTTGATTGTTGTTTCCGATTTGCTTCTTCTCGATAGAGTTCCGAAAGCGTTCGGTGTGTGAGGATTCGTTTGACTATGTTGGTTCGTCTTCTTCATCGACTCGATCTTCTTCCAAGCGGGATCTCAGGCAAGATGATCATTTCCCTGGATACCATTACTATCATTGCCATGCTAGATGTCCCGTTTCTATCGTTGTCTCGCTACCTACCACTTGTTTGTCAAGCCTCCTAAAATGCCATGAAAAGCCTCTAACCCTCAACATCCCAGCAAACCACTGTTTGGCTATATTACCGCTTGCTCAACCCTTCGTATAGCGTTGCTAGTTGCAGGTGCAAGCTCTTTCCATGTGCAACATGGATATTTTGTTATATCACAATATTATTGCTATTTAATTTAATGCACATATATGCTTGGTTAAAGGTGGAAGGCTTGGCCTTTTGCTCGGTGTTTTGTTCCACTTTTGCCGCCCTAGTTACTTGTGTACCGGTGTTATGTTCCATATTTTGCACTCCTAACATGCTTGGGGTTGTTATGGGGACCCCCTTGACTATTCGTTTTAGATTAAAACTTGTCTGGCAAGACCCAACATTGGTACTACATTTTCCTAATAACTAATAAACTACATAGGTAGTAATTAACCCGAGGATCTTTAATCAACAACCCGGGCCAGTGCTCCTCATGAGTGTTGGTCCAAACTAGAGCACCGTGCTGGGCCAACCCGGTGCAACTCGGGAGATGTCTTTCAGGCCACCGTACGCTTCGCTTATCCGTCGTGTCCTGAGAACAAGATACGCGGCTCCTATCTAGTTTTTTCGGCACGTCGGGCTGTCTTGCTGGACTTGTTTTACCTTTCTCAAATGTCTTGCGCGAGGAATTCCGATACTTTGGGATATCACGAGGTTGAGGTTTTCCAACGGAATTTCCTAGGAGATCACGGGATTCGTGGTCGAGGTTATTCCCGCGGTGTGTGGTTAGTTTGTGATGGATGAGTTGGAGCACCCCCGCAGGATTAAATCTTTTGGAAAGTCGTGCCCGCGGTTATGTGGCAACATGGAAACTTTGTTTAACACCCGGTCATAGCAAACTTGAAGTAAACTCTAATAAATTACACCAATCGTGTGCGTAACCGTGACTGTCTCTTCTCGGAATTTCTGAACCGAAAGAGAACACGGTGGGGTTATGTTTGACTCGTAAGTAGGTGTTCAGGATCACTTAGTGATCATTACTAGCACACGTCCGTTTATTCGACAATCATCCCCCTTTTTTCTTGTACTCGTAAGTTAGCCACTCAAATAAATGCTTAGTGCTTGCTGCAGCCTCACCACTTAACCATACCTCACCCATTAAGCTTTAATAGTCTTGATACCCTTGGAAATGAGATTGCTGAGTCCCTGTGGCTCACAGATTACTACAACAACAGTTGCAGGAACAGGTAATATGATGCATTGACGTGAGAGCGATGCTTGTTTGATTTGGAGTTCTTCTTCTTCTTCATCGATCTAGGATGGGTTCCAGGCCGGCAGCCTGGAATAGCAAGGATGGATGTCATTTTATCGTTTGATTTCGTCCGTAGTCGGACCCTGCTCTTCTGTATGATGATTGTATATGTTGTTGTATTGATGCGATCTTGATTTAGCTTGTGGCAAGTGTAAGCCAATTCCATATACTCATCTCTTCTTTACATGTACTTGTAATGATATACATTCTTGCGAAACGACGAGATGCGCTTCTATCCCTGTCGAGGCCCTCGAGCCAAAATATGGATAGGACCGCATCTTGGGTGTTACAGCTGATCTCCTCCGGTAGCTGATGAAGGAATCAAGAGAACGACATCAACAAAGACTTCAGCAGACGTCATGGATAGAGTTGGAGTAGCAACTGGAGGTGCTGGTGTAGCTGATGGAGCTGAAGGAGCTGATGGGGCTGCAGCAGGTGCTGATGAGGAAGGCCTTGACTCTGGAGCTGGCACTGTAGGAGTCCTGGCTTTAGTCCTGAACTGGGTGTCGGCCCTGAGGGGTGGACTGTCCTCATCATCATCTGTGGTGTTAGGACTGGGCACACCATCAACTTCTCTCTTGAGCTCGGTTACAGTCACTGTGAGCTCATCCACCTTGTTGTTGAGAATGTGAAACTTGTTCTCAACAATCCTTCCCAGACTCTCCTGGTTCTTCAAGATATTGCCAATGTCCTTCTGCATGCTGAGCACAGAACTGAGAAGAAGATCCATCTGCTCACTCCGGATCTTTGGCACCTGAGCACTAGTGTCTCTGGCTGCCTCTGTCTCTGCTTGTGTTGTAGCTCAGGTGGGATGTTCTGGATCCATCACCACGGCATTGTCTTCGGTCTCTGGCAGGAGTGGCAAGTGTGGTCGATCAAGTGCATACACGTGCTTCTCCAGCTGGGAGTTGATAAGCATCTGAATGTATGGTGCATATCCACATGATCTCTTCTGATATGCAGTAGTCCTCTTCACGGTCTCAACTATCAAGTCCATCGCCCTAAATCTGGTGTGTTGGTCAATATGGAGCAACATGTTGATAGAATAACCTCTGATCATCTTCTCATCTCCAGATTTAGGCATCAATGTATGCCTCAAGATAGTGTTGGTGGTGCGTAGACCAGCCTGAAGAAAATAGATGGATCCAAGCTTGTGTGAATGCAAGTTTGCAGCAGGGATCTCATTGTACATATTGGCCATGGAGTTGTGGTTTGCCTTGGGCTCAGAGTACACATCCAAGTCACCTTCCTGCACCTGTGGGGCTCCTAAGATTGCAGCCCACTCATCAATAGTGGATTCATATCTGGTGCCTTCAGTCATCCATACAATCCTACCATCTGCATAGAAATGTGAAGTGGAGTAGAATTGCATGATCATCTCATCATTCTAGGCAGTGAACTCTTTTCCAACAAACTCATCAATGCCAATGCAGTGGAAATTATCCTGCACACATGGAAAGAAATCTTGGTTATTCTTGATGTACTTCCAGTCAACATACCTCATATCACTGACTGCAGGGCTCTTGTCAAGCAGAATAGTCTCATAGAAGTCTTGCTGTTCCTTGGTGTAGAATCTGTAGTCTACAGATGTCCTTCTCCTCTGAGATTAAGGATCTATGGCTCTCCACTCTCTCAGTCCAGAATCCTTCCTCTTCTTCATGTCCTCAGCAAGCGAATGGCTGGCATTGTGCTCAGGAAGGTGTGGCCTCAGCTTCCTCAAAACTGACAATGCTTCCTCCTCAGCTTCTCTAAAGGTAGAACATTTGTTCTTGGCAACAGTTGGGATGTCTCTAGTAGTCCTCTTGGGCTTTGGAGCAGTGGATTTCTTGGGTGCAGCTGGCTTGCTCCTGGATGGGCATGGCTTGGCATAGCATTAGCAAGCAGCTTCTTCTTCTTCTTAGGAGGAGCCTTGGCAGCTGGCTCTTCCTCTTCCTCAGCATCAGCTGGATCTTCATACATAGAAGTTGGCCTTCCAACAACATGTATGATCCTTTTCCTGCTTTTCTTCTTTTCTCCTGCCTTCTTGGGCATGGACTTCTTTGGGGACTCAACAGACATGGAACCCTAGCACTCACATGTGCTTTCATAGCCTCTGAACTGGCATACTCGTTCCTTACTACCTTTCTTGTTGAGGTAGTCTCATTAGTAGATTTCTTGGCAGCCTTGTTTGCATTCTCTTGCCTTTTCTTGGCAAGGATCTCTTTTGGCACAAAATCTGAATCTTCTTCATCTGAATTCAGCTTCCTTTTGGCTCTAGTTGCAGCTTTAGGCAGGTCATGGGAGCTGGGATTGTCATCTGAAGCAAAAGAGCTGACCTCAGGACTAGTGCCTGGATCTGCATCAACACTGGGCTCTCTGAGATCATTCTGACTGTCATCTGATCCTGACATCTCTGACCCTGTGAAAAGAGTATAGAAGAGAAGATAGGTTGAGCATCACAAAACACAGAAGTTTTAAAAGTTTGAACAAAGAAAACCTTAGTTTTAGCTTTCTGCAGAATAACATTCGGTAGCACCGAGTCAGAATTTTTGGATTCACCGAGACAGATGGTCTACTTCACAGAGACTTGGCAGCTACTTCGGTGACACGGAAGGAAACCACTCGGTCTCACCAAGACCATTCTCAGAAACCCTGGAATCAAAATCGGTGGAACCGATTTTTGCGACTTGGTGACACTGAGAATTGTTCTGCGGACGACTAACCCTAACTTTTTCTTCGTTCGCTAATCTACAAGAACTTCTAGTGGAGCAGGAGGATTGCAGATGGTGTCTTATTGATGAAAATATCCCAATGCGCAAGAGTCGGACAATGGAGCGCAAGGGGAGATCGGATCGTACCCTAACTTGGTGAAGATCCGCTACGGCGGCGACTGCGGAGTAGATTCCTGTCGGCAGCGACTGCGGAGTAGATTCTTGTCGGCGGCGAGGATCCCAGCGACGGAGGCGCTCAGGGAAGCAAGGGCGATGACCAGGGGTCCAGGTGCAGCAGTTGGGGGCAGGAGAACACGGCGCTTGAAGATTTGATTTCAAACCGTCGAGTCCACGGAATATATACCCCTCACTGTCGGTGTCACCGATACAAAAATTTCGGTGCCACCGAGTTCCACTGCTATCAGTTGAGATGGAGACTCGGTGCAACCGAGATTATGGTATTGGTGGTACCGAGATGCAAAAGTAGGTCAACCCTAAGGCAATCGATGGAGCCGAGAATTTAGTGTTGGTCACATAGAGTTACACTGTAGGGAGGTTTTGGAATGCAGCCCTTGTCGATACGGAACTCCGAGTGCATCTCACACAGAGGGATCGAGAAGTGCTTGTTCAAGTTTTGTGATGTAGCATGAATATAACTTGAGATGAGAAAGCATATATAGCTAGAGAGGGGTCCTAGGCATTCTTGTCCATCCAATTGGCAAAAGATTAAAAAATAAAACCAAATAGCAATAATTGGATGTCCTCGAATGGATAAAGAAATGCAGACCAGCATGCTCACACAATAAGATATCAAATTAGAGCATGGCAAACATGCACATACATTCTAGCATCTATCAAGCACTTTTGGCGATGACATAGTCATCTATATATGAGTATATTGACTTAGGAGCCAAGTAAGAATACTTGATCATAGGTCATACTCATCATTTAAGCATGAGTGGGGTTACCACTTTTACATAAAGTTTGTTAATGTTGTCACATGCTATGAGATGCTTTGACTCAAGTCTTAGAGTAAAGCTCCCCCTTGATGTGACATCCCCCCTTGAGAGTGATAAACTAACCTTGGTTTTTGTCGAAGAAGACTTCATGTAGGTGAAATAGTGATGGATGCTCAAGGTTGATGACGATCACCGTGAGTTGGGAGCATCCTTGTTGTTTCTTACTCTTCTCACCTACATGGGTTAGTCCCAACACGCAAGAGACAAATACAAGGATAACTATGGACATGGAGTGCAAAGCATACATGATGATGTCCATGGATTTGTTAATTACCTTATCCCTTGCTTACCTTTGAGGGAATGTGTGACTCCTTGAACTATTGCATAGTTTTGATGTTGATTGCAACTAGTCCTTGCCAATAATGAATGTGAGTGAATTTCATTGGCGGAGTCACCCCTCAAGAACTTCTCTAGTTCTTCTTCTTGGGGACCCACATCAAGTTGATGGGGATCCTAGGTGTTGAAGTAGCACTTGTTGAAGTAGAGCTTGTAGTAGCTTTGGGAACCCACGTGACAATGGTTTGGGTCTCATCTTCAAATGTGTCAATGTCATCTTGAAGCTTTCCCTTGCCCTTGAGTTTTTGTTCTTGTGGTGGAAGGTCATCTTGAGCTTTTGTTCCCTTGGAGAGAGTATGGTCATACTTCTGCTTTTGAGGAACAAACTTTGGCTTGGGGTATTGACCTTCTTCCCATTCAACTCCATTGGCGTTGAAGTAGCCAATGCCATGGTTCTTTCGGTATCCTCCGTGCTTGTGTACAATCTCCTCGAATTGCTTACACCCGGCAAGACTCTTGAAGAAACCTTTCTCTATAATTCCTTTCAATAAATTGTTTTCTTGCTCAAGTGTAACTTGGCTAAGAGAATCATCATTAGTGGAATCATTAGAACTACTAGAAGAAACATCATTAGATTTAGCATTTTTATTGTTGCTACTAGATGAAGAACCTTTCTTGCCTTTGTTACTAGTTTGTCTAGGTTTAACTTGTGGCATAAATGTAGACAAGAGTAATCGTTTGGCTAGATAAGATGAAGTCTTCTTTCGGAGATCGTCATTGATAGCTTTAAGAAACTCATGTTCTTGCTCCAAGGTGAGCTCCTCGAAGCGTAGCTTCTCATGAGTTTTTACAAGCTCTCTATGATCTTATAGAGTAGATTCATGGGGTAACTTAAGAGTGTTTAATTCTTTAGTTAGTCGCTCTATCTCCATCTTATCATCATCACACGACTTATCTTGACTAACATGAATATTATCAAGTTCATTTTGACTAACATCACTAGTTTTATCAAAGAGCAAGTCATCATCTCCAAGTAAATCATCCTCATCACTATTGAAAACAAGATACTCGGGGTGTGATACCTTGGGGCCTTTAGCCATGAAGCAACTTCCACTTCCTGTATTTGGTGAATCAAATATGTCATAGGAGTCGGTAGTCACTAGTGCAAGTCCGGCAACACCTTCATCTTGACTATTGTCGGAGTTGGAGTGATAGCTTCTCTCGGAGTGGTTGTCGGATTCATAGCTCGAAACCCATTCACCAACATGAGCTTGATGTCTTATTCTTGGGTAGCTCTTGGTGTACTTGTCCTTCTCCGAGTCCCTACTTCTCCTTGAGGGACTTCGTTCATAACGGTCATCTCTACTCCTTCTCTCTCTTCGAGGTGATTCATCTCTTGAGCTTCGTCTTCTAGGTGACTCTTCTCTTCGTTTGTAGCGAGCCGTGCACTCATTGGAGTAGTGTCCGGGCTTCCCACAATTGTAGCAGTTTCGGTCACGACTTGACGAACACTTATCTTCATATCTTGAGTTGGAGCTTCGATCTTTGCCTCTATTCTTGTAGAACTTGTTGAATTTCTTGACCATGAGGCTTATCTCTTCATTGGTAACGAGGTTGTCGCATGAAGTTGCGGGAGCATCACTTGTGGCTTTGTAAGCACCGCTAGACTTGTTGTGAAGCTCTTCTCTGTCTTTGAGTGTCATCTCATGAGCAACAGTCCTTCCAATGACTTCCGTAGGCTTGAGATCTTTGTAATTGGGCATCATTTAGATCAATGTGCACACAATGTTGTATCTTCTTGATGATGAATTTGTCAGTCATCTCATCGCTTCCTAAGCCGGCAATCTCATTGGTGATGAGAGCTAGCCAAGAGTACATTTCCGTGACTCCTTCACCATCCTTCATCTTGAACTTGTCAAGCTGACTTTGAAGAACATCCAACTTGGATTCTCTCACAGATTTGGTACCTTCGTGCATATCAACCAAAGTGTCCCAAATTTCCATGGCATTCTCAAGACGACTGATTTTGTTGAATTCTTCGGGGCATAGGTAGTTGAAAAGAATGTCGCATGCTGGAGCATTGTATTGCAATATCTTCAATTCTTCCGCGGTCGCTTCACGATCCGGTTCCTTTCCATCACCAAAGAATTCACCTTGCAAGCCTACACGAACAACAGCCCAAACGGCGGGGTTATGACCAAGAATATGCATTTTCATTTCGTGCTTCCAACTAGCAAAATTTATACCATCAAAGTATGGACCTCTACGGTGATAATTTCCCTCGCTAGATGCCATATTGTCCTAGGTTGTGAAACCAATGCAATTGTCGGATTTCAGGCTCCGCAAAACCCCAAGAAGTTCGAACACAGGGGCATGTGTGAAGATCCCCTGCAGCCTCGCCCTACCTAGCTCGCTACTCGATGATTTCTACGACGAACTCACACGATGACGAGGAAGCAGATGCACACGATGATTTACCCAAGTTCGGGCCGCTGCGAAGTGTAATACGCTACTCCTGCTTTGGTGGATTGCCTCACGAGGAGGTTTGTGGATGAACTAGTACAGTGGTGTGTCGCCTCGTGAGGGCATTATGGTGGTGTCGCCTCTCCTCTGTTGGGTGTCTGTTGTGTTGTCCCTCTCTACGGTGCAGCCTATCCCCTATATATAGCCGCGGCCCGGGTCCTCTTCCCTTATCGCAATGGCGGGAAGGGATCCCACAATGGTCAAATTCGAAGGGGGACAGGAGTACATCCCTACCCTGTGCAAAGGTGGTCTTCGCCTGCAAAGTGGTTGTCGATGATGCAGAGGTGGGCTCGGCGATGACATCCGTCCTGCAGGGCTTGTGGTCGTGGTCTTGTTGTACTAGAATGGAAACCTTTTGGCGGCACTTTGGGAACCCGCGTACTTCCTTGCTCCCTTTGCACCAAAGGGGAAACTGCACCGTCTGGCGCACTAGCGCCCGCCTGTCCTTCCTTGCGTCATCCTTGACTCCTCACGCTGGGTTCTGCATAGGGATCTCCTCCACTACGGAGGGGGCCTGAGGAGGCCCACTCCTTGCTGGTCTTGGTGCTGCCTTCCTCGCGAGCTCGGGTCCTCGCGAGGGCCTTGTCTTGAGTGGGGCCGCGCCAGCCGTGCTTGGCTGACGAGGTGGGCCATGCCTTGGGCCGCAGGCAGGCGGGTCTGGGTACCCCCGTTCCCAGAACGCCGACAGCAATGGAGACCAAAGCTCTGTTACCACTTGTAGGATCGAAAGTGTGTCTAGAGGGGGGTGATAAGACTACTTGACAAATTAAAAATTCTACCTTTTCCCAATTTTAAGTGTTGGCAGATTTTAGCAATGATAGCAAGTCAAGCACACCCTACACATGCATTTCTAATAGTATAGCAGCGAAAAGTAAAGACAAGCATATGTAATAGAGGATAGGGAGGAAGATCAAACGTAATTTGGAGACACGAAGATTTTTCTGTGGTTCCGATAGGTGGTGCTATCGTACGTCCATGTTTATGGA
This sequence comes from Elymus sibiricus, assembly GCA_039707655.1. NCBI lineage: Eukaryota > Viridiplantae > Streptophyta > Magnoliopsida > Poales > Poaceae > Elymus > Elymus sibiricus. The sequence goes on along the minus strand of CM077665.1, from coordinate 215,158,020 downwards.
GTCTTCAACCCACAGAGGGTAACGGTCGTGAGAGTCCATGGAGGGCTCCACCCATAAGGGTCCACAAAGTAGCAACCTTGCTATTCCATAATGACTTCCGTCCACGAAGGACTAGCCTCACTATGGGAAGATCTTCATGAAGTAGGCGATCTCATTGCCCTTACAAACTTGTTGGTTCAACTCCAGAACACGAAGTAGGAGGCTCCCAAGCGAGACCTAACCAATCTAGGAGGCACCACCCTCCAAAAGGTAATAGGCTCGATAATGATGATGAACTCCTTCCTCTTGTCCTTCAAGATGATAGAATCCTCAACACTAAATTACTCTCTCACAGATTTGGCTTTGGTGGAAGAGATTGATTGGGTGGAAAGCAACTTGGGGAGGCTAGAAATCAAGATTCATATGGTTGGATTGGAATGGCTTGATCTCAACACATGATTAGGTGGCTCTCTCTTAGAGAACTGGATGGGGCAAGTATGGAATAGTTCTGAGTGCTTCTCTCTCGAGTGAGTGGTGGTGGAGGAGTATATATAGGCATCTCCAAAAATCCAACCATTACACCTTAACTGACAAACTTGGTGACACTGAAGTACAAGACTCGGTGGTACCGAGTCGCTCAAAAGGTAGCAACTTTTGAATCTCGGTGAGACTGATATATAGTTCTCGGCATTACCGACAAGGTGACCAATGGTCAGATTGCAAATTGGTGGTACTGATCCAAAGTCTCGGACATTCCGAATTTAAGAAAAGGGGCAACAAAAAGTTGGCAATTGGAACTCGGTGGCACCGATGTAGAATCGGTTGTACCAAAAACTTAGGTTTTGGCTGGGATTTGTCTGAGGTGAAAATCGGTAGGGCCGAATGGGAAAATTTGGTGGCACCGATTTTGCATCATAGGCTTTTGACAGACTTTTGTGGAAGAGCTTGTGGATGTTTTTGGTGATTATCACATGTGCAGGTGGAGCATTTTGTTCACCAACAATACCTCATCCCCTTTTAATAGTATTGGCTTTCCTATAGACTCAAAGTGATTTCTCACAAAGTAAAATGTAGAGTCTTCTTGCTTGAAGCTTTGCCAATCCTATTCCTTGCATCTAGGGATCTCTCCACAATCCTTTTGCCATCCCATCATTGAACTATTCCTGAAATATACTTAGTGGAAACATTAGTACAATGAGATATATGTTGTTATTAATTACCAAAACCACCAAGGGAGCAAATGTGCTTTCATCAGTCAAGTATGTACCAGTTTGTCGATGACACTCTGTACAGAAAAACACCAAACGGTGTGAAATTAAGGTGCATTTTCCGGGAAGATGGACTGAAGCTGTTGGCAGAGATTCCCGGAGGTATGTGTGGGTCTCACATTGGATCAAGAACATCCATCAACCAGCGCAAGCTCTCAAGACGATCCCTTTATCCTAGCCATTCTCGGTCTGGTGGCTCGATATTTTGGGCCCCTTTCCCTGCGCCATCGGGGGCTTTGAATTCTTGTTCATAGCAATTGACAAGTTTACGAAGTGGCCAGAGCTGGAACCAGTGAGGAAGGTAACCGTGCAGTCAGCTGTCAAGTTCCTGAAAGGACTGGTGTGCCGTTTTGGAGTGCCCAACAGGGTGATCATCGATAATGGCACCCAGTTCACGAGCCACACCTTTATGCAATACATCCAAAGCCTTGGAAGCAAGGTCTCCTTCGCCACTGTTGCCCACCTGAGAAGTAACGGGACGTCGAGAGGATGAATGTTGAAGTGTTGCGAGGGCTCAAGACAAGAACTTTCGACATACTGTGACTAAGCGGCAAGCGCTGGATAGATGAGCCGTCGGTGGTTCTTTGGTCCCTCAGAACGACACCAAATCGAGCTACTGGCCAGACACCCTTCTCCCTGGTATATGGGGTGGAAGCAGTTCTCCCCACGGAACTCATATACGGGTCACCTCGGGTACTTGCTTACGATGAAGTAGAGCAAGAGCAGCTACGGCATGACGATGCCATGCTCCTCGAGGAAGATCGTCTCCGGGATGCTGTGCATGCTGCACGCTACCAGCAAGCCCTGCGCCGCTATCATAGCCGCAGGGTCCACGCCCGGAGCCTTGAGGAAGGCGACCTTGTCCTTAGGCGCGTTCAGTCCGCCAAGGGTACCAACAAGTTGATGCCGAAGTGGGAAGGCCCTTACCGGGTAGCGCGAGTCACCAGACCTGGCGCAGTCCATGTGGAGACCGAAGATGGCATCAAACTGCTTAAATCATGGAATATTGAGCATCTTCGTAAGTTCTACCCGTAAGGCACGGTTGCCGGGCTCAGTCCCCGTCAACCACCTTCTGTACGAGCCTTGCCATAGTGCATGTAACCCTTTGTACAAAGCAAGGAGCAGACCCTGTGCATGCAATAATAAAGCTAGGCATTGCATCATGCCATCGAACTGCATGTTTACTATGCTTTTTATGTTGCAATGTTATCACTTTTAAGTTTTAGAAATTTGCTAGAGTTCTTAATGAGCCTATTATCCTTGTTGCCGCATTCTCTCTCTCTCCAGAGGGCAGAGGCCTCTTGCCCTACATGTTTGACTATCAGGAAAACAAAGAAGAAGGGCAAAGAAACAAGGACGGTGGCCCATCGTACTCCAGAAAGGGATACTGCCTGAAAAGATAAGTCTAATCACATATCCCAAGCTAGGTGCAATTTGCTCCCTTAAGGAAACCCTTGCTATCGTTTTTGACTCTGTACCATGGAGTCCTTCAGGCAATGGAAACCCTTGTCGGGACGAGCTGTCCCCCAGCTCCTGTCTCTTATCAGCTCTGGGGGGCCGCGCCGATACTGACAAGGAGCCTTGCCGGGAAATGATACCAGCCTGCTGCCGGGGGCTCGCTCCCCCTTTGGCGCTCGCGGTTAGTACTGACCCGACAGATAGTTCCGTGCGGCAAGGACAAACATGTTGACACAGTACAAACAAGGGAAGAAAAGGATAGTACTTAAGGAAGAGAAATAGCATTCTTTCATTCATTTTCGGTACAAAATGGATAAAGATTATATTATGATTAGCTAAAACTTGGCAAGCTCCTACATCTTTTGATTTATAAAAAGATAAGTGCCCCGTAATGCCTTTCTTGTCCCTCTCCTCCTAGGGATTAGGTGGAGAAGAAAAAGAGGGCAAAAGGAGCGCCTGACTGGGAATCGGCGCCTCCCCGCCAAGGCCAGCGGGACGTGTCCCCTAAAGGATTAGAAGGACCCTGCCACCAGCCAGGGCGGACGACGCCGGCATGACGGACGAAGCCGACAAGGAGGAAGAAGGCGGAGGGCAGGTGCAGATGATGGTGCTGCCGAAGCACAGCTGGTGATGATGGTGCTGCCAGCGATCACGACAAGTCGGAGCTGTCATCCACGTTGTTGAAGCGTCGTGGGTTGCCGCCGCTTTCATCTTCCTCATCACCACCGCTCAAGAAGACACCTCCGCCGTCGTCCGAGCCCTTGACGCGGCAGACGAAGAGAACGCCGAGCCTCCCGAAGAGCCTCACAGAGAGCATGGTCGTCCCCGTCGACCCGAGGCAGGGAAGACTCCATGCCCTTAAGGAGTACGCGCAGGCGAAAGGCTCCCACCCATGTGCAGAATACATAATGCCATGGGTGGGGAACTCTGCCACGACCCATGATGGACCGCTACTGCGGCCACTCGCGCGCAGCCGATGGCCGTACAGACGATCTTTCTACCTCGCCTTGAAGAAGGAGCGCAGAGACCGCAGTCCACCACAGTGCTGCGTCTCCGCTATGAACTCCAGCGTGGTGTCGTCCGCGCGGCATTCCGCCAAGACTGAAGCAGCGGGCGACGCATTGGCGGGTGCGCCACCGCAGCTGCCGCTGGTGCGGCCGCGCTTCCCCGTCCAAGGCCCCTCCCGCCAGCTGTCAGTCCAAAACCATCGACCCAAGCTGGGTGCTGTGCACGGATACAAAAGGAAGACCCTGCGGTGGTAGGCGCGCTCGCCCAACCCTCCCCCCTGACCATCAGGAGGGAAGGGACGGTCCGACGACCGGAGAAGAAGGGCAAGCTATGTGAACCTAAGATTGAGGAGGAGCAGGGAATGGATGAGCATCGCCCGCTGTGGCCCCCTATTTATAAGGAAGGGAACGGGGGCAGGCTCTCCTCCGCTCCAAGGCGGCCGCCCTTCTCCACCAATCCCACTACCCACGATCACGGGCGAACAGGTATCTGCCCCATTGCTCCAATCCCTGGCGCTGCAGTTTCTTCCGCTCCCACGCCAGTGAGCCATGCGCATCCACCGCAAACTCCCCACAATGCATGCGGTGCACGTGGCGGAAATGACCTGAGGTAGCGAGTAAGTGCTGGCTTAAAAAGTCGGCAGTTACTCCCTCATATTGCGCACCTGTGCATAAATTTTGGGCCTAACCCAACGGCACTGGGCGAGCGCGCTTGGGCTAGACCCGGGGACTCCTGTCAGTGCACTAGGACTGGGGTACCCAGTGCCCCTGACTTATGCACAGACAGTAGTAGCAAAACCCATCAACATGCATACAGTCAAGACCAAGACTCCGGCAGAAGTAACCTACGCTAAGCAACGCTAGCAAGGTCGATGCAACGGCCTAGGACGGGCCAGAACCGCGCCAGTCACGTCCCCGGTGCCTGCCGGGGACTAAGGCGCGAAAATCTTCAGGAAGACCCGGCAAGCCGTCCCCCGGCAGGCGCGGGCCGGTCGGCCATCGCTCCACCGCATCGCAACGCCAGTCATTTGTCGATGCGGTGTCGAGCCCTCAGGTGGCTAGCTGGCTCCTCTAAGTACGTGGCGGAGTGCTGGAAGGCAGATCATACCCATTTGACACCCGTCCAGAGGCGTGTCAATATACTAAGCAATAGTTAGCCAAAGTGGTGGTAGAAGCTTACCAGGGATGCACCCCCGCACGAAACCTAGGCTAGCATTTATGACATTTTGTCCTAAATGCCAGAGTTAGGTATGATAGCACTGTTGGCTATTTAATCAATAGATAATGTCTGTTTTACCACTGTGGTTGCCCCTTGAGCAATAAAAGGAGGCCCAAGGCAACCTAGCTAAAGATTCAGACCTTTGGACACTTGTACTCACGTAGTAGCTCTCCCGAAGACAACCTTGCCGGGTTTGAGCTCTGCGTGTGCTTTGTATTCCCCCAATCAATCCACCAAAGCAGAAGTAGGGTTTTACGCTTCCCAGTGGCCTGAACCTGGGTAAAACACCAGTGTCTCATCGTCGCGCTGCCTCACCACCTATGCTCTTTGTGCAACGTGACCTCACCCCCGCCGAACCACAAAGGGGCCGATGGCCCCATAGGTGATCGTGTGCATCGTGACCCGACAGCCTTGAAGAAGCAACGAAGGAGCATGTAGCCGGTTTCGTTAACCGGTACGCCTTCATGGCCGAGGCCAGGAGTGGTGATGACGATCCCTCTCCAGATGACGATGAGAGCAGTGACAGCAGCGACCTGTGCACCTAGACTTTCCCTGGCTCTCCCCTGTAATAAGGTAGGCATGGCCCCGCGGAGACGTGAAGACATTCTTATGATACTTCCGTATTAATTGCCCGACGCTTTATCCATTTCCGCTTTCCTCCTGAAGCCCCCTTTCCTTCTTTTTACGCTGCCTTTGTGCCCTGGGTCGCTGGGCTCCTGCCCCCGAGGCAGGCAACATCGTCGCTGGTATGCTTGGAGCGAGGGCTCAGCAAGGCCAGAGCGTGCATGGCTCTTGGGGGTGGTAGGAAATCCTGAGGCATGATGCTCAGGGTCCCGCCCCCCTTGATGCGTAGGCGACTCGTGCCAAGGAATTTAGGACGTCTTGAGAGGAAAACATGGGTGAGGGGACCCTAGGGGTTTATAAACTTAGCTCCCCCAAGGTGCGGGATGTCGAAGCAAGCCCTCCGTAGGGAGCTGCTTGTGAGGCGCGGCACCTCGCAAAGTCTTCCGTGTGCGGGATGCCACCCGCGAGGCCTCCCGAGGGTGGGGGGGGCTCTTGAAGCCCTCGATGTCCCGCAGTAGGGAAAAATGCCAAGTTTTGCAAGGGCGCTCAGCAGGGCGCGTTCGTGAGGTCTCCTATGGGTGTTACACGAGGAGAAGAAGGCACCAAGGACCTGGTGAGGTGACGTACACGGGATCAGGCCCGCGAGCCAGAGATCAGTCGCTTGGGTTTTGCAGTGCTGCAGGGACTGACCAGAGCACAGACACCGCGCCTAGCCCCCGCCCATGTGACAAACACAGGGGGGATCGCGAGCATGCGCCCATCCCGAGGCAAACTCAGCTGCAAGCACACAGGAATTCCGAAGGAAATGAGATTTACTAATGCATGAAGCAGGTTCATTACATAGCAGAGAGATACATGCCGCCATGTTCGGAACGGGTCGGCATGAGGTTGGTGCAGCTGGAAAGTTCCCTCAAACATGACAGAAATGATGCCGTGATGGACACGGATCAGCCTGAGGTTGATGCAGCTGAAAAAGTGCCCTCATTGTCAAAAACTCCGTCATGTCTGAGCATGGGGTATCTGCCGGCACTGAGCATGGGGATTCCATGAGAGTGGGAAGGGAGTCTCATGTGCCGTAGGCAGCATGTGTAGAGAGAGGCCCAGAGCGTGTACAGCTCCGTGTCGCTCGTATCTGTGGAGCTCGGATAGAACTTACGGTGATGGAGGGTGTTCCATGTGTTTTGTACCGGAACACCCTTCGCCGTCATTAGCGGGGCCGCGATGGGCCGGTTGGTGGTCGTGAACCACGCCTGTGGTGCGGGACTCCAAGCTCATGCGCGCCAGCCTCGCAAGGATGGCTGCGGCATTCCCGAGGCCGAAAGGCACGGGCATAAACGGAGATGGATGAGGGGAGGGCCTCGCGGAGCGAGCCTGTTTGAGGGAGACGAAGTCGACACACATAAGCCTGCCGCCACGCGGCTTGGAGATTGGGGCGGGGCTGACGGTCCGCCTGGGGTGGGGAGATTCGCTAGTGATTTCTGCATCTTGGAGCTTGCTGACGGGCCATGCGCTCTGGCGCACGGCTGAGTGGTGCTCGAGCACCTCCCTCGGCAGGCCGGGCATGCCTGATGCTATCCATGACAACACATAAGAGCTTTCCTGGACGAAGGTGATGAGCGTGCCTTCCTATTCGAGGGAGGGGGCATCGCTAATGGCGCGGGAGGGTTTTGTGTTGCCCTCACCTAGCGACGCCCCTTTGGACCCGGCCGCTCCTGAGGGAGCAGGGGCATCTTCTTCACGGGTGCTTCCTCGGCAAGTCCAAGGATGTCCTCGTCGGCAGGGTCTGCAGCGGCGGCGGCCTTGTAGGCATGCTCGCGGGTGTGCACCGCGTCCTTCGCATCGCAGCGGATGGTGATGGTGTCGCCGCAGTCGGGCATCTTGACGAGGCCGTAGGCGTGATGGGTAACGGCCATTAACTTAGAGAGCACCGGGTAGCCCAAGCTGGCATTGTAGGGCAGGCCGATGTGCGTCACATCGAAGTCGATGAACTCCGTGTGGTAGTTCTTGCGGGTGCCGAAGGTGACGGGTAGGCGCACTTGCCCCGACGGGATGGTGGAGCCGTCGGTGACACCCGAGAAGGGCCTAGTGGGCATTAGGCGCTCATAGGGCACTTGAAGCATCGCGAAGGTCTCCACGGAGAGCACATTGAGCTCTGCCCCACCGTCGACGAGCATCTTCATGACAACCATGTTGCTGATAGTGGGAGTGCACAACAGAGCAACGACGCCCATGGGCTTCGTGGATTTGAGGTGGTCACTGGCGTCGAAGGCGATGTGGGAGGTCGAACCACTTGAGGCAGCTGGCAGTTCCGAGCACCGGGAGGGCCGCATTCACCACACGAGAGAACTGCTTGAAGTGGCGGTTGGATGGGGCGGGGGCTGGGCCGTGCCAAGGATGCAGGCCATCCCGCGGGGCACCTGGTAGCGTGGCGTAGGCCTGAGGGTGGACCTGCTGCGGCTGGTGCTGCCAGCCCTGACGGTTATTTCCACCGGCGCCATTGTTGTTGTCGTCCCAGCGACCGCCTCCGCTGCCACCGCTGCAGCCCCTGTCGCGCTCCTGGCAGCCGCCGCGGCGGCCGGTGCGGCCCTCAGGAAGCTGCCTGAGCTCGTAGCAGTCCTCGATGTTGTGGGAGTTCACGTTGTGGTAGGCATAGGCAGGGCAGTCATCCTTCTTGGCTTTGCCGCGGACGTGGCCATGCTTGTACTCTGGCTCTGTCGCAAGCACGGCAGGGTCGTTGCGCTTAGGGTCCTTGCCCTTGTATTTCGCTGAGCTAGGCTCGGCGTCAAGGTTGTTATGGCGGAACAGGCGCCCTTCCTCAGCCATGGCACATCGGTCGGTGAGGACGAAGAAGTCCGCCGCGGAATCTGTGGGATCACTAGAAGGGATGTCTAGAGGGGGCTGAATAGACTACTTGACAAATTAAAAAACTAACCTTTTCCCAAGTTAATTGGTTGGCAGATTTTAGCAATTCTAACAAGTCTAATGCACACAAAGATTTTTCCCGTGGTTCCGATAGGTGGTGCTATCGTACGTCCACGTTTATGGAGACTTCAATCCACGAAGGGTAATGGTCGCGAGAGTCCACGGAGGGCTCCACCCACGAAGGGTCCACGAAGTAGCAACCTCATCTATTCCATGATGTCCTGCATCCACGGAGTACTAGCCTTACTCGGGGTAGATCTTCATGAATTAGGCGACCTCCTTGCCCTTAGCAACTCTCTTGGTTCAACTCCACAATCACGAAGAAGGAGGCTCCCAAGCGACACCTAACCAATCTAGGAGGCACCACCCTCCAAAAGGTAATAGATGTGGTAGTATGATGAACTCCTTGCTCTTGTGCTTCAAAAGATAGTCTTCTCAACACTCAATCAGTCTCTTACAGGTTTGGCATGGGTAGAAGAGATTGATTGGATGGAAAGCAACTTGGGGAGGCTAGAAATCAAGATCCATATGGTTGGAGTGGATGATCTTGACCTCAACACTAGGGTAGGTGGTTCTCTCTCAGAAAATTGGATATGGCAAGTGGGTGTATGTTCTGAGTGCTTCTTTTGTGAGTGAGTGGTGGTGGAGGGGTATATATAGGCATCTCCAAAAATCCAACCGTTATAACATAATTGCCCAACTCGGTGAAACCGAAGTGAAAACTCGGTGAAACCGACTAGTAAAAAATGTGGCAACTTTGGGGTATTCGGTGAGACCGATATATGAATCTCGGTGGTACCGATATGGGTGACCTAGGCAGTTACCAAAACTCGGTGAGACTGGTTCCTCAAACTCAGTGGGACAGATTTTTAGAAATTGGTTAACAGAGAGTTGGTCGAACACTCGGTGAGACCAATTCTCAAAACTCGATGGGACCAATTCTTGAAAATGGCTAGTAGAGAGTTGGTCACTGGTTTCGATTGCACCTAATGGATTGTTGGTAGTACCGAGATGCTAGGGTTTTGTTAGGCTTCTTCCTAGGGTAAAACTCGGTGGATCCGAATAGGAAATGTTGGTGTCACCGAATTTTGACTTTTGGCTTTGGACAGAAGATTTGTGTGGGAAAGTGGGTGAGTATCTTTGGTGGCTAATCTCTAAGCACTTGAGCAACCAGATCATCATATTTACCTCATCCCCTTTTAATAGTATTGGCTTTCCTATGGACTCAAAAGTGATTTCTCACAAAATGTAAAATGTAGAGTCCCCATTCTTGAAGCATGGCCAATCCTATTCATTCCTTTCCTTGGTGAGGTTCTCCACACAATCCTTAGTCAATCCTCTCTGTGGACTAAACCTGAAATAAAGTAGATAGAACTATTAGTCCAAGAGACAATGTATGTTGTCATGAATTATAAAAACCACCAAGGGAGCATATGTGCTTTCAATCTCCCCCTTTTTGGTAATAGTTGACAACATACAATCAAAGCTTCAAATTAGGATATGCAGGAATATGTGATAGCTTTTAAGGATACATGACTAATACAAGTTCCCCCTAAATGTGTGCAATCCATTTTAAAGGATAGTGGCTTTGGAATGCATGAACACACACATAGTAGAAAGGACATGAGAAGTAATGTATATCTTGGCTATATGCATCAAATATATGTGAATGAGGTGTTTCCATGTTCAAGACTTCACCCTTGCAAACAATATGTGCAAGAAGCAAGAGATCATCTTGACCAAGGATATGATGCATATACTTACCTTGAAGTTCTGGAGCATTCTAGTAGTAGAAACACACTTGAGAAAACATTTTTAGGAAACACAAGAGTATTCTACTCATCCAAATGCAAAAGGATTCAAGAGTAGCAAGATATGGAAGACATATGAAAAATAGAGTTTCTTAAGATTGATATATCTCCAAACACATTTAGGACTTTCTCCCCTAAGTATGGATTTGTAAATCTTCCTCTCCCCCTGAATCTTAGCATGTAGATGTTAGGAGTAGGTAGGGTGAGACAAGTCTAACATAAAAACATATGCACTCTCTCCTCAAATTAAGTAGCATGAATTTGGTCTTCTCTCTCTCCCTTGAACAGATATTCAGATATTTCTCCCCCTTTGGGTAAGCCTAAGCTTAAATGTTCTTAGATATTCTCCCCCTTGATATATTCTCCCCCTATATACAAGCATAAGCTTTGATATTTCTCCCCCTTTTGAGATTTCTCCCCCTTTGTCAACAAGTATAAGCTTTGATATTTCTCCCCCTTTGGCATTAATTTCCAAAAAGGGTGCCACAAAGGGTCAGAGGGAAGGGATCCTTGAGAATAAGGGTCATAGAAAGTAGGGATCCTTGAGAGTAAGGGTCATTGAGAGCATCTGAGACTCAAGGGATCCTTGAAGATAGTTTCTCCCCCTACTAGCATCTGAAAAACTTTAAGGTTTCTCCTCCTTTTAACAAAGGGATCCTCGAATAATTTAGATTTTTCACATTTTGACAAAGAACACAGAAGATAGCAAGATTGGTGGCTCTGAGGCAAATGAGTCGGTGGAACCGATATGAGGTTGTGCAGCCTATCTGCATGTTCGGTGGCACCGAGTTATCTGAATCGGAGGGTCCGTAATGCAAAACAGAAACTTGGGAAAGTTTGTCAAAAGCAATTTTTCAGAAAGTCCCAATTGAATAAAATGATTTGCAGTGAATTTTCAAAAGGAATTGCAGGGAATATTCAGAAAGTTTTGCAAGGAATATTCAACTAGATGGAAATTGAGTGGTTACAACAAAGCATGCAATTAAAGATGAACCAAACAAGATACTTCATCTAGATGATGGGCGGTGACTAGGTCACCTATATTAGAGTATATTGACTTAAGGAGCCAAGCAAGAATACTTGATCATAGGTCATACTCTATGTTAAGCTCAAAATGGGGTTACCATTTTTCGTTTAAGCATTTTAATGTTTTCATATCACTTGAGTTGCTTTATCTCATGACTTGGAGTAAAGCTATTTCAAGGATATGATCACATACCTTTGAGTGATGTTAATGACGTGGCATGTAGGAGAACTTCTTGTGGATGCTCGCGGTTGATTAAGATCATCTTGAGTTGGGAGAAATCCATCTTTTCTTTGAAGCTAGGTCCTCCTACAAGAGTTAGTCATGCAAGGAAGAACAAGATATATCCAAATGACAAGAATGAACTTTGTTTATCAAGTGGTTGTCAAGGATATGGTTTGTGCTATCTTCTTCCTTCCATCATCAAAGAAGGGTTGTGGATACTTGGCCTTGACAAGATTGCTTGTGATATGAGTTGGTGGCAATCTTGTGGAGTGTAGTTCTTCGAAGTACCTACAAAAGGATAGATGCAATACAAGGGAGCATAGATTTCCAAGATATAAGATGGTGTCATATCAAGTGTAACATGGAATAGTCATGTAAGCTCATGCCCTCGCATGTATCCGAGTGAGTCTAGCTCAAGTTTGAAGCATCAATGCTGTTCAACTCACTCCTCAAGTGACAAAACACTTTCTCATCAAGTGGCTTAGTAAAGATATCGGCCAATTGCTTGTTAGTGCGAACATGTTTGAGATTAATGTCCCCTTTTGCAACATGATCACGAATGAAATGATGACGAACTTGTATATGCTTAGTTCGATAATGTTGCATGGGATTATGAGAAATCTTAATAGCACTCTCATTGTCACACAACAATGGAACATGTCTCACATGGATTCCATAATCCTTAAGAGTTTGAGTCATCCATAGTAATTGCGCACAACATGATCCGGCGGCAATGTATTCCGCTTAGGCGGTGGATAGAGATACTGAGTTTTGTTTCTTCGATGACCAAGACACAAGAGATCTACCAAGAAATTGACATGTACCCGAGGTGGATTTTCTATCAACCTTATCTCCAGCATAGTCCGAGTTGGAATAGCCAACAAGGTTAAAAGAAGATCCCTTGGGATACCATATGCTAAAGTTTGGTGTTTGTATCAAGTATCTCACAATTCTTTTCACGGCCTTAAGATGACACTCTTTAGGAGCACCTTGATATCTAGCGCACATGCACACACTAAGCATAATGTCGGGTCCGGAGGCACATAGTTATAACAATGAACCAATCATTGATCGATAAACCGTTCGATCAACCGGTTTGTCCTCCTCGGTGGGGTCAACATGTCCACTAGTAGGCATAGGAGTTTTCATACCTTTACACTCTTGCATGTTGAACTTCTTTATCAAGTCCTTGGTATACTTGGTTTGAGGGATGAAAGTTCCTTCTCTCGTTTGCTTGATTTGCAAGAATTTCAGCTCACACATCATGGACATCTCATACTTCTCGAACATCAACCTTCCAAATTTCTCACTAAATTGTGGGTTAGTAGATCCAAAGATAATATCATCCACATAAATTTGGCACACAAATAATTCACCATTAACTCTCTTAGTGAGTAAGGTTGCTTACCAATTTCGAAACCTTTTTCGATAAGAAACTTCGTTAAGCATTTGTACCAAGCTCGTGGAGCTTGCTTATGACCATAGAGAGCTTTACGAAGCTTGTAGACATGATTAGGTTTCTTAGGGTTTACAAAACCATGGGGTTGTTTAACATAGACCTCTTCTTCAATCTCACCATTTAAAAATGCACTTTTAATATCCAGTTGATAAAGCGATATCATGGTGATTAGCATAAGCAAGAAGAATGTGGATAGCTTCAAGTCTAGCAACGGGGGCATAGGTCTCACCGTAGTCCATACCTTTGACTTGGGTGTGGCCTTGAGCCACGAGACGCGCCTTGTTGCGTATGACTTGATCGTCTTCGTCTTGTTTGTTCCGAAACACCCATTTGGTTCCGATGATGTTTTGCTCGTCCTTGGGCTTCTCCACTAGTGTCCACACTTCGTTCCTCTCGAAGTTGTGTAGCTCCTCGTGCATAGCATTCACCCAATCCGGGTCCTGAAGATCTTTTTCTAACTTCAAAGGCTCAATACTAGAGATAAATGAGTAATGCTCACAAAAGTTAGCCAATCGATTTTTAGAGCGAGTAATTCTCCCCGTTTGTATGTCACCGAAGATTTGCTCTAAGGGATGGTTTTTGTTCACTCTTGCTCGAACTCGAGGTAGCTTTTGACAGTGGAGCTTCTTCATCATCATCTTCTTCTTCATTGTTGTTAAAGGTGTCATTGCCTTGAGGTGGTTGTGAAGGTGGTTGCGGTGGATCATCAAGATGAACTTCTTCATCTTCTTCATCTTGTTGTGTACCGCTAGTGGATGCCTCCATGTCGTGTTTAGGTTCGCATTTATGCGAAGTAGGAGCTTCCACTTGAGTCAATGAAGTACTTTCCTTCGCCCCCATGGGATGAATCTTGCCGATGGACAAGTCTTGGATAGCTTCCGAAGGTTCCTTATCTCCTACATCATTGGGCAATTGTTCGAGTTGCGAACCATTAGATTCATCAAACTTCACATCTACCGTCTCTTCAACTTTTTGAGTGAAGTTGTTGTAGACACGGTAAGTGTGAGAGTTTGATCCGTAACCGAGTAGGAAACCTTCATGAGACTTAGGAGCAAATTTACAAGGACGATGCTTATCAAGAATGTAACACTTGGAACCGAATACCCAAAAGTATCCAATTTGGTGCTTGTTACCGGTGAGTCGCTCGTATGCCGTTTCACCGAGAAGCTTGTGTATATAGAGTCGGTTCGTAGCATGACAAGTAGTTTCCACGGCTTCTGCCCAAAAGTGTCTTGGCGTCTTTTATTCGTCGAGCATCGTTCCAGCCATCTCTATAAGAGTCCGGTTCTTCCTCTCAACAACTCCATTTTGTTGAGGCGTGTACGTAGCCGACAACTCATGTGAAATCCCTTCTTCGTCAAGAAAGGTATCCACATTCGTGTTCTTGAAGATCCATATGAAGCAACTCGAGTGGTCTCCTAGTAGTCATGATATTCTTTACGGGATGACTTCCACCTACTTGCTTTCCATCTTGACAAGCACTACAAAGTCTATCTTTGTCAAAGATAACATGTTTAACACCAAGTATATGATCACCTTTCATGAGCTTGTCTAGATTACGCATACCAACATGTCCTAGTATTCTATGCCAAAGCCAACCTTTACAAGATTTTACAATAAGACAAGTACGAGGTTTGGATCTCTTAGTGAAATCAATAATGTATAGATCACCTCTACGGAAACCGGTAAAGACCATGCTATGATTATCTTGACGAAACACTTGGCAATTTACTTCGGTAAATAGCACATTAAAACCGAAGTCGGCAAGTCTAGATATGGAAAGAACATTGTAGCCAAGCGATTCAACAAGCATGACATTTTGAATAGAGCTATCATGAGATATGGCCACCTTACCAAGACAAAGTACCTTACCCTTGGAGTCGTATCCAAAAGTCACATACCTTCGCAGTCAATGGTTTGGTGTGATCACTTGAAACATGTCTCTATATCCGTTCATATGATCGGTGCATCCACTATCGAGAATCCACTCTTTTCCTCCGGACATGTAATCCTTGAAGTTTTCCATGAGACTTAGATTCTTCATAGTCTTCTCATACTCGATGTCGAACAATTCATCATCATCATAGTAGCCATGTTCCACATTGTCATCATCAAGTGGAAAATCCTCGTCATAGGAAACAAGTGATTTGTTAGAGTTGTGATCATGACAATGTTCAGGATTATGAATGTGAATGGCTTCAACAATGATGTTGTTGATAGTTATGACATCTCCTTTAGCACGCATGAGGTCTCAAAGCTCAAATTGATAATCATCAAACTTAGGATCACTAGGCATCATTTTGTGAAAATCAATAGATTAATGAAGAATTTCATCAAGAATACTCAATGAATAAATTGGATATCGTTTCTCCAAATCATTCCACAAAGTATAAGCACATTCAGAATTCTGCATTTGATCAAACAAAATTCTAGGCAATCCTCTAATCACAAGATTAACAGTTCTAAGATTACGAAGCATGTCAATTTCCTCTTCGTGTGTGGGATGTAAAGGATCAATGGGAGGTACATAGGGGTTCTTAACATACTTTATCAAATGGAATTCATTGAATAACTCAAGCATCTCATATTTCCATTGACTATAGTACTCCCCATCGAGAATGGGCACTCTACAACTAAGACTCCCCAAACTAGACACATCCATTTTCCTCCAACGGTCATGAAACCAAAGCAATGGAGACCAAAACTCTGATACCAATTGTGGGATCACTAGAAGGTATGTATAGAGGGGGGTGAATAGACTACTTGACGAATTAAAAAACTAACCTTTTCCCAAGTTAATTGGTTGGCAGATTTTTGCAATTCTAACAAGTCTAATGCACCCTACACATGCTAGTCAGCAAGTATGGCAACGGAAAGTAAAGACAAGCATATGTAAGAGAGTAGAGATAGGAAGATCAAACACAATATGGAGACACGAGGATTTTTCCCGTGCTTCCGATAGGTGGTGCTATCATACGTCCACGTTTATGGACACTTCAACTGTCGGGGCCGGATTTCCGGGGCACAATATCCCAGAAATTAACCCCTCGTGTCATCACCAGCCCCAGGATTTCTGTTTGCTGGTGGACACTTCCTCGATACAGAATTCCAAGCAATTAGAAGAATTGGATACAAGATCGTAAAGGTCTAATGATGCAATAATGATTCCTGGTGGTGGATGACGGAAGCGATTCGTGAATTCTCCAACGTCGATGGGCTCCATTTCCACAGGAACGGCTGGCCTGGATAACTCCTATCCCGCGTGGCTACTATCCTAGGCTCCGTATGGACGTCGTCATAATACTCTTCTGACCTGGCCAATGAAATAACCAGGGACAAGCCAGTGAGTACGTTTGAATGTACTCGCAAACATTATGAACAAATGATATACCGAATGCAGCAGATAACATATGATCATTGTGAACTAAACTATTTGCTTATGCTCATGCTGGACTATATTATATGCATGCTGACAGGAATTAAATCATGGCATGATGACATATTGGCATGTGCAGAAGTAACGTGTTAGTGACAAACAAAGAAGGTTGATGGAAAATCGGACGAGACAGAACCATCCGAGAATCCAAAGGAAATATAAAAGAAATGCCGGTTGGATGTCAAGTGACATCACGGTAGGTCTTGAAGAGAAATGCCAAACGGGTGTCTAAAAGAGTAATCGGACGAGACAGAACCATCCGAGAACTCAAGCGACGCCACGAGAGGTCTTGAAAGGAATTGCCAGTCGGGTGTCCACAAGAGTAGTGGCGAGACATACCGCATGTTAAACTCAAGGGACGCCACGAGAGGTCTTGAAAATAAAACTGAATGCCCGGGGTAGTCTAGCCAGCCCCTGAGACACTCAGAAAATAAAATTAAGAGAAACGGGTTAGTCCACAATAATAATCATAACATCAATATTATTCATGATAACATCAGTCGTAGTAGTAATTATTCTGCAAAATAAACCATGCACAATTTTAATCATTTCCTCCGGACACCGACTCTAAGACCGACACTTGACCAACCCAGACTGTAGTCCTTAACCGCGGACACGGCTATTCGAATAGATATAACTCTGCAGAGGGTGTACTCTTTACCCACAAGTAAAGGATTTCTTTAGCCAGCACCGAGATGTTGGCTAATTCCCATTACGGTCTTTAGGTTGAAACACACCTAACCAGCACACACCAGCTTAACCGTACGGATGCCAGGAATCACCCAGGGTATCTATTTGGTAAAAATCTAAGACGGGGAGACCAACGTCCTGCATGGGATCACTATTCATACGCGTGGATTACAAGGGGTGCCCCCCTCTCGGCTACGACTAGCCAGAAACACCCATGCCCCCTGACCCGATGACATGATTTAGTCCATGGCCCTGGAAACCCTAATCGTGGCCCTCTGTACGGTGTGTGCAAGGAAAGGGGTTAACAACTTACTGAACCATACCCCACCTGAGGCACGGACAAGTGGCAGCATGAATCAAGTATGGGGGTTACCGGTGACAAGACTCGATCTATGGTCGACTCAGGAGGTGTTACTTATTATCACCAGTATGCTCTACATATATCACGTGACACCACCGTGTCAAATATGTCCCGTGCCCACCGGCACGTCCAAGGCAGGAGCACACTCTTGGATTCTTACAACTTATACATGTCAGAACTTGAGTGGAATATATGCAAGAGAAAATATATACATGACCATGCATTCATGCAATATTACTACCCATATGCAATTTTCTAATAAATTATCATAACCATGCTTCAAATATACCAACTAGCTATTATAAAACATCCATCATATCATGTGTTCAAAAAAATGCTTGCCTTGAGCATGCAGAAGTGTGTGGTGCACTCCAAAAGTTTGAAATATTATCTCCCCTCCATTTCCTATTTTCAAAAATGTCTAGATTACCACATAATTCTAAAACAGTACTAAAAGGTGTTTCAAATATTTTTGAAACAAATACTAAAATAAACTAGACGAAATATAAGAAATTACAGAAAAAGAATCAATTTATTTGGAGTTCATATGTATTACTTAGGGAATTTCTAAGTTGATATAAATGACTAAATGGACTGTTTAATTGATCCAACAGAAACTAAGCATAGGAAAAATGTTCACCCTAGCTAGAATAATAAAGCATGATTTTATAAGACTGTAGAAATTTGAATCATCTAGTTTGGATTTGAAATTGGTGGCTGAGGAGTTATTTGAATCTCACTGGTAAAAGAAAAAAAAGAAAAGGACAGAGGAGCGCCCTGAGCGTTGTTTAGCCGAGAAGTGCTGTTGGGCCTTGTCCAGCTGTTCAGCCGCGCAGCTCACTGCGGCCTGAGCCGCTGACGGAGGGGGCCCGCCAGCCAGGTTTGACTGGAGGCGTCGCCGTCCTCCCGCGACAGAACAAGGCGGCGTTCCGGCGATCGCCTCTGGCGAACGAAGGTGCCCCACGGTGAGCCGAGCCCATCGTTGTGTCGAGGAGGCCGAGGCGATCCTACCGGTGGCCTGCATGGCCGGCAGGAGGCCCTATCTCACCGGCGACGAGGATCCCCGAAAATCTCCGGCGGAGGTAAATTGGGCGATTCGCCCACGGGCCATTTTCGGCGGAATTGACTTTATACAAGGGTCTGCGGGTGCCCCAGGAGGCCGTTGCTGAAGAAAATGAGGTGGGGGAGGCACAGGAGATGTGGGAATCAACGGGACAGTGGTGGTGGCAGAAGCGGCCGGAGTCGAGGAAGATGGCTCCTCCGGTCGTTTATTTGGCCTTGGGAAGGCTTGCAGAGGATGGGGGAGGGGTTGTGTATGCTCAGACGAGCTCAGGGATGGTTTTATAGGCGGACGACGTCGGTTCATCCGAACAAGGCTTTACCTACCTCGACGGCGGCCATTAATGGCAACAGGAGGGCGGCGGCGAGGTCAGCGAGGCCGGTGAGGTCGGTGCCGGCCCGTGTTAATGCTAGGGTGTGCTGGCCGGCTCATAGGTGAGCCACACGTCGCGGACGGTGCCGTACCTGAGTAGAAGTCGGCGGCGGCGGCTCGGGACGGTGGTGGTCGGCACTAGGGACCAAGGGAAGGTGTCGGCGAGCTCCTGGGCGGGCGGGCTAATCCAGAGGAAGATCAGGACGAGAGGGGGAGGCAGCAGAGCGGCGGCAACAGCTCGATGCCAGTGGCTGCATTACACGCGCTCTAGCCGCGTCCAGTGCACGCATGCGGGGTGCTCGGCCAAATGCCAGAGTACGCTAGGCTGCTCCAACTGAGCTCAATCTTGGAAGGGTGATGGTTACTGAGGTGTCAAGGATGATGGACATAATGTCTTGGCCAGATGATCGAGTTTACAATGCAGGTTCATGAGGATGCAAATTTCTGCCATGCTCACAACCTGTTTGATAAAATGCTAGGGCTAGCCAGAGAGCTTTGTTGGATTTGAAACTTGGCAGAATGGGGTCTCTTTAGATGATAGAGATGATGGTTGAGTTAGTTTGGCAAAAATAAATACTTGCTAGTGTAAGTTTTACTGAAATTCATTTCTGGACAGAAGCTACAGAGGGGTATTTGGTGGACTTCCAAGATGCAAATGAATCTGATCTTCTGGACTTAAGGTTTTAGTTGGAAGGACTATAAGTGGCAAAAATTTGGGAATTGTTTGGGCAAGAAAAATTGGGGTTGTATTTGAAACTCAAAAACAGGACAGAAATGAAAAGAAGATGTTGTGCTCAAAATTTCCAAAAGACCAAGTTAGGTTTTTGCATAAAAGTGATATATAAGCATCACATGACCTCTCTAAATTTTTGTGGAATTTTTAAAGAATTATTTAAAGTAGTTGTAGTGCAACAGAAGCATTTAAAGTATTGAGAATGCTATTAAAAGAATTATTTTGGTGCAAATTTTATTATGAAAATAATTCGTACTGCTATTAAAATATAAATGAAATGGTTTAATTAAAATACCAAAGGCCATGATATTATTTCAAAAATTTCTATATGGAGGGAAGAATTTTGAAAGACAGAACACAAAAGGCTCTTAAAGTTATTTAGGGACTTATTATAAATCAAATTTTTTATTTCTGGCCAAATTTTAGTTAATAAAATCATGGTTAAATTTTTGGGGTGTTACATCAACCCACGAAGGGTAATGGTCGCGAGAGTCCACGGAGAGCTCCACCAATGGAGGGTCCACGAAGTAGCAACCTCGTCTATTCCATGATGGCCTACGTCCACGAAGGACTGGCCTTACTCGGGGTAGATCTTCATGAAGTAGGCGATCTCCTTGCCCTTACAAACTCTCTTGGTTCAACTCCACAATCACGAAGAAGGAGGCTCCCAAGCGACACCTAACTTATCTAGGAGGCACCACCCTCCAAAAGGTAATAGATGTGGTAGTATGATGAACTCCTTGCTCTTGTGCTTCAAAAGATAGTCTCCTCAACACTCAATCACTCTCAGACACAGGTTTGGCAAGGGTAGAAGAGATTGATTGGATGGAAAGCACCTTGGGGGGGGCTAGAAATCAAGATCCATATGGTTGGAGTGGATGATCTTGACCTCAACACAAGGGTAGGTGGTTCTCTCTCAGAAAATTGGATATGGCAAGTGGGTGTATGTCCTGAGTGCTTCTTTGGCGAATGAGTGGTGGTGGAGGGGTATTTATAGGCATCTCCAAAAATCCAACCGTTACAACATTATTGCCCAACTCGGTGAAACCGAAGTGAAAACTTGGTTGCACCGACTAGTACAAAATGTGGCAACTTTTGGGTTTTCGGTCAGACCGATATATGAATCTCAGTGGTACCGATATGGGTGACCTAGGCAGTTACCAAAACTCAGTGAGGCCGATTCCTCAAACTTGGTGGGACCGATTTTAAGAAACTGGTTACCAGAGAGTTGGTCCAACACTCGGTGAGACCAATTCTCAAAACTCGGTGGGACTGATTCTTGAAAATGGCTAATAGAGAGTTGGTCACTGGTTTCGGTTGCACCGAATGGAATGTTGGTAGTACCAAGATGCTACGGTTTGGTTTGGCTTCTGTCTAGGGTAAAACTCGGTGGATCCGAATAGGAAATGTTGGTGTCAGCGAATTTTGACTTTTGGCTTTGGACAGAAGATTTGTGTGGGAAAGTGGTGAGTATCTTTGGTGGCTATTCTCTAAGCACTTGAGCAACCAGATCATTATATTTACATCATCCCCTTTTAATAGTATTGGCTTTCCTATGGACTCAAAAGTGATTCCTCACAAAATGTAAATGTAGAGTCCTCATTCTTGAAGCATGGCGAATCCTATTCCTTCCTTTCCTTGGTGAGTTTCTCCACACAATCCTTAGCCAATCCTCTCTGTGGACTAAACCTGAAATAAACTTGATAGAACTATTAGTCCAAGAGACAATGCATCTTGTCATGAATTATCAAAACCACAAAGGGAGCATATGTGCTTCCAGAATCCCCCTTTTTGGTAATTGATGACAACATACAATCAAAGCTTCAAATTAAGATATGTAGGAATATGTGATAGCTTTGAAGGATACATGACTAATACAAGCCCCCCCTAAATGTGTGCAATATATTTTAAAGGATAGTTGCTTTGGAATGCATGAACACCCACATAGTAGAAAGGACATGAGAAGTCATGTATAACTTGGCTATATGCATCAAATATATGTGAATGAGGTAGCGCAGGAGCTCCTGAACCATGAGTAGCACGGCGCGCGGAGCAGGAGGGTCGCGGCAGGCAAGCGAGGAGATGGTGGGGGAGCGGCCACACGCTTGCTCGTTCACCGACGGGTGGACGAAGGAGGCCACACGCTCCCCAACTGGCTCGGTGGTGGCCCGGCGGCGCCGCCCAGGGGCGCCACGGGCAGCGGGTGCCGCGGCGGCTATGGCGGCACCTCGGCACGCGACGCGCTCTCGGCGGGCGGCAGCTTCATCTATGTCGATGCTGATGTTGTGGTCGAAGGCGCAAAGTTGGCAAGCCCCCCTACCCAGCGTGCCAAATGGCGGAGTCTGGAATCTGCGTCTAAGAACTTCTCCAAGAACAAGGTTCGAACACTGGGGGGCTTGGCTTGGCGACCTGCAACACGACGGTAAGCACATCAAGATCGACGTTGAGCGCACTCCATCTCACCGGAACCGACGGGGAAACACGAGCTACCCAGGTTCGGGCCACCGTGCGGTCTAAAACCCTACTCCTGCTTGTGATTTGTTGATTTGGTAAGAGAGAATCTTGAGTATCCGGTACACGGGTGTTGGGGAGATAAAATGTCTTGATCCCCTAACATGGGCGTGGCCCTTCCCTCTTTGTAGTGCCTTGGTCCTCTTCCCCAAAAATATCGGTGGGAAAGGGATGCCACAGGGCGGCAATTTGAAGGGGGACAGGAACCATGCCTATCCTGACTAAAGGTGGTCTTCACCTAATAAAGCAATCTTCGTGACGTGGTCGTGGGCTCGGCGCTGAGCTTCATCCTGGCGCGCCGATCCGTCGTGGTCCTCTTTCACTGAAGTGGCAACCTTTGGGGAACTTGCTTTTGGAGGGGCAATGGACGCTGCCTCCTAATCACCGAAGAGGGAAACCTCCCTATCCGCACCGACCGACGCGACCCCTATCATCCTCCTCTGTCACACCCTGTACCACTTTGCTATGCTATGGTTTATATAATTTGGACCCATATAAAAGTTTTGCTTACTTGTGATGATTGACTTGAGTGTTATTTGCTTGGATGTCCATTTGCGTTTTATCTCTCAAAGATTCTTCTCCTCACCGTACTCACTTGCTTGATCCAAAACCACTGCCCAATGATCATGCCATGTGTATAGCACATAAAACTATTTTTATCAAATATTATTTTGGCCAAAAAGGATTTATTCAAATTAGGTTTTCAAAAACCCCTGAGTTGAGGGTTGAACTACAAGTCCTCGAATTGGGTGGATTGTTTTGCCACAAAGACTTTATTTGGAACCTACTATATATAAGACTTCCCAAAACCACAAAATATTAATTTTAAAGACTATTTTCCTATTTTAGTTGAAGGCTTTTTCTTAAATCCTGAAATGGTCTTAATAAGGAAAAATTATTTTTATGCTTTCAAAATGTTTGAGAAAATTTAGGGAAACTCAGTGGGCATATATTTCCATATATATTAGTTTGAACACATGGCCATCTTCAAAATATTGGACAAAACTCTCCAAAACCATTTCTGTTCATTTCAAGCATTTGAAGTATTTCTATAAGAATTATTCTCAAATAAATCCAGGAAAATTCTAGCAAGTCACATATGCCTATTGTGATGATCTTGCAAAGTTTCATCCCAATCCAAATTATTTTGGTTCACCAAAATATCCCAAAACCATTCCTGTCCACATCCAAATTTAAGCAACTCTACATTGCCAACTATCTCCTATTGGCCCCAAACTTTGTGGACATGTTCTAATCCCCAAATAATGCTACTAAACCAAGTGGTGCATTAAGGAAAATAGATTTGCATGCCAAGATCTACAGAAACCAGATTCTATTAAATTCTAGTGTTTACAAAGTTTACATTGCAACTTTTCTCAAATAATCTCAAACTTGGTGGCCAACCCCATTTTTACCATCCATTTGATCCTGGTAAAACTCATGGCAAGTGGAGCCTTTTTACTTGCCCAAACACACATCAAACACCTTCTAGCAGATTGGTAGAAACCATGTTTTCACCTCTTCCACTGTTCTCCTTGACCCAAGATTTTTACCACCACTCCTCCTAGTTGCCCTGCACCCCCAGTAAATCCCTCTCCTCAAAAGCTCAATGATTGATGGGGTAAAACCCCAATTTTAACCCCTGGACAGCTAGTGCAGCAGCATTTTCACCTCTCACTCATCTACCCAGGGACTTTCAGAGCACTCAAAGCCCTTCGCTACCACTTTTATACACCCCTAGATCCTCTGGGCATGAGTGGCCACGCCCTAAGCGCCAAGAGCATGCCATGGCATTCCATAAGCGCGCTCTGTAGCATGCTACGGTGACCAGCCGCACTGTAGCAGGAGCATCCCGAGGCGCCTGGCAGCCTAGGGAGACGGGACCTTGTCCCCCGTGTCCCCCTCGACGTCCGCAAGGCTCCAAGCTGTCACCCCCTCCCCCTTCTCTCTCCGATGACCTCCAGCGCGTGTGCCCGATGCCGCCCGAGCCGGCCAATGCGCGGGCTCGCACGTGCGCGCTCCCCCCTCTCCTATCTCTCTTCCTCTGGTCGTGGACAACCCCCAGGAAGACCACAGACAACCCCGCACCTCCTACCGTGGCCTCCATTGCCTTTCCAGCAAGCTCTGGCGGACCACGTCCACGGTGCTCTGGCCCGGGGCTATAAATGGCCTTCCCCGAGCCCTCTCTACCCTTTGATTGCTCCCTCCTCACCCAAATCAAACGCCTGCAGCACCCACGCAAGCCCCGAGAGACCGTGTGCCCGGATGAGACCCGAGCTCCGCCGCCGTCGATCTCGCGGTATGAGGCTTCTCCGGTGCTCCTTCTTCTTCGTCTGGGCCTCCCTCACCACCCTGATGCGATTCCCCTCCTCCTCCTTCTGATTTGCAACCGTAAATGACCGGGGCATCCCCCTCCCGAAGCACCGCCGCCGGACTTCCATGTCGCCGGTGAACGAGAGCTCCCCGGCGCCCCTCTCCTCCACCCTTTGCCTGGCGGCGATGCCCTGAGCATAGCAGTGCCATCAGCTCCTCCCCTCGAGCCCCACATCGTCGGTAGTGAGCTCCCGAGCCCCCTACAGGGAGGAGGGACTTTCATACTCTCGCCCCTCTCTCTCTGGCCACCGGTGCCCGCCCGTCAGGTTCAAACCTGACGAGCGCGCGCTCCTCGGGCCAAGTGGAACAGTGCCACTTTTCTCTTTTTCATTTTCTATAACTTTCCAAAAATTCCATAGATTCAAATATCTTTCCAAATCCAAATATTCTTCCACCTAAAATCTTGTAATATTCTGTACTATTTAATGATGCCACTTGTGCACCTTTTGAAAATAGTTTCATGTACTGGTTTTATTCAAAACCTAGTTTTGAATATTTAAAACCACTGTTAAAATAGTTTTCAAAACTTTTTACACTTCAAAACTAGAAACTAATATTTTTAGTTTTTAGTATTGTATTTTACAGAGTGGTTTGACCTTTTAGAAGTGAATTATTTTTTCTGTTCTTGTCGTGTTCTTATTTTTGCCCGTAAATATTGCGACGATAGATTGTGTTGTTGATGAGGGAGTTAGACCAGAAGACTTGGAAGACCCCGAGGACTTTGTTGAGCCAGGCAAGCAGCCCTTTGACCATGTTTAAGAAACCACTTTATTGCATGGCATATAGCACTTCATTTTGTTATGTTAATCATGATGCTATGGTCACCACCTTTATGGGTTGCCTCTGATACTTTTACTGGTGATACTTGCATGACATGACTCTACCTCCTACTTAGAGTTGTGTGGGTGGGAAGTAGATAGGTTGCTAAGTAGTTGCTACGCAAGGGGGTGGGAATATGCATGATGTCAGAAAGGAAATGATTTAAAAGACTTTTCGAAAACCCCTCCGGGTGCCACTAATGCTCGAGGGAGATTATGATGAGCTAGGTAACCACTTGACAGAGAAGTGGTGTACCGGAGCAAGTTGTGTGTGTGCGTGTTTTCGAAAACAGAGAGATTTAAGATCTGCTGACTGTCCCAACCTTACATGTACAACCACGATACCCCTTATGGGATGAGGCTTTGTTGATTACTTTGGTGAGTGCTAGCAAAGAGCCCGCATTACTAGTGGCGGGAGCGACGTGGTCGCACTCGATACGGGTCGTGCTGGAAAGGATGATCATGGGCTGTTTTTACAGACACCGGGCACTCCATTGCGTGTCCTCGTGGATGATACTTGTGATGTACATCATGAGGGATGGCACCAACGACTGGACTCTTTGTTTGTATATTCAAGGGAAAGACAATGTTCGGGTACTTACCTCGGGTATGAATTATACCGCGAGTCGTGGATGACACGGAAGTTCCCCGAGTCTTGTGGGTAAAGTGTGGAACCTCTGCCGAGTGTAAAACTATTCGAATAGCCATGTCCATGGTCAAGGATAGTTGGGTGGTGGCGCTTAAACTACGTCCGATGTTTTCCCAAACTTGGCGTGAGTGTGGAGAAGGAATACTTGAGTTAAGTCGGATGACTTGACATGATGATTGAACATGAGATGTTCAGACCTTGTTTATATTGATATCTATAAACGGATACTTGTAACCTCATGATGCATGCTCCCACAAGTTGATTGATCATGTCATTAAACTCAAAAATTAGCTTTCCGCAACTTACCTACTTAGTGCTATATCATGCTTTGTTATACCCTGTTCCAAAACATGGGTTGCTTGCGAGTACATTCAAAGTACTCATTGGCTTGCCACTGGTTATTTAATTGGCTAGGCATGGAAGAGCAGGAATATGGTGAAGAATTCGTTAGTGATGAACATGCGAATTAGGACGCTTCCCAGTCAAAATGCCTGTAGGGTTAAGGCAGATGGCATGGGTCTACGATACCTTTCAAGATTTTTGCTACGAGTTTATGTTTTCTATTTGTCCTTCATGTCCCTATCTATGTAAGACTTGACCTTGATGGTCTTTATTTGTGTAAGATGGTATATATGGATATAAGACTCTTGTTATTCAGCTTCTGTCTGTTCTGTGAGCATTTATCTTTGGGATCACTGTAGACGTGCAATCGGTGATCACGACTTATGAGTTGGGGTCCCCACATCCTTTGTGCGGGTGCGTCACCCACGAGGCAGGGGCGTTAGCCTCGCGGCCCGGCCACCCGCCGAGCCTCGTGAGGCGGCCCCATGAGGGGGTCCTCACGAGGCGGCCCGACACCTGGTGGCCTCCTCCAGAGCTTGCTCCCCCGGAGGCAGTTTGCTCTGGGTGGCCTAGGCAAGGACGTCTCGCTTGGGCCGGCCCAGCATCGCCCTCAGGGCCAACGGTTGACGGGCTTTGGTACCCTGGGTACCACTGGGCCGACAGTCTTTCCCTGGGCACACGGTGGAGCTCCTTTGTGTATCAAAGAGGCAGCCCACGTGATAATTTGATGTATGTAGTAGTTGTTCACTCAATGGTGGGTCGTGCACCATGCGTGATGAATCAAAGTGCGACTTGACGCGGTGGCACGTTATATTTAAATAAAGTTTTATTCTTCGATGGCACATACACAATATGAAACAATTGTTATCGAGACAAAAATGAAAACCGCTCCACTATCTATAATATAGGCCTGATCCTCAACGCTTGCTTGCTGGGGTTTGTCTCTTCAAACTCTCTCAGATAAGAAAGCGGTGGCCACTCTCTCTCTCTCCTCATAGCTGGTCACTGATCCAGCCAGATCCTGTCTGCCGGAGGAAGGGGAGGATCTACCAGATTGGTGCGGTCGCCGTTGTTGAGGAAGGAAATGTTGGGTACGTAGCATGAAAAAGAAAAAAAATCCTACCAAACACCCAAGATCTAAACTAGCTAGGAGATATATAGAAACAAGAGGGGAAAGTGCGTCTACATACCCTCGTAGACCGTTAAGAGGAAGCGTATATTACGCGGTTGATATAGTCGTACTCGTCACGATCCAATCACGATCTAGCACTGAACGGATGGCTTCTCTGCATTCAGCACACGTGCAGCTCGATGATGTCTCCGCCTTCTTGATATAGCAAGCAAGGGCAGAGAAGTAGATGGGATCACTGACAACTTGATGGTGTGATGGCGATAGTGGTGAATTGGTGCCAGCAAGGATTCGCTGAGCGGTGCCGATATTACTAGTGGAGGAGGAAACAGAGTAACAGGAGAGGTAGGGGCTGCACCATGGCTTGGGGTGCGGCTGCCCTCCCTCTCCCTCTCTATTCATAGGGGTAAGGGGAGGGTGCACCGACCCAAGCCGCTCCACCAAGGGAGGGGGCGGCGGCCAAGGGGGTGGCTTGCCCTCCAAGGCAAGGGGGTGCCCCTTTATGGTTGCCACTCCCAACCTTAGGCACATGGGCCTTCGGGGGGGGGGAGTGGCACCCAGCCCACCAGGGGCTGGTGCGCCCTCTCTTCAGCCCATGTGGCCGTCGGGGCAGGTGGGACTCTCCCGGTGGACCCCCGGGGACCCCTTGGCACTCCCGATACATTGTCGCAAATACACGGAACCTTTATGGAACCCGAATATAACTTGCCCTTATATAAATCTTTACCTGCAGACTATTCCGGAGATCCTCATGACGTCCGGGATCTCATACGGGACTCCAAAGAACATTCGGATACCAATGTACATATCCCAATAATACTCTAGCGTCACTGAACATTAAGCGTGCGGACCCTACGAGTTCGGGAATTATGTAGACATGACCGAGACACCTCTCTGGTCAATAACCAATAGCAGGACCTGGATGCCCCTATTGGTTCTAACATATTCCACGAAGATCGTTCATCGGTTGAACCACAATGTCGAGGATTCGATTAACCCCGTATGCAATTTCCTTTGTCTAGCAATATGTTACTTGCCCAAGATTCGATCGTCGGTATCTCCATACCTAGTTCAATCTCGTTACTGGAAAGTCTCTTTACTCATTCTGTAATACAAGATCCTGTGACTAACTCTTTAGCCACACTGCTTGCAAGATCTTACGATGTTGTATTACCAACATGGCCAACAAATATCTCTCCGTTGTACAGAGTGACAAATCCCAGTCTCGATCCATGCCAACCAAACAAACCCCTACAGATATACCTGTAGAGCACCTTTATGATCACCCAGTTTTGAAGTGACTTTTGATAGCACACAATGTATTTCTTCGGTATCCTGGAGTTGCATGATCACATGTTCTTAGGAATAGATACTTGACATGAAGATAAGTTGTAGCAATAAATTTAAGTGACACGATCAAATGCTAAGCTTACGATAGGGTCTTGTCCATCACATCATTCTCCTAATGATGTGATCCCTTTATCAAATGACAACTCATGTCTATGTCTAGGAAACCTTAACCATCTTTGATCAATGAGCTAGTCTAGTAGAGGCTTACTAGGAACGCGGTGTTGTTTATATATACACACATGTATTTAAGTTTTTGGTCAATACAATTATAGCATGAGTAATAAACACTTATCATGAGCAAGGAAATATGATAATAACCAATTTATTATTGCCTCTAGGGCATATTTCCAACAGTCTCCCACTTGCAGTAGTCAATTATCTAACTTACATAGTAACTAATCTAACACCCACAGAGTTCTGGTGCTGATCATGTTTTCTTCGCGAGAGAGTTTAGTCAACAATTACGCACCATTTAGATCTGTTTGTACTTTACAAATCTCTATGTCTCCCTCCTTGATCCAATCTCAGATGGAGTTGAAACGACGCTTTATATGCTTGGTCTTCTTGTGAAACCCGAGCTCTTTGGCAATGGCAATGGCTCTAGTGTTGTCACAAAGGATAGTCATCTGATATGATGCACTAGGCACAACTCCAAGATCGGTCATGAATATCTTCATCCAGATGCCTTGCTGCGCTGCTTCTGAAGCAACTATATATTCCACCTCATAGGTAGATCCTGCCATGACGCTCTGCTTGGAACAACACCAACTGACATATCCACCATTTAGAATAAATACGTATCCGGTTTGAGACTTAGGGTCGTCCGAATCAGTGTCAAAGCTAGCATCGACATAACCCTTTATGATGAGCTCTTTATCACCTCCATAAACGAGAAACATATCCTTGGTCCTCCTCAGGTAGTTCCAAATATTTTTGACAGCTATCCAATGATCAACTCCTGGATCACTTTGGTACCCCCTGCTAAACTTATGGCAAGGCATACATCAGTTCTGGTACATAGCATGACATACAATATAGAGCCTATGGTTGAGGCATAGGGGACGACCTTCATCCTTTCTCATTCTTCTGCCATGGTCGGGCTTTGAGTCTTACACAACTTCGCACCTTGCAACACAGGCAAGAACCCCTTCTTGGACTGGTACATTTTGAACTTCTTCAAAATCTTTTCAAGGTATGTGCTTTGTGAAAGTCCTATCACACGTCTTGATCTATCTTTGAAGATCTTGATGCCTAATCTGTAAGCAGCTTGTCCAACGTCTCTCATTGAAAAAATCCCGTTCAAGTATCCCTTCATGCTTTCCAGAAGTTCTATACTATTTCCAATCAACAATATGTCATCGACATATAATATTAGAAATGCTATAGAGCCCCCACTCACTTTCTTGTAAATACAAGCTTCTCCATAAACTTGTATACACCCATAAGCTTTGATCACCTCATCAAAGCGAAGATTCCAACTCTGAGATGCTTGCACTAGTCCATAGATGGATCACTGGAGTGCCAAACCTTCTTAGCATACTTAGGATCGACAAAACCCTCCGGCTGCATCATATACAACTCTTCCTTACGAAAACCATTAAGGAACACAGTTTTGACATCCATCTGCCAGATTTCATAACCGAAAAATGACGCAATTACTAACATAATCCTAACAGACTTCAGCATCGCTATGGGTGCGAAAGTATCATTGTAGTCGACTCGAACTTATCGGAAACCCTTTGCGACAAGTCAAGCTTTATAGATGGTCACATTACCATCAGCGTCTATCTTCTTCTTAAAGCTATATTTGTTTTCGATTGCCTGACGATCATCGGGCAAGTCTTCCAATGTCCATACTTTGTTTTCATACATGGATCCTATCTCGTATTTCATGGCCTCCAGCCATTTGGCAAAATCCTGGCCCATCAATGCTTCCTCATAGTTCACAGGCTCGCCATTGTCCAACAACAAGACAGGATTACCGTACTAGTCAGGGGTAGTACGTGTCCTTGTGGACCTATGAAGTTCGTTAGTAACTTGATCTGAAGTTTCATGATCATCATCATTAGCTTCCTCTTCAACTGGTGTAGGCATCACATGAACATCTTTCTGTGTTGCAGTACTCTCCAATTGAAGTGAAGGTTCAATAACCTCATCAAGTTCTACCTTCCTCCCACTCAATTCTTTCGAGAGAAACTCTTTCTCTAGAAAGGATCCATTCTTAGCAACAAGAATTTTCCTTCAGATCAGAGATAGAAGGTATACCCAATAGTTCCTTACGGTATCCTATAAAGATGCACTTTTCCACTTTAGGTTCGAGCTTATCAGGCTGAAGCCTCTTGACATAAGCATCGCATCCCAAAACTTTAAGAAATGGCATCTTAATTTCATGCCAAACCATAATGCATATGGTGTCGTCTCAACATATTTAGATGGTGCCCTATTTAAAGTGAATGCAACTGTCTCTAATGCATAACACCAAAACAATAGTGGCAAATCAGTAAGAGATATCATAGAAACGTAGCATATCCACAAGAGTACGATTATGATGTTCGGACACACCATTATGCTGTGGTGTTCCTGGTGGCGTGTGTTTTGAAACAACTCCATATTGTCTTAAATGCATACCAAACTCGTAACTCAGATATTCACCACCATGATTAGATCGTAGAAACTTCATCTTCTTGTTATGGTGATTCTCAACTTCGCTCTGAAATTGATTGAACTTTTCAAACGTTGCAGACTTGTGTTTCATCAAATAAATATACCCATATCTACTCAAATCATCAGCGAAGGTAATAAAACAAAAATATCCATTGTGCACTTAAACACTCATTGGACTGCATACATTAGTATGTATTATTTCCAATAAGTCACTTGTCCGCTCCATTGTTCTGGAATACGGGATTTTCGTCATTTTGCCCACGAGGCATGGTTCACATGTTTCAAATGATTCATAATCAAGTGATTCAAAAAGTCCATCATCATGGAGTTTCTTCATGCGCTTTACACCAATATGACCAAAGCGGCAGTGTTACAAGTATGTGGTATATCATCATTAACTATGTGTCGGGGCACAGATGCTCACGATCACCTATAGGATCAGAGGTCCCTTGTGGTTCGGCAAGGGGGTCACGTGGCACGAAGAGCGGAGAGCATGAGACGGCGCAATGATCAGAGCACACGCATTTTACCCAGGTTCGGGCCGCTGCTAAGCGTAAAACCCTACTCCTGCTTTTTGCTGGATGGATTGGAGGAACACGAAGAACGCAGGGCACCGAACCCCGGCAAGGACTGCTGTCGGGGAAAGAGCGACTGTGCGAGTACAAGCGTTCGGGGGTTCGAGTTGCCAACCTTGATCTAGGTTGCCTTGGGCCTCTTTTTATAGTGTAAGGGGTTACCAGAATGACAAAACAGACATTATCTATCGATTAGATAGCTAGGCAGAGCTATCATACCTAACTCTGGCATTTAGGACAAAATGCCATGATTACGTGCCTAGGTGGCGCTTGGGGGTGCATCCCCGAAAAGCTCTTGCCACCGCTTGCCCGGTCGTTGCTTAAGATCTTGACACGCTGTAGGGAGGGTGTCAACCGAGCGTAACTTGCCTTCCAATGTGTCACCACATGCTTAGCGAGAGCTGATTAGCCGCCTGACGGCTCGACACCGCATCGATAAGTGACAGGCGTAGCGATGCAGTGGAGCGGTGGCTGGGTAGCTCACGCCTGCCGGGGAGTGGCTTGCCGGGTCTTCTGGGAGGTGTGTACGTCTTGGTCACTGGCAAGCGTGGGGGACGTGCTTGGCGCGTCGCAGCCCAGGCTTGGGCTGCCGCTTTGAGCTTGCTGGAGTCTTGTCTTGATTGTTGGCGGGGTTTTTTGCTTCTACCGCCTGTGCATAAGTCAGGGGCACTGGGTACCGTTGTACTAGTGCACCGACAGGAGCCCCCGGGACTGGCCCACACGTGCTCGCCAAGTGCCGTTGGGTCTGGCCCAAGTTTCATGCACAAGCGTGCAATGTGAGGGAGTAACTGCCAATTTATTGGTCAGCACCGTCCCACAACCTCAGGCCGTTTCCGCCACGCGCGACGCATGCATAGCGGGGAGTTAGCGACGGGCGCGCGTGACTTAAAGTCCTAATCGTGGCAGAAACCGCAGCGCCATGGATTGGAGCAGCGGGGTGGTTACCTGTTCGCCCGTGATCGTGGGCAATGGAATTGGTGGAGATGGGCGGCGACCTTTGGAATGGAGGAGAGCCAGCCCCCGCGCTCTCCCTTGTAAATTTGGGGTCCCGAGGGGCGATGCTCATCCATCCCTTCTTCCTTCTTGAGCGCAAACCCACAGAGCTCGCCCTTCTGCCTCTTTAGTCTTGAGATACGCTCGCCCTCCCGATGCTAGGGGGAGGGGTCGAGCGAGCGAGCTTGTAGAACCTTCCCTCCGAACCTCTGTTCAGCCCCCGTCATGGGTGTACGGTTCTGAACCGAAGGTTGGTAGGGGAAGCCTCGGATGGGGGAGCGGGCAGCATGGTGGCCGTATCGGGGACGACTGCGGCGGTACGCCTGTCGCCGCGCTGCCCGCTTCTTTAGTCTTAACGGAGCTCCGCGCAGTTGACGTCGCGTCGGGATCTATATTGGAGGTGCAGCGTCGTGGCGGTCCATGGTCCCCGCATTCCTTCTTCAAGGTGATGGGGAAAAACACCCACATGGCTACCATGGGCTTGGGTGCGGTTGCCGCCGCGCGTTGTCATTTACCGCAGTGAAGCTCTCCTCCCGCAACACTCTGGATGGAGCGTACGGGAGAGAGCTCTTCATCTTCGCGTGTTCTTCTAAGGCGGGGGACTGAATTCCCCGCCTTTGGCCACCGGGGATGACCATGCTCTCTGAGGGGCCCCGGGTTGCCACGCCAGGAGCTTGGGCGATGGTGGGGGCATCTCCTCAGACGGTGGCGATGAGGAAGACGATGGCGGTTGGGGATCTACGACGCATCAGGGGCACGGATGAGGTCTCCGACGTGTCGCGTTCCCGTTCCCCGGCAGCACCATCATCACCAGCTGGGTCCCGGCAGTGCCACCATCTGCACCTGCCCTCCGCCTTCTTTCCCTTTTTCGGTCTTGTCCGCTTCGTCGGCTTTGTCCGCCCTGCCTGGGGGCAGTTTCCTTCCGCCGGTTGCGTCCCTCTGGTCCTGGCTGGGAAGCGTCGAATCCTGGCCAGGTGCTCCTTTTGCCCTCTGCTCCTTTTCTACCTAATCCCTGCGAGGAGAGGGACAAGAAAGGGATTACGGGGCACTTATCTTTTTTTTATGTCAAAAGATGTAGGCGCTTGCCAAGTTTTAACGAATCATAATGTAATCTCTACCCATTTTGTATCGAAATGAATGAGAATAGAATGCTATTTTCTTCCCGCAAGTACTATCCTTTTCCTTTCCTTATTTGTACTGCATTAGAATGTTTTGTCTCTGACGCACAGAGCTACTTGCCGGGTCGTCAATCAAACCACGAGTGCCAAAGTGGGGGGGGGGACGAGCCCCCGGCAACAGGTTGGCGTGTTCCCCGGCAGAGCTCCTTGTCGGTATCGGCGTAGTCACCCCTATGAGCAAGGACAGGGGGACAGCTCGTCCCGACAAGTGTTTTCACCACGTGGATGACTCCACATCTCGCAGTAAGGAAGATACTAAGGGTTTCCTTGAGAAAATGAGAAGTACTGAACTGGAAACATGTGATATACTTATCTTTTCCAGGTAGTATCTTCTTTTTGAGCGTGATGGGCCGCCATCCTTGTTTCTTTGTTCCCCTTTCCTGTTCTCTCGATGGTAAAACTTGTAAGCTGATGACAGTAACAAACATAACGGTTCCATCAAGCATTCTAGCAAATATACTATAACTTAAAAGCGCTAACATTGCAGTCATAAAAAATGCATAATGAGCATGTAAGGATGATGATATGATGCAATGCCTAGCTTTATTATTGTTGCACAGGGTCTGCCCCTGGCTTTGTACAAAGGGTTACATGCAACATCGACAAGGCTTGTACAAAAGGTGGCTGCCGGGGACTGAGCCCGGCAGCCGCGCCTTACGGGTAGATCTTACGAAGATGCTCAATGTTCCATGAGTTCTGCACCTTGGTGCCATCTTCGGCCTCCAGACGGACTGCGCCAGGTCTGGTGACTTGTACTACCCGGTAAGGGACTTCCCACTTTGGCGTCAACTTGTTTGTACCCTTGGCGGACTGAACATGCCGAAGGACAAGGTCGCTTTCCTCAAGGCTCTGGGAATGAACTCTGCGGCTATGGTAGCGGCACAGAGCTTGCAGGTAGCGTGCGGCATGCACAGCAGCCCGGAGACGGTCTTCCTCGAGGAGCGTGGCATCGTCATGCCGCAGCTGTTGTTGCTCTACTTCATCGTAGGCAAGCACTCGAGGTGACCCTTATATGAGTTCCATGGGGAGCACTACTTCTGCCCCATACACCAGGGAGAAGGGCGTCTGGCTGGTAGCTCGATTTGGTGTCGTTCTGACGGACCAAAGAACTACCGGCAGCTCATCTATCCAGTGCCTGCCGCTCTTCCGCAGCTTATCGAAAGTCCTTGTCTTGATTCCTCACAGCACTTCAGCATTCATCCCCTCGACTTGCCCGTTGCTTCTCGGGTGAGCAGCAGAGGCAAAGGAGACCTTGCTTCCAAGGTTTTGGATATATTGCATGAAGGCGCGGCTCATGAACTGGGTGTCGTTGTCGGTGATCACTCTGTTAGGCACTCCAAAACGGCACACCAGTCCTTTCATGAACTTGATAGCTGCTTGTGCGGTCACCTTTCTCACTGGTTCCACCTCAGGCCACTTTGTGAACTTGTCGGTTGCCACAAACAAGAACTCAAAGCCCCCGACAGCATGGGGGAAGGGGCCTAGGATATCGAGCCTCCAGACCGAGAATGGACAGGATAGAGGGATTGTTTGCAGGGCTTGCGCTGGTTGATGGATGTTCTTGGAGTGGAACTGGCAGGCTTCACACTTGGTGACCAGTTCAGTAGCGTCCTGGAGGGCAGTGGGCCAATAGAAACCCTGTCGGAAAGCTTTCCCGGCAAGGGCCCTTGATCCAATGTGGGAACCACATACTCCTCCGTGAATCTCTGCCAACAACTTCAGTCCATCGTCCCGGCAAATACACCTCAATTTCACACCGTTCGGCCACCTTCAGTACAGGGTGTCATCGACAAACTGGTACATACTTGACCGACGGGCTACTCTTTCGGCTTCCTCTTGCTCTTCGGGGAGTTCTCCTGTTTGAAGGAAATGGACTATATGCTGCGCCCAGGTTGGAGCCTGTGGCTCGACAACAAGGACTAAAGGCATCTCCATGTCTCCGGGAGCGCTTGTCTCAACCGCTGGACCCTGAGGTCCTGCGGGAGGGAGCCGCTCGTCAACCGGAATGGGATTTTCCCCGGCAGCCTCTCTACCAGCGGCTTCGGGAAGCTCTGCTGGGAAATGCTTGCCGGAGTTTAGCTTTCTTCTCTTCTTGGACATCACAGATGGGGATACTGATGGTTGGGTGAGGCGGAGAACAAAGGTTCCTGGTTCCACAGGAAGCTTCTCCGCAGCGCACTTCGATAGGTGGTCAGCAATTTTGTTTTCCGCTCGTGGCACATGCTCTGTTTGCAGCCCATCGAAGTGCTCCTCCAATTTCCTCACTTCTTCCACATACGCTTCCATCAGCGGGCTCTGGTAATGTTTGTTGACTTGCTTTACCACAAGCTGAGAATCTCCTCGGACGATCAGCCTTTTTATTCCCAACTCCACCACGATTCTAAGCCCGGCAAGGAGCCCCTCATACTCAGCGGTGTTGTTGGTGGCTTCCTCCCGGGGAAAGTGCATCTGGACGACGTACTTGAGATTCTCTCCGGTCGGGGCGATGAGGAGCACACCTGCCCCAGCCCCCTGGAGTGAGAAAGCAGCGTCAAAGTACATGATCCAATCCTTCGTTGCCTCTTTGCCGGGGAGGATTGTCTCCGGAGCTTCATCATCTGGCGTGGGTGTCCATTCTGCAATAAACTCCGCCAAGGCTCTGCTTTGAATGGTGGAAGTGCTCTCATACTTTAATCCAAAGCTTGACAACTCTAGTGCCCACTCAACTGTCCTGCTAGTGGCGTCGGGGTTTCTCGGTATGCGTTGCAACGGGAAACGGGTGACAACTATTATCTCATGGGCTTGGAAGTAGTGGTGCAGCTTCCTCGAGGCCATGATGAGGCCGAAGATCAGCTTTTGTACTCCGGAGTACCTTGACCTAGCCCCCTGTAGTAGGGAACTGACAAAGTACACGGGCCACTGCACCATTTTCTTCTTTCCCACTTCCTTGTATTCATTGTCAACCATTTGCTAAGATCCCCCTTGGCCTATGTCGAGCCATGCCGCGGATGTTTCTTTCTCACTCCCGGCAGCATCAACAGCGGCTGCTGAATCTTCATCAACCCCCCGCTACGCCACCAGCGCTGCACTAACCACTTGATTCGTTGCCGCTAAATATAGCAGCAACGGCTCTTGCAGTTTAGGAGTGACTAAGGTGGGAGCAGAGGACAGGTATTTCTTTAGGTCTTGCAGCGCTGGATCTGCCTTCGGGGTCCACTTCATCGGGCCAGCCTTCTTGAGGATTTTGAAGAACGGCAAGGCATGCTCAGCGGACTTGCAGATGAACCTACTCAACGCGGCAACACATCCGGTCAGGCGTCTGATATCTTTGATGGTCTTGGGTGCCTGTATCTGCTCGATCGCCTTGATATTGTCGGGATTGGTTTCTATTCCTCGCTGAGATACGAAGAACCCAAGCAGCTTGCTGGATGGGACACCGAACACACACTTTTCAAGATAGAGATTCAGGTTGATCTTGCGCAAGTTTGCAATAGTTTCCTCCAGATCTTGTATGAGAGTGGCTTCATCCTTGGTCTTGACCACAATGTCATCAATGTAGGCTTCCACATTTATGTGCAGCTGAGGTCTAAAACCAATTTGAACAGCCCTGGCGAAGGTCGAACGAGCACTCTTTAACCCGAAGGGCATACGTACAAAGCAGTACGTGCCGCAGGGAGTTATAAATGCGGTCTTCTCCTCATCTTTCTTGTTCATAAATATCTGGTGGTAGCCGGAGTAGGCATCCAAGAAGGAGAGCAAGTCACATCCGGAGGTGGAATCAACAATTTGATCTATGCGTGGCAAGGGGAAAGGGTCCTTTGGGCAAGCCTTGTTCAAGTCAGTGAAGTCTATGCAAAGCCTCCATTTCCCATTTGCCTTTCGTACCACCACCGGGTTTGCCAGCCAAGTTGGATGCAGTACGCCTCTGACCAAACCAGCTGTTTCAAGCTTCTTGATTACCTCGGCAATGAACTGCTGCCCCTCCAAGGCCTATTTCCTAACCTTTTGCTTGACGGGTCGGGCATGAGGGCAGACAGCAAGGTGGTGCTCAATTACCTCCCTGGGAACACCGGGGATGTCAGATGGTTGCCAGGAAAACACATCGACATTCTCCCGCAGGAAGGTAATGAGCGCGCTTTGCTAGTTGTCAGCAAGGGTAGCACTGATGGTGAAGGTACCACCAGTGCCATCCTCCCTTGCTGGGAGTTTCTTCGTCACAGGATAGGTGACCCTGGTCTTATTGCTGGCGGAACTCTCCGGTAGGTCATCGTCAGGCGCGGTGCACTCCAAAGAGGCATGCTTCCCGGAGTCCTTGCCGGTGTTCTTGCCAGTCTTGTTTATTTTCTTTGCGTCCTTAGCGGGAGCTGGGATTTCTGTGGCTTCAGCTGCTACCGCGTCGCGATACATCTGGTCCACGCAAATAACCGCATTCTTTTTGTTGGATGGGATGGAAATGACCCCAATGGGCCCTGGCATCTTCAAAGTATTGTAGGCATAGTGGGATGCCGCCATGAACTTTGCCAGCGCTGGGCGACCAAGGATTTCATTGTAAGGCAGTGGGATCTCGGCGACGTCGAGCACTATCCTCTCTGTTCGGAAGTTCAACTCTCTACCGAATGTCACAGGCAGAGTGATCTTTCCCTTGGGTCGGCTCCTGCCGGGGTTTGTTCCTTGGAACGTACCCGTGGCTTCGAGCTCTTCATCAAGGATCTGCAGTTTCTCAGCCACTCGAAGAGAGATCAAGTTCAATCCGGCCCCACCGTCAACTAACATCTTAGACACCTTGAGGTTGCGTATTGTCGGGGAAACCAACAATGGCAAACACCCAACCGTAGTGGTACGGTCAGGGTGATCCTCTTCGTCAAAGTTGATAGGCATGCGAGACCATTTGAGTGGCTTCCTAGATTCTGCAGTAGGTTCCACAGCATTGACCTCGCGTGCCCACTGCTTGAGCAGGCGGCGAGAGGAGCGCAAGGACGCACCCCCGTCAACGCACATGGCTTTGGTTGCTTTCTGGAACTCCCTTTCACTGGACTCCTCATCATCATCCTCATCTTCACTCATATCATCTATTTCCTACTTCTCTCAGCCTCTGGCGGGTTTTTCCTTTTGTTGCGGGGTTTTGCCGCGGCGACCACCTCTGCCGCCATGGCCTTTCCCAGCAGCACCGTTCTGGCCTTTTTCCTTGTCGCGTTTCTCGTACTCGGCCCTCTGTTTCTCAACAAGTTGCTCGACCTGTCGGCATTCTTGGAGATCATGGCCCTTGGTGCGGTGAAGTTTGCAGTACGGCCCGTCGGACTTCCCGATCTACTCAGCGGCAGCAGCCTCCCGGCAATCAGCGCACACGGCAGCTCCCTTGCCGGGGGTTTCGGCTTTCGCTTTCTTGCCTGCACTGAGGTCTCCGGAGCTCTCGACAGCCAGCACTGCTTTTCCCTTACGCTTCTTGTTGCGCTTCCTGTTCCTTCCCTTCGGGTCGGGGGCATCGTCGTCATCATCAGAGTCCACTTCGACGCCCACCTCTTCTCCAAGAAGTCGCCTTCCTTCTTCAGCTCGAGCACACTTATCCGCCAAGGTGTAAAGCTCATTGATAGTCTTGGGGAGCTTGACATTCATCTTGGCCCGCATCCTCCTATTGCGCACGTTCGAGTGGAATGCGGCAATCACCGCCGCGGGATGGATCTCTGGGATGTTGCGGTGTACTCGGCTGAATCTCTGGATATACTTTCTCAAAGTTTCTCCCTCCTTTTGCGGGAGGACTTGGAGATCGCTGGGCTGGCCTGGTTCTTGATGACCACCGGTGAAGCCGCCAACGAACTCGTTGTACAGATCATCCCAAGAGGACATGGAATTTTCCGGCAGGTGCATCAGCCATGATCTCACATTTGGCTTGAGCGCCAAAGGGAACTAGTTGGTGAGCACCTTTTCATCTCTTCCTCCCGCAGCTTGATCAACTATCGTGTAAATGCCCAAGAACTCCGCGGGGTTCAAATTCCCGTCGTATTTCTCCTGTAACTCAGGCTTGAAAGCTCGGGTCGACAGCCAGCAGACCCGTCGTAGCTCGCTAGTGAAGGCAGGGCAACCAACCTCGTAAGGAAGGTACCCGCCAACACTGGGCGCGGGGTCGCCGACGTCTGGACCATTGTGCTTGTCGGATTGACGGTGTGCTTCCCGGCATCGCTCGATGGTGATGCGTGCGTCTTCCTTCCGCCGGTCTTCAAGGACACGCCGTTGGTCCAGGCGATCGCGTGGACCAGACGATATTAGGGACGCCTCATCGCACTCGTCAGCATGCGAAGCTTGCTGCGGCTGCCTCTGGGCCTGTTGTCATGGAGGGGATTGCACCGTTGGGGTGGCCCCTTCAATGCGCTCGCCGCCCTGGGCCGCCACTGCTGTTCGCGCACGTCGCGACGGCTCTGCATGCTGGGTCTTGTTGGCTTCAACGAAGGAAATCAAACTTTGAATGGTGGCTCTCCATTCATCCATCTTATCAGCTGCTGGCATGAAGTTGAGCAGCATCTGGACTCTCGCCATGGCCTCTTCTGTGGTGCCAAGAATGGCAAAAGAGGCGGACCGCGATGTTGCTCGACTCTTGGTAGGACCAAGAGAAGCGTTGCCGTGTCCTTGATGCCGCGCGCCACTCGCTGGAGCTTCTTGGTGGCCCGTGGGCCGATCCTGAGGGGCTGCGGCTCCGTCGGGCGCCCCGTCTCGCTCCGCACGAGGTGCACGCCCAACAATCTCGCTGGCGACGGGTGCGGCCGGCAGGTCACAGCTCGCATTGGACTAGGTGCCACTGAGGCGGCCTCGGCCAACCACGCGGTGGGGAGGTGATGAACGGATGTTCCCTCCTCCCGTGGCGTCGGGGCCGAGCTCGCCATGTTTTTGCTGTAGTTGCTCCCCTCCAGCGCCTCCTGCTCCATTTACGGCCACGAAAGGCTGGACGGGTGAGGGAGTCCGGGATTGAGGGGTCCCCGGACTGCCGACCTATTCCTTATGGGCCGGACTCGTGGGCCACTCGTTGGAGGATTGGACTGACCAAATACCCCGTTACTAGGGGGGAGGATCTCAGGAGCCGTGGCGTGCCCTTCAAGCTTAAGGTGGTAGAGTAGGCATGTTTATTCCTTCGATAGGCAACCGACTATGTGTAACCCTAGGACCCCCAGTGTCTATATAAGCCGAGGGTTAGATTGTAGCGACAGGTGAACTCATTTAGGGTTTAGTCATTTGATCTCGAGGTAGATCGACTCTGTAATATTCATACACATCAATACAATCAAGTAGGATGTAGGGTTTTACCTCCATAGGAGGGCCCGAACCTAGGTCAACACCGTCTCCTTCGTCACCTGTTATCCATCGATCCTAATCTCACAGCTCGGGACCCCCTACCCGAGATCCGCCGGTTTTGACACCGACATTGGTGCTTTCATTGAGAGTTCCGCTGTGTGATCGCCAGAGGGATCGATGGCTCGCCTCATCGTCAGCGATGAAGTCCGCAACAAGGACGTTTTTGTCCCTTGTCATATTTTCGCGTTCGGTAGCATCGTATCGCATGCCGATCCAGACGGCCATCTAAGGCAGGTCGGAAGTTTCGTCCCCGATCAGGAAGTCGGGTTCGGGAACCTTGAGTTCGTCACCAACTCCCGGGAAGAGCCTGCAGGCCCCGAGGCCTTAACGCCGGAGGCAGCAGGTCCCGCCGTGGAAGTCGCCCCTATCCCTGGGCCGGCCATAACGCCAAACCCATGTGATATGTCCGGAACTGCCACGGCCGAATACAACCTGAGCCCGCCGTCGAGCGACCTTAGGACAACAACGCTGCGGGTCAACCCCATGCGCTCCAACAACCTAGATCCCGCCGACATCTCATCCTTAAACGAGTTATTTGGTCGGATTCGAACCTTGGACGTTACCGACGGCCAGACCTCGGTCTATGACCAGAGCGGGTTGAAACCTAACAATAGGGAGATTCGTGTCCCACCGATCACTCACCTGGTCGCCACCGTTGAGTGCCTGGCCGAAGGCTCGTCCTCTCAGCTACCGGAATTAAAAACAGTTTATATCTCGGTTTCTGACCGTCGGGATTTCTCCTATAATCCGGAATCCAGAACCCAGACTGGAAATAGTTCGGAATCGGCCGCCGATCTAGCGCGTGACCTAGAACCCGTGCAGAGGGGTCCCGTTGGCAATACGGACTCCAAACCCACCACGCCGAACTCCGTGATGGCACGGGAGGCAAACGTCATGATCCCGTACTCTGATCCTGGCGAGAAACCAAAAATTTCCCCACCCACCACCCAAGTCGAGCGCTCCTCGGGCAACGCAGGACAACCCAAGTTATCGGGCTTATGGGAAGTTAAACAACAGCCAGGGGAATCAGTCCATCATTTCTGGGCTAGACTCCCCCTTTTTAAAGACAAAGTACCAGACGCTAGCAGCCAGGAGATAATAGCAACCTTCAGGCGCAATTGCCACAATGAAGGAATCCTCAATGCCGTAGCCCGTCGAAACATTCGTACCTTCACCGAGCTATCGGACCTAGTGCAAAAATATTGCGCCATGGAAAGCACCTGGAAAGCCAAACCTTTGTTTTCGAAGCCAGTCCCCTCCAAACACCTTGGAGGAGCTCGGAAAAAGCGAATACCTCCGCAATGGCCGGCCAAACATGAACCCGCCGAGAAAAAGTATAGATCCCCCACGGGAGACAAAACTGTCCTTGACGGACTATTAGACAAGCCATGCCCGACTCACAGCCTTAGAGCTTGCTGGGTCGTCAGGCAAGTGGCAAAAGGCGGAGAGGCCATCCTTGAGGCCTTACCTCCAATCATACGCTCAATAGCACCACCCGAAGACAGCAACGAGATCCTGACGATCTACGAAATGTTTTCCTCTAGGTATAAGAGGAAGAGAGATCTTCGAGAACTCAAACAAATCTATCAGGTGGCGGCAACAAACTCATGGACAGACACATCGATCACCTTCGGAGAAGCTGACCAACCAATCACACGCCCCACCCGAACACCTGCCGCACTAGTCCTCAACCCCATTGTTGACGGCTTCAGGTTACAGAAGGAGTTAATGGACGTCGGCAGTGGTTTAAACCTCATCTACGAGGATACCTTGGAAAAAATGCAGTTCGACCGATCCCGTGTCGAACATAGCAACACAACCTTTGGCGGGATCATCCCTAGGAAAGAGGCACGTTGTTCCGGACGCGTTACCCTCGATGTAGTATTCGGCACGCCCGAGAACTACAGATCCGAAGAAATTCTCTTTCATATTGTGCCCTTTCATAGTGGCTACCACGCCCTGTTGGGGCGCGACGCTTTCACAAGATTTCAGGCTATACCACATTATGGATATATGAAGCTCAAAATGCCAGCCCCAAACGGGGTTATCACAATAACAAGTGATCTGAATAGAGCCCTGCGA
The DNA here is from genome assembly GCA_039707655.1 of Elymus sibiricus. Classification (NCBI taxonomy): domain Eukaryota; kingdom Viridiplantae; phylum Streptophyta; class Magnoliopsida; order Poales; family Poaceae; genus Elymus; species Elymus sibiricus. The sequence continues at coordinate 215,114,448 of CM077665.1, read as the reverse complement.
GCCGAAAACAGAACAGCAGCACTCGCCCTTGAAGCACTAGCCGAGACCCTGACGGCAGAGGAACTGACCGCACTCCGGTCAACAATGGACAAGGACGATGTGGTCCTTAGCAAGAGGCCCAAACCCATGTCCTTTAAACCCGCAGATGAAATCCTCAAGTTTCAGGTGCACCCAACGGACCCCAATAAGACAGCATCCATCGGAGCTCAGCTGGACCCCATGGTGGACGAAGCGCTGCGAACATTCTTATGAGAAAACTGGGATATCTTTGCCTGGCATCCTTCAGATATGCCGGGAATCCCACGATGGCTAGCAGAACATAGTCTGAACATAATCGCAGGCTTCAAGCTCGTCAAACAGGCTTTACGCGGATTTTCCGAGCCCAAGCGACAAGCTATGGGCGAAGAACTCGCAAAGTTACTGGAGGCCGGATTCATAAGAGAAATCAAACATCCTGAGTGGTTGGCAAACCTAGTGATGGTACCGAAGAAAGAAAAATCCTGGCGGCTGTGTGTCGATTTCAAAGACCTCAATAAAGCTTGTCCCAAGGACCCTTTCCCCCTACCACGCATAGACCAGATTATTGACGCCACAGCCGGACATGACTCATTGTGCTTCCTCGATGCTTATTCCGGATACCATCAGATCAAAATGAAGGAATCCAATCAAGCTGCAACTACATTAATCACCCCCTACGGGCCATTCTGCTTTAACACAATGACTTTCGGTCTAAAGAATGCAGGTGCTACATACCAACGTATGATCCAGACATGCCTCGAAAAACAAATCGGTAAAACAGTAGAGGCATACGTGGACGACGTGCTCGTAAAGACCAAAAACGTCAGCCAGCTGATAGACGACCTCAGGCAAACTTTTGCTAGTCTGCGGGAATATGATATATGGCTGAATCCGGACAAATGTGTCTTTGGAGTTCCCGCCGGTAAACTGCTCGGATTCATTGTTTCCCGTAGAGGAATAGATGCGAATCCTGCTAAAATCCGCGCCCTATCTCAACTTGCGATCCCTACAGAGCTAAAGCACGTCCAAAGGCTGGCAGGTTGCATGGCGGCCCTGAGCCGCTTTATCTCCTGCCTTGGTGAAAAGGCTTTGCCGCTCTACAGGCTGCTGAAATGGACCAAAAACTTCGAGTGGACCAATGAAGCAACGGCCGCACTAGAGGAAATCAAAACTCTGTTGGCCAGCAACCCCATTCTCACGGCGCCAGGCGCCGGCGAACCAATGCTACTGTATATCTCGGCCACCAATCGAGTGGTCAGTGCAGTACTCGTCGTCTAACGAGATGACGAGGGCCACAAGTTCAAGGTGCAAAAGCCAGTCTACTACGTGTTAGAGGTGCTAACGCCATGCAAGTCCAGATATCCGCACTATCAGAAGATAGCCTATACAGTGTTTATGGCATCACAGAAGCTCAGACACAATTTTCAAGAATGTTGGGTCACGATGGCATCCGAAGTACCCGATATAATGAATAACAGGGACGCCACCGGCCGCACAGCCAAATGGGCCATCAAACTCCTTCCTTTTGAAATCGCCTATAAGCCACGACGAGCTATTAAATCTCAGGTTTTGGCCGATTTCCTCGCCGAATGGACAGAGGCCGAGCTCCCCAGAGAATATAGTACATACTCCCATTGGACGATGTACTTCGACGGATCCAAGATACTGGCCGGACTGGGGGCTGGAGTTATCCTCACATCCCCCACGGGAGACAATGTCCGGTACGTGTTGCAGATCATGTACGCCGATTCCAAAAATGCGGCTGAATATGAAGCTCTATTGCACGGGCTTCAGATGGCAGCATCGATGGGCTTACATCGGCTCGAAGTACGAGGTGACTCTAATCTCCCCATCTCCCAAATCAACGGCGAATTCAATGCTAAAACCCCAAAGATGGCAGTATACAGAAATGACGTCCTAAAAATACCCACACGGTTCGAGGTGTTAGAAGTCCACCACATCGCTAGAGACAGCAATCAGGCTGTTGACATACTCGCCCGTATGGGGGCAAAGCACGACCCCGTCCCAAAAAACACCTTCCTCGAACGGATTTTCAAGCCATCGGTGGTATGGCCGGACGAAAATAAGGACGCCGGAGCCGTCAGTACGGAAGAGATTGTCCCTCCTACAAATGAACCAGACGAGCAAATCATCGGCGGCTCCATAATTGAAGAAACGCCTTCAGCTCACGAGGTCATGGCAGTCATCGCACCATGGACCGAGCCCTTCCTGGCCTACCTTCTCCGCCAAGAACTCCCCGATGACCAGACAGAGGTGAGATGCATAATCTGGCGGTCCAAGGCCTATAAGGTCCACGAGGGTGAGTTATATAAGAAAAGCACTACGGGGATACTCCAACGGTGCATATCTGAGGAAGAAGGAAGACAACTTTTGGCCGAAGTCCACGCGGGCATGGGCGGCCACCACGCCGCAGCACGGGCCCTAGTAAGTAAAGCCTTTCGAGCTGGATTCTTTTGGCCCACCGCTCGAGCGGACGCCCAAGCACTTGTCCAACATTGTGTTGGATGCCAACTATTCGCAAATCAATGTCACATGCCCCCGACAGCTCTTCAGACTATTCCGATCACCTGGCCTTTCGCGGTGTGGGGGCTGGATATGGTCGGACCACTTAAAGGGGGGACCAAGAAAAATAAATATCTACTGGTCATGGTCGACAAGTTCACCAAATGGATCAAAGCGAAGTCAGTAATATCAGCTAAGTCCAGACCAGTCGTCGACTTTATATCCGGCGTGGTACATTGTTATGGTGTCCTGCACAGCATAATAACGGACAATGGATCCAATTTCACAACACAGGAGGTGAAGGACTGGTGCGCAAACATGGGCATTAAGCTTGATTACGCCTCGGTGTATCACCCGCAGACCAATGGGCAAGTCGAAAGGGCCAACGGCCTAATCATGAGTGGCATCATGCCACGGCTGGTCCAATCTCTTAATGAATCCGACTGCAATTGGGTAGAGGAGCTTGACTCCGTTCTATGGGGTTTGCGTACCACCCCGAATCGATCAACGGGATACACGCCGTTCTTTATGGTCTACGGGGCTGAAGCAGTCCTTCCCTGTGATATCATCCACGACACACCGAGGGTGCGCATGTATGAAGAAAAGGAAGCCGAGTTAGATCGGCAGGACGACCTAGACGCCTTGGAAGGAGAGCGCGATATAGCTCGGGCCCGGTCTACTCTCTATCAACAGCAAGCTCGGCGCTACCAGAGCAGGGAGGTTAGAGCGAAGGCATATAATGTGGGCGAACTCGTCTTACGACTCCCAGAAAAATAGAAGCATAAACTCAATCCCAAGTGGGAGGGCCCTTTCATAATGATGAAGTACTTATAGGAGGAGCCTACCGCCTCCGCAACCTGCCTGACAACTGCCTCGAACCAAACCCATGGAACGCAGCTCGTCTACGGCGCTTTTATGGCTAGACCGGTGTCTTCATATTCCTTACCTTTCTTTGTCTTTTTCCTTTTTTCTTCTTTTGTATTCTTTCCTTTCCATTTTAGCTTTACAGGATTGGGTACCATTTCCCAGTACGTGTTCGGCTAAATCGAGCTTGTGTTAAGTTTTTCGGCATACATCTTCAAATGTCCTATCCGAACAAACACCTGGGGGCTTCTTCTCGAAGCCGACCATTATATATTCTGCGCACGGATTCACGTGTATTGTGCATGCACACTTCCCCTCATCGTTTTTAAGCCAGTATATGCATCAGTTGGACCTAAGATTTTGGCCAAGCTGGGTTGCCTCGCTCCTGTGCTTACCCTCTACGTTCCCGATTGTTCGGCTAGAGGGTAAAGGGAGCACCTCTGCGATTGTTATGACCGGGCACTCGGATACGTACCTCAGATGGATAAAGCCGAAAGCTAGCTATCTTAAGAAGAAAATTGGTCGGCCACGACGGAAGTAAAACAAACTTGTGGTGATTATCACCATGGCTTAGGGTTATTCCTCCCTATGAAACCATTATCCGCTCACTATCAGTATACGGACTTGATATCTACGATCTACATTGCAACCCGAAGGAAGGAACCGATAGAGGGACTATTTTCTTCGGAAGATGTTTCTTACGTTACGCAGTAATATAACATATCTCCCTATGCACGTACTGTTTGTTCGCACCAAATGGCCGGATTGCCTGGTTCCCCGAAACAAGTTCTTTTTATTGAGAACGCTAGATGCGGAACACTCCCACGCTCTTAGCGAGGGAGGTTGAAGCCGATGGCCGGTTAAGACAACGTTTACAGCATAGATGGAGCAGAATTTGATCTAAAGTACATAGTTACATAGAATCAAACACCTAGCTGCTTGTAAAGATTATCTATTAAGGTATCCAAGGTGCAATCTTCTGGCGACAGACGAGCAGCAAGCATCACTTGATCGTACACCAAATGAAGTGGCACTTATTGCCCATCCGGCCCTACAGGCCCAACCCGAGCCATATGCTCTGGGTTAAGTTTGGTAAAGCGGGTCTTGATCATTGCCCATGCCTCCCGCGCTGCCTCTCGACAAGCCGATGTCTTCCATAACTCAAAGCGATATCGGGCACCTTTAAATCGATCAGCCAGTTTGGACATCCCTTCTGGAGGTGTTTCGGCAGGCCAGAGCGCTTTTGTCATGCTCCTCATGGTTCTCCGGGCTCGCTCATGTACGGTGGACAGTTCCTTCAGTAAGCTCCCTCGGAATGATCCGATCTCTTCCTCGGGCCGCCCGGTTAGGAGACGTAGACACGAGACGAAGCATGTCCTTTACACTTAAAATAAAGGTGCTTTTCGGAATGACGAAGATGTAAATACACTTACAGAACATGCCCCTCTGTAGTCTCTGGTTCTCCTCCTAGGTTTGAGCCAATTGAGTTTTCAAATTCTCAAGCTCTTCGGCCTGCCGCTGGTTTTCCGACTTAAGTTGGTTCTTTTCCTCAAGACTCCGGGTGAACACACGGTGGCCAGCCTCTAGCTAAGATTCGGCATACCTCTGAGATTGTCGTGCTGCATCCAAATCCTTCTGCAACTGCCCTATGGATTCAGCTGCTATAAAGTACTCTCTCATCAGTACGGGAACGTCGCATTAAAGTCGGCAAATTAACGTACTCACCGTGTGCCTCTCGGGTTAAATTCTTCACTTGCTCCAGCTCGCTCTTCACGGTTTGCACCTGTGTTCGGCTAGCATCGAGTTCCTCGGCTGTCGGCGTTCTGGATACCAGGGTACACAGACTTGCCTGCCTGCGGCCCAAGGCCTGGCCCACCTCAACGGCCAGGTATGGCCCGGCGTGGCCTCGCTCGACACAAGGCCCTCGCGAGACCCCGAGCTCGCGAGGGAGGCAGAGCCAAGACCCGCCCCCCAGGCCCCCTCCTGAGTGGCGGAGACTCCTATGCAACACGCGACCTCAGGAGGCCAAGGGTGCCGTCAGCCAAGCCAGGCGGGCGCCAGCGTGCTAGAGGGGATAGTTTCCTCTTTGGTACAAAGGGGACAAGGACGAGAGCGGGTTCCCAAGAAGCCCCGCCAGATGTTTCCATTCCGGTGCAACAAGACCGGGTCAGCAAGCACGGCAGGACAGATGTCACCGGCGAGCCCACCACCGCGTCACCACCACCAACTTTGCAGGCGAAGACCGCCTTTCGTCAGGATAGGGTGTACTTCATGTCCCCTTTCAAATTTTGCCGTTGTGGGATCCCTTCCCGCCATTGTGATAAGGGAAGAGGACCCGGGCCACTATAAATAGAGGCGGGGCTACCCAGTAGAGGAGGAGAACGATCCCCCCGCAAACACACACGCAAGGCAACACACCTCTGTACTAGTTCATCAACAAACCTCCTCATGAGGCAATCCACCTAAAGCAGGAGTAGGGTCTTACGCTTCGCAGCGGCCTGATCCTGGGTAAACTCTTGTGTGCCATCGTCTTCCTCGCCATCGAGCGGGGGTATCGTGTTGTGAGTTTGGAGGGGGCGAAGCTGTTGGGGAATCTTCGCACACGCCCCTGGGTTTGAATTACTTAGGGTTCTGCGGAGCCCGAACTCCGACATTTGGCGTGCCAGGTAGGGGCGTGTCGGAATCCTCACTGAAACTTCGCCTCGCCTCTGCTTGGTGCATCCATGGCCGAGGGACGCCGAGCCCGCGCCGAACGATGGGCTGCCCGTGTCACTCGGGCGACGCCGCCGGACCACGGCATCCGCGCTGCCTCGGTTTTCTGACGAAAGGCGCCATCTCTAGCTCGGCCTTGGACGGGCACCAGGGGCTATCGCCCTCGTCAACCGCGCGATGAGCCCTCACCGCCTTGAACCTCCATAGCGTCCACGTTGCAGCATCATCTACCCGGGCTCACCGCGACCCGGCACGCGGGCAGATCGCGCTCCTCGTAGCCCATGAGCGGCAACATTTCCGCGTTACTCACGGACGCTATGACGGTCGGATATGCCGCGGGGCCGTACACGCCACCATGACAGGCGAGGCGGAGGCGTTTCCCCATGGGACGGCCCAGGAGCGGGCTCGCGCCCGTGAGGTCGCTCAACCGGCCACCGAGGCGCCGAGGGCCCACGGGCACGCCGGTGGCTTGGGGCGCGAACCGCACCGGCAGGAAGTGCGGCCCGGCTCGCCGGGCACGCAGAAGTTGGCCCCTGGCACAGGCGGGGGCCGACGGGAGCTGCCAGCCGCGGGGGTAGGCGCCATAACACGCCCCTCGGCACCCCCGGCGGATCAAGACAGGGCGTCCGGCGACTCATCTGCACCAACACCTGGGGGCTCGCGCGACTCTACCACGGCCACGTCGGCGAGCGCCCGGGCCATGACGGGAGCGGCGTCGGCTACCACGACAACGGGAGGAGCATATGCGATCCTCACAGCGGCTCTCGTCGAGGCTGGCGCGAACAGCCTCGTGAGGGTGGCTGGCAGGGCCGGCCTCGCGAGGATGCCAGGCACTGGCAGCCTCGTGAGGCGCGTCCTCAGGTAGGGGGCTACCCTTGGCAAACGCTTGGGTCTGCGGACTGGGGGTCGTCTGCCTGGGAACGGAGGGTGGAACACACGCCCATGTCCCCAGGCAGGTCGACGCCAGCCAGGAGATGGAGGGTGGAACACACGCTCATGTCGCCCGGCCAGGTATTTCCAACCTGGAGATGGAGGGTGGAACACACGCCCATGTCTCCAGGATGGGTGCCCCTAGCCAGGAGACAGAGGGTGGAACACACACCCATGTCCCCTGGTAGGGCGACTCCTACCCAGAGACGGAGGGTGGAACATACGCCCATGTCTCCGAGCCGGGTTTCGCTCGACCAGTGGCGGGGGCTCACGTACTCACCCATGTCTCCGGGCCTGGTTCGGCCCAACCGGGGACGGGCGGTGGGGTACCTACGCGGGACTCCTGGGCGGCCCAGCGAGGCGCGCTGGGGCACCGCCTTGAGCGACCGCCCCGCATGCGATGAAGGACCCCTGTGCCGAGCCCCACTCGCGGCGCAGGGGGCTGCGGCGCCGCTACAACGAATACATCTGTCCCCGGGCTTTGGAGAGCCCGGGGCCCTGCCGCGAAATGGGCCCTCAATACGAGGAGCGTGGGGGGTCGCTCCACGCTCGAAGGCCCGTTCAGGACCCAGCCCACGTCGTCGGATCATGCTAGGGGCGTGGGAGCGGGCCCCATGCTAGGGAAGCATGGGGCTCTCAGCGCACCCCAAGGTCCAACCCGTGACACTCTCACGTAACAATGAGTGGGCTGTATACGCCCGGAGCCCCCCGAGGACGCAGAGGGGTTCCATCCCACGCCCAAGTGGAAGCCCCATGCTCCGCGCTGGCGGACAGCACTGCCCCCCAATGGCTTTGCCCACGCAGCGTGGAAGCCCTATGCTCCGCGCTGGGGAGAAGACGAAGACGAAGATTAGTCTAGGTGCCGGACGTGGTTGTTCCTTGCTACTTCTCGAGCATGCGTTGATTTTCCCTTGAAGAGGAAAGGGTGATGCAGCAAAGTAGATAAGTATTTCCCTCAGTTGTTGAGAACCAAGGTATCAATCCAGTAGGAGATACAAGCAAGTCCCCAATAGATGTACCTACACAAAGAATCAAACACTTGCACCCAACGCTATAAAGGGGTTGTCAATCCCTTCACGGTTACTTGCAAGGATGAGATCTGATAGAGATAGATATGATAGATTACTTGAATGGAAAGTAAAACAAAAGTAAAACAAATGCAGCAAGGTATTTTTGGTATTTTTGGTTTTAGATCTGAAAGTATAATATGGAAAATAGACCCGGGGGCCATAGGTTTCACTAGAGGCTTCTCTCATGAAGGAAAATAATACGGTGGATGAACAAATTACTGTCGAGCAATTGATAGAAAAGCCAATAATTATGAAGATATCCAAGGCAATGATTATGCATATAGGCATCACGTCCGTGTCAAGTAGACCGAAACGATTCTGCATCTACTACTATTACTCCACACATCGACCGACTCCTGCCTGCATCTAGAGTATTAAGTTCATGAAGAACAGAGTAACGCATTAGGTAAGATGACATGATGTAGAGGGATAACTCAAGCAATATGATGAAAACCCCATCTTTTTATCCTCGATGGCAACAATACAATACGTGCCTCGCTACCCCTACTATGTCACTGGGTGAGGACACCGCAAGATAGAACCCAAAACTAAGCACTTCTCCCATTGCAAGAATTACCAATCTAGTTGGCCAAACCAAACCAATAACTCGAAGAGACTTGCAAAGATATGAAATCATGCATATAAGAATTCAGAAAAGACTCAAATAATATTCATAGATAATCTGAACATAAACCCACAATTCATCGGATCTCGACAAACACACCGCAAAAGAGTATTACATCGGATAGATCTCAATGAAGATCATGAAGAACATGGTATTGAAGAGCAAAGAGAGAGAAGAAGCCATCTAGCTACTAGCTATGGACCCGAAGGTCTGTGGTAAACTACTCACGCATCATCGGAGGGGCAATGGAGTTGATGTAGACGCCCTCCGTGATCGAATCCCCCTCCGGCAGATTACCGGAAAAGGCTCCAAGATTAGATCTCAGGGAAATAGAGGCTTCCGGCGGCGGAAAAGTATTTTCGTGGCTCTTTTTGGTATGCAGGGAATATTTGTGAATTTATAGGCCGAAGAATAGGGTTAGGGGGGCTGCCGTGGGGCCACAAGCCAGGGGGGCGCCCCCCCTAGGGCGTGCCCCTGTGGCTTGTCGCCACACGGTGGCTCCCCTGCCTTCATCTCCAAGTCTTCTGGGTTGCTTCTGGTCCAAGAAAAATTATTCCGAAGATTTTATTCCGTTTGGACTCTGTTTAATATTCCTTATCTGCAATACTCAAAAACAAGGAAAAAACAGAAACTGGCACTAGGCTCTAGATTAATAGGTTAGTCCCAAAAATAATATAAAATACCATATTAATGCATATAAAACATCCAAAACAGATAATATAATAGCATGGAACAATCAAAAATTATAGATACGTTGGAGACGTATCAAGCATCCCCAAGCTTAATTCCTGCTCGTCCTCGAGTAGGTAAATGATAAAAACAGAATTTTTGATGTGGAATGCTACCTAACATATTTATCCATGTAATATTCTTTATTGTGGCATGAATATTCAGATCCATAAGATTCAAAACAATAGTCTAATATTGACATAAAAACAGTAATACTTCGAGCACACCAACAAGGCAATCGTGTCCTTTGAAAATAACATGGCCTTAGAAAGTTATCCCTATGAAATCATATGGTCTGGCTATGCTCCATCTTCCCCACACAAAGTATCTAAATCATGCACAACCCCGATGAACAAGTCAAGCAATTGTTTCACACTTCTTATGTTCTCAAACCTTTTCAACTCTCACGCAATACATGAGCGTGAGCCATGGATATAACACTATAGGTGGAATAGAATATGGTGGAGGTTGCAAGGAAAAAGGAGAAGATAGTCTCACATCAACTAGGCGTATCAACGGGCTATGGAGATGCCCATCAATAGATATCAATGTGAGTGAGTAGGGATTGCCATGCGACAAATGCACTTAGAGCTATAAGTGTATGAAAGCTCAAAAAGAAAACTAAGTGGTCGTGCAAGATGAAAAATTCCACTAGTTATATGAAAGTGACAAAATAGGAGACTCTCTATCATGAAGATCATGGTGCTACTTTGAAGCACAAGTGTGGAAAAAAAATAGTAGCAATTGTCCCTTCTCTCTTTCTCTCATTTTTTTTTCTTTTGGTGGGCATCTTTGGCCTCTTTTTTTTTATTTGGGCTTCGCTCGGCTCTTTTATTTTTTGTAAAGTCCGGATACTCATCCCAACTTGTGAGGGAGTCATAGCTTCCATCATCCTTTTCTCACACGGGACAATGCTCTAATAATGAAAATCATCACACTTATATTTACTTACAACTCAAAAAGAAAATTACAACTCGATACCTAGAACAAAATATGACTCTATATGCAATATGAAGGTGATGGTGCATGTCATGAAAAACGGAACGGTGGAAGTTGCATGGCAATATATCTCGGAATGGCTATGGAAATGCCATAATAGGTAGGTATGGTGGCTGTTTTGAGGAAAATATATGGTGGCTGTTTTGAGGAAGGTGGGTTTGATGCACCGGCAAAAGTTGCGCGGTACTAGAGAGGCTAGCAATGGTGGAAGGGTGAGAGTGCGTATAATCCATGGACTCAACATTAGTCATAAAGAACTCACATAATTATTGCAAAAGTCTATTAGTTATCAAACAAAGCATTAGACGCATGCTCCTAGGGGAGAGGTTGGTAGGAGTTAACCATCGCGCGCTCCCGACCCTCACACAAAGGTTGACAATCATTAAACAAATCATGCTCCGACTTCGTTACATAACGGTTCACCATACGTGCATGCTACGAGAATCACAAACTTCAACACAAGTATCTCTTCCAATTCACAACTACTCACTAGCATGACTCTCATATTACCATCTCCATTATCTCAAAACTATATGCAAGGAATCAAACTTTTCATAGTATTCAATGCACTTTATATGAAAGTTTTTATTATATCCCTCTTGGATGCCCATTATATTAGGACTAAATTCATAACCTAAACAAATTACCATGCTGTTTTAAGAAACTCTCAAAATAATATAAGTGAGGTACGAGAGTTCAATAATTTCTATAAAATATAACACCACCGTGCTCTAAAAAGATATAAGTGAAGCACTAGAGCAACATTGCCTAGCTAAAAATATATAAGTGAAGCACATAGAGTATTCTAATAAATTCACGATTCAGAGTGTCTCTCTCAAAAATAATGTGCAGCAAGGATGATTGTGGAAAACTAAAAAGCAAAGACTCATATCATACAAGACGCTCCAAGCAAAACACATATCATGTGGTGAATAAAAATATAGCCCCAAGTAAATTTACCGATGGATTGAAGACGAAAGAGGGGATGCCTTCCGGGGCATCCCCAAGCTTAGGATTTTTGGTATCCTTGAATATGGCTTGGGGTGCCTTGGGCATCCCCAAGCTTAGGCTCTTGCCACTCCTTATTCCATAGTCCATCAAATCTTTACCCAAAACTTGAAAACTTCACAACACAAAACTCAACAGAAAACTCATGAGATCCGTTAGTATAAGAAAAATAAATCACCACTTTAGGTACTGTTGTGAACTCATTCTTTATTTATATTGGTGTAATATCTACTGTATTCTAACTTCTCCATGGTTCATACCCCCCGATACAGCCCATGGATACATCAAAATAAGCAAACAACACAAAGAAACCAGAATCTGTCTAAAACAGAACAGTCTGTAGCAATCTATAGACTTCGAATACTTCTGTAACGCCCAAAATTCTGAAATATTAAGAAAATCAGGGCAATTTGTATATCAATCTTGTGTAAAAATTTCAGATCAAAAGCACGTTCCAGTGAATTTACAAAATTCTTGGACTGAGAGCAAACATTTCTGTTTTTCAGCAAAATCAAATTGCAAACACCGTAGACCATCCCAAAGGTCTTACTTGGCTCAAACACTAATTTAAACAAGAAAACACAATTATTACAGAAGTAATAATGCGCAAAACACACCAAAACAGAAACAAAAACAAACAGAAAGCAAAAATAAAATAGGGTTGCCTCCCAACAAGCGCTATTGTTTAACGCCCCTAGCTAGGCAAAACGCAATAGATCTACGTATTGTCATCTTTGGTATGCAATTCCTCAATTGCACACTTATAAACCCTAGGAGATTGTTTGGTTTTATCAATAATCATACTCTTAGACAAAAAAGCAAGAAATTCACTTGTAGCAATAGGTTCCCTAACAATATTGATAAAGCTAGGGTGAACACTTATCATCTTAAGATCTTCATCCCCTCTACTAGAGGATTCACCCTTATTCTTAGGAACATAAAAAAACTTGGCACTCTTAGAAAGAGGAAATGTTGGAGTGGTTTGAACAGAGGCAAAAGCGGAACCCAAGTTGGTAATAATATCCTCTAGCTTTCCAATTCTGGAGGAATCTTGATCCAATTTTTCATCAACTATGGGTTCTTTTTTCCCTTAGGATTTTTAGAGTAATCCCAACCTTAGATCCATATTGAGTGATATGATTATGAATCTTTTTATCCAAGTTTTCAATGAGATCAATAGTAGCAACTTTATTTTCAATAATATCAAGCCTTCGCATCACATGTTCCAAAGTTAAGATTGTTTCATTGACCATGAGAGGGGGTGAACCTACCAAATTTGTCATAGCATTATAAGAATCAAAAGTGTGGCTACCCAAGAAGTTTCCTCCCATAATCGTATCCAAAACATATCTATTCCCAGGAGAAACACCCACATAAAAATTGCGAAGGAGAACGGTAGTAGATTGCTTACGGGTTGACCTATTTTGAGCATTGCAAATTCTATACCAAGCATCTTTGAAATTTTCTCGCTCCCTTTGCTTAAAATTAAGAACTTCATTCTCGGGAGTGCTAGCAATACTAGCAAGGCGAGCCATGAGTTTAAGCAATTCAACAAGCAAACAAAAAGCAAAGAAAAGACGAACGGAAGGAAGGCGAATAAAAAGGCAAATTTTTTGGAAAATCGTTGTAGAAGTGGGGGAGAGGAAAACGAGAGGCAAATGGCAACTAAAGTAAATGCAAGAGATGAGTTTGTGATGGGTACTTGGTTGGCTTTATGTAGATCTCCTCGGCAACGGCGCCAGAAATCCTTCTTGCTACTTCTTGAGCATGCGTTGGTTTTCCCTTGAAGAGGAAAGGGTGATGCAGCAAAGTAGATAAGTATTTCCCTCAGTTGTTGAGAACCAAGGTATCAATCCAGTAGGAGATACAAGCAAGTCCCCAATAGATGTACCTACACAAAGAATCAAACACTTGCACCCAACGCTATAAACGGGTTGTCAATCCCTTCACGGTTACTTGCAAGGATGAGATCTGATAGAGATAGATATGATAGATTGCTTGAACGGAAAGTAAAACAAAAGTAAAAATAATGCAGCAAGGTATTTTTGGTATTTTTGGTTTTAGATCTGAAAGTATAATATGGAAAATAGACCCGGGGGTCATAGGTTTCACTAGAGGCTTCTCTCATGAAGGAAAATAATACGGTGGGTGAACAAATTACTGTCGAGCAATTGATAGAAAAGCGAATAATTATGAAGATATCCAAGGCAATGATTATGCATATAGATATCATGTCCGTGTCAAGTAGACCAAAACGATTCTGCATCTACTACTATTACTTCACACATCGACCGACTCCTGCCTGCATCTAGAGTATTAAGTTCATGAAGAACAGAGTAACGCATTAGGTAAGATGACATGATGTAGAGGGATAAACTCAAGCAATATGATGAAAACCCCATCTTTTTATCCTCGATGGCAACAATACAATACGTGCCTCACTACCCCTACTATGTCACTGGGTGAGGACACCGCAAGATTGAACCCAAAACTAAGCACTTCTCCCATTGCAAGAATTACCAATCTAGTTGGCCAAACCAAACCAATAACTCGAAGAGACTTGCAAAGATATGAAATCATGCATATAAGAATTCAGAAAAGACTCAAATAATATTCATAGATAATCTGAACATAACCCCACAATTCATCGGATCTCGACAAACAAACTGCAAAAGAGTATTACATCGGATAGATCTCCATGAAGATCATGAAGAACATGGTATTGAAGACCAAAGAGAGAGAAGAAGCCATCTAGCTACTAGCTATGGACCCGAAGGTCTGTGGTAAACTACTCACGCATCATTGGAGGGGCAATGGAGTTGATGTAGATGCCCTCCGTGATCGAATCCCCCTCCGGCATATTACCGGAAAAGGCTCCAAGATTGGATCTCATGGGAACAGAGGCTTCCGGCGGCGGAAAAGTATTTTTGTGGCTCTTTTTGGTATCCAGGGAATATTTGTGAATTTATAGGCCGAAGAATAGGGTTAGGGGGGCTGCCGTGGGGCCACAAGCCAGGGGGGCACGCCCCCCCTAGGGCACGCCCCTGTGGCTTGTCGCCACACGGTGGCTCCCCTGACTTCATCTCCAAGTCTTCTGGGTTGCTTCTGGTCCAAGAAAAATTATTCCGAAGATTTTATTCCGTTTTGACTCTGTTTAATATTCCTTATCTGCAATACTCAACAACAAGGAAAAAACAGAAACTGGCACTAGCCTCTAGATTAATAGGTTAGTCCCAAAAATAATATAAAATAGCATATTAATGCATATAAAACATCCAAAAGAGATAATATAATAGCATGGAACAATCAAAAATTATAGATACGTTGGAGACATATCATTCCTTGCCTGTTCCTGTATTCGAATTTCCCTTTTTCTGGAATAAACTTTGGAGTTCCCGCGATTTTCTTCTGAAAATAAAAGGAGGGGGGAATCATTCTTTTTGGTAACGATTTCCGTTTCATATCTCTCTTTCTTTGGGAAGCTCGGCAGCCGCCGGCCCCTTCCTCTCTCGTGATCAACCTAGAGCGAAGGCAAAAACTCTTGGTCGCACGCAAGGCGCGGTCGCCCAGACTAACAGGAGCTTCTTGACAAAAACATCCAACGTCATGCGCCTTCCAACACGGGAGCATCCTCAGGAGCCTCCCCACAAAAAAAAACAACGCGCTCAAGCCGCCACAGGGCTGCGCACAAGATCCCGACAGGCGAGCTCGAGGACTACTCACGGATACACGCTGTCGTCGCCACCGGCTTCATCGCCGTCGCCGCCAGGCCCGCGGCCCCCGGCTCCGCCATGGTCCCCCAGCTCCTTGGAAGAAAAGGCCGCGATCAAGTCCTCCACGTGGTCCTCCACCCGCGCGGCCAGGGCGCCTCGAATCACTTCGGGCACCGGGGAAAGCACCGCCCTGAAGTCAAAGTGCGGGTCAAGGCGAAGGAGGTGGCTTAAGACATGCGAGGCCGCCCGCGCGAGGAGGTCGTGGCGCTTCTCCTCCATGAGCTCGCGGATCCTCTCCGCACCCCCTTCAAGGCACTCCGTGACCCTGGAAAAGAAGCCAAGGTACCCAGCGTCGTCTGAAACCAGGGGGCTCGAGACGCTTGCGCCGCAGACATCGCTCAAGGCCCGGTTGGCCCTCCTCTCGAGGGACTGGAACATCTGGGAGTGCATATGCTGGAGGCCGCGGGCACGGACCGCCTCATCAGAAGCTTTCTCCGCAAGGGAAGCGACGCCCTTTACCTGCTTATAGAGAAAAGCTAGCTCGGCCTCAGCAGCATCCTGCGCATCCATCGCAGCTCACCGGCGTCATTCCTCCTGGTCTAACCTTTTCTTGAGAACATCAACCTCGCCTTTTAGGAGGTTGCGTCGCTTGCAGAAACGGGACTCCTGGAACTTCAGCTTCGCGCGGTAGTCCTGGAGAAGGGAACGCCAAGCCTCCGCCACCTCGTTATCGACCTCCTCTTGGAACTTCCCCTTGCGGGAGGCAAGGGAATCCTCGGCAAGGGACACCTGGTGCTCCCTCACCTCCAGCCTCTCAAGCTCCAAGCTCTGCTCCAGCGCTTCCATCGTCAATGCCTCCTCGGGAGTGCAGGGCCCCGTGCCGCTGGCGCGCGGCTTGGCTGTCATAACATCAAGAGCGGCCTTGTGAACCTGGATTTGCTTTTCAAGGGCGGCGCTGGAAGCTTCAATTTCCCCCAGGAGTTCCTCAGAGGCCTTGCATCGGCAGTCGGCGGCATGGGCCTCTGCTAGGGCACGGTCGCGGGCCTCCCTCGCTGCGGCATGGGACCCCTCGGCGACGCCATGAGCGCACTCGCGCTGCAGGCGGCCAAGGTTGACGGTGACCTCCAGACGATGCCACTCGTGCGCAAGGCGCTGGCGCTCTGCTTCGAGAGGAACGTCGACGGTGATGAGCTCAGTCCCCAGGTGCCCCAGCGCGTTCGCCACGGTCTGGAGCAAACCGTGAAGCACGACGCTCCGGTCACACGCGAGCTCAAGAGCCCAGCCAAGGTCCTCGTCCTCCCCCGGACTGGATAGAGGGGCACATGAGGGGCCGCCCGGCCCTGACGCGCACGCGGGGGCTGGGGGCTCCTCCTCCCTTCCCCCGAGTGGAGTCCGCTCCCAGCGGGGATCCGTGCCGTCGCTCGAGGAGGGTTCCGGAGCTCGGTGCGGCTGTTTCTCGGTGATGACCGCTAACGGAGGACGGGGCCTCGCCACCGCGAGGAGGGGGCCAGGCATGAAGAAACTCGCGGGGAGTTCGCGCACAAAACCCCGCAGGGGACGCGCGAGCTCGGGCACAGGCGCTTCACCGTCAGGGGCTGCGAAGGCCATTGGTGCCAAGACCCCGATGGGCCCAGAAGCCTCAGGAGGCGTCAGCAGCGTCTCGCTTTATCCTTCTGCAGAGGGGGACCTGCGCAACAGAGATTCAGAACTGACACACCATGGAAGACTGAGGGGGCCGGGCACTTACTCATCTAAGGCGACCCACTTCCTCTTCATCGGCACCCACGGCGACAGGCGATGGCTTCCCCCGAGCTTCTTCCTCTTCCGGCGAGCACGGGGGCTTGGCAAAGGCATCCTGACGTCTGGCGCCGCACTTCCAGCGCCGAAGATGGAAGCCGCCTCCTCCATCGAGGCATCGCCCTCGCTCCCGGTCACGGCCTCAGCACTCCCAGTGCCCCCTGGCCTCGAAGGCACTGCGAAGGAGTCGTCCCGGGGACCAGCCTTCACCCGAGAAAGGGGCCCCCACTCGTTGAAATGCGGCATCCTCCCGGCAAGGACCCCCCCCCGCCCCGTCAGGACGGCTGAACAAGGGAAGGCCGCCATGGGGAAGCTCACCCGAATCCCCGCTAGTCAGGCGGCGAAGTAGCTCGCGAAGCACACCGGGGAGGATAGAAGGGACCTGGAGCCTCATGGGGTCGCAAGGACCCGCGAAGGTCCACATCGGGTAAGAATGGCGTTGGAGGGGAGCAATGCGCTGGCGAGAAAACTCCCGCACCACCATCGCCATCGTCACGCCGGACTCCCTCAGTTCCGCCAGCCTGGCCAAGACGGGCGCTAGCTAGGGGTCAGCAAGCTCCTCGCTTCCCCACCTGGGATTCGGCTCCGCATGAACCAATGGGGGTTGGAGCAAGTAGCCGGCCTCGGCAGCATTTACATACACCAACTACCTCCGGAAACCTTTCGTGTTCGGTGAAAGCCGGGCATCGGGGACCCCGCTGGCCGTCGCATCAGCAGCCCACAGGGACACGCAACCAGAGAAGTGCCCTCCGGTGTTCAACCGGAGAAAGTAGAAATGACGAAGCAGGGCCACGGAAGGGGAGACACCGACGAAGGCGTCGCACAAGAAGGCGAAGGCAGAAAGGAGGACGATGGAGCCAGGGTCGAGATGGAGCGCATGGATCTGGTAGTGCGTCAGCACGGCAGAAAAGAAGTCCGAGAACGGCGGCAGCAAGCCGGAAAGGAGGGCGTGGAGATGAAGGGGAACGCAGGAGGGCTCCAACTCAGCCTGAGGCCGCGAGCCCAGCCAGATCTTGGTCTCCCCCCACTCGTTGGAGCCGGTGGCAACCACCAGGCGGACCTTCTCCAACCCCTCAAGATTGACCACCGAGGATCGTCCTTACGCGGGCTCCGGCGTCGGCGCAGTTCCCGGTGCCCCCGAGGCCTCGCCCCCACTCTTCTTGCAAGCCATGGCGGGTGGCGGAGCCAGACAGGCAAACGGTTTGGCGGGGAAGGAAGGAGCCGCTGAAATGGAAAGACGTGCGACGGATTGATGGGGAACAGTGACGGCTCGGAGGGGGGATGTCAGGCGGTTTGTCAGCCGGGGTAATCGCCGGGGCTTCACAGAAAGGGAGCAGGCTTCATCGTCTCGGAGGGCACCGCATGTCAGGCCTGGCCCGTAGGCGATTAGGACCCACGGCGCTCCGGCCCACCCACCGTGGCTTCGCCCCGAAGCTAGCTCGAGCGCGCCACGGGCCCGGGGGCTACTGTCGGCGTTCTGGATACCAGGGTACCCAGACTTGCCTGCCTGCGGCCCAAGGCGTGGCCCACCTCAACGGCCAGGTACGGCCCGACGCGGCCTCGCTCGACACAAGGCCCTCGCGAGACCCCGAGCTTGCGAGGGAGGCAGCGCCAAGACCCGCGAGGAGGGAGGCCCCCCCAGGCCCTCTCCTAAGCAGCGGAGAATCCTATGCAACACGCAACCTCAGGAGGCCAAGGGTGCCATCAGCCAAGCCAGGTGGGCGCCAGCGTGCCAGAGGGGATAATTTCCTCTTTGGTGCAAAGGGGACAAGGACGAGAGCGGGTTCCCAAGAAGCCCCGCCAACGTTTCCATTCCGGTGCAACAAGACCGGGCCAGCAAGCGCGGCAGGACGGATGTCACCGGCGAGCCCACCACCGCGTCACCACCACCAACTTTGTAAGCGAAGACCGCCTTTCGCCAGGATAGGGTGTACTTCCTGGCCCCTTTCAAATTTGGCCGTTGTGGGATCCCTTCCCGCCGTTGCGATAAGGGAAGAGGACCCGGGCCACTATAAATAGAGGCGGGGCTACCCAGTAGAGGAGGAGAACGATACCCCCGCAAACACACCCGCAAGGCAACACACCTCTGTACTAGTTCATCCACAAACCTCCTCGTGAGGCAATCCACCTAAAGCAGGAGTAGGGTTTTACGCTTCGCAGCGGCCTAAACCTGGGTAAACTCTTGTGTGCCATCGTCTTCCTCGCCATCGAGCGGGGGTATCATGTTGTGAGTTTGGAGGGGGCGAAGCTGTTGGGGAATCTTCGCCCACGCCCCTAGGTTCGAATTACTTAGGGTTCTGTGGAGCCCAAAATCCAACATCGGCCAACTTCTCATTTTGCTGCTTTAAAGCCTACATCGTGCATAAAACAATATTCAGATCCTTAACTCGGCCGTTTCGACCAAATTACTTGATTAATATTTACGTTCGGTCGTCAAAACCGATTACTCACCTACAGATTGGACGATATTAGTTTGGCGGTTCCCTCAAGCCCCGCTCGGGCAGCTCCGATGTGTGCGTCCACCAAACTAAGGGCATTAAACTCTTGATCGGAAAACACTTGATGACGCAGGGCTTCCTTGCACCGCCGGTGGTTCATCGCACTCTCTACCTCGGAGTTAGTAACCGAGACGTCCCCGGAATCTTCGGGGGGCTGACCCGTCGTAGGGGCCTCCACGTTGAGTTCAGGCTGAGCAAAAGACCTTGATCCATGATGGTTGCCTGGCGCCTCGGCGACGTCCCCGGTAGGAGGTGGCTATACCCGTCTCCTGAGTATTTTCAACACGTGATTTTGGTGAGTACTCACTGCAATCATGACAATGTCTGAACTAAAACGGTTAAATAAAGTACCTCTTGGATGAGTGCACGGTTGAGGTGGTCCCCGCGGCTTGCTGACAAAGAGGATCCCTGGTATTGCTCGGTACGGGCCCTGCCGCCGTCGACGATGTTCGGTGCATGGACCGACGACCCTTGGGAGTGGAGGTCGGCACACCTGGGTTGGCAGGTGTCGCTCTCCCTTTACGGGAAGGGGCCTTCCTTTTTCCAGTGGTGGAAGAAGGAAGTGGTCCGGGGTGATCGGCTAAAAGAGCCACCTTGGAGCCGTCAAGGCTCTCCTGGTAAAAGACCCCGTCCTCATAATCAATTGATAGCTCCGGGTCGTCATGGAATCCGGGATCGTCATCATGAGAATAACTCTCTGGTTGAGGTGCCGGACAGCTAACTGTCTCGACCCAGCGCCTCCAATTCTGTTCAGACAGATTAAAAGTTTCTATAAGAAGAACTATACATGAATATCCGAACTCAGAAAATAAAGCCGAAGACTTACCCATTCGATGCGGTTATGACTCGAATAGCCTTCCTTGGTTGACAGCCGAGCAAAATCTTCTTTTTCTCCCTTGAAAAGATCGGCCAGTACGGATGCCATAGCCGCTTGATCAACGGGGCCCTTCCGTTGAGAACGGGTGGTGTCATTTGTTCCGTTGTAACGCCACAGGGGGTGTGTCCTTTGTTGGAGGGGTTGAATGCATCTAGCAATGACGGTGGCCATCACGTCTATGATGGTTAGCTTGCTATGGACCAGTAGCCTCACTTGGGTGGCTAGGCGTTTTACTTCAGCACTTTCGTCTTGGGACGAACTCTTCGGTCGGCAGTTGAACCTTTTCTTCAAGGGGGCGTCGGAGTATTCGGGCAGACCCCTCCGAGTTGGGTCGAAGAGGGGAACGTCCTCAATATAGAACCACTCCGAGGTCCATTCTTTGGACTCTTTCTTTGGAGTCCCCATGGGATACCCCGTCCTGGCTATACGCCATACTTCGGCTCCACCCACTTCCCGAATTGTCCCGCCCCGAGTACGGGGGACGAGGCAGAAGTACTTCCTCCATAAACCGAAGTGGGCACCGCAGCCCAGGAACATCTCACAGAGGGCAACAAAGCCAGAAATGTGTAGAATGGATCCGGGGGTGAGATGATGGAGCTGAATCCCGTAAAATTCCAACAGTCCCCTTAAGAAGGGATGAATGGGGAATCCTAGGCCCCGCAAGAGGAAGGACACGAAACATACCCGCTCTTCCTTGCGTGGAGTAGGGAAGTTCTCTGCGAAGGCCTCGCCGTTCGAAGAGGTCAATCCGGCTCGGGTGAACGCCAGATCCGAGGCGGGAAGGTAAACCTGGGTCTCGAGGTTGCGCAGCCGGAGGAGGGATACTGAACAGCTTGCCCAATCTCCAGGAAGATGGTCGTGAGGGCGGGAGGAGGAGCCAGGGGCGCTCGCCATATTTTCAAGTTCTCTCGCTTGGGGCTTTTTGATGGAAAGGAAGGGGAAAGGTTTGCCTAAACCACGGTTCAACCTGCTTAATATAGGCGATTCCTCCCCTTCGCGTGCAGAAAGGGCAGTCCTGTAAAAGGTTGCTGAGCCGCCCATCTCCCATTGGCGCACATGAATCGAGGGGCGTCGTTAGCTCTGGACAGCGAAATTAAAGCTGTGGGCCCTATGACGTTTCGCCGATTGAGAGCACACTGATGGTCGGATCATTGTTTACCAAACATAGAGAAGAAAATAACTCGCCCTGCAAGCCGAAGACTTTGGGAGCGCGGGACTGTCCGGACTATATACCTCGGCATTGGAGGCTAGATCGGGGGCTACTGAGGGAGTCCGGGATTGAGGGGTCCTCCGACTGCTGACCTATTCCTTATGGGCCGGACTCGTGGGCCACTCGTTGGAGGATTGGACTGACCAAATACCCCGTTACTAGGGGGAGGATCTCTGGAGCCGTGGCGTGCCCTTCAAGCTTAAGTGGTAGAGGAGGCATTTTTATTCCTTCGATAGGCAACCGACTATGTGTAACCCTAGGACCCCCGGTGTCTATATAAGCCGGAGGGTTTAGATTGTAGAGATAGGTGAACTCATCTAGGGCTTAATCATTTGATCTCGAGGTAGATCGACTCTGTAATATTCATACACATCAATACAATCAAGCAGGACTTAGGGTTTTACCTCCATAGGAGGGCCCGAACCTGGGTAAACACCGTCTCCTTCGTCACCTGTTACCCATCGATCCTAATCTCACAGCTCAGGACCCCCTACCCAAGATCCGCCGGTTTTGACACCGACAACGGGGGCGCCTCCTGCGCCGACCGCGTCGTCCACGATGCCCGCCTCACCCGCAGTCGCCGCGGTGCCTACGGCACCGGCGGTCGCGTGTGAGGGAGCCTTTGAAGTGGAAGGATGCACGGCCGCGCTGGGTTTCTTCTTCGGAGCCATTGTTGAAGAAGATGATGATGAAGACCGATTTGCCGTTCACAAACTCGGGTTCGTGGAAATGATGCATGAGCCCCCTACCTGGCGCGCCAAAGATGTCAGGGCACGGATGCTCACAATCACATATGGGATCAGAGGTCCCTTGTGGTTCGGCAAGGGGGGTCACGTTGCATGAAGAGCAGAGAGCATGAGACGGCGCAACGATTAGAGCACAAGCATTTTACCCTGGTTCGGGCCGCTGCTAAGCGTAAAACCCTACATTTTCTTTTTGGTGGATTGATTGGAGGAACACAAAGAACGCAGGGCGCCTAACCCCGGCAAGGACTGCTGTCGGGGAAAGAGCGACTGTGCGAGTACAAGCGTTCGGGGGTTCGAGTTGCCAACCTTGAGCTAGGTTGCCTTGGGCCTCCTTTTATAGTGCAAGGGGTTACCACAATGGCAAAACAGACATTATCTACCGATTAGATAGCTAGGCAGAGCTATCATACCTAACTCTGGCATTTAGGACAAAATTCCATGATTACCTGCCTAGGTGGCGCTTGGGGGTGCATCCCCGGCAAGCTCTTGCCACCGCTTGGCCGGTCGTTGCTTAAGATCTTGACACGCTACAGGGCGGGTGTCAACCAAGCGTAACTTGCCTTCCAATGTGTCACCACGTGCTTAGCGAGAGCTGATTAGCCGCTTGAGGGATCGACACCGCATCCATAAGTGACAGGCATAGCGATGCGGTGGAGCGGTGGCTGGGTAGCTCACGCCTGCCGGGGAGTGGCTTGCCGGGTCTTCTGGGAGGTGTGTACGTCTTGGTCCCTGGCAAGCGTCGGGGACGTGCTTGGTGCGTCGCAGCCCAAGCTTGGGCTGCCTCGTTGAGCTTGCTGGAGTCTTGTCTTGATTGCTGGCGGGGTTTTCTGCTTCTATCGCATGTGCATAAGTCAGGGGCACTGGGTACCCCTGTACTAGTGCGCCGACACTATGCATCTTTTGGCATCAATATTAGGAACATGTGTATCACTAAGATCGAGATTTAATAAGAATAAACCATTCACATTGGGTGTATGACCATAAAATATATTATTCATATAAATAGAACAACCATTATTATCAAACTTAAATGTATAACCGTCTCGCAATAAACAAGATCTAGATATAATGTTCATGCTCAACGCTGGCACCAAATAACAATTTTTTAGGTTTAAAACTAATCCTGAAGGTAGACATAGAGGGAGTGTGCCGACAGTGACCACATCAACTTTGGAGCCATTTTGTAACACGCATCATCACCTCGTCCTTAGCTAGTGTTCATTTATTCTGCAGCTCCTGCTCTGAGTTACAAATATTAGCAACTGAATCAGTATCATATACCCAAGTGCTACTATGAGCACAGGTAAGGTACAAATCAATAACATCTATATCAAATATATATTTGTTGACGTTGCCAACCTTCTTATCAGCCAAGTACTTGGGGAAGTTTTGCTTCCAGTGACCAGTTCCCTTGCAACAGAATCACCCATTCTTAGGTTCTGGTCCAGCCTTTTAGTTTCTTCACGGGAGCGGCAACTGACTTGCCATTCTTCTTGAAGTTTCCCTTCTTCCCCTTGCCTTTCTTGGAACTAGTGGTTTTCTTAACCGTCAACAATTGATGCTCCTTCTTGATATCTACTTCCGCGGCCTGAAGCATCGCAAATAGCTCAGGGATAGTCTTATCCATCCCTTGCATGTTATAGTTCATCACGAAGCTCTTATAGCTAGATGGCAGTAACTTGAGAACTCTGTCAACAACCGTCTCAGTTGGAAGATTAACTCCTAAATGACTCAAGCGATTGTAGTACCCAGACATTTTGAGTACATGCTCACATACTGAGCTATTCTCCTCCATCTTACAGGTAATCTCATACCTGTCAATACGGACGTGAGCATGTAATACCAATTTCAGCTCCTGGAACATCTCATAGGCTCCGTGGAGTTCAAAACAACTTTGGAGCCCTGGTTCTAAACAATAAAGCATGGCACACTAAACTATTGAGTAGTCATTAGAACGTGACTGCCAGACGTTCACAACATCCACATACGACGCTGGAGGGGGTGGCGCACCGAGCGGGGCATCACACACATAAGCCTTCTGTGCAGCAGTGAGGATAATCCTCAAATAACGGACCCAGTCAGCATAGTTGCTTCCATCATCATTCAACTTAGCGTTCTCTAGGAATGCATTAAAATTCACGGGAACTACAATGTGAGCCATTGATCTACAACACAATTTTGCAAAGACAATTTAGACTATGTTCATGATAATTAGTTTAGTTAATCAAATTACTAATGAACTCCCACTTAAATCAAAACCCCTCAGGTTGTCTAAGTGGTGCATGATCCAAATTCACCAACCCATGTCCGATCATCACGTGAGATGAGGTGGGTTCAATGTTGAACATCTCCATGTTGATCATATCTACTATATGATTCATGTTCGACCTTTCGGTCCTCCATGTTCCAAGGCCATGTCTCTACAATCTAGGCTCATCAAGTTTAACCCAAATGTTCTCCATGTGTAAAACTGGCTTACACCCTTTGTATGCGAACGAAGAGTTGATCACACCCGATCATCATGAGGTGCTTCGAAACGACGAACTTTCGCAACGGTGCATACTTAGGGAGAACACATTTTCTTGAAATTAAGTTAACGGGTCATCTTATAATGCTACCGTCGTCCTAAGCAAAATAAGATGCATAAAAGATGAACATCACGTGTAATCAATATATGTGACATGATATGGCCATCATCATCTTGTGCTTTTGATCTCCATCTCCAAAGCACCGGCATGATCTCCATCGTCACCAGCATGACACCATGGTCTCCATCATCTTGTAGTCATGTAGTTGTCTTCGCCAACTACTGCATCTACAACTATTGCAAACACATAGCTATAATGTAAAGCAATTACATAGCATTTTAATGATTGACATGTAGGTCATACAATAAATAAAAGACAACCCTATGGCTCCTGCCGGTTCCTGTACTCATCGACATGCGAGTAGTGAAAACTATTACAAAACAAGATCATCTCATACATCAACCATATATAAAATCACGTCTTGGCCATTTCACATCACAACATGCCCTGCAAAAACAAGTTAGACGTCCTCCACTTTGTTGTTGCAAATTACACGTGGCTGCTATGAGCAACAAGCAAGAACCGTTCTTACCTACACAAAGCCAAAACGGTGATATTCGAGTTGCCTTTTAACCTTCTACGAGGACCACTAATGTCAAGTTGAATCCAACTAAAGTGGGAGAGACAGACAACCATCAGCCACCTTATGCAATACAAGTTGCATGTCAGTCGGTGGAACCGGTCTCTTATGCGAGGACAAGTAAAGTTGGTCCGGGTGGCTTCATCCCATAATACCGTCGAATCCAAGTGAGACAAAGAGAGGTAAGCAATCTGAACATCAAAGGCCACAACTTATATGTTTTCTACTCATGTATATCATCAATGCATAGACCTAGCTCATGATGCCTCTATTGGGTACTGTCGGAATCGGGGCTCCGGGGACTCAAGAGAGGTTCGAACTCTGGGGTGCATTGGCTCTACAACCCTGCTCTCTCTTTCTAACCTATGGTGATGCTCCGGCATGCTTGAGCTCGGGGGGGAGAACAACAAACATGGTGGTTTACCCAGGTTCGGGCCAATTCGCGGTGTAAAACACTACTCCTGCTTGTTTGGATTTCTTAGAGGATGAGAGTGAATATAGAGGGGGCCGATCCCTTCTATCGTCGCTTCCCTGCTCCTTTTATCCTAGATTTGGTTCTCTTCCCCCGAAAATATCAGGCTGGAAGGGTTGCCACAAGCGCCAGTTCAAAGGGGGACAAGACAGCAGACTATCCTGACTAAAGTGGTCTTTGCCTACAAAAGGCTCCTCTCGTGATGCGCTGGTGGGCTCAGGGATGACCTTCGTCCTGGTAAGCCCCCAGCCTTAACATTCTTACACCAAACAGGAAACCTTTGGGCACTGCTTTGGGAACCGGCACGCTGGCCCACCTCCCTTAGCGCCAAAGGGGAAAGTCTCCCCATCCGAGCCGGCTGGCGCGGCTCCCGGCGCTGCTCGGCGTAGCGTGGGTCACCCACGTGAAGGGGCAGGGAAACAGGGTCCCGTTAGGACACCTTCGGCTTATACGCCCCGCAAGGCCCCCGCTAGATGGCCTCGGGAAGCGGCCTCGTGAGGGCATCCTCGCGAGGCTCCTAGAGGTGCCTCTTGCTGAAGGCCTCACGAGGCAGCCCACCCCCCCCCCCGCAAAGGCCTCATCCACGAAACCAAGCTGTGGGCCGTACTAGGCACGATCCATCCATCGTGTCCTGGGCCTCAGGCAGACAGGCCTGGGTACCCCTAGTCCCTGGGGCCTGACAGTAGCACCTGGGTCCACGGCGTGCAAGATCCCGTCAGTTGGAGGTGCGAAGCGGCGTGGGTCCTTACCGCATGTCGGCCAAGCACGACGTGTGCCGCACGATCGAGCGGGCGACACCTCCACTTCCCATGAAGGATAGGCAACTGCCCTTGGGGCAGTGCCACTGCCTAGAAAACCGCTGCACGCGCCGGGCAGACCCATCATGTTTCATCGTCCCCCATACGTCTCCCTTCTGTTGCTCGTCCTTCCTTGCGCGAACGCCGTCTCCATCTTTTCTTCCATCACCATGGCAGCGAAGAAGGGCGCCTTAGGTGTCGCACTCCTCCCCGGGAGGTGGTGGGGGTCGGCGTCCAAGCCCAACTCCGACACGGTGGCGCTGGGCCGCCAACGACGAGTAAGTGCATCGACATCCCAGATTTTCCCGTATGACCTGCTTGGGCTAGCGAACCTGATCGTTGAATTCCTCAGGGCGCCTGCGCATAGGAGGCAGAGGGGTGCCTCGCCCGAGTCACATTCTCGCGTGTTGCTTGCCGGCGAGGCTTCAGCCCCCGCGCTTGGCTTGGCAGGGTCTGGAGGGGCCGCTAGCATGTCCGAAGCTGCGACGGAGACCCGGGGCGCGCGGTCGTCACCAGCGCGTGCACCCTCCAAGATGCCGCGCGTGAAGCGGAGCTGGCCCGTAGGGAGGCGGCCATCGCCGGGAGGGAGACCGACGTGGCCCTCCGTGAGCGGGAGGCCGATCGGACCGCCTTCGACCAGGAGGCGGAGCGCGAATGCCTCGAGATCCTGGAAGGTCAAGTCCTTGCCGACAAGGCCGCCTTTGAGGCAACGCGCCACAAGATCATCGCCCATCTCGTGAGAAGGGAGGCTGCGAGTAGCGCCGACGCCATCGCGAAGGTTGCTCGGGAGCGAGAGGCCGCTCTGGAGGAGTATCGCTCTAAGGTGGCGTAGCAGGATACCCGCTTTCAGCTCCGTCGCGACGCGCTCCTGGAGGAGGTGAACGGCCTCAAGGCCCAGCTGCAGGGCGCTGAGGCTGACCTCCAGGCTGCCCTCGGGAGCAAGGGGGCACCAAGGCGGAGCTGGCGTCGCTGCAGGCACAAGTTGGCGAAGCTGCTGACATTGTGCAGAGGGCTAAGGACAATGAGGCTCAGGCGCGGATGATGCAAGCGCAGCGGGCCCAACAGTTCCTAGCCCTTGCCCAGTGTGCTGGCGGCTCGCTCGGCCGCTTCATCAGGGACATCCCGGAGCTGCCGCGTGCGCACAGCAACATGGGCTACCTCGATTTCTTCCTTAAGGTAGTGGAGGTGCTTGAGTCGGGCGTCTCCAGGGTGGACGAGGACCTTGACTGCGCGCTGACCCACGTCTTCTCCAACCTTCACCGCCTCGACCCTGCCTTCGACTTCTCCCGCATGGTAGAGCCAGTACCTGCGGAGCTCCGAGGCCCCCTCTGGGACGAGGTGCGCAGGCACGTGGAGTCCTTGGTCGAGCGGTTCGCTCAGGTCGCGCCCTCTGAGGAGAGCGGAAGCCTCGGCGCAGACCTCTCTGGCAGCCATGACGAAGACGGTGCCTCGTCCGCCTGAGTTTTTATGCTTCCTTCCTGTTTGCATGTATGAACCACCTGGTCTCGTGGGGGCATGAAGACTTTGCAGGATACTTTTGTTTATATAGTAGCCGCTTGTCCTGTTTGATGCATCATTGTTCTTTCTATGATGCCTTCTGCTTTCTCTTGTGTTACCTTAGCGCCCAGCGTCGCTAGGACTCATCCCCCGAGCGAGCCCTACATCATCGGGGCTCCACCCTCGGGTGCACCCTAGGCCCTAGTGGGTGTGGAGCCCACGAGATCAAGGGGGCCCTTGAGACGCGGTGCTCAGGGCTTCTACCCTCGACGCACGAGGGGGGCTCATGACGGTAGTCCCTGGCGGCCCCCAAGGGTTTTTAGTATTTAGGCCTTTACTTGTCAAGACGTTGCTCGATGCCGGACGCCCCTCGGGAAGCCCTTCGGGCGATGCTCCCTAAAGGGGGACCTTTGCGGAGTGCTCTGTTCTGGGCGCCACGCGCTTGCCAGCTTGCGCTTTAGCGCCGCGTGAGGGGACCAATCACCAACGACTTTGGTGGGGCGGTGTGTGCGGGGGCAGGGCCTGGCCCTTGGGGCTGACCGTGCATGAGCACCGTCCCCAGCCCCCTCTCTTGTGAGGCCCAAGGGGAGCTGGTGAGCGTGTGTCGCGGGAGGAGGCCTGTCGACTGCCGCGCCAGGCATGATTCGCCCCGGGGGCGACATGGGTCGCAGGAGCATACCAGACCAGCTTCTCTGCCCGTACAGGGCGTGGGGCTCCCGCTGAGGTGCGGTCGTGATCACAGCCTGGCCATTCCACCAGCACGCAGCATGGGGCTTCCACATGGGCATGGGCATAGTCGCGTCTCGACAGTCATTCCGCTAGCACGGAGCATGGGGCTTCCACTTGGGCGTGGGCATAGTCGCGGTTCGACAGTTATTCTGCCAGCGTGGAGCATGGGGCTTCCACTTGGGCGTGGGCGTAGTCGCGGTTCGATAGTTATTCCGCCAGCGCAGAGCATGGGGCTTCCACTTGGGCATCGGCGGGAGCCCTCTCGAGGCCGGGGAGTGACGCATCGGGAGGCTCCGGGGCGTGTACAGCCCCAACCTGATTCTTACGTGAGAGGGTCACAAGCGGTGATAAGGGAGGGGTCGGGCGTTCCAAGCGCCGGGCTCAGGAACTCCTCCCTCGGTCTTCAGGTGGTTTGCGCCTAGTTTTTGGCGCGGTCGCACGCCATCGCGCCCCGTAGCATGGGCGCAACGCGCGTCGTGTGGCCACTGGAGTGTGGTGCCCGAAGCGACGAAGCACCTACC
This sequence comes from Elymus sibiricus, assembly GCA_039707655.1. Taxonomy (NCBI): domain Eukaryota; kingdom Viridiplantae; phylum Streptophyta; class Magnoliopsida; order Poales; family Poaceae; genus Elymus; species Elymus sibiricus. The sequence continues at coordinate 215,084,945 of CM077665.1, read as the reverse complement.
CAGTGTGTCACACTCTGTGTTTGTACCACGTTGCCATGATATGATTTTATAAAATTTGGACCCATTTAAAACATAATGAGTGCTTGTGCAAGAATTGATTGTTTGATTTCTTGTTTGGTTGATTTGTTTTAGCACTCAAGGATTCTTCTTCCTCCTACTCTCCATATTCACTTCCTTGATCCAAACTCCCTGCCCAATGATCATGCCATGTGTATCGCACCTAAAACTATTTTTATCAAATTTTATTTTGGCCAAAAAGGATTTATTTAAATTAGGTTTTCAAAAATCCCTGAGTTGAGGGTTGAACTACTTGTCCTCAAATTGGGTGGATTGTTTTGCCACAAAGACTTTATTTGGAACCTACTATATATAAGACTTCCCAAAAACACCAAATATTAATTTTTAAAATTATTTTCCTATTTTATTTAAAGGATTTTATTTAAGGACAGAAATGGTCTTATCTAGGGAAACAATTATGTTTATGCTTTCAAAATATTTGAGAAAATTTAGGGAAACTCAGTGGACATATATTTTCCATATATATGAGTTTCAACACATGGTCATGTTCAAAATATGGGACAAAACCTTCCAAAACCCTTTCTGTCTGTTTCAAGCTTTTGAAATATTTCTATAGGAAATATTCTCAAATAAATCGAGGAAAATTCTAGCAAGTCACATATGCCCGATGTGATGATCTTGCGAAGTTTCATCCCAATCCAAATTATTTTGGTTGACCAAAATATCGCAAAACCATTCTATCCAGACCCAAATTTGAGCAACTCTACATTGCCAACTATCTCCTATTGACCTCAAACTTTGTGGACATGTTCTAATCCTTAAATGATGCTACTGCACCATGTGGAGCATTAAGGAGAATATATTTACATACCCGGATCTACAGAAACCTGATTCTATTAATTTATAGGGTTTACAAAGTTTACATTGTCAACTTTCCTCAAATAGGCTAAAACCTTGTGGTCAACCTTGTTTTTACCCACCCTTCAGTCCTGTTAATTGTCACAGTAAGTGGATAAAATTATCTTGCCCAAATCATCATCAAACACCTTCTGCAATATTTTTGTGATCAATGATTGGAGCACTAAATGGGTTCTCCATGCCCTCAACTTTTTACCACAACCCCTACTTGTTACCTTCTATCTCCAGTAAGGAGCCCCAGCTCTGGTTCAATGATTGGTGGGGTGAAAACCCATTTTTACTTCTCTGGACCGCTAAAACAGCAGCATTTCTACCTCTCCCTCCACCTACCTCTACTCTCCCTAGCCTCCTCTAGCTCCTACAGCATCTCCAGAGCACCCAAGAGCTAAGGGACACGCTGGGACGCGTCCAGAGCACGCAATGCATGCCATTGCATGCCATACACATGCCATGGAGCACGCTGTAGTGCATCCCCGCACTGTAGCAGGAGCATCCTGAGGCTCCCGACCGTGTTGGGATGGGGGACCTTGTCCCCTGGCCCTCCTCGACGTCCGCAAACGTCCAAACAGTCGACCCCCTCCTGTTTCTCTACCCGGCGACCTCCAACGAGTGTGCCCGAGCACTGCCCGGCTCGGCTAGTGAGCAAGCTCACACGCGCGGACGCCCAGATCTATCTCTCTCCCTCCAATCCATCCACGCGAAGTAAACCCCCCTCCCGCATGCCTCTGGGCACACGTGCGGGCCCTCCCTCGCTCTCCAGCACCTCTCCCATGGGCGCCATGGACGCTGCCCGTGGTGCACCCGTCGCCCCCATATATAATGGCCTCCCCGAGCCCTCTTTCCCCCTCTGATAGCACCCTTCGATCTCCGTGTCAGCCACGTGCGCAGATCGACCCGAAGCTCCACCGGGTCAGCCCGCCTTCGATCTCCGTGTAGGGAGCTTCTCCGGCCCCATTTTTATTTCCCATGGCCATACCTCATTGCCCTGACGCGATCCCCTCTCTTCCCAGTGCTTTTGCAGCTAAGTAACGTCGGCAGCAACCTCTTCCCGAGCTCCTCTGCCGTGGGTGCTCGTCGCCGGCGAACTGCTGCACCTTGGCGCCCCTCTGCACCACCACCCGAACGGCAGATCACCCCTGAGTCCATTCCCGGCATCCCCAGCCCACGCCGTGCCCTGCATCGCCGATGGTGAGCCGCGCCCCCTCTCTGCTTCGAGGTTAGGGATGACAGGCGGGGCCCGCCTGTCATCCTCGCCTCTCTCTCGCCCCCCTTCTGTCGTTAGCAGCCGGCCCCCGCCTGTCGGGTCTGAACCCCGGCGGGGGCACGCGCCAGGCTCGCTCGGGCCGGCTCCGCTGGCTGGGCCGGCTCGGTCAGCGCTTCTGGCCCAGTGGCACCGTGCCATTTTCTCTTCTTTCTTTTTCTGTCACATTCCAAAAATTCCACAGATTCAAATATCTTTCCAAATCCAAATATTCTTCCACCTAAAATCTTGTAATATTCTGTACTATTTAATGATGCCACTTGTGCACTTTTTAAAAATAGTTTCATGTACTGGTTTTATTTAAAACCTAGTTTTGAATAATTAAAACCACTTTTAAAATAGTTTTCAAAACTTTTTACACTTCAAAACCAGACACTGATATTTTTAGTTTTTAGTATAGTATTTTACAGGGTGGTTTGACATTTTAGAAGTGAATTATTTTCTCTGTTTTTTCCGTGTTCTTATTTTTGCCCGTTAATATTGCGACGATAGATTGCGTTGTTGACGAGGGAGTTGGACCAGAAGACTTTGAAGACCCCGATGACTTTGTTGAGCCAGGCAAGCACCCTTTGACCATATTTAAGAAACCACTTTTTTTGCATGGCATATAGCACTCTATTTTTGTTATGTTGATCAGGATGCTATGGTGACCACCTTCATGGGTTGTCTTTGATACTCTTACCCGTTGAAACTTGCACTGAGCATGACCCTACCTTCCTGTGAGGGTTATGCAGGTGGGAAGTAGTTAGGTTGCTAAAGTAGATGCTACGCAAATGGGATGGGATTATGCATGGTGTCGGGAAGGAAAAGATTTCAAGGACTTTTCGAAAACCCCGTCGGGTGCCACTAATGCCCGGGGCTGATGCAATTGATCTAGGTAACCACTTGATAAAGAAGTGGAGTACCGAGGCAAGTGAGTGTGTGTGTTTTCGAAAATGGATTAGATTTAAGATTTCTCGACCGTTCCCAACCTTACATGTACAACCACGATACCCCTTATGGGACGGGGCTTTGTTGATTACTTTGGTGAGTGCTAGCAAAGAGCCCGCATTACTAGTGGCGGGAGTGACGTGGTCACTCTCGATACGGGGTCGTGCCGGAAAGGACGACCATGGGTTGTTTTTACGGACACCGGGAACTCTGTTGCGTGCCCTCGTGGATGATACTTATGATGTACATCATGAGGGATGGCACCAACGAGTGGACTCTTTGTTAGAATCGTCAGGGGAAAGACAATGTTCGGATACTTACCTCGGGTATGCAATATACCGCGAGTCGTGGATGACACAGAAGTTCCCCGAGTCTTGTGGGTAAAGTGTGCAACCTCTGCAGAGTGTAAAACTATTCGAATAGCCGTGTCCATGGTCAAGGACAGTTAGGTGGTGTTGCTTAAACTACGTCCGATGTTTTCACAAACCTGGTGTGAGTGTGTGGGAAAGGAATACTTGAGTTAAGTCGGATGACTTGACATGATGATTGAACATGAGATGTTCAGACCTTGTTGATATTGATATCTGTAACCTGTTCATACGGATACTTGTATCCTCATGATGCATTCTCTTACAAGTTGATTGATCATGTCATTACACTCAAAACTTAGCTCTCCGCAACTTACCTACTTAGTGCTATATCGTGCATTGTCATACCTTGTTCCAAAACATGGGTTGCTTGTGAGTACATTCAAAGTACTCATTTGCTTGCCACTGGTTATTTAATTGGCCAGGCATGGAAGAGCAGGACTATGGTGAAGAATTCGTTGGTGACGAACATGCGAACTAGGACGCTTCCCAGTCAGAATGTCTGTAGGCTTAAGACAGATGGGATGGGTTCACGCTATCTATCAAGATTTCCGTTGCGAGTTGAAGTTTGCTATTTGGCCTTCTTGGCGTTATCTATGTAAGACATGACCTCGATGGTCTTTATTTGTGTAAGACCATATGTATGGATGTAAGACTCTTGTTATTCAGCTTCTGTGTGTTCAGTGAGGATTGATCTCTGGGATCACTGTACACGTGCATTCGGTGATCACGACTTATGGGCCGGGGTCCCCACAGAGTTGGTATGAGAGCCATCCTGGATGTAGGAAGCCTTAGTTAGCATGGACATTAGTTAGGATAAAACCCTTTTCAAAACTATACCTAGTACCTATACTTAGGAGTTTGTGCACTTCTTACCTTTTTTAAGTCTTCTTTCAAAACTCTATTGACTCCTCTACCCTAAACTTGTAGATGGCCGTCGTACCCGAAGCCCTCCTAGCATCCGGCTTTCCCCTACTCCTTGAGGATAGCCTGGAGAAATGCCAGTATCGCCGACCACCCATTTTCCTCTACCATGAGCACTGGGTCGATGTCGTCATGAAGGAGTACCATGTTGATGTGGTCGTGAAGGCAAATGACTCCCCGACTAGTTGGTTCTTTGAGGGACCACAGATGGAGACCCTGGCGCTCGCAGTCGAGATGGCTGCATGCAAGGCACTTATCCACCTTCGAGACATCATTCCAGAGTTGGCTAAAGAGCCAGCCACTCGCCACCTCCCTTTCAAGAAGGATGAGAATGGCGAGAGTTGGACGTTGATTCCATCCAAGGAGGATGGGATGCCACTCAGGTTCCAGACCTACTTTAGCCTCTCGGCCGACAGTCTAGCTCACAACATGATTAAGGAGTCCGTGAAGGTCCACAAGGAACTTCACCACACCCGAGAGCTACTCCGTCAAGCCAAGATGAGGCCAGACAAGATCAAGAAGGATGGAGCCCCCGAGGGACAAACAACTATCGCTCACAGAGAAGGATCACCCCCAGCTAGAGATGCACCCACACGTCGCCATCGCATGAGTGCGAAGGAGTACCATGCGCTCCTCACCAACACACCGGGGAAGCGTCGTCGGGATGGACCTCCACGTTCTCCGACCCCCTCGACCGGAGACGACGCCCGTACGGATGATGTTCAGGAGGAGGACCCAGAGGAGCATGAGTACGAGACCGAGCACTCCACCCCTTGAATCCGAGAACCCCTAGGGTAGGATCAGTCATGTACCTCTCATGCGAAGTCGAGTCCGTGTAATGGTTCATATGAAACCATGTGTGCTTGTTGTTTTTTTTGTTGTTTGTGTTCTCATGTAAGTCGCACTTTTGCCTTAGGCAACATGTAAGTGACTCCATCGCCTATCTTATCTTAATATTATGTGTTTTGTCTTTTTACCTCTGCTTGATCACACTTGCACTATACCAACCCCCTTAGGCGCGTTCTCTCTATCGCTGCTTTGCATCTCATCAATCCCAGTTGTTTGACTTGGCTGCTCCAAACAAGATGGTGACTGCAACCCGCAATAGCTCCTTCACCAACCCTGAAGCTGGCAACTTCAGCCAGCAACAGGGAGCTGGAGGGACTGCTCAGGCTAGAGAACACCAGGAGCAGCTACATGGCGACATTCCCCCGCCACCACCTCCACCGGAGAACATGACCATAGCTTAGTTTCTCCAAGTTCTCCGGGAGGAACGCCAAGCCAACACTGCCGCTATCCAATAGATGGCTCAAGTCCTTGTGAACAACCAGCAGCAAGGCAGGAACGGCAATGGCCGCTCCACTCTGTTTGAGTTCATGAGGAATTCGCCCCCAACCTTCACTAAGACTGCCGAACCTCTGGATGCTGATGACTGCATCCGCATCATCGGGGACCTCCTTGGATTGGCAACTGCAACAAGGATCATGAGAAGGTACTTTATGACTCTCATTGCCTCGGAGGTACCGCCAGAGCTTGGTGGGATGGATTCAAGGTCATGCAAGGCGACCGTGTGATCACCTGGGGTGATTTCAAGGAAGGGTTCCACACCGCTCACATTCCTTCTGGGATCATGGCTATCAAGAAGAGAGAATTCCAAGCGTTGAAGCAAGGAAGTGGCTCTGTCAAGGAGTATATGCAGAAGTTCACCATGCTGTCAAGGTATGCCCCTGAAGATGTCAGCACAGAGGCCGCTAAGATGGAACGCTTCATGGAAGGACTCCAACAAGCCCTGCAGTATCAGCTCATTGTCTGTGATTGCCGGACCTTCTTCGACCTGGTGAACAAGGCCCTCATGCTCGAAGACAAGCGTCGTGCCATGGAAGACACCCGGAAGTGCAAGATGACCAGCAAGGGTAGTTCTGGCAACCAGAAGCCTCGCTCATGGCAGCCAGCCCCAGCCAAACCAACCTATCAGCTTCAGCAGGCTAGACCTCCTGCACCTCGTCCGAGCTACCAGCCTCAGCAGTATGCCAATCCCAGGCCAGCTTACAACAACCCCAATAACAACAACTGCGGTAGGAACAACAACAACTCAAGTCAGATCACGTGCTTTGGATGTGGTCATCCTGAACACATCTCTAAGTTGTGCCCCAACAAGAAGCCAGATGCACCGCGCCCCAATGCGCCGAACCAAGGTCAAGTCCATGGAGCGCCACCAAGGAACCAAGCTCCCCGCAACCAGCCCAACAATGTCAAGGGTCGTGTGAATCACATCACCGCTGAGGAAGCCTAGGAAGAATCGGACGTCATACTGGGTACGTTCCTCGTCAACTCAACTCCAGCAACCGTTTTGTTTGATTGTGGAGCTTCGCATTCTTTTGTTACCCAAAAGTTTGCACTATAGAGTGGTATGAAGCCTACACCGTTGGGTAGTCACATGTTGATAGACACCCCGGGCTCAGTTATGAGGTCCAAGATAGGATTTAAAGGAGTCGGGATCAACATTAACGGGGTAGACTTCCTAGCAGACCTCGTAGTTTTGAATTTGTTAGGCTTGGATGTGATCCTTGGCATGAACTCGTTAACCAAGCACCAAGGCTTGTTAGACTGTGCCAAGAGGACCGTTACCATGACCAATAGCCAAGGTGTTGAAGTCAAGTATGTCCCCAACCCTACCTCCACTCAAACCCCGCAGGTTAATTGTCCGTCGGGAATTGAGTTGGGTCAAGTGCCTGTGGTATGTGAATACCCGGATGTTTTTCCTGATGAGCTGCCTAGAATGTCTCCTGACCGTGACATTGAGTTCATCATTGAGCTAATGCCCGGGGCAGGAATCATCTATAAGAATCCCTATAGGATGGGATCCGCAGAGTTGGCTGAACTGAAGGAGCAACTGGCTGAGCAGCTCACAAAATGATTTATTCGCCCTAGTGCCTCTCCTTGGGGATCACCTGTTCTATTTGTGTCAAAGAGGGACGGAACTATCTGACTCTGTGTCGATTACCGTTCTCTCAATGAGGTCACAGTAAAGAATAAGTACACACTTCCCAAGATTGAAGACCTGTTCGATCAACTAAATGGTGCCAAGGTGTTTTCCAAGATCGATCTCAGGTCCGGGTACTCTCAATTGAAGATCAGACCCCAAGACATCCCGAATACATCATTTGTAACCCGGTATGGCCTGTATGAATACACGGTCATGTCATTTGGGTTAACCAATGCCCCAGCTTACTTCATGTACCTCATGAACAAAGTCTTCATGGAGTATTTGGACAAGTTTGTCGTTGTCTTCATCCACGACATACTCGTCTTCTCCAAGTCTGAAGAGGAGCATGCACAACACTTGAGATTGGTCCTAGCCAAGCTTCGAGAGCACCAGCTTTATGCCAAATTCAGCAAGTGCGAATTCTGGCTGCATGAAGTTGGATTCTGTGGTCATGTGTTGAATGCAGAAGGATTGTCGGTGGATCCTGCCAAGATCGAAGCCGTGACTGAATGGCAATCCCCAAGTAATGTGAAGGAAGTCAGAAGCTTCCTCGAACTCGCAGGATATTACCGCAAGTTCGTCGAAGGATTCTCGAGCATTGCTAGACCCATGACTCAGCTTTTGAAGAAGGACAAGAAGTTCGAATGCACACCGAAGTGCGAAGAACGCTTCCAAGAGCTCAAGAGGAGATTGAGAACAACCCCAGTTTTGGCCACCCCTGATATTCACAAGGAGTTTGTGATATATTGTGATGCATCAAGAACCGGGCTTGGTGGTGTTCTGATGCAAGAAGGCCGAGTCGTAGCCTATCTATCCAGACAGCTATGTCCTCATGAAGAGAATTATGCTACCCACGATCTTGAGTTGGCAGCTGTAGTTCATGCCTTGAAGACATGGCGACATTACCTTCTAGGGAAGCGATGTGAGATATACATAGACCACAAGAGTTTGAAGTATATTTTCACTCAAAGGGAGTTGAACATGAGGCAACGAAGATGGTTTGAGTTGATCAAGGATTACGACCTCAGTGTTCAATAGCACCCTGGAAAGGCTAATGTGGTAGCAGATGCCTTAAGCAGAAAGGCTTGTTCCTTGAATGCTATGATTACGGAAAGGCTACCCGCCTTGTATGAAGATCTTGAAAGCTTTGGCTTGTAACTAGTTGCACCTGGTGTCCTAGCCAACCTCGAAGCAAGGCCTACCTTGATGGATGATATTAAGGGAGCTCAGAAGGGTCATGACACCATTGAAGGTATCAAGAGGATGATTAAGAAAGGCAAGGCCACAGGATTCTCAGTGGATCAGCAAGGAGTTGTATGGTTTGGGACTCGCATCTGCGTGCCCAACAAAGTTGAGCTCAAGAATATGATCTTACAAGAAGCTCATGACACTCCGTATTCCATCCACCCTGGAGGAACCAAGATGTACGAAGACCTCAAGGCAAGATTCTGGTGGCATGGCATGAAGAGAGAGTTAGCCACTTTCGTCGCTAAGTGTGACATATGCCAGAGGGTCAAAGCTGAGCATCAGTGACCCGCTGGATTGTTACAACCTCTCAAAGTGCCTAAATGGAAGTGGGACAACGTCGGGATGGACTTCATCACCGGATTACCCAGGTCAAGCAAGGGACATGTTTCCATTCGGGTCATTGTCGATCACCTGACCAAGGTAGCTCACTTCATTCCCGTCAAGACCACCTACAATGGGAACCAGCTAGCCAACCTCTACATCAACCGGATCATGAGCCTCCATGGAGTTCCAAAGGAGATCGTCTCAGACCGAGGGACACAGTTTACCTCAAGATTCTGAAATAAATTCCAAGAAGCTATGGGAACCAAGTTATCCTTCAGCACTGCTTTACACCCTCAGACCAGAGGCCAGACGGAACGAGTAAATCAGATACTCGAAGATATGCTTCGTGCCTATGTTTTGGCGTATGGAGCCAAGTGGGAAGATTGCTTGCCTTTTGCCGAGTTCTCCTACAGTAACAGCTACCAGTCCAGTCTTCAGATGGCACCATTTGAGGTGTTGTATGGACGCAAGTGCCGCACTCCCCTCATCTGTTTAGAAACCGGAGAATGATTAGTCTTTGGACCAGATATCCACCGCAAGGCAGAAGAGCAAGTTCAACTCATCAGAGAACGCCTGGAGACCGCCAAGTCAAGACAGAAGAGCTACGCCGACTCCCACCACCCAGAAGTGAACTTCAACGTCAGAGACCATGTCTATCTCCGAGTCACGCCTCTCAAGGGAACAAAGCGCTTCCACGTCAAAGGAAAGCTCGCACCAAGATATATTGGCCCCTTCAAGATCACCGCTAGAGCTACCTTCTGAGTTGTCCGATGTGCCCAATGTGTTCCACGTATCACAGCTCTGGAAGTGTCTCCAAGTTCCCAATCGCCCCGACCTCTAGAAGGACATCGATCATCAAGCCATCAACCTTCAGCCAGACCTCACTTATCGTGAGATGCCAGTTCGCATTATGGATGATGTTGAACGTTGCACCCGAAGCCGCACCATCAAGTACTTCAAGGTCCAATGGAGCAACCACACTAAAGCAAAAGCAACCTGGGAGCATGAAGACTATCTTAGATCCAAGTTGCCATATCTTTTTAGCGCTTATCCTAGGAATCTCGGGGACGACATTCTTGTAAGGGGGGTAGGTCTATCACACCTTGTGTTTGTACCACTTTGCCATGCTATGATTTTATAAAATTTGGACCCATTTAAAACTTTTTGAGTGCTTGTGCATGAATTGATTGTTTGATTTCTTGTTTGGTTGATTGTATTTTAGCACTCAAGGATTCTTCTTCCTCCTACTATCCATACTCACTTCCTTGATCCAAACTCCTTTACCAATGATCATGCCATGTGTATAGCACCTAAAACTATTTTTATCAAATTTTATTTTGGCCAAAAAGGATTTATTCAAATTAGGTTTTCAAAAACCCCTGAGTTGAGGGTTGAACTACAAGTCCTCAAATTGGGTGGATTGTTTTGCCACAAAGACTTTATTTGGAACCTACTATATATAAGACTTCCCAAAACCACCAAATATTAATTTTTAAGATTATTTTCCTATTTTATTTAAAGGCTTTTATTTAAGGCCATAAATGGTCTTTCCTAGGGAAAAATTATTTTTATGCTTTAAAATATTTGAGAAAATTTAGGAAAACTCAGTGGACATATATTTTCCATATATATGAGTTTCAACACATGGTCATGTTCAAAATATGGGACAAAACCTTCCAAACCCCTTTATGACTGTTTCAAGCTTTTAAAATATTTCTATAGGAAATATTCTCAAATAAATCCAGGAAAATTCTAGAAAGTCACATATGCCCAATGTGATGATCTTGCCAAGTTTCATCCCAATCCAAATTATTTTGGTTCACCAAAATATCCCAAAACCATTCATGTCCAGACCTAAATTTGAGCAACTCTAATTTGTGGACATGTTCTAATACCCAAATGATGCTACTAAATCAAGTGGTGCATTAAGGAGAATATATTTACATACCTGGATCTACAGAAACCTGATTCTGTTACAAAGTCTACATTGTCAACTTTCCTTAAATAGGCTCAAACCTTGTGGTCAACCTTCTTTTACCCACCCTTCAGTCTTGTTAATGCTCACAGTAAGTGGATAAAATTATCTTGCCCAAATCATCATCAAACACCTTCGGCAATATTTTTGTGATCAACGATTGGAGCACCAAATGGGTTCTCCATGCCCTCAACTTTTTACCACAGCCCCTACTTGTTACCTTCTATCTCCAATAAGGAGCCCCGGCTCTGGTTCAATGATTGGTCGGGTGAAAACCCATTTTTACTTCTCTGGACAGCTAAAACAGCAGCATTTCTACCTCTCCCTCCACTTAGCTCTACTCTCCCTAGCCCCCTCTAGCTCCTAGAGCATCTCCAGAGCACCCAAGGGCTACGGGACACGCTGGGACGCGTCCAGAGCACGCAATGCATCCCATGGCATGCCATACGCATGCTCTGGAGCGCACTACAGTGCATCCCCATACTGTAGCTGGAGCATCCTGAGGCTCCCGACTGCATTGGGATGGGGGACCGTGTCGCCTGGGCCCTCCTCGACGTCCGCAGACGTCCAAACAGTCGACCCCTCCTGTTTCTCTCTCCGACGACCTCCAACGCGTGTGCCCGAGCGCCGCCCGACTCGGCCAGTGAGCAAGCTCACACGCGCGGATGCCCATCTCTCTCTCTCTCCCTCCCTTCCTTCCATGTGAAGTAAACCCCCCTCCCGCATGCCTCTGGGCACGCCTGCGGGCTTTCCCTCGCTCTCCAGCACCTCTCCCACGGGTGCCATGGACGCTGCCCACGGTGCACCCGTGGCCCCCTATATAATGGCCTCCCCGAACCCTCTTTCCCCCTCTGATCGCACCCTCTGACACCTAATCGCCCCCTATACTCCCCACTCCATCAACGGAGGCCCCTCCGTGCAGATCGACCCAAAGCTCCGCCGGGTCAACCCGTCGTCTTTCTCCGGGTAGGGAGCTTCTCCGGCCCCTTTTTCCTTCCCATGGCCCTACCTCGTTGCCCTGTCGTGATCCCCTCTCTTCCCCGTGCTTTTGCAGCCAAGGAACGTCGGCAGAAACCTCTTCCCAATCTCCTCCGCCGCGGGTGCTCGTTGCCGGCAAACTGCTAAACCCCGGCATCCCTCTCCACCACCACCCGAACGGCGGATCACCCCTGAGTCCATTCCCGTCATCCCAACCCTCACCGTCCCCTTCATCGCCGAAGGTGAGCGGCGCCCCCTCTTTGCCCCGAGGTTAGAGATGACTGGCATGGCCCACCTATCATCCTCGTCTCTCTCTTGCCCCCTTCTATCACTGGCAGTCGGGCCTGGCTTATCAGGTTTGAACCCCGGCGGGCGTGCACGCATGGCTCGCTCGGGCCGGCTCCGCTGGCTGGGCCAGCTCGGTCAGCGCTTCTGGCCTAGTGGCACAGTGCCACTTTCTCTTTTTTCTTTTTCTGTCACTGTCGGATTTTGGGCTCCACAAAACCCTTAAGATTTGAACACAGGGGCGTGTGCGAAGAGCCCCTGCAGCTTCGCCCTACCTAGCTCGCTACACGATGGCCTAGACGATGAACTCGCACGATGACGAGGAAGAAGACGAACACGATAGTTTACCCAGGTTCGGGCCGCTGTGAAGCGTAATACCCTACTCCTGCTTTAGTGCTTTGCCTCTCATGGAGGTTTGGTGGATGAACTAGTACAACGATGAGGAGCCTCGTGAGGGCACTCCTGAGGTGGCCTTGGCCCTCTATTGGCTTTGTGGTGGATGGGAGAATCGACCGATTCTGGATCTTTCTCTACGGTGCAGCCTAGCCTCTATATATAGCGGTGCCCCGGGTCCTCTTCCCTTATTGCATTGGCGGGAAGGGATCCCACAACGGCCAAATTTGAAGGGGGACAGGAGTACATCCCCGCTCTGCCCAAAGGCGGTCTTCGCCTGCAAAGTAGCTATCGACGACGCAGAGGTGGGCTCGGCGATGACATCCGTCCAGCGGGGCTCATGGTCATGGTCTTGTTGCACCAGAATGAAAACCTTTGGGGGGCGCTTTGGGAACCCGCGTACGTCCTTGCTCCCTTTGCACCAAAGGGGAAACTGCGCCGCCTGGCGCGCTGGCGCCCGCTTGTCCATCCTTGCGTCATCTTTGAGTCCTGAGGCCGGGCTCTGCATAGAGATCTCCGCCGCTCTGGAGGGGGCCTGGGGAGGCCCATCCCTTGCCGGTCCTGACGCCGCTCCTCCTCGCGAGCCTAGGGTCCTCGCGAGGGCCTTGTCCTGAGTGGAGCCGCGCCTGGCTGTGCTTGGCCGACGAAGTGGGCCGTGCCCTGGGCCGCAGGCAGGCAGGTCTGGGTACCCCCGTTCCCAGAACACCGACAGTAGCCCCCGGGCCCAAGGCGCGCTCGAGCTGGCTTCTGGGCGAAGCCTTGAGGGTGGCCCGAAGTGGCACAGGCCCCAAACGCCTGCGGGCCAGGCTCCACACGCGCCGAGTGTCTGGGCGGCGACGCCCCCGCTCCCCGAGGGCGTCAGAAACCGTCCCAAATCAGATTGACGTGACCCCCGTGCGTAGCGCTGGCCATTATTGTCCTTCCTTGAATGCTGCTGCTGCTTCGGGCCACGCGGATGTGACCCTTCAGAGGCCGCATGCCTCCCGGGACGCGAGGGGGCACCGGGCGGTCCTTAGCTGTATATAAGCGGGCGAGGGCGAGAAAGCTCTCACTCATCTTTGTCTTCTTTGCCTCCCCATCTCCAAGCCGTCGCTCTCCCAGTCATGGCGTCGGTGAGGAATTTTTCTTCTACCGATAAGGGGAAGGCCTCCGGGGAGGGTCCTGTCGCTCCGCCGCCCAGGAGGGGCCGCGGTCGTCCCCGGAAGCATGCCGTGACACCGTCAGTGGTTCTCAGTGCGCGTGGCCGTGCTTCCGCGTGTCCCGGGGTCACCATCGGTGGTCGCGGTGTGGCGCCGTCCAATGCAGGTGGCCGCAGTAGTCGAGGTGGTGGCGCCTGCGGTGGGAGGTCGTCGGTGGCCACCCGGCCGCCACGCCCGCGGCTCCATTCGGCCGACACGACCCAGGAGTTCGTGGTGTGGGCGGAGAGGCCGGAGGCCGCTTGGTTTCAACTTCCAAGCTTCTTCCCGGGGGCGCTGTCGGCCGGAGGGCCTTCCGGCCTGTGGTTGCAGGCCGACGGCTGCTGCAGCACGGCGTCATGGGTGGAGGTCGAGATCACCCCCGGGGGCTACGTGTACCTGAACCGTGGGTGGCAGACGTTTGCCCGTGCCCATGGTTTGAAGGGGAGGCGCACCCTTCATTTCAAGTTCGACGAAGTGGCGACGCTCTTTGTCAAGATCTTCGGGGGGGGGGGGGAGGGCGAGCGCTTGGGGTGCTGCCCGGAAGACGACGGCCGCGGAGATCTTGGAGATGAGCTTGGCCTTCACGACGGGCGGTGTGCCTCCAGCAGTAGCGACACCCCCTCCAAAGGGAGCCTGAGCGACAGCAGCGACAGCAGCTATCACGCGCCGCCTCGCCGTCGCGCCCGGACCACGGGGGGTAGCCAGCCGCCGCGGCGCCGCTCTTCTGCTCCAGGAACGTCCGCGCCGGCATGCCCCTACGGTCCCGTGAAGGAGGAGGAGGACACCGACTAAGCGTTGGTGTGCCGGTGTCGGGGCTCCTGGGGCGGCAGCCCCCGTGTGGATTTTTCACTTTCTTTCTCCTGCTCTTCTCCTGTTCCTGCAATCAAAGAACCAAGGAAGGCCCTGCGGGCGTGTAATGAATTTGGGCGCTTGCCCTTCTTTATCAGTACTTTTGTCATGTGTCCTGGCCTTTGCATTTTGTTGGTTGAAGTTGCCTTCCGGTCGTGGTTAGGATACTTAGCTTGACATGCTTGCGGTAGGCTTCTGGGTTGTGGGGGCGCGGCTGCGGCGCTCGAAGAGTCCGTACGTCCTGCGGGCTTCTTCTTCTTGCGAGCGAGTCAGGTTGGGAGCCCTGTCGGCGCTCTGTGTCTGCAGGTCCCAGTCCCGCACATTTCCCTACCATCATAAGGTACGACCAGATCACCTGAACATACTTCATGAGGCGAGGCCCCGACTCCCTTGACACCGACCGGATCACCAAGGACGGCATCAAGGGGGGCGAGTGGCTTTATGACCTGTAAGGCTCCTGAGGCGTGATGCTCAGGAGCCCCCTTCGATGCTCAAGCAGCTCTACGTCGGCATGTCGCAGTCCCGCACATTTCCTCACCACTGTGAGGTACTACCGGATCACCTGGACGCACTTCACGGGGCGAGGCCTCGACACCCTTGATGCCGACCGGATCACCAAGGATGACATCAAGGGGACGAGTGGCCTTATGACCGGTAAGGCTCCTGAGGCGTGATGCTCAGGAGCCCCCTTTGACGCTCAAGCGGCTCCCAAAATTTTTGCTTCCTGCCCCGGGAGGGGCGGGTCTCCCGAGGCTCCGAGTTGACGCTCACGTAGCTCTACGTCGGCAGGTCCTAGTCCCGCACATTTCCCCACCACCGTTAGGTACGACCGGATCACTTGGACGCACTTCACGAGGCGAGGCCTCGACACCCTTGATGCCGACCGGATCACCAAGGACGACATCAAGGGGGGCGAGTGGCCTTATGACCGGTAAGGCTCGTGAGGCGTGATGCTCAGGAGCCCCCTTTGACGCTCAAGCTGTTCCCAAAGAAAATTTTTGTTTCCTACCCCGGGAGGGGCGGGCCTCCCGAGGTTCCAAGATGGCGCGTCGTGCCATGAGTGGAGCCCCCGAGCGAGTATGAGATGACATGCGCCTGCTGACTCGGCTGTGAGTACCACGCGAGGATCCGGACGCCAAGGCCTTGGTGAGGTGTAAGCACCGTGCCCCCCAGCCCCCGCTCGCGGGGTACGAGGGGGAGGGGAGCAGGCGAGTGCTTGACTCGAAGAGAGAGAAACCAACATAAGAAGTGGCGATGAAAACAAATCTTTGACCCTTTCCTTTAAAACACGATTTGGAAAAAAACCCGAGTTTAGTTTCAGAAAAGTTAGCAAATCCAAACACGAGAAAAGCAAATAACGGCCGCGTCCGGCACCTAGACTAGTCTTCGTCTTCCCCCAGCGCTGAGCGTAGGGCATCCACGTTGCATGGGCATAGCCATTGGTGGGCAGTGTTGACTTCTCCGCCAGCGCAGAGCTGTGGCTGCCACGTTGCGTGGGAGGAACCCCTCCGCGTCCTCGGGGGGCTCCGGGCATATACAGCCCACTCATTATTACGTGAGAGTGTCACGGGTAGAACTTCCGGAGGTGCTGGATGTTCTAGGCGTTCTGGATGGGGACCCCGTCCTGAGTCTCCAGGCGCACAACGCCAGGCCTGGAGACATGAGCGACCTTGAACGGGCCCTCCCACATGGGCAAGAGCTTGTGCAATCCCTCCCTAGAGAGAACCCGCCTCAGGACGAGGTCTCCAACTTCGAGGGTCCTGGAGCGGATGTTACGGCAGTGGTAGCGCCGTAGCGCTTGCTGATACCGCGCAGCTCGAAGCGAGGCCCGACGACGCGCCTCCTCTCCAAGCACGAGGTCCGCTCCCGTGCAGCATCCTGACGCTCCTCGTCAAATGCCAAGACCCGTGGGGATCGGTGCTTGATCTCGTGGGGGAGGACGGCTTCGGCTCCGTGGACGAGGAAGAATGGGGTCTCGCCGGTGGGCTTAGTCGCGGTGGTGCGGATGGACCACAACACTGACTGAAGCTCATCGACCCAACCCCTGCCGCAAGCCTCCAGTTTCTTCTTGAAGCTCCTTGTCTTGAGGCCTTGCAGGACTTCCACATTGGCGCGCTCCGCCTGGCCGTTGCTCCTAGGGTTGGCTATCGAGGCATAGCATATCTTCGTTCCAAGGTTAGCGCAATAGGTTTTGAAGAGGTTACTTGTGAACTGCGAACCATTGTCGGTGATGATGCGGTTGGGGACGCCAAACCGGCTTACGAGGCCCTTGATGAACCTGACGGCCGACCCGGCCGGGGTGGTGCGCACGGGCTCCACCTCCGCCCATTTGGTGAACTTGTCGATGGCGACGTAGAGGTAGCGGTACCCGCCCGCGGCTCGCGGGAAGGGCCCCAGTATGTCCAGCCCCCAGACCGCAAAGGGCCAGGAGAGCGGGATGGTCTGGAGGCCCTGCGCGGGCTGGTGAATCTGCTTGGCATGAAACTGGGAGGCCTCGCAAGACCGGACCAGCTCGATGGCGTCGTCAAGCGCCGAGGGCCAGTAGAAGCCCGATCGAAACGCCTTCCCTGCAACCGTGCGCGAAGAGGAGTGATGCCCGCAGTCTCCTCCATGAATGTCGGCCAGCAGCTCACACCCTTGCTCCTTGCAGATGCACCGCAACACGATGTCGTTCGGGCACCTGCGGTACAAGTCGCCGTCTTGCAAGCAGTAGGCTGTGGCCTGTCGGGCTACGCGCTCTGCGCCTTCCTCCTTCTCCGGCAGCGTGCCGTGAAGTAGGTACGCCCTGAACTCCTGCATCCAGCTGTCGGCCTGAGGCTCCAAGGCCAGGAGCAGTCGGGCTCCTGAGGCCTGGCCACAGTCCGGAACCCCCGAGGGTGGCGTCGGGGGGAACTCCTCAGTTCGTGGAGTCAGGTCTTCAGTGGGTGGCGCCACGGAGGGTTTAAAGAGCCGCTCCTCGAAGATGCCTGGCTCCTGGGGCTCGCGGCTTGAGGCCCTGTTGGCGATGTCGTCGGCTTCCTTGTTAGCGCTGCGTAGGATGTGCTGCAACTCCAAGCCCTGAAAGCGTTTTTCGATCTTACGTACCTCTTCCAAATACGCCTCCATGTGCTCGTCCTTGGGTGTATACTCTTTGTTGGAGAAGTTGACGAGGAGCTGCGAGTCGCCCATGACGGTGAGGCACCGAACCCCCATGGCTGCCGCTGCCTTGAGGCTGGCGATGAGGCCTTCGTACTCCGTGATGTTGTTGGAAACCTTATCTCCATGCTGGAAACAGAGTTGCACAACATAGCTGAGCTTGTCTCCTGCCGGGGAAGTGAGCACGACCCCAGCCCCCGCTCCTTTGCGCGTGAAGGCTCCGTCGAAATGTATGATCCAGCCTTCGGGTGCCTCATCGCCAGGGGTGAGGGACTGGCTCCCGTCTAGCCCCCGGTCCGGGGCGTCTGTCCACTCCGCTACGAAGTCCGCTAGGGCTGCCCCTTTGATGACCCTGGTCATGCTGAACTCTATGTTGAAGGCCTGTAGCTCGATGTTCCATTCGGCGACTCTTCCTACCGCGTTGGGGTTGCTCAGGATCTTCTCCAAGGGGTAGGCAGAGACGATCTTGATGGGATGTCCCTGGAAGTAGTGATGCAGTTTCCTCGAAGCGACAAGGAGCCCTAGGAGGAGCTTCTGCTACATGGGGTAGCATGAGCATGCGTCCCGCAGCACCGTACTGACGTAGTACACCGGGTGTTCGACGAGGGTGAGGTCCCCTGTAGTGTCCTGTCCCGTAGCGGGCCCAAGAGGCCCGGGCGCCTCGGGGGCCGTTGGTGCAGCTGGGGCCTCATGAGGGTCGAGCGCTTCAGGGGCCGTCGGAGAGACTGGGGCCTCATGAGGGTTGAGCACTTCAGGGGCCGTCGGAGAGACAGGGGCCTCATGTGCTCCGGCTTGGGGAGAAGCGGGTTCCTGGGGATCCTGCGAGCCCCCTGGCTCCGTGCTTGGTGGCCCGCCGGCGCCCGTCGATGCGGTGCGTGTGCGGGCCCGCTCCTCCCTGACTGCCACCAATGCAGCGCTGGCGGAGTGGGGCGTGGCAGCTAGGTATAGCAGCAGGGGCTCCCGAGGGCGAGGCGCCACCATCACCGGCGGGCTCGTGAGGTATCGCTTGAGTTCCTCGAAGGCTGCGTCCGCCTCCGGGGTCCATTCGAAAGGGCCCTTCCTTTTCATGATCTTGAAGAAAGGCAAGGCCCGCTCGCCGAGCTTGGAGATGAAACGCCCCAAGGAGTTCACGCACCCCACCAACTTCTGCATTTCCTTAAGGGTCTGGGGTGCGCTCATCTTGTTTATGGCCTTGATCTTCTCCGGGTTCGCCTCGATCCCCCGGTGCGATACCAGGAAGCCGAGCAGCTTGCCCGAGGGGACCCCGAAGATGCACTTCTCGGGGTTGAGCTTCAGGTTCACTTTCCTTAGGCTAGCGAATGTCTCCTTCAAGTCCTCGATCAGGGTCTTGGCCGCCCTGGACTTGACCACGATGTCGTCGACGTAGGCTTCTGCATTCCTCCCGAGCTGCGGCCCCAGGGCGATGTGCATTAGCCGCTGGAAGGTTGCCCCGGCGTTCCGCAGCCCGAAGGGCATGCACTTGTAGCAGAATACCCCGCACGAGGTGAGGAAGGCCATCTTCTCGACGTCCTCCACTGCCATCTTGATCTGGTGGTAGCCCGAGAAAGCGTCCAAGAAACATAGGAGGTCGCACTCTGCGGTGGAGTCCACGATCTGGTCGATGCGCGGCAGCGGAAATGGGTCTTGGGGGCAGGCTTTGTTGAGGCTCGTGAAGTCGACGCACATACGCTCCTTCCCGCACTTCTTCGGGACAACCACCGGGTTGGCCACCCACTCTGGATAACGCACCTCCCGGATGACCCCGGCCTCCTTCGGCTTGCCGACCTCCTGGGCGATGAACGTCTGCTTCTCTGGAGCTTGCCTCCTTGCCTTTTGCTTTACTGGACGTGCGTTCGGGCACACCATGAGGTGGTGCTCGATCATGTCCCTTGGGACCCCAACCAGGTCGAAGGCGCTCCACGCGAACGCGTCCTTGTTCGCCCCGAGAAAGGCCACCAACGCCTCCTCTTGATCCTGAGGCAAGTCGGCGCCGATGGTGAAGGTAGGGCCAGGGCTTCCTTCGTCCACCGGCACCTTCTTCGTCTCCGCTTGACTCTGGGAGAAAAGATGCCTCTTCTTCACTGGTGCGACATCGAGGGCACCCCCGGAGTCTTCCGTGGCCCGCATGGTGCCCCCGGCACTGGCGCGCGCCGCGGCTGCCACCTTGTAGGAGAGCTTGAGCACGTGGCACGCATCCTTGACACCCCCCACGACGGTGAGGATGCCGCCGCTCCCGGCCATCTTGACGACGTTGTAGCCCGGGTGCGTTGCCGCCAAAAACTGAGCGAGGGCGAAGTAGCCGAGTATCGCGTTGTACGGGAGGTGGATGTGTGCGACGTCGAAGTCGACCTGCTCGGTGCAGAAGTTGGAGCGGGTGCCGAAGGTGAGGGGGAGGCGCACCCGCCCCACGGGGACGACGGACCCCCCGACCACCCCAGAGAAGGGCCTTGAAGGTGCGAGCTGGTCACGGATTTACTGCAGCACGTCGAAGGCCTCCATGGAGATGACGTTGAGGCCGGCGCCATCGTCTATGAGGGTCCTGGAGATGGCCACGCTGCGTATGGTCGGCGTGCATAACATGGGGAGCGCTCCAGCGGCTGCTGTCGTCTTGGGGTGGTCGTCGGGCCGAAGGTGATGACGATCTCCGGCCACGCGCGGTGCGGCGCGGGCTCGGGCCGCGGCCGAACTGCTCCTACGTGGCGTAGGAACCGCTTGATATGGCGGTCGGAGGACGGCGCCTTTGACCCATCGAGGATGCAGGCGACCAAGGGGCCAGCCCTACGCGCCCAGGCGCCATCGCGCGCCGGGGACCGGTCGTCGTCGGGGATCTCGCCCATCATGGAGTTGTCGAGCCGGGGCTCGGCTGCCGCCGCGAGTGGGGCAGCTCTGACACGCCCCCTACCTGGCGCACCAAATGTCGGATTTCGGGCTCCGCAAAATCCTTAAGATTCGAACACAGGGGCGTGTGCGAAGATCCCCTGCAGCTTCGCCCTACCTAGCTTGCTACACGATGGCCTAGACGATGAACTCGCACGATGACGACGAAGAAGATGAACACGATAGTTTACCCAGGTTCGGGCCGCTGCGAAGCGTAATACCCTACTCCTGCTTTGGTGGATTGCCTCTCATGGAGGTTTGGTGGATGAACTAGTACAACGATGAGGAGCCTCGTGAGGCGCTCCTGAGGTGGCCTTGGCCCTCTGTTGGCTTTGTGGTGGATGGGAGAATCGACCGATTCCGGATCTATCTCTACGGTGCAGCCTAGCCTCTATATATAGCGGTGCCCCGGGTCCTCTTCCCTTATTGCATTGGCAGGAAGGGATCCCACAACAGCAAAATTTGAAGGGGGAAAGGAGTACATCCCCGCTCTGCCCAAAGTCGGTCTTCGCCTGCAAAGTAGCTGTCGACGACGCAGAGGTGGGCTCGGCGATGACATCTGTCTAGCGGGGCTCGTGGTCATGGTCTTGTTGCACCGGAATGAAAACCTTTGGGGGCGCCTTGGGAACCCGCATACGTCCTTGCTCCCTTTGCACCAAAGGGGAAACTACGCCGCCTGGCGCGCTGGCGCCCGCCTGTCCTTCCTTGCGTCATCTTTGACTCCTGAGGTCGGGCTCTGCATAGAGATCTCCGCCGCTCCGGAGGGGGCCGGAGGAGGCCCATCCCTTGCCGGTCCTGACGCCGCTCCTCCTTGCGAGCCTAGGGTCCTCGTGAGGTACTTGTCCTGAGTGGGGCCGCGCCTGGCTGTGCTTGGCCGACGAAGTGGGCCGTGCCCTAGGCCGCAGGTAGGCAGGTCTGGGTACCCCCGTTCCCAGAATGCCGACAGTCACATTCCAAAAATTCCACAGATTCAAATATATTTCCAAATCCAAATATTCTTCCACGTAAAATCTTGTAATATTCTGTACTATTTGATGATGCCACTTGTGGGCTTTTTAAAAATAGTTTCATGTACTAGTTTATAATTAAAACCACTATTAAAATAGTTTTCAAAACTTTTTACACTTCAAAACCAGACCCTGATATTTTTAGTTTTTAGTATAGTATATTACAGAGTGCTTTGACATTTTAGAAGTGAATCATTTTCTCTGTTTTTGTCGTGTTCTTATTTTTGCCCGTTAATATTGCGACGATAGATTGCGTTGTTGACGAGGGAGTTGGACCAGAAGACTTTGAAGACCCCGAGGACTTTGTTGAGCCACGCAAGCAGCCCTTTGACCGTTTTTAAGAAATCACTTTTTTTGCATTGCATATAGCACTCTATTTTTGTTATGTTGATCTTGATGCTATGGTGACCACCTTCATGGGTTGTCTTCGACACTTTTACCCGTTGATATTTCCACTGAGCATGACCCTACCTTCCTATGAGGGTTATACGTGTGGGAAGTAGTTAGGTTGCTAAAGTAGACGCTACGCTAATGGGATGGGATTATGCATGGTGTCGGGAATGAAATGATTTCAAGGACTTTTCGAAAAACCCGCGGGCGCCGCTAATGCCCAAGGGTGATTATGTTGAGCTAGGTAACCACTTGATAAAGAAGTGGAGTACCGAGGAAAGTGAGGATGTGTGTTTTCGGAAATGGCTTAGATTTAAGATTTGTCGACCATTCCCATGCCCCTGTGGGGGCCTAGGACTGCTCAACAGAGCATGCATCGGGGACTCTTCGCGTGCGCCAGGGAGCCTCGCGGGGTTTAGCCGCACCTCCGCCTGAAGCGCATGATGTACTCACGCAGGGCCTCCCCAGGAAGGGCCACTCCCGCCGCGGGCTGTGGTTAGAGGGGAAGGCGTCGGAGCGGGAGCGGCCACGTGCGTCCTTGAAATTGGCGATGAACAGCTCGCGGAGCTCGCCCCACGAAGAGACTGATTCCTCGGGCAGGCTCATGAGGCACGAGCGCGTGCCATCCTTGAGGGCCATGGGGAGCCAGTTTTCCATGACCTTGTCGTTGCCGTTTGTTGCTGGAGGAACTCTGCAGGGTCTGGGACTCAACGCGTAGAGCTGGAGGAACTCCGCAGGGTTTGGGACTCCATCATAGCGCGGGGGCAGCTCATGCTCGAACTTGTCGGGCCAAATCACCTTGCGCAGCTAATGAGTGAAGGCACGGTAGCTCACGCCGCCCGAGGGAGCACCGCCTATGTGGGGGGCCAGGCTCCGACGCCCGGCTGCCGCGACACCCTGAGTCTCCTGGTTTTGGCGATGGCGCTGTGACTTCAGCTCGGTTGAGCCTTGAGTAGGCAACGACCGCTTCTTCCATGGGGGCGAGGCTTCACGACGCCTGGCACCTCCTTCGTCATCGGAGTATCCCATTGCTGCAGCTTGATACCGTTATGGCCACATCTTTCTCGTCGCAGGCGATAGCGACGACACCGGTGCAACCTTTCATCTTGAGGACGTTATGGCCGTAGTGGACTACCGCCATGAACCTGGCCAGCGCCGGGTATCCCAGGATAGCATTGTATGGGGAGCAGACACGCGCCACGTCGAAGTCGAAGAGCTCGACACGATAGTTGTCACGCGTGCCGAAGGTGACGGGGAGGCTGACCCGCCCTAGAGGAGCGGTGGGTCCTCCTGTCACTCCAAAGAACGGCCTGGTCAGTGCCAACTGGTTGTAGAGCACCCGGAGCATCTCGAAGGTCTCGATCGAGAGCACGTTCAGGCCGGCGCCTCCGTCGATGAGGATCTTGGAAACAGAGACGTTGTTCATGATGGGAGTGCACATCACGGGGAGCATACCCGCGGTGTCCGTGCACTCGAGGCTGTCCCTGGGGTCGAAAGAGATGGGGCACCGCAGCCACCGCTAGGTCTCCGGCCTCGGGAGGGCGGTGCCTGGCCCATGAAGGATTTGCTTGATCCAGCGGCCCGGCAGAGGTGCGTAGGCACCGCCAAGGATGCATGCCATCGTGCGAGGCCCCTGGTGGTCCCCGCCCTCTTAGCCAGGCCGGTCGCTGCCACTTCCTTCGGGTGGCGGCGGCTGATGCAGGATAACGACATCGCCCTGGGGGCGTGCCTCGCGAGGCTTTCTGCGTCGGGCATCCTCACGAGGCCTGTCGCGCTCCCCGTGCCCACGGGGTTGCCCGCGGTCGTCCTGGTCCAACGAGCCCCTGCCCCGTCCATCTCCATGGTTGGATCTGGGCCCGCTGCAACCCGGATGCCGGTCGGCGCGCTCGCCGCGGGGAGGCTCGAGCGCCTGACAGTCCTTGGTGTTGTGGGTGCACACGTTGTGGAAGGCACAGAACAACCGGCCGGCCTCCTCAGGAGCACCACAGTCAAGGCCAAGTCTTGGCCAAATCCCCGCGACGGGGACCTGGAGGAGGAGGAGGAGGAGGGCACGGGGCTCATCACACAGGGGCACGTCGTGCCGAAGCTCAGCTGGGCTGCTGCACGGTGGTTGGGGCGCTTCTAGCGCCGCGCTCCCAGCGAGAGGCGGTGGGGGCTGAAGCGGGCGGTAGGGCGCCAGGGACCTCCTGGCGACGGCAACAAGCTCGACGATGTGGTCCACCCAGGCGTCGTGGCCACCATCTGTCGGGTGGTGGCAAAGCAGCTCGCTTGCCATGAGCAGTGCGTCCGGCGCGTTCAGGTCGCCAAAGTGGACACAAGTGGAAGAGGTCGCGGCGGGACGACTGCCTCACCGAACTGGAGGACGCAAGGATTCTTGCTGCATGTGGACAGCTTGGTTGGCAATGGCGGCAGGTGCGTTGTCGGGGCGACGACCGTCTACCGCCTGGCGCTGGCGCGCGCGCGACGGGCTTTAGCCATGGAGTTGGCATGGACGGAGCCGACACGGAGCCGAAGAACAGCGGTGCACCCCTACCTAGCGGGCCAAATGTCGGAATTGGGGCTCCGGGGACCCAAGAGAGGTTCGAACTCTAGGGTGCGCTGGCTCTCCAACCCTGCTCTCTCTTGCTAACCTACGGCGATGCTCCAGCGTGCTTGAGCTTGGGGGAAAGAACAACGAACACAGTGGTTTACCCAGGGTCGGGCCACCTCACGGTGTAAAACCCTACTCCTGCTTGTCTGGATTTCTTAGAGGGTGAGAGTAAATACAGAGGGGGTCGATCCCTTCTATCGTTGCTGCCCTGCTCCTTTTATCCTGGCTTTGGTCCTCTTCCCCCAAAAATATCATGCGGGAAGGGTTGCCCCAAGCGCCAGTTCCAAGGGGGAGAACACTGCAGACTATCCTGACTAAAGTGGTCTTCGCCTGCAAAAGGCTCCTCTCATGACGTGCTAGTGGGTTCGAGGATGACCTCCGTCCTGGCGAGCCCCCAGCCTTACCCTTCTTGCACCAAATAGGAAACCTTTGGGTGTTGCTTTGGGAACCGGCGCTGGCCCAGCTCCCTTAGCACCAAAGGGGAAAGTCTCCCCATCCGAGCCTGCTGGAATGGCTCCCGGTGCCGCTCGGCGTGGCATGCGTCACCCACATGAAGGGGCGGGGCAACAGGGTCCCGTTAGGCCACCTTCGGCTTATATGCTCCGCAAGGCCCCCGCTGGGTGGCCCCGGGAAGCAGCCTCACGATGGTGTCCTCGCATGGCACGTAGAGGTGCCTCTGGCTGAAGGCCTCACGAGGCAGGGGCCCCCGCAATAGCCTCATCCACGAAACCCAGTGGTGGGCCGTAGTGGGCCCGCACCATCCGTCGTGTCCTGGGCCTCAGGTAAACGGGCCTGGGTACCCCCAGTCCCAGGGGCCTGACAGGTACGTAGCATGAGAATCAAAAAATATCCTACGAAACACCCAAGATCTAATATAGGAGATGCATACCAATGAGAGGGGACAGTGTGTCTACGTACCCTCGTAGACCATTAAGTAGAAGTGTATATCACGCGGTTGATGTAGTCGTACTCATCTTGATCCAATCACGATCCAATCTGATCCAGCACCGAACAGACGACACCTTCGCGTTCAACACACGTGCGGCTCGATGACATCTCCACCTTCTTGATCCAGCAAGCAAGGGAGGAGAAGTATATGGGATCGCCGGTAGCATGACAACATGGCGATGATAGTGGTGAAGTGGTGCCGGCAGGGCTTCGCCGAGCGCTACCGAAACTACTAGTGGAGGAGGAAACAGAGTAAGAGGGAGGGGCTGCGCCAAGGCTTGGGGTCCGGCGGTCCTCCCTCTCCCTCTATATTTATAGGGTCAAGGGGAGGGGACGCAGACCAGAGCCCCTCCACCAAGGGATGGGGGAAGCGGCCAAGGGGGTGGCTTGCCCCCCAAGGCAAGGGGGGCGCCCCTTAAGGGTTCCCCTCCTGACCCTAGGTGCACGGACCTTGGGGGAGTGGAGTCCAGCCCACAAGGGGATGGCGCGCCCCCTCTTCAGCCCATGTCGACCCTCCCGGTAGCCCCCGGTGACCCCTCATAGGCCGCATCGCCCGAAACAGCTTCGCCAACTACATCATCTGATTGTTGAGCTATGGCGGATGCTCGGGATGCCTAGAACTAACACCAGAATAATTTCTCAACTGGCTTGTCAGGACGGTCGGTTTAGTGGGTGCGGGCATCTGCAGCGCTGAGGGGAAGGTCCACAAAGGCCTCCGAGGAATGCAAATTTTGCATAAGATTGGCAAAACGGCTATTGCCAAAAACACATTGGAGCAGGTAGGGCTTACCGACGGCGATCTTGCTCCCTTTGTTGACCAATTCACGATCCGCCCAAGCCTGGGTCTTTTCCTCCTTGCCCTCCGAACTTGCGTTGGCAAGCTCGGCGAAGATCTTCTTCTTCTCCTCCTAAAGTGTGTCATGCTCAACATACACTTGCTTCTGGTGCACCTCCACCTCCTGGACGGCCGCATGCTTACCACCGGCCTCTTCACCACGACCAGCTCCCTGCTGGTCTTCTCTGCCACAACCCTGAGCTACTCGGCCTCCTGCCGAGCTATTTCTAGCTTAGCCCGGAGCTTCTCCGGTGCCATGGAGAAAGCTGCAAGATTAGTGCACTAGTGCTTTAGAGCCTACTACTAAAACATCGGATGCAGAAATATAAATGCAAATCATATTCTATATTTTACCTAGTGCTTCCTCCATTTGCTTCTTTATCAACTCCATGTCCTTCTTGAACATCTCGAGCTTGCGGTTTCTCTCTTCCAGCTCCTGGGAGGTGAAGATGAAACCGAGACCGCTTCCTTTAAAATAACAAAAAAGTAGACATTAATACTCCTCCGATGACATCGATCCCCTAATCAGATAATTCTATCCAATCAGGGTCTCGGGGGCTACTTCTGTTTGCTTTTCACTATTTTTAAGACACCCGAGTAAGATCTTCGGATCTCACTCAGGGCTCGGGAGCTACTGTGGTTAGACACTTACGGTCCTCAGACTAATTACTTTTTCTTTTTGCTAATAACTATTCATTATATCCTAGCTCCTACCAATTCTATACACTTGTTGTATTATCAACGAGAAGCTGGAACACGGCTTACCTCAAAGCCTTGAAAGAGGCCTCGAAAGACCTCCCTCATGTCGGCCTCCGTGAACCGGCAGCTTTGTAGCACCCCACCCATTATTGTGCGGTGCTCGACACGGATGGAAGTGCCCTCCCTGGCTGCTTCCACCTCCTCCGTCCACCACTTGGGCATCCGCCCTCTGGCAGGCGAGGGTGAACAGACCACTTCAGCCCCCTCCCTTAGCTGATAGGGTGCCACCGGGGTAGATGGACGAGGTGTGTTGGTGTCTTTGGGCGCCGAAGATGCTGGCTTCCCCGCCTTGGTTCATTATATAGAAGAAGGAGCATTCCTCGCCGGGTCCCCGGCAGCTGAGAACTCCACTCCGACCATGGGCGCGCTGGCGTTTTCCCTTGTGGTCATCATGGGCGGAGCTAGCGAGGTCGCCTCCCTCGACAGCATGGGCGGAGCTAGCGAGGTCGCCTCGAGTGCAGAAGGGGAGGGGCGATGCCCAGCGGACGAGCTACCTGGAGGAAGCACAATTGATCCACCATGACTAGGGACCGACCCCTGGGTCATGTAAAAGGCAAAAAGGGGGTAACTCACAAAAGCTAGAGGTAAGAGGAGATGTTGTGTAAAACATAAGATAATGTTGGAGAACGTTGCATGGGAAACAAAAAATTTCCTACGCACACACAAGATCTATCCATGGTGATCAGCATCTACGAGAGGGAGAGTGAGTCTACATACCCTTGTAGATCGCTAAGCGGAAGCATTAAGAAACGCGGTTGATGTAGTCGAACGTCTCCGCGATCCAAATCGCAAGTCGTCCCTCGATCCGATCACGAACTAGTGCCGAACGGACGACACCTCCGCGTTCAACACACGTACGGCTTGATGACGCCTTCACCTCCTCGATCCAGCGAGCGATGATGAAGTAGTAGATGAGTTCCGGCAGCACGACGGCGCGGTGATGGTGGTGAGGAACAATCTCTGCAGGGCTTCGCCAAGCACTACGGAGATTATGACGGGAGAACTAGAGGGTTAGGGTTGCCGACACACGGCTTGGGAAATCTTAATGTATCCCGTGTGCTAGCCCTGCCCCTCTATTTATATGTTGAGCCTTGGGGTCTAAACTTGGAGTAAAAGCCTCCTCCAGGTCGGTTTTGCCCGCACAAGGTCGGTTTGGCCCATAGGGAAAGAGTCCAACTCGGATCCCTGCAGTACCGCGCACAAGCGGTTGTACCGCTCACAAGCAGTAGTACCGCTTGAGCGGTAGTACCGCTTCACACAAGCGGTAGTACCGCTTCATACAAGCGGTAGTACCGCATACGCAGTAGTACTGCCTTACTAGCGGTAGTACCGCTTAAGGCAGCAGCAAAACTTCCTTTTGCACTTTCCAATACCTCATGGGCTTTATCCCTTTGGCTCATATAAAGTGTTGCTGCACCCGAACACTTCGGTAAACATCCGGAACCCCTTCCGATGAATTCCGGAACCCTTCCGGAGATCAAAACACTATTATCACATATTTCAAAATTTACCTCCGGACTATTCCGGAGATCCTCGTCATGTCCGGGATCTTATCCGGGATTCCGAACAACCTTCGGTCACCAACAAAATAACTCAACTATACTAATCATCACCAAACGTTAAGTGTGTAGACCCTGCGGGTTCGAGAACTATGTAGACATGACCGAGACACCTCTACGATCAATAACCCATAGCGGGACCTGGATGCCCATATTGGCTCCTACATATTCTACGAAGATCATTATCGGTCGAACCTCTATGTCAAGGATTCAGTTAATCCCGTATACTGTTCCCTTTGTTCTTCGGTATGTTACTTGCCCGAGATTCGATCGTCGGTATCTCTATACCTAGTTCAATCTCGTTACTGGCAAGTCTCTTTACTCGTTCCGTAATACAAGATCTCGTGGCTAACACTTTAGTCACATTGCTTGCAAGGCTCAATGTGATGTTGTATTACCGAGTGGGCCCTGAGATACCTCTCCGTCATACGGAGTAACAAATCCCAGTCTTGATCCATGCCAACCCAACAGACACCCTCGGAGATACCTGTAGAGCACCTTTATAGTCACCCAGTTACGTTGCGACGTTTGATACACACAAGGTACTCCTCCGATGTCACGGAGTTGCATGATCTCATGGTCATAGGAACAGATACTTGACATGCAGAAAACAATAGCAATAAACTGACACGATCATATGCTACGTTTATAGTTTGGGTCTTGTCCATCACATCATTCTCCTAATGATGTGA
This sequence comes from Elymus sibiricus, assembly GCA_039707655.1. Taxonomy (NCBI): domain Eukaryota; kingdom Viridiplantae; phylum Streptophyta; class Magnoliopsida; order Poales; family Poaceae; genus Elymus; species Elymus sibiricus. The sequence goes on along the minus strand of CM077665.1, from coordinate 215,055,518 downwards.
CCCCGTTATCAAATGACATCTCATGTCAATGGCTAGGAAACCTTAACCATCTTTGATCAACGAGCTACTCAACTAGAGGCTTACTAGGGACACAGTGTTGTCTATGTACCCACACATGTATTTGAGTTTCCAATCAATACAATTATAGCATGGATAATAAACGATTATCATGAACAAGGAAATATAATAATAACCAATTTATTATTGCCTTTAGGGCATATTTCCAACAGTCTCCCACTTGCACTATAGTCAATAATCTAGTTCACATCACTATGTGATTTACATTGTAATGAATCGAACACCCATGCAGTTCTGGTGTTGTTCATGTTTAGCCCTTGGAAGAGGTTTAGTCATCGGATCTGCAACATTCAGATCCATGTGTACTTTGCAAATATTTATGTCGTCCTCCTTGATGTAATCGCGGATGGAATTGAAACGTCGCTTTATGTGTCTGGTCCTCTTGTGAAATCTTGGTTCCTTGGCCAGAGCAATGGCACTAGTATTATCACAAAGCAGAGTCATTGGGTTAAGCGCACTAGGCACTACTCCAAGATCTGTCATGAACTCCTTCATCCAGACACCTTCCTTCGCCGCCTGTGAGGCAGCGATGTACTCCGCTTCGCATGTAGAATCAGCTACCACGCTTTGCTTGGAACTGCACCAGCTAACCGCACCCCCATTAAGAATAAATACGTATCCGGTTTGTGACTTAGAGTCATCCGGATCAGTGTCAAAGCTTGCATCGACGTAACCCTTTACGACGAGCTCTTGATCACCTCCATAAACGAGAAACATGTCCTTAGTCCTTTCCAGGTACTTCAGGATATTCTTGACCGCCGTCCAGTGTTCCATTCCTGGATCACTTTGAAACCTTCTGACCATACTTATGGCAAGGCTGACATCGGGTCTTGTGCACAGCATTGCATACATGATAGAGCCTATGGCTGAAGCATAGGGGATGACACTCATCTTTTCTCTATATTCTGCAGTCACTGGGCATTGAGTCTTACTCAACTTCACACCTTGCAATATAGGCAAGAACCCCTTCTTGGACTGATCCATTTTGAACTTTTTCAAAACTTTGTCAAGGTATGTGCTTTGTGAAAGTCCTATTAAGCGTCTCGATCTATCTCTATAGATCTTGATGCCTAATATGAAAGCAGCTTCTCCTAGGTCCTTCATTGAAAAACTCTTGTTCAAATATTCCTTCACGCCTTCCAACATTTCTATATTGTTTCCAATCAGCAATATGTCATCCACATATAATATTAGAAACGCTATAGAGCTTCCACTCACTTTCTTGTAAATACAAGCTTCTCCGTAAACTTGTATAAACTCGAACGCTTTGATCACCTCATCAAAGCGAAGATTCCAACTCCGAGATGCTTGCACCAGTCCATAAATGGATCGCTGGAGTTTGCAAACTTTGTCAGCATTCTCTGGATCGATAAAACCATCTGGTTGCATCATATACAACTCTTCCTTAAGGAAACCATTAAGGAACGCTGTTTTGACATCCATCTGCCAAATTTCATAATCGAAAAAGGCAGCTATTGCTAACATGATTCTGACGGACTTAAGCATCGCTACGGGTGAGAAGGTCTCATCGTAGTCAACTCCTTGAACTTGTGAAAAACCCTTTGCCACAAGTCGAGCTTTATAGACGGTGACATTAACGTCCGTGTCCGTCTTCCTCTTAAAGATCCATTTGTTCTGAATGGCCTTACGCCCTTCAGGTAATACTTCCAAAGTCCACACTTTGTTTTCATACATGGATCCCATCTCGGATTTCATGGCCTCTAACCACTTCTCGGAATCCGGGCCCATCATCGCTTCTCCATAGCTCGTAGGTTCATCGTTGTCCAACAACATGACCTCTAAGACAGGGTTGCCGTACCACTGAGGAGCAGTACACGTCCTTGTCGACCTACGAGGTTCGATAGTAACTTGATCCAAAGCTTCATGATCATCATCATTAACTTCCTCTTCAGCTGATGTAGGCTCTACAGAAACATTTTTCTGCGCTGCGCTACTTTCAGGTTGAAGTAAAGGTTCAACAACCTCATCAAGTTCTATCTTCCTCCCACTCAATTCTTTCGAGAGAAACTCTTTCTCAAGAAATTTTCCGTTTTTAGCGACAAACACTTTGCCTTCGGATCTGAGGTAGAAGGTATACCCAACTGTCTCTTTTGGGTATCCTATGAAGACGCATTTCTCCGCTTTGGGTTCCAGCTTTTCAGGCTGAAGCTTTTTGACATAAGCATCATATCCCCAAACTTTAAGAAACGACAGCTTTGGCTTCTTGCCAAACCAAAGTTCATATGGCGTCGTCTCAACGGATTTCGATGGTGCCCTACTTAAAGTGAATGCAGCTGTCTCTAATGCATAACCCCAAAACGATAGTGGCAAATCGGCAAGAGACATCATAGATCACACCATATCCAATAAGGTTCGATTACGACGTTCGGACACACCATTACGCTGTGGTGTTCCAGGCGGTGTCAATTGTGAAACAATTCCACATTGTCTTAAGTGACTGCCAAACTCATAACTCAGATATTCTCCTCCTCGACCAGATCGTAGGAATTTAATCTTCTTGTTACGATGATTCTCAACTTCACTCTGAAATTGTTTGAACTTTTCAAATGTTTCAGACTTGTGTTTCATTAAGTAAATATTCCCATATCTACTTAAGTCATCAGTGAAGGTGAGAAAGTAACGATAACCACCGCGCGCCTCAATGCTCATCGGACCGCACACATCAGTATGTATGATTTCCAACCAGTCACTTGCCCGTTCCATTGTTCCAGAGAACGGCGTTTTAGTCATCTTGCCCACGAGGCATGGCTCACATGTGTCATGTGATTCAAAATCAAGTGACTCTAAAATTCCATCAGCATGGAGCTTCCTCATGCGTTTTACGCCAATATGACCTAAACGGCAGTGCCACAAGAAAGTGGTATTATCATTATCAATTCTACATCTTTTGGCATCAATGTTATGAACATGTGTATCATTACTATTGAGATTCAATAAGAATAAACCCCTCAAATTGGGTGCATGACCATAAAAGATATTACTCATATAAATAGAACAACCATTATTCTCTGATTTAAATGAGTAAACGTCTCGCAATAAACAAGATCCAGATATAATGTTCATGCTTAACGCAGGCACTAAATAACAATTATTCAGGTTCATCACTAATCCCGATGGTAATCGAAGAGCGAGCGTGCCGACGGCGATCACATCAACCTTGGAACCATTTCCCACGCGCATCGTCACTTCGTCCTTTGCCAGCCTCCGTCTATTCTGCAGTTCCTGTTTTGAGTTGCAAATATGAGCAACCGCACCGGTATCAAATACCCAGGCACTACAACGAGAGTTGGTAAGGTACACATCAATAACATGTATATCATATATACCTTGCTTGTTGTTGGCCGCCTTCTTGTCAGCCAAATACTTGGGGCAGTTCCGCTTCCAGTGTCCAGTTCCCTTGCAATGAAAGCACACAGTTTCTGGTTTGGGTCCAGCCTTGGGTTTCTTCACGAGAGGAGCAACTGCTTTGCCACTCTTCTTGGAGTTACCCTTCTTACCCTTGCCATTTTTCTTGAAACTAGTGGTTTTATTGACCATCAACACTTGATGCTCCTTCTGAATTTCAGACTCAGCGGCTTTCAGCATCGCAAACAGCTCGGCGACTGACTTGTTCATCCCGTGCATGTTATAGTTCAACACGAAGCTCTTGTAGCTAGGTGGCAATGATTGAAGAACTCTGTCAGTGATAGCCTCTGGCGGAAGGGGCATCCCCAATTCTGCTAGACGGGTGGAGTACCCAGACATTCTGAGTACGTGATCACTGATAGACCCGTTCTCCTCCATCTTGCAAGCATAGAACTTATCGGAGATTTCATACCTCTCGATCCGGGCATTCTTCTGAAAGATAAACTTCAACTCCTGGAACATCTCATATGCTCCATGACGTTCAAAACGTCTTTGAAGTCCCGGTTCTAAGCCATACAATATTGCACATTGAACTATTGAGTAATCTTCAGAATGAGCCTGCCAGGCGTTCACAACGTCTAGAGACTCAACTGGAGCGGGTGGATCACCAAGCGGTGCATCAAGGACATAAGCCTTCTGGGAAGCCGTAAGGATAATCCTTAGATTACGGGCCCAGTCCACAAAGTTACTTCCATCATCTTTCAACTTAGCTTTCTCTAGGAACGCATTAAAATTCAGGGGTGCTACTGCGCGAGCCATGATCTACAACATAAATATAGCAAAGACAACTTAGACTATTGTTCTAGATAATGAGTTTAGTTAATTACTTAAAAACTCCCACTCAAATTGACATCCCTACGGTCATTCGAGTGTAACATGATCCAAATCCACCAACTCAAGTCCGATCATCACGTGAGTTGAGGTGGTTTCAATGGTGAACATCTTTATGTTGATTATATCTATTATATGACTCATGTTCGACCTTTCGGTCTCTTGTGTTCCGAGGCCATGTCTGTACATGCTAGGCTCGTCAAGTTTAACCCCAGTGTTCCGCACGTGCAACATGGCTTACACCCGTTGTATGTGAACGTAGAGTCTATCACACCCGATCATCACGGCGTGTCTCGAAACGACGAACTTTCGCAACGGTGCACACTCGGGGAGAACACAATTTTATCTTGAAATTTAAGTGAGGGATCACCTTATAATGCTACCGTCGTCCTAAGCAAAATAAGATGCATAAAAGGATTAACATCACATGCAAATCATAAGTGACATGATATCGCCATGAACTTGTGCTTTTGATCTCCATCTTCAAAGCACCGGCATGATCTCCATCGTCACCGGCATGGCACCATGATCTCCATCATCTTGATCTCCATCAACGTGTCGCCATGAGGTTGTCGTGCCGACTGTTGCTTCCAAGACTATAGCTAACTCATAGCGATAAAGTAAAGCAAAACGGCGAAAATAATTAAAGACAACTCTCTGGCTCCTGCCAGTTGCCGTACTCATCGACATGCAAGTCGTGATATTCTATACAACACATGATCATCTCATACATCACATATATCTCATCATGTAATTGGCCATATCACATCACAACATACCCTGCAAAAACAAGTTAGACGTCCTCTAATTGTTGCTGCAAATTTTACGTGGCTGCTACGGGTTTGCAAGAACCGTTCTTACCTACGCAAAACCACAACGTGGTGTAGTGATTGCTTTTTGATCTTCTAAAAGAACCCTCTTCATTGAAATCGATTCAACTAAAGTGAGAGAGACAGACACCCGCTAGCCATCTTTATGCAACGAAGTTACATGTCAGTTGAAGGAACCTGTCTCGCGTAAGCGTACGCATAATGTCGGTCCGGGCCGCTTCATCTCACAATACCGCCGAATCAAGTATCAACTAGTAACGGAAAGCAATATGTATACACCCATGACCACAACTCGTTTGTGTTCTACTCAAGATCTCATCTACGCATAGACCTAGCTCAGATGCCACTAGTAACGGAAAGCAATATGTATACACCCATGCCAAGGTAGTACCGCTTGAGCGGTAGTACCGCTTCACACAAGCGGTAGTACCGCTTATGCGGTAGTACCGCTTCATACAAGCGGTAGTACCGCTTACGCGGTAGTACTGCCTTACCAGCGGTAGTACCGCTTAAGGCAGCAGCAAAACTTCCTTTTGCACTTTCCAATACCTCGTGGGCTTTATCCCTTTGGCTCATATAAAGTGTTGCTGCACCCAAACACTTCGGTAAACATCCGGAATTCCTTCCGGTGAATTCCGGAACCCTTCCGGAGATCAAAACACTATTATCACATATATCAATCTTTACCTCCGGACTATTCCGGAGATCCTCGTCATGTCCGGGATCTTATCCGGGATTCCGAACAACCTTCGGTCACCAACAAAATAACTCAACTATACTAATCGTCACCAAACGTTAAGTGTGTAGACCCTGCGGGTTCGAGAACTATGTAGACATGACTGAGACACCTCTACGATCAATAACCCATAGCGGGACCTGGATGCCCATATTGGCTCCTACATATTCTACGAAGATCTTTATCGGTCGAACCTCTATGTCAAGGATTCAGTTAATCCCGTATACTGTTCCCTTTGTTCTTCGGTATGTTACTTGCCCGAGATTCGATCGTTGGTATCTCTATACTAGTTCAATCTCGTTACTGGCAAGTCTCTTTACTCGTTCCGTAATACAAGATCTCGTGGCTAACACTTTAGTCACATTGCTTGCAAGGCTCATTGTGATGTTGTATTACCGAGTGGGCCCTGAGATACCTCTCCGTCATACGGAGTAACAAATCCCACTCTTGATCCATGCCAACCCAACAGACACCCTCGGAGATACCTGTAGAGCACCTTTATAGTCACCCAGTTACGTTGCGACGTTTGATACACACAAGGTACTCCTCCGATGTCAGGGAGTTGCATGATCTCATGGTCATAGGAACAGATACTTGACATGCAGAAAACAATAGCAATAAACTGACACGATCATATGCTACGTTTATAGTTTGGGTCTTGTCCATCACATCATTCTCCTAATGATGTGATCCCGTTATCAAATGACATCTCATGTCAATGGCTAGGAAACCTTAACCATCTTTGATCAGCGAGCTAGTCAACTAGAGGCTTACTAGGGACACAGTGTTGTCTATGTACCCACACATGAATTTGAGTTTCCAATCAATACAATTATAGCATGGATAATAAACGATTATCGTGAACAAGGAAATATAATAATAACAAATTTATTATTGCCTCTAGGGCATATTTCCAACAGATAAAAGCTAACAGCCGTACCTCCTCGGCGGTGGTTTGCTCCTGCCCACCTTGGATTGCTCACTCTCCGAAGAGGAGAGGCTGACACTTGGCTTAGTGAAGGCCTTGCGGCCTGCGGCGTCCGACGCCTTTACAAGGCACTTTAGACCACCACGGGTCTCCACCCACATGACGTCCTCGGATGCCGCTTTCTTCCTCGGAGGGGAGGAGTTGTCCTCGCTCTCCTCCTCCTCCTCATCTCCTCCTTTCGAGGAGACACACTTGAGGTCCTCGGATTTGGAATCCGAGGGCTCCTTGATTTGAAGACCTTCGATCTTCTTCCTCTTCCTTCCCAGCTCCCTTTTAGCCTTGGCCGGGCCCTTTGGGGTGCCACGGCCAGAAGCGCCTGCAGATATAGGGAGATGATGTCTTCGGGCAAAGGGGCATGACATCTTATGTTTGCTGCCTGATCGAGCCACTTCTTCAAATGAAGGAAAATATCTCATCAATAAAGAATAACTTCAGATGTAAAGGGCCAGCTGCAGGAGGGGTTACCTTTGTTGGAGTATGTGTCTCCTCATATACGCTGTCAGGCCCGTTCATGGGGAACTTGTTCTTCGTCAGCCTCAAGAGGGACGTCCACATGCCGTTCATGTCCATGCAGAAGAAGTGGCGGATCGTCCGTGGGTGCTCGGGCTTGTAGAGCCACATCGGGCTCGCCCAAAGTTGGAGCGGCAAGATGCCGCGGTGCAGCATCACGTTGATCACATCCACCAGCTTGGTGCAACCCTGGAGGTTGTGGATCTTCTTCTGGAGGATGGAGACCTCCCCGGGGTTGCCGCACTCCAACCACTTCGGCTGCTAGGAGTTTAACATCCTCGGAGGTAGCCCTGTGAAGTGTGGGAGCGCGACGAGGTTCTCAGTGCGGGGCTCGGTGATGTAGAACGAGTCATGCTACCACATCTTTACCGTATCCATATAGGTCCCCTCCAGCCACTCCGCTTTTTGGAGTTTGCTGGTCATTGCCCCGCCGCATTCGGCGAAGCCACCACCTCCTCTGAGGCCGACACCACTCTTTGGCTTCCAACAGAATGTCTTCAACCACAGGCCAAAGTGTGGCGGAATCCTCAAGAAGGCCTCGCATACTGTGATGAAGGCAGCAAGGTGGAGAAAAGAATTCAGGGCAAGTTTATAGAAATCAAGCCCTTAAAAGAAGAGAAACCCCTGCACAAAGGGTTATGGGGGAAGCCCAGACCTCTGACGAGGTGGGAGACGAAGATCACCCACTCGCTGGCTTGGGGGTGGGGATGCGCTGGTTAGGCTCCGACACTATGCTGGCTACGCCTTCGGGGAAGTACCCCGCAGTCCAGAGCTCGTTGATGGTGGCAAGGTCGACCCTCAAAGGGACCCGCTGCCCTTTTAGATCCTCATTTGCCATGGTGGTGGAAGGATTTGGAGCTTGATGGATGGGCTTGTGGGCACAGCGGCAGAGAAGTCGTTTTTGCTAAGGCAAGAAGAGAGAGCGTAGGGAAAAAGGATTAAACCAACCTAGACATTTATAGGATGGTAAAAAGGTGAACAATCACCTTTAGCTACGCCCATAAATTGCCACGGTTCGGCTGGATCGAACCATTTTGGATGCGTGGGGTGAAGTAATCGGTTGATGATATCCTGTAAAATGCAGGGCACAATCTCTATTTTGATATGACATGCCAAGGGTCACCTCGGACCACAACTCGATAAGTTGTGACTGATATGCATGATGTCATTAATATGACGATTCGGAAAAAGTTGTCAGTACCTTGTTAATGGACACGCATATGTTTTAGTCCTCGGGACTTAGTTATACACTTCAGATGAAGAAAGGTGTTACACGGTTACTTAAAGGTTGAACTCGTCTGTCGAGCTGAAGATTCCATTATCTGAAGTTCTACATCCGAAGAAGATTGTCCGATGAAGGCTCTCATGATTGGCGTGGAAGACTAGTTCGGGTGCTACTGAGGGAGTCCTGGACTAGGGGGTCCCAGCTGAGCTGGTCTAGTCCATGGGTAATGCTGGAGGCCCATCCAAGAGGAAGGACTTCAAAGCCCTATGATGGAGCATGAGCATATCGGATTCTACCAAAGACTTGGCATGCACTCCAGGAAGAGGATGATTTGTTTGGCATGTAATCCGTAGATGGTAACCAACATTCATGTAACCCTAGACACCCTCGGTGTCTATATAAACCATAGGGTTTAGCCCAGAGAGGATAACCATACACAACGTCATCACCCCTAGGGTTTTGACCGCAAACTTACGATCTCGGGGTAGATTAACTTTGTACTCGTTACATCATCAATATAACAAGAGCATGACATAGGGTTACACATCAATCGAGAGGGCCCGAACCTAGCTAAAAGCCAATTTTTTCTTGTCTCTTGTAACCATCGATCCGGTCTTACAGCTTGGGCCCCGCTACCCAAGGTATGTCGGTTTTCACACCGATATTTGTGCTTTCATTGAGAGCTTCCTTTGTGATCGTCAAGATTGATGGCTTGTCTGCAGTTCGACAACAACATTGGCTGCGGTGATGTCCACGTCCCCGGCGAGCTCTTTGCGTTCGGTAGTGTGGTACTGCACGTCGATCCCACCGGCCATCTAGGCCGCATCAATACCTATGCTCCGAACTAGATCATCATGTTTGGAAGTTTGGAGTACGTCGTCGATGCACGAGGCGATCTAGTTCTAGTGGAACAGATCACAATCCAATCTGAGGAACCTTCATGCACAGACGCTCAAGATCAGGCTTCCGATCTGATCCTCAGATCCGACCCCACGACGGAAGCAACCCCAGAGATGGATCTGGGGGCGGTCACACCCGACCTAACTCATGTCACCTCTGGTGATAGCCCGAAGCTGAATTCATCTTTAGATCTAACAGCGGTCCCAGAGGAAGCCGCTTCGAGCCTCGAATGGGAGCCGACCCTGTGGGACCATATCAGCCCAACTTATCATCAGACCCTTGATGAAGAGGAGCTCTCGCAGATAAATGAGGTGCTTGATTAGATCCAGAACCTGGCTATCTCATATGTAGTTTATGACCAGATCGGATGTAAAGCCGATGATCAGGAAATTTTCATCCCACCCACCACCCAACTAGTTGCCACGGTCGAAGATTTGACCGATGCGCTGGACTACGGATGCGATGAGGCCTTCGACATGGACGATGACCACGACAATTCTAGATCAACCTCACCAGCGGCCATTCCCTGAACGGGAAAGCGGGCCGCAACGTCAACTTATGACGTTTACATGGTAGATACCCCTAAGGAAGATCTTGAGGAGAAACCTAAGGAGAGTTCCAAGCGCCGCCACCCCAAGAGAAGGGCAAGGGGAAGCAGTGGGAACACAAATGAAGCTACACCCACAGATAACATGGCTAGCCCCGTCGTGGACGAAAGCAGACATGCCAAGCCTGCACAACAAAACAAGCCTATGAGTACACCCGCCGAAGGGGATCCCAAGGGGAAGGAAAGCTACAAAATCGGGATGGACGAGAACTACGTGCCGGAATCCAAGGACGATAATAGCCACGGACCCTATGACTTCGAGGTGCCACAGAGCCCATCCGCATAGATACGCTTTCAACGACGGCTAGCCGCAACTGCGCGGAGCATGAAGAGAAAAAAAGTAGGAGATGCACTCTCACGAGGCCACGCTTGATGAGAAGTGGGAGCAAGTACTTAAGGCCAAGGAATACATCGAAGCACGACATATGACAACAAAGTCATTCCCAAGACGGCGCATGTTGCCTGAATACAAAGACGAGGTGGACGTTGATCCTTTCGCTTACGGCCACAAGGAGCAACCCGACCAACCCCCTAGAGGATGAGATCGGCCAACATGGGCATACAAAGAACCCCCGGCGAAGCCCCGCCCTAACGGTAAGAGCCCGATCGACTATCCCGAGCCCTACGACCTGCGCACTAAAATACGCAGGGGGAAATCACCTCCCCGATCCATCTATGGGGTGCGGGACCATGTGACCGCCGGCTTCGAAGGATACAATGTCTAGATAGACAGAACAACCGAGCTCGGGAACTGAGAAGACAGCGGGCGATCGCCAACACCCGACATGACGCATTTCCATATCGAGCTCTTGCACACCCAGTTTGTTTTACAGACGAGGTCATGGAACATCTGTTCCCAGAAGGGTTTAAACCCATCATCATCGATCAATATGATGGCATGACAGCTCTAGTCGTCTGAATAGAAGATTTCCTTCTGCACATCCACATGGATGTCACGCCCAAGATGAAGTACAATCCTAACTAAGGTGCGAGGGGCATGGAATGGATTAAAACACATTTCGAGTCGCTTCGCAGGAATGAATATCATCACTATACATTTAAAGAGGAGATGAGTATAAGGAGTTGGCTTACACTCGCCACATGCTACATCATTTAATTACTCAAATACAATCATCCATACAAGCATCATCCAGAAGAACAGGGTCCGACTATGGACGAAATCAAATGAAAAAGATGACATTCATCAAGCATTACCCAGGCTGCCGACCAAGGCCTCCCTCTCTACTCGTCGGGCCAAGTCACGTGCATGCGCCCACGTTCTTCATCATACTCCCACTGGAGTGCGGTCGCATCATCAGCGGCAAGTTCATCTGTACCTATATTTGTGGTGTTGTAGTACTCTATGAGCCACGGGGACTCAGCATCATATTACCCAGGGTGTCGAGACTATCTAAACTTATAGGTGGGATATGGTTAAGTGGTGAGGTTGCAGCAGCACTAAGTAGTTTAATTGTCTATCTTATGAATACAAGAATAATAAGAGTGTTCTAAGCATGACGGTCCTTATCTAATTACGATCAAGAAGTGATCCTGAACACCTACTTACGATCAAACATAACCCCACCATGTTCTCTTCCCGAACTCCCTTGAAAAGAGACGACCATGGTTACATACATGGTTGGTGTATTTTAATTAGAATTACTTCAAGTTTTCTATTATTTGGTATTATAAAGTTTCCAAGATGCCACATAAATGCGGGCACGGCTTTCAGAAAGATTTAACCCTGAAGGGGTGCTCAAACTCATCCATCACAAAATTAGCCACAAGCTATGGTGGAAAACCTCAACCGCGGGATAGCCCGTATTATCCTCGGAATCCAGGTGCACAAGATGCTCGTCAAATGTAAAGCAAAACTAGCAATGCCTCCCCGTGAGCTAGATCCGTATCTAGAGCCATGCGCTCTCTATCTACGGGCATCATCCGTTTATGCAAAGTGGAAGATAGCCAAAATACCTCAAGTTGCCCTGAGGTGGCACCGCCGACTGCTAGGTAGGTGGACCAACACTCATGAGGAGCACTAGCCTGGGTTGTTGATTAATTATTTATGGGGTGATCAGGCCCTATGCAAGTTTTAGTTGTTATTAAGCAAATAGTACCAATGTTGGGCCTTGCCGGGAGAGTTTTATCCCAAAACAAAAATCAAGGGGGTCCCCATAACAACCCGAAGCATGTTAGGAGCGCTCAACATGGAACATAACACTATTTCTTGGAACTAAGGTGGAAAGAGTGGAACAAATCACTTACAAAAAGGCCAAGCCTTCCACCCTTTACCAAGTGTATACATGCATTAAATTAAATAGCAAGAATAATATGTGATATCTCAAGATATCCATGTTATCACATGGATCCACCTACACCTGCAACTAGCAACGCTATAAGAGGGCCGAGCAAGTGGTATCTTATCCAAACAACGGTTTGCTAGGATGCGGAGGGTTAGAGGCTTTTCATCGCATGATGTGAGTCTTTACGAAAAGTAGTAGGTCACGAGACATAGCGATAGCAACGAGACAACTAGCATAGTAAAGATAGTAACTACATCCAGGATAATTATCATCTTGCATTGGGATTCTTGAGTGGGACAACAAGCGTGCTCCTCGTAAACGTTCTCGACAGGTTCCTCGAACTCAGACTCGTCTCTCGGTACTACCCACAAGAAATTACAACATCCAATAAAGACACAATCATGGAAAATGCTCACACAATATTGATGCTTGACTGTTTAATAAATTTAACATGGTAATCCTACTCTAGTCACATTAAAAGAAGTCTTGATCCATGTGAAGCATGGACGAAGCAACGCTTCATATGCAATTTAGTTGTTTTTAACATTCTGGACAGAACAACAATATAGATTATTATGACATGCATGAACATGGCAAAAATGGATTCTACTCATGAAAGCCATGCAAATGCGTATAAAGATCATCGCAATTGGAGTTACGGGTCTCTCAAAACACTCACGACAAGATACAGAAGCAAACAGAGAAACATCTGGATAAAAAGAAGGATAGAAGCAAAATCTTGGCATTCCAAGCATGCCACTGGATAGGATATGGAATTCTAGACAAAATGCATATAAAGATAATGGAAATCCATTGCATAAAACTCACATAATCATCAAAAAAATATTGCAATGCAATCTGCCACAAACAGCAACAAGGCACTTTGCAACCATCAAAACAGCAAGCTAAAGGATTCCAAAATGCTCAAACCAGACATGTGGATATAGTATATATGATGCACGATATTTCATCCAAAAGGTTCTGGGTGTTTAGATGCAAGGATCAATTGGAATTGAGCTCACAAAATGGCTATATGAGTTATCAGATTATGACATAGTGAAAATAACAGATTTTCATAGAACAGTGTTAACATGTAGGCAGGTTCACAACAGGTTCTAAATATGCTACATGACATATCTTGGCATGGAATTGAACAGCATGGTAGTAGATATAAGGGACTACAAATAATCCAACATGAGCATTTCCAAAAGACCACAGATTCTTGGCAATCATCCACACAAAAGGCAAAGATGAAACATGCTGATTCTCAGACTTGGTGAAAACAGGCTAGTCATGTATCAGTTTTTAACAAGTTAGCATGTTTGCAGCAAGAAATAAATATGAATCAAAGTTCTTATATGAAATTAAATGGCACAACAATATAGACTATAACATGTAGTTCAAAACATCCAAAGTAAGCATTTGCAAAGGAGCTAAGAATCCATGGCAATCATTAAGACAAAATGCTATGTGTCCATCAGTTTAGACCTAGTCAAATTTAGCTATCTTCAGAACAATTTTTTTATCTAGGCATGTTTGCAAGGTGATAACAGTAGTTTAACATGGATTTCATGGCAATACCAAAATACCAAAAGCAAGTTCATAAGAAAATGGGCATAACTCATGTTCAAAGTTAATTCATATGGTGCATGGATTAATTCACACAAAAATGACAAAATGCCTAATCATACAAAATTACATGCATCAAAACTTGCTGAAAATGCAAAATTAATGCCACAGATGAATTCCTTGGATTTTTCTACTGCAAAAAATATATAATATGCATATAGTACTATTAGGAAAATGCCACAACCAGTTTTGCAAGATTTACGCAATTTCTCAAAATCGAGAGATAAATAGAAAAATGCAATTCTAAATAAAAGAAAAAAAGAAAAGGCTAGGGCACCTGGGGCTCACCTAGCCACTTCCCATGACATGTGGGCCTGGTGCCACATGTGCAGATGAGAGGATGACAAGGGGGGCGACTCTTAGTGGCTGCCTAGGAAATAAAAGGGGGGACTTATTAGGCACTCCGCGGGATCGAACCCGGGTCTTAGGCTACGACTTTGGATCTCAAATGAAAGGGGCTTGGCTCAATATGAACAAGTCCCAGGCGCTGGCCTTCTTCTTCCCTGAGACAAAGGGGAAGACTTTGACGCCAACGAAAAATGATGCCACATCCGAAGATGTGGTGTGCCGGTGGGGGTGCGGATTTGGGTGCAGGTCCGGCGTGTGCAAGCGGAGCATATGCGGGAGTCACGCGCACGTGCAGGGCTCAAGTGCGAGCTCGAGCTTGGCTAGGTCAATGGCGAGGTGCAGCGGGGCACGAGCGAGCGCGCAAGGCTAGGGCGAGCGGACAAGCATGTGCAGGGCGTGCAGCCTGCGGGATCTGGAGCACAGGGGCATGGCGCGACTCAGACATCTCAAAAGCTCGGGCTTTGATGGAGCACGGTGAGCATGTAGTTGACATGGGCACGACGGTGAGCATGGGATGAATCCGACATGAAGAAAGGGCAGGGAGGAAAATTGGCTCACCTAGGTCCCTTAGGAGATGAAGATGTGGCCGGAGGGGTGACGGAAGGCTGGCACATCTTGGATCCAAACGTAGGGAGGGAGAATGGGTCGGGGAGGCGTCGATGTGGGTTGTGCCGTGGACTGCGTAGATGTAGAAGATGGCAGGGACTCCGGGGCGTCAGGGAGGTCGGAGACGAGCGTGGAGGGCTACCCCGAGCACAAGATCAAGCTCAGCCAGGGCATGGCAGGCAGGGAGACAGCATGGCGTGGCGTGGGCTATGCTTGCCTAGCGGCGGAGAGGGAAGGAGAGTAGTGGAATGGATAGAGGGGAAACCCTAGGGAAACGAAGACAGGTTTTATAGGCGCGTAGGGCACCGGACGGGCGTCAAATCAACCGGAGCGTCGACGTAGACCTCATGGATGCCTGCCGTATAGGTTGAAGATGAACCTAATGCTGGAGGGCTGCCTAGGCTGCACGTGGAGGCAAGATGGGCTTTGGCCTGGTGGCTGGTGCGTGGCTGCTGCACTGCTGGGCCGGGAGGAGGAGGAGGCCCAGGTTGGTTCGACAGGTAAGTTTTCCCCCTTTTTCTTTAACTATTTTTACTTAAAGAACCAAAAGAAAAGAAATGGCCAAGGGGGTCTAGG
This sequence comes from Elymus sibiricus, assembly GCA_039707655.1. NCBI lineage: Eukaryota > Viridiplantae > Streptophyta > Magnoliopsida > Poales > Poaceae > Elymus > Elymus sibiricus. The sequence goes on along the minus strand of CM077665.1, from coordinate 215,039,925 downwards.
AGAGGTTTCTGACTGGAAAGAAAATTTATATGAGACCTTGGATTTATGCTCTATTTAATAAAATTAGTTTGGACATTTTTAGAGATAGAAAAATAAACCAAGTTTGAATTTAATTCAATCTTGATGCATTTTTTAATCCAACCAAAACATCTTTAAATGAGATGAAAATTGGAGGAGGGCTTCTTGCCATGGTCTATGGTATTTAGAAAAATACTGGATGTTAAATTGGGGCAGGGAGGTACACATTGCAAAAATACGAAAGAAATATTGAAGGAAAGGGGTTTTATGGGATGAAAATGATGGGGTTTTGCAAATGATCAACACACACTATGTAGGCAAAGCCTACCACTCAAACACCCACACATCACAACACACACAAACCATAATTGAAGAAGATCACACATGATGCCATGATGCAAATGATGACATGAGGCAACCATATGCATTTCAAATTCAAACCAACAATGGCAAGTCATACAATGTTCAACACATGGAATGTATACAATATTAGGCATGCTGCTCTTGGGCTGTTACAATGGCCCGAGGTGATGACCTTCATGCCATAAAATACTTGCCACTCAAGCTTAAGGGGCCGACATGGCATTGGCTCCATAGCCTACCTAGAAATTCTATCGGAAGATGGGAGGAGCTAGACGACGCTTTTAGGTCCAACTTTCAAGGGACCTATGTTCGGCCTCCGGATGCTGATGACCTTAGCCATGTCAACCAGAAGGAGGGTGAATCAGCTCGGAAATTCTGTAATCGGTTCATAACTAACAACAACCAAATAGTTGATTGTCCATACGCCGAAGCCATTGCTACTTTCAAGCACAACATTTGACACGAATGGTTAGCCCGACAGCTCGGACAGGATAAGCCGAGGACCATGGCGGCCCTCACGACATTGATGACCCGCTTTTGCACGGGAGAGGACAGCTGGTTGGCCCATAGCTCTCGCTGGAGTGACCCCAGCCACCTCAGAAGTCTGGGATTGGGATGGCAAGCAAAGCGCATTAAGCATAAGCGCCAAAATTAGAACAGCGGCAGCCGAGGACCTTGTAGTCAATGCAAGGTTAAACAGCTCATGGGCTGGACCCAAAAATAGATCTTTTAAAGGAAAAAGGGATGGCCCAAGCACTCTAGAAAAAATACTAGAAAATCCATGCGAGATACACGGCACCCCTGATAAACCTGCCAATCACACCAATCGAAACTGTTGGGTGTTCAAGCAGGCTGGGAAGGACTTAGCCGAAGAGTCAGGAAAGGGCCAATCCAGGAGTGACGATGACGAGGATGAACCTCGACAGCTGAGCACTGGCGGCCAAAAGTATTTTCCCTCCGAGGTAAAGGACGTGAACATGATCTATGCCACGCACATCCCTAAGAAGGAACGCAAGTGGGCACTTCGAGAGGTCTACGCCTTAGAGCATGTAGCCCCGAGGCGTACCCCTTGGATGATCTGCCCAATCACTTTTGACAAGAAAGACCATCTGACCAGTATCTGTCATGGCGGGTCAGCCGCCCTGGTTCTAGATCCCAATGTTGATGGATTTCACCTCACCCGCACCCTTATGGACGGCGGAAGCAGTCCGAACCTGATATACGCGGATACGGTTCGGAAAATGGGTATTGACTAATCAAGAATCAAACCCAGTAAAACCATGTTGAAGGGAGTAATACCCGGCATGGAGGCCCAATGTACGGGCACTGTAATATTACAACTTGTTTTCGGTTCCCCGACAACTTCCGCTGCGAGGACTTGATTTTTGATATAGTCCCTTTCCGCAGCGGCTACCATGCATTGCTTGGTCAGACTACGTACATCCGCTTTAACACAGTGCCGCAATACACATACCTTAAGCTCAAAATGTCGTGGCCCAACGGGGTCATCACAATCAACGGCAACACAGAACGCTGCCTCCAAATAGAGGAGCAGACAGCGGGTTATGCAGCCGATTAACAGGCGGCCGAGGAAGCGACAAGACAGGGAGATCAGCGTGATCTTCTGGGCTCTTCCAAACATGTCTGCACGACCACTAGTCGAACCCGTGTCCCTCCTAAATAGGGATACACGCTCCCCTGCCCCTACTATCTGGTAGCAGATTACGTACCTCGGGTACACAACTTCGCGCTTAAAATTCCGTGGGGAATTGGGGAGAATTTTTTTATAATGTCAGGAGTGTCATATCGGATAATCCAAACACACCTGATGCCTGGTGATTTCTTAGGCATATAAAGGCCCACCGGAAGACTTCTCGACAGCATCAATCTGCCAAATCTATGCTCCAACCTCCTCGGAGGACCCGCCTTTCAAGTACCTTCAGCATCGCGAGGATCGGCTGTATGCATCAACCTTGGAATAGACAAGGACTGGATGGTCAATAGCTCGGGGCGCAGACGTGTGGCAGGGCAGCAATGGGCTACAAGGCCCGCACATTTAAAACTATGTACTTCTCTCCCCACCTATCTTATTCTTCAACATGCTCTCTGTATCTTCTTACGACTCGGCTTGCAAGGGCTAGCCTTATGAATAATAAAACATACCTCTTTTCGGTACTTGCACATTTTTACGTGTTGGTTTATGTTTCATAATTGCACCGAGGTGATTTACTTCCACATACAATAGAGTCCAGCTTTGGCCCGGGGCTTGGATCTATAGACGAGCCCATGTTCAAGTCCGATGTCTGGTCGGCATTTTCGATATTGCATTATATGCAATTGTTTCGAATCATGATGTTGGTCAAAGATTGGGTTGCCCGGCTCCTTTGCTTAGTTCTTACGTTCCGCTCTATTCGGCTAAGAGTGTAAAGGGAGAACCACTATGATTGTGCTTCCAGCCTGGATGGTTAAGCGCCTCAATGGAGAAAGCCGAAAATCGACTGTCACGATAAGCACAAACATGTCAAGCGATCCGAAGACAGTGTAAACTAATGTGTCATTAGTGGTTAAACCATGATAAAAGAAGAGTTCTTCTTATAAGAACCAAGGTGTTAATAGTGAGATACCTCGGCTGATCCGATCACCACTACACCAAGCGCTAGGTCCACTACCCCACAACTTAGAGCTCCTACGACTAAATGAAAGAGATAAAGCCATTATGGTCTGATTGCCTCGTTCATCTAAGCACACAATCACTGGTAAGGTTCCAAGATGTCGGCTAAGGATGTACGTCTACTAGAGAACACCCCGTGTAGTTTCTACAAGGGGGTAGAAGCTGACGACCAGAAACTTTCAGATAAATAAACAGTCACAAAGGAGAGGATATAAACACATCGGATAAAAGCCGACTTGATTCATTCATAATTTAAAACTTGTCTTGACAAAGTCATCCTCGGCATACCAAGGGACCTACTAGAAGTACAAATCAGATTTTGAGCATTGCGCCTCGGTCTGTTTGGTGCCTTCCAAGACCTCGGCCAGGAACTGCTCGGGCTTCCGGTTCTTTCCTTGCGGAGGGCTGGACTTGATCTCCAGTGGCTTGATCTTCGGATAATGCATCATCACTGATGCATACGCCCATTGGGCGCCTTCCAGGCAGGTGGACCTGTTCTAGTTGACGACCTGGTGGATGGCCTCGCGCAACCTGCTCAGCAAGCCGAAGAAGCTACTGGGCATTGCCCTAGACAGCCAGAGGTTGATGCATAGATCCTCCATCACAACCGCGCCGCCCAAAACAGCTCCGCCAACTACTTCATATTATTGTTGAGCTATGGCGGATGCTAGGGCGATTGGAACTAATGCCAGAATAACTTCTCGTCTAACTCATCAGGATGGTCGGCACAGTGGGTGCAGGCGTCCTCGACGCTTAGGGAAGGTCGTTAAAGGACTTTGAGGAATGCCAGTTTTGCGTAAGATTGGCAAAACAGCTATCGCCAAAAACACATTGGAGCAGATATGGCTTACCGACAGCGATCTTGCTCACTTAGTTGAGCACTTCATGATCCGCCCGGGCCTGGGTCTTGGCCTCCTTGCCCTTTGAACTTGCCTGGGAAAGCTCGGCGGAGAACTTATTCTTCTCCTCCTAAAGTGTGTCATGCTCAGCGTACACTCCCTTCAGGTCCACCTCCACCTCCTGGACCCGGGCCTCGTGCTTATCGCCCACCTCCTTCGCCACAGCCAGCACCCTGCTAGCCTGCTCTCCCGCAGCCAAGTACTGCTCGGCCTCCTGCCGAGCTGTTTCCAGCTCGGCCCAGAGCTTCTCAAGTGCCATGGAGGAAGCTGCAAGATTGGTGCTCTGGGGCTACTGTCGTTAGACACTTACGGTCCTCGGACAAATTTCTTTTTCTTATTGCTAAAACTATTATCTATATCCCAGCTCCTAGCAATTCTATACACTTGTTGTATTATCAAGGCGAAGTAGGAACACAGCTTACCTCTAAGCCTTGAAAGAGGCCTAAGAAGATCTCCCTCATGCCGGCCTCCGTGGACCGGTAGCTTTGTAGCACCGCACCCATTATTGTGCGGTGCTCGGCGCGGATGGAAGAGGTGTCCATGGCTGCATCCACCTCTTGGGCACCTTCCCTCTAGCAGGCGGGGGTGAACGGACCACTTCGGCCCCCTCCCTTAGCGGAGAGGGTTCCACCGGGGTAGATGGCCGAGGCATCTCGATGTATTCTGGCACGAAAAATGTTGGTTTCCCCAGCTTGGTTTATTATATAGAAAAGGAACCTTCCCCGTCAGGTCGCCAGCAGCCGAGGACTTCACTCCGACCATGGGCGCGCTGGCGTTTCCCTCCGTGGTCAGAATGGGCGAAGCTGGCGAGGTTGCCTTGCCCGGCACCTCAAGTGCAGGAGGGGAGGGGTGATGCCCATCAAACGAGCTTCCCGAAGGAAGCCCGCTTGATCCCCCATCACTGGGGCCTGACTCCTAGGTCCTATAAAAGGAAAAAAGAGGGAGACTCAGAAAAGCTAGAGGTAAGAGGATATGTTGTGTAAAACATAAGATAAAAGCTAATAGACGTACCTCCTCGGTAGCGGTTTGCTTCGGCCCGCCTGGGATTGCTCACTCTCCAAAGGGGAGAGGATGGCCCTTGCTTAGCCGAGGCCTTGCGGTGTGCGGCGTTGGACTCCTTCACCACGTGTTTTAGACCGCCGCTGGTCTCCACCCCCACGACGTCCTCAGACGCTGCTTTTTTCCTCGGAGGGGAGGAGTTGCCCTCGCTCTCCTCCTCCTCATCTCCTCCTTCTGAGGAGACGTACTTGAGGTCCTCGGATTTGGAATCCGAGGGCTCCTCAATTTGAAGACCTCCAGTATTCTTCCTCTTCCTCCCCAGCTCCCTTTTTGCCTTGGCCAGGCCCTTTGAAGGCGCCTCAGCCAGAAGCGCCTGGAGATCTGGGGAGATGATGTCTTCGTGCAAAGGGGCCGGACAACTTATGTTTGTTGCTTGATCCAGCCACTTCTGCACATGAAGGAAAATATGTCATCTATAAAGAATAAGTTTGAATGTAAAGGGCCAGCGGCAGGAGAGGTTACCTTTCTCAGAGCATGTGTCTTTGGGTAGCCACTGTCAGGCTCGTTCATGAGGAACTTGTTCTTCTCCGGCTTGAGGAGGGATGTCCACATGCCGTTCATCTCCATGCGGAAGTTGTGGCAGATCGTCCTAGGGTGCTCGGGCTTGCAGAGCAGCATCGGGTTGGTCCGAAGTTGGAGCGGCAGGATACCACGATGCAGCACCACATCGATCACATCCACCAACTTGGCGCTGCCCTGGAGGTTGTGGATCTTTCTTTAGAGGATGGATACCTCCTCGGGATTCCCACTCAACCCTCTTCTACTGTCATGAGTTTAGCTTCCTTAGAGGTAGCCCTGTGAAGGGTATGAGCGCGGCCAGGCTCTCGGCGTGGGGCCCGATGATGTAGAACCAGTCCTGCTGCCACATCTTACCCTCTCCATATAGCTCCCCTCCTTCCACTCCGCTTTTTGGAGTTTGCTAATCATCGCCCCACCGCATTTGGCGAAGCCACCAGGTGCTCCGCGACCAACACCACTATTACGCTTGAAGAAGAATGTCTTCAACCATAGGACAAAGTGTGGCAGAATCCTCAAGAAGGCCTCGCAAACCATGATGAAAGCAACAAGGTGGAGAATGGAATTCGGGGCAACAGTATAGAAAGCAAGCCCTTAAAATAAGAGAACCCCCGCACAAAGGTATGCAGGGGGAAGCCCAGACCTCTGACAAGGAGGGAGACGAAGATAACCCGCTCCCCGACTTGGGGGTGGGGATGCGTTGGTTAAGCTCAGGCACTTGTGTCGAGGAACGACAATGTATGGGACCAGCGAGGCCCCTTGCGGTTCAACTGTGGGGATCAACGTGCACAAAGAGCAACACCAGCAAGCAACACAGAGGGTTTATACAGGTTCGGTCCACCCAGAGGTGTAATACCCTCCGTCCTGTGTGGTTGCGGATTATGAGTGTACCTCCGGTTACAGGGAGGACAACTGTCCGGCAAGGTGCTCGGGAGTGTTACCACGCATGCAAATGAGCAGGATTTCGACCCATGTGTATGTCGCCATGGACCTCCTTTTGTAGATCAAGGGGTCACCATAGTGGCTAAAATGGTAAATACACAAGGTAAATAGAAGCTACAATAGAGGTCAAACTACTGACAACGGCTACAACTGTAAATTCCTAACCCTGACGAATTAGGACAGACACATCAAATGTGTTGTGAGGTGTTGTGTTGGGGCAGTTCCCCGGCAAGGATGGCCTCTCCTTCTGTGCCATTCGACCAACTACCTCTTATTCTTTCACCACACCATTAGGAGGGGTGTCATTAAAGTTGGGATAATTCTCCAGAGCTGCCACGTGCCCCGACAGGCCCTACCTAACAGCCTGCCAGCTCGACACCTCATCGATAGGTGACAATCAGCCGGGTGAGGTGGAGCGGTGGCTTGTTATTGCGATCCTGCCGGGCACAGAGCTCGTCGGGTCTTCTCTAGCCGGCAAGAGGGCTTGCCAGTGAATTGATCTTCTCTTGATGCTATCTTAAGCGTATTATCGTCCCGACAGGGCTTGCTGGGCAGGAGGCTGCTGTCGTCTCTGCACAAGTCAGGGTGCTAAGGGACCCATTCCTTAGTGTCGGAATCGGGGCTCCGGGGACCCAAGGAGGTGCGATCTCTGGGGTGTGCAAGTTCTCTCGCCCTACTCTACCTTGCAACCTCACGGCGACACTTCGACAAGCTCGATCTAAGGAAGGAGAACAGTAAACACGGCAATTTACCCAGGTTCGGGCCACCTTGCGGTGTAAAACCCTACTCCTGCTTGTCTGGATTGCTTGAGGGAGAGAGCGAGTACAAGGTTGGTTTCTGGCTCACTGGGGTCCATCCCATCTAAAGTAGCAGCCTATCCCTTCTTATACTGGCCTCATCGCGAGGTGCTTCCCGGCAGCACCCAGCCCAACGCGGAGAAGTACCCATTCTTCACGGCGTACCTTTACTGCGGGCTGGTTCCCCCCATTTTCTGCTTTTTTCACTGACCTGATGCTGAAATATGACTTCATGCTCTAAGATTTCACTCCCAATGTCATGACCACCTTGTCGGTCTTCGCGCATATGTGTGAGAACTTCATAGGAATAGTTCCAAAAGTAGCGTTGTTCAGCCACTTCTTCTATCCATGCATAGAAGGGGATGCTCGCTTCGGCAACATCATGTGGATCCCCAAGGCCACCCACAATGAAGTGTATCCCCCCGGCAACCTGCACCAGAAGTGGGAGGAGTGGCGGGGAGAGTGGTGTTATATAGAGGACAAGGAGACCCGGGTATTCTACAAGATTCTAAAGGCGAAACCGGTCCGCAACAAGAACTGGAGCGCCCTTGACGCCACCGACGAGAAGCTGGAGATCACCATCGCTCGCATGCTCCGCTTGAGGGTTGTCAGGCTCACCATCGAGATGGTGGGCACAAACTTTCTTTGCTAGCGCATTGCTCCCCTACAGGACCAGAAGCGTTTTGCTTAGGAATATGGCAACGCCGTATATATGATGCGATTGCACATGCGGCTCTCCGCCAACCTGACATCGATCCAGCTCTCTTGCTTGTGCCACCAACTCTTTCACACTGACAAGAAGATCAAGCTTGCGGCAGGCATCATTCCACTCTACAACAGCTCCGCCAAGGATACAATCTTGGCGATGATGCTAGCTTGCAATGCACATGGACTCGACCCCACATGGTAGCTACCAACAAAGGAAGTGGTGCAGGAGTGGTTTGACAACTTGACAGAAGTGGCCATTAGAGATGAAGGCAAGCTAATCCGCGACACCACCGAGGAGGAAATCTAGTGGATCAACAAGAGGCTCATGGAAGCTGGCTTGACGGTGGGTGGTAGCAGCTCTGGTGTTGCCGCGTTCGACGATGAAGAAGAGGAGGCCGACGGTGAAGAGAACAAGGAGGAGGATGAAGCAGCGGCAACCGATTTGCCGGAAGGCCCTGCCGGGGGCGAGGAGCCTGAAGTTGCCGGGGAGCAGGAATTCGAAGAATTCCAAGCCCCCGTCATCCTAAAGAAGAAGGCTCGCGTACTCCGGAAGACCACCACCGGGGAGCCGTTTTGCCCCTTTCTGCCAATCGATGAAGAGGAAGAAGAGGAGGACCCCTCCGCTAACATCTCTCGCGTGCGGCGGACAAGCAAGGCCGTCACGAATCACCAGACAGGGACCTTCGCTAAGGGGGCAGGGTCTTCAAGCGTTGCTCCCGCATCCTCAATGCGCACTAGGACTCCTACTCTGCCACTCGCTCCTGTCGCACACCAGAAGGATATCCGGGACTTGTCGGCCCTTAGCTCGGAGGAGGAGTAAGTATCCACATTTTCCCTTCAACTTGCCTTGATTTTTTGAATTGCATTTATCTAAATCTTATTGTTGTTGCTCCACAGGGATGAGGAGACCTTGGCGCAGCGCATGGGCAAGAGGGTGTATCTTGCTCCCGCCGCGGAGGGGACGACAAGTTCCGCGCTGGAGACGTAAACTGTTGTCATCAGCACCAAGCGTATCCCGACACGCAACCCCCAGCAGGGGGTCCCCTTCCAGTACCCAACAATGAGTACTGGTGTGGACACTACTGCCACCTTCATTCCCCTACATACAGAGGTGGAGCGCCAAGCGGTGGAACACCCAGAGGTGGACCTCCCTTAGGCAACTCAAATGCACTCCACTTCTGAGAGGAGTTCTCAGGTGAAGACTCCCCCTGACGAGCCTGTCCGCATCGTGGACTTGACGGCGGGTGGTGTTGCCGGCAGCCACACGACGGCAACTGACGTTGCCAGAGAAGGAATCGCTCCTTCTCAAAAAGTGCCCACCAGTGAGTCCCCTGTTGTTGATGTTTTGCTTTCTTTCTTTTTTGTCTTCTTGAACTTCTTCTAAGTCCAATCTTTGTGTTTATTCTCCTGATTCTACAGAGCTACCACCGATCGACGACATGGACGTAGACGCCAGCATCAGGGAGATCTCCAAGGAGGTTGCCACGAAGGCCGTTCGGACTGCGGGAGAGGAGGGAGCCTGTAACGCCCAAGATGCGGTCCTATACCTATTAAGGCACGAGGGCCTTGACAGGGATAGAAGTACATCTAGTCGTTTTGCAAGTACAGTAAACATTGCATACATGTAGGAAGAGATGAGTATATGAGTTGGCTTACACTCGCCACAAGCTATCTTACAAATCCACAGAAATTATTCATACATCATTCAGAAGACAGGGTCCGGCTACGGATGAAAACAAACGATAAAACAAGCAATGATAAACTATCTTGCTATCCCAGGATCACCACCACGAAGCTCCCTACTCATCAGGATACGTAACATACATACGCCTACGTTCTTCATCATACTCCCACTGGAGCTGCGACAAGTCATCTGGCACGTACTCGTCAACACATGTACCTGTATTGTTGTAATCTGTGAGCCACAGGGACTCAACAATCTCATAACCCGGGTACCGAAACTATGTAACCCATTAGGTGAGGAATGGTTAAGTGGTGAGGCTGCAGCAAGCACTAAGCATGTATTTGGTGGCTAACTTACAAGAACATGAATGTAAATATGGTGGCCTACGCATGACGGTCGTAATCTTACATGATCACTAAGTGATCCTGAACACCTACTTACGTCAGACATAACCCCATCGTGTTCTCTCTCGGTACATGTTCACGAGCAGAGACAGTCATGGTTACGCACACAGTTGGTGTATTTTGTTGAGTTTACTTCAAGTTAACTATTACCAGGTGCTAACCAAATTTCCAAGTTGCCACGTAACCGCGGGCATGGCTTTCCAAAAGATTAAACCCTGCAGGGGTGCTCCAACTCATCCATCACAAACTAACCACACGCCGCGGGAATAACCTCGACCACGAATCCCATTATTTCCTAGGCAATTCCACTGGAAAACCGCAACCTCGAGATAGCCCGAAGAAAAATCAGAATTCCTTGCGCAAGACATTCGAGAAAGGTAAAACAAGTCCAGCAAGACCGCCCGACGTGTCGACGAACCCGATAGGAGCAGCGTATCTCATTCTTAGGACATGACCGGATGATCGCAGCGTACGGTGGCCTGATAGACATCTCCCGAGTTGCCTCGGGTTTGCCCCGCACACGACTCTAGTTTGGACCAACACTCATGAGGAGCACTGGCCTGGGTTGTTGATTAATTATCCACGGGGTAGCTATGCCCTATGCAATTTTATTAAGTTGTTTAGCAAATGTAGTACCAAAGTTTGGTCTTGCCAGACAAGTTTTAATCTAAAACGAATGGTCAAGGGGGTCCCCATAACAACCCCGAGCATGTTAGGAGCGCAAAATATGGAATATAACACCGGTACTCGGAACTAGTGCGGCAAAAGCGGAATGAAACACTGGGCAAAAGGCCAAGCCTTCCACCGTTGCCATATATATATGTGCATTAATTTAAATAACAATAGATAAGGTGATATCTCCAAAATATCTATGTTGACACATGGAAAGCTTGCACCTGCAACTAGCAACGCTATGAATTTTGAAATAAGAGAGAGATCGAGATATAGTTGAGAAGAAATAGAAGGGAGGTTTGACCACACGAGAAGTGACACTTGTAGCACGCACACAATCGCCACAACACACTCACACCCAACATAACACCCAAAGCATGATGCACATATGATATGATGATATGATGCCATGATGCAATTGACATGAGGCAAACTTTATTAAACCAAACCACATGAGGGCAAAACTTGGAAGGTCATACATGGAGTATTACAAGGATTTGGAAAGGACTGCACTTGGGCTGTTACAACTCTCCCCCACTACATGAGGATCTCGTCCCGAGATCTAGGAACGGAAGAATTCGGGAAATTCGGAACGGAGATGGTCCTCTCGTTCCCAAGTGGCTTGTTTGTCGGAGTGATGTGACCACTTCACCTTTAGAAACTTGATTGACTTGTTTCGAGTCTTATGCTCAGTTCCTTCAAGGATAGCAAGTGGATGCTCATGATAGGATAGGTCTTCTTGGAGATCAATGTCTTGGAGATCAATTGTGTGCTCGGGAGTCTTGAAACACTTCCGGAGCTGAGAGACGTGAATCACATCATGCACATTTGAGAAATTTGGAGGAAGCTCGAGTTGGTAGGCAAGGTCACCCCTCTTGCCCACAATCTTGAAAGGACCCACAAAGCGTGGAGCAAGATTTCCTTTGATGCCAAAGCGTTGAGTGCCCTTCATGGGAGACACTCTGAGATAGACAAAATCGTCGATCTGAAAGGTCATGTCACGATGCTTGCTATCATAATAGCTCTTCTGACGGGATTGAGCTGCTTTGAGATTTTGACGAATGGCACGGCACATTTCTTCTGCTTTAGTGATTATTTCATTACCAAGGATTTGACGCTGACCAGTTTCAGACCAATTGCGCGGGGTACGGAACTTCCTGCCATAGAGAATCTCGAAAGGAGCTTTGCCAAAACTTGCTTGGAAGCTATTGTTGTATGAGAACTCAGCAAATGGGAGACAATCTTCCCACTTCATGCCAAAAGAAATCACACAAGCTCTGAGCATATCTTCAAGGATTTGATTGACTCTCTCAACTTGACCACTAGTCTGAGGATGGAAAGCTGTACTGAAACAGAGATTGGTGCCCATTGCAGTCTGGAAGGAATCCCAAAACTTGGAAGTGAAGATGCTTCCACGATCTGAGGATATGAGCTGAGGAACACCGTGCAAAGAAACTATCCTTGACGTGTACAGCTGTGCTAGCTGAGCTGCCGAGATAGATTCGTTGACCGAAAGGAAGTGGGCAACTTTGGTGAGCTTGTCGATGACCACGAAGATGGCATGGTTTCCTCTCTTGGACTTAGGAAACCCAGTGACGAAATCCATTTCAACATGATCGAAGTTCCACTCTGGGATGGGCAAAGTCTGAAGGAGGCATGCTGGACGTTGATGTTCCGCCTTCACTCTGCGACAAACATCACACTCGTTCACAAACTGAGCAATCTCACGTTTCATACGAGTCCACCAAAAGGTTTGCTTGAGGTCTTGATACATTTTGGAACTTCCTGGATGAATTGAGAGGAGGGAATTACGTTCTTCATTCATGATAACTTTCCTTAGTTCACCCTTTGGCACCACCAGACGGTCCTCGAAGAACAAGGTATCTTTGTCATCAACACGAAAGCACTTATACTTTGGAATGCTCTTGGCCACACCTTTCTTCACTTTCTCCACCATAGCATCAAGAAGCTGAGCTTGGTGAATCTGACCTTCTAGAGTCGAAGAGACTTGAAGATTGGCAAGAAATCCTTGAGGAACAACTTGGAGATTGAGCTTGCGGAATGCTTCACAAAGCTCGGGTTGGATAGGATTGAGAATGAGACTGTTGCAGTACACCTTTCTGCTCAGCGCGTCTGCAATGACATTTGCTTTTCCAGGAGTATACTCAATTCTTGGATTGTATTCCTCGATCATTTCCACCCAACGTGTTTGCCGAAGAATGAGATTGGGTTGAGTGAAAATGCACTTCAAGCTCCTTTGGTCGGTGAACACCTCAACTGGTCTTCCCAACAATAGATGTCTCCACGTCATCAGAGCATGAACAACTGCCCCCAACTCAAGATCATGAGTGGGGTAGTTCTTCTCGCGAGGCTTCAGCTGCCTTGAGGTATAAGCCACCACCTTCTTATCTTGCATCAGAACACCACCAAGACCTTTCGGCGGTAGCGACGAAGCCAAGGAGCACAACATCCTCTCCACCACCAGCAAGAGCTTCAAGCAACTCCAGTCCCACTACGGCGGCCGCTCGGAGAAACTAGATCGCCGGGAAGCCATCCTTGCTGAGGCAGAGAACATGTTCTGGGAGCGTCTTGATGAGACGCGCGCTTGGTTCACACAGAGCCGTCAAGACCTCATCAACCGGCAAGAATATGTCACCAAGGCCGTGGCGGAGTTTATTCCGAAAGGGCCCAGGAGGAGGCAGCATGGGAGAAGGCTAAGCAAAGAGTTGTTGCTACTGACACTGATCTTATCAAATGCAAATCCGCCCTTGATTCTCATGAGGAGGACCTTGCTGCCCGGGAAGCTGCCCTCGCCGCCAAGCTTGAGACCCAACTGGAGAAGCAGATTGGGGAGCTGGAGCAAAGGCACAAGGAGTCCCTGGAGAAACAAGCTGCAGAATATGCCGGCAAGCTCCAGGAGTCCATCAAGACTGTAGAAGTCGGCCAAGCCGCCAAGACTGAGTTGAGGGCATAGTGCGTAGCTGGAATTAGATCTCACCGCTTCCGCCAAGGAGGTTTCAAGGCCAATGGAGGACATCCATAAGACGTCCCACACCCTGGAAGAGCTACAGGTGGCAATCTCTAACAAGAAGAAGGAGCTCTCCGCTGTCGCTGATGTCGCTGCCGCTGTGAGCACCTATGAGGACAACCTTGAGGCCGCCAAGATCAGGGAGCGAACTCTGCTTGAAGATCTACAGAAGGAGAAAGATTTACTTGGTTCTGCCACTCATAAACTAACTGAAGCGGAACTTTGAGTTGTGGACGGGGCAGCTTGTGGACATCGTCGGTAAGCTCTCCACCCAACTTGCAGCCATGGGCTTGGCGAAGTGCGCATTTCCCCACGATGGCAGGGAGGCGACAAGCGACAAGCTATCTATCTTCTTCAAGAAGCTTGTCGGGTGTCACACCCTGTGTTTTACCTCATATTACCAAGTTAACATAGCTAAAAAATTAGGACCAACAAAAACTTTTTGTGTAGTGTGATGCTTGAACTGATTGCTATCTCCTTGCTTGCTTGAATGTGCTCTAAATTAATAAAATTCCACCTACTCTCTAGACTCGTCTCCTTGATCCAAATCTTTGCCCAATGATCATGCCATGTGTATAGGACATAAAACTATTTTAATAAAATATTATTTTGGCCAAAGAGCATTTAATTAATTTAGGTTTTCAAAAACCCCTGAATTGAGGTTTGTACTGCAAGTCCTCAAATTAGGGTGAATGTTTTGCCCCAAAGATTTTTATTTGGAAACTATTATATATAATAACTCCCAAAACCACAAAAAAATATTTTTAAAGATTATTTTCATATTTTATTTAAAGGTTTTTTCTTAAGGCCAGAAATGGTCTTTTATAGGGAAAAATATTTTTATGTTTCCAAAATATTTGAGAAACTTTAGGGAGACTCAGTGGACAGATATTTTCCAGATATATGAGTTTCAACACATGGTCATGTTCAAAACATTGGGCAAAACCCTCCAAAACCCTTTCTGTATATTTCAAGTATTTGAAATAATTCTATAAGAAATATTGTCAAATAAATCCAGGAAAATTCTAGCAAGTCACATATGCCTAATGTGATGATCTTTCCAAGTTTCATCACAATCCCAATAGTTTTGGTTCACCAAAATGCCCCAAAACTATCTCTGTCCAGATCCAAATTTGAACAACTTGGCATTGTCAAGTTTCTCCATTTGATCTCAAACTTTGTGTACATGCTCTAATCCCCAAATGATGACACTACACCAAGTGGTGCATCAAGGAGAATAGATTAGCATGACTAGACCGAAGCAAACTTGATTATGTTGATTCCTAGGGTTTGCAAAAGTTTGATTAGGTACTTTCTTCAAATGAGTTGAAAACTTGTGATCAGGACCTATTGGTCTTACCGTTTATCCCTGGTAAATCTCAGTGCCATTGGATACCCTTAGATGCCCTAGGACATCATCAAACACCTTCAGCCATAAACTTGTGGACAAGCAAAGTTGACCCAAAAAGATTCCCCTTGCCTCCAAGTTTTTAGCACAACATATTCTATCCCCCTTCTACATCCAGTAACTTTGCTATGGCCTCTGCCCAATTATTTGGGGGGTAACTCCCTTACTTTCCCCCTCTTTTCACCCAGCTAACACCTCTCCTCCCCCCTCTCCTTCCATTCTATACTGGTGATTGCCCCCAAACTCTCCCACAACCTCTCTTGCATACTAATGCATCTAACCACACCCAAATATGGCATGCTCATATCGAAATAATGAGCAGTTCATCTAAACCTAAGTTTTGACATCAAGTGTAGCTTTGAACTACAAGTAACTTGCACTCTTATCTCCCTGAGATGAAAACTAGTGGTCAAGTAGTCCTTCCATACCTAAGGCCACTAGACAAGGTTTTGTTCCAAATACCATGCAGTAAAAACCCATTGGTTGAGCCCCAAGTTTGCTGCTGCAAACTTGCTCTCTGTCAAAACCCTTCCTACACAACTCCTCAAGCCCTCCAAACTTACCAGTGCCCTTTTACCATGCGTGCCTCACACGCTAGACATCGTTGGCCGACCAAAAGGATTCCCTGGACATGCATTGGTGTGGTGACCACGCTATTGGCATTCAAAAACGATGCTCTGCCAAGCAATCTTGTCCTGTAGCCCGCGTCCGGCTGCGACAGGATGCACACGCACGCCAGGGGATTCCCCTTGACCTCCCACGCCCCTCGCAGACACCAGGATAGCTCCAACACTTCTCAGACGTGCGTCCTCTCTGCGCCCTAGAGCTCGCGGCGGCCACCCGATCTCCTCTTCGTCGCCCTCTTCCATTTACCTCCCCCAGAGCACCTTGAACACCTCTAGTCCACCCCTATCCCCTACGTGGATCTCCTGAACCACCCACAGCTCTCCCCGTGCCTCTTCCTTCGCCCATGGCCGGCATTGCCGCCATTCAGCCTCGCTCAAATTCGAGCGAGCGATCCCTCCCGCACCTCGACTTCCACCCCCCAGAAAGACCCCCAAGGCTATTCCATCCCGTCCGGCACCCCGAAGCTCCATCTCCATGGTCGTGCCATGCTCACCAGCAACGGTCAACGCCGCCGTCTGCCCTCCCGCCAAGCTCGTCGCTTTCAGTGGTCCCTGCGACCGACTCGGCCACCCCCGAGCGCGGGGTCGAGCGGGGCATCCGCCCAGGCCGCTGGCTCGGCGCCTGGTGCGGCGGAAAGGCCGGAACCATGGAGACCGGCATCCTCATCTGCCTCCTGTTGGGAGGAAGGAGAAGGAGGTAGGAGAGAGAGAGAGAGCCGGTGGGGCCCGCCTGCCAGCGACCCAACGGGTCGGGTCCAGGCAACAAGTGGAAACGGGCTTTGCTCGGAGTTGCCTTTGCTCGAGGAAAACGTATTTCCCCGAGTGCGCCTTCGCACACGCGTGGCTGAGCAGCTGGGCCGGCCCAGTGCGCTCCGGTAGTAAGTTGCGCTCAGCGCGTAGCTTAGGCCCATTTGGGTAAATTCTTTTTATCTTTTTCTTATTTTCAGAGAGACAAAACAATTCATAATAAAGACATTATAGCTCCAAATTTGGTGATTCAAAATCCTAGGTGTTCCTAAAAACAAGGTCTATCCAATTATGTGCTTTCCACATTTTTCTGTATACCATCTTCTGCTCCTCTAATATTTTGGCCATTTCTCTTATTATCATGCCCTCTTTGCAAAATACCTAGAGAGTCCAAATCAACTCCAAATGAGGTGGTTCAAATTTCTAGTTGACTCTAAAATCATGCCCTAATTATCTAGTCATGGTGAAAATTATCCCCATGCATTGTTTCTGTTAGAACTAATATATGGCCCCAATTTCCATTTATTTCATCCTAGTAAACTAATAGAAAATGCAGCCCAACTCCAAATCCAGTGAAACCAACTTCTATATTCTTCTAAAATCATTCCTGATTTAATGGGTGCATTCACCCATTTTTATAAAAATATATCGTGTGAACTTCTTATAGGGTCATCATTCCCCTTCATTTCCACCTTATTGATCTATTCAAACACCTCTATTGATTCAGATCCAGTACATCCACCTTAGGTTTTTTTCTTATGACAAAAGATGTCAATGAAAAATAAAATTCTTATTTTGGAAAACTTTTATTTTCTCCTTTGCTCTCTGCTTATTGTGGTTGCTTTCAACGGTAGTTGACAAAGTAGACGGAGTGGTTGGAGTGGAGGCAGAAGCTTGTGAAGACATCAAAGGCTTTGCTAAGCTATGCAAGCAGCCCTTTGACCATGTTGATGAAACCCCTTTTATGTGCATGTCATATAGCACTTTATTTTGTTGCATCAAAATCATGATGATGTGGTGACAACCTTGCTGGGTTGGTCTCCGATGCATTCCTCGTTGATACTTGCATTGTGCATGACCCTAGCTTCCTATGAGGGTCATGTGGGTGGGAAGTAGATAGGATGCTATGTAGTTGCTACGCAAGTGGGACGGGGATATGCATTGAGATGGAAAACAAATGGTTACCAAAGTACTTTTTTTGAAAACCCCATCGGGTGCCACTAGTGCCCGAGGGAGATGATGTTGAGCTAGGTAACCACTTGATAAAGAGGTGGTGTACCGAGGCAAGTGTGTGTGTTGTTTTCAAAAAGGGATTGGTTTAAGTTGTGACCGTTACTCCAACCTTACATGTACAACCACTCTAGCCCTATATGGGAAGGGGCTTTGTTGATTACTTTGGTCGATGCTAGCAGAGAGCCGCATTACTAGTGGCGGGAGTGACGTGGTCACTCTCGGTACGGGGTCGTGCCAGGTAGGGCGAACATGGGCTGTTTTCATAGACACCGGGCACACCGTTGTGTCCCTTCATGGATGGTACTATGTTGAGCGAGGCTCGTGTTTTGTACATCATGAAGATGTGGGCCAATGAGTGGACTCTTTGTTTAGCGTCGTCAAGGGAAAGGCATTATTCGGGTGCTTACCTCGGGCATGTAATATACCGCGAGTCGTGGATGACACGGAAGTTCCCCGAGTCTTGTGGGTAAAGTGTGCAACCTTTGCAGAGTGTAAAACTATTCGAATAGCCATGTCCACGGTCAAGGACGGTTAGATGACCGCTCTTGGGTTACGTCCATTGTTTTCACAAAATTTGGTGTGTGTGTGTGTGACAAAGAGATACTTGAGCTAAGTCGGAAGACTTGATGAAATGATTGAACATGTGATGTTCAAACCCTGCGTACATCAATATCTATAACCTGTTCATATGGATAACTGCAACCTGTTGATGCATGATTTTTATAAATGGTAGGACATGATGTTGCACCAAAAACTAGCTTTCCGCAAAACTACATACTCAATGTTATACCATGCATTGTTTACCTTGTTCCAAACATGGGTTGCTTGCGAGTACATTCAAAGTACTCATTGGCTTGCCCCTGGTTATTTTATTGGCCAGGCATGAAAGAACAGAATATAATGAAAAGTACTTTGGTGACGAACATGCGAGCTAGGACGCTTCCTAGTCAGAATGCCTATAGGGTTACGGCAAATGGCATGGGTCCATGCTATCATTGAAGATTTCCGCTGCGAGTTTATGAAGACTTGACCATAAAGGTCATATTTGAGTAAAATGATTTGTACTGGATGTAAGACTCTTGTTATTTAGTTTCTGTGTGTTCAGTGAGCATTGATCTCTGGGATCACTATACACGTGCATTCGGTGACCATGACTTATGAGTCGGCGTCCCCATAGAGCTGGTATCAAAGCCATCCTAACTATAGGAAACCTTAGTTAGCATGGACGTTAGTTAGGACAAAACTATTTTCCAGACCCTTCAAATCAGTTAGAAAACATATAATTCTTACCTCTTCTAAATCTTCAAAGAAACCGAAGATTTTTTTGCCTCACCACTTCCACCATTTTTCTCTTGGCTCTCCTCATCCGCTTCTTGAATAATTTCGCAAATGGTCGCTAGTACCCTTATGCCCTTGACTACTGGATTCCTTGAAATCCTCGTGGGTAACCTGGAAGGAAGCCACCTTGCCAGACATTCACCCACATCTTTGGAAAAATAAGATTGGCGACACCATGACAAGGTGACACCAACAGAAGATACCTTCTCGAGGAATGAGGACAACAAGACTCGGAAGATGGTGACGCCCTTGACACTGCCCTAGGATGATGCAACCTTGGCCCATGATGATCAGGGCATAAGATATGCAAGAGCATGATATACGTCACTAATAGAGCAACCATGTCCTTACCGTTGTTGTATCGGCAACCACCGGCAGATGAGAACCTCACCATTTGGTCTGCCTCACTATAGTGACCAGGAAAATGGTTCTCTTCATCCCCCACTCTTGGCGATGATTTTGTCATCAACGTAACCGACAGGCTGGTCCTCTACCATGCCTTGGTAATATCATTGCATAAAAGATTTCCCACGTGAAACCCTTGAAGCCTTAGAATGCAAAAGGGATCATCATGATTGATAAGACAACAGAAGAGCGAGTCAATGGCAACTACGAGGAACCACCTTCACCCCGTCAGCTCGTCAGGTGAGAAGTTGTTGAAGATTCTTCAGGCCTAACCCGCATCGTTTCATCGAACAACAACAGGAGACGTAGCAACACTGGAAGAAGACCCAGAAGACTAGACATCCTATCACACCCTGTGTTTTGCCTCTCCTGACTAAGTTGACATAGCTCAAAAATTACGACCAACAAAAACTTTTTCTGTATGATGTGATGCTTGAACTAATTGTTATTTGCTTGCTTGTTTGATTGTTGTTTAAATCACAAAGATTATCCTTCTCTCAAGACTGATCTCCTTGCTCCAAATCTTTGCCTAATGATCATACCATGTGTATAGGACATAAAACTATTTTTATAAAATATTATTTTGGCCAAAAAGCATTTATTTAGTTTAGGTTCTCAAAAACCTCTGAAGAGAAGCTTGAACCACAACTCCTTAAATTAGGGTATTTAAATTCTTTCAAAAACTACATTTGGGACCTATTATATATAAGACTTCCCAAAACCACTAAATATTATTTTTAAAGATTATTTTCCTATTTTATTCAAAGGCTTTTTCTTAAGGCCAGAAATGGTCTTTTATAGGGAAAATTATTTTTATGCTTTCAAAATATTTGAGAAAATTTAGGGAAACCCAGTGGACATATATTTTCCATATATAAGAGTTTAAACACATGGTCATGTTCAAAATATTGGACAAAACCCTTCAAAACCCTTTCTGCCTATTTCAAGCATTTGAAATATTTCTATAAGAAATATTCTCTAACAAATCCAGGAAAATTCCAGCATGTCACATATGCCATATGTGATGATTTTGTCAAGTTTCATCTCAATCCCAATATTTTTGGTTGACCAAAATATCCCAAAACCCTCTCTGTCCAGATCCAAACTTGAGCAACTTTACATTGTCATGTTTCTCCATTTGATCCCAAACTTTGTGGGCATTCTCTAATCACCAAATAATGCCCCCAGAGCAAGAGGAGCATCAAGGAGATTAGCTTAGCATGACCAGGCCTACAGAAACCTGATTCTGTTAATTTCTAGGGTTTGCAAAGTTTACATTGTCAACTTTCCTCAAATGAGCTCAAACCTTCTGATCACTCTTATTTTTACCAACAATTTGATCCTATTAAATCTCACTACAAGTGGGAAATTTTATCTTGCCCAAACACACATCAAACAACTTCTGGTAGAATGGTAAAACCCCTGGTTTCACCTCTTCCACCATTCTCCTTACTCTCAACTTTTTACCACAATCACTCACATACCTCCTCTACCTCCAGTAAGTCTCTCTTGCCCTGGCTCAATTATTTAGGGGGGTAAAACCCCAAGATTCCCTCTGTTGGACAACATTGGCATGACCTTCTTCCTCTCTCCTATTATTCTATGCATGCAACTGCCCCCAAGTTTTACCACAACACCTCTGGCATGCTAATTCACCTTTACACATCCAAAGATGGCATTCTCATGTGAAAAATATGAGCAGTTCCATTGAACGTAGATTATGGCAGTAAATGTAGCCTTGAACTACAAATAACCTGTACACTTGTCTCCCTGAGCTAAGAATTTGTGGTCATGTAGTCCCTCCATGCCCATGACCACTAGATAAGGTCTCCCCCAAAATGCCCTCCAGTAAAAGCTTGTGAGGTAGCCCCCAAGTTTACTGCTGCAAACATACCCTATGTAGAAACCACTTCTACACAGCTCCATATGGATCCAAACTCAACCAGGGACCCTTTCCATGCATGCCTCACACGCCAGACATATTTGGCCGACCAAAAAGTCACCCTGGACAGGCCATGGTGTGGTGACCACGCTGTTGACATGCAGCTACGGCGCTCTGCCAACAAAACTTATCCTGTAGCTCTCGCCCAGCTCCGGTTGAACACCCTAGCGCGCTAGGGGATCCCTCTTATCCTCCGACGCCACTCCCTGACGCCCAGAAGCTCCCAATGCCACTCTGGCACGCGTGCTCGCCGTGCCCGAGGGCATCCGAGGCGCACCCCAAGCCCCTCTCGGTTGCCAGCCTATTCATGCTTCTCCCCGAACACTCTGAAGAACCTAGTCCACTCCCATCCATCTTGGCTACCTCCAAGGCCTCCCCACTTGTCCTCCCCACTTGTCCTCCCGTGGCCTTCTCCTCATCCCATGGCTGGCATTGCCGTAGCTCGGCTCCGCTCAAGCCCGAGCTAACCGGCCCACCCTTGCCTCAACCAATAACTCCAGAAGGACGCCCTCGACGAGAGAAGCTCTCCTGGCACCCCCGGACTCCCTCACCGAGGCCGAGCCGTGCTCGCCAGCAATGGCCGACGCCCCCATCCGCCCCTCCCGACGAGTTGCTTGCTCCCGTCCGTACCCGCGACCAACGAGGCCACCCCCAAGAGTGGAAGGGAGCGGGGTATCCGCCCACGCCTCCGGCTCGGCGTTTGGTGCAGCGAAGTGGCCGGAGCCACGGCGACCGGCGGCCCCTCTGCCTCCTATCGGGAGGTAGGAGAAGGGGGCAGGATAGATAGAGGGACCGACGGGTCCCGCCTGTAAGCGACCCCAACGATCGGGCCCACACGTAAGTGGAGGCGGATTCCGCCTTCTGTGCCTCCCCACGAAGGAGGTGTATTCTAAGGAATGTGCCTCCGACTTGGCCCTTCGCTCGCGTGGCCGAGTTGCTGGGCTGACCCAATGCGCACGCCGCTATTCTATGCCCAGGGCGCACCTTAGGCCGTTACGTAACTCCTTTCTTGTTCTTTTCTTTTTTTAGAAATCCTGTAAAATCCATAGAAAAATAATTCCATGTCCAAATGGCATGATTCAAATTCCTATAATCTTCTAAACATCCCAGCATTCATTTGGCATAACTTCCATAATTTTGACCACAATATTTTGCCCTGTTCAAATTTAAATTCAAATTTGAACCTCCCAAAAGCCACTTTGTAAAATCTCTAGAACATCCAAATCAACTCCAAATGGAGTGATTCAGATTTCCAGAGACTCTAAAAATCTTACTCTGTTGATATAGCCGTGGTCAACATTTTTTCCTATGCCTTATTTCGGTTGGATCAAATAAATGGCCCCATTTTCCATTTATTTCATCTTAACAAATTCATAGGAAAATCATCCCAACTCCAAATCCAGTGAAACCACTTCCTAAATGTTTCTAAAATCATGCCCTATTTAATAGGTGCATACAGTCATTTTTATAAAAATGTTTTCTGTAGACTCCTTATAGGGTCAATAATTCCCTCCATTATCATCATTCAAAAATATCTGGTAACCCAGATCCTTTAGAGCAACTTTAGGTATTTTTCTTATGACCATAGACATCCAAGTAAAATAAAACTCCTATTTATAGAGCACTTCTATTTCTCTGCTTGTTGTGTTGCTTATTGTGGTTGTTTCCGGCGGTAGTTGACTAAGTAGATGAAGTGCTTGGAGTTGGACCAGAACCTTGTGAAGACCTCGAAGACTTTGCTGAGAGCTGAGACAGGCAAGCAGCCCTTTGACCAGGTCTAAGAAACTTTTTTATGCATGTCATATATCAATTTAAGTTGCTCCATCGGAATCATGATGATTATGGTGACCACCTTGATGGGTTACCTCCGTTACTTCCGCGTTGATACTTGCATGACATGACTCTACCTTTGCTTAGAGTCGTGTCGGTGGGAAGTAGGTAGGATGCTAAAGTAGTTGCTACGCGAATGGGACGGGTATATGCATGCTGATGGAAACAAAAGTGTTTTCAAGTACTTTTCGAAAACCCTGTTGGGTGCCACTAATGCCCGCGGGAGATGATCATGAGCTAGGTAACCACTTGACAAAGAAGTGGTGTACCGAGGCAAGTGAGTGTGTGGTTTTTGAAAACGGATTAGATTTAAGATTTGTTGATCGTCCCAACCATACTTGTACAACCACGATACCCCTTATGGGATAGGGCTTTGTTAATTACTTTGGTCGATGCTATTAGAGAGCCCGCATTACTAGCGGTGAGAGAGCTAGAGTTACTCTCTTGATATGGGGTCGTGCTAGGTAGGGCGACATGGGATGTTTTTACAGACAACGGGCACACTGTTGGTCCCTTCATGGATGATACTTGTGATGTATATCATGCGGGCTATGTGCCAACGAGTGGACTCTTTCTTTAGTATTGTCAGGGGAAAGGCATTGTTCGGGTGCTTATCTCGGGTATGTCATATACCGCGAGTCGTGGCTTGACACGGAAGTTCGCCGAGTCTTGTGGGTAATGTGTGCAACCTCTGCAGAGTGTAAAACTATTCGAATAGCCATGTCCACAGTCAAGGACAGTTGGATGGTCCTGCTTAAACTATGTACAGATGTATTCACTAAAACTTGGTGTGTGTGTGTGTGTGTGTGTGTGTGTGTGCGTGAAAAATAGATACTTGAGCTAAGTCGGATGACTTGACATGATGATTGAACATGAGATGTTCAGCCTCTATTCATATTGATATGTGTAACCTGTTCATATGGTTACCTGGAACCTCATGATGCATGCTTTTACATGTTGATAGGACATACCATTGCGCTCAAATTAGCTTTCCGCAAAATTCCCAATTAGTCTATATCATGCTCTGTTGTACCTTGTTCCAAAAATGGGTTGCTTGTGAGTACATTCAAAGTACTCATTGGCTTGCCACTGGTTATTTTATTGGCCAGACATGAAAGAACAAGATGGAATGAAGAGTACCTTGGTGACGGACATGCAAGCTAGGACGCTTCCCAGGCAGAATGCCTGTAGGTTTAAGGCAGGTGGCATGGGTTCACACTATCGTTGAAGATTTCCACTGCAAGTGTATGAAGACTTGGCCATAAAGTTCATATTTGAGTAAAACGGTACATAATGGATGTAAGACTCTTGTTATTCAGTTTTTGTGTGTTCAGTGAGCATTGATCTCTGGGATCACTGTGCACGTACATTTGGTGATCACGACTTATGAGTCGGGGTCCCCAGAGAGCTAGTATCAGAGCCATCCTGACTGTAGGAAGCCTTAGTTAGCATATTCGTTAGTTAGGACAAAACTGTTTCCCCACACCCTTCAAATCACTTGCAAAGACTACCATATTTCTTACCTCTTCTAAGATTTCAAAGAAACTGAAGGATTGTGCCTCAGAACTTCCACCATGTTTCTCTTGCCTCTCCTCATCTTCTTTTCAAACCTTGCAAACGGTCATTAGTACCCTTATGCCCCTTACCACTGGATTCCTTGTAATCCTCGTGGGTAACCTGGAAGGAAGCCACCTTGCCAGACGTTTGCCTACATCTCTTGAACTCCAGCTTGAAGACACCACGAAAAGACAACACCAGAAGGAGATACCTTCTCGAGTAATGAAGGCGTAAAGACTTGGAAGATGATGACACCCTCGACACAGCCCTAGGATGATGCAACCTTGGACTACGACGATCAGGGCATAAAATATGCAAGATCATGATATGCATCGATAATACAACAACCTTGTCCTTACTGCTGTTGTATCGGCAACCACAGGTGGATGAGAACCTCGCCATTTGGTCGGCCTCGCCATAGTGAGCAGGAAAAACAGTTCTCTTCATCCCCCGCTTCAGGAGTTGATGTTGTCACCAACGTAACCGACCGGTTGGACCTCTACCATGCCTTGTTAATGTTATTGCATAAAGGACTGCCTACCTAGAACCCTCGACGACTCAGAAGACAAGAGGGCCTTGGCACGATTGCGAAGACACTAGAAGACCCTGTCAACGACAGCCATGAGGAATCACCTTTGTCGTCAATTGACCACACGCGAAGTTGTCAAGTACTCTCCAGGCACAACCCGGATCATTTCAACAAACAATATAAGAGACATAGCGACACCTGAAGAAGACCTAGAAGACTGAGCGGACTCCTCTCCAAGACACGAAGCAAGCACGACTACTGAGTCCGAGAACCCCTTGGGGAGGATGAGTCGTGTATCCCCTATGCGAAGTCGATTCCATGTGATGGTTCCAATGGAACCATGCTCTTTGTTGCTTCTTTTATCTGTTTGTGTTTTGGTGAAAGTCACACTTGTGCCATAGGCAACAAGTACGCGACTGTATCACCTACCTCATCTTACTAGTTGCGTTTGGTCCTTTCGGCACTTCTTTGATTACCCTTGCACTATAACACCCCCGTTAGGCACCTCCCCTCTATGCTAATTTTCCCTCTCACCCTCCTCACCAACTGGAGACCATCAAGGCAAGATGCGCCAAGGATCCACCTCGACAAAAAACTAGTACTGAAGACTTTCGACGATGACCTACTCAACTAAATGCAACCCCATAGGGCTATGCCTCTCCCTTAGGAATGGAAACCCTCCCCTAGACTAACCTAGACCTCACAAGTTACCACAGATCAAACCCTTAACCATGAGCTTAACATACGGTTTCGCGAGAGAACACCTATTAAGCTTCGATAACCTTGGTTCAGCACTGGGTTCATTATGGAACTAGTCATCATAGTGAGCAAACACATTACATTCTTAAGCCAACACTTGGACTGACGATGCCATAGGGAAGATCGTTTTGAGGATATATGATTAGTAGACTAACTGTTTGACAAGGTTATAATGGACATCTTGAGGAGTAGTTGAGACCCCTTGGTGCATTACGACACTTTCATGTTGATAAATGAACTTGGTGGACCAAGTTAATAGAGTAGCATAACTTACTTCCCCCTTGAGTAAATTGGATTTAGTAGGAGAATTATGCTCACAAGCTGAGATTCTTGGTGGAACAAGTAATATTTCTCACAGGACATGGGCTTCGGATTAAATAGGTGATCCTAGTGGAGTATAGATCTTTTGTAAGTCTACATGGCTCAGAGAAATTTGGATTTAGTCCGATGATATCGATCTTGATACCATATTTTTTTGATGGGAGATAAACTAGGAACACTGGGTTGTTGCCCGATTTGATTCGAGGTTCTATATGCACCTAACATTGGAGTCTACTAGATCATCATGATGGGAATTGGTGGACATACTACGATGACATAGTCCTTTCAAGGATTCAGGGACTAAAGAAACTCTAGGAGATACATGGAACAATCACCGGTATTAGATCTGTAGCAGTAATAGATCATGTGATATTGGATGGTATTCGTGGATCAATTGAACTGGATTCATAGGAAGGAAACAAGATCTTGGATTGGCATATTATGCGTTTCCTTGGCATAGAAATGCAGTACCTTAGACCTTGGATATGTTAGTAGATCACTTGGATTTGTGGTGTCACAATCAAGCTTAGCAAGTTGTAGGCTTTCCCGAGGATTTTTACATAGGGATGTATATGAGTTAGCTATAGTATACACATGAGATTTTTGGTGTAGTCCTTATCTCAAAACCTTGGAGTTGAATAGCATGAGTGATGTTGGAGTTGACTTATATGAGATGATACCTTTGATGATATAGGATGATTTTGTTTGGATAAATACGTAGGACTATTGGCATCTAAGAACTGTGCTCAAGGATAAGGTGATAGACGTTCACTCACATCCTAAGCTCCTTGAAACCCCGAAGCTTAACCGAGCCATAATATGGTCGAATTATGACCATAGGTCTTGGCTCTAAGTCTTTAGACTATGGCCAATACTCCACCTCGACCAGCACCAATCCTGTCCATGAGGGAGATGGACACGAAGAACTAGATTACGTTGGACCACCAACCCCCCTGGACAAGTGACCATCCAGAACAAATGCCCGCTCCTCTCACATATCCCATGAGCAATGTATTTATGTGATACTTGGGGGGAATATGTTGTTGTCCTCATGGATGACATACTTATTTACCCAACGAGAGAAAGGAACACCTTAGTCCTATTTGGATAGGCTCGGGAGCACCGCTTGCCATACTTCTCAAGTGTAAGGTTTTACCTTGAAGAAGTTGGACTCCCCGAAGCACCCTCCCTACAGCAGAAGACATTCTTGCCCAAGCAAGATGAAGAACCACTATGGTTGGGAAGCCACGACAACGAAGAAGAAGAAGAAGCAAGAGAAGTCAACCACCACTCCTCTGCCGGCTACATCAGCTAGACTATATCAAGAAGCACCGACGTCCAAGCACGTTAAGCCCTTGGACATCAAGAGGATTAAAGAGCCCGTTGTTTTAAATCGTCACCTATCAGTTCCTGACTAGGAAGGAACCAAGAATTTGATAGCACCCCTCACTCCACCACCTTGACGGTGTATGATGAACATGACGCCCCTACTCTCTTCAGACGCCTGGAACGGAGTGGGACGACTGTCATGACTTCGGTACAAGCCCCATTTTGGTCCAATCAAGGACGTGATCCTGACCGGGTCAAGGTGAAACACCTGTCGAAGGTGGTTCACCCCACTAGCCAAGCTTCGGACCTTGGGGATTGGATGGCTGAACTACACTTTTGGATAGTCAGCTTATTTAGAACCCCCAGAGACCCTCTCTGATGGAACAAACCATTTGACACCAAGTCTCTAAGTTTAGTCTTAAGGACGAGACTCAACCCGAACCTACCCACAAATGGCAATGAGGAGATAGACTAAGCACTCAAAGACACATTGGGAACGTCCGTCCGTGACTATGAAGGCAAATGGACAAGAAGCAAGTGCAGTTGACTCGGGAGCATGCCTGGACTACTTACTTAAGCGAAAGATCAGAAGGACAAGCCCACGCCGACAAACTTTGACGTCCTTATAGTTGATGACCACGACCATCGGAAGATCGTCTCCTCCAAGGAAGTCGACGATTCCCCATCAACGAGAAGCTACACCAAGACTCGACCCTTCTATTCTAGCACGAGACATCTAGATGTCACTAACAATGTGAGTAACACCAGGACCAGCACGCAGACACACTAATTTTCCCGTATTCCTACTTTGGAATACACATGCAAGCGAGACCTTTGCTCAAACCCTGTTCATCAGGCCCTTAACTCCTAGTCAGACCTAGCATACCGCAGGAACCCAATTCACCTCTCATACGAAGTCAAACGATGCACTTGAAGCCGTATCATAACCACTTCAAGGAATAGTAGAGCAACCCCACCAAAGCGAAAGCAACATGGAACGTGAAGACTACCTCACCTCTGAATTCCCGCATCTTTTCTATGCCTAGCCAAGGAATCTCGAGGACGTGATTCTTGTAAGCTGGGTAGGTCTGTCACACCGTGTGTTTTGCCTCTCCTGACTAAGTTGACATAGCTCAAAAATTAGGACCAACAAAAACTTTTTCTATACAATGTGATGCTTGAACTGATTTCTATTTGTTTGCTTGTTTGATTGTGTTTTAAATCAAAAAGATGCTCCTTCTCTCATGACTCATCGCCTTGCTCCAAATCTTTGCCCAATGATCATGTCATGTGTATAGGACATAAAACTATTTTTATAAAATATTATTTTGGCCAAAAAGCATTTATTTAGTTTAGGTTTTCAAAAACCTCTGAGTAGAGGCTTGAACCACAAGTCCTTAAATTAGGGTATTTAAATTCTTTCAAAAACTATATTTGGGACCTATTATATATAAGACTTCCCAAAACCACTAAATATTACTTTTTAAAGATTATTTTCCTATTTTATTCAAAGGCATTTTCTTAAGGACAGAAATGGTCTTTTATAGGGAAAAATATTTTTATTCTGTCAAAATATATGAGAAAATATAGGGAAACTCAGTTGACATATATTTTCCATATATAAGAGTTTAACCACATGGTCATGTTCAAAATATTGGACAAAACCCCTCAAAACCCTTTCTTCCTATTTCAAGCATTTGAAATATTTCTATAAGAAATATTCTCCAATAAATCCAGGAAAATTCCAGCATGTTACATATGCCATATGTGATGATTTTGTCAACTTTCATCTCAATCCCGATATTTTCGTTCACCAAAATATCCCAGAACCCTCTCTATCCAGATCCAAACTTGAGCAACTTTAGATTGTCAAGTTTCTCCATTTGATCCCAAACTTTGTGGTCATGCTCTAATCACCAAATAATTCCCCCACAGCAAGAGGAGCATCAAGGAGATTAGCTTAGCATGACCAGATCTACATAAACCCGATTATGTTAATTTCTAGGGTTTGCAATGTTTACATTGTCAACTTTCCTCAAATGAGCTCAAACCTTGTGATCACTCTTATTTTTACCCACCATTTGATCCTGTTAAATCTCACTGCAAGTGGGAAATTTTATCTTGCCCAAACAAACATCAAACACCTTTTGGTAGAATGGTAAAACCCCTGGTTTCACCTCTTCCACCATTCTCCTTGCTCTCAACTTTTTACCACACTCACTCACATACCTCCTCTACCTCGAGTAAGTGTCTCTTGGCCTGGCTCAGTTATTAAGGGGGGGTAAAACCCGAAGATTCCCTCTTTTGGACAGCATTGGCATGACATTTTTCCTCTCTCCAATTATTATATGCCTGCAACTGCCCCCAAGTTTTACCACAACACCTCTGGCATGCTAATGCACCTTTACACATCCAAAGATGGCATGCTCATGTGACAAATATGAGCAGTTCCACTAAACCTAGATTACGGCAGTAAATGTAGCATTGAACTACAAGTACCCTGTACACATGTCTCCCTGAGCTAAAAATTTGTGGTCATGTAGTCCCTCCATGCCCATGACCACTAGACAAGGTCTTCCCCCAAATGTCCTCCAGTAAAAGCCCCTGGGGTAGCCCACATGTTTGCTGCTGGAAACTTACCCTATGTGGAAACCACTTCTACCCAGCTCCATATGGATCTAAACTTCACCAGGGACCCTTTCCATGCATCCTCACACGCCAGACATATTTGGCCAACCAAAAAGTCACACCGGACAGACCATGGCGTGGTGACCACACTATTGACATGCAGCAACAACGCTCTGCCAACAAAACTTGTCTTGTAGCTCTCGTCCAGCTCTGGTTGAACACCCCAGCGCAACAGGGGATCCCTCTTATCCTCTCACGCCACTCCACGACGCCGAGAAGCCCCCAATGCCGCTTTGGCACGCATGCTCGCCGCGCCCGAGGGCATCCGAGGCGCACCCGAGCCCCTCTCGGTTGTCAGCCTATTCCTGCTTCTCCCCGAGCACTTTTAAGAACCTAGTCCACTCCCCTCCATCTTGGCTACCTCTCGGGCCTCCCCACTTGTCCTCCCGTGGACTTCTCCTCATCCCATGGACGGCATTGCCGCCGCTAGGCTCTGCTCAAGCCCGAGCTAACCGGCCCTCCCTCGCCTCAACCAACAACTCCATAAGGACGCCCTCGACCAGAGAAGCTCCCCAGGCACCCTCGGATTTTGTCCCCGAGGCCGAGCTGTGCTCCCCAACCACGGCCGACGCCCCTGTCTGGCCCTCCTGACGAGCTGCTTGCTCCCAGCCGCCCCGCGTCCAACAAGGCCACCCACGAGCGCGGCAGGGAGCGGGGCATCCGCCCACGCCTGTGGCTCGACGTTTGGTGCAGCGAAGTGGCCGGAGCCGCGGCGGTCGACGTCCCCTCTGCCTCCTGTCGGGAGGTAGGAGAAGGGGGCAGAAGAGAGAGAGAGAGGGACCGGAGGGGCCTGCCTATAAGCGACCCCAATGGTCGGGCCCGCGCGTAAGTGGAAGCGGCTTCCGCCTTCCGCGTCTCCCCGCGAAGGAGGCGTATTCCAAGGAATGCGCCTCCGACGTGGCCCTTCGCTCGCGTGGCCGAGTTACTGGGCCGGCCCAATGCGCATGCGGCTATTCTACACCCAGGGCGCACCTTAGGCCGTTAGGTAACTCCTTTCTTGTTGTTTTCTTTTTTCAGAAATCTGGTAAAATCGATAGAAAAATAATTCCATGTCTAAATGGCATGATTCAAATTCCTATAATCTTCTAAAAATCCCAGCTATCATTTGGCATAACTTTCATAATTTTCACCACAATATTTTTCCCTCTTCAAATTTAAATTCAAATTTGAACCTCCTAGAAGCCACTTTATAAAATCCCTAGAATATCTAAATCAACTCCAACTGGAGTGATTCAAATTTCCAGAGACTCTAAAAATCTTACTCTGTTCATATAGCCATGGTCAACATTTTTCCTATGCCTTATTTTGGTTGGGTCAAATAAATGGCCACATTTTCCATTTATTTCATCTTAACAAATTCATAGGAAAATCATCCCAACTCCAAATCCGGTGAAACCATTTCCTAAATGTTTCTAAAATCATGCCCTATTTAATAGGTGCATTCACTCATTTTCATAAAAATGTTTTCTGTAGACTCCTTATAGGGTCAATAATTCCCTCCATTTCCGTCACTCAAAAATCTCGGGTGACCCAGATCCTTTAGAGCAACTTTAGGTATTTTTCTTATGACCAGAGACATCCAAGTAAAATAAAACTCCTATTTATAGAGCACTTTTATTTCTCTGCTTGTTGTGTTGCTTATTGTGGTTGTTTTCGGCGGTAGTTGACGTAGTAAAAAAAGTTCTTGGAGTTGGACCAGAAGCGTGTGAAGACCTCGAAGACTTAGCTGAGAGCTGAGACAGGCAAACAGCCCTTTGACCATGTCTAAGAAACCTTTTTATGCATGTCATATATCACTTTAAATTGATGCATCAGAATCATGATGATTATAGTGACCACCTTGATGGGTTACCTCCGTTACTTCCTCGATGATACTTGCATGCCATGACTCAACCTTTGCTTAAAGTCATGTGGGTGGGAAGTAGGTAGGATGATAAAGTAGTTGCTACGCGAATGGGACGGGTATATGCATGGTGACGGAAACAAAAGTGTTTCAAGGACTTTTCGAAAACCCCGTCGGGTGCCACTAATGCCCGAGGGAGATGATGATGAGCTAGGTAACCACTTGACAAAGAAGTGGTGAACCGAGGCAAGTGAGTGTGCGGTTTTCGAAAACGGATTAGATTTAAGATTTGGTGATCGTCCCAACCTTACATGTACAACCACGATACCCCTTATGCATGGGACGGGGCTTTATTGATTACTTTGGTCGATGCTAGCAGAGAGCCCGCATTACTAGTGGCGAGAGAGCAAGAGTTACTCTCTCGATACGGGATCATGCCAGGTAAGTCGACCATGGGCTGTTTTTACAGACACCGGGCACACTGTTGGTCCCTTCAGGGATCATACTTGTGATGTTCATCATGCGGGCTATGTGCCAACGAGTGGACTCTTTGTTTAGTATCGTGAGGGTAAAGGCATTGTTCGGGTGCTTACCTCGGGTATGTGATATACGGCGAGTCTTGGTTTGACACGAAAGTTCCCCGAGTCTTGTGGTTAAAGTGTGCAACCTCTGTAGAGTGTAAAACTATTCGAATAGCCATGTCCACGGTCAAGGACAGTTGGGTGGTCCGGCATAAACTATGTCCAGATGTATTCACAAAAACTTGGTGTGTGTGTGTGTCTGTGACAAAGAGATACTTGAGCTAAGTCGAATGACTTGACATGATGATTGAACATGAGATGTTCAGCCTCTATTCATATTGATATCTGTAACTTATTCATATGGTTACCCGGAACCACATGATGCATGCTTTTACATGTTGATAGGACATACCATTGTACTAAAATTAGCTTTCCACAAAATTCCCTATTAGTGCTATATCATGCTCTGTTGTACCTTGTTCCAAACATGGGTTGCTTGCGAGTACATTAAAGGTACTCATTGGCTTGCCACTGGTTATTTTATTGGCCAGGCATGAAAGAACATGATGTAATGAAGGGTACCTTGGTGACGGACATGCGAGTTAGGACGCTTCCCAGTCAGAATGCATGTAGGGTTAAGACAGATGGCATGGGTTCACGCTATCGTTGAAGACTTCCGCTGCAAGTGTATGAAGACTTGGCCATAAAGGTCATATTTGAGTAAAATGGTACGTAATGGATGTAAGACTCTTGTTATTCAGTTTTTGTGTGTTCAGTGAGCATTGATCTCTGGGATCACTGTGCAAGTACATTTGGTGATCACGACTTATGAGTCGGGGTCCCCACACATCCTCCTCTCTGAGACATGAAGCAAAGCATGACTACTAAGTCCGAGAACCCATAGAGTAGGATGAGTCATGTATCCCCTATGCGAAGTTGAGTCCATGTGATAGTTAAAATTAAACCATGTTGTGTGTTGCTTGTTTTTATCTGTTTGTGTTTACCCCTTTCGGCACTTGTTTGATAACACTTGCACTATAGACCCCCCCTTTAGGCACCTCCTCTATGCTACTTTTCTGTCTCACCTTTCTCGTCATCTGAAGACCAGCAAGGCAAGATTCACCAAGGATTTACCTTGACAAACACTTGGTACCGAATACTTTGACTATGACCTACTCATCAAGATCCAACCCATAGAGAAATGCCCTCCCCTCAAGATTGGAAACACTTCCCTATATAAACCTAGACCTCACAAGTTACCCCAGCCCAAACACTTAACTAGGTGCTTAACCCATGGATTTGCAAGAGAACCAATTGGCTTCAACAATCTTTGCAAAGCACTGGGTTCGTTATGGAACTAGTGATCATAGTGAACAAACACATTACATCCTTAAGCTAGCACTTGATCTGATGATGCCATAGTTGTCGGCGTCAAAACTGGCGGATCTCGGGTAGGGGGTCCTGACCTGTGAGATTAGGATCGATGGGTTACAGGAGACGAAGGAGACGGTGTTTACCCAGGTTCGGGCCATTCTATGGAGGTAACACCCTACGTCCTGCTTGATTGTATTGATGTGTTTGAGTATTACAGAGTCAATCTACCTCGAGATCAAATAGCTAAAACCCTAGATGAGCTTGTCTGCCCTCTATAATCTAAACCCTCCGGTTTATATAGACATCGGGGGTACCTAGGGTTTACACATAGAGGCGCCTCTCTTCTCATCTTAACTTGGAGTGCACGCCCCGTCTTCGAAGGTTTCCTTCTAGAATACGGGGTCACCACCTATCCGGCCATTCCCGTGATAACCAGAGAGCGGCCAACCAAGCCGGCCCGTGAGAGATAGGCCGGTGGCCCGAGGACCCCTTAATCCAGGACTCCCTAAGTAGCCCCCGAACTAGCCTCCAATGCCAGGGGTCATGACACTAGTAGCTTCGCGTGATCACAGTCTTCGGCTTGCGGGGCGAGTTCTTTTCCTCCTTTATGCTCGGCAGGCTCTAGTCCGGCTTCCGATGATATGTAGTTATCCGAACATGAAGTCATCCGGGTGCCATAAATTGCTTAACCTCGAAGGCCAAACGTTAAAGTGTGAATAGTGTTACCTGATAGCCTTTCTGACGAAGGATCGTGGCCTACCACGACCGCCGAGCCGGTTACAAAAACTCGATTCGCAGTTCGATGCAGTTTCATTGGCACGTCTTATCAATGTGCAGATCGTGTCCCGTTTCTCACGGGATATGATTAATCTTTGGGTTATCCCACGCGCGCATAATGGCACGATTATTTCGGGAAGTGGCGAGGCCTGCGGCGCAGCAGAGGGGAGGCTCTTGGTATTACGGCACCCATAAACGGGAGAAAACCCCCAAGGCCTAATCACGCTCTCTATTCGCAACCTCTGCTTCCTCAACCTTCCCAAGCTCCGACAGCCCAGATCTAGTTCTTCTTCCATCTCCCCTCCCAGCTCGGCCATGGCCGGTTCTGGTTCCATGGGCAAGTAGGAGGCCTCCTCTGTCACCGATAACGACATACGGGAGTTGAAGCGTGCCGGCTACCTCTTCGCCAACATCGCCCACCGCGCCCCAGAGGAGAACCAGGTGGTTCCCACGCCGAGGCAGGGCGAGAGGGTGGTGTTCGTCCCCCATTTCCTCCGGGGACTGGGCTTCCCGCTCCACCACTTCGTCGGGGCCTCATGTTCTTTTATGGGTTGGACTTCCACGACCTCCCCCCGAACTACATCATGCACATCTCGGCGTTCATCCTTGTCCGTGAAGCCTTCCTGTGGGTACAGCCGCACTTCGGCCTGTGGCTCAAGGTCTTCAACGTCAAGCCAAAGATAGTTGCGGGTGCGCATGCAGACTGTGGAGGGGCCGTCATCAGCAAGCTCCCCCGTGTCGAGTGGCCGGAGGGCACCTTCATCGACACGGTAAAGATCTGGCAAAAGGAGTGGTTCTACATCCCCGAACCAAGGAGCGCGGATGGGATGGCGCCCGCCGAGTTCAGATCCAGACCCCCTGCGAGGCTAACCTCGTGGCTCAAGAAGGGCCTTAACTGCGGGTGGGCCAAAGAGGTGAAGTCACTACAGAAGCGCATCACCTCGATGATTGAGACCCACATCAAGCTGACCAACGTGGTCCAGGTCATGCTCCGTCGCCGTCTCCTGCCCTGCCAGCACCGGGCCTCCCCAATGTGAGCTTACCAGCTCGAGGACCCGGTCACCGTACATCAATTCTACCGCACTACCCACGAAAAACTATGGAAGGTGCTATTCAAGCCTCAGGAGAGCTGGCCAGCCGAGGAAGAGGACACCGGACTCGACGCCGCAAACCCTCCCACCAAGGTAAGTTAGAATCTTTAACTCTGTGGCTCTATTTTTTAACCAAGAGCTGAACCCCTTCTCCCTCATATTCACAGAAATGGCTGAGGAAGGCCGTGAAAATTGACTGCCTGGCCCCGTAGCCCGAAGACCCTCGGTCAGATCTGCTAACGGAGATGCTCGTCATGGCGCCGTATTCGGCGCCAAAGAAGGACAAGAAGAAAGGAGAGAAGAAGGGAGCCCGAGAGGGACTTCGTCCAAGGGGTATTCCGGACACTAAATCCGAGGAGACCCATGCCTCTTCCGCTCACGAGGAGGAGCAAGAGGACGAGGGGGAGTGCGACTCCCCCCTCCCAAGAAAAGGGCGGTGTCAGCGGACGTCACGGAGGACCTACCCCCTCCTGCCCCAAAGAGGACTGAGGGAGTCCTGGATTAAGGGGTCCTCGGGCCGCCGGTTTATCTCTCACAGGCCGGCTTGGTGGGCCGCTCTCTGATTGTCACGGGGATGGCCGGTTAGGCGGTAACCCCATATTCTAGAAGGAAACCTCCGAAGACAAGACGTGCACTCCAAGTTAAGAAGAGAAGATCGGCGTCTCTATTTCCGGCTGTAAGCTTACCATGTGTAAACCCTAGGTACCCCCGGTGTCTATATAAACCGGAGGGTTTAGATGGTAGAGGGCAGACAAGCTCATCTAGGGTTTTGGCTACTTTATCTCGAGGTAGATCCACTCTGTAATACTCATACACATCAATACAATCAAGCGGGACGTAGGGTTTTACCTCCATAGGAGGGCCCGAACCTGGGTAAACACCGTCTCCTTCGTCTCCTGTAACCCATCGATCCTGATCTCACACCTCGGGACCCCCTACCCGAGATCCGCCGGTTTTGACACCGACATTGGTGCTTTCATTGAGAGTTCCACTACGGGATCACAAGAGGAATTGATGGCTCGCCTGATCCTTAGCGATGAAGTCCGTAACGGGGACTCCTTCGTCCCCGGACAGTTTCTCGCTTTCGGCAGCATCGTGCTGCACGCTGACCCGACTGGCCACCTTGGTCGGATCGGGATGGTTGCCCCCGATCAGGAGATCAGATTCGGGAACCTAGAGTTGTCCGTAGACTGCCGAGGCGACCTTTCATTCGCCGCGCTCACAATTTCGTCTGACGAGCCCGAAGTCTCCGAAGCCTTAACTTCGGGTTTCCTTCTTGACTCCGCCCTCGGATCTATCCCTGCCGATGACCTGGCTTCTAGTCCGGATCCGGTCATAGTACCTGAGGGCCGGAGGTCGGCCCCTGCCGAACACATTCTTCGTACGGACAAGTCAGAGGTCAACTCTGGAAGTCCTAGGCAGATTGATCTGATCGAGCTCTCAGCGCTTAACGAGGCACTGAATCGGATCCTAATGATAAAAACCACAGACTACCCGACCTCGACCCATGCTCAGATCGGTCCGGAGGCGGGTCATTGGGAATTTTTCGACCCACCCACCACCCACTTGGTAGCCACTATCGAGGATTTAACCGATATGCTGGACTACACCTCCGAGGAGGAAGAAGACATGGATGAAGAGGACGGCGCCCATGCCCCTGTCAACACGGGGCGATGGACGGCCACCTCCACTTACGACGTCTACATGGTGGACACCCCCGATGATAAGGACAATCGCACCCCCCAAAATAATGGCGATAAATCCGGTGAGGCGCCGTCAAGGCGCCGGAAACAGCGCAAGCGATCTAGGGCACACAAGGGAAGGGAAGCCATTGCAGGCACCGGGGAAATCGATACCCCGGAAGACCTCGGGAACCCCGAAGTCCCCGAACAGCCACTGGAGGACCGGGAAAAGCCCGAAGATCGGCACGACACCGAGGATCCTAATCATTCCGAGGACGATAACTACCTCCCCCTCGAGGAGGAGGACGACCTTGAAGCGGAGGACTTCACCGTCCCCAATAATCCTACGGATCAGGAATGGTTCAGGCGGCAGCTTCTAGCTACCGCCCGAAGCCTGAAGGCAAAACAACAGCAACTCAAAGCCGAACAAGACACCATCAATGATAGATGGACGAGGGTCTTGGCAGCCGAAGAAGGGTACGGTTCCGATCTACCGGACCAACCCAAGAGCTACCCTCGCCGGCGGCTGCTGCCACAGTTCGATGGCGAGGCCTTCGAAACATCGCCTCCCAGGCATACTCCGTATGACCAGCCCGACCGCCCTCCCCGAGGACGGGATAGAATGGCCGGCGAGGCCGAGTACAGGCCTGAAGCACCCCGCAGGAGAGGAAAAGAACCAGCTAGGCACGAAGACAGGTACGACTTACGACAGGACCTGGACTACAGAGCAGGCCACACAAGATCCATCTACGGATCTAGAGGGTACTCCCCCCCCCGCTAGACGGGATGGATACCGGTCTTGGCTCGACCGCAACAATAGAGGTCGGGAACAATACCGGGCAAGACATACCGTTGATCGTAGGCATGACATAGCTCGGGTCAGGGGCGCTGCCCACCCACTGTGCTTCACAGACGAGGTGATCAATGCAACATCAGTTCCCTAAAGGGTTTAAACCCGTTAACATAGAGCAATACAATGGGACAAGAGACCCAACCGTGTGGATGGAGGACTTCCTCCTCCATATCCATATGGCACGTGGAGATGACCTCCACGCCATCAAGTATCTGCCCCTAAAACTTAAGGGGCCAGCTCGACACTGGTTAAACAGTCTTCCTGAAAACTCCATCGGGAGCTGGGAAGAGCTCGAGGATGCTTTCCGATCTAACTTCCAGGGCACTTATGTCCGGCCTCCGGAGTCCTCCGACCTGAGCAATGTTGTCCAGAAAGCAGGAGAATCGGCTTGGCAATTCTGGAATCGGTTCTTGACCAAGAAAAACCAGATTGTTGACTGCCCAGACGCCGAGGCAATAGCCTCCTTCAGGCATAATATCCGGGACGAATGGCTAGCTCGTCAGCTCGGCCAGGACAAGCCGAGGACAATGTCCGCCCTTACCTCACTAATGACCCGCTTTTGCGCGGGTGAGGATAACTGGCTAGCTCGGCGAAGCCATAACCCCGAAGACCCCGACACCTCTGAAGTCCGGGATGGAAATGGGAAAACACGACGTAACAAAAACAAATGCCGCCACAACAACGGCGATGCGGAGGACACGGCCGTCAATGCCGGCTTCCGCAACCAGAAATCCGGACAGCGGAAGAAACCCTCTAAAGGAAATAGGGACGGACCTACCACGCTGGACAAAATTATGGATAGGCCCTGCCAGATGCACGGCACTCAGGACAAGCCCGCTAACCACACCAACCGTAATTGTTGGGTATTCAAGCAAGCTGGCAAGCTCGGAGCCAAGGAGCAAAGCAAGAGCCCACGCAGCGAGGAGGATGACGAGCCCCGCGGTCCAAGCAATGGAGGACAAAAGCAGTTCCCTCCAGAGGTGAAAACCGTGAATATGATATATGCCACTCACATACCAAAAAAGGAGAGGAAGCGCGCCCTTCGGGGGGTCTACGCCGTGGAGCCCGTAGCCCTTCGGGGGATCATCCGACCAGTATCCGTCACGGGGGTTCGGCAGCCCTCATCCTAGACCCAATTATCGATGGGTTTCACCTCAGTAGAGTCCTAATGGACGGAGGAAGTAGCCTTAATCTGATTTACTCAGACACGGTGAAAAAGATGGGTATAGATCCGTCAAGGATCAAACCCAGCAACACTACCTTTAAAGGGGTGATTCCAGGCATCGAAGCCCGCTGCTCGGGCACGGTAAATCTGGAAGTAGTGTTCGGCTCGCCCGACAACTTCCGTGGCGAAGACTTGATCTTCGACATTGTCCATTTTCGCAGCGGATATCACGCGCTTCTCGGCCGCACGGCATTCGCTCGCTTTAACGCCGTCCCCCATTACACGTACCAGAAACTCAAGATGCCCGGACCCAGGGGGTTATTACTGTCAACGGCAACACAGAGTGCTCTCTCCGAACTGAGGAGCATACGGCGGCCTTGGCAGCCGAAGTCCAGTGCGGCAACGATAGGCCGACGCCCAAATCAAATATAAAGGCGCGTCGTGATAGCAAACGAGTTCGGCCTCAACCCGAACTTCCGGAATCCCCTTCCGCCCATCAAAAATAGGGATACGCCCCCCACAGCACAACCCCAATTCCTGTAAAGTATGTGCCCAGAATGCACAACTTCGCGCTCAAAATACCTTGGGTAGCTGTGGG
Source organism: Elymus sibiricus (assembly GCA_039707655.1). Classification (NCBI taxonomy): domain Eukaryota; kingdom Viridiplantae; phylum Streptophyta; class Magnoliopsida; order Poales; family Poaceae; genus Elymus; species Elymus sibiricus. The sequence continues at coordinate 214,999,548 of CM077665.1, read as the reverse complement.
GACCCACTATCAAAGGGTAAGTGTTCGGCAGGACCGAACTACTGCCAACACATGTCTTCGGACAGACTACAGGTACCATTTAGGACCCGCCAAGCGTCAAGCCCATTCACACTACGGCGACTTCTTAAGATCTTCTTCCAAAGGTTCATTCGCCGATAACAATTACCTTTAAAGGAATGCAACCCCCCTCAGGGGCAAAGGAGTAGACAGGTGACAGGGCGCATCAAGGACGTCAAGCCCCCGTCGAAGACCCCGGGTACAGCCTCTCCTTAGTACACCTTATTTTCCATCCTAAAATACTTGTAGCAGTTGCTTCGGCAGTTTGAGTTGTAAGAATTCATCTGAAATAAAGAGCATCCTTTGCGGCCTCCTTGCGGTATTTTATGTCACATACCCTGTTCTCTACTCGCTGACGCCTATAGCAAAAAAATTATTCAGTACTTACCACGGTGCGACCGGCTAATAGACCGGGGGCTCAAATATACAAATCACCCTAAGCATCACCCCGGCACTACTATTCATGTGTTTGGCATCTCGAATGATTGCTTTATATGAATTGGTTCCGAATTATGTCTTGGGTCAATGGTTGGGTTGCCCGGCTCCTGTGCTTGCCCTCTTACGTTCCGCTTGTTCGGCTAAAAGGGTAAAGGGAGAACCACTGCGATTGTACTTCCAGCTCGCCTGGTCAAGCACCTCAGTGGAGAAAGCCGAAAACCGACTGTCATAATAAGTGAGAACCGGTCTGCAATCCGAGCATAAGTGTCAAACTAAAAATCGATAGAGGTTATTCCGTGTTATACGAAGGGCTTGTACTATTGCAAATCATGTGATGCTGGTGTCAACCTCGGTGTATCTGAATATCACAAAACACTGGGGGCTCGTCATCAGCCCCCGCATTCAAGCTCCTCCGGCTAAGTGAAAGCACTAAAGCATTATAGTCCGATTGCCTTGTTCCCCTCGCACTACCGCCTTCGGGCACCGATACTTCGGCTAAGGGTCACAGTGCGGAGGCAGAAACACCTCGCGTAGTATCTACATGGGGGCTGAAGCCGACGACTCCCAACTTTCAGATAAAACGGCCACACAGGAGTCAAAATAATACAAAGCTTAAAAGACATGATAAACCATGCAGCCGCATTATAAAGCGGAACAGTCATCGGATACATGACAAAACATTCATTCATAAATTACATCTTTCGGGCATTGAGCTTCTATTGCCCGAGCACCGTCCATCACAGCGGAAAAGTACTTCTTGGGGCACCTATGCTCCTTCCCAGGGGGTGGAGGCGCCGTGGCCATCTCGGTTGGCTTGAGTCCCGGCAGGTGCACCATGGTCCTTGCAAAGGCCATCCGAGCTCCCTCGATGCATGTAGAACGCTTCAGAGCGTCAATCCGAGGCGCATCATCGCATAGTTTCTGCACCAGGCCGAAGTAACTACTCGTCATCGGCTCTGCAGGCCATAGCCGGATGCAGAGGTCCCTCATGGCCGGCTCCGCCATCCTGTGCAGGTCCATCAACTGTTTCATCTACTTGCTCAGGAGGGGAGGGTGCTCGAGGGCTTGAAATTGAGCCCAAAACAGCCGTTGCTCAACTTCCCCATCCCGGGAGGCGAAGTATTTGTTCGCGTCCGCTGAACTCTTCTGGAGGTCTGGAAAGGCACCTGAGGAACGCCACACCCGGGTGAGCAAGGCAAACCTGTTAGCACCAAAGGCACATTGTAGCAAGTACGGCTTACCATTGGCGATCGCCCTGACTTGGCGGAGTTCTTCTTCAAAGAACCGCCTATCAACACGCTCCGATTTGAGCTCGGATCTAAGCGTGGATAGCTCGGTGGCCTTGTCTCTGTTCTTCTGCCCAAGGGCCTCACACTTTGTGCTGGCATCCTTGAGCTCCAGCTGCACCTCCACCACCCCAACAGGCCGGCTGCTACCCGTTCGGCTATGGCCTTCTCATCTGCGGCCTCCTGCTTCGCCTTGGCCAACTCGGCCTTGAGGTTCTCGACCCCCGCAGCCGTAGCTGTGGCAACAATAAGTAAATACAAACTTTTGAATAATTCGACTATCTCAATCAATGGGGATAAACAATAGCCCGAATATCACAATTCGGACTTACCTTGTGTCACGTCGAACCTCTTGTTCAGACGATCGAGCTCCTCATCGGAGCTCTTGAGCTTCCGGTTTAATTCGGCAAGCTCCATTGCGTTGGCGACCGCCGCCGATGACGAAGCCTACAAATCAAACTATGTGCATTAAAACTCCTGGGCTATCGGATTCCGACCCCTCCGCTAAGTACTCTTCGGAGTACTAATGTTCGGATGTTTGACCCCCGGGTGGGTTTTTTCAAACTCACCCAGGGCTCGGGGGCTACTACACTTATAAGGATTGTATAAAATAGGCAAATTAACTTTCTCTAATGAAAAGAAAATTACGTGGCTCACCTAGAAGCCCGTCAAGAGATAGTTGAAGGCCTCTCTCAGTCCGTTATCTATGGACTGAATGCCTTGCAAAACCGCACCCATAAGGGCGCGGTGATCCTCGGCGATGGAGGAGCCGGATAAAGCTTCCTCCATCTTGTGGGGGATTGGGCGTGTTGCTCGACCCAGTCACGGGCGGCACTGGTGAGGGTCCGCCATCCCTCCCTCTTGTGGGGGATTGGGCGTGTTGCTCCGGAGGCGTAGATCGCTCCGGAGATGTCTTCGGAGAGGGACGGACCGAGCTTCGTCCCCCCTCTTTAGTTGCCAGGAGATGTTCTTCCTCCTGGTCTTCAGCGGCCGAGGTGTTAACCTCAGCCATGACTTCGTCGCCCCCGTCGCCGGTGTTCGGCTCAGAAGGTGTCGGGCGCGACAACACCTCCGCAGCCTCCTTCGAGGCATCTGGAGGTGTCGGATGCGACGCAGTCCCGCTTTCCGCCAGGTCGGCGGGCAGGGGCTCCCCATCTGAGAGTTGGACGGTGGGGAGATCGCGCGGCGGGCTGCAAACTGAAATATGTTGGCCCATTTAGCGTTAAAAACTCTATGCAAGTAACTCAGAAGGTCTTCGGATGCATACCTCTAGGATGGGGGCTTAACCCTGGGGTTCCTTTGGGGAACCTTTTCGGAAGTCTCAGACTACTCGTCGGAGCCCGAGCTATCATCGGCTAGGACTGCCTTTGTTCGGCAAGTCCTTTTTGGGGTAGGAGGAGGTAGGTCCTCCGCGACGTCCGCTGACGCCGCCCTTTTCCTTGCGAGGGGGGAGTCGCCCTCCCCCTCGTCCTCGTGCTCTTCCTCGTGAGTGGAAGAGGCATGGGTCTCCTCGGATTTAGTGTCTGGGAGACCCCTTGGACGGAGACCCTCTCGGGCTCCCTTCTTATCTTCTTTCTTCTTCTCCTTCTTCTCTGGCGCTGAATACGGCGCCACAACGAGCATCTCCGTCAGCAGATCTGACCGAGGGTCTTCGGGCTGCGGGGCCGGATAGTTGATCTTCACGGCCTTCCTCAACCATTTCTGTGAAGATAAGAGAGAGGGGGTTGAGCTCTTTGTTAAAAAACAGAGCCGCGCGATTAATAATTCTACCTTACCTTGGTGGGAGGGTTTGCGGCGTCGAGTCCGGTGTCCTCCTCCTCAGCCAGCCAGCTCTCCTGAGGCTTGAATATCACCTTCCACAATTTCTCGTGGGTGGTGCGGAAGAACTGACGTACGGTGTCCGGGTCCTTGAGATGGTAGGCCCAAATTGGGGAGGCCTGGTGCTGGCAGGAGAGGAGACGGCGGCGGAGCATGACCTGGACCACGTTGGTCAACTTGATGTTGGTCTCTATCATCAAGGTGATGCGCTTCTACAGGGACTTCACCTCTTTGGCCGACCCCCAGTTAAGGCCCTTCTTAAGCCACGAGGTTAGCCTCACAGTGGGTACGGATCTGAACTCGGCGGGCGCCATCCCGTCCGTGGTTCTTGGTTTAGTGATGTAGAACCACTCCTTTTGCCAGACCTTTACCGTGTCGATGAAGGTGCCCTCCGGCCACTCGACACGGGGGAGCTTGCTGATGACAGCTCCTCCACAGTCCGCGTGTGCACGCGCGACTGTCTTCGGCTTGACGTTGAACACCTTGAGCCACAAGCCGAAGTGTGGCTGTACCCGCAGAAAGGCTTCACAGACAAGGATGAACGCCGAGATGTGCATGATGGAGTTCGGCGGGAGGTCATGGAAGTCTAACCCATAGAAGAACATGAGGCCCCTGACGAAGGGGTGGAGCGTGAAGCCCAGTCCCCGGAGGAAATGGGGGACGCACACCACCCTCTCGCCCTCCCTCGGCGTGGGAACCACCTGATTCGCCCCTGGGGCGCGGTGGGCGATGTCGGCGGAGAGGTAGCCGGCACGCTTCAACTCTCGTATGTCGTTGTCAGTGACGGAGGAGGCCTCCCACTTGCCCATGGAACCGGAACCGGCCATGACCAAGCTCGGAGGGGAGATGGAGGAAGAACTGGATCTGCGCTCTCGGAGCTTGGGATGGTTGAGGAAGCGGAGGTTGCGAGTAGAGAGAGTGATTAGGCCTTGGGTTTTTTTTCTCCCTTTTATGGGTGCCGTAATACCAAGAGCCTCCCCTCTGCTGTGCCGCAGGCCTCGCCACTTCCCGAAATAATCGTGTCGTTATGCGCATGTGGGATAACCCAAAGAATTAATCATATCCCGTAAGAAACGGGACACGATCTGCATATTGATAAGACATGCCAATGAAACTGCTTCGAACCGCGAATCGAGTTTTTGTAACCGGCTCGGCGGTCGTGGTAGGCCTGGACCCTTCGTCAGAAGGGTTGTCAGGGAACACTATTCATACTTTAATGTTTGGCCTTCGAGGTTAAGCACTTTATGGCATCCGGATAATACCTTGTTCGGATGACTACGTGTTATCGGTAGCCGGACTAGAGCTTGCCGATCATAAAGCAGGAAAAGAACTTGCCCCGCAAGCCGAAGACTTTGCTCATGCAAAACTATTGGTGTCATTATCCCTGGCGTTGGAGGCTAGTTCGGGGGCTACTGAGGGAGTCCTGGATTAAGGGGTCCTCGGGCCGCCGGTTTATCTCTCACAGGCCGGCTTGGTGGGCCGCTCTCGGATTGTGACGGGGATGGCCGGTTTGGTGGTAACCCCATATTCTATAAGGAAACCTTCGAAGACAAGGCGTGCACTCAAAGTTAAGAAGAGAAGATCAGTGTCTCTATTTCCGACTGTAAGCTTACCATGTGTAAATCCTAGGTACCCCCGGTGTCTATATAAACCGGAGGGTTTAGATAGTAGAGGGCAGACAAGCTCATCTAGGGTTTTGGCAACTTGATCTCGAGGTAGATCGACTCTGTAATACTCATACACATCAATACAATCAGGCATGTAGTAGGGTTTTACCTCCATAGGAGGTCCCGAACCTGGGTAAACACCGTCTCCTTCGTCTCCTGTAACCCATCGATCCTGATCTCACAGCTCGGGACCCCCTACCCGAGATCCGCCGGTTTTGACACCGACAAGGACCTGCCGAACCAAGGCGGTCCTAGCCAACGATAGTTCGGACTCCGATGAGGAGTCTGAGGCTTCCGAAAAGGTTCCCCAAAGGAACCCCAGGGTTAAGCCCCCAACCCAGAGGTATGAATCCAAAGACCTTCTGGGTTGTTTGCATAGAGTTTTCAATGCTAAAATGAGCGAACGCATTTCGATTTATAGCCCACCGCGCGATCTCCCCACCGACCAACTCTCAGACAGGGAGCCCCTGCCCACCGACCTGGCGGAAAGCGGGATTGCGTCGCAACCGACGCCTCCAGAGGCTTCGAAGGAGGCTGCGGAGGTGTTGTGTGGCACCCCGGCTCAGAGAAGACCGGAACGCCCCGTATTCCAGCCCAAGGACAAGTCTTCTGGAATACGGCACTGTTGGCATAGAACAAATCAGCTCTTTATTACTATGAAAAGGGGTTACAAGGGCACATGTATTACATCGGCACGGCAATACTACACCTGCCTAGGGTAGTTCTATGCTAACAGCGGAACAACCTCAGGAAGCGGAGCAACTCTCGGCAGCGGAACGATGACTGCGGTGATGGACTCTACTCCGCAGGGACTCTGGCTAGAACGCGTATCCTAGCGCGCAAACTCGACATCCACGACAAGCAGGCAATCATGGCATGACCTGCAAACTGGCATGATACGCCAGGTGAGTACTTTGAATGTACTCGCAAGCTCACGACAACCAAACAATGCAGCAAACAATAGCATGGCAATTATCAGGTTAAATGCATAAGTGCTTCACTTACTGTTACCAGTCAACAACTTACTCTCAATCGGGTTGTCCCTAAACCCTCGGAATACTCATAAGCCATCGAGTACTTCCGACCATACGAAGAGTTCTTCCATCAGTACTATCACTGTTATGATTGACCACCTAGTGAGGTCTGGACAGGCTGTCCAATACCGTGGACTCGGCTATTCGAATTGATTTTTCACTCTGCAGAGGTTGCGCACTTTACCCACACATGAAGCACCTGGCCTCGTGATCCCACTTGGGTGGACCAGCATTGCTTCAACGAAACCTGCCTGACCCGTGACTCTTTCATCGTACCACCGGCACTCTTACTCCCCCGGAGGTCAGCCTTGGGTGGCCCCTATGTCCTCATGACAACTGCCACCGTCGTGGCCAAACTATGTAGACCCAAACGGGGGCTACTGTCCCAAATGGGGACTTGAGCTCAATAACCAAACAACAACTAGGCTCACAAGGTTAACGCCGCCTACCGGGCCAGGGTAGCGCGCGCGCATAACCTTCCCTCTTTGGAGGTACCGGTGAAAGAACACGCAGTCAAGCCAAGTCAAGGCCGTCCCATACCGGCAAATGTGGTTGCACGAATAAGCCCGGACAGGTGACTCGAGATCAACCAACTAAGCTCATTTATCTAGCATAGTAGTTTATCACCATACTAGGATGGCAGCCACTAGGCATTTAAATTAATTACTATGAATGATCATATAGCGAGTAAATGAAAGCAATTCATTTGTAAATGCAAGTAATTCAATTAAATAAGAAATTCTATTGAAAAGCTTCATGGAATGGGTGTCCTGGCTTGCCTGGGATGAGGGATCCACCGTGAAGAAGTGCGGACAGGCCGCGGAAGGATTGCCGGAAACAATTCTCTCTTGGAGGGGGACTGTTTACGGCAAGGGCAAAGTGGTCATTTTCACTCTGTGAACACATAGTGAAAATGATACCAGCACGACGGGCTCGACGAGATGAAGACGTGAGCTTTGGAATCGCCTCGATCGGGGATAGGATCGCGGAGATATGGACGTTTGAAGTCCAGGGACTAATCTGCTAAGAAAATATTTGCATCCGGATCCCTTAGCAGCACTGCGGCTGGCGCCTCCTCTGAGAATACGCTTTCCTGGAAGCGAAAGCGTATTTGTGGAAATACGTTTCCACTTATCCTCGCTGGCGGTGCTCCTCTCACTGACAGGTGGGGTCGGGGCCCACCCGTCAGGTCCTCTCTCTCTTCTCCTCACCCTCCTTCTTCTTCCCCCGACTGGAGCCAGAGGGGAGGCCGGCCGACGCGCTCCGGCGACGGGTCCTGGTAGCACGGGCCACCATTCGCGGCGCTCCGGTCATGGGCGCGCTCAGGGCGGCCAGGCGCATCTACCCATGCCTCTAGGGGACCTCGGGGAGGACCGGAGCGAGAGCCCCACCGGCCGAGGCAGAAGGCGGCGTCGGGCGCCGGCGTGCTCACGGCCAGAGGCCACCGGAGGAGAAGGCGAAGGGCGGGGAGGCCCTGGGACGGCGGTGGGGGTCCCCGGTGGTAATAGGAGAGAGAGAAGAGGCAGGGCTCGCCGGAATTTAACCGGAACAAAGCGGCGGCCCCGGGGCTCGGGCAGGAGGATATGGAGGGGCAGAGGAGCGCGGCGAGGGCGATGAGCCGCTCGGGAGGGGCTCAGGGGCCTTTAAATAGGCGGGGCGATGCTGGGCTCGGCCACGGCCGTGGCGACGTGTGCGCCGCGCCCCGAAGCTTTGAGGACGCTCATGGAGGAAGGGAGAGGCGTCCAGGGAGGTCAGAGAGAAGCTGAGGAAGCTCGGGCGAGGCCAGGAAGGATCGGGAGGGCTCGGGGAAGAAGATGCCAACGGCGGCCACGGGCAGAACAGGGCGGAGCTCGTCGCGGTGCGGCGAGGACATGACTGGAGGGGGATAGGGGTCCAGGAGAAGGGCAACGACAAGAGGAAGCTCCTGGACAAGGATAGATGTCGAGGGAGCGAGGGAATGGACGAGACCGAGGGTCCCAGCTGCCAGAGCGCGTGCACGGCATGCCAACCGCGTGGTCACCGCGTTTACTGGCTCAGAGGGGACAAGAGAGGCTGGCACACCTTGTCTGGGGTGTAGTCCTTGCTCCCCAAGCCAGCCTGGAGGTGATGGATCAGCAATTGGGTCACTGGTGTGATGGCAATGGTCAATGCAAGTTTGCTGTATCAACCTTGTCTGCACATCAGTGATCCACAGGAAAATGATAAGAGCCAATAAAGATGTCTGGGAGGTTTAAGATAGTAAGGACTACAATTCTGGAAAGTTTGAGAAGGAAATAATCAAGATTTAACATAGTTGCTTTGCAATTGACCAATCTGGTCCAGAAGATAAATCTTGATGTGGCACTCACTTAACAAATGAGATGGAGCTTAATTTTGGAGGAGGCTAGCTATTTGGTCATATGAGAGTTCCATAAAAATTTCATACCATTTGGGCAAGTCAAAAAGGTACTTCCTTCATAATGGACCTCTCTGACCAGAATCTTAGGAAAATTCCTGAGGAAGAATGGCTAAATGGAATGAGCCCAAATTTGGTGGAGATAGGTTATATGGGTAGAAGAATGGTCTGGTAAATTTTCAGCAATTATGGAGCAATATAAAATATAGTTGCTTCACAGCAGGAAAATATGACCAGAAACAAAGATTTGATGCTATGGTCACATGGAAGATGTGATGATGCTCAAATCTTGAGGAGAGTCATGATTTGGGCATATGAAGATGCTGGCAAAATTTCAACTCATTTGCATACTCTTAGCTAGCACTTCCTTCACAAAGCTTCCTTTGGATCAGAAACTTTGGAAATTTGCCAAGAAATATCTACTAGCCAAATTGAGTTTAATTTTGGCATGAGGCAATGATATGGATAGGAAAGAGTGCCCCAAAAGTTTGAGAGCCAGCAAGCAAGGATAAATGGCACTTGCTTCACAAAATGCCACCTGGAGCAGAATAGGAAAAGGAATATTTGAGGAATATTTTTGAACATGACAAGGAAGGATTTTGACATATCTGAGGAATATTTGACCCAAAGAATTTATGGGAATTATTTGGGAATTTTTGAGATGGAAGAAATGTGGGTTGCTTCACAACCCAGGGCAAACAGGGTTATTCCTTTAATAGAAAAAGGAATATTTCCAAGAAAAAGAATATTGGGATTGGTTCAAGATGGAGATGACAAGGTCTTGGGATGGGTTTAGAGGTTGGCAAGCCACTAGGGAAGAGAAATCAAGGGTGATCCTTCCAGGTTCCAAGACAACCAAACCACGGAAATGCAAAACCAGACCAAAATCAAAAGAAAAAGAAATGGGCAAAATCCAGGGTGTTACAAACCTACCCCCCTTAAAGAAATCTCGTCCTCGAGATTTGGTTGCTCAGGGGTTAAATATAAATATCCCCACTTGAGGAAACCGTTTCCAACTCAGGTTTCCTTTTTGCCTTTGTATAATGCTCCCGCTGGATTTTATCTGACACACTGCCTGGCTTCAGTGTGGTTTGCTTTACTGGATCCTTTTTCGGGCAAATCTTAACTCATATATATTACTCTGACTTTAATCCTTTTATGTCTGCTGACTTATCTGGATGCAATGGCTTATCCTGTCTAAAATACCTGTCCTTCTCGCAAGTTCGAGAGTTATTTCTCATGGACGGGTTGTGATGAGGTTCAATACGGACGACCGTCCATTGAGTTGTGAACATATTCTTTCGGTGGACACAAGAATCTTTTACTCATTGCATTGGATGGCTTCAAATGGATGTGTGTCCTCTAGGTTCAACTGGTGTTGTGATTCATACCGTTCTCCTGGCGGAATCGGACTCCTTGCAGGGTTACGAAAACATCTTGGTTAGGTTCACTGCCCTTAGCATCACATCTGTACCAACGACTTGGGTGTAGCCTGTGTGACCAGCATAAAGGGTACGACCTTGTAACGGCATTATCTGCAGACTTGACTGACGGGGGTCCTAACAGGAAGATCTTGTCCCCAGCATGTTATCTTTTGACTGATTTCCCTAGATGAGAACACATGCTTTGAGACAGTTATCATCCTTCTGATCGTTCCATCTGCCAGGCTTGAATATCCCCTTCTGACGATTCTGAGAATGTATAGCTGGCTGAGCGGGTTGACTTGATATGAGGTCCTTGCAAATGGTATGACCCCGTGGGGATGTACCCACGGTGATTGGTATCGAACCAGACTGTTTTGAGTATCTGTACCATGTTAATCTTGCAACCATTATCATACCTGTATGGCCAATCTTGCTCCTTCATTATGGTTCTCTTTGCCTGGATCCTTAGCTGAAAGAGCTTGGCCTGATGTGTTCTTGATTCTTCGGATGACCATGGGTGCTGCCAGGTACAATATTCCGGTAGGCATATTACTTAACAAGTTGTAGCTGTAGGGTAATGACCATCTGAACCCTTGGATGAAACCGGCAAATAAACCAGTAGCCACCAGAACGGTCTTTACAACTCAGATCTGGGACATTACTGGAGTAACTCAACCCTGACTCAAGACGGCTGAAAAGCAGCTCAGAGCATGAGACGGTGTCGATAAGAAGAAAGTAGCAGTTCCCTAAGACGGCCGGGAAACAGCTCAGAGCATAGGGTCACTGCTACGGAAAGAAATTCAACAGCTGCCCTAGACGGCCGGAAAACAGCTCAGAACACGGGCCAGTTGTTGACAAGAGAAATAAAAGTCGGCATCCACCCCGGACGGCCGAAAATAGTTCAGAACACAGGCGTGGTGCCGTCACCAAAGAAAGACGGGCAAGGGTTCATCCGCGTCCCATACAGCTTATCCATAGGTTGTTGGTCATCTCACTGAAATGTATAACTGGCGTTCTTCTTCTTCTTAGATAGCTCATGCAATAGTCAGATTCTCACCGGCTGGCATCATTGTATGACTAATATGGCCTTGGCAGCATGTCCACCATATCTATTGAGTATATGCGGCTGAGCGCTTGATTCCTGAAGCAGGCTTGTGTCCTGACTGACTTTTGCCTTCTAACCAACTGTTGCGGATCTGATCCTTGGAATGCATGGTCATATGCTGCCAACTTTCGGTGGAAATAGCTTGTACCGATGTCGATGCGATACCTTGCTGGCGAGGATTGCATAGCTTGCGCTCAAAGACTTTCCCTCTTAAAGACTTGCTAAGAAGACTTAGTACCTTAGGCCAGAACCTTTTGCGGTAGCTTACTGAAGAAGCCTGAGTATCTTGCACTGGAAGATATCCATGTCCTTTATCGGGGAAGACAGAGGGATCTTGCATCATAAGCTTCCCTGATATCTTGCGGAGAAGAACTGGGTTGCTTATGTCTGAAGCTTTCCTTTTTGCCATATGCAGGCTGAGTGCATATATATATACCCCTTAATGTTCCTGCTGTCGGTTACTTGTTGTATGCAACAGGGTATTCGGCTATCCTTCTTGCTGAACAATAAGTTCATAGCACATTCTGACTTGCTTCCAGGACATAGCAGGGTTCAAATTGTACTCATAGCAGACTCAACCGCGTATATAAATCATACCTTTGCCTCGAGATGTGCTGTGATCATGCACACACTCTGCCTTCTTGCTGATTCAATGATTACTGTTGTGAAGGTTGCACTGATGTATACTTGATGTTGATAACCAATCTAGCCAGGATATACTTTATATCCAGGCCCGATATTCCTGATATAATGCAGTCTGCTGAGAATTCCATATTGCTGAGCTGAGCTTCCAAAGGACTGCCTTTACTGATTTCTTTGAGTCCAGTGTCGGTGAACAACTTCCATAAGGGGGAAAATAAGGTAGCACCAAGGGCCCAAAGAAAGAATCAAAAGAAACAAAAAACACACAAAGCAGCAAGATCACACACAAGCAATATCACACTCTACAGCTATTCAGAGCAATAATATGCATTCCTACTTAAGCACACAATTCCCGCAAGAATTCCGGTACTACGGTCTAACATGCTGTGGCGGTGTGCACGAAAGTGAATTCATGTGTGGAAGGAGTTGGTGAATTCATCTGAACGAGCACGGTGGCGACGACGAAGTTGGTGATCGTGGGTTGGAACATGGGGGTCACGACCACATCATCATCAAACGTACGGAAGAAAACCGTACTCATCCAGAGGATGGATGGCAAAGAGGGATGGCGATGGAAAGAAGGGCTTGCGGGCATTGCCCTTTTCAGATAAGCAAGATCAGTAAGGGTTGCCAACGCGGCTAGAGGGATGGGCAAGATCCGGGATAGAAACATGTCTATCACCGAAACAATAGGGGTGGCTGAAGAGAATACATTGGTGTCGTACCGGTGCGTCAATCCGACAAGGGATCGACACCACCAAGCACCGTGGCATCACTCCGCTGGAATGGAGATGACACCACACCAAGGAACATGCATGCAAACTGGAGAGCGCGGGTGGTGAATCGAAACTGATGCCACCTACACTCACCAGATCCAGCGTTAGTGATAATATATCTAGTCTATATGCATGCTATGCACAAACAAATGCAACAAGCAAGTGCAGCAAACCAACTGGATCCTATACTACCGGTTACTAACGCTCGCACGGTCTAGGGCGTCCTACAGCCAGACCTGCTCTGATACCAATGCTTGTGGCACCCCGGCTCAGAGAAGACCGGAACGCCCCGTATTCTAGCCCAAGGACAAGTCTTCTGGAATACGGCACTGTTGGCATAGAACAAATCAGCTCTTTATTACTATGAAAAGGGGTTACAAGGGCACATGGATTACATCGGCACGGCGATACTACACCTGCCTAGGGTAGTTCTATGCTAACAGCGGAACAACCTGAGGAAGCGGAGCAACTCTCGGTAGCGGAACGACGACTGCGGTGATGGACTCCACTCCGCAGGGACTCTGGCTGGAACGCGTATCCTAGCTCGCAAACTCGACATCCACGACAAGCAGACAATCATGGCATGACCTGCAAACTGGCATGATACGCCAGGTGAGTACTTTGAATGTACTCGCAAGCTCACGACAACCAAACAATGCAGCAAACAATAGCATGGCAATTATCAGATTAAATGCTTAAGTGCTTCACTTACTGTTACCAGTCATCAACTTACTCTCAATCGGGTTGTCCCTAAACCCCCGGAATACTCATAAGCCATCGAGTACTTCCAACCATACGAAGAGTTCTTCCATCATTACTATCACTGTTATGATTGACCACCTAGTGAGGTCTGGACGGGCTGTCAAATACCGTGGACTCAGCTATTCGAATAGATTTTTCACTCTGCAGAGGTTGCGCACTTTACCCACACCATGAAGCACCTGCCCTCGTGATCCCACTTGGGTGGACCAGCGTCGCTTCAACGAAACCTGCCTGACCCGTGATTCTTTCATCGTACCACCGGCACTCTTCCTCCCCCGGAGGTCAGCCTTGGGTGGCCCCTGTGTCCTCATGACACATGCCACCGTCGTGGCCAAACTATGTAGACCCAAACGGGGGCTATTGTCCCAAACAGGGACTTGAGCTCAATAACCAAACAATAACTGGGCTCACAAGGTTATCGCCGCCTACCGGGCCAGGGTAGCGCGCGCGCATAACCTTCCCTCTTTGGAGGTACCGGTGAAAGAACACATAGTCAGGCCAAGTCAAGGTCGTCCCATACCGGCAAATGTGGTTGCACGAATAAGCCCGGAGAGGTGACTCGAGATCAACCAACTAAGCTCATTTATCTAGCATAGTAGTTTATCACCATACTAGGATGGCTGCAACTAGGCATTTAAATTAATTACTATGAATGATCATATAGCGAGTAAATGAAAGTAATTCATTTGTAAATGCAAGCAATTCAATTAAATAAGAAATTCTATTGAAAAGCTTCATGGAATGGGCGTCCTGGCTTGCCTGGGATGAGGGATCCACCGGGAAGAAGTGCGGACAGGCCGCGGAAGGATTGCCGGAAACAATTCTCTCTTGGAGGGGGATTGTTTACGGCAAGGGCAAACTGGTCATTTTCACTGTGTGAACACATAGTGAAAATGATACTAGCATGACGGGCTCGACGAGATGAAGACGTGGGCTTTGGAATCGCCTCGATCGGGGTTAGGATCACGGAGATATCGACGTTTGAAGTCCAGGGACTAATCTGCTAAGAAAATATTTGAATCCGGGTCCCTGAGCAGCACTGCGGCTGGCGCCTCCTTTGAGAATACACTTTCCTGGAAGCGAAAGCGTATTTGTGGAAATACGTTTCCACTTATCCTCGCTGGCGGTGCTCCTCTCACTGACAGGTGGGGTCGGGGCCCACCCGTCAGGTCCTCTCTCTCTTCTCCTCACCCTCCTTCTTCTTCCCCCGACTGAGCCAGAGGGGAGGCCGGCCGACGCGCTCCGGCGATGGGTCCCGGCGGCACGGGCCACCATTCGCGGCACTCCGGTCATGGGCGCGCTCAGGGCGGCCGGGCGCATCTACCCATGCCTCTAGGGGACCTCGGGGAGGACCGGAGCGAGAGCCCCACCGGCCGAGGCGGAAGGCGGCGTCGGGCGCCGGCGTGCTCACGGCCAGAGGCCACCGGAGGAGAAGGCGAAGGGCGGGGAGGCCCTGGGACGGCGGTGGGGGTCCCCTGTGGTAGTAGGAGAGAGAGAAGAGGCGGGGCTCGCCGGAATTTAACCGGAACAGAGCGGCGGCCCCGGCGGCCATTGGAGGCGGAGAGGAGCTCCGGGGCTCGGGCAGGAGGATGGGGAGGGGCAGAGGAGCGCGGCGAGGGCGATGAGCCGCTCGGGACGGGCTCGGGGGCCTTTAAATAGGCGGGGCGATGCAGGGCTCGGCCACGGCCGCGGCGACGCGTGCGCCGCGCCCCGAAGCTTCGAGGACGCTCATGGAGGAAGGGAGAGGCGTCCAGGGAGGTCAGAGAGAAGCTGAGGAAGCTCGGGCGAGGCCAGGAAGGATCGGGAGGGCTCGGGGAAGAAGACGCCAACGGCGGCCATGGGCAGAACAGGGCGGAGCTCGTCGCGGTGCGGCAAGGACGGGACTGGAGGGGGAGAGGGGTCCAGGAGAAGGGCAACGACAAGAGGAAGCTCCTGGACAAGGATAGATGTCGAGGGAGCGAGGGAACGGACGAGACCGAGGGTCCCAACTGCTAGAGCGCGCGCACGGCATGCCAACCGCGTGGTCACCGCGTTTACTGGCTCAGAGGGGACAAGAGAGGCTGGCACACCTTGTCTGGGGTGTAGTCCTTGCTCCCCAAGGCAGCCTGGAGGTGATGGATCAGCAATTGGATCACTGGTGTGATGGCAATGGTCACTGTAAGTTTGTTGTATCAACCTTGTCTGCACATCAGTGATCCACAAGAAGATGATAAGAGCCAATAAAGATGTCTGGGAGGTTTAAGATAGGAAGGACTACAATTCTGGAAAGTTTGAGAAGGAAATAATCACGATTTAACATAGTTGCTTTGCAACTGACCAATCTGGTCCAGAAGATAAATCTTGATGTGGCACTCATTTAACAAATGAGATGGAGCTGAATTTTGGAGGAGGCTAGCTATTTGGTCATATGAGAGTGCCATAAAAATTTCATACCATTTGGGCAAGCCAAAAAGGTACTTCCTTCATAATGGACCTCTCTGACCAGAATCTTAGAAAAATTCCCGAGGAAGAATGGCTAGATGGAATGAGCCCAAATTTGTTGGAGATAGGTTATATGGGTAGAAGAATGCTCTAGTAAATTTTCAGCAATTATAGAGCAATATAAAATATAGTTGCTTGACAACAGGAAAATATGACCAGAAACAAAGATTTGATGCTGTGGTCTCATGGAAGATGGGATGATGCTCAAATCTTGAGGAGAGTCAGGATTTGGGCATATGAAGATGCTGGCAAAATTTCAACTCATCTGCATACTCTTAGCTAGCACTTGCTTCACAAAGCTTCCTTTGGATCAGAAACTTTGGAAATTTGCCAAGAAATATCTAGTAGCTAAATTGAGTTGAATTTTGGCATGAGGCAATGATATGGATAGGAAAGAGTGCCCAAAAAGTTTGAGAGTCAGCAAGCTAGGATAAATGGCACTTGCTTCACAAAATGCCACCTGGAGCAGAATAGGAAAAGGAATATTTGAGGAATATTTTTGAACGTGACAAGGAAGAATTTTGACATATCTGAGGAATATTTGACCCAAAGAATTTATGGGAATTATTTGGGAATTATTGAGATGGAAGAAATGTGGGTTGCTTCACAACCCAGGGCAAACAGGGTTATTCCTTTAATAGAAAAAGGAATAATCCCAAGAAAAAGAATATTGTGATTGGTTCAAGATGGAGATGACAAGGTCTTGGGATGGGTTTAGAGGTTGGCAATCCACTAGGGAAGAGAAATCAAGGGTGATCCTTCCAGGTTCCAAGACTACCAAACCACGAAAAAGCAAAACCAAACCAAAATCAAAAGAAAAAGAAATGGGCAAAATCCAGGGTGTTACATGTTGTCATGCCCGGCTCCTTCTGAGCCGAACATCGGCGGCGGGGGCGACGAAGTCATGGCTGAGGTTAACACCTCGGCCGCCGAAGACCAGGAGGAAGAACATCTCCTCGCGACTAAAGAGGGGGGACGAAGCCCGGTCCGTCCCTCTCCAAAGACATCACCGGAGCGATCTACGCCTCCGGAGCAGCTCGCCCAATCCCCCACAAGAGGGAGGGTTGGCGGACCCCCACCGGTGCCGCCCATGACTGGGTGGCCGGTGCAGATGGAGGAATCTTTATCCGGCTCCTCCATCGCCGAGGATCACCGCGCCCTTATGGGTGCAGTTTTGGAAGGCATTCAGTCCGTAGATAACGGACTGAAAGAGGCCTTCAATGGTCTCTTGACGGGCTTCCAGGTGAGCCACGTAATATTCTTTTCCTTAGAGAAAGTTAATTTGCCTATTTTGTACAATCCTTATAAGTGTAGTAGCCCCCGACCCCTGGGTGAGTTTGAAAAACCCCACCCGGGGGTCAAACATCCGAACATTAGTAACGACCCTCAAGGCATACTTTGTCCTTTCTTATCGTAAGAGCTCCTAAGAGTACTTAGCGGAGGGGTCTGAATCCGATAGCCCGGGAGTTTTAATGTACATAGTTTATTTTGTAGGCTTCGTCATCGGCGGCGGCCGTAACGCAATGGAGCTTGCCGAATTAAACCGGAGGCTCAAGAGCTCCGATGAGGAGCTCGATCGTCTGAACAAGAGATTCGACGAGACACAAGGTGAGTCCGAATTGTGACATTCGGGCTATTGTCTATCCTCATTGATTGAGATAGTCGAATTATTCAGAAGTTTGTATTTACTTATTGTTACCACAGCTATGGCTGCGGAGGTCGAGAACCTCAAGGCCGAGTTGCCCAAGGCGAAGCAGGAGGCCGCAGATGAAAAGGCGGCGGCCGAATGGGCGGCAGCCGACCTATCGGCATTAAAGGCTGAGAACGACAAGCATGAAGCCCTGGTGGTGGAGGTGCAGCTGGAGCTCAAGGATGCCAGCACAAAGTGTGAGGCCCTTGAGCAGAAGATCGGAGACCAGGCCACCAAGCTATCCACGCTTAAATCCGAGCTCAAATCGGAGCATGTTGATAGGCGGTTCTTTGAAGAAGAACTCCGCCAAGTCAGGGCGATCGCCAATGGTAAGCCGTACTTGCTGCAATGTGCCTTTGGTGGTAACAGGTTTGCCTTGCTCACCAGGGTGTGGCGTTCCTCAGGCGCCTTTGCAGACCTCCCGAAGAGTTCAGCGGACGCGAACAAATACTTCGCCTCCCGGTATGGGGAAGTTGAGCAACGGCTATTTTGGGCTCAATTTCAAGCCCCCGAGCACCCTCCCCTCCTGAGCAAGCAAATAAAACAGTTGATGGAGCTGCACAGGATGGCGGAGCCGGCCATGAGGGACCTCTGCATCCGGCTATGGCCTGCAGAGCTGATGCCGAGTAGTTTCTTCGGCCTAGTGCAGAAACTATGTGACGCTGTGCCTCGGATTGATGTTTTGAAGCGTTCTACATGCATCGAGGGAGCTCGGATGGCCTTTGCAAGGACCATGGTGCATCTGCCGGAGCTCAAGCCGACCGAAATGGCCACCACGCCTCCACCCCCTGGGAAGGAGCATAGGCGCCCCGAGAAGTACTTTTCCGCCGTGATGGACGGTGCTCGGGCGGTAGAAGCTCAATGCCCGAAAGATGTAATTTATGAATGAATGTTCTGTCATGTATCCGATGATTGTTTCGATTTATAATGCGGTTGCATGGTTTATCATGTCTTTTAATTTTTGTATTATTTTGACTCCTGTGTGGCCGTTTTATCTGAAAGTTGCGAGTCGTCGGCTTCAGCCCCGATGTAGATACTACACAAGGTGATTCTACCTCTGCACTGTGACTCTTAGCCGAAGTATCGGTGCCCGAAGGCGGTAGTGCGAGGGGAACAAGGCAGTTTGACTATAATACTTTAGTGCTTTCACTTAGCCGGAGGAGCTTGAATGCGGGGGCTGATGTCGAGCCCCCAGTGTTTTGTGATATTCGGATACACCGAGGTTGACACCAGCATCACATGGTTTGCAATAGTACAAACCCCACGTATAACACGGAATAACCTCTATCGATTTTTAGTTTGACACTTATGCTCGGATTGCAGACCGGTTCTCGCTTATTATGATAGTCGGTTTTCGGCTTTCTCCACTGAGGTGCTTGACCAGGCGAGCCGGAAGCACAACCGCAAGTGTTCTCCCTTTACCCTTTTAGCCGAACGAGCGGAACGTGAGAGGGAAAGCACAGGAGCCGGGCAACCCAACCATTGAACCAAGACATAATTCAGAACCAATTCATATAAAGCAACATTTGAGACGCTGATCACATGAATAGTAGTGCTGGGGTGATGCTTGGGGCGATTTTTATATTCGAGCCCCCAGTCTATTAGCCGGTCGCATCGTAGTATGTACCGAACAACTTTTTGCTATAGGCGCCAGCGAGTAGAGAACAGGGTATGTGCCATAAAATATCGTCAGGAGGCCACAAAGGATGCTCTTTATTTCAAATGAATTCTTACAACTCAAATTGCCGAAGCGACTGTTACAAGTATTTTGGAATGGAAAATAAGGTGTATCAAGGAGACGCTTTACCCGGGGTCTTCGATGGGTGGCTTGACGTCCTCGATGCGCCCTGTCACCTGTCTACTCCTTTGCCCCTGAGGGGGTTGCATTCCTTTAAAGTTATTTGTTATCGGCGAACGGACCTTTGGAAGAATATCGTGAGAAGTCGCCGTAGTGTGAATGGGCTTTACGCTTGGCAGGTCCTAGATGGTACCTGTAGTCTGTCCGAAGACATGTGGTGGCAGTAGTTCGGTCCAGCCGAACACTTACCCTTTGATAGCGGGTCCCCACAGCTGCCCATGATATTAGCACAAAGTTGTGCCTTCTTGGCACATACTTTACGGGAACTAGGGTTGTGATGTGGGGGGGGGGGGTATCCCTATTTTTGCTTGGCGGAAGGTGATTCCGGAAGTTCGGGTTGAGGCCGAACTCGTTTGCTATCATGACGCGCCTTTATGGCTGATTTGGGCATCAACCTATCGTCGCCACACTGGAATTCGGCTCCCAAGGCTGTCGTATGCTACTCAGTTCGGAGAGAGCGCTCTGTGTTGCCATTGACAGTAATGACCCCCCTGGGCCCGGGCATCTTGAGCTTCAGGTACGCGTAATGGGGGACGGCGTTAAAGCGAGCGAATGTTGTGCGACCGAGAAGGGCGTGATAATCGCTGCGAAAAGGGACAATGTCAAAGATCAAGTCTTCGCTGCGGAAGTTGTCGGGCGAGCCGAACACTACTTCCAGATTGACGGTGCCCGAGCAGCGGGCTTCGATGCCTGGAATCACTCCTTTAAAGGTAGTGTTGCTAGGTTTGATCCTTGACGGATCTATACCCATATTTTTTACCGTGTCTGAGTAAATCAGTTTAAGGCTACTCCCTCCGTCGATTAGGACTCTAGTGAGGTGAAACCCATCGATAATTGAGTCTACGACAAGGGCTGCCGACCCCCCGTGACGGATACTGGTCGGATGGTCCCGTCGGTCAAAAGTGATCGGGCAAGCCGACCATGGGTTATATTTCGGGGCAACGGGCTCCACGGCGGAGACCTCCCGAAGGGCGCGCTTCCTCTCCTTTTTTGGTATGTGAGTGGCATTAATCATATTCACGGTTTTCACCTCTGGAGGGAACTTCTTTTTCCTCCATTGCTTGGACCGCGGGGCTCGTCATCGTCCTCGCTACGTGGGCTCTTGCTTTGCTCCTCGGCTTCGAGCTTGCCAGCTTGCTTGAATACCCAACAATTACGGTTGGTGTGATTAGCGGGCTTGTCCTGAGTGCCGTGGATCTGGCAGGGCCTATCCATAATTTTGTCCAGCGTGGTAGGTCCGTCTTTATTTCCTTTAGAGGGTTTCTTCCACTGTCCGGATTTCGGGTTGCAGAAGCCGGCATTGACGGCCGTGTCCTCCGCATCACCGTTGCTGTGGCGGCGTTTGTTTTTGTTACGTCGCGGTTTCCCATTTCCATCCCAAACTTCAGAGGTGCCGGGGTCTTCGGGGTTATGGCTTCGCCGAGCTAGCCAATTATCCTCGCCCGCGCAAAAGCGGGTCATTAGTGAAGTAAGGGCGGACATTGTCCTCGGCTTGTCCTGGCTGAGCTGACGAGCTAGCCATTCGTTCCGGATATTATGCTTGAAGAAGGCTATTGCCTCGGCGTCCGGGCAGTCAACAATCTGGTTTTTCTTGGTCAAGAACTGATTCCAGAATTGCCGAGCCGATTCTCCTGCTTTCTGGACAACATTACTTAGGTCGGAGGAGTCCGGAGTCGGACATAAGTGCGCTGGAAGTTAGATCAGAAAGCATCCTCGAGCTCTTCCCAGCACCCGGTGGAGTTTTCAGGAAGACTGTTTAACCAGTGTCGAGCTGGCCCCTTAAGTTTTAGGGGTAGATACTTGATGGCGTGGAGGTCATCTCCTCGTGCCATATGGATATGGAGGAGGAAGTCCGCAATCCACACGGCTGGGTTTGTTGTCCCGTCGTATTGCTCTATGTTAACGGGTTTAAACCCTTCAGGGAACTGATTGTGAATCACCTCGTCTATGAAGCACAGTGGGTGGGCAGCGCCTCTGACCCGAGCTATGTCATGCCTACGATCGGCGGTATGTCGGGTCCGGCATTGTTCCTGACCTCTATTGTTGTGGTCGAGCCAAGACCGGTATCCGTCCCGTCTAGTGGGGGGAGTACCCTCTAGATCCGTAGATGGATCTTGTGTGGCCTGCTCTGTAGTCCAGGTCCGGTCGTAAGTTATACCTGTCTTCGTACCCGCTGGTTCTTTTCCTCTCCTGCGGGGTGCTTCAGGCCTGTACTCGGCCTCGCCGGCCATTCCATCCCGTCCTCGTGGAGGGCGGTCGGGCCGGTCGTACGGAGTATGCCTGGGAGGCGATGTTTCGAAGGCCTCGTCATCGAACTGTGGCAGCAGCCGCCGGCGAGGGTAGCTCTTGGGTTGGTCCGGTAGATCGGAACCGTACCCTTCTTCGGCTGCCAAGACCCTCGTCCATCTATCATTGATGGTGTCTTGTTCAGCTTTGAGTTCCTGTTGTTTTGCCTTCAGGCTTCGGGCGGTGGCTAGAAGCTACCGCTTGAACCGTTCCTGGCCTGTAGGATTATCGGGGACGGTGAAGTCTTCGGCTTCCAGGTCATCCTCCTCTTCGGGGGGGGGGGGAGGTAGTTATCATCCTCGGAATCGTTAGGATCCTCGGTGTCGAGCCGATCTTCGGGCTTTTCCTGGTCCTCCAGTGGCTGTTCGGGGACTTCGGGGTCTCCGAGGTCTTTCGGGGTATCGTTTTCCCCGGTGCCTGCATTGGCTTCCCTTCCCTTGTGCCTTAGATCGCTTGCGCTGTTTCCGGCGCCTTGCGGCGCCTCACCGGATTTATCGCCATTATTCTGAGGGGTGCGATTGCCCTTATCATCGAGGGTGTCCACCATGTAGACGTCGTAAGTGGAGGTGGCCGTCCATCGCCCAGTGTTGACTGGGGCAGGGGCGCCGTCCTCTTCATCCATGTCTTCTGCCTCCTCAGAGGCGTAGTCTAGCATATCGGTTAAATCCTCGATAGTGGCTACCAAGTGGGTGGTGGGTGGGTCGAAAAATTCCCAATGACCCGCCTCTGGACCGGTCTGAGCACGGGTCGAGGTCGGGTAGTCTGTGCTTTTTGTCGTTAGGATCCGATCTAGTGCCGCGCTGAGCGCTGAGAGCTCGACCGGATCAATCTGCCTAGGACTTTCGGAGTTGACCTCCGACGTGTCCGTACAAAGAGTGTGTTCGGCAGGGGCCGACCTCCGACCCTCAGGTACTATAACCGGATCTAGACTAGGAGGCAGATCATCGGCAGGGATAGACCTGAGGGCGGAGTCGAGAAGGAAACCCGAAGTTAAGGCTTCGGAGACTTCGGGCCCGTCAGACGAAACTGCGAGCCCGGAGAATGAAAGATTGCCCTGGGAGTCTACGGAGAACTCTAGGTTCCCGAATCTGATCTCTTGATTGGGGGCGACCGTCCCGATCCGACCAAGGTGGCCAGTCGGGTCAGCGTGCAGCACGATGCTACCGAAAGCGAGAAACTGTCCGGGGACGAAGGAGTCTCCGTTACGGACTTCATCGATAAGGATCAGGCGAGCCATCAATTCCTCTTGTGATTCCGTAGCGGAACTCTCAATGAAAACACCAATGTCGGCGTCAAAACCGGCGGATCTCGGGTAGGGGGTCCCAAGCTGTGAGATTAGGATCGATGGGTTACAAGAGACGGTGTTTACCCAGGTTCGGGCCCTCCTATGGAGGCAACACCCCTACGTTCTGCTTGATTGTATTGATGTGTTTGAGTATTACATAGTCGATCTACCTCGAGATCAAATAGCTAAAACCCTAGATGAGCTTGTCTGCCCTCTACAATCTAAACCCTCCGGTTTATATAGACACCGTGGGTACCTAGGGTTTACACATAGAGGCACCGATCTTCTCATCTTAACTTGGAGTGCACGCCCCGTCTTCGGAGGTTTCCTTCTAGAATACGGGGTCACCACCTATCCGGCCATTCCCGTGATAACCAGAGAGTGGCCCACCAAGCCGGCCCGTGAGAGATAGGTCAGCGGCCCGAGGACCCCTTAATCCAGGACTCCCTCAATAGGGAAGATCATTTTGAGGATATATGATTAGTAGGAAAATGATTTGATGTGTCTATAATAGATATCTTGAGGAAGTAGTTGAGACCCAATGGTGGATTACGAGACCTTCATGTTGATAGAAGAACTTGGTGGATCAAGCTGATAAAGTAGCATAACTTACCCCTCCCTTGAGGAACTTGGATTTAGTAGGATAATGGTGATCACAAGCTGAAATTCTTGGTGGTATAATAATTTGACTTTGTCAAGTAATAGTAATTGATTGGTGATGTTACAATAAAGACTTGGGGGAACCAGTAGAAATTCTTGTTGGGAATGAGATTTGGATTTAAATAGGTGATCCTAATGAGGTATTGTTGGTTAGTAGGTTGACATTGTTCGGAATAGATTGGATTTAGGCTAATGATTTCGATCATGAAGCCATACATCTTGGTGGGAGATAAACTAGGAACACTGGATTGTCTCCGATTTGATTCGAGGATCTATATGCACCTGGCATTGGAGTTTACTAGATCATCATGATGGAAAATTGTGAATATAGTACGATGAGATAGTCCTTTCAAGGATTTGGGGATTATAGGAATTCTAGGAGATATATGGAACATCATCGGTATTGGATTTGTAGCAATAGTGGATCGCGTAATAGTGGATGGTGTTTATGGATTGATTAATTGGATTCATAGGAAGGAAACAAGATCTTGGATTGGCATATTACGTGTTTCCTTAGCATAGAGATGCAACACCTTAGAACTTGGATAGGATAGCTGAGCACTTGGATTTGTAGTGTTTTATCTAAGCTTAGCAGCTTGTATGCTCCACTCGAGTATTTTTACAAAGGTATACTAGTGACATGGTTATCGATGACACATGTGATTTTGTTTAGTCCTTCCCTCGAGAGTCATGAAGATAGGTATAACATGAGGGATGTTTGGAGTTGGCTTATGTTAAGTAATATTACGGTGAAAGAGATGACTTTTGTTTGAAGAGATAGGGAGATTATTGGCATCCAAGAACTATGCTCAAGGATAAGATTATAGACGTTCACTCACATCCTAAGATCCTTGAAACCCCTAAGCTTTACCAGGCCATAACATGGTCGGACCATGACCTTAGGTCGTGACTCTAAGTCGAAAGACTACAATCAATACTCTACCTTGACCAGCCCCAACCCTATCCTTAAGGAAGGTGGACTCAAAGAACTAGGTCACGATGGAGCACAAACCACTGGACTAGTAACCACCCGTAAACAAATGCTGCTCCTAGAATTGTAAGACTAACTGGCCAACAATTGGTTCCCAGCCTTCTCTTGAGAGCAAGCTAAACCAAATATCGTCAGTCTAAGAGTCAACCCCGAGACTCACCCAAGGCCACACCGTCCGCACCTTGCGATTAATTGGATATACCGTCAAGCCGTTTTGAGGATGGCTTATGCCCACTTCTCTCACATATCCCATGAACGATGAGTTTATGAGATACTTTGAGAAATACATGTTGTCCTCATGGATGACATATTTATTTATCCAATGAGAGAAAGGAACACCATAGTCCTATTTGGATAAGCCCAGAAGCATCGATTGCCATGCCTCTCAAGTGTAAGGTTTTACCTTGAAGAAGTTGGACTCCTCGAAGCACCCTCCCCGCAAAAGAAGACATTCTTACCCAAGCAAGATAAAGGACCACTACGGTTTGGGAAACCACGACGAAGATGAACGAGCCTGATAAGTCAACCAACACTCCCTCATCGACTACCTCAGCAAGACTATGTCAGGCAGCACCGACGATCAAGCTAGACGGAACCCTCAGACATATTTATTTACCCAATCAGAGATATCCTTATTTTAAAGGTCGCTTTTCAGTTGCCGGCTGGAAAGGAACCGGGAAGTTGATAACACCCCTCACTTCACCACCTGGATGGAGTAAAGATGAGCATGACCTTCCTACTCTCTCTAGAGCTTGGAACGGAGTTCAACGATTATCTTGACCTCATTAGTAGCCCCTTTTTGGTCCAATCATGGGCATGAACCTGACTGGATAATGGCGAACCATCTGTCAAGGTAGTTCTCCCCACTAGTCCAAACCACAAACCTTGGGGACTAGATGGCTGATCTATTCTTTTTGGTAGTCAACTTATGTAGAACCCCTCAAAGACCTTCTCACAAGAAGGGACCCATTTTACCACCAGATCTCTAAGCCTGGTCTTTGGGATGAGCCTCAACCCAAAGTCTGCCACCAATAACTACGAAGAGACTAGTAAGCCAAACCCTTGAAGACATACTGAGAGTGTGCGTCTATGACGATGAAGACAAATGGCCGAAGATGACTGAAGAACGTACCTATATAGCTTAGCAAAGTGGAAGATCTCGGCAAGAAGCCTACATTGACACGCTTCAACACTCTCAAGGATGAAGACCACCCACGATTGAAGATCATCTACCTTAAGGGAGTCAACTACTTCCCCATCCACGGAATGCTACACCAAGACCTTGACCCTTTCTAGTCTAGCACGAGCCATCTAGATGTCACTAACCAGCGTGGGTAACCCCCAGGACCAACACGTAGACACAGTACTTTGCTAAGCATTCCGACTTTGGAATAAACACGCAAGCCAAACCCTTGCTCGAACCCCGTTCATCAGGCCCTTGACCTTTCGTCAGACCTAGCTTATCGCAAGAACCCCTCTCACCTCTCAGACGGAGCCAAATGATGCACTCGAAGCCACATCATCAAGAACTTCATGATCCAGAAGGATAACTACATCGAAGGAGAAGCAACACGGGAATGTGAAGACTACCTCAGACCCAAACTTTCGTATCTCTTACACGCCTAGCCTAGGAATCTTGGGGACGAGATTCTTATAAGGGGGGTAGGTCTATCATACCATGTGTTTTGCCTCATATTACTAAGGTAACATAGCTAAAAAATTAGGACCAACAAGTTTTTTTTGTGTGGTGTGATGCTTGAACTGATTGCAATCTGCTTGCTTGCTTGAATGTGCTCTAAATTCATAAAATTCCTCCTACTCTCTAGACTCATCTCCTTGATCCAAGTCTTTGCCCTATGATCATGCCATGTGTATAGGACAAAAACTATTATTACAAAATATTATTTTGGCCAAAGAGCATCTAATTAATTTAGGTTTTCAAAAACCCTGAAATGAGGTTTGTACTGCAAGTCCTCAAATTAGGGTGAATGTTTTGCCCCAAAGATTTTTATTTGGAACCTATTATATAAAATACCTCCCAAAACCACAAAATATTATTTTTATAGATTATTTTCATATTTATTTAAAGGCTTTTTCTTAAGGCCAGAAATGGTCTTTTATAGGGAAAAATTATTTTTATGCTTCCAAAATCTTTGAGAACATTTAGGGAGACTAAGTGGACAGATATATTCCATATATATGAGTTTCAACACATGGTCATGTTCAAAACGTTGGGCTAAACCATCCAAAACCCTTTCTGTATATTTCAAGTATTTCTATAAGAAATATTGTCAAATAAATCCAGGAAAACTCTAGGAAGTCACATATGCCTAATGTGATGATCTTGCCAAGTTTCATTACAATCCGAATAGTTTTGGTTCACCAAAATGCCCCAAAACCATATCTGTCCAGATCCAAATTTGAACAACCTGGCATTGTCAAGTTTCTCCATTTGATCTCAAAACTTGTGGGCATGCTCTAATCCCCAAATGATGACACTACACTAAGTGGTGCATTAAGAAGAATAGATTAGCATGAATAGATTTAAGGAAACCTGATTCTGTTGATTCCTAGGGTTTGCAAAAGTTA
The DNA here is from genome assembly GCA_039707655.1 of Elymus sibiricus. Classification (NCBI taxonomy): domain Eukaryota; kingdom Viridiplantae; phylum Streptophyta; class Magnoliopsida; order Poales; family Poaceae; genus Elymus; species Elymus sibiricus. The sequence goes on along the minus strand of CM077665.1, from coordinate 214,972,304 downwards.
CATTAGGTACTTTCTTCAAATGAGCAGAAAACTTGTGATCAAGACCAATTGGTCTTACCATTTACCCCTGGTAAATATCAGTGCCATTGGATACACTTAGATGCCCTAGGAACGCATCAAACACCTTCAGCCATAAACTTGTGGACAAGCAAAGTTGACCCAAAAAGATTCCCCTTGCCTCCAACTTTTTACCGAAACATACTCTATCCCCCTTCTACCCCTAGACAAGGTTTTGTTCCAAATGCCCAGCACTAAAAACCTTTTGGCTGAGCCCCAAGTTTATTGCTGCAAACTTGCCCTCTATGAAAACCCTTCCTACACAACTCCTCAAGCCCTCCAAACTTATCAGCGTCCTTTTACCATGCGTGCCTCACACGCCAGACATCATTGGACGACCAAAAGGTTTCCCTGGACATGCATTGGCGTGGTGACCATGTTGTTGGCATGCAAAACGGTGCTTTGCCAAGTAATCTTGTCCTGTAGCCCGAGTCCGGCTGCGGCAGGATGCCCACGCACGCCATCGGATTTCCCTTTACCACCCACGCCCCTCCCAGATGCCAGGATAGCTCCAACGCTGCTCAGACGCGCGTGCTCCCCGTGCCCGAGAGCTCGCGGCGGCCACCTGAGCTCCTCTTCGTCGCCCTTTTCCATTAACCTCCCCCAGAGCACCTTGAACGCCCCTAGTCCACCCCTATCCCCTTCGTGGACCTCCCAGACCACCCACAGCTCTCCCCGCACCCTCTTCCTTCGCCCATGGCCGGCATTGCCGCCGTTCGGCCTCGCTCAAATTCGAGCGAGCGAGCCCTCCCGCACCTCGACTTCCACCCCCAGAAAGACCCCCATGGCTATTCCATCCCCTCCAGCACCCCAAAGCTCCATCTCCACGGTGCTCCCGTGCTCGCCAGCAGTGGCGGACGCCGCCGTCCGCCCTCCCGCCGAGCTCCTCACTTCCGGTGTTCCCTGTGACCAACGCGGCCACCCCCGAGCACGGCTTGGAGCGCGGCGTCTGCCTAGGCCGTTGGCTCGGTGCCTTGTGTGGCGGAACGGCCAGAACCACGGCGACCGGCGTCCTCCCCTGCCTCCTGTTGGGAGGAAGGAGAAGGAGGCATGAGAGAGAGAGCCCTGTCGGGGTACAACGATCTATGGGCCCAGCAATGCCCCTTTCATGGTTTGGGTGAGCGAATCCTCTGGCGCAAAGAGCATCACCGGACACTGCACGCTCGAGGGTTTAGACGGGCTCGGGCTGCCGGAGCGTAATACCCAACGTCCTGTGTGGTGTAGTTTATTCGGGTTCACAGTACAAGAGCATCGCAGCACGGCAAGGATGCTTCGGGAGCGTCGCTACGCGTGTAAATACACAAAGAGTCAACACTTTTATAATTCAAGGGGTTTCCAAAGTGGCTAAAATCGTCTTTACATAGAGTAAAGAATGTGTATTCCTCTGCCGTCGTCGTTGTATTCTGACGGATTAGGACAGACGCATTAAATGCGCCATGAGGTGGCGCGCTGGTGACGTCTCCCGGCAAGAATTGTCTCTCCTTCTGTGTCGTTCGCCCAGCTACCTCTTATTCTTTCGCCATGCCGCGGACTGGTGTAGTTAAAGCTCTGATGTAATCCAGGGAAACATCCACGCGCCTCGACCAGTCTCCCCTACCCACCTGCCCACTCGACACCTGGCCGATGTAGACAATCAACCCAGCTGCATGGAGTGGAAGCTTGGCGGGCAGAGGCCTTGGCGGGTGCGCTGTTGTCCGAGCCCCCCTACAAGGAAGACTTTGATACTTGTGATCTGCGTTGGGTTTTCCGTGAAGAGGAACGAGTAATTGCAGCACAAAGTGGGTAAGTATTTCCCTCAGTTATGAAACCAAGGTTTATTGAACCAATAGGAATATCAATCCTCAACCGTCTTCAGCAGCTGCACACAAATGAACAAACTACTTGCACCCAATGCGGGCAACATGGTTGTCAGTCCCCTTGATCTCGTTATTTGCAAGCAAATGAATTGTGTAGATAATTGTTGATAAATATAAATTGCAAAATAAAATAAAAGATAAATAAAGGCAGCAAGGTAATTGTAGTGTTTGTAAATATATAAGTGAATAGACCCGGGGGCCATAGTTTTCCCTAGCGGCATCTCTCATGTCGGTAGCATACGGTGGGTAATAAATTACTGTTGGGCAATTGATAGAAAAGCGGATAGTTATGCGATGTTCACGGCAATGATCATGTGTATATAGGCATCACATCCATAAGCAAATAGGCCGGCTCCTGCCTGCACCTATTACTATTACTCCACTCATCGACCGCTATCCAGCATGCACCTAGAGTATTAAGTTAAACAAAGTAATGCTTGGAGAACGATAACATGATGTAGACAAAGAAAACTCAAACAATATGAATAAACCCCACCATTTTATCCTTAGTAGTAACAACACAAAGACGCATCTTGTCCCCTACTTTGTCACTGGGATATAGAAACTCGCTAGGTTGAACCTACGACAACGCACCATTCCCACCAAGGAAATATTAATCTACTTGGCCAAAGCACAGCAATAGATCGGAGAGCATTACAAAGCTATAATAATCATGCAATTAAGAGACAATATATAACAGAGGTATCTCAAATACTTTTCATGAATAATCTGAACATGAACCGACAATTCATCGGATCCCAACAAACACACCGCACAATAGGATTACATCGGATAGATCAAAGCGAAGATGCGATGATCATTGTATTGAAGATCATAAGTGAGCGAGATTGCCATCTAGGTACTAGCTATGGACCCGTAGGTCTGTTGAAGTACTCACACATCATCATGAGAGCAGCAAGGTTGATGAAGAGGCCCTCCGTGATCGATCCCCCCTCCGACAGGGTGCCGGAACGGAGCTCCAGATGGCCTTGTGGCGGAAAAAGGTTTTCGGGACTGCCTCCAGGGTTTTTGCAATATTATAGAATTTATAGGCCGAAGAGGGACATCGGGAGATCCACAAGGGGGCCACCACATATCAGGGCGCCCCCCCCAGGGCACGCCCTGATGTGTGGTGGGGCCCTCGTGTGTCGCCTGACCTCCTTCCGAAGCTTCTCGGTCTTGTTTTGGTCAAGAAAAAATCATCAAAAAGTTTCGTGGCAATTGGACTTCGTTTGGTATTGTAAACCTGAAAAGCTAAAAACATACAGGAAACAAGAACTTGCAGTGGGCACTGGGTCAATAGGTTAGTGCTAAAAATATTATAAATTTGTTAATAAAGACCCAAAAAGTATCCTAGAATGATAATATATCAGCATGGAACAATCAAAAATTATAGATATGATGGAGACGTATCAAGCATCCCCAAGCTTAATTCCTTCTCGTCCTCGAGTAGGTAAATGATAAAAACAATTTTTTTGATGTGACATGCTAACCACTATGTAATCTTATGCATGTATTCTCACTGAGAAAAGATGAATCAACAAATATTAACAAAGCAATAATTAAAATGTAAGAAACAGAATCATTAATCCTTAAAAGTATACGATCCTTAAGAAATGTTTACCCCCCATTCATCTTATTGTATTAGCAAGGCGTGGCTCCATCTTCACCACATTAATACATATGTTAAGCATCACGTACGGTGTCCAAGTCAGGCAATTGGTTCGTACTTTTTCAATATGCATCAACTTTTTATTCTTCACGCAATACATAAGCATGAGCCATTGGACATAGCATTTAAGTAGAATTGAATATGGTGGTAGATATCAAAGGGGTAAAAAGTGGAGAACATAGTCTCACATCAACTAGGCATACCAATAGGCTATGGAGATGCCCATCAATAGATGTAAATGCAAGGAGTAGGGATTGCCATGAAAATGATGCACTAGAGCTATAAGTGTATGAAAGCTTAAATGAAGCTAAGTGGGGTGTGCATCCAACTTGCTTGCTCATGAAGACCTCGAGCATTTGAGGAAGCCCGTCATAGGAATATACAAGCCAAGTTTGTAATATTGAATAGGTAATTCCCTCTAGAATATGAAAGTGATATATCATGAGACTCTCTACATGAAGAGCATGGTGACACTTTGAGGCACAAATGTGGTAAAAGAGAGTAGCAAAGTCCCTTCTCCCATTTTCACTCATTTTTTTGAATGGATGGTGGGATCATTTGGCCTCCCCCATCTTTATTTCCGTCCGGAGTCTCATCTCGACTTATGGGAGAATCATCGTCTCCATCATTATTTCCTCACTGGGACAATGCTTTAATAATGATGATCATCACACTTTTATTTACTTTCAACTCGATATGGAGAACTGATATGAAGATATGACTCTGTATGAATGCCTCTGGCACTGTACCAGGATGTGCAATGATCTAGCGTGACATGTATCAAAAATATGATGAAAAGTGGCGTTGCCACAAATACAATGTCAGCTTGATATGATCATGCAAAGCAATATGACAATGAACGAACTAGTCATGTGAAGTGACGATGAAATTTGCATGGCAATATATCTCAGAATGGCTATGGAAATGCCATGATAGGTAGGTATGGTGGCTGTTTTGAGTAAGATATCATAAGACTTGTGTGCAACTGAGCGTGTCATGTCACGGGGTTTGGATGGACCGGCGAAAGTTGCACCGATCCTCGAGGTTAGAACGGGCTATGCACGGTACCGAAGAGGCTAGCAAACTATGAAAAGGTGAGATTGTGTATGTCCATGGTTTCACATTAGTCATAAGGAACTCATATACTTATTGCAAAGTTTTATTAGTTTATCATAAATCAAAGTACTACTCGCATGCCCCGAGGGAAGAGGTTGGTAGGAGTTAACCATCGCGCGCTTCTGACCCGAACCAACACTAGGATTTCAATGAGGAATAGAAATGCTCACACATCATCACCATGCCTCTTTAATTTTTAGATGGAAAAAAAGGTCAACCTTTCTGAATATTGACAGTTCTATGGTTTCACAATTATGAACTCATCCCTAGTTCATATTACCACATCAATATCATTGACCCACAATTTCTTTATATGTGCTACATGATGGTTTTGATTATCACTCATTGAATACCCAATATTTTTGGACTAGTCTTATGACCCATGCAAATTACCGTCACTATTTATTAACTCTCAAACAAATGTAAGTGAAGAACGAGAGTGAAATCATTTCTATAAAATCTACACGCCACCGTCCTCAAAAAGATATGAGTGAAGTACTACAGCAAGTGCTAAGCTCAAAAGATATAAGTGAAGCTCATAGAGTATTCTAACAAATTATGATGAAGGTGTATATCTGTTAAATAGGTGTGTCTAGCGAACAATGATTTTGGCAAACTCAAAGTAAAAGCAAACAAAAGAAAACCACGCTCCAAGCAAAACTCATATCATGTCACGAATAAAAATATAGCTTCAAGTGACATACCGATGGATTTGAGACGAAAGAGGGGATGCCTTTGGGGCATCCCCAAGCTTAGACGATTGAGTCTCATTTAAAATATTACCTTGGGTGACTTGGGAATCCCCATGCTTAGGCTCTTGCTACTCCTTATTCCTTTGTCCATCAAGATAACACCCAAAACTTGAAAACTTCAATCATACAAAACTCATCAAAATCTCGTGAGATCCGTTAGTATAAGAAACATATTGCATACTTTAAGTATTGTTATAAATTTATTCAAATTTCATAAATGCATAATAGGTACTGTATTATAACTTCTTCATGGCTTATACCCCCCGATACAATCCATATCATAATCATATCAAGCAACTATGCAAGCAAAAACAGAATCTGTCTAAAACAGAATAGTCTGTAGCAATCTCTAGAGAACCTATACTTCTGTAATTGTAATTTTTTTGAAAATTTAGGAAAACCTCTAAAATTTATATAGAAACATTGTGTAAAACTTTCAGATCATTATCACGCTACAGTAAAAAATGAAAAATCTTGTACTGGAGTCAAAAGTTTTTGTTTTGTTTGAGCATCGATTCTACTCATCTTGTGAGTCATCCCAAAGGCTTTACTTGGTACAAACACTAATTTAAACACAAAAACATAATCATTACAGAGGCAATAATCATGCTATTAAAAATAAACAGAAATTTTAAAGCAAAAAATTTAAGATAACTATTTGGTTGCCTCCCAACAAGCGCTATTGTTTTATGCCCCTAGCTAGGCATAATGCAAAGTTTCAAGTATTGTCATCTTTGCTCACAAGGGATCCACTCTCCTTCATGTCCCTTAAAACTAGATCTTCTAAAATCTTCCTTAACAAATTTTCCATCTCTATTTTAGTGGAAGGGCTCAAGTGATCAAGAGGATTTATAATATCATCACTAACATCATCATGATCATAGGGATCTTCATACAAAACATGAATTTCATCATTGATAGGTTCCCTAATAGTGTTTTCCTGCCAATCTTCACTAAACCCTTAATTTATTCCTTTAGCAATCCACTCAAATTTATCACAAGTATGAAAGAATAAAGCTTGCATTAATTCTTCGGGCGAAACATTTCTCCTCATATTCTCACTAAAACCTTGGCAATTACTAGATTCCATCATACGCAAAGCATCTTTATTATGTAGGATCACTTCTATAGGGCGAGTTTCATATTTTACTCTATAAAAGGAGAATATGTTTCTTGCTTCCCGCACGATATAATAAAATTCATGCATAAGGATGATGGTAACAATTTTCTTAATCTTAGGATTACGGATGCTCGGAAGTCCCAAAAAAATCTTTTGGAGCATAGGATGGAGATGCACAAACTTTCTTTCTAGCTTCAAAATTAACATAGTAATAGCATCCACATAACAACTTGTCTATTCAAGTATGGTTCCTTTAGTAAAAGGGATAGCTCCCGAGCACTCAAAAAATTCTTGTATAATATGTTTCCCAATGATGTTCCCACTACCCACTTCATAGATTTTTGATTTTAAAACCGTGTGGGTATTACTACTAGGAACTTGATTTTTAGGAGGTTCATGGATAGCATCAACAATATTTATTCTCTCCTCTTCCGTGTCACTAGCACTATCTTCACTAGCGCTCTCAACAATAGCTTTATCAAACTCAGACATGATAACTACTTCAAGCAAGCAAAGGGGTAAACTAGTAACAAGCAAAGATAAATATTTTTGTATTTTTGTTTTTTATGAGACAAGCTAAATATAACAGAAAATAAAAAGAAGAACAAGTGAATGAAAATTTGTGTGAAGTTGCTTGATAATTGATGATGATATTCCTCGGCAACGGCGCCAAAAATCCTTCCTGGTACTTGTGATGTGCGTTGGGTTTTTTGTGAGGAGGAATGGGTAATTGCAACACAAAGTGGGTAAGTATTTCCCTCAGTTATGAAACCAAGGATTATCGAACCTATAGGAATATCAATCATCAACCGTATTTAGCGACTGCACACAAATGAACAAACAACTTGCACCCAACGCGGGCAAGAGGGTTGTCAATCCTCTTGATCTCGTTATTTGCAACCAAATGAATTGTGTAGATAATTGTTGATAAATATAAATTGCAAAATAAAATAAAGGAAGCAAGGTAATTGTAGAGTTTGTAAATATATAAGTGAATAGACCCGGGGGCCATAGTTTTCCCTAGCGGCATCTCTCATGTAGGCAGCATACGATGGGTAACAAATTACTGTTGGGCAATTGATAGAAAAGCATATTGTTATGCGATGTTGACGGCAATGATCATGTGTATATAGGCATCACGTCCATAAGCAAATAGGCCGACTCCTGCTTGCAACTATTACTATTACTCCGCTCATCCACCGCTATCCAGCATGCATCTAGAGTATTAAGTAAAACAGAGTAATGCTTGGAGAACGATGACATGATGTAGACAAAGTAAACTCAAACAATATGAATGAACCCCATCGTTTTATGCTTAGTAGAAACAACACAAAGACGCATCTTGTCCTCTACTTTGTCACTAGGATATAGAAACTCGCCAGGTTGAACCTGCCACAATGCACCACTCCCACCGATGAAATATCAATCTACTTGGCCAAAGCAAATCAATAGATCGGAGAGCATTACGAAGCTATAATAATCATGCAATTAAGAGACAATATATATCAGAGGTATCTCAAATACTTTTCAGGAATAATATGAATATAAACCCACAATCATCCCAAGAAACAGACTGCACAATAGGATTACATTGGATCGATCAAAGCGAAGACGCGATAATCACTGTATTGAAGATCATAAGAGAGTGAGAGATTGCCATCGAGGTACTAGCTATGGACCCGTAGGTCTGTGGTGAACTACCCACACATCATCATGAGGGCAGCAAGGTTGACGAAGAGGCCCTCCGTGATCGATCCCCCCTCCTGCAGGGTGCCAGAACGGAGCTCCAGATGGCCTGGCGACGGAACTAAGAGTTGCGCCGGCGGAAAAAGGGTTTCGTGACTGCCTCTAGGGTTTTTGCAATATTAGAGATTTTATAGGCCGAAGAGGGACGTCGGGAGAGCCAGAAGGGGGCCACCACATATCAGGGCGCCCCCCAGGGCGCGCGCTGATGTGTGGTGGGGCCCTCTTGTGCCTCCTGACTTCCTTCCAAAGCTTCTCGGGCTTGTTTTGGTCCAGAAAAAATCATCAAAGAGTTTTGTGGCAAATGGACTTCGTTTGGTACTGTAAACCTGAAAAGGCAAAAACATACAGCAAACAACAACTAGCACTGGGCACTGGGTCAATAGGTTAGTGCTCAAAAATATTATGAATTGGTAAATAAAGACCCAAAAAGTATCCTAGAATGATTATATATCAGCATGGAACAATCCAAAATTATAGATACGTTGGAGACGTATCAAACTTGCCAGTTCGCTCTAGTCTTTGTACGAAGGTCTTGGCATCCAAATCCAGCCCGACGGGGGCCTGCTGGTCTGGAGGCCGTGGTCGTCTGGTGCTCAACTCATGGTACTAAAGGCCCTGCTCTTTAGTACACCGACAGCAGCCCCCGGGCCTGGGCCACACTTGCGCCCGTGACATTTGTTGGGCCAGGCCCAAAAACAGTGCACAGACTCATGCGGCCGCAATTAACCACGATTATGCTTGACCATCCCTCCCACCCCTTCCCGCAATATGCATTGAGTGCGAACTGCTGGGGAAGTGGGGCGAGAAGGCGTTGGAAGGATACGCCTGAAAAACCGCATCGCGTCGGCCCGAAGGGGCACATCCTGTACCACGTATTTTCATACGTGGTTCATTATTGGAGGAGAGGGGGGCGCCCAAGCAGTGCGCATGGCATCTGGCGGTCAGCCTCCGAGTTGTTCCGTATCGTTTGGGTGTCCTCCCCTTTCCACTTCGTCTCCCTCTCCTAATTGCATCCTGTGTGACGCATGTCACGCAAGAGGGCCGGCATTGGCTGGGAAGGGCGGTCTCTAGCACTGGCTGTGCGCCAGTGCGCGCTCACCCTTGGTCGCAAAGAGCCAACCCCTCCTCTTTCCCGCCCCTATAAATAGGGTGGGGGCGAGGTAGTGCGTTGCTCATCCGCGCCCTTCTGCTCCAGCATACCATCTAGTGCCTTCCCCTTTCTTCCTCTGTCGTCTTCTCCAGTGCGCCATTCTGCCATGGCGAGGGGTCGCGTTCGTGCTCGTGGATCCGGTGCCGCATGTCACAGCCCCAGTTTAGCTTTGCTTGTCATTGCATATTCATGCATGCATTCTAAATTCAAATGTATTTGAATTGGGGGAAGTATCAAGCCTCAGAGAGAATTTTGACAAATGATCAATAAATTTTTTTCCTCAAACAACCCCAAGAAAATGTTCTTTGTATTCTAGGAAAATATTGGCAGGAGGAAAAATGCACACCAATATTTCTGGAATCACAGTGGTAGTTATGTTGGGCAATTGAGTTAATCTAACAATTATTTTCCATGGATTTATATTTTTCATATATAAAATGGTTTGGTATATTTTCAAACCAGAACAATTGAAGATAAATAGAAAAGACAAAAATATGAAATAAAAGGCAGAGCTTACCTGACCTACCTGTAGCCGGCCCAGCACAGGAGAAGGCCCAGCCCACTAGGAGGAGAGCCGTGGTCGTCTTCACCTCTGCCTACTGGCAGAGGTGTGTCGCCCGCGCGCGCGTCCGAGGCCAGCTCCTATTTGCCACGGAGCTGCTCGCCTCCCCCTCATCCAAATCCCCTGGCCTGGAGATGCCCTGCGCCTGCCCCTATCTCTCCCCTCTCTCTCTGCGCTCTGCCTCTTCCTCCAGCTCTCTGTCCCGAGCCTACTCGAGACCGCCGGCGAGTACCACCGCGGCCATCGGCATTCCCTTGCCCCGCTGCCATGTCCGAGAGATCCGCAACGGCGCCCTTGCCCTCATCGCCGAAGATCGAGCCCCTAGGAGCTGGAAGTGTACCGCATTGAGCTCGTTATCACCGCCGGTGCCCGAGGCCGGCCGTCGTCGATTCTTGCCGTCAAGAACGCCCCCGAGCCCACTGACCTCCCCGTCCGATACCACGTGAGGCCTCCTTCGTTTTCCCTCTGCCACTTCCGTCCTTCCCATCCTCTAGCTTCCCCCCACCTAGCCGGAGCTTGCCGTCGCACGGCCATAACACAGCCGTGGCCTGAACTCAAGCCAACCGCGCTCTCGCAGCGCACTGTGCTTAGCACAATGCCAGGAACCTGGTGAGCTCCTCGGCCACCCCCCCGTGCACCACACTCCCATCCCCTTAAAACCCGAGCTGGAGCCGCCGCCCCGCCCTTCGCCGGCATCACCTCCGGCCACCCCACGACCTACCGGTCGATCCGTTGGATGCGGACGAGCAAGGGCTCCCCCAGGGTGCCCTCGGTGCGCCAAATGGATGGGGGGAGCGCAACTCCGGCGAACTCCCGCCGTCAGTTTGGTCGTCGCCGGTCTAAATCCGGCCACTGCTGACATGGCCCGGCTATTAGGGCCTAATTGCCTGCTAATTAACCTCTAAGACAGTGACAGCCAGACCCCACGGGCTAATAAATCCCCGGTTTAAAATAAACCATTTTGTTTAAAGTTGCAGACACTGACTTGTGGGACCCACAGGTCAGTTTTGACCAGGAATCGGACTGTGACCAGCTGACATCACTATGACATAATGCTGATGCAGTAATTAATTTCTGGAGTTTAAATAAATCTAAAATGATTTATTAATTCGAGAAAATGTTTAAAACTTCTACAATTCTTATAAAATAATCTATAACTCAGATGAAAATAATTTATATATAAAAAATGATCAGAAAAATCCAATGAATCTGTTCATGCCATGATCATGCATGCTTGAACAAGTTAACATCACCAAGTAGGACATTTTATGATTAGGGAAAATTGGATAATTTGTTTTGGATTGGAATTTGATATATATTTGAATTCCACTTCAGTTAACTTGGATTAATGTTGCATATGGTCAATTCAGCACCTTAACATGCCATATCATACATCATGTTTGTTGCATCACATTGAATGTGCTTCTTTCTTGTTTATCGATGTTGTTCCCTCTCGGTAGATGTTACTCTGACATTGAGATCGATGCCACCGATGAAGACTCACTATTATCTTCAGAAGTGTCAGGCAAGCAACCCCCCTTGAGCATTTCGATACAATCCCACTCTCTGGCTCTTGCTCTCGTTTCAATGCATTAGGACAAACGATTCAACTGTTCCTTGTGTTCCGGTAGTTGAACCCACTCCTTTGCATGACCTGTCATTGTCACAGTAAATAGCTAAACCATGCAACCTAGCATACCTGGTAGATGCTTGAGCCATGTTGTGCTATAACCCTGTTATGCTTGCTATGCATACAGTTGTCTCAGGTCTGATTCATCTGGGTGATGAACCAGAGTGAAATGGATGTGTCCTAATGATGAAGGTTAAGTGTTGAACCTGTTTTGGTAAAGGTAGCAATGAGAGGCCATGTAGGAGAACATGGTGGGTTGTCTCATTGAAGCCGCTCATATGAACTGAGTTCCGTGTTTGTGTTCCAAGACTAGCTACTACCGGTAACTCGAGCTCTCTCGGCCTATTAACCTACCATGTTCTCAGTCCAGGAGTCGAAGTAGTTCGAAACGTTGATAGGTGTGGCACGGCCAGCGAAGTGGATGAACGGCCTAGTCGGGACCGGCTTGGGGCCCTGCTCACAACGTTTGAGGCCGTATTGGAAACCTCGGCCGGACTTCCATTATGGGTTCCAACTCAGATAGGCGACTGCCTTGGACGTGAGTCGTTGTAAGTTAACGTCCGTGGCCGACTCCCTCGCTAGGCTTCCGCTTGAAGGTTGCCGAGGTGCCTTTTTACGTGCACATGGCGGTAAGTGGCGGGAGCATGTGTGATGAAGTACACCCCTGTAGGGTAAACTATCTATTCGAATAGCCGCGTCTGCGGATATGGACTACTTGGATGGTTATGTAGTTCATAGATAACTTAAACGGATACTTTAAAATACTCCAGATAAGTGTGAGTGCTATGGATGGCTTCTCGTAGGAAGATGAGAGAGGATCCGTAGTGGTGTATTGATATGGTGAATATGTGGACTCGTGTGTGATACGCCACCTCAAAGAAAGTACTCATAGGCGTAGTACAGGTTAGCCAAGAGTCAAAGCTGGCTTGCTGCAATAAACTCCACAACCCCCTTTGTTGACAATGATGCATATGTAGATAGTTCTGATGTAAGTATTGCTGAGTACCTTTGTACTCACGTTTGCTTATCTATGTTTTTGCAGATGATAGCTCAGTCTCATTAGTGATTCTTACGACGTGAAGTTCGATGTTGACCGGGTTAGCTTGGGAATCCCAGACAGAGGTCTGGCTCCTTTGGTCGGGTCGTTGTAGCTTTTCAGGCTCTTCCAGCTGCTTTTAGTAGATGTGTGTATCCAGACATGTAACTTCCGCTCGTTGTTTGTATGCTCTGAATGTTGGGTCATGTGACCCCAACTGCTTGTAACATTATATTATGTTGGCTCTTCGGAGCCTCCTAAATAAATGTTATGTTGTAGAGTTTTATTGTGATGCCATGTTGTATCTACGCATATCGTGCATATTGCGTGTATGATTGAAATGCATTGGTATGTGTGGGATTCGACACCTAGTTGTGTGCCTTTAGTAGCCTTCTTTATGGGGAAATGCCTCTTTGTGCTTCCATGAGCCTTGGTAGCTTGCTACTGCTCCGGACACATTAATTCCATGTAGCTTGCTACAACTCGTCTACACACGTTGATGACCGACACCTGCATTGTTGGGTTACGTATGCCTGTCCTTGTACGGTTGTGACACTTGGGTCTATGACTAGTCATGTCGACCCGGGTTCTTTGACGTGTGAATGCTAGCGACATGTTCATATCCGTGAGCCAAAAGGCGCAAACGGTCCCGGCCAAGGTAAGGTGATAGTCGTGGGTTACCGTGTGTGAGGCCGCAAAGTGGTGTGACATGTTATAGGCTGGATTCATATGGCTTAGGATCGGGGTCCCAACAGCGTTGGTATCAGAGCTTGACTGCCTGTAGGATTACCAAGCCAAACTGGTCGATGTTTGAGTCTAGAACTGCTTTAGTTATATAAGGGAATTGATTGTGGAAGGGAACGTAAGATTCTTTTTACTCCTTTCCTCGTGTCATTCTAATTCTGAGTCACCCTCTTCCTTATTCTACGGGGTTTAAAACTAGGCTTTCTTATCTATCTATCAGGATGACGAGTTACTATGCTGGAGACCTATAGGAAAGGTGTTGTCTTCTTGGATCGATGTCGCCATAAGAATTCAATGTTATGTTGTCAGTTGTCTTGCAGGTTGCCTCATATTTCATGCCCGTACAGCCGTTATGATGTCCGAGTTATCCAAGGGTTATAAATAATCTGATGCAATTGCAAACTCTTCCATCTTGAATCGATGTATTTTGGGCCAGACAAAGCACACTAATTGTTGTGTTGAGGTACTCCTCTACCTTGACGTATATGTTAAAGGTGTTTAGGAAACCATGTTATCTCAGAGAACCACCCAATACTCTAGTTGTGTTTTGTGTTCCCAGTGTGATAATTCTGGCCATCGTTATCGAAAGCATCCTATGATGCTATCTAGTCAGTAGGTATTCTGTTTCTGGGTTCTTGAACCCGAGAATCATTCTGCTCACTCCTGTTGATAGTGTTTTCTCGTTCCTTTAGGATGATTAGTAACCTTGTTATAGTCTTCAAGGTACGTGGTATATCACTCTTCCAGTACCATGAACCAGTCATGGCAGAAGTTCCTCGTGAACTAAAGATCACAACAAGAGTGCTCTTCATAAGTTCTCCATTCCATAGTTGTGACTCTGCCAATCCTACCTTTTCGCATGGGTTATCCAGAAGAATTTTGTTGAACTCGTTCGACATGCTGACCTATGCATCTACAACTCAGGAAAATCATGTGCTCTTGAGTTGCCCTTTTCAATTGATCTCTGACCATTATCTATCCGTGGAGAGTCAAGAGTAGTTGTGCATTCGTTCATCGATGCCTATCATTCTTGTGGTTTGTCAGGTCATTCTATTTCAGAATGCCTAGGAGAAACAAACTCCAGTACCTCATCCATTTCTTTGATTGGGTCGAAGTAGTTGTATTCCGCAGATCAAAATGCAAATCCAGCTTTTGCTGTGTTCTACCTTGAAGTATTACCCTCTTTATGTGAGAAGTATCGTGAGAATTGCACCACCTCTCATCAATTCTTGATACAGTGGTACTTCTTGCCATCATTATTCATTTCTTGGCCTCCTTGTCTGTTGTAACCGGAACATCGACAAGTGAACCGTGATGTGTGAAATCAATACTCCTAGCAATTCCATTGCTTGAAAGTTAATGGACAATAATTTCATTCTTCGTGTGTTGATTATTGAATCATCATTCTAAGATTGATTGTGCCACCTAGTCCATCTTTCATGGTGCACTGTTCGATCAACGAGTTAGGATTGTGTCAATCCTTCGCTCTTTTGATCATATCATCTTGCCCTGAAAAGCAAGATTGTTCCCGAGCTTGATAACATATCGGTGGTCTGTGATTTTACGAATATCTTCTTGGAAGTATCACTAGGTTGTCCCCTGACCGTTATGTTGAGTTCGTGATCAAGTTGGTTTCCTGTAAGCCACCCCTTCTCCAAGACTCTATGTTGGATACCCCTAAGCTAGTTGGTTAAGCTAAACAACAACTTGGAGAGTTGAAAGGTAAAAGCTTGATCTAACTTAGTTCATGTTAAGGGATATCTTTGGTGTTGTGTGTGTGTTGAGGGAAGATGATACCTTCATCGATTGATCCTTGTGATCAATTGTTGCATGTATTGTCTTATTCAATCCTTGATTTGAGTGTGGGCTATCGTCAAATCAAAATCAGAACCAAAGATTTTACTAATTTTGTTTTACTCGTGGATGTTTCCTCGAGCATGCACCATTATATCTTTTGGTCTGACCAATGCTATCAGCTTGTTCACATAGTTGTGGAATTCCATTTATATGAATATCTCGATGAATTGTTGTTGAGCCCACCGGAAACATTTTCATTGTTCCATGATTCATGTTGGACATTAAGCTAGTGTTGGAAACTTTGTAGTCAATATCTTCGTGTCCCATACATGAAGTATACGTTGGGTGTAAGAAGTGACTTCCTCCCAGTCCACGTGTACTTGATGCAAGATGTCGCCATGAATTGGAGAAAGTTTAAATTGCTTCCTCTGGAATCATCCCAAGTCAACCATGCATGTGCGAAGTATGCTGTGGTTGAGAGATTAGCTACCTCCAATCCACATGTATTTCCTAGCACACCAAGCCACTGATTGACTTGTTCAACGAAAAGAAGTTAAGTTCTACTCCTGAAGGTACCAGACGGACTTGCACCTAGCTTCGTTATCCGCAATGATGGTTCCCAACCAGAACTCGGAAGTGTTTTGTTGTAAGGTTTCTATGTGGTCACAATTGTCTTGGACACTGTGTTCACGTGGGTCTTGCAATCCAGCTCATGTTTTGGTGTTGACTTCCGTAGTTCCTCTCCCAAGAATTCTGCAATGTCATCTCGTCAATTTGTGTAGCAACCTTTCACTTTCAGACATGTTGAGTCTGGAATATCGTGACACCAACCATATCTGAATTTCAGGCAGATATAATGGTCAGAACGGTACCCAAGAATTATAATATTGGTCTCTCTATAACCCGGTAAAGTGATGTTGTGGCTAACACACCTAGCCGGAAGACCTATTATTATAACATCTTGTATTAGCAACATTGGCCACTTCCCCATGAGGACCTTGTATGACTTGCTCTAAAGTTATTTCTCATGGACCCTTGGGACCCCATGAAGTCCGACCTCTACTTGATGTTCTAGATACCAAGCACTATCTATAATTGGGTATCCTAGATACCAAGCATTTAGATACCAAGCTAAATGTCTCTCGGTCGATCATCCAGATTTCGTTTTCTTGGCAAAGCTAAGATGAAATCTGAGAAAGTGGTGTCTTCCTTTGCATCTGCATCCTCCATCGCTATTCATCATGGTAGTATGGTGTGTTGCCAGGATCCTTGGCATGGATGTTGGTAGAACCGTGATGGATATGGAAATGCTCAAGTTCTTGAGAGCACGCTCAGAAACTGGGTTATACCTCGATATCAATTGGAATGTGCCTTCCGTTTGCCGAGTTATCCTATAACTCCAGTTTCCTTGCCAAGCTGGGTATGCTATTCGTTCAAATTCTTTCCAACAATCGTTGGTGAATTGCCTTAGCCTGGTAGGAAGAGTTTCAATGATCTTTGTATCAAAAGTAATTCTTTTTGCCACTTAAGGGATAATCCTACGAGTCACCTTTCTTACGGTGCCCGTTATGGTATGAAGGGAAACTAACTCCTCGCTACTTTGAAACCTCATCACCATCTACTTTAGCGTGGAATTGTTGCCTACCAATTGAACCTTTGTCATCTGCTTCTTTTGTCGCTCTCGATGTGTGTTCTGCGTCTCAGCTCAAGGGATGCTCCTACGTCTCATTCTACGAGTTGATCATGAGTTGCTTGATCTTTGAGAAGATCGATTCTTGTAGAGTTTTCTGTTCCTCTTGTCGTCATGTTTGGATGAAGATCCCAAAGGAAAAGATGTCAAGATCAGCATGATGCAATGAATCAACATCTTCGAGAAGGGCAATTGGATCCTGAAGATCATGACGTTGTAATAGTTTAGTGTTCCCTCTTGCTCTTACCCTACACCTGAATCTCGGGAGGAGATTCTTGTTTAGTGGGGGTGAGTTGTCACAGCCCCAGTTTAGCTTTGCTTGTCATTGCATATTCATGCATGCATTCTAAATTCAAATGAATTTGAATTGGGGAATTATCAAGCCTCAGAGAGAATTTTGACAAATGAGCAATATAAAAATTTCCTCAAACAACCCAAAGAAAATGTTCTTTGTATTCTAGGAAAATATAGCAGGAGGAAAAATGCACACCAATATTTCTGGAATCATAAAGGTAGTTACGTTGGGCAATTGAGTTAATCTAACAATTATTTTCCATGGATTTATATTTGTCATATATAAAATATGAGTCCATTAATTCTGAAACATTTTGTGGTGCTATAGCTTAGTCCACTGGACTCACCTGCAAATTATCCGAACAATTGAAGATAAATAGAAAAGACAAAAATATGAAATAAAAGGCAGAGCTTACCTGACTTACCTGTAGCCGGCCCAGCACAGGAGAACGCCCAGCCCACCAGGAGGAGAGCCGTGGTCGTCTTCCACCTCTGCCTACTGGCAGACGCGTGTCGCCCCCGCGCGTGTCCGAGGCCAGCTCCTGCTTGCCACGGAGCTGCTCGCCTCCCCCTCGTCCAAATCCCCTTGCCTCGAGATGCCCTACGCCTGCCCCTATCTATCCCCTCTCTCTCTGCTTTCTCCCTCTTCCTCCAGCTCTCTGTCCCGAGCCCGCTCGAGACTGCCGGCGAGTACCACCACGGCCATCGGCGTTCCCTTGCCCCGCTGCCATGTCTGAGAGATCCGCAACGGCGCCCTCGCCCTCATCGCCGAAGATCGAGCCCCCAGGAGCTGGAAGTGTACCGCATCGAGCTCGTGCTCACCGCCGGTGCCCGAGGCCGGCTGTCGTCGATTCGTGCCGTCAAGAACGCCCCCGAGCCCACTGACCTCCCCCTCCGATGCCACGTGAGGCCTCCTTAGTTTCCCTCTGCCACTTCCGTCCTTCCCATCCTCTAGCTGCCCCCCACCTAGCAGGAGCTTGCCACCGCACGGCCATGACACCGCCGTAGCCTGAGCTCAAGCCAACCGCACCCTCGCATCGCATCGTGCTAAGCACAACGCCAGGAACCTGGTGAGCTCCTCGGCCAGTCCCACCGTGCACCACACTCCCATCCCCTTAAAACCCGAGCTGGAGCCGCCGCCCCGCCCATCGCCGGCATCACCTCCGGCCACCCCACGACCTGCCGGTCGGTCCGTTGGACGCGGATGAGCAAGGGCTCCCCCAGGGTGCCTTTGGTGCTCAAATGGATGCCGGGAGCGCAACTCCGGCGAACTCCCGCCGTCAGTTTGGTTGTTGCCGGTCTAAATCCGGCGACTGCTGACATGGCCGGGCCATTAGGGCCTAATTGCCTACTAATTAACCTCTAAGACACTGACAGCCGGACCCCACGGGCTAACAAATCCCCGGTTTAAAATAAACCATTTTGTTTAAAGTTACAGACACTGACATGTGGGACCGCAGGTCAGTTTTGACCTGGAATCGGTGTGTTGACCAGCTGATGTCACTATAACATAATTGTAATGCAGTAATTAATTTCTGGAGTTGAAATAAATCCAAAATGATTTATTAATTCCAGAAAATGTTTAAAACTTCTAAAATTCTTATAAAATAATCTATAACTTGGATGAAAATAATTTATATATGAAAAATGATCAGAAAAATCCAATGAATCTAGTTATGCCATGATCATGCATGTTTGAACAAGTTAAAATCACCAAGTAGAACATTTTATGATTAGGGAAAATTGGATAATTACTTTTAGATTGGAATTTGATATATATTTGAATTCCACATCAATTAACTTGGATTAATGTTGCATTAGGTCAATTCAGCACCTTAACATGCCATACCATACATCTTGTTTGTTGCATCACATTGAATGTGCTTCTTTCTTGTTTATCGGTGTTGTTCCCTCTCGGTAGAGGTTACTCTGACGTTGAGATCGATGCCACCGATGAAGACTCACTGTTATCTTCAGAAGTGTCAGGCAAGCAACCCCCCTTGAGCATTTCGATACAATCCCACTCTCTGGCCCTTGCTCTCGTTTCAATGCATTAGGACAAACAATTCAACTGTTACTTGTGTTCCGGTAGTTGAACCCACTCCTTTGCATGACCTGTCATTGTCACAGTAAATAGCTAAACCAAGCAACCTAGCATACCTGGTAGATGCTTGAGCCATGTTGTGCTATAACCCTGTTATGCTTGCTATGCTTAGAGTTGTGTCAGGTCTGATTCATCTGGGTGATGAACCGAAGTGAAATGGATGTGTCCTGATGTTGAAGGTTAAGTGTCGAACCTGTTTTGGTAAAGGTAGCAATTAGAGTCCATGTAGGAGTACATGGTGGGTTCTCTCATTGAAGCCGCTCATAGGAACCGAGTTCCGTGTTTGTGTTCCAAGACTAGCTACTACCGCACATTGGGCTCCAGTAACTCGAGATCTCTCGACCTATTAACCTACCCAGTTCTCAGTCCAGGAAGCGCAGTAGTTCGAAACGTTGATAGGTGTGGCACGGCCTGCGGAGTGGATGAACGGCCCAGTCGGGACCGGCTTGGGACCCTGCTCACAACGTTTGAGGCCATATTGGAAACCTCGGCCAGACTTCCATTATGGGTTCCAACTCAGATAGGCGACTGCCTTGGACATGAGTCATTGTAAGTTAACATCCGTGGCCGACTCCCTCGCTAGGCTTCCGCTTGAAGGTTGTCAAGGTGCCTTTTTACGTGCACATGGCGGTAAGTGGCGGGAGCATGTGTGACGAAGTACACCCATATAGGGTAAACTATCTATTCGAATAGCCGTGTCTGCGGATATGGACTACTTGGATGCTTATGCAGTTCATAGATAACTTAAACAGATACTTTAAAATACTCCAGATAAGTGTGAGTGCTATGGATGGCTTCTCGTAGGAAGACGAGAGAGGATCCGTAGTGGTGTAATTATATGGTGAATATGTGGACTCGTGTGTTATACGCCACCTCAAAGAAAGTACTCATAGGTGTAGTACAGGTTAGCCAAGAGTCAAAGCTGGCTTGCTGCAATAAACTCCACAACCGCCTATGTTGACAATGATGCATATGTAGATAGCTGATGTAAGTCTTGCTGAGTACCTTTTTACTCACGTTTGCTTATCTATGTTTTTGCAGATGAGACCTCAGTCTCATTAGTGATTCTTACGACGTGAAGTTCGATGTTGACCGGATTAGCTTGGGAATCCAAGACAGAGGTCTGGCTCCTTTGGTAGGGTCGTTGTAGCTTTTCAGGCTCTTCCAGCCGCTTTTAGTAGATGTCTGTACCTAGACATGTAACTTCCGCTCGTTGTTTGTATGCTCTGAATGTTGGGTCATGTGACCCCTCCTGCTTGTAACATTATACTATGTTGGCTCTTCGGAGCCTCCTAAATAAATGTTATGTTGTAGAGTTTTGTTGTGATGCCATGTTGTATCTACGCATATCGTGCATAGTGCATGTATGATTGAAATTCATTGGTATGTGTGGGATTCGACACCTAGTTGTGTGCCTTTGGTAGCTTTCTTTACGGGGAAATGCCTCTTTGTGCTTCCATGAGCCTTGGTAGCTTGCTACTGCTCCGGACACATTGATTGACCGGCGTGTATCCTTCTTTGCTGCTGTGTCTGTCCCTACGGGGAAATGTCACGCGGTGTAATGGAGTCCATGTAGCTTGCTACGACTCGTCTACACACGTTGATGACCGACACCTGCATTGTTCGGTTACGTATGCCTGTCCCTGTACGGTTGTGCCACTTGGGTCTATGACTAGTCATGTCGACCCGGGTTCTTTGACGTGTGAATGCTAGAGACATGTTCATATCCGTGAGCCAAAAGGCGCAAACGGTCCCGGCCAAGGTAAGGTGGCAGCCGTGGGTTACCATGCGTGAGGCCGCAAAGTGGTGTGACATGTTACAGGCTGGATTCATATGGCTTAGGATCGGGGTCCCGACACCGCGGCGAGGGGCGCCCCGATTGTGGTGACAACGGGAGGGGTTGGCTCCAGCTCCCGCGGAAGGAAGTCATCCAGGGGCCGCGGAGGGACGGCGTCCCGGGGCCATGAAGTGACGGCTTTGTCTGCCCGTGGCGGTTGTAGCAGCTCACCTCTCCCGCAGCCTCATACGGGGATCCATGCGGAGGAGGAGGTGCAGGAGTACGTCGTGGCGATACCTTGGCAACAACAAAGCTGGCTCCGCCTCTCCAACCCCTTCGCGTGGTCCATGGAGGGCAGTCATCCCCGAGGCTTTTTGCTCCGGGCGAACCGCTGCTGCAACGGGACCGCTTGGGTGGGCGTTGACCTCTGTGCCGGGAGCACCATGTTCCTGGCGCGGGGTGGAAGTCGTTCGCCCGTTCCTGTGGCCTGCGACCCGGGCATCTCCTCCACTTCAAATTTGAAGGCTCCGCCACCCTCTTCATGAAGATCTTCGGGGTGTCCGGCGTCCGCCTTGAGTGCTGCCCGCAGAGCTTGAGTGGCAGTGACTTCGACTCCTGTAGCAACAGCGACAACGACTACAACACCTTCGGTATCAAGCAGGAGGAGTCCGACTAGGCACGCACGGTGTCGTAGCTAGGGTTTAGAGATCCGGGAACAAGGCTCCGTCCACGAGACCTCGTTTCCGGATCAATCGCCACATCGTAATGGCAGATCTCCTTTTGTGTTCAGATATTACCCAATGTAATCATGCGATGAAATGAAGAGAAAATATTGGGTATCTCTTAAATGTTAAAATTTCATCGTGTGTCTACGAAAATCCATTCCTCTTTACGTGACGAAATTGTGCTTCTATGTTTTCCTCACCCTTGGTGTTTGCCGGCGTGTACGTTCCTACCGCGGGAGCTTCTAAGGATGAATCCCTAGAACCCTTCGGCAGCGTACACTTGGCAAGGCCACCCCATCATCCTTGCCGCGGCTACTCAAGATGTTGGGCATGCTTCCAACACTCAAGCGCGCAACGATTTCGACAAGGGCCCTTAGCGCTCGGGTTTTCTTACACAAGCGCTAGCTTATCGGAGTGAAATGTTCGAGAATTTTGAAAACGTTTCTGCAACTTAGCTTCTTTTCGCTACGTTTCTTGCTGCAAGGCGACCAATCTCGAACGCATCTGCAGGTGCCTGTACTACCTCTCTCCCCCAGGAAGACATGCGCGCGGGGGCCCCGATACTTGTGATCTGCGTTGGGATTTCCGTGAAGAGGAACGGGTATTTGCAGCACAAAGTGGGTAAGTATTTCCCTCAGTTATGAAACCAAGGTTTATCGAACTAATAGGAATATCAATCCTCAACCATCTTTAGTGTCTGCACACAAAAGAGCAAACAACTTGCACCCAACGTGGGCAACAGGGTTGTCAATTCCCTTATCTCGTTATTTGTAAGCAAATAAGTTGTGTAGATAATTCTAGATAATTGTAAATTGCAAAATAAAATAAAAAGTAAATAAAGGCAGCAAGGTAATAGTAGTTTTTGTAAATTTATAAGTGAATAAACCCGGGGGCCTTAATTTTCCCTAGCGGCATCTCTCATGTAGGCAGCATATGGTGGGTAACAAATTACTGTTGGGCAATTTATAGAGAAACGGATAGTTATGCGATTTTCACGGCAATGATCATGTGTATATAGGCATCATCTCCATAAACAAATAGGCTGACTCCTGCCTGCACCAATTACTATCACTCCACTCATCGACCTCTATCCAACATGCATCTAGAGTATTAAGTAAAACAGAGTAATGCATGGACAACGATGACATGATGTAGACAAAGTAAACTCAAGCAATATGAATAAACCCCATCATGTTATCCTTATTGGCAACAACACAAAGACGTATCTTGCCCCCTACTTTGTCACTGGGATATAGAAACTCGTCAGGTTGAACCTACCACTACGCACCTCTCTCACTGAAGATAAATCAATCTACTTGGCCAAAGCACATCGATAGATCAGAGAGAATTACGAAGCTATAATGATCATGCAAATAAGAATCATATTATATATAAAAGGTGACTCAAATACTTTTCATGAATAATCTGAATATAAACCCACTATTCATCGGATCCCAACAAACACACCGCACAATAGGATTACATCGGATGGATCAAAGCGAAGATGCGATGATCATTGTATTGAAGATCAAGAGATAAATAGATTGCCATCTAGGTACTAGCTATGGACCCATGGGTTTGTGGTGAACTACTCACACATCATCATGAGGGCAGGAAGTTGATGAAGAGGACCTCCATGATCGATCCCCCCTCCGGTAGGGTGCTGAAACGGAGCTCCAGATGGCCTCACTATGGAACAGAGACTTTCGGCGGCGTAAAAATGGTTTCAGGACTGCCTCTATGGTTTTTGGAATATTAGAGAATTTATAGGATAGAGAGGGGCATCGGGAGACGCCCGAGGAGACCAGCACACATCAGGGCGCGCCCTGTTGCATGCTGATGGCCTCGTGCGGCCTCCGGTCTCCTCCCGAGGTTCCCAGGTCTTCTTTTGGTCCATAAAAACTCATCAAAAAGTTTCATGGCAATTGGACTTAGTTTGGTACTCTAAACCTGAAAAGTGAAAAACATGCAAAAAACAAAAACGGGCACTGGCCACTAGGTCAATTGATTAGTGGTTAAAAAATTATAAATTGGTAAATAAAGACCCAAAAAGTATCCTAGAATGATAATATATCAACATGGAACAATCAAAAATTATAGATACATTGGAGACATATCAAGCATCCCCAAGCTTAATTCCTGCTCGTCCTCGAGTAGGTAAATGATAAAAACAGAATTTTTGATTTGACATGCTATCCATCATGTAATCTTATGCCTGTATGCTCACTGAGACACGATGAATTAACAAATATTAACATAGCAATACTTGTAAGTATAAGAAACAAAATCATCAATCTTTCAAAGTATACGATCCTCAAAGAATGTTTACCCCCCATTCATCTTTGTATTAGCAAAGAATGGCTCCATCTTCTCCACATTAATACAAATGCAAGCACCACGATGTCCAAGTCAGGAAATTGGATCATACTTTTCAATATGCAACAATTTTTTATTCTTCACGCAATACATGAGCGTGAGCCATTGGACAATGCATTTAGGTGGAATATATTATGGTGGTAGATATCAAAGGGGTAAAAAGTAGAGATGATAATCTCACATCAACTAGGTGCACCAACGGGCTATGGATATGCCCATCGATAGATGTGAATGCAAGGAGTAGGGATTGCCATGCAAACATTGCATTAGACCTATAAGTGTATGAAAGCTCAAATGAAGCTAAGTGGGGTGTGCATCCAACTTGCTTGCTCATGAAGACCTCACGCATTTGAGGAAGCCCGTCATAGGAATATACAAGCCAAGTTTGTAATAATCGAAAAGTAATTCCCACTAGCATATGAAAGTGACATAACATGAGACTCTCTATATGAGGAACAAGGTGCCACTTTGAGTAACAAGTGTGGTAAAAGATGGTAGCAAAGTCCCTTCTCTCATTTTCTCTCTCTCTCTCCCTCTTTTTATTCAGAATGGTGGGCTCATTTGGCCTCCCCCATTTTTATTTCCTCACTTGGACAATGCTCTAACAATGATGATCATCACACTTTTATTTACTTACAACTCAATATGAAGAACCGATATGAAGATATAACTCTATCTGAATCCCTCTGGCAGTGTACCAGGATGTGCAATGATCTAGGGTGACACGTATCAAAAATATGATGAATGGTGGCTTTGCCACAAATACTATGTCATCTCTATATGATCATGCAAAGCAATATGATGATGAACGAACTAGTCATGTGAAGTGACGATGGAATTTGCATGGCAATATATCTCGGAATGGCTATGGAAATGCCATGATAGGTAGGTATGGTGGCTGTTTTGAGGAAGATATAATGAGGCTTATGTGCAACAGAGTGTATCATGTCACGGGGTTTGGACGCACCGGCGAAAGTTGCACCGATCCTCAAGGTGAGAATGGGATATGCACGGTACTGGAGAGGCTAGCAAATATGAGGAGGTGAGATTGCGTATGGCCATGGTTTCACATTGGTCATAAAGAACTCATATACTTATTGCAAATTTTTATTAGTTTTATCACAAATCAAAGTACTACTCGCATGCCCCGAGGGAAGAGGATTGTAGGAGTTAACCATCGCGCGTTTCCGACCGGAAACAACACTAGGATTTCAATGAGGAATAGAAATGCTCACATATCATCACAATGCCTCTTTAATTTTTAGATGAACAAAAAGTTAACCTCTCTTAATATCGACACTTCTGTGAATCAACAATTATGAACTCACACCTTTTTCATATTACCACATCAATATCATTAACCTACAATTTCTCTATATGTGCTACATGATGGTTTTGATTATCACTCATTGAATACCTAATATTTTTGGACTAGTCTTATGACCCATGCAAATTATCATCATTATTTATTAACTCTCAAACCAATATAAGTGAAGAGCGAGTGCGAAATTATTTCTATAAAATCTACACGCCACCGTGCTCAAAAACATATAAGTGAAGTACTACAGCAACTGCTAAGCTCAAAAGATATAAGTGAAGCACATAGAGTATTCTAACAAATTATGATGAAGGTGTGTCTCTCTTAAATAGCTGTGGGCATCCCCAAGCTTAGGCTCTTGCTGCTCCTTATTCCTTTGTCCATCGTGATAACCCCCAAAACTTGAAAACTTCAATCACACAAAACTCAACAAAACTTCGTGAGATCCGTTAGTATAAGAAACATATTGAATACTTTAGGTACTGTTATAAATTGATTCTTAGTTCGTAATTGCATAATAGGTACTGTATTATAACTTCTCCATGGCTTATACCCCCCGATACAATCCATAGCATAATCAAAACAAGCAACTATGCAAGAAAAAACAGAATATGTCTAAAACCGAACATTCTGTAGCAATCTGTAGAGAACCTATACTTTTGTAACTCTAAAAATTCTGATAAATTATAACAACCTCGCAAATGTGTATAGAAATACTGTGTAAACAATTCAGATCATTATCACGCTCCAGTAAAAACTGCAAATTCCTGTACTGGAGTCAAAAGTTTCTGTTTTGTTTCAGCATCGATTCTAGTCATCTTGTGAGTCATCCCAAAGGCTTTACTTGGGACAAAAACTAATTTAAACATAAAAACATAATCATTACATAGGCAATAATCATTTTATCAAAAACAGACAGAAAGTAAAAAGAAAAAATAAAGATAACTATTGGGTTGCCTCCCAACTAGCGCTATTGTTTTATGCCCCTAGCTAGGCATAATGCATAGTTTCAAGTATTGACATCTTTGACACTCCACTCATAAGTAGCTCTCATGATTGATTCATAAGGTGGTTTAATTCCCTTTCTTGGGAGGTGTTCCATCCTTTCTTTAATGGGAATTGGAACCTTATATTTCCCTCTTTCATGTCAATAATTGCAGCTATAGTTCGTAGGAAAGGCCTTCCAAGTATTATGGGATAAGTAGGATTGCAATCAATATCAAGCACAATAAAATATATAGGCACATAAGTTTTCTTTGCAATAATGAGCACATCATTAATCCTACCTAGAATTTTCTTAATGGTAGAATCCGCAAGATGCAAGTTAAGGGAACAATCTTTAAATATTAGTGAGACCATGCACATCACAAAGAGATTTAGGAATAGTTAAAACACTAGCACGAAGGTCACACAAGGCATTGCATTCATATTTATTTATCTTTATTTTGATAGTTGGTTCCCACTCATCATGCAATTTTCTAGGAATAGAAACTTCAAGCTCAAGTTTCTCATCATAATCTTTTATCAG
Source organism: Elymus sibiricus (assembly GCA_039707655.1). Lineage (NCBI taxonomy): Eukaryota > Viridiplantae > Streptophyta > Magnoliopsida > Poales > Poaceae > Elymus > Elymus sibiricus. The sequence goes on along the minus strand of CM077665.1, from coordinate 214,945,254 downwards.
GGCTTCAACTATATTTTCGGTAAAAGCCTTGTTTTGTTCATAAGCATTGGGTTAGCTAATAATGGTCTGCAACAAGGAAATTCTACTAAAGAGAAATTATCATAATTAAAGTCCTTGTAATCCAAAATAGTGGTCACATCACTACTTAAAGTTTTAACCTCTCCAAACCCACGTTTTTCAGTTTTAGCATCAAAATCATCACCCTCCAAGCAAACGGGACGCTTCTCAACTAGAGTTGACTCATCTCCAGTCCTTTTATCATTTATATTCAGAGAGGTATATAAAGAATCAATAGGACAAGTACCAATCATTTTAATATCTTCATCATGATTCCGGTAAAAACCGGGTGGAAGAGCTTTTTCTAAGAATTCCCGCTTAGCTTTCAACTTAGCGGTCCTCTACTTACTTTAATTAATAGATATTTGGATAGATTTAATAGTCTCATTAAAATCATGCCTGGGTGGCAAAGCTTTACTTTTAAGATTTTCTACATCAAGAGCAATTCTATCCATGTTTTTAGCCTAAGCATCAACTACGTGCAATTTTTCTTCTACCATAGTGTTGAAAACCTTTTGAGAATTAATAAATTATTTAATTGTGTTCTCAAGATCATAGGGTATCCTATTAGAATTTGTAGAAGAATTTCCATAAGAATTTTTGTAAGAATTTCCATAGTTGTTAGAGGAATTACCGGGATACGGTCTAGAATTGAAGTTTCCTCTATAAGCATTGTTATTGAAATTATTTCGCGAGACAAAGTTCACATCAATAGCATCATTATTTTTATCAATCAAAGTATACAAGGGCATATCATTGGGATCAACATGAGCATTTTTACTAGCAGCCATATTCATAAGAGCATCCACTTTTTCACTCAAAGTAGCGATTTCTTCAATAGAATTTACCTTCTTATCGGTTGGAGCTCTTTTGGTATGCCATTGAGAATAATTTGTCATAATGTTGTCCAGAAGTTTTGTGGCCTCTTCTATGATCACATCCATAAAAGTACCACCTCCAGCAGAATCTAGAAGATTTCTAGACACAAAGTCTAGTTCGGTATAGAAGTATTGGATAATCATCCACAAATTTAAGCCATGAGTAGGGCAATTTCTTATCATCAATTTCATTCTATCCCAAGATTGTACAACATGCTCTTGATCTTGATGTTTAAAATTCATTATTTTATTTCTAAGTGAGATGATTTTAGAAGGAGGAAAATACTTGGCAATAAAATCATATTTACACTTATCCCATGTTCCAATACTATTACGAGGTAAAGATGAAAACCAAGCTTTAGCTTTATCTCTTAGTGAAAAAGGAAATAATTTTAATTTTGCAATATCATTATCCGTATCCTTTTTCTTTTGCATATCACATAATTTAACAAAGGTATTAAGATGTGACGCGGGCTCCTCATTAGGACTTCCTGAAAATTGATCCTTCATGACAAGATTTAGCAATGCAACATTAATATCAAAAGCATCCGCACTAGTGGCAGGTGCTATAGGTGTACTAATAAAGTCATTATTATTAGTATTTGAGAAGTCACACAACTTAGTAGTATCTTGAGACATGGTGACCGAAATAGGGAAATAACAAGCAGAACAAGTAAACTATCAAGCAAAAGAGTAAACTAGTAACAAGCAAAGATAAATATTTTTGTATTTTTGATTTTTATGAAACAAACTAAATATAACAGAAAATAAAAAGATAAACAAGTGAATGAAAATTTGTGTGATGTTACTTGATAGTTGATGATGATATACGCCGGCAACGGCGCCAGAAATCCTTCCTGATACTTGTGATCTACGTTGGGTTTTCCGTGAAGAGGAACGGGTAATTGCAGAACAAAGTGGGTAAGTATTTCCCTCAGTTATGAAACCAAGGTTTATCGAACCAATAGGAAAATCAATCCTCAACCGTCTTCAGCGGCTGCACACAAAAGAGCAAACGATTTGCACCCTACGCAGGCAAGACGGTTGTCAATCCCGTTGATCTCGTTATTTGTAAGCAAATGAGTTGTGTAGATAATTGTAGATAATTGTAAATTGCAAAATAAAATAAAAATTAAATAAAGAAAGCAAGGTAATAGTAGAGTTTGTAAATTTATAAGTGAATAGACCCGGGGGCCATAGTTTTCCCTAGCGACATCTCTCATGTAGGCAGCATCCGGTGGGTACCAAATTACTGTTGGGCAATTGATAGAAAAGCAGATAGTTATGCGATTTTCACGGTAATGATCATTTGTATATGGGCATCATGTCCATAAACAATAGGCCGACTCCTGCCTGCACCTACTACTATTACTCCACTCGTCGACCGCTATCCAGCATGCATCTAGAGTATTAAGTAAAACAGAGTAATGCATGGAGAACGATGACATGATGTAGACAAAGTAAACTCAAGCAATATGAATTAACTCCATCGAGTTATCCTTAGTAGGAACAAAAAAAAGATATATATCGTCCCCTACTTTGTCACTGGGATATAGAAACACGTCAAGTTGAACCTACCACAACGCACCTCTCTCACTGAAGATAAATCAATCTACTTGGCCAAAGCACATCTATAGATTGGAGAGAATTACGAAGCTATAATGATCATGTAAGTAAGAATAATATTATATATCAGAGGTGACTCAATACTTTTCATGAATAATCTGAACATAAACCCACAATTCATCAGATCCCAACAAACACACCGCACAATATGATTACATCAGATGGATATGAGCGAGATGCGATGATCATTGTATTGAAGATCAAGAGATAAAGAGATTGCCATCAAGGTACTAGCTATGGACCCGTAGGTCTATGGTGACTACTCACACATCATCATGAGGGCAGCAAGGTTGATGAAGAGGCCCTTCGTGATCGATCCCCCCTCCGGCAGGGTGCCAGAACGGAGCTCCATATGGCATCACAATGAAACAAAGACTTGCGGCGGCGTAAAAAGGGTTTTGGGACTGCCTCTAAGGTTTTTGGAATATTAGAGAATTTATAGGCCAAAGAGGAGCTTCGGGAGAAGACCGGAGGCCGCATGAGGGACGCACAAGCCAACTGGGCGTGCCCAAGGGGGTCGGCGTGCCCTGATGGCTTGTCCCTCACCGGTGGCCCTCCTACCCCCGTTCTCTAGCCTAAAAATTCACATATATTCCAAAAACCCTAGGGGGCATCCCCGAAACACTTTTTCCACCGGCACAAGTCTCTGTTCCTCCGCGATCCCATCTGGAGCTCCGTTCCGGCACCCTGTCGGAGGGGGGATCGATCACGGAAGGCCTCTTCATCAACCTTGTTGCCATCGTGATGATGTGAGTAGTTCACCACAGACCTACGGGTCCGTAGTTAGTACCTAGATGTCTATATATCTCTCTTTTGATCTTCAATACAATGATCATCGCATCTTCGCTTTGATCTATCCGATATAATTCTTTTGTATGGTCCGTTTGTTGGGATTCGATGAATTGTGGGGTTATGTTTAGATTATTCATGAAAAGTATTTGAGTCACGTCTGATATATATTATGATTCTTAATTATATGATCATTATAGCTTCGTAAATCTCTCTGATCTATTAAAATAGTTTGGCCAACTAGATTGATATTGCTTCAGTGAGAGGGGTGTGTTGTGGTGGGTTCAATCTGGCACTGCTCTATATCACAATGAAAGAAAGGGACAAGACATATTAATTGAATTATCATTGTCTACATTATGTCAATGTTCTCCAAGAATTACTCTGTTTTACTTAATAGTCTAGATGCATGCTCGATAGCGGATAGTAATAGGTGCAGGCAGGAGTCGACCTATTTACTTATGGACGTGATGCCTATATATACATGATAATTGTGGTGAATATCACATATCTATGCACTGTTCTATCATTTGCCCAACAGTAATTTGTTTACCCATAGTATGTTGCCTACATGAGAGATGCCACTAGGAAAAACTATGCCCCCCGGGTCTATTCACTTATATATTTACAAAAGCTATCAATACCTTGCTGCCATTATTTACCTTTTATTTTGTTTTGCAATTTACAAATATCTACTATCATCTACACATTTCACGTGCTTGCAAATAACAAGATCAAGGGGATTGACAACCCTCTTGCCGTGTTGGGTGCAAGTGTTTGCTCTTTTGTGTGCAGCCGCTGAAGACGGTTGTTGATCGATATTCCTATTGGTACTATAAACCTTGGTCCTTAACTGAGGGAAATACTTATCCGTATTGTGCTGCAATTACCCGTTCCTCTTCACAGAAAACTCAACACAGATCACAAGTATCATCGCCTCGCTCCGGGGGGTCGCCTCCGCTCGCCCCTGGGGAAGTGTTTCCCGACCATCGGCAGTCACGTCCTCGACCTCGAGCTGAAGCTCACCCTCCCCACTGCCTCCGGCCGGTTTCATCACCAGGTGTGCCAGCATGGCGGGCGCAGCGGCCTTCAGGGGAGGCGAGGGGCCCTCAACCACGTTCTTCTTCTTCTTCTTGGCCTTCTCCTACTCCTTGGTCGCCAGCTCGGGACTTCTGCACGGGCAGAGACTCATCAGAGTCGTGGTGGCCGAGTAGCAGGGGTCGAAGGATGGGGGCGGGGGAGCTTACTCATCCCTGGGATTCTAGCGCCTCCTCATCCGCTCTCTGGCGGCGCCGCTGCTCCTGTTGTCTCCTTCACAAAGCGCGCCAGGGCGATCGGGCGAGGGTGCGGCGCACGTCCCATCGACATTGGGGGGCGTGGTGGTCCTCTCCGTCCAGACCCCTAGAGGCTTGTTGCCCTCAGCGGCTCCTTCTCCTCCTCCGCCTGCTGCCCTCCCGGGCTTGGCGGGCACAACGCGGAACTCGTCCCGGTCATCGTCATCGTCATCCTCACCTAGCCGGAGCCGGCGAGGGCGGCGGAGATGACTACCTGCCGCTCTCCACCTCGGAGTGAGTAGCATCGCAGTCGCCCAAGGCAGACTTCGTCCCCGAGGAATCCTAAAGAACCTCCTCGGGCTCCTCAAAATCCATCCGGATAAACCCCCATTGGTCGAACTGGGACATCACCGCGACGAGCTCATCCTTGTTGGCCCAGCGGTACACCGGGCACGCGTCATGGGGCATCTCCTCTACCTCCCCTGGGAATAAGACTTCCAAAGCTCCGACCACCTCTTCGTCTGAGAGGAGACCCTATGCCAGTCGGATCCGGGCTTCGGCTCCGGTGATCTCCCACACCGGGCGCGAGCGCTTCTGCAGGGGCGTGATGCGGCGGCTGAGGAATTCTTTGGCTTCCATGCCTGCTGTGAACCCGGCCTCGCGCAGCTCTGCCAGCCTCAGCAAGATCGTCCTAGATCAGCACCACTGAGCTTCTTGTGCGCCCAGCGAGGGATCTTCTCGGCCGGCTCGGTCGGGGCCACCAGGAGAGGGCTGGTCTGCAGGGCATCAACATAAACCCAGCACGATCGTAAGTTCTCCACCTTCTTCAGGATCCTCATGTTAATGAAGATCTTGCGCCTCCGGAGCGGGTCTTTCCCAAGGATAAAACCTACAGGGTGTAAAAAGTTTGGAAGAGCGCCATAGACGGCATCACTCCCAGGAAGGCCTCGTATAGGTACGCGAAGAGAGCAAGGACGAGGATGGAGTTGGGGTGAAGGTGGAGAAGGCGAATCTCGTAGTTCTCCAGTTTGGCGACGAGGAAGTTAGAGAAGGACGGCATGTTTGGGGTGTGATTCACGACGATCTATGAGACCAGCGGGGTCCCTTTACGGTTCGATACGGGTGTCGAGTGCACAAAGAGCATTAGTCGGCCATGACTACGCGCAGGGTTTATGCAAGTTCGGGCCGCTCGGGAGCGTAAAACCCTACGTCATGTCTGTGTGTTGTATATCTGGGTCCAAATACAAGGGAGCAGCCACCCAGCAAGGATGCTCGAGAGGTGCTACTACGCGTGCAAATGGACAGAGTGTCGACCTTTGTCAAGGTAGCCATGGGCCTATTTTATAGTTCAAGGGATTTCCACACGGGCTACAATGGTCTTTTACTAGGTGTATAGTGCGCTCTTACAGCTACAGGGGCTGTCGTCAGAGTGGTAGTGGGAAACACCTAACTCTGACGGACTAGGACAGGCGCATTGAATGCGCCGTGAGGTGGCGCGCTGGCGACGGGCCCCGAGAAGGATTGCCTCTCCTTCGGTGTCGTCCGCCCAGCTACCTCTTATTCTTCTGCCACATCGCGGGACGGGTGGTGTTAAAGCTGCAATAGGGCCGCCATTGTAGACACGTGCCCCAGCCAGCTCCGCCTGCCCGCTCGATACCTCGGCCGATGTAGACTATCGTCCCTGGTGACGTGGAGCGACGGCCTGGCGGGTTGGAATCCTTGCCGGGGACGCTCGTGGACGGGCTACTCCACTTGGTGAAGGGCCTAGATGTCTTGCCCTAGTCTTGACTTCGGTTCGCCCCGGAGGCTGGCGCGAGCCCGGCAAGAAGTTACCAGTCTGATGCAACTGCCCGTGCACAAGTCTGGGTATTAGGGACCCCCGGTTCTTAGTACACTGACAGTAGCCGCCGGGCCTGGGCCATACACGCACGCGCCGTTGTTGGGCTAGGCCCAAAACAGTGCACGGGCATGCGTAGTCACATTTCCCTGCAGTTATGATGACCTTTTACTGACTTTCCCATGGTGCTCATTTATCGCGAGTCGTGGGAGTGGCGGAGCGGGGCGGTTGCTTCGAGGGGTCCCTTTTCGGAAGCCGCGCCGCGTGAGGTCGGGGGAGGCGACCCTTGCGTTTTTCCCCTGTGTATAAATAGTGGTCCCCGTGAGGTCACCGCTCCCACCGCCGTGCTTCTCCTATTCTGCTGCTTCTCCCCTTTCTTCAATCCCTCGCAGCGCAGAGCTCCGAGTCCCCCCCTCCCTTATCCCACACGCCTAGGCTCCGCCATGGCACCAAAGCGCACAGTCACCTCCGCCGCGGCCGGTGCGGCGAATAAGACCAAGAGGGCGGCCGGCGCAGAGGCGAAGATGCCCTCGCGGCGATGAGGAGGAAATTCGTCGTCTTCTCCTCCTGTTCTCTACCGGCGGACGATCTCGTCGCAAGGTACGCCCTAATGCGGGGTAGGGAGACGAAGGCGCACCCGGCTCCTGTAGTGCTCCCAGGGGATGCCCAGCCCGGCCCTAAGAAGTACCCGTTCTTCGTGGCGTATTTCTACTGTGGGCTGGTTCCCCATTCTATGCTTTCTTCATAAATCTGATATTGACCTATGGCTTCCGCCTACTCGATTTCACATCGAATGCGGTGACCACCCTGTCCGTCTTCGCACATTTGTGCGAAAACTTCATAGGAGTAGCCCCCCAGCATCTCCCTCTTCCGCCATTTCTTCTACCCCCGCATAGAGGGTGAGGATGCCATTACCGGCAGCATCGCGTGGATTCCTCGTGCCTCTGTCAGAATCGGGGCTCCGGGGACCCAAAGAGGTTCGAACACTGGGGTGCGCTCGCTCTCCTGTCCTACTCTGCTTCCCAACCTCACGACGACTCTCCGGTGGCTCGAGCTAACGAAGCTGAACAAAAGACACACGATTTACCCAGGTTCGGGCCACCTCGCGGTGTAAAACCCTACTCCTGCTTGGTGGATTTCTTGAGGATGAGGATGGGTACAAAAGTGCGTTCTTGCTTGCCCAGGGCTCGATCCCTTCTATGGCGGCCTGTTCCTACCCTTATATTGGCCTTGGTCCTCTTCCCCCGAAAACATAAGGTGGGAAGGGTTGCCACAACGGCTCGTTTGAAAGGGGATAGGGATGCAACCTATCCTGACAAAAGGTGGTCTTCGCCTGCCAAAATTCCTCACCATGACGTGCTTGAGGGCTCGGGGGTGACATCCATCCTGCCGAGCCCTAGGTCTTGCTCTCCTTGCTCGGGGAGGGAATCCTTTGGGGGTTGCTTTTAGAGCCCGTGAACTGATGCCGTTTCTCTATCACCGAAGAGGAAAGCCTCTCTGTGCGGGCCCACTGGCACCGCTCCTGGCACCGCTTGGCGCGCCGCGCATCACCCACATGTGGACGCAGGGTAGCTCTGGACAGACTCGCCTCCTGGGGGCGTCGGGGACGGCCCCGCGGGGAAGCCTCGTGAAGTGCTGGATGATGACATCGCCTCGCACCTCGCGAGGTGTGGCTCTCGCGAGAACCAGCTCCATGAAGCCTGTGGGTGGGGCCTCTCAATGCTTAGGCAATTTTTGCGTCCTCGGTCGTAGGCAGAAGGGCCTGGGTACCCTCAGTCCCAGAGGCCCGACAGTATCCCCAGGGCCCGTGACGTGAAGGACTCCGCATGTTGGAGTGGTCGAAATGACGCGGGCCCCAACCGTCTGCGGGCCAAGCGCGATGCGTGGCGTTCGGTAAGGCATGCGTCACCTCCACTACCCCACGATGCTCCGGGAACTGCGCCTCCGCCTGGATAAACCGCCAGGCGTGCCAGGCATAAAAACCCTTGCCGCTCGGCTTCTTCGGTACGCCTTCTCCTCTCACCGCTTCTCCCCCTTCGCTTCCTCGCCCGATCTTCACCCTCCTCCTTTCTTCTTGGTCATGGCAGTGAGGAAGGACGCTATGAACACTGGAGCGCGGGCGGGGCTTTCGGTGCCACCATCTTCCCCCGGAGGCAACGGGGGCCAGCGGTCAAGGCCCGCTCCGACACGGAGGTACTGGACTGCCAACGATGAGTAAGTGTGTTGCCATCTCAATCCTTCCTTGCACGTCCAGCCTGGTCGGCGAGTCTGATCACCGAACCTCTCAGGGTGCTCGCGTGCAAGCGGAGGAGGGGCGTCCTCCCGTGCTCTGTTTATCTGAGAGCCCTCCTCTTCCGCGCCCGGCTTGTCGAGACCTGGGGGGCACATAGCAAGCCCCGCCACGAGTACTGCGCCGGTCACCGCGCGCGAGGTGGAGCTGGCCCGTGGGGAGGCGGCCGTCATTGAGAGGGAAGCCGACGTGGCCCTCCGCGAACGGGAGACTGCCCGGACTGCCTTCGACCAGGAGGCGGAACGTGAGCACCTTGAGACCCTGGAGAGCCAGACACTTGCCGGTGAGGGATCCCTCGCGGTGGCGCGCGAGGAGGCCCGCGCTAAGGCCGACGCGAGGGTAGCCCGGGAGCGGGAGGCCGCTCTGGAGGAGTACCACAGCGAGCTGGCTCGTCAGGAGGTCCGCATCCAGCTTCGCTGCGACTCGGTCCAAGAGCAGGTGAGCGCCCTACTAGCCCAGCTGCAGGGCGTCGAGGCCGATATCCGGGCCGCTCTCGCAAGCAAGGGGAATGTCGAGGCGGAGCTGGCGTCACTGCATGCTCAGGTCGTCGAAGCCTCCGATGCAGTGCAGGCGGCCAGGGATGACGCGGCGCGAGCGCGCATGATCGAGGCGTAGCGCGCCGAACAGTTCCTGGAACTCACGCGCCGCACGGGCGGCGCACTCCACCTCTTCGTCAGGGACGTCCCGGCGCTACCTCGAGCGCATGGCTACGGGGGCTACCTCGACTTCTTCCTCAAGGTCTCTCCAAGGTGAAGGAGGACATCGAGTCAAGCGCGCGCGATCTCCTGGACTGCGTGCTGACGCGCGTCTTCTCCAACCTTCGCCGCCATGATCCTGCCTTCGATATCTATAGTGTGATGGAGCCTGTGCCCGAGGAGCTCCAAGGCCCCCTGAGGGACGAGGTGCACGGGCAGGTGGAATCGCTGGTCGGGCGGTTCGCCCAGGACGCTCCTTTTGAGGAGAGTGGGTGCCTTAGCGCCGCAACCCCCGGCAGCCATGACGAAAGCAGCTCCTCTTCTGCTTAGGATTTACGTTCCCTTTCTTGTTGCACTATGAACCATCTGGCCCCAGGGGCATAATACATTTGTGATGTACTTTTGTTAATCCGGTAGTTACCTATCGTGCGTCGAGACACCCTTGCTCCCCGCGTGGGGCCCTTTGCTTTCCTTCGCGCAGCCCCCGTACCCTGGATGGGCTCCCAAGGCCGGGGAACGCCCGTGACGCCCTACGCGTGAGGCCCCCACTTTCTGATGCGTAGCACAGCCTCGGGGCAGCGGGGCCCGAGAGTACATAGCACCTAGCCCTCACCTCGCTAGGTCGCCCTTGCCGGATCTTTCTTAGGGAGCCGTTCTGCTGGGTGCTCCGCCCGAGATTCCACGCGACCATGAACTCGTTCTCAGGCCCCGTGCGAGGGAGCCCATCATCCTAGGCCTTGGCGAGGTGACCAGAGACGTTGGTAGGATGACACGTGTAGACGCGAGCCTGGGCCCGCTCCACGGGGCTAACCACGCTTGAGCTAGCGAGGTCTGCCGAGCAAGAGTGTTGTGCCCCCGTGATGAGTCCGTCTAGGCAAGGTCTTCGAGATGGCTTCAGGGCGAGGCCCCGCATGAGGCGCCGCAGAGGCCCCTGACTACGGCCGTCGGTGGTAGCCGCGGGGGCAGGACCCTCGCGAGGGTCCAGCTCACAGGGCTCGTCGGTGGGCCAAGTTCGGCCCGTGGGGTACGCTGCGCCTGGGCCGCAGGTGTCTTGCCCTGGATGCCCCCAGTCCTATGGGCCTGGCGACACAGTCCATGACCACGTGGCTGGGGCAGTTCCTCCAGGGGGGGAGGTCGGAGGGACGCGGGGCCCAACCGCCTAGGAGTTAAGTGCAGCATGTGGTGCATGACGGGGCATGGGGGCCCCACCACACCCCATGACACCTCGGTAACCGCCCAGGGCTGACATAAAGCCCAGGCCGCATATAAGGGGGAGGGGAGGAGTTCCTTAGCCCATCATCCTTGTCCTTGGCCACCATCACCACTTGCCGCCGTAGCAGCGATGGCACCCGTGAGGAGGTTCTCCGCCGCCGAGAAGAAGAAAGCGGCGATAGAGGAGGCGGGCACGTCGAGGTTGTCGAAGGGAGGTGGCCGCTCCCGCGCGTCCGCCGCCGCGCTCGAAGTGCCTCTTCGAGGGTGCGGGCGAACTCCACCGGCGACCCACGCCGGTTCAAGCATCCGTGGAAGGAGCTCTGCCCGCGGCCTTGGGCGCGGTGGGCGAGGCGGCCGCGGACGGGGCCAGAGGTATGATGCAGCCGCCCGGCCGCCCGGGCCAAGAGGCCATTCCGCTGACGCGGCCGACGATTTCCTCGTGAGGATGGAGAGCAAACCCCGCACTTGGCTCCGGCTCCTGGACTCTTTCACGAGAGAGATGGGGGAGCGTGCACCTCTGGGCCCGTGGCTATAGCCAGACGGCTTCTGCAATGGATCTTCCTAGGTGGTGACAGAGTTCAACCCCCTCGGCTTCATGTTCTTGAGGCGCGGGTGGAAGTCTATCGCCCTCGCCCACGGCTTGCGGGAAGGGCATGTCCTCCACTTTAAATTTGATGGGGCTGCCACGCTCTACGTGAAGATCTTCGGGGAGGCTGGAGATCGCCTGGACTGCTACATGGAGGGCGACAGTAGCAGCTGCAGCGGCGGCAGCCGTAGCTCCTCCTCCGGGGAAAGCGGGAGCGACGATGACTCCAACGGCTCCCCAAGCACCCGCATCAAGGAAGAGGACTCCGACTAGGTGCGGTGGCGTCAGGGTCGGTGATACGTCCATTTTGCATCATGCTTTTATATTGATATTTATTGCATTATGGGCTGTTATTACACATTATGGTGCAATACTTATGCCTTTTCTCTCTTATTTTACAAGGTTTACATGAAGAGGGAGAATGCCGGCAGCTGGAATTCTGGACTGGAAAAGGAGAAAATATGAGAGACCTATTCTGCACAACTCCAAAAGTCCTGAAAAGTTACGGAGAATTATTTTGGAATATATAAAAAATATTGGGCGAAAGAGTACCAGAGGGGACCCACCAGGAGGTCACAAGCCTGGGGGCCACGCCCTACCCCCCAGGGCACGCCCCTGTGGCTTGTGGGCCCCCTGGCAGGCCTCCGGTGCCCATCTTCTGCTATATGGTGGGTTTCGACCTGGAAAAAATCATAAGAGAGCTTTCAGGAGGAAGCGCTGCCGTCTCGAGGTGGAACTTGGGCAGAACCAATCTATGGCTCCGGCGGAGCTGTTTTGCCGGGGAAACTTCCCTCCCAGAGGGGGAAATTGAAGCCATCGTCATCACCAACGATCCTCTCATCAAGAGGGGGTCAATCTCCATCAACATCTTCACCAGCACCTTCTCCTCTCCAAACCCTAGTTCATCTCTTGTATCCGATCTTTGTCTCAAAACCTCAGATTGGTACCTGTGGGTTGCTAGTAGTGTTGATTACTCCTTGTAGTTGATGCTAGTTGGTTTACTTGGTGGAAGATCATATGTTCAGATCCTTAATGATAATTAATACACCTCTGATTATGAACATGAATATGCTTTGTGAGGAGTTACGTTTGTTCCTGAGGACATGGGATAAGTCTTGTTATAAGTAATCATGTGAATTTGGTATTCGTTCGATATTTTGATGAGATGTATGTTGTCTCTCCTCTAGTGGTGTTATGTGAACGTCGACTACATGACACTTCACCATTATTTGGGCCTAGGGGAAGGCATTGGGAAGTAATAAGTAGATGATGGGTTGCTAGAGTGACAGAAGCTTAAACCCTAGTTTATGTGTTGCTTCGTAAGGGGCTGATTTGGATCCATATGTTTCATGCTATGGTTAGATTTATCTTAATTCCTTTTTTCGTAGTTGTGGATGCTTGTGAGAGAGGTTAATCATAAGTGGGAGGCTTGTCCAAGTAAGGGCAGCACCCAAGCACCGGTCCACCCACATATCAAATTATCAAAGTAACGAACGCGAATCATATGAGCATGATGAAAACTAGCTTGACAGAAATTCCCATGTGTCCTCGGGAGCGCTTTGCTTTATATAAGAGTTTGGCCAGGCTTGTACTTTGCTACAAAAAGGATTGGGCCACCTTTCTGCACCTTTGCTACATTTGTTACTTGCTACCCGTTACGAATTATCTTATCACAAAACTATCTGTTACCGATAATTTCAGTGCTTGCAAAGAATACCTTACTGAAAACGGCTTGTCATTTCCTTCTGCTCCTCGTTGGGTTCGACACTCTTACTTATCGAAAGGACTACGATAGATCCCCTATACTTGTGGGTCATCAAGACTCTTTTCTGGCGCTGTTGCTGGGGAGTGAAGCGCCTTTGGTGAGTGGAATTTGGTAAGGAAAAATTTATATAGTGTGCTGAAATTTACTGTCGCTTGTTACTATGGAAAATAATCCTTTGAGGGGCTTGTTCGGGGTATCTTCACCTCGACCGGAAGCACAAAGAGTTGCTCCTCGACCTACTAAACCTACTGAAATTCCTTCGGGTATGATAGAGAAACTGCTAGCTAATCCTTATGCAGGAGATGGAACACTACATCTTGATTTGCACCTGATCTATGTGGATGAAGTTTGTGGATTATTTAAGCTTGCAGGTTTGCCCAAGGATGATGTCAAGAAGAAGGTCTTTCCATTATCTTTGAAGGAGAAGGCATTGACATGGTATAGGCTATGTGATGATATTGGATCATGGAACTACAACCGATTGAAATTGGAATTTCATCAGAAGTTTTATCCTATGCATCTGGTTCATCATGATCGGAATTATATTTATAATTTTTGGCCTCGTGAAGGAGAAAGTATCGCTCAAGCTTGGGGGAGGCTTATGTCAATGTTATATTCATGCCCCAATCATGAGCTCTCAAGAGAAATTATTATTCAGAATTTTTATGCTCGGCTCTCTCGTAATGATCAATCCATGCTCGATACTTCTTGTACTGGTTCCTTTATGAAGAAAGATATTGAATTCAAATGGGACTTATTGGAAAGAATTAAACGCAACTCTGAAGATTGGGAACTCGACGAAGGTAAGGAGTCAGGTATAAACCTTAAGTTTGATTGTGTTAAATCCTTTATAGACACCGATGCTTTTTGTGATTTTAGCACAAAATATGGACTTGACTCTGAGATAGTAGCTTCTTTCTGTGAATCTTTTGCTGCCCATGTTGATCTCCCTAAGGAGAAGTGGTTTAAGTATCATCCTCCCATTGAAGTGAAAGTAGTTGAACCTATTAAAGTTGAAGAAGAAACCATTATTTATAATGTTGATCCTGTTATTCCTGCTGCTTATATCGAGAAACCACCTTTCCCTATTAGAATAAAAGAACATGCTAAAGCTTCAACTGTGGTTCATAAGAGTTATACTAGAACACCTACACCCCCTGAACAAATAAAAGTTGAACCTAGTATAGCTATGGTTAAAGATCTCTTGGTTGATAATATTGATGGGCATGTTATTCATTTCTGTGATGAAGCTGCTAGAATTGCTAGACCTGATACTAAAGATAAACATAAACCTATTGTTGGCATGCCTGTAGTTTCTGTTAAAATAGGAGATCATTGTTATCATGGCTTATGTGATGTGGGTGCTAGTGTGAGTGCAATTCCCTTTACCTTATATCAAGAAATTATGAATGATATTGCACCAGCTGAATTAGAAGAAATTGATGTTACCATTAAGCTTGCTAATAGAGATACTATAGCGCCAGTTGGGATTGTTAGAGATGTTGAAGTCTTGTGTGGGAAAATAAAATATCCTACTGATTTTCTTGTTCTTGGTTCCCCACAAGATGATTTTTGTCCCATTATATTTGGTAGACCTTTCTTGAATACTGGTAATGCTAAGATAGATTGTGAGAAAGAAACTATTACTGTAAGTTTTGGGGATGTGTATCATGAGTTCAATTTCTCTAAATTTCATAGACAACCCCATGATAAAGAAGTGCCTAGTAAGGATGAAATTACTGGTCTTGCTTCTATTGCCGTGCCTCCTACTGATCCCTTAGAACAATATTTGCTAGACCATGAAAACGATATGCATATGAATGAAAGGAATGAAATAGATAAGATTTTCTTTGATCAGCATCCTATCTTGAAACACAACTTGCCTGTTGAAATACTTGGGGATCCTCCTCCACCCAAGGGTGATCCCGTGTTTGAGCTTAAACAATTACCGGATACTCTGAAATATGCTTACCTTGATGAAAAGAAGATATATCATGTTATTATTAGTGCTAACCTTTCAAAGCATGAAGAAAAGAGATTATTGAAAACTCTGAAGAAGCACCGTGCTGCTATTGGATATACTCTTGATGATCTTAAGGGCATTAGTTCCACTCTATGTAAGCATAAAATTAATATGGAGCCTGATGCTAAACCAGTTGTTGATCACCAACGATGGTTAAATCCTAAAATGAAAGAAGTGGTAAGAAATGAAATATTAAAGCTTCTGGAGGCAGGTATAATTCATCCTATTGCTGATAGTAGATGGGTTAGTCCCGTTCATTGTGTCCCTAAGAAGGGAGGTATTACCGTTGTTCCTAATGATAAAATGAATTTATCCCGCAAACACTTGTTACAGGATATAGAATGGTAATTGATTTTAGGAAATTAAATAAACTACTAGAAAAGATCATTACCCTCTACCTTTTATTGATCAAATGCTAGAAAGACTATCCAAACACACACACTTTTGCTTTCTAGATGGTTATTCTGTTTTTTCTCAAATACCTGTGTCAAAAGAGGACCAAGAGAAGACCACTTTTACTTGTCGTTTCGGTACCTTTGCTTATAGACGTATGCCTTTTGGTTTATGCAATGCACCTGCTACCTTTCAAAGATGTATGACTGCTATATTCTCTGACTTTTGTGAAAAGATTGTTGAGGTTTTCATGGATGATTTCTCCATTTACGGAACTTCTTTTGATGATTGCTTGAGCAACCTTGATCGAGTTTTGTAGAGATGCGAAGAAACTAATCTTGTCTTGAATTGGGAGAAGTGCCACTTTATGGTTAATGAAGGTATTGTCTTGGGGCACAAAATCTCCGAAAGAGGTATTGAAGTTGATAAAGCTAAAGTTGATGCTATTGAAAAAATGTCGTGTCCTACAGATGTCAGAGGTATAAGAAGTTTCCTTGGTCATGCTGGTTTCTATAGGAGATTTATTAAAGACTTCTCTAAAATTTCTCGGCCTCTCCCTAATCTCTTGCAAAAAGATATACCTTTTGTTTTTGATGATGATTGTGTAGAAGCATTTGAAATCCTTAAGAAAGCCTTGATTTCTGCACCTGTTGTTCAACCACCTGATTGGAGCCTACCCTTTGAAATTATGTGTGATGCCAATGATTATGCCGTTGGTGCTGTTCTAGGACAAAGAGTTGATAAGAAATTAAATGTTATCCATTATGCTAGTAAAACTCTAGACAGTGCTCAAAGAAACTATGCTACCACCGAAAAGGAATTTTTAGCAGTTGTGTTGGTTGTGATAAGTTCAGACCTTATATTGTTGATTCCAAAGTAACTGTTCACACTGATCATGCTGCTATTAAATATCTTATGGAAAAGAAAGATGCTAAACCTAGACTTATTAGATGGGTTCTTCCGCTACAAGAATTTGATTTGCATATTATTGATAGAAAGGGGGCCGAGAACCCCGTAGCAGACAACTTGTCTAGGTTAGAAAATGTTCTTGATGACCCACCACCTATTGATGATAGCTTTCCTGATTAACAATTAGCTGTCATAAATGCTTCAGATAATGCTCCATGGTATGCTGATTATGCTAATTACATTGTTGCTAAATTTATACCACCTAGTTTCACATACCAACAAAAGAAAAAGTTCTTCTATGATTTAAGACATTACTTTTGGGATGATCCACACCTTTATAAAGAAGGATTAGATGGTGTTATTAGACGTTGTGTACCTGAGCATGAACAAGAACAGATCCTACACAAGTGTCACTCCGAGGCCTACGGAGGATACCACGCTGGAGATAGAACTGCACACAAGGTATTACAATCTGGTTTTTATTGGCCTACTCTCTTCAAGGATGCTCGTAAGTTTGTCTTCTCTTGTGATGAATGTCAAAGAATTGGTAATATTAGTAGACGTCAGGAAATGCCTATGAATTACTCTCTTGTTATTGAACCATTTGATGTTTGGGGTTTTGATTATATGGGACCTTTTCCAAAGTCTAACGGGTATACTCATATTCTAGTTGCTGTTGATTATGTTACTAAGTGGGTAGAAGTTATTCCAACTAGTAGTGCTGATCATAACACTTCTATTAAAATGCTTAAAGAAGTTATTTTCCCTAGATTTGGAGTCCCTAGATATTTAATGACTGATGGTGGTTCACACTTTATTCATGGTGCTTTCCGTAAATTGCTTGCTAAGTATGATGTTAATCAGAGAGTTGCATCTCCTTATCATCCTTAGTCTAGTAGTCAAGTAGAATTAAGCAATAGAGAAATTAAATTGATCTTGCAAAAGACTATTAATAGATCTAGAAAGAATTGTTCTAAGAAACTTGATGATGCATTATGGGCTTATAGAACTGCTTAGAAAAACCCTATGGGTATGTCTCCGTATGAAATGGTTTATGGTAAAGCATGTCACTTACCTTTAGAATTAGAACATAAAGCTTATTGGTCAATCAAAGAGCTCAACTATGATTTCAAACTTGCTGGTGAGAAGAGGTTGTTTGACATTAGCTCACTTCATGAATGGAGAACCCAGGCCTATGAGAATGCCAAGTTCTTTAAAGAAAAAGTTAAGAGATGGCATGATAAGAGGATACAAAAGCGTGAATTCAATGTAGGTGACCATGTCTTGCTATACAATTCTCGTTTAAGATTTTTTGCAGGAAAACTTCTCTCTAAATGGGAAGGGACTTACATTATCGAGGAAGTATATCGTTCCGGTGCCATCAAGATCAACAACGCCAAAGGCACAAATCCGAAGGTGGTAAACGGGCAAAGAATCAAACATTATATCTCAGGTACTCCCATAAATGTTGAAACCAATATTATCAATACCATAACTCCGGAGGAGTACATTAGGGAGACCTATGAGAACGTTTCAGACTCCGAAAAGGAATAGGTATGTGGTACGGTAAGTAAACCGACTCCAAAACTTTTTCAATAGCAATTTTTCTCCGTTTTGGAATATTTAAAATATTAGGAAAATTTAAAGTAGTCCGAAAAGTGCACGAGGAGGCGAAAAGCCAGGGGGGTGCGCCCTACCCCCCTGGGCGCGCCCCTGTGGCTTGTGGCCACCCCGTGCACCCTCCGGACTCCGTTTTCTTGTGGTATACTCCTTTAGGTCGGTAAAAATTCATTATACAATCTCTCGAAAGTTCGGACCTTCGTATCACGACAATACTTCCTGTTTTCGTTTTGAGCTGTTTCTGCAGCAGATTTAGAGCAAGATGTCTTCGCAAGAGTCAGTCGGGGAGAGCCGTGCCTCTCACCTGACACCGGGGCCCGGAGCATACAGCAAAGCCAGCCACTTTGGGCAGGCCACGGAGGAAGAGATGGAGGCCTACTTGAAAAGGGTGGATGCCATGGAGGAAGACCAAGAAGTTACCTCTCGTCTACAACTTGGAGCCATGTTGCAGGAACTTCAGAGCTCAGCAATTCCGAATTCGGTCATCCCTCCCAATGCTAAATTTCTTACTTATGAAAATATGAAAAAGAGTGTTGCTTCTTCCCCCGCAGCAATGAAACATCCATGGGTGATGGGAGCTCTAACCGTCACTAGAAAACTTCACAAGGAAATAATGGATCTTAGACAACAAAATAACAAGCTTGAGGAGGAGAATCGCATTCCGCGGGGCATCATCGCCAAGAATATAACATCACCACCTCCAAAGAAAGACAACTAAACACATGGGTATGGGCACTCCCCTTGGCTTGTGCCAAGCTTGGGGGAGGTGCCCCGGTATCGTATCACCTTCACATCTTTTACTTTTATCGTTTTTCTCGGTTCGATCCTTTTGGTTATATCTTGATCTAGTAGAATAAAGTTTTAGTGTGATATAGTTTTGAGTTTTGCTTTATGTTCCCCCTATGTAAGCGAGTCCGAGAGTTATATAATAAAAAGTAGTTTTGAGTTGAGGGCTTTGCTTGCTTGCTATGATCTTGAGAAAAAGAAATAAAAGAAGTATAGAATAAAAGCAAAGGGTATATATTATGATTTTATGGGGAGTGATGACTTCACATATAAGAAGTATGTCGATTGAAATTTGTTGTGAGTTGACAAACATAGCGATTGGTCATTGTTGCAAGTAAAAGGAAGTAATAAAGAAAGAGAGGTTCACATATAAATATATTATCTTGGACATCTTTATGATTGTGAGCACTCATTAAAATATTATATGCTAAGAAGTTGATGTTGGACAAGGAAGACAACATAATGAGTTATGTTTGCTTATTTCCGAATAGAAGTTATATTGTCATGGATCCTCTAACATGTGATGCTTGCTTCCACCCCATATCAGCCAAAACTTCTGCACCAAGTAGAGATACTACTTGTGCATCCAAACACCCTTAAACCAGTTTTGCCATGAGAGTCCACCATACCTACCTATGGATTGAGTAAGATCCTTCAAGTAAGTTGTCATCGGTGCAAGCAATAAAAAAAATTGCTCCCTAAATATGTATGATCTATTAGTGTGAGGAAAATAAACTTTGTACGAACTTGTGATATGGAAGAAATAAAAGCGACAGACTGCATCATAAAGTTCTTTATCACAAGCGGCAATATAAAGTGACGTTCTGTTGCATTAAGGGATTGCGCATCCAAGTATAAAAGCGCATGACAACCTCTGCTTCCCTCTGCGAAGGGCCTATCTGTTACTTTTACTTTCTAGTACTTACCTTTATGCATGAGTCATGGTGAACTTCACCACTTCCTTTATTTCGCCTTTCTCTCTTGGCAAGCGTCATGTGCTGGGGAATGATCTAGACACATATATCCACTCGGATGTGGGTGATCATGAGTTATTTCAGTTGACATTACCCTTGAGGTAAATATTGGGAGGCAAAACTATAAGCCCCTATCTTTCTCTGTGTCCAATTGAAGCTTTGACCTCATAAGTACTGCGTGAGTGTTAGCAATTATGAAAGACTAAAAGATGATTGAGTATGTGGATTTGCTGTATAAGCTCTTATATTGACTCTTTCTGATGTTATGATTAATTGCAATTGCTTCAATGGCTGAGATCATAGTTTGTTGGTTCTCAATAGAGTTCTCGATTCAAACTTTACCTTGTGAATGAATTGTTACTCTAGTATAAGAAATTATATATCAATAAGTATTGCTGTTCTAAAGATGATCATGATGCCCTCATGTCCGTATTTTATTTTAGCGACACCTCTATCTCTAAACATGTGGACATATTTATCGATTTCGGCTTTCGCTTGAGGACAAGCGAGGTCTAAGCTTGGGGTAGTTGATACGTCCATTTTGCATCATGCTTTTATATTGATATTTATTGAATTATGGGCTGTTATTACACATTATGGTGCAACACTTATGCCTTTTCTCTCTTATTTTACAAGGTTTACATGAAGAGGGAGAATGCCGGCAGCTGGAATTCTGGACTGGAAAAGGAGCAAATATGAGAGACCTATTCTGCACAACTCCAAAAGTCCTGAAAAGTTACGGAGAATTATTTTGGAATATATAAAAAATATTGGGCGAAAGAGTACCAGAGGGGACCCACCAGGAGGTCACAAGCCTGGGGGCGCGCCCTACCCCCCAGGGCACGCCCCTGTGATTTGTGGGCCCCCTGGCAGGCCTCCGGTGCCCATCTTCTGCTATATGGAGGGTTTTGACGTGGAAAAAATCATAAGAGAGCTTTCGGGACGAAGCGCCGCCGTCTCGAGGCGGAACTTGGGTAGAACCAATCTAGGGCTCCGGCGGAGCTGTTCTGCCGGTGAAACTTCCCTCCCGGAGGGGGAAATCGAAGCCATCGTCATCACCAATGATCCTCTCATCGAGAGGGGGTCAATCTCCATCAACATCTTCACCAGCACCATCTCCTCTCCAAACCCTAGTTCATCTCTTGTATCCGATCTTTGTCTCAAAACCTCAGATTGGTACCTGTGGGTTGATAGTAGTTATGATTACTCCTTGTAGTTGATGCTAGTTGATTTACTTGGTGGAAGATCATATGTTCAGATCCTTAATGATAATTAATACTCCTCTGATTATGAACATGAATATGCTTTGTGAGTAGTTATGTTTGTTCCTGAGGACATGGGATAAGTCTTGTTATAAGTAATCTTGTGAATTTGGTATTCGTTCGATATTTTGATGAGATGTATGTTGTCTCTCCTCTAGTGGTGTTATGTGAACGTCGACTACATGACACTTCACCATTATTTGGGCCTAGGGGAAGGCATTGGGAAGTAATAAGTAGATGAGTGGTTGCTAGAGTGACAGAAGCTTAAACCCTAGTTTATGCGTTGCTTCGTAAGGGGCTGATTTGGATCCATATGTTTCATGCTATGGTTAGATTTATCTTAATTCCTTTTTTCGTAGTTGCGGATGCTTGCGAGAGAGGTTAATCATAAGTGGGAGACTTGTCCAAGTAAAGGCAGCACCCAAGCACCGGTCCACCCACATATCAAATTATCAAAGTAACGAACGTGAATCATATGAGCATGATGAAAACTAGCTTGACAGAAATTCCCATGTGTCCTCGGGAGCGCTTTGCTTTATATAAGAGTTTGTCCAGGCTTGTCCTTTACTACAAAAAGGATTGGGCCACCTTGCTGCACCTTTGCTACATTTGTTACTTGCTACCCGTTACGAATTATCTTATCACAAAACTATCTGTTACCGATAATTTCAGTGCTTGCAGAGAATACCTTACTGAAAACCGCTTGTCATTTCCTTCTACTCCTCGTTGGGTTCGACACTCTTACTTATCGAAAGGAGTACGATAGATCCCCTATACTTGGGGGTCATCAGTCAGGGTCACCGGAGGCGGCGCTGCGGGAGCGCAACCCCTCTTTTTGCGTTATTTTTCCTTCCCTGAAATGAACCATGCTGACCCCGTGGGGGTGTGTAAAAACGGGTTATGTCCTTCGCGCCTTGAACCGAACGCTACTTTGGTTTGAAAATGATTTTCTTCTTCACAACCCTTGTTAGGCTGGCCTCCCTCTTCAGGACCTTCCCGATATCCCGCATCGCCGGGGCCCTGCCCCCGAGCGCGTTTCGAACGTCGCCGGCATCAAAGGTCATGGCGCGTGATGCTCAGGGATTCGCCTGGGCCCGCCTCATGGGGCTTCTCGGGGGTGCCGCCCTGGGGAGAGATCCTGTATGAAAGCATTTTCTTCTAGAACGGTGCAGTTTACGCTTGGGTGTCACGCGAGGAAGACAGGCGCCAGGAGCCTCGGTGAGGTGACGTGTGCGTGGGCATGTCCGCGAGCCAAAACCCAGTCCTTTGGGTCCCAGCGTCGCTAGGACTAGCCCGAACACAGGCACCGTGCCTAGCCACCGTGCGAGTGAGGCCCAAGGGAGAGCCGGTGGGCACGTGCCGCGCGGGGGGGGGGGGGGCTCTTGGTTGCCAAGGTGAGGGTCGTTCGCCCTGAGGCTATTACGGCCCTCGGCAACGGGGTTCTTCATTGGCTTCTTCACGCAGCGTGGAACATGGGGCTTCCACTAGGCATGGGCATAGTCGCGGTTCAACAGTTATTCCGCCAACACAGAGCATGGGGCTTCCACTTGGGCGTGGGCAGGAGTCCCCCCGAGGCCGTAGCCCGGCCGGTCAGGAGGCTCCGGGGCGTGTACATCCTCAAACTCATTATTACCAGAGAGTGTAACAGGCGGCGATTTAAAAGAGGTGTCGTATACCCAAGGCACAAGGCTCAAGAGCTCCTTCCTCAGTTCTTCAGGTGGCTTTACGCCTAGTTTCTAGCACGGGTGTGTGCTCCGCGGCCCATAAAATGGGCGCGGGGCACATCGCATGATCGTCGTGGCACAGCGGCGGGGGCGGCGAGACACCCGACCAGGGGCGGCTTTGCCCCCACCAACCCGAGCTGAGTCGTGCCCCCATTACCCGTCGTGACGGTTCTCTAGGAGGGCAGGACACCAAAGACCTTGGTGAGATGACTTGCGTGGGGGGTCAACCCGTGGGCTAGAGCTTGGTCATTTGGATTTCTCGGCGCTGCGAGGACAAGTCCTGGCGCAGACACTGTGTCCAACCCTCCCTCGTGGAACCGTCGAGGGGGCGGGCGCAGGGGGGCGAAGATCCGGGTGAGAACGAGGCGCTATACTTGGAGCTTAAAACAAACGACATATTCTCAATGGGGGTTAATCTGGTTCATTACATAACGAGGAAGTCCCAGCTTCAGGGTAATGCAAAACACACAAAAAGGAACGGGGGGTCGCTTGATTCGAAAAGACCACAAAAATAACCTGGCGGCCATGCCGCCGCGCGAGCGTCAAGCCGTTTGGCAGTGCGTGCCGCGGGGGTTTACCCTTCAGGGACAGACTGGCTCCTGAGGCTTCGGAGACCCATCGGGCCTTGGCGCGGGCCCAGGGGCCGTCATGAGCCTCACATGTTTGTGGAAGGTGCCGTTGGTGCTCACTGGACGCTTTGATGCTCCAAAAAGCATGCGGGCGTAGTCAGTGCTGACGCGCGAGCGTCGGGAGAGGCCCTGGAGTCCTGCCTTGTTAAGGCCCGCAAGGTCAACGTACGGGCACCCCCTGCCGCTCCTCCTGGGGGTGGCGGCCTGCTTTGAACGGCATTCTAGAAGGCGCTCCTCCTGCTGCTTGCTGATTCCTTGTTCGATGAGCTCCCATGACACTGGCGCCAGGCGGCGCGCTCTTCGCTCGTGGGGGCGCGCGTTGAGGCATGCCTCCAAGTGGGGCCTGAGCTCCTCCCCCTTTGCACCAGCCAGGTCGGGCGCTCCCCGGGCGGAAGCCCCCGAGCCTAGCCTGAGGGAGGTGTCGGGCGCGCTTCCTTATGCTGAGGCGAGGCCGACCCCGACAAGGGGCACGCGCCTCGCGTCGTCGGTGTCGAGCATCACGTTCTTCGCCTTGGCGAGACCTGGGACCGGAAGTTGTTTGTTCTTCCTTGGGAGTGCGGCCACGCGAAGCCTAGCTCCCCCCTCGCCGTCAGGACGCTCGGTCGCGATTGCCTTGTAGGACCGCTCGAGGGAACGGACCACGTCCGTCTCGTCGCAGGCGATGGTGATGACGCCGTCGGGGCCTGGCATCTTGAGGATGTTGTAACCATGGTGAGCCACTGCCATGAACTTGGCCAGGCCCAGTTACCCCAGGATCGCGTTGTATGGGAGGCCGATGTGCGCCACGTCGAAGGCGATGAGCTCGGTGCGGTAATTGTCGTGCATGCCGAAGGTGACGAGGAGGCGGACCTGCCCCAGGGGCACGACGGAACTGCCGGTGGCGCCGAAGAACTGCCTGGTGGGTGCCAGCTTGTTGTAGAACACCCGGAGGGTCTCGAAGGTCTCCGCAGAGAGCACATTGATGCCGGCACCGCCGTCGTCGAGGGTCTTGGTGACGGAGACGTTGCAGATGATGGGGGTACACAACCGGGGTAGCGTGCCTGCGGCGGTCCTGGACTCGAGACCATCCTTGGAGTCGAAGAAGATGGGGTACTAGGACCACTTGAGGAACCGCGCAGCCTCCGGTCCCCGGGGGGGGTCCGCTCGTCGCACGGTGCGGCTGTTCGAGCCGGTGGGCTGACAGGAGGGCTAGGGTTCTGTCAAGGATACATGCCGCCACGCGAAGGCCCCTGGTCTTCCATGCCAGACGGTCTAATGCCGCTCTCTCTGGGCGACCGCGGTCGTGGTAGCAAGGCCATGTTGTCCTGGGGGTGTGCCCCGTGGAGTCGCCCTTGACAAGCGTCCTCCTGAAGCCAACCGCGCTCGCCGTTGCTGCGAGGCTGTTCGCGCCCGCCTTGGTTAGGGTTGTTATTGCGGTTGCCCCTTCTATTGCCCCCACTGCTGCCTCTGCAACCGGCGTAGCGGATGTCGCGTGCCGGGCGCTGGCCGGCGCGCTCTCCGCGGGAAGGTCCAAAAGCCCGACAGTCTTCCGTGTCATGGGTGCGCACGTTGTGGTGGGCGCAGAACATCCCACCGCCCCCCCCCCAAGTACATCGCCGCTAGGGCTGATCGGTTGGCTGAAGCCGGTCACCGGGACCCGGAGGAGGATGACGGTGCGAGGCGGGCCTTGCTCGGGCTCGCCTGGCCAATGTGCGCCACGTCGAAGTCGACGAGCTCGGTGCGGTAATTGTCGCGCGTGCCGAAGGTGACGGGGAGGTGGACCTGCCCCAGGGGCACGACGGAACTGCCGGCGACGCCGAAGAACGGCCTGGTGGGTGCCAGCTTGCTGTAGAACACCCAGAGGGTCTCGAAGGTCTCCGCAGAGAGCACATTGAGGCCGGCGCCGCCGTCGACGAGGGTCTTGGTGACGGAGACGTTGCAGATGATGGGGGTACACAGCAGGGGTAGTGTGCCCGTGGCAGCCCTGGACTCGAGGCCATCCTTGGAGTCGAAGGAGATGGGGTACTGGGACCACTTGAGGAACCGCGCGGCCTCCGGTCCCCGGGGGGGGGGGGGGTCCGCTCGTCGCACGGTGCGGCTGTTCGAGCCGGTGGGTTGACAGGAGGGCTAGGGCTCCGTCAAGGATACAGGCCACCACACGAGGCCCCTGGTCTTCCCTGCCAGATGATCCGATGCCGCTCACTATGGGCTACCGCAGTCGTGGTAGCAAGACCACACTGTCCTGGGGGCGTGCCCCGTGGAGTCACCCTTGACAAGTGTCCTCCTGAAGCCGACCGTGCTCGCCTTTGCTGCGAGGCTATTCACACCCGCCTTGGTTAGGGTTGTTATTGTGGTTGCCTTTTCTATTGCCCCCACTGCTGCCTCTTCAACCGGCGCAGCGGATGTCGCATCCCAGGCACTGACCGACGCGCTCTCTGCAGGAAGGTCCAACCGCCGGGCAGTCTTCCGTGTCGTGGGTGCGCATGTTGTGGTGGGCACAGAACATCACACCGCCCCCCCCCCCCAGGTACATCGCCGCCGGGGCCGGTCGGCTGGCTAAAGCCGGTCACCGGGACCCGGAGGAGGAGGACGGTGCGAGGCGGGCCCTGCTCGGGCTCGCCTGGCCGAGGCCCGGTCAGGTCGTCGCGTGGCGGCGGGGGAGGTCTGCCACTCGCGCCCCCTTGTCCCAGTGCCACGGGCCTGAACGGGGGGTGGGGCGCCAAAGCCCTCCTGGCGACGGTGACGAGCTCACCGACTGGGTCCGCACAGGCATCAAAGTCCCCGTCTATCGGGCCGTGGCAGAGCAATTCACTCGCCACGAGCAACGCGTCCTGCGCATTTAGGTCTCCCACGTGAACACAGGCCGAGGAGGATGCGGTGGGGCGGCTAGCCCGCCGCGCGGGGGGCAGCAAGCAATCTCGCTGCTCGCGGGCGTCGCGGCCATCGGCAGCTTTACCGCAGCATGGGCGAGGCCGTGGCGCTCGTTGGGCGCTGCGCGCGCTGCGCGTGCGCGGCGGGTGTCAACCATCGGGTCAACGCGGGCGGAGGGCGAGATGGAGCTAGAGAGCTACGGCGCACCCCGACCTGGCGCGCCAAATGTCGAAATCGGGGCTCCAGGGACCCAAAGAGGTTTGAACACTGGGGTGCGCTCGCTCTCCTGCCCTACTCTGCTTCGCAACCTCACGGCGACTCTCCGGTGGCTCGAGCTAAGTGTCGGTGTCAAAACCGGAGGATCTCGGGTAGGGGGTCCCGAGCTGTTAGACTAGAATCGATGGTAACAGGAGACGAGGGGGACAATGTTTTACCCAAGTTCGGGCCCTCCTATGGAGGTAATACCCTACGTCCTGCTTGATTATATTGATGGTATGAGGATTACAGAGTTGATCTACCTCGAGATCGAGTAGCTAAAACCCTAGATGAGTTATGTTGTCCTACAACCTAAAACCCTCCGGCTTATATAGACGCCGAGGGTACGTAGGGTTTACACATGGTCGGTTACACGTCGAAGGGATAAACATTCCTATTCACTACTCCAATCGTTGAGGACACGTCACCATTCTCGAAGCTTCCTTCCTAGAGACAGAGTCTTCGATTGATCCAGTGCTTGGCAAGCGGCCCATATAGTCCGGCCCATAAGAAATAGGTCGGCCTCCCAAGGACCCCTTAAACCAGGACTCCCTCAGTAGCCCCCGAACTAGCCTCCAACGCCAAGGGTCCTAGCTCCAGCTGCTTCATGTGATCAAAGTCTTCGGCTTGCGAGGCGAGTTCCTTCCTCCAAATAGTGATCGGCCGAATTAGTTCGGCCTCCGACGACGTGTAGCTTCCCCGATCATAGATCGTCCGAACACCATGAGTAACTTGCCTTGAAGGCCAAACCTCAAGGAGTAAATAGTGCTCCCTGACAACTTTTTAGATGAAAGGTCACGGCCCACCACGACAGATGAGCCAGTCGTAAAGACTCGATTCGTGTTTCGAGGCCGTTTTCACCCACACGATCCATCAATGCACAGATCGTGCTCCGTTTCACACGGGATATGTTTAATCATGCGCGTATAATGGCACGCACGTCTTGGGAAGCGGAGGGATTCATGGTGCAGTGAAGGGAGGCTAACCGGCGCCAAGCCTAATAAAAGGGAAAGAAAACCCCAAGGCTTTACCGCACTTCCCATTCGCATCCCTGCTTCTCCAATCTTCCGAGCTTCCAGAGCCCAGATCTAGGTTTTCCACCCTTCCTCCTCCGAGCTCAGCCATGGCCAGCTCCGGCTCCAACGGCAAGTGGGAGGCTTCCACGGTCACAGACCAGGACATCCGGGACCTCAAGGACGCCGGCTACCTCCCCGCCAATATCTTCCACCGTGTCGTGGAGGAGGGCCAGGTGATCCCCACCCCCAAACCAGGAGAGAGGGTGGTTTTCATTCCTCATTTCATTCGAGGACTTAGCTTCCCGCTCCACCCCTTTGTGAGGGGCCTCATGTTCTTCTACGGACTCGACTTCCACGACATCCCGCCGAACTCTTTCATGCATATATTGGCCTTCATCATCGTCTGCGAGGCCTTCTTGCGGGTCGAACCACACTTCGGACTGTGGCTCAAGATCTTCAACATCAAGCCGAAGTGTGTCACAGGCGCACAAGCAGACTGTGGCGGGGCGGTCATTAGCAAGCTTCCCCACGCAGTATGGCCATCCGGCACCTTCATCGACACCATCAAGACTTGGCAAAAAGAGTGGTTTTACATCACCGAGCCAAGGGAGCAGGGCGGAACTGTTCCTGCCGAATTCAGATCCGCCCCCCGACCAGATTGACCTCATGGGTCCGAAAGGTCCTCGACTGGGGGTCGGATACCGAGGTGGATGACCTGCAGAGGGGCATCGCTTCCCTGATCAAGGACAACATCGACCTGACCAACGTGGTCCAGATCATGCTCCGGCGGCGCATCCTCCCCTGCCAGCATCGTGCCTCTCCCATGTGGACTTACCGGACTGACGATGATCCTACAATTCGTCTGCTCTTCCGCACCACTCGGGAGAAGCTGTGGAAGGCGCTGTTCAAGGCGCAGGAGAAGTGGCTGGCCAAGAAGGAGGACCAGGGCTTAAGCACCGACAAGCCCCCTTCCGAGATATAGCACAGCTTTATTTGATCGGCTATGTTTTCCTAAAGAAAATCTAAGCACTTTCCGATCACTTCCGTAGGAATGGTTGAGCAAGGCCACGGGCATCAAGTGTCCGGCTCCACAGCCCGAAGACCCTATGTCTCAGCTGCTGTCGGAGATGCTCGTCGTGGCGCCTTACAAGGCGCCAGAAAAGAAGGAGCAGAAGAAGAAACCAGGCCAAGCAGGCCTGCGCATCAGGGCCAGCCAGGGGCTGTGTCCGAAGAAACCCATGCCTCCTCGAATCAAGAGGAGGAGCAAGAGGGTGAGGGGGGAGGCGATTCCCCGCTCGCAGGAAAGAGGGCGGCGTCATCGGACGCCTCGGAGGATGTACCTCCTCCCGCCCCGAAGAAAGCGCGCCGGACACAGGTAGTGTTGTCCGACGACAGTTCGAACTCGGATACCGAGTCCGAGGACTTCGAGAGGGTTCCACGAAGGACCCTCAGGGTCAAGCCCCCACCTCGAAGGTAAAGATCCGAAGACTTCCCGAGCTATTAGTGCTAAGTTTTAAATGTTTATTAACATGTGAGTGCCTACTGACTTGCAGCCCAGCACGTGTTCTCCCCACCGACCAAAACTCGGACGGGGAGACCCCGCCCGCCGAGTTGGCAAAGAGCGGGACCGAATCGCACCCCTCTCCTCCGGGCGCCGCGAAGGACGCCGCGGAGGTGTCATCCCATCAGGCTCCTTTGGAGCCGGACACCACAGGCGGGGGTGATGACGTTATGGTCGAGGCTAACACCTCGGCCGCCGAAGACCCGGGGGAGAAGCCCCTCCCAGATACTGAGGAGACCGGACGAGGAGATGTCCAGTCACCTCCAAGGCTGTCTCCGGAGCACACCATGCCTCCGGAGGCACCGGTTCAATCTCCGGTTGGAGATCGGGTCAACCCATCCCCACCGGCACCACCAACCAATGGGTGGCCGGCTATGGGGGAGGCTTCGTCAAGCGCCTCCATCTCCGGGGAGCACCACACCCTTATGGGTGCGGTATTGCAGAGCATTCAGTCCGTAGATAGCGGACTGAAGGAGGCCTTCAACTGTCTCCTGACGGGCTTTCAGGTAAGCCATGTAATGCTCTATGTTGTGAAATATTAATTTATTTGTGTTATCATTATATACATGATAGCCCGCGAGCCCCAGGTGAGTTTGGAAAAACTTACCTGGGGGTCAATAATAGACCATTGTCCGAACTATATATAAGACAATATGTGTTCGGAACGTTCTAACAGCCCTTAAAAGGACCGGACACAGGATCATATTTATGACAGTTCGGAAGTCTCGAACCATGTAACTTGATATTGTTTTATGTTTTACAGGCTTCGTCGACGGCGGCGGCTGCTAATGCTGCCGAGCTGGACGAGCTGAATCAGAAGCTCAAGAGCTCCGAAGACGAGCTGGATGCTCTGAACAAGAGATTCGACGAGGCGCAAGGTAAATCGGATTAGAATATCGAAATTCTTCAATATTGTACTGTCAACGCAGTATTTGTTTGATATGTTTTAATGCTTGCACAGCCTCGGCGAAGGAGATAGAGAAGCTCAAGGCCGAGCTTGAGAAGGCGAAGCAGGAGGCTGCGGTTGAGAGGGGAGCGGCCAAGGAAGCGGCTACCACGCTATCCGCCTTGAGAGCCACCAGCGACAAGCATGAGGCTCGGGTGGAGTAAATCCAATAGGAGCTCAAGGTCGCCGGCCAAAAGTGCGAGAGCCTTGAGCAGAAAGGCAAGGAGCAGGCCGCCGAACTATCCAAAAGGAGCGGGTGGATAGGCGATCTTTTGAAGAGCAAGTCAGCCAAGCTAAACCTATCATGGATGGTAAGCCGTTTTTATTGCAGTGTGTCTTTGGGGATAGCAAGTTCAAATTGCTTACCCAAGTATGCCGTTCCTCAGGCGCCTGCTCGGACCTCCAGAAGAGCGCCGCGGACGCAAACCAATTCTATGATTCGCGTGGAGAAGGAGAGGAAGCCCGGGTGTTTTGGGCGCAATTTGAAGCCCCCGAGCGCTCTCCTCTCCTTGTTGAGCAGCTGAAGCAGCTGATGGAGCTACACCGGATGGCGGAGCCGGCTATGAAGGATCTCTGCATCTGACTATGGCCCAACGAGCCATTGCCGGGCAGCTACTTCGGCCTGGTGCAGAAGCTGAGCGACGCCTCGCCCCGGATCGACGCGCTAAGGCGATCATCCTGTATCGAGGGAGCTCGGATGACCTTTGTGAAGGCCAAGGTGCACTGGCCGGGGCTGGATCCGATGAAGATAGCCACCGCCCCTCCGCCTCCTGGAAAGGAACCTAGGCACCCCGAGCTATACTTCTCTGGAGTAATGGAGGGTGCTCGGGCGATAGAGTCGCAGTGTTCGAGAGAGAACATTTATGAGTAAAGCGTTGTAATATGTCCGAAGATCTTTGAACGCGTTTATATGTAAAATGCATGGTTTATCATGTCTTTCATGTTTTGCATCCTTTATAACTCCTGTGTGGCCGTTAAAACTGAAAGTTGTGAGTCGTCGGCTTCAGCCCCCATGTAGATACTACGCAAGGTGTCTCTGCCAACGCATTGTTACCCTTAGCCGAGCTATCGGTACCCGAAGGCGGCAGTGTGGGGCGGACAAGGCAATCGGACCATAGTGCTTTATTACTTTCACTTAGCCGTAGGGGTGCAAGAAAGGAGTGCGGGGGGCTGATGACTAGCCCCCAGGTGTTTGTGATGTTCGGATGAACCGTGGCCAAAGCCTATATCACATGGTTTGTACTAATACCAAACCCATCATATGACACGGAATAACCTCTGACGAGATTTAGTTAAGCTCGGATTCGCAGACCGGTTCTGGCATACCATGACAATTAGTTTTCGGCTTTCTCCGCTGAGGTGCTTGACCAGGCTAGCCTGAAGCTCAATCGCAGCGGTTCTCCCTTTGCCCTTTTAGCCAAACGAGCGGAACATAAAGGGGCAAGCACAGGAGCCGGGCAACCCAACTATTGACCCAAGACATAGTTCGGAACCAATGCATATAAAACGGAATTCCAAGACGCCGAACGCAAAATCAGTTCTGCTTAGGGCAATTTTCTTTAGTTCGAGCCCCCGGTCTATTAGCCGGTTGCAACGTAAAGTATACCAAACAGGTTCGCAAGAACAGAGGGAAAATAGAGAGTGCGCCAAAAACAGCGAAGTGATCATGCATGATACATCTGAATTTTACTAAACAACTCTTATTATTCAAATTGCCGATACAATTGTTTACAGGTATAAAAAATGAAATATAAACCTTACAGGAGGAGTTGTACCAAGGGTCTTCGGTAGGTGACCTGACGTCCTCGATGTGCCCTGTCGCTTGTCCGCTCCTGTGTCTCCCAAGGAGTTGTATACCGTGATGGGTGTACTGTTCGGCGAGCGGACTTTGCAGGAAAGTCTTGAGAAGTTGCCGAAGTGTGAATGAGCTTTACGCCGTAGCAGGTACTTTATGGTACATGTAGTGTATCCGAAGATATGTTGATGGTGATAGTTCGGTCCAGCCGAACACTTACCCTTTAATAAGTTTTCCCCACCGCTGCCCATGGAATTTTGAGTGCGAAGTTGTGCCTCCTCGGCACGTACTTTGTTGGTTCTAGGGCCGTGCGATGGGGGGCGAGTCCCTATTTATGGGGAGAAGAAGTTTCTGGTACGTCGGTTTGAGACCGAGCTCGCTTCCCAGCATTGGGTGCCTTTACGGCCGGTGTCGGCGTTTGCTGATCATCGGTGTAATGGAATTCAGCCGCCAGGGCCAACGCATGTTCCTCAGTTCGGAGGGA
Organism: Elymus sibiricus; assembly: GCA_039707655.1. Classification (NCBI taxonomy): domain Eukaryota; kingdom Viridiplantae; phylum Streptophyta; class Magnoliopsida; order Poales; family Poaceae; genus Elymus; species Elymus sibiricus. The sequence goes on along the minus strand of CM077665.1, from coordinate 214,913,018 downwards.
GCGCTCTGTGTTGCCGTTAATAGTAATGAACCCCTTGGGGCCGGGCATCTTGAGCTTGAGGTATGCGTAGTGTGGGACGGCGTTAAAGCGAGCGAACGATGTACGGCCGAGCAAGGCGTGATAGCCGCTTCGGAAAGGTACGATGTCGAAGATCAAGTCCTCGCTTCGAAAGTTGTCGGGCGAGCCGAACACTACTTCCAGGCTCACGGAGCTCGTGCACTGGGCTTCTACACCTGGGATCACTCCTTTAAAGGTAGTGTTGGTGGGTTTGATCCTTGACGGATCTATGCCCATCTTTTTCACCGTGTCTGAGTAAATCAAATTCAGGCTACTTCCTCCATCCATTAGGACTTTTGTGAGGTGATACCCGTCTATGATGGGGTCTAGGTCGAGGGCGGCCGAACCCCCATGACGGATACTGGTCGGGTGGTCGCGGCGATCGAAGGTGATCGGGTATGCCGACCATGGGTTATACTTCGGAGCTACAAGCTCTACGGTGTAGACATCTCGAAGGGCACGCTTCCTCTCCTTCTTGGGTATATGAGTGGCGTATATCATGTTTACTGTTTTCACCTCTGGAGGGAATTTCTTCTGTCCGCCACCGATCGGACCGTGGGGTTCATCTTCGTCCTCGCTGCGCGGGCTCTTGCCTTGCTCCTCGGATGCGAGCTTGCCGGCCTGTTTGAACACCCAACAGTTATGGTTAGTGTGGTTGGTGGGCTTCTCTTAGGTGCCGTGGATCTGGCAAGGCCTCTCCATGATCTTGTCCAGCGCGGTGGGTCCATCGCGATTGCCTTTAGGAGGGTTCTTCCGCTGCCCAGGTCGGGAGTTGCGGAAGCCGGCGTTAACAGCCGTGTCGTCGGCATCACTATTATTGTGCCAGCGCTTGTTCTTGTTGCGCTTCGGTTTCCCATTTCCATCCCGAACTTCGGAGGTTCCGGGGTCTTCGGGGTTGTGGCTATGTCTTGCTAGCCAGTTATCCTTGCCCGCGCAAAAGCGGTTCATGAGTGATGTGAGGGCGTACATTGTCCTTGGTTTGTCCTGGCCGAGCTGACGGGCCAGCCATTCATCCCGAATATTGTGCCTGAAAGAGGCTATTGCTTCGGCATCTGGGCAGTCCACGATCTGGTTTTTCTTGGTCAAGAAACGATTCCAGAATAGCCGCGCGGATTCTCCTGGCTTCTGGACGACGTTGCTTAGGTCGGAGGAGTCCGGCGGCCGAACATAGGTGCCCTGGAAGTTAGATCGGAATGCATCCTCTAGCTCCTCCCAGCACCCAATGGAGTTTTCGGGGAGGCTAGTTAACCAGTGCCGAGCTGGCGCCTTGAGCTTCAGGGGTAGGTACTTGATGGCATGGAGGTCATCTCCTCGTGCCATGTGGATGTGGAGGAGGAAGTCCTCGATCCATACGGTTGGGTCAGTTGTCCCATCGTATTATTCTATGTTTACGGGTTTAAACCCCTCCGGGAACTGATGCTGCATCCCCTCGTCCGTGAAGCACAGTGGCTGGGCAGCGCCTCTAACCGGAGCTATGACGCGCCGGTGATCGGCGTCTGTCCTAGCCCGGTTTTGTTCCCGTTTGTTATGGTTGCGGTCGAGCCAAGATCGGTACCCTTCCCGTCTATTGGGTGAGTATCCTCTGGATCCGTAGATGGATCGCGTACGACCTGCTCTATCGTCCAGGTCGTGTCGCAGGTCGAACATGTCATCGGGCTCTAGCGGCTCCTTTCCCAGTCTACGGGGTATCGTCGGCCTATAGCCGGTGTTGTCAGCTGTCCTGTCTCGTCCTCGAGGAGGGCGGTCTGGCTTGTCATATGGGGTATGTTTGGGAGACGGCATATCAGTGAGCTCGTCATCGAATTATGGCAGCAGCCTTCTGCGTGGATAGCTCTTAGGTTGGTCCGATAGACCGGTGCCATATCCTTCCTCAGCCGAGAGGACTCTCGTCCATCGATCGTTGAGGTCATCTTGTTCGGCCTTAAGTTGTCGTTCCTTTGCTTTCAGGCTACGGGCCGTGGCTCTAAGTTGTTGTCTAAACAGCTCCTAATCTTCATGATTATAAGGGATGGCGAAGTCATCGGCTTCTGGGATGTCCTCCTCTATGACAGGGGGGAGGTAATTGTCGTCCTCGGAATCGTTTAGATCGTCGGGGCTGCGCCGGTCTTCCGGCCTCTCCTGACCCTCCAACGGGTGTTCGGGGATTTCGGGATCTCTGAGGTCTTCTGGGGTGTCTCCTTCCCCGGTGCCATCGGTAGCTTTTCTTCCCTTTTTTCCTTTTGACCGTTTATGCGGCTTTCGGCGTCTTGACGGCGCTTCATCCGATTTGTCGCCATCGTTTTTTGGAGTCTCTACCATGTAGACGTCGTATGTGGAGGTGGCAGTCCACCGTCCGATGTTAATGGGGGTGAGGGGGCGATCCTCCTCATCCATGTAATCTGCCTCGTCAGAGGCATAGTCCAGCATGTCGGTTAAATCCTCGACAGTGGCTACCAAATGGGTGGTGGGTGGGACGAAAAATTCGTCCTGACCCGTACTAAGCCCGATCTGAGAACAGATCGGAGTTGGATCGTCGGTAATTTTCATCGATGAGATCCGATCTAGGGCCTCGTTGAGTGTCGAGAGCTCGATCGCACCGGCCTGCTTAGAGCTTCCGGAGTTAACCTCCGATGCGTCCGCGCAGGGGGAGTGTTCGGTAAGAACAGGTGTCCGGATGTCTGGCACTATGACCGGACCCGGACTGAAAGTTGGGTCCTCGCCGGGGCCGATCCCGTGGGCGGGACCGAAAGATGGATCTGAGGTTAAAGCCTCAGAGTCTTCGGGCGTGGCAGATGAGACCGCGAGCCCGGTTAGCAACAGGTCGCCCCAAGAGTCTACGGAGAACTCTAGGTTCCCGAATCTAACCTCCTGATCGGGGGCGAAACTTCCGACGCGGCCTAGATGGCCGGACGGGTCGGCATGCAGCACAATGCTGCCGAAAGCAAAGATCTGTCCGGGGACGAAAGTGTCCGTAATGCGAACCTCTTCGTTGATTACAAGGCGAGCCATCGATTCGTCTGGCTATCACAGCGGAACTCTCAATGAAAGCACCAATGTCGGTGTCAAAACCGGCGGATCTCGGGTAGGGGTCCCGAGCTGTGAGACTAGAATCGATGGTAACAGGAGACGAGGGGGACAAGGTTTTACCCAGGTTCAGGCCCTCCTATGGAGGTAATACCCTATGTCCTGCTTGATTATATTGATGATATGAGGATTACAGAGTTGATCTACCTCGAGATCGAGTAGCTAAAACCCTAGATGAGTTCTGTTGTCCTACAACCTAAAACCCTCCGGCTTATATAGACACCGAGGGTACCTAGGGTTTACACATGGTCGGTTACACGTCGAAGGGATAAACATTCCTATTGACTACTCCAATCATGGAGTACACGTCATGATTCTCGAAGCTTCCTTCCTAGAGACAGAGTCTTCGATCAATCCAGTGCTCGGCAAGCGGCCCATATAGTCCGGCCCATATGAAATAGGTCGGCCTCCCGAGGACCCCTTAAACTAGGACTCCCTCACTAAGGAAGATGAAGAAAGGACACATTATTTACCCAGGTTTGGGCCACCTCGCAGTGTAAAACCCTACTCCTGCTTGGGGATTGCTTGAGGATGAGGATGAGTACAAAACTGTGTTCTTGCTTGCCCAGGGCTCGATCCCTTCTACGGTGGCCGGTTCCTACCCTTATATTGGCATTGGTCCTCTTCCCCCGAAAACATAAGGCGGGAAGGGTTGCCAGAATGGCTCGTTTGAAAGGGGACAGGGCTACAGCCTATCCTGACAAAAGGTGGTGTTCGCCTGCCAAAGTTCCTCGCCATGACTTGCTCGAGGGCTCAGGGGCGACATCCGTCCTGCCTAGCCCTCAGTCTTGGTCTCCTTGCTTGGCGAGGGAATCCTTTGGGGGTTGCTTTTGGAGCCCGCGAACTGATGTCGTTTCTCTATCCCCAAAGAGGAAAGCCTCTCTGTCCGGGCCCGCTGGCACCGCTCCTGGCACCGCTTGGCGCGGCGCGCGTCACCCACGTGTGGACGCAGGGTTGCGGGGCCCTGCCAGGCTAGCTCTGGACAGACCCGCCTCCTGAGGGCATCAAGGACGGCCCCACGGGGAAACCTCGTGAAGTACTGGATGATGACGTCGCCTGGCACCTCACGAGGCGTGGCCCTCGCGAGAACCAGCTCCATGAAGCCTGTGGGTGGGAACACTCAATGCTTAGGCAATCTTCGCGTCCTGGGCCATAGGACGACGTGCCTGGGTACACCCAGTCCCAGAGGCCCGACAGCCTCCCACAAGGAAGTGTATCCCCCTGGTCTTTTGCATAAGAAGTGGGAAGAGTGGCCGGGGGATTGGTGTTATATCTCTGCCAAGGAGGTGCCGCCCTTCTGCAAGGTCCGGACGTCCAAGCCCGTCTGCAATGACGAATGGAGCGTCGTCACCCCAGATGACGGGAAGTTGGAGGTAGCAATTGCCCGCCTACTTTGGCTCAAGGCTTCCGGGCTCACCATAGAGATGGTGGGCTCGGATTTCTTCGCCAAGCGAATCGCCCCTCTCCAAGACCGGCAGCGCTTTGCCTGTTTGTACACCGGTCCCGCTGATATCATGCGGATTCGCCCGGGTCTCGACGGCGATCTGACGTATATGCAGCTCGTCCACTTTTGTCACCAGCTCTTTCGCCCAGAGGGCAAGTTCATACAGCCAGCGTCTATCGCCCTGCTCTGCAACAACTCTCGAAAGGTTGCGATCATGGCGATAATGCCGGCATTCAACGCGCATGGGGTGGACCCCACGTGGGTGGCGCCGGCAAAGGAGGTGGTGCACGCGTGGTTCGACACCTTGTCGGAGGTGCGCATCTAGGGACGAGGGGCCAATGGTTCGCGCCACCACCAAGGCAGAGGTGGCACTCATCGGGCGTCGCACCACGGAGGCAGGCCTTGTCGCAGGTGGAGTGGCTTGGGCGCAGCTGCGCCCGACGACGAGGAAGGGGAGGCCGGTCATGAGAGGAGCGCGGCGAGGAACCGCCAGTGCAGGTCTTGCCGGAGTAGCACATTGGCACCGAGGTTGTCGGGGAGCCAGAGCCCGAGGAGCCCCTGGTTGGCAACGCCCCAAGGAGGGCGCGAGTGCTCCGTCGGGCCGTCCGTGGAGAGACCGTCCGCCGCGGCAGAGACTCTCCACTTGCTGGGGACAATGGAGAGGAGGAGGAGGAAGACCCCACCGCCAATGTCTCCAGGCCGCGAGGGAGGAGTCGGGTTGTAACGCTCCACTGGCCGGCAGAATGAAGTAGCTCCATGAAAATCCGGGTTTCTCCTTCATATTAACGAGCCGTCTTCACAATCATATTGCAAGTCCATGTCCTTTGCAAAATATTGGGAATAAAATACCCATACGCCGTTGAGTATGCCTCCAATACTTTTGGCTTGATGAAAATCTTGGGAATAAGAAATCTTCATGATGTTGAACCGCCAAATGATGGGCCGGGTCATGAACTTTGACAATACTGGGTCATTTTGTTTGATAATACCGGGTCAAACAACTGGACTCCAATTGACTTGATAAATTATTGGGAATAAAGAAATCCGAGTGATGCTTAGCCGGCTTTCAATGCTTTAGCTACACCAAAACATGAGACCTAGCTCACTCAAAATTGATAGCTTGAAGATGTTCTTCTATTTTTTTATCTCCATATTACCTGTAGCCCCCAAGCTCCAAGTTTTTCCATGATGACTTGGTGCTTTGAAATAATATATTGGACTGTGTAGCCCCCAAGTTCCGGGTTGTCTTGCCTGCAGCAGCCTGGGACTTGTAATTATCTTATACTTATAAAATTTCAGCCAGTGTAGCCCCCGAGTACCGGGTTGCTTTGCCTGCAACAGCCCGGGACTTTGAACTTGGTGTTGAATGTTGTAGATATATAGCTTTGGAGAAAATCCGGGTTGTCATCTAAGTCGCCCGATGTGGTTGAATGACTTGAATTTCACAAGTGTAGCCCCCAAGGGCCGGCTCATCAGTGTGTGATGGGACGGATCTTCAATTTGGACCTCATGATCTGTTTAGATAGCTGAATATTGTAGCCCCCAAGTGCCGGGTCATTATGCAACAATGAGCAAAGACTTCTGTAGAGCTGATTTATGTAGACTTGATGAGCAATGTGTAGCCCCCAAGGGTCGGCTCGGTAAAATAATACTGGGCTAAAACTTAGAAAATGATTGAAGGCCGTCTCATCTCCCTAAGATAACCGGGTTCGTTGATAATGTGATGAGTTGAAAAAGCAACTTGCATTAGCCCCCAAGTGTCGTGGTGCATGCTTGCAGCGACATGGGACTTGCATACTTGATATAATCTTGATTTGAATAATGTAGCCCCCAAGTGCCGGGTCGTATGCCCGCAGCGACTCGGGACTATTCTTTCCATTGCGGAATAAATCATATCCATTATATGAACGATATTGCTGAATGCTTGGCATATCAATGTTGAACCATGCTCCCTGTTGTGATATGGTATTTTTGGATGAAGGAATAACAGCCATTACTCTGAAGGGGCTTTTGAAAACCTCAATCATCCAATATAGGTTATGAAAACCATAATAAAAATCCAGCCACATTGGCTATTTAAGATTTGAATAATATAACCCGGTTTGAAAACCTCAATTACTCAATACTGGTTATAACAACCATAATGAAAATCCAGCCATGTTGGCTATTAAGGATTAAAATATGTAACCCGGTTTGACAACCGGTTCCTGCAATGTAAACCAGGATATCCATGCATATATGACGATGCAATGATGATGCAATGTATGATGCAATGTATGTGCATGATAACAGAGTATAAAAATGCCGGCTTTCAAGGCTCGATAAAAAGAGACTAGCTCTGTTTTGTTTTTGAAAAACTCAAGTTTTTTGCTTCGAAAAGCTAGGCCTAAAACCTTTTAACACCTATAGTCGGGTCTCACGTGGCGTAAATCCATCGTTTAAACCTTACCAAGTTCAGGGTCTTAAAAAGATTGACTGGTAAGAGTATGAACGGGCCACATAGCGGAGGGGTTACGGCGTACAGGTGAGTTCATCCCATAGCCGGGTCTCACGTACCATAAATCCGTCGTTTAAACCTTAACAAGTTCAGGGTCTTAAAAAAGATTGACTTGTAAAGAGTACGAACGGGCCACATAGCGGAGGGGTTACGGCGTACGGGTGAGTTTATCCTAGCTTACTGTAGGCCGGCTCTCTCATGACAAAGCCGCCATTTAAACCTTCACAAGTTCAGGGTCTCTGGAGCAAGATTGACTGTCAAGAGTTCGGCGGGTCACATGGCGGAGTAGCAAGTTGCAAACAGGCAGGTGTAGCTCATAGGTGGCGTGAAAGACGATCAAGAGGTTTGATGCCTCCAAGTGACCATATGATGATCCAATAAATCCGGGCACCCATGTTTGAACGGTCGCAACATGGCGGCTCGTCCTCTTGGGCGACTTTAAATCATCCGCCAATAAGGTAGTTCACCCAGGACCGGGTTGTCTTCCTCGCAATGACCCGAGGTTCTTGTTGAAAACGACCAAAATGTGTCGATCCATGTCTGTAGCCCCCGAGTCTTAAATCGACTCGAAGAGGCGGCTTGAGATTCTTCACACTTGGTTGTGGCATAAGCCGGCATATGGTTGACGGCTGATAACTGAAATTTATTTGAGCCAAAAGCGTGTGGCGAGTTGATGATCTTCCCGACACTCGTTGCATGTCCTTGGTGTTGATAACGTGACATGAACCCAATGAAGGTTGAGATGGCGGGTTATAAATAATCCCATATGAGTTTTGTCAGTAACTCGGCCGATGGTTCGACCCGACTGGCTGTTGAAGTTTAACCAAACCGCAGTGGCGGCAATTTATACGCCTATCCATTGAGCCATTCGGTGGAGGCAGATGCTGACAATATATAATGACTTGCTTCAGAGTCGTTGGAATAAACCGGATCACAGGGGCGGCGTTTTGCGCGCGTCTGTTAGGCGGCTCGTGTAGGCGAGCACTACACCGATGTGTTGATGTAGACTAGACCGCGGGCACGGCGGCTTGTGCGCATCTGTTGGGCGGCTCAAGTGAGCAAGCACGACAGTGACGTGTCAATGTAGACTGGACCGCAGGGTGGCGACTCACGAGCGCTCATAGGGCGGCTCGTACTGGTGTATGCAGCCCCTAGCGTGTTGATGTAGACATAGAAGTCAGCCGCAGCGTTTGAAGACGGCGCGGTCGTGAGAGACGGCCGCTGCATTGTAAGCCGGTGCGGCCGCGAGAGACGGCCGCGGCATTGTAAGCCGGTGCGGCGCGAGAGGCGACCGCGACGTTGTAAGCCGGTGCCGACGGGAGAGTCCGCCGCACCGTTGTAAGTTGGTGCAGTCGCGAGAGACGGCCGCGGCATTGTAAGCCGGTGCGGCCGTGAGAGACGGCCGCGGCATTGTAAGCCGGTGCGACGCGAGAAGCGGCCGCGACGTTGTAAGCCGGTGCCGACGAGAGAGTCCGCCGCACCATTGTAAGTTGGTGCAGTCGCGAGAGACGGCCAAGGCATTGTAAGCCGGTGTGGCCACGAGAGACGGCCGCGGCGTTGTAAGCCGGTGCGGCGTGAGAGGCGGCCGCGACGTTGAAAGTCGGTGCGGTCGCGAGAGGCGTCCACGGCATTGTAAGCCGGTGCGGCCACGAGAGACGGCCGCGGCACTGTAAGCCGGCTCGGTCGCGAGACGGACGAACACTGGTCCAGACTGATGTTTGCGCGCCTCCGTCTCCACGATATAATGCCACTAGAATAATTGTCCTGCGTAAATATTGCAGACCAAAGTAACTGATCTCGAAGAAATTTAATATATGATAATAAAATAGACGGAACGGATAGCACCTGATGTATTTGGACGACAGATAAATTTGTCCGTCGAGATGTATGAAGCAGTTGCAGATGAAAAAAGGACGGACTGGTTGATTTCTCCACCATAGGTTTTTTTATCCACTTCGTTTCTAACCAAACGGCTCCCAATTCCCCTTCTTCTCTGCGTGGGCAGAACTGCCACTGCTGCCCACGGCAGAGGGCTTGCGCGCGGCGCGCCTACAGGGGAGCCAGCCAGGGGGCGGCGCGGTGAGCGGGCCGGGGCGAGGTCGCGGCGAGGCGGAAGGAGGTGCTCGGGGGCGACACGGCCGGCGTGGAGCGGCGCTGCGGCGCACGGGCGGCAGGCAGCCTGAGCCTGCGCGTGGGCGCGTGGCCAGGCTAGAGCGGGCGAGTGGGCAACACTGCCGGCGGTGAGAGCCGGTGGAGGCGTGCTGGAGGCGGTCAAGGCGGCTGCGGTGAAGGTAACGGCCACGGCGCAGCGGCGACTTGAGGCGGTGAGTGGCCGCGGCGGGTCGACGAGACGGGGTTGCCACGGTGTGAGTGACCAGCAGGCGGCGGCTCAGGCGGCCAGCGGGGGCGGCAACAGCAAGCCAGCGCCGGCCGGAGCGAAGCAGGTTGCAGCTGCGATGGCTCGGGCGCGGCTGCGACTGGGAAGGTCGCAATGCACAGAGGCGGCGAGTCGCAGCGGCGGCCAACTCATCGCGCGCCAGCGAATCAAACTTGGCTCGGAGCAAGGCGTAGCAGCGGAGAGGCGACTCAGGGCGGCTTGGGGTGGCGGCGTGCAGCGGGAGAGGCGAGCCGAGGCGGAGATGAGCCATGGCGGAGAAGATCGAGTCCGGGTCATCTCGCTATTTCCCTTTTTTTTATCCGACTGAGCCAGCTCCAGGAAAATACGTGTTGAGCATGGAATTTTATATGGTGGTGGTGGTAGCTAGCCTCAGCTCGATCCCTCACGTGCCTTGGCTGGCGCTGCTAGCTTCCGCCCAACGAGGCGGTTTTGTGTGGATGTCAGCATCGTACACCATGGCTGCATGTGCTGACTGTACATACAGCGGCTTGTGCAGCATCTTCTTTCCTCGAACTTTGTTGATCATGCGTTGACCGGGGTATTGGATGTTCAGGCAGCCATCATCACGCAGTAGCGTCGTGTTTATTTTTGTTGGCTACTATTGCCGATCTTCATGTATCTTCACGCTGCCATCCAGTCTATATATAATCTTTTTAATCCTTGGTTGATGAATTTGATCCTTGATGCAGATCCTTTCGAACCGGCTCTTCTCCATCCAGTCAATCACGAGCTTCCTGATCCCTGTGGGACTCCCTCCAAGAACACAATTCCACCATGTGGATCCCACGGTGGGCGCCAACTATCGTGGTTTTGTCACGGCAGGATGTCCTCGTGAAAGAACTTAGGTGTGAGGTCATCGCAACTATGTGGCGGCTTGAGAGGGGTTGGTCGGAATCGAGACACGCGAGTTTACCCAGGTTCGGCCCCTCCGATGGAGGTAAAAGCCTACGTCCTGCTTTGTTTGTATTGATGTTGAGGATGATCTCGATTACAAGGGTGCGGGATTGCTACCTCTAATCTCGAGAGCCTCTAATCTGTCTATCTCTAATGACTTGAAGTTGTCCCTCTAGGGGTGCTCTACCCCTCCTTATATAAGTGGAAAGGGTAGGTTTACATGTAGAGTCCTACTAGGAGTAGGATTAGGACTAGTCCCTTTTGAGTCCTAATCCGGGTCTTGTTTCTCTTGTAAGGGAATCCTTCCTCTCCTTTGGGCCTTCTCTGTGAGCCGCCTCGTGCGGGCTTACACGCTGGGCCTTGCGCCTGGTCGTTCTGTGACCCGGTAATAGAGGTGACCTATGAGCTGCCATACAATGGGCCGGGTCATACCTCCTGCCGGGTCACCAATGAGCTGCCAAGCTCGGCCGGGTCACCAGTGAGTCGCCAAGTCCCGGCCGGGTCATACTTCTAGCCGGGTTATACCGCGGGGTAATATCCCCGACAGGACCGCTCATGCCAAAGAGCGCAGTCTGCTTGAGGAGCTCGAACAATAGAGGATCCTGCTGGCTTCTGCCGCGCGGTCCTCGAACGAGTTCCATGAGACCATCCGTCTGTGGACGGCGCAGCTTGCCGACCTTGCCGGGAAGCTCTCTGCCCAGATGGCGAAGATGGGCTTGGAGGAGTGTGCCTTCTCCAACGATGGCCCGGAAGCGGCGAGCGTGAGGTTGTCCATCTTCTTCGGGGGGCTTGTCAGCGCCTTGGCGAAGTATGAGGCGGGGCGGGTAGACAACTTCCTTCAAGACTGTCGGGAGCTGTTGTCGGCGTTCTGGATACCAGGGTACCCAGACTTGCCTGCCTGCGTCCCAGGGCGTGGCCCACCTGGTGGTCCGTACGGCCCTGCGCGATCTCACTCAAGAAGAGACCCTCGCGAGGGACCCGTCCTCGTGAGGAGGACAGCGCCAAGGCGGAAGGGGGAGGCCTCCCCAGGCCTCCTCCCAAGCGGCGGAGATCTCTATGCAACTCTAGGCCTCAGGAGGTCAAGGGTGACGATAGCCAGGCCAGGCGGGCGCCAGCACGCCAGAGGGAACAGTTTCCTCTTTGGTGCAAAGGAGACAACGACGAACGCGGGTTCCCAAGGAGCCCCGCCAAAGGTTTCCATTCCAGTGCAACAAGACCGGGTCAGCGAGCGCGGCAGGACAGATTGAAAGCACATTTGCTCCCTTGGTGGTTTTGGTAATTTATAAGAACATATAAGTCATTGAACTAATGTTTTCCACTAAGTATATTTCAGGAAAAGTTCAATGATAGGGATGGCAAAAGGATTGTGAAGATTGTGGAAATACCCCAAGATGAAAGGAAATACAACAGGACTCTACACTTTACATTTGTGAGAAATCACTTTGAGTCCATAGGAAAGCCAATACTATTAAAAGGGGGTAAGGTTTTGATTGGTGAACAAAATGCTCATACGTGCACAAGTGATAGTCACCAAATACACCCACAAACTCTTCCACCAAAGTCTGTCCATAGCCATATACTCAACATCGGTGCAACCAACATTTCCATCCCGGTGCCAACGATTCTCAACCACAGACAGACTCAGCCAAACCCTAGCCACTTCGGTGCAACCGATTCCATACCGGTGCCACCGAGTTTAGGTTGCCAACTTTCTGTTACACAAATTCACAATATCGGTACCACCGAGATTCTTGGATCGGCGTCACCGAGATTGGGAATCTGACCGTTGGTCACGTTATCGGTGCAACCGAGTTTCCTATATCGGTCTCACCGAGATTCAAAAGTTGCCACTTTTTGGTCACTTCGGTACCACCAAGATTAACACATCGGTGTCACCGAGTTGGTCATTTTGTGTGTAACGGTTGGATTTTTGGGGTTGCCTATATATACCCCTTCAACACCACCTACTCGAGAGAGAAGCACTCAGAACTATTCCATACTTGCCCCATCCAGTTTTCTGAGAGAGAACCACCTACCCTTGTGTTGAGGTCAAGATTTTCCACTCCAACCATATGGATCTTGATTTCTAGCCTCCCCAAGTTGCTTTCCACCAATCCCATCTCTTCCACCAAGCCAAATCTGTGAGAGAGTGATTGTGTGTTGAGGAGTCTATCATCTTGAAGCACAAGAGCAAGGAGTTCATCGTCATTACCGAGCCTATTACCTTTTGGAGGGTGGTGCCTCCTAGATTGGTTAGGTGTCGCTTGCGAGCCTCCTACTTCGTGTTGTGGAGTGAACCAAGAAGTTTGTAAGGGCAAGGAGATCGCCTACTTCATGAAGATCTACCCATAGTGAGGCTAGTCCTTCGTGGACGGAAGCCGTTATGGAATAGTCAAGGTTGCTACTTCGTGGACCCTTATGGGTGGAGCCCTCCGTGGACTCTCGCGACCGTTACCCTCCGTGGGTTGAAGACTCCATAAACGTGGATGTACGATAGCACCACCTATCGGAACCACGGGAAAAATCATCGTGTCTACAATTGTGTTTGATCTTCCTACCCTATCCTTTCTACTCATGCTTGTTGTTACTTTCCGCTGCTATACTCTTAGACTTGCATGTGTAGGGTGTACTTGACTTGCCATGAAATGCTAAAACTGCCAACTCTAAAATTTGGGAAAAGGCAAAACTTTTATTTGGTCAAGTAGTCTAATCACCCCCCTCTAGACATACTTTCGGTCCTACACGGATGTCACTAGCGAGCCCACCACCGCATCGCCACCACCCACTTTGCAGGCGATGACCGCCTTTCTTCAGGGTAAGATGTACCTCCTATCCACTTTCAAATTTGGCCGGTGTGGGATCCCTTCCTGCCATTGCGATAAGGGAAGAGGACCCGGGCCACTATAAATAGAGGCTAGGCAGCCCGGTAGCGGGGGACAAGACAACCACCCCGCAAACACACCCGCAAGGCAACACACCACTGTACTAGTTCATCCACAAACCACCTCATGAGGCAATCTACCAAAGGCAGGAGTAGGATTTTACGTTTCGCAGCGGCCCGAACCTAGGTAAAGTCTCGTGTGCTATCTTCTTCCTCGCCATCGAGTGGGGTTATCGTGTGTGGGCTTGGAGGGGGCGAAGCTGTTGGGGAATCTTCGCACACGCCCCTGGGTTCGAATTCCTTAGGGTTTTGCGGAGCCCAAAATCCGACAGCTGTGCTGCGGAGTCCTCCACAAGGTCTTTGTGAAGGTCGCCTACCACAACCCCGGCCTCGACCTGACCAAGGCTCTGTCCAAGCTGCCGAAGGGCCTCGACACCAGCGAGCTTGACGTGCTCGTTGCTCCTATCTCTGACAAGGCCGGCTCGGTGAGCCTGAACCGTTGTGCTTTTGTTCTTGTTACATTCGTGCCATGTTTGCTTGGGATTATGAACTTGCTTTTACTTGCAATGTACTTTATTTGCCCGCGTGGGTGCTTCCTTCTTCTTTAACGTGATCTCGTATTTGTATGCCTTTAATCCCTACGCTTCGTCCGGGATGCCCGCCAGTGCACACATCCTGTCCGTGATGCTTTTTTGGAACGGGTCCCTTAGCAGCCTTCCGGGGATGCCGATGCTGGCGAGCCCCTCTTGCCGTCCATGTCGTGGCAGCTTGGGACGTTGAGCGGACTCTAAACGTCCAAGCGCACAGGTAGTTTAGACAAGGGTCCCTAGCATGTCGGTTTTTTCATACAAACATCAACCTTGTCTCAGGGAAGGGTTTTGAAATTTTTTGAACAGTTTTCACAACTTACCTTCGCAAGGCGCTCGTTCTCGCAGGTGTCCGTACCACCACTCCTCCCCCGGGAAGATTTGCACGCACGAGCCCCTGTCTCCCTTTGAGAAAAAAAAGAAGAGAAGAGGGATACGGAGGGTGATAGGAACTCCAGCATTTTTATGATTGCCTGGCGTAAGCGGAAAGACGACCACAACGTTTCATGCAGCATGTGTAAGATCAAGCGTGCAATTTTGACAAAAGGTTGCGGAATACATATCTTTACAGATAGAGTGCACGCCCATCGCCCACCTTTGTACTAAGGATTACACGCCTTGGAGGGAGACTCTGTACAAAGGGGGGTAGCCAGGGAGGCCCTTGCGGGCGGTGCCTTCCGAGGGCGCTCGTTACTGCACGAGTTTAGCACCTGAGTGTTGTCCCCGGTCGCCGGGTGGCTCGTGCCGGGCCTAGCGACTTGCACCACCTGGTAAGGGCTTGGCGGCTCTCCTCTTCTTGCTCCTGCCGGCAGAGGTATCTGGTAAGTCCTCGATGGGCGTGCTGCACTCTGTCGTGCGCTTCCCAGAGTTCTCACGAGCCTTGCCGGAGGTCTTATGCTTTTTTCCCCCCCGGGAGCGTTGTCGGCAGGAGCGAGTGCCTCGCCGGCAGACGCTGCCACTGCCTCCCGGTATAGCTTGTCGGTGCAGAGGACCGCATCTCTCTTGTTGTCATGGACGGTGATGATGCTCATCGTGTCAGCGTTCTGGGAACGGGGGTACCCAGACCTGCCTGCCTGTGGCCCAGCGCGTGGCCCACCACAAAGGCCCGATACGGCCCTGCAGCGAGCCCCCCAAGTCAAGGCCCAGTGCGTGGCCCACCACGAAGGCCCGGTACGGCCCTGCAGCGAGCCTAGCGCGTGGCCCACCACGAAGGACAGTGCCAAGACCTATGGAGGAGTGGCACCCCTCCATGCCGCCTCCTGAGGAACGAAGATTCCTATGCAGGTACAGCCTAGACAGGCGCGCGCCAGCGGGCACAGTGGGAGGACAGTTTCCTCTTTGGTGCAAAGGAGGCAAGGACGTACGCGGGTTCCCTAGGAACCCCCCAAAGGTTTCCTTCCCGGTGCAAGAGGACCGAGACCCCGAGCTCGACAGGACGGATGCCATCGCCGAGCCCACCGCTGCGTTACACCCAGAAGCTTTGTAGGTGAAGAACACCTTTAGTCAGGATAGGATGTACCTCTTGTCCCCTTTCAAATTTGGCCATTGTGGGATCCCTTCCCGCCTGTTCGACGGGGGAAGAGGACCGTGGCCCCTATAAATAGGGACGAGCTCCCATCGTAGAAGGCAAGTTGAATCAGGTCGAGTTCATCGCCACCAAGAGCCCTCGTGAGGCCTCCCAACCACTGTACTAGTGCATACTCAGCCTCCTCGATAGGCCAATCCACCACAAAGCAGGAGTAGGGTTTTACACCGCAAGGTGGCCCGAACCTGGGTAAATCTCCGAGTCTATCTTCTTCCCCGCTCACACTTGCTCGACACAGCCAAGTCGTAGGGTGACAAGTTGGGACTCCGAGCCGGTTGAGATCTTTGCACATGCCCCAGTGCTCGAACCTTGTTGTGTGTTGCGGAGCCCCGATTCCGACATCTGGCACGCCAGGTAGGGGCGTGTCGAAATCTTTCTTCGGTTCCACCCTGTCTCAGCTCCGTCGCTCCCATGGCCGACGCTCGCCGGATTCGCGCCGGGCGCCCGGCCGGTCGCGTCTCCCAGGCGGCGCCTGTGGGCCGCGGCGCCCCGCGCCGCTCCAACCTTCCGACAACCAACGCTGGCACCGGTCGAGCTGCTCAAGGGCAGCAAAACTTGTCGTTGTCTCACCCCGGACAGCGTGGCAGCCGCACTGCTTCCCCGACCCCTGCTTCCGCCACGGCGTCGACCCCTCACGCTCGCCCTGGGCCAGCAAACGCACAGGCCGCGCTGCTCAAGGCGTGAAAAGGGCCTTGCAGCCATCTCATCGCGCGTCTCGCAGCCCCTGGGCCTCGTACGGTCGCTTGCATCGTTGGTGGATTGCAGCCACCCGCGTCCGGCCGCCACGTAAAGCAGCTCCTCCGCCATGTGGGCGCAACTCAGCCATGACCTGAGGCCCCGCGGGGTAAGGCGAGGCCGGCGACCGACATCACAATCGACTCTGAGGACCACCCCAGGGCTACGGTTACCATCGGTGCAATCCCCATGCTGTGCACCCCCACCATCAGCAACGTCGCGGTTACCAAGACGCTCATCGACGGCGGGGCCGGCCTCAACGTCCTCTCAGTGGAAACCTTCGACACGCTGCAGGTGCCCTATGACCAGGTTGCGCCCACCAGGCCCTTCTCGGGGGTGGCCCAAGGCTCCGCCACCCCTTTAGCATAGGTGCGCCTCCCGGTCACCTTCGGCACTCACGACAACTACAACACAGAGATGATCGACTTCGACGTGGCTCACATCGGCCTCCCATACAACGCCATCCTGGGGTACCCGGCCCTCGCCAAGTTCATGGCAGCGACGCACCCAGGCTAAAACATCATCAAGATGTCGGGGAGCAGCGGCATCATCTCCGTGGCCGGGGACACCAAGGATGCAGTTCAGACCCTCAGACTCAACTACAAAGCGACGGCGGTCACACGCTCAGGCACCGAGGGCGCAGCCCAGGCCCCGGGGGCTGGGGCGGCCCCGCGCCTCGACGACGGGGGCGACACCTCCGCTCCTGAGGCCGCAGCGGCCCTGAGCCCCGGTGCCGAGGGAGCGGTGCGGGCTCTGGAGGCCGCGCCCGCGAAGAAGAAGCAGGTGTTCTCTAAGGACCGAGATGAGACGAAGCAGGTGTTTGTTAACGGCGGAAGCTCAGGCCCCACCTTCACCATCGGCACTGGCCTTCCTCCAGAGCAGGAGAAGGCATTTGTCAACTTCCTCTGCGAGAATAAGGACGTGTTCCCGTGGGAGCCGACTGACCTGGTGGGCGTCCCGAGGGACGTGATCGAGCACCACCTGATGGTGTGGCCTCACGCACGCCCGGTAAAGCAAAAGGCATGGCGACAGGCGCAAGAAAAGCATGCTTTCATCGTCCAAGAGGTCCGCAAGCTGCAGGAAGCTGGCATTATTCGGGAAGTGTGATTACCTGATTGGTTGGCCAACCTCGTGGTTCTCCCCAAGAAGGGTGGGAAGGAGCGCATGTGCGTCGACTTCACGAGTCTCAACAAGGCCTGTCCGTGGGACCCCTTCCCGCTCCCGCGCATCGACCAGATCGTGGACTCCACCACCGAGTGTGATCTGCTGTGCTTCTTGGATGTTTTGTTCCTATCCCCGTGCGGTGTGTATTGCTATACATGCATGCCCTTTGGGCTGCGCAACGCAGGGGCAACCTTCTAGCGGTTGATGCACATCGCCCTAGGGAAACAGCTCGGGAGGAATGCCGACGCGTACATCAACAACATCATGGTCAAATCGCGGGAGGCGAGGACCTTGATCGAAGACCTAGAAGATACATTCGCCAGCCTATGTCGGGTGAACCTGAGGCTCAACCCGGAGAAGTGTGTCTTCGGGATCCCCTCCGGCAAGCTGCTCGGTTTCCTGGTATCGCACCGAGGGATCGAGGCGAACCCGGAAAAGATCAAGGCAATTGAAAAGATGAGCCCGCCACAGACCGTCAAGGAAATGCAGAAGCTGGCGGGCTGCGTAACCGCCTTGGGGCGCTTCATCTCCACGCTCGGTGAGCGATCCCTCCCCTTCTTCAATCTCATGAAGAGGAAGGGCCCTTTCGAGTGGACCACAGAAGCTAAGGCAGTCTTCCAAGAACTCAAGCAGTACCTCACAGACCCTCCCGCATGGTGGCGTCTCGTGTTCACGAGCCTCTGGTGCTCTACTTACCAGAGACCCCCCACTCGGCCAGCGTGGCGCTCATGGCGATCCGGGAAGAGCGTGCCGGCGCACACGCGAAGAAAGGTTC
Source organism: Elymus sibiricus (assembly GCA_039707655.1). Lineage (NCBI taxonomy): Eukaryota > Viridiplantae > Streptophyta > Magnoliopsida > Poales > Poaceae > Elymus > Elymus sibiricus. Next base: position 214,894,938 of record CM077665.1, on the reverse strand, counting down.
GCAAGGGGCCGCACGGCAGTCGCCACCTCAAGATGGCGCTCATAAGGCCCTTGTCACCTCAGCGGCTCATGACGCATCCGAGTCATGCACGCCCCCTGAGGAGCAGGGCAGCGCCGACGCTTCGCGCCCCGTCGAGCACCCGGTGTACTACGTCAGCACCGTGTTACGGGATGCGCCCTCGCGTTACCCCATGAAGCAGAAGCTCTTACTCGCGCTCCTCGTTCCCTCAAGGAAGCTACGCCATTACTTTCAAGGCCACCCCATCAAGGTCGTCTCTGCGTACCCGCTGGAGAAGGTGTTGCGCAACCCCAACGCTGCCGGATGGGTGGCGAAGTGGAACATCGAGCTGCAGGCCTTCCACCTGGAGTTCTGCACAACCAGGGTCATCAAGGGCGCGGCCCTTGCTGACTTCGTGGCGGAATGGATGGATGCCCCCGACCGGGGGCTAGATGGGGGCCAGTCCCTCGCGCCCAGTGATGAGGCGCCGGACGGCTGGGTCATGCACTTTGACGGCGCCTTTGCCCGACAGGGCGCGGGGGCTGGAGTCGTACTCGTCTCACCGACCCAGGACAAGCTCTACTACGCCGTGCAGCTCTGCTTCCAGCACGGCGAGAAGGTCTACAACAACATCGCGGAGTACGAGGGCTTGATCGCGGGCCTCAAGGCCGACGCGACCATGGGGGTCAAGCACATCACCGTCAAGGGCGACTCCCAGCACCTCGTCAACTTCTCCAACAAGGAGTACAAGCCGAAGGACGAGCACATGGAGGCATACTTGGAAGAGGTACGCAACATTGAAAACCGCTTCCAGGGCTTGGAATTGCAGCACGGCCCGTGCCGCGCGAGCAAGGAGGCGGAGGACATCGCCAAGAGGGCGTCGTGCCACGAGCCTCAGGAGCCTGGCGTCTTCGAGGAAAGGCTCTTCAAACCATCGGCGACTCCATCGACCGTGGGCCTGGCATCACCTCGGGAGGAACTGCCGCCAGCCCCGCTCTGAGGCGCCTCGGCCTGCGGACCAGCCTCGGGAGCATGATTGCTCCTAGCGCTAGAACCCCAGGCTGGCGACTAGATGGAGGAGTTCAAGGCGTACCTTCTCAGCGGCACCCTGCCGGAGAAGGAGGAGGACGCGGAGCGCGTGGTCTGCCAGGACACAGCCTACTGTCTGAAGGACGGCGAGTTGTACCGCAGGTGCCAAAACAACGTCTCGCTGCGGTGCATATCTGAAGAGCAGGGGCGCGAGCTGCTGGCCGATATTCATGGTGGCGACTGCGGGCACCATTCCTTGTCTCGCTCCCTGGTGGGAAAGGCGTTCCGCAGCGGCTTCTACTGGCCCACGGCACTCAACGACGCCACCGAGCTGGTCCGATATTGCGAAGCCTGTCAGTTCCACGCCAAGCAGATTCATCAACCCGCGCAAGGTCTCCAGACCATCCCACTCTCCTGTCCGTTCATGGTCTGGGGGCTGGACATACTGGGCACCTTCCCTCGAGCGGTCGGAGGCTACCGCTACCTCCACGTCGCCATCGACAAGTTCACCAAGTGGGCGGAGGTGGAGCCCGTGCACACCATCCCCGCCGGCACAGCAGTCATGTTCATCCGAGGCCTCGTGAGCCGCTTCGGTGTCCCCAACCATATCTGTCGGATTTCGGGCTCCGCAAAAACCCTAAGAAGTTCGAACTCAGGGGCGTGTGCGAAGATCCCCTACAGCTTCACCCCCTCCAAGCTCACAACACGGTAACCTCGCTCGATGGCAAGGAAGAAGATAGCACACGAGAGTTTACCCAGGTTCGGGCCACTGCAAACGTAAAACCCTACTCCTGCTTTTGGTGGATTGCCTCACGAGGAGGTTTGTGGATGAACTAGTATAGTGGTGAGTTGCCTCGCGAGTGCGTTTGGGTGGTGTTTTTTCTCTCCCTCCACAGAGCAGCCTAGCCTCTATTTATAGCGGCCCGGGTCCTCTTCCCTTATCGCAATGGAGGGAAGGGATCCCACAACGGCCAAATTTGAAGGGGGACAAGGAGTACATCTTATCCTGACGAAAGGTGGTCTCCGCCTGCAAAGTAACCGGTGGTGGTGCAGAGGTGGGCTCGGCGATGACGTCCGTCCTGCGGAGCTCGGGGTCTTGGTCTCGTTGCACCGGAATGTAAACCTTTGGGGGACGCTTTGGGAACCGGCGTGCGCTCCCGCCTCCTTTGCATGAAAGAGGAAGTTGTCTCCTCTGGCGCGCTGGTGCACGCCTGGCCCGCCTTGCGTCATCCTTGGCCTCCCGAGGTCGAGCGTTGCATAGAGATCTCCGCCGCTCGGGAGGGGGCCTGGGGAGGCCTATTCCCCCACGGGTCTTGGTGTTGTTATCCTCGGGAGGGTGGGACTCTCGCGAGGGCCTTGTCTTGAGTGAAGCCGCGTTGGGCCATACGGACCGTCAAGTGGGCCGCGCCCTGGGCCACAGGCAGGCAGGCAGGTCCCAGGACGCCGGTAGTAGCCCCCGGGCCCAAGGCGCGCTCGGGTTGGCTTCTGGGCGAAGCCATAGAAGATGACCCAAAGCGCCGTGGGCCCCAACCGCTTGCGGGCCAGGCTTGACACGCGGTGCCCTCCGAGACGCTGACGCCTACACTCCTTCGCGCTGCCTCGGCGACTGCCCCGGCTGACAAACCGCCCGGCGCACGCCTCCGAGCCATCACTGTTCCCCATCAATCTGGTCGCCCGTTCTCCCTTCTTCCATGGCTCATGCCTTCTCCGCCAAGTCCTGCGTCCGTCCAGCTTGGCCATCCGCCATGGCCCCCAAGAAGAGAGGGGGCGAGGCCTCGAACGCGCCGGAACCTTCGTCGACGCCGGAGCCCGCGTTAGGTGGATCCTTGGCAGTCAATCTTGAGGGGTTGGAGAAGGTCCGACTGGCGGTCGCCGCCGGCTCCAACGAGTGGGGGGGGCGACCAAGATCTGGCTGGGCTCACGGCCTTAGGCCGAGCTGGAGGCCACCTGCATTCTCCTTCATCTCCATTCCCTCCTCTTCGGCTTGCTGCCGCCGTTCTCAGACTTCTTTTCTGTCGTGCTCACGCATTATCAGGTTCATGTGGTTCATCTTGACCCTGACTCCATCGTCCCCCTTTCTGCCTTCGTGTTCCTGTGTGAGGCCTTCATCGGCGTCTCCCCTTTTGTGGCCCTGCTTCGCCTCTTCTTCTCCCTCCGGTTGAACCATGGGGGACACTGTTCAGGATGTGTGTCCCTGTGAGCTGCTGATGCGACGGCCAGCGGGGCCCTTGACGCCCGGCTTTCGCCGAACGCAGAAGGTTTCCGGAGGCAGTGGGTGTACGTCGATGCTGCTGAGGCCGGCTCCCTGCTCCAACCCCCGTCGGTTCCTGCAGAGCCAAATCCCAGGTGGGAACACGAGGAGCTTGTCGACCCGCAGCTCGTGCCTGTTTTGGTTAGGCTGGCGGAACTGATGGAGTCTGGCATGACAATGGCAATGGTGGTACGGGAGTTCTCCCGCCAGCGAATTGCTCCTCTCCAGCGCCATTCCCGCCCGATGTGGACCTTCGCGGTCCCTTGCGACTCCATGAGGCTCCAGGTTCCTTCTCTTCTTTCTAGCGCGCTGCGTGAGCTGCTCCGTCGCCTGACCGGCGGGGAACCGGATGAGCTTCCCCGGAACGGCATTCCTTTGTACAACCGCCAGGACGGGGGGGCCCTTGTCGGGAAGATGCCGCACTTCGGCGAGTGGGGGCTCCTCCCTTCGATGGGAGCGGGTCTCCGGGACGATCCCCACGCGATGGCTTCGAGGCCTGGGGGTCCTAAGGGTCCTGGGGCCGTGGCTCCCCCTTTGGCCGTGGAGAGGCGTCCTATGTCGCCCATTCCTCGGGCTCTTGCCGCGGCCCTGCCCGGGAGTGAAGATGACGCCCCACCGGTGGAGGCAGCTGCTGTCTCCGCTGCTGGATGTCTGGGGTCAGACGCCGACACGTCGTCCCAGGGCCCCCGCGCTTGCCGAAAGAGGAAGGGGCCTGGGGGCAGCTGCTGCCCGTCACCGTGGGTGCCGATGAAGAGGAAGTGGGTCGCCATGGATGAGTAAGTGTCCGAGTCCCCTCAGTCTTCCCCGGTGTGCCCCTTCTAAATCTCTGTTCCGCAGGTTCCCCTCCGATGAAGAGAAAGGCGCGACGCCACCGCCGCCTCCTGAGGCCACCGGGCCCATCGTGGCCTTGCCTCCCGCGGCCCTCGAGGCTCCTCACGGGAGGGCGCCCGTACCCAAGCTTGTGCGGCCCTCGGGGGGTCCTGAGGGCGAGTTTCCCGTGAACTTCTTCATGCTTGGCCCCCAATTCATAGGGGTGAGGCTACATCCTCCGCTGGCGGTCTTCCCCGGGAGTCAGCCGCGACGTGCCCTAGGACCTTCCATGAATGAAGACGCAGATCTTCGCGGGGTGCGGCCTCCGCCCGACGAGAGAGGGGAGGAGCCCCCAGCCCCCTGGCGCGCACCGGGGTCGCGCGGCCCCACGCATGCACTTCCTATCGATCCAGGGGAAGGTGGAGATCCTGGTTGGGCCCTCGGGTTCGCATCTGATCGGAGCGCCATGCGGCACGGTCTGCTCCAGACCGCATTGAACGCGCTGGGGCGTTTGAGGGTGGAGCTCGCCACCGCCGACACCCGTCTCGAGGCAGAGCGTAAGCGCCTTGCACGCGAGTGGCATCGTCTTGAGGTTATCGTCATCCTCGGCCGCCTGCAGCGCAAGCGCGCCCACGCAGACGCCGAGGGGTCCCTTGCCGCGGCGAGGGAGGCCCGTGACCATGCCCTTGCGGAGGCCCAAGCCGCCGACTGCCGACGCAAGGCCTCGGAGGAACGCTTGGAGGAGCTTGAAGCCTCCAACGCCACCCTTGAAAGGCGAATCCAGGTACACAGGGCCGTCTCTTGACGACCTGACGACCGAGCCGCCCACCGGCGGTGCGGGGCCCTGCATACCCGAAGATGCGCTGACGATGGAAGCGCTGGTGCAAAGCCTGGAGCACGAGGGGCTGGAGGTGAGGGAGCACCAGGTGTCCCTCGCCTCCCGCGAGGCCAAGATTCAGGAGGAGGTCGACGACAGGGTGGCGGAGCTCGGCGTTCCCTCCTCCAGGACTACCGCGTGAAGTTGAAGCTCTAGGAGTCCCGTTTGTGCAGGCGACGCGACCACCTGAAAAGCGAGGCCGACGTCCTCAGGAGAAGGTTAGATCAAGCGGAGCGTCGCCAGCAAGCCGCGATGGATGCCCAGGCTGCTGCCGAGGCCGGGCTATCTTTTCTCTACAAGCAGGTGGAGGGCGGCACTTCCCTCGGAGAAGGCTTCGGACGAGGCGGATCGTGCCCACGGCCTTCAGTACACGCACTCCAAGATGTTCCAATCCCTCGAGAAGAGGGCCCACCGGGCCTTGAGCAACATCTGCGGCGAGAGCGTCCTGAGCCCTCTTGTCCCTGACGATGCCGGGTACCTGGGCTTCTTTTCCAGGCTCGTGGAGCACCTTGAGGGGGGTGCGGAGAAGATCCGCGATCTCGTGGAGGAGAAGCCCCGCGACCTCCTTGCGCGGGCGGCCTCGCACGTCTTTAGTCATCTCCTTCGTCTTGATCCGCACTTCGACTTCGGGGCGGTGCTCGCCCTTGTACCCGAAGTGATCCAAGGCGCCCTTGCCGAGTGGGTGGAGGATCATGTGGAGGACTTGATTGCGGGGTTCTCTTCTGACGAACCGGATGACCATGCCGGAGCCGGGGAGTGCAGGCCCGACGGTGGTGGCGGTGATGTGGGCGACGATGGCGGCATGTCGTCATAAGTAGTCTTCTCGTTTACCTGTCAGGGCTATGAGCGTGGCCCCGTGGCGGTTTGAATGTATTTTTTGAAGGGCCCTCGTGGGTACTCCCGTGTGACATGATGCTCAGCATCGTACTTCTTTTTGCCAATAATTCCTGTCGAATAGGATGATCATGTTGCGCGAGCATCCGAGAGTTTAGGCCTTGGCAGGGTGTGCGTGGTTGCGCATCTACTGCGTCCAGCTTCCACTTATGGGCCCCTCATGAGAGAGGAAGGGGCCGGCAGCTGCCGAGCTCCCCAAAGAAAGCGAGATGCCAAACGGGAATCGTTGCCAAAAAGAAAGTGACCCCCCTATTTCCAGAAGAAAAACGCAAGAATTCCAAGTTTTATTCCAAAAGGTGGCAAATGCGAATACAAAACGGGCAAATAACAGCCGCGTCCAGCACCTAGGCTACTCTTCGTCTTCGTCTTCTCCCTAGCACGGAGCGTAGGGCTTCCCCCTTGCGTGGGCATAGCCATTGGAGGGCAGTGTTGTCCGCCAGCGCGGAGCATGGGGCTTCCACTTGGGCGTGGGATGGAACCCCTCCGCGTCCTCGGGGGGCTCCGGGCATGTACAGCCCACTCAATATTACGTGAGAGTGTCACGGGTCGAGCCTGGTGGTGCGCTAGGAGCTCCATGCCTCCTAGGCATGGAGCCCACTCCCAGCCCCCAAGCATGACGCAGCGAGGTGAGGTCGGCTCCGGACGGGCCCCCGAGCGCGGAGGGAGTCCCCCATGCTCTCCACAGGGAGGGCCCGCCTCGGAATAGGGCCTCGGGCACCCCAAAGCCCAGGGGCGGATGTCGTCATTGTAGTAGAGCCGCAGCCCCCTGCGCCGCGAGCGGGGCTCGGCGCAGGGGCCCTCCGTCGTGCGCGAGGATGACGCCCAAGGAGGTACCCCAGCGCGCCTCGCTGGGGTGCCCGGAAGCCCTGCACGGGTACCCAACCGCCCGTCCCCGGGTGGACCGAGCCAGACCCGGAGACATGGGTGAGTACGTGATCTCCTGCCGCTGGTCGAGCGAGGCCTGGCCCGAAGACATGGGCGTGTGTTCCACCCTCCGTCTCTGGGTAGGCGATGCCCGTCTTTGAGACATGGGCGTATGTTCGACCCTCCGTCTCCAGGTTAGAAGCACCTGGCCTGAGGACATGGGCATGTGTTCCACCCTCCGTCTCCAGGTTGGAAGCACCTGGCCTGAGGACATGGGCGTGTGTTCCACCCTCCGTCTCCAGGATGGGGTCGCCCTGCCTGGGGACATGGGCATGTGTTCCACCCTCCATCTCCAGGCAGGCGACCCCCGGTCCACGGACCCAGGCGCTTGCCAAGGGTAGCTCCCCACCAGCGGGCGCACCTCACGAGGCTGCCAGTGCCAGACATCCTCATGAGACCGGCCCCGCCAGCCGCCCTCACGAGGCTATTCATACCAGCCCCTACGAAAGCCGCTCGCGAGGTCGCAGATGCTCCTCGTTGTGGAGTTGTGCGAGCCCCCGGGTGGTGGTGTAGACGAGTCGCCGGGCGTCCTCCCCTGACGCGCCGGGCGTGCTAGGAGGCGCGTTGCAGCGCCTACCCCGCGCGGCCGGCAGCTCCCATCGGCCCCCGTCTACGCCAGGGACCAACTCCTGCGTGCCCGATGAGCCGGGCCGCGCCCCCAGCGGGCGCGGGTCACGACACGTTTCTCCCGTGCGTCCGCGTGCCCTCAGCATCTCGGCGGTCGGTTGAGTGACCCCATGGACGCGAGCCCCCTGGCCCGTCCCATAAGGAAACGCCTGGACCTCGCCTGCCGTGGTGGCGCGCCTGGCCGCGCGACATATCCAGCCGTCATAGCGTCCGTGAGCAATGTGGAAACACTGTAGTTCACGGGCCACGAGAAGCGCGATTCGCCCGCGTGCCGGGTCGTGGCGAGCCCGGGAGGACGATGCCGCGACGCTGACGCGGGGAAGGGTCGGGGCGACGAGAGCGCGCTGCGCGGTCGATGAGGGCGACAGCTCCCAGCGCCTGTCCAAGGCCGAGCTCGAGATGGCGCCCTCCGACGGGGGGGGGGGGGGCAAGGCGACGCGGGATGCCGTTGTCTGCAGGCATCGCCCGAGCAACACGAGCAGCCCGTCGTTTGGCGCGGGCTCGGCGTCCCTTGGCCATGGAAACTGCGAGCGGAGGTGAGGCGAAGCTTGAGTAAGGATCCCGACACGCCCCCTACCTGGCGCGCCAAATGTCGGATTACGGGCTCCGCAAAAACCCCAAGAAGTTTGAACTCAGCGGCGTGTGCAAAGATCCCCTACAGCTTCACCCCTTCCAAGATCACAACACGATAACCCCGCTCGATGGCGAGGAAGAAGAAAGCACACGAGAGTTTACCCAGGTTCGGGCCGCTGCGAAGCGTAAAACCCTACTCGTGCTTTTGGTGGATTGCCTCACGAGGTGGTTTGTGGATGAACTAGTACAGTGGTGAGTTGCCTCGCAAGTGCATTTGGGTGGTGTTTTTTCTCTCCCTCCACAGAGTAGCCTAGCCTCTATTTATAGCGGCCCGGGTCCTCTTCCCTTATCGCAATGGCGGGAAGGGATCCCACAACGGCCAAATTTGAAGGCGGACAAGGAGTACATCTTGTCCTGATGAAAGGTGGTCTCCGCATGCAAAGTAACCGGTGGTGGTGCATAAGTGGGCTTGGCGATGACGTCCGTCCTGCGGAGCTCGGGGTCTTGGTCTCGTTGCACCGGAATGGAAACCTTTGGGGGGTGCTTTGGGAACCGGCGTGCGCTCCTGCCTCCTTTGCACGAAAGAGGAAGCTGTCTCCTCTGGCGTGCTGGTGCCCGCCTGGCCCGCCTTGCATCATCCTTGGCCTCCCGAGGTCGAGCGTGGCATAGAGATCTCCGCCGCTCGGGAGGGGGCCTGGGGAGGCCTATTCCCCCGCGGGTCTTGGCGATGTTCTCCTCACGAGGGCCTTGTCTTGAGTGAAGCCGTGCTGGGCCATACGGACCGTCAAGTGGGCCGCGCCCTGGGCCGTAGGCAGGCAGGTCTAGATACCCCCTTTCCCAGGACGCCGACAGAATCATAACTGACAATGGCTCACAGTTCACAAGCAACCTATTTAAGGAATATTGTGCTAACCTTGGGACGCAGATATGTTACGCTTTGGTAGCACACCCGCGGAGCAACGGCTAGGCCTAGCGCGCCAACGCGGAGGTCCCGAGGGGCCTCAAGGCAAGGAGCTTTCATAAGAAACTCGAGGCCTGCGGCAGGGGTTAGCTCGATGAGCTTCGGTCCGTGATGTGGTCCATCCGCACCAGTGCGACCAAGCCCACCGGCAAAACCCTATTCTTCCTCGTCTATAGAGCCGAGGCGGTCCTCCCGCACAAGGTCAAGCATCGCTCCCCACGGGTCTTGGCATTCGATGAGGAGTGTCAGGATGCCACGCGGGGAACAGACCTTGTGCTCGGGGAGGAGGCCCGTCGCCAGGCCTCACTCCGTGCAGCAAGGTACCCGTAGGCGCTGCGGCGATACCATTGTCGCAGCATCCGCTCCAGGACCCTCGAAGTCAGAGACCTCGGCCTGAGGCGGGTCCTCTCCAGGGAGGGCTTCCACAAGCTCTCGCCCATGTGGGAGGTCCCGTTCAGGGTCGCCCGCGTCTCCAGGCCTAGCGACGTGCGCCTAGAGACTCAGGATGGGGTCTCCATCCAGAATTCCTGGAACATCCACCATCTCCGCAAGTTCTACATGAGACACTCTCACGTAATAATGAGTGGTCAGTATATGCCCGGAGCCCCCCGAGGAAGCGGAGGGGTTCCCACCCACGCCCAAGTGGAAGCCCCATGCTCCGCGCTGGCGGACGACACTGTCATTCAATGACTATTCCCACGCCCAGTGGATGCCCCATGCTCCGCGCTGGGGGAAGACGAAGACTAGACTAGGTGCCGGACGCGGCTGTTATTTGCTCTCTTTTGTAACCAAATTTGCCGCCTTTTTGAATGAAGTTTGAAGTTTTTCGCATCTTTTCCAGAAATGAGGTGTGAACCTTCTTCTTGTAGCATTCTCTTGTTCTGAGTTCTTTCTAAAAGGGATTGGCACCTGCCAGCTCTCCCTCGCGCGCCCCGCGAGCGGGTGCTGGGCACGGTATGTTGTGCAGGCTCCGGGCCGCACATGCACCTCACCAAAACTTTGGCGTCCTAATCCTCGCACAACGCTCTCAAGGCGAGCTGGCGCACAACACCACCTCCAAACCCCGGCCTCAGGAGCGCCAACCTCTTGGCCTCGTCGGGCGTCATGACCCGGCACACCGGCAGCTATCAACCCTCGCAAGGGGGCTCGGGGGCTCTACGGCTAAAGGAGGAAGCTCCAGAGGGACGCGCCCGCGCGATGCAAGAGCCTACCGCGGGCGAGTCAAGCTAAGTTATCCTAATCACAAGTTACCCTAATCGTGGAGGGCAGCGACATCCCAATCTGCAGCAACATAAAAACTGGGATGTGAGAAGAAAAATCCTAACATAAAGGTGCAAGTGCCGCAGTTTATTACACCCACGCGGGGACCTCCATGGTTTTTCATGCAGGAAATAAAGCAAAGGACGGCCTCCTGAGAACCATCGCTCGTGCTCAGTCAGAGTCCTCCTCCTCCTTGACGGTGGCATGACGGCTCGACGGCCTCCGGGGCAGGGGCGCAGTGCCACGGCGGCTCACCGCCCTCCTTGGTCCGGGCCCGCCGGCGCTGCGGCTTGTCGTAATCGTCGTTGCTCGAGCTTCCCCCGGAGGAGGCGTCGCTGCTGCTTGAGGTACCGCGTCCGTCGCCAAGGGCAAGCTCACCACCGAGGACGCTGCCACCGCGACGATCATCGTCGGCAGAGAGGTGGTCGTTGTCGTTGCCGTCGCCCTCTGGACAGCACCCCAAGGGCCTACCTTCTTCCCCAAAGACCTTGACGAAGAGCGTCGCCGCCCCGTCGTACTTGAAGTGGAGGGTACACCTCCCCTGCAGGCTGCGGGCGCGGGCAAACACCTGCCACCCGCGGGTAAGGAACACGTAGCCCGCGGGGGTGACCTCAACCCCGACCCATGAGGCTCGAATGCAGCCACCGTCAGCCTGCAGCCATAAGCCGACGGGCCCTCCGGCTGGCAGCGCCCCCGCGAAGAAGCACATGAGTTGGACCAAGGAGATGGCCGGCCTCTCCTCCCACACCACGAACTCCTGAACCGCGTCGGCCGAGTGAGATTGCGAGCGGGGCGGCCGGCCATCAGCTGCACACCTTCCTCCTCGACCACGAGAGCCACGGCTACCGCTGCTGTCTACGCGGGAGGGGGCCCTCCCACGGCTGCCAGAGGCGGCGCCAGCCGGCGCCAGAGTGCGCCCGCGTCCTCGAGGGGCCACCGCCGACGTCATGGTGTGCTTGCGGGGACGGCCGCGACCCCTCTTGGGAGGTGGCCAGCCCGGACCCTCCAGGCGGCCCTTCCCCTTCTCAGCAGTAGAAAACCTCCTCACTGGCGTCATGGTCATGGAGGCGGCGGACTGAGGTGAGGAGGCAAGAAGATGAAGATGGGCTAGGGGCGCTACGCCCCCTCGCCCATTTATAGCCGATCAGAGGCCAACCGACGTCTCTCCGCATGCCGGGCGATAATGAATCCACAGCACGCGTCAGCCCTTGTCCATCGGGGCGGTTACCGAGGTGACGTGGGGAAGTGGAGCCATCCGTGCCCCGTCGTGCGCCACGCGTCAAGACCGGTCGCATGCGATTGGGGCCCGCAACGCTTTGGCCTTCCTTCTCCAGCTTCGCCCCGAAGCCAGCCCGTGCGCGCCTTGGGCCTGGGGGCTAATGTCGGCGTTCTGGGAACGGGGGTACCCAGACCTGCCTGCCTTCGGCCCAGTGTGTGGCCCACCACGAAGGCCCGGTATGGCCCTACAGGGAGCCCCCAAGTCAAGGCCCTCGCGAGAGAACCCCTCTGTGCCGCCTCCTGATGAGCGGAGATTCCTATGCAGGTACCCGGCCTCGTGAGGACGGGGTGATGTGGGTTCTGACAGCCTAGCCAGGCGGGCGCCAGCGGGCGCAGTGGGAGGACAGTTTCCTCTTTGGTGCAAAGGAGGCAAGGACGTACGCGGGTTCCCAAGGAACCCCCCAAACATTTCCTTCCCAGTGCAAGAGGACCGAGACCACGAGCTCGGCAAGACGGATGTCATCGCCGAGCCCACCGCTGCGTCACACCCAGAAGCTTTGCAGACGAAGACCACCTTTAGTCAGGATAGGATGTACCTCTTGTCCCCTTTCAAATTTGGCTGTTGTGGGATCCCTTCCCGCCTGTTCGACGGGGGAAGAGGACCGCGGCCCCTATAAAAAGGGACGAGCTCCCATCGTAGAAGGCAGGTTGAATCAGGTCGAGTTCATCGCCACCAAGAGCCCTCGTGAGGCCTCCCAACCATTGTACTAGTTCATCCTCAACCTCCTCGAGAGGCCAATCCACCACAAAGCAGGAGTAGGGTTTTACACTGCAAGGTGGCCCGAACCTGGGTAAATCTCCAAGTCTATCTTCATCCTCGCTCACACTTGCTCGACGCATCTAGGCCGTAGGGTGACAAGTTGAGACTCCAAGCCGGTTGAGATCTTCGCACATTGGATTTTGGGCTCCGCAAAACCCTAAGAGGTTCGGACCCAGGGGTGTGTGCGAAGATCCCCAATAGCTTCACCCCCTTCAAGCTCTCAACACAATAACCCCGCTCAATGGTGAGGAAGAAGATGGCACACGAGAGTTTACCCAGGTTCGGGTTGCTGCGAAGCGGAAAACCCTACTCCTGCTTTTGGTGGATTGCCTCACGAGGAGGTTTGTGGATGAACTAGTACAATGGTGTGATGCTTCGCGAGTGCGTTCGTCTCCCCCTTCCACCGAGGAGCCTAGCCTCTATTTATAGCGGCCCGGGTCCTCTTCCCTTATCGCAATGGCGGGAAGGAATCCCACAACGGCCAAATTTGAAAGGGGACAGGAGGTACATCCTATCCTGACGAAAGGCGGTCTCTGCCTGCAAAGCAGCCGGTGGCGATGTAGAGGTGGGCTCGGTGATGACGTCTGTTCTGCGGGGCTCGGGGTCTTGGTCTTGTTGTACCAGAAGGGAAACCTTTGGGGGCGCTTTGGGAACCTGCGCTCGTCCTTGCCTCCTTTGCACCGAAGAGGAAACTGTCCCCTCTGGCGCGCTAGCGCCCGCCTGGCCTGGCTGGCATCATCCTTGACCTCCTGAGGCCTAGCGTGCATAGAGATCTCCGCCGCTCGGGAGGAGGCCTGGGGAGGCCTAACCCCCTGTGGGTCTTGGCGCTGTCTCCCTCGCGAGCTCGGGGTCTCGCGAGGGCCTTGTGTTGAGCGAGGCCGCGCCGGGCCATACTCGGTCGTCGAGGTGGGCCACGCCCTGGGCTGTAGGCAGGCAAGTCTGGGTACCCTGGTATACAGAATGCCGATAGTAGCCCCCGGGCCCGAGGCGTGCTCGAGCAAACTTCAGGGTGAAGCCACAAAGGATGGCCCGAAGCCCCGTGGGCCCCAACCGCCTGCGGGCCTAGCTTGACGCGTGGCACACGATGAGACGTGGGCGTCTCTGTGGGGACCCCGACACATAAGTCGTGATCACCGAATGTACATGCACAGTGATCCCAGAGATCAATGCTCACTGAACACACAGAAACTGAATAACAAGAGTCTTACATCCATTACATACCGTTTTACTCAAATATGGCCTTTATGGCCAAGTCTTCATATGGTTGCAGCGGAAATCCTCAACGATAACGTGAACCCATGCCATCTGCCTTAACCCTACAGGCATTCTGACTGGGAAGCGTCCTAGCCTGCATGTTCGTCACCGAGGTATGCTTCATCGTATCCTGTTCTTTCATGCCTGGCCAATAAAATAACCAGTGGCAAGCCAATGAGTACTTTGAATGTACTCGCAAGCAACCCATGTTTGGAACAAGGTTCAACAGAGCATGATATAGCACTAAGTAGGTAATTTTGCAGAAAGCTAATTTTGAGTGCAGTGACATGATCAACTAACTTATGTAAGCATGCATCAACAGTTGGCAGATATCCAAATGAACAAGTTATAGATATCATCATAAGCAAGGGGTTGAACACCTCATGTTCAGTCATCACGTCAAGTCATCTGACTTAACTCAAGTATCATCTTTGTGTCATCCACACACCCACACACCAAGTTTAGAGAACACTGGACGTATCACAAGAGCGGTCATCCAACTGTCCTTGACCATGGACACGGCTATTCGAATAGTTTTACACTCTGCAGAGGTTGCACACTTTACCCACAAGACTCGGGGAACTTCCGTGTCATCCACGACTCGCGGTATATTACATACCCGAGGTAAGCACCCGAACAATGCCTTTCCCCTAGCGATACTAAACAAAGAGTCCACTCATTGGTCCGTGTCTTCATGATGTACAAACACGAGCCTTGCTCTACACAGTACCATCCATGAAGGAACACAACGGTGTGCCCGGTGCCTGTAAAGACAGCGCATGGTCGCCCTTCCAGGCACGGCCCCGTATCGAGAGTGACCACGCCACTCCCGCCACTAGTAATGCGGGCTCTATGCTAGTACCCACCAAGGTAATCAACAAAGCCCCTTCCCATATAGGGGAGAGATAGGCCTGGGGGGGTCTTCTTATAGCCTCGCGCCGGTGTGCCATGGACGGAGTCCATGGCTTCCGCGGGGATGGCTCTGGAGGCCAGCGTAGGAGGCCGGGGGTGGTCTGCTGTGCTTGTGGGCGTAGTGCAGGTTGCTGGGGGCGAGAGAAAGAGCGGGACGAGCTCGGGGCGGGGCCCGTATGCGAACAGGGAGTGGCGGAGCTTTGCGGTGCTCGGGCACGCGCGATAGGGTCCGCCGGAGAGAGAAGGAGGAGGGGGGTGACAGGGTGGCGTGTTGTGGACGTCGAGGGGGACATGGGGGACACGCTGGGAGGCCCGAGGCTGTCGGGAGCTTCCATTAGGCGGTGGCTACAGTGCGGGTGTGCACTGTAGCACGCTCTAGAGCGCGGCCTTTGCATGCCATGGCATGCCCATTGCGCCATGGTCGTCGCTATTTGTGTCCAGAGGGTCTAGGGGCAAGTAAACAATGTGGGAAGGCCCTTGGATTCCCTGTGAGGCCAAAGGAAGGGGAGAGAGGTTGAGGGGAAGAGAAAATGGGGCTGTCCAGAGGAGAAAAATGGGGTTTTACCCCCCCCCCCCAAATAATTGCGCTATGAACCTTAAATTGTTACTGTAGGTAGAGGGGGATGAGGGTAAGGTGTGGTAAAAATCTCACATTAAGGAGAATAGTGGAAGGGGCCCAAACAAGGGTTTTAAAAAAATAAGCAAAAGTGTTTGGTGATGATTTGGCTAAGCAAATGGGGTTTGCTTGCCATGAGATTTAACAGGATGAAAATATAGGTAGAAATAGAGAGGATCACCAAGTTTGAGCTTGATTGAAGAAAGTTCACAATGTAACTTTATGAAACCCTAGAAATCAACAGAATCAGATTTATGTAGATCTAGGCATGCATATCACTTCCCACAAATCCAGCACTTGGTGTAGTTTCATTATTTGGGGTTTAGCACATGCCCACAAAGTTTGGGGTCAGGGAATAAACTTCACAATGTAAAGTTGTTCAAATTTGGCTCTGGACAGGAATGGTTTTGGAATATTTTGATGAAGCAAATCAATTGGGATTGAGATGAAACTTGGCAAGATCATCACATATGCCAATTGTGACTTGCTGGAATTTTCTTGGAATTTATTGAGAATATTTCTTATAGAAATATTTCAAAAGCTTGATTTAAGTAGAAAGGGGTTTGAGGGGTTTTGCCCATGATTTTGAACATGACCATGTGTTGAAACTCATATATATGGAAAATATATGTCCACTGAGTTTCCATAAATTTTCTCAAATATTTTTAAAGCATTTAAATAATTTTTCCCCATAAAAGACCATTTCTAGCCTTAAGAAAAAGCCTTTAAATAAAATAGTAAAATAGTCTTTAAAATTAATATTTGGTGGTTTTGGAAAGTCTTATATATAGTAGGTTTCAAATAAAGCATTTGGTGTAAAATATTCCACCCAATTTGAGGACTTGTAGTACAAACCTCAATTCAGGGGTTTTTGAAAACCTAAATTAAATAAATACTTTTTGGCCAAAATAATTTGATAAAAATAGTTTCAGGTCCTATACACATGGCATGATCATTGGACCAGAGTTGGGATCAAGGAAAAGAGTTCTTGATGGTAGGAGGAAGTTTTATGAATATAGAGCACAAGCAAACAATCAAACAATCAACAATCTAGTCAAGCATAACAAGCACACAAAAGTTTTAATTGGCCCTGATTTTTGAGTTATGATAACTTAGTCATGAGGCAAATTACAGGGTGTGACAGACCTACCCCCCTTACAAGAATCTCATCCCCGGGATTCCTAGGCTAGGCGTGGGAAGGATGCGGAAATTCAGAGGTGAGGTAGTCTTCACGTTCCATGTTGCTTCTGCTCCGGCATGGTTGTCCTTCTGGGTCTTGAAGTGCTTGATGATATGTCTTCGAGGGCATCGTTGACTTCGTCTAAGGGTGAAGGGAGTTCTTGCAATATGCTAGGCTTGCCTAATGGTTAAGGGTTTGGTGGACGAGGTTCTGGCAAGGGCCTTGCTTGCGTGTGTATCCCAAAGTCGGAGTACGTGGCCAAGTAGTGTGTTTGTGTGCTGGTCCTGGGGTTTCTCACATTGGTTAGTGACATCTAGATGTCTCACGTTAGAATAGAAGGGGCAAGGTTGTAGCTTCCCGTTGTCGGGGAAGCCCTTGTCTTCCTTAAGGCAGGGGATCTTCAGTCGTAGGTGGTCTTCATCCTTGAGAGTGTTGAAGCGTGTCAACGTAGGCCTCTTGTCGAGACCTTCTGCCTGAGTAAGTTTTCCAGGTAAGTCCTTCATCCATCGTCGGTCGTTTGTCTTCGTCGTACGTTCCTGGCGGGTCCTCGAGTGTTTGGTCTACTTGTCTCCCTGTAGCCATGCGGGGCAAGGTCTGCGCTGAGTCTCGTTCCTAAGACTAAGCTTAGAGATTTGGTGGCAAAATGGTCCCTTCCATCTAAGAGGGTCTCTGAGGGGTTCTAAATAAGCTGACTATCCAGAAGTATAGAACAGCCATCTAGTCCCCAATGTCTGAGGCTTGGCAAGCGGGTGAACATCCTTTGACAGGTGTTTCACCATGATCCAGTTAGGATCACGCCCTTGATTTGATCAAAGAGGAGATAGAGATGAAGTCATGACAGTCGTTCCACTCCGTCCTAGACAACTAAAGAGAGTAGGGACATCATGCTTATCGCACACCATGAAGGTGGTGGAGTGAGGGCGCTACCAACTTATTGGTTCCATTCTAGTCAGGAACTGATAGATGACCATTTAAAGCAAGGGGCTCTATAATCCTCTTGGTATCCAAGGGCTTCATCGTGCCCGAGCGTCGGTGCTTCTTGATATAGCCTAGTCGACGTAGCCGGCAGAGGAGCGGTGGTTGACTTCTCTTGCTCCTTCTTCTTCGTCATGGTTTCTCAACCGTAGTGACTCTTCAACTTGCTTGGGCAGGAATGTCTTCGGCTGTAGGGTGGGTACATCAAGTAGTCCAACCCTTCTCAAGGTGGGGCCTTATACTTGAGAGGCATGGCAATTGGTGTTCCTGGGGCTGGTCCAAACAGGACTAAGGTGTTCCTTCTCTTATTGGGTAAATAAGTATGTCATCCCGGAGGGTAACTACCTACTCTCCCAAGTATCACATAAACACATTGCTCATGGATTATGTGAGAAGAGCGGGCATTTGCTCCGGATGGTCACTAGTATCAAGGGTTTGTGGTCCAACCTAATACAGGTCTTCGTGTCCACCTTTCCTATGAACAGGTTTGGTGGTGGTTGAGGTGGAGTATCGACCATGGTCTAAGGACTTAGAGCCAGAGCCTATGGTCACACTCCGACCTTGTCAGGGTTTGGTAAAGCTTCAGGTTTTCAAGGAGCTTAGGATGTGAGTGAACGTCTAACATCTTATCCTCGAGCACAGTTCTTTAGATGCCAATAATCCTTCCTATTTCTTCAAACCAAATCATCCTATAGCATTGAGGGTATCACCTCATATAAGTCAATTCCAACATTACACATGCTACTCATATCTCCAAGGTTTTGAGAGAAGGACTATACCGAAAATCTCATATGTAAACTATAGCTAACTCACACATATCCCTATGTAAAAATCCTCGGGATAATTTACATGCCGCTAAGCTTGATCATGACAGTACAAATCCAAGTGCCCCACTAACCTAACCAAGGTCCAAGGTATTGCATTACTATGCTAAGGAAACACGTAATAAACCACTCCAAGATCTTGTTTCCTTCCTATGGATCCAATTAATCGATCCATGAATATCATCCACTATTACATCACCTATTATTGCTACATATCCAATACCGGTGTCGTCCCATATATCTCCAGATTTCCTGAATCCCCAAATTCCGAAAGGAACTGTCTCATCACAGTATATCCACGAACTCCCATCAAGAGGATCTAGTGAACTCCGATGTTAGGCGCATATGGATCCTTGAATCGATTCTAACAACAATCCAATATTCCTGGTTTGTCTTCCACCGAGAAACATGGTATCAAGATCAAGATCACCGGACTAAATCCAAATTACTCCGAACCATGTGGTTTGATTGATCTTGAGCACCTATTAGAATCACCTATTAAATCCAAGATTACATCTAGTAAGAATTCCCTACTTGTTACTCCAGTCCCTATCGTATCACCATCAATCCACTATCAATACTACTAGCCAAAGTCAAGTCATTGATCCGCTAAGAATTTCAGCTTGTAATCACATTTTTCCTACTAAATCCAAGTTACTCAAAGGAGACGTAAGTTATGCGACTCTATCAATCTTGATCCACCAAGTTCGTCTATCAACATTAAGCCTCATAATCCACCAAAGGGTCTCAACTACTTCCTCAAGACACCTATTATGGCTAAATCAAATCATTGTCCACAAATCGTATATCCTTAGAATGATCCTTCCTATGGCATCAAGGTTCTAGTGCTAGCTTAAGGATGAAAGGTGTTCGTTCACTATGATCACTAATCCCATAATGAACCTAGTGCTAAGCAGGGGCTACTGAAGCTCAACAGGTGATCTGGCAAATCCATGTATTAAACACGTGATCAGAGGTTTGAGCTGGGGTAGCTTGTGAGGTCTAGGTTGGGCTAGGGAGGGGTTTCCAATCTTGAGGGAAAAGCATAACTCTACGGGGTTGCGTCTGGTTGAGTACGTTGTAGCTGAAGTCTTCGGTGTCAGTTGTTTGTCGAGGTGGATCCTTGGTGTATCTGGCCTTGCTGGTCTTCAGTTGACGAGAGGGGGAAGAGGGAAAGTAGCATAGAGGAGCGTGCCTAAGGGGGTGGTATAGTGCAAGTGCAATCAAACAAGTGCCGAAAAGGCCAAACACAAATATTAAGGTAAGGTAGGTGATGTAGTCGCATACTTGTTGCCTAGGGCAAAAGTGCGACTTTCACCAAAGCACAACAAGCAAAAACAAGCAACACACAATTATGGTTTTATCTGAACCATCATACGGACTCGACTTCGCATAGGGAACACACGACCTATCCTACCCTAGGGGTTCTCGGACTCAGTAGTCGTGCTTGCTTCATGTCTTGGAGAGGAGTCCGCTCGGTCTTCTGGGTCTTCTTCAGGTGTCGCCATGTCTCTTGTTACTGTTCATCGAAACGATCCGGGTTGTTCCTGAAGAGTCCTGGACAACTTTGCGTCTGGTGAGTTGATGACGAAGGTAGTTCCTCATGGCTGTCATTGACGGGTCTTCTGTTGTCTTCGTAATCGTGCCAATGCCTTCTTGTCCTTCAAGGCGTCGAGAGTTCCAAGTGGGCAATCCTTTATGCAATGACATCCACAAGGCATGATAGAGTTCCAACTTGTCGGTCAAGTTGATAATATCGACACCGAGAGCGGGGGATGAAGAGAACCGTTTTCCTGCTCACTATGGTGAGGCGGACCAAATGGCAAGGTTCTCATCCACCGGTGGTTGCCGACACAACAACGAAAAGGACAGGGTTGCTCTATTAGCGATGCATATCATGAGATTGCATGTCTTGTGCCCTAGTCATCGAAGGCTAAGGTGGCATCATCCTGGGGCAGTGTCGAGGGTGTCACCATCTACTGAGTCTTCATATTCTCATCCTTCGAGAAGGTATCTCCTGTTGGCAGCTCCTTGTCTAGCGTCGCCAACTTGTGTCCAAGATATGTGGGCAAATGTCTGGCAAGGCGGCTTCCTTCCGGGTTACCCACGAGGATTACAAGGAATCCAGTGGTCAGGGGCACAAGGGTAGTAGCGACCATTTGCAAAGTTTTGAAAAAGTAGACGAGGAGAGTTATGAGAAAGATGGTGGAAATGCTAAGGCAAAAACCTTTGCTTCCTTTGAAAATTTAGGAGGTGAGAAATATAGAGGTTTTGGAAGTGATTTTGAAGGGTCTGGAAAAACAATTTTGTCCTATCTAACGTCCATGCTAACTAAGGGCTTCCTACAGTCAGGATGGCTCTAATACCAGCTCTGTGGGGACCCCGACTCATAAGTCGTGATCACCGAATGTACGTGCACAGTGATCCCAGAGATCAATGCTCACTGAACACACAGAAACTGAATAACAAGAGTCTTACATCCATTACATACCGTTTTACTCAAATATGGCCTTTATGGCCAAGTATTCATATGGTTGCATCGGAAATCCTCGACGATAGCGTGAACCCATGCCATCTGCCTTAACCCTACAGGCATTCTGACTGGGAAGCGTCCTAGCCCGCATGTTCGTCACCGAGGTATGCTTCATCGTATCCTGTTCTTTCGTGCCTTGCCAATAAAATAACCAGTGGCAAGCCAATGAGTACTTTGAATGTACTCGCAAGCAACCCATGTTTGGAACAAGGTTCAACGGAGCATGATATAGCACTAAGTAGGTAATTTTGCAGAAAGCTAATTTTGAGTGCAGTGACATGATCAACTAACTTATGTAAGCATGCATCAACAGTTGGCAGATATCCAAATGAACAAGTTATAGATATCATCATAAGCAAGGGGTTGAACACCTCATGTTCAGTCATCACGTCAAGTCATCTGACTTAACTCAAGTATCATCTTTGTGTCATCCACACACCCACACACCAAGTTTAGAGAACACTGGACGTAGCACAAGAGCGGTCATCCAACTGTCCTTGACCGTGGACACGGCTATTCGAATAGTTTTACACTCTGCAGAGGTTGCACACTTTACCCACAAGACTCGGGGAACTTCCGTGTCATCCACGACTCGCGGTATATTACATACCCGAGGTAAGCACCCGAACAATGCCTTTCCCCTAGCGATACTAAACAAAGAGTCCACTCGTTGGTCCGTGTCTTCATGATGTACAAACACGAGCCTTGCTCTACACAGTACCATCCATGAAGGAACACAACGGTGTGCCCGGTGCCTGTAAAGACAGCGCATGGTCGCCCTTCCAGGCACGGCCCCGTATCGAGAGTGACCACGCCACTCCCGCCACTAGTAATGCGGGCTCTATGCTAGTACCCACCAAGGTAATCAACAAAGCCCCTTCCCATATAGGGGTAGAGTGGTTGTACATGTAAGGTTGGAATAACGGTCGCAACTTACACCAATCCGTTTTCGAAAACCACACACACTCACTTGCTCCGGTACACCACTTCTTTATCAAGTGGTTACCTAGCTCATCATCATCTCCCTCGGGCATTTGTGGCACCCGACGGGGTTTTCGAAAAAGTCTTTGAAAACACTTTGTTTCCATCATCATGCATATTCCCATCCCACTTGCGTAGCAACTAGTAGCAACCTAACTACTCCCACTCGCACAACCCTCATAATGAGGTAGGGTCATGCACGATGCAAGTATCAACAAGAAAGTATCGGAGGCATCCCACCGAAGTGGTCACCACATCATCATGATCAATACAACGAAATAAAGTGCTACATGCCATGCATGAAAATGGTTTCTTAACATGGTCAAAGGGCTGCTTGCCTGGCTCAGCAAAGTCTTCGAGGTCTTCACACGCTTCTCGTCCACTCCGAGCACTTCATCTACTTCGTCAACTATCGCCGGAAACAACCGCAATAAGCAACACAACAAGCAGAGAAATAAAAGTGCCCTATAAATAGGAGATTTAGTTTCCTTGGACACCTCTGGTCACAAGAAAAATAACCAAGGAGGTTTTATTGGACCTGGATGAAGGGAGATTTTTGAATGGGGAAAATGAATGAAATGATGATCCTATTAGAAGTCTACAGAAAATGTTTTTATAAAAAATGGGTGAATGCACCTATTAAATAGGACATGAATTTAGAAGCTTTTAGGAATTGGTTCTACTGGGTTTGGAGTTGGTATGAATATTCTAGGGATTTGCAAAGTGGGTCATATATGAAGAAATGGTCCAATAATTGACTTAGCAGAATAGGCCTAAGGAAAAATGTTCACATCCTAAGACATGATTTTATATGCACCTAGGAATTTGAATCACTGCATTTGGAGCTATAATGAATGACCTAGAGATTTTTCGATGAGGTCCTTAATAGTTCATATTTGAATTTGAATTTGAATAGCATAGAAACTAGTGATAGAAAAATATGAAAGTTGTACCATTAAATAGCTGGGATTTCTAGAAAAATTTTGGGAGTTGGAATCATGTCATTTGGACAATTATTTTGCCTAGAGGAATTTTTGGAATAAACAGGAAATTGGAAAAAGAAAAAGGTTACTATATCCTACGGGCCAGAAGAGAGTCAGCAGAGCAGGCCCAGGGAGGAAACGGCCCAGCGCGCAACGTTGCGCAGCGAGCCACGCAGGAGGCGTATTTGTAGAATACGCTTCCGCCGAAGCGGTGCGCGCGCGGCCAGGCGGTTTGAACCTGACGATGGCCCCCATCCGTCAGTGAGAGAGGGGAGGGAAGAGAGTATGACAAGCGGGGCCCGCTTGTCATCTCCTTCCTTGCGACAGGGGGAGGCAGAGGAGCTCACCGCGGCGTCTCCGGCGATGGCAAGACGAACGGGAGGTACTGTTGGGCTCTAGGGGCTGCCGCAGATTGGTCGGGGTCGGAGAGGAGCGCCGGAGGGCCCTGGTTCGCCGTCGGCGAGAAGCCGAGGCGGAGGAGCTTCGCCCGCGGTTGATTCGGTCGCCCTGGGCTGCGAGGAGAGGAGGAGGGAGTCGGGAGAGGTTCAGGGGAGCTTGGGCATCCTAGATCGAAGGAAAACGAGGGCAGGGGGAGTCCGTACCGCGATAACCACGGCGACCAGAGCCGGTGGGGTTCGTCTTGATCCCGGGTACAGGGAGCTGCGGAGCGGGGAACGAGCGGCGCAGGAGTTCGATTCAGCTCTAGGGAGATGATCCAAAGGGGAGAGATGGGCCTGGGGGGGTCTTCTTATAGCCTCGCGCCGGTGTGCCGTGGACGGAGTCCATGGCTTCCGCGGGGAGGGCTCTGGAGGCCAGCGTAGGAGGCCGGGGGTGGTCTGCGGTGCTTGTGGGCGTAGTGCAGGTTGCTGGGGGCGAGAGAAAGAGCGGGACGAGCTCGGGGCGGGCCCTATAGGCGAACAGGGAGTGGCGGAGCTTTGCGGTGCTCGGGCACGCGCGACAGGGTCCGCCGGAGAGAGAAGGAGGAGGGGGGTGACAGGGTGCCGTGTTGTGGACGTAGAGGGGGACATGGGGGACACGCTGGGAGGCCCGAGGCTGTCGGGAGCTTCCATTGGGCGGCGGCTACAGTGCGGGTGCGCACTGTAGCGCGCTCTGGAGCGCGGCCTTTGCATGCCATGGCATGCCCATTGCGCCATGGTCGTGGCCATTTGTGTCCAGAGGCCCTTGGATTCCCTGTGAGGCCAAAGGAAGAGGAGAGAGGTTGAGGGGAAGAGAAAATGGGGCTGTCCAGAGGGGAAAAATGGGGTTTTACCACCCCCCCCCCCCAAATAATTGAGCTATGAACCTGAAATTGTTACTGGAGGTAGAGGGGGATGAGGGTAAGGTGTGGTAAATATCTCAGGTTAAGAAGAATAGTGGAAGGGGCCCAAACAAGGGTTTTAAAAAAATAAGCAAAAGTGTTTGGTGATGATTTGGCTAAGCAAATGGGGTTTGCTTGCCATGAGATTTAACAGGATGAAAATATAGGTAGAAATAGAGATGATGACCAAGTTTGAGCTTGATTGAAGAAAGTTCACAATGTAACTTTGTGAAACCCTAAAAATCAACCGAATCACATTTCTGTAGATCTAGGCATGCATATCACTTCCAACAAATCCACCACTTGGTGTGGTATCATTATTTGGGGTTTAGCACATGCCCACAAAGTTTGGGGTCAAGGGAATAAACTTCACAATGTAAAGTTGTTCAAATTTGGCTCTGGACAGGAATGGTTTTGGAATATTTTGATGAAGCAAATCAATTGGGATTGAGATGAAACTTGGCAAGGTCATCACATATGCCAATTGTGACTTGCTGGAATTTTGTTGGAATTTATTGAGAATATTTCTTATAGAAATATTTCAAAAGCTTGATTTATGCAGAAAGGGGTTTGAGGGGTTTTTCCCATGATTTTGAACATGACCATGTGTTGAAACTCATATATATATGGAAAATATATGTCCACTGAGTTTCCCTAAATTTTCTCAAATATTTTTAAAGCATTTAAATAATTTTCCCCATAAAAGACCATTTCTGGCCTTAAGAAAAAGCCTTTAAGTAAAATAGTAAAATAGTCTTTAAAATTAATATTTGGTGGTTTTGGAAAGTCTTATATATAGTAGGTTTCAAATAATTCCTTTGGTGTAAAATATTCCACCCAATTTGAGGACTTGTAGTACAAACCTCAATTCAGGGGTTTTTGAAAACCTAAATTAAATAAATACTTTTTGGCCAAAATAATATTTGATAAAAATAGTTTTAGGTCCTATACACATGGCATGATCATTGGACCAGAGTTGGGATGAAGGAAAAGAGTTCTTGATGGTAGGAGGAAGTTTTATGAATATAGAGCACAAGCAAACAATCAAACAATCAGCAATCAAGTCAAGCATAACAAGCACACAAAAGTTTTAATTGGCCCTGATTTTTGAGTTATGATAACTTAGTCATGAGGCAAATCACAGGGTGTGATAGTCTCGGCTCCCCGAAGACGTTGGGAACCGCCTTGAGTCGAGCTGACATGAGGCCTACGTGCCTCTTCGGCCATCATTGCTCCTGTTTGGATGCGGCTGACCCCTTGCATCCTCCCCCGCCTCGGGCCACGCGGATGTGACCCGACGGGAGCAGAGGAAGCGATGTGAGGCAGGATAGCACGCCGATCGAGTCTGGCACGCGTCGCTCAAGGTGCATGGCAACTCCACTCCGCACGACGCCCCATGGGCAGCGGTTGCGCCTATAAACCCGCCCCGCTCTGGGGGTCTTGCCATCCTGACGCGCCCACTCGCTTCTCTTCCTTCCAAGTTATCTTCCTTGTCCTCCTCCTTCCCTTTGCTCCTTCATGGCATCCGATGGAAGCGCGGCAGGTGCGGGGAAGCGCTCGGAGTCCCCGGCTCCACCGGCGGCCCCCGGCGGCAGCGGCGGGGGACCCTCAAGGCCGGCCCAAGCTCGCCGGCACTGGGCCATTATTGACGAGTAAGTGCCTCGTCACCCGCTTTCTTCTCTTGCAATCGCATCTGCCGCGCCGGTCTTGATCATTCCCTCCTCCCAGGGTGCCCGCGCCCAAGAGGCGCAGGCTCGACGAGCTCCAGGAGGAGACGGACGCGCTGAGGGTTCAGCTGGCGGACGCCGAGGCCGCCCTCCAGGCCGCGCTCAGGGGTGAGGCAGAGGCTCAGGCGAAGCTGGCGTCGCTCCAGACCCAGGTCAAAGGGGCCTTCGACGCCGTGCAGGCCGCCCAGGATGAGGCGGCCCATGCGAAGATGCTGGAGGCGCAGCGCGCCAAGCAGTATCTGGACATCGCCCACCACGCGGTCGGCGCGGTGAGCCGATTCATCGGGGAAGCCCCCACACTGCCTTGCGCGCACGGCGACGGGGGCTACCCCAACTTCTTCGGCAAGGTGGTGGAGGCGCTAGAGACCGGCGTCTCCCGGGTGGACGAGGACAATGCGTCCAGCGCGCACAACCTCCTGGACCTCACGCTGACACGCGTCTTCTCCAACCTTTGCCGATTCGTCCCGGAGCTCGATCTCCTCCGCGTCATAGATCCGGTGCCCGAGGAGCTCCAGAGGCCCCTCAGGGACGAGGTGCGCCCGCACGTGGAGTCTTTGGTGGAGCGGTTCGTCCAGGAGCCTCTCTCCGACGAGGGTGACGACTCCAGCGCCGCGGCAGGCGACAGTCCGGACGGTGATAGTGGCTCCTCCGCCTAGGCTTCCCTTGTTCTCTCTTCCTGGTCCTATCATGTTAGGCAACATTCGGCCCCTGAGGGCGTTAACTTTTGTGTTCTTACCTTTGTATTCCTCCTTCCTTTCCTCCTTTCTTTTTTAAAGCCGTCGGTTGCCTGCTTTGTATGGTGCAGTCTCGCCTCCTCCGCGGGGCCTTGCGTTATGGCCGACGCGGCTCGGCGCCCCTTGAGGGGTCCGCGGTTGTATTAAGCCATGAGCGACGATGGCTGCCCGCCGGGCCCTCGCGGGACGGGCCCTCCTGAGGGGCAGCGTGCCGCCTCCGAGGCCAGAATCTTAGCGACATTGCCGCGAATGACCGGATTTCTTCCCTCGCGCTGCCCTTCGTTGCTCCTGGGACCGCAAGAATCTTGGTGGGAATATGTAGCGGGCAGTAGTGCCTGCATCATCATGTTAGCGCACACTCCCATTGCCCGGTATTCGGGCTATCATCTGATCAAAAGGTCCTTGCTCCACTAGGTGGGAGTACTTAGCTCATAGGGTCGTGGTGAGCTTGAGCATCGCGAGGTGTAGCTGGGGCGTCCAGAGAGGTCGAGGTTCCCACCAGGGGGGCTTCTTCCTTGCGTGCAGAATGGTTCGGAAGCCCTTACTGCACTCTGGGTCGACCGGGCCCGACCCCGAGCAGACATCGACCACCGTTGGGGCGTCCAGATCACCAGGACGAGACCAAAGGGGCGAGGCCTCGGCAACCATTGGGGCGTCCGGATCACCAGGACGAGACCAAGGGGCGCGGAGCTACGTGATCAGTGAGGTTCCCGAGGCGCGTTGCTTGGGATCCCCCCCTTGACACTCAAGCGGCGCTCTGCGTCGGCGGGGCTCGATCCCGAGCAGACCTCGACCGCCGTTGGGGCATCCGGATCACCAGGACGAGACCAAAAGGGCGAGGCTTCGGCCACCATTGGGGCGTCCGGATCACAAGGACGCGACCAAGGGGCACGGAGCTACGTGATCGGTGAGGCTCCTGAGGCGCGTTGCTCAGGAGTCCCCCTTGACACTCAAGCGACTTCCTTACCATTCCACGGGCTGCCGCACCGAGAGGCGCCTAGGCCTCCCGAGGTTCCGTAATGTCATGCCGGGCCGCGGCCGGAGCCCCCGAGCGGGTGTCGACCATTAAGCTACGAGTGCCCCTGAGGCAACAGGTCCTTGCCGGCAAGCTCCGAGAGGCCACGAGGAGAGGCCAAAGTGCATGGGCCCCAGCCGGGTACCAATTCAGAGAAAAGAGATTTTAAGACCGGAAAAAGAAATTGCGAAGAGAGAAAAATTCCCGCCCCTTTTCAAACAGAGTTGCGAAATCTTCAAATTTCATTTCAAAGAGTGGCAATACTAACACAAAAAGAAGCAAGCAACAGCCGCGTCCGGCACCTAGGCTAGTCTTCGCCTTCGTCTTCCCCCAGCGCGGAGCGTTGGGCATCCACGTTGCGTGGGCATAGTCATTGGAGGATAGTGTTGTCCGCTAGCGCGGAGCATGGGGCTTCCACTTGGGCGTGGGAGGGAACCCCTCCACGTCCTCAGGGGGCTCCGGGCGTATACAGCCCACTCATTATTACGTGAGAGTGTCACAGTCGAAGATAGCTGGGCAAGCTCCCAGGCGCACGGCCCAGGTACTCCCAACTCGGTTAAGAGCCATCCCATGCATTACTGTGCGGTTGCACGCCCTTACAGCCCAAACCTGAGTGCATTGCTCCCCGCGTAGCCACGGGATTGCGCTCCCGCGGCCCAAACATGAGCGCAATGCACCCAGCGTAGCTACAGAGGTGTTGTGTCGGTGAAGCGGCCTCGTGAGGCGTTGTGGCGCCGGCCGGACCTCGGCTTGCGGGCCTCATGAGGACCTCCCCTCTGGAGGGCTGTGTCGGTGCTCCCGTTGCCGCGTGTGGCCTGTGCTCCTTGTATCCTGCCGATCCTCCCAGGTGGTCGCTCCTGAGGTCCCGGGCTCGGCTGTGTGCTGCTTGCTCGTGGGGGCGGCGGCTGCGTCGCGCCCCCGCGGTTCCCAGGATGCCTCCCAACCTCTTTTTTCCCTGCTTGCATAAGCCTGGCCTGGTACTCCCTCCGTGGAAACCCCCATGCCCGACTTGGGGAGAGCGTCCGGGACATCTCCCTACTCCAGGAGGGCGCTGGCACCTGCGGAGGGCGCCTGATCCACCGCGCCATCTACAGGTATGTCGTAGCTCGGGATGTAGGCCTCTGTATAGAGGCTTTGGCCCCCTCCTGAGTCGTCCCCACGCACACTAAGGGCAGTCTCCCCGGGTTGCGAGATGATACCATCCTGGGTGCGCGGGCCACAGACCCTCCTGCGGCGGGCCTCTGCCCGAAGTTGCCTTCCTCTGCCACCACAGTGGGGTGGGCTGCGTGCGTCTTGACGTGAGTTGCCTCCCTGGTTATCCGTCTCGCCTCCGTTACGGTTACCTGGCTGATCGGAAGCCTGAGCCGCCTGCTCCCTGCACCGGTTGGTGCGCTCCCGCCGGGACGAGCTAGGCTGCTGATGATCCATTTGGGTAAGGGTGCGCGCGTCGAGGTGCGCACGGGGCGCCCCAGCACCTCCTTCAAAGGCACCACTGACGGGACCGGGCGGCGTTCCGAAGCCAGGCACCGGGATCCGGAGAAGGAGAAGTACGGCGTGCGGTGGGCCCCACTCGAGCTTGTCCGGGAGCGGAGCATGCACGCCGTTTGCAGGTGGGGCGACGGGCACGGCGAGCGAGCCCCTGGCGCCCAGCGCCGGTGGTCGCGAAGGAAGGTGGGGAACCCAGGCCCTCCTTGCGACGGCGACCAACTCAGCGATGTGGTTGGCCCAGGCGTCGAAGCCCCCATGGGTAGGGCGGTGGCGAAGCATCTCACTCGCCATTAGGAGCGAGTCATGTGCATTGAGGTCTCCCACGTGGGTACAGTGCGATGCCGGTCCCGTGGGCGCCACTCGTCCGCCATGCGCCTGGCCGGCACGAGCGGCGTCGGTGGTGGAAACGACGCTGGTGGCCTGGTAACGACAGCCCAGCATCGCACTGCCGTGGCACGGGTCTTGGGCGGCAGTGGCGAGGTTGGTGGAGGCGGATCCTCCGAGGCCGAAAGGAGCTTGTCGGGCGTCGGCCATCGACACGACGGGGCGAAGAAGAAGCGAAGCTTGCCGCAGACTCCGACACGCCCCTACCTGGCGCGCCAACTGTCGGATTTCGGGCTCCGCAAAACCCTAAGAGGTTCGAACCCAGGGGCATGTGCAAAGATCCCCAACAGCTTCACCCCCTCCAAGCTCTCAACACAATAACCCCGCTCGATGGCAAGGAAGAAGATGGCACACGAGAGTTTACCCAGGTACGAGCCGCTGCGAAGCATAAAACCCTACTCCTACTTTTGGTGGATTGCCTCATGAGGAGGTTTGTGGATGAACTAGTACAGTGTTGTGATGCTTCGCGAGTGCATTCATCTTTCCCTTCCACCGAGGAGCCTAGCCTCTATTTATAGCGGCCCGGGTCCTCTTCCCTTATCACAATGGCGGGAAGGAATCCCACAACGGCCAAATTTGAAAGGGGACAGGAGGTACATCCTATCCTGACGAAAGGCGGTCTCCGCCTGCAAAGCAGCCGGTGGAGATGCAGAGGTGGGCTCGGTGCTGACGTCTGTTCTGCGGGGCTCGGGGTCTTGGTCTTGTTGCACCAGAAGGGAAACCTTTGGGGGGCGCTTTCAGAACCTGCGCTCGTCCTTGCCTCCTTTGCACCGAAGAGGAAACTGTCCCCTCTGGCGCGTTGGCGCCCGCCTGTCCTGGCTGGCGTCATCCTTGACCTCCTGAGGCCTAGCGTGCATAGAGATCCCCACCGCTCGGGAGGAGGCCTCGGTAGGCCTAACCCCCTGCGGGTCTTGGCGCTGTCTCCCTCGCGAGCTCGGGGTCTCACGAGGGCCTTGTGTTGAGCGAGGCCGCGCTGGGCCATACTCGGCCGTCAAGGTGGGCCACGTCCTAGGCCGTAGGCAGGCAAGTCTGGGTACCCTGGTATCCAGAACGCCGACACAGTGTTCGAACCTTGTTAGGTTTTGCGGAGCCCCGATTCCGACACATCGGCCCTGGCATCTTGAGCATGTTGTAGGCATGGTGGGACGCCGCCATAAACTTCACTAGTGTCGGGTGGCCCAGGATCCCATTATACGGCAGCGACATCTTGGCAACGTCGAAAATGACCCTCTCTGTCCTGAAATTGAGCTCGCTGCCAAATGTGACCGGGAGGGTTATCTTCCCCTTCAGCTGAGATCCTCCCTCGTCCACTCCTTGGAAGGAGCCCGTCGGTTTGAGGTCCGAATCGGGGATCTGCAGTTGCTTGATCACATCGGGCGAAATCAGGTTCAGGCCAGCCCCACTATCGACCAACATCTTCATGACTCTAAGGTTGCGGATCGTTGGTGAGACCAACAATGGCACGCACCCGACCGCGGTGACGTAGTCTGGGTGGTCCTCAGCGTCGAAGATGATGGGAGTGTTGGACCATTTGAGTGGTTTCCTCGCCTCTGTCACTGGCTCTGTCGCGTTGACTTCATGGACCCATTGGTTGAGCTGCCTGTGGGAGGAGTGCAAAGATGCGCCTCCGTCAACACACATGGCATCCATGGCCTTCTCGAACTCTTGCTTGTCAGATCCCTCTTCATATTCATAATTGTCATCATCATCGTCGGATTTGTCGCCACGGCCTCTAGCAGGTTTTTCCTTCTGCTATTTGGCCTTGCCTCGACGGTCGCTTCGACCCATGCGGTTCTTTTTGTCGGGTCCACCGGCACCATCTCGGCCCTTTTCCTTGTCGCGCCTTTCCTACTCTTGCTTCTGCCTCTCAGCAAGCTGTTCTACTTGGCGGCATTCATTGATGTCGTGGCCTTTGGTGAGGTGGATCTTGCAGTAGGGCTTGCCGGTCTTCTCGCCTGCCGTGGCTTCGTCATCTCTGGAGCACACGACAACGTCCTTGCCGGGCTCCTCTGACTTGGCCTTCTTGCCGGCGTTAGGCTTGTTGGAGCTCTCGACAGCCATTACTGCCTTGCCCTTGCGTTTCTTGTTGCGCTTGCGCCCCTTCCTCGAGGAGGCAGGCGCGTTCTTGTCGCTGTGACCTCCGCCCCAGCATCCTCCCCCGAGAGCCTCCTCCCTTCCTCAGCCCACGCGCACTTGTCGGCCAGAGCGTAGAGCTCGGCGATGTCCCGCACCTTGTTGATGCTCATCTCCTCGCGCATGCGGCGATTGTGCACGTTTGTGTGGAACGCAGCGATCACCGCGGCGGGGTGGATGTCCGGGATGTTGTGCTGCACGCGGCTGAACCTCTGGATGTACTTGCGGAGGGTCACCATCCCGCTGGTGGAGCACGTCCAGATCGTTGGGTTGCCCCGGGAGCTTGTGGCCCCCATGGTAAGCCCCGACGAACTGATTGCACAGGTCCGCCCAGGAAGAGATGGATCCCTCCGGCAGGTTCATTAGCCAACTCCTCACGTTGGGCTTGAGCGCTAGCCAGAAGTAGTTGGCTAGCACCTTCTCGTCTCGTCCCCCGGCAGCCTGCACCGCGGTTGTGTAGATGCCTAGGAACTCCGATGGGCTAACTATGCCGTCATATTTGTCCGGCAACTCCGGCTTGAATGCCCTGTTGGAGGGCCAGCGGACTTGCCGCAGTTCACGGGTGAACGCCGGGCATCCGACCTCTTAAGGTAAGCGCCCCGGCGCCCCGGGTGTTGGCTCATCGAAGGCCGGATCCGCGCAACCATCGGATTGACGACGCGCTTCGAGCCGTCTTTCGATGGCGGTGCACGCGTCCTCCTTGCGCATGTCCCTTAGGACTTGGCGTTGGTCTTGCTGCAGTCGCGGGTCCATCAACACTTGAGACACTTCGTCTTGCACGTCGGTGCAGTGGGAGGTCCGCTGCTATCGTGGGGGCGACTGCATCGTATGTGCCACACCGGCGTTGCGTGTGGTGGTGGGTCCCGTGGGAGCCACGCGTCGTGCGCGCGAGGAACCCGCCGCATCTGGTTTGTCGTTGTTGGCGAAGCTCAGTAG
Source organism: Elymus sibiricus (assembly GCA_039707655.1). Taxonomy (NCBI): domain Eukaryota; kingdom Viridiplantae; phylum Streptophyta; class Magnoliopsida; order Poales; family Poaceae; genus Elymus; species Elymus sibiricus. Next base: position 214,862,704 of record CM077665.1, on the reverse strand, counting down.
GCTTTGTATGGTCGCCCTCCACTCCTCCATCACCTCCGGCGCGGGCGGAAAGTTTAGCAGAAGTTGGGCCTGCGCCAGACCTTCTTCGGCGGTTTTGGGGACCTGACGGGGCGACGCATGGGTAGCGCTCTTACTCCTGGTAATGCCAGAAGGAACACTTTCTCGTGCCTTTGGCCGCCGTTTTCCCTCACTGGGAGGGGTGCGTAGAGCTCAGCCATGCGCCCCTGGGGAGCGGCATACGAGGGTCCCATCAGCGCGAGGCTCCGATTCACCATCTCGCAGGCGCGGGTCGCGGTCGTCTTGCGAGGGGTGCGGCGGAGGTCTAGTAACAGCCCCCGCGGTTGCAGCGGCCGTGGCTGTTGCCCCGGTCGCCGCAGCAACATCACCCTCGGTCACCGTTGGCGCGTTTCGCGCAATCACGGCGGCGGGGTCCAGGTCGTAGTTTGCGGAACTTCGTGCAGTGTTGTGGCTGCCCTCACCGACGGGGTGAGTGCGGTGGTCGCCGCCGTCGGTGTCTTGGGATGGCAGCTTGGATGTGGTCGTGGTGGGTGTCGCCACGGCCTTTGTCTTCTTGGGCCCCATGAACGCCGGCGAAGGCGCGCAGAAACGCCGGTGAAGATTCGTGCATAGGAGACCCCTACCTGGCGCGCCAAATATGTTGGGGTGTGATTCAGGACGATCTATGGGACCAGCGGGGTCCCTTTACGGTTCGGCAGGGGTGTCGAGTGCACAAAGAGCATCAGTCGGCCATGACTACGTGCAGGGTTTATATAGGTTCGGGCTGCTCGGGAGCGTAAAACCCTACGTCATGTCTGTGTGTTGTATATCTCGGTCCAAATACAAGGGAGCAGCTACCCGGCAAGGATGCTCGAGAGGTACTGCTACGCGTGCAAATTGATAGAGTGTCGACCTTTGTCAAGGTAGCTGTCGTGGGAGTAATCCTGACAATAGTACAGGGGGTACGGATGAGTAGGGGGAAGCCTAGCTATGGAATAAGTGTAACACTCGGAATTTACGAGTTCGGACCCCACTCGGAAGTGGTAACAGTCCTACATCTCGAGCCCTCAGGTTGTGTGTTTTCCTTGTATGGGTATCTGATTACAGAGAGTTCGTAACCCTTGCTCTGGCGTCGGAGGGCAGCTTATATAGAGTGCGCCGCCATCAACCGAGCACCATCACTAGGGCCATTAATGCTAGTAACTGCAAGGCTTACTAGAAACTGCTAAGTTAACTACAGCCGTTATAGGTAATGTGGTCTTTACAATACTTAAGGCGTATTAAGTCCCTCGAAAGTTGCCTCTCCCATGACGGTCCTGCTCCTTTCTATCCGAGTGTCCCGAAAGGAGACGAGTGATGAGTGACGTCCGAGTGACTTTCTAGGTTCCGAGTGCAGCTTGTGCATTCATCCGAGAGTCGAGGTGAACTAAGGACTTCCATGAACTTGTAGGACCCCAGGGGTGTCCTAGTATAGAGGTATGTGACCCTACCTAGGGTAGGTGACCTCGTCAGTAGCCCCCGAATCAATTGAGTCTCAGGGGACCGAGTGACCTGCATGTCGCGATGCTGAAACCACCTCGGGACCATTTTGAAAATAGATCCGACCTTTTCCAGCTCGATGTTCGAGCCGCAATCGATTCAAGGTGTAATGTCTTCCGAATGGCCCTCACAGCCCGGACTGTCCGGGCCACTCGGTTCAAGTTTGATCAACTCTCGGGAGAGATGAACCTCGAGCTTGATGTTGTCATTAGAACTTTTGCCTGATCTTCATTCGGAGGTTTCAGGAGTGTTTGGAGATCAATCCGAGTGTCAATGAAACTTTGTCCACTCGGCGGAAGTTTGACCAGTCATTAGACACTCGGTCGAATTTGGTACGTCGGAACGCCCGAGCAAATGTGGAGTCCACTCGAAACGCAACATCGCGAAATCTCCGGCGATTTTGAAATCGCGGGGAAGCGTGCGCGCGTGATTGTGACGGTTGTGTCAGAGGCGTGGGGGAGGTGGCCGCGGCGCCTCAATTTCTGTGCCGCCAATTTCGCCACGCGTACCTACTACTCTGCCCCGAAGATTTGGCGGATCTGGGATAGTCCGTTAATTGCGCGGCCTTTCCAAATCGGACGACTGGAAATCAGCTGAACAAGGGTATAAAAGAAGATAGGGGGAGGCAAGTAGAAGATATCCTCTCTTTCTCCTCCCGATCTCCACTGTAGCTCCACCGTGAGCTCCGCTAGCACCACCGGACTGCCGATTCGCCGCCGACTCTCGCCGGAGATGTCGAAGAACTCCACTGCCAAGACCAAGAAGGCGAAGAAGGCTTTGCGCGACTCCTCCTCGAGCGCGGGCGGCTCAGCTAGCTTCGTCCAAGGCGAATAGTTGGCGCCTCGAGTCGCCACCAGCCCATTGAAGGAGTATGAGAACCAAGGCCTCCTCGCCTCGGGGAGCTGGCGACTGCCGGAGAAGGGAGAAGTCGAGCCTGCGACGCGCTGAGGCGAACAGGTACTCCTTACTACTCATATCGACCGAGGGTTTTCGCTCCTGCCTCATCCTTTCTTCCAGGCTTTCTTGGATTTCTTTGGGGCTCAACTGCATCATCTCCCTCCCAATTCCATCACGTACTTAGCTGCTTTTGTCTCCCTATGTGAGAATTTCTTGGCTGTCACCCACATTGGGGCTTTTTCAAACACTTTTTCACTTGCCGAATGATGACGGTAAAGAAAACCGCCCTCTCGGAAGAGAAAACAAACGTAGCTCAGTTGTGTGGGGGTTTGGGAATCCAGTTGAGGGGCAAAGGTAGCTTCCCCACACTAAATTTTCCAGATACAGTCAAGGGTTGGCAATCCACATGGTTTTACTGTAATGATGTCTCAGTCGGTGAGGGTCAGTCGGGCCTTCCCCCATACTCCACCGAACGCATTCGGCGGCTTCCAAAGCTGACCGTGTCCAAGGAGGAGAAGGTCAACATAGATTTGCTCGTGATCGCACTGGTAGCTTTAGTGAACCAGGGCGTCAACGGGCTAGATTTACTGGAGGTCTTCTTCCAGAGAAGGATCCAACCACTTCAGGCCAGAGCCCATCCCATGTGGCAGTACTCGGGTCCGAGTGATGTCACTCGCACGCACCCGAAAGAGGTGAGCGCCGAAGCAGTGGCGAATGAACTGAAGGCCATAACTCCAGCTCGGGACAACCCCAGGGGGTCGAGGCTCGTGCCGCTGTACTCGGCCAACCACCTGCCAAGTGAGGTAAACTCCGAATGCTAGTACTTCCGAGTGATGTGATTTCCCTTTGTCAAGTTTTGATCTTTGTGACTTCCGTTTCCACAGGGTTACACGAACATGGAGAGCTTGATTCCCGCGGGTGCCAACGTGACTGTAGACGTGGCCAGCGACAACGAGCACCCTGGCGACTCGGGCGGGGAAGAAGAGTCTGAAGATGGAAGCGACGGTGGAGAAGAGGAGGAGTCTGACCCGGGATATGAGGTGGAATCTTCCCCTTCAGAAGAGGTGCTTCCCGAGCCCCGTTCCAAGGCCCTCCAAGACCCTGGAGTCCGTGGAAGTCGTACGGGTGGTCCGCGTACTGCCAAGCCTTCCGCGAGCATCCCCCCCCACTCGGACTTCGAAGCGTGGGCGCAGCGATCCCGTCATATCTCCAGAGAAGACTACGAAGCAAGCGAAGATCATGACCAGTAAACTCCGGAAGGCGGCCTTGCCCAAGACCAAGATGAACGTGCCAGTGGACTCCACGTAACTTTCTTCACGCCGATCGACATCTCGAGTGATTAACCAATTAGAGTAAGCAATCCGAATGACTTTGATACAGGGCCGACACTTCATCTGCCTCGCTAGGGAAGCACAAGGCTGAAATTGATGCAGCAACATCAAAAGGTATCACTCGGCTTTGCCTATTTGTGAATTCCGGATCTTTAGTTTTTGCTGTCGGCTCATTTCCGAATGACTGTCGCTTGTTTGCAAAGCCGCGTGAGGTGATCCAGAACGCGGACGAACAAGTTGACCCGCCGAATCCTGTTGTTGATACGGACATCGTGATGCGAGATGTCTCGCCTGTCCAGGAGCTGCCTCAGGCCCGAGGAACTTATTCAAGGGCAAGATCAGCACTTGGAACTCCTCCTCCAACTCCCCCTATGACCAACATCATCGGTCTTCAACGCATCCTGGAGGACCAAGTGGGAGCAAGCAAGGAGGCACTAATCCAGCTGAAGTTGATGAACGACAAGCTGAAGGAGGCCCGCGATGCCGGCGAGGCTCTGGAGGAGACCGTCTGAGTAAGTACTCTCGTAAGTACCTTCTTTAGACATAATATTTGTGTTGAAAATGTTTTTAGAATCCTGTAGAATCCCAAGTGAGTTTACGTAGAGTCCCGAATGGGTTTACATCAGTAGTGGGAGTACACCCACTTGGTGTTTTAGGTAGTAGGATCCGAATGATGAGATACTTGTCGAAGAGGATGCGGTGATGGTCCATGGACCAGAGCCTCTCGACGTCGACCGTCGGGGTGTAGAACCTGTAGTTCTCCAGTGGGGGCGCGTTGAGCGAACCCACTGGGTGTAGTCCCCGCGGCTGCCGTCGACTGAAGTAGTCGGCGACAGTCTCAAAATCTGAGTGTTGAAGTAGTAGGATCCGAATGAAGAGATAATTATCGAAGAGGATGCGGTGATGGTCCTTGGACCAGAGCCTCTCGACGTCGACCGTCGAGGTGTAGAACCTGTAGTTCTCCATTGGGGGCACGCTGAGCGCACCCACTGGGTGTAGTCCCCGAGGTTGCCGTCGACTGAAGCAGTCGGCAACAGTCTCAAAATCCGAATGTATAAGTAATAGGATCCGAATGATGAGATACCTTTCGAAGAGGATGCGGTGATGGTCCATGGACCAGAGCCTCTAGATGTCGACCGTCGGGCTACACCTGTAGTTCTCCAGTGGGGGCACGCTGAGCGCACCCACTGAGTGTAGTCCCCGAGGCTGCCGTCGACTGAGGCAGTCGGTGACAGTCTCAAAATCCGAATGTATAAGTAATAGGATCCGAATGATGAGATACTTGTCGAAGAGGATGCGGTGATGGTCCATGGACCAGAGCCTCTCGACGTCGACCGTCGGGGTGTAGAACCTGTAGTTCTCCAGTGGGGGCGCGTTGAGCGAACCCACTGGGTGTAGTCCCCGCGGCTGCCGTCGACTGAAGTAGTCGGTGACAGTCTCAAAATCCGAATGTTGAAGTCGTGGGATCCGAATGATGAGATACTTGTCGAAGAGGATGCGGTGATGGTCGATGGACCAGAGCCTCTCGACGTCGACCGTCGGGGTGTAGAACCTGTAGTTCTCCACTGGGGGCGCGCTGAGCGAACCCAGTGGGTGTAGTCCCCGAGGCTGCTGTCGACTGAGGCAGTCGGCGGCAGTCTCAAAATATGAATGCCATTGTACCTCTACATTGTATCTGATTGCTAGCTCTGATACTCTTCGTTATTGTTGTCGTCGTATGTAGGGTGTGTGCGAGATCGGATCTCGTTATAAAACTCTTGAGGAGGAGGTGCAGGAGCTGCGTCGCAACCTCGAAGCTGAGAAAACCAAGTGTACACGCCTGGAGCAGGAGAAACTGGCACTCGAAGGTAACCAGATTTTGACCGACTACTTTGAGTTTGATCTTTTTCCCTGTCCGACTGAAAGTACTTCGCCATATGTATGTAGTGAAAATCTTCAGCTTGCTAAGAGACTACGGGTTTCCATTTCTATTGAAACCATGATGACTGCCTTGGAGAAGAAGGACAATGACCTAGCACTTGTACAGAAGGAAGCTAGTCGGAAGGCCAAGGAGGCGGAGGACAAACTGAAGGCATTCGGGAAGTGGGAGGAGGAGAAGAAAACGTTGGACTACGTCGCCAAGAGGAGCACCCTGGAGGTTGTCGAGGCTGAAGCAAAGCTGAAGGGTGTCTCAGCCAAGAAGTCTAAGCTTGAGAAGCTTGTGGAGGACTACTGTGGTGAAATAAACAAGAGGCTCAAAGGTATGCACTCGGCCTGGTCAAACCACGAATCTTTCCAACTTAACTTGCTTCCCTTCTTACTTTTTCCCTCCTGAATGTCTATCAGACCTGTGCACGGATGAAGAAGAAGAAACTTCCAAGATTGAAGAAGAACTGGATCCGAGTGCTGGGCTCCTCAACGACAGTGCAGCACTTGCATTGCTTCGCCTAGACAAGCGCACCACGGAGGTAGCTCATTTCCTCAACTGCCTGCGCGAAGCCGCCAAGGAGATCGACAAGGAAACCGGCCCTGAGGAAGAGCTCCCGAGTGACTTGGATGTTCTCATCAACCGTCTGAAGGATGTGCCCCGCCGAGTCCAGTTATGGAAGAAGTCCGCAGCTCGGGCTGGGGCAGACATCGCTCTTTCCCTTGTTCGTGTGCACTGCAAAGGCATGGATGAGGAAAAGCTGAAGTCGTTGAAGGTCGTCAACAAAAAGAAAGCCAAGATCGATGACTTCATGGAGACTTTCTTGCCAGCCGCCACACGGATTGCGGACGTCATCGACTTGGACACCTTTACAGACGCAGCTTCTCCATCACCGTCCGACTGATCGTCGGGAAAAGACTTTAAATTTCATTTGCCTCGGAATGCCGAGTGGTCCTGTACTAATACTTTCGCCGTGACTTTGAGGCTCCGGTTATCTGCACTTTTCCTTTGAACTTCATGACATTTGAATGCCTTTGCTTAATTATTTTGGATGTTTGTTTGCAATTTTGCCGAATGCGGATTTTTAACATAGGCGATACAGAATCACAGCTAAGTCCCCGACTGCGGATGAAGTCCTCACTCAGTGTAATTTTTAAATTAGGCGATACAGGATCGCAGCTAAGCCCCCGAGTGTGGACAAAGTCCTCACTCGGAGTAGTTCTTACTTAGGCGATACAGGATCGCAGCTAAGCCCCCGAGTGTGGACGAAGTCTTCACTCGAAGTAGTTTTTACTAAGGCGATACAGGATCTCAGCTAAGCCCCCGAGTGTGGACGAAGTCCTCACTCGGAGTATATTTTACTTAGGCGATACAGGATCGCAGCTAAGCCCCCAAGTGTGGACGAAATCCTCACTCAGAGTAGTTTTTACTTAGGCGATACAAGATCGCAGCTAAGCCCCAGAGTGTGGGTGAAGTCCATACTCGGAGTAGTTTTTTACTTAGGCGATACAGGATCGCAACTAAGCCCCCGAGTGTGGATGAAGTCCTCACTCGGAGTAGTTTTTTACTTAGGCGATACCGGATCGCAGCTAAGCCCCCGAGTGTGGATGAAATCCTCACTCGGGGTAGTTTTTACTTAGGCGATACAGGATCGCAGCTAAGCCCCCGAGTGTGGATGTAAGCCTCACTCGGAGTAGTTTTTACTTAGGCGATACAGGATCGCAGATAAGCCCCCGAGTGTGATTGAAACCCTCACTCGGAGTAGTTTTTACTTAGGCGATACAGGATCGCAGCTAAGCCCCCGAGTGTGGATGAAATCCTCACTCGGAGTAGTTTTTACTTAGGCGATACAGGATCTCAGCTAAGCGCCCGAGTATGGATGAAATCCTCACTCGGAGTAGTTTTTTACTTTGGCGATACAGGATCGCAGCTAAGTCCTTGAGTGTGGATGAAATCCTCACTCGCAGTAGTTTTTTACTTAGGCGATACAGGATCGCAGCTAAGCCCCCGAGTGTGGATGTAATCCTCACTCGGAGTAGTTTTTATTTAGGCGATACAGGATCGCAGCTAAGCCCCCGATTGTGGATGAAATCCTCACTCTTTTTACTTAGGCGATACAGGATCGCAGCTAAGCCCCCGAGTGTGGATGAAATCCTCACTCTTTTCACTTAGGCGACACAGGATCGCAGCTAAGCCCCCGAGTGTGGATGAAATCCTCACTCGGAGTAGTTTTTACATAGGCGATACAGGATCGCAGCTAAGCCCCCGAGTGTGGATGAAATCCTCACTCGGAGTAGTTTTTTACTTAGGCGATACAGGATCATAGCTAAGTCCTCGAGTGTGGATGAAATCCTCACTCGGAGTAGTTTTTTACTTAGGCGATACAGGATCGCGGCTAAGTCCTCGAATGTGGATGAAATCCTCACTCGGAGTAGTTTTTCTTTAGGCGATACAGGATCGCAGCTAAGCCCCCGAGTGTGGATTTAATCCTCACTCGGAGTAGTTTTTACTTAGGCGATACAGGATCGCAGCTAAGCCCCCGAGTGTGGATGAAGTCCTCACTCAGAGTAGTTTTTTACTTAGGCGATACAGGATCGCAGCTAAGTCCCCTAGTGTGGATGAAATCCTCACTTGGAGTAGCAAACAGTTTAATCAAAGAACTGAGAAAGTAGATATTTATTCATCAGGTTCAGTCGGAAGTGTATTACAAAGATGGCAAAGGGTCTTAACACTAGGTATAGAATTTGCGGAGCAGATCCGCGTTCCACGCTCGGTGCTCTTACTTATCGTCAACAATGTTGTACAAGCGATAAGCTCCATTGTTGAGAACTTTGGAGATGATAAAGGGCCCCTGCCACGGAGGCGCTAGCTTGTGTGGCTTCTGCTGATCCAGTAGGAGGACGAGATCACCTTCCTGGAAAGCACATCTTCTGACTTGCCTGTCATAAAGACGCCTCAAGTCTTGCTGGTAAAGCGTCGACCTGATCAGGGCTTGCTCTCTTTCCTCTTCCAAAAGATCAAGGCCGTCCTGGCGTGCCACTTTGGATTCGTCCTCGTTATAGAGCTCCACCCGGGGAGCGTTGTGGCAAAACAGCTTCGGATCCGTATACCATGAAGAAAGGAGTGCGCTTGGTGGAACGATTCGGGGTCGTCTGAATGCCCCACAAGACAGAAGGTAATTCCTCAACCCACGCACCAACAGCAATCTCCAGGTCTCTCATCAATCGGGGTTTCAATCCTTGAAGAATCATTCCGTTGGCTCGTTCTACCTGTCCGTTCGACTACGGGTGAGCTACAGAAGCATAATTAACCCGAGTACCTTGAGAGTGACAAAACTCATGGAACTCATCCGAATCGAAATTCTTCCCATTATCTGTGATGATGTCATGCGGGACTCCGAATCTGAATATGATCTGTCGAATGAAACTGACAGCGGTAGCTAAATCCAAACTTTTGATGGGCTTCGCCTCAACCCACTTGGTGAACTTATCCACAGCGACCAACAGGTGGGTAAAACCACTCGACCCTGTGCGTAGAGGACCGACCATGTCGATACCCCACACAGCGAACGACCAGGTGAGCAGAATAATCTTCAGAGCTTGTAGAACTGGCATCCAACACAAAGATCCACCATGTCCTTCGCTACTGCATTGGCTCGGGTCCAATAAAAACCCACACGGAACGCCTTTGCGACCAATGTTCGAGAGGACGCGTGATGACCGCAAGTCCCCAAATGAATGTCATGTAGGATTTGTAATCCTTCTTCTGGGGATATACATCTGTGAGCCACGCGAGTAGTGCTTTTTTGTATATCTGGTCTCCCACCACTTCAAAGGACTTGGATCATCGGACGATCCATCGGTCTTCCTCTTCATCTTCAGGGAGCTCTTGCCTGAGCAAGTACGCTAAATACGGTTGGGTCCACTCGGGAGTGATCACCAACATCTCTTGGACGAGATCCACTACAGCTGGGATGTCTACTTCAGTCGGATTTGAAGGACCGACTGCTTGTGGGGGCTCTTCGATAAAAGGATCCTCTTTGACCGAAGGGGAATGAAGGTTTTCAAGGAATACATCTTTCGGTATGACTTTCCGAGTGGAGCCTATTTTAGCCAGGTCATCAGCTCCCAGATTTTTCACTTAGGGATATGATGCAGCTCTAAACCTTGGAAGTTCTTCTCTAGTTTTCGGACTGCATTGCAATATCCAGTCATAGCAGGACTCCTTATGTCCCATTCCTTCATCACCTGATTGACAACAAGATCCGAGTCGCCGAATACCATCAAATGCTAAATGCCAAGTGCGATTGCCATTCGGAGTCCATAGAGGAGTGCTTAATACTCGGCCTCATTATTGGATGAGTCGAAATGAATCTGTAGGACGTAAATCAGTCGGTCTCCCTGGGGGAAATGAGAACTACTCCAGCGCCGGACCCTTGGAGCATCTTAGATCCATCGAAGAACATGGTCCAGTGTTCAGGGATACTCGGTGCTAGTTGTTCCTATTCTATCCATTCGGCCAGAAAATCAACTAGGGCTTGCGACTTGATTGCCTTCTTAGCTTCAAAATTGATCTCCAACGGGAGGAGTTCAATTCCCCACTTTGCCACTCGGCCAGTAGCGTCTCTGTTATTTAGAATTTCTGACAAAGGAGCGTCGCTAATAACTATGACCGAGTGCTCTTGAAAGTAATGAGCTACCTTCTTGACAGTGAGGTAAATGCCATAAACCAATTTTTGGTAATGCGGATACCTTTGCTTGGAGGGAGTCAAGACTTCTAAAATATAATACACTGGCCTTTGCACCTTGAATGTTTTTTCCGATTCTTCACGCTCCACAGTGAGGAATGTGCTGACCACTTGGCTAGTAGTGGCGATGTACAAGAGCAAAGGCTCTCCGCTGCCCAGAGCAGCTAACACCGGCTTGGTGGAAAGCAAAGCCTTGAGCTGATCGAATGCCTCTTGCGCTTCAGGGGTCCACATGAACGTGTCAGACTTCTTCATCAATCGGTAAAGAGGTAAAGCCTTCTCACCGAGACGAGAGATGAATCCGAAGGGACTCCGAATGTGCACTTTGCAGGATTGAGCTTTATTTGGTAGCATCGGAGGTTTGCGAAGGTCTCGGCGAGGTCAGTTAGAAGGTCGGAACCTTTCCTAGACTTAACCACGATGTCGTCCATGTACGCTTCGACATTCCGACTGTTTTGTTCCTCCAAACATTTCTGAATCATGCTCATAAACGTTGCTCCAACATTCTTCAGACCAAATGGCATAGTGATGTAGCAGAAACACCCGAATGGGGTGATGAAAGCCGTTTTTATTTCATCTAGTCCATACATTCAGATTTGATGGTACCCGGAGTACGCACCTAAGAACGACAGGCGTTCTCATCCGGTGGAGGAATCTACTATTTGATCTATGCGGGGAAGGGGAAAAAGATCTTTCGGGCAGGCCCAATTGAGGTGCTTGAAATCGATACACATTTGGAGAGACTTGTCCTTCTTGGGCACCAACACTGGGTTGGCAAGCCACTCGGAATGGAAAACTTCCCGAATGAATTTGGCATCTAGGAGCCGAGCGATCTCCTCGCCAATCGCCTTGCACTTCTCTACGGAAGATCAACGCAAGTGCTCTTTGACTGGCTTGATCTTCAGATCCACTCGGAGTCGATGCTCAGCCAGTCCCCTGGGTACCCCCGGCATGTCAGACGGCTTCCATGCGAAGATATCCCAGTTCTCACGGAGGAACTGGATGAGCTCGGCTTCCTATTTGTCGTCAAGCGATGTCGAGATGTTGGTCGGAGCCGCACTCGGATCGTTGGGATGAATGTGAATCTGTTTGGTTTCGCCGGCCGTCTGAAACACCGATTCTGTTGCCGGGCACTTAGACTTGAGTAAATCTGCAGCATCCACCGCTTTCTTGTAGCCGTCAAGTTCGGCTGCGAGAACTTGCTCACTGGCTATTTTGGAGCCCCGCTAGAGGCACACCTCGGCAATTATCCGATCACCAGTTATCGTGATCACACCATTCGGTCCTGGTATCTTAAGTTTAAGATATACGTGACATGGTCGAGCTATGAAACGTGCGTAGGCGGGCCTACCCAGGATGGCGTGATAGGCACTCCGAAAGTCCACCACTTCAAATGTTAGGCGTTCCTTCCGGAAGTTCTTCTCTCCTCCGAATACAACATCCAGAGCAATCTGACCGAGTAACTCGGCCTACTTCCCAGGAATGACTCCATGGAAATGCATATTACTCTTACTCATTCAGGACATCGGAATGCCCATAGCACTCAGTGTATCCACGTAAATTATATTGAGTCCGCTGCCACCATCCATCAAGACTTTGCGCAGTCGGACCCCATTCACAGCTGGATCAACCACCAGCGCCTGCCTCCCAGGGGTGGCTATGTGGGCCGGGTGATCAGACTGATCGAAAGTGACAGGAGTCTTCGTCCAATTAAGTTGCTTCATGGCAGTCGGAGCTACCATGTTCACCTCTCGATTGATGACCTTCAATCGGCTCTTACTCTCGACATCTGCAAAGATCATGTTAATGACCTTGTTGATGTGTGGGTATTCCGGATTGCCCTCTTCTTCTTCGTCAGCGTCTTTCTCTGCAGAAGTCTCTTTTCCCATCTCATGCTTGACCAACCGACACTCCCGAGTGGTGTGCTTCGGGTAAATGACGTTGCCTTCTTCATCCTTCTTAGTGTGAATCGCACAGGGCTGATCCATCACCTCAGAGTTATACTCGGGTTTCTTCTTGTTAACCCATTCTTTTTTCTTGTTTTTCTTGGCCTTCGGCTTCCCTTGGCCAGGAACGGCTGCCACTTCAGCTTTTCCCGGAGGATCAGCCTTTCACTTCTGTTTCTTGTCCGCATTCCCAGCTGACTGCCGGGTGTTGCCCGCTCGACCTTTCTGCTACGGAGGCGGTCTTCTTATTCGCCGTTGGCATACTTGTTTGCAATTTCCATGGCACGGCTGAGAGACAGATCTCCCGATCGGCCAAACTTCAAAACGAGCTCTCGGTAGGAAGTACCAGCCTTAAAGGCGCAAACGGCCTGATGCTCAGTGACATTCTCTACCGTGTTGTGCAGCGTAGTCCATCGCTGAATGTACTCTTGGAGAGTCTCATTGTTCTTCTGGACACAGTGCTGCAACTCAGTCAAACCACCTGGACGCTTGTACGTGCCTTCAAACGTCTTGATGAACACTCGGGCCAGATCCTCCCAGCCATAGATGCTACTAGGAGGTAACTGGTTCAACCACGCCCGAGCGGATCCTTCCAGCATGAGGGGGAGGTGTTTCATGGCCACGAAATTGTCGCCACCCCCAATCTGAACTGCCACTCGGTAATCTTCGAGCCAGGTCTCCGGCTTGGATTCGCCGTTGAACTTTTCGATTCCAGTTGCTAAACGGTAATTGGGGGGTATCTCGGCTTCTCGGATATACCTGCAGAAGCACTCGAGAGCCGATGTTCCCCAGCCGCTCACTCGGTCTCTGATCACTCGGTTCCTATCTACCACCCTTTGTGTGATGGTAGACCTGGCGTTGGGCAGCGGAGGCCGCCGGCCAGCTCCCTCGTAACCATGGGGTCGAGGGGGAGTCCGATTACAATCTTCTCCATAGTGTCAGCCATCATCAAATGGACGCTTGCCGTACGAATCCCCTCTCGGAGGAGGGGTCCGACTGACATCGCGCTCATCTCGCCAACACCCCCTGTATGACCTCTCGGAGGAGGACGAGAGCGTACGCGTTTTCCGTATGCGTGCGGACTGTGAGCAGACTGCATTGTGTCCGCCTACACAAACCGTCCGTGAATCCGCAGCGATGACTGCGAAACTTCAGAATTTTGCTTTAGTGCGGCCTTCATCAGAGCTTGGATCTGCCGAAAGCCCTCGCCAGCTGTCAACCCAGACGGCTGAATAGATTCAGCAATCCGAGTGGCAGCAGCCAGGTTCTCTATCGGCGTGCGCATCACCGGGACTTTGGGGGTCAACTTTCTGGAACAGCGGACGCCTCGGGTTGCTAGAACTCGGTATGTCCCGTGCTGCGTGCTCGTCGAGCGACTGCTGGAGACGCTCGAGGCGCTCGCGCTCGGCCAAAGTGGCCAAGCGTGTAGCCTCCAGAGACAACTCCTTCGGAGTGGTCCCCGTGATCGGATTGAGGAGAACCTCGTCGTCCCTCCTCCTCCTATCCTCCTGCTGCTCCCGAGTGAGAGGCCGGGGAACAGAGCCGATTGTGTCGTCAGCGTGACCGTCGCCATCGCGACTATGAGGACCACCCCCAGAGTAACCGAGAGGTCCGTTGTTGGTGGTGTTGGCCATCATGACTTCTGTGGTGTCTCCGCTGCTTCCGAATTCTGACTCATCGGACAATTCGTCCCCCGAAGAGGGGAACAAATCGACGGTGGGTTCGTCGGAGTCAATCACAGCCACTTGGGCGTCTGCCGACTGACGAGCCATGGCATGCTCGACCCACCGTTGCCACCGAGAGCGCCCGTAGTGCCTGCGGTGACTCCTAGAGCCGAGAACGGACGAGGAGCCGTAAGGCTCTGACGGCTGCCGCAAGAGGACGCCGTGGGCTGTGGCGTTGAAGTGCGACGCTCCCCGTGCGGGGAACGAGTTAGGATCCAGCGGTGCCTCGTGCAACCAAGCTTAACCATCAGCGACGAAATGCAAGGTGCCGAAGAGAATCTCACCGCCGAATGCCAACATAGTGAATGAGAAAAGGCTTGAATCCACTTATGCCGGAATTCGCTAGACCCTCCGCCCCATGGTGGGCGCCAACTGTCGTGGGAGTAATCCTGACAATAGTATGGGTGGTACGAATGAGTAGGGGGAAGCCTAGCTATGGAATAAGTGTCACACTCGGAATTTACGAGTTCGGACCCCACTCGGAAGTGGTAATAGTCCTACGTCTCGAGCCCTGAGGTTGTGTGTTTTCCTTGTATGGGTATCTGATTACAGAGAGTTCGTAACCCTTGCTTTGGTGTCGGAGGGCAGCTTATATAGAGTGCACAGCCATCAACCAAGCGCCATCACTAGGGCCATTAATGCTAGTAACTGCAGGGGTTACTAGAAACTGCTAAGTTAACTACAGCCGTTACAGGTAACGTGGTCTTTACAATACTTAAGGCATATTAAGTCCCTCGAACATTGCCTCTCCCATGACGGTCCTCCTCCTTTCTATCCGAGTGTCCCGAAAGGTGCCGAGTGATGAGTGACGTCCGAGTGACTTTCTAGGTTCCGGGTGCAGCTTGTGCATTCATCCGAGAGTCGAGGTGAACTAAGGACTTCCATGAACTTGTAGGACCCCAGGGTTGTCCTAGTATAGAGGTATGTGACCCTACCTAGGGTAGGTGACCTTGTCAGTAGCCATGGGCCTCCTTTTATAGTTCAAGGGGTTTCCACAAGGGCTACAATGGTCTTTTACTAGGTGTATAGTGCGCTCTTACAGATACAGGGGCTGTCGTCGGAGTGGTAGTGGGAAACACCTAACTCTGACGGACTAGGACAGGCGCATTGAATGCGCCGTGAGGTGACGCGCTGGCGATGGGCCCCGGCAAGGATTGGCCCTCTTTCTGTGCCAACCGCCCAACTACCTTTTATTCTTCTGCCACGCCGTGGGACGGGTGGCGTTAAAGCAGCAACAGGCCCGCCGTTGTAGCCAAGTGCCCCGGCCAGCTCCGCCTGCCTGCTTGCCCGCTCGACACATCAGCCTATGTAGACTATCGTCCCTGGTGAGGTGGAGTGGCGGCCTAGCAGGTTGGAATCCTTGCCGGGGACGCTCGTGGATGGGCTATTCCACTTGGTGAAGGGCCTGGATGTCTTGCCCTGGTCTTGACTTTGGTTCGCCCCGGAGGCTGGCGCGAGCCCGGCAAGATGTTGCCGGTGTGAGGCAACTGCCCCTGCACAAGTCTGGGTACTAGGGACCCCCAGTTCTTAGTACACCGACACGGCACCAACCCGATGAAAAGCGAGTCGAAGAAGACGGGGATCATCATGGGCCCAAGGTCACATCGCAGATGAGAGCCCAGCCAGATCTTGGTGGCCCCTCCCTCATAGTGCGCGGAGGCCAATAGAGGGCGTGGCTTGGCCATCCCACTATCGCCGGTGATGGTGGATGGCAGCAAGGCCAGACCGAGCTCCATTGTCGTAGCACTCTTGCTGGAGGAGGCCTCGACGGTCAAAGGCTTCTTGTCGGGAGCCATGGCAGCGGAGAGATTGGAAGTGGGAAGAGAAGGAGCAGAGGAGTTGCTCACGCGCAAGACGAAGGGCGAGTTGGGGATG
Organism: Elymus sibiricus; assembly: GCA_039707655.1. Lineage (NCBI taxonomy): Eukaryota > Viridiplantae > Streptophyta > Magnoliopsida > Poales > Poaceae > Elymus > Elymus sibiricus. Next base: position 214,846,742 of record CM077665.1, on the reverse strand, counting down.
GCGGAGCAATGATGTGGCTGTGCCCGTGCGAGAAGGCTTTATCGCCAGGACAGAGGTTCTAAGGCGTGGTGGGGAGTGGGGGCATTCCGCCCCATAAAATCCGCCACATGTCGCCTCCGGCCCCGGCAGCTGAATGGGCCCGGCGTCGTTTCATCCCTAACGAGCGGAACGTGCACACCGTAGGCCCAGGGGCTACTGTCGGCCTAGTGGGAACCAAGATACCACGGCCTATCTACCGCTGGCCCTGAGGACGATACTTGGTCCGGCCCATGAAGCATGGCTCTGCCCCGGCAGCTCTGGAGGGAGCCACCTCACGAGGGGCAAGCCTCACGAGGCCCTGATACGTCTCCAACATATCTATAATTTTTTATTGTTCCATGATGATATATTATCATTCTAGGATACTTTTTGGGTCTTTATTTACCAATTTATAATATTTTTGAGCAATAACCTATTGACCTAGTGCCCAGTGCTAGTTGATGTTTTTTTTGCGTTTTTCACTTTTCAGGTTTACAGTACCAAACGAAGTCCAATTGCCACGAAACTTTTTGACGATTTTTTCTGGACCAAAAGCAGACCTAGAAGCTTCGAAAGGAGGTCGGGGGGCCGTATGAGGGCTGCACAAGCCAACAGGGCGAGCCCTGGGGGCGCTCCCTAATGGCTTGTGCCTCCCTCGGGCGTCTCCCGACGCCCCTCTCTGGCCTATAAATTCTAATATATCCTAAAAACCCTAGAGGCAGTCCCGAAACCCTTTTTTCGCCGCTGCGAGTCTCTGTTCCGTCGCGATGTGATACGTCTCCAACGTATCTATAATTTTTGCTTGTTCCATGTTGTTATATTATCATTCTTGGATGTTTTACAATCATTTTATAACAACTTTATATCATTTTTTGGGACTAACCTATTGACATAGTGCCAAAGTGCCAGTTGCTGTTTTTGCTTGTTTTTTACTTCACAGAATATCAATACCAAACGGAGTCCAATCGCGACGACACTTTTTGGAGATTTTTTCTGGACCAGAAGACACCCAGTGGGCCAAAGAAGTGCCGGAGAGGTGGGCCGTGGAGACCACAACCCACCAGGGTGCGCCAGGGGGGCCCCGGCGCGCCCTGGTGGGTTGTGCCCTCCTCGGGGCCCCTCTCCACCGCCTCTGATGCCTATAAATTCCCAAATATTCGAAAAACTCTAGGGGAGTCGACAAAACACAATTCCAGCCGCGGCAAGTTCCAGAACCTCGAGATCCAATCTAAACACCATCACGGAGGGGTTCATCTTATTCATAAGTCCCTCTCCGATGATGCGTGAGTAGTCCACCATAGACCTACGGGTCCGTAGGCATTAGCTAGATGGCTTCCTCTCTCTCTCTTATGATTCTCAATACAATGGTCTCTTGGAGATCTATTTGATGTAAACTTTTGCGGTGTGTTTGTTAGGATCCGATGAATTTTGAGTTCTTGATCAGTTTCTATCCGTGAATATTATTTGAGTCTTCTTTGATCTCTTATATGCATGATTAGTTATAGCCTCATATTTCTTCTTCGAATCTTTGGTTTAGTTAGGCCGACTAGATCGATTTTTCTTGCCATGGGAAGAGGTGCTTTGTGATGGGTTCGATCTTGTGGTGTCCTTTCCCAGTGATAGAAGGGGCAGCAAAGCACGCATGTATCATTGCCATTAAGGATAACAAGATGGGGTCTATTCCTACATGAATAGATCTTGTCTACATCATGTCATCGTTCTTATTGCATTACTCTGTTTTTCCATGAACTTAGTACACTAGATGCATGCTGGATAGCGGTCGATGTGTGGAGTAATAGTTGTAGATGCAGGCAGGAGTCGGTCTACTTATCTTGGACGTGATGCCTATATAATGATCATCGCCTTGGATATCGTCAAGATTATTCGATTTTCTATCAATTGCCCAACAGTAATTTGTTCACCCACCGTGCGCTATACTCATGAGAGAAGCCACTAGTGAATCCTATGGCCCCCGGGTCTACTTTTCCAACATATTGCTTTCTGATCTATCTTTTTGCCTCTTTGTTTTCAGATCTACAAAACCAAAAACCCAAAACATATTGCTGCATATTTTCTTTGCTCTTTTTATTTTGTGATCTTGAGAGATCTATCTCTCCTATCTATCACTACCTAATCTATCTTTTTACCGTAGAGAGATTGTCAACCTCTCTTTCGCGTCGGGTTGCAAGTATTTGTTATTTGTGTGCAGGTGCTGCTTATTGGGTGATGGTGATCCTCCTACTGGTTCGATAACCTTGGTTTCATAACTGAGGGAAATACTTACCGTCGTTGTGCTGCATCATCCCTTCCTCTTTGGGGAAATACCGACGCAGTCTCAAGCCACGTCAAAGGAATTTCTGGCGCCGTTGCCGGGGTGGAAGCGGTCTCTTCTACATGCCTATCGTAGGCGTCGAGGAGACTCCATCATCATCTACCAGGTTCCTAATCACAAATCTCATCTCCTTGCAATTACATTATTTGCCTTTTGCCTCTCGTTTTCCTCTCCCCGACTTCACAAAATTTGCCGTTTTATTCGCCTTTTTCTCGCCGGATCTCTTTTTGTTTGCTTGTTTGCTATCTTTGCTTGTGTTGCCATGTGCCTTCTATTTGCTTGCATCTTCGCTTGCTAAAAAACTATTGATATGGATCCTCATGCACTTGCTAATCTTTTCAAAAGAACAAATTATGATGAACCAATTGCTAGTGATTTGAGTGCACTTGATTATCTCTATGAAGTTTTGCTTGAAAATCATGAATCTAAAAATTTTGATGAAGTGTTGAAAGAAGAAATTTATAAGGTGATTCATGTTAGTTCCTTGATTTAAAAGCATGATTGCAATGTTTCTAGTATGAATTCTCTAAATATCCATGATGCTAATGATATGCAAATCCACAAGCTTGGGGATGCCCATGGCACCTATGATGATGGTGATGACACGTATGCTATAATGAATAATCATAACCATGAAACTTATCATCATGGTTTTAATTTGCAATGTGGTTATGTCAATCAAGTGTCTCATGATAGTTATTGTGTTGAGTTTGCTCCCACTACCATGGATGAAAAGGAATGTGCTTATGTGGAGAGTAATGAAAATTATATGCTTGTGCATCATGAAAAGAATGATTTATGTGATAGTTATATTGTTGAATTCCTTCATGATGCTACTGAAATTTATTATGAGGTAGGAACATATGCTTGTAGGAATTGCAATAATATCAAGTTTCCTCTCTATGTGTTCAAAGTTTTGAAGTTATGCTTGTTTTGCCTTCCTATGCTAGTTGATTCTTGTTCCCATAAATTGTTTGCTCACAAAATCCATATGCATAGGAAGTGGGTTAGACTTAAATGTGCTTGTCATAAGATTCATGATGCTCTCTTGCATATTTCAATTACTACTATTTATGTGAGCATCATTGAAATCATCATGCCTAGCTAAGGGCGTAAAACGATAGCGCTTGTTGGGAGGCAACCCAATGAATAAATATTTTTTTGCTTTTTCCTTTCTGTTTTTGAGGGTTGACACAATTATGCCTCTGTTATGATTGTGTTTTTATGGTTTATTTTAGTGTTTGTTCCAAGTAGATCCTTTAGGATGATTCATAGAATGAGTAGAAGCGATGCTGAATCTGAAACAGAAACTTTGCGTCCAGTATATAAATTTTCATTTTTTACTAGAACATGATCTTGAGCTGAAATTTTAACACAGTGTTTCTATACAAATTCCTTACGCTTTCCTAATTTTCCAAAAAATTTGGAGTTAAAAAAGTATGGTTATAGTACAGATTACTACAGACTGTTCTGTTTAAGGCAGATTCTGTTTTCGTTGCATTGTGTGCTTGTTTTGATGAATCTATGGGTTATATCGAAGGGTATGAGCCATGGTAAAGTTAAAATACAGTAGGTATAATGCAATAATAAAATATGAATGGGTTTTCAACAGCACCTAAAGTAGTGATTTGCTTTATTATACTAACGGATCTCACCAAGATTTTGTTGAGTTTTGTGTGATTGAAGTTTTCAAGTTTAGGGTGAGATCACGATGGATGAAGGAATAAGGAGTGCAAAGAGCCTAATCTTGGGGATGCTACCGCACTCCCAAGATATATCCAAATAGAAACAAGCAACTAAGCTTGGGGATGCCCCCGAGTGGCATCCCCTCTTTCTTCTAACAACCATCGGTATTTTACTTGGAGCTATATTTTTATTCGTCACATATCATGAGTTTTGCTTGGAGTGTCTTGTATCTTTGCTTGCTTTATTTGTTAGTTTATCATTTGTATCCTTGATAGACACACCTATTTGAGAGAGCCAAAAGTATGCTATGATTTGTTAGAATTGCTCTATGTGCTTCACTTAAACTTTTTGAGCTATAGAATTGCTCTAGTGCTTCACTTATATCTTTTTGAGCACGGTGTGCTTGGAAATTTTTGTAGAAATACTCTCATGCTTCACTTAGATTAATTTGAGAGTTAGTAAATTTTGAAGAAATCCTCTCATGCTTCACTTATACCTTTTTGAGAGATGAAATCTTTATGCTCATGTGCTTCACTTAAATTTGTTTGAGCTAGCCAAAAAGCAATGGTAATATATGAAACTAGTCGCAAAGTGATAGATATACAAGGAGGATATAATAAAAACTTTCATGAAGATCATTGGGCAAATTAAACTTGATTCCTTGTAATAGTTTTGAAACATGATGGTAGTAATATGTGAGTCATGTTAGTGAGTAATTATGATTTAGTAGTAATATTGGTGTTAAGGTTTGTGATTCCCTATGCATGCACAAAAGTCAATAGTTATGCAATGAAGTTATATCCTACTTATGGTGCATTATTCGGTGTTAGTTATGCTCAATGCTCGCTTATGTGAATTTTCATTTCTTGGTTTGGTTGCTTCCCAATATATTTGCTAGCCTCCATTTGTACTAAGTAGAAATACTACTTGTGCATCCAAAATCCTTAAACCAAGTTTTGCCTTATGAGTCCACCATACCTACCTATATGCGGTATTTCCATGCCGTTCCAAGAAAATTTGTATGTGCCATCTCTAAATTTTCAAAATAAATTTTCTCTTTTGTGTGCTCGTACCTCTCATGAAACGGTGGGGAGTGTCCAATATTTTTCCATGCTAGATGTGTTATTCTCAAGATGAGTGTTTATTCACTTGTCATTGCACGAGAGTGCGGTGGTAATAGGGATGCCCATTCCCGAAATGAAAAAGAAAAAATATTTACTTTATGTTTTCAAATAATAAATTCCTTGGAAAGTGTTGGTATGGAAGTCAACCATGGATACGGCCCGCCATGGAAAGTGAAAGCTTGGTGGAAAAAGGAATAAACTTTATTTTCTGTTTGAGAACCGCCTATGATATATCTAGCATGGAAAGTATTGTGAGATACTTTGTCGTTTTCGTTGACAGGAAAAGCATGCCACCCAAAATATTTTTTCTCTCCCAATTTAAACCTTGAGCTCTGGCACCTCTACAAATCCCTACTTCCCTCTGCGAAGGGCATATCTATTTACTTTATGCAATTTTTATTTTTACTTTGAGTCTCCATCTTCTCTTATAAAGCACCAACTAGGGGGCACTATGATCGTACTTGAGCATTGGGCATAGCTAATATTTGAGTGTGTTTCATGAATGGGTCAATGATTGAGCATGATGGGCTAGGGATAACTTTCTTTAGTGTTGATATTTTGAAAGACATGGTTGCTTGTTGACATGCTTGAGTATTGAAGTCATTATTTTAAAACTAGACTATTGCTTTGAATCATTTAGAAGTCCAAATGTCCGTGCTATACAAAAGAAAAGAATATAAGATGAACATGTTAGGCAGCATTCCACATCAAAATTTCTGTTTTTATCATTTACCTACTCGAGGACGAGTAGAAATTAAGCTTGGGGATGCTGATACGTCTCCAATGTATCTATAATTTTTGCTTGTTCCATGCTGTTATATTATCATTATTGAATGTTTTACAATAATTTTATAACAACTTTATATCGTTTTTTGGGACTAACCTATTGACATAGTGCCAAAGTGCCAGTTGTTGTTTTTGCTTGTTTTTTAGTTCGCAGAATGTCAATACCAAACGGAGTCCAATCGCGACGAAACTTTTTGGAGATTTGTTCTAGACCAGAAGACACCCAGTGGGCCAAAGAAGTGCCGGAGAGGTGGGACGTGGAGACCACAACCCACCAAGGCGCGCCAGGGGGGCCCCGGCATGCCCTGATGAGTTGTGCCCTCCTCGGGGCCCCTCTCCACCACCTCTGATGCCTATAAATTCCCAAATATTCCAAAAACCCTAGGGGAGTCAAACACAATTCCAGCCACGGCAAGTTCCAGAACCTCGAGATCCAATCTAAACACCATCACGGATAGGTTCATCTTCTTCATAGGTGCCTCTCCGATAATGCGTGAGTAGTCCACCGTACACCTACTGGTCCGTAGGCAGTAGCTAGATGGCTTCCTCTCTCTCTCTTATGATTCTCAATACAATGGTCTCTTGAAGATCTATTTGATGTAAACTTTTGCGGTGTGTTTGTTGGGATCCGACGAATTTTGAGTTCATGATCAGTTTCTATCCATGAATATTATTTGAGTCTTCTTTGATCTCTTATATGCATGATTACTGATAGCCTTGTATTTCTTCTTTGAAACTTTGGTTTAGTTAGGCCGACTAGATCGATTTTTCTTGCCATAGGAAGAGGTGCTTTCTGATGGGTTCGATCTTGCGGTGTCCTTTCCCAGTGATAGAAGGGGCAGCAAGGCACGCATGTATCGTTGCCATTAAGGATAACAAGATGGGGTCTATTCCTACATGAATAGATCTTGTCTACATCATGTCATCGTTCTTATTGCATTACTCTGTTTTTCCATGAACTTAATACACTAGATGCATGCTGGATAGCAGTCGATGTGTGGAGTAATAGTGGTAGATGCAGGCAGGAGTCGGTCTACTTATCATGGACGTGATGCCTATATAATGATCATCGCCTTGGATATCGTCATGATTATTCGATTTTCTATCAATTCCCAACAGTAATTTGTTCACCCACCGTGCGTTATACTCACGAGAGAAGCCACTAGTGAATCCTACGGCCCACGGGTCTACTTTTCCAACATATTGCTTTCCGATCTATCTTTTTGCCTCTTTGTTTTTAGATCTACAAAACCAAAAACCCAAAAACATATTGCTGCATATTTTATTTGCTCTTTTTATTTTGTGTTCTTAAGAGATCTATCTCTCCTATCTATCACTACCTAATCTATCTTTTTACCGTAGAGAGATGCCAACCTCTCTTTTGCGTCGTGTTACAAGTATTTGCTATTTGTGTGCAGCTGCTGCTTATTGGGTGGTGGTGATCCTAGTACTGGTTCGATAACATTGGTTTCATAACTCAGGGAAATACTTACCGTCGCTGTGCTGCATCATCGCTTCCTCTTTGGGGAAATACCGATGCAGTCTCAAGCCACGTCACGAGGCCATCTGGAGCTCCGTTCCGGCACCCTGCTAGAGGTGGGATCGATCACGGAGGGCCTCTACATCAACCTTGCTGCCCTCATGATGATGTGTGAGTAGTTCTCCATAGACCTGCGGGTCCATAGCTAGTACCTAGATGGCAATCTCTCTATCTCTTGATCTTCAATACAATGATCATCGCATCTTCGCTTTGATCTATCCGATGTAATCCTATTGTGCGGTGTGTTTGTTGGGATCCAATGAATTGTCGTTTTATGTTCAGATTATTCATGAAAAGTATTTGAGTCACCTCTGAATATTAAGATTCTTATTTGCATGATCATTATAGCTTTGTAATTCTCTCCGATTTATCGATGTGCTTTGGCCAAGTAGATTGATCTATCTTCAATGGGAGTGGTGAGTTTTGGTAGGTTCAACCTGACGAGTTTCTATATCCCAGTGACAAAGGAGGGGACAAGATGTTTCTTTGTGTTGTTGCTACCAAGGATAACACGATGGGGTTCATTCATATTGCTTGAGTTTACTTTCTCTACATCATGTCATCGTTCTCCATGCATTACTCTGTTTTACTTAATACTATAGACGCATGCTTGATAGCGGTCGATGAGTGGAGTAATAGTAATAGGTGCAGGAAGGAGTTGGCCTATTTTGTTATGGACGTGATGCCTATATATACATGATCATTGCCTTGAAAAGCGCATAACTATCCGCTTTTCTATCAATTGTCCAACAGTAATTTGTTACCCACCATATGCTGCCTACATGAGAGATGCCGCTAGGGAAAACTATGGCCCCCGGGTCTATTCACTTATATATTTATAAACGCTACTATTACCTTGCTGCCTTTATTTACTTTTTATTATATTTTGCAATTTACAATTATCTACACAACTCATTTGATTGCAAATAACGAGATCAAGGGGATTGACAACCCTCTTGCCCGGGTTGGGTGCAAGTTGTTTGTTCATTTGTGTGCAGCCGCTGAAGACGGTTCAGGATTGATATTCCTATTGGTTTGATAAATCTTGGTTTCATAACTGAGGGAAATACTTACCCACTTTGTGCTGCAATAACCCGTTCCTCTTCACGGAAAACCCAACGCAGATCACGAGTATCAGGAAGGATTTCTGGCGCCGTTGCCGGGGAATATCATCATCAACTATCAAATAAATTCACAAAAAAAATTCATTCACTTGTTTATCTTTTTATTTTCTGTTATATTTAGTTTGTCTCATAAAAATCAAAAATACAAAAATATTTATCTTTGCTTGTTACTAGTTTACTTCTTCGCTTGCTAGTTTACTTGTCTTGCTTGTTACTTTGCTTGTTCGGTCACCATGTCTTAAGATACTACTAAGTTGTGTGACTTATCAAATAATAATAATAATTATTTTATTAGTACTCCTATACCACCCGCCACTAGTGCAGAGGCTTTTGATATTAATGCTGCATTGCTAAATCTTGTCATGAAGGATCAATTTTCGGGAAGTCCTAATGGGGATCCCGCGTCACATCTTAAATCCTTTGCTGAATTATGTGATATGCAAAATAAAAAGGATATGGATAATGATTTTGAAATTAAAATTATTTCCTTTTTCACTAAGAGATAAGGCTAAATCTTGGTTTTCAAATTTACCTCGTAATAGTATTGGAACATGGGATAAGTGTAAAGATGCTTTCATTGCCAAGTATTTTCCTCCTGCTAAGATCATCTCCCTTAGAAATCAAATAATGAATTTTAAACAGCAAGATCAAGAACATGTTTTGCACAATCTTGGGAGAGAATGAAATTGATGATAAGAAATTGTCCTGCTCATGGCTTAAATTTGTGGATGATTATCCAAAACTTCTATGCTGGACTAAACTTTGTGTCTAGAAATCTTCTAGATTATGTTGTAGGTGGTACCTTTATGGATGTGACCTTATGTGAGGCCACAAAACATCTGGACAACATTATGACAAATTATTCTCAATGGCATACCGAAAGGGCTCCAACCAGTAAGAAGGTAAATTCTATTGAAGAAATCGCTACTTTGAGTGAACAGGTGGATGCTCTTATGAATATGGTTGCTAGAAAAAATGCTCATGTTGATCCCAATGATATGCCCTTGTCTACTTTGATTGATCAAAATAATGATGCTATTGATGTGAATCTTGTCTCACGAAATAATTTCAACAATAATGCTTATAGAGGAAACTTCAATTCTAAATCGTATCCCGGTAATTCCTCTAACAACTACGGAAATTCTAATGAAAATTATTCTACAAATTCTAATAGGATACCATATGATCTTGAGAACACAATTAAAGAATTTATTAATTCCCAAAAGGTGTCAACACTATGGTAGAAGAAAAATTGCATGTAGTTGATGCTTCGGCTAAAAACATGGATAGAATTGCTCTTGACGTGGAAACTCTTAAAGGTAAAACTTTGCAACCCAAGCATGATTTTAATGATGCTATTAAATCTATCCAAATATCTATTAATGAAAGTAAGGAGAGGACCGCTAAGTTGAGAGCTAAGCGGGAATTCATAGAAAAAGCTCTTCCACCCGGTTTTTACAGGAATCATGATGAGGATCTTAAAATGATTGTACTTCTCCTATTGAATATTTATTTACCTCTATAAATATAAATGATAAAGGGACTGGAGATGAGTACACTCTAGTTGAGAAGCGTCCCGTTTGCTTGGAGGGTGATGATTTTGATGCTAAAACTGAAAAACGTGGGTTTGGAGAGGCCAAAACTTTAACTAGTGATGTGCCCACTATTTTGGATTACAAGGACTTTAATTATGACAATTGCTATTTAGTAGAATGTTTTCCTTGTTCCAATCCATTATTATCTCACCCAATGCTTATGAACAAAACAAAGCTTTTACCGAACATATAGTAGAAGCCGTGATAAATGCTTATGATGAGAAACTTGAGCTTGAAGTTTCTATTCCTAGAAAATTGCATGAGCAGTGGGAACCTACTATCAACATAAAGATAAATAAATATGAATGCAATGCCTTGTGTGACCTTTGTGCTAGTGTTTCAACTATTCCTAAATCTCTTTGTGATGTGCTTGGTCTCACTAATATTAAAGATTGTTCCCTTAACTTGCATCTTGCGGATTCTACCATTAAGAAACCTCTAGGTAGAATTAATGATGTGATTATTATTGCAAATATTAATTATGTGCCTGTATATTTCATTGTGCTTGATATTGATTGCAATCCTACTTGTCCCATAATACTTGGAAGACCTTTCCTACGAACTATAGGTGCAATCATTGACATGAAAGAGGGAAACATAAGGTTCCAATTCCCATTAAAGAAAGGGATGTAACACTTCTCTATAAATAGAATTAAACCATCTTATGAATCAATCATGAGAGCTACTTATGGGTGGAGTGTCAAAGATGACAACACTTGAAACTATGCATTATGCCTAGCTAGGGGCATAAAACAATAGCGCTTGTTGGGAGGCAGCCCAATAGTTATCTTTAAATTTTTGCTTTAAACTTTATGTTTGTTTTTTATAATATGATTATTGACTCTTTAATGATTATGTTTTTTTAATTAGTGTTTGTGCAAAGTAAAGCCTTTGGGATGACTCACAAGATGAGTAGAATCGATGCTGAAACAAAACAGAAACTTTTGACTCCAGTACAGGAATTTTCATTTTTTACAGGAGAGTGATAATGATCTGAAATATTTACACATTATTTACATACAAATTTGAGAGATTGTCCTAATTTTTCAGAATTTTTAGCGTTACAGAAGTATAGGTTGTCTACAGATTTCTACAGACTGTTCTATTTTAGACAGATTCTGTTTTTTGCTTGCATAGTTGCTTGTTTTGATTATGCTATGGATTGTATCGGGGGGTATAAGCCATGGAGAAGTTACAATACAGTACCTATTATTCAATTATGAAATAATAATAAATTTATAACAGTACCTAAAGTATGCAATATGTTTCTTATACTAACGGATCTCACGAAGTTTTGTTGAGTTTTGTGTGATTGAAGTTTTCAAGTTTTAGGTGTTATCACAATGGACAAAGCAATAAGGAGTACCAAGAGCCTAAGCTTGGGGATGCCCAAGGCACACCAAGGTAATGTTTTAAGGATACTCAAGCGTCTAAGCTTGGGGATGCCCCGGCAGGCATCCCCTCTTTCGTCTCAATCCATCGGTATGTCACTTGAAGCTATATTTTTATTCGTCACATGATATGAGTTTTGCTTGGAGCGTTGTTTGTTTTTGTTTTGCTTTTACTTTCAGTTTTCCACAATCATTGTTTGCTGGACACACCTATTTAAGAGAGACACACCTTCATCATAATTTGTTAGAATACTCTATGTGCTTCACTTATATCTTTTGAGCTTAGCAGTTGCTCAAGTACTTCACTTATATCTTTTTGAGCACGGTGGCGTGCAGATTTTATAGAAATAATTTCACTCTCGTTCTTCACTTATATTTGTTTGAGAGTTAATGAATAGTGATGGTAATTTGCATGGGTTATAATACTAGTCCAAAAATATTAGGTATTCAATGAGTGATAATCAAAACCATCAAGTAGCACGTATAGAGAAATTATGGGTTAATGATATTGATGTGGTAATATGAAGAATGTGTTGATCCGTAGAAGTGTTGATATTAAGAAAGGTTAACTTTTTGTTCATCTAAAAATAAAAGAGGCATGGTGATGATGTGTGGGCATTTCTATTCCTCGTTGACATCCTAGTGTTGTTTCGGGTCAGAAGCGCGCGATGGTTTACTCCTACCAACCTCTTCCCTCGGGGCATGCGAGTAGTACTTTGATTTATGATAAAACCAATAAAACTTTGCAATAAGTATATGAGTTCTTTATGACTAATGTGAAACCATGGACATACTCAATGTCACCTTCTCATATTTGCTAGCCTCATCAGTACCGTGCATTGCCCATTCTCACCTCGAGGATCGGTGCACCTTTCGTCGGTGCATCCAAACTCCTGACATGATATGCTCTGTTACACATAAGCCTTGTTATATCTTCCTCAAAACAGCCACCATACCTACCTATCATGGCATTTCCATAGCCATTCCGAGATATATTGCCATGCAAATTCCATCGTCACTTCACATGACTAGTCCGTTCATCATAATATTGCTTTGCATGATCATATAGAGTTGACATAGTATTTGTGGCAAAGCCACTGTTCATCATATTTTTGATACGTGTCACGCTAGATCATTGCACATCCTGGTACACTGCCAGAGGCATTCATACAGAGTCATACTTCATATTAGTTCTCCATATCGAGTTGTAAGTAAATAAAAGTGTGATGATCATCATTATTAGAGCATTGTCCCAGTGAGGAAAGAATGATGGAGACTATGATTCCCCCACAAGTCGGGATGAGACTCCGGATGAAAAAAAGATAGGGGGGCCAAATGAGCCCACCATTCTCAAAAAAATGATGAGAGAAAAAGAGAGAAGGGACTTTGCTACTATCTTTTACCACACTTATGCCTCAAAGTGGCACTATGCTCCTCATGTAGAGAGTCTCGTGATATGTCATTTTCATATGCTAGTGGTAATTATCTATTCATTATTAAAAACTTGGCTTGTATATTCCTATGACGGGCTTCCTCAAATGCCCGAGGTCTTCATGAGCAAGCAAGTTGGATGCACCCCCCCCACTTAGCTTCATTTGAGCTTTCAAACACTTATAGCTCTAGTGCATCATTTGCATGGCAATCCCTACTCCTTGCATTGACATCTATCAATGGGCATCTCCATAGCCCGTTGGTATGCCTAGTTGATGTGAGACTATCTTCTCCACCTTTTGCCCCTTTGATATCTACCACCATATTCTATTCCACCTAAATGCTATGTCCAATGACTCATGCTCATGTATTGCGTGAAGAATAAAAAGCTGATGCATATTGATAAAGTACGATCCAATTGCCTGACTTGGACACCGTGGTGCTTAACATTTGTATTAATGTGGTGAAGATGGAGCCATGCCTTGCTAATATAATAAGATGAATGGGGGGTAAACATTCCTTAAGGATCATATACTTTGAAAGATTGATGATTTTGTTTCTTAGATTTTAAATATTGCTATGTTAATATTAGTTGATTCATCATTTATCAATGTGCACACATGCATAAGATTACATCATGGATAGCATGTAACATCAAAAATTCTATTTTTATCATTTACCTACTCGAGGACGAGCAGGAATTAAACTTGGGGATGCTTGATACGTCTCCAACGTATCTATAATTTTTGATTGTTCCATGCTGATATATAACCATTCTAGGATACTTTTTGGGTCTTTATTTACCAATTTATAATATTTTTGAGCACTAACCTATTGACCCAGTGCCCAGTGGCAGTTGTTGTTTTCTGCATGTTTTTCACTTTTCAGGTTTACAGTACCAAACGAAGTCCAATTGGCACGAAACTTTTTGATAATTTTTTCTGAACCAAAAGAAGACCTGGAAGCTTCGGAAGGAGGCTGGGGGCCACACGAGGGCCGCACAAGCCAACAGGGCGCGCCCTGGGGGCGCGCCCTGATGGCTTGTGCCTCCCTCGAGCGTCTCCTGACGCCCCTTGATAACCCACAAGTGTAGGGGATCGTTTGTAGCCTTTTTCGATAAGTAAGAGTATCAAACCCAATGAGGAGCTAAAGGTAGAACGAATATTTCCTCAAGTTCTATCGACCACCGATACAACTCTACGCACGCTAATGCTTGCTTTACCTAGAACAAGTATGAAACTACTTTGCGGGAATAAAACTAGAAGTACTTTGCAAGATAATAAAGGACGTGGAAATAAAAGTTAGCTGTTGTTTTAATAAAAGAACAATAAAAGTAAATAACTTAGTAGAAAGCTTTTTGTGTAACGCAAGAGGAAGATTGTCCCTAGGCAATTGAATATAATATGATAGATACTTGTCATATGCAATGAGGGAGAGGCATACGCTAACACACTTTCCGTACTTGGATCATATGCACTTATGATTGGAACTCTAGCAAGCATTCGCAACTACCAAGTTCATTAAGGTAAAACCCAACCATAGCATTAAGTAGCAAGTCACCTTTACTCCCATACGCAACAACCCACCTACTCGGGTTTATGCTTCTGTCACTCAAGCAACCCACCATAGGCAAACCATGAACATATTGCAACACCCTACAGCGGGGATCCCTCACGTTTGCACGACACGGAGGGCACCATAGGACAGCACCATATCAACATACAACTCACATCCATAACATCATACCACAATTAACCCATAGGACAAAAGAGATCTACTCAAACATCAAAGGATAGCCAAATATCATTGGGAAATAATATATGAAGTTGAACACCATGTTTAAGTAGAGATTACAGCGTGGAAGAGAGGTGTTACACCACTGCATAGAGGGGGAGAGTTGGTGTTGAAGGCGGCGAAGTTGTTGGTGTAGATCGTCGTCACGATGATTGCCCCAGCGGTGTTCCGGCGCCACAGGGAGAGAGGGGGAGAGAACCCCCCCCTCCTTCTTCTTCTTCCTTGGCCTCCCCCCTAGATGGGAGGAGAGTTACCCCTCTGTTCCATGGCCTCCATGGCGGCTGAGGGGCAGGAGCCCCTCCGAGATTGGATCTCCCTCTCTATTCTCTTCTATTTCACGTTCCTGTTTTCTGGATGAAAACCGTTTCTTATATTCCCGGAGATCCGTAACTCCAATTGGGCTGAAATTTTGAGGGGATTTTTATCCAAAAATTAGCTTCCTTGCGCCCGAAGGAGAGCTCCAACCGATGTACGAGGTGGGCACAACCCACCAGCACGCATTTGGGCCCCCTGGGCGCGCCGTAGTGTATCTTTGGGGCGGTGGGCCTCCGTTTGCGTTGATTCCACTTCTCAACATTCACAAATATTCCAAAAAAAATCTCCGTAAATTTTCATCGCGTTTGGACTTCGTTTGATATGGATATTTTGCGAAACAAAAAACATGCAACAAACAGGAACTGGCACTGGGCACTGGATCAATATGTTAGTCCAATAAATCATATAAAATGTTGCCAAAAATATGTGAAAGTTGTATAATATTGACATGAAACAATCAAGAATTATAGATACGATGGACACGTATCAGCATCCCCAATCTTAATTCCTGCTCGTCCTTGAGTAGGTAAATGATAAAAAAGATAATTTTTGATGTGGAATGCTACCTAGCATAATCTCGATCATATATCTAATCATGGCATGAATATTAAGACACAAGTGATTCAAAGCAATAGTCTTGTTTTGACATAAAGACATTAATACTCAAGAATCCCAACAAACAATCATGTCTTTCGAAATATCAAGGCTAAAGAACGCTATCCCTACAAAATCATATAGCCTTGTCATGCTCTATCTTCTTAACACAAAGTATAAATCATGTACTACCCCGGTGTCAGCCAAGCAATTGGTTCATACTTTTTAACGCGCTTCAGCATTTTCAACTCTCACGCAATACATGAGTGCAAGCCATGGATATAGCACTATGGATGGAATAGAATATGGTGGTAGGTTTCAAAGGGGTAAAAGTGGAGAAGAAAGTCTCGCATCAACTCAATGTATCAACGGGCTATGGAGATGCCCATCAATAGATATCAATGCGAGGAGTAGGGATTGCCATGCAACGGATGCACTAAGAGCTATAAGTGTATGAAAGCTCAATATGAAAACTAAGTGGGTGTGCATCTAACTCTATAATGAAAAATTCCCACTAGTATATGAAAGTGACAACATAGGAGACTCTCTATATGAAAACATGGTGCTACTTTGAAGCACAAGTGTGGAATTAGCATGCCCTTTTTTCTTTCTTTTTTTTCTTTCTTTCTTTTTTTTTCTCTTTTTTCTTCTTCTTTTTTTCTATTTTTTTTCTTTTTCTTTTTTTTTCTTTGTCCGGAGCCTCATCCCGACTTGTAGGGGAATCATAGTTTCCATCATCCTTTCATCACTGGGACATGCTCTAATAATGAATAATGATGATCATCACACTTCTATTTAGTTACAACTCAATATTACAACAAAGTATGACTCTATATGAATGCAATGATCTAGCGTAGCAAAGATATCAAAAAAATGGACAAGCCATGGAAACATCATGCTAGCTATCTTACGATCATGTAATGCAATATGACAATGATTGCTCCAGTCATCAAAACGAAAGCGGTGGAAGTTGCATGGCAATATATCTCGAAATGGCTATGGAAATGCCATAATAGGTAGGTATGGTGGCTGTTTTGAGGAAGATATAATAAGGCTTATGTGTGATAGAGCGTATCATATCACGGGGTTTGGATGCACTGGCGAAGTTTGCATCGACTCTCGGGGTGAGAAAGGTCAATGCACGGTACCGTAGAGGCTAGCAAATTGCAGAAAGGTAAGAGTGCGTATAATCCATGGAATCGCATTAGTCATAAAGAACTCACATACTTATTGCAAAAGTTTATTAGCCCTCGAAGCAAAGATTTACTACGCATGCTCCTAGGGGGGCGGTTGGTAGGAGTTAACCATCGCGCGCCCCCGACCTTCACACAAAGATAGACAATCAAGAATAAATTGTGCTCGAACTTCCTAGCATAACGGGAGACTATACGTGCATGCTTCGGGAATCACAAACCTTAACACCAATATCTTACTAAACATGATCATCCACTAGTACCTCCCACATATTATCATCTCTATATCGCAAAACTATTGCAAGGAATCAAACATATCATATTCAGTGATCCCTAAGTTTTATGTAGGATTTTATGACTAACCATGTGAATGACCAATTCCTGTTGACTCTCTAAATAGATACAAGTGAAGCAACAGAGTTTAATTATTTATACAAAAGACCATGCTCTAATCAATATAAGTGAAGAAAAAGAGCATTCTACAAATGACGGTTTTCTATGTGAAGAGAAACAGGCAATCCAAACTTCAAATGATATAAGTGAAGCACATGAAGCATTCTATAAAGCCATACTCAAAAGATATAAGTGAAGTGCAATGAGCATTCTATAAATCAACCATGGACTATCTCATACCTGCATGGTGCATAAAAGAAACGTGAAAACTAAACACAAAAGACGCTCCAAGATTTACACATATCACATGAACGAAACGAAAACGAAAGCATACCGATACTTGTTGAAGAAAGATGGGATGCCTTCCAGGGCATCCCCAAGCTTAGACGCTTGAGTCTCCTTGGATATTTACTTGGGGTGCCTTGTGCATCCCCAATCTTGAACTCTTGCCTCTCCTCCTTCTCCTCATATCGAGACCTCCTCGATGTTCAAACACTTCATCCACACAAAACTTAACAGAAGACTGGTGAGATGCGTTAGTATAATAAAGCAAATTACTACTTTAAGTACTGTTGCAAACCCATTCATATTTTATATTTGAATTATCCCTGTTGTATTATAACTTTTCCATGGCTTAAGCCACTGATAAAATCGATAGTTTCATCCAATGTTGAGGATATCGTTTATCGTTAACGTCTCGGTCAGCTGGGGATTAGAGATTAATCGGAAATTGGCCGATTAATCGATTTTATCGGTCAACTATTAATCGGTCATTTTTTGCAAATCCCAGGTTCCAAACACTGAAATATGCTATATTCAACACCAAAATATATTGGACAGGAGTGTTGCCTTGATTCCTAACCTTTGAATCCTTGTATAATAACAAACAAAATAGGGCAATGGTACATATTGCATAACAAGGTCCACAATAACACAAATAAACATAGTTTTTGCAAACATAGTGCTAGGAATAGGCCTGATTTATCGGTAGATTCCCGATAAATCGCTTGTCAGAGCGATAAATCGGCCCAAAAGATAAATAGTGAAGATAAGGCATAATCTTATCGGTCACCCCACGAGTAGCGATAAATCGGATGATAAATCGCTGAATCGGACAATTTTTTGAACATTGGTTTCATCAAAGCAAGCAAAACAATGCATTAAAAACAGAATCTGTCTTAAACAGGACAGTCTGTAGTAATCTGAACTTTAACCATACTTATGTATCTCCAAAAATTCTGAAAAAATATGACGAAGTAAAAATTTTGGATATAAATACTGTGTACAAATTTCAGAAACTTTCCACGTTCCAGTAAAAAATTAAAATTCACGCACTACAGCCAAAGTTTCTGTTTTTACACCGCACATACCAACAAGCAATCTAATCATCCTAAAGGCAAATCTTGGCACATTATTTTTATAATACAATGGATTTGTAAAAGGGGATAATTATTTTTGTTGGAAAAGTTTCTGTAATTCAAGATTCACAAAGTTTCCATCGGCATGAACAAAAGTTCAAGGACGTCCCCCACTTCAACGATGCTCATCATCTCTCTCACTTTCACCTTTCTTTTTGTGAAGTTTTAGGTTCCCCTCTATATCTTTTTATTTTTAAAATTTATAAAGCACACAACAAAATAAAATGACTCTCTAAAACTTCCGGGTTGTCTCCCTGGCAGCGCTTTCTTCAAAGCCATTAAGCTAGGCATAAAGTGCTCAAGTAATGGATCCACCCGGATCCCAAGGTATATCAAAGCCAATTTTAATTAACAATGATTTGTAATTTAGCAGTTGCTCAAGTACTTCACTTATATCTTTTTGAGCACGGTGGCGTGCAGATTTTATAGAAATAATTTCACTCTCGTTCTTCACTTATATTTGTTTGAGAGTTAATGAATAGTGATGGTAATTTGCATGGGTTATAATACTAGTCCAAAAATATTAGGTATTCAATGAGTGATAATCAAAACCATCAAGTAGCACGTATAGAGAAATTATGGGTTAATGATATTGATGTGGTAATATGAAGAATGTGTTGATCCGTAGAAGTGTTGATATTAAGAAAGGTTAACTTTTTGTTCATCTAAAAATAAAAGAGGCATGGTGATGATGTGTGGGCATTTCTATTCCTCGTTGACATCCTAGTGTTGTTTCGGGTCAGAAGCGCGCGATGGTTTACTCCTACCAACCTCTTCCCTCGGGGCATGCGAGTAGTACTTTGATTTATGATAAAACCAATAAAACTTTGCAATAAGTATATGAGTTCTTTATGACTAATGTGAAACCATGGACATACTCAATGTCACCTTCTCATATTTGCTAGCCTCATCAGTACCGTGCATTGCCCATTCTCACCTCGAGGATCGGTGCACCTTTCGTCGGTGCATCCAAACTCCTGACATGATATGCTCTGTTACACATAAGCCTTGTTATATCTTCCTCAAAACAGCCACCATACCTACCTATCATGGCATTTCCATAGCCATTCCGAGATATATTGCCATGCAAATTCCATCGTCACTTCACATGACTAGTCCGTTCATCATAATATTGCTTTGCATGATCATATAGAGTTGACATAGTATTTGTGGCAAAGCCACTGTTCATCATATTTTTGATACGTGTCACGCTAGATCATTGCACATCCTGGTACACTGCCAGAGGCATTCATACAGAGTCATACTTCATATTAGTTCTCCATATCGAGTTGTAAGTAAATAAAAGTGTGATGATCATCATTATTAGAGCATTGTCCCAGTGAGGAAAGAATGATGGAGACTATGATTCCCCCACAAGTCGGGATGAGACTCCGGATGAAAAAAAGATAGGGGGGCCAAATGAGCCCACCATTCTCAAAAAAATGATGAGAGAAAAAGAGAGAAGGGACTTTGCTACTATCTTTTACCACACTTATGCCTCAAAGTGGCACTATGCTCCTCATGTAGAGAGTCTCGTGATATGTCATTTTCATATGCTAGTGGTAATTATCTATTCATTATTAAAAACTTGGCTTGTATATTCCTATGACGGGCTTCCTCAAATGCCCGAGGTCTTCATGAGCAAGCAAGTTGGATGCACCCCCCCCACTTAGCTTCATTTGAGCTTTCAAACACTTATAGCTCTAGTGCATCATTTGCATGGCAATCCCTACTCCTTGCATTGACATCTATCAATGGGCATCTCCATAGCCCGTTGGTATGCCTAGTTGATGTGAGACTATCTTCTCCACCTTTTGCCCCTTTGATATCTACCACCATATTCTATTCCACCTAAATGCTATGTCCAATGACTCATGCTCATGTATTGCGTGAAGAATAAAAAGCTGATGCATATTGATAAAGTACGATCCAATTGCCTGACTTGGACACCGTGGTGCTTAACATTTGTATTAATGTGGTGAAGATGGAGCCATGCCTTGCTAATATAATAAGATGAATGGGGGGTAAACATTCCTTAAGGATCATATACTTTGAAAGATTGATGATTTTGTTTCTTAGATTTTAAATATTGCTATGTTAATATTAGTTGATTCATCATTTATCAATGTGCACACATGCATAAGATTACATCATGGATAGCATGTAACATCAAAAATTCTATTTTTATCATTTACCTACTCGAGGACGAGCAGGAATTAAACTTGGGGATGCTTGATACGTCTCCAACGTATCTATAATTTTTGATTGTTCCATGCTGATATATAACCATTCTAGGATACTTTTTGGGTCTTTATTTACCAATTTATAATATTTTTGAGCACTAACCTATTGACCCAGTGCCCAGTGGCAGTTGTTGTTTTCTGCATGTTTTTCACTTTTCAGGTTTACAGTACCAAACGAAGTCCAATTGGCACGAAACTTTTTGATAATTTTTTCTGAACCAAAAGAAGACCTGGAAGCTTCGGAAGGAGGCTGGGGGCCACACGAGGGCCGCACAAGCCAACAGGGCGCGCCCTGGGGGCGCGCCCTGATGGCTTGTGCCTCCCTCGAGCGTCTCCTGACGCCCCTTGATAACCCACAAGTGTAGGGGATCGTTTGTAGCCTTTTTCGATAAGTAAGAGTATCAAACCCAATGAGGAGCTAAAGGTAGAACGAATATTTCCTCAAGTTCTATCGACCACCGATACAACTCTACGCACGCTAATGCTTGCTTTACCTAGAACAAGTATGAAACTACTTTGCGGGAATAAAACTAGAAGTACTTTGCAAGATAATAAAGGACGTGGAAATAAAAGTTAGCTGTTGTTTTAATAAAAGAACAATAAAAGTAAATAACTTAGTAGAAAGCTTTTTGTGTAACGCAAGAGGAAGATTGTCCCTAGGCAATTGAATATAATATGATAGATACTTGTCATATGCAATGAGGGAGAGGCATACGCTAACACACTTTCCGTACTTGGATCATATGCACTTATGATTGGAACTCTAGCAAGCATTCGCAACTACCAAGTTCATTAAGGTAAAACCCAACCATAGCATTAAGTAGCAAGTCACCTTTACTCCCATACGCAACAACCCACCTACTCGGGTTTATGCTTCTGTCACTCAAGCAACCCACCATAGGCAAACCATGAACATATTGCAACACCCTACAGCGGGGATCCCTCACGTTTGCACGACACGGAGGGCACCATAGGACAGCACCATATCAACATACAACTCACATCCATAACATCATACCACAATTAACCCATAGGACAAAAGAGATCTACTCAAACATCAAAGGATAGCCAAATATCATTGGGAAATAATATATGAAGTTGAACACCATGTTTAAGTAGAGATTACAGCGTGGAAGAGAGGTGTTACACCACTGCATAGAGGGGGAGAGTTGGTGTTGAAGGCGGCGAAGTTGTTGGTGTAGATCGTCGTCACGATGATTGCCCCAGCGGTGTTCCGGCGCCACAGGGAGAGAGGGGGAGAGAACCCCCCCCTCCTTCTTCTTCTTCCTTGGCCTCCCCCCTAGATGGGAGGAGAGTTACCCCTCTGTTCCATGGCCTCCATGGCGGCTGAGGGGCAGGAGCCCCTCCGAGATTGGATCTCCCTCTCTATTCTCTTCTATTTCACGTTCCTGTTTTCTGGATGAAAACCGTTTCTTATATTCCCGGAGATCCGTAACTCCAATTGGGCTGAAATTTTGAGGGGATTTTTATCCAAAAATTAGCTTCCTTGCGCCCGAAGGAGAGCTCCAACCGATGTACGAGGTGGGCACAACCCACCAGCACGCATTTGGGCCCCCTGGGCGCGCCGTAGTGTATCTTTGGGGCGGTGGGCCTCCGTTTGCGTTGATTCCACTTCTCAACATTCACAAATATTCCAAAAAAAATCTCCGTAAATTTTCATCGCGTTTGGACTTCGTTTGATATGGATATTTTGCGAAACAAAAAACATGCAACAAACAGGAACTGGCACTGGGCACTGGATCAATATGTTAGTCCAATAAATCATATAAAATGTTGCCAAAAATATGTGAAAGTTGTATAATATTGACATGAAACAATCAAGAATTATAGATACGATGGACACGTATCAGCATCCCCAATCTTAATTCCTGCTCGTCCTTGAGTAGGTAAATGATAAAAAAGATAATTTTTGATGTGGAATGCTACCTAGCATAATCTCGATCATATATCTAATCATGGCATGAATATTAAGACACAAGTGATTCAAAGCAATAGTCTTGTTTTGACATAAAGACATTAATACTCAAGAATCCCAACAAACAATCATGTCTTTCGAAATATCAAGGCTAAAGAACGCTATCCCTACAAAATCATATAGCCTTGTCATGCTCTATCTTCTTAACACAAAGTATAAATCATGTACTACCCCGGTGTCAGCCAAGCAATTGGTTCATACTTTTTAACGCGCTTCAGCATTTTCAACTCTCACGCAATACATGAGTGCAAGCCATGGATATAGCACTATGGATGGAATAGAATATGGTGGTAGGTTTCAAAGGGGTAAAAGTGGAGAAGAAAGTCTCGCATCAACTCAATGTATCAACGGGCTATGGAGATGCCCATCAATAGATATCAATGCGAGGAGTAGGGATTGCCATGCAACGGATGCACTAAGAGCTATAAGTGTATGAAAGCTCAATATGAAAACTAAGTGGGTGTGCATCTAACTCTATAATGAAAAATTCCCACTAGTATATGAAAGTGACAACATAGGAGACTCTCTATATGAAAACATGGTGCTACTTTGAAGCACAAGTGTGGAATTAGCATGCCCTTTTTTCTTTCTTTTTTTTCTTTCTTTCTTTTTTTTTCTCTTTTTTCTTCTTCTTTTTTTCTATTTTTTTTCTTTTTCTTTTTTTTTCTTTGTCCGGAGCCTCATCCCGACTTGTAGGGGAATCATAGTTTCCATCATCCTTTCATCACTGGGACATGCTCTAATAATGAATAATGATGATCATCACACTTCTATTTAGTTACAACTCAATATTACAACAAAGTATGACTCTATATGAATGCAATGATCTAGCGTAGCAAAGATATCAAAAAAATGGACAAGCCATGGAAACATCATGCTAGCTATCTTACGATCATGTAATGCAATATGACAATGATTGCTCCAGTCATCAAAACGAAAGCGGTGGAAGTTGCATGGCAATATATCTCGAAATGGCTATGGAAATGCCATAATAGGTAGGTATGGTGGCTGTTTTGAGGAAGATATAATAAGGCTTATGTGTGATAGAGCGTATCATATCACGGGGTTTGGATGCACTGGCGAAGTTTGCATCGACTCTCGGGGTGAGAAAGGTCAATGCACGGTACCGTAGAGGCTAGCAAATTGCAGAAAGGTAAGAGTGCGTATAATCCATGGAATCGCATTAGTCATAAAGAACTCACATACTTATTGCAAAAGTTTATTAGCCCTCGAAGCAAAGATTTACTACGCATGCTCCTAGGGGGGCGGTTGGTAGGAGTTAACCATCGCGCGCCCCCGACCTTCACACAAAGATAGACAATCAAGAATAAATTGTGCTCGAACTTCCTAGCATAACGGGAGACTATACGTGCATGCTTCGGGAATCACAAACCTTAACACCAATATCTTACTAAACATGATCATCCACTAGTACCTCCCACATATTATCATCTCTATATCGCAAAACTATTGCAAGGAATCAAACATATCATATTCAGTGATCCCTAAGTTTTATGTAGGATTTTATGACTAACCATGTGAATGACCAATTCCTGTTGACTCTCTAAATAGATACAAGTGAAGCAACAGAGTTTAATTATTTATACAAAAGACCATGCTCTAATCAATATAAGTGAAGAAAAAGAGCATTCTACAAATGACGGTTTTCTATGTGAAGAGAAACAGGCAATCCAAACTTCAAATGATATAAGTGAAGCACATGAAGCATTCTATAAAGCCATACTCAAAAGATATAAGTGAAGTGCAATGAGCATTCTATAAATCAACCATGGACTATCTCATACCTGCATGGTGCATAAAAGAAACGTGAAAACTAAACACAAAAGACGCTCCAAGATTTACACATATCACATGAACGAAACGAAAACGAAAGCATACCGATACTTGTTGAAGAAAGATGGGATGCCTTCCAGGGCATCCCCAAGCTTAGACGCTTGAGTCTCCTTGGATATTTACTTGGGGTGCCTTGTGCATCCCCAATCTTGAACTCTTGCCTCTCCTCCTTCTCCTCATATCGAGACCTCCTCGATGTTCAAACACTTCATCCACACAAAACTTAACAGAAGACTGGTGAGATGCGTTAGTATAATAAAGCAAATTACTACTTTAAGTACTGTTGCAAACCCATTCATATTTTATATTTGAATTATCCCTGTTGTATTATAACTTTTCCATGGCTTAAGCCACTGATAAAATCGATAGTTTCATCCAATGTTGAGGATATCGTTTATCGTTAACGTCTCGGTCAGCTGGGGATTAGAGATTAATCGGAAATTGGCCGATTAATCGATTTTATCGGTCAACTATTAATCGGTCATTTTTTGCAAATCCCAGGTTCCAAACACTGAAATATGCTATATTCAACACCAAAATATATTGGACAGGAGTGTTGCCTTGATTCCTAACCTTTGAATCCTTGTATAATAACAAACAAAATAGGGCAATGGTACATATTGCATAACAAGGTCCACAATAACACAAATAAACATAGTTTTTGCAAACATAGTGCTAGGAATAGGCCTGATTTATCGGTAGATTCCCGATAAATCGCTTGTCAGAGCGATAAATCGGCCCAAAAGATAAATAGTGAAGATAAGGCATAATCTTATCGGTCACCCCACGAGTAGCGATAAATCGGATGATAAATCGCTGAATCGGACAATTTTTTGAACATTGGTTTCATCAAAGCAAGCAAAACAATGCATTAAAAACAGAATCTGTCTTAAACAGGACAGTCTGTAGTAATCTGAACTTTAACCATACTTATGTATCTCCAAAAATTCTGAAAAAATATGACGAAGTAAAAATTTTGGATATAAATACTGTGTACAAATTTCAGAAACTTTCCACGTTCCAGTAAAAAATTAAAATTCACGCACTACAGCCAAAGTTTCTGTTTTTACACCGCACATACCAACAAGCAATCTAATCATCCTAAAGGCAAATCTTGGCACATTATTTTTATAATACAATGGATTTGTAAAAGGGGATAATTATTTTTGTTGGAAAAGTTTCTGTAATTCAAGATTCACAAAGTTTCCATCGGCATGAACAAAAGTTCAAGGACGTCCCCCACTTCAACGATGCTCATCATCTCTCTCACTTTCACCTTTCTTTTTGTGAAGTTTTAGGTTCCCCTCTATATCTTTTTATTTTTAAAATTTATAAAGCACACAACAAAATAAAATGACTCTCTAAAACTTCCGGGTTGTCTCCCTGGCAGCGCTTTCTTCAAAGCCATTAAGCTAGGCATAAAGTGCTCAAGTAATGGATCCACCCGGATCCCAAGGTATATCAAAGCCAATTTTAATTAACAATGATTTGTAATTTAGTAGTTGGCACAAAGCAACATATATCATGCAATGATGAAGTCTAACTCTCTTCCTATGCATCAGCATGTCATACAAGAACAATTCATGCACATCAAGTAAAGGCCAATGCATAGTATAAACAGTTTCTTGCAATTTTACAGTATTGGAAACATAGAGAGGTGAAGATGTAGTTCCTCTCTCATAATAATTGCAAGTAGGAGCAGCAAGCACATGCATATTATATTCATCAAAATCATCATGTGTAGTGGTAAAATGCAACCCATCAATGTAAACCTTAGTAAGAGCAAAATTCTCCGATATAGTGTAGTTAGGAGAATTCAAAAAGATAATAGGACTATCATGTGTGGGTGCAATAGCAACAATTTCATGCTTAACATAAGGAACTATAGCAAGTTCATCTTCATAAGCATAATTCGTATTGGCATCATGGCCACAAGCATAGCAAGCATCAAGTTCATCAAAAAGGGATATTTCAAAAGAATCCAAGGGATCATAGCCATCATGATAGCATTCATCATGGCATTCATCCTTCGGTAAGCATGAAGGGTAATTAAACAGTGTATGAGTTGAAGATTTACTCTCATTAGAAGGTGGGCACGGGTAGCTAATCCGCTCTTCCTCCTTTTGTTCTTTGCTCTCCTCCTCATCTTTTTCATCTAATGAGCTCACAGTTTCAGCAATTTCTTCTTCCATAGATTCCTGCAAAATATTAGTCTCTTCCAAGGAAGCGGTCAGTCTTTCAATAAATTCAATAATATCAGCATTGCAATCATAATTCTTAGAGCAATATTTAAGTATTGCAAAAATTTCAGATTTGTAAGAAATATCATCATACTTTTCAATCAAGGAAGCAACCTCATAAGCACCTTTAAAAGCAACAAATTATTCTATTTGGTCCATATCATAGTAATCATAAATACCTCTAGCATAAGAAGCTAAGGTTTCATTATCATTAAATTTGCATGAAAAGGGAAGGTGTGGAGCGTTCATCCTAGAGCAACAAGTAATATCATATCTAAAGCATAGCTCCTGAGCATACCAATGCAACATATGAATTTGATCCCATAACAATTTCCCTTTTTGAGTCAAGCGATAATCTCTAAAGTATTCACGTTGATCCAACATTACTCCCATTATCAAGTTGAATGGGGTTTTCTCAGGATTATCAAAGTAGTATTTAATACTTTGCACATAACTAGCATCGAGGATTTTAAGAGGTTCCCCATCTCCATGAGTAGCAAGTACCACTAATTTTTTTGGTGTTTCGTGTTTCCTACCCATATCTAAAGATAGAAAACAACTAATAACAGAAAATAAAAATTACTTAGTGATAAAGCAAACAAGCACACACGAGAATATTCACCCCACGCTATTGCTCCCCGGCAACGGCGCCAGAAAAAGGTCTTGATAACCCACAAGTGTAGGGGATCGTTTGTAGCCTTTTTTTATAAGTAAGAGTGTCGAACCCAATGAGGAGCTAAAGGTAGAACAAATATTCCCTCAAGTTCTATCGACCACCGATACAAGTCTACGCACGCTAATGCTTGCTTTACCTAGAACAAGTATGAAACTACTTTGCGGGAATAAAACTAGAAGTACTTTGCAAGATAATAAAGGACGTGGACATAAAAGTTAGGTGTCGTTTTAATAAAAGAACAATAAAAGTAAATAACTTAGTAGAAAGATTTTTGTGTAACGCAAGAGAAAGATTGTCCCTAGGCAATTGAATATAATATGATAGATACTTGTCATATGCAATGAGGGAGAGGCATACACTAACACACTTTCCGTACTTGGATCATATGCACTTATGATTGGAACTCTAGCAAGCATCCGCAACTACCAAAGTTCATTAAGGTAAAACCCAACCATAGCATTAAGTATCAAGGCCCCTTTACTTCCATACGCAACAACCCACCTACTCGGGTTTATGCTTCTATCACTCAATCAACCCACCATAGGCAAATCATGAACATATTGTAACACCCTACAGCGGGGATCCCTCATGTTTGCGCGACACGGAGGGCACCATAGGACAGCACCATATCAACATACAACTCACATCCATAACATCATACCATAATTAACCCATAGGACAAAAGAGATCTACTCAAACATCATAGGATAGCCAAATATCATTGGGAAATAATATATGGAGTTGAGCCCCTTTTTTAAGTAGAGATTACAGCAGGGAAGAGAGGTGTTACACCACCGCATAGAGGGGGAGAGAGTTGGTGTTGAAGGCGGCGAAGTAGTTGGTGTAGATCGCCGTCACGATGATTGCCCCGACGGTGTTCCGGCGCCACCGGGAGAGAGGGGGAGAGAGCCCCCCTCCTTCTTCTTCTTCCTTGGCCTCCCCTAGATGGGAGGAGAGTTCCTCCTCTGGTCCATGGCCTCCATGGCGGCGGAGGGGAAAGACCCCCTCCGAGATTGGATCTCCCTCTCTGTTTTCTTCTGTTTCACGTTCCTTTTTTCTAGCCAAAAACCGTTTCTTATATTACCGGAGATCCGTAACTCTGATCGGGCTGAAATTTTGAGGGGATTTTTATCCAAAAATTAGCTTCCTTGCGCCCGACGGAGAACTCCAACCAACGTACGAGGTGGGCACAACCCACCACCACGCGTTTGGCCCCCCTGGGCGCGTCGTAGCATATCTTGGGGGCTGTGGCCCTCCGTTTGCATTGATTCCACTTCTCAAAATTCACAAATATTCCAAAACAAATCTCCGTAAATTTTCATCGCGTTTGGACTTCGTTTGATATGGATATTCTGCGAAACAAAAAACATGCAACAAACAGGAACTGGCACTGGATCAATATGTTAGTCCAATAAATCATATAAAATGTTGCCAAAAATATGTGAAAGTTGTATAATATTGGTATGAAACAATTAAAAATTATAGATACGATGGAGACGTAATACCCCTCTCTGGCCTACAAATTCTGATATATCCTAAAAACCCTAGAGGCAGTCCCGAAACCCTTTTTCCGACGCTGCAAGTCTCTGTTCCGTCGTGAGGCCATCTGGAGTTCCGTTTCGGCACCCTGCCAGAGGGGGGATCGATCACGGAGGGCCTCTACATCAACCTTGCTATCCTCATGATGAAGTGTGAGTAGTTCACCACAGACCTATGGGTCCATAGCTTGTACCTAGATGGCAATCTCTCTATCTCTTGATTTTCAATACAATGATCATCGCATCTTCGCTTTGATCTATCCAATGTTGAGGATATCGCTTATCATTAGCGTCTCGGTCAGCTGGGGATTAGAGATTAATCGGAAATCGGTTGATTAATCAATTTTATCGGTCGACTATTAATCGGCCATTTTTTACAAATCTCACGTTCCCAACACTGAAATATGCTATATTCAACACCAAAAAAATATTGGATAGAAGTGTTACTTTGCATCCTAGGCTTTGAATCCTCGTATAATGACAAATAAAATAGGATAATAGTACATATTGCATAACAAGGTCCACAAAAACACAAATAAACATAATTTTTGCAAAAATAGTGCTAGGAATAGGCCTGATTTATCGATAGATTCCCGATAAATCTCTTGTCATAGCGATAAATCGGCCCAAAAGATAAACGGTGAAGATAAGACATAATCTTATCGGTCACCCCATGATTAGCGATAAATCGGAAGATAAATCGCTGAATCGGACGATTTTTTGAACAGTGGATCTATCCGATGTAATCCTATTGTGTGGTGTCTTTGTTGGGATCCGATGAATTGTGGGTTTATGTTCAGATTATTCATGAAAAGTATTTGAGTCACCTATGAATATTAAGATTCTTATTTGCATGATCATTATAGCTTCGTAATGCTCTCCGATTTATCGATGTGCATTGGCCAAGTAGATTGATCTATCTTCAGTGGGAGTGGTGCGTTGTGGTAGGTTCAACCTGACGAGTTTATATATCCCAGTGACAAAGTAGGGGACAAGATTCGTCTTGGTTTTGTTGCTACTAAGGATAACACGATGGGGTTCATTCATACTGCTTGAGTTTACTTTGTCTACATCATGTCATCGTTCTCCATGCATTACTCTGTTTTACTTAATACTCTAGATGCATGCTGGATAGCGGTCGATGAGTGGAGTAATAGTAATAGGTGCAGGCAGGAGTCGGCCTATTTGTTTATGGACGTGATGCCTATATATACATGATCATTGCCGTGAAAATCTCATAACTATTCGCTTTTCTATAAATTACCCAACAGTAATTTGTTACCCACTGTATGCTGCTACATGAGAGATGCCGCTAGGGAAAACTATGGCCCCCGGGTCTATTCAATTATATATTTACAAATGCTACTGTTACCTTGCTGGCTTTATTTATTTTTTATTTTATTTTGCAATTTACAATTATCTACAATTATCTACACAACTCATTTGCTGGCAAATAACGAGATCAAGGGGATTGAAAAACCTCTTGCCCGTGTTGGGTGCAAGTTGTTTGTTCATTTGCGTGCAGCCGCTGAAGACGGTTGACGATTGATATTCCTATTGGTTTGATCAATCATGGTTTCATAACTGAGGGAAATACTTACCCACTTTGTGCTGAGATAACCTGTTCCTCTTCACGGAAAACCCAACGCAGATCACGAGTATCAGGCCCCCTTGTCCCCAGATCAAGCCCTGCCGAGGCCGCCAAGCACCAGAACGCCTCGCGAGGCTCCCCTCGCGAGGCCGCCCCACGAAGCAGGTCGTACGGCGCCAGCCGCGGGGCTCCGCGCCCATCATGTGGATGACGTCCCGTTGTCAGGATAAGGACAGTGGGGCGTGACCGAAGCCAGTTGTCGTTTTGGTGATAAGGGAGCAGCTGCGTCTGCCTCCCCCAAAGCAAGTCCTAAAGCATTCCCTCTTTGGTGCAAGGAGATCAGGACGGGTCGGCGCGCCAGGACGGAGGTCATCGTCGAGCCCACCCACGCGTCAGGATGGCTACTTTAGCAAGCAGAGACCGCCATTTGTCAGGATAGGCTTGGGCGCCTGTCCCCCTTTGAATTGCCACCCTGTGGCCATCCTTTCCCGCTGATATTTTTGGGGAAGAGGACCAAGGAACTACAAGAGGGACAGGGTCGCTTCCATGTATGGGGGTCAAGCCATTTTCTCCCCCACACCCCGTGTACCTCGAGCACAAACTCTCCATTACAGAGCAATCCAACAAAGGCAGGAGTAGGGTATTACACTTCACGGTGGCCCGAACCTGGGTAGCTCACGCATCCCTGTCGTGATCTCACCGCAATTGTCATCGAGTCATAGGTTGCCAAGTAAAGCCCCCCAGTGTTCGAACCCTAGTTCTTGGAGAAGTTCTTGGATGCAGATCCTAGACTCCAACAAAAACTTTGCTAACACATGCTCCATTACTTTTATTATCCAACTTTAATAAAACCTTTGAAGTGCATTGTGATACTAGTGGTAATGGCATAGGTGGCGTGTTGGTGCAAGAAAAACAACCCATTGCGTATTTTACTAAGAAACTTTCCAGCACACAACTTAACTACCCCATATATGATAAGGAATTATATGCTTTGGTGAGAATTTTACATGTTTGGGAGCATTACCTTAGGCCACAAAAATTTGTTATTCATATATATCATGAGACTCTCAAGTACTTTAAAGGTCAAACCAAGTTGAATAAACGACATGCCAAATGGAGTGAATTCATTGAGTCTTTTCCTTTCCATCAAGTACATTAATGGTAAAGAAAATGTAGTGGTGGATGCTCTTTCCTGCAACTATAGGTTAGTAACTCGACTTGAATTGAATGTGATTGGTTTTAAGCATATCAAATAGCTATATGAGCATGATCCCTCATTTGTACTTCCTTATGCCAAATGCCAAACTAATGCCATTATTTGAAAGATGGATACCTTATGCGTGCTAACAAACTTTGCATCCTAGAGTCTTGTTTACGTTTATTTACTTTGCAAGAGGCACATGGCGGAGGACTCATGGGACACTTAGGATGCGACAAGACATATGCCATGTTCCCCAACAAAAGCTTTTGGCCCATGATGTTCTGTGATGTGGCGCGCTACACCGACTTTTGCTCTACATGCCACAAAGCTAAGTCTAAAGCTCAATCCCATGGTTTATACATGACTCTTTCAATTCCATATATTCCTTCGGAAGATATAAGAATGGACTTCGTCCTTGGTTTGCCTAGAACTAGGAATGGCAAATATTCATTATTTGTCAGTGTGGACCGCTTTTCAAAGATGGCGCATTTCATTTCGTGCACCAAAGAAGACGATGCTTCACACGTTGCAAATCTCTTTTGTCGGGAAATCTTGATATTGCATGGAGTACCCAAGACAATTGTGTCGCACCGCGACGTCAAATTCCTAAGTTACTTTTGGAAGACCATATGTGCCAAGCTCGGAATCAAGCTACTCGTTTCATCGGAATGTCACCCACTAACTGAAAGCACATATGATCCCTTGGTGGTTTGATAATTCATGATAGCATACATTGTCTCTTGGACTAATAGTTTTATCTAGCTTATTTTAGATGAAGTCCACAGAGAGGATTGACTAAAGGATTGTGTGGAGAACCTCACCAAGGAAAGGAAGGAATAGGATTGACCACGCTTCAAGAATAAGGACTCTACATTTTACATTTTGTGAGAAATAACTTTGATTACATAGGAAAGACAATACTATTAAATGGGGGTGAAGTAAATATGATGATCTGGTTGCTCATGTGCTTAGAGATTAGCCACCAAAAATATTCACCCACTTTCCCACACATATCTTCTGTCCAAAGCCAAAAGTCTAAATTCGGTGTCACCAACTTCCCATTCGGATCCACTGAGCTTACCCAAGACAGAAGTCAAACCAAACCCTAGCATCTCGATACTACCAACATTCCTTTCGGTGCCACCGAAACCAGTCACCACCTCTCTGTTAGCCATTTTCAAGAATCGGTCCCACCGAGTTTTGAGTATCGGTCTCACCGAGTGTTGGACCAACTCTCTGTTAACCAATTTCTTGAAATCGGTCCCACCGAGTTTGAGGAATCAGTCTCACCGATATTTGGTAACTGCCTAGGTCACCCATATCGTTACCATCGAGATTTGTATATCGGTCTCACCGAAATCGCCAAAGTTGCCACATTTTGCACTAGTCGGTGCAACCGAGTTTTCACTTCGGTTTCACCGAGTTGGGCAATAATGTTGTAACGGTTGGATTTTTGGAGATGCCTATATATACCCATTCACCACCACTCACTCTCAAGAGAAGCACTCAGAACATACACCCACTTTCTATATCCAATTTTCTGAGAGAGAACCACCTACCCTTCTGTTGAGGTCAAGATTATCCACACCAACCATATGGATCTGAATTTCTAGCCTCCCCAAGTTTCTTTCCATCCTATCAATCTCTTGTACCCATGCCGAACCTGTGAGAGAGTGATTGAGTGTTGAGGAGACTATCTTTTGAAGCACAAGAGCAAGGAGTTCATCATACTACCAGATCTATTACCTTTTGGAGGGTGGTGCCTCCTAGATTGGTTAGGTGTCGCTTGGGAGCCTCCTTCTTCGTGATTGTGGAGTTGAACCAAGAATTTGTAAGGGCAAGGAGATCGCCTACTTCGTGAAGATCTACCCTGAGTAAGGCTAGTCCTCCGTGGACGTAGGCCATCATGGAATAGACGAGGTTGCTACTTCGTGGTCCCTTCATGAGTGGAGCCCTCCATGGAGTCTCGCGGCCGTTACCCTCTGTGGGTTGAAGTCTCCATAAACGTGGACATACGATATCACCACCTATCAGAACCACGGGAAAAATCTTCGTGTCTCCAAATTGTGTTTGATCTTCCTATCTCTACTCTCTTACATATGCTTGTCTTTACTTTCCGCTGCCATACTTGTTGACTAGCATGTGTAGGGTGCATTAGACTTGTTAGAATTGCTAAAATCTATCAACCAATTAACTTGGGAAAAATTTATGTTTTTAATTTGTCAAGTAGTCTATTCACACCCCCCCCCTCTAGACATCCCTTATAGTGATCCCACAATTGGTATCAGAGCTTTGGTCTCCAAAGCTTCGGTTTCATCACCGTTGGAGGAAGATGGTTGTGTCGAGTTTGGGAGTCTTAGTTCTAGAGTGCCCGTTCTCGATGGGGAGTACTATCAATGGAAATATGAGATGCTTGAGCTATTCAATGAATTCCATTTGAGCAAGTATGTTAAGAACCCCTAGGTACCTCCCATTGATCCTTTAGATCCCACATACGAAGAGGAAATTGATATGCTTCGTAATCTTAGAACTGTTAATCTTATCATTAGAGGATTGCCTAGAATTGTGTTTGATCAAATGAAGAATTTTGAATGTGCCTATACTTTTTGGAATGATTTGGAGAAACGATATCCAAATTATTCATTGAGTAATCTTGATGAAATTCTTCATAAATCTATTGCTTTTCACAAAATGATGCCTAGTGATCCTATGTTTGATGACTATCTATTTGAGCTTAGAGACCTCATGCGTGCTAAAGGAGACGTCATAACTATCAACAACATCATTGTTGAAGCCATTCGCATTCATAATCTTGAACATTGTCATGATCACAAATCTAACAAATCTCTTGTTTCTTATGACGAGAATTTCCCACTTGACGATGACAATGTGGAACATGGCTACTATGATGAAGATGAGTTGTTCGACATCGAGTATGAGAAGACTATGAAGAATTTAAGTCTCATGGCAAACTTCAAGGATTACATGTCTAGAGGAAAAGAGTGGATTCTTGACATTGGATGCACCGATCATATGACCGGAGATAGAGACATGTTTCAAGAGATCACACCAAACCATGGACCGAGAAGGTATGTGACTTTTGGAGACAACTCCAAGGGTAAGGTACTTGGTCTTGGTAAGGTGGCCATATCTCATGATAGCTCTATTCAAAATGTCATGCTTGTTGAATCCCTTGGCTACAATCTTCTTTCCGTATCTAGACTAGCCGACTTTGGTTTCAATGTGCTATTTACTAAAGTTGATTGCCAGGGACACTCAAATCACACTGAACTGTACAGATGTGTGGACCTATGTTTGGGGGAACAAATACACATCATCAAAATTCTATCAATATTGTTTCAGAGAGATTTCAGTTCATGAATCTTACAAATGGATTTGGAAATCCAAGTGCACCAAGAAACTGAAAGTCTTTGCATGGCTGCTCCTGGTAGACCGATTGAACACAAAAGATATGCTGCGCCGAAGACACTTTGTGGTTGAAGATCAAGGGGCTCGAGCAGGGGAGTGTGTTCTCTATGATGACGAGCAAACAGAGACGCTCGAACACCTATTCTTTCAGTGCCAATTCTCCCGATGCAGATGGGGCGAGCTGCAAATAAACTGGGGCGCGGGAAACGGGGGGTTTGAATGGTTGACAGAAGCAAAAGGCCAACTAGGCCAAGCCCATGTTCATGGAGGTGTTTGTGGTCGCGACCTTGTCCATATGGAAGGAGAGGAATGACTTCGTGTTTAAACATATTCCTCCCTCCCGCATTTCCTGGCTGAGACAATTTGAAGCAGATTTTGGAGCGCTCAAGCACAGAGTTGGTGAGAAAGCACAAGACTTTGTTCGAACCTTTGTTGAAAGTGTCCGTTGAGGTGGAAGTCAGTGTCTAGAATGACACGTGTCCACATGCCAAGACTGTACGATCCCCCTTAGATGTAGTTAGTGTAGATTGGTATACCCCTTTGCTAGAAAGGTGGTATACCACCCTGACCCATCCTAATTCCCTCTCTAACCCCCCCCCCCCCTCTGTACTCTATTTTGTACTTGACTTATTCCTATTTTTAATATTAAAAAGATTGTAGGAAACTCTCCTACAGTCATTCATAGTTCAAAAAAAAGTGTTTCATCCAGACAATCATAGCATGGTCTTTACTGGTTTATGTAGAGGTGACCTATACATTGTTGATTTCACTAAGAGATCCAAACCTCGCAGTTGTCTCATTGCAAAATCTTCTAAAGGTTGGCTTTGGCATAGAATACTAGGACATGTTGGCATGTGTAATCTATACAAGCTCATCAAAGGTG
This sequence comes from Elymus sibiricus, assembly GCA_039707655.1. Taxonomy (NCBI): domain Eukaryota; kingdom Viridiplantae; phylum Streptophyta; class Magnoliopsida; order Poales; family Poaceae; genus Elymus; species Elymus sibiricus. The sequence goes on along the minus strand of CM077665.1, from coordinate 214,810,357 downwards.
ATCATATACTTGGTGTTAAAGATGTTATCTTTGACAAAGATAGAATTTGTAGTTCTTGTCAAGCTGGAAAGCAAGCAGGAGGAAGTCATCCCGCAAAGAACATCATGACTACTAGGAGACCACTCGAGTTGCTTCACATGGATCTTTTTAGTCCCAATGCTTCTAAGAGCCTCGGTGGAAACTCCTTTGGTCTAGTTATAGTTGATGATTTTTCCAGATTTACGTGGGTATTCTTTCTTGACTATAAGTCGCAGGTGCAAAAGATCTTCAAGAACTTCGCTCGCAAAGCACAAAATCAATTTGAAGTGAAGATCAAGAAAGTTCGGAGCGACAACGGATCGGAGTTCAAGAACACAAATGTGGATTCCTTTCTTGACGAAGAAGGGATTTCACATGAGTTCTCAGCTACGTACATGCCTCAGCAAAATGGAGTTGTTGAGAGGAAGAACCGGACTCTTATAGAGATGGCTAGAACGATGCTCGACGAATCCAAGACGCCAAGACACTTTTGGGCAGAAGCCGTGAAAACAGCTTGGCATGCCATGAACCGACTCTACCTTCACAAGCTTCTCGGTAAAACAGCATACGAGCTACTCACTGGTAACAAGCCCCAAGTTGGTTACTTTCGGGTATTCGGCTCCAAGTGTTAGATTCTTGATAAGCATCGTCGTTCTAAATTTGCTCCAAAATCTAATGAAGGTTTTCTACTCGGTTACGGATCAAACTCTCACACTTCCCGTGTCTACAACAACTTCACTCGAAAAGTTGAAGAGACCGTAGATGTGAAGTTTGATGAATCTAATGGTTCGTAAGTCGAACAATTGCCAAATGATGTAGGAGATAAGGAACCTTTGGAAGCTATCCAAGACTTGTCCATCGGCAAGGTTCGTCCCATGGAGGTGAACGAAAGTACTTCATCAACCCAAGTGGAAGCCCCTACTTCGCATCAAGGCGAACCTCGACACGACATGGAGGCATACACAAGCGGTACACGACAAGATGAAGAGGAGGAAGAAGTTCATCATGATGATACACCACAACCACCTTCACCACCACCTCAAGGCAACAACACCTTCAACAACAATGAAGAAGAAGATGATGATGATGAGGAAGCTCCACCATCCAACAAGCAAAAGCTACCCCGAGTTCGAGCAAGAGTGAACAAAAATCATCCTTTAGAGAAAATCATCGGTGACATACAAACCGGGAGGATAACTCGCTCTAAACTCGATTGGCTAACTTTTGTGAGCACTACTCATTTATCTCTAGTATTGAGCCTTTGAAGGTATAAGAAGCTCTTCAGGACCCGAATTGGGTGAATGCCATGCACGAGGAGCTACACAAGTTCGAGAGGAACAAAGTGTGGAAACTAGTGGTGAAGCCCAAGGACGAGAAAAACATCATCGGAACCAAATGGGTGTTTTGGAATAAACAAGACGAAGATGGTCAAGTCGTATGCAACAAGGCGCGTCTCGTGGCTCAAGGCTACACCCAAGTTGAAGGTATGGACTACGGTGAGACCTATGCCCCCCGTTGCTAGACTTGAAGCTATTCGCATTCTTGTTGCTTATACTAATCACCATGATATCACTCTTTATCAAATGGATATTAAAAGTGTATTTTTAAATGGTGAGATTGAAGAAGAGGTCTATGTGAAACAACCCCCTGGTTTTGTAAACCCTAAGAAACCTAATCATGTCTACAAGCTTCGTAAAGCTCTCTATGGTCTTAAGCAAGCTCCACGAGCATGGTACAAATGCTTAACGAAGTTTCTTATCGAAAAAGGTTTTGAAATTGGTAAAATTGACGCAACCTTATTCACAAAAAGAGTTAACGGTGAATTATTTGTGTGCCAAATTTATGTGGATGATATTATCTTTGGATCTACTAACCCACAATTTAGTAAGAAATTTGGAAGGTTGATGTCCGAGAAGTATGAGATGTCCATGATGTGTGAGCTGAATTTTTTTCCTTGGTTTGCAAATCAAGCAAACGAGAGAAGGAACTTTCATCTCTCAAGCCAAGTATACCAAGGACTTGATCAAGAAGTTCAACATGCAAGAGTGTAAAGGTATGAAAACTCCTATGCCTACTAGTGGACATGTTGACCTCACCAAGGAGGACAAACCGGTTGATCAAAAGGTTTATCGATCAATGATTGGTTCATTGCTATATCTATGAGCCTCACGTCCCGATATTATTCTTAGTATGTGCATGTGCGCTAGATATCAAGCCGCTCCTAAAGAGTGTCATATTAAGGCCGTGAAAAGAATTGTGAGATACTTGATACAAACACCAAACTTTGGCATATGGTATCCCAAGGGATCTTCTTTTAGCCTTGTTGGCTATTCTGACTCGGACTATGCCGGAGATAAGGATGATAGAAAATCCACCTGGGGTACATGTCAATTTCTTGGTAGATCTCTTGTGTCTTGGTCATCCAAGAAACAAAACTCGGTATCTCTACCTACCGCCGATGCGGAATACATTGCCGCCAGATCATGTTGTGCTCAATTGCTATGGATGACTCAAACTCTTAAGGATTATGGAATCCATGTGAGACATGTTCCATTGTTGTGTGACAATGAGAGTGCTATTAAGATCGCTCATAATCCCGTGCAACGTTCTCGAACTAAACATATTGAAGTTCGTCATCATTTCATTCGTGATCATGTTGCCAAAGGGGACATTAATCTCAAACATGTTCGCACTAACAAGCAATTGGGTGATATCTTTACTAAGCCACTTGATGAGAAATTGTTTTGTCACTTGAGGAGTGAGTTGAACATCATTGATGCTTCAAAATTGAGCTAGACTCACTCGGATGCATGCAAGGGCATGAGTTTATATGACTATTCCATGTTACACTTGATATGACACTATCTTATATCTTTGAAATCTATGCTCCCTTGTATTGCATCTAACCTTTTGTAGGTACTTGGAAGAACCACACTCCACAAGATTGCCATCAACTCATATCACTAGCAATCTTGTCATGGCCAAGTATCCTCAACCCTTATTTGATGATGGAAGGAAAAAGACAACACAAACTATATCCTTGACTTACATATGATGAAATTTTACTATTGTCATTTGGATATATACATTTTTCTTACTTGCATGACTAACTCTTGTAGGAGGACCTAGATTCAAAGAAAAGATGGATTGCTCCCAACTCAAGATGATCTTCATCAACAATGAGCATCCACAACAAGTTCTCCTACATGCCATGTCATCAACATCACTCAAAGGTATATGATCATATCCTTGAAATAGATTTACTCCAAATCATGAGCTAAAGCAACTCAAGTGATATGAAAACATTAAAATGCTTAATCGAAAAATGGTAACCCCATTTTGAGCTTAACGTAGAGTATGACATATGATCAACCATTCTTGCTTGGCTCCTTAAGTCAATATACTCTAATATAGGTGACCTAGTCACCGCTCATCATCTAGATGAAGTATCTTGTTTGGTTCATCTTATAGTTGCATGCTTTCTTGGAACCACTCAATGTCCATCTAGTTGAAAATTCCTTGCAAATCTTTTTGAAAATTCATTGCAAATATTTCTGAAAATTCACTGCAAATCTTTTTTATTCTATTGGGACTTTCTGAAAAATTACTTTTGACAAACTTTGCCAAGTTTCTGTTTTGCATTTCGGACCCTCTGATTCAGATAACTCGGTGTCACCGATCATGCAGATAGGCTGCACAACCTCATATCGGTTCCACTGACTCTTTTGCCACAGAGCCACCGATTTTGCTATCTTCTGTGTTCTTTGTCAAATTTAACAAATCTCCATTTCTTCAAGGATCCCTTTGTAAAAAAAGGGGGAGAAACCTTAAAGTTTTTCAGATGCTAGTAGGGGGAGAAACTATCTTCAAGGATCCCTATGTCAAAGGGAGGGAATTTTAAAGAGCTTTTTCAGATAAAAAAAGGGGGAGAAAAAGTCTTCAAGGATCCCTTAGTCTCAAATGCTCTCAATGACCCTTATTCTCAAGGATCCCTTCCCTCTCAATGATCCCTTTCCTCTGACCCTTTGTGTCACCCTTTTTGGATATTAATGCCAAAGGGGGAGAAATATCAAAGCTTATACTTGCTGACAAAGGGGGAGAAATCTTAAAAGGGGGAGAATATCAGAGCTTATGCTTATATATAGGGGAGAGATCTTAAAAGGGGGAGAATATATAAAGGGGAGAATATGCTTACCCAAAGGGGGAGAAATATCCGTTCAAGTCTAACATAAAAATATCTCCTTGTTATTATGTTTTAGAGTTGATTGCCTATTAGTGCTAGACTTGTCTCACCCTACCTACTCCCAATATCTACATGCTAAGATTCAGGGGGAGAGGAAGACTTACTTAGGGGAGAAAGTTCTAAATGGGTTTTGGACACATATCAATCTTAAACAACTCTATTTTTCATATGTCTTCCATATCTTGGTACTCTTGGATCTTCTTGCATTTGGATAAGTAGAATACTCTTGTGTTTCCTAACATTGTTTTCTCAAGTGTGTTTCTACTACTAGAATGCTCAAGATCTTCAAGTATATGCATCATATCCTTGGTCAAGATGATCTCTTGCTTCTTGCACATACTGTTTCCAAGAGTGAAGTCTTGAACATGGAAATACCTCATTCACATATATTTGATGCATATAACCAAGATATACATGACTTATCATGTTCCTTCTACTATATGTGTGTTCATGCATTCCAAACCAACTATCTTTTAAAATGGATTGCACACATGTAGGGGGGGGCTTGTATTAGTCATGTATCCTTCAAAGCTATCACATATTCCTGTATATCTTAATTTGAAGCTTTGATTGTATGTTGTCAGCAATTACCAAAAAGGGGGAGATTGAAAGCACATATGCTCCCTTGGTGGTTTTGATAATTCATGACAACATATATTGTCTCTTGGACTAATAGTTTTATCTAGCTTATTACAGATGAAGTCCACAAAGAGGATTGGCTAAAGGATTGTGTGGAGAACCTCGCCAAGGAAAGGAAGGAATATGATTGGAGATGCTTCAAGAATAAGGACTCTACATTTTACATTTTGTGAGAAATCACTTTGAGTCCATAGGAAAGCCAATACTATTAAAAGGGGATGAAATAAATATGATGATCTGGTTGCTCAAGTGCTTAGAGATTAGCCACCAAAAATACTCACCCACTTTCCCACACATATCTTCTGTCCAAAGCCGAAAGTCTAAATTCGGTGTCACCAACTTCCCATTCGGATATACTGAGTTTACCCAAGACAGAAGCCAACCCAAACCCTAGCATCTCGGCACTACCAACATTCCTTTCAGTGCCATCGAAACCAGTGACCAACTCTCTCTTAGCCATTTTCAAGAAACGGTCCCACTGAGTTTTGAGAATAGGTCTCACCGAGTGTTGGACCAACTCTCTACTAACCAATTTCTTGAATCGGTCCCACCGAGTTTGAGGAATCGGTCTCACCGAGATTTGGTAACTACCTAGGTCACCCATATCGATACCACCGAGATTCGTATATCGGTCTCACCAAAAATGCCAAAGTTGCCACATTTTGCACTAGTCGGTGCAACCGAGTTTTCACTTCGGTTTCACCGAGTTGGGCAATAATGTTGTAACGGTTGGATTTTTGGAGATGCCTATATATACCCCTTCACCACCACTCACTCGCAAGAGAAGCACTCAGAACATACACTCACTTGCTATATCCAATTTTCTGAGAGAGAACCACCTACCCTTGTGCTGAGGTCAAGATCATCCACTCCAACCATATGGATCTTTATTTCTAGCCTCCCCAAGTTGCTTTCCATCCAATCAATCTCTTCTATCCATGCCAAACATGTGAGAGAGTGATTGAGTGTTGAGGATACTATCTTTTGAAGCACAAGAGCAAGGAGTTCATCATACTACCACATCTATTACCTTTTGGAGGGTGGCGCCTCCTAGATTTGTTAGGTGTCGCGTGGGAGCCTCCTTCTTCGTGATTGTGGAGTTGAACCAAGAGTTTGTAAGGACAAGGAGATCGCCTACTTCATGAAGATCTACCTCTAGTAAGGCTAGTCCTCCATGGATGTAGGCCATCATGGAATAGACGAGGTTGTTACTTCGTGGAACCTTCGTGGGTGGAGCCCTCCGTGGACTCTCGCGACCGTTACCCTCTGTGGGTTGAAGTCTCCATAACATAAACGTGGACATACGATAGCACCACCTATAGGAACCACGGGAAAAATATTCATGTCTCCAAATTGCATTTGATCTTCCTATCTCTACTCTCTTACATATGCTTGTCTTTACTTTCCGCTGCTATACTTGTTGACTAGCATGTGTAGGGTGCATTAGACTTGTTAGAATTGCTAAAATCTGGCGACCAATTAACTTGGGAAAAGGTTAGGTTTTTAATTTGTCAAGTAGTCTATTCACCCCCCCCCCCCCCTCTAGACATCCCTTATAGTGATCCCACACTAACCGATGGCGAAATGGATGTCACCAACCGAATGCTATCCACACTACTCTACGTGTTGATCAAGAAAAACATCAAGGAATGGGAAGAATGCTTGCCATCGCCGAGTACGCTTACAATCGAGCACGACACTTTACAACCGACAAGTCTCCATTCAAGGTGGTCTATGGCTTCAACCCATTGTCGCCCTTGGAGATCCTCCCGCTACCACTACAAGAAAGAACAATCATGGATGTCAATGCAAGAGCTACATACATAATGAAGTTGCACGAACACACAAGGCTCATGATCGAGCATCAAGTGAAATGCCTCACCTCCCAGATCGACATTTACAAGCACCCCATGTTGTTAAAAATGAGAGATCTTGTATGAGTACAACTACGCAAGGAACGCTTCCCCAACAAGCACAAGTCAAAGCTATTCCCGATAGTCGACGGACCGTTCAAGGTGTTGGAACGCTACACCAACAATCCATACAAGAACGAACTCCCACGAGACAAGTACAATGTGAGTGACACCTTCAATGTGAAGGACATATATCCTTACCATGGTGATGAGGTTATCGATCTGAGAGTGGATCTTTCCCAAGGGGTGGTAGGGAGATGATGTGGAGCATCCTATGGTCATCCCCATGGACTCTACATCAACTCCCCAAATGCCAAGTGGACCTATGACGAGAGCTCACGCACATGCAATTCAAACCGAGGTGACATCTCTCCTTTTTGAGTTATTGATACATTCGTATGAGACAAGGCTGCTACCTCAAGCAGAGATGCTATGTGCGATTAGGTACAGTGATCATATCGTGGAACCAAGACTTGAAGGAAAAGGACCCGGGGAGGATGGAATGACAAACAACAAGAGGAATGCATAAAGAGCCCTGGAACTTCTGGCCCCAGGCGTCCAGAACTGGCTACAGAGCATGCGAACTCTCTGTTTAACCCTGAACTCCCCCGGACGTTCGCCCAGAACCTCCGGTGCCCAGTACTTCCATCCACAACGGAACTTCTGGCCCCCTCGCCACGTAGCATCTATTAGACACGCAACCTCCATGGAAACCCCGGAACCTGGTTGGACCCTCACCCGGAACATCCAGGGCCCGAAACTTCCAACCGTTGATAGCCTGCAAGCGCACAGGGTTTTGTTGTAGCCTTTTCGAAGTAAGAGTATCGATCCACGAGGAGCACAGGAATCAGACTTTTGCCTCTTGTGATGAATTAAGGATTTGTGCCTGTAAATAATCGTAGGCTCCAAACAAAGTGAGGGTGTAAGTAAATTGTGATTGGATGGTGAAATGAGCTTTAAAATAAACAACATAAAAGTAATAAGAAAACAGTAGTTTGCATAACTGGTGGAACAGCAGAGGAGTAAAGCGTTCTCACGGAATCCGGAATTTTCATTGGTATTTTTCTAACGCAACCTATGTGTGGGCTTAGTATTGTATGGATATTTGAGCCACTCTTGATGATTATGCAAGGCGGAGCCGGGTACAGAACACGTTCTACTCGTAGTAGAATTCCTTCCCAGCATGCCACCATGATAGTCTCCCCCCATAGGGTTACGACTATGATAATTATGGGTGCATCCCGTGGACGCGACCTCTCTAAGGGTTCTCCGTGATTCCCCTATCAGCTGCAAGTAAAGGCTTTTAATGTCACCTCAAATTACCTTCACGTCCTACCACTTCACAAGGACAGTGATATACTTCATGGCCATAAGGAAATAATGTTGAGTGGGACCCCTTCAAAACACTCACCAAGTTATGAAACTAAGCATTCAATAGAGGATCTCATATCCAATAAGAATTGTTCAAATCCTATACATACCAAGGTTCATACATATCCCCAAGTACTAGGGATATACTCACACATAGGGACAACAAGCATCATGGCAAGGGAGATGACAATCATGAATGAATGAGAAGAGTAAAACACAAGGTGATCCACTAGGGTTCTTGATGTCACAATGATGAGGATGCGGATGATGATGACGATGGTGATGATGTTGACGACAGTGGTAATGATGTTGTAGCCCCTTTTGTTTTTGATGATGAAGATGGCCCTCTTCTCCTTGCTGATTCCCCTCCGGACGATCACCGGAGGCTAGGGTTTTGCCTTCTGGACGAGTTTCTAGCCTCTCTATGCGTCTGATCCCCGATATGATTTCACGGGATGGAAGTAGTCGATGGGGCGGCGACACTGGCACCTCATACGACCACCCATACGAGCGGGCGTGGTCGTATGGAACGCCCTTTTTATTATGGAAGCACTATGGTGACTCCCTCTTTGGCCTCCTTTCTCCATTCTTTTATGGTAAATGATCATCAATTTAAATACTTGATTCCACTACCATTTCCTAGGATTTCTTCCATAAAGTACTAAATGATCCAAAAAGTGTTACCTAAGGGATATCAACAAAAACAGGTGCGTGAATGCTATAAAATCCCACAAAGCCTACCATGTAGGCATATGATAAGTATTAAAATAATCATATTGGACTTATCAATTCCCCCAAGCTTAAGTCTTGCTCGTCCCCGTGCAAGTACAGTAGCTTGTAAAGAACAAGTTCGACTTGATATTTATGAGATACGGATGTGAAAGAAGTATGAGTCCATCATTTGCTTTAGGAACGAGTAGGGATAGAGGACTCACGACAAGTGATAACTCATCCTCACTATGACATTGATCATGAAGCCATCCACATGTTGTCACTCAATTTATTATCGATAGGTGATAATTTCATACCCTAATTCATCGTTGTTTCAACCAGGTAAGCAACATTTCTTTATCCTCTTTTCTTTCAGAGGTTCATTATTTCAAGCATTTTCATATCTTGTCGTTGGAACATGTTTAAGAGCGATCTCACGTTTTAATTCTATATTGTATGTAAGCTAAACATGATCCTCAGGAGAAACTTTTTAAGTAAACACTTTTAGTTCAAGAGGTTTTATATTTTTCTTGCTTGCCCTTTTGTTAGTTGAACTTCCAATGACCCGCTCGGGAGAGATCATGCGACCACTCATCCGACCGCTGATGATCATATGGAACACCGTCAATCAATCTGTCATCATCACCATTTTTGTCTATTCCCCATACGATCGCTCATACAACCAACTCTAGTCGTATGAATAGTCGTCTTTTGCTCTGGAGGCCTCTTCATCAATTTCTTCCTTGGAAGTTTTTCTCCCCTGAAAAGTTAGTGGCGATAACCTACAACAATGACGATAACTTTGATGGTTCAGCCTTGAGAATAAACATGTCTAATTTAACGGAAATGGACTCCAAATCGATATTTACATATACAATATAGTAATACTCCTTCATACCTTGAGTTTCCTTCTAAGAGATTTAGCTTAATTGACCGTAAGGAAACTTAACTTTTCCACTTCGTGCTCTTCTTTTTGCTCATCGGCGAGATATAGCTTCAAATGTTGTCCATTCACGATACACGGCCTGTCTTTCCCTCCTTTCATCCGAACGGCACCTGAGTTGTAAACTTATTCTATCTCGTAGGGTCCTTCCCAACGATATCGTAGTTTACCTAGGAATAACTTGAGATGAGAGTTAAATAAGAGCACTTTGTCCCCTGCTACAAATGTCCATTTCAGAATCTTGCGGTTGTGCCACATCTTAACCTTCTATTTAAACAACCGGTCACTCTCATAAGCACTGCGCCTATGCTCTCCCAAAGCGTGTATATCTGACAACCTTTTTTCTCCTCCTTCTTTAAGATTAAGGTTTATATTTTTGAATGCCCAATAGCCCTTATGTTCTAATTCTAAGGGAAAATGACATGCCTTACCGTACACCATTTTGTATGGTGACATACCCATGGGTTTTTTGTAAGTGGTGCGATAGGCCCACAAAGTCTCATTTAACTTGATTGCCCAATCTTTTCTGGATTTTGCATCGTTTTCTACAATATCGTCTTTGTTTCTCGATTTGAGAGTTCTACTTGGCCACTCATGAAAGGATGATAAGGGGAAGCTATTTGATGAGCACCCTGTACTTACGGAGTATCCGCCCAAAAACTTCCTATATAAAATGAGATCCACCATCAGTAATAAGAATTTTAGGGACTCCGAACCTGGGAAGGATAATATCTTTTATCATCTTCAAAGAAGTAGCCGCATCTGCATGATGAGTTGGAATTGCTTCAACCCACTTGGTAACATAGTCTACAACCACAAGAATTTGAGTGTGCCCATCAGAGATAGGTAATGGTCCCAGATAGTCCAAGCCCCAAACATCAAAAAGTTCACAAACTACACTATAATTCATAGGAATTTCCTGCCTTCTTCCTATGTTACCAGTATGTTGACATGTATCGCAACTTTTAACAAACCTGTGTGCATCTCTGAAGAGTGTAGGCCAGTAAAAACCTGATTGAAGTACTTTGGCCACGGTTCGGTCGCCCGCGTGATGCCCTGCATATGGACTGCTATCAGCCTATGACACTCACCAAGTATAGCATTCATCTCATGCTCTTGGACACAACGCCTAATCATATCATATGTTCCATGCCGATAAAGAAAAGGATCATCCCAGAATATAATATTTCATCTCACTAAAAATATATTTTCTTTGATGATAATTCATATCGGGTGGCATGTATTTTCCTGCAAGAAATTTAGTGATATCCACAAACCAAGTTTCTATTTTTTTAATCATAGCCAAACTCTCACCTGGAAAGAATTCATTTATTGCAACTGGGTCATAAGGGATTCTTTCCACGCGTGACAAGTGGTTCGCAATTGGGTTGTCTTCTCCTTTGCGATCTTGCAAGTCAAACTCTTGAAGAAGTAATATACAACGAATCAAACAGGGCTTAGCGTCCTTCTTTGCAAGAAGATAACACAAGGCACGATGATCTGTATGAACTATTACTTTGGATTTAATAATGTAAGGTCTAAATTTATCACAGGCAAAAATAATGGCGATTAATTCTTTCTCCTTAGTAGCCAGGTGTCGTTGATCTTCATCCAAACTCCTGCTAGCATAAAAGACAACATTAAGTTATTTATCATCTTCCCGCACTAAGAAAGCTTCGATAGCGTAGTTGCTAGCATCACACATAATCTCAAAGGGTTCACCCCACTTTGGGGGTTGGATGATAGTATTCGTGATCAACGCACCTCTTAGTTTTTTGAAAGCCTGAATACAACTCTTGTAAAAGGAATAAGGCACATATTTTTGCAAAAGGTCGGTCAAAGGTTTTGAAAACTTAGAAAAATCCTTCATAAATCTTCCGTAGAAACTAGCATGACCAATGAAAGTTTGCATACCTTTGACATCTTGAGGGTAAGGTGAGCTTTCTATTATCTCAATTCTTTCCTGTTCTATTTTGGTAATCCTACCCAAAACTCTGTGTCCCAACACTACTCCTTAGGTAACCATAAAGTGGTTTTTTCCGAATTCAGCACGAAACATGTTTCTTCACATCTCTGCAAAACTTCTGTGAGATTATAAAGGCAATGATCAAAAGAAGTGCCCCAGATAGAAAAACTGTCCATAAACACTTCAACGATTTTCTCAACAAAGTCAATAAATATTCTAGAAATGCATTTCTCAAAAGTGGGTGGCCTATTACATAGGCCAAAGGGCATTCTGCGATATGCATATGTACTGTAAGGACAAGTGAAGATGGTCTTATCTTGATCTTCGGGTCGGATCGGTATTTGTGAGAATCCGAAATATCCATCAAGATAATAAAAATAGGTGTTGTTGGCCAACCTATCCGAAATTTCATTTATGAACAGTAGTGGGTAGTGATCCTTCCAATTCCATTTGTTTAGTTTCCTAAAATCAACCCACATACCATATCCAATAACAGCCCTAGTAAGGAGTAGGTCATTGTTTTCGTTAGTTATGAAGGAGACTACTCCTGATGCGGAGCATCCTACGGACATCACCATATCGAGATTCCGTTTGGCAAGTGACATGTGTGACATCTACTTCACATATAAAAAGGTGAATCATTTCCTTTACACATGCTCACTTGACCCCTTCGAGGATGGTATACTACTTGACACTCCTCTCGTGTGCATACATAGGTATTGTCGGACCTTCACGGATGACGAGCAGGAGTGCAAGCTCCAAGGAACAACTACACCATCCTCAAGGGAAGCATGGAAGTGACGACGGAAGAATATGGAGCTGCTGAAGCTACAGTGGCCGGACATCCGGCACCTGTGCAGAAGAAGAGGAGCAGCGCCCCCGAGCGGCCGAAGCATCGGCGACCGCCCGGGCATCCGGCTCCCCATCAACTGCCGGACATCCGGCCTCTCCCGGAAATCCGGCCAAGAGGCAACAGAAGCCAACCAAAGGCCGCCTTGCTCGAGACGGACATCCGGCCGTGCCCCAGACATCCGACACCTCACGAGAGGCCGGACATCCGGCACCCCCAGCTGGACATTCGGCGCCTGCCTGCGCGCATGGACGGGCCCGAAGCCCATGTATCTCCCTCTCACTTACCCCTTCGTGGGCTAGCCTATAAATACTCCACCCCCTCCTCATTTCTAGGATTAGCAAAGTGATAGCTCATTTTTAGTTGAGCTTTGCTCCTTCATCTACCTCTCTCATGGAGACCGAGGCCTCCACCGGAGAAGATCCCTAGAGGATGTCAAGGCCCCTTTCGAGGGAAGATCCATCACAGATTTCAAGGCCCATCTTGATACTGGGCAAACCCGTGGAACGATCTTCATGAATTGGAGGTGGATTCGAGGAAGAACACAAAGAACACGAGGGGAAAACATGGAGAAAACAAAGGGGGAAACACTATATTGGACAAGATCCACACCAAGTACTCCTCAAATCCCAAGCAATACACGGGATGCATCAAAATCCAAGAACAACAACGGAAATAAAGATACATGGGTAGTTCATCCAAATCTCTAGGACAGATGGGCCTTGAAATCCGTAGACAGATCTTCCCTCGAAAGGGGCCTTGACATCCTCTAGGGATCTTCTCCAGTGGAGGCCTCGGTCTCCATATGAGAAGTAGAGGAAGGAGGAAAGCTCATCTATCTATGAATGAGCTATCACTTTGCTAACCCTAGAATGGAGGTGGGAGAAGAGTTTATATAGTGCAAGCCACGAAGGGGTAAGTGAGGGGCAAAATAGGTACACGGGCTGCGGCCCAAGTCTCTATTGGAGATATGCCCTAGAGGCAACCATGTATGATGATATTTCCTATGTGTTTATGAATAAAGATAGTCCTTGGACATTATCATTGATGTGTATTAGCAAGTCCGTGACTTGTTTGTGAGACTATGCATTGTATGATGACTATCCTAAATGGTCCCTAGTCGAAGGGGTTGTGTGGACGTGCAGCCAGTCAAACTAGCATATGACACGATGGATGGTCCGGTCTCATTGACCATGTAGCATTAGATGCTAGCCGGATAATATGGACTCAGAAAGATCTGGTTGGATTCTACATAGTCAGATCCGAGTTAAGCTAAGGTCTGAGTTCGACAAACCCAATATGAGACGCAGCGATATGTCATCTGTGAGTCTCTAGTACAACATACGTTCTATGTCCTAAAACCTGAGCTGGCGCATGTACTCGGGATGGTGACAGACTTGCTTTGGGCCTACCAAACGCTACTACGTGACAGGGTAGTTATAAAGGTAGGTTTCGGGCTTGTCCAGACCCACGCTACGAGACGTGGTCGAGCAAGATGGGATTTGCCCCTCCGATGAGGAGAGATATACTCTGGGCCCTGACGTGCTTGGACTGCGTCGGTATTTCCCCAAAGAGGAAGGGATGATGCAGCACAGCGACGGTAAGTATTTCCCTCAGTTATGAAACCAAGGTTATCGAACCAGTAGGAGGATCACCACCACCCAATAAGCAGCACCTGCACACAAACAACAAATACTTGCAACCCGACGCGAAAGAGAGGTTGTCAATCTCTCTACGGTAATAAGATAGATTAGGTAGTGATAGACAGGAGAGATAGATCTCTCAAGAACACAAATAAAAAGAGTAAATATGCAGCAATATGTTTTTGGTTTTTTTTGGCTTTGTAGATCTGAAAACAAAGATTGCAAAAAACGTATATCGGAAAGCAATATGATAGAAAAGTAGACCCGGGGGCCGTAGGGTTCACTAGTGACTTCTCTCATGAGTATAGCGCACGGTGGGTGAACAAATTACTGTTGGGCAGTTGATACAAAATTGAATAGTCATGACGATATCCAAGGCGATGATCATTATATAGGCATCACGTCCAAGATAGATAGACCGACTCTTGCCTGCATCTCCCTCTATTACTCCACACATCGACCGCTATCCAGCATGCATCTAGTGTATTGAGTTCATGAAAAAACGGAGTAATGCAATAAGAACGATGACATGATGCAGACAAGATCTATTCATGTAGGAATAGACCCCATCGTGTTATCCTTAATAGCAACGATACATGCATGTCTTGCTGCCCCTTCTGTCACTGGGAAAGAACACCGCAAGATCAAACCCATCACAAAGCACCTCTTCCCATGGCAAGAAAAATCAATCTAGTCGGCCTAACTAAACCAAAGATTCGAAGAAGAAATACGATGCTATAAGCAATCATGCATATAAGAGATCAAAGAAGACTCAAATAATATTCATGGATACAAACTGATCATGAACTCAAAATTCATCGGATCCCAACAAACACACCGCAAAAGTTTACATCAAATAGATCTCCAAGAGACCATTGTATTGAGAATCATAAGAGAGAGAGAAGAAGACATCTAGCTACTGCCTACGGACCCGTAGGTCTATGGTGGACTACTCATGCATCATCGGAGAGGCACCTATGAGGAAGATGAACCCCTCCGTGATGGTGTTTAGATTGGATCTCGCGGTTCTGGAACTTGCGGCGGCTGGAATTGTGTTTCGTCAACACCTCTAGGGTTTTCGGATTTTTTGGGAATTTATAGGCTTGATAGTCGGTTGAGGCGGTGCCCGAGGTGCCCATCCCCACCAGGCTGCGCCAGGGGGCCTCTGGCGCGCCCTGGTAGAGGGTGGCCACCCTGGGCCCCCTCTTCTGCTGTTCTTAGGCCCATCTTCTTTCTTGTGGTCCATAAAAAATCCACAAAAAACCCCACCGCGTTTGGGCTCTGTTTGGTACTGGTTTTCTGCAAAGTAAAAAACAACCAAAAACAGCAACTGGCACTTTGGCACTATGTCAATAGGTTAGTCCCAAAAAATGATATAAAGTTGTAATAAAATGATTGTAAAACATCCAAGAATGATAATATAACAGCATGGAACAAGCAAAAATTATAGATACGTTGGAGACGTATCAGCATCCCCAAGCTTAATTACTACTCGTCCTCGAGTAGGTAAATGATAAAAACATAATTTTTGATGTGGAATGCTGCCTAACATGTTCATCATATTCTTTTCTTCTTTGTATAGCATGGACATTTGGACTAGTAAATGATTCAAAGCAATAGTCTAGTTTTAACATAATGACTTCAATACTCAAGCATGTCAACAAGCAACCACGTCTTTCAAAATATCAACACTAAAGAAAGTTATCCCTAGCCCATCATGCTCAATCATTGATCCATTCATGAAACACACTCAAATATTAGCTATGCCCAATGCTCAAGTACGATCATAGTGCCCCCTAGTTGGTGCTTATAAGAGAAGATGGAGACTCAAAGCAAAAAATAAAAATTGCATAAAGTAAATAGATAGGCCCTTCGCAGAGGGAAGTAGGGATTTGTAGAGGTGCCAGAGCTCAAAGTTTAAATTGAGAGAGAGAAATATTTTGGGTGGCATGCTTTTCCTGTCAACGAAAATTACAAAGTAGCTCACAATACTTTCCATGCTAGATATATCATAGGCGGTTCCCAAACAGAAAATAAAGTTTATTCCTTTTTCCACCAAACTTTCACTTTCCATGGCGGGCCGTATCCACGGTTGCCTTCCATACCAACACTTTCCAAGGAATTTATTATTTGACAACATAAAGTAAATATTTTTTCTTTTTCATTTTGGGAATGGGCATCCCTATTACCGCCGCACTCTCGTGCAATGACAAGTGAATAAACACTCATCTTGAGAATAACACATCTAGCATGGAAAAATATTGGATACTCCCCACCGTTTCATGAGCGGTACGGGCACACAAAAGAGAAAATTTATTTTGAAAATTTAGATATGGCACATACAAATTTGCTTGGAACGGCATGGAAATACCGCATATAGGTAGGTATGGTGGACTCATAAGGCAAAACTTGGTTTATGGATTTTGGATGCAAAAGTAGTATTTCTACTTAGTACAAATGAAGGCTAGCAAATAGATTGGGAGGCAACCAAACCAAGAAACGAAAAATCACATAAGTGAGCATTGAACATAACTAACACCGAATCATGCACCACAAGTAGGATGTAACTTCATTGCATAACTATTGACTTTCGTGCATGCATAGGGAATCACAAACCTTAACACCAATATTCCTACTAAGCATAATTACTCACTAGCATGACTCACATATTACTATCATCATGTTTCAAAACTATTACAAGGAATCAAGTTTAATTTGTCCAATGATCTTCATGAAAGTTTTTATTATATCCTCCTTGGATATCTATCACTTTGGGAGTAGTTTCATATATTGCCATTGCTTTTTGGCAAGCTCAAACAAATTTAAGTGAAGCAGATGAGCATAAAGATTTCATCTCTCAAAAAGGTATAAGTGAAGCATGAGAGGATTTCTTCAAAATTTACTAACTCTCAAATTAATCTAAGTGAAGCATGAGAGTATTTCTACAAAAGTTTCCAAGCACACCGTGCTCAAAAAGATATAAGTGAAGCACTAGAGCAATTCCTATAGCTCAAAAAGTTTAAGTGAAGCACATACAGCAATTCTAACAAATCATAGCATGATTGTGGCTCTCTCAAATAGGTGTGTACAGCAAGGATACAAAGGAAAAACTAACAAACAAAGCAAGCAAAGATACAAGACACTCCAAGCAAAACACATGATATCTGACGAATAAAAATATAGCTCCAAGTAAAGTACCGATGGTCGTTAGAAGAAAGAGGGGATGCCACTCGGGGGCATCCCCAAGCTTAGTTGCTTGTTTCTCTTTGGATATATCTTGGGGGTGCGGTAGCATCCCCAAGCTTAGGCTTTTTCTACTCCTTATTCCTTCATCCATCGTGATCTCACCCAAAACTTGAAAACTTCAATCACACAAAACTCAACAAAATCTTCGTGAGATCCGTTAGTATAAGAAAGCAAATCACTACTTTAGGTACTGTTTCAAACCCATTCATATTTTGTTATTGCATTATACCTACTGTATTTTAACTTACCATGGCTTATACCCCACAATACAAACCATAGATTCATCAAAACAAGCACACAATGCAACGAAAACAGAATCTGTCTTAAACAGAACAGTCTGTAGTAATCTGTACCATACCCATACTTCTGTAACTCTAAAAATTCTGAAAAATTAGGAAAACGTAAGGAATTTGTATAGCAACACTGTGTTAAAATTTCAGCTCAAGATCACGTCCAGAAAAAAATGAAAATTCATATACTGGACACAAAGTTTCTGTTTCAGATTCAGCATCACTTCTACTCATCCTATGAATCATCCTAAAGGCTCTACTTGGCACAAACACTAAATAAACCATAAAAAACAATCATAACAGAGGCATAATTGTGTCAACACTCAAAAACAAAAAGGAAAAAGGAAAATTTTATTTATTCATTGGGTTGCCTCCCAACAAGCGCTATCGTTTTATGCCCCTAGCTGGACATATTGGATAGATTCAAGTATTGTCATCTTTGGTTTTGGATCCATAGGATGACATCATGATTGATTCATATGGTGGCTTAATTATTGTTCTAGGGAAGTGTTCCATACCCTTTCTCAAGGGAAATTGAAAACGAACATTGCCTTCTTTCATATCAATCATGGCACCTATAGTGCGTAAAAACGGTCTACCAAGTATAATGGGACAAGACGGATTGCAATCAATATCAAGAACAATAAAATAAAGGGGCACATAATTCCTATTTGCAAGAATAAGAACATCATTAATTCTTCCCAAAGGCTTTTTAATAGTAGAATCCGCCAAGTACAAATTAAGAGAGCATTCTTCAATGTTGGTAAGACCAAGCACATCACATAGAGATTTCAGAATCGTGGAAAGACTAGCACCCATATCACACAAAACAAAGCATTCATAATTTTTAATTTTGACCTTAATGGTAGGTTCCCACTCATCATGCAATTTTCTAGGAATAGAAATCTCCAACTCCAACTTTTCTTCAAAAGATTTCATCATGGCATCAACGATATGTTTAGTAAAAGCTTTATTTTGCTCATAAGCATGGGGTGAATTCAACATAGATTGCAACAAAGAAATACATTCAATCAAAGAGCAACTATCATAGTTAAAATCTTTGCAATCCAAGATAGTGGGCACATCACTAGTTAAAGTTTTGACCTCTTCAAACCCACTTTTATCAAAAAATTCATCAAGATTTTCACCCTCCAAATTATTGGGACACCTTCTAGCTAAAGTTGACTCTACTTTAGTCCCTTCATAATCAATTTTAATATTACTAAACAATGAATCAATATAATAAACACCAATCACTTTAAGATTTTCATCGTTTTTATAGCGGCAATCACTAGAAGACGATTTTTCTAAGATTTCTCTTTTAGCTCTAAGCATAGCGGTTCTTTTCTTACTTTCATCCATAGAGACATATAAAGCTTTAATAGATTCATCAATCTTAGGCACAAAAGCTTTCAACTTGAGATTTTCAACATCATGAGAAATTCTATCAATGCTTCTAGACATATCATCAATCTTATTCAACTTTTCTTCTATCGTAGTATTGAAAGCCTTTTGCGCATTGATAAATTCTTTAATATTACTCTCAAGATCAGAGGTGTTCCTATTATTATTGTAAGAAGAATTACCATAGGAATTACCATAATTATTAGAGGAATTTCTAGGAAAAGGCCTAGGATTAAAATTACCTCTATAAGCATTGTTATTGAAATTGTTTCGCGAGACAAAATTCACATCTACGGAATCACTATTTTACTCAATCAAAGTAGACAAAGGCACATCATTAAGATCAATAGGAGCATTTTTACTAGCAACCAATTTCATCAAAGCATCAACTTTATCACTCAAAGTACTAATTTCCTCTACCGAATTAACTTTTTTACTAGTAGGTTCTCTTTCGATATGCCATTGAGAATAATTAGCCATGATATTATCAAGCAATTTAGTAGCTTCACCCAAAGTAATGTTCATAAAAGTACCACCCGCGGCAGAATCTAAAAGATTTCTACAGACAAAATTCAATCCCGCATAAAAAAATTGTATGATCATCCAAAGATTTAAACCATGAGTAGGACAATTTCTTAGCATCAACTTCATTCTTTCCCAAGATTGTGCAACATGTTCATGCTCAAGTTGCTTAAAATTCATGATTTGCGTCCTAAGGGAAATAATTTTCGCGGGCGGAAAATACTTAGTGATAAAAGCATCTTTGCACTTATTACAAGAATCGATACTATTGCGAGGCAAAGAGGAAAACCAATTTTTTGCACGATCC
The DNA here is from genome assembly GCA_039707655.1 of Elymus sibiricus. Taxonomy (NCBI): domain Eukaryota; kingdom Viridiplantae; phylum Streptophyta; class Magnoliopsida; order Poales; family Poaceae; genus Elymus; species Elymus sibiricus. The sequence goes on along the minus strand of CM077665.1, from coordinate 214,790,291 downwards.
CGCAAGGAAAAAAGGAAATAGTTTCAACTTCACAATATCATTGTCCACATCTTTTTTCTTTTGCATATCACACAATTCAACGAACGTGTTTAGATGGGATGCGGCATCCTCATTAGGATTACCGGCAAATTGATCTTTCATGACAAGATTCAACAAAGCGGCATTAATATCACAAGACTCCGCACTAGTGGCGAGAGGAGCAATAGGCGTACTAATAAAATCATTGTTATTAGTATTGGAAAAATCACACAACTTGGTGTTCTCTTGAGTCATCATGACTACGCAAACAAGATTTCAAGCAAGGAAGAGATCCGGCAAGAAAAAGAGGGCGAATAAAACGGCAAATTGGTGAAGTGGGGGAGAGGAAAACAAGAGGCAAATGGCAAATAATGTAATTGCAAGGAGATGAGATTTGTGATTAGGAACCTGGTAGATGATGATGGACTCCCCACGGCACCTACGACAGGCACGTAGAAGAGACCGCTTCCTCCCCAGCAACGGCGCCAGAAATTCCTTTGACGTGCTTGGACTGCGTCGGTATTTCCCCAAAGAGGAAGGGATGATGCAGCATAGCGACAGTAAGTATTTCCCTCAGTTATGAAACCAAGGTTATCGAACCAGTAGGAGGATCACCACCACCCAATAAGCAGCACCTGCACACAAACAACAAATACTTGCAACCCGACGCGAAGAGAGGTTGTCAATCTCTCTATGGTAATAAGAGAGATTAGGTAGTGATAGATAGGAGAGATATATCTCTCAAGAACACAAATAAAAAGAGTAAATATGCAGCAATATGTTTTTGGGTTTTTTGGTTTTGTAGATCTGAAAACAAAGATTGAAAAAACGTAGATCGGAAAGCAATATGATAGAAAAGTAGACCCGGGGGCCGTAGGGTTTACTAGTGGCTTTTCTCATGAGTATAGCGCACACTGGGTGAACAAATTACTGTTGGGCAATTGATAGAAAATCGAATAGTCATGACGATATCCAAGGCGATGATCATTATATAGGCATCACGTCCAAGATAGATGGACCGACTCCTGCCTGCATCTACCTCTATTACTCCACACATCGACCGCTATCCAGCATGCATCTAGTGTATTAAGTTCATGAAAAACGGAGTAATGCAATAAGAACGATGGCATGATGTAGATAAGATCTATTCATGTAGCAATAGACCCCATCTTGTTATCCTTAATAGCAACGATACATGTGTGTCTTGCTGCCCCTTCTGTCACTGGGGAAGAACACCGCAAGATCGAACCCATCACAAAGCACCTCTTCCCATGGCAAGAAAAATCGATCTAGTCGGCCTAACTAAACCAAAGATTCGAAGAAGAAATACGATGCTATAAGCAATCATGCATATAAGAGATCAAAGAAGACTCAAATAATATTCATGGATACAAACTGATCATGAACTCAAAATTCATCGGATCCCAACAAACACACCGCAAAAGTTTACATCAAATAGATCTCCAAGAGACCATTGTATTGAGAATCATAAGAGAGAGAGAAGAAGCCATCTAGCTACTGCCTACGGACCCGTAGGTCTATGGTGGAATACTCACGCATCATCGGAGAGGCACCTATGAGGAAGATGAACCCCTCCGTGATGGTGTTTAGAGTGGATCTCGCGGTTCTGGAACTTGCGGCGGCTGGAATTGTGTTTCATCGAATCCTCTAGGGTTTTCGTATTTTCTGGGAATTTATAGGCTTGATAGTCGGTTGAGGCGGTGCCCGAGGTGGCCATCCCCCACTAGGCCGCTCCAGGGGGCCTCTGGCGCGCCCTGGTGGAGGGTGGCCACCCTGGGGCCCCTCTTCTAGTGTTCTTTGGCCCATCTTCTTTCTTCTGGTCCATAAAAAATCCACAAAAATCCCCGCAGCATTTGGGCTCTATTTGGTACTGATTTTCTGCGAAGTAAAAAACAACCAAAAACAGCAACTGGCACTTTGGCACTATGTCAATAGGTTAGTCCCAAAAAATGATATAAAGTTGTAATAAAATGATTGTAAAACATCCAAGAATGATAATATAACAGCATGGAACAAGCAAAAATTATAGATACGTTGGAGACGTATCAGGCCCCTCGGGTGATCCGACCTAGATAAGCATGGCGATGCGATGAGGATTATGAGATAATCCGAAATGTTGGTCGGATTCACCAGAACGAGAAAGAGGTCATGCTGCACAAGGATGACCATGTCGCCTTGAGCATGACAACGTATATCATGTGGCAAAGAACAGAAGTGTGATGTATAGGTTCGCCTAACCAGCTTCATCGGACACTTGGAGTCGGCACGCTTTGCTAGAGGCTGCTACCGACTAGTCGAGTCGAATGTGATCTGACTCGCGACCAAGTGAATGAGAACCTAAGGGGTCGCATGCTTAAGGGAAGGAACACGTGGGCTTTAGGATCCGTGCGAGGCCCAAGAGTTGAGCCCGCCCTGGATGCCTATATATAGTGGAGGTGCGGCACACCCATCTGGTTGATCGCTTCAGCGCCGTCATTAGGGCTTTGCATCTGTTGCAACTGGCCACCTCCACTTGCCGCCGCCGACTGTGTAATCAGACCTAGCAGTCCGCCGCACGCTGTTCCTCCTGCATGCGCGGATACCGTTAGAGGAGATGCACTTGCGCCGCTCCGGCGAACCTGTACGTGGCATCCAGCGATCGGCTGCGCGAGGGAGATCGGATCGGTTGTTTGAGGGAGATCGAACGAGGAGGAGACGGACCATGCGAACGCGCTGCCCCAACTCTACTTCCGCTGCATGGCACTGCGCGTCTAGTGGTAATGAGCTGTGATCCATCTCCGTAGCATGTTCTTGGATGTTCTGCTCGTAGGAAAATTTTAATTCGCATGCGATGCACCTACGGTAGAACACAATAGTGGTATCAGAGCCTCTCTTATAGGATTTGGATTCAGATCGGATGCATATTTGATATGTGGAGGCGGCGGATGAGATCTGTCGTCGTTCATGAGATCGGCTATGTGCACGGTTGATGAGATCAACTGCACATCGGGGTCGTTGAGGCTATATTTTGTGTCGATCGGAATCGATGAGGTTGTGACACAACCTACCCCTACCGGTCGGTATCCACCATCGGGGTTAACAGTGAAACGTAAATCCGAATCAGGTTCACAATGATCGATGAGATCGGTCAGATCAGAAAATCCGGCGTGATCGGAATACAAATTTGATCTGTGATTTCTGAAAACGTCGGGCGCTGCCCCTTCGAACCCCGCCCGCTAACCGGCTAGCGGGACCACGGTGTGCGTAGCGCCTTGTATTTCATACACGATCACACAAACCGGTAGATTGTGATTCTATGCACAACTTTGTTTTGCAGGTTTGATGTGAATAGTATGGCTCACGTGTATGTGATGCATGTGTGTAACTTAACATGACCTGCGTGTCATGATTGTCAGCCGGCAGGAGCCAAAGTGCTGTCATTATATTGTATAACGACCTGCGTGTCGACTTGTGATTCTCTATAAATTCATTACTAGTTGTAGTAGTTGGAGAACAGAGATCAAGTTCGAGGCTTTGGCGTCCCGGTGTGACGAACAAGATGGAGTTCCGTCCTGGTCATCGGAGTTGGAGCCAGCCTGGAAGGACATACATGAAGGAGCCCTACTATTTCACATATTTATGTTTATATGTGATTGATATTGCTTCTTGTTTCTATGCATGTTAAAATGGTAGAAAGATCCCTTGTTAATATCAACCACATTGCCATTCCGGATGTTGCACCTTCGCACGTCAAGTACGTCTATTGGTGGGCTCATAAAATTGAGGTGCCACTAGGTGTCCTTGAACTGGAGGGTTCGTGTCGGACACGGACATGCACTGCATCAGGTTAACTTGATAAGGCTATCAAAATGGTTTTTGGTCTTGTGGCAAAGAAGGTTGGGAGCCAGGGTATAAGATACCTACCCGACTGACAGGAGTCGTACAGAGATAGATTAGCAAAGAGTTGCTTACCGAATAGGCAAGTTGGCTAGCAGTGATGCTAAAGCTCACTAGTCGCTCGCGCTAGACGGGTCCTGAATCACTGAGAGTTCACGGAGGGATGCCGACTTCAGTGGGAGTAGTTCTCTTTAAGGCTTGAATTACTCTACATAAACACATTGCTTAGTGATTGCGTATTTTCTGTTGTAGATCAATGGCACCACCTGCTCAACCCAACTTTGCATTGAAATCAATTCTAGAAAAGGATAAACTGAACAGAACAAACATTACCACCTGGTATAGAAATTTGAGAATTGTTCTCAAGCACGATAAAAAGGATCATGTTCTAGAGGATCCACTTCCAGAGGAACCTGCCGAGAATGCTAGTGGCACAACCAAGAATGCCCATCAGAAACTCGTTGATGAATCAAACGAGATCAGCTGCCTCATGCTGGCTTGTATGGAGCCCGATTTGCAATAGCATTTCGAAAACGTTGAGGCTTTCGATGCGATCGAGAGTCTCAAGAGCATGTTTTAGGTGCAGACTAGGACCGAAAGGTTCAACGGCTGGCAATCCTTGACGGATTGTAAGCTGAAAGAGGGTGATCCACTGAGCCCGCATGTGATCAAGATGATCGGTATGTGCAAGCTTTGGATCGGTTAGGCTTCCCACTTGGGGACGAGGTTTCCACGGATGCAATTTTGGGTTCTCTTCCACCTAGCTATGGGACGTTCGTCTCGAACTATCATATGCACGACATGGATAAGAAGCTCACTGAATTCCATGGGATGCTTAAGGTGGTAGAGCAAGATATTAAAAAGGCACGCATCAACTATTGATTGTGCAGAACTCGGCTAAGTTCAAGAAGAGTTGGTCCAAGAAAAAGGGTAAGGCAAAGGGCATGGAGAAGGTTGCCTCCGCCGCTGCACCAAAGCCGGGACCGGACTCAAAGACCATTTGCTTTCATTGCAAGGAAACTGGTCACTAGAAGAGGAACTGTAGCAAGTGGCTTGTTGGGCATGGAAAGAAGGCCGGAAATGCTTCTTCAGGCAAAGGTACACTTGTTACATATGTTATAGACATTTACCTTGCTGACATACCTAGTAGCTCTTGGGTATTTGATACCGGATCGGTTGTTCATATATGCAACTCGATGCAGGGGCTGATAAGAACTAGGCGTGTGGCACAAGGGGAGATTGACATCAGGGTTGGCAACAAAGCAAGATTTGCTGTGCTGGAGGTCGGCATGATGCAGCTTCAGCTTCCTTCTGGATTCATTTTGGAATTGAATAATTGTTATTACATTCCTGCACTTAGTCGGAACATTATTTCTGCCTCATGTTTGATGAGTCAAGGTTATGAATTCAATTTAAAGGACAATGGTTGTTCATTTTATTTGAATGGAATGTTCCATGGCTATTCACCCATTGTAGATGGGCTATATTTTGAATCTGGAAACGGAACCAGTCTATAACATGAATGTCAAGAGGCATAAACCTAATGAGATAAATCTAACTTACTTCTGGCATTGCCAGCTTGGACATATTAGTCTAAAACGCATGAAGAAGCTCCATGATGATGGACTCCTAACTTCGTCCGACTTTGGGTCGTTCGACACATGTGAATCATGCTTGCTAGGCAAGATGACTAAGTCTCCTTTTGCAAAGAGTTGCGAAAGGGCGTCCGAGCTGTTGGAGCTTATACACAGTGATGTGTGTGGTCCAATGAGCACAACGGCCAGAGGTCGCTATCAGTACTTCATGACTTTTACCGATGACTTGAGTAGATATGGATATATCTATTTGATGAGGCACAATCAGAAACTTTTGAAAAGTTCAAAAGGTTTCAAAACGAGGTTGAAAATCAGCTTGGCAAGACGATAAAACTTCTACGACCAGATCGTGAGGTGAGTACATGAGCCAAGAGTTTGATGATCATCTAAAAAGCCGAGGTATAGTACCTCATCTCACACCTCCGGGTATGCCGCAGAGAAACGGTGTGTCAGAACGGAGAAATCAAACCTTGTTGGACATGGTCCGATCGATGATGAGCAAATCGTATTTACCCTTGTCATTCTGGGGATATGCTCTAGAAAATGCAGCTTTCACACTTAATAGGGTACCATCAAAGTCTGTAGATAAGACATCACATGAGATATGGACTGGGAAGGGTCCTAGTTTGTCTTTTCTAAAGATTTTGGGTTGTGAAGCATTTGTCAAAAGACTCATGTCGGACAAGCTTACACCCAAGTCGGATAAATGCATATTCGTGGGATATCCGAGGGAAACCTTGGGATACAGCTTCTACAACCGAGAAGAGAACAAAGTGTTTGTTGCTTGGAACGGGGTTTTCCTAGAGAAAGAGTTTCTCAGTTGGGAGGCCAATGGGAGGACGGTGCGACTCGAAGAAATTAGAGAGCCACTCGGGGACAACTCGGCTGGTGATGAGATCATACCGGAGTTGGTCAGGGAACCCATAGTGGAATCGGCACCAGAGCCACGGAGGTTAGAAAGATTGCGTAGAGTGCGCGATGTGTTGTTGCTAGAAAGCGACGAGTCGGCCACGTATGCGGAAGCGATGGTGTGCCCAGATTCCGAGGCATGGCTGGAGGCCATGAGATCCGAGTTAAAGTCCATGGATGATAATCAAGTCTGGGACTTGGTTGATAAGCCACCTGGCGTAATTGCCATTGGTTTCAAATGGGTCTTTAAGAAGAAAACCGATGTGGATGGAAATGTTCAGATCCACAAAGCTCGGCTTGTCACTAAAGGTTATGGACAAGTTCAAGGAATTGACTACGATGAGGCCTACTCGCCGGTAGCGATGCTAAAGTCGGTGAGGATCATACTAGCTATAGCTGCATATTTCGATTATGAGATATGGCAAATGGATGTCAAAATGGCTTTCCTTCATGGAAATTTAAAGGAGGATGTATACATGATACAGCCTGAAGGTTTTGTCGTTCCAAATAAAGCTAGTAAAATATGCAAGCTCAAGAGATCCATTTATGGATTGAAGCAAGCAGCTCGGAGTTGGAACATTTGTTTTGATGAAGTCATTGTTGACCTAGGTTTCATCAAGAACGAAGAGGACTATTGTTTATACAAGAAGTCTAGTGGGAGCTCGGTAGTATTTTTGATCATGTATGTGGATGACATACTGCTTATCGGAAATGATGTTTCGATGCTGAACTCAGTCAAGGAATCATTGAATGGCAAGTTTTTGATGAAAGACCTTGGAGAAGCGGTATACATTTTAGGCATCAAGATCTATAGAGATAGATCGAAGAGGCTGCTCAGCTTAAGCGAGAGCACGTACATAGACAAAGTGTTGAAGCGGTTCAACATGAGTGAGGCCAAGAAAGGGTTCTTGCCCATCTCACATGGTATAAGGCTAAGGAAGACTCAGAGTCCTACGACTTCTTATGAGCGAAACCGGATGAGTAAGATTCCATATGCTTCGGCAATAGGATCAATCATGTATGTCATGCTATGTACTCGGCCTGATGTTGCCTATGCAATAAGCTTAATAAGTAGATACCAGGTCGACCCAGGTGAGAGTCACTGGACAGCGGTGAAAACTATCTTGAAGTACCTGAAAAGGACTAAAGAGATGTTCCTAGTTTATGGAGGTAAGGAGGAGCTCTGCGTAAAGGATGGACATGCGATGAGGATTATGAGATAATCCGAAGTGCTGGTCGGATTCACCAGAATGAGAAAGAGGTCATGCTGCACAAGGATGACCATGTCACCTTGAGCATGACAGCATATATCATGTGGCAAAGGGAACAGAAGTGTGATGTACAGGTTCGCCTAATCAGCTTCATCGGACACTTGGAGTCGGCACGCTTTGCTAGAGGCTGCTACCGACTAGTCGAGTCGAATGTGATCTGACTCGCGACCAAGTGAATGAGAACCTAAGGGGTCGCACGCTTAAGGGAAGGAACACGTGGGCTTTAGGATCCGTGCGAGGCCCAAGAGTTGAACCCGCCCCGGATGCCTATATATAGTGGAGGTGCGGCACACCCATCTGGTTGATCGCTTCGGCGCCGTCATTAGGGCTTTGCATGTGTTGCAACTAGCCACCTCCACTTGCCGCCGCCGACTGTGTCATCGAACCTATCAGTCCGTCGCACGGTGTTCCTCCTGCATGCACGGATACCGTTAGAGGCGGTGCACTTGCGCCGCTCCGACGAACCTGTACGTGGCATCCGGCGACCGGCTGCGCGAGGGAGATCGGATCGGCTGTTCGAGGGAGATCGGACAAGGAGGAGACGGACCACGCAAACGCGCTGCCCCAACTCTACTTCTGCTGCACGGCACTGCGCATCTAGTGGTAACGAGCTGTGATCCATCTCCGTTGCATGTTCTTGGATGTTCTGCACGTAGGAAAATTTTAATTCCCATGCGATGCACCTACGGTAGAACACAACAGTCTCTGCGCGTAGACAGGGCCGGAAGTTTCGGAATCCGAAGGTTCCGGGCAATGTCCAGGCTGGTTCCGGGCTATCCCGAGAGTTGGCACACCCTCGGCTATGCTGGGCGCCGGAGGCCAGAAGTTCCGGGATGGCTGGACGTTCAGAGGGCCGGAAGTTCCGGGCTGGTGGCCGGAAGTTCCGGGCTTTCCTGAAGTTTCTCCTCGCTTCTTCTTCCTTCTCTTCCAAGCTTTCCTCGCAAATGGTGTAGTCCTTCCTCGACACTTGCATTCCTCCTCGTCATCCGTGAACCTCCGACAATACCTATGTATGCACACGAGAGGAGTGTCAAGTAGTATACCATCCTCGAAGGGGTCAAGTGAACACGTGTAAAGGAGATGATTCACCTTTATGTATGCGGAGTAGATGCGGCATGTGTCACTTTCCGAAAGGACTCTTGTCATGGTGATGTCCGTAAGATGCTCCGCATCATCCCCTCCCCCTTGGGAAAGATTCATCCTCGGATCGAAATCCAAATCACCATGGGAAAGAGATGGCGTCGCCGTGTAAAAGTGGAGGGTCACCAAACAATCATCGTCATCAATCTCGAAATGGGCACTGTCTAATGTCGCACCCTCTTGTAAATCCTTCAAAAATAGCAAACACGACAAACACTTGGAAAAACAAATGTGGTTAGTGTTAGTGCAAAACCAAGCATTCAAGTGATGAATCACCGCACAAGTGTTTTCATCATGCATATCATATGGTGTGACAAAGGATTGTGGCATGGCATGTAAGCATATAAATTGAGCACAATCTAAGGCATCATGGAAACAAATATGCAAAGGCGAGGTAGGGATGCAAATATGTGACAATATAACAAGCATATACCTCATGGTCATAGAAATCATGCACAAAGCAATCGACGAAAGGTCTATGGTAGGCATAGGACTCATTCACAACACCAAGTAAAATGTAGTGTCTAAACACATGGAGCAATCCAAAGTGCAAGGCAATCCAAGCATAATGTGCGCATGGTGTGGTGAAGATAGTGCGGCACTCAACACAATATAAAGAGCAATTGGTCATCATGTGTGAGTTAATCAAGTCAAGCATGTAGCAAGCAATGTGGCATGGAAAATGTGAAGAAATAACATTGTTGCAACCAAACATATGATAGGAGAAATCAATCCACAAGCTGGATGCAACACACAAGGTATATATGTCATGATGCATGGAAAGATGACAATCATGTGTGGAAGCAATATCTCTATCATGTGTACAAGTAAGTGGTCCAAGATGACCAATATATGTCATTGTACAAGCAACACAAGTAGGACGAGCCACAATATCCATGCTCAAGAAGGATGTCACCTCAAAACCGTGACCTTGTGTGTCCGTCACAATGCCGATGCGCAAGCAAGTGTGATGTAGAAACACGTCGGTATAGCATGGTTCGCTCTCAAGAGCTCGAATGGTCAACTCACCTGAAGTGGAAGTTGACATGTAGTCGAAGTATCCTACACATGCACAAACAAAAACAAGGAATGTATATGCATGGTAGATAAACATATCATCCATCATGATGGTTCTCTTATCTTGCACATAACCATTAGGATCACAAGTGCATGAATAATATGACGCAACAATGGATATATTCATGGCACTAGGCATATGGTGCAAAGAAGGAAGGCAAGCATGCTTCACATAAGAGATGTCAAAATCTCCAATAATATGAGAGAAAAGGCGAAAGAATAGTTCGCTTTGTGCTCACCGTTTTGAAATCATGCATGCTGGAAAACGTGCTTGGCAAAGTCCCATGTTTATGGAAGTGTTTATAGTGGAAGCTTGGGGGATTTGGAAAGAGAGAAATGACAAACTTTTCAAAGGGATTCCCCCATCTCTCAGCTCGTGGAAAGCTAGATTCAAGGAGGACTTCGGTTTACTCGTTCACAGGTCTCCGCAGAGAGCTTCTGCTTTAATTACTTTGTTTGTTAGCTCACTTTAACTCTGTGATGTCCCGTGTGTGATATTTCTCTTGTAAGTCTGAATAGCCTTTTGTACATCCTCTTCCGCCCCTCAAACACTCTTCTCTAATCCCCCCTACCTCATTCATGTAACTCTAGAGGCTGCCTAACCTTTTAACCATCTAATATAAAGAGAAGTCAGTGGGAGGTTTTTCCCACTGTCAAGATTCCTCAAAAAAAATATGAGAGAAAACTATGGGTGCAACCTCATTAGCAAAATTAATGGCATTGTTGCACTCAATACATGGAAAATTATCTAGCAGGAGAGAGGCAACACATGGAGACATATGACAACAAGCAATAGCAATCATGTGTGAAGCATGGCAATGGTTGTCATCAACCGCATGAAATGAGCAAGTAGTAATCATCGGTGATGCAACACATGAAGCAAGAAAATCGGTCATCCATGCAAACTAGTAGTACGAAGATGCAACACACTAGAGGAAATCATGGCAATCATGTCATGTGAGCAAATAGTAGGCATAGGCAATGCACATGACATATCGCGAGCACGAACACAAAGCAAGATCAATGTGTCATCATAGGCATGGATCACAAAGCAAAAATGGCAATAGAAAGTAATATCTCTACCAAGCTTGCAAGTACACATACAAGTCATATAATCAAGTGTCATGTGAGATACGAAGCATGGGTCACAATTGCATGGCAAGGGCATAGAAATGAGCGTATCATGCAAAGTGAACATGGCAATATGGGCACAATAAGTGTAATGAGCAAGAAACCATAGCCATGTGAGAGCCATGTAAAAGAAATGTGCGAAGTATTTGCAAAAAGAGGGTGGGTGGAGGGTAACCACTCCATGGTGGCGCACGTCTTCGTTGCTCTCTAGATCTCTTTTCGCCAACTTGTGCGCTTGCGAGGTTGACAAAGAATCATGTGTACCCACACAACAAGGAGACACACGAAACAAAGTATGTGCATGGTAAATGTACACATCATCCGTTAGGATGTGTGTGTGCTTGTGTTCGTTAGCACAAAATGTCCAATGCTCAAATAAATGAGATGCATGATATAAGAACATGTCATCCATCATGAAAGGTTTGTTATTATGTATAGCATAATGGAGACTAGAAATATGTAGTGCATCACTTGAAATATCGAGAGCATTGTTATGCATGGTATGCGGGTGGTGCACACAAGTATTGGGATCATGCAATGGATTGGATGGAACAAAATCTCCTAACATGTATGAGGAAACTATGGAGGTCTCCTCATGTTCAATAGCGGAAGCATAATTCGGAGAATATGGACAACATCCAAAACAATGGAATTCCAAATCATGGAGATCGTGGCATGGCATATGATAATTATTGCGCAAATGATGCAAAGGAAGCATGGCAATATCCTCACAAGAAAAGCAAATTTCAATAACCATGGGCTTGTCGTCTATGCCATATGAGCATATTGGATTAATTTTTATGGGATATGCATAGTCGCTATGGTGAGATTGCAAAGGTGCAGTATGGGAAATTTCACGCATAGCATATGACAAGTTTAGCGGATTATCAAACATGATGTGACCAATAGAATTTTCACATGATATCCTATGGAGTATAGCATCACAACTAGGTAAGTCAACATGCTCATCATCATATTCATCAAAAATTGGTGGCATGTCTAAGCATGAAGAAGACATAGCATGTGGTGTGTCCATAAGGTGATCAACATCATGTAAGCAATCAATGGTAAGATAGTCCACTAGTGGGACAAGTAAAGAACCTTCACCTATGTTACCTTTAGAGCTCCGCTCATGTGATGTAGGTGAGGTGGGAAGGACCAACTCGTGGTCAACATCATGATGGAACCATGTGGGTGGGGCATCATCGTCCACCATAGCGATCATCATTCCCATTGGAGGAATGGACTCGTCGAGGGTAGGCACGTCGGCATGTAGGAGACCTTGCACCAAAGAAGAAGACACAATAGGAGTATAGGGTAAGTTGTTAGAAATCATCGTGGCCTCACATGCCCTCTCAGCTACCTCACTCACTAAGTGTTGTGGCTCACTCACTCCCTCTAGGATGCTCTCACTCATATGGTTGGTTGAGTCACTCAAAGGGTGGTGATGGCTCTCAACCTCACATAGGAATTTTGGCATGTTTTCGTGTATGGGTCTAGTGGTGGTCATGCTCATCCCCTCATAGGAAATGCACTCAATGTCACATATGGTCGAGTCACGCATGTCACTCATGTAATGGTGGCTCTCCTCACACTGAAATTGGGGCATCTCGTCATATGTGGGTGTCGGAGAGATGTAGGTGCAAACGTCTCCATGCTCAACTCCTTTCGCGTCCGTGGTTCAAGGGATAGTCCCATGATCAACCTCCTCATCCATAATGCCTCCGAAGATGAATGTTGTGGGGTGTGGCAAAACATCAATCTCCTCCAAGACCGAAGGGAACATCCCAAGCTCATCCTCGGTGCTCGACTCCAAGTGTGAGTCCCATATGGGCGCCGTATTCATGTTGTCGAAGAGGGTCGCGCTTGCCGCCGTGGTCGAAGGGAAAATCCCATGCTCGACCATCTTGTTGCCGTTTACTTGTATGAGGGCCGAAGATGGCACCTCGTCGCGCGCCTCCATGACCATAGGGAGATTCCCATGCTCGGCCATCTTCCTTGGGATGCCTCCGAAGATGGAAGGGTCATCCATGCGTGTAGTCGGTCGCCTTGATGTTGGTGTCGAAGCTTGTCCTTGGTGGCCTTCATCGCGCACTTGTTTCTTGGAGGTGGCTTGCCCTTCGCGATGATGTAGATCACGAGCGTGATGGTTGTTGTGGCGGTCGTCTCGAAGATGAGGACGTGGCCAACTTGTGCTTGCATCGGATGGGCGCTCCAAAGATGTGCGACTTGAGCGTCTCCGCCTTGAAGATGACGAAGGGGAAGAAGACTTGTAGTTGGCCAACACATGTCGAAGTCGCTCAATGTGTGCGTCCAACTTGTTGTCGATGTAGTCTCTTTTCTGAGCTTCGGAGTGTCATATGTCGGTGGCGAGTCGCTCGAGTTTTTTGTTGATGTAGTTGTTCATGTTGATGTAGTCATCGGTGACCGGAGATGATGTGCTTTGCCTATCCATCACAAGACTCGAGCAAAGGTGAGTGGGAAATGGGATAAACAATACAAAGATGTCGTTCCCAAAGTTTAGGATGTATCCCGTTTCACTCAATGTGAATTGAGAGAATAGTGGAATTGGTACCGGACTCGTTCACTCACACCTATAACATAAAGCTTGTCGAGTGGCTTGGTTAGGACAAGTGGCACAAAATTCAAGCAAATGTCAATCCAAGATATCGAAAATGTTGAGGAAGATTCACAAATTTTCAATGCAAAGCAAATAGATAAATAGCTATGATGGCACTAGGAACACACACACGGATGGATAAATGGGATCCGCGCAACCAAGGAATGAGCACAAAATTGAGAGACCCGGGAAAAGCTCTTGTTGCTCGGATACTAGATAGAAAATAGCCCGATTGCTCAAATGGGCTAGATACGTGCTTGTGCACCAACCTATGAGAGTAAATGTGCCGTCTTCAATCCCAAGTATGCTATGTATGTATGATCCAAGTGTATGTACTATGCAAAATGGCTCAATGCTATTGCTATTGCTTACAAGCTCTTATGTATCTCCTCTTTTGCTTAAAAGCTTTTTGATCTTTTGCTCTTTTTTTCCTATGCTTGATGCTTGAACCAAGATATGAGACACGTATGTTGGATATGCACGAGAGAGACTTATCGCACAATATAGATAGCGAGATGTTTGCACGCTAAAACTAGCTATGCGGCATAAGAGTAACACTACGGTGCACAAGTAATGTGGCCCGGCAATTCTCAACTTGCTAGTCTCAATGGGTAAGGTACGCAATACTCGAAGCGATCAATGCAATGGCAAGGTAATATACAATGATGTCGTCGAGATTACCGTCATTGCTTACGGTTGATGTGCCAAAAGGCGAAGTGGCCGATGTCGATGTCGAGACTGAGGCAATGATGAGTGGCGGTGTTGTCGATGTAGAACCATCCCTAATTGGTTGAAACACCTTAGGAAATGAAAACCGCAACTCAAAATCTGAAACAAAATTGGGCTAGATTGGCGGAAGTCTAAGGTGGGAAGGTTATGCGGAAGTTATGGTGGTGGCCTAGGGAAAGATGCCAAATATGCAAAAACTTGATGGAGTAAGATGGTTTTGGAAGTATCTTTCTTGGATGGGGGTGTTAATAGCTATCCAACGAGCTAAAGAACGTCAAAATCGGACTCCGGATGAATTAATTATGGCCAAAACAGTGGAAAGGCTGAAGCTGAAATCTATGCAATGACTCTGGTTAGGCCGGAAGTTCCGGGCCTAGGGCCGGAAGTTCCGGGCTCCGAAAGTTCCGGGGGTTTACCGGAAGTTCTGGGGGTCACGGGAAAGTGTGGGGAAAACCGGGGATTTTTTGGTGGAAACTTTCTGGTTAGGCCGGAAGTTCCGGGGGAGGGCCGGAAGTTCTGGGGGGCGGAAGTTTCGGATGATGCCGGAAGTTCCAGGGATCGCGAAAACAAGTCCGGGACAAACCCTAGTTTCCGGATCTGAGAACGGGGGCAGAAAAGCTCAATTTCGTGGGTCAAAATTGATGGGGTAAAAGAAAATTTGAGGGGAATTTGTGGTGGGAAAGCTAGATCTACTTGCCAAACACGAATTCCATGGAT
Organism: Elymus sibiricus; assembly: GCA_039707655.1. Taxonomy (NCBI): domain Eukaryota; kingdom Viridiplantae; phylum Streptophyta; class Magnoliopsida; order Poales; family Poaceae; genus Elymus; species Elymus sibiricus. Next base: position 214,775,187 of record CM077665.1, on the reverse strand, counting down.
CAAAATCAACAAAATCTCACAAGAACCAACAAATTGCAAAAAAAATGGTGCGTCTATTTTTGTGGGTATTTTCGAATTGGGGCAAAAATACACAAAATTGGGCTAGAAAACGAAGGTGAGGACTCCAAATTCGTGAGAAACGTGGCTCTTGATACCAAGATGATACGGGGCAAACCCGTGGGTGGCCCGATCTTCACGAATTGGAGGTGGATTCAAGGAAGAACACGAAGAACACGAGGGGAAAACATGGAGAAAACAAAGAGTGGAACACTCTATTGGCCAAGATCCACACCAAATACTCCTCAAATTCAAGAACAACAACGGAAATAAAGATACATGGGTAGTTCATCCAAATCTCTAGGAGAGATGGGCCTTGAAATCCGTAGACGGATCTTCCCTCGAAAGGGGCCTTGACATCCTCTAGGGATCTTCTCCGGCGGAGGCCGAGAAGTAGAGTAAGGAGCAAAGCTCATCTATCTATGAATGAGCTATCACTTTGCTAACCCTAGAATGGAGGTGGGAGAAGAGTAAATATAGTGCAATCCACGAAGGGGTAAATGAGGGGCAAAATAGGTACACGGGCTGCGGCCCAAGTATCCGTGCGTAGACAGGGCCGGAAGTTCTAGGGAGGGCCGGAAATTCCGGTATCTGGAGGTTCCGGGCAAGGTCCAGGCTAGTTTCGGGCTACCCAGAGAGTTGGCACACTCTTGGCTATGCTGGGCGCCGGAGGCCGGAAGTTCCGGGACGGCCGGACGTTCCAGGGGCCGGAAGTTCCGGGCTGGTGGTCGGAACTTCCGGGCTTTCCTGAAGCTTCTCCTCGCTTCTTCTTCCTTCTCTTCCAAGCTTCCCTCGCGGATGTTGTAGTCGTTCCTCGGCACGTGCACTCCTCATCATCATCCGTGAAGCTCCGACAATACCTATGTATGTACATGAGAGGAGTGTCAAGTAGTATACCATCCTCGAAGGGGTCAAGTGAACACGTGTAAAGGAGATGATTCACCTTTATGTATGCGGAGTAGATGCGGCACGTGTCACTTACTGAACGGACTCTTTTCATGGTGATGTCTGTAGGATGCTCCGCATCACATCTCTCCTAGAGATTTGGATGAACTACTCATGTATCTTTATTTCCATTGTTGTTCTTGGATCTTGATGCACCTCATGTATTGCTTGTGATTTGAGCAGTACTTGTTGTGGATCTTGTCCAATAGAGTGTTTTCCCCTTTGATTTCTCCATGTTTTTCCCTTGCGTTCTTCATGTTCTTCGTGTTTGATGATCCACAAGTATAGGGGGTCAATCGTAGTCCTTTCGATAAGTAAGAGTGTCGAACCCAACGAGGAGCAGAAGGAAATGACAAGCGGTTTTCAGCAAGGTAATTTCTGCAAGCACTGAAATTGTAGGTTACAGGTAGTTTGATAGGAAGATAATTGGTAAGAGCAAGTAACGGTAATGGTAAATAAAGTGCGGCAAGATAGCCCAATCCTTTGGTGGCAAAGGATAGGCCAAAACGGTCTCTTATAATAAGCAAAGCGTTCTTGAGGGTACACGGGAATTTCATCTGGTCACTTCCATCATGTTGGTTTGAATTGCGTTCGCTACTTTGATAATTTGATATGTGGGTGGACCGGTGCTAGGGTGTTGCTCTTACTTGAACAAACCTCACACTTATGATTAACCCCATCGCAAGCATCCGCAACTACGAGAAAAGTATTTAAGATAAAATATAACCATAGCATTAAACATTTGGATCCAAATCAGCCCCTTACGAAATAGTGCATAAACTAGGGTTTAAGCTTCTGTCACTCTACCAACCCATCATCTAATAACTACTCCACAATGCATTCCCTTAGGCCCAAAGATGGTGAAGTGTCATGTTGTCGACGTTCACATGACACCACTAGGCATTCATATCATCAAAATATCGAACACATATCAACTTCACATGATCACTTGCAACATGACTTCTCCCGTGACCTCAAGAACAAAGGTAAATACACACAAATGATATTCATGCTCAAGATCAGAGGGGTATTAAATAGAATAATGGATCTGAACATATAATCTTCCACCAAATAAACCATATAGTAATCAACTACGAGGTGTAATCAACACTACTAGTCACCCACAGGTACCAATCTGAGGTTCCAGTACAAAGATTGAACACAAGAGATGAACTAGGGTTTGAGAGGAGATGGTAATGTTGAACATGTTGATGAAGATTGGCCTCCCAAAGATGAGAGGGTTGTTGGTGATGACGGTGGCTTCGATTTCCCCCTCCGGGAGGGAAGTTCCCCCGGCGGAATCGCTCTGCCGGAGGGCAAAAGTGCTCCTGCCCAAGTTCTGCCTCGAGACGGCGGCTTTCCGTCCCGAAAGTCCCCTCTTGATTTTTTTTCTAGGTTAAAAGACCTTAAGTACCAGAAGATGGGCACCAGAGGTGGGCTGGGCTGGCCACAACCCACCAGGACGCGCCTGGGGGGCCTGGCGCGCCCTGGTGTCTTGTGGTCACCAGGTGGCCTCCTCCGGTAGTTATTTGCTCCAGTATTTTTTTTTATTCCAAAATAATTCTCCGTGAAGTTTCAGCTTATTTGGAGATGTGCAGAATAGGTGTCTCTGATATGCTTTTTCAGGTCCAGATTTCCAGCTACCCGAATTCTCCCTGTTTGTGTAAGCCTTGCATATTATGAGAGAAAAGACATTAGAATTACTCCATAAAGCATTATTATGCATAAAAACATTATAAATAACAGCAAGAAATCATGATGCAAAATGGACGTATCAACTCCCCCAAGCTTAGACCTCGCTTGTCCTCAAGCGAAAGCCGATATCGAAAAACATGTCCCTAAGGTTTGAGAGAGAGGTGTCGATAAAAACAAAATACGGACATAGTAGCATCATGCTTATTATCATAGCAGCAACAAACTTTGTCATAGGACCTTTTCGTATAACTTTTATTATATAACTTCATCATATAACTTCTCATGAACAAGTAACAATTCATCACAACATAGAAGTATAAAGCATAAACCTTATTGAAAACCAACAAACTATGTTCTCAGTCAACTTTGCAACTACAATTCATCATATTTGCAGGTAGGGTCTCGTGTCGGAGCCTTTTGGCAAGTCCACAGACTCAACCATCATTTAATCTATTATGATTGCTAACACTCACATCATACCCATGAGCAAAAAGTTTCAACCGGACACATAGAAAGATAGGGGCTTATAGTTTTGCCTCCCAACGTATTCACCTCAAGGGTGATGTCAACAATAATAACCCATGCTCACTCATATCCAACTGGATTTATGTGCCTAGATATTTCCTCACCACATGATGCTTGCAAAAAGAAAAAGTAAAAAGGAATAGGAAAGAATACTTTGACTCTTGCATAAAAGTAAAAGATAGGCCCTTCGCAGAGGGAAGCAGAGGTTGTCATGCGCTTTTTGGTTTGTATGCCAAATCCCTTAATGCAAAAGAACGTCACATTATATGCCCCTTATGATAGCAACCTTTATTATGCAGTCTGTCACTTTTATTACTTTGCCATCACAAGTTCGTACAACGCTCAATTTTCTCTTACACTAATTGATCAAACACATTTAGAAGCAATTTTTTATTGCCTTAGTGCACCGATGACAACTTACTTGAAGGATCTTACTCAATCCATAGGTAGGTATGGTGGACTCTCAAAACATGAGTTTGGGTTTAGGGTTTTTGGATGCACAAGTACTATCTCTACTTAGTGCGGAATTTTGCCTAGCAAAGATATTGAGCAAGCACCACATGTTGAAGGATCTATGACAATATAACTTCTATGTGAATATGAACAAACATAAATCATTACATTGTCTTCCTTGTCCAACGTCAACAATTTTGGCATATAATATTTAATGGGGGCTCACAATCATAAAAGGTGTCCAAGATAGTGTATTTGCATGTGAATCTTCTCTTCCCTTATTAATTCTTTCATGAATTGCATCATTGACCAATGCTATGTTTGTCAATTTCCAATAAATTTTACCACTTATACGTTTCCTTATGTGATGTCATTACTTACCATAAGATTAGCATATGATCCTTTTCATTTATTTCCTTTTTATTTTGATTGCAAAAGGAAAGTAAAGAAGCAAAAGTTCAAACTAAACTTTATTATATAACTCTCACTCGATTACATAGATAGATAGATCACGAAACTAGTACTCGAAAATAGATTATACTAAACTTTTATTCAACTAGATCATGAAAGAGCTAAGGATCGAACTAAAATAGGTAAAGGTAAATAAAAGTGATGGTGATACGATACCGGGGCATCTCCCCCAAGCTTGGCTCAAGCCAAGGGAAGTGCCCATACCCGTGTACTCAAGTCTCCTTTGGTGGTGAAGATGATGAAGGTGGTGGTGATGAAGTGTCACACTTTAGCCTCAATAGGTACTCCAGTTTATGGATGACGCTCCGAAGGGTGATGATGTGCTCCTCAAGCAAAATATTTTCACGGGTGAGAAATTTATACTGAACACGAACCACTTCGAAAGCCCTAAAAGCCTCAATTTCAGTGGGGGTGAGATGATTGTAATAAGGTCGAAGGATATCTTCTTCTTCCTCCTCTTCTGTTGGCATGGATTGCCCTCCTTCTTGAGCTTGATCCCTCATAGCTTCCTGGCCCTTGTCTTCATTGTTGGCTTCTTTTGGCTCCTCTCTCTTCAGCTCCATCTTCATCAACCAAACATCTTCTTCTACGTTATTGGAGGAGGGAGAAGACATGATGCATGGCTTGATAGATCTGATAAGAAAACAACACGAAACAAGAACAGGGGATTTTTCTGCGATGCGGTGGTCGGGGGTATATATAAAGATTTTTTATCTTGGGAAGCAAGAATATAGAAGGAAAACGGAGGGGAAGGTGCCCGAGGGAGTCACAACCCACCAGGGCGCGCCAGGGAGGGCATGCGGGCCCTGGTGTATCGTGCTCACCTCGGTTGCTTTCCTGTTTATTTCTTATTTTCCTAATTTTTCTAATATTCCAAATCTAAAAGAAAATATTTTTGCGGATTTTTCGGAGTCCGTTTACTTACCGTATCACGTACCTCCACTTTTTTAGGATTCTGGAGTGTTCCGGAAGGTTTCTTTTATGTGTTCCTCCGGTGTCATGGTTTGGATAATATTGCTTTCAACATTAATAGGCGTACCTGAGATATAGTGTTTAATTCTTTGTCCATTGACCACCTTCGGATTAGTACCTTCAGCATTATTAATCTTGATAGCTCCAGAACGATAAACCTCTTCGATAATATATGGTCCTTCCCATTTGAAAAGAAGCTTTCCTGCAAAAAATCTAAAACAAGAGTTGTACAAAAGAACATATTCTCCAACTTTCAATTCCTGCTTTTGGATTCTTTTGTCATGCCATCTTTTAACTTTTTCTTTAAACAGTTTGGCATTTTCATAAGCTTGGGTTCTCCATTCATCTAGTGAGCTAATATCAAATAGCCTCTTTTCACCGGCAAGTTTGAAATCATAATTGAGTTCTTTAATTGCCCAAAATGCTTTATGTTCTAACTCTTGACGATAATGACAAGCTTTTCCATATACCATTTTGTATGCAGACATACCCATAGGATTTTTATAAGCTGTTCTATAGGCCCAAAGTGCATCATCTAGTTTCTTAGACCAATTCTTTCGGGACCTATTGACAGTTTTTTGTAATATTAATTTTATTTCTCTATTGCTAAGTTCAACTTGACCACTAGATTGAGGATGATAGGGTGATGCAATTCTATGGTTAACATCATATTTATCAAGCATTTTACGGAAAGCGCCATGAATAAAGTGTGAACCACCATCAGTCATTAAATATCTAGGGACTCCAAACCCCGGGAAAATAACATCTTTAAGCATTTTAATGGAGGTGTTATGATCAGCACTACTAGTTGGAATAGCTTCTACCCACTTAGTAACATAATCAACAGCAACCAAAATATGAGTACACCCATTAAAGGAAGGAAAAGGTCCCATATAGTCAAAACCCCAAACATCAAATGGTGCAGCAACAACTGAATAATTCATAGGCATTTCCTGACGTTTACTGATGTTACCAATTCTTTGACATTCATCACAAGACAAGACAAACTTAGGGGCATCCTTGAATAGAGTAGGCCAATAAAAACCAGATTGCAATACCTTGTGAGCAGTTCTATGTCCTGCACGATGTCATCCATAGGATTCGGAATGACATTTCCGTAGGATTTGTTCCTTTAATATCTTTAGGACATGGCATTTTCTCAATTGCATCAACTTTAGCTTTATCCACCTCAATACCTCGTTCAGATATTTTATGCCCCAAGACAATACCTTCATTAACCATAAAGTGGCACTTCTCCCAATTCAAGACGAGATTAGTTTGTTCACATCTCTGCAAAACTCGATCAAGGTTGCTTAAGCAATCATCAAAAGTAGTTCCGTAAACGGAAAAATCATCCATGAAAACCTCCACAATCTTTTCACAAAAATCAGAGAATATAGAAGTCATACATCTTTGAAAGGTAGTAGGTGCATTGCATAAACCAAAATGCATACGTCTATAAGCATAGGTTCCAAAAGGACAAGTAAAGGTGGTTTTCTCTTGATCAGGTTGTGATATAGGTATTTGAAAGAAATGGGAATATCCATCCAGAAAACAAAAGTGTGTGTGCTTAGATAATCTTTCTAGCATTTGATCAATGAAAGGCAAAGGGTAATGATCTTTTCTAGTAACTTTATTTAATTTTCTAAAATCGATTACCATTCTATAGCCAGTGACAATTCTCTATGGGATAAGTTCATTTTTATCATTAGGAACAACAGTAATACCTCCCTTCTTAGGGACACAATGAACGGGGCTTACCCATCTACTATCAGCTATGGGATAAATTATACCTACTTTCAGAAGCTTTAATATTTCAGTTCTTGCCACTTCTTTCATCTTAGGATTCAATCGTCGTTCGTGATCAACAACGGGTTTAGCATCAGGTTCCATATTAATCTTGTGCTGACATAGAGTGGGACTACTGCCCTTAAGATCATCATGAGTATATCCAATAGCAGCCCGGTGCTTCCTCGGAATTTTTAATAATCTTTCTTCTTCATGTTCTGAAAGGTTAGCACTAATAATAACAGGATATATCTTTTTCTCATCAAGATAAGCATACTTCAAAGTGTCAGGCAATTGATTTAATTCAAACACAGGATCACCTTTAGGTGGAGGAGGACCTCCTAGAGTTTCAATAGGCAAATTGTGTTTTAGGAGAGGTTCTTGTTCAAAGAAAATTTTATCTATTTCATTTCGTTCATGCAAGTGCATATCATTTTCATGGTCAAGCAAATATTGTTCTAGCGGATCGGTAGGAGGTACAGCAATAGAAGCAAGACCAATTATTTCATCCTTACTAGATAATTCTTTATTGCGTGGTTGTCTACTAAACTTGGAGAAGTTAAACTCATGAGACACATCACCAAAACTAACACCGACAGTTTGTTTTTCACAATCTATTTTAGCATTAACAGTGTTCAAGAAAGGTCTACCAAAGATAATGGGACAAAAGTCATCTTGTGGGGAACCAAGAACTAGAAAATCAGTAGGATATTTTATTTTCCCACACAAGACTTCAACATCTCTAACAATCCCAAGTGGTGTGATGGTGTCTCTATTAGCAAGTTTAATAGTAACATCAATGTCTTCTATTTCGGCAGGTGCTATATCATTCATAATTTCTTGTTATAAGGTAAAAGGGATAGCACTCACACTAGCACCAACATCACATAAACCATGATAGCAATGATCTCCTATTTTAACTGAGACAACAGGCATGCCAACTACGGGTCTATGTTTATCTTTTTCATCGGGTTTGGCAATTCTAGCAGCTTCATCACAGAAGTAAATAACACGCCCATCAATATTTTCTACCAAGAGATATTTGACCATAGCAACACTAGGTTCTACTTTAATTTGTTAAGAGGGCTTAGGTGCTTTAATATTAGTTTTGCGAACCACAGTTGATACCTTAGCATGTTCCTTTATCCTAACAGGGAAAGGTGGTTTTTCAATATAAGCAGTAGGACAACTGGATCAACATTGTAAATGATGGTTTCATCTTTAGCTTTTACCGGTTCTTTAATTTCTTCTTTAATAGGTGGATGATATTTAAACCACTTCTCCTTAGGGAGGTCAACATGAGTAGCAAATGATTCACAGAAAGAGGCTGCTATCTCAGAGTCAAGTCCATATTTAGTGCTAAACTTGTGAAAAGCATCGGTATTCATAAAAGATTTAACATAATCAAACTTAAGCCAAATACCTGACTCGTTACCTTCGTCGAGTTCCCAATCTTCAGAGTTGCGTTTAATTCTTTCTAAGAGATCCCACTTGAATTCAATAGTCTTCTGCATAAAAGAACCAGTACAAGAAGTATCGAGCATGGATCGATCATTATGAGAAAGCCGAGCATAAAAATTCTGAATAATAATTTCTATCAAGAGCTTATGATTGGGGAATGAATATAACATTGACTTAAGCCTCCTCCAAGCTAGAGCGATGCTTTCTCCTTCACGAGGCCAAAAATTATATATATAATTCCGATCACGATGAACTAGATGCATAGGATAAAACTTTTCCTGGAATTCTAATTTCAGTCGATTCCAGTTCCATGATCCAATATCATCACATAACCTATACCATGTCAATGCTTTTCCCTTCAAAGATAAAGCGAAAACCTTATTCTTAAGTTCATCTCCAGGTAAACCTGCAAGCTTAAATAATCCACAAATTTCATCCACATGTATTAGATGCATATCAGGATGTTCAGTTCCGTCTCCTGCATAAGGATTAGCTAGCAGTTGTTCTATCATACCCAAAGGAATTTCATAACAAATATTTTCAGTAGGTGCACTATGTAGAGGGGCAACTAATTGTGGTTCCGGTCGAGGTGAAGATACCCCTAACAAACCCCTCAAAGGATTATTTTCCATAGTAGCAAGTGACAATAAATTTCAGCATGTAGTATAAATTTTTCCTTACCGATTTCCACTTACCAAGAGCGCTTCACTCCCCGGCAAAGGTGCCAGAAAATAGACTTGATGAACCACAAGTATAGGGGGTCAATCGTAGTCCTTTCGATAAGTAAGAGTGTCAAACCCAACGAGGAGCAGAAGGAAATGACAAGCGGTTTTCAGCAAGGTAATTTCTGCAAGCACTGAAATTGTAGGTAACATGTAGTTTGATAGCAAGATAATTGGTAACAAGCAAGTAACGGTAACGGTAAATAAAGTGCAGCAAGATAGCCCAATCCTTTTGTGGCAAAGGACAGGCCAAAACAGTCTCTTATAATAAGCAAGCATTCTTCAGGGTACACGGGAATTTCATCTAGTCACTTTCAACATGTTGGTTTGATTTGTGTTCGCTACTTTGATAATTTGATATGTGGGTGGACCGGTGCTAGGGTATTGTTCTTAATAGAACAAACCTCCCACTTATGATTAACCCCCTCGCAAGCATCCGCAACTACGAGAAAAGTATTAAGATAAAATCTAACCATAGCATTAAACATTTGGATCCAAATCAGCCCCTTACGAAATAGCGCATAAACTAGGGTTTAAGCTTCTGTCACTCTAGCAACCCATCATCAAATAACTACTCCACAATGCATTCCCTTAGGCCCAAAGATGGTGAAGTGTCATGTAGTCGATGTTCACATGACACCACTAAGGGAATCACAACATTCATATCATCAAAATATCGAACACATATCAACTTCACATGATTACTTGCAACATGACTTCTCCCGTGACCTCAAGAACAAAGTAACTAATCACAAATGATATTCATGCTCAAGATCATAGGGGTATTAACGAGCATAATGGATCTGAACATATAATCTTCCACCAAATAAACCATATAGTAATCAACTACGAGGTGTAATCAAAACTACTAGTCACCCACAGGTACCAATCTAGGGTTCCGGTACAAAGATTGAAAACAAGAGATGAACTAGGGTTTGGGAGGAGATGGTTCTGTTGAAGATGTTGATGAAGATTGGCCTCCCAAAGAAGAGAGGGTTGTTGGTGATGACGGTGGTTAGATTTCCCCCTCCGGGAGGGAAGTTCCCCCGGCGGAATCGCTCTGCCGGAGGGCAAAAGTGCTCTTGCCCAAGTTCCGCCTCAAGACGGCAGCGTTCCATCCCGAAAGTCCCCTCTTGATTTTTTTTCTAGGTCAAAAGACCTTAAGTACCAGAAGATGGGCACCGGAGGTGGGCTGGGCTGGCCATAACCCACCAGGGCATGCCTGGGGGGCCTGGCGCGCCCTGGTGTCTTGTGGTCACCAGGTGGCCCCCCTCCGGTAGTTATTTGCTCCAGTCTGCGACTTCCACGAGCTACTACGACCTCGACATCGACCATGAGATTCCTTTCTATGGGAGTCAAGACCCCGAGGAGTATCTCGCGTGGGAGCGCAACATGGACTACTACCTCAAGCTACTTCAAGTCCCTTCCGAAGATCAAGTGAAGTGCGCCACAAGAAACTTCCATGACTACGTGTCGACATGGTGGCTTCACACATCTTCGACGAGCTTCGACATGAGTTGGTCCAAGTTGAAGAAAGTGTTGCGGCGAGAGTTTGTGCCTTCTACATACACGAAACATCTTCAACGCCAATTGGAGAACACCTTACAAGGATCCAAGTCCCTCGATGAGTACTTCATGAAGATGAAGAAAGCCTTGCGACGAGCCGGTGTGGACGACCCCATTTGGATGAAGTTCCACTTCATGATGGGATTGAACAACGACATCGCCAAGGCTATCTTCCACAACAACTATGAGTCTCTCGAAGACCTCTACATTGGTGCTCTCATGGCGGAATATGAACTCAAGGCCAAGGCTACTCGACCCCGAGCACACTTCGCGACGACCAAGCTCCACGATGACGAGCATGAGGATGGTAACACCAAGATGTCCAAGCCCGACGAGCTCCAAGACGACGCTCCCAAGTCCGACTTCACCACCATCCCTCTTTGTGGCATTGACGATGCCGAGTCTACCACGACTCTTTTTGAAGATGGCGCGGCGACGACCACGACTACGGAGCCACTCAAGGAACATGCTTTGGAGGCGAGCGACAATGTGGCAAGCAAGGATGACGTTTCCATCTTTGGAGGCGAGAGTGATGATGTGCCATCTTCGGCCTTCATCCACGGCGACGGTGACGAGTTGGCTGAGCATGGGATTTTCCCTTCGACCACGGCGGCGTTTGGTGATGAGTTGAGAGACTTCTGCCACCATATTGAGAGTGAGAGTGACTTCACCACTAGCTCCATATATGATGAGTTGCCTCAATTCCAATGTGAGGAGAGCCACAAACCCCACCACTTGAGTGAGATGAGTGACTCCACCATATGTGAGTTTGAGTGCACATACCTTGAGGGAGTGTGTGAGCCACCACATAGAGAGAGTGAGGTAGTTGAGAGGGCATGTGAGGCCATTTAGATTTCTAACAACTTAACCTCTTCCTCTATTATGTCTTCTCCTTTGGTGCTAGGTCCCATATTCGATGACGCGCCGACCCTTGACGACTTCGTCCTCACCTTGGACAAGACGATGGCCATGGTGGTACATGAAGCACCCCCCACATGGTTCCATCACGATGAAGATGACCACAAGTTGGTCTATGCAACCTCACCTACACCACATGAGTGGAATAAAAAAGGTAACTTAGGTGAAGGTGATGTTCTTGTCCCACTAGTGGACTTTGATTGTTTGCATGTTGATGATCACCCTATTTCCATGCTTCATGATTATGCGACTTCCTCATGTAATGAATTGCCCATTTATGATGAGTTTGACGATTCTCATGTGGAGCCTATTAGTTATGCTTCCATGTTGCATAGGATACCTTGTGAAAATTCATTTGGCCACATCATGTTTGACAATCCGCTTAACTTGTCATATGCTATGCATGAGAACACTCATATTGCATCTTTGCAATCTCACCATAGCGACTATGCCTATCCCATAAAAATTAATCCCATTTGCTCATATGGCATAGTTGACAAACCCATGGTTATTGGCATTTGCTTTTCTTGTGATGATATTGACATGCTTCCTTTGCATCATTTACGCAATAATTCTCATATGCCATACCATGATCCCCATGCAATGGAAATGCATTGTTTTGGATGTTGTCCATATTCTCCATATTATGCTTCCGCTATTGCACGTGAGGAAACCCCCATAGTTTCCCCATATATTATAGGAGATCTTGTTCCATCCCATCCATTGCATGATCCCATTCATTGTGTGCACAATACGCTTGCCATTGATATGAATGATATGCTTGTGCCACATACTTGCTACAATTTGCGTCCCAATCATGTTGAGCATAATAACTATCATTGCATGATGGATGACGTATTCATATACCATGCCTCAAACTACTTTGAGCATTGTTTTTCTTGTGCTAACTCACACGTGCACATACACATCATGATAGATGATGTGTACATTTACCATGCACATACTTTGTTTCGTGTGTCTCCTTGTTATGTAGGTACCCACGAATACTCGTCAACCTCACAATCCCATGAGTTGACGAAAAGACCTCTTGAGAGCACCGATGCCTTGGGATTCATCGGAATGTGTCTCCAACCATTCCCCTCACGCAAGGACTACGCACACCTCTTTTACTTAGCTCTCACATGGCTATGGCTTCTTGCTCATTACACTTATTATGCCCATATTGCCATGTTCACTTTGCATGATATGCACATTTCTATGCCCTTGCCATGCAATTGTGACCCATGCTTTGCATCTCACATGACACTCTATTATATGACTTGTATGTGTATTTGCAAGCTTGGAGGAGATATTATTTGCATTTGCCATGATTGCTTTGTGACCCATGCCTATGATGGTATTGAGGATCACCCCATTACTTGTCTTGATTGGGACATGTCATGCGCATTGACTATGCCTATTATTTGCTCGCATGACATGATTGCCATGATTTCCTCTAGTACGTTGCATCTTCGCACTACTAGTTTGCACGACATGATTGCTATGCTTGTTTATGTTGCATCACCGTTGATTCATACTTGCTCCTTTTATGCGGTTGATGACAACCATTGCCATGCTTCGCACATGATTGATATTACTTGTTGTCATATGTCTCCACATGTTGCCTCTCTCTTGCTCGATGCTTTGCCATGTATTGAGTGCAACAATGCTATTAACTTTGCTAATGAGATTGCCCCCATAGCTTTCTCTCATATTATTGGAGCTTTTGACATCTTTCATGTGAAGCATGCTTGCCTTCCTTCCTTGCACCATATGCCTAGTGCCTTGAATATAGACATTGTTGCATCATATTATTCATGCACTTTTGCTTCTAATTGTTATGTGCAAGAGAAGAGGACCATCATGATGGATGATGTGTTTGTCTACCATGCACATACATTGTTTCCTTTGTTGTGTGTATGTGTAGGATACTTTGACTACATGTCAACTTCCACTTCACGTGAGTTGACGATTCGAGCTCTTGAGAGCGAGCCATGCTACACCGACACGATTCTACATCGCACTTGCTTGTGCATCGGCATTGTGACGGACGCACAAGGTCACACTTTTGAGGTGACATCCTTCTTGAGCATGGATATTGTGGCTCATCCTACTTGTGTTGCTTGTACCATGACATATATGGGTCATCTTGGACCACTTCCTTGCACACATGTTCGAGTTATTGCTTCTCCTCACGATTGCCACATTGCCATGCCTCATGACATATATGACTTGTGTGTTGCATCCAACTTGTGGAATGTTTGCTCTTATCATATGCTAGGTTGCAACAATGTCCATTATTCACATATGCCATGCCACATTGTTTGCTACATGCTTGACTTGCTTGCCTCACACATGATGCCCAATTGCTTTTTATATTGTGTTGAGTGCCACACTATCTTCACTACACCATGTGCATATTATGCTTGGATTAACTTGCACTTTGAATTGCACCATGTGTTTAGAAACTTCATATTACTTGGTGTTGTGAATGATTCCTATGCATACCATAGGCCTTTGCTTGATTGCTTACATGCCATGACACTATCCCTTGTCACACCATATGTTATGCATGATGACAACACTTGTGCGGTGATTCACCACTTGAATGCTTGGTTTTGCACTAACACTAACCACATTTGTTTTTCCAAGTGTTCGTCGTGTTTGCTCCTTTTGAAGGAATTACTTGACGGTGTGACATTGGAGAGTGCCCATTTCGAGTTTGATGATGATGAGTGTTTGGTGACCGTCCACTCCTACACGGCGACGCCATTTCCTTCCCATGGTGATTTGGATTTTGATCCGAGGACGGATCTTTCCCAAGGGGGAGGGGATGATGCGGAGAATCCTACGGACATCACCATGACAAGAGTCCGTTTGGCAAGTGCCACGTGCCACGACTACTTCACATACATAAAGGTGAATCATCTCCTTTACACGTGTTCACTTGACCCCTTCGAGGATGGTATACTACTAGACATTCCTATCGTGTGCATGCATAGGTATTGTCGAAGCTTCGTGGATGACGAGGAGGAGTGCGAGTGCAAGTGTACACCTACACCATCCACGAGGGAAGCATGGAAGCGAAGACGGAAGAAGGCGAAGCTGCGGAGTCTACAGCAGCCGGACGTCCGACAGCTTCCGGACGACCGACGCCTGGAGTCCAGCCAGCCAGAGGACGGATAGAGCTCTACAGCGGCCGGATGACCGACGCTGCCCGGACGTCCGACACATCCCAGCCTCCGGACGTCCGAGCCTCTCCGGAAATCCGGACCCAAGATACCTGCGCCAAAATCTCGGATTTCCGAAGCCTCCGGACGACCGAGCCTCGGACGACCGACGCCCTCCGGACGTCCGGTCCTTCGCGAGCCGTCGGACGTCCGACAACCTCCGGACGTCTGGCACCGCCTGTGCGCAGCCGTGGGCCTTTGGCCTTGTATCTCTCTCTCACTTACCCCTTCGTGGCTAAGACTATATATACTCTTCCCCTACCTCCTTCCTAGGGTTAGCAAAGTGATAGCTCATTTGTACATGAGCTTTTCTCCTTCCTCTACTTCTCTCATGGAGACCGAGGCCTCCACCGGAGAAGATCCCTAGAGGATGTCAAGACCCCTCTCAAGGGAAGATCTGTCTACGGATTCAAGGCCCATTTCTCCTAGAGATTTGGATGAACTACCCATGTATCTTTATTTCCGTTGTTGTTCTTGGATCTTGATGCACCTCTTGTATTGCTTGTGATTTGAGGAGTACTTGGTGTGGATCTTGTCCAATAGAGTGTTTTCCTTTTGATTCTCTACACGTTTTCCCCTCGTGTTCTTCGTGTTCATCGTGTTCTTCCTTGAATCCACCTCCAATTCGTGAAGATCGGGCCACCCTCGGGTTTGCCCCGTATCACATTGTCTGTGGAGAAAAGTGCTGGACAGAGATGCAAAAATTCACTCTCTTGCAGCATGGGAAAAATTGAAGCAAAAAAAGAGGCTTGGGTGTCTTAGACCTAAAAATACAAAACAAGGCATTGCTTTTGAAATTCATACACAAGGCTGACACACCATGGTTCATGATAATATGGAATGCATACTACGATTCAACACCACTACACGCCACGCAGAGTTACGACTCGTTCTGGTGGAGAGATGGTTTCTCTTTGATGGACATTCATAATGGAACTACGACCTCTATCCCGGCGGCAGGTGACACTATACTCATGTGGAAAGATCCATGGCAGGCTGTTGACCTCTTAATGAACTCACACAACCACCTATTCTCTTTTGCCCAAAATGAAGATTTGTCACTGGCGCAGTTTCATGCAAATCTAGATCCAATGGCCCACTTCGACATGCCACTATCACTGCAAGCGAGAGATGAACTTGAAGAAATGACACAAATGATCACTGCATTGGCGCTAGACCCTATGGCAACGGACGGCTCGATTCTTAGCTGGGGAGAGGTTGAATACAAGCAAGGAAGTTCTACAAATTCATGTTCAAAAATGTTAACGCCCTAAGTATATTACAATGTTCTAAATGCATGATGGGACACAAAGTGTTTGCTTGGCTCATGTTGATGGACCGGGTAAATACCAGAGATATGTTAATTAGAAGACACTTCGTGATCGATGATGATCACCACTGCATGATGTGCGCAACTAAGGACCTGGAGACTAATAAACACTCTTCAATGAATGTACCATCACTGCCAAATGTTGGGAAGTGGTGCATATACAATAGAACACTTCTTTGGACATGCATGACATGTTTGATCAGTCGAGTACACGATGGCAACATCCTCTGTTCAGAGAAATAACGATACTATCTACATGGAAAATTTGGAAACAAAGGAACAAAGTACATTTTGATGTTGCAGATGCCTCACACATTGATTGGCTAAGAATGTTAAAGACTGACTTAGAAATCCTTAGACATAGAGTTCCTCCTAAAAATCCTCTTTTGGAAGGGTTTTTGAACTCCCTCTTTATTTAATTCTGTTTTAAGACTTCACAATGTAGAATGTTTCTCCGAGTTTGGCTATGTAAATAACGTATCACATATTCTCAACTATTAAAAGGGGATTTGTCGTCGTGATGATTCAATCTCATGTTTTCACCTCATTCGCTCCCCCACCTCGCACTCTCCTCCCACCGATTTTTTTACCGTAAGTCATGTTCCCGTGAATAAGACCATCCGTTTAAGCGAAGCACACATACTTCCCCTCCGAAGAAAAACCAGTCAGTTGAAACCCACCACGCACGTCCGCAGGCACGTCTCCCCTCTCTGTGTAGGGTACTGCCTCGCGCACCCATGTCTCCCTTCCCTCTCCAACAAGTGTGGTGGCTCCCGACGCACATGAGCCGTGTTGCCGCCACTACCCCTGCCCTCGCCCTTCATGTGCCACCACCTCAAGCTTCTGCCACCGTGCAGCGCCATCGATTTCCTCTGCTATGACGTCTTCTAAAACAATTCTAGGCACTGTGCCCTAGCCTACGCCAACACCTCAAGCTTTCGCCACACGGCGCCATCGAACTCCTCCATTGCGACGTCTTCTCGGACGATTTTGGGCACCCTATGACAACACGGACATGGGGGCATCAACCCGTGGTCAATTGCCCTTACCGCCTACCACTGTGATCAAAGAGGAGCGTCGCGGATGTACTACATCTCCCATATACTGGGCGCGCAATTGTACTTCCTATCATGGATGAGCGTGGAGGGGTTGTGGCATAAAGCCTCCAGCAACAACGATGGTGGCAGCAGCGACGCCATCCTCACCGGACGAGAACATGCGGCGCGGCGGCGGCGTCCTCATGCCTTGATACGCCTCCGTCGTATCTACTTTTCCTCAAGCTTTTGCTCTTGTTTTGGACTCTAATTTGCATGATTTGAATGAAACTAACCCGGACTGACGTTGTTTTCAGCAGAACTACAATGGTGTTGTTTTCTGTGCAGAAATAAAAGTTCTCGAAACTGGACGAAACTTTTTGGAGATTTATTTTACAATAAATAAAAATTACTAGAGCCAAGAACCACCGGATGGGGTGCCCTGGTTGGGCACTATACACCAGGGCGCGCCACCCCCTCCAGGCGCACCCTGGTGGGTTGTGCCCTCCTCGGGGCCCCACTGACCCTAATTCCAGCGCTATAAAATCCTATTTTCGGAGAAAAAAATCAGAGAGAAAGTTTCATCGCGTTTTACGATACGGAGCCGCCGCCACCTCCTGTTCTTCATCGGGAGGCCAGATTTGGAGCCCGTTTGGGGCTCCGGAGAGGGGATTCTTCGGTCTTCGTCATCATCAACCCTTCTCCATCGCCAATTCCATGACGCTCCCCACCGGGAGTGAGTAATTCTTTCGTAGGCTTGTTGGTCGGTGTGGAGTTGGATGACATTCATCATGTAATCGAGTTAGTTTTGTTAGGGCTTGATCCCTAGTATCGACTATGTTCTGAGATTGATGTTGCTATGACTTTGTCATGCTTAATGCTTGTCACTAGGGCCCGAGTGCCATGATTTCAGATCTGAACCATTTATGTTATCACCATTATATCTATGTTCTTGATCCGATCTTGCTAGTCATACGCACCTATTATGTGTTATGATCCGTAAACCCCGGAGTGACAATAGTCGAGATATTTTCCGGTGATGACCGTAGTTTGAGGAGTCCATGTATTCACCATGTGTTAATGCTTTGTTCCGGTTCTCTATTAAAAGGAGGCCTTAATATCCCTTAGTTTCCTTATGGACCCCGCTACCACGGGAGGGTAGGGAAAAAGATTTCATGCAAGTTCTTTCCATAAGCATGTATGACTATTTACGGAATACATGCCTACATTACATTTATGAACTGGAGCTAGTTCTGTGTCGCCCTAGGTTATGACTGTTATATGATGAATATCATCCAACGAGTTCACTGATCTAGTGCCTACGAGTTTTCCACATATTGTTCTTGCTAAGTTATTAGTGCTACTACTATTGTTCCAACTGCTACAAAACTATTGCTATTACTGCTACCGTTACCGTTACTGCTACTACTCCTATCAAAACTATCATACTACTGTGCTACTGATCACTCTGCTGCAGATATTTAATCTCCAGGTGTGGTTGAATTGATAACTCAATTGCTAATACTCGCAAATATTCTTTGGCTCCCCTTGTGTCGAATCTATAAATTTGGGTTGAATACTCTACCCTCGAAAACTGTTGCGATCCCCTATACTTGTGGGTTATCAAGACCTTTTTCTGGCGCCATTGCCGGGGAGCATAGCTATATTTGTTGAGTCACTTGGGATTTATATCAATTTATCACTATGACGAATCTGAAGGATCCAAGAACCAAGATTTTTCCCTCTAAGACGAGGGGAGGTAAGGAATTGCCATCTAGCTGTGTACTTGATTCACCTTCGGTTATGAGTAAACTTGCAACACCACCACATGCAATTAATCCTAATATGTCGCAAGTTATTGATGATGCTACTACTACTATGAATGATGCTTATGATGATGCTAGTACCATGCTTGATAATAATGTGCCACTAGGTGAATTTCTTGATGAACAAATTGCTAGAGCTAAAGAGAATGAAATTATTGAAACTGATGAAACTACTGAAACTGATGAAGCCTTTGAAACTGATGACTATGAAACACCTATTAGACCTAGCTCTCCTAGATTTGAAATGCCTAAGATACCTGAGGGTTATGTTTTAGATGGAGAAATAGCTAGAGAAATCCTTTCTTGTAAGGATAGAGATGATCTTAAGAAATTACTACGCAAGTATAAAGAGAAGACTTTGAATGCTAGAATGAAATGTGATTCTAAGTTTGCTACTTCACCTATCTTTGTTACTGATAAGGATTATGAATTCTCTGTCGACCCAGAGTTAATTACTTTGGTTGAATATGATCCTTTCCATGGCTATGAAACTGAAATTGTAGTGGCACATCTTACTAAGTTGAATGATATAGCCACCCTCTTTGCTCATGATGAGAAGATTCGCTACTACTATATTCTCAAATTATTTCCGTTCTCATTAAAGGGTGATGCTAAGACATGGTACAATACTCTTGCTCCTGGTTGTGTGCGTAGTCCCCAGGATATGATCTACTACTTCTGTGAAAAATATTTTCCTGCTCATAAGAAACAAGCTGCCTTACAGGAAATATTTAACTTTGTGCAAATTGAAGAAGAGAGCCTCCCACAAGCTTGGGGGAGGCTGCTCCAATTTCTTAATTCTTTGCTTGATCACCCTCTTAAGAAAAATGAAATACTTGATATCTTCTATAATGGACTAACTGATGCTTCTAGGGACTTCCTAGATAGTTGTGTTGGTTGTGTTTTCAGGGAACGAACTGTTGAACAAGCTGAGGAACTACTGAATAATATATTGAAGAATTATGATGATTGGACTCTCCCTGAACCACCACTTAAACCCACTCCGAAGAAGAGGGGTATCCTATTTCTCAGTCCTGAAGATATGCAAGAGGCAAAGAAATGTATGAAGGAAAAAGGTATTAAAGCCGAGGATGTTAAGAATTTACTGCCTATTGAAGAAATACATGGCCTTGACACACCACCACCTCCACAGGTTTGATGAAAGTGATATCCCTTACAATAAACATCCTAGACAATGCTTATATGAGTTTGATAACTACATTATGAAACATGATCACTTCAATGCAAATGTTCTGAAACAATTGAAATATAATTCTGATATGATTGCTTGCTTGAGTGACTTGTTATTTAGAATCAGTAATGATGTTAGAGGTGTAGGAAGACATGCCTCTATGGTTCAAACCCAGTTAGAACAAGTTGCTAAATCTCAAAAAGAATTGCTTGACGAAATGAATAATAATATGAATGATTTTGCTGCTAGAGTAGTAACTAGAGGAGGTAGAATGACCCAAGAACCACTTTATCCTGAAGGTCATCCTAAAAGAATTGAACAAGACTCTCAGAGAATTATAACTGATGCACCTAGTCCTTTTAAAAAGAAAAGGAAAAAGAGAAATGATAGTTCATTGCATACCTCTAGTGAACCTGAGATGCAAAAACCTCCTAAAGATATTGATGTCTCTATTTTCGATGCTGAAACTCAATCTGGTAATGAGCATTCACCTAGTGATAATGAACATGACAATAATGATGTTCATGAGCATACTCAACCGAACAATGATAAAGAACCAGATAATGATGTTGAAATAGAGCCTGCCAATGATCTTCATAACCCACAACCTAAAAAATAAATGATATGACAAAAGAGACTTTTTGGCTAGAAAACATGGTAAAGAAAGAGAGACATGGGTTCAGAAACCCATGCCCTTTCCACCTAAACCATCTAAGAAAAAGGATGATGAAGAATTTGAACGCTTTGCTGAAATGATTAGGCCAGTCTTTTGCGTACCCGCTTAACTGATATTTTAAAGATGGCCCCTTATGCAAAATACATGAAAGACATCATCACTGATAAAAGAAAGATACCTGAAGTTGAAATCTCCACCATGCTTGCTAATTATTCTTTTAAGGATGGAGTATCTAAAAAACTTGGAGATCCTGGAATACCAACTATACCTTGCTCCATTAAAAGAAATTATGTCAAAACTGATTTGTGTGATTTGGGAGCTGGTGTTAGTGTTATGCCTTTCTCTTTGTATAAAAGACTTGATTTGAATAAACTCACACCTATTGAAATATCATTGCAAATGGCTGACAAATCAACTGCCATACCTATCGGTATTTGTGAGGATGTGCCCGTTGTTGTTGCAAATGATACTATCTTAACAGACTTTGTTATTCTTGAGATGCCCGAGGACGACAACATGTCGATTATCCTTGGTAGACCCTTTTTGAATACTGCAGGGGCTGTTATAGATTGCAATAAAAGTAAAGTCACTTTTCATATCAATGGTAATGAGCATACGGTGCACTTTCCGAAGAAACAATTCCAAGTGAATGGTATAAATGTTATTGAAGAATCTCCTACACTCACTATTGGAAGTTTTCAACTACCTCTACCTACTGCCAAAACGAAATATGACATACTTATTGTTGGGGATATGCACATCCCCATTGAGGTAACCTAGTGTTTTACAAAAGTTCTTCGGTTTCATGCTAATCGGAAGTGGTTGTTAATAAGATTTGATCAACCTTATTAATGGATCATTTTTGAGAGGTATGAAGTTGATGAATCTAGTAGGCACAACTTTCTGTACCCACCTTTTGTTTTCTATTTTACTTAGTCAAATAAAATAAAATTTCATGTCTATCCTATTTTCTGTTTTCTCCGTGCAATAAAAAAATGACCCAACAATAAAAGTTCTCAAAATGTTCTGAAAATTTGATATGATTTTTTTCTGAATATTTCTGAATTTTTGGTACAAATAACACCAGAGGGGGGTGGTGCATTTGGTGCCCACAAGACACCAGGGCGCGCCAGCAACCCCAGGCGCGCCCTGGTGGGTTGTGGCCCCCACGTGGGCCCCCTCACTTACCTCTTTAGCCCATGTCATCCCCTACCTCCAGAAAAAAAATCACCATAGCACTCACTCCCGTGTTCTTGCTCTCAAACCTGCGGATTTCGATCTCTTTGCTCGAAGCTCGGTTTCAGAAACTGTTTTGGGGGGGTGCTACTTGGAATAAGATGGAGTTCTTTAGGTAGTTTTCCTCCAAGAAGAATGCTAAAGGAGTCATTGGGGAATCATCGGACAATGACCTCCACACTCCGAGAAAGGTGGAGGTGCGGCCGTGCGAATGGCCGCATGATGCCTTCATGGAGCAGGCCGGGTTCCCAATTCGTTGCAAATGCTGGACTGACCGATTTTCTCGTGGCTAAGTGTGACCAACACCACATCCTTCACTACACCACGACACTACTTCCTCAACACACAGATTGGTTGGGAAAACAGCTTCCGCCAATAGACAATCGGTTGGGAAAAACTATTGCCGACCGACACCGTCTGTTGGGGAAAGTCCAGACGGGAAAGCCTTTTCCCAACCAACATATCTTTACCGACCGACTATTGGACAGCTATACGAAACATTACCGACCGACATTTTGTTGGCCTTTCCATGAACCTTTCCCGACCGACTTTCTGTTATGAACTTTTCCCGACCGACTGTTCGACGACAATACCTTTGCCGACCAACTTTCTGTTGGCTCTTCCATGAACCTTTCCCGACCAACAATCTGATGGTACTAGTTTTACCGACCAACTATCCGTTGGCCCTACCATGAACCTTTCCCGACCAACTGTAGGATGGTGCTTCCTTTTGCTGACCAACAGTTCGTAAGCATTTTACCAAAGGTATTTTGCATCTTACCTTGTCAAAACAATAACAATCAGGTTACATATCTCGTCAATATTAATCAAGTCTTGCATGTACTCTGAAAATATTAAACCAGAACCAAACAAAAATAGCACTAATAATTCCCATAATAACCATAACTAAATAAGAGGAAACATTTGTCCGATGATTCAATTCTTGCTCTGTTACACAAGACATCAAAATGATAGCTACAAGATGCATTGTTTTTGCTCCAGTACAAAAGATATCTAGTTGACGCACACTATAGCATCATGGTTCACTTCTTGGTCCTCCTTGTCTTTCCTACACAACCTGACAACAACCTGGAAAGACAAAAAAACATACAATTAATATACATGCAAGCTGATGAATTTCCTTTCCACTAAGTACTATTGTACTAACGGTTCAACTTCACAGTAAAGAGCATCAGGCATGAAACATAGAAACCGGATTAATATACAACCAGCTAACTTTGAGGTGAATAAATTTGATTTGCAGGCATGTAAACTTGGTATCCTTACGGAAGCGTCGAACTAAGAATAACCAAAGTCAGCCAGGAGATATGACCCAAAGTTTTGAGAAATAATTGGATGACTGAACCATTTCATGACAATCTTCACGTGATTTATATCACATGGTGAAAAGAAATGTTGTGCACTGAACAATTTTTGTTGTGCTCTGAAACTGAAAATAATTCATGTCAAGGTGCAGAACAAGGAACATAAACAAATGTTGTAGCTGTGTTGCCTGCTACACTCATCTAGTTATAACTTCAGGACGCAAAGTACTAGCTGCCTTTCGACAATGATGACGAAGAAAAGATATATTCTCATGTTTTCTTCCTGGTGGCAGCAATGGATACATTGACACCGAAAACAGAATGCTATCTTCCTGGTGGCAGCAATAGCTACATGGACACTGAAAACAGAATGTATCTTCCTGGTGGCAGCAATAGATACACTCGGGATACTACAGCTTGCAAAACCATGGTATATACTTGGACCAAACAACTCAAAGTATTTTCAAAACTACAGTTTTTTTCAAGAAAAGGCCACTAGTTTTCTTTCTTTCTTTTCTCTGGGGTGGAAAAGACCATAGTGCGCCAGACTATTACATTCAGAAATGCATCAGAGAAAAACATATGTACTTCAGTGCCACAAATTAGATTAAATTAAGTCATTACTTTCAGAGAAGCATATGTACTGTACATCCAAATCTTCATAGGTATAAGAGCCAGAACCTATGAAACCATCAGGTTACGAATAAGAGAAATAAAGATTATAAATACTAGACTGGCCTAGAAACAAGATTCAGAAATCGCAACTTTAGAAAGCAACTAGCAGTGTATTATGCTTTGTTCTGTACTATGGAGGTGCCCTAATCCTGATAAATGTGTGTGTGTGTCGAGTGAGACTTGTAGTTAAAAAAAGTTATTAACTGTGGATTTAGCCAAAAATAAGACGATGGGTATTTTCTGTTCAGCAAAATTGAAGGACCAGATTCATGAACAAACAGTACAACAGGAGGTTATTCATGAATAAACTGAAGGACTAGATCTATGAACAAATAATACAATAGGAGGTTATCTAAGACAAACTGAAGCTATGTACTGGACATTATCTAAGACAAACTTTAGATGAGAAGTGGCAGTGAGCTAGGCAGACATGATAATAAGACAAGATAGACCAGCCCTGGTTTTTAGCTCAAAAATGAATACTAGCTCAGCATTCAGAAACTGGGAAGATTTCTCCTATACAATACACAAATAAGTACTAGCTCAAAAATAGTGATTGGAAAAATACCTTAGCGGCGGGACGAGGAAGATGCCACTGGTTTGTAGGGTTTTCTGGCCAACTGAGGAAAAACATTTTAGGATTGACAAAGACAGCAACTCTGATAAAGACAGCAACAACCGACTCTAGCTGATCTAAGAAGTTTAAGGTTGACCTGCAAAGTGGTCCTGCTCCAGAGAGTAATCCTAACTTGACAATAACTGCAATGACAGAAAACAAGGCAATATAACTACAAAGGACAAAACAGAGTAAAGATAACTAAAAGAATGCAGTTCAAAAAAAATACCCACAGTCAGTGAGAAGTATATGCATCTTGAACGAGGGAACATATCTCCCAATCTTAGGCCCTTTGAAATGGACAACAATAGAAATGCTAGAGATTACTGAATTGATGAATCACGTCTCCCAGTCCTAGGCACCTTGTCAGCCTCCTCTGGAGTGATATTTCCATCCTACAATGGAGAACATTCAATGCAACTAAACAAAGATTTTTTTACAGTGTCCGCGAATATCACAACTGAAAAAAGTAAGCATATTCTGCCATTTCATTCTCTACATTACAGCCAAATAAAACATGAACTTATCGTTTTTATTTTGTGTGACAAATAAAGAATGCAAGCATGTGTTGAATCAGACTGTTTTCGTTTCAGAGAAATTGTAGTCTCAAATGCAGACACCCAAGCTTTCCCAGTCTCTATATTCAGTTAAATATGCACGTCTTTTTCAAGTAGAACAGAACAGCAAGGCTTGCAGATCGAATATACCAAGTCACACAGATGTGAGTATATCTTTCTATGCACTATTATCTCCCACGGAGAGGTCACTTTGCTACGTGTGTTCATATGTTCGCCCAAAGCACGAATGGAGACACTTCACATATAGCTAAAAAGTCTAGATAACAGCACCAGGATTTTAAGCTTGAAAACTAACATCTGAAGAAAATATTTGCCCAGTAAAGAAAATATTTGCATCGACGGTAAATAGATTTTAAGCTTGAAAACTAACATCTCTTCTACGCCGGGATTATCGCCCAGCAGCAGTATCTGCTTCTCAGCTGGAGGAAGTGTGGTTTCATTTATTGTTTACTACTGATCCTGGCAAGAAAAAATATTAAGATGAAGTATAAGCATTGAAAATACAGTAGTGGCTAACCTAATAAACAAAAGACAACCTAAAAATTAACTAAAATATATGAAAGTAGTTGGCAACATGATGGTTTTAAACTGAAACTGAGCGACATTCATTCAGAAACATTCTCTGAAGCGGGATTTTAATTATCACCAAATATTAAACAAAATGGGACACAAATAAGTAAGAGTTCACAGGATACTTCAGAAACATCAGCATTCAGGAGCAATACTGCAGTTGCACTAGCACATCAAGCAGCACAATAGTGGCTAGCCGCACACTGCACAACAGCAGCTAGTACGACACAACAACGCAAGAAGCAAGCACCACAGGAGCAGTAGCAAGCATCTGCACAGGCACACATATGGTCAGACAACAGCATCAAACAGACAACAGACAACAGCACAAGCAGGAAAGCACAAAACAGGGAAGAGGGACGAGTAGAAGAACTACCTGGCGGATGCAGCGGAGTAGATCGGCCGTCGGATAGGCAGGGGAGCCGATGGGAGAGGCGGCGAGGGGGGGGGTTTGAGGTTGGTGAGCCACCGCCGCCAAGCTCTCCTCGTGTCCCGAGCCCCTTACTAACCCTATCCCAAGACCTCTCTCGCCTCTGCCAAGATCTGCTCTGTACTAAGATGGCGATGGTGGAAACTACGGTGGAGAGGGGAAAGGACGGGCCAGGAAGGGTGGCGGCAGCCTCGCTAGATACTTACGTGAGGTGGCTGGCCGGAGAGAGCACTTGCCGGCGGAGAGAAGTCGAGCGCTTGGCTGTGGCGGGATGGCGTGAGTCGGTGGTGGAGACGCAGGAGAGGGGGCAACATCCTCGCCGGCCGGAGAGAGAGTTCGAGCAGCGAGAGATCGAGGGCTTGAGCGGCGGCGGAGGCGGAGGAGGATTTAGGTTATGGGCAGATTTGGGGTAGTCTGGTTGAAGGCAGAACAAGAAAGAATGAGGTATTTTTTCACTTAGCGGGCTGGTTTCGCGCTAAGATTTTCATCCGCGCGCGCTACCTGGTCGGCCCATTACCCACGAGCAGTCGGTCGGCATTATTTACCGACCAACCATCCGAAGGAAAGTGTAGCATTCCCGACCGATAATGTGATGTAAAAGAGTAAAGTTTTCCCAACCGACACTGTGATGCTATATGTGAGTATTGCCAACTGATAGTCCGATACATGTTTTCCCGACCAACAGTTTGCTAGTGTACTGTACTTTCCTCAACACACGTCTGTAGGGAATATGGTGTCGTGGTGTAGTGCTTACAAATTCCTTTGAGCAAAGTTTTCATTTTCTGAGTAGGAATAATCCGCCTGAGGTGCAGTTTAAGCTATATGCTGAAACTCACAAGATACCGCTCACGAACTTTTGTGACATATGCTTGATCCCTTCTGATGGGGAATTAAGAGAGCCTAGACCAGGGGAGTTTGAGGACTTCCTCCTCACTTTATCAGTGGGTGAAGATAGAGACGTGTCAAAAGCCACTGCTACCAGTTTGTTGTTTCCTTCTATGCATTACTTTGCTTTGTTCATCGCAAAGTGTTTAACCGCTAGGGAGAAGGTTGGTGCACTCAGTGCTCCCAACTTTGCCATTTTACAACGTGCACTACACAATGATCACACCTTTAGCATGGGGGATATTATTGCACGTCGCTTACACCTTAACAGGACTAAGGGAAAGATACATGGTGGTATTTATGCTACTCGCTTAGCGAGACACTTTAATGTTCAGATTCGCCCACATGATTATCCCTTGTCCCAAGTTTATCTAGATCACAAGGCACTGCAGGATCACCAATTTATTGATGCAGCCGATTATTTTCATAACATTCGCTATAACTTAGTATTCAACGTTGAAACCCGTGATGTTATCCCGTTGCCTGCACCTGCTTTGTTTGATTCCACTGCCAGGAACGGATACAGGATCATGCCAGAGGACATTACAACCTACCGGAACAACCAAGCAGCTGTTGAGGAGGAGCCCCAGGAGTGGGACGCTCAGGTGCCGTCTCCACCGCACTTCGCCTTAGGACCGGATGGTTATTATGGATGGTGATTACCAAGCTAGGCCAAAAGCCTAAGCTTGGTGGAGTACGTATATCCACCGACATTATATTCATGTTCACTCTTTTCATTCGAGTTGTCGGTGTCTACAGTTTTTCATTGTATTATCCATGCGAGATTTATTTTCTCGCTTTCTTCTTGCGTGTTATAAAAACTTTGAGAAAACCCAAAAATATTTCCTACTTCTCTTCAGCTTTTCTTTCTAGTTTAATTTAATTTTAGTATCAAAAGAAAACCCAAAAAGATTTCTCGCTTCTTCTTTTACTTGTTGGGAGCTTTCCCCCATAAATAGTTTTTCTCGTTTTTGTTTTTCCCTATTTAATTTGCTTTCTTCAAGAAAAAACAAAAACTCCAAAAATATTTCAGTGTGTTTCTCTGAAATTCTTTTCCTTTTATTTGAGTCGTACCAAGGAGAAGACCACGATGAAAATATTGAGTGGCTCCCATGTGCACCATTGTTAATCTAACAAAGAGCCCATGTTACTTTTTCTTCTCCTCTTGAATAAAATGTTTGCAAATTCCAGCTTAGTCCACGGCACTCTTGCACTATTATTATTTTCATATCATTCGGTCGTGCAGGTGAAAGGCAATAATGACGAAATTAAATGAAGTGACTGTGGCAGAGAAAAGCTGGTATGAACTCAGCTTGTTTTTGTTTTTGTAAATATGTTTAACCTAGTATCCATGATTCAGCATATTATGATCAAACATGTTTGCAATGACAATTAGAGATTATAGTTGCTCATGCCATGCTTAAGTAGCTAGGAATGGGTAATGATTTATCTTGGATGTCAACATGCATTAAAATGAGTGTGATGTGGTATGATGATATGGTATCCTCCTCTGAATGTTTCAAGTGGCTTGACTTGGCACATGTTCACGCATGTAGTTGAATCAAAACCAACATAGCCTTCATGATATTTATGTTCATGGTGTCCATATCCTACTCATGCTAGTATTCAATGTTTATTATTCGTAATGCATGTTCATGACCGTTTTTTCTCTTTAGCTGGCCGCTTCTCAATCTATTTGCCGCCTTCGCTTGTACAAAGCAGGAATACTGCTTCTGCATCAAAATCCTTAAAGCAAAGTTATTCTAGACGAGTCCACTATATCTACCTATATGCGGTATTACCCTGCCGTTCCACGTAAAATTGCATGTGCCACCTCTAAAAATTCAAATGAACATCTGTTTTGTGTGCCTGGACCGCTCATGGAGCGACAAGGGGCGGTCAGTATCTTCCATGTTGAGCAGGTTATTCTCATGATGAGTGTTTATTCACTCGTCCTTACACGAGAGGGGCGGTAATAGGGATTCCCAGTCCCGAATTCAAAAATTACAAATAATTAAACAAAACTCCCCCCAGGAATGTTGTTGGTATGAACGGTACCCATGGATTCGGCTAGCCGTGGAGTGTGATTGTTGGTGGAAGGGGGAGTAAACATTTACTTTTACCGCTTGGGAACCGCCGCTAATGTGTTTAGCATGGAAGATATTGATAACTCTTGGTCGTAACGTTGACAGGAAGGGTGTACTTCCCAAAATTATACTCATCTCTGATTTAAGCTTTGAGCTCTGGCACCTCTGCAAATCCCTGCTTCCCTCTGCGAAGGGACTATCTATTTACTTTTATGTTGAGTCATCACCTTCTCAAATAAGCGCCAGACCTGAGAGAACTATTGTCATCCTCATGCATTGTGTATAGTTAATGCTGGGTGCAGCATGACTAGATCTCTTCTACCATGAATTACAATGTATAGTCGTTGCTTGAACTTTGGAGGTGTTCTGCATTTATGTTTCGCGGTCTCAGAAAGGGCTAGCGAGATACCACTGTTATCATATTATATCATGATTGTTTTGACAAAGTGTTGGCACTTGAGATATTTTATGATTGCTCGCTAGTTTCTTATGTCATTGGTATGAGTTAATATAATTTTTAAGAGTTATTGCTCACATGGTTAATCATAATCTTTGTTGAAAACCTGGGTGCTACTTAAGCATATATATGTAAACAAGAACAAAAGAGTTCATAGAAGTTTTTCTTTATCACTTTCAGTTTGTCAACTAAATTGCTTGAGGACAAGCAATGGGTTAAGCTTGGGGGAGTTGATATGGCTCCGTCGTATCTACTTTTCCTCACACTTTTGCTCTTGTTTTGGACTCTAATTTGCATGATTTGAATGAAACTAACCCGGACTGACGCAGTTTTCAGCAGAACTACCATGGTGTTGTTTTTTGTGCAGAAATAAAAGTTCTCGGAACTGGACAAAACTTTTTGGAGATTTATTTTACAATAAATAAAAATTATTGGAGCCAAGAACCACCGGAGGGGATGCCCTGGTTGGGCACGATACAGCAGGGTGCGCCATCCCCTCCAGTCGCGCCCTGGTGGGTTGTGCCCTCCTCGGGGCCCCACTGAACCTAATTCCAGCACTATAAAATCCTATTTTTGGAGAAAAATTAGGGAGAAAGTTTCATCGCGTTTTACGATACGGAGCCGCCGCCACCTCGTGTTCTTCATCGGGAGGCCAGATCTGGAGCCCGTTTGTGGCTCCGGAGAGGGGAATCTTCGGTCTTCGTCATCATCAACCCTTCTCCATCGCCAATTCCATGATGCTCCCCACCGGGAGTGAGTAATTCATGCGTAGGCTTGCTGGTCGGTGAGGAGTTGAATGAGATTCATCATGTAATCGAGTAAGTTTTGTTAGGGCTTGATCCCTGGTATCCACTATGTTCTGAGATTGATGTTGCTATGACTTTGCCATGCTTAATGCTTGTCACTAGGGCCCGAGTGCCATGATTTCAGATCTGAACCGTTTATGTTATCACCATTATATATATGTTCTTGATCCAATCTTGCTAGTCATACGCACCTATTACGTGTTGTGATCTGTAAACCCCGGAGTGACAATAGTCGGGATACTTTCCGGTGATGACCGTAGTTTGAGGAGTTCATGTATTCACCATGTGTTAATTCTTTGTTCCGGTTCTCTATTAAAAGGAGGCCTTAATATCCCTTAGTTTCCTTATGGACTCCACTGCCACGGGAGGGTAGGATAAAAGATGTCATGCAAGTTCTTTTCCATAAGCACGTATGACTATTTACGGAATACATGCCTACATTACATTTATGAACTGGAGCTAATTCTGTGTCGCCCTAGGTTATGACTGTTATATGATGAATATCATCCAACGAGTTCACCGATCCTGTGCCTACAAGTTTCCCACATATTGTTCTTGCTAAGTTACTATTGCTACTGCTATTGTTCCAACTGCTACAAAACTATTGCTATTACTGCTACCGTTACTGTTACTGCTACTACTACTATCAAAACTATCATACTACTGTGCTACTAATCACTCTGCTGTAGATATTTAATCTCTAGGTGTGGTTGAATTGACAACTCAACTGCTAATACTCGCAAATATTCTTTGGCTCCCCTTGTGTCGAATCTATAAATTTGGGTTGAATACTCTACCCTCAAAAACTGTTCGATCCTCTATACTTGTGGGTTATCACGCCTCTCCCCCTTTCTTTGTCAACACCAACAACGAGGTGGAAGCCTCCGAAGGTGGCTTGCCCATGCCACTAGGCGATGTACCAAGATGGTGTCGTTCACTCAGTTTTGCCCTGCAGTTCCATGCATTGATTCATATCTTGTATTCAGCATGCAACCTATTTGTCGATTTGCTAGTGTGATATAGTTGATCTCCTAATCGATTTTGTCTGTGCATGTACCTCTTAGGTCGGCTGGTATCTCTTCTTGGCATTAATCATCTACCAACCTCCCACTTTGTCAAGCAAGGAAGCTACTGCCCCAAGATCAATTCTTCCATCAGTTGCGATGTGGAGAAGCCATCAAGGTTTGTTTGCAGAGCTATCTCATCATACTTGTATTTTTTTAACTCATGACAACTAATGCTTCACCGTTACCATCGGTATCGTGGCTAGGATTAGAGAATTAGGGTCTACAACACCATTGCGGTTGCCATCAGTATCGGTGATGAGACCTCAATCAAGAGGTAATGAGATTCAAGAAGCTTCATCATTTCAATAGAGTTAGCGCACATTTACAAAAACAAGTGATGTAAATGAGTGGTAAATTTTTAAGAAAATAATAAAAAATTCTTGTGAAATGTGAGTGGGCTTATTGATCCAATAATAGGGAACTCAGGAAGGTGGTCTCGCAAGTTCTAGTAGACAAGAAATGATACTATTTTGGTTTTCGACTTTAGGGAAGCCCGATATTTTTGTACAACAGGGCACGGATATGCAGAGAAATTATATGTATTAGAATACACCTTTATTTCCTCAAGTTTAGCATTAAATCAAAAATAATGTGATGCTATTGTATCCTTCATAGTTTAATGAAGCAATCTCCTAATGTTGAAAATAACAAACAATTCTAAGATAGTTCTTAATTTGGCTTAGATTGCATTTTGGAAGAAAAAGAATAAGGATTTGGGCAGAATTAGACATGTGGTATACCATATAACAGGCAACCTTGATTGCGCATGCTCTAATTGGCCAATATATTTTATAGGACTTCAATATTCAATATTATTGATACTCTGGTTTTTAAGGCAGCTAAGTGATGTAAACTGTAACTCTGCTTTCGTACTAATTAATATAGTACTATGAGTCACTTCTGCTAGGAGTTAATAATGGGGATAATGAAAAGCAAGTTTTTACTACTACAAGACACACAATAAAAGTTACAGGAAAATCTTGATAATGCAGAGTGTCTCTCTTTGATAGGGCAGTGTGTGTTGGTGTCAAACTGATCTTTATGTTGGTAGTCTTTTGTGGTTGCACCTGAGATGGGTTTATCTTTTTTTAGATTACGCAGAAAGCGTACCATAGCTTTATAGAAGAGAGAGTATATTTACAAGAAAAGATCGTAGGCACTTCTTCCACAACCCGAAGAGAAGCATGACGGATTCAAAGGAAGACTTCAACTCCCACTCCTACACAGGCCTACTACTCACAAAAGACTAGGACTCCCCTCCCGCCAGTCGTCCCCCAAAGCATCAACTCATCAAAAAATTGCGTGACTAGCGTGTTTTGATCAACACATTGTTGCGTGTTATAGAAAACTATGGCATTCCTATGCTTCCAAAGACTCCAGCAGATCAAAGTCACCACCAAATCAAAACCCTTTCTTCGATCTTTGTCAATCGCCTTGCGGGCCGAGCACCACCAACCTTCCAGGAGATCCGTAGTCATAGGGAGAATAGCTAGCTGAATGTTGGCTCTTTGGAAACACCTAAACCAGACCTGTCTGGAAAAGACACATTGAAGAAGTATGTGGTCAACGCGGTCATGCTTCTAATCGCAGAGGAAACAAAGCGATAATTCCTCCTGCAGACCATGTCTCATCCTCCTGTCCGAGGTCCAGACTCTATATTGGATAGCCAGCCACATGAAGATCTTGCAAGTTAGTGGAGCCCAACAACGCTAGATTGGCTTCTCATACATGACCCTGATGCCTCCTTCACATAGCATGGCATAAGAAGACTTCGAGGAGTAATCTCCACTCGGGTGCCATCTCCAAATGGCCTTGTCCTCGATCGAAGGCTCAAGGGTAACCGCCACCATAATCTCCCATAGATGAACAAGATGTGTCATCCCATCCGTGTGCAGCTCCTCGCCAACATCATTGGCCCATCGATGCATATGCATTCCTTCCTTCACAGTTCTACGATTGATAACTTGTGCTCTGACGTGTGTTATGAGCAAAGGGGCGATCTCCGCAACAGTAAAGCCTCCGATCCATCTATCCTTCCAGAACAGGGTCCGATCACCCGAGCCAATCTTCCAATGCACCAGACTGTTGAAAGCCATATGAACTCTCTTGTCCGATGCCATCGGCAGACCTTGCCAAGGTCTGGCACCCTCCGTACGTTTAAGTCACTCCCAGCGCAATCTGAGAGCAAGCCCATGTTTGGCCAGGTCTATGATGCCGAGTCCTCCCATACTTTTCGAACGACAGACTCTCTGCCAGGCTACTAAGCATTTACCTCCGTGGATCTCGTCCGTGTCGGTCCAAAAGAATGTCTGGCAGCCTTTATCAACACGCTCCAAAGCCCATTTAGGGGCCTCCACCACCAACATGATGAGTAGGTCACGCTCTGACTACATTATTCACCAGTATCAGCCTGCCTGGCCTAGTTACGAGCCCCCGTTGCCATCCAGGTAGGAGATTTAGCACAACATCCATGATCGGCTGTCACTCAGGTCTGGTGAGCTGATGTATGGATAGCTTTAGGCCAAGATAGGTACACGGGAATTTCTCCATATGCCAAGGCATAGCATTCTTGACCAAGTCCTCCTCCTCCGCATTGCACCTGATCATGATCGCCAAAGATTTAGCAAAGTTAACATTGAGGCTCGTGGCAGCACTGGGTTTATCTGTTTGGTTGGCTTTATGCTGCCAAATTCTTTTAGATTTTGTTTTTAGTTTCTCTTCTTTGCTACAATTGTTAAGTCCACGGAAGAGAAACATTTTGTTGGTGCTGGGTGCACTCGATTATTTGTTTAAGGTGGGTCTAAATGTTCGGGCTCAAACTTAATTATATGGTAACATACTTACACATAATTTGTCTATTTCACATTAATGCCATCGTAGAAGTGGGTAGAAAGAATTTTAAGTACAAGAAAGGTACTTTATTTATTAGTCGTCGAATTATTACAAGAATAATGGATGAATCAAATTATTTTATGCTATAAAGTTCAATGGTTATTCCTTCTAGATTAGGGCTTAGCAGAGTAAAAGAGTACTTTCACTACCTGCGAGGCAACTAATTATCAAGGATATTTCTGAGATTGTAGTTGTGGAAAATCCATGCACATCTTGCTTTGGTACATGGCATATTGTTTAATTTTCCTCCATATGTTCTCACGAAGTGATCAAACTTTATTCCCGATCTTCCATATTTTTGTCAACTTTTTGTGATACTTTATTGGGGCACCATTGTAGGTGTTCAATATAAAATCTTGACCATTTAGAATTCAAAACATCGTTTTTTTTATTTTACTCTGAAGAAATGAAGGGCTCCCCTAGGCTATATGGTGTCGGATTGAGAAGATAGATAAAATTAAGTATGGAAATGGGAGGTTGCAACATTGATGATGTAAAGAAAATCTCATTAATGATCTAATTTTGTATACTTGAATATCTAAGTTGTTCTTATGTTGGACACGCAAAAAATATTTTCTGTCATATTGTGTGTGGATGCATAACTTTCTAAAATATGTTTCGCAGTGCAAGCATACGAAGAACTGGTCCTTATATCATAATCGTAAAACAATAGTTTTTCCTTTGTGAACAGGCTGCTCGAGGAGCTTGCAGAAACTACCATAATGTTTAGACCTTAACATGATATTTTCTGTTCACTACTTGGTATGCATGTAGGCGACCTAATGTCTGCTTGAAATATATGTTATCATGTCCAATGATGTCTCCATTTAAGGAGCTATATACACCATATATGAAGACGAAAGAAAGAAATTGGTCATGGTTTTGTATAGATTCGCATGATTAAGAATTTTACTGAGTAGAAGAGGTCGAGCACAATATCTTCCATTTCAGTTCCCATGGGGCGTGTATGTTCATGTTTTCTTTTGTGGGAAATGCATATTCTTGTTATTTTGTACCCCCTCCGGCCCAAAATAAGTGTCGCTTACTTGGTAATAACTTACTATAAATTTAGTAATAAACCAGCTACACTTGTTTTAGAATGGAGGGAGTAACAAGTAAACCCTGGCGATTATCAATAACATGGATTCATATGTTGAGCTGCTTGTTAGTCGTTATCTTGTTGACAAACATGGTAAAGAACCTATGTACAGAATTTCCTCTATAACAATAAAAAGATCGGACTAATTACAATAGGGCACTTGTTGCAACATAACAAGATGAAAAATCACCCAAATAACTATTTATAAAATTGATTAGGATGCATGGACTTGCAGGTTGCTTTAAAGTGTGATAAGCAGTAAAGGTAAAAATCACCCAACAAACTATTGATAGTTTTGATTAGGGTGCATGGACTTGCAGGTTGCTTTAAAGCATGATAAGAAGTAAAAGTGGAGCTGCCTTGGAAGAAATGGTTTAATAAAGAAATTAAAAGTTGTTATCTGACACAATGTCACTAGGTGTGGAGGGAGGGACAATGAAGGATGAACTTGTAACAGCCCGAGACCAATGCTCTAGAAGATTCCCCTTTTATGTCGTTGTCATCGTGTGATTCTTTTGTTTATCGCATTCATCATCGCATCATTCACATCATCTGCATAGCATCTTCACTCATTTTTGAAAACTTGCATCCGATCGTAGTTGCCGGTTCTCTCTGTTCGTGTCATCGACCGTTTCGAGTCCAACCACACAGGCACGCGCCCGCGGCATCAAAAAAAATATCATTTTTAAATTGCGCGAAAAATATTCTTGGATTGGGAAAAGTTGGCATGCGGTCTTGTTATATTGTAGGTAGACCGCCTGCCAAGTTTCGTCGCAATCGGAGGTCGTTTGATACCCGAACGGTCGACCGTAGCGGCACCGTCATTGGTCAAATCATCGAACTTTTTTTCGGGTTTCTAAAATCTTGTCACGGGCCACAAACCTCTCTCTCATCTCAGCCCAACCCCCTCTACACAGCCCACCTAACCCACCTAGCCTACCCCTCCGTTTTGGACCGCCCGATCGAGATCCATCGGTCCGAAAATGGAGCAAAACCAGCTAACCTTAGCCCCCTTGCTATATATGGACTCCTAGCCCTGCCCAAAATGGATCCCAATCCATCCTCCTCGGATCCCGCGCCGCCTCCCACCTCTCCACCGCAGCCACTTGGCGCAGCCAGCCTCCCACCCGCAGCTGTGGCCCGCCGAGCCCATCGCAGGCCCTACCGGGCCCGAGCGCAGCCGCCGCTCGCCCGCGAGGCCTGCCCCGCGCCCGAGCTCCCTGCCCGCTCCCGCATCGCCCATCGTCGGTCTCCTGCAGCGTCGCCTACGCCGGCCGACGGTACGGCCAACTCCGGCAACCATCGGAGCTCCCTCCCCCGCACCCCTACCTCGTCTTCCTCCTCCCATTTCTCTCCCTCAACCCTTCTTTCTCTCTGGTCTTCAGGAACCCGAGCCGTCATGGAGGTCCACCAGGAGCACGCCGTCGCCTAGATCTGATGCTCCCTCGCCCAGATCCGGCCACCACGGATCCATTTCCGCCGGATCCCGCCTCACCGTGATCATCGTCCATCGAGGTCCTCGCCGTGGACCGCCGCCATGGCCTCGTGTTCGTGAGAAGAGGACGAACGTAGGAGCCTCCTGTAGCGTGCGTTGACCGCACGCAACGCGTGCCAGATCCGGCCTCCCAGCGCCCGCGTGGGCCTCGCCCAGCCTGCCTCGCCTCCGGCCCAATCTGGCCCAAGGTGAGCCTCCGCCCGTTGTCATATCTTGTGCAGTAAAAGCTCCATCACAGTTGAAGCGCCCATGTAGTCCGACTGGCAACCGAGCCAGTTGCTCTTCCAAGGGGTCCGGGGTTCGAATCCCAGACGTCCCTATTTTATTTAGCCCATTCGTTATGTAATTAGTTCAGGTTCGCTCGTTATCCAGTTTCATCTAGTGCAAAATCCATCGTTTAGTACCAGTTATATCGTAGCCCAGCTGGTCAGCTTGTTGGTTTGCAACCGCGAGGTCCTGGGTTCGACTCCCAGGCACCCCAATTTTATGCATGCATTTTTTTACTATTCCTATGACCTGCCACCTCGGCCACTTGGGCCTGACGCACAATTGGGCCGCTGCAATGTGCTGCATCCGGCCTGAATAGGGTTTTTTTTAGATCATGATGTTTTTTTTACTGTCTACAAATTTTGCAAACTGTCGAGGGAAAAACAGATTTGCAGGAAAAACCCTTGTAATTCATGCATATAATAACTTCATAACCGTGCATCGGAATTAAACATCTTATATATGTAAAATGTGTAGAATTTCATGTAGTTTCACAATATCCAACTTTCATCCATGTTTAAAATGTTTAAACTTGCTGTTTGTTTAAATTTGCGTTTATGCCATGCTAGAACGGTTTATTTCATAACTAAATAACCATAGCTCTGTTTTAAATGTTCCACATATGTAACTTGACTAGAAAAACGTGTAGAATCTCATGGCACACTTTATATTGTTGTTTAACAACTATAAAATATGCTTAGGACAGATATGGACCAAATTCATAATATGCATATGAGGTCGTTTCGGACATCTTAACCGTGCATATAATAACTTCATAACCGTGCATCGGAATTAAACATCTTATATATGTAAAATGTGTAGAATTTCATGTAGTTTCACAAT
This sequence comes from Elymus sibiricus, assembly GCA_039707655.1. Taxonomy (NCBI): domain Eukaryota; kingdom Viridiplantae; phylum Streptophyta; class Magnoliopsida; order Poales; family Poaceae; genus Elymus; species Elymus sibiricus. Next base: position 214,736,998 of record CM077665.1, on the reverse strand, counting down.
ATCCAACTTTCATCCATGTTTAAACTTGCTGTTTGTTTAAATTTGCATTTATGCCATGCTAGAACGGTTTATTTCATAACTAAATAACCGTAGCTCTGTTTTAAATGTTCCACATATGTAACTTGACTAGAAAAACATGTAGAATCTCATGGCACACTTTATATTGTTGTTTAACAACTATAAAATATGCTTAGGACAAATATGGACCAAATTCATAATATGCATATGAGGTCGTTTCAAAAATGCTATATGTTGCTTCCGGCCTCATTTAAAATGCCTAGATGATGTAGTTGTTCATGCTTCACCCCTTGCCATGTTCAACAACAATTAATATTGATGAGTACCTAAAAAGAGTGAACTAAAGGACTCGAACGTGGAGTTTCGTCAATATGCAACTCGTTGCATATTGAGCTTCACTTAATGTGTAGTGTTTGATTGTTGTGCTTTGCCATGCCTCGCATATTTAAACCGGACATGCATCATATTTGTTTGTGCATCATGCCATGCATATGTTGTGGTGTTTATCATGTGTTGATTGTTGTTTCCGGATTGCTTCTTCTCGATAGAGTTCCGAAAGCGTTCGGAGTGTGAGGATTCGTTTGACTACGTCTCGTTCGTCTACTTCACGGAGTCGTTCTTCTTCCAAACGGTATCTCAAGCAAGATGATCATTTCCTTGGATACCATTACTATCATTGCCATGCTAGTTGTCTCGTTTCTATCGCTGTCTCGCTACCTACCACTTGTTGTCTAGCCTCCCAAATTGCCATGAAAAGCCTCTAACCCCTCCACATCCCAGCAAAACATTGTTTGGCTATGTTACCGCTTGCTCAGCCCTTCTTATAGCGTTGCTAGTTGCAGGTGCAGTTGTTTCCATGTGTCAACATGGATGTTTTGAGTTATCACAATATTATTGCTATTTAATTTAATGCACGTATATACTTGGTAAAAGGTGGAAGGCTTGGCCTTTTGCTCGGTGTTTTGTTCCAATTTTGCCGCCCTAGATACTTGTGTACCGGTGCTATGTTCCATATTTTTCGCTCCTAACATGCTCGGGGTTGTTATGGGGACCCCCTTGATTTTCGTTTTGGGATAAAACTCGTCTGGCAAGGCCCAACATTGGTTTTACCATTTGCCTAATAACTAATAAAATTGCATAGGGACCCACCCGCACCCGCGGATCTTTAATCAACAAACCCGGGCCAGTGCTCCTCATGAGTGTTGGTCCACCTACCTAGCAGTTGGCGGTGCCACCTCGGGGCAACTCGAGGCATTTTTAGGCTACCGTCCACTTCGCATAGACGGATGATGCCCGTAGATAGAGAGCGCGCGGCTCTAGATGCGGATCTGGCTCACCGGGAGGCCTTGCTGGATTTGTTTTACCTTTCTCGAACGTCTTGTGCGCGGAATTCCGAGAATACTTTGGGCTATCTCGAGGTTGAGGTTTTCCTACGGAATTTCCTAGGAGATCACGGGATTCGTGGTCGAGGTTATTCCCGCGACGTGTGGTTAGTTTGTGATGGATGAGTTGGAGCACCCCTGCAAGGTTAAATCTTTTGGAAAGCCATGCCCGCGGTTACGTGGCAACTTGGAAACTTTGTTTAACACCCGGTCATAGAAAACTTGAAGTAAACTCAAATAAAATACACCAACCGTGTGCGTAACCGTGACTGTCTCTTCTCGTGATTTTTGAACCGAGAGAGAACACGATGGGGTTATGTTTGTTCTTAAGTAGGTGTTCAGGATCTCTTAGAGATCATTACTAGTTCACGACCGTTTATGCGACGATTATCCTCCTTATTCTTATATTCGTAAGTTAGCCACTCAAATAAATGCTTAGTGCTTGCTACAGCCTCACCACTTATCCATACCTCACCCATTAAGCTTTAATAGTCTTGATACCCTTGGAAATGAGATTGCTGAGTCCCTATAGCTCACAGATTACTACAACAACAGTTGCAGGTACAGGTAATGTGATGCTTTGACGTGAGCGCGATGCTTGTTTGACTTGGAGTTCTTCTTCTTCATCATCATCGATCTAGGATGGGTTCCAGGCCGACGGCCTGGGATAGCAAGGATGGATGTCATTTTATCATTTGTTTTCGTCCGTAGTCGGACCCTGCTCTTCTGTATGATGATTGTATATGTTGTTGTATTGATGTGATCTTGATTTAGTTTGTGGTGAGTGTAAGCCAATTCCATATACTCATCTCTTCTTTACATTTACTTGTAATGATATCCATTCTTGCGAAACGACGAGATGCACTTCTATCCCTGTCGAGGCCCTCGTGCCAAAATAAGGATAGGATCGCATCTTGGGCGTTACAAGTTGGTATCAGAGCCTGTACCGACCTAGGAGCCCCCTTGATTGATCGAACTTTGGCCGAGTCGAGTCTAGTAAAAAAAACTATTTTGAGTCTAGTTATATCGGAGGGTAGGATTCTTTTTACTCCTCTTCTATGCTCTGGTAAGGAATCTTGACGTAGGAATTTTAATTCTTCCCTCTTCTCACTCAAAAAAAAATTAGGATCACGCGGGTATTTTGGAACCTCTATGATGTCGATGTAACCGGAACTCTGTTCTTGGTGCCTCCCGTACGTATGGATTGGACCAGGGGAGTTGAGCACCAAGGGGTTCTTGACACATCGCGGATGTTCGAAATTGCTTCAATACTATTCGTGGTGCGAAGAGTGTGGCGGCACCCAATACTTGGGAGCGGGATCACATGTACTGCCATGTTTAGTATCGTTGTGATTACGAGGGTCTGGGGTAGATGAATTTCCAAGGCCTCTGGTTGTGTGTTGACGGATGTGATACATTGGAGAGTAGTATTACTGCTAGGCGTTGAGTGATGGATTTTACTCCGTGTATCCGTGGACCCGATTGCATAACCAAAGATTTCGGGAGTTCTTAGGTGGGAATTCAAGTAGTTACCAAGGCTATCTTCCAACAGATCATGATGTGAGGTTGGGGTTTGACATCTAGTGGTTCGTTTGTTCACGGTCTTTCTTACAGCGGTTCTCGTTGGGTCTTAAAGAGTCCATGAAGCTTGCTACGACTCGGGGACGCTTCGTATGTCGTGTGCACTGCCTTGTACATGATGGCTACTGTAAGATCGAGCCCGTGCAAGCCTTACCACGAAAATATCGGACAGAATCTCTGTCATGAATTTGTTTCCAGCTTAATTCGAACGCCTCATCCTTTGTTTTGTTGGAGTATGGTAATTCTAGTTGCTTCAATGTCAAGTGGTGATTTCATATCTTTCCTAAGTGGTGTTATCATACTTCTATGGGAATGCTAATCCTTTTGCTCAATCAAATTGCCATGTCAATTCTTTCCAACCGGTGTGCTTCTCTTCAAGATGATTCAATCCTTTTCAATATTAGCAAGATTTATCCTCTTATTTCTTTCCGGAGTTCGTCTCATCTGTCTCAAGTTGTCTTTGTTTTTTCCACACACACACCCCCCGCCCTTTTTCTTCAGCAATTAAATTCTCATCCAAATGTCTTTCTTTTCATTGATGCTTCCGCTATCTTTTCTTCCATTTTATATCCGGTGATTCATTGTGAAGATGCTCAAGTGCTAAGTTCATCATTATTCGTTCTTGTTTTCTTTCCCGGTGGATTCGAGTCAACCTCTTGGTGTTCGTCATATCCTTCGTCATTTGTCCAATGCTTTGTTCACATCTCTCTATTCTATCCAGAGTGCTGAAGATATCTTAGAAGATTCGTGTTTTCATTCAAATCCTTTCAAAATATTTCGGGGTTCTCACCTCATCAAGTTTTCGTTCGTACCGATGCAATCTCTCTTCCTAAGCAATAATTTCAAAGGTGTTCTTTTCAGTGGGCCCATAACCCATAGGTTTTTCCCAGGATCTTACTTGACTCTTCTAATCTTTTCCGGAGTTGCCCTCAAGTTCTTTTCAAGTGTGACGTAAGAATGGATTTCATTAGTCATAGTCCTTCTACAAGGTCGTTCCGAATTAATTTTCATCGTTGGCTCAACCTATCTTTTTTCATTATTCCGGAGTGTCTTAGTAATTCATGATGTGGTTTTTCGTCATCATTCTTAGCGTTGAAGACTGAAGGAGTGTTTCTCTTAAACCTTTGTCTAGTCTTTTGAAGATTCGTGGTACAAGCTTCGTGCTATCCTCTCGAATTGTTTTAATCATGAGTAATTCTTTCCATATCTATCCGGAGCATTTCTGAGTTGTTCCATTTCTCGATCCTCCGAAGGCCATCATTTCAGAAGATTTCTTCGTTCTCAGCTTTCAGCTCTCGTTCTCAAATTCTTCTCAATTGATGTCCCTTCGTTCGAATCTCAATTATTCCGGTGGCTCAATCTAGTTCTGCTAGTCGGAGCGTGTCTCCTTCTTCTCATGTGTCCCAATTCATTCAAATATCCTCATTGTTCCAAATTCTTACCGGTGTTTCGTTCAAGACTTCTTCAAGCTTATGAATCTCTCTTCAATCTTTTCAAGAAGAATAAGTAGTATGTCAAATCCGTTGCTTGTCATCAATTTAACTTGATGAAGGATAGGCATAACATAATTCTTATTCTTATTTCATCAAAGTGATTTCAATCCTTCTTCCGGGGTTGTTCATGATATCTAATTCTCGATTCTAAGTTGTTCTTCTTTTATTTCCGGAGTTCATAGTTTTTCTCAACTATCTCTTCGCGAAGCTTCATCTAAATCATGGCAAGATCATAATCTTATTCTTGTCAACCTTCATTTCCTTTTGATCATTCTTTGGCATTCGGAGGTTCTTCAAGGTGGTTCTTCAAGGATTTAATTCCTTCTCAAAGTGTTCTTCAAGATTCTTGTTGGAGAGGCTCAAGTATCATTCGTCTTGTATTTCGAAGTGCAATTCTTTCTCCCTTATCTTTTGAGAGGGTGTTATAGCATTCTTGATTCATGAGGAGTCTCGAAGAGAATTTGACAAGAATGAGATATGTAAACCCATCATCTTCCTCGTTGGAGCTATCTTGGATTGGTTTTCACCTAAAGCATTTCCTAAGGATTGTTGCTATCATGGTGCTTATCAAGATCCAAGTTCTTAATATATCCTCTTGATGAAGGAAGTTTTGCATATCTTGTCGTTCCCAACCAATCAATTGTTTTCTTTTGTTGCCGGTTGTCACCTCATTATTTTGAGATGTTCTCCATAATCCCACAACAAGCTATTCTTTTGTTGTTGATGTTCCAACAACTCTGTTCAATCTCTTCATGCAAGATGCTTTTAAAATTAAATTGTGGTAGAAGTTGTCATTTTTTCTTCTCCGTTCTCTTCTCTCCAAAGATCTAGCTTCTATTCTTTTGTTCCGGAGGCATTATGTGTGCTATCTTCGACCCATCATCTTATTTTGTCAAGATCATGTTCCTTCTTTGCTTATTCAATAACCGGAGTGTTGTGAAATCTTTTCAAGTTCTTTCCATTATATCAATTTTTGCCTCTCTTTTCTACTGAAGTGATGCCCAAATTTCTTGGGAATTCTTGCTTGTTCCTCATGTCATTCTTCATCTCTTTCCAACCTTCATGTTTCATTGGTTTCACTCGTTTGTCAAAGAAGCAACTAAGTTTTCCCTCTTCCTTTCCTCTTCCTCTTCCCCTTCTCATTCTAAGATCTCGGGTCGAGATCTCTTGTAAGTGGAGGAGAGTTGTAACAGCCCGAGACCGACGCTCTAGAAGATTCCCCTTTTATGTCGTTGTCATCGTGTGATTCTTTTATTTGTCGCATTCATCATCGCATCATTCACATCATCTGCATAGCATCTTCACTCGTATTTGAAAACTTGCATCCAATCGTAGTTGCCGGTTCTCTCTGTTCGTGTCATCGACCGTTTTGAGTCAACCACACAGGCACGCGCCCGCAGCATCGAAATAAAATATCATTTTTAAAGTGCGCGAAAAATATTCTCGGATTGGGTCTAAAGTTGGCATGCGGTCCTGTTATATTGTAGGTAGACCGCCTACCAAGTTTCGTCGCAATCGGAGGTCGTTTGATACCCGAACGGTTGACCGTAGCGGCACCATCATCGGTCAAATCATCGGACGTTTTTTCGGGTTTCTAAAATCTTGTCCCGGGCCACAAACCTCTCTCTCATCTCAGCCCAACCCCCTCTACACAGCCCACCTAACCCACCTAGCCTACCCCTCCGTTTTGGACCGCCCGATCGAGATCCGACGGTCCAAAAACGGAGCAAAACCAGCTAACCCTAGCCCCCTTGCTATATATGGACGCCTAGCCCTGCCCAAAATGGATCACTAGCCATCCTCCTCGGATCCCGCGCCGCCTCCCACCTCTCCACCCCAGCCACTTGGCGCAGCCAGCCTCTCACCCGTAGCCGTGGCCCGCCGAGCCCATCGCAGGCCCTACCGGGCCCGAGCGCAACCGCCGCTCGCCCGCGAGGCCCGCCCCGTGCCCGAGCTCCCTGCCCGCTCCCGCATCGCCCATCGTTGGTCTCCTGCAGCGTCGCCTACGCCGGCCGGCGGTACGGCCAACTCTGGCAACCACCGGAGCTCCCTCCCCCGCGCCCCTACCTCGTCTTCCTCCTCCCATTTCTCTCCCTCAACCCTTCTTTCTCTCTGGTCTTCAGGAACCCGAGCCGCCATGGAGGTCCACCAGGAGCACGCCGTCGCCCAGATCCGATGCTCCCTCGCCCAGATCCGGCCACCACGGATCCATTTATGCCGGATCCCGCCTCACCGTGATCGTCGTCCATCGAGGTCCTCGCCGTGGACCGTCGCCATGGCCTCGTGTTCATGAGAAGAGGACGAACGTAGGAGCCTCCTATAGCGTGCGTTGAACGCACGCAACGTGTGCCAGATCCGGCCTCCCAGCGCCCGTGTGCGCCTCGCCCAGCCTGCCTCGCCTCCGGCCCAATCTGGCCCAAGGTGAGCCTCCGCCCGCCGTCATATCTTGTGTAGTTAAAGCTCCATCACAGTAGAAGCGCCCATGTAGTCCGATTGGCAACCGAGCGAGTTGCTCTTCCAAGGGGTCCGGGGTTCGAATCCCAGACGTCCCTGTTTTTTATTTTGCAAATTTGATATGTAATTAGTTCAGGTTCGCTCGTTATCCAGTTTCATCTAGCGCAAAATCCATCGTTTAGTACCAGTTCTGTCGTAGCCCAGCTGGTCAGCTTGTTGGTTTGCAACCGCGAGGTCTTGGGTTCGACTCCTAGGCACCCCAATTTTATGCATGCATTTTTATACTATTGCTATGACCTGCCACCTCGGCCACTTGGGCCTGACGCACAATTGGGCCGCTGTGTGCTGCATCCGGCCTGAATAGGTTTTTTTTGGTTCCTCATGTTTTTTTATACTGTCTACAAATTTTGCAAACTGACGAGGGAAAAACAGATTTGCGGGAAAACCCTTGTAATTCATGCATATAATAACTTCATAACCGTGCATCGGAATTAAAAATCTTATATATGTAAAATGTGTAGAATTTCATGTAGTTTCATAATATCCAACTTTCATCCATGTTTAAAATGTTTAAACTTGCTGTTTGTTTAAATTTGCGTTTATGCCATGCTAGAACGGTTTATTTCATAACTAAATAACCGTAGCTCTGTTTTAAATGTTCCACATATGTAACTTGACTAGAAAAACATGTAGAATCTCATGGAACACTTTATATTGCTGTTTAACAACTATAAAATATGCTTAGGACAGATCTGGACCAAATTCATAATATGCATATGAGTGTTGGGGAACGTTGCATGGGAAACAAAAAATTTCCTACGCACACACAAGATCTATCCATGGTGATGAGCATCTACGAGAGGGAGAGTAAATCTACATACCCTTGTAGATCGCTAAGCGGAAGCGTTTAGGAAACGCGGTTGATGTAGTCGAACGTCTCCGCGATCCAAATCGCAAGTCGTCCCTCGATCCGATCACGAACTAGCGCCGAACGGACGGCACCTCCGCGTTCAACACACGTACGGCTTGATGACGCCTTCACCTCCTCGATCCAGCGAGCGATGGTGAAGTAGTGGTTGAGTTCCAGCAGCACGACGGCGTGGTGATGGTGGTGAGGAACAATCTCTGCAGGGCTTCGCCAAGCGCTACGGAGATTATGACGGAGGAACTAGAGGGTTAGGGTTGCCGCACACGGCTTGGGGAAATCTTGATGTTTTCCGGGTGCTAGCCCTGCCCCTCTATTTATATGTTGAGCCCTGGGGTCGAAACTTGGAGAAAGAGCCTCCTCAAAGTCGGTTTGGAACAAAAGGAAGAGTCCTTCTCGGATTCCAGTACCAAACGCCACGGTTCCCGGCGTCTGGCCCAGACGCCATGGGCCTCGGCGTCTGGCCCAGGGCCAGACGCCAGGGTTCCTGGCGTCTGGACCCTGCCCTCTGCAAAACTGCCTTTTGCTAACGCCCCGTGGGTCTCACCTCTTGGCCCAAACATATCGTCCAATATATCGATCTTTACCTCTCGGACATTCCGAGACTCCTCGTCATGTCCATGATCTCATCCGGGACTCCGAACAACTTTCGGTCACCAACATAACAACTCAACTATACTTATATCGTCACCAAACGTTAAGTGTGTAGACCCTGCGGGTTCGAGAACTATGTAGACATGACCGAGACACCTCTACGGTCAATAACCAATAGCGGGACCTGGATGCCCATATTGGCTCCTACATATTCTACGAAGATCTTTATCGGTCGAACCTCTATGTCAAGGATTCGGTTAATCCCGTATGTTGTTCCCTTTGTTCTTCGGTATGTTACTTGCCCGAGATTCGATCGTCGGTATCTCTATACCTAGTTCAATCTCGTTACCGGCAAGTCTCTTTACTCGTTCCGTAATACAAGATCTCGTGGCTAACACTTTAGTCACATTGCTTGCAAGGCTCATTGTGATGTTGTATTACCGAGTGGGCCCTGAGATACCTCTCCGTCACACAGAGTAACAAATCCCAGTCTTGATCCATGCCAACCCAACAGACACCCTCGGAGATACCTGTAGAGCACCTTTATAGTCACCCAGTTACGTTGCGACGTTTGATACACACAAGGTACTCCTCCGATGTCAGGGAGTTGCATGATCTCATGGTCATAGGAACAGATACTTGACATGCAGAAAACAATAGCAATAAACTGACACGATCAAATGCTACGTTCTTAGTTTGGGTCTTGTCCATCACATCATTCTCCTAATGATGTGATCCCGTTATCAAATGACATCTCATGTCAATGGCTAGGAAACCTTAACCATCTTTGATCAACGAGCTAGTCAACTAGAGGCTTACTAGGGACATAGTGTTGTTTATGTACCCACACATGTATTTGAGTTTCCAATCAATACAATTATAGCATGGATAATAAACGATTATCATGAACAAGGAAATATAATAATAACCAATTTATTATTGCCTCTAGGGCATATTTCCAACAGTCTCCCACTTGCACTAGAGTCAATAATCTAGTTCACATCACTATGTGATTTACATTGTAATGAATCGAACACCCATGCAGTTCTGGTGTTGTTCATGTTTAGCCCTTGGAAGAGGTTTAGTCATCGGATCTGCAACATTTAGATCCGTGTGTACTTTGCAAATATTTATGTCGTCCTCCTTGATGTAATCGCGGATGGAATTGAAACGTCGCTTTATGTGTCTGGTCCTCTTGTGAAATCTTGGTTCCTTGGCTAGAGCAATGGCACCAGTATTATCACAAAACAGAGTCATTGGGTTAAGCGCACTAGGCACTACTCCAAGATCTGTCATGAACTCCTTCATCCAGACACCTTCCTTCGCCGCCTCCGAGGCAGCGATGTACTCCGCTTCGCATGTAGAATCTGCTACCACGCTTTGCTTGGAACTGCACCAGCTAACCGCACCCCCATTAAGAATAAACACGTATCCGGTTTGAGACTTAGAGTCATCCGGATCAGTGTCAAAGCTTGCATCGACGTAACCCTTTACGACGAGCTCTTGATCACCTCCATAAACGAGAAACATATCCTTAGTCCTTTTCAGGTACTTCAGGATATTCTTGACCGCCGTCCAGTGTTCCATTCCTGGATCACTTTGAAACCTTCCGACCATACTTATGGCAAGGCTGACATCGGGTCTTGTGCACAGCATTGCATACATGATAGAGCCTATGGCCGAAGCATAGGGGATGACACTCATCTTTTCTCTATCTTCTGCAGTCACTGGGCATTGAGTCTTACTCAACTTCACACCTTGCAATACAGGCAAGAACCCCTTCTTGGACTGATCCATTTTGAACTTCTTCAAAACTTTGTCAAGGTATGTGCTTTGTGAAAGTCCTATCAAGCGTCTCGATCTATCTCTATAGATCTTGATGCCTAATATGAAAGCAGCTTCTCCTAGGTCCTTCATTGAAAAACTCTTGTTCAAATATTCCTTTACGCTTTCCAGCATTTCTATATTGTTTCCAATCAGTAATATGTCATCCACATATAATATTAGAAACGCTATAGAGCTCCCACTCACTTTCTTGTAAATACAAGCTTCTCCGTAAACTTGTATAAACTCGAACGCTTTGATCACCTCATCAAAACGAAGATTCCAACTCCGAGATGCTTGCACCAGTCCATAAATGGATCGCTGGAGTTTGCAAACTTTGTCAGCATTCTCTGGATCGACAAAACCTTCTGGTTGCATCATATACAACTCTTCCTTAAGGTAACCGTTAAGGAACGCTGTTTTGACATCCATCTGCCAAATTTCATAATCGAAAAAGGCAGCTATTGCTAACATGATTCTGACGGACTTAAGCATCGCTACGGGTGAGAAGGTCTCATCGTAGTCAACTCCTTGAACTTGTGAAAAACCCTTTGCCACAAGTCGAGCTTTATAGACGGTGACATTACCGTCCGCGTCCGTCTTCCTCTTAAAGATCCATTTGTTCTGAATGGCCTTACGCCCTTCAGGTAATACTTCCAAAGTCCATACTTTGTTTTCATACATGGATCCCATCTCGGATTTCATGGCCTCTAACCACTTCTCGGAATCCGGGCCCATCATCGCTTCTCCATAGCTCGTAGGTTCATCGTTGTCTAACAACATGACCTCTAAGACAGGGTTGCCGTACCACTCAGAAGCAGTACGCGTCCTTGTCGACCTACGAGGTTCGATAGTAACTTGATCCAAAGCTTCATGATCATCATCATTAACTTCCTCTTCAGCTAATGTAGGCTCCACAGAAACAACTTTCTGCACTGCGCTACTCTCAGGTTGAAGTAAAGGTTCAACAACCTCATCAAGTTCTATCTTCCTCCCACTCAATTCTTTCGAGAGAAACTCTTTCTCAAGAAATGTTCCGTTTTTAGCGACAAACACTTTGCCTTCGGATCTGAGGTAGAAGGTATACCCAACTGTCTCTTTTGGGTATCCTATGAAGAAGCATTTCTCCGCTTTGGGTTCCAGCTTTTCAGGCTGAAGCTTTTTGACATAAGCATCACATCCCCAAACTTTAAGAAACGACAGTTTTGGCTTCTTGCCAAACCAAAGTTCATATGGCGTCGTCTCAACGGATTTCGATGGTGCCCTATTTAAAGTGAATGCAGCTGTCTCTAATGCATAACCCCAAAACGATAGTGGCAAATCGGCAAGAGACATCATAGATCGCACCATATCCAATAAAGTTCGATTACGACGTTCGGACACACCATTACGCTGTGGTGTTCCAGGCGGTGTCAGTTGTGAAACAATTCCACGTTGTCTTAAGTGACTGCCAAACTCATAACTCAGATATTCTCCTCCTCGATCAGATCATAGGAATTTAATCTTCTTGTTACGATGATTCTCAACTTCACTCTGAAATTGTTTGAACTTTTCAAATGTTTCAGACTTATGTTTCATTAAGTAAATATACCCATATCTACTTAAGTCATCAGTGAAGGTGAGAAAGTAACGATAACCACCGCGCGCCTCAATACTCATCGGACCACACACATCAGTATGTATGATTTCCAATAAGTCACTTGCCCGTTCCATTGTTCCAGAGAACGGCGTTTTAGTCATCTTGCCCATGAGGCATGGCTCACATGTGTCAAGTGATTCAAAATCAAGTGACTCCAAAAGTCCATCAGCATGGAGCTTCTTCATGCGTTTTACACCAATATGACCTAAACGGCAGTGCCACAAGAAAGTGGTATTATCATTATCAATTCTACATATTTTGGCATCAATGTTATGAACATGTGTATCATTACTATCGAGATTCAATAAGAATAAACCCCTCACATTGGGTGCATGACCATAAAAGATATTACTCATATAAATAGAACAACCATTATTCTCTGATTTAAATGAGTAACCGTCTCGCAATAAACAAGATCCAGATATAATGTTCATGCTTAACGCAGGCACCAAATAACACTTATTTAGGTTCATCACTAATCCCGACGGTAATCGAAGAGCGAGCGTGCCGACGGCGATCACATCAACCTTGGAACCATTTCCCACGCGCATCGTCACTTCGTCCTTTGCCAGCCTCCGTCTATTCCGCAGTTCCTGTTTAGAGTTGCAAATATGAGCAACCGCACCGGTATCAAATACCCAGGCACTACAACGAGGGTTGGTAAGGTACACATCAATAACATGTATATCATATATACCTTGTTTGTTGTTGGCCGCCTTCTTGTCAGCCAAATACTTGGGGTAGTTCCGCTTCCAGTGTCCAGTTCCCTTGCAATGAAAACACACAGTTTCTGGTTTGGGTCCAGCCTTGGGTTTCTTCACGAGAGGAGCAACTGTTTTGCCACTCTTCTTGGAGTTACCCTTCTTACCCTTGCCATTTTTCTTGAAACTAGTGGTTTTATTGACCATCAACACTTGATGCTCCTTCTGAATTTCAGACTCAGCGGCTTTCAGCATCGCAAACAGCTCGGCGACTGACTTGTTCATCCCATGCATGTTATAGTTCAACACGAAGCTCTTGTAGCTAGGTGGCAATGATTGAAGAACTCTGTCAGTGATAGCCTCTGGCGGAAGGGGCATCCCCAATTCAGCCAGACGGGTGGAGTACCCAGACATTCTGAGCACGTGATCACTGATAGACCCGTTCTCCTCCATCTTGCAAGCATAGAACTTATCGGAGATCTCATATCTCTCGATCCGGGCATTCTTCTGAAAGATAAACTTCAACTCCTGGAACATCTCATATGCTCCATGACGTTCAAAACGTCTTTGAAGTCCCGGTTCTAAGCCATACAACATTGCACATTGAACTATTGAGTAATCATCAGAACGAGCCTGCCAGGCGTTCACAACGTCTAGAGACTCAACTGGAGCGGGTGGATCACCAAGCGGTGCATCAAGGACATAAGCTTTCTGGGAAGCCGTAAGGATAATCCTTAGATTACGGGCCCAGTCCACAAAGTTACTTCCATCATCTTTCAACTTAGCTTTCTCTAGGAACGCATTAAAATTCAAGGGTGCTACTGCGCGAGCCATGATCTACAACATAAATATAGCAAAGACAACTTAGACTATTGTTCTAGATAATGAGTTTAGTTAATCATATTACTTAAAAACTCCCACTCAAATTGACATCCCTCCGGTCATTCGAGTGTAACATGATCCAAATCCACCAACTCAAGTCCGATCATCACGTGAGTTGAGGTGGTTTCAATGGTGACCATCTTCATGTTGATCATATCTACTATATGACTCATGTTCGACCTTTCGGTCTCTTGTGTTCCGAGGCCATGTCTGTACATGCTAGGCTCGTCAAGTTTAACCCAAGTGTTCCGCGTGTGCAACATGGCTTGCACCCGTTGTATGTGAACGTGGAGTCTATCACACCCGATCATCACGGCGTGTCTCGAAACGACGAACTTTCGCAACGGTGCACACTCGGGGAGAACACAATTTATCTTGAAATTTAAGTGAGGGATCACCTTATAATGCTACCGTCGTCCTAAGCAAAATAAGATGCATAAAAGGATTAACATCACATGCAAATCATAAGTGACATGATATGGCCATGAACTTGTGCTTTTGATCTCCATCTCCAAAGCACCGGCATGATCTCCATCGTCACCGGCATGACACCATGATCTCCATCATCTTGATCTCTATCAACGTGTCGCCATGAGGTTGTCGCGCTGACTGTTGCTTCCACGACAATTGCTAACGTTTAGCGATAAAGTAAAGCATTACATAGCGCTTAATGATTGACACGCAGGTCATACAATAATTAAAGACAACTCTATGGCTCCTGCCAGTTGCCGTACTCATCGACATGCAACTCGTGATATTCTATACAACACATGATCATCTCATACATCACATATATCTCATCATGTAATTGGCCATATCACATCACAACATACCCTGCAAAAACAAGTTAGACGTCCTCTAATTGTTGTTGCAAATTTTACGTGGCTGCTACGGGTTTGCAAGAACCGTTCTTACCTACGCAAAACCACAACGTGGTGTAGTGATTGCTTTTTGATCTTCTAAAAGAACCCTCTTCATTGAAATCGATTCAACTAAAGTGAGAGAGACAGACACCCGCTAGCCATCTTTATGCAACGAAGTTACATGTCAGTTGAAGGAACCTGTCTCGCGTAAGTGTACGCGTAATGTCGGTCAGGGCCGCTTCATCTCACAGTACCGCCGAATCAAATATCAACTAGTAACGGCAAGCAATATGTATACACCCACGCCCACAACTCGTTTGTGTTCTACTCGAGATCTCATCTACGCATAGACCTAGCTCGGATGCCACTATTGGGGAACGTTGCATGGGAAACAAAAATTTTCCTACGCACACACAAGATCTATCCATGGTGATGAGCATCTACGAGAGGGAGAGTAAATCTACATACCCTTGTAGATCGCTAAGCGGAAGCGTTTAGGAAACGCGGTTGATGTAGTCGAACGTCTCCGCGATCCAAATCGCAAGTCGTCCCTCGATCCGATCACGAACTAGCGCCGAACGGACGGCACCTCCGCGTTCAACACACGTACGGCTTGATGACGCCTTCACCTCCTCGATCCAGCGAGCGATGGTGAAGTAGTGGTTGAGTTCCAGCAGCACGACGGCGTGGTGATGGTGGTGAGGAACAATCTCTGCAGGGCTTCGCCAAGCGCTACGGAGATTATGACGGAGGAACTAGAGGGTTAGGGTTGCCGCACACGGCTTGGGGAAATCTTGATGTTTTCCGGGTGCTAGCCCTGCCCCTCTATTTATATGTTGAGCCCTGGGGTCGAAACTTGGAGAAAGAGCCTCCTCAAAGTCGGTTTGGAACAAAAGGAAGAGTCCTTCTCGGATTCCAGTACCAAACGCCACGGTTCCCGGCGTCTGGCCCAGACGCCATGGGCCTCGGCGTCTGGCCCAGGGCCAGACGCCAGGGTTCCTGGCGTCTGGACCCTGCCCTCTGCAAAACTGCCTTTTGCTAACGCCCCGTGGGTCTCACCTCTTGGCCCAAACATATCGTCCAATATATCGATCTTTACCTCTCGGACATTCCGAGACTCCTCGTCATGTCCGTGATCTCATCCGGGACTCCGAATAACTTTCGGTCACCAACATAACAACTCAACTATACTTATATCGTCACCAAACGTTAAGTGTGTAGACCCTGCGGGTTCGAGAACTATGTAGACATGACCGAGACACCTCTACGGTCAATAACCAATAGCGGGACCTGGATGCCCATATTGGCTCCTACATATTCTACGAAGATCTTTATCGGTCGAACCTCTATGTCAAGGATTCAGTTAATCCCGTATGTTGTTCCCTTTGTTCTTCGGTATGTTACTTGCCCGAGATTCGATCGTCGGTATCTCTATACCTAGTTCAATCTCGTTACCGGCAAGTCTCTTTACTCGTTCCGTAATACAAGATCTCGTGGCTAACACTTTAGTCACATTGCTTGCAAGGCTCATTGTGATGTTGTATTACCGAGTGGGCCCTGAGATACCTCTCCGTCACACAGAGTAACAAATCCCAGTCTTGATCCATGCCAACCCAACAGACACCCTCGGAGATACCTGTAGAGCACCTTTATAGTCACCCAGTTACGTTGCGACGTTTGATACACACAAGGTACTCCTCCGATGTCAGGGAGTTGCATGATCTCATGGTCATAGGAACAGATACTTGACATGCAGAAAACAATAGCAATAAACTGACACGATCAAATGCTACGTTCTTAGTTTGGGTCTTGTCCATCACATCATTCTCCTAATGATGTGATCCCGTTATCAAATGACATCTCATGTCAATGGCTAGGAAACCTTAACCATCTTTGATCAACGAGCTAGTCAACTAGAGGCTTACTAGGGACACAGTGTTGTTTATGTACCCACACATGTATTTGAGTTTCCAATCAATACAATTATAGCATGGATAATAAACGATTATCATGAACAAGGAAATATAATAATAACCAATTTATTATTGCCTCTAGGGCATATTTCCAACAATGAGGTCGTTTCGGAAATGCTATATGTTGCTTCCGGCCTCATTTAAAATGCCTAGATGATGTAGTTGTTCATGCTTCACCCCTTGCCATGTTAAAAAAACAGTTAATATTGATGAGTACCTAACAAGAGTGAACTAAAGGACTCGAACGTGGAGTTTCGTCAATATGCAACTCGTTGCATATTGAGCTTCACTTAATGTGTAGTGTTTGATTGTTGTGCTTTGCCATGCCTCGCATATTTAAACCGGACATGCATCATATTTGTTTGTGCATCATGCCATGCATATGTTGTGGTGTTTATCATGTGTTGATTGTTGTTTCCGGATTGCTTCTTCTCGATAGAGTTCAAAAGCGTTCGGAGTGCGAGGATTCGTTCGACTACGTCCCGTTCGTCTACTTCACGGAGTCGTTCTTCTTCCAAGCGGGATCTCGGGCAAGATGATCATTTTCCTGGATACCATTACTATCATTGCCATGCTAGTTGTCTCGTTTCTATCGCTGTCTCGCTACCTACCACTTGTTGTCTAGCCTCCCAAATTGCCATGAAAAGCCTCTAACCCCTCCACATCCCAGCAAAATAACTAGCAACGCTATAAGAAGGGCTTAGCAAGCGGTAACATAGCCAAACAATGTTTTGCTGGGATGTGGAGGGCTTAGAGGCTTTTCGTGGCATATTGGGAGTCTAGAAAACAAGTGGTAGGTAGCGAGACAACTAGCATGGCAATGATAGTAATTGTATCCAGGGAAATGATCATCTTGCCTGAGATCCCGCTTGGAAGAAGATCGAGTCCATGAAGAAGACGAGCCAACGTAGTCGAACGAATCCTCACACTCCGAACGCTTTCGGAACTCTATCGAGAAGAAGCAATTCGGAAATAACAATCAACACATGATAAACACCACAACATATGCATGACATGATGCACAACAAAGATGATGTATGTTATGCAGGACATGGCAAAGCCCAACAATCAACTCCTACACATTAAGTGAAGCTCGACGAAACTCCACGTTCGAATCATTTAGTTCACTCTCGTTTATTTACACATCAAGTATAAATGTTGTTAACATGGCAAGAGGTGAAGCATAAGTAAACTACACATCTAAGCAAGTTTAAATGAGGCCGGAAACAACATATAGCATTTCCGAAACGACCCCATATGTTAATTTCGAAATTGGTCCAGATCTGAACTAATCCGGTTTTATATTTGTTAAACAGCAAAACAAAATGCACCATGTGATTCTATATGTTTTTCTAGTCAAGATACATATATAAAACATTTGAATCGGAGCTACGGTTATTTAGTTATGACAAAAACCGTTTTAACATGACATATATGCAAATTAATGCAAACAACAAGTTTAATTACTTTAAACATGCATGAAAGTTGGTTATTGTGAATCTACACAAAATTTTAGCCAAGGTACATATATAAAACGTTTTCATACAATGCACGCGTATTTAGTTATTAACATTTTAAAACCAGACATTATGTGTAAATATGCAATTTATTTGATAAAACAAAACTACCAACAATAGACACAGGCTGGGCTAGCCACTGCCAGTGACAGTGGGGCCGCAAGGGTGGTCATCAGGTCAACGTGGACCGGTCAACAAGGCTGTGGGGCCAAGGTGTCATAGGAACAGCCAACTCACTAAAATTCGAAGCAACAAAATAAAAAGGAGGCCTCATGGGAATTGAACCCAGAACCTCTCGGTGGAACTAGAGATAATTGCACGTATCGTTCTGGAAGTCGGCGGCGAGGTCCAACACCGTCCTGGAAGTTGAGAAGTGCTTCAATACGGTCCCGGTACATGGAAATACGTTATCAATACGGTCCTCATACTTGGAACGACGGTCCTGGCTCTACATGTCGCATACATATCGCGTATTCTCCCCTATGACACGTCAGCACGGGGCCCCGGTCCCATATGTCAGTGGACAGGGAAAAAAGCGTGTCACGAACGCGCGAGCCCCGGCCCAAATTTGTACGCCTGCCACGAACCCATGTGTCAGTGGGCGAGAAATAAAAAAAAGAAATTGCACGAAATGATGTTTCGAACCCACGACCACGGGCGCAAATTTGTACACGCTAGCCACACAGCTAAAAGCTTTCTTATGTTTACTACAGGGATGCATGGCATTGTATATAAATAGCATTGCATTTTTCTGCTGTAACACGTACATACTTGTTTTCTTTTTTGTGAAAAACAGCAGGATTTGCTACTAATAAGATGCACATAATTTCGAACCATATTTTCCAAGTCATTTTTTCTGTTTATTTTATTTTCTTCCTTTTTTGTTTATTTTAACTTTACAAATTAAAATAATGTTTAAAGTATTCAACATTTGTTAGCACTATCACATCTAGTTCATTATTTTTAATAAATCACATTTTTCGAAAATAGTTTGAAGTTTCAAAAATTTGTCACAGAATACAAAGAATATTAGAAGTTTACAAAAATGTTTCCACTTCCAAATTTTTGTTCACGCATTAAAAAATATTTGCAATTTTTTATTTTCCAGAATTTTAAATTGTTCTCGGTTATAAATTCTTGATTGTTTAAGTTTTTTCCAAGATTTTCATATTGTTCTCGGTTATAAGTTCAAAAAATACAAGTGTTTAAGTTTTTTTTCGGAAATGTGTATTTAAGTTTTCAACCTTGAAAGCACATGTTGATTTGAGAATGTGCTTAAATATATCATTAGAAGTAATCCATATATTTCTGCCATTTGTCATGATTGTGAAATTCCAAAGTAAAAAAATCAGAACCTTGTGGATTTGATGATTTACGTGGTTGAATAATAAAATTAATGTATGTTTCATTATTAGCTTCTGGTTATCAGTGAGTAAACGAACTTGGAATGGCCACATTAAGGATTAAAAAGAATGCATGCACGCGCACTAGTGACAATAAAAAGGGAATAATCCATCCATTACCAGCAATTGCCGCAGCTTAGTTGGCTAGCATGTGCGAGCGTGCGAACATGCAATCTCGATGGTCACGAGTTCGACTCGGTATGGTGCTGTGATAACGTTTTTCCATGTACTAGGACTGTATTGAAGCACTTCTCAACTTCCAGGATCATGTTGGACCTCGTCGCAATTATCTCGTGGAACTAAGGCAAGTCCACCAGCTGGGCTAGATATGCACTTGTGGAAAAATATGAGACTAAAACATATATGAAGCAGGCAAAGCCTAATTCGCTGGAGAGGCAAAAATGCAGAAAAACTGTGCATCGTTCGGGACTCGAACCCATAATCTGTTGGTTGCAGACAAACGCGCTAACCACCTGCACTACGAAGGATTGGTGACACGTTATGAGTTCAGCTACCTATGAAGCGTACCAGCGAGCTGATCTGAATAAAACAGATACAGCAACAGAGACGACCTGCTCCATGGCCGTGACTGGGAGCGGTCAACGCGCGCTCGCACGGGTCGAGTGCAGCGAGGCAGGACGGGAACGGCGGCGCTGTTTTCCTGAACCACGGAGAGACCGGGTTAGAGAGAGAAGAAAAGAAAATGGAGAGGGACGAGGAGGAGGGTCACGGAGTGAGCTGGCCTGGCCATGGAGCTCGAGGGCAACCTCCTTCTCGGGCCAGGAGAGCTCAGGGACAGGAGACGCGGCGCGGGGCTGCTCGGGCGCGCACGCTGCCTGCTACGGCGCTACGGGCAGCGGACGGGGAGCCTCGGTCTCCCTGCGAACGACGGACGCGTCCAGGAGGCGGCACGCAGAGCTGCTGCTACATGCGGACGCGCGCATGCTTAGAGGCAAGGTGGAGGAGCTCCAGCGCTTGGATCGAGGAGCATGACACCTCAAGGCAGCTGCACTGGCTGGGGATGAACACGTCCACGGCGACGGAGGGCTGCGGATCTGATGGATTTGGATGGCTAGCTTCGGTTGGCGCAATGGGGAAATCGAGGGAGATGACTGGGGACGGGCGGAGAGCAGTGGTTGGCGGCGGCTAGGGTAGGATCCCTAGAAAATAGGGTTCGGTCTCAATTTAGAATGTGGTGGTTTATATATAGGGTAGGTCTAGGTTTTTGGACCCTCGGATCTAGATAGGACGGTCGGGAAAATTAGGTTATGGAGTCCAATTGCAAAACCGATGATGGTTTGGGGTATAATGGGATGATCCGGACCCAACTGCCACGACCGTATGTTTCGGGTTCGGCGAAGCTATCGGGCGCGCGCGAAGGGTCTGTGCACTGTAGAGGGGCTTGGCATAGCAGAGAGGGAAACGGACGCCCGGCAACAGAGTTTTATAAAACGAAAACATCCTACGAATAAACCGGCTATAGCCGCTATAAGTTCATCCGTCGGGTATCAAACGGACTACGAGTGCGCCGAAATTTGACACGCGGTCTACCTATAATAAAATAAGACCGCTCGCCAATTTTCAACCCATTCCAAGAACGTTTCATACGCACTTTTAAACACAATGTTTTAGAGATGCCGCGGGCGCGGGCATGTGTGGTTAGCTCGAAACGGTCAATGACACGAACGGAGAGAACCGGCAACTACGAACGGACGCAAGTTTTTAAAAAATGACGGCAATGGAGTGCCGATGCAATGCGGATGATGCAAATGATGCGATGATGAATGCGACAAACAAACGAATCACACGACGATAACGAAATGAAACGGGAATCTTCTGAATCGTCGGTCTCGGGCTGTTACACCAAGCTCCTTCGCCGGCGCCGCCGCACACCTCCAGCCTGTCCCCCACCAGCCTAGGACGTCCCTGCCGCCGCCCCCGTCTGTCGTGCCCGCGGGTATCCAGCTGCGGGTCTTCTCCAACCTCTCCCCAGCCGGCCAATTCCCTGCTCTGGATCTGGCCGCTGCTCTGACGCTCGGCCTCTCTGCTGAGGCCGCCCTAGGTCCCCCTCCCGTGCTCCTTCGTCCGGGTGAGCTGCAGATCGACGACCGCGCGCGCCAGACCGCCCCGGTCTGCTGCACGGCGCCTCCACCGGCTATATCTCCACCCTCGTCGGTGCTCGCGCCTGCTCCCGCCGCTAGCATCGCTCCCGGCATGGTTGGATGGATCGCGTACTTCTCCAACGGCGGGCCTGTATCTTCCTCTCCGGCTGCTGAGGCGAATTTGGCCAGCGACGGCTGGCAGTGATGACCCACAAGTATAGGGGATCTATCGTAGTCCTTTCGATAAGTAAGAGTGTCGAACCCAATGAGGAGCGGAAGGAAATGACAAGCGGTTTTCAGTAAGGTATTCTCCGCAAGCACTGAAATTATCGGTAACAGATAGTTTTGTAATAGGATAATTCGTAACGGATAGCAAGTAACAAATGTAACAAGGTGCAGCAAGGTGGCCCAATCCTTTTTGTAGCAAAGGACAAGCCTGGACAAACTCTTATATAAAGCAAAGCGCTCCCGAGGACACATGGGAATTTCTGTCAAGCTAGTTTTCATCATGCTCATACGATTCGTGTTCGTTACTTTGATAATTTGATATGTGGGTGGACCGGTGCTTGGGTGCTGCCCTTACTTGGACAAGCCTCCCACTTATGATTAACCCCTCTCGCAAGCATCCGCAACTACGAAAGAAGAATTAAGATAAATCTAACCATAGCATGAAACATGTGGATCCAAATCAGCCCCTTACGAAGCAACGCATAAACTAGGGTTTAAGCTTCTGTCACTCTAGCAACCCATCATCTACTTATTACTTCCCAATGCCTTCCTCTAGGCCCAAACAATGGTGAAGTGTCATGTAGTCGACGTTCACATAACACCACTAGAGGAGAGACAACATACATCTCATCAAACTATCGAACGAATACCAAATTCACATGATTACTTATAACAAGACTTATCCCATGTCCTCAGGAACAAACGTAACTACTCACAAAGCATATTAATGTTCATAATCAGAGGAGTATTAATTATCATTAAGGATCTGAACATATGATCTTCCACCAAGTAAACCAACTAGCATCAACTACAAGGAGTAATCAACACTACTAGCAACCCACAGGTACCAATCTGAGGTTTTGAGACAAAGATCGGATACAAGAGATGAACTAGGGTTTGAGAGGAGATGGTGCTGGTGAAGATGTTGATGGAGATCGACCCCTCTCGATGAGAGGATCGTTGGTGATGACGATGGCTTCGATTTCCCCCTCCGGGAGGGAAGTTTCCTCGGCAGAACAGCTCCGCCGGAGCCCTAGATTGGTTCTGCCCAAGTTCCGCCTCGAGACGGCGGCGCTTCGTCCCGAAAGCTCCCTTCTGATTTTTTCCAGGTCAAAACCCTCCATATAGCAGAAGATGGGCACCGGAGGCCTGCCAGGTGGGCCACAAGCCACAGGGGCGCGCCCAGGGGGGTAGAGCGCCCCCCCCCCCCCCCCGGCTTGTGACTCCCTGGTGGGTCCCCTCTGGTATTTCTTTCGCCCAATATTTTTTATATATTCCAAAATAATTCTCCGTAGATTTTCAGGACTTTTGGAGTTGTGCAGAATAGGTATCTCAGATTTGCTCCTTTTCCAGTCCAGAATTCCAGCTGCCGGCATTTTCCCTCTTCATGTAAACCTTGTAAAATAAGAGAGAAAAGGCATAAGTATTGTACCATAATGTGTAATAACAGCCCATAATGCAATAAATATCGATATAAAAGCATGATGCAAAATGGACGTATCAACTCCCCCAAGCTTAGACCTCGCTTGTCCTCAAGCGGAAGCCGTAATCGATAAATATGCCCACATGTTTAGAGATAGAGGTGTCGATAAAATAAAATACGGGCATGAAGGCATCATGATCATCTTTAGAACAGCAACTTATATTGACATATAATTTCTTATACTAGAGTAACAATTCATTCACAAGGTAAAATATGAATCAAGAACTCTATTGAGAACCAACAAACTATGATCTCAGTCATTGAAGTAACAACAATTTATCATAACGTAGGAAAGAGTCAATATAAGAGCTTGTAAAGCAAATCCACATACTCAATCATCTTTTAGTCTTTCATAATTGCTAACACTCACGCGGTACCTATGAGGTCAAAGCTTCAATCGGACACAGAGAAAGATAGGGGCTTATAGTTTTGCCTCCCAACTATTTACCTCAAGGGTAATGTCAACAGAAATAACTCATGCTCACCCACTTCCGAGTGGATATATGTGTCTAGATCATTCCCCAACACATGACGCTTGCCAAGAGATAAAGGCGAAATAAAGGAAGTGATGAAGATCACCACGACTCTTGCATAAAGGTAAGTACTAGAAAGTAAAGGTAACAGATAGGCCCTTCGCAGAGGGAAGCAGAGGTTGTCATGCGCTTTTATAGTTGGATGCACAATCCCTTAATGCAAAAGAACATCACTTTATATTGCCCCTTGTGATAGAGAACTTTATTATGCAGTCTGTCGCTTTTATTTCTTCCATATCACAAGTTCGTATAAAGTTTATTTTCCTCACACTAATAGATCACACATATTTATAGAGCAATTCTTTATTGCTTGCACCGATGACAACTTACTTGAAGGATCTTACTCAATCCATAGATAGGTATGGTGGACTCTCATGGCAAAACTGGGTTAAGGGTGTTTGGATGCACAAGTAGTATCTCTACTTGGTGCGGAAGTTTTGGCTGATATGGGGTGGAAACAAGCGTCGCATGTTGAAGGATCTATAACCATATAACTTCTATTCGGAAATAAGCAAACATAACTCATTATGTTGTCTTTCTTGTCCAACATCAACTTCTTAGCATAAAATATTTTAATGAGTGCTCACAATCACAAAAGATGTCCAAGATAATATATTTATATGTGAACCTCTCTTTCTTTATTACTTCCTTTTAATTGCCACAATGACCAATAGCTATGTTTGTCAACTCACAACAAATTTCAATCGACATACTTCTTATATGTGAAGTCATCACTCCCCATAAGATAATCATATATACTTTTTGCTTTTATACTATATTTCTTTCTATTTCTTTTCCTCAAGATCATAGCAAACAAGCAAAGCCCTCAACTCAAAACTACTATTTATTATATAACTCTCGGACTTGCTTACATAGGGGGAACATAAAGCAAAACTCAAAAATAGATCACACAAAAACTTTATTCTACTAGATCAAGATGTAACCAAAAGGATGGAACCAAGAAAAACGATAAAAGTAAAAGATGTGAAGGTGATACGATATCGGGGCACCTCCCCCAAGCTTGGCACAAGCCAAGGGGAGTGCCCATACCCATGTGTTTAGTTGTCTTGCTTCGAAGGTGGTGATATTGGAGTTGTTGATGAGATTGGATGTTTGTCCTCCGTCTTCCAAGGCATGGGCTCGCCATCGTAAAAATATGAACGAGTCTCCGGGATCCTGAAATCTGCAACCAAACTCATTCTCTTAAATCTGTATTCATACTCACAGTTTTGGTTCTGCAGGTCATAGATCTAGGCTTGGAGATGCTCGATTTTCTCGTAAAGCTTGAAGATGTGATCCCCGATGTCCTTGGCGTCCAGCTTGTGCTTATGGGTAAACTCCGCGATCATCATGTGATTGGCATTGAGTCCTCGTTCCACCATCCCTTGGCACTTGAAGACTTGTTGCTCCATTGCTTCGAGCCTTGTCTCCACGCTTCCGGTCTTCTTTGGCCCCTCAACATCACGGATGTGCAGCTCCCCCTCACGCATCTCAATGGTTTGAGGGTGTCGCAGCACCTCCGCAAGGTAGGGGTTGATGACCTTCTCGAAGAACTTGTCCTTCGAAGCACTTGGGGACGTCATGTTGATCTAAATCTGCTGCAAAAACAGCTCAAAACGAAAACAGGAGATATTGTCGTGATATGAAGGTCAAAACCTTCGAGAGATTATATAATGAATTTTTACCGACCCGAAGGAGTACACCACAAGAAAACGAAGTCCGGAAGGTACACGGGGTGGCCACAAGCCACAGGGGCGCGCCCAGGGGGGTAGGGCGCGCCCCCCTGGCTTGTCGCCTCCTCATGCACTCTTCGGACTACTTTAAATTTTCCTAATTTTTTAAATATTCCAAAACGGAGAAAAATTGTTGTTGGAAAAGTTTTGGAGTCGGTTTACTTACCGTACCACATACCTATTCCTTTTCGGAGTCTGAACCGTTCTGGTAGGTCTCCCTAATGTACTCCTCCGGAGTTATGGTATTGATAATATTGGTTTCAACATTTATGGGAGTACCTGAGATATAATGTTTGACGCTTTGCCCGTTTACCACCTTCGGGTTTGTGCCTTCGGCATTGTTGATCTTGATGGCACCGGAACGATATACTTCCTCAATAATGTAAGGCCCTTCCCATTTAGAGAGAAGTTTTCCTGCAAAAAATCTTAAACGAGAATTGTATAGCAAGACATAATCACCTACATTGAATTCACGCTTTTGTATCCTTTTATCATGCCATCTCTTGACTTTTTCTTTAAACAACTTGGCATTCTCATAGGCCTGGGTTCTCCATTCATCAAGTGAGCTAATGTCAAATAACCTCTTCTCACCAGCAAGTTTGAAATCATAGTTGAGCTCTTTAATTGCCCAATAAGCTTTATGTTCTAGCTCTAGAGGTAAGTGACATGCTTTACCATAAACCATCTTATACGGAGACATACCCATAGGATTTTTGTAAGCAATTCTATAAGCCCATAATGCATCATCAAGTTTCTTAGACCAATTCTTTCTGGATCTATTAACAGTCTTCTGCAAGATCAATTTAATTTCTCTATTGCTCAATTCTACTTGACCACTAGACTGAGGATGATAAGGAGATGCAATTCTATGATTAACATCATACTTAGCAAGCAATTAACGGAAAGCACCATGAATAAAGTGTGAACCACCATCAGTCATTAAATATCGAGGGACTCCAAATCTAGGGAAAATAACTTCTTTAAGCATTTTAATAGAAGTGTTATGATCAGCACTACTAGTTGGAATAGCTTCTACCCACTAAGTAACATAATCAACAGCAACTAGAATATGAGTATACCCGTTAGATTGTGGAAAAGGTCCCATATAATCAAAACCCCAAACATCAAATGGTTCAATAACAAGAGAGTAATTCATAGGCATTTCCTGACGTCTACTAATATTACCAATTCTTTGACATTCATCACAAGACAAGACAAACTTACGAGCATCCTTGAAGAGAGTAGGCCAATAAAAACCAAATTGTAATACCTTGTGTGCAGTTCTATCTCCAGCGTGGTGTCCCCCATAGGCCTCGGAGTGACACTTGCATAGGATCTGTTCCTGTTCATGCTCAGGTACACAACGTCTAATAACACCATCTACTCCTTTATAAAGGTGTGGATCATCCCAAAAGTAATGTCTTAAATCATAGAAGAACTTTTTCTTTTGTTGGTATGTGAAACTAGGAGGTATAAATTTAGCAACAATGTAATTAGCATAATCAGCATACCAAGGAGCATTACGCGAAGCATTTATGACAGCTAATTGTTCATCAGGAAAGCTATCATCAATAGGTAGTGGGTCATCAAAAACATTTTCTAACCTAGACAAGTTGTCTGCTACAGGGTTGTCAGCACCCTTTCTATCAATAATATGCAAATCAAATTCTTGTAGCAGAAGAACCCATCTAATAAGTCTAGGTTTAGCATCTTTCTTTTCCATAAGGTATTTAATAGCAGCGTGATCGGTGTGAACAATTACTTTGGAATCAACAATATAAGGTCTGAACTTATCACAAGCAAACACAACCGCTAAAAATTCCTTTTCAGTGGTGCCATAGTTTCTTTGAGCACTGTCTAGAGTTTTACTAGCATAATGGATAACATTTAATTTCTTATCAACTCTTTGTCCTAGAACTACACCAACAACATAATCACTAGCATCACACATAATTTCAAAGGGTAGGTTCCAATAGGCGGTTGAACAATAGGTGCGGAAATCAAGGCATTCTTAAGAATTTCAAATGCTTCTACACAATCATCATCAAAAACGAATGGAACATCTTTTTGCAAGAGATTAGTGAGAGGCCTAGAAATCTTAGAGAAGTCCTTAATAAACCTTCTATAGAAACCAGCATGACCAAGGAAACTTCTTATACCTCTTACGTCCGTGGGACACGGCATTTTTTCAATAGCATCAACTTTAGCTTTATCAACTTCAATACCTCTTTCGGAGATTTTGTGCCCCAAGACAATACCTTCATTAACCATAAAGTGGCACTTTTCCCAATTCAAGACAAGATTAGTTTCTTCACATCTCTGCAAAACTCGATCAAGGTTGCTCAAGCAATCATCAAAAGAAGTTCCGTAAACGGAAAAATCGTCCATGAAAACCTCAACAATCTTTTCACAAAAGTTAGAGAATATAGCCATCATACATCTTTGAAAGGTAGCAGGTGCATTGCATAAACCAAAAGGCATACGTCTATAAGCAAAGGTACCGAAAGGGCAAGTAAAAGTGGTCTTTTCTTGATCCTCTTTTGACACAGGTATTTGAGAGAAACCAGAATAACCATCTAGAAAGCAAAAATGTGTGTGTTTGGATAGTATTTCTAGCATTTGATCAATAAAAGGTAGAGGGTAATGATCTTTCCTAGTAGCTTTATTTAATTTCCTAAAATCAATTACCATTCTATATCCCATAACAATTCTTTGCGGGATCAATTCATTTTTATCATTAGGAACAACGGCAATACCTCCTTTCTTAGGAACACAATGAACGGGACTAACCCATCTACTATCAGCAATAGGATAAATTATACCTGCCTCCAGAAGCTTTAATATTTCATTTCTTACCACTTCTTTCATCTTAGGATTTAACCGTCGTTGGTGATCAACAACTGGTTTAGCATCAGGCTCCATATTAATTTTATGCTGACATAGAGTGGGACTAATGCCCTTAAGATCATCAAGAGTATATCCAATAGCAGCACGGTGCTTCCTCAAAGTTTTCAATAATCTCTTTTCTTCATGCTCTGAAAGGTTAGTACTAATAATAACAGGATATATCTCCTTTTCATTAAGATAAGCATATTTCAGAGTATCCGGTAATTGTTTAAGCTCAAACATGGGGTCACCCTTGGGTGGAGGAGGATCCCAAGTATTTCAACAGGCAGGTTGTGTTTCAAAATAGGTTGCTGATCAAAGAAAATCTTATCTATTTCATTCCTTTCATTCATATGCATATCATTTTCATGGTCTAGCAAATATTGTTCTAAGGGATCAGTAGGAGGCACGGCAATAGCAGCAAGACCAATAATTTCATCTTTACTAGGCATTTCTTTGTCATGGGGTTGTCTACGAAATTTAGAGAAATTGAACTCATGAGACACATCCCCAAAACTTACAGTAACAGTTTCTTTCTCACAATCAATCCTAGCATTAACAGTATTCAAGAAGGGTCTACCAAATATAATGGGACAAAAATCATCTTGTGGGGAACCAAGAACAAGAAAATCAGTAGGATATTTTATTTTCCAACACAAGACTTCAACATCTCTAACAATCCCAATTGGTGCAATAGTATCTCTATTAGCAAGCTTAATGGTAACATCAATTTCCTTTAATTCAGTTGGTGCAATGTCATTCATAATTTCTTGGTATAAGGTAAAGGGAATTGCACTCACACTAGCACCCACATCACATAAGCCATGATAACAATGATCTCCTATTTTAACAGAAACAACAGGCACACCAACAATAGGTCTATGTTTACCTTTAGTATCAGGTCTAGCAATTCTAGCAGCTTCATCACAGAAATGAATAACATGCCCATCAATATTATCAACCAAGAGATCTTTAATCATAGCAGTACTAGGTTCAACTTTAATTTGTTCAGGGGGCGTAGGTGTTCTAGTACAACTCTTACGAACCACGGTTGAAGCTTTAGCATGTTCCTTTATCCTAACAGGGAAGGGTGGTTTCTCAAAATAAGCAGTAGGAATAACAGGATCAACATTATAAGTAATGGTTTCTTCTTCAACTTTAATAGGTTCAACTACTTTCACTTCAATGGAAGGATGATATTTAAACCACTTCTCCTTGGGGAGATCAACATGAGTAGCAAAAGATTCACAGAAAGAAGCTACTATCTCAGAGTCAAGTCCATATTTAGTGCTAAATTCACGAAAGGCATCGGTGTCTATAAAGGATTTAACACAATCAAACTTAAGGTTTATACCTGACTCATTACCTTCGTCGAGTTCCCAATCTTCAGAGTTGCGTTTAATTTTTTCCAATAAGTCCCATTTGAATTCAATATCCTTCTTCATAAAGGAACCAGTACAAGAAGTATCAAGCATGGATGGATCATTATGAGAAAGCCGAGCATAAAAATTCTGAATAATAATTTCTCTTGAGAGCTCACGATTGGGGCATGAATATAACATTGACTTAAGCCTCCCCCAAGCTTGAGCGATACTTTCTCCTTCACGAGGCCAAAAATTATAAATATAAATCCGATCACGATGAACCAGATGCATAGGATAAAACTTGTGATGAAATTCCAATTTCAATCGGTTGTAGTTCCATGATCCAATACCATCACATAGCCTATACCATGTCAATGCCTTCTCCTTCAAAGATAAAGGAAAGACCTTCTTCTTGACATCATCCTCGGGTAAACCTGCAAACTTAAATAATCCACAAACTTCATCCACATAGATTAGATGCAAATCAGGATGTAGTGTTCCATCTCCTGCATAAGAATTAGCTAGCAGTTTCTCTATCATACCCGAAGGAATTTCATAATAAATATTTTCAGTAGGTGCGGTAGGTTGAGGAGCATCTCTTTGCGCTTCCGGTCGATGTGAAGATACCTCGAACAAGCCCCTCAAAGGATTATTTTCCATAGTAACAAGTGACAGTAAATTTCAACACACTATATAAATTTTTCCTTACCAAGCTCCACTCACCATAGGCGCTTCACTCCCCGGCAACGGCGCCAGAAAAGAGTCTTGATGACCCACAAGTATAGGGGATCTATCGTAGTACTTTCGATAAGTAAGAGTGTCGAACCCAACGAGGAGCAGAAGGAAATGACAAGCGGTTTTCAGTAAGGTATTCTCCGCAAGCACTGAAATTATCGGTAACAGATAGTTTTGTAATAGGATAATTCGTAACGGATAGCAAGTAACAAATGTAACAAAGGTGCGGCAAGGTGGCCCAATCCTTTTTGTAGCAAAGGACAAGCCTGGACAAACTCTTATATAAAGCAAAGCGCTCCCGAGGACACATGGGAATTTCTGTCAAGCTAGTTTTCATCATGCTCATATGATTCGCGTTCGTTACTTTGATAATTTGATATGTGGGTGGACCGGTGCTTGGGTGCTGCCCTTACTTGGACAAGCCTCCCACTTATGATTAACCCCTCTCGCAAGCATCCGCAACTACGAAATAAGAATTAATATAAATCTAACCATAGCATGAAACATGTGGATCCAAATCAGCCCCTTACGAAGCAACGCATAAACTAGGGTTTAAGCTTCTGTCACTCTAGCAACCCATCATCTACTTATTACTTCCCAATGCCTTCCTCTAGGCCCAAACAATGGTGAAGTGTCATGTAGTCGACGTTCACATAACACCACTAGAGGAGAGACAACATACATCTCATCAAAATATCGAACGAATACCAAATTCACATGATTACTTATAACAAGACTTATCCCATGTCCTCAGGAACAAACGTAACTACTCACAAAGCATATTAATGTTCATAATCAGAGGAGTATTAATTATCATTAAGGATCTGAACATATGATATTTCACCAAGTAAACCAACTAGCATCAACTACAAGGAGTAATCAACACTACTAGCAACCCACAGGTACCAATCGGAGGTTTTGAGACAAAGATCGGACACAAGGAGTAATCCATATAGCAGAAGATGGGCACCGGAGGCCTGTCAGGTGGGCCACAAGCCAAAGGGGCGCGCCCAGGGGGGTAGGGCGCGCCCCCCTGGCTTGTGACTCCCTGGTGGGTCCCCTCTGGTATTTCTTTCGCCCAATATTTTTTATATATTCCAAAATAATTCTCCGTAGATTTTCAAGACTTTTGGAGTTGTGTAGAATAGGTATCTCAGATTTGCTCCTTTTCCAGTCCAGAATTCCAGCTGCCGGCATTCTCCCTCTTCATGTAAACCTTGTAAAATAAGAGAGAAAAGACATACGTATTGTACCATAATGTGTAATAACATCCCATAATGCAATAAATATCGATATAAAAGCATGATGCAAAATGGACGTATCAGGCAGCTGGTGTCATCTCGGCGAGGTCCGCGCATTCCGCCCCATTCTGTTCCAGCACCCGCCCGGCGTCCTCTCCCCGCCTGGATGGAAGGGAGGTGCTGCCGTGTGCCGATGCCTCACCTTGGGTCACCGCGCTGCTGTTTGCAAGGAGCCCTTCAGATTTTTTTTATTTTGAGGGAAACTCGCCACTTTATTGATTAACGATGTTCATAGGTACACGGATAGGGTCATGAGGAACCCCCCACCAGACATGTCTACCTAGACCTAAGTTACAGGCAAACTTGGCGAGATTGTGAGCCTCAAAGTTGTGGCTCCTAAGCTCATGATTGAAATTACAAGAAATGAAACTAGTACTATGAGCTATTATTTCATGTAGAATTGCAGAATGCGGTCCTCCGGTGCCGTGTTGTAAATCGGTTACAACACTCTGACAGTCGGAAGCGATGACGGTGCGATAAAAATGCAGGTCCTCCGCTAGTGCAAGCCCCTCCCGACAAGCATAAGATTCCAGTATCACCGGATCATTTATTCCTTGAAACACCACGGCTGAGGAACCTAGATAAGCTCCACTGTGATCCCTACAAAACGCAGCAACTGCGCCGCCATGTCGAAAGCGTGACACCGCCCCATCCACATTAATCTTGTTGTGCAGGTCAGGTGGGGGGATCCATCGTTGTTCCGTTGGTTCACTCGGAGCTGGCAGCGGCCTAGGGCCCCCTTGTTGCGGGATTTGATCCAGCTCGTTGATAAAGGAGTTGACAAATGTGTACACCTGGTAGGGGCTTTGGAATATTGCTTCATGAATTGCTTTCCGCCTCGCAAACCATATGGACCACAACGTAATAACCATCCTGCCAAACTCCTTTTGGTCCATTATGTCATGCAGCTGAAACAGCCAGTTCTTGGCGCTAGCTTCAGGGCAACTTGTCATTTTAGTGACTAGGTCCCCATCAGTGAGCGCCCATGTGCATCTAGCATTTGTGCAGTCAATCAAGGCGTGGCGCCAAGAGTCTCCGCACCCGCATAATGGACAAGAGTCTTGATGCGCCATGTTGCGGTGCTTCAACACATCTGTCGTCGGCAAAGAGTGTCTTGCCAGCCGCCACACAAAAACTTTCACCTTTGAAGGGATAGTCATGTTCCAGAGGGACGACCAAGTTTTTCCCTCACGTACCGTCTCAGAGAGGCCAGCCCTCCCTTCCAACAAGTTCTCTCTCTGAATTTTCGTTGTGATCATGAATTTATATGCCGAGCTCACAGTAAGCCTCCCCTTCGGGTCCGGGTGCCACTCCCAGAAATCATGTATGTCCCTGGTGCACACCGGAATCCTCAGGATTGCATCAGCATCGGTTTGCAAGAAGATGGTCCGTATGAGGTCTACATTCCATGAACATGTAGCTGGTATAAGGAGTTCCGAAACCATCCTGGGTGGGTTTGGTACCAGCGAGGTGATAGGTCGTAGAGACGCCTCCTTGGGGATCCAGTTATCATCTCAAATGTCAGTTGACTATCCATTGCCAATACGCCTTATGATTCCTTGCTTCAACATATCACGTCCCTCCAATATAGCTCTCCATATCTCAGAAGGCCGAGACCCCAACTCAGCCCCAAGGAACATGGAGTTCGGGTAGTATGAAGCTTTCAAAATCCGCGTGCTCAGCGAGAAAGGCTCTTGTAGAATTCTCCATGCCTGTCTTGCAAGCAGGGCTAGGTTGAACAGCTCCAGATCTCTGAAGCCAAGTCCTCCTAGGTATTTTGGTCTCGTCATAATTTCCCATGATACCCAAGCCGGCTTCCTTCCACCCTGTTTGCTGCCCCACCAAAACTTTCTGATGAGGGATCCAATATGTTCACATAAGCCACGTGGAAGTTTAAAACATGACATTGAGTAGACTGGGATAGATTGAACAACTGATTTAATGAGGACTTCCTTCCCTCCAGCAGATAAACATTTACCCATCCAACCCTTTACCTTGTCCCAAACTCTGTCGCTCGGGTGTTTGAAAGTGCCTTTTTTTGAGTGGCCAACATCTGTCGGCATGCCCAAATATCTGTCGCTAAGGGATTCATTCGAAACTTGGAGACACCCCTTGACAGCATCTTTAACAATTTGAGGGCATCCTTTACTAAAGAAAATTGATGATTTGTCCCTATTGATTCTCTGACCCGGTGCCATACAGTATGTATCCAGAAGGTATGATACCTCCTCCGCTCCATTAACACTCGCCCTGAAGAACAGCAGGCTATCATCCGCGAATAAAAGGTGGTTCACCGGCAGGGCCGATGGCGCCACCTTAATGCCGCCAAGTAGGGATGATTGATTCTGAGAATTTAAAAGGCACGACAGGCCCTCTGCTTCTAACAAGAAGTGATATGGAGAGATGGGATCTCCCTGACGAATACCTCGTGTTGGCTTGAATTCCTCCAATTTCCTTCCATTAAACATTACTGAAAAGGATACGGTGCTCACCATAGTCCTAACAGTAGACACCCAGGTAGCTGCAAAACCCAACTTCAACATGATTGCTTTCAGATAGCTCCACTCAACTCTATCATAGGCCTTCATCATATCCAGTTTTAGGGCACAATGGGCATTGTTTTTTGATCGATTCCTCTTCATAAAATGTAAACATTCATAGGCTGAGATAATATTATCCGTGATGAGCCTTCCCGGGACGAACGCCGATTGCTCCTCCGATATGATGTCCGGAAAAACCTCTTTCAAGCGATTAGCAAGGACTTTCGAAGCTATCTTATAGAAGACGTTGCAAAGGTTTATCGGACGAAATTGTGAAAGGAGGGTGGGGTTCGATACCTTCGGAATAAGAACCAGCATAGTGTCACTGATACACTCTGGATTGTCCTCTCCCCGTACAATGCGTAAGACCGCCCTTGTGACAGCCTCCCCACAAATATCCCAATGACGCTGAAAAAAGTGGGCAGGGAAACCGTCGGGTCCCGGTGCTTTTGATGGGAACATTTGGAAAAGTGCCTTCCTAACCTCCTCCTCCTTATAAGGTGCCAACAGAGCATCATTCATAGTCGTGGACACTTTAACTGGGACATGTTGCAATACATCATCCACCCCTTGTACACCCTCAGACGTGTACAAAGTTTGTAAAAATCCATAGCCAATTGTTGCATCTCAGTCGGGTCATCCGTAAGTTGCCCATCCAGCTTCTGTAGGGCTTTGATCAAATTCTTCCTGCGCCGATTCGAGGCTCGTAAGTGGAAAAAATGGGTGTTCCGGTCTGCGGCTGACAGCCACTCAACCCTCGACCGCTGGCGCCACATCACTTCTTCCCTCATATAGAGCTCAATTAGACGGTCATTCACTTTGATCTCAGCATGACTCGGTCCCGCCCTAGACGGGCTTGACCTCATCCTTTCCAACTCTTTCTTTAGATTCTTGATCTCACCACGCACACTCCCAAAGGTGTGCTTGCTCCAGACTCCCAAGTTATTAGCTAACAAGTCGAGCCGTGCTCGAACATCAGTAGCCGTTACTGTGTGGCCGTTCGCCTCCCATGCAGATCGTACGGTGGGGATCAAATCTGAGTGGGTATCCCACATTGTCTCGTAGCGGAAGATTTTAGGCGCCCTCGTTTGTGCACTCGAGTCCAGTCTCAGGAGGATCGGGGAGTGATCGGATGTTGCCGCCGTGATGTGCTCAACCACTGCCAGCGGAAACTGGGCACACCAGGGCCCAGATCCCAATGCTCTGTCCAGCCGCACCCTTGTATAAGAGCCACCTACAACCTTCTTCTCGAACGTCCACTTTGTGCCCTGGAAACCAAGGTCCAAAAGACCGCAAATATCCACAGCGTCACGGAAACCTTGGACTTGAGTCTGACTTCTCTGACCGATCCCGTCATGCTCGTCATATTGTAATACCTCGTTGAAATCTCCGATACATACCCATGGCAAATCATCATGCAGGGTAGAGAGCCCCTTCATCGTGTCTCAAGTTCTGTGTCTGGGATGAGTTTGGGCT
This sequence comes from Elymus sibiricus, assembly GCA_039707655.1. NCBI lineage: Eukaryota > Viridiplantae > Streptophyta > Magnoliopsida > Poales > Poaceae > Elymus > Elymus sibiricus. The sequence continues at coordinate 214,701,368 of CM077665.1, read as the reverse complement.
TCCCCGTAAAAACAGGACAGCCTCCACGGGTCGCCACCCAAATCTGAAACTTTTACATCAACATGGTACTGCGAGTAACCCAAAAGTTCAACCTTTATTTCATCATTCCAAAACAAAGCTAAACCACCACTTCTACCAGTGGCATCAACAGCAAAAGACCGATCAAAACCTAAAGTACTTGATAACTTTTCCGCTCTCTCTCGACTTATTTGTGTTTCTACAATGCAAAGTATTTTAGGGGCAAACTTTAGTGCGAGTTCGCGGAGCTCTTGAACTGTCGGGGCGTTGCCAATCCCACGACAGTTCCAGCTAAGAAGACTCGTGGCGCCCGGCGGTCCTCCGCTACGGAGGCCGCCGATCTTGCATTTTTATCCCTGACTGGACTGCTTAGCTTTGGGGCTCCAACACCATTGATATTCTTGTCTTGCGAAATCACCCTGGTACGTTTCTGATCCTGCTTGGGAGGCGGGCTGGGAGGCAAAGCAGCCGGATCAGCCCCACTCTTGCTCACCTGCATAATCTCCATCCCTGAAGCTGGGGGAGAGACAGCGGGGTCGGACACCTCATCACAGTTGCGTTTCTTGTTGTGGTCCAACTCCATCCCCGTATTCTCAGCCCTTCAGATGCTCCCACCTCAGGATGCAAGTCGGAGTGGGCTGCCCGCGGCGCCCACTAATTTAGCCCACTAATTTAAGCCGCAGACAAATGAAATTATTGTGGGATTTTCACTTCAACCTGTATATCCCACTGAGCCCGCGTAATCCCACATATATACAGAGAAATAACAGAGACAGGAACCAGAGTGCTGCCGCATATCCAGCTAGGTTTAGATGCGCTGCCGCAGCGGTGCCGTATATCCTGCTAGGTTCAGGTGCACTGTCGCCGGAACACTGCGATATAGCTCCGCATGGGTCGCCGTTGCATCGCCGTTTAACCTGCTAGGTTTAGGTGCGCTGTTGTCGGAACGCCGCCGTATATCTTTGCAATGGTGGCCACAGCATTGTAGTAACATCGTTCGACTCTAGTCTCGTCTACGCACGGATCCTTATAGCGTATGGAAGACTGCTTCAACTACCAGCATAGCATTTGTATAACAGTTTGTTTGAACTTGTCGTTTATGTGGGATTATGTGGGCACATGTGGGTAGACGGGCACCGCGTAATAGCATGATTTGCTTTGCGGGCTACCGCAGCACACCCGCATAAAAACATCTCCAACAGGCGCGGTAGATATGACGCGCGCGGGAGAAAATACGTTTTTTACGCGCACGCGATGGGTTGGCGCCCTCCAGCAGGCACAGGAAACTTTGGCGTGCTAAAAGAAACTGCGCGCGTGAAAAAGCGGCAACAAGCGCAGTAGTTTTGGCGGGCAGCGTCCAGCGCGCCCTATAAACCCGCGCGCGGCAGCCTGCTAACCGTCGTCTCTGTTGCCTCTGTCTTCGCCTCCGCCGCCGCCGCGCCCTACTCCCTCCCTCCGTCGACTCTTTCTTCGCCCCCCGCCTTCTTCTCCCTCGCCGCCACCATGCCATCGCGCACCTGTAGCAGCTCCGGCTACCGCGGCGTCCGCGCCCGCCCCTCCGACGTGTATTACGCGAAGATACGCTCCGGTGATACACGCCTCGGGCTCGGAACGTTCGAGACATCCCAAGCGGCCGCCCGCGCGTACGACGCGGCGGCGTGGCCGTTCAGGAGGCCACGGTCTTAGATGAACTTCCCGAAAGTCCGGGCGCGCAAGGAGGCGCGGGCCCGCGCGCCTCCCCCGCGGCTAATCACCGTGGAGGACCGCCGCATCCAGCAGAGGCGGGAGCGCCGCCTCCTCGTCGCCGAGACGGATGAGCAGGCCATGGCGGCGTGGCGCGAGCGCTTTCCGCAGGATGTCGCCGCCGAGCACACGTTCTGGACGCAAAGGAGGGCGGAGCGAGTTGCGGAACACAATGAGAAGCGTAGGCGCAAGGCATTGGCAATTTCCCAGTCGAAGAACCCGTACACGACCTGGGACTCGAACGATGAGCAGTTGACGGGCTCGTTTCTTACGACGTCCGACAGCAGCAAGGACAATGAAGAGTAGTCGTTTTATCTAGTTTTTTAGTTTTTAAGTTTTACCTAGTTTTAGTTTTATCTAGATTTTAAGTTTTATGTAATATATTTGCATTGTACTATCATTTTCATTTGTATCGTATGGACTATATGTGGTGTTGGCTTGAACTATACTGGATTTTGCAACGCCTGCTGGAGCTGCAACGCCGCGTCCTATTTTACAACTCCTGTTGGAGCAAGCATTTTTCAACGCGCTAAAAAATGTTATTTCGGCATTGTATATTTTTTTAACGCGCCCGTTGTGAGATGCTCTAACAAATGTAGGATCCTCCGGACATAAGCGGGCCTCCCACGGGCAGTCCCACCTGCACCCCGACTCCCACCGTCTCCGGCCCGGTCATCGTGCGCGGGGATGCACTTGGCGCCGGCTCAGCTCCCTATCGCCGCAGCGGCGTCCTGTTGATCCGCCTCCCAGGCCTTCCGCTCGCGGGGCCGTCGCACCCCAGGTCCCTGCTCGTGGGTGGCCTACTCTTCCTCAAGCTCCTCATCAAGCTCAAGTGTGCCCCTTGGCAGCGTCTGCGGTACCTCGGCCTGGTGTTACCTCTGGGATCGGAGTGATCCCAACTACTCCAGAATTGGAGATGGAGGTTGCTCTCGGTTCCACCTATGCGACGGTCGTTTGGCTCGCTGGAGCTCAATCCAGTGTCTCATGTCAGGCCGCTGCTGAAGCTCTCGCTGCTGTGATTGGTGCATGGGTCGGACGTCAAGGTCGTGTGCAAGCCTATGCAGCAGTCTGGGCACTCCGGCGTCGTCGATATTGCGGAATGCAGCCGCGACCAATGTCATCAGAGACGCTCGCCATCCTCCCCAGCCTCCGCGCTGCCCTCGCCAACAACATGCCCAAAGGGCGGCTCCGAACTGATGTTGCTGCTCCATCGTGCTAGCCCGCCTGGCTTCGAAGCCTCCCCCGTCGCCACGCCTGCTACAACGACGCCCACAACCCTGCTGAGTGATGCTCTCAATGCGCCCAACATCACAGCCATCCCACCGGTGCCTACACTAGCAGCCCTGAAGATCCGGACGCCGTCGCACCTCCTTGGTCCTCTGTTGTCTTCATCGAGTGTCGACGCGGACAAAGACCGCGAGCTCCCTCTAGGTCTCGAATCCTACTATACACCGGCAACGTCGCCACTTGCGCACGACTTTGAGGTGCTGACGCCCGCTCTTCGCGGATGTCACATCCCTAGTCTCCCCTTGCTTGTGATAGCTAAGATGTGCATCATGTTTCAATTTTGCATCAACATGAAATGGGGATTAACAGAAACCCTAACACCTCACCTGAATTAAACCAATTCAAATGTTGTGAATTTTCAATGAATTCAAAATGCCCTTAAAAAATGTTCGCTATTTCTGATAAATGTTGGCAACAACATATCAGAGAACATTTTATTTTTCACACCACTTTTGGCATTTAAAATAATTCAACAAAGATTCTGAAAATGACAAGTAATGCACATAATTATTTAGATGTTCCAAAAATACTGAAACTTTTTGTGGGAGTTTGAAATATTCAAACTAGGCTCTACAAAATATTTGAGTATTTTTGTGCCAAGGATTTGTGCCCAAACAAAAATTAAACCATGTCAGAAAAACTTAAAACAGAAAAAAAGAAAAAAAAGAGAGAAAGGCTTACCTGTCTCACCTGGCCCCGGGGGGAAGTCAGAAAAAATTAAACCAGGGGCAGGGGGGTCTTCTTCCACCTCCTACCAGGAGGACACGCAAGTGCGTGGCGCGGCGCCAGCGACGCCCTGGCCACCTCCTGCTCGCCTGCCTGCCTCTGGAGGCCCCTTGAAGCGCCACAGAGCCTCCCCCGAGCCATCCCCATCCATTCGTCGCTCTCTCCCCTCTCCCCTCGCTCTGTCGCCATTGCCGCCATGAACCGAAGCTCGTCGCAGTCGCTAGCCTAGCTCGCCGCCTCCCGTGCCCTTCTGAGCCCACCAAAAGGTCCGCCTCGACGCATAGAACCTTCCAGCCGAAGGAATCGAGCCCGAAGGCCTCCCAGCGTCGACCCCGACCTCTTCTTCCTCCTCGGTCCCGAGCGTCGCCGTCGTCGATTCGTCGTCCTCGAAGCGTCCCCGAGCTCGCTGACCATCCAGACGTGATCCCCGTGAGCTTCCGGTTCCATTCCCCCCCTTTCCCAGCTCGATTTCGCCTCGGATGCCTCGATTGCGTCAGTGCCCGAAGAGCTCCGCCGTGTGAGCTCATCACCGGCGATGCTCCGGTGCCCAGGTGGTCCCTCCGAGGCCACCATCGAGTATGTAGCGTTGCGTAGGTGCTGTAGGAGCCAAGAACCGGTCCTTTTGCGCGCTGTAACGTCGACCCCGAGCTTGCCCGATCTCCGGCAGCCGCCAAGCTTGCCGCCGGCGTCAATCCCGTCCATCTCAGCCTCTGGGATGGGTCCAGATCGAAGCGCGCGTGAGTGCAGGTCTGTTAGGATCCATCCGCCACTGAAATGGTCGCCGGAGGAGGGTTTCCGACCCCTCCGCCGTCTCTGGAGTCGCCGGAGGCTCACCGCCAGCGGCCCTGTCCAGTTTGACCCGGGGTTTGACCCCCCCCCCCGAGTCGCTGGCAGGTGGGGCCCAGCCACCAGGTTTGACCTGGGCTGGCGCCTTTGACCCGCTGACGTCATGGTGACGTCAGGCTGATGCAATAATTGCATTTCTGGTTTTAAATAAATTTTAGAAAATGTTAAAAACTTAGAAAATTCATATAAATTAATCTGTAAGTCAGATGAAAATAATTTATATATGAAAATTGATCAGAAAAATCCAATGAATCCATCTGTACCATTTTCATGCATGATAGAGCAACCTAACTAGCAGAACTTGGACATTTTTGTTCAAATACAATATGGAACCTCACATATGAAGTTGAATTTGAACCTTGAGTTCAAACCTACTTCATTTAAATCTGTTGCTAGATGCATTAGCTCAACCACATCATATTGCCATGTCATATTCATGCATCATAATGTTGTATTTGATGTGTATTGATTTGTTCCCCTTCGATGGTTGTTCTTCGTGTTAGGCACTGTTCCGGAGGATACGGTCGAGTATCCATCTGAGGTGCAGTAACGTGTGATCGTCTTATCAGGCAAGCAACCCCCCCTTGAACATCTCCGATACAATCCTACTCTCTCGCTCTTGCTCTCACTTATTGCATTAGGACAAAATGTTTCAACTTTTACATGTTCCGGTAGTTGAACCCATTCCTCTGCATGACCTGTCATTGCCACAGTAAATAGCTGAACCAAGCAACCTAGCATACCTGGTAGATGCTTGAGCCATGTTGTGCCTTTAACCTGCTATGCTTGCTATGCTTAGAGTTGTGTCAGGTCTGATTCATCTGGGTGATGGACCGGAGTGAAATGGTTGTGTTCTGATGATGAGAGTTAAGTGGTGAACCTGAATTGGTAAAGGTAGCGATGAGAGGCCATGTAGGAGTACATGGTGGATTGTCTCATTGGGACCGTCCTTAAGAACTGAGTCCTGTGTATGTTATCCAAGACTAGCTACTACCGCGCATTGGGCCCCAAACCAATGGACCCTCTCGACTTATTAATCGACCTGATCTCTGTCCAGGAGTTGCAATTAGTTTCTGGTGTTGGTAGGCTGTGCTAGTAGTCTACTGAGTGGCACCCCGTACAGGTGGGCTTGGGTCAGACTAGGCACCGTGGCCCGGTGTACCAAGCGTAGTACCATCCATCGAGGTGGGCTTGGGAACCCTGCACACATCGTTTGGGACCGTGATGGAAACCTCGGCCGGACTTCCGTTGCGGGTTCAGTCTCAAATAGGCGATAAACCTGGGCTAGAGTCTTGTGTGGTTAGTCAGGCCGTGGCTGACTCCCTCGCTAGGCTTCCGCTTGAAGGTTGCCGAGGTGCCTTTTACGCGCACATGGCGGTAAGTGGCGGGAGCGTGTGTGACGAAGTACACCCCTGCAGGGTAATAATCTATTCGAATAGCCGCGTCCGCGGATATGGACTACTTGGAGACTTATATGGTTCATAGACAACTGTAACGGTTACTCATAAAAGCCTCAAGACAAGTGTGAGTACCGTGGATGGCACTCTCGTAGGAAGGCGGGAGCGGATCCATGGTGGTGTATTGTTGTGGTGATAGTGGACTCGTGTGCGCTTTCTCAAAATTATTCAAAGTACTGATAGACGTAGTACAGGATAGCCACTGAGTCAAAGCTAGCTTGCTGCATTGAACCCCACACCCCCCTTTGTTGATACAGATGCATATGTAGTTAGTTCTGATGTAAGTCTTGCTGAGTACCTCCGTACTCACTGTTGCTTTATTAATGTTTTTGCAGAGGAGACTCCAATCTCGTTAGTGGTTTCTACGATAAGATCGATGCCGACCAAGTAGCTTGGGAATCCCAGCCAGAGATCTGGTTCCTATGGAGGGTCTTGTAGATAGACAGGCTTTCTCAGCCTTCTTCTTTTCTAGATGTCTGTACCCAAACATGTTAAGCTTCCGCTTGTTGCTTGTATGACTTGTGTGTTGGGTCATGTGACCCCTGCTTGTAATATCACACTATCTTGGCTCTTATGAGCCTTCTAAATAAATATTGTGTTGTTGTATGGTTATGTTGTGATGCCATAGTTGTATCTATGCATATCGGGCATGTCGTGCGTACGTGTGACGTGCAACGGTATGTATGGGATTCGACACCTAGTTGTGTGCCTTTAGTAGTACTCTTTACAGGGAACTGCCTCTTTGTGCTTCCACTGAGCCTTGGTAGCTTGCTACTGCTCCGGACACATCGATTGACCGACGTGTATCCTTCTTTGCTGCTGTGTCTGTCCCCTCGGGGAAATGTCTCGCAGTGTAATGGAGTCCCTGTAGCCTGCTACGACTCGTCTACATGCAGTGATGACATTTATGTCCCACGGCGTAATGGAGTCCTTGTAGCTTGCTATGACTCGTCTACACACGCTAGAGGCCGACACCTGCATTGTTGGGTTACGTATGCCTGTCCCTGTACGGATGTGCCACTTGGGTTCTATAACTAGTCATGTCGACCCGGGTTCTTTGACATTTGAATGCTAGCGACATATTCACATACGTGAGCCAAAAGGCGCAAACGGTCCCGGCCCAGGTAAGGTGGCAGCCGTGGAGTTAACCGTGCGTGAGGCCGCAATGTGATGTGATGTGTTACATGCTAGATTCTTATGGCTTAGGATCGGGGTCCCGACAGCGGATGGCTCACCTGCGCGTACTCCCTTGCCACCTCGTCGTGTGTGTGGGGGGGGGGGAGGGGAGTGTTGTCCGGATTGCTGTCCCCGGCTTCTTCAGAAAGGGGGCATTGTTTGTACGTGCACATTCACCTCTTATCAACCCGGCACCGGCCTCCTCGCCACGGTTGCATCGACCTGCGAGAAGGAACAGGAGGAAGACTTTTGCTGTTGGATACACGGTGTGACGAAGCAGTATCAGGATCAAGAGTAGCCACCGGAGCATGCCCATTGCAAAGATGGCCGAGCGAAATTTGTGTCGCCGCCTTGGCATAGTGGATGGAGAGGAGCAGGTCACCGAGCATGCCATTGACGAGTTCGTCTGCATGTTCCAGCAGAAGCTCCCCTCTACAGCTGTGGCAGCCCTGCGTGCCCTTTTTCGCCTGGACTGTGAGCAAGCCGGGGCCATGGAAGAAGCCCTGATGCGCCGGGGCGGGCAGGACGCCCTGGACCAGGAGGTACACGGAGATGATCCAATGAGCTAATGTGTGCAGCTTTGCTGTTGTTTGCGGTCGTCCAAGTTTCAAATGTTAGTACTACAACATACTCTGTATGTGTTAGTGAGCACGCCCAAGTGTGCTGGACTGATGCTTTTGTGCTCGGGGCTGTCTATGGATGTGTTATGTGTTCTGATTGCCCCTGTTACTTTGTTCTCCTTGTTTTCCCAATGAATGACGACGACCTTTCTATTGTCAACTGGAACGTCAGAGGTCTAAATTGTCCGGCCAGGCGGACTGCAGTGCATGAGTCCATTGTCGCATCGGCTTGTATCGCCTATGTATGCTGCTGTCTGGAAAGTTTGGGCGCCACCAAAATGCAAACTCTTCGCGTGGCTGGTGTTCCAAAACAGGGTTTGGACTGCCGATAGGCTTGACCGTCGAGGATGGCCCAATTGTGGCCTCTACCCCCTTTGTAAACAAACCCAGGAGACCTCGACCCATCTTCTCTGCCACTGTCGCTTCTCGGTGAGAGTTTGGAGTGACATCCTGGCCCGGCTTGTCCTTACAGATGTCAACGCCCAGGATTGGACCACGATGGGTTCAGTCAGCGAGTGGTGGATTGGTCTGACCCAAACTAGAGGCTACTCGAGGAAGGCCATGTCCTCCATGTTGATGTTGATTTCTTGGGAGCTCTGGAAGGAACGTAATGCGAGGGTCTTTCGCAACGAAGCGACCCCCTCCACAATGATCGTGCCTAACATCAAAGAGGAGATTAGCTTGTGGGTGTTAGCGGGCGCTAAGCATTTGGGTGTTGTAATGCCGCGAGAGTAATGACTTTTTCCATTTTTCCTTTCTTGCCCTTGACCGGGCCCTGTCACAAACCTTCCCTCTTATTTAATGAAATGGCAAATCTTTTGCCTTGTTTCAAAAAATATATTGCTTGTCCTCGGGAGACAAAATTGCAGGACTTCGACGCGGCAACAACAGCTTATCTCGGTGGTTTTAGGATGAGAGGATTTGCACAGAGGCCGGCAATCGGCACTAGAGGAGGAATTGCAATTCTCTCGAATGATGATCTCTTCCGTATCTCAGACATCGTCATGGGCCTCTACTACCTCTCTCTTACAGTTACCACTGTCCAAGAAGAGAGCTCCTTTCGCCTCACCTCCGTGTACGGCCCAACGGAGAGCATCAAAAGGAGGGTTTTTTCGAGGAGCTTGTGGCTCACAAGCCGGGGCAGGGAGGAAAGTGGCTTGTAAATGGGGATTTCAATCAAATTTACCATGCAAGAGACAAGAACAAGAGGAACGTCAACCGCAATCGTATCAACCGGTTCCGCGCTACGCTTCATGGTTGTGATCTGCGCGAGATTCACCTTCAAAATCGTCGTTTCACTTGGAGTAACGAGCGGCAGAACCCCACCATGAGCAAACTTGATAGTGTGTTTTGCAACGTGGAATGGGACATTGAATTCCAAAATCACATCTTGCATGCCTTATCTTCGTCCCTGTCAGACCATTGTCCCATGCTGTTGGCACCTATAATTGGCTCCAAAAAGCCTAGAAGCTTCAAGTTCAAGAACTTTTGGATCAAGATGTCAGGTTTTCAAGAGACTGCAACCGATGCTTGGGCTGCTCCAACCCCCCCCCCCCCCACACACACTATGAGCCTTGTCAAATCCTCTCCCATAAGCTTCGGACAACCACTGTCCGATTGAGAAAATGGAGTCAATCCTTCTCCTCAAATGCAAGGCTGCACATACACGACACTTGAAATAATTCTCAGATTGGACATTGCTCAGGAGTCGCGATCCCTCTCTCCGGAGGAGTTTGACCTTCGTAAGCGGCTTAAAAGGCGCGTAATCAGTTTTGCGGTTCTTGAGAGGGCGAGAAAAAAAACAGTGTGCCCACATTCGTAACTTGAAAGAGGAGGGCGCCAACACTAAAAAAAAATATTATGTACCACAGGTTGAAGATTAATAGGAGGAGGCGCAAGAATTTCATCCACAGGTTGAGCAACGGGACTGGTTGGGTTACGAAGCACGAGGACAAGGAGAATATTATGTACCACCACTTTGAGCAAAGGGCCACGCAGAACCACGAACTTCAATTGGTAGCCCCTTCACTTTACAGATTGTGACCTTTCCAGTCTTGGGGATGAGATGATGAGGAGGAGGTGATTGCCGCCATTAAGGCTATGCCTAGCGACAAGGCTCCAGGGCCCAACGGTTTTACCGGGGCATTCTTCAAGAGCTGCTAGCCAATTATAAAGGACGATCTTATGAAGGTCACCTCCACCTTCTCGAGTTTGCATGCAGAGAACTTTCACTGGCTCAACTCCGCAAATGTGGTTTTCTTGCCAAAGAAGGAGGGGGCTGACGCGATCGGACTTTAGGCCTATCAGTTTGATCCATGTCGTCGCCAAGATTGTGGCCAAGGTGATGGCGATGAGGCACGCCCCTTTTATGAACATCCTCATATCCCGTGCTCAAAGTGCTTTCATCAAATCTCAGAGCATCCACGACAACTTCATGTATATTCGCAACTATGCTCGCCGGCTCCAACGAACAAACACGCCATCGCTCCTGCTCAAGCTGGACATCAAGAAGGCTTTTGATTCAGTTAGATGGGAATATTTACTTGACCTGTTACAGAGAAGAGGTTTTCCTTCGAGGTTTCGTGAGTGGATCACGGCCCTTCTTCTGACGTCTACATCGAGGGTTCTTCTCAATGGTGTTTGGATCTCGACAAGTGGATGGCCAACATCAACACAAATTCTGGGCTCACAATTCAGCACATCCTTGAATACTACGAGCTTTGGGTTGGATTACGAGAGGTCTTCCTTGATGAGAGGGTGGATGATGAGATCGTTTAGAAGCTTTCGCCTTCTGGTGAATACATGGCATCGTCGGCTTACAAAGCTCAACTCGACGACTCCACTGCATCGAAAATGAAGCCGGCTGTGTGGAACAATTGGGCGCCGCCAAAGCACAAATTCTTTGCTTGGCTTATCATTCAAGATCGTGTTTGGACGACGAACAGGCTTCAACGAAGAGGATGGCCAAATTGTGGCATATGCCAATTATGCAAGAGGGAGACGAAGACGGCGGCGCACATCATCTTCCGATGTCGATACACGACACGCATTTGGACGGAGATCAAGACTTGGATGGGTTTGACCGGTGTGGACATCACCGATTGGAGTAGCTTCAAGTCAAGGATTGGTGGCACCACATGGTGGGCGTCAACGCCAATGTGAGAAAGGGCCTCGCATCTCTTGTCATGTTGGTTTCATGGAAGATTTGAAATGAGCGGAATGCAAGAGTGTTTAGCAAGGTGTCCTCCATGCCAAATGTAATCACATCTAGAATCAAGGAGGTCAGACTTTAGGGGTTGGCAGGGGCCAAGCGTTTGAGTTCTCCTATGCCACAAGAGTAGGCTTATCGGTTTGGGGCTGTCCACGGACAGTCGGTCATGTAATTCAAAACTCTTCTTAATTAATGAGATGAGGCAAATCTTTTGCCTCTGTTTCGAAAAGAAAAATAAACATTCACCGGGACGGAGAGCTTCCAAAGGATCAAGCCTAGAGGAGAGATAATTAAGCCAGGATCTGTCAGTGTCTCGTTGTATTTGAATCTAAATACCCAGAGCGAGAAATAAAAAATAATATATGTAGTTATGGTTTTCTATTTTTATAATATACACTACTTTACAAAACGTAAGAAGAGATGAGAAGCATGCAAATAAAAGAATGCCACCTTTCACAATCAGTAAAACTGCTGGGATTTTGGATCACCCCGTGAATGTGAATCTACCTCTGCTAAAAGGTGGATCATCGAAATCAACATCTTACACCGCTACTAGAATGTGAATCTTCCAAAGAATGAGTTTGGTGTCGATCCACCATCTGACAATGCTGTAGCTGGTGACGAAGCAACATTTGAGAGGACGCCATGTTGGCATTTATTGAGCTGCCAAGGTTAAGAATGTCAACTTCTCTCCTTCAGAAGGGCATAATTAGTACTCCCTCAATAGTGATCTAAACGATCTTATATTTCTTTGCGAGGGGGTATTTTTACTATCAGGGTTATAACAATCATTCCTGTTGCAGAGAATTTCCAACCACTGCATTAAGGATATCATTGAAAACTTTATAGCGGGCATGGAAGCAAGATAAATTCTTAGTACTTCTTGCAACAACAAAACAGTCCCAAAACTGAACCCACGTCAGCTGGATGAAAGCAGTAATCCATAGATGATAGACTCGAGTCTGTGTTCAAGGTAAACAAACTCTACCATAATCACAATGACAATTAGTCAATGCTTACATGCTGAGAGTACAAGTTTGAGAAGGATTGAGTTTTCCTGTAATTAAGTGTGGCTTTTTTAGTATTTATATTATGCTATGGGAATTGGAACTGCTGCATCTAGAATGTGCTCTACATTATAGACATGTCACATGATGCTTACCAGTGTTATTCGAATATAACACTTCCCTGTGACTTCCACAATATTGAGTAACTTAACCATGTGCTAGAATAATAGAGGATCTAAGGCCTTCTAGAGCTAATTTGTACTCCCTCTGTAAACTAATATAAGAGTGTTTAGATAACTAAAATAGTGATCTAAACACTCTTATATTAGTTTACGGAGGGAGTACTACTTAAATACCATATCAGAGGTTACAAATTAGGACACTAAGATAAAACATTTTACATACGAGTTACAAGTACCTCGTCAGGGCTGAACTGTAGTAGCATCGCAACCACAGGTAGCAAGGCCCCCACCTCACCTGTGTAAAAGATACCAACTCAATGTTGCATATCATCTGTCAATCAACAACAAAATAAGCAATAAAAAGTTCCAGATACCAGTTTCAAGAAGCTTTAAGATCACATTTTTTAGGTATGTCATATCTATTCCTTCTCGCTTTTGTGATCTCTCCATATTCCGAAGCTCGGTCTTCAACATTGCTTCCTGAAATACAGAATTTCAATAGATCAGGCATCCTAATGAAGGCCTCACACCAATAACAAGTCACGTAAGATTACAAATATCATTTGAACACAAAAAGGGGGGAAGATATTTTTGTTAAATACAAGGTCTTAGTTCTGTATTTTATTCAACTCATCACTGCATTGACCGCATACAGAAGGGGAAGAGGGGCAGAAACTACATGCATATAAATTTGCGAAATGCAGGAAGCATGTATCTAGTTCAATCAATTATAAATGATTAAACAATACACAACACATGTACATAAACTGCTGTTCAGGACTTCACTGACTCATAAAACTCCCATTGCTAGATTCCATGAGAATTCCACAGAACTAGGAATATTGCGCAACTTAATGGCTTAAAGACAGCTTCTATTAGCCTACTGCACCCTAATGTTCACGTGATAAAATAAGAATAGGGCTTATTTAGAACTTTTAAGAATGTATCACGAAGAATAATGACCAGAAAATTAATCACATGCTCATCACAAATAATGTGACAACAGTTCATACCAAAGTTTTCACTGTCAATTTCAGCAAGGTTAGTTAGATAAATAAATTTTAACCAGAACAGCATCAAGGAACATAATAATAAAGGAGCATGACTTCTGTATCACTTGAGTGCAGCACACGAGTAATAGTTACTGCAGAACTACTGTTGGAGACAAATAGGCTTGAGCGGTATTTCAGATTTAGGAACAACAGTATAAATATGATAAATTTCCACAAAAAACAACACACATAATGGAAAACTGTCACAGAAGTATACAATGAAGAGTTTATTCAGAAAACTACTTATTGAAGGTCATATTCCACAGAACTAAAACCACTTGGCTGGAAAACTGCCACACGGAGTTGTTGAAAGCGTGGATCAGATCCACTAGCCTCGCTCCCCGAGTCGCTCCCGCGGGCGACTCCGGGGGCCCAACCCTAGCGCCGCCCCCTTCCCTCCTCGCCGGGCCTCCCTCCCCTCGCCGCCGCCGGCGCGTCGCCGGCCAAAGGCCGCGCGGCGTAGGCGGCGGCGGGGCGCCTTCTTCCCGCCCACCGGAGGCGTGAGTCGCGGGCCGCGGCCCTCCGTGTCGGCGGCGGCGGTCGTCGGCCTCCTCGGGATCGGCTCCTTTCCCCTCCAGCGTCATGCGTGCTGGCGGTGCCCCCCCCCCCCCTCCTCCCTGCTCGTGGGGCTCCGGGGTAGGGCTCCGGGGCCATTCTGGCGGCGGATCTGGGTGCCCCTGCCCAGATCCGGGGGGTGGCGGCGGCGGACGCCTTTGGGGTGGCCGGCGGTCGGCTTGGGTGGTGGCGTGGCGGCCGGTAGCTCGGCTGCTCCGATGTGGGGTGGCGGTGTGCTGGCCGGCTCTGGCCAGGGCGCGGAGGCGCGTGTGTGGTGGTGGCGGCGTGGCATCGGCGGTGCGTGTCCGGCAGCTCCGGCGCTTGGAGCTCGCCGGGCGACGCGGGTAGGGCAGCGGCCGGGCGTGGTCGTTGCTCCGGCCGTGGGCGGCGGCGTGGGGAGGCTCGGTGGTGCCTCCCGGTGTCGTGGCGGCCTCACGGTGGCTTGGCGGATCTGCCTGCGGCGGCAGCCGGCTTCTCCGGCGTCAGCTCGTCTGCGTTCGGACCATGTCAACCTTCGTCCTATCTCCGCGTCGCCCGTCCGCTACTTCCATCGAAGGGCTGGTCCTCTCCCAGCCGCAGTCCATCGCTTGTCTCGCGCCCCATGCTGCAGGATTGAGCTCGTCTCGCGCATAGTGTTGCAGGACCGAGCTCGTCTCGCGCACGGGCAGCAGGACTGACCTCGTCCCCCTCACGGTGCTGCAGGACTGAGCTCATCTCGCGCTTGGGGCTGCAGGACGGGTCGATGGATGCCAGTGCTGGCCGGCCTATCGGGTCTCGACGATGGGGGTCTCCCAGGGGTGCGGAAGGTGGGACCTTTTCGCCCGTCTCTTTGGTTGGGGTAGCGGCGGGTCTCGGGTGAGGTGGTGTCAAGGTCGTGGATGCCGGGGCGGCGGCTCTGGTGGCGGTAGCGCGGTGCTCGTGGGCGGAGACCGTGGCTTGGTGTTGCCCGGTGACCACGGCCGTGTGGGCGGCGTGGTAGCCGGGGTGTGGCGTTCGGTGGCGGTGCGTATTGGTCGGGGTGAAAACCTGTTCTATCCTTGGATGGACCGTCGGCGGCGTAGCGTTCCCTTCTTGAAGGCGTCGCCGCGGCTCTCACTGCCCGTCGTGCGGCTCCAGGGGAAACTCTGATCCTCGGATCGGGCGGTGACGGTGCTCCGGTGTCGTATCCTTCCTGAAGGCGCCGCCTTGGAGCCCACGGTTCGCCATAGGCGGCTTCATCTCTTCACGGTGGCGTGTTCACGGTTGAAGTCCCCGGTTACTCTCGTAGTGCTAGGGTGGTGTTGCTGCGCTCAGCGCCTTTGTATCCTGCCTTGGGTGTGTGTGTTGTGGTGGCATGCGTTTGTACCGGGTTGTTGATGGTCGTTGCTTTATATATAAAGCGGGGCGAAAGCCTTTTTCGGTAAAACTGCCACACGCACATCCATTGTGCCGCCTACAAGGCTTCTGCCTGCACCTGAGGCCAATTCATGCCAAACTCAATTATGTTGATTGTGCTTTTTATTCTGCTTGCTTTATTGCCGCGGTAATCAGAACTCCAGCTAACTAGGAGACAGGCAATGTTTGACAATTAAATCAACTCGCAAAAAAGATGCGACATGAATTGAAGAAACTTTGTTTATGGAACCATTATTTTCTATATCAACTATCGTATGTTATAATATACAACAACAAAGCCTTTCAATCCCAAACAAGTTGGGGTAGGCTAGAGTTGAAACCCATAAGATCTCAAAACCTAGTTATGGTTCTGACCTCTGGATAGCTAACTTCCACGCACCCTGTCCATGGCTAGTTCTTTGGTGATATCCCTATCCGCCGGTGCACGACCCCGACGTTGCCTCTGTCCGCCGAGGTACGGATCCGACGTCATGGAGCCGCCATGGAGCTCACGACATCCATCGCCGTCCCTTTCCTCCTCTCCCGCTCCCCTCTCTAACCCTTGTCGTCGCCATCGTTCTGCAGGGTCGAGCCGCCGACACCATGGATGGATTCGAGATCTTCCATGTCGCCTGCCTTTGATCCCGTGCCGATGCGCGTCTCCATCGACTGAATCCTGCCCCCTCCGCCTCCAACAATCGTGTCGGCCATGCCGCCTGCTCGTCGTCTTCATCAATTGATGCGAGAACCGCTCGAGCCCAGCTTTGCCCGCGTCGGCCACAGTAACCGCGTTGAGTCGCCCTGCGGGCGCCTACGCCTAGCAAAGCGTGGCTGGCGACGGTCGGAGCTCGACGCAGCATAGGCCGCCCTTGCTGCTGCTCCCCCAACACCTGTTGCTCCCTATGGCTGCTCGCCGGAGAGCCTCGAGTCCCGGCGGTAGTGGGTGGTGGTCGGAGGATGGTGGCGCAGGGGAGGTCGCGGGCTTGCGGGGAGGGGCTGATTGCTATTTTTGTTTTTGATTGAAGGATGTCTTTGTAAAATTACAGGGACTATTTTGTAAATCCAGAAAACCCCTCATCTAACGATGTCTAACTTGAACCTTGAACCGTTACACCACGTCATCATTTGCGGGACCCATCTGTCATAATCGTGCTTAAAACGGTCTAAGCTGCCAACTAGTGGTTTTGGCACAAAACTGTAGAAGTGTGGTTTCTGCAGCCCTAGCCTTCAATGTCGATGTTTTTTGCAATTCGCTCGCTCACTTCCTATTGACTCGCTCACTTTCTATTAACTCCCGTTCGACTATCATCGACTAGCACCCACGGCATTCACAAAGAGCATACACCATGAGATATCTCTTTGTATATCCCTTTTGACCTCATCCATCACCATGTTAGGAATAGCAACTTAGTATTACTAGAGGCCAAAGCCGGGTTTTTTTTTTTTGGAGAAGACAACAAGAACTATAAGGCCAGCTGAACGAATAAGACCAACAGGCAGAGTAGCCGGTCGCCCACCAGCAGCCCAAAAAGGAGTAACTCAGACGTGTAGGGAACACGTACGTACAACAACCCAAAGAAAAGCAATTCAGGTTGAAGCACGCACGTACACAGTCAAACTGCCAGGCAGGTGGATCGATTAGCTTGGTCAGTGGAACAACGGCTCGGGAGATCAGCAGGCAGCAGCGAAAACCACGAAGCCAAGAAGGACGGACGGCGCCGGCCAAGCCGGGCGGGCGGCGGCGTCACACGAGGCGTACCAAGCGCGGACGACTGCGGCGGCGCACCACGCCTGCAGACGGAGATGTGGCAGCCAGCGGCCAACAGACGCAACGGCACGTCACCAGATCGAGCGTCGGATCGGGACAGGATGCCGACACCCAGTCAACGCGTCCGCAGCGGACCAGTGACAGCCGCGCACCAGATCGGCACGGGGCGGGCGGGCGGGCGATTGGATTGGACGTGTCCTTCCTGCAGAGCAGATCGTGTACCGGATATGGTGGAACAGCAGGAGACAACCACGCGAAAGAAGGAGCAGTGGCTGCGGCCAAGGAAGAACACAGCGACGCCAAGAGCAACGGCGGACGCGAGATGAGATCGAAAGAAGCACGAGTTGCGCGTGCAAAAAAAACCTAGAGCTCTAATACCATGTTAGGAATAGCAACTTAGTATTACTAGAGGCCAAAGCCGGCATATATACATGTACAAAGGGATGCCAAAAGGCAAGGATACAAAAGGCCAAAGGCCATCATCCATATAACTCTAACACACCAAAGCAAAAAAAGATAAGGGGTCAAAGTTGACCCTTGGTGAAGTCCTATTCTAATTGGGAAGTCATCAATGTCGCCATCACTTGTTCAAACACTTGTCACAACATTATCGTACATGTCCTTGATGAGGGTAATGAACTTTGTTGGGACTTTGTGTTTGTCCAAGGCCCACCACATGACATTTCACTATATCTCATTGTAGGCCTTCTCCAGGTCAATGAACACCATATGCAGTCCTTCATTTGCTCCTTGTATCTCTCCATAAGTTGTCATACCAAGAAAATAGCTTTTATGGTCAACCCCCATATATCTCTCCATAAGTTGTCATACCAAGAAATAGCTTTCATGGTCAACCTCCAGGCATGAAACCAAACTGATTTTTGGCCACTCTTGTCATTCTTCTTAAGCGGTGCTCAATGACTCTTCCATAGCTTCATTGTATGGCTCATCAGCTTAACTCCACGGTAATTAGCACAACTTCAAACATCCCCCTTGTTCTTGAAGATTGGTACTAATATACTCCACCTCCATTCTTCGGGCATCTTGTTTGTCCCAAAAATGAGGTTGAAAAGCTTTGTTAGCCATATTATCTATGTCTCCAAGGCATCTCCAGACCTCAATTGGGATACAATCATGACCCATCGCCTTGCCTCCCTTCATCCTTTTTAAGGTCTTCCTGGATTCGTCACACAAAATGTATGTTGGTATCATCAAAGGAGTAGTCCAGCTCAATGGCGGAGCCCTCAGTCTCTCCATTGAACAGTTTGTCGAAGTATCGTCAGCATCTATTCGTGATCTCCTCGTCCTTCACCAGAAGCCGATTCGCTCCATCCTTGATGAACTTGACTTGGTCGGCATCCCTCGTCCTCTCCCAGATCTTAGCCATCTTATAGATGTCCTTTTCGCCTTCCCTCGTGTTTAAGCGTTGGTAGAGGTCCTCATATGCCCGACCCCTTAGATTCACTCATAGCTCACTTTGTGGTCTTCTTTCCCACCTTGTGCTTCTCTATGTTGTCTGCACTCCTATCCAGGTACAGGTGTCTTAAACAATATTTCTTCCCCTTAATAACCTTCTAGTTCTAGAGATCATCGTTCCACCACCAGGTGTCTTTAGCTTCGCTTCGACTTCCCCTCGTTACCCAAACTCCTCTGAAGCCACCTTCCAAACGCAAGCTGGCATCTTCATCCACAAAGCATGAGCTGCCTCCCCCTTAAACTATATGAGTATGTGTTATAATATGGTCACAGATAAAGTGATTTCAATTCTTGCCCCTCGCTAACAAAATCATGTAATCGGTACGTGCTTGTGAAATGAAAACATCAATGTGCAGTTTTGCGATAGTTCATTGTAGACGTAGTTTTGCTGATTTTACTACATGAATAGTGAACACACATACCCTACACTATATTTGGAAAATAGCAGTACACATTTTGCAAAACTAAATCATGACTAGAATGATCATCCTGTATGTTTAAATTAATCAGCACATCCAATCAAGGCTACACAATTAATTTAGGTGCGAAAAGGGAAAGATTCAAAGTAGCCACCTGTTGATCATGAAGACGGTTTTCACGCTCAAGATCTTCAATTTCTTGCTGCACAATGCAAAGAAAAAATTTGTTCACACCAAAAAGGAAAGAACAGAAGAACCGAAAATGTCTGCTAAGCTGAAACTGACTTGAAGCGCCAAGATATGCCTCTGTGATTGACCCAATTCTTCTTCCCTTTGTGCTTGTTGCCGAGCAAGAAGCTGAAATTTACAAATTGTAAGCTGAAACCTGTGAGATGTCGTATCCCAGTTGTTATCCGTTTCATCAAAGTATTGTTGATTAGCAAGGTGTTATAACTTGGACGGGTAACTGAAAAGAAAGAATGGGCAAGACATTAGGACACAATCTCAAGGGTGCCAAATTTCAGATCAAATGTCCAATTAAATACAAGTAACTAGTTTGGACTTTGGTTTATTGGGAGTTTGCTGGAGCTCGTGTGAGCCGGAGAGGAAGTTGGCATCGGTGCTGCCATCCAAAGCCATCGAGCTGCAGCCACATCCGCCCAAGTAGCAGCTATCCAGCGTAACCTTTCAGAAGCTACGGTGGAAGCAAGGTGGGGTGCGTGCAACGATGAGGCCCTGGTGAGCACGGACTCAGCACCGGTCCTGGAGTAGGGGGTAGACACTGAGCTTGTGGAACCATGCTGGCAACCCTTGCGTGGCTGCTCCTCTGGATCTGGTTTGTGTTGAAATATATTACCCGCCGTTCTCTATCAGTTCGGATTTTTGGAGTAACTGGCTGGTGCATGAATTGAATAGTTTGATTGGATTAGCTATGAGTGAATGTGTGATAGATTGTTCAGCTGATTTAATTAAGCTGTGTGATAGATTCCTGACACGGTTCTATTTGACTATTTTTCCTTTGATGCCATTTCAGTTGATTTTTTTTATTTAAATTGCAGCTGATGACCAGCTCTTCCCAGTACCGATCTGCACCACAGTGGCCTCTGTGGCCACGTGGCACATGCACATGACCAATAACAAGACCTTGAAGTAGTCGTTAGTTGCCAATGTGAAATGGAAAACATCCAACGATATATAGCTCATGCTTAGCTACCCACCGGGTAGAGAATCCACTCGTATAGCCAAATACAGGAACAGTGGTTAGAAAGTTATAATATTCCACTAGATTTTTGCAACATTTTACTAGCGATTTACTACTTAACATTTTAGAATAGTTTATTTGAAACATAACATTACCAGAATTTGCTGCTCAGCCAATTCAATACTCAGTGCATCCTGTTTAACATATCCTGCAAATACAAAGTGTTAACAGTGCCAATTTTAACCATTCAATTGATGGGGAAAACATAGGAAATATTAGAAAATGACAGTGTTGAGAAAACCAATTACCTGGACTTTGATTGTCACTGTTGCTGACCTGTAGCATCAATGCAATACTCTCATCAGCAGTTTCAAAACATAACTCCATATATTTACAAGTAATGCAATGTGAAATATGAGAACGAAACTCTCACTGTTGTGAACCTTGATTCACAATGGGATAACTACAGTGCTGAAGATAGCCAGACGGCATGGCTGCGGCAAATTGGGTAGACATAGGTTGGGACAAGAGAATAAACTGGAGAGATAAGATTGATTGTTCTTGCTTGCCTTAACCTTAGGTGCATGTCATCCTTTTATAGCGGATGCTTAGGCCATTGACCTACACAGTATGACTTCCTAACGAATTAGACTACTTTAGTCCTAAACTTCCTAATACAATGCTATTCCCTAATAGACTCTTCTCCCTTCCTTCCCCAGCATGTGACGTGCTGCTGCTGCAATATCCCTGGCCCTCTTGCCAGCCTGCCTGGCGCATCCACTGTACTAGTGTCCACAACACTACACCCTTCCCAGACTAGCAGCATGTCCTCAAGGTGCAGGGTGGCGGCATTGTTGAAATTCAATCACATCATGCTGAACTTTTTGCTCGGCAGTATATTTTGTTGGATCAATCCCTTGGTCTTCCCTCAGATCCTTTTCCTTTGTATGCACAGCAACCCCATACAAAATTCGAAGCACAACACCTCTGCAAGCTTTCTTTTCGAAACTGAAACTGTTGAATGTGTGGACCATCACTGTTGGCCCAAGAGGCCCAGGTCCATATCCCAGAGAGGTATTCGACCTAGAAGGAGAGGAGCTCAATCCTGTCAGGAGCTAAGCACCGCTACACCACACTGAAGCCACAGGGTACGCCTCTCCTCCACATGTTGACTTTCCGCGTCACACGTGAGAGGGGGTGTTGAAGTGTATATGTGGATTGCCTGGCCCTTTCCATAAGTTCGGACTTTTGGTTGTGTTGGCTAGTGCATGAAGCATAACAGTTTCATGTTGGCATAAATTTTAAATTTTAGAAAGATGACTTTAATCTATTATAAAGCTCATTTTGTAAGCCAAACTTGGTCTGGATTTATCAATTCATGCCAAAATGGCAGCCATACATTATATAGAAATCATTTCAATTCAGAAATCCATGCGGCCGTGAAACATGTAATTTGCAATTGGATGTCCATTTCAACCAAATGAAATTCTAAGATTTTATTTCATTTCTACCAAATGAAATGAAATGAGAGGTGCCAAACAAGCTGTACATATATTTCACACAAAAAACCATTTGTGTCCTCACAGAGGCCCTTAGTTATTTGCGAGGAAAAAACACCTCTTCCAAGCACTTTTTGTTCTCTTTACCTTTCACCTATGGGACATCATGGGGCATCATACTGATGAGGATTCACATCTTACACTACGTGAATGTAAGAACATAGTGACATTAACTGATGGTGACACATATTATTACAAAATTGTACTAGGAGATGATAATGTGATTCTAATTTTACTTAGGAGCCATTTCTACTCCCACCCGTGTTGTTTGGATAACCCTCAGTACTAGTATTATTTTTGCTCAGTATCCTTCCTCGAGTATGAATACTGTTACTTCACCCTTAAACTTTCTATATAGTCATTCTGTCCATGTGGCTGCCAACTCACATGATTTTGTACATGTGGCATCATAAGTGGACTAAGGGTGTGTTTGGTAGGGTGCATGGAGGGTTGGTGGGCTTAAAAGTTCCCGACTCAACCAATTTTTAACTGTTTGGTAGGATGTATGGGCTCTCCTCAGCTATGCCCAACTCATGCTTAAAAGGCCCTCAGCAATGCTCAGCTGAGAATCCCCGAATAGGTGTTCACTAGTCAGCCCTCCTCTTCCCTGCCGCCGCCTCCTTACTTCCCCCATCAAGCACCCACCTTCTGATCCTTCCTTCTCTCTTCCCGCACTGTCGGTACCCTGTATGCCGCCGGCCTTGAGGATGGCCAGCTCCGCCCTTGATCTGCACCAACCGCTCTTTCCCGGCTCCGATCTGCGCCGGCCCAGCTCTTCCCCGAATCTTGACTCCACAGAAACCGGCCGCCGCCCCAACTGTAGCTCCAAGACCCCCTGTCTCCTCCATGGGCTAGCCCCACTTCTAGTCCCCCTGTCTCCACCACCACCTTGGCTCGATTCTACGTCTCTACCGTGTCTCCATTCTACGTCTCTACCTTGTCTCCATTCTACGTCTCTACATTGTCTCCGTCTTCACAAAGAATGCATGAACGCCATCTCTACCAAGGCAGCAAAAAACTAGCAAATCTGATCTGAGAAGGAAGAAACTGACTCTGTTTGATGGCAAGTTTGAGTGTTAGAAGGCTTGTATATATAACAGCTTGTAGACCTGTGTGTTTGATGGCAATCAATTTCTGCAATTGGTACAATTCTCGTGTGGTATGATCTGATCTGATGGTTAACATGTTCATTTGTGTGATTTAGAGGAACTTCTGCCGTTGAGCTCATGCATGGACAAAAGACGGTGTTTGTGGGCCGAGACTTGGATGTATAAATGGACAAAAGACGGTGTTTGTGGGCTGAGACTTGGATGTATAGATGGACAAAAGACGGTGCCATGGAAAATACATGCAAAATAAGAGGTCAAGGGAACGGTATAAAACTTGGGAGAAGTAAAGTGAGCCAAAAAAAGTTTGGGGTCATCCGAACAACATCAATACTCTTAAGGGAGTAAAAAGGACTTTTTCCTTTAGATAAATATATGAATGTTGCACATCACCAGCTAACAGTGGGTGCTTCTTAGTTGTTGCACATCACCAGCTAACAGTGGGTGCTTCTTAGTTGTTGCACATCACCAGCTAACAGTGGGTGCTTCTTAGTTGTTGCACATGAATTTCCAACAAGTATATAGAAACAAAAAACATGTGAGAATAAACATAACAGTGAGTGACCACCATTCATTCCTTTTTTCCTGCTTCAATATAGCAAACAAAGGTAGCAATGGATGGGTTTAATAGAATAACTCACTGCTGCTTTAGCCTCTAAAGAATGATGAAGATCCTTGTTTTCGTTGAGAAGTTTAGCTATCTCCCGTTCCTTCTCTTCAATCATTCTATCAGAAATATCACGGAACGATTCATGCTCTTCCTAGAAAAATCAAGAATATATTAAAATACTGAATCGAAAGACCACACTCAATAATACAAGTCATGCCACAGGGCAGGAAACAACCTTCAATTTCTCATATTTCAGTGTCCATTCCCCTAGGTTCTTCTGAAGGTGGTCTTCAACATGGCCATTGCTTTGACCCTTCATTAACTCACATTTTACTGCATTATCCATATTCATACGTTTCATCATCGAACCTCATTAAAGAGAAAGGGAAAGAATTCTGAAATACACTGAAGTCCTCTTACATCTCCAGCTTTCCTCTACACTTGCCAAATTTTTCTGCCATGATTCTTTTTCTGAGAGAAATTGAGAAGTAACATAATCTAATTTTTTCATGACATCCTTCAGTTTTTTGTCCACCTCCGCAAGACCCAAATCCCTGAAAGGAAATTAAGTAAAGGTAGAATGTTTCTCAAATTATAAACTGCTTGCAGAAAATAAGTTGATTGTATCACCGTGCATCAGCTTACAGGAGTAGTGCCAAGGTAGACGGGTCTAAGTGTCTAAACTAGTCTCGACTCGTGATGACCAGTATGACCAATCTCAACTGGTTGACTGCCAGTCATAAGACCATACTTGCTACAAATCCACACTGCTGGTCTTTTACAGTGAAAAACTGGAGGGGGGGACTGAACTAGAAGCACAACATCTTGCTATTTCCGTCAAAAAAACATCTTGCTATCAGATCATTAGAGGCACGTGTAAGAAAGTACATGCTCAAGCGGAACCAGAGGCAAATCATAACTTCATAAGCAGCTATTCTACATAACTGATATGAATACAAGTACGCACCGCACATACTAGATACTGCCCATCTCAACATAGTGCTAGTCAGCTACAGACAAGATACTAACGCATTAGGTTTGATCCCCTGGGCTCGATCGGAGGCGCATCTCCATCGGAGTGGGCTCGGACCGACATGAACTTACTCTGTCAGCGCACTGCACGATATGTCGAGCGACTAATAAAACTTGGCTAATCAGCAACAGGTCAACAACTCTCGACTAGTCCAATCAGTCGAGTCGGGATGTCCAGCTGAGACTCAAGTACTGACTCATAGATTAGTCAAGCGACTCTAGTAGTGCTCTGAATACCATTGGGATTTGTTTTGTTACAATTAGTATTGCAAAGAAAAAAGTCCATTTTACTACCCTGAAAAAACTTGGTAGTTCACATAACCCCCTGATGTTTTTTTCGGTTCCCTTACCCCCCTAAAAAATCCCAAACCGGTCAAAAAATGTCCCTAGCTGGTTTGCCTAGACCGAATGCTGACGTGGACACGGTCAAAGGCGGTATTTGACCTGTGGGTGGGTCCCTTTCTCACGGAGTGTTGGGCCCAGTCAACGCT
Organism: Elymus sibiricus; assembly: GCA_039707655.1. NCBI lineage: Eukaryota > Viridiplantae > Streptophyta > Magnoliopsida > Poales > Poaceae > Elymus > Elymus sibiricus. Next base: position 214,676,452 of record CM077665.1, on the reverse strand, counting down.
GACTCGGCCAAATCAAATATGACACATGGGCCCGATTGCATAGAGACTAATAGGGGACTAATTTAGCTCTAACTGCATCATTAACAGAAGGGGACCCACATGTCAATGTCTCAGTCTAACCCTAGTCAACCTAAACTAATGATGCCACCTCGACACGGCCGGGGTTAACCGCCGGCGACCTCAAATGACCATGATGTCCAGCTGGAGGCCACGGCGGCGGCATTGGAGGCTACCAGCGTGTAGCCCACGCTCGCACGCGTCCATGGGTGGTCGCGGGAGGCTGTGGGAGGGCAGGAAGCGAGCTACCAACAGAGCTGAGCGGCGGCAGAACCACGGCTCCGACGACGTCGGCGTTACGGCACGAGCCCGAGCGAACTAGGAAGATGGGCGGAGTCTACGAACCTAGGGGAGCACGGCAGGCAGCATAATGACACAAGGGGAGCTCCAAAACGAGGAGCACGTCGTCCATGGCGCACGGCGGTGCTGAACTCGCGTGGACGATGGTTGCAGCATGAGTGCGAGCTCTCGAGGAGAGGGGAAACTGGAAGAGGCTCACCGCGAGTCTAATGGAGGCAAAGGATAGACCGGGGCTCGTCTGTGCGTGGCAAATCGTTCATCAGCGTCCGGCGGCCGCAGTCGGAGAAGATGGCTCGATTGGGTCAGCTCCCGGCTTTTGAGATCGAATCCTTCGGTTCAGAGGACCTGCATGAGATCTTGGAGGCTCTGGACATGATGGTTTGGTGAGGGGTGACTGGTGGCTCGTCGATGGCGGGCGGTGCTCGCTGTGGTGGTCGAATCCGAGAGAGATAGAGAGAAAGAATGAGCTGTGAGAGAGGGGATAGGTCTAGGTGGTCGTCCTCATCTCCTGGGCGAGGAGTTCGACGCGGCGGAGGCTGCCAGCGCGAAGCAAGATGTGGAGGCTGGCGTCGCACGCTCTGCCACGGCATCGTCCTGGCGAGGGGTTGAAGACACCCCTGCCCCTGCCCCTGCCCCTCGCTGGATTGGGACGGGCCGAAACTTGCAACAGGTAAGGCCCAGGTACAGTAGCTTTTTTCTATTTCTTAGATTAAAAAAACTAATGAGTGGGACCCACCCGCAGGTCAAATGCCGTCTTTGACCGTGTCCACGTCAGCATCCGGTCTGGGCAAACCAGCTAGGGACGGTTTTTGACCGGTTTGGGATTGTTTAGGGGGGTAAGGGAACCGAAAAAACATCAGGGGGTTATGTGAACCACCAAGTTTCTTCAGGGTAGTAAAATGGACTTTTTTCTATTGCAAACAAGGTGGGCTGCTACTATACACAGGCTATGAAGTTAGTTCATTTTCTAAATAATAATTCAGTAACCTCTTATGTACTCCTTCTGTCCCGAAATTCATGTCGCGAATGCAAATTTGCAAAAAGCACCTCCAGTTTTGTCTGACACAACCCGCGCTCCTTTCTTCAGTCCTCTCCTCTCCTTTACCCCTTTCTTCTTTCCGCCACCACCGGCCACGGCCAACCCCGGCCAATCCCTGCCCTGCCGACCTTTGCAGGACCCCATCCTTCTCCTACCTCTGTCAAGTCGTTGCCCTGCCCGTCGATTTGCCACCCCCACCACAAACCCTGGCCACCTTCCAGAGGGGAGAGCAGGAGGAGAAAAAAAACCAATTGTTGTGTCCATGGCTTGTGGTGGCGCGGCAGCGGGTGGTGGCGATGCACGGATACCGGATGCCCTCCGTCCCGCTCCTCCAGCGGCAATGCGGGCCTCCGCTGCAGCTGCAACCCACGGGAGGATGAGGAAGGGGACTCCCGCAACGGAGCTTACAGTCGCATCGGCGGCCAAAGGCACGGCGGCGGAGCCTGTGAACTATGTTACATGGTACGGGGATACGGATACGGGGATACGGAGACGGTGATACGGGAAAACGACATTTAAAAAAAATAGACTTACGGGGATACGGCAGGTATATGTATAAATGCATAAAAAATCAGCACCACTAAACAATATTTTCGAGGATTCTAGGTGATTTAGGTTTTGTCATCCATCGAGGAGGCCTCTTCTGATGGGCTGTAACATGCCCGTACATGTCCCTCATGTATCCCTTGTGTGTCCCAGCCGTTTTCTGATTTTTTCCCCTTTATTTTAATTCAGAAAATGGGATACTTAGGGATACGCGTATCTGTGTGTATCCCCGTCCCGGTGCAGTATCCTGCACCGATTCGGCACCTATGCGCCGTATCCCTGCAACGTAGCCTGTGAAGGCTGTCACGGACGCTGAATTCTTGCAGCCCTCCAACGCCAGGCCCATCATGCTCTTCCATGGCGTGTGCAACCTCTGCAACGGTGGCGCCCCAACATGAGCATCAGGTACATCCCTCTGCAGAGCGAGTCCGGGAGGAAGCTCCTGCGCCGGTCCGGCAGAGCCCCCGACGACATCTCCAGCATCGTCCTCGTCGAGAAGGACAGGTAACCAAACCAAATCGCGTCGAGCTGCTCTTCTATTGTCGATCGACATCCGCCATGAATCAAGTGTGAGAAATGTTTTTTTCGCTCCTCGGGTCCTACGTCAAGTCTGAAGTCGTGCTGAGGATAAATGGAGTACCTCAACCTGCCGTTCCTGCAGCCCTAGATTGTTGTGGACGTAGCTTGAATTTAGATGAGTAGCAGTGGACTAGATTCAATGGATGCATCCATGCACCAATGATCAAATCAATATCCCCTTTTCCGGTAAGGAAGTGCAGAATGCATGTAGATATTCCAATGCATCAGGCTAAGAAACAAACCCAAGATGTCACTTTCAGAGAGAGGAAATGCACAATGGATGTAGATAATCCAATGCATGTAGATTGTTGTGGAGTATTTTTGTTGGTCACTTTTCAGAGAGAGGAAATGTAGCACTTGATATTGAGCCTTTGTAGGGATCCAGTGAGAAATTCTGTTTAGCAGATTCTTATGCATAAATTCAGTTTACAATTTATGATTCTTCTGATTGTTTAGCGACTTCTGAAAAGGTAGGGACTGCTGCTGCTTATAACCATGCGGGATTGTTCTTTGCCAGACGCTACTTTGGCCACTTGGCTGCTGCTGTCCTTGTGATCACCTGGCTCAATCTAAGGTAAAACTCACATACACAAAGAATCAAAGATACTACTCGTCTACTCCTGCAACATACACTCCGACAAGTAAAACAGTGCTGATATCAAAAGCATTGTTCAACCATTCATTCCCCTGTTCTGAGCATACTGTATCTTGACTCTACTGCAGTATGACATTTATGATTCAGATACCGGTGCTGATAAGAACAAGAAAGAATCTGTTGTCAACATTGTTGGCAGGTACTGCCCATTTCCCTGTACCGAGTAGCAACATTCTAAATAATTGCATAATTGTAGTGTGACCTGAAACTTGGCGTGTTTAGACTGAATGTTGAAACATTTTGAAACTGTATTTAGAAACTGAATGGTCATTTTACAATGTGATCTTTCCATCGCAACATTCTACAGTTTCAAAATGTTTCAGGTCACAGCTTATCAGTGTTTCCTGTTTTGACTGTTTCCAATATTACAGTGCTGAAATATTCCAGATAAACTGAATGTTGCTAAACACTTTACAGTGTTGATATCCTGATTGACTATTTCCAACATTACAGTGCTAAACATTTTACAGTGTGACCTGATAAGGGACGAGGCTTGCCTGCTCCCCTCCCGTGCTCCCATCCCATCTATACTCCCGCACCGTGTAATTATCATCCAGCGGCTTGAATCATTTTGCCCTCCCGTGCTCACTTTTTCCACCAAAAAGAAAACAAAGACAACTCTGTATTTCCTCCCCCCTCTCCCGTACGTATTCTTATCATAATCCCCTTCCCCTTGCCTTCAGAGTTCAGACAGCCACCAAAAAGAAAACAAAGACAACTCTGTATTTCCTCCCCCCTCTCCCGTACGTATTCTTATCACAATCCCCTTCCCCTTGCCTTCGGAGTTCAGACAGCCAAACCCTAGTGACACATGGAACAGGGACCAGTGAGCCAGGTCCCGTCGGCGCCTCGATCTCCTCCCGTCGCCGCCTCTATCTCCTTCCCGGCCGAACCAAGTTGCCACAGCTGCTGGGTTGTAACATGAGGTCGTCGCCTCGATCTCCTCCTGTGGCCGTCATGGCGCCCGCCGCGTGGCATCGGCGACGTCGAGCCTGCGGTGACAAACGACCAGGTGCCAAGCGAGCCTGACCAGCGCATGTACATACGGTCCACCGCTGAAGCCGCAGAAGGCTGATCTGAGCACTGCTTCTTTGCTGCAACAGTTGTATGCAAGAGTGTCTGAGCTTCATGAACTGATTGGCTAGTCTTTTTTTACTCATTGTCTTTATTGGGAAGGAATAGCTACAAATCTGAAGTGCTACACTACGGTGAATATTCATCTACTGATTTTAGCTTTGAATTTCATCTGTGTAGACCACTGAAAAAAATAGCACGCTATAGCGTATAGAGAATTGTCTCGCTATGGATGGCGTCACACTAATAGGCTAGGTGTTTAGTCATCGTAGCCTATTTTATTTATACCTTGCCAGATGTGGCATTCATTTTCATTTTCTTTTACGAGCTATTTGTGCTCTTGTTTGGATATTGAACTTGTCTGGAACCATTTTAGCTTAATAAAATGGCTGCATGCATCATCATGATGCAGATGCCAGGGGTAATCCTCCTTTTCCAAAAAAAAAGTGTTTAGTTTTCATATTCTCATTTTTAGCACGATGAAAATTCTTCTTTGGTTTGCCAAACAGCTAGTATTTTTCTCGTTATTGCAAATCAGTCTGCAAGTGCTTCACACTAGATGATGCTAGTGCCTTCTTTTTCATAGATAGATCTCTATGTTCCTGTCTTATAAATGATTCTGTTTTTGACTGTTTTAGACTGATTCTGAAAGAGTATTGACTGATTTGAACTATAAGCGCTTCACACTAGCCAGCAGGCCAATTTTCCGTTTCTTTTAAAGAATACAGATGTGTCCACAGTACTACTAACTTCTAGACTATCCTGAACATGAGATGTTCATCAGTCTGATTGGCATAAGAGCTTATGTCTTATAGGCTATCTGCAGGTGTTTATGCTTAGTAGTTTTGTTATTATCCCCTAACATGTGTGGAGAATGCAGCTGTATTTTACATGGTTCCAGGCGACCAGACCTGTCTTTGAACTAGAATTTTAGTACGAGTATTTTGCATGAATTTGTGAACAAATGCACTCTTTATATGATGAATTAGTAAAGAAACAAAACTGGACAAATGTTTGACAATCGAATTCGCATAGATGTTCTACAATCATGATCGGCATTTTTTAAAAATTTCGACAGGGCAAATTAAGCAATCGGCTAAACAAGAAAGAAACGAACAGTGGAAAAGGATCATGAAGACCAGAAATAAGACTGGTTCCCAGGCAAAGGATCGAAGCTATAGGGACAAGATGTCTATTTCTGTATGCGGCGGCAAACGAGTTAGTTTATTTTCTCTCTAGATAGATGTAGCCCGGCTATTACGGGAGTATTACGGAGGGGGAGAAGGAAATACGGGGTGGAAATGATCGTGCGGGAAGGGGAAAATGATGCAGCCGTTGGATAAGAATTAACGGTGCGGGAGTACGGATGGGAGCACGGAGGCGGAAGCAGGCAAGCCTCGTCCCCTGATAAGCTGCTAAACTGAATTTATGCAGATTCTTCTGTTTGTTTCCAATAATACAGTGCTGAAATTCAGTCCAAAGATAATGATTGCTTCCAAAAATTGACTGATTGACTGTTAGTTTCTGATTAACTGTTAATTTCTGATTGACTGTTTGATTGTTTCCAAAAACTAGTAGATCATCATGATCAATTTCCTGATTAACTGTTTGATTGTTTCCAAAAACTAGCAAATCATCATGATCAATTTCCTGATTGACTGTTTGATTGTTTCCAAAAACTAGCAGATTATCATGATCAATTTTTTGATTGAGTGTTTCCAAAAACTAGCAGATCGTGATCAATTTCTTGATTTCCTGATTGAATGTTTCCATAAACTAGCAAATCATCATGCCATTGCAGGAATAGCTACCAGATCAATATTTGTATGGGAAGGAGCTGCAGCAGCAAAGGCGGGGGCGCAGGGAAGGCGCTCGGCGACCAGCAGTGGCGATTCCACCAGCGCGGTGACCAGCTCGGGCTCGGGTGGTGATTCCACCAGCGGCGGGGAAGGAGCGACTCCACCAGCACCCTGGCCGGCGGACGCGCAGGTGAGCAGCGGCACAGGTAAAGATCACACAGGTGGGCTCCGGCGGCAGCACACGAGCAGGGAGCTCTGGCGGCAGCACGAGCAGGGGAGCAGCATCACACGTGCAGCGAAGGGGATCGTGGCGGCGCAGGTCATAGGGGGCGGAGGAGTAGGTCCTGTGTGACAGCGGAGCAAGCCCTGGGCGGCGCAGGTGAGGAATCCGTCGACAACGGCCCTGGAGACGCGCGGGCAGAGGAAGAAGCGACCGATTTGTAACAGAATTGAAGGTACAAGGGCGTTTTTGCAAAATTGCCATTACACTACGCCAGCGACATGAATTTCGGGACGGAGGGAGTAGTATCTTAGAAGAATTTCCGGTAGCATAACCATTTTAGTTATGGACGTCATTTCAATTCAAGAACATCAAGAAATGATCGAAGTTAAGCTGATATACCTTGCCTCGATCTCTTCACTGTGCCTGCATTGAGCAGCTTGAAGGTCCTGGATCGCTTCATCTCGTTCTTCTAAGGCAGCTGCCACCTCCTTTTCAGCTTCCTACATTACAGCAATGGTGATTGATTAAATAAGTTGTGACATATTTGGTTACATTACACATCTACTAAACAATGGGTGACATACTCTTATTGATTCTTCATGTGCTTTAAGAACATCTGAATTTTGAGCTGCGCTCAACTCAGCATCCTTCCTTTGCAAAAGTGCATGTGCACGGATCTTGTACGCGGAAAACTCACTTTCTAGTCGACTGATCTGCAAAGTTCAAAATGCTAAATTTTGAGTTCTCATCACAAGTGCTAGATACGGCATGTTTAAATGATGTCTTCGCATCTGAAAGTCAGTGAAGCTCTTTAACAGAAGGCAGTGTCATAATAACTGAGTCAATAATATATCATATGCCATTTTAGGCTTAAAAAGAATCATCACGTAACCAGAACACTGAGGAAAATAGACATGGTGGTTCCTCAGTCCTCACCAATTCAATCTCTCATAGTAAAGGTACTGTCAGGTTTTGTTGCCTATTAAGGTTATACTCCCTCCGTCACGAATTAGTTGTCTTAGATTTGTCTAGATACGGATGTATGTAGATACGTTTTAGTGTTAGGTACATCCATATCTAAACAAATCTAAGTCAACTAATATGGGACGGAGGTAATACTAGACAGACATTTCGTCAACTTCTACTCATCTCTTTTCCGACTATATTTTTTACCAGCCTATCTGTGAATAAACCCTTGTAAACACCTATCCAAACATGCTTCTCCCTACGGCTAGCTCTGCTATTCTTGGCTGACCTCTTAACTGCAGAACTGGAACAGGTCACCATCTTTGGTCCAAACAGAGATGTTCCAGCTTATACTACTTAAGTACTTATTTGATAAGTTCAGAGGAACTCTCATTTTCATTTTATTGTGTTACTGTCTCTGTACTCCATCCTAAGTCGTAACCCTTGATAAGTCCTCAGGTCAAGCATTTGGAACACAACCAACTTGCAATGCTTGAGGCAAAGATGCATTATATTGTTGTGGACTCATACTCTGGCTATCAGAGCTGTCAGCTACGAAACATAACATCAAGGAAATATCCGGACATGCAGAGCTAACTGGTGCAACCATCACATGTTAGGAGGTGTTAACCAAGAGGAGTCCGGTTGGAATATGAACCAAGTCAATTAGTTACAGTCTTATGAATCCATATTTTAGAAGTTTGAATGTGTTAAAGAGTCCAGTGTATTGGTTACATCCTAGATCCATACAGAAGAGTCAGCATTGTAATTACGAGGCAAGCACCAAAAATCTTTTCTAAAGAAGTGAGCCTAGCTCACTTGGGTGGGGAAGTGGACGTACAATTCCACCACCCAGATTCAAGTTATCATGGATTTGAATTTGGGTTCCTACTTATTATACTGCCAGGGTCTCTGCTACAGTAATCTCTTCTATATTCCATCCCCAACTTATTGTAAATCTCGCCAAACTGGGGGTCCGTCTCCTCAAACAAACTACCCATACGACCTTCGCAGCAAATCCAAACCACAGCAGATAAAGTATTAGGTTGTCACGGACTCAAGAACCAATGGTGGTGCCATGAGGTAGGACATGTGTTATCAGTACCTAACTTCTACGGAGTAGGGACTAAAATCTTCCAGTGCAGGTACAAACTTTTGGAAAAGACAAGATTTCAAATAAAATGCACCTCCTCCTTCGCAGAAATTACATCAGAATCTTTATTTTGAAGCAATTGATTTTGCGTTGACAACTCTGATTCCAATTGATCTGCAGAGTATCCAAATATCTGTATAAACGTATTACTCCAAAATCAAAATAGAAAGTTTGGGGCAGACTTACTTCTATATTTGGCAGATTCTATCTCAGATCTAAAGCGTGCACCTTCCGATGCTTCCAATTTTTCTCTAAGGGATTCACATTCGGCTTCCCAGCTTTGTCTTTCTTTTTCCTGAATGATTATCAGTCGGACAATTTTGGTTAGTGCCTCCAACTCCAAGACATCATTAAAAACTGTGCTAACCATACAGCCGTAAAGCTGTTTTAAGGTAAGTTAACTGAAAGTCTAAAATATTCTACTGATGCATGGTGACAAAAAAATACTACCTACTCGACATTTTAATAAGTTGATTGAACACAAACTCATAGGGCGAGTTAATCTACAAGACAAAAACTATATCAAGCCAGGCAGGTAGGTATACCCAGAAACAAGGTTACATGGACAGAACATGAAGTAACATGGCAGGTTTATGTGAACTATAGTTGTTTCAAAATTTGAACTTAAGGCTAACCACTAAAAATGATCAGCATATGTGAATAAATAGTATTTTTACCAGTGCAATTTCTGGATGCTCACTGTTTCCACGAGATAATAATCAGCATATGTGCTATTGATATTGAAGATGCCTACAAGTTTGGTGTCTAATATATTAAAAACTATCAATGGGAAGAGTTGGTACAGATAGGCTGACATACATGTTGGTCCTTCAAATGAGTAAGCTCGCCTTTAATCTCCTCCAAGGTAGCTTTAAGCCGGGCAGTTTCACCGGTTGATGCTGCTTCAATTCCGGTTATTTCTGAATCTTTCTCCGCGAGTACCATCTGGCAGTTTAACTATAAATTAAATATTCCAACAGACAATGGATTTCTATTTAATCCCCCTCTTATTCCCAGCATGTTGAGGCTTATCTTCTTCAGCTAGAGAATACTTTGACAACAACGTATCACATAAGAAAACAGTAATGCTTGAAAACACTTAAGTGGCAGACACAGGATATAACTTAATCTGTGATAATATGCTGCACAAAGATAACTTTTCACTCGAATTAATACCTGCAGTGATTGAATCGTTTCGGATGCCTTTGTCCTCTCTGCAGAAACCTCAGCTAGCTGTGCCTCCAAGCTCTCTAATTGCTTAAGAGAAGAAAGAAGCCAGATTCGATTACCTTAAATACTAATACAAATTCACATTTACAAATTTCCTTCCTGCTTCTCTTTCTTACCTTGTGATGCTTAGCAGAAAGCTCTGAAACTGATGCAAGCCTCTTATCTTCCGCAGACTGCATTGATCTTTGGATTTGTTCTAGCATCTTTATAGACATCACATCAGTCCATTTCAGATTATTTTAGCTCATCAGAATAACTATTGTTAACTCCGATCATGAGCATCAACTATACACATCCGAAGGTACGAATATATTAGTATCTTGTTTGGTTATTTCAGCATACTCAGAGAGTGAGAAATAACTAAACAAATCTCAGCAACACAACCAAACACGCAATTACTTTCAGTCGATCAGCATTCAGCATCACCTATTCCCCATTTCCACCTTTGTAGGAGATCTTGGCAGTTGGCACTTATACTCCTATGAAGTACTAATACGATTTTCAGAATTTGAAGTATGTACCCCTGCAACTCTTTTATCATTCAAGATCATGTGACTGATTATGTTCTCTTCTGTTTTAAGATCATGTCACATTTCCCACAATTCAAACAATAAGAAATTATTAAGCCTTTTTTATACATGTACGTACCTGCTCTTTTTCAAGCATTGTCAGTTGCAATTTCTCAAGGGCATTATTCCTGGCCTCCAAAGCAAGCCGTGTCTCATCAAAATTACATCTTAACCTACACATGATTTGCATATAGTAGTAAGAAAGATATTGTATAATTAGCATGCCTATTGCAGAAGATAAGCATGAGATTTGATGAGAAGTTGCTTGCAACATTAAGGAGATCATTAACTGGTAACTGCTTGGTTCGCTGGCAAGTAGGGAATTAAATCAGTTAATCGGCTACTCAGTAACCCACGAGTAGGGATTAATCAGCCAATATTTTGAACAATGGCTGCGTGTACAAGAGTACCAGATATAAACACATGACATGTAATGTATGACCTTGCCCCCCCCCCCCCAACACACACAAGAACAAAAAGAGGAAGGTATTAACTTCGCAAGATTGCAAAATGGTATGTGCATAAATATTGCCAGCTGTGTGAACCTTGTATAGGGGTCCACTTTAGTCCTAAATATTCCACCCACGTGCACTGCCACTGTTCTTCTCTCCCTGCCCTGACCATCTTATCGCAGGACACGGTGCTTGTACTGTTGTACAGTTGCTCCATGCAATCATCTCTACCTCCTGCTGCTCTCTCTATGATAGCGGGGCAGCTGGCCATAGGAGACGAGGCCTGCTGGGGCCAGGGTCAGGTGGCAAGTGGAGACAGATATAGAGTGCATATTGACTATTCCGTGTTCTTGAAAACAGAGAGCAGAGCCGTGGAGCCATGGGAGGCGGCAGGGAGCTAGAGAATGATGAGTAGTGGTGAGCTGGGCGAAATGGAATGGCAGAGGATGGGTGAAGCTAAGTGTGGTGTTTACGTGGCGAAAGGAGAAGGGTGGCCTCACCGAAAGCGGTCATGGAAGCGCATACAGGTCCCAACAGAACCTCTTTTGGGAGCAGATAGTGGCGTGCTTCAAGGACACGTAGAGCATGTATGCTGACACGCGCGCAGCTCAGCCTGTTCAACATTCAGGCCATGCTCCCCTGCTTCATCGTCCTCTACATGTGCAAGGCTCTGGAAAGTTTTTTTTTAGATGAGGCTCTAGAAAGTTTTATTAGCTAGCTGTGGTACTCGTGTACCCCTTTGTATTTTCCCTGTTCTATAAGGGGTTTTCTGCATATTGTACCACACCTGTACGTGTATATATAATGGCCTATAGCCACCTAGAAATAAAAGTTGCTATTACCCTAACATGGTATTAGAGCCTAGTTTTTTTTTCCCACGCCACAACTCGTGCTCATACAGATCATTGTCTCTGATCGATCACGTATTCCTTCCCCTCGATCCAAATTCTCACACTGCCACCGCCTTCTTGCCCATGCCTTCTCGTTTCCTTTCTCCAAGACACAACTGTCGTGCTGACCTAAATCGGTTAGCTTGGCCACTTTTGTCCTCATACATGTGCCGCCGCCGCGGCGCCAATCTCCACCTCGTCGGCCGTCCCGCGCATTCGCCGTGCCACCCTTTGCATTATCCGCCAGCATCCCGTCGTCCATCGCCAGCTTCTCGTGTGCGAGGCTGTTGTTCCACGCATCCACCTCGTCTGCCGGCTTCTGCATGCATGCTACTGCCCGCGTACGCCGGTGTAGGCTCCTACTGCTCTGCTCTATTGTGGCTTGCTGGTCATGCTACTGGTTGCTACATGCCAATATGTGCTGCTACTAGCTATTGTTCGTGGTTGGTGTAGTGTCTGATTCGAATGCACGATTGTTTCCTGTTTCGATTTGGCCAGCCGCCGCCTGTCCTCCTTCTCCATTGAGCAGTCTGCCCAGGCTGTCATGTTCTGTTTGATTGGATTGATTGATTACAAAACAATTAAGGAAGAAGAGAGAAGAGAGAAAAGGTGCAATATCTTCATTGGGCACGGTTTCCCTCCCTTGCTTCCCGCTGATTTTTTATGGTGTTCGCTACACTAATCATGTCTCACACATGCGCCATCTCTTGGTGCTCATCCGCCCGTGACGTCGTCCCCTTTGGCGTGTTCCACAGGATGTGTTGGTTGCTCTACACCGACTTATAAAGACGGTCGTGGTGGTCGCTCTTTGCGACCTCCGCACATGGTGATTGTCGCTCCACATCAACTCCTCTCGCGACTTCCACCGGCAGTTTTGGTGCATCTCGCTCCATCAACTACACATCACACGTGCGCCTTCCCTTGACCCTTGGTGCTTGTCTACATGCGACCTCGTCTCCTGCACCAGCTCTGCAAACGATACTAGTCATGCTACACCACCTCCTCCAGCAGCCTCTACAGGAGGTGGCGGCCGCTCCTCTGCCGATGTTGCTATGTCGTCTACTTTAGTTGTGTCCTTCACTGAGCATGAGATTGTGCGACATCGCGACGTGTCGATTGCCTCCGGCTCTCCAGCCTCTACGTCAACCTCCTTAGTTGAGCCCCTGACTGAGCAGGAGATTAGACGACTTCAATGCATGCTAGTTGCATCTTCCGATTCTCCATCGATAGGTTCTGCTAGGTTCGGCTGGTTCTTCTAGCGAGTCTTCTGTCATTGTGAGACCACCTTCTAATTGTGAGACCACCTTCTACACAGGCAAGTACATTCTCTGTGGATTCTTGATATTGGAGCATCTTTTCATGACTCATGATTGACTCTGTCCTCCATTCGACCTTTTGATTCTCAAATTCTTGTTCTTACCGTTGATGGTACCTCCCTCCAGGTTAATGGCCGAGGCATTCTTACCACTCTTGCTTTTAATGTTTTAGATGTTGCTCACGTTCCTCAACTTAGCATGCAACCAATTTCTGGTGATCAAATTGTTCTCTGATTGTAAGGTCATTCACGACTTTGACTCTTGTTTTGTTCAAGATCGTCGCACTGGTGCTCTCATTGGTGTTGGCTCCGACATCATGACTCCCAGGGCCTCTGAGAACTTGACTGGCTTCACCTTCCTCCGTTGTCACGGCCGTCGGTCTCTCCACCTCGGTTGCCTTGTCTACCGGCTCTTTTCAGCAGTGGAATCGGCTATCATAGTTAGTTCGATCATCCTTCCTCCGTTTCTTTTTACTCCGCATATAAGATTCATATCAAGTCAAACTTTACGAAGTTTGACCATATTTATATTATAAAATATCAACATCTACAATACCAAATATATATAATATGCGACTACATTCCATAAAGAATCTAATGATATTAATTTGCTATGAGGAATGTTGATATTTTTTTCTATAAGTTTGGTCAAAGTAGAGATACTTTGACTTTTGACAAAAGTTATATGCAGACTAAAAAGAAACGGAGGGAGTACTTAGTGCGACGTGGCCTTCTTGGATCCATCACCAGTGTTGTGTCTTTAGACTATCAGGGTTGTCAGGTTGGTAAACAGGTCTAGGTACCTTATCCCTAGCAAGATTGTGTCTCAACGTCCTTTCAATGTTACTATATTATCTTCATATAGATGATTTCTCTCCAGATCTCTCTAGCTTGCTATCCATGTGCCAGAACCATGAGTTGGCCGCGAGATCTTATGGGTTTCACCTCTAGCCTACCCCAACTTGTTTGGGACTAAAGGCTTTGTTGTTGTTGTTGTTGTTGTTGTTGTTGTTATAGATGATTTCTCTCAACACACCTGGGTATATTTTATGTCTTCTCGTAGTGAGGTCTTATTTATATCTGAGTGTTTTGCTACCACAGTTCACACTCAATTCTCTACGCCTATTCGTGTGTTTCGTGTTGACTCTTCTGGAGAGTACATCTCCCAAGATGTTGCGGAGTCCTTGCTGAGGAGGTACCCTTGCTCAATTCTCTTGTCTTGGTGCTTATGCTCAAAATGGCATGGCTGAGCGCAAGCATCATCACCTTCTTCAGACGGCGTGTGTTGATGGTTGCCGCCTCTCTTCCGCCTCACTTTTGGGCCGAGGTTGTCTCGACTCCCACCTATCTCAACATTCATCCATCCGCTGCTCTGCGGGGTGGCGTTCTTTTCAAGCATCTTTTTTATTGTTCTCCTGATTATTCGGTGCTTCATTTGTTTGGTTGTGTTTGCTATGTTCTTCTTGCCCCTCGTGAATGCACCAAACTGGCCGCTTAGTCTGTCAAGTGTGTCTTCTTAGGATACAATGATGAGCATAAGGGTTATCGTTGTTGGGTTTGTGTCAATCGTCAGATGCGTACTTCTTGGATATGACTTTTGACGAGTCTCGTCCCTTCTACCTGCGTCCATCTTCTTCGACCTTTTCAGTGGAGAATATCTCTTTCCTCGTTTTTCTTGACTCATCTCCACACTTCGCCCCACCATCCCACTCCTCCTACTCATCCACCGGTCGCAAATCCGATGTCTCCATCTCCTATGGTTTCCTCACCTTGTTCGTCACCTAAGGCTACCTCACATTGCTCATCCTCTCATACGTCACAGGATTCTGACCTTCATCCTCGTTGGCTTCCCCATATCCATCACTTGAGTGTATTCCAATGATTCCTCCTCGTATTCTTCCCTCTTTTCCTCACTTTTATACTCGTCGTTCGCGTGTTGTGGATGAGTCTACTGAAGCGCCATCTACTTTCGATGTGCCATCTTTCTCGGCTCAACCAACTTATGACTTGTGTGTTTGTCCGCTTCCGCCTGTTGACCGCCTTGGTTTTCCAAGCGATGGCGTTGTTGTTCTTAAGTTGACTTCTTATCATGATGTTGTCCATCCGGAATGACAGTTTGCGATGCCCTGGGAGATTGCTGCTTTTGAGCGCACCAGTACATGGGATCTTGTTTCTCTTCCTTACCATGTTCGTCCCATCACTTGTAAGTGGGTCTACAAGGTTAAGACTCGCTTTGATGGTTCTCTTAAGCGCTACAAAGCTCGTCATGTGGCTCCTGGCTTTTAGCAGGAGCATGGTCGTGATTGCGACAAGACTTTTCCTCATCTAGCCCATATGACAATTGTTCGCACACTTCTTGTCATGACCTCTGTTCCCCACGGGTCTGTGACTCAGCTTGATGTTAAGAATGTCTTCCTTAATGGTGAGGTGGGTGAGCAAGTTTACATGCAGCCACCGCCTTGGTAATCTGTTCTTGACGGCATGGTCTATCGTCTTCATCGCTCTCTCTATGGCCTTAAGGCCCCTCGCGCCTTGTTTGAGCGTTTTGCCTCTATGGTGATTGTCGCTGGTTTTTCAGCAAGTGCTTATGTTCTTGCACTATTTGTTCACCTTTATGTTCTTGCACTATTTGTTCACCTTTATGCTCATGGTCAGACTCTTCTATATTTTGATGACATGATCATCACTGGCGGCGACCCTGAGTATATTGTCTTTGTGAAGGCACATCTTAGTGAGCGGTTTCTAATGTCTGATCTTGGCCCTCTTCGCTACTTTCTTGGGATTGAGGTCTCTTCTACCTCTAATGGCTTTTTTTATTTCCCAAGAGAAGTATATCCAGGATCTTCTTGCTCGTGATACTCTTACTGATGAGCGCGCTGTTGAGACCCCATGGAGCTCAATGTTCACCTCTATGCTACTGATGGTAGCCCCTTGTCTGATCCGACGTGCTAACGTCATCTTGTCGGGGGTCTTGTATATCTAGTTGTCACTCATCCAGATATCTCCTATCAAGTTCATATTTTGAGTCAGTTTGTCTCTGCTCCCACTTCGGTTCGCTAGTCACCTCCTTCATGTTTTTCGAGTTACTATTGGTAAATTTGTTTAAGAAGGCCGAAACTAGAGCACAATTTCCACGTTATATAAGGGGTTTCATGAAGGGGGGCCTTGGCATAGAGGATAAGTTGTTGCCTTCTGCCCATGAGGTCATGGGTTCAAGTCCTGAAAACAGACTCTTGCAGAACTGTAGGGAAAAGATGTGTACAAAAGACCCAAAGTGGTCGGACCCTTCCCCAAACCCTGTGCAAGTAGGGCTACATGCACCGGGCTGCCCTTTTTTTTATAAGGGGTTTTCTGCATATTGCACCATACATGTACGTGTATAAATACTGGTCTAGGGCCACCCAGAAATACAAGTTGCTGCTTCCCTAACACCATTTATCTGAATCCAGATTGACTCAGTGTGCCATCATGTCAACTACTACCACTAAACACTAAGTGTTAGCTAGGCTGCTTGCTCTATCGGTCTTAGTGTGTTCCTTTCTTGCTTCACTGCGCGATGTAGGTGACCACCCAACCTCCCAAATCCATGGTCGGAGAGGATATTGGCTGCAGCAACCAAATTTGGAAGCACCAAAGGATCCAAGATTGTCATCAACAGAGGTGGGTAGCGCTGCTCATCGCCAACGACCAATTCTTCTCCAAATCCAGCCTGCCAGCTAACGACACCACACCACCTCCACAGACTCGCCATTGGCTTCTCTTTCGATGGATTGCATCGTGCCCAGGCTTGCTTGATGCCCGACATGGTGGCGGTGCAAAGAGTGGAAGATTTGGAAGGTGAGCTTACCGACCTCGAGTGCATTTTACTCTTTAAAAGATAGAATCTTATTTAACTACGAAAGCTAGGCGGGTTGGGCGCTAACTATTTCTTTACTGAATTTGTTCACAAAGTAAAGTAAAAATTGGGTGGCAACTGATCCACCAGTGTTCTGACTGGGCCAGTAGGTCAACAAAGTTTCGCCCTACCTATAACTAGCAGTCGAATCACATCTCTAGTAGTTGGGAGGTTTAACTTGGTTTATGTAGCGCGGCTCTATATAAGAGAGGTTGCAACATTAATATTCTTGTTTACGGATGCAAGTCGGGCATGTTGGGCTGATTCACTCAAACTAGTTGCTTCACTAATTTAAAGGTTTTGTGCACAAAGTGAAGTAAAAATTGAGTGGGAATTGATCCACCACTTGAGTGAACTGGGCCAGTAAGTCAACTCGGTTTCATTCCTAACCTTATATCTAGCAATTAAAAGGGCATTTATAGTAGTTAGGAGGTTTTAAGGCAGTGGGGCTCTATATAAGAGGTTGCCATATTGTGATTGAAGATTAAGCAAAAGATAAATCAAGTACATTACGGGTCCCTCAAATCCCTGCTATGTCTCTGCGCTTTAGCTGGCTATATATTCTAAATTGTACATCGTTCAACAGATGGCCCCCTCAACATCTAGTGGCTAGCACCGTTGTACCTTAAGTCATGTATACACGACAACATTGTACAGTGAGACCAGTACATGTACTCACTTGTTGTTCACAGTCCGCAGTTGCTGTCTTTCAGCATCCATTGTGATTGAAGATTAAGCAAAAGATAAATCAAGAGTCCCTCAAATCCCTGCTATGTCTGCCCTTTAGCTGGCTATATATTCTAAATTGTACATCATTCAACAGATCGCCCCCTCAACATCTAGCGGCTAGCACTGTTGTACCTTAAGTGATGTATACACGACAACATTGTACAGTGAGAGCAGTACATGTACTCACTTGTTGTTCACAGTCCGCAGCTGCTGTCTGTCAGCATCCATTGCCCGTAAAGCCTCGCTAGCCTGGTGACGAGCACATTCCAGTTCCTGTTGTGCCACTAGCTGTAGAGAAGCAGTTTCCACAGCCTTCTGATTAATTTCATTAAACCGAGCTTCCAGATCATCTTTTTCCTGTTAAGAACGCAAAAACCGTGTCATGGATGAACAAAAAACAACAACAACTCATGGTCCTAGCACGCAAAGCCTTTAGTCCCAAACAAGTTGAGGTAGGCTAGAGCTGGAACGCATAAGATCTCGAAACCAACTCGTGGTACTAGCAAGTGGATAGCTAACTTCCATGCACCCCTGTCCATGTCTAGTTTGGTGATATTCCAGTCCTTCATAACTCTCTTTACGGACGTCATTAAAAAATTAATCAAAAATTATAGCTTTTACAGACAGTGAGTGATTTCCAAACTAACTGCACAAATTTTAGAAAGTAATGCAACCACTATTCTCAAGTTAATGTACAGAAAGCTAGAAGTGGTTACCTTCTGTATATCTTGTATACGGTTTTTCGCACGCTTGTGAAGCCTCTGGAACTTAGTATCCAACTCAACATATTTGCCATCTCGTTCCTTTAGTTCTTTTTCAATCTTCAGTTGAGCTGCATACATGGGAACAAATGATGATTTAGATTCTAAAAAGGGGAAATGTGCAACGACAGAAAACAGAAAAAGCACTGGCCACATTACACATAAAAAGGTGCATTCTGATCAAGCAAAAAAAGGTCCAGAAGTCGACATTGTCATTATTCAGAGAAGCGTAATAATCTCAAGCTAAATGGTTTACACAAGTTTGGAAAAGTGGAGCAGGAAAAACTAAAGAATCGAGTCGATCAACCACGGCATTCCAAGTTCCGCAATAACACAATATCAAAGGGTCGGGGAGAGTAGCAACTAACCTTCGTTGAGCTTCGCCGTGAGCTCCTGAACCTTGACGTCCGCCTCGGCGTAAGACATATTGACATGCTCGAGAGCCGCCTCCGCGACCTTCTGCGTCTGCTTTTGCTCTTGAACCTCCTTGCTAAGCCTTTCGACCTGCTCCTTCAAGCTCCTAACGAGCTCGGAGTCATCCTCGCCTTCCCTCACACTGCCTATTCCCACCTCGGCGCTATTCGCCAGCTGTTGAGCACCGGCGATCTGGGACTTGAGGTACTCGTTCTGGATGCTGAGCTCCGTGACCGTCCACTCGAGCTCTTCGCGTGTCCGTTCCGCCTCGTTCTCACTCGCCCCTTCGTCTTCTCCCGTTACCGCGGCAGTGTCTGCCCTCTCTTCGTACACCGGCGCCGCACTCTCTTCTTGCGACAGATCACGCGCCGCCTGTTCCGGAGCCGGTGGTGTGGTGGCCTCTTCGGGATCCATCCTTTGCAAGCCGGATCTGGTTTTGCCCCGCCCGCGGGATCGAGGTCGGGGCATCGGGTGGGATCGGAGAGGCTGACCGTGAGGTACTGGACTGGATTGGCGAGAAGTGGACTAGATTAGGGTTTACGAGGGAAGCGAAACCCCGGTCTCCAATGGGCCGGTTGAGGCGGGGGAGATTGGCGCGTTCGCCGTTGGTGGCAAAGTGGGGAGGAAAGTGTTGTCCGGGGACGGAGATGGGAGTCTCCGCCGCGCCACGGTGCTGACGTGTGGGACCCGGGACGAGAAGAGAGCGGCGAATAAAAGGGCAATGACCGGCGGGAGTCTGTTTGGTTTGCTTCGCGAGAAAGCTGCCTACTCAGGGAGGAATCTCACACGTTGGATTTCTCAAGCCCGAGACCATACCTGGTCATACCTCGGGCCGGGCCTGACGAAGCCCGTGGCAAAAAAACCAGGCCGAGCCCGGCCTGGCTGTCGGGCCTGATTTTGAGGCCCAAGCCTAGTTCATCAGTGCAAAAGCCCGTCAGGCCTCGGGTCGGGCTTCCTAAATCGCAAAAACGCCAAGCCCGGGCACGGCTCGATCCGACCACCGGGCTCAAAATCTAGGCCCGAGCCCGGCCATGGGCAAGGTCGGGCCGGTCCGGGTCGGGCTTTTTCAGGCCTGATTTCCCATGGCCAGGTCTACCCGAGACTCTTGAGATTCATGTCCTATATGGCCTTCATCCAAACATGCCCCACATCCAAAATGGTACCCTCGGAATCGTCGGATCAGCTCATGTATAGTCGTCCGGTCAAATCCATCAGTATTTCTTACCTCATCTTCTTCTCTCACATACCTCTTTTTCTTGTACGCCTTCCCCTATTTTCGTGGTTGTGCCCACCGGCAAGTTTGTCCCTCCCCACTGTTGCACACTGCACCCTCTGTCGCGCCTATCCAACGGGGTCGTGGCCCTTTCCCGGGGCCTCGCTTTGTCACCGACTTGAAGAATCGGCGAGTCCCGTCAAATTGTAGCCCCTTCCTCAAGCGCCTTCGCTCCTCGTAGCAACTCGTCGCCGCGGTCGCAACATCCTCCCCCCATTTGTCATGGTTGTTGTGTCCATCACCGCACTCGTAGCGCCGTGTAGTTGGTACCAGCATCTGGCACATCCAGTCCCAACATTTGGCTCTATCAGTTGCAGCATATGACAGGCGCGGTCCTCTGGGTCGCGGCAACCCAATTCTTCTCTCCCAGCATCTGGTGTTGTTGGTCCCAGCATCCTTGCATGTTGGTTGTTGCATTCTCGATTGCAAGTCGCAGCTTCTCGGTTCTCCTGTTGCAGCTGGACGTCGTGTCGATTCCGGCTCGCGTGGCTCTGGTTGCGTCATTCGGTCTCACTGGTTTCGGCTAGGCGTCATGCCAGTTCCAACTTGTCCCCCGCTGGTCACAGCATCTCGACTCGCGGGTTGTGGCTTGGCGTGTGCCAGATCCAGCTCGCCTCGCTCCAGTTGCAGCTCCGCCCACACCTCTCGCGGTTTCAGCTTTGCGTGTGCCAAATCTAGCTCGCTTCGGTTGTAGCTCCACCCACACCGGTGATAGTAGCTTGTGCACTAGTACGCAATAGGGCTATTAAGCCCCCCCCCCCATTGCAAACGATGGGGGCGGATTGTGTGCGATGATGACATCGTACCCGGTACGAAATAAGACTATGTGTCCACACAATAAATGTGTGCGGTCAGTAGACCATCGTGCACGACCAAGAAATGAGAATTGTGTGTGATATCGTCTACACGGTTTTACCGAACTAATCGTTCACCGAGTGATAAGTCGTCGCCCATAGCTTCAAACATTGGACCATGTGCACCTGAGGACACATGTTTCGCAAAGACAATTGTCTGTGATGACTTGAACCATTCCACACATAACTTATGGGAGAACCACATGCGATTACGCATAGAGGGTTCTAACACACCATGCGACAACATCACTCCCCTTCTTCATCACTCTTACAGAAAACCTCGGCTCCCCTTCTTCCTCACTCACATTGCACCTAGCCTTCACATTCTCTACTCTGCCCAAATCTCTGAGCTCTGCGCCTCTCGTCGCACGCTAGCAAATCTGTTGGGGAACGTTGCATGGAAAACAAAAAAAATCCTACGAACACCCAAGATCTATCTATGGAGATCAACAGCTACGAGAGGGGGAGTGCATCTACATACCCTTGTAGATCGCTAAGCGGGAAGCGTTAAGAAACGCGGTTGATGTAGTCGAACGTCTTCGCGATCCAATCACGATCCGTCCCGTGATCCAATCACGATCTAGTGCCGAACGGACGGCACCCCCGCGTTCAGCACACGTACAGCTTGATGACGTCTCCGCCTCCTTGATCCAGCAAGTGAGGGCGGAGAGGTAGATGAGTTCTCCAGTAGCACGACGGCATGGTGGCGGTGGTGGTGGAGCTGTCCCGGCAGGGCTTCGCCAAGCGCTGCCGTGACGAACTAGAGGAGAAACGATCTAGGGAGAGGGAGGGCAGGGCTGCGCCGTGGCTTGTGGTGCTGCAGCCCTCCCTCCCCTCACATATATATACGGGGAGAGAAGGGGGCCGGTCGCCCTAGGGTTTCCCCTAGGTTGGGCGGCGGCCAAGGGGGGAGCCTTGGCCCCCAAGGCAAGTGAAGGCGCCCCCCCTCTTGGGCCAACACTAGCCCTGGCCGCATGGGCCTTAGGTGGGAGGGGTGGCCAGCCCACCAGGGGCTGGTGTGCCCCCTCTCACAGCCCATGGGGCCCTCCGGGGCAGGTGGACCCCCCCGGTGGACCCCCGGAACACTTCCGACATCTCCATCACAAAACCGGTAGGTCCCGGAACTTTTCCGGAACTCGAATGCCAACTTCCTATATATCAATCTTTACTTCCGGACCATTCCGAAGCTCCTTGTCATGTCCGGGATCTCATCCGAGACTCCGAACAACCTTCGGTCACCAACATACATAACTCAATAATACCAAATCGTCACCGAACGTTAAGTGTGCAGACCCTGCGGGTTCGAGAACTATGCAGACATGACCGAGACAACTCTACGGTCAATAACCAATAGCGGGACCTGGATGCCCATATTGGTCCCTACATATTCTACGAAGATCTTTATCGGTCGAACCACGATGTCAAGGATTCAGACAATCCCGTATACAGTTCCCATTGTCCATCGGTATGTTACTTGCCCGAGATTCGATCGTCGGTATCTCCATACCTAGTTCAATCTCGTTACCGGCAAGTCTCTTTACTCGTTCTGTAATACAAGATCACGTGACTAACTCCTTAGTCACATTGCTTGCAAGCTTCTTGTGATGATGTATTACCGAGTGGGCCCAGAGATACCTCTCCGTCAAATGGAGTGACAAATCCCAGTCTCGATCCACGCCAACTCAACAGACACCCTCGGAGATACCTGTAGAGCACCTTTATAGTCACCCAGTTACGTTGTGACATTTGATACACACAAGGCATTCCTCCGGTGTCCGGGAGTTGCATGATCTCATGGTCGTAGGAACAGATACTTGACATGGATAAAGCAGTAGCAATAAACTTGAACGATCAAATGCTATGCTTACGGTTGGGTCTTTGTCCATCACATCATTCTTCTAATGATGTGATCCCGTTATCAAATGATAACTCATGTCCATGGTCAGGAAACCTTAACCATCTTTGATCAATGAGCTAGTCTAGTAGAGGCTCACTAGGGACACAGTGTTGTCTATGTATCCACACATCTATCTGTGTTTCCAATCAATACAATTATAGTATGGATAATAAACGATTATCATGAACAAGGAAATATGATAATAACTATTTTATTATTGCCTCTAGGGCATATTTCCAACAGTCTCCCACTTGCACTAGAGTCAATAATCTAGTTCACATCGCTATGTGATTTACATTGTAACGAATCTAACACCCATAGAGTTCTGGTGCTGATCATGTTTTGCCCGTGGAAGAGGCTTAGTCAACGGGTCTGCCACATTCAGATCCGTATGTACTTTGCAAATATTTATGTCCTCCTCCTTGATGCAATCGCGGATGGAATTGAAGCGGCGCTTTATGTGTCTGGTCCTCTTGTGAAACCCGGGTTCTTTGGCTAGAGCAATGGCGCTAGTGTTATCACACAAGAGATTCATCGGATCCAGTGCACTGGGCACAACTTTGAGATATGTCATGAACTGCTTCATCCAGAGTCCATCCTTCGCCGCTTCCGAAGCAGCGATGTACTCCGCTTCACATGTAGAATCAGCTACCATGCTTTGCTTGGAACTGCACCAGCTTACCACTCCACCATTCAGAATATATACGTATCCGGTTTGAGATTAGAGTCATCCGGATCTGTTTCAAAGCTAGCATCGACGTAACCCTTTACGACGAGCTCTTGATCACCTCCATAAACGAGAAACATTTCTTTAGTCCTTTTCAGGTACTTAAGGATATTCCTGACCAGGGGCGGAGCCAGGATTTGAGCATGGGGGGCGAAGAAGATAATTACATAAAATGTATGATAACGCTTTACGCTTGAATATACTATATACGTGGTTTGCTTTCAGTTTAGCTTATTTGAGATTTTTATTCATGCCATGACATTTCAGTCCGGAATTTGCATACCAATCAATGGGAGTGTCTCCTGAACTAGATTATATTTTCAATGGCAGAGTTGTACTTAATTATGTTCTCTTTATTCTTGAATCATAGCAAATACTTTGATCTATATCTAACCAGTATTTCAAATTTGTCTTCTGAGATTCTATGTTAGTGTATATACATCCTACGTTGAAAGTTTCTAACAAATACTTTGATCTATATCTAACAAAAATGCTAAATACTTGATCTTAGATATAAACAAACTGTAATCGGTCTAAGGAAGATAATAGCAGGTAACATGTATAAATCATTCACTTCTTTTGTGGGGTAGTATAAATCTACCATTGATAGTGATATGTGATGATATACATACCTTGATCTCAGATCTGATTCATGCGAGCCAGACTGAGTGTCACGCCCAAGATGCGATCCTATCCTTATTTTGGCACGAGGGCCTCGACAGGGATAGAAGCGCATCTCGTCGTTTTGCAAGAATGGATATCATTACAAGTACATGTAAAGAAGAGATGAGTATATGGAATTGGCTTACACTCGCCACAAGCTACATCAATATCACATCAATACAACAACATATCCAAACATCATACAGAAAAGCAGGGTCCGACTACGGACGAAAACAAACGATAAAATGACATCCATCCTTGCTATCCCAGGCTGCCGCCTGGAACCCATCCTAGATTGATGAAGAATAAGAAGAAGAACTCCAAATCAAACAAAGCATCGCGCTCACGTCAAAGCATCGCATTACCTGTACCTGCAACTGTTGTTGTAGTAATCTGTGAGCCACGGGGACTCAGCAATCTCATTTCCAAGGGTATCAAGACTATTAAAGCTTAATGGGTGAGGTATGGTTAAGTGGTGAGGCTGCAGCAAGCACTAAGCATTTATTTGAGTGGCTAAATTACGAGTACAAGAATAAAGGGGGATGATTGTCGTGTAAACGGACGTGATCTAGTAATGATCTCTAAGAGATCCTAAACACCTACTTACATCAAACATAACCCCACCGTGTTCTCTCTCGGATAAGGACTCACGAGAAGAGACAGTCACGGTTACGCACACGGTTGGTGTATTTTATTTGAGTTTACTTCAAGTTTGCTATGACCGGGTGTTAAACAAAGTTTCCAAGTTGCCACGTAACCGCGGGCACGGCTTTCCGAAAGATTTAACCCTGCAGGGGTGCTCCAACTCATCCATCACAAACTAACCACACGCCGTGGGAATAACCTCGACCATGAATCTTGTGATCTTCCTAGGCAATTCTGTTGGAAAACCCCAACCTCGAGATAGCCCAAAGTATCGGAATTCCTCGCACAAGACGTTCGAGAAAGGTAAAACAAATCCAGCAAGGCCGCCCGACGTGTCGACGTACCCGATAGGAGCCGCGTATCTCGTTCTCAGGACACGGCGGATAAGCGAAGCGTACGGTGGCCTGATAGAGATCACCCGAGTTGCCCCGGGTTGGCCCCGCACGGTGCTCTAGTTTTGGACCAGCACCAGCAGCACTGGCCCCCCTGTATTATGTTGAATTAACTCCTCGGGTTCATGACGCCCTATGCTTTAGTCACAGTGTTCAGTATTATTATGTTGGGCAAATGTAGTACCAAAGTTGGGCCTTGCCAGACAAGTTTTATCCTAAAACGAAAATCAAGGGGGTCCCCATAACAACCCCGAGCATGTTAGGAGCGCTCAATTATGGAACATAACACCGGTACACAAGTAACTAGGGCGGCAAGAGTGGAACAAAACACCGAGCAAAAGGCCAAGCCTTCCACCCTTTACCAAGTATATATGTGCATTAAATTAAATAGCAATAATATTGTGATATAGCAAGAACATCCATGTTGGCACATGGAAACATTGCACCTGCAACTAGCAATGCTATAAGAAGGGCTGAGCAACCAGTAACATAGCCAAACATGTTTTGCTGGGATGTGGAGGGGTTAGAGGCTTTTCATGGCAATTTGGGAGGCTTGACATACAAGTGGTAGGTAGCGAGACAACGATAGAAACGAGACATCTAGCATGACAATGATAGTAATGGTATCCAGGGAAATGGTCATCTTGCCTGAGATCCCGCTTGGAAGAAGATCGAGTCCATGAAGAAGACGAACCAACGTAGTCGAACGAATCCTCACACTCCGAACGCTTTCTGAACTCTATCGAGAAGAAGCAATCTGAAAACAACAATCAACACACGAGAACACCACAACGTATGCATGAGATGATGCACTTCAAATATGATGCATGTTATGCATGACATGGCAAGCACAACAATCAACTTCTACACATTAAGTGAAGCTCAATATGCAACGGGTTGCACATTGACGAAACTCCACATTCAAATTATTTAGTTCACTCCTGTTTAGGTACACAACAATATTAAATGTTGTTAAACATGGCAAGAGGTGAAGCATAAGTAAATTAGACATCTAGGCAAGTTTAAATGAGGCCGGAAACAACATATAGCATTTCTGAAACGACCCCATATGTTAATTTCGAAATTGGTCCAGATCTGAACTAATCAGGTTTTATATTTGTTAAACAGCAAAACAAAATGCACCATGTGATTCTAAGCGTCATTCTAGTCGATTTACATATATAGAACATTGGCAACGGAGCTACGGTCTAAAAGATATGACAATCACAAGATGCATATGCTATGAATGCAAAATGCATGCAAACACCCACCACAAACATGTTAAAACATGTATGCAACAAGATATTATGAAACTACATGAAATTCTAGTCAAGTTACATATAGGACATGTTCAAAACGAAGCTACGGTTCAACCACAACAACCAACACAAGTTTTAGTTCGAATCTGCCCAAAACTGCAACATAGCATATTGCACACATGAAAACAACAAGCTACAAGATTCTAAAATGCTCAAACTAAGCATGGGGCAGTAGCATATAACACACACTTCATTTCATCTTCACATATCATACTCAAAAGAGTCATGGATCACATGGTAGGAAGCTCACAACGTGGCAACAAAATATAGCAGATTAGGACTTTGTGAAAATAGCAGGTTTTTGCATAGCAGATTATCACGGAGGCATATTGGCAGCAGCAAAACTATATGCTATAGGTCATATATTGGCATGAAAATTAACAGCATGGTAGTAGACATGATGCACTACAAATCATTCCATGGTGGCAAGGTCTAATTATGCATAGAATCATGGCTAGCATCATCACAACATGGCATTATGAAGAAAACAGATTCTCAGACAGTGATAATTAGAGTAGACATGTGCAGCAGTTTTTAATAGATTGACATATTGGACAACATAATTAATTATGATGCTAAACATATTCATGCAAACTATTGGCACAACATGATAGAGCATAACATGCTTAACAAAAGACTTCATTGGAGCATCCACAAAAGACTCCTAGATCAATACCAAATCACATGGCAACATGGCAACAAAATAACAGTTTTTCAGACAGAAATATTTTGGACCCTCAAAACAGCAATATTTTATGGCATCTTGGCAACAAGAAAATAACACCTAAACATGCATTTCTATAGCAACCAAAAATACCCGGGCCTAGCACACATGTCCAAGGGCATATCTCATGTTTGCAACTATCCCAAAATATGCATGGATTAATTCACACGAAATAAACAAAAGGGCATCATGGCAAAAATGGCATGCAGAAAAATTGCTCAAATGACAAAACTAATTGCACAGATAAATTCTATGGGGTTTTCTACCCCAAAATCATATATAATATGCATAAGTTCATGTAGGAAAATATGTCACAATTAATTAGGCAAGTTTATGGCATAAACCTATTAGCAAAGTTATGTATGCAAAATAAATGCAACCAACACATGAAATATTTTTAGCATGCATGAAAAAGGCCTATAGAAATGCTACACATTTTACATGCAAGGTTTGATTAATTTGGATGCACGATTCAATAATTATGCGCAATGCAACAAACATGATATTTATGCAAAATAAGGAAAACAACATGTTAAACATTTTAAAACATGGATGAATGTGGCATATTACAAATCTACACAAAATTCTACACGTTTTACATATATAAAACAGGTTGATATGATGCACGGTTAATTCATTATTAGCTTTTTAAAATCGTGGTTTTCTACTGGAATTTAGCAAAATCGTAGACATTAAAAAAAATCGATACGGGCCAAACTGAGCAACCGGGCTGAACAGGATCGCGCGCGAGATAACAAAGCTATGCACGGGGCGAGGGTTAGTAGGCGACGCTTACCTTGCAGGCCTTGGGCCTGGCTCGGTGCAGCGGCCCACGGGTGGACGGCGACTGGGCCTTGGTCAGCGGGAGGTGGCGGCCCATTGGCGCGGTTGGGGACGCCTGTCGTCCTCCCGAGATCCGGGGCGAGGCAAGCAGAGCCATGGCGGTGCGACATCGCCGGTCAACGGCGGCGAATGGCGGGCACAGAGGCGACGGTAGGCCACGGGACGCGCGAATCTGGAGCGGCCCTGCCCGGATCCGTCCGTTCCCGGTGGTAGGTAGCGACGAACGGCGACGAAGCTTGAAGGGGCGCGGTCATGGCGGCGGCTTGCAGCGGCTCCTGCGGGGCGAGTGCGGCGACGGCGAGCTACTGCAGGGCACGGGGCGGCACGGTGGCTGGGCGGCGGGGTCTCCGGTGCGTGGCCGGGCGGTGGAGGCGGCAAGCAGGGGCGGCGGCGGCAGGCCGGAGGGAGCTGCTCCTTGGAGGCGCAGGCCGCGGGCGAGCGGCGGCTCGGGCGATGCGCGGGCCTGGCGGCGCGGCAGATGGGCTCTCCCGGGCCCGATCTGGGCTCGGCGGGACTGGCGGCTGAGAGGTGGGAGGAGGAGGAGACAAGTGGCGGCTAGGGTTTGGGTAGGCGCGGAAAACGATGCATGGGTAGGGTTTACCCGATTTGGACGAGGGGGCTGTCTATTTATAGGCAGGGATGGCTAGGAGAGGGATTTTGCACCGTTTTTCGACCGTCAGATCTTTATCGGACGTCCGAAAGCGGAGGGGTCTAGCTAGGTGGTTGTTGGGCTGTGTAGATGGGCTAGGCTGAGATGAGAGGGAAATGTGAGGCCCGTGACAGGGTTTTCAAATACCGAAACGTCCGACAAATAACCCGTTGACGGTGCCGCTATGGTCGACCGTTCGGGTATCAACCGGACTCTGATTGCGACGAAATTTGGCAGGCGGTCTACCTACAATATAAAAAGACCGCATGCCAACTTTCGACCCAATCCGAGAATATTTTTTGCGCACTTTAAAAACGCTATTTTTTCGATGCGCGGGTGCGTGCGTGTGTGGTTGGACTCGAAACGGTCAACGACACGAACGGAGAGAACCGGCAGCTACGAACGGATGCAAGTTTCCGAAAACGAGTGACGATGCTATGAAAGATGATGCGAATGATGCGATGATGAATGTGACAATAAAACGAATCACACGACGAGAATGGAAAAAAGGGGAATCTTCTGGAGCGGCGGTCTCGGGCTGTTACAACTCTCCTCCACTTACAAGAGATCTCGACCCGAGATCTTAGAATGAGAAGTGGTATAGAAAGAGAAGAGGAAGAGGTAAAACTTAGTTGCTTCTTTAACAAACGAGTGAAACCATAGAAACATGAAGGTTGGAAGGAGATGAAGAATGACATGAGGAACAGCAAGAATTCACAAGAAGTTTGGGCAACACTTCGGTAGAAAAGAGAAGCAAACATGATACGATGGAATGAACATGAAACGATGACACAACACTCCGGTTAAATGGATAGGCAAGAAAGAACATGATCTTAAAAAGAACCAGATGATGGATCGAAGAGGGCAACATCACAATGCCTCCGGAACGAAAGAATAGAATCGAAGCTAGATCTTTGGAGAGAAGAGAACGGAGAAGATAATGACAACTTCTTCCACCATTCAATTTGAAAAGCATAGGTTGAACAGAGTTGTTGGAAATCAACAACGAAAGAAAAGACTTGTTATGGGCTTATGGAAAACATCTCAAAATAATGAGGTGAGAACCGGCCACAAACAGAAACAATTGGTTGATTGGGAGCAATAAGAGATGAAAACTTCTTTCACCAAGATAATACATTTAGAACTTGGATCATTGATAAGCACCATGATAGCAACAATCTTTAGGAAATGCTTTAGGTGAAATCCAATCCAAGATAATTCCAAGGAAGAAATGATGGGTTTAAACATCTCATTCTTGACAAATACTCCTCGAGACTCTCATAATCAAGAATGTTATAACACCATCTCAAAAGATAAGGGAGAAAGAATTGCATTTTGAAATGCAAGATAAGAATACTTGAGGACCTCCAACAAAATCTTGAAGAACACTTGAGAATGAGAGAAATCTTGATGAACCCCCATGAAGAGCCTCTGGAAATGAAGGATGATAGAAAAGAATTGAAGGTTGTAAAATGAACAAGATTGAGGTCTTGCAAAGATTTAGATGAAGCTTCGCGAAGAGAGTCTTTCAACTAGAATAGAGAATTCGATATCATGAACAACTCCGGAAGAAGGATTGAAATCACCTTGGTAAACAAGAATAAGATTTAAGTTATGCCTCTCCTTCATCAAGTTAAATTGATGACAAGCAACGGATTTGGCATACCACTTATTCTTCTTGAGATGATTGAATGGAGATGAAACAAGCTTGAAGAAGTCTTGAACGAACCACCGGCAAGAATTTGCAAATGAATGAGGATACAATAAATGAATGAAGATGCAGAGATCATGATCCGCCTAGCAGAAAACTTGAATGAAGCACCAAAATACTTTAGATACGAACGAAGAGACAACAATTGAGAAGAATTTGAGAACGAGAGCTGAAAGCTGAGAACGAAGAAATCTTCTGAAAAGATGGCCTTCGGAGGATCGAGAAATGAAAACAACTCTGAAATGCTCCGGATAGATAAGGAAGAAATTTCTCATGATCGAAATTTTTGAGAGGATAGCACGAAGCTGAAATCATGAATCTTCGAAAGAACGGATAAAGATTTAAGAGAAACTCTCCTTCGGTCTTCAAGGCCGAGAATGATAACAGGAAGAACATCATGAATTACTGAGACACTTCAGAACAACAAATAAGGAAAGGTTGAGCCAATGATGAAAATGATTTAGCAGCGATCTTCGAGAAGGAATGTGACTGATGAAAACCATTCTTATGTCATATTTGAAAAGAACTTGAGGACATCTCCGAAAAAGATTAGAAGAGCCAGGTAAGATCCTGGGGAAAAAACCTGTGGGTTATGAGCCCACTCAAAGAGGCCACCGTTGAAATGATTGCTTAGAAGGAGATATTGCGCCGGTACAAATGAAACTTGATGAGGTGAGAAGCTCGAAATAATTTGAAAGGATTTGGATGAAGACACAAGACTTCTGAGATATCTTCAGCACTCCGGATAGATATGCGAGTGACGAATAAACAATAGAGGCTTGGATAAGAACTTCCAACATGGGAGAGCAATTAGAGAATGAAAAGGATATGATGAGCACCAAAAACTTGAATTGAATTCACCGGGGAAGAAAACAAGGACGAAGAATGATGAATTTGAAGCACTTGAGGATCTTCACAATGAATCACCGGATACGATGCGGAAGAAAAGATAGCGGAAGCATTAATGAAAGAAATGCACTTGGATGAGAATTTAATCATTGAAGGAAAAGGGCGGGAGGGTGGGGAAAACAAAGACAACTTAAGACAGATGAAACGAACTCCGGAAAGAAATATGAGGATTGATCTTGCAAATATTGGAAGGATTGAATCATCTTGAAAAGAAGCACACCGGATGAAAAGAATTGATATGACAACTTGATTGAGCAAAAGAATTATCATTCCCACAGAATATGAGAACACTTCTTAGGAAAGATATGAAATCATCACTTGACATCGAAGCAACTCGAATTACCATACTCTAAAACAACCAAGGATGAGGCTTGCAAATTAAGCCGGAAAACAAATACATAACCCATTTGCATTTGTTGGAAGGATAATCCTAGGTAACTACTTGAATTCCCACCTAAGAATTTCTGAAGTCTTTCTTGTTTATGTGATTCGGGTTGCGGTCCCAGGAACGTACCCAAGGTAATCAGCTACAACTGCACCCGCAACCTTCCACACCATAATCCAAGAAACTCCGCAAACTTGTCTACCTCAGACACTCGTAATCACAACGATACTAAACATGGCAGTACCCTGGACGCTCTCCCCAGTACTGGGTGACCCCAAACTTATCTCGCCACGAAAAGTATTGAAGCAATTTCGAACATCCTCCGTCCTGAGATACTAAGGAAACTGAATGATAACGATGTGCAAAAATCCCTCGGAGCTCTACTCCTCGATAACAGGAGGCACCAAGACAGAATTCCTTCACATCGGCATCATATAGTTTCCAAAATACCCGCGTGATCCTAAAAAAAATTTGAGCGAGAAGAGGAGTAGAATCAAAATTCATAAGTCGAATACCACACCAGAGCATAGAAGAGGAGTAAAAGAAACCTACTCTCCGATATAACTAGACTCAAAATAGTTTTTCACTAGACTCGACTCGGCCAAGGTTCGATCAATCAAGGGGGCTCCTAGGTCGGTACAGGCTTAGATACCAACTTGTCACGCCCAAGATGCGATCCTATCCTTATTTTGGCACGAGGGCCTCGACAGGGATAGAAGCGCATCTCGTCGTTTTGCAAGAATGGATATCATTACAAGTACATGTAAAGAAGAGATGAGTATATGGAATTGGCTTACACTCGCCACAAGCTACATCAATATCACATCAATACAACAACATATCCAAACATCATACAGAAAAGCAGTGTCCGACTACGGACGAAAACAAACGATAAAATGACATCCATCCTTGCTATCCCAGGCTGCCGCCTGGAACCCATCCTAGATTGATGATGAAGAAGAAGAAGAAGAACTCCAAATAAAACAAAGCATCGCGCTCACGTCAAAGCATCGCATTACCTGTACCTGCAACTATTGCTGTAGTAATCTGTGAGCCACGGGGACTCAGCAATCTCATTTCTAAGGGTATCAAGACTATTAAAGCTTAATAGGTGAGGTATGGTTAAGTGGTGAGGCTGCAGCAAGCACTAAGCATTTATTTGAGTGGCTAACTTACGAGTACAAGAATAAAGGGGGATGATTGTCGCGTAAACGGACGTGATCTAGTAATGATCTCTAAGAGATCCTGAACACCTACTTACGTCAAACATAACCCCACCGTGTTCTCTCTCGGATAAGGACTCACGAGAAGAGACAGTCACGGTTACGCACACTTTTGGTGTATTTTATTTGAGTTTACTTCAAGTTTGCTATGACCGGGTGTTAAACAAAGTTTCCAAGTTGCCACGTAACCGCGGGCACGGCTTTCCGAAAGATTTAACCCTGCAGGGGTCTCCAACTCATCCATGACAAACTAACCACACGCCGCGGGAATAACCTCGACCACGAATCTCGTGATCTTCCTAGGCAATTCCATTGGAAAACCTCAACCTCGAGATAGCCCAAAGTATCGGAATTCCTCGCACAAGACATTCGAGAAAGGTAAAACAAATCCAGCAAGGCCGCCCGACGTGTCGACGTACCCGATAGGAGCCGCGTATCTCGTTCTCCGGACACGACGGATAAGCGAAGCGTACGATGGCCTGATAGAGATCACCCGAGTTGCCCCGGGTTGGCCCCGCACAGTGCTCTAGTTTTGGACCAGCACCAGCATCACTGGCCCCCCTGTATTATGTTGAATTAACTCCTCGGGTTCATGACGCCCTATGCTTTAGTCACAGTGTTCAGTATTATTATGTTGGGCAAATGTAGTACCAAAGTTGGGCCTTGCCAGACAAGTTTTATCCTAAAACGAAAATCAAGGGGGTCCCCATAACAACCCCGAGCATGTTAGGAGCGCTCAATTATGGAACATAACACCGGTACACAAGTAACTAGGGCGGCAAGAGTGGAACAAAACACCGAGCAAAAGGCCAAGCCTTCCACCCTTTACCAAGTATATATGTGCATTAAATTAAATAGCAATAATATTGTGATATAGCAAGAACATCCATGTTGGCACATGGAAACATTGCACCTGCAACTAGCAATGCTATAAGAAGGGCTGAGCAACCAGTAACATAGCCAAACATGTTTTGCTGGGATGTGGAGGGGTTAGAGGCTTTTCATGGCAATTTGGGAGGTTTGACATACAAGTGGTAGGTAGCGAGACAACGATAGAAACGAGACATCTAGCATGACAATGATAGTAATGGTATCCAGGGAAATGGTCATCTTGCCTGAGATCCCGCTTGGAAGAAGATCGAGTCCATGAAGAAGACGAACCAACGTAGCTACTATGTGATTCTACGCGTCATACTAGTCGATTTACATATATAGAACATTGGCAACGGAGCTACGGTCTAAAAGATATGACAATCACAAGATGCATATGCAATGAATGCAAAATGCATGCAAACACCCACCACAAACATGATAAAACATGTATGCAACAAGATATTATGAAACTACATGAAATTCTAGTCAAGTTACATATAGGACATGTTCAAAACGAAGCTACGGTTCAACCACAACAACCAACACAAGTTTTAGTTCGAATCTGCACAAAACAGCAACATAACATATTGCACACATGAAAACAACAAGCTACAAGATTCTAAAATGCTCAAACTAAGCATGGGGCAGTAGCATATAACACACACTTCATTTCATCTTCACATATCATACTCAAAAGAGTCATGAATCACATGGTAGGAAGCTCACAACGTGGCAACAAAATATAGCAGATTAGGACAGTGAAAATAACAGGTTTTTGCATAGCAGATTATCACGGAGGCATATTGGCAGCAGCAAAACTATATGCTACAGGTCATATATTGGCATGAAAATTAATAGCATGGTAGTAGACATGATGCACTACAAATCATTCCATGGTGGCAAGGTCTAATTATGCATAGAATCATGGCTAGCATCATCACAACATGGCATTATGAAGAAAACAGATTCTCAGACTTAGTGAAAATTAGAGTAGACATGTGCAGCAGTTTTTAACAGATTGACATATTGGAGATTAAGCATGACCCTAAAGAGATTAAGCATGCGAATTACCCAAACATCAAAATTTGTGCCATCGAAACTAAGAGTGTCAGAGAATCCTAATCCCCTAGTCGACATCCTTACTCTCTAGCTGGTTAAACCTAATAATGAGAGACCTAGCTCTGATACCAATTGAAAGGACGTGGATGTCGCCTAGAGGGGGGGGGGTGAATAGGCGCTTTAAAATAATTACGGTTTAGGCTTGAACAAATGCGGAATAAAACTAACGTTTAATATGTCAAGCACAAAACCTAAAACAACTAGGCTCACCTATGTGCACCAACAACTTATGCTACGCAAGATAAACAACTAAGTGATAGCAAGATATAAAGCATGAAACAATATGGCTATCACAAAGTAAAGTGCATAAGTAAAGGGCTCGGGTAAGAGATAACCGAGGCACGCGGAGATGATGATGTATCCCGAAGTTCACACCCTTGCGGATGCTAATCTCCGTTCGGAGCGGTGTGGAGGCACAATGCTCCCCAAGAAGCCACTAGGGCCACCGTAATCTCCTCACACCCTCACACAATGCAAGATGCCGTGATTCCACTAAGGGACCCTTGAGGGCGGTCACCGAACCCGTACAAACAAGGTTGGGGCAAACTCCACAACTTAATTGGAGGCTCCCAACAACACCACGAAGCTTCACCACAATGGATTGTGGCTCCGAGGTGACCTCAAATGCTCGGGGCAGTCTCCACAACCTAATTGGAGACCCCGAAGCTTGCCCGGAGCATTGCACCACAATGATTGAGCTCCGAGGCACCACCAACCGTCTAGGGCGCCAAAGCACCCAAGAGGAACAAGCTCAAGGGTGCTCAAACACCCAAGAGTAATAAGCTTCTCAAACTTCATTTCCACGTATCACCGTGGAGAACTCAAACCTATGCACGAAATGCAATGGCAAGGGCACACGAAGTGCCCAAGTCCTTCTCTCCCAAATCCCACCAAAGCAACTAATGCTAGGGAGGAAAATGAGAGGAAGAACAAAGAAGAACACGAAGAACTCCAAGATCTAGATCCAAGGGGTTCCCCTCACATAGAGGAGAAAGTGATTGGTGAAAATGTGGATCTAGATCTCCTCTCCCTTTTCCCTCAAGAACTAGCAAGAATCATTGGAGGGATTGAGAGTTAGCAAGCTCAAAGAAGGTCAACAATGGGGGGCAAACTCGAGCTAAAGAGATAAGGTTCAATGGGGAAGAAGACCCCCTTTTATAGGTGGGAAAAAATCCAACCGTTATGCTCACAGCCCGCACAGAGCGGTACTACCTCTCATGGGAGCGGTACTACCGCTAGGGCGGTGCAAGCCCTTTGAAAAACAACAGCGAGGAGGCAAAAGGCCAGTAGAACCGCCGGAGCGGTACTACCGCTCGTCCTCACGGTACTACCGCTAGGGATAGCGGTACTACCGCTAAGGGTAGCGGTACTACTGCTTGCGAGCGGTACTAAAAAAATACATCCGTGCCTACCACCGCTGGACTTAACACGAGATTTTGGTCCGGAGCGGTACTACCGCTCAGGAGCCGCGGTAGTACCGCTCTAGAGCGGTAGTAAAAAATTACATCCGCTCTAGCTGCGGTAGTACCGCTGCAGCCTTTACCAAAACAGCCACAACTTCTGCAAACGGACTCCGAATTCAACGAAACCAAGTTTGTTGGAAAGCTAACGACATGGGCTAACACAATCTTGATAGAAATATCAATAAGAAGCAAATGAGAAAAGGCCCATAAGAAAATGGTGAGAACCCTTCCTCGGATAAGACCGGTAAAACCTCCAACATCGAAAACATCATAGAAGATGCATATGGACTCCGTTTTCGATGAACTTGAGCTTGTCATGAAGCTGACCATAAGCCCAAGAAACCACATAGAGAAAAAGCCAACCAAGAACCAAGAAAGATGATGATGCCAAGAATGCAATGGTTTGAGCTCTCAACGAACGATACGATCAAGCTACTCACTTGAGAGCCCCCCTTGATAGTACGACAATCGATCCTATAACCCGGTCTCCCAACTACCACCATGAGACCGGTAAAATAGAAAACCCTATCAAGGTCAAACCTTAGCCTTGCGCATAGTCCACTTGAGTTAGATGATGACGATCTTGACTTCCTCAAGATGGACCACCTTTCTCGATTGCGTTGGCTTGATGAAGACTAGATGATTGCTCCCCCATACTCCACTATGGGTGAGCCACTCTTCGGCACATCTTCACAAGTCCATTATCACCACAATGGACGGCAAGCTTCAAGCATGATCTCTCCGTGATGCTTCACTTGAACTTGCACACCGCAACCTTGATGACGATCACCACTTGATGTCATCCTCCATGGCTTGTATGGGATCTTCTTATTGATGCTCGCCCATGGAAACATACCTAACCCCACAAAGAGCACTCACAGGGAACATGGGTTAGTACACAAAGCGTAATGGACAATGCTTACCATACCATGGGATCACTTGATCCCTCTCGGTACATCTTGTACGCTTTGTGTGTTGATCAACTTGATTCACTTTTTGACTTAGTCTTGATCAACCTTGTATCTTGTCTTCTCTCTTCATAAAGATGATGTCTTGAAGGTAAACATGAATGCTCACACAGTCTTCTTCTTCAAGACATGCTTGCAGTAAGCTCAACTCTTACATGACCAATCTTTGGATAACACCTTGAATACCACCTTGGTCACCATATAAACTCCTTGAAACCAACAGATGGACTTCAAGAAGTACCTACGGACAAATCCTTCGAATATAACTCAAGGCAACCATTAGTCCATAGGGGTGTCATCAATTACCAAAACCACACATGGAGAAATGTGCTCTTACACCTTGTTTGGTGTTGGACGTCTTCTTGTCAGCCAGATACTTGGGGCAGTTCCGCTTCCAGTGACCAGTTCCCCTGCAATGAAAGCATTCAGTTTCTGGCTTGGGTCCAGCTTTAGGTTTCTTCACGGGAGGGGCAACTGCTTTGCCACACTTCTTGGAGTTACCCTTCTTACCCTTGCCATTCTTCTTGAAACTAGTGGTTTTATTGACCATCAACACTTGATGCTCCTTCTGAATCTCAGACTCAGCGACTTTCAACATCGCAAACAGCTCGACGACTGACTTGTTCATCCAGTGCATGTTATAGTTCAACACGAAGCTCTTGTAGCTAGGTGGCAATGATTGAAGAACTCTGTCAGTGATCGCCTCTGCTGGAAGGGGCATCCCCAATTCAGCCAGACGGGTGGAATACCCAGACATTTTGAGTATGTGTTCACTAACAGACCCGTTCTCCTCCATCTTGCAAGCATAGAACTTATCGGAGGTCTCATACCTCTCGATCCGGGCATTCTTCTGAAAGATAAACTTCAACTCCTGGAACATATCATATGCTCCATGACGTTCAAAACGTCTTTGAAGTCCCGGTTCTAAGCCACACAACATTGCACATTGAACCATTGAGTAATCATCAGAACGAGCCTGCCAGGCGTTCGCAACGTCTGGAGACTTTACTGGAGCGGGTGGATCACCAAGCGGTGCATCAAGGACATAAGCCTTTTGGGAAGCCGTAAGGATAATCCTTAGATTACGGGCCCAGTCCCCAAAGTTACTTCCATCATCTTTCAACTTAGCTTTCTCTAGGAACGCATTAAAACTCAGGGGTGCTACTGCGCGAGCCATTGATCTACAACATAAATTTTGCAAAAACAACTTAGACTGTTATTCAAGATAATGAGTTTAGTTAATCATATTACTCAAAAAACTCCCACTCAAATTGACATCCCTCTGGTCATTCGAGTGTCACATGATCCAAATTCACCAACTCAAGTCCGATCATCACGTGAGTTGAGGTGGTTTCAATGGTGAACATCTTCATGTTGATCATATCTACTATATGACTCATGTTCGACCTTTCGGTCTCTTGTGTTCCGAGGCCATGTCTGTACATGCTAGGCTCGTCAAGTTTAACCCGAGTGTTCCGCACGTGCAACACTGGCTTGCACCTGTTGTATGCGAACGTAGAGTCTATCACACCCGATCATCACGTGGTGTCTCGAAACGACGAACTTTCGCAACGGTGCACACTCGGGGAGAACACAATTTTATCTTGAAATTTAAGTGAGGGATCACCTTATAATGCTACTGTCGTCCTATGCATAAAAGGATTAACATCACATGCAAATCATAAGTGACATGATATGGCCATGAACTTGTGCTTTTGATCTCCATCTCCAAAGCACCGGCATGATCTCCATCGTCACCAGCATGACACCATGATCTTCATCATCTTGATCTCCATCAACGTGTCGCCATGAGGTTGTCACGCCGACTGTTGCTTCTACGACTATTGCTAACTCATAGCGATAAAGTAAAGCAAAACGGCGAAAATAAATTAAAGACAACCCTATGGCTCCTGCCGGTTGCCGTACTCATCGACATGCAAGTCGTGATATTCTATACAATACATGATCATCTCATACATCACATATATCTCATCATGTAATTGGCCATATCACATCACAACATACCCTACAAAAACAAGTTAGACGTCCTCTAATTGTTCTAGCAAGTTTTACGTGGCTGCTACAGGTATCTAGCAAGAAAAATTCTGACCTACGCAAAAACCACAACGTTTATACGCAAATTGCTATTTAACCTTCTCAAGGACCGCCTTTGTCGAATCAGATCCAACTAAAGTGGGAGAAACAGACACCCGCCAGCCATCTTTATGCAACGAAGTTACATGTCAGGTGATGGAACCGGTCTCTCGTAAGCGTACGAGTAATGTTGGTCCGGGCCGCTTCATCCCACAATACCGCTGAATCAAGAAAAGACCAAGGGAGGAAGCAATCTGAATATCAACGCCCACAAACTCCTTTGTGTTCTACTCGTGATCTCATCTACACATAGACCTAGGTCATGATGCCACTGTTGGGGAACGTTGCATGGGAAACAAAATTTTTCCTACGCACACGCAAGATCTATCCAAGGTGATGAGCATCTACGAGGGGGAGAGTGGATCTACATACCCTTGTAGATCGCTAAGAGGGAAGCGTTAAGAAACGCAGTTGATGTAGTCGAACGTCTTCGTGATCCAAATCGCAAGCCGTCCCGTGATCCAATCACGATCTAGCGCCGACGGCACCTCCGCGTTCAGCACACGTACAACTTGATGACGATCTCCGCCTTCTTGATCCAGCAAGAGGGAGCGGAGAGGTAGATGAGTTCTCCGGCAATGTGACGGCGCGGTGGCGGTGGTGGTGGAACTATTCCAGCAGGGCTTCGCCTAAGCACTGCTGAAAACTAGAGGAATCGATCTATCGGGAGAGAGGGCTGCACCGTGGCCTTTTGGGTTGAAGTGCTTTGGCCCTCTCTCCCTCTAGTATATATAGGAGGGAGGGGAGGGGCCGGCGCCCCTAGGAGTCGGCCGAAGGAGGTGGAGGTGGAGGAGTCCACCTCCAATCCTACTCCTAGTAGGACTCCTTCCCTTCCCCTTTGGGCTTTCCTTTTCCCACAAGTCCAGCCGCATAGGCCCTCTTGGGCTGGCCGCCCAGCCCACCAGGAGCTGGTGCGCCACCCTAAGGCCCATGTGACCCCCTTGGGGTGTGGTGGCCCCACTGAGTGGACCCCCGGAACCCATTCGTCACTCCCGGTACACTGCCGGAAATGCCCGAAACCTTTTCGGCGTCCAAACACCACTTTCCTATATATCAATATTTACCGCCGGACCATTCCGGAGCTCCTCGTGATGTCTGGGATCTCATCCGGGACTCCGAACAACCTTCGGTCTGTAGGGTAACGCAGCAGAAAACAAAAAAATTCCGACCTACACACCAGCCCAGGACCACTATGGAGACTGCATACAAGGTTTGATCTTTTCGTTACCGACTCATAGCGCAGCGGAAGTAGAGTCGATGACGATCGGCGATGCAGATCCCCGCAGCTAGGATTTACAACCTCCCAACCGCGAGGATGTATACCCTCATCCGCCCCACGGACAGCCCTCCGGGAGGCGGTCGGACAGTCCCCCGGACGGTGTCACGGACGGCCCTCCGGGAGGACCATCGAAACTCGGACAGTCACTCGGACAGCCCTTCAGGAGGACCCTCGAAACTCGGACAGTCACTCGGACAGCCCTTCGGGAGGCACTCTCGAACTAAGACCGAAACTCCAATCTCTCTACAGAGTTGCACATATACGGTGTCATCTATCCGGCAGGGCTTCGCCGTCCAGAACTAGTTCCCACCGGAACCCAGACAGCCTTTCGGCTCTACGAAACTATTTCGCTGGGAGGGAGAGAGAAGCCAGATAACATCAGATGGCATGTGTATGTGAGAATGGATGAGGTTTGGGCAGCCCCCTCACCTCCTATTTATAGGAAAACCAAGGGGTAGTGAGCCTCCACAAACACCCAAAGTGCCCATGCTTTATGTCATACATAAGGGCAAAATGGGGAGGCAAGTGGAGCACCAAATGGTGGAAGGAAGCCTCATGGGGGGCCCTCCAATGCCACCAACGAAATTGGCAGCCCTCTTGGGTGGCTCCACCACCTTCCTATCCACCAAGTCATCCCTTAGATCTTTTGAGCAAAGTCCAAAAAGGTGGCTTTCCAAAAAGTAACCCAAAAAGCACTTTCACTATTCACGACGACATTTTTCAGCGTCCGTTCGAACTGAAAATATTTATGTGGGCTTAGAACATTTCCAGTACCCACTAAAATAATTTTCAACGCGTTCCGAAACAATTCCGGATTAGTGATTTTCATCTGCGAAAAGCATCTGAAGTGGTTCCGACAGCTCGGGAACATTTCCGGTTTTTATCCCGGAAAATTCCCAGAAGTTTCCAGAATGATTCTGGCACCCTCCAAGAATTATCAGGCATGTGCCGAAACCAATTTAACTTTATGGTATCCTCTGAAACAACTTTTTAGTTTCACCGAAACTGTTCCGGTGTTATCTCTGCGGAACTTTTCCGCTGTCCGAAACTTTTCCGGTGTCCGAAACTTTTTCGGTGATTTTCTCTCAGACTCCCTGTCTAGTATTCAGTAGATAGATGACCCTTAAGCGTGTGACCCTATAGGTTCGGTGAAGTATAGACATGACCCGGAACCCCTTCCGATCAATGATCAACATTGGAGCCGTGGACACCCATATTGACCCCTATACCCACACGAATGAATATTCGAGTGAACCTCCAGTTGCCGTGTGCTATTCCTGTTGCTTCGCGATATGTTACAAATACCCGAGGTGAGACATGTTGGCATCCCCGTGGATCAACAACTTGTCCACTATGCCAGTTACCTCGTTACCGGTATTGTTCTCTTTTCTCGTTCCCGTGTTCCGGCATCCCCGTGATCAAATCACAAAGTGTCTGGCCAGACGATGATGGATACCGTAACACCGAGAGGGCCCAGAGATATCTCTCCATCATCGGAGGAGCAAATCCCAATCTTGAGCTATCAAGTTACTTGACATACTTTCCCATGAACCCGTAAGCCGCCGTAATAGCCATCCAGTAACGGATGACGTTTAACAAATCCCAAAGTTCAAGAATCAAGCATGAAGAAACTCGATACTCTCATGGTCTGAGGAATCATGCAAACGTTAACCATCTCTGTGTTATAAACCATTTAGATAGTGATGAATGTATCTCATAGCATAACATCAATTCGGGTCGATTCAACACAAATGTTCTTCTAACATTGTGCCCTCAAAATTGCCGGCATAGCCATGCCCATGATCAGGAAAACAGGATCATCATGCAATACTTGAGCCAGTCTTAGAGGCCAGACTAGGAATACATTTTACCGTTTATTATTCCACACGTGCATATGAGTCTTCCTCCGAGCCTCGTGGTTATTGCAGACTCGAGAACCATAGCAGTTATAGCATGGAACATAAACCTAATTACGAACAGGGAGATAATCAATAACATTTATTATTGCCTCTAGGGCATATCTCCTACAGACTCCCACTTGCACTAGAGTCAATAATCTAGTCAATGCTAATGCACTTTACACCTGTGGCACACTGGTGTAAAATATGCTTCGCATGTGGTATAGCCTGATGTCCAACGGATCTGACGACTTCAGCTCCGTGTGTAACTTTGCATATCCTTGCGTTTTCACACTTTCACAAAATTCATATTTTGTGTGGACTTGGCTTTGCATATGTGTGAATCATTGGTCGAAACCCGATTCCTCAGACTGAGCTACGGAGCAACTATCTGCAATAGTGTCCCATAGACCAAAACCATCTTGGAACCATACTAAGTTCATGAATGAACTATATGATTCAACAACTTCTTTGTCGCTTCTAAAGCGTCAACATACTTAGCCTTTGTTATATAATTCGCCACAGTATCTTGTTTGGAACAATTTCCAACTACCGTGCCACCATGTTGTGTATTACACAAAACCTTAACATAAATCGAAAATCGCATGGAGCATTGATGAAGACTGTATCGATGTAATTACTTACAACGAGCACTTCATAATCTCTGCTTGCGAGAAAACATGTCATCAGTGCTACTTTAGTACTCAATAACATTTTTCACCGTTGTCCTATGATCAGTACTTTGATCACTTCGGTATCTATACTCGCAACAACTTTGGAGTATTGGACATATCTGGTTGTTTTTACATACCATGGAATACATGATTAATCCAAACACGAAGGTGTGTGGAATCTCCATCATGTATTTTGCTCATCAGTGTTTTTGGGACACCGAGTCTTGCAAAAACTCTTTCCATGTGACTTCGGCAAGAATCACTCCTTGGCGTTTTAAATGCTAAAAAGTTTTAGCATCTTGTCAATATGTATCTTTGCTCAGCCCCATTAGGTAAATCTATCTCCATAGATCATCATGCCTAATATTAAGGCTATTTAGCCCAAGCACTTCATCGAAAAAACCCTTTTCAAATGAAGTCCTAATTCGTGTCAAGAAATTTATTTCCAATTAACAATGTGTCAAGCACACAAAGTTTTTAGAAATATTATTATGCTCCCACTTACTTTCTTGAATCACAAGCATCTTCATTACCCATTGATGAAGTCAAAACCCTTTTGACCATTTCATCAAAACACAAAGATTCCAACTCCATTTTTGCTCTCTTCTGTCCATCGCTGGAACTCTGAAGTTTGCATACTTACTAGCATCCTCTGGACTGACAAAATACCTTGGACTGTAACACATGCAAGTCCTTGGTTACATTTCCATCAGATGGAAATCCTTTCGTCATCCATGTTTCATATCTCATGATTGAAATATGTATTAATTGCTAGTTCAACCCGAACCGACTTTAAGCATCGCTACGGTGAAACAACCTCATCGTAGTCAACTCCTTGAACTTGTTATTTCAACAAGTCGATATTTATGGATAAAACATTTTATCCACATCAGTTTATAGTTTCATAAATATTCGTTAGAATCTAAGTCTTCCGAAAGGTGTATCAAGGTTTTAATCTTGAATCACTTATATGGAAACTATCTTGGATTGTATTGGCATTTAGCCAATTCCGGAGTCAGGGCCCATCAACGCTTCCTTGTGTATCGTAGGTTTACTGTTGTCTAACAACAATATCTCGTATGCGCACCTGAGAGGTTTGCACGAGTTTTTCCTATGTGGTTCAGCTGCAAGTTCGACCGAAGTCCATACATCTCATATAGAGGCTTCCGTATCAGTCGCAGTAGGAAACTCTGGAATTACATCCAAGGTCTCTTTCCTTTGACCTGATGACGAAGATACTGTTTATCTCGTCGAGTTGCACTGTTCTCCCACTCACCTTTTTGAAAGAACAATTTTCTTCAAAAACCATACCGTTCTTTGTGGCAAAAACCTTAGCC
Organism: Elymus sibiricus; assembly: GCA_039707655.1. Taxonomy (NCBI): domain Eukaryota; kingdom Viridiplantae; phylum Streptophyta; class Magnoliopsida; order Poales; family Poaceae; genus Elymus; species Elymus sibiricus. The sequence continues at coordinate 214,631,827 of CM077665.1, read as the reverse complement.
TCGGTATAGTGGTGGGGGAATACCCAATAACTTGGGATAACCTACAAAGTAGCACTTGTCTGATTTGGAATAGGTTTGTAACCTTTTACACAAGCCCCATATTCCAAATGTTAAGAAAAGATATAACATGGTTGGGCGTACCATACCATGGCGTCATTTGAACAGACCCGATGGAGCTTTTTTCAGTGTAAAAGCCGCAGTCTCTAAAGCATCACTTTAAAAGGGATAATGGCAAATTTATTTATGTCATCTTTGATCTTACCATGTCATGAATGGTTCGATTACATCTTCACGGACTCTCCACTTGCAATGGTGTTCCGGGAGGTGCAAGTTATGAAACCCCTTTCACAACTCATCAGACATTCGCTAAACTTGTAACTCAAATATTCCTTTCTGCAATCGAATTGTAGAAACATAATTTTCTTGTTACAACAACTTCTACTTCATTTTTGAAAATCTTTCGAATGATTTCAAAAGATCCAGACTTACGTCTCATCAAGTAAATATCCATATATCTACTTGAGTCATTTCTGAAGAGAGATAAGTCCACTACTTGCAACAACATTTATTGGACTACACACATCATAATGTATGATCACCAATATGTTCTTTGCTCGTTCCTTATGGCCTGTGAACGGTATTTCAGTCACTTTACTTTTCAGAGGAAAGTTGCAAGTGTCAGATGATTCAAAATCAAACGACTTCAAAATCCATCACGATGGAATTTTCCATGTGGGTTTCTCCAATGTGACCAAATGCAGTGCCACACTTGTGTGGTATTCTTTTAGTCTTGCGACATTTAGCGTCAGTGTTATGGATGTATCATATTTCCATCAATATTCATAACATACATCCCATCTAGGATGGAAGCATGGCCCTTCATGTTATTCATAATACTAAACAACAATTGTTGTTTTTATGAACAACTCTTTCGCAACAAACATTGTACAATGGGCTAGAGTGTATGAAACTCTAAAATGAATTATGAAAGTAAACCCAGAGGTAATGTATTAATATCAATATTCATAACACACGTCTCATTCATAATGAAAGTATGGCCCTTATGTTATTCATAACACCGAACATCAAAAGTTCTCTTATGAACAACCATCTTGCAAGATACCTTATGCAAAGGGCTAGAGTGTGAAACTCTAAAATGAATTATGAAAGTAAATACGTAGGTAATACACCGATGGAAGGTATAGTAACATTTACTATGTTCCCTGTGTGTATCTTAACCTCATTCCTGGCTAGTCTTTCTGGCCATAGTAGTTCTTACATCGAGTTGCAACAGAATGCAATCAAGCGGGTATCTTTGTGATCAACTCACAATACCCAAGAATTAGTGATCAACATGTTTAACCATAATTCCCAAGAACTATATCTTTGACCAGCCTTCTATACATCAAAAACTTGTATGACATTCATACATGAGCTGGATATTCCAGTCTTCTTTCTATCTGCCTTCATACTTCTAACAGTTTAACTTTCAGTATTTCTCCTACTCTCAGAAGAAGCACCCAACTTAAGAGTGGCGTTAGCCCCGGACTTCCTAGGCGTGAAAGTTTCACTAACACCCTTCGGACACTTCCTTTCTCTTTAAGTTGTTGTTTTATTCACCTTTCATCATATGACAGGCGTTCTTCTGGATCCCTCTCTTATCAGTCCAATGCATAGTAAACACTTTACTAATGTTTTGCAAACAAACATTACTTTGGATATCTCATATCTTTTAGCCTTTGTCTGTCTCTGAAAATGATTTTCAGATTCCATGAATATCACATAACTATCCAAACTTTCGAAGTTCGGGTCTCATGGAAGCAAACATATTTCACTTGACCGTAACGGAATTTTAGCTTTTGGATTGAAGGACGAGAGTCATATCATCCATAGCATTAGCAGGAGAATACCGAAAGTATGTGATAGGACAAAGTCCTTCTTGGCACTCTTGAGGACAATCCTCATATTACGTTACCAACCGTAAAGTTTTAACCAGATATTTAACAGCTATTCAATTTTAATAGGGAAGGTAGAAACACGAGCCATTCTTCTATAACTATTATGCAAACCACACTTAGACAGTGTTCAAAATTAATTGCACTGAGAATTAAACAAGTTAATTCTACAGTGCGCTCCCACTCAAATCAATATCTCTCATAATTGATTGTGAGTGATTCAAGATCCGCATTTCAATTCGACACCATTGACGGGTTCATCACTGATGACGTGAACTTCAATCGGTAGGCCAACTTGCCAATCACATCTCTATGTGACTCTTGTCCATCTTTCGATGCGTGTGTTTCGAGCTCAGGACTGTCCTGCCTGAACGTCAAGACAACCAAGTGATCTTGCTGCGAGGTCTGACCTCACCCGCCTCACACTTCTCTAATCGTTCGTACTCATGTGTACATGTCGTACCCCGAAAAGTTAGGTGCCGTGACGGTGCTACACTTGGGAGAACACTAACTACTTGATATTTTTGTGAGAGATCACCCTAATAAAAGCGACTACCGCGCAATCAAGAAGGGTGCATCAAGAGGGATAAACATCTCAGGCAATTCATAATTAGCATGACATGGTATAGCCCCTTCTGACGAAGAAGTCAAGTATTTCTTCGTCTTCGGCATTCGCATCGGTGTTCACCTTTGCAAAGATTGCCACCACCTTGTCGATGCACCAGATAATATTGCTATCTCTATAGCTAATAAAATAAGTGCATTACATAAGGTTGACACGCAGGTCATTAAAGTGCAATCATATGGCTCCAGCCATCATGTCGAATCATGACACGCAGGTCATGTTAATCAATTTACATCATATAGTCATCTCATACATAATCAAATTATTATGAACACTGCTATACCACATCATATGCACATGCAAACCCTCCTGCAAAACCAAGTTAGACGTCTCTAATCGGTTCATGCAAAAACTTGTTTTACGTGGCTTCTAAGGTTTCGAAACAAACCGAAGCTACCAACGTCCATCATTAAGCATGATAATCCAAGTTGCTAGATTAACTTGCGGGGTGTATGAAACACGAGATAATAAAATCTCGAGCCCCATACTAAACTTCGTCATACGCACGACCCCCGTGCAGATCATATCTGCATTGCCCTTTCGTCTGCGAAATTTCATCTTTCTTTTTAACTACGGTGGAATTCAATGAACTGTTAGCACTTCGTTGATCAATCAGGATCGCGGATTGCCAGAACATTGAAACTCCACCATACTGTTATCAAGATCAGAAATATGCAAATTCCAGGGAAGCAACAAGAACATCGGGTAACAGATTTCATCTGCTACCCGCACAAATAATTTTCAGTAATAGAACTCATCTACTACCTAATTATATTGTGCAACACCCATACATCTCTATGTATTCTAGATCGCAACCTGCATCTACGCATAGCACGGCTCTTGATGCCACTGTAGGGTAACGCAGCAGAAAACAAAAAATTTCCGACCTACGCACCAGCCCAGGACCACTATGGAGACTGCATACAAGGTTTGATCTTTTCGTTACCGACTCATAGCGCAGCGGAAGTAGAGTCGATGACGATCGGCGGTGCAGATTCCCGCAGCTAGGATTTACAACCTCCCAACCGTGAGGATGTATACCCTCATCTGCCCCTCGGACAGCCCTCCGGGAGGCGGTCGGACAGTCCCCCGGACGGTGTCGCGGACAGCCCTTCGGGAGGACCTTCGAAACTCGAACGGTCACTCGGACGCCCTTCGGGAGGACCTTCGAAACTCGAACGGTCACCCGGACAGCCCTTCGGGAGGCACTCTAGAACTAAGACCGAAACAACGATCTCTCAACAGAGTTGCACACATACGGTGTCATCTATCCGGCAGGGCTTCGCCGTCCAGAACTAGTTCCTGCCGGAACCCAGACAGCCTTTCGGCTCTACGAAACTATTTCGCTGGGAGGGAGAGGGAAGCCAGATAACATCAGATGGCATGTGTATGTGAGAATGGATGAGGTTTGGGCAGCCCCCTCACCTCCTATTTATAGGAAAACCAAGGGGTAGTGTGCCTCCACAAACACCCAAAGTGCCCATGCTTTATGTCATACATAAGGGCAAAATGGGGAGGCAAGTGGAGCACCAAATGGTGGAAGGAAGCCTCATGGGGGCCCCCCCAATGCCACCAACGAAATTGGCAGCCCTCTTGGGTGGCTCCACCACCTTCCTATCCACCAAGTCATCCCTTAGATCTTTTGAGCAAAGCCCAAAAAGGTGGCTTTCCAAAAAGTAATCCAAAAAGCACTTTCACTATTCATGACGACATTTTTCAGCGTCCGTTCGAACTAAAAATATTTATGTGGGCTTAGAACATTTCTAGTACCCACTAAAATAATTTTCAACGTGTTCCGAAACAATTCCGGATTAGTGATTTTCATCTGCGAAAAGCATCTGAAGTGGTTCCGGCAGCTCCGGAACATTTCCGGTTTTTATCCCGGAAAATTCCCAGAAGTTTCCAGAATGATTCTGGCACCCTCCAAGAATTATCAGGCATGTGCCGAAACAAATTTGACTTTATGGTATCCTCTGAAACAACTTTTCAGTTTCACCGAAACTGTTCCGGTGTTCTCTCTGCGGAACTTTTCCGGTGTCCGAAACTTTTCCGGTGTCCGAAACTTTTCCGGTGATTTTCTCTCAGACTCCCTGTCTAGTATTCAGCAGATAGATGACCCTTAAGCGTGTGACCCTATAGGTTCGGTGAAGTATAGACATGACCCGGAACCCCTTCCGATCAATGATCAACATCGGAGCCGTGGACACCCATATTGACCCCTATACCCACACGAATGAATATTCGAGTGAACCTCCAGTTGCCGTGTGCTATTCCCGTTGCTTCGCGATATGTTACAAATACCCGAGGTGAGACATGTTGGCATCCCCGTGGATCAACAACTTGTCCACTATGCCAGTTACCTCGTTACCGGTATTGTTCTCTTTTCTCGTTCCCGTGTTCCGGCATCCCCGTGATCAAATCACAAAGTGTCTGGCCAGACGATGATGGATACCGTAACACCGAGAGGGCCCAGAGATATCTCTCCATTGTCGGAGGAGGAAATCCCAATCTTGAGCTATCAAGTTACTTGACATACTTTCCCATGAACCCGTAAGCCGCCGTTATAGCCATCCAGTAACGGATGACGTTTAACAAACCCCAAAGTTCATGAATCAAGCATGAAGAAACTCGATACTCTCATGGTCTGAGGAATCATGCAAACGTTAACCATCTCTGTGTTATAAACCATTTAACTAGTGACGAATGTATCTCATAGCATAACATCAATTCGGGTCGATTCAACACAAATGTTCTTCTAACATTGTGCCCTCAAAATTGCCGGCATAGCCATGCCCATGATCAGGAAAACAAGATCATCATGCAATACTTGAGCCAGTCTTAGAGGCCAGACTAGGAATACATTTTACCGTTTATTATTCCACACGTGCATATGAGTCTTCCTCCGAGCCTCGTGGTTATTGCAGACTCGAGAACCATAGCAGTTATAGCATGGAACATAAACCTAATTATGAATAGGGAGATAATCAATAACATTTATTATTGCCTCTAGGGCATATCTCCTACACGGTCACCAACATACATAACTCTACTATACCAAAACATCACCCAACCTTAAGTGTGCAGACCCTGCGGGTTCGAGAACTATGTAGACATGACCGAGACACCTCTACGGTCAATAACCAATAGCGGGACCTAGATGCCCATATTGGTTCCTACATATTCTACAGAGATCTTTATCAGTTGAACCTCTATGTCAAGGATTCAGTTAATCCCGTACGCTGTTCCCTTTGTTCTTCGATTTGTTACTTGCCTGAGATTCGATCGTCGGTATCTCTATACCTAGTTCAATCTCGTTACCGGCAAGTCTCTTTACTCGTTCCGTAATACAAGATCCCGTGGCTAACACTTTAGTCACATTGCTTGCAAGGCTTATTGTGATGTTGTATTACCGAGTGGGCCCTGAGATACCTCTCCATCATACGGAGTAACAAATCCCAGTCTCGATCCATGCCAGCTCAAGAGACACCTTCGGAGATACCTGTAGAGCATCTTTATAGTCACCCAGTTACGTTGTGACGTTTGATACACACAAGGTATTCCTCCTGTGTCAGTGAGTTGCATGATCTCATGGTCATAGGAGCAGATACTTGACATGCAGAAAACAATAGCAATAAATTGACACGATCATATGCTACGTTCATAGTTTGGGTCTTGTCCATCACATCATTCTCCTAATGATGTGATCCCATTATCAAATGACATCTCATGTCTATGGCTAGGAAACCTTGACCATCTTTGATCAACGAGCTAGTCTACTAGAGGCATACTAGGGACACAGTGTTGTCTATGTATCCACACATGTATTAGTGTTTCCAATCAATACAATTATAGCATGGATAATAAACGATTATAATGAACAAGGAAATATAATAATAACCACTTTATTATTGCCTCTATGGAATATTTCTAACATGGCTCCTGAGAACACATGATTTTTTCTGGAATATTTAAGAATTTCTGGCACTGAGAACACATCAGGGGGCTGCACCAGTGGGCCACAAGCCTACAGGGCGCGCCCACCCCCTGGGCGCGCCCCATGGCTTGTGGGTCCCACGTAGGCCCCCCTCACTTATTCCAGCATCCATCCACTTCGTCTTCCTCCATAAAAAATCCCACCATTGCTCAAACCCGTGCTCTAGCTCATTTTGCTGCCATTTTCGATCTCCTTGTGCAAAGCTCCATTTGCAAAACTGTTTTGGGGAATTGTTCTTCGAGAAAGAAAGATGTTGAGGACAATATACCAAGGTGGTTCCTCGAGCAAGAAGACCCCGAGACTCGCGATACATGAGCCCGACTTTGAACCACCGAGGGAAGCTCAAGTGCGGCCCTGTGAATGGCCATCAGATCAATTCATTGTTCATGCAGGTTTCAAGGAAGAATTTTATGCGTACATACGAAATGCTGGCCTTGAAGATTTCGTTTCAGACCAATGCAAGCAATATTATCAACTCACTGACTCCTTCGTGCGGAGGTTTGAATTTTCATCCAGGCGTAATACGCATTCGGTTCTATTTAATCTTTATGATGAATCTTATACTATGGACCTAGAAGATTTTAATGATGCATGCAAAATCCCACAATGGGGCAGCCATAGTGATCCTCACAAAACTGAATATAATGATTTCCTTGCTAGCATCACTGTGGGAGAAACTAGAAACATTACACAGGCCACCTTGGGGAGCATTCACTTTCCTGCTATACACTATTTTGCTCTTTTCATAGGTAGATGTATTAACGGTAAACATGAACATAGCCACCTTTGTGTACCTGATCTCAGTATTCTTAAGAGTGCGGTAATGGGAGATAGACGATATAACTTGGGGGCTATTATCGCTAGGAGGCTACATAAAAATGCTAAGGATGGAAATTTCTTTGGCGGGATTTATGCCACTCGGGTAGCTAATTATCTTGGGGTACCCATAAGAGGGAATGATATTGAGTTACCACCTGCTTTTCTTGATTATGAGGCTATGGTGCGCTACCAGTTTCTTGAGAGGAACGAACAGTCCTTCCAGTACCGACTAATTTTTGATAGACAGCGTGCTGTCCATATTACCCTTCCTGCTCCTGCCTTCTTTAACTTTCAGGAAAAACGGAGACACTTTATAACCAGAGAGGAGGCAAACGAGTATGAAAGAGAGGCAGAAGCCGCTCGCCTCCGCGCTGCAGCCGTTCAGGCGGTAGCCGCTGCAGTCCAGTACAACCCCAACTATGACTTTGGATATTATCCGGGCCAGCCATGGCCCTAGACCAACTTAGGCCAAAAGCCTAAGCTTGGGGGAGTACGTATTTCTCACCGACATTACATTCATGTTCACACACTCATCTTAGTAGTCGGTGCTTATACTTTTTCATTGAATCATCCATGGTATTTTATTTCTTCTTTCCGCTTTCCTCTTGTGTGCTTATTTAACCTTGAGAAAAAATCCAAAAACAAAAATAGTTCTACCTTTACCTTTTAGTTTGTTTAGTTGTATCATTAAAAGAAAACCCAAACAGATTTCTCGTTCTTCTTTTGCTTGTTGGGAGCTTTCCTGTGTAAATAGTTTTTCTCGTTCTTGTTTTTAAATAGTTTTCTTTTCTTTGGGTCGAGAGGAGAAGGCCACGATGTTTTTAAATAGTTCTCATATGCATTATTGTTTATCTTACAGAAAGCCCATATTACCTTGCCTTCTCCTTTGAGTTATTGCTTGCAGATTCCAGCTTAGTCCAATGCACGTGCACTCTTATTATTATTCACACCGTTCGGTCGTGCAAGTGAAAGGCAATAATGACGATATATGATGAAGTGATTGAGAGGGAGAAAAGCTGGTATGAACTCGACCTATTTTGTTTTTGTAAATATGATTAGTCATCGTTCTGAATTCAGCTCATTATGGATGAAACATGTTTGCAATGACAATTAGAGATTATAGTTATTCATGCCATGCTTAATTAGCTAAGAGTGTATAATGGTTTGTCTTGAGTGCCAACATGCATCTTAAAACGGTTGTGATGTAGTATGATAGAATGGTATCCTCCTCTGAATGATTCAAGTGGCTTGACTTGGCACATGTTCACGCATGTAGTTGAAACAAAATCAACATAGCCTCCACGATATTTATGTTCATGGTGATTTATATCCTACTCATGCTTGCATTCAATGTTGGTTAATCTGAATGCATGTTTATGACTGTTGTCACTCTCTAGTTGGTCACTTCCCAGTCTCTTGCTAGCCTTCACCTGTACTAGCGGGAATACTGCTTGTGCATCCACTTCCATAAACCCAAAGTCGTTCCATATGAGTCCACCATACCTACCTATATGCGGTATTTACCTGCCATTCCAAGTAAATTTGCATGTGCCAAACTCTAAACCTTCAAATAATATTCTGTTTTGTATGCCCGAATCGCTCATGTAGTGACTAGGGGCTGTCAGTATCTTCCATGCTAGGTGGGTTATTCTCACGATATGTGTTGATTCACTATCATTCACGAGAAAGTGGCTGGTATTCGGGATGGCCAGTTCCATGCTCAAAAATCAAATCAAAATATAATGAAACAAAACTCCCCCAGGATTGTTATTTGTATGGACGGTACCCGTGGATTCGGCTTGCCGTGGAGTGTGATTGATTGGTGGAGGGGGAGTAAAAACTTTACTATTATGTTTGGGAACTGCCTATAATGTATCTAGCATGGAAGATACCGAGATCTCTTGGTTGTTATGTTGACAATGAAAGCATACCGCTCAAAAATTATTATTCATCACTGTTTTAAAAGCTCGAGCTCTGGCACCTCTGCAAATCAATGCTTCCCTCTACGAAGGGCCTATCTATTTTACTTTACTGTTGAGTCATCCTCCTCTTATAAAAAAGCACGAGTTTGAGAGCACCACCGTCATTTGTATGCTTTGCTATTAATTGATATTGAGTATGATTGTGACTGGACCTCTTTTACCATGAATTATAATGTCTAGTCAATCCTTGTTCTTCAGAGGTGCTCTGCATTTATGTTTTGCGGTCTCAGAAAGGGCTAGCGAGATACCATTATATCATATTGTATCATGATTGTTTTGATAAAATTGTTGTCATCCGAGATTTATTATTATTGCTCGCTAGTTGATTATGCCATTGATATGAGTAAATGTGAGACCTAAATGTTATTGTGAATATGGTTAGTCTATAATCTTTGCTAAAAACCTGAACATCAGTTAGACATATTTACAACAACAAGATCAAACAGAGTTTGTAAAAGTTTTTCTTTGTCACTTTCAGTTTGTCAACTGAATTGCTTGAGGAAAAGCAATGGGTTAAGCTTGGGGGAGTTGATACGTCTCCATCGTATCTACTTTTCCAAACTCTTTTGCCCTTGTTTTGGACTCCAATTTGCATGATTTGAATGGAACTAACCCGGACTGATGTTGTTTTCAGCAGAATTGCCTTGGTGTTATTTTTGTGCAGAAATAAAAGTTCTCGGATTGACCTGGAAATTTACGGAGAATATTTTTGGAATTAATAAAAGATACTGGCAAAATAATCAACCGGAGGGGGCCCACCCATTGGCCACAAGCCAGGGGGCGCCCCCCCTAGGGCGCGCCCTGCAGGCTTGTGGGCCCCCTGGAGCTCCTCCGACCTCAACTCCAACTCTATATATTCCTATTCAGGGAGAAAAAAATCAGAGAGAAGAGTTCATCGCGTTTCACGATACGGAGCCACCGCCACCTCCTGTTCTTCCTCGGGAGGGCAGATCTGGAGTCTGTTTTGGGCTCCGGAGAGGGGAAATCGACGCCGTCGTCATCACCAACCATCCTTCATCACCAATTTCATGATGCTCTCCGCCGTTCGTGAGTAATCCCATCGTAGGCTTGCTGGACGGTGATGGGTTGGATGAGATTTACCATGTAATCGAGTTAGTTTTGTTAGGGTTTGATCCCTAGTATCCACTATGTTCTGAGAATGATGTTGCTATGACTTTGCTATGCTTAATGCTTGTCACTAGGGCCCGAGTGCCATGATTTCAGATCTGAACCTATTATGTTTTCATGAATATATATATGTGTGTTCTTGATCCTATCTTGCAAGTTGTAGACACCTATTACGAGTTATGATCCGCATACCCCAAGGTGACAATAATTGGGATTCTTTCCGGTGATTACCGTAGTTTGAGGAGTTCATGTATTCACTAAGTGCTAATGCTTTGGTCCGGTTCTCTATTAAAAGGAGGCCTTAATATCCCTTAGTTTCCATTAGGACCCTGCTGCCACGGGAGGGTAGGACAAAAGATGTCATGCAAGTTCTTTTCCATAAGCATGTATGACTATATATGGAATACATGCCTACATTATATTGATGAATTGGAGCTAGTTCTGTGTCACCCTATGTTATAACCATTGCATGATTAATGCCATCCGACATAATTATCCATCACTGATCCATTGCCTACGAGCTTTTCACATATTGATCTTTGCTAAGTTACTTTTCCGTTGCTACTGTTACAATCACTACAAAACTGCTACTGTCACTTTTGTCATCAATACCGTTACTTCCATACTACGTTGCTACTAAATACTTTGCTGCAGATATTAAGTCTTTCAGGTGTGGTTGAATTAACAACTCAGCTGCTAATACTCGAGAATATTCTTTGGCTCCCCTTGTGTCGAATCAATAAATTTGGGTTGAATACTCTACCCTCGAAAACTGTTGTGATCCCCTATACTTGTGGGTTATCAACAGACACCCTCGGAGATACCTGTAGAGCACCTTTATAATCACCCAGTTACGTTGTGACGTTTGATACACACAAGTCATTCCTTCGGTGTCTGGTAGTTGCATGATCTCATGGTCGTAGGAACAGATACTTGACATGGATAAAGCAGTAGCAATAAACTTGAACGGTCAATTGCTATGCACGGTTGGGTCTTTGTCCATCACATCATTCTTCTAATGATGTGATCCCGTTATCAAATGACAACTCATGTCCATGGTCAGGAAACCTTAACCATCTTTGATCAACGAGCTAGTCTAGTAGAGGCTCACTAGGGACACAGTGTTGTCTATGTATCCACACATCTATCTGTGTTTGCAATCAATACAATTATAGTATGGATAATAAACGATTATCATGAACAAGGAAATATGATAATAACTATTTTATTATTGCCTCTAGGGAATATTTCCAACAAAATAATGTGTCGTCGTTTATGGGCTATGCGCCTTGCCGCCGCCTTTCGCCTCTGCCCCTCGTCGCCGTCGACCTTCGCTTGTTGTTGAACAAGAGCTCTATTCGATTGTGGTTTTCTCATGGAGAACCATATAAGCAAAAATAATCTTCATTCATATGTCTTAGAGTTTGCAATCCATCCGTAGTTGTGCACTCATTTTATTCAGTATTGATTCGAGGGGTTTTTACTAGTGCTCAAAGTGCAAGGACAGAGAAATTATATGTGGCCTCGACCAGGCCGAGTTGTTTAATATCACCGTACTAGAGGACATCCGTACATGCACCGTATGCACCCCATGACTTGGCTAGGGTTCCTCAACAAACCATGGACTATCTTTTCCTATTTTGAATCTCGATGGAATGCAATTGATGTGAAATTGAATATCTAATGATTTATTGAGTACTACATAGTTCTATTTTAGGACAAATTGAGAATATTGGCCACTTTACGAACATAGAATTGCTAAATTTGGACATAATGTACCATGTAGCATTGACATCAAACTATAAATTCTTTCTATATATTACGCAATTTATTATTGTATGGTTCTTTCAGTATCACTCATATTGGCATTACAAGATAAAGTTACACAAACTGTTGCTACTTTTCCACTCACAACATCGTAAAAAATCATATGACAAATAATGTTCATATTTGGTTAACATATTATGTGTTTGTATATTTATTTCTCTTCGATAAAACATTATCTCTTGATAGTAATAAACAAATATATCATGTCTTACTATTTCCCTAAGTACATCTCTTGCTTTGCAAGAACACGTGTACTAGTGAAGTTTGGTCTTTACTTAAATAAAGACTCCATTGAGATCACATTGAAAACAAACCATGGATATAGGTGAAAGCACATATTCTCCCTTGGAGGTTTTGATAATTCATGACAACATACATTGTTTCTTGGACTAATAGTTTTACCTAGTTTATTTCAGATGAAGTCCACAGAGAGGATTGACCATGGAATGTGTGGAGAATCCCCAATGAAAGAAGAAGAAAGAAAGGAATAGGATTGGCAAGACATAAAGCTACAAGACTCTACATTTTGCATTTTATGAGAAATCACTATTGAGTCCATAGGAAAGCCAATACTATTAAAAGGGGATGAGGTATATATGATGATCTGGTTGCTCAAGTGCTTAGAGTTAGCCACCAAAAATACACATGAAATTCTCCCACAAAATACTTTGTCTAAACCCTATCACTCAAAATCGGTGCCACCAAGTTTTCAGAATCGGCCCAACCGAGTTTTACCCTAGACATCCTAAGCCAAACCCTAAGGTCTCGGTGACACCAACTTTCATTTTCGGTGAAACCGAAATCAGTGACCAACTCTCTGGTATCCTATTTCTAAAAATCGGAATTTCCGAGTTTTGGAAATCGGTCTCACTGAGATTTGGAAACTGCCTAGGTCAACCAATTCGGTCCCACCGAGATTTATATATCGGTCTCGCCGAAACGCCAAAAGTTGCCACATTTTGCACTAGTCGGTTCCACCTAGTTGGTCAATAATGTTGTAATGGTTGGATTTTTGGAGATTCCTATATATACCCCTCCACCTACCTCTCAGTCATAGAGGAAGCACTCAGAACAGACCAACACTTGCCCCATCCATTTTTCTAAGAGAGAGCCACCTACTCATGTGTTGAGATCAAAATCTTCCACTCCAACCATATGAATCTTGATTTCTAGCCTCCCCAAGTTGCTTTTCACCCAATCAACCTCTTCTACCAAGCCAAATCTGTGAGAGAGTGATTGTGTGTTGAGGAGACTATCTTTTGAAGCACAAGAGCAAGGAATTCATCATTTTTACCATATCTATTACCTTTTGGAGAGTGGTGTCTCCTAGATTGGTTAGGTGTCGCTTGGGAGCCTCCGTCTTCATGTGTGGAGCTGAACCAAGAAGTTTGTACGGGCAAGGAGATCGCGTACTTCGTGAAGATCTACCCCGAGTGAGGATCCTTCGTGGAGGTAAGCCATGATGGAATAGACGAGGTTGCTACTTTGTGGACCCTTGTGGGTGGAGCCCTCCGTGGACTCTCGCGACCGCTACCCTCCGTGGGTTGAAGTCTCCATCAACGTGGACGTACGATAGCACCACCTATCGGAACCACGGGAAAACTCTTCGTGTCTCAAATTGTGTTTGATCTTCCTATCTCTACTCTTTCTTACATGTGCTTGTCTATACTTGTTGACTTGCATGTGTAGGGTGCACTAGACTTGTTAGAATTGCTAAAATCTGCCAACCATTAGAATTGAGAAAAGGTTAGGTTTTTAATTTGTCAAGTAGTCTATTCACCCCCCTCTAGACGTCCCTTCTCGATCCCACAATTGGTATCAGAGCTTTGGTATCCATAGCCTTGGTTTTATCACCATTGGGGGAAGATGGATGTGTCTAGTTTGGGGAGTCTTAGTTGTAGAGTGCATATTCTCGATGGGGAGTACTATAGTCAATGGAATGAGATGCTTAATCTATTCAATGAATTCCATTTGAGCAAGTATGTTAAGAGCCCTTATGTGCCTCCCATTGATCCCTTGCATACTTCACACGAAGAAGAAATTGAGATGCTTCGTAATCTTAGAACCGTTAATCTTATCATTAGAGGATTGCCAAGAAATGTGTTTGATCAAATGAGAAACTTTGAGTGTGCTTATACCTTGTGGAATGATTTAGAGAATAGATATCCAAACTACTCTTTGAAAAATCTTGATGTCATTCTCCATAAAACTATTGCATTTCACAAGATGAAGCCTAGTGATCCTAATTTTGATGACCGTCTCTTTGAGGTTAGAGACCTCATGCATGCTAAAGGAGATGTCATAACTATCAACAACATAATAGTTGAAGCCATCCGCATTCATAATCTTGAAAATTGTCACGATCACAATTCTAACGAATCTCTTGATTCTTATGACGAGGATATCCCACTTGATGATGACAATGTGGAACATGGTACTACGATGAAGATGAGTTGTTCGACATCGAATATGAGAAGACTATGAAGAATCTAAGTCTCATGGCAAACTTCAAAGATTACATGTCCAGAGGAAAAGAGTGGATTCTCGACAGTGGATGCACCGATCACATGACCGGATATAGAGACATGTTTCAAGACATCACACGAAACCATGGACCATGGGGGTATGTGACTTTTGGGGATAACTCCAAGGGTAAGGTACTTGGTCTTGGTAAGGTGGCCATATCTCATGATAGTTCCATTCAAAATGTCATGCTTGTTGAATCCCTTGGCTACAATCTTCTTTCCGTATCTAGACTAGCCGACTTTGGTTTCAATGTGTTATTTACTAAAGTTGATTGCCAAGTGTTTCGTCAAGATAATCATAGCATGGTCTTTACCGGTTTTCACAGAGGTGATCTATACATTGTTGATTTCACTAAGAGATCCAAACCTCACACTTGTCTTACTACAAAATCTTCTAATGGTTGGCTTTGGCATAGAAGGCTAGGACATGTTGGTATGCATAATATAGACAAGATCATCAAAGGTGATCATATACTTGGTGTTAAAGATGTTATGTTTGACAAAGATAGACTTTGTAGTGCTTGTCAAGCACGAAAACAAGTAGGAGGAAGTCATCCCGTAAAAAAATCATGACTACCAGGAGACCACTCGAGTTTCTTCATATGGATCTTTTTGGTCCCAATGCTTACAAGAGCCTCGGTGGAAATTCCTTTGGTCTAGTTATAGTTGAGGATTTTTCCAGATTTACGTGGGTATTCTTCTTGATGATAAGTCGCGGGTGCAAAAGATCTTCAAGAACTTCGCTCGTAAAGCGTAAAATCAATTTGAAGTGAAGATCAAGAAAGTTTAGAGCGACAACGGATCGGAGTTCAAGAACACCAATGTGGATACTTTTCTTGATGAAGAAGGGATTTCACACGAGTTCTCGGCTACGTACACACCTCAACAAAATGGAGTCGTTGAGAGGAAGAACCGGACTCTTATAGAGATGGCTAGAACGATGCTCGACGAATACAAGACGCCAAGACACTTTTGGGTGGAAGCCGTGGAAACAACTTCTCATGCTATGAACTGACTCTACCTACACAAGCTTCTCGGTAAAACGACATACGAGCTACTCACCGGTAACAAGCCCCAAGTTGGATACTTTCGGGTGTTCAGCTCAAAGTGTTACATTCTTGATAAGCATCGCCGTTCTAAATTTGGTCCTAAATCTCATGAAGGTTTCCTACTCAGTTACGGATCAAACTCTCACACTTAACGTGTCTACAACAACTTCACTCGAAAAGTTGAAGAGATAGTAGATGTGAAGTTTGATGAATCTAATGGTTCGCAAGTCGAACAATTGCCAAATGATGTAGGAGATAAGGAACCTTCGGAAGCCATTCAAGACTTGTCCATCGGCAAGATTCGTCCCATGGAGGTGAAGGAAAGCACTTCATCAACCCAAGTGGAAGCCCCTACTTCGCGTCAAGCTGAACCACAAAACAACATGGAAGCATCCAAGCGGTACACGACAAGATGAAGAGGAGGAAGAAGTACATCGTGATGATCCACCTCAACCTCCTTCACCACCACCTCAAGGCAACGACACCTACAACAACGACGAAGAAGATAATGATGATGAGGAAGCTCCACCATCCAACAAGCAAAAGCTACCCCGAGTTCGAGCAAGAGTGAACATGAATCATCCCTTAGAGCAAATATTCAGCGACATACAAACCGGGAGAATCACTCGCTCTAAAACTCGATTGGCTAACTTTTGTGAGCACTACTCATTTATATCTAGTATTGAGCCTTTGAAGGTATAAGAAGCTCTTCAGGACCTGGATTGGGTGAATGCCATGCATGAGGAGCTACACAACTTTGAGAGGAACGAAGTGTGGACACTAGTGGAGAAGCCCAAGGATGAGCAAAACATCATCGGAACCAAATGGGTGTTTCGGAACAAACAAGACGAAGACAGTCAAGTCGTACGCGATAAGGCACGTCTCATGGCTTAAGGCTACACCCAAGTCGAAGGTATGGACTATGGTGAGACCTATGCCCCCGTTGCTAGACTTGAAGCGATTCACATTCTTCTTGCTTATGCTAATCACCATGATATCACTCTTTATTAAATGGATATTAAAAGTGAATTTTTAAATGGCGAGATTGAAGAAGAGGTCTATGTGAAACAACCCCCTGGTTTTCTAAACCCTAAGACACCTAATCATGTCTACAAGCTTCGTAAAGCTCTCTATGGTCTTAAGCAAGCTCCACGAGCTTGGTACAAATGCTTAACGAAGTTTCTTATCGAAAAAGGTTTTGAAATTGGTAAAATTGTCGCAACCTTATCCACAAAAAGAGTTAACGGTGAATTATTTGTGTGCCAAATTTATGTGGATGATATTATCTTTGGATCTACTAACCCACAATTTAGTGATAAATTTGGAAGGTTGATGTCCGAGAAGTATGAGATGTTCATGATGTGTGAGCTGAAATTTTTCCTTGGTTTGCAAATCAAGCAAACGAGAGAAGGAACTTTCATCTCTCAAGCCAAGTATACCAAGGACTTGATCAACAAGTTCAACATGCAAGAGTGTAAAGGTATGAAAACTCCTATGCCTACTAGTGGACACGTTGACCTCACCAAGGAGGACAAACCGGTTGATCAAAAGGTTTATCGATCAATGATTGGTTCATTGCTATATCTATGTGCCTCACGTCCCGATATTATGCTTAGTGTGTGCATGTGCGCTAGATATCAAGCCGCTCCTAAAGAGTGTCATCTTAAGGCCGTGAAAAGAATTTTGAGATACTTGATACAAACACCAAACTTTGGCATATGGCATCCCAAGGGATCTTCTTTTAACCTTGTTGGCTATTCTGACTCGGACTATGCCGGAGATAAGGTTGATAGAAAATCTCGGGTACATGTCAATTTGTTGGTAGATCTCTTGTGTCTTGGTCATCCAAGAAACAAAACTTGGTATCTCTATCTACCGCCGAAGCGGAATACATTGCCGCCGGATCATGTTGTGCGCAATTACTATGGATGACTCAAACTCTTAAGGATTGTTGAATCCATGTGAGACATGTTCCATTGTTGTGTGACAATGAGAGTGCTATTAAGATTGCTCATAATCCCGTGCAACATTCTCAAACTAAACATATTCAAGTTCGTCATCACTTCATTCGTGATCATGTTGCCAAAGGGGACATTAATCTCAAACATGTTTGCACCAACAAGCAATTGGCCGATATCTTTACAAAGTCACTTGATGAGAAAGTGTTTTGTCATTTGAGGAGTGAGTTGAACATCATTGATGCTTCAAACTTTAGCTAGACTCACTCGGATGCATGCAAGGGCATGAGCTTACCCGACTATTTCTTGTTACTAATGATTTCACCAAATCCTATATCTTGGAATTCTATTCTCCCTTGTATTGCATCTAATCTTTTGTAGGTACTTGTATGAATTACATTCCACAGGATTGCTAACAACTCACATCAAAAGCAATCTTGTCTTGACTAAGTATCAACAACCCTACGTTGTGATGGAGGAAGAAGACATCACGAAACATATCCTTGACATACATATGATGAAAACTCTCACTCTTGTCATTTGGATATATTATGTTCTTCCTTGCGTGACTAACCCTTGTAGGAGTACCTAGCTTCAAAGAAAAGAAGGTTTGCTCCCAACTCAAGATGAACTTCATCAACTTTGAGCATCCACTACAAGTCCGCCTACACACCATGTCATCTACATTACGCCAAGGTATGTGATCATATCCTTGAGGAAGCTTTACTCCAAGACATGAGTCAAAGCAATTCAAGTGATATAAAAAATATTAAAATGCTTAAACGAAAAATGGTAACCCCATTTTGAGCTTAACGATGAGTATGACCTATGATCAAGTATTCTTACTTGGCTCCTAAGTCAATATACTCTAATGTAGGTGACCTAGTCACCGACCATCATCTAGATGAAGTATCTTCATTGGTTCATCCTATAGTTGCATGCTTTCTTGGAACCACTCAGTCTCCATCTAGTTGAAAATTCATTGCAAATCCTTTTAAAATTCATTGCAAATCTTTTTGAATCTATTGAAACTTTCTGAAAATATTTTTCGTCAACAAAATGGTCAAAAAATAACTTTGCCAAGTTTCTGATTGCAACTTCGGTCTGTCCAAGATGGGAAAATCAGTTCCACCGATAATGTAGATATACTACCAAGAGATTCTTCGGTACCACCGATATGAATCTCTCCGGCTGTACCGATTTTACCCATAGCCCTAATATTTCCTTATTAGTTCCACCGATTCACTTTGCCTCGGAGTCACCGACTTTTGCCATCACATTGTGTTTATTGCTATTTTCTTGACACCATTAGTCAATGACCTCAATGACCCTTACTCTCTAGGATCCCTTACCCTCTGACCCTTTTTGGAAATTAATGCAAAAGGGGGAGAATTATCAAAGCTTATGCTTATCAAAGGGGGAATAATATGAAGGGGGAGAAAATATAAATCCTATACCTCTCAAGGAGGAGGAACATTTATTATGAGGGAGAGAGAAGAAGGAGAGAGTGCATATGATCTTGTGTTAGACTTGTCTCACCCTACCTACTCCCAATATCTACATGCTAAGATTCAGGGGGAGAGGAAGACTTACGAATCCATACTGATAGAGGCAAAGGTGTCCCGTCTTTCGATGAGATGGTGGCTATCATTTTTGGTGGAGTAGACTTTGACGATCCGACTACGAACGTGCGAGGACGTCGCGCCTTAGCAATCGCTAAAACAATTCCGAGAGGTTATTGACCACGCCAGAGCACGATCAACCTGACCACGAAGGTCAATTTCCTGCACGCAAACGAAGAACAAGCAAGAAATTGAAATTGCAATCTGGATATTGCGAATATAAGAGGAAAGCTTTATTGATGAAAGTGGGGTTCTGTGACGTCTTGGTCTGGTCGTGGAACACAAACGAAGAACACAAAGTTGCAGCTATGACTAACTTTCAATCTAAACAAAACCCAAGTCTAAACGGCACCCTCAGGGCTGTATATATGGGGGAATAGAGGGGGATTTCATGGCCCCCTGGAGGAGATGTCCGAAACCAACCCTAAGTCAGTTTCCCCACACTTACGGACTCTAAAAACAGCCTATGATAAGGTATTTCGAAATTACATGGACCTGGCCCAAAAATAAGGTGGTGCAGCACCTATAATAGCCTATGGACGAAATTTATAAAGTGGTGTCTTGAATATTTCATCCAAGCCTTCATGCTCTCTTTATGGTGGCTTCAAAGTGCGAAAATCACCACTGAAAGCTCCATTGTTCTTTCCCGCACACGCACCTTCTTCTCCATGCTTGTTCCCACTCGAATGTCCATCCTTCTTGTCCATGCCAGGTCCTTCATTCATAAGTAAAACAAAAGTATCTAATTTAGGCAACATCATATGTTCATGAACATTAGAAGGATTTCCAAGAAACGAAAGTACCTGGTAATTCAATTTGCGTGCGCGAGCTCTAGTAACTGGTCCAGTATGTATAACAGCAGGGGTTGTGGGTGTAGCAATGGTATTGATGTCCTCATCATCCTACCCTTCTTGAATGTAAGTCATCCTCGACGAAAGCTCATCTTCCTCACCCAAATAAGGCTTCAAATCTGCAATGTTAAAAGTGGGACTAACCACAAAATCTGTAGGCAGCTCAAGTTTATATGCATTATCATTTATTTTCTCTAACACCTTAAAAGGACCATCAGCACGTGGCATTAGCTTTGACTTGCGTAACTCAGGAAACCTTTCCTTACGCAGATGTAACCAAACAAGATCTCCAGGTGCAAAGACAACATGTTTTCTACCCTTGTCTCTAGCAAGCTTATATTTAGCATTCATACGCTCAATGTTTTCCTTAGTTAACTCATGCATCTTTAATATCAATTCAACACGTTCTTTAGCATCAAAAGATGGAAGAGGCAACAAATCAATAGGTGCACGAGGTAAGAAACCATACACAACTTGAAAAGGGCACATCTTAGTAGTAGAATGTAGTGAACGATTATAAGCAAATTCAATATGAGGTAGGAATTCTTCCCACAATTTTATGTTATTCTTCAAAACAGCCCTAAGCATATTAGACAATGGTATATTGACTACTTCAGTTTGTCCATCAGTTTGAGGGTGACATGTAGTACTGAAAAGCAGTTTTGCCTCCAAGTTAGCCCATAAACATCTCCAAAGTGGCTAGGAAATTTAGCATCACGATCTAAAACAATCGTATTTGGCACGCCATGCAAGCGAATAATTTCACGAAAGAACAAATCAGCAACATTAGCAGCAACATCACTTTTATGACATGGTATAAAGGGTGCCATTTTTGAAAATCTATCCACGACAACAAATATGCTATCCCTCCTGTTGGGGATATACCCCACGGGTATGACCTGCCCAATACATGACCCGGCAACTGCGAGACGGCCCATGAGGGAGATTTCTACCAAAAGCACGAGGCCCAGAAGGCGGCTTATGTTAAGGCCGGCTCATGGGGCGTCATGTGGCGGACCAGCTCACGAGAGAAGACATAGGAATATTCCTTTACTTGAAGAACAAGATGAGTAGGCAAGGTTAGATTAGGTCACGGGTTGTATTTCAACCCGGACTCCATTGTACCCTCGGGGCCTCGACCTGTATATAAAGGGGAGCTCCCGAGGTAGAAAGATCAAGTAAGAAAGAAACCCTCGAGAGCTAGGTTAGCGATTTCGCACCCTTGTGTCGGGTCACGATGCACATGATCACCTATGGGACCACGGGCCCCTTTGTGGTTCAGCAGGGGTGAGGTCACGTTGCACAAAGAGCAGAGGTGGTGAGACAGCACGACGATGAGACGCTAGTGTTTTACCCAGGTTCGGGCCGCTGGGAAGCGTAAAACCCTACTCCTGCTTTGGTGGATTTATCGGGGGGGGGGACACGAAGCACACGCAGAGCCCAAACCCGGCAAGGTTGCCTTCGGGAGAGCTGCTACGCGAGTACAAGTGTCCAAAAGTCCGAATCTTTAGCTAGGTTGCCTTGGGCCTCCTTTTATAGCTCAAGGGGCAACCACGGTGGCAAAACAGACATTATCTAGTGATTAGATAGCCAACAGTGCTAGCATACCTAACTCTGGCACTTATGACAAAATGCCAGCCTAGGTGGCGTGCGGGGATGCATCCCCGATAGGCTTCTACCATCGCTTTGCCTAACTATTGCTTAGTATCTTGACACGCCTCTGGACGGGTGTCAAACGGGCATAATCCGTCTCCCAGCGAGTCGCCACGTACTTAGCGAGAGCCACTTAGCCACCTGAGGGCTCGACACCGCATCAACAAATGACTGGTGTTGTGATGCGGTGGAGCAGTGGCCGATCGGCTCGCGCCTGCCGGGGGATGGCTTGCCGGGTCTTCCTGAAGATGTGTGTGCATCGGTCTCCGGTAGGCACCGGGGACGTGCCTGGCGCAGCTCGGGCCCGTTCTAGGCCGTTGCATCGACCTTGCCAGCGTTGCTTAGCCAGCGTAGGTTGCTTCTGTCGGAGTCTTGGTCTTGGATGCTGGTTCCTCCTTCTTGATGCGCTCCTTGATCTCACATAGAGCGGCTTCTCAGGTTTGGACTGGTTTTGACTATATTTATGCTGATTGGTTCTGTTACTACTGCCTGTGCATAAGTCAGGGGCACTGGGTACCCCAGTCCTAGTGCACCGACAGGAGCCCCCGGGTCTGGCCCAAATGCGCTCGCCCAGCGCCGTTGGGTCAGGCCCAAAATTTATGCACAGGCGCACAATATGAGGGAGTAACTGCCGACTTTCAAGCCAGCACTTACTTACTACCTCAGGCCATTTCCGCCACGCGCGCCGCATGCATTGCGGGGAGTTTGCGGTGGATGCGCATGGCTCAAAGGCATGGGAGTGGCAGAAACTGCAGCACCAGGGATTGGATCAATGGGGCGGTTACATGTTCGCCCATGATCGTGGGTAGTGGGATTGGTGGAGATGGGCGGCCGCCTTGGAGCGGAGGAGAGCCAGCCCCCGTGCCTTTCCCTATAAATTGGGGGGTCACAACGGGTGATGCTCATCCATTCCCTTCTCCTCCTTGATCTCAGGTTCACATAGCTTGCCCTTCTTCTCCGCTTTTGGATGCACCAGTCACCACCATGACGAGGGGGCGAGGACGACTCCCAGCATCCGCCGCGGCGATGAGAGCTTCCCTTCGGGATCATGCCGCTGCTTCAGCCGCGGTGGCGGGAGGCGGTTCCAGCACGTGGGGTGGGAGCGCTGGAAGAGGCCGGGGCCGTCGCGGGGCTTGCGGCCGGGGGAGGCGGAGTGCCGCACCCGATCCTCCTCCGTCGGCGGTTCCTCCCCCAACGACATACTGAAGGTATGACGCTGGAGTTCGTCGTCAGGCTGCGTGGCCCTCTCCGTAGCCGTTTGCGACTCCCTCGCCTTTCGCCAGGGTGATGGAGGTTGGCAAGCCGCACACGATGTGGTTGCGCGTGCACGGCTTCTATAATGGCGCTGCAGGCTGTCGTCGAGTTTCCGGCGCCCCGCGTCATGTTCCTCAGGCGTGGGTGGAAAACCTTCGCACGTGCCCATAATTTCATGAGTGGGTACGTCCTCCGCTTCAAGCTGGTGGAGGCTGACATGCTCTCTATCAAGATCTATGGGCATTCATGCACTCGTCTTGGCTGCTGCGACGAGAGCTCGAGCGACGATGAAAGCTCCTCCTCGAGCGACAGTGACGAGGAGGACAGTGTCGGTGAAAACATCGATAGCGAGTCCCCGGTCGTCAAGACAGAGGACGACGACTCGGACTCCAGCTGACCGCCGGTCGCACTGTCACCGTCAGCTAGCCCCCCGACAGAGCGATTTGCTGGGGGTACTCGACTTGGGCACCGCCTCCTCCCCCAGCTGGACCCTGGCAGGCTCGTGGACTCTGGCTTCGTCTTCCGTGCCGGTGGTCCTGCCGAGCCGCGCCCTGCCGGTCCTGACGGGGTCAGGCTGGGCTTCTGCTTAGGCCCTCCTTTCGTCCTTTCTCCTTTTTGTAGCTTGTTCCTAGGGGAAAAGTCAAATAAAGAGTTGTTTATGGGGCGTCCTCTAATGTATCTCTATCCATTTTGTACCGAAAATGAATGAAAAAAATGCTATTTCTCTTCCTTAAGTACTATCCCTTTCTCCCCTTGTTTATACTGTGTCAACATGTTTGTCCTTGCCGCACGGAACTATTTGCCAGGCCAGTACTAACCGCGAGCGCCAAGGGGGAGCGAGCCCCCGGCAGCAGGCTAGTATCATTTCCCGGCAAGGCTCCTTGTCGGTATCGGCGCGGTCCCCCAGAGCTGATAAGCGACAAGAGCTAGGGGACGGCTCGTCCTGACAAGGGTTTCCATTGCGTGAAGGACTCCATTGTACACAGTAAAAAAGGATAGCAAGGTTTTCCTTAAGGGAGCAAATGGCACCGAGCTTGGAATATGTGATTAGACTTATCTTTTCAGGCAGTATCCCTTTCTGCAGTACGACGGGCCGCCGTCCTTGTTTCTTTGCCCTTCTTCCTTGTTTTCTCGACGGTCAAACATGTAGGGCAAGAGGCCTCTGCCCTCTGGCGAGAGAAAATGTGGTAACAAGGATAATAGGCTCATCAAGTACTCTAGAAAATTTCTAAAAACTTAAAAGCGATAACATTGCAACATAAAAAAAATGCATAGTAAACTTGCAGTTCGATGGTATGATGCAATGCCTAGCTTTATTATTGCATGCACAGGGTCTGCGCCTGGCTTTGTACAAAGGTTTACATGCACCGCGGCAAGGCTTGTACAAAAGGTGGTTGCCGGGGACTGAGCCCGGCAACCGCGCCTTACGGGTAGAACTTACGAAGATGCTCAATATTCCATGAGTTAAGCATTTTGATGCCATCTTCGGTCTCCAGACAGACTGCGCCAGGTCTGGTGACTCGTGCTACCCGGTAAGGGCCTTCCCACTTCAGCGTCAACTTGTTGGTACCCTTGGCGGATTGAACGCGCCTAAGGACAAGGTCACCTTCCTCAAGGCTCGGGGCGTGGACCCTGCGGCTATGATAGCGGCGCAGGGCTTGCTGATAGCATGCAGCACGCACAGCGACCCAGAGACGATCTTCCTCGAGGAGCATGGCATCGTTATGCCGTAGCTGCTCTTGCTCTACTTCATCGTAGGCAAGTACTCGAGGTGACCCGTATATGAGTTCCGTGGGGAGAACTGCTTCCGCCCCATATACTAGGGAGAAGGGCGTGTGGCCGGTAGCTCGATTTGGTGTCATTCTGAGGGACCAAAGAACCACCGGCAGCTCATCTATCTAGCGCTTGCCGCTTCTTTGCAGTTTATTGAAAGTTCTTGTCTTGAGCCCACGCAACACTTCAGCATTCATCCTCTCGACTTGCCCGTTGCTTCTCGGATGGGCAACAAAGGCGAAGGAGACCTTGCTTACGAGGCTTTGGATGTATTGCATAAAGGTGTGGCTCGTGAACTGGGTGCCATTATCGGTGATCACCCTGTTGGGCACTCCAAAACGGCACACTAGTCCTTTCAGGAACTTGACAACTGACTGCGCGGTCACCTTTCTCACTGGTTCCACCTCAGGCCACTTTGCAAACTTGTCGATTGCTACGAACAAGAATTCAAAGCCCTCGACGGCGCTGGGAAAGGGGCCTAAAATATCGAGCCCCTAGACCGAGAATAGCCAGGATAGAGGGATCGTATGGAGAGCTTGCGCTGGTTGATGGATGTTCTTGGAATGGAACTGGCAGGCTTCACACTTGGTGACTAGCTCAGTTGCATCCTGGAGGGCAGTGGGCCAATGGAAACCCTGCCGGACCGGCAAGGGCCCTTGATCCAATGTGAGACCCACACATGCCTCCGTGAATCTCTGCAAACAGCTTCAATCCATCTTCTCGGCGAATGCACCTCAATTTCACACCGTTTGGTCTTTTTCTGTACAGAGTGTCATTGACAAACTGGTACATACTTGACTGACGGGCTCCTTTTTTGGCTTCTTCCTGTTCTTCGGGAAGTTCTCCTGTTTGAAGGAAGTGGACTATATGCTGTGCCCAAGCTAGAGCCTGTGGCTCGATAACAAGGACTAAAGGCGTCTCCTCGTTCATGGGAGCGGTTACCTCGACCGCAAGAACCCGGGGTTCTGCAGGAGGGAGCTGCTCACCAACCGAAACGAGACTGTCCCCGACAGCCTCTCTACCAGCGGCTTCAGGAAGCTCTGCCGGGAAATGTTTGCCGGAGTTCAGATTTCTCCTTTTCCTAGTCATCGTTGATGGGGATACTGATGGCTGAGTGAGGTGGAGGACAAAAGTTCCTGGTTCCACAGGAAGCTTTTGTGTGGCGCACTTTGATAGATGATCAGCGACGCTGTTTTCTGCGCGTGGCACATGCTCTTCTTGCAATCCATCAAAGTGCTCCTCCAGCTTCGTCACCTCTTCCACGTATGCTTCCATCAACGGACTCTGATAATCTTTGTTGACTTGTTTTTACCACGAGTTGAGAATCTCCTCGGATGATCAGTTTCTTGATTCCCAACTCCACCACGATTTTGAGTCTGGCAAGGAGCCCCTCATACTCAGCGGTGTTGTTGGTGGCCTCCTCCCAGGGAAAGTGCATTTGAACCACATATTTGAGATGCTCTCCGGTGGGGGCGATGAGGAGCACGCCTGCTCCGGCGCCCTAAAGCGAGAAAGCACCGTAAAAATACATGATCCATTCCTTAGGCGCTTCTTTGCCGGGGAGAATTGTCTCTGGAACCTCTTCGCCTGGCGTGGGCGTCCATTCCGTAATGAATTCCGCCAACGCCCTACTCTGAATTGTGGAAGTGCTCTCATACTTCAAACCAAAACTTGACAGCTCTAGCGCCTTGATATGGCTCCAACGTATCTATAATTTTTTCTTGTTCAATGTTGTTATATTATCATTCTTGGATGTTTTACAATCATTTTATAGCAACTTTATATCATTTTTTGGGACTAACCTATTGACATAGTGCCAAAGTGCTAGTTGCTGTTTTTGCTTGTTTTTTACTTCGTAGAATATCAGTACCAAATGGAGTCCAATCACGACGAAACTTTTTGGAGATTTTTTCTGGACCAAAAGACACCCAGTGGGCCAAAGAAGAGCCATGAAGGTGGGATGTGGAGAGCACAACCCACCAGGGCGCGCCAGGGGGCCCCCGGCGCACCCTGATGGGTTGTGCTCTCCACGGGGCCCCTCTGCACCGCCTCTGATGCCTATAAATTCCCAAATATTCCAAAAACCCCAGGGGAGTCGACGCAACACAATTCCAGCCGCCGCAAGTTCCAGAACCTCGAGATCCAATCTAAACACCATCACTGAGGGGTTCATCTTCTTCATAGGTGCCTCTCCGATGATGCGTGAGTAGTCCACCATAGACCTACGGGTCCGTAGGCAATAGCTAGATGGCTTCCTCTCTCTCTCTCTCTCTTATGATTCTCAATACAATGGTCTCTTGGAGATCTATTTGATGTAAACTTTTGCGGTGTGATTGTTGGGATCCGATGAATTTTGAGTTCATGATCAGTTTCTATCCATGAATATTATTTGAGTCTTCTTTGATCTCTTATATGCATGATTACTTATAGCCTCGTATTTCTTCTTCGAATCTTTGGTTTAGTTAGGCCAACTAGATGGATTTTTCTTGCCATGGGAAGAGGTGCTTTGTGATGGGTTCGATCTTGCGGTGTCCTTTCCTAGTGACAGAAGGGGCAGCAAGGCACGCATGTATCGTTGACATTAAGGATAACAAGATGGGGTCTATTCCTACATGAATAGATCTTTTCTACATCATGTCATCATTCATATTGCATTACTCCATTTTTCCATGAACTTAATACACTAGATGCATGCTGGATAGCGGTCGATGTGTGGAGTAATAGTGGTCGATGCAGGCAGGAGTCGGTCTACTTATCTTGGACGTGATGCCTATATAATGATCATCGCCTTGGATATCGTCATGATTATTTGATCTTCTATCAATTGCCCAACAGTAATTTGTTCACCCACCGTGTGCTATACTCATGAGAGAAGCCACTAGTGAATCCTACAGCCACCGGGTCTACTTTTCCAACATATTGCTTTCCGATCTATCTTTTTGCCTCTTTGTTTTTAGATCTACAAAACCAAAAACCCAAAAACATATTGCTGCATATTTTATTTGCTCTTTTTATTTTGTGTTCTTGAGAGATCTATCTCTCCTATCTATCACTACCTAATCTATCTTTTTACCGTAGAGAGATTGACAACCTCTCTTTCATGTTAGGTTGCAAGTATTTGTTATTTGTGTGCAGGTGCTGCTTATTGGGTGGTGGTGATCCTCCTACTGGTTCGATAACTTTGGTTTCATAACTGAGGGAAATACTTACCGTCGCTGTGCTACATCATCCCTTCCTCTTTGGGGAAATACCGACACAGTCTCAAGCCATGTCACTCCCACTCTACTATCCTGCCAGTGGCTTCGGGGTTCCTCAATATACGCTACAGCGGAAAGCGGGTGACAACTGTGATCTCGTGGGCTTGGAAGTAGTGGCGCAGTTTCCTCGAGGCCATGATAAGGCCGAAGATCAGCTTTTGCACTCCAGAGGACCTTGACCTAGCCCCTTGTGACAAGGAGCTGACAAAGTATACTGGTCGCTGCACCACTTTCTTCTTTGCCACTTCCTTGAAACTGTCTTCGTTTGCTTGCTTAGGTTCCCCTCGGTTTGTATCAGGTCCTGTCGCGAATGCTTCAGTTCCACCCCTGGTGAAATCAGTCGCAGCGGCTGCATCTTTATCCACTTCTCGCTGCGCCAGCAGCGCTGCACTAACCACTTGATTCGTTGCCGCCAAGTATAGTAGCAACAGTTCCTGCGGTTTAGGCGCGACCAAGGTGGGAGCGGAGGAAAGGTAAGATTTCAGATCTTGTAGTGCTGCTTCTGCTTCCGGGGTCCACTTCATCGGGCCGGCCTTTTTCAAAATCTTGAAAAACGGGAGGGCGCGTTCAGCGGATTTGGAGATGAACCTACTCAACGCGGCAATGCATCCGACCAAGTGTCTTACATCCTTGACGGACTTGGGCGCTTGTATCTGCTCGATTGCTTTGATCTTGTCGGGATTGGCTTCTATTCCTCACTGAGATACAAAGAACCCAAGCAGCTTGCCGGATGGGACACCAAACACACACTTCTCAGGGTTGAGCTTCAAATTGATCTTGTGCAAGTTCATAAATGTTTCTTCCAAGTCTTGTATGAGGGATGCTTCATCTCTGGTTTTACTACTATGTCATCCATGTAAGCTTCCACGTTCCTGTGCAACTGAGGTTCAAATCCAATCTGCACAACCCTTGCAAAGGTAGAACCAGCGCTCTTTAACCCCAAAGGGCATACGTACAAAGCAGTACGTGCCACACGGAGTTATGAACGCGTTCTTTTCCTCGTCTTCCTTGGCCATGAATATCTGATGATATCCGGAGTATGCGTCCAAGAAGGAAAGCAAGTCACACCCGAAAGTGGAATCAACAATCTGATCGATGCACGGCAAGGGAAAAGGGTCCTTCAGGCATGCTTTATTCAAGTCAGTGAAATCAATGCAAGCCTCCATTTCCCATTCGCCATGCTAACCATGTTGGATGCAACACTCCTCTGACCAAACCAGCTTCTTCGAGCTTCTTGATCTCCTCGGCGATGAACTGCTGCCGCTCGAAGGCTTGCTTTCTAGCTTTTTGCTTGACGGGCCTGGCATGAGGGCAGACAACAAGGTGGTGCTCAATTACCTCCTGGGAACACCGGGGATGTCAGATGGTTTCCAAGCAAACACATCGACATTCGCCCGCAGGAAGGCAACGAGCGCGCTTTCCTATTTGTCATTAAAGGTGGCACTGATGGTGAACGTACCATCAGCGCCATCCTGCCCTGCCGGGATCTTCTTCGTCGCAAGATTGGTGACCTTGGATCTTTTGCTAGTGGAACTCTTCGGCAGGTCATCGACGGGTGCAGCACACTCCGAAGAGGCGCGCTTCCTAGAGTCCTTGTCGGCGTCCCTGCTAGACTTCTTCCCCTTCTTCGTTTCCTTGGCGGGAGCTGGGGTTTCCGCGACCTCGGCTGCTACCGCGTCTCGATACATCTTGTCCACACATATAACTGCATCCTTCTTATCAGATGGAATGGAGATGATTCCCATGGGCCCTCGCATCTTCAAAGTGTTGTAAGCATAGCGGGATGCTGCCATGAATTTTGCCAGAGCCGGGCGACCAAGAATTCCATTGTAAGGCAGAGGGAGTTCAACCACATCAAATACCACCTTCTCAGTCCGGTAGTTCAACTCCCCGCCAAACGTCCCAGGCAAAGTGATCTTTCCCTTGGGTCGGCTCCTGCCGGGGTTGATTCCTTGGAACGTACCCGTAGCTTTGAGCTCTTCGTCAGGTATCTGCAGCTTTTCAACCACTTTAGGGGAGATTAAGTTCAACCCCGCCCCGCTGTCAACTAACATCTTGGTTACTTTGAGGTTGCGGATTGTTGGGGAGACCAACAACGGCAAACATCCGACCGCAATGGTGCGGTCAGGATGATCCTCTTCGTCAAAGATGATAGGCGTGTGGGACGATTTGAGTGGCCTTCTGGACTCTGCAGTTGGCTCCATGGCGTTGATCTCACACGCCCACTGCTTGAGCTGGCGATGAGAGGAATGCAAGGACGCACCCCCGTTAACACACATGTCTTCAGTTGCCCTCTGGAATTCTCGATCACCAGACTCTTCTCTATCATCCTCATCATCACTCATATCATCTCCATCTTTCTTCTCACGGCCTCTAGTAGGTTTTTCCTTCTGCTGCGGGGCCTTGCCGCGGCGGCCTCCTCTACCACCACGGCCCTTCTCAGCAGCACCATCTTGGCCTCCCTTCTTGTCACGCTTCTCTACTTCTTAGCAAGCTGCTCAACTTGGCGGCATTCTTGGAGATCATGACCTTTGGTGCGGTGGATTTTGCAGTATGGCCCGTCGGACTTTCCGGTTTTCTCTGCCTCCATGGCCTCCCGACAATCAGCGCACGCGACAGCTCCCTTGCTGGGGGCCTTGGCCTTGGCCTTCTTGTCGGCACTGAGATCACCAGAGCTCTCAACGGCCGACACCGCCTTTCCCATACGCTTTTTATTGTGCCTTTGGTTTTTTCCCCTTCGGGCCAGGGGCATTGTCGTCGTTGTCTGAGTCGACTTTGACGCCAGCCTCCTCTCCGAGGAGTCGCCTTCCTTCCTCGGCACGATCACACTTGTCCGCCAATGTGTACAACTCATTGACGGTCTTGGGGACTCTAACATGCATCTTGCCCCGCATACTCCTGTTGCGCACGTTCGAATGGAACACAGCAATCACAGCTGCAGGGTGTATCTCTGGAATATTGCGGTGTACTTGACTGAATCTCTGGATGTACTTCCACAAGGTTTCTCCCTCCCTCCGCGAAAGGACTTGCAGGTCGCTGGGCTGTCTTGGCTCCTGGTGGCCACCTGTGAAGGCGCCGACAAACTTGTTGCACAAGTCAGCCCATGATGAAATAGAGTTCTCCGGTAGGTGCATCAGCCATGATCTCACATTTGGCTTGAGCGCCAAAAGGAAATAGTTGGCAAGCACCTTCTCATCTCTTCCCCCGGCGGCTTGAACAGCTATCGTATAGATGCCCAGAAATTCCACCGAGTTTAGCTTCCCGGCATATTTCTCCGTTAGTTCAGGCTTGAAAGCTCGGGCCGATGGCCAGCGGACCTATCGCAGCATGCGAGTGAAGGTAGGGCACCCAACCTCATAAGGCAGGTACCCGCCAGCACTGGGCGCGGGGTCGCTAGCATCTGGGCCGTTGCGGCTGTCGGATTGGCGGTGTGCTTCCCGGCGTTGCTCTATGGTGATGCGCGCGTCTTCCCTCCGCCGGTCTTCCAGAACACACCGCTGGTCCCGGCGATCGTGCGGGCCGGACGAGGCCAAAGATGCTTTGTCAAGCTCGTCGTCTTGTGGAGCTCGTTGCGGCTGCCTCTCGGTCTGTTGTCGCGGAGGGGATTGCACCGTTGGCGCGGCCCCTCGACACGACCGTCAGTCCGGGCCGCCATCGCCGTCCATGGGCATTGCGACGTCTCCGCATGCTGCAATTTGCTGGCTTCGACGAAGCCAATCAGACTCTGGATGGTGGCTCTCCACTCGTCCATCTTATCAGCTGCCGGTGGGAAATTTAACAGCAGCTAGGCCCGCGCCATCGCTTCTGCTGCTGTGGCTGGCTTGGCTAGAGAGGCGGATCGCGACGTCGCTCGACTCCTGGTGGAACCAAGAGGGGCGTCACCGCATTCTTGTTGCCGTGCACCGATCGCCGGGGCGGTCTGACGTGGCAACTCATAAGCTGAAGTCACCAAATGCACATGTACAGTGATCCCAGGATCAATGCTCACTAAACACACAGAAACTGAATAACAAGAGTCTTACATCACTTACATACCATCTTGTACAAATTATGACCATGATGGTCAAGCCTTACATTGATAGGGCCATGAATGCCAAACATCAAACATAAACTCGCAGTGGAAATCTTCAACGATAGCGCGGACCCATGCCATCTACCTTAACCCTACATGCATTCTCACTAGAAAGCGGCCTAATTCGCATGTTTGTCACCATGCTACTCTTCACCATATTCCTGTTCTCGCATGCTTGGCCAATTAAATAACCAAGGACAAGCCAGTGAGTACTTTTGAATGTACTCGTAAGCAACCCATGTTTGGAACAAGGTAATCATGCATGGTATAACACTAAGCAGGTAGTTTTGCGGGAAGCTAGTTTTGAGTGCAATATCATGTCCTAACATTTGTAAAATCATGCATCATGAGGTTATAGATATCAATATAAATAGAGTATGAACAACTCTAGTTTAATAATCTCATCAAGTAATCCGACTTAGCTCAAGTACTATTTTGTCACACACACAACAAGTTTTGTGAAAACACTGCCCATAGTTTAAGCAGCGCCACCCAATTGTACTTGACTTTGGATACGACTATTCGAATAGTTTGACACTCCGAAGAGGTTCCACACTTTACCCACAAGACTCGGCGAACTTCCGTGTCATCCATGACTCACGGTATATTACATACCCGAGGTAAGTACCCGAACGACGTCTTTCCCTTGGTAACACTAAACAAAGAATCCACTCGTTGGTACCCATCCCTCATAATGTACATCACACGAGACTCGCTCAACATCGTACCATCCATGATGTACCATCACACGAGACACGATCCATACTCGGCCGTCCAGGCACGACCCCGTATCAAGAGAGTGACTTCGGCTCTCTCGCCACTAGTAATGCGGGCTCTCTGCTAGCATCGACCAAAGTAATCAACAAAACCCCATCCCATAAGGGGTATTGTGGTCATACATGTAAGGATGGGAATGGTCGACTAATCTTAAATCTAATCCGTTTTCGAAACTGTCGGGGAACGACAATCTATGGGTCTGGCAAGGACCCTTTGTGACTAGGCAGAGAGGTCTCTAACGCGCAAAGAGCATCACTGGTTCCTGCGTACACGGGTATTTAGACAGGTTCGGGCCGCCGGAGCGTAAAACCCTATGACATGTGTTCTTGTGGTTTATGGGTGTTCACAGTACAGGGCGCAACAACCCCGGCAGGAGGTTCCTCGGGAGTGCAGCTACACATGTAGAATGAACAGAGTGTCGACCTTTGTAAATGTAGCCATGGGCTTCCTTTTATAGACAAGGGGTTACCACAGTGGAAAAATGGTTTTTACATCTGGTAAACAGTGGATACTGCTCTCTCCCAGAGTGTCAGCAGAGGTGGTAGTGGGAAATACCTAGCCCAGGTGCATTGAATGCGCCGTGAGGTGTCAAGCTGGCGACGTCTCCCGACAAGGATTGCGTCTCCTTCTGTGACGTCCGCCCATCTACCTTCTATTCTCTTGCCACACCATGGGACATGTGTCGTTAAAGCTGTTGTAAATCCCCCCATGCTGCCACGCGCCCCGGCCGATTCCACCTATCCGCCTGCCCGCTCGCCACCTGGTCGATGTAGACAACCAGCCTGACGACGAGGTGCTAGGCCTTAGCGGGTGGAGTCCTTGGTGGGTGCGTGCGTCCTTGGGCCCCCGACAAGGCGTCTTGCTGGGGCTACTTGGTCCGCCCAGTTGGAGGAGTGTTTCTGCCCGGTAAAATCTTGCCGGGCTGGAGGTTGCGGCGTCTGGTGCACAAGTCAGGGTCCTAAGGACCCCGTTTCTTAGTACACCGACAGTAGCCCCTGGGCCTGGGCCACACATGCGTCTGCGACGTTTGTTCGGCTAGGCCCAAAAATAGTGCACAGGCGCACGCGACCGGAATCTTCTGCGGTTATGATGATTTTTACTAACCTTTCCCATGACGTGCATTGACTGCGGGTCGTTGGAGTGGTGGAGCGGGGCGGTCGCCCAAGGAGGCGCGCCCAAAAGCCGCACCGTGTTGGACGAGGAGTGACGCTTCCCTCGTGCCACATGTTTTCACATGGGGCCGCGTACGGGGAAGGGAAACGGTCGCCCAGTAGCGCGCTTGGTAGTGAACAGTGGACTCCCAAGCCTTCCAGTGCTGCTTGAGCGTCTTTGCCTCACCCGTCGCGTCCCGCGCGATGCGTGTCATACGCGGGGCCTGGTATTGGCTGAGAGGGGTGGTCACGGGTGCTAGCTAAGGGCCAGTGGACGTCCGGCCTAGGTCGCGAAGAGTGGGCCCCTTCCCCTTCCCCGACTCTATAAAGAGGGGGGGACTAAGGGGAGGCGCTACTCATTCTTGCCCTCCTGCTCTCAGTCCTTCCCTCATCGTCTTCTTCTTCCCTCGCCTTCTGCCACCTTCTGCGGCGCGTTCCCCTCGAGATGGCAAGGGGCCGCGGTCGTGCTCGCGGGTCAGGTGGCGCTGCGAGGGGCGCTCTGCAAAGCCCGATGCGGATCGTGGTGACGAAGGGGGGGGGTTGGGCCCAGCTCCCGTGGAGGGTCGTCGACCATGGGTCGTGGGCAGACGGCTTCGTCGGCCCGCGGGGCTCGCGGTGGTCGGACGGCTCCGCCGAACCATGGCGGCCGCGGCTACGGCCGTGGTGGCGCGCCTCTCCCTCAACCCCACTCAGCTATCCACGCGGGGAGGAGGTGCTGGAGTTTGTCGTGGTGGTACCTCGCCGTCCCCGGAGCTGGCTGCGCCTCGCTGACCCGTTTGCTCGGGCCACGGAAGGCATCCCGCCCCAGGGGTTATGGCTGCGGGCAGACTGCTGTTGCAACGGCCCCGCCTGGGTGGCCGCCGACCTCTCCGCCGGTAGTGCCATGTTCCTGACGCGGGGGTGGAAGTCATTCGCCCGCTCCCTTGGCCTGGGCCCCGGGCATCTCCTCCATTTCAAGTTTGACGGCGCCGCCACCCTCTTTGTGAAGATCCTCGGGGCGTCTGACGTCCGCTTGGAGTGCTGCGCGGAGAGCTCGAGGTGCAGCGACTATGACTGCTCCAGCGACAGCGACAACGATGGCAACACCTTCAGCATCAAGCAGGAGGAGTCCGACTAGGCGTGCATGGCATCGTAGCTAGGGTTTTAAGGATTCGGGAACAAGGCTCTATTCACGAGACCTCGTTTCCGGATCAACTGCCACATCGTAGTGGTATATCTCTTGTCGGAGGCTGACTGGGTCGTTAGAGGAAATCGTACTCCGACCTAACCCCGTCGCCGAGCTGGGCATCCTTCTCTTTGGAGGCTGGCGGGGACGTTATAGGAAGTCGTACTCCATACCATCCCCGTCGCCGCTGTCGCCAGGCTTAGCGTCCTCATTTTGTATTTAAGCCGAACTCGGCGTTCTTCTTTTGTATTTAATTTGCACCCAATGTAACCTTGCGATGAAATGAAGGGAAAAGATTGGACAGTCTAAGAAAAATGGCAACGGATTCGCTTATGTGCCTTATAAATATTCGCTTTTCTGTCGCGAAAGCCTCACGTCCGTGTGTTTTTCGGGTTCCTTCGCTCGCCAAGGGCACTTGCCGATGCGTACGCCCTCCCTTCGGGCGCTTCTAAGGATAAATCCCGAGCACCCTAATAGAGACGTTGCTTCCGGCAAGGCTGCCCTGCCATCCCCGCCGCGGCAACCTTAAGTATTGGGCATGCTTCCAGCACCCAAGTGCGCAACAAATCTGACAAGGGCTCTTAGCGTGCAAGCTTTCCCGCACGAACAGGAAGAAGTTCGAAAAATTCTTGAAGGGGTCGCGCAAATTAGCTTTTTCCCGTCGCATCTCTTGCCGCCGAACGCTTCCGTAGGTCCATGCACCGTTACTCCCCCCGGGAAGACTTGCACGCGGGGTTCCTTCTCTTTTTGAGAAAAAGAAAGAAGAGAAAAAAGAGTAGGCAAGGAACCTAGGTGGTCCAACAGTCCCCTTACGCAACATGTCATGAAATATACACAAAATGAATATGTACTTTGACAAAAGGTTGCGGAATACTTAGCTTTTATTAACTACGCACATGGTCATCACTTGGCTTTGTACAAAGGATTACATGCCCTTTCGGCATAACTTGCACAAAAGTGGTTGCCGGGCAGACTCGGCAACCGCGCCTCATGGGGTAGAACTTTCAAAGATGCTCGATATTCCACGAGTTTTGCACCGGAGTGCCATCTTCGCTCTCCAGGTGGACTGCACCAGGCTTGGTGACTCATACCACTCGACAAGGACCTTCCCACTTCGGCGTCAACTTGTTTGATCTCTTCACGGACTAAATCCGTCGAAGAGCAAGGTCGCCTTCCTCAACATCATCCTGGCGCGCCATGAGGCTATGGTAGCGGCGCAAGGCCTGCTGGTACCTAGCGGCGCGCAATGCGACCTAGAGACGATCTTCCTCGAGGAGCGTGGCATCGTCATGCCTTCGCCGCTCTTGCTGGTCCTCATCAAAGGCCTGCATTCTCGGTGACCCGTATGTGAGTCCCGTGGGGAGAACTGCTTCTGCACCATAAACTAGGGAGAAGGGTGTCTTGCCGGTGGCTCGATTTGGTGTCGATTGACCAAAGAATCGCCGACAGCTCATCAATCCAGCGCCTTCCGTGCTTGCACAGCCGGTCGAACGTTCTCGTCTTGAAGCCTCTCAACACTTCATCATTTGCCCTTCCTACTTTCCCGTTGCTCCTGGGGTGGGCAGCTGAGGCGAAGCAGACCTTGGTGTCGATATATTGATAGTATTGCATGAAAGTGCTGCTGGTGAACTGCATGCCATTATCGGCGATGATCCTGTTTGGGACCCTGAAACGGCAAACAATCCCTCTGAGAAACTTGGCTGCTGCCTGCTGACGTGGCTTGGACTGCGTCGGTATTTCCCCAAAGAGGAAGGGTTGATGCAGCACAGCGACGGTAAGTATTTCCCTCAGTTATGAAACCAAGGTTATCGAACCAGTAGGAGGATCACCACCACCCAATAAGCAGCACCTGCACACAAACAACAAATACTTGCAACCCGACGCGAAAGAGAGGTTGTCAATCTCTCTATGGTAATAAGATAGATTAGGTAGTGATAGATAGGAGAGATAGATCTCTCAAGAACACAAATAAAAAGACTAAATATGCAGCAATATATTTTTGGGTTTTTGGTTTTGTAGATCTGAAAATAAAGATTACAAAAAACGTAGATCAGAAAGCAATATGATAGAAAGGTAGACCTGGGGGCTGTAGGGTTCACTAGTGGCTTCTCTCATGAGTATAGCGCACGGTGGGTGAACAAATTACTGTTGGGAAATTGATAGAAAATCGAATAGTCATGACGATATCCAAGGCGATGATCATTATATAGGCATCACGTCCATGATAGATAGACCGACTCCTGCCTGCATCTACCTCTATTACTCCACACATCGACCGCTATCCAGCATGCATCTAGTGTATTAAGTTCATGGAAAACGGAGTAATGCAATAAGAACGATGACATGATGTAGACAAGATCTATTCATGTAGGAATAGACCCCATCTTGTTATCCTTAATAGCAACGATACATGCTTGTCTTGCTGCCCCTTCTGTCACTGGGAAAGAACACCGCAAGATTGAACCCATCACAAAGCACCTCTTCCCATGGCAAGAAAAATCAATCTAGTTGGCATAACTAAACCAAAGATTCGAAGAAGAAATACGAGGCTATAAGTAATCATGCATATAAGAGATCAAAGAAGACTCAAATAATATTCATGGATATAAACTAATCATGAACTCAAAACTCATCGGATCCCAACAAACACACCACAAAAGTTTACATCAAATAGATCTCCAAGAGACCATTGTATTGAGAATCATAAGAGAGAGAGAGAGAAGAAGCCATCTAGCTATTGCCTACGGACCCGTAGGTCTATGGTGGACTACTCACCTATCATTGGAGAGGCATCTATGAGGAAGATGAACCCCTCCGTGATGGTGTTTAGATTGGATCTCGCGGTTCTGGAACTTGCGGCGGCTGGAATTGTGTTTCGTCGACTCCTCCAGGGTTTCTGGATTTTCTGGGAATTTGTAGGCATGATAGTCAGTTGACGGGGTGCCCGAGATGCCCAGCCCCCACCAGGCCGTGCCAGGGGGCCTCTGGCGCGCCCTGGTGGGTGCTGGCCACCCTGGGCCCCCTCTTCTGGTGTTCTTTGGCCCATCTTCTTTCTTCTGGTCCGTAAAAAATCCACAAAAATCCCCGCAGCGTTTTATCTCCATTTGGTACTGATTTTCTGCGAAGTAAAAAAACAAACAAAAACAACAACTGGCACTTTGGCACTATGTCAATAGGTTAGTCCCAAAAAATGATATAAAGTTGTAATAAAATGATTGTAAAACATCTAAGAATGATAATATAACAACATGGAACAAGCAAAAATTATAGATACGTTGGAGACGTATCAGCATCCCCAAGCTTAATTCCTGCTCGTCCTCGAGTAGGTGAATGATAAAAACAAAATTTTTGATGTGGAATGCTGCCTAACATGTTCATCATATTCTTTTCTTCTTTGTATAGCATGGACATTTGGACTTGTAAATGATTCAAAGCAATAGTCTAGTTTTAACATAATGACTTCAATACTCAAGCATGTCAACAAGCAACCATGTCTTTCAAAATATCAACACTAAAGAAAGTTATCCCTAGCCCATCATGCTCAATCATTGATCCATTCATGAAACACACTCAAATATTAGCTATGCCCAATGCTCAAGTACGATCATAGTGCCCCCTAGTTGGTGCTTTATAAGAGAAGATGGAGACTCAAAGTAAAAATAAAAATTGCATAAAGTAAATAGATAGGCCCTTCACAGAGGGAAGTAGGGATTTGTAGAGGTGCCAGAGCTCAAGGTTTAAATTGAGAGAGAGAAAATATTTTGGGCGGCATGCCTTAACTGTCAACGAAAACGACAAAGTA
The DNA here is from genome assembly GCA_039707655.1 of Elymus sibiricus. Taxonomy (NCBI): domain Eukaryota; kingdom Viridiplantae; phylum Streptophyta; class Magnoliopsida; order Poales; family Poaceae; genus Elymus; species Elymus sibiricus. Next base: position 214,592,588 of record CM077665.1, on the reverse strand, counting down.
GCTCACAATACTTTCCATGCTAGATATATCATAGGCGGTTCCCAGACAGAAAATAAAGTTTATTCCTTTTTCCACCAAACTTTCACTTTCCATGGCAGGCCGTATCCACGGTTGCCTTCCATACCAACACTTTCCAAGGAATTTATTATTTGACAACATAAAGTAAATATTTTTTTTCTTTTTCATTTCGGGAATGGGCATCCCTATTACCGCCGCACTCTCGTGCAATGACAAGTGAATAAACACTCATCTTGAGAATACCACATCTAGCATGGAAAAATATTGGACACTCCCCACCGTTTCATGAGAGGTACGAGCACACAAAAGAGAAAATTTATTTTGAAAATTTAGAGATGGCACATAAAAATTTGCTTGGAACGGAATGGAAATACCGCATATAGGTAGGTATGGTGGACTCATATGGCAAAACTTGGTTTAAGGATTTTGGATGCACAAGTAGTATTTCTACTTAGTACAAATGAAGGCTAGCAAATAGATTGGGAAGCAACCAAACCAAGAAACGAATAATCACATAAGTGAGCATTGAACATAACTAACACCGAATCATGCACCACAAGTAGGATGTAACTTCATTGCATAACTATTGACTTTCGTGCGTGCATAGGGAATCACAAACCTTAACACCAATATTCCTACTAAGCATAATTACTCACTAACATGACTCACATATTACTATCATCATGTTTCAAAACTATTACAAGGAATCAAGTTTAATTTGTCCAATGATCTTCATGAAAGTTTTTATTATATCCTCCTTGGATATCTATCACTTTGGGACTAGTTTAATATATTGCCATTGCTTTTTGGCAAGCGAAAATAAATTTAAGTGAAGCACATGAGCATAAAGATTTCATATCTCAAAAAGGTATAAGTGAAGCATGAGAGGATTTCTTCAAAGTTTTACTAACTCTCAAATTAATCTAAGTGAAGCATGAGAGTTTTCTACAAAAGTTTCCAAGCACACCATGCTCAAAAAGATATAAGTGAAGCACTAGAGCAATTCTATAGCTCAAAAAATTTAAGTGAAGCACATAGAGCAATTCTAACAAATCATAGCATGATTTTGGCTTTCTCAAATAGGTGTGTACAACAAGGATACAAAGTAAAAACTAACAAACAAAGCAAGCAAAGATACAAGACGCTCCAAGCAAAACACATGATATGTGACGAATAAAAATATAGCTCCAAGTAAAATACCGATGGTTGTTAGAAGAAAGAGGGGATGCCACTCGGGGGCATCCCCAAGCTTAGTTGCTTGTTACTCTTTGGATATATCTTGGGGGTGCAGTAGCATCCCCAAGCTTAGGCTTTTGCTACTCCTTATTCCTTCATCCATCGTGATCTCACCCAAAACTTGAAAACTTCAATCACACAAAACTCAACAAAATCTTCGTGAGATCCGTTAATATAAGAAAGCAAATCACTACTTTAGGTACTGTTGTAAACCCATTTAATATTTATAATTGCATTATACCTACTGTATTTTAACTTTACCATGGCTTATACCCCCATATACAAACCATAGATTCATCAAGACAAGCACACAATGCAACAAAAACAGAATCTGTCTCAAACAAAACCGTCTGTAGTAATCTGTACCATATCTATACTTCTGTAACTCTAAACATTCTTAAAAATTAGGACAACGTAAGGAATTTGTATAGAAACACTGTGTTAAAATTTGAGCTCAATATCACGTTCAAGCAAAAAATGAAAATTCATATACTGGACGCAAAGTTTCTGTTTCAGATTCAGCATCACTTCTACTCATCCTATGAATCATCCTAACGGTTCTACTTGGCACAAACACTAAATAAACCATAAAAACACAATCATAACAGAGGAATAATTGTGTCAACACTCAAAAACAGAAAGCAAAAAGCAAAAAATTATTTATTCGTTGGGTTGCCTCCCAACAAGCGCTATTGTTTTACGCCCCTAGCTAGGCCTATTGGATAGATTCAAATATTGTCACCTTTGGTTTTCAACTCTTCAATCACAAAACTAGATTTCTTCAAGGATTTAGCATGCATGTTCTTAACGATAACACTCCTAGCAAGAAAACCAAAAAATTCATTCTTGTAAATAGGATCTCTTATGATTTCAACAAATTCGGGATGAATACTAATCATTTTAAGATCCCCCTTGTGGCCACTAGTTGTAGCAACTTTGTTCTTAGTGACTTGCGTGGTCTTGCCAATTTTTACGGGAGTTTTTTCAATAGACTTGATAGAAGAAAAAGCCGAACCCAAATTACTAAAGATCTCTTCCAACTTATCAATACGGTAAGGACTTTCTTCTACCCTTTCGTTAACTACGGTTTCTTTTGTCTTAAACAATTTAAGAGCATCTCCCGCCTTAGATCAAATTTTATTAGCAAGATTATGCGTCTTTTTATCTAGATCATCAAGATGTTCCTTAGTAATCATCTTCTTTTCGATAGCATCTAATCTCTCCATAACGTGCTCGAGAGTTAAAGTTGTTTCATTGATCATGATAGGTGGCGATCCCACTAAACTTCCCAAAGCATTAAAAGCATCCAAATATGGACACATCAAGAAATTCCCACCGGTAATCGTATCAAGGACGAATCTATACCAAGTGGTAATGCCAACATAGTAACCGCGAAGAAGAACAACAGTAGATTGCTTACGGATAGATCTATTATGAGCATTGCAAATCCTATACCAAGCATCTTTTAGGTTCTCCCTTCCCCTTTGGTTAAAATTAAGAACCTCATTATCGGGAGTACACGCAATAAAGGAAGAACTAGCCATAGTGACAAGGCAAGAGATCTGGCGAGAAAAGGGCAAACGAAAAAGAGGGCGAATAAAACGGCAAATTGGTGAAGTGCGGGAGAGGAAAACGAGAGGCAAATGGCAGATAATGTAATTGCAAGGAGATGAGATTTGTGATTAGGAACCTGGTAGATGATGATGGAGTCCCCTCGGCGCCTACGATAGGCACGTAGAAGAGACCGCTTCCTCCCTGGCAACGGCGCCAGAAATTCCTTTGACGTGGCTTGCACTGCGGCGGTATTTCCCCAAAGAGGAAGGGATGATGCAGCACAGCGACGGTAAGTATTTCCCTCAATTATGAAACCAAGGTTATCGAACCAGTAGGAGGATCACTACCACCCAATAAGAAACACCAACACACAAACAACAAATACTTGCAACCCGACGCGAAAGAGAGGTTGTCAATCTCTCTACGGTAATAAGATAGATTAGGTAGTGATAGATAGGACAGATAGATCTCTCAAGAAAACAAATAAAAAGAGTAAATATGCAGCAATATATTTTGGGGTTTTTGGTTTTGTAGATCTGAAAATAAAGATTGCAAAAAACGTGGATTGGAAAGCAATATGATAGAAAAGTAGACCCGGGGGCCGTAGGGTTCACTAGTGGCTTCTCTCATGAGTATAGCGCACGGTGGGTGAACAAATTACTGTTAGGCAATTGATAGAAAATCAAATAGTCATGACGATATCCAAGGCGATGATCATTATATAGGCATCACGTCCAAGATAGATAGACCGACTCTTGCCTGCATCTACCTCTATTACTCCACACATCGACCGCTATCCAGCATGCATCTAGTGTATTAAGTTCATGGAAAAACGGAGTAATGCAATAAGAATGATGACATGATGTAGACAAGATCTATTCATGTAGGAATAGACCCCATCTTGTTATCCTTAATAGCAACGATACATGTGTGTCTTGCTGCCCCTTCTGTCACTGGGAAAGAACACCGCAAGGTCGAACCCATCACAAAGCACCTCTTCCCATGGCAAGAAAAATCGATCTAGTTGGCCTAACTAAACCAAAGATTCGAAGAAGAAATACGAGGCTATAAGTAATCATGCATATAAGAGATCAAAGAAGACTCAAATAATATTCATGGATAGAAACTGATCATGAACTCAAAATTCATCGGATCCCAACAAACACACCGCAAAAGTTTACATCAAATAGATCTCCAAGAGACCATTGTATTGAGATTCATAAGAGAGAGAGAGAGAAGAAGCCATCTAGCTATTGCCTATGGACCCGTAGGTCTATGGTGGACTACTCACGCATCATCGAAGAGGCACCTATGAGGAAGATGAACCCCTCCGTGATGGTGTTTATATTGGATCTCGCAGTTCTGGAACTTGCGGCGGATGGAATTGTGTTTCGTCGACTCCTCTAGGGTTTCTGGATTTTCTGGATTTTCTGGGAATTTATAGGCACGATAGTCGGTTGAGGGGGTTCTCGAGGTGCCCAGCCCCCACCAGGCCGTGCCAGGGGGCCTCTGGCGCGCCCTGGTGGGTGCTGTCCACCCTGGGCCCCCTCTTCTGGTGTTCTTTGTCCCATCTTTCTTCTGGTCCGTAAAAAATCCACAAAAATCCCCGCAGCGTTTTGTCTCCGTTTGGTACTGATTTTCTGCGAAGTAAAAACAAACAAAAATAGCAACTGGCACTTTGGCACTATGTCAATAGGTTAGTCCCAAAAAATGATATAAAGTTGTAATAAAATGATTGTAAAACATCCAAGAATGACAATATAACAGCATGGAACAAGCAAAAATTATAGATACGTTGGAGACGTATCACCTGCACCGTTACCGTTCTCACTGGCTAAACTTTGGTCCACTTTGTGAACTTGTCGATGGCGACGAAAAAGAACTAGAAGTCCCTGGTAGCGTGGGGGAGGGGGCCGACGATGTCGAGCCCCAAGACCGAGAATGGCCAGGAGAGCGGCACGGTTTGAAGGGCTTGTGCTACTTGCTGTATCTTCTTGGCGTGATATTGTCATGCGCCACATGTTGTTACCACCGCCAAGGCGTCTTGAAGGGCTGTGGGCCAGTAGAAGCCTTGCCGGAACGCCTTCCCGACAAGGGCTGTTGGAGTGTGTGGTTCCCCGACACGCGGGTAATCACTCCCGGCAACCCTCTCGGCGGCCACTGATGGCTCTTCTGGAAGATGGTCGCCGGAATCGACTTTCCTTTTTCTGCTCTTCCGTGTTGAAGGGTTGACTGAGGGTTGTGTCAGTCAGAGGACAAAAGTGCCTGGTTCCACAGGTAGCTTCTGCACAGCTCTCTTTGACAGGTCATCAGCAACATCATTGTCGGCACGAGGGACATGCTCCATTTGCAGACCGTCAAATCGCTTCTCCAATCTCCACACCTCATTAACATAGGCTTCCATCAAGGGGCTTTGATAATCTTTGTTTACTTGGTGAACAACAAACTGTGAGTCTCCCCGTACTATCAGCCTTGTGATGCCAAGATCGGCTGCTATCCTCAACCCGGCCAGCAGCCCTTCATACTCAGTTGTGTTGTTTGTCGACTCCTCCCTGGGAAAGTGCATCTGGACCACGTACTTGAGATGCTCTCTGGTGGGCACAATGAGTAGCACTCCGGCAGCAGCGCCTTGCAGCGAGAAAGCTCCATCAAAGTACATGACCCATTCTTGAGGCGCTTCCTTGTCGGGGAGTGTTGTCTCAGGTATTTATTCATCTGGCGTTGGCATCCATTCTGCTATGAACTCTGCCAAGGCCCTGCTCTGGATTGTCACCATACTCTCAAAGCTCAAGTTGAAACTAGCCAGCTCCAATGCCCACTCGACGATCCTGTTGGTCGCCTCTTGATTTATCATGATACGCTGCATCGGAAACCTGGTGACCACGATGATGTGGTGTGCTTGGAAGTAGTGGCGCAACTTCCGGGAGGCCATAAGGAGGCCGAAAAGCATCTTATGCATCCCAGAGTATCTTGAAAATGCCCACTGCGGGAGGGAGCTGATAAAATACACTGATCGCTGCAACATCTTATTCTTTCGCACAACTTGTTGATTCTCTCTTTGCATCATGTCTGTGTCTGATTCTGGCTTGTTTGTTGCCGGCTCGGGGGTCTCTGTCTCGTCTCCCTTAGCTACCCTCTCCGCCACTAGTGCAACACTAACCACTTGGTTCATCGCCGCTAAGTACAGCAGCAACGGCTCCTCTGGTTTATGCGCGACGAGGACTGGCGTTCATGACAGGTACTTCTTCAGATCCTACAATGTTGCCTCTGCTTTCGGGGTCCAAGTCATTGGTCCCACTTTCTTCAAGATCTTGAAAAACGGCAAGGCACGCTCTGCGGACTTGGAAATGAACTTGCTGAGGGTGGCGATGTAGCCCGCCAGACGGCGTACGTCCTTGATGCGCTTCGGCGCTTCCAGCTGCTCAATTGCTTCGATCTTGGCGGGGAGGGCTTCAGTCCTGCATAGTGAGACGAAGAACCCAAGGAGCTTGCCGGAGGGGACTCCGAAGACGCACTTCTCGGGGTTGAGCTTTAGGTTGATCTTGCGCAGGTTTGCGAAGGTTTCTTCTAGGTCTTGCACCAACATGTCCTTGTTCTTGGTCTTGACCACTATGTCATCCATGTATGCTTCTACATTCCTTTGTAGTTGTGGGCCTAAAAGAATCTGGACTGCCCTTGCAAATGTGGAACCGGCGCTCGACAATCGAACGACATGCGTCTGAAGCAGTACGCGCCGCAGGGGTGATGAACGCCGTTTTCTCTTCGTCCTCCTTGGCCATGTAGATATGGTGATAACCAGAGTATGCGTCAAGGAAGGATGACAGGTCGCAGCCAACGGTTGAGTCCACTATCTGATCGATGCGCGGCAAGGGGAATGGGTCCTTTGGGCAGGCCTTGTTGACGTTGGTGAAGCCGATGCAAAGCCTCCATTTCCCGTTCGCCTTGCGCACAACCACAGGGTTTGCCAACCAAGTTGGGTGGATCACGCCTCTAATCAAACCTGTTGCTTCTAGCTTCTTAATCTCTTCGGCAATGAACTCTTGCCGCTCTAATGCTTGTTTTCTGACCTTCTGCTTGACGGGGTGCGCGTGGGGGCAAATGACAAGGTGGTGGTCAATCACCTCCTTGGAAACACCGGGGATGTCTGATGGTTGCCACGCAAACACATCGACATTCGCCCGCGGGAAGGTGACGAGCGCGCTTTCCTATTTGCTGCCGAGGGTGGCACTTATGGTGAAAGTGCCGCCCTCGCCTCTCTCCCGCACAACCACTTGCTTCATCTTGGGAATGGTCACTGTCGTGGTTTTGTCACGGCAAGATGTTCTCGTGACAGAACTTAGGTGTGAGGCCATCGCAACTAGGTGGCGGCTTGAGAGGGGTTGGTCGGATTCGAGAGACGCGCGTTTACCCAGGTTCGGCCCCTCCGATGGAGGTAAAAGCCTACGTCCTGCTTTGTGTGTATTGATGAGGAGGATGATCTCGATTACAAGGGGGTTGTTTTGCTACCTCTAGTCTCGAGATCCTCTAATCTGTCTATCTCTAATGATTTGAACTTGTCCCTCTTGGGGCGCCTTGCCCCTCCTTTTATAAATTGAAGGGGTAGGCTTACATGTAGAGTCCTACTAGGACTAGGATTCGGACTAGTCTTTCTTGAATCCTAATCCGGGTCTTGTTTCTCTTGTGAGGGAATTCTTTCCTCTCCTTGGGCCTTCTCTATGAGCCGCCTTCCGCCGGGGTGCATGCCTGGCCTTGGGCCTTGCCGTCCAGGTTGACCCGATAAAACACGGCGCCCGTATGAGCCGCCAAATGATGGGTCGGGTCATTCTCCTGGCCGGGTCAAACCGTGGGTAATATCCCCGACATTAGCCCCCAGGTTTGCTTGAATTTATTCATGGTAAGCTCCTGAAATAATAATAAATATGCTAAGAGACCAGCTTGCTCCACTGGCCGACTTAATTTAATGAAGTGGCTCCTTGAAAATCCGGTTTTCTTCTTCATATTTAACGAGTCGTCTTCACAATCATCTTGCTGGTCCGTGTCCTTTGCAGGAAAAATATTGGAAAATAAAACACCCATATGTCGGTGAGTCGGCCTCCAATGCTTTGTCTTGATGGAAATATTGGAGACAAGAAAACCATATGAAGTTGAGCTGGCTTCCATTGTTTCGGCTTTGATGAAAATATTGGTAACAGAACTTCGTCCGTTGTTAAATCACTTCATGGGACGCGGGGATCTTGTCGGGTCATCAGTCGTAGTGGATGCCAACTTAGGATAAAAACATTGCTGATTAATGGATGTTGAACTTGCCAACTTGTGAAGAAGGGTTGCTTATATAGGCTATGCCGGGTCATGATCTTTGATAATGCCGGGTCATGATCGTTGGTGACGCCGGGTCAAACAACTGGACTCCAGTTGACTTGATAAAATTATTGGGAATACAGAAAATTCGTGTGATGTTGGGTCGGCTTTCTGGGCATTTTCTATGAATAACTTGGAGAAGATGATCTTTGCAAACCTCCATCAAGAAATGAGACCAGTCTCGCTCATAATTGATAGCTTGAAAGTGTTCTTCAATTTTTTGATATATCCATATTACCTGTAGCCCCCAAGCTCCAAGTTTATTAGTTCATGATGACTTGCTGATTTACAATAATATCTTTGACTGTGTAGCCCCCAAGTGCCGGGTTGTCTTGCCTGCAGCAGCCTGGAACTTGTAATTGTCTTATACTTATTAAACTTGAGCCATTGTAGCCCCCAATGGCCGGGTTGTTTTGCCTGCAACAACCTGGGACTTTGAACTTGGTTTTGAATGTTGTAGGTAGATAACTTTGGAGAAATCCAGCTTGTCATCTGAGTCGCCAGTTATAAACTGAATATCTTGCATTTCACATGTGTAGCCCCCAAGGGCCGACTCATCAGTATGTGATGGGTCGGGTCTTCAATTTGGACCTTATAATCTATTTAAACAGCTGAATACTGTAGCCCCCAAGTGCCGGGTCGCATGTCTGCGACGACTCGGGACTTTAGAAAATTTGATATGAGTAGTGTAGCCCCCAAGTGCCGGGTCGTTTGTGTGCAGCGAATCGAGACTTATATGCACTTCTCCTTTGAAAAGAAAAAACATCATATGATGTAGCCCCCAAGTGCCGGGTCACATGCCTGCGGCGACTTGGGACTGTGTGAGAATAATATAACCCATCATAATGCACTTTAGAAGTTCTCTTGAACTAATATTGATCTGATTTGAATGAATCCTTGCCCGTGGTTGTAGTGTAACCCGGTACGAATATCCTGGAATAATACCTTTGTCCTTGAAATGAAATCCCTGCTCGGGGTTGCGGTGTAACCCGGCAAATATATGTTTGAGAAATCCATAAGTGTTGTAGTTTACTACCGAGCACAGGTTAAAAAAAATCCAAGAGCTGGTCAATTAAATGAGCCAGTCATTTCTTTCGAGCTGGCTTGAAAAATCCCAATCATTTAATACTGGTTATGATAGACCATGATGAGGATCCGACCATTTTGGCTATCAAAGATTTATTTGTTCCTGTAGAAGTTTACGATGTAATCCGGTTTGAAGACCGGCTTTCCGCAACATAAATAAATATAGATATGTATGTATGATGCATTATGTAATGATACAATGCCGGATGATGTATGTGTATGATAATAGAGTATAAAAATGCCAGTTTCCAAGGCATGACATAAAGACCGACTTTCGAGGCTCGAGTCTTGCTTTAATGAAGCGGGTGTGATAACCCATGGTTTATCCTAGCTCTTTGTATGCTGGCTCTCACATGACTCAAGCCGGTGTTTTAACCTTGAGAAGTTCAGGGTTCAAAGATGGATTGACTTGTCAAGAGTACACGGGGTCGCCTGATCGGAGTCGCATCAAACATACATGCAGCTTTAACCATTTTGTGGCGTTGATGGGCCGGATCAAGAGGGTGAGAAAGCTAAACTTGATGTGTTGGAAGCCCCCAAGTGACCTATGATCATGGAAAAGCTCAGCATAGGATTACAGGAGACAATGCTTCTACTGCAAAACATCTGGGGTCCAGATAAGCCGACTTGATTCCATTGATCATAATATGATAATATGATGATCCAATAAGGCCGGATACCTATGTTTGAGCAGCGCATCATGGCAGTTGGTCCTCTTTGGCAACCTGTAATTTTTTGCTCATAAGGCAGGGCACCTGGGACCTGGTTGTCTTCCTTGCAATGACCCGGGATTATTGTATTTTTGAGCCCGGTTGAATCTGCCAAGCCATGTCTGTGTAGCCCCCGATTCTTAAGTCGACGCGAGGAGGCGGCTTGAGAGTCTTCATAGTTGACCGTGGCATAAGCCGGCATATAATTCACGGCTGAACGATGGATTTTATCCAAACTGGAGATGTTGTAGTGAGATGATGATCTTTGTGATGCTCATCATATGTCTTTTGCAGATATCGTGGCCAAATTGAGTTTATATGCTTCTTGACCCATGCTTTGTTATTCGTATGTAGTCCGGCTCTCCTGTCTCCTCTAGGGCCATTTCTTTTCTTTGCCGCTGTCTTTTGAATTGCCGACTCAATAATGGCCGGCTCAAACTGTAGCTTCTCCAGGGATGTTTCCTTCATGGCAAGCTCTCTTGGTGTGAGTGGAGGCTGGCACTTGTTTTGGTGATGTTGCATAAGACATGATTCCGAATGTCCTTGTTTCCTTTGCTCCCATGTTGTTGGAGGAGACGGGCCATGGGGGCGGTTTCGTGCGTCCGTAGGACGACTCAAGTGAGCAGGCGCAGCATCCGTGTGTTGATGTAGACCGGACCGCGGGGGCGACGGCTTGAGCGCGTCCATTGGACGGCTTGTACGGGTGTATGCGGCCCCGGCGTGTTGATGGAGACGTGGAAGTCAACCACAAAGTTCGAAACCGGCTTGATAGCGCGGATGCGAGAGTTGGCCGCGACGTTTGTAAGCCGGTGCGGATGGCGAGTCGACAGTGGCGTTGTAAGACGGCGTGGTTGCGAGGGCCGGTCGTGGCATCGTAAGCCGGCGCAGTCGCGTGAGACGGCCGCGGCGTGTTGATGTAGACCAGATCACACGGGCGACGGCCTGCACGCGTGTCCGTCGAGCAGTGTGGCATGGACGGAGATTGGCGCATAATGTTATTGGTGCGATCTCCATATTTGTGGTCTAATGCCACACCACTTTTATAATAAACAATTGTCCTGCGTAAAAATTTCACAGGTAAAAGTAATTGTTCTTAAAAAAAATAATATATGCACTGAAAAAAATAGATTGGATGGATTTCACCTGATGTGTATATTATTATTTGTTCCAGGAGTAGGCCGGGTCGCTGGGCCGGCGGCCTGCGTGTCTCCATAGGGCGGCTCGAGCGAGCAGGCGCGGCACCGGCATATTGATGTAGACTGGACCGCGGGGGTTTAGTCCTGCAACGACCCGGGGTTCTATTCTGTGGATTTTGCGTGTTTGTAGTGAACTTAGTCATCTACTTCTGCAAAACTCCGGCTTGATAGCTCATTTACTGTTAGTGACGTGGCCTAAGCCGGTGGAGGCCTGAGGGCAACTTATCGAAGTAGGCCGCCGGGGGATCAAAATCAACCACAGTAGTGTCGGCGAAGCTGTAGGCGGCGTGTCATTGTCGATATAGTAGCCGTCCACGGTGGTGTCGAAGTCGTCCAGGTCATAGTCGAGGATGATCGCGGTAAAGAGGCAGTCATCACCCACGGCGAGTCGAAGCTGCTCCTGATGATGGCTAGGTAGGCCGAATACTTCTGACCCGGCAGCCAACTCGCCAATTCTCCTTGTGTACGTACTCATCGTGCGTGCAGACATACAAGCCCTTTTTTTAGAACTGCGTACGTAAATGCTGACGTCCAACCTGGCACCTTCATGAGCTGACATGATTGAATGGTATGCTGCACTGGCCATTCTCGACTGCGACACCTAGTGAAGATGCGATCGCTTGGTTCATCATGAATTTCATTTCCTTGTTTTTGATCTTGACCTCATCCAAGAGCTTTTCATTTTCTCAAGCTCGTCCAACTCTGAATAATAGATGGTGTTTATCTTCTGCATGTACTGTACAAGCTACCTTCAGCCTTGGGCATGTCGTACGTGGACGTCCAAGCTGGTGAAATTAATGTGCCTTTGGCATCCAATGTGCAGGGATTGAACCTTTGCTCAACTCTAATATCAGCATGCCCTGGTGTTTCTTATTGTACTTAAGCCTTTCATCTTCTTCAGCCTTAACATCCTGAAGAAGCATCGAGGAAAGGCGGACTGCACATTATCATTTTCTGTAGCATAGCATCGAGCAAAGGCTGCCACATCCCATCATCATGTCCTCTACAAACCTCAAAAACTCCACCAATGTTGGTATCCTATTCTCCATCCACACACTTCTCCATTACGTGAACATCATGCTCCAAGCTCCTCCCACTACTTCTTGCCTCCGATGACTCAGATTCACGGGGCAGTTCATCCCCGGTACTGCTCCTACCTTTGTAGATTGGCGGAATTCAGAGACCACACACCATTGATCCTTTCATCCCTATTCAGTGGCCAGTGTAGCAGAACGGCTCGGTCTTGATGGCGTGCGCATGAGAGGGCGGCGTCAACAGGCGCAGGTGCGGACAGGCACGCGTTGGCGCGGTGCAGGAGTAGGTCGGCCATAAGCGGAGCCGAGGCGAGGGGCACGAGGGTGGGGGATCCGACGCGCGCACGACGCGGGCGCGAAGCAGATGAGGCGCGGCAGAGCCGGCACGCGCGACGCGAGCTCGGAGCAGAGGGGGCACACCGGACGTGGAGCGAGGCGGTGCGGAGAGGCGGGCACGACCGCAGTAGAAGTGATTCGGCGGATTGAAGGCGAGGCCGTGGCAGCGATGGCAGGGGACTGCGGGCAGCCGGCTCAGGTGCCTCGGAGGGCAGCGGAGGCAGAGGCGGCCCGGAGTAGCGGCCTACCATAGGCGGAGGCGCGTGGCGCGCGGGGCAGCCGTCGGCCCAGGACGACTCGAGACTGGGTCGAGTGGAGGCCGGTGTGTGCGGACCCGGTAGTGGTCGGCTGTGACGGCGCGACGCGGCAGCCGTGGAGGCGCGGCGCATAGGGCGACGGTTTGACGAAGGCTGGTCTCGGCGTGAGGCCGCGGTCGGCTTGAGGCGACAAAAACATGACGGAGGTGGATTCGACGTGGAAGCAAGGTTGACCGGAGCAGCGACGGGTCGACGAGGTGGCTCCAGCGAGCTGCGACGGCGAGTGGCTGAGCCGGTGCGCGGGGGCGTGGCCAGGATGGAGCGGGCGAGCGGGTAAAGCTACCGGAGGCGGGAGCAGGTGGAGGCGTGTCAGAGGGGGGGGGGGGGGGGGGGGGGGGGGTGCAGCGGGCGCGATGGCTGGGCGGCTCGGACGCGCGCCGGCGGAGCAGGCTCAGAGCGAGGCGAGGCGTGCGCGCGGCAGCCGCGAGCTAGCGGTGAGGCACGACAGCAGTCGGCGGGCGCACTGAGCCGGCGAGAGCGGGGCACTTTCCTTTCTTCCTTTGGACTTGATCCGTACTCGAGTCAAAGTAGTACTCCGTTTGATTTTTCTTTCTTGAGCCGGTACAGTCGTCTGAGTCCATGATCTGAAAACATGCTCCACCTTCTCTCCTTTTTTTATGCAGCGCTCTGCTTTTGTTTCCACTTCCTGCTTACTTTTGTCATGATGTACGATCAAGTTACGGATTGCTTCCTGGCAAGAAGACTGTGCGTGCGCATTTGTGCGATCGGCAATCCGGTGTTTTGACGGATAAAAACACGTCTCGTAGGGTGGCGCAACGACAAACATTGTTAGTCTCGGCGGATTACGTTTGCAACAAAATCAATCTTTGATCTGGCAGATCCCGACAATGTGGCGGCAAACAGACCGTAACCATAATCTCTCTCGATTATGTTCCACGCTGTTTAGACTACTCATGCAGTGTTGATGTAGATCCTTCCGCGCCGGATCTTCTTCATCCGGACAATTGCGAGCTTCTCGATTCTTGAAGAGCTCCCTCCAAGAGCATAACACCACCGTGCTGCCGTGCCTCACGGTGGGCGCCAACTGTCGTGGTTTTGTTACGGCAAGATGTTTTCGTGAGAGAACTTAGGTGTGAGACCATCGCAACTAGGTGGCGGCTTGAGAGGGGTTGGTCGGAATTGAGAGACGCGCGTTTACCCAGGTTCGGCCCCTCCGATGGAGGTAAAAGCCTACGTCCTGCTTTGTGTGTATTGATGAGGAGTATGATCTCGATTACAAGGGGGTTGTTTTGCTACCTCTAGTCTCGAGAGCCTCTAATCTGTCTATCTCTAATGACTTGAACTTGTCCCTCTTGGGGCGCCTTGCCCCTCCTTATATAAGTTGAAGGGGTAGGCTTACATGTAGAGTCCTACTAGGACTAGGATTTAGGCTAGTCTTTCTTGAATCCTAATATGGGTCTTGTTTCTCTTATGAGGGAATTATTTCCTCTTCTTGGGCCTTCTCTGTGAGCCGCCTTCCGTCGGGGTGCACACCGGGCCTTGGGCCTTGCCGTTCAGGTTGACCCGATAAAACACGACACCCGTATGAGCCGCCAAATGATGGGCCGGGTCATTCTCCTGGCCGGGTCAAACCGTGGGTAATATCCTCGACAGTCACCTTGTCTTTCTTGCTCCTGGCGGCAGAGGTCTCTGGTAATTCCTCGACGCTGCACTCTACCGTGCGCTTCCCGGAGTTCTTACGAGACTCGCCAGAGCTCTTATCCTTGTTCTTCCTCAACGGCCCAAGATGAGATGGACTCCTCCAGCAAGTTCACCAGCCAACTCCTCACGTTGGGCTTGAGCGCCAGTGGGAAGTAGTTGGCGAGTATCTTCTCATTCCGCCCCCCTACGGCCTGCACGGCGATGGTGTAGATGCCGAGGAACTCCAAGGGACAGATCTTGCCGTCGTACTTGTCGGGCAGCTCGGGTTTCATGGCTCTGCTGGAAGGCCAGCAAACCTGCCGCAACTCACGGGTGAACGTCAGGCATCCCACCTTGTAAGGTAGGCTACCGGGCGCCCCCGGCGTGGGTTCGTCGATGGCAGGGTCCACGTGGCCGTCAGATTGACGGCGAGTCTCATGCCGTTTCTCGATGGTCGTGCGGGGCGCTGATCTTGGTCACGTCGCGGGTTCGGAGAGGCGTACGACACCTCGTCTTGTACTTCAGTACGGCGGGAAGTTCGTTGCGGAGGTGACTGGACCGTATGCGCCCCGCCAGCGTCGCGCCCGGTGGCTGGGCCTCCCGAAGCCGCTTGGCGTGCGTGCGATGGTCCTCCTCCCTCCGGCTTGTCGCGGTTTGCAAAGCTCAACAAACTATGTATGGTCGCCCTCCAGTCCTCCATTTTCTCCGGTGCAGGCGGGAAGTTCAGCAACAGTTGCGCCTGCGCGAGAGTTTCTTCTGCGGTTTTGGGCATGGAGTGGCGCGAGGCATGGGTGATGCTCTTACTCCTGACAATTTCAGGAGGAGTGTTCGCGCGTACCGTCGCACGCCGCCCATATTCCCCAGGAGGTTGCTGTCGAGCTTGGCCATGCGCGTCTTGGGAAGGCACACGGGGATCTTGTCCGCTGAAAGCACATTTGCTCCTTGGTGGTTTTGGTAATTAATAACAACATATATGTCATTGAACTAATGTTTCCACTAAGCATATTTCAGGAAAAGTTCAATGATAGGGATGGCAAAAGGATTGTGGAGAACCCCAAGATGCAAGGAAATGGATTGGCAAAGCTTCAAGCATGAGGACTCTACATTTTATTTTGTGAGAAATCACTTTGAGTCCATAGGAAAGCCAATACTATTAAAAGGGGGTAAGGTACTGTTGGTGAACAAGATGCTCCACGTGCACAAGAGATAGTCACCAAAAACACCCACAAGCTCTTCCACAAAAGTCTGTCCAAAGCCAAATATCCAAAATCGGTGCAACCAACAATTCCCACTTGGTGCCACCGATTCCCAAACTCAGACAGACCCATGCCAAAACCTAGCACATCGGTGCCACCGATTCCACTTCGGTGCCACCGAGTTTGGGTTGCCAACTTTCTGTTACCTCGATTCACAAAATAGGTACCACAAAGTTTGCTGGATCGGCGTCACCGAGTTGCGCAATCTAACCATTGGTCACCTAATCGGTACCACCGAGATTTATATATCAGTCTCACCGAGATTCAAAAGTTGCTACCTTTGGAGCAACTCGGTACCACCGAGTTTTACACTTCGGTGTCACCGAGTTGGTCACTTTAGGTGTAACGGTCGGATTTTTGGGGATGCCTATATATACCCCTTCACCACCACCCACTCGAAAGAGAAGCACTCAGAACTATTCCATACTTGCCCCATCCAATTTTCTGAGAGAGAGCCACCTACTCATGTGTTGAGATCAAGCTATTCCACTCCATCCATATGAATCTTGATCTCTAGCCTCCTCAAGTTGCTTTCCACCAAATCAATCTCTTCCACCATAGCCAAATCTATGAGAGAGTGATTGTGTGTTGAGGAGTCTATCATCTTGAAGCACAAGAGCAAGGAGTTCATCGACATTGCCGAGCCTATTAACTTTTGGAGGGTGGTGCCTCCTAGATTGGTTAGGTGTCGCTTGGGAGCCTCCTACTTCGTATTGTGGAGTTGAACCAAGAAGTTTGTACGGGCAAGGAGATCGCCTACTTCGTGAAGATCTACCCATAGTGAGGCTAGTCCTTCGTGGACGGAAACTGTTATGGAATAGTCAAGGTTGCTACTTCGTGGACCCTTATGGGTGGAGCCCTCCGTGGACTCTCGCGACCGTTATCCTCCGTGGGTTGAAGACTCCATAAACGTGGACGTACGATAGCACCACCTATCGGAACCACGGGAAAAATCTTCGTGTCTACAAATTGTGTTTGATCTTCCTCCCTACCCTCTACTATACATGCTTGTTGTTACTTTCCGGTGCTATACTCTTAGACATGCATGTGTAGGGTGTGCTTGACTTGCTATCATTGCTAAAATCTGCCAACACTTAAAATTGGGAAAAGGTAGAATTTTTATTTGGTCAAGTAGTCTAATCCCCCCCTCTAGACATACTTTCGGTCCTACAAGTGGTATCAGAGCCTTGGTCTCCATTGCATTGGTCTCACAACCTAGGAGGGTATGGCGTCTAATGAGGGAAATTATCATCGTAGAGGTCCGTACTTTGATGGCACTAATTTTCCTAGTTGGAAGCACAAAATGAAAATGCATATTCTTGGTCATAACCCCGCCGTTTGGGTTGTTGTTCGTGTTGTCTTGCAAGGTGAATTCTTTGGTGATGGAAAGGAACCGAATCGTGAAGCGACCGCGGATGAATTGAAGATGTTACAATACAACGCTCAAGTATGTGACATTCTCTTCAACTGCCTATGCCCTGAAGAATTCAACAAAATCAGCCGTCTTGAGAATGCAAAAGAGATTTGGGATACTTTGGTTGATATGCACGAAGGTACCGAATCCGTGAGAGAATCCAAGTTGGACGTTCTTCAAAGTCAGCTTGACAAGTTCAAGATGAAGGATGGTGAAGGAGTCACAGAGATGTACTATAGGCTAGCTCTCATCACCAATGAGATTGCCGGCTTAGGAAGCGAAGAAATGGCCGACAAATTCATCATCAAGAAGATACTTAGAGCTTTGGATGAGAGATACGACACCGTGTGCACGTTGATCCAAATGATGCCCAACTACAAAGATCTCAAGCCTACGGAAGTCATTGGAAGGATTGTTGCTCATGAGATGACACTCAAAGACAAAGAAGAGCTTCACGACAAGTCTAGTGGTGCTTACAAAGCCACAAGTGATGCTCCCGCAACTTCAAGCGACAACCTTGTCACCAATGAAGAGATAAGCCTCATGTCAAGAAATTCAACAAGTTCTACAAGAATAGAGGCAAAGAACGAAGCTCCAACTCAAGATATGAAGAGAAGCGTTCGTCAAGTCGTGACCGAAACTGCTACAATTGTGGGAAGCCCGGACACTACTCCAATGAGTGCACGGCTCCCTACAAACGAAGAGAAGAGTCACCTAGAAGACGAAGCTCAAGGAATGAATCACCACAAAGAGAGAGAAGGAGTAGAGATGATCGTTATGAATGAAGACCCTCAAGGAGAAGTAGGGAATCGGAGAAGAAGGACAAGTACACCAAGAGCTACACAAGAAGAAGACATCAAGCTCATGTTGGTGAATGGGTTTCCGGCTCCGACTCCGACAACAACTCCGAGAGAAGCTATCACTCCAACTCCGACTATAGTAAAGATAAAGGTGTTGCCGACTTGCACTAGTGACTACAAACTCCTATGATCTATTTGATTCACCAAATGAAGGGAGTGGAAGTTGCTTCATGGCTAAAGACCCCAAGATATCACACCCTGAGTATCTTGATTTCGATAGTGATGAAGATGACTTACTTTGTGATGATGACTTGCTCTTTGATAAAACTAGTAATGTTAGTCAAAATGAACTTGATAATTCTCATGTTTGCCAAAATAAGTCGTTTGATGATGATAAGATGAAAATAGAACAACTAACTAAAGAATTAAACACTCTTAAGTTAGCCCATGAATCTACTCTCGAAGATCATAGAGAGCTTGTAAGGACTCATGAGAAGCTACGCTTCTAGAAGCTCACCTTGGAGCAAGAGCATGAGTTTCTTAAAGCTATCAATGACGATCTCCGAAAGAAGACTTCATCTTATCTAGCCAAACAATTACTCTTGTCTACATTCATGCCACAAGTTAAATCTAGACAAACTTGTAACAAAGGCAAGAAAGGTTCTTCATCTAGTAGCAACAATAAAAATGCTAAACCTAATGATGTTGCTTCTAGTAGTTCTATTGATTCCACTAATGATGATTCTCTTAGCCAAGTTACACTTGAGCAAGAAAACACTTTATTGAAAGGAATTATAGAGAAAGGTATCTACAAGAGTCTTGCCGGGTGTAAGCAATTTGAGGAAATTGTACGCAAGCACGGAGGATACCGGAAGAACCATGGCATTGGCTACTTCAACGCTAATGGAGTTGAATGGGAAGAAGGTCAATACCCCAAGCCAAAGTTTGTTCCTCAAAAGGAGAAGTATGAACATACCCCTCCCAAGGGAACAAACACTCAAGATGACCTTCCACCACAAGACCACAAGCTCAAGGGCAAGAACAAGCTTCAAGAGGACATTGACTCATATGAAGATGAATCCCAAGCTTTGGTGGAGTGGGTTTCCAAGGCTACTTCAAGCTCAACTTCTACAAGGGCCACTTCAAAACCAAGGATCCCCATCAAGTTGATGTGGGTCCCCAAGAAAAAGAACTAGAGAAGTTCTTGAGGGGTGACTCCGCCAATGAAATTCACTCACATTCATTATTGGCAAGAACAAGTTGCAATAAACTCCAACTCTATGCAATAGTTCAAGGAGTCACACATTCCCTCAAAGGTAAGCAAGGGACAAGGTAATCAACAATTCCATGGACATCATCATGTATGCATTGCACTCCATGTCCATAGATATCCTTGTATTTGTCTCTTGTGTGTTGGGACTAACCCAAGTAGGTGAGAAGAGTAAGGAAACAACAAGGATGCTCCCAACTCATGGTGATCTTCATCAACCTTGAACATCCACCACTACCTCACCAACATGAAGTTTTCATCGACAAAACCCAAGGTTAGTTTATCCCTCCTATGGGGGGATGTCACATCAAGGGGGAGCTTTACTCTAAGACTTGAGTTAAAGCATCTTATAGTATGTGACAACATTAAATGCTTTATGTAAAAGTGGTAACCCCACTTGTGCTTAAACGATGAGTATGACCTATGATCAAGTATTTTTACTTGGCTCCTAAGTCAATATACTCATATATAGATGACTCCGTCATCGCCAAAATGCTTGATAGATGCTAGTATGTATGTGCATGTTTGCCATGATTTCATTTGACATCTTATTGTGTGAGCATGTTGGTCTGCATTTATTTATCCATTCAAGGACATCCAATTGTTGCTATTTGGCTTTTGATTTTTCTTTTGCCAATTGGATGGACAAGAATGCCTAGGACCACTCTCTAGCTATCTATGCTTTCTTACCTCATACTCTATTCTTGCTGCATCACAAAATTTGAACAAGGACTTTCGATTTCTCAGTGTGAGGAGCACTCGGAGTTCCGTATCGACAAAGGACTGACCATTAAAACCTCCCAAGTGCATCTCGGTGGAACCAACCCAAAATCTCGGTCTCACCGAATGCCTAGGGTTGATCTGGTTTTCTATCTCGGTACCACCGATTCCATCTTCTCGGTTACACCGAGTTTCCCTGTCAGCAGACAGTTGAGGAACTCGGTGACACCGAAAAGTTAGAATCGGTGTCACCGACAGCCATGGGTTTATATAGAGGCGGACCCGACTTTTGAAATCTATTCTTCAACCATCGCCCCCTCCGAAACCCTTGCTGCCGAACCAAGGCCCCTGGTCATCGCCTTCGTCTTCCCGAGCGCCTCCGCCATTGGAAGTCTCCGCCGTCGATGGAATTCTCTCCCCCGTCACCGCCGTAGTGAAGTCGTCACCAAGCTAGGGTACGATTTCACCCCCTCATGCGCTCCAACCTCCGATTCTTGCGCATTAGGGCTTCTCCAGCGATAATCCACAGTTTGAGATTGATTCATCCATGAGAAACTCCTGTAGAATAGCGAACGAACGATTTTTTAGGTTTTGCCGTCCGCCACATGAATCTCGGTGGAACCGACGCAAAAGAATCGGTAGCACCGATTCGCTTTTCTGGTCGACTGAGAACAGTCTCGGTGAAACCGAGTGCCCATTTTCGGTCTCACCGAAAGTAGGTGCCAAGTTTCTATTATGGAGATTGTCTGTCTCGGTAGGTCCAAAATGTTTGCTTCGGTTGTACCGACATACATTTGGCAGAATGCAAAACTTGAGAAATTTTAGTTCAATCTTTTGAAAATATCTGCATTTTGTGATGACTCATCCCTTTCACTCTTCTACACTCTATTCACAGGGTCAGAGATGTCTGCTTCAGATGATAGCCAGAATGATCTCAGAGAGCAGAGTGTTGACATGAGCTCAGGCACTAGTCCTGCGGGGAGCTATGATGACATTCCTAGGTCTCCTGATCTGCCCAAAGCTGCAACCAGGGCAAGGAGGAAGCTCAATTCTGATGAGGAGGATGAGGACTTCATCCCTGAGGAGCTGCCCAAGAGAGATGATGCTGCCAAGACCACCACTGCTGCCACTACTTCCAAGAAGAAAAAAGCTATCAGGAAGGAGTATGCTAGCTCTGGGTCAGCAAGAGCACCTGAGAGTGCTAGGGCAACAATGACTCTTCACCTTGAGTCACCCCAAAGAAGTCCATGCCTAAGAAGGCAGGAGAGAAGAAGAGAGCCAGGAAGAGGATCATCCATGTCATTGGCACAAAAACCTCTATGTATGAGGATCCAGAAGAGGCAGCTGCTGAGGAGGAGGAGGAAGAGCCAGTTGCCAAGGCCCCTCCTAAGAAGAAGAAGAAGCTTATGGCAGATGCTATGCCTAAGGCTACCACATCCAAGAGCACCAAGACTGGACCCAAGAAGGCTGCTGCTGCTGAAAAGCCTAAGAGGTTCTCCAAAGAGATACCAGCTTCCAGCAAGAACAAGACCTCCACTTTTAGGGAAGCTGAGGATGATGATTTCACTGCTTTGATGAAGCTAAGACCACACCTTCCAGAGCACAATGCCAGCCACCTGCTTGCTGAAGACATGAAGAAGAGGAAGGACTCTGGTTTGAGGGAATGGAGAGCCATTGATCCATATGCCCAGAGAAGGAAAACAGTTGTGGACTACAGGTTTTATACCAAGGAGCAACAAGATTTCTACGAGACAATCTTGCTTGATAAGAGCCCAGCTGTAAGTGACATGAGATATGTTGATTGGAAGTATATCAATGAGAATCAAGATTACTTCCCAAGTGTTCAAGACAACTTTCACTGCATTGGTTTGGATGAATTTGTTGGCAAGGAATTCACTGCATGGAACGATGAGATGATCATGCAATTCTACTCCACTGCTCACTTCTATGGAGATGGTAGGATTGTATGGATGACTGAAGGAGCAAGGTATGAATCAACTATTGAGGAATGGGCTGCCATCTTAGGAGTCCCAAAGGTGGAAGAAGGAGATCTGGATGTCTATTCTGAATCCAAGGAGAGCCATGATGCTATGAAGAATATGTACAATGAGATCCCTGCTGCAAACTTGAAATCTCACAAGTTAGGATCCATTTACTTCCTCCAGGCTGGTCTCCGCACCATGAACACCATCTTGAGGCACACCTTAATGCCTAAGTCTGGAGATGACAAGATGATTAGAGGCTATTCCATCAACATGTTGATCCATCTTGATAGACACACCAGGATAAGGGTGATGGACTTGATAGTAGAGACTGTGAAGAGGGTTGCTGCTGATCAGAAGCGCTCATGCTGCTATGCACCCTACATTCAGATGCTCATCAACTCCAAGATGGAGAAGCACATCTTTGCTCTTGACAGGCCACATTTGCCCCTACAGCCTGATCTAGAAGACAACATTGTGCTGATGAACCCAGATCATCCCACCTCAGCTGCAGCACAGGCAGAGGCAGAGGCAGCTAGAGCCACTAGTGCTCAATTCCCTAGATCCAGGAATGAGCAAATGGATCTCTTGATCAATACCGTTCAGGGCATGCAGAAGGATATCAAGGACATCTTGGAGAATCAGCATAGTCTTGTGAGGATCATGGAGAATAGGATCAAGACAGTCAATGACAAGGTGGATGGGCTGACCAAGACCGTGAACGAGCTCAAGAAGGAAGTTGATAGTGTGCCTATTCCCCACACTACAGATGATGAGGATGACTCTCCTCTCAGGCCAGGCACTCAGTTCACTACTCAGGCCAGATCAGCCACAGTGCCAGCTCCAGAGTTGAGGCCTTCTTCATCAGCACCTGTTACAGCCTCTTCAGCTCCATCAGCTCCTCCAGTTTCTCCAGTTGCTACTCCAACTCCGTCCATGACGTCAGCTAAAGTCTTCGCCGACGCAGTTCTCTCGACTCCTTCACCAGCTACCGGAGGAGATCAGCCCCAGAAGAACGATTAGCTATATACCTTTGAACTTTTTGGTAACTTGTTGCCAAAGGGGGAGAAGATGTATATAAATCTTTAGGCTTCGAGTGAGAGAGCGTTGGTTTTTTATCGCTTTACAAAACATTTGATCTTTTGGTTTGCTTGTGTTAAACTTTGTTGGTGCTTGATCTTACACTTGATGTGTATCGCTACTATTTCCTATCATTGTGATGCTTATGAGATGGTCATTCACCGTTACTTGATTGTGTTGTGCTATGATATTCATTCTTATTATTCTCGCACACCACCAAGTTGTATGTGACATGAAAGAGTGTCCTATGTACCTAATCGATTGTGCATTTGCATTCAAACGCAAATTCAATATAATGCACAAATTTAGAGGGAGCTCTTGCTTATCACATACTTCTCAAAGCGACGATTATATTCATTGATTATATCATATGTCGAAGCTTTGATCTATATGTTGTCATCAATTACCAAAAAGGGGGAGATTGAAAGCACATTTTCTCCCTTGGTGGTTTTGGTAATTAATAACAACATATATGTCATTGAACTAATGTTTCCACTAAGCATATTTCAGGAAAAGTTCAATGATAGGGATGGCAAAAGGATTGTGGAGAACCCCAAGATGCAAGGAAATGGATTGGCAAAGCTTCAAGCAAGAGGACACTACATTTTACTTTGTGAGAAATCACTTTGAGTCCATAGGAAAGCCAATACTATTAAAAGGGGGTAAGGTAATGTTGGTGAACAAGATGCTCCACGTGCACAAGAGATAGTCACCAAAAACACCCACAAGCTCTTCCACAAAAGTCTGTCCAAAGCCAAATATCCAAAATCGGTGCAACCAACAATTCCCACTCGGTGCCACCGATTCCCAAACTCAGACAGACCCATGCCAAACCCTAGCACATCGGTGCAACCGATTCCACTTCGGTGCCACCGAGTTTGGGTTGCCAACTTTCTGTTACCTCGATTCACAAAATCGGTACCACCGAGTTTGCTGGATCGGCGTCACCGAGTTACGCAATCTGACCATTGGTCACCTAATCGGCACCACCGAGATTTATATATCGGTCTCATCGAGATTCAAAAGTTGCTACCTTTGGAGCAACTCGGTACCACCGAGTTTTACACTTCGGTGTCACCGAGTTGGTCACTTTAGGTGTAACGGTTGGATTTTTGGGGATGCCTATATATACCCCTTCACCACCACGCACTCGAAAGAGAAGCACTCAGAACTATTCCATACTTGCCCCATCCAATTTTCTGAGAGAGAGCCACCTACTCATGTGTTGAGATCAAACTATTCCACTCCATCCATATGAATCTTGATCTCTAGCCTCCCCAAGTTGCTTTCCACCAAATCAATCTCTTCCACCATAGCCAAATCTGTGAGAGAGTGATTGTGTGTTGAGGAGTCTATCATCTTGAAGCACAAGAGTAAGGAGTTCATCGACATTGCTGAGCCTATTACCTTTTGGAGGGTGGTGCCTCCTAGATTGGTTAGGTATCGCTTGGGAGCCTCCTACTTCGTGTTGTGGAGTTGAACCAAGAAGTTTGTACGGGCAAGGAGATCGCCTACTTCGTGAAGATCTACCCATAGTGAGGCTAGTCCTTCGTGGACGGAAGCCGTTATGGAATAGTCAAGGTTGCTACTTCGTGGACCCTTATGGGTGGAGCCCTCCGTGGACTCTCGCGACCGTTACCCTCCGTGGGTTGAAGACTCCATAAACGTGGACGTACGATAGCACCACCTATCGGAACCATGGGAAAAATCTTCGTGTCTACAAATTGCGTTTGATCTTCCTCCCTACCCTCAACTATACATGCTTGTTGTTACTTTCCGCTGCTATACTCTTAGACATGCATGTGTAGGGTGTGCTTGACTTGCTATCATTGCTAAAATCTGCCAACACTTAAAATTGGGAAAAAGGTAGAATTTTTATTTGGTCAAGTAGTCTAATCCCCCCTCTAGACATACTTTCGGTCCTACATCCGCGCGCCGCCACGACTTGTCGCCTCGGGGGTGTTGGTCGCGGTTGCCCTGTGAAGGACGCGGCAGGGGTGCAGTCGCCCTCGCCGCTGCCTCGGCATCAGCCCCCGATGCCGTCGGCGCGTCCCGCGTCTCTATGACAGCGGGGTCCAGGGCATGGCTCGTGGAGCTTCGCGTGTTGTTTTGGCTGCACTCAACAGCGTGGTGAGCATGGGGGTCGCCTCCATCGGTGCTGCCGACGGCTGCCTGAGATGGTAGATTGGATGTGGTCACAACAGGTGTCGCCGCGCCCTTGGCCTTCTTGGGGGCCATGGGCGTCGATGAAGCTGCTGATGAAGATGCGCAGAGATCAGCGAAGGTTCGCGCAATAGAACCTGCCCCCTACCTGGCGCGCCAAAGATGTCGGGGAACGACAATCTATGGGTCCGGCCAGGACCCTTTGTGACTAGGCAGACAGGTCTCTAACGCGCAAAGAGCATCGCTGGTTCCTACGTACATGGGGATTTAGACAGGTTTGGCATGCCGGAGCGTAAAACCCTACGTCCTGTGTTCTTGTGGTTTATGGGTGTTCACAGTACAGGGCGCAACAACCCCGGCAAGAGGTGCCTCGGGAGTGCAGCTTCGCGTGTAGAATGAACAGAGTGTCGACCATTGTAAGGTAGCCATGGGCCTCCTTTTATAGACAAGGGGTTACCACAGTGCCAAAATGGTCTTTACATCTGGTAAACAGTGGATACTGCTCTCTGCCAGAGTGTCTGCAGAGGTGGTAGTGAGAAATACCTAACCCTGACAGACTAGTACAGGCGCATTGAATGCGTTGTGAGGTGTCAAGCTGGTGACGTCTCCCGACAAGGATTGCATCTCCTTCTGTGTCGTCCTCCCAGCTACCTTCTATTCTTTTGCCATGCCATGGGACGGGTGTCGTTAAAGCTGCTGTAAATCCCCCCATGCTGTCACGCGCCCCGGCCGGTTCCACCTATCCGCCTGCCTGCTCGCCACCTGGTCGATGTAGACAACCAGCCCGGCGACGTGGAGCTAGGCCTTCGCGGGCGGAGTCCTTGGCAGGCGCATGAGTCCTTGAGCCCCCGACAAGGCGTCTTGCCGGGGCTACTTGGTCTTTGCTCATCGTAGTTGGAGGAATGTTTCTGCCCGACAAAATCTCGCCAGGCTGGAGGCTGCGGCGTCTGGTGCACAACTCAGGGTGCTAAGGACCCTGTTTCTTAGTACACCAACAGAAACCACTCACACAACTTGCCTCGGTACACCATTTCTTTCTCAAGCGGTTACCTAGCTCATCATCTCCCTCGGGCATTAGTGGCACCCGATGTGGTTTTCAAAAAGTCTTTGGTAAAACCTTTTGTTTCCCATACCAATGCATATTCCCGTCCCACTTGTGCAGCAGCTACTAGCACCTAACTACTTCCCACCCATATAACTCTCAACGGAAAGTAGAGTCATGCACAATGCAAGTATCAACGAGAATGCATCAGAGACAACCCAACAAGGTGGTCACCATATCATCATGCTATTTTATGCAAAAGTAAAGTGCTATAATGCCATGCACAAAAATAGTTTCATCAACATGGTCAAAGGGTTGCTTGTGTGGCTTAGCAAAGTCTTTGATCCTTCTAGTCCTTCACCAGCACTCCATCTACTTCGTCATCTGTGGCACCCCGATAGAGGGCCGACGCACGCCAGCCCCAGGATAAGACCTGGCGCACGTCAAAGACATGATACAGCAATTCCAGGCACAAAAATGGCTTTATTAATATAATGGAGTATTACAATACTGTTGCTTACGACAATATTACATAGCTCCAAGGCTAACTAAATGGCAGCAGAGGTCTTGGTTCAGCGGCAACGACGTCTCTGGCTGGGCTCCATAACTCACAGGACTGGCTTGGTTACGATCTAGCACGACGGATCTTCTCCTGCAACTGGCCACGTGCAAGGCCAGGTGAGTACTTTGAATGTACTCGCAAGACAACCAAATACATAGCAACCAAACAAGCAGATGACAAAGCAAGCCCTATGCTATGCATGAATTACTCCTAAGCATGGCATGAAATTTAACAAGGAAAGCATGGATCAGGCATATAATCTACATAGCATGGCAATGATCACATTAAGTAATGCGAGTACTTACTGTTACCGAATACCAACTTACTCTCTTCTGGGTTGTCTCACAACCCTCGAAATACTCATGATTCAACCTGAAACTGATCCAAATCCGATCCAAATCATGTGGTCATCCGGCCACTCATCATATAGCCATCCCTTGGCTAACAGATCATATTCCTAACATCATCTGATGTCTACTCACGATGAGTTCTTCCATCATTATCATCATTATTACAGTTGACCACCTAGTGAGGTTTGGACGGGCTGTCCAATACCGTGGACGCGGCTATTCGAATAGATTTTTACACTCTGTAGAGGTTGCGCACTTTACCCACACCATGAAGCACCTGTCCTCGTGATCCCACTTGGGTGGACCAGCGTTGCTCCAACGGAACTCGCCTGACCCGTGACTCTCTCATCGTACCACCGGCATTCATCCTTCCCCGGAGTCCTGCTCTGGGTGGCCCCTGTGTCCTCATGACACCTGTGTCCTCATGACACCTGCCACCGTCGTGGCCAAACTAAACTGTCCCAAACGTGGACTCCCGGGCTAAACAATCAACTGGGCTCACAGGGTTATCACCGCCTACCTGATCAGGGTAGCACGCGTGCATAACCCTCCCTCTTTGGAGGTACCGGTGAAAGAGCACGCGATCAGACCAAGTCAAGGCCGTCCCATACCGGCAAATGTGGCTGCACGGATAAGACCGGACAGGTGACTCAAGATCAACCAACTAAGTTTAGTTTATTAATCCAACTCAACATATCCATCATCGTACCATTTCACCGACAACTGTAAGTGCTAGCATAGCAAGATCATAGTACTGATGGCAGGAGATCAACCATAGTACTAACATGACTATGTCATTATCAATATTATTACCAGCATGGCAAAGTATGAGAACAAGTCATAACCTTAGATGAAAGGTAGTGCTAACATCTAATACGGGTGGCACAACAAGTGTATGCAAATGCGGACTAACAGGTGATACAGATAAACACACAGGGTGCAAGCAAAATCATCACGCAAGTCCGGAGCTCATGGTAAGAGGTTGGCTTGCCTGGGGGGGGGGTCGATGAATACGCCGGGAAGAAGTGCAGAAAGTCTACGGAAAGGATTGCCGGAAAAGTTCTCTCTCGGAGGGCTCAATCGGAGGACAAGGGCAAAATGGTTATTTCCACTGTGTGAAAATATTTTGAAAATAGTACCATCGGAACGGGCTCGACGAGACGAAGACGTGGGCGTTGGTTTTACCTCAATCGGGGTTACGGTCGCAAAGTTACGGTCGTTCGTTGTTTAGGCAGAAAATAAATAAAAGCATATTCATTTTCGGCCTAAACCAGTGAACGTCCACTAATTAATAGATTCGGCCGCCGGCTGGACCCGAAGGCGTATTTCAGCTTTTACGCCTTCGCGCGGGGAAAGCGCATTCCAACTAGAGGCTGCGGTAGAGTACGCTTTCCAGAAGCAAAAGCGTATTCATGGGAATACGCTTTCACTTAAAAACGCGCGGGTCCGGGTTGACTATTCTTTCTCCAGCTGACCTGCGGGCCCCGCATCATCTCTTATCTCTCTCCTCCCCTGGTCTCCTTCCTCCCGACGCCGCAGGAACAGAAGAGGCGCCAGGGCCGTTCGGCCACGCCCGACGCCGGCGTTCCCCCACTCGGCTGCTCCCGCCGGCGAGCTGGACGGGCTCACGGCGCCGTCCCGTGCTCAGCGGTGGTCGCCAGGGGCTTGGGGTCGCAAGGGGAAGGGCATCCACAGCCGGCAGAGGGCGGCGGCCACGGCCGCTGGGGAGCTACTCCGGCAGCGCTCCCCCGGAGTAACTGAAGACGGCGGCGGCTTCGAGAGCTCTGGAGGAGGCCGGGGGTGGAGTTGGAGAGGAGGGAAGGGTCCAGGGCGCTGGAATCGCTGCGGGAGGGGTTTGGGCTCGTTGCTGGTGCTCGGGAGGGGCTCGGGGCTCACTTAAATAGCAGAGGGGAGGGGCTAGCCGACGAGGGGGAAGCTACCCGATGCTCGCTGCCGTGGCGGAGCTCCGATGGAGCATCCATGTCAGCAGACGCCTCCGGGAGCTAGGAGACGAGGGGAAGAGGGCTCTGGATGGTTCATGCGCACGGTGGACAGCTCGGCGGCGCTCGGGGACAAGCCGGGACCTGCCGGAGAGGACTCCCGAAGGGGCTGGTGCACAGAGCGCAGTTTTGGCGTGCTCTGCACGTGGACACAGTGATGCCACGCTGCGCTCGATGCCAAAAGGTGTCTAGGGTCTTCTCCCTCCTTCCCTGGTTCGACTTGACCCCTCAAGCACGATATTGAAGCTCTGGTGTGACTGCACCTATGTCAAACACCAGCTGGCAGCCATGTGTTTGTGCTGTGCAGTGGCCATCACAATGCTCCTCTTGGCATGACCTTGGGCAGGGATTGATCATCTACTAGGGTGACTAACTTGGCAAAGTCTCAGCTCAAACAAACAACTCTAGATGGTACTTCCTTTGCAAACTGGCAATCTGACCAGAAATAAAGAAGATGATGCTGGGGTCAAATGGCTAGATGAAAATGGCCCAAATTTGGTGGAGACCAATGATTTAGGCATATGGATGCCCTGTAAAAATTTCATACCATTTGCATAAGTAGAAATGGTACTTCCTTCACAGTGCTCCAATCTGGACAGAAACTTGGCAAATTTGCTGAGGAAGATTGGCTAGATGGAATGGGCTAATTTTTGGTGGACAAGGGTAATATCGCACAATGAATCACCCTGCAAAATTTCAGCCCAAGGAGATAAGGGAATCAAGCACTTCCTTTGCAAACTGGAAAATCTGGACAGAATTTGCAAAGGGGTGTTGTGCTCAAACTTTGAACTATGGAACTTGATATTTTGGTGGAAATGGAGAAGATATGGATTAAGAAATCTCCATAAATTATTTGGGATTTTTCCTAGCTACCAAATTGGTAGTTCCTTTGGAAAGGCCCCAAATTGAGATATTGGCTTTAAATAGGAAAATGCAATTTCCACTATTTAATTATGGCCAATATTTTTATGAGAGCTCAATATGATCACAAAGAATATCTCCACAAGTTTTCATGACCTCTGGAGATGGATAGATAATTTTCCTGGATTTAATTCCTCCAAAAGGCAGAAAAAGGAATTAATTCTAGATGAGAAATATTGCATATGACTTGGCAATATTTTTGCACATCTAGGGTGTATGGATGAAGGGGAATCTCTGGAAATTTTGGGAGGATTAACAGAGCAAGGGAAATGATAGCTCCTTTGTAAACACAAAGGCAGGATTTCCAGTTCCAATATTTTGGAACTAGGGTTTGAATGAGACTCGGGGTTTAATGACGGCGGGTTGACTGGCACAAGAACATGGGAAGGCACTGAGAGGTTGGGGATTGTCTGGATTCACCTAGTCATTCACCAGCTTCCAGAGGAAAAAATTTGGGAGAGAAAAGCTAGGAAGGAATAACAGCACAAAAATCGATAACCCGATTTTTGGGGTGTTACATCATCTACGGTCGAAAAAAATCACAATAAACAACACAACAAGGAGGAAAATAAAAGTGTCCTAAATTAGGAATTTAATTCTCCTAGCACACCTCTGGTTCTATGAAAAATAACCAAGGTAGTTCTACTGGATTTGAAGCATTAGGGGTTTTATTAGGATGGAATCAAAAGGGGATGGGGATCTACAAAGAATCCCCAGATTGCTTCTCATGAAAATGAGTGAAGTCACTGATTAATTCAAGCATTATTTTAGAAATAAGAGGGGGTTGGTTTTACTGAATTTTGACATCACGTGATTACTC
This sequence comes from Elymus sibiricus, assembly GCA_039707655.1. Classification (NCBI taxonomy): domain Eukaryota; kingdom Viridiplantae; phylum Streptophyta; class Magnoliopsida; order Poales; family Poaceae; genus Elymus; species Elymus sibiricus. The sequence goes on along the minus strand of CM077665.1, from coordinate 214,561,722 downwards.
TATAAATTCCCCAAGTTGAATCATATGAATAAATGGACCATTTATTAGAGCCAATACAATCTTTGCCGAGGAAAAAAATGTTCTCCATGGCTAGATAAATATGGCATGATTTTTGAGTCACCTAGGAAGTTGAATCATCTTATTTGGTGTCAATTTGAATGCTCTAAGAATTTCCAAAGTGGCCTTTAGAGTCTCAAATTTGAATTTAAATTTGAACAATGCAAAAACTTGTGGTGAAAAAATATGGGAGTGGTACCAAATTTTTAGAAGAATATAACAGTTGGAATTTTTCCATTTGGATAATTATTCTATGTTGTGGAATTTTGGAAAAACATATTGAAAAAGGAAAGAAAACTGGCACTGTACCTTGGCCCGAACAGGCCTACTGAGCCTGGCCCAGAGGCAAACGGCCCGGGGCAATCCGGTGTGCCGCGCGCGCCAGGTTCAAACCTGACGGGCGGCCCCAGGTGTCAGTGAGAGAGAGGCGGGGGAGATAGATGAGAGGATGACAGGCGGGCCCTACCTGGCATCCCTAACCTCGTGACTCGTGGGAGAGGGGAGCTCACCGCCGGCGTTCTAGGCCATGGCGAGGTGATATGAGGGCACGACTAGACTCAGGGGACTCTCGCCGTTCGGGTGGTTGTGGTGGGATGCACCGGAGATGCTTGGTTTCGCCGGCGACGAGAGGCAGGGCCATGTAGCTTTGGGCCAAGCTCAATTCAGCTACTCCGGCCTGCAAATGATGCGGAGGAGAAGGGAGGAATTATAACTGTGGTGCGGTGGTCCCGAAGAAACAGAAATGGGCGCCGGAGGGGGACTATAACGAGCGAATCCTCGACGACCCGATGTGGCGAGTCATGCTCGATCCCGAGCATAGGGGGTCTCTGAGGTTGAATGCTGGGGCGGGAGGCTGATTGGGAGTGGGAGAGAGCGAGAGGAGGGCATAGGGGAGCTCGAGGCAACCTTTATAGGCGAGCCCGGGGTTCACCGTGGACAGCGCCCACGCGTGTCCGTGGACCTGGCCCTGGTGGCCGTTGGGAGAGGGCAGGGCGTGTCCGTGGTGTTCGTGGGGGTGGAGTAGGATGCCGTGGAGAGAGAGGGGAGGCATTGTATCGCTCTGGCGCTCACGCGTGCGAGGCCGGCTACTAGCCGAAGAGGGTGGCATCGGGCATGCACGACAGAGGGGGAGAGAGAGGGAGAGAGGAGGCGCCCGACACGGTGGCATGTCATGGACGTCGATGAGCCTCGACTGGTGCATGGGGGAGGCCCGAGGTGGTCTGGGGCGTGGCGTTAACGCTCGGGTGCGCTGCAGCATGCTCCAAAGCGAGCTTTTTGCCGACAAGGGCAAGTCTGCACGCGCCCTGGCACGCCCACTTGCGTCTAGTGGCTGCAGGAGGGAGTAAACTAATGGAAAAGATCTTTGGATGCTCTGGGTGTTGGCTAGAAGAGAGGGGAATCTGAGAGAGAGAGAAGGAAAGTGGCTGTTTAGAGAGGGAAAGTGGGATTTTCACCCCCTCAATCATGGAGCCTGGGGTTGGGAAATTTACTAGAGGTAGCTGGTGACCAGAAGGGGTTGTGGTAAAATTTCCAGCTCAAGGAGATCACATTTGGTCCCTCAATCATTGTAACACCCAAGATGCGATCCTATCCTCATTTTGACTCGAGGGCCTCGACAGGGATAGAAGCGCATCTCGTCGTTTCGCAAGAATGGATATCATTACAAGTACATGTAAAGAAGAGATGAGGATATGGGATTGACTTAAACTCGCCACAAGCTAAATCAAGATCACATCAATACAACAACATATACAATCATCATACAGAAGAGCAGGGTCCAACTACGGACGAAATCAAACGATAAAATGACATCCATCCTTGCTATCCCAGGCTGCCGGCCTGGAACTCATCCTAGATCAAAGAAGAAGAAGAACTCCAAATCAAACAAGCATCGCGCTCACGTCAAATCATCACATTACCTGTACCTGCAACTGTTGTTGTAGTAATCTGTGAGCCACAGGAACTCAGCAATCTCATTTCCAAGGGTATCAAGACTATTAAAGCTTAGTGGGTGAGGTATGGTTAAGTGGTGAGGCTGCAACAAGCACTAAGCATTTATTTGAGTGGCTAACTTACGAGTACAAGAATAAGGGGGGATGATCGTCGCATAAACGGACGTGAACTAGTAATGATCACCAAGTGATCCTGAACACCTACTTACGAGTCAAACATAACCCCACCGTGTTCTCTCTCGGATAAGAAATTCACGAGGAGAGACAGTCACGGTTCCGCACACGGTTGGTGTATTTTATTTGAGTTTACTTTAAGTTTGCTATGACCGGGTGTTAAACAAAGTTTCCAAGTTGCCACATAACCGCGGGCACGGCCTTTCGAAAGATTTAACCCTGCAGGGGTGCTCCAACTAGTCCATCACAAACTACCACAAGCTGCGTTGGAATTCCTCAACCGCGGAATCACCGGTAGTATTTGCGGAATCCCGATGGAAAATCTCAACTTCGAGATAGCCCGAAGTGTCGTCGAAAGCCCGCGCACAAGACGTTCGAGAAAAGTAAAACAAATCCAGCAAGGTCGCCCGACGTGTCGACGAACCCGATAGGAGCCGCGTATCTCGTTCTCAGGACACGTCCGGATGGGACTAGCTACGGGGAAAACCAATCCCCGAGTTTCCTCAAGGCGACCACGCAGGCAGCCCGTTTGGGACCAACACCATCAGCACTGGCCCCTGTATTATGTTGAATTAATCCACGGGTTCATGACGCCCTATGCATTACTAACGGTGTTCAATATTATTATGTGGAGCAAACGTAGTACCAATGTTGGGCCTTGCCAGATGTGTTTTATCCTAAAACGAAAGTCAAGGGGGTGCCCATAACAACCCCGAGCATGTTAGGAGCGCTCAATATGGAACATAACACCGGTACACGATTAATTAGGGCAGCAAAAGTGGAACAAAACACCGAGCAAAAGGCCAAGCCTTCCACCTTTTACCAAGCATATATGTGCATTAAATTAAATAGAAATAATATTGTGATATATCAAAAGGATATCCATGTTGGCACATGGAAACAATTTGCACCTGCAACTAGCAACGCTGTAAGAAGGGCTGAGCAAGCGGTAACATATCCAAACAATGGTTTGCTGGGATGTGGAGGGTTAGAGGCTTATCATGGCATTTTGGGAAGCTTGACAAACAAGTGGTAGGTAGCGAGACAAGCGATAGAAACGAGACATCTAGCATGACAATGATAGTAATGGTATCCAGGGAAATGGTCATTTGCCTGAGATCCCGCTTGGAAGAAGAACGACTCCATGAAGAAGACGAGCCAACGTAGTCGAACGAATCCTCACACTCCGAACGCTTTCGGAACTCTATCGAGAAGAAGCAATCCGAAAACAATAATCAACACTTGATAAACACCACAACATATGCATGACAGGATGCGCAAACAAATATGATGCATGTCCATACGAGTATGCAATGCATGACAAAACACAACATCAAATACTACACATTAAGTGAAGTTCAATATGCAACGAGTTGCATATTGACGAAACTCCACATTTGAATTACTTAGTTCACTCCCGTTTAGGTACACGACAATATTAAATGTTGTTAACCATGGCAAGAGGTGAAGCATAATTAAACTACACTATCTAGGCATATTAAATGAGGTCGGAAACAACATATAGCATTTCCGAAACGACCCCATGTGCAAATTATAAGTTTGGTCCAGATCTGAAGTAACCATGTTTTATATTTATTAAACAGGGAAATAAAGTGGACCATGTGATTCTACACATTTCTCTAGTCAAGTTACATATGTGGAACATTTTAAATGGAGCTACGGTTAATTAGTTATGCAACAACCATTTCAGCATGCTATTAGGCAAGTTTAATTCAAACAACAACTTAAATGTTTTAACATGCATGAGGATGACATGAACAAATATTATGTAGTTTACGAAAGCTTTGGCATGAAAAGATATGATGCGTTTTGTCGCCATGGAGGAAAGAAAGGGGTCCCACGGCGGCAAAAACTGAAATGATGCCACGGCAACATCCCGATGATCCGGCAACTCTTTGAGATGCCTGTGCAAAAGAAAGTGTGGTCGTGTGCGTGTCATGCAAAGATGGTGGGGGAGGTGGGGTGATCCCGGTTACCGGATCCCCACGTGTCGGTGTTGCGAATAACACGGTACGTGCAACTAACAAAATGCTACAAGGTGCAACAAGCGGTTCAGGAGTGGAGCAACCCAAACGGCCATAAGTCTTTGCATGAATGGAAAATAAAATAAAATAAAATATAATAAGCAGAGAGGCAAAATAATTAGGTCTATGTGGGATTAGATCACAGGACCTCTTTGTTCAAAACATGCATGCTAGCCACTGCACTAATCTCTGTTAGTGATATGGGAAGGATTTCAAACTTAGATGAACTAGCCGGTGCAGATATGTGTGTGCGCAAAATAAAAGGAAAACAATGAATGGCAAAAATTTGGAAAATTTGGAGCGCCTGGGAATTGAACCCAATACCTCCTGGACGTGGAAAGGCAGGATAACCAGAGGGACGTGTACGTGCTAGTGATCAAAAAGGTTCGAGGCTGTAGATGAAACAGAGACAATACTTGATACTCTGAAAAACACACAAAAATTAGAAGTAAAAATGGAGCCGTGGGGATTTGATCCCATGACCTCAAGGCTGTAGCACTGCTGCGCTAGCAATCTCGGCTGGTGGGTGTTTGTGCAGAAACGCAGTGGAATACAAAATAACATCTACCTGGAAGAACGGATCTAAGAAAAGAACAGAGTTTCAGTTACGGGGAGACTTGCTCACATCGGGGAAACGAAGAGGCCAGCGGCCAGCTTGATGAACGGGGCGAGGCGGAGGTCCGGCGGACGACGGGAATGGCTGGGACCGAAGGGATCTGGCCGGAGAAGGCCCCGCGGAGGCGCACCGCGTGGGAGATCGGAGCGGCCATGGTTGTTTCCTGAACAAAATCAGAAAAGGCAGAGAGCTGAGCGACGGGAGAGAGAGAGCAGAGGGAAACATAGGGAGGAGAAGAGAGGGACGGGGCATGGCACTAGCCTGGGCTTCGGGGCGCGCGGCTCCATGGCCATGGCGTGGCTGCGAAGCTCCTGCTCCCATGCGGGCTGCTGCTGCGGGCAGCTGCGGAGGCGAGCTCCGGCGTGGCTGCGAGGCTTCGGGCATCCATGGCATCGGCTTGGCGTCCAGGGCTCGGCTCGGCTGCGGCGTTCCATGGACTGACTTGGGAGGGCAGGGGACGCCAGAGGTCGGGGATGGCTGGGTCCATCCGTTCCCGATCCATGCGGGGGCAAGGCAAAACGAGGTCGATGGCGGAGTTGAGGCCATGGCTGCGGCAGGGCATCCTGTAGGAGAGAGGGAGAGAAGAGGTTAGAGGAGAGGGAGACATAAGAGAAAGAGAGAAGACAGGGGTCGCCGGAATTGTTGGGACAAACCCGGTACAACCTCGCTCTCACACTCGCTCAGATGTAGGTGGGAGAAGGAGGGGACACACTGGACACAAAAGTTTCCGGCGACAAACGCCTCGCCGCACGAACGGCGCCACGCCGACGAACGGCGCCATTTTTTTTCTACAGCACAAACTGAATGGCACAGACCACCTACAACCAGCAGCACTCGGGGGAGTTTATACATGGGCGCACACACGCACGACGCTACGCCCCCGCTAGACGCGCGATCCACTTCCCCGGCTGCACCCACGCACACAAGCTGATCCCCATGACCCGGCTGCGTCCGCGACGCGCTCCAAATGCGAGCGACGAGGGCCTGCCCAACAACCTACAGCAGTCAGCATGCATGTACGTTACACACACGCGCTGCACACACACGCATGCATGCACGCCCGACTAACTCACCCGACGCGCACACACACGCACGCCGGTCACAACGCACGCACCAAATTAGTTATCCACTAACCAACTAACTACATGCATCAAGATTAGGACTAACAGCCGGTGTGCTCATCTGGAAGGATTGGTCGCCGACGGCTAGAGCGACTGCTCCATGGGAGGAGCACACGGAGAGGAGGCGCTCGGGCCATTCAGGATCGAGATGCTCTTGATCCAAAGCGACGGCTGCGGGCAAATCGAGAAGGCGGAGGCTTTGGGTTGGCCGGCGCTGAAATTGCGGGAGGTGGTCGGAGGCTGCTGGTTGGGGGATGGACCCCGAGAGAGATAAGGGTGGCGGCGCATAGATGGGATGGACGGGACAGGGTTCCTAGATTTTAGGGTTGGATTAGAAGGTGGTCTATATATAGCAAAATAGATAGGATTAGGACCCTCCGATTAGATCGGATGGTTGAGAAAAATAGGTTAGGGAGTCCAAACAAAGAACCGCGATGTTTTGGGGTTTATCCGGACCCAACGGTCACGACCGTCTGGTTCGGATCCGGGGGAGATATCGGACACATGCGAGGGGTCTGTGCACTGTGCAGAAAGGCTAGGCATGAGAAGAGAGGGAAGACGGGCAGCCCGGCATTAGTTTTAATTTACGAAAAACGTCCGACATTGACCGGCTATAGTGCCACTATATATTTAACTGTTCGGGTATCAAACGACCTCCGAATGCGACGAAATTTGGCAGGCAGTCTACCTACAATAAATTAAGACCGCACGCCAACGCTTGACCCATTCCGATATTTATGCGCACTTTGAAAAACAATATTTTATGATGTCGCGGGTGCGTGCATGTGTGGTTAGTCTCGAAACGGTCGGCGACACGAACGGAGAGAATCGGCTACTAATAACGGATGCAAGTTTGAAAAAAAATGCTGACAATGGAGTGTCGATGCAATGCTGATGATGCGAATGATGCGATGATGAATGCGACAACCAGACAAAACACATGACGACAATGAAATAAAACGAGAATCTTCTAGAGCGTCGGTCTCGGGCTGTTACAATCATTGAGCTCCAATAATCTACAGAAGGTGTTTCGTAAAGGTTTGGGCTAGCTACGATGATCTATTTGCTAAGATATTAAACAGGAGTGAGTGGCATAACTAATTAGCCTTGACCACAAATTATCAGCTCAAATGGAGAAAGTGGCTCACTAGGGACACGGTGTTGTCTATGTATCCACACATGTATCTGAGTTTCCGATCAATACAATTCTAGCATGGATAATTTACATTTATCATGAACAGGTAAATATGATAATAACCAATTTATTATTGCCTCGAGGGCATATTTCCAACAATAAAATGGTCATTACATAGTGTAAAAAGTAGATACAATAGCTGCCCAAGCTAGTGGGAAATACCTAACCCTTACGGTTAGGAGAGGTGCATTAAATGTGCCATGAGGTGTCACACCGGCGCCTTCTCCTGGCAAGGATAGTCTCTCCTTCTGTGTCATTCGCCCAGCTACCTCATATTCTTCCGCCACGCCAATGGGATGTGTGTCATTAAAGTTGTTATAATTCTATCGAGCTGCCACGTGTCCCGACATGCTCTACCTAACTGCCAGCTCGCTCGACACCTAACTGATTTAGACAATCAGCCCGATGAGGTGGAGCGATGGCTTGGCAGTGGGATCTTGCCGGGTGCACCTGCTTCCGAGTCTTCTCCACCAGCAAGAAGGCTTGCCGGTGGCTTGGTCTTTGCTTGATACTTTCTTGAGAGCAGTATCCAACCGGCAAGACTTCTGTGCACAAGTTAGAGTGCTAAAGGACCCATTCTTTAGTACACCGACAGGAGCCCTGGGGCCTGGGCCACACTTAAGTCCATGACTCTGTTGGACTAGGCCCAAACCAGTGCACAAACACATGTGGCCGAACTTTTCTTCGATTGTGATGAAGGTTTTACTGCCCGCCCACGATGTGCATTAAATTGGGGATGTGGGAGAGGTGGAGCGAAACGACACTTGGGGGGCACGCCTAAAATGGTGCGGCCACGTCCGACTGGGAGAGGCGGCCTCTGCGCATTCTACCCTTATAATAAAGGAGATTCACAGAAGCGTTGTTCATCCCAGCCACACTTCCTCTGTTATGCCGCATCCTCCGCTTCTTCTCTTTTACTGCGCTCTCCATAATGCGTGTTGCATGCGAGGCGTGGTATTGGTGAAGAGGGGCGGTCACTGGAGTAGTGTGCCTATCAATGCGCGGTCATTTCGAACAGTAAAGAGCCAGCCCCCGCACCCTTCGTCTAAAGGGGTGGTCGTGGGGAGCGCTGCTCATTCACCCCCTCCTATTCCAATCTTCCAACCACCGTCGCCCTCTCCCTTCGTCTTCCTCCTTCCACTACTTCTCCCGAGAAACCATGATTGTGATGGCGAGGGGTAGGGGCCGAGCACGAGCGTCTTCCTTCGCCCCGAGGGCTTCTCCCCTGAGCTAGACACTCATTTTGGTCACGACCACGGGGGCTGGCCCTAGCTCCCGTGGAAGAAGCGAGTCCAAGATCTGCTAGCCCTAGCTCCCGTGGAAGAATCTTGTTCCATGACCCTAAGCGCTCCGAGCCGAGGCGGCAATGGCGGCACACCCCTCCCTCCACTCTAGGTGGAGACCCACACAGGGGAGGTGGCGTACGAGTTCGTCGTGGCGCTGCGTCGTCATCCCCACAGTTGGCTACGGCTTCCAGACCCCTTTGCTAGGGTCATGGAAATCAGCAGGCCCTTAGACCTGTGGCTTCGGGTGGACGGCTGCTACAACGGCCCTGCTTGGGTGGCGGTTGATATTTCTTCTGGCAGCTCCATGTTCCTAACGCGAGGATGGAGGTTGTTCGCCCGCTCTTGTGGCCTGGGGCCGGGAGATCTCCTTCAATTTAGGTTTGACGGATCCGCCACACTTTCCCTGAAGTTCTTCGGGGCCTCCGACGGCCGCCTGGTGTGCTGCGCGGAAAGCTCGAGCGACAACAACTTCGACTCCTCCAGCAAGAGTGATGACGACGATAGCCCTCCCCGCATTAAGAGCGAGGATGATGATTCTGACTAGGTGCGAATAGCGCTTTAGTTGAATTTCGAAGGTGAATCGCGCCCTAGCTAGGTCCTTGCCTTTTGTCCTTGTATCACAACCTATGTAACCATGAGGGGACGTAAGACATGTGGTCGGATACTTTTGAATAAATATCCGTTGTTCATTATTATTGCTGGAATGAATAACTAGTTTCCCTTATATATGATTTTACACTTGTATGTTTTCAATCCCTACGCTTGCTGGAAATGCTTGCCGATGTGCACATCTTTGCCGCGAGCGCTTTTGGAACAGATCCTTAGCAGCGTGTCGGCGATGCTGCTGCCGGCAAAACCACCTTGCCGTCCTTGCCGTAGCTACCTCTGTTTCCGAGTGGGCTGGAAACAACTTCAGACCGCGATTTTTTTTGACAAGGATCCTTCGTGTGCAGGTTTTCTGATACAAATGCTAAAACTGTTCAAGGGAGAACATCTCACAACAAAGAAATTTTCGAAAGCTTTTGTAACTAAGCTTTTCTTTGTTGTACTTCTTGCCACAAAATGATCGTCCTTGAACACGTTTAGGAATCCATACTGTCACTCTCCCCCAGGGAAGACTTGCACGTGGGAAACCCTTTTGCCTTTTTAAGAAAAAGATAGAAGAGAAAAAGAGGAGTAGGAACTTTGCCAGTTCAGCAACCACTTCAAGCAAGTTATGGTGATCACAACATTTTCATGCACATACATATAAAATAAATCTGTACTTTGACAAAAAGTTGTAGAACACGTATCTTTATTGATACGCATAGGGTCTTTGCCTGGCTTTGTACAGAAGATTACATGCCTTGCCGGCTGACTTGTACAAAAGGGTTTGCCGAGAGGCCCGACAACCGCGCCTCACGGGTAGAACTTGCAAAGATGCTCAATATTCCACGAGTTTTGCACCGGGGTGCCATCTTTGATCTACATGAGGACAGCGCCAGGCCTGATGACTAGTACCACCCGGTAAGGGCCTTCCCACTTTGTTGTCAACTTGTTTGATCCTTTCGCGGACTTAATCTGGCGATAGACAAGGTGGCCCTCCTCAACGCTTCTGGCATGCACCTTGCATCTGTGATAGTGGCGCAAGGCTTGCTGGTACGGAGCGGCACGCAGTGCAGCCTAAAGACGATCTTCCTCGAGGAGCGTGGCATCATCTTGCCGCAGTTGCTCTTGCCGATCTTCGTCAAAGGCTTATACTTGAGGTGACCCGTATATGAGTTCCGTGGGGAGTATCACTTCTGCACCATAGACCAGGGAGAGGGCGTCTCCCCGGGGGATCGATTTGGTGTCGTCCTGATTAACCAAAGAACCATCAATAACTCATCAATCTAGCGCCTTTTGTGCTTGTGTAGCTTGTTGAAAGTCCTTGTTTTGAGGCGCCGCAACACTTCAGCATTCGCTCTCTCTACTTGGCCGTTGCTCCTAGGGTGGGCAACTGAGGCAAAGCAGATCTTGGTGCCGATATCTTGATAGTATTTTATGAAGCTGTTACTGGTGAACTACGTGCCGTTGTCGGTGACGATCCTGTTGGGCACCCCGAACCGGCAAACGATTCCTCTGATGAACTTGATTGCTGCTTGCGTCGTTACCTTCCTCATTGGCTCCACTTCAGTCCATTTTGTAAACTTGTCGATTGCGACGAACAAGAATCCAAAGCCCCCGGTAGCATGGGGGAAAGGGCTAACGATGTCAAGCCCCCAGACTGCAAATGGCCAGGAGAGTGGTATGGTTTGAAGTGCTTGTGCTGGTTGATGTATTTGCTTGGCGTGGAATTGGCATGCTTCACATGTGGTTACCACCGCCAAGGCGTCTTGAAAGGTTGTCAGATAGTAGAATCCTTGCCGGAATGCTTTTCCTACAAGCACGCGGGATCCAACGTGGGAGCCACAGATCCCTTCGTGTGTCTCCACCAACAGCTTCTGTACTTTTTCCCATGGAATGTACTTCAATTTCACCCCATTTGGTCTTCTCTTGTACAGAGTGTTGTCCACAAATTGGTACATACTCGACTGTCGGGCTACCTTTTCAGCTTTCTCTTGCTCTTTGGGAAGCTCTCATGTTTGGATGTATTGGACAAACTGATGTGCCCATGCCAGAGCCTGTCGGTCAATGACAAGAACTAAAGGAATCTCTTCCGTAGCGAGAGCGCTGGCTTCAACGGCAAGGGCCATGGGGCCTACTGGAGCTTGCTACTCACCGGAAGCGCCTTATCATTCCCGACAACTTTCTTAGCAACGGTTGGTAGCTCTGCCAGGAAGTAATCGCCAGGGCTGATCTTCCTCTTCTATGCTTGCCGAGCTGATGGTGTGACGGATGGTTGAGTTAGTTGGAGTACAAAAGTACCCGGTTCCACGAGTAGCTTTTGAGCAGCTTGTTTTGACAGGTCATCAGCGATGTTGTTTTCTGCACGAGGGATGTGCTCTGTTTGTAGACCGTCAAAATGCTCTTCCAACTTCCTCACTTCATCAACATATGCTTCCATCAGAGGGCTTTGATAATCTTTATTTACTTGATGCACAACAAGCTGTGAGTCAACCCTGGACTATCAACTTTCTGATAGTGAGGTCAACCGCTTTCCGCAGACCGGCAAGAAGTCCCTCATACTCAGCTGTGTTGTTTGTCGATACCTCCCGCGGAAAATGCATCTGGATCACATATTTGAGGTGCTCTCTGGTGGGTGCGACAAGCAGCACTCCAGCACCGGCGCCTTGTAGCGAGAAGGCTCCGTCAAAGTACATGATCCATTCCGGTGGTGCTTCCTTGTCGTGGAGGGCTGTCTCCGGGAGTTCTTCATCTGGCGTTGGCGTCCATTCTTCAATGAATCCCACCAACGTTTTGCTCTGAGTAGTTGTTGTGCTCTCAAAGCTTAGATCAAAGCTAGCCAGTTCCAACGCCCACTCAACAATCCTGCCAGTTGCTTTCGGATTTCTCAGAATATGTTGCAAAGGAAAGCAAGTGACGATAGTGATATGATGTGCTTGGAAGTAGTGGCAATGCTTCCGGAAGTCCATGAGAAGGCGAAAAAGCAATTTATGCACTCCAGAATACCTTGATCTATCCACCTGGAGAAGAGAGCTCACAAAGTAAACAGGGCGCTGCACCATCTATTTCTTCCGCACAACTTGTTGTTCTGCTTCTTGCGTTGTGCTTGTGTTGTCGGCTCCTTGGCTTGCCGGAGTGTGGGGACCCTGACTCATAAGTCGTGATTGAAAGCACAACATGCTCCCTTGGTGGTTTTGATAATTCATGACAACATACATTGTCTCTTGGACTAATACTTTTACCTAGTGTATTTCAGATAAAGTCCACAGAGAGGTCTGGCAAAAGGATTGTGGAGATTGTGGAAATACCCCAAGATGCAAGGAAATGGATTGGCAAAGCTTCAAGCAAGAGGACTCTACATTTTACTTTGTGAGAAATCACTTTGAGTCCATAGGAAAGCCAATACTATTAAAAGGGGGTAAGGTTCTGTTGGTGAACAAAATGCTCATACGTGCACAAGTGATAGTCACCAAAAACACCCACAAGCTCTTCCACAAAAAGTCTGTCAAAGCCAAATATTCAAAATTGGTGCAACCAACACTTTCCACTCGGTGCCACCGATTCCCATACTCAGACAGACACAAGCCAAACCCTACCTTTTCGGTGCAACCAATTCTACTTCGGTGCCACCGAGCTTGGGTTGCCAACTTTCTGTTACGCAAATTCACAATATCGGTACCACCGAGATTGTTGGATCGGCGTCACCGAGAATGGGCAATCTGACCGTTGGTCACCTTATCGGTGTAACCGAGTTTCCTATATCGGTCTCACCGAGATTCAAAAGTTGCCACCTTTTGGTCACTTCGGTACCACCGAGATTAACACATCAGTGTCACCGAGTTGGTCATTTTGTGTGTAACGGTTGGATTTTTGGAGATGCCTATATATACCCCTTCACCACCACCCACTCGTAAGAGAAGCACTCAGAACTATTCCATACTTGCCCCATCCAGTTTTCTGAGAGAGAACCACCTACCCTTGTGTTGAGGTCAAGATCATCCACTCCAACCATATGGATCTTGATTTCTAGCCTCCCCAAGTTGCTTTCCACCAATCCCATCTCTTCCACCAAGCCAAATCTGTGAGAGAGTGATTGTGTGTTGAGGAGTCTATCATCTTGAAGCACAAGAGCAAGGAGTTCATCATCATTGCCGAGCCTATTACCTTTTGGAGGGTGGTGCCTCCTAGATTGGTTAGGTGTCGCTTGGGAGCCTCCTACTTCGTGTTGTGGAGTTGAACCAAGAAGTTTGTAAGGGCAAGGAGATTGCCTACTTCGTGAAGATCTACCCATAGTGAGGCTAGTCCTTCATGGACGGAAGCCGTTATGGAATAGTCAAGGTTGCTACTTCGTGGACCCTCATGGGTGGAGCCCTCCGTGGACTCTCGCGACCGTTACCCTCCGTGGGTTGAAGACTCCATAAACGTGGACGTACGATAGCACCACCTATCGGAACCACGGGAAAAATCCTTGCGTCTCCTATTGCGTTTGGTCTACCTATCTCAACTCTTTACTTCATGTGCAATGTCTTTACTTTCCGCTGCCATATTTGTTGACATGCATGTGTAGGGTATATTAGTCTTGCTAGCCTTGCTAAAACTGTTAAAATCTGCCAACCAATTAACTTGGGAAAAGGTTAGGTTTTAATTTCCTGCTAGTAGTCTATTCACCCCCCCTCTAGACACTCTTCTAGTGATCCCTCAGTGATCACCGAATGGACGTGTATAGTGATCCCAGAGATCAATGCTCACTAAACACATAGAAGCTGAATAACAAGAGTCTTACATCCATACATACTGTCTTACAAAAATAAAGACCATCAAGATCAAGTCTTACATAGATAGGGCCATGAAGGCCAAATAGCAAACATAAACTCGCGACGGAAATCTTGAAAGATAGCGTAGACCCATGCCATCTGCCTTAACCCTACAGGCATTCTGACTAGGAAGCGTCCTAATTCACATGTTTATCACCAACGAACTCTTCACCATAGTCCTGCTCTTTCATGCCTGGCAAATTAAATAACCAGTGGCAAGACAATGAGTACTTTGAATGTACTTGCAAGCCACCCATGTTTTGGAACAAGGTATAACAATGCATGATATAGCACGAAGTTGGTAAGTTTTGCAGAAAGCTAATTTTTAGTGCAATGACATGTTCAATCAACTATAAGCATGCATCAAATGGTTACAAGAATCCGTATGAACATGTTACAGATAGCAATATAAACAAGGTCTGAACATCTCATGTTCAATCATCACATCAAGTCATCCGACTTGACTCAATTATCATCTTTGTATCACACGCCCACACACGCCAAGTTTTTGTAAACAATGGACGTAGTTTAAGCAACACCACCCAACTGTCCTTGACCATTGACACGGCTATTCGAATAGTTTTACGCTCTGCAGAGGTTGCACACTTTACCCAAAAGACTCAGGGAACTTCTGTGTCAAGCCACGACTCGCGGTATATCACATACCGGAGGTAAGCACCCGAACAATGCCTTTCCCTTGACGATACTAACAAAGAGCCCACTCGTTGGCACACAACCCGCATGATGTACATCACCAGTATCATCCATGAAGGGACCAACGGTGTGCCAGGTGTCTGTAAAAACAGCCCATGGTCGCCCTACTTGGCACGACCCCGTATCGAGAGTGACCACGTCACTCCCACCACTAGTAATGCGGGCTCAATGCTAGTACCTACCAAAGTAATCAACAAAGCCCCGTCCCATAAGGGGTATCGTGGTTGTACATGTATGGTTGGGACGGTCGACAAAGCTTAAATCTAATACATTTTTGAAAACACACACAGAGCTTGCTCCGGTACACCACTTCTATCTCAAGTGGTTACCTAGCTCATTTTCTCCCTCGGGCATTAGTGGCACCCGATGGGGTTTTCGATAAGTCTTTGAAAGCATTTGTTTCCAACACCATGCATATTCTCGTCCCATTTTGCATAGCAACTACTTAAGCATCCTATCTACTCCCATCCGCATAACCCTCATAGGAAGGTAGGGTCATGCACGATGCAAGTATCAATGGAAAAGTAAGAGAGGCATCCACCGAAGTGGTCACCACATCATCATGATCAATACATTGAAATAAAGTGCTATATGTCATGCATGAAAAAGTTTCTTAGGCATGGTCAAGGGGCTGCTTGCCTGGATCAACAAAATCTTGGGGGTCTTCAAAATCTTCTGGTCCAACTCCCTCGTCAACAACGCAATCTATCATTGCAAATTTTAACGGGCAAAAATATGAACATAGCAAAAACAGAGAAAATTATTGTCGATCCTCTGGGACTTGGGGTACCCAGGCCCGCCTGCCCGCGGCCAGGGCATGGCACTGGCTCTAAGCAACCGAATGGCCCATCGATCATCCTCATGAGGGGAGCCTTCGCGAGGGTCGATGCCTCGCGAGGCGCACGACGGCCGCGACATCATAAGCCTCCCCCCGGCGGAGCCACCTCTGGTGCCCTCGCAGGGGCGGGCGGTCTTGCTCCTCCATGTGGTTGACGTGGCTTGCACCAAGCGGCCTCCAGGGCCACACCAGCTGGCATGGAGGAGAGAGTTTCCCTTTTGGTGAAAGAGGGGCAGCGCCAGCTTGCGGGTTCCCAAAGCATCCCCCAAGGGTTTCCTCTTCCGTGCAACAAGACCAAGGCCGAGGGCTCGGCCGGACGAATGTCACCCCCAAGCCCACGAGCACGTCATGGCGGGGAACTTTAGCAGGCGAAGACCACCTGTTGTCAGGATAAGCTGCAACCCTGTCCCCTTTCAAAATGGCCGTTGTGGCAACCATTCCTGCCTGATATTTTTGGGGGAAGAGGACCAGGGCCAATATAAGGGGGGAGCCAGCCCCCGTAGGGGGGAGGAGAGACTTTAGGTTCAGGAGAGAGACTTTTGGTGGGGCAAGAACACGCCTTGTACTCATCTTCCACCCCAAGCAATCCACCAAGGAGGAGCAGGGTTTTACACCGCGTGGTGGCCCGAACCTGGGTAAACTCTGTGTGTCCTTGTTCATCTTCCTTAGATCTAGCCGTTGGAGAGTCGCCGTGTGGTTGCGAAGTAGAGTAGGGTAGGAGAGCGAGCGCACCGCCAGGTAGGGGGTGCGCCGACGTTCTTCAGCTCCGTCGACTTCGGCTTCATCAACCCCATGGCCGACGCTCGCCGTGTGCGCGCTGAGCACAGGGCGGCCCGAGTTGTTCAGACCGCCCCGGTTGGCCGTGGTGGTCATCGCCACTCCGCCAGCGCCGAGGGCGCGGCGGCCACTGACCCCTCTGCCCGTGAGCAGCAAGACTCCTCCACGCACCCCTCTATGCAGCGGGAGGGTCGCACTGCCATGGCTTCCTCCTGTCACGTTCGCCTTGAGCGAGTGAACGCGCAGGCGGCACTGCTCATGGCACGCAAGCTACTCCGCTACCGCCCTGCAGACGGGCCCGACTATGACGTGTGGCTGGGCCGCATCACGGAACTCGTCACCACTGCCGGGGAGTACCTAGTACCCTCTCGGTCGTTTCGCCCCCCGCCGTCCTGCGCGGACGAGGTGGCTCATGGAGCGCCTCCGCCTCCTCCCTTGCACGACAAGCGAGTCGAGCCCCCTCACGACGCGCGTATTGGAGATATGCCCTAGAGGCAATCATGTATGATGATATTTCCTATGTGTTTATGAATAAAGATAGTCCTTGGACATTATCATTGATGTGTATTAACAAGTACGTGACTTGTTTGTGAGACTATACATTGTATGATGACTGTCCTAAATGGTCCCTGGTCGAAAGAGTTGTGTGGACGCTCAGCCAGTTAGACTAGCATATGACACGGTGGATGGTTCGGTCTCACTGACCATGTAGCATTGGATGCTAGCCGGATAATATGGACTCAGAAAGATCTGATCGGATTCGACGTAGTCGGATCCGAGTTGAGATAAGGTCTGAGTTGGACAAACCCAACTATGAAATGCAGCGATAGGTCATCTGTGAGTCTCTAGTACAACATGCGTTCTATGTCCTAAGACCTGAGCTGGCGCATGTACTCGGGATGGTGACAGACTTGCTTTGGGCCGACCAAACGCTACTCCGTGACTGGGTAGTTACAAAGGTAGGTTTCGGGCTTATCCGGACCCATGTTGCGAGACATGGTCGAGCAAGATGGGATTTGCCCCTCCGGTTAGGAGAGATATGCTCTGGGCCCCTCGTGTGATACGACCAAGATAAGCATGGCCATGCGACAAGGATTATGAGATAATCCGGTTTGTGGTCGGTATCACTGGAACGAGAAAGAGGTCAGGCTAGGACAAGGATGACAGACTCGCCTTGGGCCCGACAACATATATCGTGTGGCAAAGGGAACAGAAGTGTGATGTACAGGTTCGCCTAACCAGCTTCATCGGACACTTGGAGTCGGCACGCTTTGCTAGAGGCCGCTACCGACTAGCCGAGTCAGATGTGATCAGACTCGCGACCTAGTGAACGAGAACCTAAGGGGTCGGGGGCTTAAGGGAAGGAACATGTGGGCTTTAGGATCCGTGCGAGGCCCAAGAGTTGAGCCCGCGTCGGATGCCTATATATAGTGGAGGTGCGGCACACCCATCCTGTTGATCACTTCGGCACCGTCATTAGGGCTTTGCATGTGTTGCAACTAGCCACCTCCACCTGCCGCCGCCGACTGTGTGATCGGACCTAGCAGTCCGCCGCACGGTGTTCCTCCTGCACGTGCGGATACCATTAGAGGAGGTGCACTTGCGCCGCTCCGGTGAACCTGTACGTGGATCCGGCGACCGCCAGTTCGAGGGAGGTCGGGCCGGCTGTTCGAGGGAGATCGGACGAGGAGGAGACGGACCACGCGAATGCGCTCCCCAACTCTACTTCCGCTGCACGGCACTGCGCGTCTAGTGGTAACGATCTGCAAGTTCTTGGATGTTCTGCGCATAGGAAATTTTTAATTTGCATGCGATGCATCTATGGTAGAACCCAACAGTGGTATCAGAGCCTCTGCTATAGGTTTTGGTTTCAGATCAGATGCATATTTGATATGTGGAGGCGGCAGATGAGATCTGTCGTCGGTCTTGAGATCAGCTATGTGCACGGTTGGTGAGATCAACTGCACATGGGGATCGTTGCGGCTATGTTTTCTGTCAATCAGAATCGATGAGGTTGTGACACAACCTACTGTTGGAAATATGCCCTAGAGGCAATAATAAATTGGTTATTATTATATTTCCTTGTTAATGATAATTGTTTATTATCCATGCTATAATTGTATTGATTGGAAACTCAAATACATGTGTGGGTACATAGACAACAC
Organism: Elymus sibiricus; assembly: GCA_039707655.1. Lineage (NCBI taxonomy): Eukaryota > Viridiplantae > Streptophyta > Magnoliopsida > Poales > Poaceae > Elymus > Elymus sibiricus. The sequence continues at coordinate 214,543,383 of CM077665.1, read as the reverse complement.
TGTGTCCCTAGTAAGCCTCTAGTTGACTAGCTTGTTGATCAAAGATGGTTAAGGTTTCCTAGCCATGGACATGAGATGTCATTTGATAACGGGATCACATCATTAGGAGAATGATGTGATGGACAAGACCCAAACTGTAAACGTAGCATTTGATCGTGTCAGTTTATTGCTATTGTTTTCTGCATGTCAAGTATCTGTTCCTTTGACCATGAGATCATGAAACTCACTGACACCGGAGGAATACCTTGTGTGTATCAAACGTCGCAACGTAACTGGGTGACTATAAAGGTGCTCTACAGGTATCTCCGAGGGTGTCTGTTGGGTTGGCATGGATCAAGACTGGGATTTGTTACTCCGTATGACGGAGAGGTATCTCAGGGCCCACTCGGTAATACAACATCACAATGAGCCTTGCAAGCAATGTGACTAAAAGTGTTAGCCACGAGATCTTGTATTACGGAACGAGTAAAGAGACTTGCCGGTAACGAGATTGAACTAGGTATAGTGATACCGACGATCGAATCTCGGGCAAGTAACATACCGAAGAACAAAGGGAACAGCATACGGGATTAACTGAATCCTTGACATAGAGGTTCGACCGATAAAGATCTTCGTAGAATATGTAGGAGCCAATATGGGCATCCAGGTCCCGCTATTGGTTATTGGCCGTAGAGGTGTCTCGGTCATGTCTACATAGTTCTCGAACCCGCAGGGTCTACACACTTAACGTTTGGTGACGGATAGTATAATTGAGTTATTATGTTGGTGACCGAAAGTTGTTCGGAGTCCCGGATAAGATCCCGGACATGACGAGGATCTCCGGAATAGTCCGGAGGTAAAGATTGATATATGTGATAATAGTGTTTCGATCTCCGGAAGAGTTCCAGAGTTCACCGGAATGGGTTCCGGATGTTTACCGAAGTGTTCGGGTGCAGCAACACTTTATATGGGCCAAAGGGATAAAGCCCACGAGGTATTGGAAAGCGCAAAAGTAGTTTTGCTGCCGCGTAAGCGGTACTACCGCTTGGTGAAGCGGTACTACCGCCCGAGCGGTACTACCGCTTGTGTGAAGCGGTACTACCGCCCAAGCGGTACTACCGCTTGTGTGAAGCGGTACTACCGCTTGTGCGCGGCTGTGCACGGTTCGGCAGGGATCCGAGTTGGACTCTTTTCCTGCGGGCCAAACCGACCTTGTGCGGGCAAAACCGACCTAGAGGAGGCTTTTACTCCAAGTTTAGACCCCAAGGCTCAACATATAAATAGAGGGGCAGGGCTAGCACACGGGACACATCAGGATTTCCCAAGCCGTGTGCCGGCAACCCTAGCCCTCTAGTTCCTCCGTCATAATCTCCGTAGCGCTTGGCGAAGCCCTGCAGAGATTGTTCCTCACCACCATCACCACGCCGTCGTGCTGCTGGAACTCAACCACTACTTCACCATCGCTCGCTGGATCGAGGAGGTGAAGGCGTCATCAAGCCGTACGTGTGTTGAACGCGGAGGTGCCGTCCGTTCGGCACTAGATCGGAAGGATCGTGATTGGATTGCGGGACGCTCGGCGATTTGGATCGCGAAGACGTTCGACTACATCAACCGCGTTTATTAACGCTTCCGCTTAGCGATCTACAAGGGTATGTAGATTCACTCTCCCTCTCGTAGATGCTCATCACCATGGATAGATCTTGTGTGTGCGTAGGAAAATTTTTGTTTCCCATGCAACGTTCCCCAACAGTGGCATCATGAGCTAGGTCTATGCGTAGATGAGATCTCGAGTAGAACACAAACGAGTTGTGGGCGTGGGTGTATACATATTGCTTGCCGTTACTAGTTGATATTTGATTCGGCGGTACTGTGAGATGAAGCGGCCCGGACCGACATTACGCGTACACTTACGCGAGACAGGTTCCTTCAACTGACATGTAACTTCGTTGCATAAAGATGGCTAGCGGGTGTCTGTCTCTCTCACTTTAGTTGAATCGATTTCAATGAAGAGGGTTCTTTTAGAAGATCAAAAAGCAATCACTACACCACGTTGTGGTTTTGCGTAGGTAAGAACGGTTCTTGCAAACCCGTAGCAGTCACGTAAAATTTGCAACAACAATTAGAGGACGTCTAACTTGTTTTTGCAGGGTATGTTGTGATGTGATATGGCCAATTACATGATGAGATATATGTGATGTATGAGATGATCATGTTTTGTATAGAATATCACGACTTGCATGTCGATGAGTACGGCAACTGGCAGGAGCCATAGAGTTGTCTTTAATTATTGTATGACCTGCGTGTCAATCATTAAGCGCTATGTAATGCTTTACTTTATCGCTAAACGTTAGCTATAGTCGTGGAAGCATCAGTCGGCGCGACAACCTTATGGCGACACGTTGATGGAGATCAAGATGATGGAGATCATGGTGTCATGCCGGTGACGATGGAGATCATGCCGGTGCTTTGGAGATGGAGATCAAAAGCACAAGTTCATGGCCATATCATGTCACTTATGATTTGCATGTGATGTTAATCCTTTTATGCATCTTATTTTGCTTAGGACGACGGTAGCATTATAAGGTGATCCCTCACTTAAATTTCAAGATAAAATTGTGTTCTCCCCAAGTGTGCACCGTTGCGAAAGTTCGTCGTTTCGAGACACGCCGTGACGATCGGGTGTGATAGACTCTACGTTCGCATACAACGGGTGTAAGCCATGTTACACGTGCGGAACACTCGGGTTAAACTTGACGAGCCTAGCATGTACAGACATGGCCTCGGAACACAAGAGACCGAAAGGTCGAACATGAGTCATATAGTAGATATGATCAACATGAAGATGTTCACCATTGAAACCACCTCAACTCACGTGATGATCAGACTTGAGTTGGTGGATTTGGATCATGTTACACTCGAATGATCGGAGGGATGTCAATTTGAGTGGGAGTTTTTTAAGTAATATGATTAACTAAACTCATTATCTAGAACAATAGTCTAAGTTGTCTTTGCTATATTTATGTTGTAGATCATGGCTCGCGCAGTAGCACCCCTGAATTTTAATGCGTTCCTAGAGAAAGCTAAGTTGAAAGATGATGGAAGTAACTTTGTGGACTGGGCCCGTAATCTAAGGATTATCCTTACGGCTTCCCAGAAGGCTTATGTCCTTGATGCACCGCTTGGTGATCCACCCGCTCCAGTTGAGTCTCTAGACGTTGTGAACGCCTGGCAGGCTCGTTCTGATGATTACTCAATAGTTCAATGTGCAATGTTGTATGGCTTAGAACCGGGACTTCAAAGACGTTTTGAACGTCATGGAGCATATGAGATGTTCCAGGAGTTGAAGTTTATCTTTCAGAAGAATGCCCGGATCGAGAGATATGAGATCTCCGATAAGTTCTATGCTTGCAAGATGGAGGAGAACGGGTCTATCAGTGATCACGTGCTCAGAATGTCTGGGTACTCCACCCGTCTGGCTGAGTTAGGGATGCCCCTTCCGCCAGAGGCTATCACTGACAGAGTTCTTTAATCATTGCCACCTAGCTACAAGAGCTTCGTGTTGAACTATAACATGCACGAGATGAACAAGTCAGTCGCCGAGCTGTTTGCGATGCTGAAAGCCGCTGAGTCTGAAATTCAGAGGGAGCATCAAGTGTTGATGGTCAATAAAACCACTAGTTTCAAGAAAAATGGCAAGGGTAAGAAGGGTAACTCCAAGCAGAGTGGCAAAGCAGTTGCTCCTCTCGTGAAGAAACCCAAGGCTGGACCCAAACCAGAAACTGTGTGTTTTCATTGCAAGGGAACTGGACACTGGAAGCGGAACTGCCCCAAGTATTTGGCTGACAAGAAGGCGGCCAACAACAAACAAGGTATATATGATATACATGTTATTGATGTGTACCTTACCAACTCTCGTTGTAGTGCCTGGGTATTTGATACCGGTGCGGTTGCTCATATTTGCAACTCAAAACAGGAACTGCGGAATAGACGGAGGCTGGCAAAGGACGAAGTGACGATGCGCGTGGGAAATGGTTCCAAGGTTGATGTGATCGCCGTCGGCACGCTCGCTCTTCGATTACCGTCGGGATTAGTGATGAACCTAAATAAGTGTTATTTGGTGCCTGCGTTAAGCATGAACATTATATCTGGATCTTGTTTATTGCGAGACGGTTACTCATTTAAATCAGAGAATAATGGTTGTTCTATTTATATGAGTAATATCTTTTATGGTCATGCACCCGATGTGAGGGGTTTATTCTTATTGAATCTCGATAGTAATGATACACATGTTCATAACATTGATGCCAAAAGATGTAGAATTGATAATGATAATACCACTTTCTTGTGGCACTGCCGTTTAGGTCATATTGGCGTAAAACGCATGAAGAAGCTCCATGCTGATGGACTTTTGGAGTCACTTGATTTTGAATCACTTGACACATGTGAACCATGCCTCATGGGCAAGATGACTAAAACGCCGTTCTCTGGAATAATGGAACGGGCAAGTGACTTATTGGAAATCATACATACTGATGTGTGCGGTCCAATGAGTATTGAGGCGCGCGGTGGTTATCGTTACTTTCTCACCTTCACTGATGACTTAAGTAGATATGGGTATATTTACTTAATGAAACACAAGTCTGAAACATTTGAAAAGTTCAAACAATTTCAGAGTGAAGTTGAGAATCATCGTAACAAGAAGATTAAATTCCTACGATCTGATCGAGGAGGAGAATATCTGAGTTATGAGTTTGGCAGTCACTTAAGACAGTGTGGAATTGTTTCACAATTGACACCGCCTGGAACACCACAGCGTAATGGTGTGTCCGAACGTCGTAATCGAACCTTATTGGATATGGTGCGATCTATGATGTCTCTTGCCGATTTGCCACTATCGTTTTGGGGTTATGCATTAGAGACAGCTGCATTCACTTTAAATAGGGCACCATCGAAATCCGTTGAGACGACACCATATGAACTTTGGTTTGGCAAGAAGCCAAAGCTGTCGTTTCTTAAAGTTTGGGGATGTGATGCTTATGTCAAAAAGCTTCAGCCTGAAAAGCTGGAACCCAAAGCGGAGAAATGCGTCTTCATAGGATACCCAAAAGAGACAGTTGGGTATACCTTCTATCTCAGATCCGAAGGCAAAATGTTTGTCGCTAAAAACGGAACATTTCTTGAGAAAGAGTTTCTCTCGAAAGAATTGAGTGGGAGGAAGATAGAACTTGATGAGGTTATTGAACCTTTACTTCAACCTGAGAGTAGCGCAGCGCAGAAAGTTGTTTCTGTGGAGCCTACATTAGCTGAAGAGGAAGTTAATGATGATGATCATGAAGCTTTGGATCAAGTTGCTATCGAACCTCGTAGGTCGACAAGGACGCGTACTACTCCTGAGTGGTACGGCAACCCTGTCTTAGAGGTCATGTTGTTAAACAACGATGAACCTACGAGCTATGGAGAAGCGATGATGGGCCCGGATTCCGAGAAGTGGTTAGAGGCCATGAAATCCGAGATGGGATCCATGTATGAAAACAAAGTATGGACTTTGGAAGTATTACCTGAAGGGCGTAAGGCCATTCAGAACAAATGGATCTTTAAGAGGAAGACGGACGCGGACGGTAATGTCACCGTCTATAAAGCTCGACTTGTGGCAAAGGGTTTTTCACAAGTTCAAGGAGTTGACTACGATGAGACCTTCTCACCCGTAGCGATGCTTAAGTCCGTCAGAATCATGTTAGCAATAGCTGCCTTTTTCGATTATGAAATTTGGCAGATGGATGTCAAAACAGCGTTCCTTAACGGTTACCTTAAGGAAGAGTTGTATATGATGCAGCCAGAAGGTTTTGTCGATCCAGAGAATGCTGACAAAGTTTGCAAACTCCAGCGATCCATTTATGGACTGGTGCAAGCATCTCGGAGTTGGAATCTTCGCTTTGATGAAGTGATCAAAGCGTTCGAGTTTATACAAGTTTACGGAGAAGCTTGTATTTACAAGAAAGTGAGTGGGAGCTCTATAGCGTTTCTAATATTATATGTGGATGACATATTGCTGATTGGAAACAATATAGAAATGCTGGAAAGCGTAAAGGAATATTTGAACAAGAGTTTTTCAATGAAGGACCTAGGAGAAGCTGCTTTCATATTAGGCATAAAGATCTATAGAGATAGATCAAGACGCTTAATAGGACTTTCACAAAGCACATACCTTGATAAGATTTTGAAGAAGTTCAAAATGGATCAGTCCAAGAAGGGGTTCTTGCCTGTTTTACAAGGTGTGAAGTTGAGTAAGACTCAATGCCCAGTGACTGCAGAAGATAGAGAAAAGATGAGTGTCATCCCCTATGCTTCGGCCATAGGCTCTATCATGTATGCAATGCTGTGCACAAGACCCGATGTCAGCCTTGCCATAAGTATGGTCGGAAGGTTTCAAAGTGATCCAGGAATGGAACACTGGACGGCGGTCAAGAATATCCTGAAATACCTGAAAAGGACTAAGGACATGTTTCTCGTTTATGGAGGTGATCAAGAGCTCGTCGTAAAGGGTTACGTCGATGCAAGCTTTGACACTGATCCGGATGACTCTAAGTCGCAAACCGGATACGTATTTATTCTTAATGGGGGTGCGGTTAGCTGGTGCAGTTCCAAGCAAAGCGTGGTAGCAGATTCTACATGCGAAGCGGAGTACATCGCTGCCTCGGAGGCGGCGAAGGAAGGTGTCTGGATGAAGGAGTTCATGACAGATCTTGGAGTAGTGCCTAGTGCACTTAACCCAATGACTCTGTTTTGTGATAATACTGGTGCCATTGCTCTAGCCAAGGAACCAAGATTTCACAAGAGGACCAGACACATAAAGCGACGTTTCAATTCCATCCGCGATTACATCAATGAGGACGACATAAATATTTGCAAAGTACACACGGATCTAAATGTTGCAGATCCGATGACTAAACCTCTTCCAAAGGCTAAACATGAACAACACCAGAACTGCATGGGTGTTCGATTCATTACAATGTAAATCACATAGTGATGTGAACTAGATTATTGACTCTAGTGCAAGTGGGAGACTGTTGGAAATATGCCCTAGAGGCAATAATAAATTGGTTATTATTATATTTCCTTGTTAATGATAATTGTTTATTATCCATGCTATAATTGTATTGATTGGAAACTCAAATACATGTGTGGGTACATAGACAACACTGTGTCCCTAGTAAGCCTCTAGTTGACTAGCTTGTTGATCAAAGATGGTTAAGGTTTCCTAGCCATGGACATGAGATGTCATTTGATAACGGGATCACATCATTAGGAGAATGATGTGATGGACAAGACCCAAACTGTAAACGTAGCATTTGATCGTGTCAGTTTATTGCTATTGTTTTCTGCATGTCAAGTATCTGTTCCTTTGACCATGAGATCATGCAACTCACTGACACCGGAGGAATACCTTGTGTGTATCAAACGTCGCAACGTAACTGGGTGACTATAAAGGTGCTCTACAGGTATCTCCGAGGGTGTCTGTTGGGTTGGCATGGATCAAGACTGGGATTTGTTACTCCGTATGACGGAGAGGTATCTCAGGGCCCACTCGGTAATACAACATCACAATGAGCCTTGCAAGCAATGTGACTAAAAGTGTTAGCCACGAGATCTTGTATTACGGAACGAGTAAAGAGACTTGCCGGTAACGAGATTGAACTAGGTATAGTGATACCGACGATCGAATCTCGGGCAAGTAACATACCGAAGAACAAAGGGAACAGCATACGGGATTAACTGAATCCTTGACATAGAGGTTCGACCGATAAAGATCTTCGTAGAATATGTAGGAGCCAATATGGGCATCCAGGTCCCGCTATTGGTTATTGGCCGTAGAGGTGTCTCGGTCATGTCTACATAGTTCTCGAACCCGCAGGGTCTACACACTTAACGTTTGGTGACGGATAGTATAATTGAGTTATTATGTTGGTGACCGAAAGTTGTTCGGAGTCCCGGATAAGATCCCGGACATGACGAGGATCTCCGGAATAGTCCGGAGGTAAAGATTGATATATGTGATAATAGTGTTTCGATCTCCGGAAGAGTTCCAGAGTTCACCGGAATGGGTTCCGGATGTTTACCGAAGTGTTCGGGTGCAGCAACACTTTATATGGGCCAAAGGGATAAAGCCCACGAGGTATTGGAAAGCGCAAAAGTAGTTTTGCTGCCGCGTAAGCGGTACTACCGCTTGGTGAAGCGGTACTACCGCCCGAGCGGTACTACCGCTTGTGTGAAGCGGTACTACCGCCCAAGCGGTACTACCGCTTGTGTGAAGCGGTACTACCGCTTGTGCGCGGCTGTGCACGGTTCGGCAGGGATCCGAGTTGGACTCTTTTCCTGCGGGCCAAACCGACCTTGTGCGGGCAAAACCGACCTAGAGGAGGCTTTTACTCCAAGTTTAGACCCCAAGGCTCAACATATAAATAGAGGGGCAGGGCTAGCACACGGGACACATCAGGATTTCCCAAGCCGTGTGCCGGCAACCCTAGCCCTCTAGTTCCTCCGTCATAATCTCCGTAGCGCTTGGCGAAGCCCTGCAGAGATTGTTCCTCACCACCATCACCACGCCGTCGTGCTGCTGGAACTCAACCACTACTTCACCATCGCTCGCTGGATCGAGGAGGTGAAGGCGTCATCAAGCCGTACGTGTGTTGAACGCGGAGGTGCCGTCCGTTCGGCACTAGATCGGAAGGATCGTGATTGGATTGCGGGACGCTCGGCGATTTGGATCGCGAAGACGTTCGACTACATCAACCGCGTTTATTAACGCTTCCGCTTAGCGATCTACAAGGGTATGTAGATTCACTCTCCCTCTCGTAGATGCTCATCACCATGGATAGATCTTGTGTGTGCGTAGGAAAATTTTTGTTTCCCATGCAACGTTCCCCAACACCTACCCCTACCGGTCGGTATTCCGCCATCGGGGTTAGTAGTGAAACGTAAATCCGATTCGAGTTCGCGATGATCGATGAGATCGGTCAGATCAGAAAATTCGGCGTGATCGGAGTGCAGATACGATCTGTGATTTCTAAAAACGTCGGGCGCTGCCCGCACCCGCGAACCCCGCCCGCTAACCGGCTAGCGGGACCGCCGTGTGCATAGCAGCTTGTATTTCGTACACGATCACACAAACCCGGTAGAATGCGATTCTATGCATAAGTTTGTTTTGCAGGTTTGATGTGAATAGTATGGCTCATATGTATGCGATGCATGTGTGTAATTTAACATGACCTGCGTGTCATGATTGTCAGCCGGCAGGAGCCAAAGTGCTATCATTATATTGTATAACGACCTGCGTGTCGACTTGTGATTCTCTGTAAATTCATTACTAGTTGTAGTAGTTGGAGAACAGAGATCAAGTTCGAGGCTTTGGCGTCCCGGTGTGACGAACAAGATGGAGTTCCACCCTGGTCATCGGAGTTGGAGCCGGCCTGGAAGGACATCCATGAAGGAGCCATACTATTTCACATATTTATGTTTATATGTGATTGATATTGCTTCTTGTTTCTATGCATGTTAGAATGGTAGAAAGATCCCTCATTAATATCAAGCACATTGCCATTCCGGATGTTGCACCTCCGCACGTCAAGTACGTCTAGTGGTGGGCTCATAAAATTGAGGTGCTACTAGGTGTCCTTGAACTGGAGGGTTCGTGTCGGACACGGACATGCACTGCATCAGGTTAACTTGACAAGGCTATCAAAACGGTTTTGGGCCTTGCGGCAAAGAAGGTTGGGAGCCGGGGCATAAGATACCTACCTGACCGGCAGGAGTCGTATAGAGATACGATTAGCAAGGAGTTGCTTACCGAATAGGCATGTTGGCTAGCAGTGATGCTAAAGCTCACTAGTCGCTCGCGCTAGACGGGTCCTGAATCACTGAGAGTTTGCGAAGGGATGCTGACTTCAGTGGGAGTAGTTCTGTTTAAGGCTTGAATTACTCTACATAAACACATTGCTTAGTGATTGCATATTTTCTGTTGTAGATCAATGGCACAACCTGCTCAACCCAACTTTGCATTGAAATCAATTCTGGAAAAGGATAAACTGAATGGAACAAACTTTACCACCTGGTATAGAAATCTGAGAATTGTTCTCAAGCACGATAAAAAGGAACATGTTCTAGAGGATCCACTTCCAGAGGAACCTGCCAAGAATGCTAGTGCCACAACCAAAAATGCCCATCAGAAACTCGTTGATGAATCAAACGAGATCAGCTGCCTCATGCTGGCTTGTATGGAGCCCGATTTGCAACAGCATTTCAAAAACGTTGACGCTTTAGATATGATCGAGAGTCTCAAGAGCATGTTTCAGGTGCAGGCTAGGACCGAAAGGTTCAACGTCTGGCAATCCTTGACGGATTGTAAGCTGAAGGAGGGTGATCCACTGAGCCTGCATGTGATCAAGATGATCGGGTACGTGCAAGCTTTGGATCGGTTAGGCTTCCCACTTGGGGACGAGCTGTCCACGGATGCAATTCTGGGTTCTCTTCCACCTAGCTATGGGACGTTCGTCTCGAACTATCATATGCATGGCATGGATAAGAAGCTCACTGAATTGCATGGGATGCTTAAGGTGGCAGAGCAAGATATTAAGAAAGGCACACATCAAGTGTTGATGGTGCAGAACTCGGCTAAGTTCAAGAAGAGTTGGTCCAAGAAAAAGGGTAAGGCAAAGGGCATGGGGAAGGTTGTCTCCGCCGCTGCGCCGAAGCTGGGACCGGACTCAAAGACCGTGTGCTTTCATTGCAAGTAAACTGGTCACTGGAAGAGGAACTGTAGCAAGTGGCTTGCTGAGCATGGCAAGAAGGCCGGAAATGCTTCATCAGGCAAAGGTACACTTGTTATATATGTTATAGACATTTACCTTGCTGACATACCTAGTAGCTCTTGGGTATTTGATACTGGATCGGTTGTTCATCTTTGCAACTCGATGCAGGGGCTGATAAGAACTAGGCGTGTGGCACAAGGGGAGATTGACATCAGGGTCGGCAACAAAGCAAGAGTTGCTGCGTTGGAGGTCGGCACGATGCAGCTTCAGCTTCCTTCTGGATTTATTTTGGAATTGAATAATCGTTATTACATTCCCGCACTTAGTCGGAACATTATTTCTGCCTCATGCTTGATGAGTCAGGGTTATGAATTCAGTTTAAAGGACAATGGTTGTTCACTTTATTTGAATGGAATGTTCCACGGCTATGCACCCATTGTAGATGGGCTATTTATTTTGAATCTAGAAACGGAACCAGTCTATAACGTGAATATCAAGAGGCATAAGCCTAATGAGATAAATCCAACATACTTCTGGCATTGTTGACTTGGGCACATTAGTCTGAAACGCATGAAGAAGCTCCATGATGATGGACTCCTAACTTCGTCCGATTTCGGGTCGTTCGAGACATGCGAATCATGCTTGCTAGGCAAGATGACTAAGTCTCCATTTGCAAAGAGTTGCGAGAGGGCGTCCGAGCTGTTGGAGCTTATACACAGTGATGTGTGTGGTCCAATGAGCACAACGGCCAGAGGTGGCTATCAGTACTTCGTGACTTTTACCGACGACTTGAGTAGATATGGATATATCTATTTGATGAGGCACATGTCGGAAACTTTTGAAAAATTCAAAGAGTTTCAGAACGAGGTTGAAAATCAGCCTGGCAAGACGATAAAGCTTCTGCGATCGGATTGTGGTGGTGAGTACATGAGCCAGGAGTTTGATGATCATCTGAAAAGCCGAGGTATAGTACCTCAGCTCACGCCTCCGGGTACGCCGCAGAGAAACGACATGTTAGAACGGAGAAATCGAACCTTGTTGGACATGGTCTGATCGATGATGAGCAAATCAGATTTACCCTTGTCATTCTGGGGATACGCTCTAGAAACTACAGCTTTCACACTTAACAGGGTACCATCAAAATCCGTAGACAAGACACCACATGAGATGTGGACTGGGAAGAGTCATAGTTTGTCTTTCCTAAAGATTTGGGGTTGTGAAGCATTTGTCAAGCGACTCATGTCTGATAAACTTACACCCAAGTCGGATAAATGCATATTCGTGGGATATCCGAGGGAAACCTTGGGATACAGCTTCTACAACCGAGAAGAGAACAAAGTGTTTGTTGCTCGGAACGGGGTTTTCCTAGAGAAAGAGTTTCTCAGTCGGGAAGCCAGTGGGAGAACGGTGCGACTCGAAGAAATTCAAGAGCCACTCGGGGACAACTTGGCTGGTGATGAGATCATACCGGAGTTGGTCAGGGAACCCGTAGTGGAATCGGCACCGGAGCCATGGAGGTCGGAAAGATTGCGCAGAGTGCGCGATGTGTTGTTGCTAGAAAGCGACGAGCCAGCCACGTATGCGGAAGCGATGATGAGACCACATTCCGAGGCATGGCTGGAGGCCATGAGATCCAAGTTAAAGTCCATGGATGATAATCAAGTCTAGGACTTGGTTGATCCGCCACCTGGCGTAATTGCGATTGGTTGCAAATGGGTCTTTAAGAAGAAAACTGATGTGGATGGAAATGTTCAAATCCACAAAGCTCGGCTTGTCGCTAAAGGTTATGGACAAGTTCAAGGAATTGACTACGACGAGACCTACTCGCCGGTAGCGATGCTAAAGTCGGTGAGGATCATACTAGCTATAGCTGCATATTTCAATTATGAGATATGGCAGATGGATGTCAAACCGGCTTTCCTTCATGGAAATTTAAAGGAGGATGTATACATGATACAACCTGAATGTTTTGTCGATCCAAATAACGCTGGTAAAATATGCAAGCTCAAGAGATCCATTTATGGATTGAGGCAAGCAGCTCGGAGTTGGAATATTCGTTTTGATGAAGTCATCGTTGACCTTGGTTTCATCAAGAACCAAGAGGACTATTGTTTATACAAGAAGTCTAGTGGGAGCTCGGTAGTATTTTTGATCTTGTATGTGGATGACATACTGCTGATCAGAAATGATGTTTCGATGCTGAACTCGGTTAAGGAATCATTGAATGGCAAGTTTTCGATGAAAGACCTTGGAGAGGCAGTGTACATTCTAGGCATCAAGATCTATAGAGATAGATCAAGGAGGCTGCTCGGCTTGAGCCAGAGCACGTACATAGGTAAAGCGTTGAAGAGGTTCAACATGAGTGAGGCCAAGAAAGGGTTCTTGCCCGTCTCACATGGTATAAGGCTAAGCAAGACTCAGAGTCCTAAGACTTCTGATGAGCGAAACCAGATGAGTAGGATTCCGTATGCTTCGGCAATAGGATCCATCATGTATGCCATGCTATGTACAAGGCCTGATGTTGCCTTTGCAATAAGCTTAACAAGCAGATACCATGTTAACCCAGGTGAGAGTCACTTGGCAGCGGTAAAAACCATCCTGAAGTACCTGAAAAGGACTAAGGAGAAGTTCCTAGTTTATGGAGGTAAGGAGGAGCTCTGCGTAAAGGGTTACGCTGATGCTAGTTTCCAAACCGACAGGGATGATTGTCAATCGCAAACTGGATTCGTGTATGTCATGAATGGAGGAGCAGTGAGCTGGACAAGTTCCAAGCAAGAAACGGTGGCCGACTCCACAACGGAGGCCGAATACATTGCGGCTTGTGAAGCCGCAAAGGAAGGTGTTTGGATTCAGAAGTTCCTGGAAGATGTCAGTGTGTTCCCGGGCTGGTCAAAACCATTGGACCTTTATTTTGATAATTCAGGTGCCATCGCACAGGCCAAGGAGCCGAGACAACACCACAAGACCAGACACATAGACCGAAAGTATCACCTGATACGAAAGCTCGTAGTGAATGGTGATACTAATTTATGCAAGATTCATACGGATGCAAATATTGCAGATCCGTTGACTAAGCCACTTCCACAACCCAAGCATGAGGGACACGTTAGAGCTATGGGCATTCGATGTCTATTTGATTGACTCTAGTGCAAGTGGGAGACAGTTGGAGATATGCCCTAGAGGCAATCATGTATGATGATATTTCCTATGTCTTTATGAATAAAGATAGTCCTTGGACATTACCATTGATGTGTATTAACAAGTACGTGACTTGTTTGTGAGACTATACATTGTATGATGACTGTCCTAAATGGTCCCTAGTCGAAAGAGTTGTGTGGACGCTCAGCCAGTTAGACTAGCATATGACACGGTGGATGGTTCGGTCTCACTCACCATGTAGCATTGGATGCTAGCCGGATAATATGGACTCAGAAAGATCTGATCGGATTCGACGTAGTCGGATCCGAGTCGAGATAAGGTCTGAGTTGGACAGACCCAACTATGAGACGCAGCGATAGGTCATCTGTGAGTCTCTAGTACAACATACGTTCTATGTCCTAAGACCTGAGCTGGCGCATGTACTTGGGATGGTGACAGACTTGCTTTGGGCCGACCAAACGCTACTCCGTGACTGGGTAGTTACAAAGGTAGGTTTCGGGCTTGTCCAGACCCATGCTGCGAGACATGGTCGAGCAAGATGGGATTTGCCCCTCCGGTTAGGAGAGATATGCTCTGGGCCTCTCGTGTGATACGACCAAGATAAGCATGGCCATGCGACAAGGATTATGAGACAATCCGGTTTGTGGTCGGTATCACTGGAACGAGAAAGAGGTCGGGCTAGCACAAGGATGACAGACTCGCCTTGAGCCCGACAACATATATCGTGTGGCAAAGGGAACAGAAGTGTGATGTACAGGTTCGCCTAACCAGCTTCATCGGACACTTGGAGTCGGCACGCTTTGCTAGAGGCCGCTACCGACTAGCCGAGTCAGATGTGATCAGACTCGCGACCAAGTGAACGAAACCTAAGGGGTCGCGCGCTTAAGGGAAGGAACATGTGGGCTTTAGGATCCGTGCGAGGCCCAAGAGTTGAGCTCGTGCCGGATGCCTATATATAGTGGAGGTGCGGCACACCCATCCCGTTGATCGCTTCGGCACCGTCATTAGGGCTTTGCATGTGTTGCAACTAGCCACCTCCACCTGCCACTGCCAACTGTGTGATCGTACCTAGCAGTCCGCCGCACGGTGTTCCTCCTGCACGCGCGGATACCATTAGAGGCGGTGCACTTGCGCCGCTCCGGTGAACCTGTACGTGGATCCGGCGACCGCCAGTTCGAGGGAGATCGGGCCGGCTGTTCAAGGGAGATCGGACGAGGAGGAGACGGACCACGCGAACGCGCTGCCCCAACTCTACTTCCGCTGCACGGCACTGTGCGTCTAGTGGTAACGATCTGTGATCCATCTCCGTAGCAAGTTCTTGGATGTTCTGCGCGTAGGAAAATTTTAATTTGCATGCGATGCATCTACGATAGAACCCAATAGCGCGCCCCCGCGACCAGCGCCATGAAGCACCCCCGCTGGACCAGGACGAGGCCAGCTGCCAGATCGTCATCCGCACGGCGCCTGACGCGCACACGGTCCTTGACCAGCAGCGCCAGCGTCAGGACTGGGTCGCGCAGGATGTGGCCGCGGCCGGGCGCCAGAACTGGGCCGCCCTCGCGTATGGTGGTCCTCTGAGCACCGTGGGCTACCGGGCCTTCACCCATGAGCTCTGCAGGGTGGTTTGGCCCGCCAAGTTCAAGCCCGAGCTGCCCCAGCGCTACGACAGCACCCTCGACCCCACGGAGTTCCTCCAGCTCTATGCACTGAGCGTGGAGGCAGCGGGTGGCGACGACACGGTCATGGCGAATTGGCTCCCGATGGCTCTCAAGGATGGCGCGCGATGCTGGCTCCTGAACCTGACCGAGGGTTCGGTCTCTTCATGGAGCGAGCTCTGCGAGCTGTTCATCTCCAACTTCAAGGGCACGCATGACCATCCCCTCTCCATCATCGACCCACGACGCGTGAAGCAGCACCCTGGAGAAAACCTGCGCAAATACATCCAGTGGTTCAGCCAAGTGCGCAACAAGATCCCGCGCGCCACGGACGATGTCGTCATCATGGCGTTCACCAATGGCATCATGGACCTCAAGATGTGCGGGAAGCTCTCCATCAATGACAACCTCATCTCGGCCGTGGAGATGTTCAACATCGCCGACAAGTACGCCAAGGCAGAGGAGGGCCGCCTGTTCGCACACGATGACCTGGACGCCGCGCAAGATGATGGCAAGGCAAAGACCAAGGAAGTCAAGCGCAAGGGCCCCACCGGGCAGCACCCGAGCATAAGCGCGGCCGCGACCAAAGCACGCCCGAGAAAGACCGATGCCCGTTCTGCATCTACCACGACCTGCACACCCACAACACCGAAGACTGCCAAGAGCTCAGGATCCTCCGAGACGAGCGCGTCAGCCGGCGCCCGGAGCGGAGCGATCGTGGCGAAGGTCACGGAAGCGGTGGCGGCTGTGGCAGCGGCCGGTGGGATGGTCGCGGCGGCAACCCCCGCCAGGGCTGGCAAGAGCAGCCTCGTGACAACGACCGGCGCAGTCAGCCTCGCGAGGTGCATCCTCGGGACAACGGCACGCTTCCCCCACTTCCGCCGCCGCCAAGGAGGAACGACGACGGCCCGTGCAATGAGGATGCTGGGGGCTACCAGGAGCCTCACACGGTGGCTTGCATCCTTGGCGGGGCCCATACCCCTTTGTCGAATCGCCAGTTGAAGCAGTTTTCCCGTGAGGTGAATGCCGCCCTCCCGAGGCTGGAAGTCGTGAAGCCCCTCAAGTGGTCCCAGTATGCTATCTCTTTTGATGCCGGGGATAGCCTCAAGTCTTCGGCCGTCGCGGCTGCACTCCCCATGATGTGCACCCTCACGATCAGCAATGTCGTCGTCACCCAGACCCTCATCGACGGAGGCGCTGGCCTCAACGTGCTCTCGGTGGAGACCTTTGACACGCTCCAAGTGCCCTACGACCAGCTGATGCCAACTAGGCCTTCTCTAGAGTGACCAGCGGCTCCACCACTCCGTTGGGGCAGATCCGCCTCCCCGTCATGTTCAGCACGCACGACAACTACCATACCGAGATCATCGACTTCGACGTGGCGCACATCGGCCTCCCGTACAACGCCATCCTGGGATATCCGGCGCTGGCCAAGTTCATGGCAGCAACACACTATGGCTACAACGTCCTCAAGATGCCGGGATGCAGCGGCGTAATCACCGTTACCTGCGATGAAAATTACGCGGTCTGCTCCCTCGAGCGTGCTTACAAGCTTGCCGCGGCGGAGCATTCCGGAGACGCGGGGGATGTTGAGCCTCCCGAGGCCGCGCCCCCGAGGAAGAAGCAGCTGTTGCCTGTCCCAAGACTCATCAAGACCAAGAATGCAGCCCCTGCTGATGCGGGTCCCGCACCCGTCGCCGGCACCAACCGCCTCCCTCCATAGGAAGGCGCGCCCGGCGCCCCCCTCAGGCTAGGCTCGGGGGCTTCCATCTGGGAAGCGTCCGACTTGGCCGGTATGACGAGGGAGGTGCTCGGGCACCACTTGGAGGCATGCCTCGTGGCGCGCCCCCGGAGGGAAGGGACACGGCGCCAGGCGCCGGCGTCGCAGGAATTCATCGACCAAGAGGACGGCATGATGCAGGAGGAGTATCACCCGGAGCGCAGCAGGACATCGTGGGCCTTAATCGGACCAGATCCCAAGGCCTCTTCCGACCGCACGTCGCCGCTCACCGTGTTTGCATGGCCTTTGGCTTGGTAAACGCCGGCGTCGCCTTCCAAAGCCTGGCGCAGTTCGTGATGGCGCCTCACGTGGCACCGAGGCCCCGTGAGCCTCCAGGACCCCCAGGACCTCAGGAGCCGGCCGACCCCTGAAGGGCTAGCCTCCGCGGCACGCCCAGCAAGACGGCCAGACACTTCCGCAGCAGTGCAACCGCCAAGTGTCTTTTTGTTGTTCTGTTTGAATTGAGGGCACCCCCCGGGCTGCAACACCCCCAGACTAGCTTGGGTCCACCCCTGCAGCATTCTCACTTTTTGGAAGTGTAGTGAACCTTATTGTTTCTTTCGAAGTTTATGATTTCGGCTTAAGCATAGCACTCAGTGCCTTGCCATCGCTTGAAATCGCTGCACTCCTGTGACCCTTCTTTCGAAAATCCCCCGGTCGGGGTTAGGCACGACGTCTATGCTCTGGTATGTCCGTGCAGCGTTGGTAAATCCAAGTGACCGAGCTCTGTCTCGCGGGCTCGCTCCCGTGTACATCACCTCTTGAGGTCCTTGGTGTCTTGCCCTCAGGGGATTGCCGAGGGTAGGTGAGTGAGGTCGTGGCTTGTTATACCCCATTGCCAGTTGATGTGCTTCGTCACCTCGGGCGCCACGGATCGGGTAGTTTTCCCTTGTTCATCTCCTGAAGGAACCCGACACGGCTTCTATGCTCGGGTCCATCCCTGCAGCGTCGCTAAATCCGAGAGACTGAGCTCTGACTGACGGGCTGCCCCGAACACGTCACCTCCTGGGGTCCTCGGTGTCGAACCTCTTCGTGTGGTGGCCTCGGGACATCCATCCGGCTCGCGTCGCCCCCCTACGTCACAGGTCCCATATGCACGCAGTCGCATGAAAAGTGAGGCGTAACCCGCCTGAAGAATTGAGGAAGGAGCTCCTAAGCCTTGTGCCTGGAGTATCCGACAACTCTTTTAAATCGCCACCCGTGACCCTCTCACGTAATAATGAGGTTGGGGTTGTACATGCCCCGGAGCCTCCCGGATGGCCGCCTCTTGGCCCCGGGAGGACTCTCGCCCACGCCTAGTGGAAGCCCCATGCTCCGCGTTGGTGGATAAAGAACTGTGGAAGGAGCTCCTGAGCCATGTGCCTGGGGTGTCCGACACCTCTTTTCAAAATCGCTGCCCGTGACCCTCTCACGTAATAATGAGGTTGGGCTGTGCATGCCTCGGAGCCTCCCGAAGGGCTGCCCCTCGGCCCCGGGAGGACTCCCGCCCACGCCTAGTGGAAGCCCCATGCTCCGCGCTGGTGAATGATCGACGGAGCTCCGTGCTTGCCAGTTTCCCCTTGTACCTCACGCGAGCGGGGGCTGGACATTTTGTCTATGCTCGGGTTCGTCCCTGCAGCGCTGATAAACCCAAGCGACCGAGCTCTGTCTCGCGGGCTTTCTCCCGTGCACGTCACCTCCTGAGGTCCTTGGTGTCAAGTCTCCTCGCACGACACCCAAGTGAAAGCTGACAAGAGCACGACGCTCCAGGCATGGTTTACCGTGCGCAGGATTCTTCATCACGAGAGCTGCTTGCGCGTCAAAGGGGGGTTCTTGAGCATCGCATCTCAGGAACCTTCACTAGCGCCCGTAGCCCCTCACCTCCTGGTTCAGCTCAGGCATCACGACCTGGCTTCCCAGCGATGACTGAGGTATGCGCGGGGCTGGGCCCTGCCGACGCAGAGCATAAGGACTTTCGAGCAGGCCGCTTGCACGTCAAGGGGCGGGGGGGTTCTTGAGCATCGCGTCTGAGGAACCTTCACTAGCACCCGTAGCCCCTCACCTCCTGGGTCAGTGTCACACCCTGTGTTTGTATCACTTTGCTATGCTATGGATTTACAATAATTGGAACCAATTAAAACTTTTGAGTGCATGAGCTTGTTTGATTTGTTTGATGCTTGCTTGCTTGATTGTGTTTGGCACTCATAGATTCTACTCTTCTCCATACTGATCTTCCTTGATCCAAACCTCTTGCCCATTGATCATACCATGTGTATAGTACCTAAAACTATTATTATCAAAATTTATTTTGGCCAAAAAGGATTTATTCAAATTAGGTTTTCAAAAACCCCTGAATTGTGATTTGTACTACAAGTCCTCAAATTGGGTGGAATATTTTACACCAAAGGCTTTATTTGAAACCCACTATATATAAGACTTCCTAAAACCAGCAAATATTAGTTTTAAAGGTTATTTTAATAATTTATTTAAAGGCTTCTTTGTAAGGCCAGAAAGTGGTTTTTCATAGGGAAAAATTATTTAAATGCTTTGAAAATATTTGAGAAAATTCAGGGCAACTTAGTGGACATATATTTTCCATATATATGAGTTTCAACACATGGTCATGTTCAACATAATGGGCAAAACCCCTCAAAACCTTTTCTGCTTAGATCAAGCTTTTGAAATATATCTATAGGAAATATTCTCAATAAAATCCAGGAAAATTCTAGCAAGTCACACATAATATATGTGATGATCTTGCAAAGTTTCATCTCAATCCCAATTGATTTGCTCAACCAAAATATTCCAAAACCATTCCTGACCAGAGTCAAGTTTGAACAACTTTACGTTGTGAAGTTTGTCCTATTGACCCCAAACTTTGTGGGCATGTTCTAACCCCCAAATAATGATACCACACAAAGTGGTGGATTTGGGAGAAATGAATTGCATGCCTGGATCT
Organism: Elymus sibiricus; assembly: GCA_039707655.1. Taxonomy (NCBI): domain Eukaryota; kingdom Viridiplantae; phylum Streptophyta; class Magnoliopsida; order Poales; family Poaceae; genus Elymus; species Elymus sibiricus. The sequence goes on along the minus strand of CM077665.1, from coordinate 214,523,067 downwards.
ACAGAAATCTGATTTTGTTAAATTCTAGGGTTTTTCAAGTTTGTACTGTCAACTTTCTTCAAATCTCCTCAAACTTGGTGGTCCACTGCATAATTACCTACACTTTCACCCTGTTAAATCTCATGGCAAGAAAACTCCATTTGCTAGCCCAAATCATCATCAAACACCTTCTGGTGACTTGGTAAAAACATGTTTTGACCCCCTTCTGCTATTCTCCTTCACTTCACCTTTTTACCACATCTTCTTATAGTGCCCATTTATCCCCAGTAAAAGGCCCATGGCCTCAGGTCAATATTTGATGGGGTAAAACTTCATTTTACTCCTCTGGACAACCCCTTTTCCTCTCTCCCTCCACCTCTCTCCTCCTCCCTTGACTTTCTAGGGCATCCAAGGGCATCCCCACCTTGTTTATACCCCTCTGGAGCTGCTGGGCACAAGTGGACACGCCCAAAATGCCAAAGGCATGCCATTTGGGTGCTCTGGAGCACGCTACAGTGCATCACAGCACTGTAGCCAGCCCATCCCGAGGCCCCCGACCACCTTGACCGCCGGGAAAGTTGTCCCCCGTGTTGGCCTTGGCGTCCGTGACAAGCCACCGGGCCGGCCCCCTCCTCCCCCTCCCTCCAGCGGCCTACCACACGCGCACAGCGGCCGCCCCTCTCGGCCAATGCCCGGGCTCACACGCTGTCGGTGTCAAAACCGGCGGATCTCGGGTAGGGGGTCCCGAGCTGTGAGACTTGGATCGATGGTAACAAGATACGAAGGAGACAAGGCTTTACCCAGGTTCGGGCTCTCCTATGGAGGTAATACCCTACGTCCTGCTTGATTATATTAATAGTATGGGGATTACAGAGTTGATCTACCTCGAGATCAAGTAGCTAAAACCCTAGATGAGTTCTGTTGTCCTACAACCTAACACCCTCCGGCTTATATAGACGCCAGGGGTCCCTAGGGTTTACACCTGGTCGGTTACACGTCGAAGGGAAAAACATGCCTATTTACTACTTTAAACGTGGAGGATACACCACGATTCTTAAAGCTTCCTTTCTGGAGTCTGGGTCTTCCATCAGTCCAATGTCCGGCGAATGGCCCATACAGTCCGGCCTATAGTAGATAGGTCGGCCTCCCGAGGACCCCTTAAACCAGGACTCCCTCACACGCGCGCGCACTCCCGCTCCTTCTCTCCCTTCCCTCGCGCCTAGACCCAACCCAGAAATGCCCCGGACATGCCCCCTGGAGTCCCCGAGCCCTTCAGCAACGGCTAGAACCCCGCCGGCGCAGGAGCTCTCGGTGGACCACGGGGCACCTATAAAAGGGCCTCCCCGCGTCTCTCTCTCCCCTCTGGATCCCTTCTCTCCCCGCAAATCGTGCTCCCGCACCTCGTCCCCTTCATTTTGGAGCTCGAGCAACCGGGATTGAACCGAAGCTCGACGCCTCGGGTCACCGGCGTCCGCATCGTAAGAGCCCTCCTCGGCCTCCTTTCTCCTTCGATCTGGAACCCCTGGAGCTCTCTAAAGCAGTTCTCCTTGTTTCCCTTGCTGATTCTTGCCAGGAACGACCGGAGCTTGCGTTTCCCTACATCCTGGTTGATTATATTGATAGTATGGGGATTACAGAGTTGATCTACTTCGAGATCAAGTACCTAAAACCCTATATGAGTTCTGTTGTCCTACAACCTAACACCCTCCGGCTTATATAGACGCCAGGGGTCCCTAGGGTTTACACATGGTCGGTTACACGTCGAAGGGAAAAACATGCCTATTTACTACTTTAAATGTGGAGGATACACCATGATTCTAGAAGCTTCCTTTCTGGAGTCTGGGTCTTCCATCAGTCCAATGTCTGGCGAACGGCCCATACAGTCCGGCCTATAGTAGGTAGGTCGGCCTCCCGAGGACCCCTTAAACCAGGACTCCCTCAGTAGTCCCCGAACTAGCCTCCAACGCCAAGAGTCCTAGCTTCGGCTGCTTCATGTGATCAAAGTCTTCGGCTTGCGAGGCGAGTTCCTCCTTTCCAAATAAAGATCGGCCAGGATAGTTCGGCCTCCGACGACGTGTAGTTTTTCCGATCATGAATCGTCCGAACACCATGAGTAACCGGCCCTGAAGGCCGAACGTCAGGGAGTAAATAGTGATTTCTGACAACCTTTCAAACGAAAGGTCACGGCCCACCACGACTACTGAACCAGTCGTAAAGACTCGGTTCGCGGTTCGAGGCCGTTTCTACTAGCACGATCCATCAATGCACAGATCGTGCCCCATTTTACATGGGATATGTTTAATCATGCACACCTTGGGAAGCAGAGAGATTCACGGCGCCGTGAAGGGAGGCTAACCGACAGTAAGCTCAACAAAAGGGGAAGAAAACCCCAAGGCCTATCCGCACTTCCCATTCGCATCCCTGCTTCCCCAATCTCTCGAGCTTCCAGTGCCCAGATCTAGGTTTTCCAACCCATTCCTCCTCCGAGCTCAGCCATGGCCGGCTCAGGTTCTAGCGGCAAGTGGGAGGCTTCCTCAGTCACCGACCAGGACATCCGGGACCTCAAGGAGGCCGGGTACCTCCCCGCCAACGTCTTCCACCGCGCCGCCGAGGAGGGCCAGGTGATCCCCACCCCCAAACCAGGCGAGAGGGTGGTCTTCATCCCTCATTTCATCCGAGGACTAAGCTTCCCGCTCCACCCCTTCGTGAGGGGCCTCATGTACTTCTACGGGCTCGACTTCCACGACCTCCCGCCGAACTCGTTTATGCATATATCGGCCTTCATCATAGTCTATGAGGCTTTCTTGCGGGTCGAGCCACACTTCGGACTGTGGCTCAAGATTTTCAACATCAAGCCGAAGTGTGTCGCAGGCGCCCATGCGGACTGCGGCGGGGCGGTCATCGGCAAGCTTCCGCGTGCGGTATGGCCATCCGGCACCTTCATCGACACCATCAAGACCTGGCAAAAAGAGTGTTTCTACATCACCGAGCCAAGGGAGGAGGGCGGAACTATTCCTGCCAAATTTAGATCTGGCCCCCCGGCCAGATTGACCTCATGGGTCCGAAAGGGCCTTGACTGGGGGTCGGACACAGAGGTGGATGACCTGCAGAGGGGCATCGCCTCCATGATCAAGGAGGGAGTCGGGCTGACCAACGTGGTCCAGGTTATGCTCCGGCGACGCATCCTCCCCTGCCAGCGCCGGGGTTCTCCCATGTGGACTTATCGAACTGACGATGATCCTACGATTCGTCGGCTCTTCCGTACCACACGGGAGAAACTGTGGAAGGCGCTGTTCAAGGCGCAGGAGAATTGGCCGGCCAAGAAGGAGGACCAGGGCTTATGCGCCGATAAGCTCCCTTCCAAGGTATGATATAGTTCTATTAGATCGGCTTTTGTCTTCTCGAAGAAAAACTAAGTGCTTTCCGATCACCTCCGCAGGAATGGCTGAGCAAGGCCACGGGCATCAAGTGTCCGGCTCCACAGCCCAAAGACCCCAAGTCTCTGCTGCTGTTGGAGATGCTCGTCGTGGCGCCTTACAAGGCGCCAGAGAAGAAGGAAAAGAAGAAGCCAGGCCGAGCAGGCCTGCGCAACAGGGACCAGCCAGGGGCTGTGTCCGAAGAAACCCATGCCTCCTCGAATCAAGAGGAGGAGCATGAGGCTGAGGGGGGAGGCGATTCCCCCCTCTCAGGGAAGAGGGCGGCGTCATCGGACGCTTCAGAGGATGTGCTTCCTCCTGCCCAGAAGAAAGCACGCCGGACACAGGTAACCCTGTCCGGTGACAGCTCGGACTCGGATATTGAGTCCAAGGACTTCGAGAGGGTTCCACGAAGGAACCTCAGGGTCAAGCCCCCACCTCGAAGGTAAAGATCCGAAGACCTTTCCGAGCTATTAATGCTAAGTTTTGAGTGTTACTAACATGTAAATGCTTATTGACCTATAGCCCACCACAAGTCCTCCCCACCGATCAAGTCTCGGACGAGGAGACCCCGCTCGCCGAGCTAGCGGAGAGCGGGACTGCGTCGCACCCCTCTCCTCCGGGCGCCGCGAAGGATGCCGCGGAGGTGTCCTCCCAACAGGCTCCTTTGGAGCCGAACACTGGAGGTAGGGGTGATGAAGTCATGGCCGAGGCTAACACCTCGGCCGCCGAAGACCCAGGGGAGGGGCTTCTCCCGGATACCGAGGAGACCGGACGAGAAGACATCCAGTCACCTCCAAGGCGGTCTCCGGAGCGCACCATGCCTCCGGAGGTACCGGCTCAATCTCCGATTGGAGATCGGGTCAACCGATCCCCACCGGCTCCACCGACCAATGGGTGGCCGGCTATGGGGGAGGCTCTGTCAAGCGCCTCCATCTCTAGGGAGCACCGCACTCTTATGGGTGCGGTATTGCAGAGCATTCAGTCCGTAGACCACGGACTGAAGGAGGCCTTCAATGGTCTCCTGACGGGCTTCCAGGTAAGCCATGTAATGCTCTATTTTGTGAAATATTATTTTCTATGAGTTATGATTATATACATGGCAGCCCCCGAGCCCTAGGTGAGTTTGAAAAAACTTACCTGGGGGTCAAACATAGTCCCTTATCCGAACTGTGCATAGGACAATATGTGTTCGGATCGTTCTAACAGCCATTAAGAGGACCGGATACATGATCATTTTAGTGACAGTTCGGAGGTTGTAAACCCCTGTAACGTTATATGATTTTGTTTGTTACAGGCTTCGTCGACGGCAGCGGCTACTAACGCTGCCGAGCTAGAGGAGCTAAATCGGAAGCTCAAGAGCTCCGAAGACGAGCTTGACGCTCTAAACAAGAGATTCGACGAGGTGCAAGGTAAGCCGAATTAGAGTATCGAAACTCTTCTTTACCGTGCTATCAACACGGTTTCTTGATATAAGTCGATGCTTACGCAGCTTCGGCGAAGGAGATTGAGAAGCTCAAGGCCGATCTTGAGAAGGCGAAGTAGGAGGCTGCAGTGGAGAAGGCGGCGGCCAACGAAGCGGCTACTGCGCTCTCCGCCCTAAAAGCCACCAGCAACAAGCACGAGACTCGGGTGGAGGATATCCAACAGGAGCTCAAGGACGCCGGGCATAAATGCGAGGACCTGGAGCGGAAGGGCAAGGAGCAGGCCACCGAACTATCCACCCTGAAAACCAATCTCCAAAAGGAGCGGGTGGATAGGCGGACTTTTGAAGAGGAAGTTAGCCAGGCCAAGGCTATAATGGATGGTAAGCCGTATTCATTGCAGTGTATCTTCGGGGATAGCAAGTTCGAGTTGCTTACCCAAGTATGGCGTTCCTCAGGCGCCTTCTCGGACCTCCAAAAGAGCATAGCGGACGCAAAGCAGTTCTATGCTTCGCGGGGAGAAGGAGATGAAGCTCGGCTTTTTTAGGCGCAGTTTGAAGCCCCCGAGCGCTCTCCTCTCCTTATCGAGCAGCTGAAACAGCTGATGGAGCTACACCGGATGGCAGAGCCGGCCATGAAGGATCTCTTCATCCGGCTATGGCCCAACGAGCCACTGCCGGGCAGCTACTTCGTCCTGGTGCAGAAGCTGAGCGACGCCTCGCCCCGGATCGACGCGCTAAGGCGATCTTCTTGCATCGAGGGAGCTCGGATGACCTTTGCGAACGCCAAGGTGCACTGGCCGGGGCTGGATCCAATGAAGATCGCCACCGCCCCTCCGCCTCCTGGGAAGGGGCATAGACGCCCCGAGCTGTACTTCTCCGGAGTAATGGAGGGTGCTCGGGCAATAGAGGCGCAATGTTCGAGAGAGAACATGTATGAGTAAAGTGTTGTAATATGTCCGAAGACTTTTCAACGCGTATATATTTAAAATGCATGGTTTATCATGTCTTGTACATTTTGCATCCTTTATAACTCCTTTGTGGCCGTTAAACCTGAAAGCTGCGAGTCGTCGGCTTCAGCCCCCATGTAGATACTACGCGGGGTGTCTCTGGCAACGCACTGTGACCCTTAGCCGAACTATCGGTACCCGAAGGCGGTAGCGTGGGCAGACAAGGCAATCGGACAATAATGCTTTATTGATTTCACTTAGCCGTAGGGGCGCGAGAAAGGAGTGCGGGAGGCTGATGACTAGCCCCCAGGGTTCGTGATATTCGGAATAACCGTGGCCGAAGCCTATATCACATGGTTTGTACGAATACAAAACCCATCGTATGACACGGAGTAACCTCTGACGAGATTTATTTAAGCTCGGATTCGCAGACCAGTTCTCGCATACCATGACAGTCAGTTTTCGGCTTTATCCGCTGAGGTGCTTAACCAGACTAGCTGGAAACATAATCGCAGTGGTTCTCCCTTTGCCCTTTTAGCCGAACGAGCGGAACATAAAGGGGCAAGCACAGGAGCCGGGCAACCCAACTATTGACCCAAGGCATAGTTCGGAACCAATGCATATAAAGCGGAATTCCAAGACGCCGAACGCAAAAATCAGTTGGCGATTTTCTTTAATTCGAGCCTCCAGTTTATTAGCCGGTTGCATCGCGTAACATACCAAACAGGTTCGCAAGAAGAGAGGGGAAATAAAGAAGGCGCCAAAAATAGCGAAACAAATCATGCATGATACATCTGTATTTTGCTCAACAACTCTTATTATTCAAATTGGCGGTACAACTGTTTTACAGGTATTAAAAATATAAATCTTACAGGAGGGGCTGTATCAAGGGTCTTCGATAGGTGACCTGACGTCCTCGATGTGCCCTATCGCTTATCCGCTCCTGCGTCTCCCGAAGAGTTGTACAGCGTTATGGGTGTAGTATTTGGCGAACGGACTCTGGAGAAAAAGTCTTGAGAAGTCGCCGAAATGTGAACGAGCTTTATGCCGTAGCGGGTAATTTATGGTACCCATAGTGTGTCCGAAGACATGTTGATGGTGATAGTTCGGTCCTGCCGAACACTTTACCCTTTTAATAGTTTTTCCCCACCGCTGCCCATGGAATTTTGAGTACGAAGTTATGCCTTCTCGGCACGTACTTTGCCGGTTCTAGGGCCGTGCGATGGGGGCGAGTCCCTATTTATGGGGAGGGGAAGGTTTTGGCACTTCGGATTGAGACCGGGCTCGCTTCCCAGTCTTAGGTGCCTTGACGGCAGATGTCGGCGCTTGCCAATCATCGGTGTAATGGAATTCGGCCGCCAGGACCAACGCATGTTCCTCAGTTCGGAGGGAGCACTCTGTGCTGCCATTGACAGTAATGACCCCCCTAGGGCCGGGCATCTTGAGCTTGAGGTATGCGTAGTGTGGGACGGCGTTAAAGCGAGCGAACGCTGTACGACCGAGCAGGGTGTGATAGCCGCTGCGGAAAGGTACGATGTCGAAGATCAAGTCCTCGCTTCGAAAGTTATCGGGCGAGCCGAACACTACTTCCAGGCTTACAGAGCCTGTGCACCGGGCTTCAACGCCAGGGATCACTCCTTTGAAGGTAGTGTTACTGGGCTTGATCCTTGACGGATCTATGCCCATCTTTTTCACCGTATCTGAGTAAATCAGATTGAGTCTACTTCCACCGTCCATTAGGACTTTAGTGAGGTGGTACCCGTCTATGATCGGGTCTAGGACGAGCGCGGCCGAACGCCCATGACGGACACTGGTCGGATGGTCACGTCGATCGAAGGTGATCGGGTATGCCGACCATGGGTTATACTTCGGGGCAACGGGCTCTATGGCGTAGACATCTCGAAGAGCGCGCTTCCTCTCCTTTTTGGGTATATCGGTGGCGTATATCATGTTTACTGTTTTTACGTCTGGAGGAAATTTCTTTTGTCCGCCACCGATCGGACCACGGGGTTCATCCTCGTCCTCGCTGCGTGGACTCTTGCTTTGGTCCTCGGATGCGAGCTTGCCAGCCTGTTTGAAGACCCAACAGTTACGGTTGGTGTGATTAGCGGGCTTCTCCTGAGTGCCGTGGATCTGGCAAGGCCTCTCCAGGATCTTGTCCAGCGGGGTGGGTCCGTCGTGTTTGCCTTTAGGAGGCTTCTTTCGTTGCCTAGGCCGGGAATTGCGGAAGCCGGCGTTAACAGCCGTGTCATCGGCATCACTATTATTGTGCCGGCGCTTGATCTTGTTGCGCTTTGCTTTCCCATTTCCATCCCGAACTTTAGAGGTTCCGGGGTCTTCGGGGTTGTGGCTACGTCTAGCTAGCCAGTTATCCTCGCCCGCGCAGAAGCGGGTCATGAGTGATGTGAGGGCGGACATTGTCCTGGGTCTGTCCTGGCCGAGCTGTCGAGCGAGCCATTCATCCCGAATATTATGCCTGAAGGAGGCTATGGCTTCGGCGTCCGGGCATTCTACGATCTGGTTTTTCTTGTTCAAGAAACGATTCCAGAATAGCCGCGCGGACTCTCCTGGCTTCTGAACGACGTTGCTTAGATCGGAGGAGTCCGGCGACCGAATATAAGTGCCCTGGAAGTTAGATCGGAATGCCTCTTCTAGGTCCTCCCAACACCCAATAGAGTTTTCGGGGAGGCTATTTAACCAGTGCCGAGATGGCCCCTTGAGCTTCAGGGGTATGTATTTGATGGCGTGGAGGTCATCTCCTCGTGCCATGTGGATGTGGAGGAGGAAATCCTCGATCCATACGGTTGGGTCAGTTGTCCCATCGTATTGCTCTATGTTTACTGGCTTAAACCCTTCCGGGAACTGGTGCCGCATCACCTCGTCCGTGAAGCACAGTGGGTGGGCGGCGCCTCTGACCCGAGCTATGACGCGCCGGTGATCGGTGTCTGTCCTAGCTCGGGTTCGTTCCCGATCTTCATTGTCGCGGTCGAACCAAGGCCGGTACCCTTCCCGTCTATCGGGTGAGTACCCTCTGGATCCGTAGATGGATCGCGTACGACCTGCTCTATGGTCCAAGTCGTGTCGCAGGTCGAACCTGTCATCGGGCTCCAGTGGCTCCTTTCCCCGTCTACGGGGTATCGTCGGCCTATAGCCGGTATCGTCAGCCGTCCTGTCTCATCCTCGAGGAGGGCGGTCTGGCTTGTCGTATGGGGTATGCTTGGGAGACGGCGTATCAGTGAGCTCGTCATCGAATTGTGGCAGCAGCCTTCTGCGTGGATAGCTCATAGGTTGGTCCGATAGACCGGTGCCGTATCCTTCCTCAGCTGAGAGGACTCTCGTCCATTGGTCGTTGAGGTCGTCTTGTTCGGCTTTGAGCTGCCGTTCTTTTGCTTTCAGGCTGCGAGCCGTGGATAAGAGTTGTTGCCTGAACAATTCCTGATCTGCAGGATTGTCGGGAATGGTGAAGTCATCAGCTTCCGCATTGTCCTCCCCCTCGATAGAGCGGAGGTAGTCGTCGTCCTCGGGATCATCTGGATCATCGGGGTTGCAACGGTCTTCGGGCATCTCCTTACCCTCTAACGGGTGTTCGGGGATTACGGGGCCGCCGATGTCTTCCGGGGTATCTCCGTCCCCGGTGCCATCAATAGATTTTTGCCCCTTTTTTCCTTTTGACCATTTATGTGGCTTTCGGCGTCTTGACGGCGCTTCATCCGATTTGTCGCCGTCGTTTTTCGGAGTGTCCACCATGTAGACGTCGTACGTAGAGGTGGCAGCCCACTGCCCAGTCTTAGCGGGGGTGACGGCGTGATCCTCCTCATCCATGTATTCTGCTTCCTCGGAAGCATAGTCTAGCATGTCGGTTAAATCTTCGACAGTGGCTATCAAGTGGGTGGTGGGTGGGACGAAAAATCCGTCCTGACCCGTCTGACGCCCGATCTGAGAACAGATCGGGTTTGGGTCGTCGGTAATCTTCATCGACGAAATCCGATCTAGAGCCTCGTCGAGTATCGAGAGCTCGATCGGGCCGGTCTGCCCAGAGCTTCCGGAGTGAACCTCCGATGCGTCCATGCAGGGAGAGTGTTCGGCAAGAACAGATGTCCGGACGTCAGGCACTATGACCTGATCCGGACTGAAAGTCGGGCCCTCGCCGGGGTAGATCCCGTGGGCAGAGCCGAAAGATGGATCTGGGGTTAAAACCTCAGAGTCTTCGGGCGTGATAGGGGAGACTACGAGCCCGGTTAGTGATAGATCACCTCGAGAATCTACGGAGAACTCTAAGTTCTCGAATCTGACCTCTTGATCAGGGGCGAAACTTCCGACGCGGCCCAGATGGCCGGTCGGGTCGGCGTGCAGCACAATGCTGCCGAAAGCGAAGATCAGTCCAGGGACAAAAGTGCCCGTCTTGCGGACCTCTTCGTTGATGACTAGGTGAGCCATCGATTCCTTCTGTCGATCACAGCGGAACTCTCAATGAATGCACCAATGTCGGTGTCAAAACCGGCGGATCTCGGGTAGGGGGTCCCGAGCCGTGAGACTTGGATCGATGGTAACAAGAGATGAAGGGGACAAGGCTTTACCCAGGTTCGGGCCCTCCTATGGAGGTAATACCCTACGTCCTGCTTGATTATATTAATAGTATGGGGATTACAGAGTTGATCTACCTCGAGATCAAGTAGCTAAAACCCTAGATGAGTTCTGTTGTCCTACAACCTAACACCCTCCGGCTTATATAGACGCCAGGGGTCCCTAGGGTTTACACCTGGTCGGTTACACGTCGAAGGGAAAAACATGCCTATTTACTACTTTAAACGTGGAGGATACACCACGATTCTTAAAGCTTCCTTTCTGGAGTCTGGGTCTTCCATCAGTCCAATGTCCGGCGAATGGCCCATACAGTCCGGCCTATAGTAGATAGGTCGGCCTCCCGAGGACCCCTTAAACCAGGACTCCCTCACACGCGCGCGCACTCCCGCTCCTTCTCTCCCTTCCCTCGCGCCTAGACCCAACCCAGAAATGCCCCGGACATGCCCCCTGGAGTCCCCGAGCCCTTCAGCAACGGCTAGAACCCCGCCGGCGCAGGAGCTCTCGGTGGACCACGGGGCACCTATAAAAGGGCCTCCCCGCGTCTCTCTCTCCCCTCTGGATCCCTTCTCTCCCCGCAAATCGTGCTCCCGCACCTCGTCCCCTTCATTTTGGAGCTCGAGCAACCGGGATTGAACCGAAGCTCGACGCCTCGGGTCACCGGCGTCCGCATCGTAAGAGCCCTCCTCGGCCTCCTTTCTCCTTCGATCTGGAACCCCTGGAGCTCTCTAAAGCAGTTCTCCTTGTTTCCCTTGCTGATTCTTGCCAGGAACGACCGGAGCTTGCGCTTCCCTTAGCTCCTCCGTCGCAGGTGCTCGTCGCCGGCAAACTGCTGCACCCCAGCGACCAGTTCCACTCCCCCTTGAACGGCGACATCCTCCTGGTCCCATTCCCCCCATCGCCGAGCCCTGCCGCGCCTCCTACCGCCGACGGCGAGCTCGGCCGTCCCCCTGTCCAGAGGTTGAAGGTGACAGGTTGGGCCCACCTGTCATCCTCACCTCTTCCCCCTCCCCTCTTTGTGCGGCTGACGCCAGGGGCCCACCTGTCGGGTTTGAACCCAGACAGCGCGCGCGCCCCAGCTCGCCCAGGCCTAGCTCGGCCTCAGGCCGGCCCAACTGGGTCTGTCTAGGCCCAGTTGCTCTAAGGACTTTCTCCTTTTTCTTTATTCAGTGACATTCCAAAAATTCCACAGAACTGAATGTTTGTCCAATTCCAATATTCCTTCCACCACAAATCTTAGAATATTGTGTAGTATTTATTGATGCCACTTGTGAAATTTTTTGAAAACATTTTATGTAGTAGTTTTCTTTAAAACCTAGTTTTATGTATTTTTGGCCTCTGTTAAAATAGTTTTAAAAATCTTTTTCACTACAAAACCAGAGGCAATTATTTTTAGTTTCTATTGTATTATTTTATAGAGTAGGGTAACTTTTTAGAAGTGGACTTTGTGCTCTGTATTTGTGGTGATTCTTATTATTGTCGTTATTATCGCGATGATAGATTGCGCTGTTGACGAGGGAGTTGAACCCGAAGACTTTGTTGAGCCAGACAAGCAGCCCTTTGACCATGACTATGAAACCCTTTTATTGCATGGCATATAGCACTTTATTTCGTGATGTTGATCATGTGATGTGGTGACCACTTCGGTGGGATGCCTCCGATACTTTTACCGTTGATACTTGCATCGTGCATGACCCTACCTCCTTATGAGGGTTGTGCGGGTGGGAGTAGATAGGATGCTTAGTAGGTGCTACGCAAAGTGGGACGGGAATATGCATGGTGTTGGAAACAAGAGTGTTTTCAAAGACTTTTTGAAAACCCCGTCGGGTGCAACTAATGCGCGAGTGAGATGATGTTGAGCTAGGTAACCACTTGATAAAGAAGTGGTGTACCGGAGTAAGTGAGTGTGTGTGGTTTTCGAAAACGGATTGGTGTAAGTTGCGACGATTATTCCAGCCTTACATGTACAACCATGATACCCCTTATGGGACGTGGCTTTGTTGACTATCTTGGTGGGTACTAGCATAGAGCCCGCATTACTAGTGGCGGGAGTGACGTGATCACTCTCGATACGGGGCCGTGCCTGGTAGGGCGACCATGCGCTGTCTTCACAGGCACCGGGCACACCGTTTCGTGCCCTCATGGATGATACGTGTGATGTATATCATGAGGGATGGCACCAACGAATGGACTCTTTGTTTAGTATCGCTAGGGGAAAGGCAATGTTCGGGTACTTACCTCGGGTATGAACAATATCGCGAGTCGTGGCTTGACACGGAAGTTTCCCAAGTCTTGTGGGTAAAGTGTGCAACCTCTGCAGAGTGTAAAACTATTCGAATAGCCGTGTCCACGGTCAAGGACAGTTGGATGACCGCTCTTGGGCTACGTCCATTGTTTACAAACTTGGTGTGTGTGTGTGTGTGACAAGAATGATGGCTGAGCTAAGTCCGATGACTTGGCTTGATGATTGAACATGAGATGTTCAACCCATGTTTATATTTATATCTTTAACTTGTTCACATGGATACTTGCTACCTCATGATGCATGCTTTCACAAGTTAATTTATCATGTCATTGCACTCAAAATTAGCTTTTCGCAAACTTACCTACTTAGTACTATATCATGCATTGTTATTGCCTTGTTCCAAACATGGGTTGCTTGCGAGTACATTCAAAGTACTCATTGGCTTCCCACTGGTTATTTAATTGTCTAGGCATGGAAGAGCAGGAATATGGTGAAGAGTTCGTTGGTGACGAACATGCGAACTAGGACGCTTCCCAGTCGGAATGCGTGTAGGGTTAAGGCAGATGGCATGGGTCTACGCTTTCGATCAAGATTTCCACTGCTAGTTATGTTGGTTATTTGGCCTTCATGGCCCTATCTATGTAAGACTTGACCTTCGTGGTCTTTATTTGTGTAAGACGCTAAGTATGGATGTAAGACTCTTGTTATTTAGCTTATGTGTGTTCAGTGAGCATTGATCTCTGGGATCACTGTACACGTGCATTCGGTGATCACAACTTATGAGTCGGGGTCCACATAGAGCTAATATCAGAGCCATCTTGAGGGTAGGAAGCCTTAGTTAGCATGGACGTTAGTTATGATAAAACCCTTTTCCAAAACTATGCCTAGTTGCTAGGTGCAACAATTTCTATCTCTTCTCTTCTAGTCTATTTCAAACCCTTACTGACTCTCCTTCCTTCAAACCTTTGTAGATGGCCGTCGTACCCGAAGCACTCCTAACATCCGGCTTTCCCTACTCCTTGAGGACAGCCTGGAGAAGTGCCAGTATCACCGACCACCCATTTTCCTCTACCACGAGCACTGGGTCGATGCTGTCACGAAGGAGTACCACGTTGATGTGGTCATGAAGGCAAACGACTCCCCGACTAGTTGGTTCTTTGAAAGACCATAGATGGAGACCCTGGCACTTGTAGTCGAGACAGCTGCACGCAAGGCACTTCTACACCTTCGAGACATCGTTCTAGAGATGGCTGATGAGCCAGCTACCCGCTACCTACCTTTCAGGAAGGATGATCTTGGCGAGAGTTGGACGTTTGTCGGCGTTCTGGGAACGGGGGTACCCAGACCTGCCTGCCTGCAGCCCAGGGCATGGCCCACCTCGTCAGCCAAGCGCGGCTGGCGCGGCCCCACTCAAGACAAGGCCCTCGTGAGGACCCAAGCTCGCGAGGAAGGCAGCACCAAGACCGGCAGTGGCGGAGATCTCTATGCAGAACACGGTCTTAGGAGTCAAGGATGACGGAAGGAAGGACAGGCGGGCGCTAGTGCACCAGGCGGTGCAGTTTCCCCTTTGGTGCAAATGGAGCAAGGACGTACGCGGGTTCCCAAAGCGCCACCCAAAGGTTTCCATTCCGGTGCAACAAGACCACGACCACGAGCCTTGCAGGACGGATGTCATCGCCGAGGCCACCTCTGCATCATCGACAACCACTTTGCAGGCGAAGACCACATTTGGACAGGGTGGGGATGTACTCATGTCCCCCTTCAAATTTGGCCATTGTGGGATCCCTTCCCGCCATTGCGATAAGGGAAGAGGACCCGGGCCGCGGCTATATATAGAGGTTAGGCTGCACCGGAGAGGGGGGACAACACACACCCAACAGAAGGGAGGCAACACCACCAGAACGCCCTCACGAGGCGACACCCCATTGTACTAGTTCATCCACCACACCTCCTCGTGAGGCAATCCACCAAAGCTGGAGTAGGGTATTATGCTTCGCAGTGGCCCGAACCTGGGTAAATCATCGTGTGCATCTGCTTCCTCGTCATCGTGCGAGTTCGCCATAGAAATCATCAAGTAGCGAGCTAGGTAGGGCGAGGCTGCAGGGGATCTTCGCACACGCCCCTGTGTTCGAACTTCTTGGGGTTTTGCGGAGCCCAAAATCCGACATTTGGCATGCTAGGTAGGGGGCGTGTCGAAGCTTCCCCACTCGCGGCGGTAGTCGAGCCCCGGTTTGACGATCCCATGGCGGACGAGATCCCCGACGCCGGCCAGCCCTCGGCGCGCGATGGCGCCATGGCGCGCGGGGCCGGCCCCGTGGTCGCGTGCATCCTTGGCGGATCACAGGCGCCCACCTCCAGCTGCTAGGTCAAGGAGTTCTTCCGCCGCGCAGGAGCGATTCGGCCGCGGTCCGAGCCCATACCGCCTCGGACGTGGCCGGAGACCGACATCACCTTCGGCCCCGACGACCACCCCAAGACAACGACGGCCGCCGGAACGCTCCCCATGTTGTGCACGCCAACCATAAGGGGCATGGCCATCTCCAGGACCCTCATAGATGGTGGCCCCGACCTAAACGTCATCTCCGTAGAGGCCTTCGACGCGCTGCAGCTACCCCGTGACCAACTCGCGCCCTCAAGGCCCTTCTCCGGGGTGGTTGGGGGATCCGTCGTCCCCGTGGGGCGAGTGTACCTCCCCGTCACCTTCGGCACCCGCTCCAACTTCCGCACCGAGCAGATCGACTTCGATGTCGCCCACATCTACCTCCCGGACAACGCAATACTCAGCTACCCCGCCCTCGCCCAGTTCATGGCAGCAACGCACCCGGGCTACAACATCGTCAAGATGCCCGGGAGCGGCGGCATCCTCACCGTCGTGGGGGATGCCAAGGATGCGTCCCACGCACTCAAGCTTGCCTACAAAGCGACGGCCGTGGCGCGCCCCAGTGCCGGGGACGCCGCGCAAGCCACGGAGGACTCCGGGGGTGTCCTCGACGTCGCGCCGGTAAAGAAGAGGCAGCTGTTCTCTCAGAGCCGAGCGGAGACGAAGCAGGTGCCTGTGGATGAAGGAAACCCTGGTCCTACCTTCACCATCAGTGCCGACTTGCCCCAGGAGCAGGAGGAGGCGTTGGTGGCCTTCCTCCGTGCAAACAAGGATGCTTTCGCGTGGAGCGCCTCCGATCTGGTGGGGGTCCCGAGGGACGTGATCGAGCACCACCTCATGGTGTGCCCGAATGCACGTCCGGTGAAGCAAAAGGCAAGGAGGCAAGCTAAGGAGAAGCAGACATTCATCGCCCAGGAGGTCGGCAAGCTAAAGGAGGCCGGGGTCATCCGGGAGGTGCGTTACCCGGAGTGGCTTGCCAACCCAGTGGTCGTCCCGAAGAAGTGCGGGAAGGAGCGTATGTGCGTTGACTTCACGAGCCTTAACAAAGCCTGCCCCCAAGACCCATTCCCACTGCCTCGCATCGATCAGATCGTGGACTCCACCACGGAGTGCGACCTCCTGTTCTTCCTGGATGCTTTCTCGGGCTACCATCTGATCAAAATGGCGGTGGAGGACGTCGAGAAGACGGCCTTCCTGACCTCGTGCGGAGTGTTCTGCTACACATGCATGCCCTTCGGGCTACGGAACGTCGGGCCGCAGCTCGGGAGGAATGCAGAAGCTTACGTCGACGACATCGTGGTCAAGTCCAAGGAGGCCAAGACCCTGATCGAGGACTTGGAGGAGACGTTCGCCAGCCTGAGGGAGGTGAACCTGAAGCTTAACCCCGAGAAGTGCATCTTCGGAGTCCCATCGGGCAAGCTGCTCGGTTTCCTGGTGTCACACCGGGGAATCGAGGCGAACCCGGAGAAGGTCAAGGCCATAAACAAGATGAGCGCGCCCCAGACCCTCAAGGAAATGCAGAAATTGGCAGGTTGCATGACCTCCTTGGGGCGCTTCATCTCCAAACTCGGCGAACGGGCCCTGCCGTTCTTCAAGTTCATGAAAAGGAAGGGCCCCTTCGATTGGACTCCGGAGGCAGACGCAGCCTTTGAGGAACTCAAGCAGTACCTCACGAGCCCGCCAGTGATGGTGGCGCCTCGTCCTCGGGAGCCCCTGCTGCTATACCTGGCTGCCACCCCTCACTCCGCCAGTGCTGCGTTGGTGGCGGTTAGGGAGGAGCATGCCGACACGCGCGCCACATCGACGGACGCCGGCGGGCCCCCCTGACATGGAGCAAGGGGCCTCGCAGATGCTAAGGAGCCCACTCCTCCCCAAGACGGTGCTCCTGAGGCCCCAGCCGCTCCGACGGCCCCAGAGGTGCTCAATCCTCATGAGCCCCCCGCCGCTCGGACGGCCCCTGAGATGCTCAATCCATATGAGGCCCCAGCCACTCCGGCGGCCCCCGAGGCGCTCGAACCTCTTGGGCCCACCATGGAGCAGGGCACCGCAGGGGGCTTCACCCTCGTCGAACACCCAGTGTACTACATCAGTACAGTGCCACGGGACGCGCGCTTGCGCTACCCCATGCAACAGAAGCTCCTCCTAGCACTTCTTGTCGCTTCGAGGAAACTGCGCCACTACTTCCAGGGACATCCCATCAAGGTCGTCTCTGCGTACCCCTTGGAGAAGGTCCTACGCAACCCCAACGCGGCAGGAAGAGTCGCCGAATGGAACATCGAGCTGCAGGCCTTCAACATAGAGTTCAGGACGACCAGGGTCATCAAGGGGCAGCCCTAGCAGACTTCGTGGCGAAGTGGATAGACGCCCCCGACCGGGGGCTGGACGGGAGCCAGTCCCTCACCCCTGGCGATGAGGCGCCTGAGGGTTGGATCATGCATTTCGACGGAGCCTTCGCACGCATGGGAGCTGGGGCTGGGTCGTGCTCACCTCCCTGGCAGGGGACAAGCTCTGCTACGCTGCGCAGCTCTGTTTCCAGCGTGGAGAGAAGGTCTCCAACAACATCGCGGAATACGAGGGCCTCATCGCCGGCCTCAAGGCGGCGGCGGCCTTGGGGATTCGGTACCTCACCATCAAGGGCGACTCCCAGCTCCTCGTCAACTTCTCCAACAAAGAGTATACACCCAAGGACGAGCACATGGAGGCGTATTTGTAAGAGGTACATAAGATCGAAAAACGTTTTCAAGGCTTGGAATTGCAGCACATCCCGCGCAGCGCGAACAAGGAGGCCGACGACATCGCCAAGAGGGCGTCGCGCCGCGAGCCCCAGGAGCCGGGCGTCTTCGAGGAGCGGCTCTTCAAACCCTCCGCAACGCCACCAACCGAGGACCTGGCGCCACGAAGTGAGGAGCTCCCCCCAGCGCCACCCTCGGGGGCTCCGGACTGTGGCCAGGCCTCAGGAGCCCGACTGATCCTGGCACTGGAGCCCTAGGACGACAACTGGATGCAGGAGTTCAGGGCGTACCTACTTCACGGCACACTGCCGGAAAAGGAGGAAGACGAGGAGCGCGTGGCGCGGCAGGCCACGGCTTACTGCCTGCAGGACGGCGACCTGTACCGCAGGCGCCCAAATGACGTTGCGCTGCGGTGCATCTCCAAGGAGCAGGGGTGCGAGCTGTTGGCCGACATCCATGGAGGAGACTGCGGGCACCATTCCTCATCGCGCACCCTTGCAGGAAAGGCGCTCCGATCCGGCTTTTACTGGCCCACGGCGCTTAACGACACCATCGAGCTAGTCCGGTCTTGCGAGGCCTGCCAGTTTCACTCCAAGTAGATTCATCAGCCCGCGCAGGGCCTACAGACCATCCTGCTCTCCTGGCCCTTCGCGGTCTGGGGGCTGGACATACTGGGGCCCTTCCCATGGGTGGCAGGCGGGTACCGTTACCTATACGTCGCCATCGATAACGGTTCGCAGTTCACAAGTAACCTCTTCAAGACATATTGCGCTAACCTTGGAACACAGATATGCTAGGCCTCAGTGGCCCACCCATGGAGCAACGGCCATGCGGAGCGCGCCAATGCAGAGGTCCTGCGAGGTCTCAAGGCAAGGAGTTTCAAGAGGAAGCTTGAAGCTTGCGGCAGGGGTTGGGTCGATGAGCTTCAGTCCGTGCTGTGGTCCATCCGCACCACTGCGACTAAGCCCACCGGCGAAACCCCTTTCTTCCTCGTCTACGGAGCCGAAGCCATCCTCCCGGACGAGGTCAAGCACCGATTCCCGCGGGTCTTGGCATTCGACGAGGAACGTCAGGATGCCGCGCGGGGAATAGACCTCATGCTCGGGGAGGAGGCCCGTCGCCGAGCCTCGCTCCGAGCTGCGAGGTAACAACAGGCGCTATGGCGTTACCACTGCCGTAACATACACCCCAGGACCGTCGAAGTCAGAGACCTTGTCCTGAGGCGGGTCCTCTCCAGGGAGGGCTTGCACAAGCTCTCGTCCATGTGGGAGGGCCCGTTCAAGGTCGCTCACGTCTCCAGGCCTGGCGCCGTGCGCCTGGAGACTCAAGACGGGGTCCCCATCCAGAATGCCTGGAACATCCAACACCTCCGGAAGTTCTACCCGTGACACTCTCACGTAATAATAAGTGGGCTGTATACGCCCGGAGCCCCCCGAGGACGCGGAGGGGTTCCCACCCATGCCCTAGTGGAAGCCCCATGCTCCGCGCTGGCGGACAACACTGCCCTCCAATGGCTATGCCCATGCAACGTGGATGCCCTATGCTCCGCGCTGGGGGAAGACGAAGATGAAGACTAGTCTAGGCGCCGGACGTGGCTGTTATTTGCTCTTCTGATGTTTGAATTTGCCAAACTTTTCTGGAACAAAACTCGGGGTTTTTTCCAGCCATGTTTTAAAGAAAAGGGGTCAGGGATTTGTTTTTGTTACCATTTCCTATCTTGGGTTCTCTCTCTTCGAGTCGAGCACTCGCCTGCTCCCCTCCCCCTCGCACCCCGCGAGCGGGGCTGGGGGGCACGGTGCTCGCACCTCGCCAAGGCCTTGGTGCCCGAATCCTCGCGTGGCGCTCCCGGGTGAGTTAGCAGGTGCGTGTCGCTTCATACTCGCTCGGGGGCTCTACCATGGCCCGACACGCCATCTCGGAGCCTCGGGAGGCCCGCGCCTCCCGGGGCAGGAAAACAAATTTTTTTGGGGAGCCGCTTGAGCGTCAAGGGGGGCTCCTGAGCAACGCGCTTCAGGAGCCTTACCGGTCATATAGCCACTCGCCCCTTGATGTCCTCCTGGTGATCCGGTCGGCTTCAAGGGTGTCGAGGCCTCACCTCGTAGTTGCATCCTGGTGATCCGGACGTACATTACGGTGGTCGAGGAATGTGCGGGACTGGGACCTGCCGACGTATAGCTGCTTGAGCGTCAAGGGGGGCTCCTGAGCAACGCGCCTCAGGAGCCTTACCGATCATATAGCCACTCGCCCCTTGATGTCGTCCTGGTGATCCGGTCGGAATCAAGGGTGTCGAGGCCTCACCTCGTAGTTGCGTCCTGGTGATCCGGACGTACATTACGGTGGTCGAGAAATGTGCGGGACTGGGGCCTGCAGACACAGAGTGCCGAAAGGGCTCCCAACCTGCCTCACTCGTAAGAAGAAGTCCCTAGGACGTCTGAGCTCCCCAAGCGCCATAGCCAAACCTCCCTGACGAAAAGCCTACCGCGAGCATGTCAAGCTAAGTACCCTAACCGCGATCAACAGAATGTTTCAATTAACAATGACACAAGAACCAAGACACACGATAAGGGCACTAACAAGGGCGCAAGCGCCGAAACTCATTACACGCCCTTAGGCCCCCCATTGGTTCTTTGATTACAGGAAAGGAAGAAGAGGAGGAGAAAGAAAGTGAGGAAGCCCCCTCAAGGGCTGCCGCTCCGGGAGCCTTGGCATCGACGCACCAGCACTCAGTCGGAGTCCTCCTCTTCCTTCACGGGCCCGTGGAGGCGCGCCTGCATGGCCGCTTCTGGAGCAGAGGAGCGACGCCGCGGCGGGTGGCTACCCCGGGAGGTCCGGGAGCGCCAGCGCGGTGGCACGCCATAGCTGCTGTCACTGCTGTCGCTCGGGCTCTCCTCGGAGGGGGTGTCGCCGCTGCTGGACACGCAGCGCCCGTCGTGAAGGGCAAGCTCATCTCCAAGATCTCCGTGGCCGTCGTCTTCCGGGCAGCACCCCAGGCGCTCGCCCTCTCCTCCAAAGATCTTGACAAAGAGCGTGGCCACCCCGTCGTACTTGAAGTGAAGGGTGCACCTCCCCTCCTAGCCAAGGGCGCGGGCAAACGTCTGCCACCTGCGGTTCAGATACACGTAACCCCCGGGGGTGACTTCGACCTCCACCCACGAGGCTGCGCTGCAGCAGCCGTCGGCCTGCAGCCATAGGCCAGCAGGCCCCCCGGCCGGCATTGCCTCCGCGAAGGAGCTCGGGAGTTGAAACCAAACGTTCGCCAGCCTCTCCGCCCATACCACAAACTCCTGGGCCGTGTCGGCTGAATGCAGCCGCGGGCGTGGCGGCCAGGTGGCCACCACTGGCCTCCCTCCGCGGGCGCCTCCATCACGACCACTGCGGCCGCCCGCGCTGGACGGAGCCCCCCCGCGGCTGCCGATGGTAACCCCGGGCCGCGTTGGGGCATGCCCGCGCCCACGGGGAACCACCACCGGCATCGCGGCATGCTTCCGGGGACGACCGCAGCCCCTCCTAGGCGGCGGTGAGGCAGGGCTCTCCTCGGGGGCCTTCCCTTTTTCGGCGGCGGAGAACTTCCTCACTAGAGCCATGACTGGGAGAGCAGCGGCTTGAAGATTGGGAGGCGAAGAAGATGAAGATGTGTTGAGGGTTTTCTCGCCCATACAACCAAGGGCCAACCGGCGCCCCTTCGCATCCCGGGCGGCGTGCGGCCCTACCCCGCGTAAATTCGTCAGCTTATGAAGGGTCACATCCGCGCGGCCCAAGGGGAGAAGGCCGAGGGAACAGCCGCATTCAAAGAAAGGTAATGATGGCCAGTGCGGTGCGGTGCGCAGGCATCAAATCAGTTTGACCGGGGAGGTCCTTGACACCCTCGGGAGTGGAGGCGTCGCCCCGCCCGGCGCTCGACGCGTACAGAGCCTGGCACGCAGGCGTTTAGGGCCCGCGGCGCTTCGGATCGTCCTCAGCAGCTTCACCCAGAAGCCGGCTCGAGCGCGCCTTGGGCCCGGGGGCTACTGTCGGCGTTCTGGGAACGGAGGTACCCAGACCTTCCTGTCTGCGGCCCAGGGCATGGCCCACCTCGTCAGCCAAGCGCGGCTGGCGCGGACCCACTCAAGACAAGGCCCTCACGAGGACCCGAGCTCGCGAGGAAGGCAGCACCAAGACCGGCAAGGAGTGGGCCTCCTCAGGCCCCCTCCGGAGTGGCGGAGATCTCTATGCAGAACCCGGCCTCAGGAGTCAAGGATGACGCAAGGAATGACAGGCGGGCGCCAGTGTGCCAGCCGGTGCAGTTTCCCCTTTGGTGCAAAGGGAGCAAGGACGTACGCGGGTTCCCAAAGCGCCACCCAAAGGTTTCCATTCCGGTGCAACAAGACCATGACCACGAGCCTTGCAGGACGGATGTCATCGCCGAGCCCACCTCTGCATCATAGACAGCCACTTTGCAGGCGAAGACCACCTTTGGATAGGGCGGGGATGTACTCCTGTCCCCCTTCGAATTTGGCCATTGTGGGATCCCTTCCCGCCATTGCGATAAGGGAAGAGGACCCGGGCCGCGGCTATATATAGAGGTTAGGCTGCACCAGAGAGGGGGGGACAACAGACAACCAACAGAAGGGAGGCAACACCACCAGAATGCCCTCACGAGGCGACACCCCATTGTACTAGTTCATCCACCACACCTCCTCGTGAGGCAATCCACCAAAGCAGGAGTAGGGTATTACGCTTCGCAGCGGCCCGAACCTGGGTAAATCATTGTGTGCATCTGCTTCCTCATCATCGTGCGAGTTCGCCGTACAAATCATCAAGTAGCGAGCGAGGTAGGGCGAGGCTGCAGGGGATCTTCGCACACGCCCCTGTGTTCAAACTTCTTGGGGTTTTGCGGAGCCCGAAATCCGACAACGTTGATCCCATCCAAGAAGGATGGCACCGCACTCAGGTTCTAGACCTTCTTCAGCCTCTCCGCCGATAGTCTGGTTCACAACCTGATTAAGGAGTCCGTGAAGCTCCGCGAGGAACTTCACCACACCCGAGAGCTACTTCGTCAAGCCAAGATGAAGCCAGACATGATCTAAGGATGGATCCCCCGAGGGAAGACCAGTTGTCGCTTACCGAGGAGGAGTACCCCCAGCTAAAGATGCACTTACATGTCGTCGTCGCATGAGTGCGAAAGAGTACCGTGCGCTCTTCACCGATCCACCGGCGAAGCATCGTCGGGATGGACCTCCTCGTTCTCTGATACGTCTCCAACGTATCTATAATTTTTGATTGTTCCATGCTATTATATTATCTGTTTTGGATGTTTTATATGCATTAATATGCTATTTTATATTATTTTTGGGACTAACCTATTAATCTAGAGCCTAGTGAAAGTTTCTGTTTTTTCCTTGTTTTTGAGTATTGCAAATAAGGAATATTAAACGGAGTCCAAACGGAATAAAATCTTTGGAATAATTTTTCTTGGACCAGAAGCAACCCAGGAGACTTGGAGATGAAGGCAGGGGAGCCACCGTGTGCCGACAAGCCACAGGGGCAAGCCCTAGGGGGGGGGGGGGGCGCCCCCCTGGCTTGTGGCCCCACGGCAGCCCCCCAAACCCTATTCTTCGGCCTATAAATTCACAAATATTCACTGGATACCAAAGAGAGCCACGAAAATACTTTTCCGCCGCCGGAAGCCTCTGTTCCCGTGAGATCCAATCTTGGAGCCTTTTCCGGTAATCTGCCGGAGGGGGATTCGATCACGGAGGGCATCTACATCAACTCCATTGCCCCTCCGATGATGCGTGAGTAGTTTACCACAGACCTTCGGGTCCATAGCTAGTAGCTAGATGGCTTCTTCTCTCTCTTTGCTCTTCAATACCATGTTCTTCATGATCTTCATGGACATCTATCCGATGTAATACTCTTTTGCGGTGTGTTTGTCGAGATCCGATGAATTGTGGGTTTATGTTCAGATTATCTATGAATATTATTTGAGTCTTTTCTGAATTCTTATATGCATGATTTCATATCTTTGCAAGTCTCTTCGAGTTATTGGTTTGGTTTGGCCAACTTGATTGGTAATTCTTGCAATGGGAGAAGTGCTTAGTTTTGGGTTCAATCTTGCGGTGTCCTCACCCAGTGACATAGTAGGGGTAGCGAGGCATGTATTGTATTGTTGCCATCGAGGATAAAAAGATGGGGTTTTCATCATATTGCTTGAGTTTATCCCTCTACATCATATCATCTTACCTAATGCGTTACTCTATTCTTCATGAACTTAATACTCTAGATGCAGGCAGGAGTCGGTCGATGTGTGGAGTAATAGTAGTAGATGCAGAATCGTTTCGGTCTACTTGACACGGACGTGATGCCTATATGCATAATCATTGCCTTGGATATCTTCATAATTATTCGCTTTTCTATCAATTGCTCGGCAGTAATTTGTTCACCCACCGTATTATTTTCCTTCACGAGAGAAGCCTCTAGTGAAACCTATGGCCCCCGGGTCTATTTTCCATATTATACTTTCAGATCTAAAACCAAAAATACCAAAAATACCTTGCTGCATTATTTTTACTTTTGTTTTACTTTCCGTTCAAGCAATCTATCATATCTATCTCTATCAGATCTCATCCTTGCAAGTAACCGTGAAGGGATTGACAACCCCTTTATAGCGATGGGTGAAAGTGTTTGATTCTTTGTGTAGGTACATCTATTGGGGACTTGCTTGTATCTCCTACTGGATTGATACCTTGGTTCTCAACAACTGAGGGAAATACTTATCTACTTTGCTGCATCACCCTTTCCTCTTCAAGGGAAAACCAATGCATGCTCGAGAAGTAGCAAGAAGGATTTCTGGCACCGTTGCCGGGGAGATCTACATCAAGCCAACCAAGTACCCATCACAAACTCATCTCTTGCATTTACTTTAGTTGCCATTTGCCTCTCGTTTTCCTCTCCCCCACTTCTAAAACGATTTTCCAAAAAATTTGCCTTTTTATTCGCCTTTCTTCCGTTCGTCTTTTCTTTGCTTTTTGTTTGCTTGTTGAATTGCTTAAACTCATGGCTAGCCTTGCTACTATCGCTAGCACTCCCGAGAATGAAGTTCTTAGTTTTAAGCAAAGGGAGGGAGAAAATTTAAAAGATGCGTGGTATAGAATTTGCAATGCTCAAAATAGATCTACCCGTAAGCAATCTACTACCGTTCTCCTTCGCAATTTTTATGTGGGTGTTTCTCCTTGGAATAGATATGTTTTGGATACGATTATGAGAGGAAACTTCTTGGGTAGCCACACCTTTGATTCTTAGAATGCTATGACAAATTTGGTATGTTCACCCCCTGTCATGGTTAATGAAACAATCTTAACTTTGGAACATGTGATGCGAAGGCTTGATATTATGGAAAATAAAGTTGCTACTATTGATCTCATTGAAAACTTGGATAAAAAGATTCATAATCATATCACTCAATATGGATCTAAGGTTGGGATTACTGTAAAAAACCTAAGGGAAAAAGAACCCATAGTTGATGAAAAATTGGATCAAGATTCCTCCAGAATTGGAAAGCTAGAGGATATTATTACCAACTTGGGTTCCGCTTTTGCCTCTGTTCAAACCACTCCAAAATTTCCTCTTTCTAAGAGTGCCAAGTTTGTTTATGTTCCTAAGAATAAGGGTGAATCCTCTAGTAGAGGGGATGAAGATCTTAAGATGATAAGTGTTCACCCTAGCTTTATCAATATTGTTAGGGAACCTATTGCTACAAGTGAATTTCTTGCTTTTTTGTCTAAGAGTATGATTATTGATAAAACCAAAGAATCTCCTAGGGTTTATAAGTGTGCAATTGAGGAATTGCAAACCAAAGATGACAATACCTAGATCTATTGCGTTTTGCCTAGCTAGGGGCGTTAAACAATAGCGCTTGTTGGGAGGCAACCCAATTTTATTTTTGCTTTATGTTTTTTGTTTCGCTTTTGGTGTGTTTTTCACATTATTACTCCTGTAATAATTGTGTTTTCTTTTTTAAATTAGTGTTTGAGCCAAGTAAGACCTTTGGGACGGTCTACGGTGTTTGCAATTTGATTTTGCTGAAAAACAGAAACTTTTGCTCTCAGTCCAGGATTTTTGTAAATTCACTGGAACGTGCGTTTGATCTGAAATTTTTACACAAGATTTATATACAAATTTTCCTTATTGTCCTAATTTTTCAGAATTTTTGGAGTTACAGAAGTATTCGAAGTCTATAGATTGCTACAGACTGTTCTGTTTTTGACAGATTCTGTTTTCTTTGTGTTGTTTGCTTATTTTGATGTATCTATGGGTTGTATCGGGGGGTATAAACCATGGAGAAGTTAGAATATAGTAGATATTACACCAATATAAATAAAGAATGAGTTCACAACAGTACCTAAAGTGGTGATTTATTTTTCTTATACTAACGGATCTCATTAGTTTTCTGTTGAGTTTTGTGTTGTGAAGTTTTCAAGTTTTGGGTAATGATTTGATGGACTATGGAATAAGGAGTGGCAAGAGCCTAAGCTTGGGGATGCCCAAGGCACCCCAAGCCATATTCAAGGATACCAAAAAGCCTAAGCTTGGGGATGCCCCGGAAGGCATCTCCTCTTTCGTCTTCAATCCATCAGTAAATTTACTTGAGGCTATATTTTTATTCACCACATGATATGTGTTTTGCTTGGAGCGTCTTGTATGATATGAGTCTTTGCTTTTTAGTTCGCCACAATCATCCTTGCTGCACATTCTTTTTGAGAAAGACACGCTGAATCGTGAATTTATTAGAATACTCTATGTGCTTCACTTATATCTTTTGAGCTAGGCAATGTTGCTCTAGTGCTTCACTTCTATCTTTTTAGAGCACGATGGTGTTATATTTTATAGAAATTATTGAACTCTCATACCTCACTTATATTATTTTGAGAGTTTCTTAAAACAGCATGGTAATTTGTTTAGGTTATGAATTTAGTCCTAATATAATGGGCATCCAAGAGGGATATAATAAAAACTTTCATATTAAGTGCATTGAATACTATGAGAAGTTTGATTCCTTGCATATAGTTTTGAGATAATGGAGATGGTAATATGAGAGTCATGCTAGTGAGTAGTTGTGAATTGGAAGAGATACTTGTGTTGAAGTTTGTGATTCCCGTAGCATGCACGTATGGTGAACCGTTATGTAACGAAGTCGGAGCATGATTTGTTTAATGATTGTCAACCTTTGTGTGAGGGTCGGGAGCGCGCGATGGTTAACTCCTACCAACCTCTCCCCTAGGAGCATGCGTGTAATGCTTTGTTTGATAATTAATAGACTTTTGCAATAAGTATGTGAGTTCTTTATGACTAATGTTGAGTCCATGGATTATACGCACTCTCACCCTTCCACCATTGCTATCCTCTCTAGTACCGCGCAACGTTCGCCGGTGCATCAAACCCACCTTCCTCAAAACAGCCACCATATATTTTCCTCAAAACAGCCACCATACCTACCTATTATGGCATTTCCATAGCCATTCCGAGATATATTGCCATGCAACTTCCACCGTTCCGTTTTTCATGACATGCACCGTCACCTTCATATTGCATATAGAGTCATATTTTGTTCTAGGTATCGAGTTGTAATTTTCTTTTTGAGTTGTAAGTAAATAGAAGTGTGATGATTTTCATTATTAGAGCATTGTCCCGTGTGAGAAAAGGATGATGGAAATTATGACTCCCTCACAAGTTGGGATGAGTATCCGGACTTTACAAAAAATAAAAGAGGCCAGCGAAGCCCAAATAAAAAAAAGAGAGGCCAAAGATGCCCACCAAAAGAAAAAAAAAGAAAAAAAATGAGAGAAAGAGAGAAGGGACTATTGCTACTTTTTTTCCACACTTGTGCTTCAAAGTAGCACCATGATCTTCATGATAGAGAGTCTCCTATTTTATCACTTTCATATAACTAGTGGATTTTTTCATCTTGCACGACCACTTAGTTTTCTTTTTGAGCTTTCATACACTTATAGCTCTAAGTGCATTTGTTGCATGGCAATCCCTACTCACTCACATTGATATCTATTGATGGGCATCTCCATAGCCCGTTGATATGCCTAGTTAATGTGAGACTATCTTCTCCTTTTTCCTTGCAACCTCCACCATATTCTATTCCACCTATAGTGCTATATCCATGGCTCACGCTCATGTATTGCGTGAGAGTTGAAAAGGTTTGAGAACATAAAAAGTGTGAAACAATTGCTTGACTTGTTCATCGGGGTTGTGCATGATTTAGATACTTTGTGTGGGGAAGATGGAGCATAGCCAGACCATATGATTTTGTAGGGATAACTTTCTAAGGCCATGTTATTTCGAAAGGACACGATTGCCTTGTTGGTGTGCTCGAAGTATTACAGTTTTTATGTCAATATTAGACTATTGTTTTGAATCTTATGGATCTGAATATTCATGCCACAATTAAGAATATTACATGGATAAATATGTTACGTAGCATTCCACATCAAAAATTCTGTTTTTATCATTTACCTACTCGAGGTCGAGCAGAAATTAAGCTTGGGGATGCTTGATACGTCTCCAACGTATCTATAATTTTTGATTGTTCCATGCTATTATATTATCTGTTTTGGATGTTTTATATGCATTAGTATGCTATTTTATATTATTTTTGGGACTAACCTATAAATCTAGAGCCTAGTGCCAGTTTCTGTTTTTTCCTTGTTTTTGAGTATTGCAGATAAGGAATATTAAACAGAGTCCAAATGGAAGAAAATCTTCGGAATAATTTTTCTTGGACCAGAAGCAACCCAGAAGACTTGGAGATGAAGGCAGGGGAGCCACCGTGTGGCGACAAGCCACAGGGGCGCGCCCTAGGGGGGGGGGCGCCCCCTGGCTTGTGGCCCCACAGCAGTCCCCTAACCCTATTAGTCGGACTATAAATTCACAAATATTCCCTGGATACCAAAGAGAGCCACGAAAATACTTTTTCGCCGCCGGAAGCCTCTGTTCCCGTGAGATCCAATCTTGGAGCCTTTTCCGGTAATCTACCGGAGGGGGATTCGATCACGGAGGGCATCTACATCAACTCCATTGCCCCTCCGATGATGCGTGAGTAGTTTACCACAGACCTTCGGGTCCATAGCTAGTAGCTAGATGGCTTCTTCTCTCTCTTTGCTCTTCAATACCATGTTCTTCATGATCTTCATGGAGATCTATCCGATGTAATACTCTTTTGCGGTGTGTTTGTCGAGATCCGATGAATTGTGGGTTTATGTTCAGATTATCTATGAATATTATTTGAGTCTTTTCTGAATTCTTATATGCATGATTTCATATCTTTGCAAGTCTCTTCAAGTTATTGGTTTGGTTTGGCCAACTAGATTGGTAATTCTTGCAATGGGAGAAGTGCTTAGTTTTGGGTTCAATCTTGCGGTGTCCTCACCCAATGACATAGTAGGGGTAGCGAGGCACATATTGTATTGTTGCCATTGAGGATAAAAAGATGGGGTTTTCATCATATTGCTTGAGTTTATCCCTCTACATCATGTCATCTTACCTAATGCGTTACTCTGTTCTTCATGAACTTAATACTCTAGATGCAGGCAGGAGTCGGTCGATGTGTGGAGTAATAGTAGTAAATGCAGAATTGTTTTGGTCTACTTGACACGAACCTGATGCCTATATGCATAATCATTGCCTTGGATATCTTCACAATTATTCGCTTTTCTATCAATTGCTCGACAGTAATTTGTTCACCCACCGTATTATTTTCCTTCATGAGAGAAGCCTTTAGTGAAACCTATGGCCCCCGGGTCTATTTTCCATATTATACTTTCAGATCTAAAACCAAAAATACCAAAAATACCTTGCTGCATTATTTTTTACTTTTGTTTTACTTTCCGTTCAAGCAATCTATCATATCTATCTCTATCAGATCTCATCCTTGCAAGTAACCGTCAAGGGATTGACAACCCCTGTATAGCTTTGGGTGCAAGTGTTTGATTCTTTGTGTAGGTACATCTATTGGGGACTTGCTTGTATCTCCTACTGGATTGATACCTTGGTTCTCAAGAACTGAGGGAAATACTTATGTACTTTGCTGCATCACCCTTTCCTCTTCAAGGGAAAACCAACGCATGCTCGAGATGTAGCATTCTCCGACTCCCTCGACCGGAGACGATGCCCGTACGGACGACGATCAGGAGGAAGACCCAGAGGAGCTTGACTACAAGACCGAGCACTATACCACCTGAGTCCGAGAACCCCTAGGGTAGGATCAGTCATGTACCCCTCATGCGAAGTCGAGTCCGTGTGATGGTTCATATGAAACCATGTGTGCTTGTTGTTTGCTTTTGTTGTTTGTGTTCCGATGCAAGTCGCGCTTTTTCCTTAGGCAGTATGTAAGCGACTCCATCGTCTATCTTATCTTGATATATGTGTTGGTCTTTCGACCTTTGTTTTATCACACTTGCACTATACCAACCCTCTTAGACGCGCTCTCTCTCTATTGCTGCTTTTCCCTCCCCTTTATCTAGTTGTTTGACTTGGTTGCTCCAAACAGGATGGTGACCGCAACCCGCAACAATTCCTTCACCAACCCTGAAGCCGGAACTCCAGCCAGCAACAGGGATATGGTGGGGTTGCTCACGCTAGAGATCACCTGGAGCAGCCACAAGGCTCCATTCCCCCGCCACCACCTCCACCGGAGAACATGACCATAGCTCAATTTCTCCAACTTCTCCGGGAGGAACGCCAGGCCAACACTGCTGCTATCCAGCAGATGTCTCAGGTCCTTGTGAACAACCAGTAGCAAGGCAGGAATGACAATGGCTGCTCCACTCTGTCTGAGTTCATGAGGAATTCGCCCCCAACTTTCACTGAGACTACTGAACCCCTGGATGCTGATGACTGGATCCGCACCATCGAGGACCTCCTTGCACTGGTCAATTGCAATGAGGATCATGAGAAGGTGTTGTATGCCTCTCACTGCCTCGGAGGTACCGCCAGAGCTTGTGGGATGGATTCAAGGTCATACAAGGCGGTCGTGTGATCACCTGGGATAACTTCAAGGAAGGATTCCGCACCGCCCACATTCCTTCTGGGATCATGGCTATCAAGAAGAGAGAATTCCGAGCGCTGAAGCAAGGAAGTGGCTCTGTCAAGGAGTATATGCAGAAGTTCAACCTGCTGTCAAGGTATGCACCTGAAGATGTCAACACGGAGGCTGCTAAGATGGAACGCTTCATGGAAGGACTCCAGCAAACCCTGCAGTACCAACTCATCGTCTGCGACTGTCGGACCTTCTTCGACCTACTGAACAAGGCCCTCATGCTTGAAGACAAGCGTCGTGCCATGGACGACACTCGCAAGCGCAAGATGATCAGCAAGGGTAGTTCCAGCAACCAGAAGCCTCGCCCCTGGCAGGCAGCCCCAGCCAAGCCAACCTATCAGCCGCAGCAGGCAAGACCTCCTGCCCCTCGTCCGAGCTACCAGCCTCAGCAGTATGCCAATCCCAGGTCAGCCTACAACAACCCCAATAACAACAGTGGCGGTAGAATCAACAACAACACTGGATAGGTCACTTGCTTTGGGTGTGGTCAGCCAGGACACTACTCTAAGCAATGCCCCAACAAGAAGCCAGATGCACCGCGCCCCAATCCGCCATGTTCGACTGCGCATACACTTCAGTCATCAGGTGGCTGAACTACCTGACCGGGTCAGCTGCTGGGCTAAACGGCCAGCCCCTCTCTCTCGCACAACGTGCGCATGCACGTCCTGCATGCTAGGCGTGCCGATCCAACCTCTCACCCCACCTCTCTGTACTCTACTGATGTACCCTATATAAGCCCATCGAGGCCATGTAATACAAGTGTGAGAGTTATACGATCCAACTTGGTATCAGACGCTTCTCCCGATCCACCTCTCTCGCTTCCGCCATGAACCGCCTCCTCCGTCGCTCTCGCTCCGCCGACTTCGACTCGCCGGCGGCACCTACGCGACCCTTCGCCGCGGTTCCTCTGACCGCCGCGTCCCCCGCGGCCGTCCACGCTCCTGCCCGGCTCGCGCCCGTCGTCGTCCGCGGCAAGGAGCCCGTTCCCGAGGCCGCTCCTTCTTCCTCAACCACAGCGGCTCCCGGACTCCATCTCGCCGCGGCCCCAGCGCTCTCCACGGCCCCTCCCGTGGGCTCTCTTTGCCTCGCAGGCAGCGTCCCCGTCCCGCCCGTCTCCCGTGGCGCCATGATCCCGCGCCTCTCCACGCCCGACGTCGGCTCTTCCTTCGCTCCCGCCGGCCTGCCGTCTTCGATCGCGCATCACTTCCAGTCCAAACTGGACTTGGAGTCCGGTAACTACACCAAGTGGCGTCATCTTTTTTATGTCATCTGCTGTAAACACAACGTGCAGCATCATCTCGACGAGGCCGCCGAGCCGCTGCATGAGAGCGCCGTCTGGCGCAATGATGACCTAACCATAGTCCTGTGGTTCCACGGAGTCATCGCCGACGATCTGATGGACGTCGCCGCTTCCCCGGCGAGCACCGCCTTCGACATCTGGTCCCAGCTGCACCTGATCTTCCGCGACAACCAAGCAGGTCGCGCCGTGATCCTCAGCGCCGAGTTCCGCAACTTGGTGCAGGGGGATCTCTCCATCGCCGAGTACTGTCGGCGCCTCCGGACCCTCGCCACCGAGCTCGGGGAGGTCGGCGAGCGCGTCACCGACCAGACGCTGACTCTCCAGCTGATCCGTGGGCTGAGCCGCAAGTTCCACGTCATGGCGACTCTGCTCCCGATGCAGTCGCCCTTCCCGACGTTCGCGCAGGCGCGCTCGCGTCTCCTTATGGAAGAGATCTCGGCCAACGAGCGCGCGCGTCTCGAGGGGAGCCCCGAGGTCACCGCCACGGCGCTCACCGTCGGCAACACAGCATCCGGCTCCTCCGCCGATCGCCCTGCGCCTGGCTCCTCCACCGACCGGGCCTCGCACGACAAGGGGAAGGGCGCAGCGTCCTCCGACACCAACACGCGCGGGCGTGGGCGCGGCTCCCCCACCTCGGGTGGCTCCTTTTCCGGGCGCGGCGCCGCTCCTCCCGCCGCCGGCTCCCAGCTCTCCGGGTTCTTCGCTCCCTACGGCACGTTCTTGCCCGGGCCGCCCCCACCTCGTCCAGCTTGGGCCGCGCCTAACGCCGTGGGGGTGCTAGGGCCACGCCCGCCTCCTCCTCATCAGGCGTACCCGATGGCCGCCGCGCCGCCGGCTGGCGGCCCCACATGGGAGCAGTACCACCAGCTCTACGCCGCGCTTCAGAATCTGTCCATGCAGCACAATGGTGGCGGCGGTCAGGAGTGGTTCTTGGACACCGGGGCCTCTTCCCACGTGACTGGTATGACGTCCACTCTCTCCAAGTTTTCTTCCCCATCGTTGCATCATTCTTCTCACTTAACGACGTCTTAGTATCCCCAACTATCATCAAAAACCTAATTTCCGTACGTCGTTTCACCATTGATAACTCTTGCAGTATAGAATTTGACCCGCTTGGTTTTTCCGTGAAGGACCTAGCCACCCGCAAGATCATCATGAGATCCAATAGTCACGGGGACTTGTATCCTTTCTTCACCAACACCGGCGTCCAATCTCTCCTCACCGTCATTGGCAGCGACGTGTGGCACCAGCGATTGGGGCATCCTAGCAATAAGACTATTTCCATTTTATCTCGCACTTTCCTTCCAACATGTAATAATGGTGTGTCTAAGACTTCTGTTTGTACGGCATGCCAATTAGGCAAGCAGCCTCGGTTGCCTTTTCCCAATTCCAATTCTCTTACTAGTGCGCCATTTCAACTCATACACTGTGATCTGTGGACTTCCCCTACTTGTAGCTTTTCAGGTTTTCAATATTATTTAGTGATACTTGACGACTACTCTCACTACTCTTGGACTTTCCCTTTACGCCACAAGTCCGACACCGTTGACGTCATTCATCGCTTTCACGCTTACGTACTTACTCAGTTTCACATCCCCATCCAGTGTATGCAGTGTGATAACGGAGGAGAGTTCCTCACCACCTCTCTTCACGACCTTTTCTCTCGGTATGGCGCCTCTCTTCGCCTCTCCTGCCCCCACACCTCGCCCCAAAACGGCAAGGCCGAGCGCCTTATCCGCACTACGAACGACATCCTACGAGTGCTCCTCATACATGCCAACCTCCCGCCACCATTTTGGGTAGAAGCCCTTCACACCACCACATATATACTCAACCGCCGCCCATGCTCATCCATCGCCTCCGAGACACCCTTTTTACGCCTCCTCGGCAAACACCCTACTTATGATCATATGTGAGTGTTCGGCTGCCTCTGCTTCCCTAACACCATTGCCACTAGCCCGAACAAACTCTCACCGCGCTCCACTCGCTGCGTCTTCCTTGGCTACCCCTTAGAGCACAAGGGCTATCGGTGCTTAGACCTCACTACCCGCAAGGTCATCATCTCTCGTCACGTCACGTTCGATGAAACCGTATTTCCCTATTCACCTGGCGACACACCACCACAGCGCGGCCCTCGTACGACCACAGAAAATCCGGGCCTCGGGATCCCCCCCGAACTCGGCGCACCTACCTCGTACCAGCCCCGTCAGCGCCCACCCTCGGGATCGCCGCCTCCCACCATACCGCATCCACCTCCCACTCCTCACGCGACCCCACCAACAAAACTCCCCTCGCCCGGCGAGCCAGCCCGAGAATCCAGCCAACCCCCTGGCTCCCCTGTGTCGCCCGCTCCCACCCAATCCGCGCGCGCGCGGAGCCGCTCGCCCTCCGCCGTGACCCCACCACTCCCGTCTCCTGCCCGTGACCCTGCATGCAGGCCCATGCACCGCGCCTCACCCACGTCCCTCGGGATCATCCCGCCATGCAGCCCCCATGCTAGCCCACCTCCCGCTACGTCCTCCCTTCCCCCTCGGGCCGTCGCCATAGTACCCCCTGCCAACCTCCACGGCATGCGCACCCGTGCTAAATCCGGGTTCGCACAACCCAAAGCTCTCACCACTTCCTCTCCCACTCCTGTGTCATCCACTATCAGTCCCATCCCTTCATCTTACCGTGTTGCCCTCAAGGACCCCAACTGGGCCAACGCTATGCGAGAAGAATATGATGCACTGATGCGGAATAACACTTGGAGTTTAGTGTCACGTCCTGCAGGTACCAACGTCGTCACGGGGAAGTGGATATTCCGGCACAAGTACAACTCCGACGGCTCACTCGCTCGCTACAAAGCGCGGTGGGTCCTGCGCGGCTTCACACAGCAGGCCGGCGTCGACTACGATGAGACGTTCAGCCCCGTCGTCAAGCCGGCGACCATCCGCACCGTGCTCAGTCTTGCGGCCGGGCGCGAGTGGCCTATTCATCAACTCGACGTCAAGAACGCGTTTCTTCACGGCCACCTCGCCGAGACCGTCTACAGCGCTCAGCCGTCCGGCTTCGTCGACCCTTCCTCGCCCTCGCACGTTTGCCGGCTGAACCGGTCTCTCTACGGTCTCAAGCAGGCGCCGCGGGCGTGGTTCTCCCGCTTCACTACGCACCTGCGCACCCTCGGCTTCGTCGCGTCGAAGGCGGACTCGTCGCTGTTCATCCTTCGCCGCGGTGGGCAGCTCGCCTACCTGCTGCTGTACGTGGATGACATCATCCTCACCGCCAGCTCGGGTGTCGTCCTCCACTCCGTGATCCAGGCGCTTCATCGCGAGTTCTCGATGACGGACCTCGGCGCGCTTCACCACTTCCTCGGGATCAACGTCACCACCACGGCTCGCGGTCTCTTTCTCTCTCAGGAACAGTACGCCTTGGAGATTCTCGACCGCGCCGGGATGCTCAACTGCAAGCCGCTCTCCACGCCGGTTGACACGCTCGCCAAGCTCTCCACCGACGATGGGCCGCTCTTCCACGACCCATCCCTCTACCGCAGCTTGGCCGGTGCTCTCCAGTACCTCACGTTGACGCGTCCGGACCTCTCCTACGCGGTACAATAGTGTTGTTTGTTCATGCATGCACCGCGGGATTGCCACTACCAGCTTGTCAAACGGATTCTCCGGTACGTCCGCGGGACGACACAGCTCGGCCTTCAGATCCACCGCGACACCTCCACCGAGCTCATTGCCTACTCCGACGCCGACTGGGCCGGCTGCCCTGACACGCGGAAGTCCACCTCGGGCTTTTGTGTCTTCCTGGGCAGCAACCTCCTCACTTGGTCGTCGAAGCGCCAGAGCACTGTCTCTCGGTCCAGCGCTGAGGCCGAGTACCACGCGGTTGCCAACGCCGTCGCCGAGGCGGTGTGGCTGCGCCAGCTTCTCGGAGAACTTCACCAACACCCCTCGCGCGCTACAGTGGTCTACTGCGACAATGTCAGCGCCGTCTACATGTCCAGCAACCCGGTGCAACACCAACGTACGAAACATATCGAGATCGATCTCCACTTTGTACGTGAGCGAGTTGCACTGGGCGAGGTCCGGGTCCTTCATGTGCCCACAAGCTCCCAGTTCACGGACATCTTCACGAAAGGGCTGCCGTCGCGCATCTTCACCGACTTTCGTTCCAGCCTAAACATTGGCGAGCCCCACGTTCAGGCTGCGGGGGGGTGTTCGACTGCGCATACACTTCAGTCATCAGGTGGCTGAACTACCTGACCGGGTCAGCTGCTGGGCTAAACGGCCAGCCCCTCTCTCTCGCACAACATGCGCATGCACGTCCTGCATGCTAGGCGTGCCGATCCAACCTCTCACCCCACCTCTCTGTACTCTACTGATGTACCCTATATAAGCCCATCGAGGCCATGTAATACAAGTGTGAGAGTTATACGATCCAACTCGCCAAACCAAGGTCAAGGCCGCGGAGCGCCACCAAGGAACCCAGCTCCCCGCAACCAGCCCAACAATGGCAAAGGTCGTGTGAATCACATCACCACTGAGGAAGCCCAGGAAGACCCGGACGTCATACTAGGTACGTTCCTCGTCAACTCAACCCCATCAACCATACTGCTTTATTGTGGAGCTTCACATTCTTTTGTCACTCAGAAGTTTGCACTAGAGAGTGGTATGAAGCCTACGCCCCTGGGTAGTCATATGTTGATACAAACCCCAGGTTCAGTTATGAAGTCCAAGATAGGATGTAAAGGAGTCGGGATCAACATTAACGGGGTAGACTTCCTAGCAGACCTCATAGTTTTGGATTCACCAGGCTTGGACATCATCCTTGGCATGAATTGGTTGACCAAACACCAAGGATTGTTGGACTGTGCCAAGAGGACTGTCACCATGACCAATAGCCAAGGAGTGGAAGTCAAGTATGTTCCCAACCCTGCCTCCGCTCAAGCCCCTCAGGCTAACTGTCTGTCGGGAATTGAGTTGGATCAAGTGCCAATGGTATGTGAATACCCGGATGTATTTCCTGATGAGCTGCCTGGAATGCCTCCTGACCGCGACATTGAGTTCATCATTGAGCTAATGCCCGGAGCAGGACCCATCTATAATAAGCCCTATAGAATGGGATCCGAAGAGTTGGCGGAGTTGAAGAAGCAACTGGCAGAGCAGCTCCAAAAAGGATTCATTCGCCCTAGTGCCTCTCCTTGGGGATCACCTATTCTATTTGTGTCAAAGAGGGACGGAACTATCCGACTCTGTGTCGATTACCGTTCTCTCAATGAAGTCACAATAAAGAACAAGTACCGACTCCCCAAGATTGAAGACCTGTTCGATCAACTAAATGGACCAAAGGTGTTCTCCAAGATCGACCTCAGGTCGGGGTACTACCAGTTGAAGATCAGGCCCCAAGACATTCCGAAGACGGCGTTTGTAACCCGGTATGGCCTGTATGAATACACGGTCATGTCATTTGGATTGACCAATGCCCCTGCCTACTTCATGTACCTCATGAACAAGGTTTTCATGGAGTATTTGGACAAGTTTGTCGTTGTCTTCATTGACGACATACTCATCTTCTCCAAGTCTGAAGAAGAGCATGAGCAACACTTGAGATTGGTCCTAGACAAGCTTCGAGAGCACCAGCTTTATGCCAAGATCAGCAAGTGTGAATTCTGGCTGCATGAAGTTGGATTCTTGGGTCATGTGTTGACTGCAGAAGGATTGGCAGTGCATCCTGCCAAGATTGAAGCCGTGACTGAATGGCAATCCCCAAGCAATGTGAAGGAAGTCAGAAGCTTCCTCGGACTCGCGGGATATTACCGCAAGTTCGTCGAAGGATTCTCGAGCATTGCCCGACCCATGACTCAGCTCTTGAAGAAGGACAAGAAGTTCGAATGGACGCCGAAGTGTGAAGAAAGCTTCCAAGAGATCAAGAAGAGATTGACAACAGCCCCAGTTTTGGCCACCCCCGATATTCACAAGGAGTTTGTGATATATTGTGATGCATCGAGAACCGAGCTTGGAGGTGTTCTGATGCAAGAAGGCAGAGTCGTAGCATATCTATCCAGAACAGCTACGCCCTCACGAAGAGAACTACGCTACCCACGATCTTGAGTTGGCAGCCGTAGTTCATGCCTTGAAGACATGGCGACATTACCTTCTGGGAAAGCGATGTGAGATATACACAGACCACAAGAGTTTGAAGTATATTTTCACTCAAAAGGAATTGAACATGAGGCAACGAAGATGGTTGGAGTTGATCAAGGATTATGACCTCAGTGTTCAATACCACCCCGGAAAGGCTAACGTGGTAGCAGACGCCTTAAGCAGAAAGGCTTGTTCCTTGAACGCTATGATTAAGGAAAGGCTACCCGCCCTGTATGAAGAGTTTGAGAGCTTTGGCTTGGAACTAGTTGCATCGGGATTCCTAGCCAACCTCGAAGCAAAGCCTACCTTGATGGATGATATTAAGGAAGCTCAGAAGGGACACGAGAGCATTGAAGGCATCAAGAGGAAGATCAAGGCAGGCAAGGCCCCATGATTCTCAGTGGACGAGCAAGGAGTTGTATGGTTCGGGAAGCGCATTTGCGTACCCAACAAGGTTGAGATCAAGAATTTGATCTTGCAAGAAGCCCACGACACTCCGTATTCCATCCACCCTGGAGGAACCAAGATGTACCAAGACCTCAAAGCAAGATTCTGGTGGCATGGCATGAGACGGGAGATAGGCACCTTTGTTGATAAGTGTGTGTCACGCCCAAGATGCGGTCCTATCCCTATTAAGGCACGAGGGCCTCGACGGGGATAGAAGCTGTCACACCCTGTGATTTACCTCATGACTAAGTTAACATGACTCAAAAACTAGGGCCAATTAAAACTTTTTGAGTGCATATGAATGCTTGACTTGTGTGCTATTTGCTTGCTTGTTTGATTGCTTGCTGGTGCTCTATATTCATAGAACTCCCTCCTACTCTCAAAACTCTTTTCTTTGATCTAAACTCTTGTCCAATGATCATACCATGTGTATAGGACCTAAAACTATTTCTATCAAATATTATTTTGGCCAAAAAGCATTTATTCAACTTAGGTTTTCAAAACCCCTGAATTGAGGCTTGTACTACAAGTCCTCAAATTGGGTGGAATATTTTTCCCCAAAGACTTTATTTGGAACCTACTATATATATGACTTCCCAAAACCACTAAATATTAATTTTAAAGATTATTTTCCTATTTTATGTAAAGGCTTTTTCTTAAGGCCAGAAATGGTCTTTTATAGGGAAAAATTATTTAAATGCTTTCAAAATATTTGAGAAAATTTAGGGAAACTCAGTGGATATAT
The DNA here is from genome assembly GCA_039707655.1 of Elymus sibiricus. Taxonomy (NCBI): domain Eukaryota; kingdom Viridiplantae; phylum Streptophyta; class Magnoliopsida; order Poales; family Poaceae; genus Elymus; species Elymus sibiricus. The sequence continues at coordinate 214,483,654 of CM077665.1, read as the reverse complement.
ATTTTCCATATATATGAGTTTCAACACATGGTCATGTTCAAAATCATGGGCAAAACCCCTCAAAACCCTTTCTGTCCAAATCAAGCTTTTGAAATATTTCTATAATAAATATTCTCAATAAATTCCAAGAAAATTCCAGCAAGTCACAATTGTCATATGTGATGATCTTGCCAAGTTTCATCTCAATCCCAATTGATTTGGTTCATCAAAATATTCCAAATCCATTCCTGTCCAGAGCCAAATTTGAACAACTTTACATTATGAAGTTTCTTCCCTTGACCCCAAACTTTGTGGGCATGTGCTAAACCCCAAATAATGATTCCACACCAAGTGGTGGATTTGTGGGAAGTGAAATGCATGCCTAGATCTACAGAAATCTGATTCTGTTGATTTCTAGGGTTTTACAAAGTTACATTGTGATCTTTCTTCAAAACTCCTCAAACTTGGTGATCTTCCCTAATTCTACCTATATTTTCATCCTGTTAAATCTCATGGCAAGAAAACCCCATTTTCTTAGCCAAACCATCATCAAACACCTTTGCTTATGCTGTAAAGAGCCTTGTTTGACCCCCTTTCTGTATTCTCCTTGCCTCCAAAATTTACCACATACCTATTTTACCTATTTTACCTCCAGTAAGAAATCCTGGGCCTCAGCTCAATTATTGGTGGGTAAAACCCCTCATTTTTACTGTTTGAACAGCCTTGGCATGCCCTTTCTTCCTCTTTCCCATTATTCTATGAATGCAACTACCCCCAAGTTTGACCACAACACCTCTGGCATGCCAATACATCATTGCACGTCCAAAGATGGCATGCTCATGTGGAAAATATGAGCAGCTCATCAAAAACTAGATTATGGCAGTAAAAATAGCTTTGAACTGCAAGTACCCTGTGCACTCTTCTAGCTGAGCTGAAAATGGGTGGTTATGTAGTCCCTCCATACCCATGACCACTAGACATGGATTGGTCCCAAGTGGACTACAGTAAAAACATCTTGGATGAGCTCCAAGTTTGCTGCTGCAAACTTCCCAGTAGTGAAAACCCATTTCAACCAGCTCCATTTCCCTTGCAAATTGACGAGTGACCTATTTCATGCATGCGTTGCACGCCAGACATCTTTGGCCGACCCAAAAGATGCTCTAGACATGCCTTAGCGTGGTGACCACGCAACAGACATGCAGAAACGGTGCTCTCCCGACAAGAGTTGTCCTGTAGCTCGCGGCCAGCTTCTTCAGAGCATCCCCATGCGCCAAGGAATCCCTTCTTGTCTCCCACGCCTCTCCCTGACGCTAGCAAGCCTCCAAGGCACCTCTAACGCGCGTGCTCGCCGCGCCCAAGGGCATCCGAGCTCCCCCTCGTCGCCCCCCTATTTCTACCCCTCCCCGAGCTCCCTCTCGCGCCCCCGTACGCTCCCCTCTCTCCCAGGGACCCCCGGACCGAGGCATTGGAGCTCCCGAGCTCCGAAAGCCCTCTCATGGCCGCGAGGTTGCCGCCTCGGCCTCGGGCAAATCCGGGCAACCCCGACTTCCTCCTCTCCCCTGAGCCTCGCTAGGACCACTCCATCGCCTCTGAGCTCCTCCCCGCACCCCATTCCTTCATTTCCAGGGTCGAAGTGCCGCGCCCCCTATCGCCGTCGGTCTCCTCCGCCCGGGGCGACGCTGCGCTCAGGAACGGACTCCCCAGGGCTGGGAGACCACCCAGGCGGATGCGGCAGGCCGCCCCGAGCACCCCGGTGGCCGGAGCGCCGCCGGAGGTGGCTGGAGCCGCCGGGGCACTCGCCGGCGCGCGCTCGGCCAGGCTCCCCTACCTCTCCCCTGTTCTGGCTGGAGGTGGGAGGAAGACCTGCCAGGCGGGGCCTGCCTGTAAGCGGCTAGCCGGTCGGGCCAGCCATTTGATTGGAGGCGGGTTTCACCCGCCCCACTTTTCCGCACGGGAGACGTACTCCCTGGAGTACGCCTTTGGTGTGGACAGTGCGCATGCACGACTGAGCTACTGGGCCGGCCCAGTAGCTATTCCTCGCCCGTGCGCCGGAATTGGCCCATTAGGTATATTGCCTTTTCCATTTTTATTTTCTTCAGAGACTAAACAATTCATAGAAAAATCATTATAGCTCCAAATTTGGTGATTCAAAATCCTAGGTATTCCTAAAATCATTTCCTACCCAAGTATGTGCATTGCACATTTTTCCTGCAAACCTTCTAGTATATTTCAAACTCAAATTTATATTTGAACTATAAAGTGCCCCACTTGTAAAATCCCTAGAGAATTCATAACAACTCCAAATGTAGTGACTCAAATTTATAGGTGCATCTAAAATCCTGTCCTAGGATGTAAACATTTTTACTTACACTTATTCTGCTATGTCATATATTGGACCATTTCTTCATATATGGCTCACTTGGAAAATCCCTAGGAAAATTATGCCAACTTCAAATCCATTGAAACCACTTCCCAAATTTTTCTAAAACCATGCCCTATTTGATGAGTGCATCCACTCATTTTTATAAAAATATTTTCTGTAGGCTTCTTATAGGATCATAAATTCTTTCATTTCCACCGTTCAAAGATCACCCTTGATCCACATCCTATGAAACCTCCTTAGTTATTTTTCTTGTGACGAGAGGTGTCCAAGAAAAATAAAACTCCTATTTATAGAGCAATTTTTATTTTCTGCTTGTTGGGTTGCTTATTGCGGTTGTTTCCGGCGATAGTTGACGAAGTAGACGAAGTGCTCGAAGTTGGACGAGAAGCGTGTGAAGATGATATGTTTCCAACGTATCTATAATTTTTGATTGTTCCATGCTATTATATTATCTGATTTGAATGTTTTATATGCATTAATATGCTATTTTATATTATTTTTGGGACTAACCTATTAATCTAGAGCCTAGTGCCAGTTTCTGTTTTTTCCTTGTTTTTGAGTATTGCAGATAAGGAATATTAAACGGAGTCCAAACGGAATAAAATCTTCGGAATAATTTTTCTTGGACCAGAAGCAACCCAGAGGACTTGGAGACCAAGGCAGGGGAGCCACCGTGTGGCGACAAGCCACAGGGGCGCGCCCTGGGGGGGGGGCGCCCCTGGCTTGTGGCCCCACGGCAACTCCTCCAACCCTATTATTCGGCCTATAAATTAACAAATATTCCCTGGATACCAAAAAGAGCCACGAAAACACTTTTCCGCCGCCAGGAGCCTCGGTTCCCGTGAGATCCAATCTTGGAGCCTTTTCCGGTAATCTGCCGGAGGGGGATTCGATCATGGAGGGCATCTACATCAACTCCATTACCCCTCCGATGATGCGTGAGTAGTCCACCACAGACCTTCGGGTCCATAGCTAGTAGCTAGATGGCTTCTTCTCTCTCTTTGCTCTTCAATACCATGTTCTTCATGATCTTCATGGAGATCTATCCGATGTAATACTCTTTTGCGGTGTGTTTGTCAAGATCCGATGAATTGTGGGTTTATGTTCAGATTATCTATGAATATTATTTGAGTCTTTTCTGAATTCTTATATCCATGATTTCATATCTTTGCAAGTCTCTTCGAGTTATTGGTTTGGTTTGGCCAACTAGATTGGTAATTCTTGCAATGGGAGAAGTGCTTAGTTTTGGGTTCAATCTTGCGGTGTCCTCACCCAGTGACATAGTAGGGGTAGCGAGGCACGTATTGTATTGTTGCTATCGAGGATAAAAAGATGGGGTTTTCATCATATTGCTTGAGTTTATCCCTCTACATCATGTCATCTTACCTAATGCGTTACTCTGTTCTTCATGAACTTAATACTCTAGATGCAGGCAGGAGTCGGTCGATGTGTGGAGTAATAGTAGTAGATGCAGAATTGTTTCGGTCTACTTGACACGGACGTGATGCCTATATGCATAATCATTGCCTTGGATATCTTCATAATTATTCGCTTTTCTATCAATTGCTCGACAGTAATTTTTTCACCCACCGTAATACTTGCCATCATGAGAGAAGCCTCTAGTGAAACCTATGGCCCCCGGGTCTATTTTCCATCTTATACTTTCAGATCTAAAACCAAAAATACCAAAAATACCTTGCTGCATTATTTTTACTTTTGTTTTACTTTCCGTTCAAGCAATCTATTCTATCTATCTCTATCAGATCTCATCCTTGCAAGTAACCGTGAAGGGATTGACAACCCCTTTATAGCGTTGGGTGCAAGTGTTTGATTCTTTGTGTAGGTACATCTATTGGGGACTTGCTTGTATCACCTACTGGATTGATACCTTGGTTCTCAACAACTGAGGGAAATACTTATCTACTTTGCTGCATCATCCGTTCCTCGTCACGGAAACCAACGCATGCTCGAGAAGTAGCAAGAAGGATTTCTGGCGCCGTTGCCGGGGAGATACATAGCAAGTCAAGAGAAGAACTTTCCCGTCAACTTGTCAATTTCTGACGCGGTTGCCGTAGAGATCTACATCAAGCCTACCAAGTACCCATCACAAACTCATCTCTTGCATTTACTTTATTTGCCATTCGCCTCTCGTTTTCCTCTCCCCCACTTCTAAAACGATTTTCCAAAAAGATTTGCCTTTTTATTCGCCTTTCTTCCGTTCGTCTTTTCGTTTGCTTTTGTTTGCTTGTGTGTTAGATCGCTCAAACTCATGGCTAGCCTTGCTACTATCGCTATTACTCCCGAGAATGAAGTTCTTAATTTTAAGCAAAGAGAGGGAGAGAATTTAAAAGATGCTTGGTATAGGATTTGCAATGCTCAAAATAGATCTACTCGTAAGCAATCTACTACTGTTCTCCTTCGCAATTTTTATGTGGGTGTTTTTCCATGGAATAGATATGTTTTGGATACCATTACGGGAGGGAATTTCTTGGGGAACAATACCTTTGATTCTTATAATGCTATGATAAATTTGGTAGGTTCACCCCCTCTCATGGTTAATGAAACTATCTTAACTTTGGAACATGTTATGCGAAGGCTTGATATCATTGAAAATAAAGTTGCTACTATAGAGCTCATTGAAAACTTGGATAAAAAGATCCATAATCATATCACCCAATATGGATCTAAGGTAGGAGTTACCCTAAAAAGCCTAGAGGAAAAAGAACCCATAGTTAATGAAAAATTGGATCAAGATTCCTCTAGAATTGGAAAGCTAGAGGACATTATTACCAACTTGGGTTCCGCTTTTGCTTCTGTTCAAACCACCCCAAAATCTCCTCCTCCTCAAACTGCCAAGTTTATTTATGTTCCCAAGAATAAGGGTGAATCCTCTAGTAGAGGGGAGGATCTTAAGATGATAAGTGTTCACCCTTGCTTTATTAATATTTCCCGGGAACCAATTGCTACAAGTAAGTTTCTTGATTTCTTTCCTAGGAGTATGATAATTGATAAAACCAAAGAATCTCCTAGGGTTTATAAGTGTGCAATTGATGAGTTGCATACCAAAGATGACAATACCTAGATCTATTGCGTTTTGCCTAGCTAGGGACGTTAAACAATAGCGCTTGTTGGGAGGAAACCCAATTTTATATTTGCTTTCTGTTTTTTGTTTCTGTTTTGGTGTGTTTTCCACATTATTACTTCTGTAATAATTGTGTTTTTTGTTTAAATTAGTGTTTGAGCCAAGTAAGACCTTTGGGATGGTCTACGGTGTTTGTTGATTTGATTTTGCTGAAAAACAGAAACTTTTGCTCTCAGTCCAGGAATTTTGTAAATTCACTGGAACGTGATTTTGATCTGAAATTTTTACAAAAGATTGATATAAAAATTTCACTGATTGTCCTAATTTTTCAGAATTTTTGGAGTTACAGAAGTATTCGAAGTCTATAGATTCCTACAGACTGTTCTGTTTTTAACAGATTCTGTTTTCTTTGTGTTGTTTGCTTATTTTGATGAATCTATGAGTTGTATCGGGGGGTATGAACCATGGAGAAGTTAGAATACATTAGATATTACACCAATATAAATAAAGAATGAGTTCACAACAGTACCTAAAGTGGTGATTTATTTTTCTTATACTAACGGATCTCATGAGTTTTCTGTTGAGTTTTGTGTTGTGAAGTTTTCAAGTTTTGGGTAAAGATTTGATGGACTATGGAATAAGGAGTGGCAAGAGCCTAAGCTTAGGGATGCCCAAGGGACCCCAAGCCATATTCAAGGATACCAAAAAGCCTAAGCTTGGGGATGCCCCGGAAGGCATCCCCTCTTTCGTTTTCAATCCATCGGTAAATTTACTAGAGGCTATATTTTTATTCACCACATGATATGTGTTTTGCTTGGAGCGTCTTGTATGATATGAGTCTTTCCTTTTTAGTTTGCCACAATTATCCTTTCTGCACACACTATTTTTGAGAGAGACACGCTGAATCGTGAATTTATTAGAATACTCTATGTGCTTCACTTATATCTTTTGAGCTAGGCAATGTTGCTCTAGTGCTTCACTTATATCTTTTTAGATCACGGTGGTGTTATATTTTATAGAAATTATTGAACTCTCGTACCTCACTTATATTATTTTGAGAGTTTCTTAAAACAGCATGGTAATTTGTTTAGGTTATGATTTTAGTCCTAATATAATGGGCATCCAAGAGGGATATAATAAAAACTTTCATATTAAGTGCATTGGATACTATGAGAAGTTTGATTCCTTGCATATAGTTTTGAGATAATGAAGATGGTAATATGAGAGTCATGCTAGTGAGTAGTTGTGAACTGGAAGAGATACTTGTGTTGAAGTTTGTGATTCCCGTAGCATGCACGTATGGTGAACCGTTATGTAACGAAGTCGGAGCATGATTTGTTTAATGATTGTCAACCTTTGTGTGAGGGTCAGGAGCGCGCGATGGTTAACTCCTACCAACCTCTCCCCTAGGGGCATGCGTCTAATGCTTTGTTTGATAACTAATAGACTTTTGCAATAAGTATGTGAGTTCTTTATGACTAATGTTGAGTCCATGGATTATAAGCACTCTCACCCTTCCACCTTTGCTAGCCTCTCTAGTACCGCGCAACTTTCGCCGGTACATCAAACCCACCTTCCTCAAAATAGCCACCATATATGTTCCTCAAAACAGCCACCATACCTACCTATTATGGCATTTCCATAGCCATTCCGAGATATATTGCCATGCAACTTCCACCGTTCCGCTTTTCATGACATGCACCATCACTTTCATCTTGCATATAGAGTCATATTTTGTCATAGGTATCGAGTTGTAATTTTCTTTTTGAGTTGTAAGTAAATAAAAGTGTGATGATTTTCATTATTAGAGCATTGTCCCGTGTGAGAAAAGGATGATGGAAGCCATGACTCCTTCACAAGTTGGGATGAGTATCCGGACTTTACAAAAAAATAAAAGAGGTCAGCGAAGCCCAAATAAAAAAAAAGAGGCCAAAGATGCTCACCAAAAAGAAAAAAAAGAAAGAAGAAAAAAAAATGAGAGAAAGAGAGAAGGGACAATTGCTACTATATTTTCCACACTTGTGCTTCAAAGTAGCACCATGATCTTCATGATAGAGAGTCTCCTATTTTGTCACTTTCATATAACTAGTGGAGTTTCATCTTGCACGGCCACCTAGTTTACTTTTTGAGCTTTCATACACTTATAGCTCTAAGTGCATTTGTTGCATGGCAATCCCTACTCACTCACATTGATATCTATCGATGGACATCTCCATTGCCCGTTGATACGCCTAGTTGATGTGAGACTATCTTCTCCCTTTTTTCCTTGCAACCTCCACCATATTCTATTCCACCTATAGTGCTATATCCATGGCTCACGCTTATGTATTGCGTGAGAGTTGAAAAGGTTTGAGAACACCAAAAGTGTGAAACAATTGCTTGACTTCTTCATCGGGGTTGTGCATGATTTAGATACTTTGTGTGGGGAAGATGGAGCATAGCCAGACCATATGATTTTGTAGGGATAACTTTCTAAGGCCATGTTATTTCGAAAGGACACAATTGCCTTGTTGGTGTGCTCGAAGTATTACTGTTTTTATGTCAATATTAGACTATTGTTTTGAATCTTACGGATCTGAATATTCATGCAACAATAAAGAATATTACATGGATAAATATGTTAGGTAGCATTCCACATCAAAAATTCTGTTTTTATCATTTACCTACTCGAGGACGAGCTGGAATTAAGCTTGGGGATGCTTGATACGTATCCAACGTATCTATAATTTTTGATTGTTCCATGCTATTATATTATCTATTTTGGATGTTTTATATGCATTAATATGCTATTTTATATTATTTTTGGGACTAACCTATTAATCTAGAGCCTAGTGCCAGTTTCTGTTTTTTCCTTGTTTTTGAGTATTGCAGATAAGGAATATTAAACGGAGTCCAAACGGAATAAAATCTTCGGAATAATTTTTCCTGGACCAGAAGCAACCCAGAGGACTTGGAGACCAAGGCAGGGGAGCCACCGTGTGGCGACAAGCCACAGGGGCGCGCCCTAGGGGGGGACGCGCCCCCTGGCTTGTGGACCCACGGCAACTCCTCCAACCCTATTCTTCGGCCTATAAATTCAGAAATATTCCCTGGATACCAAAAAGAGCCACGAAAACACTTTTCCGCCGCCAGGAGCCTCGGTTCCCGTGAGATCCAATCTTGGAGCCTTTTCCGGTAATCTGCCGGAGGGGGATTCGATCACGGAGAGCATCTACATCAACTCCATTGCCCCTCCGATGATGCGTGAGTAGTCCACCACAGACCTTCGGGTCCATAGCTAGTAGCTAGATGGCTTCTTGTCTCTCTTTGCTCTTCAATACCATGTTCTTCATGATCTTCATGGAGATCTATCCGATGTAATACTCTTTTGCGGTGTGTTTGTCGAGATCCGATGAATTGTGGGTTTATGTTCAGATTATCTATGAATATTATTTGAGTCTTTTCTGAATTCTTATATGCATGATTTTATATCTTTGCAAGTCTCTTTGAGTTATTGGTTTGGTTTGGCCAACTAGATTGGTAATTCTTGCAATGGGAGAAGTGCTTAGTTTTGGGTTCAATCTTGCGGTGTCCTCACCCAGTGACATAGTAGGGGTAGCGAGGCACGTATTGTATTGTTGCCATCCAGGATAAAAAGATGGGGTTTTCATCATATTGCTTGAGTTTATCCCTCTACATCATGTCATCTTACCTAATGCGTTACTCTGTTCTTCATGAACTTAATACTCTAGATGCATGCAGGAGTCGGTCGATGTGTGGAGTAATAGTAGTAGATGCAGAATCGTTTCGGTCTACTTGACACGGACGTGATGCCTATATTCATAATCATTGCCTTGGATATATTCATAATTATTCGCTTTTCTATCAATTGCTCGACAGTAATTTGTTCACCCACCGTAATACTTGCCATCATGAGAGAAGCCTCTAGTGAAACCTATGCCCCCCGGGTCTATTTTCCATCTTATACTTTCAGATCTAAAACCAAAAATACCAAAAATACCTTGTTGCATTATTTTTACTTTTGTTTTACTTTCCGTTCAAGCAATCTATTCAATCTATCTCTATCAGATCTCATCCTTGCAAGTAACCATGAAGGGATTGACAACCCTTTATAGCGTTGGGTGCAAGTGTTTGATTCTTTGTGTAGGTACATCTATTGGGGACTTGCTTCTATCTCCTACTGGATTGATACCTTGGTTCTCAACAACTGAGGGAAATACTTATCTACTTTGCTGCATCATCCATTCCTCTTCACGGAAACCAACGCATGCTCGAGAAGTAGCAGAAGACCTCAAAGATGTTGCTAAGCCAGGCAAGCAGCCCTTTGACCATGACTATGAACCCTTTTATTGCATGTCATATAGCACTTGTTGTTCCGATAAATTGGTCATGTTGATGAAGTACCCAACCTTTGGTGGGATGCCTCCGATACTTTACCATTGATACTTGCATCGTGCATGACCCTACCATTCTTATGAGGGTTGTGCGGGTGGGAGTAGTTAGGTTGCTAGTAGTGCTACGCAAGTGGGATGGGAATTTGCATGGTGATGGAAACAAAATGATTTCAAAAGACTTTTTGAAAACCCCGTCGGGTGCCACTAATGCCCGAGGGAGATGATGATGAGCTAGGTAACCACTTTATAAAGAAGTGGTGTACCGGAGCAAGTTGTGTGTGTGTTTTCGAAGACGGAGAGATTTAAGATTTGCTGACCGTCCCAACCTTACATGTGCGACCACTCTACCCCTATATGGGAAGGGGCTTTGTTGATTACCTTGGTGGGTACTAGCATAGAGCCCTCATTACTAGTGGCAGGAGTGGCGTGGTCACTCTCGATACGGGGTCACGCCTGGAAGGGCGACCATGCGCTGTCTTTACAGGCACCGGGCACACCGTTGTGTTCCTTCATGGATGGTATTGTGTAGAGCAAGGCTCGTGTTTGTACATCATGAAGACACGGACCAACGAGTGGAATCTTTGTTTAATATCGCTAGGGGAAAGGCATTGTTCGGGCGCTTACCTCGGGTATGTAATATACCGCGAGTCGTGGATGACACGGAAGTTCCCCGAGTCTTGTGGGTAAAGCGTGCAACCTCTGCAGAGTGTAAAACTATTCGAATAGCCGTGTCCATGGTCATGGACAGTTGGAGGTCCTGCTTAAACTACGTCCGATGTTTTCACAAACCTGGTGTGTGTGTGTGTGTGTGTGTGTTGGTGATAAAGATGGTACTTGAGCTAAGTCCGATGACTTGGCATGATGATGAACATGAGATGTTCAACCCTTGCTTATGTTGATAACTGTGTCTTGTTCATATGGATATCTGCAAACTGTCGATGCATGCTTACATAAGTTATTTGATCATGTCATTGCTCTCAAAATTGGCTTTATGCAAAACTTACCTACTTAGAGCTATATCATGCTCTGTTGAACCTTGTTCCAAACATGGGTTGCTTGTGAGAACATTCAAAGTACTCATTGGCTTGCCACTGGTTATTTTATTGGCCAGGCATGAAAGCACAGTATTGACTGAAGGATACCTTGGTGATGAACATGCGAGCTAGTACGCTTCCCAGTCAGAATGCCTGTAGGGTTAAGGCAGATGGCATGGGTTCACGCTATCATTGAAGATTTCCGCTGCAAGTTTATGAAGACTAGGCCTTAAGGGCCATATTCGAGTAAAACGGTATGTAATGGATGTAAGACTCTTGTTATTCAGTTTCTGTGTGTTCAGTGAGCATTGATCTCTGGGATCACAGTGCACATAAAGTCGGTGATCACGACTTATGAGTCGGGGTCCCCACAGAGCTGGTATCAGAGCCATCCTGACTGTAGGAAGCCCTTAGTTAGCATGGACGTTAGTTAGGACAAAACTATTTTTCCAAGCCCTTCAAAATTACTTACAAAACCACTATAATTCTCACCTCTCCTAAAATTTCAAAGGAAGCAAAGGTTTTGGCCTTAGCACTCCACCATTTTTCTCTTAGCTCTCCTCGTCTGCTTTTCAAAACTTTCAAATGGCCGCTACTACCCTTGTGCCCCTGACTACTGGATTCCTTGAAAATCCTCGTGGGTAACCTGGGAGGAAGCCACCTTGCCAGACACTTGTCCACATATCTTGGACACTAGTTGGCGACACCAGACAAGGAGATACCAACAGAGGATACCTCCTCGAACGATGAGGATATCAAGACTCAGAAGATGGTGACACCCTCGACACTGCCCCAGGATGGTACAACCTTGGCCTACGACGACCAGGGCACAAGACATGCAATGTCATTATATGCATCGCTAATAGAGCAATCCTGCCATTACCGTTGTTGTGTCGCTAACCACCGGTGGATGAGAACCTCGCCATTTGGTCCGCCTCACTATAGTGAGAAGGAAAACAGTTCTCATCATCCCCCGCTCATGGTGCCGATGATATAACCAACGTGACCAGCAGGGTACAACTCTACCATGCCTTGTTAATGTCATTGCATAAAAGATTTCCTACCTGGAACCCTCGACATTTCAGCAGGGAAGAAGGCATTGTCACGATTACGAAGACAACAGAAGACCCGTCAACGACCGTCATGGGGAAGCACCTTCGTCATCAACTCACCAGACGCGAAGTTATCAAGGACTCTTCAAGAACAACCCAGATCGTTTCAACAAACAACAACAAGAGACTTAGCAACACCTGAAGAAGACTCAGAAGATCGAGCGGACTCCTCTCCAAGACACGAAGCAAGCACGAGTACCGAGTCCGAGAACCCCTAGGGTAGGATAGGTCGTGTGTTCCCTATGCGAAGTCGAGTCCGTATGATGGTTCAGATAGAACCATAATTGTGTGTTGCTTGTTTTTTTCTTGTTTGTGCTTTGGTGAAAGTCGCACTTTTGCCCTAGGCAACAAGTACGCGACTATATCACCTACCTTACCTTAATGTTTGTATTTGACCTTTTCGGCACTAGATTGATTGCACTTGCACTATACCACCCCCTTAGGCACTCTCCTCTATGCTACCTTCCCTCTTCCCCCTCTCGTCAACTGAAGACCGGCAAGACAAGATGCACCAAGGATCCACCTCGGCAAACAACTGACACCGAAGACTTCGATTACAATGTACTCAACCAGACACAACCCCGTAGAGTTATGCTTTTTCCTCAAGATTGGAAACCCCTCCCTAGCACAACCTAGACCTCACAAGCTCCCCCAGCACAAGCCTTTGATCACGTGATTAATACATGGATTTTGCCAGAGCACTTATTGAGCTTCAATAACCCCTGCTTAGCACTGGGTTCATTATGGAGCTAGTGATCATAGTGAACAAACATTCTTCATTCTTACGCTAGCACTAGAACCTTGATGCCATAGGAAGGACCATTCTAAGGGTATACGATTTGTGGACAATGATTCGATTTAGCCATAATATATGTCTCGAGGAAGTAGTTGAGACCCTTTGGTCGATTACGCAGCTTAATGTTGGTAGACAAGCTTGGTGGATCAAGATTGATAGAGTAGCATAATTTGTTTCTCCCTTGGGTAACATGGATTAGTAGGACAAATATGATCAGAAGCTGAAATTCTTGGTGGATTAATGACTTGACTTTGGCAATTAATATTGATAGCGGATTGATGATGTTACAATAGTAACTGGAGTAACTAGTAGGAAATTCTTACTAGATGTAAGCCTTGGATTTATATAGGTGGTTCTAATAGGTGCTCGGAATCAATGAAACTACATGGTTCGGAGTAATTTGGATTTAGTCCGATGATCTTGATCTTGATACCATGTTTCTCGGTGGGAGACAAACCAGGAATATTGGATTGTTGTTAGAATCGATTCAATGATCCATATGCACCTAACATTGGAATTCGCTAGATCCTCATGATGGGAATTGATGGTTATGCTGTGATGAGATAGTTCTTTCTGGAATTTGGGGATTTAGGAAAATCTGGAGATATATGGAACGACACCGGTATTGAATTTATAGCAATAATACGTCATGTAATAAGGGGATGGTATTCGTGGATCGATTAATTGGATTCGTAGGAAGGAAACAAGATCTTGGATTGGTTTATTACGTGTTTCCCTATAGAGATGCAACACCTTATACCTTGGATATATTAGCTGAATACTTGGATTTGTAGTATCACAATCAAGCTTAGCGGCTTGAATGCTTCCCGAGGATTTTTATATAGGGATATATGTGAGTTAGCTATAGTATACATATGAGATTTTGGGTATAGTCCTTCTCTCAAAACCTTGGAGTTATGAGTAGCACGTGTAATGTTGGAGTTGACTTATATGAGATGATATCTTCGATGGTATAGGGTGATTTTGTTCGGAGTAAATAGTAGGACTATTGGCATCTAAAGAACTGTGCTCGAGGATAAGATGTTAGACGTTCACTCACATCCTAAGCTCCTTGAAGCCCCGAAGCTTTACAAGGCCATAACACGGTCGGATTGTGACCATAGGCCTTGGACTATAAGTCCTTAGACTATGGTCGATACCTCACCTTGACCACCATCACTCCTGCTCATAAGGAAGGTGGACACGAAGAACTAGACTGCGATGGACCACAAACCCCTGGACAAGTAACCATCCGGAGCAAATGCCCGCTCCTCTCAGGCATCCCATGAGCAATGTGTTTGTGTGAAGATTTGGGGAAATATGTTGTTGTCCTCACAGATGACATACTTATTTAACCAATGAGAGAAAGGAACACCTTAGTCCTGTTTGGATCAGCCCCAGGAGCACCAATTACCATGCCTCTCAAGTATAAGTCTTCACCTTGAGAAGGGTTGGACTACTTGATGTACCCACCCTACAGCCGAAGACATTCCTGCCCAAGCAAGTTGAAGAGCCACTACGGTTGAGAAACCACGACGAAGAAGAAGAAGCAAGAGAAGTCAACCACCGCTCCTCTGCCGGCTACGTCAACTAGACTATATCAAGAAGCATCGACGTCCAAGCACGATGAAGCCCTTGAACATCAAGAGGATTAAAGGCCCCTTGTCTTAACAGTCACCTTTCGGTTCCTAACTAGGAAGGAGCCGAGAAGTTGATAGCCCCCTCACTCCACCACCTTGACGGTGTACGGTGAGCATGACGTCCCTACTCCCTTCAGATGCCTGGAACGGAATGGAACGACTGTCATGACCTCGTTACTAGCCCCTTCTGGTCCAATCCAGGATGCGACCCTGACTAGATCATGATAAACCACCTGTCAAAGGTAGTTCACCCCGCTTGTCCAAACCTCAACCTTGGCAACTAGATGGCTGTTCTATACTCTCGATAGTCAGCTTATCTAGAACCCCACTAAAACCTTCCCAGATGGTAGAACCCGTTTTGACACCAAGTCTCTAAGCTCAATCTTAGGGACGAGACTCAGCGCAGACCTTGCCACGGAGAGACGAGTAGACCAAGCACTCAAAGACCCTCCAGAAACGTGCGTCCATGACGATGAAGACAAACGACCAAAGAAGAATGGAGAGTCTACCTGGGCAACTTACTCAAGCATAAGGTCTCGACGAGAAGCCCACGACGACGCGCTTCAACACACTCAAGGATGAAGACCACCTGCGACTGAAGATCTCCTGTTTTAAGGAAGATAAAGACTTCCCCGTCGACGAGGAGCTACACCAAGACTCAACCCTCCTATTCTAACACGAGACATCTAGATGTCACTAACCAACATGAGAAACCCCAGGACCAGCACATAGACACACTACTTGGCCACGTACTCCGACTTTGGGATACACACGCAAGCCAGGCCCTTGCCAGAACCTCGTCCACCAAACCCTTAACCATTAGGCAAGCCTAGCATATTGCAAGGACCCGTTCACCCTTAGACGAAGTCAATGATGCACTCGAAGACATATCATCAAGCACTTCAAGACCCAGAAGGACAACCATGCCGGAGCAGAAGCAACATGGAACTTGAAGACTACCTCACCTCTGAATTTCCGCATCCTTCCCACGCCTAGCCTAGGAATCTCGGGGACGAGATTCTTGTAAGGGGGGTAGGTATGTCACACCCTGTGATTTGCCTCATGACTAAGTTAACATGACTCAAAAACTAGGGCCAATTAAAACTTTTTGAGTGCATATGAATGCTTGACTTGTGTGCTATTTGCTTGCTTGTTTGATTGCTTGCTGGTGCTCTATATTCATAGAACTCCCTCCTACTCTCAAAACTCTTTTCTTTGATCTAAACTCTTGTCCAATGATCATACCATGTGTATAGGACCTAAAACTATTTCTATCAAATATTATTTTGGCCAAAAAGCATTTATTCAACTTAGGTTTTCAAAACCCCTCAATTGAGGCTTGTACTACAAGTCCTCAAATTGGGTGAAATATTTTTCCCCAAAGACTTTATTTGGAACCTACTATATATATGACTTCCCAAAACCACTAAATATTAATTTTAAAGATTATTTTCCTATTTTATTTAAAGGCTTTTTCTTAAGGCCGGAAATGGTCTTTTATAGGGAAAAATTATTTAAATGCTTTCAAAATATTTGAGAAAATTTAGGGAAACTCAGTGGATATATATTTTCCATATATATGAGTTTCAACACATGGTCATGTTCAAAATCATGGGCAAACCCCTCAAAACCCTTTCTGTCCAAATCAAGCTTTTGAAATATTTCTATAAGAAATATTCTCAATAAATTCCAAGAAAATTCCAGAAAGTCACAATTGTCATATGTGATGATCTTGCCATGTTTCATCTCAATCCCAATTTATTTGCTTCATCAAAATATTCCAAATCCATTCCTGTCCAGAGCCAAATTTGAACAACTTTACTTTATGAAGTTTCTTCCCTTGACCCGAAACTTTGTGGGCATGTGCTAAACCCCAAATAATGATACCACACCAAGTGGTGGATTTGTGGGAAGTGAAGTGCATGCCTAGATCTACAGAAATCTGATTCTATTGATTTCTAGGGTTTTACAAAGTTACATTGTGATCTTTCTTCAAAACTCCTCAAACTTGGTGATCCTCCCTAATTCTACCTATATTTTCATCCTGTTAAATCTCATGGCAAGAAAACCCCATTTGCTTAGCCAAACCATCATCAAACACTTTTGCTTATGCTGTAAAGAGCCCTGTTGGACCCCCTTTCTCTATTCTCCTTGCCTCCAAAATTTTACCACAGTCACTCTCATACCTATTTTACGTCCAGTAAGAAATCCTGGGCCGCAGCTCAATTATTGGTGGGTAAAACCCCTCATTTTTACTGTTTGGACAGCCTTGGCATGCCCTTTCTTCCTCTTTCCCATTATTCTATGCATGCAACTGCCCCCAAGTTTGACCACAACACCTCTGGCATGCCAATACATCATTGCACGTCCAAAGATGGCATGCTCATGTGGAAAATATGAGCAGCTCATCAAAAACTAGATTATGTCAGTAAAAATAGCTTTGAACCGCAAGTACCCTGTGCACTCTTCTAGCTGAGCTGAAAATGGGTGGTTATGTAGTCCCTCCATACCCATGACCACTAGACATGGATTGGTCCCAAGTGGGCCACAGTAAAAACATCTTGGATGAGCTCCAAGTTTGCTGCTGCAAACTTCCCAGCAGTGAAAACCCATTTCAACCAGCTCCATTTCCCTTGCAAATTTACCAGTGACCTATTTCATGCATGCGTTGCACGCCAGACATCTTTGGCCGACCCAAAAGATGCTCTAGACATGCCTTAGCGTGGTGAGCACGCAACAGACATGCAGAAACGGTGCTCTCCCGACAAGAGTTGTCCTGTAGCTCGCGACCAGCTTCTTCAGAGCATCCCCATGCGCCAGGGAATCCCTCCTTGTCTCCCACGCCTCTCCCCGATGCTAGCAAGCCTCCAAGGCACCTCTGACGTGCGTGCTCGCCGCGCCCGAGGGCATCCGAGGCGCTCCCGAGCTCCCCCTCGTCGCCCCCCTATTTCTACCCCTCCCCGAGCTCCCTCTCGCGCCCCCGGATGCTCCCCTCTCTCCCAGGGACCCCCGGACCGAGGCATTGGAGCTCCCGAGCTCCGAAAGCCCTCTCATGGCCGCGAGGTTGTCGCCTCGGCCTCGGGAAAATCCGGGCAACCCCGACTTCCTCCTCTCCCCTGAGCCTCGCTAGGACCACTCCATCGCCTCTGAGCTCCTCCCCGCACCCCATTCCTTCATTTCCAGGGTCGAAGTGCCGCGCCCCCTATCGCTGTCGGTCTCCTCCGCCCGGGGTGACACTGCGCTTAGGAACAGACTCCCCAGGGCTGGGAGACCACCCAGGCGGATGCGGCAGGCCGCCCCGAGCACCCCGGTGGCCGGAGCGCCGCCGGAGGTGGCTGGAGCCGTCAGGGCAGGCGCCGGCGCGTGCTCGGCCAGGCTCCCCTGCCTCTCCCCTGTTCTGGCGGGAGGTGGGAGCAAGACCTGCCAGGCGGGGCCTGCCTGTAAGCGGCTAGCCGGTCGGGCCCGCCATTTGATTGGAGGCGGGTTTTGGCCGCCCCGCTTTTCCGCACGGGAGACATACTCCCAGGAGTACGCCTTTGGTGTGGACAGTGCGCGTGCACGACTGAGCTACTAGGCCGGCCCAGTAGCTATTCCTCTCCCGTGCGCCGTAATTGGCCCATTAGGTATATTCCCTTTTCCATTTTTATTTTCTTCAGAGACTAAACAATTCATAGAAAAATCATTATAGCTCCAAATTTGGTGATTCAAAATCCTAGGTATTCCTAAAATCATTTCCTATCCAAGTATGTGCATTGCACATTTTTCCTGCAAACCTTCTAGTATAGTTCAAACTCAAATTTATATTTGAACTATAAAGTGCCCCACTTGTAAAATCCCTAGAGAATTCATAACAACTCCAAATGTAGTGACTCAAATTTATAGGTGCATCTAAAATCCTGTCCTAGGATGTAAACATTTTTACTTACACTTATTCTGCTATGTCATATATTGGACCATTTCTTCATATATGGCTCACTTTGAAAATCCCTAGGAAAATTATGCCAACTTCAAATCCATTGAAACCACTTCCCAAATGTTTCTAAAACCATGCCCTATTTGATGAGTGCATCCACTCATTTTTATAAAAATATTTTCTGTAGGCTTCTTATAGGATCATAAATTCTTTCATTTCCACCGTTCAAAGATCCCCCTGGATCCACATCCTATGAAACCTCCTTAGTTATTTTTTTTGTGACCAGAGGTGTCCAAGAAAAATAAAACTCCTATTTATAGAGCAATTTTTATTTTCTGCTTGTTGTGTTGCTTATTGCGGTTGTTTCCGGCGATAGTTGACGAAGTAGACGAAGTGCTCGGAGTTGGACGAGAAGCGTGTGAAGACTTCGAAGACGTTGCTAAGCCAGGCAAGCAGCCCTTTGACCATGACTATGAACCCTTTTATTGCATGTCATATTGCACTTGTTGTTCCGATGAATTGATCATGTTGATGAGGTACCCCCCCCCTTCGGTGGGATGTCTCCGATACTTTATCATTGATACTTGCATCGTGCATGACCCTACCATTCGTATGAGGGTTGTGCGGGTGGGAGTAGTTAGGTTGCTAGTAGTGCTACGCAAGTGGGATGGGAATATGCATGGTGATGGAAACAAAATGATTTCAAAAGACTTTTCGAAAACCCCGTCGGGTGCCACTAATGCCCGAGGGAGATGATGTTGAGCTAGGTAACCACTTGATAAAGAAGTGGTGTACCGGAGCAAGTTGTGTGTGTGTTTTCGAAAACGGAGAGATTTAAGATTTGCTGACCGTCCCAACCATACATGTGCGACCACTCTACCCCTATATGGGAAGGGGCTTTGTTGATTACCTTGGTGGGTACTAGCATAGAGCCCTCATTACTAGTGGCGGGACTGGCGTGGTCACTCTCGATACGGGGTCACGCCTGGAAGGGCGACCATGCGCTATCTTTACAGGCACCGGGCACACCGTTGTGTTCCTTCATGGATGGTACTGTGTAGAGCAAGGCTCGTGTTTGTACATCATGAAGACACGGACCAACGAGTGGACTCTTTGTTTAGTATCGCTAGGGGAAAGGCATTGTTCGGGTGCTTACCTCGGGTATGTAATATACCGCGAGTCGTGGATGACACGGAAGTTCCCCGAGTCTTGTGGGTAAAGCATGCAACCTCTGCAGAGTGTAAAACTATTCGAATAGCCGTGTCCATGGTCATGGACAGTTGGATGTCCTGCTTAAACTACGTCCGATGTTTTCACAAACCTGGTATGTGTGTGTGTGTGTGTGTTGGTGATAAAGATGGTACTTGAGCTAAGTCCGATGACTTGGCATGATGATGAACATGAGATGTTCAACCCCTGCTTATGTTGATAACTGTGTCTTGTTCATATGGATATCTGCAAACTGTCGATGCATGCTTACATAAGTTATTTGATCATGTCATTGCTCTCAAAATTGACTTTATGCAAAACTTACCTACTTAGAGCTATATCATGCTCTGTTGAACCTTGTTCCAAACATGGGTTGCTTGTGAGTACATTCAAAGTACTCATTGGCTTTCCACTGGTTATTTTATTGGCCAGGCATGAAAGCACAGTATTGACTGAAGGATACCTTGGTGACGAACATGCGAGCTTGTACGCTTCCCAGTCAGAATGCCTGTAGGGTTAAGCCAGATGGCATGGGTTCACGCTATCATTGAAGATTTCCGCTGCAAGTTTATGAAGACTAGGCCTTAAGGGCCATATTCGAGTAAAACGGTATGTAATGGATGTATGACTCTTGTTATTCAGTTTCTGTGTGTTCAGTGAGCATTGATCTCTGGGATCACTGTGCACGTACAGTCGGTGATCACGACTTATGAGTCGGGGTCCCCACAGAGCTGGTATCAGAGCCATCCTGACTGTAGGAAGCCCTTAGTTAGCATGGACGTTAGTTAGGACAAAACTATTTTTCCAGACCCTTCAAAATTACTTACAAAACGACTATAATTCTCACCTCTCCTAAAATTTCAAAGGAAGCAAAGGTTTTTGCCTTAGCACTCCACCATTTTTCTCTTAGCTCTCCTCGTCAGCTTTTCAAAACTTTCAAACGGTCGTTACTACCCTTGTGCCCCTGACTACTGGATTCCTTGAAAATCCTCGTGGGTAACCTGGGAGGAAGCCACCTTGCCAGACACTTATCCACATATCTTGGACACTAGTTGGCGACACCATACAAGGAGATACCAACAGAGGATACCTCCTCGAAGGATGAGGATATCAAGACTCAGAAGATGGTGACACCCTCGACACTGCCCCAGGATGGTACAACCTTGGCCTACGACGACCAGGGCACAAGACATGCAATGTCATTATATGCATCGCTAATAGAGCAATCCTGCCATTACCGTTGTTGTGTCGGTAACCACCGGTGGATGAGAACCTGGCCATTTGGTCCGCCTCACTATAGTGAGCAGGAAAACGGTTCTCATCATCCCCCACTCTTGGTGCCGATGATATCATCAATGTGACCAGCATGGTACAATTCTACCATGCCTTGTTAATGTCATTGCATAAAAGATTTCCTACCTGGAACCCTCGACATTTCAGAAGGGAAGAAGGCATTGTCACGATTACGAAGACAACAGAAGACCTGTCAACAACCGTCATGGGGAAGCACCTTCGTCATCAACTCACCAGACGCGAAGTTGTCAAGGACTCTTCAGGAACAACCCAGATCGTTTCAAAAAACAACAACAAGAGACTTAGAAACACCTGAAGAAGACTCAGAAGATCGAGCGGACTCCTCTCCAAGACACGAAGCAAGCACGACCACCGAGTCCGAGAACCCCTAGGGTAGGATAGGTCGTGTGTTCCCTATGCGAAGTCGAGTCCGTATGATGGTTCAGATAGAACCATAATTGTATGTTGCTTGTTTTTTTTCTTGTTTGTGCTTTGGTGAAAGTCGCACTTTTGCCCTAGGCAACAAGTACGCGACTATATCACCTACCTTACCTTAATGTTTGTATTTGACCTTTTCGGCACTAGATTGATTGCACTTGCACTATACCACCCCCTTTGGCACTCTCCTCTATGCTACCTTCCCTCTTCCCCCTCTCGTCAACTGAAGACCGGCAAGACAAGATGCACCAAGGATCCACCTCGGCAAAAAACTGACACCGAAGACTTCGACTACAATGTACTCAACCAGACGCAACCCCGTAGAGTTATGCTTTTTCCTCAAGATTGAAAACCCCTCCCTAGCCCAACCTAGACCTCACAAGCTCCCCCAGCACAAGCCTTTGATCACATGTTTAATACCCGGATTTTGCCAGAGCACTTATTGAGCTTCAATAACCCCTGCTTAGCACTGGGTTCATTATGGAGCTAGTGATCATAGTGAACAAACATTCTTACATCTTACGCTAGCACTAGAACCTTGATGCAATAGGAAGGACCATTCTAAGGGTATACGATTTGTGGACAATGATTGGATTTAGCCATAATAGATGTCTTGAGGAAGTAGTTGAGACCCTTTGGTCGATTACGCGGCTTAATGTTGGTAGACAAGCTTGGTGGATCAAGATTGATAGAGTAGCATAACTTGTTTCTCCCTTGGGTAACTTAGATTAGTAGGACAAATATGATCAAAAGCTGAAATTCTTAGTGGATTAATGACTTGACTTTGGCAAGTAATATTGATAGCGGATTGATGATGTTACAATAGTAACTGGAGTAACTAGTAGGAAATTCTTACTAGATGTAAGCCTTGGATTTATATAGGTGATTCTAATAGGTGCTCGGAATCAATGAAACTACATGGTTCAGAGTAATTTGGATTTAGTCCGATGATCTTGATCTTGATACCATGTTTCTCGGTGGGAGACAAACCAGGAATATTGGATTGTTGTTAGAATCAATTCAATGATCCATATGCACCTAACATTGGAATTCGCTAGATCCTCATGATGGGAATTGATGGTTATGCTGTGATGAGATAGTTCTTTCTGGAATTTGGGGATTTAGGAAAATCTGGAGATATATGGAACGACACCGGTATTGAATTTGTAGCAATAATAGGTCATGTAATAAGGGGATGGTATTCGTGGATCGATTAATTGGATTCGTAGGAAGGAAACAAGATCTTGGATTGGTTTATTATGTGTTTCCCTATAGAGATGCAACACCTTATACCTTGGATATATTAGCTGAATACTTGGATTTGTAGTATCACAATCAAGCTTAGCGGCTTGAATGCTTCCCGAGGATTTTTATATAGGGATATATGTGAGTTAGCTATAGTATACATATGATATTTTGGGTATAGTCCTTCTCTCAAAACCTTGGAGTTATGAGTAGCACGTGTAATGTCGGAGTTGACTCATATGAGATGATATCTTCGACGGTATAGGGTGATTTTGTTCGGAGTAAATAGTAGGACTATTGGCATCTAAAGAACTGTGCTCGAGGATAAGATGTTAGACGTTCACTCACATCCTAAGCTCCTTGAAGCCCCGAAGCTTTACAAGGCCATAACACGGTCGGATTGTGACCATAGGCCTTGGACTATAAGTCCTTAGACTATGGTCGATACCTCACCTTGACCACCATCACTCCTGCTCATAAGGAAGGTGGACACGAAGAACTAGACTGCGATGGACCACAAACCCCTGGACAAGTAACCATCCGGAGAAAATGCCCGCTCCTCTCAGGCATCCCATGAGCAATGTGTTTGTGTGAAGATTTGGGGAAATATGTTGTTGTCCTCACAGATGACATACTTATTTAACCAATGAGAGAAAGGAACACCTTAGTCCTGTTTGGATCAGCCCCAGGAGCACCAATTACCATGCCTCTCAAGTATAAGTCGTCACCTTGAGAAGGGTTGGACTACTTGATGTACCCACCCTACAGCGAAGACATTCCTGCCCAAGCAAGTTGAAGAGCCACTACGGTTGAGAAACCACGACGAAGAAGAAGAAGCAAGAGAATTCAGCCACCGCTCCTCTGCCGGCTACGTCAACTAGACTATATCAAGAAGCATCGACGTCCAAGCACAATGAAGCCCTTGAACATCAAGAGGATTAAAGGCCCCTTGTCTTAACAGTCACCTTTCGGTTCCTGACTTGGAAGGAGCCGAGAAGTTGATAGCCCCCTCACTCCACCACCTTGACGGTGTACGGTGAGCATGACGTCCCTACTCCCTTCAGATGCCTGGAACGGAATGGAACGACTGTCATGACCTCGTTACTAGCCCCTTCTGGTCCAATCCAGGATGCGACCCTGACTAGATCATGATAAACCACCTGTCAAAGGTAGTTCACCCTGCTTGTCCAAACCTCAACCTTGGCAACTAGATGGCTGTTCTATACTCTCGATAGTCAGCTTATCTAGAACCCCACTAAAACCTTCCCAGATGGTAGAACCCGTTTTGACACCAAGTCTCTAAGCTCAATCTTAGGGACAAGACTCAGCGCAGACCTTGCCACGGAGAGACGAGTAGACCAAACACTCAAAGACCCTCCAGAAACGTGCGTCCATGACGATGAAGACAAATGACCAAAGAAGAATGGAGAGTCTACCCGGGCAACTTACTCAAGCATAAGGTCTCGACGAGAAGCCCACGACAACGCGCTTCAACACACTCAAGGATGAAGACCACCTGCGACTGAAGATCTCCTGTTTTAAGGAAGATAAAGACTTCCCCGTCGACGAGGAGCTACACCAAGACTCGACCCTCCTATTCTAACGCGAGACATCTAGATGTCACTAACCAACGTGAGAAACCCCAGGACCAGCACACAGACACACTACTTAGCCACGTACTCCGACTTTGGGATACACACGCAAGCCAGGCCCTTGCCAGAACCTCGTCCACCAAACCCTTAACCATTAGGTAAGCCTAGCATATTGCAAGGACCCGTTCACCCTTAGACGAAGTCAATGATGCACTCGAAGACATATCATCAAGCACTTCAAGACCCAGAAGGACAACCATGCCGGAGTAGAAGCAACATGGAACGTGAAGACTACCTCACCTCTGAATTTCCGCATCCTTCCCACGCCTAGCCTAGGAATCTCGGGGACGAGATTCTTGTAAGGGGGGTAGGTCTGTCACACCCTGTGATTTGCCTCATGACTAAGTTAACATGACTCAAAAACTAGGGCCAATTAAAACTTTTTGAGTGCATATGAATGCTTGACTTGTGTGCTATTTGCTTGCTTGTTTGATTGCTTGCTGGTGCTCTATATTCATAGAACTCCCTCCTACTCTCAAAACTCTTTTCTTTGATCTAAACTCTTGTCCAATGATCATACCATGTGTATATGACCTAAAACTATTTCTATCAAGCGAGACATCTAGCATAGCAAAAATAGTGTGGGGATCTGGGTATGATCATCTTGCCTGGACGGTCTTTAGTGGGATAGAACTCTTGCTCTTCGGAAACGTTCTCGACGGGTTCCTCGTACCCGTTGTCGTCACCCGATGCTACCCACAAGAAAGAATAACACCCAATAAACATACAAGCAAGGTATGATGCACAATCAAGTATGATGCATGACCAAGTTTAAATATGCACGGGATGGAAAGCACAACAAACATATACTATGCATTAAGTGAAGCGCAATAAGAACGGGTTTCATATTGACGAAACTTCACGTTCAAATATTTAGCTCACTATCGGTTAGGTACCCAACAAGTTTAAATGTTGTTAAACATGGCAAGAGGTGAAGAATAATTGACATATCTATTTAGGCAATTTTAAATGAGGTCGGACCCAACATATAGCATTCCGAAACGACCCCATATGAAAAATTGAATTTGTTACTGTTCTACCTAGAACACCATTTTAGAGTTGTTAAACAGCAAAAGAAATGCCACCATACTGATGCAATGCTGATGCAGTAAATGATTTATGTAGTAGAAATAATCCAGAAAATGATATAAACTTCAAAAATTCATAGAAAATAATATGTAAGTCAGATTAAAATAATTTATATATGAAAAATTATCAGAAAAATCCAATGAATCTGATGGTACCATTTTCATGCATGTTAGGGCAAGCTAAATAGGCAAACTTGGACATTTTGTTCCAAACACAATAGGCCACTTAACATATGGAGTTGATTTTGAACCTTGGGTTCAAACCTTCTTCATTTAACCCGTTGATAGATGCATTAGCTCAAACCAGCAACATATTGCCATGCCATTATCATGCATCATTGTGAAGCATCTGCGTGCTTAATTTATACCTTGTTTGTCCTTGTCGATACACTTGCGAGACGTAGTTATTGACGACGTCAAAAAACAACTATGTTCTTGCAATAAACAGGCAAGCAACCCCCCTTGAGCATTCCGATATAACCCCACTCTCTCGCTCTTGCTCTCATTTCAATGCATTAGGACAAACGATTCAACTGTTACTTGTGTTGCGATAGCTGAACCCACTCCTTTGCATGACCTGTCATTGTCACAGTAAATAGTTAAACCAAGTAACCTAGCATACCTGGTAGATGCTTGAGCCATGTTGTGCTATAACCCTGTTATGCTTGCTATGCTTAGAGTTGTGTCAGGTCTGATTCATCTGGGTGATGAACCGGAGTGAAATGAATGTGTCCTGATGATGAGGGTTAAGTGATGAACTTGTTTTGGTAAAGGTAGCGATGAGAGGCCATGTAGGAGTACATGGTGGGTTATCTCATTGAGACCGCTCATAGGAACTGAGTTCCGTGTTTGTGTTCCAAGACTAGCTACTACTGCACATTGGGCTCCGGTAACTCGAGCTCTCTCGGCCTATTAACCTACCCTATTCACTGTCCAGGAGTCGACTAGTTCGAAACGTTGATTGGATGCGGCCAGGCCTGCGAAGTGAATGAACGGCCCAACCGGGACCGGCTTGGGGCCCCGCACACAACTTTTGGGTCCGAATCGTGAAACACGGCCGGATTCTCGATTGTGGTGACCAACTCCGTTAGGCGACTGCCTTGGGCTAGAGTCGTTGAAGGTTAACGTCTGTGGCCGACTCCCTCGCCGGGCTTCGCTTGAAGGTTGCGAGGTGCCTTTTTTACGTGCACATGGCGGTAAGTGGTGGGAGCATGTGTGATGAAGTACACCCCTGCAGGGTAATCTATCTATTCGAATAGGCGCATCCGTGGATATGGACTACTTGGAGACTTGCATTGTTCATAGACAACCTTAACGGATACTCTAAAGTACTCCAGATAAGTGTGAGTGCTATGGATAGCTTCTCGTAGGAAGACGAGAGAGGATCCATAGTGGTGTATTGATATGGTGAATATGTGGACTCGTGTGTGCTCTCTCGTAGGGAGACGAGAGGGTAGTGATACATTGGTTACTTTGTCGTAGTCTAGTTTAGCCAAAGGTCAAAGCTGGCATTCTGCATTAAACCCCACAATCTCGTTCATTGATACATGATGCATATGTAGATAGTTCTGATGTAAGACTGGCTGAGTACCTTCGTACTCACTGTTGCTTATTTACATTTTTGGAGAGATAGACGTTGTTCATTTATGATTCTTCTGAGGTTGACATCGACAGATTAGCTTAGTAACCCAGACAGGAGTCTGGCTCCTTTGGTAGGGTCGTTGTAGCTTTTCAGGCTCTTCCAGCTGCTTTTAGTAGATGTCTGTACCCAGACATGTAACTTCCACTTGTTGTTTGTATGCTCTGAATGTTGGGTCATGTGACCCACCCTGCTTGTAACATTATACTATGTTGGCTCTTCGGAGCCTTCTAAATAAATGTTATGTTGTAGAGTTTTGTTGTGATGCCATGTTGTATCCACACATATCGTGCATATTGCGTGTATGTTTGAAATGCATTGGTATGTGTGGGATTCGGCACTTAGCTGTATACCTTTAGTAGCCTGCTTTACGGGGAAATGCCTCTTTGTGCTTCCACCGAACCTTGGTAGCTTGCTACTGCTCCGGACACTTTGATTGACCGGCATGTATCCTTCTTGCTGCTGTGTCTGTCCCTTCGGGGAAATGTCTCGCAGTGTAATGGAGTCCATGTAGCCTGCTATGACTCGTCTACGTGCAGTTGATGACATTGATGTCCCACGGCGTTATGGAGTCCCTGTAGCTTGCTATGACTCGTCTACACACGCTGATGACCGACACCTGCATTGTTGGGTTACGTATGCCTGTCCATGTACGGTCGTGCCACTTGGGTCTACAACTAGTCATGTCGACCCGGGTACTTTGACGTGTGAATGCTAGCGACATGTTCATATCCAAGAGCCAAAAGGCGCAAACGGTCCCGGCCAAGGTAAGGTGGAAGCCGTGGGTTACCGTGCGTGAGGCCGCAAAGTGGTGTGACATGTTACAGGCTGGATTCATATGGCTTAGGATCGCGGTCCCGACAGTGTTGGTATCAGAGCTGAACTGTCTGTAGGTTTGCGAAGCCAAACTGGTCGATGTTGAGTCTAGTAATGCTTTAGTTATATAAGGGAATTGTCGTGGATTTGTCACGGCAAGATGTCCGGGTTAACGGACTTAGGTGTGAGGCCATCGCAACTATGTGGCGACTTAAGAGGGGTTAGTCGGAATCGAGAGACGCGAGTTTACCCAGGTTCGGCCCCTCCGATGGAGGTAAAAGCCTACGTCCTGCTTTGTGTCTATATTGATGATGAGGGCGACCTCGATTACAAGGGTGCTGTCTTGCTACCTCTAATCTCGAGAGCCTCTAATCTGTCTATCTCTAATGACTTGAGTCTTGTTAACCTGTCCCTCTTGGGGCGCCTTACCCCTCCTTATATAAGTGGAAAGGGTAGGTTTACATGTAGAGTCCTACTGGGAGTAGGACTAGGACTAGTCTTTCATGAATCCTAATCAGGGTCTTGTTTCCTTCGTGATGGAGTCTTTTCTCTCCTTGGGTCTTCTCTGTGAGCCACCCCTCCAAGCCCGTCCATGAGCCGCCTTGCGCCGGCTTGCTCGCTGGGCCTTGGGCCTTGTCGCTCGTCTGACCCGCCTGCCGGGTTACCAATGAACCGCCAAGTCTCGACCGGGTCACCAGTGAGTCGCCAAGTCCTAGCCGGGTCATACTTCCGGCCGGGTTATATCGCGGGGTATATCCCCGACATTAGCCCCCAGGTTAGCTTGAATTTATTCATGCTAAGCTCCTGAAATAAGAATACATATGTTAAACGACCGGCTCGCTCCACTGGCCGACTTAACGAAGTAGCTCCTTGAAAATCCGGGTTTCTTCTTCATATGAACGAGCCGTCTTCTCAATCGTCTTGCTTGTCAGTGTCCTTTGAAGTAAAATATTGGGAATACAACACCCATATGCCATTGAGTTGGCCTCCAATACTCTTTAACTTGTGAAGCCGGGTTGCTTATATAAACTCTGCCGGGTTATGAACTTTTCATAATGCCGGGTCATGATTGTTGGTGACGCCGGGTCAAACAACTAGACTCCAGCTGACTTGATAAAAATATTGGGATGAAAATTCATCTGATGTAGAGACGGCCTTCCAACGCTTCAGCTCCATGAAGAAATGAGACCTAGCTCACTCAAAATTTGATAGCTTAAAAATATCCTGCTATTTTTATCTCCATATTACCTGTAGCCCCCAAGCTCCAAGTTTATCCATGATGACTTGGGGCTTTGCAATAATATCTTTGATTGTGTAGCCCCCAAGTACCAGGTTGTCTTGCCTACAGCAGCCTGGGACTTGTAACTGTCTTATACTTTATAACGCTTCGGCTGGTGTAGCCCCCAAGGACCGGGTTGTTTTGTTTGCAACAACCTGGGACTTTTGAATTTGGTGTTGAATGTTGAGAAATCTGGGTTGTCATCTGAGTCGCCCGATGTGGTTGAATGACTTGAATTTCACTTGTGTAGCCCCCAAGGGCCGGCTCATCAGCGTGTGATGGGCCGGGTCTTTCAATTTGGACCTTATAATCTGCTTGAATAGCTGAATACTGTAGCCCCCAAGTGCCGGGTCGCACGCCTGCTGCGACTTGGGACTTTAGCAATTTGGATCTGAGTAGTGTAGCCCCCAAGTGCCGGGTCAGTAAGAAGTACTGGGCTGGGACTTAGAAAAAGATATAAAGGCCGGCTCATCTCCTTGAGATAACAGGGTCTGTTGACAATGTAATGACTTGAAAAACAACTTGCATTAGCCCCCAAGTGCCGTGGTGCGTGCTTGCAGTGACATGGGACTTGCATAGTTGATATAAACTGGACTTGAATAATGTAGCCCCCAAGTGCCGGGTTGCATGCCTGCGGCGACTCGGGACTATTCCTTCCATTGCAGAATAAAATCTTATCCACTCTCCAGATGATGTTGCTGAAAGCCTTGCTTATCAATGTTGAACCATGCTCCTTGATGTAAGCTGGTATTTCTTGGACGAAGGAATTATAGCCATTACTCTGAAGGGGCTTTGAAAACCTCAATCATCCAATGCTGGTTATGACAACCATAATGAAAAATCCAGCCATGTTGGCTATTTGAGATTTGAATAATATAACCCGGTTTGAAAGAACTGGTTCCTGCAATGTATGCATGGTAAGATGATGCAATGATGATGCAATGTATGATGTTCTTGCTTTTTCTTCCTTTTTTGTTTTTCGAAAACTCATATGCCGGTTCTTTTGGGTGGACTCGCTGCTTGAACTCTTAAGAGTATAGGGTCTCTAGTGAGAGTGACCGTCAACTCCTTTGAGCGGCTCAGGGTCTCTAGGCGAGATTAACTGATAAGAGCGCATCGAACCAGAGAGAGACGCAGCAAACGGCGGGTCATGCCCCCAGGGCCCATAAGCTACCTCTCACGTGACATAAATCCGTCGTTTGAACCTTAAACAGTGCAGGGTCTTTAAAAGAGTAACTGTTTAAGAGTACGAATAGGCCACATAGCGGAGAGTCGGCAGCAGATGGGTGAGTTTATCCTCGCTTTTTGTAAGCCGGCCCTCACGTGACAAGAGCCGCCAGTTTAACCTTGACCAGTACAGGGTCTCTAGTGAGAGTGACTGTCAAATACTTTGAACAGCTCAGGGTCTCTAGTCGAGATTAACTGATAAGAGTTCGGCGGGTCACCTAGCGGAGCAGCAGCAGCATACAGGCAGGTTTAACTCGAACTTGCGGTGGCTGAAGAGCCGATCAAGAGGGTGTGTAAGCTAAACCCGGTGGGTTGGAAGCCCCCAAATGACCTTGTTGACGGAGTCAACTTTTTTGGGTATACAACCCGGCCTTACGGTGGCTGAAGAGCCGATCAAGAGGGTGTGTAAGCTAAACCCGGTGGGTTGGAAGCCCCCAAATGACCTTGTCGACGGAGTCAACTTTTTGCACCATCTTGTAAGCCGCCATCTTGTATGAAGAAACGGCAGAAGCCTCCAAGTGACTTTATGATGATCCAATAAATCTGGGCACCCATGTTTGAATGGTGCATCATGGCGGTTCGTCCTCTTGGGCGACTTTTAATCTTCCGCCAATAATGTAGTAGCCCCCGGAACCAAGTTAACTTCCTTGCAATGACCCGGGGTTCTCGTTGAAAATGACCAAATGTGTCGAGCCATGTCTGTAGCCCCCGAATCTTAAGTCGTCTTGAAGAGGCGACTTGAGAGTCTCCACTGAAGGTTGAGGTTGACCGTGGCGGGTTATAGATGATCCCGTATGAATTGTTTCAATAATCCGGTCGATGGTTCGTCCCGGCTGGTTGTTTGAAGTTAACCAAACTGTAGCGGCGGCGACTTGCGCGCCTGTCCGTTTGGGCGGCTCGTATAGACGAACGCTGCACCAATATGTTGATGTAGATCAAACTGCGGGCGGCGACTTATGCGCGCTCGTTGGGCGGCTCGTACTGGTGTATGCGGCCCCTGGCGTGTTGATGTAGACGTAGGAGTCAGCCGCGGCGTTTGCAGACGACGCGGTCACGAGAGACGGCCGCGGCGTAGTAAGCCGACGCGGTCGCGAGAGACGGCCGCGGCGTTGTAAGCCGGTGCGGCCGCGAGAGACGGCCGCGGCGTTGTAAAACGGTGCGACCACGAGAGACGGCCGCGGCGTTGTAAACCGATACAGTCGCGAGAGATGGCCGCGGCATTGTAAGCCGGTGCAGTCGTGGCGTCGGAAGCAGGTGCGCGAGTCCGTTGAGATATGCGACATGAACAAGCACTAGTGCGGAATGATGCTGGTGCACGCTCTTCCTCCACGTTTTAATGCCAATTATCCAGCGTACAAATATTGCAGGAAAAGTAAATGTTCTCAAAGAAATTAATATGTGTTAATAAAATAAATGAAATAGATAACACCTGGTATATTTCAACGGAAGATGAACTATGGGCTTCTATAAAATATCTGAGTACTACTACTAGTGTTTGATGTACTAGTAGTATTGTTTGACGGGAGCAGTTTTCCATCACACCAAGTGATTATTTTTGAACAGCCGGCCCCCCACTACTTCTTTCATGTGTGGAGAGCCGACCGGAGGCGAGGCGGCGCGGTTGGGAGAGACGGCCGCGGTGGCTCGTGGCACAAGTATGCGGCCCGCGGGCGCGGCGAAACCAGCCGGAGGCGAGGCAAAGGCGCAGCGCGCGGGGTCCATTCGACACGAGACGGCGAGGCGACTCTACGCGAGGTGGCGAGGCGGCGGCTCGTGGCACGAGCAGGCGGGGCGCAGCTGCGGCTGCCGGGCCAGGATGCGCGCGGTGGGAGCGGGGGCCATAGCGGCGAGGTGGAGCCGGCCCAGGGCGCTGGCAGGCGAGGCGACAAAGGCAGGCGCGGTAGCCCGATGCGGGCGGCGCACAGGTGCGGCGGCTCAGCGTGGCTCCGGCGCGTAGTTGTGGCGGCGCGGCGCGGCGGCTGGAACGGGGGCGGCCGGCTGGCAGGACCAGTGACGCGACGACGATGAAGCCGTAGTGGTGCTGGAGACCGAGCCGGACACGGCTGCAGGGGCGAGATGGAGGCAGTCGGAGGTGCCGGCCCTCAGCGGCGGCTCAAGGTGCGGCGGAGGTTAGCGGAAAACGGCGAGGGCGACTCGGTGAACGCGGCAGCTGCGGCGGCTCCAGCGGAGGCCGACTCAACGCGCGCCAGCGAGTCAAACTTGGCTCGGAGCAAGGCGCAGTGGCGGCACAGAAGGCGCGGAGGCAGAGGAGAAACTGCAGCGGCGAGGGGTGCGGTCAGCCACGACGGTGGCTCATGGTGCCGGTGAGGCCACGGCAGAGGCGGCGCGACACAGCATGCAACTTGAAGCGATGGAGAGGCGCCGACGGCTCAGAAGTCGAGTCGGATGCGCGGAGGCGAAGACAGGGTGACTCGCACGGAGCCGGGGGTGACTCGAACGCGCGCGGTGGGGAACCCAGGCAGGGCGCGGCAAGCCGGAGCAGGGGAGTGTGGAGGCGCGACGGCTCAGCAGGAGGAACTGCATGGCAGAGGCAAGGCGGAAGTAGAAGGTCGCAGCGGCGGCTCAGCTGCTCCGGCCCGCGGTAGAGGCGGAGGCAGCTTGGCGGAGCGGCGGCTCAGCCGCACAGGGCGACTCCTCGGCAGGTACGGTGGCACGGGCGAGGCGTACTGGGCCGGCCTGGGAGCAGCGACTGCCAGCGGGGCGAGGAGGAAAACGGCGCGGTTGGCGCGGAAGCAGGGGCGGTTCGGAACAAGGCGGCTTGAAAGCGTCTGCCTGTGGCAGAGGTGGAGGCCACGACGGCGGCTTGGACGTGAAAACGACGCGTAGTGCAAGTGCAGCAAGGGCATGGCGGCTGACAGGAAGCGCGGGGGTAGAGCATCGTGATGAGCTGAAGCACAGCAGCAGCAACCGGTGGCGGCTCGATGGGGAGGCCGGCTGTGGAAACGGCCGGCTATCAAGCCCTGACAGCGGTGGCATGCCGGCTCGAGGTGAGGCGCCCCCGGTGATGGAGCCGATGCCGGCTTGATGTAAGGCTGACTGTGGATGTGGGGTGGCCGCAGTGGAGGCGCTGACGGGGCGGCTCAAAGCGGGAGCCGGGTCGTAGTGAACCGGACGACCCGGGGGAAGTGCGACGGCGGCTCTCAGCAGAATCCCCACAAGGCCGAGGTAGCTCGGAGCGAGGATGAGTGAGGTGGACTCCGTGGCGTCTTAAAGCCCGATGGCGGCTTGAGGCGAGGTGAAGGCCAGCTTGGAAATGGCAGTGCGGCCTCGAGGCCTGGCAGTAGAGGCGCGTCGGCGAGGCGCAGCTGCTGCGGCCGACCACGGCGGTGGAGCAGACCTGGCGAAGTAGCATCCGGCTCGGGGCGAGTCCTCCGGGTCGTAGTTTGGATTTGATCAAGTCATGATGCTTCGTACTATTGTTGGTTTGATGGGATGTAACAGTAGCAGCACGATCCTGATGTGGCTTCGGGACTTGTTCCATCATAAGCAATAAGCACCTAATGTTTGACTGCGTCGGAACCGCTTCATTTGATCTCGGCGACTCGCGTTGGCGACTCGCGGCAACGAACAAATCGTAACCCTAATTTTCTCTTGAACCTCTGATGGGTATTCGATTTGACTACCCGCCTTCGAGACAATGTAAATCCTCCTGCAACAACTCTTTTTTATCCGAAAAAATTGCGAACTTCTCGATTCCTGGGAGAGATCCCTCCAAGAACTCAACACCACCGTGCGTACGCCCCACGGTGGGCGCCAACTGTTGCGGATTTGTCACGGCAAGATGTCCGGGTTAACGGACTTAGGTGTGAGGCCATCGCAACTATGTGGCGGCTTAAGAGGGGTTGGTCGGAATCGAGAGACGCGAGTTTACCCAGGTTCGGCCCCTCCGATGGAGGTAAAAGCCTATGTCCTGCTTTGTGTCTATATTGATGATGAGGGCGACCTCGATTACAAGGGTGCTGTCTTGCTACCTCTAATCTCGAGAGCCTCTAATCTGTCTATCTCTAATGACTTGAGTCTTGTTAACCTGTCCCTCTTGGGGCGCCTTACCCTTCCTTATATAAGTGGAAAGGGTAGGTTTACATGTAGAGTCCTACTGGGAGTAGGACTAGGACTAGTCTTTCATGAATCCTAATCCGGGTCTTGTTTCCTTCGTTATGGAGTCTTTTCTCTCCTTGGGTCTTCTCTGTGGGCCGCCCCTCCAAGCCCGTCCATGATCCGCCTTGCGCCGGCTTGCTCGCTCGGCCTTGGGCCTTGTCGCTCGTCTGACCCTCCTGCCGGGTTACCAATGAACCGCGAAGTCTCGACCGGGTCACCAGTGAGTCGCCAAGTCCTGGCCGGGTCATACTTCCGGCCGGGTTATATCGCGGGGTATATCCCCGACAGGAATTGATTGTGGAAGGGAACGTAAGGCTCTTTTTACTCCTTTCCTCAAGTTACTCTATTCTGGGTCACCCTCTTCCTTTTTACGGGGATTAAGGACTAGGCTTCTTACCTATCCGCTAGGATGACGAGTTACTGGACCGCAGACTTATAGAATGGTTGTTTCTGTCAAGTAATGTCTCATCAGAGCTGTGAGAAGTGATGCTATGTTCTCAGTGTGCCTTGAAACTGTGATGTTGAGCTGTTATGCTGCCCAAATCTTGTGCAGGTTGCCTCATATTTCATACTCGTACAGCCGTTATGCTGTCCAAGTTGTTCTAGGATTAGATATGTTCTGGTGTTCTTCCTTGTTCTGAACCTTGCTTGTTTCCTTTAGGATGTCACCAGTAACCCGGAGATTTGCTAGTCGTGGTCAGAATCATGGAGATGGTAGGGATGAAGAAGATCCTCCCAACCAGCCTCTGTTGGTGGAGGTTATGGTAGAAGTTGAGAGGAACAAGCGTGCCACCAACCGTCTGCTGGAGCACATCGAGCAGAATACAGCCCATCGTCGCAATGAGCTAGTATCCATCAAGACTTCATCAAGTTGCAACCGCCCACCTTCCAGCAATCCATTGAGCCACTGGATGCCGATGATTGGCTCCGGAGTATTAGCAGTAAGCTACGTTATGCAAACGTGGCTGAAGGAGACAAGGTTGTTGGAAATATGCCCTAGAGGCAATAATAAATTAGTTATTATGAAATTTCCTTGTTCATGATAATCGTTTATTATCCATGCTATAATTGTATTGATTGGAAACTCAAATACATGTGTGGGTACATAGACAACACTGTGTCCCTAGTAAGCCTCTAGTTGACTAGCTCGTTGATCAAAGATGGTTAAGGTTTCCTAGCCATTGACATGAGATGTCATTTGATAACGGGATCACATCATTAGGAGAATGATGTGATGGACA
This sequence comes from Elymus sibiricus, assembly GCA_039707655.1. Taxonomy (NCBI): domain Eukaryota; kingdom Viridiplantae; phylum Streptophyta; class Magnoliopsida; order Poales; family Poaceae; genus Elymus; species Elymus sibiricus. The sequence continues at coordinate 214,448,075 of CM077665.1, read as the reverse complement.
AGACCCAAACTACGAACGTAGCATATGACCGTGTCAGTTTATTGCTATTGTTTTCTGCATGTCAAGTATCTGTTCCTATGACCATGAGATCATGCAGCTCCCTGACATCGGAGGAATACCTTGTGTGTATCAAACGTCGCAACGTAACTGGGTGACTATAAAGGTGCTCTACAGGTATCTCCGAGGATGTCTGTTGGGTTGGCATGGATCAAGAATGGGATTTGTTACTCCGTGTGACGGAGAGGTATCTCAGGGCCCACTCGGTAATACAACATCACAATGAGCCTTGCAAGCAATGTGACTAACATGTTAGCCACGAGATCTTGTATTACGGAACAAGTAAAGAGACTTGCCGGTAACGAGATTGAACTAGGTATAGAGATACCGACGATCGAATCTCGGGCAAGTAACATACCGAAGAACAAAGGGAACAGTATACGGGATTAACTGAATCCTTGACATAGAGGTTCGACCGATAAAGATCTTCGTAGAATATGTAGGAGCCAATATGGGCATCCAGGTCCCGCTATTGGTTATTGATCGTAGAGGTGTCTCGGTCATGTCTACATAGTTCTCGAACCCGCAGGGTCTACACACTTAACGTTTGGTAACGATTATTATAGTTGAGTTATTTTGTTGGTGACCGAAGGTTGTTCGGAGTCCCGGATAAGATCCCGGACATGACGAGGATCTCCGGAAGAGTCCGGAGGTAAAGATTGATATATGTGATAATAGTGTTTTGATCTCCGGAAGGGTTCCGGAATTCACCGGAAGGGGTTCCGGATGTTTACCGAAGTGTTCGGGTGCAGCAACACTTTATATGAGCCAAAGGGGTAAAGCCCACGAGGTATTGGAAAGTGCAAAAGGAAGTTTTGCTGCTGCCTTAAGCGGTACTACCGCTGGTAAGGCAGTACTGCCGCGTAAGCGGTACTACCGCTTGTGTGAAGCGGTACTACCGCTTGTGTGAAGCGGTACTACCGCTCAAGCGGTACTACCGCTCGTGAGCGGTACTACCGCTTGTGCGTGGTACTGCAGGGATCCGAGTTGGACTCTTTCCCTGCGGGCCAAACCGACCTTGTGCGGGCAAAACCGACCTGGAGGAGGCTTTTACTCCAAGTTTAGACCCCAAGGCTCAACATATAAATAGAGGGGCAGGGCTAGCACACGGGATACATCAAGATTTCCCAAGCCGTGTGTCGGCAACCCTAACCCTCTAGTTCTCCCGTCATAATCTCCGTAGTGCTTGGCGAAGCCCTGCAGAGATTGTTCCTCACCACCATCACCACGCCGTCGTGCTGCCGGAACTCATCTACTACTTCACCATCGCTCGCTGGATCGAGGAGGTGAAGGCGTCATCAAGCCGTACGTGTGTTGAACGCGGAGGTGCCGTCCGTTCGGCACTAGTTCGTGATCGGATCAAGGGACGACTTGCGATTTGGATCGCGGAGACGTTCGACTACATCAACCGCGTTTCTTAACGCTTCCGCTTAGCGATCTACAAGGGTATGTAGATTCACTCTCCCTCTCGTAGATGCTCATCACCATGGATAGATCTTGTTTGTGCGTAGGAAATTTTTTGTTTCCCATGCAACGTTCCCCAACAGTGGCATCTGAGCTAGGTCTATGCGTAGATGAGATCTCGAGTAGAACACAAACGAGTTGTGGGCGTGGGTGTATACATATTGCTTGCCATTACTAGTTGATACTTGATTCGGCGGTATTGTGAGATGAAGCGGCCCGGACCGACATTACGCGTACGCTTACGCGAGGCAGGTTCCTTCAACTGACATGTAACTTCGTTGCATAAAGATGGCTAGCGGGTGTCTGTCTCTCTCACTTTAGTTGAATCGATTTCAATGAAGAGGGTTCTTTTAGAAGATCAAAAAGCAATCACTACACCACGTTGTGGTTTTGCATAGGTTAGAACGGTTCTTGCAAACCCGTAGCAGCCATGTAAAATTTGCAACAACAATTAGAGGACGTCTAACTTGTTTTTGCAGGGTATGTTGTGATGTGATATGGACAAGTACATGTATGAGATGATCATGTGTTGTATAGAGTATCACGACTTGCATGTCGATGAGTACGGCAACTGGCAGGAGCCATAGAGTTGTCTTTAATTATTTTCGCCGTTTTTGCTTTACTTTATCGCTATGAGTTAGCTATAGTCATGGAAGCAACAGTCAGTGCGACAACCTCATGGCGACACGTTGATGGAGATCAAGATGATGGAGATCATGGTGTCATGCCGGTGACGATGGAGATCATGCCGGTGCTTTGGAGATGGAGATCAAAAGCACAAGTTCATGGCCATATCATGTCACTTATGATTTGCATGTGATGTTAATCCTTTTATGCATCTTATTTTGCTTAGGACGACGGTAGCATTATAAGGTGATCCCTCACTTAAATTTCAAGATAAATTGTGTTCTCCCCGAGTGTGCACCGTTGCGAAAGTTCGTCGTTTCGAGACACGCCGTGACGATCGGGTGTGATAGACTCTACGTTCACATACAACGGGTGTAAGCCATGTTGCACGTGCGGAACACTCGGGTTAAACTTGACGAGCCTAGCATGTACAGACATGGCCTCGGAACACAAGAGACCGAAAGGTCGAACATGAGTCATATAGTAGATATGACCAACATAAAGATGTTCACCATTGAAACCACCTCAACTCACGTGATGATCGGACTTGAGTTGGTGGATTTGGATCATGTTACACTCGAATGACCGGAGGGATGTCTATTTGAGTGGGAGTTTTTAAGTAATATGATTAACTAAACTCATTATCTAGAACAATAGTCTAAGTTGTCTTTGCAATATTTATGTTGTAGATCATGGCTCGCGCAGTAGCACCCCTAAATTTTAATGCGTTCCTAGAGAAAGCTAAATTGAAAGATGATGGAAGTAACTTTGTGGACTGGGCCCGTAATCTAAGGATTATCCTTACGGCTTCCCAGAAGGCTTATGTCCTTGATGCACCGCTTGGTGATCCACCCACTCCAGTTGAGTCTCTAGACGTTGTGAACGCCTGGCAGGCTCGTTCTGAAGATTACTCAATAGTTCAATGTGCAATATTGTATGGCATAGAACCGGGACTTCAAAGACGTTTTGAACGTCATGGAGCATATGAGATGTTCCAGGAGTTGAAGTTTATCTTTCAGAAGAATGCCCGGATCGAGAGATATGAGATCTCCGATAAGTTCTGTGCTTGCAAGATGGAGGAGAACGGGTCTATCAGTGATCACGTACTCAGAATGTCTGGGTACTCCACCCGTCTGGCTGAATTGGGGATGCCCCTTCCGCCAGAGGCTATCACTGACAGAGTTCTTCAATCATTGCCACCTAGCTACAAGAGCTTCGTGTTGAACTATAACATGCACGGGATGAACAAGTTAGTTGCCGAGCTGTTTGCGATGCTGAAAGCCGCTGAGTCTGAAATTCAGAAGGAGCATCAAGTGTTGATGGTCAATAAAACCACTAGTTTCAAGAAAAATGGCAAGGGTAAGAAGGGTAACTCCAAGAAGAGTGGCAAAGCAGTTGCTCCTCTCGTGAAGAAACCCAAGGCTGGACCCAAACCAGAAACTGTGTGTTTTCATTGCAAGGGAACTGGACACTGGAAGCGGAACTGCCCCAAGTATTTGGCTGACAAGAAGGTGGCCAACAACAAACAAGGTATATATGATATACATGTTATTGATGTGTACCTTACCAACTCTCGTTGTAGTGCCTGGGTATTTGATACCGGTGCGGTTGCTCATATTTGCAACTCAAAACAGGAACTGCGGAATAGACAGAGGCTGGCAAAGGACGAAGTGACGATGCGCGTGGGAAATGGTTCCAAGGTTGATGTGATCGCCGTCGGCACGCTCGCTCTTCGATTACCATCGGGATTAGTGATGAACCTGAATAAATGTTATTTGGTGCCTGCGTTAAGCATGAACATTATATCTGGATCTTGTTTATTGCGAGACGGTTACTCATTTAAATCAGAGAATAATGGTTGTTCTATTTATATGAGTAATATCTTTTATGGTCATGCACCCAATGTGAGGGGTTTATTCTTATTGAATCTCGATAGTAATGATACACATGTTCATAACATTGATGCCAAAAGATGTAGAATTGATAATGATAATACCACTTTCTTGTGGCACTGCCGTTTAGGTCATATTGGCATAAAACGCATGAGGAAGCTCCATGCTGATGGACTTTTGGAGTCACTTGATTTTGAATCACTTGACACATGTGAGCCATGCCTCATGGGCAAGATGACTAAAACGCCGTTCTCTGGAACAATGGAACGGGCAAGTGACTTGTTGGAAATCATACATACTGATGTGTGCGGTCCGATGAGTATTGAGGCGCGCGGTGGTTATCGTTACTTTCTCACCTTCACTGATGACTTAAGTAGATATGGGTATATTTACTTAATGAAACACAAGTCTGAAACATTTGAAAAGTTCAAACAATTTCAGAGTGAAGTTGAGAATCATCGTAACAAGAAGATTAAATTCCTACGATCTGATCAAGGAGGAGAATATCTGAGTTATGAGTTTGGCAGTCACTTAAGACAATGTGGAATTGTTTCACAACTGACACCGCCTGGAACACCACAGAGAAATGGTGTGTCCGAACGTCGTAATCGAACCTTATTGGATATGGTGCGATCTATGATGTCTCTTGCTGATTTGCCACTATCGTTTTGTGGTTATGCATTAGAGACAGCTGCATTCACTTTAAATAGGGCACCATCGAAATCCGTTGAGACGACGCCATATGAACTTTGGTTTGGCAAGAAGCCAAAGCTGTCGTTTCTTAAAGTTTGGGGATGTGATGCTTATGTCAAAAAGCTTCAGCCTGAAAAGCTGGAACCCAAAGCGGAGAAATGCGTCTTCATAGGATACCCAAAAGAGACAGTTGGGTATACCTTCTACCTCAGATCCGAAGGCAAAGTGTTTGTCGCTAAAAACGGAACATTTCTTGAGAAAGAGTTTCTCTCGAAAGAATTGAGTGGGAGGAAGATAGAACTTGATGAGATTGTTGAACCTTTACTTCAACCTGAAAGTAGCGCAGCGCAGAAAGATGTTTCTGTAGAGCCTACATCAGCTGAAGAGGAAGTTAATGATGATGATCATGAAACTTTGGATCAAATTGCTATCGAACCTCGTAGGTCGACAAGGACGCGTACTGCTCCTGAGTGGTACGGCAACCCTGTCTTAGAGGTCATGTTGTTGGACAACGATGAACCTATGAGCTATGGAGAAGCGATGATGGGCCCGGATTCCGAGAAGTGGTTAGAGGCCATGAAATCCGAGATGGGATCCATGTATGAAAACAAAGTGTGGACTTTGGAAGTATTACCTGAAGGGCGTAAGGCCATTCAGAACAAATGGATCTTTAAGAGGAAGACGGACGCGGACGGTAATGTCACCGTCTATAAAGCTCGACTTGTGGCAAAGGGTTTTTCACAAGTTCAAGGAGTTGACTACGATGAGACCTTCTCACCCGTAGCGATGCTTAAGTCCGTCAGAATCATGTTAGCAATAGCTGCCTTTTTCGATTATGAAATTTGGCAGATGGATGTCAAAACAGCGTTCCTTAATGGTTTCCTTAAGGAAGAGTTGTATATGATGCAACCAGAAGGTTTTGTCGATCCAGAGAATGCTGACAAAGTTTGCAAACTCCAGCGATCCATTTATGGACTGGTGCAAGCATCTCGGAGTTGGAATCTTCGCTTTGATGAGGTGATCAAAGCGTTCGAGTTTATACAAGTTTACGGAGAAGCTTGTATTTACAAGAAAGTGAGTGGGAGCTCTATAGCGTTTCTAATATTATATGTGGATGACATATTGCTGATTGGAAACAATATAGAAATGTTGGAAGGCGTGAAGGAATATTTGAACAAGAGTTTTTCAATGAAGGACCTAGGAGAAGCTGCTTTCATATTAGGCATCAAGATCTATAGAGATAGATCGAGACGCTTAATAGGACTTTCACAAAGCACATACCTTGACAAAGTTTTGAAGAAGTTCAAAATGGATCAGTCCAAGAAGGGGTTCTTGCCTGTATTGCAAGGTGTGAAGTTGAGTAAGACTCAGTGCCCAGTGACTGCAGAAGATAGAGAAAAGATGAATGTCATCTCCTATGCTTCAGCCATAGGCTCTATCATGTATGCAATGCTGTGCACAAGACCCGATGTCAGCCTTGCCATAAGTATGGTCGGAAGGTTTCAAAGTGATCTAGGAATGGAACACTGGACGGCGGTCAAGAATATCCTGAAGTACCTGAAAAGGACTAAGGACATGTTTCTCGTTTATGGAGGTGATCAAGAGCTCGTCGTAAAGGGTTACGTCAATGCAAGCTTTGACACTGATCCGGATGACTATAAATCACAAACCGGATACGTATTTATTCTTAATGGGGGTGCGGTTAGCTGGTGCAGTTCCAAGCAAAGCGTGGTAGCTGATTCTACATGCGAAGCGGAGTACATCGCTGCCTCGGAGGCGGCGAAGGAAGGTGTCTGGATGAAGGAGTTCATGACATATCTTGGAGTAGTGCCTAGTGCGCTTAACCCAATGACTCTGTTTTGTGATAATACTGGTGCCATTGCTCTAGCCAAGGAACCAAGATTTCACAAGAGGACCAGACACATAAAGCGACGTTTCAATTCCATCCGCGATTACATCAAGGAGGACGACATAAATATTTGCAAAGTACACACAGATCTAAATGTTGCAGATCCGATGACGAAACCTCTTCCAAGGGCTAAACATGAACAACACCAGAACTGCATGGGTGTTCGATTCATTACAATGTAAATCACATAGTGATGTGAACTAGATTATTGACTCTAGTGCAAGTGGGAGACTGTTGGAAATATGCCCTAGAGGCAATAATAAATTAGTTATTATTATATTTCCTTGTTCATGATAATCGTTTATTATCCATGCTATAATTGTATTGATTGGAAACTCAAATACATGTGTGGGTACATAGACAACACTGTGTCCCTAGTAAGCCTCTAGTTGACTAGCTCGTTGATCAAAGATGGTTAAGGTTTCCTAGCCATTGACATGAGATGTCATTTGATAACGGGATCACATCATTAGGAGAATGATGTGATGGTAAAGACCCAAACTACGAACGTAGCATATGATCGTGTCAGTTTATTGCTATTGTTTTCTGCACGTCAAGTATCTGTTCCTATGACCATGAGATCATGCAACTCCCTGACATCGGAGGAATACCTTGTGTGTATCAAACGTCGCAACGTAACTGGGTGACTATAAAGGTGCTCTACAGGTATCTCCGAGGATGTCTGTTGGGTTGGCATGGATCAAGACTGGGATTTGTTACTCCATGTGACGGAGAGGTATCTCAGGGCCCACTCGGTAATACAACATCACAATGAGCCTTGCAAGCAATGTGACTAAAATGTTAGCCACGAGATCTTGTATTATGGAACGAGTAAAGAGACTTGCCGGTAACGAGATTGAACTAGGTATAGAGATACCGATGATCGAATCTCGGGCAAGTAACATACCGAAGAACAAAGGGAACAGTATACTGGATTAACTGAATCCTTGACATAGAGGCTCGACCGATAAAGATCTTCGTAGAATATGTAGGAGCCAATATGGGCATCCAGGTCCCGCTATTGGTTATTGATCGTAGAGGTGTCTCGGTCATGTCTACATAGTTCTCGAACCCGCAGGGTCTACACACTTAACGTTTGGTAACGATTAGTATAGTTGAGTTATTTTGTTGGTGACCGAAGGTTGTCCGGAGTCCCGGATAAGATCCCGGACATGACGAGGATCTCCGGAAGAGTCCGGAGGTAAAGATTGATATATGTGATAATAGTGTTTTGATCTCCGGAAGGGTTCCGGAATTCACCGGAAGGGGTTCCGGATGTTTACCGAAGTGTTCGGGTGCAGCAACACTTTCTATGAGCCAAAGGGGTAAAGCCCACGAGGTATTGGAAAGTGCAAAAGGAAGTTTTGCTGCTGCCTTAAGCGGTACTACCGCTGGTAAGGCAGTACTGCCGCGTAAGCGGTACTACCGCTTGTGTGAAGCGGTACTACCGCATAAGCGGTACTACCGCTTGTGTGAAGCGGTACTACCGCTCAAGCGGTACTACCGCTCGTGAGCGGTACTACCGCTTGTGCGCGGTACTACAGGGATCCGAGTTGGACTCTTTCCCTGCGGGCCAAACCGACCTTGTGCGGGCAAAACCGACCTGGAGGAGGCTTTTACTCCAAGTTTAGACCCCAAGGCTCAACATATAAATAGAGGGGCAGGGCTAGCACACGGGATACATCAAGATTTCCCAAGCCGTGTGTCGGCAACCCTAACCCTCTAGTTCTCCCGTCATAATCTCCGTAGTGCGTGGCGAAGCCCTGCAGAGATTGTTCCTCACCACCATCACCACGCCGTCGTGCTGCCGGAACTCATCTACTACTTCACCATCGCTCGCTGGATCGAGGAGGTGAAGGCGTCATCAAGCCGTACGTGTGTTGAACGCGGAGCTGTCGTCCGTTCGGCACTAGTTCGTGATCGGATCGAGGGACGACTTGCGATTTGGATCGCGGAGACGTTCGACTACATCAACCGCGTTTCTTAACGCTTCCGCTTAGCGATCTACAAGGGTATGTAGATTCACTCTCCCTCTCGTAGATGCTCATCACCATGGATAGATCTTGTGTGTGCGTAGGAAATTTTTTGTTTCCCATGCAACGTTCCCCAACAAAGGTTACCTATGCTACATATCACCTTGAAGGTTCCTCCAGCCTGTGGTGGGAGAACTTTGAGGCCATGCGACCTGCAGGCCAAGCTATTTCATGGAAGGAATTCTGTGAGGCTTTTCGTGAGCATCATATTCCCCATGCCCTGATAGATCGTAAGCAAGAGGAGTTCTGCAATCTGACCCAAGGCAAGATGGATGTGGATGCCTATAGTCAGGAGTTTGGACGCCTTGCATGTTATGCACCTAAAGAAGTGTCCACAGATGCCAAGAAGCAAGCAAGGTTCAGGAAGGGTCTCGACCCAGAGCTACGTCGTGACCTCAATCTGCATGAGTTTGCTACCTTCTAGGTTCTTGTGAACAAATCCATCCAGGCAGAAACTAGTAGGATGACCTATGAGTAATCTCGCAAGCGCAACTGTGACTTTGGGTCATCCTCAGCCTCTATATCTCAGAGGCGTAGAATATGGATCCGGAACACCGCTCTCCCTCCAGGATATGCTCCGAGGCCATCCTATGTGGCGCCTCGTCTGCCAATGCCATGTGTTCCCCAGAAGAACCTCATAAGCCAGATGATCAACCCAGATCCATGACCCATTCATGGAGCATGCTTCAAGTGCAGTCAGCCTGGACACTATTCAAAGAATTGCCCTTTGCGAGCAAGTGTTCCATCCTCCTCAAGCAATGTTGCCGGTCGTGTCAAGCCCCCAATCAAGAAATTTAATGCCAGGTCAGAAGTGTACACTCGTGGATGTGTGCATCATGTAACTGCAGAAGAAGCTCAAGATGATGCTGACATTGTGCTTAAGACGCTTCTTGTCAACTCTCATCCAGCTTCAGTTCTATTTGATTCTGGAGCATCCCACTCTTTCATCTCTGAGAGGTATGCCCTGTCGCATGATATGTCCTTTGATATTATGCCTTCTCCTTTGGAAGTTCAAACTCTAGGTTCTAGATGGCAAACTGCTAGAGTGAGCCATGGAAATCAAATCCTTGTTGATGGTTTGGTGTTCCTTGCTTCTCTGATAGCTCTTAAGTCTTCGGACATCAATATCTTTTTGGGGATGGACTGGATGACAGCTCATCATGCCAAAATTGATTGTTTCACTAGGTCTGTTCAGCTTACCCATCCTTCTGGCCAGATAGTCAATGTCCAGACCCATATCCTAGAAGGGCAGATATATTCCCTCAATGCCAATCCTCTCCCAGACCTTGAGAACATCCCGGTAGTCCGTGACTTCCCGGATGTCTTTCCAGAGGAACTGCCAGGTATTCCACCTGACAGAGAAGTAGAGTTTGTCATAGACCTTGTTCCAGGAACCGCCCCAATTGCTAGGAGACCATATAAGATGTCACCTCAAGAGTTAGCTGAGCTTAAAATCCAAATCGATGAATCTTTGAAGAAAGGTTTCATCCGTCCTAGTTCTTCTCCATGGGCTTGTCATGTCCTCTTCGCCAAGAAGAAGGATGGTATGGAACGGATGGTTGTCGATTATCGGCCGGTTAACCTGGTCACGATAAAGAACAAATATCCGCTCCCCAAGATCAACTATCTGTATGATCAGCTCACTGGATCCGCAGTCTTTTCCAAGATGGATTTGAGATTAGGTTATCATCAAATCAAAATCAGGAACAGGGACATTCGAAAGACGGCTTTCGTTACTCCTTATGGCCAATACGAGTACACTGTCATGTCCTTCGGTCTAACCAATGCCCCAGCCACCTTCTCCCTCTTAATGAATTCGATCTTCATGGAGTATCTAGACAAATTTGTCGTGGTTTACCTTGATCATATCCTTATATACTCGAAGAACAAAGAAGAACATGGTGAGCATCTTAGGCTGGTATTGATGAAACTTCGAGAGCATCGCCTTTACGCCAAATTCTCCAAGTGTGAATTCTGGTTGCCAGAAGTGACCTATCTAGGCCACGTAATCTCTGCAAAAGGTATTACTATCAATCCCTAGAGAGTTCAAGCTGTCCTTGACTGGACTCAACCTGAATCGGTGAAGCAAGTTAGGAGTTTCCTTGGCTTAGCGAGCTACTGTCGCCGCTTCGTTGAGAACTTCTCCAAAGTTGCCAAACCTCTAATTGAACTCCTCAAGAAAGATAAGAAGTTCGAGTGGACTCCAAAGTGTGAGGAAAGTTTTCAGGAGTTGAAAAGACGACTGACTACTGCCCCGGTACTTGTACCCTTGGATTTCACAAAGGACTTTGTTATCTGCTGTGATGCTTCATGACTAGGTCTAGGTTGCATTCTTATGCAAGATCGTCATGTGATTGCCTACGCATCTCGATAGTTGCGTCCACATGAGGAGAATTATCCAACACACGATCTGGAACTTGCCGCTGTAGTCCATGCACTTGTTACCTGGCAACATTACCTTCTGGATAATCGTTGCGAAATATACACTGATCACCAGAGTCTCAAATATATATTCACTCAACCAGATTTGAATCTAAGGCAAAGACGGTGGATTGACTTGATTACGGACTACGACTTAGGAATATCTTACACCCCAGGCAAAGCCAATATCATGGATGATCCACTAAGTCGTAAATCCTATTGTAACAACCTCATGTTGCTACAAGGTCAACCACTTCTCCACGACGAATTTCGTAAGTTAAATATTCACTTGTTCCTCGAGGATTCCTTTCTACCTTGGTGGCAAAACTGACTCTTGTGGATCAAATCATAGCTGCCCAGAAGCAGGATACAGGAATTTCCCGGATCAAGAGCAACATTGCCAAGGGAGTTGCTCGTTCCTTCTCGGTAGATGATCAAGGTTTTGTATTCTTGAGGACCGCTTGGTGGTTCCCAAGAAGCACCAACTTCGAGAGCTGATCCTTAAAGAAGCTCATGAATCTCCTCTCACGATTCATCCCGGTAGTACCAAAATATATCAGGACCTACGCCAGAGGTTCTGGTGGACCCGGATGAAGAGAGAAATCGCTCAGTTCATTGGTAACTGTGATGTTTGTCATCGCGTTAAGGCAGAGCATCAAAGGCCTGTTGGCACTCTTCAGCCCTTGGCTATTCCCGAGTGGAAATGGGACAAGGTCGGTATGGATTTCATAACGGCTTTCCAAAGACTAAGAAAGGGAATGATGCCATCTTCGTGGTCATCGATCGCCTTCCGAAAGTTGCTCATTTCCTTCCAGTTCGAGAAAGTATAACTGCTAGTTAGTTAGCAGACCTATATATTTCTCGAATAGTTTCTTTTCATGGTGTTCCTCTAGAGATCAATTCAGATCATGGAAGTCTTTTCACTTCTCGATTTTGGGAAAGTTTCCAGAATGCTATGGGAACCCATCTCTCCTTTAGCACCGCTTATCACCCTCAGTCAAGTGGTCAAGTAGAAAGAGTCAATCAAATTCTCGAAGATATGCTCAGAGCCTGTGTTATTTCATTCGGAATGAATTGGGAGAAATGTCTTCCATTTGCCAAGTTTGCTTATAACAACAACTTTCAGTCTAGTCTGGGCAAATCTCCTATCGAAGTTCTGTATGGACGAAGATGTCGAACGCCATTAAACTGGTCAAAAACCGGTGAAAAACAATTCTTTGGACCGGATATGATCTCGGATGCAGAAGAACAAGTTCGCATCATTCGTGAGAATCTGAAAATAGCGCAGTCTCGTCAAAAGAGTCAATATGACCGTCGTCATAAGGACGTAAGTTATGAAGTTGACGAGAAGGCTTACCTTCGGGTTACACCTCTCAAGGGTACCCATCGCTTCGGTATCAAAGGCAAATTGGCTCCTCGTTACATTGGTCCTTTTCGCATTCTTGCTAAACGAGGAGAGGTTGCCTACCAATTGGAACTACCCCCGCAACTTTCCAAAGTTCATGATGTGTTCCACGTTTCTCAACTCATGCGTTGCTTCAAGGGTCCTGTCCGCGAAGTAGACCACGAAACACTTGATCTTCAAGATGATCTCTCATATCGTGAATATCCTGTTCGTATTCTCGATGAAGCCGAGCGCAGTACTCGACGTCGCAGCATCAAGTTTCTCAAGGTTCAGTGGTTGCACCATTCCGAGGATGAAGCAACCTGGGAGCGTGAAGATCGTCTTTGGCTTGAGTATCCTGCACTCTTCCCGACTACTCCTGAATCTCGGGACGAGATTCTTGTTTAGTGGGGGTGAGTTGTCACAGCCCTAGTTTAACCTTGCTTGACATTGCATTCATGCATGCATTTAAATTTCAAATGAAATTGAATTGAGGATTTGATCAAGCCTCACTATTCAAATTTTTGTCAAAAGGCAATTTAAAAACTGCTTCAAATAAACTCAAGAAAATGTCTCTGGTTTTCTAATAAAATATAGGATTGAGCTAAAAATGTCAATCAATATATTTGGATCACAGAAACATTTTATCTTGGGCATTTGAATTAATTCAAACCCTATTTGCAATAGATATATATTTTCTATACGGAAAATATATGTCCAATAATTCTGAGAATAATTATGTGGCATTGGATAATTCCATTTAGTCCACATATATATTTTCAGCATTTACTAAAATGGTTTCCTATTTTTGTTGGAGCCAACACAAATGTCAGAAATAAATAACAGAAAGAAATAAAAAAAAACCCGAGCAAAACCTTACCTGGCCCAGCACTTGGAGCCCATCTGGTCCAAGTGCCAGTCATCTTCCACCTCTCGCTAGTAGGCAGAGGGGAAGGTGTGCACGGTGCAGCGCCTGCCGGCACGCACCTGCCTGCCTGGCCAGCCCCTTGCCACCGCGATAGCGGGGATGAGCTCCCCCGCGCCGTCTGGATTCTTCTCCCCCTCGCATTCCTCTGCCCATCTCCTCGGCTCTTCCCCCCGCCATGGCCGAGCTCTGCTCGTGCTCACCGTCGCCTCCCGCGTAGCTAGCGCCTCCCCCTTGATCGTCGTCGCGCATCGAGCTCCGCTGCAACCCCTCGACCTCTCCGTGGAGCCAAGCGTCGCCGGGAGCACCGCAACGCCGAGACCATCGTCTTCTTCAACCTCGGGACCGGCGGGCATTGCCATCGAATTCATGGCCTCCAGCGCCTCCCCGACCCACCTGAGCAGCGCACCGAGATCACCATGAGCACCTAGCCCTTTTCCCCCTTGTCCCACCGCCGATTGCGTCCTCTAGGCCGTAGGGCCGCTATGGACGGAGACCACAGCCGCCTAGCTCGTTGCCAGCCTCAATTCCGGCAACCCCAAGCCCCCTGGTCAGCCCCACTCGACGCGGTCGAGCATGGGCTACCTCCCGGCCCACTCAGCGCGCCAAACCGCCGCCCGTAGCGCTGTCCGGCGTGCCTCCGCCGCGCCGGATGGTCGCCGACGACCTCCCTTCGGTAGGTGCCGACATGGCCGGCCGCTTAGCGCTAATCGCCCCGCCCTTAGCCACTAACAACGGGCCCCACAGGAGGTCAAAGCTCAGTCAGCGTTAGTTTTGACCGGGGATTAACCCCATGTCACTAACGTGTGGGCCCCGGTCGTCAGTTTTGACTTGGACCCAGGCCAGTTGACCTGCTGACGCAATCATGATGCAATGCTGATGCAGTAAATGATTTATGTAATAGAAATAATCCAGAAAATGATATAAACTTCAAAAATTCATAGAAAATAATATGTAAGTCAGATTAAAATAATTTATATATGAAAAATTATCAGAAAAATCCAATGAATCTGATGGTACCATTTTCATGCATGTTAGGGAAAGCTAAATATGCAAACTTGGACATTTTGTTCCACACACAATAGGCCACTTAACATATGGAGTTGATTTTGAACCTTGGGTTCAAACCTTCTTCATTTAACCTGTTGATAGATGCATTAGCTCAAACCAGCAACATATTGCCATGCCATTATCATGCATCATTTTCAAGCATCTGCCGTGCTGAATTTATACCTTGTTTGTCCTTGTCGATAGACTTGCGAAACGTAGTTATCGACGACATCAAAGAACAACCGTGTTCTTTCGATAAACAGGAAAGCAACCCCTCTTGAGCATTCCGATATAACCCACTCTCTCGCTCTTTCTCTCATTTCAATGCATTAGGACAAACGATTCAACTATTACTTGTGTTCCGGTAGCTGAACCCACTCCTTTGCATGACCTATCATTGTCACAGTAAATAATTAAACCAAGCAACCTAGCATACCTGGTAGATGCTTGAGCCATGTTGTGCTATAACCCTGTTATGCTTTCTATGCTTAGAGTTGTGTCAGGTCTGATTCATCTGGGTGATGAATCGGAGTGAAATGAATGTGTCCTGATGATGAGGGTTAAGTGATGAACTTGTTTTAGTAAAGGTAGCGATGAGAGGCCATGTAGGAGTACATGGTGGGTTGTCTCATTGAGACCGCTCATAGGAACCGAGTTCCGTGTTTGTGTTCCAAGACTAGCTACTACTACACATTGGGCTCCAGTAACTCGAGCTCTCTCGTCCTATTAACCTACCCTGTTCTCTGTCCAGGAGTCGCACTAGTTCGAAATGTTGATAGGATGTGGCCGGGCCTGCGAAGTGAATGAACGTCCCAACCGGGACCGGCTTGGGGCCCCGCACACAACTTCTGAGTCCAAATCGTGAAACACGGCCGGATTCTCGATTTTGGTGACCAACTTAGTTAGGCGACTGCCTTGGGCTAGAGTCGTTGAAGGTTAACGTCCATGGCCGACTCCCTCGCTGGGCTTTCGCTTGAAGGTTGCCGAGGTGCCTTTTTTACGTGCACACGGCGGTAAGTGGTGGGAGCATGCGTGACGAAGTACACCCCTGCAGGGTAATCTATCTATTCGAATAGGCGTGTCCGCGGATATGGACTACTTGGAGACTTGCATTATTCGTAGACAACCTTAACGGATACTCTAAAATACTCCAGATAAGTGTGAGTGCTATGGATGGCTTCTCGTAGGAAGACGAGAGAGGATCCATAGTGGTGTATTGATATGGTGAATATGTGGACTCGTGTGTGCTCTCTCGTAGGGAGACGAGAGGGTAGTGATACATTGGTTACTTTGTCATAGTCTAGTTTAGCCAAAGGTCAAAGTTGGCATTCTGCAGTAAACCCCACAATCCCGTTCATTGATACATGATGCATATGTAGATAGTTCTGATGTAAGACTTGCTGAGTACCTTCGTACTCACTGTTGCTTATTTACATTTTTGGAGAGATAGACGTTGTTCAATATGATTCTTCTGACGTTGACATCGACAGATTAGCTTAGTAACCCAGACAGGAGTCTGGCTCCTTTGGTAGGGTCGTTCTAGCTTTTCAGGCTCTTCCAGCCGCTTTTAGTAGATGTATGTACCCAGACATGTAACTTCCGCTTGTTGTTTGTATGCTCTGAATGTTGGGTCATGTGACCCACCCTGCTTGTAACATTATACTATGTTGGCTCTTCGGAGCTTTCTAAATAAATGTTATGTTGTAGAGTTTTGTTGTGATGCCATGTTGTATCTACACATATCGTGTATATTGCGTGTATGTTTGAAATGCATTGGTATGTGTGGGATTCGACACCTAGCTGTATACCTTTAGTAGCCTGCTTTTCGGGGAAATGCCTCTTTGTGCTTCCACCGAGCCTTGGTAGCTTGCTACTGCTCCGGACACATTGATTGACCGGCGTGTATCCTTCTTGCTGCTGTGTCTGTTCCTTCGGGGAAATGTCTCGCAGTGTAATGGAGTCCATGTAGCCTTCTATGACTCGTCTACGCGCAGTTGATGACATTTATGTCCCACGGCGTAATTGAGTCCATGTAGCTTGCTATGACTCGTCTACACATGCTGATGACCGACACCTGCATTGTTGGGTTATGTATGCCTGTCCCTGTACGGTTGTGCCACTTGGGTCTATAACTAGTCATGTCGACCCGGGTTCTTTGACGTGTGAATGCTAGCGACATGTTCATATCCGTGAGCCAAAAGGCGCAAACGGTCCCGGCCAAGGTAAGGTGGCAGCCGTGGGTTACCGTGCGTCAGGCCGCAAAGTGGTGTGACATGTTACAGGCTGGATTCATATGGCTTAGGATCGGGGTCCCGATAGAGAAAAACAAAAAGGGAGGTCTAGGAGGAGAGTTCTGGGGAGATGCAAATATCTCTGAGACCCTGAGATTTTGCTCTATTTGATAAAATTGCTTTGGCAATTTTTAGAGACCGAAAAATTATGCAAGTAGGGAATTAATTCATAACTTGGATAATTTATTAGTCCAACCAAAACAACTTCAAATGAGCTGAAATTTTGAGGAGAGGGTATTGACATGCTGTGGAATTTATAGGAAAAGGGTGAACATTTTTCTGGGACAGAAAAGTGTCACCAAGAAATTGAAGGGAAAAGAAGTGGAAATTTGATATAGTCTTGATGTTCGAAACCTGAGAAAGAGCTTGAGGTTGATGCATACATGAAAGAGAGGGGTACACTCATACAAACATAACAAAAGGACAAGATCACCATGACATGATGATATGATGCATGATGCAAACAAACAATTAACAAGAGACACATCCACAACAATAATTAGCATGCAATAATGCAAGTCTCATGACGATGGCAACAACAAGAAAATAAATGACACGCCATAACACCAGGTTGATCAAGATGCATGAAGAAACAATATGACTCAACATCACATGGTAATAACTCCTGAACATAAGGTAACCATGGCATGCAAAAAAAATGCAAAACACAAAAAAAACAAAATATGGTTATGAGTTGATGTGAAGATGATGTGCATGGTGCAACAACACAAGACAAACATAGCATCCACTCCATAAGACGGTCTCAAGAATACGGTTACAAGCTTGGGTTACACTTGGGTTGTTATAACTCTCCCCCACTACAAGAGGATCTCGTCCCGAGATCTAGGAACGGAAGAATTCGGGAAATTCGGAATGGAGATGGTCCTCTCGTTCCCATGTGGTTTCTTTGTCGGAGTGATGTGACCACTTCACCTTTAGAAACTTGATTGACTTGTTGCAAGTCTTACACTCAGTTTCTTCAAGGATAGCAACTGGATGCTCATGATAGGATAGGTTTACTTGGAGATCAATTTCTTGGAGATCAACGGTGCGCTCGGGAGTCTTGAAACACTTCCGAAGCTCAGAGACGTGAAACGCATCATGCACATTTGCGAAATTGGGAGGAAGCTCGAGTTGGTAGGCAAGGTCACCCCTCTTGCCCACAATCTTGAAAGGACCCACAAAGCACGGAGCAAGCTTTCCTTTGCTGCCAAAGCGTTGAGTGCCCTTCATGGGAGACACTCTGAGATAGACAAAATCATCGATCTGAAAGGTCATGTCACGATGCTTGCTATCATAATAGCTCTTCTGAAGAGATTGAGCTGCTTTGATATTTGCATGAATGACACGACACATTTCTTCTGCTTCAGTGATCATGTCATTCCCAAGGATTTGACGCTCGCCAGTTTCAGACCAATTGAGCGGGGTACAACACTTCCTGCCATAGAGAATCTCGAAAGGAGCTTTGCTAGAACTTGCTTGGAAGCTATTGTTGTATGAGAACTCAGCAAACGGGAGACAATCTTCCCACTTCATGCCAAAAGAAATCACACTAGCTCTGAGCATATCTTCAAGGATTTGATTGAGTCTCTCAACTTGACCACTAGTCTGAGGATGGAAAGCTGTGCTGAAACGGAGATTGGTCCCCATTGCAGTCTGGAAGGAATCCCGAAACTTGGAAGTGAAGATGCTTCCACGATCTGAGGATATGAGCTGAGGAACACTATGCAAAGAAACTATCCTTGACGTGTACAACTCTGCTAGCTGAGCTGCCGAGATAGATTCTTTGACCGGAAGGAAGTGGGCAACTTTGGTGAGCTTGTCGATGACCACGAAGATGGCATCATTTCTTCTCTTGGACTTAGGAAACCCAGTGACGAAATCCATTTCAACATGATCAAATTTCCACTCTGGGATGGGCAAAGGCTGAAGGAGGCCTGTTGGACGTTGATGTTCCGCCTTCACTCTTTGACAAACATCACACTCGTTCACAAACTGAGCAATCTCACGTTTCATATGAGTCCACCAGAAGGTTTGCTTGAGGTCTTGATACATTTTGGAACTTCCCGGATGAATTGAGAGGAGGGAATTATGTGCTTCATTCATGATAACCTTCCTGAGATCACCTTTTGGAACCACCAGACTGTCCTCGAAGAACAAGGTATCTTTGTCATCAACACAGAAGCACTTATACTTTGGAATGCTCTTGGCCACACCTTTCTTCACTTTCTTCACCATAGCATCAAGAAGCCGAGCTTGGTGAATCTGATCTTCCAAGGTAGGAGAGACTTGAAGATTGGCAAGAAATCCTTGAGGAACCACTTGGAGATTGAGCTTATGGAAGGCTTCGCAAAGCTCGGGTTGGAGGGGCTTGAGAATGAGACTGTTGCAATACGCCTTTCTGCTCAGCGCGTCTGCAATGACCTTTGCTTTTCTAGGAGTATATTCAATGCTTGGATTGTACTCCTTGATCATTTCCACCCAATGTGTTTGCCGAAGATTGAGATTGGGTTGAGTGAAAATGTACTTCAGGCTCTTGTGTTCGGTGAACACCTCAACTGGTCTTCCCAACAACAGATGTCTGCAGGTCATCAGAGCATGAACAACTGCTGCCAACTCAAGATCATTAGTAGGGTAGTTCTTCTTGGTAGGCTTTAGTTGCCGCGAGGTATAAGCCACAACCTTCTTATCTTGCATGAGAACACCACCAAGACCTTGAAGGGAAGCATCACAGAACACTTGGAAAGGCTTGGATTCATCTTGAGGAGTGAGAACTGGAGCTGAAGTCAGCTTTTCCTTGAGTGTATTGAATGCCACATCACACTCAGGAGTCCACACATACTTGACACTCTTTTGAAGGAGGTTAGACAGAGGCTTAGCAATTTGAGAGAAGTTCTCGACGAATCTTCTGCAGTAACTTGCAAGCCCGAGGAAGCTTCGAAGCTGCTTGACATTCTGAGGAGGCTCCCACTTCACAATTGCCTCAACTTTCTCAGGGTGCACTTTAATGCCCTCGGCAGAGATGACATGCCCAAGGTACACCACTTCATTGAGCCAAAACTCACACTTGGAGAACTTAGCATAAAACCGATGCTCTCTTAGCTTGTCAAGCACAAGCCGGAGATGCTCTGCATGCTCTTCTTCGGTCTTCGAGAAAACAAGAATGTCATCCAAATACACCAAGACGAACTCATTCTTGAAAGGAGAGAATATGAAGTTCATCATTCTGGAGAAAGTCGGAGGCGCATTTGCTAGACCAAAGGACATGACGGTGTACTCATAAGAGCCAAAACTCGTCCTGAAAGCAGTCTTTGGAATATCTTCTTCACGCATACGGATTTGATGATAACCCATACGGAGATCTAGCTTCGAGAAAACCTTGGCACCTTTCAATTGCTCAAACAACTCATTGATGTTGGGAAGTGGGTACTTGTTCCTGATTGTCTTCTTATTCAATGGACGGTAATCGACACAAAGTCGATCCGTACCATCCTTCTTCTTGACAAACAGAACACCACAACCCCAAGGTGAAGAACTTGGTCTGATCAGACCCAGACGCTCTTGTTCATCTAGCTGTTTCTTCAATTCTTTCAGCTCTTCGGGGCCAAGCTTATAAGGACGCTTGCACACCGGTTCAGTTCCAGGCTCGAGTTCAATCACAAACTCAACTGGCCGGTGAGGAGGCATTCCTGGCAACTCTTCTGGAAAAACATCTTCATACTCTGAGACAACGGGAATTTGAGAGATGGCAGAAATTTCACCCTTCTCATTGAGAGAAAATAGACGAATCGTGTCATCACGAGCAGCGAAAATGATCACATCTTCAGAAGGATGAGTCAATTGGACTTCTTTAGCTGTGCAATCAACATAAGCCTTGTTCATCGCCAGAAAATCCATGCCAAGGATAAGATCAATATCGGAGTTGCCGAGAACATAAGGAGAAGCCAGGAAGGAATAATTGCCCATCTTGATAGAGACATCTGGAATCACAGAGGTGGTCTTCACTGCCAAACCCGAAGAAACCACACCCAAAGGTTTACTCAACATCTCGGAATAGAAATCATGCTTGAGAGCAAATGGCCTAGACATGAATGAATGCGATGCACCAGTATCAAACAAAACATTTGCAAAGATAGAATTAACCAAGAGATTACCCATTATCACATTAGGAGAATCCTCTGCTTCAGCTACATTAACCATGTTCACTCTTGCTGCCTTGGGATTGTGCTTCACCATAGCACTGCCTGGGGGCCTGATAGGAGGAGGAGGCGGAAGACGCTGCTGGTTGGTGCACTTGTTGGAGTAATGGCCCTTCTGACCACACTTGTGACACGTAACCTCTGAGAGCGGACGAAAGTTGCCTGGAGGAGGAGCATTTGCTGAGTTGGGAGCCTGAGGCCTCTGCTGAAAACCTGGGTTGGGTGGGTGGGAAGGTCCACGACCACCGTGCTGCTTTTGCTGCTGAGGAGGACGAAACGAAGGAGGAGGAGGAACCCAATAATTCTGATGCTTAGGAACAATCTGAGAGCTGGACGAGGAAGGGTTAGAGTCTCTGAATCGCTTCCTGGAATTCTCAAGCCTGAGCTGAACTGCCTCGAACTTTAGAGCCAAGTTGTTGAACTGATCAAACACAAGAGGCTCGTGAAGGACGAGAGCAATTTGAAGATCATCCCTGAGGCCACCTCTGAA
The DNA here is from genome assembly GCA_039707655.1 of Elymus sibiricus. NCBI lineage: Eukaryota > Viridiplantae > Streptophyta > Magnoliopsida > Poales > Poaceae > Elymus > Elymus sibiricus. The sequence goes on along the minus strand of CM077665.1, from coordinate 214,426,640 downwards.
CTGATAAATCTTGGACTTCTCATCAGGAACATCTTGCTTAGCATAGCGGGCTAGATTCTGAAACTCAGGGTTGTACTGATAGACAGACATACTCCCCCGCTTTAGATTCCTGAACTTCTCACTCATACCCTCGACAAAGCTCGTCGGGATATGATGGGCTCTGAAGTCACGACAGAAATCATCCCAAGAGACTGCACGGCCACCTCTGGAATCCTTGTATTGCTGCCACCAATCTGCTGCCTGACCCTTAAGCTGGAAAGTTGCAAACTTGACATAGTCATCTGGCCTGACATTGCTGCACTCAAAATGCTTGTTCATGTCACAGAGCCAATCGTCTGCATCGAGAGGCTGATCACAGCAGGTGAAGGACTTGGGTTGATTTGCGAGGAACTGGTTCAGAGTTGCAAACTGCTACTGATTATGAAAATTCCCTTGATGACCTTGCTATCCCTGCTCCCTTTCCTACAGCAACCTGAGCAACATCTGAGTGTTGGCATTGGTTGCGGCCATCACAGCTTGCCAAGCTTCCGGAGGTGGAGGTGGGTGTGGTGGAGGATCAGACTGCTCTCCATCACGACCCTGATTCCCACGAGTTGCTAGAGCCATCCTGAAGATGGACAGAATATCAGCACACCATTGACAAAGATGATTGAAATAAGCTGAATCAAAGGCTTGAGCAAAATTGCAACGGGATATCATCAATTGCATTCAAACTGCAAATAGTAAGAACGCCTTCTGTAGGATCGTGATAACATCATTAGATCATGAAGCCACTTGAAATAACACAACAAGTATTGAGCTAAGGTTGCTCAGAACAAATGTATAAACCACCATACATCTGTCGGAAGATGATCCTAGAATACTACTGGAAATCCCACCTAGGAACTTCCGAAATCTTGGTTATGCAATCGGGTACACGGATACACGGAGTTTTTATCCATCACTCAACTCCTAGCAGTAATACTACTCTCCAGTGTATCACATCCCTCAATACACACCCAAAGACCTCGGAAACTTATCTACCTCAGACCCTCGTAATCACAACGATACTAAAGATGGCAGTCCATGTGATCCCGCTCCCCAGTACTAGGTGCCACCACACTCTTCGCACCACGAATAGTATTGAAGCAATTTCAAACATCCGCGTTCTTAAGTACTAAGGAAACTGAACAATAATGATGTGTCAAGAATCCCCTCGAGCTCTACTCCCCGGGTCCAATCCATATGTACGGGAGGCACCAAGAACAGAATTCCCGTCACATCGGTATCATAGAGGCTCCAAAATACTCGTGTGATCCTAAAAAAAAATTTGAGCGAGAAGAGGAGTAGAATTAAAATTCCTAAGTCGAATTCCTCACCAGAGTATAGAAGAGGAGTAAAAGAATCCTACTCTCCGATATAACTAGACTCAAAATAGTTTTTCACTAGACTCGACTCGGCCAATTTCAATCAAGCAAGGGGATCCTATGGTCGGTATGGCTCTGATTACCAACTTGTCACGCCCAAGATGCGGTCCTATCCCTGTTAAGGCACGAGGGCCTCGACGGGGATAGAAGCGCATCTAGTCGTTTTGCAAGTACAGTAAACATTGCATACATGTAGGAAGAGATGAGTATATGAGTTGGCTTACACTCGCCACAAGCTATCTTACAAGTTCACACAAATTATTCATACATCATCCAGAAGACAGGGTCCAGCTACGGATGAAATCAAACGATAAAAGAAGCAATGATAGACTGCCTTGCTATCCCAGGATCACCACCACGAAGCTCCCTACTCATCAGGATACGTAACGTACATACGCCTACTTTCTTCATCGTACTCCCACTGGAGCTGAGTCACATCATGTGGCACGTTCTCGTCAACACCTGCACCTGTATTGTTGTAATCTGTGAGCCACAGGGACTCTGCAATCTCATAACCCAGGTACCGAAACTATGTAAGTTGATAGGTGAGGAATGGATTAAGTGGTGAGGCTGCAGCAAGCACTAAGCATGTATTTGGTGTCTAACTTACGAGAACATGAATATAAATATGGTGGCCTACGTAAGACGGACGTGAGCTAGCATGATGACTAAGTGATCCTGAACACCTACTTACGGCAATCATAACCCCACCATGTTCTCTCTCGGATCATGTTCACGAGCAGAGACAGTCATGAATACGCACACAGTTGGTATATTTTATTGGAGTTTACTTCAAGTTTACTATTACCGGGTGTTAAACAAATTTCTAAGTTGCCACGTAACCGCGGGCACGGCTTTCCGAAAGATTTAACCCTGCAGGGGTGATCCAACTCATCCATCACAAACTATCCACACGCCGCGGGAATAACCTCGACCACGAATCTCGTGATCTTCCTAGGCAATTCCATTGGAAAACCGCAACCTCCAGATAGCCCGAAGTATTCTCGGAATTCCTCGCGCAAGACATTCGAGAAAGGTAAAACAAGTCCAGCAAGACCGCCCGACGTGTCGACGAACCCGATAGGAGCCGCGTATCTCGTTCTCATTACACGACCGGATAAGCTAGTGTACAGGGCCTGATGGACATCTCCCGATTTTCCCCGGTTGGCCCCGCACAGTGCTCTAGTTTGGACAAACACTCACGAGGAGAACTGGCCTGGGGGTTGATTAATTATCCACGGGGTAGCTATGCCCTATGCAATTTTATTAAGTTGTTTAGCAAATGTAGTACCAGAGTTGGGTCTTGCGAGACAAGTTTTAATCTAAAACGAATGGTCAAGGGGGTCCCCTTAACAACCCCGAGCATTTTAGGAGCGCAAAATATGTAATATAACATCGGTACTCAAAACTAGTGCGACAAAAGCCGAACAAAACACTGAGCAAAAGGCCAAGCCTTCCACCGTTGCCAGATATATATGTGCATTAATTTAAATGACAGTAAATAGAGTGTTATAACCAAAATCCATATTGACACATGGGAAGCTTGCACCTGCAACTAGCAACGCTATAAGATAAGGGCTGAGCAGCGGTAACATAGCCAATCAATGTTTGCTAGGTAGTGGAGGGGTTAGAGGCTTTCATGGCAATTTAGGAGGCTGACAGTTTAAGTGGTAGGCAACGGAACATAACGGTAGAAGCGAGACATCTAGCATAGCAAAAATAGTGTCGGGATCCGGGTATGATCATCTTTCCTGGAGGGTCTTCAGTGGGATAGAACTCTTGCTCTTCAGAAACGTTCTCGACGGGTTCCTCATACCCGTTCTCGTCACCCGATGCTACCCACAAGAAAGAATAACACCCAATAAACATACAAGCAAGGTATGATGCACAATCATGTATGATCCATGACCAAGTTTAAATATGCACGGGATGGCAAGCACAACAAACATATACTATGCATTAAGTGAAGCGCAATATGAACGGGTTTCATATTGACGAATCTTCACGTTCAAATATTTAGCTCACTCTCGTTTAGGTACCCCACAATTTTAAAAGTTGTTAAACATGGCAAGAGGTGAAGAATAATTAACATATCTATCTAGGCAATTTTAAATGAGGCCGGACCCAACATATAGCATTCCGAAACGACCCCATATGAAAAATTGAATTTGTCACTGTTCTGCCTAGAACACCATTTTAGAGTTGTTAAACAGCAAAAGAAATGCCACCATGTTAGTCTACACATTTTTCTAAGCAATTTACATATATAGTTCATTTAATTTGGAGCTACGGTTATTTAGTTATGGAATAAACCGTTATAACATGACATTTATGCACATTATAGCAAACAACAATTTTAAACATATTTATCGCGCATGAAAGTTGCATAATGAGGAACTACATAAAATTCTAGCATTTTGCATATTTAGATTATTTACAACGGAGTTATGGATCAAAAGCTATGCATGTCTAAGGTTGCAACATTTTTAACATAATCTGCCATTAATATCAAGATGCATTTACAATCGGACATAGTAACATGCTAGCACATTTAACACGTATGAAATTGTCACTAATATATAACACACAAGATATAGATCAAAATTCATTTGACCACAAATCCATATGATGCCTAGGACAAAAGGTATACAATGTAAAACTAAGCTAAACACTGATAAAACAAACTACCAGAGAAGACTTGGCAGAATCTTACGTGGTGGAGCTGGACCGTGTGGTGCAAAAAAAATGGAAGGGAAAAAAAATGTGGCCTTGGGGATTTAAACCACGGTCTACAAGGTTGCTTGCTGTGGCTCTAACCAACAGGCCACGACTATTGTTGATATACATGGGCTCAGCTTCAGGTAAAATAGGAACAAGAACTGGCCCTCTAGAGAGACAAAAATGCACAAAAAAGTAGATTGCGCCCTTGGGGATTTGAACCCTGGTCGCGTGGGACCAAGGCATAGGCCCTAGCCAGTGCGATGCACTCTAGTTAGCGTTTAAATGAAGGACTTCCGAGACATAAACCGCATGCACTGAAGCCTGACGAAACTGAAACCAAATGCAGAGAACAGAGCTGTTCGTGGCTGGGGACGCACGGCAGCGTGCTCGCTTAGGCTGCAGGAGGGAGGCCGTGTGTGCGCGGGTGTAGCAAGCTACAACATGTAGTGCCTCTAATAGCAAACAAGCAACAAAAGAAAAAGGGGGGACCCTGGGAATTGAACCCCAGGTCCATGCTTGTTGTCACGAGGAGAGAACCAGCTAGGCTAGCAACCTCGTTGTGCTGCTCTATTCGCCTAGATCAGGTGTGGAGAAACTCATCGGAGCTGGGAACCCAAAACAGGAAAGAGGAACATATATGGCCGGCCTTGGAGGATCAAGATGCTCGACTTCGGCCGCATCCAGGCACATAGCGAGGCAGGCAGGAGAAAACAATGTGTACGTGTATGTGTACGCGCGTGTGGATGTGCAGCAAGGGGCGGCCAAAGGAGCCAAAGGCAGGGACTGGAGATCCCTGTCCTGGTCGCCCATGGCAGACAGGTCCTCGGGCGTGACGGAAAACAACGGCTATGACAATCGATCGAACTGGAGAGGGGCTGAGGAGGATGGACTCCTCACCGGGGTCCCTTAGGACATGGAGATGCAGTCGGGTAGGCGAAGGATATGTCAGAGAAGCTTGCTGCCGCAGCGAGGGTGCTCCCGGTCCGCGAGGAAGACGACGATGGAGTGGGCGTCATGGAAAAGCTCCGGTCCGCCTAACGCTGGGAATCGGTCGAGGACGGAGCAGGGGTGCTGGAAGACATGATGTAGAAGCAGAGGAAGCCAGCCAGAGGCGAGGACGATGACGACGACGGGCGACGCGGCTCCTGCTGCTCACTGAATCTCTCTGAACACTCTCTCTCTGAAGCTTACTAGGAAGAACGAGGGGAATGGAAGAGAGGTGGCGGCGGCACGAGGAAGGGGGAGGAGCCCTAGGAGATGCGCGGGGTCTTATAGGAGGGGCCAGACGGCGATGGCTCGATGTCCGTGCTCTCCTCACGGCGCTGAAGCTATTGCTGCACTGAAGGCAGTTGACGGCGACGCAATAGAGCAGGTAGCCGCTAAGTCAAGCTGGGCCGGCTAGCGACTGGAGGCCCAGGTGGGCTTCGCTAGCAGGAGGCGATTTATTTCCTTTTGTTTCTCCCTGCTATTTATCTAAATGAAACAGCAAAAGAGAAAAACAAAAAGGGAGGTCTAGGAAGAGAGTTCTGGGGAGATGCAAATATCTCTGAGACCCTAAGGTTTTGCTCTATTTGATAAAATTGCTTTGGCAAATTTTAGAGACTAAAAATTATGCAAGTAGGGAATTAATTCATAACTTGGATAATTTATTAGTCCAACCAAAACAACTTCAAACGAGCTGAAATTTTGAGGAGAGGGTATTGACATGCTGTGGAATTTATAGGAAAAGGGTGAACATTTTTCTGGGACAGAAAAGTGTCACCAAGAAATTGAAGGGAAAAGAAGAAGTGGAAATTTGATATAGTCTTGATGTTCGAAACCTGAGAAAGAGCTTGAGGTTGATGCATACATGAAAGAGAGGGGCACACTCATACAAACATAACAAAAGAACAAGACCACCTTGACATGATGATATGATGCATGATGCAAACAAACAATTAACAAGAGACACATCCACAACAATAATTAGCATGCAATAATGCAAGTCTCATGACGATAGCAACAACAAGAAAATAAATGACACGCCATAACACCAGGTTGATCAAGATGCATGAAGAAACAATATGACTCAACATCACATGGTAATAACTCCTGAACATAAGGTGACCATGGCATGCAAAAAAATGCAAAGACAAAAAAACAAAATATTGTCATGAGTTGATGTGAAGATGATGTGCATGGTGCAACAACACAAGACAAACATAGCATCCACTCCATAAGACGGTCTCAAGAATATGGTTATAAGCTTGGGTTACACTTGGGTTGTTACAGTGTGACATATGCCAAAGAGTCAAAGCTAAGCATCAGCGACCCGCTGGACTATTGCAACCTCTCAAAGTGCCTGAATGGAAGTGGGACAAAGTCGGGATGGACTTCATCACCGGTTTGCCTAGGTAAAGCAAAGGACATGATTCCATTTGGGTCATTGTCGATCACCTGACCAAGGTAGCCCATTTCATTCCCGTCAAGACCACCTATGATGGTAACAAGCTAGCTAGTATTTACAACGAGCGTATTGTGAGCCTTCATGGAGTTCCAAAGGAGATTGTGTTGGACCGAGGAACACAGTTCACCTCAAGGTTCTGGAAGCAGTTTCAAGAGGCAATGGGAACCAAGCTCTCCTTCAGCACCGCTTTTCACCCCCAGACCGGTGGACAGACGGAATGAGTAGATCGGATACTCGAAGACATGTTTTGTGCTTGTGTTTTAGCATATGGAGCCAAGTGGGAAGATTGTTTACCCTTCGCCGAGTTCTCCTACAACAACAGCTACCAGTCGAGTCTTCAAATGGCACCATTTGAGGTGTTGTATGGATGCAAGTGCTGCACTCCCCTCAACTGGTGAGAAACCGGAGATGGACTAGTCTTTGGACCATATATCCTCCGCGAAGCTGAAGATCAAGTTCAACTCGTCCGAGAACGTCTAGAGACTGCCAAGTCAAGATAGAAGAGTTGCGCCGACTCTCACCGCCGAGAAGTGAGCTTCTGTGTCGATGACAATGTATACCTCCGAGTCACGCCTCTCAAAGGGACCAAGCGTTTCCACGTCAGAGGGAACCTTGCACCAAGATACATCGGCCCCTTCAAGATCACCACCAAGCGAGGAGAAGTTGCTTACCAGCTAGAGCTACCTTCCGAGCTATCAGGTGTGCACAACGTATTTCACGTATCACAACTCCGGAAGTGTCTCCAAGTCCCCAACCGCCCCGACCTCTACAAGGACATCAACCATCAAGCTATTGACCTTCAGCCAGACCTCACTTATCGTGAGAGACCAGTCCGTATTTTGGATGAAGCTGAGCATTGCACCCGAAGCCATACCATCAAGTACTTCAAGGTCAAATGGAGCAACCACATTGAAGCAAAAGCAACATGGGAGCGTGAAGACTACCTTTGATCCGAGTTCCCTTATCTTTTTAGCACTTAGCCTAGGAATCTCGGGGACGAGATTCTTGTAAGGGGGGTAGGTCTGTCACACCCTGTGTTTGTATCACTTTGCTATGCTATGGATTTACAAAATTTGGAACCAATTAAAACTTTTGAGTGCATGAGCTTGTTTGATTTGTTTGATGCTTGCTTGCTTGCTTGATTGTGTTTGGAACTCATAGATTCTACTCCTCTCCATACTCATCTTCCTTGATCCAAACTTCTTGCCCAATGATCATACCATGTGTATAGTACCTAAAACTTTTTTTATCAAAATTTATTTTGGCCAAAAAGGATTTATTCAAATTAGGTTTTCAAAAACCCCTGAATTGTGGTTTGTACTACAAGTCCTCAAATTGGGTGGAATATTTTACACCAAAGGCTTTATTTGAAACCCACTATATATAAGACTTCCCAAAACCAGCAAATATTAGTTTTAAAGGTTATTTTACTATTTTATTTAAATGCTTCTTCTTAAGGCCAGAAGTGGTTTTTCATAGGGAAAAAATATTTAAATGCTTTAAAAATATTTGATAAAATTTAGGGAAACTTAGTGGACATATATTTTCCATATATATGAGTTTCAACACATGGTCATGTTCACCATGATGGGCAAAACCCCTCAAAACCCTTTCTGCTTAGATCAAGCTTTTGAAATATTTCTATAGGAAATATTCTCAATAAAATCCAGGAAAATTCCAGCAAGTCACACATAATATATGTGATGATCTTGCAAAATATTCCAAAACCATTCTTGACCAGAGTCAAGTTTGAACAACTTTACATTGTGAAGTTTGTCCTATTGACCCCAAACTTTGTGGGCATGTTCTAACCCCCAAATAATGATACCACACCAAGTGGTGGATTGGGGAGAAATGAATTGCATGCCTGGATCTATAGAAATCAGATTCTGTTAAATTCTAGGGTTTTTCAAGTTTGTACTATCAACTTTCTTCAAATCTCCTCAAACTTGGTGGTCCTCTCCATAATTACCTACACTTTCACCATGTTAAATCTCATGGCAAGCAAACTCCATTTGCTAGCCCAAATCATCGTCAAACACCTTCTGGTGACTTGGTAAAAACATGTTTTGACCCCCTTCTGCTATTCTCCTTCACTTCACCTTTTTACCACATGTTCTGATAGTGCCTATTTACCCCCAGTAAAAGGCCATGGCCTCAGGTCAATAATTGATGGGGTAAAACTTCATTTTACTCCTCTGGACAGCCCCGTTTCCTCTCTCCCTCCACCTCTCTCCTCCTCCCTTGACATTCCAGGTCATCTAAGGGCATCCCCACCTTGTTTATACCCCTCGAGAGCTGCTGGGCACAAGTGCCCGCGCCCAAAATGCCAAAGGCATGCCATGGCATGCCATTTGGGCGCTCTAGAGCGCGCTACAGTGCATCACAACACTGTAGCCAGCCCATCCCGAGGCCCCCGACCACCTTGAGCGCTGGGAAAGTTGTCCCCCGTGTCGGCCTTGGCGTCTGTGACAAGCCACCGGCCCGGCCCCCTCCTCCCTCTCCCTCTAGCAGCCTCCCACACGCGCGCAGCGGAGGCCCCTCTCGGCTAATGCCCGGGCTCGCACGCGCGTGCACCCCCGCTCCTTCTCTCCCTTCCCTCGTGCCTAGACCCATCCCAGAAATGCCTCGGACACGCCCCCAGGAGTCCCTGAGCCCTTCAGCAACGGCTAGAACCCCGCCGGCGCAGGAGCTCTCGGTGGACCACGAGGCACCTATAAAAGGGACTCCCCGCATCTCTTTCTCCCCTCTGGATCCCTTCTCTCCCCGCCAATCGTGCTCCCGCACCTCGTCCCCTTCATTTTGGAGCTCGAGTGCCCGGGATCGAACCAAAGCTCGCCGCCTTGGGTCACCGGCATCCGCATCGTAAGAGCCCTCCTCAGCCTCCTTTCTCCTTCGATCTGGACCCCCTGGAGCTCTCTGATGTGGTTCCCCTTGTTTCCCTTGCTGATTCTTGCTAGGAACGACCGGAGCTTGCGCTTCCCAGAGCTCCTCCGCCGCAGGTGCTCGTCGCCGGCAAACTGCTGCACCCCAGCGGCCCGCTCCACTACCCCTCGAACGGCGACATCCTCCTAGTCCCATTCCCCCCATCGCCGAGCTCTGCGGCGCCTCCTACCGCCGACAGTGAGCTTGGCCGTCCCCCTGTCCAGAGGTTGAAGGTGACAGGTGGGGTCCACCTGTCATCCTCACCTCTTCCGCCCCCTCTCTGTGCGGCTGACGCCAGGGGCCTGCCTGTCGGGTTTGAACCAAGACAGCACGCGTGCCCCAGCTCGCCCAGGCCTGGCTCGTCCTCGGGCCGGCCCAACTGGGTCTGTCTAGGCCTAGTTGCTCTAAGGCCTTTCTCCTTTTTCTTTATTCAGTGACATTCCAAAAATTCCATAGAACTGAATGTTTGTCCAATTCCAATAATCCTTCCACCACAAATCTTAGAATATTGTGTAGTATTTATTGATGCCACTTGTGAAATTTTTTGAAAACATTTTATGTAGTAGTTTTATTTAAAACCTAGTTTTAAGTATTTTTGGCCTCTGTTAAAATAGTTTTAAAAATCTTTTTCACTACAAAACCAGAGGCAAATATTTTTAGTTCTATTGTATTATTTTACAGAGTAGGGTAACTTTTTAGAAGTGGAGTTTGTGCTCTGTATTTGTGGTGATTCTTATTATTGCCGTTATTATCGCGACAATAGATTGCGCTGTTGATGAGGGAGTTGGACTCGAAGACTTTGAAGACCCCGAAGACTTTGTTGAGCCAGGCAAGCAGCCCTTTGACCATGACTATGAAACCCTTTTATTGCATGGCATATAACACTTTATTTCGTGATGTTGATCATGTGATGTGGTGACCACTTGCATCGTGCATGAGCCTACCTCCTTATGAGGGTTGTGCGGGTGGGAGCAGATAGGATGCTTAGTAGATGCTACGCAAAGTGGGACGGGAATATGCATGGTGTTGGAAACAAGAGTGTTTTCAAAGACTTTTCGAAAACCCCATCGGGTGCCACTAATGCCCGAGGGAGATGATGTTGAGCTAGCTAACCACTTGATAAAGAAGTGGTGTACCAGAGCAAGTGAGTGTGTGTGGTTTTCGAAAACTGATTGGTGTAAGTTGCGACCGTTATTCCAACCTTACATGTACAACCACGATACCCCTTATGGGACGGGGCTTTGTTGACTACCTTCGTGGGTACTAGCATAGAGCCCGCTTTACTAGTGGCGGCAGTGACGTGGTCACTCTCGATACGGGGTCGTGCCTGGGTACCAATCGAGTGGACTATTTGTTTGGTATCATCAGGGGAAAGACAATGTCCGGGTACTTACCTCGGGTATGGACAATACCGCGAGTCGTGGCTTGACACGGAAGTTTCCCGAGTCTTGTGGGTAAAGTGTGCAACCTCTGCAGAGTGTAAAACTATCTGAATAGCCGTGTCCACGGTCAAGGACAGTTGGATGACTGCTCTTGGGCTACGTCCATTGTTTACAAACTTGGTGTGTGTGTGTGTGTGTGACAAGGATGATGGCTGAGCTAAGTCCGATGACTTTGCGTGATGAAGTTGGGGTCGCGAAGGAGGAGACGGCTAAAGATGCGAGTCGCCGCCATGGAGAGGAGACCACGGCTTTCCTCTTCTAGGATGCTGTCCACCTCCTGGGCCGCGCCCTCGAGTGCCTTCACAAGCCTGGAGGAAAGCTCGGCGTATCTGCAGCCCTGAGGAACGAGAGGGACATCGAAACTCGACCTGCAAATGGAGGACAGGGCCTCGCGAGCCCTGTGTTCGAGGGAGGAGAGCGCGGTGTGGTCTGAGGCCGCCCTCACATTGGTGGCAGCCAGGATCTCTTTCTCCCGAGCGTCCAGCTTGGCGTTGGCCTCAGAGATCCGCTTGGCATGAGCCTCTTGGGCCTCAGCCACCTCGCGTCGCAACGGCTCTAGGCATTCGCGCTCCATGGCCTGTTCGGCCTCCAGCTTAGCGAGCTCAGCGTCGCGGCCCGCAAGCTCTACCTCGCGGGGCTTGACGTCATCTTCTCGCAGCTGGAGCTGCTGCGCTTGCGCGGCTCGCTCCTGAAGCGCCTTCAGGCCGGCTTCCGCTTCTTCTAGGCGCTTGGCGAGCGCTGTCTTCTTGGCAACCTCCTTCTTGCCCTCCGCAAGGGTGGCCTCGGCCCTGCTGTGAGCCTCCCTAGTGGAGGCATCTAGTTGATGCCACCCCATGGTGAGCTTCAGGCGCTCGGCGGAGAGACGCGCCTCGGTGTGTCGGAAGTCCGCCCCCAGCCGAACGAGCGTCTCCTGGGCGTTGGTCAGAACCCCGTGCCTGAGCAAGGCATTCTAGTCCATCAAGGGGAGAGTTGGCCCGGGGGCTGGCGCCCCGATGCTCGAAGCAGCTAGAACAAGGAGCGCCCCAGCGCCCTGCACTTGAGACGCCGGGGGCTCCAAGCTCTCCCCCATGCTTGGCCCCCGCGGTCCGCTTGGGGAGACCGCCGCACTGGCGCCAAGGCCCCGTGGGGTGATCACCACCGGAGGACAGCCCGAGTCGCGCCCCGCCTCGTGGCTGGTCGCAAGGGCTGGAGCGGCTGGTGAAGGCTGAGGCACCTCTCCCTCTTCTGCTGGCTGAGAGGCCGCGGCCTCGGCGGGCGGCATCGGGGGCTGAGCAGCCATGGCCTTGGCAGGTGGTGCCGGGGGCCGAACCGTCGACGCGCCGGGGAGGCGTTGGGCCCTGTGGTCACGCCCGCATGGCCGAGCACGGCACAGACCGCCCCCGCGCCCGCCAAGGCTTCGGCCGAGGGTTGGGGCTGCCTTCTTGGCAGGCGCAACCTTCGCCCCGGCGTTCGCCTTCTTCCTCTTCTCCTCGCTACCACCGGAACACCTGTGTCAAGGAGGGAGTCAGCTGGAACAACCAGTCAAAGAAGCGCGACGTGGGAGCGGATTAAGGAACTTACTCGTCCTGGGCAGCCCACTTCCTCTTCTTCACAATGGCTGATGCCATGCCCGCACTGCCCCCGCGTGCCGTCTCAACAATGTCTGAAGGGCTCTTGGCACGGTCCTTGATGGGACCGGCCGAGCTCTCCCTTTCCATAGGGGCCTGGGAGGCCTCCGGAGGAGACGTGGCAGCCGCCGGAGTAGGCGCGGCGTCTTCGCCATCGGCCTCCATCACCAGTACAAGAGGGGTCGCGGGGCCCGACCCCGCTCTATCTCCCGGGCCTGCGGGCCTGGGGGGAATAACTTGGCACTGCTCGTTTGAGGCAGCATCGTCATCCCCGAGACTGCGCAGGGATGTGTGGAGGCTGGCCGACGGTGCCCGGCGGACAATCCCCTCTTCCTCGGTCGCCTCCGAGTCCTCGCCACCATCACCCTCGCCGGAGGACATCACCGCGATGGAGGGGATCCTGCACGATCCAACAAGACCCCACTCGTCGAAGACGAGCATCTCCCCAACCAGCTCCTCCATGTGACCGCAAGCGTACAACAGTGGCGCCGCCTCCGGAGGACCCTCAGGAGTGTAATCGAGCAGGGCCCACAGGGCCCCATCCAGCTCGTCGTGCATAAGGCCATAGACGCGCAACATCATCGGGTCTTTCGAGCCGGTGAACCTCCACAGGGGGAGCGAGCATGCCTGGAGTGGCGCGATGCACTGCCCCAGGAATTCCTTGATGACCATCGCCCCAGTCAGAGAGGCGCGCCCATGCACGGTGATGCGCTCCAGGACATGCTCCGCCCTTCGGTCGGTAAGATTCTCGTGCGCCCACCCCGAGGACTGCACGGGATGGTCTGTGGGGGCCGTCAGGAGTGGGTTAACCCGGCACGCGTCCATGAATACCCAGCGCTGCTGGTAGCCCTCCACCTTCTTCCCGGCCTTCAGGCGGATGCTCGCGCCCGTGACGTCTACGAAGGAGACGCATGCGGAACGATGCTCCGAGGCGGTAAACCATAGGATGAAAAAGTGGCGAAAGAGCGCCAGCGAGGGCCTCACGCCCACGAATGCCTCGCAATAGAAGGCGAAGATGGCCAGGAGGAGGATGGAGTTGGGCTGAAGGTGCAAGGCGTGGATCTGATAATGGGATAGGATGGCGTAGAAGAACCGCGTGGATGCTGTGGAGGAAGAAAGGATAGGCGGACTTTGGCAAGACGCTCGGCGCCGATGAGACCAGCCAGTGTCCTGTCGCATGCCCCCCGTTCTGCCCATTGGCCACCAGCGGGAGCACTGGGTGCAGATCCTCTTCGTCGGAAATGAGGGAGGGCAAGAGTGCCTGCCCAACGGCAGCAAGGCTCGCAGCGAAAGCCGCAGCCTTCCCCTTCTTGCTGACGGGCGCCATTTGAGCGCTGGGGTTGCAGGAAGGGTAAGAGAAGCGCCTCGTGAGAGTCTGGATCTGGAGCGATTCCGCACGGAGGAAGAAGATGAAGGCAACACAAGGAATGGCAACGGTGGCCCCCAGCCGCGTACGTGCTTTATGTCAACTTGCGTGACCACCAATGCCTCGTGGAAAGTGGGGCGCCCCACGCCCCAAAGCACTCGCATGTCACGCACGGCCCACGGGCGGTTAGGGCCCGCGTCGTGCCTCCCCCGTCAACAGGCGGGATCACGCGCACCGCGTGCCCGGGGGCTACTGCCGGGCCTCTGGGACTGGGAATACCCAGGCCCGTCTGACCGCGGCCCGGACATGGCGCTGGCTCTAAGGAACCGAATTGCCCACCAATCATCCTCATGAGGGGAGCCTTCACAAGGGCCGATGCCTCGCGAGGCGCACGACAGCCGCGACATCACAAGCCTCCACCCCGCGGAGCCACCTGTGGTGCCCTAGCGGGGTCGGGCGGTCCTGCCCCTCCACCTGTTTGACATGGCTCAGACCGAGCGGCCTCCAGGGCCGCACCAGCTGGCATGGAGGAGAGAGTTTCCCTTTTGGTGATAGAGGGGCAGCGCCAGCTCGCGGGTTCCCAAAGTATCCCCCAAGGGTTTCCTCTTCCATGCAAGAAGACCAAGGCCGAGGGCTCGGCAGGACAGATGTCACCCCCGAGCCCATGAGCACGTCACGGCGGGGAACTTTAGTAGGTGAAGACCACCTTTTGTCAGGATAAGCTGCAACCCTGTCCCCTTTCAAAATGGCCGTTGTGGCAACCCTTTCGGCCTGATATTTTCGGGGGAAGAGGACCAGGGCCAATATAAGGGGGGAGCCAGCCCCCGTAGAGGGGAGGAGAGACTTTAGGATGAGGAGAGAGACTTTTGGTGGGGCAACAACACTCCTTGAACTCATCTTCCACCCCAAGAAATCCACCAAGCAGGAGTAGGGTTTTACACCGCAAGGTGGCCTGAACCTAGGTAAACTCTATGTGTCCTTGTTCATCTTCCTTAGCTCAAGCCGTCAGAGAGTCGCCGTGTGGTTGCGAAGTACAGTAGGGCAGGAGAGCGAGCACACCCCAGTGTTCGAACCTTCTTGGGTCTGCGGAGCTCCGATTACAACTGATGAGGATGTCTACGCTGGGTAGGGTCATAGACCTGACATCTGGGGCCCACCAATGGTCCCACATCGACATCAAAGCTCAGAAGTAGAAGTGCACTCGGTCAGATATGAAGAGTCACTCGGACGTACCTGAAGACGCACTCGGATGGTTACATCCACACTCGGTCAGCGAGAACTCAGTGGTCCAGGATGCGAAACGTTGAGTCATATGAAGAGATGTCCTCCGGGATTGATCAGCCATGCGTTACCTGTAACGCTTTAGTTAAAGCGGCAGTTTCTGTAACGTAGCTCTAACTAGCATTCAATGCGGCGCTCGACTGGTGGTGTCACACTCTATATAAGCCACCACCGGACGCCGTAGCATGGTTCCGACACTTGTATTCTCATACTCCCACATAAGCTAAACAAACCAGCCTCTGGGCTCGAGACGTAGGGCTTTTACCACTTCCGAGTGGGGCCTGAACTTGTACACATCCGAGTGAAACACCTGAGCCATAGCTAGACTTCGCCCCTCCATTCGTACCCCTAGTTCTATTGTCATGGACATTCCCACGACAGTTGGCGCCCACCTTGGGGCCGCGCATCTAGCGAATTTCGGCGCAGGTGGAATTTCCATTTTCCCGTTCATCATGAACACTTTCGGCGGCTTGATCCTCTTCGGGTCACTCAGCTTCGCCGTCAATGATTTGGCGTGGCTGCCGGAAGCACCGTTGGACGCTGAGGCACTGCCTGCCCACGGCGCAGCGCACTTTAGCGTGGTGACGTTCAAAGTTCTTCTCCAGCAACCATGCACGCCTTATCGACCGGTTTCCCCTACTCGTCTCGCAGCTTTTCGCCGGCGCTCCGGGCGTTCCAGGCTGCAGTGCTGGATCAAACACGCTGTGGTGGCGCAGGCCGCAGGGCAGCAAGTGACTGCACTCGGAGCCGATGAGTCAGTCCACTGTCTTTTCTCTTTTTCGGATGATTACTCCTCCGATGCCGCTGGTTTCGAGAGCAGTGGAGAAGTGGTGGAGGTCTTTATGGCCGGCCCGTCCCGAGACGCTTCACCTCCAGGGTATTCGGCCGGAGGCGCCCGTGATCGAGACGGCGATCATCGTGACGCCAGTACCGACGGCTACTTCCCCCGACCGCTCACTCGGGAGCAGCGGGAGGAAATCAGGCGCAGGAATGATGAAGTCCTTCAAACGCCCATTGCGGGGAACACCCCCGAACAGATAGCCCTCGAGGCCGCTCGCCAAGCCACTCTGGCCGAGCGTGAGCATCTTGAGTGGGTACAGCATTCACTCGACGAGCGCGCGGCAAGAGAACTTCCTAGTTCCAGCCGTAGCCTCCGCCAGTTGACATTCACAAAGGAACGCCCATACACCATCCCGACGATGCGTACCCCTTTGATGAACCTAGCAGCGGCCACTTGGATCGCAGATTTGATCCAGCCGTCCAATTCAGCGGCGGGCGAGGGCATTCGGCAGATCCAGGCTCTGCTGAAGACCGCCCTACAATAAAATTCAGAGGTATCGCAATCTCACCAGCGCATTCATAATGAATCCACTCGGGTAGATACTGTGCAGTCGGCTCACAGTCCTCTTGTGCCGAGGAGAGATCAGCGGACTCCTCCTCATCCGAGAGGCCAGTATGGAGGACGCGGGCACGACGACCACGATATTAGTCAGACTCCCCCTCCGAGGGGCGGTCCGCGTGGTCAACGTCCACATGACGGGGGCTATCCACTCGGGAGAAACCGTGAGCGGAGCCCTGTCAGACACAGAGGCTACGGCGCCCGATCGGACATCACTCAGTGAGTGGTCGATCAGAACAGATATGACAGAGACTGAGCGAGCGGCTGGGGAGTTACTGAGAGGCAGAAATACCCCCTAATTACCGACTGGCAACAGGGATTGGAAAGTTCAATGGCGAATCCAAACAAGAAACTTGGTTGGAAGATTATCGAGTCGCTGTCCAGATCGGCGGCGGCGACAATTTTGTTGCCATGAAGCACCTTCCGCTCAAGTTGGAAGGGTCTGCGCGGGCGTGGTTGAATCAGTTGCCTGCCAACTGCATTTACTGCTGGGAGGACTTGGCCCGAGTGTTTGTCAAAACATTCGAAGGCACCTACAAGCGTCCGGGTGGACTGACGGAACTCCAGCACTGTGTTCAGAAGAACAATGAGACTCTTCGAGAGTACATTCAGCGCTGGACCACGTTGCATAACACCGTGGAGAATGTCACCGAGCATCAGGCCGTGTGCGCCTTCAAGGCAGGCACTCGGTATCGGGAGTTGGTCTTGAAGTTCGGTCGGTCTGGGGATCTGTCCCTCAGTCGGGCCATGGAGATTGCAAACAAATATGCCAATGGTGAGGAAGAAGACCGCCTCCGAAGCGGCAAGGCGAGAGCCGGCAACGCCCCTCAGTCGGCCCGGGAAGAATCAGAAGCGGAAAGCTGACGCTTCCGGCAAGGCAGAAGTTGCAGCCGTCCATGGGCAAGGGCAAGGCAAGACGAGGCCCAAGAAGAAGAAGAAGGAATGGACCCCTAAGAAGAAGTCCAAGTACAAATCCAACATCCTTGACCAACCATGCCAGATTCATACCAAGACGGATGAAGAAGGCAACATTGTGCTTCCGAAGCATTCCACTCAGGAATGTCACCTGCTCAAGCAGGAGATGGGCGCTGAGCCCTCGAGTGAGAAGGTGGATGTCGAGTATGAGGAGGATACTTCTGAGTATCCGAAAGTTGACAAAGTCCTTAATGTGATCTTCGCTGATGTGGAGAGCAAGAGGCAGCTGAAGGTAATCAATCGAGAGGTTAATATGGCAGTTCCGACTGCTACCAAATACCTCAACTGGACGAAGATGCCTGTTACCTTCGACCAGTCCGATCATCCGCCCACATTGCCACCCCTTGGAGGCAGGCGATGGTCGTTGACCCAGCAGTGGGCGGTGTCCGACTGCGCAAAGTGCTGATGGATGGAGGCAGCGGGCTTAATATCATATACGCCGATACGCTCAAGGCTATGGGCATCCCGATGTCCCGATTGAGCAAGAGCAACATGCATTTCCATGGGATCGTCCCGGGAAAGAAGACCGAATCACTCGGCCAAATCGCGCTGGACGTAGTATTCGGCGGCGAGAAGAATTTCTGAAAGGAAAAACTGACATTTGAGGTGGTTGACTTCCGCAGTGCTTACCACGCCATCCTGGGTAGGCCCGCCTATGCACGTTTCATGGCCAGACCATGTTATGTGTATCTCAAGCTCAAGATGCCGGGGCCTAAGGGCTTGATTACAGTCACTGGTGATCGAAATGTTGCCGAAGAGTGCCTTCAGTAGGGCACAAAGATAGCCAATGAACAAGTGCTGGTAGTCGAACTTGAAGGATACAAGAAAGAAGTGGATACGGCTGATTTCCTCAGGTCAAAACGACCAGCTTCAGAATCAGCTTTCCTATCGTCTGGTGAGAGTAAGCAAGTTCATGTCCATCCGAGTGACCCGAGTGCCGCCCCGACGAACATCTCCACTTCACTCGGAGAGAAATAGGAAGCCGAGCTCATCCAGTTCCTCCGTGAGAACTGGGACATCTTCGCATGGAAGCCCTCTGACATGCCGGGTGTTCCCAGGGAATTGGCTGAGCACCGACTCCGAACTGATCCCAAGGCCAAGCCAGTTAAGGAGTACCTGCGCCGATCTTCCGTCGAGAAGCGCAAGGCCATTGGTCAAGAAATAGCTTGGCTTCTCGCCGCTGAGTTCATTCGCGAGATTTACCACTCCGAGTGGCTCGTGAATGTGGTCTTGGTACCGAAAAAGGATAAGTCACTCCGTATGTGCATTGACTTCAAACATCTCAATCGGGCTTGCCCGAAAGATCATTTTCCTTTACCTAGGATAGATCAGATAGTGGATTATACAGCCGGATGCGAACGTCTATCGTTCCTGGATGCGTACTCCGGGTTCCACCAGATCCGAATGTACGGTCCTGATGAAATAAAAACAGCCTTCATCACCCCATTCGGGTGTTTTTGCTATGTCACGATGCCATTCGGCTTGAAGAACGCTGGAGCCACTTTTCAGCGCAAGATCTAGAAGTGTTTGCAAAAGCAAATCAGTCGGAATGTGGAGGCCTATATGGACGATATTGTAGTCAAGTCTAGGAAAGGTTCCGACCTCCTGACTGACCTTGCCGAAACCTTCGCAAACCTACGCCGCTTCGGGATCAAGCTGAATCCAGCTAAGTGCACATTCGGAGTGCCCGCCGAAAAGTTACTCGGTTTTTTCGTTTCCGAATGAGGAATCGACGCTAACCCAGACAAAATCGGCGCCATAGTCCGAATGAAGCAGCCAGAGCGCTTACACGATGTGCAGAGGTTGACAGGATGCCTTGCGGCCCTGAGCCGATTCATTTCGAGACTCGGAGAGAAGGCTCTTCCTCTCTACCGATTGATGAAGAAATCCGATAAATTCAAGTGGACCAACGAAGCGCAAGCCGCGTTCGTAGAGCTCAAAGCATTGCTTTCCACCCAACCGGTGTTAGCTGCTCCGAGCAGCCAGGAACCTTTACTCCTGTACATTGCGGCGACCAGACAGGTGGTGAGCACAATCCTTGCGGTAGAGCGTGAAGAGCCAGGAAAGGCATTCAAAGTCCAAAGACCCATATATTATATCTCAGAAGTGCTAACCCCTTCCAAGCAAAGATACCCGCACTACCAAAAGCTGGTCTATGGCATTTACCTGACTGCCAAAAAGGTGGTTCATTACTTCGAAGATCACTCGGTCATGGTCGTCAGCAGTGCTCCCCTGTCGGAGATCCTGCACAACAGGGACGCCTCCGGCCGAGTGGCAAAGTGGGCAATCGAGCTCCTTCCACTGGAGATCAAGTTCGAAGCTAAGAAAGCTATCAAGTCCCAGGCATTGGTTGATTTTATGGCCGAGTGGATCGAGTAGGAGCAACCAATTCCGAGTGTTCCCGAACACTAGACTATGTTCTTCGATGGATGCAAGATGCTCAATGGCTCGGGAGCTGGCGTGGTTCTTGTCTCCCCCAAAGGAGACCGACTGAACTATGTCCTCCAGATCCATTTCGACTCGTCAAACAATGAGGCCGAGTACGAAGCCCTCCTGTACGGGCTTCGCATGGCAATATCACTCGGCATTCGTCGTTTGATGATATACGGTGAATCAGACCTTATCGTCAACCAAGTGATGAAGGAGTGGGACATTCGGAGTCCAGCAATGACCGGATACTGCAACGCGGTCAGGAAGCTGGAGAAGAAATTTGAAGGCCTAGAATTGCATCACATCCCTCGAGCAAAGAATCAAGCCGCAGACGACCTGGCTAAGATTGGGTCCACTCGGCGAGCAGTCCCGAAAGATATATTCCTTGAACATCTTTGCGCTCCAACGATCGCAGAAGATCATTTCACAGAGGAGCCCCCGCAAGCAGTCGGTCCATCTGATCCGACTGAGGTTGAAGTTCCAGCTATAGTGGATCTGGTCCACGAAATGCTGGTAATCACTCCCGAGTGGACTCAACCCTATTTGGCATATTTGCTCAGACAAGAACTCCCAGAAGACGAAGAAGAAGCCCGTTGGATATTCCGTCAATCCAAGTCATTCGAAGTTATGGGAGATTAGTTGTACAAGAAAAGCACCACAGGAGTCGTCCAAAAATGCATTTCCCCAGAGGAAGGGCTGCAAATTCTACATGAAGTCCACTCGGGAACTTGTGGTCACCATGCGTCCTCTCAGACTTTGGTTGCTAAAGCTTTCCGAGTGGGATTTTATTGGCCCCGAGCCAATGAAGCGGCAAAGGACTTGGTGGACCTGTGTGTCGGATGTCAGTTCTACAAGAACAAGTCTCACAAGCCAGCGTCCGCGCTCAAGACGAATCCGATCACTTGGCCGTTTGCAGTATGGGGCCTAGATATGGTCGGCCCCTTACGGACTGGGTCGAGTGGATTCACACATCTGCTCGTTGCGGTTGACAAGTTCACCAAGTGGGTCGAAGCGAAGCCCATCAAGAGCTTGGATGCAGGTACTACCGTTAGTTTCATTCGGCAGATCATCTTCAGGTTCGGCGTGCCCCATGATATCATCAGGGATAACGGGAAGAACTTTGACTCAGACGAGTTCCGTGAATTCTGTTTCTCTCAAGGCATTCGGGTTAATTACGCCTCAGTGGCTCACCCGCAGTCGAATGGCCAGGCGGAGCGCGCAAACGAAATGATTCTGCAAGGTCTGAAGCCTCGATTGATCAGAGACTTGAAGTACGCTGCTGGAGCTTGGGTTGAAGAATTGCCTTCCGTCTTATGGGGCATTCGGACAACCCCAAACCGCTCTACAAAGCGCACACCTTTCTTCATGGTGTACGAGTCAGAGGCGGTGCTACCGAGTGATCTTCAGCACAAGTCCCCCCGAGTGGAACTATATTATGAAGCTGAAGCCGAAACTGCTCGGCAAGACGGCCTCGACCTTCTGGAGGAAGAGAGAGAGCTGGCCCTCATCAAATCGACACTCTATCACCAAGATTTGAGGCGTTACCATGGCAGACACGTCCAAGGCCGAGCTTTTCAAGAAGGAGATCTTGTTCTCCGACTGGATTAGCAGAGACCCCACAAGCTCGCGCCTCCATGGCAGGGGCCGTATGCGATCTCCAAGGTTTTGCACAATGGAGCCTACCGGCTTTACAATATCAAAAAGGGAGTAGAATTGCCCCGAACTTGGAACGCGGACCTGCTTCGCAAGTTCTACACCTAGAATTTAATTACTTTAGCTTGTCAATCCAGTAATGAATCCGAGTGATCTCGATGAATATAGTTTTATTTCATTATATCTTGTTGAAATTTGACTGCCACCCCCAGTAGGTGAAAAACACAAAACACTTAGCCGCAAACCTGATTTTGCCTAAGTATAAACTACTCCGAGTGAGGGTCTCGCCCACACTCGGGGGCTTAGCAGCGGCTCCGCGTCGCCTAAGTAAAAAAACCTTTCGAGTGGGACATCCTACACACTCGATTGTTAAGATGAACATGACCATCATTGTTCGTCTAAGGACAAACTACTCCGAGTGAGGGTCTCGCCCACACTCGGGGGCTTAGCAGCGGCTCCGCGTCGCCTAAGTAAAAAAAACTTTTGAGTGGGACATCCTCCACACTCGATTGTCAAGATGAACAGGACCATCATTGTTCGTCTAAGGACAAACTACTCCGAGTGAGGGTCTCGCCCACACTCGGGGGCTTAGCAGCGGCTCCGCGTCACCTAAGTAAAAAAACCTTTCAAGTGGGACATCCTCCACACTCGATTGTCAAGATGAACATGACCATCATTGTTCGTCTAAGGACAATCCACTCCGAGTGAGGGTCTCGCCCACACTCGGGGGCTTAGCATCGGCTCCGTGTCGCCTAAGTAAAAAAACCTTTCGAGTGGGACATCCTCCACACTCGATTGTCGAGATGAACAGGACCATCATTGTTCCTCTAAGGACAAACTACTCCGAGTGAGGGTCTCGCCCACACTCGGGGGCTTAGCAGCGGTTCTGCGTCGCCTTAGTACAAAAACCTTTCGAGTGGGACATCCTCCACACTCGATTGTCGAGATGAACATGACCATCATTGTTCATCTAAAGACAAACTACTCCTAGTGGGGGTCTCGCCCACACTCGGGGGCTTAGCCGCGGCTCCGCGTCGCCTAAGTTAGAAAACCTTTCGGGTGGGACATCCTCCACACCCGGCTGTTAAGATGAACAAGACTATCATTGTTCGTCTAAAGACAAACTACTCCGAGTGGGGGTCTCGCCCACACTCGGGGGCTTAGCCGCGGCTCCGCGTCGCCTAAGTTAGAAAACCTTTTGGGTGGGACATCCTCCACACCCGGCTGTTAAGATGAACATGACTATCATTGTTCATCTAAGGTCAAGCTAGTCCGAGTGAGGGTCTCGCCCATGCTCGGGGACTTAGCTGCGATATCTCATCACCTAAGTTTAAAACATCCGGAAACCAAAGATCGAATAAAGGCAAGACAAATAAGAACTGCATCATTCGAATCAAAAGTACGGATAAAGGTTCAGACGGTGAGAGCCTCAGGCTCACTTAAAGTTTTGCGGTTACAGCAACCACTCGGCATTCCGAGGCAAATACTTAAAAAGTTTTGACTTGACGATCACTCCGGCAGGGGCACTGCTTCCACGAAGGTGTCCAGGTCGATGATGTCTGCTATCCGAGTGGCAGCCTCCATAAACATCTCCATGAAGTCATCGATCTTGGCGTGCTTCCTGTTAGCCACCTCGAGGGACTTCAACTTCTTCTCATCCACCCCCTTGCAGTGGATGTGGACCAACGAGAGGGCGATGTCAGCACCAGCCCGGGCCGCGGATTTCTTCCAGTCTTTCACTCGGCTTGGCACTGCCTTCACTCGAGCTAACACAGTTTCCAGATCATTCGAAGGCTCGTCGTCAGAAAAGACGTCGCGATCAATCGCAGAGATGGCGGTGCTAAGCAACCTGATATACATGGCCACTTGCTCAACACGCTCTTCCAAGCGGAGCACGCTCATGGCAGCACTGTCCTTGAGTAAACCCTGGGTGGGATCTAGCTCCTCGATGTTGTCCGTCTCCTCCGCCACATCGTCACAAAATGCTGGATTCGAACAAATGAAGAAAGAGGTCAGGGACATACAAATTTCATTCAGCTTAACCAAGTTCCATGAGAGTCACTCGGAAAAGTTACCTTTGAGCTTTTCATTGGCCTCGCCACTGAATTCCTCAACATATTCCTCCAGCTCAGCTTTCTTGGTAGCAATGTGGTTGAGTCTAGTCTGTCACTCGGTTTGTAGCTTCTTCAATTCCACGAGTTCTTCCTTGGACTTCTGGACGGCAGCTTCCAATGCTTTATTCTCCTCCTCCAGCTGTCGGACTGACTTCAGTTTCTCCTCGGCCTCCTTGGCCTTTCGACTGGCTTCTTTTTAAGCGGCTACCAGTTCGGTATCCTTCTTTTCAAGAGCAGCCTTCACAGTTTCTAAAGGAATAGAATTCCTCAGCCTCCGGACAAGTTCACGATTTTCTCTACGAAAATCTGTTGAGGCATATTCAGTCGGATGGGGAAGAGGAGAAGCTACTATTATAGTTGAGCAGGAAGAACTTACCTTCAATTGCCTTTTTCTCCTCTTCCAGTCGGGCATTCTTGGTCTTCTCGGCCTCGAGGCTAACGCGCAGGTCCAGCACATCCTTCACCGGAGTTTTGTAGTGGCTCCCGAGCTCACAAACATACTGCAAAAGAGATTTAAAGCAAAGGGTATTGGTCAAATTTTTGACTCGGGCTCTAAGACTCCCGCCGACTGCTTAAGTCGACGGCAGCCTCGGGGACTACACCCAGTGGGTGCGCTCAGCGCGCCCCCACTGGAAAATCAAAAACAAAGTATTCATTCGGATGGATCGAACAAAGTATTCATTCGGACTCTAAGAGTCCCGCCGACTGCTTCAGTCGACGGCAGTCTCGGGGACTACAGCCAGTGGGTCCGCTAAGCGCGCCCCCACTGGAACTCAAACACACCCAGCCGGTGTACTCAAACTCGGATTCAAATCCTCACAAGACAGGAAATTAAAATTTCAACTAAGAGAGTACTTACAAGAGTACTTACTCGGACATTCTTCTTCAGAGCTTCACTCGCATCGTACGCCGTCTTCAGTCGGTCACTCATTATCTCCAGCTGTATTAGCGCCTCTTTGCTCGCTCCCACTTGGTCCTCCGGGACATGGTGTAGCATAAAAATGTTGGGCGTAGAGGGAGTCAATGAGTGAGATGAAGTACCGGTACCGAGTGCTGGCCCGGCTCCCGAGCTGGCCTCTTGTGTGGGCACCAAAGTATCCGCAAGCGACGGCTCTTGCATCACAACGTCTGTGTTGGCCAGAGTGTTCATTGAGTCAACCCTGTCGTTTGCATCAAGGTCGATCACTTCATGCAGAGCTGCAAATATTCAAGACACTCGAAGATGAGTAAACACTCGGAAATATCCAAGATTACCGAATGGGTCCAGAGCTTACCTTTCGAGGATGCAACATTAGCGTCGGCCCGCTCTTTCTCCAGGGTCTGAGGATCAGGTGACGCAGTTGAAGTATCAACTCTGCAAAGGGAACACTCGGATCATTTTATCACCCGGACAAGTATACACAACAACTGTTAAGAATGGAAACACTTACGCCGAAGCCACCGGGATGGCCATCTTGATCTTTGGAATGAAGACCGCCTTCTGAGGTTTGGTTGTCGCAATTTTGGGCTGCTTCGCCGTCTTCTCAGGAGAGGAGGCAAGCTCTCCACGCCCACGCTTTGAAGTGCGGGTTGGAAGGATAGATCCACTCGGTTTGGCAGTTTTCGATCCTTTGGGCCCGCCACCGCGGACTCCCGAGTCATGGCACGCTTTGGAACGAGATTCGGGCACTCGGTCTTCCGAGCGCGATGACTCCACTTCGTCACCATCTTCTGAGCCCTCCTCGTCGTCTTCCTCATCATCCTCGCCATCATCAGGCTCTTCATACTCTCCAGCTTCGGCCGAGTCATCTGGATGGTCGGTGTCGCTGGCAACGTCGACCGGACCCCTATCCACGAGTGGCACTAGGCTACTCATTTGTATGGAAGCCTGCCGAATGAAAAGAAGAATCAGTCGGATCAATTACAACAAATATACGAATATCACTCGAATGATAAACCTTCGGAATTGACCTCATTCGCCAGGTTGTCCAGTGAGAGTCGGGCCACCAGCCTGCTCCCCCTGGGGTTGTCACGTGCTGGTGTGATAGCCTTGATCTTGGCCTCCACCTCATCCACCTTGAGCTCCTCCGGGTGAGCTCGAGTAGGGTCACTCGGTCCAGAGTATTCCCACATGGGATGACTTCTGGCTTGCAGTGGATGGATCCTCCTCTGGAGGAAAACCTCTAGTAGGTCGAGGCCGTTGATGCCTTTCTGCACTAGAGCTACTAACGCTATCACTAAGATGTCTACTTCGGTTTTCTCCTCTTTGGTCATTGTCAACCGGGGAACTGGCCGAATGCGCTCCGAAGTATATGTTGGGAGTCCCGGCTGACCCTCACCGACTGGGATGTCGTGGGAGTAGAACCAGGTCTCCTGCCACCCCTTTACCGAATCAGGGAATGCCATCTTTGGAAAACAACCCTTGCCCCCAGTTGGCTTCCGAGTCCCTCACACAGTTGGGCCACATTGGTCATGTCCTCCGACCGAGTGGGTTTTTTCACAGTCATCACTCGGCAAGTGAAGAGGTGTTTAAACAGACCCCAATGGGGATGGCAACCCAGGAAATTTTCACACAAAGAGATGAAAGCAGCTAAATAGACTACGTCACTGGGAGGAAGGTGATGAAGTTGAGCGCCAAAGAAACCTAGAAATCTTTGGAAGAAAGGGTGGGGCGGCAGAGAGAAACCTCGCTCAAGGTGCGTCACCAACAACACGCGCTCGTTTCCCTTCGGTGACGGCTCCTCCTCGCCCGCTCCCGGCAGCCGCCAGCTCCCCTCGGCCACGAATCCTTGACCCTCCAGCTCAAGCATCCGGGCCTTGGTCACCCGCGACGGCAGCCACTAACCCTGCGTCCATCCGACCGGCGCTCCGGCGCTGGAAGAGGAAGAGCGAGAGCTCTTCTTCGCCCGCTTGGCCTTCGCGGTCGCGGAGGCCGTGCGCATGTTCGCCGATGAGCTCGGAGCCGCCTTCGACGAAGGAAAGGAGGAAGGTGTGCAGGTGGGTGTCGGAGAAGACGAGGGACAAGGGGAAAATGAGATCCGTTCTCGGCCCAACAGTACTCTCCATTATTTAAATCGAGGATCCAGCGCGATCTCTGGCCGTCAATCCGCAAATGGAGCGAGATCAGCGGATCTACTGTACATGACCTCATGGACGCGTGGCGTAATTCCCGGCGTGGTTATCGAGGCGTCGTGCCCATTACCCCAAATTATCGGGACGCGACCGTTCCGCCGCGCGCTCACACGCAATTTTGGCGATTTCGAATGCTCTGAAATTTCTCCGTGTTCAAATGAGGCTAGCTCCGTGCCACGACAGCCCTGATGACACCCTCTTACGAACCGAGTGAATGGTTCATACCAGCTGGCTACTCGGATTAAAATAGCAAGATAGTTTTCATCGAAGACATTGATCCTGAATCCATCTTTGTTTGAGGCCGAGTGAAGAACTACATGATCGTCTCTCAAACTTTTCCGAAAGATCGTCGATGCTTCCGAGTGTCAATCACTCGACTAATAAAACCTCATGGATTCGGGGGCTACTGATGAGGATGTCTACCCTGGGTAGAGTCACACACCTGACATCTGGGGCCCACCAATGGTCCCACATCGGCATCAAAGCTCAGAAGTAGAAGTGCACTCGGTCAGATATGAAGAGTCACATGGACGTACCTGAAGACGCACTCGGATGGTTACATCCACACTCGGTCAGCGAGAACTCAGCGGTCCAGGAGGCGAAACGTTGAGTCATATGAAGAGACGTCCTCCGGGATTGATCAGCCATGTGTTACCTGTAACGCTTTAGTTAAAGCGGCAGTTTCTGTAACGTAGCTCTAACTAGCATTCAATGCGGCGCTCGGCTGGTGGGGGCACACTCTATATAAGCCACCACCGGACGCCGTAGCAAGGTTTCGACACTTGTATTCTCATACTCCCACATAAGCTAAACAAACCAGCCTCTGGGCTCGAGACGTAGGGCTTTTACCACTTCCGAGTGGGGCCTGAACTACAACTGCCAACTCAAGATCATGAGTAGCGTAGTTCTCTTCGTGAGGACGTAGCTGTCTGGATAGATATGCTACGACTCTGGCTTCTAGCATCGGAACACCTCCAAGCCCGGTTCTCGATGCATCACAATATATCACAAACTCCTTGTGAATATCGGGGGTGACCAAAACTGGGGCTGTTGTCAATCTCTTCTTGAGCTCTTGGAAGCTTTCTTCGCACTTCGGTGTCCATTCGAACTTTTTGTCCTTCTTCAAAAGTTGAGTCATGGGTCGAGCAATGCTCGAGAATCATTCGACGAACTTGCGGTAATATCCCGCGAGTCCGAGGAAGCTTCTGACTTCCTTCACATTGCTGGGGGATTGCCATTCAGCCACGGCTTCAATCTTGGCAGGATCCACTGACAATCCTTCTGCAGTCAACACATGACCCAAGAATCCAACTTCATGTAGCCAAAATTCGTACTTGCTGAACTTGGCCTAAAGCTGGTGCTCTTGAAGCTTGTCTAGGACTAGTCTCAAGTGTTGCGCATGCTCCTCTTCAGACTTGGAGAAGACGAGTATGTCGTTGATGAAGACAACGACAAACTTGTCAAAATACTCGTTGAAGACTTTGTTCATGAGGTACATGAAGTAAGCTGGGGCATTGGTCAACCCAAATGACATGACCGTGTATTTGTATAGGCCATACCGGGTCACAAATGCCATCTTTGGAATGTCTTGGGGTCTGATCTTCAGCTGATAGTACCCGGACCTGAGATCGATCTTGGAAAACACCTTGGCACCATTTAGCTGACCGAACATGTCCTCAATCTTGGGAAGTGGGTACATGTTCTTTATTGTGACCTCATTGAGAGAACGGTAATCGACACAGAGTCGGATAGTCCCGTCCCTCTTTGTCACAAATAGAATAGGTGATCCCCAAGTAGAGGCACTGGGGTGAATAAATCCTTTTATGAGCTGCTCTGCCAGTTGCTTCTTCAATTCAGCCAACTCTTCGGATCCCATTCTATAGGGCTTATTATAGATGGGTCCTGCTCCGGGCAATAGCTCAATGATGAACTAAATGTCGCGGTCAGAAGGCATTCCGGGCAGCTCATCAGGAAAAACATCCGGGTATTGACATACCACAAGGACTTGATCCAACTCAATTCCCGACACACAATTAGCCTGAGGGGCTTCAACGGAGGTAGGGCTGGGAACATACTTGACTTCAACTCCTTGGCTATTGGTCATGGTAACAGTTCGCTTGGCACAGTCTAGCAAGCCTTGGTGCTTGGTTAACCAGTTCATGCCAAGGATCACATCCAAGCCTGGCGAATCCAAAACTATGAGGTCTGCTAGGAAGTCTACTCCGTTGATGCTGATCCCGACTCCTTTGCATCCTACCTTGGACCTCATAACTGAACCCGGGGTTTGTATCAACATATGACTACCCAGGGGTGTAGGCTTCATACCACTCTCTAGTGCAAACTTTTGGGTAACAAAAGAATGCGAAGCTCCACAATCAAACAGAACGGTTGCTAGAGTTGAGTTGACGAGGAACATACCAAGTATGACATCCGGGTCTTCCTGGGCTTCCTCAGTGGTGACGTGATTCACATGACCTTTGCCATTGTTGGGCTTGTTGCGGGGAGCTGGGTTCCTTGGTGGCGCTCCACGGCCTTGACCTTGGTTTGGCGCATTGGGGCGCGGTGCATCTGGCTTCTTGTTGGGGCAGTGCCTAGAGATGTGTCCTGGCTGATCACATCCAAAGCAAGTGACCTGGCCTGGGTTGTTGTTGTTGCCACCATTGTTGTTATTAGGGTTGTTGTAGGCTGGCTTGGGATTTGCATACTGCTGAGGCTGGTAGCTTGGACGAGGTACATGAGGCCTAGCCTGCGGAGGCTGATAGGTTGGTTTGGCTTGGGTTGGCTGCCATGATCAGGGCTTCTGGTTGCTGGAACTACCCCTGTTGATCATCTTGCGCTTGCGAGTGTCCTTCATGGCACGGCGTTTGTCTTCAAGCATAAGGGCCTTGTTCACAAGGTCGAAGAAGGTCTGGCAGTCACAGACAATGAGTTGATACTGCAGGGCTTGCTGGAGCCCTTTCATGAAGCGTTCCATCTTAGCGGCCTCGGTGTTGACATCTTCAGGGGCACACCTCGATCGCAGGTTGAACTTCTGCATATACTCCTTGATAGAGCCACTTCCTTGCTTCAGCGCTCCGAATTCTCTCTTCTTGATAGCCATGATCCCAGAAGGAATGTGGGCGGTGCGGAATCCTTCCTTGAAGTCAGCCCAGGTGATCACACGGTCGCCTTGCATGACCTTGAATCCATCCCACCAAGCTTTGGCGGTACCTCCGAGGCAGTGAGAGGCATAAAGCACCTTCTCACGATCCTCATTGAAGTTGACCAGTGGAAGGAGGTCCTCGATGGTGCGGATCCAGTCATCGACATCAAGAGGTTTAGCAGTTTCGGTGAAGGTTGGGGGCGATTTCCTCATGAACTCAGACGGAGTGGAGCGGCCATTGCCGTTCCTGCCTTGCTGCTAGTTGTTCTCGAGGACTTGAGCCATCTGCTGGATAGCGGCAGTGTTGGCTTGGCGTTGCTCCCGGAGAACTTGGAGAAACTGAGTTATGGTCATGTTCTCCGGTGGAGGTGGTGGCGGGGGAATGTCGCCTTGTGGCTGCTCCGGGTGCTCTCCAGCATGAGTAGCCCCACCATCTCCCTGTTGCTGGGTGGAGTTGCCGACTTCAGGGTTGGTGAAGGAGCTGTTGCGGGTTGCAGTCACCATCCTGTTTGGAGAAGCCAAGTCAATTAACTGGGATAGATCAGAGGGAAAAGCAACAATGGAGAAAGCGCGCCTAAGGCAGTTGGTATAGTGCAAGTGTGGTAAAACAAAGGTCGAAAGACCAACTCATGACATTAAGATCAGATAGACGATGGAGTCGCTTACATGTTGCCTAAGGCAAAAGCGCGACTTGCATCGGGACCCAAACAACATTAACAAACAACAAGCACACATGGTTTCATATGAACCATTACACGGACTCGACTTCGCATGAGGGGTACATGACTGATCCTACCCTAGGGGTTCTCGGACTCAAGTGGTGGAGTTCTCGGTCTCATACTCACGCTCCTCTGGATCTTCCTCCAGATCGTCATCCGTACGGGCGTCATCTCCGGTCGAGGGGGTCGGAGAGTGGGAAGGTCCACTCCGACGACGCTTCGCCGGTGGTGCGGTGAAGAGCTCACGGTACTCCTTCGCACTGATACGATGTCAACGTGTGGGTGCATCTCTAGCTGGGCGTACTCCTCCTCTGTAAGCGACAGCTGATCGTCCCTTGGGGACTCCATCCTTCTTGATCTTGTCTGGCCTCATCTTGTCTTGATGGAGTAACTCTTGGGTGTGGTGAAGTTCCTCGCGGATCTTCATGGACTCCTTAATAAGGTTGTGAGCCACACTGTCGGCGGAGAGGCTGAAGTAGGTCTGGAACCTGAGTGGCATCCCATCCTCCTTGGATGGACTCAACGTCCAACTCTCGCCATTCTCATCCTTCTTGAAAGGGAGGTGGCGAGTGGCTGGCTCGTCAGCCATCTCCGGAATGATGTACCGAAGGTGGATAAGTGCCTTGCTGTTGGGTTCTAGAGTAGGTGCATCGCATGCGAATTAAAATTTTCTTACGCGCAGAACATCCAAGAACATGCTACGGAGATGGATCACAGTTCGTTACCACTAGACGTGCAGTGCTGTGCAGCAGAAGTAGAGTTGGGGAAGCGCGTTCGCATGGTCCGTCTCCTCCTCGTCCGATCTCCCTCGAACGGCCGATCCGATCTCCCTCGCGCAGCCGGTCGCCGGATCCCACGTACAGGTTCGCCGGAGCGGCGCAAGTGCACCGCCTCTAATGGTATCCGCGCGTGCAGGAGGAACACCTTGTTCATCCTTGTTGCAGCACGACCTCTTTCTCGTTCTGGTGAATCCGACCAACACTTCGGATTATCTCATAATGCTCATCGCATTGCCATGCTTATCCAGGTCAGATCACCCGAGGGGCCTAGAGTATATGTCTCCTCATCGGAGGGGCAAATCCCATCTTGCTCGACCACGTCTCACAGCATGGGTCTAGACAAGCCCGAAACCTACCTTTATAACTACCCTGTCACGGAGTAGCGTTTGGTCAGCCCAAAGCAAGTCTGTCACCATCCCGAGTACATGCGCCAGCTCAGGTCTTAGGACACTGAACGTATGTTGTACTAGAGACTCATAGATGACCTATCGCTGCGTCTCATGGTTGGGTCTGTCCAACTCAGACCTTATCTCAACTCGGATCCGAACACGTCGAATCCGACCAGATCTTTCTGAGTCCATTTTATCCAGCTAGCATCCAATGCTACATGGTCAGTGAGACAGGACCGTCCACCGTGTCATATGCTAGTCTAACTAGCTGCGTGCCCACACAGCCCTTTCGACTAGGGACCATTTAGGACAGTCATCATACAATGCATAGTCTCACAAACAAGTCACGTACTTGTTAATACACATCATTGATAATGTCGAAGGACTATCTTTATTCATAAACACATAGGAAATATCATGATACATGATTGCCTCTAGGGCATATCTCCAACAGTCTCCCACTTGCACTAGAGTCAATCAAATAGACATCGAATGCCCATAGCTCTAATGTGTCCCTCATGCTTGGGTTGTGGAAGAGGCTTAGTCAACGGATCTGCAACATTTTCATCCGTATGAATCTTGCATAAATTAGTATCACCATTCTTTACGAGCTTTCTTATCAGGTGATACTTTCAGTCTATGTGCCTGGTCTTGTGGTGTTGTCTCGGTTCCTTGGCCTGTGCGATGGCACCTGAATTGTCGCAATACAGGTCCAAATGTTTTGCCCAGCCCGGGAACACACCAAGATCCTCTAGGAACTTTCCGAATCCAAACACCTTCCTTTGCGGCTTCACAAGCCGCAATGTATTCGGCCTCTGTTGTGGAGTCGGACACTGTATCTTGCTTGGAACTCGTCCAGCTCACTGCTCCTCCATTCATGACATACACGAATCCAGTCTGCGATCAACAATCATCGCTGTCGGTTCGGAAACTAGCATCAGCGTAACCCATTACGCAAAGCTCCTCCTCACCTCCATAAACTAGGAACATCTCTTTAGTCCTTTTCAGGTACTTCAGGATACTTTTCACCGCTGCCCAGTGACTCCCACCTGGGTCGGCCTGGTATCTGCTTGTTAAGCTTATTGCACAGGCAACATCAGGCCGAGTACATAGCATGGCATACATGATAGATCCTATTGCCGAAGCATACGGAATCCTACTCATCCGGTTCCGCACATCAGAAGTCGTAGGACTCTGAGTCTTGCTTAGCCTTATGCCATGTGAGATGGGCAAGAACCCTTTCTTGGCCTCACTCATGTTGAACCTTTTCAAAACTTTGTCCATGTACGTGCTCTGGCTCAAGCCGAGCAGCCTCCTTGATCTATCTCTATAGATCTTGATGCCTAAAATGTATACTGCCTCTCCAAGGTATTTCATCGAAAACTTGCCATTCAATGATTCCTTGACTGAGTTCAGCATCGAAACATCATTTTCGATCTACAGTATGTCATCCACATACAGGATTAAAAATACTACCGAGCTCCCACTAGACTTCTTGTATAAACAATAGTCCTCTTCGTTCTTGATGAAACCGAGGTCAACGATGACTTCATCAAAACGAATGTTCCAACTCCGAGCAGCTTGCTTCAATTCATAAATGGATCTCTTGAGCTTGCATATTTTACTAGCATTATTTGGATCGACAAAACCTTCAGGCTGTATCATGTATACACCCTCCTTTAAATTTCCATGAAGGAAAGCCGTTTTGACATCCATCTGCCATCTCTCATAATCGAAATATGCAGCTATAGCTAGTATGATCCTCACCGACTTTAGCATCGCTACTGGCAAGTAGATCTCGTCATAGTCAATTCCTTGAACTTGTCCATAACCTTTAGCGACAAGCCGAGCTTTGTGGATTTGAACATTTCCATCCACATCGGTTTTCTTATTAAAGACCCATTTGCAACTAATGGTAGTTACGCCAGGTGGCGGATCAACCAAGTCTGAGACTTGATTATCATCCATGGACTTTAACTCGGATCTCATGGTCTCCAGCCATGCCTCGGAATCTGGGCTCACCATCTCTTCCGCATACGTGGCCGGCTCATCGCTTTCTAGCAACAACACATTGCGCACTCTACGCAATCTATCCGACCGCCGTGGCTCCGGTGCTGATTTCACTACGGGTTCACTGACCAACTCCGGTATGATCTGATCACTAGCCGATCTGTCCCCGAGTGGCTCTCGAACTTCTTCGAGTCGTACCGTTCTCCCACTGGCTTCCCGACTGAGAAACTCTTTCTCTAGGAAAACCCAGTTCCGAGCAACAAACACTTTGTTCTCTTCTCGGTTGTTGAAGCTGTATCCCAAGGTTTCCCTCGGATATCCCACGAATATGCATTTATCCGACTTGGGTGTAAGCTTGTCCGACATGAGTCGTTTGACAAATGCTTCACAACCCCAAATCTTTAGAAAAGACAAACTAGGACTCTTCCCAGTCCACATCTCATGTGGTGTCTTATCTACGAACTTCGATGGTACCCTATTAAGTGTGAAAGGTGCAGTTTCTAGAGCGTATCCCCAGAATGACAAGGGTAAATCCGATTTGCTCATCATTGATCGGACCATGTCCAACAAGGTTCGATTTATCCATTCTGACACGCCGTTTCTCTGCGGCGTACCAGGAGGTGTGAGCTGAGGTACTATACCTCGGCTTTTCAGATGATCATCAAACTCCTGGCTCATGTACTTACCTCCACGATCTGATCGTAGAAGCTTTATTGTCTTGCCGAGCTGATTTTCAACCTCGTTCTGAAACTCTTTGAACTTTTCAAAAGTTTCCGACTTGTGCCTCATCAAATAGATATATCCATATCTACTCAAGTCGTCGGTAAAAGTCACGAAGTACTGAAAGACACCTCTGGCCGTTGTGCTCATTGGACCACACACATCACTTTGTATAAGCTCCAACAGCTCGGACGCCCTTTCGCAACTCTTTGCAAAAGGAGACTTAGTCATCGTGCCGAGCAAGCATGATTCGCATGTCTCAAACGACCCGAAGTCGGACGAAGTTAGGAGTCCATCATCATGGAGTTCTTCATGCGTTTCAGACTAATATGTCCAAGCCGGCAATGCCAGAAGTAAGTCGGATTTATCTCATTAAGCTTATGCCTCTTGACATTCATATTATAGAATGGTTCGTTTCTAGATTTAAAATAAATAGCCCATCCACAATGGGTGCATAGCCGTAGAACATTCCATTCAAATAAAATGAACAACCATTGTCCTTTAAACTGAATTCGTAACCTTGACTCATCAAGCATGAGGCAGAAATAATGTTCCGACTAAGTACGGGAATATAATAACAATTATTCAATTCCAAAATAAATCCAAAAGGAAGCTTGAGCAGCATCGTGCCGACCTCCAACGCAACAACTCTTGCTTTGTTGCTGACCCTGATGTCAATCTCCCCTTGTGCCACACGCCTAGTTCTTATCAGCCCCTGCATCGAGTTGCAAATATGAACAACCGATCCGATATCAAATACCCAAGGGCTACTAGGTATGTCAACAAGGTAAATGTCTATAACATATGTAACAAGTGTACCTTTGCCTGAAGAAGCATTTCCGGCCTTCTTGCCATGCTCAACAAGCCACTTGCTATAGTTCCTCTTCCAGTGACCAGTTTCCTTGCAATGAAAGCAAACGGTCTTGGACTCCTGTCCCGGCTTCGGCGCAGCGGCGGAGACAACCTTCTGCGTGCCCTTTGCCTTACCCTTTTTCTTGGACCAACTCTTCTTGAACTTAGCCGAGTTCTGCACCATCAACACTTGATGCGTGCCCTTCTTAATATTTTGCTCTGCCACCTTAAGCATCCCATGCAATTCAGTGAGCTTCTTATCCATGCCATGCATATGATAGTTCGAGACAAACGTCCCATAGCTAGGTGGAAGAAAACCCAGAATTGCATCCGTGGACAGCTCGTCCCCAAGTGGGAAGCCTAACTAATCCAAAGCTTGACGTACCCGATCATCTTGATCACATGCGGGCTCAGTGGATCACCCTCTTACAGCTTACAATCTGTCAAGGATTGCCAGACGTTGAACCTTTCGGTCCTAGCCTGCACCCGAAACATGCTCTTGAGACTCTCGATCATATCGAAAGCGTCAACGTTTTCGAAATGCTGTTGCAAATCGGGCTCCATACAAGCCAGCATGAGGCAGCTGATCTCGTTTGATTCATCAATGAGTTTCTGATGGGCATTCTTGGTTGTGGCACTAGCATTCTCAGCAGGTTCCTCTGGAAGTAGATCCTCTAGAACATGTTCCTTTTTATCGTGCTTGAGAACAATTCTAAAATTTCTATACCATGTGGTAAAGTTTGTTCCATTCAGTTTATCCTTTTCCAGAATTGATTTCAATGCAAAGTTGGGTGGAGGAGGTGGTGCCATTGATCTACAACAGAAAATATGCAATCACTAAGCAATGTGTTCATGTACAGTAATTCAAGCCTTAAACAGAACTACTTCCACTGAAGTCGTCATCCCTCCGCAAACTCTCAGTGATTCAGGATCCATCTAGCGCGAGCGACTAGTGAGCTTTAGCATCACTGCTAGCCAACTTGCCTATTCGGTAAGCAACTCCTTGCTAATCGTATCTCTATACGACTCCTATCGGTCGGGTAGGTATCTCATACCCCAGCTCCCGACCTTCTTTGCTACAAGGCCCAAAACCGTTTTGATAGCCTTGTCAAGTTAACCTGATGCAGTGCATGTCCCTATCTGACACGAACCCACCTGTTAAAGGACACCTAGTAGCACCTCAATTTTATGAGACCACCACTAGATGTACTTGACGTGCGAAGGTGCAACATCAGGAATGGCAATGTGCCTGATATTAACAAGGGATCTTTCTACCATAAAAACATGCATAGAAAACAAGAAGCGATATCAATCACATATAAACATAAATATGTGAAATAGTATGGCTACTTCATGGATGTCCTTCCAGGCCGGCTCCAACCCCGATGACTAGGGCGGAACTCCATCTTGTTCCTCATGCCGGGACGCCAAAACCTCGAACTTGATCTCTGTCCTCCATGTACTACAACTAGTAATGAATTTTACAGAGAATCACAAGTCGACACGCATGCCGTTATACAATATAATGACAGCACTTTGGCTCCTGCCGCCTGACAATCATGTCACGCAGGTCATGTTAAAATACACACATGCATCACATACATATGAGCCATACTATTCACATCAAACCTGCAAAACAAAGTTACGCATAGAATCGCATTCTATCGGTTTGTGTATCGTGTACGAAATACAAGACGCTACGCACACGGCTGTTGGGTTCTACCGTAGGTGCATCGCATGCGAATTAAATTTTTCCTACGCGCAGAACATCCAACAACATGCTACGGAGATGGATCACAGTTCATTACCACTAGACGCGCAGTGCCGTGCAGCGGAAGTAGAGTTGGGGCAGCGCGTTCGCGTGGTCCGTCTCCTCCTCGTCCGATCTCCCTCGAATGGCCGATCCGATCTCCCTCGCGCAGCTGGTCGCCGGATCCCACGTACAGGTTCACCGGAGCGGCGCAAGTGCACCGCCTCTAACGGTATCCGCGCGTGCAGGAGGAACACCGTGCGGTGGACAGCTAGGTCTGATCACACAGTCGGCGGCGGGAAGTGGAGGTGGCTAGTTGCAACACATGGAAAGCCCTAATGACGGCGCTGAAGTGATCAATTGGATGGGTGTGCCACACCTCCACTATATATATGCATCCGGCGCGGGCTCAACTCTTGGGCCTCGCACGGATCCTAAAGCCCACGTGTTCCTTCCCTTAAGCGCGTGACCCCTTAGGTTCTCGTTCACTTGG
This sequence comes from Elymus sibiricus, assembly GCA_039707655.1. Lineage (NCBI taxonomy): Eukaryota > Viridiplantae > Streptophyta > Magnoliopsida > Poales > Poaceae > Elymus > Elymus sibiricus. The sequence continues at coordinate 214,388,910 of CM077665.1, read as the reverse complement.
TCACGAGTCAGATTACATCCGGCTAAACTAGTTGGTAGCGGCCTCTAGCAAAGTGTGTCGACTCCAAGTGTCCGATGAAGCTGGTTAGGCGAACCTGTACATCACACTTCTGTTCCCTTTGCCACACGATATATGTTGTCGTGCTCAAGGCAACATGGTCATCCTTGTTGCAGCACGACCTCTTTCTCGTTCCGGTGAATCTGACCAACACTTCGGATTATCTCATAATCCTCATCGCATGGCCATGCTTATCTAGGTCGGATCACCCGAGGGGCCCAGAGTATATCTCTCCTCATCGGAGGGGCAAATCTCATCTTGCTCGACCACTTTCCGCAGCATGGGTCTGGACAAGCCCGAAACCTACCTTTATAACTACCCTGTCACGGAGTAGCGTTTGGTCGGCCCAAAGCAAGTCTGTCACCACCCCGAGTACATGCGCCAGCTCAGGTCTTAGGATAAAAAACATATGTTGTACTAGAGACTCACGGATGACCTATCGCTGTGTCTCATGGTTGGGTCTTTCCAACTCAGACCTTATGTCGACTCGGATCCGACCATGTCGAATCCGACCAGATCTTTCTGAGTCCATATTATCCGGCTAGCATCCAATGCTACATGGTCAGTGAGACAGGACCATCCACCGTGTCATATGCTAGTCTAACTGGCTGCGCGTCCACACAACCCTTTCGACTAGGGACCATTTAGGACAGTCATCATACAATGCATAGTCTCACAAACAAGTCACGTACTTGTTAATACACATCATTGACAATGTCCAAGGACTATCTTTATTCATAAACACATAGGAAATATCATCATACATGATTGCCTCTAGGGCATATTTCCAACACTTGCGTGCAGCCGTCTTGATTGCGAGCGCCAGGGTCTCCATCTGTGGTCCCTCAAAAGAACCAACTAGTCGGGGTGTCATTTGCCTTCACGACCACATCAACGTGGTACAACTTAATGACGACATCGACCCAGTGCTCGTGGTAGAGGAAAATGGGTGGTCGGCGATACTGGCAGTTCTCCAGGCTATCCTCAAGGAGAAGGGGAAAGCAGGATGCTAGGAGGTCTTCGGGTACGACGGCCATCTACAAAGGTTTGAAGGGAGCTGAGTCAGTAGAGTGTTGAGAGAAGACTAGAAGAGATAAGAAGTGCAGAAACTCCTAAGTATAGGTACTAGGTATAGTTTTGAAAATGGTTTTATCCTAACTAACGTCCATGCTAACTAAGGCTTCCTACAGTCAGGATGGCTCTGATACCAGCTCTGTGGGGACCCCGACTCATAAGTCGTGATCACCGAATGCACGTGTACAATGATCCCAGCGATCAATGCTCACTGAACACACAGAAACTGAATAACAAGAGTCTTACATCCATACATACCGTCTTACATAAATAAAGACGTTCAAGGTCAAGTCTTACATAGATAGGGCCATGAAGGCCAAATAGAAAACATAAACTCGCAGCGGAAATCTTGAAATATAGCATAGACCCATGCCGTCTGCCTTAACCCTACAGGCATTCTGACTGGGAAGCATCCTAATTCGCATGTTCGTCACGAACAAACTCTTCACCATAGTCATGCACATCCATGCCTGGCCAATTAAACAACTAGTAGCAAGCCAATGAGTACTTTGAATGTACTCGCAAGCAACCCATGTTTTGGAACAAGGTATAACAATGCATGATATAGCACGAAGTAGGTAAGTTTTGCAGAAAGCTATTTTTTAGTGCAATGACATGTTCAATCAACTGTAAGCATGCATCAAATGGTTACAAGAATCCGTATGAACAGGTTACGGATATCAATATAAACAAGCTCTGAACATCTCATGTTCAATCATCACGTCAAGTCATCTGACTTGACTCAAGTATCATCTTTGTCACAACGCCCACACACGCCAAGTTTTTGTAAACAATGGACGTAGTTTAAGAAGCACCACCCAACTGTCCTTGATCGTGGACACGGCTTTTCGAATAGTTTTACACTCTACAGCGGTTGCACAATTTACCCACAAGACTCGGGGAACTTCCGTGTCAAGCCACGACTCGCGGTATATCACATACACGAGGTAAGCACCCGAACAATGCCTTTGCCTTGACGATACTAACAAAGAGTACACTCGTTAGCACACAAGCCGCATGATGTACATCACCAGTATCATCCATGAAGGGACCAACGGTGTGCCCGGTGTCTGTAAAAACAGCCCATGGTCGCCCTACCTGGCACGACCCCGTATCGAGAGTGACCACGTCACTCCAGCCACTAGTGATGCGGGCTCAATGCTAGTACCTACCAAAGTATTCCACAAAGCCCCGTCCCATAAGGGGTATCGTGGTTGTACATGTAAGGTTGGGACGGTCAACGAATCTTAAATCTAATCCGTTTTTCAAAACACACACACATCTTGCTCCGGTACACCACTTCTTTCTCAAGTGGTTATGTAGCTCATTTTCTCCCTCGGGCATTAGTGGCACCCGACGGGGTTTTCGATAAGTCTTTGAAAGCATTTGTTTCCAACACCATGCATATTCCCATCCCATTTTGCGTAGCAACTACTTAAGCATCCTATCTACTCCCACCCACATAACCCTCATAGGAAGATAGGGTCATGCATGATGCAAGTATCAATGGAAAAGTAAGAGAGTCATCCACCGAATTGGTCACCACACCATCATGATCAATACATTGAAATAAAGTGCTATATGTCATGCATGAAAAAGTTTCTTAGGCATGGTCAACGGGCTGCTTGCCTGGCTCAACAAAGTCTTGGGGGGTCTTCAAAATCTTCTGGTCCAACTGCCTCGTCAACAACACAATCTATCGTCGCAAATTTTAACGCGCAAAAATAAGAACACAGCAAAAACAGAGAAAATAACCCAATTCTAAAATGTCACACCACTCTGTAAAACACTACAACAAAAACTAAAAATATTAGTTTATATTTTTGAAATGAAAAAGGTGGTGAAAAGTATTTTAACAGTGGTCTTAAATATTCAAAACTAGGTTTTACATAAAACCAGTACACCAAGGTTGTCAGAATCGCGATTCTGTTATACGATTCTACGACTTTACGATCCAAACTAACCCCTCTGATTCTACGATTATAGTTCATAAAATCTACGTTTCTAAGATTCTGATAGTGAAGATTCTATGATTTTGATCGTACCATCGGAGTTCCGATCCGATTCAAAATCACGATTCTGACAACCTTGCAGTACAAAAAACATTTTCAAAACATTTCATAATTGGCATCAATAAATAGTACATATTATTACAAGATTTTATAAACTTGAATCATGGGATTTGGACCTATATTTATTCCTGTGGAAATTTTGGAAAAATGCTAGAAAACAGAAAAAGAAAAAGGGCACGGTGCCCAGGGCCAAAACTGGCCACAGCTGGGCCGGCCCAGAGCAAAGCGGCCTCAGGCGAACTGGTGCGTCCGCGCTCGCCAGGTTCAAACCTGACGGGCGCGGCCAGGGTGCCACCCACACATAGGGGGAGAGAGACGGAGGGGTCGATAACAGGTGGAGCCCACATGTCATCTCCTTCCTCTCGATAGGGAGGTGGCGAAGCTCACCGGTGATGATCCTGGACACGATGAGGGCAACCGAGGGCAGGAATGGGATGAACTTCGAGTCGCCGTTGTAGTGGAGGTGGAGAGGGGCGCTGGGGTGCAGCAGTTCGCCGGCGACAAGCACCCGCAGCGGAGGAGCTCGGGGAGAGGTCGCTGCCGACGTTCCTTAGCTGCAAAAGCATGGGCAAGAGAGGGAATCGCGTCAGGGCAACGAGGTAGGGCCACGGGAAGGAAAAACGGGGCCGGAGAAGCTTTGTACCACGAGATCAACGGTGGGCAGACCCGGCGGAGGTCTGGTCGATCCCAAGCACTGGGCACGGGGAGGTCGAGTGGGGCATTCTGGAGCTCGATTGGAAGGGAGAGATGGGGTCCAGAGAGGAGAGAGAGGGGCTCGGGGAGGCCCTTAAGTAGGGAATCCAGGGGCTCGCCGTGGCCCGAGCTCACGGCTCCCGCGAGGATGATGCGGCCAACTACAGAGGGGGGCTAGGGGCTCTCTGCGGCGTTCGTGGAGGAGGAGCAGGGAGCTGGGATGCCAGAGGGGGAGAGGAGCGTGCTCGAGGCGGGTCCCATAGGTGGACAGGGAGTGGTGCGCTTGGGCGGGCTCGCCAGAGGGAAGACGACGGGGAGGGAGAAGGGGGCCGACCAGGAGGCTTGCCACGGACGCAACGACCGTCATGGGGGACAACTTTCCCGACGCTATAGGTGGTTAGGGCCTCGGGATGGGCTGGCTACAGTGTGGTGGTGCACTGTAGCATGCTCCAAAGCATGCGTATTGCATGCCAGGGGCATGTCCACACGCTCTGGGCTCGTCTCAGTTTGTGCACTAGCTGCTGGAAGGTTTGGAGATGCCCTGGGTGTCACTTAAGAGGTAAGGAAAGGGGCAGAAGTAAAATGAGAGGTAGAAATGGGGCTGTCCAGGCTGACCATAGAGGTAAAAATAGGGTTTTACCCTAGCAATCATTGATCTGCTGAGGAGAGGGAGTTACTAGGGGTAGAGGGTAACAATTAGGGGCTGTGATAAAAAGTTGAGGGCATGGAGAACCCATTAGGTGCTCCAATCATTGATCACAAAAATAATGCAGAAGGTGTTTGATGATGGTTTGGCCAAGTAAAATGAGTTTCCTTGCCATGATATTTACCAGGATCAAGGAGAAGGTAGAAATAAGGTTGATCAGCAAGTTTGAGCTTATTTGTGGAAAGTTGGCAATGTAAACTTTGTAAACCCTAGAAATGAACAAAATCAGATTTCTATAGATCTAGGCATGCTAATCAATTCTCCTTAATGCACCACTTGGTGTAGTAGCATTATTTGGGGATTAGAACATGTCCACAAGGGTTGGGGTCAATAGGAGAAACTTCACAATGTAAAGTTGTTCAAATTTGATTCTGGACAGAGAGGGTTTTGCGATATTTTGGTGAACCAAAATAACTTGGATTGGGATGAAACTTTGCAAGGTCATCACAATTGGCATATGTGTCCTGCTAGAATTTTCCTTGATTTATTTGGGAATATTTCCTATAGAAATATTTCAAAAGCTTGAAACAGACAGAAAGGGTTTTGGAAGGTTTTGTCCAATATTTTGAACATCAGCACGTGCTGAAAATCATATATATGGAAAATATATGTCCACTGAGTTTCCCTAAATTTTCTCAAATATTTTAAAAGCATAAAAATAATTTTTCCCTAGGAAAGACCATTTCCGGCCTTAAATAAAAGCCTTTAAAGAAAATAGGACAATAATATTTAAAATTATTATTAGGTGGTTTTGGGAAGTCTTATATATACTAGGTTCCAAATAAAGTCTTTTTGGCAAAACAATCCACCCAATTTTAGGACTTGTAGTACAAACCTCAATTCAGGGGTTTTTGAAAACCTAATTTGAATAAACCCTTTTTGGACAAAATAATATTTGATAAAAATAGTTTTAGGTACTGTACACATGGCATGATCATTGGGTAGGGAGTTTGGGTCAAGGAAGTGAGTATGGAGAGTAGGAGGAAGTAGAATCTTTGAGTGCCAAGACACATCATCCAAACAACAAACACCAAACAACTCAAACAAGCACTTGCACTCAAAAAGTTTTAAATGGGTCCAAATTTTATAAATCCATAGCATAGCAGAGTGATACAAACACACGGTGTGACATGGAGTCTAATCAGGCTTGCCGGTCGCCAGCTCGAGGGTTGCCGCCTCTTCATCCTCAGCCTCTCTCTCCACCACCGGTGCAACACTAACCACTCGTTTTAGAAGCAACGACTCCCGTGGTTTAGGCGCAACTAGTATTGGTATTGAGGACAAGTATTTCTTCAAGTCTTGCAGCACTGTCGACGGTTCCGGTGTCCATTTCATTGAACTGCCTTTTTCAAGATTTTGAAAAACGGCAAGGCGCGCTCTGCAGATTTGGAAATGAACCTGCTGAGCGCGGCGATCTAACCTACCAATCTGTGTACGTCCTTGAGGCACTTCGGTGCCTCCAATTGCTCGATTGCTTCTATCTTGGCGGGGTTAGCTTCAATCCCGCGCTGCGACACGAAAAACCCGAGAAGCTTGCCGGATGGTACTCCAAATACGCACTTCTCAGGATTGAGTTTCAAGTTGATCTAGCGCAAGTTTGCAAATGTTTCTTCTAGATCTTGGATGATTGTTGCATTGTCCTTGGTCTTGACCAGTATATCATCCATGTATGCTTCTGTGGGATCGAGAAGGGATGTCTAGAGAGGGGGGGGGGGTGAATAGACTTCTTGATAAAATGAAAACCTAACCGTTTCCCAATTTTAATGGTCGGCAGCTTTTAGCAATTCTAACAAGTCTAGTGCACCGTAAACATGCTAGTCAACAATTATATCAGCGAAAAATAAAGACAAGCACATGTAAGAAAGAGTAGAGGTAGGAAGATCAAACGCAATTGATGACACGAAGATTTTTCCCATGGTTTTGATAGTTGGTGATATCATACGTCCACGGTGATGGAGACTTCATCCCACAGAGGGTAGCGGTCGCAAGAGTCCAAAGAGGGCTCCACCCAAAAGGGTCCACGAAGTAGCAACCTCATCTATTCCATCACAACTTCCGTCCACGAAGGACTAGCCTCACTATTGGCAGATCTTCATGAAGTAGGCGATCTCCTTGCCCGTACAAACTTCTTGGTTCAACTCCACAACATGAAGAAGGAGGCTCCCTAGCAACACCTAACCAATCTAGGAGACTCCACTCTCCAAAAGGTAATAGATGTGGTAACAATGATGAACTCCTTGCTCTTGTGCTTCAAAAGATAGTCTACTCAACACACAATCACTCTCTCATAGATTTGGCTTGGTAGAAGAGGTTGATTGGGTGGAACGCAACTTGGGGAGGCTAGAAATCAAGATTCATATGGTTGGAGTGGAAGATCTTGATCTCAACACATGAGTAGGTGGCTCTTTCTCAGAAAAATGGATGGGGCAAGTGAAGGTATGTTCTGAGTGCTTCCTCCGCGAGTGAGAGGAGGTGGAGGGGGTATATATAGGCATCTTCAAAAATCCAACCGTTACAACATTTTTTGCCAACTCGGTGAAACCGAAGTAAAAACCGAAGTAAAAACTCGGTGAAACCTAGTGCAAAATGTGGCAACTTTCGGCTTTTCGGTGAGACCGATATATAAATTTGGGTGGTACCGATATGGGTGACTTGGGCAGTTTCCAAATCTCGGTGAGACCGATTTTCAAAACTCGAAAATTGCGATTCTTAAAAATAGGTTAGGTGACCCCGACTCATAAGTCGTGATCACCGAATGCACGTGTACAGTGATCCCAGAGATCAATGCTCACTGAACACACAGAAGCTGAATAACAAGAGTCTTACATCAACATTTAGCGTCTTACATAAATAAAGACCATGCAGGTCAAGTCTTACATAGATAGGGATGCAAGGGACAAACACTTAAACATAACAAGCAGCGGAAATCTTGATCGGAAGCGTGAACCCATGCCATCTACCTTAAACCTACAGGCATTCTGACTGGGAAGCGTCCTAGATTGCATGTTCGTCGCCATCAAACTCTTCACCATATTCCTGCTCTTCCATGCCTGGCCAATTAAATAACCAGTGGCAAGCCAATGAGTACTTTGAATGTACTCGCAAGCAACCCAAGTTTTGGAACAAGGCAATAACAATGCATGATATAGCACTATGTAGGTAAGTTTTGCGGAAAGCTAATTTTGAGTGCAAGGACATGATCAAGATAACTAGTAATAGCATGCAACATGAGGATACAAGAATCCGCACAAACGGGTTACCGATATCAATATAATCAAGGTCTGAACATCTCATGTTCAATTATCATGTCAAGTCATCTGACTTAAGTGAAGTACCCTCTTTTTCACCATCACACACACACACACACCAAGTTTAGTAAACATTGGACGTAGCACAAGAGCGGTCATCCAACTGTCCTTGACCATGGGCACGGCTATTCGAATAGTTTGACACTCTGCAGAGGTTGCACACTTTACCCACAAGACTCGGGAAACTTACGTGTCAAGCCACGACTCGCGGTATTGTCCATACCCGAGGTAAGTACCCGAACATTGTCTTTCCCCTGAGGATACCAAACAAAGAGTCCACTCGATTGGTACCCAGCCCACATGATGTACATCACAAGTAACATCCATGCAGGGACCAACGGTGTGCCCGGTGCGTGTGAAGACAGCGCATCATCGTCCTTACCGGCACGACCCCGTATCGAGAGTGACCTCGTCACTCCCGCCACTAGTAATGCAGGCTCTATGCTAGTACCCATCAAAGTAATCAACAAAGCCCCATCCCATAAGGGGTATCGTGGTTGTACATGTAAGGTTGGAATAACGGTCGCAACTTACACCAATCCGTTTTCGAAAACCACTCTCACTCACTTGCTCCGGTACACCACTTCTTTTTCAAGTGGTTACCCAACTCAACATCATCTCCCTCGGGCATTAGTGGCACCCGACGGGGTTTTCGAAAAGTCTTTGAAAACACTCTTGTTTCCAACACCATGCATATTCCCATCCCATTTGCGTAGCATCTACTAAGCATCCTATCTACTCCCACCCGCACAACCCTCATAAGTAAGGTAGGGTCATGCACGATGCAAGTATCAACGGAAAAGTATCGGAGGCATCCCACCGAAGTGGTCACCACATCAACATGATCATCATCACGGAAACAAGTGCTATATGACATGCAAATAAAGGGGTTCATAGTCATGGTCAAAAGGCTACTTGCCTGGCTCAACAAAGTCTTCGGGGTCTTCAAAGTCTTCGGGTCCAACTCCCTCGTCAACATCGCAATCTATCGTCGCGATAAATAACGATAATAATAAGCATCACAACAAAAACAGAGCACAAAACTCACTTCTAAAATGTTACCCTACTCCGATAAATACTACAAAATATTCTAAAAATATTTGCCTAAGGTTTTGTTGTGAAAAAGATTTTGAAAACTATTTAAACAGAGGCTAAAATTAATCAAAAGTAGCTTTTAAAGAAAATCAGTACATAAAATGTTTTCAAAAATCTACACAAGTGGCACTATAAATTCTACATAATGTTACAAGATTTGTGGTGGAAAAATAATTGGAATTGGACAAATATTTAATTCTGTGGGATTTTTGCAAAACTGCCAGAAAAAGAAAAAGAAAAGGGCTCCAGTGCCCTGGGCCAGATCTGGCCGCAGCTGGGCCGGCCCAGAGGCTAGACAGCCCAGGCGAACCGGGCGTCCGCGCCGTGCCAGGTTTAAACCTGATGGGCGGGCCCCACGGGCCAGCGAGAGAGAGACGCGGAAGGGGCGCGGGAAGCTGTCGAACGGGCCCCACTTGGCGGGGTCGTAGTCCACCCCTCGCCAGAGGGCGGCGAGGCTCACCGGCGGCGACTAGGGGCACGGCGAGGCAAGCAGATGATGGGAATGAACTCAGGGTGCTACCGCCGGTCGTTTAGAGGTGGAGGGGGACGCCGGGGAGCTGGGAGTCGCCGGGGATGAGGTACCCGCGGCGGAGGTGCTTCGGCACGAGCTCGAAGTTGACGATTCTTGCCGCCATCCGGGCGGAGAGGAGGGGGAAGAGGACCAGGGGCCTGCTACGTTCCCGATGGAGGAGAGAGAAGAGCCGGAGCGGGCCTATGTCCCGAGATCGATGGAGCCCCGACGCGGCGGCGCCTCGGTCGATCCCGAGCACTGGTGCTCCGAGAGGTTACTTGGGGGCGTAGGGGGTTCGATTGGAAGGAGGAGGGGGTCAGCAGAGGGGGGAGAGAGAGGCTCGGGGTGCCTTTATATAGGCAGGGCGATGTCCACCGAGCTCGGGTACGCCGGTGAGCTCGGAGCCGAGGCTAGGTGGTGTTGTGGTAAAAATTTGGAGTGAAGGAGAATAGAGGAAGGGGCTCAATCATTGATTCTTGGATTCTGCCTGAAGGTGTTTGATCAGTGTTTGGGCAAGCTAATGGAGTTTTCTTGCCATGAAATTTAACAGGGTGATAATGTAGGTAAAATTAGAGTGGATCACCAAGTTTGAGCCCATTTGAAGAAAGTTCACAATGCAACTTGGTAAAACCATAGAAATCAACAGAATCAGATTTTCGTAGATCTAGCCATGCATTTCACTTCCCCCAAATCCACCACTTGGTGTGGTATCATCATTTGGGGTTTAGCACATGCCCACAAAGTTTGGGGTCAATAGGACAAACTTCACAATGTAAAGTTGTTCAAACTTGACTCTGGACAGGAATGGTTTTCGAATATTTTGGTGAAGCAAATCAATTGGAATTCAGATGAAACTTTGCAAGATCATCACATATAGCATGTGAGTCTTGCTGGAATTTTCCTGCAATGTATTGACAATATTTCTTATAGAAATATTTCAAAATCTTGATTTGGACAGAAAGGGTTTTGAGGGGTTTTGCCCATGATTTTGAACATGACCTTGTGTTGAAACTCATATATATGGAAAATATATGTCCACTGAGTTTCCCTAAATTTTCTCAAATATTTTTAAAGCATTTAATTAATTTTACCGTATGAAAAACCATTTCTGTCCTTAAGAAAAAGCCTTTAAATAAAATAGTAAAATAATCTTTAAAATTAATATTTGGTGGTTTTGGGAAGTATTATATATAGTGGGTTTCAAATAAAGCCTTTGAGGAAAAAGGATCCGCCCAATTTGAGGACTTGTAGTGCAAACCTCAATTCAGGGGTTTTTTGAAAACCTAGTTTGAATAAATCCTTTTTGGCCAAAATAAATTTTGATAAAAATAGTTTTAGGTACTATACACATGGTATGATCATTGGGCAAGAAGTTTGGATCAGGGAAGATAAATATGGAGAGGAGTAGAGCCTAAGAGTGCCATACACAAACAACCAAACAAGCAAACAAGCAACAATTCAAACAAGCTCATGCATTGAAAAACTTTTAATTGGTTCCAAATTTTGTAAACCCAAGCATAGCAAAATGATACAAATACAAGGTGTGACAATAGGATACCAAAGCATTGGTCACTGGTTTTGGTTGCACCGATTGGAATGTTGGTGGCACTGAAATCTTAGGGTTTTGGCTAGGATCTGTCCAGGGTTAAAAGTCGGTAGGCCCGAATATTAAAAGTTGGTGGCACCGATTTTATTGGTAGGGTTTAGACAAAGATTTTTTGGGAGAGTTTCATGCGTATTTTTTGTGGCTAATCTCTGAGCACTTGAGCAACCAGATCATCATAGAAACGTCACCCCCTTTTAATAGTATTGGCTTTCCTATGGACTCAAAAATGATTTCTCGCAAAAATGTAAAATGTAGAGACTTCAAGCTTGATGAATTGCCAATCCTAATCCTTTTCTTCTTCTTTTTTCCTTGGGGATTCTCCACACATTCTCTATGGACTTCATCTGAAATAAGGTAGGCAAAACTATTAGTCCAAGAGACAATGTATGTTGTCATGAATTATGAAAACCTCCAAGGGAGCATATGTGCTTTCAATCTCCCACTTTTTGGTAATTGATGACAACATACAATAAAAGCTTCAAATTGAGATATTCAAGGATATATGAAAGCTTTGAGAAGCACATGACTAAGACAAGCTCCCCCTAACTGTGTGCAATCCTTTTAAAGGATGATTTCTTTGGAATGCATGAATACACACATAGTAGAAGGGATATGATAAGTCATGTGAACCTTGGCTATATGCATCAAATAAATGTGAATTATATGTTTCCATGTTCAAGACTTCACTCTTGCAAACAATATGTGCAAGAAGCAAGAGATCATCTTGACCAAGGATATGATCCATATACTTACCTTGAAGTTCTTGAGCAGTTTAACACTAGAAACACACTTGAGAAAACAATGTTAGGAAACACAAGAGTATTCTACTTATTCAAATGCAAAAGAATTCAACTGTACCAAGATATGGAAGACATATAGAAGATAAAAAATTTAAAATTTGATATGTCTCCAAGAAAATTTAGAACTTTTCTCTGCTAGATATGGATTTGTATGTCTTCCTCTCCTCCTGAATCTTAGCATGTAGATAATGGAAGTAGGTAGGGTGAGACAAGTATAACATGAGAACATATGCACTATCTCCTTAAAATGATAGTATGAATTTGGTCTTCTCTCTCCCCTGTAGGATCGAAAGTATGTCTAGAGGGGGGTGATTAGACTACTTGACCAATAAAAATCTAACCTTTTCCCAATGTTATTTATGGGCAGATTTTAGCAATTGTAGCAAGTCATGTTCACCCTACACATGCAAGTCTAAGAGTATAGCAGCGGAAAGTAAAGACACGCAAATGTAAGAGGTTAGTGATTGGAAGATCAAACGCAATTTGGAGACAAGGAGATTTTTTCCCGTGGTTCCGATAGGTGGTGCTATCGTACGTCCACGTTTATGGAGGCTTCAACACACAAAGGTTAACGGTCGCGAGAGTCCACGGAGGGCTCCACCCACGAAGGGTCCACGAAGTAGCAACCTTGTCTATTCCATGATGGCCTACGTCCACGGTGGACTAGCCTTACTCGGGGTAGATCTTCACGAATAGGCGATCTCCTTGCCCTTATAAACTCTTGGTTCAACTCCACAATCACGAAGAAGGAGGCTCCCAAGCGACTCCTAACCAATCTAGGAGGCACCACCCTCCAAAAGGTAATAGATGTGGTAGTATGATGAACTCCTTGCTCTTGTGCTTCAAAAGATAGTCTCCTCAACACTCAATCACTCTCTCACAGGTTTGGCATGGGTAGAAGAGATTCATTGGATGGAAAGAACCTTGGGGAGTCTAGAAATCAAGATCCATATGGTTAGAGTGGATGATCTTCACCTTAACACAAGAGTAGGTGGCTCTCTCTCAGAAAATTGGATATGGCAAGTGGGTGTGTGTTCTGAGTGCTTCTCTTGCGAGTGAATGGTGGTGGAGGGGTATATATAGGCTTCTCGAAAAATCCAACCGTCACAACATTATTGCCAAACTCAGTGAAATCGAAGTGAAACTCGGTGGCACCGACTTGTTCAAAATGTGGCAACTTTAGGCTTTTCGGTGGAACCGATATACAAGTCTCGATGGTACCAATATGGGTGACCTAGGCAGTTACCAAATCTCGGTGCGACCGATTCCTCAAACTCGGTGGGACTAATTTAGAGAAATGGGCTAACAGAAAGTTGGTCCAACTTCTCGGTGGTACCGAGTTGCCAAACTCGGTGGGACCGAATGTAGAAACTGGCTAACCAGGAAGTTGGTCACTGTTTTCGGTGGCACCGAATGGAAAGCTGGTTGTACCAAGATGCTAGGGTTTGGTTTGGCTTTTGTCTTGGATAAACTCAGTGGATCCGAATGGAATATTGATGGCACCAAATTTTGACTTTAGGCTTTGGACAGATGATATGTGTGGGAAAGTGGATGAGTATTTTTGGTGGCTACCTCTAAGCACTTGAGCAACCAGATCATCATATTTAACTCATCCCTTTTAATAGTATTGGCTTTCCTATGGACTCAGAGTGATTTCACACAAAATATAAAATGTAGAGTCCTTGAACTTGAAGCTTTTGCCAATTCTATTCTTTCCTTTCCTTGGTGAGATTCTCCACACAATCTTTTAGCCAATCCATCATTGAACTTTTTCCTGAGATATACTTAGTGGAAACATTAGTCCAATGAAATATATGTTGTTATTAATTACCAAAACCACCTAGGGAGAAGTTGTGCTTTCAATCTCCCCCTTTTTGGTAATTGATGACAACATATAGATCCAAGCTTCGATGAGAGATATAATCAATGAATAGCATCGTCGCTTTGAGAAGTATGGGATAAGAAATAGCTCCCCCTAAATTTGTGCATTATTTTGAATTTGTGTTTGAATGCAAATGCACAATCGCTTAGGATCATGGGTCACTCTTCCATGTCACATACAACTTGGTGGTGCGCAAAAATTAATATGAATGAATTTCATAAGCACATCACACAAAAAAAGTGAATGATCATCACATAGATATCTCAAGGATAGGAAATAGTAGTAGCATCACACAAGAGTATATGATCAAACACCAACAAAGTTTCAACCAAATGTTTTTAAACGGAGAGGAAACAAAATGCAACACACTCTCTCTCTCGAAGCCCTATGATCTATAACCTCTCCTCCTTTGGCAACAAGTTACCAAAAAGTTCAATTCTATAGAGCTACTCATCCCTCTGGGCATGATCTCCTCCATGAGACGATGAAGCTGCTCTGGTGGCTGTCGAAGGAGTTGAGATAAGAGCATCCGCGAAGAGTTCAACTGAAGTCCTCTGTGGTGGTGGTGTAGACACTGGAGGTGCTGGAGGAGCTGATGAAGCTGCGACAGGTGCTGATGAGGTAGGCCTCGTCTCTGGAACTGGCACAGTAGGAGTCCTGGCTTGGGTCTTGAACTGGGTGCTGGTCCGGAGAAGTGGACTATCATCATCATCGGAGGAATAAGGGCTAGGCACTGCATCCACTTCCATCTTAAGCTCATCCATAGTCTTCGTCAGCCCATCTACCTTGTTGTTCATTGTGGTGAACTTGTCTTCCACAATCCTCTCAAGACTCTGTTGATTTAGCAAAATGTTCTTGATATCCTTCTGCATGCTATGAATGGTGCTAAAGAGTAGATCCATTTTCTCGCTTCTGGATCTGGGAACCTGAGCACTAGTGGCTCTAGCTGCCTCTGCCTCTGCCTGTGCAGTAGCTGAAGTGGGATGTCTGGGATCCATCACCACAACATTATCCTCAAAGTCTGATTGTAGTGGCATACGTGGTCAATCAAGTGCATATACATTCTTCTCCAACTTGGAGTTGATGAGCATCTGAATCTACGATGCATATCCACAAGATCGTTTTTGGTCTGCAACTGTCCTCTTGATTGTTTCCACAATCAGATCCATCGCCCTTATCCTGGTGTGGGTGTCTACATGGTGCAGCATATTAATTGAGTACCCTCTGATCATCTTATCAACTCTAGACTTGGGCATCAAGGTGCACTACTAGAAAAATGGCTATAGCCAATATCCCTATTAGTGGCGCATCATGGTGGTGGTGCGCCACTGCTATATAGCAATGGCGCACCAGAAACAGGTGCGCCATTGTTATTTTTTTAGTAGTGGCGCACCACCTGAGCAGTGCGCCATTGCTATTTTTTTTGTCCATCCCCCACCCCACCAGACATAGCAATGGCGCACCACACCTAGGTGCGCCATTACTATGTATCATAGTAATGGCGCACTTAGGTGTGGTGCGCCATTGCTATGTCTGGTGGGGGTGGGGCCTGCGTGTGTGTGAGCAATAGTAATGGCGCACCCTCCCTGGTGCGCCATTGCTAACCTTAGCAATGGCGCACCAGGGAGGGTGCGCCATTACTATTGCTCACACACACAGACACACCACACCCCACCACACACACACAAACACCCCCCCCCCCCCCCCGTGGATCGCCTTTTCGGTTTAAAAATAAAATAAAAGATTCAAAAAAATTCAAAAAAATAGATGCCCATGTGTTATATGTTCTAGTTGTTACGAAAATTAACAAACATGAATTTTGAATTTTTTTGCAAAAAAAAAACCGTCGTGTTTCGGTAAAATGGCCGTAACTTTTGCATACGACCGTTATCGATTTTTTAGAATCCTCAAAAACCTAACAGAAAAAAAGTTACGATGCTTTTAAGATCTGGAGAAAATTCAAAAAATTTCAAACTTAGTAATGGCGCACCAAACCTAGGTGCGCCATTGCTATGCTACATAGCAATGGCGCACCTAGGTTTGGTGCGCCATTACTAAGTCTGGGCACTTTGAAATTTCAAAACTAGTAATGGCGCACCACCCATGGTGCGCCATTACTAGTTGAAACGCCACAGCTTATATTAACCCGGCCCGGCCTTATCCCCTTCTCCTCCTCCCCCCACCCACCCACCCATCCTCCTCCTCCCCAGATCCTCCTCCGGCATGCCAGCCACGGGCGCCGCCGCAATGGAAGCCACCCCCTGCAGCAGCGAGCAGCAGAAGGCCGTCGCGCCTCCCCTTCCCCTTCTTCCTCCCTTCCCCTTCCCCTTCTTCCCCCCTTCCCCTTCCTCCTCCCTTCTCCTTCCCCTTCTCTCTTTCCTCATGGACATGGCCGCCGCAATGGAAGCAGCAGAAGGCCGTCGCGCCTCCCCTTCCCCTTCCCCTTCTTCCTCCCTTCCCCTTCCCCTTCCTCCTCCCTTCTCCTTCCCCTTCTCTCTTTCCTCATGGACATGGCCGCCGCCCGGAAGCTTCCTTTATCGCACGTGCCTCGTCGTCGCCCTGCAGAGCCGCCCCGAGCCACGGCCATGGGAGAGCCGCCCCGAACCCCTCCACAGCAGCCCGGCCCGAGAACGAAAATTATTGGAAAAAAAAGAAAAAAAATGCAAAAAATGGTGCCAGATTTAGATCCAGATCCAGATTTAAAAAAATTACCAGTGGCGCACCTACATTCCTACTAATGGCGCACCTCACCGGAATAACAGTGGCGCACCCTAAGGCATAGTAATGGCGCACCTCACAGAAATAACAGTGGTGCACCCTAAGGGATAGTAATGGCGCACCGGGGGTGCGCCACTGCTATTTGGATTAGTAATGGCGCACCAGAGGTGCGCCATTACTAACCATTACTAGTGGCGTGGTAATAGTGGCGCACCCATGGTGCGCCATTAATAGCCATATGGGGTGCGCCACTAACAGCCTTTTTTCTAGTAGTGGTGTACCTCAAGATAGTGTTTGTAGTGGGTAGTCCTGCTTACAGATGGTAGACAGAGCCAAACTTATGTGAATGCACATGAGCAGCCGGGATCTCCTTGTACATATTTGCCATAGAGCTATGACTCATCTTTGCTTCAGCATACACATCTAGATCTCCTTCTTCTACCTGTGGGGCTCCTAAGATGGTAGCCCACTCATCAACCGTGGATTGGTACCTGACTCCCTCAGTTATCCATACAATGCTGCCATCTGGGTAGACATGAGCAGTAGAGTGGAACTGCATGATCATCTCATCGTTCCAAGCTGTGAACTCTCTTCCAACAAAATTTGTAATATCAATGCACTTGAAGTTTTCTTGCACACTTGGAAAGAAATATTCATTCTCCTTGATATATGCTCAGTTAACATATCTCATGTCAATGACTGCTGGACTCTTGTCCTATAGGACAATCTCATAGAAATCCTGCTGTTCTTTGGGGTAGAATCTGTCATCTACAACAGTCTTCCTCCTGGAGGCATAGGGATCATTTGCCCTCCACAATCTCAAACCTGCATCCTTCCTCTTCTTCATGTCTTCATCTACTGGGTGTGCATCATTATGCAATGGCAAATGTGGTCTTAGCTTCCTCAACACTGACAGATCATCCTCTTCTTCCATGGTGGAAGATCTCTTGTTCTTAGCAGCAAGAGCTATGTCCCTAGTGGTCTTCTTGGACTTTGGAGGAACTGGCTTCCTGGACTCAGAGTTTTTTCTCTTTGAAGGAGCTTGCTTGGGCATGGCATCAGCAAGTAACTTCTTCTTCTTGGATGGAGCAGCCTTGGCAGCTGGCTCTTCCTCCTCCGCCTCTTCCTCGGCTTCTGCTGGGTTTTCATACATTGAAGTAGGTCTACCAATGTCATGGACAATCCTCTTCTTGTCTCTCTTCTTTTCTCTTGGCTTCTTAGGCACAGATTTCCTTGAAGGCTCAGCTGATAGAGATGTGTTAGATCTAGCACTCTCAGGTGCTCTCATAGTTTCAGAGGTGTCATACTCCTTCCTGGCAGTCCTCTTACCTGATGTGGCCTCAGAAGCAGCCTTCTTTGCAGCTTTGTCCTTCTTTTCTTGCACTTTCCTTGCAAGAACCTCCTCTGGCAGAAAATCAAAATCCTCCTCATCAGAATTCAGCTTCTTCCTTGCATTGGTGGCAGCTTTGGGCAGCCCATGTGAACTTGGGGTGCCTGGATCCTCTGAAGAAGATGAACTGGCATTGGGGCTTGTGCGTGGACTCATGTCCACATCCCTCTCCCTGAAGTCATTCTGGCTGTCATCAGAACCTGACATGCTGAAAACACAGAATTTTTTCAAAATTTGAACTTAGAATCTTAGTTTTGAACTTCTGCAAAAGGAATTTCGGTTGCACCGAGTTGATAATTTCGGAGCCATGAGCATCACGGAACACAGAAAAATTTCAAAATTTGAACCTAGAATCTTAGTTTTGAACTTCTACAAAAGGAATTTCGGTTGCACCGAGTTGATAATTTCGGAGCCACAGAGACTGACCACTTGCCTTAATAGAGACTTGGCAGTCCTTTCGGTTTCACCGAAAAGAACTACTCGGTCTCACCGAAGTGGTTCTAAGTAACCCTAAAACTAAAATTGGTAGAACCGACTTTGACAATTCGGTGACACCGAGTTGCAGTTTGTGAAAGTGCTAGTTATCGACTAGAGGGGGGTGAATAGGCGATTTTTATAAAAGTCTTCGAAACGATGAATGGATTCAAAGAATGCAGAAACGTAAATAGGATCAGGTAGGGATATAATCAAGAATCTAATCTAGGCATGCATCACAGTGAAGACATAAAGACGGGTTAAGCTTTGACATCATGCACAGTAAGATGGGTCGAAGATAAGCTTTTACAGTACGAAGATAAACAACGAGCATGAATGTCTTCAAGACAAGTCTTCAGTGATGAATAGGGAAAGGCTTCACCATACAGAACAAGAATGTAAAGAAGTAAAGGATAGAACCAGTTGCTTGACGAAGACACAATATTTGTTGGACTAGTTCCAGTTGCTGTGACAACTGTACGTCTGGTTAGGGAGGCTGAGATTGAACTCAGAAGACCTTGTCTTCACCTTATTCCCCTTGAGCCGAAGTCACTTATACCGCACCCAATCACTCTAGTAAGTCTTCAGGGGAGACTTCCGAAACCCGTACAAACTTGGTCACCCGGCGATCCACAATGACTCTTGGATTGCTCTAGAGCCAGACGCCTAACCATCTGGAAGATCACAGTCTTCAAGTGTAATAAGTCTTCAGCTCTCTCAGAACAAAATGACTTCAGTGATTCTCAAACACTCTAGCTCTAGGTGTTTAGGTGAATCCTCGCAGGATGTGTCTCTCTCAATGTCTTCGAGGTGGGTTGCTCCAAAACGACAACAGCCGTATCTCTCTCTGAGCAGCCAACCAACTTATGGTGGAGGGGGTGGGCTATTTATAGCCAGCAGGCAACCCGACCTGATATGACTGAAATGACCCTGGGTCAATGGCCAACCGACACGTGTCACAACGGTCGGATTTCAAACACACGCGGCAGCTTTACTTGGGCTACAAGTAAAGCTGACTCAACCAACTCTGGAAGAGATTTCCTCTCATAGTCTTCACTCGAAGACATAGGTATGGGTTGAGCATCACGTTAGTATCTGACTTCGATCACATCGACCCCACTTAACAGTACGTGGTTCCTATGACTCAGGAAAGAAGAAACAAAACTACCAAAAGACTTCGTCTTCGCGTTTCATTGTCTTCGGACGAATGTCTTCGTCTACCACCAATGGCTTTAGCCGTCATCAATGTCTTCAGACATTTTTGGGGGTCGTCTTTGACGGCTAAACCGAAACTCCAGGGACTTCTCTCTGTGTTAACCTGTGAACTCTCACAAACACATTAGTCCCTCAACCACGTTTCTCTTCAATACTCCAAAACCAAACAAGGGTGACACTAGATGCACTTACAATCTCCCCCTTATTGGTGATTGATTACAAACTGGTTGAAGTTTTCAACGGGGATAAAAATATGTGAAGATAAGGTTTTGAAGATTTTGATTACAAGATATAGAGAGCTCCACCTGAAGATGTGCATATGAAAATTTTGCTTTGAATGCAAGTGCACATGGCAGGTTGTAGTTTGTGGAGATCTCCCCTATACCTTGTTATCCAATCACTATGCATTAATAGATAAGTCGAAGATAATGAAATGCATAATGAAAAATGGGCGTCTACAGAATGACTTCGAGCGCATAAGGATAACTTGAAAAAGCGCCAAAGAGTACGGTAAACATGAAGTGCAGACGTCCATCAGAATTTAAGTTTTACAACCCAAAGCAGCAAATGTTCAGAAACGAGAGTTGTAAACTTAGCAAAAAGTAGCACCCAGCCCTTATTAGTAGACCCGCTTGAAGACTATCATCCAATGCTTCTCCCCCTTTGTCATCGAATGACCAAAAAGGGGCGAAGAGATGGAAGAATTAAATGTTCCCAGCAGGTGTCGATGAAGAGGGTGCAGCAGGGTCGCGAGGAGCTGGTGCAGAGGAGCTTGGTGCAGTGGAGCGACGCCGAGTCAATGGAGGCAGAGAGGTCGCATCATCAGCTACATCTGTGAGCCTGACGTTGACGGATGGGGCTGAAGAAGAGTAATCATTGTCTTCGAGGGATGGAGTCTTGCGCCATTTCTCCGCACTGGGAGGTGGTGCACCAAATCTGTAACGGGGGTTAAAGCCATCTTCTCGAAGCTCGTCTTCAGGAGCCAGCATAGTCAGAGTCCTCCATGAGCGGCGACTGGTTTCATAAGCCACAGGCATTCTTGGTGGCGAGGTTGCGAACATGATTGACATCTTGCATCATGGCATGCATTTGGCGTCATGTCCACTCATGGTGCTTGTCTTGTCTTTGGATCAGTGAAACAAGAAGTTCACGATCAGTGAGGGCACGCTCTCATCTTGGCAGGCATTGACGAGCCAGAGTACTAGCAGTGGCTTCGGTGTTGGTAGCACCGGATCTGGGCTGGCGAAATGCACCAATGAGTCTTGCTCTTGATGGATCAGAAGGAATGTGAAGACCTTCAACATCAGTAGTGCCACTGGTGCCTTCAACAACTGGGTTCTTGCTCTTGGATGGATACAAATCTGCTTGCACAACTTCAATATCTGGAAGATAAACGCCATGGTTGCGAGCAGAAGGAAGAAACCTGGTGTTGGTTCTGTACTTGATGAAGCGCATGATCCACGGAGCATATATCTTCGGCTCGAGGACATTGAGACCATTTGCAGCAAGGTTGCGAAGGAACAAGTCTTGAAGATTGAACCTGATGCCATATACAATGTTGTAGAGTAAAGTCTTCAGAGGTCCTTCAATCTTGCGAGATGAGTTGTGCCCTTTAATCGGCCAGATAGTGTGCCGAAGAATGTGATAGAGAGTCCTGGGTAGGTACTGAAGATCATCCACAAAGAAGGAAGTGGGCAATTCTGCATCTCGAGCCAAAGCCTTCATCATGGTCAGCATCTCAGTCATGTTGGGTTCTCGCATATGGAAGAGGCTTCGAGTGGCAATAGCATAAGCTTCAGAGCGAGGATCCAACTCTTCACCAGAGGTAGCAAGGCGTGTTGCAGGAAAGAAATCCAGTGGTGAAGCAGTAATGTGTTCAGCCCTTATCATGAATTCCATTTGCCAGGTGTTCAAATCACGACCGAAGTTAGAGATGTGAAGGGTTGCATAGAACTGCAAGATGAGTTCTTCATTCCAGTCTTCATGATCTGTGCAGAAGGGTAGCAAACCCACATCTCGAAGACAATCCAGTGCCTGGTCAAAACAGGGAAGACCTTTCATAGCTTCAAAGCTAAGATGCTTGTTGGGAAAGATCCTGTTCTGGCCATAGAGCACACACATGTAGTACTGACGTTGTGGAGCACTCCAGAAACGGTCAGACTGTATCCTTGCTCTTTTGTACGGATTGCGGTCGGAGTCGAAGAAGGTGTTGTTCAGCCTGAATCTCTCCAATTCGAAGACCAAAGGTCTCGCTGGGCTTGACTGGCAAAGACTTGGAAGACGCGGCATGGGATTCATTACATTGGGGCGCCGGTCAAGATGAAACTCATACTGTGGTCCCATCCTCGGTGGTGCAACCAAACGAGGCCATCTGACGGGAACCATCTCTCCTTCCCTATTGTGAGCCATCACAATGTTTTCCTCATTGTCTTGAGTTGATGGCTTGGCAGGAACAGGAGGTTCATCTGGTGAGGGGGCATTGGCTTCGCCCATAGTGGCATCGGCAGCAATGTCTTCGGCTGTCATGGCTTCAGTTGCAGGTTGGCTGGGAGGAACATCTTCAATCCGCAGCACATCTTCGACTATTGTAGTAGGTGAAACACGCACTTCATCCTCCGGAATAGGGGACATGAGGGCATGAGGTCCTCGACAAAGTCGTTTAAGTGGGGAGGTGCGGTTGGTCGTTTCAATCTCCTCTGGGGCAAACGGAGATTCAAGCGAGGTGGACACTGGTGGGAAGAAGGGTGGTGAAGGTGTACCGGGTTCAGCTTAAGTAGCTTCTGGCCGGAGGGGAGTCCCAAGGTCCACGAAGTCACTGGTAGGTTGAGGAGAGTGGACCATTGGAGCATCCACTTGTGGAACATGTTCAGGCTCGACATTGTCTTCAGGACCAATGTCTTCATGAGCATTGTCTTCAGCTGCTGTAGTGTCTTTGGGTTTCTAAGTCTCTATGGAAGCAGACTCGTGCAGTACAACTTGTCTTTCCAAGTTTTCTGAAGTAGGGGGTGCCACAGAAATTGGAGTAACGATCAGAGGCTCTTGAGGAGCAGGTGTTGATGATGGAGCATAGGGTGGTTCTGGTGCTGAGTCTTGTGCTGGTTCTGAAGGATTGGATTTCCTTGTCTTCAACCTCTTCGGAGGTTGGGCTTCAAAGGCAGATGCCTTGCGCTTCTTGGCTTCGGCTTCAGCTTGCTTTGTCTTCTTGCTAGACGAAGCAGTTGTAGAGGGGCGCGGTCGTGGGTTGGTAAACCCAGCGGGGAAGAGTATGCCACGGTCCTCAGGCCGTTCAGAAGCAGGCTGTTCCGAAGACATTGAAGCTTGACGTGAGCGAGCAATGACTTCGGGCGCAAGTGCAGGCTGACCAAGTGCCTTTCTCTTCAGCATGTCATTGTGAGCTTGTACCATGATTCTGGTCTTTCTCTTGAGGCGCGCAAGGGCGCCCTTGACAGCTTCACATATCTTTTCAAACACAGACTTGAGATCTGTCATCATCAGTTGATAGCCTTTGATCTGTTCAGCATTGAGTCTGTGCATATTTTTCTTGAAGAGCTCCTTTTCATGGCTAATCTTGGCCTTGGTATGCTTGGCCTTCTGGGCCACAGTCAGTTCCTCGTTCACAAGTCCTTGGAACGTGACATCCAGGCCAATTGGGAGCTGAAGAGCATCAATGCTGATGGAGGGGTCGGCGAACCACTCATCTATGAAGTGTTCAAAAATGACAGGGTCAATCAGAGGTAAGTCTTCAAGTCGCTTGGCTTCCTCTTCTTTCTGCTGAATAAGCCTGGCTAAGGCTTCGTCATCAAACTCGTCATGTGACAGCTCAATCATGTTGGCTGCATCCATCAGGGATAGATTAGGCTTCGAGCCACGAGAAGCAACAACCTTCCTTTTCATACGCCTATGAAGGCGATCTTCTTCCTCAGGCTCTTCTAGATTATCAGTTGGAGAGCGTGAAGCCTGAGGTGAGTGGACAAATGGCTTGGGCTTTGAAGCTTTTGACTTCTTCAGAGGCTTCGGCCTTGGGGCTGGTGGACGTGCATCATCATCCTCGTCAGAGTCAGACTGTGAAGGATCTGAGCCACGAATGCTCGATGGATGAGGATTGCTGGGCATTGGGGGCCTAAGCATGCACGGATAGAAGCCCATATTGATGGCCTCAGCCTTTGTCTTCGGATCAAGATTTCTGTATACAATATCTGTCCAAGGTGCCTTCTTAGCACATTTTGCAGCATACTCGGCAGTCACAAAGTCATAATTGAACCATTCCTCACTCCAATATCTTCGAATCCACTGGATTCGAGTCTTGCGCTGATGATAAGTTTCCTCCTCATCAGACTTATATTGCTCATAAAGTGCTGGAGGAAGATCCTTAGCAGTATTCTTGCGTCTCTGTTTCCCTCCCTTCTTAATGGGTTTATTATCTGCCATTGGCTTCGACAAAGACTTCGGCAAAGGCTTCACAGGAGTGTGCAAGTGTGAGCACGTACCAGAGGATTCCAGATGAGTCTGCAAGTAGTCTGCAAATGAATTCAGACTATGAGATCCAAGCGATTCTGCTGCGGATATGTACCAGTGAAAGAGTTAGGGACGCGAGGGAAGAGGACAGGTCATGTGCATTCTCAGAAGATTTGGAAGATAAAACTGAGTTTTGAAGACTTTGACCTTATACCGAAGACATTCACTTCAATAGAGAATATGGTGATTTTAGATTTGTACAAGTCCAAGGATTCGTACAAGTGAGGAATCAAACCAAGTTTCACACCACAAAATGAATATATTTGGCATGTATAGATCTAGATCTAGATTCGGTTGGGTGGAAAGTGAAGAAACAACAACCGACAATTTCAGAAAGAATTTCAGATCAAAACGCGGGGTAAAAATAGATTTTTAATTACCTCGATGAACAACAAGACGAACTACTCGACGAGGCGGAGAAGCCGAGCAGTTCAATCTTCCTCACCCTAACTTGGTGGAGGCAGACAGCTACGGCGGTTGTAACACCCTGGATTTTGCCCATTTCTTTTTCTTTTGATTTTGGTCTGGTTTTGCTTTTCTGTGGCTTGGTAGTCTTGGAACCTGGAGGGATCACCCTTGATTCCTCTTCCCTAGTGGCTGGCCAACCTATAAACCATCCCAAGACCTTGTCATTTCCATCTTGAACCAATCCCAATAATATTTTTCTTGGGAATATTCCTTTTTCCTATTAAAGGAATAAACCTGTTGCCTTGGGTTGTGAAGCAACCCACATTTCTATCATTCCAAAAATTCCCAAATAATTCTCATAATTTTTTTGGGTCATATCTTCCTCAGATATATCAAAATCCTTCCTTGTCATGTTCAAAAATATTTCACCAATATTCCTTTTCCAATTCTGCCCTAGCTGTCAAGTTGAGAAGCAAGTATCCTTTATATTTGCATGATTGCTCTCAAACTTTTTGGGCACTCTTTCCTATCCATATAATTGCCACATGCCAAAATTCAACTTCATTTGGCCTGTAAATCTTCCTTGGCTAATTTCCAAAGTTTCTGGTCAACTGGAAGCTTTGTGAAGCAAGTGCTAGCTAGGGGTAACCAAATGAGTTGAAATTTTGCAAGCATCTCCATATGCTCAAATTAACACTATCCTCAAGATTTGAGAATCATCCCATCTTCTATGAGAGCACACCTTCAATTCTTTGCTTCTGGTCATATTTTTCTGTTGTGAAGCAACTATATTCTATATTGCTTCATAATTACTGAAAATTTACGAGAGCATTCTCCTACCGATATAACCTATCTCCACAAGATTTGGGCTCATTTCATCTACCCAATAATTATCTAGATTTTTTCTAAGATTCTGTCCAGTGGGAGGCTGTGTGAAGGAAGTATCATTTTGGCTTATCCAAATGGTATGAAATTTATACAGTGTCCTCATGTGCCAAAATAACTCATCTCCTCCAAATTTCAGCTCAACCCAATCATCCAGTTGAGCACAGCATCAAGATTTGCATTTCTGGTCAGTGGAGTCACTTGTACAACAAGTGCTATATTTGCTTATCTATTTGAGCTGATTTTTGGCCCACACATAGTTCTTAGCATGTGATCACTCTCCAGCAAAGACCAGCCCCTATATCCTCTTGTATCTTCCTCACCACAGCACAAACACTTTGCTGTTCCCGAGCAAATCTGCTAGCTGTGGTCATCTCAAGCTCTACTATGCCTGTTTCTTTCCTCTTTGGCCTTCTCCTTCGAATGACCACTCCTCCTGACAAGATTAGGCCAGCCAGGGTGCACCGCGTGCGCCTGTTCATGCGGTGACTGCGTGGCTGGCATGCACGTCCACGCGCTCTGGCAAACCGCGGCGATGTGCTCGTCGGTTTCCTCCTCTCCCTCGCCACCTAGCCATGTCTTGGAGCTTCCCCTCGACGTCTTCTTTCTCCTGGACTCCTCTCCCCCTCTCGTGTCCCCTCCTACGCGGTGCGGCAGCCGAACCCGTGACCTGCAGCCGCGGTCGTCGCCGTGTCTGGTTGCTGGAGCTCTCCCGAGCCTTCCCGAGCTCGCCTGAGACCTCTATGCTCCTCCGGGAGTCCTCTGGACGCCTCTACCCTCCTCCGTGCGTGTTCCCGAAGCTCCGGTGCGCCGGTGCACGTGTCACCGCGGCCGCGTCCGAGCACCGCGTCGCCGCGACTATTTAAGCCCCTCCCGAGCACCCCCGACCTCCCGAAGCTCATCCCCTCACTCCACCGGTCCTCCCCGTCCACTCACCGGAGCTTCAGCTCCTCTCCTCACCTCAGTTCGTCGCCATGGCCGCCGCCCTCTCTGGCCTAAATTCCGGCGAGCCCCGCCTCTGCTCCCTCTCCCACCACCACCAGAAGACCACCCGAAGTCCGGCGACCCTCCCCGTCCTCTCATCTCGTCGCCGGAGTGCCCCAGCCTGCCGCCCCAAGTTCAACCGCCGCCGTCCCCTGCTCTCGGGCGCCTCGAGCCGTGGCCGCCCTGCTCCTCCTCGACGCTCGCGCCCTATACCACCGGCCGCACTGTGCCTCCCCGCGCTCGCCAGTGCTCCCCGCTATGCCGGAGTTGGCCGGAGCAGCCCGGCCCGTCGCCGGCGTCGCGCCCTCCCCTGCCTCTCCCCTGTTCCTGTCGGGGGGGCAGCGAGGAAAAGGACGACCATGAGCCAGGCGGGCCCGCGTCACCCCGACCCCAACTAAAACATATTTTCCTCAGTACGCTTTCTGTTTTAACAACCAAGGACCTCTCTGCGAATTAAATTTTTACAGATTGGTCCCTAAACTTCTTCGGGCTATATCTTTTCATCCTTAACTCCGATCGAGGTGATTCCAAAGTCCACTTCTTCGTCTCTTCGAGCCCGTCATGTTAGTACCATTTTCATAATATTTTGACACTGTGGAAATGCCCATTTTGCCCTTGCCCTTAAACAGCCCCTTCGAGAGGGAAGGTTATGCATGCGTGCTACCCTAGCCCGGTAGGCGGCGATAACCTTGTGAGCCCAGTTTGGTTATTGAGCTCAAGTTCCCGTTTGGGACAGTTTGTTTGGCCACGACGGTGGCAGGTATCACGAGGTGACACAGGGGCCACCCAAGGCATGACTCCGGGGGAGAATGATTGTCGGTGGTACGGTAAAGGAGTCACGGGTCAGGCGGGTTTCTTTGGAGCAACGCTGGACTACCCGAATGGGATCATGAGGCCAGGTGCTCCATGGTGTGGGTAAATTGCGCAACCTCTGCAGAGTGTAAAACCTATTCGAATAGCCGCGTCCACGGTATTGGACAGCCCGTCCAGACCTCACTAGGTGGTCAACCGTAATACCAATGATAGTGATGGAAGAAATTGTCTTATACTCTGTGGATCATGAGTATTCAGAGGGTTGTGGGACAACCCAGAAGAGAGTAAGTTGATGATCGGTAACAATAAGTAAACTACTAATGCATTTAACATGATAATGGTCATGCTATTGTCTGCTGCATTGTTTGGTTGTCGTGAGCTTGCGAGTACATTCAAAGTACACACCTAGCGTGTCATGCCAGTTTGCAGGTCATGTTATGATTGCTTGCTTGTCCAGGATCCCAAGTTTGCGATCTAGGATACGCGTTCTAGCCAGAGTCCCTGCGGAGTGGAGTCCATCACCGCCGTCGTTGTTCCGCTGCCGAGAGTACTCCGCTTCCTCGGGTTGTTCCGCTGTTAGCATAGAGCTACCCTGGGCAGG
This sequence comes from Elymus sibiricus, assembly GCA_039707655.1. NCBI lineage: Eukaryota > Viridiplantae > Streptophyta > Magnoliopsida > Poales > Poaceae > Elymus > Elymus sibiricus. The sequence goes on along the minus strand of CM077665.1, from coordinate 214,361,103 downwards.
CGTAGTATCGCCGTGCCGATGTAATCCATGTATCCTTGTAACCTTATCTATAGTAATAAAAAGCTGATGTGTTCTATGCCAACAGTGTCATATTCCAGAAGACTTCTCTCTGGGCTGGAATACGGGGCGTTCCGGTTTCCTCTGAGCCGGGGTGCCACAAGCATTGGTATCAGAGCAGGTCTGGCTGTAGGACGCCCTAGGCTGCGCGAACGTTAGTAACCGATAGCATAGAGTCTAGTTGGTTTGCTGCACTTGTTTGTTGCATTTGTTTGTGCATAGCATGCATATAGACTATTTATTTTATCACTAACGATGGATCTGGTGAGTGTAGGTGGCATCAGTTTTGATTCACTACCTGCACTCTCCAGTTTGCATACTGGTTCCTTGGTGCGGTGTTATCTTCGTCCCAGCGGAGTGACATCAAGGTGCCTGGTAGTGTCGATCCCTTGCAGGACTGATGCACCGGTACCACACCAATATATTCTCTTCTGACACCCTATTGTTTCGGTGATAGACATGTTTCTATCCCGGATCTTGCCCATCCCTCTAGCCGTGTTGGCAACCCTTACCGATCTTGCTTATCAGAAAAGGGCAATGCCCGCAAGCCTTCTTTTTCATCGCTATCCCACCCTCCCATCCATCCTCTGGACGAGTACGGTTTTCTTCCGTCCGCTTGATGATGATGTGGTCGTGACCCCGATCACCAAGTTCGTCCTCGCCACCGTGTCCGTCCAGATGGAACCGGTGTTAAGCCCGTGTTTGGTGTAGCCTTGTTTACACCCACTTTCTTCCACACATTGATTCACTTTCGTGCACAGCGCCACAACATGTTAGACCGTAATACCAGAGTTCTTGCGAGATTTGTGTGCTTAAGTAGGAATGCATATTATTGCTGTGAATAGCTGTAAAATTATGATATTGCTTGTGTGTGATATTGTGTGCTTTTGCTTTAGTCGTTCCTTTTGCTTCTTTCTTTCGGCCCTTGGTGTTACCTTATTTTCCCCTTATGGAAGTTGCTCACCGACACTGGACTCAAAGAAATCAGTGAAGCGACAATCATTTGGAAGCTCGGCTCAGCAATATGGAATTTTCAGCAGACTGTATTACATCGGGAATATCGGGCCTGAGTATAAATGATATCCTGGATGGACTGATTATCAACATCAAAGTATACACCAGTGCAACCTTCACATCAATAATTATCGAATCAGCAAGAAGGCAAAGTGTGTGCATAATCAACAGCACATTTTGAGTCAAAGGTAGGATTCATATACGCGGTTGAGTCTGCTATGAGCACAATTTGAACTCTGCTATGTCCTGGAATCAAGCCAGAATGTGCTATGAACTTAGTGCTCAGCAAGAAGAATAGTTGAACAACTTTCTTCATACAACAAGTAACCGATAGCAGAAACATTAAGGGATATATATATGCACTTAGCTTGCATATGGCAAAAAGAAAACTTTAGGTGTAAGCAGCCCAGTCTTTCTCCGCAAGCTACCAGAGAAGCTTACGACACAAGGTTCCTGTGTCTTCCTCGATACGACACACGAATATTTGCCCATACAAGACACCCATGCTTCTCCAGTAAGCTATCACAACAAGCTTCTGGGATAAGGTACCGAGTCTTCCCCAACAAGCCTTTAAGGGGGGAAGCGTTTGAGGATCGGTACCCAATCTTCTTTAGGAAGCTACCCCGGCAGAAGCTTCGAGCACAAGCTATCCAGTCTTCCTTGACACGACACTCTTCATGGCTTACAACGCAAGCTAAGTAACCTTCGTCGGTAAGGCATCACATCCTCACTAGTACAAGCTATTCCACCAACAATTGGCAGCATATGACCATGCATCTCAAGGGTCAGCTCCACAACAGTTTGGTCAGAAGGCAAAAATCAGTCAGGACACAAGCCTGCTTCAGGAATCAAGCGCTCAGCCGCATATACTCAATAGATATGGTGGACATGCTGCCAAGGCCGTATGAGTCAATCATACAATGATGTCAGTCCGATGAGAATCCGGCTATCACCTGAGTTATGCAAGAAAGAGAAAGATAGTTATACACCTCAGTATGATGCAAGATAAAAAGCGAGACAAATTTGAGACAACAATTTTTGCAGTGATTATCAAGGCCAGTCTCCTCACGCCCGACAAAGTGATATCATTAACCTTTGTGAGTGTTTGCATGGTTGACGATAGCCTGGAGCTATGAACCTAGGTTCGGATGATCATTGTCCTACGAATAAAGTGTGGAGGATGAGAAAGCTGGTCATGTGAGAAAAGATACCCTGTCAGGGGGAATCAGGATAAGATATGCCTGCCAGAATATTGCACTTGATAGCACCTATGGTCAACCGAAGAATCAAGAGCGTACAAGGCCAAGTTCTTTCAGCCGAGGATCCAGGCAGAGAGAACCATAATGAAAGAGCAAGATCGTCCATACAGGTATGGTAGTGGTTGCCTGGTACAGATATTCTGGACAGTATGGATCGGTACCGATCACCATGGGTACACACCCACGGGGTCTATTCCATCTGGAAGGACCCCATATCGAGTCAACCCGCTCAGTCCAACCAGATATGCTCAGAATCGCTAGAAGGGGATATTCGAATCTATCAGGTCAACTCAGCAGTTTGATTGCAGCAACAATGTTAAGGCATTACACAACCCACTATTCACTTAAAGGTGCCGACAGATGGAACAATTAGAATGTTGGACAGCAACCTCGGAGCATGTGTCTTCACATATGGGAATTAGTTAACGGATAGCCTGCCGTGAACAAGATTCGTCTGCCAAAACCACCGTCAGTCAAGTCAGCAGACATAAAAGGAGTGAAGTCGGAGTAACATATGAGTTAAGATTTGCCCGAAAAAGGATCCAGTAAAGCAAACCACACTGATGCCAGGCAGTGCGTCAGAAAAAAAAATTAGCGGGAGCATTGTACAAAGGCAAAAAGGAAACCCGAGTTGGAAACGCTTTCCTCAAGTGGGGATATTTATGTTTAACCCCTGAGCAACCAAATCTCGAGGACGAGATTTCTTTAAGGGGGGTAGGTTTGTAACACCCTGGATTTTGCCCATTTCTTTTTCTTTTGATTTTGGTCTGGTTTTGCTTTTCTATGGCTTGGTAGTCTTGGAACCTGGAGGGATCACCCTTGATTCCTCTTCCCTAGTGGCTTGCCAACCTCTAAACCATCCCAAGACCTTGTCATTTCCATCTTGAACCAATCCCAATAATCTTTTTCATGGGAATATCCCTTTTTCCTATTAAAGGAATAAACCTGTTGCCTTGGGTTGTGAAGCAAGCCACATTTCTATCATTCCAAAAATTCCCAAATAATTCTCATAAATTGTTTGGGTTATATCTTCCTTAGATATATCAAAATCCTTCCTTGTCATGTTCAAAACTATTTCACCAATATTCCTTTTCCAATTCTGCCCTAGTTGTCAAGTTGAGAAGAAAGTACCCTTTATATTTGCTTGATTGCTCTCAAACTTTTTGGGCACTCTTTCCTATCCATATAATTTCCACATGCCAAAATTCAACTTCATTTGGCTAGTAAATCTTCCTTGGCTAATTTCCAAAGTTTCTGGTCAACTCGAAGCTTTGTGAAGCAAGTGCTAGCTAGGGGTAACCAAATGAGTTGAAATTTTGCAAGCATCTCCATATGCTCAAATTAACACTATCCTCAAGATTTGAGAATCATCCCATCTTCTATGAGAGAACACTTTCAATTCTTTGCTTCCGGTCATATTTTTCTGTTGTGAAGCAACTATATTCTATATTGCTTCATAATTGCTGAAAATTTACCAGAGCATTCGCCTACCCATATAACCTATCTCCACAAGATTTGGGCTCATTTCATCTACCTAATAATTCTCTAGAATTTTTCTAAGATTCTGTCCAGTGGGAGGTTGTGTGAAGGAAGTATCATTTTGGCTTATCCAAATGGTATGAAATTTATACAGTGTCCTCATGTGCCAAAATAACTCATCTCCTGCAAATTTCAGCTCAAACCAATCATCCAGTTGAGCACAGCATCAAGATTTGCATTTCTGGTCAGTGGAGTCACTTGTACAGCAAGTGCTATATTTGCTTATCTATTTGAGCTGATTTTTGGCCCACACATAGTTCTTAGCATGTGATCACTCTCCAGCAAAGACCAGCCCCTATATCCTCTTGTATCTTCCTCATCACACCACAAACACTTTGCTCTTCCCGAGCAAATATGCTAGCTATGGTCAACTCAAGCTCTACTCTGCCTGTTTCTTTCCTCTTTGGCCTTCTCCTTCGAATGACCACTCCTCCTGACAAGATTAGGCCGGCCAGGGTGCACCGCGTGTGCCTGTTCACGCGGTGACCACGTTGCTGGCATGCACGTCCACGCGCTCTGGCAAACTGCGGTGCTGTGCTCGTCGGTTTCCTCCTCTCCCTCGCCACCTAGCCATGTTTAGGAGCTTCCCCTCGATGTCTTCTTTCTCCTGGACCCCTCTCCCCCTCTCGTGTTCCCTCCTATGCGGTGCGGCAGCCGAACCTGTGACCTGCAGCCGCGGTCGTCGCCGTGTCCGGTTGCCGGAGCTCTCCCGAGCCTTCCCGAGCTCGCCTGAGACCTCTATGCTCCTCCGGGAGTCCTCTGGACGCCTCTACCCTCCTCCGTGCGTGTTCCCGAAGGTCCGGTGCGCCGGTGCACGCGTCACCGCAGCCGCGTCCAAGAACCGCGTCGCCGCGGCTATTTAAGCCCCTCCCGAGCACCCCCGACCTCCCCAAGCTCATCCCCTCACTCCACCGGTCCTCCCCGTCCACTCGCCAGAGCTTCAGCTCCTCTCCTCACCTCAATTCGTCGCCATGGCCGCCGCCCTCTCCGGCCTAAATTCCGGTGAGCCCCGCCTGTTCTCCCTCTCCCACCACCACCAGAAGAGCACCCGAAGTCCGGCGACCCTCCCCGTCCTCTCATCTTGTCGCCGGAGTGCCCCAGGCTGCCGCCCCAAGTTCAACCGCCGCCGTCCCCTGCTCTCGGGCGCCTCGAGCCGTGGCCGCCCTGCCCCTCCTCGGCGCTCGCGCCCTATACCACCGGCCGCGCTCGCCGGTGCTCCCCGCTCGGCCGGAGTTGGCCGGAGCCGCCCGGCCCGTCGCCGGCGTCGCGCCCTCCCCTGCCTCTCCACTGTTCCTGTCGGGGGGGGGGGGGGGGCAGCGAGGAAAAGGACGACCATGAGCCAGGCGGGCCCGCGTCGCCCCGACCCCACCTAAAACGTATTTTCCTCAGTACGCTTTCTGTTTTAACAGCCCAGGACCTATCTGCGAATTAAATTTTTATAGATTGGTCCCTAAACTTCTTCGGGCTATATCTTTTCATCAGCAACTCCGATCGAGGTGATTCCAAAGCCCACTTCTTCATCTCTTCGAGCCCGTCATGTTAGTACCATTTTCATAATATTTTGAAACTGTGGAAATGCCCATTTTTCCCTTGCCCGTAAACAGCCCCTCCAAGAGAGAACTATTTCCGGCAACTCCTTCTGCAACCTTTCTGCACTTCTCCTCGGTGGATTCCTCGTACCCAGGCAAGCCAGGACATCCATCCCATGAAGCATTTCAATAGCATTGCATATTTAAATACATTACCTGTATTTGTTTTCTATATAATAACTCAAAAGTAATTTATTTAAATGCATAGTTGCTGCCACCACAACATGCTGTGATAGATGGTCATGCTCGTTAAATTTTGCTAAAGCTAAACCTAGTCGGTTGATCTTGAGTCACCTGTCCGGGCTTATCCGTGCAACCACATTTGCCGGTATGGGACGGCCTTGGCTTGGTCTGGCTTCGTGTTCTTTTATCTGTACCACCCCAGAGGGAAGGTTATGCGTGCGCGCTACCCTGGCCCGGTAGGCGGCGATTACCTTGTGAGCCCAGATTGGTTATTGAGGTCAAGTCCTCGTTTGGGATAGTTTGTTTAGCCATGACGGTGGCAGGTGTCACGAGGTGACACAGGGGCCACCCAAGGCATGACTCCGGGGGAGAATGATTGTCGGTGGTACGGTAGAGGAGTCACGGGTCAGGCGGGTTTCGTTGGAGCAACGTTGGTCCACCCGAATGGGTTCACGACGCCAGGTGCTCCATGGTGTGGGTAAAGTGCGCAACCTCTGCAGAGTGTAAAACCTATTCGAATAGCCGCGTCCACGGTATTGGACAGCCCGTCCAGACCTCACTAGGTGGTCAACCGTAATACCGATGATAGTGATGGAAGAAATTGTCTTATACTCTGTGGATCATGAGTATTCAGAGGGTTGTGGGACAACCCAGAAGAGAGTAAGTTGATGATCGGTAACAGTAAGTGTCGGGGATATTACCCCGCGGTATAACCCGGCCGGAAGTATGACCCGGCCGGGACTCAACGACTCATTGCTGCGCCAGCCAAGCTTGGCGACTCATTGGTAGCCCGACAGGAGGTATGACCCGGCCCATCGTATGGCGGCTCATAGGTCACCTCTATTACCGGGTCACAGGACGACCAGGCCCAAGGCCCAGCGTGTAAGCCGGTGCAGGCGGCTCACAGAGAAGGCCCAAAGGAGAGGAAGGATTCCCTTACAAGAGAAACAAGACCCGGATTAGGACTCAAGAGAGACTAGTCCTAATCCTACTCCTAGTAGGACTCTACATGTAAACCTACCCCTTCCACTTATATAAGGAGGGGTAGAGCACCAATAGAGGGACAACTTCAAGTGATTAGAGATAGACAGATTAGAGGCTCTCGAGATTAGAGGTAGCGATCCCGCACCCTTGTAATCGAGATCATCCTCATCATCAATATAAGACACAAAGCAGGACGTAGGCTTTTACCTCCATCGGAGGGGCCGAACCTGGGTAAACTCGCGTCTCTCGATTCCGACCAACCCCTCTCAAGCCGCCACATAGTTGCGATGGCCTCACACCTAAGTTCTCTCACGAGGACATCTTGCCGTGACAAATCCACGACAGTTGGCGCCCACCGTGGGGCGACGCACGGTGGTGTTGTGTTCTTGGAGGAAACACTTCCAGGGATCGAGAAGCTCGTGATTGACTGGATGAAGAAGAGCCGGCACGGAATAAGGGCACGGAGTAACCCGGCAAGAGACAACCTTTGTCAGAGCCGGCAGTATGAGTCAGATCATGTTCAAAAAAAAATTAGGGTTGCGGACTTTTCCACCGCCGTCGTCCGAAAAAGTCGCCAAAGTCGACAGGATTTTCATCGCGCACGGCCGCATCCAAGATGGACAAGAATTCTGGAAGCTATGGATTAATTACCGATTGTCGCTGGCCCTAGCAGAGGTACGGAGCATCACGCCTCGGCCTAGTCCGTCGCTGTTTCTAGTCCAAACCGGAGAGCCAAGTCCCGAGGCAGCCTCGTTCCACTGCAATTCCAAAGACCAGCCGTCAATTCCTAGCATGGAAACCAAAAGTCCAATCATTGAGTACTACTCTAGTACGTACTACTCACTATGCCACGTGAAGGCTACCAAGGAAAGGATCAATCAATTGCAAGCTATCTTCCATGTTGTATAGTTTTGCACGTGAACAAAAAAAAGGGGCACGACCCAGAGGAGGAAACGGGCATGGATGTTTCGAGCCAGCCCCGAAGCGGACGTGCACACGGATTCAGCCGGCGCCTGCCACGGCCACTAGAGCTCGTGTTCAAGCCGGCCTCGCCTCGGCCGTGCCCGCCTGCGCCATGGTTTGCCTTCCTCTGCGCCTGTGCTCGCTCCGCCCGGCCGGGACCATTGTGACGCGCCGCCCCACCGCCGGGGCCAAGCCTCGCGTCGGCCTCGCCGCCTCGCCTCACCCTGAGCCGGCCCACGGTCGCGGCCTCGCCTGCCCGCGTCCACCGTGGCTCGCCTCGCCCCGAGCTATCCCTTGCCGCAAGCTCTCTAGCTACCGTCGCCGCCGCTGTCTACGAACATCAAGTCGGCCTCGCTGACTGGCATCAGAAGTACATATGCAAAGTTAAGCAGGCAGTTTACCACACTCAGAAGAGTGAGAGGAGGAGTTAGTATATTGAGGGCTTTGAATCTTCCTGATGGACAGATGATCTGGGAAATCAATATTCAAACTTCCACAACATCAAAGTCGTTGCTGCATGTTTTGTCAAACAGTAAAGTTGTAAAGGATAATTTAGTTTTAGTTTTCCACTCGACAATGGATTTATGCCATATCAAGCATTGATGGAGTCATTTCTTGGGGAAAAAACGTCACAGGCTAGATGATTTATGCAACAATGAAAGCAAAAGGATGGATAGATCAAAACAGATCGTATCTGGTCGAGCATCAGTACAAGTATGTTCGAGCTTTATAAAAAAGGGGGGGGGAGCACCTCGCCCGGGACTCAGTCTCTGCCCCTGTGGCTTGCCTCTGCCACCATGGCTTCGCCTCCGCCGGCCGGCCTCTGCCGCTTCGCGCCCTGAGCCGGCTCTCCCCTGTGCCCGCCACTCCTTGAGGTTCCACCGCGCCGTCCTCCGCCGCGCTTTGCGCTCGCCTCGCAGTGCCTCCTAGCCGGCCTGCGCCCACCTCGCCGCATCTCTGCTATTGCCTCACAACGCCCTCGTTCCACCGCGCCCCGCCTGGCGGCTCGACCCACGGCCGGGTCGAGCTCCTTCTCGCTCGCCCTGTTTTTCTGCCGCCAAGCCGCCTGCCGGGTCAACGGCCGCACCCCGAGCCATCGTGGCCTCCGAGTCGCCCCGCCTCACCTCTATGGCGTTTGCCTCGCCGCCCGCCTAGCCGAGCCACCCCGCCTGCTGCCGCGCCGCTCCGCCCCGTCAGCACCGCTGCGGCCTCGCCTCCGTCGCGCGCCCGGTTCCCGCTGTTGCGCTGCCCCGTCGGCGTGCTCGCGCATACGTCCCTGCCGCCGCGGCCGAGGAGGAGCACGCCATGGCTCGCGCCGCCGCGGTATCACCCTCGCTTGCTCGCCTCCGCCGTGGTTCAACCCACTGCGCCAGCCTCACCGCGAGCCGGCTCGCCTCTGTTGCTATGGCCTCTCCTCGAGCCTATTGCTATGACGTTACTAAATGTCCTTTGATGGTCACCTAGATCGTTTTGCTCACCTTGTTTTTCATCTATCTGGAAAGTACCTTGGCACAATTAGGTTTGACAAGAACTGGAGACTATGGAGCATCAATGCTGGAACAGAAATTCTACTCCAGGAGGGGCATGGCAGAAGTGTATATGGTCTTAGCTTTCATCCTGACGGTTCTTTAGCTGCATCTGTCATGCAGAGGCAGCGCGCGGGATGATGAAATGGACTTGGATTAAGCATTGATTTCACCATCGCTGGAAACAGGGTTTGGCAGTCGGCAATAGCTTACAGATCAAACAATACAGTATAAAGGCATACACTGACTATGCATTGGATATGGTCGTTTGGTATCCTACGTGCATGAATGATGGCCATGTCCATGACCATGAGACTGCCTGCATGGTGGACCTGCTTAAATTGCATACGGCAGATTGCAAAAATAGTACATTACTCATTGAAGGTCAATTGTTCATTGTTTATGAGAGACACATGGATCATCTGTCGTCCAAATAAATCAGGTGATATCAATCCGTCCTGTTTTATTAATACATAGTATTTTTTTCTCTGAGAACAATTACTCTGTCTGCAATATTTTTAAGTGCGGGACAAATGTTCACTACAAAAGTGACATAATACTGCGGATATGGAGCTTGCGCCAATATTATCATGCGTCAGCATCTGTACAAACCACATTGTTCGATGGACACTCGTGAGGCGCCGTCCCTGCGGTTCAGTCTACACCGACACGCTGGTGCCACACCTGCTCACTTAAGCCGCCCAACGGACGCTCGTGAGCTGCCGCCCTGCGGTCCGATCTACATCAACATGCTGGTGCCGCGCCTGCTCACTTAAGCCACCCAACGGACGCTCGAGAGTCGCCGTCTCTGCGGTCTAGTCTATATTGACACTCCGGTGTCGTGCTTGCTCGCTCAAGCCGCCCAACGAATACGCGCGAGCCACCGCCCCCGCGGTCCGGTCTGTTTCAGCACATCAGAGAAATAAGAATCAGACACGTAGAAAACATCCCTGGAGAAAACTACAATTTGAGCCGGCCATTATCGAGCCAGCAATTCAAAGCCAGCGGCAAAAGAAAAAGAAAAATGGCCCTGGAGGAGCCAGGAGAGACGGACTACATGAGAATAAAGCATGGGTCAAGAGGTATATGCACTCAAGTTGGCCACAACATTTGCCAAAGACATATGATGAGCATGACGAAGATCATTGGCTCACTACATCGTCTCCAGTTGGGCTAAAATCCATTGTTCAGCCATCAACTTTATGCCAGCTTAAGCCGCAACCAAGGATGAAGACTCTTAAGCCGCCTCCTTGAGTCAACTTAAGACTCGGGGGCTACACAGACATAACTCGGCAGATACAACCGGGTTCAAATATTCTGGAACCCCGGGTCATTGCAGGGAAGATAACCTGGTCCCGAGGGCTACTACATTATTGGCGGAATAATTAAAAGTCACCCAAGAGGACGAACCGCCATGATGCACCATTCAAACATGGGTGCCCGGATTTATTGGGTCATCATAAAGTCACTTGGAGGCTTCTGCCGTTTCTTCATACAAGATGGCGGCTTACAAGATGGTGCAAAAAGTTGACTCCGTCACCAAGGTCATTTGGGGGCTTCCAACCCGCCGGGTTTAGCTTACACACCCTCTTGATCGGCTCTTCATTCACCGTAAGGCCGGGTTGTATACCCAAAAGTTGACTCCATCAACAAGGTCATTTGGGGGCTTCCCACCCACCGGGTTTAGCTTACACACCCTCTTGATCGGCTCTTCAGCCACCGCAAGTTCGAGTTAAACCTGCCTGTATGCTACTGCTGCTCCGCTAGGTGACCCGCCGAACTCTTGCCAGTTAATCTCGATTAGAGACCCTGGGCTGTTCAAAATATTTGACAGTCACTCTCACTCGAAACCCTGTACTGATCAAGGTTAAACCGTCGGATCTTGTCACGTGAGGGCCGGCTTACAGAAAGCGAGGATAAACTCACCTATCTGCTGCCGACTCTCCGCTATGTGGCCCGTTCGTACTCTTAAACAGTTACTCTTTTAAAGACCCTGCACTGTTTAAGGTTCAAACGACGGATTTATGTCACGTGAGAGGTAGCTTATGGGCCCTGGGGGCATGACCCGCCGTTTGATGCGACTCTCTCTGGTTCGTTGCGCTCTTATCAGTTAATCTCGCCTAGAGACCCTGAGCCGCTCAAAGGGGTTGACGGTCACTCTCACTAGAGACCCTGTACTGTTAAGAGTTCAAGCAGCAAGTCCACCTAGAAGAACCGGCATATGAGTTTTCGAAAAAAAAAAGGAAGAAAAAGCAAGAACATCATACATTGCATCATACATGGCATCATCATTGCATCATCTTACCATGCATCATATATGCATGGATATCCTGGTTTATATTGCAGGAGCCTGGTTTTTTCAAACCGGGTTATATTATTCAAATCTCAAATAGCCAACATGGCTGGATTTTTCATTATGGTTGTCATAACCAGCATTGGATGATTGAGGTTTTCAAAGGCCCTTCAGAGTAATGGCTATTATTCCTTCATCCCAAAAATACCAGCTTACAGCAAGGAGCATGGTTCAACATTGATATGCAAGGTTTTCAGCAAACATCATCTGAACAGTGGATAAAATTTTATTCTACAATGGAAAGAATAGTCCCGAGTCGCTGCAGGCATACGACCCGGCACTTGGGGGCTACATTATTCAAATTAAGGTTTATATCAAGTATGCAAGTCCCATGTCGCTGCAAGCATGCACCACGTCACTTGGGGGCTAATGCAAGTTGCTTTTCAGATCATTACATGGTCAACAGATCCTGTTGTCTCAAGGAAATGAGCCAACCTTTCTATATTTTAATAAGTCCCAGCCCAGTACTTCTTACTGACCCGACACTTGGGAGCTACAACATTCAGCTGATCAAGCAGACTATAAGGTCCAAATTGAAGACCCGGCCCATCACATACTGATGAGCCGGCCCTTGGGGGCTACACATGTGAAATACAAGACACTCAGTATATATCTGGCGACTTAGATGACAACCCAGATTTCTCAACATTCAACACCAAGTTTAAAGTCCCAGGCTATTGCTGGCAAAGCAACCCGGCACTTGGGGGCTACAATGGCTGAAGTTTTCTAAGTATAAGATAATTACAAGTCCCAGGCTGCTGCAGGCAAGACAACCCGGAACTTGGGGGCTACACAGTCCAATATATTATTTCAAAGCACCAAGTCATCATGGATAAAGTTGGAGCTTGGGGGCACAGGTAATAGAGAGATAAAAAAATAGAAGAACATCTTCAAGCTATCAATTTTGAGTGAGCTAGGTCTCATGTTTTGGTGGAGCTGAAGCATTGAAAGCCGGCTCAACATCACCCGGGTTTCTTTATTCCCAATAATTTTATCAAGTCAACTGGAGTCCGCTTATTTTGACCCGGCGTCACCAACGATCATGACCCGGCATTGTCAAAAATCATGACCCGGCAGATTCTATATAAACAACCCAGCTCCACAGGTTAAAGTGGTTTAACAATGGATGAAATTCTGTTGCCCAATATTTTTATCAAGCCGAAGCAATGGAAGCCGGCTCAACTTCATATGGTTTTCTTATCTCCAATAATTTCATCAAGACAAAGCATTGGCGGCCGACTCAACGGCATATGGGTGTTTTATCCTCAATATTTTGCAAATGACGTGGATCTGCAGTATGATCGTGAAGACGGCTCGTTAATATGAAGAAACCCGGATCTTCAAGGAGCTACTTCATTAAGCCGGCCAGTGGAGCAAGCCGGTCCTTTAACATATTTGTTATTCTTATTTCAGGAGCTTACCATGAATAAATTCAAGCTAACCTGGGAGCTAATGTCGGGGATATTACCCCGCGGTATAACCCGGCCGGAAGTATGACCCGGCCGGGACTCGACGACTCACTGCTGCGCCAGCCGAGCTTGGCGACTCATTGGTAGCCCGGCTAGAGGTATGACCCGGCAGGAGGTATGACCCGGCCCATCGTATGGCGGCTCATAGGTCACCTCTATTACCGGGTCACAGGACGACCAGGCCCAAGGCCCAGCGTGTAAGCCGGCGCAGGCGGCTCACAGAGAAGGCCCAAAGGAGAGGAAGGATTCCCTTACAAGAGAAACAAGACCCGGATTAGGACTCAAGAGAGACTAGTCCTAATCCTACTCCTAGTAGGACTCTACATGTAAACCTACCCCTTCCACTTATATAAGGAGGGCTAGAGCAGCAATAGAGGGACAACTTCAAGTGATTAGAGATAGACAGATTAGAGGCTCTCGAGATTAGAGGTAGCGATCCCGCACCCTTGCAATCGAGATCATCCTCATCATCAATATAAGACACAAAGCTGGACGTAGGCTTTTACCTCCATCGGAGGGGCCGAACCTGGGTAAACTCGCGTCTCTCGATTCCGACCAACCCCTCTCAAGCCGCCACATAGTTGCGATGGCCTCACACCTAAGTTCTCTCACGAGGACATCTTGCCGTGAGAAATCCACGACAGTAAGTAAACTACTAATGCATTTAACATGATAATGGTCATGCTATTGTCTGCAACATTGTTTGGTTGTCGTGAGCTTGCGAGTACATTCAAAGTACTCACCTGGCGTGTCATGCCAGTTTGTAGGTCATGTTATGATTGCTTGCTTGTCGAGGATCCCAAGTTTGCGATCTAGGATACGCGTTCCAGCCAGAGTCCCTGCGGAGTGGAGTCCATCACCGCCGTCATTGTTCCGCTGCCGAGAGTACTCCGCTTCCTCGGGTTGTTCCGCTGTTAGCATAGAGCTACCCTGGGCAGGCGTAGTATCGTCGTGCCGATGTAATCCATGTATCCTTGTAACCTTATCCATAGTAATAAAAAGCTGATTTGTTCTATGCCAACAGTGCCGTATTCCAGAAGACTTCTCTCTGGGCTGGAATACGGGGCGTTCCGGTTTCCTCTGAGCCAGGGTGCCACAGCGACGGCGAGCGGAGGATGAACGCGGCCAACATGAGTATGTGGACGGAGAAGTTGTGGCAGCGAAGCACTTCGTCTCTGGTGACGATGGATTCCAGCGACGGCGCTAGGGTTTTGAGCACGTGGGGTGGAGGAGGAAGAGGAAAGTAATAATGGAAAGGGGATAACTCGTATTTATAAGGGTGGAGGAGTTCAAACCGATAAGACGAATATACCCCTGACTCTTCGGTTAAAGTGGGACACGTGGCATGCATGCAAACCACCTGACAACCCACTACCATAATCGAAGCGGCAACGCGGGAGTTGTTGCTAATTAAGTGGAGACAGTTGAGATTTGAGAATTAAATATGTGGTTGATTTGTCTTCCGCTGTCAAGGACACAGAGAAGACAGTCAACACGTGTCAATGTAGAATGCATATGACTAGATTAGAATAGACTTGGACGAGGAAGAATAGAAGAGAATGTCGGGTCTGATCACATTTGCCTAGGAAAAAGGTGAAGATAAAGCTATAGGACAAATGCTGTATAGGACAAAACTCCAATCCAAATGTCGATCTACAAATATTTTTCAACTAAAACACATCTAAATTTTGTTCTGAAGACAATCAACTCTCGAAGACATATAAAAATGAGATAAAACCAATGTCTTCAAGATTTTTTGGTGGTGTTACCCACCGTATAAGAATGTTTGACCCAGACACGGCGCACAATTATCGTGGCGCTCTGAGGTCATATTCTTCGTTAATGTATTCACACTCAGATTGTAAGTCTTCATGAATTGAAGACATACGTTACATCTTGTGTTGTGCATTAAAGTCATCAACATACATAAGCGTTAGGATGTATTCCCATTCAAAGGACATTTGAGGATTCTAAGATATTTAGCTCACACCGCAACTTGCAAAACCTCTTCTCATCCAAAGGTTTCGTGATGATATCTGCCAGTTGATCTTCAGTGTCTGCATGCTTTTTGTTGCTGTCGCCCTTCATCACATGATCTCGAAGAAAATGATGTCGTATTTGAATGTGCTTCGTCTTCGATTGCTGTACTGGATTGTTGGAGATCTTGATTGCACTCTCATTGTCGCAGTAGAGAGGTACATCCTTCAGGTTGATGCCGTAGTCCTTGAGTGTCTGCTTCATCCAAAGAAGCTGAGTGCAGCATGCACCAGCAACAATGTATTCGGCTTCAGCAGTGGAGAGTGAGACACAGTTCTGCTTCTTCGAAGACCAACATACAAGAGATCGTCCAAGAAAGTGACAGGTGCCTGATGTAGACTTGCGATCAACTCTGTCACCCGCGAAGTCAGAATCTGAGTAGCCAATCAGCTCGAACTTCGAACCCTTTGGATACAATAATCCTAGCGTTGGGGTGTGAGCCAGATATCTAAGTATTCGCTTCACAGCAAGGTGATGTGATTCCTTTGGTGCCGCTTGAAATCGGGCGCACATGCAAACGCTAAGCATTATATCTGGCCTAGATGCACATAAGTACAACAAACATCCAATCATGGAGCGGTATACCTTCTGATCGAAATCTTTACCATTTTCGTCAGTGCAGAGGCGTCCGTTGGTAGCCATTGGCGTCTTGAAGCCTTTGGCTTCATTCATGCCAAATTTCTTGAGGCAGTCCTTGAGGTACTTCTCCTGGGATATGAAGATGCCATTTGGTTGTTGTCGAATCTGAAGCCCTAGAAAGAACTTCAGTTCTCCCATCATCGACTTTTGATACTTATCTTGCATCATATAAGCAAACTCATCACTGTATTTGTTGTTAGTACAACCGAAGATAATGTCGTCCACATATATTTGACATACAAACAGTTGACTATTATAGGATTTAGTGAAGAGAGTGGGATCGAGTGAACCAGGTTTGAAGCCTTTCTTCATGAGGAATTCCTTGAGTGTGTCATACCAAGCTCTTGATGCTTGCTTGAGGCCATAGAGTGCCTTGTTGAGCTTGAAGACATGGTCAGGATGCTTTGGATCTTCAAACCCTGGTGGCTGAGCAACATATACTTCTTCCTCAATCTTACCATTGAGGAATGCACTTTTGACATCCATTTGATACAAGCATATATCATGATGGTTAGCATAAGCAAGCAATATACGAATGGCTTCGAGTCTAGCTACAGGTGCAAAGGTTTCACCGAAGTCAATACCCTCGACCTGAGTGTAACCTTGAGCCACCAGTCACGTCTTGTTTCTGATGACTTGGCCAGACTCATCTTGCTTGTTGTGAAAGATCCACTTGGTACCGATGATGTTGTGCTTCCTCGGATCAGGACGCTTTACGAGTTCCCACACATTGTTCAGCTTGAACTGGTGAAGCTCTTCCTGCATAGCTTGAATCCATTCTGATTCCTTGAAGGCTTCATCTACTTTGCTGGGTTCTGTGATAGATACAAAAGCAAAGTGCCCACAATAGTTAGCTAATTGAGTAGCTCTTGAGCGAGTAAGTGGACCTGGTGCATTTATGCTGTCAAGCATTCTCTCAATTTGAACTTCATTAGCCACGCGTGGATGAGCAGGGCGAAGACTTTGTTCTGGCTGCTGAGCATTGTCTTCGCGCTGAGTGGGTGGTGGAAAAATGACTTCTTCTACAACCACAGGTTCCTCAGGCACAATTTCTCCAGTGCCCATCAGTCAAATAGCTTCATCAGAGGGTAGTTCATCTAGCACAGGAGGCAGGTGCTCTCTTTGCGAGCCATTAGTTTCATCGAATCGCACATCTATAGTTTCAACAACCTTGTTGTGAAGGATGTTGAAGACTATGTAGGTGTGCGAATCCTTTCCATAACCAAGCATGAAACCCTCATGTGCTTTCGGTGCAAATTTTGAAGTGTGGTGTGGATCCCTTATCCAGCATCTTGCACCGAAGACTTTGAAATAACTTACATTGGGTTTCTTACCAGTGAGAAGCTCATATGAAGTTTTCTTGAAGAACTTGTGAAGATAAACTCTGTTGATGATGTGGCATGCAGTGTCAATGGCTTTAGGCCATAGTTTTTGTGGTGTCTTGTATTCATCAAGCATGGTGCGAGCCATCTCAATAAGAGTCCTATTCTTGCGCTCTATGACACCATTCTGCTGAGGAGTATATGGAGCAGAGAACTCATGAGTGATGCCAAGGGTATCAAGAAAGGTGTCCAGGCCTGTGTTCTTGAATTCAGTGCCATTGTCACTCCTGATGTGCTTGATCTTGATGTTGTAGTTGTTCATACACCTATTTGCGAAACGCCTGAAGACATCCTGCACTTCAGTTTCGTAAAGAATGATATGCACCCAAGTGAATCGAGAATAGTCATCAACGATCACGAAGCCATATAGATTTGCAGTGGTAGTGAAGGTGGAATAGTGAGTAGGGCCAAATAAGTCCATGTGTAGCAGCTCGAAGGGACGTGAGGTCGTCATGATTGTCTTCGAGGGATGTTTGGCCCTGGTCATTTTCCCGGCTTCACAGGCACCACAGAGGTGGTCCTTCTTGAACTTGACACCCTCGACGCCAATGATGAGCTTCTTCTTGGCGAGAGTGTGCAAGTTCCTCATCCCAGCATGTCCTAGCCTTCTGTGCCATAGCCAACATTCTGAAGCTTTTGCTAGAAGACATGAGGCAACCTGTGGTCCTGCAGAGAAGTCTACCATGTACAAGTCGCCTCTTCGAAAACCTTCGAAGACTTTGGTTTTTTCGGAGGCCATTAGTACCACACATCGAAATTTGCCGAAGATGACAAGCATATCTAAGTCACATAGCATTGAGATAGACATTAAGTTGTAACCAAGGGATTCGACAAGCATGACATTTTCCATGTGTCGGTCCCTTGAGATAGCAACTCTACCTAGTCCCAATACTTTGTTGCTGCTCTTGTCAGCAAAGACAATGTGGTCTTTTGTTGGAGGTCGAAGAGTTTGGTCCATCAATAGGCTTCGATCACCAGTCATGTGACTGGTGCAACCACTATCCATGATCCATTCAGTGGCATTGGATTTGTCTTCCTGCATTGAGAATTAGTATGGTTCACCAAGGCATGCAACAGTAACATGCATTGATGAGTGATATAGCAGTGCATATTGATAGAAGACATTTGGACGATATGAATGATAACATTCACATTAATTGTCTTGCGTCCAAAAAAGATAGTTTTCGGGTCTCCAGAGATAATCTTCGGGATAGGCTTCTTCCTATCTGGAGACCCGATGCTGCATGAAGATATTAGTTCTTCTTAACCACCCACATGCAAAGGGGTGGCTTAGAAGCAATGAGACGTAAGGCAGCATCGGAGAATTTGGGCATAGATGCCCTAATAGCACGTTTCACAGGAGGGTTAGTGTACTCAAATGAATAAGCTGAGAAATTCTTGGTTGGATGAACATAACGGTTCATGCCAAAGTGCACATATTCATGTGTCATTTGAGTCCTTCCCTGTGAAACAGATTTGTTAGAGTGATGATATGAAGGACTTTGTCTTCTCGAAGACATTGATCTGGGGTTTGTCTTCTTCTTGAGAGATGTCATCATGACATTCACACGAATCTTCTCAAGAAGACTTTTGGGAACCCAGATCTTCTTCAAGGGAGAGCCATTCCTGCAGTTAGTACCAACAAATCTGGCAAACACTTCACCATTTTGGCATTTGAACAGTTTATAGTTGGAATCAAAGGATTCATCAATAATGAGAGGATTCGCACAGTTGAAGCCTGATAATGTGGAAGGATCAACTGAAGGACTTTTTGCAGCAACCCATGTGGTTTTGGGGTACTGCTCAGGTGTCAAGTAAGATCCATCAACATTGAGGTTTCTTTTGAAACCAACACCTTCTTTCCTAGGGTTTTTGTTCAGTATAGTCTTCTTCAGGACATCACAAAGAATCTGATGCCCTTTCAGACTCTTGTACATGCCAGTTTCAAGCAATGTCTTCAACCTATCATTGTCATCAGTGATAGCAGTGGCTTCCTCAGATAAGGGGTTAGGTGCCACAGATACAGTTGAAGATAAAGCATTTTTAGAAGCTTTTGAACATTCAGCAGTTGAATCATTGGCTTCACGTGCAATACACTTTAAGCATGGAGCATTAAATTCATCCTGAGCGGTACTGATCTGCTCTGCTAGGAGTGAGTCGTTTTCCTTCCATAGGTCATCAAGTGCTTCCCTCAACTTTTCTAGATCAATCTTCTTCTAAAGATATTCAAGAGAAAGCTTTTCATGATCAGTTGAGAGGGCATCATGACGACTTTGGAGATCCTCAAACCTTGAACGAAGACTACGCATGTCTTCAGCCATAGTTTCGTTCAGACTCATCTCTTCGGGTAACAGGTCATTGCTTTTCTCTAGAGTAGATTGCATTTTCTCCATAGCATTTTGTTGCTTGGTGGCAATTTTTACAAGTTTAGCATAGCTTGGTTTCATGTCATTATCAGATTCAGCGTCAGATTCAGATTCATGACGTGAGGACTTTGAGGATGCCTTGGAGGCTTTCGCCATGAAGAAGTAGGCTGGAGTAGGGTCATCATCACTGGCTTCGGTGTTGAAGAAGGAGCCATTTTCTTCGGGTTCGAAGACAGACGTAGAAAGATAAGCCGAAGCCATTGCCAGTCCAGCTACTTCAGCATCAGATTCCTCCTCAGATGCTTCCTCAGCCTCAGAACCAGATTCAGACTATGAATCCATCTCCTTTCCGATGAAGGCATGGGCCTTTCCTGATGAACTCTTCCTGTGTGATGAAGACTTTGCATACTTCTTCTTCTTGTCATCGGAGTCGTAGTTCTTGCTCTTCTTCTTGGATTCATTTTCCTATTGAGGGCAATCAGCAATGAAGTGAGCAGTTTTCTTGCACTTGTGACAGGTCTGCTTCTTGCTGTCCTTGGAAGACATATCTCTAGATCTATTGGAATCACGTCTTGAAGATTTAGCATAGCGTTTTGACTTGGCAAACTTCCGAAACTTCCTGACAAGCAAGGCAAGTTCCTTTCCAAAGTCTTCAGCACCATCAGAACTGCATTCAGAGTTGTCTTCGGATGAAGACACAGCTTTGGCCTTCAGCGCACGGGAGCGACTGTAGCTTGGTCCGTAGATATCTCTCTTCTCAGCTTGTTGGAATTCATGAGTGTTCAACCTCTAAAGTATATCAGCTGGGTCCAAGCTCTTGAAGTCAGGGCGCTCTTGGATCATAAGTGCGAGAGTGTCAAAGGAACTGTCAAGTGATCTGAGTAGCTTCTTGATGACTTCATGTTTGGTGATATCAGTGGCGCCGAGTGCATTCAACTCATTTGAGATGTCAGTGAGGCGATCAAAGGTTAGCTGAACATTTTCGTTGTCAAGTCTCTTGAAGCGGTTGAACAGGTTGCGAAGCACATCAACACGAGAGTCTCTTTGAGATGAGACACCTTCATTCACCTTGGACAGCCATTCCCAGATTTGCTTAGCAGTGTTAAGTGCACTCACACGACCATACTGTCCTTTGGTCAGATGACCACAGATGATGTTCTTGGCGGTGGAGTCGAGTTGAGCAAACCTCTTCACATCAGCAGCAGTAACACCTTCGCCAACATCGGGAATGCCCGCCATGATGACATACCATAGGTCGTTGTCAATGGCTTCGAGATGCATGCGCATCTTGTTCTTCCTGTAGGGGTAGTCAGTGCCATCGAAGACAGGGCACGCAGCGGAGACCTTGATTATCCCTGCAGTCGACATAGCTAAAACTCCATGGTGGTTAAACCGAAACATAGAACAAGGGAGTACCTTGCTCTGATACCAATTGAAATTGCTAGTTATCGACTAGAGGGGGGGTGAATAGGTGATTTTTATAAAAGTCTTCGAAACGATGAATGGATTCAAAGAATGCGGAAACGTAAACAGGATTAGGAAGGGATATAATCAGGAATCTAATCTAGGCATGCATCACAGTGAAGACATACAGATGGGTTAAGCTTTGACATCATGCACAGTAAGATGGGTTGAAGATAAGCTTTTACAGTACGAAGATAAACAGCGAGCATGAATGTCTTCAAGACAAGTCTTCAGTGATGAACAGGGAAAGGCTTCATGATACAGAACAGGAATGTAAAAAAGTAAAGGATAGAACCAGTTGCTTGACGAAGACACAGTATTTGTTGGACCAGTTCCAGTTGCTATGACAACTGTACGTCTAGTTAGGGAGGCTGAGATTGAACTCAAAAGACCTCGTCTTCGCCTTATTCCCCTTGAGCCGAAGTCACTTAGATAGCGCCCAATCACTCTGGTAAGTCTTCAGGGGAGACTTTCGAAACCCATACAAACTTGGTCACCCGGCGATCCACAATGACTCTTGCATTGCTCTAGACCCAGACGCCTAACCGTCTGGAAGATCACAGTCTTCAAGTGTAATAAGTGTTCAGCTCTCTCGAAACAGAATGACTTCAGTGATGCTCAAACACTCTAGCTCTAGGTGTTTAGGTGTATCCTTGCAGGATGTGTCTCTCTCAATGTCTTCGAGGTGGGTTGCTCCAAAACGACAACAACCATATCTCTCTCTGAGAAGCCAACCAACTGATGGTGGAGGGGGTGGGCTATTTATAGCCAGCAGGCAACCCGACCTGATATGACCGAAATGACCCTGGGTCAATGGCCAACCGACACGTGTCACAACGGTCGGATTTCAAACACACGCGGCAGCTTTACTTGGGCTACAAGTAAAGCTGACTCAACCAACTCTGGAAGAGATTTCCTCTCATAGTCTTCACTCGAAGACATAGGTATGGGTTGAGCATCATGTCAGTATCTGACTTCGATCACATCGACCCGACTTAACAGTATGGTGGTCCCTATGACTCAGGAAAGAAGAAACAAAACTACCAAAAGACTTCGTCTTCGCGTTTCATTGTCTTCGGACGAATGTCTTCGTCTACCACCAATGGCTTCAGCCGTCATCAATGTGTTCGGACATTTTTGGGGGTCGTCTTAGACGGCTAAACCGAAACTCCAGGGACTTCTCTCTGTGTTAACCTATGAACTCTCACAAACACGTTAGTCCCTCAACCATGTTTGTCTTAAATACTCCAAAACCAAACAAGGGTGGCACTAGATGCACATACAGTTTGCGGAAGGTCAGATCCAAGAATTCCTTGTTCTATAATCTATGGAAGTTTATGGTGGATAGATTGATTTCACACTGTGGCAAGATAATGAAACAACCCTTATGCGCTTGAATTAGATATATGGGAGTGCGAGAGGGGATCGAAACCATACCCTAATGCGGTGATGGCTCGACTACGGCGGCGATGGAGGTGTGGATTACCGTCGACGGTGAGGATCCCAGCGGCGAGGGCGCACAGGGAGGCAAGGGTGACGATCAGGGGTCCAGGTGCGGCAGCTTAGGGTTGGAGGAACAGACGATTGAAGATTGAATTTCAAAAGTCGGTTCCGCAGAGATTATATACCCTTCGTTGTCGGTGACACCAGTTCTAAAATGTGGGTGCCATCGAGTTCCACTACTGTCTGTTGATAGGGAAACTCGGTGAAGCCGAGATTATGGAATCGGTGCTACCAAGTTGCAAAAATCAGATCAACCCTAAGCATCGATGGAACCGAGATTTTCTGGTTGGTTACACCGAGTTGCACTTTTGGGAGGTTTTGGAAGTCAGCCTTAACGAAACGGAACTCCAAGTGCTCCTCACACAGAGGGTTCGAGAAGTGCTTGTTCAAGTTTTGTGATGTAGCATGAATTGAACTTGAGACAAGAAAGCATAGATAGCTAGAGAGAGGTCCTAGGCATTCTTATATATCCAATTGGCCAAGTAAAAATGAAAGCCAAATAGCAACAATTGGATATCCTCGAATGAGAAACGATATGCATACCAACATGCTCACACAATAAAATGTCAAATGAAATATGACAAACATGCAAAACCACTCTAGTATCTACCAATCAATTTGGCGATGACGGAGTCATCTATATATCAGTATATTGACTTAGGAGCCAAGTTAGAATACTTGATCATAGGTCATACTTATCGTTTAAGCACAAGTGGGTTTACCACTTTTACATAAAGCATTTAATGTGTTCACATCTTTAAGAGATGCTTTAACTCAATTCTTAGAGTAAATCTCCCCCTTGATGTGACATCCCCGCTAAGAGGGATAAACTAACCTTGGGTTTGTCGTAGAAGACTTCATGTGGGTGAGGTAGTAGTGAATGCTCGTTATTGATGAAGATCATCTTGAGTTTGGAGCAATCCTCGGTCTTTTCTTACTCTTCTCACCTACATGGGTTAGTTCCACACAAGAGACAAATACGAGGATATCTATGGACATGGAGTGCAATGCATACATGATGATGTCCATGGATTCTTTCATTACCTTGTCCTTTGCTTACCTTTGAGGGAATGTGTGACTCCTTGAACTATTGCATAAGGTTGGAGTTGATTGCAAATAGTCCTTGCCAATAATGAATATGAGTGAATTTCATTGGCGGAGTCACCCCTCAAGAACTTCTCTAGTTCTTCTTCTTGGGGACCCAGATCAAGTTGATGGGGATCCTTGGAGTTGAAGTAGCACTTGTTGAAGTAGAAATTGTAGTAGCCTTGGGAACCCACTTGACCAAAGCTTGGGAATCATCTTCAAATGTGTCAATCTCCTCTTGAAGCTTGTCCTTGCCCTTGAGCTTGTGGTCTTGTGGTGGAAGGTCATCTTGAGGTTTTGTTCCCTTGGGGAGAGTATGTTCATACTTCTCCTTTTGAGGAACCAACATATGCTTGGGGTATTGACTTT
This sequence comes from Elymus sibiricus, assembly GCA_039707655.1. Taxonomy (NCBI): domain Eukaryota; kingdom Viridiplantae; phylum Streptophyta; class Magnoliopsida; order Poales; family Poaceae; genus Elymus; species Elymus sibiricus. The sequence continues at coordinate 214,337,321 of CM077665.1, read as the reverse complement.
CTTCCCATTCAACTCCATTGGCGTTTAAGTAGCCAATGCCTTGGTTCTTCCGGTATCCTTCATGCTTGTGTACAATTTCCTCGAATTGCTTACATCCGGCAAGAGTTTTTAGATACCCTTTTCTATAATCCATTTCAATAGATCATTTTCTTTCTCAAGTGTAACTTGGCTAAGAGAATCATTAGTGGAATCAATAGAACTACTAGAAGAAATATCATTAGATTTATCATTTTTATTGCAACTAGTTGAAGAACCTTTCTTGCCTTTGTTACTAGATTGCTTAGTCTTAACTTGTGGAGTAAATGTAGACAAGAGTAGTCGTTTGGCTAGATAAGAAGAAGTCTTCTTTCTGAGATCATCATTGATTGCTTTAAGAAACTCATGTTCTTGCTCCAAATTGAGCTTCTCGAAATGTAGCTTCTCATGAGTTCTTACAAGCTCTCTATGATATTCTAAAGTAGATTTATGGGCTACCTTAAGAGTGTTTAATTCTTTTGTTAGTCGTTCTATTTCCTTCTTATCATCATCACATGACTTATCTTGACTAGCATGATCATTATCTAGCTCATTTTGACTAATATCACTAGTTTTGTCAAATAGCAAGTTATCATCTCCAAGTAAGTCATCCTCATCACTATTGAAGTTAATGTATTCGGGGTGTGATACCTTGGGGCCTTTAGCCATGAAGCAACTTCCACTCCCTTCATCTGGTGAATCAAACATGTTGTAGGAGTTGGAGGAAACGAGTGCAAGTCCAGCAACATCTTCATCTTGACTATAGTCGGAGTCGGAGTGATAGCTTCTCTCGGAGTGATTGTCGGATTCGGAGCCAGAAACCCATTCACCAACATGATCTTGATGTCTTGTTATTGTGTAGCTCTTGGTGTAGTTGTTCTTCTTCTCTGAGTCTCTACTTCTCCTTGAGGGTCTTCGTTCATAACGATCATCTCTACTCCTTCTCTCTCTTCGAGGTGACTCATCTCTTGAGCTCTTTCTTCTAGGTCACTCTTCTCTTCTTTTGTGGGGGGGGGAGTGGCGTGCACTCATTGGAGTAGTGTCTGGGCCTTCCACAATTGTAACAATTCCGGTCACGACTAGATGAACGCTTCTCTTCATATCTTGAATTGGAGCTTCTTTCTTTGCCTCTACTCTTGTAGAACTTGTTGAATTTGTTGACCATGAGGCTTATCTCTTGATTGGTTACAAGGTTGTCACTTGATGTATCGGGAGTGTCACTTGTAGCTTTGTAAGCACCGTTGAGGGATCACTAGAAGAGTGTCTAGAGGGGGGGTGAATAGACTACTAGCAGGAATTTAAAACCTAACCTTTTCCCATGTTAATTGGTTTGCAGATTTTAACAGTTTTAACAAGGCTAGCAAGTCTAATATACCCTACACATGCATGTCAACAAATATGGCAGCGGAAAGTAAAAACATTGCACATGAAGAAAAGAGTTGAGATAGGTAGATCAAACGCAATAGGAGACGCAAGGATTTTTCCCGTGGTTCCGATAGGTGGTGCTATCGTACGTCCACGTTTATGGAGTCTTCATCCCACGGAGGGTAACGGTCGCGAGAGTCCATGGAGGGCTCCACCCATAAGGGTCCACGAAATAGCAACCTTGACTATTCCATAACGGCTTTCGTCCACGAAGGACTAGCCTCACTATGGGTAGATCTTCACAAAGTAGGCGATCTCCTTGCCCTTACAAACTTCTTGGTTCAACTCCACAACACGAAGTAGGAGGCTCCCAAGCGACACCTAACCAATCTAGGAGGCACCACCCTCCAAAAGGTAATAGGCTCGGCAATGATGATGAACTCCTTGCTCTTGTTCTTCAAGATGATAGACTCCTCAACACACAATCACTCTCTCACAGATTTGGCTTGGTGGAAGAGATGGGATTGGTGGAAAGCAACTTGGGGAGGCTAGAAATCAAGATCCATATGGTTGGAGTGGATGATCTTGACCTCAACACAAGGGTAGGCGGTTCTCTCTTAGAAAAACTGGATGGGGCAAGTATGGAATAGTTCTGAGTGCTTCTCTTTCGAGTGGGTGGTGGTGAAGGGGTATATATAGGCATCCCCAAAAATCCAACCGTTACACACAAAATGACCAACTTGGTGACACCGATGTGTTAATCTCAGTGGTACCGAACTGACCAAAAGGTGGCAACTTTTGAATCTCGGTGAGACCGATATAGGAAACTCGGTTGCACCGATAAGGTGACCAACGGTCAGATTGCCCATTCTCGGTGATGCCGATCCAACAATCTCGGTGGTACCGATATTGTGAATTTGCGTAACAGAAAGTTGGCAACCTAAACTCAGTGGCACCGAAGCAGAATCGGTTGCACCAAAAAGGTAGGGTTTGGCTGAGTTTGTCTGTGAGTGGGAATCGGTGGCACCGAGTGGAAAGTGTTGGTTGCACCGATTTTGAATATTTGGGTTTGACAGACTTTTTGTGGAAGAGCTTGTGGGTGTTTTTGGTGACTATCACTTGTGCACGTATGAGCATTTTGTTCACCAATCAGAACCTTACCCCCTTTTAATAGTATTGGCTTTCCTATGGATTCAAAGTGATTTCTCACAAAGTAAAATGTAGAGTCCTCTTGCTTGAAGCTTTGCCAATCCATTTCCTTGCATCTTGGGGTATTTCCACAATCTCCACAATCCTTTTGCCAGACCTCTCTGTGGACTTTTTCTGAAATACACTAGGTTAAAGTATTAGTCCAAGAGACAATGTATGTTGTCATGAATTATCAAAACCACCAAGGGAGCATGTTGTGCTTTCAATCTCCCCCTTTTTGGTAATTGATGACAACATACAATCAAAGCTTCAAATAAAGATATGCATGGATATAATGAAGACTTTGAGAGACACAGATTTGCTCCCCCTAAATGTGTGCAATCCTTTAAAGTATAGTTGCTTTGGAATGCATGGACACACATATAGTGGAAGGGATATAAGAAGTCATGTGTATCTTGGCTACATGCATAAAATATATATGAATGAGATGTATCCTCGTTCAAGACTTCACTCTTGCAAACAATATGTGCAAGAAGCAAGAGATCATCTTGATCAAAGATATGATGCATATACTTACCTTGAGTTCTTGAGCATGCTAGTAGTAGGAATACACTTGAGAAAACAATGTTAGGAAACACAAGAGTATTCTACCAGTCAACATGGCAATAGAACTCAAAAGTACCAAGATATGGAGAACATATAGAAGATAGTAATCCTTAAGATTGATATGTCTCCAAGATCATTTAGAATCTTCTCCCCTAGATATGAAAATAGTAAATCATCCTCTCCCCCTGAATCTTAGCATGTAGATATTGGGATTGGATAGGGTGAGAAAAGTTCTAAAGTGAACAATCAAATAAAATAGGCATATTATACTCCAAAACATATTTTTCTCCCCCTACTTTGGTATTCTCACCTTGTTATATGAGTAATATGAACATTGAACATTCGCTCTCCCCCTTGATCATATCTCCCCCTTTTGCATAAGCATGTATCTCCCTTTAGCATGAAGCTTTGGTATTCTCCCCCTTTGGCATTAATTTCCAAAAAGGTCAAATACAGGAAGAGATAGAGGGATCATTGATAAGAAGGGATCCTTGAGAACAAGGGTCATTGAATGTAGGGTTCATAGAATTGAAAACTGAGGGAATCATTGAAATTTATTTCTCTCCCTTTGAGATTTTGTAAGACTTCTTCTCCTTTGAGTTAGGGATCCTTGAATAAGGAAATTCTGCCCCTAAGTTTATCTTTGTTATTCTCACCCTTGAATTATCTTTCAATTTTTTTAAAATAAGAAGGGATCATCGAAGTAACAGAATCATCTCTTGAAAGATCACAAAAGAAACATAGATTTGCAACTACGAACACAAATAAGAAAAGAAAATATATCGGTTACTCCGAGACAGATAAATCAGTGGTACCAAGATTTTGTGGTGTAGCTTGTCTGCAATTTCGGTAGGACCGAGTTATTTGTGTCGGCGGCTCCGATGCTAAAACAGAAACTTGGCAGAGGGATTTTGAACTTGAGATTTCTCAACCATTGCCAATAACACAGTGTCAAACGAATTTAAAAGGAATGCAAAAGTTTTTACAGAAGGGATATCAACTAGAAAAGATTTGAGTGGTTCCAAGATATTTTGCAAAACAGAGAGTGAACCATCCAAAATACTTAACTAGATGATGGGCGGTGACTAGGTCACCTATATTAGAGTATATTGACTTAGGAGCCAAGCAAGAATACTTGATCATAGGTCATACTCTACGTTAAGCTCAAAATGGGGTTACCATTTTTCGATTAAGCATTTTAATGTCTTCATATCACTTGAGTTGCTTTAGCTCATGTCTTGGAGTAAAGCCTTTTCGAGGATATGAGTACATACCTTTGAGTGATGTTGATGACATGGCTTGTAGGTGAACTTGTTGAGAATGCTCGAGGTTGATGAAGATCATCTTGAATTGGGAGCAATCCTTCTCATTTTAGTTCACTTGTCACCTACAAAGGTTAGTCATGCAAGGAAGAACAATAGATATATCCAATTGACATGATACCAATTAAGATTTAGTAAATATGATCACATCAAGTATGTGTCAAGGATATGATTGAGTTTTCTTCTTCCTTCCATCATCAAGAGGGTTTGTGGATACTTGGTAATGACAAGATTGCTTATGATTTGAGTTGATGGCAATCTTGTGGAATGAAATTCTTCCAAGTACCTACAAAAGGTTAGATGCAATACAAGGGAGCATAGAATTCCATGGCATAAGATAACATGTCAAGAGTATCATGGAAATATCAAGAAAGCTCATGCCCTTGCATGCAAGCGAGTGAGTCTAGCTCAAGTTTGAAGCATCAATGATGTTCAACTCACTCCTCAAATAACAAAATGTTTTCTCATCAAGTGGCTTAGTAAAGATATCGGCCAATTGCTTGTTAGTGCGAACATGCTTAAGATTAATATCTCCTTTGGCAACATGATCACGAATAAAATGATGTCTAACTTGAATATGTTTAGTTCGAGAATGTTGCACAGGATTATGACCAATTTTAATAGCACTTTCATTGTCACAAAGTAATGGAACATTTCTAACATGGATTCCATAATCCTTAAGCGTTTGTGTCATCCATAGTAATTGCGCACAACAAGATCCAGCAGCAATATACTCAGCTTCGGCAGTAGATAGAGATACCGAGTTTTGTTTCTTGGAGGACCAAGACACAAGAGATCTACCCAAAAATTGACAAGTACCCGAGGTGGATTTTCTATCAACCTTGTCACCGGCATAGTCCGAATCGGAATAGCCAACAAGGTTAAAGGAAGATCCCTTGGGTTACCAAATGCCAAAGTTTGGTGTTTGTATCAAATATCTCACAATACGTTTCACGGCCAAAAGATGACACTCTTTAGGTGCAGCTTGATATCTAGCACACATGCAAACACTAAGCATAATATCGGGACGAGAGGCGCATAGATATAGCAACGAACCAATCATAGATTGATAAACTTTTTAATCAACCGGTTCATCCTCCTTGGTAAGATCAACATGTCCACTAGTAGGCATGGGAGTTTTCATACCTTTGCACTCTTGCATGTTGAACTTCTTGATCAAGTCCTTGGTATACTTAGTTTGAGAGATGAAAGTTTCTTCTCTTGTTTGCTTGATTTGCAAACCAAGAAAGAATTTCAGCTCACACATCATAGACATCTCATACTTCTCGGACATCAACCTTCCAAATCTTTCACTAAATTGTGGGTTAGTAGATCCAAAGATAATATAATCCACATAGATTTGGCACACAAATAATTCACCATTAACTCTCTTAGTGAATAGGGTTGCATCAATTTTATCAATTTCAAAACCTTTTTCAATGAGAAACTTCGTTCGGCATTTGTACCAAGCACGAGGGGCTTGCTTAAGACCATAAAGTGCTTTGCGAAGCTTGTAAACATGATTAGGTTTCTTGGGATTCACAAAACCAGGTGGTTGCTTAACATAGACTTCTTCTTTAATCTCACCATTTAGAATGGCACTTTTAATGTCCATTTGATAAAGCGTGATATCATGGTGATTAGCATAAGCAAGAAGAATGCGAATAGCTTCAAGTCTAGCAACGGGGGCGTAGGTCTCACCATAGTCCATACCTTCGACTTGCGTATATCCTTGGGCTACGAGACGAGCCTTGTTCCGTACGACTTGACCGTCTTCGTCTTGCTTGCTCCGAAACACCCATTTTGTTCCGATGATGTTTTGCTCATCCTTGGGCTTCTCCACGAGTGTCCACACTTCGTTCCTTTCGAAGTTGTGAAGCTCTTCATGCATCGCGTTCACCCAATCCGCATCTTCAAGAGCTTGTTCTACCTTCAAAGGCTCAATGCTAGATATGAAAGAATAATGCTCACAAAAGTTAGCTAGACGAGTTTTAGAGCGAGTGATTCTCCCTGTTTGTATATCACCAAAGATTTGGTTTAGGGGATGGTTCTTGGTCACTTGTGCTCGAACTCGGGTCAGCTTCCGATTGTTGGACGGTGGAGCTTCTTCATCATCATCTCCTTCATCTTCGTTGTTATTGAAGGTGTCGTTCCCTTGAGGTGGTGGTGAAGGAGGTTGTGGTGGATCTTCATGATGCACTTCCTCCTCTTCATCATCTTGTCGTGTACCGCTTGTGGATGCCTCCATGTCATGTTGTGGTTCACCTTGACGTGAAGTAGGGGCTTCCACTTGAGTTGATGAAGTACTTTCCTTCACCTCCATGGGGCGAATCTTGCCGATGGACAAGTCTTGGATAGCTTCAGAAGGGTCTTTGTCTCCTACATCATTTGGCAGTTGTTCGACTTGTGAACCATTAGATTCATCAAACTTCACATCTACTGTCTCTTCAACTTTTCGAGTGAAGTTGTTGTAGACACAGTAAGTGTGAGAGTTCGATCCATAACCAAGTAGGAATCCTTCATGAGATTTAGGAGCAAATTTAGTACAACGATGCTTATCAAGAATGTAGCACTTTGAGCCGAATACTCGAAAGTATCCAACTTGGGGTTTGTTACCGGTGAGTAGCTCATATGCCGTTTTACCGAGAAGCTTGTGAAAGTAAAGTCGGTTTGTGGCATGACATGCTGTTTCCACGGCTTCTGCCCAAAAGTGTCTTGGCGTCTTGTATTCGTCAAGCATCGTTCTTGCCATCTCAATAAGAGTTCGGTTCTTCCTCTCAACAACTCCATCTTGTTGAGGCGTGTACGTAGCCGAGAACTCATGTGAGACACCTTCTTCGTCAAGAAAAGTATCCACATGGGTGTTCTTGAACTCCGCTCCGTTATCGCTTCGAACCTTCTTGATCTTCACTTCAAACTGATTTTGCCCTTTGCGAACGAAGTTCTTGAAGATCTTTTGAACCTGCGACTTATCATCAAGAAAGAATACCCACATAAATCTGAAAAAATCATCAATTATAACTAGACCATAGGAATTTCCACCGAGACTCTTGTAAGCATTGGGACCAAAAAGATCCATGTGAAGTAACTCGAGTGGTCTCCTAGTAGTCATGATATTCTTAACGGGATGACTTCCACCTACTTGCTTTCCAGCTTGACAAGCACTACAAAGTCTATCTTTGTCAAAGATAACATCTTTAACACCAAGAATATGATCACCTTTGATAAGCTTGTCTAAATTACGCATGCCAACATGTCCTAGTCTCCTATGCCAAAGCCAACCTTTAGAAGATTTTGCAATGAGACAAGTACGAGGTTTGGATCTCTTAGTGAAATCGACAATGTATAGATCACCTCTACGGAAACCGGTAAAGACCATTTTATGATTATCTTGACGAAACACTTGGCAATCTATTTTCGTAAATAGCACATTAAAACCAAAGTCGGCAAGTCTAGATACGGAAAGAAGATTGTAGCCAAGAGATTCAACAAGCATAGCATTTTGAATAGAGCTATCATGGGATATGGCCACCTTACCAAGATCAAGTACATTACCTTTGGAGTTGTCGCCAAACGTTACGTACCTTCGTGGTCCATGGTTTGGTGTGATCTCTTCAAACATGTCTCTATCTCCGGTCATATGATCGGTACATCCGCTATCGAGAATCCACTCTTTTCCTCCGGACATGTAATCCTTGAAGTTTGCCATGAGACTTAGATTCTTCATGATCTTCTCATACTCGATGTCGAACAACTCATCTTCATCATAGTAGCCATGTTCCACATTGTCATCATCAAGTGGGAAATCCTCGTCATAAAGAACGAGAGATTCGTTAGGGTTGTGATCTTGACAATGTTCAAACTTATGAATGTGAATGGTTACTACAATGATGTTGTTGATAGTTGTGACATCTCCTTTAGCACGCATGAGGTCTCTAAGCTCAAATAGACAATCATCAAACTTAGGATCACTAGGCGTCATATTGTGGAAGGCAATAGTTTTGTGAAGAATTTCATCAAGATTACTCAATGAATAACTTGGATATTGTTTCTCCAAGTCATTCCACAAAGTGTAAGCACATTCAAAATTCTTCATTTGATTAAGCACATTCCTAGGCAATGCTTTAACAATGAGATTAACAGTTCTAAGATTGCATAGCATATCAACTTCCTCTGCGTGTGTGGGGTGTAAAGGATCAATGGGAGGTACATAGGGGCTCTTAACATGCTTGCTCAATTGAAATTCATTAAACAACTCAGGCATCAAAGTTTTACATTGATGTCTTGTTATTGTGTAGCTGTTGGTGTACTTGTTCTTCTTCTCTGAGTCTCTACTTCTCCTTGGGGGTCTTCGTTCATAACGATCATCTCTACTCCTTCTCTCTCTTCGAGGTGACTCATCTCTTGAGCTCTTTCTTCTAGGTCACTCTTCTCTTCTTTTGTGGGAGGGGGGGGCGTGCACTCATTGGAGTAGTGTCTGGGCCTTCCACAATTGTAACAATTCCGGTCACGACTAGATGAACGCTTCTCTTCATATCTTGAATTGGAGCTTCTTTCTTTGCCTCTACTCTTGTAGAACTTGTTGAATTTCTTGACCATGAGGCTTATCTCTTCATTGGTTAGAAGGTTGTCACTTGATGTATCGGGAGTGTCACTTGTAGCTTTGTAAGCACCGCTGAGGGATCACTAGAAGAGTGTCTAGAGGGGGGGGGGGTGAATAGACTACTAGCAGGAATTTAAAACCTATCCTTTTCCCAAGTTAATTGGTTTGCAGATTTTAACAGTTTTAACAAGGCTAGCAAGTCTAATATACCCTACACATGCATGTCAACAAATATGGCAGAAGAAAGTAAAGACATTGCACATGAAGAAAAGAGTTGAGATTGGTAGATCAAACGCAATAGGAGACGCAAGGATTTTTCCCGTGGTTCCGATAGGTGGTGCTATCGTACGTCCACGTTTATGGACTCTTCAACCCACGGAGGGTAACGGTCGCGAGAGTCCACGGAGGGCTCCACCCATAAGGGTCCACGAAGTTGCAACCTTGACTATTCCATAACGGCTTCCATCCACGAAAGACTAGCCTCACTATGGGTAGATCTTCACGAAGTAGGCGATCTCCTTGCCCTTACAAACTTCTTGGTTCAACTCCACAACACGAAGTAGGAGGCTCCCAAGCGACACCTAACCAATCTAGGAGGCACCACCCTCCAAAAGGTAATAGGCTCGGCAATGATGATGAACTCCTTGCTCTTGTGCTTCAAGATGATAGACTCCTCAACACACAATCACTCTCTCACAGATTTGGCTTGGTGGAAGAGATGGGATTGGTGGAAAGCAACTTGGGGAGGCTAGAAATCAAGATCCATATGGTTGGAGTGGATGATCTTGACCTCAACACAAGGGTAGGTGGTTCTCTCTCAGAAAAACTAGATGGGGCAACTATGGAATAGTTCTGAGTGCTTCTCTTTCGAGTGGGTGGTGGTGAAGGGGTATATATAGGCATCCCCAAAAATCCAACCATTACACACAAAATGACCAACTCGGTGACACCGATGTGTTAATCTCGGTGGTACCGAAGTGACCAAAAGGTGGCAACTTTTGAATCTCGGTGAGACCGATATAGGAAACTCGGTTGCACCGATAAGGTGACCAACGATCAGATTGCCCATTCTTGGTGACGCCGATCCAACAATCTCGGTGGTACCGATATTGTGAATTTGCGTAACAGAAAGGTGGCAACCTAAACTCAGTGGCACCGAAGCAGAATCGGTTGCACCGAAAAGGTAGGGTTTGGCTGAGTTTGTCTGTGAGTGGCAATCGGTGGCACTGAGTGGAAAGTGTTGGTTGCACCGATTTTGAATATTTGGCTTTGACAGACTTTTTGTGGAAGATCTTGTGGGTGTTTTTGGTGACTATCACGTGTGCACGTATGAGCATTTTGTTCACCAATCAGAACCTTACCCCCTTTTAATAGTATTGGCTTTCCTATGGACTCAAAGTGATTTCTCACAAAGTAAAATGTAGAGTCCTCTTGCTTGAAGCTTTGCCAATCCATTTCCTTGCATCTTGGGGTATTTCTACAATCTCCACATTCCTTTTGCCAGACCTCTCTGTGGACTTTATCTAAATACACTAGGTAAAAGTATTAGTCCATGAGACAATGTATGTTGTCATGAATTATCAAAACCACCAAGGGAGCATGTTCTGCTTTCAATCGCTTGACTTGGTGTGAAGCTCTTCCTTGTCCTTGAGTGACATCTCATGAGCAACAATCCTTCCAATGACTTCCATAGGCTTTAGATCTTTGTAGTTTGGCATCATTTGGATCAATGTGCACACGGTGTCCTACTTTCCATCCAAGGCTCTAAGGACCTTCTTGATGATGAATTTTTCGGTCATTTCTTCACTTCCTAAGCTCACAATTTCATTGGTGATGAGAGCAAGCCTAGAGTACATTTCCGCACCTCCTTCACCATCCTTCATATTGAACTTGTCAAGTTGACTTTGTAGCACATCCAACTTAGATTCCCTGACGGATTCGGTACCTTCGTTCATATCAACCAAAGTATCCCAAATTTCCTTTGCATTCTCAAGACGGCTAATCTTGTTGAATTATTCGGGGCATAGGCAGTTGAATAGAATGTCACATGCTTGAGCATTCTATTGCAACATCTTCAATTCTTCTGCGGTCGCTTCACGATCCGGTTCCTTTCCATCACCAAAGAATTCACCTTGCAAGCCAACACGAACAACAACCCATACGGTGGGGTTATGACCAACAATATGCATTTTCATCTTGTGCTTCCAACTAGCAAAGTTTGTACCGCCGAAATATGGACCTCTACGGTGATAACTTCCCTAGACGCCATACTCTCCTAGGTTGTGAGACCAATGCAATGGAGACCAAAGCTCTGATACCACTTGTAGCATCGAAAGTATGTCTAGAGGGGGGGGGGTGATTAGACTACTTGACCAATAACAATCTAACCTTTTCCCAATTTTATTTGTAAGTAGATTTTAGCAATTGTAGCAAGTCATGTTAACCCTACACATGCAAGTCTAAGAGTATAGCAACGGAAAGTAAAGACATGCAAATGTAAGAGGTTAGGGATTGGAAGATCAAACGCAATATGGAGACGCGGAGATTTTTTCCCGTGGTTCCGGTAGGTGGTGCTATCGTACGTCCACGTTTATGGAGACTTCAACCCACGGAGGGTAACAGTCGCGAGAGTCCACGGAGGGCTCCACCCACGAAGGGTCCACGAAGTAGCAACCTCGTCTATTCCATGATGGCCTACGTCTACGGAGGACTAGCCTTACTCGGGGTAGATCTTCACGAAGTAGGCGATCTCCTTGTGTGGGGACCCTCACTCATACGTCGTGATCACCAAATGTACGTGCACAGTGATCCCAGAGATCAATGCTCACTGAACACACAGAAACTGAATAACAAGAGTCTTACATCTGTTACGTATCGGTTTACTCGAATGTGGCCTTTATGGCCAAGTCTTCATATGTTTGTAGCGGAAATCTTCTTCAATAGCATGGACCCATGCCATCTGCCTTAACCCTATAGGTATTCTGACTGGGAAGCATCCTAGCTCGCAAGTTCGTCACCAAGGTAATCTTTCATTGCATCCCGCTCTCTCATGCCTGGCCAATAAAATAACCAGTGGCAAGCCAATGAGTACTTAGAATGTACTCGCAAGCAACCCATGTTTGGAACAAGGAAATAACAATGCATGATATATCACTAAGTAGGTAAGTTGCAGAAAGCTAATTTTGAGTGCAATTACATGCTCCATCATCTTGTAAAAGCATGCATCAATATGTTGCAGATATCCATATGAACAAGTTACAGATATAGTCATAAGCAGGGGTTGAACATCTCATGTTCAGTCATCATGTCAAGTCATCTGACTTAGCTCAAGTATCATCTTTCCCACTCACACACACACACCAAGTTTGGAAATCATGGATGTAGCCCAAGAGCGGTCATCCAACTGTCCTTGACCGTGGACATGGCAATTCGTATAGTTTTACACTCTGAAGAGGTTGCACACTTTACCCACAAGACTCGGGGAACTTCCATGTCATCCACGACTCGCTGTATATTACATACGTGAGGTACGCACCCGAACAATTCCTTTACCTTGACGACACTAAACAAAGAGTGCACTCGTTAGCCCACGTCTTCATGATGTACAAACACAAGCCTTGCTCAACATAGTACCATCCATGAAGGGACACAACGGTGTGCCCGGTGTCTGTGAAAAGAACCCATGGTCGCCCTACCTGGCACGACCCCGTATCGAGAGTGACCACGTCACCCCCGCCACTAGTAATGCGGGCTCTCTGCTATCATCGACCAAAGTAATCAACAAAGCCCCGTCCCATAAAGGGGTATCGTGGTTGTACATGTAAGGTTGGAGTAACGGTCGCAACTTAAACAAATCCGTTTTCGAAAACAACACACTCACTTGCCTCGCTACACCACTTCTTTCTAAAGTGGTTACCTATATCAACATCTCCCTCGGGCATTAGTGTCACCCGACGGGGTTTTCAAAAAGTCTTTGAAAAGACGTTATTTCCAACACCATGCATATTCTCATCCCACTTTGCGTAGCAACTACTTCGCATCCTATGTACTTCCCACCCGCACAACCCTCGTAGGAAGGTAGGGTCATGCTCAGTGCAAGTATCAACAAGGAAAGTAACGGAGGTAACCCACTATGGTTGTCGCTGTTTCATCATGATTCACTGCAATGGAATAAAGTGCCATATTTCATGCATAAAATGGCTTCTTAGACATGGTCAAAGGGCTGCTAGCCTGGCTCAGCAAAATCTTCGAGGTCTTCACATGCCTCTGGTCCTCCTCCAGATACTTTGTCTACTTCGTCAACTATCGCTGGAACAACCATAATGAGCAACACAGTAAGCAGGAAATGAATGTGCTCTATAATTAGGAGTTTTATTTTTCTAGGAAATCTCTGGACATAAGAAAAATACCTAAAGAGGATCTACTTGAGTTGCATCAATAGGGTTTTTTGGAAACGCCAATAGGATGGGAATGAAGGAAATGGTGATCCTATAAGAAGTTCACAGAAAATATTTTTATAAAAATGATTGGAGTCACTCATCAAGTAGGGGATGATTTTATAAACATTTACAAATTGGTCTCACTGGATTTGGAGTTGGGATGAATATCCTAGGGGTTTTCTAATATGGAATAATGGAAAAAGGCAGATATTTATTTGGCCTAACAGAAATAATGCATGGGAAAAATGTTAACCATGCCTAGATAAATGGGGCATGATTTTATAGACACCTAGGAATTGGAACCAGTCCATTTGGAGTTGATATGAGTGCTCTAGGAATTTGCAAAGTGGGGTTTTTCATGGTTCAAATTCAAATTTTGGTTAGGCCAATATTTGGTTAGGCCATGAATGTCGGAATCTGTAGGAATTTGATTTATCAAATTTGGAGTTGAATTGAATTTACTATGAATTATTTAGTCTATTTGAAAAAAAGAAAAAGAAAATTTACTAGCTGGTCTAAACGACGCACAGGGCGCAGAATCGCCAACTGGGCCGGCCCAGTGGGTCGGCCTGGTGGCTGGGGTCGACGTCGAAGGCGTATTGCGCCAGATGCGCTTTCCGTCGCATGGAGGCGGGTCACGCGAAGGCACCTCCACTTAATGCTGGGCCCGGCCGGTGTGCCACTTACATGGGGGCCCGCACAGTCAAGTCCCTCTCCCTCCTCCCGCTCGAACAGAGGGGAGGCAGGGGTTGTGGAGCCGAGCGCTCGCCGGCGCCCGTTCTGATGGCTCCGGCCACCTCCAGCGACCGTCCGACCACCGGCGTGCTCGGGAGGACGTGGCGATCCCATTCCCGCACCGCACGGACGCCGAGGACCACTAGAGCATCGGCATCGACGGCAGGCGGATAGCGGCGACACCGAGCTCGGGCAAGGTGGCATGGTCAACAAGACAGGGAACGGGGTTGAGGGAAGGTTAGCGGACGTTTCTAGGGCCCATTGCCATGGTTAAGAGAAGAGGAGGGGCGTTGGGTGGCTCCAATTTGAGGAGAGGCCGCCGGTAAGGCTCCAGTCATTGCTCTCGATGGAGGGGACGAGATCTTGAATGGGTGGTCCGGGGGAGTTCTCTAGAGGTGTGGGAGGTCGCGGAAGCCGGTCGAGAGGCCAGGGGGTGCACCTTTATGGCCAGGCGGCGGCGTACCCCGGACGACGCCCACGGCCACGGCGCACGTAGCGCCAGAGGCCAAATTGGCACTATGGACTGTGTCTACGTGCTTCTTGGACGCGGTTCTGGGACAGGGGGTGTGAGAGGGAGAGCGGGGCGAGGCTTTAGTGGGACCCCCGCACGATCAGCGAGTGGCGAAGTTTGGCAGCGCTGGTCATGTGCGGGCAGGGCGAGGAAGGGGAGAGGAAGGAAGGGGCCGACCACTCGGTGTGTCGGAGACGCCAGGGCTGGTCTAGAGGCGAGTGGGAGGAGCTCGAGGTTGTCGGGGGGGGCTCGGCTTGGGCGCCGCTACAGTGTGGGTGCGCACTGTAGCGCGCTCCAGAGCGCAAGCTCTGCATGCCAGGGCATGCTTTTGGTACTTTGGGCGCGGCCACTTGTGTCCAGGGGATCTAGGGGAGCACAAACAAGGCACATAAGGCCAATGGGTGCTCTGGAGGTGCCTTATGATAGAATAAAAGTTGAGAGGGAGAGAAATGGGTGCTGTCCAGGGGGTAGAAATGAAGTTTTTACACACCAATAGTTCAGCTATGGACATGCAAAGTTTATTGGGGTTAGATGGGCACTAGGAGGTGATGTGGTAAAAAATTGGGATCAATGGGAATAGGAGAAGGGGTGGAAACAGTAACTTTTGGATATGACCAGAAGGTGTTTGATGGAGTTTTGTCCTAGGTAAATGGTTCTCCTTGCTATGAAATTTAACAGGACTGGATGATAGATAGAAATGAGGTGGATCACCAAATTTGGGATTAGGTGATGAAAGTTGCCAATGTAATTTTTACAAACCCTAGAAATAGGCATAAATGGATTTCCTCAGATCTAGCTATGCAAATCCATTCTCCTCGATGCACCACTTGGTGTGGGGAAATCATTTGGGGATTATAGTATGCCCAAAAAGTTTGGGACCAAATGGGGAAACTTGACAATGCAAAAATGCCCAATTCTAGAAATCAACAGAAGTAGGTTTGGGGTAATTTGGACAAGTGAATCTATTCTCGTTGATGCACCACTGGGGGTGGTTGCATAAATAGAGTATTAGAACATGTCCACAAAGTTTGATCACAATTGGAGGCACTTGGCAATGTAGAGTTCATCAATTTTGGATCTGGACAGGAATGGTTTTGGGGTAGTTTTGTGAACCAAAACTATTTGTATCTCGATGAAACTTGGCAAGATGATCACATATGGCCTATTTGACATGCTAGAATTTTCTTGGATTTATTTGATAATATTTCTTGTAGAAATATTTCAAATACTTGACATATGCAGAAAGGTTTTTGGAAGGTTTTGTCCAATATTTTGAACATGACCATGTGTTGAATCTCTTATATATGGAAAATATATGTCCACTGAGTTTCCCTAAATTTTCTCAATTATTTTTAAAGCATAAAAATAAATTTCCCCTATAAAAGATCATTTCTGGCCTGAAGAAAAGCCTTTGAATAAAATAGGAAAATAATCTTTAAAAATAGTATTTGCTGGTTTTGGGAAGTCTTATATATGGTAGGTTCCAAGGAAAGTATTTGGGGAAAAACATTCACCCTTATTTGAGGACTTGTAGTACAAACCTCAATTCAGGGGTTTTTGAAAACCTAAATAAGTAAAATGCTTTTTGGCCAAAGTAATATTTTATAAAAATAGTTTTATGTCGTATATACATGGCATGATCATTGGGCCAGGTTCTTGGATCAGGGATATGAGCTTGGAGTGTAGGAGATATATGATGGTTCATGGCACAATCAAACACGCAAGCAAATAGCACACAAGTCAAGCATTCCTACGCACACAAATTTAATTTGCCCTAATTTTTTAGTCATGTTAACTTAGTCATGAGGCAAAATATAGGGTGTGACAGACCTACCCCCCTTATAAGAATCTCGTCCCCGAGATTCCTAGGTTAGGCGTAGAAGATATGTGGAAATTCAGAGGTGAGGTAGTCTTCACGTTCCATGTTGCTTCTGCTCTAGCGTGGTTGTCCTCCTGGATCTTGAAGTTCTTTATGATATGGCTTCAAGTGCATCATTGGCTTTGTTTGAGGATGAACGGGGTTCTTGCATTATGTTAGGCTTGCCTAAAGGTCAAAGGTTTGGTGAACGAGGTTCGAGCAAGGGTCTGGCTCGCGTGTGTATTCCAAACTCGGAATACGGGGCAAAGTAGTGTGTTTGCGTGCTGTTCCTGGGGTTACTCACATTGGTTAGTGTCATCTAGATGTCTCTCTCTAGTCTATAAGGGTCAAGGTCTTAGCGTAGTTTTCGGATGATGGGGAATCGTCGACTTTGCCGGAGCAGTCGATCTTCCGGTGCTCGTGGTCTTCAACTATAAGGACGTCAAAGTTTGTTGGCGTAGGCTTCTCGTCGAGATCTTCTGCTTGAGTAAGTTTCCCAGGTATGTTCTTCATTCTTCTCCGGCCATTTGTCTTCATCGTCATGGACACTCGTTTTTGGCGGGTATTCGAGTGTTTGGTCTTCTTGTCTCTCCATAGCCATTTGTGGCAAGGTTTGCGCTGTGTCTCGTCCCTAAGACTAAGCTTAGAGACTTGGTGTCAAAACGGGTTCTACCATCTGGGAGGGCTTCTGAGGGGTTCTAAATAAGCTGACTATCCAAAACTATAGAACAACCATCTAATCCTCATGGTTTGGGGCTTGGCAAGTGGGTTGAACCTCCTTTGACTGGTTCCTCACCATTATCCAGTCAAGATCACGTCCTTGATTGGACCAAAAAGGGGCTAGTAACGAAGTCATGACAGTCGTTCCACTCTGTTCTAGGCCTCTGAAGAGAGTACGGGCGTCATGCTTATCGTGCACCATCAAAATGGTGGGGAGATGGGTGCTATCAACTTCTCGGTTCCTTCCTAGTCAAGAACGGATATGTGACCATTAAAATAAGGGACTCTTAAATCCTCTTGATGTCCAAGGGCTTCATCGTGCCTGAACGTCGGTGCTTCTTGATATAGTCTAGCTGATGTAGCTGGCTGAGGAGCGGTGGTTGACTTCCCTTGCTTCTTCTTCTTCGTCGTGGCTCCCCAATCGTAGTGGCTCTTCATCTTGGTTGGGCAAGAACGTCTTGTTCTGCAGGGAGGGTGCTTCAAGGAGTCCAACTTCTTCAACGTAAAACCTTACACTTGAGAAGCATGGCAATCAGAGCTTCTGGGGCTTATCCAAATAGGACTAAGGTTTTCCTCGCTCTTCTTGGAAAAATAAGCATGTCATCCATGGGGACATCAACCTATTCCTCCAAGTATCACATTCACACTTTGTTCATGGGATATGTGAGAGAAGCGGTCATTTGTTCCGGATGGTCACTTGTCCAGGGGTTTGTGGTCTAAATTTGGTTCCAGCGTAATCTAGTTCTTCGTGTCCACCTTCCTCATGGACATGATTGAGGGTGGTTGAGGTGGAGTATTAGTCATAGTCCTTTGACTTGGAGTCAAAGTCTATGGTCACATTCCGACTGTGTTATGGCTTGGTAAAGCTTCGGGGTTTCAAGGAGCTTAGGATGCGTGTGATCGTCTATCATCTTATCCTTGAGCACATTTCTTAGATGCCAATAGTCCTACCTATTAGTCCAAATAAAATCACCCTATATTATCGAAGGTATAATCTCATATAAGTCAACTCCAACCTCACTCATGCTATTCAACTCCAAGGTTTAGAGAGAAGGACTAAACCAAAATCTCATATGTTTATTATAGCTAACTCATATATATCCCTATATAAAAATCCTCGGGAAAGCATACAAGCTTCTAAGCTTGATTAAGGAACTACAAATCCAAGTGCTCTGCTAATGTATCTAAGGTCTAAGGTGTTGCACCTCTATGCTAAGGAAACACATAATATACTAATCCTAGATCTTGTTTCCTTCCTACAATTCCAATCCAGGGGTTCATCAATCCCATCAATCATTACTTGACCCATCACTCCTACAAATCCAATATTGATGGGGTTCTACATAGTCTCCTAGAGTTCCTATAGTCCTCAAATCCTTGAGAGGACTATCTCTTCGTAGTTTATCCACTAATTTCCATCATGCTGATCTAGTAAACTCCAAGGTTAGGTGCATATAGATCCTTGAATCATTCCCTCGCAACAATCCAATATTCTAGTTTATCATTCACCGAGAATCATGGTATCATGATTGATATCATTGGACTAAATCCGATTTACTCCGAACCATGTAGACTTACTCAACATCTATACTCCACTAGGATCACCTATTTAATCCAAACCTCATGTCCTATGAGAAATCCTACTTGTTCCTCCAAGAATCTCAGCTTGTGATCTTAATTGTCCTACTAATTCCAATTTACTCAAGGGAGAGGTAAGTTATGATACTCTATCAACTTGGTCCGCCAACTTCACCTATCACCTTGAAAGCCTCGTGATCCACCAAATGATCTCAGTTGTCTCCTCAAGTTATCTATGATAACCACATCAAATCATTTGCCCACTAATCACATATCCTTAGAACTATCTCCCTATGGAATCAAGGCTTTGGTGCTAGCTTAACGATGAAAGATGCTCATTCACTATGATCACTAGCTCCATAATGAACCCAGTGCTAAGCAGGGGTTATTGAAGCCCAACAGGTGCGCTGGCAAATCAGTGTATTAAACATGTGACTAGAGGCTTGAGCTGGGGAAGCTCGTGAGGTCTAGTTGGGTTATTGAGGGGTTTCCAATCTTGAGGGAAAAGCAGAGCTCTACGGGGTTGTACTTGGTTGAGTACGCTGTAGTCAAATTCTTCAGTGTGGGTTGTCCGTCGAGGTGGATCCTTGGTGCATCTTGTCTTGCTGGTGTTCAGTTGACGAGAGGGGGAAGAGGGAAAGTAGCATAGAGGGGAAGTGCCTAAGGGGTGGTATAGTGCAAGTGTAATCAAACAAGTGTCGAGAAGACCAAACACAAACATTAAGATAAGGTAGGTGATATAGTCGCGTACTTGTTTCCTCTGGCAAAAGTGCGACTTTCACCAAAACACAAACAGATAAAACAAGCAACACACAACATGGTTCCATTTGAACCGTCACACGGACTCGACTTCGCATAGGGGATCTACAAGTAATCCTACCCTAGGGGTTCTCAGACTCAGCAATTGTGATTTGCTTCGTGTCTTGAAGAGAAGGACTTCCAGTCTTCTGGGTCTTCCGCAGGTGTTGCCACGTCTCTTATAGTTGTCTGATGAAACGACCCAGGTTGATCCTGAAGAATCTTCGACAACTTCTCGTCTGGTAAGATAACAGAGCGAAGGTGACTCCTTGTGGCTACTGTTGACAGGGTCTTCTGTTGTCTTCTTAATCATGACAATCCCTCTATTCTTCTGGGGATTTGAGGGTTCCAGGTAGGCAATCCTTCATGCATTGGTATTAACAAGGCATGGTAGAGGTCCAACCCATCGATCACGTTGATGACAACATCGACACCAAGAGTGGGGGATGTAGAGAACCGTTTTCCTGCTCACTTTGGTGAGGCGGACCAAATGGTGAGGTTCTCATCCACCGGTGGTTGCCGATACAACAACGGTAAGGACATGGTTGCTCTATTAGCGATGTATATCATGATCTTGCATGTCTTACACCCTGATCATCGTAGGCCAAGGTTGCATCATCCTGTGGCAGTGTCGAAGGTGTCACCATCTTCTGATTCTTTATACCCTCATTCCTCGAGAAGGTATCGTGTGTTGGTATCTTCTTGTCTGGTGTCGCCAACTTGTGTCCAAGATATGTGGGCAAATGTCTGGCAAGGTGGCTGTCTTCCAGGTTACCCACGAGCATTACAAGGAATCCAGTGGTCAGGGGCATAAGGGTGCTAGCGACCATTTGCAAAGCTTTGAAAAGCAGATGAGGAGAGCCAAGAGAAAGAATGGTGGAAGTGTTGAGGCACAATCCTTCAGTTTCTTTGAAAGCTTAGAAGAGGTAAGAAATGTGGTAGTTTTTGCAAGTGATTTGAAGGGTCTGGGGAAATAGTTTTGTCCTAACTAACGTCCATGCTAACTAAGGGCTACTTACAGTCAGGTCGGCTCTGATACCAGCTCTGTGGGGACCCCGACTCATAAGTCCTCATCACCGAATGTACGTGCATAGTGATCCCAAAGATCAATGGTCATTGAACACACAAAAACTGAGTAACAAGAGTCTTACATCCGTTACGTTTTGATTTACTCGAATGTGGCCTTTATGGCCAATTCTTCATATGTTTGCAGCAGAAATCTTCTTCAATAGCATGGACCCATGACCTCTGCCTTAACCCTACAGGCATTCTGACTGGGAAGCGTGCTAGCTCACAAGTTCATCACCAAGGTACTCTTAATTACATCCTGCTCTCTCATGCCTGGCCAATAAAATAACCAGTGGCAAGCCACTGAGTACTTTGAATGTACTCGCAAGCAACCCATGATTAGAACAAGGCAATAACAATGCGTTATATAGCACTAAGTTGGTAAGTTGCAGAAACCGAATTTTGAGTGCAATGATATGTTCCATCATCTTGTAAAATCATGCATCAACAGGTTGCAGATATCCATATGAACAAGTTACAGATATCATCATAAGAGGTGTTGAACATCTCATGTTCAGTCATCATGTCAAGTCATCCGACTTAGCTCCAGTATCATCTTTCCCACTCACACACACACACCAAGTTTGGAAATCATGGACGAAGCCCAAGAGCGGCCATCCAAGTGTCCTTGACCGTGGACACGGCTATTCGAATAGTTTTACAATCTGCAGAGGTTGCACACTTTACCCACACGACTCGGGGAACTTCCGTGTCATCCATGACTCGCGGTATATAACATACCTGAGGTAAGCACCCGAACAATGCCTTTCCCTTGACGACACTAAACAAAGAGTCCACTCGTTGGCCCACGTCTTCATGATGTACAAACACGAGCCTTGCTCAACATAGTACCATCCATGAAGGTACACAACGGTGTGCCCGGTGTCTGTGAAAAGAGCCCATGGTCGCCCTACCTGGCATGACCCCGTCTCGAGAGTGACCACGTCACCCCCCCCCCACTAGTATTGCGGGCTCTCTGCTATCATTGACCAAAGTAATCAACAAAGCCCCATCCCATAAAGGGGTATCGTGGTTGAACATGTAAGGTTGGAGTAACGGTCGCAACTTAAACCAATCCGTTTTCGGAAACAACACACTCACTTGCCTCGGTACACCACTTCTTTATCAAGTGGTTACCTAGCTCAACATCTCCCTCGGGCATTAGTGTCACCCGACGGGGTTTTCGAAAAGTCTTCGAAAACACTTTGTTCCCAACACCATGCATATTCCCGTCCCACTTTGCATAGCAACTACTTAGCATCCTATCTACTTCCCACCCGCACAACCCTTATAGGAAGGTAGGGTCATGCTCAGTGCAAGTATCAACAATGAAAGTAACGGAGGTAACCCACTACGATGGTCACCGTTTCATCATAATTCAATGCAACAGAATAAAGTGCCATATGTCATGCATAAAATGGCATCTCAGACATGGTCAAAGGGCTACTTGCCTGGCTCAGCAAAATCTTCGAGGTCTTCACACGCCTCTGGTCCTCCTCCAGATACTTCGTCTACATCGTCAACTATCGCCGGAACAACCATAATGAGCAACACAATAAGCAAGAAATGAAAGGGCTCTATAATTATGAGTTTTATTTTTCTAGGACGTCTCTGGACATAAGAAAAATACCTAAATAGGATCTACTTGAGTAGCATCAATAGGGATTTTGGGGAAGGCCAAGAGGATGGGAATGAAGGAAATGGTGATCCTATAAGAAGTTCACAGAAAATATGTTTATAAAAATGACTGGAGTCACTCATCAATTAGGGCATGATTTTAGAAACATTTACAAATTGACCTCACTGGATTTTGAGTTGGGATGAATATCCTAGGGTGTTTCTAATATGGAATAATGGAAAAAGGGAGCTATTTATTTGGCCTAATAGAAATAATGCATGGGAAAAATGTTAACCATGCCTAGATAAATAGGGCATGATTTTATAGACAACTAGGAACTTGAACCACTCCATTTGGAGTTGATAAGAGTGCTCTAGGAATTTGCAAAGTGGGGTTTTTCATTGTTCGAATTCAAATTTGAATTTGAACATAACAGAAAAGTTTTCTGGAAAAATGTGCAATGCACATATGTGGTTAGGCCATGATTTTAGGAATCTGTAGGAATTTGAATTATCAAATTTGGAGTTGAATTGATTTTACTATGAATTATTAATTCTATTTGAAAAAACGAAAAAGAAAATTTACCAGTTGGGCTAAATGACGCACTGGGCGTAGAATAGCCAATTGGGCCGGCCCTGTGGCTTGGCATGTCGGCTGGGGTCAACGTCGAAGGTGTATTGCGCTAGATACGCTTTCCTTTGCATGGAGGCGGGTCACGCGAAGGCGCCTCCACTTAACGTTGGGCCCGGTCGCTGTGCCACTTACATGGGGGCCTGCCAGTCAGGTCCCTCTCCCTCCTCCCGCTCGAACAGAGGGGAGGCAGGGGATGTGGAGCCGAGCGCTCGCCGGTGCCCACTCCGATGGGTCCGGCCACCTCTGGTGACCATCCGACCACCGGCTTGCTCGGGAGGACGCGACGATCCCATTCCCGCACCGCACAGACGCCGAGGACCACTTGAGTGTCGGCATCAACGGCAGGCAGATGGCGGTAACAGCGAGCTCGGGCAAGGTGGAACGGTCGCAAGTGAGGGAACGGGGTTGAGGGAAGGTTAGCGGAGGTTTCTATGGCCCCTTGCCGTGGTTAAGAGAGGAGGAGGGGCGTTGGGGGGCTCCAATTTAAGGAGAGGCCGCTGGCAAGGCTCCGGCCATCGCCGTCGATGGAGGGGACGAGAGCTTGAATGGGTGGTCCGGGGGAGTTCTGTGGAGGTGCAGGAGGTCGCGGAAGCCGGTTGAGAGGCCAGGGGGTGCACCTTTATGGCCAGGCGACGGCGTACCCCGGACGACGCCCACGGCCACAACGCACGCAGCGCCAGAGGCCAAATTGGCACTCTGGACTGTGTCTATGGGCTTCAAGGACGCGGTTCTGGGACAGGGGGTGTAAGAGGGAGAGCGGGCCGAGGTTTTAGCGGGACCCCCGCACGATCAGCAAGTGGCGGAGCTTGGCGGCGCCGGTCATGTGCGGGCAGGGCGAGGAAGGGGCGAGGAAGGAGGGGGCCGACCACTCGGCGTGTTGCAGATGCTAGGGCTAGTCAGGAGGCGAGCGGGAGGAGCTCGAGGTTGTCGGGGGGGCTCGGGTTGGGCGCCGCAATAGTGCGGGTGCGCACTGTAGCGCGGTCCAGAGCACGAGCTCTCCATGCCAGGGCATGCTTTTGGCACTTTGGGCGCATCCACTTGTGTCCAGGGGATCCAGGGGAGCTCAAACAAGGTGCATAAGGCCAATGGGTGCTCTCGAGGTGCCTTATGGTAGAAGAAAAGTTCAGAGGGAGAGAAATGGGTGCTGTCCAGGGGGTTACAATGAAGTTTTTACCCACCAATAGTTGAGCTATGGCCATGCAAAGTTTACTGGGGTTAGATGGGCACTAGGAGGTGAAGTGGCAAAAATTTGGGGATCAATGGGAATAGCAGAAGGGGTGGAAACAGTAACTTTTGGATATGACCAGAAGTTGTTTGATGGATTTTCGTCCTAGGTAAATGGTTCTCCTTGCTATGAAATTTAACATGACTGGATGATAGATACAAATGAGGTTGAGCACCAAATTTGGGATTAGGTGATGAAAGTTGCCAATGTAATTTTTACAAACCCTAGAATAGGCAGAAATGGATTTGCTTAGATCTAGGTATGCAAATACATTCTCCTTGATGCACCACTTGGTGTGGGGGGAATCATTTGGTGATTATAGCATGCCCAAAAAGTTTTGGACCAAATGGGGAAACTTGACAATGCAAAAATGCCCAATTCTAGAAATCAGCAGAAGTAGGTTTGGGGTAGTTTGGACAAGTGGATCTGTTCTCCTTGATGTACCACTTGGGGTGGTTTCATAAATAGAGTATTGGAACATGTCCACGGAGTTTTATCATAATTGGAGGCACTTGGCAATGTAGAGTTCATAAATTTTGGATGTGGACATGAATGGTTTTGGGGCAGTTTTCTGAACCAAACTATTTGTATCTGGATGAAACTTGGCAAGATGATCACATATGGCCTATTTGACATGCTAGAATTTTCTTCGATTTATTTGAGAATATTTCTTGTAGAAATATTTCAAATACTTGAAATATGCAGAAAGGGTTTTGGAAGGTTTTGTCCAATATTTTGAACATGACCATGTGTTGAAACTCTTATATATGGAAAATATATGTCCCCTGAGTTTCCCTAAATTTTCTCAAATATTTTTAAAGCATAAAAATAATTTTCTCCTATAAAAGACCATTTCTGGCCTTAAGAAAAAGCTTTTGAATAAAATTGGAAAATAATGTTTAAAAATAGTATTTGCTGGTTTTGGGAAGTCTTATATATGGTAGGTTTCAAGGAAAGTATTTGGGGGAAAACATTCACCTTTATTTGAGGACTTGTAGTACAAACCTCAATTCAGGGGTTTTTGAAAACCTAAATTAATAAAATGCTTTTTGGCCAAAGTAATATTTTATAAAAATAGTTTTATGTCCTATACACATGGCATGATCATTGGGCCAGGTTCTTGGATCATGGATATGAGCTTGGAGTGTAGGAGATATATGATGGTTCATGGCACAATCAAACAAGCAAGCAAATAGCACACAAGTCAAGCATTCTTACGCACATAAAAAGTTCTAATTGGCCCTAATTTTTCAGTCATGTTAACTTAGTCATGAGGCAAAACACAGGGTATGACACCTTGCCCTTACAAACTCTTGGTTTAAGTCCACAATCACGAAGAAGGAGGCTCCCAAGCGACACCTAACCAATCTAGGAGGCACCACCCTCCAAAAGGTAATAGATATGGTAGTATGATGAACTACTTGCTCTTGTGCTTCAAAAGATAGTCACCTCAACACTCAATCAATCTCTCACAGGTTTGGCATGGGTAGAAGAGATTGATTGGATGGAAAGCAACTTGGGGAGGCTAGAAATCACGATCCATATGGTTAGAGTGGATGATCTTGACCTCAACACAAGGGTAGGTGGCTCTCTCTCGGAAAATTGGATATGGCAAGTGGGTGGGTGTTCTGAGTGCTTCTCTTGCGAGTGAATGGTGGTGGAGGGGTATATATAGGCTTCTCCAAAAATCCAACCGTTACAACATTATTGCCCAACTCGGTGAAACTGAAGTGAAACTCGGTGGCATCGACTTGTTCAAAATGTGGCAACTTTATGCTTTTTGGTGGAACCAATATACAAGTCTCGGTGGTACCGATATGGGTGACCTAGGCAGTTACCAAATCTCGGTGAGGCCGATTCCTCATACTCGGTGGGTCTGATTTAGAGAAATGGGCCAATAGAAAGTTGGTCCAACTTCTCAGTGGTACCAAGTTGCCAAATTCGGTGGGACCGAATCTAGAAACTGGCTATCCAGGAAGTTGGTCATTGTTTTCGGTGGCACCGAATGGAAAGCTGGTAGTACCAAGATGCTAGGGTTTGGTTTGTTTTCTATCTTGGATAAACTCGGTGGATTCGAATGGAATATTGGTGGCACCGAATTTTGACTTTAGGCTTTGGACAGATGATATGTGTGGGAAAGTGGGTGAGTATTTTTGGTGGCTACCTCTAAGCACTTGTGCAACCAGATCATCATATTTACCTCATCCCGTTTTAATAGTATTGGCGTTCCTATGGACTCAAAGTGATTTCTCACAAAATATAAAATGTAGAGTCCTTGATCTTGAAGCTTTTGCCAATTCTATTCCTTCCTTTCCTTGGTGAGATTCTCCACACAGTCTTTTAGCCAATCCATCATCGAACTTTTTCCTGAGATATACTTAGTGGAAACATTAGTCCAATGAAATATATGTTGTTATTAATTACCAAAACCACCT
This sequence comes from Elymus sibiricus, assembly GCA_039707655.1. Lineage (NCBI taxonomy): Eukaryota > Viridiplantae > Streptophyta > Magnoliopsida > Poales > Poaceae > Elymus > Elymus sibiricus. The sequence goes on along the minus strand of CM077665.1, from coordinate 214,310,643 downwards.
AGGGAGAAGTTGTGCTTTCATCCCCCTTAATAAATGCTCTCTCTCTCTCTGTCCCTTAATGAATGTTCTCCCCCTTCATAATTCTCCCTTTGATATTCTCCCCCTTTATCAAGTATAAGCTTTGATATTCTCCCCCTTTGGCATTAATTTCCAAAAAGGGTCAGAGGGTCATTGAGGGTATGGGATCCTAGAGAGTAAGGGTCATTGAGGTCATTAACAAAGATATAAAGAAAATTGCAATTAGCACAAGTGATGGCAAAAATCGGTGACTCCGAGGCAAAGGAATCGGTAGAACCAATAAGAAGAAATAGGGCTATGGGTAAAATCGGTATAGCCGAAGAGATCCGTATCGGTGACACCGAAGAAGCTCTTGGGAGCATATCTGCATTATCGGTGGAACCGATTTTCCCATCTCGGACTGTCCGAAGTTGCAATCAGAAACTTGGCAAATTTTATTTTTGACCATTTTGTTGACAAAAAGTTTTTCAAAAAGTTTCAATAGATTCAGAAAGATTTGCAATGAATTTTCAAAAGGATTTTCTATGAATTTTCAAAAGGATTTGCAATGAATTTTCAAAAGGATTTGTAATGAATTTTCGACTAGATGAAGATTTGAGTGGTTCCAAGAAAGCATATAACAATAAGATGAACCAAACAAGATACTTCATCTAGATGATGGTCGACGACTAGGTCACCTATATTAGAGTTTATTGACTTAGGAGCCAAGTAAGAATACTTGATCATAGGTCATACTCATCGTTAAGATCAAAATGGGGTTACCATTTTTCGTATAGACATTTTACTGTTTTCATATCGCTTTGAATTGCTTTAGCTCATGACTTAGAATAAAGCTTCTTCAAGGATATGATCACATACCTTGGCATGATGTAGATGACATGGCGTGTGGGAGAACTTGTTGTGGATGCTCAAAGTTGATGAAGTTCATCTTGAGTTGGGAGCAATCCTTCTTTTCTTTGAAGCAAGGTCCTCCGACAAGGGTTAGTTATGCAAGGAAGAACATAATATATCCAAATGATTAGAGTGAGATTTTCATCATATGTAAGTCAAGGATATGTTTCGTGTTGTCTTCTTACTCCATCACAACAAAGGGTTGTTGATACTTGGTCAAGACGCGATTGCTTTTGATCCGAACTAGTGCACCTATACAATTTACCATTGTATTGGGTGTGTTGGTGTCACAGCCCTAGAAATTGCTTGTATTAGTTGCATCATTGAGCATTCATGGCATCATGTTTAACTTCAAATGAATTTGAAATGGGGATGACAAACCCTAGCACTTCAACAAAGTAAACAATTCCAATAATTGAATTTTTCAATGAATCCAAAATGCTCTTCAAAAATGTTCCCCCTCTCTGATAAATGTTGGCAACAACATACCAGGGGTGACCTATATTTTCACAACCATTTTGAAAATTTTAATAATCCAGCAAAGTGGCTGAACATGACAACTAAAGCACTATAAATATTTTAGTTGCTTCAAATATTCTGAAACTTTTTGTGGGACATGGAAATATTCCAAGTTATGTCCCAGGAATTATTTTAGGGTTTTTAGCTCTATGATGTTGCCCGAACAAATTAAAGAAAAGAGCAGAAAATAGAAAAACCGAACTAATTTAGAAAAAAGAGAAGGAGAGCAAGCCTGCCATACCTGGCCCCTCACTGCTCCGGCCCAGCCCATAGGGGCAACGCTGTCTTCTTCCTCCTGCCAGGAGGAGAAGCAGCTGCGTGTTGGGCATGCCGCAGTGGTGCCACCTCCTCCTTGCCTGCCTGCCCATCCCCGAGCCTATCTAGGACACCATGGAGACGACCGCGACCCCCCTGGCCCTTTTCCCCTGACTTAGAACCTCCCCTCTACCCTCTGCTCTCTCCAGAGCACACCCGAGCGGAGCTCGTGGCCGCCGTCGCCGTTCGCCGCGGCACTGCCATTACCTCACCTTCGTGGAGTGTCCAAAAGCCCCGCCGCACTGCGTTACCTCCCCATGCCAAAGAAATAGAGCCCGGAAGGCCTCCATCTTCGCCATCGTCACCGTCTTCATCGCCGAGCACCGAAGGCCGCCGTCTTCGATTCGTCGCCCACCGGACATCCCTGAGGCCGCTGAGACTGCCTGTAGCATCCCCGTGAGCTCCTATACCTCCCCCTACCTTGCGTGCTCGAATTTATTCGGTAGCTAGCGCTGTCGCTATGCCCGAGGCTCGCTGCCGCCCGACCATATTGCCGTCATAGCCTGAGGTTGAACCGCTCACGCCCATGCACCGGAACGCTCTCCCGATGTCTCCAGGAGTCCAATGCACCCGCTAGCTCGCCATTAGTGCACCACAGCATCATGCACGCGTGCTCCCGAGCTCCGGCCACCGTCGATGTGGTCGCCGCCATCGCTGCTGGCCTCCCCTCGCCCAGCTGCTTGCTCCGTTGGATGCGGCATGCGTGCAGCAGGTCGTAGGACCAAATCCCTGGTCGATTGGTCGCCGGACGGCAAATCCCAAAGCCCTCCGCCGCTGCTGATGGTCGCCGGTGTTGAGCCGCCGGTGGGTCTGACGTGGCACAGCCATTAGTGGCTAATGGCCCTCCTAACTAACCCCTAGAGCCGCTGACAGATGGGCCCCGCTGCTAACTAGTTTAGTTAGTGAGTTAACTAAACCCTATTAGTTATTAGTGTGTATGACAAGTGGGCCCAGGGCCGTGTTAATTTTTAGTTAAGTTTAATTAAACCCCTTTTAGTCTCTGTGACACTGACGTGTGGACCCCACACGTCAGGTTTGACCCTGGACGGTCAGTTGACCCGCTGACCTCACTTTGACGTCATGGTGACGCAGTAATCCATTTCTGGGATTTTAAATAAATAAGAAATGATTTAGAAATTCCAGAAAATGTTATAAACTTCAAAAATTCATAGAAAATTAATCTGTAAGTCAGATGAGAATGATCAGAAAAATGCAAGGAATCTGGTTATGCCATGTTCATGCATATTTGAGCAAGTTAACATCACCAACTAGGACAAATGATGGTTAGGACAATTTGATAAATAGTGTTGGAGTTGGAATTTAGTACATATTGGAATTCCACTTCACTTAATATGACTATTCGTCTCATTAGATCAATTCAATGCCTTAACATGCCATATCATACATCATGTTTGCTGCATTGCATTGAATGAGTTCCTTTCCTGTTTTGTCGGTGTGGTTCTTTCTCGGTAGACGATGGTTCCGACGTTGAGATCGTTGTCACCGATGAAGACTCATTGCTATCTTCAGAAGTGTCAGGCAAGCAACCCTCCTTGAGCATCCCGATAATATCCCACTCTCTCGCTCCTGCTCTCTTTTACTGCATTAGGACAACAACGATTCAACGGTTACATGTTCTCGGTAGTTGAACCCATTCCCTTGCATGACCTGTCCTTGTCACAGTAAATAGTTGAAACCACTTAGCATGAGTAGCAACTGCTTGAGCCTTGTTGTGCTTACTCATCCAAGCTTGCTTACTATGCCTGCTATGCTTAGAGTCGTGTCGGGTCTGACCCATCTGGGCGATGAATCGGAATGGATGTGTTGATGTCCTGCTGTGTGAGAGCTAAGTGTATGAATCCGATTTGGTAAAGGTAGCGATGAGAGGCCATGTATGAGTGCATGGTGGGTAGTCTCATGGGGACCGTCCTTAAGAACTGAGTTCTGTGTATGTTATCCAAGACAAGATACTACCGCACATTGGGATCCTTAATTGACTCTCTCGGCTTATTAATTGCCTTGGTCTCTGTCCAGGAGTTGCAACTAGTTTCTGATGTCTGTAGGATGTGCTGGCGGCCATGCATAGCGCTAACCGGAGGGGTAGGCTATTGCGCGGTAGATGCACCGTGGCCCAGTGTACCAAGCGTAGTACCATCCATCGAGGTGGGCTTGGGAACCCTGCACACATTGTTTGGGGCCGTGATGGAAACTTCGGCCAAACTTCCGTTGCGGGTTCAGTCCCAAATAGGCGATAAACCTGGACTAGAGTCTTGTGTGGTTAATGGTCGTGGCCGACTCCCTCGCTGAGCTTTCGCTTCAAGGTGGCCGACTACTTGGATTGCTTATGTGGTACATAGACAACTTGACATGGATACTCTCAAATGCGCAAGATAAGTGTGAGTCCTATGGATGGTTTCTCATAGGGAGACGGGAGTGAATCCATTGTAGTGTATTGATGTGGTGAATATGTGGACTTGTGTGGGCCTTTTCCCTTCAAAGAAAGTTACCACTTGTAGTCGTAGTACAGGTTAGCCAAGAGTCAAAGCTGCCTTGTTGCAATTAACCCCACAACCCCTTTGTTGACAATGATGCATATGTAGATAGTTCTGATGTAAGTCTTGTTGAGTACCCTTGTACTCACGGTTGCTTAATTTATGTTTTTGCAGAGGAGACGTCAGTCTCATTAGTGATTCTTATGACGTGAAGTTCGACGTTGACCGGGTTAGCTTGGGAATCCTAGACAGAGGTTTGGCTCCTTTGGTAGGGTCGTTGTAGTTTTTCAGGCTCTTCTAGCCGCTTTTAATAGATGTCTGTACCCAGACATGTATCTTCCGCTTGTTGATTGTATGCTCTGAATGATGGGTCATGTGACTCTCTACTTGTAACATCATATTATGTAAGGCTCTTCTGAGCCTTCTAACTAAATGTTGTGTTGTTGTATGGTTATGTTGTGATGCCATAATTGTATCTATGCATATCGGACATGTCGTGCGTACATGTGACGTGTAACGGTATGTATGGGATTCGACACCTAGTTGTGTGCCTCTAGTAGTACTCTTTACGGGGAAATGCCTCTTTGTGCTTCCACTGAGCCTTGGTAGCTTGCTACTGCTCCGGACACATTGATTGACCGGCGTGTATCCTTCTTTGCTGCTGTGTCTGTCACTTCGGGGAAATGTCTCGCAGTGTAATGGAGTCCATGTAGCCTACTATGACTCATCTACGCGTAGTTGATGACATTTATGTCCCACGGCGTAATGGAGTCCCTGTAGCTTGCTATGACTCGTCTACACACGCTGAGACCGACACCTGCATTGTTGGGTTACGTATGCATGTCCCTGTACGGATGTGCCACTTGGGTTCTACGACTAGTCATGTCGACCCAGGTTCTTGGACATTTGAATGCCAGCGACATATTCACATTCGTGAGCCAAAAGGCGCAAACGGTCCCAGCCCAGGTAAGGTGGCAGCCGTGGAGATAACCGTGCATGAGGCCGCAAAGTAATGTGAAGTGTTACATGCTAGATTCTTATGGCTTAGGATCGGGGTCCCGACAGTTGGGGACACAAGAGATTTCTTGTATTTGATTGCAGGGTTGTTTGAGAGAGACCATCTTCATCCTACACCTCCCACAGATTGATAAACCTTAGGTCATCCACTTGAGGGAAAATTGCTACTATCCTACAAAACTCTGCGCTTGGAGGACCAACACGAGTCTAGAAGAATAAAGTTGTGTAGTAGACATCAAGCTCTTTTCTGGCACCGTTGTCGGGGAGGTGAGTGCTTGAAGGTATATCTTTAGATCTTGCAATTAAATCTTTTAGTTTCTTGGTTTTCACTAGTTTGGTTTTATAAAAGAAAACTACAAAATAAAGATAAATGTATCCTCATCCACTTGCTAATCTTTTGAAAAGACCCGATTATGTTGGAACAATTGCTAGTGAGAGTTCACTAGATTATCTTTATGAGGTCTTGCTTGAAAATCATGAATCTAAAAATTGTGAAATTTATAAAGTGATTCATGATAGTTCCTTGAATGATGAGCATGATTGCAATGTTTCTATTACGAATTCTGTGAATATCCATGATGCTAATGATATGCAAAGCCACAATCTTGGGGATGCTATGTTTGATGAAGATGATATTTTTAGTCCCCCAAGTTTTGATGAGCAAATTTATTATGATGATGGCATGCCTCCTATATATGATGATTATGATGATGACATGTATGTGTAGGACTGAAAGTATGTCTAGAGGGGGGTGATTAGACTACTTGACCAAATAAAAATCTACTTTTTCCCAATTTTAAGTGTTGGCAGATTTTAGCTTTCATAGCAAGTCAAGCATACCCTACACATGCATGTCTAAGAATATAGCAGCGGAAAGTAAAGACAAGCATGAGTAGTAAAGGAAGGGTAGGAAGATCAAACGCAATTTGAAGACACGATGATTTTTCCCGTGGTTCCGATAGGTGGTGCTATCGTACATCCACGTTTATGGAGTCTTCAACCCATGGAGGGTAACGGTCACGAGAGTCCATGGAGGGCTCCACCCATAAGGGTCCACGAAGTAGCAACCTTGACTATTCCATAACGGCTTCCGTCCATGAAGGACTAGCCTCACTATGGGTAGATCTTCACGAAGTAGGCGATCTCCTTGCCCTTACAAACTTCTTGGTTCAACTCCACAACACGAAGTAGGATGCTCCCAAGCGACACCTAACCAATCTAGGAGGCACCACCCTCCAAAAGGTAATAGGCTCGGCAATGTCAATGAACTCCTTGCTCTTGTGCTTCAAGATGACAGACTCCTCAGCACACAATCATTCTCTCATAGATTTGGCTTGGTGGAAGAGATAGGATTGGTGGAAAGCAACTTGGGGAGGCTAGAGATCAAGATTCATATGGTTGGAATGGAATGGCATGATCTCAACACATGAGTAGGTGGCTCTCTCTCAGAAAATCTGTTGATATGAGTGGGGATCTGTTCTGAGTGCTTCTCTTTCGAGTGGGTGGTAGTGAAGGGGTATATATAGGCATCTCCAAATATCCAACCGTTACACCTAAAGTGACCAACTCGGTGACACCGATGTGTGAATCTCGGTGGTATCGAAGTGACCAAAAGGTGACAACTTTTGAATCTCGGTGAGAGCGATATATAACTCTCGGTGGTACCGATCAGGTGACCAACGGTCAGATTGAGCAATCTCGGTGATGCCGATTTTCACATCTCGGTGGTACCGATTTTCGACCATGGCTTACCAGAGAGTTGGTCCAGAAACTCGGTGAGACCGACTGGCAAATCTCGGTGGTACCGAAGACTGAAAATAGCTAAACAGAGAGCTGGCAACTGAACTCGGTGGCACCGATGCAGAATCGGTTGCACCGACTGGCTAGGGTTTGGCATGGGTCTGTCTGAGTTTGGGAATCGGTGGCACCGAGTGGAAAGTGTTGGTTGCATCGATTTTGGATATTTGACTTTGGACAGACTTTTGTGGAAGAGCTTGTGGGTGTTTTTGGTGACTATCACTTGTGCACGTATGAGCATTTTGTTCACCAACAATACCTTACCCCCTTTTAATAGTATTGGCTTTCCTATGGACTCAAAGTGATTTTTCACAAAGTAAAATGTATAGTCCTCTTGCTTGAAGCTTTGCCAATCTATTTCCTTGCATCTTGGGGTTATCCACAATCCTTTTGCCATCCCCATCATTGGACTTTTCCTGAAATGTGCTTAGTGGAAACATTAGTTCAATGACATATATGTTGTTATTAATTACCAAAACCACCAAGGGAGCAAATGTGCTTTCAATCTCCCCATTTTTGGTAATTGATGACAACATATAGATCAAAGCTTCGACATATGATATAATCAATGAATATAATCGTCGCTTTGAGAAGTATGTGATAAGCAAGAGCTCCCCCTAAATTTGTGCATTATTTTAAATTTGCGTTTGAATGCAAATGCACAATCGATTAGGTACATGGGGCACTTCTTCCATGTCACATACTACTTGGTGGTGTGCAAGAATAATAAGAAAGAACATCATAGCACAACACAATCAAGCAAAGGTGAATGATCATCTCATAAGCAACATAATGATAGGAAATAGTAGCAACACACATTAAGCGTATGATCAAACGCCACATAGTTCAACACATCCAAAGCAAAAGACCAAATGTTTTTGAAAAAGTGATAAAAACCAAACGCTCTCTCACTCGAAGCCTAGAGATCTATATACACTTCTCCCCCTTTGGCAACAAGTTACCAAAAAGTTCAAAGGTGTATATCTAAGCGCTCTTCTGGGGCTGATCTCCACCGGTAGTCAAGGTAGGAGTTGAGAGAACTGCGTCAGCGAAGACCTCTCCTGATTTCATGGATGGAGTTGGTGTAGCAACTGGAGGAACTGGAGCTGATGGAGCTGAGGAGGCTGTAGCGGGTGCTGATGAAGAAGGCCTCAAATCTGGAGCTGGTACTGTGGCTGATCTGGCCTGGGTAGTGAAGTGAGTGCCTGGCCTGAGAGGAGACTCATCCTCATCATTTGTAGTGTGGGGACTGGGCATGTTGTCAACTTCCTTCTTCAGCTCATTCACAGTCTTTGTCAATCCATCCACTTTGTCATTTAGGGTCTTGATCCTATTCTCAAAGATCCTGACAAGACTACTCTGATTTCCCAGTATGTCTTTGATATCCTTCTGCATGCCCTGAACGGTAGAGATCAAAAGATCCATTTGCTCGTTCCAGGATCTAGGGACTGGAGCACTAGTGGCTCTGGCTGCCTCTGCCTCTGCCTGTGCTGCAGCTGATGTGGGATGATCTGGGTCCATCACCACAACGTTGTCCTCAAGATCTGACTGTAGGGGCAAATGGGGCCTGTCAAGAGAAAAAATGTGCTTCTCCAGCTTGGAGTTGATAAGCATCTGAATGTAGGGTGCATAGCAGCATGAGCGCTTCTGATCAGCAGCAACCCTCTTCACAGTCTCCACAATCAGATCCATCACCCTTATCCTGGTGTGTCTATCCAGATGGATCAGCATGTTGATGGAATAGCCTCTGATCATCTTGTCATCTCCAGACTTAGGCATCAAGGTATGCCTCAAGATAGTGTTCATGGTGCGGAGGCCAGCCTGGAGGAAGTAAATGGATCCAAACTTGTGTGATTTCAAGTTGGCAGCAGGGATCTCATTGTACATATTCTTCATAGAATCATGGCTCTCCTTGGATTCAAAATAGACATCCAAGTCACCATCTTCCACCTCTGGGACTCCTAAGATGGTAGCCCATTCCTCAACAGAAGACTCATATCTTGCTCCTTCAGTCATCCATACAATTCTACCATCTCCATAGAAATGAGCAGTGGAGTAGAATTTCATGATCATCTCATCATTCCATGCAGTGAATTCTTTGCCAACAAATTCTTCTAGGCCAATCCAGTGAAAGTTGTCTTGAACATTTGGAAAGTAATCTTCATTTGCCTTGATATACTTCCAGTCAACGTATCTCATGTCACTCACAGCTGGGCTCTTGTCAAGCAAGATTGTCTCATAGAAATCTTGTTGCTCCTTGGTGTAGAACCTGTAATCCACAGCTGTTTTCTCCTCTGGGCATATGGATCAATTTTCTCTCCATGCCCTCAAACCAGAATCCTTCCTCTTCTTCATGTCTTCAGCAATCAGATGGCTGGCATTGTGCTCTGGAAGGTGTGGTCTGAGCTTCATCAAAGCAGTGATATCATCATCATCCTCAGCTTCCCTGAAAGTGGAGGTTTTGTTCTTGGAAGAAGATGGGATCGCTCTGGAGAACCTCTTGGGTTTATCAGCAACATCAGCCTTCTTAGGAGCAGATTTGGTGCTCTTGGAAGTGTTAGTCTTGGGCATAGCATCTGCCATAAGTTTCTTTTTCTTCTTGGGAGGGGCCTTTGCAGCTGGCTCTACTTCCTCCTCTTCTTCCTCATCTAGATACTCTGGAGTGGATGGAAGAACTTTAGCCATGACAGATTTTGTCCTTACTCTCTTCTTCTGCCCTGCCTTCTTAGGCATAGACTTCTTGGGAGGCTCAATGGTCATCGTAGCTCTGGAGCTCTCAGGTGCTCTCAATATCTCAGAGCTAGCATACTCCTTTCTGACAGCTTTCTTCTTCTTGGAAGAAGTGGCAGTAGTAGTGTCCTTGACAGACTTGTCCTGCTTTGACTTGGGAGGCACTTCATCAGGTATGAAGTCCTCATCTTCCTCATCAAAATTGAGCTTTCTTCTAGTTCTTGTAGCAGCCTTGGGCAAGTCAGGGGACCTAGGCACATCATAAAACTCTCTTCAGGACTAGTGCCTGAACTCATGACAATATTCTCCTCTCTGAAATTGTTCTCACTGTCATCTGAAGCAGACATCTCTGACCCTGTGAATAGAGTATAGAAGAGTGGAGAAGATGAGTCATCACAAAATGCAGACATTTTCAAAAGATTGAACTAAGATTTCTCAAATTTTGCATTCTGCCAAATGTATGTCGGCACAGCCGAGGCAAAATTTTCAGACCCACCGAGACAAACAACCTTCTTTCCAGAAACTTGGCACCATTCTCGGTCACACCGAGAATTAGTACTCGGTTTCACCGAGGTGTTCTCAGTTGGCCAGAAAAACCGAATCGGTGCTACCGATTCTTTTGCGTCGGTTCTACCGAGATTCAAGTGGCGGACGGCAAAACCTAAAAAATCGACTGTTTCGCTATTCTACTGGAATTTCTAGTGGAAAGAGAGGTTTGCAATCCGTGGATTATCAATAAATTTAACTCCAATACGCAAGATTTGGACGGGGAGCGCAAGGAGAGCCGGATCCATACCCTAGCTCGGTGACGGATCCGCTACGGCGAAGACGGCGGCGAAGATGCCCATCGACGGCGAGGATCCCAGCGGCGGAGGAGCACGGGGAGACAAGGGTGACGACCAGGGGGTCCTTTTCGGCAGCTTAGGGTTTTGGAGCATGACGGTTTGAGGAGTGAATTTTCAAAGCGTCGGGTCCACAGCATATATACCCCTTGCTGTCGGCGACACCGATTCTAAATTTTCGGTGTCACCGAGTTTCTCAACTGTCAGCAGACAGGGAAACTCGGTGTAACCGAGAATATGGAATCGGTGGTACCGAGATAGAAAATCAGATCAACCCTAGGCATTCGGTGAGACCGAGAATTTTGGGTTGGTTCCACCAAGATGCACTTGGGAGGTTTTAATGGTCAGTCCTTGTCGATACGGAACTCCGAGTGCTTCTCACACAGAGGGATCGAAAAGTACTTGTTCAAGTTTTGTGATGCAGCAAGAAAAGAATATGAGGTGAGAAAGCATAGATAGCTAGAGAGTGGTCCTAGGCATTCTTGTCCATCCAATTGGCAAAAGAGAAAACAAAAGCCAAATAGCAACAATTGGATGTCCTCAAATGAATAAATAAATGCAGACCAACATGCTCACACAATAAGATGTCCAATGAAATCATGGCAAACATGCACAAACATACTAGCATCTATCAAGCATTTTGGCGATGACAGAGTCATCTATATATGAGTATATTGACTTAGGAGCCAAGTAAGAATACTTGATCATAGGTCATACTCATCGTTTAAGCACAAGTGGGGTTACCACTTTTACATAAAGCATTTAATGTTGTCACATACTAAGAGATGCTTTAACTCAAGTCTTAGAGTAAAGCTCCCCCTTGATGTGACATCCCCCCATAGGATGGATAAACTAACCTTGGGTTTTGTTGATGAAGACTTCATGTAGGTGAAGTAGTGGTGGATGCTCAAGGTTGATGAAGATCACCATGAGTTGGGAGCATCCTTGTTGTTTCCTTACTCTTCTCACCTACATGGGTTAGTCCCAACATACAAGAGCCAAATACAAGGATATTTATGGACATGGAGTGTAAAGCAAGTGTGATAATGTCCATTGATTTGTTGATTACCTTGTCCCTTGCTTACCTTTGAGGGAATGTGTGACTCCTTGAACCATTGCCTAGAGTTGATGTTGATTGCAAATAGTTCTTGCCAATAATGAATGTGAGTGAATTTCATTGGCGGAGTCACCCCTCAAGAACTCTCTAGTTCTTCTTCTTGGGGACCCACATCAACTTGATGGGGATCCTTGGTGTTGAAGTAGCCTTTGTAGAAGTTGAGCTTGAAGTAGCCATGGGAACCCACTCCACCAAAGCTTGGGATTCATCTTCATATGAGTCAATGTGCTCTTGAAGCTTGTTCTTGCCCTTGAGCTTGTGGTCTTGTGGTGGAAAGTAATCTTGAGTGTTTGTTCCCTTGGGAGGAGTATTTTCATACTTCTCCTTTTGAGGAACAAACTTGGGCTTGGGGTATTGACCTTCTTCCCATTCAACTCCATTTGCGTTGAAGTAGCCAATGCCATGGTTCTTCCGGTATCCTCCGTGCTTGCATACAATTTCCTCAAATTGCTTACACCCAACAAGACTCTTGTAGATACCTTTCTCTATAATTCCTTTCAATAAAGCATTTTCTTGCTCAAGTGTAACTTGGCTAAGAGAATCATCATTAGTGGAATCAATAGAACTACTAGAAGCAACATCATTAGGTTTGGCATTTTTATTGTTGCTACTAGATGAAGAACCTTTCTTGCCTTTGTTACTAGTTTGTTTAGATTTAACTTGTGGCATTAATGTAGACAAGAGTAATCGTTTGGCTAGATAAGATGAAGTCTTCTTTCGGAGATCGTCATTCATAGCTTTAAGAAACTCATGCTCTTGCTCCAAGTTGAGCTTTTCGAAGCGTAGCTTCTCACGAGTCCTTACAAGCTCTCTATGATCTTCGAGAGTAGATTCATGGGCTAACTTAAGAGTGTTTAGTTCTTTGGTTAGTTGTTCTATTTTCATCTTATCATCATCCAATGACTTATCTTGACTAGCATGAGAATTATCAAGTTCATTTTGACTAACATCACTAGTTTCATCAAAGTGCAAGTCATCATCACAAAGCGAATCATCTTCATCACTATTGAAATCAAGATACTCGGGGTGCGATACCTTGGGGCCTTTAGCCATGAAACAACTTCCACTCCCTTCATTTGGTGAATCAAATAGATCATAGGAGCTGGTAGTCACTAGTGCAAGTCCGGCAACACCTTCATCTTGACTATAGTCGGAGTTGGAGTGACAGCTTCTCTCGGAGTTGTTGTCGGAGTCGGAGCCGGAAACCCATTCACCAACATGAGCTTGATGCTTTCTTCTTGTGTAGCTCTTGGTGTACTTGTCCTTCTTCTCCGAATCTCTACTTCTCCTTGAGGGTCTTCGTTCATAACGATCATCTCTACTCCTTATCTCTCTTTGAGGTGATTCATTCCTTGAGCTTCGTCTTCTAGGTGACTCTTCCCTTCGTTTGTAGGGAGCCGTGCACTCATTGGAGTAGTGTCCGGGCTTCCCACAATTGTAGCAATTGCGGTCATGACTTGACGAATGCTTCTCTTCATATCTTGAGTTGGAGCTTCGTTCTTTGCCTCTATTCTTGTAGAACTTGTTGAATTTCTTGACCATGAGGCTTATCTCTTCATTGGTGACAAGGTTGTCGCTTGAAGTTGCGGGAGCATCACTTGTGGCTTTGTAAGCACCGCTAGACTTGTTGTGAAGCTCTTCTTTGTCTTTGAGTGTCATCTCATGAGCAACAATCCTTCCAATGACTTCCGTAGGCTTGAGATCTTTGTAGTTGGGCATCATTTGGATCAATGTGCACACGGTGTCGTATCTCTCATCCAAATCTCGAAGTATCTTTTTGATGATGAATTTGTCAGTCATTTCTTCGCTTCCTAAGCCGGCAATCTCATTGGTGATGAGAGCCAGCCTAGAGTACATCTCTGTGACTCCTTCACCATCCTTTATCTTCAACTTGTCAAGCTGACTTTGAAGAACATCCAACTTGGATTCTCTCACGGACTCAGTTCCTTCGTGCATATCAACCAAAGTATCCCAAATCTCTTTTGCATTCTCGAGATGGCTGATTTTGTTGAATTCGTCGGGGCATAGGCAGTTGAAGAGAATGTCGCATGCTTGAGCGATGTATTGCAACATCTTTAATTCATCCGCGGTCTCTTCACGATCCGGTTCCTTTCCATCACCAAAGAATTCACCTTGCAAGCCAACATGAACAATAGCCCATACGGCGGGGTTATGACCAAGAATATGCATTTTCATTTTGTGTTTCCAACTAGCAAAATTAGTGCCATCAAAGTACGGACCTCTACGGTGATAATTTCCCTCACTAGACGCCATACTCTCCTAGGTTGTGAAACCAATGAAATGGAGACCAAAGCTCTGATACCACTTGTAGGACCGAAAGTATGTCTAGAGGGGGGTGTGATTAGACTACTTGACCAAATAAAAATCTACTTTTTCCCAATTTTAAGTGTTGGCAGATTTTAGCATTCATAGCAAGTCAAGCACACCCTACACATGCATGTCTAAGAATATAGGAGAAGAAAGTAAAGACAAGCATGAGTAGTATAGGAAGGGTAGGAATATCAAACGCAATTTGAAGACACGATGATTTTTCCCGTGGTTCCGATAGGTGGTGCTATCGTACGTCCACGTTTATGGAGTCTTCAACCCACGGAGGGTAACGGTCACGAGAGTCCACGGAGGGCTCCACCCATAAGAGTCCACGAAGTAGCAACCTTGACTATTCCATAACGGCTTTCATCCATGAAGGACTAGCCTCACTATGGGTAGATCTTCACAAAGTAGGCGATCTCTTTGCCCTTACAAACTTCTTGGTTCAACTCCCCAACACGAAGTAGGAGGCTCCCAAGCGACACCTAACCAATCTAGGAGGCACCACCCTCCAAAAGGCAATAGGCTCGGCAATGTCGATGAACTCCTTGCTCTTGTGCTTCAAGATGATAGACTCCTCAACACACAATCACTCTCTCACAAATTTGGCTTGGTGGAAGAGATTGGATTGGTGGAAAGCAACTTGGGGAGGCTAGAGATCAAGATTCATATGGTTGGAATGGAATGGCATGATCTCAACACATGAGTAGGTGGCTCTCTCTCAGAAAATCAGTTGATATGAGTGGGGATCTGTTCTGAGTGCTTCTCTTTCGAGTGGGTGGTAGTGAAGGGGTATATATAGGCATCTCCAAAAATCCAACCGTTACACCTAAAGTGACCAACTCGGTGACACCGATGTATGAATCTCGGTGGTACCGAAGGGACCAAAAGGTGACAAGTTTTGAATCTCGGTGAGACCGATATATTACTCTCGGTGGTACCGATCAGGTGACCAACGGTCAGATTGCGCAATCTCGGTGACGCCGATTTTCACATCTCGGTGGTACCAATTTTCGACCATGGCTTACCAGAGAGTTGGTCCAGAAACTCGGTGAGACCGACTGGCAAATCTTGGTGGTACCGAAGACTGAAAATAGCTAAATAGAGAGTTGGCAACTGAACTCGGTGGCACCGATGCAAAATCGGTTGCACCGAGTGGCTAGGGTTTGGCATGGGTTTGTCTGAGTTTGGGAATCGGTGGCACCGAGTGGAAAGTGTTGGTTGCACCGATTTTGGATATTTGACGTTGGACAGACTTTTGTGGAAGAGCTTGTGGGTGTTTTTGGTGACTATCACTTGTGCACGTATGAGCATTTTGTTCACCAACAATACCTTACCCCCTTTTAATAGTATTGGCTTTCCTATGGACTCAAAGTGATTTCTTAGAAAGTAAAATGTAGAGTGCTCTTGCTTGAAGCTTTGCCAATCTATTTCCTTGCATCTTGGGGTTATCCACAATCCTTTTGCCATCCCCATCATTGAACTTTTCCTGAAATGTGCTTAGTGGAAACATTAGTTTAATGACATATATGTTGTTATTAATTACCAAAACCACCAAGGTAGCAAATGTGCTTTCAGTATGCTATAAAGAGTGATAGTAACCATGAAACTTTTTATCATGATTTTAATATTGAATGTGGTTATGTCAATCAAGTGTCTCATGATAGTTATTTTGTTGAGTTTGCTCCCACTACCATGGATGAAAAGGAATTTGCTTATGTGGAGAGTAATGAAAATTCTATGCTTGTGCATCATGAAAAGAATGCTTTATGTGATAGTTATATTGTTGAATTCCTTCATGATGCTACTGAAATTTATTATGAGGGAGGAACATATGCTTGTAGCAATTGCAATAATATCAAGTTTCCTCTCTATGTGTTCAAAGTTTTGAAGTTATGCTTGTTTTGCCTTCCTATGCTAGTTGATTCTTGTTCCCATAAATTGTTTCCTCACAAGATCCCTTTGCATAGGAAGTGGGTTAGACTTAAATGTGCTTGCCATATGATTCATGATGCTCTCTTGCATATTTCAATTACTATTCTTATGAGAGCGTCATTGAAAACATCATGCCTAGCTCAGAGGCATTAAAGAAAAGCGCTTGTTGGGAGACAACCCAACACTTTTACTTTATGTTTTTGTGTGTTTACATGACTAAGTGTAACAGCCCAAGTGCATCCATTGCCATTCTTGTAATATATATTTCATGTGGGAACCTTCATGTTGTGCCACCTTGTGGTTGAGTAACAATATTTTTGCTTCATGTCATTCCTCATGCATCATGGCATTATGGCATCATCACATAAATTAATGTGGCATCATAAGTTTGTGTGCTGTTGTGATGTGAGTATAGGTGTGGAGAGGTGTGCTTGCTAGTGGGGTTTTGGTTGTGTGAAATCCTTCCTCAAATCCTTTATCAACTATGCCAAAAAAAACATCTAATTGCTATGCTAGTTATGTGATTATTTTGCTTGCTGTTCATCTCATTAAAAAATGTTGAACTTCTTTTAAATATTCTGTTAAGATTTGTTAGTCTACTCTCAATCATGTTTTCATGCTTTGTCATTTTCAAATCTTTGCAAATCAGGTTCCAACTATAAATATAAGTGAATTAATGGATTGCTCTAAAAATGCCAACTCCATTTTTGTTAAATAGGGCATTATTTTGTGAGTCCCAATCTATTTTTGTTTTTCTCAAAAATCTCTTTCCAATCTGCCTAGCATTTTGTTTGTTTTGCTGTTGTTTTAAAAAGAGAAAACATTTCCAGAGAGAGAGAGAGAGCAGTGTTCACCTGGGCCTTTGCCTTCCCCTAGCCCAACAGAAGGCAGCCCAGCGCAGCCCGCTAGCGACATGTATCGTCAACCTCTGTACGGCGCGCATCCGAGCACTCCACGTCGACTCCTTCGATGATTTGACGGCCGTTCGGCGACCTAGCTGGCTATAAGTTGTGTCCCCCACATAGCCCTAGCTCCCCGCAATCCATTCCTTCCCTCACCTTGCCGCGCCGCCGCCAGGTAAGGTAACCACGCTCCTTGCCATCGCCATGAACCAGGAGCACCTGAGCCAAGCCTTGGGTTGATTCTTGTTGCCGTCTCCTTCGCCTTCGACCGTGGGAACATCCTTCTCGGAGTCGCCGGATCTTCCTCAATCTCGTTGTACACGCAAGGGCCTCCGGATCTTCCTCCACGACGTCGACTCCTTGCTCTTCTTCACCTGCAGTACCGGATCAGAAACGCGCCGGGGTTCGACGACTCATCGTCGTCACTCCGTTGTGGCTCAGCCCTCCTCTCCATGTCCTAGGTAGGGAAGGTATACCCCTTCTCCCCTTCCGGTCGTCCGAATCGTTTTTAGCAACGCGTGCGCATCGTTCCATCCGTGTCAAGTTCGTGTCCTCCATGCTCTGGCCATAGTTGCAGTGTGTGTGTACTATTTTTTTTGCATATTGGTCTTGCTTCCCACACGCCATATCGTTGTCCCTCGTGTATATGTCGATTTCGCACAGCCCCGCGTGCGTCTACAGCTGCTCCACGTCTCCCGAAGCTCCACGCAAGGCCTCGCCTTGCCCGGTTGCCGCGACCGCCGTTTCCTGTATGCCATGGCCGATAATAGTGGTTCGCGCGCACCTCGATGTATCGCTGCCCCAGCCAGTTAGGGGAACCCTTGTGCTTCCCGCGCTCTCGCATTGCTCCGCAAGCATAGCCGTACCCTCGTGTTCGATCACCATCGTCGATGGTTTCCTAGTGCAGCCACGATTTCAAGTTCGAGCCTTTCAAGGGTTGTTCTAGTAACGTTGGCTTTAGCTTTATTCCACAAGTATAGCATCAGCCCACTGGTTAGCACCTCTAGCTTCCACCCATGAGATCCTGGGCTCGATCCCAGCTTTTCCCTTTTGCCATGTTCTCTGAATTTTTATTCAGTTTTGTCAGAATTTAGACCCAGCTCTGTGTATTGTTCAATAGGACTAGAGCCCCTCCTTGAGCACTAGCCACGCCCTAGCCCAGTTTGTCTGACCGACCCCAATTGACCAAGAGGTCGCGAGTTCGAATCCCCCCAGGGCACCCATTTTCCCTTATTTTCTTGACACTGACAGTGGGCCCCCGGACCCACCTGTCAGTTGCTAGGGGACCCTGGTGCCTATGCATGTGGCCCTCCTTTTTTTATATGTTTTTTTTTATTTTGTTTCTAATTGTTTCTATGCATTTTTGTGGATATTTCCATTTAGAGAATGTTGCCAGTTTTTGTTTTTTTACCAAATCTGTCCATATCCTAGGACATGCCAAATCTGGCATATTAGTTGATTTAAGTGGCTATGTCTTTTTGTGAATGCAATTATGGGAGTTTTGTCTACAGTAACATAAGCATATGATAGGTTTTTTTGGGGTAGAATCCAATGGTGTGGTTGGTTTTGTCATTTGGACATGTTTGCAAAAATGTGTTTTTGTGATAATGTCTCCTTTTGTCTTTTTCACATGATTTAATTCTTGCACTATATGGAAACCTTGTCAACATGAAATATGCTCATTTGGGTATGTGCTAGCCCCTGGTATTTTTGCATGCCATGATAGTTCATGCTAGGATTGGGAAACTTGATGTTAACATGTCACTAAAAATCTGTTTTTACATGCCCAAAATATTCAAGTGTTGGGAATCTGTTATTTTGTTGCCATGTTACCTAGATGATTCCCATGTATATGTTGCCCCTTTGGAGTTGGCACAATTGTATGCATTGTTGTGTTTGTCATCCTCTGTAGATGTGTGCCAAGATCTTGTGGATTAGACTTTTGCATCTTATATAAAACTTGATGTCAACATGCTATTCTGTTAACAAGTGCCATGTTTGCCTCTTGTAAATTTTACCAAGTCTGTGAATCTGCTATCTTCAATATGTCAACTTGTGAGGATGGTAGCCATTGATACCTGCATATTTTGATGTTGCCATAAAGTAATTGATTGAAGTACATGTTGCCCTCTATCACCCTGTTAATTTTCATGCCATGAAATTTCCTGTAGCATATATAAAAGTTGTTGTCAAGATGCTATCATGTTAACTCAGATTCTGTAAAACTGGAATTTTCACTAAGTCCCTAAAAACTGAATCAACATGCCATCTTGTGAGCATAATTGCTATTGATCTATGCTTCCTTTCATGTTGCTATAGATAGATGATTTGTTGTGCATGCTGTATAATTCATGACCATGCCTTGTTTGTACTTTGAAACTTGCTGTAGCTCTGGATATGTGTGTTGCAAGATGACATGTTGCTGTTTGTGGACAGATTGTGTGTTGGATTGTTTTGTGACTTGTGGGAGCTATACTCCATTGTTTTGCTTGTTCTTTAGCTCTATTGTTGCTAGATTTTCATTCCCTATTCAGTGGCATCCTTGGAATACCAAGGAATAGCCCATGGCCTCCCTCATCTTGTGTTTTGTCTCCGTTAACGTTCGTACCTTGCCGGGAGTGTACCGTGAGCTACGTTACTCCGTTTGCAACGTTCTACATATGCATTTGCATCGATTTTGCATGAAGCATTCATATTTTCCATGATCATGCATGTTCAAATAAATAAACTTGAGGTTCTATCCTGAATACTAAAGAACTTAATAATTGCATGAGAAACATGACTAGCATAGGGTTGCCATGTTAAATACTTCAACTTGGTCATGCATCATCTTGTTTGTGCATTGCACCTTGTTTGTATGTTTATTTGGTGCTGTTTCTCTTTGGGTAGACGCGAGTGTCGGACCTGAGTACGAGGATCCCAGAGAGTACAACTACGAGGACCCAGCTCTTTGCCCCTCTGAAGAACCAACAGGCAAGATGATCATACCCGGATCCCGACACTATTTTTGCCTTGCTAGATGTCTCGCTTCTACCGTTATGTTTCGTTACCTACCACTTAAACTGTCAACCTCCTAAATTTCCTTGAAAGCCTCTAACCCCTCCACTACCTAGCAAAACATTGATTGGCTACGTTACCGCTGCTCAGCCCTTATCTTATAGCGTTGCTATTTGCAGGTGCAAGCTTTCCATGGTCAACATGGTTTTTGGTTATATCACTCTATTCACTGTTATTTAAATTAATGCACATATATATCTAGCAATGGTGGAAGGCTTGGCCTTTTGCCCGGTGTTTTGTTCCGCTTTTGCCGCACTAGTTCCGAGTACCGATGTTATATTCCATATTTTTGTGCTCCTAACATGCTCGGGGTTGTTATGGGGACCCCCTTGACCATTCGTTTTAGATTAAAACTTCTCTGGCAAGACCCAACTTTGGTACAACATTTGCTAAACAACTTAATAAAATTGCATAGGGCATAGCTACCCCGTGGATAATTAATCAACCCCCGGCCAGTGCTCCTCATGAGTGTTGGTCCAACCTAGAGCACTGTGCGGGGCCACCCCAGGGCAACTTGGGTGATTTCTATCATGCCACCGTACGCGTCGCTTATCCGTTGTGTCCTGAGAATGAGATACGCGGCTCCTATCGGGTTCGTCGGCGCGTCGGGTGGTCTTGCTGGACCTGTTTTACCTTTCTTGAATGTCTTGCGCGAGGAACTCCAAGAATATTTCGGGCTATCTCGAGGTTGCAGTTTTCCAGTGGAATTGGATAGGAAATCACTGGATTCGTGGTCGAGGTTATTCCCGCGGCGTGTGGTTAGTTTGTGATGGATGAGTTGGAGCACCCCTGTAGGGTTAAATCTTTCGGCAAGCCATGCCCATGGTTACGTGGCAACTTGGAAATTTGTTTAACACCCGGTAATAGTTAACTTGAAGTAAACTCAATAAAATACACCAACTGTGTGCGTAACCGTGACTGTCTCTGCTCGTGAACATGAACCGAGAGAGAACACGATGGGGTTATGATTGACGTAAGTAGGTGTTCAGGATCACTTAGTGATCATGCTAGTTCACGACCGTCTTTCGTAGGCCACCATATTTACATTCATGTTCTCGTAAGTTAGCCACCAAATACATGCTTAGTGCTTGCTGCAGCCTCACCACTTAACCAATCCTCACCTATTGGCTTACATAGTTTTGGTACCCGGGTTATGAGATTGCTGAGTCCCTGTGGCTCACAGATTACAACAATACAGGTACATGTGTTGACAAGTATGTGCCAGATGACTTCTCGCAGCTCCAGTGGTAGTATGATGAAGAACGTAGGTGTATGTATGTTACGTATCCTGATGAGTAGGGAGCTTCGTGGTGGTGATCCTGGGATAGCAAGACAGTTTTTCATTGCTTCTTTTATCGTTTGATTTCGTCCGTAGCCAGACCCTGTCTTCTGGATGATGTATGAATAATTTGTGTGAACTTGTAAGATAGCTTGTGGCGAGTGTAAGCCAACACATATACTCATCTCTTCCTACATGTATGTAATGATTACTTGTTCTTGCGAAACGACTAGATGCGCTTCTATCCCCGTTGAGGCCTCGTGCCTTAATAGGGATAGGACCGCATCTTGCGCGTTACTTTAAGCTACTGTAGTAATCACGATTTGTGGGAGGCTTGACAAACAAGTGGTATTTCCCTTAGGCTATGGATCTCTCCCACCCCCTCCCACCCCTCTCCTCCCTGCCCTCCCACCTCACCGTGGCTGCCCCCCATGGCATCCACTAGATTGCTAGGATGGATTCTATCATTGATTTGGATTTCTCCCATGGCCAGAAGGTGGCTGCTCAGGTGCGTCGGCGTTTCAAATCTGTGGTCCATTTTGATGGATCTCCTTCATCCTCGGAGTTCTTTTTGGTTGTGGTTTTCCATTCTTCCTCCTTCCGCTTGGATGTGGATTCGGTGGCAATGGCTCTTTGCTCTTGTTTGGGTGGCAACATCAAGGGTTTCAACGTATGTCTTTTATCAGATCATCATTTCCGTTTCTCGGTTGCATCTAATAGGGTTGGGCATTTCGTTCACTCCTTTGGAGGGTGTTCGAGTCCGGCCTTCTCTTGTTCTTTCAAGTTATATCATGGTATGCGTCCTCTTCCGGATCGAGGTGATCTTAATATGGATGTGGGATGGATCTCTGGATCTAGAAGGAAACATGTCACTCAGCGTTATCTTCACAATATTCCTTCTAATTTACTAAAGGGTGGCAAATCTGCTTCGCGTGAACCCATGGCTATCAAGTCTCGGTTGGGTTTTGGCCCTTCTTTGAGCTCCACTACTTCTACATGGATTTCAGAGTTTAATGCTTCGGGATCTCATTCTGGTTGTAATTCTAATGATCCGATCCCATTAGACGGTCTGGCATCTTCTAATCACGTGGTTTCATCATCGGATGAATCAATTTTAGCTCTTCCTTTCAAAATTGGTGATTTGTCATTCAGTCTCAGTGCTTGGTCTTCCCCGTCTGATCCGCCTCTTTTTCAGCCTAAAACGTTTGGCCCTACCATCATGCAAAAAGATTTGAATTTTCAACAGGCCTTCTCTTGGGATCTCCTTTCGGAATTATCTACAACTGGTTATTCGACCTTGGATGTGGTCAAGTGTATTGAAAAGCTTTATAACGCATGTTCAAGTTGTCTATATTTTGGGCATTTGGCTCCCCATTGTCACGTTGGATTAAGGTGCCTCTCCTGCTTTTCGGTTGGCCATTCACGAAAATCGTGCAAGTTTGATGATCAGGAGATTCTGGCGATGGAGATCAACCAGTTTAATCTTGCTCCACACATGACGTCAAGTTCTGTTATATCACCTGAGGCTATTTCTACCGTGGATCCTACGCTTCTCTTTTGCGTCAAGTGTCTGACTGTGGGCCACCTTTCGTCGAGTTGCCATGGGACCACCAGATGCCAATTTTGTTGGGCTTACGGCCACGCGATGGTAGGTTGCAAATGACAGAGATCTTTCAGGGAGATGGTTTGGATTCCAAAGACAACCTTTAATAAGCTCATCCCAGCTCCTGACGACTCATATTCCGCCTCGCAGCCCATGTCCTCTGCTCTCTGCTCCTCTCCCGCAATGGCAGACTTTCCAGTCAATCCCTTTGCGTTCCTTCCCCATGGCATGACAGTCGACCATGGCCCGGCTGATCGGAAGGATCGGGTAGACTTAGCACTCAGTGGTCACCCGCCGCTAAACCATGACCGCTTTCTCATCGCAGAAAAAAACACGGCCATCCCGATTCATCTAAGAGCCGAAGCAAGATCTGCAATTGCTAGTATGCTTAACCATGATGGTTTCTCTGTTCGTTTCTTTGAAGATTCTCCTTTGGGGCTGGGATTATTCTGCAATAGAACCCCCCCACTTCGTGATGCGGTGATCGACAAAACTTATATGCTCTATGAGGAAGTGGAAGTCTCTTTTGTTAAGAATGATGAGGCAATCAACATGCGGATGCCAGTGTTAGGGAGGTATACTTGGGTTTTAATGCTTGCCTTCCCGCAAGATTACCAGACAGAGTTCTGGGTGGATAAGGCAGTTTCACAATTTGGCAAGCTTCTGTCTTGGTACAGTCCGAGGAAACCATTGTCAGGTGTTCTTGTTCACGCTTGGATCATGAGCCCCTCTCTGGTGCCTAAAGATTTTGTTATGAGACAGATGGGTGGCCAGCGCAAATCATGGACAGTCCCAGTTGTTTTATTGCGATCTGAGGATGCCACTATATTTCTGCATGATGTCCCTCTGGATGGTGAAGACGCCCTGGCCCCCAATGGAGATGCTCATCCCCTGTTTGGCCCCCATTTTACTGCTGAGCAAGCTTTCCAAGTTCGTTTGCAAGCCTGGCTTGCTCGCAATGTAGTGTTCCCCAATGGCAATGGTGCGGCTGGTGGTCATGGCGCAGCTGGTGTTAATGCAGGTGGTGCTGTCAATGCTCATCCCCCTCTGGCTCAGGCACCTCCATCGCCACAGTTCTTTCCCTCCAGTGGACAGATTAGTTTTCAGCTTATGCTCCAGGAACAAGGAGCGCATTTCTCTGATGGGGTGGTTCCGGAAGGCAACATCTTGGACAGTCCTCTCTCGGCTTATCATGATTCTCTGAATGTTGCTGATGGTTCTACTGACAGCACCACATTGGATGTCGATGCAACTGAGGGGGGCCAGGTGGTACAAGTTAACTGCTGCAGGATCAGCATGGCAGATGCCTCCGATGAAATTCCTGTTGTCTTTCAGATGGCTCTGTCAGCACTTTTGAATGCTTCCAGGCCATGCTTGTTCAGAGCCATCAGCTCTTTACAACTGCCTCCTCTGCCTTTCAACTTGGTCAGGTTCTTGGGGGTTCATGCAATTCTGGCTACCCCATCTCCTGTGGGCAATGTTAGATCTGTTGCCAGGAAGCTCTGCTTTGATGATTCTCCAGGTCTCTGCATTACTGATACTGAGCTTCATGCCATGGATGTTCCTCAGTGTATGGACTCAACGCAGCTTCATTCCTCACCTGCCATCTCTGCTCAAGCAAGTGCTGTTAAGAAGAAAAGCAGGAGGGCGATGACTCCTGTTGTCACCACTGAAGTTCGGAGCAGCAGCCGTAACAACATGTTCCGTGGGTTCAGAGTGCCCCAGCCTTCTGATTCCCGCAAGCGCAAGTCACTGATTGCCCCAGCTACTATCATGTGTGTTCCTGATCCTGCTGTTGCAGCTCATTCTAAAGAACCCCTCTCTATTGCAAAGCTGCAGCAGCTTGGCACAGAAGATTGTGGCATCCCAGCATCAGAGTTGGGTGAGGAGAAGTTGCTCGCTCCAAGGATTTTGGAGCCTGCTGCTTAATAATGTGCCCGCAGCCCTATTTAGACTGTTTCTGCTCTGTTAATTTCCTCATGTTCCTTTTGAGAAGCCTGAACTTGTTTGCTTGGTTATTGTCATGGCACTTCGGTCTTTTATTCGCTCATTTTATTTTACTTTTGGTTCAAGGCAATTATGTTTCTTTTCTATATCTTTGATGAATCGCTCGATTAGGCCGTGGAATATTATCTGTTGGAATATCCGAGGTATTGGAGCGGATAAAAAGCACTCGTCGTTGCGCTCTCACATTGATAACTCGAGTTGTGTGATAATTTGTATTCAGGAAACCAAGCGCGATCACTTCAACCATTCATACATTCGTAAGTTCTGTCCCAGACGATTCGATCAATTTGCGTTTGTCCCGTCTATTGGAAATTCAGGAGGTCTCCTCATGGTTTGGAACAACGCAGTTTTCTCTGGCACGGTAGTACAATCTTTGCAATGGGCCTTGGTTATCTCTTTCAAATCTACGCAATCTTCAGCTTCTTGGACGTTAGCCAACATCTATGGCCCTTGTGAGGGAGAGGAAAGAGCAAATTTTATTTCTTGGCTATATGACTTGCATATTGGCTCTGATGAGGACTGGGTTTTTCTTGGGGATTTTAATTTTATGCGGTTTTCGGATAATAGAAATATGCCTGGAGGTGATGTGTCCGACATGAATATGTTTAATGATGTCATTCGATCGCTTAGCTTGGTGAAAATCCCAATCAAAGGTGCTTCCTTTACTTGGAGCAATATGCAGACGGATCCCCTTCTTGAGCAACTAGACTGGTTTCTCACTTAGAACCGTTGGAAACGTCTTATCTGAACTCGTCTGCTAACGCTTTGGCCAAACCTGTCTCAGATCATGTTCCATGTCTCTTTTCGGTTCAGGCTAACGTCCCTCGCTCTAAGCTTTTCAGGTTTGAAAACTTCTGGGTTTCTCATCCAGGTTTCAAAGAGGTGGTTAGCCACGCTTGGAATACTCAGGTTAACATTGTTGACCCTGCCAAAAGACTAAACCTCAAGCTTAAGGACGTTCGTCAGGCATTGACAAAATGGAGCAAACAGCTCTCACGTTTAACTTTGCTGATCAAGAATTCTGAAAACGCCTTGAAAATGATGGACGGCATTGAGGAAAGGAGACAGCTACTCCTACATGAGTGGAACTTTAGGTCCATTCTCAAAAATCATATTGTTCGTTTGCATGCCTACAAGCAACAGTATTGGCGCTCTAGGTGTACAATTCGGTTAATTAAATATGGTGATGAGCCCACTAAATTTTTTCATAGAATGGCTACCCAGCGACATCAATCAAAGTCCATTGCCACTTTATCATTACCCTATGGTGTTGTGTTGGACGATCATGATAGTAAAGCTGCGGCTCTACCTAACGCTTTCAAGGAGAGGTTGGGAACCTCAATTCCCAATGATATGAAATTTAACATGGACCTTCTTATCAATGCCAATCATGATCTGGGTGGGCTTTCTGCACCTTTCACACACAAAGAGATTGATGAGGCTGTGAAAAAAATCCCAGCTGACAAAGCTCCGGGGCCGGATGGGTTTAATGGATGTTTTTTGAAATCTTGTTGGGATATTATAAAGGAGGATTTCTATACTCTTTCTATGTAGTTCTGGGAAGGTAATCTCTCGCTGGACTGTTTAAATACCTCCCTCATCACGCTTATTCCCAAGAAGATAAACCCTTCCTCTGTGAATGATTATCGTTCGATCTCTCTATTGAATTGCTGCCTCAAGCTGTTGACCAAATTATTAGCTGATCGTCTGCAAAACGTCATACTCCAAATCATTCATGAAAATCAATATGGATTCATTAAAGGCCGCTCGATTCAAGACTGCCTTGCTTGGGCCTTTGAATTTATTTTTCAATGCCAGCAATTTGGAAGAGATATAGTGCTACTAAAGCTGGATTTTGAAAAAGCGTTTGATTTGGTGGAGCACGAGCTCAGCTTGGTAATGATGCAGAAGTTGGGTTTTGATGACCAATGGATCAAATGGATTGCATCTATTCTTGCATCGGGCAATTCTGTAGTGTTGCTCAATGCCATCCCTGGAAAGAGTTTTCATTGCTAGCGGGGTGTGAGGCAAGGAGACCCAGCGTCACCTCTCCTCTTCGTGTTAGCAGCTGAACCGTTACAATACGTATTTAATCACGAATATGATATTGGTAACTTGCACATGCCAATCCCGAGACATGGCAAATTCCCCATTATCCAATATGCGGATGATACAATTATCTTTCTTCCTGCTTGTGCTAATCAGTTGGCTCATTTAAAAGCAGTATTGTAGGATTTTGCCGTTTCATCGGGTCTTAGAATCAATCTTCAGAAATCAATCATGGTTCCAATTAATGTGGTTGATTCAGCTGTTATTTCAAACCTTGCAGAGGTGTTTGGTTGTTCTATTGGCAAAATGCCCTTTACCTATCTTGGTTTACCCTTGGGGACTACTAAGCCCTCAATGACTGATTTAATGCCTTTGGCAGACCGTGTGGAACGAAAATTATCAAGCACATGGTCCCTGCTTTGCCATGCTTCTCGGATAACCCTGGTAAACACTCTTGCGACTTCTATGTTGAGTTATGCAATGTGTACACTACAACTAAATCACTAGTTTCTTAAGTATTTTGACAAGATCAGAAGGAGCTTCATCTGGACAAAGAAATCTGATCAGGGCACCACAAGTAATTCGCTAGTGGCGTGGAACAGAGTCTGCTGCCCTAAGAAGTCTGGGGGTTAGGGGTTATCAATATTCAGATTCAGAACAAGGCTCTGTTGCTAAAATTTCTGGAGAAATTCTATAATAGAGCAAATCTCCCATGGGTTCGACTTATATGGGACACCGACTACAGCACCTCTATCCCTCATGCTACCTCTAGTTGTGGCTCCTTTTGGTGGAAGCAAATTTGCAAGCTTATGCCTGAGTTCAGAGGTGTGGCTTTGGGTATGGTTGGTAACGGCCATCATATTGCTATGTGGCATGATATATGGAATGTGGAAGTATTTTCTGCTCGTTTCCCCTGCTTATTTTCGTATGTTAGAGATGAAGACTACTCGGTAGCTAATTTCTTCTCTACAGACAACTTGGCAGAATTATTTCATTTACCCCTATCCCCAGAAGCATACACAGAACTGCAGCTAGTACTTGCCCTAAGACCTGACAACTTGGGCCAGAGTGGGATTGTGGATTCTTGGGTCTTCAAGTGGGGTACCTCATTCTTGGCTAAAAAATACTATGTACATTGCCACAAAGACATCATTGCTCCGCCTCCCTTCCTCTGGATTTGGAGCTCTAAATTGCAAATGAAGCTGAAGGTTTTTATGTGGTTTCTTCTGGCCGATAGATTGAATACCAAAAACATGTTAAGAAGGAGACACTTCAACATTAATGATGTGTTTCACTGTGTTCTTTGTGGATCGGGTACTGAAGAAACGATTGATCACTTGATTTTCATGTGCCCTTTTAGTGTCTCCTGTTGGTCAAAATTGCGAATTCACTGGGACAATTCTCATTCTAGACTTCAGGCCATCCAGGCTGTCAAGGAGAGCTATTCAGATCACTTATTTTGGAGATTCTTGGAATTGTGGCCTGGAACATTTGGAAGGAGCTCAATAACCGTATTTTCAGGAACATTCATCCCACATTGACAGCTTGGAGGGAAAGGACCAAGGGAGATCTTCTTAAACTAAAACACAGAGTGCAAAAGGAGTTTTGGGACTTCCTCACACTCTTATCCCTCTCTCTGTAGTTCTTGTGCCACTTCTCTGGCCTGATCTGATCTTTGATCTTTTCTTGAAATCTTTGCTTGACTAGAGATTTACTTTACCTCTGCTCCCCACTTTGTGGGCCTGCCAGACTTGCTCTGGGTCAGTAATATATCATGTAAACTCTGCCTTTAATATATCACAGTAGGAGCCTCCCCTGCTGCTTTAAGTTCAAACAAAATCATGATTTGTGCCTTTTATTTCAATAATGTGCCAAGTAAAGCCTTTGGGATAGTATGGATACTTGTTGATTTGTTTCTGTGCAAAAACAGAAACTTTTGCCTCCAGTAAAGAATTTCTATGATTTTACTGGAGCGTCAAAAAATTCTGAAATTTTTACACAGTATTTATATGCAAATTCTTTACGTTTTCCTAATTGATCAGATTTTTTAGAAAAAGTGAAGTATGGTTATACTACAGCTCTTCACAGACTGGTCTGTTTTTGACAGATTCTGTTTTGCATGCATAGTTTGCTTGTTTTAGTGTTCCCATAGCTTATATTCAGTGATATAAATTATGTGAATGGTAGAATACAGTAGGTATTATGTGAGAACAATTATGAATCTTGTATTGACAACACTTAAGTGAATGATCTTTATTTATTATACTAACCCATCTCACGAAGTTCCGTTAAGTTTTGTGTGATTGAAGTTTTCAAGTTTTGGGTGAGACACCGATATGAGGAGAATAAGGAGTAACAAGAACCTAAGCTTGGGGATGCCCAAGGTACCCCCAGGTAATATCCAAGGAATAATCAAGCACCTAAGCTTGGGGATGCCCCGGAAGGCATGCCCTCTTTCGTCTCCAGCATTATCGGTATATTTTACTTGGAGCTATATTTTTATTCGTCACATAATATGTGTTTTGCTCGGAGCATCATTTTATTTTGTTAGTATTTGCTTGCTGTTATTTATAATCTTGTTTTTCAATAAAAAGTTCCAAGAATTGCCTTTTAGGATGCTTGAATTTCATGTTTGATGTGTGCTGTGTAAAAACAGAAACTTTTGTTGTAGTGTTTGAATTTTCATATTTTACTGGACGTGGAAAGTTTCTGAAAATTTTACACAGTATTGTCATATAAATTCTTTATCATGTCCTAAATTTTCATAATTTTTATAGATACAGAAGTACACTTTCAAAATTAATAGCTACAGATTGTCCTGTTTAGACAGATTGATGTCATAGTTTTGTTATCTACTTTTCCGATGGTTTTCATGACTATATTGGTAGATATAAATTGTGGAAATGATAGTATACAGTAGATAATGTTTGAAAATTATTGTGCAACTTGTCTTGGCATTACATGAAGTGTGGATTTATTCTTATGTGTACTAACCTATCTCACGAGTTCTTTTCGAGTTTTGTGTGGATGAAGTTTTTGAGAATAGGTGAAACCATGATATGAGAGGATTGAACAAGATACAAAAGATAAAGCTTGGGGATTCCAAAGGTACTCCAAGTAAATATTTCAAGAAGTCTCAAGCATCTAAGCTTGGGGATGCTACGCATCCCACCTCTCTTCATCAAACAAATATCGGTTAGCTTATGTTGAGCCTAAAGTTTCATTTTTCCACATGATTTGTGCTATTCTTGGAGTGCTATTTTTGTTTAGTTTGTTGTTTGAATAAAATACTCAGATCTAAAAACCTTTATTGACAGAGAGAGTCCTCACATAGCTACTTAATTGTTTGATTACTCATTGATCTTCAATTATGTCGGGGCACGGATGCTCACGATCACCTATGGGACCAGAGGTCCCTTGTGGTTCGGCAAGGGGGGTCACGTTGCACGAAGAGCGGAGAGCATGAGACGGCACGACGATCAGGACACAAGCATTTTACCCAGGTTGGGCCGCTGCTAAGCGTAAAACCCTACTCCTGTTTTTGGTGGATTGATTGGAGGAACATGAAGAACGCACAACGCCTAACCCCAACAAGGAGTGCTATCGGGGAAAGAGCTGCTACGCAAGTACAAGTGTTCGGGGGTTTGGATTGCCAACCTTGAGCTAGGTTGCCTTGGGCCTCCTTTTGTAGTGCAAGGGGTTACCACAATGGCAAAACAATCATTATCTGTTGATTAGATAGCTAAGCAGAGCTATCATACCTAACTCTGGCATTTAGGACAAAATGCCATGATTACCTGCCTAGGTGGCGCTTGGGGGTGCATCCCCGGCAGCTATTGCCACTACTTGGCCAGTTGTTGCTTATGGTCTTGACACGCTGCAGGGCGGGTGTCATCCGAGCGTATCTTGCATTCCGATGTGTCACCACGTGCTTAGCGAGAGCTGATTGACCGCCTGAGGGCTCAACACCGCATCGATAAGTGACAGGCGTAGCGATGCGGTGGAGCGGTGGCCGGTTGGCTCACTCCTGCCGGGGAGTGGCTTGCCGAGTCTTCTGGGAGGAATGCATGTTTTGGTCCCTGACAAGCGTAGGGGACGTGCTTGGCGCGTTGCAACCCAGAATTGGGCTGCCGCGTTGAGCTTGTTGAAGTCTTGTTTTGATCATTCGCATGGTTTTTGCTTCTACCGCCTGTGCATAAGTCAGGGGCACTGGGTACCCCTATACTAGTGCACCGACAGGAGCCCCCGGGACTGGCCCACACGTGCTCGCCAAGTGCGGTTGGGTCAGGACCAAATTTCGTGCACAGGCGCACAATGTGAGGGAGTAACTGCCAATTTATTGGTTAGCACTGACCCACCACCTCAGGCCGTTTATGTCACGCGTGCCACATGCATAGCGGGGAGTTAGCGACGGGCGCGTGTGACTTAAAGTCCTGATCGTGGCAGAAACCGCAGCGCCATGGATTGGAGCAATGGGGCAGTTACTTGTTCGCCCGTGATCGTGGGCGATGGAATTGGTGGAGACGGGCGGCGACCCTTGGAGTGGAGGAGAGCCAGCCCCCGTGCCCTCCCCTATAAATTGGGGTTCGCGAGGGGCGATGCTCATCCATCATTTCTTCCTCCTTGAGTGCAAGCCCACAGAGCTCGCACTTCTGCTTCCTTGTCTTGATCCGCGCTCGCCACTAGCATGCCTAGGGGACGAGGGCGTCCTCCGGCCTTCGCCTCAACGGTGAGGGGTTCTCGTCGGGATCATGCCACCGCTTCAGTCGCGGAGGCGGAGGGTGGCTCGAGTGCGCACGGTGGAGGAGCTGGGAGGGGCCATAGTCGATGCGGGGCCCCTGGTCGGGGGAGACGGAGCACCGCTTATCTTCCTCCTCCGCCATCAGACCCTCCCCTTGAGGAGACCCACGCCAAGGGAACGACGCTGGAGTTCGTCATCAAGCTGTGTGGTCCTCTCCGAAGCCGGCTGCTCCTTCCTCACCGTTTCGCCAGGGTGATGGAGGTTGACAAGCCGCACGCCCTGTGGCTGTAGGCGCATGGTTGCTGTAATGGCGCTGTGCGGGTGGATGTCGAGTACCCGGAGAGTCGCATCATGCTTTGCAGGCGCGGGTGGAAACCTTCGCCCGTGCCCACAACCTCATGGATGGTCACGACCTCCGCTTCAAGATGATGGAGGCCGACCTGCTCTCCGTCAACATTTACAGGCATTCGGGCGCCCGTCTTGGCTGCTGCGAGGAGAGCTCGAGCGATGTCGAAAGATCCTCCTCGAGCGATAGCGACGAGGAGGACAGTGTCGGTGAAGACGACGACGATGAGTCCCAGGCCGTCAAGTCGGAGTACGACGACTTGGGCTCCAGCTGATCGTCGGCCGCACCCTGACCGTCATCGCACTCCTCCTCCTCCTCCCGGCAGAGCGACTTGCTGGGGGTTCTCGACTTGGGCGCCGCCTCTTCTTCTCAGCTGGACCCCGGCAGGCTCATGGACTTCGGCTTCGTCTTCCTTTCCGGTGGGCCTGCCATCCGCGCAATGCTGGTCTTGACGGGGTCAGGCTAGGCTTCTGTTGGGGCCCTCCCTTTGCTCTTTTTCCCTTGTAATCTACCCCTAGGGGAGAAAGCCAAATAAAGAGTTATTAAAAAGGAGTGCCCTCTTATGTAATCTTTATCCCGCTTGTATCGAAAATGAATGAGAATAAAGTGTCATTTTCTTCCTGCAAGTACTATCCTTTTCTTTCCCTGTTTATGCTGTTTTGGGATGTTTGATCCTTGCTACACGGAGCCACTTGCCGGGCCACAACTTAACCATGAGTGCCAAGGGGAAACAAGCCCCCGGCAACAGGTTGGCGTTGTTCCCTGGTAGAGCTCCTTGCCGGTGTCGGCGCAGCCCCCCGTAGTTGTTGATCAAAAAACAGGGGGGCGGCTCATCCCGGCAAGGGTTTTCACCACGTGGAGGACTCCCCAACCCGCAGTAAGGAAAATACTAAGCGTTTCCTCAAGAAATCGGGAATACTAGATAGGAAATATGCGATATACATATCTTTTCCAAGCAGTATCTTCTTTTCGAGCGTGATGGGCCGCCATCCTTGTTTCTTTGTTCCTCTTCCCTGTTTTCTCGATGGTAAAACATGTAGGGTGAGAACAGTAACCAAGATTAAGGTTTCATCAAGTATTCTAACAAATCCTTATAACTTAAAAGCGCTAACATTGCAGTCATAAAAATTGCGTAATGAGCATGTAAGGATGATGATATGATGCAATGCCTAGCTTTATTATTGTTGCACAGGGTCTGCGCCTGGCTTTGTACAAAGGGTTACATGCAACATCGACAAGGCTTGTACAAAAGGTGGCTGCCGGGGACTGAGCTTGACAGCTGCGCCTTATGGGTAGAACTTACGACGATGCTCAATTTTCCATGGGTTCTGCACCTTGGTGCCATCTTCGGTCTCCAGACGGATTGCGCCAGGTCTGGTGACTCGTACTACCCAGTAAGGGCCTTCCCACTTCGGCGTCAACTTGTTTGTACCCTTGGCGGACTGAACACGCCAAAGGACAAGGTCACCTTCCTCAAGACTCCGGGCGTGAACCCTGCGGCTATGGTAGCGGCGCAGAGCTTGCTGGTAGCGTGCTGCACGCACAGCAGCCCGGAGATGGTCTTCCTCGAGGAGCGTGGCATCGTCATGCCGCAGCTGCTGTTGCTCTACTTCGTCGTAGGCAAGCACTCGAGGTGACCCGTATATGAGTTCGGTGGGGAGCACTGCTTCCGCCCCGTACACTAGGGAGAAGGGCGTCTGGCCGGTAGCTCCATTTGGTGTCGTCCTGAGGGACCAAAGAACCACCGGCAGCTCATCTATCCAGCGCCTGCCGCTCTTCCGCAGCTTATCAAAAGTCCTTGTCTTGAGTCCTCACAGCACTTCAACATTCATCCTCTCAGCTTGCCCGTTGCTTCTAGGGTGAGCAACAGAGGCGAAGGAGACCTTGCTTCCAAGGCTTTGGATATATTGCATGAAGGCGTGGCTCGTGAACTGGGTGCCGTTGTCGGTGATCACTCTGTTAGGCACTCCAAAGCGGCACACCAGTCCTTTCATGAACTTGATAGCTGCCTGTGCGGTCACCTTTCTCACTGGTTCCACCTCAGGCAACTTGTCGGTTGCCATGAACAAGAACTCAAAGCCCCCGACAACATGGAGGAAGGAGCCCAGGAAATCGAGCCCCCAGACCGAGAATGGCTAGGATAAAGGGATTGTTTGCAGGGCTTGTGTTGTTTGATGGATGTTCTTGGAATGGAACTGGTAGGCTTCACACTTGGTGACCAGTTCAATAGCGTCCTGGAGCGCACTGGGCCAATAGAAACCCTGCCGGAAAGCTTTCCCGGCAAGGGCCCTTGATCCAATGTGGGAACCACATACTCCTCCGTGAATCTCCGCCAACAGCTTCAGTCCATCCTCCCGGCAGATACACCTTAATTTCACACCGTTCGGTCATCTTCTGTACAGGGTGTCATCGACAAACTGGTACATACTTGACCGATGGGCTACTCTTTCGGCTTCCTCTTGCTCTTCAGGGAGTTCTCCTGTTTGGAGGAAATGGACTATATGCTGCGCCCAGGTTGGAGCCTGTGGCTCGACAACAAGGACTAAAGGCATCTCTTCGTCTCTGGGAGCGCTTGTCTCAACCGCTAGACCCTGAGGTCCTGCGGGAGGGAGCTGCTCGTCAACCGGAACGGGATTTTCCCCGGCAGCTTCTCTACCAGCGGCTTCGGGAAGCTCTGCCAGGAAATGCTTGCCGGAGTTTAGCTTTCTTCTCTTCTTGGACATCGTTGATGGGGATACTGATGGTTGAGTGAGGTGGAGAACAAAGGTTCCTGGTTCCACAGGAAGCTTC
The DNA here is from genome assembly GCA_039707655.1 of Elymus sibiricus. Taxonomy (NCBI): domain Eukaryota; kingdom Viridiplantae; phylum Streptophyta; class Magnoliopsida; order Poales; family Poaceae; genus Elymus; species Elymus sibiricus. Next base: position 214,275,865 of record CM077665.1, on the reverse strand, counting down.
TGCGCAGCGCACTTCGATAGATGGTCAGCAATGCTGTTTTCCGCTCGCGGCACTTGCTCTGTTTGCCACCCATCGAAGTGCTCCTCCAATTTCCTCACTTCTTCCACGTAAGCTTCCATCAGCGGGCTCTGGTAATCCTTGTTGACCTGCTTTATCACAAGTTGAGAATCTCCTCGGACGAACAACCTCTTTATTCCCAACTCCATCGCGATTCTGAGTCCAGCAAGGAGCCCCTCGTACTCAGCGGTATTGTTGGTGGCTTCCTCCCGGGGAAAGTGCATCTGGACGACGTACTTGAGGTGCTCTCCGGTCGGGGCGATGAGGAGCATGCCTGCTCCGGCGCCCTGGAGTGAGAAAGCACCGTCAAAGTACATGATCCAATCCTTGGGTGCTTCTTTGCCAGGGAGGATTGTCTCCAGAGCTTCATCATCTGGCGTGGGTGTCCATTCTACAATAAACTCCGCCAACGCCCTACTTTGAATGGTGGAAGTGCTCTCATACTTTAATCCGAAGCTTGATAATTCCAATGCCCACTCAACTCTCCTGCCAGTTGCTTCGGGGTTTCTCAGTATGCGTTGCAATGGGAAACGGGTGACAACTGTTATCTCATGGGCTTGGAAGTAGTGGTGCGGCTTCCTCGAGGCCATGATGACGCCGAAGATTAGCTTTTGTACTCCGGAGTACCTTGATCTAGCCCCCTGTAGCAGGGAACTGACAAAGTACACGGGCCGCTGCACCATTTTCTCCTTTGCCATTTCCTTGGATTAACTGGCAACCATTTGCTGAGATCCCCCTTGATCTGTGTCAAGTCCTGCCGCGAATGTTTCTTTCTCACTCCCGGCAGCATCAGCAGCGGCTACTGAATCTCCATCCACTCCCCGCTACGCCACCAGCGCTGCACTAACCACTTGATTCGTTGCTGCCAAATATAGCAGCAACGGCTCTTGCGGTTTAGGAGCGACCAAGGTGGGAGCAGAGGATAAGTATTTCTTCAGGTCTTGCAGCGCTGCATCCGCCTCTGGGGTCCACTTCATCGGGCCAGCCTTCTTCAAGATTTTGAAGAACGGCAAGGTGCGCTCAGCGGACTTGGAGATGAACCTAGTCAACGCGGCAACACATCCTGTCAGGTGTGTGATATCTTTGATGGTCTTGGGTGCCTGTATCTGTTCAATCGCCTTGATCTTGTCGGGATTCACTTCTATTCCTCGCTGAGATACGAAGAACCCAAGCAGCTTGCCGGATTGGGCACCGAACACACACTTTTCAGGGTTGAGCTTCAGGTTGATCTTGCGCAAGTTTGCGAAAGTTTCCTCCAGATCTTGTATGAGAGTGGCTTCATCCTTTGTCTTGACCACGATGTCATCCATGTAGGCTTCCACATTTGTGTGCAGCTGAGGTCCAAAACCAATTTGAACATCCCTAGCGAAGGTCGAACCGGCACTCTTTATCCTGAAGGGCATACGCACAAAGCAGGACATGCCACAGGGAGTTATGAATGCGGTCTTCTCCTCATCTTCCTTGGTCATAAATATCTAGTAGCCGGAGTAGGCATCCAAAAAGGAGAGCAAGTCACATCCGGAAGTAGAATCAACAATTTGATCTATGCGCGGCAAGGGGAAAGGGTCCTTCGGGCAAGCCTTGTTCAAGTCAATGAAGTCTATGCAAAGCCTCCATTTCCCATTTGCCTTTCCTACCACCACTGGGTTTGCCAGCCAAGTTGGATGCAGTACCCCTTTGACCAAACTAGCTGCTTCAACCTTCTTGATTTCCTCGGCAATGAACTGCTGCCGCTCCAAGGCCTGTTTCCTAACCTTTTGCTTGACGGGTCGGGCATGAGGGCAGACAGCAAGGTGGTGCTCAATTACCCCCATGGGAACACCGGGGATGTCAGATGGTTGCCAAGCAAACACATCGACATTCTCCCGTAGGAAGGTAACGAGAGCGCTTTCCTATTTGTCAGTAAGGGTAGCAATGATGGTGAAGGTACCACCAGTGCCATCCTCCCTTGTCGGGACTTTCTTAGTCTCAGGATAGGCGACCCTTGTCTTCTTGCTAGCGGAACTCTCCGGCAGGTCATCGTCAGGTGCGGCGCACCCCGAAGAGGCACGCTTCCCGGAGTCCTTGCTGGTGTTCTTGCCAGTCTTCATTATTTTCTTTATGTTCTTGGCGGGAGCTAGGATTTTTGTGGCCTTCGCTGCTACCGTGTCGCGATACATCTGGTCCACGTAGATAACCGCGTTCTTCTTGTCGGATGGGATGGAAATGACCCCAATGGCCCCTGGTATCTTCAAGGTGTTGTAGGCATAGTGGGATGCTGCCATGAACTTTGCCAGAGCTGGGCGACCAAGGATTCCGTTGTAAGGCAGGGGGATTTCGGCGACGTCGAACAGTATCCTCTCTGTCCGGAAGTTCAACTCCCCGCCAAATTTCACAGGCAGAGTGATCTTTCCCTTGGGTCGGCTCCTGTTGGGGTTGATTCCTTGGAATGTACCTGTAGCTTCGAGCTCTTCATCAAGGATCTGCAATTTCTCAGCCACTCTAGGGGAGATCAAGTTCAATCCGACCCCGCCGTCAACTAACATCTTAGACACCTTGAGGTTGCGGATTGTCGGGGAAACCAACAATGGCAAACATCCGACCATAGTGGTACGGTCAGGATGATCCTCTTCGTCAAAGATGATAGGCGTGCGGGACCATCTGAGTGGCTTCCTAGATTCTGCAGCCGGTTCCACAACATTGACTTCGCGTGCCCACTTCTTGAGCTGGCGACGAGAGGAATGCAAGGATGCACCCCCGTCGATGCACATGGCTTCGGTTGCTTTTTGAAACTCCCTGTTGCTAGATTCCTCATCATCATCCTCATCTTCACTCATATCGTCTGTTTCCTTCTTCTCTCGGCCTCTGGCGGGTTTTTCCCTTTGCTGCGGGGTTTTGCCATGGCGACCTCCTCTGCCGCCACGGCCCTTCTCGGCAGCGCCGTCCAGGCCTTTTTCCTTGTCGTGCTTCTCGTACTCGGCCCTCTGTTTCTCAACAAGTTGCTCGACCTACCGGCAATCTTGGAGATCATGGCCCTTGGTGCGGTGAATTTTGCAGTACGGTCCGTCAGACTTCCCAGTCTTCTCAGCGGCAGCAGCCTCCCGGCAATCAGCGCACGCGGTAGCTCCCTTGTCGGGGGTTTCGGCTTTCGCCTTCTTGCCTGCACTGAGGTCTCCGGAGCTCTCGACAGCCAATACTGCTTTTCCCTTACGCTTCTTGTTGCCCTTCCAGCTCCTTCCCTTCGGGTCGGGGGCGTCGTCGTCATCATCGGAGTCAACTTCAACGCCCGCCTCTTCTCCGGGAAGTCGCCTTCCTTCTTCAGCTCGAGCACACTTATCCGCCAAGGTGTAAAGCTCATTAATAGTCTTGGGGAGCTTGACATTCATCTTGGCTCGCACCCTCCTATTGCGCACGTTCGAGTGGAACGCGGCAATCACCGCTGCGGGATGGATCTTTGGGATGTTGCGGTGCACTCGGCTTAATCTTTGGATATACTTTCTCAAGGTTTCTCCCTCCTTTTGCGGGATGACTTGGAGATCGCTGGGCTGGCCTGGTTCTTGATGACCACCGGTGAAGGCGCCAATGAACTCGTTTCATAGATCAGCCCAAGACGAAATGGAATTCTCCGGCAGGTGCATTAGCCATGATCTCACATTTGGCTTGAGTGCCAAAGGAAAGTAGTTGGCGAGCACCTTTTCATCTCTTCCGCCTACGGCTTGGATAGCTATTGTGTATATGCCCAAGAACTCTGCGGGGTTTAGCTTCCCGTCATATTTCTCCGGTAGCTCAGGCTTGAACGCTCGGGTCGACGGCCAGCAGACCGGTCGCAGCTTGCTAGTGAAAGTAGGACAACCAACCTCATAAGGAAGGTACCCACCAGCACTGGGCGCGGGGTCGCCAACGTCTGGACCGTTGCGCTTGTCGGATTGACGGTGTGCTTCCCGGCGTCGCTCGATGGTGATGCACGCGTCTTCTTTCTGCCGGTCTTCAAGGACACGCCATTGATCCTGGCGGTCGCGCGGTCCAGATGAGACTATGGACACCTTGTCATGCTCATCAGCATGCGAAGCTTGCTGCGGCTGCCTCTGGGACTGTTGTCGCGGAGGGGACTGCACCGTTGGGGTGGCCCCTTCGACGCGTTCACCGCCCCGTGCCGCTGCTGCTGTTTGCGTACGTCGCGATGACTCTGCATGCTATGTCTTGTTGGCTTCAACGAAAGAAATCAAACTCTGAATGGTGGCTCTCCATTCGTCCATCTTATCGGCCGCTGGCATGAAGTTGAGCAGCATCTGGACTCGCGCCATGGCCTCCTCTGTGGTGCCTGGCATGGCGAAAGAGGCAGACCGCGACGTCGCTCGACTCTTGGTAGGGTCAAGAGAAGCATCGCCGCGTCCTTAATGCCGCGCGCCACTCGCCGGAGCTTTCTGGTGGGCAACGGGCCGATCCTGTGGGGCTGCGGCTCCGTTGGGCACTCCGTCCCATTCTGCATGAGGTGCATGCCCAACAATCTCGCTGGCGACGGGTGCGGCCAGAGGGTCACGGCTCGCACTGGACCGGGCAACGCTGAGGCGGCCTCGGCCATCCGCGCGGCAGGGAGGTGATGAACGGATGTTCCCCTCGCCCGTGGCATCGGGGCCGAGCTTGCCATGTTGTCGTTGTAGTTGCTCCTCTCCGGCGCCTCCTGCTTCATCTTCGGCCGCGAAGGATTGGATGGGGGCGCCGCCTGCGCTGACCGCGTCGTCCACGATGCCCGCCTTGCACGCAGCCGCCGAGGCGCCTACGGCGCCGGCGGCTGCGTGTGAGGGAGCCTTCGAAGTGGAGGGATGCGTGGCCGCACCGGATTTCTTCTTGGGAGCCATTGTTGAAGAAGATGACGATGAAGATCGATTCGCCGTTCACGAACTCGGGTTCGCGCAAATGATGCACGCCCCCTACCTGGCGCGCCAAAGATGTCGGGGCACGGATGCTCACGATCACCTATGGGACCAGAGGTCCCTTGTGGTTCGACAAGGGGGGTCACATTGCACGAAGAGCGGAGAGCATGAGACGGCGCGACGATCAGGACACAAGCATTTTACCCAGGTTCGGGCCAGAGCTAAGCGTAAAACCCTACTCCTAGTTTTTGGTGGATGGATTGGAGGAACACAAAGAACGCACAACACCTAACCCCGACAAGGACTGATGTCGGGGAAAGAGCTGCTACGCGAGCACAAGTGTTCGGGGGTTCGGATTGCCAACCTTGAGCTAGGTTGCCTTGGGCCTCCTTTTATAGTGCAAGGGGTTACCACAATGGCGAAACAGTAATTATCTGTTGATTAGATAGCTAAGCAGAGCTATCATACCTAACTCTGGCATTTAGGACAAAATGCCATGATTACCTGCCTAGGTGGCACTCGGGGGTGCATCCCCAGCAAGCTCTTGCCACCGCTTGGCCGGTTGTTGCTTATGGTCTTGACATGCTGCAGGGCGGGTGTCATCCGAGCGTATCTTGCATTCCGATGTGTCGCCACGTGCTTAGTGAGAGCTGATTAACCGCCTGAGGGCTCGACACCGCATCGACAAGTGACAGGCGTAGCAATGCGTTGGAGCGGTGGCCGGTTGGCTCGCGCCTGCCGAGGAGTGGCTTGCCGGGTCTTCTGAGAGTAGTGCACGTCTTGGTCCCCGGCAAGCGTCCGGGACGTGCTTGGCACGTTGCAGGCCAGGCTTGGGCTACCGCGTTGAGCTTGTTGAAGTCTTGTCTTGATCATTCGCCGGGTTTTTGCTTCTACCGCCTGTGCATAAGTCAAGGGCACTAGGTACCCCTGTACTAGTGCACCGACAACTTATATCTTTTGAAGAGTAGTTTTGATGTTTACTCTTGTGCTTCACTTATATCCTATGAGTAAATTGTTAATCAATGAAATATCAAAAATATGAAATTATCAATGTGCTTAGTAGTAGCTTCACATCTGGTTTATAAAGTAAAATCTATTGAAGTTTGGTAATCATCAAATTGGTCATACAAGCAATTCATGAATGATTAGTATAAGAAAGAGAACTTTCACATACAAATATATTATCTTGGACATCTTTTATGATTGTGAATACCCATCAATGATTTTCAAACTTGATCAAATAGTTGAACAAGGAAGACAATGTAATGGTTATGTTTGGGTGTATTTGCATAAAAGTTATATTGTTATGGATCCTCCAACATGTGGTGCTTGTTTAGAACCTTTTGCTAGCCAAAACTTCGTACTAAGTAGAGATACTACTTGTGCATCCAAATCCTTCAGCCAAGTTTATTCCATGAGAGTCCACCATACCTACCAATATATGGTATTTCACTGTCATTCCAAGTAAATTTGCATGTGCCACCTCTAAACATTCAAATAAACATCCGTTTTGTGTGCTCGTACCGCTGATGGAGCGATGGGGCGGTCATTATCTTACATGCTAATCGAGTTATTCTCAAGATGAGTGTTTATTCAATGGTCATTGCACGAGAGAGGATGGTAAAAAGGATTCCCAGTCCTGCATAACACAAAAATAAATAAATAAAAACTCCCCATAGAGAGTTGATTGTTTGGAGGGCAACCGTGGATTCGGCCAGCCATGGAATGTGTTTCAATAGTGGAGGGGGAGTAAAATTTTAATTCTGTTTGGGAACCGCCAATAATGTGATTAGCATGTAAGATATTGAAAACTCTGTTGTGACATTGACAGGAAAGGCACACCACTCAAAATTACATATTCATCTCTGTTTTAAACAATGAGCTCTCGCACATATGCAAATCTCTGCTTCCCTCTATGAAGGGACAATCTATTTACTTTCCTGTTGAGTCAACTTCTTATGCCAACCTCAATCTATTAGTTCGCAAGCATTATGTGGTGGGGAAATATCCAAACATATATATCCACTCAAATATATTTGATCATGATTCATTATTGTTCACAATTTTCTCTATGATAATTATGTTGGGAGGCGAAACATTAAGCCCCTATCTTTCTATGTGTTCGATGGATATTGTTTGTTCTAAAAATATGCCTTGAGTATTAGCAATCATAAAAGACTATATGATAATTGAGTATGTGGAGTTCTTACTTAGACTTGATGATGCACTGAAATTGTTTGGTGACCAATAGCATAGATTGTTAAGTTTCATTAGAATGCATTGTTTGAACCATGACATGTGAATTGATTGCTACTCAATCATGATGATTTTTATGAGAAAAAGTTCCTAGTTATGATGCTAGAAAAGTGGCTGAAATTATCAATGATCAAAACTATTCACTAAGCTAGCATTCACACTTCATAAATTATTTCTTTTATCATTTGCCTACTCGAGGAAGATCAGGAATTAAGCTTGGGGATGCTGATACGTCTCCAACGTATCAATAATTTATGAAGTATTCATGCCATACTCACCTATGTTTACAATACTTTTATATGGTTTTGATGCACTTTATATGATTTATTTAGAACTAACCCGAACTGATGTTGTTTTCAGCAGAATTACCGTGGTGTTGTTTTTGCGCAGAAAATGAAAGTTCTCGGAATCACTCGAAACTATTTGGTGATTTTTCTCTGGACCAAATAAGCAATATTGGAGTGAAGAACCACCGGAGGGGAGCCACCTGTGGGCCACAAGCCAACAGGGCGCCCCCCTAGGGGCGCGCCCTGATGGCTTGTGGGGCCCACGTGGTTCCGTTTGGCGTGATTCCAACGCTGAAAAATCCCATAAATAGCAGAAACCCCAGAAATAAAGAGAGACTCTTTGTTTCGCCGCCGCAACTCTCTGTATCGACGAAAAAGCAATCTGGAGGCGTTCCAGTACCCTGCCGGAGAGGGTAGATCATCTCCGGCAGCCATCTTCATCACCTCGGCAGAGGCCTTGACGAGGAGGGAGTAGTCCACCCTCGGGGCTGATGGTTTGTACCAGTAGCTATGTGTTCAATCTCTCTCCCTCTATCTCGTGTTCTTGAGATGGCACGATCTTGATGTATCATGGGCTTTGTTAATATAGTCAGATCATATGATGTTATTCCCTTGCTACCTTGTTGTGATGAATTGAATCTTTACCTTTGAGATCACATTATGTTGGATTGAATATTATGGTTTGAGAACACTTGATGTACGTCTTGCGTGGGATACCCGTAGTGACATTGGGGTATTCTATTGATTCACTTGATATATGTTGAGGCATCAACTTGCGGATGCCGGTGACCTAGGGGATCTATGAATAGGGGTTGATTACATGTTTTCATACCACGTTCTCCAATAGAAATCTTGGGGTGCTCCTTGAAGTTCTTTATGTTGGATTGAATATGATAGATCTGAAATTGTTTGATGCATGTCGCATAATTTTCCCACGGATACTTGAGGTGACATTGGAGTATCTAGGTGACATTATGGTTGATTGATATGTATCATTGGTGTTATTCTAGTAGGAACTCTAGGGCTGTTTGTGACACTTATAGGAATAGCCCAAAAGATTGATCGAAAATAATAACTTTGAGGTGGTTCTACTACCTACACCAATTTTATTTTATTGTTCTCCGCTAGATAGGAACTTTGGAGTGATTCTTTGTTGCACATTGAGGGATGATCATATGATTCCAAGCATTAATATATCTTTTTGCTCGTTGTTTACTATTTGCTACCTTGCTGTTTTGATATTTTCAGATTACAAAAACCTATATCTACCTTCCATATTGCACTTGTATCACCATCTGTTCGCCGAACTAGTGCACCTATACAATTTACCATTGTATTGGGTGTGTTGGGGACACAAGAGATTTCTTGTATTTGATTGCGGGGTTGTTTGAGAGAGACCATCTTCATCCTACACCTCCCACGGAATGATAAACCTTAGGTCATCCACTTGAGGGAAAATTGCTACTGTCCTACAAACTCTGAGCTTGGAGGCCCAACACGAGTCTACAAGAATAAAGTTGTGTAGTAGACATCAGTTGCCAAGCAAACACATCGACATTCGGCCACAGGTAGGAGACGAGTGTGCTTTCCTATTAGCTGTCAAGGGTGGCACTTATGGTGAAAGTGCCGCCCTTGCCGTCCCCCCTTGCAGCCACTGGCTTCGTCTTGGGGATGGTCAATTTGGTTTTCTTGCTCCTGGCCGCAGAGCTCTCTGGCAAGTCCTCGACGGGCGTGCTGCACTCGGCGACGCGCTTCCTCGAGTTCTCTCTAGATGTCATGCCGAAACTCTTGTTCTTCTCCCCCCCCCCTCGGGAGATTTGCCGGCAGGAGTAGGTGCCTTGTCGGCAGATGCTGCTACTGCCTCCCGGTAGAGCTTGTCGACGCAGAGGACTACACTTTTGTTGTCGGCGTGGACGGTGATAACGCTCATCGGTCATGGCATCTTAAGTGTATTGTAGGTGTGGTGAGACGACGCCATAAACTTTGCCAGTGCCGGTCGGCTCACAATTCCAATATACGGCAGCAGCATCGTTGCAACATTAAAAGCAACTTTCTTTGTCCGGAAGTTAAGCTCACCTCCGAATGTCACCAGCAGAGTAATCTTCCCCTTGGGTTCGCATCTTCCTGGGTTGACTCCGTGGAATAACCCTGTCAGCTTAAGATCCGTTTCGAGGATCTGCAGCTATTTGATCACTTCAGGTGAGATCAAATTCAAGCCGGCCCCACTATCGACCAACATCTTCATGATCTTGAGGTTGCGGATTGTTGGTGAAACCAACAATGGCACACACACACGACACCAGTGGTGCTGTCAGGGTGATCCTCAGTATCGAAAATGATGGGAGTGTTTGACCAGTTGAGGGGTTCCCTTGCATCTGCCGCCCTGATCTCACGGGCCCATTGAGAGGAGTGCAAAGGTGCACCTCCGTCAACACACATGGCCTCTATCGCTTTCTGGAATTCTTGGCCTTTAGATCCTTCTTCATTTTCATCATCATCACTCTTATCGTCAGACTTCTTGTCTTGGCCTCTAGCAGGCTTTTCTTTCTGGTGCTTGGCCTTGCCGCGGCGACCACGACGGCAACCACGGTTTTTCTTGCCAGAACTACCAGCACCATCTTCGCCCTTCTCCTTGTCACGCCTTTCGTACTCTTGCTTCTTCTTCTCAGCAAGCTGTTCGACTTGGCGGCTCTCGGCGATGTCGTGGCCCTTGGTGATGTTGATTCTGTAGTATGGCATGTCTGTCTTTTCTCCTGCCGCGGCTTCATCATTGCCAGAGCAAGTGGCAGCCTCCTTGCCGGAGGCTTCGCTCTTTGCTTTCTTGTCGATTTTGGGGTTGGCCGAACATTCAATAGCCATGACTGCTTTGCCCTTGTGGTTTCGGTTGTGCTTCTGGCCTTTCTTCTTGGATGTGGATGCATACTCGTCGTCGGAGTCGACATCCGCGCTGGCATCCTCACGAGGGAATCTCCTCCCTTCTTCAGCTCGTGCTCACGTATCAACTAGAGTGTAGAGATCGGCGATATCGCTCACCTTATTGTTGCTCATCTCCTCATGCATCCGCCCGTTATGAACGTTCATGTGGAACACGACAATCACTACGGCGGGATGGATGTCAGAATGTTGTGTTGCACACGGCTGGAACTCTAGATATACTTGCGGAGGGATTCACCCTCTCTCTGGGGGGGTCACGTGGAAATCGCTGGGCTGCCCTGGAAGCTTGTGACCCCATGGTATGCGCCAACAAATTGGTTCCACAGGTCCGCCCAAGAGGAGATAGACCCCTCCGGTAAGTTCATCAACCAGCTTCCCACATTGGGCTTGAGCGTCAACGGGAAGTAGTTGGCAAATACTTTCTCGTCACGTCCCCCGGTAGCCTACACCGCAATGGTGTAGATGACAATGAACTTCGACGAGCTGATCTTGCCGTCGTATTTGTCCGGCAAGTCAGGCTTGAAGGTCTTGGTGGAGGGCCAGTGGACTTGTCGCAGCTCGCAGGTGAACGCCGAGAAGCCTATCTCATAAGGCAGGCTGCTGGATACCCCGGGCGCATTCTCGCCAACGTTTGGATCGGCACGGCCATTTGACTGGCGGCGTGTCTCCTGCCGCCACTCGATGGTGGTGCGGACGTCCTCCTTTCTTTGCTCCTTCAAGACTCAACGTTGATCTTGCTATCGCCGCGGGTCCAACGACGTGAAATACACCTCGTCTGGTGTGTCGTCCGGTTGCTTTGTTGTCGCTGCTGCTGCGGGGGTGATTGCACCGTAGGTTTCCATCCAGCACTACACCCAGTGGCATGCCTTGTTGGCTCCGCATGGCGCGTTCGCGAGGGCCTCGCTGCCTCTGGCTTGTCGCGGTTGGCGAAACTCAGCAGCCTCTGGATAGCGGCCGTCCATTCTTCTATCTTCTCCAGCGCGGGAGGAAAGTCTAGCAAAAGCTGGGCTTGCACCAGAGCTTCCTCCATGGTCTTTGGCATGGTACAGTGTGAGGCATGGTTCGTCCTCTTAGTCCCGAGAGAGTCAGGAGGAGCATTGTCCTGCCCCGACGCACGCTGCCTATTCTCGCCATGAGGTCGATGACGGGTTTTGGCCTGCGCACCCTGAGAATGAAGCAGAGGAGTCTTATCCGCATGACGCTCGGGAAAATTGCTGTTCTGGGAGTGCTGGTCACGGTTGTCTTAAGAAGGATGGTGCGAAGGTCTCATCGCCCCGTCGGCACTGCTGTTGCTATGGTTTCCACCACTACCGCTGCTGCAATGCTGTCCCCAGACGCCTCCGGTGCGTCGGCGGACGTCACAACGGCGGGGTCCGGGTCGCAGCTTGCTGAGCTCCGTGCAGTGTTGTGGCTGCGCTCACCATAACGGTGAGCGTGGTGTGTACCTCCGTCGCTGGCGCCTATAGCCGCCTGCGAAGGCAGCTTGGATGTGGACAGGGTGGCTGCCGACGTGCCATTGGCCTTCTTGGGAGCAATGGGTGTCGGTGAAGATGCTGATGAAGACGCGCAGAAATTGTTGAAGATTCGTGCACGGGATCCCCTACCTGGCGCGTCAAAGATGTCGAGGTACGACAATCTATGCGACCTACGAGGCCCCCTTTGCGGTTCAACTGTGGGGATCTACGCGCGCAAAGTGCATCACCAATTCGAGCACGCTTGGGGTTTAGACGGGTTCGGGCGACCCGGAGGTGTAATACCCTACGTCGTGTATGGTGGGTTTGTATGATTGAGTCCGGATTACAGAGAGCACATCAACCCGGCAAGGATGCTCGAGAGCGCTTCTACATGTGCAAATGGACAGGGTTTCGACTCTATAAAGGTAGCCATGTACCTCCTTTTACAGGAGAAGGGGTTACCACAGTAGCTAAAATGGTCATTACATAGGGTAAAAAGTAGATACACTAGCTACGAAAGCTACTGACACAAGCTATAGTGGGAAATACCTAACCCTGACGGATTAGGACAGGCGCATTAAATGCGCCATGTGGTCTCACGCCGACACCGTCTCCCGGCAAGGATCATCTCACCTTCTATGTCATTCACCCAGCTACCTATTATTCTTCCGCCTCTCCAATGGGACGGGTATCATTACAGTTGCTGTAATTCTACCGAGCTTCCGCACGTCCCGACAAGCTCTTCCTAATTGCCTGCTCGCTCGACACCTAACTGATGTAGACAATTAGCCCGATGAGGTGGAGCAATGGCTTGGCAGTGGGATCTTGCCGGGTGCCACTGCTGCCGAGTCTTCTCCACCGGCAAGGAGGCTTGCCGATGGCTTGGTCTTCCCTTGATACTGTCTTGAGATTAGTATCCACCTAGCAAGGCTTGCCTGGTCGGAGGCTGCTGCCGTGTGTGTACAAGTCAGGGTGCTAAAGGACCCGTTCTTTAGTACACCGACAGACTTCTAGATGATAATGTCTGCTAGGAAATATACCCCGTTGATGACAATCCCAACTACTTTACACCCTATCTTTGTTCTCAAAATTTATCCCGGGATTTGTACCGACATAGAATTACCGAGGGGTGTAGCCTGCATACCACTCTCTAGTGCAAACTTTTGGGTAACACAAGAATGTGAAGCTCCAAAATCAAAAGGTACGGTTGCTGGGGTTGAGTTGACAAGGAACGTACACAGTATGATGTCCGGTTCTTCCTGGGCTTCCTCTGCGGTGACGTGATTCACATGACCCTTTCCATTGTTGGGATGGTTGCAGGTAGCTTGGTTCCTTGGTGGAGCTCCACGGCCTTGACCTTGGTCCTGCACATTGGGGCGCGGTGCATGTGGCTTCTTGTTGGGGCATTGCCTGGAGTAGTGCCCTGGCTAACCACAACCAAAGCAAGTGACTTGGCATGAGTTGTTGCTATTCTTGCGACCGTTGTTGTTATTGGGGTTGTCACAGACAGGCCTGGGATTGGCATACTGCTGAGGCTGGTAGCTCGGACGAGGTGCAGGAGGTATAGCTTGCTGAGGCTGATAGGTTGGCCTGGCTGGGGCTGGCTGCCATGGGCGAGGCTTCTTGTTGCTTGAACTACCCTTGCTAATCATCTTGCGCTTGCGGGTGTCTTCCATAGCATGATGCTTGTCTTCAAGCATGAGAGCCTTGTTCACTAGATCGAAGAAGGTCCAACTGTCGCAAACAATGAGCGGATACTACAAAGCTTGTTGAAGTCCTTCCATGAAGTATTCCATCTTGGCCGCCTCAGTGTTGACATCTTCAGGGGCATACCTTGACAGGAGGTTGAACTTCTGCGTATACTCCTTGACAGAGCCACTTCCTTGCTTCAACGCACGGAATTCCCGCTTCTTGATAGCCATGATCCCAGAAGGAATGTGGGCACTACGGAAACCATCCTTGAAGTCATCCCAAGTGATAACATGGTCACCTTGCATGACCTTGAATGCGTCCTACCAAACTCTGGCGGTACCTCCAAGGCAGTGAGAGGCATAAAGCACCTTCTCGCGATCCTCATTCAGTTGACCAGGGAGAGGAGATCCTCGATGGTGCGGATGCAGTCGTCAGCATCCAGAGGTTCAGTGGTCTCGGTGAAGGTTGGGGGCGAATTCCTCATAAACTCCGTTAGAGTGGAGCGGCCATTGCCATTCATTCTTTGTTTTGATGAGGGCCTGAACCATCTCTTGGATAGAAGCAGATTTGGCTTGGCGTTCCTCCTGTAGAACTTGGAGGAATTGAGCTATGGTCATGTTCTCCAGTGAAGGTGGTGGTGGAGGAATGTCTCCATGTGGCTGCTCCAGGTGTTCTCCAGCCTGAGCGGACCCACCAGCTCCCTGCTGGTGGCTAGAGTCGCCGGCGTTGGGGTTGGCAAAGGTGCTGGTGTGGGTTGCAGTCACCATCCTGTTCGGAGCAGCCATAGTCAAATGATTTGGGTAGTCGAGAGGGAACATCACTAATAGAGGAAGCGCGCCTAAGGGGGTTGGTATAGTGCAAGTGTGATCAAACAGAGATCGAAACACGAAACACATAATATTAAGATAAGATAGGCGATGTAGTCACTTACATGTTGCCTAAGGAAAAAGCGCGACATGCATCGAGACACAAAGAACAAAAACAAAAAAACTAGCACACGTGGTTTCATATAAACCATTACACGGACTAGACTTCACAAGGCGGATACACGACTGTCTTACCCTAGGGCTTTTCGAACTCAGGTAGTGGAGTGCTCGGTCTCGTACTCACGCTCTTCCAGGTCTTCCTCCTTGTCATCATTCATACGGGTGCCATCTCGAGTTGAAGGGGTCGGGGAATGGGGAGGTCCACTCTGACGATGCTTCGTCGGTGGTCCACTGAAGAGCAGGTGCATCTCTAGCAGGGGGTACTCCTCCTCTATAAGCAATAGATGTTTGTCCATCGGGGGATCCATCCTTCTTGGTCCCGTCTAGCTTCATCTTGGCTTCACGAAGTAGCTGTCGGGTGTGGTGAAGTTCCTTGCGGAGCTTCACGGACTCCTTATTCAGGTTGTGAGCCACACTGTCGGAGGAGAAGCTGAAGTAGGTCTGGATCCTCAGTATTGTCCCATCCTCCTTGCATGGAACTAGCATCCAACTCTCGCTAATGTCATCCTTCTGGAAAGATAGGTGGAGAGGCTCGTTAGCCATCTCTGGGATAATGTCTCGAAGGTGGATAAGTGTCTTCCGTGCTACCGTCTCGACTGCAATCACCAGGTTCTCCATCTGTGGCCCTTCAAAGAACCAACTCTTCGGGGAGTCATTTGCCTTCATGACCAGATCAACATGGTACTCTTTTATGATGGCATCGACCCAGTGCTCGTGGTAGAGGAAAACGGGAGGTCGGCAAAACTGGCACTTCTCCAAGCTATCCGCATGAAGTAGGGGAAAGTCGGAGGTTAGGAGGTCCTCTGGTACGACGGCCATCTACATGGTTTGAAGAGAGGAGAGTCAGTAAGGTTTAGAAAGAGACTAGAAGAGATGAGAGGTTTAGCAGCTAGGTATAGTTTTTTAAAATAGTTTTATCCTATCTAACGTCCATGCTAACTAAGGCTTCATACAATAAGGATGGCTCCGATACCAGCTCTATGGGGACCCCGACCCATAAGTCGAATTCACCGAATGCACGTGTACAATGATCCCAGAGATCAATGCTCGCTGAACACACAGAAGCTGAATAACAAGAGTCTTACATCCATTACATACCGTCTTACACAAATTATGACCATTAGGGTCAAGTCATACATAGATAGGGCCATGAGGGCCAAACATCAAACTTAAACTCGCAGCGGAAATCTTGAATGAAAGCATGGATCCGTGCCATCTGCCTTAACCCTACATGCATTCTGACTGGGAAGTGGCCTAATTCGCATGTTCGTCACCAAGCTACTGATCACCATATTCCTATTCTTCCATGCCTGGCCAATTAAATAACCGTTGGCAAGATAATGACTACTTTTGAATGTACTCGCAAGCAACCCATGTTTTGAAGCAAGGTAATCGTGCATGGTATGACACTGAGTAGGTACTTTTGTGGAAAGCTAATTTTGAGTGCAATGACATGTTCGAACAACTAGTAAAGCAAGCATAATGAGGTTACAAGTATCCATATGAACAAGTTACAAATATAAATATAAACAGAGTTTGGAACAACTCTAGTTTAATCGTTAGGTCAACTCATCTGACTTAACTTAGGTATTCGTCTCCACACACACACACACACACACACAGACACCAAGTTTGTTAAAAACTGGACATAGTTTAAGCAGCACCACCCAATTGTCCTCGACCATGGACATGGCTATTCAAATAGTTTTACACTCTGTAGAGGTTGCACACTTTACTCGCAAGACTCGAGGAACTTCTGTGTCAAGCCACGACTTCGGTATGTTACATACCCGAGGTAAGCATCCGAACGATGTCTTTCCCTCGACAACACTAAACAAAGAGTCCACTACCAAGCCCTCATGATGTACATCACAATTACCATCCATGAGGGTACACAACGATGTGCCCGGTGCCTATGAAAACAGTCATAGTCGTCCTTCCAGGCACGACCCCGTATCGAGAGAGTAACTCAGACTCTCCCGCCACTAGTAATGCGGGCTCTCTGCTAGCATCGACCAAAGTAATCAACAAAGCCCCGACCCATAAGGGTTATCGTGGTTGTACATGTAAGGTTGGGAACAAGCGACAAATCTTAAATCTGATCCTCTTTTGAAAACACGGACACAACTTGCCTTGGTACACCTCTTCTTTCTCAACTAGTTACCTAGCACAACATCTCCCTCGAGCATTAGTGGCACCCGATGGGGTTTTCAAAAAGTCTTTGAAAACACTTTTGTTTCCATTTCAATGGAAATCCCCGTTCCACTTGTGTAGCAACTATATTAGCAACCTATCTATTTCCCACCCACACTACTCTAGTAGAAAGTAGAGTCATGGCAATGCAAGTATCAACGAGGAACATAACGGCAACCCACCAAGGTGGTCCCCATATCATCATGATTTCAATGCAACTATTTAAGGTGCTAGATGACATGCATAAAAAGGGTTTCATGAACATGGTCAAGGGGTTGCTTCGAAAGCTTCTGGTCCAACTTCTTCGTCAACAACGTAATCTATCATCGCAAAGTAACGGGGTACAAATAAGACAATATCCCAAAATAGAAAAATAAAAACACTCAGAAAAATTTCAACTCATTTTTGTAAAATACTAGAGTGAAAACTAAAAATACCATAATTCCTAGTTTCTGGAGTTGGAGTGTAAAAAACAGAGACTTGGATTTAAACAGTGGATTTAAATACCTAAAATAGGGTTTTAATTAGGAACAATACATGCAAGTTTGTACAAAAGGGGTGGAAGTGGTATCATTAAATAGGTAGGATTAAAATAGGAATTTACAAATTTGAATCACCTCATTTTGGCAAATATCTTGCCCTACGGAATTTTTGGAAATTAGTAAAAAAATAAAAAGAAAAATGGCCAGAAATGGTTGGGCCAGAACAGCCTACTACTGGGCCAACCCAGAGCCGCGCAAGCCCAGGCGAACCAGGCACGCGCGCTGGTCAGGGTTTAAACCTGACAGGCCAGGCCCAACAGCCAGTGAGAGGGTGAGAGGTGAGAGCATGATAGGTTGGGCCTGCCTATCATCACCCACCTCATGACCAGGAGGGTCGGGAGCTCACCGGTAGTGCTTTGGTCATCAGGAAAGCAAGTTGAGGATGTTGACGAGCTCAGGGAGGGGTCGAATGGGTGGAGGTGGAGGTGGACGGCAACGCGCAGTGGTTCATCAGCGGCGAGTGAGCACGGCGGAGGGGCTTTGGGCTAGCTCGAAGCAGATGATTCCTGCTGCAATCCATGTGGAAGAGGGAGGGTATCACGTCACGGAGGTGAGGGAAGACCGTAGGGGAAAAAATGGAGTCGGAGGGGGGGTTGTACCGTGAGATCACCAAAGGGCCGCACCGGCGGAGCTCCGGTTCGATCCGAGCGTAGGGAGCTCGGGAGGATGGCTGGATGGTAAAGGGGGAAGATTGGGACGATGTGAGAGCGAGAAGAGGGCAGACGAGAGGCCGGGGAGGCTTTAAATAGTCGACCCGAGGCTCACCGTGGAAGGAGCTCACGGCCGTCTGCGGGAGCAGCTTGGGTGGCGACGGGAAGGAGCGGGCGTTGCCCTGCGTCATTCGTGGGACTTGTCCATGACGCTGGGAAGAAGGAGGGACAGGAGAGGAAGCTCTAGGCGGCCCAGAGGTGTGAGAAATGATTGGTGGACACAGGTGGCTCTCGGGCAAGCGCGGCAACAGTCGCCGGAGAGAGAGCGAGAGGCGGGGGCCGATAGCTTTGAGTCTTGCGGGCATCGAGAGGGGCTCGGGGGACCTCTGGATGGGCATGCTACATTGCGGGAGTGCATTGTAGCATGCTCTAGAGCGAGCTTTTGGCATGCCATGGGATGTCTCATGTGCCATGGCCATGGCCACTCGTGTCCATTAGCATAGTGTGGAAGCAATAGCCACACGAACGGCCTTGGATGCCTTGGGAGTTCACCAGGAGAGAGGGAAACTAAAGAAAGGAGGGAAAACTTGCTGTCCAGGGAGGTAACCTGGGGTTTTCACCACTCAATCATTGATCTGAGGCCATGGGGGAATTACTAGAGGTAGAGGGGGATGATGGCAAGGTGTAGTAAGAATTTGGGGTCAAGGAGAACAGCGGAGGAGGTGAAACCAGTAACTTTTGGAAATCACCTAAAGGTGTTTGTTTCTGGTTTGGGCAAGGTAAAAGATTCTCCTTGATATGAGATTTAACTAGATTGACGAATGGGATTAGATGGGCATGTCCACAAATTTGTAGTTCATTTGAAGAAAATGGCCAATGCAATTTTGGCAAACCCTAGAAATTAACAGAATCGGTTTTTGGCAGATCTAGGTGAGCTACCCTGTTATCCTTGATGCATCACTTGGTGTAGTAGCATCATTAGGGCATTAGATTGTCGGTGTACTAAGAACTGGGGGTCCCTAGTACCCTGACTTATGCACGGGCAAGCACCTCAGACCGGCAACTTCTTGTCGGGCTCGCACCAGCCTCCGAGGAAAACCGAAGCCAAGAAATAGTACTGTGGGGAGAAGCAGACGACACCTAATATGTTGTCGTTCGAGAAAAATGAAACTTCCTACTTTCCAACTGTTGATAGCATATGTACATGTAAAATACACTGTCTTAGACAAATATATGATTCATCAGGTTAAATGAAAGTTAGCTTAAATACCATGTATTTTTTTGCACAGAGATTATTGCCTACTGTAGGTCATCCTCTGTACACCTGTTAGTCTAATAGTCAACCAGGACAAAAAAAAACTTCATTTTAGTAATTCCTTTGTTCCATGAGAGCTAACAATTGTTAACAAAAACAAATCACAGACTAATGATTTCATTTGTTTCTAGGAATATGCACTGTATTTTAACTCTTATATGCAAAAAGAACTTTAAATTATGTTTTTTTTCATTAAAGATCTCGAGAGTGATACAATTTTCATCATATTCAGAGGAATATTAGCTTAAGTACCATATAGAGGGTGACACAAGTGGTACTTGACATACCTTGGATCTTGACTTAAATTTTTATTTAGGTGGTACACTACGTGTAGCAAACTCATTCATTGTAAAGAAATGAATGGTATCATTTCTCATGCCATGGAAGTATGGTCGAAGTTGCCGTACTCTTAAGACTTCTTTTCGTAATCTATGATCTCTAGCAAAATTATGGCAACTGTAGTCAAGTCGGGTATAATACAAAGCGTAAGGCCATCACCTAGCTCCATAAATCTTAATCTCATTTTCAGTAATTGTTGTTTTGCTATCTTAGTCACTGGTAATGAAAGAATGTAGAAACCACGTGGTGGTTATGGAGTTATTGTTTCTATTATTATAGATATGTTCCTACGATGTACATTTTTTTGCGAAGTTCATCATGCTTAGGGTACAATATTTAGCCATATAATTTCTGCTAGAAACCATCCTAATCCGCGCCTTCTCTTTCCCTACTTTTCTTACAGCAAACCGATGGATATCAACTAACCACAAGCTTAGCCCGTGGTATACATATATCTAGCTTACGGAATCCTGGTCAGTGGAGCACCTTCCAACTAGCAGTGCCAACTTCACTATTTTGTACACAGACAACAAGTTTGCTTGCTGCCTTTAATCTAGCTTTTGTACTCATGATGCTGATATACCTGTGATAGGTACTTAATGTGCTACAACATTCGTAGGCAGGTTACAGTAAAAGTATTAGAAATTATATTCTTCCACCTTAAGTCAATATTCAGTTGGATTTTTGGTTCCATTTTGATTGAAAACTAGTTCATTTATTGCAAGCAAGAAATTCTCCATGCTGCTGAGAACCATAGCTACTACAGATCGTGTTACTTGGTTGGAAGAAACTGGCAAGGGCCGCAACTATAGATAATAGGAGGTGATGCTCTTAGTCTATCCCACGTGAGTTTACACTATTACAAAAATATACTGTAGAGATTTAGAACAAGCCAACGGGGATTTTGTGTCTTGACTATCTGTCATATTTTCTAACTATCATACTTTGTAGTGCTTACAACGGGTGAAAGATTCTGAGATGTACAACTATTGATGTGACCAAGGATGTCTAGTTTCTTTCCATGATATTGAGTACTGCAACTTCAAGGCTTTTTCAACTCATGTCAGCTTATTTCATTTAGTGGAATTAAATTATAATAAAAAAAGTTGTTCTTCGATACAAATATTCTTCACGACATATAAGGGGTGCAAAAATATCATACTAACTTTGTTAAATATTATACCTCATTTATATTGCCATATAGGTTAGATGTGGCAGTTCCTGTATGGGTGATTAGAATAGAATTATATAGAAAAATTACATCAAACAATATAGCGATTAGCTTCAACCCGAAAAAACATTCTGAAGTGTAGCAAACTATAGTTATCTTTGACACCTAACTAAAAGAAGTTGTTTTGATTTGCTAGGTCAAAATAGATCTTCAAATTATATATAGTTTATGTAGTATTACTAATATATACATAAAAAATGGTGGCCCAAGTTGCACCTTCAGAACACCCCTATCCAAAAGTAAGATATAAATGTGTTCTATAACGAAGATAGTTCAAAACCAAAAGCATCTGAATTGATTTGGGAACCTCGACCTATTTCGTCCAACTGGTGACCATGAACAATATTTAGATTTTTCAGTATTACTTTTGAAAACATACGCTCAACATAAGATATAGTCATGGTATTTACATATTTAAAGATAACAACTCAAAAAAGGAAAATAAAACGTAGCACGTGCAGACGCACGAGTTGATGACTAGTCACCCTAATAGTTTTATGCCCTATACACATGGCATGATCATTGGGAAAGGATTTGGATTAAGGAGATGAGTCTAGAGAGTAGGAGGATTTTTGTGAATTAAGGCACATACAAGCAATCAAGCAAATGGCAAAATCATTCAAGTATCCCAAGCACAAAAAAGATTTAATTGGGCCAAATTTTTAGGCTTCATTAACATAGTGAAGTGATAAAAATCATAGGGTGTGACACCTCGAGTACAAGCCTTTGACGAAGAAGAGCAAGAGCAACTGTGGAAAGATGATGTCACACTCCTCGAGGAAGACCGTGTTCGGGCTGCCTTGCATGCCACTCGGTACCAGCAAGCATTGCACCGCTATCATAGCCACAAAGTGCACGCTAGAAGCGTTTAGGAAGGTGACCTCGTTCTTTGCCAGATCCAGTCCGCGAAGGGGTCAAACAAGTTGACGCCAAGTGGGAAGGCCCTTACCGGGTGGTACGAGTCACCAGGCCTGGAGTAGTCCGCCTGGAGACCGAAGATGGCACTCCGGTGCATAAATCGTGGATTACCGAGCATCTTCGCACGTTCTACACGTGAGGCACGGTTGTCGGGCCTCCCAGCAACCCGTTTTGTACAAGTTTGCCGAAAGGGCATGTAATCCTTTGTACAGAACCAGGCGCAGATCATGTGCATAATCAATAAAGCTAAGTGTTCTGCAACCTTTTGTCAAAGTACATATTTAATTTATGTATGATTGCATGGAATGTTGTGTTCACTTTATACTTGTGTAGAATGATTGACGAACAGGCAAGGTTCCTAGCCTCCTATTTTCTCTTCTTTCTTTTTCTCAAAGGACAGAAGGGACCCTCGCGTGCAAGTTTCCCCGGGGGGAGAATGACGTTCAAGTTGATCATTTTGCGACAAGAAGTACAGCCAAGAAAAGTTAAGTTGCGAAGCTTCGGATTCTTTGTTATAAACACCTTTTCCTTGAATGACTTTTTTACATTTGTATGAGAAAACCTGCACGTGAAGGACACTTGCTGAAATTTGTAGCCCTCCTTGGTTGTTTCGAGTCCTCTCAGCAACAAAGGTAGCTTCACTAAGGATGGCAAGGTGGTCTTGCTAGCAGCAGCATTCCTGGCAGGCTGCTAAGAATTTGTTCCTAAAGCGCTCGCGGCAAGAATGTGCGCAACGGCAAGCATAGGGATTAGAATCGTACAAGTGTAGAATCAAACAGTTTGATAATGAAAAGTGGCCATTCATTCAAGAAAGTGATATATATTACATCCATAGGCAAAGGTGCAGTGCTAATCAAATATGTTTGTTTTTGGTACATGCGTAACGCTGGCGGCAAGGATGAAATGAGAGGGGCTTCACTCCTTCAGCTTGACGGAACCAACCCTCTCGAAGATGGGCGCGACAAGAGCTTCGGTAGCGCTGGTGTCAGTGTCCTTGGGCAGCTTGGAGAAGGCCTTGGACAGGTTGATCCCAGGGTTGTGGAAGGCAATCTTCCCAAGCAGCTTGTGGACGACGTCATGGAAGAGCTCCCGGGATTCCTTGACGAAGTTGTCGGCTTAGTGAGGGAGTCCTGGTTTAAGGGGTCCTTGGGAGGTCCACCTATTGCATATGGGCCGGACTATATGGGCCACTTGCCAAATATTGGAAGGATTGAAGATCTCGTCTCCAAGGAGGAAGCTTTGAGAATCGTGGCCTGCCTTCCACGTTTGGAGTAGTGAATAGGCATGTTTATCCCTTCGACGTGTAACCGACCATGTGTAAACCCTAGGGACCCCTAGCGTCTATATAAGTCGGAGGGTTTTAGGTGGTAGAACAACAGAACTCATCTAGGGTTTAGTTACTTGATCTCGAGGTAGATCAGCTCTGTAATCCCCATACAATCGATATAATCAAGCAGGATGTAGGGTGTTACCTCCATAGGAGGGCCCGAACCTGGGTAAAACCTTGCCCCGTTTGTCTCCTGTTACCATCGATCCAAGTCTCACAGTTCGGGACCCCCTACCCGAGATCCGCCGGTTTTAACACCGACATTGGTGCTTTCATTGAGAGTTCCGCTGTGATCGTCAGAAGGAATTGATGGCTCGCCTAGTCATCAACGAAGAGGTCCGCAATATGGACACTTTTGTCCCTGGACAGATCTTCGCTTTCGGCAGCATAGTGATGCACGCCGACCCGACCGGCCATCTAGGCCGCGTCGGAAGTTTCGCCCCTGATCAAGAGGTCAGATTTGGGAACTTAGACTTCTCCGTAGACTCTCGAGGCGATCTATCACTAACCGGGCTCGCAGTCTCGCCTGCCATGCCCGAAGACTCTGAGGCCTCAACCCCAGACCCATCTTTCGGCTCCGCCCATGGCATCTACCCCGGCGAGGCCCCGACCTTCAGTCCGGATCAGGTCATAGTACCCGACGTCCGGACATCGGTTCTTGCCGAACACACTCCCTGCACGGACGCATCGGAGGCTCACTCCGGAAGCTCTGGGCAGACCGGTCCGATCGAGCTCTCGATACTCGACGAGGCTCTAGATCGGATCTCGTCGATTGAGATCAATGACGACCCAACCCCGATCTATTCTCAGATCGGGCCTCAGACGGGTTAGGACAAATTTTTCGTCCCACCCACCACCCACTTGATAGCCACTGTCGAGGATTTAACCGACATGCTAGACTATGCTTCTGAGGAAGCAGAGTACATGGATGAGGAGGATCACTCCCTCACCCCCGCTAAGACCGGGCAGTGGATTGCCACCTCTACATATGACGTCTACATGGTGGACACTCCGAAAAATAACGGTGATAAATCGGATGAAGCGCCGTCAAGACGCCGAAAGCCGCATAAACGATCAAAAGGAAAAAAGGGGCAAAAGTCTATCGATGGCACTGGGGACAGAGACACCCCGGAAGACATCGGCGGTCCCAAAATCCCTGAACACCCGTTGGAGGGTCAGGAGAGACCCGAAGACCGTCGCAACCCCGATGA
Organism: Elymus sibiricus; assembly: GCA_039707655.1. Classification (NCBI taxonomy): domain Eukaryota; kingdom Viridiplantae; phylum Streptophyta; class Magnoliopsida; order Poales; family Poaceae; genus Elymus; species Elymus sibiricus. The sequence continues at coordinate 214,251,620 of CM077665.1, read as the reverse complement.
TCCAGATGATCCTGAGGACGACGACTACCTCCGCTCTATCAAGGGAGAGGATAATGCGGCTGCCGATGACTTCGCCATCCCCGACAATCCTGAAGATCAGGAACTGTTCAGGCAACAGCTCATATCCATGGCTCGCAGCCTGAAAGCAAAAGAGCGGCAACTCAAAGCCGAACAAGACGACCTCAATGACCGATGGACGAGAGTCCTCTCTGTTGAGGAAGGATACGGCACCGGTCTATCGGACCAACCTAAGAGCTACACACGCAGAAGGCTGCTGCAACAATTCGACGACGAGCTCACTGATACGCCGTCTCCCAAGCATACCCCATACGACAAGCCAGACTGCCCTCCTTGAGGACGTGACAGGACGGCTGACGATACCGGCTATAGGCCAACGATACCCCGTAGACAAGGAAAGGAGCCACTAGAGCCCGATGGCAGGTTTGACCTGCGACACCACCTGGACCATAGAGCAGGTCGTACGCGATCCATCTACGGATCCAGAGGATACTCACCCGATAGACGGGAAGGGTACTGGCCTTGGTTCGACCGCGACAATGAAGATCGGGAACGAACCCGAGCTAGGACAGACACCGATCACCGGCGCGCCATAGCTCGGGTCAGAGGCGCCGCCCACCCACTGTGCTTCATGGACGAGGTAATGCGGCATCAGTTCCCGGAAGGGTTTAAACCCGTAACCATAGAGCAATACGATGGGACAACTGACCCAACCGTATGGATCGAGGATTTCCTCCTCCACATCCACATGGCGCGAGGAGATGACCTCCACGCCATCAAGTACTTACCCCTGAAGCTCAAGGGGCCAGCTCGGCACTAGTTAAATAGCCTCCCCGAAAATTCTATTGGGTGTTGGGAGGACCTAGAAGAAGCATTCCGATCTAACTTCCAGGGCACTTATGTTCGTCCACCGTACTCCTCCGATCTAAGCAACGTCGTACAGAAGCCAGGAGAGTCCGCACGGCTATTCTGGAATCGTTTCCTGACCAAGAAGAACCAGATCGTAGACTGCCCGGACGCCGAAGCTATAGCCTCCTTCAGGCATAATATTCGGGATGAATGGTTGGCTCGACAACTCGACCAGGACAAACCAAGGACAATGTCCGCCCTCACATCACTCATGACCCGATTTTGCGCGGGCGAGGATAACTGGCTAGCTAGACATAGCCATAACCCCGAAGACCCCGGAACCTCTGAAGTTCGGGATGGCAACGGGAAACCGAAGCGCAACAAGAACAAGCGCCGGCACAATAATAGTGACGCCGATGACACGGATGTTAATGCCGGCTTCTGCAATTCCCGGCCTGGCCAGCGGAAGAAGCCTCCTAAAGGCAAACACGATGGACCAACCCCGCTGGACAAGATCCTAGAGAGGCCTTGCCAGATCCACGGCACTCAAGAGAAGCCCGCCAATCACACCAACCGTAACTGTTGGGTCTTCAAACAGGCCGGCAAGCTCGCATCCAAGGACCAAGGCAAGAGCCCACGCAGCGAGGACGAGGATGAGCCTCGTGGTCCGATCGGTGGCGGTCAAAAGAAATTCCCTCCAGAGGTAAAGACAGTAAACATGATCTACGCCACTCATATACCCAAAAAGGAGAGGAAGCGTGCTCTTCGAGATGTCTACGCCATAGAGCCTGTAGCCCCGAAGTATAACCCATGGTTGGCATATCCGATCACCTTCGATCGACGGGACCATCCGACCAGTATCCGTCACGGGGGTTCGGCCGCTCTCATCCTAGACCCGATTATAGATGGGTACCACCGCACTAAGGTCCTCATGGATGGTGGAAGTAGCCTCAATCTGAGCTACTCAGATACGGTGAAAAAGATGGGCATAGATCCGTCAAGGATCAAGCCCAGTAACACTACCTTCAAAGGAGTGATCCCGGGCATTGAAGCCCGGTGCACAGGCTCTGTAAACCTGGAGGTTGTGTTCGGCTCGCCCGATAACTTTCGAAGCGAAGACTTGATCTTCGACATCGTACCCTTCCGCAGTGGCTATCACGCCCTGCTCGGCCGTACAGCGTTCGCTCGCTTTAATGCCATCCCGCAGTACGCATACCTCAACCTCAAGATGCCTGGCCCTAGGGGGGTCATTACCGTCAATGGCAACACAGAGCGCTCCCTCCGAACTGAGGAACATGCGTTGCCCTGGCGGCCGAATTCCATTACACCGATGATTGGCAAGCGCCGACATCTGCCGCAAAGGCACCCAAAGCTGGGAAGCGAGCTCGGTCTCGATCCGAAGTACCAGAACCTTCCTCTCCCCATAAATAGGGACTCGCCCCCCATCGCACGGCCCTAGCACCAGCAAAGTACGTGCCAAGGAGGCACAACTTCGCGCTCAAAATCCCATGGGCAGCGGTGGGGAACAACTATTAGAGGGTAGGTGTTCGGCTGGACCGAACTATTACCGTCAACACGTCTTCGGACATACTACAGGTACCATAAAGTGCCTGCTAAAGGCGTCAAGCTCATCCATACTTCGGCGACTTCTCAAGACTCTTTCTCCAAAGGTCCGTCTGCCGAACAAGCAAAGCCCATAAAGGCATACACCTCCTTAGGAGATGCAGGAGCGGATAAGCGACAGGGCACATCAAGGACGTCAGGTCATTCATTGAAGGCCCCCGGTACAACCCCTCCTGTAAAATTTATATTTCATTTATCAAATACCTGTAAACAGTCGCATCGGCAATTCGAATAATAAGAGTTGTTGAGAAAAATACAGATATATCATTTTCTCTTTGCTGTCCCTTTTCGGAACACTTTCTGTTTTCTCCCTCTTCTCACGAGCCTGTTTGGTATATTTTACGATGCAACCGGCTAATAGACCGGGGGCTCGACCTTAAAAATCGCCCTAATCACAACTGCTTTAGTGTTCGGCGTCTTGGAATTCCGCTTTATATGCATTGGTTCCGAACTATTTCTTGGGTCAATAGTTGGGTTGCCCGGCTCCTGTGCTTGCCCCTTTATGTTCCGCTAGTTCGGCTAAAAGGGCAAAGGGAGCACGACTGCGATTGCGCTTCCGGCTAGTCTGGTTAAGCGCCTCAGCGGAGAAAGCCAAAAACTGACTGTCATGGTATGCGAGAACCGGTCTGCGAATCCGAGCTTAAGCTAAATCTCGTCAGAGGTTATTCCGTGTCATACGATGGGTTTGGTGTTAGTACAAACCAGGTGATATAGGCTTTGGCCGCGGTTTATTCGAACATCACAAACGCCTGGGGGCTAGTCACCAGCCGCCGCACTCCTTTCTCGCGCCCCTACGGCTAAGTGAAAGCAATAAAGCATTATGGCCTGATTGCCTTGTCCGCCCCACACTACCGCCTTCGGGTACCGATAGCTCGGCTAAGGGTCACAGTGCGTTGGTAGAGACACCCCACGTAGTATCTACATGGGGGCTGAAGCCAACGACTCGCCGCTTTCAGTTTTAACGGCCACACAGGAGTTATAAAGGATGCAAAGCATATAAGACATGATAAACCATGCGTCTTAAATATAAACGCGTTAAAGAGTCTTCAGACACATTACAACGCCTTTACTCATACACATCCTCTCTCGAACATTGCGCCTCTATTGCCCGAGCACCCTCCATTACGCCGGAGAAGTATAGCTCGGGGCGCCTATGCTCTTTTCCGGTAGGCGGAGGAGCGGTGGCTATCTTCATTGGATCCAGCCCCGGCCAGTGCACCTTGGCCTTCGCAAAGGTCATCCGAGCTCCCTCGATGTAGGAAGATCGCCTTAGCGCATCGATCCGGGACGAGGCGTCGCTCAGCTTCTGCACCAGGCCGAAGTAGCTGCCCGGCAGTGGCTCATTGGGCCATAGCCGGATACAGAGATCCTTCATGGCCGGTTCCGCCATCTGGTGTAGCTCCATCAGCTGCTTCAGCTGCTCCACAAGGAGAGGCGAACGCTCGGGGGCTTCGAATTGTGCCCAGAATAGCCGAGCTTCATCTCCTTCTCCCCGCAAAGCATAGAACTGCTTCGCGTCCGCTAAGCTCTTCTGGAGGTCCGAGCAGGCGCCTGAGGAACGCCATACTTGGGTCAACAACTCGAACTTGCTATCCCCGAAGATACACTGCAATGAATACGGCTTACCATCCATGATAGCTTTGGCTTGGCTGAGCTCCTCTTCAAATGACCGCCTATCCACCCGCTCCTTTTGGAGATTGGTTTTCAGGGTGGATAGTTTGGCGGCCTGCTCCTTGCCCTTCCGCTCCAAGTCCTCGCACTTCTGCCCAGCATCTTTGAGCTCCTGCTGGATTCCTCCACCCGAGCCTCGTGCTTGTCGCTGGTGGCTCTTAGGGCGGATAGCGCGGTAGCGACTTCTTTGGCAGCCGCCTTCTCCACCGCAGCCTCCTGCTTGGCCTTCTCAAGCTCGGCCTTGAGCTTCTCAATCTCCTTCGACGAGGCTGCGCAAGCATTAAGCATATCAAACAACACTGCATTAACAGTACGATAACGAAAGAGTTTTTCCTCTAATTTGACTTACCTTGCGCCTCGTCGAATCTCTTGTTTAGAGCGTCAAGCTCGTCTTCGGAGCTCTTTAGCTTCCGATTTAGCTCTTCTAGCTCGGGAGCGTTATTGGCCGCTGCCGTCGACGATGCCTGTAACACAAAATTGTATAAACGTTACAATAATTTACAACCTCCGAACTATCACTAAAATGATCCTATGTACGGTCCTCTTGAGGGCTGGCCGAACGCTCCAAACATATATTGTCCTATACATAGTTCAGATAAGGATCTATGTTTTGACCCCCAGGTATGTTTTTCCCAACTCACCTAGGGCTCAGGGGCTGCCATGTGTATAATCATAACTTACAGAAAATAATATTTCATAAAATAGAGCATTACATGGCTTACCTGAAAGCCCGTCAGGAGACCTTTGAAGGCCTCCTTCAGTCCATGGTCTACGGACTGAATGCTCTACAATACCGCACCCATAAGGGTGCGGTGCTCCTCGGAGATGGAGGCACTTGATAGAACCTCCCCCATGGCCTGCCACCCATTTGTCGGTGGCGTCGGTGGGGATCGGTTGACCCGATCTCCAACCGGAGATTGAATCGGTACCTCCAAAGGCAGGGTGCGCTCCGGAGACCGCCTTGGAGGTGACTGGACGTCTTCTTGTCCGGTCTCCTCTGTATCCGGGAGGGGCCTCTCCCCCGGGTCTTTGGCGGCCGAGGTGTTTGCCTCGGCCATGACTTCGTCGCCCCTGCCTCCAGAGTCCGGCTCCAAAGGAGCCTGTTGGGAGGACGCCTCCGCGGCATCCTTCGCGGCGCCCGGGGGAGAGGGGTGCGACGTGGTCCCGCTCTCCGCTAGCTCGGCGGGTGGGGTCACCCCATCCGAAACTTGATCGGTGGGGAGGACTTGTGTTGGGCTGCAAATCAGTAAGCCCTCACATGTTAGTAACATTCGAAGCTTTGCATCGATAGCTCGGAAGGGTCTTCGGATTTGTACCTTCGAGGTAGGGGCTTGACCCTGAGGTTCCTCTGCGGAACCGTCTCGAAGTCCTCGGACTCGGTGTTCGAGTCCGAACTGTCATTGGACGGGACTACCTGTGTCCGGCGCGGTTTCTTCTGGGCGGGAGGAGCAACCTCCTCCGAGGCGTCCGTTGACGCCGCCCTCTTTCCTGTGAGGGGGGAATCGCCTCCCCCCTCGGCATCGTGCTCCTCCTCTTGATTCGAGGAGGCATGAGTCTCTTCGGACATAGCCCCTGGCTCGTCCCTGTTGCGCAGGCCTGTTCGGCCTGGCTTCTTTTTCTCCTTCTTCTCTGGCGCCTTGTAAGGCGCCACGACGAGCATCTCCAACAGCAGCGGAGACTTGGGGTCTTCGGGCTGAGGAGCCGGACACTTGATGCCCGTGGCTTTGCTCGACCATTACTATAAAAAGGCGATGCTTAGGCTATCTTTGGGAAGGCAGAGCCGACGAAATGAAACTATACTATACCTCGGGCGGGGGCTTGATGGCGCTCAAGCCCTTGTCCTCCTTCTGGCCCGGCCAGTTCTCCTGCACCTTGAACAGCGCCTTCCATAGCTTCTCCCGCATGGTACGGAAGAGTTGATGAACTATAGGATTGTCGTCAGTCCGATAATTCCACATAGGAGAGCTCCGGCGCTGGCAGGGGAGGATGCGCCGCCGATGCATAACCTGGACCACATTGGTCAGGCCGACTCCCTCCCTGATTAGGGAGGCGATGCCCCTCTGCAGGTCCTCCACCTCTGTGTCCGACCCCCAGTCAAGGCCCTTTTGGACCAATGAGGTCAATCTGGTCGGAGGGCCTGATCTGAATTCGGCAGGAACAGTTCCGCCCTCCTCCCTTGGCTCGGTGATGTAAAACCACTCTTTTTGCCAGGCCTTGATGGTGTCGATGAAGGTGCTGGATGGCCACACTGCGCGCGGAAGCTTGCCGATGACTGCCCCTCCGCAATCCGCATGTGCGCCGGCGACACACTTCGGCTTGATGTTAAAGATCTTGAGCCACAGTCCGAAGTGTGTCTCGACTCACAGGAACGCCTCGCAGACGATGATGAAGGCCGATATATGCATAAAAGAGTTCGGCGGGAGGTCGTGGAAGTCGAGGCCATAGAAGAACATGAGGCCCCTCATGAAGGGGTGAAGCGGGAAGCTTAACCCTCTGATGAAGTGAGGGATGAAGACCACCCTCTCACCTGGTTTGGGGGTGGCGATCACCTGACACTCCTCTGCGGCGTGGTGGAAGACGTTGGCGGGGAGGAATCCGACCTCCTTGAGGTCTCGGATGTCCTGGTCGGTGACTGAGGAAGCCTCCCACTTGCCGCTAGAACCTGAGCCGGCCATGGTTGTGCTCGGAGGAGGAGTGGATTGGGAAACCTAGATCTGGGCTCTGGAAGCTCGGGGGAAGGGGGAAGCGGGGATGCGAATGCGAGATGCGGATATGCCTTGGGGTTTTCTTCCCCTTTTATTAAAGCTTGCTGCCGGTTAGCCTCCCTTCACGGCGCCGTGAATCTCTCCGCTTCCCAAGGCATGCGTGCCGTTATATGCTCGTGATCAAACATATCCCGTGTAAAATGGGGCACGATATGTGCATTGATGGATCGTGCTAGTGGAAATGGCCTCGAACCACGAAGCAGGTCTTTTCGGCTGGTTCAATGGTTGTGGTGGGCCGTGACTTTTCGTCTGAAAAGTTGTCAGAGAACACTATTGGCTCTCTGACGTTTGGCCTTCAAAGGCCGAGCTACTCATGGTATACGGACGATCTATGATCGGAAAGATTACACGTCGACGGAGGCCGAGCTATATCCCGACCGATTACTATTTGGAGAAAGGAACTCACCTAGCAAGCCGAAGACTCTGATCACTCGAAGCAGCTGGAGCTTGGACCCTTGGCGTTGGAGGCTAGTTCGGGGGCTACTGAGGGAGTCCTTGTTTAAGGGGTCCTCGGGAGGTCAACCTATTGCATATGGGCCGGACTATATGGGCCACTTGCCGAATATTGGAAGGATTGAAGATCTCGTCTCCATGGAGAAAGCTTCGAGAATTGTGGCCTGCCTTCCACGTTTGGAGTAGTGAATAGGCATGTTTATCCCCTCGACGTGTAACCGACCATGTGTAAACCCTAGGGACCCCTGGCGTCTATATAAGCCGAAGGGTTTTAGGTGGTAGAACAACATAACTCATCTAGGGTTTAGTTACTTGATCTCGAGGTTGATCGGCTCTGTAATCCCCATACAATCAATATAATCAAGCAGGACGTAGGGTATTACCTCCATAGGAGGGCCCGAACCTGGGTAAAACCTTGCCCCCTTTGTCTCATGTCACCATCGATCCAAGTCTCATAGTTCGGGACCCCCTACCCGAGATCCGCCGGTTTTGACAACGACACTTAGTTTTCGTCATGCCTCTCCAACACCTTGTCAAGCTCCTCAAAGAAAAGGGACAGCCTGACTCTCTCCACCTCCCCGCCATCTCTCGAGAATCTCCATTGTTCCAAGCCCTTGGCGGCTAACTGGGCGAAGAACTTGCCGGCTATTTCACAAGCAGCTCCGTTCAAGGCGCCAAGTTCTTCTTCAACTCATTGGAGGAGTGGGCAGCAGAGGCATGCAACTCCTTGATAACCCACAAGTATAGGGGATCATAACAGTCTTTGAGGGAAGTATTCTACCCAATTTTTTTGATTGGACACAAGGGGATCCAAAGAACATTTATTGGTCTTAGCAGTTGAGTTGTCAATTCAACCACACCGAGGTTATATCTCTGTAGCAAAAGTTTAGTAGCAAAGCAGAACAACAATAGTAAAAATAACTATAGTAGCAGCAGTTTTGTAGTGATTGTAACAGTAGTAACAACAAAAGTAACTTAGCAAGATTCGGTATATGAAAAGCATAGACCATGGATAAGCGATGGATAGATATGGATGGCATTCATCATGAAAAAGTTACACACTAGAGCGACACAGAACTAGCTCCAATTCATCAATATAATGTAGGCATGTATTCTGTATATAGTCATACATGCTTGCAATAAGAACTTGCATGACATATTTTGTCCTACCCTCCCGTGGTAGCGGGGTCCATAAGTAAACTAAGGGATATTAAGGCCTCCTTTTAATAGAGAACCGAAACAAAGCATTAACACTTAGTGAATACATGAACTCCTCAAACTACGGCAATCACCGGAAAGAATCCCAATTATTGTCACGTTGGGGTATGCGTATCATGACATGTAATAGGTGCATACAAATTGCAAGACAGGATCTAAAGCACTCTCATATACATGAAAACATAATAGGTTCAGATCTAAAATCATGGCGCTCAGGCCCTAGTTACAAGCATTAAGCATACCAAAGTCATAGCCACATCAATCTCAGAACATAGTGGATAATAGGGATCAAGCCCAATCAAATAACTCAATTACATGATCAATATCATCCACACCCATCACCGTCTAACAAGCCTACGAAGGAATTACTCACTCCCGGTGGTGAGCATCATGGAATTGTTGATGGAGAAGGGTTCGTGATGACGATGTCAACAAACCCCCCCTCTCCGGAGCCCCAAACGGACTCCAAAACAGCCCTCCCGAGGAAGAAAAGGAGGTGGACACAACTCTGTCTTGTAAAACGTGATGAAATCTTCTCTCTGTTGTTTTTCTCCGATATTGTGAATTTATAGGACTGGAATAAGGGTCGGGGCCCCCACAAGCTAACAGGGCGTGCCCACGAGGGGTGGGCGCACCCCGTTGCTTTGTGGACCACAGACAGCCCCCCTCCGGCAAGTCTTCGCTCTAATTTCTTCATATATTCCAGAAAAATACACAAAAAGTTTCGTCCAATTCTGATAAGTTTTATTTTTGCACAAAAATAATATCATGGCAGTTCTACCGAAAACAACGTTTGTCATGGGTTAGTTTCATTCAAATCATGCGAATTAGAGTCCAAAAAAGAGCAAAAGTGATTGGAAAAGTAGATACGTTTGAGACGTATCAACTCCCCCAAGCTTAACTCATTGCTTGTCCTTAACGAATTCAGTTGATAAACTAAAAGTGATAAAGAACAAATTTACAAACACTTCTGTTCTTGTTGTTGTATATATACTTAGGTAGTGTTCAGGTTTTCAGCATAAATCATAAATAACCATATCGATGATAAGACTTAGCTATCATATTCACTCATGACAATAACATAGCCAACTAGAAACCAATAATTAAATATCTCTCATGCCAATAATTTGTCAAAACAATCATGATATAATAGATGACATGGTATTTCGCTAGCCCTTTCTGAGACTGCAAAACATAAATGCAGAGCACCTCTGAGATCCAAGCAGCGACTAAACATTGTAATTAAGAGTAGAAAACATCCAGTCATGCTCACATCTAACATCAACTAGACTCAATGCATAATAATGACAATAGTGCCCTTAGGTCTAGTGCTTTAGTAAGAAGATGATGACTCAAGAATAAAAATAAAATAACATGAAAGTAAATAGAAAGGCCCTTCGCAGAGGGAAGCATTGATTTGCGAAGGTGCCAGAGCTCAAGGTTTAAAACAGAGATGAAATTGCAATTTTGGGTGGTGTGCTTTTCCTGTCAATGTTACGATAGAGTTTTCGTTATCTTCCATGGTAAACCCATTATTGGTGGTTCCCAAACAGAATTGTAAGGTTTACTCCTTTCCACCATCCATACAATAACCATGGATGACCGAATCCACAGGTGCCTGCCAACATATCAACCGTCCCAGGAGTTTTGTTTAATTTATTTTTGATTATGTAGGAATGGGCATCCTTTTCACCAGCCTCTGTCGTGGCATGATAGGCGAATAAAAGCCCATCTTCAGAATAACCTACTTAGCATGGAAGATACCAACCACCCCATCGCTCCATGAGCAGTACGAGCACACAAAACGGATATTTACTTGAATATTTTTGAGGTGGCACATGCAAATTTACTTGGAACAGCAGGGTAATACCGCGTATATGTAGGTATGGTGGACTCATGTGGAACAACTTGAGTTTAGGAGTTTAGATGCACAAGCAACATTCCCGCTTAGTACAGGTGAAGGTTAGCAATAGGTTGAGAAGCGACCAGCTAGGGAGCGAAAATGGACATAATCATGCATTGCGAATAATTAACATTGGACATTAGCATGAGTAGGATATGAACACTCTGAATTTAAATATCATGAAGGCTCCATTGGTTTTGGATCAACTACATGTTTGCACATGGTCCAAGTCAAGCCGCTCGAATTGTTGCCATGGAAATACCATACTACCATACCACATCATAACCATTTTAACGCATGTTGACACATAAGATAAATCAGTATTTACTCCTAGCTATTTAAGCATGGCATGAGCAACTATAATCTCTAATTTTCATCATAAGCATGTTTACTCATGATATACTGAATCAAGATTGAACGAGCTAAACATATATAAAAATGGAAAACAAGAAGAGTTCATACCAGCTTCCTTTACCATGATTACTTCATCAAATATCGTCATTATTGCCTTTCACTTGCACGATTGATTGACGTGATAATAATAATAGTGCAAATGTAGCATGGACTAAGATGGAATCTATGATACAGTTTAGACAAAGGAGAAGACAAGGTTATATTGGCTCTCTGTTAGATCATCATTAATGCATATGAGATCCACTCAACATTTTCATCATGGTCTTCTCCTTCAGCGCCTCAAGAAAAGAAAAGAAATTCAGAAAAACACTAAAATAGTTTTGGAGTTTTTGTTTTTTTGAAGAAAGCAAACAAACAAGGGAAAACAAAAAGAGAAAAACTATTTACACGGGAAAGCTCCCAACAAGCAAAGGAATCTTTTTGGGTTTTCTTTTAATACTACAACTAATTAAATGGGAGAGAAAAATAGAAAAGAAACGAGAAATATTTTTGGATTTTCAAAGTTTTTCAAACACATGAGAAGAAAGCGGAAATAAAACTAGCATGAATATACAATGAAAAAGGTTGAACACCGAAAATTAATTTGAAGTGTTTGAACATGAATATATTGTCGGTGAGAAATACGTACTTCCCCATGCTTAGACTTTAGGCCTAGCTTGGTGATCACCACTGCCAGTCTGGATAATAGTTGAAGTGATAGCTTGTGGAGGCATTTTGTGCCGCCTCCTCAGCCAAGCAAGCGGCCTCCGCTGCAGCATTGTACTCTTGCACCTCGTTCTTGAGAACATAGTATCTCCGTCTATTCTAAACATCAAAGAGAGCAAGCGCAAGCAACATAACAGAAACAAGCTTATATTTTTAAAACGTAAGGTTGTACTCATAACCCCTAGCACTATCCATAATAATGTCATGACGATGCATGGCTTCAAAGTCTAAATATCTCTCAGGCAACATAGGGTCATTAGGTTGAGGTGAGACTCCCTGTTTTGCATCTATGGGGCGGCATAAATCCCTCCATACAAGTCACCATTACCCGCGTTGAGATGCGGCCTCCGGGCGACAATTGCATCGAGGTTATAATGTTTTTCACCAGTCACCGTAGTGTGAATAATTCCCAAGTTAGGAGAGCACGGTGCACTGCAATCTTTCTTACCTACTACACATTTCCCATTAAACAATCTAAAGTAGCAAATAGAGGGAAATAAATACTTTTTTATTCTAGCTTGTGTCACCCCTCTATCTTCTCCAACGCAAATATTTTCAAGGAACATATTATAATCAAGTTTTTGTGGTTTTTCTAGCAAGCCCCAATATGGAAGTTTGCATGTATCACAAAATTCCTCTAGAGTCATACTAAAACATTTATCATAAAGATTAAAAAATACTCTAGAAGTATGGTGATGATATCGAACTCCATGCATGAATGAACGGGTAAGATCATAGTGTTGAACACACTTATTTGTAAGGAAATCGGTGAGGCCGGAATTATAAATATACTAATAAAATTCTTCCTTAAGGCATGCACCTCTCATGAACTCATCGCATGGCCAGCGGCATGATATGGCGTCAGCCATGACTATCAGGCTTGTTCTGGGCTCAACATAGGCTTGTCATAACGAGCCCTCGCCCGACGACTCACTCGAAGAACGCCTTCTTGAAGAACTCCTCCTAAGGAAGTTCATTTTCCTACGAGAAAATTTCAAGGAGCAATCCCCCAAAACAGTTTCGAAAACGGAGTTCCGTGAAAAGAGATCAAAAAATTCAGTTTTGGGAGCAAGAACACGAGAGAGAGAGAGTCTATGATTTTTTGCTGGAGGTAAGGGATGACATGGGCTGAAGACATAGGCAGGGGGCCCATGTAGGCCCCACAAGCTAACAGGGCGCACCGAAGGGGGGTGGGCGCGCCCTATTGGCTTGTGGCCCACAGGTGCACCCCCTGATGTGTTTTCAGGAGGTTATATTTCCACATCATCATCAAGGAATTTATTCCTATCTGGTTGAGCATCTACATGTGCATCATTATTATCAATATCCTTTTCATTATCACTAGGAGAATTCTCACTACTAGATTGTTTCTCAGCATCAGAAATAGAAACATCATTATGATTCTTAGCATGTTTTTCTATAACAGGTTCACCAGAAGCATGCATAGTCCTATCATTTTTCTTTTTCTTTTTCTTTTTAGTTGGACTAGGTGCGTCATCACTAATTCTCTGAGAATCTTGTTCTATACTTTCAGGATAACCTTAAGGATAAAGAGGTTCCTGAGTCATTCCACCTTCTCTAGTCATTACTCTAATAGCGTAATCATTCGTGTTATCATTCATTTCAACAAGCAAATCATTTTGTGACTTAGCAACTTGGTCTAGTTGGGTGTGAACCATAGAAGCATGTTTACCTAGACATTTAACATCGTTAGCAATTCTAAACATCAAGTCACTCAAGCGATCTATCATCATGGCATTGCGTCTTAACTGATCTTTGACATAGTTATTGAAGGATTCTTGCTTAACAATGTAATTATCAAATTCATTCATGCATTGACTAGGAGTTTTATTATGAGGTATATCACTTTCACTAAAGGTACGGAGACAATTTACCATTACTACCTATGTCGAGGTGCCAAGTCCATGTATTTCTTCTATAGCTGGTAAATTCTTGACATCTTCAGTTTTAATACCTTTTTTCTTTCATTGATCTCTTGGCCTCTTGCATATCTTCAGGACTAAGGAATAGAAGACCTCTCTTTTTTTGAATAGGTTCCGGCGGTGGTTCAGGAAGTATCCAATCATCGGCATTTTGCAATATGTTATTAGATAATTCTTCAGCTTGTCTAGCAGTTCTTTCCCTGAAAACACAACCAGCACAACTATCTAGGAAATCTCTAGAAGCATCAGTTAGCCCATTCTAAAAGATATCAAGTATTTCATTTTTCTTACGAGGATGATTAGGCAAAGCTCTAAGTAACTGGAGAAGCCTCCCCCAAGCCCGAGCGAGATTCTCTTCTTCAATCTGCACAAAGTTAAATATTTCCTATAAGGCAGCTTGTTCTTTATGAGTAGGAAAATATTTTTCAGAGAAATAATATAACATATCCTGGGGGCTACACACACAACTCGGAGCAAGAGTGAGGAACCATTTCTTAGCATCGCCTTTTGGTGAGAAAGGAAAAAAAGCTTAAGGATATAGTAATAACACATCTTTTCCTCATCAGTATACAGAGTGGCAATATCATTCAATTTAGTAAGGTGTCCCACAATAGTCTCAGTTTCATAACCATGGAAAGGACCAGATTATACTATCATGATTAATTCAGGATAAACAGAGAATTCTTAGTCCTTATCCATAACATATATAGGAGAAGTAGCAAATTTAGGATCATGTTTCATTTTCTCTAACATAGATTTTTCTTTCAGTTTGCATAGTAGTTTCTTCACATCATCTCTATCATTACAAGCAAGAAAGTCTCTAGATATCTCCCCATCCATATCATAACCCTCAGGTACATCAGGAAATTCATATATATTAGGAGAGCTTGGCGTAATAGGTGATTCATAATCTTCTTCAGTTTCACCATTTTCAAGTTCTCTAGACTTATCAAGATGAGCATCAAGTAATTCATCCAGTGGCACATATTTATTTTTATCAAGCATAGCAGTAGTGTCATCATAAGTTTCATAAGTAGCATCATCATGTACTTGTAACATATCAAAACGAGTATCAAGTGGTGGTGTCATAAGCTGATTTAAAACAGTATGTGAATCGCAGAGCTAGATGGCAGTTCCTTACATCTTCTCATGCAAGAAGGGACGATCTTGGTTTTAGCGTCTTTCAGTTTCTTCATATTGACAATAATATATCCTTGGTGAACATAATAAATAGAGCTATGCTACCCAGCAACGGCACTAGAAAACAGTCTTGATAACCCACAAGTATAGGGGATCATAACAGTCTTCGAGCGAAGTATTCTACCCAAATTTATTGTTTCCACACAAGGGGAGCCAAAGAATATTTATTGGTCTTAACAGTTGAGTTATCAATTCAACCACACCTAGGTTATCTCTCTGCAGCAAAAGTTTAGTAGCAAAGTAGAACAAGAATAGTAACAGTAACAATAGTAGTAGAAGTTTTGTAGTGATTGTAACAGTAGTATCAATAAAAGGAACTTAGCAAGATTCAGTATATGAAAAGCGTAGGCCATGGATCTGCCATGGATAGATATGGATGACATTTATCATGTAACAGTTACACACTATAGAGACACAGAACTAGCTCCAATTCATCAATATAATGTAGGCATGTATTCTGTATATAGTCATACGTGCTTGCAATAAGAATTTGCATGACATCTTTTGTCCTACCCTCCCGTGGCAGCGGGGTCCATAAGGAAACTAAGGGATATTAAGGCCTCCTTTTAATAGAGAACCAGAAGATCTCATTAACACTTAGTGAATACATGAACTCCTCAAACTACGACAATCACCACAAAGAATCCCAATTATTGTCACCTTAGGGTATGCGGATCATGACACGTAATAGGTGCATACAACTTGCAACATAGGATCTAAAGCACTCTCATATTCATGAATACATAATAGGTTCAGATTTGAAATCATGGCACTCAAGACCTAGTGACAAAAATTAAGCATAGCAACATCAATCTTAGAACATAGTGGATACTAGGGATCAAGCCCTATCAAAATGACTCGATTAGATGATCAATCCCATCCACACCCATCACTGTCCAGCAAGCCTACAAAGGAATTACTAACTCCCGGTGGTGAGCATCATGGAATAGTTGATGGAGAAGGGTTGGTGATAATGACGATGATGAATCCCCCTCTCCGGAGCCCCAAACGGACTGCAGATCAACCCTCCGGAGGAAGAGCAGAAGGTGGCGGCGGCTCGGTCTTGTAAAACACGATGAAATTATTGTCGGGGGAGCCTCATGGGCCACACAAGCTAACAGCGCGCGCCCTATTGGCTTGTGGACCACAAGCAGCCCCGTTCCCGTAGGTCTTCCCTCCATAATTCTTCATATATTCTGGAAAAAATCCCCAAAAAGTTTCGTCCAATTCTGAGAACTTTTATTTCTACACAAAAATGACATCATGATAGTTTTGCTAAAAAACATCGTCAGTCCTGGGTTAGTTTCATTCAAATCATGCATATTAGAGTCCAAAACAAGAGCAAAAGTGATTGGAAAAGTAGATATGTTTGAGACGTATCACTCCTTCTCCTTTCGGAGTTTTTCGAGCAGGGCCCTCTCCTTGGTCATGGCGCCCTCAAGGGTCTCTTCCAAGGTGCCCAACTACAGCTTCAAATCAGCAAAAGAATCAGTGGCGGTAGTGAGCTCTTTGGACTTATCGGAGACTGTCGCCTGTAGCTCCCCTAAGGTGCGAGTTGCCTTCTGTGCGCTCTCCTTCACCTCTGATATTTCCTTGCCGGAAGTAGCAAGGTCCAGCTCTAGCTATCGCACCTTATTGTCCATCCCAACCTTGGCAGCCTCAGCAGCTTCTGCAGCCTTGATAGCCTCTTGAAGTTTGCCGGCATGCTCTACGGCTTGGGCTTTGATGGCCTCCTTGTGATTCATCTCCAGCTCCTAGACCTATCGCTCGAGCTGAGTGTCAAGTTTTGGGGCAATTGTTGCTTTCCACGCAACAAGATCCTCCTCATGAGAGTCGAGGGCAGATTTGCACTTGATAGGATCGGCGTCAGCAGCAGCAATCCTTTTCTCAGCCTCCTCCAGTACCATCTCCGCCTCGGCCTTCTCCAGAACGAACACCTCCATAGCTTTGGCAAATTGGCATTGGCGGGTGGTGAGGTCCTGGAAACATTGGGTGAACCAGGCTTGTGTTTCACTAAGGCGCATGTGGAAATCAGCCTCTGCGTTGGCAAGAATGGCTTCCCGGCGGTCCAACATCTCCGGGCGGCTACCGTAGTGGGTCTAGAGTTGCTGGAAATTTCTACCAACGGAGAGAAGAATGGCGTGCTCCTTGGCCTCGTCGCTACCACCAAATGGATCAATAGTGACTACCCCTCCAGCCATGGCTCTAGCGCCGTCAAGAGCTTTCTCCTGAGCGAAAGCTTCAAGGATAGCCTTGTCGGGAGCACTAACTAATTGCAGATCACCAACGTTGAGGTACCTGCTAGGCGGAGGTGCTTCAGATGTTGATCGGCTGGCTGCAGCCATGCTAGTTGCCCCCACCTTTATGAGAATGCCCTTGCGGGGCGCTCGTGAGACAGGAATGTTTTCAGTTTCTGTGTCCACCACTGGGGTCACCTTCTCAGCAGGTTCCATGTCGGCCTCTTCTACAGCTTTCCTGGCGGCCGCTTCCTCTTCTGCAATCTGACTGGCCTCAATGGCCGTTTCGTTGTCGATCTCCCCAACATTGATGTCCATGTCCATTTCATCGTTCGGGGGCAGATCAACAAGTGGAAAGATGAAACAGAAAATCAAATTCAGAAGAAGTTGAGGAATACAAAAAAGAGAAACAAGATAAGATAAAGGTTTCAACAGTGAGGGGGCTCAGCTGTGGGCACTAGTTGAGAAGAGGTTCCCTCTCCTCCGGCAACTTATGATGTCGTCGCATCACTGTCAGCAACTTCGCTGTGACACCCTAATTTTTGGCCCTTTCTTTTTCTTCGGATTTTGATTTGATTTATATTTGGAGTTCCTTTTCTGTGGCTCTATGGCCTTGAAACCTGAGAAGATCATCTCTTATTCCTCTCCCAACTGGCTTACCATCATCAAATCCATTCCAAGATCATGTCATTTCCATCTTGATCCAACTCCAATATTTATTTCTTGGGAATATCCCTTTTTCTAATAAAGGAATAACCCTTTTTGCCCTAGGTTGTGAACCAACCTATATTTCTGTCTTGCCATTAATTCCCACAAAATTCTCAAAATTCAATTGACTCACATGGACCTTCGATATGTAAAAATATTCAAGATTGCATGCTCATGGTGAGTACACCATCTAATCTTTGTTTCTGGTCATAATTTCAGTTTGTGAAGCAACAATATTTTATTTTGCTCCATAATTTCTGATATTTTACCATGACATTCTCCTACCAATATAACTTCCCTTCACAATACTTGGGCTCATTTCATTTAGCCATTTTCCCTCAGCAATTTTCCTATGTTTCTATCTAGAGACGACCACTGTGAAGGAAGTACCATTTTTATTTATCTAAATGGTATGAAATTTTTGCAGTGTCTTCTCATCTCTAAATGATCATGTTCTACCAAGTTTCAGCTCACTCCATTCATCCTATTGATCAAAGTTTCAACATTCATATTTTTGTCCAGTGTTGTACTTTGTGAAGCAAGTGCTAGATAACTTCATGCATTTCAGCTGAAAATTTGCATAGAGGGTCATCTTAGTTATTGATCACACTCAACAAAATATCACCATATTTCACCAAGAGAACCTTCCCCACTACACAACAAACAATTGCTGTCCAGTAGCAGTGTTAGCTCAAATTAGTGCAGTGCTTTCCCCATATCTTTGCCAAAGCTCATAAGTCACCTTTCTGACCTCTACCGCACCTCCCAGACACGCTTTATCGACCAGAGTACGTGGCATCGCCACCGTCACGAGGTGACCACGCGGCTGGCATGCCAATGCACGCGCTCTGTGCATTGGGGCCCTCGGCCTCGTTTGTGTCGTCAAGCTCTCAATAGCTAGCCATGTCCAGCAGCTTCCCCATGGCCACGTCTTCGCTCCAGAACCCTCTCCCCTTCCTCTTTCTTGCCCGACACACAACGACGACTGCGTCTGGGGGAAGACCGTGTCTGCTCCTCTAATGGTGTCGCCCCCAACCCTTCCAGAGCCTTCCTCGTGGCTACATGGAGCATGCGCGAGACCTCCCGCAACCCTCAACCCCCCCCCCCCCGAGCCTCGGATCTCATTTTCCCCCTGCCATGGCTGGAGCCCGGCGCCGGCCGCCGCTCGAATTCAAGCTCCACGACCCCTCCCTCTCCACCTAGCCTCCTCTAGAGATCCCTAACACTACCAGGGAGCTACCCCAAACCCCCTCCCCTCCTATTCATGACTGGAACGCCGTGCCCAACATCGCCCGACGGCCAGGTCCGCAGGCGCTCCAAGTCGCTGCCGCTGCGGCCTCCTCGGTGCGTGTGCTGCCCTAGTACGGGTGCGCCACTCCCTTCCATGGCCGTTGGTGCCCCCACCTCGGTCGGATATGGCCGGAGTCACCGGGGCAAGTGTCGACGCGTGCTCTGCCTCACCTCTCGTCTGGCCCGTTTGGAGGAAGGAGAAGGATGTCCAGGAGGAGAGAGAGACCACAGGCAGGCCCCACTTGTAGGCGACCCAGCCGTCGGGCCCGCGTTGATAAGTGGAAGTGTATTATCGAGAATACGTCCTCCACATAGTAAAGCGCATTCAGGCGCTGCTCTGGGCAAGAATGTGTTTTCTCTTCCCAAAAGCATATTTTCCAGAATGCGCTTTCTGTTTCATCTCAATGCCAAAACAGTTAAGTTATGGACGTTCACTGGTTAAGCGCAGAAATGAACACATTATTATTTGTTTTCTACCTAACGAACGAACGGTCGTATCTTTGCAACCGTGAATCTGAACCAGGTGATTCAAAAACCTACGTTCTCTATTCGTCGAGCATGTTCTGTTGGCACAATTTTCATGATGTTGTTACACTCGGAAAACGACCATTTTTTCCTTGCCCTCTAATCAGTTCCACCGAGAGAGAAACGTTTCCTACAAATCTTTCCGTGAATTCATCGCACTCCGTCCCAATGAGTTCTGCATCTCTAGACAAGGCACAACATCCACTTGCATGATGACTCTGCAATAGCCATGGTCTTCACTTGAATGATTGAATAACTGTTTGCTTATTCATTAAATACTATATATATATGCTTGTGGATCCATGCTCATCATCATGCCTTGTTCATTTGATTCCAGCGAGTTAAATGATTATTTGCTATTATTATTCTCATGTTTCATACTTGTAATTATTTTGTATGCTAGTGATAATGATATGATCATAGAAATTATTATCGTCATTATGAAAATACTTGTCGTATGCATGATCATCACGATGCCATGATCATTTGCATCTCGTAGAATAAATGATTTATTTTTGTTGCTGTTATGATTCATATGCTAAATGGCTATGTTGCCCATCCATGTTCATGTTGATATCATGCTCATATGCATTGTTAATTCATCATGTTCTTATGACTCAGCTCATCACTATTCAAGTTAAACTTGGCATTAATCGAACTTGAACACATTTTTTGGCTGAGTCATGGTGCCACCGAATCGAGCTCACTAGTGCAACCACACGTGCCTGGGTGGGAGGCCCTAATTCGGTATATTTTCATACTTCTCGCCGGTATCTCCATCTAGGGAAGGTTATGTGTGCATGTTACCCAAATGAGGTAGGCGGCCATATCCTTGTGTGCCCGACTTGTGTTGTACCCGAGTGTCCGCATTTGGGATGATTTTGGTTTGTCCACCACGGTGGCAGCCACAAAGGTGGCGGATGTCACGAGTTGACATCGGGGCCACCCATGGCATAGCCCAACGGGTAGTTTATCAGAGTGGTCGGGAGAGTGTCATGCAATAGATTGGTTTTGTCGGAATGTCGTTGGTCCACCCGAATGGGAGCACGAGGCCATGACTTTCGTGGTGTGGGTATAGTGTACTAACCTCTACAGAGTGTATAATCTATCGATAGCCACGTCCTCGGTCATGGAGACAGTTCGTAGTAGGTCACACTATGGGTCAACAGTAATAATAACCTGAATAATAAACAACCCCGGTTCTCTGAGGAAAGAAGTTGGTTGGTCTTTATGTGATCACGATGGTATTATTGATGATGGTTGATCATAAAGTGATTGTGTGATGATCACGGTACTAAGTAAGGTGAATATCTATGGTGGTTACGAAGTAGCCTCCGATCAGAGTAAGTTGGTCCATGACACCTTAAACATCGACCCCCCCCTTCTCATGCTAGTATCATCATCTTCATATCATGGGCAACATGTAAATGCCATGCTCACTCTCATGTTGTTCCAATAGTATCATGCTCATCATTAATTAACCTGCAAATGCCATGTTATTGTTTGTCTTTATTGCTTTGGTTGTTGTGAGCTTGTGAGTACATTCAAAGTACTCACCTGGTGTGTCATGCCAGATTACAGGTGATGCCGTGATTGATTGCTTCTCAAGGGTCTCGAGTTGTGCTCTAGGACGTGTCCCAGCCAGAGTCCCTACGGAGTGGAGTCCATCACCGTCGTTGTTGTTCTGCTGCTAGAAGTTTTTCCACAGTTACAAGTTGTTCCGCTGCTAGCATAGAGATACCTTAGGAGGCGTAGTGTCTCTGTGCCGATGTAATCCTTTGTAATACTCAAACCCTTGTACCCATATCATGTGTAATAAATACCTGATTTGTTCTATGCTATGCAGTGTCATATTCAAGAGGACTTGATATTTGGGTTGGAATACAAGGTGTTCCGGTTCCTCTAACCCGAGGTGCCACGGTGCCTGGTATCAGAGCAGGTCTGGCTATAGGACCTCCTAGTCAGCGCGAGCATTACAAACCGGTGTTATAGAGTCTAGTCAGTTTGCTGCATTCGATTGCTGTATTTGTTTCTCGCACAGCATGCATGTAGACATATTATCTTGTCGCTAATGATCTTATCCTGTGAGTGTAGGTGGTATCGGTTTCGATCCACTACCCGCACCCTCCATTTTTGCATATCTGCTCTTTGGTGTTTGGTGTCATCTCTGTCCCAGCGGAGTGATGCGGAGGTACCTAGTGGTGTCGATCACTTGTAGGATTGATGCACAGGTATCGTGCCTATATATGTTCTTCAGCCACACCTATCGTTTCGGTGGTAGACATGTTTCTAACACGAACCTTACCATCTGACTCGTCGCTTTGGCAACCCTAACTGGTCTTTGTTACCGGGAATGGGCAATGCCAGCAGACCCTGCTTTCCACCGCTATCCTACCCTATCATCCTTTCCCTGGATGAGTGTGGTTCTCTTCCGCTCGTTTGATAATCATGTGGCCATGACATTTGTGTCCCGCTACATGATCAACGAGTACGTCCTCACCTCCGAGGTCGTCCAGATGCAACCGGTGTTAAATCAGCGCTTTGTGTAGGTTAGTTTACACCAACTCCTCCACACTTTGATTCAACTTCGTGCACGCTGCCAGAGCATACTAGATCATAGTACCGGAGTTCTCTCGAGATTTCTGTGCTTAAGTAGGCATGCACATTGTTGTGAATAGCTGTAAAACTTGATGTTGCTTGTATGTAATCTTGATGCCTTGTGTGCTTTTGATTTAGTCATTTCCTTTGCTTCTTTCTTTGGGCTTTCGGTGTCACCATATTTTCCCCTTATGAAAGTTGCTCATCAACCAACACCAGACTTGAAGAACAGTGAGGATTTCAAATATTTGGAAGCTCAGCTAAACATTATGGACTTCTCAGCCAACTACATTTTTTTGGGAATATCTGATCTGACTACAAATGACATCCTGGACCGATTATCAACATCAAGTTTACCTCAATGGTGCAATCTTTACTATAGTAATGATTGAATCAGCAAGAAGACAAGTGTGTACAAGAGCCACATTATATTCTCAGTCAAAGGCATGGTCCATAAAAAGGTTGGTTCTGCTTTGAGTAACATTTGAAATGTTCTATCCCTCAGAAGCAAGTCAGAATGTGCCACGTATCTAGTACTCAACAAGAAGAATTGTCCGATAAATTCTCTTCATACAAGAAACCAACAGCAGGAGTCTGAAGGTTGTATATATGGCATTCAGTCAGCATATCATAGTGAGAAGCTTCTAGGGTAAGGAATCCAGTCTTCCTCCGCACGCTACCAGAGAAGGTTACGATGAAAGGCTCCTCAATCTTCCGCGGTACGATATGTGGATGACTTCCAGTGTAAGTGTGGGGACCCCGACTCATAAGTCGTGATCACCGAATGCACGTGTATAGTGATCCCAGAGATCAATGCTCACTGAACACACAGAAGCTGAATAACAAGAGTCTTACATCAACATTTAGCGTCTTACACAAATAAAGACCATGAAGGTCTAGTCTTACATAGATAGGGCCACAAGGGCCAAACACATAAACATAACAAGCAGCGGAAAGTCTTGATCGAAAGCGTGAACCCATGCCATCTTCCTTAAACCTACAGGCATTCTGACTGGGAAGCGTCCTAGTTCGCATGTTCGTCACCAATGATCTCTTCGCCATATTCTTGCTCTTCCATGCCTGGCCAATTAAATAACCAGT
This sequence comes from Elymus sibiricus, assembly GCA_039707655.1. Classification (NCBI taxonomy): domain Eukaryota; kingdom Viridiplantae; phylum Streptophyta; class Magnoliopsida; order Poales; family Poaceae; genus Elymus; species Elymus sibiricus. The sequence goes on along the minus strand of CM077665.1, from coordinate 214,228,399 downwards.
GGCAAGCCAATGAGTACTTTGAATGTACTCGCAAGCAACCCAAGTTGTGGAACAAAGTATAACAATGCATGATATAGCACAAAGTAGGTAAGTTTTTGTAGAAAGCTGATTTTTAAGAGCAATGATATGATCAAGTAACCATGAATAAGCATGCATCAACTGTTGACAGGTATTCATGTGAACAAGTCGCAGTTATCATCATAAGCAGGGGTTGAACATCTCATGTTCATCATCATGCCAAGTCATCGGACTTAGCTCAAGCATCACCTTTATGTCATTCACTCTTACACACACACCAAGTTTATGGAAATCCTGGACGTAGTTTAAGTAGGACCTCAAACTGTCCATGACCATGGACACGGCTATTCGAATAGTTTTACATTCTGCAGAGGTTGCATACTTTACCCACAAGACTCGGGGAACTTCCGTGTCATCCACGACTCGCGGTATATTACATACCCGAGGTAAGCACCCGAACAATGCTTTTCCCCTAGCGATACTAAACAAAGAGTCCACTTGTTGGTCCATGTCTTCATGATGTACAAACACGAGCCTTCCTCTACACAGTACCATCCATGAAGGAACACAACGGTGTGCCCGGTGCCTGTAAAGACAGCGGATGGTCGCCCTTCCAGGCACGACCCCGTATCGAGAGTGACCACGCCACTCCCGCCACTAGTAATGCGGGCTCTATGCTAGTACCCACCAAGGTAATCAACAAAGCCCCGTCCCATAAGGGGTATCGTGGTCGTACATGTAAGGTTGGGACGGTCAGCAAATCTTAAAACTCTCCGTTTTCGAAAACACACACACAACTTGCTTCGGTACACCACTTCTTTATCAAGTGGTTACCTAGCTCATCATCATCTCCCTCGGGCATTAGTGGCACCCGACGGGGTTTTTCGAAAAGTCTTTGAAACCATTTTTTTCCATCACCATGCATATTCCCATCACAATTACGTAGCAACTAGTAGCAACCTAACTACTCCCATCCGCACAACCCTCATAAGAATGGTAGGGTCATGCACGATGTAAGTATCAACAAGAACGTATCGGACGCATCCCACCGTAGTGGTCACCACATCAACATGATCGACATCAAGGAATAAAGTGCTATATGCCATGCAATAAAAGGGTTTCATAGTCATGGTCAAAGGGCTGCTTGCCTGGCTCAACAAAGTCTCGGGATCTTCAAAGTCTTCGTGTCCAATCCCTTCGTCAACAATGCAATCTATCGTCGCGGAATAAAACGGGCAAAAATAAGCATCACACAAAAACAGAGCACGATCTTTACTTCTAAAATGTTACCCTACTCTGATAAATACTACAAGCTATTATAAAAATATTTTTCTAAGGTTTTGTTGTGAAAAACATTTTGAAAACTATTTAAACAGAGGCTAAAAATATTAAAAACTTGGTTTTAATTAAAAACACTATGTAAAACATTTACAAAAAAATGCACAAGTGGCACTGTTAAATTCTACAAATTATTCTAAGATTTATGGTGGCAAAATTTTGGGCATTAGATTTTTATTTGGAGCTGTGGGATTTTTGGAAAACCCCACAGAAAAGGAAAAGGAAAAGGGCACTGTGCCCTGGGCCAGATCTGGCCGCAACTGGGCCGGCCCAGAGCAATCCAGCCCCAGGCGAACCGGGCGTCCGCGCCGCGCCAAGTTTAAAACTGACGAGCGGGCCCCGCGGGCCAGTGAGAGAGAGAGATGCGGGAGGGGAGCGAGAGGCTGACGACCTGGCCCCACTGGAAGGTCGTCGTCTACCTCTGCCCAGGGACCGGCGGTGCTCACCGGCGGCAAAGGAAGGCACGGCGAGGTGAGGCGAGCACGGGAATGAGCTCAGGAGGTTGCCGCCGTTCGGGAGGTGCCGGAGATGGTCGACGGGGAGGCGCTGGTCGCCAGCGACGAGGTCCCGCGGCGGAGAAGCTTCGGGAGGAGGTCGCCGGGGCCGTCCCGTGCTGTAAAATGGACGGGGAAGAGGGGGGAACACATCAGTGGGGTGAGGGAGAAGCAACTGAAGGAGAAGGAGGGACGGAGGGGCTTGCTACCTGGAGATCGCCGGAGACCCGAGGTGGCGGGTCCCTGGTTCGATCTGGGCACGGGGGGCTCGGGAGCTCAAACGGGTGCTCAGGGTGGTCGATTGGGGGGAGGAGGAAGCGAGAGGAGGGCAGAGGTGAGGCCGGGGAGGCCTATTTATAGGTGGACGCGAGCCCACCGAACGGTGGTGCGCCGGCGAGGTCGTGGCCGAGGCCAGAGGCCACTGGAAGGGGAGGGGGCGTGTCTGGGGTGCTCGTGGGGTAGGTCTAGGCCAGGGGAAGCGGTAGATAGAGAAGGGGAGGCGCGCGCGTGTGAGCTCGCATACTGGCCGAGCAGGACGGCATCGGGCATGCACGGGGGAGGCCGCCGGAGAGAGAATGAGGAGGGGACCGACAGGGTGGCGGTTTGCGGACGTCGAGGGCATCTCGGGGGACATCTTCCCCCATCCCAATGCTGTCGGGGGGCCTCGGGATGCTCCTGCTATAGTGAGGACATGCACTGTAGCGCGCTCCAGAGCGCGCGTATTGCATGCCAGTGGCGTGTCCACGCGCTCTGGGCGTGCCCGAGCTTGTCCATTAGTACTTGGGGTACCTGGAGATGCTCTAGGGGCTAGAGGGGCCATAGGGAGTAGAGGTAAGAGGAGGGGGAGGTAAAAATAGGTGTTGTCCATGCTGTCCAGAAGGAGAAACAAGGGTTTTACCCCCCATAAACATTGAGCCTTGGCCACAGGAAGTTGCTGGAGGTGAAGCACATCAGTAAGGGACTGTGGTAAAATTTTGGAGTGATGGAGAATAGCAGAAGGGGGTCAAACAGGGCTTTTACCACCTGGGCAAAAAGTGTTTGATGATGGTTTGGCTAAGCAAATGGAATTTTCTTGCCATGAGTTTTAACAGGGTCAAATGGTGGTTGGAAATAGGGTTGACCACCAAGTTTGAGCTTGATTGAAGAAAGTTCACAATGTAACTTTGTGAAACCCTAGAAATCAACAGAATCGGATTTCTGTAGATCAAGGCATGCATTTTACTTCCCACAAATCCACCACTTGGTCTGGCATCCTCATTTGGGGTTTAGAGCATGCCCACAAAGTTTGGGGTCAAGGGAAGAAACTTCACAATGTAAAGTTGTTCAAATTTGGCTCTAGACAGAAATGGTTTTGGAATAATTTGATGAAGCAAATCAATTGGGACAGAGATGAAACTTTGCAAGATCATCACATATGACTATTGTGACTTGCTGGAATTTTCTTTGAATTTATTGAGAATATTTCTTATAGAAATATTTCAAAAGCTTGATTTAAGCAGAAAGGGTTTTGAGGGGTTTTGCCCATGATTTTGAACATGACAATGTGTTGAAACTCATATATATGGAAAATATATGTCCACTGAGTTCCCCTAAATTTTCTCAAATATTTTTAAAACATTTAAATAATTTTTCCCTATGAAAAAACATTTCTGGGCTTAAGAAAAAGCCTTTAAATAAGATAGTAAAATAATCTTTAAAATTAATATTTGGTGGTTTTGGGAAGTCATATATATAGTAGGTTTCAAATAATGCATTTGGGGTAAAAGGATCCTCCCAATTTAAGGACTTGCAGTACAAACCTCAATTCAGGGTTTTTTGAAAACCTAATTTGAATAAATTCTTTTTGGCCAAAATAATATTTGATAAAAATGGTTTTGGGTACTATTCACATGGCATGATCATTGGGCAAGAACTTTGGATCAAGGAAGATGAATAGTGAGAGGAGTAGAACATAAGAGTGCCAAATATAATCAACTAAACAATCAAACAAGCAACAATTCAAACAAGAATGCACTCAAAAGGTTTAATTGGTTCCAAATTTTGTAAATCCATCATAGCAAAGTGATACAAACACAAGGTGTGACAGACCTACCCCCCTTACAAGAATCTCATCCCCGAGATTCCTAGGCTAAGCGCTAAAGAGATAAGGGAACTCAGATCTAAGATAGTCTTCACGCTCCCAGGTTGCTTCTGCTTCAGTGTGGTTGCTCCATTGGACCTTGAAGTACTTGATGGTGCGGATTTGGGTGCAACGTTCCGCTTCATCCAGAATGCGAACTGGCCTCCCACGATAAGTGAGGTCTGGCTGAAGGTCGATGGCTTGATGGTCGATGTCCTTGTAGAGGTCGGGGCGGTTGGGGACTTGGAGACACTTCTGGAGTTGTGACACGTGAAAGACGTTGTGCACATCTGAGAGCTCGGAAGGTAGATCTAGTTGATAGGCAACTTCTCCTCGCGTAGCGGTGATCTTGAAGGGGCCGATGTATCTTGGTGCAAGCTTTCCCTTGACATGGAAACGCTTGGTTCCCTTGAGAGGTGTGACTCGGAGATAGACATGGTCACCGACACAGAAGTTCACTTCTCGGCGGTGAGAGTCAGCGTTACTCTTCTGTCTTGACTTGGTGGTCTCGAGGCGCTCTCGGATGAGTTGAACTTGCTCTTCTGCTTCCTGGAGGATGTCTGGCCCAAAGACTAGTCCTTCTCCGGTTTCTGACCAGTTGAGGGGAGTACGGCACTTGCGTCCATACAACACCTCAAATGGTGCCATCTGAAGACTCGACTGATAGCTGTTGTTGTAGGAGAACTCGGCAAATGACAGGCAGTCCTCCCACTTGGCTCCGTACACCGGTACACAATCACGGAGCATCTCTTCGAGTATCTGATTTACTCGCTCGGTCTGTCCACTGGTCTGGGGGTGAAAAGCAGTGCTAAAGGAGAGCTTGGTTCCCATCGCTTCTTGAAACTTCTTCCAGAACGTTGAGGTAAACTGAGTTCCTCGGTTTGACACAATCTCCTTTGGAACTCCGTGGAGGCTCGCAATACGTTCGATGTAAAGGCTGGCTAGCTTGTTACCATCATAGGTGGTCTTGACGGGAATGAAATGGGTTACCTTGGTCAGGTGATCGACAATGACCCAGATAGAATCATGTCCTTTACTCGACCTTGGTAATCCGGTGATGAAGTCCATCCCGACTTTATCCCACTTCCATTCAGGCACTTTGAGAGGTTGCAATAGTCCAGCGGGTCGCTGATGCTCAGCTTTGACTCTCTGGCATATGTCACACTTAGCAACAAAGGTGCCTATCTCCTGTTTCATGCCATGCCACCAGAATCTTTCCTTGAGGTCTTGGTACATCTTGGTTCCTCCAGGATGGATGGAATACAGAGTGTCATGAGCTTCTTGCAAGATCAAGTTCTTGAGCTCTTCCTTGTTGGGTACGCAGATGCGATTCCCGAACCTTACAACTCCTTGTTCATCCACTGAGAATCCTGGGGCCTTTCCTGCCTTGATCTTCCTCTTGATGCCTTTGATGCTCTCGTGTCCCTTCTGAGCTTCCTTAATATCATCCATCAAGGTAGGTTTTCCTTCGAGGTGGGCTAGGAATCCAGGTGCAACTAGTTCCAAGTCGAAGCTTTCAAGTTCTTCATACAGGGCGGGTAGCCTTTCCTTAATCATAGCATTGAAGGAACAAGCCTTTCTGCTTAAGGCATTAGCTACCACGTTAGCCTTTCCAGGGTGGTACTGAACACTAAGGTCATAGTCCTTGATCAACTCCAACCATCTTCGCTGCCTCATGTTCAATTCCCTCTGAGTGAAAATATATTTCAAACTCTTGTGGTCTGTGTATATCTCACTTCGCTTCCCTAGAAGGTAATGTCGCCATGTCTTCAAGGCATGAACTACGGCTGCCAACTCAAGATCATGAGTAGCGTAGTTCTCTTCATGAGGACATAGCTGTCTAGATAGATATGCTATGACTCTGCCTTCTTGCATCAGAACACCTCCAAGCCCGGTTCTCGATGCATCACAATATATCACAAACTCCTTGTGAATATCGAGGGTGGCCAAAACTGGGGCTGTGGTCAATCTCTTCTTGAGCTCTTGGAAGCTTTCTTCACACTTCGGTGTCCATTCGAACTTCTTGTCCTTCTTCAAAAGCTGGGTCATAGGTCGGGCAATGCTCGAAAATCCTTCGACGAACTTGCGGTAATATCCCGCGAGTCCGAGGAAGCTTCTGACTTCCTTCACATTGGTTGGGGATTGCCATTCAGTCACGGCTTCAATCTTGGCAGGATCCACTGACAATCCCTCTACAGTCAACACATGACCCAAGAATCCAACTTCATGCAGCCAGAATTCACACTTGCTGAATTTGGCATTAAGCTGGTGCTCTCGAAGCTTGTCTAGGACCAATCTCAAGTGTTGCTCATTCTCTTCTTCAGACTTGGAGAAGACGAGTATGTCATCAATGAAGACGACAACAAACTTGTCCAAGTACTCCATGAAGACTTTGTTCATGAGGTACATGAAGTAGGCAGGGGCATTGGTCAACCCAAATGACATGACCGTATATTCATGCAGGCCATACCGGGTTACAAACGCCGTCTTCGGGATGTCTTGGGGCCTAATCTTCAACTGGTAGTACCCAGACCTGAGATCGATCTTGGAAAACACCTTAGCTCCATTCAGCTGATCGAACAGGTCTTCAATCTTGGGGAGTGGGTACTTGTTCTTTATTGTGACCTCATTGAGAGAACGGTAATCGACACAGAGTCGGATAGTCCCGTCCCTCTTTGACACAAATAGAACAGGTGATCCCCAAGGAGAGGCACTAGGGCGAATGAATCCTTTCCTGAGCTGCTCTGCCAGTTGCTTCTTCAATTCAGCCAACTCTTCGGATCCCATTCTATAGGGCTTCTTATAGATGGGTCCTGCTCCGGGCATTAGCTCAATGATGAACTCAATGTCGCAGTCAGGAGGCATTCCGGGCAGCTCATCAGGAAAAACATCGGGGTATTCGCATACCACTGGCACTTGATCCAACTCAATTCCCGACAGACAATTGACCTGAGGGGCTCGAGTGGAGGCAGGGTTGGGAACATACTTGACTTCTACTCCTTGGCTATTGGTTATGGTAACGATTCTCTTGGCACAGTCCAAGTAGCCTCGGTTCTTGGTCAACCAATTCATGCCAAGGATGACGTCCAAGCTTGGTGAATCCAGAACTATAAGGTGTGCTAGGAAGTCTACCCTATTGATGATAATCTCAACTCCCTTACATCCTATCTTGGACTTCATAACTGAACCCGGGGTTTGAATCAACATATGAATACCCAGGGGTGTAGGCTTCATGCCACTCTCTAGTGCAAACTTTTGGGTGACAAAAGAATGCGAAGCTCCACAATCAAACAGTACTGTTGCTGGGGTTGAGTTGACGAGGAACGTATCCAGTATGACGTCCGGGTCTTCCTGGGCTTCCTCAGCGGTGACGTGATTCATGCGACCCTTGCCATTGTTGGGCTGGTTGCGGGGAGCTGGGTTCGTTGGTGGTGCTCCACGGCCTTGACCTTGGTTGGGCGCATTGGGGCGCGGTGCATCTGGCTTCTTGTTAGGGCACTGCTTAGAGATGTGTCCAGGCTGACCACACCCAAAGCAAGTGACCTGACTGTAGTTGTTGTTGTTGTTGTTGTGGTTCCTGTCGCCGTTGTTGTTATTGGGGTTGTTGTAAGCTGGCCTGGGATTGGCATACTGCTGAGGCTGGTAGCTCGGACGAGGTGGAGGAGGTCTATCCTGCTGCAGCTGATAGGTTGGCTTGGCTGGGGCTGGCTGCCAGGGGCGAGGCATCTGGTTGCTGGAACTACCCTTGCTAATCATCTTGCGCTTGCGAGTGTCGTCTATGGCACGACGCTTGTCTTCCAGCATGAGGGCCTTGTTCACCAGGTCGAAGAAGGTCCGGCAGTCGCAGGCGATGAGCTGATACTGCAAGGTCTGCTGAAGTCCTTCCATGAAGCGTTCCATCTTGGCAGCCTCTGTGTTGGCATCTTCAGGTGCATACCTTGACAGCAGGTTGAACTTCTGCAAGTACTCCTTGACAGAGCCACTTCCTTGCTTCAGCGCTCGGAATTCTTTCTTCTTGATAGCCATGATCCCAGAAGGAATGTGGGCGGTGCGGAATCCTTCCTTGAAATTATCCCAGGTGATCACACGATCGCCTTGCATGACCTTGAATGCATCCCACCAAGCTCTGGCGGTACCTCCGAGGCAGTGAGAGGCATACAACACCTTCTCACGATCCTCTTTGCAATTGACCAGTGCAAGGAGGTCCTCGATGGTGCGGATCCAGTCATCGGCATCCAGTGGTTCAGCAGTCTCGGCGAAGGTTGGGGGCGAATTCCTCATGAACTCAGACAGAGTGGAGCGGCCATTGCCGTTCCTGCCTTGCTACTGGTTGTTCACAAGGACTTGGGCCATCTGCTGGATGGCAGCAGTGTTGGCTTGGCGTTCCTCCCGGAGAACTTGGAGAAACTGAGCTATGGTCATGTTCTCCGGTGGAGGTGGTGGCGGGGGAATGTCGCCTTGTGGCTGCTCCTGGTGTCCTCCAGCCTGAGCAGCCCCACCAGCTCCCTGTTGCTGGCTGGAGTTGCCGGCTTCAGGGTTGGTGAAGAAGCTGTTGCGGGTTGCAATCACCATCCTGTTTCGAGCAGCCAAGTCAAATAACTGGGATAAACGAGAGGGAAAGCAGTACTGGAGAAAGCGCGCCTAAGGGGGTTGGTATAGTGCAAGTGTGGTAAAACAAAGGTCGAAGGACCAACACATATATTAAGATAAGATAGATGATGGAGTCGCTTACATGTTGCCTAAGGCAAAAGCGCGACTTGCATCGGAACACAAACAACAAAAGCAAACAACAAGCACACATGGTTTCATATGAACCATTACACGGACCCGACTTCGCATGAGGGGTACATGACTGATCCTACCCTAGGGGTTCTCGGACTCAGGTGGTGGAGTGCTCGGTCTCGTAGCCACACTCCTCTGGGTCTTCCTCCTGTTCATCATCTTAACGGGCATCGTTTCTGGTCGAAGGGGTCGGAGAACGAGGAGGTCCATCCCGATGATGCTTCGTCGGTGGGTCAGTGAAGAGCTCACGGTACTCTTTCGCACTCATGCGACGACGACGTGTGGGTGCATCTCTAGCTGGGGGTACTCCACGGTAAGCGACAGCTGGTCGTCCCTCAGGGGCTCCATCCTTCTTGATCCTGTCTGGCTTCGTCTTGGCTTGACGAAGTAGCTCTCGGGTGTGATGAAGTTCCTCGCGAAGCTTCATGGACTCCTTAATCAAGTTGTGAACCAGACTATCGACGGAGAGGCTGAAGTAGGTCTGGAACCTGAGTGGTGTGCCATCATCCTTGGATGGAATCAACGTCCAACTCTCGCCAAGATCATCCTTTCTGAAAGGTAGGTAGCGAGTAGCTGGCTCGTCAGCCATCTCTGGAATGGTATCTCGAAGGTGTAGGAGTGCCTTGCGTGCAGCTGTCTCAACTGCGAGTGCCATGGTCTCCATCTGTGGTCCTTCAAAGAACCAACTGGTCGGGGAGTCGTTTGCCTTCACGACCACATCCACGTGGTACTCCTTCGTGACGGCATCGACCCAGTGCTCGTGGTAGAGGAAAACGGGTGGTTGGCGAAACTGGCACTTCTCCAGGCTATCCTCAAGGAGTACGGGAAAGCCGGATGTCAGGAAGGCTTCGGGTAAGATGGCCATCTACAAAGGTTTGAAGGGAGGAGAGTCAGCAGAGTGCCGTGTGGAGAATAGAAGAGGTAATAAGTGCAGAAACTCCTAAGTATAGGTGCTAGGTGTAGTTTTGAAAACAGTTTCATCCTAACTAACGTCCATGCTAACTAAGGGCTTCCTAAAGTCAGGATGGCTCTGATACCAGCTCTGTGGGGACCCCGACTCATAAGTCGTGATCACCGAATGCACGTGTACAGTGATCCCAGAGATCAATGCTAACTGAACACACAGAAGCTGAATAACAAGAGTCTTACATCCGCATTTAGCGTCTTACACAAATAAAGACCATGAAGGTCTAGTCTTACATAGATAGGGCCACAAGGGACAAACACTTAAACATAACAAGCAGCAGAAAGTCTTGATCGAAAGCGTGAACCCATGCCATCTGCCTTAAACCTACAGGCATTCTGACTGGGAAGCATCCTAGTTCGCATGTTCATCACCAACGAACTCTTCGCCATATTCCTGCTCTTCCATGCCTGGCCAATTAAATAACCAGTGGCAAGCCAATGAGTACTTTGAATGTATTCGCAAGCAACCCAAGTTGTGGAACAAGGTATAACAATGCATGATATAGCACTAAGTAGGTAAGTTTTTGCAGAAAGATGATTTTTAAGAGCAATGATATGATCAAGTAACCTTGAATAAGCATGCATCAACTGTTGACAGGTATTCATGTGAACAAGTCTCAGTTATCATCATAAGCAGGGGTTGAACATCTCATGTTCATCATCATGCCAAGTCATCGGACTTAGCTCAAGCATCACCTTTATGTCATTTACTCTTACACACACACCAAGTTTATGAAAATCCCGGACGTAGTTTAAGCAGGACCTCCAACTGTCCATGACCGTGGACACGGCTATTCGAATAGTTTTACACTCTGCAGAGGTTGCACACTTTACCCACAAGACTCGGGGAACTTCCGTGTCATCCACGACTCGCGGTATATTACATACCCGAGGTAAGCACCCGAACAATGCTTTTCCCCTAGCGATACTAAACAAAGAGTCCACTCGTTGGTCCGTGTCTTCATGATGTACAAACACGAGACTTGCTCAACACAGTACCATCCATGAAGGAACACAACGGTGTGCCCGGTGCCTATAAAGACAGCGCATGGTCGCCCTTCCAGGTACGATCCCGTATCGAGAGTGACCACGCAACTCCCGCCACTAGTAATGCGGGCTCTATGCTAGTACCCACCAAGGTAATCAATAAAGCCCCGTCCCATAAGGGGTATCGTGGTCGTACATGTAAGGTTGGAACGGTCAGCAAATCTTAAAACTCTCCGTTTTCAAAAACACACACACAACTTGCTCCGGTACACCACTTCTTTATCAAGTGGTTACCTAACTCATCATCATCTCCCTCGGGCATTAGTGACACCCGACGGGTTTTTTCGAAAACTCTTTGAAACCATTTTTGTTTCCATCACCATGCATATTCCCATCCCAATTGCGTAGCAACTAGTAGCAACCTAACTACTCCCACCCACACAACCCTCATAAGAATGGTAGGGTCATGCACGATACAAAGTATCAACAAGAAAGTATCGGAGGCATCCCACCGTAGTGGTCACCACATCAACATGATCGACATCAAGGAATAAAGTGCTATATGCCATGCAATAAAAGGGTTTCATAGTCATGGTCAAAGGGCTGCTTGCCTGGCTCAACAAAGTCTTCGGGGTCTTCAAAGTGTTCGTGTCCAATCCCTTCGTCAACAACGCAATCTATCGTCGCGGAATAAAACGGGCAAAAATAAGCATCACACAAAAATAGAGCACAATCTTTACTTCTAAAATGTTATCCTACTCTGATAAATACTACAAGTAATTATAAAAATGTTTGTCTAAGGTTTTGTTGTGAAAAACATTTTGAAAACTATTTATACAGAGGCTAAAAATATTAAAAACTTGGTTTTAATTAAAAACACTATGTAAAACATTTAAAGAAAAATGCACAAGTGGCACCGTTAAATTCTACAAATTATTCTAAGATTTATGGTAGCAAAATTTTTGGCATTAGATTTTTATTTGGAGCTGTGGGATTTTTGGAAAACCCCGTAGAAAAGGAAAAGGAAAAGGGCACTGTGCCCTGGGCCAGATCTGGCCGCAACTGGGCCGGCCCAGAGCAATCCAGCCCCAGGCGAACCGGGCGTCCGCGCCGCGCCAGGTTTAAACCTAACGGGCGGGCCCCGCGGGCCAGTGAGAGAGAGAGATGCGGGAGGGGAGCGAGAGGCTAACGACCTGGCCCCATTGGCACGTCGTTGTCTACCTCTGCCCAGGGACCGGCGGTGCTCACCGGCGGCGAAGGAAGGCACGGCGAGGTGAGGCGAGCACGGGAATGAGCTGAGGAGGCTGTCGTCGTTCGGGAGCTGCCGGAGATGGTCGACGGGGAGGCGCTGGTCGCCGGCGACCAGGTCCCGCGGCGGAAAAGCTTCGGGAGGAGGTCGCCGGGGGCCGTCCTGTGCTGCAAAATGGACGGGGAAGAGGGGGGAACGCATCAGTGGGGTGAGGGAGGAGCAACTGAAGAAGAAGGAGGGCCTGAGGGGCTTGCTACCTGGAGATCGCCGGAGACCCGAGGCGGCGGGTCCCTGGTTTGATCTGGGCACGGGGGGCTCGGGAGCTCAAACGGGTGCTCAGGGTGGTCGATTGGGGGAAGGAGGAAGCGAGAGGAGGGCAGAGGCGAGGCCGGGGAGGCCTATTTATAGGCGGACGCGAGCCCACCGAACGGTGGTGCGCCGGCGAGGTTGTGGCCGAGGCCAAAGGCCACGGGAGGCGGAGGGGGTGTGTCTGGGGGGCTCGTGGGGTAGGTCTAGGCCAGGGGAAGCAGTAGAGAGAGAAGGGGAGGCGCGCGCGTGTGAGCTCGCCTACTGGCCAAGCTGGACGGCGTCGGGCACGTGCGGGGGAGTCCGCCGGAGAGAGAATGAGGAGGGGGCCGACAGGGTGGCGGTTTGCGGACGTCGAGGGCATCTCGGGGGACAGCTTCCCCCATCCCAATGCTGTCGGGGGGCCTCGGGATGCTCCTGCTACATTGCGGACATGCACTGTAGCGCGCTCCAGAGCGCGCGTATTGCATGCTAGTGGCGTGTCCACGCGCTCTGGGCGTGCCCGAGCTTGTCCATTAGCACTTGGGGTACCTGGAGATGCTCTAGGGGCTAGAGGGGCCATAGGGAGTAGAGGTAAGAGGAGGGGGAGGTAAAAATAGGTGTTGTCCATGCTGTCCAGAAGGAGAAACAAGGGTTTTACCCCCCATAAACATTGAGCCTTGGCCACAAGAAGTTGCTGGAGGTGAAGCACATCAGTAAGGGACTGTGGTAAAATTTTGGAGTGATGGAGAATAGCAGAAGGGGGTCAAACATGGCTTTTACCACCTGGGCAAAAAGTGTTTGATGATGGTTTGGCTAAGCAAATGGAGTTTGCTTGCCATGAGTTTTAACAGGGTCAAATGGTGGTTGGAAATAGGGTTGACCACCAAGTTTGAGCTTGATTGAAGAAAGTTCGCAATGTACCTTTGTGAAACCCTAGAAATCAACAGAATCAGATTTCTGTAGATCTAGGCTTGCATTTCACTTCCCACAAATCCACCACTTGGTGTGGCATCCTCATTTGGGGTTTAGAGCATGCCCACAAAGTTTGGGGTCAAGGGAAGAAACTTCACAATGTAAAGTTGTTCAAATTTGGCTCTGGACAAAAATGGTTTTGGAATATTTTGATGAAGCAAATCAATTGGGACAGAGATGAAACTTTGCAAGATCATCACATATGACAATTGTGACTTGCTGGAATTTTCTTGGAATTTATTGAGAATATTTCTTATAGAAATATTTCAAAAGCTTGATTTAAGCAGAAAGGGTTTTGAGGGTTTTGCCCATGATTTTGAACATGATCATGTGTTGAAACTCATATATATGGAAAATATATGTCCACTGAGTTCCCCTAAATTTTCTCAAATATTTTTAAAACATTTAAATAATTTTTCCCTATGAAAAACCATTTCTGGCCTTAAGAAAAAGCCTTTAAATAAGATAGTAAAATAATCTTTAAAATTAATATTTGGTGGTTTTGGGAAGTCATATATATAGTAGGTTTCAAATAAATCATTTGGGGTAAAAGGATCCACCCAATTTGAGGACTTGCAGTACAAACCTCAATTCAGGGGTTTTTGAAAACCTAATTTGAATAAATCCTTTTTGGCCAAAATAATATTTGATAAAAATGGTTTTGGGTACTATTCACATGGCATGATCATTGGGCAAGAAGTTTGGATCAAGGAAGATGAATATGGAGATGAGTAGAACCTATGAGTCCCAAATATAATCAACCAAACAATCAAACAAGCAACAATTCAAACAAGCATGCACTCAAAAGTTTTAATTGGTTTCAAATTTTGTAAATCCATCATAGCAAAGTGATACAAACACAGGGTGTGACAGTAAGATACTCAGCCTTCTTCGGTAAGCTACCACAGAAAGCTTCGAGCATAAGGCACCAAATCTTCCCCAGTAAGGAACCAGGAGCCGAAACTTCCAAGGTATGATACCTAGTCTTCTTCAGCACACTATCCCGGCAAAATCATCGAGCGTAGGCTATCCATCCTTCCTCAGCACAGTACTCTCGATAGCTTCCAGCACAAGCTAAACTATCTTCGTCAGTAAGGCAGTTCAAACAGCTGGCATCATTGGTACAAGATATTACATAGTCAGTTGGTAGTGCATCTCAGGCATCAGTTCCCCAACAGTTTGGTCAGAAGCAAGAATCAGTTAGGACACAAGTCTGCCTCGGGAATCAAATGTCCATCTACACATACTTACATATATTGTAAACATGCTACCCAGGTCATGCACGTCACTCGTATGATGATGGGAGCACGATGAGAATCCGACAACCACATGAGTTATGAAAGTTAGTTATACATCTCAGTGTGATGCAAAGATCGACAAGGTATGATGTAAGACAACATTGGGACAACAATCTTGGTAGTGGTTATCAAGTCCATCTTCCTAACACCCGACGAGCTGATATCGTTCATCCTTTTCACCACCATGTATGATTGCCGACAACAATGAGCTCTATAAAAGTACATGTTAGCTTAGTATATTTCCTATGAAATGAGTCATAAATAAAGAGAAGGTATGCTTGCCGGAATATTACATTTGACAGCACCTATGGTCACACGAAGAATTAAGGATGAATATTGCCAAGCACTTTCGACAAAGGATTCAGGAAAAGAGAACAACAATGAAGGACAAGATCGACAACGCGGGTGCGATAATTTTTGCATTAACAACATGGTACGGACACCCAAGACAGTATGATTCCATACCAATCACCATGATTATACAGCCAAAGGGTATACTCTATTGATAAGAACCTCATATCAAGGTCACTCACTTGTCCGAATGTATATGGCATATCCAAGACTCTCATAGCAGATCAAATATTCCTTAGCCATCTCAGTAGCTCGAATTTAGTGACCGAGTTAAATCATCGCATGACCTATGGATTACCAACAGAATGAGTAATCGAAATGCTAAACAACAAACTCAGACCATGCATCCTCACATATGGTACCCAGTGCAAGAATAGCCTGCCATGAACAAGATTCTTCCGCCAGAACCACCA
The DNA here is from genome assembly GCA_039707655.1 of Elymus sibiricus. Lineage (NCBI taxonomy): Eukaryota > Viridiplantae > Streptophyta > Magnoliopsida > Poales > Poaceae > Elymus > Elymus sibiricus. Next base: position 214,213,124 of record CM077665.1, on the reverse strand, counting down.
TCAGTCAAGTTTCTAGAAGCTATTGCTATAAGATATTACTCCTTTATTCTGGTCACAACAGTCAACAATCGGATCTTGGGTACGGATTTGATATTCAAGACAGTTGAATCAACCAAGATGACTCAGAACTCCCCACGAGTAGTCAGGTTCCGTCAAGAGAACGGTTATGATTCCCGGCATTGTTTTGATCCCGGAGGACATGCATCTAATTGAATAACCCGATGCAAGGAGTAAATGTTTTGTGTCCACCAAGGAAAAGTTGTTCACAACTCCATGGAGTACTATCAGTACTGGATATAAGTATGACATGGAAATCACTCTCGGACTTGTGAGAAGAGCACACATTCCAGTCATGATAATATATCAGATAAGTCAGCACATATGAAAGAATTGGAGTCAGCGTAAGATTGAGCATATCGGCTAAGACCTGTCAGGATATGCATGTGGTAAAGCAAACCACCCCAGAGCAAGGTAACCAGATCATATGAAATTCAGAGGGGATATCATATAAAGGAAAAGGATACCCGAGATGGAAACTGTTTCCTGAAGCCAGAATATTCATACTTGTTCCCTGAGCAACCAAATCTCGAGGATTAGATTTTTGTAAGGGGGTAGGTTTGTGACACCCCAATTTTTGGCCCTTTCTTTTTCTTTGGATTTTGATTTTATTTTTATTTGGAGTTCCTTTTCTGTGGCTCTATGGTCTTGAAACCTGGGAAAATCATCTATTCTTCCTCTCCCTAGTGGCTTACCATCATCAAATCCATTCGAAGATCATGCCATTTCCATCACTGTCCAACCGCAATATTTATTTCTTGCGAATATCCCTTTTCTATTAAAGGAATAACCCTGTTTGCCCTAGGTTGTGAACCAACTTATATTTATGTCTTGCCATTAATTCCCACAAATTCTCAAAATTCTAATGACTCATACGGGCTTTGGATATACAAAAATATTCAAGATTACATGCTCATGGTGAGCACACCATCCAATCTTTGTTTCTAGTCATAATTTTAGTTTGTGAAGCAACTATATTTTATATTGCTCCATAATTTCTGAAATTTTACCAAGACATTCTCCTACCAATATAACTTCCCTCCACAATATTTGGGCTCATTTCATTTAGCCATTTCCCCTTAGCAATTTTCCTATGTTTCTGTCCAGAGAGGACCACTATGACGGAAGTACCATTTTTATTTATCTAAATGGTGTGAAATTTTTACAGTGTCTTCTCATCCCTAAATGATCATGTTCTACCAAGTTTTAGCTCACTCCATTCAGCCAATTGAGGACAACTTCAACATTCATATTTCTGTCCGATGTGGTACTTTGTGAAGGAAGTGCGAGCTTGAGCTGAAAATTTGCATAGAGGGTCATCATAGTGTTGGATCACACTCAGCCTGTCGGAATCGGGGCTCCGGGGACCAAAAAGGTTCGATCACTGGGGTGCACTCGCTCTCCTGCCCTACTCTGCCTCACAACCTCACGGTGACTCTCCTGCGGCTCGAGCTAAGGAAGACGAATAAATGACACACAGTTTACGCAGGTTTGGGACACCTCGCGGTGTAAGGCCCTACTCCTGCTTGTCTGGATTGCTTGAGGATGGGGATGAGTACAAGGTGTGTTCTTTCTTGCCCAGGGTTTGATGCCCTCTACGGTGGCTGGTTCCTACTCTTATATTGGCCATGGTCCTTTTCCCCCGAAAACACACGGCGGGAAAGGTTGCCATAATGGCCAGTTTGAAGGGGGACAGGACTGCAGCCTATCCTGACACAAGTGGTGTTCGCCTGTTAAAAGCTCCTCGTTGTGACGTGCTTGTGGGCTCGGGGGTGACGTCCGTCCTGCCGAGCCCCTGGTCTTGGTCCTCTTGCATGAGAAAGTAAACCTTTGGGGATTGCTTTGAGAGCTCGAGAGATGGCGCTGCTCCCCTATAACCAAAGAGGAAACCCTCTCTGTCCGTGCCAGCTGGAACGACCCTAGCACTGTTTGGCGCGGCGCACGTCATCCGCATGAAGGGGCAGGACTGCATGACCCCGCCACGCCGTCCTTGGCTTGCTTGCCCCATGAGAGCCTCGGGGGCCTTCCCCGGAGGCGACGTCGCGAAGGGGAGTTACATGCGGCCCTTGATGACAACTGTTGCCTCCTACCTCGGGAGGCGGGGCCCTCGCGAGACCCTCGCCCGTGAGGTCCGACGGTGGGCCACATTAGCCCATGCCACGCACCGTGCCTTGGGCCGCGGGCAGACGGGCCTGGGTACCCCCAGTCCCACGGGCCCGACAATACCCCCGGGACCGCGGTGGACACGGTCCCACCGGCTGGAGGGTGAGCGCGACGCGGGCCCCAACTGCGTGCGGGCCAAGCTTGACGCGTGGCGCACGGTGGATCATAGGATGCCTCAACTTCCCACGATGCCTCGGTAACCGCTCCATGCCGGATAAAGCCTGCGAGCAGCGCTAGACATCATTGCCCTTCCTTGTCTCGCGTCGCCCTCCTGTACCTTCCTTCTTGCGTATGTTGCCCTCAATCCGCCGAGCGACGATCGCCTCCCATCTCGCTGCGTCGCCATGGCTCCCAGTCGCAAGAGAGACGGGGTGAAAACAACGGCGGAAGAGCAGCCCGCATCGGAACCCACCGTGGGAAGGTCCATAGTGCTCAACCGCGAGGGGCTCAACAAGGTCCTTCCGATGACTGTGGCCGCCTCCAATGAGTGGGGGCCGACCAAGATCTCGCTAGCCTCGCTGCCCTCCGCTGAGCTGGATGCCACCTCCATCGTCCTCCATCTTCCTGCGCACTTCTCCGGCTTACTTCCTCCATTCTCAGATTTCATTGACGCCGTGATCACGCATTACCAAATCCACGCACTTCATCTCGAGCCGAAATCTGTTCTCCTTCTCTCATCTTTCGCCTTCCTGTGTGAGGCCTTCATGGGTGTTTCCCCCTCGGTGGCGTTGCTCCGACACTTCTTCTTCTTCCAGCTGATCGCGCCCAGCCAATGCTTTGGGTGCGTGTCACTCCAGGCCGCGGGCGAGACGGCAGGCAAAGGTATCGACATGAGGATCAACACCGACACGGGGGGCTTCAGGCAGCAGTAGGTGTATGTGGAACCAGCCGGTACAGCCCCTGCTGTTGGTCGCGTCATCTCCGATGATGCCTAGCCCGGGGTGGAGGCACGAGAAGCTTGAAGATCCGAGGCTGTTGCCGATGATGAGGAGGCTGGCTACCCTGAGGGCAGCCGGGGTAACCGGAACGCTAGCCGTGAGGGAGTTCCTCCGGCGAAGGATTGCTCTCCTTCAGCGCCATTCCCACCTGATGTTGGCTTTTGCTGGTCCAATGGACCCCATGCGGCTGCACCCGGATCGCCTGGCGCTCGAAGTATTAGACGGGGTGCTTCTAGTCTTGACCGGCAAAGTAGCTGGTGGCCTCCCCGGGAGGGGCACCCCCTGTACAAGTACAAGAACAAGGAGGACTTTGTCCGGGCCATGCCCCACTTTGACCAGTGGAGGCTGCTCCTGGAGCGCCACGAGGGGCCCTAGAGCAACCCTCCCCTGGTGGTCCTTGAGCCCGGGACCCTAACGGGCCTCGGGCCTTCAGCCGAGGCAACGGAGCGCGACGAGCGCCTACCCCCGAGGACCCTCTGCTAACTCTTCCCTATGCCCGCGGGTGCCAGCAGCGCCGCCCCGCCCAGAGGCAAGGCTGTCTCCCTTCGCATGATAAGCAGCGCCATCGACCCCAGGACGGCGCCCTCCGGGCCTCACTCCCTTCAGGCGGGCGCCTCGGGCGTGCACCCAATTCCCTTCACGAGGGAGGCGAGGGCCAGTGTCGAGGCCACGCCATCGCCCCACGGGGTCAGCCGCGGGAGGAAGGCCCTGCCTGAGAGCAGCGCCGTCGTGCTACCGAGGGTGTTAAGGAAGAGAAGACGGGCCGCCAGGGAGGAGTAAGCGCTATGTCCTGGCTTCGTTTGCTTCTCCACTCCGGGCGTGCATGACCCCTTGTCTCTCGCAGGTTTCCCGCGAGCAAAAAGGCTAAGGAGCCCCCGTGCCCAGCGAACACTTACCTATAGCCGGCCGATCCCAGGGAAGGCAGGAGGTACGTGCACAATCAAAGCCCGGACAATGTGCCCGGGCGCAAGGCAGTTTCTTCTTCGCCCATCGGGAGCGCGGGGCAAGGGGCGATAGCTCACCCCACATCTCCCGGGGTGGACCCCGCTTACGGGGGTGCCGAAAGGTCCCTCCGAGGGTGCCCCCTGGAGGCCGCTCCTCGCCCCCCAGAGCGCCCGGCCCTACGGCGCGTGCCGAGAAGGTGGGGATGGAAGTGCCGGCCAGAACTACCGCCCAGGCCAGCGCCGACGGCAGCCACTATCGGCCCTCCACCTCAAGGGGGGTACCGGGCCCGTGGCGCGCGCCGTCCTGCCAGGTCGGGGCGGAGCAGGCATCGGCCAGGCACCAGCCCCGGATGGGCGGCGGCAGAACCTCCGAAGCTTCGACGATGGACGAGGGTGCGGGGCCTGACCCAGAGTGGGCTCTGACGCTCGTGAACTCCTGGACTTCGATCCGGCACGACCTTCTGCGGAACGCAGCGAGCTTGATGGGAGAGGTCGGGGCGGAACTTCGGGGTGCCGAAGAGTGCTTCGCCGAGGAGCGGCTGCGCTTGGCTCGCGGGGGTGGCATCAGCTTGATGTTACCGTCAAGCTAAGCCGCCGCCAACATGAAACGGCACGCTCGAAGGCTGAAAGGTCCATCGCCGAGGCGAGGGAAGCTCATGACCATGTCCTCCGGGGGGCCGAGGAAGCAGATGAGCGTCGCGAGGCGGCTGAGGCCCGCGAGCGGGAACTTCAGGCCTCAAATGCCATCCTAGAGCGGCAGCTTCAGGAGCGGAGGAACGCCCTTTCCTTGTGTGGTGAAGGGCCGGCGGCCGAAATGAAGAAGGCATGTGAGCTGGCTCTCCGCGAGGCAGACCTTCGGGCCCTCGAACAACAACTTGCCATGGTGTCGTCGGAGTAGAGTCTGGAGTGCGAGCGGCTGGAGGCGCTCGATCGTGATGTCGCCGCTACCACGGCCACCTACAAACAACACGTGGAGGTGGTCCAGGGGGGTCCTGACACGAGGGTCCAGCGAGCCTGCAAGGATTATAATGAGAAACTGAAGCTGCAAGAGAGCCACTTCGAGACCCGGTGCACAGAGCTGCAACGCGAGATTGATGGCCTCAGGAAGAAGCTTACCCGAGCGAAGGTGCAGCGGGAGGCTCCGCTTAAGGCCCAGGCTACTACCGCGGCCGAGCCGGCGTCTCTGCAGGAACAGGTGGATGGCGCTGCGTCCCTCGTAGAACGGGCGACGGACGAAATGAACCAGGCCCGAGGTCGGCAGCATCTATGCTCGAAGATGTTTGAGGGCCTCGAGCAGCGAGCTCACCAGGCCCTGGGATCCATCTGCAGGGGGGACGTCTCTAGCCCTCTTGTGCCTGACGACGCCGGGTATCTTGATTTTTTCACCAAGGTCGTGGAGCGGCTCGAGGTGGGTGCCGGGAAGGTGGGCGAGCTGATTGAAGTTGACAGTCGCGACCTTTTGTCCTAGGCGCTAACACGCGTCTTCAGTCATCTCCTTCGCGCCGACTCCAGCTTTGATTTCGAGGTCATGATAGCCCCGCTTCCGGATGCGATCCACGACGCCCTAGGGGAGGCAGTGGAAGACTATGTGAACGCACTGAGTGCGTAGTTCAACCTTGGCGACCATGAGGACCAGGAAGGGTATGAGGACCGCGAAGGTAGCGACGACGGTAAAAGTGACGTGTCTCCTTAGGCCCCCTTTAATCCTTCTGCTGATACCAGTTTGTAGTCCCGCTTGGGCGTGAAGCCATCATTTTGTTTTGAACACTATGTTCCTGTCATTGGTTCTCGTGCTTTGTATGGCTTCCTATGGTGTTGCTTACCTCGGGATACCGAGATGTGAACTTTGCATGAGGCTCGGCCGTTACCGGTAAACCAGGTCGTGCTGCCTGGGCGAGACCTGCCGGGAGGCGAGGGCGTCCGACCTTAGGTGTATGGCGCACGCTCAACAGCTTACTCATGCACGTCGCGGGAGGAGACTGGGCGCCAAAAGTCTTGGCGAGGTGTTGGGCGCAGGGACAGGCCGATGACCTGGAGCCCGCATGTTGGGGTTCCGGTGCCATGGGGGCCGGTCCAGGCATAAACACCGTGCCCCAGCCCCCGCTCGCGTGATGCTCAGGAGGGAGGCGTTGAGCGGGAATGACTTTGGAAAAGGAAATCCAACAAAATACCGCAAAAATCTGAAAAACCAAATCTTTATTAAAACAGGGGGCAAACTCGTTTACAAGCAAAAAAAGAGATGCGACTACCATGTCCTGCACGGCTCGGCCTGGGGTTAGCGTGGCCCATGGGACGTCTTCTTGATCTTTTCACCAGCGCGATGCATGGAGCTTCCACTTGGGCGTGGGCATGGTTGTTCCACCAGCGCGATGCATGGGGCTTCCACTTGGGCGTGGGCATAGCCGCGGTTCGACAGTTATTCCGCCAGTGCGGAGCATGGGGCTTCCACTTGGGCATGGGCAGGAGTCCTCCCGGCATCACAACATGGCGCATAGGGAGGCTCCCGGGCGTGTACATCCCCACTCATTCTTACGTTAGAGTGTCATGGGTAGAACTTGCGGAGGTGTTGAATGTTCCAAGTGTTTGGCACTGGAACCCCACCCTCCGTCTCCAGGCGGGTAGTGTTGGAAATATGCCCTAGAGGCAATAATAAACTGGTTATTATTATATTTCCTTGTTCGTGATAATCGTTTATTATCCATGCTATGTGTGGGTACATAGACAACACTGTGTCCCTAGTATGCCTCTAGTTAACTAGTTCGTTGATCAAAGATGGTCAAGGTTTCCTGGCCATAGACATGAGATGTCATTTGATAACAGGATCACATCATTAGGAGAATGATGTGATGGACAAAGACGCAAATTATAAACATAGCATATGATCGTGTCAGTTTATTGCTATTGTTTTCTGCATGTCAAGTATCTGTTCCTATGACCATGAGATCATGCAATTCACTGACACCGTAGGAGTGCCTTGTGTGTATCAAACGTCGCAACGTAACTGGGTGACTATAAAGATGCTCTACAGGTATCTCCAAGGGTGTCTGTTGAGTTGGCATGGATCGAGACTGGGATTTGTTACTCCGTGTGACGGAGAGGTATCTCAGGGCCCACTCAGCAATACAACATCACTATAAGCCTTGCAAGCAATGTGACTAAAGTGTTAGCCACGGGATCTTGTATTACGGAACGAGTAAAGAGACTTGCCGGTAACGAGATTGAACTAGGTATAGAGATACCGACGATCGAATCTCGTGCAAGTAACACACCGAAGAACAAAGGGAACAACATACGGGATTAACTGAATCCTTGACATAGAGGTTCAACCGATAGAGATCTTCGTAGAATATGTAGGAGCCAATATGGGCATCCAGGTCCCGCTATTGGTTATTGACGGTAGAGGTGTCTCGGTCATGTCTACATAGTTCTCGAACCCGCAGGGTCTACACACTTAACGTTTGGTGATGATATAAGTATAGTTGAGTTGTTATGTTGGTGACCGAAGGTTGTTCGGAGTCCCGGATGAGATCCCGGACATGACGAGGAGCTCCGGAATAGTCTGGAGGTAAAGAATGATATATGGGATAATAGTGTTTGGTCTCGGGAAGGGTTCCGGAATTCACCGGAAGGGGTTCCGGATGTTTCCCGAAATGTTCGGGTACGAGAACACTTTATTTGGGCCAAGGGGTAAAGCCCACGAGGCTTTAAGGAAGGTGCAAAAGGAGTTTTGCGGAGGCCAGGGGCCAGACGCTAGGAACCCTGGCGTCTGGGCCAGACGCCGAGGACCCTGGCGTCTGGTCCTGGAGTCCGAGGAGGACTCTTGCCTTGCGGGCCAAACCGACTTTGAGGAGGCTCTTTCTCCAAGTTTCGACCCCAGGGCTCAACATATAAATAGAGGGGCAGGGCTAGCACCCGGAACACATCAAGAATTCCCTAAGTCATGTGCCGGCAACCCCGCCCCTCTAGTTCATCCTCCGTCATAGTTTCCATAGTGCTTGGCGAAGCCCTGCGGAGATTGTTCTTCACCACCACCGTCACCACGCCGTCGTGCTGTCGGAACTCATCTACTACTTCACCATCGTTCGCTGGATCGAGGAGGTGAAGTCATCATCAAGCTGTACGTGTGTTGAACGCGGAGGTGCCGTCCGTTCGGCACTAGATTGGAAGGACCGTGATCTGGATCGCGAGACGGTTCGTGATTTGATCGCGGGACGGATCATGATGGGATCGCGGGACGGATCGTGATTGGATCGCGAGATGGGTCGTGATGGGATCGCGGGACGCTCGGCGATTTGGATCGCGAAGACGTTCGACTACATCAACCGCATTTCTTAACGCTTCTGCTTAGTGATCTACAAGGGTATGTAGATCCACTCTCCCTCTCGTAGATGCTCATCACCATGGATAGATCTTGCGTGTGCGTAGGAAATTTTTTGTTTCCCATGCAACGTTCCCCAACAGTGGCATCATGAGCTAGGTCTATGTGTAGATGAGATCATGAGTAGAAACACAAAGGAGTTTGTGGGCGTTGATATTCAGATTGCTTCCTCCCTTGGTCTTTTCTTGATTCGGCGGTATTGTGGGATGAAGCGGCCCGGACCAACATTACTCGTACGCTTACGAGAGACCGGTTCCATCAACTGACATGTAACTTCGTTGCATAAAGATGGCTGGCGGGTGTCTATTTCTCCCACGTTAGTCGGATCGGATTTGACAAAGGCGGTCCTTGAGAAGGTTGAATAGCAATTTTTGTATCACTGTTGTGGTTTTTGCGTAGGTAAGAATTGTTCTTGCTAGATACCCGTAGCAGCCACGTAAAACTTGCAACAACAATTAGAGGACGTCTAACTTGTTTTTGTAGGGTATGTTGTGATGTGATATGGCCAATTACATGATGAGATATATGTGATGTATGAGATGATCATGTATTGTATAGAATATCATGACTTGCATGTCGATGGGTAGTTATATGTCGATACAAACCCCGGGTTCGGTTATGAAGTCCAAGACAGGATGTAAAGGAGTTGAGATTATCATCAACGGGGTAGACTTCCTAGCAGACCTCGTAGTTCTGGATTCACCAGGCTTGGACGTCATCCTTGGCATGAATTGGTATACCAAGAACCAAGGCTACTTGGACTGTGCCAAGAGGATCGTTACCATAACCAATAGCCAAGGAGTAGAAGTCAAGTATGTTCCCAACCCTGCCTCCACTCGGACCCCTCAGGTTAATTGTCTGTCGGGAATTGAGTTGGATCAAGTGCCAGTGGTATGCGAATACCCCGATGTTTTTCCTGATGAGCTGCCCGGAATGCCTCCTGACCGCGACATTGAGTTCATCATTGAGCTAATGCCCGGAGAAGGACGCATCTATAAGAAGCCCTATAGAATGGGATCCGAAGAGTTCGCTGAATTGAAGAAGCAACTGGCAGAGCAGCTCAGAAAAGGATTCATTCGCCCTAGTGCCTCTCCTTGGGGATCAGCTGTTCTATTTGTGTCAAAGAGGGACGGAACTATCTGACTCTGTGTCGATTACCGTTCTCTCAATGAGGTCACAATAAAGAACAAGTACCCACTCCCCAAGATTGAAGACCTATTCGATCGGCTGAACGGAGCCAAGATGTTTTCCAAGATCAACCTCAGGTCAGGGTACTACCAGTTAAAGATCAGGCCCCAAGACATTCCGAAGATGGCATTTGTAACCCGGTATACTACACCACGAGCTTAGGTGACACACTTCTGTGGGCAAAGATCTACTAATCTTCACAAATTAATTGTTAGTGTAACTTTTAACTTTTGTCTTCATATCAAGTGTCAGCAGATGTACAACATTGTTGACACACTAAGTGTCAGGAACCACGAAGCGACAATGTGTGTGTCGGCAATTGTTTAATGACGTGCTATGTGTCAGCATAGGTGTGGGCCTTGACACATTTTCTGTTGGCATAAGTATGTATTTAGCAACCTAAAATGTGTCGGCGTATGTAGGGTGTATGGATTCAGATTAAGTGTCAGCGTAGGTGTATACGTGTCAATCGTCCAAAGGTCAGAAAATTGGCGCGTGATTTCGGCGCGCTAGCGAAATTTTCACCTGTTTCATGGAAAATATCCCTGATGCAAAATACCCTACCCCGTGCATAATTTCCAAATAGAAGCCACCGCTGCCCACGCGCTGGATCCAGTCTCCCCGCCGCCGCCGCCGAGTAAGCCCCCCCGCCCGCCAGCTCCTCTCCCAAGCGTCGCCCAGCTCCTCTCCCCAGCGCCGCCCAGCTCCTCTCCCAGCGCCGCCCAGCCCCCCGCGCCACCCCACCCGACGGCCGTGCGCTACCAAGCCCGCCCGCCGCCAGTCCTCCCACCGTCCCCGCGTCCAGCCCCGCGCCCCCGGCAACGGCCTGCAGCCCGTGCCCAGCCCCGCACCCAGCCGCACCCAACCCCGCTCCCGAGACGGCGGCAACACAGCCCGGCCGGCCACCCCTCCCCACATGCCCCCCTCCTCCTCCCTGAATGCTCCGTCATCCTCGGCAGGGCTCCATCTCTAGGCCAGACCTTCTGCTGCCGTGGATCCATCTACGGGCTTCCGCTGCTGCTACTACCGGAGCTCCATCTTCACGGGCTCCTGCTGCTGCCGGAACTTCATCTCCGGGCCGGACCTGCTGCTGCCGTACTTGCTACTACCGGGCTCCATCTCCGGACTTCACGCCCGTAGCTCCGCCTCTGTACCCCGAGTAAGCATCAACTCCTTATGAGATTACCTTCTCTATACCTAAATCATATGCAATTGTTTGTTATAATTGACCACCGGACAAGAATGTGTATTGGTTGCTTGAATAATTATTATTTTGTATTTCTATTGCTTGAATAATGATTGTCAATTCACCGATGCAAAGCTAACACAAGCGTAATGGCCAAATTCAGATAGTTGGCAAATTTGATATCAAGGGTGCATCATGAACAAAACATGGTTGTCTAAGCCTAGGTACATCAAGTTTCATTTTTTGCAACATCATAAGCGGTATAATTATGTCATGAACTGTTCTGATGTATAAAAAAATTTACATGTAGGCACACAAATGAGTATCTACACGGGGTAGACAAGTTTATAGAGTTTGCTTTTATGAATTCAACAAATGGAAACAAAATCTTATGTCCTTGCAAGATATGTTTGAACTCTAAATGGAAAACAGCAACTATAGTACGTGAACATTTGATATGTGATGGTTTCATGGAGGGGTATCATACATGGTTGTTTCATGGAGAATCTAGCCACTCTGGCCCAAATATTGAGGGGGTAGAAGTAGAGACTTCACCGGAAGATAATGAATTAGCTGATTTTTTGCGAGACATAGCTTGTGGATTAGATGATGGGGGCGTTGGAAGAGAACAATGAGGATAGTAACAACCCTGGGACAAATGTTGATGCTGATACCAATGCTTATTTGAAGATGGCTGAGGATGACAATAAAGAGCTATACCCTGGGTGTAAAAACTTCTCAAAATTGCGTTTATTCTCAAATTGCTCCACATCAAACTTCTTGGGCGGTGGAGTGACAAAAGTTTTGATATGGTGCTTGAGTTACTCATTGATGCATTCCCCAAAGGTTCAGCACTTCCCAAAAATTTCAATGAGGCTAAGAAAATAGTTAAATCAATTGGGCTTGGGTATGTTAATATTCATGCGTGTGAAAATGATTCTATACTATTCAAAAATGAATTGGATAAGGAGAATCAATGTCCAAAATGTAAAACTTCAAGGTGGAAATCCGAAAAGAAGAGTCCTGATGGGAGAAGGGTACATAGAGTTCCTAAAAAGGTTCTTCGCTATTTTCCTATTAAAAGAAGGCTTCAAAGGTATTTTATGTCTGCTAAAACTGCAACTGACATGAGGTGGCATGACGAACAACGTACCAAAGATGGTTTGATTAGGTGCCCAGGTGATGCTATTTTCTGGAAGGATTTTGATTCCAAACATCCACTAATTGGTAATGACAGTCGCAATTTTAGGTTTCCTGCAACAACAGATGGATTTAATCCATTTAAGTCAACAAGGAGTACCTACAGTATTTGGCCAGTCTTTTTGATTCCATACAACCTTCCTCCTTGGATGTGCATGAAGCGGTCTAATTTCATCCTTTCTTTGCTCATTCCTGGCCCTAAGGCACCTGGTGGTGATATGGATGTCTATCTTGAGCCTTTAGTAGACGATCTAGTAGATATGTACTATCATGGTGTGAAGACATTTGATGCTTCTAAGTCTGAAATATTTGATCTCCGTGCTGCCATCCTTTGTACCATACACGACTTTCCAGGTTTAGGCTACACTCATGGTTGTACTACCCAGGGTGAGGTAGCTTGTCCTGAGTGCCATTCATTTACTTGTTCTCTACAATTAAAGAAGGGCAGCAAATATTTTTATATGGGACATCATAGGTTCTTATCATCCGACCATAAGTTTAGGTCTGATAAAAAGTTATTTGATGGCAAGTCAGAGCATAGGACAACACCTATACCTCTTACCGGTGAGGAAATTGATGATTTGACTGCAAATCTTGAAACATCCTTTGGAAAAGATCCAGCTGCCAGGAAGACGAGAAAGAGAAAACGCAAACAAGGCGAATCGCCTCCACTTTGTAAAAGAAGATATGTGTGGTTTAAGTTGACCTATTGGAAAGATCTGATGTTGCATCATAATTTTGATTTTATGCATATAGAAAAAAATGTATGTGATAACATAGTTAACACACTTCTGGGCCTTGAGGGAAAATCAAAGGAGAACGCAAATTCTCGCTTAGACATCCAAGCTTTGGGTATTATGGGGGACCTTCATCCTATTGAAGTAGACGATGGTAAATTGTATATACCTCCAGCACAATATACTTTGACACCTGAGCAGATGAAACATTTTGAGTCAAGTTTCCACAAGGCTTTGTAGCTGACATACGACGTTGTATCCATGTTGCCGAGAAGAAGATTTTTGTACTGAAGAGCCATGATAATCACATTCTATTGCAGCACCTACTTCCTCTTGCGATTCGAAAAATACTGCCAACAAGAGTATGTGCTGCATTGACTCGTGTTAGTAACTTCTTAAAGAAGCTTTGCTCACCTGTTATCTGCATCAGTGATATGCAAATTTTAGAGGCTGAAATAGCTGAAACCATAAGCATACTTGAAACTATATTCCTGCCAAGTTTTTTTGATCTCATGGTCCACTTGATTGTGCATTTGCCAGCCCAAGTTAGAATTGGTGGTCCAGTACACTTCCGGAGCATGTGGTCGGTAGAAAGGTGATCTTCTACACAAAATCTAATAGCATTTTTTGCAAATAGGCTTACAATCTGTAGTATGTAGATATTTGGGGCACTACAAAGGACATGTTCGCACTAGAAGCCATCCAGAAGGATCAATCGCTGAGGGTTATTTGTTTGATGAGAGCCTTACATTTTGTTCTCGCTATCTAAAACGGTGTGAGACTAGATTCACTCGGCAAGGCAATAATGTTGAGATGCTGAATAATGAAATATCTAGTACCAATCCATACTTTTGCCACAACGGGTAAGGTTTGGGTAGCATTGTATCATTATCGACCAATTCTTGGATCCAAGCACATAGATATGTCTTGTTCAACCACAATGAAATAGAACCTTATGTGAAGTAAGCTACCAACCCTATAGTAATATTATCTCTTCCTTTATTATTTCCTTATAATAGTTAATTTGATACACAATTTTAGGAAACATCGTGAGCACCTATCCTCAATTGGTCTTCCCAATGAAAAAGCAATCAATACTATGCAACTTGAGAAGTTTCATGAGTGGTTTCGACAACATGTAAGTAGGACATGACTTGACCTATTGTGTTGAACATTAATCATGTTAACCCATTGTAACTAACAACAATTCTATACTCAGGTCTTGGCATTAGTTGAAAGAGGTGTGGAAGTATCAGAAGAAATGCAAATTTTAGCCGAAGAGCCTTTCTTGATTGCTAGAAAATTAAACAGCTATACCATTAATGGGTTTGATTTCCATACGCACTCAAGTGATGATGGTAGACCTATTCAAAACAGTGGAGTAGCTATAGCTGGAGAAAATTCAAGAGGGGTAGAGATATATTATGGTATTATTAGGGAGATAATTGAGCTAAACTACCACCAAAAAGGATATATGGTGTTATTTCGATGTGATTGGGTTGACAATCATGAACAAGACAAATGGGTGAAAACCGACCAGTTTGGGGTTACAACTGTTAACTTCAACCATTTATTCGGTAGCGGTGATAAGTTATCATATGAACCTTTCATCTTAGCATCACAAGCCACACAAGTTTTCTATGTTCCTGAGATTGATGATGAAGGCTGGTGTGCAGTTGTCCAAAACATAAAACCACATGGCATGTACTCTATGGCAGCTGTGGATGATGAAAATATGGATGATGATGATGAAAATGTAGATCTTGAAAATGCTAATAGGGGGTTGTTAATTGATCTACACACAGATGTTGATCCCAACGTTGATTATACCAAATTTTCTCATGTAAGGACTGATATAGATGGAATAATTGTTGCTGCACCAAAGAGGAAGTAAGTGTGATAACAATTTTTTGCATTTTATTTCAGAAAACAAAATGATGAAAATTTTCTGCATTTTATTTCTGCACCATGATGAAAATTTTGTTGTTATTTTAGTTCAACTACTTGATTGTTGTATAGACTCCTAACTCATTTTTAAACACTTACAGGAGCAGTAGCAAAAATGGCAACCACATCAAGAAGCGCAGAAAGAATTCCTGAATATGAACTTGAAAAGAACAGAAATATAGTTGAAGTACTTAGAAAACAAAATGAGAACATGAAGAGAACTTTGAATCTTAAAGGTCTATCAGATGCATTGGAGTCACAATGCCACCCTGCTCCCAGAAAGAAGGAAAAGGTATTGTTGCTACACTTGAAAAGAACTAAAAAAGATATGTAAAGCTGAAAATTGATGTGTGTGTGTGCGTTTATGAATCTGTACACATTGTATTTCTAGTGCATTATTTTCCCACTTGCATTTGCTATGGTATCCTATTTTTAATACTTAACACTGATTTATGTGGTTAATTGTAGAGACAAAAGCAAACTTTTGTTTTAGAAACCCAAGCTCCAGTCCGGCAACTGCGGCCTACACCAAGATTAACAACTGAAATTTTAACTGAACCTGGGGCTGTATTGAATGCACCCGAGGTTGTATTGAATGAACTTGAAGGTATGCTTCTTGACTTTCATGTGTGTATCTTGCAATTGAATGATAATGCACTAATAGTACTAAACATATTTTCTACATTTATTGTGTATTAGGCCAGGAAAGGGAGGTCAGGATAGTTACTGCCATGAAAAGCATATGGGGAAGGCAAAACAAGCCTAAACTCAAGTTGGAAATTAATGAGTATGGTCAGCCTTGTGGTAAATCTGCTACACGGTTTGCTAACTTTGTTGGAACACAAATAAGAACCAAGGGTTTTCCGGTTGAATTTGATGATTGGAGGAAGGTTGATCTGTCGAAAAAACTTGCTTTATGGAAGGAGGCAAAGGTAATGCGTTTTGGACTGTTCTTATGTCTTGGATGCTATCTTAGTATTGTTCTCTAATTGCTTTATTTGAATGCCTATTTTTCAGTTGTTTTGGGAATTAGACCAACGAGTTTTCCAATGGTATATGAAAACAGCACAAATTAAATGGAAAGACTTCAAATCAGACCTAAAGAGGGAATATTACGATGAATCATATGAGTATGATGAACTTATAGCATCAGGTGATTCTAGAGTACATCCTGACCAATGGAAGTTGCTTGTTGCATTTTGCTTAACTCCAAAAGCTAAGGTATGCTCTTTATTAGGTTGGTATTGACATCTGATTCTACTTGTTTGACATGATCTTGTGACAGGCTCGCTCAATAGGAGGCAAAAAAATCGAGCAACTCATAATCAAAATCACACATCTAGAAGTAAGAGTTTTGCTCGGGTTGACACTGAAATGGTATGCAACTAGGCAGCCCTTATTTGAACTTAGATGTTTGTACATTTTGCTCATTGCTTTAATCCTTTGATTAATTGACATAGACCGAGGTGCTCAAGCATCGCCCTCATAGACATGAATTATTTATTAAAACACATACACATCGAATTAGTGGAATTCCTCAAAAAGGGTCCGCATTAAGAATTGTAAGTTCAGATGCACTTGATTTTTTCGATGCCTTTCATATTTTTGTTTATGTAGTAAATACTAGGAGCACATAACACATTCCTGAAATTTACAGAAAGAACTTCAAGATCAAGCAGGAAAGCACCCTGAATTAGTGGACAATGGTATTAAGGATGGTGATTTGTTTGCATTTGTTTGTGGAAAAGAAAAAATGGATATGTTCGTGGTATAGGATTGGGGCGAACTCCATCTGAACTAGAGTTGCCTGGAACCCAACAGTATAAATCTACAAAGCTTCAAATGGCAATGGAAGCGTGTCATGTATCTGACCAAAAAGTGGAACATTTGCAAGAACAAATGGATGACATGAAGAAGAAAATGGTAGAAATGGATGGCATGAAGAAGCAAATGGCTGAGATGAGGGAACTTCTTTTGTCTTCATAGGGGTAACGGGATGAAAGCATACCTAGAATAGGACAACAGGTAGGACTATAGTTCTATTATATTGTACCTCTACGATAGTGGAACATGGAATAACATCTACAATGCTTCATTTTGATGTAGGGCATAAGGACAAGAGAAACTAGTAATACTGAAGAATGTAATGATATTCAGGAAGACATGGCTGAGTCAAATGTTATTGGAAGAAAAGTTGTTAATACAGAGAAACATGACAGGCAACAAGGGGTAAATCTTTCTTTCCTTCTTATTATTGTGGCCCTATTTTAGGCTATGATTGAACTTCAATGAAAATTCATTTGACTTAAATCTAAATTATAATTCATTTAAAAAGATTTTATCAATATGATGCTTTATTAGCTTAAGTTTTTCTGCTTGGGATTCCCTATGCTTTTCTACACAACAATATGTATATGTACACTTGAACTTGCTTCTTTAAAATGAAATTATGTTCTGAATTACACTTTTTTCCCATAGGGTGGAAGAGATGTGATACTATATAGCATCACTAGAACTTTAAATGTCGCTGTTGCCAAAGGAACAATTCAAAGGCTGTGGTGGGGGGTGAGCCTCTAGGTTCTCAATTTTTTTTGAAATTGTCATCCATTCGGTGTTCAAAAGGGAAACTGTCTTGCCTCGTCTATATGGAGATGTGATTGCCATGGCACATGCTAAGGGGAAATCAATTGCATGGCCATCTACTATGGTAAGAATCCAGAGCACTTGCTTTATTTTATTTTCTGCTAATTGGTCACCTATTAGCCATGGGAGATGCTAAGTAATTATTAATGTTGTAGATCAAAGATGCGCAGAAGGCAACAGATGTGCCACGAGGTGCAGGTAGTATAACATACTCCATACATCAATTTTGCTACGATCCATTCTTCTTATGTGATGTGATGAAGTTGCTGTGATTGGAATTAGTGGAATGTTGGCTGCATGTGAGAAACCATCTATTTAATATCATGTTTTTCTCCTATCTAATTCATGTTATCGATTTACTTCTTGACTATATAATATTATAGGAAGTAGACACATGGGCAACTTCCATATAAAGAATTTCTAAATCATATCTGTAATTTATTCAGGAGAATAAAGCCATGCATAATCTGTTTGTACCAATTTTTGTATGAAGTTTGAACATTTTTTGGGTTGAATGCTCACTTTCTTGAGCAATTTGTATGGATTTCAGGTACTTAGCCACCTAGCGCATGGATATGATGACTTTGTCACAGAACATTCAGCCAACTTCAACCATGTCATGAATCTTATGTGTGTTATTTGGTGCTTCATGTATTTTGGCGTAGAACTTTATGCTCATGGATATGACTTGTGTTCTGGACTAGTGTTTGAACTCTTCTAGACTAGCAAATATTGTTCTGGACTAGTGTTGTCTTCTGGATGGATGGTTGAACTACATTGGTTGTTGTGAACCTGGGTCAATATATATGTATGTTGTCATCTTGATACTGTTTGCGGATGAAATTTGTGCATGGTGTATGTATATCCAATATTTTCATTTCAATGCTGTTTGTCGAAGACATTTGAGCAGTGCATATGTACCAAATTATTGTTTTGGATGTACATTTTATATGTATGCTGTACACTCCTATCTAGACAGAGTATGTGTTGGCAAACGTACCTAACTAACCTGACATTTTAAGTGTCGGCCAAGGTATGTGTCTAGACTAACAGACTAAGTGTCGGCAAAGGTAGATGCCTAGACAAGCAGACTAAGTGTCAGCAAAGGTAGATGCCTAGACAAGCAGACTAAGTGTCGGCAAACACATAGACCTATAAGGACAATCTATATGTCGCCAAAGGTAGGGTGTATGCCCACAAACCAACTGTCGGGGTAGGTAGGGTGTATGCCAACAAACCAACTGTTGGGATAGGTAGGGTATATGTATGCAGTAAATCTGTCGGCGTAGGTAGGGTGTACGCCGACTGAAAATGTGTCGGGAAATAAAAAACTGTCGGCAATACCTTTGCCAACAGCAAGTCCTCCGACTGTTTTATCTTGTGTCGGCATAGGTGTTAGCTACAATTTATGTGTCGGCAAAGGTACCCTATGCCAACAGATTGATGTGTCACAAAATATTGACTGTGGTGTAGTTATGGCCTGTATGAATACATGGTGATGTCATTTGGATTGACCAATGCCCAAGCCTACTTCATGTACCTCGTGAACAAAGTATTCATGGAGTACTTGGACAAGTTTGTTGTCATCTTCATTGAGGACATACTCGTCTTCTCCAAGTCTGAAGAAGAGCATGAGCAACACTTGAGATTGGTCCTAGACAAGCTTCGAGAGCACCAGCTTTATGCCAAATTCAGCAAGTGTGAATTCTGGCTGCATGAAGTTGGATTCCTGGGTCATGTGTTGACTGCAGAAGGATTGTCAGTCGATCCTGCCAAGATTGAAGCCGTGACTGAATAGCAATCCCCAACCAATGTGAAGGAAGTCGGGAGCTTCCTCAGACTCGCGGGATACTACCGCAACTTCGTTGAAGGATTTTCGAGCATTGCCCGACCCATGACTCAGCTTTTGAAGAAGAACAAGAAGTTCGAATGGATGCCGAAGTGCGAAGAAAGCTTCCAAGAGCTCAAGAGGAGATTGACAACAGCCCCAGTTTTGGCCACCCCCGATATTCACAAAGAGTTTGTGATATATTGTGATGCATCGAGAACCAGGGTTGGAGGTGTTCTGATGCAAGAAGGCAGAGTCGTAGCATATATATCCAGACAGCTACGTCCTCACGAAGAGAACTACGCTACTCACGACCTTGAGTTGGCAGCCGTAGTTCATTCCTTCAAGACATGGTGACATTACCTTCTGGGGAAGCGATGTGAGATATACACAGACCACAAGAGTTTGAAGTATATTTTCACCCAAAGAGAATTGAACATGACGCAGCGAAGGTGGTTGGAGTTTATCAAGGACTATGACCTCAGTGTTCAATACCACCCTGGAAAGGCTAACGTGGTAGCTGATGCCTTAAGCAGAAAGGCTTGTTCCTTGAATGCTATGATTAAGGAAAGGCTACCCGCTGATGGTGTCCTGGACTAGGGGGTACTCACCACGTCGTCTCCCGACCAGTGGGTCGGGCCGAGGACCCCCAGGGTGATTCACTAATGGGCCACTTCGGGCAGCCCATGATGCATACAATGGAGATTCCACAAGACTTGGTGCACAATGCAAGGACTCCTCTAAACCCTAGGCCTACGGTGCATTATATAAACCGAGGCCAGGCTAGTCAATAGACAATCTCAATCTCATATTCATTACTACAATCTCGTGGTAGATACCTGTACTATGTACTATCCCCATATCAATACAATCAAAAGCAGGACGTAGGGTATTATCTCCTTGAGAGAGCCCGAACCTGGGTAAATCTTGTGTCCATGTTAGTATCGCTCCAAGATGCCTAGCTTAGGACCCCTACTAAGAGATATGCCGGATTTGACACCGACATTGGTGCTTTCATTGAGAGCCTGCTGGGTAGTCACCGCGGTGCGATGGGAATTCAGATCAGCTCCATTGCGATCTACGCTTCGGAACCGAGCTACATTGTCAACGTCGGCATCTTTGTCGCCGGGTTGACTGGTCACCTCGGCTAGGCCGAGGACTGCGCGCCACGTCAGGTTATCTAGATCGGACGGGTGTCTTCATCAACATCAACTCCAATTTCAACCAAGATCATGGAAGAATCCTCCATGGTGCTCAGGGGCTCAACGTCAACATTGCCCTCGCGCGATCATGCAGTTTTTCAGGACAGCAAATTCGTG
The DNA here is from genome assembly GCA_039707655.1 of Elymus sibiricus. NCBI lineage: Eukaryota > Viridiplantae > Streptophyta > Magnoliopsida > Poales > Poaceae > Elymus > Elymus sibiricus. The sequence continues at coordinate 214,192,596 of CM077665.1, read as the reverse complement.
TTCGTCGTCCCCGCCTCCTCGAGGTCGCTTTGACGATTGCTTTGGTGGAATTGTGCGGAACTGAGTCTAGAATAACCCTGCAAAATTTCTTCACGTTCCGATGGAGGAATCTCCGGCGATCTACAATATACCGGAGCCCTGTCAAATCTGGACGTGAATCTAGATGACTTTAGGGCGAGGATTCCAGCGCCCAGCTCATTCATCCTTTGGAAGATCCGACCGTTGATCCGCTGCGGAATTCCTACATCGACTCAAACTTTCAGCTCGATCATACCGTTCAAACTCCGGGAACGGCCCGATAAGTGCGTCAATTTTCGGATCTATTTCCTGCGCGAAAACGAATAGGACCCGAATTCATCTTTCTTCATGAACGGGATATTGGACATCCTTCTTAAAGGAATTTTTTCAGGGTATTGTGTTGTTCTCAAACACGTGCCCATAAATTTTAAGTCTTTTTTTAGGCAATTTTCACCGTCGTGCCAATGTCAAACCGGCCCGACAACATTGCTCCACGGCTGCCGACCTGCGCTAGATCTTCGCTTCGTCGAGCCGAGGTCAACCTCTTCAGATTCATCACCTCGGCAAGCCAACCAAGAGTTCGGCAACCCGACCAAGAGTTCGGCATCGTTGCCCCACGGATTGCACGGGGCTGGCACACCGGAATCGCCGCGCGGTCACTTCATCAAGCTGGCATCGACCGCGTCACAAATTTTGACCTGCGTTATCGCCGACGTGCCGCCTTTTCTTCAAACCAATAACCACCACGCCGACCTGCTTTAACACGTCGGATGACATGGAGGCTCCAGCATCTCTCTGCCGATCTGCTCCAACACCCCGGCTAGACCGGGGGCTTCGCCATCTCTTCATCAACCTACTGCTGGGATTTTGGCGTCACCGGCCGACCAGCTTCATCACCTCTGCTGGACCGGGGGCTTCGCCTCTCCACATCGGCCGTACTGCATAGCCACTTCATCAAGCCGAGCTCTTTGCTCGGGCACCTCTGGACCGGCTTGGGGGCTGGGACCTCGATCCGCCACAAGCTCGGCCCACGTTATCAACGCTGAGCACATAAACCAGCTAAGTCACTTTCATGCTCAACTTTTTTCAATTTTTAATTTTTGTTCGGTTCGACCAAACATTATATTTGTGTAAACTAAAAAAGTTTGTTTGTTAAAAACACTTCCTTTTCCTATGATAACCGGTGGCTTCGCCATCACGCTGCCGAACTACTCTGTCTCCTCGGCTGGACCAGGGGCTTTGCCTCATCGCAGCAACCGTGTTGCATCGCCACGTCTCAAATGGAGCTCTTCGCTCGATTACCTCAGGCTTGGGGGCTGGGACCTCGGCCAGGCCGAGGACTACGTCTCCATCCCACCATAACCCCGGATTACACCCATAACATTAACAAGCTAAGTCGTTTTCGTGATCAGCTCTCTTTGAAATTTTATTTTTTTGTTCGGTTCAACCAAACATTATATTTTTTGTTAAACAACAAAAAATTGTTTGTTAAAAACTTTGTTTGTTAAAAATTTCTTTACCCGATTTAACCGGGGGATCTTTAATTTGTATGAGCTGTTTTATAATAAATGAGTTTTCTTCTTGGTCGTTGCAAAGTCTTTTTCTACTACTCCTTTTTCCGACACTAGTGTGTGGTCAATAGCCGGATAGCCTGGTTTCTTTCTAAAGTTGCTCGAGTTTAGTTCGCTAAACAAGTCTCGGAGAAACACTCCGCCTTCGGGATATGGAGGTTGAAGCCAAAGGATGGCCCGCTTGGAGCCCGGAGATCGGATGTATCATGTTAAAGCACGACCGAAGCACATATTAATTTTAAGACCAGTTTCGGATTGGCACAATTTTCTTTTATCTAAACATAAAAAAAATTGGCATAAATTTTTGTTTTTTCCGAGCATAACACTTGCAGTACACTTTTAAAGCATCGGCAATATCAACAGGGGGCTGCGACTAGAGCCAAACCCACCAAAAGCCAAGGCACTCCGAGGAGTCCTCGGCAAAACGTTCTCGCATATTGCATTATATGCACCAGTTTCGAATTGTGTCTTTGGTCAATAGTTGGGTTGCCCGGCTCCTGTGCTTGCCTCCTACGTTCCGCTTTGTTCGGCTAGGAGTGCAAAGGGAGAAGCACTGCGATTGTACTTCCGGTATAACTGGTTAAGTACCTCAGTGGAGAAAGCCGAAAACTGACTGTCACAATGAGCATAAACTGGTTGGCGATCCGATGACTGTATTAAACAACCGGCCTTTCATAAAATTGGCCGGAGTGTTAACGGCTTGACCTCGGCTGACGCCGAACACTAACCGGGGGCTAGTAACTGGTTTCCCAAACTTTAAGCTCCCATGACCAAGTGAAAGTTATAAAGCCTAGATATCTGATTGCCTCGTTTCCACTAACACAACCACCTCCGGGCACCGAGACGTCGGCTAAGGGTTGCCTTGTTACTGTGGAAACACCCTGCGTAGCATCTACAAAGGGGTAGAAGCCGACGATGGGCCACTCTCAAATGATAAACGGTCACAAAGGAGTCAAAATAGCATATAGCATAAAAGCATTTGTATTCCATATACGAGTGCTGCCTTCCGTAATCATCATTATAATGCCATAAATATGCAACAATTTGACTTAAGATTTTGGCCAAGCTGGGTTGCCTGGCTCCTGTGCTTATCCCATACGTTCCCAATTGTTCGGCTCGGGGGTAAAGGGAGCACCTCTGCGATTGTTACTTCTGGGTCATTCGTGTTAGTACCTCAGACTGGGTGAAGCCGAAAGCTAGCCATCTTAAGAATATAATTGATCGGCAACGACGGAAGTGAAAATTTAGGTTCACTAAGGACCACAGAGTTCGGAAACTTTCCCCGAACTAAATCCTCAATATTTTCCTCCCACATTGATCGGAGTTGAGGTTTCACGATCATGGTCAACATGATAGCCTGGGAAAAGGAACTTATAAAGGAACTATTTTTCCCAGAAGATGTTTCTTACGTTAAATAGTAATATAACATATCTCTCCGCATACCTTTGTTTATAAAACCATATGGCCGGATTGCCTTGTTTGTCGTAAATCTTTGCCCTCATACAGGCTTTATAAAGTAGGACAAACACTCCTCGGTTACTGGTCGAGGAGGCTGAAGCCGATGGTGGGTCAACAAAGTCTTGTACAATGCGGATCCAAGCATTAATGATGTAAAGTACTTGGATACATAGAATCATTACACATAAATTGTGTCAGATGTAACAAAGTTTGTGTCACATAAATATCGATCCTTAATTCGACCACCCGTGCCCAAATTAAGGCTCGGGCGCTACTGCACTGGTTATTCAATGCAGCAAATTCAAAGTGCAATACCGTTTCCATAGAGAATCGATCCTCGGATTGGTCGGCCGCACCCAACCTGAGTCTGGGAAACTAGGCGCACCGCGTTTCTGTTCCTAAGTATGCTGCCGAGCAAGGACTTGATCCTTAGGCCAATTTTGCAAATCGACCTAAGTCTCAAGGGCTACTGGGATTAGTGGTTTTCTTTTATCCTTCAGGTGCATCATGGGTTTTAGACCGACACGCACCTTGCAGGCTTCTGGCTATATGTCTCGGCAGAGAATAAATTGCACCAATCAAAAATATCCAGAAAAATCAGCCTACGGTCGGGGTGGTGCACCACCTCGGAAGCAGTCGGGCATAAAGCTCGAGCGCAAGTGGCTGGCTCCATAGAGGGCATTTCCGGCATTAAGCTCGGATGAACTCCTTCAACTTTTTCAAGACCGAGGTAATCTATGACACCTCGGATATAGTCCGGCGTTGGAGCTCGGACATAGTCCGGCGTTGGAGCTCGGCTGTAAAAAGACACCTCGGATGCAGTTCGGCGTTGGAGCTCGGACGCAAGAGGACACCGCCGCAAGGGAAACACTTTAAACCCGAGGTGTGCCGTAAAAAATAATAAGGCATTGATAAAGGCCGAGAACTTAAAGGGGCTCCTCGGATGCCCGACGTGTGAACTCTTCGGATTCAGCTCGGCGATCCTCAAGATCAGACATGGGAAGATTTGTTGAACCAGTTTTCAAGACCGACGACCGAAGACAAATAACTGTGTGGAAGAACCGAGGAGCGGCCCCAACTTGAAGACCGGTTCAGGGGCCTACTGATGGTGTCCTCGACTAAGTGGCCGAGGACCACCAGGGTGATTCACTAATGGGCAACTTCGGGCAGCCCATGATGCATACAAGGGAGATTCCACAAGACTTGGTGCACAATGCAAGGACTCCTCTAAACCCTAGGCCTACGGTGCATTATATAAACCGAGGCCAGGCTAGTCAATAGACAATCTCAATCTCATATTCATTACTACAATCTCGTGGTAGATACCTGTACTATGTACTATCCCCATATCAATACAATCAAAAGCAGGACGTAGGGTATTATCTCCTTGAGAGAGCCCGAACCTGGGTAAAATCCTGTGTCCATGTTACCATCGCTCCAAGATGCCTAGCTTAGGACCCCTACTACGAGATATGCCGGATTTGACACCGACACACGCCCTGTATGAAGAGCTTGAAAGCTTCGGCTTGGAACTAGTTGCACCTGGATTCCTAGCCAGCCTCGAAGCAAAGCCTACCTTGATGGATGATATTAAGGAAGCCCAGAAGGGACACGAGAGCATTGAAGGCATCAAGAGGAAGATCAAGGCAGGCAAGGCCCAGGATTCTCAGTGGATGAACAAGGAGTTGGATGGTTCGGGAAGCGCATCTGCGTACCCAACAAAGGAGAACTCAAGAACTTGATCTTGCAAGAAGCTCATGACACTCCATACTCCATCCACCTTGGAGGAACCAAGATGTACCAAGACCTCAAAACAAGATTCTGGTGGCATGGCATGAAACGGGAGATAGGCACCTTTGTTGCTAAGTGTGACATATGCCAGAGAGTCAAAGCTGAGCATCAGCGACCCGCTGGACTATTGCAACCTCTCAAAGTGCCTGAATGGAAGTGGGACAAAGTCGGGATGGACTTCATCACCGGACTACCAAGGCCAAACAGGGGACATGATTCTATCTGGGTCATTGTCGATCACCTGACCAAGGTAGCCCACTTCATTCCCGTCAAGACGACCTACAATGGGAACCAACTGGCCAACCTCTACATCAACCGGATCGTGAGCCTCCACAGAATACCTAAGGAGATCGTGTCAGACCGAGGTACCCAGTTTACCTCGAGATTCTGGAATAGATTCCAAGAAGCCTTGGGAACCAAGCTTTCCTTCAGCACTGCCTTTCACCCCCAGACCGGTGGACAGATGGAACGAGTAAACCAGATACTCGAGGATATGCTCCGTGCTTGTGTATTGGCGTATGGAGCCAAGTGGGAAGATTGCTTGCCATTTGCCGAGTTCTCCTACAACAAGAGCTACCAGTCGAGTCTTCAGATGGCACCATTTGAGGTGTTGTATGGACGCAAGTGCCGCACTCCCCTCAATTGGCCGAAAACTGGAGAAGGACTAGTCTTTGGCCCAGACATCCTCTGCGAAGCAGAAGAGCAAGTTCAACTCATCCGAGAGCGTCTCAAGACTGCCAAGACCAGACAGAAGAGCTACGCTGATTCCCACCGTCGGGACATGAGTTTCCGTGTTGGAGACCATGTTTATCTCCGAGTCACGCTTCTCAAAGGAACCAAGCGTTTTCACGTCAAGGGGAAGCTTGCACCAAGATACATCGGCCCCTTCAAGATCACTGACAGACGAGGAGAAGTTGCTTACCAGCTAGAGCTACCTTTCGAGCTATCAGACATGCACAACGTGTTCCATGTGTCACAACTCCGGAAGTGTCTCCCAGTCCCCAACCGCCCCGACCTCTACAAGGACATCGACCATCAAGCCATCGACCTTTAACCAGACCTCACTTATCGTGAGAGGCCAGTTCGCATTTTGGATGAAGCGGAGCGTTGCACCCGAAGCCGCACCATCAAGTACTTCAAGGTTCAATGGAGCAACCACACTGAAGCTGAAGCAACCTTGGAGCGTGAAGACTATCTTAGATCTGAGTTCCCTTATCTTTTTAGCGCTTAGCCTAGGAATATTGGGGATGAGATTCTTGTAAGGGGGCTAGGTCTATCACACCCTGTGTTTGTATCACTTTCTATGCTTGGATTTACAAAATTTCTAACCAATTAAAACTTTCGAGTGCATATGCTTGTTTGAATTGTTGCTTGTTTGCTTGTTGGGTTGTTTGTGTATGGCACTCTTAGGTTCTGCTCCTATCCATATTATCTTCCTTGATCCAAACTTCTTGCCCAATGATCATACCATGTGTATAGTACCTAAAACTATTTTTATCAAAATTTATTTTTGGCCACAAAGGATTTATTCAAATTAGGTTTTAAAAAACCCCTGAATTGAGGTTTGCACTACAAGTCCTCAAATTGGGTGGATCCCTTTTCCCCAAAGACTTTATTTGGAACCTACTATATATATGACTTCCCAAAACCACCAAATATTAATTTTAAAGATTATTTTGCTATTTAATTTAAAGGCTTTTTCTTATGGACAGAAATGGTTTTTTCATAGGGAAAAATTATTTAAATGCTTTAAAAATATTTGAGAAAATTTAGGGAAACTCAGTGGACATATATTTTCCATATATATGAGTTTCAATACATGGTCATGTTCAAAATCATGGGCAAAACCCCTCAAAACCCTTTCTGCCCAAATCAATCTTTTGAAATATTTCTATAAGAAATATTCTCAATAAATTCCAGGAAAATTCCAGCAAGACAAACATGTCATATGTGATGATCTTGCAAAGTTTCATCTCAATCCCAATTCATTGGCTTCACCAAAATATTCCAAAACCATTCCTGTCCAGAACCAATTTTGAGGAACTGTACATTGTGAAGCTTCTTCCCTTGACCCCAAACTTTGTGGGCATGATCTAAACCCCAAATAATGATGCCACACCAAGTTGGGGATTTGTGGGAAGTGAAATGCATGCCTAGATCTACAAAAATCTGATTCTGTTGATTTCTAGGGTTTTACAAAGTTACATTGTGAACTTTCTTCAATCAATCTCAAACTTGGTGATAAACCAGAATTCTAACCACCATTTGACCCTGACAAATCTTATGTCAAGCAAAGCCCATTTGCTTGCCCTAATCCACATCAAACACCTTCTGCATATTTAGTAAAACCATGTTTGACCCCCTTTCTCTGTTCTCCTTGGGTCCAACTTTTTACCACACCATCTTGCAATGATCAATCACCTCCAGTAAAAACACCAAGCCCTCAAGCCACTGATTGGTGGGGTAAAACCCCATTTTTACCCTTTGGACAGCATGACCAGCACCTCTTTTACCTCCTCCTCCTTTCACCTCTACTCTCCCTAGCTCCCACTAGCTCCTAGAGAATCTCCAGAACCCCCCATAAGCTAATGGACAAGCTTTGGCATGCCCAGAGCGCGTGGACACGCCACTGGCATGCCAAACGCATGCTCTAGAGCACGCTACAGTGCCTCCCCGCACTGTAGCCGGAGCATCCCGAGGGGCCCCGACAGCCTTGGGATGTGGAAAGATGTCCCCTAGATTCCCCTCGACGTCCGCGTCCCTCCAAGCGGTCGGCCCCCTCTCCAGTCTCTCTCCGATGACCTCCCGCGTGCATGCCCGATGCCGCCCAGCTCGACCAACCGTGGGGCTCGCACGCGCGCGTTCCCCCGCCTCCTCTCTCCTCTCCCTAGACATGGACGTGCTCCACAAACTCCCCAGACATGCCCACTCTTCCTCCCGTGCCCTCTGCCCTTGGCCCCATCCTCAGCGGCGCACGAGCACACGGTACGCCGCCGCTTCCCTATAAAGAAGACACCCCCGAGCTCCATCTCCCCTCTGTTCGCTCTATCTCATCCCCAATCGACCACCCTAAGCACCCACTTGAGCTCCCGAGCCCCCTGTGCCTGGATCGAACCAGGGATGCGCCATCTCGCGTCTCCAGCGATCTCCAGGTAGCAAGCCCCTCCGGCCCTCCTTCTCCTCCCGTTGGTCCTCTCTCACCCATCTGATCAGGTCCCCCTCCTCCCCGTCCATTTTGTAGCACGGGACGGCCCCTGCGATTGCCTCCCGAGCACCTCCGCCGCGGCCACCTCTTCGCCGGAGACCAGCGGCTCCTCTCCGTCCTCCTCCTCCACCACCTGACAGGTGGCGACACCCTGGTCTAGTTCCCGCACTCACCCATCGTCGTCGTGCCCCGCACCATCGCCGGTGAGCGCCGCCCCTTCTTTGTCGAGAGGAAGGCGATGACAGGTGGGCTCCACCTGTCATCGACCCCTCTCACTCCCTCCCCCCTCTGTGTGACTGGCCACCGGGCCCCACACGTCAGGTTTAAAACCTGACGCACGTGGGGCACCGGCTTGCCCGACCTGGCTGGCCACTGGGGCGGCCCAGAGGCTGGCCATTAGGCCCATGGGGCACAGTGGCCCTTTCCTTTTTTTCTTTTTCAGTGCATTTTCCAAAAATCCCACAAGACAAAATAAAATTCCAATGACGATAATTTTTCCACAACAAATCTTAGAATAATATGTAGAATTTAATAGTGCCAGTTGTAAAAAAATTTGAAAACATTTTATGTACTGATTTTATTTAAATGCTAGTTTTGAATATTTTTGCCTCTGTTAAAAATAGTTTTGAAAACCTTTTCCACCCCAAAACCTTAGGAAAATATTTTTAGTGTTGCTTTTAGGTTTTATCAGAATAGAGTAACATTTTTAAAGTGGCTTTTGTGCTCTGTTTTGTTGTGATGCTTATTATTATCGTTATTTATCGCGACGATAGATTGCGCTGTTGACAAGGGAGTTGGACCCGAAGACTTTGAAGACCCCGAAGACTTTGTTGAGCCAGGCAAGCAGCCCTTTGACCATGACTACGAAACCTCTTATTGTATGGCATATAGCACATTATTTCTTGATGATGATCATGTTGATGTGGTATCCCCTTCGGTGGGATGCCTCCGTTACTTCCTTGTTGATACTTGCATCGTGCATGACCCTACCTTCTTATGAGGGTTATGCGGGTGGGAGTAGATAGGATGCTTAGTAGATGCTACGCAAAGTGGGACGGGAATATGCATGGTGTTGGAAACAAGAGTGTTTTGAAAGACTTTTCGAAAACCCCGTCGGGTGCCACTAATGCCGGAGGGAGATGATGTTGAGCTAGGTAACCACTTGATAAAGAAGTGGTGTACCGGAGCAAGTGAGTGTGTGTGGTTTTCGAAAACGGATTGGTGTAAGTTGCGACCGTTATTCCAACATTACATGTACAACCACGATACCCCTTATGGGACGGGGCTTTGTTGACTACCTTGCAGGGTACTAGCATAGAGCCCGCATTACTAGTGGTGGGAGAGTGTGAGTTACTCTCTCAATACGGTAGTGCCTGGTAGGGCGACCATGCGCTGTCTTTACAGGCACCGGGCACACCATTGTGTTCCTTCATGGATGGTACTATGTGGAGCGATGCTCGTGTTTGTGCATCATGAAGACACGGACCAACGAGTGGACTCTTTGTTTAGTATCACTAGGGGAAAGGCAATGTTGGGGTGCTTACCTCGGGTATGTAATATACCGCAAGTCATGGATGACACGGAAGTTCCCCGAGTCTTGTGGGTAAAGTGTGCAACCTCTGCAGAGTGTAAAACTATTCGAATAGCCGTGTCCACGGTCAAGGACAGTTGGATGACCGCTCTTGTGCTATGTCCAATGATTACTAAACTTGGTGTGTGCGTGTGTGTTGGTGACAAGGATGAAACTTGAGCTGAGTCCGATGACTTGGCATGTTGATGAACACGAGATGTTCAACCCCTGCTTGTCATGATAACTGTGGCTTGATGACATGAATGTCTGTCAACAGTTGATGCATGCTTACTTAAGTTACTTGATCATGCATTGCACTTAAAATCTAGCTTTCTGCAAACTACCTACTTAGTGCTATGTCATGCATTGTTATACCTTGTTCCAAAACTTGGGTTGCTTGCGAGTACATTCAAAGTACTCATTGGCTTGCCACTAGTTATTTAATTGGCCAGGCATGGAAGAGCAGGAATATGGTGAAGAGTTCGTTGGTGACGAATATGCGAACTAGGACGCTTCCCAGTCAGAATGCCTGTAGGTTTAAGGCAGATGGCATGGGTTCATGCTTCCGATCAAGATTTCCGCTGCTTGGTATGTTTAAGTGTTTGGCCCTTGCGGCCCTATCTATGTAAGACTAGACCTTCATGGTCTTTATTTGTGTAAGAAGCTAAATGTGGATGTAAGACTCTTGTTATTCAGCTTGTGTGTGTTCAGTGAGCATTGATCTCTGGGATCACTGTACACGTGCATTCGGTGATCACGACTTATGAGTCGGGGTCCCCACAGCGTCACGGCGGGGAACTTTAGCAGACGATGGCCACCTTTTGTCAGGATAAGCTGTGACCCTATCCCCTTTCAAAATGGCCGTTGTGGCAACCCCTCCCGCCTGATATTTTCGGGGGAAGAGGACCGGGGCCAATATAAGGAAGGGACCAGCCCCCGCAAGAAGGGAGAGACACTTCGGTTGGGCAAGAACAACTCTTGTACTCCTCTTCCTCCTCAAGCAATCCACCAAGCAGGACTAGGGTTTTACACCGCGAGGTGACCCGAACGTGGGTAAACTCTATGCATCCTTGTTCGTCTTCCTAGCTCAAACCACCGGAGAGTCATCGTGAGGTTGCGACATAGAGTAGGGATGGAGAGCGAGCGCACCCCAGTGTTCAAACCTTCTTGGGTCTGCGAAGCCCCGAATCCAACACACTCAAATGCTCCAGACAGATATGGGAGGAATTACTCATGATCAAAACCAATTTACGAGGATAGCATGAAGCTGAGATGACGAATCTTCCAAAGAACGAACAAATATTTAAGAGAAACTCTTGTTTAGTTTTCAAGCTGAGAATGATGGCGAGAAACACCACCAAGAATTATGGACGCACTCTAGAACAATGAATAAGGAAAGGTGAGCCAACGATGAAATAATTCGAAGGGATCTTGGAGGAGGAATATGACTGATGAAAATCATTCTTACATCATATTTGAAAGGAACTTGAGATCTCCGGAAAGATTAGAAGAGACAAGTGAGATCCTGGGAAAAACCTGTGGGATGGGCCCACTAAAAGAAACATCGTTGAAATAATTGCTTAGAAAGAAAGATTGCACCGGTACAACTTAAGAACTTGATGAGGTGAGACCCTCGAAATAATTTGAAAGGATTATGAACGGAAACACGAACCTTCAGAGATATCTTCAGCACTCTAGATAGAATAGAGAGAGACGAATAAGGAAGAGAGGCTTGGATAAGAATTACCAACATGAGAAATATTTAACAAATGAAAAGGATATGATGAACACACAGAGGTTGAATCGGATCCACCGGGGACGAAAACAAGAACAAAGTATGATGAACTTAGCTCTTGAGCATCTTCACAATGAATCACCAGATACAAAATGGAAGAAAAGATAGCGGAAGCATCACATGAATTGAAAGGCACTTGGACGATAATTTATTAGTTGAAAGAAAAGGGCGGGAGGGTGGGGAAAAACAAAGACAACTTAGAATGCATGAAATGAACGCCGGAAGAATATGAGGATTGATCTTGCAAAAATTGAAGATGATTGCATTATCTTGACGAGAAGCACTCCGGTTAGGAATAAGATTTGACATGACAATTTGATTGAGCAAAATGATTAGCACTCCCACATACATATGAGAACACTGCTTAGGAAGGATATGAAATCACCACTTGACATCGAAGAAACTCGAATTACCGTACTCCAACAGGAAACAAAGGATGTGGCTTGCAAATTAAGCCGGAAACAAATACATAACCCATTAGCATTTGCTGGAAGGATAATCCTAGGTAACTACTTGAATTCCCACCTAAGAACTTCCGAAATCTTTGGTTATCCAATCGGGTCCACGGATACACGAAGTAAAATCCATCACTCAACTCCTAGCAGTAAAATCAATCAGTCAACACTACAGGAATCAGGCTCTTTGCCGTCTGCCATGGCGACGGCAAAGGGCAGAACCACTGACGGCAAAGGCCTTTGCCGTTAGCTAGCAGACGGCCAAATTTTCGTCCGAATAAACTCCAGTAAAGGGGTTCTTTGTCGTCTGCCTTGGCTCAGCGGACGGCAAAGTTTTTTTGCCGTCAGCCTGCAGATGGCAACAAGGCTGGACGGTGTAGCACTGACGTTAGCACCGTTAGGTGGCTAACGGCCCCCACCCAGCCCTTTGCCTTCTGCCCCCGGACGGCCGCCACCACAACCCTTTGCCGTCTGCCCCCGGACGGCCCCCACCCCAGCCCTTTGCCGTCTGCCCCCGGATGGCCCCCACCCAGCCCTTTGCCATCAACGCCCGGACGGCCCCCCACCTAGCCCTTTGCCGTCTGCCCCCAGACGGCAAAGAGGCCAAATGGCCCCAGGCCTGGTGTTCCCAGGTTGAACCGGTGGCTGCCACGTGCCCTCTTTGCCGTCGGTGGCTGACGGTAAAGAGGTCTTTGCCGACGGTGGCAGACGGCAAAGAGCCAGTATTGCCTCTTTTTTGCCTGTTTTCGTTATATTCGAGAATTTTCACAGGAAAATATATGATATATATATATTTCATAGAAACAATATCCCTGCCATATGGATATGATCAACCAACAATTATACCAAATTGAAATTATCAAATGTCGCATTGTTCACCATATTACAATAGTTTCATCCATACATACATAGTTTCATCCATAGGTAGAAAGTTCCACATAAGTTCATCGATAGAAAATGAAAACAGAAAGTAAACACTAGCACTACATCAAAGCAAGTTGCCGTGAAGTGAATCAAATCTGCAAAATTGGAAATAAGAAAGTTAGAAGAAGAATACTAGAAGAAGTAGAAGAAGATCTAGAAGAAGAAGAAGAGCTAACTAAGCTTATTGTTTCATTTTGCAAGAAAATAAGCTTATTATGTCATTTTAGAGCTAACCTAGGTAATTATGCCATTTTTGACCTACCTAAGCTTATTGTGTCATTTTGCAAGAAAATAAGCTAAGTATATGGGATTTATGAGGTTACCAAGGCTATTATGCCATTTTTGAGTTAACTAAGCTTATTATGTAATTGTGGAGGAAACATAGCTAAGTATAGGTCATTTTAGAGCTAACCTAGGTAAAATAGGTCATTCTAGAGCTAAGGAAGCTTATTATCTCATTTGGTAGGAAGCAAAGCTAAGTATAGGTCATTTTAGAGCTAACTTAGGTAAAATAGGTCATTTCGGAGCTAAGTAAGCTTACTATGCCATTTTGGAGGAAACAAAACTAAGTATAGGTCATTGATGAGCTAACCAAGGTAAACTAGGTCACTTTAGAGCTAAGTAAGATTATGTTGGGGAACGTTGCATGGGAAACAAAAATTTTCCTACGCACACACAAGATCTATCCATGGTGATGAGCATCTACGAGAGGGAGAGTGAATCTACATACCCTTGTAGATCGCTAAGCGGAAGCGTTTAAGAAACGCGGTTGATGTAGTCGAACGTCTCCGCGATCCAAATCGCACGTCGTCCCTCGATCCGATCACGAACTAGTGCCGAACGGACGGCACCTCCGCGTTCAACACACGTACGGCTTGATGACGCCTTCACCTCCTCGATCCAGCGAGCGATGGTGAAGTAGTGGTTGAGTTCCAGCAGCACGACGGCGTGGTGATGGTGGTGAGGAACAATCTCTGCAGGGCTTCGCCAAGCGCTACGGAGATTATGACGGAGGAACTAGAGGGCTAGGGTTGCCGGCACACGGCTTGGGAAATCCTGATGTGTCCCGTGTGCTAGCCCTGCCCCTCTATTTATATGTTGAGCCTTGGGGTCTAAACTTGGAGTAAAAGCCTCCTCCGGGTCGGTTTTGCCCGCACAAGGTCGGTTTGGCCCGCAGGGAAAGAGTCCAACTCGGATCCCTGCCGAACCGTGCACAGCCGCGCACAAGCGGTAGTACCGCTTCACACAAGCGGTAGTACCGCTTGGGCGGTAGTACCGCTTCACACAAGCGGTAGTACCGCTCCGGCGGTAGTACCGCTTCACCAAGCGGTAGTACCGCTTACGCGGCAGCAAAACTACTTTTGCACCTTCCAATACCTTGTGGGCTTTATCCCTTTGGCTCATATAAAGTGTTGCTGCACCCGAACACTTCGGTAAACATCCGGAACCCCTTCCGGTGAACTTCGGAACCCTTCCAGAGATCAAAACACTATTATCACATATATCAATCTTTACCTCCGGACTATTCCGGAGATCCTCGTCATGTCCGGGATCTTATCCGGGACTCCGAACAACTTTCGGTCACCAACATAATAACTCAATTATACTAATCGTCACCAAACGTTAAGTGTGTAGACCCTGCGGGTTCGAGAACTATGTAGACATGACCGAGACACCTCTACGGCCAATAACCAATAGCGGGACCTGGATGCCCATATTGGCTCCTACATATTCTACGAAGATCTTTATCGGTCGAACCTCTATGTCAAGGATTCAGTTAATCCCGTATGCTGTTCCCTTTGTTCTTCGGTATGTTACTTGCCCGAGATTCGATCGTCGGTATCTCTATACCTAGTTCAATCTCGTTACCGGCAAGTCTCTTTACTCGTTCCGTAATACAAGATCTCGTGGCTAACACTTTTAGTCACATTGCTTGCAAGGCTCATTGTGATGTTGTATTACCGAGTGGGCCCTGAGATACCTCTCCGTCATACGGAGTAACAAATCCCAGTCTTGATCCATGCCAACCCAACAGACATCCTCGGAGATACCTGTAGAGCACCTTTATAGTCGCCCAGTTACGTTGCGACGTTTGATACACACAAGGTACTCCTCCGATGTCAGGGAGTTGCATGATCTCATGGTCATAGGAACAGATACTTGACATGCAGAAAACAATAGCAATAAACTGACACGATCATATGCTACGTTCGTAGTTTGGGTCTTGTCCATCACATCATTCTCCTAATGATGTGATCCCGTTATCAAATGACATCTCATGTCAATGGCTAGGAAACCTTAACCATCTTTGATCAACGAGCTAGTCAACTAGAGGCTTACTAGGGACACAGTGTTGTCTATGTACCCACACATGTATTTGAGTTTCCAATCAATACAATTATAGCATGGATAATAAACGATTATCATGAACAAGGAAATATAATAATAACCAATTTATTATTGCCTCTAGGGCATATTTCCAACAGTCTCCCACTTGCACTAGAGTCAATAATCTAGTTCACATCACTATGTGATTTACATTGTAATGAATCGAACACCCATGCAGTTCTGGTGTTGTTCATGTTTAGCCCTTGGAAGAGGTTTAGTCATCGGATCTGCAACATTTAGATCCGTGTGTACTTTGCAAATATTTATGTCGTCCTCCTTGATGTAATCGCGGATGGAATTGAAACGTCGTTTTATGTGTCTGGTCCTCTTGTGAAATCTTGGTTCCTTGGCTAGAGCAATGGCACCAGTATTATCACAAAACAGAGTCATTGGGTTAAGTGCACTTGGCACTACTCCAAGATCTGTCATGAACTCCTTCATCCAGACACCTTCCTTCGCTGCCTCCGAGGCTGCGATGTACTCCGCTTCGCATGTAGAATCTGCTACCACGCTTTGCTTGGAACTGCACCAGCTAACCGCACCCCCATTAAGAATAAATACGTATCCGGTTTGCGACTTAGAGTCATCCGGATCAGTGTCAAAGCTTGCATCGACGTAACCCTTTACGACGAGCTCTTGATCACCTCCATAAACGAGAAACATGTCCTTAGTCCTTTTCAGGTACTTCAGGATATTCTTGACCGCCGTCCAGTGTTCCATTCCTGGATCACTTTGAAACCTTCCGGCCATACTTATGGCAAGGCTGACATCGGGTCTTGTGCACAGCATTGCATACATGATAGAGCCTATGGCCGAAGCATAGGGGATGACACTCATCTTTTCTCTATCTTCTGCAGTCACTGGGCATTGAGTCTTACTCAACTTCACACCTTGCAAAACAGGCAAGAACCCCTTCTTGGACTGATCCATTTTGAACTTCTTCAAAATCTTATCAAGGTATGTGCTTTGAGAAAGTCCTATTAAGCGTCTTGATCTATCTCTATAGATCTTGATGCCTAATATGAAAGCAGCTTCTCCTAGGTCCTTCATTGAAAAACTCTTGTTCAAATATTCCTTCACGCTTTCCAACATTTCTATATTGTTTCCAATCAGCAATATGTCATCCACATATAATATTAGAAACGCTATAGAGCTCCCACTCACTTTCTTGTAAATACAAGCTTCTCCGTAAACTTGTATAAACTCGAACGCTTTGATCACCTCATCAAAACGAAGATTCCAACTCCGAGATGCTTGCACCAGTCCATAAATGGATCGCTGGAGTTTGCAAACTTTGTCAGCATTCTCTGGATCGACAAAACCTTCTGGTTGTATCATATACAACTCTTCCTTAAGGTAACCGTTAAGGAACGCTGTTTTGACATCCATCTGCCAAATTTCATAATCGAAAAAGGCAGCTATTGCTAACATGATTCTGACGGACTTAAGCATCGCTACGGGTGAGAAGGTCTCATCGTAGTCAACTCCTTGAACTTGTGAAAAACCCTTTGCCACAAGTCGAGCTTTATAGACGGTGACATTACCGTCCGCGTCCGTCTTCCTCTTAAAGATCCATTTGTTCTGAATGGCCTTACGCCCTTCAGGTAATACTTCCAAAGTCCATACTTTGTTTTCATACATGGATCCCATCTCGGATTTCATGGCCTCTAACCATTTCTCGGAATCCGGGCCCATCATCGCTTCTCCATAGCTCGTAGGTTCATCGTTGTCTAACAACATGACCTCTAAGACAGGGTTGCCGTACCACTCAGGAGCAGTACGCGTCCTTGTCGACCTACGAGGTTCGATAGCAACTTGATCCAAAGCTTCATGATCATCATCATTAACTTCCTCTTCAGCTAATGTAGGCTCCATAGAAACAACTTTCTGCGCTGCGCTACTCTCAGGTTGAAGTAAAGGTTCAACAACCTCATCAAGTTCTATCTTCCTCCCACTCAATTCTTTCGAGAGAAACTCTTTCTCAAGAAATGTTCCGTTTTTAGCGACAAACACTTTGCCCTCGGATCTGAGGTAGAAGGTATACCCAATTGTCTCTTTTGGGTATCCTATGAAGACGCATTTCTCCGCTTTGGGTTCCAGCTTTTCAGGCTGAAGCTTTTTGACATAAGCATCACATCCCCAAACTTTAAGAAACGACAGCTTTGGCTTCTTGTCAAACCAAAGTTCATATGGCGTTGTCTCAACGGATTTCGATGGTGCCCTATTTAAAGTGAATGCAACTGTCTCTAATGCATAACCCCAAAACGATAGTGGCAAATCGGCAAGAGACATCATAGATCGCACCATATCCAATAAGGTTCGATTACGACGTTCGGACACACCATTACGCTGTGGTGTTCCAGGCGGTGTCAATTGTGAAACAATTCCACACTGTCTTAAGTGACTGCCAAACTCATAACTCAGATATTCTCCTCCTCGATCAGATCGTAGGAATTTAATCTTCTTGTTACGATGATTCTCAACTTCACTCTGAAATTGTTTGAACTTTTCAAATGTTTCAGACTTGTGTTTCATTAAGTAAATATACCCATATCTACTTAAGTCATCAGTGAAGGTGAGAAAGTAACGATAACCACCGCGCGCCTCAATACTCATCGGACCGCACACATCAGTATGTATGATTTCCAATAAGTCACTTGCCCGTTCCATTGTTCCAGAGAACGGCGTTTTAGTCATCTTGCCCATGAGGCATGGCTCACATGTGTCAAGTGATTCAAAATCAAGTGACTCCAAAAGTCCATCAGCATGGAGCTTCCTCATGCGTTTTACGCCAATATGACCTAAACGGCAGTGCCACAAGAAAGTGGTATTATCATTATCAATTCTACATCTTTTGGCATCAATGTTATGAACATGTGTATCATTACTATCGAGATTCAATAAGAATAAACCCCTCACATTGGGTGCATGACCATAAAAGATATTACTCATATAAATAGAACAACCATTATTCTCTGATTTAAATGAGTAACCGTCTCGCAATAAACAAGATCCAGATATAATGTTCATGCTTAACGCAGGCACCAAATAACACTTATTTAGGTTCATCACTAATCCCGACGGTAATCGAAGAGCGAGCGTGCCGACGGCGATCACATCAACCTTGGAACCATTTCCCACGCGCATCGTCACTTCGTCCTTTGCCAGCCTCCGTCTATTCCGCAGTTCCTGTTTTGAGTTGCAAATATGAGCAACCGCACCGGTATCAAATACCCAGGCACTACAACGAGAGTTGGTAAGGTACACATCAATAACATGTATATCATATATACCTTGTTTGTTGTTGGCCGCCTTCTTGTCAGCCAAATACTTGGGGCAATTCCGCTTCCAGTGTCCAGTTCCCTTGCAATGAAAACACACAGTTTCTGGTTTGGGTCCAGCCTTGGGTTTCTTCACGAGAGGAGCAACTGCTTTGCCACTCTGCTTGGAGTTACCCTTCTTACCCTTGCCATATTTCTTGAAACTAGTGGTTTTATTGACCATCAACACTTGATGCTCCTTCTGAATTTCAGACTCAGCGGCTTTCAGCATCGCAAACAGCTCGGCGACTGACTTGTTCATCCCGTGCATGTTATAGTTCAACACGAAGCTCTTGTAGCTAGGTGGCAATGATTGAAGAACTCTGTCAGTGATAGCCTCTGGCGGAAGGGGCATCCCTAACTCAGCCAGACGGGTGGAGTACCCAGACATTCTGAGCACGTGATCACTGATAGACCCGTTCTCCTCCATCTTGCAAGCATAGAACTTATCGGAGATCTCATATCTCTCGATCCGGGCATTCTTCTGAAAGATAAACTTCAACTCCTGGAACATCTCATATGCTCCATGACGTTCAAAACGTCTTTGAAGTCCCGGTTCTAAGCCATACAACATTGCACATTGAACTATTGAGTAATCATCAGAACGAGCCTGCCAGACGTTCACAACGTCTAGAGACTCAACTGGAGCGGGTGGATCACCAAGCGGTGCATCAAGGACATAAGCCTTCTGGGAAGCCGTAAGGATAATCCTTAGATTACGGGCCCAGTCCACAAAGTTACTTCCATCATCTTTCAACTTAGCTTTCTCTAGGAACGCATTAAAATTCAGGGGTGCTACTGCGCGAGCCATGATCTACAACATAAATATAGCAAAGACAACTTAGACTATTGTTCTTAGATAATGAGTTTAGTTAATCATATTTAAAAAACTCCCACTCAAATTGACATCCCTCCGGTCATTCGAGTGTAACATGATCCAAATCCACCAACTCAAGTCCGATCATCACGTGAGTCGAGGTGGTTTCAATGGTGAACATCTTCATGTTGATCATATCTACTATATGACTCATGTTCGACCTTTCGGTCTCTTGTGTTCCGAGGCCATGTCTGTACATGCTAGGCTCGTCAAGTTTAACCCGAGTGTTCCGCACGTGTAACATGGCTTACACCCGTTGTATGCGAACGTAGAGTCTATCACACCCGATCATCACGGCGTGTCTCGAAACGACGAACTTTCGCAACGGTGCACACTTGGGGAGAACACAATTTATCTTGAAATTTAAGTGAGGGATCACCTTATAATGCTACCGTCGTCCTAAGCAAAATAAGATGCATAAAAAGGATTAACATCATATGCAAATCATAAGTGACATGATATGGCCATGAACTTGTGCTTTTGATCTCCATCTCCAAAGCACCGGCATGATCTCCATCGTCACCGGCATGACACCATGATCTCCATCATCTTGATCTCCATCAACGTGTCGCCATAAGGTTGTCGCGCCGACTGATGCTTCCACGACTATAGCTAACGTTTAGCGATAAAGTAAAGCATTACATAGCGCTTAATGATTGACACGCAGGTCATACAATAATTAAAGACAACTCTATGGCTCCTGCCAGTTGCCGTATTCATCGACATGCAAGTCGTGATATTCTATACAACACATGATCATCTCATACATCACATATATCTCATCATGTAATTGGCCATATCACATCACAACATACCCTGCAAAAACAAGTTAGACGTCCTCTAATTGTTGTTGCAAATTTTACGTGGCTGCTACGGGTTTGCAAGAACCGTTCTTACCTACGCAAAACCACAACGTGGTGTAGTGATTGCTTTTTGATCTTCTAAAAGAACCCTCTTCATTGAAATCGATTCAACTAAAGTGAGAGAGACAGACACCCGCTAGCCATCTTTATGCAACGAAGTTACATGTTAGTTGAAGGAACCTGTCTCGCGTAAGTGTACGCGTAATGTCGGTCCGGGCCGCTTCATCTCACAGTACCGCCGAATCAAATATCAACTAGTAACGGCAAGCAATATGTATACATCCACGCCCACAACTCGTTTGTGTTCTACTCGAGATCTCATCTACGCATAGACCTAGCTCATGATGCCACTGTTGGGGAACGTTGCATGGGAAACAAAAATTTTCCTACGCACACACAAGATCTATCCATGGTGATGAGCATCTACGAGAGGGAGAGTGAATCTACATACCCTTGTAGATCGCTAAGCGGAAGCGTTTAAGAAACGCGGTTGATGTAGTCGAACGTCTCCGCGATCCAAATCGCACGTCGTCCCTCGATCCGATCACGAACTAGTGCCGAACGGACGGCACCTCCGCGTTCAACACACGTACGGCTTGATGACGCCTTCACCTCCTCGATCCAGCGAGCGATGGTGAAGTAGTGGTTGAGTTCCAGCAGCACGACGGCGTGGTGATGGTGGTGAGGAACAATCTCTGCAGGGCTTCGCCAAGCGCTACGGAGATTATGACGGAGGAACTAGAGGGCTAGGGTTGCCGGCACACGGCTTGGGAAATCCTGATGTGTCCCGTGTGCTAGCCCTGCCCCTCTATTTATATGTTGAGCCTTGGGGTCTAAACTTGGAGTAAAAGCCTCCTCCGGGTCGGTTTTGCCCGCACAAGGTCGGTTTGGCCCGCAGGGAAAGAGTCCAACTCGGATCCCTGCCGAACCGTGCACAGCCGCGCACAAGCGGTAGTACCGCTTCACACAAGCGGTAGTACCGCTTGGGCGGTAGTACCGCTTCACACAAGCGGTAGTACCGCTCCGGCGGTAGTACCGCTTCACCAAGCGGTAGTACCGCTTACGCGGCAGCAAAACTACTTTTGCACCTTCCAATACCTTGTGGGCTTTATCCCTTTGGCTCATATAAAGTGTTGCTGCACCCGAACACTTCGGTAAACATCCGGAACCCCTTCTGGTGAACTTCGGAACCCTTCCAGAGATCAAAACACTATTATCACATATATCAATCTTTACCTCCGGACTATTCCGGAGATCCTCGTCATGTCCGGGATCTTATCCGGGACTCCGAACAACTTTCGGTCACCAACATAATAACTCAATTATACTAATCGTCACCAAACGTTAAGTGTGTAGACCCTGCGGGTTCGAGAACTATGTAGACATGACCGAGACACCTCTACGGCCAATAACCAATAGCGGGACCTGGATGCCCATATTGGCTCCTACATATTCTACGAAGATCTTTATCGGTCGAACCTCTATGTCAAGGATTCAGTTAATCCCGTATGCTGTTCCCTTTGTTCTTCGGTATGTTACTTGCCCGAGATTCGATCGTCGGTATCTCTATACCTAGTTCAATCTCGTTACCGGCAAGTCTCTTTACTCGTTCCGTAATACAAGATCTCGTGGCTAACACTTTTAGTCACATTGCTTGCAAGGCTCATTGTGATGTTGTATTACCGAGTGGGCCCTGAGATACCTCTCCGTCATACGGAGTAACAAATCCCAGTCTTGATCCATGCCAACCCAACAGACATCCTCGGAGATACCTGTAGAGCACCTTTATAGTCGCCCAGTTACGTTGCGACGTTTGATACACACAAGGTACTCCTCCGATGTCAGGGAGTTGCATGATCTCATGGTCATAGGAACAGATACTTGACATGCAGAAAACAATAGCAATAAACTGACACGATCATATGCTACGTTCGTAGTTTGGGTCTTGTCCATCACATCATTCTCCTAATGATGTGATCCCGTTATCAAATGACATCTCATGTCAATGGCTAGGAAACCTTAACCATCTTTGATCAACGAGCTAGTCAACTAGAGGCTTACTAGGGACACAGTGTTGTCTATGTACCCACACATGTATTTGAGTTTCCAATCAATACAATTATAGCATGGATAATAAACGATTATCATGAACAAGGAAATATAATAATAACCAATTTATTATTGCCTCTAGGGCATATTTCCAACAGATTATTATCTCCCTTTGGAGGAAAATAAGCTAAGCATAGGTCATTTATGAGCTAACCAAGGTAAACTAGGTCATTTTGGATCTAAGTAAGATTATTATGTCCCTTTGGAGGAAAATAAGCTAAGCATATGACATTTATGAGCTAACCAAGGTTATTATGCCATTTTTGAACTAAGTAAGTCAATTGTGACATAAATGAACTAAATAAGCTAAGTATAGGTCATTATGCATTTGTTAAGCAAAACACTTGAGAAAACTTACCGTCCTCGTCATCATGGAGGTGAAGCACCGGGGTTGCTCGGGTCGGTGTCACCTGGAGCACTACTTGGCCATGGAGAAGGATCGTGCGATGCGGCTCGGGAGTTATGCTACATCAAAGATCATTTGCGTTAGCATGATGAAGCTGAAATGTTAAGACTAGTAACTAATGACCATTCAAATGAAACTCACCGTTCCCGCCGTGGTAATGACTGGCATCGGCAGAGGGGTCTGGCCGGACTTCTCGCACATAGACTGCACATTTGGTTTTGACAAGTCAATCATATTAGTTATTAATGAAACGAACATTACATGCATGATTTGGCTAATATGAAGAAGAAACTTACCACGAGGAGCTCGTAAATGGCCCGGTGAGACGCATCATTCCGTGCCCACTCCTCCTCCAACAACCTAGCAGTCCTCTTCTCCAACTCCCTCTCCTTCTCCGCCGCCTGCCGGTCCCTTTCCTCCAGAAGCGCATGTGTTGCCTCTCTCTCTGTTTTTGAATAGCAGCCTGCAACACAACTGCTCGTTAGCATTGTAATCATCTTTGTTCGCACACACAATGTAATGGAGGAAAGATATCTGAGCCCGTATAACTAACCTCGATGGCGAGCTGGACTCGCCGTGGACGAGGCGTTATCTCAGGACAGGAGGTCGTTTGGCGCGCCTTGATCTGCCGGAGAGTGCGCGAAGACCGTATAAGTCCATCTCCAATGGCTATCGATCAATGAGGCCTCCCGCCGCTAGCTATCATCACCAGCTCTGGATCAATAGGATGCTGGCTCGGGTTAAAGTCCTCCCCTTTCCTCGCCTTCCCCCCATCTCTGTACCTCACGAGCTTGTTGTGGGAGGAGATGTTGGTGAAGTTGTCGGGATTCTCGAGGTCAGACTCAGAGAATGCCTTGGCCTTCTTGTACAAGGAAGTATGGGCCATGGCATATAGGTCGTACACCTGTGGCACCTCCGTCTTATTGTATTGCACCTAAAAGAGAGGAACAAAGTATTAATAAAGGGGTCAAGTTAGCATCAAGAATGAATTGCATGAATCATGAAGCAAACCACATACCCAGTTCCGCCCGAACTAAAATAAGTTGGCGCTGCCTTGATGGTGTGGCACACCTTCCATTTGGGCACGCCATTCCTTGGCATTGTTGTGGATGGCTCGCCATTCGTCTGAGCACCACTCATTTAGCATCGCCTCCCAACAATCCATCTGATCCGCACACCATCTCGGGGGCACCTAAGTTAGTAAAGAGAAATTTGAGCGCTACGCCTACGAATCAAAGCAAGGAAACTAAGTATAAGGCCTTAAGAATAGGTAATTACCTTCATGTACTGCTCCTTGTGCAGAAAATTTCCGCGGCATGATGGCTTGTCCTTCTTAATACACCGCGAGGGGTAGTAGTCTCGAACAGCTTGTATCCGAGCCTCATGCTGTAAGTTCTGTAGTAGGCGCCTGCACTCGCCATCGATAACCTTTGCCGCAGCCTCCTTGTATCCCTCCTCACACTTGTAGAAGGTCTGCAATCAAACGAGACAACACTGATTAGTACAATAACTAGCTATTGTTGATTTATAATTGTGTGAAGGAGAAATTACCAAAACTTTCTGATCACCATGTCGGCCCTCGTGTGGCACAAGACACCTTAGATCGTTTCCTCCGACGGGTCCGGGGCAGCCAAGTAGTGCTCCCAGCTCAATCCTAACTCTGGAAGCTGACCCTCGCCGAGCAACGTGACAAACCCCGGGAAGTTATGCCGGCAAATCACACCAAGGATGGAGTTGGGCCTGCGGACATCCTTGGCATGAATCCAACCCCTGCAGTATGACAAAGCCAACACATTAGATATTTGAAGAAACGTGAAGGCAAAAGGTTAAAAAAGAGTAAATGCACTTACTTCTGCCCATCAGGCCTAATCGACCACCTCTGCTCGCAGGTCGCCAGCACGGGCGGGAGCCGTGTAGACCCACGCTGGTTGACGGTGGCCCCCTCAACCACCTCGTCCCCGCTATCAGAAAATTGATCCCCGCCACCATCAGCATGGCCACTCGGCTTCGGCTGATGCAGATCCGGCCAGGTATCCCATCCGGTCGAAGCGTCTGGAGTCTCATAGGACGAAGCGTCAGGCACATGAGTCTCGTGGGTCGAAGCGTCTGGGACAGAAGGATCGTCGACCCGAGGCTCGCGGACAGGAGTCCGCGTAGCCTCCACCTCAGACGGGTCCACTGTAGCAGTCATGTGCTCGGGCGAATCAGCTGGGGAAGGCGGCGAGGAAGGCGTAGCAGCCTTCGTACCTCTGCCGTGGCCACCACGTGTACCTTTAGTAGCTCTCTTCTTCCCCCGACCTCCTCTCCCGGTGGGCAACTTCGCCGACGAAGAAGCGCCCTCGGGTGTCCCCATACTGTCATACAACGCTCTCCGGAGAGTTTGCGGTGGAATGGAAGTTCCCCTCCCAGCACGCGCCGATGAAGAAGGAGCCTCGGATCTCTCTCGACCCGCGCCCACCATCTTTCAACACCTGCCATGACAAAGAGTAAACGAAATTAGTACAACATAAAAAAATTGAATACCGACATGAATAGTAATATGTATATAATTTAAGTGTATCATCATCCTGTATATAATAAAAATTGAATAATACCTGACATGAACTAATAATAATCTTGATCGTCTATATATGCTCAGGGATCAATAAATGCATCATCATCATCACTATCATCAATAAATGCATCATCATCATCACTATCGGGAACAACATGTGGAAGGCCTCCTTTATGTAATCGGTCAAGCATTGAGAGGTCATCCGCAGCAGTAACCTCTTCTTCTTCCGTCTCTTCTTGTTCCGGCTCAGGGGTCAAGTCGGATTTACTGTCGCTGTCTACTTCAATGTTTTGGGGTGAAGTAGAGCGGTTCTTGAAATGTTTTTTGGAAAGACGTGTTTCTTGGAAGAAGTCTCCTTCATATGTGTCTGGGTTAATGTGAGGTTCATAATCATCTTCATTGAGGGTAGGTAGTCTAAAACGTGGCGGCACATCATAAACGACATCCCAACCATTCAGATTTGGATTAGTTTGGCAGGCCCACGGTAGATAGAAAACTTGGGTCGCCTGTTGAGCCGTAATATAGACATCGGGAACATCTAAATGGGTGCTTTGTTTGATTTCGACTAGCCCTATATGTTCACGAGTCCTTCTAGTCTCCTACGGCTGGAACCAATAACATTTGAAGACTACGACGTTCGGTGGGTTTTCACCAAAGAATATAAGTTCATAAATTGCTTCAACTCTTCCATAATACTCGATGCCTCCTTCGCCGATAGTAGAGACACAACAATTTGTAGACTTCCGGTCGGCCATAGATAGCTCTTTGCCAAAATTATGAAAGCGATACCCGTTGATGTCGTATTTCTCAAATGAACGGACCTTATAGTCAAAACCATTAGCGACTTGTCTCAATTCGGCGTCCATAGACTCTGAATTAGCCTACAAGTTCAATATGAAAGTATTGTTGCATTAGCCGCAAATTAGACGAAGAAATGAAATGGTCTAATGGAAATTACCATTTGTTTGAACCAAGAGATGAAACCGGGATAGCCGCCTCCATGCTTTGCCAGAAGCTCATACTCTTCGATGGAATCCTTTTGGATCACTGCTCCATCCGAGAATTTGGGGACGTATCGACTGTATCACATATCCGGGAATAAGAGCAGTTCAAAGGAATTAGAAGTTGCGAAACAATGTACCGACAACTTACTCGATGTACGGCCGCACTTCTGTTAGGTTGTTGAAGATATACAACGAAATGGTCCGCCATTCTTCGACATCCAACGCTATTGCTTTCGAAGCACCGGCTGGTGCGAGCCTGCCATTGAATAGGCTGAGGTTGGATCGACCTTTTTCAGGGTCGCCATCATTGTACCTTTTTCAGGGTCCCCTCTTTAGATTCGCTTCATACCCATCGGGGAACATCAACTGCATTTTTACCCACAAGATCATTTCCCTCATAGCTGGCCTTCCAAGATTGAACCATGCCTTTGGCTTCCTCCAGTTCTTCTTTCCTTTCGGTTGTTGCATGTTTTGTAACGGTCTATCACATAGAGCCTCCTGATTGACTCTAGCCTTAGGATTATCCTTTGACTTCCCCTCTATGCCGAACAATGTACCAAAAAGGGCCTCGGCGATATTATTTTCAGTGTGCATCACGTCGATGTTGTGTGGACAAAGGAGGTCTTTAAAGTAAGGCAGATCCCACAAGCATATCTTGTGAGTCCAGGCGTGTTCCGAATTATACCCTTTGAAATATCCTCGATGCACTGGATCAGGCTCGAGAGCGTTTAACTGATCCAGGGTCTGTTGGCCTATCAATGCAGGTGGTGCAGAGTTTTTGACAACTCTACCTTTGATGAAATTCTTCTTGTCTTTTCTGAACTTATGGCGAGGATCCAGGAACAGTCTATGCAAGTCGAAGCAAGAAAACTTGCGACCCGCCTGTAGCCAACGGAACTGAAAAGCTGCCTTGCATGTGGGGCACGGGAACCTTCCATGCACACACCAGCCAACGAATAGCACATACGCCGGCAAGTCATGCGTCGAGTACATGTACCACATGTGCATTTTGAAGTTTTGTTTTGTAGTGGTGTCATATGTCTTGATCCCATTATCCCAAGCTTCTTGCAATTCATCCTTAAGCGGCTGCATGTACACATTCATATTCCTCCCCAGATAGTTGAGCCCTGGAATTATCAACGTCAGGAAAATGTTCTTTCTTTGCATAATCTGACCCGGGGGAGATTGAGTGGAATGACAAATACAGGCCAACAACTGTATTGGGTTGCCATCATACCTAACACATTGAACCCATCCATGCTGACGGCGACTCGGGGATGCCTTGGATCTGCCGCTTTATCCTTATGTAATGCATCGAAGTGCTTCCACGCAAAAGCGTCTGAAGTGTGTCCCAACATCGGATTCCCATCTGCATCTAGTTCGGTTCTTTTGCCCAATTTGTGCCACGTCATCTGTTTGGCCGTCTCTTTGACCATGAAAAGACGTTGAAGTCTTGGTATGATTGGCATATACAGAAGAACATCAAATGGGATTTTGGTCTGACTCTTCTCACCCATACCGTTGTCTACGACAACATACCTGGAAGACTTACAAATGGGACAATAGTTCAAGCCCGCATACTCAAGCCTAAATAAGGCACATCCATTCTCACAGGCATCTATCTTCTCATAGGGCATCTTAAGCGCACGCAGGATTTTGTCCGACTCGTACAGGTTTGCAGGCAATACATGGCCTTTGGGTAGAAAGCTTTCAAATATTGTCAGCATCGCGTCGTAGCATTCTCTGCCCAGGTTGAACTGAGCCTTCAGAGCCATTACTTGCGCGATGGCATCTAGCTGACAAAGGTCAGTGTGCTTGTGGAGAGGACGTTTTGAAGACTCCAACATTTCATAGAAGGCCTTTGCAGATTCATCCATCTCATCGTCCGAATCCTGAACATCATCAAAGTCTTGCACCATGTCTTCGATCCCGGTACCATGCTCGTCGGTGCGACGACGAACCACCTCAGCTCTGGCACGTTGGGCGGACTCACCATGAAATGTCCACACCGTATAATCAGGCGTAAAACCCAACTTCTGCAGGTGTTTACCCATTTCATCCCGTGTCCACTTTTTATGGTTGTCGCACCGGACACAGGGGCACCAGGTTATTTCCTGGCCATTTGCAAATGCGGCTCTTAGAAACCCCTTGGTTTTTGTTAACCATTCAATGGTCATGTCTTTCTGACTAGGGTGACCGGTGTACATCCACGCACGATCACTCATCATGCCTACCTACTAAATACACAAGAAATATATATATAATTCATCATATATATTCATCAGTTAATCAAGTTTGTCCATTTTATTACGTCCATGCAACCTACACGCTAATAGGTAAAGATAGGTCCTAATCCCACCCGAGTATGTGTAGATTTGGTTCGTTTTCCCATGCTCTGCTCCGGATCCGACGTGCAATTTTGGTAGCACCTCCCCGCTGTTCTCCTGATACATGTCTCGGCAATAAGCAGAGAGGATGTGTACCCAGAGAACAACAGGGAGGCACTGACGAAATTCCGCATCGGATCCGGAGCAGAGCATACGGGAAAACGAACCCAATCTACACATACTCGGGCTGTCCATGGATAATATTGGAGAATTCGAAAGGATGGCGGTTATAAATATGCAAAGACATGCATATTTATAGATGCCGCCCTTTCGAACGGGAGACGCATACTGATGATTGAAGACACCTATAGCTAGCAAGTTTCATCGGCATGAAGACCGGAACAGAGCAAATTAAGGGGGGGAGGAGATGTCATTTGTGCTCACCCACGAACGCAGGGGAGCTCGTCAAACGCACGTGGAGGTCGTCGAACTGCAGACCCTCGCAGCGACGAAACAACTGCACATTGAAATCCACCTGATCAACACAAATATGATGGTTTTCATAACAAAATCGGAATATATATGACCTAACTCATAATTTACAAAACTATGACCCCGTCGGCCTCTGGAAGGCAGAAGAGGTGTCGGGGGTCAGGGGTCAGTGCCATCGAGAGTCAGTGGCATCGGGGTCGGGGATCAGTGGCGTCGATCGAGGGTCGGCGATCAGTGGCGTCGAGGGTCGGGGGTCAGTGGCGTCGGGGGACAGTGGCGTCGGGGGTCAGTGGCGTCGGGGGTCAATGGCGTCAGGGGTCGGGAGTCAGTGGCGTCGGGAGTCGGTGGCGTTGGGGTCAGTGGTATCGAGGGTCGGGGGTCAGTGGCGTCGAGGGTCGGTGGCGTCGGGGGTCGGGGGTCAGTGGCTTCTTCTTCCTCTTCTTCTTTTTTTCCTTTTCTTCTCCTTCTTCTTCTTCTTCTTCTTTTCTTCTTCTTCTTTTCTTCTTCTTCTTTTTCCTTTTTCATTTTTTCCTTCTTCTTTTCTTCCTTTTTTTCTTCTAACCTAACTAACTAACCTGAACTAACCTAACTAACTGACCTAACTAACTAACCTAACTAACCTAATTAACTAATTAACTAACTAACTAATTAACATAAATAAAAAACAGAAAAAATAAATAAATAAATTCACCTTGAGGGGCGACGGGGAGGTGGCGGCGTCGCTTGGAGGGGGCGGTGAGGAGGGGGTGGCGGGGAGGGGGCGGCGGGAGGAGGCGGCGGCGAGGAGGCACCGGCCGAAGGGGGTGGGAGGGGCGTCGGCAGGGCTCTGCTGCGGGGCAGCGGTGGCGGGGCGGGTAAGGGGGCGGCGGGAGGGGGCGGCGGCGAGGAGGCGGCGGCCGGAGGGGGCGGTAGGGGGCATCGGCGGGGCTCTGCTGCGGGGCGGCGGCGGCGGGGCCGGGGCGGCGTGAAGGGGCAGCGGCGGTTGGGGCGGGAGGGGGCGACGGGGGGAGAGGGAGAGGGAGTCGAGGGAGATGGAGTCGAGGGAGGGAGAGAGAGAGAGGAGTCGGGGCAGGGCACGACCGTTAGTAGGCCGTGTCCTTTGCCGTCTGCGAGGAGACGACAAAGCGGGGCACGGCCGTTAGTAGGCCGTGTCCTTTGCCGTCTGCGAGCAAACAGCAAACACTCTTTGCTGTCTGCTGGCAGACGGCAAAGAAATAAGGTCGCTAACCTACCCTAGGTCCAGGGCCCAGTGGGCCCAGCTGGGTCCTTTGCCGTCTGCCAGCTGACGGCAGACGTTCTTTGCCGTCCGCTGGCAGACGGCAAAGAGAGAGCTGATGGCAAACATACTTTGTCGTCTGCTTTTTGTTTGCTGATGGCAAAGACCTTCTTTGCCGTCAGCCGGCAGACGGCAAAGAACAGGCAGACGGCAAATAGCCCGATTCCAGTAGTGCAACTCCAATGTATCACATCCGTCAACACAAAACCAGAGGCCTCGGAAATTCATCTACCTCAGACCCTCGTAATCACAGTGATACTAAACATGGCAGTACATCTAGACGCTCTCCCCAGTACTGGGTGACTCCAAACTCCTCTCGCCACAAAGAGTATTGAAGAAATTTCGAACATGCACGTCCTGAGGTACTAAGGAAACTGAACGATATCGATGTGTCAAGAACCCCTTGGAGCTCAACTCCCTGGGTCCAATCCATACGTACGGGAGGCACCAAGAACAGAGTTCCGGTCACATCGACATCATAGAGGTTCCAAAATACCCGCGTGATCCTAAAAAAAATTGAGTGAGAAGAGGGGTAGAATAAAAATTCCTACGTCACGATTGCTCACCAGAGCATAGAAGAGGAGTAAAAATAATCCTAACTAAAAATATATATTTTTCTAGACTCGAATCAGCCAAGTTCGATCAATCAAGGGGGCTCCTAGGTCGGTACTGCTCTGATACCAACTTGTAATGCCCAAGATGCGGTCCTATCCTTATTTTGGCTCGAGGGCCTCGACAGGGATAGAAGCGCATCTCGTCATTTTGCAAGAATGGATATCGTTACAAGTATATGTAAAGAGGAGATGAGTATATGGAATTGGCTTACACTCGCCAATAGCTAAAGCATGATCATCTCAAATACAACAATACATTCAATCACCATACAGAAGAGCAGGGTCCGACTACGGACGAAATCAAACGATAAAAGCGACATCCATCCTTGCTAATTCCAGGCTGCCGGCCAGTAACCCATCCTAGATCGATGAAGAATAAGAACTCCAAATCAAACAAGCATCGCTCTCACGTCAAACCATCGCATTACGTGTACCTGCAACTATTGTTGTAGTAATCTGTGAGCCACAGGGACTCAGCAATCTCATTTCCAAGGGTATCAAGACTAGCAAAGCTTAATGGGTTAGGTATGGTTAAGTGGTGAGGCTGCAGCAAACTCTAAGCATTTATTTTAGTGGCTAACTTACGAGTATAAGAATAAGAAGGGCGATCTATGCATAAACGGAAGCGAACTAGTAATGATCACTAAGTGATCCTGAACACCTACTTACGAGTCAAACATAACCCCACCGTGTTCTCTCTCGGCTCAGAACTCACGAGTAGAGACAGTCACGGTTACACACACGGTTGGTGTATTTTATTTCAGTTTACTTTAAGTTTTCTATGACCGAATGTTAAACAAATTTCCAAGTTGCCACATAACCGCGGACACGGCTTCTCGAAAAGATTTATCCCTGCAGGGGTGCTCCAACTCATCCATCACAAACTAGCCACAAGCTACGTGGAAAACCTCAACCGCGGGATAACCCGTAGTATCCTCAGAATTCCGGTGGAAAACCTCAACCTCGAGATAGCCCAAAGTATCCTAGGAATCCCGTACACAAGACGTTCGGGAAAGGTAAAACAAATCCAGCAAGACCGCCTGACGTGCCGACAATCCCAATAGGAGCCGCGTATCTCGTTCTCAGGGCACGGCGGATGAGCGACGCGTACATTGGCCTGATAGAAATCTCCCAAGTTGCCCCGGGTTGGCCCCGCACAGTGCACTATTTTTGACCAACGCTCATGAGGAGCATTGGCCCGGTGGTTGATTAATTATCCACGGGTGTCATCGGGTCCCTATGCAATTTTATTAGTTATTAGACAAATGTAGTACCAATGTTGGACCTTGCCAGAAGAGTTTTATCCCAAAATGAAAGTCAAGGGGTCCCCATAACAACCCCAAGCATGTTAGGAGTGCTCGAAATGGAACATAACACCGATTCACAAGTAACTAGGGCGGCAAGAGTGGAACAAAACACCGAGAAAAGGCCAAGCCTTCCACCCTTTACCAAGTATATATGTGCATTAAATTAAATAGCAATAATATTGTGATATAACAAAAGGATATCCATGTTGACACATGGAACAACTTGCACCTGCAACCAGCAATGCTATAAGAAGGGCTGAGCAAGCGGTAACATAGCCAAACAATGGTTTGCTGGGATGTGGAGGGGTTAGAGGCTTATCATGGCATTTGGGAGGCTTGACAAACAAGTGGTAGGTAGCGAGACAAGCAATAGAAACGATACAACTAGCATGGCAATGATAGTAATGGTATCCAGGGAAATGGTCATCTTGCCTGATATCCCGCTTAGAAGAAGATCGAGTCCATGAAGAAGACGCACCAACGTAGTAGAACGAGTCCTCACACTCCGAACGGTTTCGGAACTCTAGCGAGAAGAAGCCAAACCGGAAAGGCCAAGCCTTCCACCTTTTACAGAGTATATATGTCCATTAAATTAAATAGCAATAATATAGTGATATCTCAAAATATCCATGTTATCACATGGAAACAACCTGTACCTGCAACTAGCATGCTATCAGAAGGGGCTGAGCAAGCGGTAACATAGCTAAACAATGGTTTGCTGGGATGTGGAGGGTTAAAGGCTTATCATGGCATTTGGGAGGCTTGACAAACAAGTGGTAGGTAGTGAGACATAGCAATAGAAATGAGACAACTAGCATGGCAATGATAGTAGTGGTATCCAGGGAAATGTTCATCTTGCCTGAGATCCCGCTTGGAAGAAGAACGAATCCGTGAAGAAGACGATCCAACGTAGCCGAACGAATCCTCAAACTCTGACATGCTTTCGGAACTCTATCGAGAAGAAGCAATCCGGAAATAGCAATCAATACATGTCCGGTTTAATTAGGCAAGACATGGCTAACCACAACAAGCCACTTATAGACATTAAGTGAAGTTCAATATGCAATGAGTTGCATATTGATGACACTCCACATTCGAATTATTTAGTTCACTCTCGTTTTGGTACTGATCAATATTAAATGTTGTTTAACATGGGTGGTCATGGCAAAAGTAAAGATGGAATTAAGCTATTTTAAATGAAGACGGAGAACATACATACAACAAAATAATAACTCTCCATATTATGAGAAATGTGGTTAACGTTTCTTAACTAAACAATCATTTTAAATGTTGTTCATCATGGCAAGCGGTGAAGCATACACAACTACATCATATAGGCATTTTAAATGAGGCCGGAAACAACATATAGCATTTCCGAAACGACCCCATATGCAAATTATTAAATTTGGTCTAGATCTGCCCTAAGCATATTTAATATTTTATAAAAAGTAAAATAAAGTGTGCCATGAGATTCTACACGTTTTTCTAGTCAAGTTACATATGTAGAACATTTTAAACGGAGCTACGGTTATTTAGTTATTACAAAAACCGTTTCAACATGGCATATATGCAAATTAAATAAACACAGCAAGTTAAACATTTTTATCATGCATGAAAGTGGGATATTTTGAATCTATACAAAATTCTAAACATTTTACATATATAACTCATTTTAATTCGATGCACGGTTCTCAAGTTATTAAATGCATGATCATAGGGGGTTTTTCTGTAATTTTGTAATTCATTGGATAATTAGACAAATTCGCAGGATTGAAAGAAAAACAGTCACAGGCCGAAACTGGGATTGGTCCAACACGGGCAATGGCGCATGATAGCAATATGTCACTCAAAGCGCGGGACAACGGAAACAACAATGGGCATCCCCAACAGGAAAAAAAGGAGAGCGCTGGGTCTGCTCACCGCTTGGGCTTCAGCCCAACTAGTGGGGAAGCGGGCCGGCTGGAGCTGGCGGTTTGCGCCGCGGTGTCTGGGCCTTGGGTGAGCGGCTGGCCCATGAGCAGGCGCTCGAAGCGGGAGGAGCAGGTGGCCATGGTAGCGAACGGCGGCGGCTTGGAGCTAGGACGGCGGCTACGAACGAATCCGGCGGTGGGTGGCGGCGGATCTGGGTAGATCCGGCCGGGGCGGAGCGGTTCCCGCCATCGAGGACGCTTGGGACGGCTCGTAGGAGGAGAACCGGGGCGGGCACCATGGAGGAACTCCAGTGCGAATCCATGGCGGGATAAGCTCTTGCGGGCGACCTTGCGGGCGAGCGGCGACGGCAAGCCTGGCCGACATACTCCAGCGAAGAGGCGGTGGCTCCAAGGTCGCCGAAGGCGGGGCTGGTTGTGGCTACGATGAGGCATGGCGTAGGCAGAGGCGGCTCGGGCCCGGATGGGCTTCCGAGGCCCCGATCTGGGCTTGGTGGGCCCTGCATGGGAGGAGGGAGAGAGTGGCGGTTGGACACTGGTAGCGCACGGAAATCGAGGTGTGGGGGTAGGGTTCCCCAAATAGGAGGGCTAAGCCTTCCTTTTATAGCTGGATTGGGTAGGGTTAGGGGTTTTTAGCCCGATTCGAGCCGTTCAATCATGATCGACGGCTCCGGTCGAAGGCTTAGGGTTTGTTGGGCTTGTGGGTTGTGGAGAGGTGGTTGGACCAAGAAGAGAGGGAAGATTTGCGGCACGACACAGAGTTTTATAAAGCGAAATGTCTAACGAATAAACCGGCTATAGTGCCGCTATAGGTTTAATGGTTCGGGTATCAAACGATCTACCAACAGTATAATAAGACCGCGCGTCAACTTTCAACCCATTCTGAGAAAAATTTATATGCACTTTTAAAACGATATTTTAAACGATGCCATGGGCGCATGCGTGTGTGGGTGGTCTCGAAACGGTCAACGACAAAACGGAGAGAACCGGGAACTACAAACGGATGCAATTTTGAAAAATGATGGAACGAAGTGCCGATGCAATGTGGATGATGTGAATGATGCGATGATGAATGCGACAAACGAATATATCACACGGCGACAACAAAATAAATTGGGAATCTTCTGGAGCGTCGGTCTCGAGCTGTGACACGGGGGCCCTCGCGAGGGCCTTGCCCGTGAGGTCCGACGGTGGGCCACATTAGCCCACGCCATGTATCGTGCCTTGGGCCGTAGGGTGACGGGCCTGGGTACAACCAGTCCCACGGGCCCGACGCAGCAAAATATCAGCTTCTTTCACCAAGTAAACCTTCCCCAGTACACAACAAGTACTTGTTGTCCAGAAATAATGTTAGCTCAAATCAGTGCAGTGATTTCCCCCTTATCTTTGCTCGGTGCTCATAAGTCACCTCTCTGACCTCTACCCCACCTCCCAAACATGCATTGGATGACCAGAGTGTGTGGCATTGCCACGGTCATGCAGTGACCACATGGTTGGCATGCCAATGCACGCACTCTGTGAAATGGGGCCCTCTGCCTCGTCCGTTTCCTCGAGCTCTCGACACATAGCCATTTCCAGCAGCTTCCCCATGGCCATGCCTTCACTCCGGAACCCTCTCCCCCTCCTGTTTCTTACCCGACGCATCACGACGAGCGCGTACAAGGGAAGACCATGTCTGCTCCACTAATGGCATCACCATCAAGCCTTCCATAGCCTTCCCAGTGGCTATATGGAGCATGCGCGAGAACTCCCGCAACCCTCAACCCCACGCCCGAGCCTCGGAGCTCATTTTTTTCCTCCCATGGCTAGAGCCTCGCCGTCGGCCGCCGCTCGAATTCGAGCTCCACGGCCCCGCCCTCTCCACCTAGCCTCCTCTAGAGATCCCCAACCCCACTAGGGAGTCACCCCAAACCCCCTTGCCTCTTCTTCACAACCAGAACGACATGCCCTATGTTGCCCGACGGCCACGTCCGCGGTCCCTCCAAGTCGCCGCCGCTGCGGCCCTCCCCGGTGCACGGGTTGCACATGTACGAGTGTTGCGCTCCTTCCCAAGGCCACTGCTGCCCTCAGTCGTTTGTACCATTTTCATGATTTTTTCACACTCTAAAATGACCATTTTGCCCTTGCCCTTTAACCAGCTACGCCGAGTGAGATATTGTCGGCGTACGACGATCTATAGTGCCGGCAAGGCCCCATTCGTGGTTCGGCAAGGGAAATCCTATAATACAAACAGCATCACCGGACCGTGCACGTCCGAGGGTTTAGACAGGTTCGGGCCGCTGGAGCGTAATACCCTACGTCCTGTGTGGTTGTGGATTATTCGGGTTCACGGTAGAGGAGCATCCCTACCCGGCAAGGTGTTGGAAATATGCCCTAGAGGCAATAATAAATTGATTATTATCATATTTCCTTGTTCATGATAATCGTTTATTATCCATGCTAGAATTGTATTGATTGGAAACTCAAATACATGTGTGGATACATAGGCAACACCATGTCCCTAGTGAGCCTCTACTAGACTAGCTCGTCGATCAGAGATGGTCAAGGTTTCCTGACCATAGACATGAGTTGTCATCTAATAACGGGATCACATCATTTGGAGAATGATGTGATGGACAAATACCCAACCGTAAGCATAGCATTGATCGTGTTAGTTTATTGCTACTGCTTTATCCATGTCAAGTATCTATTCCTATGACCATGAGATCATGCAACTCCCTGACACGGGAGGAATTCCATGTGTGTATCAAACGTCACAACGTAACTGAGTGACTATAAAGGTGCTCTACAGGTATCTCCGAGGGTGTCTGTTGGGTTGGCATGGATCGAGACTGGGATTTGTCACTCCGTATGACGGAGAGGTATCTCTGGGCCCACTCGGTAATACATCATCACAAGAAGCTTGCAAGCAATGTGACTAAGGAGTTAGTCAGGAGATCTTGTATTACGGAACGAGTAAAGAGACTTGCCAGTAACGAGATTGAACTAGGTATGGAGATACCGACGATCGAATCTCGGGCAAGTAACATACAACTAGACAAAGGGAACTGCATACGGGATTGATTGAATCCTTGGCATCGTGGTTCGACCGATAAAGATCTTCGTGGAATATGTAGGAACCAATATGGGCATCCAGGTCCCGCTATTGGTTATTGACCAGAGAGGTGTCTCGGTCATGTCTACATGATTCTCGAACCCGTAGGGTCCGCACGCTTAACGTTCGGTGACGCTAGAGTAGAGTTGGGATATGTACATTGGTGACTGAATGTTGTTCGGAGTCCCGGATGAGATCCCGGACATCACGAGGAGCTCCGGAATGGTCCGGAGGTAAAGATTTATATATGGGAAGTCATATTTAGGGTTCTGAAAAATGTTCGGGATTTTTCGGTATTGTACCGGGAAGGTTCTACAAGGTTCCGGAGTGGGACCCACATGGACGTGGGTAGTGGAGAAAGTCCCCACACCCCTGGTATAGGCGCATCAAGATCCCCACTTAAAAGGAATAGGATCATATCCCGAAAGGATAGGATCAAGATCCCTAAAAAGGGGGATAGTGATCGGTGGGGAAGGAAAGGAGGGATTTCCGTCCTCCCCGCTTGACCAACGAGTCAACGACCCTAGGGGCTTGGAGGGCAAGCCACCAGCCCCTCCCATGCCTATATAAAGGTGGGGATGCGCAAGGGGGCTGGATACCCTTCCACGGCCGCGGCCCTCCTCCCGTCTCTCCCGTTTCATCCTCGTATGTCGTTCCGGAGGCGCTTGGCGAAGCCCTGCCGGCACTGCGACACCATCATCACCACCATGCCGTCGTGTTGGTTGAGATCCCATCTACTTTTCCTTCCTCTCTTGCTGGATCAAGAAGGAGGAGACGTCATCGAGCCGCACATGTGCTGAACGCAGAGGTGTCGTCCGTTCGGCACAGATCGGTTCTGATCGCGATTGGATCATGAAGAGTACGACTACATCAACTGCGTTATATACTCTTCCGCTTAGCGATCTACAAGGGTGTGTAGATACACTCCCCCTCTCGTAGCTATGCATCTCCATGGATAGATCTTGGGTGTTCGTAGGAATTTTTTTGTTTCCAATGCAATGTTCCCCAATAGTGGCATCAGAGCTAGGTCTATGCGTAGATGATATGCACGAGTAGAACAGAAAAGAGTTTGTGGGCGTTGATGTTCATATTGCTTACTTCCTTAGTCTTATCTTGATTCGGCGGTATTGTGGGATGAAGCGGCTTGGACCAACCTTACTCGTCCACGTACCTTAGTTGAATCAGATTCGACAAATGCGGTCCTTGTAGAAGGTTAAATAGCAACTTGTATATCATCGTTGTGGTTTTGCGTAGGTAAGAATCGTTCTTGCTAGATACCCATAGCAGCCACGTA
This sequence comes from Elymus sibiricus, assembly GCA_039707655.1. Lineage (NCBI taxonomy): Eukaryota > Viridiplantae > Streptophyta > Magnoliopsida > Poales > Poaceae > Elymus > Elymus sibiricus. The sequence continues at coordinate 214,153,956 of CM077665.1, read as the reverse complement.
AAACATGCAACAACAAATTAGAGGACGTCTAACTTGTTTTTGCAGGGTATGTTGTGATATGATATGGCCTAAGACATGATGAAATATATTTGATGTATGAGATTATGATGTTTTGTAATAGTTTATATCGACTTGCATGTCGATGCATACGGCAACCGGCAGGAGCCATAGGGTTTTCTTTAATTATTGTATGACCTGCGTGTCAATCATTGAGCGTTATGTAATGCTTTACTTTATCGCTAAGCGGTAGCAATAGTAGTAGAAATGGTTGGAGCGACAACCCCAATGGCAACACGATGATGGAGATCATGATGATGGAGATCATGGTGTCATGCCGGTGACGATGGAGACCATGCTGGTGCTTTGGAGATGGAGATCAAAAGCACAAGTTCATGGCCATATCATGTCACTTATGATTTGCGTGTGATGTTAATCCTTTTATGCATCTTATTATGCTTAGGACGACGGTAGCATTATAAGGTGATCGCTCACTAAAATTTCAAGATAAAATTATGTTCTCCCCGAGTGTGCACCGTTGCGAAAGTTCGTCATTTCGAAGCACCACGTGATGATCGGGTTTGATAGACTCTACATTCGCATACAACGGGTGCAAGCCAGTTTTGCACATGCGGAACACTCGGGTTAAACTTGACGAGCCTAGCATGTACAGACATGGCCCCGGAACACAAGAGACCGAAAGGTCAAACATGAGTCATATAGTAGATATGATCAACATGGAGATGTTCACCATTGAAACCACCTCATCTCACGTGATGATCGGACTTGGGTTGGTGAATTTGGATCATGTAGCACTCAGATGACCGGAGGGATGTCAATTTCAGTGGGAGTTCTTTAGTAATGTGATTAACTGAACTCATTATCATGAACATAGTCAAAATATCTTTGCAGTTTATGTTGTAGATCGATAGCTCACGCTGTAGCTCCCCTAGATTTTGATACGTTCCTAGAGAAAAACTAAGTTGAAAGTTGGTAGTAGCAACTATGCGGACTAGGTCCACAAACTGAAGATTGTCCTCATTGCTGCACAGAAGGCTTGTGTCCTTGATGCACCGCTCAGTGCGCCACCCCCTCAAGCGTCGTATGTGGGTGTTGAGAACATCAGACAATAACGTTTTTGAAGACTACTTGATATTCAGTGCGTCATGCTTTACGGCTTAGAATTGAGGCTCCAAAGACGTTTTGAACATCACAGAGCATATGAGATGTTCCAAGAGCTGAAATTGAGATTTCAGGATCGTGCCCGTGTTGAGAGGTATGAGACATCCAACAAGATTCTTTTCCTGCAAGATGAAGGAGAATAACTCAATCGGTGAGCGTGTGCTCAGATTGTCTGGGTGCCACAATCGCTTGAATCAAGTGGGAGTTGATCTTCCAGATAAGATAGCGATACTAACTGCCACCAAGCTACTAGAGCTTCGTGATGAACTATAACATGCCAGGGATGGAGAAGATTATCCCTGAGCTATTCGCGATGTTTGACACCGCGAAGGTAGAAATCAAGAAGGAGCATCAAGTGTTGATGGTTAGTAAAACCACAAGTTTCGAGAAGGGCAAGGGCAAGAAGGGAAACTTCGAGAATGGCAAGATAGTTGTCGCTCCAGTGAAGAAACCCAAGGTTGGACCCAAACCCGAGACTGAGTGATTCTGTTATGAGGGGAACGGTCACTGAAGCGGAGCTGCCCCAGATACTTGGCAGATAAGAAGGCTGGCAATGTCAACAAAAGTATATTTGATATACATGTTATTGATGTGTACCTTACTAGTACTCCTAGTAGCACCTGGGTATTAGATACCGGTTTAGTTGCTAATATTGGTAACTCGGAGTAAAAGCTACGGAATAAACGGAGACTAGCTAAGGGTGAGGTGACGATGTGTGTTGGAAGTGTTTCCAAGGTTGATGTGATCACCATCGCACGCTCCATCTACCTTCGGGATTAGTGTTGAACCTAAATAAATGTTATTTGGTGTTTGCATTGAGCATGAACAAGATTAGATCATGTTTATTGCAATACGGTTATTCATTTAAGTCAGAGAATAATGGTTATTCTGTTTACATGAATAATACCTTCAATGGTCATGCACCCAATGTGAATGGTTTATTGAATCTTGATCGTAGTGATACACATGTTCATAATATTGATAGCAAAAGATGCAAAGTTAATAATGATAGTACCACATACTTGTGGCATTGCCGCTAAGATCATATTGGTGTAAAGCGCATGAAGAAACTCCATGCTGATGGATCATTGGACTCACTAGATTTCGAATCGGTTGAGACATGTGAACCATGCCTCATGGGCAAGATGACTGAGACCCCGTTTTCCGGTATGATGGAGCGGGCAAGTGACTTATTGGAAATGATACATGTTGATGTATGCGGTCCAATGAGTGTTGAAGCGTGCGGTCGATATCGTTATTTTCTTACCTTCACTGATGATTTGAGTATATATGGGTATATTTACTTAATGAAACACAAGTGTGAAACGTTTGAAAAGTTCAAGCAATTTCAGAGTGAAATTGGAGATCATCGTGACAAGTAGATAACATGTCTATGATATGATCATGGAGGTGAACATCTGAGTTACGAGTTTGGTATGCAACTTAAGACAATGTGGAAATTGTTTCCCAAACTCACGCCGCCTGAAACACCATAGTGTGATGGTGTGTCCGTACGTCGTAGCCGTGCTCTATTGGATATAGTACGTACTATGATGTCTCTTACCGATTTGCCACTATCATTTTGGGGGTTATGCATTAGAGACAACTACATTCACTTTAAAATAGGGACCATCTAAAGTCCGTTGAGATGACACCATATGAATTATGGTTTGGCAGAAACCTAAGCTGTCATTTCTTAGAGTTTGGGAATGCGATGCTTATGTGGAAAGACTTCAACCTGATAAGCTTGAACCCAAAGCGGACAAATGCGTCTTCATAGGATACCCTATGGAAATAGTTGGGTATACGTTCTATCTCAGATCCGAGGGCAAAGTGTTTGTTGCTAAAAACGGGCCCTTTCTCGCGAAAGAGTTTCTCTCAAAAGAATTGAGTGGGAGGATGGTAGAACTTGATGAGATTATTGAACGAAAGATGTTTTGTACGATTATTGTCCGTACGTCTTTCGTACCCTTGTAGATCGCTAACGGTTTCCATGAGGAAAGGTTGTATGTGATACAACCAGAAGGTTTTGTCGGTCCTAAGGACGCTAAAAGGCATGCAAGCTCCAGCAATCCTTCTATGGACTGGAGATAGCATCTCGTAGTAGGAATATATGCTTTGATGAGGTAATCAAAGCTTTTGGGTTTATACAAAGTTTATAAGAAACTTGTATTTACAACAAAGTGAGTGGGAGCACTATAGAACTTTTGACAAGTATATGTGGATGACATATTGTTGATCGTAAATAATGTAGAATTTCTAGAAAGCATAAAGGGGTGTTTGAAAGGAGTTTTTCAAAGGTATACCTGGATAAAGCTACTTAAATATTGGGCATCAAGATCTATAGAGATAGATCAAGGCGCCTAATAAGACTTTCAATGAGTACATACCTTGACAAGATTTTGAAAGAGTTCAAAATGAATCAGTCAAAGAAGGAGTTCTTGCATGATTTGTAAGGTGTGAAGTTGAGTAAGACTCAAAGCTCGACCACGGCAGAAGAAATACAAAGGACGAAGGTCGTCCCCTATGCCTTAGCCATAGGCTCTGTATAGTATGCCATGCTGTGTACCGCACCTAGTGTGTGCCTTGCCATGAGTCTGTCAAGGGGTACAAGAGTGATCCAGGAGTGGATCACTAGACAACGGTCAAAATTATCCTTAGTAACTTGAGGACTGAGGAAATATTTCTCGATTATGGAGATGATAAAGAGTTCGTCGTAAAGGGTTACGTTGATGCAAGCTTCGACACCAATCTGGATGACTCTGAGTAGCAATCCGGATACGAGTAGTGGAGCACCATTTGGAATAGCTCCAAGTGGAGCGTGGTAGCAGCATCTACAGTATGGCATAGAGATTTGCAAAGTACGGATCTGAATGTTGCAGACCCGTTGAATAAAACCTCTCTCACATGCAAAACATGACAAAACCCCAGAACTCATTAGGAGTTATTCACATGGTGATGAGAACTCGATTATTGACTCTAGTGCAAGTGGGTGACTATTGGAAATATGCCCTAGAGGAAATAATAAATTGGTTATTATCATATTTGCTTGTTCATGATAATCAATTATTATCCATTGTGGAATTGTATTGATCCGAAACTCAAATACATGTGTGGATACATAGACAACACCATGTCCCTAGTGAGCCTCTACTAGACTAGCTCGTCGAACAGAGATGGTCAAGGTTTCCTGACCATAGACATGAGTTGTCATCTGATAATGGCATCACATCATTAGGAGAATGATGTGATGGACAAAGACCCAACCGTAAGCATAGCATTGATCGTGTTAGTTTATTGCTACTGCTTTATTCATGTCAAGTATCTGTTCCTACGACCATGAGATCATGCAACTCCCTGACAGCGGAGGAATGCCTTGTGTGTATCAAACGTCACAACGTAACTGGGTGACTATAAAGGTGCTCTGGAGGTATCTCCGAGGGTGTCTGTTGGGTTGGCGTGGATCGAGACTGTGATTAGTCACTCCGTATGACGGAGAGGTATCTCTGGGCCCAATCGGTAATATAGCATCACAAGAATCTTGCAAGCAATGTGACTAAGGAGTTAGTCACGGGATCTTGTATTACGAAACGAGTAAAGAGACTTTCCAGTAACGAGATTGAACTAGGTATGGAGACCCCGACGATCGAATCTCGGGCAAGTAACATACCGCTGGACAAAGGGAACTGCATACGGGATTGATTGAATCCTTGGCATCGTGGTTCGACCGATAAAGATCTTCATGGAATATGTAGGAACCAATATGGGCATCTAGGTCCCGCTATTGGTTATTGACCATTGAGGTGTCTTGGTCATGTCTACATGATTCTCGAACCCGTACGGTCCGCACGCTTAACGTTCGGTGACGCTAGAGTAGAATTGGGATATGTACATTGGTGACCGAATGTTTTTTCGAATCCCGGATGAGATCCCGGACGTCACGAGTAGCTCCGGAATGGTCCGGAGGTAAAGATTTATATATGGGAAGCCATATTTAGGGTTCCGGAAAATGTACGGGATTTTTCGGTATTGTACCGGGAAGGTTCTAGAAGGTTCCGGAGTGGGGCCCACCTGCCTAGGGGCCCACATGGACGTGGGTAGTGGGGAAAGTCCCCACACCCCTAGTCTAGGCGCATCAAGATCCCCACTTAAAAGTAATAGGATCATATCCCGAAAGGATAAGATCGAGATCCCTAAAAAAGGGGGATAGTGATCGGTGGGGAAGGAAAGGAGGGATTTCCTTCCTCCCCCTTGACCAACGACCCTAGGGGCTTGGAGGGCAAGCCACCAGCCCCTCCCACGCGTATATAAAGGTGGGGAGGCACAAGGGGGCTGGATACCCTTCCACGCCCACGGCCCTCCTCCCGTCTCTCCCGTTTCATCCTCGTACATCGTTCCGGAGGCACTTGGCGAAGCCCTACCAGCACTACGACACCACCATCACCACCATGTTGTCATGTTGGTTGAGATCCCATCTACTTCTCCTTCCTCTCTTGGTGGATAAAGAAGGAGGAGACATCATCGAGCCGCATGTGTGCTGAACGCGGAGGTGTCGTCCGTTCGGCACTAGATCGGATCGGATCGCGATTGGATCGTGAATTGTACGACTACATCAACCGCGTTAGGTACGCTTCCGCTTAGCGATCTACAAGGGTATGTAGATAAACTGCCCCTCTCGTAGCTATGCATCTCCATGGATAGATCTTGGGTGTTCGTAGGAATTTTTTTGTTTCCCATGCAACGTTCCCCAACACAAGGATGCATGGAGAGCGTCGCTACGCGTGTAAATGAATAGAGTGTCGACCCTTCTAAAGGTAGCCATGGACCTCCTTTTATAATTGAAGGGGTTACCGCAGTGGATAAAATGGTCTTTACACAATGTAAAGAATGCATATCCCTCTGCTAGAATCGCTGGCAACAGCGATAGTGGGAAATACCTAACTCTGACAAACTAGGACAGGCGCATTAAATGCGCTGTGAGGTGGCATGCTGGCGACGTCTTCCGTCAATGGTTGCCTCTCCTTCTGTGTCGTTCGCCCAGCTACCTCTTATTCTTTCTCCACGCTATAGGACGGGTGTCATTAAAGCTCTGTCATAATCCTGGTGAGTTGCCATGTACCCTGACCAGCTCCACCTAAACGCATGCCTGCTCGACACCTAGGCGACGTAGACAACTAGCCTGGCGACGCGGAGCGATGGCTTGGAGGGTGGAGGCCTTGGCTGGTGCCTTAGTAGTTGAGTCCTACGGCAAGGAGGGCTTGCCGCTTCGTCGGTTCCTCGTACGAAGAGGCTTGGCGTCCAGATCCAGCCCGGCAGGGCCTTGCCAGTTAGGAGGCCGCTGTCGTGTGGTGCACAAGTCAGGGTTCTAAGGGCCCCATTCTTTAGTACACCGACAAGAACCCCCGGGTCTGGGCCACACTTGCATCCATGACGTTTGTTGGGCTAGGCCCAAAAACAGTGCACAGGCACACGCGACCGCAACTACCTACAGTTATGGTGATTTTCTGCTTCGCCCATGACGTGCATTGACTATGGGTCGTGGGAACGGTGGAACAAGGGAGTTGCCACGAGGAGTCATGCTTACAAAAGCCGCGCCATGGGTTCCCACACGAAGCTCAGTATTGGGGGAGAGAGGCGGTCGCCCAAGCAGCACGTTTGGCATTGAACAGTCGGCCTTCCAACCGTTCCGCGACGCTTGAGCTCCTTTGCCCCTTCCGCTTTGCCTTCCCCTCTTTTACTGCATCCCGCGCAACGCGTGTCACGCGCCGGGTCTGGCATTGGCTGGGAGGGGCGGCCGCTTGCGCTGGTTGTGTGCCAGTGCGCACTCGCCCCTGGTCGCGTAGAGCCAACTCCTCCTCTTCCCCGTTCCTATAAATAGGGAGGGGATGAGGTGGAGCTCTGCTCATCTGTACCCTTCTTCTCTAGCACACCGTCCAGTGCCTTCTTCTCCCTTCCTCCGCCATCTCCTCCTAGCACGCCATTTTTGACATGGCGAGGGCCGCGGCCACGCTCGTGGGTCTGGTGTTGTTGTGAGGGCCACCCTAGAGCCCGATGCGGATCGTGGTGACGGCGGCGAGGGCTGGCTCCAATTCCCGTGGAAGGACGGCATCCAGAGGCCGCGGAAGGGCGGCGTCCCGGGGCCGTGGATGAACGGCTCCGTCCATCCGCGGCGGCTGTAGTAGTGCACCGCTCCCGCAGACCCATGCGGGGATCCATGCGGAGGAGGAGGTGCAGGAGTTCGTCGTGGCGATCCCCCTGTGGCAGCGAAGCTGGCTCCGCCTCCCCGACCCTTTCGCGCGGTCCTTGGAGGGCAGTCTTCCTCGAGGATTTTGGCTTCAGGCGAACGGCTGCTGCAACGGCCCACTTGGGTGGGAGTCGACCTCTCCGCCGGGAGCGCCATGTTCCTGACGCGGGGGTGGAAGTCATTCGCCCGCTCCCGTGGTCTGGGACCCGGGAATCTTCTCCACTTCAAGTTTGAAGGCTCTTCCTCCCTCTTCGTGAAGATCTTTGGGGTGTCTAGCGTCCTCCTGGAGTGCTGCGCGGAGAGCTCGAGCCACAGCGACTACGACTCCTCCAGTGACAGCGACGATGACGGCGGCACCTTCGGCATCAAATAGGAGGACTCTGACTAGACGCGCGCTGCGCCGTAGTTAGGGCTTAGGACTGATGCAGGAACGAGGATCCATTCATGAGACCTCGTTTCCGGATCAATCGCCACATCGTAGTGGCAGATCTCCTTTTGTGTTTAAAGCGTACCCAATGTAACCCTGCGAGGAAACGAAGAGAAAACATTGGGTATCTTTAAAACATTAAGGCTTCATCGTGTGTCTATGAAAGTCCATTTCACTTTACGCGACAAGACTGTGCTCGTGTATTTTCCTGATTCTTGATACTTGCCGGTGCGCACATTCCTATCGCGGATGCTTCTAAGGATAGATCATGAGCACCCTTCCGGTGGTGTAGCTCCCGGCAAGGCCATCCCGTCATTCTCGCTGCGGCCACTCAACATGTTGCGCATTCTTCCAACACCCAAGCACGCAACTATTTCAACAGGGGCCCTTAGCTTGCAGGTTTTGTGACACAAATACCAGCCTGGCAAGGGAAAGGCTCGAAAGTTTTGAAAAGTTTCCGTAACTTATCTTTTTCTCGTTGCGTTTCTTGCCGCAAGGCGATCATTCTTGAACGCGTCCGTAGGTGTCCGTACCGCCTCTCCCCCCGGGAAGACTTGCACACGGGGTCCCTTCTCCTTTTCAAAAAAGAAAGAAGAGAAAATAGAGTAGGCTGGGAACCCAGATGGTTCCACAGGTGCCTTATGCAAGTGAAAAGTGATCACAACATCTCTCGTAAGATACATAAGATAAATATGTACTTTGACATAGAGTTGTAGAAAACTTAACTTTATTGACTATGCACAGGGTCATTGCCTGGCTTTGTACAAAGGATTACACGCCTTCCAGGCGAACGTGCACAAAAGGGGTTGTCGGACAGCTCGGCAACCGCGCCTCTCGGGTAGAACTTGCGAAGATGCTCGATCCACTAGTTTTGCATCGGGGTGCCATCTTCGGTCTCCAGGTGAACTGCACCAAGCCTGCTGACTCGCAGTACCCGGTAAGGGCCTTCCCACTTGGGCGTCACCTTGTTTGATCCCTTCGGCAGACTAAATCCGTCGAAGAACATGGTCGCCTTAATCAACACTCCTGGCGCGCACCCTGCGGCTGTGATAGCGGCGCGGAGTCTGCTGGTACCGAGCGGCACGCAACACGGCCTGGAGACGATCTTCCTCGAGGAGCGTAGCATCATCTTGCCGTTCTTGCTCTTGCCAGTCCTCGTCAAAGGCCTGCACTCTCGGTGACCCTTATGTGAGTTCCGTGGGGAGAACTGCCTCTGCACCATAAACTTGGGAGAAGGGGGTCTCACCGGTGGCTCGATTTGGTGTCGTTCTTATTGACATAAGAACCGCTAGGATTTCATCAATCCAGCGCCTTCCGTGCTTGTGCATCTTGTCAAAAGTTCTCATGTTGAGGCCCCGCAGCACTTCACCATTTGCCCTTTCTACTTGCCCGTTGCTCCTGGGGTGAGAAACTGACGTGAAGCATACTTTGGTGCCGATGTCTTGGCAATACTACATGAAGTTATTGCTCGTGAATTCTGTGCCTTTATCGGTGATGATCCTGTTGAGGACACCGAAACGGCAAACTATCCCTCTGAATGCCGCCTGCGCCATTACCTTTCTCACCGGCTCCACTTCAGTCCACTTTGTGAACTTGTCGATTGCAACGAACAAGAACCCGAAGCCCCCGGTAGCACAGGGGAAGGACACGACGATGTCGAACCCCCAGACTGAAGAGGGCCAGGAGAGTGGTATGGTTTGTAGGGCATGTGTTGATTGATGTGTTTGCTTGGCGTGGTACTGGCATTCTTCACACATCATCACCACTGCCAATGCGTCTTGAACGGTTGTCGGCCAATAGAAACCTTGGCGGAATGCTTCCCCGACAAGGGCTCGTGACCCGATGTGGGAGCCGTAGATCCCTTCGTGTATTTCTGCCAACAGTTGATGTCCCTCTTCCCGGGAGATGCAATTCAATTTCACACCATTCGGTCTCCTCTTGTATAAGGTGATGCCCACGAACTGGTACATGCTCGACCGTTGAGAGGATCTCCGGTCTGGAGGTACTGGACTATCAGTTGTGCCCATGTCGAATCATGTGGCTCGAGGACAAGGACTAAAGGCGTTTCTTCCGCAGCGGGGACCCTAGCTTCTACGGCAAAGACCATCGGGTCTGCCAGAGCTTGGGGCCATCCGGCAGGTAGCTTGTCATTCCCTGCAACTTTCTTGGCGGCTGTCGGTGTCAAAACTGGCAGATCTCGGGTAGGGGGTCCCAAGCTGTGGATCTTGGATCGATGGATAACAGGAGACAAAGGGGACGGTGTTTACCCAGGTTCGGGCCCTCTTGCGGAGGTAAAACCCTACGTCCTGCTTGGTTGTATTGATGTGTATGACGATTACAGAGTTGATCTACCTTGAAATCCGATGAGCTAAACCCAAGATCAGTTCACCTGCCGTACGGACTAAATCCCTCTGGTTTATATAGGCACGAGGGATATCTAAGGTTACATAACGTCGGTTGCATCAAGAAAGGAATATGTCGAACCCACCATCTTGTACTTGGAGTGCATGTCACGACCTTAGAGATCCTGTCTTGGTTATGGTCTCCGGACCTTCATTGACAATCACAAGGCGGCCCACTATCCGGCTCGCAGAAATAGGCCGACAACCCGAGAACTCCTTAATCCCGGACTCCCTCAGTAGCCCCCAAACTAGCCTCCAATGCCGCAGTAACATCTTAGCATTTGCACATCCAAAGTCTACGGCCTGCGGGGCGAGTTCTCCCTTCATAGTTCGGCCAACTCCAGTTCCTCTGGCGTATTTCCGAATGTCAAAGCGTCGCATGGCCCACAACTCTGGGTCGTCCTGCGACTCCTCGATTCTTGTGTGCCAATCGGGGATAGTCAATTCCAAAAATGCCCCTCAAGGATCTGGGGTGAACCATCCATTTAAATAGAGTTGACAAGCATTGAGTAATCCATCGTGCCTCTCCTTTATCGAGCAAAACACCAAAGAATCATGGCGAACGTCCCAAGTTCCTCCTCATGTCCTCATGGTCCTCTCCCAGGCGACTGGGCGAGCTGCTCAGTTTCCCTTCTCCGCCTGCGTAATCTAGAAGTTCAGGGATACCTTCCCTCTTCAGATCTGATGCCCTTTTGTTCTGGATTGACTTCCGCAAACGGTGAACCTTTCATGGAGAAATCTCCCACTCCTCACAAGGAGGAGAGGGTATGCTTTCTTCCCTTCCTTTTACAAGGTTTGGGCTTTCCTATCCATCCTTTCATAAGGGGTTTATTAGAATTTTATGGGATCCAACTCCACCACCTCACTCCTAGATCTATCCGCCATATTACGGGTTTCGTTGCCCTATGTGAGATGTTTTTGGGTTGCAAAGTCCACTTCGAACTGTGGAGGAAATTCTTCTGACTTGTTCCCCGTACTCATGAGGGGTCAATTCTGGAAGTTGGTGGGTCCGAAGTGTGTCGCACAGCCGGGTCGGGATACCCTGGGGGTAGTCCGGAAAATGACCCCGAGGAGTGGATCTCCGAGTGGTTTTATATTGAGGATGTCCCCTTATTCGACCCAGCTCAGAGGGGTCTTCCCGAATTCTCCCCTGCTCCTTTGAAGAAGAGTTTCAACTGGCGCCCGAGAAGTTCTCACCAAGAGAACAATGCTGAAGTTAAAAGACCGGTCGCCAAGGTGAAGCTATTAGCACACTGCCGGCTGACCATCATTGAAGTGATGGCCATGGCCATCAGGCGATGCGTCCAACCCCTTCAACAAAGGATGCACCCTTTGTGGCGTTATAATGGCTCAAATGAAGCGACCCGCTATAAGCGGGAAGGTCCTGTCAACCAAGAAGCTATGGCCGCCATACTAGTCGTTCTCTTTAAAGGAGAAAAAGACGGGTTCACTAACTTGAACGTCAGGGATGGATATTCAAACCACAATCCCATCGAATGGGTGAGTGCAATCTTATTCCCTTACTTTACGCATTTTCATACTAGTTTTCGACTAACTAAATCTATTGAAATTTTGCCGGACAGGACTGGAGGCGTTGGATTGAGACAGTCAACTGTCCCTCCCCTCAACCCGAGAGTTATTCTCGAGACAACGACCCAAGATTTCACGATGATCCGAACACTTCGATCATTTTTTAGGACGGAGTTTTTTACCAAGAGAGTCTCAATGGCTCTACGGTTTCAGTCGTAGTCGATCATCCGAGGATGCTTCTCTCCCAAAATGGAGGTAAGAAGAAGGCTCCTACCCTAAAAAATGCGCCCACCTCCTATTGCTTCAAAGGCATCTCTCCCCATTCCCATGGGCCGCCATAGCGCACGCCGAACACAGGATAATGTATCTCCAGCAGAACCCACAAAAGGGGATGTCAAGCGCAGAGTCACCAGAGGAGCTACTTCGACTGCTCCTCCCCCCAAAAGGTAATGACTCAAACTTTTTACAAGTCGAGTGCTCCTTGCCACTGCTTATGAATTTTTGCGGTCTCGATCGACCTATTATAGGAACCGAACACAACCCCCAAAGCCCGAAGAGAACAGGCGAGTTCAAGGTGATGACCTTGAACAACGGCGTCCCACATCTGCAGGTCGTAATGTGGGAGCCCCTGCCACGGACCAGCAACCAGAAGAGGTTGGTTATATTTCCGCCACTAATTCGGAGGTCGAAAGGGATCACTACATCACCCCGCATTAACCGATCATGAGATTAATGCTCTTGATTCGGTGGATATGCATCTTGGTGCCGCCCGATTAGGACTTGAAGGTATCGCCAATATTATGCGAGATAATCTTCGGGTAAGTAATAATTTCAATGATCGAAAATGGATCCCAATCCGGTAGCCCCCGAGCCTTAATGTGGGCAAGATGACCATATTAAGGGTCTAACAACATTCGCTTGTTACCTTTCATAGGCCACAAGAGAGCAAACTGACAAACTGTCTGAAGACCTTGAGACCAGCCGGATACAGCTAGAGGCTGCAAAGTCCAAGCTAGAAGGAGTGACAAAATTCACTAGGGAAGCGCACGGTAAGTAGCAGCTTCGAGCGACACGTAAGTGCTCAAGGCATCAATATCTAATTAGGTTTTGTTTTATGCTAAATCGCAACTCGAGGCCAGCCATCAAGTACTGACCCGGAATCTTGAAGAAAAGAATAAACTTCAGACGGAGAATCAAAGACAGGCCGGTGAAATTGAGTATTTAGAAACCCAACTGGCATGTGCCCGTGAAGAAACTCAGAGATTAAAAGGTGGTATATTCGGTGAGTGTAACTCCGAACTCATAGTTCCATATACAGATTATATTTGAGCTAATGAGCACGCCACGTCTCTTGGCCGGTCATTTAAACGGGCGTCCTGAAGAAGAGGCCAGCTCGTATAAAGAGGACCTTTTGAGGGCTTTATCCATTGTACAAGAACGGGGCCGAAAGGCGATGAAGAGCATGTTCAAGGCGCTATGGCCATCTCAAAGTCCACCGGAAGGTATGGACGAATTGGCAGCCGTTTCAAAGGAGCTCGTCATTCATTCGAGATATGGAAAACATCAGCCTCTGAAGAAGGGGCACGGGAGGCATGGGACATGGTGAAGACAAGATTCGCCAAGCTTAATCCTGAGCACTTGGCTCGAGTCGGGCCGGTAGGTCCAGATGGTCAAGAGATACCACTACACCTGGTATATGACCATGTAATGTCTGCCGCACGTCTCTCTCAACAAGACTACAGACTGGATGCAATAATAGACAATCTCGATCACCAACCAGATATTCAATTCTATGTAACTATGTACTTTTCATCAAATGTCGCTACATCCGAATCGTAAGTATTGTCTTTAACCGGCCTTCGGCTTTCGTCTCCCTTGACAATAGTCAAGGAGTGTTCCTTACTATGTAAGACCTGAAATATCAGGTAAACAGTTCGGAGAACCAGGCAATCCGTCCATGTGGTGTGAACAGACAAAAAGTTGATCGAAGAGCCATGTTATATTACTACTTAATGTAAGAAACATCTTCCGATGAAAATAGTTCCTCTACGGGATCCTTTCTTCGGGCGCTACGTTATACGTAGTCATAATATCCGAATACCGCTACTAGGCGGGCACGGATTCAGTTCGGCTCATGACTCCGGACTGTGGTAAAAATCACCGAATTATTTCTTTGTCCTTTACTACCGACCAATTATGTCTCTAAGAATGCTAGCTTTTTGCTTTACCCGTCTTAGGTACGTACCCGGATGACCCGGTCGTAACAATCGCAGAGGTGCTCCCTTTACCCTCTAGCCGAACAATCGGCGACGTAGAGGATAAGCACAGGAGCCAGGCAACCCAGCTTGGCAAAATCTTAACTCAAATTAATGCATATAATGGTTGTGAAAACAACATAGGAAATGTATATACATGACAAAGACAAAAAGTATGAGCACATGAAATATATTAACCGGATTTTATAAAAAGCCCCCAGGTGTATTAACAAGAAGTACATTTAAAGATGTACGCCCGGGAATTTGTTGGTACAGCTCGGTCTAGCCGAACATAATCTGACGAATAATAAAAAGGGAATAACTAAGAGTAAGGAAAAGGATAAAAAATTAGGCTGATTGATGACATCAGTACTATCCGTAGAAGCGCCGAAGACGAGTTGCGTTCCATGGGTTCTGTTCGAGGCGACTATCCGATGGGTTGCGCAGACGATATGCTCCTCCTGTAAGGACTTCATCAATGATAAAAGGCCCCTCCCATTTGAGTGATAGCTTATTTTTCTTTTTGTCCGAGAGGCGCAACACCAATTCGCAAACATTGTACGCTTTAGCCCAAATTTCCCTGCTTTGATAACGTCGAGCCTATTGTTGATAAAATGTGGATCATGCCAAAGCTATATCGCGCTCTTCCTCCAAGGCGTCTAGGTTATCCTGCCGATCCAACTCTGCTTCCTTTTCCTCGTACATGTGCACACTAGGTGCGTCATGGATGATATCGCAGGGTAAAACTGCTTCTGCCCCATATACAATAAAAATTGGTGTATATCCCATTGACCGGTTGGGGCTGGTGCGCAAACCTCATAGTACGAAGTCAGGCTCCTCCACCCAGTGGTAGTCAGATTCTTTCAAGGAGCGAACCAGGCGCGGTTTAATGCCACTCGTAATTAGTCCATTTGCTCGTTCAACCTGTCCGTTAGTTTGCGGGTGGTATACGGAGGCGTAATCAAGCTTAATGCCCAAATTTGCACACCAGTCCTTAACTTCCTGAGCAGTAAAATTCGACCCATTGCCAGTTATTATACTATGAGGAACACCATAACGGTGAACCACCCCAGATATAAAGTCGATGACTGGGCCGGATTTAGCAGAACTTACTGGCTTGGCTTCAATCCATTTAGTGAATTTTTCCACCATAACCAGTAAATACTCCTTCTTCTTCTTGGTCCCCCTTTAAGTGGTCCGACCATGTCCAGCCCCCAAACCAAAAAAGGCCAAGTGATTGGTATCGTTCGAAGAGAAGTTGCGGGCATGTGACTTTGATTTGCAAAGAGCTGACAGCCAACACAGTGTTGTACGAGTGTGTGAGCATCAGCGCGGGCCGTGGGCCAGAAGAAACTGGCCCAGAAGGCCTTACTGACAAGGTCTCAAGCGACTGCATGATGGCCGCCCATACCCGCATGTATTTCGGCTAAAAGTAGCTTACCTTGTTCTTCGGATATGCATCGTTGGAGTACTCCAGTGGTGCTTATTTTGTATAGCTCACTCT
Organism: Elymus sibiricus; assembly: GCA_039707655.1. NCBI lineage: Eukaryota > Viridiplantae > Streptophyta > Magnoliopsida > Poales > Poaceae > Elymus > Elymus sibiricus. The sequence continues at coordinate 214,138,415 of CM077665.1, read as the reverse complement.
CGTAGACCTTGTAAGACTTGGATCGTCGAATTATTTGTCTTGCTTCTGTTTGGTCATCAGGGATCTCTTGACGGATTAGATAGGCGATGGAGGGTTCGGTCCATGGCGTGATTACTGCCATAACTTCATGGGCCGAAGGTGTTTCTTCAAGTGTCGAATCGTCGATAATTTGGTCATCTGGTTCAGCCATGGGAGGGGTGACCAGCTCCTGATCACTGGTTCTATCAATGTTATTTCCGTCCTGCCATACCACGGGCAGCTTAAAGAGCCGTTCCAAGAAAGTATTCTTAGGAATCGGGTCGCGTTTAGCACCCATGCGGGCGAGGACGTCGGCAGCTTGATTGCTGTCTCTGGTGACAAGATGGAATTCAAGGCCCTCGAACTGTGCTAAGATTTTAAGAATGGCGTTCCTGTACACCGCCATTTTTGGATTTTTGGCGTCGAATTCGTCGTTAATTTGTGAGATCGCGAGGTTGGAATCCCCTCGTACCTCGAGGCGTTGCACACCTATAGAGGTTGCCATCCGATGTCCATGCAGTAGAGCCTCGTATTCGGCCGTGTTATTGGAATCTGTGTACATTATTTGCAGTACATACCAGATGTTATCGCCAGTGGGGGACGTGAGTATGACACCAGCCCCCAGTCCGGCAAGTGTTTTGGAGCCGTCAAAGTACATTGTCTAGTGGGAGTATGCACTGTACTCTTTAGGGAGTTCGGCCTCCGTCCATTTGGCCAAGAAATTCGCCAACACCTGAGATTTAATGGCTCAGCGTGTGATATGTCTCCAACGTATCTATAATTTTTTATTGTTCCATGCTGACATATTATCATTGTAGGATACTTTTTGGGTCATTATTTACCAATTTATAATATTTTTGAGCACTAACCTATTGACCCAGTGCCCAGTGCCAGTTGCTGTTTTTTGCATGCTTTTTTGCTTTTCAGGTTTACTGTACCAAACGAAGTCCAATTGCCATGAAACTTTTTGATTATTTTTTTGGACTATATGCAGACATATAAGCTTCGGAAGGAAGCCGAGAGGCACACGAGGGCCCCACAACACATCAGGGCATGCCCTGGGGGCCGCGCACTGATATGTGGTGGCCCCCTCGGGCACCTCCCGACGTCCCTCTTTGGCCTATAAATTCTCTAATATCGTGAAAACCCTAAAAGCAGTCCTGAAACCCTTTTTCCACCGCCGCAAATATCTGTTCCGTCGCGAGGCCATCTGGAGCTCCGTTCCGGCACCCTGCTGGACGGGGAATCGATCATGGAGGGCCTCTTCATCAACCTTGCTGCCCTCATGATGATGTGTGAATGGTTCACCACAGACCTACGGGTCCATAGCTAGTACCTAGATGGCAATCTCTCTATCTTATAATCTTCAATACAATGGTCATTGCATCTTCGCTTTGATCTATCCGATGTAATCCTATCTTGCGGTGTGTTTTTTGGGATCCGATGAATTGTGGGTTTATGTTCAGATTATTCATGAAAAGTATTTGAGATGCCTCTGAATTATATTATCTCTTAAGTGCATGATCATTATAGCTTAGTAATGCTCTCTGATCTGTTGATATCCCTTGGCCAAGCAGATTGATATTTCATCGGTGGGAGTGGTGCGTTGTGGTAGGTACAACCTGGCGAGTTTCTATATCCCAGTGCCAAAGTAGGGGACAAGATGCGTCTTTTTGTTGTTGCTACTAAGGATAAAATGATGGGGTTCATTCATATTGTTTGAGTTTACTTTGTCTACATCATGTCATCGTTATCCAAGCATTACTCTATTTTACTTAATACTCTAGATGCATGCTGGATAGCGGTCGATGAGTGGAGTAATAGTAATAGGTGCAGGCAGGAGTCAGCCTATTTTCTTATGGACGTGATGCCTATATATACATGATCATTGCCGTGAACATCGCATAACTATCCGCTTTTCTATCAATTGCTCAACAGCAATTTGTTTACCCACCGTATGCTGCCTACATGAGAGATGCCACTAGAGAACACTATGGTCCCGGGGTCTATTCACTAATATATTCACAAACACTATTATTACCTTGCTGCCTTTATTTATCTTTTATTTTATTGTGCAATTTTTATTTATCAACAATTATCTACACAAGTCATTTGCTTGCAAATAACGAGATCAAGGGGATTGACAACCCTCGTGCCCGCGTTGGATGCAAGTCGTTTGTTCATTTGTGTGCAGCCGCTGAAGATGGTTGAGGATTGATATTCCTATTGGTTCGATAAACCTTGGTTTCATAACTGAGAGAAATACTTATTTGCTTTGTGTTGCAATTACCCGTTCCTCTTCACGGAAAACCCACCGCAGATCACAAGTATCAGGGTGGTTTGTACATGATTTCAAAAGGTAAGAGCTCGATGGCCCATTTGGCTATGCAACTGTCACCGAACGGTCTTGAAAGTAGTGTTGGAGTTTTCGTGATGCCATAACAGCTGTATAGGCTATCTTCTGATAATGCGGGTACCGTGTCTTGCATGGGGTGAGCACTTCTGATACGTAGTAGACAGGCTTTTGCACTCAGAGCTTGTGGCCCTCCGCCTCACGTTCAACCACAAGGACTATGCTGACCACTTGATTAGTGGCGGATATGTACAAGAGCATTGGTTCACCAGTGGCGGGTGTCGTAAGAATGGGGTTACTGGCCTGCAATGTTTTGATTTCTTCCAATGCGGCTGTTGCTTTGTTGGTCCATTCAAAGTTTTTGGTCCGTTTGAGAAGCTTGTAGAGCAATTGGGCCTTTTCACCGAAGAGGAATATAAAGCGGCTTAAAGCTGCCACACAGCCGGCCAATTTTTGTACGTGCTTCAACTCCGTCGGGATTGCCAATTGGGATAGGGCTTGAATTTTAGCTGGATTTGCCTCTATTCCTCTATGGAAAACGATGAACCCGAGCAGTTTACCAGCCGGAACCCTGAAGATGCATTTGTCTGGGTTAAGTTGGATGTCATAAGCCCGCAGATTGTTGAAGGTTGTTCGGAGATCATCGACCAGCTGGCTGACATGTTTGATCTTGATGACCACATCGTCCATGTATGCCTCAACTATTTTGCTGATTTGTTTTACAAGACACGTCTGAATCATGCGTTGATATGTGGCACCTGCATTTTTCAATCCAAAGGGCATTGTGTTGAAGCAGAAAGGCCCATAAGGGGTGATGAACGCGGTGGCAGCCTGGTTGGACTCTTCCATTTTTATTTGGTGGTATCCCGAGTAGGCGTCGAGGAAACATAGTGAGTCATGTCCGGTGGTGGCGTCGATGATTTGGTCGATGCGAGGTAAGGGGAAAGGATCTTTGGGGCAGGCTTTATTTAGGTCTTTGAAATCCACACACAGCCGCCAGGATTTGTCCTTCTTTGGCACCATGACCATGTCGCGGATGAATCCGGCCTCCAGCAATTTTGCTAGTTCGGTACCCATGTCTTGACGCTTAAGTTCGGAAAATCGGCATAACGCATGTTTAACTGGTTTGAAGCCTGCAATTATATTCAGGTTGTGATCTGCGAGTCCTCGTGGGATTCCTGGCATATCTGAGGGGTGCCAGGCGAATATGCCCAATTTTCGCGTCAGAATGTACGCAATGCTTCGTCGACCTCGGCATCCATCTGAGCTCCGATGGATGTTGTTTTATTTGGGTCCGTTGGGTGTACCTAGAATTTTACTATCTTGTCCGCTGGTCTGAAGGAAGTAGACTTTGGCCTCTTGCTGAGGGTTACATCATCCTTGTCTACCATTGAGCGAAGTGCGGTTAACTCTTCGGCTGCGAGGTCTTCGGATAATGCTTCCAGGGTGAACGATGCAGTTTTATTTTTGGCCCGAAGGGCTCTATCCGCGTTGCTTATCTTTGCAATGACACCGTTGGGTCATGGCATTTTAAGCTTCATGTACCCGTAGTGCGGTATGGCCTGAAACCTGGTGAAGGCTTCGCACCCAAGAAGGGCGTGGTAGTCGCTGCAAAAAGTTACGATATGAAAGACAAGTTCCTCGGACCTATAGTTCGCAGGGGTACCGAATACCACATCGAGGGTAACCTGTCATGTGCATCGGGCCTCTCTTCCGGGGATACTCCCCCGAAATGTGGTGGAGCTGTGTTCGATGCAGGATCGGTCGAACTGCATTTTATCCAAGGTGTCCTTATAGATGAGGTTCAAGCCACTGCCACCATCCATGAGCACTTTATGCAGCCGAAAACCGTCTATTATGGGGCTGTGCACCAGAGCCGGCGGTGTTCGGTTGGACTTGATTCTCGGCTGGTCCTCCTCGTCGAAGGTTATGGCTGTGTCTGCCCAAGAGTTCGTAGCTACCACATGGTGTATTTGGTCGAGTTCTCGAAGAGCTCTCTTCCTCTGATTTTTTGAGGAGAACGTTTCGTAGATCGTCAGGACCTCCATATTGCCACCTGGTGGTGTGGCTGATCGTCTTGTTGGGAGTGAGATGCCAAGGATAGCCTCGCTGCTCTTTGCAACTTGCCTTACGACCCAACAAGCTCGGAGGCTGTGAGTCGGGTTTGTGTTCAGCCATGAAGAGTGTATGGGGCATGGCTTGTCCAGTAGTTCGTCAAGAACGGTTCGGCGTCCCTGAAGTTGTTTGTTCTTTTTCTCGATGTGTTCGTGGTCGGCTGACTTTCGTGGGGACGCGCGTTTCCTTCGAGCTCCTGTGGGTCCTCTGGTTTGGATTGACTCCAGTTGCTGAGCTTGCCAGGTGCTTTCCATGGCATAATACTTGCGCACCAGATTTGATAGTTTGGAGAAGTCGTGGATATGGTGACGAGCGAGGGCATTTAGTATCCCGTTGTCCCGGCAGTTATGCCGGAAGGACGCTATGATTTCATGATCGTTACAGCATGTTAACTTATTTTTGGTGAAAACGAATCGAGCCCAGTAATGGTGGACTGTTTTCCCGGGCTGTTGTGTGATGTAAAACAAATCCCATATGTCGGGCTTCAACCGGGGCTCTGGGTTCGACGTGCGAATCGTCCACCGGCAGTAATGGTGGACTGTTTTCCCGAGTATGCAAAGCGGTGGGCGGAAAAAAATTCCTTATACCGATAGGCCGAGGGTCGAGGGACGTGCAGGTTGAGTCCTGCGTCGCTGCGACATCCGGGGCTCTGGGTTCGACGTGCGAATCGTCCACCGGACTTTCCCGTCCCGTTCCAAAGTCAGGTGCCGAATCGGGCATTATGTTCGGATTATCTATGGGTCCAAGCTCGGATTCCGTACTATGTGAGCAATTGGGGTCATCCGAGACCCGAACATAGACCGTTCTCAGTTCGAGAAGGTAGGAAGACGAGTCTTCAACCGAACTCTCGACGGTGGCCACCAGATGCGTAATAGGCGGGATGTAAATTTCCCTATCATCAGGCTTAAGGCTGATCTGGTCGTAGAGGGAGGGTTGCTCGCTACTCACCCCCATCGTCCAAATTCGCCCCAGTAGTTCATTCAAGGATGAGACATTTGTAGGGTCCAAATCTCCGGCATACGTGGAGTTAATCTGTAGCGCAAGTATTCCCATGGTTTCCGAGGACGCGCTCGGGCACAGCTCGGTAAGTTGGGAACCAGGTGCGTTGATTGGACCGGGATTTGGAGCCGGACCCGCGATGGAGGGCGCCTCCGGTTTGCGGTCTTCCACTGCTGAAGCTGCGGTGCTGGTGCTCACGTGCTCTCTAGGAGGAGCAACCAGCTTGGTTAAAACGAGATCTCCCCGGGAATCGGCGACGAACTCTAGGTTGCCGAACCTGAACTACTGGTCGGGGGCGAAGCTTTCCATCTGGCCCAAGCGGCCGGTCGGGTCTGCGTTCAGCACGACCGTGCCGAACGCGAAAATTTGTCCGGGGACGAAGATCAAGTGAGCCATCGATCCTTTTGGCAATCCCACAGTGGAACTCTCAATGAAAGGACCAATGTCAGTGTCGAAATCGGCAGATCTCGGGTAGGGGGTCCCAAGCTGTGGATCTTGGATCGATGGATAATAGGAGACAAAGGGGACGATGTTTACCCAGGTTCAGGCCCTCTTGAGGAGCTAAAACCCTACGTCCTGCTTGGTTGTATTGATGTGTATGACGATTACAGAGTTGATCTACCTCGAGATCCGATGAGCTAAACCCTAGATCAGTTCACCTGTCGTATGGACTAAAATCCTCTGGTTTATATACACACCAGGGATATCTAGGGTTACATAATGTCGGTTGCATCAAGAAGGAATATGTCAAACCCACCGTCTTGTACTTGGAGTGCACGTCACAACCTGAGAGATCCCATCTTGGTTATGGTCTCCGGACCTTCATTGACAATCACAAGGCGGCCCACTGTCCGGCTCGCAGACATAGGCCGGCAACCCGAGGACCCCTTAATATCAGACTCCCTCAGCGGCCACTGGTGGTTCTGCTAGAAACTTGTCGCCGGAATTGACTTTTCCCTTCTTGTTCTGCTGGGCTGACGGGGTGACTGAAGGTTGGGTCAATCGGAGTACAAACATGCCCGGTTCCATAGGAAACTTCTGCACAGCTCTCTTTGACAGGTCGTCGGCAATGCTATGCTCGGCACAGGGGACGTGCTCCATTTGCAACCCGTCAAAGTGCTCCTCCAATCTCCGTACTTCGTCAACATACGCCTCCATCAGGGGACTCTAGTAATCTTTGTTCACTTGGCACACAACTAGTTTGAATCTCCTCGGACTATCAGCTTCCTGATGCCAAGATCAGCTGCTATCTGTAATCCGGCAAGCAACCCTTCGTATTCGGCCGTGTTGTTTATTGATTCCTCCCTGGGGAAATGCATCTGTATCATGTACTTGAGGTGCTCTCCGGTGGGTGCTACTAACAGCACTCCGGCACCGACGCCTTGCAACGAGGAAGCTCCATCAAAGTACATGATCCATTCCTCAGGTGCTTCTTTGCCATGAAGGGCTGTTTCTGGAATCTATTCGTCTAGCGTTGGAGTCCATTCTGCTATGAATTCTACCAAGGTTCTTTCAAAGCTCAAGTCAAAGCTGGCCAATTCCAATGCCCACTCAACGATCCTGCCGGTTGCTTCTGGATTTCACAAGATGCGTTGCAGCGGGAACCGAGTGACGACGGTGATGTGGTGTGCTTGAAAGTAGTGGCGCAGCTTCCGGGAGGCCATAAGGAGGCCAAAGAGCATTTTCTGCATCCCAGAGTGTCTTGACCTAGACCCCTGCAGGAGGGAGCTGGCAAATACACTGGTCGCTGCACCACTTTCTTCTTCTGCATAGTTTGTTGTTCCGCCCCTTGGCTTGCCGCGGCTGGCTCCGGCTCGCCGGCCGCAGACTCTGCATTTCCACCTCATCCTCCTCAGCTTCCCTCTCTGCCACCAGTGCAGCACTAATCACTTGGTTCGTTGCCGCCAAATATAGCAGCAACAGCTCCTCCGGTCTTGGCGCGACTAGGACTTGCGTTGAGGAAAGGTATTTCTTCAAGTTTTGCAGTGTTGTCTCTTCTTCCGGGGTCCATGTCATGGGGCCCTCCTTCTTCAGGATCTTGAAACACGCCAAGGCACGCTCTGGACTTGGAAATGAACATGCTGAGGGCGGCGATGCAACCTACCAGACGACGGATGTCCTTGATGCACTTCGGCGCCTCCAGCTATTCAATTGCTTCAATCTTGGTGGGGTTGGCTTCGATCCCGCATTGTGATACAAAGTACTTGAGGAGCTTGCTGGAGGGGACTCCAAACACGCACTTCTCGGGGTTAAGCTTCAAATCGATCTTGCATAGGTTCGCAAAGGTCTCTTCCAGGTCTTGGATCAGCATGTCCTTGTCCTTATTCTTGACTACTATATCATCCATGTAAGCTTCCACATTCCTATGCTGTTGTGGCCCTGACCCAATCTGAACTGCTCTTGCGAATGTTGAACCGGCACTCTTTAACCCAAAAGGCATGCACCTAAAGCAGTACGCGTCGCAAGGGGTAATGAACGCCGTTTTCTCTTCATCTTCCTTAGCCATGAAGATCTGGTGATAACCAGAGTAGGCGTCGAGGAAAGATAGGATATCGCAGCCAGTAGTCGAGTCCACTATCTAATCGATGCATGGCAGGGGAAATGGGTCCTTTGGGCAAGCTTTATTGACATCGGTGAAGTCGATGCAAAGTATCCATTTCCCATTTGCGTTGCGCACTACCACAGGATTCGCCAGCCAAGTTGGGTGGATCACGCCTCTGATCTGACCTGCAGCTTCTAGCTTATTGATTTCTTTGGAAATAAACTCTTGACGTTCCAGAGCTTGCTTTCAGACCTTATGCTTGACGGGGCGCGCGTGGGGACAAATGGCAAGGTAGTGCTCAATCACCTACTTGGGAACACCAGGGATGTCGGATGGTTGCCAGGCAAGCACATCGATATTCGCCCATGGGAAGGTGACGAGCGAGCTTTCCTATTTGCTGTCGAGGGTGGCACTAATGGTGAAAGTGTCGCCCTCGCCGTTCTCCCACACAGCTGAAAGCACATTTGCTCCCTTCGTAGTTTTGGTAATTAATAACAACATATAAGTCATTGAACTAATGTTTCCACTAAGTATATGTCAGGAAATGTTCAATGATAGGATTGGCAAAAGGATTGTGGAGATTGTGGAATACCCCAAGATGTAAGGAAATAGGTTGGCAAAGCTTCAAGGAAGAGGACTCTACATTTTACATTTGTGAGAAATCACTTTGAGTCCATAGGAAAGCCAATACTATTAAAAGGGGGTAAGGTTTTGTTGGTGAACAAAATGCTCATACGTGCACAAGTGATAGTCACCAAAAACACCCACAAGCTCTCCCACCAAAGTATGTCCAAAGCCAAATACTCAAAATCGGTGCAACCAACATTTCCATCCCGGTGCCACCGATTCCCATACTCAGTCAGACTCAGCCAAACCCTAGCCACTTCGGTGCAACCGATTCAATCCCGGTGCCACCGAGTTTAGGTTGCCAACTCTCAGTTACGCAAATTCACAATATCGGTACCACCGAGATTGTTGGATCGGCATCACCGAGATTGTCACTCTGACCGTTGGTCACCTTATCGGTGCAACCGACTTTCCTATATCGGTCTCACCGAGATTCAAAAGTTGCCACCTTTTGGTCGCTTCGGTACCACCGAGATTTACACATCGGTGTCACCGAGTTGGTCATTTTGTGTGTAACGGTTGGATTTTTGGGGATGCCTATATATACCCCTCCACCACCACCTACTCGAAAGAGAAGCACTCAGAACTATTCCATACTTGCCCCATCCAGTTTTCTGAGAGAGAGCCACCTACCCTTGTGTTGAGGTCAAGATCTTCCACTCCAACCATATGGATCTTGATTTCTAGCCTCCCCAAGTTGCTTTCCACCAATGCCATCTCTTCCACCAAGCCAAATCTGTAAGAGAGTGATTGTGTGTTGAGTAGTCTATCATCTTGAAGCACAAGAGAAAGGAGTTCATCGACATTACCGAGCCTATTACCTTTTGGAGGGTGGTACCTCCTAGATTGGTTAGGTGTCGCTTGGGAGCCTCCTACTTCCTGTTGTGGAGTTGAACCAAGAAGTTTGTAACGGCAAGGAGATCGCCTACTTCGTGAAGATCTACCCATAGTGAGGCTAGTCCTTTGTGGACGGAAGCCATTATGGAATAGTCACGGTTGCTACTTCGTGGAGCCTTATGGGTGGAGCCCTCCGTGGATTCTCGCGACCGTTACCCTCCGTGGGTTGAAGACTCCATAAACGTGGACGTACGATAGCACCACCTATCGGAACCATGGGAAAAAATCATCGTGTCTACAATTGCGTTTGAGCTTCCTACCCTATCCTTTACTACTCATGCTTGTTGTTACTTTCCGCTGCTATACTCTTAGACATGCATGTATAGGGTGTACTTGACTTGCCATGAAATGCTAAAATTGCCAACTCTAAAATTTGGGAAAAGGAAAAACTTTTATTTGGTCAAGTAGTCTAATCACCCCCCCTCTACACATACTTTCGGTCCTACAAGTGGTATCAAAGCTTTGGTTTCCATTGCATTGGTCTCACAACCTAGGAGAGTATGGCGTCTAGTGAGGGTAATTATCACCGTAGGGGTCCGTACTTTGATGGCACTAATTTTGCTAGTTGGAAGCACAAAATGAAAATGCATATTCTTGATCATAACCCCGCCGTTTGGGCTGTTGTTCGTGTCTGCTTGCAAGGTGAATTCTTTGGAGATGGAAAGGAACCGGATCGTGAAGCGACCGTAGAAGAATTGAAGATGTTGCAATACAACGCTCAAGCATGCGACATTCTATTCAACTGCCTATGCCCAGAAGAATTCCAAAATCAGCCGTCTTGAGAATGCAAAAGAGATTTGGGATACTTTGGTTGATATGCACGAAGGAACCGAGTCCGTGAGAGAATCCAAGTTGGATGTTCTTCAAGGTCGGCTTGACAAGTTCAAGATGAAGGATGGTGAAGGAGTCGCAGAAATGTACTCTAGGCTAGCTCTCATCACCAATGAGATTGCCGGCTTAGGAAGCGAAGAAATGACCGACAAATTCATCATCAAGAAGATACTTAGAGCTTTGGATGAGAGATACGACACCGTGTGCACATTGATCCAAATGATGCCCAACTACAAAGATCTCAAGCCTACAGAAGTCATTGGAAGGATTGTTGCTCATGAGATGACACTCAAAGACAAGGAAGAGCTTCATCACAAGTCTAGCGGTGCTTACAAAGCCACAAGTGATGCTCCCGCAACCTCAAGCAACAACCTTGTCACCAATGAAGAGATAAGCCTCATGGTCAAGAAATTCAACAAGTTCTACAAGAATAGAGGCAACGAAAGAAGCTCCAACTCAAGATATGATGAGAAGCGTTCGTGAAGTCGTGACTGCAATTGCAATAATTGTGGGAAGCCCGGACACTACTCCAATGAGTGCACGGCTCCCTACAAACGAAGAGAAGGGACACCAAGAAGACGAAGCTCAAGGAATGAATCACCTCAAAGAGAGAGAAGGAGTAGAGATGATCGTTATGAACGAAGACACTCAAGGAGAAGTAGGGATTCGGAGAAGAAGGACAAGTACACCAAGAGCTACACAAGAAGGAAACATCAAGCTCAAGTTGGTGAATGGGTTTCCGGCTCCGACTCCGACGACAACTTCGAGAGAAGCTATCACTCCGACTCCGACTATAGTCAAGATGATGGTGTTGCCGGAATTGCTCTAGTGACTACCAACTCCCATGATCTATTTGACTCACCAAACAAAGGGAGTGGAAGTTGCTTCATGGCTAAAGGCCCCAAGGTATCACACCCCGAGTATCTTGATTTCGATAGTGATGAAGATGATTTGCTTTGTGATGATGACTTGCTCTTTGATAAAACTAGTGATGTTAGTCAAAATGAACTTGATAATTCTCATGCTAGTCAAGATAAGTCAATTGATGATGATAAGATGAAAATAGAAGAACTAACTAAAGAACAAAACACTCTTAAGTTAGCTCATGAATCTACTCTTGAATATCATAGAGAGCTTGTAAGAACTCATGAGAAGCTACGCTTCGAGAAGCTCAGCTTGGAGCAAGAGCATGAGTTTCTTAAAGCTATCAATGACGATCTCCGAAAGAAGACTTCATCTTATCTAGCCAAGCGACTACTCTTGTCTACTTTCATGCCACAAGTTAAATCTAAACAAACTAGTAACAAAGGCAAGAAAGGTTCTTGATCTAGTAGCAACAATAAAAATGCTAAACCCAATGATGTTGCTTCTAGTAGTTCTATTGATTCCACTAATGATGTTTCTCTTAGCCAAGTTACACTTGAGCAAGAAAATGCTTTATTGAAAGGAATTATAGAAAAAGGTATCTACAAGAGTCTTGTCGGGTGTAAGCAATTTGAGGAAATTATACGGAAGCACGGAGGATACCGGAAGAATCGTGGTGTTGGCTACTTCAACGCAAATGGAGTTGAATGGGAAGAAGGTCAATATCCCGAGCCCAAGTTTGTTCCTCCAAAGGAGAAGTATGAAAATACTCTTCCCAAGGGGACAAGCACTCAAGATGACCTTCCACCACAAGACCACAAGCTCAAGGGCAAGAACAAGCTTCAAGAGGACATTGACTCATATGAAGATGGATCCCTAGCTATGGTGGAGTGGGTTCCCAAGGCTACTTCAAGCTCAACTTCTACAAAGGCTACTACAACACCAAGGATCCCCATCAACTTGACGTGGGTCCCCAAGAAGAAGAACTAGAGAGTTCTTGAGGGGTGACTCTGCCAATGAAATTCACTCACATTCATTATTGGCAAAAATTATTTGCAATCAACATCAACTCTATGCAATAGTTCAAGGAGTCACACATTCCCTCAAAGGTAAGCATGGGACAAGGTAATCAACAAATCAATGGACATCATTACACATGCTTTGCACTCCATGTCCATAGATATCCTTGTATTTGTCTCTTGTGTGTTGGGACTAACCCATGTAGGTGAGAAGAGTAAGGAAACAACAAGGATGCTCCCAACTCTTGGTGATCTTCATAAACCTTGAGCATCCACCACTACCTCACCAACATGAAGTCTTCATCGACAAAACCCAAGGTTAGTCTATCCCTCTTATGGGGGGATGTCACATCAAGGGGGAGCTTTACTCTAAGACTTGAGTCAAAGCATCTCTTAGTATGTGACAACATTAAATGCTTTATGTAAAAGTGGTAACCCCACTTGTGCTTAAACGATGAGTATGACCTATGATCAAGTATTCTTACTTGGATCCTAAGTCAAATACTCATATATAGATGACTTCGTCATCGCCCTAGTGCTTGTTAGATGCTAGTGTGTATGTGCATGTTTGTCATGATTTCATTTGACATCTTATTGTGTGAGCAAGTTGGTCTGCATTTATTTTCTCATTCGAGGACATCCAATTGTTGCTATTTGGCTTTTGTTTTATCTTTTGCCAATTGGACGGACAAGAATGCCTAGGACCACTCTTTAGCTATCTATGCTTTCTCACCTCATATCCTATTCATGCTGCATCACAAAATTTGAACAAGTACTTTTCGATCCCTCTGTGTGTGGAGCACTCGGAGTTCCGTATCTACAAGGACTGACCATTAAAACCTCCCAAGTGCATCTCGGTGGAACCAACCCCAAAATCTCGGTCTCACCGAATGCCTAGGGTTGATCTGGTTTTCTAACTCGGTACTACCGATTCCATATTCTCGGTTACACCGAGTTTCCCTGTCAGCTGATAGTTGAGGAACTCGGTGACACCGACAATTTAGACTCGGTATCACCGATAGTGAAGGGTATATAGTCTGTGGTCCTGACGGTTCGAAATTTCAATGTTCAAATCGTCGCGCCTCAAACCCTAAGCTGCCGCAGAAGGACCCCCTGGTCATCGCCTTGCCTTCCCGAGCCTCTCCGCCGCTGGGAATCCTTGCCATCGACGAGCATCATCGCCGTCGCCGCCGCCGTAGCGGATCCGTCACCGAGCTAGGGTACGGATTCGATCTTTCTTGCGCTCCCATCTGATTCTTGCGCAATAAAGTTGTTTTTCTCTATAAGCCATAGTTTGCTCATCGTTCTATCCACGAGAAAACTCCGTAGATTAGCGAACCATCGATTTTCTAGGGTTTGCCTTCCGACCGATGGAACTCGGTAGAACCGAAGTGAACAAATCGGTCTCACCGATTTGTCTGTCTATGTTGCTGAGAACTGTCTCGGTGAAACCGAGTACTTCTTTTCGGTCCCACCGAAAAGAGTGCCAAGTTTCTGTTAATGAGATAGTCAGTCTCGGTGGCACCGACAATTTTACTTCGGCTGTACCGATTTGCATGTGACAGAATGCAAAACTTTGAAAATCTTTTGTTCAATCTTTCAAAAACCAGCCACATTTTGTGATGACTTATCCTTTTCTGCTCCTCTATACTCTATTCACAGGGTCAGTATGTCAAGTGCTGAGGACAGTGAGAACAACTTTAGAGAGAAGAGTGTTGAATTGGATTCTGGCACTAGTCCTGAATCTAGTTCATCTTCAGATCCAGGCACCCCCAGTTCTCATGGGTTGCCCAAGACTGCTACAAGGGCTAGGAAGAAGCTGAATTCAGATGAGGAGGATTCAGACTTCGTTCCAGAAGATATTCTTGCTAAGAAGCAAGAAAAGGCTGCCAAGAAAGCTGCAAATGAAGCTACCTCTTCAAGGAGAGCTGTCAGGAAAGTGTATGCTAGCTCTGAGGCTATGAGAGCACCTGAAGGTGCTAGGACAAAGATGGCTCTTCACCTTGAGTCACCTCCTAAGAAGGCAGGGGAGAAGAAGGGTGCTAGGAGGAGGATAGTCTATGTCACTGACAGGCAGACCTCCATGTTTGAGAACCCTGAAGAGGCTGCTGCTGCTGCTGCTGCTGAGGAGGAGGAAGAACATGTTGAGAAAGCCCCTCCCAAGAAGAAAAAGAAGCTTATGGCTGATGCTATGCCAAAGACTGGCACATCCAAGAGAACTAAATCTGCACCCAAGAAGCCTGCTACTGAGAAGCCCAAGAGATTGTCCAGGCAAATTCCAGCATCTGAGAAGAACAAAGGGACTGCCTCCAGAGTTGAGGATGAGGATGCTATGTCTGCCCTAATGAAGCTTAGGCCACACCTTCCAGTACATAATGCCAGCTACCCACTTGCTGAGGATATGAAGAAGAGGAAGGACTCTGGCTTCAGGGCATGGAGAGCTGCTAATCCATATGCCCAAAGGAAATTCATCAAGGAGAATGAGGACTATTTTCCAAATGTCCAAGATAATTTCCAATGCATTGGTTTGGATGAGTTTGTTGGCAAAGAGTTCACTGCTTGGAATGATGAGATGATCATGCAATTCTACTCCACTGCACATTTCTATGGAGATGGTAGGATTGTATGGATGACTGAAGGTGCAAGGTATGAGTCTACTATTGAGGAGTGGGCTGTAATCTTAGGAGTCCCAGAGGTACAGGATGGTGACCTGGATGTGTACTCAGAATCCAAGGCAAACCACAATGCTATGGCCAACATGTACAATGAGATTCCTACTGCTAATGTGAAGTCTCACAGGCTAGGATCTATCTACTTTCTTCAGGCTGGCCTCCGCACCATGAACACCATTCTGAGGCATACCTTGATGCCCAAGTCAGGAGATGACAAGATGATCCGAGGCTACTCCATTAACATGTTGATCCACCTCGACAGACACACCAGGATCAGAGTCATGGACTTGATTGTTGAGACAATCAAGAGGGTTGCTGCTGATCAGAAGCGCTCTTGCTGTTATGCACCCTACATCCAGATGCTCATCAACTCAAAGTTGGAGAAGCACATATTTGCTCTAGATCGTCCCCACTTGCCCCTACAGCCAGATCTCGAGGACAACGTTGTGGTGATGAACCCAGATCATCCCACTTCAGCTGCAGCTCAGGCAGAGGCAGAAGCAGCTAGAGCCACTAGTGCTCAGGTTCCTAGATCCAGGAATGAGCAAATGGATCTTTTGATCTCATCAGTTCAGGGCATGAAGAAGGACATTAAGTGGATTCTGGACAACCAGAACAGTCTTGTGAGGATCTTCGAGAACAGGGTCAAGACCCTTAATGATAAGGTGGATGGGCTGACTAAGACAGTCAATGAGCTCAAGAAGGAAGTTGACTCAGTGCCTCTTCCTCAGACTTCTTCTTCTGATGATGATGATGATGATGAGGATGGCTCTCCTCTCAGGCCAGGCACACAGTTTACCACTCAGGCCAGATCAGCCACTGTGCCAGCTCCAGACTTGAGGCCCTCTTCGTCAGCTCCTGCTACTGTCACCTCAGCTCCTGCTCCATCAGTTTCAGTTCCTCCAGTCGTCACTCCAACTCCATCCACGACATCTGCAGAGATCTTCGCTGACGCTGTTCTCTCGACTCCTTCATCAACAACCGGAGGAGATCAGCCCAAGAACGCTTAGATATATGCCTTTTAACTTTTTGGTAACTTGTTGCCAAAGGGGGAGAAGTGTATATAGATCTTTAGGCTTCGAGTGAGAGAGCGTTTGGTGTTTATTGCTTTTTCAAAACATTTGATCTTTTGGTTGCTTGTGATACATGTTTGTGGTGTTTGATCATACGCGTTATGTGTGATGCTACTATTTCCTATCATCTTAATGCTTATGAGATGATCATTCACCTTTGCTTGATTGTGTTGTGCTATGATGTTCATTCTAATTACTCTCGCACACCACCAAGATGTATGTGACATGGAAGAAGTGCCCCATGTACCTAATCGATTGTGCATTTGCATTGAAACGCAAATTTAAAATAATGCACAAATTTAGGGCGAGCTCTCGCTTATCACATACTTCTCAAAGCGACGAATATATTCATTGATTATATCATATGTCGAAGCTTTGATCTATATGTTCTCATCAATTACCAAAAAGGGGGAGATTGAAAGCACATTTGCTCCCTTGGTGGTTTTGGTAATTAATAACAACATATAAGTCATTGAACTAATGTTTCCACTAAGTATATTTCAGGAAATGTTCAATGATAGGATTGGCAAAAGGATTGTGGAGATTGTGGAATACCCCAAGATGCAAGGAAATAGGTTGGCAAAGCTTCAAGGAAGAGGACTCTACATTTTACATTTGTGAGAAATCACTTTGAGTCCATAGTAAAGCCAATACTATTAAAAAGGGGTATGGTTTTGTTGGTGAACAAAATGCTCATACGTGCACAAGTGATAGTCACCAAAAACACCCACAAGCTCTCCCACCAAAGTTTGTCCAAAGCCAAATACTCAAAATCGGTGCAACCAACATTTCCATCCCGGTGCCACCGATTCCCATACTCAGACAGACTCAGCCAAACCCTAGCCACTTCGGTGCAACCGATTCAATCCCGGTGCCAACGAGTTTAGGTTGCCAACTCTCTGTTACGCAAATTCACAATATCGGTACCACCGAGATTGTTGGATCGGCGTCACCGAGATTGTCAATCTGACCGTTGGTCACCTTATCGGTGCAACCGAGTTTCCTATATCGGTCTCACCGAGATTCAAAAGTTGCCACCTTTTGGTCACTTTGGTACCACCGAGATTTACACATCGGTGTCACCGAGTTGGTCATTTTGTGTGTAACAGTTGGATTTTTGGGGATGCCTATATATACCCCTCCACCATCTCCTACTCGAAAGAGAAGCACTCAGAACTATTCCATACTTGCCCCATCCAGTTTTCTGAGAGAGAGCCACCTACCCTTGTGTTGAGGTCAAGATCTTCCACTCCAACCATATGGATCTTGATTTCTAGCCTCCCCAAGTTGCTTTCCACCAATCCCATCTCTTCCACCAAGCCAAATCTGTGAGAGAGTGATTGTGTGTTGAGGAGTCTATCATCTTGAAGCACAAGAGCAAGGAGTTCATCGACATTACTGAGCCTATTACCTTTTGGAGGGTGGTGCCTCCTAGATTGGTTAGGTGTCGCTTGGGAGCCTCCTACTTCGTGTTGTGGAGTTGAACCAAGAAGTTTGTAAGGGCAAGGAGATCGCCTACTTCGTGAAGATCTACCCATAGTGAGGCTAGTCCTTCGTGGACAGAAGCCGTTATGGAATAGTCAAGGTTGCTACTTCGTGGACCCTTATGGGTGGAGCCCTCCGTGGACTCTCGCGACCATTACCCTCCGTGGGTTGAAGACTCCATAAACGTGGACGTATGATAGCACCACCTATCGGAACCACGGGAAAAAATCATCGTGTCTACAATTGTGTTTGATCTTCCTACCCTATCCTTTACTACTCATGCTTGTTGTTACTTTCCGCTGCTATACTCTTAGACATGCATGTGTAGGGTGTACTTGACTTGCCATGATATGCTAAAATTGCCAACTCTAAAATTTGGGAAAAGGCAAAACTTTTATTTGGTCAAGTAGTCTAATCACCCCCCCCCCTCTAGACATACTTTCGGTCCTACAGCAGCCACCTATTTCATCTTAGGAATGGTCACCTTGTCTTTCTTGCTCCTGGCAGCAGAGGTTTCAGGTAGGTCCTCTACGGGCGTGCTGCACTTTTTAGCGCGCTTCCCGGAGTCCTTACGAGATTCGCTAGAGTTCTTGTTCTTCTACCCGGGGGCCTTGCCGACAGGAGCGAGTGCCTCATCGGTAGACACTGCTACTGCTTCTCGAAAGAGCTTGTCCACGTAGAGGACTGCGTCCTTGTTGTCAGCACGGACGGTGATGACGCTCATCAGCCCTGGCATCTTGAGAGTGTTTTAGGTGTGGTGTGTTGCCGCCATGAACTTCGCCAGCACCGGTCGGCCCAGAATCCCATTGTACGGCAGTGACATCTTCACGACGTCGAAAAGTACTCTCTCTGTCCTGAAGTTAAGCTCGCTGACGAACGTCACAGGCAGAGTGATCTTCCCCTTGGGATGAGATGTTCCCGGGTTGACCCCTTGGAAGGACCTCGCCAGCTTGAGATTCGTGTCATGAATCTGCAGCCGCTTGATCACGTCGGGAGAGATCAAGTACAACCCAGCCCCATTGTCGACCAACATCTTCATTACCTTGAGGTTGCGCATTGTTGGCGAAACCAACAAGGGCACAAACCCGACAGCAGTGATGCGGTCAGGGTGATCCCCAGCGTCGAAGATGAAGGGAGTGTTGGACCACTTGAGGGGCTTCCTCGCCGATCCCGCTGGCTCTGCCGCGTTAATCTCACGGGCCCATTGCTTGAGCTGCCGGTGAGAAGAGTGCAAAGATGCGCCTCTGTCAACGCACGTGGCATCGACAGCCTTCTGGAACACCTGGCCTTCAGATTCTTCTTCATCTCAGTCATCATGATTGTCTTCATCGTCGGACTTTTTGTCTCGGCCTCGAGCAGGTTTCTCCTTGCGCTGCTTGGCCTTGCCGCGGCGGCCACCACGACCACCGCCATTCATCTTGCTGGAACCACCCGCACCATCTTGGCCCTTCTCTTTGTCACGCCTTTCAGCAAGTTGTTCCACTTGGCGGTACATAGTGATGTCGTGGCTCTTGGTGAGGTGGATTTTGCGGTATGGCCTGCTGGTTTTCTCTTCGGCTGCGGCCTCGTCCTCTCCGGAACATGTCATGGTATGCTTGCCGGACCCCTCGGACTTAGCCTTCTTGCCGGAGTCAGCATTGCCGTTCCCTTCGACAGCCATCACTGCCTTTCCCTTGCGCTTCCATCCCTTTTTCGTGGAGGCGGGCGCACTGTCGTCATCCGAGTCGATCTCTGCGCCAGCATCCTCCCCGGGTAGCCTCCGTCCTTCCTTGGCCCATGCACACATGTCTGCCATAGCATAGAGCTCGGCGACATCCCGCACCTTGTTGATGGTCATCTCCTCGCGCATCCTTCGATTGCGTACGTTCGTATGGAACGCAACGATCACCGCGGCTGGGTGGACGTCTGGGATGTTGTGATGCACGCAGCTGAACCTCTGGATGTACTTGCGGAGGGTCTCGCCATCTCTTAGGGATCACATGCAAATCGCTGGTCTACCCTGGAAGCTTGTGGGCTCCATGGTATGCACCAACGAACTGATTGCAAAGATCCGCCCAAGAGGAGATGAATCCTTCCGGCAAGTTAATCAACCAACTCCTCACATTGGTCTAAAGTGCCAATGTGAAGTAATTGGCGAACTCCTTTTCATCGTGTCCCCTGGCAGCTTGCACGGCTTTGGTGTAGATGCCGAGGAACTCAGAAGGACTGATCTTGCCATCATATTTGTCGGGCAGCTCAGGCTTGTAGGGTCTGTTGGATGGCCAGCGGACTTGCCGCAGCTCGTGGTTGAACGCATGGGCTCATCGACGGCTGGGTTCACACGGCCATCAGATTGGTGGCGCGTCTGTCGGCGCCTCTCGATGGTGGTGTGGGCGTCCTCCTTGCGCCTGTTCTTCAAGACCCGGCGTTGATCGTTGCTCATCCGCGGGTCTGTTGATGCATACGATGCCTCGTCTACTGTGTCAGTTCGGTGGGTCTGTTGCTTCTACTGTGGGGGAGACTGCACCGTAGGCGCCCGCCAGCATTGCGTCCTGCGGTGGGAGCCTCCGGAGCCACTTGGCGGGTGCACACGGGCCTGCTCCCTCTGGCCTGTCGAGATTCGTGAAACTCATCAAGCACTGGATGGTCACTCTCCAGTCGTCCATCTTCTCTGGCGCCGGTGGGAAGTTCAGCAATAGCTGGGCCTACGCCAGAGCTTCTTTTGGAGTCTTGGGCATGGAGCGGTGTGAGGCATGGGTGGCGCTCTTACTCCTGGTAGTGCCAGGAGGAGCATTCGCCCATGCTGTCGCACGCGTCTCATGCTCTCCAGGAGGTCGCTGTCGAGCTCGGCCCTGCGTGTCTTGAGAGGGAAGCACAGGGGTCTTATCCATGCGCTGCCTAGGGTCTCCACCCTAAGGGCACTGGTCGTGGTTGTCTTGCGAAGTTCGCGGCGAAGCTGTTGTTGCCGCCGCTGTTGCTGCTACTGAAGCCACTGCCGCGGCAGCCATTTCCGCGGCATAGACCCCAGTCGCCACAGGCACGTTCTGCGTCTCCATGACGACGGGGTCTGGATCATGACTCGCAGAGATACGTGCGGTGTTTTGGCTGCATTCGCCGGCGTGGTGAACATGGGGACTGCCTCCGTCAGCGTCACTGGTGACCACTTGCGAGGGCAGCTTGGACGAGGACGGAGTGGGCGTTGCTGCACCCTTGGTCTTCTTGTGAGGCATGCTCATCGGAGAACCTGTCGACGATGATGCGCTGGAGTCGGTAAAGATCCCCATAAGGGGTTACCCCCTACCTGGCGCGCCAAAGATGTCGGCGTACGACGATCTATGGACCGGGAAGGCCCCTTTCCTGGTTCGGCAAGGGAAATCCTATAACGCAAAGAGCATCACCGAACCGTGCATGTGCGAGGGTTTAGACAGGTTCGGGCTGCCGGAGCGTAATACCCTACGTCCTGTCTGATTGTGGATTATTCGGCTTCACGGTACAGGAGCGTCGCTACCCGGCAAGGAAGCACGGAGAACGTCGCTACGCGTGTAAATGAACAGTGTCGACCCTTCTAGAGGTAGCCATGGACCTCCTTTTATAATTCAAGGGGTTACCACAGTGGCTAAAATGGTCTTGACACAGAGTAAAGAATGCATATCCCTCTGCTAGAATCGCTGGCAACATCAATAGTGGGAAATACTATCCCTCAGCTAGAATCGCAGGCAACAGCGATAGTAGGAAATACCTAACTCTGACTGACTAGGACAGGCGCATTAAATGCACTGTGAGGTGGCACACTGGCGACGTCTTCCAGCAAGGGTTGCCTCTCCTTCTGTGTCGTTCGCCCAGGTACCTCTTATTCTTTCACCACGCCGTAGGACGGGTGTCATTAAAGCTCTGTTGTAATCCTGGTGATTTGCCATGCACCCTGACCAGCTCCACCTAAACGCCTGCCCGCTCGACACCTAGGCGACGCAGACAACTAGCTTGGCGACGCGGAGTGATGGCTTGGTGGGCGGAGGCCTTGGCGTGTCCCTTAGTAGTTGAGTCCTTCAGCAAGGAGAGCTTGCCGCTTCGCTCGGGTCCTCGTACGATGAGGCTTGGCGTCCAGATCCATCCCGGCAGGGCCTTGCCGGTCCGGAGGCCGCTGTCGTCTGGTGCACAAGCCCGGGTACTAAGGGCCCCGTTCTTTAGTACACTGATCGATAAGTTTCTGGTAAATCTTTCCGCGAATTCATCGCACTCCTTCTCGATGAGTTCTTCATCTCCAGTGAAGCCACAACAGTCACTTGCATGATGGCCTTGCAATAGCCATGGTCATCACTTGAATGATTGGATAACTGTTTGTTTCTTTCATTAAATACTATATATATGTATGCTTGTGGATCCATGGTCATCATCATGCCATGTTAATTTGATTATTGTGAGTTAAATGATTATTTGCTAGTATTATTCTCATGTTTCATTCTTGTAATTATTTTGTATGCTAGTGATAATGATGTGCTTATAGGGATTATTATTGTCTATAATGAAAATACTTGTCATATGCATGCTCATCACGATGCCATGCTCATTTGCATCTCGTAGAATAAAGGATTTATTGTTGTTCTTGTTATGATTCATATGCTAAATGGTTATGTTGCCCATCCATGTTCATGTTGATATCATGCTCATATGCATTGTCAATTCATCATGTTCTTATGACTCAGCTCATCACTATTCAAGTTAAAATTGACATTAATCGAACTTGAACAAATCTGTTGGATGAGTCATGGTGCCACCGAATCGAACTCACCAGTGCAACCACACGTGCTTCGATGGGAGGACCTTAATTCAGTATATTGTCATACCTCTCGCCGGTACCTCCAACCAGGGAAGGTTATGTGTGTGTGTTACCTTGATCAGGTAGGTGGCCATATCCTTGTGCGCCCGAGTTGTGTTGTGCCTGGGTTTCCCCGTTTGGGACGATTTTTGGTTTTGACCATGAAGGTGGCGACCACAAAGGTGGCATATGTCACGAGTTGACATTGGGGCCACCCATGGCATAGCCCAAAGGGGAGTTTGTCAGAGTGGCTGGGAGAGTGTCATGCAATAGATTGGTTTTGTCAGAATGTCGTTTGTCCACCTGAATGGGAGCACGAGGCCATGAGTTTCGTGGTGTGGGTACAATGTACTAACCTCTACAAAGTGTATAATCTGTCGATAGCCGTGTTGTCAGTCATGGACACGGCTCATAGTAGGTCACACTATGGGTCAGAAGTAATTATAACCCTAATAATAAACAACCTTGGTTTTCTGAGGAAAGAAGTTGATTGATCTTTATGTGATCATGAGATGATCACGATGGTATTATTAATGATGGTATATCATGAGGTGATCGTGTGATGATAACGGTGGTAAGTAAGGTGATTATCTATGGTCGTTACGAAGTAACCTCCGAGCAGAGTAAGTTGGTCCATGAGACCTTAAACATCAACCCCCCTTCTCATGCTAGTATCATCATATTCATATCAAGAGTAACTTGTCAATGCCATGCTCACTCTCAGGTTGTTCTAGTATTATCATGATCATCATTAATTAACCTGAAATTTCATGCTATTGTTTGTCTTGATTGCTTTGGTTGCTGTGAGCCTGCGAGTACATTCAAAGTACTCACCTGGCATGTCTTGCCAGATTGCAGGCGATGCCATGATTGATTGCTTATCGAGGATCTCGAGTTGCGCTCTAGGACGTGTCAAATCCAGAGTCCTTGCGGAGTGGAGTCCATCACCATCGTCGTTGTTCCGCTCCTAGAAGTTATTCTGATGTTACGAGTTGTTCCACTAATACAATAGAGCTATCTTAGCAGGCATAGTGTCGATGTGCCGATGTAATTCTTTGTAATACCCGAACCCTTGTACCCATATCATTTGTAATAAAGAGCTAATGTGTTCTATGTTAAGCAGTGCCTGTAACAGCCCGAGACCGACGCTCTAGAAGATTCCCATTTTATCCTGTTGTCATTGTGTGATTCGTTTGGTTGTCGCATTCATCATCGCATCATTCGCATCATCTGCATAGCATCGACACTTCGTTGTCGTCATTTTTGAAAACTCGCATCCATCCGTAGTCGCCGGTTCTCTCTGTTCTTGTCATTGATTGTTTCGTGACCAACCACACACGCACGCGCCCGCGGCATCGAGAAAATATTGTTTTTAAAGTGCGCAAAAAGCATTCTCGGAATGGGTCGAAAGTTGGCGTGCGGTTTTGTTTTATTATAGATAGACCGCCTGCCAAATTTCGTCGCGTTCAGAGTCCGTTTGATACCCGAACCGTTAAATATATAGCGGCACTATTGCCGGTTTAGTTGTCGGTCGTTCCTGTATTTTAAAAACCTCTGTGCCGGGCTGCACCACATCTATCTCATCTCAGCCCAACCCCTCTAACACAGCCTACCTAGTCCACCTAATATGTCCCGTAACCGAAGCCGTCTGACTGCGATCGAACGGATCGAATCAGTGCAAATCCCCTAACCCTAGAAAAACCTGCTATAAAAGGAAGCCTACCCCTGCCCAAATTGGAACCCTAGCCCTCCTCCTCGTATTCCGTGCTTCCCCAACCAGCAGCCGCCCCGCAGCCTCCTATCTCCCACCCATACCTGGCCAAACGGGCCGCCCCACACAGCACGGCCCGGCCCGCTAGTAAACGGGCCCGGCACGGCACGGCCCGCCGAGGCACGTTTACTAATCGGGCCGGGCCGGGTCGGCCCGCGTGCTCGGGGTCCCGGCCCAGGCACGGCATGGGAGATAACTGGGCCGGCCCGCGGCACGATTAGGCACGCCGGCCCGATTGGCACGTCTATGCATATTTTCGCCGGAAAATAGGGAAAAAATGGCATAAAAATATGTAAAAAATATGTAGAATATTATGTGGGATAAATCTAGAGTTTTATTAGCGCCCGCCTCATTAAAACCTTCCATCCCAAAGAAGTAAAAGAGTACAAGGCATGCTCTAGAAATACTAAAAGATTAAAAGAAAGAGAAAAGGAAAGAAATTACAAAGACAACAACCATATGACTAATTCTTCAACCTTGCCCCGCACCCGCACCCGCATTCCTAGCCGTCGCCTCATCTGCGGCTGCCCTCACGTGTGTCGTCTTGTGCCTCTTCAGGTGGCCGGTTCTAGCAGTCTTTGGTGCACGCATCATCTTACCGCATTGTTTGCACTTTGCAAAAAGCTCGACGAGACCATCCTCATTTGGAACGAGTTCTTCATCGTAGTACCTCCAAATGGGAGACGCTACCTGAAGATTTGGATTAGCCATGTTTGTGTGTGGAAAATGAGATGGAGTTTGAGTGTGAGAAATGAGAAAGTGGGCATCCCTTTTTATAGCCAAAAAGTGGCACGTTGGGCACGGTAGGCACGTTAGGCACGTTAGGCATGTTAGACACGTTAGGCATGTTAGGCACGTTAATCACGATAGGCAATAATAAATTAATAATGCATAATAAAATTGAGACAATGTAGCATTTGGGATAAATCTTGAGCTTTATTAGTGGCTGCCTCATTAAAACCTTCCATCCCTGGGAAGTAAAAGAGTACAAAGCCACGCTCTAGAATTACAAAAAGATAAGAAAAATTACAAAAGAAATAGAAAAGGGACTACACTACTAATCTACCGATGCCATGTCATCTTCTTCAAGGTTCATATCTTCAAACATTTCTAGTAGTTCCATGTTTTCTGCAGTGTGTTGGCCTCTCCTTCTTGATAGCTCCCCGTCTTTCACGGACATCAGTGTTCTCACCATATCAGGGGTGAGACTAGTTCTTCTGTCCTCAATTATTCTTCCAGCAAGGCTGAAAGCAGACTCCAATGACACCATAGAGACAGGTACCGATAACACATCACGTGCTAATATGGACAGAACCGGAAATGTAAGTTTGTGTTCTTGCCACCACTGCAGTATGTGGAAGTCTTCCTCACTTTCTAAATCGAACATGAATTTGTCACTGTTGAGGTATTTCGCTAACTCTCCGCCACCTTGAATCATAGATGTTGATGTGGAAGAGCTTCCGGCGGAAGAGGACGAGGAAGAACCAAAGATCTTGCTCCATGCTCCTCTCTTTTTACCTGCAGTAGGTGCTAGTGGAGGTCGTTGCATTCGAACTCCGCAATATTTTTGCTCATACTTAGCAAAAATATCATAAAGCTTTTCACGAGCCATGTTGAAGTCACCAGTATAATCTAAACTTAGGGATGCAGATAGTACATTGAGTGCACTACGATACCCTTCAAGTTTAGCTCTGGGATCCAAGATAAATGCAAATCCATACAACAGTGGAATATGTTCCCAATATTTTAAATACTTGGTTTTCATGTCAGCAACAACATTAAGTAACAATGCATCACCTTCATATGATTTCAGATGACTAGCAATGTGTAATAAGGTATGCACCATCAAAGGAGATGTGGGGAAATAAACCCCAGACAATGTAATTGTTGCATCATAGAACAACTCAAGAAATGCAAACAATGCTGTAATAACATCCAAGTCTCAGTGGTGACCCTCCAACGGTCAAAATTTGACCCTCCAATGGTCAAAATTTCGAATATATGCATTTTATTAAAAAAACCACCCTAATCCCTATTAAACCCCCCCCTAAGTCCCTAACCCATGCTAACCCCCCCCTAACCGGCTCCAATGGCTACCCCGCCGGTCCGCCGCCCCGCTCCCCCACCGATCGAGGCAGCGAGCCAGCGAGGCAGCGACCAGCGAGGCAGGAGGCAGCGAGCGCCGAGCGCTGCGCCCCCCAGGCCCCCAGTTCCCCCCGCTCCTCCTAACGGGCCTGCTGGGCCGTGCCGCGTGCCGGGCCGTGCCTCGGGCCGGCACGAGCTAATCGGGCCGTGCCGTGCTGGCCCGCGTGCTGGGGGTAGCGGCCCAGGCACGGCCCAAGGCGGGCTGCGTGCCTGGCACGGCCCGTAGCGTGCCGGTGCCCCGTGCTGCTGGGCCGGCCCGTTAGGCACAGCCCGTTTGGCCAGGTCTGCTCCCACCTCGCGTCGGCCCTCCCGGCCCAGATTGGGGCCCGCCCGAGCCCATCTGGGCCCGGACAAGCCCGCAGCCGCCGGCTCCTCCGTGCTCTCGAGCCAGGCGCCGAGCCGCCCCTGCCTCGCCCCTCGTCGGCCCCGCCGCTGCCTGCCGGCGTGCCGCCGCCCACCGGACCACTGCGCCCCGCCGTCGGTCACCCTCTTCCTCCCCTCTCCTCCATTCTCTCTTCCCTCTCCCTAACCTTCCTCTCTTTGTTTAGTCGCCATGGACAGGAGCTTCACTCCATGGATGCCGCCGCCGATCTTCGGTCCGCAGCCGGATTCGGCAAGATCCCGACCGGATCCGTCCGTTCCCTTCGCCGGTCGGACCTCCCACGCCTCGCCGATGTTGCGCCTCGCCGTAGACCATTGTCCACCGCGGCCCCTGCATCGGTAGGACGACGCACGCTTGAGAACGAGCGCTCGCCCTGCCTCGCTCCGTTGACCCGCGCATGGGCCGGCTGGCCGTGCGAGGCCTAGCCGCGAGTGCGCCTAGCCCTCCACCAACTGGCCCAATCTAGCCCGAGGTGAGCCTCCACCCGCCGTCTTATCTTATGCAGTTGAAGCCCCATCATGCCATAACCCCCGTCCAAGCCGAGCTGGTAATCGGCGCGCCCACCGAACCAGGAGGTCCTGGGTTCGAGACCCAGGCGCCCCAATATTTTGCCTTGCACTGGTTTTTATCATTTGTACACACACACACCCGCGCATGGGCCAAAGCCAGGGCTGTTCTTTTGGCCTATTTTTTTTCTTCCCTAGTCTGCGATTAAACATTTATTAATGGACATGCATAATTTCAAAAAAACCCTGTTTTTCAAATGTTAATATGTAATTAACCGTACATCGGTTTTAAAAACTTTGTACATGTCAAATGCTTAGAATTTCGTGTAGATTCCCAATATACAACTTTCATCCATGTTTAAAATGATTAAACTTGCTGTTTGTTTAAATTTGCGTAAATGCCATGTGGAAATGATTTATTTCATATCTAAATAACCGTAGCTCCGATTAAAATGATCCACATATGTAACTTGACTAGAAAAATGTGTATAATCACATGGTCCACTTTATTTTCATGTTTAATAAATATAAAATTGTGTTAGGACAGATCTGTACCAAATTCATAATATGCATATGAGGTCGTTTCGGAAATGCTATATGTTGCTTCCGGCCTCATTTAAAATGCCTAGTTGATGTAGTTGTTCATGCTTCAACTCTTGCCATGATGAACAACATTTAAAATGATTGTTGAGTTAAACAAGCTTAACCGCATTCCTCTTAATATGGAGAGTTATTATTTTGTTGTATGTATGTTCTCCCTCTCCATTTCAAATTGCTTAATTCCATCTTCACCTTATGCCATGACAACCCATGTTAAACATCATTTAATATTGATGAGTATCTAAACGAGAGTGAACTAAATAATTCGAATGTGGAGTTTTGTCAATATGCAACTCGTTGCATATTGAACTTCACTTAATTTGTAGTGTTTGATTGTGGTGCTTGCCATGACTTGCATGTTTAAACCGGACATGCATCATATTTATTTGCGCATCATGTCATGCATTTGTTGTGGTGTTTATCGTGTGTTGATTGTTTGTTTCCGGATTGCTTCTTCTCGATAGAGAACAGAAAGCGTTTGGAGTCTGATGATTCGTTCGACTATGTCCAGTTCGTCTACTTCACGGATTCACTCTTCTTCCAAGCGGGATCTCAGGCAAGATGACCATTTCTCTGGATACCACTACTATCATTTCCATGTTAGTTGTCTCGTTTCTATCGCTATGACTCGCTACCTACCACTTGTATGTCAAGCCTCCCAAATTTCCATGAAAAGCCTCTAACCCCCTCCACATCCCAGCAAACCATTGTTTGGCTACGATACCGCTTGCTCATCCCTTCTTATAGCACTGCTAGTTGCAGGTGCAATTGTTTCCATGTGCCAACATGGATGTTTTTGAGATATCACAATATTATTGATATTTAATTTTAATGCACATATATACTTGGTAAAAGGTCGAAGGCATGGCCTTTTTTCTTGGTGTTTTGTTCCAATTTTGTCGCCCTAGTTACTTGTGTACCTGTGTTATGTTCCATATTGAGCGCTCCTAAAATGCTCGGGGTTGTTATGGGGACCCCCTTGATTTTCATTTTGGGATAAAACTCTTCTGGCAAGGCCCAACATTGGTACTATATTTGCCCAACATAATGATTCTGAACACCGTTACTAAAGCATAGGGCTTCATGAACCCGAGGAGTTAATTCAACATAATACAGGGAGGGCCAGTGCTGATGGTGTTGGTCCTAAATAGAGCACTGTGCAGGGCCAACCCGGGGCAACTCGGGAGATTTCTATCAGGCCACTGTATGCGTAGCTCATCCGGTTGTGCCCTGAGAACGAGATACGCGGCTCCTATCGGGATTGTCGGCACGTTGGGCGGCCTTGCTGGATTTCTTTTACCTTTCTCGAATGTCTTGTGCGCGGGATTTCGACGACACTTCGGGCTATCTCGAGGTTGAGATTTTCCATCGGGATTCCGCGAATACTACGAGTTATCCCGCGGTTGAGGAATTCCAACGCAGCTTGTGATTAGTTTGTGATGGATGAGTTGGAGCATCCCTGCAGGGTTAAATATTTCATGAGAGCCGTGTCCACGGTTATGTGGCAACTTGGAAATTTGTTTAACATCCGATCATAGAAAACTTGAAGTAAACTCAAATAAAATACACCAACCATGTGCTTAACCGTGACTGTCTCTTCTCGTAATTTCCGAATGAGAGAGAACATGGTGGGGTTATGTTTGACCGTAAGTAGGTGTTTAGGATCACTTAGTGATGATCACTAGTTGATGTCCGTTATGCGACGATCACCCACCTTATTCTTGTACTCGTAAGTTAGTCACTCAAATAATGCTTAGAGCTTGCTGCAGCCTCACCACTTACCCATATCTCACCCATTAAGCTTTGCTAGTCTTGATACCCTTCGAAATGAGATTGCTGAGTCCCCGTGGCTTACAGATTACTACAACAACAGTTGCAGGTACAGGTAATGCGATGACTTGACGTGAGCATGATGTTTGTTTGATTTGGAGTTCTTCTTCTTCTTCATCGATCATATGATGGGTTCCAGGCTGGCAGCCTGGGATAGCAAGGATGGATGTCATTTTATCATTTAATTTCGTCCGTAGTCAGACCCTGCTCTTCTATATGATGATTGTATATGTTGTTGCATTAATGTGATCTTGATTTAGCTTGTGGCGAGTGTAAGCCAATTCCATATACTCATCTCTTCTTTACATGTACTTGTAATGATATCCTTTCTTGTGAAACGATGAGATGCGCTTCTATCCCTGTCGAGGGCTCGAGCCAAAATAAGGATAGGATCGCATCTTGGGCATTACAAGTTGGTATCAGAGCAGTATCGACCTAGGAGCCCCATAGATTGATCGATCTTGGCCGAGTCGAGTCTAGAAAGAAAAAATATAATTTTAGTCGAGTTATATATCGGAGATTAGGATTCTTTTTACTCCTCTTCTATGCTCAGGTGAGGAATTACTACTTAGGAATTTTAATTCTTCCCCTCTTCTCACTCAAAATTTTTTAGGATCACGCGGGTATTTTGGAACCTCTATGATGTCGATGTGACTGGAATTCTGTTCTTGGTGCCTCCCGACCGTATGGATTGGACCCGGGGAGTTAAGCTCTAGGGGATTCTTGACACATCGTTATCGTTCAGTTTCCTTAGTATCTCAAGACGCGGATGTTCGAAATTGCTTCTATAGTATTTGTCATGGATTTGTCACGGCAAGATGTCCGGGTTAACGGATTTAGGTGTGAGTCCATCGCAACTATGTGGCGGCTTGAGAGGGGTTGGTCGGAATCGAGAGACGCAAGTTTACCCATGTTCAGCCCCTCGGGAAGAGGTAAAAGCCTACGTCCTGCTTTGTGTCTATATTTATGATGAGGAAGACCTCTCGGCTACAAGGGTGCTATCTAGCTACCTATAATCTCGAGAGCCTCTAATCTGTCTAACTCTAATGACTTGTCTCTGTCTTAACTTGTCCCTCTAGGGGTGCTCTACCCCTCCTTATATAAGTGGAAGGGGTAGGTTTACATGTAGAGTCCTACTAGAAGTAGGATTAGGACTAGTCTCTCTTGAATCCTAATCCGGGTCTTGTTTCCTTTGTGAGGGAATCCTTTCTCTCCTTGGGCCTTCTCTTGTGAGCCGCCCATCCAGGCCCGTCCATGAGCCGCCTTGCACCAGCTCGCACGCTGGGCCATGGGACTGGTCGTCTTGTGACCCGGTAATAGAGGCGACGCGTGAGCCGCCATACTGATGAGCCGGGTCATACCTCCTGCCGGGTTACCAATGAATCGTCAAGTTCGGCCAGGGCTCCAGTGAGTCGCCAAGTCCCGGCCGGGTCATACTTCAGGCCGGGTTATACCGCGGGGTATATCCCCGACATTAGCCCCCAGGTTAGCTTGAATTTATTCATAGTAAGCTCCTGAAATAAGAATAGTAAATACGTTAAGTGACCGGCTCACTCCCCTGGCCGGCTTATTTCACTGAAGTGGATCCTCAAAAATCCGGGTTTCTTCTTCATATGAATGAGCCGTCTTCTCAATCATCTTTCTTGTCAGTGTCCTTTGAAGTAAAATATTGAGGATACAACACCCATATGCCATTGAGTCGGCCTCCAATACTCTTGGTGGGTCATCTCTGCCGGGTCATAATCATTGATGATGTCGGGTCATGATCGTTGGTTACGCTGGGTCCAAACAAACAGACTCCAGTTGACTTGATAAAAATATTGGGATGAAAAATCCATCTGATGTAGAGCCGGTCTTCCAACGCTTCAGCTCCATGAATAAATGAGACCTAGCTCACTCAAAATTTGATAGCTTAAAAATGTCCTGCTATTTTTATCTCCATATTACCTGTAGCCCCCAAGCTCCAAGTTTATCCATGATGACATGGCGCTTTGCAATAATATCATTGATTGTGTAGCCCCCAAGTACCAGGTTGTCTTGCCTGCAGCAGCCTGGGACTTGTAACTGTCTTATACCTTATAAAGCTTCAGCTGGTGTAGGCCCCAAGGGCCGGCTCATCAGTATGTGATGCGTCGGGTCTTCAATTTGGACCTTATAATCTATTTGACCAACTGAATACTGTAGCCCCCAAGTGCCGGGTCGCATGCCTGCAGCGACTTGGGACTTTAGAAAATTTGATCTGAGCGGTGTAGCCCCCAAGTGCCGGGTCAGTAAGAAGTACTGGGCTGGGACTTAGAAAAATATAGAAAGGCCGTCTCATCTCCTTGAGATAACAGGGTCTTGTTGACGATGTAATGATTTGAAAATCAGCTTGCATTAGCCCCCAAGTGCCGTGGTGCGTGCTTGCAGTGACATGGGACTTTCATACTTGATTTAAACTGGACTTGAATAATGTAGCCCCCAAGTGTCGCGTCGTCTGCCTGCGGCGACTCGGGACTGTGTGAGAATAATATGGCTCATTATAATTTGTTGAATGAATCCTTGACCATGGTTGCATTATAACCCGGTATGAATATCCCGGAATAATTCCTTTGTCTTTGAAATGAACTCCCTGCTCGTGGTTGCGGTGCAACCCGGCAAATATATGTTTGAGAAATCCATGAGTGTTGAAGAAATCCAATAGCCGGTCAATTAAATGACACGACATTATATCTGATAGGGCGGCTTCTTCAAAAATAATCAATTTTCCAAGCTGGCTTGAAAAAACCCCAATCATTTAATACTGGTTATGATAAACCATGCTGAAGATCCAGCCATGTTGGCTATTAAAGATCTATTGTTCTGGCGGCTTATCTTAGGAGACAAGACCTGCAAAAACAAACAAGACAGAGTATATCCTGTATCGTTTTGAGGGTGGCTTGAGAAGCACAACCCAAAGATGTTTAAATCCTTTATGACCTTGCTTTTTCTTCTTTCTTTGTTTTTTGAAAACTCATATGCTGGTTCTTCTGGGTGGACTCGCTACTTGAACTCTTAACAGTACAGGGTCCCTAGTGAGAGTGACCGTCAATTGCTTTGAGCGGCTCAGGGTCTCTAGGCGAGATTAACTGATAAGAGCGCAACGAACCAGAGAGAGATGCAGCAGGGCATGAATACCCGCAGGGCCCATAAGCTACCTCTCACGTGACATAAATCCGTCGTTTGAACCTTAAACAGTGCAGGGTCTTTTAAAAGAGTAACTGTTTAAGAGTATGAACGGGCCACATAGCGGAGAGTCGGCAGCAGATGGGTGAGTTTATCCTCGCTTTCTGTAAGCCGGCCCTCACGTGACAAGAGCCGCGTTTTAACCTTGACCAGTACAGGGTCTCTAGCGAGAGTGACTTTCAATTGCTTGAACATCTCCGGGTCTCTAATCGAGATTAACTGGTAAGAGTTCGGCAGGTCGCCTGGCGGAGCAGCAGCAGCATACAGGCAGGTTTAACTCGAACTTGCGGTGGCTGAAGAGCCGATCAAGAGGGTGTGTAAGCTAAACCCGGCGGGTTGGAAGCCCCCAAATGACCTTGTTGATGGAGTCAACTTTTTGGGTATATAACCCGGCCTTACGGTGGCTGAAGAGCCGATCAAGAGGGTGTGTAAGCTAAAACCCGGTGGGTTGGAAGCCCCCAAATAACCTTGTTGAAGTATCAACATTGTTGCACCATCTTGTAAGACGCCATCTTGTAAGCCACCATCTTGTAAGAAGAAACAGCAGAAGCCCCCAAGTGACTTTATGATGATCCAGTAACTTAGGGCACCCATGTTTGAACCGTGCATCATGGCGGCTCGTCCTCTTGGGCAACTATTAATTCTTGCGCCAATAATGTAGCGGCCCCCGGGATTGGGTTAACTTCCTTGCAATGACCCGGGGTTCTCGTTGAAAATGACCAAATGTGTCGAGCCATGTCTGTAGCCCCCGAGTCTTAAGTCGACTCGAAGAGTTGGCATGAGATTCTCCATACTTGCCCGTGGCGGGTTATAGACGATCCCGTATGAATTGTTTCAATAATCCGGTCAATGGTTCGTCCTGGCTGGTTGTTGAAGTTAACCAAACAGCAGTGGCGGCGACTTGTGCGCCTGTCCGTTTGGGCGGCTCGTATAGACGAACGCTGCACCAATATGTTGATGTAGATCAGACTGCAGGCGGCGACTTGTGCGCGTCCGTTGGGCGGCTTGAGCGAACAAGCACAACACCAGCATGTCAATGTAGATTGGACCGCAGGGCGGCGACTCATAAGCGTCCGTTGGGTGGCTCGTACTTATGTATGTGGCCCCTGGCGCGTTGATGTAGACGTAGAAGTCAGTCGCGGCGTTTGAAGACGGCGCGGTTGGGAGGGACGGCCGCGGCATTGTAAGCCGGTGCGGTCGCGAGAGACGGCCGCGGCGTTGTAAGCCGGTGCGGTCGCGAGAGACGGCCGCGGCGTTGTAAGCCGGTGCGGTCGCGAGAGACGGCCGCGGAATTGTCAGCCGACGTATTGATGTAGACCCGACCGTATGAACGGCGGGTTGTACAAGTCCGTCCGGTAGCTTGTCGTAGCGCATATGCGGATGCGGCCTCCGATGAAGGCGTCGGCGAAGGTGGTTCAAGGCCAAGATGAAGCCGACCTGGAGACGAGGCCTCAGCGGCGATTCAGGAGGGCGCGAGGATGAGCCGGAGGCCGCGGGAGAGCCGGCGGCGCGGAGGCTGGCCACCACTGAGGCTGACGCGGGCAAGCCGGAGGCCGCGGCAGAGCCGGCGTCACGGAGGCTGGCCACCACCGAGGCGGACGCGGGCGCGGCTCTGTGGTGGAGGCGAGGTGCTGCGGCGAGGGGAGGAGCAGGGCCGGCGCACGGCGGCTCAAAGCGGCGAGGCGACGGCGGCTGCGGCGGCTCCGACGCAGCAGGGCGAGGTGAGGTAAGATGAGCCGGCACGGCGACAGCGGCAGGACTCGGCGCAGTCAAGGCGGCTGGCGGGCGCGCGACTGTAGGCAGAGCCGACGCGGGTGCACACGCGTGCGAGCCGGAGCTGTGTGGCGACGCAGAGCGCGCAGGCACAACGGAGCCGGCCGGAGGTGAGCTGGCTCGTGGCGCGGTGAGTCACGGCGGAGGACGCATGCACGGAGGGGTGAGGCGGAGCTTGCTGGAGGTGAACCGGCCCGTGGAGCGGCGATGCCGCAGCGGCGGAGGCGCGACGAGGCGGTGGAGGCAAGCTGGCGCGAGGGTGAGAAGGCCGTGGTGGTGGAGCAGAGGAGACCTGATCGCGGCGGACGAAGCGAGGCTGCGGCCGAGGGCCGGCTCAGGTGAGGCGAGGTGCAGTGTGGAGGCCATGGTGGCTGAGGTGAAGCGAGGACGCGAGGGAGCCGGTACACGCGCGCATGAAACGGGCACGGAGCAGATGAGGCGCGCCGGACGTGGAGCGGATGCTGAGTCCGTGTCTAGGTCGTGGCCGGCTTCGCGCGTACGGGACTTGAAACAGAGACCTCGACGGTTTGGACAGGGTCGTTGACCAGCTCGGCTGGGTGTGCTGTTGTGCAAGTCTGTTTTTGGGACAAGACCGGCTCGGTTGTATTCTATGTTTTGTATCCTCTTCTCTTTTTTGTTTTTCCTTGATTCCTTATCCTGATTTGCCTCGGGATTTGACGTTTGCAGGAGATTTGCTTTTGCACGGTTCGGACGAGACCGTAATTATCTTGTGCAAGCACGTTGGACCAGATCACGTCTTGTGGCTGTAGGTAACCAGTGCAACTCCGAGCTGATGTCGGTCTCGAACATTGTTCTGACCGGATTCTGCAGCGGCGCAACGGAGGAATTCGATCTCCGGTCGTATTTGACGGATCATCGCGTGCGGTGGCGCACGCAACCCTAAATTTCTTGAACTCTATATTGTATATGCGTTCCGACCGTTCGTCGAGTCCGTAGATCCTTCCGCGCCGAAGTTTCTTTATCCGGCGATCAACGGTCTTCTCGATCCCTCGGAAATCTCCTTCCAAGAACACAACATCACCGTGCGCGGCCCCACGGTGGGCGCCAACTATCGTGGATTTGTCACGGCAAGATGTCTGGGTTAACGGATTTAGGTGTGAGGCCATCGCAACTATGTGGCGGCTTGAGAGGGGTTGGTCGGAATCGAGAGACGCGAGTTTACCCAGGTTCAGCCCCTCGGGAAGAGGTAAAAGCCTACGTCCTGCTTTGTGTCTATATTGATGATGACGAAGACCTCTCGGCTACAAGGGTGCTATCTAGCTACCTATAATCTCGAGAGCCTCTAATCTGTCTATCTCTAATGACTTGTCTCTGTCTTAACTTGTCCCTCTAGGGGTGCTCTACCCCTCCTTATATAAGTGGAAGGGGTAGGTTTACATGTAGAGTCCTACTAGAAGTAGGATTAGGACTAGTCTCTCTTGAATCCTAATCCGGGTCTTGTTTCCTTTGTGAGGAAATCCTTTCTCTCCTTGGGCCTTCTCTTGTGAGCCGCCCATCCAGGCCCGTCCATGTGCCGCCTTGCACCGGCTCGCACGCTGGGCCATGGGCCTGGTCGTCCTGTGACCCGGTAATAGAGGTGACGCATGAACCGCCATACTGATGAGCCGGGTCATACCTCCTGCCGGGTTACCAATGAATCGTCAAGTTCGGCCAGGGCTCCAGTGAGTCGCCAAGTCCCGGCCGGGTCATACTTCAGGCCAGGTTATACCGCGGGGTATATCCCCGACAGTATTCGTGGTGCGAAGAGTGTGGCGGCACCCAGTACTGGGGAGCGAGATCACATGTACTGCCATGATTAGTATCGTTGTGATTACGAGGGTCTGAGGTAGATGAATTTCCGAGACCTTTGGTTATGTGTTGACGGATGTGATACATTGGAAAGTAGTATTACTGCTAGGAGTTGAGTGATGGATTTTACTCCTTGTATCCGTGGACCCGATTGCATAAGCAAAGATTTCGGGAGTTCTTAGGTGGGAATTCAAGTAGTTACCTAGGATTATCCTTCCAACAAATGCAAATTGGTTATGTATTTGTTTCCGGATTAATTTGCAAGCCTCATCCTTTGTTTTGTTGGACTATGGTAATTCGAGTTGCTTCGATGTCAAGTGGTGATTTCATATCTGTCCTAAGCGGTGTTCTCATATTTCTATGGGAATGCTAGTCCTTTTGCTCAATCAAATTGTCATGTTAAATCTTATTCTTAACCGGTGCGCTTATCTTCAGATAATTCAATCATCTCCAATATTTGCAAGATCGGTCCTCATATTTCTTTTCGGAGTTCGTCTCATTTGTCCATAGTTATCTTTGTTTTTCCCCACCCTCCCGCCCTTTTCTTCAATGATTAAATTATCAATCAAGTGTCTTTCCATTCATGTGATGCTTCCGCTATCTTTTCTTCCATTTTGTATCCGGTGATTCATTGTGAACATGCTCAGGAGCATCAAGTTCATCATACTTCGTTCTTGTTTTCTCCTCCGATGGATTCAATTCAAGCTTTCAGTGGTCATCATGTCCTTTTTCATTTTGTATATGCTTTCCCATGTTGGAAATTCTTATCCAAGCCTCTCTTGATCATTTGTCCCTCTCTATTCTATCCGGAGTTCTCAGCATATCTCAGAAGATTCATGTTTTCATTCAATTCCCCTTCAAATTATTTCGAGGTTCTCAACCTCATCAAGTTTTCAATTGTACCGGTGCAATCTCTATTTCTAAGAAATCATTTCAACGGTGGTTTCTTTTGAGTGGGCCTATAACCCACAGGTTTTTCCCAGGATCTTACCTGGCTCTTTTAATCTTTCCCGGAGATTTCAAGTTCTTTTTAAATGTGACGTAAGAATGGATTCCTTTAGTCATATTCCTTCTCCAAGATCGTTTCAAATTAATTTTCTTCGTTGGATCAACCTTTCTTTTATTCATTATTCCGGAGTATCTCAATAATTCTTGGTGGTGTTCCTCATCATCGTTCTCAGCTTGAAGACCAAAGAAGAGTTCTCTTAAATCTTTGTCCGTTCTTCTGAAGATTCGTCATCTCAGCTGATTGCGTCTTAAATTGTTTTCAATCATGAGTAATTCTTCCCATATCTATCTGGAGCATTTCTGAGTTGTTCCATTTATCGATCCTCCGAAGGTCATCATTTCATAAGATTTCTTCGTTCTCAGCTTTCAGCTTTCGTTCCCAAATTCTTCTCAATTGTTGTCTCTCCCTTCGTCTCTCAAGTATTCTGGTGGCTCATTCTAGTTCTGCTAGACTGTTCAGGACCTCTTTGTTCTCATGCATTCCATTCACCCGTAGTTTCCTCATTCGTCTCAAATCCTTACCGGCGTGTCTTCCAAGTCTTCTTCAAGTTTGTGCTCTATCTCTCTCTTCAATCTTTTTCAAGGAAAATAAGTGGTATGCCAAACCGTTGCTTGTCATCAATTTAACTTGCTGAAGGATAAGCAGACATAATTCTTATTCTTGTTTCGTCTAGGTGATTTGAATCCTTCTTCTGGAGTTGTTCATCTTATCAAATTCTCAATTCTAAGTTGTTTATCTTTTCTTTCCCAGAGTTCCAAGTTTTCTCAAGTATCTCTTCGCGAAGCTTCATCTAAATCATGGCAAGGCTTCAATATTATTCTTTTTCAACCTACAATTCTTTTCTATCATCCTTTCGTTCCGGAGTTCTTTTCAGAGGTTCGTCATGGTGGTTCTTTAAGGATTTTGTTCATTCTCAAACTGTTCTTCAAGATTCTTGTTGGAGGAGCTCAAGTATTCTTTATCTTGTAATTCAAGATGCAATTCTTTCTCCATTATCTTTTTTAGATGGTGTTATAACCATTCTTGATTCATGAGGAGTTTTGAAGAGAATTTGTCAAGAATGGGATATGTAAACCCATTTGTCTTTCTTGGAGTTATCCTGGATTGGTTGTCACCTAAAGCCTTTCCTAAGGATTGTTGCTATTTGCGGTGCTCATAAATGATCCAAGTTTTCTCCTTCTCCCCTTGGTGAAACAATTTTTGCATATCCTGTTGCTCCCAAGCAATCTTTCCTTCCGTTAGTGGCCGGTTGTCACCTCATAATTTCAAGATGTGTTTCATAAGTCCACAACAAGCTTATTCTTTTCGTTGTTGGTTTTTCAACAACTCTGTTCAACCTATGCATTTCAAATTCAATGGTGGTAGAAGTTGTCATTTTCTTCTCCGTTCTTTTCCTTCAATCGATCTAGCTTCTATTCTTTTGTTCCGGAAGCATTGTGATGTTGCTCTCTTTGACCCATCATCTCGGTTTGTCAAGATCTTGTTCTTTCCTTGCTTATCCATCTAACCAGAGTGTTGTGTTCTCTATTCAAGTTCTTTCTGTCTTATCAAGTTTGGCTTCTCTTTTCTACCGAAGTGCTGCCCAAATTTATTTTGCATTCTTTGCTTGTCCCTCATGCCAGTCTTCATCTTTTGCAACCTTCAAGGATTGTTGGTTTCACTCGTTTGTCAAAGAAGCAACTTAGTTCTACCTCTTCCTTTCTTCTTCCTCTTCCCCTTCTCGTTCTAAGATCTCGGGGCGAGATCTCTTGTTAGTGGAGGAGAGTTGTAACAGCCCGAGACCGACGCTCCAGAAGATTCCCATTTTATTCCGTTGTCATTGTGTGATTCGTTTGGTTTTCGCATTCATCATCGCATCATTCGCATCATCTGCATAGCGTCGAGACTTCGTTGTCGTCATTTTTCAAAACTCGCATCCGTTCGTAGTCACCGGTTCTCTCCGTTCTTGTCGTAAACCGTTTCGAGACCAACCACGCACGCACGCGCCCACGGCATCGAGAAAATATTGTTTTTAAAGTGCGCAAAAAGCATTCTCGGAATGGGTCGAAAGTTGGCGTGCGGTTTTGATTTATTATAGGTAGACCGCCTGCCAAATTTCATCGCGTTCAGAGTCCGTTTGATACCCGAACCGTTAAATATATAGCGGCACTATGCCGGTTTAGTTGTCGGTCATTTCGGTATTTTGAAAACCTCTGTGCCGGGCTGCACCACCTCTCTCTCATCTCAGCCCAACCCCTCTAACACAGCCTACCAAGTCCACCTAATCTGTCCCGTAACCGGAGCCATCCGACTGCGATCGAACGGATCGAATCGGTGCAAATCCCCTAACTCTAGAAATACCTGCTATAAAAGGATGCCTACCCCTGCCCAAATTGGAACCCTAGCCCTCCTCCTCGTATTCTGCGTGTTCCCAACTAGCAGCCGCCCCACAGCCTGCTGTCTCCCACCTCGCGTCAGCCATCCCGGCCCAGATTGGGGCCCGCCCGATTCCATCTGGGCCCGGACAAGCCCGCAGTCACGGGCTCCTCCGTGCTCCCGAGCCAGGCGCCGAGCCGCCCCTGCCTCGCCCCTCGTCGGCCCCGCCGCTGCCTGCCGGCGAGCCGCCGCCCACCAGACCACTGCGCCCCACCGCTGGTCGCCCTCTTCCTCCCCTCTCCTCCATTCTCTCTTCCCTCTCCCTAACGTTCCTCTTTCTGTTTGGTCGCCGAGCTTCACGCCATGGATGCCGCCGCCGATCTTTGGTCCGCAGCAGGATCC
Source organism: Elymus sibiricus (assembly GCA_039707655.1). NCBI lineage: Eukaryota > Viridiplantae > Streptophyta > Magnoliopsida > Poales > Poaceae > Elymus > Elymus sibiricus. The sequence goes on along the minus strand of CM077665.1, from coordinate 214,098,339 downwards.
GGCGAGATCCCGGCCGGATCCATCCATTCCCCTCATCGGTCGGACCTCCCACGGCTCGCCGGTGCTGTGTCACGCTGTAGACCATGGTCCGCCGTGGCCCCTGCATCGGAAGGCCGACGCACGCTCGTGAACGAGCGCTCGCCCTGCCTCTCTTCGTTGGCCCGCGCATGGGTCGGCTGGCCGTGCCAGGCCCAGCCGCGAGTGCCCCTAACCCTCCACCAACCGGCCCAATCTGGCCCAAGGTGAGCCTCCACCCGCCGTCTTATCTTATGCAGTCGAAGTCCCATCATTCCATAACCGCCGTCCTAGCCGAGCTGGTAATCGGCGCGCCCACCGAACCAGGAGGTCCTGGGTTCGAGACCCAGGCGCCCCAATATTTTGCCTTGCACTATTTTTTTCATTTGTACAGACACACACCCGCGCAAGGGCCAAAGCCAGGGTTGTTCTTTCGGCCCAATTTTTTTTCTTCCCCAGTCTGCGATTAAACATTTATTAATGGACATGCATAATTTCAGAAAAAGCCCTGTTTTTAAAATTTTAATATATAATTAACCGTGCATCGGTTTTAAAAACTTTGTACATATAATATGCTTAGAATTTCGTGTAGATTCACAATATAAAACTTTCATCAATGTTTAAAATGATAAAACTTCTTGTTTGTTTAAATTTGCGTAAATGCCATGTGGAAATGATTTTTGTCATAACTAAATAACCGTAGCTCCGATTAAAATGATCCCCATATGTAACTTGACTAGAAAAATGTGTAGAATCACATGGTCCACTTTGTTTTCATGTTTAGTAAATATAAAATTGTGTTAGGACAGATCTGTACCAAATTCATAATATGCATGTGAGGTCATTTTGGAAATGCTATATGTTGTTTCCGGCCTCATTTAAAATGCCTAGTTGATTTAGTTGTCCATGCTTCACCTCTTGCCATGATGAACAACATTTAAAATGATTGTTGAGTTAAACAACCTTAACCGCATTCCTCTTAATATGGAGAGTTATTATTTTGTTGTATGTATGTTCTCCCTCTCCATTTCAAATTGCTTAATTCCATCTTCACCTTATGCCATGACAACCCATGTTAAACATCATTTAATATTGATGAGTATCTAAACGAGAGTGAACTAAATAATTCGAATGTGGAGTTTTGTCAATATGCAACTCGTTGCATATTGAACTTCACTTAATTTGTAGTGTTTGATTGTAGTGCTTGCCATGACTTGCATGTTTAAACCGGACATGCATCATATTTATTTGCGCATCATGTCATGCATTTGTTGTGGTGTTTATCGTGTGTTGATTGTTTGTTTCCGGATTGCTTCTTCTCGATAGAGAACAGAAAGCGTTTGGAGTCTGATGATTCGTTCGACTATGTCCAGTTCGTCTACTTCACGGATTCACTCTTCTTCCAAGCGGGATCTCAGGCAAGATGACCATTTCTCTGGATACCACTACTATCATTTCCATGTTAGTTGTCTCGTTTCTATCGCTATGTCCCGCTACCTACCACTTGTATGTTAAGCATTCCAATTTTCCATGAAAAGCCTCTAACCCACTGCACATCCCAGCAAACCATTGTTTGGCTATGATACCGCTTGCTCAGCCCTTCTTATAGTGTTGCTAGTTGCAAGTGCAATTGTTTCCATGTGCCAACATGGATGTTTTTGAGCTATCACAATATTATTGCTATTTAATTTAATTGATAATATATACTTGGTAAAAGGTGGAAGGCTTGGCCTTTTGCTTGGTGTTTTGTTCCACTTTTGCCGCCCTAGTTACTTGTGTACTAGTGTTATGTTCCATATTGAGCGCTCCTAACATGCTCAGGGTTGTTATGGGGCCCCCTTGATTTTCGTTTTGGGATAAAACTCTTCTCGCAAGGCCCAACATTGGTACTATATTTGCCTAACGTAATAATTCTGAACACAGTTACTAAAGCATAGGGCGTCATAAACCCGAGGAGTTAATTCAACATAATACAGGGAGGGCCAGTACAGATGGTGCTGGTCCTAAATAGAGCACTGTGCGGGGCCAAACCCGGGGCAACTCGGGAGATTTCTATCAAGCCACTGTACGCGTAGCTCATCCTGTTGTGCCTTGAGAACGTGATACGCAATTCCTATCGGGATTGTCGGCACGTCGGGCGGCCTTGCTGGATTCGTTTTACCTTTCTCGAACTTCTTGTGCGCGGGATTTCGAGGACACTACGGGCCATCTCGAGGTTGAGATTTTCCATCGGGATTACGTGAATACTACGAGTTATCCCGCGGTTGAGGAATTCCAACGCAGCGTGTGGTTAGTTTATGATGGATGAGTTGGAGCACCCCTGCAGGGTTAAATCTTTCATGACAGTCGTGCCCGCGGTTATGTGGCAACTTGGAAATTCGTTTAACATCCGGTCATAGAAAACTTGAAGTAATCTCAAATAAAATACACCAACCGTGTGCGTAACTGTGACTATCTCTTCTCGTAATTTCCGAACGAGAGAGAACACGGTGTGGTTATGTTTGACCGTAAGTAGGTGTTCAGGATCACTTAGTGATCATCACTAGTTCACGTCCGTTATGCAACGATCACCCCCTTATTCTTGTACTCGTAAGTTAGCCACTCAAATAATGCTTAGTGCTTGTTGCAGCCTCACCACTTACCCATATCTCACCCATTAAGCTTTGCTAGTCTTGATACCCTTGGAAATGAGATTGTTGAGTCCCCGTGGCTCAAAGATTACTAAAACAACAGTTGCAGGTACAGGTAATGCGATGACTTGATGTGAGAGTGATCTTTGTTTGATTTGGAGTCCTTCTTCTCCATCGATCATAGGATGGGTTCCATGCCGGCAGCCTGGGATAGCAAGGATGGATGTCATTTTATCGCTTGATTTCGTCTGTAGTCGGACCCTGCTCTTCTGTATGATGATTGTATATGTTGTTGTATTGATGTGATCCTGATTTAGCTTGTGGCGAGTGTAAGCCAATTCCATATATTCATCTCTTCTTTACATGTACTTTTAATGATATCCATTCTTGTGAAACGACGAGATGCGCTTCTATCCCTGTCGAGGCCTTGAGCCAAAATAAGGATAGGATCGCATCTTGGGCATTACAGTGCCATATTCGAGAAGACTTGATCTTTGGGCTGGAATACGGGGTGTTTCGGTTCCTCTGAGCCGGGGTGCCACATTCACGTGCCGGCGCATCCTCAATGCGAACAGGTTTGTTAGGAGCAGCCCATGTCGGGGAACTCCTCTCTGGAGTGGAGTTCGTCTGAGCCGCCTCGGGAAGATCAGCCCTTAGGTGTTCCTCCTCTTGGCGCTCCGTCATCGCCTTTAAGGGAACAGAGGAAGCAGCAGCACCTACGCCAGCTCTCGAACCGGGTATTGAAAAGTACTCTCCGGTTGGGGGCTGCGCGGCAAGCTATGCCGGGGGCTGTTGACGACAGCCTCGACCTCTGGCGTAGAGCTTGTTGGCCCTTCCGCGACAAGAGTCTTGGCGCTCTTGGCCACTCGCTGCGCCAAGGTCTCTTGGTCCCTGCAAGAAGACGCCGGCAAGGTTGAGAGCAATAAATGCATCAAGGATTCAACATTAATAAAGATAAATGCGGACACTTACTCTTCCTCCTCGTCCTCCGAGCTGTTGAGGCATGTGGAAGTTAGTTGTTATTTTGAAGGGAACGAGGAGATCATCCCTAAGTGGGAAGGTGGGAGGTTGAACTAAACAACGCATAGTTTGTTATCATTGGTAGATATGCGTTGCTATATGGGGGTTCTTCTTGTAGTGCACCCAAATCATTCTAAAGATGCCCGAATCATCCTGACACTTACCCGGATCATCCGGCCCTACCTGCGAGCAGTGCAAGCCTTGGGCATTGTATCCCCATCTAACTTGCCCCTTTGCCCCTTGGGCTATAAATAGACCTCCTCCACCTCATTTGTAGGGATAGCTTATAGATCTCATATCATTGAGCTTAGCTCATTTATCTCCCCTTGTGGGATTCCTCTTGAGAGAGATAAGACTCCATTGGATCTCAAGGCCTCCATTGGAGAAGATCCCTTAGGCATTCAAGGACCCTTCATGGGAAGATCCATCCAAGGATTCAAGACGATCTCTCTATGTGATTTGGATGAACTACCTTGTATATTTATTTCCCTTGGATCTTGATGCACCTCTTGTACTGCTTGTGATTCGAGGAGTACTTCGTGTGGATCTTGTCCAATAGAGTGTTTTGTCCTTTGATTTCTCCATGTTTTCCTCTCGTGTTCTTCACATTGCTCCTCGAATCCACCTCTAATTCATGAACATCACGACAAATCTCACCAATTAGGGTTTCACCCTACATCACCCTCCAATCTGGAAGAACGAGAAGAAAGATACAAGGGGGAGAAATAAAAAGTAAATGAACATGAAAAATTAGTAGATTCAATTGTTTGATTGTGTGTTCAATCGGCTATCACCTCCAACATATATGAGGCGGGTGGACTTACCCTACAAGAAAAGGACTTGTCTAGGTTTTCCTTACAAGAAGATTACACCAATTTACGTCGTAAAAGTCCTAGTTCTAGTCAATTCAGATTTGCCTCGGACCTGTCCAATCTTCTTGCGTGGGTCATAGAATCTGCAAATGAACTTTGACCGAGATGTTAAAATATCAAACTAGTTCATCTCAATGAGGCTAATAACCAGCGCGCCGCGATGGCAATGGGGCGCAATACCCGCCAAACCCACTAGATTTCATCTATTAGGAGCTGGGGATGGGCAAAAAACTTCCCCATGGGGATTTACTGAACTAATTTATTCCCCATAGGGTACGATGGGGATGGGGACGATATCCTATTCCCAATACGTAATACCCAATAGGGCCCCACTTTTTAACTATGAAACTGTGTTTAACCTTAAAATACTCACAAACAAAATTGCAAAAATAAAAAAGCCATGAAGACAACCTAAAATGTACCTCACGTCCTCACCTCATCCGCCACCATGACTAAGAAGTCAGCATGACCGATATTAGTATTAGCAGGACAAGGCCAACACCATGTATATATGTTTATTATAGTCTCTCACATTATGTATGTGAGTATTTGTTTATGGGGATGGGGACCCTGATGGGGCCCCGTTCCCCACTGTTTCACAAGTATGGGGAAATTTCATCCCCAGTCATGTAAATGGGGATGAGGATGGGGTGATGGGGAATAGATGGGGATGGGATGTTCTAGGTATCCCTATAGGGTATTGTCCCCATTGCCATCTCTACATCGTGGGCCACTTCTCCATCTAAGGTTGTGTTATTGAGTTTTAGGGTCCATCTTTAAGTGAGGGTCGGATTCGATAGGTGCAAACCTATTGCGGGCCTTTTCATAACTCTGTAGGTCACACAATATGTCGGATCGCGATGACTCCAAAATAAAAGTTGTACATATCGACGAGACGCACAACTTTCATGTTGGGCGCATCTTCATTTGAGGCCAACTTTAGGGTGTTTTCGTCCATGTTTTATATGCTGCCATCTGAGTCATCTCTGAGCCAATCAACCAATTGGCTGGTAAGCCCGATTGCTACATGAGTCAACATTAAATGGGCATAACGTCTTGCCGAAGGATGGCATGGCATTATGTTAGGTGGATTGATTGGCCGATCATGACATAAAAACATTTTGGGTATAGCTTGCGCACTGATGATGGCATACATCACTGTCGAGTGTGACATGGCAGTCTACTGACTGGGACATAGTAATCTACTGATTGGGGCATGGCAACTTGTATTATCTTGGGAGAGCAAGGATTGGTCAATGTCAGACCTTGTGTGTGCCTTGCTCCCAAGTGTTTCCAGCATGTCTTGTGCCTATTCTTCACGTTTTGAGTACGTTTGTCATGACCCATTCCCGATAGGGCCTCGGATCTCTGTGCTTTCTTTGTCAGTCCCTGGATCAATAGCTGACACACACAATCGATGATGAAATACCAAGAATACATCACATATCATAGCATTTACATCGAGGATCCAGTCCTTACAACATACACCTGCATAACTCATGGGCTAGCTTATGTTACAATCATGCAGCGGAGATAATATTCTAGTCTTGTGGCGTCCATCAACTCACATGCAAGAGTTGAGTATAGCGTCATAACCCTACTTTGTACCTTCTCTTCGATATGGTAAACATGCAACATGATACGTTGTAGACACTAGGGTCAATACATTGAATGTATTGGCAACTCCATAGTTAATGGAATACTTGTTCACCTACAGACACTTCGGCTGGTGGGGGTCCAAGGCTTTTGCATAAATATAGTTTTGTCCTACGTTTTATATGGTGGTCTACTCTAATAGCAATATGACACTTCTGGTATGCACCGGTCGTAGTGTAGAGGCACTCCGATAAACCCCAGTCGTTACCTTAGAGGCATTCCGGTAAATCTCGGTCGTAACCCCAATGCAGTTTGAGCACGCAGACTCCCGGTACACCCCGTTCAACCCAAGCCTCTCCACAGACCCTGGTAAACCTGAGAACTCTGAGATCAGCTCCGATGCTCCCCATTGGTTCAACCCATTGATTTTAGATGGAAGAGGTGAATGAGATCAATCTGACAATTCTCGGATGAGTCGCTCGAAGTTTTCTGTAACTGGGGACACGTCTAATCATGGTCACTTTTTACACTCTCCAGGGGTTTGTGTACTTTACTCGTGATTCCGGATCACAACCTTCTGCCACTAAACTTCATATGTGAAGTACCTAAGTTGATCAAGACAAGACTTTTGGGGAGTAGTCGCACTCTCCGAAAAGACAGACCAAGTCCAAACTACACACCTACATCTGTTGGTCTCCCGCAGGAGGGTTCCCACAACCTACTCAATCCTGAGAGAGCCTATATTGCCTCAAGGTCACACATGGAAGCTACTCAACTTTTGAACTCGTACAATCCCTGGTGACTGGGTGGCATTCCCCACCAATTACTACACTCCGATGACCCAATCAAAGCCAGTCCACCCAGATCGATTCTTTAATTAAGTAGTAATAGTTAAGTAGTCAACCATGCGGTTGTATGATGGAATAATAATAGTGTTTCCCAATCCATGTTATAGAACCTAAGCAACTACTCGATGGTTACAAGGTCAGGGTAAATTTGAACCTAAGTTGCCAACTACTAGGTTGCACGTAATTTAGCGTCCTAAAATCATGCACCTATCATGGAAAAACTACAATGAAAGAAAATACTGGGTGATATGATCAAGTGGAACTTGCATGGTATTGGAAATCCTTCAATCTCACAATCTTTATCAAGTTACTCGTTGCTCTTTTTACAATCTATCATAAGTAAAGAGCAATCATAAGCAACCATACAATACAATAAATCATACATCAAGTGTTGTGCATGGTGTCAGTGTCATTGTACTGTGAGATCATGTGTCAAACTTATCTCATACAAGTTTGGAAAACAACATAGTGGTTGTCCATTAGAGTACATGTGACACTAAGGGTTCACATGCAAGTTTCAACAATGGTTCATCACATAAGAAGTATGTGATGTCATGTTGTGGCTGTCAGATCTAGTCAAAGAATCTTAACAACATAAGTCAAGGTCTATGAATCTTGGATAGCCAAGTTCATGTTCAAGTTTGAATGACCATTCAAACTTGTTGACCTTTTATGACTTTGAACACACTAGGGTTGGAAAATGATAACTTGGTATGGGTTCCAATTCAATTTGAAATGGTATTAGGGTTCATCCTATTTGAATTCAAATTGAATTGAGTTTACAAATTGATTTGATTTCACAAGTTCAAATTGAATTATGAATTATTTCATAATTGTTACGTTAGTTCAACCTAAGTCTATTTATAGATTTTCCTAAAGTCAAATACGGATCCAATATAATTGCTACAGTTTCTTCAATTAAATAAGTTTAAACTAAATTTGAATATAATAGTTTATTTATTTTATTTTTGTTTAACTAAGGACAAATAGACATCCAAGAATATTCACTAAGGTTCAATAGTTTTCAAACTAGTTTGAGTTTGAACCTAACTTAATTTGAGTTCATCTTTCCCTGAAGTCAATTATTAACTCCAAGACAATACTAAGTTTAGTTTCATTTATTAAACCATTTGATTTAGTTTAATTCAAATTAAAACTAAGGTTTCAAAGTTATATTCAAGCTAGGTTTGAATTAATTCAAATATTATCTGAATTTCCTAATGTCAAATAATAATCCAAAATAATATTTACGACATTCAATTTAAGTTTCCCATCTTAGTTGATTTATAGTTGTTTTATCAAACAATTCTTAATTCAAATTAAACACAACTGGGTTTTATTACTATTTGAATTTTGTCCTCTATTGTATTCTGTTCAATATATATTTTGAGATTAATCAAGTTCGAGCTAAAGTGTTCTGTAATGAAAGTATATTTCACTAGGTTCAAATTTGCAAAAATAATTAATTAATTTGGGTTTATGAAATGCAGTTATGTCCTATTCAAATTCAAATTCATTCGGTTTAAATTTTAATTTTAAATTATCTAAACATGAAATATTTTTGTGCAGGGTGATAGTAGATTTCATAAGGGTTGTTTTGCAAAAAGAATCACCTAATTTGGACTTGTAGATAATTAGTTATGACGATTTGATGTTTAGGGGCTTTTCTGTAAAGGTGTCATTAAATTTTAAATAACTGGAAGACTGAATGCATAGGGTTGCAACGTGTCATGCTGTAATTGGTTGTGGGGTTGTCAGTTGCGGCTATAACCAGCGGACGGCCGAGCCTTAGTTAGAAAATGTTTCATTTTAAGTCGTCTATTGTGGACCGTAGGATCTAGATCTGATGGTTGTGGGTGCATACCCCTTTGGGGATTTAAATGGATCTAATATAGATCATCAAAGGCATATCGGACGGCAAAGAGGAGCTCACCAGCGATGTCAGTTGCGGCGGCGCCGGAGTTGGGGGAGGCATAATCGTCGGCGCTCGGGCTCGACGTGGGCACCCCCTCCGGTGGTGGCCATCCCATCATCGCGCACATCCTCTGGCGTCAATAGAGAGTGGCCGGAGCGACAGCTCGTTTCAGTCATCGTTACCGTCTTCATTTAGATGCGCCTTTGCACGAGGAGAAGAGTGAGGGAGGGAGAGGAGGTTGCAGCGAAACAAATGAAGGCACACAGAGGCGGCAGGGCTCGCAGGGGACAGCGAAATCGGTTGCAGCATGGGTGGGCTACGGCGATCTGGAGCTCGGCTCGGGCAACCTAGGGGTGGGGCGGTTGCGAGAGGAATGGGAATGGATAGATGGGGCTCCGGGGGTCTTATAGGTACGATCGGGAGGCGCGGGCAAGGCCGGAGGTGTGGGCATCATGGGGGGAATCGCCGGCCCTTACGGACGGCGTGAGGGGTCATGCGGGAGGAGGGAGGAGCTCTCGACATGTGGGGCCCCTTGTCTGTGAGAGAGAGGTGAGAGAGCTGGGTTGCGCCCGCTGCTAGCTGGCTAAGCCGTTGGGTGGACTGGCTAGCCTGGTTGGCTGGCAGGTCTTCTTTTTTTCTTCTTTTTTTGTTTTCCTTTTGATTTTTTGTTTTCTTTATAAATTCAAAAGGGCTTGGAATTTGAATTTTCTGTTGAAACCAACTTGCCCTAAAGTCCAAATGGAATATTTGTAAATTGGTGCACATTTTCTTTGGGCATTTTGGATAGTCAAATACTGCACTTATTTTTCATTTTTGAATTTGAAGTTGTTTTCAGAACAAAATTTGCTTCAAATTCATTTTAGAAAATGACAGAGAGTTAAGAAAATTATTTCGACTTATGAAATTTTATTTCCTCCCAAATAAAGTGCAAAGCCATTTTTGAATGATTGCCTTTTGATTTGAATTGTTTTCAAAATGGTACCAACTCAAATCTTGTGTATTCAATTTGTCTTTGCTTATTACTTGGGACTTATCAAGAATACTTTTGCCCAAATAATATTTACAAAGTGGCTTGTGTTCCTATCAAGGCTTGCTAGGGTTTCATCTTGTTGCATTTGGATTTCCATCCTTCTACGCAATCAATCAAGCAAATCAATGTCAATCACAAGCATTCTTTGGCAACATGGTATTTCCTAGAAAAAATTAATTCCCTGTGAATTTATTTAACATACCAGATTTGGGAAAATCTGGGATGTGACAAACTACCACCCTTAAAAGAGATCTCGTCCTCGAGATCTGCGGAGGCCAGAAAGAAAGGTTAGGGCTTGGGGTTTATCTTAAATTCGATCTCTAAGTCTAGGGTCTGCTGTCTTGGCCATGGCAATACCATCTATATCGTCGAATCATTGGTGTTGCATTCTTGGCTGACTATGTTGTCCTCAAGATGACTCTATGGCTGATAGCTCCACTTCTCAAAGCATCCTTGTCACTGGGGTCTGGTCGGGTTCATGACAGTTCCTGGACCTATCCATGTGTTTGTCGTCTCTTAGGTTCCAGGTTGATACCACCCTTACAAGATTTCAAGGTTGGGTTTTCTTGTAGCTTCTTACTCCTCGGATAATGCTGACCATCCTTCAGATTATTTAATAAGGATATCGTCAATCGGCTTTGTATATCTGTTTCTCCTTCTATTTCAGTGCTCATCACTGGTCTTGCAATTCCATCACTTATTCATCTATGCTTTCTTCGATGTGCCAGTTGTGGTCTTACCATCGTAATCTCCTTTATGTTCCACATATATTCTTACCGTCGTATTGTGCCATACATGGGCTTACCATATGCCATCCTCCTATCCACGGAAATTTTCCTTTTGCTCTATTTATCATACTCATGTTCCAACTGTCATATTCTCTATTTGTTCTACCTGTGATATTTCAATACCAACAGTGTTCATCGGGCAGATATCTCCTGGGATCCTTGCTATCTCTTTGCTCCCACCCTTGGGTCTTAAATTCCTTACTAGGGAGTTGTTTTCCGATATATGGATACTTCCCCGTTGATAGGTGTGGTGCCAAAAGTTTTAAATACCTATCGTTACTCTCATGGTGGTAAATGAAAATCCACTTGGGTTCCTGCAAGAATTGGCTCATGCCTATCCTCACCATAAATAGGAGATTCAATGGTTTTTTCTAAAGTCTTTTGCAAGGTGTTCCTATTAGGTTTCGTCAACATCGGCTCTCTTTCTACAGACTTACTTTCTCATATGACAGAGCGAATAATAAGAGTAGTCGTCATGAGGACCAATCCATGTCGCACCCAAATCAATATTTTGCATACGGTCCAATGAATCTCGTATCTAGACACTCGGGCTCTCACAAGTATTGCAGAAGTCTTTCTTGTTCATGAACTGAGTTGAGCTAAATTCATAGATTCTGCAAGCAATAACATCTATCTATCTTACGGCTCTTGAAGTTTTGAACTCGTAAGGCGTTAGCTCGAAAAGTGTTGGTTCTCGGATAGTTCAACTGTGGCATGACAACTTCCATTTGCAACCAGTGAGGTTTCTTCCCTCCTATTCAAACAATGCTTACACAACCTCCCTTTGGAGCCATGGTGTTACCACCTCCATGGTAATTTGTTTCTCTACTCCATATTTTCCTAAGTTTATTAGGCCTGTCTGTTTTTTATCCTGGTGTCTATGGGTTATGGCACACTTCTTAGCACCATGTTTTAGTTGCCTAATTCCTTGAATGCCCTACACAACTCTGGTGGCAAATTTCGCGCGGTCAATCTGTTTACGTATGCCTTACGGCTCAGTGCATCAGAAAACAAGTTTACCTTTACAGGGAGGTACTGCACCTTGAAGGTTCAATTCTTGAGTAATTCCACCCAACTTCTCTGTCTCACAGTCAACTCCTTTGGAGTGAAAATGCACTTCAGGCGCTCGTGATTCATGAAAATGTCACAAGTCTTACCTAATAGGTAATGCCTCAATTGCTTTAAAGAATGGACTACCGATGCTAATTTCAATCATGGGTCAGGTAGTTGACCTCGTGCTTCCTCAACTTCCTCTAGGCATAGGCTACTACTCTTCCTTCTTGCATCAAGTCACATCCAAATCCTCGGTGTGAGACATCACAACAGACTTGAAAATGGTCTCTCAATGTCGGGCAAACATAGGACTTGGGTGGTGATATGTCTCCAACGTATCTATATTTTTGCTTGTTCCATGCTGTTATATTATCATTCTTGGATGTCTTACTATCACTTTATATCATTTTTTGGGACTAACCTATTGACATAGTGCCAAAGTGCCAGTTGCTGTTTTTGCTTGTTTTTTACTTCGCAGAATATCAGTACCAAACGGAGTCCAATTGCGATGAAACTTCTTGGAGATTTTTTTTGGGCCAGAAGACATCCAGTGGGCCAAAGAAGTGCCGGAGAAGAAGGCCGAGGAGGGCACAAGACACCAGGGCACGCCCAAGGCCCCTTGCGTGCCCTGGTGGGTTGTGCCCACCTCGGGACGCCTCTCCACCGCCTCTGATGCCTATAAATACCTAAATATTCAGAAAACCCTAGGGGAGTCGACGAAAAACACATCTAGCCGCTGCAAGTTCCAGAACCTCGAGATCCAATCTAACACCATCATGGAGGGGTTCATCATCCTCATTGGTGCCTCTCTGATGATGCGTGAGTAGTCCACCATAGACCTACGGGTCCTAGGCAGTAACTAGATGGCTTCCTCTCTCTCTTTTGATTCTCAATACAATGGTCTCTTGGAGATCTATTTGATGTAAACTTTTGCGGTGTGTTTGTTGGGATCCGATGAATTTTGAGTTCATGATCAGTTTCTATCCATGAATATTATTTGAGTCTTCTTTGATCTCTTATATGCATGATTACTTATAGCCTCGTATTTCTTCTTCGAATCTTTGGTTTAGTTAGGCCAACTAGATCGATTTTTATTGCCATGGGAAGAGGTGCTTTGTGATGGGTTCGATCTTGCGGTGTCCTTTCCCACTAACAGAAGGGGAAGCAAGGCATGCATGTATCGTTGCCATTAAGGATAACAAGATGGGGTCTATTCCTACATGAATAGATCTTGTCTACATTATGTCATCGTTCTTATTGTATTACTCTGTTTTTTCATGAACTTAATACACTAGATGCATGCTGGACAGCGGTCGATGTGTGGAGTAATAGTGGTAGATGCAGGTAGGAGTCGGTCTACTTATCTTGGACGTGATGCCTATATAATGATCATTGCCTTGGATATCGCCATGATTATTTGATCTTCTATATATTTCCCAACAGTAATTTGTCCACCCACCATGTGCTATTACTCATGAGAGAAGCCACTAGTGAAACCTACGGCCCCCGGGTCTACTTTTCCAATATATTGCTTTCCGATCTATCTTTTTTAATCTTTTGTTTTCAGATCTATTATTCCAAAAACCCAAAAATATATTGCTGCACTTTTTATTTGCTCTTTTTATTTTATGTTCTTGAGAGATCTATCTCTCCAATCTATCACTACCTAATCTATCTTTTTACCGTAGAGAGATTGACAACCTCTCTTTCGCGTCGGGTTGCAACTATTTGTTCTTTGTGTGCAGGTGCTGTTTATTAGGTGGCGGTGATCCTCCTACTGGTTTGATACCTTGGTTTCATAACTGAGGGAAATACTTACCATCGTTGTGCTGCATCATCCCTTCCTCTTTGGGGAAATACCGATGTAGTCACAAGCCACGTCAAAGGAATTTCTGACGCCATTGTCGGGGAGGAAGCGGTCTCTTCTACGTGCCAATCTGTAACGCCCAAGATGCGATCCTATCTTTATTTTGGCTCGAGGGCCTCGACAGGGATAGAAGCGCATCTCGTCGTTTTGCAAGAATGGATATCATTACAAGTACATGTAAAGAAGAGATGAGTATATGGAATTGGCTTACACTCACCACAAGCTACATCAATATCACATCAATACAACAACATATACAAACATCATACAGAAGAGCAGGGTCTGACTACGGACGAAAACAAACGATAAGATGACATCCATCCTTGCTATCCCAGGCTGCCGGCCTGGAACCCATCCTATGATCGATGAAGAAGAAGAAGAAGAACTCCAAATCAAACAAGAATCACGTCAAACCATCGCATTACCTGAACCTGCAACTGTTGTTGTAGTAATCTGTGAGCCACAGGGGACTCAGCAATCTCATGTCCAAGGGTGTCAAGACTATTAAAGCTTAATGGGTGAGGTATGGTTAAGTGGTGGGGCTGCAGCAAGCACTAAGCATTTATTTGAGTGGCTAACTTACGAGTACAAGAATAAAGGGGGATGATCGTCGCATAAACGGATGTGAACTAGTAATGATCTCTAAGAGATCCTGAACACCTACTTACGAACAAACATAAGCCCACCGTGTTCTCTCTCGGTTCAGAAATCACAAGAAGAGACAGTCACGGTTACGCACACAGTTGGTGTATTTTATTTGACTTTACTTCAAGTTTGCTATGACCGGGTGTTAAACAAAGTTTCCAAGTTGCCACGTAACCACGGGCACGGCTTTCCGAAAGATTTAACCCTGCAGGGGTGCTCCAACTCATCCATCACAAACTAACCACAAGCTGCGTTCGAATTCCTCAGCCGCGGAATCACCCGTAGTATTTGCGGAATCCTGATGGAAAATCTCAACTTCGAGATAGCCCGAAGTTTCGTCAAAATCCCGCGCACAAGACGTTCGAGAAAGGTAAAACAAATCCATCAAGGGTGCCCGACGTGCCGACAATCCCGATAGGAGCCGCGTATCTCGTTCTCAGGTCACGGCGGATAAGCTACGCGTACGGTGGCCTGATAGAAATCACCCGAGTTGCCCTGGGGTGGCCCCGCACAGTGCTCTGTTTAGGACCAGCACCATCAGCACTGGCCCCCTGTATTATGTTGAATAACGAACCTCGGGTAGCGCTAACTCCCTATGAGTCAAATTAATTATTAGTGTTTGTCGGCATTCTGGGAACGGGGGTACCTTGACCTGCCTGCCTGCGGCCCAGGGCATGGCCCACCTCGTCAGCCAAGCACGACCTGGCGCGACTTCACTCAAGACATGGCCCTCGCGAGGACCCCAGGCTCGCGAGGAAGAACAGCACCAAGATCAGCAGGGGGTTGGCCTCCTCAGGCCCCCTCTGGAGCGGCGGAGATCTCTATGCAGAACCCGGCCTCAGGAGTCAAGGATGACGCAAGGAAGGACAGGCGGGCGCTAGCGCGCCAGGCGGTGCAGTTTCCTCTTTGGTGCAAAGGGAGCAGGGACGTACGAGGGTTCCCAAAGCGCCTCCCAAAGGTTTCCATTCCGGTGCAACAAGACCACGACCACGAGCCCCGCAGCGCGGATGTCATCGCCGAGCCCACCTCTGCATCATCAACAGCTACTTTGCAGGCGAAGACCACCTTTGGACAGGGCGGGGATGTACTCCTGTCCCCCTTCAAATTTGGCCGTTGTGGGATCCCTTCCCGAAACTGCAATAAGGGAAGAGGACCCGGGCCACTGCTATATATAGAGGCTAGGCTGCACCGTAGAGGGGGACTCCACCACAAGGCTAGCAGAAGGCCAGGAACACCACTCAAGTACCCTCACGAGGCTCCTCACCACTGTACTAGTTCATCCACCACAACTCCCCGAGAGGCAATCCACCAAAGCAGGAGTAGGGTATTACGCTTCGCAGCGGCCCGAACCTGGGTAAACCACAGTGTTCATCTTCTTCCTCGTCATCGTGCGAGTTCGCCGTAGTAACCATCGAGTAGCGAGCTAAGTAGGGCGAAGCTGCAGGGGTTCTTCGCACACGCCCCTGTGTTCAAACCTTGAGGGTTTTGCAGAGCCCGAAATCCGACATTTGGCGTGCCAGGTAGGGGGTGTGTCAGAGTCTTCCTCAAGCCAAGCTCTTCTCCCACCTCGCCGCTCCGATGTCTGACACCCGCCGAGCCCGCGCCGAGCGCCGAGCTGCCCGCGTCGCCCAGACGGCACCCGTGGGCCGCGTCGGCGCGCACCGGTCCCCCTCACCTGTGGCCAACGCCGCCATGGGCCCGGAGGCCCACGAACAATAAGACTCCTCCCAGCCGGTCACCGCGCGGTGCGACGGCCACACCGCCACTCCGTCGATCATTCCAGCTACTGGGTCGTCCTCCCGCGTTCGGCCCGGGCCGACGCGCGGTTCGGGCGCACTCGCCATGGCGAATGAGCTGATCCGCTACCGCCCCACCCCCGACTGCTATGACGACTGGCTTCAGCGCATCGCGGAGCTCGTCAGTGCTGCCGGCGACGCTTCAGCGCTCTCCTACTCGTTTCGACCCCGGCCTTCCCTGGCAGACGACGTGGCCCATGATGCACCGCCACCTCCTCCGCAATGCGATGTCGACCCCGAGCCCAGGCGTGAAGCGCGCCTGCGCGACCAGCCCCATGAACCGCGGGCAAGGGCGAGAGATGAAGTAAGCTGCCAGGTGGTGCCCCGGCCGCGCGTCGACGCGCGTGTGCTCCCCGCGCTGCCGATCCAGCATCGCGACCGGGCACCACTCGAGGCGACCCCTCAGGAGCGTCAAGACCGGGCCCCTCCCGCACACACAGCACCCGTCGAGCCGGTGGGGTGCCTCGCCATCGCCCCGGAGCTCCATCCAACCACGTGGCCCTGCAAGTCAAGCCTGACCTACTCCCTCGTTACGACGACACCCCGGATCCCACCGAGTTCCTACAGTTCTACTCGCTGAACATCCGGGCGGCCGGTGGAGACGACAAGGTCATGGCGTGCTGGTTCCCCATGGCGCTCAAGGGCGGCACGCTCTCCTGGCTCCTTAACCTCCCGGAGGGGTCCATCACCTCCTAGGACGACCTGCGCAAGCGCTTCGTCGCCAACTTCCAAGGTACCCGTGACCGCGCGCTCACCGTGAACGACCTGTGGCGTGTAAAGCAGTAGGAGGGATAGACCCTGCACAAGTTCATAGAGCGCTGCACGACCACGCGCCTCAAGGTCCCGAAGGCGTCGGATGAGGCTATCATCTCCGCGTTCACCAACGGCGTCACGGACCTCAAGATGAAGGAGGAGCTCGCCATGAACGACGAACTGTGCTCAGCCCTGGTGATGTTCAACCTGGCGAACAGGTGCGCCAAGGCCGAAGAGGGCCACCTGTCGCTCCGCGAGCCTCCGGCGGCAGAGCCAGAGGAAAAGAAGACCAAGGCCAATGAGGCGAAGCGCAAGGCCCCAGCGGTACTTGCGGCCGAGCCTGAGGCGAAGCGCAGCCGAGGCGAGGAACACCCCGCAGGGGGGAGACCGACCTGCATCTTCCATGGTACCAACAACCACGACACCGCCGACTGCCAAGAACTCAGGCTGGTTCGCGCCGAACACTTCGGTCGGCGCCCTGGACGCACTGACCGTGGCTTCGGACGCGGCGGAGGCCACGGTGGAGGCCATTGGGACAACCGGGAACCGCGTCAGGGGTGGCGAGACCAGCCTCAGTAGGACCGCTGGCGAGACCAGGCTCGGGAGGACCGCTGGCACGATCAGGCTCGGGAGGAC
The DNA here is from genome assembly GCA_039707655.1 of Elymus sibiricus. NCBI lineage: Eukaryota > Viridiplantae > Streptophyta > Magnoliopsida > Poales > Poaceae > Elymus > Elymus sibiricus. The sequence goes on along the minus strand of CM077665.1, from coordinate 214,080,875 downwards.
CGCTAGCGCGATGACACTTCGGAGGGGTCACGCCGTGGCCAGCCTCGTGAGGCCCATCCTCGTAAGGCCGGCCTACCACCACTACCACCACCACCCAGAAGGAAGGAAGAGGACAGGCAAGACGATGGGGTTGGAGGCTTCCAGGAGGTCAGGGCGGTAGCCTGTATCCTGGGCGGCGCCCAAGCCCCAGCGTCGAACCGCATCTTCAAGCAGTTCACGCAGGAGGTGAACGCGGCTCTCCCAAAGCCCAAAGCCATGCGTCCCCTCAAGTGGTCCCAGACGGCAATCACCTTCGACTCGAGGGATCAGCTCAGGTGCTCGGCCATGGCCGGCATGCTCCCCATGCTGTGCACTCCGACCATCAGCAACATCCTCGTCACCAAGACCATCATCGACAGTGGAGCGGGGCTCAATGTCCTCTCCATTGAGACCTTCGAGACGCTACAAGTACAGTACGACCAGCTCATGCCGACCAAGCCCTTCTCGGGAGTCAGTGATGGGTCCACCGTCCCCATCGGGCAATTACGCCTGCCCGTCACCTTCGGCGGACGCAAAAACTACCACACTGAGATCATCGTCTTCGACGTCGCCCACATCCACCTCCTGTACAACGCAATCCTTGGGTACCCGGGCCTCGCCAAGTTTATGGCGGTGACTCATCACGGCTACAACGTCCTCAAGATGCCAGGGAGTGGCGGCGTCATCACCGTCGCCTGTGATGAGAAGGATGCCGTTTGCTCCCTCGAGCGTGCTTACCGCACTGCAGCGGCCGAGCGCTCGGACGACGAGGAGGATGCCCTGCCTCGTGAGGATGCACGCAAGAAGAAGAAGTAGCTCCTTCCCGTGGGGCGCCAGGGGGCTAGAACCTCCAAGGGCGGAGCCTCCAGCTCTGCACCCAGGGACGGGGCCCCACCTTCCATCGCATAGGAAAACGCGCTCGGCGCCCCCCTTGGGTTGGGCACGGGGGCTTCCATCCATGAGGCCCTCGGCTTGGCCGGTGAGACAAGGGAGGCGCTCGAGAACAACCAGAAGGCGCGTCCTAATGCACGTCTGCCAGAGCCAGGAGCACGACGCGAGGCGCCGAGCTCGCAAGAGTCTGTCATCAAAGCGATCGAGGATCTTCAGGAGGCACAGGCCAAGCGAGGCGGGGACTGCCCTGCACCACCAATCGCAGCCGCCATCGTCGGCCCGGTCGACCAGCCGCGCGTCTGCGTCAAAACGCTCGCAATCAATAGGGCCGCGTCCCAGGGCCTCTTTTGTCCAGCACGTGCCAACCGCGGGTGGGTCTACCCAGACAACTACGTCCGCATGCCCTTTGGCCTGGCGAACGCTGGCGTCACGTTCCAGTGCCTTGCCCGGGCCGTGCTCATACCTTGCCTGGCGAGGCGCGGCGAGGAGTTGGAGGAGATGCCCGGACCTAGCAGGGGTCTCGATCCCCGGGAGACGACGGGCTCGTGAGGGTCGTGCTCGTGGAGGTACAAGATCAGGCTACGACGGCAGCTTCGACTCTTCAGCGGCATGGCCGCCAGGTGACTTTTTGTTGGTCTGTGCTAGGTAACTTTTTGATTTACTCCGTTTGAGGGCTCCCACCGGGCCGCATTATCCTCAGGCGATCAGGGCATACCCCTGCAGCTGCCTCATTTACGCATAATTCCGTAGCTTCTCATGCATGTGATCTGTTTCCTAACGTTTCACTTTGCCTGCATGGCTCCTTGCCGGCATGAATGTTGCCACACCCGAATGATCCTACCTTCGACCGCCTCATGAGAGGACTGGGCACGGCGTCTATGCTCGGGTCCGTCCCTGCAGCGTTGATAAATCCAGTGGCTGAGCTCTGTCTGGTGGGCCGGCCCCGTTCACGTCACCTCCTGGGGTCACTGGTGCTTGGCCCTCTCATGCGATGGCCCTAGGGAGCACGTTCGGCGCAGGCTTCTCCAAAATTTGCAGGACCTCGGACGGCGCTATCTACAAGAAGACCCAGGCGCAAACCGCCTTTGAGGTAGGGACCTCGCGAGGCCAAAGCGCCCTCGCGAGCTCCCAGATACACCTCCCAGTTCTGCCGTGCAAGCCACGCGAACGAACTCAATGGGATGTACATGCCCGGAGCCCCCCGAGGACGCGGAGGGGTTCCTTCCCACGCAATGTGGAAGCCACAGCTTCGTGCTGGCGGACAACACGGTCCACCAATGACTATGCCCACGCAATGTGGAAGCCACAGCTCCGTGCTGGTGGACAACACGGTCGACCAATGACTATGGCCACACAATATGGAAGCCCTACACTCCATGCTGAGGATAAACAACTGAGGGCGCCCCAGCGGCTGCATCCAACCTCAGGAAGGCTCCTTGCGGCCCCGTCTCGCTGCATTCCCTGGGATGTTCACGTGAGGGGGCTGCATGGGGGCTACTATCGGGCCAAGCCTGGTACACGCCACCTTCCCAGGTCTGCCAAACCTGGTCTTCACGCGCCCCTCTTAGGAAAAGCCGGTGAGGAAAGGTATGGGAGCCGCTCGTACGTTAAGGGGGACTCCTGAGCATCGCGACTCACGAGCCTCACTGGCCACGTAGCCCCTCACCCCTTGGAACTGTCCTTGGTGATCTGGACGGCCCAACGGCGGCTAAGGTATGTGCGGGGCCAGGCCCTGCCGACACATAGCTCAAAGCGCTCAAAACCCTTAAGGAGGACGCTAGAGCTCGTACGTCAAGGGGGACTCCTGAGCATCGCGACTCAGGAGCCTCACTAGCCATGTAGCCCCTCACCCCTTGGAACTGTCCTTGGTGATCCAGACGGCCCAACGACGGCTGAGGTATGCGTGGGGCCAGGCCCTGCCGACGCAGAGCGCAAGGTGTTCAAAATTTCCAAGTTAACCCAATCTTCACCATGTTCCCTTCATGAGGGTTGTTCGTACATCAAGGGGGACTCCTGAGCATCGCGACTGAGGAGCCTGACTGGCCATGTAGCCCCTCACCCTTTGGAACTGTCCTTGGTGATCCGGACGACCCAACGGCGACTGAGGTATGCGCGGGGCCGGGCCCTACCGACACAGAGCATCACAGCAAGCAAGAAGGAAACAAGGCGAAGAGAGCAATCACACAGTTCAACAGTTATTACAAGCATTAAAAGTTTTCGCAAATACAAACAAGTTTAACGCCTCCGCGAGGCACGATGAACGTTGCAGGAAAGGAACAAGGAAGAGGAATTAGGAGGAGCCACCGCCACCACTCGTCCTGTCCGCGGGGAACTCGTTGTCGACATCGTTGGCGTCATCTTCTTCGCATCTAACCCCTGCAGCTTCAGGAGGCGGAGGAACGGTGACGCGGGTGAATTTCTTCACCAGCGCCTCCACGGCGCCCTTCACTGCCGCCGCAGCGCTGCTGCGGACCTCGGGGGCGACCGAGCGGATCACGGAGTCGAAGTCAAACCCCGGCTCGCGAAGGTGAAGATGGCTGAAGACGCGCATCGCGGCCTCAGAAAATAGGTCGCGGCACTCGCTCTCCAAGACCCCCTCCACCTTGGCAACGGCGCCCTCCAGCGCCTCGACAAGCTTCGAAGCGAGCTCTGCGAAGCAGCTCTCCGGAGCCACCAGGGGCTCCGTAAACCCTTCCCGGCAGAGGTAGTGGAGCGCTTGGCGAAGCCTGAGCTCGACGGGGGGAAGGGCGCTGAGCTCCGCGGCCTTTTTCTCCTCGGCCTCGGTTAGAGCCTTTTCCCTGGTTTCGAGCTGGGCCTTTTCCAGGGCGACCTCCCTTTCCCGTGCGTCTAGGCGCTCTCACGCCGCGGCACGGTCGGCCGCCGCCTAGGACAGCTCGAAGTCCCGATCGGCAAGCTGGGCCTTGCAGGTCTTGAAGGCATCCCCCTGCTGACGCAGCTGCTCTGCAAGCGCGGATTTCTCCTCCTGAAGAACCTTCAAGCGGGCCTCTGCCTCGTCACAACGCCTTACAGAAGACGCCGCGTCGGTCAGCGCCGCCTCGCGGGCTGCCTTGGCAGACGCGGCCTCCTTCTCGCTCTTTGCCACGGCGGCTTCGGCCTGGCCCCAGACCGCCACGGCAGAGGCGTCGGCCTGGAGCCACCCGGAGAGGAGCCCCAGGCGCCCACTCGCGAGGCGATCATCCGTACCCGCGAAGGCGTCCCGAACTTGACCCAGAGCGGTGAAGGCCCCGTCCAGGACGTCGAGGCCGTGCGACGAAGGCATCAAGGACTCCTCTGGAGGAGTCGCCTGTGCGATCACAGGAGACATCCCCAGGGAGACAGCAGCACGAGGAGCAGGAGGCTCCGGAGGCTGCGCAGCGACCACGGGCAAGACGGATACAGATGGATCGACGGGCGGCTAGCCCTCAGGGGCTGGCCCTCCGGACAGCGGCACCGACGCGCCCTCGAGGACAGGAGCGACCACGCCAACAGGCATTGGGGGCTCAGGGGGCTCCGCGGCGGTGACCAGGAGGGTTGCCTCGCGAGCCCCCACCCCCTCGGCGGCAGGCGCCTCGTCAGGCAATGGCAGGACGATAGGAGCGGGCGGTGCATCGGAAGACGCCTTCGGCTTGACGCCCGCCTTCTTCTTCCTCATCTTCAGCGCGGCGGCGTTCCTGGTTACCAAGCAAAGGAAATCATCAATACACAAGCTACCGGCAGGCGACCAAGGCCGAGCCGGATTACTTACTCTTCAACGTCGACCCACTTCCTCTTCCTCTCCGCCCCGACGACGATGGGGGCGCCCTCGCCTTTCTCGGTGAGGGCACCACCACGCAGGGGAGCAGATGCACTGTCCGCAAGGGTAGCCGCTGGAGGGATCGCCATGGCCCCGGCCTTGTCCGCCTTGCCCGCGGGCTGCGATCCGGGCGGGGGCGAGGCCGGCACTTCAACCGCCTTGCCGGCAGAGGCAGGGCACACCGGAGGAGACTCCGCTCCGCGCTTCCTGGGGCAGGCGGACCGTGTGGCACGAGGGGCCGGCCCTAGCCCCCTGAGGACCTTGGCGGGACGTGGAGAGCCTGCAATAGAAACTTCACCAATATCGTCGTCGTCCTCAAGGTCACGCAAGAGCATGCTCTGCGACGGGGGAGACGCCCCCGCCGGGTCGTCGTCAGCTGTCTTCCCCGAATCCTCCCCGCCCATGGTGTCGCCGGAAGACACCATCACCGGGGAACCAAGGCCCTCAGCTGGGGAGAGCCCTAGTTCATCGAAGACAAGCAACGCGGCGACCAGGTTGGCTCCGTCGTCGCGGCGGTACAGCGGGGCGTAGGCGTCGGGGAGATCACCGGGGTCGCCGTTGAGCAGGGTTGCCACAGCCCTGTTCAGCTCCTCGGGGGTTATGCATGCGGACCGAAGACTGAGGTTATCTACCTTCTTCCCCGCCTTTAAGAGCATGTTACCGCTCTGGACCGCGACGAAGGAGACGCACGCCGACCGCTGAGTGCCGTCGTACACGCGCAAGCTGAAGAAATGTCGGAAGAGGGCCACCGAAGGCTGCACGCCCACGAAAGCCTCGCAGTAGAAGGCAAAGATGGACAAGAGCAGGATGGAGTTGGGCTGGAGATGAAGGGCTTGAATGCCGTAGTGGTCGAGGATGGCGGTGAAGAACGCGGAGAAAGGCGGGACAAGCCCGGTGAAGACGCTATGAAGGAAGAAAGGATAGGCCGACCTGGACGAGAGCCGCTTCTCCGAGGAGCCGCCCCATATCAAGGTCCGCCCGCACTCGTTGGTCCCGTCCGCCGTCGACGGGAGCACCGGGACAAGGTCTCCGTCCTTGGCAATGGATGACTCCAAAAACGCCGGTGAGATGGGAGAGGAGGTCGAGCTCTGGGCCTCTGGCCTCGGCTTGCCGGCGGGAGCCATTGGGAAGTTCGCGGGGCCGGCACGGCAAGGAGGAGGACGGAGCGGCGCCGGATCTGGAGAGGTCTCTGCTAAGGCCGGGGAACTGGGAGTAAGAGCAGGTGCGCAGAAGGGGAAAGCAATAATGGCTCGGCGCTGGAAGTCAGGCTTTTGTCGATTCGGGCGGTGGCCGAAGGGACGTTGGACACTCGACATCAACTGCACGACGCGTGCCAGTCCTGGCCCGCAGGCGTTTGTGGCCCGCGGAGCTTCGGGCCGTCCTCAAGGCTTCGCCCAGAAGCCAGCTCGAGCGCGCCTTGGGCCCGGGGGCTACTGTCGGCGTTTTTGGAATGGGGGTACCCAGACCTGCCTGCCTGCGGCCCAGGGCACGGCCCACCTTGTCAGCCAAGCACGGCCTGGCGCGACTTCACTCAAGACAAGGCCCTCGCGAGGACCCCAGGCTCGCGAGGAAGAACAGCACCAAGATCAGCAGGGGGTGGGCCTCCTCAGGCCCCCTCCAGAGCGGCGAAGATCTCTATGCAGAACCCGGCCTCAGGAGTCAAGGATGATGCAAGGAAGGACAGGCGGGCGCCAGCGCGCCAGGCGGTGCAGTTTCCCCTTTGGTGCAAAGGGAGCAGGGACTTACGCGGGTTCCCAAAGCGCCTCCCAAAGGTTTCCATTCCGGTGCAACAAGACCACGACCACGAGCCCCGCAGGGTGGATGTCATCGCCGAGCCCACCTCTGCATCATCGATAGCTACTTTGCAGGCAAAGACCACCTTTGGACAGGGCAGATATGTACTCCTGTCCCCCTTCAAATTTGGCTATTGTGGGATCCCTTCCCGCCATTGCGATAAGGGAAGAGGACCCGGGCCACTGCTATATATAGAGGCTAGGCTGCACCGTAGAGGGGGACTCCACCACAAGGCTAGCAGAATGCCAAGAACACCACTCAAGTGCCCTCACGAGGCTCCTCACCACTGTACCAGTTCATCCACCACACCTCCCCGAGAGGCAATCCACCAAAGCAGGAGTAGGGTATTACGCTTCGCAGCGGCCCGAACCTGGGTAAACCACCGTGTTCATCTTCTTCCTCGTCATCGTGCGAGTTCGCCGTAGTAACCATCGAGTAGAGAGCTAAGTAGGGTGAAGCTGCAGGGGATCTTCGCACACGCCCCTGTGTTCGAACCTTGAGGGTTTTGCGGAGCCCGAAATCCGACAGTGTTCTTATGTTGGGGAAATGTAGTACCAAAGTTGGGCCTTGCCAGACAAGTTTTATCCTAAAACGAAAATCAAGTGGGTCCCCATAACAACCCCGAGCATGTTAGGAGCGCTCAATATAGAACATAACACCGGTTCACAAGTAACTAGGGCGGCAAGAGTAGAATAAAACACCAAGCAAAAGGCCAAGCCTTCCACCCTTTACCAAGTATATATGTGCATTAAATTAAATAGTAATAATATTGTGATATATCAAAAAATATCCATGTTGGCACATGGAAACGATTTGCACCTGCAACTAGCAATGCTATAAGAAGGGCTGAGCAAGCGGTAACATAGCTAAACAATGTTTGCTGGGATGTGGAGGGGTTAGAGGCTTTTCATGGCAATTTGGGAGGCTAGACAACAAGTGGTAGGTAGCGAGACAGCGATAGAAACGAGACAACTAGCATGGCAATGATAGTAATGGTATCCAGGGAAATGATCATCTTGCCTGAGATCCTGCTTCGAAGAAGATTGAGTCCATGAAGAAGACGAGCCAACGTAGTCGAACGAATCCTCACCCTCCGAACGCTTTCGGAACTCTATCGAGAAGAAGCAATCCGGAAACAACAATCAACACATGATAAACACCACAACATATCCATGATATGATGCGCAAACAAATATGATGCATGTCCGGTTTAAATATGCAAGGCATGGCAATCACAACAATCAAATTCTACACATTAAGTGAAGCATATTGACGAAACTCCACATTCGACTTATTAGTTCACTCTCGTTTAGGTACTCATCAATATTAAATGTTGTTTAACATGGGCGGTCATGGCATAGATTGAAGAAATAATTACGCAATTTTAAATGGAGAGGGAGAACTAACCTATAACAAAATAATAACTCTCCATGTTAAGAGAAATGTGGTTAAAGTTGTTTAACCAAACAATCATTTTAAATGTTGTTTATCATGGCAAGAGGTGAAGCATGAACAACTACATCATCTAAGCATTTTAAGTGAGGTCGGAAACGACTTATAGTATTTCCAAAATGACCCCACATGTGATTTTAGAATTTGCTACTGTTCTCAAATGGAGTTACCAATTAAGAGCTATGGACATCTCAATTTGCATGCAAATTTGTCCAAACAGGAAAACCATTTTAATACAACACTTCAGGGGGATGGCTCATACCGAACCTACTGAGCTCAGTAGCAGCGAAGCAGTGTTTGGTCCTAGTGGTTGTGTGTGTGCATGAGGGAAAAGAACAGGAAAACAAAACAAAAAGATATAAAGGGAGTGCTGGGATTTGAACACCAGATCCCTTGTATGGATACCAGATACGCTAGCCAGCAGGCTGATGATGCACTTGTGTCAAAATTGATACTCGATGGCTAATTAAACAGAAACGACAGCTGATCCGCTGGAAATGCAAAAATGCATTCGTGGGGACTCGAACACAGGATCTCTTGGGTAAAACAAGGTGGCACTAGCCACTCGGGCTACTGCATATGTTCGTACCAGAAACATATAGAAAGTTCTAAATAACCTCGCATGTCGGACGGATCTAAGAAAGAAGAGAGTTTCAGATCGGGAGGAAGGTGCTCACATCGGGGGATACTGAGACTGGCGGCCATGGTGAGAAGACCCAAAGGAGGGCCATGGTGAGCTCGAGGAGGCACAGATCAGGGCGTGGGGGTTCGGCCTCTTGCGATCTCTGGCCGGAACCGGAGCGATTGATGGACTTGGAGCTCCATGCATCTTCTGGTCAGAGAAGCAAAACGAACATGGAGGGAAAAGTTCAGAGAGGGAGAAAAAAATGGAGAAGGAGGGAAGAGCGGGGCTTGGCAACGGCGACCTGATAGGCTCTCCGGCGACGAGCTGCTGGTGGTCGTTGGTAGGGCGGGCGGCGGCTTGCAGCAAGAGCGGTAGAGCTCGATCCGGAGCTTGTTGTAGCAGCGCATCCATGGCGTCCTCAGGAACTCCTGGACAGAGAGTGAGAGGTGAGGAGGAGAGAAAAGAAAAGGAAGGGAAGACCGGAGGTCAACGCCATGACCTAGTGGCGTGGACGTGGCCAGACGGCGGGATGGAGCTCCGGTGGCCCGGCTGGCCGAAGAGGTGGCGAACGGCAGGGACACGCGCCTCCATGGACGCTTGCGCGATTGCGAGAGGTCTCGCTCCTGGTCGCGCGTACGAAGCCTCCTATGTGCACCGGACATGTCCATGGGACAGGGGAGTTAGTGGCCATCGGTTGCGGGGTTCGGGCAGAGAGGGATCTGGGAGGATCCCGAGGTGGGAGGAGAGTGGAAGTGGCAGCGGCGCGCACGAAATGAGAGGAGGGATAGGGGCAAGGGCTAGGGTTTCATCCGCTATATATAGCAGGTAGGTTAAGTTAGAGGCTATCTGATCCTTTCGATCGTAATCGGACGACCGAGATAAATTAGGTTAGGGAGTCCAATTGAAAAACCGATGAGGGTTTGGGGTATTATGGGGTTGATCCGGATCCAACGGTTACGACTCGGTGATTCGGGTTCGGGGAAGCTATCATACACACACGAGGGATTCGTGCACTGTGCAGAGGGGCTAGGCACAGAAGAGAGGGAAATGTGAGGCCCGTGATAGGTTTTTTCTTGAAACACCGAAAACGTCCGATAATAAACCGATGATGGTTGCTACGGTCGACCGTTGGGGTATCAAACGACCTCTGATTGCGACGAAATTTGGCAGGCTGTCTACCTACAATAAAATAAGACCGCATGCCAACTTTCGACCCAATCCGAGAATATTTTTTGCGCACTTTAAAAATGATATTTTTTGATGCCGTGGGCGCGTGCATGTGTGGTTGGACTCGAAACGGTCGATGACACGAACGGAGAGAACTGGCAACTATGATCGGATGCAAGTTTCTCAAAAACGAGTGATGATGCAATGCAGATGATGCGAATGATGCGATGATGAATGCGACAACCAAATGAATCACATGACAACAACGGAATAAAACGGGATTCTTCTGGAGCGTCAGTCTCGAGCTGTTACACAATCTCTGGCGCCGAGGAGACACCATCATCATCTACCAGGTTCCTAATCACAAATCTCATCTCCTTGTAATTACATTATTTGCCATTTGCCTCTCGTTTTCCTCTCCCCCACTTCACCAATTTTCTGTTTTATTCTCCCTCTTTTCTGTTTGCCTTTTTCTCGTCAGATCTCTTGTTTGCTAGTCATCATGAGTGATTTTGGTATGGCAGGAACAGATGATGGCAGGACTCCTAATATTGGATGTTCTGGCAATCTGGATGCTAAATTTTTTGGTTTGGGGCAAGGGAATGTTATAGGAAAAGATACTATCCAAGAATTTTTCAATTGCGTTGGAAATTTGACTCTCAATGATACTCCTATACTGAAAAGAACTAAAACTTATGCGGAAGCTATTTCAGCGCTAGTTTCGAAACTTGAAAATAGGTTTATTCATACCCACCCTACCTTGCAAAGATTATTTTATGAGCTACCCTTCATAAAGGATCCCAAAGCTAAGAAGTTAGCCACCCTTGTTCTCATGAATTAATTTGATCACATAATACGAGAAGCTAGGGAGATCTTTGATTTCTCTGGTATGAGCCGTGAAAAACCGGTAATAGGAGAGATCCTTTACAATAGCGATCACATGTTGAGGCATTTGCTTGGAAATAACCAAATTTTTTATGAGAATCTCAAAAAGGAAGTCCCCGTTTTAGATATGATCCAACAAGTTTTCAATGATGTAAATCAACAATATTCTTGGATTGTGGACGGGAATCAAAGAGGGTACGTAGATGGACAACTTGATAGTGCTAAGGTTGCTATGTATGATGTGTTTCAGGTTTTATTTGCAAAACCTCTTGACAAAAACACCGCTAGCAAAATCAAAGATGACAATACTTGAATCTATGTGTTATGCCTAGCTAGGGGCGTAAAACGATAGCGCTTGTTGGGAGGCAACCCAATGAATAAATTTATTTTTGTCTTTCCCTTTCTGTTTTTGAGTGTTGACACAATTATGCCTATGTTATTATTGTGTTATTATGTTTTATTTAGTGTTTTTGCCAAGTAGAACCTTTAGGATGATTCATAAGATGAGTAGAAGCGATGCTGAATCTGAAACAGAAACAGAAACTTTGCCTCCAGTGTTCGAATTTTCATTTTTTTACTGGAATGTGATATTGAGCTGAAGTTTTCACACAGTATTTCTATACAAATTCTTTACGTTTTCCTAATTTTTCAGAATTTTTAGAGTTAAACAAGTATGGTTAGAGTACAGATTACTACAGACTGTCTGTTTAAGACAGATTATGTTTTCGTTGCATTGTGTGCTTGTTTTGATGAATCTATGGGTTGTATTGAAGTGTATGAGCCATGGTAAAGTTAAAATACAGTAGGTATAATGCAATAATAAAATATGAATGGGTTTGCAACAGTAGTTAAAGTAGTGATTTGCTTTATTATACTAACGGATCTCACGAAGGTTTTGTTGAGTTTTGTGTGATTGAAGTTTTCAAGTTTTGGGTGAGATCACGATGGATGAAGGAATAAGGAGTGAAAAGAGCCTGAGCTTGGGGATGCTACAGCACCCCGAAGATATATCCAAATAGAAACAAGCAATTAAGCTTGGGGATGCCCCCGAGTGGCATCCCCTCTTTATTCAAACGACCATCGGTATTTTACTTGGAGCTATATTTTTATTCGTCACATATCATGAGTTTTGCTTGGAGCGTCTTGTATCATTTGAGTCTTTGCTTTCTTTGCTTGTTAGTTTGTCACTTGTATCCTTGATGGACAAACCTATTTGAGAGAGCCAAAATTATGCTATGATTTGTTAGTATTGCTATTTATGCTTCACTTAAACTTTTTGAGCTATAGAATTGCTCCAGTGCTTCACTTATATCTTTTTGAGCATGGTGTGCTTGGAAATTTTTGTAGAAATATTCTCATGCTTCACTTAGATTAATTTGAGAGTTAGTAAATTTTGAAGAAATCCTCTCATGCTTCACTTATACTATTTTCAGAGATGAAATCTTTATGCTTATGTGCTTCACTTAAATTTGTTGAGCTTGTCAAAAAACACTGTCAATATATGAAACTAGTCCCAAAGTGATACATATCCAAGGAGGATATAATAAAAACTTTCATGAAGATCATTGGACAAATTAAACTTGATTCTTTGTAATAGTTTTGAGACATGATGATAGTAATATGTGAGTCATGTTAGTGAGTAATTATGCTTTAGTAAGAATATTGGTGTTAAGGTTTGTGATTCCCTATGCATGCATGAAAGTCAATAGTTATGTAATGAAGTTACATCCTACTTATGGTGCATAATTCAGTGTTAGTTATGCTCAATGCTCGCTTATGAGAATTTTCGTTTCTTGGTTGGTTGCTTCTCAATCTATTTGATAGCCTCCACTTGTACTAAGTATAAATACTACTTGTGCATCCAAAATCCTTAAACCCAGTTTTGCCTAATGAGTTCACCATACCTACCTATATGCGGTATTTCCATGCTGTTCCAAGCAAATTTGTATGTGCCATCTCTAATTTTCGAAATAAATTTCTCTTTTGTGTGCTCGTACCGCTCATGAAACGGTAGGGAGTGTCCAATATTTTTTCATGCTAGATGTGTTATTATCAAGATGAGTGTTTATTCACTTGTCATTGCACGAGAGTACGGCGGTAATAGGGATGCCCATTCCCGAAATGAAAAATAAAAAATATTTACTTTATGTTGTCAAATAATAAATTCCTTGGAAAGTGTTGGTATGGAAGGCAACCGTGGATACGGCCAGCCATGAAATGTGAAAGAATGGTGGAAAAAGGAATAAACTTTATTTTCTCTTTGGGAACCGCCTATGATGTATCTAGCATGAAAAGTATTGTGAACTACTCTGTCGTTTTTGTTGACAGGAAAGGCATGCCACCCAAAATATTTTCTCTCTCAATTTAAACTTTGAGCTCTGGCACCTCTACAAATTCCTACTTCCCTCTGCGAAGGGCCTATCTATTTACTTTATGCAATTTTTATTTTTACTTTGAGTCTCCATCTTCTCTTATAAAGCACCAACTAGGGGGCACTATGATCGTACTTGAGCATTGGGTGTAGCTAATATTTGAGTGTTTTTCATGAATTTATTAATGATTGAGCATGATGGGCTAGGGATAACTTTCCTTAGTGTTGATATTTTGAAAGACATGGTTGCTTGTTGGCATGCTTGAGTATTGAAGTCATTATGGTAAAACTATACTATTGCTTAAATCATCTAAAGTCCAAATGTCCATGCTACAAAAGAAAAGATTATGAGATGAACATGTTAGGCAGCATTCCACATCAAAAAATTTGTTTTTATCATTTACCTACTCAAGGACGAGTAGGAATTAAGCTTGGGGATGTTGATACGTCTCCAACGTATCTATAATTTTTGCTTGTTCCATGCTGTTATATTATCATTCTTGGATGTTTTACAATCACTTTATAGCAACTTTATATCATTTTTTGGGACTAACCTATTGACATAGTGCCAAAGTCCCAGTTGCTGTTTTTGCTTTTTTTACTTCGCAGAATATTAGTACCAAACGGAGTCCAATCGCGACGAAACTTTTTGGAGATTTTTTTGGGGCCAGAAGACATCCAGTCGGCCAAAGAAGTGCCAAAGAAGAAGGCCGAGGAGGGCACAAGACACCAGGATGCGCCCAAGGCCCCTGGTGTGCCCTGGTGGGTTGTGCCCACCTCGGGACGCCTCTCCACCGCCTCTGATGCCTATAAATACTCAAATATTCAGAAAACCCTAGGGGAGTCGACGAAAAACACATCCAGCCTCCGCAAGTTCCAGAACCTTGAGATCCAATCTAACACCATCACGGAGGGGTTCATCATCCTCATTGGTGCCTCTCCGATGATGCGTGAGTAGTCTACCATAGAACTATGGGTCCGTAGGCAGTAGCTAGATGGCTTCCTCTCTCTCTCTTGATTCTCAATAGAATGGTCTCTTGGAGATCTATTTGATGTAAACTTTTGTGGTGGGTTTGTTGGGATCCGATGAATTTTAAGTTCATGATCAGTTTCTATCCATGAATATTATTTGAGTCTTCTTTGATCTCTTATATGCATGATTACTTATAGCCTCGTATTTCTTCTTTGAATCTTTGGTTTAGTTAGGCCAACTAGATCGATTTTTCTTGCCACGGGAAGAGGTGCTTTGTGATGGGTTCGATCTTGCGGCGTCCTTTCCCAGTGACCAAAGGGGCAGCAAGGCACGCATGTATCGTTGCCATTAAGGATAACAAGATGGGGTCTATTCCTACAAGAATAGATCATGTCTACATCATTTCATCATTCTTATTGCATTACTTCGTTCTTCCATGAACTTAATACACTACATGCATGCTGGATAGTGGTCGATGTGTGGAGTAATAGTGGTAGATGCAGGCAGGAGTCGGTCTACTTATATTGGACATGATGCCTATATAATGATCATCGCCTTGGATATCGTCATGATTATTTGATCTTCTATCAATTGCCCAACAGTAATTTGTTCACCCACTGTGTGCTATACTCATGAGAGAAGCAACTAGTGAAACCTACGGCCCCCGGTTCTACTTTTCCAACATATTGATTTTCGATATATCTTTTTGCCTCTTTTGTTTTCAGATCTATTATTCCAAAAACCCAAAAATATATTCTTGCACTTTTTATTTGCTCTTTTTATTTTGTGTTCTTGAGAGATCTATCTCTCCAATCTATCACTACCTAATCTATCTTTTTACCGTAGAGAGATTGACAACCTCTCTTTCGCGTCGGGTTGCAAGTATTTGTTCTTTGTGTGCAAGTTTTGTTTATTAGGTGGCGGTGCTCCTCCTACCGGTTCGATACCTTGGTTTCATAACTGAGGGAAATACGTACCATCGTTGTGTTGTATCATCCCTTCCTCTTTGGGGAAATACCGACGCAGTCTCAAGCCACGTCAGTGGTCACTAGTCTTTTCTTTCACTCCTGGTAATTCTCTTGGAGGCTTCCGTCCAACAAACTTTTTCTCCTTCTTAAGCCGGTCGGTTAAGGGTTCGGCTATCTTCGAGAAATTCTTGATGAATTTTATGGTAATAACCAACCATCCAAGAAAAATTTTGATTGCCGATGACAATCTTGGGTGATGTACATTAGTTAACAACTGTCACTTTGGAGTGGTCTACTACTAATCCTTCTCATGATATGTTATGCCCTAGGAAGTTAACTTCCCTTAGCTAGAATTCACATTGCTGAATTTGGAATAGAGCTGATGCTCCCTCAACTTCTTCGGAACAACTAAATGTGCTCTGCATGCTCTTCCTCACCTTTGGATCATATGTGGATATCATCAGTGAACACAACCACAATTTTCCCAAATAATCCATGAATACCTTATTCACCATATTCATGAGATATGCTGGAGAATTTGTTAGTTGAAAAGATATGATGGTGTACTCACATGGATGATACCTTTGGTAAAATCCCTTTTAGGTATGTCGATAGTTGAAACTTTATCTGGAAATATTCCAGATTTTTTGATGGATCTTTGAGAACACTCTAGCTCCTTTCAATAGATCGAATGGTCATTAGTCCAGCGCGTGGGGTACGTGTGCTTGAGGGTAGCCTGATTTGAGTACCTAAAATCCACACAAGTTCAGAAGTTCCACCCTTCTTCATCACAACAGTACTGGTGCTTCCGATATTGAGCAACTATGCCATAAAAATCCTTTATGCAATTGCTCCCTGAGTTGCTTCTTCATTCCTATGAGTTCGTATTTTAACTCATAAACTTCATCGATTCCCTCATGTTTCTTCGTAGGATCGTTCGGTTTATCAATTTATTTAGCTAACGTTAGGTCTCCTCCTTTCATACTGGGTTTTGCTTTTCCTTTCTTCAAGCCTTCCTTGGTTAGGTACTCAGAATTCCCATGTGCCAACGCTGGTTCTTTCCCCTTATCATCCTTCTCCCCTGGTAAGGTTTCATTGACTATTCCCTTCTGGACACGTAGTGTCTCTTCCCCATTGGGGTATGATTCCACTTAATGCTCTATGTTTTTCCCAAGTAGCATTAGTGTTATACTTCTCACTCCTCTAGTTTCTTAAATTCCAGTGAGGGTTTTCACAACTATGTCCTTTGAGGTTGTGACATTGGTGTCACCCTTTTAGAGGTTTCACGCTAAGCGAAAAATGGTCAGTTCCATTACATAAGAGTTATGAGGTCTCTCTTGTGGAGCGATCCTTCCTTAGGCATCCTTCCTTCCTAAGGAGCAATTCCTAAGGTTCTCCTTGCTTCTACCAGGTTATCCTTCCTCCAATCCTGGGTTTGTCTCTCTTCAATAAGACATGGGATGCACAAAAATTCTAACCGGTAGGTTGTCCACATCACTTCCTGTTGGGCCTGTGAGACTGGGGGTACCAAGGCCCGTTGGCCTGCGGCCCAAGACACAACGCCTGTTGTGGGCTCAGCATGGCCCGCCACTGGAACGCATGAGGGAGGCCCTCGCGAGGCACGTGTCGGCAAGCACCGCCGAGAGCCTGGCGAAGCCTCCCCTCGCGGGGCTCGCTTCCCCAAGCTACCCCCAGAGCCGCAGCAGAGTGGGCTGATCTAGGGTGGTTCAGCGGGGCCGCGTGGCCCTGCATTCTCGCGTGGGCGACGCGTGCCACGCTGGGCAGCACCAGGAGTTAAGCAAGCAGGCACGGATGAGGAGGATTTCCTCTTTAGTGCTAAGGGAGCGGGCCCAGCTTGCCAGCTCCCAAAGCAACTCCCAAAAGTTTCATGTTTGATGAAAGAAGACCAAGGACGGGGGCTCGCCAGGACGGAGATCATCCCCGAGCCCACCAGCGCGTCACGGCGGGAGGCTTTTGCAGGCGAAGACCGTTTTTCTCAGGATAAGTTGCGGCCATGTCCCCCTTTAAACTAGCTGTTGTGATGACCCTTCCTGCCCTGTGTTTTCGGGGAAAGAGGACCAGGGCCAGTATAAGATAGGGAAGGCGGCCACCATAGAGAGGGATGGACCCAAGTTAGCCAGAACATACCCCTTGTACTCGTGCTCATCCCTAAGAAATCTAGCCAAGCAGGAGTAGGGTTTTACACCGCGAGGTGTCCTGAACCTGGTTAAACTTTTGTGTCCATCGTTCTTCTTCCTTAGCTCGTGCACGGCGTAGAGTCGCCGTGAGGTGGCAAGGTAGAGGAGGGCTAGATAACTCGCGCACCCTAGAGTTTGAACCTCTTTGGGTCCCCGGAGCCCTTATTCTAACATTTGGCGCGCTAGGTAGGGGTGCGCTGCTGTTCTCTAGTTCCGTTTCGGCTCCAGCTTCGCCAACCCTATGGCTGACGCTCGCCGTGTGCGTGCCGAGCGTCGGGCGGCCCACGATGCCCACACCGTGCCTGCGGGCCGTGATGGTCGCCACCACTCTGCCGGCACCGAACTTGCCGCCGCCACCGACCCTGGTGCCCGCGAGCAGTAGGACTCCTCCTTCCACCCTTCCGTGTAGCAGGATAGGCGCGCCGCCACAACTTCCCCCTCCCACGCCCACCTTGGGCACATGAACGCACAGGCCACGTTGCTTATGGCGTGCGAGCTGCTTTGCTAGCGCCCGGCAGATGCAGACCGTGACTCTCGTCACATCATCGACCTCGTCGCCACCACTGGAGAAACCCAGGCTCTCTCTCGCTTGCCACACCCCCCCCCACCACCTTGTGTGAGGAGCATAGCGTGCGGGGTGCCCCCCTTCACCCCCCTGCTTGGCAACCCAGGTGGGCCTTGGCTCGGCGCGCTCCCGCCTGCCGGGGGACGCCATGGAAGGAACCCGCCAGGAGCCTCGAGCAGTAGTGTGCATGGGCCATGGAAGGAATGCCGGGGCAACACATGGCGGCCTGCCTAGATGAGGGACGCAAACTTGAGAAACATTTCATTGGCTTAGAGTTGCGGTACATCCCAAATGGCGCCGACAAAGAGGCCAACGACATCGCCAATTGGGCGTCGCGCTGCGAGTCCCAAAGCCCCGACGTCTTTGAAGAAAGGCCCCCCAAGCTAACGACCATGTCGCTCGCCATCGGCACAACGCTGCCACGCGAGGAGTTCCCGCCCGCACCAGCAGCAGGCGTGCCGGACTATAGCCCGCCCTCAGAAGGCTGCCTACCACCGGTGTTGGAGCCTCAAGAGAACGGCTGGGTCACAGAGTGCAAGGCCTACCTCTACGTCGCCATCAAAAAATTCACCAGGTGGACGGAGGTCGAGCCCGTGCGTACCTTCCCGGCAGGCTCGGCAGTCAAAACCATCAAGGGTCTCGTGTGCCGATCCAGCACCCTAAACCGCATCATTGCTAACAATGACACCTAATTTACAAGCAGCCCCTTCAGGTCAGATTGTGCTAACCTGGGTATGCAAATATGCTACGATTCCATGGTGCACCCGCGATGTAATGGCCAGGTCGAGCGTGCCAACGTCGAGGTCCTCAGGGGCTTCAAGACTCAGATTTTCAAGAAGAGCCTTGAGGCATGTGGGAAGGGGTGGCTCCCTGCCGGTCCTGGCGTTCGACGAGGGGCGTAAGGACGACTCGCGGGGGGGTGGTCTTTTGCTCCATGAGGAGGCCTGCCGTCAGGCCGACCTGTGTGCAGCGAGGTACCAGCGGGCCTTGCGGCTCTACCGCAGTCGCAACGTCCGCCCCCGTACCCCCGAGGCCAGGAACCTCGCCCCGCGGCGGCTCCTCTCCAGATAGGGCATCCACAAGCTCGCCCATGTGGGAAAGCCCTTTCGGGGACGTCCATGTCTCCAGGCCAGGCGCTGCCTGTCTGGAGACGGGCGATTGGATACCCACGCAAAACGCATGGAACATCCAGCATCTCTACAAGTTCTACCCGTGACCCTCTCACATAAGAATGAGGTGGGTCTATACATGCCCCGGAGTTTCCCGGCGCGCCGCCCCTCAGCCCAAGGAGAACTCCCGCCCATGCCCAAGTGGAAGCCCCATGCTCCGTGCTGGCGGAACGATCGAATCGCGATCATGCCCACGCCCAAGTGGAAGCCCCATGCTCCATGCTGGTAGAACGATCGAACCGCAATCATGCCCACGCCCAAGTGGAATCCCCATGCTCCGCGCTAGCGGAACGATCGAACCGCGATCATGCCCACGCCCAAGTGGAAGCCCCATGTTCCGCGCTGGCGGAACGATCAATCCATGATCACGCCCATGCCCAAGTGGAAGCCCCATGCTCCGCGCTGGCGGAACAATCGACGAGGGCGCTCCACGGGCTGCACCAACCTCAGGCTGACCCGCGCCCGGCGCGATGGTCATGCCTCCTCTTTGCTTGTAAACGAATTTTTCATCTGCTCCAGTGAAAGTATTGGTTTCTGAGTCTCGCAGCGTATTGTCGGGTTTCCTCACGGGTTGCGTGCACTCGATGCCTACATCTTCAACCTCGTGCGAGCGGGGATTGGGCGCGGTGCCCATGCTTGAGCTAGCCCTAGCGGCATCAGTAACCCAATTGGTGGGCCACGGGCCACGAGCCTGTCCCTGCACACTCCACCTCGACAAGGCCCTTGGTGCCTAATCTCCTCGCGCGATGCTCATGAGTGGGCCAACGAGAGTGCGTTGTTCCCCCGAGGCAGAGCCCCCTATGCATGGCCATTTTCGACCAAAGGGCGGCCCGTAGAGTACTTCACCTCAGGAGCCTTCACCCGCTCCCGACGCCCTCGCCCCCTGATCTTATTCAGGCTTCGCGGCCTGGCTTATTAGTAACGCTTGAGCCTCGCGCAGGAGCTGCGTCTTAGGAGCGTGAGACACAAAGGCTCACGCAAAGGAAAAAAACAAGCATTAAACAAAGCCTTGTGAGATCTCAAGTACTCGTTACAGCAGTGAAGGGTTCAAACAGGAGCCACTGACTCCATCCCCCGTCAGGACCACAGGGGGGACATTAACGAAAGGACAAAAAGCAAACTAAGGGGACAGGTCGTTCCCACTGCTCTTGCTGCCTTCGCGTTCTTTGATTCCTCCTGGATCCTTGCTACAGTCAGGGGTGAACTGAGCGCTCAGTGCATCCACGTGGTCTTCCCCCGTTTCCCACAGGGCGCTGCGAATCACCTCAGGGACGGGAGCCATCATGGCCTCGAAGTCAAAGTGGGGGTCAGCGCGAAGAAGATGGCTGAAGACCCATGTTAATGGATGCACGAGAAGGTCGTGGCATTATTCTTCGACGATGGTGACCACCTTCTTGACGCCTGCTTCAAGCCGATCCACGACTTTGGTGAAGAAGTCAAGGTAGCCGGCATCATCAGGCACCAGGGGGCTGGAGACATTGTCCTTCCAGATGGATCCCACGGCATGCCGAGCCCGCAGTTCGAGGTTACGGAACATCTAGGAGCGCACATGTTGCTGCCCCCAGGCCCGGTTTCCTTTGTCCGTCGCCTGCTCCACAAGGGACATAATGCCCCCAACCTGCTCCTGGAGTGACGTCAGTTCGGCCTCGACGGTGGCTTGGGCTTTCAGCGCAGCCTCCCGCAGTCCTCCTGCCTCAATCAGCGCCCTCCTAAGGCCGCCTATCTTGTCCTGCAGCTCCCCGCGCCGCGACTTGAAGCGGCCCTCTTGCAGCTTCAATTTATCATTGTACTCCTTGGTGAGGGCCTCGCGGGCTTGCTTAAGCTTCAAGTTGGCATCCCCCTGGACCCTCTTCTCCTTAGTCACAAGGTTGGCATTGGCCTTCTCCATGCGCCGGTTATAAGAACCCAGCACAACAGTCACATCACGATCCATTGTCTCCAGCCGCTCGCGCTCCAAACTCTGCTCCGATGACATCAGGGCGAGCTCTTGCTCGAAGGCCCGGAGCTTTGCCTCGCGCTCTTCCAGCCCTGCACCGCTGGAGGGGGCATCCATACGTACCCAAAGTTGCTGCTCCAGGACAGCGTTCGAGGCCAGAAGCTCCTGCACGCGAGCCTTTGCTGCCTCACGATGCCGCTCCGCTTCTGCCGCCTCCCGGATGGTGCGATCGTGTGCCTCCCCCGCCTTAGCGATGAATCTTTCACTCTTTGAGCTTGCCGCTTCGTGCTGACGGCGACTTAGTTTAACAATGACCTCGAGCCGATGCCACCCGCGAGCCAAGCACAGCCACTCCTCAGCGAAACGCGAGTCAGCGCCCTGTAGCTCCGCCCCGAGCTGGCCTAGCACGCCCACTGCGCTCTGCAAAAGACCGTGTCGGACCGCGGTCCGAGAGATTACGAGCGCGAGAGCCTGGTCCAGGCTAGGCCCCACGCTGGCGCCCGCCATGGAAGCTCGGGGGACTCCAGCGTTGTCCGCTAGGGGCAGAGGTCTGGCCGACGCCCGCTCCGCCCCTCCGGGGCCAAGTGATGCACGCCGCGAATCCGGGGCCCCGTTTGAGACGGCCGGGCCCTCTAGGCCTCCCCCGACGTCGGCTTGCGTGGTCGCGGTGGCTGGTCGCTCTGCTCCCGCCGGCTCGACACCCGCCTCGGCACCGGGGGCCCCAGGAACAGGAGAATGGCCCACCAAAGGGGCCCCCGGAAGGTCTGTTGGTGCACCCTCGTGAGAGCAGCGCTCCTCGGAGACAGGGTGAGCCATCGCCCCGCGCTCCCGACAAGCGGTGGAGCGGGCCCTTCCCGCATTCTTCGGCCACGACGAGCGGCGAGAGAGTCCATGCCGGGCACGGGGGCTCCTTAGCCTTTTTCCTTGAAGAAGGCCTGCATGGAGGAAAGGGTCAGGTACCCCAGGCGAGCTGAAGTAAGCGGGGCGGAGGCATGATACTTACTCATCCCTGGCGTTCCATTTCCTCTTCCTCAAAGTCCTTGACAACGCCTCGGTGCCGGCCCCCGCCTCGGCATCGGGAGTTGGTTGCGAGGCCTCGGTGCCGGCCCCCGCCTCCCTCATAGGGGGTACGCGGGGGCTGCGTATAGCGCCCTTCCACGGGGGGCACAACCCAGAGATCGCCGCCTCGAAGCTACCCATGCCACTCGCCGTGCCAGGAGAAGCGACCTCGCCCTCGAGCAGGGCGGTGCTGTTGGACGACGCTGGCGCAAAGACGAGTCGGCGGCTGACCCGTCGAAGCGAGCCGCTGATGCAGAGCATCCTACGGACATCACCATGACAAGAGTCCCTTTGCCAAGTGACACGTGCGACATCCACTTCATACTTACAAAGGTGGATCTTCTCCTTTACACGTGTCATCTTGTGCCCTTCGAGGATGGTATACTACGTGACCCCTCTCTCGTGTGCATGCATAGGTGTGAGCGGAGCTACACATTCATCGAGAAAGAATCCATGCTCAAGAGTATGACTACAAAATCTTCGAGGGAAGCTTGGAGGCGGAGGCGGAAGAAGACGGAGCTGCAGAAGTCTACAGCGGCAGGACGACCGGAAGCCACCAGACGTCCGACACTCTATAGCGTCCGGACAACCGACACCTTTCGGACGTCCGACAACCTCCAGAGCTCGGACGACCGACGCCCTCCGGAAATCCGACACCACCTCGACCGCTCCGAACTGACGGAAATCCGAAGACCTCCGGATGACTGAGCCACGGACGTCCGACGCCCTCCGGACGTCTGGTCCTTCGCGAGCCGTCGGACGTCCGACAACCTCCGGATGTCCGGCACCACCTGTGTGCAGCCGTGGGCCTTTGGCCTTGTATCTCTCTCTCACTTACCCCTTCGTGGCTAAGACTATATATACTCTTCCCCTACCTCCTTATTAGGGTTAGCAAAGTGATAGCTCATTCATACATGAGCTTTTCTCCTTCCTTTACTTCTCTCATGGAGATCGAGGCCTCCACCGGAGAAGATCCCTAGAGGATGTCAAGGCCGCTATCAAGGGAAGATCCGTCTACGGATTCAAGGCCCATCTCTCCTAGAGATTTGGATGAACTACCCATGTATCTTTATTTTCGTTGTTGTTCTAGGATCTTGATGCACCTCTTGTATTGCTTGTGATTTGAGGAGTACTTGGTATAGATCTTGTCCAATAGAGTGTTTTCCCTTTGATTCTCTCCATGTTTTCCCCTCGTGTTCTTCGTGTTCATCATGTTCTTTCTTAAATCCACCTCCAATTCGTGAATATCGGGCCACCCTCGGGTTTGCCCCGTATCATACTGGTATCAGAGCCATGTTGCCACGAATTTGCAGCCCTACCCCCCCCCCCCCCACTTTTCTTGCATTAGTTCGTGTTTTTCTTCCCAATTTCGAAAATCTCCACAAAAAGAGCCCCAAAATCTTTTCTTATGATTTGTTGTTCTAGTGAGTTTTTGTTGATTTTGATCCGTGGATCTAGTGTTTGGCAAGTGGATCTACTTCCCTCGGCGTTCCCTAGCCCCAATTTTTCTTTTTCCCCTTCAATTTCGAGCACAAAATCATCAATTTCCGCCCAAAATCGCGTCCCGGATCTAAGATCCCGAGCTGACCCAGACCCCTCGGACGTCCGACCATTTCCGGACGTCCGGACCCCTCTGAAGCCTCGGACGTTCGACAGGCTCCGGACGTCCGGAACCCCTAAACAGACCCGAAATATAGGATTTCCGGCCCGTCCAGACGTCCGACCCCCGGATGTCCGTCACTTCTCGGACGTCCGTAACCTGTAGAAACTGACTCGGTTGGAATTTTGTTTCGACCATAACTAATTCATCCGAACTCCGATTTGGGTGTTCTTTAGCTCGTTTTGTAGCTATTGACATCCACCATCCCACAAAATTAGTTCCACCATCATTTGACACCATCATATTTTTCAAATTTTGGCAAGTTTGCCTAGCCCTCCATCATATCATTCGCAATACCACCATAGACTTCCGCAACCTAACCCATTTTGGTTACCATTGCATTTGTGGCTGCTTGAGTTGTGATTTGAGTCTCCTAAGGCGTTTCGGCTACTTAGGGACGGTTACTTCTTCTTCAACCACCGGTGACTTGTATCGGTCCATCATCTGCACCAACCACCGCTCGATGACTTCACCAACTACCTTGGCATCTTCGCCTTTGGATATGCGGCATCTTCGCCGACAAGCACTTCAAGAGAAGCTCCCCAAGCTTAAGTCCGTGACTTTCACGAGCTACTACGACCTAGACATCGATCATGAGATTCCTTTCTATGGGTGTCAAGACCCCGAGGAGTATCTCGCGTGGGAGCGCAAGATGGACTACTACCTCAAGCTACTTTAAGTCCCTTCCGAAGATCAAGTGAAGTGCGTCACAAGAAAATTCCACAGCGACGCATCGACATGGTGGCTTCACATATCTTCGATGAGCTTCGACATGAGTTTGTCCAAGTTGAACAAAGCGATGCGGCAAGAGTTTGTGCCTTCTACCTACATGGAACATCTTCAATGCCAATTGGAGAACACCATACAAGGATCCAAGTCCCTCGACGAGTACTTCATGACGATGAAGAAAGCCTTGCGACGAGCCAGTGTGGACGACCCCATTTGGATGAAGTTCCACTTTACGATGGGATTGAACAACGACATCGCCAAGACTATCTTCAACAACAACTACGAGTCTCTCGAAGACCTCTACATTGGTGCTCTCATGGCGGAACATGAACTCAAGGCCAAGGCAACTCGACCCCGAGCACACTTCGCGATGACCAAGCTCCACGACGACGAGCATGAGGATGGCACCACCAAGATGTCCAAGCCCGACGAGCTCCAAGACGACGCTCCCAAGTCCGACTTCACCGCCATCCCTCTTTGTGGCATTGACGATGCCGAGTCTACCACGACTCTTTTTGAAGACGGCGTAGCGACGACCACCACTACGGAGCCACTCAAGGAACATGCTTTGGCGGCGAGCGACAAGGTGGCGAGCAAGGATGACGCTTCCATCTTTGGAGGCGAGAGTGATGTTGAGCCATCTTCGGCCTTCATCCACGGCGACGGTGACGAGATGGTTGAGCATGGGATTTTCCCTTCAACCACGGTGACATTTGGACATGAGTTGAGAGACTTTTGCCACCATATTGAGAGTGAGAGTGCCTTCACCACTAGCCCCATATATGATGAGTTGCCCCAATTACCATGTGTGGAGAGCCACAAACCCCACCACTTGAGTGAGATGAGTGACTCCACCATATGTGAGTTGGAGTGCACCTACTTTGAGGGAGTGTATGAGCCACCACATAGAGACAATGAGGTAGTTGATAGGGCATGTGAGGCCATTTTTATTTCTAACAACTTAACCTCTACCTCTATTGTGTCTTCTCATTTGGTGCTAGGTCCCATACACGATGACACGCCGATCCTTGATGACTTCGTCCTTCCTTTGGACAAGACGACGGCCATGGTGGAATATGATCCACCCCCCCCCCCCCACATGGTTCCATCACGATGAAGATGACCACAAGTTGGTCTATGCCACCTTACCTACACCACATGAGTGAAATGGAAAAGGTAAATTAGGTGAAGGTGATGCTCTTGTCCCACTAGTGGACATTGATTGCTTGCATGATGCCGATCCACCTATTGCCATGCTTCATGATTATGCGACTTCCTTATGTGATGAATTGTCCATTTATGATGTGTTTGACGATTCTCATGTGGAGTCTATTACTTGTGATGCCATGTTGCATAGAATTTCTTGTGAGAACTCTATAGGTCACATCATGTTTGACAATCTGCTTGACTTGTCATATGCTATGCATGAGATCACCCATATTGCATCTTTGCAATCTCATCGTAGTAACTATGCATATGCCATTAAAATAAATCCAATTTGCACATATGGCATAGATGACAAGCCCATGGTTATTGGCATTTGCTTTTCTTGTGATGATATTGCCATGCTTTCTTTGCATCATTTGCGCAATAATTCTCATATGCCATGCCATGATCACGATGCTTTGGATGTGCATTATTTTGGATGTTGTTTATACTCTCCATATTATGCTTCCGCTATTACACATGAGGAGACCCCCATAGTTTCCTCATACACATTAGGAGATTTTGATCCATCCTACACTTTGCATAATCCCCACAATTGTGCGCACACTATGCTTGCCGTTGATATGAATGATATGCTTGTGCCACATACTTGCTACAATTAGCATCCCAATCATGTTGAGCATAATAACTATCATTGCATGATGGATGACGTATTCATATACCATGCCTCAAATTTCTTTGAGCATTGTTTTTTTTGTGCTAACTCACACGTGCACATACACATCATGATAGATGATGTGTACATTTACCACACACACACTTTGTTTCGTGTGTCTCCTTGTTGTGTAGGTACTCACGAATACTCGTCAAACTCACAATCCCATGAGTTGACGAAAAGAGCTCTTGAGAGGACCGGCGCCTTGGGATTCATCGGAATGTGTCTCCAACCATTCCCCTCGCGCAAGGACTACGTGCACCTCTTTTACTTGGCTCTCACATGGCTATGGCTTCTTACTCATTACACTTATTATGCCCATATTGCCATGTTCACTTTGCATGATATGCACATTTCTATGCCCTTTCCATGCAATTGTGACCCACGCTTTACATCTCACATGACACTCTATTATATGACTTGTATGTGTATTTGCAAGCTTGGAGGAGATATTATTTGCTATTGCTATGATTGCTTTGTGACCCATGCATATGATGGTATTGAGGATCACACCATTACTTGTCTTGCTTGGGATATGTCATACGCATTGACTATGCCTATTATTTACTCGCATGACATGATTGCCATGATTTCCTCTAGTATGTTGCATCTTCGCACTACTAGTTTGCACGACATGGTTACTATGCTTGCTTATGTCGCATCACCGATGTGCTCCTTTTCTGCGGTCGATGACAACCATTGCCATGCTTCACACATGATTGATATTGCTTGTTGTCATATGTCTCCACATGTTGCCTCTCTCATGCTCGATGCATTGCCATGTATTGAGTGCAACAATGCTATTAACTTTGCTAATGAGATTGCCCCTATAGCTTTATCTCATATTATTGGAGCTTTTGACATCTTTCATGTGAAGCATGCTTTCTTTCCTTCTTTGCACCATATGCCTAGTGCTATGAATATAGCCATTGTTGCATCATATTGTTCATGCACTTTTTATCCTAATAGTTATGTGCAAGAGAAGAGAATCATCATGATGGATGATGTGTTTGTCTACCATGCACATATATTGTTTCCTTTGTTGTGTGTATGTGTAGGATACTTCGACTACATTTCAACTTCCACTTCACGTGAGTTGACGATTCGAGCTCTTGAGAGCGAGCCACTCTACACCGACGTGTTTCTACATCGCACTTGCTTGCGCATCGGCATTGTGTCGGACGCACAAGGTCACGCTTTTGAGGTGACATCCTTCTTGAGCATGGATATTGTGGCTCATACTACTTGTGTTGCTTGTACCATGACATATATTGGTCATCTTGGACCACTCACTTGCACACATGTTAGTGTTATTGCTTACCCTCACGATTACCACATTGCCATGCCTCACGAAATATTTGCCTTATGTGTTGCATCCAACTTGTGGATTGTTTGCTCTTATCATACGCTTGGTTGCAACAATGTTCATTCTTCACATTGGCCATGCCACATTGTTTGCTACATGCTTGACTTGATTGCCTCACACATGATGACCAATTGCTCTTTCTTTTGTGTTGAGTGCCACACTATCTTCACTACACCATATGCACATTATGCTTGGATTGCCTTGCACTTTGGATTACCCCATGTGTATAGACACTTCATTTTACTTGGTGTTGTGAATGATTCCTATGCCTACCATAGACCTTTTGTTGATTGCTTTGTGCATGCGTGCTATGACCTTGCGGTAGATGCTTGTTATATTGTCACACATATTTGCATCCCTACCTCACCTTTGTGTACTTGTTTCCATGATTGCATTGCTTGTGCTACATTTGTATGCTTACATGCCATGACACAATCCCTTGTCACACCATATGTTATGCATGATGACAACACTTGTGCGGTGATTCACCACTTGAATGCTTGGTTTTGCACTCACGCTAACCACATTTGTTTTTCCAAGTGTTTTTCGTATTTACTCCTTTTGAAGCAATTCCTAGGCGGTGAGACATTGGAGAATTCCCCTTTCGAGCTTGATGATGATGAGTGCTGGGTGATTGTCCACTTCTACTCGGCGACGCCATCTCCTTTCCACGGTGATTTGGATTTTGCTCTGAGGACGGATCTTTCCCAAGGGGGAGGGGATGATGCGGAGCATCCTACGAACATCACCATGACAAGAGTCCCTTTGCCAAGTGACACGTGTGACATCCACTTCAAACTTACAAAGGTGAATCTTCTCCTTTACACGTGTCATCTTGTGCCCTTCGAGGATGGTATACTACGTGACCCCTCTCTCGTGTGCATGCATAGGTGTGAGCGGAGCTACACATTCATCGAGAAGGAGTCCATGCTCAAGAGTACGACTACACCATCTTCGAGGAAAGCTTGGAAGCGGAGGCGGAAGAAGAAAATGCTGCAAAAGTCTACAGCGGCCGGATGACCGGAAGCCACCGGACGTCCGACACTCTACAGCGTCCGGACGAACGACGCCTTACGGACGTCCGACAACCTCCAGCGCCCGGATGATTGACGCCCTCCGGAAATCCGACGCCACCTCGACCTCTCCGAACTGAAGGAAATCCGAAGACCTCCGGACGACCGAGCCACGGACGTCCGACGCCCTCCGGACGTCCGGTCCTTCGCGAGCCATCGGACGTCTAACAACCTCCGGACGTCCGGCACCGCCTGTGCGCAGCCGTGGGCCTTTGGCCTTGTATCTCTCTCTCACTTACCCCTTCGTGGCTAAGACTATATATACTCTTCCCCTACCTCCTTCCTAGGGTTAGCAAAGTGATAGCTCATTCATACATGAGCTTTGCTCCTTCCTCTACTTCTCTCATGGAGACCGAGGCCTCCACCGGAGAAGATCCCTAGAGGATGTCAAGGCCCCTATCAAGGGAAGATCCGTCTACGGATTCAAGGCCCATCTCTCCTAGAGATTTGGATGAACTACCCATGTATCTTTATTTCCGTTGTTGTTCTTGGATCTTGATGCACCTCTTGTATTGCTTGTGATTTGAGGAGTACTTGGTGTGGATCTTGTCCAATAGAGTGTTTTCCCTTTGATTCTCTCCATGTTTTCCCCTCGTGTTCTTCGTGTTCATCGTGTGCTTCCTCAAATCCACCTCCAATTCGTGAAGATCGGGCCACCCTCGGGTTTGCCCCGTATCAGCCGCTGCCACCTCCCATTGCCTCGACAGGGGGCTCTAAGCCCCCCAAGCCCCCGGGTGCAGGGATCACTAGCAAAGGGTTGTCCCGAGGCCCCTCGTGGCCCTTTGAGAGCAGCCCCCACTAATCAAAGCGGGGCATGCCCTTAGAGAAGGTTTCCTTTCTCGCATAGTTGTACAGGGGAAGCCAATCCAGGGGAGGCACGCCAGCCTCTCCGCCGGTCAGGGTTTTGAGCACCCCGCCTAGTACGTCGGGCGGCAAGGGGCCAACGCGGAGCCGCATGGCGTCCCCCAGACCAGTGAAAGCCCACATCGGGGGAGAATGGCGCTGGAGGGGGGCGACCCGCCGCGTGAGGAATTCCCTCACCACCATCATTGTCGTCACTCCCGCTAACCTTAGAATGGCCAGACTCCTCGTGACCTGCCACAGCCTCGGGTCACTAAGCCTCTCGTGCCCCCATCCGGAGCTCAGCACCATCGGGGACGATGGCGTCACTAGGAGGGGGATATACTGGGTCGCGTCCACATACACCCACTGCCGCCTGAAGCCCCCTGCTTCGGGGTCGATCTCCATGTTGATGCACTCACCCGCTGTCGTTTCCATGGCGTGGAGCGGTACACACCCGGAGCACTGATCGACCGCGGTAAGCTGGAGGCGGAAGAAATGTTAAAGTAGTGCCATTGAGGGAGTTACGCCCAGGAAGGCCTCGCATAGGAAAGCGAAGGCTGAGAGGAGGATCATGGATTTAGGCTAGAAGTGCAGTGCATGAATCTGGTAATGTGAGAGCACGGCATTAAAGAAATCCAAGAATGGGGGCACTAAACCGGAGAAGAGCGCTGGAAGATGAATGGCGATGGTGGTGACGTCAAGCTCGGCGGGAAGTCTCAAGGCAGTACAGATCTTGGTCGGCCCCCACTCGTTGGAATCACCCGCGGTCATCGGGAAGACCTTGTTGAGCCCCTCACGATTGAGCACCGTGGACCTGCCCAAGGCAGGCTCCGGCGCCGGCCGTTTGTTCGCCGCCGACGACGCCCTGGTTTTTCTTGTCGGGGGGCGCCATGGCGACACGGCGAGATGGAAGGCAACGCTAGCCCAGCGAAAGCAAGGCAGCCTTGCAGGGGAAGGAAGGCGCAGAGAAACGGACACGGGGCAAGGTTGAGCAATGATGGGCCCGTGCCATGCGCAGCCTTTATGTTAGCTCAGACAGTTGCCGAGGCGCCGTGGGAAGTGGGGGCGCCCCATGCCCTGTCGTGCGCCGCGCGTAGCGCCTCGCCCGTAGGCAGTAGGGGCCCGCACCATTTCGCCCCCCCCCCCAACCGGTGGAGTCATGCATGCTGCGGGCCTGGGGGTTACTCTTGGAGCCTGTGAGACATGGGGTACCCAGGCCCGTCGGCCTGCGGCCTAAGACGCGCCGCCCGTCGTGGGCTCAGCGTGGCCCGCCACTAGACCGCATGAGGGAGGCCCTCGTGAGGCACACATCAGCAAGCGCCGCTGAGAGCCTCGCGAAGCCTCCCCTTGCGAGGCTCGCTTCCCCAAGCTGCCCCCGGAGCCGCAACAGAGTCGGCTAATCTAGGGTGGTTCAACGGGGCCGCGTGGGCGACGCGCACCGTGCTGGGCGGCTGATATGTCCATTTTGCATCATGATTTCCTACTGTCATTTATAATGTTTTTATGCATAATAATTCTTTAGGGAGTGATTCGAATGCCTTTTCTCTCATAATATGCAATGTTTACACAAAGAGCGAGAATACCGGCAGCTGGAATTCTTGACCTGAAAAAGCACATCAGAGATACCTATTCTGCACATCTCCAAATAAGCTGAAACTTCACGGAGATTTATTTTGGAATATATAAAAATACTGGAGCAAATAATTACTGGAGGGGCCACCTAGTGGGTACAAGACACCAGGGCGCGCCAGGCCCCCCAGGCGAGCCCTGGTGGGTTGTGCCCAGCATGGCTCACCTTTGATGCCCATCTTCTGGTATTTAAGGTCTTTTGACCAAGAAAAAATAGAGAGAGGACTTTCGGGATGGAACGCCGCCGTCTCGACACGGAACCTGGGCAGGAGCACTTTTGCCCTCCGGCGGAGCGATTCCGCTGGGGGAACTTCCCTCTTGGAGGGGGAAAATCGAAGCCATCGTCATCACGAACACCCCTATCAATTTTGGGAGGCCAATCTTCATCAACATCTTCAACAGCATCATCTCCTCTCAAACCCTAGTTCATCTCTTGTGTTCAATCTTTGTACCGTAACCTCAAATTGGTACATGTGGGTGACTAGTAGTGTTGATTACATCTTGTAGTTGATTACTATATGGTTTATTTGGTGGAAGATTATATGTTCAGATCCATTATGCTATTCAATACCCCTCTGATCTTGAGCATGAATATTATTAGTGAGTAGTTACCTTTATTCCCGAGGTCACGGGAGAAGTCATGTTGCAAGTAATCATCTGAATTTGATATGTGTTCGATATTTTGATGATATGTATGTTGTGATTCCCTTAGTGGTGTCATGTGAACGTCGACTACATGACATTTCACCATCCTTGGGCCTAAGGGAATGCATTGCGGAGTAGTTATTAGATGATGGCTTGCTAGAGTGACAGAAGCTTAAAACCTAGTTCATGTGCTACTTCGTAAGGGGCTGATTTGGATCCAAATGTTTAATGCTACGGTTAGATTTTATCTAAATACTTTTCTCGTAATTGCGGATGCTTGCGAGGGGGTTAATCATAAGTGGGAGGTTTGTTCAAGTAAGAACAGCACCCAAGCACCGGTCCACCCACATATCAAATTATCAAAGTAGCGAACGCGAATCAAACCAAAATGATAAAAGTGACTAGATGAAATTCCCATGTATCCTCAAGAACACTTTGCCTATTATAAGAGACTATTCTGGCCTGTCCTTTGCCACAAAAGGATTGGGCTACCTTTCTGCACTTTATTTATCGTTACCTTTACTTGCTCGTTACCAATTATCTTGCTATCAAACTATCTGTTACCTACAATTTCAGTGCTTGCAGAAATTACCTTGCTGAAAATCGCTTGTCATTTCCTTCTGCTCCTCGTTGGGTTTGACACTCTTACTTATCGAAAGGACTACGATTGACCCCCTGTACTTTTGTTTCATCAAGACTCTTTTCCATCACCGTTGCCAGGGAGTGAAGCGCTCTTGGTAAGTGGAAATCGGTAAGGAAAAACTTATACTATGTGCTGAAATTTATTGTCACTTGCTACTATGGAAAACAATCCTATGAGGGGTTTGTTCGGGGTATCTTCACCTCGACCGGAACCACAATTAGTTGCCCCTCAACCTAATGCACCTACTTAAAATATTGGTTATGAAATTCCTTCGGGTATGGTAGAACAACTGCTAGCTAATCCTTATGCAGGAGATGGAACTGAACATCCTGATATGCACCTAATACATGTGAATGAAGTTTGTGGATTATTTAAGCTTGCAGGTTTACCCGGAGATGAAGTTAAGAAGAAGGTTTTCACTTTACCTTTGAAGGGAAAAGCATTGAAATGGTATAGGCTATGTGATGATATTTGATCATGGAACTGGAATCGATTGCAATTGGAATTCCACCAAAAGTTTTATCCTATGCATCTAGTTCATCGTGATCGGAATTATATATATAATTTTTGGCCTCGTGAAGGAGAAAGCATCGCTCTAGCTTGGGGGAGGCTTAAATCAATGTTATATTCATGCCCCGATCATGATATCCCGAGAGAAATTATTATTCAGAATTTTTATGCTCGGCTTTCTCATAATGATCAATCCATGCTCGATACTTCTTGTACTGGTTCTTTTATGAAGAAGACTATTTAATTCAAGTGGGATCTCTTAGAGAGAATTAAACACAACTCTGAAGAATGGGAACTCGACGAAGGTCATGAGTCAGGTATAAAGCTTAAGTTTGATTGTGTTAAATCTTTTATGAATACCGATGCTTTTTACAAGTTTAGCACTAAATATGGACTTGACTCTGAGATAGTAGCCTCTTTCTGTGAATCATTTGCTATTCATGTTGATCTCCCTAAGGAGAAGTGGTTTAAATATCATCACACTATTAAAGAAGAAGTTAAAGAACCGGTAAAAGCCAAAGATGAAACCATCATTTACAATGTTGATCCAGTTGTACCTACTGCTTATATTGAAAAACCACATTTCCCTGTTAGGATAAAGGAACATGCTAAGGTATCAACTGTGGTTTGCAAAAGTAATATTAGAGCACCTAAACCCTCTGAACAAATTAAAGTAGAACCTAGTGTTGCTATGGTTAAAGATCTCTTGGTAGAAAATATTGATGGGCATGTTATTTACTTGTGTGATGAAGCTGCTAGAATTGCCAAACCCGACGAAAAAGATAAACATAGACCCGTAGTGGGCATGCCTATTGTCTCAGTCAAAATAGGAGATCATTGCTATCATGGTTTATGTGATTTCGGTGCTAGCGTGAGTGTTATTCCTTTTACCTTATACAAATAAATTATGAATGAAATAGCACCTACTGAAATAGAAGATATTGATGTTACTATTAAAATTGCTAATAGAGACACCATCACACCACTTGGGATTGTTGGAGATGTTGAAGTCTTGTGTGGAAAAAATAAATAGCCTACTGATTTTCTAGTTATTGGTTCCCCACAAGATAACTTTTGTCCCATTATCTTTGGTAGACTGATAACCCACAAGTATAGGGGATCGCAACAGTTTTCGAGGGTAGAGTATTCAACCCAAATTTATAGATTCGACACAAGGGGAGCCAAAGAATATTTGCGAGTATTAGAAGTTGAGTTGTCAATTCAACCACACCTTGTGTTAAATCATGGCACTCCGGCCCTAGTGACAAGCATTAAGCATGGCAAAGTCATAGCAACATCAATCTCCGAACATAGTGGATACTAGGGATCAAGCCCTAACAAAAATAACTTGATTACATGATGAATCTCATCCAACTCCTCACCGACTAGCAAACCTACGAAGGAATTACTCACTCCCGGTGGGGAGCATCATGGAATTGGTGATGGAGAAGGGTTGATGATGATGAAGACTGAAAATTCCCCTCTCTGGAGCCCCAAACGGGCTCCAGATCTGGCATCCCGAGGAAGAACAAGAGTTGGCGGCGGCTCCATATCGTAAAACATGATGAAACTTTCTCTCTGATTTTTTTCTCCAAAAATAGGATTTTGTAGCGTCAGAATTAGGATCAGTGGGGCCACGAGGTGGGCACAACCCACCAGGGCTCGTCGGGGGGGCTGGCACGCCCTGGTATCTTGTGCCCAGCCAGCCCCCCCCCCTCCGGTGGTTCTTGGCTCCAGTATCTTTTATTTATTGTAAAATAAATCTCCAAAAAGTTTTGTCCAGTTCCGAGAACTTTTATTTCTGCACAAAAACAACACCATGGTAGTTCTGCTGAAAACAGCGTCAGTCCGGGTTAGTTTCATTCAAATCATGCAAATAAGTGTCCAAAACAAGGGAAAATTTGTGAGGAAAAGTAGATACGATGGAGACGTATCAACTCCCCCAAGCTTAACCCATTGCTTGTCCTCAAGCAATTCAGTTGACAAACTGAAAGTGATAAAGAAAAACTCTTATGAATTCTTTTGTTCTTGTTTACATATATATGCTTAAGGAGCACCAAGGTTTTTAGCAAAGATTATGACTAACCATGTTAGCAATAACTCTTAGAAATTATATTAACTCATATCAATGACAAAAGCAACTAGCGAGCAATAATAAAATACCTCAAGCGCCAACACTTTGTCAAAACAATCATGATATAATATGACAACAGTGGTATGTCGCTAGACCTTTCTGAGACCGCAAAACATAAATGCAGAGCACCTCCAAAGTTTAAGCAGCAACTAAACATTGTAATTCATGGTAGAAAAGATCCAGTCATGCTGCACCCAACATTAACTATACACAATGCATGAGGATGGTAATAGTGCTCTCAGGTCTGGCGCTTATTTGAGAAGGTAATGACTCAACATAAAAGTAAATAGATAGTCCCTTCGCAGAGGGAAGCATGGATTTGCAGTGGTGCCAGAGCTCGAAGTTTAAAACAGAGATAGATATAATTTTGGGAGGTACACCCTTCCTGTCAACGTTACGACCAAGAGTTATTAATATCTTCCATGCTAAACACATTAGCAGCGGTTCCCATGCGGTAAAAGTAATGGTTTATTCCCCCTCCACCAACAATCACAATCCATAGCTAGCTGAATCCACGGGTACCGTCCATACCAACAACATTCCGGGGGGTATCATTTAATTATTTGTAATTTTGGATTTCGGGACTAGGAATCCCTATTACCGCCCCTCTCGTGCAAGGACGAGTGAATAACCACTCATCATGAGAATAACCCGCTTAACATGGAAGATACTGACCACCCCCTGTCGCTCCATGAGCAGTCCAGGCACACAAAACAGATGTTCATTTGAATTTTTAGAGGTGGCACATGCAAATTTACTTGGAACGGCAGGGTAATACCGCGTATAGGTAGATATAGTGGACTCATCTGGAATAACTTTGGTTTAAGGATTTCGATGCACAAGCAGAATTCCCGCTTAGTACAGGTGAAGGCTAGCAAATAGATTGAGAAGCGGCCAGCTAGAGAGTGAAAACGGTCATGAACATGCATTACGCATAATAAACATTGACTACTAGCATGAGTAGGATATGGACACCATGAACATAAATATCATGAAGGCTATGTTGGTTTTGATTCAACTACATGCATGAACATGTGCCAAGTCAAGCCACTTGAAACATTCAGAGGAGGATACCATATCATCATACCACATCACAATCATTTTAATGCATGTTGACATCCAAGATAAATCATTATCCACTCCTAGCTACTTAAGCATGGCATGAACAACTATAATCTATAATTGTCATTGCAAACATGTTTGATCATAATATGCTGAATCAAGGATACTAGGATAAACATATTTACAAAAACAAAAAACAAGTTGAGTTCATACCCGCTTTTCTCTGCCACAGTCACTTCATCGAATATCGTCATTATTGCCTTTCACTTGCACGACCGAATGATATGAAAATAATAATAGTGCAAGAGTGCCGTGGACTAAGCTGGAATCTGCAAACGTTTTATTCAAGAGGATAAGACAAGGTAATATGGGCTCTTTGTTAGATTAACAATAGTGCATATGAGAGCCACTCAACATTTTCATCGTGGTCTTCTCCTTGGTACGACTCAAATAAAAGGAAAAGAAATTCAGAGAAACACTCTGAAATATTTTTGGAGTTTTTGGTTTTCAAGAAGAAAACAAATTAAAGAAGGAAAAACAAAAACAAGAAAAACTATTTACACGGGAAAGCTCCCAACACATAAAAAGAAGAAACGAGAAATCTTTTTGGGTTTTCTTTTGATACTACAACTAAATCAAGCTAGAAAGAAAAACCGAAAAGAAGTAGGAAATATTTTTGAATTTTCTCAAAGTTTTTCAAACACAAAAGAAGAAAGCGAGAAAGCAAATCTAGCATGGATATTACAATGAAAAAGTATGAACACCGACAACTGGAATGAAATGTGTGAACATGAATGTAATGTTGGTGGAAATACGTACTCCCCCAAGCTTAGGCTTTTGGCCTAGCTTGGTAATCACCATCCGCATGGATAATAATTTGAGTGATAGCCCACCGAGATCCTTGGTGCAGCCTCCTCATCCCTCCTGGCAGCTTCAACCTCCGCATTGTACGCACGGGCCTCGCTCTCAGGAACATAGTATCTTCCCCTACTTTGAAAATCAAAGAGAGCAGGAGCAGGCAAAGTGACAGGCACAACGGTTTTTTTTATTAAACCTCAAGTTATAGGTGTAGTTAGTGATTGTGCCCTTAAGGAACTTATGACGCTTCATGGCCTCAAAGTCTAAGTACTGAGTAGGTAAAATGGGGTCATTAGGCCAAGGTGATACATTTAGCTTCTCTGCTATACGGGAGGCATAAATTCCTCCATAAAAACTACCACTAGCAGCGTTGTGCTGCAGTCTCCGTGCAACAATTGCTCCAAGATTATAACATTTATTTCCAGTTATGGCAGTGTGCATGAGACTCAAATCAGGAGCACACAGTGTGCTGCAATATTGTTTGCCTACAATACATTTACTATTAAAGACTGCCAAGTAGTGTATTGATGGAAATGGATGCTTTTAATTCTTCCTTGTGTTACTCCCCTATATTCACCATAGCACAGGTTAATCAAAAATGACTCATACTCAGATTTTGGTGGTTCATCAAGGGAACCCCAATATGGAATTTTGCATGCTTCACTGAACATTTCTAAGGGCATGGTGAAGGAATGGTCATGGAGGTTGAATGAAACTCTAGACTCACAAGGAAAATATTTAAATTTCTTTGTGAATGTTTTCGTGAGTTCCAGATGTTGAGGGCACTTATCTGCGATGAAGGGAGCAAGTTCTGCATTGTGGATAAATTATTCGAATTCCCCCTTGATACCTGCACCTTCCATGAACTCGTCACACGGCCACAGGCATGATTTGGTAGCGGCATCTCACATTGAGCTTTCGCTTGGCTCAACATAAGATTGTCGAACCGAGCTTCCACTTGATGACGCCTCTGAGGACCTCCTCCTCAAAGAACTCCTAAAGAATTGCATTTTTATTTGCGAACAAATTTCTGAAATATTTTTGAGACACAAAATTTTGTTAACAAAACTTCGTGAAATTGATAGCAACTACTCCTAAGGATGCATAGAGGCCATATTAAGCATTCAAAATACTTAGAACTCTAAGAATTCAACATGCAAGCTTGTCTACAGCAGCACCAAGAGTAGCTAATTATTCTAAAAATAACCCACTAAATCAAAAACTAATTCGAGCAATGGAGGAGTCACATACCAAGTAGCAATCCCTCCAAACAGTTTCGGAAACGGAGCTTCGAGCAAAGAGATCGAAATCCGCCGGTTTGAGAGCAAGAACATGGGAATGGAGGCTATGGTGATTTTTTTCTGGAGGTAAGGGATGACATGGGCTAAAGGAATAAGTGAGGGGGCCCACGTGGGGGCCACAACCCACCAGGGCGCGCCTGTGGTTGCTGGCGTGCCCTGGTGTCTTGTGGGCACCAGGTGCACCCCCCCTCTGATATTATTTGCACCAGAAATTCAGAAATATTCAGAAAAAAAATTGCATCAAATTTTCAGAACATTCTGAGGACTTTTATTTTTGGGTCATTTTTTTATTGTACGGTGAAAACAGAAAACAGGATAAACATGGCATTTTATTTTATTTGACTAACTAAATAGAAAACAAAAGGTGGGAGGAGAGAGTTGTGCCTACTAGATTCATCGACTTCATACCTCTCAAAAATGATCCATTAATAAGGTTGATCAAGTCTTATTAACAACCACTTCCGATTAGCATGAAACCGAAGAACTTTCGTAAAACACTAAGTTACCTCAATGGGGATGTGCATATCCCCAACAATAAGTATATCATATTTCTTTTTGGCGGTAGGTAGAGGTAATTGAAAACTTCTAATAGTGATTGTCGGAGATTCTTCAATGACATTTATACCATTCACTTGGAATTGTTTCTTCGGAAAGTGCATCATATGCTCATTACCATTGATATGAAAAGTGACTTTGCTTTTATTGCAATCAATAACAGCCCCTGCAGTATTCAAAAAGGGTCTACCAAGGATAATGGACATGTTGTCGTCCTCAAGCATCTCAAGAAAAACAAAGTCTGTTAAGATAGTAACATTTGCTACAACAACGGGCACATCCTCGCAGATACCGATAGGTATGGCAGTTGATTTGTCATCCATTTGCAATGATATTTCAGTAGATGTGAGTTTATTCAAATCAAGTCTTTTATATAAGGAGAAAGGCATAACACTAACACCGGCTCCCAAATCACACAAAGCAGTTTTGACATAATTTCTTTTAATGGAGCAAGGTATAGTTGGTATTCCCGAATCTCCAAGGTTTTTAGGTACTCCACCCTTAAAATAATAATTAGCAAGCATGGTGGAGAGTTCAGCTTCGGGAATCTTTCTTTTATTAGTGATGATGTCTTTCATGTACTTTGCATCAGGGGCCATCTTTAGGATATTAGTTAAGCCGGTACGCAAAAAGACTGGCCTAATCATTTCAGCAAAGCGTTCAAATTCTTCATCATCCTTTTTCTTAGATGGTTTAGGTGGAAAGGGCATGGGTTTTTGAACCCATGGCTCTCTTTCTTTACCATGTTTTCTAGCCACAAAGTCTTTTTTATCATAACGTTTATTTTTAGGTTGTGGGTTATCAAGATCGACAGCAGGCTCTATTTCAACATCATTATCTGGTTCTTTATCGTTGTTAGGTTGAGTACCTTCATGAACATCACCATTATCATTTTCATTATCACTAGGTGAGTGTTCATTACCAGATTGAGTTTCAGCATCAGAAACAGAGACATCATTCTTATCACGAGGTTGTTGTATCTCAGGTTCACTAGAGGTATGCAAAGTCCTATCATTTTTCTTTTTCTTTTTCTTTTTAGAAGGACTAGGTACACCAGTATTAATTCTTTGAGAGTCTTGTTCAATTCTTTTAGGGTGACCTTCAGGATAGAGTGGTTCTTGAGTCATTCTACCTCCCCTAGTTACTACTCTAGCAGCAAAATCATTCATATTATTATTCATTTCATCAAACAATTCTTTTTGAGATTTAGCAACTTGTTCTAACTTAGTTTGAACCATAGAGGCATGTTTTCCTACACCTCTAACATCATTACTGATTCTAAATAGCAAGTCACTCAATCGACCAATCATATCAGAATTATATTTCAATTGTTTCAGAACATATGCATTGAAGTGATCTTGCTTCATAATATAGTTGTGAGACTCATATAAGCATTGACTAGGATGTTTATTGTAAGGGATATCACATTCATCAAACTTTAATAAAGAATTTACCTCTACCACCTATGGAGGTGGTGGTGTGTCGAGGCCATGTATTTCTTCAACAGG
Organism: Elymus sibiricus; assembly: GCA_039707655.1. Taxonomy (NCBI): domain Eukaryota; kingdom Viridiplantae; phylum Streptophyta; class Magnoliopsida; order Poales; family Poaceae; genus Elymus; species Elymus sibiricus. Next base: position 214,040,613 of record CM077665.1, on the reverse strand, counting down.
TGGTAAATTCTTAAAATCCCCAGCTTTAATACCTTTTTCCTTCATAGATTTCTTTGCATCTTGCATATCTTCGGGACTGAGAAATAAGATACCCCTCTTCTTCGGAGTCCAATCATCATAATTCTTCAATATGTTATTCAATAATTCCTCAGCTTGTTCAACAGTTCGTTCCCTGAAAACACAACCAGCACAACTATCTATGAAGTCCCTAGAAGCATCAGTTAGTCCATTATAGAAGATATCAAGTATTTCATTTTTCTTGAGAGGGTGATTAGGCAAAGCATTAAGAAATTGGAGAAGCCTCCCCCAAGCTTGTTTCTTATGAGCAGGAAAATATTTTTCAGAGAAGTAGTAAATCATATCCTGGGGACTACGCACACAACCAGGAGCAAGAGTATTGTACCATGTCTTAACATCACCCTTTAATGAGAACGGAAATAATTTGAGAATATAGTAATAGCGAATCTTCTCATCATGAGCAAAGAGGGTGGCTATATCCTTCAGCTTAGTAAGATGTGCCACTACAGTTTCAGTTTCATAGCCATGGAAAGGATCATATTCAACCAAAGTAATTAACTCTGGGTCGACAGAGAATTCATAATCCTTATCGGTAACAAAGATAGGTGAAGTAGCAAACTTAGGATCACATTTCATTCTAGCATTCAAAGTCTTTTCCTTATACTTGCGTAGCAATTTATTAAGATCGTTTGTATCCTTACATGAAAGAATTTCTCTAGTTACCTCCTCATACATAACATAACCTTCAGGTATCTTAGGCATTTCAAATGTAGGAGAGCCAGGTCCAATGGGTGTTTCATAGTCATCAGTTTCAAAGGCTTCATCAGTTTCAGCAATCTCATCAGTTTTAGTAATTTCATTCTCTTTAGCTCTAGAAATTTGTTCATCAAGGAATTCACCCAGCGGCACATTATCATCAAGCATGGTACTAGCATCATCATAAGCATCATTCATAGCAGAGGTAGCATCATCAATAACTTGCGACATATCAGGATTACTACCATGTGGTGGTGTTGCAAACTTACTCATAACAGAAGGTGAATCAAGTGCAGAGCTAGATGGCAGTTCCTTACCTCCCCTCGTCTTAGAGGGAAAAATCTTGGTCTTTGGATCCTTCAGATTCTTCATAGTTATCAATTGATATAAATCACAAGTGACTCAACAAATATAGCTATGCTCCCCGGCAACGGCGCCAGAAAAAGGTCTTGATAACCCACAAGTATAGGGGATCGCAACAGTTTTCGAGGGTAGAGTATTCAACCCAAATTTATAGATTCGACACAAGGGGAGCCAAAGAATATTTGCGAGTATTAGCAGTTCAGTTGTCAATTCAACCACACTTGGAGATTAAATATCTGCAGCAAAGTGATCAGTAGCACAGTAGTACGATAGTTTTGATAGCAGTAGTAGCAGTAACAGTAATGGTAGCAGTGACAGCAATAGATTTGTAGCAGTTGGAACAGTAGTAGTAGCAATAGTAACTTAGCAAGAACAATATGTGGAAAAATCGTGGGCTCTGGATCGGTGAACTCGTAGTAGTAGCAATAGTAACTTAGCAAGAATAATATTCATCATATAACAGTCATAACCTAGGGCTATACAGAACTAGCGCCAGTTCATAAATGTAATGTATGCATGTATTCTGTAAATAGTCATACGTGCTTATGGAAAAGAACTTGCATGACATCTTTTGTCCTACCCTCCTGTGGCAACGGGGTCCATAAGGAAACTAAGGGATATTAAGGCCTCCTTTTAATAGAGAACCGGAACAAAGCATTAACACACGGTGAATACATGAACTCCTCAAACTACAGTCATCACCGGAAAGTATCCCAAATATTGTAACAAAGGGGTTTACGGATCATAACACGTAATAGGTGCGCATGACTAGCAAGATCGAATCAAGAACATAGATATAATGGTGATAACATAAACGGTTCAGATCTTAAATCATGGCACTCAGGCCCTAGTGACAAGCATTAAGCATGGCAAAGTCATAGCAACATCAATTTCAGAACATAGTGGATACTAGGGATCAAGCCCTAACAAAACTAACTCGATTACATGATGAATCTCATCCAACTCCTCACCGACTAGCAAACCTACAAAGGAATTACTCACTCCCGGTGGGGCGCATTATGGAATTGGCGATGGAGAAGGGTTGATGATGATGAAGACTGAAGATTCCCCTCTCCGGAGCCCCAAACGGGCTCCAGATCTGGCATCCCGAGGAGGAACAGGAGTTGGCGGCGGCTCCATATCGTAAAATGCGATGAAACTTTCTCTCTGATTTTTTTATCCAAAAATAGGATTTTATAGCGTCGGAATTAGGGTCAGTGGGGCCACGAGGTGGGCAAAACCCACCAGGGCACGCCGGGGCTGGCTGGCGTGCCCTGGTGTCTTCTGCCCAGCCAGAGCCCCCCCTCCGGTGGTTCTTGGCTCTAGTATTTTTTATTTATTGTAAAATAAATCTCCAAAAAGTTTCGTCTAGTTTCGAGAACTTTTATTTCTGCACAAAAACAACACCATGGTAGTTCTGCTGAAAACAGCGTCAGTCCGGGTTAGTTTCATTCAAATCATGCAAATTAGAGTCCAAAACAAGGGCAAAAGTGTGAGGAAAAGTAGATACGACGGAGACGTATCATAGACCTTTCTTGAACACCGTCAATGCTAAGATAGATTGTGAAAAAACAAACTGTTGGTGTTAGTTTTGGTGATGTGTCTCATTAATTTAATTTTTTCAAGTTTAGTAGACAACCTTGTGATAATGAATTATCTAGTAAGGCTGAAATAATTGGTCTAGCTTCTATTGTCGTACCTCCTACTGATCCACTAGAACAATATTTGCTTGACCATGAAAATGATATGCACTTGCATGAAAGGAATGAAATAGATAAAAAAATTCTTTGAACAACAACCTCTCCTAAAACACAATTTGCCTATTGAAACTCTTGGAGGTCCTCCTCCACCTAAAGGTGATCCTGTGTTTGAATTAAAACAATTTCCTGACACTTTGAAGTATGCTTACATGGTGAGAAAAAGATATATCATGTTATTATTAGTGCTAACCTCTCAGAACATGAAGAAGAAAGATTATTACAAATTCTGAGGAAGCACCAGGCTGCTATTGGATATACTCCTGATGATCTTAAGGGCATTAGTCCCACTCTATGTCAGCACAAGAGTAATATGGAACCTGATGCTAAACCCATTTTTGATCACCAACGACGATTGAATCCTAAGATGAAAGAAGTGGTAAGAACTAAAACATTAAAGCTTCTTGAAGTAGGTATAATCTATCCCATAGCTGATAGTAGATGGGTAAGTCCCGTTCATTGTGTCCCTAAGAAAGGAGGTATTACTGTTGTTCCTAATGATAAAAATGAACTTATTCCACAAAGAATTGTCACTGGCTATAGAATGGTAATTGATTTTAGAAAATTAGATAAAGCTACTAGAAAAGATCATTACCCTTTACCTTTCATTGATCAAATGCTAGAAAGATTATCTAAGCACACACACTTTTGTTTTCTCGATGGATATTCTGGTTTCTCTCAAATACCTGTATCACAATCTGATCAAGAGAAAACCACCTTTACTTGTCCTTTTGGAACCTATGCTTATAGACGTATGCCTTTTGGTTTATGCAATGCACCTGCTACCTTTCAAAGATGTATGACTGCTATATTCTCTGATTTTTGTGAAAAGATTTTGGAGGTTTTCATGGATGATTTTTCCGTTTACAGAACATCTTTTGAGGATTGCTTAAGCAACCTTGATCGAGTTTTGCAGAGATGTGAACAAACTAATCTTGTCTTGAATTGGGAGAAGTGCCACTTTATGGTGAATGAAGGTATTGTCTTGGGGCATAAAATATTTGAACGAGGTATTGAGGTGGTTAAAGCTAAAGTTGATGGAATTGAGAAAATGCCATGTCCTCAAGATATCAAAGGTATTCGTAGTTTTCGTGGTCATGCTAGTTTCTATAGGAGGTTCATTAAAGACTTCTCTAAAATTTCTAGGCCTCTTACTAATCTTTTACAAAAGGATATTCCATTTGTTTTTGATGATGATTGTGTAGAAGCCTTTGAAACACTCAAGAAAGCCTTAACTTCTGCACCTATCGTTCAACCACCTGATTGGAACTTGCCTTTTGAAATAATGTGTGATGCTAGTGATTATGTTGTTGGTGTTATTCTAGGACAAAGAGTTGATAAGAAATTAAATGTTATCCATTATGCTAGCAAAACTCTAGACAATGCCCAACGAAATTATGCTACTATTGAAAAAGAATTTTTAGCAGTTGTGTTTGCTTGTGATAAATTTAGATCTTACATTGTTGATTCCAAAGTCATTGTTCACACCGAACATGCTGCTATAAAATATCTTATGGAAAAGAAAGATGCTAAACCTAGACTCATTAGGTGGGTTCTCTTGCTTCAAGAATTTGATCTACATATGATTGATAGGAAGGGAGCTGAGAACGCCATAGCTGATAACTTGTGTAGGTTAGAAAACATTCTTGATGGCCCACTACCTATTGATGATAGTTTTCCTAATGAACAGTTAGATGCAATAAATGTTTCTCAAAACACTCCTTGGTATGCTGATTATGCTAACTACATTGTCGCTAAAATATATACCACCTAGCTTCACATACCAACAAAAGAAAAAAATCTTCTATGATTTAAGACATTACTTTTGGGATAACCCACATCTTTATAAACAAGGGGTAGATGGTATTATTAGACGTTGTGTACCTGAGCATGAACAATAACAAATCCTACGGAAGTGTCATTCTGAAGCTTATGGAGGACATCATGCGGGAGATAGAACTGCTCACAAGGTATTTCTATCTGGTTTTTATTGGCCTACTCTCTTCAAGGATGCCCGTAAGTTTGTCTTGTCTTGTGATGAATGTCAAAGAATTGGTAATATCGGTAAGCGTCAGGAAATGCCTATGAATTATTCACTTGTTGTTGGACCATTTGATGTTTGGGGTTTTGATTATGTGGGACCTTTTCCATCCTCTAATGGGTACACTCATATTTTGGTTGTTGTTGATTATGTTACTAAGTGGGTAGAAGCTATTCCAGCTAGTAGTGTTGATCATAACACCTCCATTAAAATGCTTAAAGAAGTTATCTTCCCGAGGTTTGGAGTCCCTAGATATTTAATGACTGATGGTGGTTCACACTTTATTCATGGTGCTTTCCGTAAGATGCTTGCTAAATATGATGGTAACCATAGAATCGCATCACCCTATCATCCTCAATCTAGTGGTCAAGTTGAACTTAGAAATAGAGAAATAAAATTGATATTACAAAAAACTATCAATAAGTCTCGAAAGAATTGGTCTAAGAAACTAGATGATGCACTTTGGGCCTATAGAACAGCTTATAAAAATCCTATGGGTATGTCTCCATACAAAATGGTATATGGAAAAGCTTGTCATTTGCCTCTAGAGTTAGAACATAAAGCATTTTGGGCAATTCAAGAACTCAATTATGATTTCAAACTTGTCAGTGAGAAGAGGTTGTTTGATATTAGCTCGCAAGATGAATGGAGAACCCAAGCTTATGAAAATGCCAAACTATTCAAAGAAAAAGTCAAAAGATGGCATGAAACAAGAATCCAAAAGCGGGAATTCAAAGTTGGAGAATATGTTCTTCTTTACAACTCTCGTTTAAGATTTTTTGCAGGCAAGCTTCTTTCCAAATGGGAAGGACCATATGTTATCGAAGAGGTTTATCGTTCTGGAGCTATCAAGATTAATAATGCCGAAGGTACTAACCTGTCGTGGTTTTATCAACCCAGCAGATGTCCTCGTAACAGGACTTAGGTGTGAGGCCATCGCCGCTTGGTGGCGATTCAAAGGGGTTAAGCGAGAGAGAGAGTCAGGTTTACCCAGGTTCGGCCCCTCCTATGGAGGTAATAGCCTACATCCTGCTTTTTGTGTATTAGATTGATGGATCTCGATTACAAGTAGCCAAGCCGGCAAAACTGAGGTAACTCCAATTTCCCTCAACCCTTCGGAAATGCTTGCTACTCGGAAACCAAGACAAACCGTTCGGAAGGTTAAATTATCACACCCGGAAGCTCATATGGCTCCTGACTTTCTTTTGAAGAGCACACAATTTGCCGGCTCATCGAAACGCAAGACTCGGGATGATGAAGACCCTAGCTTGTCTTGTGCGCCGCCGGCTCGCAAACCATGCCATGAGGTGCCCCATAGTCCAACTGATTCTTTCCCTAGAGCCGGCTTGTTTAAACAACCTCTCAGTCCTTCAGATTCCCTTTATCAGGATTTTCCTTCATCGTCAGGCGACTCAAGCACGTCACAGCTTCCCCCTTTCAATGTCAATCGAGGGTAAGCGTTTCATCTTTTGCGAAGTCTGTGTTGTATCTTTCATTGTCTTAATCTCAACTTGTGATAACTTTTGTTGCACTAATAATCCAGGGCCAAAGCCGTTGTGTCCAAACGGAAAGGCGAGTCATCCTCTGGACCGACGAGTCAAGAGACGCCAATTCTACTGAAGATGACTCCAATGGTTGATTCTTCCGTTGAAAAGGAACTTGATGTGAGGGTAGAGCCGGAGGCTGGTACTGAGATGCCCGGAATAAGTGAGCCGGCTTTTATAGAGGGTGCTCGTGAGATTGAGTCATCCCTCTTTCCTTCCAAATCAACTTGCGTAGATGAACTTCTGGCATCATCTGATCACAACGTTCCAGATGTTGTGTTTGTCAAAGAAAATTTGCAAGCCCCCACTGCTTCCACTTCCTTAGCTAAAATTGTGAGCAAGGATGAATCAACAACTTTGGATAAGGAAAAGGCCAAAATGGAATCCCTAGATTTATCCATACTTGGTATTGAAGACCTGTATCAGGAGTATTTGACCTGGCTGTCTGAAAACCGGGAAATTGAAAAGAGCATGATAAATGCTATGAAGGAAAAATATGAGGTAATCTCCCCCTTTCACCATTATCTTGCATACTACCATTAGCTTCCAAAGACCAGCTTGTTATGATAAGCTGGTTTTATAGAATAATTGAACACCTGTAATATCCATGTAGCCCCCAGGGGCCGGCTCATCTTCTTGAGATGAGGCGGGTCTTTAAGACTGAAGAAGTTCAACCTGTAGCCCCCAAGGGTTGGCTCATCTTCTTGAGATGAGTCGGGTCTTTTAAGATTGAAGAAGTTCGACCTGTAGCCACCAAGGGCCGGCTCATCTTCTTGAGATGAGTTGGGTCTTTTAAGACTAAAGAAGTTCGACCTGTAGCCCGCAAGGGCCGGCTCATCTTCTTGAGATAAGTCGGGTCTTTTAAGATAGAAGAAGTTCGACCTATAGCCCCCAAGGGCCGGCTCATCTTCTTGAGATGAGGCGGGTCTTCTCCATTTTTTAATTTGAAGAGAGCTGAATTACATTAGCCCCCAAGTGTCAAGGATCTTTGCTTGCAATCTTCTTGAGACTTGTAAACCATAATTGTTGTTGTTTGTTATTTATCCATCAGGGATATTGTGAAGATGTTGAGTCTGTTGCCGTGAGACTGCAGAAATGGCTCAAGGAGGAAAGGAGATTGAGAAACGAAGCCAAATCCATGGCGTCTCACTGTGAAAATTCTGACTGTGAGGCCAGCGAACGTCTAGAACAGACCGTAAAAGTATTCGAGGCAGAGAAAGCTGTCTTGACCAAACGTGCAAAGAAAACCGAGAAAAACTTGGGCCTAGTAAAGAGAAATATGCCACTCTGGTGAAGCAGATCAATGATATGTTGGCAGCAATCTTTGGTACATGTTTTGCCTCGCTTTCATTAATGTGCCGGCTTTGGAAACCTTGCGGCGACTTATTTTACTTTCCCTTACGCGCAGGGCAAAAAAACCACAACCTTGTAGAGCTTCCAGTTGTAAAGTTGAAGACCATTTTCACCTGTGTAGAGCAACTATTTACAGGCTCCGTATACTCCATCATGACTGTGAAAAACTTGAAGTATCCTCCGAGAAGTATCAAGGACATGCTGAAACAGCTCTCTACGGCGCCATAGTGGGTGACGGAAACTCGGAAATCGGTGGCTCGAGTTGGAGCGAACATGGCGCTTGCTCGAGCAAAGGCTTATCTACCAGAATTAGATGTGGAGTAGCTGAAAGGCGGCTTCCCGGAATTCAAGCTTGACGGGTCAGCCTTCACTCGTGAAGATTACGCCAAGTGTCTTCTGGAGACCTGGCCACTGGCGTCTATGATAGCCGACGAGGTTGATCTGTCAAAGTATCATCCAGCCTATAATGCTGATAATGAACGCATCAGCGCGCCCAAGGATGAGCCGTCTGACCTGGTGCTGCCTCGCCGTAAGACAACTTTTGCTCCTCATATAGACGCGTCAGCTCTTGTTGAAGGGACTGCAAATTTTGAATCTTTGCTCTCAATTCATTGGCAACAGAAAGGCCAACGGGTTGATGATGACATCGAGCCGGCGGGGTCAGGTTCAGAGGCGGCTGATGATAGATCTTGAAGATGGCTTAGAAGTTGGATGCGTCACCTCATCAGCCGAGCCCCCGGGTGCAAGACAAACTTTTTGTGAAGGATTATGTGGCTCCACTAAGAGCCTGCAATAGGAGTATTACTCTTCATAACTTTGATTTTGTATTGTCGTGCCATCGTGCACGTTCTGGCGCCTTTTGCCAGCGCTAAACTTCTGATTTTGACAAGCTTCTTGTTAATATGCTCGTGGCACTGTTTACTCCCGCACTTTCCTTGCTTAATCTCTGGCCATTTTTGTCCGTAGAGCAAATCTGGAGTAAGCCGGCACTATAGCCTGCTCTTTCAAGACGCAAGTCAATTGAGTTTTTCCTTCAATAATATGAGGACACATAATCCGGAAACTGGTCATGATATGAACGCATTTATGTAACTCGGTCATCCAAATATAAGCGGGTGGCAAGGACAATATTGTACCTGAAAAAACGTAAGTATATATATATATATATATATATATATATATATATATATATATATATAATCCGGCTCAATGAGACTCGGAGAAAAAGAGACTGGCTTTCGAGGCTCAAGTCTTGCTTCCATGAAGCGGGCATAATAACCCATGATTTGTCCTAGCTCTCTATATGCCGGCTCTCACATGACACAAGCCAATGTTTTAACCTTAAAAGTTCAAGGTCCAGAAAAGGATTAACTTTCAAGAGTACATGGGGTCATCCGATCGGAGTCGCGTCAAACATACAGGCGGGTTTAACCATATTTTAGAGGCGTCTTTGCCAGGTCAAGAGGGTGATAAAGCTAAACTCGATGAGTTGGAAGCCCCCAAGTGACCTATGTTTCAAACAATAAAGACTCATGCTCGATTTATAGGCTGAAACGGCAGAGGCCCCGAGTTTCGGGGATGCCGGCTTTATTATATTTGAACATAAAGAAGTATATACAGAATTATGCAGGGGGGAGAATTACAAAAAGGTGAGTCGGTGGCTCCTAGGTGTAATAAGGCCGCAGGTGTGCGCTATTCCAGGGCCGGGTTGTTTCCTCCTAAGAAGTGTATGAATCCTCTCGTAGGTCGACTAGGTAATACGAACCATTGTTGAGGTTTCGACTGATGATGAAAGGGCCTTCCCAGGGCGGGGAGAGCTTGTGCATCCCCGTTTGGTCTTGAATCAGGCGGAGAACTAAGTCGCCTTCCTGAAAGGTATGGCTTCAGACTCTACGGCTATGGTAGCGACGTAGGTCTTGCTGGTATATTGAAGATCTGGCCACTGCTAAGTCACGTTCTTCTTCCAATGCATCCAGGGAATCTAGGCGTGCTTGCTCATTATCCGCCTCAACATAAGCAGTCACCCGAGGCGAGTCATGACGAATATCACTCGGGAGAACCACCTCAGCTCCATAAACCAAGAAGAAAGGAGTGTATCATGTGGATCTGTTGGACGTTGTGCGAATACTACAAAGTACTGAGGGGAGTTCTTCAACCCAACAACCCGGCGTTCGCTCAAGGGGCACCATGTCACGCCCAAGATGCGATCCTATCCTTATTTTGGCACGAGGGCCTCGACAGGGATAGAAGCGCATCTCGTCGTTTCGCAAGAATGGATATCATTACAAGTACATGTAAAGAAGAGATGAGTATATGGAATTGGCTTACACTCGCCACAAGCTACATCAATAACACATCAATACAACAACATATACTAACATCATACAGAAGAGCAGGGTCCGACTACGGACGAAAACAAACGAATAAATGACATCCATCCTTGCTATCCCAGGCTGCCGCCTGGAACCCATCCTATGATCGATGAAGAAGAAGAAGAACTCCAAATCAAACAAAGCATCGCTCTCATGTCAAAGCATCGCATTACCTGTACCTACAACTGTTGTTGTAGGAATCTGTGAGCCACAGGGACTGAGCAATCTCATTTCCAAGGGTATCAAGACTATTAAAGCTTAATGGGTGAGGTATGGTTAAGTAGTGAGGCTGCAGCAAGCACTAAGCATATATTTGAGTGTCTAACTTACGAGTACAAGAATAAGGGGGGATGATTGTCGCATAAACGGACATGAACTAGTAATGATCTCTAAGAGATCCTGAACACCTACTTACGAACAAACATAACCCCACCGTGTTCTCTCTCGGTTCAGAAATCACGAGAAGAGACAGTCACGGTTATGCACACAGTTGGTGTATTTTATTTGAGTTTCCTTCAAGTTTGCTATGACCGGGTGTTAAACAAAGTTTCCAAGTTGCCACGTAACCGCGGGCACGGCTTTCCGAAAGATTTAACCCTGCAGGGGTGCTCCAACTCATCCATCACAAACTAACCACACGCAGCGGGAATAACCTCAACCACGAATCTCGTGATCTTCCTAGGCAATTCCATTGGAAAACCTCAACCTCGAGATAGCCCAAAGTTTCGGAATTCCTCGCACAAGACATTCGAGAAAGGTAAAACAAGTCCAGCAAGGCCGCCCGGCGTGTCGACGATCCCGATAGGAGCCGCGTATCTCGTTCTCAGGACACGACGGATAAGCTAGTGTACAGGGCCTGATAGACATCCCCCGAGTTGCCCCGGGGTGGCCCCGCACAGTGCTCTAGTTTGGACCAGCACCAGCAGCACTGGCCCCCCTGTATTAGGTTGGATAACTAACCTCGGGTAGCGCTAACTCCCTATGCGTCAAATTAATTATTAGTGTTATTATGTTGGGCAAATGTAGTACCAATGTTGGGCCTTGCCAGACAAGTTTTATCCTAAAACGAAAATCAAGGGGGTCCCCATAACAACCCCAAGCATGTTAGGAGCGCTCAATTATGGAACATAACACCGGTACACAAGTAACTAGGGCGGCAAGAGTGGAACAAAACACCAAGCAAAAGGCCAAGCCTTCCACCCTTAACCAAGTATATATGTGCATTAAATTAAATAGCAATAATATTGTGATATATCAAAACCATCCATGTTGGCACATGAAAGCATTGCACCTGCAACTAGCAACGCTATAAGAAGGGATGAGCAAGCAGTAACATAGCCAAACAATGTTTTGCTAGGATGTGGAGAGGTTAGAGGCTTTTCATGGCAATTTGGGAGGCTTGTCAAAAACAAGTGGTAGGTAGCGAGACAGTGATAGAAGCGAGACATCTAGCATGGCAATGATAGTAATGGTATCCAGGGAAATGATCATCTTGCTTGAGATCCCGCTTGGAAGAAGAACGAATCCGTAAAGCAGACGAACGGAACGTAGTCGAACGAATCCTCACACTCCGAACGCTTTCGGAACTCTATCGAGAAGAAGCAATCCGAAAACAACAATCAACACATGAAGAACACCACAACATATGCATGACATGATGCGCAAACAAATATGATGCATGTCCGGTTTAAATATGCAAGACATGGCAAGCATAACAAACAAATACTACACATTAAGTGAAGCTCAATATGCAACGAGTTGTGTATTAACGAAACTCCACTTTCGAATTATTTAGTTCACTCTCGTTAGGTACACGACAATATTAAATGTTGTTAAACATGGCAAGAGGTGAAGCATAAGTAAACTACACATCTAGGCAAGTTTAAATGAGGCCTGAAACAACATATAGCATTTCCGAAACGACCCCATATGTTAATTTCGAAATTGGTCCAGATCTGAAATAATCATGTTTTATATTTGTTAAACAGGGAAATAAAGTGCACAATGCAATTCTACATGTCATTCCAGTCGATTTACATATATGGAACATCTCAAACGGAGGTACGGTCTAAAAGATATGACCTTCACAAGAAAAACATGACATGAATGCAAAATGCATGAAAATGACAACCACAAACATTTCAAATCATGAATGCAGCAAGATATTATGATACTACATGAAAATCTAAACGAGTTTCATATGCAACATGTCCAAAACGGAGCTACGGGTCAACCACAACAACCAACACATGTTTTAGTTCAAATCTGTCCAAAACAGCAAGATGGCATATTGCACACATGAAAACAACAAGTCACAATATTCTAAAATGCACAAACTAAGCATGGGGCAGTAGCATATAACACACACTTCATTTCATCTTCACATATCATACTCAAAAGAGTCATGGATCACATGGTAGGAAGCTCACAACATGGCAACAAAATATAGCAGATTATGACTTGGTGAAAATAACAGTTTTTAGCATAGCAGATTTTCACGAAGGCATATTGGCAGCAATAAACTATATGCTACAGGGCATATTATGGCATGAAAATCTACAGCATGGTAGATGACATGATGCACTACAAATCATTCCATGGTGGTAAGGTCTAATTATGCATAGAATCATGGCTAGCATCATCACAACATGGCATTATGAAGAAAACAGATTCTCAGACTTAGTGAAAAATAGGCTAGTCATGAGCAGCAGTTTTTTAACAGATTGACATATTGGACAGCAGGTTTAATTATGATGCAAAACCTATTCATGCAAACTATTGACACAACATGGTAGAGCATAACATGCTTAACAAAAGACTCCATGGTGGCATCACCAAAAGACTCCTAGAACACTAGCAAATCACATGGCAACACATCAACAAAATAACAGATTTCCAGACTTAGAAATATTTTGGACCCTCAAAACATCAGATTTTTATAGCATGTTGGCAACAAGGAAATAACACCTAAACATGCATTTCTATGACAACCAAAAATACCAGGGCCTAGCACACATGTCCAAGGGCATATCTCATGTTCAAAATTATTTCATATGATGCACGGATTAAATCCAACAAAATAGACAAACGGGCATCATGGCAAAAATGGCATGCACTCAAACTTGCTCCAATGGCAAAACTAAATGCACAGTTAAATTCTATGGATTTTTCTACCCCGAAAACATATACAATATGCCTAGGTTCATGTAGGGAAATATGTCACAATTAATTATGCAAGTTTATGGCCTAATCCCCTTTTAGCAATTATAAATGCAAGTTAAATGCAAATATTCGACTGAACAAGTTTGTCATGCATGAAAATACGATACCATTATTATGAACATTTTTAATATATGGTTGGATTAAATCCCGATGCACGTTAATTAAATATGACAATGCAAAATGATGGCAATTATGCAAAATGGTGCAAACACCGAGTGTAAGTATTTTTTATCATGGATGAAAAAATGGCATAATATTAATCTACGCATATTTCTGAGCATTTTACATATATAAAATATTTTGATCCGGTGCACGGTTAAGTAAATATGAGCATTTTAAAACATGGCATTTATCTGAAAATATGCATGTCCCAGAATAATAGAGAAATTCGCACACAGGGGAAAAATACTACATGGGCCGAATCTGTCTAACGGGCTAAGCCACATGTGGGCGCAACATAGCGAGTCGCTCATGCGGGCGAGGGATAGGGGTCGCAGCTCACCTTGGGCCTTAGGAGGCCGACCGGTGATGGGCTGGGTCTTGGCGCAGCCAGCCGGCCCATTCGTGGGAGAGGAGGCAGCCCAGGCGGACAACGTGGCACCGGCCCACGCTGGCGATGGATCGGGTCAACGGGGCGCTCGTCTCCCTGGCCATGCCAAAGCAGGCGACCAGGAGGCCATGGCAGCGGTGGCGGCTCGACGCGCAGGGGCTCCGGCGGGCGAGGCGACGCGGGGAAAGGCAGGCGGCGCGGAGATCCTTCGGATCTGGCGGTCCTGACCGGATCCGGGCGCGGCAGGGGCCGAGTGGCGCAGGCAAAGCGACGGCAGCTCGGGGAGGCAGCGGGATGCGGGGAAGCGCGGCACGGCGATGACGGGGTCCGGCGGGGCGACAGCTCTGCGGAGGCTCTCCGGCGGTCCTGGCAACGGCGGCGTCCGGCGACGGGGAACCGGAGAGGAGCTGGCGCGGCGGCTCTGGCGCGGGATGGAAAGGCGGCGAGGAGCTCGGAGCGGGAGGCGCTCGGGCGAGCCCCTGGCTCGGGCGGCGGCGCGCTGACTCGGGCCCAAGGCGGGCCGCGGATGGGCTCGAGGCCCTGCGTGCTGGAGGAGGGAGACAGGCGGCTGAAGCGGTGGCTGATGATTGGGGGCGCGGATTTCGAGGAGGGCTAGGGTTAGGCCAAAAATGGACAGGGGGGGCATCTATATATAGCAGGGATGGCTAGGAGAGAGGTTTCTCCTCCGTTTTCGGACCGTTCGATCTCCATCGGGTGTCCGGAAACGGAGGCGGGACTAGCAGGGCCATGTGGGATGTGTAGAGGTGGTGTGGGCTGAGGAGAGGGGGAGGTGTGCGGCCCGGCAACATATTTTTACAACAAAACATCCGAAAATATAACCGGCGATAGAGCTGCTCTAGGTTTAACGGTTCGGTTAGCAAACGGACTCCGGTTGCGACGAAATTTGGCAGACGGTCTACCTACATTATAACAAGACCGCACGCCAACTTTCAACCCATCTAGAGAATATTTATCGCGCGCTTTTAAAAACAATATTTCATTGATGCCGCGGGCGCGTGCATGTGTGGTTGGTCTCGAAACGGACAACGACGAGAACGGAGAGAACCGGCAACTACGAACGGATGCAAGTTTTCGAAAACGAGGGATGATGCTATGCAGATGATGCGAGTGATGCGATGATGAATGCGACAACCTAATGAATCACACGATGACAATGGAATAAAACGGGAATCTTCTGGAGCGTCGGTCTCGGGCTGTTACAACTCTCCTCCACTTACAAGAGATCTCGACCCGAGATCTTAGAATGAGAAGGGGAAGAGAAAGTGAAGAGGAAAAGGTAAAGCTTAGATTCTTCTCTGACAAATGAGTGAAACCATAATCTTTGAAGGTTGCAAAGATATGAAGGATGATACGAGGAATAAGCAAGAATTCAAAAGAAATTTTTGGCAGCACTTCGGTATGATAGAGGGACAAAATTTGATAAGGTGGGAGAGTTTGAAAAGAGAACACAACACTCCGGTTAAAAGATAAGCAAGGAATGAACATGATCTTGACAAAGTAAGATGACGGCTTGAAGGGAGCAACATCACCACGCCTCCGGAACAGATAATAGAATCTAGATCGTTGAAAGAAAAGAACGGAGAAGAAAATGACAACTTCTACCACAAATGAATTTGGAAAGCATCTTTAAATTAAAGGATGGAACGAAGTTGTTGAAACATCAACAACGGAAAGAATAAGCTTGTTGTGGGCTTATGGAAACATCTCAAAATTATGAGGTGACAACCGGCCACAACAGAAACAATTGATTTGATTGAGATCAACAAAGAGAGGAAAACTTCTTTCACCAAGAGGATAAGAGAATACTTGGATCAATGACGAACACCATGATAGCAACAACTTAGGAAGTGCTTAAGGTGAAACCCAATCCAAGATAGCTCCAAGAAGAAATGATGGGTTTAAATATCTCATTCTTGACAAATTCTCTTCGAGACCCCTCATTAATCAAGAATGCCATAACACCACCTCAAAAGATAAGAGAGAATGAATGCACCTTGAAATGCAAGATAAAGAATACTTGAGCTTGTCCAACAAGAATCTTGAAGAATATTTCGAGAAAGAATTACATCCTTGAAGAACCACCATGAAGAACCTCTATATACAAAAGAATTATCAAAACACATGAAGGTTGAAAAGAATAAGATTATGTCCTCTAAGATTAGATGAAGCTTCATGACGAGATGCTTGAGAAAACATGGAACTCCGGAAAAGGAAAAGATGAACAACTAAGAATCAAGAATTTGATATCATGAACAACTCCGGAAGAAGGATTGAAATCACTTTGATGAAACAATAATAAGAATTATGTCTGCTTATCCTTCATCAAGTTAAATTGATGACAAGCAACATATTTCACACACCACTTATTCTTCTTGAGAATGAATTAAGAGAGATTGGGCACAAACTTGAAGAAGTCTTGAACGAACCACCGGTAAGAATTGAAACGAATGAGGATACTACAAATGAACGGAGATACATGACATGAGAACGAAGAGATCACGATCCGCCTAGAGAAATATTGAGCGAAGCACTGGGATAATTGAGACGAACGAAGAGACAACAATTGAGAAGAATTAGAGAACGAAAGCTGAAAGCTGAGAACGAAGAAATCTTCAGAAATGATGGCCTTCGGAGGATCGAGAAATGAAAATAACTCTAAAATGTTCCGGATAGATATGGAAGGAATTGCTCATGATCGAAAGCAATTTAAGATGATAGCAACAAGCTTGAACCACGAATCTTCAAGAGAATGGACCAAGATTTAAGAGAAACACTCCTTCGGTCTTGAATGATGAGCATGATGACGAGAAACACCACCAAGGATTACTGAGACACTCCGGAACAAGAATAAAGAAAGGTTGAGGCAACGATGAAAATGATTCGAAGCGATCTTGGTTAAGGAATATGACTGATGGAATTCATTCTACGCCACATTGAAAAGAACTTGAAATCTCCGGAAAGATAAAAAGAGTTAGGTAAGATCCTGGGAAAAACCTGTGGGTTAAGAGCCCACTCAAAGAGACCACCATTGAAATGATTGCTTAGAAAAGAGATATTGCACCGGTAGAAATGAAAACTTGACGAGGTTGAGAGCCTCGAATTTGAAAGGATTGAATGAAAACATGAATCTTCTGAGATATCTTAAGCATTCCGGATAGAAAAGAGAAATATGAAAACCAAGAAAGGCTTGATAAAGAATTCCAACACGAGAAGGCATTAAGAGAATGACAAGGATATGATGAACACCGAGAGCTTGAATTGAATCCACCGGGAAAGAAAATGAGAATGAAGAATGATGAACTTTGAATCACTTGAGCATCTCCACATGAATCACCGGATACATCACGAAGGAGAAGATAGAGGAAGCATCACATGAATAGAAAAGGCACTTGAATGAGAATTTAATCCTTGAAGAAAAAGGTCGGGAGGGTGGGAAAAAACAAAGGAAAACTTGGGCGGATGAAAAGAACTCCGGAAAGAATTACGAGGATTGATCTTGCAAATATTGGAGAGGGTTGAATTAGCTTGATGAGAAACACACAGGTTAGGAAAGATATGAATTCACCACTTGACATCGAAGCAACTCGAATTACCATACTCTAAAACAACCAAAGGATAAGGCTTGAGAATTAAGCCGGAAACAAATACAAACCCATTTGTATTTGTTGGAAGGATAATCCTAGGTCAACTACTTGAATTCCCACCTAAGAATTTCCGAAGTCTTTCTTGTTTATGCGATTCGGGTTGCGGACCCAGGAACGTACCCAAGGTAATCAGCTACAACTGCACCCGCAACCTTCCACACCATAATCCAAGAAACTCCGCAAACTCGTCTACCTCAGACACTCGTAATCACAACGATACTAAACATGGCAGTACCCCGGACGCCTCCTCAGTATTGGGTGACTCCAGCCTTATCTCGCCACGAAAAGTATTGAAGCAATTTCGAACATCCTCCGTCCTGAGATACTAAGGAAACTGAATGATAACGATGTGTTAAGAATCCCCTGGAGCTCAACTCCCCGGAAGAAATCAAGTCAGACAGGAGGCACCAAGACAGAACTCCGTCACATCGGCATCATATAGTTTCCAAAATACCCGCGTGATCGTAAAAAAAATTGAGCGAGAAGAGGAGTAGAATGAAAATTCCTAAGTCGAATACCTCACCAGAGTATAGAAGAGGAGTAAAAAGAATCCTACTCTCCGATATAACTAGACTCAAAATAGTTTTTCACTAGACTCGACTCGGCCAAAGTTTGATCAATCAAGGGGGCTCCTAGGTCGGTACAGGCTCTGATACCAACATGTCACGCCCAAGATGCCATCCTATCCTTATTTTGGCACGAGGGCCTCGACAGGGATAGAAGCGCATCTCGTCGTTTCGCAAGAATGGATATCATTACAAGTACATGTAAAGAAGAGATGAGTATATGGAATTGGCTTACACTCGCCACAAGCTACATCAATAACACATCAATACAACAACATATACTAACATCATACAAAAGAGCAGGGTCCGACTATGGACGAAAACAAACGAATAAATGACATCCATCCTTGCTATCCCAGGCTACCGCCTGGAACCCATCCTATGATCGATGAAGAAGAAGAAGAAGAACTCCAAATCAAACAAAGCATCGCTCTCACGTCAAAGCATCGCATTACCTGTACCTGCAACTGTTGTTGTAGGAATCTGTGAGCCACAGGGACTGAGCAATCTCATTTCCAAGGGTATCAAGACTATTAAAGCTTAATGGGTGAGGTATGGTTAAGTAGTGAGGCTGCAGCAAGCACTAAGCATATATTTGAGTGGCTAACTTACGAGTACAAGAATAAAGGGGGATGATTGTCGCATAAACAGACGTGAACTAGTAATGATCTCTAAGAGATCCTGAACACCTACTTACGAACAAACATAACCCCACCGTGTTCTCTCTTGGTTCAGAAATCACGAGAAGAGACAGTCACGATTACGCACACAGTTGGTGTATTTTATTTGAGTTTCCTTCAAGTTTGCTATGACCGGGTGTTAAACAAAGTTTCCAAGTTGCCACGTAACCGCGGGCACGGCTTTCCGAAAGATTTAACCCTGCAGGGGTGCTCCAACTCATCCATCACAAACTAACCACACGCAGCGGGAATAACCTCAACCACGAATCTCGTGATCTTCCTAGGCAATTCCATTGGAAAACCTCAACCTCGAGATAGCCCAAAGTTTCGGAATTCCTCGCACAAGACATTCGAGAAAGGTAAAACAAGTCCAGCAAGGCCGCCCGGCGTGTCGACGATCCCGATAGGAGCCGCGTATCTCGTTCTCAGGACACGACGGATAAGCTAGTGTACAGGGCCTGATAGACATCCCCCGAGTTGCCCCGGGGTGGCCCCGCACAGTGCTCTAGTTTGGACCAGCACCAGCAGCACTGGCCCCCTGTATTAGGTTGGATAACGAACCTCGGGTAGCGCTAACTCCCTATGCGTCAAATTAATTATTAGTGTTATTATGTTGGGAAAATGTAGTACCAATGTTGGGCCTTGCCAGACAAGTTTTATCCTAAAACAAAAATCAAGGGGGTCCCCATAACAACCCCGAGCATGTTAGGAGCGCTCAATTATGGAACATAACACCGGTACACAAGTAACTAGGGCGACAAGAGTGGAACAAAACACCAAGCAAAAGGCCAAGCCTTCCACCCTTAACCAAGTATATATGTGCATTAAATTAAATAGCAATAATATTGTGATATATCAAAAACATCCATGTTGGCACATGAAAGCATTGCACCTGCAACTAGCAACGCTATAAGATGGGATGAGCAAGCAGTAACATAGCCAAACAATGTTTTGCTAGGATGTGGAGAGGTTAGAGGCTTTTCATGGCAATTTGGGAGGCTTGTAAAAAACAAGTGGTAGGTAGCGAGACAGCGATAGAAGCGAGACATCTAGCATGGCAATGATAGTAATGGTATCCAGGGAAATGATCATCTTGCCTGAGATCCCGCTTTGAAGAAGAACGAATCCGTGAAGCAGACGAACGGAATGTAGTCGAACGAATCCTCACACTCCGAACGCTTTCGGAACTCTATTGAGAAGAAGCAATCCGAAAACAACAATCAACACATGAAGAACACCACAACATATGCATGACATGATGCGCAAACAAATATGATGCATGTCCGGTTTAAATATGCAAGACATGGCAAGCATAACAAACAAATACTACACATTAAGTGAAGCTCAATATGCAACGAGTTGCATATTGACGAGACTCCACTTTCGAATTATTTAGTTCACTATCGTTAGGTACACGACAATATTAAATGTTGTTAAACATGGCAAGAGGTGAAGCATAAGTAAACTACATATCTAGGCAAGTTTAAATGAGGCCGGAAACAACATATAGCATTTCCGAAACGACCCCGTATGTTAATTTCGAAATTGGTCCAGATCTGAACTAATCATGTTTTATATTTGTTAAACAGGGAAATAAAGTGCACAATGCAATTCTTCATGTCATTCCAGTCGATTTACATATATGGAACATCTCAAACGGAGCTACGGTCTAAAAGATATGACCTTCACAAGAAAAACATGACATGAATGCAAAATGCATGAAAATGACAGCCACAAACATTTCAAATCATGAATTCAGCAAGATATTATGATACTACATGAAAATCTAAGCGAGTTTCATATGCAACATGTCCAAAACGGAGCTACGGGTCAACCACAACAACCAACACAAGTTTTAGTTCAAATCTGTCCAAAACAGCAAGATGGCATATTGCACACATGAAAACAACAAGTTACAATATTCTAAAATGCACAAACTAAGCATGGGGCAGTAGCATACAACACACACTTCATTTCATCTTCACGTATCATACTCAAAAGAGTCATGGATCACATGGTAGGAAGCTCACAACATGGCAACAAAATATAGCAGATTATGACTTGGTGAAAATAATAGTTTTTAGCATAGCAGATTTTCACGAAGGCATATTGGCAGCAATAAAACTATATGCTACAGTGCATATTATGGCATGAAAATCTACAGCATGGTAGATGACATGATGCACTACAAATCATTCCATGGTGGTAAGGTCTAATTATGCATAGAATCATGGCTAGCATCATCACAACATGGCATTATGAAGAAAACAGATTCTCAGACTTGGTGAAAAATAGGCTAGTCATGAGCAGCAGTATTTTAACAGATTGACATATTGGACAGCAGGTTTAATTATGATGCAAAACCTATTCATGCAAACTATTGACACAACATGGTAGAGCATAACATGCTTAACAAAAGACTCCATGGTGGCATCACAAAAAGTCTCCTAGAACACTAGCAAATCACACGGCAACACAGCAACAAAATAACAGATTTCCAGACTTAGAAATATTTTGGACCCTCAAAACATCAGATTTTTATAGCATGTTGGCAACAAGGAAATAACACCTAAACATGCATTTCTATGACAACCAAAAATACCAGGGCCTAGCACACATGTCCAAGGGCATATCTCATGTTCAAAATTATTTCATATGATGCACGGATTAAATCCCACAAAATAGACAAACGGGCATCATGGCAAAAATGACATGCACTCAAACTTGCTCCAATGGCAAAACTAAATGCACAGTTAAATTCTATGGATTTTTCTACCCCGAAAACATATACAATATGCCTATGTTCATGTAGGGAAATATGTCACAATTAATTATGCAAGTTTATGGCCTAATCCCCTTTTAGAAAATATAAATGCAAGTTAAATGCAAATATTCCACTGAACAAGTTTGTCATGCATGAAAATGCGATGCCATTATTATGAACATTTTTAATATATGGTTGGATTAAATCCCGATGCACGTTAATTAAATATGACAATGCAAAATGATGGCAATTATGCAAAATGGTGCAAACACCGAGTGTAAGTATTTTTATCATGATGGCAATTACGCATATTTCTGAGCATTTTACATATATAAAATATTTCGATCCGGTGCACGGTTAAGTAAATATGAGCATTTTAAAACATGGCATTTATCTGAAAATATGCATGTCCCACAATAATAGAGAAATTCGCACACCGGGGAAAAGTACTACATGGGCCGAATCTGTCTAACGGGCTAAGCCACATGTGGGCGCAACATAGCGAGTCACGCATGCGGGCGAGGGATAGGGGTCGCAGCTCACCTTGGGCCTTAGGAGGCCGGCCGGTGATGGGCTGGGTCTTGGCGCGGTCAGCCGGCCCATTCGTGGGAGAGGAGGCAGCCCAGGCGCACAACGTGGCACCGGCCCACGCTGGCTATGGATCGGGTCAACGGGGCACTCGTCTCCCAGGCCATGTTGAAGCAGGCGACCAGGAGGCCATGGCAGCGGCGGCGGCTCGACGCGCCGGGGCTCCGGCGGGCGAGGCGACGCGGGGAAAGGCAGGCGGCGTGGAGATCCTCCGGATCTGGCGGTCCTGACTGGATCCGGGCGAGCACGGCACGGCGATGACGGGGTCCGGCGGGGCGACAGCTCTACGGAGGCGCTCCGGCGGTCCTGCCAACGGCGGCGTCCGGCGAGGGGAAACCGGAGAGGAGCTGGCGCGGCGGCTCTGGCGCGGGATGGCAAGGCGGCGAGGAGCTCGGAGCGGGAGGCGCTCGGGCGAGCCCCTGGCTCGGGCTGCGGCGCGCTGACTCGGGCCCAAGGCGGGCCGCGGATGGGCTCGGGGCCCTGCGCGCTGGAGAAGGGAGACAGGCGGCTGGGGCGGCCGCTGATGATTGGGGGCGGGGATTTCGAGGAGGGCTAGGGTTAGGCCAAAAATGGACAGGGAGGGTATCTATATATAGCAGGGATGGCTAGGAGAGAGGTTTCTCCTCCGTTTTTGGACCGTTCGATCTCGATCGGGCGTCCGGAAACGGAGGGGGGGCTAGCAGGGCCATGTGGGATGTGTAGAGGTGGTGTGGGCTGAGGAGAGGGGGAGGTGTGCGGCCCGGCAACATATTTTTAAAACAAAACTTCCGAAAATATAACCGGCGATAGAGCTGCTCTAGGTTTAACGGTTCGGTTAGCAAACGGACTCCGGTTGCGACGAAATTTGGCAGGCGGTCTACCTACATTATAACAAGACCGCACGCCAACTTTCGACCCATCCAGAGAATATTTATCGCGCGCTTTTAAAAACAATATTTCATCGATGCCGCGGGCGCATGCATGTGTGGTTGGTCTCGAAACGGACAACAACGAGAACGGAGAGAACCGGCAACTACGAACGGATGCAAGTTTTCGAAAACGAGGGATGATGCTATGCAGATGATGCGAGTGATGCGATGATGAATGCGACAACCTAATGAATCACACGATGACAATGGAATAAAACGGGAATCTTCTGGAGCGTCGGTCTCGGGCTGTTACACATGATCAGGGGTTTGATTCCTCTCAAGATCTCTTGGTTGGTTCTCTCAGCTTGCCCGTTGGACTGCGGATGTGCTACCGCCACTAAATCAAGCCGGATGTGCTCCCGCTGGCAAAATTGCTCCATGGATCCCTTGGACAGATTTGTACCATTGTCAGTAATGATGTTGTGAGGGTAACCAAAACGGAAAATCAGCTTCTTTAGAAACTTGACTGCCGTCTCCGCGTCGCAATTGCTAACCGGCTCTGCTTCAACCCATTTGGTAAACTTATCAACCGCCACCAATAAGTGGGTCTTTTTATCAGAGGACGGCTTGAATGGACCAACCATATCTAGCCCCCAAACTACGAACGGCCAAGTAATTGGTATCATGCGCAATTCTGGAGCCGGTACATGAGCTTGTCGACCAAACTTTTGTCGCCCATCACACTTGCGCACAATTTCCTCAGCATCGGCATGAGCCGTCAGCCAATAAAATCAATGTCGAAAAGCCTTGGCGACCAACGATCGTGAGCCGGCGTGGTGTCCGCAACCGCCAGAATGGATTTCATTAAGTATTTCCTGGCCTTCCTCAGGCGAAACACACCGTTGGAACACGCCAGTGCTGCTTCAGTGGTGTAACTCGCCATTGATGATAGTCATGGATTTCGATCGCCGGATGATTTGACGGGTGTCGACTTCGTCATCTGGGAGCTCTCCTCGGGTCAGATAAGCCAAATATGGCACAATCCAATCAGGGGTGACACGAAGAGCCGCCACCAGCTGTGCTTCCGGGTCAGGGATAGCTATGTCCTCCTACGATGGTAACTTGACGGATGGATTGTGAAGGACATCTAAAAAGATGTTACGTGGCACCGGTTTTCTCTGGGAACCAAGTCTAGACAAAGCATCAGCCGCCTCATTGAGCCGGCGATCTATATGGTCGACTTGATAGCCTTGGAAATGACCCGCCACATCAGAGACCGCTCGTCGGTAAGCCGCCATAAGAGGATCCTTAGAATCCCAAGTACCTGAAACTTGTTGTGCCACCAGGTCTGAATCGCCCAGACACCTGACCCAGCTAAGGTTCATCTCTTTGGCTATCCGAAGCCCTTGTAGGAGTGCTTCATACTCAGCTGTATTGTTAGTACACGGGAACATGAGCCGTAAGACATTACAAAATTTGTCATCTTTTGGAGAGGATATCACAACTCCATCCCCCGAGCCTTCCAGTTGTCTAGACCCATCAAAATGTATAGTCCAAGACGTGGTACCTGGCCTATCCTCTGAGACCTGTATCTCTGTCCAGTCGTTAATGAAATCCACCAAAGCTTGAGACTTGATGGCGGTTCGGGGCATGTACTTCAAGTGGTGGTCACCAAGCTCAATGGCACGCTTGGCTATTCTGCCTATGGCCTCTCGGTTTTTTATGATATCGCCAAGAGGTGCTGAACTACCACAGTTATCGGGTGTTCCTGGAAATAATGCTTCAGCTTCCGACTCGACATGAAGATCCCGAAAACCAGCTTCTGCCAATGTGGGTACCTTTTTTAGATAAGGTTAGGACTTCGCTGACGAAATAAACCGGATGCTGCACCCGATATTCATTTCCCTCTTCTTTCCGCTCGACCACAACTCCAACACTTACCACCTTGGAGTTGGCGGCAATGTACAGGAGCATAGGCTCTTTTTCCATGGGAGGAGCAGGGACGGGCGGGTTAACAAGTTGTTGCTTGAGTGCTTCAAAAGCTCTACCGGCTTCGTCCGTCCACTTGAAGTCACCTGATTTTTTCAATAACTGATAAAAAGGGGCCGCCTTCTCCCCCAGGCGGCTTATGAACTGGCTCAAAGCTGCGATGCGTCCTGTGAGCCGTTGAACTTGATTCACGTTCGCCGGCTCGGATAACGACGTCACAGCCTTGATCTTGTCCGGGTTGGCCTTGATGCCTCGCTCAGAGACCAGAAACCCTAACAACTTGCCCGCGGGAAAGCCAAAAACACACATCGCCAGGTTAAGCTTCATCTTGTATACCCGAAGATTGTCAAAGGTTTCCTTGATGTCATCCAGGAGTGTTTCTTTCTTCTGATATTTCACCATGATGTCATCAACATATGCATGAACATTACGCCCGATCTGTGGTTTGAGGCAATTCTAGACATAGCGCTGGTAAGTCGTCCCAGCGCTCTTGAGCCCAAAAGGCATGGAGACATAGCAAAACGCCCCAAACACTACGGGAATCAGGAAGTTTGCCGTCAGGCACTAACAGACGGCAAAGGCCCGTATACAGACGGCAAAGATTTTGCCGTCAGCCAACAGACGGCAAAGCTTGACGTCATAGTGCGAATGGGCAAAGAGGTACTTTGCCGTCAGCTCTCCTTCTGGCAGACGGCAAAGGCTTTGCCGTCAGCCAAACTCATGTTTTGCCGTCTGGCGATTAAGTAACAGACGGCAAAGAAAAGCTCCTTTGCCGTCAGCCAAACACAACCTTTGCTGTCAGCCAAACTAATTTACAGACAGCAACGTTTTTTCTCTAATTAAAAAAAATCGCAGGACACCTGAACATCAAAACATTTTCCATAACATTCTATATAGATCAATTTACACAACATTTACTATAATCGATTTGTGTTTGGCTACAACAGATCCGAACATCAAAACAATTTACACAACATTTACATAACATTCTGATTCGGGGGTATTGATTACAACAGATATGAACATCAACATTTGATTACGACAGATCTGAACATCAACACTTGAACATCAACATTTGTACAGAGAAAGTGGGCAGTCGGGGGCGTTGGGTCAGTGGCGTTGGCTCGAGGGCCGCTCCCTGCGACGACCGGTGGCGCGAGGTGCGATGCCGGCCAGTGGCGCCGGCGGAGCCCGGCTCCGGCGGGCGAACGCGGGCAGAGATGGGCGGCGCGCCATGGTGGGCGGACACGGGCGGATGCAGGGGCATGCGACAGGGACGAGGACGACGACGGGGGAGGGCCGGGGCCGGTGGCACCATGGCCGGCCGCGTGAGGTTTCTCCGGGTGATGGGGGAGGGCCGGGGCCGGCGGCACCATGGCCGGCCGCACGACCGGCTGCTCGGGGCGACGGGGAGGGCCGGGGCCGGCGGCGCCATGGCCGGCCGCGTGAGGGTGCTTGGAGCGACGGGGAGGGCCAGGGCCGGCGGTGCCATGGCCGGCCGTGTTTGGCTGCTCGGGACGACGGGGGAGGGCCGGGGCCGGCGGCGCCATGGCCGGCCGCGTGAGGTGCTCGGGGCGACGGGGGAGGGCCAGGACCGGCGGCATGGACGACCGCGTGTGGCTGCTCGGGGCGCCGAGGGAGAGGCGTAGGAGCGAGATAGAGAGATGAGGGAGAAGGAGAGAAGGGATAGGGATAAGGAGAGAGGAGGGTGGGGGCTACTCGTGGGGGCGCGTGCATAGTGGGATGGGGGCATGCGTCTGGTGGTGGGGTGGGGCGTCTAAGATGTTGCCATGTCATCGATCCGCGTGATCGATCCGTGTGATGTGCTTCTTCTTTGCCGTCTGCAAACAAGAACACAGACGGCAAAGAGCACAGTTTACCGTCTGCCAATAAAAATACAGACGGCAAAGAATCTTTGCCGTCTGCCAAAAAAACACAAACGACAAAGATTCTTTGTCGTGTGTGTTTTTATTGGCAGACGACAAACTGTGCTCTTTGCCGTCTGTGTTCTTTTTTAAAGACGGCAAAGTTTATTTTACCGTCAGTTTTTCTTTGCCGTCTGCTGATGACGGCAAACTGTGCTCTTTGCCGTCTACCTGACAAAAAGCTGACGGCAAAGACGCTACCTGACGGCAAATTAGCTGTTTCCCGTAGTGAAAGGGAGTGATAAAAGCCGTCTTCTCTTGGTCCTCAACAGCCATCTTGTTCTGATGATACCCGGAGTATGCATCCAAAAAGTATAACCGCTCACAACCCGCTATTGAATCAATGATCTGATCAATACGTGGAAGGGCAAAACGATCCTTGGGACAGGCTTTGTTGAGATCGGTGTAGTCGACACACATTCGCCAAGTGCCATTCTTCTTCAAAACCAACACCGGGTTAGCCAACCACTCAGGATGAAAAACTTCCATGATGAACCCGACAGCTAGGAGCTGGGCCACCTCTTCTCCAATGGCCTTCCTTCTCTCCTTATTAAAACGACGGAGGTACTGGCACACTGGTTTCATCTTAGGATCTACATTAAGGTGGTGCTCAGCAAGTTCTCTCAGGACTCCAGGCATGTCAGATGGCTTCCATGCAAAGATGTCCCAATTCTCACGGATGAACTTATTGAGCGCGCTTTCCTATTTGGGATCCAGGCCGGTCCCAATGGTGAACTTCTTGGACGAGTCACCTGGAGTGAAGTCGATTTGCTTCGTATCTTCAGCCGACTTGAACTTGAGCTCGGGTTCTGACTCAGTATTAGGCTTCTTGAGACGGCTCATATCAGCCGGGTCAACGTTGGCAGTGTAGAATTTCAATTCCTCTGCGGCACAAGCTGACTCAGCATAGGCCGCGTCTCCTTCCTCGCACTCTTGGGCTATCTTCCGATTTCCGTCCATAGTTATGGTCCCTTTAAGTCTTCCGCCCATAGTTATGGTCCCTTTAAGTCCTGGCATCTTGAGCTTGAGATAGACGTAACACGGGCGGTCCATGAAACGAGCGTAAGCCGGCCGCCCAAAAAGAGCATGATAAGGGCTCTTGATCTTGACCACTTCGAACATCAATGACTCGCACCTGTAATTAGACTCATCTCCAAAGGCCACATCGAGCTTAATCCACCCGATTGGATAAGCCGACTTTCCAGGGACGATCCCATGAAAAACCGTTGTTGAAGGAAGCAACGTACTCTCTGATAGATTCATTCGACGGAATGTCTCGTAGTACAGTATGTTTATGTTGCTGCCTCCATCCATGAGAACCTTGGACAGAGTGTATCCTCCAACTTGCGGTGCCACCACCAACGCCAAGCCGCCTGGATTGCCAACCCGGGGGGGATGATCCTCTCTGCTCCAGGTGATCGCGTGTTCGGACCAGTTAAGGTACCTAGGGACCGCTGGTTCAGCCATATTGACAGCCCTGCTCTTGACCTTGTTGTCCCGCTTGCAGGTATTGGTGGTGAACACGTGGTAATGACCACAACTTAGTTGCCTTGGATTCTTCTGAAAAATGCCTTGTCCATCATGCTGCTGGAGCTCCTGACCTGAGTCGCCGTGCATTTCATCAGAGCTGCCAGGGGCTCCAGGCGTGAGTGGCGGCTCTGCCACCGTGTTTACCATAGCATGAGCCGGGACCTGCTGAGGGGGGCCACAGCGTTCCTCGCAAGTCTCCGTCCCGAGTGAAACTCCAAGCTTAGAGTCCGAGTTGATGATGATCTCTTCTTCAACGGACGGCTCATCCAGAGGATCGACCCGCCGAGAAGATCCAACAGGGTCATGGCTTCGGCCGGCTCGTCGCCGGACGGATGGAGCACGCAAAGCCGGCTCGACGATGCTAGAGCAGATGTCCAGCTCAGGTACCATCGCGCCGATCTTGCCGATGAAGAATTGGATCTTGCCGAAGGGGACCCGGTAACCATACTCAACTGAGTCGGCGTCGGGGCCCCAGCCAGAGTCATCGATGTAGATCTTGCCGCGGCGGCTCTTGGTCATGCGACCGACCACGTAACTCCTGAACCCTGGAAGGGATCCCTTCGAGAACTCAATTCCACCGGGCAAGAGCCCCGCGGTGGGTGCCAACTGTCATGGTTTTATCAACCCGGCAGATATCCTCGTAACAGGACTTAGGTGTGAGGCCATCGCCGCTTGGTGGCGACTCGAAGGGGTTAAGCGAGAGGGAGAGTCGGGTTTACCCAGGTTCGGCCCCTCCTATGGAGGTAATAGCCTACATCCTACTTTCTGTGTATTAGATTGATGGATCTCGATTACAAGGGTGTAGAATCGCTAACCTAGCTATCGAGAGATTGTAACTTGAGCGGTTCGGCCCTAGGGACCTGCCTTTATATACAGGTCAAGCCCTTGGGTTTACAATAGAGTCCGGGTCATCTTATGACCCGTGGTTTACTACATCTCTAACTTGTCTTGTACTTTAAGGAAACTTCAACCGGAGTCCTTAGCTTCATGGGCTTTGAGCCGCCGTCTTTAGATGATGGGTTGTCCGGCGTCACGAAGAGCCGCCACCTTACTTATTTTGCACATGAGACATGGCCCAGCTTGAACTGGATCACAAGACTGTTAATGTATTGACCCGGCCCAGTAGGGCGGGTTATATCATGGAGTTATATCCCCGACATAACCCGAAGGTGGTCAATGGACAAAGAATTAAACACTATATCTTAGGTACGCCTATCAATGTTGAAAGTAATGTTATCCAAACCATGACACCGGAGAAACACATAAAAGAAACCTTTGGCAACACTCCAGAATTCTGAAAAAGAGGAGGTACGTGATACGGTAAGTAAACGGACTCCGAAAAATCCGCAAAAATATTTTCTGTTAGTTTTGGAATATTACAAAAATTAGGAAAATAAGAAATAAACGGGAAAGCAACCGAGGTGAGCATGATACACCAGGGCGCGCCAGCCCTACCAGGCGCGCCCTGGTGGGTTGTGCCCACCTCGGACACCTTCCCGACTCCGTTTTACTTCCATATTCTTGCTTCCCAAGCTAAAAAATTCTTTATATATACCCCCGATTGTTTTGACCATCGCATCGCAGAAAATTCCCCTGTTCTTGTTTCGTGTTGTTTTCCTGGTAGATCTGAAAATATGTCGTCTCAAGATTCAGAGGGGGGGAGCTATGTTGCTAACTATATTGCAAACCCTAAGATCTATGGAGAAGTAGAGACTGACATATGCTAATATTATGGTAAGTAATGACATCACATAAAGAAAAGTATATGTAGTAAAATTTATTGGAGATTGACAAACATAGCATTGGTCAATGATGCAACTCATGAAAGAATTAATAAGCGAAGAGAAGATTCACATGCAAATACACTATCTTGGACATCTTTTATGATTTGAGCCCCCATTAAATATTATATGCCAAACAAATTGACGTTGGACAAGGAAGACAACGTAATGATTTATGTTTGTTCATATTCACATAGAAGTTATATTATCATAGATCCTTAAAAATGTGGTGCTTGCTCAATATCTTTGCTAGCAAAAAAATCCGCACTAAGTAGAGATACTACTTGTGCATCCAAAAACCCTAAACCCAAACTCATGTTTTGAGAGTCCACCATACCTACCTACGGATCGAGTAAGATCCTTCAAGTAAGTTATCATCGGTGCAATAAGGCAATAAAAATTGCTCCTAAATGTGTTTGATCAATTAGTGTAAGAGAAAATTGAGCGTTGTATGAACTTATGATGGCAAAGTAATAAAAGCGACGGACTGCATAATAAAGGTTGCTATCATAGGGGGAAATATAGCGTGGGGTTCTTTTACATTAAGGGATTTGGCATGCAAAGCAAAAAGCGCATGACAACCTCTGCTTCCCTCTATGAAGGGCCTATCTTTTAATTTTATGTATTTACTTTTATGCAAGAGTCAAAGTATCATTCCCTATTCATTTTTACTTTTTCTCTTTGCAAGCATCATGTGGTGAGTAAAGATCTAGGCACATATATCCAGCTGGATATGAGTGAGCATGAGTTATTATTGTTTACATCACCCTTGAGGTGAATACATTGGGAGGCGACACTATAAGCCCCTATCTTTCTATGTGTCCGGTTGACCTTTTTGCTCATGGGTATGATGTGACTGTTAGCAATCATAGAAGACTAAATGATAGTTGAGTATGTGGACATGCCAAAAGGCTCCGACACGAGACCCTTCCTGAAAATATGATGAATTGTAGTTGCAAAGTAGACTGAGAACATAGTTTGTTGGTTTTCAATAAAGTTTATGCTTTATACTTCTATGTTGTGATGAATTGTTACTTGTTCATGAGAAGTTATATGATGAACTTATATAATAAAAGTTATATGAATAAGTTCTATGATAAGGTTTGTTGTTGCTATGATAATAAGCATGATGCTACTATGTCCGTATTTTGTTTTTATCGACACCTCCCTCTCAAACCATGTGGACATGCTTTTCAATTTCGGCTTTCGCTTGAGAACAAGCGAGGTCGAAGCTTGGGGGAGTTGATACGTCCATTTTGCATCATGATTTCCTACTGTTATTTATAATGTTTTCATGCATAATAATGCTTTAGGGAGTGATTCTAATGCCTTTTCTCTCATAATATGCAAGGTTTACACAAAGAGGGAGAATACCGGCAGCTGCAATTCTGGACCTGAAAAAGCACATCAGAGATACCTATTCTGCACATCTCCAAATAAGCTGAAACTTCACGGAGATTTATTTTGGAATATATAAAAAATACTGGAGCAAATAATTACCGGAGGGGGGCCACCTGGTGAGCACAAGACACCAGGGCGCGCCAGGCCCCCTAGGCGTGCCCTGGTGGGTTGTGCCCAGCACGGCCCACCTTTGGTGCCCATATTCTGGTATTTAAGGTCTTTTGACCTAGAAAAAATAGAGAGAGGACTTTCGGGATGGAACGCCACCATCTCGAGGCGGAACTTGGGCAGGAGCACTTTTGCCCTTCGGTGGAGTGATTCCACCGGGGGAACTTCCCTCCCAGAGGGGGAAAATCGAAGCCATCGTCATCACCAACACCCCTCTCATCTTTGGGAGGCCAATCTTCATCAACATCTTCAACAGAACCATCTCCTCTCAAACCCTAGTTCATCTCTTGTGTTCAATCTTTGTACCGGAACGTCAGATTGGTACCTGTGGGTGACTAGTAGTATTGATTACATCTTGTAGTTGATTACTATATGGTTTATTTGGTGGAAGATTATATGTTCAGATCCATTATGCTATTCAATACCCCTCTAACTTGAGCATGGATATTATTTGTGAGTAGTTACCTTTGTTCTTGAGGTCACGGGAGAAGTCATGTTGCAAGTAATCATGTGAATTTGATATGTGTTCGATATTTTGATGTATGTATGTTGTGATTCCCTTAGTGGTGTCATGTGAACGTCGACTACATGACACTTCACCATCCTTGGGCCTAAGGGAATGCATTGTGGAGTAGTTATTAGATGATGGGTTGCTAGAGTGACAGAAGCTTAAACCCTAGTTTATGCGCTACTTCGTAAGGGGCTGATTTGGATCCAAACGTTTAATGCTATGGCTAGATTTTATCTTAATACTTTTCTCGTAGTTGTGGATGCTTGCGAGGGGGTTAATCATAAGTGGGAGGTTTGTTCAAGTAAGAACAGCATCCAAGCACCGGTCCACCACATATCAAATTATCAAAGAAGCAAACGCGAATCAAACCAACATGATAAAAGTGACTAGATGAAATTCCCGTGTACCCTCAAGAACACTTTGCCTATTATAAGAGATTGTTTTGGCCTATCCTTTGCCACAAAAGGATTGGGCTACCTTGCTGCACTTTATTTATCGTTACCGTTACTTGCTCGTTACCACTTATCTTGCTATCGAAATATTTGTTACCTACAATTTCAGTGCTTGCAGAAATTACCTTGCTGAAAACCGCTTGTCATTTCCTTCTGCTCCTCGTTGGGTTCGACACTCTTACTTATCGAAAGGACTATGATTGACCCCCTATACTTGTGGGTCATCAACGGCACCAGGAGTTAAGCAGGCAGGCATGGATGAGGAGGATTTCCTCTTCAGTGCTAAAGGAGCGGGCCCAGCTTGCCTGCTCCCAAAGTAACTCCCAAAGGTTTCCTGTTTGATGAAAGAAGACCAAGGACGGGGGCTCGCCAGGACGGAGGTCATCCCCGAGCCCACCAGCGCGTCATGGCGGGAGGCTTTTGCAGGCAAAAACCGCTTTTGTCAGGATAAGCTGCGGCCATGTCCCCCTTTAAACTGGCCGTTGTGGTGACCCTTCCCGCCCTGTGTTTTCGGGCGAAGAGGACCAGGGCTAGTATAAGATAGGGCAGCCAGCCACCATAGAGAGGGATCGACCCAAGTTAGCCAGAGCACACCCCTTGTACTCATGCTCATCCCCAAGCAATCTAGCCAAGCAGAAGTAGGGTTTTACACTGCAAGGTGGCCTAAACCTGGGTAAACGATTGTGTCCACCGTTCTTCTTCCTTAGCTCGAGCACGCCGGAGAGTCGCCATGAGGTGGCGAGGTAGAGCTGGGCTAGAGAACTCGCGCAGCCCAGAGTTCGAACCTCTTGGGTCCCTGGAGCCCTTATTCCGACACTTCCCTAATGGGGTGAGTGGCTTTATTCTTATCCCACCATTCTATTGGCAGGTCCTTCCAGCCAGAGTGTGGCGGATCACACCTTCTCAATGTATGTGCATCCAATGGGTTTCGGGTAAAATGAGGCTCTAAAGATCCATATTGTTATCTCAGGGTTTTGCCAGACTAGGTTTAGGTATGAGAAGATAGACGAGAGAGATAGATACCCTTATGCTAATCCCACCAGTATTATTTATAGCCTCGTATGGTTGATGATATTACACATAGTTACGCTCATGCCTAAGGTCTCTTCGTAGTCTGGTCCTACGTTCTCACTTCTTCCGACGTTTTCCAACTTACACAATTGTCTCCTTACTTTTCCAATAACGTTCTTCTGACTTTCATCATAATGGGGTGGGTCTTCTAATATGTGCTAATAGTTCGTACTTTACACAATTCAAGCCACAGATTTCACTCAACAATCATGACAATCAATTCACACAAATAACTCCTAAGTAAGGTCATATCGCATCCAATATGATCTCATCCAACTACTGGTACATCACTACGTCAAATTGACATAGTAGTGGTACACGCGAAACGCTCTACTTCAAATTGACATAATAGTGGTGGTCAGTTCTAAGCTTCATGACAACTTTAGTTGGCTAACTCCATTCTTCTTCCTTCCTTAGTGTCACTTGTGTACTCCTTCTTCAAATCTTCCTTAATTACTTCCAGTCCTTCCTCTCATTTCCTCGAGGTATTGTTTGGGGTTGAGCACTTCCACTCTAGGTATTTCCTCAATCAACAGTGGTCATCATTCTTGAGCTCAGATGAAGTTGCATCATCCAATTTTCTTGGTCTTCAGTCATGACGATGATTCCTTATGATATTTGTCATGTGATTCACATTCTTTATTTGACACCCTTAATGATATTGGGACCTCACTCTTAGTTCCAAGTCAAAGCCATTAGTGGTTACCTCTTGGTCACCTCCTTCACAAG
Organism: Elymus sibiricus; assembly: GCA_039707655.1. Taxonomy (NCBI): domain Eukaryota; kingdom Viridiplantae; phylum Streptophyta; class Magnoliopsida; order Poales; family Poaceae; genus Elymus; species Elymus sibiricus. Next base: position 214,005,969 of record CM077665.1, on the reverse strand, counting down.
CGTAATCTAAGTTTTTGAGAAAAAAGAGGTTGAGAAATGAATGAAGTAAGAAAATACAAGACTATATATCTATAAAACAGGTTTTGTTCATATGGGCTATCCATTCCCTAGGGTCACGTCCTATAGATAACATGTGCTCTGATACCATCTCTCACGACCCAGTCCCGATAAGGGTCCCGAATCTCTGTGCTTTCTGTGTCAGTCCCTGGATCAATAGTTGACACGCACAGTCGATGATGAAATACCAAGAATACATCACATGTCATAGCATTTACATCGAGGATCCAGTGCTTACAACATACGCCTGCTTAGCTCATGGGCTAGCTTATGTTACAATAATGCAGCGAAGATAATATTGTAGTCTTGCGGCGTCCATCAACTCACATGCAAGAGTTGAGTATAGCGTCATAACCCTAATTCATACCTTCTCTTCGATATGGTAAACCTGCAACATGATACGTTGCAGCCACTAGGATCAATACATTGAATGTATTGGCAAGTCCACAGTTAATGGAATACATGTTCACCTACATGCACTTTGGGTGGTGGGGGTTCAAGGCTTATTGGATAAATATAGTTTTGTCCTACATTTTATATGGTGGTCTATGCTACTTGTGAGATGCATTGGGTTTTTGCCCGAAGAGGAAGGGTGAAGCAATATAGAATATATAAGTATTTCCCTTAGTGAGAACCAAGGATATCGAACCAGTAGGAGAACCACGAAAACTTGCGTCAACAATACCCGCACACACCAAACAAAACACTTGCACCCAACACGGGCATGAGCGTTGTCAAGCCACTTGAACTCGTTAGTTGCAAGGATTACTTCTGATAGTGATAGATAGATAAATACAAAGTAAACTAAAATAAAAGTAAAAAAATGCAGCAAGATATTTTTTGGTTTTTATAATAATATTAAGTAGACCCGGGGGGCATAGTTTTCACTAGAGGCTTCTCTCTCGCATAGCATACGGTGGGTAGACAAATTACTATTGGGCAATTGATAGAAAAGCGCATAGTTATGATTATGTATTCATGGAAATGATCATGTATATAGGCATCACGTCTATGACAAGTAGGCCGAAACGATTCTGCATCTACTACTATTACTCCACCAATCGACTGCTATCAAGCATGCATCTATGGTATTAAGTTCATGACAAACAGGGTACGCTTTAAGCAAGATGACATGATGTAGATAAAGTCAAACCAAGCAATATGTTCAAACCCCTTCATATTATCCTTAGTAGCAACGTGCCTTGTCCCCTTTTCTCACTAGGATATAGAGCACCGCAAGATGGAACCCACTGCAATGCACTCCTCCCACTGAAGATAAAACAATCTAGTTGGCCAAACCAAACCGATAGATCGAAGAGACTTGAAAAGCTATATCAATCATGCATAATAGAATTCAGACAAAACTCAATTACTTCTTGTGAATAATCTGATCATAAGCCCACAATTCATAGGATCCCAACAAACGCACCGCAAAAGAAGATTACATCGGATAGATCATCGCGAGAATTGTGAAGAACTTTGTATTGAAGATCAAAGAGAGAGAGAAGAAGCCATCTAGATACTAGATATGGACCCATAGGTATGTGGTGAACTAATCACACATCATCATGGAGGCAGAAAGGTTGATGTAGACAGCCTCCATGATGGATTCCCCCTCCGGCAGAGTACCGAAAAAGGCCTCCAGATGGGATCGCGGAAGAGCGGAGACTTGCGGCGGTGGAAAAAAATCTGTGGATCTCTGACGTTTTTGGGGTAATTGGGAATACATACAAGTGGAATCAGGTCACGAGGCACCACGAGGGGCCCATGAGCTAGGGGCGCGCCCTACCCCTCAGGGCGTGCTAGCCTAGCTCATGGCCAGCTCGTGAGTCTTCTGGCCACCTCCCGAAGCTTCCTCGGTCTCTTCTAGTCCAAAAATAACTGCCATAAATTTTTATCCAATTTTGACTCCGTTTGGTATTGATTTTTCGAAAAGTACAAAAACAGGGAAAAAACAAAAACTGTCACTTGGCACTGAGTTAATAGGTTAGTCCCAAAAAATGATATAAAATACCATATAATTGCATATAAAGTATTCAAGATCTTAATATAATAGCATGAAACAATCAAAAAATATAGATACATCGGGACGTATCAGCATCCCCAAGCTTAATTCATGCTCGTTCTCGAGTAGGTAAATGAAAAAAACAGATTTTTTGATGTGGAGTCCTACCCAACATGTAATCTCTTTCATGTGTAGATATTGAGAAACGATGAATCAATTAACATTAACATAATAATATCCATGAACCTAAGAAGCATAATCATTACTATTTCGAAATATACGATCATTAAAGAATGTTATCCCGTACTCATTTTATAATATTAAGAATGACATGACTCTGTTTGCACCGCATAAGTATAAATCATGAGCACCCCGGTATCAACCCAGGCAATTGGATCGTACTTCTAATGCTCTTTAGCATTTTCAAATTCACGCAATACATGAGTGTCAGCGATGGATATAGCATATTGGTGGAATAGAATATGGTTGTAGATATCAAAGGAGTCAAAAGGTGGAAAGTGATCCGGAGCATCCTACAGTCATCCCCATGTACACTCTGACTACGCCCCAAGCCCGAAGTGCCATTAGACATAAGGTGAACTCGCTCCTAAGTGTTTCCTCTTTCAATTCAATCAAGACATGGATGCTACCTCAAGAACGGACCTCGTGTATACTTAGGTACATCCAAGACAACCATGGCGACATTTGGAGTGGAGGTCAAGCCACCATGGATGCGGAGTGGGAAGTGCCTCAAGTGGAGTCGTCGCCAAGCTAGAGCGACCGGACATCCGGTCGAAGTCCGGATATCCGGTGCCACCAAATCGAGGAAGACAGGAGCCAGACGACTCTACAGTGGCCGGACATCCGGCCGACCCCGGACATCCGGCGCCACAAGACAGGCCGGATATCTGGCGCCCCTACCCAGAAATCCTGCGCGAGGAGTCCAGAAGCTCGTGGAGACGGCCACCTCCAGCCGGACATCCGGCCTACCCAGCCCGAACATCCGGCGCTTCGCGAAGGCCCAGACATCCAGCCCCTTTGTGGGCAGACAAGACTAGAGGCCCATGTATCTCTCTCTCACCCCATGTCTCGCCTTGTACTATAAATAGACATCCCCCTTCACCATCTTGGGTTAGCAATGGTTTAGATCATAGTTAGTTGAGCATTGCTCCTTCCACTTACCTCCTTCATGGAGATGGCCTCTATGTGAGAAGATCCAAGTGGATGTCAAGGCCCTATCATAGGGAAGATCCTCCGGGATTTCAAGGCCCCTTCTACCCATGGGATTTGGGATGAACTTTACCATGTATCCTCTTTCCCTTTGTTCTTCATGTACCTTTGTGGATCTTGTGTGGATATCAGTCTAGTGGATGTGTGATTGGGATTGTTCTTGAGTGCTTCCTCTTGTGATTCCTCTGTGTTCTTCATGTTGTTCGTGGAATCCCCCTCCAATTCGTGAAAGATCGATACCTAGGGCTTGGCCCCGTATCATCTTGGTATCAAGAGACACGTTTCTCATGAATTTGGAGTCCTTCCCTTCGTTTTCTAGTCTAATTTTGTTTGTTTTTGTCCCAATTCAAAAATCCCCACCAAAAATAGTCATACCAAATTTTTTGCAATATGTTGGTTCTTGTGAGATTTTGTTGATTTTGATCCATGGAATTCGTGTTTTGCAAGTGGATCTAGCTTTCCCCCATGAAATCCACCCTAATTTTTCTTTTTCCCATCAATTTTGACCCCCGAGATAAAAAAAATCCGCCCAAGTAGAGATCTGGAATTGTCAGGCCGGACATCTGAGTCCTAGGACGAACATCCGGCTCCTGGAGCTCAAAAATGGTCCGGTTTCTGGACATCTAGCCTCGGATTTCTGGCCTACCCCTGGATATCCGGCCCCTGTAGTTCTAGTCTTCTGTGTTTCACCGTTTTGACCATAACTAATTCATTCGGAGTCCAATTTGGATGTTCTTTAGCTCGTTGTATAGCTATTGACATCCTCCATCCCACAAAACTAGTTCCACCACCATTTGAATCCATCATATTTTTCACATTTTGGCATCTTTGCCTAGGCCTCCACCATAACTTCCGCATAGTCTTTCCGCCATACTCTTTCGTCACTTTAACACAATTTTGTTTGAGATTTTGATTTGCGGTTTACGATTCCGAAGGTGTTTTGGCTACTTAGGGACGGTTCGACATCGACAACTCTGCCACTCATCATCGGCTCGGCCTCGACATCGACAACCACCACTTCGCCTTTTGGCACCCCAACCGTAAGCAAGGACGATAATCTCGATGACATCATTGTCCATTTCCTTGCCATTTCATTGATCGCCTCGAGCCTATTGCGTACCTTACCCATTAACACTAACGAGTTGAGAATTGTCGGGCCACGTTACTTGTGCACCGTGGTGATACTCTTATGCCGCATAACTACTTTTAGCGTGCAAACATCTTGATATCTACATTGTGCCATAAGTCTCTCCCATGCATGTACAACATACTTGTCTCATATCTTGGTTCGAGCATCAAGCATAGTGAAAAAAGAAAGAAAGAGAGAAAGCTTTTAAGCAAAAGAGGAGATACAAAAGGGCTTGTAAGCAATAGAAATAGCATTGAGCCATTTTGCATAGTAGATACTCTTGGATCATACATACATAGCATACTTGGGATTGAAGACGGCACGTTTACTCTTTTAGGTTGGTGCAGAAGCGCGTATCTAGCCCATTTGAGCAATTGACCTAGTTTCTCTCTAGTATTCGTGCAACACAAGCTTTTCCCGGGTCTCACATTTTGTGCTCATTCCTTGGTTGCGCGGATCCCACTTATCTATCCGTGTGTGTGTGTTTTCCTGGTGCCACCATATCTATTGATCTATTTGCTTTGCATTACAATTTTGTGAATCTTCCTCAACATTTTTGAAATCTTGACTAACATTTTCTTGAATTTTGTGCCACTTGTCCTAACCAAGCCACTCGATAAGCTTTACCTTGGAGGTGTGAGTGAACAAGTCCGGTACCAATTCCACTATTCTCTCAATTCACATTGAGTGAAACAGGTCCTCAACTTTGGGAATGGTATCTTGGTGTTGTTTATCCCATTTCCCACTCACCTTTGCTCGAGGCTTGTGATGGCTAGGCAAAGCACATCATCTCCGGACTTCAACGACAACGATGGCTCGAACAACTACATCAACGAAAGTCACCTCTCCAAACTTCAACGAGAAATGCAAGCTAACTTGTGTGACCAAGTCAAGTGAGTTTCCATCAACATACGACACTCTGAAGCTCGGAAAAGAGACTACATCGACAACAAGTTGGACGATCACATGTATCATGGCACATGGTGGCCAACTACAAGTCTTCTTCCCCTTTGTCATCTTCAAGGCGGAGACGCTCAAGTCATACATCTTCGGAGTGCCCATCCGATGCAAGGACAAGTCAGCCACGTCCTCATCTGCGAGACAACCGCCACGACAACCATCACGTTTGTGATCTACATCATCGCGAATGGCAAGTCACCTCCAAGAAAAAAGTGTGTGAAGACGAAGAACGCCATTGACTACAGGCTCTACATCACACCATGGCCAATCTTCATGAGCACAAGAATAGATTGTGCGATGAGCTCCAACAAGTACAACTTTCCACGCCAACATCAAGACGATCGACTACAGGCATGGATGACCTTTCCATCTTTGGAAGCATCCCAAGGAAGATGGTCGAGCATAGGAATTTCCCTTCGTTCATGGAGGCAAGTGATGATGGGCCATCTTCGGCCTTCATCCACGATGATGGTGACAAGACGGTCGAGCATGGGAGTTTCCCTTCGACCAAGGCGACGAGCGCAACCCTCTTCGACAACATGAAGACGGCGTGCATACGAGACTTCTACTCGGAGTCGAGTAGCGAGGTCGCGCTTGGGACTTTCCCTTTGGTCTTGGAGGAGATTGGTTTTTAGCCACACCCCATGGCATTCATCTTCGGAGGCGTTAGGGACGAGGAGGTTGAGTATGGGACTATCCCTTCAACTACGACGGCAAAAGGAGTTGAGCATGGAGACGTTTGTGCCTACATCTCTCCAACACCCACATATGAAAAGATGCCCTAATTATCAAGTGAAGAGAGCCACCACCACATGAGTGAGATGAGTGACTCCACCATATGTGACACTGAGTGCATTTCTTATGAGAGGATGAGCATGACCACCACTATCCCCATACACGAAAATATGCCAGAATTCCTATGTGAGGTTGAGAGACATCACCACCATTTGAGTGACTCAACCAACCATATGAGTTAGAGCATCCTAGAGGGAGTGAGTGAGCCACAACACTTAGTGAGTGAGGTAGTTGAGAGGGCACGTGAGGCCACTATGATTTCTAACAACTTAACCACTACTCCTATTGTGTCTTCTTCTTTGCTGCAAGGTCTCATACATGACGACGTGCCTACCCTCGACGAGTCCATCCCTCCTGTTAGAGATATGCCCTAGAGGCAATCATGTGATGATTTGTTTCCTATGTATTCATGAGTATTTTGTATTGTCCTTGAACATCATCAGTGATATGTATCAATAAGTATGTGACTTATTTGTGAGACTATATATAGTATGATGATTGTTCTAATAGTCCCTAGTTGTTAAGGTTATGCGGACACATATCCTTTACTAGTATACGATTCAGTTGATGACTACGTTTCACAAGTCATGTGCATAGAGATGCTAAACTGATAGTATGGACTCGGGGATTGAGATCACCGAGTCGGACAGAGCCACTTTGAGACACGGCGAGATAATGTCATTTGTTAGTCTCAAGTACAATGTATATGCCATGTCCTAGACCTGAGGTCATTGCATGTTCTCGGGATGAGGATCGATTTACTTAGGGTCTATCAAACGCTACTCCGTAACTGGGTAGTTATAAAGGTAGCTTTCGGGTGAGTCATGAGACATGCCGCGAGACATGGTTAACCAAGATGGGATTTGCCCTTCCGTGAGGAGAGATATTCTCTGGGACCTCTCGTGTGATCAGATTCAGAAAGCATGGCCATGCGACATGGGTTAAGTGTTAACCCAGTTTGGGAATCTGCATCACGGTTTCGAGAAGAGATGTCGAGCTACAACAAGGGTGACAAGTACTCACCTTGAGCTCTACAACCTATATCATGAGGAAAAAGGAATGTTATATATGACACATTGTCGAGGTTCGTCTAACGACTTTGCGCACACATGGGAGTTGGCACGTTCTGCTAGGAGCCACTATCGACTATCGACTCGGGTCGTGTCCATGTGTACGTGAACCTATAGGGTCGCACACTTAAGGGATTGCAGCCCATTCGGATTGGATCTGAATGGAAAATGGGACTAGACTCGTCGTGGGCCTCAAGTGTTGAGCCCACCTCGGAGGTCTATATAAAGGGAAGTGGGCGCACCTTTCAGGGTTGATATTTTTCCTCCCGTCGACAGCCACCGCCACTCCCCACGCCACCATGCCATGCGATCAGACCTAGCAGTCCGACGCCCGACGCTGCCCCCATACGTGTGGATACCTTGGAGGCATCGCATCTGCGGTGCTTGGACGAACCGTTCGAGGGATCCATGATGAACCGTTTGAGGGATCCGCGAGGAGTTGTTCGTGAGAGATCACTGCTTGTGGGAGATCGGCTACAGGAGGAGGAGACGAATCGGCTGATCCACTACACGCATCACCAACTCTACTTCCGCTGCGGTGACTGCGCGTCTAGTGGTAAACTCGATCCCGTGATCTATTTCCAGCAGCATATTCTTGGGTGCGCGGTAGAAAAATTTTATTTGGCGCTAGCGTAGCGTACCGCGTGTGCCAACACCTCCAATGGGCATTACGATGGCTATGGTGGACTATGATGCCTCACCCACATGGTTCCATCAAGATGACGATGTTGACCACACATCAATCTTCACAATCTCACCTACAACACACGAGCTAAGCTCTAAAGGTAACATAGGTGATGGTTCTTTGCTTGGCCCACTAGTGGACTATCTTGACATTGATTGCTTGCATGATGTTGATCACAGTATGGATACTTCACATGCTATGTCTTCTTTATCCTTAGATGTGCCATCTATTTATGATGAATATGATGATGAGCATGTCGAATTACCTAGTTGTGATGCTATACTCCATAGGATATCATATGTTATGTGTGAGATTTCCCATATTCCATCCTTGCAATCAAACCGTAGTGACTATGCATATCCCATAAAAATTAATCCCATTTGCACATATGGCATAGATGACAAGACATTAGTTATTGGAATATGCTTTTCTTGCGATGATATTGCTATACTTCCATTGCATATTTTGCGCAATTCATCCCATATGCCATGTCTTGCCTTATCATATAGAATGCATAATTCCGACCTTTGTGTGCATCATACCATGCATAAAAATGCTCCATATGATTATGATGATGCATCTCATATGCAATGCCATGACAATGATTATATATCACATGATTGCATCTATTGTGTGCACCATCCACATATCATGAATAACAATGCACTAGATATTTCAAGTGATTCACTACATACTTCTAGTCTCCATTATGCTGTACATAATAACAAACCATTCATGATGGATGACATGTTCCTATATCATGCATCTCATTTATTTGAGCATTGGGAATTTTGTGCTAATGAACACATGCACGTGCACGTCCTAATGGATGATGTATACATATACCACGAGCACACCATTTTTCCTTTGTCTTTGTTGTGTGTAGGTACTCATGAATAGTCGTCAACCTCATAATCCCATGAGTTGAAAAAATGAGCTCTTGAGAGCAACGACGGTTTGGGATTCATTGGGATGTGTATCCAACCATTCCCCTCACGCAAGGACTACGCGCACCTCTTCTACTTGGTTCTCACATGACTATGGGCTATATACCACTTGTCATCTTATGCTCATTTTCTCGTGTTCACTTTTCATGTTGTTCCTCTTTCTATGATTGTGCAATGCAATTGTGACCCATGCTTGCATTTACTCATGATTCACCATTCTACTCTTTCTATGTGTTTTTGCATGCTTGGTGGAGATCCTAGTTATTATTGTCATGTTTACCTTGTCCACTATCATATTGTTGCTTCTTGTGTTGGGAGAGTCATGATGTTCCATTGCAATTCACACATGACTTCTTGCCAACACAATGACAATACTTTGCTCATATCTCGTTTTCATGATTGTGACATGTCATGTGCATTATGTATGCCCAATATTTGCACACATTACATGATTGCCATGATTACATCTAGTATGTTGCATCTTCGCACTACTAGTTTACATAACTTGAGTACTACGATCACTTGCTTTGTTGCGTCACCCATGTTACATACGTACTCCTTTCATTGGGTTGATGGCATACATGGCCATGCCTCTCAAATGATTTGTTTTGATCATTGTCACTTGTCTCCTTTACTTGAATCTTGTAGTGACTACACCCATGATATGCTTATTGATATTGAGATTGCACTACCGTTCTCATTTATACTAGGAGACTTGGACATATCAGTTGTGAAGCATGCTTGTTTGATTGAGCTTCATATCTTTGTTTGTGCTCGCATCATATGCTTCCATACTATGCCACGTCCCTTTGTACCTTCTTATGATTGGCATGATGAATTCACTTCTTGGGTATCTCACCACCCGAATGATAGGTTTTGCATTCATGCTAACCTTCTTTGTTTTTCCAAGTGTTTGTCGTGTTCTCTAATTTTGAAAGGTTTCACAAGGCGGTGCCGTCATGAGACATGATGGTCATGTGATGGCATACATGATGCGGGACAAGATATTCAGAAATCTTCCTCCGGTGACCTCGTTCCCTTTGGGTCATTTTCCCATGTGCTTCTTGAATGGGCCACATTTTCATTGTTGTTTCCTCCTTATTGCTTACATGCTACATCTCATGAATGGAGAAGCAACATCTCATGTTGAGCCATTTAAACTTGGGTACAGCCACATGCATTTGCACAATTGCACCAACAATATTACATTTGTTGCTCAACATGCTAAATGGAAACATTCTTTTCACAACAAATTTGCTCATTATGAATGGATTGACTCACATTATGAATGGCTTCATGCATCTTGTCTTTCCATCTCATACTTGATATATGAGCTTGTGCACTCTCTTAGCAAACTTGTTCTGTACCTTGATGGACAATTTATACATGATGTTCATTTTGTCCAACATCAATTGCATGATAACACAATCATTTTGAGCCATATTTTTCATGTTCATGCTATTGATAAACCTTCTCTATATGACATCATTTTACATAATGGTTGCATTAATCGCATATACAACACCGTTGTGTGCACAACAAATGAATTTGCTCCCATGGATTCTTTGCATACCATTCTCTATCATTCTATTAAGCTTCATGATACTTCTCGCTCACATTCTAGTTGGACGAACTCATGCTTAATTGATGGACACCTTGTGTGCGCTAACCAATGTATTTCCAAGTTTACTTTGTGTTTGCTCGTTTTGCATGTACACCATCTCAAAGACATCTTGGAGTACTTTGATCGCACCATACCCTCCACTCTGTCCAATTACAAGTCCGTCCATGACTACCGTTTTCATGGTGACGAGGTTTCTGATCCGAGGACGGATCTTTCCCAAGGGGGGAGATAATGTGGAGCATCCTACGGTCATCCCCATGTACACGCTGACTACTCCCCAAGCCCCAAGTGCCATTCGACATAAGGTGAACTCGCTCCTAAGTGTCTCCTCTTTCAATTCACTCGAGACATGGATGCTACCTCAAGAACGGACCTCGTGTATACTCAGGTACATCCAAGATGACCATGGCGACATTTGGAGTGGAGGTCAAGACACCATGGATGCGGAGCGGGAAGTGCCTCAAGCGGAGTCGTCGCCAAGCTACAGCGGCCGGACATCCGACGCCACCAAACCGAGGAAGACCAGAGAGATAGGCGCCAAACTAATCTACAGTAGCTGAACATCGGGCCGACCCTCAGACATCCGGCGCTACAAGATAGGCCAGATATCCGACGCCCTTTCCCGGAAATCAGGCGCGAGGAGTCCATAAGCTCGCGGAGACGGCCACCTCCAGCCGAACATCCGGTCTACCCAGCCCAAACATCCGGCGCTTCCTGAAGGCCCATACTGCCGTCCCCTGTGCGGGCAGATGTGGACATAGGCCCATGTATCTCTCTCTCTCTCTCTCTCTCTCTCTCTCTCTCACCCCCCTGTCTCGCCTTGTACTATAAATAGACATCCCCCTCCTCCATCTAGGGTTAGCAATGGTTTAGCTCATAGTTAGTTGAGCATTGCTCCTTCCACTTACCTCCTCCATGGAGATGGCCTCTATGTTAGAAGATCCAAGTGAATGTCAAGGCCCCTATCATAGGGAAGATCCTCCGGGATTTCAAGGCCCCATCTCCCCTTGGGAATTGGGATGAATTTTATCATGTATCCTCTTTCCCGTTGTTGTTCATGTACCTTTGTGGATCTTGTGTGGATGTGAGTCTAGTGGATGTGTGATTGGGCTTGTTCTTGAGTGTTTCCTCTTGTGATTTCTCCGTGTTCTTTCCCGTGTTCTTCGTGGAATCGCCCTCCAATTCGTGAAACATCAACATCTAGGGCTTGGCCCCGTATCAGAAAGTCTCACATCAACTAGGCAAATCAGCAGGCTATGGAGATGCCCATCAATCGATATCGATGCGGGGAGTAGGGATTGCCTTGCAATGGATGCAATAGAGCTATAAGTGTAAGAAAGCTCCAATTAAACTAAGTGGGTGTGCATCTAACTTGCTTGCTCATGAAGATCGCGGGTATTTGAGGAAGCCCATCATCGTAATATACAAGCCAAGATCTATGATGAAAATTTCCCACTAGTATATGAAAGTGACAAAACTAGAGACTCTCTATATGGAGAACATGGTGCCACTTTGAGGCACAAGTGTGGTAAAGGATAGTAACATTATCCCTTCTCTCTTTTTCTCTTTTTTTTTCTTTTCTCTCTTTTTTTATGGTGGGCTTATTTAGCCTCCCCCATTTTTTATCTTTCATCCGGAGTCTCATCCCGACTTGTGGGGGAATCATAGTCTCCATCATCCTATCATCACTGGGACAATGCTCTAATAATGATGATCATCACACTTTTATTTAATTACAACTCAAAATTACAACTTGATAAAGAATAATATAGCTCTATATGAATGCCTCTAGCAGTGTACCAGGATGTGCAATGATCTAGCATAACATGTAATCAATGACGAACTGCGGCTTTGCCAAAAATACTATGTCAGCTCTATATGACCATGCAAAGCAATATGATGATGAACACACAAGTCATGTGACGAAACGGTGGAAGTTGCATGTCAATATATCTCGAAATGGTTATGGAAATGACATGATAGGTAGGTATTGTGGTTGTTTTGAGGAATATATAATGAGGCTTATGTGCGATAGAGAATATAATATCACGGGTTTTGGATGCACCGGTGAAGTTTGCACCGACTCTCGAGGTGAGAAAGGGCAATGCACGGTCTCCGGGAGGCTAGCAAATTACGGAAAGGTGAGAGTGCGTATATCCATGGAATCACATTAGTTATAAAGAACTCTTATACTTATTGTGAAGCCTTATTATCTCTCTCAAAGCAAAGCACTACTGCATGCCCCTAGGAGGTGGTTGGGAGGAGTTAACCATCACGCGCCCCCAATTCGAACAACACGATAAGATTTCATTTCAGACATAAAAATGCTCACACCTCATCACCATGCCATGACCAATATTTAGATGAGAATTAAATAACAAACTTTAATACCGATATTCCTACTAACCAATGATCATGAACCTATATCCTTTCATATTACTACATCAATATAATTAACCCATGTTTCATCTTTGGTGAGCTGCATGAAAGTTTTTATTATATCCCCCTTGAATACCTATCCTTTTTGGACTAGTCTTATTACACATGCGAATTACCATTCCTTATGCCTTATGCTCTCAAAAATATTTAATTGAAGCATGAGGGTTCAACTATTTCTGTAAAATAGGACCGCCGTCGTGCTCTAACAAGATATAAGTGAAGCACTAGAGCAACTGCCTAGCTCAAAAGATATAAGTGAAGCACATAGAGTATTCCAATAAATTATGATGAAAGTGTGTCTCTCTCGAAAAGTGTGTCCAGCAAACGATGATTGTGGCAAACTAAAAGGAAAATAAACTATAATACCTGACGCTCCAAGCAAAACTCATATCATGTGATGAATAAAAATATAGCTCCAAGGGACATACCGATAGATTGGAGACGAAAGAGGGGATGCCTTCCCGGTCATCCCCAAGCTTAGACGCTTGGTTCGTCCTTGAATATTACCTTGGGGTGCCTTGGTCATCCCCAAACTTAGGGTCTTGATGCTCCTTATTCCTTCATCCATCGTTGTCTCACCCAAAACTTGAAAACTTCAGCAGACAAAACTCAACAAAACCTCGTGAGATCCGTTAGTATAATAGACATATCAAATACTTTAGGTACTGTTATAAATTCATTCATATTTTATTATTGCATAATAGGTACTATATTCCAACTTGTCCATGGCTTATACCCCCTGATACAATCCACATCATCATCAAAATAAGTAAACTATGCAAGCAAAAACATAATCTGTCTAAAATAGAATAGTCTGTAATGATTTATACTAAAACCATACTTATGTAACTCCGAAATTCTGACAAATTAGGACAACCTGAAAATTTTGTATAGCAATAATGTGTAAAAATTTCAGCAATTTATCACGTTCCAAAAGAGAGAATAAATTCATATACCTGGCGCAAAAGTTTCTGTTTTTGCACACCTTCTACTATCATCCAAATCATCCCAAAGGCTTTACTTGGCAGGAACGCTAATTTAAACATAAAAACACAACCATTACGGTAGCAACAATTGTGTGAACTCAAAATAATAGGAAGTAAAAAAATCAAAATTAAGACTATTGGGTTGCCACCCAACAAGCGCTTTCTTTATAGCCATTAGAGATAGGCTTGAGATTTTATCGATGCTCACATGAAAGATAATAATTTAAACACAAAGAGAGCATCATGTAACATGTGAAAAACACATTTAAGTATAATGTAATTCCTATGCATATGAATTTTATAAGCAAACAAATTATCAAGGCAAGAAGTATCTACCATATGCAAATAGGAAGAATGAAGCATTAAAAATTTGGACATCAAGAAAGGTAAGTGAGTAACATGGAAGTTTCTATAACCATATTTGCCTCTCTCATAATAATTACATGTAATATCATTTTCAAATTCAAAAATCTAGCTATCATATAAAATATTTTCTCCATGGTCCACATGCACAAAAGTTCTACAATCTTCAAAGATAGTAGGAGTAACATTAACTAAAGTCATGACCTCTCCAAACCCACATTTATCAAAAAATTCATAATATTGAACACTCTCAGAATATGTGGGTTTCTTTTTACCTAGAGTTGACACTCTTCCAAGCCCACTTTCAATACTATGGCAATTTTCATTATCAATAGTAAATTCATTATGAGGCTTAAATAAATTTTCAAGATCAAAACAAACATCATCACCCCAATCATGATCATTACAATAAGTAGTGGACCTAACAAAATCATCATTTCCAAGCTTGTAGTTTTGCATATCATTAACACAATTGACATTAATAGAATTTATACTAAAATCATTGCAGTCATGCTTTTCATTCAAGGAAGTATCATGAATCACTTTATAAATCTCTTTTAACACTTTATCACAATTTCACATTCACGATTTTCAAGCAAAACTTCATAAAGTTAATCAAGTGCATCCAACTCACTAGCAAGTGGTTCAACATAATCGGTTCTTTTGAAAAGATTAGCAAGTGTATGAGGATCCACATACCTTTATTTTCTATTTTAATGAGATGGCATGATTATTGCAAGCAAGCAAACTAACAAGCAAATAAGAAAATAGAAATATTTTTGTGTTTTTGATTTTTTTTGTAAAAGAAAATATAAATATAAATAAAAAAGACAAGCAAAAAGTAGAACAATTGGTTGATAGTTTGTGTGAAGGGACCTCGAGCGAAGTTGGTGATGTTTCCCCGGCAACGGCGCAAGAAATTCTTTCTACTACCTGTGAGCTGTGTTGGATTTTTCCTCGAAGAGGAAGGGTGAAGCAATATAGTAGAGATAAGTATTTCCCTCAGTGAGAACCAAGGTTATAAAACCAGTAGGAGAACCATGACAACTTGCGTCAACAATACCTGCACACACAAAACCAAACACTTGCATCCGATGCGGGAAAGAGGTTTGTCAAACCCCTTGAACTCGTTACTTGCAAGGATTACTTCTGATAGTGATAGATATATTAATAAAAAGTAAAGTAAAATAAAAGTAAACAAATTGCAGAAAGATATTTTTAGGTTTTTATAATGCGTTTAAGTAGACCCGAGGGCCATAGTGTTCACTAGAGGCTTCTCTCTCAAACGCATACCATACAGTGGGTAGACAAATTATTGTTGGGCAATTGATAGAAAAACGCATAGTTATGATTATGTATTCATGGAATGATCATGTATATAGGCATAACATCCATGACAAGTAGATCAAAACGATTATGTATTTACTACTATTACTCCACCAATCGACCGCTATCCAGCATGCATTTATGATATTAAGTTCATGACAAACAAAATAATTTAAGCAAGATGACATGATGTAGACAAAGTAAGACCAAGCAATATGTTTAAACCTCCGTCATTTTACCCTTAGTAGCAATAATAAAATATGTGTCTTGTCCTCTTCTCTCACTGGGATATAGAGCACCGCGTGATTGAACCCACTACAATGCACTCCTCCCAATGAAGGTAAATCAGTCTAGTTAGCCAAACCAAATCGGTAGATCAGAGAGACTTGCAAAGGTATAACAATCAAGCAAAAATAGAATTCAGAGAAGACTCAGTTAATTTTTATGAATAATTTGATCATAAACCCGCAATTCATTGGATCCCAACAAACGCATTGCAAAAGAAGATTACATCGGATAGATCATCACGAGAATCGCAAAGAACATTGTATTGAAGATCAAAGAGAGAGAAGAAGCCATCTAGCTACGAGCTATGGACCCGTAGGTCAGTGGTGAACTACTCAAAAATCATCATGGAGGCATCAAGGTGGATGTAGACGGCCTCCGTGACGGATTCCCCCTCCGGCAGAGTACCGGAAAGGGCCTCTAGAAGGGGTCGCAGAAGAACAGAGACTAGCGGCGGCGGAAAAATTGTTTCGGGTGGCTCTGTGATGTATTTGGGGTAATTGGGAATATATAGAAGTGGAATTAGGTCAGGAGGCCCCACGAGGGGCCCACGAGCTAGGGGGCGTGCCGGCCTAGCTCGTGGCCACCTTGTGGGTCTTTTGGCCACCTCCCGAAGCTTCCTGGGTCTCTTCTGGTCCAAAAATAACTCCCATAATGTTTTATCCAATTTGGACTTCTTTGATATTGATTTTCTGAAAAGTCCAAAAACAGGCAAAAATAGAAACTGGCACTGGGCACTGAGTTAATAGGTTAGTCCCCAAAATAGCATATAATTGCATATAAAGTATTCAAAATTAATAATATAATAGCATGAAACAATCAAAAATTATAGATACGTCAGAGACGTATCAGTCTTCTCTAATAACAATATGACACGTCCGGTACGCCCCGACCGTAGTCTAGAGGCACTAAGGTAAACCCCGGTCGTAACCATAATGCAGTTTGAGCACGTGGACTCCAGGTACACCCCGGTCATCCAACTACTAGGTTGTACCAAATTTAGCATCCTAAACTCACACAACTATTATGGTAAAACTACAATGCAAGAAAATATTGGGTGATATGATCATGTGGAACTTGCCTCATACTGACGATCCTTCAATCTCACAATCTTTATCAAGCTACTCTTCGCTCTCCTTACACTCTATCGTAAGTAAAGAGCAATCATAAACAACCATACAATACAATTAATCATACAACAAGTGTTGTGCATGGTGTCAATGTCATTGTGTTGTGAGATCATGTGTCAAGGTTAACTCATAAAGAGTTTGGAAATGAACATAGTGGTTGTCCATTAGAGTACATGTGACATAAGGTTTCACATGCAAGCTTCGACAATGGTTCATCACATAAGAAGTATGTGATGTAAAGTTATGGTTGTCAAATACTCCCTCTGTTCCTAAATATTTGTCTTTTTAGAGATTCAACTATGGACTACATACGAAGCAAAATGAATCACTCTAAATTATGTCTATATACATCCGTATGTAGTCCATAGTGAAATCTCTAAAAAGACAAATATTTAGGAACGGAGGGAGTACAATCAAAGAATCTTAACAATAGAAGTCAAGGTCTATGAATCTTAGATAGCCAAGTTCATGTTCAACTTTGAATGACAACTTAAACTTGTTAACCTTTTATGAGTTCGAATACACTAGGGTTTGAAAATGATAACTTAGTCTAGCTTCCAAATCAATTTGAATTTTAATTAGGGATCACCCTATTTTAATTAAAATTGAATTGAGTTTACAAATTGATTTGGTTTCACAAGTTCAAATTGAATTATTAATTATTTCATAATTGACTAAGTTAGTTCAACCTAACTCAATTTCATTTTATAGTTTTACCTAAAGTCAAATACAAATCCAATATAATTACTATAGTTTATTTTATTAAATAAGTTTAAACCAAATTTGAATATAATCCAATATATGTCACAGCCCTAGTTTAATTATGATTGCCAATGCATTCATGCATGCATTTTATTTTCAAATGAAATTGAAATGAGGATTTGATCAAGCCTCACCATTCAAAATTTTGTCCTATAAGCAATATAAAAATTTGCTTCAAACAAGTCCAAGAAAATGTTCTTGGTTCTCTAATAAAATATTGGACTGAGATAAAAATGTCAACCAATATTTTGGGATCACAGAAATATTTGTTTTGGGCATTGGAATTAATCCAACAATTAATGGCATTGGATTTATATTTGCTATATATAAAATATAAGTTCAATAATTCTGAAAACTTTCATGTGGCACTAGTGATCTACACCGAGATCACATGACTATTTTCAGTATTTGTACAAATGGCTAGGTATTTTATTTGAAACCAAAACAGACTGCACAAAAATGAAAACAAAACAAGAAAAGAAATAAAAGAAGAGGGCCTACATGGGCTTACCAGAACCAGGAAGCCGGCCCAGCCCAAAGGGGCACCTCCGTCTTCTTCCTCGGGACAGAAGGACGGGAGGGCGTGTGCCCGCGGCGTGCGCACACGTGAAAGCACATTTTCTTCCTTGGTGGTTTTGGTAATTAATAACAACATATAAGTCATTGAACTAATGTTTCCACTAAGTATATTTCAGGAAATGTTCAATGATAGGATTGGCAAAAGGATTGTGGAGATTGTGGAATACCCCAAGATGCAAGGAAATAGGTTGGCAAAGCTTCAAGGAAGAGGACTCTACATTTTACATTTGTGAGAAATCACTTTGAGTCCATAGGAAAGCCAATACTATTAAAAGGGGGTAAGGTTTTGTTGGTGAACAAAATGCTCATACGTGCACAAGTGATAGTCACCAAAAACACCCACAAGCTCTCCCACCAAAGTCTGTCCAAAGCCATATACTCAAAATCGGTGCAACCAACATTTCCATCCCGGTGCCACCGATTCCCATACTCAGACAGACTCAGCCAAACCCTAGCCACTTCGGTGCAACCGATTCAATCCCGGTGCCACCGAGTTTAGGTTGCCAACTCTCTGTTACGCAAATTCACAATATCGGTACCACCGAGATTGTTGGATCGGCGCCACCGAGATTGTCAATCTGACCGTTGGTCACCTTATCGGTGCAACCGAGTTTCCTATATCGGTCTCACCGAGATTCAAAAGTTGCCACTTTTGGTCACTTCGGTACCACCGAGATTTACACATCGGTGTCACCGAGTTGGTCATTTTGTGTGTAACGGTTGGATTTTTGGGGATGCCTATATATACCCCTCCACCACCACCTACTCGAAAGAGAAGCACTCAGAACTATTCCATACTTGCCCCATCCAGTTTTCTAAGAGAGAACCACCTATTCTTGTGTTGAGGTCAAGATCTTCCACTCCAACCATATGGATCTTGATTTCTAGCCTCCCCAAGTTGCTTTCCACCAATCCCATCTCTTCCACCAAGCTAAATCTGTGAGAGAGTGATTGTGTGTTGAGGAGTCTATCATCTTGAAGCACAAGAGCAAGGAGTTCATCGTCATTACCGAGCCTATTACCTTTTGGAGGGTGGTGCCTCCTAGATTGGTTAGGTGTCGCTTGGGAGCCTCCTACTTCGTGTTGTGGAGTTGAACCAAGAAGTTTGTAAGGGCAAGGAGATCGCCTACTTCGTGAAGATCTACCCATAGTGAGGCTAGTCCTTTGTGGACGGAAGCCGTTATGGAATAGTCAAGGTTGCTACTTCGTGGACCCTTATGGGTGGAGCCCTCCGTGGACTCTCGCGACCGTTACCCTCCGTGGGTTGAAGACTCCATAAACGTGGACGTACGATAGCACCACCTATCGGAACCACGGGAAAAAATCATTGTGTCTACAATTGCGTTTGATCTTCCTACCCTATCCTTTACTACTCATGCTTGTTGTTACTTTCCGCTGCTATACTCTTAGACATGCATGTGTAGGGTGTACTTGACTTGCCATGAAATGCTAAAACTGCCAACTCTAAAATTTGGGAAAAGGCAAAACTTTTATTTGGTCAAGTAGTCTAATCACCCCCCCTCTAGACATACTTTCGGTCCTACAAGTGGTATCAGAGCTTTGGTCTCCATTGCATTGGTCTCACAACCTAGGAGAGTATGGCGTCTAGTGATGGTAATTATCACCGTAGAAGTCCGTACTTTGATGGCACTAATTTTGCTAGTTGGAAGCACAAAATGAAAATGCATATTCTTGGTCATCACCCCGCCGTTTGGGCTGTTGTTCGTGTTGGCTTGCAAGGTGAATTCTTTGGAGATGGAAAGGAACCGGATCGTGAAGCGACCGCGGAAGAATTGAAGATGTTGCAATACAACGCTCAAGCATGCGACATTCTATTCAACTGCCTATGCCCAGAAGAATTCAACAAAACCAGCCATCTTGAGAATGCAAAAGAGATTTGGGATACTTTGGTTGATATGCACGAAGGAACCGAGTCCGTGAGAGAATCCAAGTTGGATGTTCTTCAAGGTCAGCTTGACAAGTTCAAGATGAAGGATGGTGAAGGAGTCGCAGAGATGTACTCTAGGCTAGCTCTCATCACCAATGAGATTGCCGGCTTAGGAAGCGAAGAAATGACCGACAAATTCATCATCAAGAAGATACTTAGAGCTTTGGATGAGAGATACGACACCGTGTGCACATTGATCCAAATGATGCCCAACTACAAAGATCTCAAGCCTACGGAAGTCATTGGAACGATTGTTGCTCATGAGATAACACTCAAAGACAAGGAAGAACTTCATCACAAGTCTAGCGGTGCTTACAAAGCCACAAGTGATGCTCCCGCAACCTCAAGCAACAACCTTGTCACCAATGAAGAGATAAGCCTCATGGTCAAGAAATTCAACAAGTTCTACAAGAATAGAGGCAAAGAAAGAAGCTCCAACTCAAGATATGATGAGAAGCGTTCGTCAAGTCGTGACCGCAATTGCTACAATTGTGGGAAGCCCGGACACTACTCCAATGAGTGCACGGCTCCCTACAAACGAAGAGAAGAGTCACCAAGAAGACGAAGCTCAAGGAATGCATCACACCAAAGAGAGAGAAGGAGTAGAGATGATCGTTATGAGCGAAGACACTCAAGGAGAAGTAGGGATTCGGAGAAGAAAGACAAGTACACCAAGAGCTATACAAGAAGGAAACATCAAGCTTATGTTGGTGAATGGGTTTCCGGCTCCGACTCCGACGACAACTCCGAGAGAAGCTATCACTCCGACTCCGACTATAGTCAAGATGATGGTGTTGCCGGAATTGCTCTAGTGACTACCAACTCCCATGATCTATTTGACTCACCAAACGAAGGGAGTGGAAGTTGCTTCATGGCTAAAGGCCCCGTGGTATCACACCCTCGAGTATCTTGATTTCGATAGTGATGAAGATGATTTGCTTTGTGATGATGACTTGCTCATTGATAAAACTAGTGATGTTAGTCAAAATGAACTTGATAATTCTCATGCTAGTCAAGATAAGTCAATTGATGATGATAAGATGAAAATAGAAGAACTAACTAAAGAACTAAACACTCTTAAGTTAGCTCATGAATCTACTCTTGAAGATCATAGAGAGCTTGTAAGAACTCATGAGAAGCTACGCTTCGAGAAGCTCAACTTGGAGCAAGAGCATAAGTTTCTTAAAGCTATCAATGACG
Organism: Elymus sibiricus; assembly: GCA_039707655.1. Lineage (NCBI taxonomy): Eukaryota > Viridiplantae > Streptophyta > Magnoliopsida > Poales > Poaceae > Elymus > Elymus sibiricus. The sequence goes on along the minus strand of CM077665.1, from coordinate 213,984,449 downwards.
ATCTCCGAAAGAAGACTTCATCTTATCTAGTCAAACGACTACTCTTGTCTACTTTCATGCCACAAGTTAAATCTAAACAAACTAGTAACAAAGGCAAGAAAGGTTCTTCATCTAGTAGCAACAATAAAAATGCTAAACCCAATGATGTTGCTTCTAGTAGTTCTATTGATTCCACTAATGATGTTTCTCTTAGCCAAGTTACACTTGAGCAAGAAAATGCTTTATTGAAAGGAATTATAGAAAAAGGTATCTGCAAGAGTCTTGCCGGGTGTAAGCAATTTGAGGAAATTGTACGCAAGCACGGAGGATACCGTAAGAATCGTGGTGTTGGCTACTTCAACGCAAATGGAGTTGAATGGGAAGAAGGTCAATATCCCGAGCCCAAGTTTGTTCCTCAAAAGGAGAAGTATGAAAATACTCTTCCCAAGGGGACAAGCACTCAAGATGACCTTCCACCACAAGACCACAAGCTCAAGGGCAAGAACAAGCTTCAAGAGGACATTGACTCATATGAAGATGGATCCCTAGCTATGGTGGAGTGGGTTCCCAAGGCTACGTCAAGCTCAACTTCTACAAAGACTACTACAACACCAAGGATCCCCATCAACTTGATGTGGGTCCCCAAGAAGAAGAACTAGAGAGTTCTTGAGGGGTGACTCCGCCAATGAAATTCACTCACATTCATTATTGGCAAGAATTTTTTGCAATCGACGTCAACTCTATGCAATAGTTCAAGGAGTCACACATTCCCTCAAAGGTAAGCAAGGGACAAGGTAATCAACAAATCAATGGACATCATCACACATGTTTTGCACTCCATGTCCATAGATATCCTTGTATTTGTCTCTTGTGTGTTGGGACTAACCCATGTAGGTTAGAAGAGTAAGGAAACAACAAGGATGCTCCCAACTCTTGGTGATCTTCATCAACCTTGAGCATCCACCACTACCTCACCAACATGAAGTCTTCATCGACAAAACCCAAGGTTAGTCTATCCCTCTTATGGGGGGATGTCACATCAAGGGGGAGCTTTACTCTAAGACTTGAGTCAAAGCATCTCTTAGTATGTGACAACATTAAATGCTTTATGTAAAAGTGGTAACCCCACTTGTGCTTAAACGATGAGTATGACCTATGATCAAGTATTCTTACTTGGCTCCTAAGTCAAATACTCATATATAGATGACTTCGTCATCGCCCTAGTGCTTGTTAGATGCTAGTGTGTATGTGCATGTTTGTCATGATTTCATTTGACATCTTATTGTGTGAGCATGTTGGTCTGCATTTATTTTCTCATTCGAGGACATCCAATTGTTGCTATTTGGCTTTTGTTTTATATTTTGCCAATTGGAGGGACAAGAATGCCTAGGACCACTCTTTAGCTATCTATGCTTTCTCACCTCATATCCTATTCATGCTGCATCACAAAATTTGAACAAATACTTTTCGATCCCTCTGTGTGTGGAGCACTCGGAGTTCCGTATCGACAAGGACTGACCATTAAAACCTCCCAAGTGCATCTCGGTGGAACCAACCCCAAAATCTCGGTCTCACCGAATGCCTAGGGTTGATCTGGTTTTCAATCTCGGTACTACCGATTTCATATTCTCGGTTACACCGAGTTTCCCTGTCAGCTGACAGTTGTGGAACTCGGTGACACCAAAAATTTAAAATCGGTATCACCGACAGTGAAGGGTATATAGTCTGTGGTCCTAACGGTTCGAAATTTCAATCTTCAAATCGTCGCGCCTCAAACCCTAAGCTGCCGCAGAAGGACCCCCTGGTCATCGCCTTGCCTTCCCGAGCCTCTCCGCCGCTGGGAACCCTCGCCGTCTACGGGCATCTTTGCCGCCGTAGCGGATCCGTCACCAAGCTAGGGTACGGATTCGATCTTTCTTGCGCTCCCGTCTGATTCTTGCGCAATAAAGTTGTTTTCTCTATAAGCCACAGTTTGCTCATCGTTCTATCCACGAGAAAACTCCGTAGATTAGTGAACCATCAATTTTCTAGGGTTTGCCTTCCGCCCGATGGAACTCGGTAGAACCGAAGTGAACAAATCGGTCTCACCGATTTGTCTGTCTGTGTTGCTGAGAACTGTCTCGATGAAACCAAGTACTTCTTTTCGGTCCCACCGAAAAGAGTGCCAAGTTTCTGTTAATGAGATAGTCAGTCTCGGTGGCACCGACAATTTTACTTTGGCTGTACCGATTTGCATGTGACAGAATGCAAAACTTTGAAAATCTTTTGTTCAATCTTTCAAAAACCAGCCACATTTTGTGATGACTTATCCTTTTCTGTTCCTCTATATTCTGTTCACAGGGTCAGTATGTCAAGTGCTGAGGACAGTGAGAACGACTTCAGAGAGAAGAGTGTTGAATTGGATTCTGGCACTAGTCCTGAATCTAGTTCATCTTCAGATCCAGGCACCCCCAGTTCTCATGGGTTGCCCAAGGCTGCTACAAGGGCCAGGAAGAAGCTGAATTCAGATGAGGAGGATTCAGACATCGTTCCAGAAGAGATTCTTGCTAAGAAGCAAGAAAAGGCTGCCAAGAAAGCTGCAAATGAAGCTACCTCTTCAAGGAGAGCTGTCAGGAAAGTGTATGCTAGCTCTGAGGCTATGAGAGCACCTGAAAGTGCTAGGACAAAGATGGCTCTTCACCTTGAGTCACCTCCTAAGAAGGCAGGGGAGAAGAAGGGTGCTAGGAAGAGGATAGTCTATGTCACTGGCAGGCAGACCTCCATGCTTGAGGACCCTGAAGAGGCTGTTGTTGCTGCTGAGGAGGAGGAAGAACATGTTGAGAAAGCCCCTCCCAAGAAGAAAAAGAAGCTTATGGCTGATGCTATGCCAAAGACTGGCACATCCAAGAGCACTAAATCTGCACCCAAGAAGCCTGCTGCTGAGAAGCCCAAGAGATTGTCCAGGCAAATTCCAGCATCTGAGAAGAACAAAGGGACTACCTCCAGAGTTGAGGATGAGGATGCTATGTCTGCCCTAAGGAAGCTTAGGCCACACCTTCCAGTACATAATGCCAGCTACCCACTTGCTGAGGATATGAAGAAGAGGAAGGACTCTGGCTTGAGGGCATGGAGAGCTGCTGATCCATATGCCCAAAGGAAGAAGACAGCCGTGGACTACAGATTCTTCACCAGAGAGCAACAGGATTTCTATGAAACTGTGCTGTTTGACAAGAGTCCAGCTGTGAGCAATATGCGGTATGTGGACTGGAAATTCATCAAGGAGAATGAGGACTATTTTCCAAATGTCCAAGATAATTTCCACTGCATTGGTTTGGATGAGTTTGTTGGCAGAGAGTTCACTGCTTGGAATGATGAGATGATCATGCAATTCTACTCCACTGCACATTTCTATTGAGATGGTAGGATTGTATGGATGACTGAAGGTGCAAGGTATGAGTCTACTGTTGAGGAGTGGGCTGTAAACTTAGGAGTCCCAGAGGTACAGGATGGTGACCTGGATGTTTACTCAGAATCCAAGGCAAACCACAATGCTATGGCCAACATGTACAATGAGATTCCTGCTGCTAATGTGAAGTCTCACAGGCTAGGATCTATCTACTTTCTTCAGGCTGGCCTCCGCACCATGAACACCATTCTAAGGCATACCTTGATGCCCAAGTCAGGAGATGACAAGATGATCCGAGGCTACTCCATTAACATGTTGATCCACCTCGACAGACACACCAGGATCAGAGTCATGGACTTGATTGTTGAGACAATCAAGAGGGTTGCTGCTGATCAGAAGCGCTCTTGCTGTTATGCACCCTACATCCAGATGCTCATCAACTCAAAGTTGGAGAAGCACATATTTGCTCTAGATCGTCCCCACTTGCCCCTACAGCCAGATCTCGAGGACAACGTTGTGGTGATGAACCCAGATCATCCCACTTCAGCTGCAGCTCAGGCAGAGGCAGAGGCAGCTAGAGCCACTAGTGCTCAGGTCCCTAGATCCAGGAACGAGCAAATGGATCTTTTGATCTCATCAGTTCAGGGCATGAAGAAGGACATTAAGGGGATTCTGGACAACCAGAACAGTCTTGTGAGGATCTTCGAGAGCAGGATCAAGACCCTTAATGATAAGGTGGATGGGCTGACTAAGACAGTCAATGAGCTCAAGAAGGAAGTTGACTCAGTGCCTCTTCCTCAGACTTCTTCTGATGATGATGATGATGAGGCTGGTTCTCCTCTTAGGCCAGGCACACAGTTTACCACTCAGGCCAAATCAGCCACTGTGCCAGCTCCATACTTGAGGCCCTCTTCATCAGCTCCTGCTACTGTCACCTCAGCTCCTGCTCCATCAGTTTCAGTTCCTCCAGTTGCCACACCAACTCCATCCACGACATCTGCAGAGATCTTCGCCGACGCTGTTCTCTCGACTCCTTCATCAACAACCGGAGGAGATCAGCCCAAGAACGCTTAGATATATGCCTTTGAACTTTTTGGTAACTTGTTGCCAAAGGGGGAGAAGTGTATATAGATCTTTAGGCTTCGAGTGAGAGAGCGTTTGGTGTTTATTGCTTTTTTCAAAACATTTGATCTTTTGGTTGCTTGTGATACATGTTTGTGGTGTTTGATCATACGCGTTATGTGTGATGCTACTATTTCCTATCATCTTAATGCTTATGAGATGATCATTCACCTTTGCTTGATTGTGTTGTGCTATGATGTTCATTCTAATTACTCTCGCACACCACCAAGATGTATGTGACATGGAAGAAGTGCCCCATGTACCTAATCGATTGTGCATTTGCATTCAAACGCAAATTTAAAATAATGCACAAATTTAGGGGGAGCTCTTGCTTATCACATACTTCTCAAAGCGATGATTATATTCATTGATTATATCATATGTCGAAGCTTTGATCTATATGTTGTCTTCAATTACCAAAAAGGGGGAGATTGAAAGCACATTTGCTCCCTTGGTGGTTTTGGTAATTAATAACAACATATAAGTCATTGAACTAATGTTTCCACTAAGTATATTTCAGGAAATGTTCAATGATAGGATTGGCAAAAGGATTGTGGAGATTGTGGAATACCCCAAGATGCAAGGAAATAGGTTGGCAAAGCTGCAAGGAAGAGGACTCTACATTTTACATTTGTGAGAAATCACTTTGAGTCCATAGGAAAGCCAATACTATTAAAAGGGGGTAAGGTTTTGTTGGTGAACAAAATGCTCATACGTGCACAAGTGATAGTCACCAAAAACACCCACAAGCTCTCCCACCAAAGTCTGTCCAAAGCCATATACTCAAAATCGGTGCAACCAACATTTCCATCCCGGTGCCACCGATTCCCATACTCAGACAGACTCAGCCAAACCCTAGCCACTTCGGTGCAACCGATTCAATCCCGGTGTCACCGAGTTTAGGTTGCCAACTCTCTGTTACGCATATTCACAATATCGGTACCACCGAGATTGTTGGATCGGCGCCACCGAGATTGTCAATCTGACCGTTGGTCACCTTATCGGTGCAACCGAGTTTCCTATATCAGTCTCACCGAGATTCAAAAGTTGCCACTTTTGGTCACTTCGGTACCACCGAGATTTACACATCGGTGTCACCGAGTTGGTCATTTTGTGTGTAACGGTTGGATTTTTGGGGATGCCTATATATACCCCTCCACCACCACCTACTCGAAAGAGAAGCACTCAGAACTATTCCATACTTGCCCCATCCAGTTTTCTGAGAGAGAACCACCTATTCTTGTGTTGAGGTCAAGATCTTCCACTCCAACCATATGGATCTTGATTTCTAGCCTCCCCAAGTTGCTTTCCACCAATCCCATCTCTTCCACCAAGCCAAATCTATGAGAGGGTGATTGTGTGTTGAGGAGTCTATCATCTTGAAGCACAAGAGCAAGGAGTTCATCGTCATTACCGAGCCTATTACCTTTTGGAGGGTGGTGCCTCCTAGATTGGTTAGGTGTCGCTTGGGAGCCTCCTACTTCGTGTTGTGGAGTTGAACCAAGAAGTTTGTAAGGGTAAGGAGATCGCCTACTTCGTGAAGATCTACCCATAGTGAGGCTAGTCCTTTGTGGACGGAAGCCGTTATGGAATAGTCAAGGTTGTTACTTCGTGGACCCTTATGGGTGGAGCCCTCCATGGACTCTCGCGACCGTTACCCTCCGTGGGTTGAAGACTCCATAAACGTGGACGTACGATAGCACCACCTATCGGAACCACGGGAAAAAATCATCGTGTCTACAATTGCGTTTGATCTTCCTACCCTATCCTTTACTACTCATGCTTGTTGTTACTTTCCGCTGCTATACTCTTAGACTTGCATGTGTAGGGTGTACTTGACTTGCCATGAAATGCTAAAACTGCCAACTCTAAAATTTGGGAAAAGGCAAAACTTTTATTTGGTCAAGTAGTCTAATCACCCCCCCTCTAGACATACTTTCGGTCCTACAACACGCGCCGGCCACCTCATGTGCCTGCCTCGCCCGGAGGCTCTAAGAGCGCCATGGCACCCCCCCTGGTCACTCTGGAGCTCCTTCCCATCCTCATCCCCTCTCTGTTCTCTCCCTCCCTCGGTCTGAGCGCGTCTGTTGCAGCCGCTCGCCGCACCCGCAGCCACCGGCTCCGCCTCGCCCTGCTTTGCTGCTCACGAGCTCCGCCTCATCGCCCAGCTCCTCCTCGCCGAAGAAATCGAGACGGGACTCCTCATCGCCGTCACCGTCGCCGTCTTCCCCGCCTCGGCTGCCGTATGCCGTCGTCGAATTCGTCGGCTAGGGAGCGCCTCTAACCTCGCCGTTGCCTCTAAAGGATCCGCGGTGAGCCGCTGATGCTCCTCCCCCTCTCCCCGTCATCCTCCCCATGCTCTGTAGCCTCGTGCCGTTGAGCCCGTATGGACACCGCCGCGGACGTGGTCGCCGGCGTGCATCCCGGCCGTTCCCCGAGCCCCCACTTACTCCACTGGATGCACGCGAGCGTGAGGAGTGCAGTGGTGCCCTCCTCCGCCATTCCCGTGGATCCAGGGTGGGCTCCGCCGTGGCCAGAGGCCACCGACGACGAGCCCGCCGGCTAGGGCCACCGATAGGTGGGTCTGGCCTGTCAGGTGGTTAGGATTAGTCCTAACCACTCTTAGGTCAACCCTGACCCACTGACAGTGGGCCGGCCGGCTAATTAACCCCCGCTTTTCAGGCTCTTCCAGCCGCTTTTATTAGATGTCTTTACTCAGACATGTAACTTCCGCTTGTTGTTTGTATGCTCTGAATTTTGGGTCATGTGACCCACCCTCCTTGTAACATTATACTATGTTGGCTCTTCGGAGCCTTCTAAATAAATGTTATGTTGTAGAGTTTTGTTGTGATGCCATGTTGTATCTACACATATCATGCATATTGCGTGTATGTTTGAAATGCATTGGTATGTGTGGGATTCGACACCTAGCTGTATACCTTTAGTAGCCTGCTTTACGGGGAAATGCCTCTTTGTGCTTCCACCGAGCCTTGGTAGCTTGCTACTGCTCCAGACACATTGATTGACCGGTGTGTATCCTTCTTGCTGTTGTGTCTGTCCCTTCGGGGAAATGTCTCGCAGTGTAATGGAGTCCATGTAGCCTGCTATGACTTCACTACGCGCAGTTGATGAGATTTATGTCCCACGGCATAATGGAGTCCTTGTAGCTTGCTATGACTCGTCTACACACGCTGATGACCGACACCTGCATTGTTGGGTTACGTATGCATGTCCTTGTACGGTTGTGCCACTTGGGTCTATAACTAGTCATGTCGACCCGGGTTCTTTGACGTGTGAATGCTAGCAACATGTTCATATCCGTGAGCCAAAAGGCGCAAACGGTCCCGGCCAAGGTAAGATGGCAGCCGTGGGTTACCGTGCGTGAGGCCGCAAAGTGGTGTGACATGTTACAGGCTGGATTCATATGGCTTAGGATTGGGGTTCCAACAGCGTTGGTATCAGAGCTGAACTGTCTGTAGGTTTATGAAGCCAAACTGGTCGATGTTGAGTCTAGTAATGCTTTAGTTATATAAGGGAATTGATTGTGGAAGGGAACGTAAGGCTCTTTTTACCCATTTCCTTGTGTCACTCTATTCTGAGTCACCCTCTTCCTTGCTACGGGGATTAAGGACTAGGCTTCTTACCTATCTGCTAGGATGACGAGTTACTGGACCGCAGACTTATAGAATGGTTGTTTGTGTCAAGTAATGTTCCATCAGAGTCGTGAGAAGTGATGCCAATGTTCTCACTGTGCCTTGAACCATGATGTTGAGTTATTATGCTGCCAAAATCTTGTGCAGGTTGCCTCATATTTCATGCACGTACAACCGTTATGATATCCGGGTTCTTCTAGGTTTAGATATGTTCCAGTGTTCTTCCTTGTTCTGAACCCTGGTTGTTTCCTTCAGGATGTCGCCAGTAACCCGGAGATTTGCTAGTCGTGGTTAGAATCATGGAGATGGTAGGGATGAAGAAGATCCTCCCAACCCGCCTCTGTTGGCGGAGGTTCTGCTAGAAGTTGAGAGGAACAAGCGTGCCACCAACCGTCTGTTGGAGCACATCGAGCAGAATACAGCCCATCAGCGCAATGAGCTAGTTTCCATCAGAGACTTCATCAAGTTGCAACCGCCCACCTTCCATCATTCCATTGAGCCACTGGATAAAGATGATTGGCTCCGGAGTATCAACAACAAGCTGCGTTATGCAAACGTGGCTGAAGGAGACAAGGTTACCTATGGCGCATATCACCTTGAAGGTTCCGCCAGCCTATGGTGGGAAAACTTCGAGGCCATGCGACCTGCAGGCCAAGCTACTTCATGGAAGGAATTTAGTAAGGCTTTTCGTGAGCATCATATTCCCCAAGCCCTGATAGATCGTAAGCAAGAGGAGTTCTGCAATCTGACCCAAGGCAAGATGGATGTGGACGCCTATAGTCGTGAGTTTGAACGCCTCGCGCGTTATGCCCCAGAAAAGGTATTCACAGATGCCAAGAAGCAAGCAAGGTTCAGGAAAGGCCTTAGCCCGAAGCTTCGTCATGATCTTAGTCTGCATGAGTTCATTAGTTTCCAGGTTCTTGTGAACAAAGCAATCCAAGCGGAGACAAGTCGGATGACCTATGAGGAATCCCGCAAGCACACCCATGATATTGGGTCATCCTCAGTTGCTATATCCCAGAAGCGTAGGATATGGATCCTGAACGCCGCTCTTCCTGCTGGATATGCACCAAGGCCATCCTATGTGGCGCCTCGCCTGCCAATGCCATGTGCTCCCCACAAGAACCTTGTCAACCAGCTGTTCAACCCAAATCCATGTCCCACTTATGGAGCATGCTTCAAATGTAGCTAGCCAGGGCATTATTCAAGGGATTGTCCCTTGCGTGGTTATGTTCCACCCTCTTCTTCAAGTGGTGTTGTTCGCTGCAAGCCGCCAACAAAGAAGCCTGATGCCAGGTCAGTTGTTTACACTCATGGATGTGTGCACCATGTAACTGCAGAAGAAGCTCAAGATGATGCTAATGTCGTGCTTAAGACGCTTCTTGTCAATTCTCATCCAGCTTCAGTTCTGTTTGACTCAGGAGCATCCCACTCCTTCATCTCTGAACGTTATCCTCCTTGCATAACATTGCCTTCGAAGTTATGCCCTCTCCATTAGTAATTCAAACTCCAGGTTCCAAATGGCAAACTAATGCAGTAAGCCATGGGAACCAAATCCTTGTCGATGGTTTAGTATTCCTTGCCTCTCTGATAGCCCTCAAAACTTCAGACATTAATATCATTTTGGGGATGGACTGGATGACAGCTCATCATGCCAAAATTGATTGTTTCACTAGGTCTATTCAGCTTACCCATCCTTCTGGCCAGATAGTCAATATCCAAACCCATATTCCAGAAGGCCGGATATATTCTCTCAATGCCAATCCTCTTCCAGACCTTGAAACATCCTGGTAGTCCGTGACTTCCCGGATGTCTTTCCAGAGGAACTGCCAGGTGTTCCACCTGACAGAGAAGTAGAGTTTGTCATAGATCTTATTCCAGGGACCGCTCCAATTGCTAGGAGACCATATAAGATGTCACCCCAAGAGTTAGCTGAGCTTACAATCCAACTCGGTGAATCTTTGAAGAAAGGTTTCATCCATCCTAGTTCTTCTCCATGGGCTTGTCCTGTCCTCTTCGTCAAGAAGAAGGATGGTACGGATCGGATGGTTGTAGATTATCGACCAGTTAATCTGGTGACGATAAAGAACAAATATCCGCTCCCCAGGATCAACGATCTGTATGATCAGCTCGCTGGATCCACAGTCTTTTCCAAGATGGATTTGAGATTAGGTTATCATCAAATCAAAATCAGGAACGGGGACATTCCAAAGACGGCTTTTGTCACTCGTTATGGCCAATACGAGTACACAGTCATGTCCTTCGGTCTAACCAATGCCCCGCTTAATGAATTCGATCTTCATGGAGTATTTGGACAAATTCGTTGTGGTTTACCTCGATGATATCCTAATATACTCGAAGAACGAAGAAGAACATGATGAGCATCTTAGGCTGGTATTGATGAAACTTCGAGAGCATCGCCTTTACGCCAAATTCTCTACATGCGAATTCTGGTTGCCAGAAGTGACCTATCTAGGTCACGTAATCTCTGCGAAAGGTATTGCTGTCAATCCCGAGAGAGTTCAAGATGTCCTTGATTGGACTCAACCTGAATCGGTGAAGCAAGTTAGGAGTTTCCTTGGCTTAGCGAGCTACTGTCGCCGCTTCGTTGAGAACTTCTCCAAAGTTGCCAAACCTCTAACTGAACTCCTCAAGAAAGATAAGAAGTTCGAGTGGACTCCAAAGTGTGAGGAAAGTTTTCAGGAGTTGAAAAGACGACTGACTACTGCCCCGGTACTTGTACCCCCGGATTTCACAAAGGACTTTGTTATCTACTGTGATGCCTCGCGACAAGGTCTAGGTTGCATTCTTATGCAAGATCGTCATGTGATTGCCTACGCATCTCGACAGTTGCATCCACATGAGGAGAATTATCCAACACATGATCTAGAACTTACCGCAGTAGTCCATGCACTTGTCACCTAGCGACATTACCTTCTAGGTAATCATTGCGAAATATACACTGATCACCAGAGTCTCAAATATATATTCACCCAACCGGATTTGAATCTCAGGCAAAGACGGTGGGTTGAGTTGATTACGGACTACGACTTAGGAATATCTTACCCCCCAGGCAAAGCCAATGTCATGGCTGATGCACTAAGTCGTAAATCCTATTGTAACAACCTCATGTTGCTACAAAGTCAACCACTTCTCCATGAGGAATTTCGTAAGTTAAATCTTCACATTGTTCGTCGAGGATCCCTTTCTACCTTGGTGGCGAAACCGACTCTTGAGGATCAGATCATAGAAGCCCAGAAATGTGATCCGGGTATTTCTCGAATCAAGAGGAATATTGCTAGTGGAGCTGCTAGATGTTTCTCTGTAAATGATCAATGTGTCATATTCTTCGAGAATCGCTTGGTGGTTCCCAAGATACGAAACTTAAGACAGTTGATCCTTAAGGAATCTCATGAATCTCCTCTCACGATTCATCCCGGTAGTACTAAGATGTATCAGGACCTACGCCAGAGGTTCTGGTGGACCCGGATGAAGAGAGAAATCGCTCAGTTCATTGCTAACTATGACGTTTGTCGTCGCGTTAAGGCAGAGCATCAAAGGCCTGCTGGCACCCTTCAGCCCTTGGCTATTCCCGAGTGGAAATGGGACAAGGTCGGTATGGATTTCATCATCGGCTTTCCAAAGACTAAGAAAGGGAATGATGCCATCTTTGTGGTCATCGATCGCCTTTCGAAAGTTGCTCATTTCCTTCCAGTTCGAGAAAGTATAACTGCTAGTCAGTTAACATATCTATATATTTCTTGAATAGTTTCTCTTCATGGTGTTCCTCTTGAGATCAATTCAGATCGTGGAAGTCTTTTCACTTCTCGATTTTGGGAAAGTTTCCAGAATGCTATGGGAACTCATCTCTCCTTTAGCAGCGCTTATCACCCTCAGTCAAGTGGTCAAGTCGAAAGGGTCAATCAAATTCTCGAAGATATGCTCAGAGCCTGTGTTATCTCATTCGGAATGAACTGGGAGAAATGTCTTCCATTCGCCGAGTTTGCTTATAATAACAGCTTCCAGTCTAGCCTGGGCAAAGCTCCTTTCGAAGTGTTGTATGGACGAAGATGTCGAACGCCATTAAACTGGTCAGAAACCGGTGAAAGACAATTCTTTGGACCAGATATGATCCAGGATGCAGAAGAGCAAGTTCGCATCATTCGTGAGAATCTGAAAACAGCCCAATCTCGTCAAAAGAGTCAATATGACCGCCATCATAAGGACGTAAGTTATGAAGTTGACGAGAAGGCTTACCTTCGGGTTACACCTCTCAAGGGTACCCATCGCTTCGGTATCAAAGGCAAATTGGCTCCTCTTTACATTGGTCCTTTTCGCATTCTCGCTAAACGAGGAGAGGTTGCCTACCAATTGGAACTACCTCCGCAACTTTCCAAAGTTCATGATGTGTTCCACGTTTCTCAACTCAGGCGTTGCTTCAAGGATCCTGTCCACGAAGTAGACCACGAAACGCTTGATCTTCAAGATGATCTCTCATATCGAGAATATCCTGTTCGTGTTCTCGATGAAGCCGAGCGCAGCACTCGACGTCGCAGCATCAAGTTTCTCAAGGTTCAGTGGTCGCACCATTCCGAGGATGAAGCAACCTGGGAGCGCGAAGATCGTCTTCGGCTTGAGTACCCTGTACTCTTCCCGACTACGCCTGAATCTCGGGACGAGATTCTTGTTTAGTGGGGGTGAGTTGTCACACCCCTAGTTTAATTATGATTGCCAATGCATTCATGCATGCATTTTATTTTCAAATGAAATTGAAATGAGGATTTGATCAAGCCTCACCATTCAAAAAAATTTCCTATAAGCAATATAAAAATTTGCTTCAAACAAGTCCAAGAAAATGTTCCTGGTTCTCTAATAAAATATTGGACTGAGATAAAAATGTCAACCAATATTTTGGGATCACAGAAATATTTGTTTTGGGCATTGGAATTAATCCAACAATTAATGGCATTGGATTTATATTTGCTATATATAAAATATAAGTTCAATAATTCTGGAAACTTTCATGTGGCACTAGTGATCTACACCTAGCTCATATGACTATTTTCAGTATTTATACAAATGTCTAGGTATTTTATTTGAAGCCAAAACAGACTGCACAAAAACAGAAAAGAAAACAAGAAAAAGAAATAAAAGAAGAGGGCCTACTTGGGCTTACCAGAACCAGGAAGCCGGCCCAGCCCAAAGGGGCACCTCCGTCTTCTTCTTCAGGACAGAAGGACGGGAGGGCGTGTGCCTGCGGTGCGCGCACACGCGCCGGACACCTCCTGTGTGTCTGCCTTGCCAGGAGGGCTCTAAGAGCGTCACGTCACCCCCCTGGTCACTCTAGAGCTCCTCCCCCATCCTCATCCCCTCTCTGTTCTCTCCCTCCCTCGGACCGAGAGCGTCCATCGCCACCTCTCGCCGCACCCCCAGCCACCGGCTCCGCCTCGCCCTGCTTTGCTGCTCATGAGCTCCGCCTCATCGCCTAGCTCCTCCTCGCCGAAGAAATCGAGCCGGGAGCTCCTCATCACCGTCACCGTCGCCGTCTTCCCCGTCTCGGTTGCCGTACGCCGTCGTCGAATTCGCTGGCTAGGGAGCGCCTCCGACCTCGCCGTTGCCTCTAAAGGATCTGCGGTGAGCCGCTAATGCTCCCCCCCTCTCCCCGTCGTCCTCCCCGTGCTCTGTAGCCCCGCGCCGCCGAGCCCGTACGGACGCCGTCGCGGACGTGGTCGCCGGCGTGCATCCCGGCCGTTCCCCGAGCCCCCACTTAGTCCACTGGATGCACGCGAGCGTGAGGAGTGCAGTGGTGCCCTCCTCCGCCATTCCCGTGGCTCTAGGGCGGACTCCGCCGTGGCTAGAGGCCACCGGCGACGAGCCCGCCGGCCAGGGCCACCGACAGGTGGGTCAGGCCTGTTAGGTGGTTAGGATTAGTCCTAACCACTCTTAGGTCAACCCCGACCCACTGACATTGGGCCAGCCGGCTAATTAACCCTCGGGTTAGGTTTTAATAAAAGCCATTACTTAAATAGAGACTGACATGTGGGTCCCGCGTGTCAGGTTTGACCTGGACCGGGTCAGTTGACCTGCTGACGTCATGATGACATAAAGCTGATGCAGTAAATGATTTCCGTAATAAAACTAATTCCAGAAAATAGTTCAAACTTTTAAAAATCATAGAAATTAATCCGTAAGTCAGATTGAAATAATTTATATATGAAAAATTATCAGAAAATCCAATGAATCTGATGGTGGCATTTTCATGCATGTTAGAGCAAGCTAAATAGGCAAACTTGGACATTTTGTTCCAAACACAATATGCCACTTCACATATGGAGTTGAATTTGAACCTTGGGTTCAAACCATCTTCATTTAACATGTTGATAGATGCATTAGCTCAAACCAGAAACATATTGCCATGCCATTATCATGCATCATTGTGAAGCATTTGCCGTGCTTAATTTATACCTTGTTTGTCCTTGTCGATAGACTTGCGAGACGTAGTTATCGACGACATCAAAGAACAGTTGTGTTCTTCCGATAAACAGGCAAGCAACCCCCCCCCCCCCCCCCCCTTGAGCATTTCGATATAATCCCACTCTCTCGCTCTTGCTCTCATTTCAATGCATTAGGACAATGCGATTCAACTGCTACTTGTGTTACGGTAGATGAACCCACTCCTTTGCATGACCTGTCATTGTCACAGTAAATAGCTGAACCAAGCAACCTAGCATACCTGGTAGATGCTTGAGCCATGTTGTGCTATAACCCTGTTATGCTTGCTATGCTTAGAGTTGTGTCAGGTCTGATTCATTTGGGTGATGAACCGGAGTGAAATGATTGTGTCCTGATGATGAGGGTTAAGTGTTGAACCTGTTTTGGTAAAGGTAGCGATGAGAGGCCATGTAGGAGTACATGGTGGGTTGTCTCATTGAGACCGCTCATAGGAACTGAGTTCCGTGTTTGTGTTCCAAGACTAGCTACTACCGCACATTGGGTTCCGGTAACTCGACCCCTCTCGGCCTATTAACCTACTTTGTTCTCAGTCCAGGAGTCGCGGTAGTTCGAAACGTTGATAGGTGTGGCACGGCCTGCGATGTGGATGAACGGCCCAGTCGGGACCGGCTTGGGGCCCTGCTCACAACGTTTGAGTCCATGTTGGAAACCTCGGCCGGACTTCCATTATGGGTTCCAACTCAGATAGGCAACTGCCTTGGACGTGAGTCGTTGTAAGTTAACGTCCATGGCCGACTCCCTCGCCTGGCTTCCGCTTGATGGTTGCCGAGGTGCCTTTTTAACGTGCACATGGCGATAAGTGGCGGGAGCATGTGTGACGAAGTACACCCCTGCAGTGTAATCTATCTATTTGAATAGACGCGTCCGCGGATATGGACTACTTGGAGACTTGCATTGTTCATAGACAATTTAAATGGATACTCTAAAATGCTCCAGATAAGTGTGAGTGCTATGGATGGCCTTCTCGTAGGAAGACGAGAGAAGATCCATAGTGGTGTATTGATATGGTGAACATGTGGACTCGTGTGTGCTCTCTCGTAGGGAGACGAGAGAGTAGTGATACATTGGTTACTTTATCGTAGTTTAGTCTAGCCAAAGGTCAAAGCTGGCATTCTGCAGTGAACCCCACAATCCCGTTCTTGATACATGATGCATATGTAGTTAGTTCTGATGTAAGACTTGCTGAGTACCTTCGTACTCACTGTTGCTTATTTACGTTTTCGCAGAGATAGACGTTGTTCATTCTATGTTCTTCTTGACGTTGACATCGACGGATTAGCTCGAAAACCCAGATAGGAGTCTGGATCCTTTGGTAGGGTCGTTGTAGCTTTTAAGGCTCTTCCAGCCGCTTTTATTAGATGTCTGTACTCAGACATGTAACTTCCGCTTGTTGTTTGTATGCTCTGAATGTTGGGTCATGTGACCCACCCTGCTTGTAACATTATACTATGTTGGCTCTTCGGAGCCTTCTAAATAAATGTTATGTTGTAGAGTTTTGTTGTGATGCCATGTTGTATCTACATATATCATGCATATTGCGTGTATGTTTGAAATGCATTGGTATGTGTGGGATTTGACACCTAGCTGTATACCTTTAGTAGCCTGCTTTACGGGGAAATGCCTCTTTGTGCTTCCACCAAGCCTTGGTAGCTTGCTACTGCTCCAGACACATTGATTGACCGGCGTGTATCCTTCTTGCTGTTGTGTCTGTCCCTTCGGGGAAATGTCTCGCAGTGTAATGGAGTCCATGTAGCCTGCTATGACTCGTCTACGCGCAGTTGATGACATTTATGTCCCACGGCGTAATGGAGTCCTTGTAGCTTGTTATGACTCGTCTACACACGCTGATGACCGACACCTGCATTGTTGGGTTACGTATGCCTGTCCATGTACGATTGTGCCGCTTGGGTCTATAACTAGTCATGTCGACCCGAGTTCTTTAACGTGTGAATGCTAGCAACATGTTCATATCCGTGAGCCAAAAGGCGCAAACGGTCCCGGCCAAGGTAAGGTGGCAGCCGTGGGTTACCGTGCGTGAGGCCACAAAGTGGTGTGACATGTTACAGGCTGGATTCATATGGCTTAGGATCGGGGTCCCGACAATATATTTACTATTGTTTATTTATTTGATTTTTGTTTAACTAAGGTCAAATAGAATCAAAAAATATTGACTAAAGTTCAACAGTTTTCAAACTAGTTTGAGTTTGAACCTAACTTAATTTGAGTTCATCTTGCCCTAAAGTCAATTATTAACTCCAAGACAATACTAGGTTTAGTTTGATTTAATTAACCATTTGATTTAGTTTAATTCAAATTAAAGCTAGGGTTTCAAAGTTATATTCAAACCAGGTTTGAATTAATTCAAAAGTTATTAGAATTTCTCGAAGTCAAATAATGATCCAAATAAATATTTGGTACATTTCAATTTAAGTTTCTGATCTCATTTGTTTTATAATTTTTTTATCAAACAATTCTTAATTCAAATTAAACCTAATTGGGTTTTATTTCTGTTTGAATTCTGGCCTCTATTGTATTCTGTTCAAGATATATTTTTAGATTATTCAAGTTTGAGCTAAAGTGTTCTGTGATGAAAGTATATTTCACTATGTTCAATTTGCAGAAGGAATTAATTAATTTGGGTTTATGAAATGCAAGTTATGTCCTATTCAAATTCAAATTCATTCAGTTTGAATTTGAATTTTAAAACTTATAAACATGATATATTTTTGGACAGGGTGAGTAGATTTCATAAGGTCCATTTTGCAAAAAGAATCACCTATTTGACTTGTAGATAATTAGTTATGATGGTTTGAAGTTCAGGGGCTTTTCTATAAAAGTGTAATTTAATTTTAATTAACCGAAAGACTGAACGGACACGGCTGCAACATGTCGCGTTGTGCTTGCTTGAGGGGGTGTCCATTGTGTCTCTAACCGACGGACGGCGGAGCCTTAGTTAGAAAATGTTTCGTTTTAAGTCGTGTGTTGCGGACCGTAGAATCTAGATCTGATGGTTGTGGGTGCATACCCATTTGGGGATTTAAATGGATCTAATCTAGATAGTCAAAGGCGGATCAGACGGCAGAGATGAGATCACCGGCGATGGCAGTCACGGCGGTGCCGGAGTTGGAGGAGATAGAGGCGACGACGCTCGGCTTCGACGCGGACATCTCCTTCGGTGGTTGTCGGCGATGGTGCGGCTCTCTACAACGCTCAACGCGTCGCGACGAGTCCAATGGTGGCCACCTCATCGTGGCGCACATCCTCTGGCACCAACAGAGAGTGGCCGGAGCGGCGCCTCGTTTCGGTCATCGTTGTCGTCGTCGTCATTTGGATGTGCCTCTGCACGAGGAGAACAGTGAGGGAGGGATAGGAGGCTGCGGCGAAACAAATGGGGGAACAGAGAGGTCGCGGGGCTCTCAAGGGACAGCAGAATCGGTCTCCGAAGTGTGGGTGGGCGGTGACAATCCGGAGCTGAGCTCGAGAAGCCTGGGGACGGGGAGGTTGCGGGAGGAAGGGGAACAGATAGATTGGGCTACGGGGGTCTTATAGGGACGGTCAGGTGGTGCGGGCGAGGCCGGAGGCGTGGGCATCGTGGGGGGATCACAGGCCATTACGGACGGCGTGGGGGTCGTGCGGGAGGAGGGAGGAGCTCCTCACATGTGGGGCCCCCTGTCGGTGAGAGAGAGGTGAGAGTGCGGGGGCGAGCTGGGCTGCGCGCGCTGCTGGCTGGCTGGGCCACTGGTTGGGCCGGCTAGCCTGGTTGGCTGGCGGGCTCTTCTTCTTTTTTTGCTCTTTTCAGTTTTCCTTTTCCTTTTCTGTTTTCTTTATAAATTCAAAAGGGCTTTGATTTGAATTTTCTGTAAAAACTAACTTGCCCTAAATTCCAAACGGAATATTTGTAAATTGGTGCACATTTTGTTTGGGCATTTTGGACATTCAAATACTGCACTTATTTTTCCTTTTTGAATTTGAATTTGTTTTCACAACCAAATTTGCTTCAAATTCATTTTAGAAAATGGAAGAGAGTCAAGAACATTATTTGGACTTATGAAATTTGATTTCCTGCCAAATAAATATAAAACCTTTTTTGAATGATTTCCTTTTGATTTGAATTGTTTTCAAAACCATTTTCAAATCTTGGGTGTTCAATTTGGCTTTGCTTATTGCCTGGGACTTATCAAGAATACTTTGCCCAAATAATATTTACTAAGTGGCTTGTGTTCCTATCAAGGCTTGATAGGGTTTCATCTGCTTGCATTTGGATTTCCTTCCTTCTAGGCAATGAATCAAGCAAATCAAAGTCAATGACAAGCACTCTTAGGCAACATGGTATTTCCTAGAATTTTTTTAATTCCATGTGAATCTTTTTAACATACCAGATTTGGGAAAAATCTGCGATGTGACAACCTTCTCGAGAGAGCCTCACCCGAGTTGCGTGTCATGGCAGAATGTCTTGTTTGATAAGAGGTTTGCCAAAAACAAGTACGAACAAAAAGATTATCATCGCTTTTATCGAAAGCTTTGCTTAGTTTTACTGGTTTAGCCAGTTTTTATTTGTGTGTTTGTCCTAGTTTGAGTGTCCCTGGTGTCTTATAACTTTCACTGCATTGTCTTGAAAGTTTTCAAGTTTCGAAAGAAATTTTAAATTTCCCATTCACCCCCGTCTAGTCGATATACTCTCGAGCCTACATGACGCTATAGTGTGCTATTAGCGAGACATTGTATATTGATTTATTTAGCGAGACAATTCTCTACACGCTATAGCATGCTATTAGCTGTGATATAGCGCGCTATTTTTTCAGTGGTAAAAACACATCAAATGATAGTTTTACACAACAAATCCCAATTCTTACAAGGCACTAGCTAACTACATGTAAGTTGTTGCGGGATGGAACAATATTTGAAAAATGGTTTTGTGTCACCGTTGTCCTCGAAGGCGCGGTCAAAGCCCTCAGTCAACAACGCTTGGTCGTCTTCGAGCAAGCGACCGTCGACTTTGCTAGCAAACGGTTCGACGGTCGACAACGCGTGAACGTCGTGCAGAGCATGGAGGTCATCCATCTTAGCGAACGCTTGGTCATCCATGTCACCAACACTTATTGGCAAGCGTTGTCCAACCATGCGCTAAGAGCCTGCCGGTAGTCACCGACGTCAGCGAGAGCTTGCTGGTCGTTCTTGCCCACGAGCGCTTTCAAACTAATTTTGTGCGATTAACTGTCTATTTGATTAATTAGTTGTCTAACTAAATGGAAAAATCTCTACTTCTAATTTTCTATAGACATAATTAATTGTCAGCCTAATAATTAGTAGCACTAATGACTTAGTTTTTTAATTGATTGGGCGTGAAAAGATACCTATTTAAATGGACCTAATTAATTGCACATGTAATTAACCGTCTGGCTCATTGATTGTGTTAATGGCTTGATTTTCAAATGGCTACGACGCTAGATTTTCAAATTCTTTTCACATTAATGGTTACGTGATTGATTTGGTATGATTAGTTTTTTTTCCTAATTAATTAATTGCCTTCCTGATTGGAAAAATAGCTACATCTAATTATATGTAGGTTTAAATAACGTCCTCCCTATTAATGAATCATTTTTTGTAAATTGATTCGGCGTGAAAAAATGACTACCTAATTGGATCTAATTAATTGCACATATAATTAACTATCTAAAGGACACAAATTTCCGCGTCCCCCTAGTCGCCTCCATAAGCGACATGGATGGAGACCACATCGAGCAGCGCCACGACACCCTCCATCCCTGCCCCCTTGTCTTCACCGGAGGAGCCCGCTGGGATAAGCCCGGGCGGCGGACGGCGACGGAGGGGATCCTCTGCTACGTCCAAATCTGGGTGGGGGAGGCTCGCCCTGTCCTGCATAGTGTGCTTGACGGCTTGGCTCCTCGGCGGGGCCTCCAGCGGGTAGCGGTCACGGTGGCCTCGCCGGCAAGGTCCGAGACCTTGGCCTGGTGGCTCCTGCCTGACGCGTCCGGGTGGGGTGGCGGCCCCCCGTCTTGTTGTCTACTACCGACCGATGGAGTGTTGGGTGCCGGATACGGCAGAGGCGCGACTCACGGTGGCTCCAAGGCTCACTCCGCAGGCTCTTTTGGGTGCTCTGGTGGTGTGGTTCGGGCTGGCTGCGACTCTTCGTCGGTGGCATCTTGGGGGGTCTACCAGTCGGGAGGGTTATGTGACGGTGCGGCTGGATCTGGCCGGATGCGGCTTGTCAGTGTCTTAGGCCAACGGCAAGGACCGTGGTCGCTTTTGTTTGGTCACGGTGTGGTGGCTTCGTGGGAGGTGTGCATGCTAGCGGAGGTGCGGTGTGGGGGGGTGGTGTTGGGCGGTGCTTCAGGCAAAAGCTTGTCCGGCTTTGGCCAGTCGATGGCGTCGGCGTCCGTGGACGTTGTGTTACCTCTTTGGAGGCGTCGTTGTGGAGTCCACCCCCTACACACCCTCGATTCCAGCTCTTCGGGTGAAAGCCTAAGGCCAGGTCGGGCTAGGCGACAGCATCGACATCATCGTTTCCCTCTTTGGGGCGTCATCTTGAAGACCTTGGGATCCGGTCCGTGCTCTCCATAGGCTAGATGCTCACGGCGCTGCAGTCGGCAGGTGCCCGACCGGCAGAGTGGAGGTTCTGCCATCACATCTTTGTGCAACGGTGATGATGGTGGCAGGATGTGCATGATTGTGGTTGGTCTTTGTCCTCGACAATCAGCTTGCTTCTGAGCGTGAAGTCGGAGTTGCGGTGTCGGGGGGAGGAGGAGGGGCGACACGGTGGCAACGATGCCAGGCAATGGGCATTTCGGACTATGTCCGCACCAGACGTGCTCATTTTCTCCTGCGATGCACGTCATCAAGGTCAGAGTTGCATGTTCTTCGTCATCGCCGGCCGATTGTTTCGCTTTGGGCAACATGGTTCCCGTGTGTCATCCATTCGAATGGGCCTTGACGGGTCGTCCCCGCTGAAGTCGGAGTCGCTTGATCGGGAGTGTTGATGATGATGACACTGCAAACAACCTCGACGATGTCCTCGCCTCAACGGTATGTGTGGGTCTTGTAGGTGCCAGCTCGGTCATGGTGCCCTTTGTGAGTGTTGTAACGGTTTTAGCCCGGTTTTCCGTAAATTAATAGGGCAATTCCCTTCTGCTTTCTTAAGAAATCGAGATCATCAGGGGCCGAGTTTCGAACAAAAAAATTAACTAATTATCTAATTAATTGCATTAATGTTTCAATTTTTAATTGATCCACACTTTGTTTTTGTTTATTTTTTTCCATTAATGGTTGTGTACAAAGGACTACATACACATTCACGTTTAATAGTAGAGATATCAACATTTCATACCAAGCTAGACACTACGCCAAAAAATAGATCATCATCATCCTTACAAGTAGGTTGAAATCTTATCCATTTGGCAGATTATCAGCAGAAATTAATGTTGTGCGGCCAGTCAGATTATACAGATCTTATTCACTTCCTGTGTATCCAACATATTTACCAGCATAAATCTTTGGTCTGTACAACACATATATACATACATTCCATGGGAAAATGTAAGATACCCAGCCAAAGTCCAAAAGAATGTTATGAACCTCGAATGCCAAATATCTGTGAGGATTAATACAATTTGTCCAGGGGTATATATAAGAAATATGAACCTCTCCAAGTGTTTTCTGTGGGCAAATACAAAAGTTTTTACAGTTAGCATTTGCAAAAAAAAAAAAAAAAGTTTTTACAGTTAGCAGGAATATAGATATATAAAGTGCCAGCTGGTGATTGCCAGGTCCTCAGTCTTGATCAAGCTTGGCTCCACATACGTAGTTATGAACCTCGTAACAAATCAATGATACAAATCTAATGAAAAAGAATATGGCTCTCCACAATAAACATGTCCAAGCTGTGACGAAAAAGTTACTGGTCATGGGTTTTCTCATCGATATCTCCCGATTTGTACCTTACTCATGCTACTCTCCAGCCTCTGTATGCTTGCCGCAACACGTCCAACATTTGGCTTTGAATCTATGTCATCCTCATCAACATTGTCAATGTTAGTCTGTAACTTGGCACCACTATTGGCAAGACCTGTGTTTGCCATTACACTAGCACCCGTGACATCACTATTTTCAACACTTCCAGTGCTGGGCTTTGCACTAGTACTGTTGGTACCAACACTGGCAATATCTCCGCTGCTGGGCTTAACATCCAAGTCCTTGGCTTCACTATTCGCTATGCTTCCAGTGTTCCGCTTTACATCAAAGTTCTTCATATAACTGTTTACAACGCTTCGAATGTTTCGCTTTCCATCAATGTTCTTTGCATCTCTGTTGGCAATGCTTCCAATGCTGCTCTTTGTGTCAACACGGCTGGCACTGCTCCAAGTGATGGGCTTTGTATCAACAGTTTTGTCATCTTTGTTGGAGATGCTTCCAGTGAAAGGCTTTTCATCGGAGCTTTTGGCATTTTTGTTTGTGATGATGCTACCAGGGTGGGGCTTTACATCAGAGTTATTTCCATCCTTATACATGATTGTTCCAGTGTTGGGATTTACATTAGTGCTTTTGGCATTGCTGTTGGAAATCCTTTCAGTAGGTCGTACCACATCAGCATTCTCAGTGTTACTGTTGATACTGCTATTAGTGTTCCACTTTGCATCAATTCTCTGGGCACAATTGTCAGGCATGCTTCCGATGTTGCATGTTACATCAATGCTCTTAGAAGCAATGTTGGTAACATTCTTACCATCATCACGCTGAAGCCATTTATTCTTTAGACACTGTGCAGCTGTCGGACGCTTCTCTGGGGCAAAATCAAGTAAAGGGCATAGAAACTCAGCAAATTCGCGGGCATCTGATTGAGGAATTTTATATTTGTCAACTAGGACACGTTCAATAGATGAGAATTTCAGTCTTCTTATCCGCTTCAGATCTCCATGGCGGTCAAAATACTCCTTCGATTTTGTTCCCATTGTAGCAATCTGAATTCGTGGCAAAAAAATATATTGATGAGTTTGTTGATTGTATCAAAAAGGTTTAGTCAGAATAAAAGTACACATACCTTTCTAGGCAGCTTTCCTAAGACCTCCATCATTAAAGCCAAGTGATCCTGTAATGATGAACCTTTGGTCATTAACAAAATGCATGAGATATGGAGTGGAACGTCTACAAATATTAGTCCAGACAGAAAAAAAATCCATTTCCCACATCATATAATAAATTCGAAGTATATCTACTTTAAGTGTTTCAAAGCCCACAGAAAATTCCAACTAATACAGTATTATGCTGTGACATTTCCGAGAACTGTACATTAGTCTCATCTTATCTAATTAGAAATGGAGCCCTCTACAGACTGTAGCAGGTACTACCTCCGTCCTGGTTTACTAGTCCCCCTCATATTTTGGGTCATACTTTGACCATGATTTTAACTAATAAAATATAAGTTATACGTACCAAAAATAATACTATCATTGTAAACTATACTGGAATACGAATCCAAAAATATAATATTTGATGACTTGCATTAACATTTTGCTAGTCAAATATGTGGTCAAACTTTGACCCAAACAACGATGAGGACTAATAAACCAGGACGGAGGTAGTACATGTTAACATAGCAAACATCCTTTTGTTATCAGAAAGGTCTTCCATCTCCGTTTGGAATAGCAATACATATGAGTACATTGTATTAACGATACTGTGGATAAACATGTCAGTTTGACTCTTCAACATGATAGTATGTGTCAAAATTGCAGTACCTTAACATTCCTCATATTCAGTCTACCTTGCAAATGCGCCACATGATTTAAGGCAATTCAAAAGACAACATCAAGCAAACGGACTAGGTTAATGAGGAATGTAACAAATACCTCATCTTCGCTGTACCCATGGCCTTCCTTGGGCGTAAATAGCATTTCACCCGTTGCGAGCTCAAAAGTTATACACGCAAACGACCACATATCAACAGAAAATGAGTATCCTGCACCGAGAATGACCTCTGGTGCCCGGTACTGCCTTGTCTGAATAAAATCTGTAAATTGCTTGTCAGCCCAACAAGCATTTCCAAAATCTACAATCTTGCATGTCATATCAATCCCATCCAAGCTTCTTTCTGCGCGTGCAAATTCTACAGCTGATTTTCTTTTCTCAGCAAGCTTTGCAAGCACCCTCCTTGCTCTCATCTTCAGTTTCTTATCAATCGGGTTAAGAACAGTTTCTCCGTTAGGATTCCCCTCAGGCCTCTCAAGATTAGGTTTAAGTCCGGAGCGAATGGGGTCCTTTGAGGGATCGATTGTTGAAACAAGCAGGACATTTTCAAGTTTCAAATCTGAATGGATGATTCCAAGCTCTCCATGCAAGTAGTCAAGTCCTACCAAAATGGACCTGCATATTTCCTTCACCCTACCCAGTCCAATGCCTTTGTAGCGGTTGTACTGTACTAGCTTAAGTAAGCTGTCTCCAAGGAATTCAAAGACAAGGCAGATATGCTGCCCATTTGGCCCTGCATGCTTGAAGTGATCTATCAACTGGATGGTGCATTTACAGTTTGATGGATCTCTCTTAGTGATCTCTGAGAGGAACTCAATTTCATGAAGAGCAGCTTGAGCAAACTCTGGTGCACTCTTCTGAATCTTAAGAGCAACGAATTTCTACAAATAAGGGAGCATTATCATGATCAGCACTTCCTATGCACAAGTGAAGCAATAAACTGAAACTCTTTAGAATTCAGTACACGCTAACAGAGATGCAGCTAACCATAACAACTCTACTATGAACTTATTTCATGTTAACCAACATAATCTGTGATTACATGCCATTATGGCATTATACACAACATTAAAAGAACTGTCCAAGACCTTTAATTTGTCAAAAGAATAACTGTAATTTTCTACGCCATAATTGGCAATTTAACGTCTGCCAGGTAAAATCAGCCAGCCTAATCATTCAGTCATCAAAAAGTTGATGTTTTCCTCCAGTAGCAGCAGAAATAGGTAAACGAATCCCCGATTAAAGAGAGAAAGGACAAACTAAATCCGCACTACATACAGCTACCATCGGTCCCTTTCGGGGACCACGCGCAGGGGCGCGCGCTCGCAACAAGGAGCTGACCAGTGAGTCGGCGGCAGCCGCCTTATATGATCTAATCGATTTCGACTTTAACAACCCACCCATCCACCCTTCACCTCTAATTCGGCAAAGGACGAGATCTAGACCATGCGTGCATTAGACGGAGGATAGGACTGGATCGCGATCATCTCCGGTTCGGGGGTTGGAAGGATCAGATAGGATCTGGTCCGAACAGCGTGGAATAAAGGTTGGGAAAGCGGCCGACGGACCTGGGACTCGACGTCGAAGGCGAGCCAGACGGTGGAGAAGTTGCCCCAGCCGAGCTTGCGCTGGGTGACGTAGCGTCCGGCGGAGAACTGGTCCCCAGGGCGCACGGCGTGGTATCCGCCCTTGCGGTACCCGTCGACCCCCTCGTCCTCCTCCTCCTCCTCGTCCCCTGACGACGACGGCGACAGCGACGCCCGCGACATTGCTCCTCCTCCTCCTCCCGAGATCCGGCCTGCGGGGCCCACCTCGATCACCGGCGGCGACGGGGAGCCGTCGGTGGTTGCTCGTTCGCTGGCAAGTTGGTTGATTGGTTGGGTGGTTTCCTCTTCGGTTAGGTCGGGAATCGCGGAGGCGATCGAGGCGAGGGTGGTGGTGGGTGGGTGTCGCGTTCTTTCCTTTTTTCGGGGCGGGAGGCGTGTAGGACGCGGCGAGGTTTCCTACCTGCTATTTTTGATGTATTGCTTGTTCATCAGCCGGGAGAGCATTTCGCTCTCAGGTTGAGGTTGTGTGTTCTCATAAAATGGGGTGTGTTTGACCTTTGTATTCAGCTTTTGAAACATCATAGTGTAAAACACATGTTTTTCTTTTCTGGAATACGCACATCTTCATTAAAGAAGGAGAGGAGGGAGACTTCAAAATTTTCACAGTCTTACAAGTTATTACATGCGGATTTCATCCGACACCATCTCACACCTAAACGTATTTCTCATGATCTATCCACACTCCGCTCGCCTCTTCGAATCTCGCTATGTTGTCCTTAAGTAGCCCTGTCTTGGCCCAAAGTCTACCTTCGTCTCGGATTCTCTCTGTGGTTCTTGTTAGTGAAGGTGTCGTCCCGTTGAACATAATATCGTTTCGGTGTTTCGAGATCATCCACATATCAAGGAGGCACTTGGCTCGCGTAGCCCTCTGGTGTCTTGTATCTTGGTCTTGCCTAATCCACTAATCACCTAGAGTCTCGTCGTGTCGCGGCTCGAACACCCGCCTACCGGTGACCGTCCCCAACCATTGCCAGATTTGCCTCGCGAAGACGCAGCTGATTAGGAGGTGTTGAATGGTCTCGTCTTGCTAATCACATAGTGGACATGTATCCTGCTGGGATAGACCGCGTCTGGCTAATCTGTCAGATGTCCAGCATCGGTCCTGGACGGCAAGCCAAGTGAAGAATCGGCACTGCAATGGTGCTCTAGACTTCCAGACGAACGACGTCATGGGCGACACTTCAAGGCCCGTAAACCTGGCCGCATAAGCAGACCGGGTCGAGAAGTTCCCATCTTTCTCCCAGGCCCAACAGATCGAATCTTCCACTCCATCCGTCAACCTTGTGGTTGCCACCCTCGGCCAGAGTCTGAAGAATTCATCGAGGGCTCAGCCATGAGGTCCGCTCCAATATCTTCTGCACATCAATCGTTTATGATCGCGTCTGAAACTAGTCTTGTGTTCCTTGTGCGCTTTGGGATTCGGCTGGATATGTCTGGAGTGAGCTCACAGATCCTAAAGCCGTCAATCCAGTTGTCCTCCCAAAAGAGTGTATCCGTGCCATTGCCCACTGATGCTCTCGCTGTCGCGCGGACAAGTGCCAAGGATTCGGCCGGCACATGTCAAGCTCTACCCAGGGTCATTCATTGTCGCTCCTGTGTACCCAGGGCTAACGGGCTTGTAGCGCCTTATTTAGCCATCTTAGGTTTGGGATCCCAAGCATGCCTGCCCACTTTGGTCTGCACACCGTGTCCCACGCCACTGCACAATTACCTCCCGTTGCTTCCTTTTTGCCACACGCCCACACCAAAGAAATCCTTGGCAGACCTTGATAAGTATTGTGATTTTTTTTGTTGGTAGGTCTAGTGCGAGCATCTAATGTATTGGGATTGCACAAAGAACTGACAAGATTAGGTTGAGGCGCCCACTCTTCGGTAGCATTGCCGCCTTCAAGTGAGGAAGGCAGTCCGCTAGTTTATCCACAAGTCCTTACAATTGAGTTGCCATTTGTTTCTTATCGTCGGTGGTAGTCCAAGGTAGGTGCATAGAAACAATGTGATCTCACAACCAAGGGACATACAAACAATTGTTATATCATCCTGAGAACACCGGGTAGGTAGAGAGGCACTTTTGTTCATGTTGGCCATCAACCCAGATGTTTGTCGAAATAATTGTTGGAAATATGCCCTAGAGGCAATAATAAATTGGTTATTATCATATTTCCTTGATCATGATAATCATTTATTATCCATGCTATAATTGTATTGATTGGAAACTCACATACATGTGTGGATACATAGACAACACTATGTCCCTAGTGAGCCTCTACTAGCCTAGCTCGTTGATCAAAGATGGTCAAGGTTTCCTGACCATAGACATGAGTTTTCATTTGATAACGGGATCACATCATTAGGAGAATGATGTGATGGACAAGACCCAACCGTAAGCATAGCATTTGACCGTGTTAGTTTATTGCTACGGCTTTATCCATGTCAAGTGTCTGTTCCTACGACAATGAGATCATGCAACTCCCTGACACCGGAGGAATGCCTTGTGTGTATCAAACGTCATAACGTAACTGGGTGACTATAAAGGTGCTCTACAGGTATCTCCGAGGGTGTCTGTTGGGTTGGCGTGGATCGAAACTGGGATTTGTCACTCCGTATGATGGAGAGGTATCTCTGGGCCCACTCGGTAATACAACATCACAAGAAGCTTGCAAGCAATGTGACTAAGGAGTTAGTCACGGGATCTTGTATTACGGAACGAGTAAAGAGACTTGCCGGTAACGAGATTGAACTAGGTATGGAGATACCGACGATCGAGTCTCGGGCAAGTAACATACCGCTGGACAAAGGGAACGGCATACAGGATTAATTGAATCCTTGGCATCGTGGTTCGACCGATAAAGATCTTCGTGGAATATGTGGGAACTAATATGGGCATCCAGGTCCCGCTATTGGTTATTGACCGGAGAGGTGTCTCGGTCATGTCCACATGATTCTCGAACCCGTAGGGTCCGCACGCTTAACGTTCGGTGACGATATAATATTATTGAGTTATGTATGTTGGTGACCGAATGTTGTTCGGAGTCCTGGATGAGATCCCCGGACGTCACGAGGAGCTCCGGAATGGTCAGGAGGTAAAGATTTATATATGGGAAGTCATATTTTGGTTATCGAAAAAGTTTCGGGTTTTTCCGGTATTGTGCCGGGAAGCTTCTAGAAGGTTCCGAAAATTTTCGGAGGAGTCCGGAAGTCCACCAAGGGTTCCACCACGTTCCAAGGGTTTGCATGGGCTGAGGGGAGGCGCCCTGGCCTTATTGGGCCAGGTGCACAAGTCCCTCAAGGCCCATGTGGCTTGGGAGAGGTGGAAAGTCCACCTGTGTAAGGAAAGTGAGGGAATTGGACTAGGAGTCCAACTCCTCCCCCTTGGCTGCGCCCTAGGGCTTGGAGGGGCTGATCCCCACGCCCCTCCACCTATATATAGAGGGGAGGGGCGCCCCAAGAGGACACACCAAGCCCTTGGCACCTCCCTCTCTCCCTAGATCATTTTCTCCTTCGTTCGTTGTTCTGGTAGCGCTTGGCGAAGCCTTGCTGGCACTGCTCCACCACCACCTAAACCACGCTGTCGTGTTGGTTGAGAACCCATCTACTATTCCGCCCTCGCTCGCTGGATCGAGGAGGCAGAGACGTCATCAAGCCGCATGTGTGCTGAACGCGGAGGTGTCGTCCGTTCGGCGCTAGATAGGGACGGATCGCGATTGGATCGTGAAGACGTACGACTACATCAACCGCGTTATATACGCTTCCGCTTAGCGATCTACAAGGGTATGTAGATACACTCCCCCTCTCGTAGCTATGCATCTCCATGGATAGATCTTGCGTGCGCGTAGGAAATTTTTTGTTTCCCATGCAACATTCCCCAACAGTGGCATCATTAGCTAGGTCTATGCGTAGATGATATGCACGAGTAGAACACAAAAGATTTTGTGGGCGTTGATGTTCAGATTGCTTACCACCTTAGTCTTATCTTGATTCGGCGGTATTGTGGGATGAAGCGGCCCGGACCAACCTTACTCTTCCACGTACGAGAGACCGGTTCCATCGACTGACATGCAACTTGTTGCATAAAGATGGCTGGCGGGTGTCTGTCTCTCCCACTTTATTTGAATCGGATTCGACAGAGGCGGTCCTTGTAGAAGGTTCAAAGGCAACTTTATTATCACCGTTGTGGCTTTGCGTAGGTAAGAACGGTTCTTACTAGTTGCCCATAGCAGCCACGTAAAATTTGCAACAACAAAGTAGATGACGTCTTGTAACGCCCAAGATGCGATCCTATTCTTATTTTGGCTCAAGGGCCTCGACAGGGATAGAAGCACATCTCGTCGTTTCGCAAGAATGGATATCATTACAAGTACATGTAAAGAAGAGATGAGTATATGGAATTGGCTTACACTCGCCACAAGCTAAATCAAGATCACATCAATACAACAACATATACAATCATCATACAGAAGAGCAGGGTCCGACTACGGATGAAATCAAACGATAAAATGACATCCATTCTTGCTATCCCAGGCTGCCGGCCTGGAACCCATCCTATGATCGATGAAGAAGAAGAAGAACTCCAAATAAAACAAGCATCTTTCTCACGTCAAAGCATCACATTACATGTACCTGCAACTGTTGTTGTCGTAATCTGTGAGCCACGGGGACTCAGCAATCTCATTTCCAAGGGTATCAAGACTATTAAAGCTTAATGGGTGAGTTATGGTTAAGTGGTGAGGCTGCAGCAAGCACTAAGCATTTATTTGAGTGGCTAACTTACGATTACAAGAACAAGGGGGGATGATCGTCGCATAAACGGTCATGAATTAGTAATGATCACTAAGTGATCCTGAACACCTACTTACGGTCAAACATAACCCCACCATGTTCTCTCTCGGTTCAGAAATCACAAGTAGAGACAGTCATGGTTACGCACATGGTTGGTGTATTTTATTTGAGTTTACTTCAAGTTTGTTATGACCGGGTGTTAAACAAATTTCCCAGTTGCCACATAACCGCGGGCACAGCTTCTCGAAAAGATTTAACCCTGCAGGGGTGGTCCAACTCATCCATCACAAACTAACCACAAGCTGCGTTGGAATTCCTCAACCGCGGGATAGCCCGTAGTATTCGTGGAATCCCGATGGAAAACCTCAACCTCGAGATAGCCCGAAGTGTCCTCGAAATCCCGCGCACAAGACGTTCGAGAAAGGTAAAACAAATCTAGCAAGGCCACCCGACCTACCGACAATCCTGATAGGATCCGCGTATCTCGTTCTCAGGGCACAACCGGATGGGTCACACTACGAGTCAAACCAAACCCCGAGTTTCCCCGCGGTGGCCCCGCACTCTACCCATTTAGGACCAACACCATCAGCACTGGCCCCCTTGTATTATGTTGAATAACGAACCTCGGATAGCGCTAACTCCCTATGCGTCAAATTAATTATCAGTATTATTATGGTGGGCAAATGTAGTACCAATGTTGGGCCTTGCCAGGTGAGTTTTATCCCAAAACGAAAATCAAGGGGGTCACCATAAGAATCCCGAGCATGTTAGGAGCGCTCAATATGGAACATAACACCGGTACACAAGTAACTAGGGCGGCAAAAGTGGAACAAAACACCGAGCAAAAGGCCAAGCCTTCCACCCTTTACCAAGTATATATGTGCATTAAATTAAATAGCAATAATATTGTGATATCTCAAAAATGTCCATGTTGGCACATGGGAACAACTTGCACCTGCAACTAGCAATGCTATAAGAAGGGCTGAGCAAGCGGTAACATAGCCAATCAAGGGTTTGCTGGGATGTGAAGGGTTAGAGGCTTATCATGGCATTTGGGAGGCTTGACAAACAAGTGGTAGTTAGCGAGACATAACGACAGAAACGAGACAACTAGCATGGCAATGATAGTAGTGGTATCTAGGGAAATGTTCATCTTGCCTGAGATCTTGCTTGGAAGAAGAACGAATCCATGAAGAAGACGAACCGACGTAGTCGAACGAATCCTCACACTCCGACCGCTTTCGGAAATCTATCAAGAAGAAGCAATTCGGAAATAAACAAATGACACGGTAAACACCACAACATATTCATGACATGATGCGCAAGCAATGATGATGCATGTTAAGTTTAAATATGCAAGGCATGGCATGGCAAGATGCAACAGTTAAACACTACAAATTAAGTGAAGTTCGATATGCAACGAGTTGCATATTGACAAAACTCCACATTCAAATTATTTAGTTCACTCTCTTTTAGGTAGTCATCAATATTAAATGTTGTTTAACATGGGTGGTCAGGGCATAAGGTGAAGATGGAATTAAAACAATTTTAAATGGAGAAGGAGAACATACATATAACAAAATAATAGATCTACATATCATGAGAAATGTGGTTAATGTTGTTTTAACTACACAATCATTTTAAATGTTGTTAATCATGGCAAGAGGTGAAGCATGAACAACTACATCATCTAGGCATTTTAAATGAGGCCGAAAACAACATATAGCATTTCCGAAACGACCCCATATGCAAATTAAGAATTTGGTACAGATCTTCCCTAACACAATTTTAAATTTATTAAACATGAAAATAAAGTGGACCATGTGATTCTACACATTTTTTTAGTCAAGTTACATTTGTGGATCATTTTAAACGGAGCTACGGTTAATTAGTTATGCAACAAACCATTTACCATCGCATTAGGAAAATTTAAACAAACAACAACTTTAAACATTTTAATCATTCATGAAAGTTGCATATTATTAAACTACACAAAATTCTAAGCATTTTTCATATATAAAGTATTTTCATCCGATGCACGGTTATGTAGTTATTAAATGCATGATCTAGAGGGACTTTTCTGAAAAACATTAATTCACTGGATAAATAGGAAAATCGCAGCAGGGAAAAATACTATGCGGGCCGAATCTGGCTCAATTGGACTGGATAGGATCGTGCGCAACATAGCAATACATCACTCGGGGCGCGGGATAGGGCAGCTAGGGTCTCACCTTGTGGGCTCGGCCCAAAGGTGGAGCTGGGGGCTGGGCCGGTCGCGCCAGACGTGGCCCAGGATGGAGGCAAGGCAGGGCAGGCGTCCTTGGACCGGCGTGAGGCAGGCCGAGCGAAGGCTGCGTGCCTAGCAAGGCCCATGCGGGTGTGGCCAATGCGGTCAACGAAATAAAAGGGGAATCTTCTGGAGCGTCGGTCTCGGGCTGTTACAACTCTCCTCCACTAACAGGAGATCTCGCCCCGAGATCTTAGAATGAGAAGGGGAAGAGAAAGAAGAAAGGAAGAGGTAAAACTTAGTTGCTTCTTTGACAAATGAGTTAAACCAACGAAATTTGAAGTATTCAAAGATACAAAGAATGGCACAAGGAACAAGCAATAATTCAAAAGAATTTTGAGCAACACTTCGGTAGAAATAGAAGAGAAACTTGATAAGATGAAGAGAACTTTAGAAGAGGCCACAACACTCCGGTTAATTGAATAAGCAAGGAAAGAACAAGATCTTGACAAACCGAGATGATGGGTCGAAGAGAGCAACATCACAAAGCCTCCGGAACAAAGAAATAGAAATTATAATTTAGGAAAGAAAAGAACGGAGAAGAAATTAACAACTTCTATCACAATTGAACTTGAAAAGAGTCCTTACAAAGGAGAGATTGAACGGAGTTGTTGGAACATCAACAACGAAAAGAAGAAGCTTGCTGTACGTGGGCTTATGAAAACATCTCAAAATTATGAGGTGACAACCGGCCACTAACGAAAACAAAGAATACTTGGGAGAAAGAAGAGATGCAAAACTTCTTTCACCGAGAGGAAAAGAGAAAACTTGGATCATTGACGAACATCATGATAGCAACAATCCTTAGGAAATGCTTTAGGTGAAATCCAATCCAAGATAACTCCGAGAAAGAAATGATGGGTTTAATTATCTCACTCTTGATAAATTCTCTTCGAGACTCCTCATGAATCAAGAATGCAATAATACCATCTCAAAAGATGATGGAGAAAGAATTGCACTTTGAAATGCAAGATATGGAATACTTGAGCTCCTCCAACAAGAATCTTGAAGAACACTTTGAGAGTGAAAGAAATCTTTGATAAACCACCATGTAGAGCCTCCATGAAGAACTACGGATGGAAAATGATATAGAAAACAAATGAAGGTTGAAAAGAACAAGAGTTGAAGCCTTGCAAAGATTAAGATGGAACTTTGAGAAGAGATACTTGACAAAACTTGGAATTCCGGAAAAGAGAAGAAGAACAATTAGAATCGAAAATTTGATATCACTAGCAACTCCGGAAGAAGGATTGAAATTACTTGATGAAACAAGAATAAGAATTATGTTATGCTTATCCTTCATCAAGTTAAATTGATGACAAGCAACGGATTTGGCATACGACTTATTCTTCCTGAAAAGATTGAAGGGAGATATTACACACTTGAATAAGTCTTGAACGAAAACATCGGTAAGAATTGCAAACGAATGGGGATACATGAGAATGAAGAGATCAAGTTTTGCCTAATGGAAAACTTCAACAAGGTACCGGAATAATTGAGAGACGAACGAAGAGACAACAATTGAGAAGAATTTGAGAACGAAAGCTGAAAGCTGAGAACGAAGAACTCTTCTGAAATGATGGCCTTCGGAGGATCGAGAAATGAAAACAACTCTGAAATGCTCCGGATAGATATGGAAGGAATTACTCATGATTGAAAACAATTTGAGAGGATTGCACGAAGCTGAAACCATGACTCTTCAAGAGACTGGAATAAGATTTAAGAGAAACGCTTCTTCGGTCTTCAACGCTAAGAATGATATGTGTGACGCCCCCATTCTCGACCGTACGCTAAACATACACGCAATGCGTACGACCAAGATTAGGGACTCACTGATTGATATCACAACACAACACTAGACACAAATTAAAGTCATACAGCTTCATATTACAAGCCAGGGGCCACGAGGGCTCGAATACAAAGCTCGACAAAGCACGAGTCAGCGGAAGCAAATAATATCTGAGTACAGACATAAGTTAGACAAGTTTTGCCTTAAGAAGGCTAGCACAAACACAAGCAGCGGATCGAAAGAGGCGAGGCCTCCTGCCTGGGAACCTCCTAACTACTCCTGAGCGTCGGCGTTCTCCACGTAGTAATAGGCTCCAGCGGTGGTGTAGCAGTCATCTCCGGCGTACTCCATCTCCTGGGCTCCATTGTCTGAACGCGGCATCGTATCGAGGGGGAAAGGGAAAGCAAAGCAGCGGTGAGTACTCATCCAAAGTACTCGCAAGACTGACATCAGAACTATGCTAAGTATGCATCAGTATCAAGGGGAGGGGTTATATCTGGACTGACTGCAGAAAGCAAGAATAGGGAGAAGGCCTAGTCCTATCGAAGACTAGCATCTTCAGCATCTTGCAGCATTAGAAGAGAGTAGACTGGTAACTCATATATAGTCATATTATTGTAGCAATTTTATTAAGTAACCACGCCCAGAGATTCTTCCCCGACTCCCTGCGAGGAAGCAATCTCGGAGCCACAATTCATTTCAAAATTTAAATCACAGTTATAGTTGTATAAGGTCAAGGCACAACTCCAAGTCGTCCTGTTACCGTGGACACGGCTATTCGAATAGATTAATCATCCCTGCAGGGGTGCACCGCATCTCCAACATGCCTGATCACCTCCGTCCGGACACACTTTCCTGGGTCATGCCCGGCCTCGGGATAGCAGCACGTCGTCGCCCCACCTAGACTCAACGAAGAGGCCAGCCCGCCGGTCTAAATCCTATGCGCGCAGGGGTCATGGGCCCAATCACCCTTTGCACACCTGCACGATGCGAGGGCGGCCGAGGTCAGTCCTAGCACCCCTTATAACAAGCGCGGCGCCGTTGCGGACCACTCGGGCGCGCGCCACTCCATTGCTGACGTCTGAAGAGCTTCGGCTGATACAACGATGCT
Source organism: Elymus sibiricus (assembly GCA_039707655.1). NCBI lineage: Eukaryota > Viridiplantae > Streptophyta > Magnoliopsida > Poales > Poaceae > Elymus > Elymus sibiricus. The sequence continues at coordinate 213,948,465 of CM077665.1, read as the reverse complement.
GAGTGCCCATAACTTTCCCACGTGATGGTTTGGTGCGCAATAAGGCCAACGACCAACTCAGATCAAATACCCAACCCATTAGCATTTTATTAATGCGGGGAAAGCGCGACCCATGAAGTGCGGTCCGTCGCCCCGCCTCGAGGACCATGGCAAGGGCCTCTCCTGCCCGTCCACGCCTCATCAACATCAAACCGTGGGTACCCCTTAGGGCCGACCCATCATCAACATGTTTCTGTAACCAGGTCATAGTAACTGTGTGTATAAAACATCAAGACGGAACCTGAGGAATCACCCTCACGGGGTCCCGCTCGATGAAACCGTCAAGGTGGACTTAGAGGAATCACCCTCGAGGGTCCCACACTTGAGGGGTTGCACGACAGAGTCATCGCCGGGAGTGGTGAAGGAGGAATCACCCTCGATAACCACGACCGACTAGCTGCACTACAGAGCTAGCATCACGAGTACTTCACGAGGTGTCACCCACGGTACTCGATAGTAGCGCTGTAGAGTCATACAACTAAGGGGTGTGCGGTGATGTGAGGGGCCTGGCTTGCCGGTCGGTCGACCGAGTCTTCGAGTCGTCGGTGAAGGAGCAGAGGCAACTGGGACTAAGGGGTCACTAGGGATTCACTGATCAACCTATACTAAGCAGTTGATATGATTGCAGGTATAGTCGCAGTTTATCAAAAGCAGGCTATGCATCAGAATAGAAGCTAACTAATACAGTAGCAAAATCTAATGCAAGAATAAGAGGGAAAGGAATGGGCAATATCGGAATGCTCAAGGGGGGTTTGCTTGCCTTGCTGCTCTGCGGCAAAGGGCTGAACGTCAACGGCGTAGTCGTACCCGGCAGCACCGTCAGTCTCGGGGTCTACCGGTAAGAAGAGGGGGGAGAAACAATAAATATAAAGCAGACAAATGCATCACGATGCATGACATGGCATTATGCAGGGCTAGGCATGCACTAACGCAGTATTACGCGTCGCAGACGGGTCGGAAGAATATCTGACGATATTTCCCGGGTCTCTGGCTTTTACCGGACAGATGAAATCGATGAAAAAGTTCCATTTTTGTTATGCTAGGGGCATGTGACAGACTAACGGACAGCGTAGTTGGAACCGTAGAATTGTTCTGAGCAACTTTCATGTTCAAAACTTTTTAATCCAAGCTACGGTTTATTTTATATTAATTTCTAAAGATTAAATCATTTTCTGAAATTCATTTAATTATTAAATCCTAATTATCCGAAACAGTAATTATTACTGTTTAATTAATTAATTAACAGATTAATTAACAGTTTAATTAATTAATCTAATTAAACTTAATCATATAATTAACTAATTAATTTCCTAATTAATTAATTTATTAATTGACTAATTTAACTAATTTATTTATTTATTTATATTTATTTATTTTATTTTATTATTTTCTTTTTTAGTACGTACGTACGTACGTACGTGCGTATATATACGTATATACATACACACACGCACACACGCATACACCTGCACACACGAACACACGCACACCCGCACTCAGGCGCGCGCGCAGGAGCACGGCGCCGGCGGTCATCGGCGGGGGGGGGGGGGGGGGGGCTCACATCGGGGGGAGCCGAGGCGGCGGGGTCGCCGGGAGGTGGGGCGGGTCGGGGCCGGCGGGAGGCGGCGGGGCGGAGCGACGAAGCGGGCCGGCGGAGGCGGACGACGGCGGGGCGGCGATCCAGCGGCGGCGGCGTCGGGGCGACGCGGCGCAGGGGCGGCCGCGGCCGCGGGCGGGCGCCGCGTCGCCGACGGGGGGGGGGGGGAGGCGGTCGGGGCAGGCCCGTCGGCGGCGGGGGGGGGTGGGGAATCGGGCGGGCACGGGGGCGTGAGGCTGGGGGCGCCACAGGGCACTGGCGGCGGGGGGGAATCGGGGGCGGCTGGGGGCGCTAGGGTTGCCCCTGGCCCCCTTATACGAGCCGGCTGGGCCGGCCCTTTTCGGCCCAGTTAGGCCTTTTTTTTTAATTTATTATTAAACAACTTATGTTTTAAATATTTAGGGGCTCTAAAATACCTCGAAAAATTCCGGTTTCAATTTTATAAATCCTTAGGGAATATTTACAACCCATCCAACATTTTTATTTTCAGTTTAGCAAAACTTTTAAAATCCACTTTTCGGACGAATTAAATTTGCAACGGAATCAAACGGGGTTTGAACCAACGCGAGTTTAACAACAGTAAATGCGGTGACGTGGCATCATTAGTGCGGGATTACTGTAGCTTAATTACAGAGATTACTGTAGCACAAAACCAGGGCGTCACAATTCTCCCCTACTAACAAGAATTCTCGTCCCGAGAATCAAGAAGTAGAAGGAAAGAGCCCGGGGTATTCTGCACGGAGATGGTCTTCGTGTTCCCAAGTGGCTTCATCTTCAGAATGATTTGCCCACTGCACCTTGAAGAACTTGGTAACCTTCTGACGAGTCCGGCGTTCAGTTTCATCGAAAATGCGGACTGGTTGCTCTTTGTAAGAGAGGTCTTGTTGCAGCTCAAGCATATCATGATCCACTGCTCGGATAGGATCCTTGAAACAGCGATGTAGCTGTGACACATGGAACACATCGTGAACCTGAGAAAGGTTTGACGGTAATTCCAGTTGATATGCCACCTTACCACGCCTTTCGAGAACAGTGAAAGGACCAATATATCGAGGAGCCAGCTTGCCCTTGATTCCAAAATGATGTGTACCCCGCATTGGCGTGACTCGAAGATAAGCCTTTTTGCCAGGTTGATAGACCATATCCTTGTGATGACGGTCATACTGACTCTTTTGACGAGACTGAGCAGCCTTCAGATTTGCATGAATAATGCAGACTTGATCTTCGGCATGTTGAATAATATCCGGACCGATAAGAGTACGTTCCCCAGTTTCTGACCAATTCAGAGGAGTCCGACACTTACGTCCATATAATACTTCAAAAGGAGCCATCTTCAGACTAGCTTGATAGCTATTGTTGTAGGAGAACTCAGCATACGGGGGAGATTCCTCCCATTTCTTGCCGAAAGAAATGACACAAGCTCGAAGCATGTCTTCGAGAATCTGGTTGACTCTTTCAACTTCTCCCTGGGATTGAGGGTGAAAAGCGGTGCTGAAGGACAAACGAGTTCCCATAGCTTCCTGGAAACTTGCCCAGAACCTTGAAGTGAATAAGCTACCACGGTCTGAACTAATCACCAATGGAATACCGTGGAGTGAAACAACTCTGGACATATATAGATCTGCCAGCTGACTAGCAGTAATAGTTTCCTTGACAGCCAGAAAATGTGCAACCTTGGACAGTCGGTCAATGACGACAAGAATAGCATCATTACCTTTCTGCGACCTGGGAAAACCAGTAATGAAGTCCATTTCAACATGATCCCATTTCCATTCAGGAATAGAAATAGGTTGTAGAGTTCCAGCAGGCCTTTGATGTTCTGCTTTGATACGACGACAAATGTCACATTCTGAAACATAGCGTGCAATGTTTTGCTTCATGTTAGACCACCAGAATCTTTGCCGAATGTCTTGGTACATCTTGGTACTACCAGGATGAATAGACAGCGGAGTGTCATGTGCTTCTTTCATGACCTCCTGAGTCAAATCATTGTTTTTCTCCTTACACGGTACCACTAGGCGGCCTTTGAAGTACAAAGCGCCATCCTCAGGAATAGTGAAGGGTGAAGGCTTTCCTTCTGCGAGATCGAATTTAATCCTCTCGACTTCACTGTCACACTTCTGGATCCACTTGATGACGTCCACAAGATCTGGTTTAGCAACCAGGGTATTAAGAGAACCCTGGGAAACAACGTGGAGGTTAATTTTGTAGGACCCTTTAGGAGGGGGTGCGAGATAACCTTGAGGAACAATATGGAGGTTCAGCTTACGAAATTCCTTTTGAAGGAGGGGGTGAACCTTGTGAACCTGAAGGTGATTGCAGTATGATTTGCGGCTCAAAGCATCAGCCATTACATTAGCCTTTCCTGGTGTATAAGAAATACCCACATTGTAGTCTGCTATGCGCTCCATCCATCTCTGTTGACGGAGGTTCAGATCTGGCTGAGTAAACAGATACTTTAGACTTTGGTGGTCGGTGTAGATCTCGCAACGATTTCCAACAAGGTACTGCCGCCACTCTTTCAGTGCATGAATTACTGCTGCAAGTTCAAGGTCATGAACTGGGTAGTTCTCTTCATGAGGACGCAATTGACGAGATGCATAAGCAACCACTCTGCGCTCTTGCATTAGGACACAGCCCATGCCTTGACGTGAAGCATCACAATAGATAACGAAGTCCTTACGAGTATCCGGAGGAGCAAGCACTGGAGCAGACGCCAGTTTGTCCTTAAGTGCCTGAAAGCTCTCCTGACATTTTTCTGTCCACTCATATTTAACACCTCTGTGAAGCAAATTGGTTAAGGGCTTTGCAATCTTGGAGAAGTTCTCGACGAATCGACGGCAATAGCTGGCGAGTCCGAGAAAACTTCTGACTTGCTTGACATTCTTCGGGGGAGTCCAGTCAAGAATAGCCTGAACTCGTTCAGGGTTGACCACAATACCATCCTTGGAGATCACGTGACCAAGGTAGGTTACTTTGTCCATCCAGAACTCACACTTCGAATACTTTGCATAAAGTTGATGTTCTCGAAGCCTCTCCAGTATAAGACGAAGATGTTCAGCATGCTCTTCTTTATTCTTGGAGTAAACCAGGATATCATCCAGATAAACCACGACGAATTTATTGAGGTAGTCCATGAAGATATAATTCATCAATCGAGAGAAGGTTGCTGGAGCATTGGTTAAGCCAAAGGACATGACGGTGTACTCGTATGAACCATAGCGAGTAACAAATGCAGTTTTGGGAATATCCTCTTCACGAACCCGGATCTGATGGTAACCCAACCTCAAGTCAAGTTTTGAATACACCGCTGAACCGGCAAGTTGATCATACAGATCGTTGATCCGAGGAAGCAGGTATTTGTTTTGAATCGTTGCTTGGTTGATGGGACGGTAATCTTGGACCAATCGATTCGTACCATCTTTCTTCCTGACAAAGAGAGAAGGTGCTCCCCAAGCAGAGGAACTTGGACGAATGAAACCCAGACGAAGCGAATTGTCAATTTCTTGCTTAAGTTCAAGGAGTTCATGTGGTGGCATCTTATACGGACGCTTGGCTATAGGAGTGGTACCAGGTACCAAGTCGATGACAAACTCGACAGCTCTAGTAGGGGGGATCCCTGGAAGTTCTTCCAGAAAAACATCTTGGAAATCCTAGACAACTGGAATGTTTTCAATCCCTTCAAGAGGTGACTCATTTAATGCATTCAAGGCATTTAGCCAGGCTTCAGTATCTAACAGCTTGGAATGACATGATCGGGTACAATTCATAATCAAAGAACATTACCAAGAGTTGTTGATTTGTAATGCGTAATCAATTCAGATATCAACATCCTTGATTGTCCAACAACTCAGAACACGAGGAAACTGGAGTCAGTGAAATATCATAGTTGATGAGGAGCTCATAAGAAGTTATAAAGCTCCGTGATATTTAGCAAGATACCAAGGATAATACCCGGAGGTAGGTCAGAATTAAAGCTTGGACCGATGTATTGATCTGTGGAGGACAAGCACTTTAACTTGTCTGAGAATGAAATCAAAGTAGAACAACATGGTCGGAACCACGGTTGTAAAGTACCAAATCAGGTTGTAGCTTTGAAAGATTATCCGGCAAAACACCAGAAGAGTAGGACTCGTGAAAACTCTTGAGTTCACACGAATTAAGGAAGGCATAGGTTCAACCCATCGGGGTATCTTAGGAACATATACAACAAACTTCAAGAGTACTTAACACAAGCTCGAAGGTAGAGCACGGTTGGCCAAACAGAGGATACAATTTACCAAGGGCATTATGTATCAGGGGAAGAACTCACAAGGTGATTGAAAATGAAGGACACTGTCGGATAATAATCCAACAATGGATCGGGCGATCCACAACGGAGCTGATGTGAGTATCGGTACTCATTCAGAGGAATTAAGAATGCAGAGGCATCGGATTCAAAAAAAAACACCTGAATAGTCTGATGCTTAAATACAAAGGAAATATGATTTCCAAAATGAAGGATCAGAAGCAGACGCTCTGATCAAGGATGGGTAAGTTGAAAAGACTTAGTCGGACAATCAATAAAGTTTTGAATTGCCGAGAACCAACTCATGTCCAGAAGGACGTCTGAACCGGAAAGATAATTTAAAAGGATAACCTGATGACTGCGTGCATTTGCACTCATGTTGAACCAATATGATCAGAATGACAATCATAAGGGATTTTAATGAATATTGCTAGACATATGGAATTAACCATAATGCAAGCAGGCAAGAATTTCAAGAGCAACAGGCTGCAGAGGATTTTTGAAAGATCGAAAAGCATTCCGAAGAATTTTGTGAGACATATGAACAATTAAGAAGAACGGATCCTCGATAAATGTGAGGAATTAACCGTAAGGGTTTTCATGCGGAATAAAACTGCAAGGCCGTAAACTCAAAGGATTCTCGGGACAACGGAGAGTATTTCGGGGCATCTTGTAATAAGAAGAGCCACGAGAAAATATTGTATGAATGACAAGTGCAAGTAGTCATCCATAGGGATATATCGGTGGTAGGGAATTGCAAAGGCGATGAGCACAAGTTCTCGGAAAACATCAAAAGGGTATCTTCAGAATCTTCTGACGAAGCAGGTGATCTTCTGGAATGAGGGCTCTCCGGGAGTAGTAGTTACGAGAACCTAGAGTCAGAGTTAGTAAAACCTTTAACCCGAAAGAGAAGAGAGATCAGAACCCAGAGTATAGACGAGGAATAAAAGATCCTAATACCACCCGATTGAGATGTGGCCCCGTAAACCACACAACTATGTTAGTAAAAGTTTTTTCAAGTACTAGACTCAACTTCGGCCAAGGAGTTGGAAAGGGGGCTACCTACAGGCAGTCGGCTCTGATACCAACTTGTGACGCCCCCATTCTCGACCGTACGCTAAACATACACGCAATGCGTACGACCAAGATTAGGGACTCACTGATTGATATCACAACACAACACTAGACACAAATTAAAGTCATACAGCTTCATATTACAAGCCAGGGGCCTCGAGGGCTCGAATACAAAGCTCGACAAAGCACGAGTCAGCGGAAGCAAATAATATCTGAGTACAGACATAAGTTAGACAAGTTTTGCCTTAAGAAGGCTAGCACAAACATAAGCAGTGGATCGAAAGAGGCGAGGCCTCCTGCCTGGGAACCTCCTAACTACTCCTGAGCGTCGGCGTTCTCCACGTAGTAGTAGGCTCCAGCGGTGGTGTAGCAGTCGTCTCCAGCGTACTCCATCTCCTGGGCTCCATCGTCTGAACGCGGCATCATATCGAGGGGGAAAGGGAAAGCAAAGCAGCGGTGAGTACTCATCCAAAGTACTCGCAAGACTGACATCAGAACTATGCTAAGTATGCATCAGTATCAAGGGGAGGGGTTATATCTGGACTGACTGCAGAAAGCAAGAATAGGGAGAAGGCCTAGTCCTATCGAAGACTAGCATCTTTAGCATCTTGCAGCATTAGAAGAGAGTAGACTGGTAACTCATATATAGTCATATTATTGTAGCAATTTTATTAAGTAACCACGCCCAGAGATTCTTCCCCGACTCCCTGCGAGGAAGCAATCTCGGAGCCACAATTCATTTCAAAATTTAAATCACAGTTATAGTTGTATAAGGTCAAGGCACAACTCCAAGTCGTCCTGTTACCGTGGACACGGCTATTCGAATAGATTAATCATCCCTGCAGGGGTGCACCGCATCTCCAACACGCCTGATCAACTCCGGCCGGACACACTTTCCTGGGTCATGCCCGGCCTCGGGATAGCAGCACGTCGTCGCCCCACCTAGACTCAACGAAGAGGCCAGCCCGCCGGTCTAAATCCTATGCGCGCAGGGGTCATGGGCCCAATCACCCTTTGCACACCTGCACGATGCGAGGGTGGCCGAGGTCAGTCCTAGCACCCCTTATAACAAGCGCGGTGCCGTTGCGGACCACTCGGGCGCGCGCCGCTCCATTGCTGACGTCCAAAGAGCTTCGGCTGATACAACGACGCCGAGTGCCCATAACTTTCCCACGTGATGGTTTGGTGCGCAATAAGGCCAACGACCAACTCAGATCAAATACCCAACCCATTAGCATTTTATTAATGCGGGGAAAGCGCGACCCATGAAGTGCGGTCCGTCGCCCCGCCTCGAGGACCGTGGCAAGGCCCTCTCCTGCCCGTCCACGCCTCATCAACATCAAACCGTGGGTACCCCTCAGGGCCGACCCATCATCAACATGTTTCTGTAACCAGGTCATAGTAACTGTGTGTAGAAAACATCAAGACGGAACCTGAGGAATCACCCTCACGGGGTCCCGCTCGATGAAACCGTCAAGGTGGACTTAGAGGAATCACCCTCGAGGGTCCCACACTTGAGGGGTTACACGACAGAGTCATCGCCGGGAGTGGTGAAGGAGGAATCACCCTCGATAACCACGACCGACTAGCTGCACTACAGAGCTAGCATCACGAGTACTTCACGAGGTGTCACCCTCGGTACTCGATAGTAGCGCTGCAGAGTCATACAACTAAGGGGTGTGCGGTGATGTGAGGGGCCTGGCTTGCCGGTCGGTCGACCGAGTCTTCGAGTCATCGGTGAAGGAGCAGAGGCAACTGGGACTAAGGGGTCATTGGGGATTCACTGATCAACCTATACTAAGCAGTTGATATGATTGCAGGTATAGTCGCAGTTTATCAAAAGCAGGCTATGCATCAGAATAGGAGCTAACTAATACAGTAGCAAAATCTAATGCAAGAATAAGAGGGAAAGGAATGGGCGATATCGGAATGCTCAAGGGGGGTTTGCTTGCCTTGCTGCTCTGCGGCAAAGGGCTGAACGTCAACGGCGTAGTCGTACCCGGCAGCACCGTCAGTCTCGGGGTCTACCGGTAAGAAGAGTGGGGAGAAACAATAAATATAAAGCAGACAAATGCATCACGATACATGACATGGCATTATGCAGGGCTAGGCATACAATGACGCAGTATTACGCGTCGCAGACGGGTCGGAAGAATATCTGACGATATTTCCCGGGTCTCTGGCTTTTACCGGACAAATGAAATCGATGAAAAAGTTCCATGTTTGTTATGCTAGGGGCATGTGACGGACTAACGGACAGCGTAGTTGGAACCGTAGAATTGTTCTGAGCAACTTTCATGTTCAAAACTTTTTAATCCGAGCTACGGTTTATTTTATATTAATTTCTACACATTAAATCATTTTCTAAAATTCATTTAATTATTAAATCCTAATTATCCGAAACAGTAATTATTACTGTTTAATTAATTAATTAACAGATTAATTAACAGTTTAATTAATTAATCTAATTAAACTTAATCATATAATTAACTAATTCATTTCCTAATTAATTAATTTATTAATTAATTAATTAACTAATTTAACTAATTTATTTATTTATTTATCTTTATTTATTTTATTTTATTATTTTCTTTTTAGTACGTACATACGTACGTGCGTATATATACGTATATACATACACACACGCACACACACACATACACCTGCACACACGCACACACGCACACCCGCACTCAGGCGCGCGCGCGTAGGAGCACGGCCGCCGGCGGTCATCGGCGGGGGGTGGGGGGGGGGCGGGGGCGGGGGCGGCTCCCATCGGGGGGAGCCGAGGCGGCGGGGTCGCCGGGAGGGCGGGGCAGGTCGGGGCGGAGCGACGAAGCGGGCCGGCGGAGGCGGACGACGGCGGGGAGGCGATCCAGTGGCGGCAGCGTCGGGGCGGCGCGGCCGGGCGCCGCGTCGTCGGCGGGGGGGGGGGGGGGAGGCGGTCGGGGCAGGCCCGTCGGCGGCGGGGGGGGGGGGAGGAACGAAGCGGGCGGGGCCGGCTCGGGTGAGCCGCGCGGCGGCGCGGGCGGGGGGGGGGAGATCGGGCGGGCACGGGGGCGTGGGGCTGGGAGCGCCACAGGGCGCTGGCGGCGGGGGGGGGGGGATCGAGGGCGGCTGGGGGCGCTAGGGTTGCCCCTGGCCCCCTTATACGAGCCGGCTGGGCTGGCCCTTTTCGGCCCAGTTAGGCCTTTTTTTTAATTTATTATTAAACAGCTTCTGTTTTAAATATTTAGGGCCTCTAAAATACCTCGAAAAATTCCGGTTTCAATTTTATACATCCTTAGGGAATATTTACAACCCATCCAACATTTTTATTTTCAGTTTCGCAAAACTTTTAAAATCCACTTTTCGGACGAATTAAATTTGCAACGGAATCAAACGGGGTTTGAACCAACGCGAGTTTAACAACAGTAAACGCGGTGATGTGGCATCATTAGTGCGGTATTACTGTAGCTTAATTACAGAGATTACTGTAGCACAAAACCAGGGCGTCACAATATGAGACGCAACATCATGAATTACTATGACACTCCGGAATAACGAACAAAGATAGGTTGAGCCAACGATGAAAATAATTCGAAGCGATCTTGGACAAGGAATATGACTGATGAAAATCATTCTGACATCATATTGAAAAGAACTTGAGGACATCTCCAGAAAAGATTAGAAGAGCCAGGTAAGATCCTGGGGAAAACCTGTGGGTTATGGTCCCACTCAAAGAAAACACCATTGAAACGATTGCTTATGAAGAGAGATTGCACCGGTATAAATGAAAACTTGATGAGGTGAGAACCTTGAAATAATTGAAAGGATTTGGACGGAAACACGAATCTTCTGAGATATCTTCAACACTCCGGATAGAATAGAGAGGGACAAATAAACAATAGAGGCTTGGATAAGAATTTCCACATGGATAGCATTAGACAGATGACAAGGAAATCATGAACACCAAGAGGTTGAATCGAATCCACCAGGGAAGAAACAAGAACGAAGAATGATTAACTTGAAGCTCCCGTGCATCTTCATAATGAATCACCGGATACAAAACGGAAGAAATGATAGCGGAAGCATCACATGAAAGAAAGTCACTTGGATGATAATTTAATCATTGAAAAAAAGGGCGGGTGGGTGGGAAAAACAAAGACAACTTGAGACAGATGAGACGAACTCTAGAAAGAAATATGAGGATAGATCTTGCACATATTGGAGAGGATTGAATTATCTTGACGAGGGGCACATCGGTTGGAAAGAATTGACATGACAATTTGCTTGAGCCAAAGGATTAGCATTCCCATAGAAATATGAGAACACCGCTTAGAAAAGATATGAAATCACCACTTGACATCGAAGCAACTCGAATTACCATACTCCAACAAAACAAACGATGAGCTTACGAAACAAGCCGGAAACAAATACATAACAGAGATTTCATCTGATATTTTCCTGGTAAGGCTCGCACGGGCTCGATTTTTATAGTAGCCATCATGTACAAGGCAGTGCACATGACATACGAAGCGTCCCCGAATCGTAGCATGCTACAAGGATTCTTTAAGATACAACAAGAACCGTTGAAAGAAAGACCGTGAACAAGCAAACCACTAGATGTCGAACCCCAACCTCACATCATGCATTTGTTGAAAGATAAACCTAGGTAACTACTTGAATTCCCACCTAAGAACTTCCGAAATCTTTGGTTATGCAATCGGGTCCATGGATACATGGAGTAAAATCCATCACTCAACTCCTAGAAGGAATACTACTCTCCAATGTATCACATCCGTCAACACATAATCAGAGGCCTCGCAAATTCATCTTCCTCAAACCCTCGTAATCACAACAATACTAATTATGGCAGTACATCTGGACGCTCTCCCCAGTACTGGGTGACGCCAAACTCCTCTCGCCACAAAGAGTATTGAAGCAATTTCGGACATCTCGTCCTGAGATACTAAGGAAACTGAACGATAACGATGTGTTAAGAATCCCCTGGAGCTCAACTCCGCAGGTCCAATCCATACATATGGGAGGCACCAAGAACAAAATTTCGGTCACATCGACATCATAGAGGTTCCAAAATACCCGCGTGATCCTAAATTTTTTTGAGTGAGAAGAGGGAAAGAATTAAAATTCCTATGTGAGGATTCCTCACCACAGCATATAAGAGGAGTAAAAAGAATCCTACTCTCCGACATATAACTAGACTCAAAATAGTTTTTTTCTTCTAGACTCGACAACGGCCATGTTCGATCAATCAAGGGGGCTCCTAGGTCGGTACAGGCTCTGATACCAACTTGTAACGCCCAAGATGCGATCCTATTCTTATTTTGGCTCGAGGGCCTCGACAGGGTTAGAAGAGCATCTCGTCGTTTCGCAAGAATGGATATCATTACAAGTACATGTAAATTAGAGACTAGTATATGGAATTTGCTTACACTCGCCACAAGCTAAATCAAGATCACATCAATACAACAACATATACAATCATCATACAGAAGAGCAGGGTCCGACTACGGACGAAATCAAATGATAAAATGATATCCATCCTTGCTATCCCAGGCTGCCGGCCTGGAACCCATCCTATGATCGATGACGAAGAGAAGAACTCCAAATCAAACAAGCATTGCTCTCACGTGAAAGCATCGCATTACCTGTACCTGCAACTGTTGTTGTAGTAATCTGTGAGCCATGGGGACTCAGCAGTCTCATTTCCAAGGGTATCAAGACTATTAAAGCTTAATGGGTGAGGTATGGTTAAGTGGTGAGGCTGCAGCAAGCACTAAGGATTTATTTGAGTGGCTAACTTACGAGTACAAGAACAAGGGGGGGATGATCGCCGCATAAACGGCCGTGAACTAGTAATGATCACTAAGTGATCCTGAACACCTACTTACGGTCAAACATAACCCCACCGTGTTCTCTCTCGGTTCAGAAATCACGAGTAGAGACAATCACGGTTACACACACGGTTGGTGTATTTTATTTGAGTTTACTTCAAGTTTGCTATGAACAGGTGTTAAAGAAATTTCCAAGTTGCCACATAACCGCGGGCACGGCTTCTCGAAAAGATTTAACCCTGCAGGGGTGCTCCAACTCATCCATCACAAACTAACCACAAGCTGCGTTGGAATTCCTCAACCGCGGGATAACCCATAGTATTCGCGGAATCCCGATGGAAAACCTCAACCTCGAGATAGCCCAAAGTGTCCTCGAAATCCCGCGCACAAGACGTTCGAGAAAGGTAAAACAAATCCAGCAAGGCCGCCCGACGTGCCGACAATCCCGATAGGAGCCACGTATCTCGTTCTCAGGGTACAACTGGACGAGTCACACTACGAGTCAAACCAAACCCCGAGTTTCCCCACGGTGGCCCCGCAGTCTGCCCGTTTGGGACCAACACCATCAGCACTGGCCGCCCTGTATTATGTTGAATAACGAACCTCGGGTAGAGCTAACTCCCTATGCGTCAAATTAATGATCAGTATTATTATGATGGGAAAATGTAGTACCAATGTTGGGCCTTGCCAGATGAGTTTTATCCCAAAACGAAAACCAAGGGGGTCCCCATAACAACCCCGAGCATGTTAGGAGCGCTCAATATGGAACATAACACCGATACACAAGTAACTATGGCGACAAAAGTGGAACAAAACACCGAGCAAAAGGCCAAGCCTTCCACCTTTTACCAAGTATATATGTGCATTAAATTAAATAGCAATAATATTGTGATATCTCAAAAATGTCCATGTTGGCACATGGGAACAAGTTGCACCTGCAACTAGCAACACTATAAGAAGGGCTGAGCAAGCGGTAACATAGCCAATCAAGGGTTTGCTGGGATGTGAAGGGTTAGAGGCTTATCATGGCATTTGGGAGGCTTGACAAACAAGTGGTAGGTAGCAAGACATAACGACAGAAACGAGACAACTAGCATGGCAATGATAGTAGTGGTATCCAGGGAAATGTTCATCTTGCCTGAGATCTCGCTTGGAAGAAGAACGAATCCATGAAGAAGACGATCCGACGTAGTCGAATGAATCCTCACACTCCGAACGCTTTCGGAACTCTGTTGAGAAGAAGCAATTCAGAAACAAACAAATGACACAGTAAACACTACAACATATTCATGACATGATGCGCAAGCAATGATGATGCATGTCAAGATAAATATGCAAGGAATAGCATGGCAAGATGCAATAGTTAAACACTTCAAATAAAGTGAAGTTCAATATGCAACGAGTTGGATATTGAAGAAACTCCACATTCGAATTATTTAGTTCACTCTCATTGAGGTAGTCATCAATATTAAATGTTGTTTAACATGGGTGGTCATGGCATAAGGTGAAGATGGAATTAAAGCAATTTTAAATGGAGAAGGAGAACATACATATAACAAAATAATAGCTCTACATATCATGAGAAATGTGGTTAATGTTGTTTTAACTACACAATCATTTTAAATGTTGTTAATCATGGCAAGAGGTGAAGCATGAACGACTACATCATCTAGGCATTTGAAATGAGGCCAAAAATAACATATAGCGTTTCCGAAACGACCCCATATGCAAATTATGAATTTGGTACAGATCTGTACTAACACAATTTTATATTTATTAAACATGAAAATAAAGTGGACCATGTGATTCTACACATTCTTCTAGTCAAGTTACATATGTGGATCATCTTAAACGGAGCTACGGTTAATTAGTTATGCAACAAACCGTTTACCATGACATTAGGCAAATTTAAACAAACATCAACTTTAAACATTTTAATTATTCATGAAAGTTGCATATTATTAAACTACACAAAATTCTAAGCATTTTTCATATATAAAGTATTTTCATCCGATGCACTGTTATGTAGTTATTAAATGCATGATCTAGAGGGACTTTTCTGAAAAACATTAATTCACTTGATAAATAGGAAAATCGCAGCAGGGAAAAATACTATGCGGGCCAAATATGGCTCAATTGGACTGGACAGGGTCGTGCGCAACATGGCAATACATCGCTCGGGGCGCTGGATAGGGCAGCTAGGGTCTCACCTTGTGGGCTCGGCCCAAAGGTGGAGCTGGGGGTTGGGCCGGTCGCGCCAGACGCGGCCCAGGACGGAGGCGAGGCGGGGCAAGCGTCCTTGGACCCGCGTGAGGCAGGCCGAGCGAAGGCTGCGGGCCTGGCGAGGCCCATGCGGGTGTGGCCAATGCGGTCAATGAAATAAAAGGGGAATCTTCTAGAACATCGGTCTCGGGCTGTTACACGTCTAACTTGTTTTTGCAGGGCATGTTGTGATGTGATATGGCCAAAGACATGATGTGATATATGTGATGTATGAGATGATCATGTTTTGTATAGATTATCACGGCTTGCATGTCGATGAGTACGGCACCCGGCAGGAGCAATAGGGTTGTCTTTAATTATTTTCGCCTTTTTTGCTTTACTTTACCGCTATGAGTTAGCAATAGTTGCAGAAGCAATAGTTGGCGCGACAACCACGTGACGACACGATGATGGAGATCATGGTGTCATGCTGGTGACGATGGAGATCATGCTGGTGCTTTGGAGATGGAGATCAAAATCACAAGACGATGATAGCCATATCATGTCACTTATATGATTTGCATGTGATGTTTATCCTTTATGCATCTTATTTTGCTTAGGACGACGGTAGCATTATAAGATGACCCCTCACTAAAATTTCAAGATAAATTGTGTTCTCCCCGAGTATGCACCATTGCGAAGGATCGTCGTTTCGAAGCACCTCGTGATGATCGGGTGTGATAGACTCTACGTTCGCATACAATGGGTGTAAGCCAGATTTACACACGCGGAATACTTGGGTTAACCTTGATGAGCCTAGCATGTACGAACATGGCCTTGGAACACAGGAGACCGAAAGGTCGAACATGAGTCATATAGTAGATATGATCAACATGGAGATGTTCACCATTGAATCCACCTCATCTCACGTGATGATCGGACTTGGGTTGGTGGATTTGGATCATGTCACACTTAGACAACCTGAGGTATGTTGATTTGAGTGGGAGTTCTTTAGTAATATGATTAGTTGAACTCATTATCAAGAACATAGTCAAAATGTCTTGGCAAATTATGTTGTAGATCAATAGCTCGCGCTGTAGCTCCCCAGTATTTTGATACGTTCCTAGAGAAAACTAAGTTGAGAGTTGACAGTAGCAATTATGCGGACTGGGTCCGTGATCTGAGGATTGTCCTCATTGCTGCACAAAAGGCTTATGTCCTCGATGCACCGCTCGGTGCGCCACCCCCTCAAGCATCGTCTATGGTTGTTGTGAACGTCTGGCAGACACGTTCTGATGACTACTTGATAGTTTAGTGCGCCATGCTTTATGGCTTAGAACTGGGGATCCAAAGACTTTTGAACGCCATGGATCATATGAGATGTTCCAAGAGCTGAAATTGGCATTCCAGGCTCATGCCCGTGTTGAGAGGTATGAGACCTCTAACATGTTCTTTGCTTACAAGATGTAGGAGAATAGCTGAGTTAGTGAGCATGTGCTCAGAATGTCTGGGTGCTACAATCGCTTGAATCAAGTGGGAGTTCATCTTCCAGATAAGATAGTAATTGACAGAGTTCTCCAAGTCACTGCCACCAAGCTACTAGAGCCTCGTGATAAACTATAACATGCAAGGGATAAAGAAGATGATCCCTGAGCTATTCGCGACGTTTGACACCGCGAAGGTAGAAATCAAGAAGGAGCATCAAGTGTTGATGGTTAGTAAAACCACTAGTTTCGAGAAAGGCAAGGGCAAGGAGGGAAACTTCATGGATGGCAAGCCAGTTGCTGCTCCAGTGAAGAAACCCAAGGTTGAACCCAAACCCGAGAGTAAGTGCTTCTATTATGAGGAGAGCGGTCACTGAAGCAGAACAACCCTAGATACTTGGTAGATAAGAAGGATGGCAACGTCAACGGAAGTATATTTGATATACGTTTTATTGATGTGTACCTTACTAGTACTCCTTGTAGCACCTGGGTATTAGATACCGGTTCAGTTGCTAATGTTAGTAACTCGAAATAAAAGCTACAGAATAAACAGAGACTAGCTAAGGGCGAGGTGGCGATGTGTGTTGGAAGTGTTTCCAAGGTTGATGTGATCACCATCGCATGCTCCCTCTACCTTCGGGATTAGTGTTGAGCCTAAATAAATGTTATTTGGTGTGGGAGTTGAGCATGAACATGATTAGATTGTGTTTATCGCAATAGGGTTATTAATTTAAGTCAGAGAATAATGGTTATTATGTTTAGATGAATAATACCTTCAATGGTCATGCACCCAATGTGAATGGTTTATTGAATTTCGATCGTAGTGATACACATGTACATAATATTGATGCCAAAAGATGCAAAGTTAATAATGATAGTACCACATACTTGTGGCACTGCCACTAAGGTCATATTGGTGTAAAGAGCATGAAGAAATTCCATGCTGATGGATCTTTGGACTCACTCGATTTCGAATCAGTTGAGACATGCGGACCATGCCTCATAGGCAGGATGACTAAGACCCCGTTTTCCGATATGATGGAGCGGGCAAGTGACTTATTGGAAATAATACATGTTGATGTATTCGGTCCAAATGAGTGTTGAAGCATGAGGTGGATATCGTTATTTTCTTACCTTCACTGATGGTTTGAGTAGATTTGGGTATATTTACTTAATGAAACACAAGTCTGAGATGTTTGAAAACTTCAAGCAATTACAGAGTGAAGTTGAAGATCATCATGACAAGAAGATAAAATGTCTACGATATGATCGTGGAGGTGAAAATATGAGTTACGAGTTTGGTATGCAACTTAAGACAATGTGGAAATTGTTTCACACCTCATGCCGCCTGGAACACCATAGTGTGATGGTGTGTCCAAACGTCGTTGTCGTGCTCTATTGGATATGGTGCATACTATGATGTCTCTTACCGATTTGCCACTATCATTTTGTGGTTATGCATTAGAGACAACTGCATTCACTTTAATAGGACACCATCTAAATCCGTTGAGATGACACCGTATGAATTATGGGTTGGCAGAAACCTAAGCTGTCGTTTCTTAGAGTTTGGGAATGCGATACTTATGTCTGATAAGGTCGAACCCAAAGCGGAAAAGTGCATCTTCATAAGATACCCTAAAGAAACAATTGGGTATACCTTCTATCACAGATCCGAAGGCAAGGTTTTTGTTGCCAAGAATGGATCCTTTCCAGAGAAGGATGTTGTCTCGATAGAAGTGAGTGGGAGGAAGGTAGAACTTGATAAGGTTGTCGAACCTTGCACTTGAATTGGAAAAGTAGCGCAGCACAGAAAGGTGTTCCTGTGATGCGTAACCAATTGAAGAGGAAGCAAATGATTATGATCATGAAACTTTGGATCAAGTTACTATCGAACCTCGTAGGTCGACAAGGACACGTACTGCCCCGAGCGATACGGTGATCCTGTCTTGGAGGTCTTGTTGTCAGACAACAGTGAACCTACGAGCTATGAAGAAGCGATGGTGGGCTCGGATTCCAACAAATGGCTAGGAGCCATGAAATCCGAGATGGGATCCATGTATGAAAACCAAGTATGGACTTTGGTAGACTTGCCCGATGAACGTCAGGCCATTAAGTACAAATGGATCTTTAAGAAGAAGACATATGCTGATGGTAAATGTCCCCATTTATAAAGCTCGACTTGTCACAAAGAGGTTTCCGACAAGTTGAAGGAGTTGTCTACGATGAGATTTCTCACCTGTAGCAATGCTAAAGTCTGTTGAAATTATGTTAGCAGTTGCTGCATTTTTCGATTATGAAATCTGGCAAATGGATGTCAAAACAGGGTTTTCTTAATGGTTTCCGTGAGGAAAGGTTGTATGTGATACAACGAGAAGGTTTTCTCGGTCCTAAGGATGCTAAAAGGTATGCAAGCTCCAACGATCCTTCTATGGACTAGAGCAAGCATCTCGGAGTTGGAATATATGCTTTGATGAGGTAATCAAAGATTTTGGGTTTATACAAAGTTTATAAGAAACTTGTATTTACAAGAAAGTGAGTGGGAGCACTATAGAATTTTTGATAAGTATATGTGGATGACATATTGTTGATCGCGAATAATGTAGAATTTTTGGAAAGCAGAAAGGGTTGTTTGAAAGGAGTTTTTCAAAGGAAGACCTGGATAAAGCTACTTAAATATTGGGCATCAAAATATATAGAGATAGATCAAGACGCCTGATAAGACTTTCAATGAATACATACCTTGACAAGATTTTGAAAGAGTTCAAAATGGATCAGTCAAAGAAGGAGTTCTTGCCTGATTTGTAAGGTGTGAAGTTGAGTAAGACTCAAAGCTCGACCACGACAGAAGAAAGAGAAAGGAAAAAGGTCGTCCCCTATGCCTTAGCCATAGGCTCTATACGGTATGCCATGCTGTGTACCGCACCTGATGTGTGCCTTGTCGCGTGTCTGACAAGGGGGTACAAGAGTGATCCAGGAGTGAATCACTAGACAACGGTCAAAATTATCCTTAGTAACTGGAGGACTAAGTAAATGTTTCTCGATTATGGAGGCGATAAAGAGTTAGTCGTAAAGGGTTACGTCGATGCAAGATTTGACACCGATCCGGATGACTCTGAGTAGAAAACCGGATACGTATAGTGGAGCAGACATTTGGAATAGCTCAAAGTGGGGCGTAGTAGCAGCATCTACAATATGACATAGAGATTTGCAAAGTATACACGGATCTGAATGTTGCAGACCCGTTGACTAAAACCTCTCTCACAAGCAAAACATGATCAAACCCGAGAACTCATTGGGTGTTAATCACATGGTGATGTGAACTAGATTATTGACTCTAGTGCAAGTGGGAGACTGTGGGAAATATGCCCTAGAGGCAATAATAAATTGGCTATTGTCATATTTCCTAGTTCATGATAATCGTTTATTATCCATGCTATAATTGTATTGACCGGGAACTCAGATACATGTGTGGATACATAGACAACACTATGTCCCTAGTGAGCCTCTACTAGACTAGCTCGTTGATCAAAGATGGTCAAGGTTTCCTAACCATAGACATGAGTTGTCATTTGATAACGGGACCACATCATTAGGAGAATGATGTGATGGACAACACCCAACCACAAGCATAGCATTTGATCGTGTTAGTTTATTGCTACTGCTTTATCCATGTCAAGTGTCTGTTCCTGCGACCATGAGATCATGACACTCCCTGACACCGGAGGAATGAATTGTGTGTATCAGACATCACAACGTAACTGGGTGACTATAAAGGTGCTCTACAGGTATCTCCGAGGGTGTCTGTTGGGTTGGCGTGGATCGAGACTGGGATTTGCCACTCCGTATGACGTAGAGGTATCTCTGGGCCCACTCGGTAATACAGCATCACAACAAGCTTGCGAGCAATGTGACTAAGGAGTTAGTCACATGATCTTGCATTACGGAACGAGTAAAGAGACTTGCCGGTGACGAGATTGAACTAGGTATGGAGATACCAACGATCGAGTCTCGGGCAAGTAACATACCGCTGGACAAAGGGAACTGCATACGGGATTAATTGAATCCTTGGCATCGTGGTTCGACCGATAAAGTTCTTCATGGAATATGTGGGAACCAATATGGGCATCCATGTCCTGCTATTGGTTATTGACTGGAGAGGTGTCTCGGTCATGTCCACATGATTCTCGAACCCGTAGGGTCCGCACGCTTAACGTTCGGTGCCGATATAGTATTACTGGGTTATGTATGTTGGTGACCGAATGTTGTTCGGAGTCCCGGATGAGGCCCCGGACGTCATGACGAGCTCCGGAATGGTCCGGAGGTAAAGATTTATATATGGGAAGTCATATTTTGGCTACCAGAAAAGTTTCGGGTTTTCCGATATTGTACCGGGAAGCTTCTATTAGGTTCCGGAAACTTCCGGAGGAGTCTGGAAGTCCACCAAGGGTTCCACCACGTCCCAAGGGTTTGCATGGGCTGAGGGGAGCTGCCCTGGCCTTATTAGGCCAGGCGCACAAGTCCCTTAAGGCCCATGTGGCTTGGGAGAGGTTGAAAGTCCACCTCTGTAAGGAAAGGGAGGGAATTGGACTAGGAGTCCAACTCCTCCCCCTTGGCTGTGCCCTAGGGCTTGGAGGGGCTGATTGTCACGCCCAAGATGCGGTCCTATCCCTATTAAGGCTTGTGGCCTCGACGGGGATAGAAGCGCATCTCGTCGTTCGCATGTACAGTAAAACATTGCAATACATGTAGGAAGAGATGAGTATAAGAGTTGGCTTACACTCGCCACAAGCTATCTTACAAGTTCACACAAATTATTCATACATCATCCAGAAGACAGAGTCCGGCTACGTACGAAAACAAACGACAAAAGAAGCAATGAAAAACTGTCTTGCTATCCCAGGATCACCACCACGGAGCTCCCTACTCGTCTGGATACATAACATACATACGCCTACGTTCTTCATCATACTCCCACTGGAGCTGAGTCACATCATCTGGCACGTTCTCGTCATCACATGTACCTGTATTGTTGTAATCTGTGAGCCATAGGCACTAAGCAATCTCATAACCCGGGCACCGAAACTATGTAAGCCATTGGGTATGGAATTGGTTAAGTGGTGAGGCTGCAGCAAGCGCTAGGCATATATTTGGTGGCTAACGAGAACATGAATGTAAATATGGTGGCCTACAAGAGACGGATGTGATCTAGCATGATCACTATGTGATCCTGAACACCTACTTACGTCAAACATAACCCCACCGTGTTCTCACTCGGTTCATGTTCACGAGCAGAGACAGTCACGGTTACGCACACAGTTGGTGTATTTTATTTGAGTTTACTTCAAGTTTACTATAACCGGGTGTTAAACAAGTTTCCAAGTTGCCACGTAACCGCGGGCATGGCTTTCCGAAAAGATTAAACCCTGCAGGGGTGCTCCAACTCATCCATCACAAACTAACCACATGCCGCGGGAATAACCTCGACCACAAATCTCGTGATCTTCCTAGGCAATTCCATTGGAAAACCGCAACCTCGAGATAGCCCGAAGAAAAACCGGAATTCCTCGCGCAAGACATTCGAGAAAGGTAAAACAAGTCCAACAAGACCGCCCGACGTGTCGACAAACCCGATAGGAGCCGCGTATCTCGTTCTCAGGACACGACGGATAAGCGAAGCGTACGGTGGCCTGATGGACATCTCCCAAGTTGCCCCGGGTTGGCCCCGCACGGTGCTCTAGTTTGGACCAACACTCATGAGGAGCACTGGCCCGGGTTGTTGATTAATTATCCACGGGGTAGCTATGCCCTATGCAATTTTATTAAGTTGTTTAGCAAATGTAGTACCAAAGTAGGGTCTTGCCAGACAAGTTTTAATCTAAAACGAATGGTCAAGGGGGTCCCCATAACAACCCCGAGCATGTTAGGAGTACAAAATATGGAATATAACACCGGTACTCGGAACTAGTGCGGCAAAAGCGGAACAAAACACTGAGCAAAAGGCCAAGCCTTCCACCGTTGCCAGATATATATGTGTCGTGGATTTGTCACGGCAAGATGTCTGGGTTAACGGACTTAGGTGTGAGGCCATCGCAACTATGTGGCGGCTTGAGAGGGGTTGGTCGGAATCGAGAGACGCGAGTTTACCCATGTTCGGCCCCTCCGATGGAGGTAAAAGCCTACGTCCTGCTTTGTGTGTATTGATGATGAGGATGATCTCTCGGTTACAAGGGTGCTGTCTTGCTACCTCTAATCTCGAGAGCCTCTAATCTGTCTATCTCTAATGACTTGAACTTGTCCCTCTTGGGGTGCCTTACCCCTCCTTATATAAGTGGAAGGGGTAGGTTTACATGTAGAGTCCTACTAGGAGTAGGATTAGGACTAGTCTCTCTTGAGTCCTAATCCGGGTCTTGTTTCTCTTGTAAGGAAATCCTTCCTCTCTTTTGGGCCTTCTCTGTGAGCCGCCTGGCGCCGGCTTACACGTTAGGCCTTGGGTTACCGATGAACCGCCTGCCGGGTTACCGATGAACCGCCAAGTCTCGACCGGGTCACCAGTGAGTCGCCAAGTCCTGGCCGGGTCATATTTCCGGCCGGGTTATATCGCGGGGTATATCCCCGACATTAGCCCCCAGGTTAGCCTGAATTTATTCATGCTAAGCTCCTGAAATAAGAATAAATATGTTAAATGACCGGCTCGCTCCACTGGCCGGCTTAATGAAGTAGCTCCTTGAAAATCCGGGTTGCTTATATAAACTCTACCGGGTTATGAACTTTTGATAATGCCGGGTCATGATTGTTGGTGACGCCGGGTCAAACAACTAGACTCCAGCTAACTTGATAAAAATATTGGGATCTAGAGCCGGTCTTCCAACGCTTCAGCTCCATGAATAAATGAGACCTAGCTCACTCAAAATTTGATAGCTTAAAAATGTCCTGCTATTTTTATCTCCATATTACCTGTAGCCCCCAAGCTCCAAGTTTATCCATGATGACTTGGCGCTTTGCAATAATATCTTTGATTGTGTAGCCCCCAAGTACCAGGTTGTCTTGCCTGCAGCAGCCTGGGACTTGTAACTTCCTTATACTTTATAAAGCTTCGGCTGGTGTTGCCCCCAAGGACCGGGTTGTTTTGCGTGCAACAACCTGGGACTTTTGAACTTGGTGTTGAACGTTGAGAAATCTGGGTTGTCATCTGAGTCGCCAGGTATATACTAAGTGTCTTGTATTTCAAAAGTGTAGCCCCCAAGGGCCGGCTCATCAGCGTGTGATGGGCCGGGTCTTTCAATTTGGACCTTATAATCTGCTTGAACAGCTGAATACTGTAGCCCCCAAGTGCCGGGTCGCTCGCCTGCGGCGACTTGGGAATTTAGCAATTTTGATCTGAGTAGTGTAGCCCCCAAGTGCCGGGTCAGTAAGAAGTACTGGGCTGGGACTTAGAAAAAGATATAAAGGCCGGCTCATCTCCTTGAGATAACAGGGTCTGTTGACAATGTAATGACTTGAAAAACAACTTGCATTAGCCCCCAAGTGCCGTGGTGCATGCTTGCAGTGACATGGGACTTGCATAGTTGATATAAACTGGACTTGAATAATGTAGCCCCCAAGTGCCGGGTTGCATGCCTGTTGCGACTCGGGACTATTCCTTCCATTGCAGAATAAAATCTTATCCACTCTCCAGATGATGTTGCTGAAAGCCTTGCATATCAATGTTGAACCATGCTCCTTGCTATAAGCTGGTATTTCTTGGACGAAGGAATTATAGCCATTACTCTGAAGGGGCTTTGAAAACCTCAATCATCCAATGCTGGTTATGATAACCATAATAAGAAATCCAGCCATGTTGGCTATTTAAGATTTGAATAATATAACCCGGTTTGAAAAAACCGGTTCCTGCAATGTAGACCAGGATACCCATGCATATATGATGCATGGTAAGATGATGCAATAATGATGCAATGTATGATGCAATGTATGATGTTCTTGCTTTGAAGGCACAACCAGAAGAGATCAACTCTTGTGTATGTTCTTGCTTTCTTTTTCGAAAACTCATATGCCGGTTCTTCTGGGTGGACTCGCTGCTTGAACTCTTAACAGTACAGGGTCTCTAGTGAGAGTGACCGTCAACTCCTTTGAGCGGCTCAGGGTCTCTAGGCGAGATTAACTGATAAGAGCGCAACGAACCAGAGAGAGACGCAGCAAACGGCGGGTCATGCCCCCAGGGCCCATAAGCTACCTCTCACGTGACATAAATCCGTCGTTTGAACCTTAAACAGTGCAGGGTCTTTAAAAGAGTAATTGTTTAAGAGTACGAACGAGCCACATAGCGGAGAGTCGACAGCAGATGGGTGAGTTTATCCTCGCTTTTTGTAAGCCGGCCCTCACGTGACAAGATCCGCCGGTTTAACCTTGATCAGTACAGGGTCTCTAGTGAGAGTGACTGTCAAATATTTTGAACAGCTCAAGGTCTCTAGTCGAGATTAACTGATAAGAGTTCGGCGGGTCACCTAACGGAGCAGCAGCATGCAGGCAGGTTTAACTCAAACTTGCGGTGGCTGAAGAGCCAATCAAGAGGGTGTGTAAGCTAAACCCGGTGGGTTGGAAGCCCCCAAATGACCTTGTTGACAGAGTCAACTTTTTTGGGTATACAACCCGGCCTTACGGTGGCTGAAGAGCCGATCAAGAGGGTGTGTAAGCTAAACCCGGTGGGTTGGAAGCCCCCAAATGACCTTGTCGACGGAGTCAACTTTTTGCACCATCTTGTAAGCCGCCATCTTGTATGAAGAAACGGCAGAAGCCTCCAAGTGACTTTATGATGATCCAATAAATCTGGGCACCCATGTTTGAATGGTGCATCATGGCGGTTCGTCCTCTTGGGCGACTTTTAATCTTCCGCCAATAATGTAGTAGCCCCCGGAACCAAGTTAACTTCCTTGCAATGACCCGGGGTTCTCGTTGAAAATGACCAAATGTGTCGAGCCATGTCTGTAGCCCCCGAATCTTAAGTCATCTCGAAGAGGCGGCTTGAGAGTCTCCACTGAAGGTTGAGGTTGACCGTGGCGGGTTATAGATGATCCTGTATGAATTGTTTCAATAATCCGGTCGATGGTTCGTCCCGGCTGGTTGTTTGAAGTTAACCAAACTGTAGCGTCGGCGACTTGCGCGCCTGTCTGTTTGGGCGGCTCGTATAGATGAACGCTGCACCAATATGTTGATGTAGATCAAACGGCGAGCGGCGACTTACGCGCGCCCGTTGGGCGGCTTGTACTGGTGTATGCGGCCCCTGGCGTGTTGATGTAGACGTAGGAGTCAGCCGCGGCGTTTGCAGACGACGCGGTCGCGAGAGACGGCCGCGGCGTAGTAAGCAGACGCGGTTGCGAGAGACGGCCGCGGCGTTGTAAGCCGGTGCGGCCGCGAGAGACGGCCGCAGCGTTGTAAGCCGGTGCGACCACGAGAGACAGCCGCGGCGTTGTAAACCGGTACAGTCGCGAGAGACGGCCGCAGCATTGTAAGCCGGTGCAGTCATGGCGTCGGAAGCCGGTGCGCGAGTTCGTTGAGTAATGAGACACGGACAAGCACCAGTGCGGAATGATGCTGGTGCACGCTCTTCCTCCATGTTTTAATGCCAATTATCCTGCGTACAAATATTGCAGGAAAAGTAACTATTCTCGAAGAAATTAATATGTGTTAATAAAATAAATGAAATAGATAACACCTGGTATATTTCAAAGGAAGATGAACTGTGGGCTTCTATAAAATATCTGAGTACTACTACTAGTGTTTGATGTACTAGTAGTATTGTTTGACGGGAGCAGTTTTCCATCACACCAAGTGATTATTTTTGAACAGCCGGCCCCCCACTACTTCTTCCATGTGTGGAGAGCCGACCGGTGGCGAGGCGGCGCAGTTGGGAGAGACGGCCACGGCGGCTCGTGGCACAAGTATGCAGCCCGCGGGCGCGGCGAAACCAGCCGGAGGTGAGGCAAAGGCGCAGCGCGCGGGGTCCGTCCGACGCGAGACGGCGAGGCGGCTCAGCGCGAGGCGGCGAGGCGACTCTGCGCGAGGTGGCGAGGCGGCGGCTCGTGGCGCGAGCAGGCGGGGCGCAGCTGCGGCTGCCGGGCCAGGATGTGCGTGGTGGGAGCGGGGGCGGCCGGCTGGCAGGACCAGCAACGCGACGATGACGAAGCCGTAGCGGTGCTGGAGACCGAGCCGGACATGGCTGTAGGGGCGAGGTGGAGGCAGTCGGAGGTACCAGCCTGCAGTGGCTGCTCAAGGTGCGGCGGAGGTTAGCGAAAAACGGCGAGGGCGACTCGGCGAACGCGGTAGCTGCGGCGGCTCCAGCGGAGGCCGACTCAACGCGCGCCAGCGAGTCAAACTTGGCTCGGAGCAAGGCGTAGTGGGGGAGAGGCGGCGTAGAAGGCACGGAGGCAGAGGCGAAACTGCAGGGGCGAGGGGTGCGGTCAGCCACAACAGTGGCTCATGGTGCCGGTGAGGCCACGGCAGAGGCGGCGCGACACAGCAGGCAACTTGAAGCGATGGAGAGGTGCCGGCGGCTCAGAAGTCGAGTCGGACGCGCGGAGGCGAAGACAGGGCGACTCGTGCGGAGCCGGGGGCGACTCGAACGCGCGCGGTGGGGAACCCAGGCGGGGCGCGGCAAGCCGGAGCAAGGGAGTGTGGAGGCGCGACGGCTCAGCAGGAGCAACTGCATGGCAGAGGCAAGGCGGAAGTAGAAGGTCGCAGCGGTGGCTCAGCTGCTCCGGCCCGCGGCAGAGGCGGAGGTAGCTTGGCGGAGCAGCGGCTCAGCCGCGCAGGGCGACTCCTCGGCGGGTACGGCGGCACGGGCGAGGCGCACTGGGCCGGCCTGGGAGCGGCGACTGCCAGCGGGGCGAGGAGGAAAACGGCGCGGTTGGCGTGGAAGCAGGGGCGGTTCGGAACAAGGCGGCTTGAAAGTGTCTGGCTGCGGCAGAGGTGGAGGCCACGGCGGCGGCTCGGACGTGAAAATGGCGCTTAGTGCAAGTGCAGCAAGGGCATGGCGGCTGACAGGAAGCGCGGGGGGAGAGCATCGTGATGAGCTGAAGCACAGCAGCAGCAACCGGTGGCGGCTCGATGGGGAGGCCGGCTGTGGAAACGGCCGGCTATCAAGCCATGACAGCGGTGGCATGCCGGGTCGAGGCGAGGCGCCCCCGGCGATGGAGCCGATGCCGGCTTGATGTAAGGCTGACTGTGGATGCGGGGTGGCCGCAGTGGAGGCGCTGACGGGGCGGCTCAAAGCGGGAGCCGGGTCGTAGTGAACCGGACGGCCCGGGGGAAGTGCGACGACGGCTCTCAGCAGAATCCCCACAAGGCCGAGGTAGCTCGGAGCGAGGATGAGTGAGGTGGATTCCGTGGCGTCTTAAAGCCTGATGGCGGCTTGAGGCGAGGTGAAGGCCGGCTTGGAAACGGCAGTGCGGCCTCGAGGTCCGGCAGTAGAGGCACGTCGGCGAGGCGCAGCCGCTGCGGCCGACCGCGGCGGTGGAGCAGAACTGGCGAAGTAGCATCCGGCTCGGGGCGAGTCCTCTGGGTCATAGTTGGATTTGATCAAGTCATGATGCTTCATACTATTGTTGGTTTGATGGGATGTAACAGTAGCAGCACGATCCTGATGTGGCTTCGGGATTTGTTCCATCATAAGCAATAAGCACCTGATGTTTGACTGCGTCGGAACCGCTTCTGTTGATCTCAGCGACTCGTGTTGGTGACTCACGGCAACGAACAAATCGTAACCCTAATTTTCTCTTGTACCTCGGACGGGTATTAGATTTGACTACCCGCCTTCGAGACAATGTAAATCCTCCTGGAACGACTCTTTTTTATCCGAAAAAATTGCGAACTTCTCGATTCCTGGGAGAGATCCCTCCAAGAACTCAACACCACCGTGCGTACGCCCCATGGTGGGCGCCAACTGTCGTGGATTTGTCACGGCAAGATGTCCGGGTTAACGGACTTAGGTGTGAGGCCATCGCAACTATGTGGCGGCTTGAGAGGGGTTGGTCGGAATCGAGAGACGCGAGTTTACCCAGGTTCAGCCCCTCCGATGGAGGTAAAAGCCTACGTCCTGCTTTGTGTGTATTGATGATGAGGATGATCTCTCGGTTACAAGGGTGCTGTCTTGCTACCTCTAATCTCGAGAGCCTCTAATCTGTCTATCTCTAATGACTCGAACTTGTCCCTCTTGGGGTGCCTTCCCCCTCCTTATAGAAGTGGAAGGGGTAGGTTTACATGTAGAGTCCTACTAGGAGTAGGATTAGGACTAGTCTCTCTTGAGTCCTAATCCGGGTCTTGTTTCTCTTGTAAGGAAATCCTTCCTCTCTTTTGGGCCTTCTCTGTGAGCCGCCTGGCGCCATCTTACACGCTGGGCCTTGGGCCTTGTCGCTCGTCTGACCCGCCTGCCGGGTTACCGATGAACCGCCAAGTCTCGACCGGGTCACCAGTGAGTCGACAAGTCCTGGCCGGGTCATACTTCCGGCCGGGTTATATCGCGGGGTATATCCCCGACAATATGTGCATTGATTTAAATAACAGTAAATAGAGTGATATAAACAAAATCCATGTTGACACATGGAAAGCTTGCACCTGCAACTAGCAACGCTATAAGAAAAGGGCTGAGCAGCGGTAACATAGCCAATCAATGTTTGCTAGGTGGTGGAGGGGTTAGAGGCTTTCATGGCAATTTAGGAGGCTGATAGTTTAAGTGGTAGGTAACAAATCATAACGGTAAAAGCGAGACAACTAGCAAGGCAAAAATAGTGTCGGGATCCGGGTATGATCATCTTGCCTGTTGGTTCTTCAGAGGGACAAAGAGCTGGGTCCTCGTAGTTGTACTCTCCTGGTTCCTCGTAGTCAGGCTCAACACTCACGTCTACCCAAAGAGAAACAGCACCAAATAAACATACAAACAAGATGCAATGCGCAAACAAGATGATGCATGATCCATTTGAAGTATTTAACATGGCAACCCTAAGCTAGTCATGTTTCTCATGCACTTATTAAGTTCTTTAGTATTCTGTACAGAACCTCAAGTTTAGTTATTTGAACATGCATGATCATGGCAAATATGAATGCTTCATGCAAAATCGATGCAAATGCATATGTAGAACATTGCAAACGGAGTAACGTAGCTCACGGTGCACTCCCGGCAAGGTATGAACGTTAACGGAGACAAAACACAAGATGAGGGAGGCCATGGGCTATTCCTTGGTATTCCAAGGATGCCACTGGATAGGAAATGAAAATCTAGCAAGAATAGAGCTAAAGATCAAGCAAAACTATGGAGTATAGCTCCCACTAGTCACAAAACATTCAAACACACAATCTGTCCACAAACAGCAACATGGCATCTTGCAACACACATAACAAGAGCTACAGCAAGTTTCAAACCACAACCAAAGCATGTACAGAAACTATACATCATGCTTAACAAATCATCCATCTACACAAACTTGAAAGGAAGCATGGATCAATAGCAATGAAGCTCACAAGATGGCATGTTGAAACAGATTTCAGGGACTTATTGAAAATTCCAGTTTTATGGATCCTGAGTTAGCACGTAGGCATATTAACAGCAAGTCTAAATATGCTACACGCATTTTTATGACATGAAAATTAACAGGATGGTAGAGGGCAACATCCACTACAATTCATTAGCACTGAGCATGAGCTAGAACACAACATATCACTTGGTAGCACCCTCTAAACATGGCATAAAAATAACAGCAACTACTCAGACTTAGCCAAATTCAGCAAGGGCAAAACTGGACACATGTTCACAGAATAGCAACTTGACAGCAGGTTTTAAATATGTTGCAAGGGCTTAATGCTCAAGTTCTTAGCACAATTAGGTAGAGCATGAATAGCTCAACAAAACATGTTAAGGCCCCAAACTCAAAGGAACAACACATCCATGGGAACCATCATCTAAACATAGTAAGAAAATAACAGCTTCTAACACTTAGCAACATTTGAGGCATGCAACTAGTGTTATTACTTTGCATGTTAACAGCAAGAAACCCACTTATCTACAAGCTTATCATGCCAAACAAAAATACCAGGGCCTAGTACCCACAAAACACTAGCATATTCATGTTGACAAGTTTCACATATGTTGCATAGGTTAATTCATATGAAAACGACAAAATGGCATGTTGGGACAAAAATGACATTTTGCAAACTTGCTCAAATGCCCAAACAAAGTTCACCATTGGGTTCCTTGGGAAATTCTACCCCAAAATCATATATCACACTCATATGTACAAGTAGATAAAAAAACCCAAAACCCCAATCGAAATACTGCACAAGCACTTGTAAGTCAAAACTTACCCAAATTGGATATTTCCCTATTTGGCATTGTCCTGATTTGGCAGGTTACCAGATTAGGAAAAGAAACAAACAGAGAGGACAAAACAATCAAATAAAAAAAAGGGGGAGGGGTCCCACTGGCAGTGAGCCAGGCCCCTCCCTGAGTATGACAGGGTGGCCCCAAAGGGTCCACCTGTCA
Source organism: Elymus sibiricus (assembly GCA_039707655.1). NCBI lineage: Eukaryota > Viridiplantae > Streptophyta > Magnoliopsida > Poales > Poaceae > Elymus > Elymus sibiricus. Next base: position 213,917,417 of record CM077665.1, on the reverse strand, counting down.
CCCTACACACACAGGAACACGCACACACTCACAGGTAGCCACACAGGGTCACACACACACGCACACAGTGCACTACACCAAAAATTAAAAAGGGTCGGGGGGGGGCGGGTTCGAACCCCGGACCTCTCGGTCAACACAGCGAGTCGCTACCACTACGCTATCGAGCCGGTGACTGAACAGAGAGGGAACTAATGCAACAAATAATAAGAGAACGCCCTGGCTTGACTCAGAGCGGAGGACGTCGTCGCCGGCGACTACAGTGGCGATCTACGGTGCGGCAAAACGCCGACGGGGAACGTGGAGACCTGGGGGGCTCCATTCCTGCACTCAGAGGGGGGATTCACCTACGCGCTAAGGCGGAGCTCGAGCTCGAGCTTGCGCTCGCTCGGGCATGGCAGCTACGGCAGCAAGCGAGGCGCGGCTTGCGGGCACAGAGCGCGCGCGAGGCCTGGCATGGCGACTACGCGAGCGAGCACACGCACATGAGAGGAAAGCGAAGCGGAGGAGGGGTGCTGCCCTTCTCTGAAGAAGATCTTCAGAGATCCGCGCAGAGCACGGGGAGAACTGGCGTGGCACGGCTACAGCGACATCTACGACGGCCTAACGGCGACGGAGAAAGCACGGATTGGGAGCGGGGCTCACCTAGGGCTCGACGGACAAGAAGAAGCTGCAGGAGAGGGGTCGGGGACGACGAGGGGAAGCACCGAAGTCCCGCTCGCCTCAGATCCGGGACGCGGGAAGAAGAAGAGGAAGGAGTCGACGATGATCCGGGCCTTGGCATCTCCCTGGTCGTCGTGGAAGAAGATGGCACGACGAGGGACCCTTCCCGCGACACCATGGGACCGGAGGCGCGACGGAGAGGCTACCCCGAGCACGAGCAGAAGCTCAACCGGAGCATCGCGGGCGCGTCGACGGCTATGGCGAGGGAGACTCACCTGAGCGGTGGCGTGGCTAGGAGAGGGGAGGAATGGAGAGAGGGGTGCTAGGTCTAGGTCGGGGACAGGTTTTAAAGGGGCTAGGGGCTGCCGTTGGCCGTCAAATCGGTCGGGTTGTCGACGTGGCTCCGGTAGGATGGCTGCCGTACAGAGGAGGGCGACGATCCTGTCGCTAGCGGGCTGCTAGCTGCTGGGCTGCGGGAGCGGGAGGAAGGAAGAAGGCCCAGGTGGGCCGGCTCTTTCTGTCAGCGAAAAATAAAAACACAGGGGCCTAGTATTAAAAAAACAGCAAATAAGAAATGAAACCATGCATGTTTGGAAAAGAAATAGAGAGGAAGAAAATATGTTTTGGAACCACCAAATTGTACCCTATTTGACAAAAATGATCTGGGCATCTAGAGCAACAAAATAAAATCCTTTTCTTTTAATTCCAATTGCAAATTGTTTTGAAGAATGAGGATGCATGAGATTCAAACATGATTAGGAGCTGGCTTAGAATTCATATTGGAATATTTGGAAGAAGCCCAATATTTTTAATATATGAAAACAGCAAGTAAAATATTAACATGTGGCATTTTTGAATAGAGAGAGGGATGGCATAGTGCTTATAGATAATGGGGTAGAACTCAAAACAAACACCACCACATCCATAACACAAGCACACACTCAACCACAACCCACACACATCATTACAACAATCACAAGCTCAATCATGGCAATGAATAGGATGCACTTGATAAAATGAGCATGATGCCATGATGCATGAAATGACAAGAAGCAATTATATTGACAAGCAAACCACAAAGGCAAAACATGAAGGTCCACATGAGAATTATATTACAAAATGGCAAGGATGCACTTGGGCTGTTACACTAATCCTCACGCCCCTCCACCTATATATAGAGGGAGGGGGTGCCCCAAGGGGACACACCAAGCCCTTGGTGCCTCCCTCTCTCCCTAGATCTTTTTCTCCCCCATTCGTGGTTCCGGTAGCGCTTGGCGAAGCCCTGCTGGCACTGCTCCACCACCACCTCCACCATGCCGTCGTGTTGGTTGAGAACCCATCTACTACTCTGCCCTTGCTCGCTGGATCGAGGAGGCAGAGACGACATCGAGCCACACATGTGCTGAACGCGGAGGTGCCGTCCGTTCGGCGCTAGATCGGGACGGATTGGGATTAGATCGTGAAGACGTACGACTACATCAATCGCGTTATATATTCTTCCGCTTAGCGATCTACAAGGGTATGTTGATACACTCCCCTCTCGTAGTTATGCATCTCCATGGATAGATCTTGCGTGTGCGTAGGAATTTTTTTTGTTTCCCATGCAATGTTCCCCAACAATAATTGCTTGATGGCTCCGCAGGTGCGTGTCTCCAGCTCAGTGACGTCGTGGGCGGACATGGATATTCGTTGTTGCACCCCATATCGAGCCAGCGACGCAAGCAATCCCTTTTCCATGGTGTACTTAAAGAGGTAGCGAAGAGACTCCATGCATAGGATGATGATCATGGGCAAGAGAGGAGCCCCTTGTCATAGTCCTTGACAACCATGGATTGGCTTGCCCGACAGGCCGTTTATTATGATTCTCGTAGAAGAGGTGGCCAACAACCCACATATCCATGATATCCATCTATCTCCGAAGCCAAGCCTTGTCATTACTCCAAGCACAAATGGCCACTTAAGTGTATCGAATGCCTTGGGGATGTCAAGTTTCGGCACAACTGTTGGGTTTCTAAGGGCATGCAGCCGCCTTGCATTGCACTGCACGAGCATAAAATTGTTGTGCAGCAAGCGGCCTCTAACAATCTCGGGAGGTCTTCTGCCAGTCTCCTGGCAAGATCTTTGTCAAAGATTTAAATTGCACCATGCATGAACTAAGCTCACCGGTCTGTAACCTCTGATGTCCACCGCACCATATCTCTTTGGTAGTAGCGATATCAACGCCTTATTGATAGCAGCTAGACCCCTCATGTCTCCTCTGTAAATTGCTCAAAAGCCCTCAGGAAGTCGGCTTTAATTACTTGCCAACACGACGAGAATAACCTGCTTGTGAAGCCGCCTGGGCCCGGTGCCTTATTGGGTGGCATGACCTTGATCGTCCGCTCCACTTCTTCTTCCTGAACTAGGCTTCCAGATGAGATAGGTCATCTGATGCTAGTTCTAGGAGGTCCAAGTCGATTGAGGCATCTCTGGCTGTCGTGGATCCCAACAATGTGTTGTAGTAGTCATATGTCGCTGTTGATATACTTTCATGACCTGTGAAGATTTCGCCATTGTGCCACAAACTGGTGATCATGTTCTTCCTCTGTCGGTACCGTGCATGCTTGTGGAAAAACTTGTGTTTGCGTCGCCTTCCTTCAAGAACAGAAACCGTGATCGTTGCCTTGCGATGGTTCTTTCCAGCGAGCTCAAGCCTAAAAGCCTCCTCTTTAGTAACTTGTGCAGCCCGTGCTCCTGATCCGAGAGTTCCCTGGCCTCCGCCGCCACATCCAGCCTCCCAATCAGCTCCACGGACATGGCAAGTTGTAGCTTGATATTTCCAATCAAGCGATCATTCCACCTCTGCAATGCTTTTGCAGTCACCCTGAGTTTGTTGTGCACCACGAATAAGTTACCCTTTGAAGAGATGGACTGACATGCTTCCTGGACTATGTTGTGAAAGCTCTCTACTTTGGGCCGGAAGCATTCAAAACAGAATCGTCGGCCCAGTTGGAATTCCGCATCTAGATCCATGAGAAGTGGGCAGTGGTCTGATACCGTCATGCCCAGGGCAGTAAGGAGGCTAGTCGAATATATATCCTCCCAAGAATTGGACACGAACACATGGTCCTACTTCTCCATGGTCGGATTGTGCCGCTTGTTCGCCCACGTATACCGTCTTCCATTCATGCATGACTTTCAATCCGAGTATGTTGAGGAGAACTCTGAATCTTGCCAACATCTCGGTTTATGTTTGCCTTGTTCTTGTCCTCTGGATTGCCAACGAGGTTAAAATCACCCACTAGAACCCACGGGTCCACGTGGAGGTCATGTATGTCTCTGATTTCTTGCATGAAATCCACCTTTTTCCGTATCGCCTTGGGGTCCATATACCCCAGTCAGCCACCACGTGGGTGTCCCCTCCTAGTGAACTAGAGCTGCAATTGTATTTGCAGTCAAGTATCAATTGAAGAGGGACAGTACCAAGGCATCCCAAGCCAGCATGATCCTACCTCGAGTGCCTACTGCTGGGACATAGTAAAAATCGAATTTATTCCCAAGACAATGTCTTACAATTTCTGGTGTGATCACTTCCATCTTTGTCTCCTGGAGACAAACGATGCTCGCGTTTGCCGCCACCGCTACCTGGTACATGGCATTTCGCCTAGCAGGTGAGTTTAGACCATGAACGTTCCACACTAAAATTTTGGGGGTTTAACTGGCATTTCAAAGATCCGCCTCTACGTAGTAAACAAAGCACTACTAACCATCCACCATGGTCGTCGCATCGTCCTGCAGGGTAGTCACATGGCGTCCCACCCAAACAGTGCCAGGATTGCCTTGGCATGGCAGTCTAGGAGTGGTTTATGAAACAACCGTACATACGCCTTGAGGGCTTCATCTCCGATCAGATCCCCTTTGTTGGCAAGGCACAATTTCTTGATGATCGCCGCTTGCTGTTTTGATGCCTTGGACCCAAGTCCACCTTTGGTCAGGCACACACTTCGCTGTGGGGTGGTCACCGCCGCCCTTTTTTACCTCGGCCTCTGTTGTTGTTTTGGCAGCTCTCTACCCTTTAGTTGGGCGAGCATGGGTGATAGTGCATGTCTCAGCTCCTCGCACAGCTGTGAGACATGGCCCCATGGGGAATGTGGGCCTTGTACCGTGGCAGCAGGCGTAGCATCCTCTCCATGTGCCTCCGAGGCAGGTGTAGTAGATTCCTTTTCCTCATCAGATAGGCTCACCAAGAACCAGCCGTTTTCACGCGTTCATGAGAGGGTCACATCACCATGCATCTCAAGCCCCAACGCAGATGCTCCAACGGGCCTGTCCAAAGAGCAGGCCACCTAGCGGTTGCAATCTTCCTCGGTCCTCGGGAGATTCTCCTGCAAACGGTTTTAGTCTACCCGTAGAGTCCACCTCGGGTATTTTTAGATCCCAACCACCAATTCTAACCGTTCTCGAATCCCCAGCCCCCAACTGGTCGCGTTGGTGGGTGGGGCTCCGCTGATCCAATTGAACGAGACCACCGGAAGTTGCTGCTAGAAGCCCTTCCATGGTACTGGACGGGTGAATCAGGTGAGGGCTCTGGAATCCTCTCTTGGTCTCCACTTTGGCCGGATGCGTGCATTGACCTAGGGCTGGCCTGCGCATGCCAGGTCCCTATCCAGCTTTGCGTAGAAGGCACCTGTCCTCTTGCCTCAGAAGGCTACACATGCCTTGCTGTAAGTTGTCCGTCAACAATCGCCGTCTCTGGATTTGATTCTATGAGAGACCAGAGACATATCATGAATAAAACTAGCCCTCCACCTATTGAAGCTAGGTCGGACATGCCTGAAAACCATTGCATTCCTGATGATCCAAATATTCCAGCATGTAGTAAACACTACCTCCGCAAAGAAAGGTTTGTTGAACTCCCTTTTAGCTTGTAGCACAATGTCTCACACGTCATTCCCTGCAGGCCAATCAATCTGCAAGAAATTCTAGATTCTGATGCTAAAGTTGCACGTGAAGAAAAGATGATCTCTGGTCTCCCTTTGATGAGCTGGACACACAATGAATGCCATCCTCAATATGCCAGTGCCTCATCTCTATCATATGTTTGGAGTTCAACCTATCCATGATAAGCATCCAGGCTAACACTTTAATCTTCATGTGCAATAGCTGGCCCAAACCCATTTTAGTAGAGGGTTGAAAGTAGTAGAGGCAAACATAAAGTTGTTAAAAACTTTTTGAGTGTATGCTTTCTTTGTGCCCTACTAGTACCGAACATCTTGCCCATCAGTGTTGAAGCTCTGTGCCAGCATTAACCTCTGCACATCCTGCAGCTCCAAGTAAGCTTGCGCTGAAAAGGGAAAATTAAACCAAGAAGTGAAGTCCTCACAGTCCAGCCAGTCCTTGACAGATGTAAGTTGATCCTTAGCATAAGAAAAGAGCCTGGGGTATCTCCTTTGCAATGGCATGACAGAATCACCGATTTTCCAGTTATCCATCCCGAAAAGAACAGTGTCACTGTAATGGCATGTAACTGTATTTGTATTTGTGGGTAATAAAAGAGTTGAGAGGTTGTGAGGGCTTTCTCTACAGTGCACTACCAAAAAAACAATCACCGTATCTGATGGGCTGGCTGTGTGTCCACGTACGACCGCATCCACCATGTCACAGGAGTCTACCCCCACCACTGGACTGCAACGAGCAACCAATCATTGTTCCAGTTTAAATTCTCCGTTGTGTGGTCGGCACTGGCATTGACGCCGATGAGCTTGTCGGGCTTCCTTCAGATGGTGGCGCAGGGTTTTGGTTTCCACCCACGCGGCCTGGGGCCTTGGGCACATCCATGTGCACCGACTAGTGCTGGAAATATGCCCTAGAGGCAATAATAAATTGGTTATTATCATATTTCCTTGTTCATGATAATTGTTTATTATCCATGCTAGAAATGTATTGATTGGAAACTCAAATACATGTGTGGGTACATCGACAACACTGTGTCCCTAGTGAGCCTCTAACAGACTAGCTCGTTGATCAAAGATGGTCGAGGTTTCTTGGCCATGGACATGAGTTGTCATTTGATAATAGGATCACATCATTAGGAGAATGATGTGATGGACAAGACTCAAACTATGAACGTAGCATATGATCGTGTCAAATTTATTGCTATTGTTTTCTGCATGTCAACTATCTGTTCCTATGGCCATGAGATCATGCAACTCACTGACACCGGAGCAGTGCCTTGTGTGTATCAAACGTCGCAACGTAACTGGGTGACTATAAAGATGCTCTACAGGTATCTCCAAGGGTGTCTGTTGAGTTGGCATGGATCAAGACTGGGATTTGTTACTCCGTGTGACGGAGAGGTATCTCAGGGCCCACTCAGTAATAGAACATCATAATGAGCTTTCAAGCAAAGTGACTAAATAGCTAGCCACATGATCTTGTATTACGGAACGAGTAAAGAGACTTGCCGGTAACGAGATTGAACTAGGTATGGAGATACCGACGATCAAATCTCGGGCAAGTAACATACCGATGAACAAAGGGAACTACGTACGGGATTAACTGAATCCTTGACATCGTGGTTCGACTGATAAAGATCTTCGTAGAATATGTAGGAACCAATATGGGCATCCAGGTCCCGCTATTGGTTATTGGCCGTGGAGGAGTCTCGGTCATGTCTGCATAGTTCTCGAACTTGCAGGGTCTACACACTTATCGTTTGGTGGCGATATAAGTATAGTCAAGTTATTATGTTGGTGACCGAAGGTTGTTCGGAGTCCCGGATGAGATCCTGGATGTGACGAGGAACTTCGGAATGGTCCGGAGGTGAAGATTAATATATAGGATGAAGGGTATCGGAGTCCGGAAGTGTTCCGGGGCATACCGGGGATTCGACGGAGTACCGAAAGGGGTTTCAGGGGGGGGGGGGCAAGTGTTGGGGGGCCTCATGGGCCAAGGAGAGGGGGCGCACCAGCCCACTAGGGTCTGGGCACCGCCCAATCCCCAGCCCACTCGGCTAGGGAGGGTGCCACACCCCCTAGGGCCGCCGCCCACTCTAACTTGGGAGGCAAGGCGCCTAAGGGGGGGGGGCACCCCAAACCCTAGCCGGCTCCTAGGGGAAACCCTAGGGCGCCCTCCCCTCCTCCCTTCCCCTATATATAGAGAGGGAGAGAGAGAGGGCAGCCGCACCCACAACATGCTACGACGCTGCCCCTCCTCTCCCTCGTAGTTCTTGTCCTCTCCATAACGCACGGCGAAGCCCTGCTAAGATTCCACCACCACCACCTCACCACGCCATCGTGCTGCTGGAGGACTCGGGCTACTACTTCACCATCGCTTGTTGGTCGAGGAGGTGAAGGCGTCATCAAGCTATACGTGTGTTGAACGCAGAGGTGCCGTCCGTTCGGCACTTGATCGGGAGTTCGGGGGACAGATCATGATTGGATCGCGAAGACGTTCGACTACATCAACCGTGTTTCTTAAACGCTTCCGCTTAGCGATCTACAAGGATATGTAGATGCAATCTCTCCTCTCGTAGATGGTCATCTCCTAGATTGATCTTGGTGAAGCATAGGAAGATTTTTGTTTCCCATGCATCGTTCCCCAACAGTGGCATCATGAGCTAGGTCTATGCATAGATGACATCACGAGTAGAACACAAAGGAGTTTGTGGGCGTTGATATTCAGATTTCTTCCTTCCTTGGTCTTTTCTTGATTCAGCGGTATTGTGGGATGAAGCGGCCCGGACCAACTTTACATGTCCATGTACATGGGACTGGTTCCATCGACTGACATGTAACTTTGTTGCGTAAGATGGCTGGCAGGTGTTTGTCTCTCCCACCTTGGTTGAATCGGATTCGACAAAGACAGTCCTTGTAGATGGTTAAATAGCAACTTGTATATCACCGTTGTGGTTTTGCGTAGGTAAGAATCGTTCTTGCTAGATACCCATAGCAGCCACGCAAAACATGCAACAACAAATTAGAGGACGTCTAACTTCTTTTTGCAGGGTATGTTGTGAGATGATATGGCCAAATACATGATGATATATATTTGATGTATGAGATCATCATGTTTTGTAATAGTTTATAACGACTTGCATGTTGATGCATATGGCAACCGGCGGGAGCCATAGGGTTGTCTTTAATTATTATGTGGCCGGCGTGTCACTCATTAAGCGCCATGTAATGCTTTACTTTATCGCTAAGCGGTAGCAATAGTAGTAGAAGCATGGTTGGTGTGACAACCCCGATGGCAACACAATGATGGAGATCATGATACTGGAGATCATGGTGTCATGCCGGTGACGATGGAGATCATGCCAGTGCTTTGGAGATGGAGATCAAAAGCACAAGCTCACGGCCATATCATGTCACTTATGATTTGCATGTGATGTTAATCCTTTTATGCATCTTATTGTTCTTAGGACAACGGTAGCATTATAAGGTGACCCCTCACTAAAATTTCAAGATAAAAATTGTGTTCTCCCCGAGTGTGCACCGTTGCGAAAGTTCGTCGTTTCGAAGCACCACGTGATGATCGGGTGTGATAGACTCTACGTTCGCATACAACGGGTGCAAGCCAGTTTTGCACATGCGGAACTGACGTGGCTTGAGACTGCGTCGGTATTTCCCCAAAGAGGAAGGGATGATGCAGCACAACGACGGTAAGTATTTCCCTCAGTTATGAAACCAAGGTTATCGAACCAGTAGGAGGATCACCAACACCCAATAAGAAGCACCTGCACACAAACAACAAATACTTGCAACCCGACGCGAAAGAGAGGTTGTCAATCTCTCTACGGTAATAAGATAGATTAGGTAGTGATAGATAGGAGAGATAGATCTCTCAAGAACACAAATAAAAAGAGTAAATATGCAACAATATTTTTTTGGGTTTTTGGTTTTGTAGATCTGAAAACAAAGAGTGCAAAAACGTAGATCGGAAAGCAATAAGATGGAAAAGTAGACCCGGGGGCCGTATGGTTCACTAGTGGCTTCTCTCATGAGTATAGCGCACGGTGGGTGAAAAAATTACTGTTGGGCAATTGATAGAAAATCGAATAGTCATGACGATATCCAAGGCGATGATCATTATATAGGCATCACATCCAAGATAGATAGACCGACTCCTGCCTGCATCTACCTCTATTACTCCACACATTGACCGCTATCCAGCATGCTTCTAGTGTATTAAGTTCATGGAAAAACGGAGTAATGCAATAAGAACGATGACATGATGTAGACAAGATCTATTCATGTAGGAGTAGACCCCATCTTGTTATACTTAATAGCAATGATACATGCGTGTCTTGCTGCCCCTTCTGTCACTGGGATAGAACACCGCAAGATCGAACCCATCTCAAAGCACCTCTTCCCATGGCAAGAAAAATCGATCTAGTTGGCCTAACTAAACCAATGATTCGGAGAAGAAATGTGAGGCTATAAGTAATCATGCATATAAGAGATCAAAGAAGACTCAAATAATATTCATGGATAGAAACTGATCATGAACTCAAAATTCATGGGATCCCAACAAACACACCGCAAAAGTTTACATCAAATAGATCTCCAAGAGACCATTGTATTGAGAATCATAAGAGAGAGAGAAGAAGCCATCTAGCTACTGCCTACGGACCCGTAGGTCTATGGTGGACTACTCACGCATCATCGGAGAGGCACCTATGAGGAAGATGAACCCCCCCCCCCCCCGTGATGGTGTTTAGATTGGATCTCGTGGTTCTGGAACTTGCGGCGGCTTGAATTGTGTTTCGTCGACTCCCCTAGGGTTTTTGGAATATTTGGGTATTTATAGGCATCAGAGGCGGTGCGGAAGGGGGCCGAGGAGGGCACAACCCATCAGGGCGCATCGGGGCCCCCTGGCGCGCCCTGGTGGGTTGTGCTCTCCACAGCCCACCTCTCCGGCAGTTGTTTTGGCCCACTGGGTGTCTTCTAGTCCAGAAAAAATCTCCAAAAAGTTTCGTCGCGATTGGACTCCGTTTGGTATTGATTTTCTGCGAAGTAAAAAACAAGCAAAAACAGCAACTGGCACTATGTCAATAGGTTAGTCCCAAAAAATGATATAAAGTTGTTATAAAATGATTGTAAAACATCCAAGAATGATAATATAACATCATAGAACAAGCAAAAATTATAGATACGTTGGAGACGTATGAGGAACACTTGAGTTAAACTTGACGAGCCTAGCATGTACAAACATGGCTTTGGAACACAAGAGACCGAAAGATCGAACATGAGTCATATAGTAGATATGATCAACATGGAGATCTTCACCTCTAAAACCACCTCATCTCACGTGATGATCGGACTTGGGTTGGTGAATTTGGATCATGTAGCACTCGGATGACCGGAGGGATGTCAATTTGAGTGGGAGTATTAAGTAATATGATTAACTAAACTCATTATCTTGAACAATAGTCTAAGTAATCTTTGCAAATTTATGTTGTAGATCAATGGCTCACGCAGTAGCTCCCCTGAATTTCAATGCGTTCCTAGAGAAAGCTAAGCTGAAAGATGATGGAAGTAACTTTGTAGACTGGGCCCGTAATCTGAGGATTATCCTCACGGCTTCCCAAAAGTCTTATGTCCTTGATGCACCGCTCGGTGCGCCACCCGCTCCAGTGTCATGTGCAGACGTTGCGAACGCCTGGCAGGCGCGTTCTGATGACTAATCAATAGTTCAATGTGCTATGTTGTATGGCTTAGAACCGGGACTTCAAAGATGTTTTGAACGTCATGGAGCATATGATATGTTCTAGGAGTTGAAGTTTATTTTTGAGAAAAATGCCCGGATCGAGAGGTATGAGACCTCCGATAAGTTCTATGCTTGCAAGATGGAGGAGAACGGGTCTGTCAGTGAGCACATACTCAGAATGTCTGGGTATTCCAACCGTCTAGCTAAGTTGGGAATTACGCTCCTGCCAGAGGCGATCAGTGACAGAGTTCTTCAATCATTGCCACCTAGCTACAAAAGCTTTGTGTTGAACTATAACATGCAAGGGATGAACAATCAGTCGCCGAGCTGTTTGCGATGCTGAAAGTCGCTGAGTCAGAAATCCAGAAGGAGCATCAAGTGTGGATGGTTAATAAAACCACTAGTTTAAAGAAGAATGGAAAAGGCAAGAAGGGTAACTCCAAGAAGAGTGGCAAAGCAATGTCTACTCCCGTGAAGAAACCCAAGGCTGGACCCAAGCCGGAAACTGAGTGCTTTCATTGCAAGGGAACTGGCCACTGGAAGTGGAATTGCCCCAAGTATCTGGCCGACAAGAAGGCGGCCAACACCAAAGAAGGTATATATTATATACATGTTATTGATGTGTACCTTACCAACTCTCGTTGTTGTTCCTGGGTATTTGATACCGGTTCGGTTGCTCACATTTGCAACTCAAAGCAGGAACTACGGAATAGACAGAGGCTGGCAAAGGACGAAGTGACGATGCGCGTGGGAAATGGTTCCAAGGTTGATGTGATCGCCGTCGGCACGCTCGCTCTTCGATTACCATCGGGATTAGTGATGAACCTGAATAATTGTTATTTAGTGCCTACATTGAGCATGAACATTATATCTGGATCTTGTTTAATGCGAGACGGCTACTCATTTAAATCAGAGAATAATGGTTGTTCTATTTATATGGGTAATATCTTTTATGGCCATGCACCCAATGTGAGGGGTTTATTCTTATTGAATCTCGATAGTGATGATACACATGTTCATAACATTGATGCCAAAAGATGTAGAGTTGATAATGATAGTACCGTTTTCTTGGGGCACTGCCGCTTAGGTCATATTGGTGTAAAACGCATGAAGAAGCTCCATGCTGATGGACTTTTGAAGTCACTTGATTTTGAATCACTTGATACATGTGAACCATGCTTCATGGACAAGATGACTAAGACCCCGTTCTCTGGAATAATGGAACGGGCAAGTGACTTGTTGGAAATCATACATACTGATGTGTGCGGTCCGATGAGCATTGAGGCACATGGTGGATATCGTTACTTTCTCACCTTCACCGATGACTTAAGTAGATATGGGTATGTTTACTTAATGAAACACAAGTCTGAAACGTTTGAAAAGTTCAAGCAATTTCAGAGTGAAGTTGAGAATCATCGTAACAAGAAGATTAAATTCCTATGATCTGATCGAGGAGGAGAATATCTGAGTTATGAGTCTGGCAATCACTTAAGACAATGTGGAATTGTTTCACAGTTGACGCCACCTGGAACACTGATACGTCCATTTTGCTTCATGATTTCCTACTGTTATTTATTATGTTTTGTTGAATAATAATGCTTTAGGGAGTGATTCTAATGCCTTTTCTCTCATAATATGCATGGTTTACACAAAGAGGGAGAATACCGGCAGCTGGAATTCTGGACCTAAAAAAGCACATTAGAGATACCTATTCTGCACAACTCCAATGAAGCTGAAACTTTACAGAGATTATTTTTGGAATTAATAAAAAATACTGGAGCAAAGAACTACCGGAGGGGGCCAACCTGGTGGGCACAAGACACCAGGGCGCTCCAGGCCCCCCAGGCGCACCCTGGTGGGTTGTGCTCTCCTCGGCTCACCTCCGGTGCCCATCCTCTGGTATATATTCTCTTTTGACCTAGAAAAAATAAGGAGAGGACTTTCGGGACGGAGCGCCGCCGTCTCGAGGCGGAACTTGGGCTGGAGCACTTTTGCCCTCCGACGGAGCGATTCCGCCGGGGGAACTTCCCTCCCGGAGGGGGAAATCGAAGCCACCTTCATCACCAACACCCCTCTCATCGTTGGTAGGCCAATCTTCATCAACATCTTCAACGTCACCATCTCCTCTCAAACCCTAGTTCATCTCTTGTGTTCAATCTTTGTACCGGAACCTCAGATTGGTACCTGTGGGTGACTACTAGTGTTGATTACATCTTGTAGTTGATTACTATGTGGTTTATTTGGTGGAAGATTACATGTTTAGATCCATTATGCTATTCAATACCCCTTTGATCTTGAGCATGATTATTATTTGTGAGTAGTTACCTTTGTTCTAGAGGTCACGGGAGAAGTCATGTTGCAAGTAATCATGTGAATTTGATATGTGTTCGATATTTTGATGATATGTATGTTGTGATTCCCTTAGTGGTGTCATGTGAACATCGACTACATGACACTTCACCATTCTTGGGCCTAAGGGAATGCATTGTGGAGTAGTTATTAGATGATGGGTTGCGTCGGTGCATTAGTACAGGGGTACCCAGTGCCCCTGACTTATGCACAGGCGGTAGTAGCTGAACCCTTCAACGTTCCTACAAACCCGACGAATGATCAAGACCAGACTCCAATAAGCCCAATGCGGCAGCCCAAGCCTGGACTACAACGCGCCAAGCACGCCCCCGGCACTTGCGCACCTTTCTGAAGACCCGGCAAGCAACCCCCCGGCAAGCACGAGGTAACCAGCCACCGCTCCACCACATCGCCATGCCACTCACTTGTCGATGCGGTGTCGAGCCCTCAAGCGGCTAATCAACTCTCGCTAAACACGTGGCGACACACCGGGAAGCAAGTTATGCTCAGTTGACACCCGCCCTGCAGCGTGTCAAGACCATAAGCAACGACCGGCCAAGCGGTGGCAAAAGATTGCCGGGGATGCACACCCGAGCGCCACCTAGGCTAGTAATCATGGTATTTTGTCCTAAATGCCAGAGTTAGGTATGATAGCTCTGCTAAGCTATCCAATCGATAGATAATGACTGTTTTGCCATTGTGGTAACCCCTTGCACTATAAAAGGAGGCCCAAGGCTACCTAGCTCAAGATTCGGACCTTTGGACACTTGTATTCGCGTAGTAGCTCACCCCGACAGCAGCTCTTGCCGGGGTTAGGCGCTGCACGTTCTTCGTGTTCCTCTAATCAATCCACCAAAAGCAGGAGTAGGGTTTTACGCTTAGCAGCGGCCCGAACCTGGGTGAAATGCCTGTGTAATGATCGTCGCGCCGTCTCATGCTCTCCGCTCTTTGTGCAACGTGACCCCCCTTGCCGAACCAGAAAGGGACCTCTGGTCCCATAGGTGATCGTGAGCATCTGTGCCCCGACATCTTTGGCGCGCTAGGTAGGGGGCGTGCATCATTTGCGCGAATTCGAGTTCGTGAACGGCGAATTGATCTTCATCATCATCTTCTTCAACAATGGCTCCCAAGAAGAAATCCGGTGCGGCCACGCATCCCTCCACTTCGAAGGCACCCTCACATGCGGCCGCCGGCGCCGTAGACGCCGCGGCGGCTGCGGGCGAGGCAGGCATCGTGGACGACGCGGTCGGCGCAGGCGGCGTCCCCGTCCAGTCCCTCACAGCCGGAGATGGAGCAGGAGACGCCGGAGGGGAGCGACCACAACAACAACTTGGCGAGCTCGGCCCCGACGCCACGGGCGAGGGAAACGACCATCCGTCACCGCCCCGCCGTGCGGATGGCCGCGGCCGCCTCGGCGGCACCCGGTCGGGTGTGAGCCGTGACCCTCCGGTCGGATCCGTCGCCGGCGAAACTACTGGGCATGCACCTCGTGCGGAACGAGACGGAGCGCTGAGCGGAGTCGCAGCCCCGCAGGTTCGCCCCCCTGCACGACAGACAGCCCCGGTGAGTGGCACACAGCATCAAGAATGCAGTGGCGCTTCTCTTGGTCCTACCTGGAGTCGAGCGACGTCACGGTCCGCCTCTTTCGCCATGATGGGCACCGCAGAGGAAGCCATGGCGCGAGTCCACATGCTGCTCAAGTTTATGCCAACAGCTGATAAGATGGATGAATGGAGAGCCACCATTCAGAGTTTGATTGCTTTCATCAAAACCAACAAGCCCCAGCATGCAGAGCCGTCGCGACGTACGCGAACAGCAGCAACAGCCCGGGCCGGCGAGCGGGTTGAAGGGGCCACCCCAACGGTGCAGTCCCCTCCGCGACAACAGGCCCAGGGGCAGCCGCAGCAAGCCTCACATGCTGCCGAGCATGACGAGCCATCCATAGTCTCGTCTGGCCCGCACGGCCACCAGGATCAACGGTGTGTCCTTGAGGACCGGCAGAAAGAAGACACGCGCATCACCATTGAGTGACGCCGGGAAGCGCACCATCAATCAGACAAGCACAACGGTCCAGACGTTGGCGACCCCGCGCCCAGTGTTGACGGGTACCTTCCCTACGAGGTTGGTTGCCCTGCCTTCACTAGCGAGTTGCGACGGGTCCGTTGGCCGTCGACCCGAGCTTTCAAACCTGAGCTGCCTGAGAAATACGACGGGAAGCTGAACCCCACGGAGTTCTTAGGCATATACACGATAGCTGTTCAAGCTGCGGGAGGAAGAGATGAAAAGGTGCTCGCCAACTATTTCCCTTTGGCACTTAAGCCAAACGTGAGATCATGGCTGCTGCATCTGCCGAAAAATTCAATTTCATCATGGGCGGATCTATGCAACGAGTTCGTTGGCGCCTTCACCGGTGGTCATCGAGAACCAGGTCAGCCCAACGATCTCCAAGTCCTCCCGCAAAAGGAGGGAGAAACCTTGAGGAAGTACATCCAGAGGTTCAGCCGAGTGCACCGCAACATCCCAGAGATACATCCGGCAGCGGTGATTGCCGCGTTCCATTCGAACGTGCACAACAGGAGGATGCGAACCAAGATGAATGTCAAGCTCCCCAAGACTGTTAATGAGCTTTACACCTTGGCGGATAAATGTGCTCGAGCTGAAGAAGGAAGGCGACTTCCTGGCGAGGAGGCAAACATCGAAATGGACTCCGATGATGACAACGATGCCCCCGACCCGAAGGGAAGAAGCAGGAAGCGTAACAAGAAGCGGAAGGGAAAAGCAGTATTGGCTGTCGAAAGCTCCGGAGACCTCAGTGCAAGCAAGAAGGCGAAAGCCGAAACCCCTGGCAAGGGAGCTGCCACGTGCGCTGATTGCCGGGAGGTTGCTGCCGCTGAGAAGACCGGGAAGTCCGACGGGCCGTACTGCAAAATTCACCGCACCAAGGGCCATGATCTCCAAGAATGCCGACAGGTCGAGCAACTTGTTGAGAAATAGAGAGCCGAGTACGAGAAGCGCGACAAGGAAAAAGGCCAGGACGGTGCTGCCGGGAAAGGCCGTGTCGGCAGAGGAGGTCGTCGTGGCAAAACCCCGCGGCAAAGGGAAAACCCCGCCAGAGGCCGAGAGAAGAAAGAAACAGATGATATGAGTGAGGATGAGGATGGTGATGAGGATTCCAGTGACAGGGAGTTTCAAAAAGCAACCGAAGCCATGTGCGTTGACGGGTGTGCATCCTTGCATTCCTCTCGCCACCAGCTCAAGCAGTGGGCACGCGAGGTCAATGCTATAGAACCAACTGCAGAATCTAGGAAGCCACTCAAATGGTCCCGCACGCCTATCATCTTTGACGAAGAGGATCATCCCGACCGTACCACTACGGTCGGATGTTTGCCATTGTTGGTTTCTCCGACAATCCGCAACCTCAAGGTGTCCAAGATGTTAGTTGACGGCGGGGCGGGATTGAACTTAATCTCCCCTAAAGTGGCTGAGAAACTGCAGATCCTTGATGAAGAGCTCGAGGCTACGGGTACATTCCAAGGAATCAACCCCGGCAGGAGCTGCCCCAAGGGAAAGATCACTCTGCCTATGACATTTGGCTGAGAACTGAACTTCCGGACAGAGAGGATAGTGTTCGACGTCGCCGAGATCCTGCTACCTTACAACGGAATCCTCGGACGCCCAGCTCTGGCAAAGTTCATGGCGGCATCTCACTATGCCTACAATTCCTTGAAGATGCCAGCGTCCATTGGGGTCATTTCCATACCATCCGACAAGAAGAACGCAGTTATCTGCGTGGACCGGATGTACCATGACGCGGTAGCAGCTGAAGCCACATAAATCCCAGCTCCCGCCAAGGACACAGAGAAGTTGAAGAAGGCTGGCAGGAACACCGGCAAGGACTACGGGAAGCGCGCCTCTTCAGAGTGCGCCGCACCCGACGATGACCTGTCGGGAAGTTCCACTAGCAAGAAGACCAAGGCCACCTATCCTGAGACGAAGAAAATCCCGGCAAGGCTGGACAGCACTGGTGGCATGTTCACCATCAGTGCTGCCCTTAGTGACAAATAGGAAAGTGCGCTCGTTACCTTCCTACGGGAGAATGTCGATGTGTTTGCCTGGCAACCATCTGACATACCCGGTGTTTCCAGGGAGGTAATTGAGGACCAACTTGCTGTCTGTCCTCATGCCCGGCCCGTCAAGCAAAAAGTTAGGAAGCAAGCCCTGGAGCGGCAGCAGTTCATTGCCGAAGAAATCAAGAAGCTTGAAGCAGCTGGTTTGTCCAGAGGGGTGCTGCATCCAACTTGGCTGGCAAACCCGGTGGTGGTACGTAAGGCAAATGGGAAATGGAGGCTTTGCATAGACTTCACTGACTTGAACAAAGCCTGCCCGAAGGACCCTTTCCCCTTGCCGCGCGTAGATCAGATTGTTGATTCCACCTCCAGATGTGACTTGCTCTCCTTTTTGGATGCCTACTCCGGATACCACCAGATATTTATGACTAAAGAAGATGAGGAGAAAACCGCATTCATAAATCCCTGTGGCACGTACTGTTTTATGCGTATGCCCTTTGGGTTAAAGAGTGCTGGTTCAACCTTCGCCAGAGCTGTTTAGATTGGTTTTGGACCTCAGCTGCACAGAAATGCGGAAGCCTACATGGATGACATCGTGTTCAAGACCAAGGATGAAGCCACTCTCATACAAGAACTAGAAGAAACTTTTGCGAACTTGCGCAAAATCAACCTGAAGCTCAACCCTGAAAAGTGCGTGTTCGGTGTCCCCTCCGGCAAGCTGCTTGGGTTCTTTGTATCTCAGCGAGGGATAGAAGCCAATCCCGATAAGATCAAGGTGATTGAACAGACACAAGCACCCAAGACTATCAAGGATATCAGACGCTTGACCGGATGTGTTGCCCCGTTAAGTAGGTTCATCTCCAAGTCTGCTGAGCACGCCTTGTCGTTCTTCAAGATCTTGAAGAAGGCCGGCCCGATGAAGTGGACCCCGGAGGCAGATGCAGCGCTGCAAGACCTGAAGAATTACCTATCCTCTGCTCCCACCTTGGTCGCTCCTAATCCGCAAGAACCGTTGCTTCTATATTTGGCAACGACGAATCAAGTGGTTAGTGCAGCGCTGGTGGCACATCGGGAAGTGGATGGAGATTCAGCAGCTGCTGCTGATGCTACCGGGGACGAGAAAGAAGCATCCGCGGTAGGACTCGATATAGATCAAGGGGGACCTCAACAAATGATCGACAGCGGATCCAAATAGGTGGCAAAGAAGAAAATGGTGCAGTGGCCCGTGTACTTTGTCAGTTCCCTACTGCAGGGGGCTAGATCAAGGTACTCTGGAGTACAAAAGCTGATCTTCGGCCTCATCATGGCCTCGAGGAAGCTGCGCCACTACTTCCAAGCCCATGAGATAACAGTTGTCACCCGTTTCCCGTTGCAACGCATACTGAGGAACCCCGAAGCCACTGGCAGGATAGTTGAGTGGGCATTAGAATTGTCAAGTTTCGGATTGAAGTATGAGAGCACTTCCACCATTCAGAGCAGGGCGTTGGCGGAGTTTATTGTAGAATGGACACCCACGCCAGATGATGAAGCTCCAGAGACAATCCTCCCCGGCAAAGAAGCACCCAGGGATTGGATCATGTACTTTGACGACGCTTTCTCACTCCAGGGCGCTGGAGCAGGCGTGCTCCTCATTGCCCCTACCAAAGAGCACCTCATGTATGTCATCCAAATGCACTTCCCCCGGGAGGAAGCCACCAACAATAACGCTGAGTACGAGGGGCTCCTTGCCGGACTCATAATCGCGGTAGAGTTGGGAATAAAGAGGTTGATCGTCCGAGGAGATTCTCAGCTTGTGGTGAAGCAAGTCAACAAGGATTACCAGAGCCCGCTGATGGAAGCATACATGGAAGAAGTGAGAAAATTGGAGGAGCATTTTGATGGACTTCAAAGAGAGCATGTGCCACGAGCAGAAAACTGCATTGCCGACCATCTATCGAAGTGCGCCGCGCAGAAGCTTCCTGTGGAACCAGGGACTTTCGTTCTCCGCCTCACTCAACCATCAGTATCCCCACCAGCGATGTCCAAGAAGAGAAGGAAGCTAAACTCCGGCAAGCATTTCCCGGCAGAGCTTCCCGAATCCGCTGGTAGAGAGGCTGCCGGGGAAAACCCCATTCCGGTTGACGAGCAGCTACCTCCCGCAGGACCTCAGGTTCTCGCAGTTAAGGCAAGCGCTCCCAGAAATGAGGAGACACCTTTAGTCCTTGTTATCGAGCCGCAGGCTCCAACCTGGGCCCAGCATATAGTCCATTTCCTTCAAACAGGGGAACTCCCCGAAGAGGAAGAAGAAGCCGAAAGAGTAGCCCGTCGGTCAAGTATGTACCAGTTTGTCGATGACACCCTGTATAGAAGACGACTGAACGGTGTGAAATTAAGGTGTATCTGCCGGGAAGATGGACTGAAGCTGTTGGCGGAGATTCACGAAGGAGTATGTGGTTCCCACATTGGATCAAGGGCCCTTGCCGGGAATTCTTTCCGACAGGGTTTCTATTGACCCACTGCTCTCCAGGACGCTACTGAGCTGGTAACCAAGTGTGAAGCCTGCCAGTTCCATTCCAAGAACATCCATCAACCAGCAGAAGCCCTGCAAACAATCCCTCTATCCTGGCCATTCTCGGTCTGGGGGCTCGATATTCTGGGCCCCTTCCCCCAAGATGTCGGGGGCTTTGAGTTCTTGTTCGTGGCAACCGGCAAGTTTACAAAGTGGCCTGAGGTGGAACCACTGAGAAAGGTGACCGCGCAGTCAGCTATCAAGTCCATGAAAGTACTGGTGTACCGTTTTGGAGTGCCTAACAGAGTGATCACTGACAACGGTACCCAGTTCATGAGCCGCGCCTTCATGCAATATATCCAAAGCCTTGGAAGCAAGGTCTCCTTCGCCTCTGTTGCTCACCCGAGAAGCAACGGGCAAGTCGAGAGGATGAATGCTGAAGTGCTGCGAGGTCTCAAGACAAGAACTTTTGATAAGCTGCGGAAGAGCGGCATGCGCTGGATAGATGAGCTGCCGGTGGTTCTTTGGTCCCTCAGGACGACACCAAATCGAGCTACTGGCTAGACGCCCTTCTCCCTAGTGTACGGGGCGGAAGAAGTACTCCCCACGGAACTCATATACGGGTCACCTCGAGTGCTTGCCTACGATGAAGTAGAGCAACATCAGCTACGGCATGACGATGCCACGCTCCTCGAGGAAAACTGTCTCCGGGCTGCGGTGCGTGCTGCACGTTACCAGCAAGCCCTGTGCCGCTACCATAGTCGCAGGGTCCACACCCGGATCCTTGAGGAAGGCGACCTTGTCCTTAGGCGTGTTCAGTCCGCCAAGGGTGCTAACAAGTTGACGCCGAAGTGGGAAGGCCCTTACCGGGTAGCACGACTCACCAGACCTGGCGCAGTCCGTCTGTAGACCGAAGATGGCACCAAGGTGCTTAACTCATGGAACATTGAGCATCTTCGTAAGTTCTACCCATAAGGTGCGGCTGCCGGGCTCAGTCCCCGGCAGCCACCTTTTGTACAAGCCTTGCCGATGTTGCATGTAACCCTTTGTACAAAGCCAGGCGTAGACCCTGTGCAACAATAAGAAAGCTAGACATTGCATCATATCATCATATTTACATGCTCATTACACATTTTTATGACTGCAATGTTATCGCTTCTGAGTTATAAAGATTTGCTAGAATATTTGTTGAACCCGTAATCTTTGTTACTGTTCTCACCCTACATGTTTGACCATCGGAAAAATAGGGAAGGGAAACAAAGAAACGAGGATGGCGGCCCATCACTCTCTAAAAGGGGATACTGCTTGGAAAAGATAAGTATATTGCATATCCCAAGTTCAGTACCTTTCGATTCCTCAAGGAAATCCTTAGCATCTTCCTTATTGCGGGTGGTGGAGTCATCCACATGGTGAAAACCCTTGTCGGGACGAGCCGTCCCCCTGTCCTTGTTTAACGACTATGGGAGGGGGTGGCGGCGCCGACACCGACAAGGAGCTCTACCGGGGAACAACGCCAACCTACTGCCGGGGGCTCATTTTCCCTATTTGGCGCTCGTGGTTTGAATGATGACCTGACAAGTAGCTCCGTGTAGCAAAGCCAAAACATACCGATGCAGTATAAATAAGGAAGGAAAAGGAATACTACTTGTGAGAGAAAGACAACACCTTTTCTCATTCATTTCCGATACAAATGGGATAAAGATTACATAAGAGGGCGCCCCTTTTTAATAACTCTTTATTTGGCTTTCTCCCCTAGGGGTAGATTACAAAGAGAAAAAGAGCAGAGACAGGACCCAAGCAGGAGCCTAGCCTGACCACGTCAAGACTATCGGGGGACGGCTCAGCGAGACCACCAGCAAGAAGGACGAAGCCGAAGTCCACGAGCCTGCCGGGGTCCAGCTGAGAAGAAGAGGCGGCGCCCGAGTCGAGAACCCCCAGCAAATCGCTCTGCCGGGAGGAGGATGAGGAGCGCGATGACGGTGATGGTGCGGCCGACGATTAGCTGGAGCCCAAGTCATCGTCCTCCGACTTGACGGCCTGGAGCTCATCGTCGTCGTCTTCACCGACACTGTCCTCCTCGTTGTTATCGCTCGAGGAGGATCTTTCGACATCACTAGAGCTCTCCTCGCAGCAGCCAAGGCGGGCGCCCGAACGCCCATAAATCTTGACGGAGAGCAGGTCGGCCTCCATCAACTTGAAGCAGAGGACGTGCCCACCTGCGAGATTGTGGGCACGTGCGAAGGTTTTCCACCTGCACCTGAGAAGCATGACATGGCGCTCCGGGTACTCGACATCTGCCCGCACATCACCATTACAGCAACCATGCACCCACAGCCACAGGGCGTGCGGCTTATCAACCTCCATCACCCTGGCTAAAGGGTGAGGGTGGCGCAGGCGGCTTCGGGGAGGACCACGCAGCTTGATGACGAACTCCAGCGCCGTTTCCTCGGCATGGGCCTCTAAGGGATCACTAGAAGAGTGTCTAGAGGGGGGGTGAATAGACTAGTAGCAGGAATTTAAAACCTAACCTTTTTCCAAGTTTATTGGTTGGTAGATTTTAACAGTTTTAGCAAGTCTAGCAAGTCTAACAGCCCTACACATGCATGTCAACAAATATGGCAGCGGAAAGAAAAGACATTGCACATGAAGTAAAGGGTAGAGATAGGAAGATCAAACGCAATTGGAGACGCAATGATTTTTTCCCGTGTTTCTGATAGGTGGTGCTATCGTACATCCACGTTTATGGAGTCTTCAACCCACGGAGGGTAACGGTCGCGAGAGTCCACGGAGGGCTCCACCCATAAGGGTCCAAGAAGTAGCAACCTTAACTATTCCATAACGGCTTCCGTCGACGAAGGACTAGCCTCACTATGGGTAGATCTTCACGAAGTAGGCGATCTCCTTGCCCTTACAAACTTCTTGGTTCAACTCCACAACACGAAGTAGGAGGCTCCCAAGCGACACCTAACCAATCTAGGAGGCACCACCCTCCAAAAGGTAATAGGCTCGGTAATGATGATGAACTCCTGGCTCTTGTGCTTCAAGATGATAGACTCCTCATCACACAATCACTCTCTCACAGATTTGGCTTGGTGGAAGAGATGGGATTGGTGGAAAGCAACTTGGGGAGGCTAGAAATCAAGATCCATATGGTTGGAGTGGAAGATCTTGACCTCAACACAAGGATAGGTGGTTCTCTCTCAGAAAACTGGATGGGGCAAGTATGGAATAGTTCTGAGTGCTTCTCTCTTGAGTAGGTGGTGGTGAAGGGGTATATATAGGCATCCCCAAAAATCCAATCGTTACACACAAAATGACCAACTCGGTAACACCGATGTGTTAATCTCGGTGGTGGTACTGAAGTGACCAAATGGTGGCAACTTTTGAATCTCGGTGAGACCGATATAGGAAACTCGGGTGCACCGATAAGGTGACCAACGGTCAGATTCCCAATCTCGGTGACGCCGATCCAACAATCTCTGTGGTACCGATATTGTGAATTTGCGTAACAGAAAGTTGGCAACCTAAACTCGGTGGCACCGGTATGGAATCGGTTGCACCGAAGTGGCTAGGGTTTGGCTGAGTCTGTCTATGGTTGAGAATCGGTGGCACCGGGATGGAAATGTTGGTTGCACCGATGTTGAGTATATGGCTTTGGACAGACTTTGGTGGGAGAGTTTGTGGGTGTTTTTGGTGACTATCACTTGTGCACGTATGAGCATTTTGTTCACCAACAAAACCTTACCCCCTTTTAATAGTATTGGCTTTCCTATGGACTCAAAGTGATTTCTCACAAATGTAAAATGTAGAGTCCTCTTCCTTGAAGCTTTGCCAACCTATTTCCTTGCATCTTGGGGTATTCCACAATCTCCACAATCCTTTTGCCAGCCCTTCTCTATGGACTATATCTGAAATACACTAGGTAAAAGTATTAGTCCAAGAGACAATGTATGTTGTCATGAATTATCAAAATGACCAAGGGAGCATGTTGTGCTTTCAATCTCCCCCTTTTTGGTAATTGATGACAACATACAATCAAAGCTTCAAATAAAGTATACATGAATATAGTGAAGACTTTGAGAGACACATGACTTAGATTTGCTCCCCCTAAATGTGTGATTCCTTTAAAGATAGTTGCTTTGGAATGCATAGACACACATGTAGTGGAAGGGATATAGTAAGTCATATGTATCTTGGCTATATGCATCAAATATATAGGAATGGGATGTATCTTTGTTCAAGACTTCACTCTTGCAAACAATATGTGCAAGAAGCAAGGGATCATCTTGACCAAAGATGTGATGCAAATACTTACCTTGAGTTCTTGAGCATTCTTGTAGTAGAAATACACTTGAGAAAGCAATGTTAGGAAACACAAGAGTATTCAACTAATCAACAAGGCAATAGAACTCAAAAATACCAAGATATGGAGAACATATAGAAGATAGTATTTCTTAAGATTGATATGTCTCCGAAATTATTTCTTTCTCCCCTTAGATATGACAATAATAGAACATCCTCTCCCCCTGAATCTCAGCATGTAGATATTGGGATTGGATAGGGTGAGAAAAGTAAACTTCCAACACATCTTAGATAATCCTCCAAATATGTTTTTCTCCCCCTACTTTGATATTCTCACCTTAAATGAATATTGATATTGGCTCTCCCCCTTGATCATATCTCCCCCTTTTCATAAGCATGTATCTTCCTCTTTAGCATGAAGCTTTGGTATTCTCCCCCTTTGGCATTAATTTCCAAAAAGGTCAAACACAGGAATAGATACATGGATCATTGATAGGAAGGGATCCTTGAGAACAAGGGTCATTGAATGTAGGGTTCATGGAAATGAAAACTGAGGGAATCATTGAAAAGAATTTCTCTCCTTCTGAGATTTTGTAAGACTGCTCCTCCCTTCAGTTAGGGATCCTTGAATAAAGAATTTCTTTTGTTATTCTCCCTCGATTTTTTTTTGAAACGGGATCATCGAAGTAACAGAATTATTCCTTAAAAGATTACAAAAGAAACATAAATTCACAACTGCGAACATGAATAACAAATCGGTGACTCCGAGACAGATAAATCGGTGGTACCGAGATTTTGTGGTGCAGCTTATCTGCAATGTCGGTAGAACCGAGATATATGTATCGGCGGCTCCGAGGCAAAAGCGACTAAAACAGAAAAGAAATAAGAGACCAAGTTTCTATTTTTTTAAAAAAAATTCAAAGGGAATGTGAAAGTTTTTACAAAGGGATATCAACTAGAGAAGATTTGAGTGGTTCCAAGAAGTCTTCACAAAATAGAAAGTGAACCATCCAAAATACTTAACTAGATGATGGGCGGTGACTAGGTCACCTATATTAGAGTATATTGACTTAGGAGCCAAGCAAGAATACTTGATCATAGGTCATACTCTACGTTAAGCTCAAAATGGGGTTACCATTTTTCGATTAAGCATTTTAATGTCTTCATATCACTTGAGTTGCTTTAGCTCATGACTTGGAGTAAAGCCTTTTCAAGGATATGAGTGCATACCTTTGAGTGATGTTGATGACGAGGCTTGTAGGTGAACTTGTTGAGGATGCTCGAGGTTGATGAAGATCATCTTGAGTTGGGAGCAATCCTTCTTGTTTGAGTACACTTGTCACCTACATAGGTTAGTCATGCAAGGAAGAGCAATAGATATATCCATTTGACATGATACCAATAGAGATTTAGCAATGATCACATCAAGTATACGTCAAGGATATGGTTGAGTTATCTTCTTCCTTCCATCACCAAGAGGGATTGTGGATACTTGGTCATAACAAGATTGCTTATGATTTGAGTTGAGGGCAATCTTGTGGAATGAAGTTCTTCCAAGTACCTACAAAAGATTAGATGCAATACAAGGGAGCATAGAATTCCATGGCATAAGATAACATGTTAGTGCTTCATGGAAATGTCAAGAAGGCTCATGCCCTTGCATGCATCCGAGTGAGTCTAGCTCAAGTTTGAAGCATCAATGATGTTCAACTCACTCCTCAAATAGCAAAATGTTTTCTCATCCAGTGGTTTGGTAAAGATATCGGCCAATTTCTTGTTAGTGCGAACATGCTTAAGATTGATATCTCCTTTGGCAAAATGATCACGAATGAAATGATGTCTAACTTGAATATGTTTTGTTCGAGAATGTTGCACAGGATTATGACCAATTTTAATAGCACTTTCATTGTCACAAAGTAATGGAACATTTCTAACATGGATTCCGTAATCCTTAAGCGTTTGTGTCATCCATAATAATTGTGCACAACAAGATCCAGCAGCAATATATTCAGCTTCGGCAGTAGATAGAGATACCGAGTTTTGTTTCTTGGAGGACCAAGATACAAGAGATCTACCCAAAAATTGACAAGTACCCGAGGTGGATTTTCTATCAACCTTGTCACCAGCATAATCCGAATCGGAATAGCCAACAAGGTTAAAGGAATATCCTTTGGGATACCAAATGCCAAAGTTTGGTGTTTGTATCAAATATCTCACAATACGTTTCACAGCCAAAAGATGACACTCTTTAGGTGCAGCTTGATATCTAGCACACATGCAAACACTAAGCATAATATCGGGACGAGAGGCACATAGATATAGCAATGAACCAATCATAGATCGATAAACCTTTTGATCAACCGGTTCATCCTCTCTGGTAAGATCAACATGTCCACTAGTAGGCATTGGGGTTTTCATACCTTTGCACTCCTGCATGTTGAACTTCTTGATCAAGTCCTTGGTATACTTAGTTTGAGAGATGAAAGTTCCTTCTTTCGTTTGCTTGATTTGCAAACCAAGAAAGAATTTCAGCTCACACATCATAGACATCTCATACTTCTCGTACATCAACCTTCCAAATCTTTCACTGAATTGTGGGTTAGTAGATCCAAAGATAATATCATCCACATAGATTTGGCACACAAATAATTCACCATTAACTCTCTTAGTGAACAAGGTTGCATCAATTTTACCAATTTCAAACCCTTTTTCAATGAGAAACTTCGTTAAGCATTTGTACCAAGCACGAGGGGCTTGCTTAAGACCATAAAGGGCTTTACGAAGCTTGTACACATGATTAGGTTTCTTAGGATTCACAAAACCAGGTGGTTGCTTAACATATACTTCTTCTTCAATCTCACCATTTAAAAAGGCACTTTTAATGTCCATTTGATAAAGCGTGATATCATGGTGATTAGCATAAGCAAGACGAATGCGAATAGCTTCAAGTCTAGCGACGGGGGCGTAGGTCTCACCGTAGTCCATACCTTCGACTTGCGTATATCCTTGGGCTACGAGACGAGCCTTGTTCCGTATGACTTGACCGTCTTCATCTTGCTTGTTCCGAAACACCCATTTGGTTCCGATGATGTTTTGCTCATCCTTGGGCTTCTCCACGAGTGTCCACACTTCGTTCCTCTCGAAGTTGTGAAGCTCTTCATGCATCGCGTTCACCCAATCAGCATCTTCTAGAGCTTGTTCTACCTTCAAGGGCTCAATGCTAGAGATGAAAGAATAATGCTCACAAAAGTTAGCTAGGCGAGTTTTAGAGCGAGTGATTCTCCCTATTTGTATATCACCAAAGATTTGGTTTAGGGGATGGTTCTTGGTCACTTGTGCTCAAACTCGGGTCAGCTTCCGATTGTTGGATGGTGGAGCTTCTTCTTCTTCATCATCTCCTTCATCTTCGTTGTTGTTGAAGGTGTCGTTCCCTTGAGGTGGTGGCGAAGGAGGTTGTGGTGGATCTTCATGATGTACTTCCTCCTCTTCATCATCGTGTCGTGTACCGCTTGTGGATGCCTCCATGTCATGTTGTGGTTCACCTTGACGTGAAGTGGGGGCTTCCACTTGAGTTGATGAAGTACTTTCCTTCACCTCCATGCGACGAATCTTGCCGATGGGCAAATCTTGGATAGCTTCCGAAGGGTCCTTATCACCTGCATCATTTGGCAATTGTTCGACTTGCGAACCATTAGATTCATCAAACTTCACATCTACCGTCTCTTCAACTTTTCGAGTGAAGTTATTGTAGACACGGTAAGTGTGAGAGTTCGAACCATAACCAAGTAGGAATCCTTCATGATATTTAGGAGCAAATTTAGTACGACGATGCTTATCAAGAATGTAGCACTTTGAGCCGAATACCCGGAAGTATCCAACTTGGGGTTTGTTACCGGTGAGTAGCTCGTATGCTGTTTTACCGAGAAGTTTGTGCAAGTAAAGTCGGTTCATGGCATGACATGCTGTTTCCACGACTTCTGCCCAAAAGTGTCTTGGCGTCTTGTATTCGTCAAGCATCGTTCTTGCCATCTCAATAAGCGTTCGGTTCTTCCTCTCAACAACTCCATTTTGTTGAGGCGTGTACATAGCTCAGAACTCATGTGAGACACCTTCTTCGTCAAGAAAGGTATCCACATGGGTGTTCTTGAACTCCGATCCGTTATCGCTCCGAACCTTCTTGATCTTCACTTCAAACTGATTTTGCGCTTTGCGAGCGAAGTTCTTGAAGATCTTTTGAACCTGCGACTTATCGTCAAGAAAGAATACCCACGTAAATCTGGAAAAATCATCAACTATAACTAGACCATAGGAATTTCCACCGAGACTCTTGTAAGCATTGGGACCAAAAAGATCCATGTGAAGTAACTCGAGTGGTCTCCTAGTAGTCATGATATTCTTAACGAGATGACTTCCACCTACTTGCTTTCCAGCTTGACAAGCACTACAAAGTCTATCTTTGTCAAAGATAACATCTTTAACACCAAGTATATGATCACCTTTGATAAGCTTGTCTAAGTTACGCATGCCAACATGTCCTAGTCTTCTATGCCAAATCCAACCTTTAGAAGATTTTGCAATAAGACAAGTACGAGGTTTGGATCTCTTAGTGAAATTGACAATGTATAGATCACCTCTACGGAAACCGGTAAAGACCATTTTATGATTATCTTGACGAAACACTTGGCAATCTACTTTCGTGAATAGCACATTAAAACCAAAGTCGGCCAGTCTAGATACGGAAAGAAGATTGTAGCCAAGAGATTCAACAAGCATAACATTTTGAATAGAGCTATCATGGGATATGGCCACCTTACCAAGACCAAGTACCTTACCCTTGGAGTTGTCTCCAAACGTTACGTACCTTCGCGGTCCATGGTTTGGCGTGATCTCTTCAAACATTTCTCTATCTCCGGTCATATGATTGGTACATCCGCTATCGAGAATCCACTCTTTTCCTCCGGACATGTAATCCTTGAAGTTTGCCATGAGACTTAGATTCTTCATGATCTTCTCATACTCGATGTCGAATAGCTCATCTTCATCATAGTAGCCATGTTCCACATTGTCATCATCAAGTGGGAAATCCTCGTCATAAAGAACAAGAGATTCGTTAGGATGGTGATCATGACAATGTTCAAGTTTATGAATGCGAATGGCTTCAATAATGATGTTGTTGATAGTAGTGACATCTCCTTTAGCACGATGAGGTCTCTAAGCTCAAAAATACAATCATCAAACTTTGGATCACTAGGCGTCATTTTGTGGAAGGCAATAGTTTTGTGAAGAATTTCATCAAGATTACTCAATGAATAACTTGGATATCGTTTCTCCAAGTCATTCCACAAAGTGTAAGCGCATACAAAATTCTTCATTTGATTAAGCACATTTCTAGGCAATGCTCTAACAATGAGATTAATAGCTCTATGATTGCATAGCATATCAATTTCCTCTTCATGTGTGGGATGTAAAGGATCAATGGGAGGTACATAAGGGCACTTAATATATTTGCTCAATTGAAATTCATTAAACAGCTCAAGCATCAAGGTTTTCCATTGACTGTAGTACTCTCCATCAAGGATAGGCACTCTACAACTCAAACTCCCTATACTAGACACATCCATCTTCCTCCTCGGTGATTAAACCGAAGCAATGGAGACCAAAGCTCTGATACCAATTGAGGGATCACTAGAAGAGTGTCTAGAGGGGGGGTGAATAGACTACTAGCAGGAATTTAAAACCTAACCTTTTTCCAAGTTTATTGGTTGGTAGATTTTAACAGTTTTAGCAAGTCTAGCAAGTCTAACAGCCCTACACATGCATGTCAACAAATATGGCAGCGGAAAGAAAAGACATTGCACATGAAGTAAAGGGTAGAGATAGGAAGATCAAACGCAATTGGAGACGCAATGATTTTTTCCCATGGTTTCGATAGGTAGTGTTATCGTACATCCACGTTTATGGAGTCTTCAACCCACGGAGGCTAACGGTCGCAAGAGTCCACGGAGGGCTCCACCCATAAGGGTCCACGAAGTAGCAACCTTGACTATTCCATAACGGCTTCCGTCCACGAAGGACTAGCCTCACTATGGGTAGATCTTCATGAAGTAGGCGATCTCCTTGCCCTTACAAACTTCTTGGTTCAACTCCATAACACGAAGTAGGAGGCTCCCAAGCGACACCTAACCAATGTAGGAGCCACCACCCTCCAAAAGGTAATAGGCTCGGTAATGACGATGAACTCCTTGCTCTTGTGCTTCAAGATGATAGACTCCTCAACACACAATCACTCTCTCACAGATTTGGCTTGGTGGAAGAGATGGGATTGGTGGAAAGCATCTTGGGGAGGCTAGAAATCAAGATCCAAATGGTTGGAGTGGAAGATCTTGACCTCAACACAAGGATAGGTGGTTCTCTCTCAGAAAACTGGATGGGGCAAGTATGGAATAGTTCTGAGTGCTTCTCTCTCGAGTAGGTGGTGGTGAAGGGGTATATATAGGCATCCCCAAAAATCCAACCGTTACACACAAAATGACCAACTCGGTGACACTGATGTGTTAATCTCGGTGGTACCAAAGTGACCAAAAGGTGGCAACTTTTGAATCTCGGTGAGACCGATATTGGAAACTCGGTTGCACCGATAAGGTGACCAATGGTCAGATTCCCAATCTCGGTGACGCCGATCCAACAATCTCGGTGGTACCGATATTGTGAATTTGCGTAACAGAAAGTTGGCAACCTAAACTCGGTGGCACCGGTATGGAATCGGTTGCACCAAAGTGGCTAGGGTTTGGCTGAGTCTGTCTATGGTTGAGAATCGGTGGCACCGGGATGGAAATGTTGGTTGCACCGATGTTGAGTATATGGCTTTGGACAGACTTTGGTGGGAGAGTTTGTGGATGTTTTTGGTGACTATCACTTGTGCACGTATGAGCATTTTGTTCACCAACAAAACCTTACCCCCTTTTAATAGTATTGGCTTTCCTATGGACTCAAAGTGATTTCTCACAAATGTAAAATGTAGAGTCCTCTTCCTTGAAGCTTTGCCAACCTATTTCCTTGCATCTTGGGGTATATCACAATCTCCACAATCCTTTTGCCAGCCCTTCTCTATGGACTATATCTGAAATACACTAGGTAAAAGTATTAGTCCAAGAGACAATGTATGTTGACATGAATTATCAAAACCACCAAGGGAGCATGTTGTGCTTTCAGCCTCCTCGAGGGGAGGGTCTGATGGTGGAGGAGGAAGAGAAGCAGCACTCCGTCTTCCCCGGCCGCGGGCCCCACGTCGACTTCAGCCCCTTCCGGCTCCTCCACCACGCGCACTCGAACCGCCCCCCACCTCCACGGCTGAAGCGGTGGCTTGATCCCGAGAGGAACCCCTCACCGTTGAGGCGGAGGCCAGAGGATGCCTTCGTCTCCTGGGCATACTAACAGTGAGTGCGGCCCAAGACAAGGAAGCAGAAGGGCGAGCTCTATGGATTCGGACTCAAGGAGGAAGAAAGGATGGATGTGTTGGAAATATGCCCTAGAGGCAATAATAAAGTGGTTATTATTATATTTCCTTGTTCGTGATAATCGTTTATTATCCATGCTATAATTGTATTGATTGGAAACTCAAATACATGTGTGGGTACATAGACAACACTGTGTCCCTAGTATGCCTCTAGTTCACTAGCTCGTTGATCAAAGATGGTTAAGGTTTCCTGGCCATAGACATGAGATGTCATTTGATAACGGGATCACATCATTAGGAGAATGATGTGATGGACAAGACCCAAACTATAAACATAGCATATGATCGTGTCAGTTTATTGCTATAGTTTTCTGCATGTCAAGTATCTGTTCCTATGACCATGAGATCGTGCAACTCACTGACACGGGAGGACTACCTTGTGTGTATCAAACGTCGCAACGTAACTGGGTGACTATAAATATGCTCTACAGGTATCTCCGAGGGTGTCTGTTGAGTGGGCATGGATCAAGACTGGGATTTGTTACTCCGTGTGATGGAGAGGTATCTCAGGGCCCACTCGGTAATACAACATCACAACAAGCCTTGCAAGCAATGTGACTAAGTGTTAGCCACGGGATCTTGTATTACGGAACGAGTAAAGAGACTTGCCGGTAACGAGATTGAACTAGGTATATGATACGTCTCCAACGTATCTATAATTTTTGATTGTTCCATGCTATTATATTATCTATTTTGGATGTTTTTATATGCATTAATATGCTATTTTATATTATTTTTGGGACTAACCTATTAATCTAGAGCCTAGTGCCAGTTTCTGTTTTTTTTCTTGTTTTTGAGTATTGCAGATAAGGAATATTAAACGGAGTCCAAACGGAATAAAATCTTTGGGATGATTTTCTTGGACCAGAAGAAAGCCAACAGACTTGGAGATGAAGGCAGGAGAGCCGTCGTGTGGCGACAAGCCACAGGGGCGTGCCCTAGGGGGGGGGGGGGCCCTGGCTTGTGGCCCCACGGCAGCCCTCCTAACCCTATTCTTCGGCCTATAAATTCCCAAATATTCCCTGGATACCAAAGAGAGCCAGGAAAATACTTTTCCGCCGCCGGAAGCCTCTGTTCCCGTGAGATCCAATCTTGGAGCCTTTTCCGGTAATCTGCCGGAGGGGGATTCGATCACGGAGGGCATCTACATCAACTCCATTGCCCCTCCGATGATGCGTGAGTAGTTTACCACAGACCTTCGGGTCCATAGCTAGTAGCTAGATGGCTTCTTCTCTCTCTTTGCTCTTCAATACCATGTTCTTCATGATCTTCATGGAGATCTATCCGATGTAATACTCTTTTGCGGTGTGTTTGTCGAGATCCGATGAATTGTGGGTTTATGTTCAGTTTATCTATGAATATAATTTGAATCTTCTCTGAATTCTTATATGCATGATTTCATATCTTTGCAAGTCTCTTCGAGTTATTGGTTTGGTTTGGCCAACTAGATTGGTAATTCTTGCAATGGGAGAAGTGCTTAGTTTTGGGTTCAATCTTGCGGTGTCCTCATCCAGTGACATAGTAGGGGTAGCGAGGCACTTATTGTATTGTTGCCATCGAGGATAAAAAGATGGGGTTTTCATCATATTGCTTGAGTTTATCCCTCTACATCATGTCATCTTACCTAATGCGTTACTCTATTCCTCATGAACTTAATACTCTAGATGCAGGCAGGAGTCGGTCGATGTGTGGAGTAATAGTAGTAGATGCAGAATCGTTTCGGTCTACTTGACACGGACGTGATGCCTATATGCATAATCATTGCCTTGGATATCTTCATAATTATTCGCTTTTCTATCAATTGCTCGACAGTAATTTGTTCACCCACCGTAATACTTGCCATCATGAGAGAAGCCTCTAGTGAAACCTATGGCCCCCGGGTCTATTTTCCATATTATATTTTCAGATCTATAAACCAAAAATATCTTGCTGCAATCTTTTTACTTTTAGTTTACTTTTCGTTTTAGCAATCTTATCTATCTATCTCTATCAGATATCATCTTTGCATGTAACCCTGAAGGGATTGACAACCCCTTTATAGCGTTGGGTGCAAGTGTTTGATTATTTGTGTAGGTACATCTATTGGTGACTTGCTTGTATCTCCTACTGGATTGATACCTTGGTTCTCAACAACTGAGGGAAATACTTATCTACTTTGCTGCATCACCCTTTCCTCTTCAAGGGAAAACCAACGCATGCTCGAGAAGTAGCAGTATAGAGATACCGACGATCGAATCTCGGGCAAGTAACATGCCGAAGAACAAAGGGAACAACGTACGGGATTAACTAAATCCTTGACATAGAGGTTCAACCGATAAAGATCTTCATAGAATATGTAGGAACCAATATGGGCATCCAGGTTCCGCTATTGGTTATTGACCGTAGAGGTGTCTCGGTCATGTCTACATAGTTCTCGAACCCGCAGAGTCTGCACACTTAAGGTTCGGTGACGTTTCGGTATAGTAGAGTTATGTATGGTGGTGACCGAAGGTTGTTCGGAGTCCCAGATGAGATCCTGGACGTCACGAGGAGCTCCGGAATGGTCCGAAGGTAAAGATTGATATATTGGAGGTCCTGTTTTGGTCACCGGAAAAGTTTCAGGTACTTCGTTAGTGTACCGGGAGTGCCGGGAGGGTACCGGGGGCCATCGGGAGGGGTGTCTCGACCCAAAGGACCTCATGGGCTGTGGAGGAGTCAAACCAGCCCCTAGTGGTCTGGCCGAACCCCCCACTAAGGCCCATGCGGCTAGGGGTGGGAAAAACCCAAAGGTGGAAAGGTGGAAATGGTTTCCAAGTGGAGAGGAGGAATCCTACTCCTAGTAGGATTGGAGTAGGACTCCTCCACCTCCAATTTCGGCCAACCCTTGAGGGTTTGAGGCTGCCTCCTCCCCTCCCTCCCTCCTATATATACTAGAGTATTTAGAGGGGAGAGCTAACCCTAATTGCCATGTGCACCCTCTACGTCCTCTAGATCGTTTTCTCCTCTAGTCTAATATCGGCGGTGCTTAGGCGAAGCCCTGCCGGAATAGTTCCACCACCATCGCCGCCGCGCCGTCGCGTTGCCGGAGAACTCATCTAGCTCTCCGCTCCCTCTTGCTGGATCAAGAAGGCGGAGATCGTCATCGAGCTGTACGTGTGCTGAACGCAGAGGTGCCATCCGTTCGGCGCTAGATCGGAAGGACCGTGATTGGATCGCGGAACGGTTCGCGATTGGATCGCAGAACGGTTCATGATTGGATCGCGGGATGGATCGTGATTGGATCGCGGGACGCTCGGCAATTTGGATTGCGAAGACGTTCGACTACATCAACCGCGTTTCTTAATGCTTCCCGCTTAGCGATCTACAAGGGTATGTAGATCCACTCTCCCTCTCATAGATGCTCATCACCATGGATAGATCTTGCGTGTGCGTAGGAAATTTTTTGTTTCCCATGCAACATTCCCCAACAGTGGCATCTGAGCTAGGTCTATATGTAGATGAGATCTCGAGTAGAACACAAAGGAGTTTGTGGGCGTTGATATTCGGATTGCTTCCTCCCTAGGTCTTTTCTTGTTTCGGCGGTATTGTGGGATGAAGCGGCCCAGACCAACATTACTCGTACGCTTACGAGAGACCGGTTCCATCAACTGACATGTAACTTCCTTGCATAAAGATGGCTGGCGGGTGTCTGTTTCTCCCACTTTAGTCGGATCGGATTTGACAAAGGCGGTCCTTGAGAAGGTTGAATAGCAATTTTTGTATCACCGTTGTGGTTTTTGCGTAGGTAAGAATTGTTCTAGCCAGATACCCGTAGCAGCCACGTAAAACTTGCAACAACAATTAGAGGACGTCTAACTTGTTTTTGCAGGGTATGTTGTGATGTGATATGGCCAATTACATGATGAGATATATGTGATGTATGAGATGATCATGTATTGTATAGAATATCATGACTTGCATGTCGATGAGTATGGCAACAGGCAGGAGCCATAGGGTTGTCTTTAATTATTTTCGCTGTTTTGCTTTACTTTATCACTATGAGTTAGCAATAGTCGTGGAAGCAACAGTCGGCGCGACAACCTCATTGCGACACATTGATGGAGATCAAGATGATGGAGATCATGGTGTCATGCCGGTGACGATGGAGATCATGCCGGTGCTTTGGAGATGGAGATCAAAAGCACAAGTTCATGGCCATATCATGTCACTTATGATTTGCATGTGATGTTAATCCTTTTATGCATCTTATTTTGCTTAGGACGATGGTAGCATTATAAGGTGATCCCTCACTTAAATTTCAAGATAAAATTGTGTTCTCCCCGAGTGTGCACCGTTGTGAAAGTTCGTCGTTTCGAGACACCACGTGATGATCGGGTGTGATAGACTCTACGTTCGCATACAAAAGTGTTGCACGTGCGGAACACTCGGGTTAAACTTGACGAGCCTAGCATGTACAGACATGGCCTCGGAACACAAGAGACCGAAAGGTCGAACATGAGTCATATAGTAGATATGATCAACATGAAGATGTTCACCATTGAAACCACCTCAACTCACGTGATGATCGGACTTGAGTTGGTGGATTTTGGTCATGTGACACTCGAATGACCGGAGGGATGTCAATTTGAGTGGGAGTTTTTTAAGTAATATGATTAACTAAACTCATTATCATGAACATAGTTAAAATGTCTTTGCAAATTATGTTGTAGATTACTAGCTCGTGCTGTAGCTCCCTTGAATTTTTATATGTTCCTAGAGAAATAGAGTTGAAAGATGATGGTAGCAATAATGCGGACTGGGTCCGTGATCTGAGGATTGTCCTCATTGCTGCACAGAAGGCTTATGTCCTTAATGCACCGCTCGGTGCGCTACCCCCTCAAGCGTCGTCTGTAGATGTTGTGAACATCTGACAGGCATGTTCTGATGACTGCTTGATAGTTCAGTGCGTCATGCATTACGGCTTAGAATTGAGGCTCCAAAACATTTTGAACGTCACGGAACATATGAGATGTTCTAAGAGCTGAAATTGGGATCTCAGGCTCGTGCCCGTGTTGACAGGTATGAGACCTCCAACAAGATTCTTTGCCTGCACGATGAAGGAGAATTGCTCAATCGTTGAGCATGTGCTCAGATTGTTTGGGTGCTACAATCGCTTGAATTGAGTGGGAGTTGATCTTCCAGATAAGATAGTGATTAATATAGTTCTCCAAGTCACTGTCACTAAGCTACTAGAAGCTTCGTGATGAACTATAAAATGCCAGGGATGGAAATAATGATCCCCGCGCTATTTGCGATGTTTGACACCACGAAGGTAGAAATCAAGGAGCATCAAGTGTTGATGGTTAGTAAAACCACTAGTTTAGAGAAGGGCAAGGGCTAGGAGGGAAACTTCATGGATGGCAAGCCAGTGGCTGCTCCAGTAAAGAAACCCAAGGTTGAACCCAAACCCGAGACTGAGTGCTTCTATTATGAGGAGAACGGTCGCTGAAGTGGAACTGCCCTAGATACTTGGTAGATAAGAAGGCTAGCAACGTCGATAGAAGTATATTTGATATATGTGTTATTGATGTGTACCTTACTAGTACTCCTAGTAGCACCTGGGTATTAGATACCGGTTCGGTTGCTAAATGTTAGTAACTCAAAATAAAAGCTATAGAATAAACGGAGGCTAGCTAAGGGTGAGGTGACGATGAGTGTTGGAAGTGTTTCCAAGGTTGATGTGATCACCATCGCACGCTCTCTCTACCTTCGGGATTAGTGATGAACCTAAATAAATGTTATTTGGTGTTTGCGTTGAGCATAAACGTGATTAGATCATGTTTATTGCAATACGGTTATTCATTTAAGTTAGAGAATAATGGTTATTCTGTTTTCATTAATAAAACCTTCAATGGTAATGCACCCAATGAGAATGGTTTATTAAATCTTGATCGTAGTGATACACATGTTCATAATATTGATGCCAAAAGATACAAAGTTAATAATGATAGTACCACATACTTGTGGCACTGCTTGTAAATGTCATATTGGTGTAAAACGCATGAAGAAACTCCATGCTGATGGATCTTTGGACTCATTCGATTTCGAATCGGTTGAGACATGCGGACTATGCCTCATGGGCAAGATGACTAAGACCCCGTTTTCCGGTATGATGGAGCGGGCAAGTAACTTATTAGAAATGATACATGTTGATGTATTCGGTCCAATGAGTGTTGTAGCGTGCGGTGGATATCGTTATTTTCCTACCTTCACTGATGATTTGAGTAGATATGGGGATATTTACTTAATGAAGCACAAGTCTGTAACGTTTGAAAAGTTCAAACAAAATTAGAGTGAAGTTTGAGATCATCGTGACAAGAAGATAAAATGTCTACGATATGATCGTGGAGGTGAATATCTGAGTTACGAGTTTGGTATACAACTTAAGACAATGTGGAAGTTGTTTCACAACTCACGCCACCTGGAACACCATAGTGTGATGGTGTGTCCGAACATCGTAGTCGTGCTCTATTGGATATGGTGCGAACTATGATGTCCCTTATCGATTTGCCACTATCGTTTTGGGGTTATGCATTAGAGACAACTACATTCACTTTTAAAGGGGCACCATCTAAGTCCGTTGAGATGACACCGTATGAATTTTGGTTTGGCGGAAACCTAAGCTGTCATTTCTTAATGTTTGGGGCTGCGACGCTTATGTGAAAAAGGGTTTTTACCTAATGAGCTCGAACCCAAAGCCGACAAGTGCATCTTCATAGAATACCCTAACGTAACAGTTGGGTAAACCTTCTATCTTAGATCCAAGCACAAAGTGTTTGTTGCTAAAACGGGTCCTTTCTCAAGAAAGTGTTTCTCTCAAAAGAATTGAGTGGGAGGAAGATAGAACTTGATGAGGTTGTTGAACCTTTGTTTCAACCAGAGAGTAGCGCAGCGCAGAAAGTTGTTTCTGTGGAGCCTACGTTAGTTGAAGAGGAAGTTTATGATGATGATCATGAAGCTTTAGATCAAGTTACTATCGAACCTCGTAGGTTGACAAGGACGCGTACTGCTCCTGAGTGGTACGGCAACCCTGTCTTAGAGGTCATGTTGTTGGATAACGATGAACCTACGAGCTATGGAGAAGCGATGCTGGGCCCGGATTCCGAGAAATGGTTAGAGGCCATGCAATCCGAGATGGGATCCATGTAAGAAAACAAAGTATG
Source organism: Elymus sibiricus (assembly GCA_039707655.1). NCBI lineage: Eukaryota > Viridiplantae > Streptophyta > Magnoliopsida > Poales > Poaceae > Elymus > Elymus sibiricus. Next base: position 213,878,165 of record CM077665.1, on the reverse strand, counting down.
GGCTTTGGAAGTATTACCTGAAGGGCGAAAGGCCATTCAGAACAAATGGATCTTTAAAAGGAAGACGGACGCGGACGGTAATGTCACCGTCTATAAAGCTCGACTTGTGGCAAACGGTTTTTCACAAGTTCAAGGAGTTGACTATGATGAGACTTTCTCACCCGTAGCGATGCTAAAGTCTGTTGGAATTATGTTAGCAGTTGCTGCATTTTTCGATTATGAAATCTGGCAAATGGATGTCAAAACATCGTTTCCTTAACGGTATCCGTGAGGAAAGGTTTTTTGTGATACAACCGAAAGTTTTTATCAGTTCTACGGATGCTAAAATATATGCAAGCTCCAGCGATCCTTCTTTGGACTGGAGCAAGCATCTCGGAGTTGGAATATACGCTTTGATGAGGTGATCAAAGTTTTTGAGTCTACACAAAGTTTATGAGAAACTTGTATTTACAATAAAGTGAGTGGGAGCACTATAGAATTTCTGATAAGTATATGTGGATGACATATTGTTGATCGGAAATGATGTAGAATTTCTGGAAAGCATAAAGGGTTGTTTGAAAAGGAGTTTTTCAAAGGAAAACCTGGAATGAAGTTACTTAAATATTGGGCATCTTGATCTATAGAGGTAGATCAAGACGTCTGATAAAACTTTCAATGAGTACATACCTTGACAAGATTTTGAAAGAGTTCAAAATGAATCAGTCAAAGAAAGAGTTCTTGCCTGATTTGTAAGGTGTGGAGTTGAGTGAGACTCAAAGCTCGACCACGGCAGAAGAAAGAGAAAGGACAAAGGTCTTCCCCTATACCTTATCCATAGGCTCTGTATAGTATGCCATGCTGTGTACCGCACCTGTGTGTGCCTTGCCATGAGTCTGTCAAGGGGTACAAGAGTGGTCCAGGAGTGGATCACTGGACAGCGGTCAAGATTATCCTTAGTAACTAGAGGACTAAGGAAATATTTCTCGATTATGGAGGTGATAAAGAGTTCATCGTAAAGGGTTACGTCGATGCAAGCTTTGACACCTCTCCGGACGACTCTGAGTAGCTGTCCGGATACGTATAGTGGAGCAACCATTTAGAATAGCTCCAAGTGGAGCGTGGTAGCATCTGCAGTATGACATATAGATTTTCAAAGAACACATGGATCTGAATGTTGCAGACCGTTGACTAGAGACCTCTCTCACATGCAAAGCATGATCGATCCCCAGAACTCATTGGGTGTTAGATTCATAACAATGTAAATCACATGGTGATGTGAACTAGATTATTGACTCTAGTGCAAGTGGGAGACTGTTGGAAATATGCCCTAGAGGCAATAATAAATTGGTTATTATTATATTTCCTTGTTCTTGATAATCGTTTATTATCCATGCTATAATTGTGTTGATTGGAAACTCAAATACATGTGTGGGTACATATACAACACTGTGTCCCTAGTATGCCTCTAGTTAACTAGCTCGTTGATCAAAGATGGTTAAGGTTTCCTAGCCATAGACATGAGATGTCATTTGATAACGGGATCACATCATTAGGAGAATGATGTGATGGACAAGACCCAAACTATAAACATAGCATATGATCGTGTCAGTTTATTGCTATAGTTTTATGCATGTCAAGTATCTGTTCCTATGACCATGAGATCATGCAACTCACTGACACCGGAGGAGTACCTTGTGTGTATCAAACATCGCAACGTAACTGGGTGACTATAAAGATGCTCTACAGGTATCTCCGAGGGTGTCTGTTGAGTGGGCATGGATCAAGACTGGGATTTGTTACTCCGCGTGACGGAGAGGTATCTCAGGGCCCACTCGGTAATACAACATCACAATAAGCCTTGCAAGCAATGTGACTAAGTGTTAGCCATGGGATCTTGTATTACGGAACGAGTAAAGAGACTTGCCGGTAACGAGATTGAACTAGGTATAGAGATACCGACGATCTAATCTCGGGCAAGTAACATACCGAAGAACAAAGGGAACATCGCACGGGATTAACTGAATCCTTGACATAGAGGTTCAACCGATAAAGATCTTCGTAGAATATGTAGGAACCAATATGGGCATCCAGGTCCCTATATTGGTTATTTACCATAGAGGTGTCTCGGTCATGTCTACATAGTTCTCTAACCCGCAGGGTCTGCACACTTAAGGTTCGGTGGCGTTTCGGTATAGTAGAGTTATGTATGGTGGTGACCGAAGGTTGTTAGGAGTCCTGGATGAGATCCTGGACGTCACGAGGAGCTCCAGAATGGTCCGGAGGTAAAGATTGATATATAGGAAGTCCTGTTTTGGTCACCGGAAAAGTTTCAGGTACTTCGGTAGTGTACCGGGAGTACCGGGAGGGTACCGGGGGCCATCGGGAGGGGTGTCTCGACCCAAAGGACCTCATGAGCTGTGGGAGGAGTCAAACCAGCCCTTAGTGGGCTGGCCAAACCCCCCACTAAGGCCCATGCGGCTAGGGGTGGAAAAAACCCAAAGGAGGAAAGGTGGAAAGGGTTTCCAAGTGGAGAGGAGGAATCCTACTCCTAGTAGGATTGGAGTAGGACTCCTCCACCTCCAATTTCGGCCAACCCTTGAGGGTTTGAGGCTGCCTCCTCCCCTCCCTCCCTCCTACATATACTAGAGGATTTAGAGGGGAGAGCTAACCCTAATTGCCACGTGCTCCCTCTACTTCCTCTAGATCGTTTTCTCCTCTAGTCTAATATCGGCGGTGCTTAGGCGAAGCCCTGCCAGAATAGTTCCACCACCATCGCCGCCGCGCTGTCGCGCTGCCGGAGAACTCATCTACCTCTCCACTCCCTCTTGCTGGATCAAGAAGGCGGAGATCGTCATCAAGCTATACGTGTGCTAAACGCGGAGGTGCCGTCCGTTCGGCGCTAGATCGGAAGGACCGTGATTGGATCGCGGAACGGTTCATGATTGGATCGCGGAACGGTTCATGATTGGATCGCGGGATGGATCGTGATTGGATCGTGGGACGCTCGGCGATTTGGATCGCGAAGACGTTCGACTACATCAACCACGTTTCTTAATGCTTCCCGCTTAGCGATCTACAAGGGTATGTAGATCCACTCTCCCTCTCGTAGATGCTCATCACCATGATTAGATCTTGCATGTGCGTAGGAAATTTTTTGTTTCCCATGCACTGTTCCCCAACAGGATGAGCATCGCCCCTCGTGACCCCCAATTTATAGGGGAGAGCGCGGGAGCTGGCTCTCCTCCGCTCCAAGGGTCGCCGCCCAGCTCCACCAATTCCATCGCCCACGATCACGGGCGAACAGGTAACCGCCCCATTGCTCCAGTCCATGGCGCTGCGGTTTCTGCCACGACCAGAGCTTTAAGTCACACGCGCCCGTCGCTAACCCCCCCCCCGCTATGCATGCGGCGCGCGTGGCAGAAACAGCCTGAGGTGGTGGGTCAGTGCTGACCAATAAATTGGCAGTTACTCCCTCCCATTGCGCGCCTGTGCATAGATTTTGGGCCTGACCCAACGACACTTGGCGAGTGCGTGTGCGCTAGACCCGGGGGCTCCTATCGGTGCACTAGTACAGGGGTACCTAGTGCCCCTGACTTATGCACAGGCGGTAGTAGCTGAACCCTTCAACGTTCCTACAAACCCAACGAATGATCAAGACCAGACTCCAACAAGCCCAACGCGGCAGCCCAAGCCTGGACTACAACGCGCCAAGCACATCCCCGACGCTTGCCGGGGACCAAGACATGCGCACCTTTCTGAAGACCCGGCAAGCCATCCCCCAGCAAGCATGAGCTAACCAGCCACCGCTCCACCGCATCGCCACGCCAGTCACTTGTCGATGCGGTGACGAGCCCTCAAGCGGTTAATCAGCTCTCGCTAGACACGTGGCGACACACCGGGAAGCAAGTTATGCTCAGTTGACACCCACCCTACAGCATGTCAAGACCATAAGCAACGACCGGCCAAGCGGTGGCAAAAGCTTGCCGGGGATGCACCCCCGAGCGCCACCTAGGCTAGTAATCATGGTATTTTGTCCTAAATGCCAGAGTTAGGTATGATAGCTTTGCTAAGCTATCCAATCGATAAATAATGACTGTTTTGCCATTGTGGTAACCCCTTGCAGCTCTTGCTGGGGTTAGGTGCTGTGCGTTCTTCGCGTTCCTCTGATCAATCCACCAAAAGCAGGAGTAGGGTTTTACGCTTAGCAGTGGCCCGAACCTGGGTAAAATGCCTGTGTCATGATCGTCGCGCCGTCTCACGCTCTCCGCTCTTTGTGCAACGTGACCCCCCTTGCCGAACCAGAAAGGGACCTCTGGTCCCATAGGTGATCGTGAGCATCCATGCCCCGACAGGTTGCTAGAGTGACAGAAGCTTAAACCCTAGTTTATGTGCTACTTTGTAAGGGGCTGATTTGGATCCAAACGTTTAATGCTATGGTTAGATTTTATCTTAATACTTTTCTCGTAGTTGCGGATGCTTGCGAGGGGGTTAATCATAAGTGGGATGTTGTTCAAGTAAGAACAGCACCCAAGCATTGGTCTACTCACATATCAAATTATCAAAGTAGCGAACACGAATCAAACCAACATGATAAAAGTGACTAGAAGAAATTCCCGTGTACCCTCAAGAACACTTTGCCTATTACTAGAGACTGTTTTGGCCTGTCCTTTGCCACAAAAGGATTGGGCTACCTTGCTGCACTTTATTTACCGTTACCGTTACTTGCTCATTACCAATTACCAATTACCTTGCTATCAAACTATCTGTCACCTACAATTTCAGTGCTTGCAGAAATTACCTTGCTGAAGACCGCTTGTCATTTCCTTCTGCTCCTCGTTGGGTTCGACACTCTTACTTATCGAAAGGACTATGATTGATCCCCTATACTTGTGGGTCATCAAGACTCTTTTCTGGTGCCGTTGCCGGGGAGTGAAGCACTCTTGGTAAGTGGAAATCGGTAAGGAAAAACTTATACTACGTGCTGAAATTTATTGTTACTTGCTACCATGGAAAACAATCCTTTGAGGGGTTTGTTCGGGGTATCTTCACCTCAACCGGAACGACAATTAGTTGCCCCTCAACCTACTGCACCTACTGAAAATATTGGTTATGAAATTCCTTCGGGTATGGTAGAACAACTGCTTGCTAAACCTTATGCAGGAGATGGAACTGAACATACTGATATGCACCTCTTATATGTGAACAAAATTTGTGGATTATTTAAGTTTGCAGGTTTACCTGGAGATGAAGCTAAGAAGAAGGTTTTACCTTTATCTTTGAAGGGAAAAGCATTGACATGGTATAGGCTATGTGATGATCTTGGATCGTGGAACTGGAATCGTTTGCAATTGGAATTCCACCAAAAGTTTTATCCCATGCATTTAGTTCATCATGATCGGAATGAAATATATAATTTTTGCCCTCGTGAAGGAGAAAGCATCGCTCTAGCTTGGGGGAGGCTTAAGTCAATGTTATATTCATGCCCCAATCATGACATCCCGAGAGAAGTTATTATTCAGAATTTTTATGCTCGGCTTTCTCATAATGATCAATCCATGCTCGATACTTCTTGTGCTGGTTCTTTTATGAAGAAGACTATTGAATTCAAGTGGGATCTCTTAGAAAGAATTAAACGCAATTCTGAAGATTGGGAACTCGATGAAGATAATGAGTCAGGTATAAAGCTTGAGTTTGATTGTGTTAAATCTTTTATGAATACAAATACTTTTCACAAGTTTAGCACTACATATGGACTTGACTCTGAGATAGTAGCCTCTTTCTGTGAAGCATTTGCTACTCATGTTGATCTCCCTAAAGAAAAGTGGTTTAAATATCGTCCCCCTATTAAAGAAAAATTAAAGAACCGATCATAGATAAAGATGAAACCATCATTTACAATGTTGATCCAGTTGTGCCTACCGCTTACATTGAAAAACCACCTTTCCCTGTTAGGATAAAGGAACATGCTAAGGTATCAACTGTGGTTTGTAAGTGTAATATTAGAGCACCTAAGCCCCCTGAGCAAATTAAAGTAGAACCTAGTGTTGCTATGGTTAAGGATCTCTTGGTAGAAAATATTGATGGGCATGTTATCTACTTCTATGATGAAGCTGCTAGAATTGCCAAACCTGATGAAAAAGATAAACATAGACCCATAGAGGGCATGCCTGTTGTCTCAGTCAAAATAGGAGATCATTGCTATCATGGTTTATGTGATTTGGGTGCTAGTGTGAGTGCTATTCCTTTTACCTTATACCAAGAAATTATGAATGAAATAGCACCTGCTGAAATAGAAGATATCGATGTTACTATTAAACTTGCTAATAGAGACACCATCACACCACTTGGAATTGTTAGAGATGTTGAAGTCTTGTGCGGGAAAGTAAAATACCCTACTGATTTTCTAGTTCTTGGTTCCCCACAAGATGACTTTTGTCCCATTATCTTTGGTAGACCTTTCTTGAGCACCGTTAATGCTAAGATAGATTGTGAAAAACAAACTGTCGGTGTCAGTTTTGGTGGTGTGTCTCATGAGTTTAACTTTTCCAAGTTTAGTAGACAACCTCGTGGCAGAGCATTATCTAGTAAGGATGAAATAATTGGTCTCGCTTCTATTGCCGTGCCTCCTACTGATCCAATAGAACAATATTTGCTTGACCATGAAAATGATATGCACTTGCATGAAAGAAATCAAATAGATAAAAATTTCTGTGAACAACAACCTCTCCCGAAACACAATTTGCCAATTGAAACACTTGGAGGTCCTCCTCCACCTAAAGGTGATCCTATGTTTGAATTAAAGCAATTGTCTGATACTTTGAAGTATGCTTATCTTGATGAGAAAAAGATATATCCTGTTATTATTAGTGCTAACCTTTCAGAACATGAAGAAGAAAGATTATCAAAAGTTCTAAGGAAGCACTGGGCTTCTACTGGATATACTCTTGATGATCTTAAGGGCATTAGTCCCATTCTATGTTAGCACAAGATTAATATGGAACCCGATGCTAAACCCGTTGTTGATCACCAACGGCGATTAAATCCTAAGATGAAGGAAGTGGTAAGAACTAAAATATTAAATCTTCTGGAAGAAGGTATAATCTATCCCATTGCTGATACTAGATGGGTAAGTCCCGTTCATTGTGTCCCTAAGAAAGGAGGAATTATCGTTGTTCCTAATGATAAAAATGAGCTCATTCCACAAAGAATTGTTACTGGCTATAGAATGGTAATTGATTTTAGAAAATTAAATAAAGCTACTAGAAAAGATCATTACCCTTTGCCTTTCATTGATCAAATGCTAGAAAGATTATCTAAGCACACACACTTTTGTTTTCTGGATGGATATTCTGGTTTCTCTCAAATACCCATGTCACAATCTGATCAACAGAAGACCACCTTTACTTGCCCTTTTGTAACCTATGCTTATAGACGTATGCCTTTTGGTTTATGTAATGCACCTGCTACCTTTCAAAGATGTATGACTTCCATATTCTCTGACTTCTGTGAAAAGATTGTGGAGGTTTTCATGGATGATTTTTTCGTTTAAGGGACTTCTTTTGATGATTGCTTAAGCAACCTTGATCGAGTTTTGCAGAGACGTGAACAAACTAATCTTGTCTTGAATTGGGAGAAGTGCCACTTTATATTTATTGAAGGTATTGTCTTGGGGCATAAAATATCTGAACGAGGTATTGAGGTGGATAAAGCTAAAGTTGATGCAATTGAGAAAATGCCATGCCCTAAAGATATTAAAGGTATTCGAAGTTTCCTTGGTCATGCTGGTTTCTATAGGAGGTTCATTAAAGACTTATCTAAAATTTCTAGGCCTCTTACTAATCTTTTGCAAAAGGATATTCCTTTTGTTTTTGATGATGATTGTGTGGAAGCCTTTCAAACACTCAAGAAAGCCTTAACCTCTGCACCTATTGTTCAACCACCTGACTGTAACTTGCCTTTTGAAATTATGTGTGATGCTAGTGATTACACTATTGGTGCTGTTCTAGGACAAAGAGTTGATAAGAAATTGAATGTTATCCATTATTCTAGTAAAACTCTAGACAATGCTCAACGAAATTATGCTACTACTGAAAAAGAATTTTTAGCAGTTGTGTTTGCTTGTGATAAATTTAGATCCTATATTGTTGACTCCAAAGTTATTGTTCACACTGATCATGCTGCTATAAAATATCTCATGGAAAAGAAAGATGCTAAACGTAGACTCATTAGGTGGGTTCTCTTGCTTCAAGAATTTGACTTACATATCGTTGATAGGAAGGGACCTGAGAACCCCGTAGCCGATAACTTGTCTAGGTTAGAAAATATTCTTGATGACCCACTACCTATTGATGATAGTTTTCCTGATGAACAGTTAGCTGCAATAAATGTTTCTCAAAACACTCCTTGGTATGCTGATTATGCTAACTACATTGTCGCTAAATATATACCACCTAGCTTCACATACCAACAAAAGAAAAAAAATCTTCTATGATTTAAGACATTACTATTGGGACGACCCACATCTTTATAAAGAAGGAGTAAATGGTATTATTAGACATTGTGTACCTGAGCATGAATAGGAACAAATCCTACGGAAATGTCATTTCGAAGCTTATGGAGGACATCATGCGGGAGATAGAACTGCTCACAAGGTAATGCAATCTGGTTTTTATTGGCGTACTCTCTTCAAGGATGCCCGTAAGTTTGTCTTGTCTTGTGATGAATGTCAAAGAATTGGTAATATTGGTAAGCGTCAGGAAATGCCTATGAATTATTCACTTGTTGTCGAACCATTTGATGTTTGGGGTTTTGATTATATGGGACCTTTTCCTTCCTCTAACGGGTACACTCATATTTTGGTCGCTGTTGATTATGTCACTAAGTGGGTAGAAGCTATTCCAACTAGTAGTGCTGATCACCACACCTCCATTAAAATGCTTAAAGAGGTTATCTTCCCGAGGTTTGGAGTCCCTAGATATTTATCGACTGATGGTGGTTCACACTTCATTCATGATGCTTTCCATAAGATGCTTGCTAAATATGATGTTAACCATAGAATTGCATGACCCTATCATCCTCAATCTAGTGGTCAAGTTGAACTTAGCAATAGGGAAATAAAATTGATATTACAAAAAACTGTCAATAGGTCTCGAAAGAATTGGTCTAAGAAACTAGATGATGCATTGTGGGCCTATAGAACAACTTATAAAAATCCTATGGGTATGTCTCCATACAAAATGGTATATGGAAAAGCTTGTCATTTGCCTCTAGAAATGGAACATAAAGCATTTTGGGCAATCAAGGAACTCAACTATGATTTCAAACTTGCCGGTGAGAAGAGGCTATTTGATATTAGCTCACTAGATGAATGGAGAAACCAAGCCTATAAAAATGCCAAACTATTCAAAGAAAAAGTAAAAAGATGGCATGACAAAAGAATCCAAAAGTGGGAATTCAAAATAGGAGACTATGTTCTTTTGTTCAACTCTCGTTTAAGATTTTGTGCAGGTAAGCTTCTCTCCAAATGGGAAGGACCATATATTATCGAAGAGGTTTATTGTTCTGGAGCTATCAAGATTAATAATGCCGAAGGTACTAACCCAAAGGTGGTTAATGGACAAAGAATTAAGCACTATATCTCAGGTACGCCTATTAACGTTGAAAGCAATGTTATCCAAACCATGACACCGGAGGAACACATAAAAGAAACCTTCCGAAACACTCTAGAATTCTGAAAAATAGGAGGTACGTGATACAGTAAGTAAATGGACTCCGAAAAATCCGCAAAAATAATTTTTGTTAGTTTTGGAATATTAGAAATTTTTTGGAAACCAAGAAATAAACCGGAAGGTGATCGAGATGAGCACGATACACCAGGGCGCGCCAGCCCCCCTGGGCGCGCCCTGGTGGGTTGTGCCCACCTCGAACACCTTCCCGACTTTTTTTTTCTTCCATATGCTTGTTTCCCAAGAATAAAAATTCTCTATATATACTCCCGACTATTTTGACGACCGCATCACAAAAAAATCCGCTGTTCTTGTTTCTTGCTGTTTTCTCGTCAGATCTAGATCTCCATGGCTCCACCAAGCTCATCCAAGGGCAAGTTCTCCGAGAAGGTCATCAACCCGTACTTGCCGGAGGTGATGAAGCACCCTCAAGCCATTGAGATGCGTGAGGGGGTGCTCCACATCCGCGATGTTCAGGGACGCAAGAAGACCGGAAGCGTGGAGGCTAGGCTCGAGGCGGTGGAACAAGACATCTTCAAGTGCCAAAGGATGGGGGAGCGTGGACTTAGTGCCAATCACTCCATGATCATGGAATTCACCCGTGATCAGATGGTGGATGGCCGGTCTGTGAAGGACACCATCTCCACCCTCAACGAGCAAATTAATTTTCTGCAAAGCCAAGTTTATGATCTTCAAAACCAAGATTTTGAATATGAAGCAAGATTTAAAGGTATGAGTTTAGCTGCCAGTTGCAGGACTCAAGGGACTCTTGCGTCAACTTTTAATGGGGAGCCCTTGCCCGGGAAGCTGGAGGACAAGCCTACCACATCATTACCACCACCTTCTTCATCACCACCACCAAAGGAGACTTGAGCACATGGGTATGGGCACTCCCCTTGGCTTGAGCCAAGCTTGGGGGAGGTGCCCCGGTATTGTATCACCATCACTTTTATTCACCTTTACCTATCCTAGTTCGATCTTTAGTTTTCCCTTGATTTAGTTGAATAAAAGTTTAGTTCGATCTATTTTCGTGTGTTAGTTTCGTGGTCTATCTATCTATGTAATCGAGTGAGAGTTATATAATAAAGTTTAGTTCGAGTTTTGCCTCTCTACTTTCTTGTTGCAATCAAAATAAAGGAAAACGAAATAAATGAAAAGAATCATATGCTAATCTTATGGTGAGTAATGACATCACATAAGGAAAAGTATAAGTAGTAAAATTTATTGGAGGTTGACAAACATAGCATTGGTCAATGATGCAATTAATGAAAGAATTAATAAGGGAAGAGAAGATTCACATGCAAATACACTATCTTGGACATCTTTTATGATTGTGAGACCCCATTATATATTATATGTCAAAATAGTTGACGTTGGACATGGAAGACAACGTAATGATTTATGTTTGTCCATATCCACATAGAAGTTATATTGTCATAGATCCTTCAACATGTGGTGCTTGCTCAATATCTTTTGCTAGCAAAAAATTCCGCACTAAGTAGAGATACTACTTGTGCATCCAAAAACCTAAACCCAAATTCATTCTTTGAGAGTCCACCATACCTACCTACGGATTGAGTAAGATCCTTCATGTAAGTTGTCATCGGTGCAATAAGGCAATAAAAATTGCTTCTAAAAGTGTTTTGATCAATTAGTGTAATAGAAAATTGAGTGCTATACGAACTTATGATGGCAAAGTAATAAAAGAGATAGACTGCATAATAAAGGTTGCTATCATAGGGGGCAATATAGCGTGACGTTCTTTTACATTAAGGGATTGGGCATACAAACCAAAAAGCGCATGACAACCTCTGCTTCCCTCTGCGAAGGGACTATCTTTTACTTTCATGTATTTACTTTTATGCAAGAGTCAAAGTATTGTTCCCTATTTCCTTTTTACTTTTTCTTTTGCAAGCATCATGTGGTGAGGAAAGATCTAGGCACATATATCCAGTTGGATGTGAGTGGGCATGAGTTAGTATTGTTGACATCACCCTTGAGGTGAATGCGTTGGGAGGCGAAACTATAAGCCCCTATCTTTCTATGTGTCCGGTTGAAACTTTTTTCTCATGGGTATGCTGTGAGTGTTAGCAATCATAGAAGACTAAATGATGGTTAAGTATGTGGACTTGCCAAAAGGCTCCGACATGAGACCCTTCCTGAAAATATGATGAATTGTAGTTGCAAAGTTGACTGAGAACATAGTTTGTTGGTTTACAATAAGGTTTATGCTTTATACTTCTATGTTGTGATGAATTGTTACTTGTGCATGAAATCATATGAATAAGTTTTATGATAGAGTTTGTTGCTGTTATGTTAATAATCATGATGCTACTATGTCCGTATTTTGTTTTTATCGACACCTCTCTCTCAAACCATGTGGACTTGCTTTTCAATATCGGCTTTCGCTTGAGGACAAGCAAGGTCTAAGCTTGGGGAGTTGATACGTCCATTTTGCATCATGATTTCCTACTATTATTTATTATGTTTTGTTGAATAATAATGCTTTAGGGAGTGATTCTAATGCCTTTTCCCTCATAATATGCAAGGTTTACACAAAGAGGGAGAATACCGACAGCTGGAATTCTAGACCTGAAAAGGCACATCAGAGATACCTATTCTTCCCAACTCCAATGAAGCTGAAACTTTACGGAGATTATTTTTGGAATTAATAAAAAAATACTGGAGCAAAGAACTACCGGAGGGGGCCACCCTGGTGGGCACAAGACACCAGGGCGCGCCAGGCCCCCCCAGGTGCGCCCTGGTGGGTTGTGCCCTCCTCGGCCCACCTCCGGTGCCCATCCTCTGGTATATATTCTCTTTTGACCTAGAAAAATAAGGAGAGGACTTTCTGGACGGAGTGCCGCCATCTCGAGGCGGAACTTGGGCAGGAGCACTTTTGCCCTCCGGCACAGCGATTCGGCCGGGGGAACTTCCCTCCCGGAGGGGGAAATCGAAGCCATCATCATCACCAACACCCCTCATCTTTGGGAGGCCAATCTTCATCGACATCTTCAACAGCACCATCTCCTCTCAAACCCTAGTTCATCTCTTGTGTTCAATCTTTGTACCGGAACCTCAGATTGGTACCTGTGGGTGACTAGTAGTGTTGATTACATCTTGTAGTTGATTACTATATGGTTTATTTGGTGGAAGATTATATGTTCAGATCCATTATGCTATTCAATACCCCTCTAATCTTGAGCATGATTATTATTTGTGAGTTGTTAACTTTGTTCTTGAGGTCACGGGAGAAGTCATGTTGCAAGTAATCATGTGAATTTGATATGTGTTCGATATTTTGATGATATGTATGTTGTGATTCCCTTAGTGGTGTCATGTGAACGTCGACTACATGACACTTCACCATTCTTGGGCCTAAGGGAATGCATTGTGGAGTAGTTATTAGATGACGGGTTGCTAGAGTGACAAAAGCTTAAACCCTAGTTTATGCGCTACTTCGTAAGGGGCTGATTTGGATCCAAATGTTTAATGCTATGGTTAGATTTTATCTTAATACTTTTCTCATAGTTGCGGATGCTTGCGAGGGGGTTAATCATAAGTGGGATGTTGTTCAAGTAAGAACATCACCCAAGAATCGGTCCACCCACATATCAAATTATCAAAGTAGCGAACACGAATCAAACCAACATGATAAAATTTACTAGATGAAATTCCCGTGTACCCTCAAGAACACTTCGCCTATTACTAGAGACTGTTTTGGCCTGTCCTTTGCCACAAAAGAATTGGGCTACCTTGCTGCACTTTATTTACCGTTACCGTTACTTGCTCGTTACCAATTACCTTGCTATCAAACTATCTATCACCTACAATTTCAGTGCTTGCAGAAATTACCTTGCTGAAGACCGCTTGTCATTTCCTTCTGCTCCTCGTTGGGTTCGACACTCTTACTTATCGAAAGGACTACGATTGATCCCCTATACTTGTGGGTGATCAAAAACCATAGTGTAATGGTGTGTCCGAACGTCGTAATCGGACCTTATTGGATATGGTACGTCCTATGATGTCTCTTGCCGATTTGCCACTATCATTTTGAGGTCATGCGTTAGAGACAACTGTTTTCACTTTAAATAGGGAACCATCTAAATCCGTTGAGACGATGCCTCATGAACTGTGGTTTGGTAAGAAACCAAAGTTGTCGTTTCTTAAAGTTTGGGGATGCGATGCTTATGTCAAAAGGCTTCAACCAGAAAAGCTCGAACCCAAAGCGGACAAATGCGTCTTCATAGGATACCCAAAAGAGACGGTTGGGTATACCTTCTATCTCAGATCCGAAGGCAAAGTGTTTGTCGCTAAGAACGGATCATTTCTCGAGAAAGAGTTTCTCTCAAAAGAATTGAGTGGGAGGAAGATAGAACATGATGAGGTTGTTGAACCTGAGCTTCAACTAGAGAGCAGCGCAGTGCAGAAAGATGTTTCTGTGGAGCCTACGTCAGTTGAAGAGGAAGTTAATGATGGTGATCATGAAGCTTCGGATCAAGTTACTATCAAACCTCGTAGGTCGACAAGGACACGTAATGCTCCTGAATGGTACAGTAACACTGTCTTAGAGGTCATATTGTTGGCCAACGATGAACCTGCGAGCTATGGAGAAGTGATACGTCTCCAACGTATCTATAATTTTTGATTGTTCCATGCTATTATATTATCTATTTTGGATGTTTTATATGCATTAATATGCTATTTTATATTATTTTTGGGACTAACCTATTAATCTAGAGCCTAGTGCCAGTTTCTGTTTTTTCCTTGTTTTTGAGTATTGCAGATAAGGAATATTAAACGGAGTCCAAACGGAATAAAATCTTCGGAATAATTTTTCTTGGACCAGAAGCAACCCAGAGGACTTGGAGACCAAGGCAGGGGAGCCACCGTGTGGCGACAAGCCACAGGGGCGCGCCCTAGGGGGGGCGCCCCCCTGGCTTGTGGCCCCACGGCAACTCCTCCAACCCTATTCTTCGGCCTATAAATTCAGAAATATTCCCTGGATACCAAAAAGAGCCACGAAAACACTTTTCCGCCGCCAGGAGCCTCGGTTCCCGTGAGATCCCATCTTGGAGCCTTTTCCGGTAATCTGCCGGAGGGGGATTCGATCACGGAGGGCATATACATCAACTCCATTGCCCCTCCGATGATGCGTGAGTAGTTCACCACAGATCTTCGGTTCCATAGCTAGTAGCTAGATGGCTTCTTCTCTCTCTTTTCTCTTCAATACCATGTTCTTCATGATCTTCATGGAGATCTATCCGATGTAATACTCTTTTGCGGTTTGTTTGTCGAGATCCGATGAATTGTGGGTTTATGTTTAGATTATCTATGAATATTATTTGAGTCTTTTCTGAATTCTTATATGCATGATTTCATATCTTTGCAAGGTTCTTCGAGTTATTGGTTTGGTTTGGCCAACTAGATTGGTAATTCTTGCAATGGGAGAAGTGCTTAGTTTTGGGTTCAATCTTGCGGTGTCCTCACCCAGTGACATAGTAGGGGTAGCGAGGCACGTATTGTATTGTTGCCATCGAGGATAAAACGATGGGGTTTTCATCATATTGCTTGAGTTTATCCCTCTACATCATGTCATCTTACCTAATGCGTTACTCTGTTCTTCATGAACTTAATACTCTAGATGCAGGCAGGAGTCGGTCGATGTGTGGAGTAATAGTAGTAGATGCAGAATCGTTTCGGTCTACTTGACACGGACGTGATGCCTATATGCATAATCATTGCCTTGGATGTCTTCATAATTATTCGCTTTTCTATCAATTGCTCGACAGTAATTTGTTCACCCACCGTAATACTTGCCATCATGAGAGAAGCCTCTAGTGAAACCTATGGCCCCCGGGTCTATTTTCCATCTTATACTTTCAGATCTAAAACCAAAAATACCAAAAATACCTTGCTGCATTATTTTTACTTTTGTTTTACTTTCCGTTCAAGCAATCTATTCTATCTATCTCTATCAGATCTCATCCTTGCAAGTAACCGTGAAGGGATTGACAACCCCTTTATAGCGTTGGGTGCAAGTGTTTGATTCTTTGTGTAGGTACATCTATTGGGGACTTGCTTGTATCTCCTACTGGATTGATACCTTGGTTCTCAACAACTGAGGGATATACTTATCTACTTTGCTGCATCATCCGTTCCTCTTCACGGAAACCAACGCATGCTTGAGAAGTAGCAAGAAGGATTTCTGGCGCCGTTGCCGGGGAGATACATAGCAAGTCAAGAGAAGAACTTTCCCGTCAACTTGTCAATTTATGACGTGGTTGCCGGAGAGATCTACATCAAGCCTACCAAGTACCCATCACAAACTCATCTCTTGCATTTACTTTATTTGCCATTTACCTCCGTTTTCCTCTCCCCCACTTCACCAATTTGCCGTTTTATTCGCCTTTTTCTCGCCGGATCTCTTTTTGTCTACTTGTGTTACCATGTGCCTTCTATTTGCTTGCATCTTTGCTTGCTAAAAATCTATTGATATGGATCCTCATCCGCTTGCTAATCTTTTCAAGAGATCCAATTATGATGAACCAATTGCTAGAGAGTTGAGTGTACTTGATTATCTCTATGAAGTTTTGCTTGAGATTCGTGAATCTGAAAATTGTGATGAAGTGATTCACGATGTTTCCTTGAATGAAAAGCATGATTGCAATGATATTGTTATAAATTCTATTAATATCAATTGTGCTAACGATATGCAAACCCACAAGCTTGGGGATGCTATATTTGATGAGTTTGCCATGACCACTACTTATTGCAATGATCATGATTGGGGTGATCATGCTTCTTATGATCTTGATAATTTATTTAATTCTCATGATGAATATGATATTGAAAGTAGGTTTGGAAGAGTGTCAACTTTAGGCATTATTGATCCCACTATTTTGGAGAGTGTTCAATCTTATGAATTATTTTATAAAAGTGGTTTTGGAGAGGTCATGACTTTAGTTAATGATAATCCCACTATTTTGGAAGAGTGTCAACTTTGCATGCATGTGGATCATGAAGAGAAAATTTTATATGATAGTTATATTGTTGAATTCCTTCATGATTCTACTGAAATTTATTATGAGGGAGGAACATATGCTTGTAGGAATTGCAATAATATCAAGTTTCCTCTCTATGTGTTTAAAGTTTTGAAGTTATGCTTGTTTTGCCTTCCTATGCTAGTTGATTCTTGTTCCCATAAATTGTTTGCTCACAAAATCCCTATGCATAGGAAGTGGGTTAGACTTAAATGTGTTTTTCATGCTATTCATGATGCTCTTTTACATATCTCAATTACTACTTTTTATGTGAGCATCATTGAAATCGTTATGCCTAGCTAGGGGCATTAAACAAAAGCGCTTGTTGGGAGGCAACCCAATTTTATTTTTATGCTTTTGTTTTTGCTTCTGGTTTTGAGTGTTTTGCACATTATTACTTATGTAATAATTGTGTTTTCTTGTTTAAATTAGTGTTTGATCCAAGTAAGACCTTTGGGATGGTCTACGGTGTTTGTTGATTTGATTTTACTGAAAAACAGAAACTTTTGCTCTCAGTCCAGGAATTTTGTAAATTCACTGGAACGTGATTTTGATCTGAATTTTTTACACGAGATTGATATACAAATTTCTCTGATTGTCCTAATTTTTCAGAATGTTTGAAGTTACAGAAGTATTCGAAGTCTATAGATTGCTACAGACTGTTCTGTTTTTAACAGATTCTTTTTTCTTTGTGTTGTTTGCTTATTTTGATGAATCTATGGGTTGTATCGGGGGGTATGAACCATGGAGAAGTTAGAATACAGTAGATATTACACCAATATAAATAAAGAATGAGTTCACAGCAGTACCTAAGGTGGTGATTTATTTTTCTTATACTAACGGATCTCATGAGTTTTCTGTTGAGTTTTGTGTTGTGAAGTTTTCAAGTTTTGGGTAAAGATTTGATGGACTATGGAATAAGGAGTGGCAAGAGCCTAATCTTGGGGATGCCCAAGGCACCCCAAGCCATATTCAAGTATACCAAAAAGCCTAAGCTTGGGGATGCCCCGGAAGGCATCCCCTCTTTCGTCTTCAATCCATCGATAAATTTACTTGAGGCTATATTTTTATTCACCACATGATATGTGTTTTGCTTGGAGCGTCTTGTATGATATGAGTCTTTGCTTTTTAGTTTGCCACAATCATCCTTGCTGCACACACTCTTTTTGAGAGAGACACGCTGAATCGTGAATTTATTAGAATACTCTATGTGCTTCACGTATATCTTTTGAGCTAGGCAATGTTGCTCTAGTGCTTCACTTATATCTTTTTAGAGCACGGTGGTGTTATATTTTATAGAAATTATTGAACTCTCGTACCTCACTTATATTATTTTGAGAGTTTCTTAAAACAGCATGGTAATTTGTTTAGGTTATGATTTTAGTCCTAATGTAATGGGCATCCAAGAGGGATATAATAAAAACTTTCATATTAAGTGCATTGGATACTATGAGAAGTTTGATTCCTTGCATATTGTTTTGAGATAATGAAGATGGTAATATGAGAGTCATGCTAGTGAGTGGTTGTGAATTGGAAGAGATACTTGTGTTGAAGTTTGTGATTCCCGTAGCATGCACGTATGGTGAACCGTTATGTAACGAAGTCGGAGCATGATTTGTTTAATGATTGTCAACCTTTGTGTGAGGGCCGGGAGCGCGCGATGGTTAACTCCTACCAACCTCTCCCCTAGGGGCATGCGTCTAATGCTTTGTTTGATAACTAACAGACTTTTGCAATAAGTATGTGAGTTCTTTATGACTAATGTTGAGTCCATGGATTATACACACTCTCACCCTTCCACCTTTGCTAGTCTCTCTAGGACCGCGCAACTTTCGCCGGTACATCAAACCCACCTTCCTCAAAACAGCCACCATATATGTTCCTCAAAACAGCCACCATACCTACCTATTATAGCATTTCCATAGCCATTCCGAGATATATTGCCATGCAACTTCCACCGTTCCGCTTTTCATGACATGCACCATCACTTTCATCTTACATATAGAGTCATATTTTGTCATAGGTATCGAGTTGTAATTTTATTTTTGTGTTGTAAGTAAATAAAAGTGTGATGATTTTCATCATAAGAGCATTGTCCTGTGTGAGAAAAGGATGATGGAAGCCATGACTCCCTCACAAGTTGGGATGAGTATCCGGACTTTACAAAAATAAATAAAAGAGGCCAGCGAAGCCCAAATAAAAAAAAGAGGCCAAAGATGCCCACCAAAAAAAAATGAGAGAAAGAGAGAAGGGACAATTGCTACTATATTTTTCCACACTTGTGCTTCAAAGTAGCACCATGGTCTTCATGATAGAGAGTCTCCTATTTTGTCACTTTCATATAACTAGTGGAGTTTCATCTTGCACGACCACTTAGTTTTCTTTTTGAGCTTTCATACACTTATAGCTCTAAGTGCATTTGTTGCATGGCAATCCCTACTCACTCACATTGATATCTATCGATGGGCATCTCCATAGCCCGTTGATACGCCTAGTTGATGTGAAACTAGCTTCTCCCTTTTTTCCTTGCAACCTCCACCATATTCTATTCCACCTATAGCGCTATATCCATGGCTCACGCTCATGTATTGCGTGAGAGTTGAAAAGGTTTGAGAACACCAAAAGTGTGAAACAATTGCTTGACTTGTTCATCGGGGTTGTGCATGATTTAGATACTTTGTGTGGGGAAGATGGAGCACAGCCAGACCATATGATTTTGTAGGGATAACTTTCTAAGGCCATGTTATTTCGAAAGGACACACTTGCCTTGTTGGTGTGCTCGAAGTATTACTATTTTTATGCCAATATTAGACTATTGTTTTGAATCTTATGGATCTGAATATTCATGCCACAATAAAGAATATTACATGGATAAATATGTTAGGTAGCATTCCACATCAAAAATTCTGTTTTTATCATTTACCTACTCGAGGACGAGCAGGAATTAAGCTTGGGGATGCTTGATACGTCTCCAACGTATCTATAATTTTTGATTGTTCCATGCTATTATATTATCTGTTTTGGATGTTTTATATGCATTAATATGCTATTTTATATTATTTTTGGGACTAACCTATTAATCTAGAGCCTAGTGCCAGTTTCTGTTTTTTCCTTGTTTTTGAGTATTGCAGATAAGGAATATTAAACGGAGTCCAAACGGAATAAAATCTTCGGAATAATTTTTCTTTGACTAGAAGCAACCCAGAGGACTTGGAGACCAAGGCAGGGGAGCCACCGTGTGGCGACAAGCCACAGGGGCGCGCCCTAGGGGGGGGGAGGGGGGGGGGGCGCCCCCCTGGCTTGTGGCCCCACGGCAACTCCTCCAACCCTATTCTTCGGCCTATAAATTCAGAAATATTCCCTGGATACCAAAAAGAGCCACGAAAACACTTTTCCGCCGCCAGGAGCCTCGGTTCCCGTGAGATCCAATCTTGGAGCCTTTTCCTGTAATCTGCCGGAGGGGGATTCGATCACGGAGGACATCTACATCAACTCCATTGCCCCTCCGATGATGCGTGAGTAGTTCACCACAGACCTTCGGGTCCATAGCTAGTAGCTAGATGGCTTCTTCTCTCTCTTTGCTCTTCAATACCAGTTTCTTCATGATCTTCATGGAGATCTATTCGATGTAATACCCTTTTACGGTGTGTTGGACGAGATCCGATGAATTGTGGGTTTATGTTCATATTATCTATGAATATTATTTGAGTCTTTTCTGAATTCTTATATGCATGATTTCATATCTTTGCAAGTCTCTTCGAGTTATTGGTTTGGTTTGGCCAACTAGATTGGTAATTCTTGCAATGGGAGAAGTGCTTAGTTTTGGGTTCAATCTTGCGGTGTCCTCACCCAGTGACATAGTAGGGGTAGCGAGGCACGTATTGTATTGTTGCCATCGAGGATAAAAAGATGGGGTTTTCATCTTATTGCTTGAGTTTATCCCTCTACATCATGTCATCTTACCTAATGTGTTACTCTGTTCTTCATGAACTTAATACTCTAGATGCAGGCAGGAGTCGGTCGATGTGTGGAGTAATAGTAGTAGATGCAGAATCGTTTCGGTCTACTTGACATGGACATGATGCCTATATGCATAATCATTGCCTTGGATGTCTTCATAATTATTCGATTTTCTATCAATTGCTCGACAATAATTTGTTCACCCACCGTAATACTTGCCATCATGAGAGAAGCCTCTAGTGAAACCTATGGCCCCCGGGTCTATTTTCCATCTTATACTTTCAGATCTAAAACCAAAAATACCAAAAATACCTTGCTGCATTATTTTTACTTTTGTTTTACTTTCCGTTCAAGCAATCTATTCTATCTATCTCTATCAGATCTCATCCTTGCAAGTAACCGTGAAGGGATTGACAACCCCTTTATAGCATTGGGTGCAAGTGTTTGATTCTTTGTGTAGGTACATCTATTGGGGACTTGCTTGTATCTCATACTAGATTGATACCTTGGTTCTCAACAACTGAGGGAAATACTTATCTACTTTGCTGCATCATCCGTTCCTCTTCACGGAAACCAACGCATGCTCGAGAAGTAGCAAGAAGCGATCGTGGGCCCGGATTCCGACAAAGTGTTAGAGGCCATGAAATCTGAGATAGGATCCATGTATGAAAACAAAGTGTGGACTTTGGAAGTATTACCTGAAGGGCGAAAGGCCATTCAGAATAAATGGATCTTTAAGAAGAAGACGGACGCGGAAGGTAATGTCACCGTCTATAAAGCTCGACTTGAGGCAAAGGGTTTTTCAAAAGTTCAAAGAGTTGACTACGATGAGACTTTCCCACCCGTAGCGATGCTTAAGTCCGTCAGAATCATGTTAGCAATAGCCGCATTTTTTGATTATGAAATTTGGCAGATGGATGTCAAAACAGTGTTCCTTAACGGTTTCCTTAAGGAAGAGTTGTATATGATGCAACCAGAAGGTTTTGTCGATCCATAGAATGCTAACAAAGTTTACAAACTCCAGCGATCCATTTATGGGCTGGTGCAAGCATCACGGAGTTGGAGTCTTCACTTTGATGAGGTGATCAAAGCGTTTGGTTTTATGCAAGTTTACGGAGAAGCTTGTATTTACAAGAAAGTGAGTGGGAGCTCTATAACGTTTCTAATATTATATGTGGATGACATATTGCTGATTGGAAACAATATATAATTTTTGGAAAGCGTGAAGGAATATTTGAACAAGATTTTTTCAATGAAGGACCTAGGAGAAGCTGCTTTCATATTAGGCATCAAGATCTATAGAGATAGATCAAGACGCTTAATAGGACTTTCGCAGAGCACATACCTTGATAAAGTTTTGAAGAAGTTCAAAATGGATCAGTCCAAGAAGGGGTTCTTGCCTGTATTACAAGATGTGAAGTTGAGTAAGACTCAATGCCCAGTGACTACAAAGGATAGAGAAAAGATGAGCGTCATCCCCTATGCTTCTTCCATAGGCTCTATCATGTATGCAATGCTATGCACAAGATCAGATGTCAGCCTTGCCATAAGTATGGCCGGAAGGTTTCAAAGTGATCCAGGAATGGAACACTGGACGACGGTTAAGAATATCCTTAAGTACCTGAAAAGGACTAAGGAAATGTTTCTTGTTTATGGAGGTGATCAAGAGCTCGTCGTAAAGGGTTACGTCGATGCAAGCTTTGACACTGATCCGGATGACTCTAAGTCTCAAAGCGGATACGTATATATTCTCAATGGGGGAGCGGTAAGCTGGTGCAGTTCCAAGGAAAGCGTGGTAGCTGATTCTACATGCGAAGTAGAGTACATAGCTGCCTCGGATGCGGCAAAGGAAGGTGTCTGGATGAAGCAGTTCATGACAGATCTTGGAGTTGTGCCCAGTGCACTGAACCCAATGACTGTTCTATGACAACACTGGTGCCATTGCTCTGGCCAAGGAACCAAGGTTTCACAAGAGGACCAGACACATAAAGCGATGCTTCAATTCCATCCGCGGTTACATCAAGGAGGAGGACATAAATATTTGCAAAGTACACACGGATCTGAATGTTGCAGACCCGTTGACTAAGCCTCTTCCACGAGCAAAACATGATCAACACCAAAACTGTATGGGTGTTATATTCCTTACAATGTAAATCACGTAGTGATGTGAGCTAGATTATTGACTCTAGTGCAAGTGCGAGACTGTTGGAAATATGTCCTAGATGCAATAATAAATCGGTTATTATCATATTTCCTTGTTCATGATAATTGTTTATTATCCATGTTAGAATTATATTTATTGGAAACTCAAATACATGTGTGGGTACATAGACAACACTGTGTCCCTAGTGAGCCTCTAATAGACTAGCTCGTTGATCAAAGATGGTCGAGGTTTCCTGGCCATGGACATGAGTTGTCATTTGATAACGGGATCGCATCATTAGAAGAATGATGTGATGGACAAGACCCAAACTATGAACGTAGCATATGATTGTGTCAAGTTTATTGCTATTGTTTTCTGCATGTCAAGTATCTGTTCCTATGACCATGAGATCATGCAACTCACTGACACCGGAGGAGTGCCTTGTGTGTATCAAACGTTGCAATGTAACTGGGTGACTATAAAGATGCTCTACAGGTATCTCCAAGGGTGTCTGTTGAGTTGGCATGGATCAAGACTGGGATTTGTTACTCTATGTCACGGAGAGGTATCTCAGGGCCCACTCAGTAATACAACATCATAATGAGCTTGCAAGCAAAGTGACTAAAGAGTTAGCCACATGATCTTGTATTACGGAATGAGTAAAGAGACTTTCCGGTAACGAGATTGAACTAGGTATGGAGATACCGACGATCAAATCTCGGGCAAGTAACATACCGATGAAGAAAGGGAACTGCATACGGGATTAACTGAATCCTTGACATCGTGGTTCGACCGATAAAGATCTTCATAGAATATGTAGGAACCAATAAGGGCACCCAGGTCCCGCTATTGGTTATTGGACGTGGAGGAGTCTCGGTCATGTCTGCATAGTTCTCGAACCCGTAGGGTCTACACACTTAACGTTTGGTGGCGATATAAGTATAGTCGAGTTATTATGTTGGTGACGGAAGGTTGTTCGGAGTCCCGGATGAGATCCCGGATGTGACGAGGAACTCCAGAATGGTCCGGAGGTGAAGATTGATATATAGGATGAACGGTATCGGAGTCCGGAAGTGTTCCGGGGCATACCGGGGATTCGACGGAGTACCGAAAGGGGTTTCGCGGGGGGCAAGTGTTGGGGGGCCTCATGTGCCAAGGAGAGGGGGCGCACCAGCCCACTAGGGGCTGGGCGCCGCCCAAACCCCAGCCCACTCGGCTAGGGAGGGGGCCACACCCCCTAGGGCCGCCGGCTACCCTAACTTGGGAGGCAAGGCGCCTAAGGGGGGGGGCACCCCAAACCCTAGCCGCACCACCCTTGGCCGCCGGCCCCTAGAGGAAACCGTAGGGCGCCCTCCCCTCCTCCCTTCCCCCTATATATAGAGAGGGAGAGAGAGGGCAGCCGCACCCACAACGTGCTACGGCGCTGCCCCTCCTCTCCCTCGTAGTTCTACTCCTCTCCATAACGCACGACGAAGCCCTGCTGAGATTCCACCACCACCACCTCACCACGCCGTCGTGCTGCCAGAGGACTCGGTCTACTACTTCACCATCGCTCGCTGGATCGAGGAGGTGAAGGCGTCATCAAGCTGTACATGTGTTGAACGCGGAGGTGCCGTCCGTTCGGCACTTGATCGGGAGTTCGCGGGATGGATCGTGATTGGATCGCGAAGACATTCGACTACATCAACCGCGTTTCTTAAACGCTTCTGCTTAGCGATCTACAAGGGTATGTAGATGCAATCACTCCTCTCGTAGATGGTCATCTCCTAGATTGATCTTGGTGAAGCGTAGGAATTTTTTTGTTTCCCATGCATCGTTCCCCAACAACCAAGCTTTCCTGGTCCGAGGGCGGGGATGGCAAATAGGGACGTCGTCTGGCGGCACGACTTGAACTGCAGCGACTTCTTGCATAGTACCGACAGGGTACCATAGAAAATCATCTTTATCCATGTCGCGTAGAGCTCCCCGCTCTTCCGCTTTGCTCCCCCACTACGAGGATCCACCGGGAGGGGATACACGCCAGATCATCCATCGTCAACCAAACTCTGAAACTACCCATATCGCTTCTTGACGCTGTCGATGCCATGACCTTAACGACGATGCCCATCCCATGAAGTAGCACGTCGGTGGTGCACATCGTCCACGCATTTGCCGGCAAGCCCCACAGTGCCAGAGGGACCAAGAAGGGCATGGAGATGTCGGTTGCATGTGCCTAACTGTAACAGCCCGAGACCGACGCTCCAGAAGATTCCCCTTTTATTCCGTTATCATCGTGTGATTCGTTTGGTTGTCGCACTCATCATCGCATCATTCACATCATCTGCATAGCATCGACACTTTGTTGTCATCATTTTTCAAAACTTGCATCCGTTCGTAATCGCCGGTTCTCTCAGTTCGTGTCGTTGTCTGTTTCGAGTCCAACCACACATGGACGCGCTCGCGGCATCGTTTTAAAAAGCGCACGAAAAATATTCTCGGATTGGGTCGAAGGTTGGAGTGCGGTCTTAATATAGTGTAGCTAGACTGCATGTCAAATTTTGTCGCAATCGGAGTCCGTTTGATACCCGAACGGTCAACCGTTGCAGCGCCGTCATCGGTTAAATAGCGGACGTTTTTGGTATTTTAAAACTATGTCACGGGCTGCCACCTTCCCTCTCATGTGATTCCAAGGCCTTCTACATAGCCCAACAACCCACCTAGCAACCCCTCCGCTTCCGGAGCCGTCGGATCGAGATCCGAAGGCCCGAAAATTGCCTCAAACCCCTAACCCTAGCAAATTTGCTATAAATAGATGCCCCCCTACCAGAAATGGCCTAGCCCCTCTTCCACCTCGGGATCCACGCCCTCCCATGTCCTCTGCCGCCACCTGGACCCCCACGCCGCCGCTACTTGGCCGTGCCAGCAAGCTGCGCCGCCAGCCAGCCGCCCTCCTGGCCACTCTTGCGTAGCCACGTGGCCTCCCTGCCTCCCGCCACCACCCGCAGCCTGCCGGGGCCCGTGACTGGCCCGCCCCGGGCCGATCCGGGCCCGAGCCAGCCTGGCTGCCTTCGCCCGCGCCGCCCTGCTCCTCCCTTGCGCCGCCGCCCGACCCTGGCCTCCCGCGCCCGCCGGCATCGGCCCCACCGCCGCTTCGCCATGCCCCGCCATCCCTTGCAGCCACCGCCAGCCTCCCCGCCGGACCAGAACTGCCGCCGCTGCCCCGCAGCCGCGGGATGTCCACCGCGTGAGCCTCGGGCTCCAGATCGGGAAGCTCCCGATCCAGAGCCGCCGCGCCAGTCGCCAACCAAAGGACACGAACATGGCCGCCGGTCCGCCTCCCTGCTGAGCCGCCTGCGCCCGAGTGCCACACCGTCACCTTCGACCCCCGGTGGCTACGTCGAGCTCCGCCATGGCCCGGATCCGGCGAATCTGTCGCCGCTGGCCGCCGTCGCCCCACCGGCCATGGCCGCCCTCGCCGCCGGGATGGCCCCATCCCGGGACCGAGCCGGTCTCCGACAAACGGCTCCCCGCGAGAACCCCTCCGCTCCATTCAGTTTTCGTTGAGGGGGTAATTTTTTCTAAGTCCCTAACTGCCCGAATTTTACTCACATATGCATTTTGTGTGGATGGTATCTTGTTAACCGTGCATCCGATGATCAAGTGTTATATATGAAAAAGTATATACTATTTGAGATCTACATGGCTATGACATTTTCATGCATTATAGGAATCATTTAGAGGTTCAAAACTCTGTTGCAAATGTGCATCTCATCGTAATCGACAAGAACTATTTTATGTTAACGTTGAGTTCAGTTTTGCGAGCATCATATTAAGCAACCCGTGCCTTTTTTTTGAAGTTGTGCCAGTAGATTAATTGGTAGTATGACATGTCTAGTTGCTGTTAGTGTCCTTGCCATGCACATATAGGGTTGTTATCCTACTTTTATTGCCATGTCAACATGCCTAATCAATCTGCAGTTTTGGGGGTTAGCTAAATATCACCAAGTCTGAAACTGTTATTTTGTGGCCATGTTGCCATGTGATATGCTATTGATCTAGGAGTCTTTTGTGGTTGCTCCCAAGGAGTCTTTTGTTCAGCATGTTGTTGTCTATCAGGTTGTGTCTTTTGATGCCATGTCTAGGATTTGCATCATAGCTATATTCATTATCCAACATGTCAATCTGTTAAAAACTGTTGCTCATGTCTACCCTAATTTTCACTAAGTCTGAGAATCTGTTTTCTTCATAATGCCATGTTGTGTTGATGCTAGCCATGATTATATGCATAATTAGACCTTGCCACCATGGTATGATTTCTAGTACATCATGTCCTCTATCATGCTGTAAATTTTCATGCCATGATATGCCCTATAGCATATAGTTTTATTGCTGCCAATATGCCTTCGTGAAAATCTGCTATGCTAAAACCTGTTATTTTCACTAAGTCCTAACCTGCTATATTTTATTGCCATGTTGTGAGCTTTCCTACCATGTGATCCATGGCTCTTTTGAGTATGATATGTGAAGATGAAATGAAGTGTGTGTTATATGCTACTGCCCCATGCTTAGTTTGTGCATTTTAGAATCTTGTAGCTTGTTGTTTTCATGTGTGCAATATGCTATGTTGCTGTTTTGGGCAGATTTTAAATAAAACTTGTGTTGGTTGTTGTGGTTGAACCGTAGCTCCGTTTTAAACATGCCATATATGAAACTTGCTTAGGATTTCATGTAGTTTCATAATATCTTGATGTATCCATGATTTGGTATGCTTGTGGTTGTCGTTTGAATGCATTTTGCATTCATGACATATTCATCTTGTGTGTGTCATATCTTTTAGGCCGTAGCTCCATTTTATATGACCTATATATGTAAATCGACTAGAATGACGTGTAGAATCACGTGGAGCACTTTATTTTTCTGTTTAACAAATATAAAATGTGTTTAGGACAGATCTGGACCAAACTCATAATATGCATATGGGGTCGTTTCGGAAACACTATAAGTTGTCTCCGGCCACATTTAAGATGCCTAGATAGTGTAGTTTCATTATGCTTCACCTCTTGCCATGTTAAACAACACTTAAAATTGCCACATAAATAAATGGGAGTGAACTAAATAATTCAAGCATGGAGTTTCATCAATATGCAACTCGTTGCATATTGAGCTTCACTTAATGTGTAGTATTTGATTGTGGTGCTTTGTCATGCCTTGCATAATCGTATGGACATGCATCATATTTGTTTGTGCATCATGTCATGCATACGTTGTGGTGCTTATCATATGTTGATTGTTGTTTCCGGATTGCTTCTTCTCGACAGAGTTCCGAAAGCGTTCGGAGTGTGAGGATTCGTTCGACTACATTGGTTCTTGTTCTTCATGGGCTCGATCTTCTTCCAAGCGGGATCTCAGGCAAGATGATCATTTCCCTGGATACCATTACTATCATTGCCATGCTAGTTGTCTCTTTTCTATTGTTGTCTTGCTACCTACCACCTGTTTGTCAAGCCTCCTAAAGTGCCATGATAAGTCTCTAACCCCTCCACATCCTAGCAAACCATTATTTGGGTATGTTACTGCTTGCTCATCCTTTCTTATAGCGTTGCTAGTTGCTGGTGCAAGTTGTTTCCATGTGCAACGTGGATATTTTTGACCTATCACAATATTATTGCTATTTAATTTAATGCACATATATACTTGGTAAAAGGTGGAAGGCTTGGCCTTTTGCTCGGTGTTTTGTTCCACTTTTGCCACCCTAGTTACTTGTGTACCGGTATTATGTTCCATATTGAGCGCTCCTAACATGCTCGGGGTTGTTATGGGGACCCCCTTGATTTCCATTTTAGGATAAAACTTGTCTGTCAAGGCCCAACATTGGTACTACATTTGCCTAATAACAACTAAAAATGCATAGGGACCCGCCGGCACCCGCGGATAGTTTAATCAACAACCCGGGCCAGTGCTCCTCATGAGTGTTGGTCCAAATTGAGCGATGTCCAGCGCCCCCTGGTCACCCGAGGTTTCAGCCAACCCGACGTCTAGCTCATCCGGTCGTACCCTAAGAACGAGATACGCGGCTCCTATCGGGTTTTGTCGGTACGCCGGGCGGCCTTGCTAGATTTGTTTTACCTTTCTCGCACGTCTTGTGCGCGGGATTTCGAGGACACTTCGGGCTATCTCGAAGTTGAGATTTTCCATCGTGATTCCGCGAATACTACGGGTGATTCCGTGGTTGAGGAATTCCAATGCAGCTTGTGGTTAGTTTGTGATGGATGAGTTGGAGCACCCCTACAGGGTTAAATCTTTCGGAAAGCCGTGCCCGTGGTTACGTGGCAACTTGGAAACTTTGTTTAACACCCGGTCATAGCAAACTTGAAGTAAACTAAAATAAAATACACCAACCGTGTGCGTGACCGTGACTGTCTCTTCTCGTGATTTCTGGACCGAGAGAACACGGTGGGGTTATGTTTGTTCGTAAGTAGGTGTTTAGGATCTCTTAGAGATCATTACTAGTTCACTTCCGTTTATGCGATGATCATCCCCCCTTATTCTTGTACTCGTAAGTTAGCCACTCAAATAAATGCTTAGTGCATGCTGTAGCCTCACCCCTTAACCATACCTCACCCATTAAGCTTTAATAGTCTTGATACCCTTGGAAATGAGATTGCTGAGTCCCAATGGCTCCCAGATTACTACAACAACAGTTGCAGGTACAGGTAATGTGATGCTTGACGTGAGCGCGATGCTTGTTTGATTTGGAGTTCTTCTTCTTCTTCATCGATCATAGGATGGGTTCCAGGCCGGCAGCCTGGGATAGCAAGGATGATGTCATTTTATCGTTTGTTTTTGTCCATAGCCGGACCCTGCTCTTCTGTATGTTGTTTGGATATGTTATTGTATTGATGTGATATTGATGTAGCTTGTGGCGAGTGTAAGCCAATTCCATATACTCATCTCTTCTTTACATGTACTTGTAATGATATCCATTCTTGCGAAATGACGAGATGCGCTTCTATCCCTGTCAAGGCCCTCGTGCCAAAATAAGAATAGGATCACATCTTGGGCATTACACTGACGAAGCCATGGTCGCTGCATCAGGGAAAACTGCCATGTCTCGGTGCGGCCATGCGCGAATCATCCTGTTCATCAGCCCGGAAGAGCGGCAAAGCATGAGGAAATCCTCCGGGAAGTACGCTCCGATCGACATATCGAGCGGGCCAAGCTCAAGCTCCTCTTTGATGGCCGCCGCAGCCGAGGCCAAGTCGGTGGCCTGGCGAGAGCCAACCACTGTGTTGACGACTGCTCGGGTGAGCTCCTCCTCCAGGGAGCACAGGCCCGGCCCCAGCCTCCATGAAGCAACAATCCACCTGGTCTTCCACCGGGGCTAGAGAGTCCACCAGAGCAAACGGGACGGAGAAGCCAGGCCTGACAACACCCGCCGCAGGCTCCACACTCACGACCTGGATCCAAGACAACCTGAGACGAACAACACCCGTCCATGGAGGTGGGGGAAGCATGGACGGAGAGTGGTGCTGGGCTGTGGGGACCCCGACTCATAAGTCGAAGTCATCGAATGCACATGTATAGTGATCCGAGTGATCAATGCTCACTGAACACACAGAAGCTGAATAACAAGAGTCTTACATCCATTACATACTGCCTTATACAAATTATGACCATTATGGCCAAGCCTTACATAGATGGGGCCATGCAGTCCAAACACCAAACATAAACTCACAGCGGAAATCTTGAACGATAGCGAGGACCCATGCCATCTTCCTTAACCATACAGTCATTCTGACTGGGAAGCAACCTAATTTGCATGTTCGTCACCAAGGTACTCTTCACCAAATTCCTGTTCTTCCATGCCTGGAAAATTAAATAACCAGGGACAAGCCAATGAGTACTTTTAAATGTACTCGCAAGCAACGCATGTCTGGAACAAGGTAATCATGCATGCTTTATCACTAAGCATGTAGTTTTGCGGAAAGCTAGTTTTGAATGCAATATCATGTCCTAACATTTGTAAAATCATGCATCATGAGGTTACAGATATCAATATAAAAAAAGTATAAGCAACTCTAGTTTAATTATCTCATCAAGTCAACTGTCTTAGCTCAAGCATCTCTTCGTCACACGTACACACCAAGGTTTGTGAAAACATCTGGACATAGTTTAAGCAGCACTAGCCAACTGTCCTTGACCATGGACATGGCTATTCGAATAGTTATACACTCTGTAGAGGTTACACAGTTTACCCACAAGACCCGGGGAACTTCTATGTCATCCATGACTCGTGGTATATTACATACCCGAGGTAAGCACCCAAACGATGTCTTTCCCCCGACAACACTAAACAAAGAGTCCACTCGTTGGCCCGTGTCCTCATGATGTACATCACATGAGACTCGCTCAACATAGTACCATCCATGAGGGGACACAATGGTGTGCCCGGTGTCTATAAAAACAGCCATAGTAGCCCGTCCAACAATGACCCCGTATCGAGAGAGTGACTCGGCTCTCTCGCCATTAGTAATGTGGTCTCTCTACTAGCATCGACCAAAGTAAATCAACAAAGCCCCGTCCCATAAGGGGTAATGTGGTTGTACATGTAAGGTTGGGAATGGTCAAAAAATCTTAAATCTAGTCCATTTTCAAAACCACACGCACACACAACTTGCCACGGTACACCCCTTCTTTCTCAAGCGTATACCTAGCTCCTCATCTCCCTCTGCCATTAGTGGCACCCGATGGTGTTTTGAAAAGTATTTGGTAAAACATTTTTCTTTTCATCTCTGTGCATATCCCCGTCCCAATTTACGTAGCAAGTAATTGCACCTAACTACTCCCCACCCGCATAACCCTCAACGAAAAGTAGGGCCATGCACAATGCAAGTATCAACGAGAAGTGCATCGGAGACCAACGTAGCAAGGTTGCCACCACATCATCATCATGCTTTCAATGCAACAAAAATAAGTGCTATATGACATGCATAAAAGTGCTTTCATTAACATGGTCAAGGGGTTGCTTGCCTGGCTCAACAGAGTCTTTGGGGTCTTCAAATGCTTCTGGTCCAACTTCCTCGTCAACCACGTAATCTATCATCGCAAGGTAACGGGCACAAATAAGGCCATAGCAACAAAAAGAAAAATAAGTCACTCCTAAAAATGTCAACCTATTTTCTTTAAATACTAGATTTAAAACTAAGAAAACTAATGGTGATGGTTTTGGAGTTGGAATCGCAGAAATGAAGATATTGATTTTTAACATTAGATTTAATTACCTAAATGAGGATTTATTTAGGGACATGACAGAAAAGTTTGTCCAAATGCTGCACAAGTGGCATCATAAAATAGGTGTGATTTATACAAGTTTTTAGGATTTTGAATCACTGGATTTGGATAATTATTGTTGGCTGTGGATTTTTTGCAAAATCCATAGAACAATAAAATGAAAAAATGCCAGCAGAGTGGCTGGGCCAGATCTGCCTGCAGCTGGGCCAGCCCAGAGTCACACCAGTCAAGGCGAACCGGTGCGTGCGCGCGCCCGCGTTCAAACCTGACGGCAGGGGCCCGGACGCCAGCCACAAAGAGGGGGGAGGAGAGAGAGGGGAGGATGACAGGCGGGGTCCGCCTGTCATCTTCAACCTCTCGCCGGAGAGGCTCGAGGATGCTCACCGACGATGGTAGGGGGCACGACAGGCGATGTTGGGGGCAGGAATAGACTGAGGGCGGCGTCGCCGTTCGGATGGTGTTGGAGGTGGTCGCTGGGGAGGCTTGGGGCGCCGACGACGAGGGGGCTGCGGCGGAGGACTTCAGGAGGTGGTCGCTGCGGTCGTTCTCGACTGCAAAAGATAGGGAGAAGAGAGGGGAAAGCATCAACAATGAGTGGCGGTTCCAGAGAGAGGGAAAGGAGGGCCGAAGGAGCTTCCCACCATGAGATCACCGGCGAGCCGACGCGGCGGATTCCGAGCTCGATCTCGAGCTCGGGAGCTCCTGGAGAGCTGTTGCTGGGATGGGAGTATGGTTGGGGAAAGAGGGAGGTTCCAAAGGGGAAGAAGTGGCTCGGGAGTGGCTTTAAATAGTCCTGCCACTGGTGCACCATGGGCCGAAGTCCGGCGAGGCCTTGGTGGTCGTCGGAGTGCACGGGGGTTCGCGGGCTTGTGTCCGTGGTGTTCGTGGGCGTGGACTTGGTCCAGAGGAGGGGAGAGAAGTAGCGCGGCAAGGCCGGGGGCTCGCGAGTGCGAGGCCAGCCATTGGCCGAGCCGGGGGCTCGCGAGTGCGAGGCCAGCCATTGGCCGAGCCGGGGGCTCGCGAGTGCGAGGCCAGCCATTGGCCGAGCCGGGCGGCGCCGGGGCACGCGCGTAGGGAGTCGAGAGAGAGGGAGAGATGATGGGGGTGACAAAGTGCCTGGTCACAGATGCCGAGGCGCCTCGACTGGCGCGAGGGGGAGCCCGAGCTGGTCGGGGACGCGGCATCAACGCCCGGGTGCGCTGCAGCACGCTCTAGAGCAAGCTTTGGGCCAGCATGGGCGCGTCTGCACGCGCTCTGGGGCGGCCATTTTGTCCACTTGCCTCTGGCTGCTGCGGAGATGCCCTATGGTGACTTAGGAGCTAAGGGAAGAGGGAAGGTAAAAGAATGGAGGGGGAGGAGTTGCTGCCATGGTGAACCAGAGTGGAAAAAGTGGGGTTTCACCCCATCAATGATTGAGCCATTATGGAGAGAAAGTTACTGGTGGTAGAGGGTGACTAGGTGGAGCTATGGTAAAAATACCAGCTCAAGGAGAACTCACTTGGGGTCCAACAATTGATCTCAAGATTGCACCGGAAGGTGTTTGATCAAGGTTTGGGATAGATAATGGATTCTAATGGCCATGAGATTAAACATGGATAACTGGAAGTGCCAAAGAGTCCTGCCCACAAATGTTTAGCTCAAATGAAGAATGTGCCTAAGGTAGCTTTTGCAAAACCAAGAAATGGGCAAAAATGGACTTTCTTAGATTTACCTAAGCTACACAATACTCCTTGATGCACCACTTGGTCTAGTTGCATCATTAGGGGATTGCAACATGCCCACAAAGTTTGAGATCAAATGGTGCCAGTTGACAATGCAATGTTTATCAAATTTGAATATGGACAGAAAGGGTTTTGGGGCACTTTTGTGAACCAAACTGATTTGTACTGAGATGAAACTTGGCAAGATCATCATATGGGGAACATGTGACTTGCTAGAATTTGCGTGGATTTATTTGACAATATTTCTTATAGAAATATTTCAAATACTTGAATTATCTAGAAAGGGTTTTGGAAGGTTTTGCTCAATATTTTGAACATGAGCATATGTTGATACTCATATTTACGAAAAATATATGTCCACTGAGTTTCCCTAAATTTTCTCAAATATTTTTGAAATATAAAAATAAATTTTCCCTATAAAAGACCATTTCCGGCCTCAGAAATAGGTATTTAAATAAAATACAAAAATAACTTTTAAAATAATACTCCTGTGGTTTTTGGAAGAGTTATAGATAATAGGTTCCAAATAAAATCTTTGTGGCAAAACATTTACCCTAATTAGAGGGCTTGTAGTACAAACCTCAATTCAGGGGTTTTTTAAAACCTAAATCAAATAAATGCTTTTTGGCCAAATTAATATTTTATAAAAATATTTTTATGTCCTATACACATGGCATGATCATTGGGCAAAGTTTTTCGATCAAGGAGTGGAGTTTTGAGAGTCGGAGGATTTTTGTGAATTAAGGCACAACAAGCAAACAAGCAAATGGAAAATCAATCAAGCATCATAAGCACACAAAAGTTTTAATTGGACCAAATTTTTAAGCTTTATTAGCATTGTGAAATGATACAAAACACAGGGTGTGACACGGGCACCCTAGGTTAGGGGACAAGATGCGGGGGGAGGGGGCAAAGGTGGCGGCGCCCTTGCATAGCCAGCGCCTCCGGCCGCGGCTAGGAGCGCATAACAGACGAGGGGCGAGAGCGTTCCACCAGAGAGGAGCCACGCAGGCGGGGGCGGGTGCAGGCCCTAGAGATGTGTGGTTGGTTCCGCCACAACAAACACACTTGGTTAGGTTTGTGTAGTTGCCCGAAATGTGGTCATCGTCCTACCCACAGTTGTAGCAGCAACCATGGAGCACCACTGGCAAAGTGGGGCTCGGTGGGCAAGAGGCAAGAAGTCGAGTCAACTGCGGACGGGCGAGTCTTTCTTAAACTACTACTCCCTCTGTTCCTAAATATAAAGCTTATAGAGTACATATTTTGTACACAACAAAATGAATGAATCTACACTCTAAAATATGTCTATATACATCCGTATATAGTATGCATTTTGAAATCATTAAAATGCCTTGTATTTTGAAATCTGTAAAATCTCTAAAATGCCTTATATCTAGGTAAGCTGTCCGAACGCTTTCCCTCAAAACATTAAATTCTGCAACACATGATATCATAAAAGAGTTATAGTGCATACGCCTGAGAAATAAACTCTCGCACACCCCTGGCAAGTTGTCAAGGACCTTCCCTATCCCATGCATGTTCTTGGGCTGGCCCATGGATACCACATCGACTGGGCCTAGCCTTGCACCATTGACTACTACAAATTACAAATAGCTGGAGTGGAATACACTTGGCTTCAACAGCTTTGCCAATTGACCATTTATTTTTTGCAGGAGACAGTGTGTTGTTTCTTAAAGCACTAATGAATGGGCAGAGGAAGTGTCTCGTCTTTTGAAGTCCTATGTTAATGCTTCTGGTCGAAGAGTTAATAAAAATAAGTCTTCACTGGTGCAGCGACGTGCTATACAAACAGTTTTAACCCCTTTTCGCGACGTAGTTTTAAACCATCACCTTACATGTGTGGGTGATAGGGGGTCCATCCCACACGACCTGAAAAATCGTCTGCGATAGTGATCGATGGTGCAGATGCTCTACGAAATATAATCGTGTGTGATGCAGGAACATATCGCACACACTATATTTTGGGCATACGTGTGTGATTGGGGATCAATCACACACGTCTATCATGAGTCAAACACGTCTAATTATTCATGGAAAACAAACGGTGTTTGACCTTTAACCGTTTCGAAACATTACCTAATCCACACGGGCCATCATAGAAACTGTGTGTGACATATGCATCATCGCACATGAGTTTTCTCTGGCAAGCGTCTTCCATGCATGATATCATCGCACACATTTCTCAAACAATTTACACGTGGGATCGCCTTTGCATCGGGCACGGTTACCTCTAGGCTCATGTGAGATAGTGTGCTATCACAAATGATTGAGTAGCTCCTACGCACACTAGAAGTGCTGCAAAACGTCTGGGATTTGTTAGCTATCACCAATGTTTTAGTTTATATCTCGTGTGCTTTTCCTATAGATCACAGGTGGTTGCACTACGAGTGACGTGTGCTATCATTCTGTAATGCACACACTTAGTTACTTGAACCGTGCATGCTTAAATGGCCAGGTTATTGTAAAATATTGCATTTGAATCACCCTGCAAAAAGCAAATTTGCCACAATATTCAATTGAACAAATAGTGTCCACAGGAAGAACATTCATCAAAATTCGCCACCATATGCAATTGAACAAATAGTGTCCACAGGAAGAACATTCATCAAAATTTTCCACAACATGCAATTGAACAAATGCTAACTAAATTCCATAGATGTATGGACATATGGAGTACATAATCATAGTGTACGAAATACGAAGACCTGATCACATGGAAAACAATACATCAATGCCTATATGTTTAGCTGATAACACTATCTGAATGCATACTTATTCTTGGGAGATAGGAATGCTAAAATCTTCACAGTCTGTACTGGGCTTGATATAGTGTTTCACAAAGAAGGTGCTAATAAATTTCCTAATATACAACAATTCATCTGTGGCGAGCAGTTCAGACGTCACAGGTCCAAAGAACAACTGCAGGATTTTTAGATCAGAATGTGACATACGTATGGAGTAGAAGAGAGTAATTAAGAAACAGACTTACTGGTACTATTTTTTCAGCATCGTCACAACATTCACCATATCTACATAGGTTCATCATGTGTCTGCAAACATAGTATCCACATAGGATGGTCCCTTATTGTTGTTGAGGACACTGAATTTTTTTGTACAATATTAGTCATGTATTTGCCTTGTTAGGAACAACCTAACCGGTCTAAGCTATTTCTTTTTTTTCTTTGGAGATAAATAGAAAGAGGTTTACTTAGAAACTTGAACATCTGACTAGCATTTTCTGAAAATAACGGATTTCATTGTCCTACCGGAGAAACGATCACGTGCTGTAGAGGTAGTTGACGGTCAAACCGGTTCCCTCGTGGAGTTATGTACTTTGACAGTATACTGCAAATGAACATGAATTTTCACATACTCAATTCTTGAACCAAATATGAATACAAAATATGAACATCAAAGAATTCAATACCTATCCATGAATTCCTAAAGATTGTTCATATCCTGAGGCTTTTTTGACACTCGGAGAGAATCCAAGTAGTAAACTGTGTTCCGCTTTAGAACAATGACCACCAAGATCTAGTGATGGCTATAGTTTAAGAAAAGTATGAACGTACGAAGTATGTTGACAACCGAAAGACGGTCAATGTATGTGTGGTTGTATATTTAACTTACCCTTCATGATATGGTCATATGAAGAATTCTCCTATGTGTAACATATTCAAGATCTTGGAGACATGGTCAATGGAAACCTTGCGTGTATCATTATTACATAATAAAGTGTCGTTTGCTAAATCAGGATCTATGAAATACGCATGCACCCTTATGGATCTATGTGCCATCAATCCCCTTAGAGGAATACAATACAATTAGATTTCTTGTTCGTTTACAACCTTGTATGGAGAAGTTGGTCATAGTTTTTGAAGTACTTACAACATCAAGCATTTGACAAGAGTGGCAGCAAGCTCATCAAAGTTGAAGAAGAGATGAAAGTCCTTGAATTCCACACTGATGATACCCGAAACATTAGAGAAATGCTTCTCGTCGTAGTGGAGTTGCACAATGTTATTACCTTCTCCTTCTGACATTTTATCCATGCAATATTTAGGTAACTTGCGGCAACTGGAACCGCACTCCTCAAAGTATTCGCCAACAAGAAATGGCCGGCCATGCTTGTACTTGCGTGCTTCAAATGGGTCTTCCTTAGGACTTCAAATGTGTCATCGTCCATTGCGTCAGAACCGGCACTAGCCACCCCTTGAAACAAATTGTTGTTGATTTGGTTCTGGGCGAGGAGTCTTTGTAGTAGGATGCTATTGGTCTAATCCCTCCTCGGTTTTGGGGGCCCTTCTTCATGTTTGCAATCGTTCCCGGTTTCCTCTTGTTAGCTGAAGCACTTCTGGTTTGACGTCTGGATACCTGAACGATGTGCTGCTGAGCAGCCGGTGAAGCTACAATTGAGTGTTGACCCGATGGTGCTATTGTGACAGACAACTGAGCTGTAATAGCAGAGGCAACTGACGGCTTCCCGCCCGTGGAAGCTATGTTGGTCTTCTACGCAGGTGGTACCAACGCGTCGGTGTGATGAGGCCGCTGTGACAACGTGTTGGTTTGCTGAGCAGGCAATGCTGACACATCGGTATGCTTATCAGGCAGCTGCAAACCGCTGGACTGATGAGCAGGTGGTTCTGGACTTTCAGACTGCTTAGCACACAGATCCGGACTTTCCGACTGCTTAGCAGGCGGTTCCACCGGGTTTGTGTGTTGACCATTTAGTGCTGATGCGTGTGTCCCTTCTGCTCAGTGGCCAGCATCTGAACGGATGGTGCGTCTTCAACAGTTGTAGGCCTTTCCACAGGCTGGTCATGAGCGGATGATGACCTAGGCTTTATGGTAGGGAGTCGGGTGGGCTGATCATAAGTTGATGCCTCAGCATCGGATTACAAATATTATGTTCCTCGGGGGAAGCACTCAAGATCTGCTTTAGCAAGAAGAGAGTCACTGGTTCAAGAGCACCATTGGTTTCGTTTGGGATGGTTGGAGGGATCTCTTCCAGGAATTCTATTTATTTTTGTGGCCACTGGATATGATTTAACACTGTTTCCACCAAGGTCCTCTGATACGGGGCCAACCCGTGGGTGTCGATCTTTTCACACTTGGAGGGGGGAAATGGAGAAAACCAAGAGAAAACACAAACTCTCAACAACGATCTCCAAATCACACATCCACTAGATCCATAGGAAACACAAGAGAGACAACGAACCAAGTTCAACGAATGGATACAAGTAAAGGTAGTCTCCCCACTCCGGAGAAGGGGCCTTGAAATCCCGGAGGATCTTCCCTACAAGAGGGGCCTTGGCATCCACTTGGATCTTCTCACATAGAGGTCTTCACTATGGGAGGAGGTAAGTGGAAGGAGCTATGCTAAACAATCTCAAATGCTAAACATAAGCTAACCCTAAAAGGAGGTGGAGGGGTCCTTTATATAATACTAGACGAGATTAGGGGAAGAGAACAGGAATACATGGCCTTTCGCCCGCGTATGCCCACATCCGGGCCGGATGTTCAAGTCAGGTGATACGTCTCCAACGTATCTATAATTTTTGATTATTCCATGCTAATATATTATCATTCTAGGATACTTTTTGGGTATTTATTTACCAATTTTTAATATTTTTGAGCACTAACCTATTGACCCAGTGCCCAGTACCAGTTGCTGTTTTCTGCATATTTTTCACTTCTCAGGTTTACAGTACTAAACGAAGTCCAATTGCCACGAAACTTTTTGATGATTTTTTCTGGACCATAAGAAGACCAAGGAGATTCGAAAGAAGGCTGGGGACACACCAGGGGCCCCACAAGCCAACAAGGCGCGCCCTGGGGTGGCACCCTGATGGCTTGTGGGCCCCTGGCGGCTCTCCCGACCTCGTTCTCTGGCCTATAAATTCTCATATATTCTGAAAACCCTGGAGGCAGTCCTGAAACCCTTTCTACGCCGCCGCAAGTTTCTTTTCCGATGGGAGGACATCTGGAGCTCCGTTCCTGTAACAGCCCGAGACCGACACTCCAGAGGATTCCCGTTTTATTCCTTTATCGCCGTGTCATTCGTTTGGTTGTCACATTCATCATCGCATCATTCGCATCATCTGCATAGCATCGGCAACTCCGTCGCCATCATTTTTCAAAACTTGCATCTGTTCGTAGTCGCCGATATCTCCGTTCTTGTCGTCGATCGTTTCAAGACCAACCACACGCACGTGCCTGCGGCATCGTTAAAAAATATTTTTAAATGCATGCGTAAAATATTCTTGGATTGGTTCGAAAATTGGCGTGCGGCCTTCATATAGTATAGCTAGATCGCCTGTCAAATTTCGTCGCAATCGGAGTCCGTTTGATACCCGAACGGTCAACCGTAACAGCTCAGTCATCGGTTTATTTGTCGGACGTTTCGGTATTTCTAAAACCGGTCACGGGCCTCAAATCTCTCTCTCATCCCTACCTAACCACCTCTACACAGCCCACATAGCCCATCCTAGCCCCCCTTCCAATCGGAGCCGTCCGATTGCGATCGAACGGTCCGAATTCGGGTAAAACCCCCTAACCCTAGACCCCTTTCCTATTTAAGGAGACCGACCCTGCCTAATTTGGAACCCTAGCCCCCCATGCCTCGTTATCCGTGCCTGGCCAGCACCCCGCCAGCACTTGTCGTCCTCCGCAGCGCCTCCAGCGGGCAGGGCCCGCCAAGCCCATCCGAGGCCCGCCCGGGCCCGGGTCTCCGCCGCCGCCAGCCCGGATCGTGCTGCCGCCTACTCCCGCGCGCCTCAGCTATGCCCGAGCACCACGCCCTCGAGCTCCCGCGCCTCGCCGTCCTCACCGGACTTGCCCGCGCCGGCCGGTCGCCGAAGCAGCCACCATTGTCGGCCAGGAACCCCCGCCATGGATGCCTCCCGCACAAGCTCGTCGCGCCGCCGCCTTGCTCCGACCCCGACTCCTGCGGAATCCGGCCGCCCCGGTCTAGATCCGCGCACCCGTGCCTTCCTTGGCCTGCCTTCGTGCCTCGCCCGCCGCCGCGGCAACTGCCGACGTCATGGTGGCCTTCCCGCCTCGCCACAATGGGGTCGAGGAGGACGAGCGCCTAATCCCGCTCGCCCCGTTGACCCGAGCGTGGGTCGGCCTCCAAACGCCCTCCGCGGCCCACATCCGCCAGATCTCGCGGCCTAGACACCGCCGCGGCCAAGGCCCAACCGCGAGCCCAGTCTGCCTCCAACTGCCCTCCCGCCCCCAACAGCCGTCTGGGCCCGAGGCCCACTAAGGTGAGCAAAGCCATCCCGCCTCCCTGTTGCTAAATAGCGCCTTGGGCACATTTTAGCTATCCTGCGCCCGCTCTGTGTAGCCTAATTCCCGGAGATTCGGCCCGCATAGTTTCTTTTTCCTGTTGCGATTTTATCAATTATCCAGGAATTACAGTTCGCAGAAAAAACCCCTAAGCATCATGCATATAATAACTTCATAACCATGCGTCGAATTTAAATATTTTATATATGAAATGTGTAGAATTTCGTGTAGATTCACAATATTCCACTTTCATCCATGTTTAAAATGTTTAAACTTGCTGTCTGTAATAATTTGCATCAATGCCATGTTACCACGGTTTATTGTATAACTAATTAACCGTAGCTCCGATGCAAATGTTTTATATATGTAACTTGACTGGAAAAATGTGTAGAATTATTTGGTGCACTTTATTTTGCTGTTTAACAACTGTAAAATATGCTTAGGACAGATCTGCACCAAATTCATAATTTGCATATTGAAATTAGCAGATTCAGAGACTTAGTGAAATTTACAAGAGGCAAACATGGCACTTGTTAACAGGAAGGCATGTTGACAACAAGTTTTGTATAAGATGCAAAAACCTAATACACAAGATCTTGGCACACATCTACAGAGGATGACAAGTACAACAATTCATGCCATGGTGCCAACTCCAAAGCAACAATATATGCATGGGAACCATCTAGATAACATGGCAACAAAATAACAGATTCCAACACTTAGAAAATTTTTGGGCATGTGAAAACATAATTTTGGTGACATGTTGACATCAAGAATGCCCCCATATGATGATCTATCATGGCATGCAAAAATACCAGGGGCTAGCACATACACAAATGAGCATATTTCATGTTGACAAGTATTCCATATAGTGCATGAATTAATTCATGTGAAAAAGACAAAATGGCACAATATCACAAAATGACATTTTTGCAAACATGTCCAAATTACAAAACCAACCACACCATTGGATTCACTGAATTTTTCTACCCCAAAACCATATGCCACATGCCTATATTACTGTTGATAAAACTCCCACAATTGCTTTAGAAAAGAAGAGAATGCCACTTAAATTCACTTATATGCCAAATTTGGCATGTCCTAGGAACTTAGACAGAATTGGAATAAAAACAAAACATAATATTTCCTTTAAAGGAAATATCTCTAAATCACAAAACAACAATAAAGACAAAAGTGCAAAAAAGGGGCCTACCTGACAGTGAGCCAGGGGCCTATGGGCATGACATGTGGGCCTAGGGCCCACCTTCAGGGCTCTACAGAACAGGAAAAATATGGGGGGGGGGTTAATCTGCCCCCACGGGGATCGAACCCACGACCCCCCTGGGTTACCTGCTGGCGCTACCACTGAGCTACGGACGTGCGACTGAACAGATATGGTTCTCCCACTTTTAAAACTAACGAAGCTAGGCCCTCCTACTCTTCCCTGGAACAGAGAAGTGGAGGTCGTCGCCGGCGAGCGGGACGGCGATGGCGGTGGCCAAGGATGGCCGGCGGGGGTGCGGAATCCTTAGGGGGTCCCATTCCCGGGGCTAGATCGCGTTGACGCGACGACAACAAGCACTCAAGGTGGGGGCGCAAGCTCTAAGCTTTCGGCCATGGGAACAGGTCGACGACGCCAACGGGGCACGGCGAGGCCCTAGCGAAGTTACTAGTGGGCACGAGCGTGCGAAGCGGGAGGCTATGCGGCGAGCACGACCACGACATGACCTGAACGGAGCGAGCCACGGTTCTATATCTAGCGCTGACTAAACCTCTCTGAAGACAGATTCAGAGAGCGATGCGGAGAGCGGCGTGCACGACGGCGACACGGCGCGGGCGAGAACTACGGGCGGCCAAAGACGGCAAGGGAGGCATGGGTTGGAAGCGGGGTATACCTGCTCTACCTTAGACTCGATGCCGATGTTGGGGACGCAGCGGAACGACGGCGACACGGCGACGATCTTCCGACAAAGCTCGGTCCCGTCGTTGCAGGGGAAGTAGAGGACGAATGGGATGACGGTCCAGCTTGCTGGCTGATACGTCTGTTTTGCATCATGCTTTTATATTGATATTTATTGCATTATGGGCTGTTATTACATATTTTGGTACAATACTTATGCCTTTTCTCTCTTATTTTACAAGGTTTATCTGAAGAGGGAGAATGCCGGCATCTGGAATTCTGGACTGGAAAAGGAGCAAATCTGAGATACCTATTCTGCACAACTCCAAAAGTCCTGAAAATTTACGAAGAATTATTTTGGAATATATAAAAAATATTGGGCGGAAGAAATGCCAGAGGGGGCCCACCAGGCAGTCACAAGCCAGGGGGGTGCGCCCTACCCCCTGGGCGCGCCCCTGTGGCTTGTGGCCCACCTGGCAGCCCTCTGGTGCCCATCTTCTGCTATATGGAGGGTTTTGACCTGAAAAAATTCATAACAGAGCTTTCGGGGCGAAGCGCCGCCGTCTCGAGGCGGAACTTGGGCAGAACCAATCTAGGGCTCCGGCGGAGCTGTTCTGCCGGGGAAACTTCCCTCCCGGTGGGGGAAATCGAAGCCATCGTCATCACCAACGATCCTCTCATCGAGAGGGGGTCAATATCCATCAACATCTTCACTAGCACCATTTCCTCTCCAAACCCTAGTTCATCTCTTGTATCCGATCTTTGTCTCAAAACCTCAGATTGGTACCTGTGGGTTGCTAGTAGTGTTGATTACTCCTTGTAGTTGATGCTAGTTGGTTTACTTGGTGGAAGATCATATGTTCAGATCCTTGATGATCATTAATACTCCTCTGATTATGAACATGAATATGCTTTGTGAGTAGTTACATTTGTTCCTGAGGACATGGGATAAGTCTTGTTATAAGTAATCATGTGAATTTGGTATTCGTTCGATATTTTGATGAGATGTATGTTGTCTCTCCTCTAGTGGTGTTATGTGAACGTCGACTACATGACACTTCACCATTATTTGGGCCTAGAGGAAGGCATTGGGAAGTAATAAGTAGATGATGGGTTGCTAGAGTGACAGAAGCTTAAACCCTAGTTTATGCGTTGCTTCGTAAGGGGCTGATTTGGATCCACACGTTTCATGCTATGGTTAGATTTATCTTAATTCTTCTTTCGTAGTTGCGGATGCTTGCGAGAGGGGTTAATCATAAGTGGGAGGCTTGTCCAAGTAAGGGCAGCACCCAAGCACCGTTCCACTCACATATCAAATTATCAAAGTAACGAACGCGAATCATATGAGCATGATGAAAACTAGCTTGACAGTAATTCCCATGTGTCCTCGGGAGCGCTTTGCTTTATATAAGAGTTTGTCCAGGCTTGTCCTTTGCTATAAAAAGGATTGGGCCACCTTGCTGCACCTTAGTTACACTTGTTACTTGCTACCAGTTACGAATTATCTTATCACAAAACTATCTGTTACCGATAATTTCAGTGCTTGCAGAGAATACATTACTGAGAACCGCTTGTCATTTCCTTCTGCTCCTCGTTGGGTTCGACACTCTTACTTATCGAAAGGACTACGATAGATCCCCTATACTTGTGGGTCATCAAGACTCTTTTCTGGCGCCGTTGCTGGGGAGTGAAGCGCCTTTGATGAGTGGAACTTGGTAAGGAAAAATTTATATACTGTGCTGAAATTTATTGTCACTTGTTACTATGGAAAGTAATCCTTTGAGGGGCTTGTTCGGGGTATCTTCACCTCAACCGGAAGCACAAAGAGATGCTCC
The DNA here is from genome assembly GCA_039707655.1 of Elymus sibiricus. Lineage (NCBI taxonomy): Eukaryota > Viridiplantae > Streptophyta > Magnoliopsida > Poales > Poaceae > Elymus > Elymus sibiricus. The sequence goes on along the minus strand of CM077665.1, from coordinate 213,833,278 downwards.
TCAACCTACTGCACCTATTGGAAATATTTATTATGAAATTCCCTCGGGTATGATTGAGAAACTGCTAGCTAATCCTTATGCAGGAGATGGAACACTACATCCTGATTTGCATCTAATCTATGTGGATGAAGTTTGTGGATTATTTAAGCTTGCAGGTTTGCCCGAGGGTGATGTCAAGAAGAAGGTCTTTCCTTTATCTTTGAAGGAGAAGGCATTGACATGGTATAGGCTATGTGATGATATTGGATCATGGAACTACAACCGATTGAAATTGGAATTTCATCAGAAGTTTTATCCTATGCATCTGGTTCATCGTGATCAGAATTATATTTATAATTTTTGGCCTCGTGAAGGAGAAAGTATCGCTCAAGCTTGGGGGAGGCTTAAGTCAATGTTATATTCATGCCCCAATCATGAGCTTCCGAGAGGAATTATTATTCAGAACTTTTATGCTTGGCTTTCTAATAATGATCGGTCCATGCTCGATACTTCTTGCGCTGGTTCTTTTATGAAGAAAGATATTGAATTCAGGTGGGACTTATTGGAAAGAATTAAACGCAACTCTGAAGATTGGGAACTCGACGAAGGTAAGGAGTCAGGTATAAACCTTAAGTTTGATTGTGTTAAATCCTTTAAAGACACCGATGCTTTTCGTGAATTTAGCATTAAATATGGACTTGACTCTGAGATAGTAGCTTCTTTCTGTGAATATTTTGCTACTCATGTTGATCTCCCTAATGAGAAGTGGTTTAAATATCATCCTCCCATTGAAGTGAAAGTAGTTGAACCTATTAAAGTTGAAGAGGAAATTAGTACTTATAATGTTGATCCTGTTATTCCTACTGCTTACATTGAGAAACCACCCTTCCCTGTTAGGATAAAGGAACATGCTAAAGCTTCAACTGTGGTTCGTAAGAGTTGTATTAGAACACCTACACCCCCTGAACAAATTAAAGTTGAACCTAGTATTGCTATGGTTAAAGATCTCTTGGTTGATAATATTGATGGGCATGTTATTCATTTCTGTGATGAAGCTGCCAGAATTGCTAGGCCAGATACTAAGAGTAAACATAGACCAGTTGTTGGCGTGCCTGTTGTTTCTGTTAAAATAGGAGATCATTGTTATCATGGCTTATGTGATATGGGTGCTAGCGTGAGTGCAATTCCCTTTTCCTTATACAAAGAAATTATGCATGATATTGCACCAGTTGAACTAGAGGAAATTGATGTTACTATTAAGCTTGCTAAAAGAGATACTATTGCACCAATGGGGATTGTTAGAGATGTTGAAGTCCTGTGTGGGAAAATAAAGTATCCTACTGATTTTCTTGTTCTTGGTTCCCCACAAGATGATTTTTGTCCCATTATATTTGGCAGACCCTTCTTGAACACTGTTAATGCTAGGATTGATTGTGAAAAGGAAACAGTTACTGTGAGTTTTGGGGATGTGTCTCATGAGTTCAATTTCTCTAAATTTCGTAGACAACCCCATGACAAAGAATTGCCTAGTAAAGATGAAATTATTGGTCTTGCTTCTATTGCTGTGCCTCCTACTGATCCTTTAGAACAATATTTGCTGGACCATGAAAATGATATGCATATGAATGAGAGGAATGAAATAGATAAAATTTTCTTTGATCAGCAGCCTATTTTGAAACACAACTTACCTGCTGAAATACTTGGGGATCCTCCTCCACCCAAGGGTGATCCCGTGTTCGAGCTTAAACAATTACCCGATACTTTGAAATATGCTTATCTTGATGAAAAGGAGATATATCCTGTTATTATTAGTGCTAACCTTTCAGAGCATGAAGAAAAGAGATTATTGAGAACTCTGAGGAAGCACTGTGCTGCTATTGGATATACTCTTGATGATCTTAAGGGCATTAGTCCCACTCTATGTCAGCATAAAATTAATATGGAGCCTGATGCCAAACCAGTTGTTGATCACCAACAACGGTTGAATCCTAAGATGAAAGAAGTGGTAAGAAAAGAAATACTAAAGCTTCTGGAGGCAGGTATAATTTATCCTGTTGCTGATAGTAGATGGGTTAGTCCCGTTCATTGTGTCCCTAAGAAGGAAGGTATCACCGTTGTCCCTAATGATAAAAATGAATTGATCCCGCAAAGAATTGTTACAGGTTATAGAATGGTAATTGATTTTAGGAAATTAAACAAGGCTACTAAGAAGGATCATTACCATCTACTTTTTATTGATCAAATGCTAGAAAGACTATCCAAACATACTCATTTTTGCTTTCTAGATGGTTACTCTGGTTTCTCTCAAATACCTGTGTCAAAAGAGGATCAAGAAAAAACCACTTTTACTTGCCTTTTCGGTACTTTTGCTTATAGACGTATGCCTTTTGGTTTATGCAATGCACCTGCTACCTTTCAAAGATGTATGATGGCTATATTCTCTGACTTTTTTGAAAAGATTCTTGAGGTTTTCATGGATGATTTTTCCGTTTACGGAACTTATTTTGATGATTGCTTGAGCAACCTTGATCGAGTTTTACAGAGATGTGAAGAAACTAATCTTGTCTTGAATTGGGAAAAGTGCCACTTTATGGTTAATGAAGGTATTGTCTTGGGGCACAAGATCTCCGAAGAGGTATTGAGGTGGATAAGGCAAAAGTCGATGCTATTGAAAAAATGCCGTGCCCTACGGATATCAAAGGTATAAGAAGTTTCCTTGGTCATGCTGGTTTCTATAGGAGGTTTATTAAAGATTTCTCTAAGATTTCTAGGCCTCTCACTAATCTTTTACAAAAAGATGTTCCATTAATTTTTGATGATGATTGTGTAGAAGCATTTGAAATCCTAAAGAATGCCTTGATTTCCGCACCTGTTGTTCAACCACCTGATTGGAACCTACCCTTTGAAATTATGTGTGATGCTAGTGATTATGCTGTTGGTGCTGTTCTAGGACAAAGAGTTGATAAGAAATTAAATGTTATTCATTATGCCAGTAAAACTCTAGACAGTGCTCAAAGAAATTATGCTACTACTGAAAAGGAATTTTTAGCGGTTGTGTTTGCTTGTGATAAGTTCAGACCTTATATTGTTGATTCCAAAGTAACTGTTCACACCGATCATGCTGCTATTAAGTATCTTATGGAAAAGAAAGATGCTAAACCTAAACTTATTAGATGGGTTCTTCTGCTACAAGAATTTGATTTGCATATTATTGATAGAAAGGGTGTTGATAACCCTGTAGAAGACAACTTTTCTAGGTTAGAAAATGTTCTTGACTACCCACTACCTATTGATGATAGCTTTCCTGATGAACAATTAGCTGTCATAAATGCTTCGCACAATGCTCCATGGTATGCTGATTATGCTAATTACATTGTTGCTAAATTTATACCGCCTAGTTTCACATACCAACAAAAGAAAAAGTTCTTCTATGATTTAAGGCATTACTTTTGGGATGATCCACACCTTTATAAGGAAGGAGTAGATGGTGTTATTAGACGTTGTGTACCTGAGCATGAACAGGAACAAATCTTACGCAAGTGTCACTCTGAGGCCTATGGAGGACACCACGCTGGAGATAGAACTGCACATAAGGTACTACAATCTGGTTTCTATTGGCCTACTCTCTTCAAGGATGCTCGTAAGTTTGTCTTGTCTTGTGATGAATGTCAAAGAATTGGTAATATTAGTAGACGTCAGGAAATGCCTATGAATTACTCTCTTGTTATTGAACCATTTGATGTTTGGGGTTTCGATTATATGGGACCTTTTCCACAATCTAACGGGTATACTCATATTCTAGTTGCTGTTGATTATGTTACTAAGTGGGTCGAAGCTATTCCAACTAGTAGCGCTGATCATAACACTTCTATTAAAATGCTTAAAGAAGTTATTTTCCCTAGATTTGGAGTCCCTAGATATTTGATGACTGATGGTGGTTCACACTTTATTCATGGTGCTTTCCGTAAATTGCTTGCTAAGTATGATGTTAATCATAGGATTGCATCTCCTTATCATCCTCAGTCTAGTGGTCAAGTAGAATTGAGCAATAGAGAAATTAAATTGATCTTGCAGAAGACTGTTAATAGATCTAGGAAGAATTGGTCTAAGAAACTTGATGATGCATTATGGGCTTATAGAACTGCTTATAAGAACCCTATGGGTATGTCTCCGTATAAAATGGTTTACGGTAAAGCATGTCACTTACCTCTTGAACTAGAACATAAAGCTTATTGGGCAATTAAAGAGCTCAACTATGATTTCAAACTTGCTGGTGAGAAGAGGTTATTTGACATTAGCTCACTTGATGAATGGAGAACCCAAGCCTATGAGAATGCCAAGTTGTTTAAAGAAAAGGTTAAGAGATGGCATGATAGAAGGATACAAAAGCGTGAATTCAATGTAGGTGATCATGTCTTGCTATACAATTCTCGTTTAAGATTTTTTGCAGGAAAACTTCTCTCTAAATGGGAACGTCCTTACGTTATCGAGGAAGTATACCGTTCCGGTGCCATCAAGATCAACAACGCCGAAGGCACAAACCCGAAGGTGGTGAACGGTCAAAGAATCAAACATTATATCTCAGGTACTCCCATAAATGTTGAAACCAATATTATCAATACCATAACCCCAGAGCAGTACATTAGGGAGACCTACCAGAACGTTTCAGACTCCGAAAAGGAATAGGTATATGGTACGGTAAGTAAACCGACTCCAAAACTCTTTCAATGGTAATTTTTATCCGTTTTGGAATATTTAAAAAATTAGGAAAATTTAAAGTAGTCCGAATAGTGCACGAGGAGGCGACAAGCCAGGGGGGCGTGCCCTACCCCCCTGGGCGCGCCCCTATGGCTTGTGGCTACCTCGTGTACCATCCAGACTCCGTTTTCTTGTGGTATACTCCTTCGGGTCGGCAAAAATTCATTATATAACATCCCGAAGGTTTTGACTCTCGTATCACGCCAATACCTCCTGTTTTCTTTTTGAGCTATCTCTGTAGCAGATTTAGATCAACATGACGTCCCCAAGCGCTTCAAAGGACAAGTTCTTCGAGAAGGTCATCAACCCCTACCTTGCGGAGGTGCTGCAACACCCTCAAACCATTGAGATGCGTGAGGGGGTGCTGCACATCCGTGATGTTGAGGGACCTAAGAAGACCGGAAGCGTGGAGACAAGACTCGAAGCAATGGAGCAACAAGTTTTCAAGTGCCAAGGGATGGTGGAACGAGGACTCAATGCCAATCAGATGATGATCGCGGAGTTTACCTACAAGCACAAGCTGGACACCAAGGACGTCGGAGAGCACATCTTCAAGCTTTACGAGAAAATCGAGCATCTCCAAGCCCAGATCTATGACCTGCAAAACCAAAACTGTGAGTATGAATACAGATTTAAGAGAATGAGTTTGGCTGCAGATTTGAGGATCCCGGAGACTCGTTCATCTTTTTACGATGGTGAGCCTATGCCTTGGAAGACGGAGGACAAGCCTCCAACCTCATCAACAACTCCCTCATCACCCCCTCCGAAGCAAGACAATTAAACACATGGGTATGGGCACTCCCCTTGGCTTGTGCCAAGCTTGGGGGAGGTGCCCCGGTATCGTATCACCATCACATCTTTTATTTTTATCGTTTTTCTTAGTTCGATCCTTTTGATTATATCTTGATCTAGTAGAATAAAGTTTTTAGTGTGATCTAGTTTTGAGTTTTGCTTTATGTTCCCCCTATGTAAGCAAGTCCGAGAGTTATATAATAAAGAGTAGTTTTAAGTTGAGGGCTTTGCTTGTTTGCTATGATCTTGAGAAATAGAAATAGAAAGAAGTATAAAATAAAAGCAAAGAGTATATATGATGATCTTATGGGGAGTGATGACTTCACATATAAGAAGTATGTCGATTGAAACTTGTTGTGGGTTGACAAACATAGCTATTGGTCATTGTGGCAATTAAAAGGAAGTAATAAAGAAAGAGAGGTTCACATATAAATATATTATCTTGTACAGCTTTTATGATTGTGAGCACTCATTAAAATATTATATGTTAAGAAGTTGATGTTGGACAAGGAAGACAACATAATGGGTTATGTTTGCTTACTTCCGAATAGAAGTTATATGGTTATAGATCCCTCAACATGTGTCGCTTGCTTCCACCTCATATCAGCCAAAACTTCCGCACCAAGTAGAGATACTACTTGTGCATCCAAACACCCTTAACCGAGTTTTGCCATGAGAGTCCACCATACCTACCTATGGATTGAGTAAGATCCTTCAAGTAAGTTGTCATCGGTGCAAGCAATAAAAATTGCTCTCTAAATATGTGTGATCTATTAGTGTGAGGAAAATAAGCTTTATACGAACTTGTGATAGGGAAGAAATAAAAGCGACGGACTGCATAATAAAGTTTTCTATCACAAGGGGCAATATAAAGTGACGTTCTTTTGCATTAAGGGATTGTGCATCCAACTATAAAAGCGCATGACAACCTCTGCTTCCCTCTGCGAAGGGCCTATCTGTTACTTTTATTTTCTAGTACTTACCTTTATGCAAGAGTCATGATGATCTCCATCACTTTCTTTATTTCGCCTTTATCTTTTGGCAAGCGTCATGTGTTGGGGAATGATCTAGACACATATATCCACTTAGAAGTGGGCGAGCATGAGTTATTACTGTTGACATTACCCTTGACGTAAATAGTTGGGAGGCAATACTATAAGCCCCTATCTTTCTCTGTGTTCGATTGAAGCTTTGACCTCATAGGTACCTCATGAGTGTTAGCAATTGTGAAAGACTAAAAGATGATTGAGTATGTGGATTTGCTTTACAAGCTCTTATATTGACTCTTTCCTACGTTATGATAAATTGGAATTGCTTCAATGACTGAGAGCATAGTTTGTGGTCCTCAATAGAGTTCTTGATTCATACTTTATCTTGTGAATGAATTGTTACTTCAACATAAGAAATTATATGTCAATATATGTTGCTGTTCTAAAGATGATCATGATGCCCTCATGTCCGTATTTTATTTTATCGACACCTCTATCTCTAAACATGTGGGCATATTTATCGATTTCGGCTTTCCCTTGAGGACAAGCGAGGTCTAAGCTTGGGGGAGTTGATACGTCCATTTTGCATCATGCTTTTATATTGACATTTATTGGATTATGGGCTGTTATTACATATTTTGGTACAATACTTATGCCTTTTCTCTCTTATTTTACAAGGTTTATCTGAAGAGGGAGAATGCCGGCAGCTGGAATTCTGGACTGGAAAAGGAGCAAATCTAAGATACCTATTCTGCACAACTCCAAAAGTCCTGAAAATTTACGGAGAATTATTTTGGAATATATAAAAAATACTGGGCGGAAGAAATACCAGAGGGGGCCCACCAGGCAGTCACAAGCCAGGGGGGCGCGCCCTACCCCCCTCGGCGCGCCCCTGTGGCTTGTGGCCCACCTGGCAGCCCTCCGGTGCCCATCTTCTGCTATATGGAGGGTTTTGACCTGAAAAAATTATAACAGAGCTTTCGGGGCGAAGCGCCACCGTCTTGAGGCGGAACTTGGGCAGAACCAATCTAGGGCTCCGGCGGAGCTGTTCTGCCGGGGAAACATCCCTCCCGGAGGGGGAAATCGAAGCCATCGTCATCACCAACGATCCTCTCATCGAGAGGGGGTCAATCTCCATCAACATCTTCACCAGCACCATCTCCTCTCCAAACCCTAGTTCATCTCTTGTATCTGATCTTTGTCTCAAAACCTCAGATTGGTACCTATGGGTTGCTAGTAGTGTTGATTACTCCTTGTAGTTGATGCTAGTTGGTTTACTTGGTGGAAGATCATATGTTCAGATCCTTGATGATCATTAATACTCCTATGATTATGAACATGAATATGCTTTGTGAGTAGTTACGTTTGTTCCTGAGGACATGGGATAAGTCTTGTTATAAGTAATCATGTGAATTTGGTATTCGTTCGATATTTTGATGAGATGTATGTTGTCTCTCCTCTAGTGGTGTTATGTGAACGTCGACTACATGACACTTCACCATTATTTGGGCCTAAAGGAAGGCATTGGGAAGTAATAAGTAGATGATGGGTTGCTAGAGTGACAGAAGCTTAAACCCTTGTTTATGCGTTGCTTCGTAAGGGGCTGATTTGGATCCACACGTTTCATGCTATGGTTAGATTTATCTTAATTCTTCTTTCGTAGTTGCGGATGCTTGCGAGAGGGGTTAATCATAAGTGGGAGGCTTGTCCAAGTAAGGGCAGCACCCAAGCACCGGTCCACCCACATATCAAATTATCAAAGTAACGAACGCGAATCATATGAGCATGATGAAAACTAGCTTGATAGTAATTCCCATGTGTCCTCGGGAGCGCTTTGCTTTATATAAGAGTTTGTCCAGGCTTGTCCTTTGGTATAAAAAGGATTGGGCCACCTTGCTGCACCTTAGTTAGACTTGTTACTTGCTACCCGTTACGAATTATCTTATCACGAAACTATCTGTTACCGATAATTTCAGTGCTTGGAGAGAATACCTTACTGAGAACCGCTTGTCATTTCCTTCTGCTCCTCGTTGGGTTCGACACTCTTACTTATTGAAAGGACTACGATAGATCCCCTATACTTGTGGGTCATCACTGGCGCCGCCCGCGAAGAAGAGGTAGACGCAGGCCACCTCCAGACCACGTCCCACGGCGTTGGAAGCTCGAAGAAGAGGCGGGGGAGATCACCCCGTGCCTGAGCATAAGCTCTGTCGGAGCACCGAGGCCATGGCGACGGCGAGGGCTTGGGCTCCTTACCTGGGCGACGGCGAGGGATGGAGAAGGAGGGAATGGAGAGAGGGGACTCCGGGCTAGGTCGGGGACACCAAAAATAGGACGCTAGGGCAGTCTCCGGCCGTCAAATCGACCGGAGCATCGATGTGGCCTCGTGGGTCTGCTGCCGTACAAGTTAGGGACGATAGCGACGCTGGAGGGCTGGCTGGGCTATGGGGCTGCATGCTCCTGGGCCCGCGGGAAGGCAAAGGCCCAGGTGGCTCTGCTCACTCTCTCTCACAAGGAAACTTTTTTCTTTTATTTTTAAAACTAGAAGCAAAGAAAAACTCAGAGAAAGAGAGAGATGTTTTTTGGATAAAATAAAAACATATTTGAACTCACTAAAATATGCACTATATTATAAAAATGGTCTGGGCATTATTAGAGCAAACAAATTAATTCACATATAATTAACATAAGCATCTGTTTTGTGGAAAATCAGAATAAAACTATATTAAATCATGATGGATAGTTGTTCCCTCAATCTCACCAAAATATATAGAGAAGATGCAACATTTTTATGAAAATTAATAAGCAAGTAAAAATTCACATATAGCATTAATTGCAAATAGGAGAGGTGGGCAAGGTTTTGAGGAAATAGAGGAGAGGTTTTTCACCAAGGTTTTTCACACCAATCCTACACACACACACACACTCACAACAACCACAACACCATATCACAAGTATGACAAGCAAACATGATGCACTAATGGTATGATGATGTGATGATATATGATGCCATGATTCTACAAGACATGAAGCAATTCCAATAGCTCAAATCACAAGAGGCACAACATGAAGGTCCACACATGAAATATATTACAAATGGCAAGGGTTGCACTTGGGCTGTTACATTTCAAGTGCTAGTTTCGTGATCTATCATTCTATGTAATCGAGTGAGAGTTATATAATAAAGTTTAGTTTGAGTTTTTGCATCTTTACCTTCTTGTGGCAGTTAAAATAAAAAGGAAATAAATGAAAAGGATCATATGCTAATCTTATGGTAAGTAATGACATCACATAAGGAAAAGTATAAGCGGTAAAATTTATTGAAGATTGACAAACATAGCATTGGTCAATGATGCAATTCATGAAAGAATTAATAAGGGAAGATAAGATTCACATGTAAATACACTATCTTGGACATCTTTTATGATTGTGAGCCCCCATTAAATATTATATGCCAAAATTGTTGACGTTGGACAGACAACGTAATGATTTATGTTTGTTCATATTCACATAGAAGTTATATTGTCATAGATCCTTCAACATGTGGTGCTTGCTCAATATCTTTGCTAGCCAAAAATTCCGCACTAAGTAGAGATACTATATGTGCATCCAAAAACCCTAAACCAAAACTCATGTTTTGAGAGTCCACCATACCTACCTATGGATTGAGTAAGATCCGTCAAGTAAGTTGTCATCGGTGCACTAAGGCAATAAAAAATTGCTTCTAAATGTGTTTGATCAATTAGTGTAGGAGAAAATTGAGCATTGTACGAACTTATGATGGCAAAGTAATAAAAGCAACGGACCGCATAATAAAGGTTGCTATCATAAGGGGCAATATAATGTGACGTTCTTTTGCATTAATGGATTTCGCATACAAACTAAAAAGCACATGACAACCTCTGCTTCCCTCTGCGAAGGGCCTATCTTTTACTTTTATGTATTTACTTTTATGCAAGAGTCAAAGTATTCTTCCCTATTCCTTTTTACTTTTTCTTTTTGCAAGCATCATGTGGTGAGGAAAGATCTAGGCACATATATCCAGTTGGATATGAGTGAGCATGAGTTATTATAGTTGACATCACCCTTGAGGTGAATACGTTGGGAGGCGAAACTATAAGCCCATGTCTTCCTATGTGTCCGGTTGAAACTTTTTGCTCATGGGTATGCTGTGAGTGTTAGCAATCATAGAAGACTAAATTATGGTTGAGTATGTGGACTTGCCAAAAGGCTCTGACACGAGACCCTTCCTGAAAATATGATGAATTGTAGTTGCAAAGTTGACTGAGAACATAGTTTGTTAGTTTTCAATAATGTTTATGCTTTATACTTCTATGTTGTGATGAATTGTTACTTGTTCATGAGAAGATATATGATGAAGTTATATAATAAAAGTTATATGAATAAGTTCTATGATAAAGTTTGTTACTGCTATGATAATAAGCATGATGCTACTATGTTCGTATTTTATTTTTATCGACACCTCTCTCTCAAACCATGTGGACATGTATTTCGATATCGACTTTCGCTTGAAGACAAGCGAGGTCTAAGCTTGAGGGAGTTGATACGTCCATTTTGCATCATGGTTTACTACTGTTATTTATAATGTTTTTATGCATAATATTGCTTTATGGAGTAATTCTAATGCCTTTTCTCTCATAAAATGCAAGGTTTACACAGAGGGAGAATGCCGACAGTTGGAATACTTGACCTGAAAAAGCATATCAGAGACATCTATTCTGCACATCTCCAAATAAGCTGAAACTTCACGAAGAATTACTTTGGAATATATAAAAATACTGGAGCAAATAACTACCGGAGGGGGGCCACCTGGTGAACACAAGACACCTGGGCAAGCGAGGCCCCCCAGGCGCGCCCTGGTGGGTTGTGGCTAGCCCAGCCCACCTCCGGTGCCCATCTTTTGGTACTTAAGGTCTGTTGACCTATAAAAAATAAGGAGAGGACTTTCGGGACGGAACGCCGCCGTCTCGAGGCGGAACTTGGGCAGGAGCACTTTTGCCCTCCGGCGGAGCGATTCCGCCGGGGGAACTTCCCTCCCGGAGGGGGAAATCGAAGCCAACATCATCACCAACACCCCTCTCATCTTTGGGAGGCCAATCTTCATCAACATCTTCAACAGCACCATCTCCTCTCAAACCCTAGTTCATCTCTTGTGTTCAATCTTTGTACCGGAACCTCAGATTGGTACCTGTGGGTCACTAGTAGTGTTGATTACATCTTGTAGTTGATTACTATATGGTTTATTTGGTGGAAGATTATATGTTCAGATCCATTATGCTATTTAATACCCCTCTGATCTTGAGCATGAATATTATTTGTGAGTAGTTACCCTTGTTCTTGAGGTCACGGGAGAAGTCATGTTGCAAGTAATCATGTGAATTTGATATGTGTTCAATATTTTGATGATATGTATGTTGCGATTCCCTTAGTGGTGTCATGTGAACGTCGGCTACATGACACTTCACCATCTTTGGGCCTAAGGGAATGCATTGTGGAGTAGTTATTAGATGATGGGTTGCTAGAGTGACAGAATCTTAAACCCTAGTTTATGCGCTATTTCGTAAGGGGCTAATTTGGATCCAAATGTTTAATGCTATGGTTAGATTTTATCTTAATACTTTTCTCATAGTTGCGGATGCTTGCGATGGGGTTAATCATAAGTGGGAGGTTTGTTCAAGTAAGAGCAACAACGAAGCGAACGCGAATCAAACCAACATGATGAAAGTAGCGAACACGAATCAAACCAACATGATGAAAGTAGCGAACGCGAATCAAACCAACATGATGAAAGTGACTCGATGAAATTCCCGTGTACCCTCAAGAACACTTTGCTTATCATAAGAGACTATTTTGGCCTATCCTTTGCCACAAAAGGATTGGGCTACCTTGCTACACTTTATTTACCATTACCGTTACTTGCTCATTACCAATTATCTTGCTATCAAACTATCTGTTACCTACAATTTCAGTGCTTGCAGAAATTACCTTGCTGAAAACCGCTTGTCATTTCCTTCTACTCCTCGTTGGGTTTGACACTCTTACTTATCGAAAGGACTATGATTGACACCCTATACTTGTGGGTCATCATAGCTCTAGCGTGTGACACGCCCCTAGTTTCTCCCACAGTTTAGGTTTGTAGGAAATCTTCAGACTCCTCGGGTTTAGGTTCACGCATTCCCCCGTCAGAAGGAAGCAAACATATTTCGCAAAATTCATTTAGAGACAATTCATAGCTGGTGGTATGAAGATCAAAGCGTACTATGGGAGCACCGTGCGTATTTTCAAAGAAAAAGTTTTGGACGAACGAATTGGTAAGGAGATAGTATTGGTCACACTCATCTGCGAGGAAGTTGGTCAGCCCAGCATTTGCAATGAATTGCGTGAACTCTTCATAGAAACCCGCTTCGCTCATGAAGGGTGTATGTGGCCATTCGCATGGCCTAACCTCCGTGTTGCGAATAAGGTATATATCTCGGTCCTGAGTTCTCCCAGCAACTCCCTTGGGGCTCCAGCGTGAACAACATTTCCTCAAGAAATTCATTTTCCTAAGCACAAATTTCTGAAAAAAATTTGAGTCACAAATTTATGTCAATAAAACTTTGCAAGATTGATAGCAACTACTCATATGGATGCCTAGAGGACATATCAAGCATTCCTACTACTTGGAACTCAAAGAATTCAACATGCAAGCTCATTTTCTGTAGCACCAAGTGCAGCACATTATGCAAAATATAAACCACTAAAAAACTAATTGGGGAGTGGAGGAGTCACATACCAAAGAACAATTCCTCAAAACAGTTTCGAAAACGGAGTTCTGAGCAAAGAGATCGAAAATTTCACTATCTGGATGAAGAACACGAGAGAGAGATGGATAGGAACTTTTTGCTTGAGGCAGCAGAGAGTGTGGGACGAAGGGATAAGGTAGGGGACCTGTGGGCCCCACAAGCCACCAGGGCGCGACCTAGGGGGCGCCCTGATGTGTGGTGCCCCATAGGTGCAGACCCTGCTATTATTTTATGCTAATTTTTTTTTATTTAATCCAGAAAAATTCATGTTAAAATTTGGTGGCAATCTGAGACTTTCTATTTTCTGACATTTTTCTACGCAAGGGAAAAAGAGAAAAACGGAAAATCATGCTAATTTATTTTATAAAAACTGAAAATAACAGAGGATAAACTCTTGATACAGAGAGTTGTGAGTACTAAATTCATCAATCACATGCCTTCCTAAAAGGATCTATTAATAAGGTTGATCAAGTCTTATTAACAACCGCTTCCGGTTAGCATGAAACCGAAGAATTTTCATATGTCACTAGGTTAGCTCAATGGGGATTTGCATCTCCCCGACAATAAGATTATAATATTTCTTCTTGACATTAGGTAGAGGAATTGCAAAACTTCCAATGATAATCGTGGGAGTAGGCTCAATGACATTAATATTATTAACCAAAGTTTGCTTCTTCAGAAAATGCACGGTATGTTGCTTGCCATTGGCGTGAAAGGTAACCTTGCTTTTATTGCAATCAATAACAGCCCCTGCAGTATTTAAGAATGGTCTACCAAGGATGATCGACATATTGTCGTCCTCGGGCATATCAGGAATAACAAAGTCTGTCAAGATAGTAACATTTGCAACCACAACAGGAACGTCTTCGCAAATTCCAATAGGTAAAGCGGTGGATTTATCAGCCATTTTCAAAGATATCTCAGTAGGTGTAAGCTTAATCAAATCAAGTCTTATATAAAGGGACAAAGGCATAACACTAACACCGGTGATACATCTTCAACGTATCTATAATTTATGAAGTATTCATGCCATGTTTACAATAATTTTATATGATTTTGGTATGATTTTATTAGAACTAACCCGGACTAACGCTCTTTTCAGCAGAACTACCATGGTGTCGTTTTTTGTGCAGAAATAAAAGTTCTCGAAATGGGCTGAAAATTTACGGAGAATATTTTTGGAAAATATAAAAAATACTGGAGCAAAAAGATACCGGAGAGGAGTCCCGAGGCAGCCACAAGCCTAGGGGGCGCGCCCCTCCTAGGGCGTGCCCCCCTGGCTTGTGGGCCCCTCGGGAGTCCCCTTGACATGAGACCGACGCCAAAATATCCTATAAATACCAAAACCCCTAGAAAGAAACCTAGATCGGGAGTTCCGCCGCCTCAAGCCTCTGTAGCCACGAAAAACCAATCGGGAGCCCGTTCCGGCACCCTGTCGGAGGGGGAAACCATCACCGGAGGCCATCTTCATCATCCCGGCGGTCTCCATGACGAGGAGGGAGTAGTTCACCCTCGGGGCTGAGGGTATGTACCAGTAGCTATGTGTTTGATCTCTCTCTCTCATGTTCTTGAGATGACACGATCTTGATGTACCGCGAGCTTTATTAATATAGATGAATCATATGGAGTTTTCCCCTCTCTATCTTCTTGTGATGAATTGAGTTTTCCCTTTGAAGTTTACTTATCGGATTGAGTCTTTAAGGATTTGAGAACACTTGATGTATGTCTTGCGATGGGATATCCGTGGTGACAATGGGATGTTCTATTGATCCACTTGATGCATGTTTTGTTGATCAACTTGCGGGTTCCGTGACCTTGGGAATCTATGCATAGGGGTTGGCACACGTTTTCGTCTTGACTCTCTGGTAGAAACTTTGGGGCACTCTTTGAAGTTCTTTGTGTTGGATTGAACATGATGAATCTGAAATTGTGTGATGCAAATCGTATAATCAAGCCCATGGGTACTCGTGGTGACATTGGAGTATCTAGGTGACATTAGGGTTTTGGTTGATGTGTATCTTAAGGTGTTATTTTAGTACGAACTCTAGGGCTGTTCGTGACACTTATAGGGATAGCTCATACGATTGATCGGAAAAGATAACTTTGAGGTGGTTTCGTACCCTACAATAATTTATTCGTTTGTTCTCTGCTATTTGTGACTTTGGAGTGAACTCTTTGTCGCACGTGAGGGATTTACATATGATTCAACTATGTCAGTATTGTTGAGAGAACTTGGACTATTGAAAGTATGAACCCTAGGCCTTGTTTCCAAGCATTGCAATACTGTTTGTGCTCACTTTTATCATTAGTTACCTTGCTGCTTTTATATTTTCAGATTACAAAAACCTATATCTACCATCCGTATTACACTTGTATGACCATCTCTTCGCCGAACTAGTGCACCTATGCAATTTACCATTATATTGGGTGTGTTGGGGACACAAGAGACTCTTTGTTATTTGGTTGCAGGGTTGTTCAAGAGAGACCATTTTCATCCTATGCCTCCCACGGATTGATAAACCTTAGGTCATCCACTTGAGGGAAATTTGCTACTGTCCTACAAAACTCTTTGCTTGGAGGCCCAACGCGAGTCTACAAGAAGAAGGTTGCGTAGTAGACATCAAGCTCTTTTCTGGCGCCATTGCCGGGGAGGTGAGTGCTTGAAGGTATATCTTTTAGTTTCTTGTTTTTCACTAGTTTGGTTTTTATAAAATAAAACTACAAAAAAATGGAGTTTAGGTTGCATCAATTGTCTCGTCTTTATAAAGTCTTTCGTGAAAATGATGGTTCAGAAAATTGTGCTCAATTGGTAGAGGAAGAATTTATGAAAATACTTAATGAGAATTCCTTCAATTATGAGCATGATAGAATATTGCTAGTATGAATTCTCTGAATATCCATGATGCTAATGATATGCAAAACCACAAGCTTGGGGATGCTATGTTTGATGAAGATGATTTTTTTAGTCCTCCAAGTTTTGATGAGCAAATTTATTATGATGATGGCATGCCTCCTATCTATGATGTTTATGATGATGACATGTATGCTATAAAGAGTGATAGTAACCATGAAACTTGTCATCATGATTTTAATATTGAATGTGGTTATGTCAGTCAAGTATCTCATGATAGTTATTTTGTTGAGTTTGCTCCCACTATTATGAATGAGAAGAAATATGCTTATGTGGAGAGTAATAAATTTTCTATGCTTGTAGATCATGAAAATAATGCTTTATGTGATAGTTATATTGTGAAATTCCTTCATGATGCTACTGAAAATTATTATGATGGAGGAACATATGCTTGTAGGAATTGCAATAATATCAAGTTTCCTCTCTATGTGTTGAAAATCTTGAAGATATGTTTGTTTTGCCTTCCTATGCTAGTTGATTCTTGCTCCCATAAATTGTTTGCTCACAAAATTCCTATGCATAGGAAGAGGGTTAGACTTAAATGTGCTTGTCATGAGATTCATGATGCTCTCTTTATGTTTCAATTCTTAACTTTTATGCGAGCATCATTGAAATCATCATGCCTAGCTAAAAAGGCATTAAAGAAAAGCGCTTGTTGGGAGACAACCCAATATTTATACCTACTGTTTTTGTGTGTCCACATGATTAAGCTACTGTATAATCATGTTTTATAGCTTTTGTTTCAATAAAGTGCCAAGTAAAGCCTTTGGGATAGTGTGAATGATAGTTGACTTGATTCTATGCAAAAACTGAAACTTTTGCTCTCAGTACAGGAATTTTGTAAATTCACTGGAACGTTCTTTTGATCTGAATTTTTTACAAATGATTGATATACAAATTTCCTATATTTTCCTAATTTTTCAGAAATTTTAGAGACAGGGAAGTATGGTTATACTACAGATCTTCACAGACTGTTCTGTTTTTGACAGATTCTGTTTTGCATGCATAGTTTGCTTGTTTTAGTGTTTCCATAGCTTATATTTAGTGGTATAAATTATGGGAATGATATAATACAGTAGGTATCATGTGGGAACAATTATGAATCTTGTCTTGACAGTACCTAAGTGAGTGATTTATCTTTATTACACTAACCCTTCTCACGAAGTTCCGTTAAGTTTTGTGTGATTGAAGTTTTCAAGTTTTGGGTGAGACACCGATATGAGGAGAATAAGGAGTGACAAGAACCTAAGCTTGGGGATGCCCAAGGCACCCCCAAAGTAATATCCAAGGAAGACTCAAGCACCTAAGCTTGGGGATGCCCCGGAAGGCATCCCCTCTTTCGTCTTCAACACTATCGGTATATCTTACTTAGAGCTATATTTTTATTCGTCACATAATATGTGCTTTGCTTGGATCGTCATTATATTTTGTTGTTATCTGTTAGGAGTTATTTATAATCTTGCTTTTCAATAAAAAGTTCCAAGAATTGTCTTAGGATGCTTGCATTGCATGTTTTGATGTGTGCTGTGTAAGAACAGAAACTTTTGCTCTAGTGTTTGAATTTTCATATTTTACTGAAATGTGGAACGTTTCTGAAATTTTTACACAGTATTGTCATATAAATTATTTAGCATGTCCTAAATTTTCATAATTGTTTGAGTTAAATAAGTACACTGGTTTAATAGATTGCTACAGACGGTTCTGTTTGGACAGATTGCTATCATAGTTTTGTTATCTACTTATCCTATAGTTTCCATAGCCTATATTGGTAGATATAAATTGTGGAAATGATAGTATACAGTACCTAATGTTTGAAAATTATTGTGAAACTTGTCTTGGCAGTACATAAAGAGTTGATTTATTATTATGTGCACTAACCTATCTCACGAGTTCTTTTCATGTTTTGTGTGGATGAAGTTTTTGAGAATAGGTGAAACCATGATATGAGAGGATTGAACGAGATACAAAATTCGAGCTTGGGGATGACCAAGGCTCACCAAGTAAATATTTCTAGAAGTATCAAGCATTTAAGCTTGGGGATGCTACGCATCCCACCTCTCTTCATCAACAATTATCGGTTAGCCTATGTTGAGCCTAAATTTTTATTCGTTCACATGATGCGTGCTATTATTGGAGTGCTATTTTTTATTTTACTTGCTGTTTAATAAAATGCTTAAGATCTTAAATTCTTAGATGAGAGAGTCCTCACATAGTTATTTAATTGTTGGCTACTCATTGATCTTCACTTATATCTTTTTGGAGTAATTTGTCATTCACTCTCGTGCTTCACTTATATCCTATGAGTAAATGGTTGAATGAATTGAATATCATAAATCTGAAATTAAATATGCTTCATATACTTATCCCATGGGGAGTAATGACTTCACACATAATAAGTATAGGTGGTAAAATTTATTGAAAGTTAGCAAACACCGCATCGGTCACTTGAACAATTCATGAAAGAATATTGAAGGAAGAGAGATTCCACATATAAATATACTATCTTGGACATCTTCTATGATTGTGAGTTCATTAATTATTTTCAAACTCGAGCAAATTAGTTAGAATTGGACAAGGAAGACAACTTAATGAGTTATGTTTGGGTATATTTGTATAGAAGTTATATTGTTATGGATCCTCCAACATGTGGTGCTTGCTTCCACCTCATACTAGCCAAAACTTCCGCACCAAGTAGAAATACTACTTGTGCATCCAAACACCCTTAAACCAGTTTTGCCATGAGAGTCCACTATACCTACCTATGGATTGAGTAAGATCCTTCAAGTAAGTTGTCATCGGTGCAAAAAGCAATAAAAATTGCTCCTAAAAATGTATGATCTTTTATTGTGAGGGAAAATAAGCGTTGTACAAACTTGTGATGGTAAAGAAATAAAAGCGACGGACTGCATAATAAAGGTTGCTATCACAAAGGGCAATACAATGTGACGTTCCTTTGCATTAAGGGTTTGCACATCCAAAAACAAAAAGCGCATGACAACCTCTGCTTTCCTCTGCGAAGGGCCTATCTTTTACTTTCTAGTACTTACCTTTATGCAAGAGTCATGGTGATCTTCACCACTTCCTATATTTCGCCTTTTTCTCTTGGCAAGCGTCATGTGTTGGGGAATGATCTAGACATATATATCCACACAAATATATTTGATCATGAATTATTATTGTTGACAATTATCTATATGATAAATAAGTTGGGAGGCGAAACATTAAGCCCCTATCTTTCTCTGTGTTCGATGGATGCTATTTGTTCTAAAAATATGCTTTGAGTGTCAATAATCATGGAAGACTATATGATAGTTGAGTATGTGGAATTTGCTAAATCAAAGCTCTTACATAGACCCTTCCTGAAAATAAGATGAATTGCAATTGTTCGATGACTAGGAATATGGTTTGTTAGTTTTCAAGAAACTTTCTGGTCTATACTTTAATATGTGAATAGCTTGTTACTTGATCATGAGAATTTTATGAGATGAGCTACTGTTTATGGTTTATATTGATGCTGGAAAAAGTGATTGGAATTATCATTGATTAAACTTGTGCACTTGCTAGCATTCACACTTCATAAATTATTTCTTTTATCATTTACCTACTCGAGGACGAGCATGAATTAAGCTTGGGGATGCTGATACGTCTCCAATGTATCTATAATTTATGAAGTATTCATGCCATGTTTACAATAATTTTATATGATTTTGGTATGATTTTATTAGAACTAACCCGGACTGACGCTGTTTTCAGCAGAACTACCATGGTGTCGTTTTTTGTGCAGAAATAAAAGTTCTCGGAATGGGCTGAAAATTTACGGAGAATATTTTTGGAAAATATAGAAAATACAGGAGCAAAAAGATACCGGAGAGGAGTCCCGAGGCAGCCACAAGCCTAGGGGGCGCCCCCCTAGGGCGCGCCCCCTGGCTTGTGGGCCCCTCGGGAGTCCCCTTGACGTGAGACCGACGCCAAAAATTCCTATAAATACCAAAACCCCCAGAAAGAAACCTAGATCGGGAGTTCCGCCGCCGCAAGCCTCTGTAGCCACGAAAAACCAGTCGGGAGCCCGTTCCGGCTCCCTGCCGGAGGGGGAAACCATCATCGGAGGCCATCTTCATCATCCCGGTGGTCTCCATGACGAGGAGGGAGTAGTTCACCCTCGGGGCTGAGGGTATGTACCAGTAGCTATGTGTTTGATCTCTCTCTCTCTCGTGTTCTTGAGATGACACGATCTTGATGTACCACGAGCTTTATTAATATAGATGAATCATATGGAGTTTTCCCCTCTCTATCTTCTTGTGATGAATTGAGTTTTCCCTTTGAAGTTTACTTATCGGATTGAGTCTTTAAGGATTTGAGAACACTTGATGTATGTCTTGCGATGGGATATCCGTTGTGACAATGGGATGTTCTATTGATCCACTTGATGTATGTTTTGGTGATCAACTTGCGGGTTCCGTGACCTTGGGAATCTATGCATAGGGGTTGGCACACGTTTTCGTCTTGACTCTCTGGTAGAAACTTTGGGGCACTCTTTGAAGTTCTTTGTGTTGGATTGAACATGATGAATCTGAAATTGTGTGATGCGTATCGTATAATCAAGCCCATGGGTACTCGTGGTGACATTGGAGTATCTAGGTGACATTAGGGTTTTGGTTGATGTGTATCTTAAGGTGTTATTTTAGTACGAACTCTAGGGCTGTTCGTGACACTTATAGGGATAGCTCATATGATTGATCGGAAAAGATAACTTTGATGTGGTTTCATACCCTACAATAACTTCTTCGTTTGTTCTCCGCTATTTGTGACTTTGGAGTGAACTCTTTGTCGCATGTGAGGGATTTACATATGATTCAACTATGTCAGTATTGTTGAGAGAACTTGCACTAGTGAAAGTATGAACCCTAGGCCTTGTTTCCAAGCATTGCAATACCGTTTGTGCTCACTTTTATAATTAGTTACCTTGCTGTTTTTATATTTTCAGATTACAAAAACCTATATCTACCATCCATATTACACTTGTATGACCATCTCTTCGCCGAACTAGTGCACCTATGCAATTTACCATTGTATTGGGTGTGTTGGGGACACAAGAGACTCTTTGTTATTTGGTTGCAGGGTTCTTCGAGAGAGACCATGTTCATCCTACGCCTCCCACGGATTGATAAACCTTAGGTCATCCACTTGAGGGAAATTGGCTACTGTCCTACAAAACTCTGCGCTTGGAGGCCCAACACGAGTCTACAAGAAGAAGGTTGCGTAGTAGACATCAACCGGCTCCTAAATCACATATAGCAGTTTTAAAATAATTTCTTTTAATAGAGCAAGGTATTGTGGGTATGCCAGGATCTCCTAGCTTCTTAGGTATTCCTCCATCAAAAGAATAATTGGCAAGCATAGTAGCAATTCAGTTTCGGGTATCTTTCTTTTGTTGGTAATAATATCCTTCATATACTTAGTATACGGAGGCATTTTCAATATATCAGTCAAACAAGTACGCAAAAGACGGGTCTAATCATTTTAGCAAAGCGTTCAAAATCTTCATCAACTTTATTCTTAGAAGGCTTACGAGGGAATGGCATGGGTTTTTGTACTCATGGCTCTCTTTCCCTTCCATGTTTTCTAGCAACAAAGTCTCACTTATCATAACGTTTATTTTTAGGAGGTGGGTTATCAAGATCCTCCGCAGGTTCTATCTCTACATCATTATCATATTCTTTATTACTATCTGGTGGAGCATCTACATGAGCAGGATTACTTTCATCTTCATTTTCATTATCACTAGGTGCATGTTCCCTACCGTATTGTGTCTCAGCATCAGAAAAAGAAACACCGTTTTGTTTCTCAGTAAGTGTTTCTATAACAGGTTCACTAGAAACATGCAAGTTCCTATCATTTTTCTTCTTCTTTTTCTTATTAGAGGAACTAGGTGAATCAACATGAATTTTCTGAGAATCCTGTTCTATTCTTTTAGGATGACCTTTTGGGTAAAGAGGTTCTTGGGTCATACAACCTCCCCTAGTCATTACTCTAATAGCATGATCATTCATATCATTATTTATTTCTGCAAGCAAATCATTTTGTGACTTAGCAACTTGGTCTAGTTGGGTGTGAACCATAGAAGCATGTTTACCTAGACCCTTTACATCATTAGCAATTCTAAACATCAAGTCACTTAAGCGGTCTATCATCATAGCATTACGTCTCAATTGATCTTTAACATAATTGTTGAAGTGTTCTTGCTTAACAACATAATTATCGTATTCATTCATGCATTGTTCAGGAGACTTAGTGTAAGGTATATCATTTTCACTAAAGGAACAGAGAGAGTTTACCTCTACTACCTGTGTCGGGTTATCAAGTCCATGTATTTTTTCAATAGGTGGTAGTTTCTTGATATCCTCAATTTTAATACCTTTCTCCTTCATAGATCTTTTTGCTTCTTGCATATCTTCAGGGTTGAGGAATAGAATACCTCTCTTCTTTTGAATAGGTTCCGGAGGTGGTTCACGAAGTGTCCAATCATCGGCATTTTGTAATATGTTATTCAATAATTCTTCATCTTGACCGACAGATCTTTCCCTGAAAACACAACCAGCACAATTATATAGGAAGTCCCTAGAAGCATCGGTTAATCCATTATAAAAGATATCGAGAATTTCATTTTTGTTAAGAGGACAATCAGGCAAAGCTCTAAGTAAACAGATAAGCCTCCCCCAAGCTTGAGGTGGAATCTCTTCTTCAATTAGCACAAAGTTAAATATTTCCTGTAAGGCAGCTTGTTTCTTATGAGCAGAAAAATATTTTGCAGAAAAATAATGGAGCATATCATGGGGACTACGCATACAACGAGGAGCAAGAGAAAGAAACCATTCATTGCCCTCGCCTTTTAGCGAGAAAGGAAAGAGCTTAAGGATATAATAGTAGCGTATCTTTTCATCATTGGTAAACAAAGCAGCAATATCATTCTGTTTCATAAGGTGTTCGACAACAGTTTCATTTTCATAACCGTGAAAAGGATCATATTCTACTATCGGAATTAACTCAGGGTTAACAGAGAATTCATAATCCTTATCAGTAACAAATATTGGAGAAGTAGCAAATTTAGGATCATATTTCATTTTCTCCATCATAGATTTTTCTTTCAGTTTGCATTGTAGTTTTTTCAAGTTATCTCTATTTTCCCAAGCAAAGAAATCACTAGTTGTCTCCTTATCCATGACATAGCCTTCAGGTATATGAGGCAATTCATATCTATTCGGAGAGAGAGGTGTAACAGGTGATTCAAAGTCCTCATCAGTTTCAGCATTTTGAAGTTCTCTAGCTTTAGCAATATGGGCATCCATTATTCATTCAGTGGCACAATTTCAGTTTCAACATGTGTAGCAATAGTATCATCATTAATTTCGGAGGTAGCATCATCAAGTTCATGTGACATATCAGGACGATCAACAGGTGGTGGTGTAACAAGCTGATTCAAAACAGTAGGTGAATCAAAAGCAGGGCTAGATGGCAGTTCCTTACCTCCTCTCATGCGAGAGGGGACGATCTTAGTTCGAGTATCTTTCAGATTCTTCATAGTGTCAATTGGATATCCTCAAGTTAACACAATAAATAGAGCTATGCTCCCTGGCAACGGCGCCAGAAAAAGTTCTTGATAACCCAAAAGTATAGGGGATCGTGACAGTCTTCACGGGTAGTATTTCACCCTAATTTATTGATTCGACACAAGGGGAGCCAAAGAATATTTATTGGCCTTGATAGTTGAGTTGTCAATTCAACTGCACATGGTATATCTCTCTGCAACAAAGGTTTAGTAGCACAACAAATAGTAGTAGCAAAAGTAACAGTAGTGGTGATAGCAACAATTTTGTAGTAGTTGTGACAGTAGCAGTAGCAATAGTAACCTAGCAAGATTCAGTACATGTAAAGTGTAGGCACGTGGATCGATGATGGATAATGATTTAGATGACATTGATCATATAACAGTTACACACTAGGGCGACATAGAACTAGCTCCAATTCATCAATGTAATGTAGGCATGTATTCCGTATATAGTCATACGTCCTTGCAATAAGAACTTGCATGGCATCTTTTGTCCTACCCTCCCATGGCAGCGGGGTCCTATTGGAAATTAAGGGATATTAAGGCCTCCTTTTAATAGAGAACCGGAACAAAGCATTAACACATAGTGAATACATGTACTCCTCAAACTACAGCAATCACCGGAAGGAATCCCAATTATTTTGAACTTGGGGTATGCAAATCAAGACACGTAATAGGTGCATACAACTTGCAAGATAGGATCCAAATCACTCTTATATTCATGAAAACATAATAGGTTCAGATCTGAAATCATGGCACTCAGGGCCTAGTGACAAGCATTAAACATAGCAAAGTGATAGCAACATCAATCTCAGAACACAGTGGATACTAGGGATCAAGCCCTATCGAACTTAGCTCAATTACATGATCAATCTCATCCAACCCCACCACTTTCCAGCAAGCCTACAAAGGAATTACTCACTCCCGGTGGTGAGCATCATGGCGGTGTTGATGGAGAAAGGTTGGTGATGACGATGGCGACGATTTCCCCTCTTCGGAGCCCCAAACGGACTCCAGATCAGCCCTCCCGAGGAAGAACAGGAGGTGGCGGCGGCTCCATCTCGTGAAACGCGATGAAAACTTCTCTCTGATTTTTTTCTTCGAAGATGTGATTTTATAGGACTGGAATTAGGGTCGGAGGAGCCTCGAGGGCCCCACAAGCCATCAGGGCGCGACCTAGGGGGGCGCCCTGATGTGTGGTGCCCCCCTGGCACATGCCCTCCGGCAGGTCTTTGCTCCATAATTCATCATAATTCTAAGAAATAATTCACAAAAAGTTTCGTTCAATTCTGAGAACTTTTATTTCACCACAAAAATAACACCAAGGTAGTTCTGCTGAAAACAACGTCAGTCCAGGTTAATTTCATGCAAATTAGAGGTCAAAACCAGTGCAAAAGTGTTTGGAAAAGTGGATACGTTGGAGACGTATCAGTTGGCACCTCCTCCGGTCCCCGCCTTCGTCGGTCCCCCCTCTGCTCCCATGCCCTAGCGCAGCCTCCTCCGGTCCCCGCCTCCGCCGGTCCCCCCTCTACTCCCGTGCCCTAGCGCCACCACCGCCAGCACCACCGCGTCCTGGCACCACCTCCGTCGGTGTTGGAGGCAGCTACAAGGCAGGGAAGCAGCCGCACCGTCGCCAGCCCGCTTTCGGCCACTCTGCCCATCTGCCCCAAGGTGAGCACGGCCATTCCCCTCTGTTTTTTAGTGGATGGATGGATGTATGCAGTGGTTTGGTATGTTAAATCCATGAATTTTGTACTGTATTAGTGGATGGATGGATTATGAAGTGGCAACTCACTTATAATTAATAAATAAAAAGTGACAAATATGGTACTTTGTTTTAAGAAATTACTTTTTAGTCTCCGAATTCTTTTCGCGATGCGACGCCGGCCAGAACCGACAACCACCACCATAAGAAGTAGGACACATGCTTCATGTGGAAAAAGAGAAACTCCTCCGAAGTGTCAAATGGTTTGGTGCATGAGCGAGACTTCGATGGCAAGAAGAAGCTGGGAACAGGATCAGACCAGTCGACATGATAAATCTTTTAACCGATGGTCACATGACAACAACCTGTGATGTGAAGCCACCTCCATGTTTCACTTCACCCAGTCTTTTACATGTCAACCAGGTAGTTAAAACCAAAAGCAGGCGCAAAATTGACTAGCAGACACAGTTTCTTTCCATTGACGGTTGTAATCTGGGGGGGGCTCGGAGATGTGGTAGTCATATGGATTGATATTTTGTGCTAGTCTTATTATTTGAGATTTTGTGCTATTTATTGAATTATGCATGGTTAAATGTGCAGTTGTTTCATCGCTGCGAGGGTCTGATGTTCGACGACCTCCCCGTGCGTTTGGCGAGCTCCCCTGCGTTCGTGGGTGAGCAAAAATGACATCTCCTCCCCCCTTCATTTGCTCTGTTCCGGCCTTCGTGCCGATGATACTTGCAAGCTATAGGCAGATTAAATCATCAGTATGCGTGACCAGTATGCGTCTCCCGTTCGAAAAGGTTAGAGTTATAAATATGCATGCATTTGCATATTTGTAACCATGATTTTTTCAAATTGTCCAACGTTATCCATGGAAAGCCTGAGTATGTGTAGGTTGAGTTTGTTTTCCCATGCTCTACTCCGGATACGATGCATAATTTCGTTAGTGCCTCCATGTTGTTTTCCGGGTACACATCCTCTCGGTTCAATGCCGAGACATGTATCAGGAGAACAGTGGGGAGGTGCTGTCGAAATTCTGCATTGGATCCGGAGGAGAGCATGGGAAAACGAACCCAATCTACACATACTCGGGTGGGATTAGGACCTATCTTTACCTATTAGTGTGTAGGTTGCATGGACGTAATAAAATTGACAAACTTGATTAACTGATAAATATATAAGCTTAATTATATATATATATATATATATATATATATATATTTCTTGTGTGTTTAGTAGCTAGGCAAGATGAGTGATCGTGCGTGGATGTACACCGGTCACACTAGTTAGAAAGACATGACCAATGAATGGTTAACAAAAACCAAGGGGTTTGTGAAAGCCGCATTTGCAAATGGAGAGAGAAAAACCTGGTGCCCCTGTATTAGGTGCGACAACTTTTCACAGAGGACAGAGGGTGAAATTGGTAAACACCTGCAGAAGTGGGGTTTTATGCCTGATTATACGGTGTGGACATTTCATGGTGAGTCTGCCTAACGTACCAGAGCTGAGGTGGTTCGTCGTTGCACCTACGAGCATGGTACCGGGATCGAAGACATGGTGCAAGACTTTTATGATGCTCGGGATTTGGACGATGAGATGGAGGAATCTGTAAAGGCCTTCAATGAAATGTTGGAGTCTTCAAAACGTCCTCTCCACGAGCACACTAAGCTTTGTCAGTTGGATGCCATCGCACAAGTAATGGCTCTGAAGGCTCAGTTCAACTTGGGCAGAGAATGCAACGACGCGATGATGACACTATTTGGACACTTTCTAGCCAAAGGCCATATCATGCCTGCAAACCTGTACCAGTCGGACAAAATGCTCCGTGTAGTTAATATATCCTATGAGAAGATAGATGTCTGTGAGAACGGATGTGAATTATTTAGGCTTGAGTATGCGGGCTTGAACTATTGTCCCATTTGCAAGTCTTCCAGGTATGTTGGTGTAACAGCCCGGGACCGACGCTCCAGAAGATTCCCTTTTTTTTCCATTGTCGTCGTGTGATCCGATCGGTTGTCGCATTCATCATCGCATCATTCGCATCATCTGCATAGCATCATCACTCGTTTTCGAAAACTTGCATCCGTTCGTAGCTGTCGGTACCCTCCGTTCGTGTCGTCGACCATTTCGAGACCAACCACACTCGCACGCGCCCGCGGCATCGTTTAAAAAATGTTTTCAAAGGCACGCGGAAAATATTCTCGGATTGGGTAGAAACTTGGCGAGCGGTCTTATTATATTGTAGGTAGGCCGCCTGCCAAATTTCGTCGCAATCAGATGTCGTTTGATACCCCAACGGTCAACCGTAGTAGTACCGTCATCGGTTTATTCGTCGGACGTTCGGTGTTTTAAAACTCGTGTCACGGGCCGTAACATTCCCTCTTATCTCCACCAACCCCCTCTACACGGCCCAACACAGCCCACCTAGCAACCCCCTCCGCTTCCGGACCGTTCGATCGTGATCAAACGGTCCGAAAACGGACTAAAACCCTAACCCCTAACCTCCCCTGCTATAAATAGACGCCATAGCCTGCCTATTTTGGAAAACCCTAGCCTCGCCTCGTTTTCCATGCAGCCGCCAGCCTCCCCAACCCACAGCCGCAAGCTCCACCGCCTCCATCACGCGGGCCCGCCAAGCTCGGCTCTGGCCCGTCCGGGCCTGAAACCGAACCGCCGTCGCCTGCTCCCGATCTGGATCGGCGAAGCCGATCTCCTCTGCCCTCCCTGCCGCCTCACCGCACTGGCCGGCGACCGAGCCGCCGAAGCAGCCCCGCCCCGCCGCCGGCGACCACTGGTCGAGCCCCCTCGCCCCTGCTTCTCCTCCCCTTCCTCCCTGCTTCCTCTCTCGTTCCCTAATCTCTCGCAATCTCTCTCTGTGGGACAGCGCCGCCGCCACATGAGACCTGCCCAGGAGCCGCCGTGGACTCAAGCAGCAGCGCCGTCGCCCTTGAAGCTCGCCGATGGCCACGGGCTTCGCCAGATCCGGCCGACCTCCTTCAGCCACGGACCTTCCCGACCAGATCCCGCCGCTGCGATGCCGTTCCTGCGCCAGCCGACCGCCGGCCGTTCGCTTGATGGGATCGCGCGCCAGCGTTGACCGAGCGCTCGCCTCGCTCGCGTGGTGCGTGGGCCAGCAGCGCTGGCCTCGCTCGCCCCAGCCGCTTGGGCCGGCCTCCCCGAGCCAAGGCCCAGCCCCGCGATCCTCCAGCGCCCAAGCCACCCCACCGACCGGCCCGTTTGGCCATAGGTGAGCGCCCCGTCCTATCCAGCGCCCTCGCGCGCATCTTAGTATGTTGCACTCATGCCTGCTAGCCTGTGTAGATTCAATTTCGGCCCGATAATGTTTTTTTTTATGTCAAGCGAATTTGTCAATTATACAGTGCATTTTATAATTACAGAAAAGCCATGTTTTTAAAGTGTCTATAATTAATAAACTGTGCATCATATCCAAAATGTTTTATATATGTAAAACGTGTAGAATTTTGTGTAGATTCGTAATATGCCACATTCATCCATGTTTTAAAATGTTTAACATGCTATTTTCCTGGAGTTTGCATAAATGGCATGTTTTGCATCGCGCATAAGTAATTAGTCATGCATCCGAATTAATCAAACCTTGCATGTAAAATGTGTAGCATTTTTATAGGCCTTTTTCATGCATGCTAAAAATATTTCATGTGTTGGTTGCATTTATTTTGCATACATATGTTTGCTAATAGGTTTATGCCATAAACTTGCCTAATTAATTGTGACATATTTTCCTACATGAACCTATGCATATTATATATGATTGTGGGGTAGAAAAATCCATAGAATTTATCAGCGCAATTAGTTTTGTCATTTGAGCATTTTTTGTGTGCGTGTCATTTTAGCTATGATGCCCTTTTGTTTAATTCGTGTGAATTAATCCATGCATATTTTGGAATAGTTGCAAACATGAGATATGCCCTTGGCCATGTGTGTTAGGCCCTGCTATTTTTGGTTGCTATAGAAATGCATGTTTAGGTGTTATTTTCTTGGTGCCAACATGCAATAAAAATCTGCTGTTTTGAGGGTCCAAAATATTTCTAAGTCTGAAATCTGTTATTTTGTTGCCATGTTGCCATGTGATTTGCTATTGATCTAGGAGTCTTTTGTGGTTGCCACCAAGGTGTCTTTTGTTAAGCATATTGTTGCCTATCATGTTGTGCCAATAGTTTGCATGAATAGGTTTAACATCATAATTAATTCTGTTTACCAATATGTCAATCTGTTAAAAAACTGTTGCACATGTCTACTCTAATTTTCACTAAGTCTGAGAATCTGTTTTCTTCAAAATGCCATGTTGTGATGATGCTAGCCATGATTCTATACATAATTAGACCTTGCCACCATGGAATGAATTGTAGTGCAGCATGTCTACTACCATGTTGTTAAGTTTCATGCCAATATATGACCTGTAGCATATAGTTTTACTGCTGCCAATATGCCTTCGTGAAAATCTGCTATGCTAAAAACTGTGAATTTCACTAAGTCCTAATCTGATATATTTTGTTGCCATGTTGTGAGCTTCCTACCATGTGTTCCATAACTATTTTGAGTATGACATGTCAAGATGAAATGAAGTGGGTGTTATATGCTACTGTCCCATGCTTAGTTTGTGCATTTTAGATTTTTGTAGCTTGTTGTTTTCATCTGTGCAATATGCTATCTTGCTGTTTTGGACAGATTTGAACTAAAACTTGTGTTGGTTGTTGTTGTTGAACCGTAGCTCCGTTTTGGGCATGCCATATATGTAACTTGCTTAGATTTTCATGTAGTATCATAATATTTAGCTGCATTCATGATTTGAAATGTTTATGGTTGTCATTTTCATGCATTTTGCATTCATGTGATGTTCATCTTGTGAAGGTCATATCTTTTAGACCGTAGCTCCGTTTGAGATGTTCTATATATGTAAATCGACTAGAATGACGTGTAGAATTGTGTGGTATACTTTATTTTCATGTTTAACAAATATAAAATATGATTAGTTCAGATATGGACCAATTTCGAAATTAACATATGGGGTCGTTTCGGAAATGCTATATGTTGTTTCCGGCCTCATTTAAACTTGCCTAGATGTGTAGTTTACTTATGCTTCACCTCTTGCCATGTTTAACAACATTTAATATTGTCGTGTACCTAAACGAGAGTGAACTAAATATTCGAATATGGAGTTTCGTCAATATGCAACTCGTTGCATATTGAGCTTCACTTAATGTGTAGAAGTTGATTGTTGGCTTGCCATGTCATGCATAACATGCATCATATTCGATTGCGCATCATGTCATGCATATGTTGTGGTGTTGATCATGTGTTGATTGTTGTTTTCGGATTGCTTCTTCTCGATAGAGTTCCGAAAGCGTTCGGAGTGTGAGGATTCGTTCGACTACGTTGGCTCGTCTTCTTCATGGACTCGTTCTTCTTCCAAGCGGGATCTCAGGCAAGATGATCATTTCCCTGGATACCATTACTATCATTGCCATGCTAGATGTCTCGTTTCTATCGCTGTCTCGCTACCTACCACTTGTATGTCAAGCCTCCCAAATTGCCATGAAAAGCCTCTAACCCCTCCACATCCCAGCAACCATTGTTTGGCTATGTTACTGCTTGCTCAGCCCTTCTTATAGCGTTGCTAGTTGCAGGTGCAAGCTCTTTCCATGTGCAACATGGATATTTTTGATATATCACAATATTATTGGTATTTAATTTAATGCACATATATACTTGGTAAAGGGTGGAAGGCTTGGCCTTTTGCTCGGTGTTTTGTTCCACTCTTGCCGCCCCTAGTTACTTGTGTACCGGTGTTATGTTCCATAATTGAGCGCTCCTAACATGCTCGGGGTTGTCATGGGGACCCCCTTGATTTTTGTTTTAGGATAAAACTTGTCTGGCAAGGCCCAACATTGGTACTACATTTGCCTAATAACAACTAATAAAATGCATAGGGACCCGCCGGCACCCGCGGATCTTTAATCAACCCCCCGGGCCAGTGCTCCTCATGAGTGTTGGTCAAACCCAGAGCAGCTTATTAACGCTACCCGAGGCAACTCGGTGATTGGCGTGGTAACCATCGCTCATCCGTCGTGTCCTGAGAACGAGATACGCGGCTCCTATCGGGATCGTCGACACGCCGGGCGGCCTTGCTGGATTTGTTTTACCTTTCTCGAACGTCTTGTGCGAGGAATTCCAATAATACTTCGGGCTATCTCGAGGTTGCGGTTTTCTAATGGAATTGCCTAGGAAATCACGGGATTCGTGGTCGAGGTTATTCCCGTGGCGTGTGGTTAGTTTGTGATGGATGAGTTGGAGCACCCCTGCAGGGTTAAATTTTTCGGAAACCCGTTCCCGCGGTTACGTGGCGACTTGGAAACTTTGTTTAACACCCGGTCATAGCAAACTTGAAGTAAACTCAAATAAAATACAGCAACCGTGTGTGTAACTGTGACCGTCTCTTTTCGTGAGGCCTGCTCCGAAAGAGAACACGGTGGGGTTATGTTTGTTCGTAAGTAGGTGTTCAGGATCTCTTAGAGATCATTACTAGTTCACGTCCGTTTATACGACAATCATCCCCCTTTATTCTTGTAATCGTAAGTTAGCCACTAAAATAAATGCTTAGTGATTGCTGCAGCCTCACCACTTAACCATACCTCACCCATTAAGCTTTAATGGTCTTAATACACTTGGAAATGAGATTGCTGAGTTCCCGTGGCTCACAGATTACTACAACAAGAGTTGCAGGTACAGGTAATGCGATGAATTGACGTGAGAGCGATGCTTGTTTGATTTGGAGTTCTTCTTCTTCTTCATCGATCTAGGATGGGTTCTAGGCGGCAGCCTGGGATAGCAAGGATGGATGTCATTTTATCGTTTGTTTTCGTCCGTAGTCGGACCCTGCTCTTCTGTATGATGTTTGGATATGTTGTTGTATTGATGTGATATGGATGTAGCTTGTGGCGAGTGTAAGCCAATTCCATATACTCATCTCTTCTTTACATGTACTTGTAATGATATCCATTCTTGCAAAACGACGAGATGCGCTTCTATCCCTGTCGAGGCCCTCGTGCCAAAATAAGGATAGGATCGCATCTTGGGCGTTACAGTTGGGGTAGACAATGGTATGGGTGAGAAGAGGCAAACAAAAATCCCATTTAATGTTCTTTGGTACATGCCAATCAAACCAAGACTTCAATGTCTTTTCATGGTCAAAGAGATAGCTAGACAGATGACATGGCACAAATTGGGAAAAAGCACCGAACTAGATGCAGATGGGAATCAGATGTTGGTACACACATCGGATGCTTTTACGTGGAAGCAGTTCGATGCATTACATGAGGATAAAGCCGCAGATCAAAGGCATCCCGAGTCTGCGTCGGCATGGATGGGTTCAATCCATTTGGTATGACGGCAACCCAATACAGTTGTTGGCCTGTATTTGTCATTCCACTCAATCCCCCCCGGACAGATTATGCAAAGAAAGAACATTTTCCTGACGTTGATAATTCCAGGGCCCAACTATCTGGGGAAGAATATGAATGTGTACATGCAGCCGCCTAAGTATGAATTGCAAGAAGCTTTGGATAATGGGTTCAAGACATACGACACCGCTAGAAAACGAAACCTCAAAATGCATGTCTGGTACATGTACTCGATGCATGACTTGCCGGCGTATGCGCTATTCGCTGGCTGTGGTACGCATGGAAGGTTCCCATGCCCCACATGCAAGGCAGCTCTTCAATTTCATTGGCTGCAGGCGGGTCGGAAGTATTCTTGCTTCGACTTGCATAGACAGTTCCTGGATCCTCGCCATGAGTTCAAAAAAGACAAGAAGAACTTCATCAAAGGTACAATTGTCAAAAACTCTGCACCGCCTACGTTGACAGGCCAACAGATCCTGGATCAGTTAAACGCTCTCGAGCCTGATCCAGAGTGTCCAGGGTATTTCAAGGGATATAATTCGGAATACGCCTGGACTCACAAGACATGCTTGTCGGATCTGCCTTATTTCAAAGACCTCCTTCTTCCACACAACATCGACATGATGCACACTGGAAAGAATATCGTAGAGGCCCTTTTTGGTACATTGTTCGGCATAGAGGGGAAGTCAAAGGATAATCCTAAGGCTAGAGTCGATCAACAGACTCTATGTGATAGACCGTTACAGAACATGCGTGTCGTCGTTTTCTCACGACAGATGCCATGGGGTGGCTTATCGAGAGTGGTTGGGGCCGAAGGACGCCGACGGGCTCCGGTGACGGGATTAGGGACAAGCGGTGAGAGACACGCGATGTACCCAGGTTCGGGGCCCTCTGTGAGAGGTAACACCCCTAGTCCTGCTTGCCTAGTTGATAGACCAAGAGAACTACAATGGCGCTCCTTGAGCTGTTGGCTAGAGGAGGAAGAAGGGGCTAGCCGGCTCTTCTTGCCTCTCTGAGTGTGTGAATGGGAGTGGGAAGGATGGTCAGAATGCTTGCCCCCGTGCATGGGGGGCATCGGGGGGTTTTATAGGCCAACCCCCCGGCTTACAATATACTTGAACGGTACTGGGAAGGGAGACCCGGCTGGCTGCCTCTCGGGCCGGCCGGAGACCCCTCTGGCTGAGCCGTCTTGTCGCTTGCGGGGTCCACCGGCTGCTGGGCCCCGCCTCCCGCAAAGCCCGCCGGCCGCTCAGTCCCGTCGAGGACTGGGGCCCGCTAGCCGGCCGCCGCCATTGGTCCGCAGCCACCTACCCCGGCACGGGCCGCACCAAGCGGCGTCGCCTTGCGGCAGCCGGCCGCAGTCTTCGGCATGGTGGGTCGCCCGGTAGCCATGCGGGGGCAGGTAATGGAGTGGACGGGGGCGTGCCGACACTGTCGCCCCGTCTGGTCGTGGTCGGCCGTGGTCGGCGGTACGACCGCTCGAACTAAACCTGGGCATAGCCCGGGCCGGGCTTAAAAAAGCCCGAACGGGAAAACTCAGCCCGAGCCCGGCCCGGCCCGGCCATCGGGCCTAATAGATCGGGCCTGAACCTACAAAGCCCGGTAAAGCCCAGCCGGCCCGGCCCGATCTAGGCTTAAAAATTGCGTTTCGCAAGCCCGAGCCCGGCCCGGTCTGCTCTTCGGGCTCACTTTCCAGGCCCGAGCCCGGTCCGATGGCACGCTCAAGCCCGGCCTGGTCCGGGATTTTCGGGCTGAGTCGGGTCGGGCCGGCC
This sequence comes from Elymus sibiricus, assembly GCA_039707655.1. Lineage (NCBI taxonomy): Eukaryota > Viridiplantae > Streptophyta > Magnoliopsida > Poales > Poaceae > Elymus > Elymus sibiricus. The sequence continues at coordinate 213,798,518 of CM077665.1, read as the reverse complement.
GGGCCGGGCTGCCCATGCCCAGGCGTAGCTCGAGCTGTAGCCATTCGCGCTCCTTTGTCAGCGGTCACTGCAGCCACGCGGGACCGGTCGTGGAGGTCATGTCTTGTCACCGTACGCGGGTTCGGTGGGAGGGGACCGGTGCTTGCCTCCCCGGGGGTCAGCGGTAGAGTCGGGCGTTTGTTACGCCCGCCGGCTGCTCGTCGGGCGGCCGTGCGCCAGTCGGCCGGGGGCCAGCCGGCCGTAAGCCAGTCGGCCGTGCGTCAGTCGGTCATATGCCAGTCGGCCGTAGGCCGGCCCGCCGTACGCCAGCCGGCCGAATACCAGTCGGCCATATTGTTTTGAAAAGAGGTGGAACCCTTTGGCTTTGGCATACCCGGGGGTTATGACCCCGTCAGTAGTCCCTGAAGCTGGCGGGGGCCCGAGTCCTCCCGACGGAGGGGCGCAGCTGCCAAGCCGGCCAGGTGTGCCGGCAACTACGCCCGACGCCTCGGGTTCCACCGCGACGCTTCGGGGCGTGCGTCGGGCCGCGGTCAGCCACGCGTGGCGTCACGGGCATCGTGGGGCCCGCTCCTGAGGATGTGATGGGACGTCGCTGCAGGCCTAGCCCGGTAGGCATCGGGCCTTGGGCTGGGATCCTTTGCGGTTGGGCCCTGGCGGTCGCGGCCCTCTTTGCCCACGTCTCGCAGGTTTTCCGTAAGGGAGTTAATCCCACGTCCCCCAGCATTCGCCCCCTTACTTATAAGGGGAGGGGGAGAAGCAGAGGCAGTTAGCGCTCCCCTCTCTCTGTCATCTTCTCCCTCGCGCCGCTACTCGCATCGAGCTTGCGTCGCGCCGCTGCTCTCGCCCTTTCCGCTGCTCCCGACGAGGTCGTTGACGGAGGATCGCGGGGATCCGCCGTGTCTCGAGTCTCCACCGTCCTCGCCTCCGCGCACTCGACCACCTCGGAGATGTCCGACGGACCATCCGGCAGCTGGGGCGGCTCCGTGGTGACCACGGAGGACATCACGTACCTCCGCCATGCCCGGATGCTGCCGACGGAGAATCGCGTCGCCGCCCGCGCTCCGGGCGACGAGATGGCGCCGGAGCCCGAGGAGGGGGAGTACGTGGTGTTTTCCTCGCACTTCTCTCGTGGCTTTGGCCTGCTGACGAGCAGGTTCTTCAAGCTTCTTCTCGACTTGTTCGACCTCCAGCCGCACCATCTGGGGCTGAACTCCATCTTGCAGCTCTCCAGTTTTGTGACTCTATGCGAGGGCTATCTCGGCCTTCTCCCCTTCGTGGAGATCTAGAGGAAGCTCTTCTACCTCAAGTGCCTGAAGAATGGCAACGATCCGTACGCCTGCGGGGGGGAGGGGGGGGGGGCGGTGATGTGCGTCCGTGGCACGATCTTCCCCCACCTCACCCTCATCGAATCTATCAAGAAGTGGAACCGGACGTTCTTCTATGTGAAGAACATCGACTCGGCGCGGGACTACATCCGGCTGCCGCCCTTTTTCAACGTCCCGTCCTCGTGGACGAACTGGACGAATGACGTGGCATTCGAGGGGCTCACTGGGATGCTAGGCCGGCTGTAGACCATGAGGAGCGCGGAAGGGCTGGTCGCGGCCGACCTGGTGGCCGCCTTCATCGACCGTCGGGTGCTTCCCCTGTAGCAGAGGCCGCACCGGATATGCGACATGGGGGGCCGGCACGACCCATGCCGGCTGTCCACCTTTGAGCTGACGCCGGCTCAGGTGGCGGAGCAAGTGAACTCCATCACTAACTTCAAGCTGGCGACGCGCACTTGGGACTTTGGCAAGCTGCCATACAGCCGGCTCGACCCGGTGCCCCTGGTACGTTTCGTTGCGAACATCCTTCCCCCTTTCCGATCTTCCGTCCCCTGTGCTTACGTGCCGTGCTGACCGCAGCATTTTGTGCGGCAGAACACGCCAGATGGCCCACACCCTCAGGTCTTCGCAGCGGACCGCACCGACTCCGATCCGGAATACTTTGAGTTGGGGGGTGCCATTGAGGAGGAGGTCGAGTCCTCCGGGGAGGTCGAGGAAGACGGAACGATCGACGATCCGGGGGCCGGCGGCTCCAGGGCGGCTGATGAGTTTGCCACTGCACCCCTGATCAGAGATTGGACCAATGACGATGATGATGACGATGTTCGGATCTTGGACGTGCCTCCCCCCACAGCTCGATGGGATCCGCGTGGAAGGAGCGAGGAGCTGCCGGCCAGGGGTCGGGCGGGCAAGGCGTCCCAGAAGGAGAAGAGGCCGGCCGCTGGGCAGCCGGCAGCGCTCCAGCCGGTACGGAAGAAGACGCACATCACCGTCGCGAAGCCACTGTCGGCGTTCTGGGAACGGGGGTACCCAGACCTGCCTGCCTGCGGCCCAGGGCGTGGCCCACTTCGTCAACCAAACACAGCCAGGCGCGGCCCCACTCAAAACAAGGCCCTCGTGAGGCCCTAGGCTTGCGAGGAGGAACGGCGTCAAGACCGGCCAAGGATGGGCCTCCCCAGGCCCCCTCCGGAGCGGCGGAGATCTCTACGCAGGGTCCCGGCCTCAGGAGTCAAAGACGACGCAAGGAAGGACAAGCGGGCGCCAGTGCGCCAGGCAGAGCAGTTTCCTCTTTGGTGCAAAGGGAGCAAGGACATACGCGGGTTGCCAAAGCACCCGCCAAAGGTTTCCATTCCGGTGAAACAAGACCACGACCACGAGCCCCGCAGGACGGATGTCATCGCCGAGCCCACCTCTGCATCATCCACAGCAACTTTGCAGGCGAAGACCGCCTTTGGGCAGGGCGGGCATGTACTCCTGTACCCCTTCAAAATTGGCCGTTCTGGGATCCCTTCCCGCCATTGCGATAAGGGAAGAGGACCCGGGCCACCGCTATATATAGAGGCTAGGCTGCACCGTAGAGAGAGATGCGAGATCGGCCCATCCACTCATCCACCACCAAGCCGACAGAGGGCCGAGAACACCTCGGGAGCGCCCTCACGAGGTTCCGAAACACTGTACTAGTTCATCCACCACACCTCCTCGAGAGGCAATCCACCAAAGCAGGAGTAGGGTATTACGCTTCGCAGCGGCCCGAACCTGGGTAAACCACCGTGTTCATCTTCTTCCTCGTCATCGTGCGAGTTGACCGTTGTGTTCATCGAGTAGCGAGCTAGGTAGGGTGAGGCTGGAGGGGATCTTTGTACACGCCCCTGTGTTCGAATCTTAAGGGTTTTGCGGAGCCCGAAATCCAACATTTGGCGCGCGAGGTAGGGGGCGTGTCGGAGTCTTCCTCAAGCCAAGATCTTCTCCCACCTCGCCGTTCCGATGTCTGACGCTCGCCGAGCCCGCGCCGAGTGCCGAGCTGCCCGCGTCGCACAGACGGCACCCGTGGGCCGCGCCGACGCGCGCCGGTCACCCTCGCCTGTGGCCAACGCCGCCACAGGCCTGGACGCCCACGAGCAACAAGACTCCTCCCACCCGATCACCGCGCAGCGCGATGGCCACACCGCCACTCCGTCCATCGTTCCAGCTTCCGGGTCGTCCTCCCACATTCGACCCAGACCGGCGCGTGGTTCAGGCGCGCTCGCCATGGCAAACGAGCTGCTCTGCTACCGCCCCGCCCCCGACCGCTATGACGACTGGCTTCGGCGCATCGCGGAGCTTGTCAGCGCCGCCGGCGACGCTTCAGCGCTCTCCTACTCGCTTCGACCCCGATCGTCCCTGGTAGACGACGTGGCCCGTGACGCGCCGCCACCTCCTCCGCAACGCGACGTCAACCCCGAGCCCAGGCGAGAAGCGCGCCCACGCGACCAACCCCGCGAACCGCGGGCAAGGGCAAGAGATGAAGTAAGCTGCCAAGTGGTTACCCGGCCGCGCGCCGACGCGCGTGCGCCCCCCGCGCTGCCAGTCCAGCATCGTGACCGGGCGCCACTCGAGGCAGCCCCTCAGGAGCGTCGAGACCGGGTCCCTCCCGCGTGCGCTGCACCCGTCGAGCCAGTGGGGTGCCTCGCCATCGCCCCGGAGCTCCACCCAACCACGTGGCCTTGCAAGTTCAAGCCTGACCTGTCCCCGCGCTACGACGGCACCCCGGATCCCGCCGAGTTCCTACAGCTCTACTCCCTGAGCATCCGGGCGGCCGGAGGAGACGACAAGGTCATGGCATGCTGGTTTCCCATGGCACTCAAAGGCGGCGCGCTCTCCTGGCTCCTCAACCTCCCGGAGGCCTCCATCACCTCCTGGGATGGCCTGCGCAAACGTTTTATCGCCAACTTCCAAGGTACCCGCGACCACGCGCTCACCGTGAACGACCTGCGGCGTATCAAGCAGCAGGATGGAGAGACCCTGCACAAGTTTATACATCGCTTCACGACTACGCGCCTCAAGATCCCGAAGGCGTCGGACGAGGCTATCATCTCAGCGTTCACCGATGGCGTCACGGACCTCAAGATGAAGGAGGAGCTCGCCATGAATGACAAACTGTGCTCTGCCTTGGAGATGTTCAATCTGGCGAACAGGTGCGCCAAGGCTGAGGAGGGCCGCCTGTCGCTCTGCGGGCCTCCGGTGGCAGAGCCAGAAGAAACGAAGACCAAGGCCAAGGAAGCGAAGCGCAAGGCCCCAACGGTACTTGCGACCGAGCCTGAAGCAAAGCGCAGCCGGGGTGAGGAACACCCCACAGGAGGGAGGCCGACCTGCATCTTCCATGGCACCAACAATCACGACACCGCCGACTGCCAGGAACTCAGGCTGGTCCGCGCCGAACACTTTCGCAGGCGCCCTGGACGCGCCGACCGTGGCTTCGGACGCGGCGGAGGCCGCGGTGGAGGCCGTTGGGACAGCAGAGAACCGCGCTAGGGGTGGCGCAATCAGCCTCAGGAGGACCGCTAGCGCGATCAGGCGCGGGACGACCGCTGGCGCGACCAGGCTCGTGAGGATTGCTGGCGCGATGACCCTCCGGAGGTGTCACGCCGCGGCCAGCCTCGTGAGGCACGCCCTCGCGAGGCCGGCCTACCACCACTACCTCCGCCACCCAGAAGGAAGGAAGAGGACATGCAGGACGATGGGGCTAGGGGCTTCCAGGAGGTCAGCGCGGTAGCCTGTATCCTGGGCGGCGCCCAGGCCCCAGCATCGAACCGCGTCTTCAAGCAGTTCACGCGAGAGGTGAACGCGGCCCTCCCGAAGCCAGAAGCAATGCGCCCCCTCAAGTGGTCCCAAGTCGCCATTACCTTCGACTCGAGGGACCAGCTCAGGTGCTCGGCCATGGCCGGCAAGCTGCCCATGCTGTGCACTCCAACCATCAGCAACGTCCTCGCCACCAAGACCCTCATCGAAAGTGGGGCGGGCCTCAATGTCCTCTCCATTGAGACATTCATCGAAAGTGGGGCGTCGCCTGCCTGTCACCTTCGGCGGACGCGAGAACTACCACACTGAGATCATCGTCTTCGACGTCGCGCACATCCACCTCCCGTACAACGCGATCCTTGGGTACCCGGCCCTCGCCAAGTTCATGGTGGTGACTCACCACGGCTACAATGTCCTCAAGGTGCCAGGGAGTGGCGGCGTCATCACCGTAGCTTGCGATGAGAAGGATGCTGTCTGCTCCCTCGAGCATGCTTACCGCACTGCGGCGGCCGAGCGCTCGGACGACGAGGAGGACACCCTGCCTCGTGAGGACCCACGCAAGAAGAAGAAGCAGCTCCTTCCCGCGGGGCGTCCTGGAACCTCGAGCTCTGCGCCCATCGACGGAGCCCCGCCTCCTATCGCATAGGAAAGCGCGCTCGGCGCCCCTCTTGGGTCGGGCCCGGGGGCTCCCATCAGGGGAGTTTCCGGCTTGGCCAGTCAGACAAGAGAGGCGCTCGAGCACAACCTGAAGGCGCGTCCTGACGCGCGTCAGCTCGAGCTGGGAGCACGGCGCGTGGCGTCGAGCTCGCAAGAGTCCGTCATCAGAGCGATTGAGGAGCTTCGAGAAGCGCAGGCCATGCAAGGCGGGGACTGCCCAGCACCACCAATCGCAGCCGCCGTCATCGGCACGGTCGACCAGCCGCACGTCTGCGTCAACGCGCTCGCGATCAACAGGGTCGCGTCCCAGGGCCCCTTCTGGCCAGCGCGTGCCGATCAAGGATGGGTCTACCCGAACGCCTACGTCCGCATGCCCTTCGGACTGGCGAACGCAGGCGTCACGTTCCAGTGCCTTTACCGAGCCATGCTCATACCTTGCCTGGCGAGGCGCGGCGAGGAGTTCGAGGAGATGCTAGGACCAAGCGAAGGTACCGAGCTTCGGGAGACGATGGACCCATGAAGGTCGCGATCGTGGAGGTGTAAGAACAGGCTCTGACGGCAGCTTCGACTCTTCAGCGGCATGGCCGCCGGGTGACTTTTTGTTGGCTGTTGCCAGGTAACTTTTTGGTTCACTCCGTTTGAGGGTGCCCACCGGGCCGCATTATCCTCAGGCGATCAGGGCACACCCCTGCAGTCGCCTCATCTATGCATATTTCAATAGTTTCTCATGCATCTGATCTGTTCCTAACGTTTTACCTTGCCTGCATGGCTCCTTGCCGACGTGAATGCCGCCGCGCCACCCTTTCTGAGTTGGTGATTCGCAAGGAGCCGTGCGCTACGTACCTTCCCAGGACACCTCGGATTTGGGATGCAAGGCCCTGTCGCCTCAGGGACTTGCATCTTTGGGCAGTCGACCCCCGCTTGGGGGCTCCAGCCGCAGCGCGGCGCCTCAGCATGGAGTCTCGGGAGGCCCCACGGCCTCCTGAGGCAGCAGCCAGCAGGAAGGAATGGGGGTCGCTCGAGCGTCAAAGGGGGCTCCTGAGCATCGCACCTCAGGAGCCTTACCGGTCATATAGCCACTCGCCCCTTGGTGTCGTCCTTGGTGATCCGGTCGGCATCAGGGGTGTCGGGGCCTCGCCTCGTAGTTGCGTCCTTGGTGATCCGGTCGTACACTACGGCGGTAGGGAAATGTGCGGGACTGGGACCTGCCGACGTAGAGCCGCTTGGGCGTCAAAGGGGGCTCCTGAGCAATGCGCCTCAGGGGCCTTACCGGTCATAAGGCCACCCGCCCTTGACATCGTCCTTGGTGATCCGGTCGGTGTGAAGGGTGTCGGGGCCTGACCTCATAGTTGCGTCCTTGGTGATCCGGTCATACACTATGGGGGTCAGGAAATGTGCGGGACCGGGACCTGCAGACGCAGAGTGCCAAAAGGACTCCCAACCTGCCTCACTCGTGAAGAAGAAGTAGTGAGCAGGGCCTCGGATGGCCCCACCTACGAGAAGACTCAGGCGCAAACCGCCTTTGAGGTAGGGACCTCGCGAGGCCAAAGCGCCCTCGCGAGCTCCCAGATACACCTCCCAGTTCTGCCGTGCCAGCCACGCGTACAAACTCTATGGGCTGTGCACGCCCGGAGCCCCCTGAAGACGCGGAGGGGTTCCTTCCCACGCAATGTGGAAGCCACAGCTCCGCGCTGGCAGAGAAGTCAACACGGTCCACCATTGACTATGCCCACGCAATGTGGAAGTCACAGCTCCGTGCTGGCGGTCAACACGGTCCACCAATGACTATGCCCACGCAATGTGGAAGCCACAGCTCCATGCTGGCGGTCAACACGGTCCACCAATGACTATGCCCACGCAATGTGGAAGCCCCACGCCCCGTGCGGGGGGATAAACAACTGAGGGCGCCCCAGTGCTACTTCTCGAGCATGAGTTGGTTTTCCCTTGAAGAGGAAAGGGTGATGCACCAAAGTAGATAAGTATTTCCCTCAGTTGTTGAGAACCAAGGTATCAATCCAGTAGGAGATACAAGCAAGTCACCAATGGATGTACCTACACAAATAATCAAACACTTGCACCCAACGCTAAAAGGGGTTGTCAATCCCTTCACGGTTAATTGCAAGGATGAGATCTGATAGAGATAGATAGATATGATTGCTAAAACGAAGTAAAACAAAAGTAAAAAAGAATTGCAGCAAGGTATTTTTGGTATTTTTGGTTTATAGATCTGAAAATATAATATGGAAAATAGACCCGGGTGAGGGAGTCCTGGTTTAAGGGGTCCTCGGATAGCCGACCTATTTCTCATGGGCCGGACTATGTGGGCCACTGGATGAGCATTGGGTGATGAGGGGCCCCGTCACCAAGGTGGAAGTTTCAAGGAGCCATGGCGTGTCCTCCAAGTTGTCGACAGTAGATAGGCATGTTTTTTCCCTTTTGATGTGCAGCCGACTATGTGTAATCCCTAGGTACCCTCGGCGTCTATATAAGCCGGAGGGTTTTAGATTGTAGAACAACAGAACTCATCTAGGGTTTTTAGTCATACGATCTCGAGGTAGATCAACTCTGTAACCCTTATACCATCAATATAATCAAGCAGGACGTAGGGTATTACCTCCATAGGAGGGCTCGAACCTGGGTAAACATCGTCTCCCACTTCTCCTGTTACCATCGATTCTAGTCTCACAGCTCGGGACCCCCTACCCGAGATCCGCCGGTTTTGACACCGACATTGGTGCTTTCATTGAGAGTTCCGCTGTGATCGCCGGAAGGAATCGATGGCTTGCCTTGTCACAAGCAGCGAGATCTGCACCCAGGGGACTATCGCCCTGGATCAGATCCTCGCGAGCGGCGATATCTCGTCGCACGCTTACCCGATCGGCCGTCCATGCCAGATCGGAAACTTTTCCCCCGATCAAGGAATCAGGTTCGGAACCCTAGAGTTCATCGCTGATTCACGGGGAGAACTCGTCTTGGTGGAACCCTTGACTCCTACAGAGGAGCCCGCAGATCCCGACGCCTTGAGGCCGAAGACATCGGGGCCCGCCTCCGATGATGAAGTTGTTATCCCCGGACCGTCTGGACCGCTCAATCCAGTAGTCATAACCGGATCCACGATGGTTGAACAGAATCGGAGACCGCTCTCGCGCGACTCCGGAACTGCGACGCCGCATACCGATCCCACTCACCTCAGCGACACGCATCCTACCATCGCCTCGTTTCTCAACGAGTTATTTGATCGGATGGAGACCATGCGTATGGCCGATGACCAGATCTCGGTCTATGACCAGCTCGGGCTTAAACCCGACGATAGGGAGATTCACATCCCCACGGTCACACACCTTGTCGCCACCGTCAAGTGTCCGGCCGGGGGCTCGTCCCCCCAGCGACCGGAATTAAAAACGGTTTATACCCCAGTCTCCGATCATCGAGACCTCGCCTGCAGCCTAGACTCCGGAGTTCGCTCCGGGAACAGGTCGTCACCGGTCCCTGACCTATCGCATCGTTCGGAGTCCGTGATTCCGAACCCCCACCGTGGCGTGGAATCAATTTTTTTCCCACCCACCTCCCAAACCGACCACTCAAGCATCGCAGCAGAGCCCAAGTCTTCAGACTTGCGGGACATTGAGCAGTTACCAGGAGAGTCGGTCCATCATTACTGGGCTAGACTCCTCCTCGCTAGAAACAAAGTACGGGGCCTCGGTGATCAAGAGATAATGGCAACATTCGTTCGCAACTGCCATGACAAAGGGATTCTCAATGCCCTGGCGCGGCGGCACATTCGTGACTTCACCGAGCTGTCAGTTTTGGTACAGAAGTATTGTGCCATGGAAAGCGCTTGGCAAGCCGATTGGCTGTTTTCGGAACCAACCTTTACCAAATACCCTAGAGGAGATCGGCAAAAGAGGATACCTCCGAAGCGGCCAGCCAAACTTGAGCCCGCTAAAAAGAGAAACAAGCTCCTTTCAGGGGTCAGTACCGTCCTGGATGGACTACTGGATAAACCTTGCCCTATACACTCCGTATTGCTAAACACAACTCCGACTCACAGCCTTAGAGCCTGTTGGGTCGTCAGGCAGGTCGCAAAAAGCGGTGAAGCCATTCTTGAGGCACCACCGCCGAACAGGCGCTCCACATCGCCACCAGAATATAACGCCGAAGTCCTGACGATCTACGAAACGTTCCCTTCAAGGAACAGGAGGAAAAGAGCTCGTAAAGATCTCGAGCAGATATATCATGTGGCAGCAACAAGTGCATGGGCAGACATACCCATTACCTTCAGAGATACTAACCGACCAGCCATTCTTCCCGGTCATTCACCAGCCGCACTAGTCCTGAACCCCATCATTGATGGCTTCAGGTTAGACAAGGTGCTAATGGACGGCGGCAGTGGTTTAAACCTGATCTACGAAGACACCCTAGAAAAAATGCAGTTCGACCGATCTCGCATCGAGCATAGCAACACAACTTTCCGGGGAATCATTCCGGGGAAAGAGGCGCGCTGTTCTGGACGTATCGCCCTGGACGTAGTGTTCGGCATGCCCGACAACTACCGATCCGAAGAACTCCTCTTCCATATCGTGCCCTTCCCCAGCGGCTACCACGCCTTGTTGGGACGTGACGCCTTCACAAAATTCCAGGCTATACCACATTACGGGTATATGAAACTTAAGATGCCAGGACCAAACGGAGTGATCACAACCACCAGTGATCCGAATATAGCCCTACGGGCTGAAAACAAAACAGCAGCGCTTGCCCTCGAGGCTCTAGCTGAGACCTTTGCTGCAGAAGAGCTGACCACACTTCGGTCAACAGTAGACAGGGACGATGTGATCCTCAGTAAAAGGCCCAAACCCACGTCCTTTAAACCGGCAAAGGAAGTCGTTAAATTTCAGGTGCACCCGACGGACCCCAACAAGATAGCGTCCATCGGAGCTCAGCTCGATCCCATAGTGGACGAAGCGCTGGGAACATTCTTACGAGAAAACTGGGACATCTTCGCCTGGCACCCCTCTGATATGCCCGGAATCCCATGGCGACTGGCCGAACATAGCCTGAACATCATCACAGGCTTTAAGCCCGTCAAGCAGACCCTGCGCTGCTTTTCCGAGCCCAAACGACAAGCTATGGGTGAAGAACTAGCTAAACTGCTAGAGGCCGGATTCATTCGGGAGATTAAACACCCCGAATGGTTGGCAAACCTGGTTATGGTACCAAACAAAGATAAATCCTGGCGGCTGTGTGTCGACTTCAAAGACCTCAAACAAGGCCTGCCCTAAGGACCCTTTCCCCCTACCACGCATAGACCACATTATTGATGCCACAGCCGGACACGACTTGTTGTGTTTCCTTGACGCTTATTCCAGATACCATCAGATTAAAATGAAGGAATCCGATCAAGCGGCAACAACATCCATCACCCCTTATGGGCCATTCTGCTTCAACACCATGCCCTTCGGGCTAAAAACGCTGGGGCTACGTACCAGCGTATGATCCAGACTTGTCTCGCAAAACAAGTCGTTAAAACAGTCGAGGCATACGTAGACGATGTAGTAATCAAAACCAAACACGTCAGCCATCTGATCGACGACCTAAGGCAAACCTTTGCCAGCCTACGCAAGTACGACATACGACTCAATCCGGAGAAATGCGTATTCGGAGTTCCCGCTGGTAAATTGCTCGGATTCATCGTCTCCCATAGAGGAATGGATGCAAATCCGGCTAAAATCCGCGCCCTATCGGAGCCTGCAATTCCCACAGAGCTAAAGCAGGTCCAGAGGTTGGCTGGTTGCGTGGCGACGCTAAGCCGCTTTATCTCCCGCCTCGGTGAAAAGTCTTTACCGCTCTACAAATTGCTGAAACGGACCAAGAATTTCGAATGGACCGATGAAGCAAAGGCCGCGTTAGAAGAAATTAAGACACTCCTGGCAAGTAACCCCATACTCACAACACCAGGCGCGGGTGAGCCCATGTTATTATACATATCGGCCACCAAGCAAGTCGTTAGCGCAGTGCTCGTCGTCGAACAAGAGGAGGAGGGACGCAAATTCCGGATACAGAAGCCGGTATATTACGTGTCAGAAGTACTAACGCAATGCAAGTCCAGATACCCGCACTACCAGAAGATAGACTATACAGTATTTATGGCATCGCGGAAACTCAGGCACTATTTTCAAGAGTGCTCGGTCACGGTGGCATCCGAAGTGCCCCTGAACGATATAATCAACAACAGGGACGTCACCGGTCAAATAGCTAAATGGGCTATTGAGCTCCTTCCCTTTGAAATCGCTTACAAGCCAAGACGAGCTATCAAGTCTCAAGTATTGGCAGATTTCCTCGCCGAATGGACAGAGGCCGAGCTCCCAAGGGAATATAGTGCATACTCCCACTGGACAATGTACTTCGATGGTTCTAAAACTTTGGCCGGACTGGGGGCTGGGGTTATCCTCACATCCCCCGCATGCGACAACGTCCGATACGTGTTGCAGATCATGTATGCCGATTCCAACAATGCAGCCGAATACGAAGCACTATTGCACGGTCTTCGGATGGCGGCATCAATGGGCATACGCCGGCTGGAGGTACGGGGACACTCCAACTTGGCCATCTCCCAAATCAACAGTGAATTTGATGCCAAAAACCCGAAGATGGCGGCATACAGAGACGCTGTCCTCAAGATATTCGCACGGTTCGAGGGGCTAGAATTTCACCACGTCGCTAGAGACAACAGCCAAGCCGCCGATATACTGGCTCGCCTAGGGGCCAAACGCGACCCTGTCCCAAAAAACATTTTCCTGGAACGGCTCTTTAAGCCATCCGTGGTTTGGAAGGACGATCACAAGGGCGCCGATCTAACCAGGGCGGACGAGGTTGTTCCCCCTACAAACGAACCAGACGATCAAATCATTGGCGGCTCCGTCATGGACTAAACGCCTTCGGCTCACGAGGTCATGGCAGTAATCGCGCCATGGACCGAGCCCTTCCTCGCCTACCTTCTTCGCAAAGAACTCCCCGACGATCAGACGGAGGCGCGGCGCATAATTCGGCGATCCAAAGCCTACAAAGTACACGAGGGTGAGTTATACAAGAAAAGCACCACCAGAATACTGCAGCGGTGCATATCTGAGGAAGAAGGTCGGCAGCTCTTAGCCGAAGTCCACGCAGGGATGGGCGGCCATCACGCCGCAGCAAGAGCCTTGGTCAGCAAGGCCTTCCGGGCTGGTTTTTTCTGGCCCACAGCTCGGACAGACGCCCAGTCGCTTGTCAAGCACTGCGTGGGGTGCCAACTTTTCGCAAATCAAAGTCACATGCCCCCAACAACTCTTCAGACTATTCCGATTACTTGGCCCTTCGCGGTCTAGGGGCTGGATATGGTCGGACCACTTAAAGGGGGGACCAAGAAAAATAAATACCTACTGGTCATGGTGGACAAATTCACCAAATGGATAGAGGCAAAACCTGTCAAGTCAGCCAAGTCCGGACCAGTAATCGACTTTATATCCGGCGTGGTACACCATTACGGCGTTCCGCACAGTATAATAACGGACAATGGATCCAATTTCACGGCCCAAGAGGTCAAAGACTGGTGCGTAAAAATGGGCATTAAGCTCGATTACGCATCGGTTTATCATCCGCAGACCAATGGACAAGTTGAACGAGCAAATGGCCTCATTATGAGCGGTATTAAGCCACGTTTGGTCCGGTCTCTTCACGAGTCCGACTGTCATTGGGTTGAGGAGCTTGACTCCGTTCTATGGGGCCTACGCACCATCCCGAATAGATCAACGGGATATACGCCGTTCTTCATGGTCTATGGGGCTGAAGCAGTCCTCCCCTACGACATTATTCATGATGTGCCAAGGGTGCGCATGTACGAAGAAAGGGAGGCCGAGTTAGATCGGCAAGACAACTTGGACGCCTTGGAAGAGGAGCGCGACATAGCTCGGGCCCGTTCTACCTTTTATCAACAGCAGGCCCGACGTTACCAGAGTAGGGAGGTTCAGGGCACAGGCATACAACGTGGGCGAACTCGTCCTACGGCTCCCGGAGAAGCAGAAGCATAAACTCAAGCCCAAATGGGAAGGCCCCTTCATAATTGACGAAGTACTCGCAGGAGGGGCGTACCGCCTTCGGAACCCGTCGGACAATCCCCTTGAACCAAACCCAAGGAACGCACCTCGTCTTCGGCGCTTCTACGGCTAGACCGGTGTCGTCATACTCTTTACCCTCCTCTTTTCTTTCTTTTCTTTGTTGTTTCCTTTCCCGCCCACCTTGATTTTTGGCAGGTTTTGAATTCTTTCCTTTTCTTCCCAACTCTATGTTCGGCTCAACCAATCTTGTGCTAAGATTTTTGGCCTACACCCTTAAGTGTTAAATCCGAACACAGCACCCGGGGGCCTCTTTCCGAAGCCAGGGCTTTCAAATTATACGCATTTATTCACACCTATCATGTACGCATGTTTTCCTTGTCGTTTTTAAGCCATCATATGCATCAATTCGAACTAAGACTTTGCCAAGCTGGGATGCCTCGCTCCTGTGGTTACCCTCTACGTTCCCGATTGTTCGGCTAGAGGGTAAAGGGAGCACATCTGCGATTGTTACGACCGGGTCATCCGGATACGTACCTCAGACAGGTGAAGCCAAAAGCTAGCTATCTTTAGTAGACAATTGATCGGCTACGATGGAATCAATTAATCAGACTATGGTCGTCATGACCATTACTCGGGCTTCTTCTCTTACAAAAGCCCTTAGTCGCATACTAACAGTATACGACCTTCTACCTACGATTTACGTAGCACCCTGAAGAAAGGTATCGATAGAGGTACTATTTTCTTCGGAAGATGTTTCTTACGCTAAGCAGTAATATAACATATCTCCCTGTGTACTTTCTGTCTGTTCGCACCACATGGCCGGATTGCCTGGTTCCCCAAACATAATTCACTCCCCTAGGGTGATAATTTTCAAGGAACACTCCCAAGCTCTTAGCACGGGAGGCCGTAGTCGATGGACGGTTAAGACAAAGTTCACAACACAGACGGAGCAATTCCTTGATTATTACTACATAGGTACATATAATCATACATTTGGCTGCCGATCGAGATTATCGATTATGGTGTCCAGGGAGCAATCTTCTTGTGAGAGACGGGCGGCAGGCATCACTTGGTCGTATACCAGGTGGAGCGGCACTTCTTGTCCATCTGACCCTACTGGTCCAACCTGAGCCATATGCTCGGGGTTAAGCCCGGTATAGCGGGTCTTGATCATCGCCCACGCCTCTCGTGCTCCCTCTCGACAAGCCGACGTCTTCCACAGCTCGAACCTACATCGGGCTCCCTTGAACCGATCGACTAGTTCGGTCATCCCCTCCAGCGGTTGCTCGGCGGGCCACAATGCTTTCACCATGTTCTACATGGCCTTCCGAGCCCGCTCATGAAGGGCGAATAGCTCTTTTAGAAGGCTTCCCTGGTAGGATCCGATCTCTTCTTCGGGTCGCCCAGACAGGAGACCTATACATGAGTCACGGCATGCGTATTATGCTTCATGCATAGGAAATACCTTCTGATGTTAGAAGGCAAGTCAACAAGGATTACCAGAGCCCGTTGATGGAAGCTTATGTCGATGAAGTGAGAAGGCTGGAGGAGCGTTTTGACGGTTTGCAAACAGAGCATGTTCCTCGAGCAGAGAACTGCATTGCTGACGACCTGTCGAAGCGTGCTGCCCTTAAGTTACCTGCGGAACCAGGAACTTTTGTGCTCCGCCTGACTCAGCCATCCGTGACACCACCGACGAGGCCGGACAAGAGAAGGAAGTTACGTACCAGCAAGTACTTCCTGGCAGAGCTTCCAGAAGCCGCCGGCAAGGAAGTTGCCGGGAACGACACGGTTGCCGGTGAGCAGCGGCTTCGCGCAAAGCCTCAAGTTCTTGCCACAGAGGTACGCGCCCCCGCAGCTGAGAATATGCCGGTTGCCGGTGAGCAGCAGCTTCGCGCAGAACCTTAGGTTCTTGCCGCTGAAGCAAGCGCTCCCGCGGCCGAAGAGATGCCTTTAGTCCTTGTCGTTGAGCCACAAGCTCCGACATGGGAACAGCACATAGTTCATTTCCTTCAGACAGGAGAACTCCCTGAGGAACAAGAAGAAGCGGAGAAAGTAGCCCGTCAGTCTAGTATGTACCAGTTCGTCGACGACGTCCTGTATAGAAAGAGACCCAACGTTTAGAAATTGAAGTGCATTCCTCGGGAGGATGGACTAGAGCTGTTGGCAGAGATTCATGGAGGCATATGTGGCTCCCACATAGGCTCGAGAGCTCTTGTCGGCAAGGCATTCCGGCAAGGTTTCTTTTGGCCCACTGCTCTCCAGGATGCAACTGCACTAGTAACCAAGTGTGAAGCGTGCCAGTTCCATTCAAAGCAACTTCATCAGCCAGCTCAAGCTCTTCAGACAATCCCTCTTTCCTGGCCCTTCTCGGTCTCGGGACTCGACATACTGAGTCCTTTCCCCCGCGCTGCCGGGGGCTTCGAGTACTTGTACGTGGCTATCGACAAGTTCACGAAGTGGCCGGAAGTGGAGGCAGTGAGAAAGGTGACAGCACAGTCAGCCGTCAAGTTCTTCAAGGGAATAGTGTGCCGTTTTGGTGTGCCGAACAGGATCATCACCGACAACGGTACGCAGTTCACGAGTCGCACCTTCATGCAGTACGTCCAAGACCTTGGCGGCAAGATTTGTTTTGCCTCCGTTGCTCACCCGAGAAGCAATGGCCAAGCGGAGAGGGCAAATGCTGAAGTGCTGCGCGGTCTCAGGACCAGAACTTTCGACAAGCTGCACAAGTGCGGAAGACGCTGGATTGATGAGCTGCCGGCAGTTCTTTGGTCAATCAGAACGACACCAAATCGAGCTACTGGCTAGACTCCCTTCGCCCTGGTCTACGGGGCTGAAGCAGTTCTCCCCACGGAACTCATATACGGGTCACCTCGAGTGCTCGCTTATGATGAGCTCGAGCAAGAGCAGCTACGACAAGATGACGCTGTGCTCCTTGAGGAAGATCGTCTTCGGGCTGCTGTGCATGTTGCACGCTACCAGCAAGCTTTGCGCCGCTATCATAGCCGCAAGGTTCATGCCCGGAGTCTTGAGGAAGGCGACCTTGTTCTTCGGCGCATTCAGTCGGCCAAGAATTCCAACAAGTTGACGCCGAAGTGGGAAGGCCCTTATCGGGTAGTACGAGTCACCAGGCCTGGCGCTGTCCGCCTGGAGACCGAAGATGGCATACCAGTGAGCAACTCCTGGAATATCGAACATCTTCGTAAGTTCTACCCGTAAGGCGCAGTTTCGCGCAGAACCTTAGGTTCTTGCCGCAGAAACGCTCCCGACAACCACCTTTTGTACAAGTCTTGCTGATGCAGCATGTAATCCTTTGTACAAAGCCAGGCGAAGACCCTGTGCATAGTTTAATCAAGCTAAGTGTTTTACAATTCTTGTCGATTTCATGTCATTTTATATGCATGCTTATCTGAGATGTTGTATTGCGCTTGCTTCCGGTAAGAGCTAATGAACCGCCAAGGTTCCATATTTTCTCTTCTTTCTTTTTCTCAAAAGGATAGAAGGTTCCCTCGCATGCAAGTTTGCCGGGGGGGGGGGGGGAGGATGGTATGGATACCGACAGGCGACGTTGACATCTTGCCGGAAGAAGAACAGCAACGAAAAGCTAAGTTGCAGAAACCCTTTAAAACAGATTTTTGTTGTAAGGCTATCCTCCTTGAACGATTTTGACTTTTGTATGGAAAACCTGCATGCGATGGAACCTTGTCATGATCGGCCACGCCCTTACTCTGTTTCGAGTCCGCTCAACAGTTTAGGTGGCTGCACTGAAAACGTCAAGGTTTCTTGCCGGTAGCTGCGCCTCCAGCAGGCTGCTGTAGTCCCGAACCCAGTGCTCGCGGGGGTGCGCACCGGCAAGTTCCCAGCATAAGCGTAGGGCATACACCATACAGAAAGAGATCAACGCGAGGGGAATAGCATACATTAATCCAGAGACAGCAAGTTATATTACATGATAGTTGCCGCGTTTCTAACTAAAGATAAATTGTCTTTGGCATGGAGCGATGGCGACAAGATAAAGAGAAACAGCTAATCCCGGCGATCGCCTTCAACCCTCTTGACTTGGCTCACCCTGTCAACGATGGGCGCGACAAGCTCTTCGAGTACCTTGACGTCCACATCCCTCGGCAAGCATTTGAAGACGTTGGAGAGGTTGATGCCGGGGTTCTTGTGCACAACTTTGACCAGCACCTCGCGGAGGACGGCCTGGCAGAGCTTGCGGGATTCGTTTGCCAGCTGGGATGTTCGGTCAGAGTGAAGCTGCTCCAAGGCTTCGAGCATGCGATCAAAGAACATGGTCAGCCTGGCGCTTGTGGACACCCTGTCGTCAGGAGAATACCTGAAGCCTTGCAGACCCATGATGGACAGTTGCGCGGCAAGCTTCTTTGCAACATCGATGAGCTTCTCAGTCCAGATCTGCACACCTGCCACATAGTCGTTGTGTGTGGCGGCAGCACTCTTGAGCAGCTCCTGTTCATTGTGGAGATCTTTGATCAAGGTCTTCTCCCGACCCCTGGCGGTGTCAAGGGTCTCCTTAAGCGTGGTCAGCTTCTGCTCCAGATCAACGATGGATTCCTTGGCGGAGGTGAGCTGCTGAGTCTTCTCGGATGCGGCAACCTGTGCCTCCATCAAGCTGTGAAGAGCTTTGTCTCTTTCGGCTTCGAGTGTTGAGACCTTCTTGCCGTGATCCTCGAGATCAGCCTCTAGCTTCTTCACCTTCACCTCCAGCAAGCTCTTGGCGGCCTCTGCAGCTCCGGCAGCATCGACGGCTTCCTTCAGTTTGCCGGCGTGATCTTCAGTCAGAGTTCTGAGCGTCTCCATGTGTTTCCGCTCTAGCTCCTGGGTCCGCTGCGCGACAAGTTTCTCGATCTCCTCATCCTTGCTGCGGAGCTTGGCGGCAAGCGCCTCCTCGCGAGCAGTAAGGTCCTCTTCGTGAGCATCGAGCCCGATGCGGTGCTCCGTCAGGCGAGGTTCTGCTGCGGCGGCCTGCTGTGCAGCCTCCTCCTGTGCCTTCTCGACATCAGATTGCTTCATGAGGAGGTAGTTCCAGTTCTCGCTCAGCTGTTCCCGAGCAGTCTTCAACTCTTGGAAAGCCTCAGCATACCAAGCCTGCATCTCCTCGACGCGCTTTTGGAAGTCTGCCTCTGCTGCATCAACAACCGCTGCCCTGGAATCCAGCTTATCCTTCCGGGCGCGATAGAGTGCCTGGAGCTTCTGATAGTTGTCGTGCACGGCTTGGAGTAGCTGCTCTTCCTTGGGTTCATTGCTGCTGGCGGCGGCGATGACGTCTCCATCCAGATTTTCTCCTTCCACCGGCGCCCCAGTGCTTGCCGTCCCTGGCATGCTGACGAACAGGTTGTCGCCGACCTTGAGGTAACTGCTTGACGGGGGCACGTCAGATGTTGACGGTTGATCTTCACCGGCAGCTGGGGGCTCCACGACCGGTGTGGCGCTAGGCGCTCCTGCGGCAGGAATGTCGTCAGTGCGGTCGTCGGTCTCCTTGCCGGTCCCCTCAGCAGACTTGGCGGCCTCGTCCGCTACGACCCTATCGGCCTTGGCGGCAGCGTCCCTGGCGGTCTCCTCGATGACGGTTTTGACATCCATGGGTTCCGCCAAGAGAAAATCTGGAAGCCCAGGAAGGGAAGCAAGATGAGACCAAGATTGAAGTTCAAGAAGACAAAAAAAGAAGAAGAGAAAAACAGGAATAGCAAGTACTCTGAGGCGAGCGGTTTACCTGCGTCGAGCTGCTGAGGAGGGTTGCCGGAGCCAGTGCTCGCCGGCTCTTCTTCATCGCGGTAAAGCTCGCTTGCCAAAGACTCATCTCTGGGCGGTGTAGTCGATGGCGGCGGCACATCAGGGACGGTTCCCATTGGTACTCCTTGTAGCCGCTCCGCTCCTACACGCCCGGAGATGTCAGCAGTGAAGATACGCACCCCGGCACTTACCAGCGGAAAGTGCATAACGGACTCACGCTGGGGGCTGCGCCGGGGGCTGTGTTGAGGACTGCGTTGTGGGCTCGACTCCGGGCTGATGTTGATCGTTTCTGGCGCACCTGAGGTGCTTGCCGGCGGTTCGTCGCCCGTTGAGGTCTTCGCCCTCTTCGCCATCCTTTGCACCAAGGTTTCTGCATCTCTGTGGAGACAAGCCAAAGTGAATTAGTCAAGTGAAGCCAGAAATACAGGAATTATAAGGTGCGGCAAGGTCCCTACTCTTCCTCTTTGGAATCCAAGGCAGATAGGTCGAAGACGACTTCCGGTTCGGCATCTGGGCGAGGAGGTGGAGAAGGAGACCTGGCGCGCTTGGCTGCGGCAGAGGCGGTAGGCTGATATGCCCCTGCTACTTCAGCCACTGGTGCCGTCGTATGGGATGCTCCCGCCGCACCAGTTTGTGCCACGGTCGAGCGTGTCGTACGTCGCACGGGCGGTTGTTGGGCCTCTTGCCGCTGCGCAGCCTTGCCAGCCGCCTTCTTGCTGGGAACCTCATCTCTTAAGGAAGCCTGACTTGCCGGGGCGTCAGAGCTGGCTTTCCGAAGAACGCGTTTTTTCTTCCCTGGAGCTGGGGGCTCCTCGTGCGGCTGCTCCTCGGTTGCATCCTCGATGGTAGAGCCCCCGGCAACCATGCCGCTCTGCTCCCCGGCAACTTCCTCTTGCTCAGAAGAGGTCTCCTCTGGCACTGTCTCTTCTTCACTGGTGTCTCCTCCCGTGAAGCCAAAGTCGCCGGCCTCCGCGGCAAGGTTTGCCTCTTCTGCCCTGCTAGCTATGTAAGCTATTTCTTCATCACTGGTGGGACGGATAAGTTTGGGATCTTCCCGGATGGCCCTCTCCGACAAGTTGTCGAAGAACTCCTGCACTTGCTCTGGAGGCGGCTCTACCCAAGTCCCGTCAAGGCCGTGGGCGTTGCACACTGGCATCATAGCAATGATGGAGCTCAGGGCAGAGTTGTTGCACAGAGGCACGACTCCAGGCGGCAACATGAACCTCCCGTCAGGTCTGAACAGCTTGTGGCAGAGATACATGTGCTGCAAGACCGTGAAGTTGTGATTCAAGCCAGGGCGCAGCCTCATAATATCTGCTGCGTTCTTGAAGTCCCAGGCTGGCCTCCCCTTATTGTGCAGAGGGGCGATGTGCCGGCGAAGGAAATCTGCGCCAACCATTTCAATCGTGAGCCCGGCAGCCTTGAGGCGGTGGATCCTGGTGATTGCAATTGTGAGCTTCTTGTCTTCAGGGTCGAGGTCGCTCCAATTCTCACCACGGGCCACCTTCTTTTGCCGGGGCACGCAGAATGGCTGCGGGTCTTTCTCCTGGATCCAGCACCACTCGGATCGCCACTCATCCCACTTCTTGCGGTAGAGACCCCCTGGGTATATATCCTTGTTCCATGTCCTTGGAATCCAAGTGATAGATCCAGAGAGGGCGTCTCCTGTCTCGATGCGGGGGATGAAGTAGTGGCGGAAGAGGGCCGTGTTGGGGACCACTCCGGCAAAGTTTTCGCAAAGATGCGCAAAGACAGACATGCACGTTACGGCGTTCGGCGTGAAATCCAAAAGGCGGAACCCGTACGTGTACATGATGTCGACGAAGAAGTCAGAGAAAGGAGGACAGAGCCCGCAGTAAAAATAAGCAGCGAAGAAAGGGTATCTATTCGTGCCGCCCCCGGCAGAAGCCGAAAGCGCGCGAGTTTTGGGATGGCCATTTGTCTTCTTCCCCCATACGCACCTGTACTGAGTAATCAAGGTGTGCCCGTCAAGCGTCGGGTCAAAGACGGTGCGCTCTCTCTGCATCCGCACCAGATCCCCTTCATCTGCTCCTGCGGCTGAGCCGGTGGCTTTCGCCGCTTTGCCCTTGCCTGCTTTGGGCGGCATGGCGGCAGTGGAAGCGGAGTCCGAAGGTGGCGAGGGTGTGCGGGTGGCGGAAGAATGGAGGAGGCGCGTTTTAGGCTCGAGGAGGACGATGGCAGCGTCCAGATTGGAAAAGATGAGAGGTAAACGAGCAGCACCCCTGCCGATTTCCTTTTTACGGGGAAGGAGCGGAGGTTGCGGTCAATCCGCGCACGTCCCCCATGTTCCGCATTCAACGCGCGTCGTGGGAGGGCGCAGTAAATGAGAAGATTATGACAGTAACTCCTGCCACGCGTGCCCGTACACTGTTTTGGGCCTAGCCCAACAACGCCTCGCACCCGTGTATGGCCTAGGCCCGGGGGCTCCTGTCGGTGTACTAAAGATCGGGTCCTTTAGTACCCCGTACTTGTGCACGGACAGTTGTAGCCATACCTGCGGCAAGGCCTGCCGGAGGACGGCTAGAGACAGATGCAAGATATCAAGAAGGCATTTAAGCAGAAGATCAGAAGACCGAAGGCTGGGCATCCGGCAAGATCTTGCCGGGCTGGCCCGTCGAGCCCCGGCAAGATCAGCACCCGGCAAGATCCCACCGCTTCAGCACAGTGACGCCGCTCTAGCGCAGCGACCAGCCTGTCGTTTAGGGCTTGTCCTCCTGGTTGCATGTCACGATGCTAGCCGCAGAAGGGGTTAAGCGGTGCTGATGGGACGAGTCCTTTTTCCATCCCCAAGAAAGGCAGGGACACCTGTTCAGAGCATTGAACGCGTCTTGTCCTAAGACGTTTGTCCTAAGGCGTCAGTAGTAATCATGAGATACTGGTAATCATGGGATACTGGTAATCATGAGATACTGTAGATACTTTACACCTCTTGTACTTAGCCACTGTTGGAGACCCCTTGGACATATAAAAGGAGGCCCAAGGCGTAGCGACAGGGGGGGATGCAGACATTCGACCCATTCTGCATGCGTAGCTACTACTGTAGTTCCCAGAACTTGGCCAAGAACATCCACAGTAATACAACCAAGCAGGAGTAGGGTTTTACGCTTCCGAGCGGCCCGGACCTGGGTAAATCCCCTCGCGTTGATCGTTAGTTCCGCTCTTTGTGCTGTCCTTTCTCCCTTGCCGAACCGTAAAGGGATCCTTCGATCCCATAGGTGTCGTTTCCCCAACAATCTCGCAAAGGGCGACGAAGCCCGGGATGTGCAGAATAGACCCTGGGGTGAGGTGGTGGAGCTGGATTCCATAAAACACCAGTAACCCTCTCAAGAACGGATGAATGGGAAACCCGAGACCCCGCAGGAGGAAGGGCACAAAGCATACACGCTCCCCCTTTTGTGGATGGGGGAAATTCTCTGCGAGGGCCTCGCCGTTGAATGAAGACAAACTGGCGCAGACAGCTGTCAGATCCGAGGAGGGAAGGTGCCCTTGGGTCTCAAGATCACGAAGTTGAAGGAGGGACACGGAGCAGCTCGTCCAGTCCCCGGGACGGGATCCGTAAGGATGCGAGGAGGAACTGGGGGTGCTCGCCATTTTTGGTGGAGACCTTTCGCTGGAGGCTTTTTCCGATGGGGAAGAAGAAGATATGGCTTGGACCACGATTCCGTTTGTTTAAATGGGTGGTGCCTCCTTTATGGGAGGGGTAGTTTTGTAAAAAGCTATTGAACCGCTCGTCTCCCCACGATGCGCGAAGACCGAGAAATGCTATTACTATGGGCCCAGCAGTCCCGTGACGTTTGGGATTTCACGGATGATAGGATGGTTGCCGAACAAGAATGGATGGAGGGACTCGCCTAGCAAGCTGAAGACTTCGGTGTACAAGATTGTCCGAACATACCACGGCATTGGAGGCTAATCCGGGGGCTACTGAGGGAGTCCTGGTTTAAGGGGTCCTCGGATAGCCGACCTGTTTCTCATGGGCCGGACTATGTGGGCCACTAGATGAGCATTGGGTGATCAGGGGCCCCGTCGCCAAGGTGGAAGTTTCAAGGAGCCATGGCATGTCCTCCAAGTTGTCGACAGTAGATAGGCATGTTTTTTCCCTTTTGATGTGCAACCGACTATGTGTAATCCCTAGGTACCCTCGGCGTCTATATAAGTCGGAGGGTTTTAGGTTGTAGAACAACAGAACTCATCTAGGTTTTTTAGTCATACGATCTCGAGGTAGATCAACTCTGTAACCCTTATACTATCAATATAATCAAGCAGGACGTAGGTTATTACCTCCATAGGAGGGCCCGAACCTGGGTAAACATCGTCTCCCACTTCTCCTGTTACCATCAATTCTAGTCTCACAGCTCGGGACCCCCTACCCGAGATCTGCCGGTTTTGACACCGACACCGGGGGCCATAGGTTTCACTAGAGGCTTCTCTCATGAAGGAAAATAATACGGTGGGTGAAGAAATTACTGTCGAGCAATTGATAGAACAGCGAATAATTATGTAGATATCCAAGGCAATGATTATGCATATAGGCATCACGTCCGTGTCAAGTAGACCGAAACGATTCTACATCTACTACTATTACTCCACACATCGACCGACTCCTGCCTGCATCTAGAGTATTAAGTTCATGAAGAACAGAGTAACGCATTAGGTAAGATGACATGATGTAGAGGGATAAACTCAAGCAATATGATGAAAACCCCATCTTTTTATCCTCGATGGCAACAATACAATACGTGCCTCGTTACCCCTACTCTGTCACTGGGTGAGGACACCGCAAGATTGAACCCAAAACTAAGCACTTCTCCCATTGCAAGAATTACCAATCTAGTTGGCCAAACCAAACCAATAACTCGAAGAGACTTGCAAAGATATGAAATCATGCATATAAGAATTCAGAGAAGATTCAAATAATATTCATAGATAATCTGAACATAAACCCACAATTCATCGGATCTCGGCAAACACACCGTAAAAGAGTATTACATCGGATAGATCTCCATGAAGATCATGAAGAACATGGTATTGAAGAACAAAGAGAGAGAAGAAGCCATCTAGCTACTAGCTATGGACCCGAAGGTCTGTGGTGAACTACTCACGCATCATCGGAGGGGCAATGGAGTTGATGGAGATGCCCTCCGTGATCGATTCCCTCTCCGGCAGATTATCGGAAAAGGCTCCAAGATTGGATCTCACTGGAACAGAGGCTTCCGGCGGCGGAAAAGTATTTTCGTGGCTCTCTTTAGTATCCAGGGAATATTTTGGAATTTATAGGCCGAAGAATATGTTTAGGAGGGCTGCCGTGGGGCGACAAGCTAGGGGGGCGCGACCCCCCTAGGGCGCGCCCTGGTGGCTTGTGACGCCACGGCAGGTCTCCTGCCTTCATCTCCAAGTTTGCTGGGTTTCTTCTGGTCCAAGAAAAATCATTCCGAAGATTTTATTCCGTTTGGACTCCGTTTAATATTCCTTATCTGCAATACTCAAAAACATGGAAAAAACAGAAACTGGCACTAGGCTCTAGATTAATTGGTTAGTCCCAAAAATAATATAAAATAGCATATTAATGCATATAAAACATCCAAAACGGATAATATAATAGCATGGAACAATCAAAAATTATAGATACGTTGGAGACGTATCAAGCATCCCCAAGCTTAATTCCTGGTTGTCCTCGAGTAGGTAAATGATAAAAACAGAATTTTTGATGTGGAATGCTACCTAACATATTTATCCATGTAATATTCTTTATTGTGGCATGAATATTCAGATCCATAAGATTCAAAACAAATGTCTAATATTGACATAAAAACAGTAATACTTCGAGCATACCAACAAGGCAATTGTGTCCTTTCGAAATAACATGGCCTTAGAAAGTTATCCCTACAAAATCATATGGTCTGGCTATGCTCCATCTTCCCCACACAAAGTATCTAAATCATGCACAACGCCGATGACAAGTCAAGCAATTGTTTTCACACTTTTTTGGTCTCAAACCTTTTCAACACTCACGCAATACATGAGCGTGATCCATGGATATAGCACTATAGGTGGAATAGAATATGGTGGAGGTTGTGAGGAAAAAGGAGAAGATAGTCTCACATCAACTAGGCGTATCAATGGGCTATAGAGATGCCCATCAATAGATATCAATGTGAGTGAGTAGGGATTGCCATGTAACAAATGCACTAGAGCTATAAGTGTATGAAAGCTCAAAAAGAAAACTAAGTGGTTGTGCATATGATGAAAAATTCCACTAGCTATATGAAAGTGACAAAATAGGAGACTCTCTATCATGAAGATCATGGTGCTACTTTGAAGCACAAGTGTGGAAAAATATAGTAACATTGTCCCTTCTCTCTTTCTCTCATTTTTTATTTTATTTTGGTGGGCATCTTTGGCCTCTTTTATTTTTTTATATGGGCTTCGCTGGCCTCTTTTATTTTTTTTGTAAAGTCCGGAGACTCATCCCAACTTGTGAGGGATTCATAGCTTCCATCATCCTTTTCTCACACGGGACAAATGCTCTAATAATGGAAATCATCACACTTTTATTTACTTACAACTCGATACCTAGAACAAAATATGACTCTATATGCAATATGAAAGTGATGATGCATGTCATGAAAAACGGAACGGTGGAAGTTGCATGGCAATATATCTCGGAATGGCTATGGAAATGCCATAATAGGTAGGTATGGTGGCTGTTTTTAGGAAAGTATATGGTGGCTGTTTTGAGGAAGGTGAGTTTTATGCACCGGCGAAAGTTGTGCGGTACTAGAGAGGCTAGCAAGGGTGGAAGGGTGAGAGTGCGTATAATCCATGGACTTAACATTAGTCATAAAGAACTCACATACTTATTGCAAAAGTCTATTAGTTATCGAAGCAAAGTATTAGACGCATGCTCCTAGGGGAGAGGTTGGTAGGAGTTAACCATCGCGCGCTCCCGACCCTCACACAAAGGTTGACAATCATTAAACAAATCAAGCTCTGACTTCGTTACATAACGGTTCACCATACGTGCATGCTACAGGAATCACAAACTTTAACACAAGTATTTCATCCAATTCACAATTACTCACTAGCATGACTCTCATATTACCATCTTCATATCTCAAAACTATATGCAAAGAATCAAACTTCTCATAGTATTCAATGCACTTAATATGAAAGTTTTTATTATATCCCTCTTGGATGCCCATTATATTAGGACCAAATTCATAACCTAAACCAATTACCATGCTGTTTAAAGACTCTCAAAATAATATAAGTGACGTACGAGAGTTCAATAATTTCTATAAAATAAAACACCACCGTGCTCTAAAAAGATATAAGTGAAGCACTAGAGCAACATTGCCTAGCTCAGAAAGATATAAGTGAAGCACATAGAGTATTCTAATAAATTCATGATTCAGCGTGACCCTCTCAAAAAGATGTGTGCAGCAAGGATGATTGTGGAAAACTAAAAAGCAAAGACTCATATCATACAAGACGGTCCAAGCAAAACACATATCATGTGGTGAATAAAAATATAGCCTCAAGTAAATTTACCGATGGATTGAAGACGAAAGAGGGGATGCCTTCCGGGGCATCCCCAAGCTTAGCCTTTTTGGTATCCTTGAATATGGCTTGGGGTGCCTTGGGAATCCCCAAGCTTAGGCTCTTGCCACTCCTTATTCCATAGTCCATCAAATCTTTACCAAAAACTTGAAAACTTCACAACACAAAACTCAACAGAAAACTCATGAGATCCGTTAGTATAAGAAAAATAAATCACCACTTTAGGTACTGTTGTGAACTCATTCTTTATTTATTTTGGTGTAATATCTACTGTATTCTAACTTCTCCATGGTTCATACCCCCCGATACAACCCATAGATACATCAAAATAAGCAAACAACACAAAGAAAACAGAATCTGTCTAAAACAGAACAGTCTGTAGCAATCTATAGACTTTGAATACTTCTGTAACTCCGAAAATTCTGAAAAATTAGGAAAATAAGGGAAGTTTGTATATCAATCTTGTTTAAAAATTTCAGATCAAAAGCACGTACCAGTGAATTTACAAAATTCCTGGACTGAGAGCAAAAGTTTCTGTTTTTCAGCAAAATCAAATCACAAACACCGTAGATCATCCCAAAGGTCTTACTTGGCTCAAACACTAATTTAAACAAGAAAACACAATTACTACAGAGGTAATAATGTGGAAAACACTCAAGAACAGAAGCAAAAACAAAAGCATAAAAATAAAATTGGGTTGCCTCCAAACAAGCGCTATTGTTTAACGCCCCTAGCTAGGCATAACGCAATAGATCTAAGTATTGTCATCTTTGGTATGCAATCCATACTTGATCAAACCATCAAAAGCTTTCCTAAATAGATCTATCCTTTCCTTTGTTTCCCTCCTAGTAGGGGAACTTAATTCATGAAAAGAACTTTGACTAGTAATTTTGACATTCATAAACCCGTAATCTGGATCATCACCATAGATATCATCGTATAAAACACGTATCTTATTTATAACGGGTTCCCTAGCTATCTTTTCCAACCAATCATCTTTATACCCTACGAAATTCCCCTTGTTAACCAATCAAATTCATCATAAGTCTCAAGATACAAGGTTTGAGTGACTTCCGCGTAGGGAACTCTCCTCCTAAGATTTTCACTATAAGATTGATAGTCTCTAGATTCAAGACTACACAATGTTTCTTTATCATGGAGAATTTATTCAATAGGAGGGTGTTCAATATCTTTATTGTAGAAAGCAAAAATCTCCCTAGCTTCATGTACGATAAAATCAAATTCACGCATAAGGATGATAGTAGCAATCTTTTGAGCTTTAGAATGATTAATATTGGGAAGTTCATAAAACACCTTTTGCAAAGCGGGATGAATGTGCACAAATTTTCTTTCCAATCTTTCAATGATCATGACAATAACGTCCGCATAAAAATTTGTGCTAAGAAGTATAGATCTATTATTCATAGGCATCACTCCCGTACAATCAAAGAATTCATGGATAACACTCTTCCCAATAATATTTCCTTCTCCCACTTGAAAAGTTTTAGCTTTGTAATTAGGAGGAGATTTAGTTTCATGATCCAAAGAGCAAGATCCAAATGTTTCCTCAATATTTGTACTAGCAATACCCTCGGAATTTTCAATGATACCCTTCCCTGGTTCAGACATGGTGACAAAGCAAGCAATCTAGCACACAAGCAAGCAATAAGCAAACGAAAAGACGAACGGAAGAAGGGTGAATAAAAAGGCAAATCTTTTTGGTATTTTCTGAAAATCGTTTTAGAAGTGGCGGAGAGGAAAATGAGAGGCAAATGGCAACTAATGTAAATGCAAGAGATGAGTTTGTGATGGGTACTTGGTAGGCTTGATGTAGATCTCCCCGGCAACGGCGCCAAAAATCCTTCTTGCTACTTCTCGAGCATGCGTTGGTTTTCCCTTGAAGAGGAAAGGGTGATGCAGCAAAGTAGATAAGTATTTCCCTCAGTTGTTGAGAACCAAGGTATCAATCCAGTAGGAGATACAAGCAAGTCACCAATGGATGTACCTACACAAATAATCAAACACTTGCACCCAACGCTAAAAGGGGTTGTCAATCCCTTCACGGTTAATTCCAAGGATGAGATTTGATAGAGATAGATAGATATGATTGCTAAAACGAGAAGTAAAACAAAAGTAAAAAAGAATTGCAGCAAGGTATTTTTGGTATTTTTGGTTTATAGATCAGAAAATATAATATGGAAAATAGACCCGGGGGCCATAGGTTTCACTAGAGGCTTCTCTCATGAAGGAAAATAATACGGTGGGTGAACAAATTACTGTCGAGCAATTGATAGAAAAGCGAATAATTATGTAGATATCCAAGGCAATGATTATGCATATAGGCATCACGTCCGTGTCAAGTAAACCGAAACGATTCTGCATCTACTACTATTACTCCACACATCGACCGACTCCTGCCTGCATCTAGAGTATTAAGTTCATGAAGAACAGAGTAACACATTAGGTAAGATGACATGATGTAGAGGGATAAACTCAAGCAATAAGATGAAAACCCCATCTTTTTATCCTCGATGGCAACAATACAATACGTGCCTCGCTACCCCTACTTTGTCACTGGGTGAGGACACCGAAAGATTGAACCCAAAACTAAGCACTTCTCCCATTGCATGAATTACCAATCTAGTTGGCCAAACCAAACCAATAACTCGAAGAGACTTGCAAAGATATGAAATCATGCATATAAGAATTCAGAGAAGATTCAAATAATATTCATAGATAATCTAAACATAAACCCACAATTCATCGGATCTCGACAAACACACCGCAAAAGAGTATTACATCGGATAGATCTCCATGAAGATCATGAAGAACATGGTATTGAAGAAGAAAGAGAGAGAAGAAGCCATCTAGCTACTAGCTATGGACCCGAAGGTCTGTGGTGAACTACTCACGCATCATCGGAGGGGCAATGGAGTTGATGGAGATGCCCTCCGTGATCGATTCCCTCTCCGGCAGATTACCGGAAAAGGCTCCAAGATTGGATCTCACGGGAACAGAGGCTTCCGGCGGCGGAAAAGTATTTTCGTGGTTCTCTTTAGTATCCAGGGAATATTTGGGAATTTATAGGCCGAAGAATAGGGTTAGGAGGGCTGCCGTGGGGCCACAAGCCAGGGGGGCGCCCCCCCCTAGGGCGCGCCCTGGTGGCTTGTGACGCCACGGCAGGTCTCCTGCCTTCATCTCCAAGTTTGCTGGGTTTCTTCTGGTCCAAGAAAAATCATTCCGAAGATTTTATTCCGTTTGGACTCCGTTTAATATTCCTTATCTGCAATACTCAAAAACATGGAAAAAACACAAACTGGCACTACGCTCTAGATTAATAGGTTAGTCCCAAAAATAATATAAAATAGCATATTAATGCATATAAAACATCCAAAACAGATAATATAATAGCACAGAACAATAAAAAATTATAGATACGTTGGAGACATATCACCCAGCAGCTGCATCCAACCTCAGGAAGGTCCCTAGTGGCCCCCTTCTCGCTGCGTTCCCAACGGATGTACGCGTGAGGGGGCTGCACGGGGGCTACTACCCAGCCAAGCCTGGTACACGCCACCTTCCCAGGTCTGCCAAACCTGGTCTTCACGCGCCCATCTCAGGAGAAGCCAACGAGGAAAGGTATGGGAGCCGCTCGTATGTCAAGGGGGACTCCTGAGCATCGCGACTCAGGAGCCTCACTGGCCCCGTAGCCCCTCACCCCTTGGACCGTCCTTGGTGATCCGGTCGGCCCAACGGCGGTTGAGGTATGCGCGGGGCCGGGCCCTGCCGACGCAGAGCTCAGAAGCGCTCAAACCCCTAAGGAGAACGTCGGAGCTCGTACGTCAAGGGGGACTCCTGAGCATCGCGACTCAGGAGGCTCACTGGCCCCGTAGCCCCTCACCCCTTGGACCGTCCTCGGTGATCCGGTCGGCCCAACGGCGGTTGAGGTATGCGCGGGGCCGGGCCCTGCCGACGCAGAGTGCAAGGTGCGCTCGAACCCCTAAGGAGTACGCTGGAGCTCGTACGTCAAGGGGGACTCCTGAGCATCGCGACTCAGGAGCCTCACTGGTCCTGTAGCCCCTCACCCCTTCCTTGGACTGTCCTTGGTGATCCGGTCGTCCCAAGGGCGGCTGAGGTATGCGCGGGGCCGGGCCCTACCGACGCAGAGCACAAGGTGTTCAAAATTCCCTAGTTAAATCTTCACCATGTTCCCTTCATGAGGGCTGCTCGTACGTCAAGGGGGACTCCTGAGCATCGCGACTCAGGAGCCTCACTGGCCCCGTAGCCCCTCACCCCTTGGACTGTCCTTGGTGATCCGGTCGGCCCAACGGCGGCTGAGGTATGCGCGGGGCCGGGCCCTGCCGACGCAGAGTATCACAGCAAGCAAGAAGGAAACAAGGCGTAGAAAGCAATTACACAATTCAACAGTTATTACAAGCAATAAAAGTTTTCGCGGATACAAACAAGCTTAACGCCTCCACGAGGCATGATGGACATTGCAGGAAAAGAACAGCGGGAAGGAATCAGGAGGAGCCGCCGCCACCACTCGTCCCGCCTTCGGGGAACTCGTCGTCGACATCGCTGGCGTCGTCTTCTTCACCGCCAACCCCTACAGCTTCAGGAGGCGGGGGAACCACGACGCGGGTGAACCTCTTCACCAGCGTCTCCACGGCGTCCTTCACAGCCGCCGCAGCACTGGCACGGGCCTCAGGGTCGACCAGGTGGATCACGGAGTTCAAGTCGAACCCCGGCTCAAGCAGATGAAGATGGTTGAAGACGCGCGTCGCCGCCTCAGAAAAGAGGCCGCGGCACTCGGTCTCCAAGATCCCCTCCACCTTGACAATGGCGCCCTCCAACACCTCGACGAGCTTTGAAGTGAGCCCCGCGAAGCCGCTCTCTGGATCCGCCTGGGGCTCCGCAAACCCATCCCGGCAGAGGGAGTGGAGCGCTTGGCGAAACTTGAGCTCGACGGAGGGAAAGGCGTTGAGCTCCGCGGCCTTCTCCTCGGCCGCGGCAAGAGCCTTCTCCCAGGTGTCGAGCAGGGCCTTCCCAGAAGCAACTTCCTTCTCCTGCGCGTCCAGGCGCTCCTGCTCCGCGGCCTGGCGGGTCGCCACCTGGGATAGCTCGGAGTCCCGGGCAACAAGTTTGGCCTCGTGGGCCTTGAGATCTTCCTCCTGCTGACGCAGCCGCTCCGCGAGCTCAGAACTCTCCTCATGGAGGGCGTTCAGGTGGGCCTCCACCTCTTCACAGCGCCGGGCAGCAGACGCCGCTTCAGCCAGCGCCTCCTCACGGGCTGCCCTGGCGGACGCAGCTTCCTCCTCGCTCTTCGCCGCTGCGGCCTCGGCCTGACCCCAAACCGCCACGGCGGAGGCGTCGGCCTGGAGCCACCCGGAGAGGAGCCCAAGGCGCCCACTAGCGAGGCGATCGTCGGTACTCCCGAGGGCACCACGAACTTGACCCAGAATAGCGAAGGCCCCGTCCAGGACGTCGAGGCCGCGCAACGGAGGCATCAAGACCTTCTCCGGAGGAGTCCCCTGTGCGATCGCGGGAGACGTCCCCGGGGAGACAGCAGCACGAGGAGCAGGAGGCTCCGGAGGCCGCACAGCGACCACAGACGCGGACGGATCAGCGGGCGGCTGACCCTCAGGGGCTGGCCCTCCGGACAGCGGCACCACCGCGCCCTCGAGGGCAGGAGCGATTACGCCAACATGCATTGGGGTCTCAGGGGGCTTCGCGACGACGACCGGGGGGGGGGGGGTTGCCTCGCGAGCCCCCTCCCCCTCGGCAGCAGGCAATGCCAGGACGGCAGGAGCGGGCGGCGCGTCAGAAGGCGCCTTCGGCTTGACGCCCGCCTTCTTCTTCCTCATCTTCAGCACGGTGGCGTCCCTGGTTACCAAGCAAAGGAAGGTCATCAATACACGAGCTACCGGCGGACGACCAAGGCTGAGCTGGATCACTTACTCTTCAACATCGACCCACTTCCTCTTCCCCTCCGCTCCGGCAACGACGAGGGTGCCCACACCTTTTCCGGCGGGGGCACCACCACGCGGGGGAGCAGAGGCGCTGTCCGCAAGGGCGGCCGCTGAAGGGGTCACCATGGCCCCGGCCTCGCCCACCTTGCCTGCGACTGCGATTCGGGCGGAAGCGAGGCCGGCGCCTCAACCGCCTTGCCGGCAGGGACAGCGCGCACCGGAGGAGACTCCGCTCCGCGCTTCCTGGGAGTCGACACGCAGGCGGACCATGTGGCGCGAGGGGCCGGCCCTAGCCCCTAGGGGCCTTGGCGGCGCGTGAGGAGCCCACAGCAGAAACTTCACCAACATCATCGTCGTTCTCGAGCTCACGCAGGAGCGTGCTCTGCGATGGGGGGGACGCCCCTGCCGGGTCATCGTTGGCAGTCTTCTCCAAGTCTTCCCCGCCCGCGGTGTCGCCGGAGGACACCATCACCGGGGAACCAAGGCCCTCAGCTGGGAAAAGCCCCAGTTCGTTGAAGACAGGCATCGCGGCAACCAGATCGGCCCCGTCGTCGTGGCAGTACAGCGGGGCGTGGGCGGCGGGGAGGTTACCTGGGTCGCCGTTGAGCAGGGTCGCCACCGCCCTGCTCAGTTCCTCAGGAGTTATGCGTGCGGACCGAAGCCGGAGGTTATCGCCGCTGCCTTGATAGTCCCACAGGGGCCTAGACTGGGATTGAGGGGCGCCAGGCGCTGTGACAAGAACTCCTTCACTATCATCCCCCCAGTCAGATTTCTGGCACTGATATCACGGGAGAAACGCTCCAGGACGGGCCAGGCCCAGGAGTCGGAAAGCTTCACGGAGCTCCACGCGGAGGTCTTCTCCGGCAGCCCCCTCGGCAGATCCAACCGGGGGTTGGGGTCTTTGAGATCCATGAGGACCCAGCGGTGCTTGAAGTTCTCCACCTTCTTCCCGGCCTTCAAGAGCATGTTGCCGCTCTGGACCGCTACGAAGGAGACACACGCCGACCGTTGAGCGCCGTCGTGCAAGCGCAAGCTGAAGAAATGGCGGAAGAGGGCCACCGAAGGCCTCACGCCCACGAAAGCCTCGCAGTAGAAGGCAAAGACAGACAAGAGCAGGATGGAGTTGGGCTGGAGATGAAGAGCTTGGATCCCGTAGTGGTCGAGGATGGCGGTGAAGAATGCAGAGAAGGGCAGAACGAGCCCGGCGAAGACGCTATGGAGAAAGAAGGGGTAAACTGCCTTGGACGAAGGCCGCTTCTCAAAGGAGCTGCCCCATATCAAGGTCCGCCCCCACTCGTTGGTCTCATCCGCCGTCGACGAGAGCACCGGGACGAGGTCCTCGTCCTTGGCGATGGTGGACCCTGAGAGCGCCGGTGAGGCAGGAGCGGAGGCTGAGCTCTGGGCCTCTGGCTTCTGCTTGCCGGCGGGAGCCATCGGGAAGCTCGCGGGGCCAAGGCGGCAAGGAGGAGGACGGAGCGGCGCCGGATCTAGAGATGCCTCTGCCAGGGCCGGAGATCTGGGAAGCAAGAGCAGGAGCGCCAAAGGGGAAGGCAATAATGGCTCGGAGCTGGGAGTCAGGCTCTTATCGACTCGGGCGTCGGCGAAGTGACAAAGGACACCCGACATCAACCGCACGACACACGCCAGTCCTGGCCCGCAGGCGTTTGGGACCCGCGGCGCTTCGAGCCGCCCTCAAGGCTTCGCCCAGAAGCCAGCTCGAGCGCGCCTTGGGCCCGGGGGCTACTGTCGGCGTTCTAGGAACGGGGGTACCCAGACCTGCCTGCCTGTGGCCCAGGGTGTGGCCCACTTCGTCAACCAAACACAGCCAGGCGCGGCCCCACTCAAACAAGGCCCTCGTGAGGCCCTAGGCTCGCGAGGAGGAATGGCGTCAAGACCGGCCAAGGATGGGCCTCCCCAGGTCCCCTCCGGAGCGGCGGCGATCTCCATGCAGGGCCCCGGCCTCAGGAGTCAAAGATGACGCAAGTAAGGACAGGCGGGCGCCAGCGCGCCAGGCGGAGCAGTTTCCTCTTTGGTGCAAAGGGAGCAAGGACGTACGCGGGTTCCCAAAGCACCCGCCAAAGGTTTCCATTCCGGTGAAACAAGACCACGACCACGAGCCCCGCAGGACGGATGTCATCATCGAGCCCACCTCTGCATCATCGACAACAACTTTGCAGGCGAAGACCGCCTTTGGCCAGGGCGGGCATGTACTCCTGTCCCCCTTCAAAATTGGCCGTTGTGGGATCCCTTCCCGCCATTGCGATAAGGGAAGAGGACCCGGGCCACCGCTATATATAGAGGCTAGGATGCACCGTAGAGAGAGATGGGAGATCGGCCCATACACTCATCCACCACCAAGCCGACAGAGGGCCGAGAACACCTCGGGAGTGCCCTCACAAGGCTCCGAAACACTGTACTAGTTCATCCACCACACCTCCTCGAGAGGCAATCCACCAAAGCGGGAGTAGGGTATTACGCTTCGCAGCGGCCCGAACCTGGGTAAACCACCGTGTTCATCTTCTTCCTCGTCATCATGCAAGTTCACCGTTGTGTTCATCGAGTAGCGAGCTAGGTAGGGTGAGGCTGCAGGGGATCTTCGTACACGCCCCTGTGTTCGAATCTTAAGGGTTTTGCCGAGCCCGAAATCCGACAGCCACCACCCCGGGCCAGGCGCCCCCTTCCCGTGGTCGCTGGGTAAGGTTTTTCCCTTGGGCTCTGCGGGACGCTTCACTTTCTTGTCTCGAGTTGGTCAGCATTTTAGGACTTTTCTCCCTCCCCCGATCGCAGCGAGGCCCTCGAGCTCCAGGACACGGGGTCGGCTGCCGATTCGGTGGATGCCACCAGCCGTCCGCCCCTGGAGCACGCGGCCACGATGCGGGAGGAGAAGAGGCGGCTCGCCAAGGTGCGGGCCACGAAGGGAACGACGAAGGGCGCGCCTTCGCGCTCGGCGGCGTCGAGCGATGGAGGATGGAGGCGGCGCTTGAACCTGGCGCGCGCGACAGAGTCTGCGGCGGAGTCGACCCGGGTTTCGAGGCCGCCATCGGGCGAGCCGCGGGAGCCGGCGCCGGAGATGGCCCAGCCCTCGATGGAGGCGCCCCGGCCGGAGGACGCGGTCCTCGAGCCGGTGGTCGCGGTCACCGTGCCGCCCAAGGATGCGGCCCAGTCGACGGAGCCGGCCGCGACTCCGTCTCCTGTCGAACCGGTCGTGGTGGAGGGGCCCGTTGCCCCGGCCGTGCCGGAGACACCGCCTGGAGGAGGGAGCGGGCAGGCCGTTCTAGTCGTCGAGGCGAGTTGGCAAGCGGCGGAGCCGTCCGTGCCGCTACGGCGGAGCTTGGGACCGGTCCCCGCGCCCTCGTGGTTGCTGCCACCCCACCGCCGGCCGGCACCGTGACGGAGGCAGGGTCGAGCGGTGGAGCGGGCCGCACGAGGAGGAGCATGCTAGATGTGCTCAGGGACTGGGGGACGCTGACCCGTGGGTCGTCTGCCCTGTCTCAGCCGACTGGCGAAGGGGGGCCGGCTGGTGAGTGGGCCCTTGTGCCCGGAGAGCCGGGCCGCATCATGGCTTTTTGCCATGATGGGCTGGCCAGGTTTGCCGAGGCCGCCGAGAGCAACTTCCGGCGCATGGAGGAGGCAGTAGAGGTGAGGCTCCTTGTTTTGTTTTTCCAGTGGGGGCGCACGAGCGCATTCACTGGGTGTAGTCGCCGAGATTCGGGTCGGCTGTCCGGCTGTGTGGCAGCCGGGTTGAATCTTCTTCTTAAGTGGTTTGACATTCCGCCTCTTGGTGCGTGGCAGGCTGAGAACGCCAGGCGGCAGGCGCTTTTTGACGAGGCAGTCGCCATCCACCACAAGGGCAAGGCCGACTACTACCAGACCCAGGAGGAGTTGAGGAAGGCGCGAGGTATGATCGTTCCAGTGGGGGCGCGCGAGCGCACCCACTGGGTGTAGCCCCCGAGAGTCGGGCCGGCTATTTGGCAGCCGTCTCGAATTTTTCGCGCCTAGCTAACTTGGACTGAATTTTTGCAGAGGAGCTGGCCGGACCGCGAGATCCCTGAGGGTCGCGTGGCGCTGTGGCTTGAGCACGCGGTGGCGCCACTCGATGCCTGTAAAGCCTCCGCGGCCCGCTCTGGGGCGCAGATGGCCCTCCTGTTAGTCACGTCGTGGTACCGTGGCATCGACTTGGACCGGCTGGCCACGATGCGTCATGTCCCCGAGGAGGAGCGGGTCGCTCGTGAGAGCGCCCTCGTCCGTCAAGCCGATGTGCTTGCCTCTTACGTCGACCCGGACAAGTTCCTGCCGGCGCTTGGTGAGGACGGCGAGTCGGTCGCGGAGGATTCCTTCGGTATTCCCGAAGGGCCCAAAGACGGGGAGGTCGCGGACAAGGGCACCGACTCCAGCGACGGGAGAGACACTGACGGCATGGCAGCTATGGAGGCGGACCCGGAGATGGCGACCACCACCGGGCAGTCTGCCGAGCCGGCTGGTGGCGCGCCTGAGGCCTAGGCAGCCTTATGTTTACTATGTTTTTTCCTTTACTGGAAGCCTTCTTAGGATGCATTTCCACCCACTGGGGGTGTATTGTAAAGAATCTTTTGGCCCGTGGCCTCGAACCTTTTAAATTTGCTTTGAAATGGACAATGTTTGCGTGCCGGCTCATCCTTCGCTTTTCCTTTTTGACCGTTATTATTTGCGCAAGTTCCTTTCCGGCTTCTGCCCCGCTTGCCGGCCAGCCGAGAGCTGATTGGGGCAGGGGCGGGGCATCGTCCTTGGGGAAGCGCGCAAACCTTAGGGTCGTCCGGCTCCAGCTAGGGTGAGCCGCCAGACGCCAGTTACAGAATGAGTAATCCGTCTACGCTTACCCGATCGCTACTCTTCGAACAGTTTTTCGTGTGGTAAGTTGTCCTACCCCAGATTCCCGCCAGCCAAACAGCCGGGAGCCGGTCTGTAGCCGGACGGGGGGGGGGGGGGGGGGTTGCTTAGCCACATTACTTGTCTATCTTAGAGAGGAAGGGTTTAGGCTAGCCGGCTACCCGGATGCTCATTTTGAGAAGCGAAGTGTTTTTCGTGAAATCAAAAGGGCGTGCCCCAACTGCCGGCTTGGGGCACCCGTTTGCATTCATTAAATCCCAAAAGAAAGGATACATACATACACTGGTTTAGCAGTAGAATGGACGAAGGAGCGCCGCGTTCCACAGGCGCTCCGTCTCCTCGCCGGAGGCATCTCTTTTGCGCTTCCGCGGCTTCTGGACGTCTATTAGGTAGTACGCGTTGTTGTGCAGTGCCTTGCTGACGATGAAAGGGCCCTCCCATGGGGAGGACAGCTTGTGCTGGCCGGCGGTTCCCTGGATCCTCCTGAGCACCAGGTCCCCCTCGCGGAAGGAGAGGGGCCGGATCCGCTTGCTGTGGTAGTGCCGGAGCTTCTGTTGGTAGATGGCCGTTCGGCTCAGGGCCAGTTCGCGTGCTTCTTCGATTAGGTCGACGCCGTCTTCTCTTGCTTCTTGCTTCTTTTGCATCCTTCTCCGTGTACAGGGTGACTCGAGGCGAATCGAACTCAATGTCCGTAGGGATGACCGCCTCGGACCCGTACACGAGAAAGAAAGGGGTGAAGCCAGTTGACCGGTTGGGCGTGGTCCTGAGGCTCCACAGGATAGCCGGCAGCTCCTCGATCCAGCAGTCG
Organism: Elymus sibiricus; assembly: GCA_039707655.1. NCBI lineage: Eukaryota > Viridiplantae > Streptophyta > Magnoliopsida > Poales > Poaceae > Elymus > Elymus sibiricus. Next base: position 213,759,688 of record CM077665.1, on the reverse strand, counting down.
GCTGATCGTACGAGTGGCGCCATGATCCGGGGCTTGAGGTCGGCCAGGATAAGGCCGTTTGCCCTCTCTGCCTGGCCGTTTGATTGTGGGTGAGCCACCAACGCAAGATCGAGCCGGATGCCTTCCTGGGAGCAGAAACGCGCCATTGCGCCCTTTGCGAAATTGGTGCCGTTGTCTGTGATGATGCTGTGAGTGACACCATAGCAGACCGTGATATCCTTGATGAACCGGACGGTCGTGGGGCCGTCTAGTTTCTTGATGGGCTTGGCCTCGATCCACTTGGTGAACTTGTCGACGACCACCAGTAAATGCGTCATGCCACCTCGAGCGGTCTTGAATGGTCCCACCATGTCGAGGCCCGAGACCGCGAAGGGCCAGGAGAAGGGGATGGTCTGGAGCGCCGTAGCTGGCAGGTGGCTCTGCGTGCTGAAACGTTGGCACCCTTCGCACTTGTCGACCAGCTGCTTTGCTTCTTCTAGGGCCGTCGGCCAGTAGAAACCGTGGCGGAACACCTTGGCCACCAGGGTTCTGGAGGCGGCGTGATGCCCGCACTCGCCCTGGTGGATGTCTCGGAGGATCTCCTACCCCTTTTCCGGCTCAACACTGCGTTGGAACACGCCGGTTGCGTTGCGATGGACCAACTCATGGTTGATGATGTTGTAGGCGGAGGCCCGGCGCTGGATTTGCTGTGCCGTAGCCTCGTCAGGAGGGAGCTCGCCGCGCAGGAGGAAGGCTAGGATGGGCTGGGCCCAGGTGGGGGCCGTGATAGGAGCCGACACCGGCTCGGGGTGGGTTTTGGGGGCCAGCCGTAGCCCTCGGGCTAGTAGCCGGAGCCCCCAGACCCGAGCTGTCAGTCCCCGGGCCCGAGCCGTCAGTCCCCGGGGCCGGCAGATCGATCGCCATTAGGACGACCGCGGGGTCGTTAGTTGTCAGAGCCGGCTGAACTGGAGCGGCGGTTGGAGCCGGCGGGGTTGACGAAGCCGCCGGGCCTGACGAGGTGCCGGCGGGGTCAGCCGGCACGAAGATGGACTCTGGTTCAGCGGAGGGTTTGATCGACGGATTGAGTAGCCGCCCGAGGGAAACGCCGGCCGGGATTGCTTGCCGGGTGGAGCCGATTTTGGCCAGCGTGTCCGCCGCCTCGTTGTCCGCCCGGGGGACATGCTGGAATTCGCATCCCTCGAAGGAGCTGGTGAGTTGTTGGACGAGGAAGTGGTAGCTGGCCAGGTTGGCGTCTCTGGCGTCCCATTTGCCAGAGACCTGCTGCACCACAAGGTCTGAATCACTGAAACAGAGAATGCGCCGGATGCCGATCTCCTTGGCGAGCCGGAGGCCGTGGACGAGCGCCTCGTACTCGGCTACGTTGTTGGAGGCGGCGAAGAGGATCTGGAGCGCGTACTTGAGCTGGTCCCCTTTCGGGGACGACAAGACGATGCCGGCTCCCAGGCCGGTCCGCATCTTCGAGCCGTCGAAGTGCATGTGGCAGTGCGTGGAGTCTGGAGGCGGCGGCACGAACTGGGTCTCCGCCCAGTCGACGAGGAAGTCGTCCATCGTCTGTGACTTGATGGCGGTGCGCGGCTCATACCGGATTTCGTAGTCGGCAAGGGCGATGGCCCACTTGGTGATTCGACCGGTGGTGTCCCGGCCGCTCATGATTTCTCCGAGCGGCGCCGTGCTAACCACAGTGATGGTGTGCTCCTGGAAGTACTGCTTGACCTTCTTGGCGGCGAAGTATATGCCATAGCACATCTTCTGGTAGTGGGGGTATTTCTGCTTGGAGGCGGAGAGGACCTCGCTGAGGTAGTAGACGGGGCGCTGGACCGGCAGCGCTTTTCCTTTCTCCGGCCGCTCCACTACGAGGACGACGCTGATCACGCGCGTGGTCGCCGCCATGGACGCGAGCAAAGGCTCCTTCTCAGCCGGAGCCGCCAGGACGGGTGCACTAGAGAGAGCACGCTTGAGGTCGCAGAAAGCTTCGTCCGCCTAGTCGGTGCACTCGAACTTGGTCGTCTTCTTCATGAGCTGGTAAAGGGGAAGCGCCTTCTCGCCCAGCCGGCTGACGAACCGACTGAGCAAGGCAAGGCAGCCGGCGAACTTCTGGACGCCGCGGAGCTTGGCCGGCTTGTGCATGCGCTCGATGGCTTTGATCTTCGCCGGGTTGGCCTCGATGCCGTGGGGCGACACGAAGAAACCCAGGAGCTGGCCGGCTGGCACGCCGAAAACACACTTCTCCGGGTTGAGCCGGACCTTGTACTCGCGCAGGTTGGAGAAGGTTTCCCGGAGGTCGTCAAGAAGGCTGAAATGCTTCTTGGGCTTGACGACGATGTCGTCTATGTTGACGTGGACGTTCCTGCCGATTTGTGGTAGGAGGCACTTCTGCATGCAGCACTGGAAGGTGGCGCCTGCATTCTTCAGGACGAAGGACATGGTGAGGTAGCAGTAGGCCCCAAAGGGGGTGATGAAGGAGGTCTTCAGCCGATCGGGTGGGTCCAGCTTGATCTGGTGGTAGCTGGAATAGGCATCCAGGAAGGACAGCAAGTCACAGCCGGCCGTGGAGTCGATGACTTGATCGATCCAGGGCAGGGCGAAAAGGTCCTTGGGACATGCCTTGTTCAGGCTGGTGTAGTCGATACAGATGCGCCAGGTCTTGTTCTTCTTTAGCACCAGGACTGGGTTGGCTAGCCAGTCTGGGTGGAACACTTCCATGATGAAGCTGGCTACAAGTAGCCAGGCGATCTCTTCTCCTATAGTGCGCCGCTTCTCCTCGGAGAAACGGCGTAGGGGTTGCTTGACCGGCTTAGCATCCGGCCGTACATGAAGTTTGTGCTCGGCGTTCTTCCTCGGAACACCCGACATGTCTTTTGGAGACCATGCAAAGATGTCCTGATTCTCACGGAGGAAGTCAACGAGCTCGCCTTCCTATTTGCTGCTGAGGTTGGCGCCAATGGTGACGCACTGCTTGGGGTTGGCCGGGTCGAGCGGGACCTGCTTGGTGTCTTTGGACGGCTGGAACGTTGCCTCACTGGCCGGCTGGGATGGGCGAGTCGGCACGGCCGACTGCTCGGTAGCCTGAGACACGAGCCAGTCGAGCTGCCGCCTCTCCTCCGCAATCACCAGTGCCTCGGCCAGCCGGCTGTAGCCACGAGCGCACTCGATCGACTTCTTGTAGTTGCCGCTAACGATTATGATGCCCTTGTGGCCCGGCATCTTCATCTTGAGATAGGCGTAATGGGGCACCGCCATGAACTTGACAAGGGCCAGCCTGCCCAACAGCGTGTGGTAGGGACTGTTGAGGTCCACCACACCGAACCATATCGGCTTGCGGCGGATGTGGCTCTTGTCGCCGAAAAGGACGTCGAGCCGGATCTTGCCGATGGGGGAACAGGACTGCCCTGGTACGATGCCGTGGAAGACCGTCGGGCTCGACTGCAGGTCTTTCTCCCTGAGCCCCAGCTTGAGCAGCGTGTCACGGTAGAGGATGTTGATGCTGCTGCCCCCGTCGATCAGGACCCGCGAGAAGCAGTAGGTAAGCCCCTCGGAGGCGATGGTGGGGTTGAGGACGAGGGCATAGCTGCCGGGGTTTGGCATCACTGCCGGGTGGTCCGCCCAGCTCCACATGACCGGCTTCTCGGAACAGTGCATGAACTGGGGGACCGAGGGCACCGTGGCGTTCACCTCGTGTCGGCGCTGACGCTGGCTATGCTTGTTGGTTCCCTCACTGGTGAAGATGACGTAGGCCCCATCCTGGTCGGGGAATTGGTCATGGAGGCGGCCGTTGTTGGGGGCCTGGGCCGGTAGTGGAGCCGGAGCCGGCGCGGCCGCTGGAGCGCGGGGAGCCGGCGGGGGAGGAGCCAGAAGGCCCTCGCCCCGGGCTAGGCGCTGGGAGAAGCTGCACTGCCGCAACGTGTGCGTGGCCGGCTTCGCCCCAGAGTGCATCTTGCACAGAGCGTCGAGCATCTGCTCGAAGGTGAGCTTGGGCTGCCAGGTGTTCTTGCCGGTTCGCTGGCGCTGGCTGGGCGCCTGGGCAGCCGGCTGTTCCTCTTCGACAGATACGACCTATTTGCTCCCGTATCGGGGCTCGAGATGGTCGGCCTTCCGCTTATTGTTCTGCTGCTTCCGGTTGTCGACAGCCGGCCATGGTGCGGCAGGCGGCGGGATAGCACTGCCGGATGCGCTGACCTTGATCCGCATAGCGGAGTCGGCCATGGCGTACTTGTCCGCCCTGGCCATGAGTTCCGCCAAGGTAGCTGGCTCCGAGCACATGAGCTTGTGCTTAAGGAGGGTGCCGTCTTGGCAGCCCTCGGAGAAGTACTGGATGGCCTGTACCTCGTGCACCCCCTCGCAGGAGTTGCGGAGCTCGGTCCACCGCGTGAGGTAGTCGCAGAGGGATTCTTCCTCCCCTTGGACGCACATGGCCAACTCGTGGGGGCGGCCAAGCCGCTTGTAAGTGCCGGGCAAGTTGCGGACGAATGCCTCCTCGAAGTCCATCCAGGCGTTGATGCTGCCGACCGGCAGGCTGTTAAGCCAAGTCTGGGTCGACCCGATCAGCATGAGGGGAACGTAGTGCACCGCGACGCGTTTGTTCCCCTGGTGATGCCGACTGCGGTGGTGTAGTCGATCAACCAGTCTTCCGGCTTGGCGATGTCGCTGTATTTTGGAGTCTCGCGGGGGAGCGTGAAGCCGGTGGGGAACGGCTCGTCGCGGATCCGGGGGCCGAAGCACGCCGGCCCAATCGGACCCTCCTCCTCCAGGAGGGCAGATTGCGCCAGTCGGTCGATGCGGCTCCGGGCGTCGTTCTCGCTTCGCGGGACGCGCGGGCCGAGCCGTGCGGCGAGCTCGGGGATGACAGTCGGGGCGGGCGAGCGCGCACGCTCCCGCCGTGGGGGCGGGGTGTGGGCGCGGCTGCGCCGGCCGCCTCCTGCCGCGGCGTCGTTGTGCCGGCTCGTCACAGCTGGCGGCCCGTCTCCCTGACAGGAGCGCCTGTTATGAGATCCAGCACCCCGTCGGCTGGAGCCACGGGGGGAAGAGGCTTGCTAGGCCGGCTGGCACTGGCCAGCAGTCGGCGGAGCGTCCCCCTCGGGGACGGGTATTTCGGAGCCGGTGTTGGCGCCGTCGAGCCGGGTCTGCTGAGTGTTGGCGGCGGCGATGAGGTCTTGGATATACCGCTCCTGCTGCTCACGCTCTTCGCCTTCTAGGTCGGCTAGGTCGGCGTAGGCCACCTGGGCGGCCCTCATGTTGGCCGGCGGTGTGTCGTAGGTGGGGAGCCTGCCACCAAGGATTTCTGCGACCACGCGGCCGTGGTTGCGGACGTCACCACGCCGGCTGGGCTCATTTCCGGCGGGGGTGAGACCGTAGGCGGAGTTGTACTCGTCCTGCGTGGACTCCATCCGGCGCTTGGTGGTTGCGAGCGTGGTCGCCTCCGCGAACAGCAGCTGGCGAGCTGCCTCCAGCTCAGCCGTAGCTGTGGCCGGTTTGTCGTAGGTGCGACGGGGGTGTTGAGGCCCCGAAGCACGGAGCCGAGGGGGTCGATGTGCCGGCGGCCGCGGCGGCCGCCTGCGCCTCCGCCCTGGCGCGACCGGTGGTCATGGAGGAGCCGGTGACCATTACCCCCGCACGGATGTAGGAGTCGTCAGGGTCGCCTGGGGAGAGCGCGCCCGCAAGCGAGGGCGGGTCGAGGCAGTCGAGCACCTTGCTAGGGTACTCGTCGGAGGCTGGCTCGCCAGTGAGGCGCAGCCTGCCGAAGCATTCGGCGAGAGTGGCAACGTTGGACAAAGTGGCTCTGCTGCGCAACTCGTCGGAGAGGTCGGTAGCGACGATCGCAGGGCGGGTGGGAACCAGGTTCCGTGCCACGGGAGCAAGCCCCACGAGCGTGCAGGTTCGCCCGGACACGGCGCGGCCGTGGAAGTTGGCGAAGGGTCTCGCCCGGAGCATGACTCCGGCCAGCGCCGCAGACGGCCCCATCGTGGGCGCCAACTGTCGTCGTTTTCTCACGACAGATGCCATGGGGTGGCTTATCGAGGGTGGTTGGGGCTGAAGGACGCCGACGGGCTCCAGTGACGGGATTGGGGACAAGCGGTGAGAGACACGCGATGTACCCAGGTTCGGGGCACTCTGTGAGAGGTAACACCCCTAGTCCTGCTTGTCTAGTTGATAGACCAAGAGAACTACAATGGCACTCCTTGAGCTGTTGGCTAGAGGAGGAAGAAGGGGCTGGCCGGCTCTTCTTGCCTCTCTAAGTGTGTGAATGGGAGTGGGAAGGATGGTGAGAAGGGGGGTTTTATAGGCCAACCCCCCAGCTTACAATATACTTGAACGGTACTGGGAAGGGGGACCCGGCTGGCAGCCTCTCGGGCCGGCTGGAGACCCCTCTGGCCGAGCCATCTTGTCGCTTGCGGGGTCCACCGAATGCTGGGCCCCACCGCCCGCAAAGCCCGCTGGCCGCTTGGTCCCGTCGAGGACTGGGGCCCGCCAGCCGGCCGCCGCCATTGGTCCGTAGCCACCTGCCCGGCACGGGCCGCACCAAGCGGCATCGCCTTGCGGCAGCTGGCCGCGATCTTCGGCATGGCTGTTCGCCCTGTAGCCATGCGGGGGTAGGTAATGCAGTGGACGGGGGCATGCCGACACTGTCGCCCCTTCCGGTCGCGGTCGGCCGTGGTCAGCGGTATGACCGCTCGAACTGTACGCATGCGCGCTCCTCTGTTAGCTATCACTGCAGCCACGCGGGACCGGTCGTGGAGGTCACGTCTTGTCACCGTACGCGGGTTCGGTGGGAGGGGACCGGTGCTTGCCTCCCCAGGGGTCAGAGGTAGAGTCAGTTGTTTGTTACGCCCGCCGGCTGCTCGTCGGGCGGCCGTGCGCCAGTTGGCCAGGGGCCAGCCGGCCATGCGTCAGCCGGTCATATGCCAGACGGCCGTAGGCCCGCCCATCGTATGCCAGCCGCCCGAATACCAGTCAGCCATATTGTTTTGAAAAGAGGCGGAACCCTCCGGCTTTGGCGTACCCAGGGGTTATGACCCCGTCAATGCGACAACCGAAAGGAAAGCAGAACTGGTCGAAGCCAAAGGCCCGGTTCAATCTTGCATGGGGAGCTATGAGGGAAATTATCTTGTTGGATTCAGAGCTCCGCAAACTCAAGAAGGTTCGAACTCTGGGGCGTGTGTGAAGATCCTTCCCAGCTCAAGCCTCGTCGTCATGCAAGAAGATGGACTCAATAATTTACCCAGGTTCGGGCCACCTTGCGGTCTAAAACCCTACTCCTGCTTTCGGTGGATTGGCCTCACGAGGAGGTTTGTGGATGAACAAGTACAGTGGTCGAGCGACCTGGCGAGGGCTCTTTGGTGTGGGTGGATCCGATCCCTCTCTACGGTGGCGGCTAGTCCCTATTTATAGAAGACATTGGTCCTCTTCCATTATTGCACTGGCTGGAAGGGATCCCACAACGGCCAAATTTGAAAGGGGACAGGAGATACAGCTTACCCTGACTAAAGGTGGTCTTCGCCTGCAAAGCTCCTGGCGTGACGCAGAGGTGGGCTCGGCGATGATATCCATCCTACCGAGCCCGTGGTCTTGGTCTCGTTGCACCATAGTGGAAACCTTTGGGGGGCTTCCTTGGGAACCCGCGCCTGACCTTGCTTCCTTAGCACGAAAGAGGAAACTATCTCTGCTGCGCCCCCTCGCACCCGCCTGCTTTGGTTGTCGTGGCTCACATCATTGCAGCCTCTTGAGGCTGGGCACTGCATAGGAATCACCGCTCCTCGGGAGGCGGCCTGGGGAGACCGCTCCTCTGGAGGTCTTGGCATCATTCCCCTCACGAGGCCGGGCCCCTCACGAGGGTCTTGTCTTGCGGGGTCCGTCGCCAGGCCGTACAGGGCCGTCGATGTGGGCCACTCGCTGGGCCGCAGGCAGGCAGGTCTGGATACCCCCGATCCTAGAACGCCGACAGTAGCCCCCAGGCCCAAGGAGCGCTCGGGCTGTCTTCGGGGCGAAGCCAAGGAAGAGAGGCAGGAACGCTGCGGGCCCCAACTGCCTGTGGGCCAATCTGCGTGGCACGTGGCAGGACATGGGCGCCTTCGCCCCATGTTGCCTCAACAACTGCCCAGACCGGCAAAAGCCGGGCGCCCGCTGCCGAGCCATTATTGTTCCCCTTCCTTGCGTCCATGCTTCCTTGCTCAGATCCCCTTTCACTTGCGAGAACCTCCTCCAGATCTCAACGCTGCACCGCCCCTCCTCTTGCTCTGTTCCATTAGGGACTTTGCAGATGGCGCCTGCCGGGAAGTCGAAGCCCGAGGCTCAAGCCTCGTCGTCTTCTTCACCTTAGCCGGCGCTCTCGGCCTCCACCATTGCCAAGGAAGGGGACCTCGACCCCGTGCTCCCGTTTACGGCGGGTGACACTAACGAGTGGGGGGAGACCCTGGTTTGGTGCGGCTCCGCGGAGCCACGTACCTTGGCGATGACAGTCTACCTTGGCGATGACAGTCTACCCCTCGAGATTCCTAGTGTAAGCTTAGAACAAATACTACGCCTCCTGGAAAAACCTCTGGGTTGGGTCTTAACCCTGTGGTTGAAAACAACCGAGTTAAGAGTACCGAAAACTGGTACACCCAGATCGGGACACGGATATCGCGGGATCTACTCCACAGGTAAGGCCGCTGGGTGGCCCTGACATTTTTAGAAAAGCAAAATTTCCTTTTTCCAAAAATGCTAGGGGTACCACAATGAACAGTGGCCTCTCTCGCTGTCAGGTGGGACCAAGGCCCCCTGGCAGCCTTCTTCTTCTATCTTCGACCAACGGCTCTCTCTCTCTTGCTCTCGCGCTGTCCTGAGTGCGGCTAGGCACTGCGCACGCCTAGCTCCTGGGGCATAAAGCACCCTACGACGATAGCACGCGGCGTGCACGAGGCCGACGCAGAGAGCACTCCCATCGCGGGCCAATGCCGGTCGGCACTGCTCGCGGATTTGCCTCCTGGACGCCGGTGATTGAGCGATGTGCGGTTCCCCTGGACCTCGCTCACCGTACACTGGACTGGGGCTATAAAAACGACCGCGGTTTTCTTCTCTCTTCCACCTCGCACTCTACCTCACTTCTTCTTCCTCTTTCCTTCTCCTTCTGGTTGCAGGAGCGCGAGGCAAGGCGTTAATGGCGGACATGAGCTCGGAGCTGATCACGATCCTCTTGGCTGGTATGCTGGCGGCATTGGTTGGCGGCTCGCTGCTGCTGTGCGCGATGATCCTCGATGATCGCCGTGATGCCGCTGCTAGAGGGGTGGCTGGAGGTCATCTACGTCGTCTCAGGCTGGCGGAATAAGCGCGGGCTGCGGCGGCGAGGGGCGGCCTGTCATCATCACACAGGACGGTGACAGAGGCGCCGCTAGGTCTAGGGTTAGTGTGGTGCGGTCATCGATGCTTCTACCAGTGTGGAGGCCATGCTGCTAGTTGCTCCTTGCTGAACGACATCCACAATGGGTGGGCGTTGGGGTAGCATCAGGGTTTAGGTCTTGGGCTAGAAGGGTTGTACCGGTCTATGCTGCAATAAAATTTCCTAGAATTTCTCCGAGATTGCAACTGGCGTGCAGACCTTGCTCACACAATACACATACAATCTATTCAGACTAATATGCAAGCAAATACAAAATGCACATGGTAGCAAAATGCCGACAGAGGGAAGAAAACATATCAACCATGTTACACTAAGGTGATTTAATGCTAGTGGGTGTATGTACTCCTGGTATACATACACCTATACCAGCTTGCATTTTATTAGAGACTCCAGACGAGTCCGTTGTTATTAGGTGTAAGTGCTCTACTGACTAAAATCTTGTTAAGAGTCCACTGCCGGCTCTGTTAAACATTTCTGCTTAACAGAGTGACAGATGAACCAAGCACATAGAGCAAACAGGCATACATAACATTACAACAACACACAAACACAAGCAATACAAGCAGTACAATCATACTGTTGGGTAACGTTGCATGGGAAACAAAAATTTTCCTACGCACACACAAGATCTATCCATGGTGATGAGCATCTACGAGAGGGAGAGTGAATCTACATACCCTTGTAGATCGCTAAGCGGAAGCGTTTAAGAAACGCGGTTGATGTAGTCGAACGTCTCCGCGATCCAAATCGCAAGTCGTCCCTCGATCCGATCACGAACTAGCGCCGAACAGACGGCACCTCCGCGTTCAACACACGTACGGCTTGATGGCGCCTTCACCTCCTCGATCCAGCGAGCGATGATGAAGTAGTGGTTGAGTTCCAGCAGCACGACGGCGTGGTGATGGTGGTGAGGAACAATCTCTGCAGGGTTTCGCCAAGCGCTACGGAGATTATGATGGAGGAACTAGAGGGTTAGGGTTGCCGCACACGGCTTGGGGAAATCTTGATGTCTCCCGTGTGCTAGCCCTGCCCCTCTATTTATATGTTGAGCCTTGGGGTCTAAACTTGGAGTAAAAGCCTCCTCCAGGTCGGTTTTGCCCGCACAAGGTCGGTTTGGCCCGCAGGGAAAGAGTCCAACTCGGATCCCTGCCGAACCGTGCACAGCCGCGCACAAGCGGTAGTACCGCTTCACACAAGCGGTAGTACCGCTTGGGCGGTAGTACCGCTTCACACAAGCGGTAGTACCGCTAGGGCGGTAGTACCGCTTCACCAAACGGTAGTACCGCTTACGCGGCAGCAAAACTACTTTTGCACTTTCCAATACCTCGTGGGCTTTTATCCCTTGGCCCATATAAAGTGTTGCTGCACCCAAACACTTCGGCAAACATCCGGAACCCCTTCCGGTGAACTCCGTAACTCTTCCGGAGATCAAAACACTATTATCACATATATCAATCTTTACCTCCAGACTATTCCGGAGATCCTCGTCATGTCCGGGATCTTATCCGAGACTCCGAACAACTTTCGGTCACCAACATAATAACTCAATTATACTAATCGTCACCAAACGTTAAGTGTGTAGACCCTGCGGGTTCGAGAACTATGTAGACATGACCGAGACACTTCTACGATCAATAACCAATAGCGGGACCTGGATGCCCATATTGGCTCCTACATATTCTACGAAGATCTTTTATCGGTCGAACCTCTATGTCAAGGATTCAGTTAATCCCGTATGCTATTCCCTTGGTTCTTCGGTATGTTACTTGCCCGAGATTCGATCGTCGGTATCTCTATACCTAGTTCAATCTCGTTACCGGCAAGTCTCTTTACTCGTTCCGTAATACAAGATCTCGTGGCTAACACTTTAGTGACATTGCTTGCAAGGCTCATTGTGATGTTGTATTACCGAGTGGGCCCTGAGATACCTCTCCGTCACACGGAGTAACAAATCCCAGTCTTGATCCATGCCAACCCAACAGACACCCTCGGAGATACCTGTAGAGCACCTTTATAGTCACCCAGTTACGTTGCGACGTTTGATACACACAAGGTACTCCTCCGATGTCAGGGAGTTGCATGATCTCATGGTCATAGGAACAGATACTTGACATGCAGAAAACAATAGCAATAAACTGACACGATCAAATGCTACGTTCTTAGTTTGGGTCTTGTCCATCACATCATTCTCCTAATGATGTGATCCCGTTATCAAATGACATCTCATGTCAGTGGCTAGGAAACCTTAACCATCTTTGATCAACGAGCTAGTCAACTAGAGGCTTACTAGGGACACAGTGTTGTCTATGTACCCACACATGTATTTGAGTTTCCAATCAATACAATTATAGCATGGATAATAAACGATTATCATGAACAAGGAAATATAATAATAACCAATTTATTATTGCCTCTAGGGCATATTTCCAACAGTCTCCCACTTGCACTAGAGTCAATAATCTAGTTCACATCACTATGTGATTTACATTGTAATGAATCGAACACCCATGCAGTTCTGGTGTTGTTCATGTTTAGCCCTTGGAAGAGGTTTAGTCATCGGATCTGCAACATTCAGATCCGTGTGTACTTAGCAAATATTTATGTCGTCCTCCTTGATGTAATCGCGGATGGAATTGAAACGTCGCTTTATGTGTCTGGTTCTCTTGTGAAATCTTGGTTCCTTGGCTAGAGCAATGGCACCAGTATTATCACAAAACAGAGTCATTGGGTTAAGCGCACTAGGCACTACTCCAAGATCTGTCATGAACTCCTTCATCCAGACACCTTCCTTCGCCGCCTCCGAGGCAGCAATGTACTCCGCTTCGCATGTAGAATCAGCTACCACGCTTTGCTTGGAACTGCACCAGCTAACCGCACCCCCATTAAGAATAAACACGTATCCGGTTTGAGACTTAGAGTCATCCGGATCAGTGTCAAAGCTTGCATCGACGTAACCCTTTACGACGAGCTCTTGATCACCTCCATAAACGAGAAACATATCCTTAGTCCTTTTCAGGTACTTCAGGATATTCTTGACCGCCGTCCAGTGTTCCATTCCTGGATCACTTTGAAACCTTCCGACCATACTTATGGCAAGGCTGACATCGGGTCTTGTGCACAGCATTGCATACATGATAGAGCCTATGGCCGAAGCATAGGGGTTGACACTCATCTTTTCTCTATCTTCTGCAGTCACTGGGCATTGAGTCTTACTCAACTTCACACCTTGCAAAACAGGCAAGAACCCCTTCTTGGACTGATCCATTTTGAACTTCTTCAAAATCTTATCAAGGTATGTGCTTTGTGAAAGTCCTATTAAGCGTCTTGATCTATCTCTATAGATCTTGATGCCTAATATGAAAGCAGCTTCTCCTAGGTCCTTCATTGAAAAACTCTTGTTCAAATATTCCTTCACGCTTTCCAACATTTTTATATTGTTTCCAATCAGCAATATGTCATCCACATATAATATTAGAAACGCTATAGAGCTCCCACTCACTTTCTTGTAAATACAAGCTTCTCCGTAAACTTGTATAAACTCGAACGCTTTGATCACCTCATCAAAACGAAGATTCCAACTCCGAGATGCTTGCACCAGTCTATAAATGGATCGCTGGAGTTTGCAAACTTTGTCAGCATTTTCTGGATCGACAAAACCTTCTGGTTGCATCATATACAACTCTTCCTTAAGGAAACCGTTAAGGAACGCTGTTTTGACATCCATCTGCCAAATTTCATAATCGAAAAAGGCAGCTATTGCTAACATGATTCTGACGGACTTAAGCATCGCTACGGGTGAGAAGGTCTCATCGTAGTCAACTCCTTGAACTTGTGAAAAATCCTTTGCCACAAGTCGAGCTTTATAGACGGTGACATTACCGTCCGCGTCCGTCTTCCTCTTAAAGATCCATTTGTTCTGAATGGCCTTATGCCCTTCAGGTAATACTTCCAAAGTACATACTTTGTTTTCATACATGGATCCCATCTCGGATTTCATGGCCTCTAACCACTTCTCGGAATCCGGGCCCATCATCGCTTCTCCATAGCTCGTAGGTTCATCGTTGTCCAACAACATGACCTCTAAGACAGGGTTGCTGTACCACTCAGGAGTAGTACGCGTCCTTGTCGACCTACGAGGTTCGATAGCAACTTGATCCAAAGCTTCATGATCATCATCATTAACTTCCTCTTCAGCTAATGTAGGCTCCACAGAAACAACTTTCTGCGCTGCGCTACTCTCAGGTTGAAGTAAAGGTTCAACAACCTCATCAAGTTCTATCTTCCTCCCACTCAATTCTTTCGAGAGAAACTCTTTCTCAAGAAACGTTCCGTTTTTAGCGACAAACACTTTGCCTTCGGATCTGAGGTAGAAGGTATACCCAACTGTCTCTTTTGGGTATCCTATGAAGACGCATTTCTCCGCTTTGGGTTCCAGTTTTTCAGGCTGAAGCTTTTTGACATAAGCATCACATCCCCAAACTTTAAGAAACGACAGCTTTGGCTTCTTGCCAAACCAAAGTTCATATGGCGTCGTCTCAACGGATTTCGATGGTGCCCTATTTAAAGTGAATGCAGCTGTCTCTAATGCATAACCCCAAAACGATAGTGGCAAATCGGCAAGAGACATCATAGATCGCACCATATCCAATAAAGTTCGATTACGACGTTCGGACACACCATTACGCTGTGGTGTTCCAGGCGGTGCCAATTGTGAAACAATTCCACACTGTCTTAAGTGACTGCCAAACTCATAACTCAGATATTCTCCTCCTCGATCAGATCGTAGGAATTTAATCTTCTTGTTACGATGATTCTCAACTTCACTCTGAAATTGTTTGAACTTTTCAAATGTTTCAGACTTGTGTTTCATTAAGTAAATATACCCATATCTACTTAAGTCATCAGTGAAGGTGAGAAAGTAACGATAACCACCGCGCGCTTCAATGCTCATCGGACCGCATACATCAGTATGTATGATTTCCAATAAGTCACTTGCCCGTTCCATTGTTCCAGAGAACGGTGTTTTAGTCATCTTGCCCATGAGGCATGGCTCACATGTGTCAAGTGATTCAAAATCAAGTGACTCCAAAAGTCCATCAGCATGGAGCTTCCTCATGCGTTTTACGCCAATATGACCTAAACGGCAGTGCCACAAGAAAGTGGTATTATCATTATCAATTCTACATCTTTTGGCATCAATGTTATGAACATGTGTATCATTACTATCGAGATTCAATAAGAATAAACCCCTCACATTGGGTGCATGACCATAAAAGATATTACTCATATAAATAGAACAACCATTATTCTCTGATTTAAATGAGTAACCGTCTCGCAATAAACAAGATCCAGATATAATGTTCATGCTTAACGCAGGCACCAAATAACACTTATTTAGGTTCATCACTAATCCCGACGGTAATCGAAGAGCGAGCGTGCCGACGGCGATCACATCAACCTTGGAACCATTTCCCACGCGCATCGTCACTTCGTCCTTTGCCAGCCTCCATCTATTCCGCAGTTCCTGTTTAGAGTTGCAAATATGAGCAACCGCACCGATATCAAATACCCAGGCACTACAACGAGAGTTGGTAAGGTACACATCAATAACATGTATATCATATATACCTTGTTTGTTGTTGGCCGCCTTCTTGTCAGCCAAATACTTGGGGCAATTCCGCTTCCAGTGTCCAGTTCCCTTGCAATGAAAACACACAGTTTCTGGTTTGGGTCCAGCCTTGGGTTTCTTCACGAGAGGAGCAACTGCTTTGCCACTCTTCTTGGAGTTACCCTTCTTACCCTTGCCATTTTTCTTGAAACTAGTGGTTTTATTGACCATCAACACTTGATGCTCCTTCTGAATTTCAGACTCAGCGGCTTTCAGCATCGCAAACAGCTCGGCGACTGACTTGTTCATCCCGTGCATGTTATAGTTCAACACGAAGCTCTTGTAGCTAGGTGGCAATGATTAAAGAACTCTGTCAGTGATAGCCTCTGGCGGAAGGGGCATCCCCAATTCAGCCAGACGGGTGGAGTACCCAGACATTCTGAGTACGTGATCACTGATAGAGCCGTTCTCCTCCATCTTGCAAGCATAGAACTTATCGGAGATCTCGTATCTCTCGATCCGGGCATTCTTCTGAAAGATAAACTTCAACTCCTGGAACATCTCATATGCTCCATGACGTTCAAAACGTCTTTGAAGTCCCGGTTCTAAGCCATACAACATTGCACATTGAACTATTGAGTAATCATCAGAACGAGCCTGCCAGGCGTTCACAACGTCTAGAGACTCAACTGGAGCGGGTGGATCACCAAGCGGTGCATCAAGGACATAAGCCTTCTGGGAAGCCGTAAGGATAATCCTTAGATTACAGGCCCAGTCCACAAAGTTACTTCCATCATCTTTCAACTTAGCTTTCTCTAGGAGCGCATTAAAATTCAGGGGTGCTACTGCGCGAGCCATGATCTACAACATAAATATAGCAAAGACAACATAGACTATTGTTCTAGATAATGAGTTTAGTTAATCATATTACTTTAAAAACTCCCACTCAAATTGACATCCCTCCGGTCATTCGAGTGTAACATGATCCAAATCCACCAACTCAAGTCCGATCATCACGTGAGTTGAGGTGGTTTCAATGGTGAACATCTTCATGTTGATCATATCTACTATATGACTCATGTTCGACCTTTCGGTCTCTTGTGTTCCGAGGCCATGTCTGTACATGCTAGGCTCGTCAAGTTTAACCCGAGTGTTCCGCGTGTGCAACATGGCTTGCACCCGTTGTATGTGAACGTGGAGTCTATCACACCCGATCATCACGGCGTGTCTCGAAACGACGAACTTTCGCAACGGTGCACACTCGGGGAGAACACAATTTATCTTGAAATTTAAGTGAGGGATCACCTTATAATGCTACCGTCGTCCTAAGCAAAATAAGATGCATAAAAGGATTAACATCACATGCAAATCATAAGTGACATGATATGGCCATGAACTTGTGCTTTTGATCTCCATCTCCAAAGCACCGGCATGATCTCCATCGTCACCGGCATGACACCATGATCTCCATCAACGTGTCGCCATAAGGTTGTCACGCCGACTGTTGCTTCCATGACTATTGCTAACGTTTAGCGATAAAGTAAAGCATTACATAGCGCTTAATGATTGACACGCAGGTCATACAATAATTAAAGACAACTCTATGGCTCCTGCCAGTTGCCGTACTCATCGACATGCAAGTCGTGATATTCTATACAACACATGATTATCTCATACATCACATATATCTCATCATGTAATTGGCCATATCATATCACATCATACCCTGCAAAAACAAGTTAGACGTCCTCTAATTGTTGTTGCAAATTTTACGTGGCTGCTACGGGTTTGCAAGAACCGTTCTTACCTACGCAAAACCACAACGTGGTGTAGTGATTGCTTTTTGATCTTCTAAAAGAACCCTCTTCATTGTAATCGATTCAACTAAAGTGAGAGAGACAGACACCCGCTAGCCATCTTTATGCAACGAAGTTACATGTCAGTTGAAGGAACCTGTGTCGCGTAAGTGTACGCGTAATGTCGGTCCGGGCCGCTTCATCTCACAGTACCGCCGAATCAAATATCAACTAGTAACGGCAAGCAATATGTATACACCCACGCCCACAACTCGTTTGTGTTCTACTCGAGATCTGATCTACGCATAGACCTGGCTCATGATGCCACTGTTGGGTAACGTTGCATGGGAAACAAAAATTTTCCTACGCACACACAAGATCTATCCATGGTGATGAGCATCTACGAGAGGGAGAGTGAATCTACATACCCTTGTAGATCGCTAAGCGGAAGCGTTTAAGAAACGCGGTTGATGTAGTCGAACGTCTCCGCGATCCAAATCGCAAGTCGTCCCTCGATCCGATCACGAACTAGCGCCGAACAGACGGCACCTCCGCGTTCAACACACGTACGGCTTGATGACGCCTTCACCTCCTCGATCCAGCGAGCGATGATGAAGTAGTGGTTGAGTTCCAGCAGCACGACGGCGTGGTGATGGTGGTGAGGAACAATCTCTGCAGGGCTTCGCCAAGCGCTACGGAGATTATGACGGAGGAACTAGAGGGTTAGGGTTGCCGCACACGGCTTGGGGAAATCATGATGTCTCCCGTGTGCTAGCCCTGCCCCTCTATTTATATGTTGAACCTTGGGGTCTAAACTTGGAGTAAAAGCCTCCTCCAGGTCGGTTTTGCCCACACAAGGTCGGTTTGGCCCGCAGGGAAAGAGTCCAACTCGGATCCCTGCCGAACCGTGCACAGCCGCGCACAAGCGGTAGTACCGCTTCACACAAGCGGTAGTACCGCTTGGGCGGTAGTACCGCTTCACACAAGCGGTAGTACCGCTAGGGCGGTAGTACCGCTTCCCCAAACGGTAGTACCGCTTACGCGGCAGCAAAACTACTTTTGCACTTTCCAATACCTCGTGGGCTTTTATCCCTTGGCCCATATAAAGTGTTGCTGCACCCGAACACTTCGGCAAACATCCGGAACCCCTTCCGGTGAACTCCGTAACTCTTCCGGAGATCAAAACACTATTATCACATATATCAATCTTTACCTCCAGACTATTCCGGAGATCCTCGTCATGTCCGGGATCTTATCCGAGACTCCGAACAACTTTCGGTCACCAACGTAATAACTCAATTATACTAATCATCACCAAACGTTAAGTGTGTAGACCCTGCGGGTTCGAGAACTATGTAGACATGACCGAGACACTTCTACGATCAATAACCAATAGCGGGACCTGGATGCCCATATTGGCTCCTACATATTCTACGAAGATCTTTTATCGGTCGAACCTCTATGTCAAGGATTCAGTTAATCCCGTATGCTATTCCCTTTGTTCTTCGGTATGTTACTTGCCCGAGATTCGATCGTCGGTATCTCTATACCTAGTTCAATCTCGTTACCGGAAAGTCTCTTTACTCGTTCCGTAATACAAGATCTCGTGGCTAACACTTTAGTCACATTGCTTGCAAGGCTCATTGTGATGTTGTATTACCGAGTGGGCCCTGAGATACCTCTCCGTCACACGGAGTAACAAATCCCAGTCTTGATCCATGCCAACCCAACAGACACCCTTGGATGTTGCCTGGTCGATATAGGTCTACACATTGCGAGGGTGGTACTAACTGCGAAGGTGGCACTGGGTTTGGTAACAGGGAACGGGTGGTCTGCGATGCAATTTGACGGGCCGCACGGTATGCTCCCGTAACGACCCTTGACCTATGCTTCTTTCTGAAACTATGTATGTATATATGGATGACCAAATATATCTTAGATGTGTGATATATATCAAATAGTCATATATGTGTTATGAAAATGCAGGGAAATAACAAAAAATAGAGAAAAAAGTGGCAATACAGGCACTTTGTCGTCTGCCAGCGGATGAGAAAGCCCTTTGCCATCGGTAGGCAGACGGCAAAGGTGCCATGTGGCAGCAACCTGTGCAACCTAGGAGCACCTGTTCTGACCCATTTGGTCATTTTGCCGTCAGCTGGGAGACGGCAGACGGCAAAGATGGTGCAGCTGTGACGTGCAGCCACAAGACTGTTGACGTCACCAGCAAACGGCAAAGGAACATTTTGTTTGCCGTCAGCAGGCAGACGGCAAAGTCTGCCGTTAGCCACCTCACGGGGCTAACAGCTATACTTTGCCATCCAGGAGCTGTGCCGTCAGCTAGGTCAGGAAGGCAGACGGCAAACGTCTTTGCCGTCCGCTATTGTTTTGTAGACGACAAAATAGCTGATTATCGTGACTTTCAGTGCTGAAAGTGGGGCCGTCAGCCATAGACGGGAAAGGTGTTTGCCGTCCGTGGTCTTTCCCTTTGTTGTCCGCTATGGCTGACAGCAAAGAAGCTGATTCTTGTAGTGCCAGTAGCTATTCCTCGCCCGGTGCGCCGAATGGCCATTTTTGGTAAACCTCTTTTTTGTTTTTGTTTCTTTCCAGGCAAGTTCAAATATTCATTATAAAATCATCCTAACTCCAAATTTGATGATTCAAAATCCTAGATGTCTCTAAAATCATGTCCTATTGAAATATGTGCAATGCACATTTTTCCAGCAAACTTTTGTGTTGTTTTCAAATTCAAATCCAAATTTCAACTATGAGATGCCGAAATTGTAAAATCCCTAGAGAGTCCAAATCAACTCCAAATGGAGTGGTTCAAGTTCCTAGGTGTCCATAAAATCATAAACTATTTGTCTAGCTATGGTTAACATTTTTCCCATGCTGTATTTTGGCTGGACCAAATAAATAGCCCCATTTCCATTTATTCCATCTTAGAAAACCCCTAGCAAATTCATCCCAACTCCAAATCTAGTGAAACCACTTTCTAAGTTCTCCTAAAATCATGCCCTAATTAATAGGTGCATCCACTCATTTTTATTAAAGTATCTTCTGTAGACTCCTTATAGGATCATCATTTCCTTCGTTTCCACCATTCAAAAAGCCTCATTGATCCAACTCTAGTAGAGCTACTTTAGGTACTTTTCTTAAGACCAAAGATGTCCAAGAAAAATAAATTTCCTATTTATAGAGCACTTTTATTTCTTTGCTTGTTGTGTTGTTTATTATGGTTGTTTCCGGCAGTAGTTCACAAAGTAGAAGGAGTGCTCGGAGTTGGACCAGAAGCGTGTGAAGACCTCGAAGACTTTGCTGAGCCAGGCAAGCAGCCCTTTGACCATGTCGATGAAACTATTTCTTGCATGGCATTATAGTACTTTGATTGTTCCATGAAAGAGCATGTCGATGACGTGGTGACAACCTTGCTGGGTTGGTCTCCGATGCATTTCTCGTTAATACTTGCATTGTGCATGACCCTACCTTCCTATGAGGGTTATGCGGGTGGGAACTAGTTAGGATGCTCAGTAGTTGCTACGCAAATGGGACGGGGATATGCATGAGATGGAAAACAAATGTTTACAAAAGACCTTTTTGAAACCACATCGGGTGCCACTAATGCCCGAGGGAGATGATGTTGAGCTAGGTAACCACTTGATAAAGAAGTGGTGTACCGAGGCAAGTGTGTGTGTTGTTTTCAAAAAGGGATTGGTTTAAGTTGCGACCGTTACTCCAACCTTACATGTACAACCAATCTACCCCTATATGGGAATGGGCTTTGTTGATTACTTTGGTCGATGCTAGCAGAGAGCCCGCATTACTAGTGGCGGGAGTGACGTGGTCACTCTTGATACGGGGTCGTGCCAGGTAGGACGACCGTTGGCTGTTTTCACAGACACCGGGCACACCGTCGGTCCCTTCATGGATGATACTTGTGATTTACATCATGCGGGCTGTGTGCCAACGAGTGGACTCTTTGTTTAGTGTCGTCAAGGGAAAGGCATTGTTCGGGTGCTTACCTTGGGTATGTAATATACCGCGAGTCATGGATGACATGGAAGTTCCCCGAGTCTTATGGGTAAAGTGTGCAACCTCTGCAGAGTGTAAAACTATTCGAATAGTCATGTCCACGGTCAAGGACAGTTGGATGACCGCTCTTGGGCTACGTCCAGATGTTTTCACAAAACTTGGTGTGTGTGTGTGACAAAGAGATACTTGAGCTAAGTCGGATGACTTGTTGAAATGATTGAACATGTGATGTTCAAACCATGCTTACATTGATATCTGTAACTTGTTCATATGGATATCTGCAACCTGTTGATGCATAATTTCTATAAATGGTATGTAATAGCCCGAGACCGACGCTTCAGAAGATTCCCCTTTTATTCCATTGTCATCGTGTGATTTGAGTGGTTGTTGCATTCATCATCGCATCATTCGCATCATGTGCATATCATCGTCACTCGTTTTCGAAAACTTGCATGCGTTCGTAGCTGCCGGCTCTCTCCGTTCATGTCGTCGTCCGTTTCGAGCGCAACCACACACGCACATGCCCGCGGCATCAATAAAATGTTGTTTTCAAAAGTGCATATAAAATACTCTCGGATTATGTCAAAACTTGGTGTGCGGCCTTATTGTATTGTAGGTAGACCGCCTGCCAAATTTCGTCGCAATCAGAGGTCGTTTGGTACCCCAACAGTCAACCGTAGTAGTGCGGTCGTCGGTTTATTCGTCAGTCGTTTTCGCGGTTTAAAAACTATGTCACGGGCTGCCACTTCCCCCTCATCTCAGTCCAACCCACTCTACACAGCCCAACTAGCCCACCAAACCTTGCCCCTCCTATCCGTCCGTCCGATCACGATCGAACGGCTCGAATCGGGCTAAAAACCCCAACCCTAGTCATCCTTGTCTATAAATGGACGTCTCCCATGTCCAAATTTAGACCCTAGCCTCCTCCCACCTCCAAATCTGTGCCCGGCCACCTCCATCGCGCCACTTGGCGGCGCCTAGCCAGCCCCGCCGCCACCTGCGCTACTGCAGCCGCCGCTAGGGCCAACCAGAGGCCGCCACTTGGCGCCCCTGCCCTCCAGAGCCGCCCGAGCCCGGGGCAGGCCCGCCCGAGCCCATCGGAGCCCGGGGAAGCCCACGCAGCTAGCCGCCCGTTTGCCCTAGCTCCTCCCATGGCACCCCTCGCCGGAGCCGCCTCGCGCCCATGGCCGCGCCCATGGCCACCTCCTCGCGGGACCGCCGGACCTCCTTGCAGGCGCCGTGCCCGCTGTCGTCGACCAGTGCCTGCCCGCGCCCCGTGGTCGCCTTCGCCCACCGCCATTTGCCCACGGTATCCCGCCTCGCCATGGATAGGGCCGCCAGGAGGAAGCTCCGATGGCCGCCGCCCCGTGCCCGATCTGCGCCGCCGCCGGCCAGATCCGGTGAGCCCGCCCAGTTCCGGCGATCCCCGCTCCAGTTCCGACCATCTCCACCGGTTGCCGCCTCTGCCTTGCCCGTCAGCGCCGGGACGAGCCGTCGCCATGGCATCTGCTCGTGCGGGAGCACGACGCTCGCATTGACCCGGGCCTCCCGCGTCGTGGGCCAGCGCTAGCGCCCCCGAGGCCCAGCCGCGCCGTCCTACCTCAGCCACACCAAATGGGCCGAGCCCATGGTGAACTCCCAGCAAACCCTCGCCCAGAGCGAATCTAGTTATCCTGCGCTCACATTTTGGCCCATTACCGTGTTTTTTTAATTGCAGGGAATTACATGTTTTTAAAATGTCCATATATAATTAACCATGCATCATATCAAGATGTTTTATATATGTAAATGTGTAGAATCTGTGTATAATATTAATGTCCCACTTTCATCAATGATAAAAATTGTTTAACATGCTGTTTTATTTATATTGCGTAAAAGCCATGTTTTGCATTGCACATATTTATTAAATGATGCATCGGTTACAAAACTTGTGTAAGTAAAATGTGTAGCATTTTTAGATGCCTTTTCATGCATGCTAAAAATATTTGACGTGATGGGTGCATTTAATTTGCATACATAACTTGCTAAAACGGTTTATGTCCTAATCTCGCATAATTGTGGTGTCATTTTTTTTATATAAAAACCCACATGTTATAAATGTTTTCGGGGTAGAAAATCAATAGAATTTATCTGTGCATTTAGTTTTGTCATTTGATCAACTTTGTGTGCATGTCATTTTGGCTATGATGCTCTTTTGTCTATTTTGTGTGAATTAATCCATGCATATTTTGGAATAGTTGCTAACATGAGATATGCCCTTGGACATGTGTGTTAGGCCCTGGTATTTTGGTTGCTATAGAAATGCATGTTTAGGTGTTCTTTTCTTGTTGCCAACATGCCATAAAAGTTGCTGTTTTGAGATGCTAAAATATTACTAAGTCTGAAACAGAGTTATTATGTTGCTGTCTTGACATGTGATTTGATATTGATCTAGGAGTCTTTTGTGATTGCCACCAAGGAGTCTTTTGCTAAGAATGTTGTTGCCTATCATGTTGTGCCAATAGTTTGCATGAATAGGTTTAGCATCTTAATTAATTCTGTTGTCCAATATGTCAATCAGTTAAAAAGCTGCTGCGCTTGTCTACTCTAATTTTCACTAAGTCTGGGAATCTGTTTTCTTCATGATGCCATGTTGTGGTGATGTTTGCCATGAATCTGAGCATAATTTGATGTTGCCACCATGGTATGATTTGTAGTGCATCATGTCTACTACCATGCTGTGAAGTTTCATGCCAATATATGACCTGTAGCATATAGTTTTACTGGTGCCAATATGTCTCCGTGATAATCTGCTATGCAAAAATCTGTTATTTTCACTAAGTCCTAATCTGCTATATTTTGTTGCCATGTTGTGAGCTTCCTACCATGTGATCCATGACTCTTTTGAGTATGATATGTGAAGATGAAATGAAGTGTGTGTTATAAGCTACTGCCCCATGCTTAGTTTGTGCATTTTAGAATCTTGGAGCTTGTTGTTTTCATGTGCGCAAATTGTTATGTTGCTGTTTTGGGCAGATTTCAAATAAAACTTGTGTTGGTTGTTGTGGTTGAACCGTAGCTCCGTTTTGGTCATGCCATAAATGAAACTGGACTAGAATCTCATGTAGTTTCATAATATGTTGTTGCATCCATGTTTTGAGATGTTTGTGTTTGTCATTTTCATGCATTTTGCATTCATGTCATGTTCATCTTGTGAAGGTCATATTTTTAGGCCGTAGCTCCATTTTATATGATCTATATATGTAAATCGGCTAGAATGACGAGTAAAATTGAATGGTATACTTTATTTTTCTGTTTAGTAAGTATAAAACATGATTAGTTCAGATCTGGACCAATTTCGAAATTAACATATGGGGTCGTTTCGGAAATGCTATATGTTGTTTCCGGCCTCATTTAAACTTGCCTAGATGTGTAGTTTACTTATGCTTCACCTCTTGCCATGTTTAACAACATTTAATATTGTCGTGTACCTAAACGAGAGTGAACTAAATATTCGAATGTGGAGTTTCGTCAATATGCAACTCGTTGCATATTGAGCTTCACTTAATGTGTAGAAGTTGATTGTTGTGCTTGCCATGTCATGCATAACATGCATCATATTTGAAGTGCATCATGTCATGCATATGTTGTGGTGTTATCGTGTGTTGATTGGTGTTTCCGGATTGTTTCTTCTCGATAGAGTTCCGAAAGAGTTCGGAGTGTGAGGATTCGTTCGACTACGTTGGCTCGTCTTCTTCACGGACTCGTTCTTCTTCCAAGCGGGATCTCAGGCAAGATGATCATTTCCCTGGATACCATTACTATCATTGCCATGCTAGATGTCTCGTTTCTATCGCTGTCTCGCTACCTACCACTTGTATGTCAAGCCTCCCAAATTGCCATGAAAAGCCTCTAACCCCTCCACATCCCAGCAAATATTGTTTGGCTATGTTACTGCTTGCTCAGCCTTTCTTATAGCGTTGCTAGTTGCAGGTGCAAATTGTTCCATGTGCCTACATGGATATTTTTGATATATCACAACATTATTGCTATTTAATTTAATGCACTTATATACTTGGTAAAGGGTGGAAGGCTTGGCCTTTTGCTCGGTGTTTTGTTCCACTCTTGCCGCCCTAGTTACTTGTGTACCGGTGTTATGTTCCATAATTGAGCGCTCCTAACATGCTTGGGGTTGTTATGGGGACCCCCTTGATTTTCGTTTTAGGATAAAACTTGTCTGGCACGGCCCAACATTGGTACTACATTTTCCTAATAACAACTAAAATTGCATAGGGACCCGTCGGCACCCGCGGATAATTAATCAACAACCCGGGCCAGTGCTACTCATGAGTGTTGGTCCAAACTAGAGCACCGTGCGGGGCCAACCCGGGGAAACTCGGGAGATGTCTATCAGGCAACCGTACGCTTCGCTTATCCGTCGTGTCCTGAGAACGAGATACGCAGCTCCTATTGGGATCGTCGACACGCCGGGCGGCCTTGCTGGATTTGTTTTACCTTTCTCGAACGTCTTGTGCGAGGAATTCCGATAATACTTCGGGCTATCTCGAGGTTGCGGTTTTCCAGTGGAATTGCCTAGGAAGATCACGGGATTCGTGGTCGAGGTTATTCCCGCTGCGTGTGGTTAGTTTGTGATGGATGAGTTGGAGCACCCCTGCAGGGTTAAATCTTTCGGAAAGCCGTGCCCGCGGTTACGTGGCAACTTGGAAACTTTGTTTAACACCCGGTCATAGCAAACTTGAAGTAAACTCAAATAAAATACACCAACCGTGTGCGTAACCATGACTGTCTCTTCTTGTGAGTCCTTATCCGAGAGAGAACACGGCGGGATTATGTTTGACGTATGTAGGTGTTCAGGATCTCTTAGAGATCATTACTAGTTCACGTTCGTTTATGCGACAATCATCCCCCTTTATTCTTGTACTCGTAAGTTAGCCACTCAAATAAATGCTTAGTCGCTTGCGGCAGCCTCACCACCTAACCATATCTCACCCATTAAGCTTTAATAGTCTTGATACCCTTGGAAATGAGATTGCTGAGTCCCCATGGCACACAGATTACTACAACAACAGTTGCAGGTGCAGGTAATGCAATGATTTGACGTGAGATCGATGCTTGTTTGATTTGGAGTTCTTCTTCTTCTTCTTCATCGATCTAGGATGGGTTCCAGGCGGCAGCCTGGGATAGCAAGGATGGATGTCATTTTATCATTTGTTTTTGTCCGTAGTCGGACCCTGCTCTTCAGTATGATGTTTGGATATGTTTGTTGGGGAACGTTGCATGGGAAACAAAAATTTTCCTACGCACACATAAGATCTATCCATGGTGATGAGCATCTACGAGAGGGAGAGTGAATCTACATACCCTTGTAGATCGCTAAGTGGAAGCGTTAATAAACGCGGTTGATGTAGTCGAACGTCTTCGCGATCCAAATCGCCGAGCGTCCCGCGATCCAATCACGATCCTTCCGATCTAGTGCCGAACGGACGGCACCTCCGCGTTCAACACACGTACGGCTTGATGACGCCTTCACCTCCTCGATCCAGCGAGCGATGGTGAAGTAGTGGTTGAGTTCCAGCAGCACGACGGTGTGGTGATGGTGGTGAGGAACAATCTCTGCAGGGCTTCGCCAAGCGCTACGGAGATTATGACGGAGGAACTAGAGGGTTAGGGTTGCCGCACACGGCTTGGGGAAATCCTGATGTGTCCCGTGTGCTAGCCCTGCCCCTCTATTTATATGTTGAGCCTTGGGGTCTAAACTTGGAGTAAAAGCCTCCTCTAGGTCGGTTTTGCCCGCACAAGGTCGGTTTGGCCCGCAGGGAAAGAGTCCAACTCGGATCCCTGCCGAACCGTGCACAGCCGCACACAAGCGGTAGTACCGCTTCACACAAGCGGTAGTACCGCTGGGGCGGTAGTACCGCTTCACACAAGCGGTAGTACCGCTCGGGCGGTAGTACCGCTTCACCAAGCGGTAGTACCGCTTACGCGGCAGCAAAACTACTTTTGCACTTTCCAATACCTCGTGGGCTTTATCCCTTTGGCCCATATAAAGTGTTGCTGCACCCGAACACTTCGGCAAACATCCGGAACCCATTCCGGTGAACTCTGGAACTCTTCCGGAGATCGAAACACTATTATCACATATATCAATCTTTACCTCCGGACTCTTCCGGAGATCCTCGTCATGTCCGGGATCTTATCCGGGACTCCGAACAACTTTCGGTCACCAACATAATAACTCAATTATACTAATCGTCACCAAACGTTAAGTGTGTAGACCCTGCGGGTTCGAGAACTATGTAGACATGACCGAGACACCTCTACGGCCAATAACCAATAGCGGGACCTGGATGCCCATATTGGCTCCTACATATTCTACGAAGATCTTTATCGGTCGAACCTCTATGTCAAGGATTCAGTTAATCCCGTATGCTGTTCCCTTTGTTCTTCGGTATGTTACTTGCCCGAGATTCGATCGTCGGTATCACTATACCTAGTTCAATCTCGTTACCGGCAAGTCTCTTTACTCGTTCCGTAATACAAGATCTCGTGGCTAACACTTTAGTCACATTGCTTGCAAGGCTCATTGTGATGTTGTATTACCGAGTGGGCCCTGAGATACCTCTCCGTCATACGGAGTAACAAATCCCAGTCTTGATCCATGCCAACCCAACAGACACCCTCGGAGATACCTGTAGAGCACCTTTATAGTCACCCAGTTACGTTGCGACGTTTGATACACACAAGGTATTCCTCCGGTGTTAGTGAGTTGCATGATCTCATGGTCAAAGGAACAGATACTTGACATGCAGAAAACAATAGCAATAAACTGACACGATCAAATGCTACGTTTACAGTTTGGGTCTTGTCCATCACATCATTCTCCTAATGATGTGATCCCGTTATCAAATGACATCTCATGTCAATGGCTAGGAAACCTTAACCATCTTTGATCAACGAGCTAGTCAACTAGAGGCTTACTAGGGACACAGTGTTGTCTATGTACCCACACATGTATTTGAGTTTCCAATCAATACAATTATAGCATGGATAATAAACGATTATCATGAACAAGGAAATATAATAATAACCAATTTATTATTGCCTCTAGGGCATATTTCCAACAGTCTCCCACTTGCACTAGAGTCAATAATCTAGTTCACATCACTATGTGATTTACATTGTAATGAATCGAACACCCATGCAGTTCTGGTGTTGTTCATGTTTAGCCTTTGGAAGAGGTTTAGTCATCGGATCTGCAACATTTAGATCCGTGTGTACTTTGCAAATATTTATGTCGTCCTCCTTGATGTAATCGCGGATGGAATTGAAACGTCGCTTTATGTGTCTGGTCCTCTTGTGAAATCTTGGTTCCTTGGCTAGAGCAATGGCACCAGTATTATCACAAAACAGAGTCATTGGGTTAAGTGCACTAGGCACTACTCCAAGATCTGTCATGAACTCCTTCATCCAGACACCTTCCTTCGCCGCCTCCGAGGCAGCGATGTACTCCGCTTCGCATGTAGAATCTGCTACCACGCTTTGCTTGGAACTGCACCAGCTAACCGCACCCCCATTAAGAATAAATACGTATCCGGTTTGCGACTTAGAGTCATCCGGATCAGTGTCAAAGCTTGCATCGACGTAACCCTTTACGACGAGCTCTTGATCACCTCCATAAACGAGAAACATGTCCTTAGTCCTTTTCAGGTATTTCAGGATATTCTTGACCGCCGTCCAGTGTTCCATTCCTGGATCACTTTGAAACCTTCCGACCATACTTATGGCAAGGCTGACATCGGGTCTTGTGCACAGCATTGCATACATGATAGAGCCTATGGCCGAAGCATAGGGGATGACACTCATCTTTTCTCTATCTTCTGCAGTCACTGGGCATTGACTCTTACTCAACTTCACACCTTGTAAAACAGGCAAGAACCCCTTCTTGGACTGATCCATTTTGAACTTCTTCAAAATCTTATCAAGGTATGTGCTTTGTGAAAGTCCTATTAAGCGTCTTGATCTATCTCTATAGATCTTTATGCCTAATATGAAAGCAGCTTCTCCTAGGTCCTTCATTGAAAAACTCTTGTTCAAATATTCCTTTACGCTTTCCAGCATTTCTATATTGTTTCCAATCAGCAATATGTCATCCACATATAATATTAGAAACGCTATAGAGCTCCCACTCACTTTCTTGTAAATACAAGCTTCTCCGTAAACTTGCATAAACTCGAACGCTTTGATCACTTCATCAAAGCGAAGATTCCAACTCCGAGATGCTTGCACCAGTCCATAAATGGATCGCTGGAGTTTACAAACTTTGTCAGCATTCTCTGGATCGACAAAACCTTCTGGCTGCATCATATACAACTCTTCCTTAAGGTAACCGTTAAGGAACGCTGTTTTGACATCCATCTGCCAAATTTCATAATCGAAAAAGGCAGCTATTGCTAACATGATTCTGACGGACTTAAGCATCGCTACGGGTGAGAAGGTCTCATCGTAGTCAACTCCTTGAACTTGTGAAAAACCCTTTGCCACAAGTCGAGCTTTATAGACGGTGACATTACCGTCCGCGTCCGTCTTCCTCTTAAAGATC
Source organism: Elymus sibiricus (assembly GCA_039707655.1). NCBI lineage: Eukaryota > Viridiplantae > Streptophyta > Magnoliopsida > Poales > Poaceae > Elymus > Elymus sibiricus. The sequence continues at coordinate 213,730,283 of CM077665.1, read as the reverse complement.
CATTTGTTCTGAATGGCCTTACGCCCTTCAGGTAATACTTCCAAAGTCCAGACTTTGTTTTCATACATGGATCCCATCTCGGATTTCATGGCCTCTAACCACTTCTCGGAATCCGGGCTCATCATCGCTTCTCCATAGCTCGTAGGTTCATCGTTGTCTAACAACATGACTTCTAAGACAGGGTTGCCGTACCACTCAGGAGCAGTACGCGTCCTTGTCGACCTACGAGGTTCGATAGCAACTTGATCCAAAGCTTCATGATCATCATCATTAACTTCCTCTTCAGCTAATGTAGGCTCCACAGAAACAACTTTCTGCGCTGCGCTACTCTCAGGTTGAAGTAAAGGTTCAACAACCTCATCAAGTTCTATCTTCCTCCCACTCAATTCTTTCGAGAGAAACTCTTTCTCAAGAAATGTTCCGTTTTTAGCGACAAACATTTTGCCTTCAGATCTGAGATAGAAGGTATACCCAACTGTCTCTTTTGGGTATCCTATGAAGACGCATTTCTCCGCTTTGGGTTCCAGCTTTTCAGGCTGAAGCTTTTTGACATAAGCATCACATCCCCAAACTTTAAGAAACGACAGCTTTGGCTTCTTGCCAAACCAAAGTTCATATGGCGTCGTCTCAACGGATTTCGATGGTGCCCTATTTAAAGTGAATGCAGCTGTCTCTAATGCATAACCCCAAAACGATAGTGGCAAATCGGCAAGAGACATCATAGATCGCACCATATCTAATAAGGTTCGATTACGACGTTCGGACACACCATTACGCTGTGGTGTTCCAGGCGGTGTCAATTGTGAAACAATTCCACACTGTCTTAAGTGACTGTCAAACTCATAACTCAGATATTCTCCTCCTCGATCAGATCGTAGGAATTTAATCTTCTTGTTACGATGATTCTCAACTTCACTCTGAAATTGTTTGAACTTTTCAAATGTTTCAGACTTGTGTTTCATTAAGTAAATATACCCATATCTACTTAAGTCATCAGTGAAGGTGAGAAAGTAACGATAACCACCGCGCGCCTCAATACTCATTGGACCGCACACATCAGTATGTATGATTTCCAATAAGTCACTTGCCCGTTCCATTATTCTAGAGAACGGCGTTTTAGTCATCTTGCCCATGAGGCATGGCTCACATGTGTCAAGTGATTCAAAATCAAGTGACTCCAAAAGTCCATCAGCATGGAGCTTCCTCATGCGTTTTACGCCAATATGACCTAAACGGCAGTGCCACAAGAAAGTGGTATTATCATTATCAATTCTACATCTTTTGGCATCAATGTTATGAACATGTGTATTATTACTATCGAGATTCAATAAGAATAAACCCCTCACATTGGGTGCATGACCATAAAAGATATTACTCATATAAATAGAACAACCATTATTCTCTGATTTAAATGAGTAACCGTCTCGCAATAAACAAGATCCAGATATAATGTTCATGCTTAACGCAGGCACCAAATAACACTTATTTAGGTTCATCACTAATCCCGACGGTAATCGAAGAGCGAGCGTGCCGACGGCGATCACATCAACCTTGGAACCATTTCCCACGCGCATCGTCACTTCGTCCTTTGCCAGCCTCCGTCTATTCCGCAGTTCCTGTTTTGAGTTGCAAATATGAGCAACCGCACCGGTATCAAATACCCAGGCACTACAACGAGAGTTGGTAAGGTACACATCAATAACATGTATATCATATATACCTTGTTTGTTGTTGGCCGCCTTCTTGTCAGCCAAATACTTGGGGCAATTCCGCTTCCAGTGTCCAGTTCCCTTGCAATGAAAACACACAGTTTCTGGTTTGGGTCCAGCCTTGGGTTTCTTCACGAGAGGAGCAACTGCTTTGCCACTCTTCTTGGAGTTACCCTTCTTACCCTTGCCATTTTTCTTGAAACTAGTGGTTTTATTGACCATCAACACTTGATGCTCCTTCTGAATTTCAGACTCAGCGATTTTCAGCATCGCAAACAGCTCGGCGACTGACTTGTTCATCCCGTGCATGTTATAGTTCAACACGAAGCTCTTGTAGCTAGGTGGCAATGATTGAAGAACTCTGTCAGTGATAGCCTCTGGCGGAAGGGGCATCCCTAACTCAGCCAGACGGGTGGAGTACCCAGACATTCTGAGCACGTGATCACTGATAGACCCGTTCTCCTCCATCTTGCAAGCATAGAATTTGTCGGAGATCTCATATCTCTCGATCCGGGCATTCTTCTGAAAGATAAACTTCAACTCCTGGAACATCTCATATGCTCCATGACGTTCAAAACGTCTTTGAAGTCCCGGTTCTAAGCCATACAACATTGCACATTGAACTATTGAGTAATCATCAGAACGAGCCTGCCAGGCGTTCATAACGTCTAGAGACTCAACTGGAGCAGGTGGATCACCAAGCGGTGCATCAAGGACATAAGCCTTCTGGGAAGCCGTAAGGATAATCCTTAGATTACGGGCCCAGTCCACAAAGTTACTTCCATCATCTTTCAACTTAGCTTTCTCTAGGAACGCATTAAAATTCAGGGGTGCTACTGCGCGAGCCATGATCTACAACATAAATATAGCAAAGACAACTTAGACTATTGTTCTAGATAATGAGTTTAGTTAATCATATTACTTAAAAACTCCCACTCAAATTGACATCCCTCCGGTCATTCGAGTGTAACATGATCCAAATCCATCAACTCAAGTCCGATCATCACGTGAGTTGAGGTGGTTTCAATGGTGAACATCTTCATGTTGATCATATCTACTATATGACTCATGTTTGACCTTTCGGTCTCTTGTGTTCCGAGGCCATGTCTGTACATGCTAGGCTCGTCAAGTTTAACCCGAGTGTTCCGCACGTGTAACATGGCTTACACCCGTTGTATGCGAACGTAGAGTCTATCACACCCGATCATCACGGCGTGTCTCGAAACGACGAACTTTCGCAACGGTGCACACTTGGGGAGAACACAATTTATCTTGAAATTTAAGTGAGGGATCACCTTATAATGCTACCGTCGTCCTAAGCAAAATAAGATGCATAAAAGGATTAACATCACATGCAAATCATAAGTGACATGATATGGCCATGAACTTGTGCTTTTGATCTCCATCTCCAAAGCACCGGCATGATCTCCATCGTCACCGGCATGACACCATGATCTCCATCATCTTGATCTCCATCAACGTGTCGCCATAAGGTTGTCGCGCCGACTGTTGCTTCCACGACTATTGCTAACGTTTAGCGATAAAGTAAAGCATTACATAGCGCTTAATGATTGACACGCAGGTCATACAATAATTAAAGACAACTCTATGGCTCCTGCCAGTTGCCGTACTCATCGACATGCAAGTCGTGATATTCTATACAAAACATGATCATCTCATACATCACATATATCTCATCATGTAATTGGCCATATCATATCACATCATACCCTGCAAAAACAAGTTAGACGTCCTCTAATTGTTGTTGCAAATTTTACGTGGCTTCTATGGGTTTGCAAGAACCGTTCTTACCTACGCAAAACCACAACGTGGTGTAGTGATTGCTTTTTGATCTTCTAAAAGAACCCTCTTCATTGAAATCGATTCAACTAAAGTGAGAGAGACAGACACCCGCTAGCCATCTTTATGCAACGAAGTTACATGTTAGTTGAAGGAACCTGTCTCGCGTAAGTGTACGCGTAATGTCGGTCCGGGCCGCTTCATCTCACAGTACCGCTGAATCAAATATCAACTAGTAACGGCAAGCAATATGTATACACCCACGCCCACAACTCGTTTGTGTTCTACTCGAGATCTCATCTACGCATAGACCTAGCTCATGATGCCACTGTTGGGGAACGTTGCATGGGAAACAAAAATTTTCCTACGCACACATAAGATCTATCCATGGTGATGAGCATCTACGAGAGGGAGAGTGAATCTACATACCCTTGTAGATCGCTAAGCGGAAGCGTTAATAAACGCGGTTGATGTAGTCGAACGTCTTCGCGATCCAAATCGCCGAGCGTCCCGCGATCCAATCACGATCCTTCCGATCTAGTGCCGAACGGACGGCACCTCCGCGTTCAACACACGTACGGCTTGATGACGCCTTCACCTCCTCGATCCAGCGAGCGATGGTGAAGTAGTGGTTGAGTTCCAGCAGCACGACGGTGTGGTGATGGTGGTGAGGAACAATCTCTGCAGGGCTTCGCCAAGCGCTACGGAGATTATGACGGAGGAACTAGAGGGTTAGGGTTGCCGCACACGGCTTGGGGAAATCCTGATGTGTCCCGTGTGCTAGCCCTGCCCCTCTATTTATATGTTGAGCCTTGGGGTCTAAACTTGGAGTAAAAGCCTCCTCTAGGTCGGTTTTGCCCGCACAAGGTCGGTTTGGCCCGCAGGGAAAGAGTCCAACTCGGATCCCTGCCGAACCGTGCACAGCCGCACACAAGCGGTAGTACCGCTTCACACAAGCGGTAGTACCGCTTGGGCGGTAGTACCGCTTCACACAAGCGGTAGTACCGCTCGGGCGGTAGTACCGCTTCACCAAGCGGTAGTACCGCTTACGCGGCAGCAAAACTACTTTTGCACTTTCCAATACCTCGTGGGCTTTATCCCTTTGGCCCATATAAAGTGTTGCTGCACCCGAACACTTCGGCAAACATCCGGAACCCATTCCGGTGAACTCTGGAACTCTTCCGGAGATCGAAACACTATTATCACATATATCAATCTTTACCTCCGGACTCTTCCGGAGATCCTCGTCATGTCCGGGATCTTATCCGGGACTCCGAACAACTTTCGGTCACCAACATAATAACTCAATTATACTAATCGTCACCAAACGTTAAGTGTGTAGACCCTGCGGGTTCGAGAACTATGTAGACATGACCGAGACACCTCTACGGCCAATAACCAATAGCGGGACCTGGATGCCCATATTGGCTCCTACATATTCTACGAAGATCTTTATCGGTCGAACCTCTATGTCAAGGATTCAGTTAATCCCGTATGCTGTTCCCTTTGTTCTTCGGTATGTTACTTGCCCGAGATTCGATCGTCGGTATCACTATACCTAGTTCAATCTCGTTACCGGCAAGTCTCTTTACTCGTTCCGTAATACAAGATCTCGTGGCTAACACTTTAGTCACATTGCTTGCAAGGCTCATTGTGATGTTGTATTACCGAGTGGGCCCTGAGATACCTCTCCGTCATACGGAGTAACAAATCCCAGTCTTGATCCATGCCAACCCAACAGACACCCTCGGAGATACCTGTAGAGCACCTTTATAGTCACCCAGTTACGTTGCGACGTTTGATACACACAAGGTATTCCTCCGGTGTTAGTGAGTTGCATGATCTCATGGTCAAAGGAACAGATACTTGACATGCAGAAAACAATAGCAATAAACTGACACGATCAAATGCTACGTTTACAGTTTGGGTCTTGTCCATCACATCATTCTCCTAATGATGTGATCCCGTTATCAAATGACATCTCATGTCAATGGCTAGGAAACCTTAACTATCTTTGATCAACGAGCTAGTCAACTAGAGGCTTACTAGGGACACAGTGTTGTCTATGTACCCACACATGTATTTGAGTTTCCAATCAATACAATTATAGCATGGATAATAAACGATTATCATGAACAAGGAAATATAATAATAACCAATTTATTATTGCCTCTAGGGCATATTTCCAACAATGTTGTTGTACTGATGTGATATTGATGTAGCTTGTGGCGAGTGTAAGCCAATTCCATATACTCAACTCTTCTTTACATGTACTTGTAATGATATCCATTCTTGCGAAACGACGAGATGCGCTTCTATCCCTGTCGAGGCCCCCATGCCAAAATAAGGATAGGATCGCATCTTGGGCGTGACAAGTTGGTATCAGAGCCTGTACCGACCTAGGAGCCCCCTTGATTGATTGAACTTGGCCGAGTCGAGTCTAGTTAAAACTATTTTGAGTCTAGTTATATCGGAGAGTAGGATTCTTTTACTCCTCTTCTATACTCTGGTGAGGTATTCGACTTAGGAATTTTCATTCTACTCCTGTTCTCGCTCAAAAAAATTTAGGATCATGCTGGTATTTTGGAAACTATATGATGCCGATGTGACGGAGTTCTGTCTTGGTGCCTCCTGTCTGACTTGATTTCTTCCGGGGAGTTAAGCTCCAGGGGATTCTTGACACATCGTTATCATTTAGTTTCCTTAGTATCTCAGGACGGAGGATGTTCGAAATTACTTCAATACTTTTCATGGCGAGATAAGGCTGGAGTCACCCAGTACTAGGGAGGCGTCCGGGGTACTGCCATGTTTAGTATCGTTGTGATTACGAGTGACTGAGGTAGATGAGTTTGCGGAGTTTCTTGGATTATGGTGTGGAAGGTTGCGGGTGCAGTTGTAGCTGATTACCTTGGGTACGTTCCTGGGTCCGCAACCCGAATCGCATAAACCAGAAATACTTCGGAAATTCTTAGGTGGGAATTCAAGTAGTTACCTAGGATTATCCTCCCAACAAATGCATGGCGGGATATGTATTTGTTTCCGGCTTAACTCCCAAGCCTCACCCTTTGTGTTGTTTTGGAGTATGGTAATTCGAGTTGCTTCGATGTCAAGTGGCGATTTCATATCTTTCCTAACCAGTGTGTTTCTCATCAAGTTAATTCAATCCTTTCCAATATTTGCAAGATCAATCCTCATATTTCTTTCCGGAGATCGTCTCATCTGTCTCAAGTTGTCTTTGTTTTCCACCGCCCTCCCGCCCTTTTTCTTCATCAATTAAATTCTCATCCTAGTTCCTTTCTTTTCATTGATGCTTCCGCTATCTTTTCTTCCATATGGTATCTAGTGATTTATTGTGAAGATCCCAAGTGCTAAGTTCATTATTCTTCGTTCTTGTTTTCTTCCCCGGTGATTCAATTCAAGCTTTTGGAGTTCATCATGTACTTTTTCATTCTCTAAATGTTTTCCCATGTGGAAGTTCTTATCCAATCCTCTCTTGCTTATTCGTCTCTCATTATTCTATCCGGAGTGCTGAAGATATCTCAAAAGATTTGTGTTGCCGTCCAAGTCCTTTCAATTATTTCGAGGTTCTCACCTCATCAAGTTTTCAATTTGTACCGGTGCAAACTCTCTTCCTAAGCAATTGCTTCAACGGTGATCTCTTTGAGTGGGCTCATAACCCACATGTTTCTTCCCAGGATCTTACCTGGCTCTTATAATCTTTCCGGAGATGTCCTCAAGTTCTTTTCAATATGACGTAAGAATGAATTTCATCGGTCATATTCCTTCCCGAAGATCGCTTCTAAATCATTTTTCATCGTTTGCTCAACCTTTCTTTATTCATTATCCCGAAGTGTCTCAGTAATTCTTGGTGGTGTTTCTCGCCATCATTCTTTGCCTTGAAGACCAAGAAGAGTTTCTCTTAAATCTTTCTCCATTCTTTCGAAGATTTGTCTTCTCAGCTTCGTGTTATCCTCTCAAATTGTTTTCGATCATGAGTAATTCCTTCCATATCCATCCGGAGCATTTCAGAGTTGTTTTCATTTCTTGATCCTCTGAAGGCCATCATTTCAGGAGATTTCTTTGTTCTCAGCTTTCAGCTTTCGTTCTCCAAGTCTTCTCAATTGTTGTCTCTTCGTTCATATCTCTGTTATTCCGGTGCTTCGTACAAGTTTTCTGCTAGGCGGATCATGATCTCTTCGTTCCCATGTATCTTATTCATTCATAGTATCCTCTTTCATTTGCATTTCTTACCGGTGCTCTTGTTCAAGTCTTCTTCCAGTTCGTGCTTTAAATCTCTCTCTTCAATTCTTTTCAAGAAGAATAAGTGGTGTGCGAAATCCGTTGCTTGTCATCAATTTAACTTGATGAAGGATAGGCATAACATAATTCTTATTCTTGTTTCATCAAGTGTTTCCAATCCTTCTTCCGGAGGTTGGTCATGATATCAAATTCCTTATCCCAAGTGTTCATCTTTTCTTTTCCGGAGTTCCAAGCTCGTCGCGAAGCTTCTTCCAAATCCTTGCAAGGCCTTAATCTTGTTCTTTTGCAACCTTCAATTCTTTTCTATCATCCTTCTATTCCAGAGTTCTTCCGAAGGTTCTTCGTGGCGGCTCTTCAAGGATCTAATTCATTCTCGAAGTGTTCTTCAAGATTCTTGTGGTAGCACCTCAAGTATTTTTTATCTTGCATTTCAATGTGCAATTCTTTCTCCCTTATCTTTTGAGATGGTGTTATAGCATTCTTGATTCATGAGGAGTCTCGAAGAGTAGTTGACAAGAATGAGATATGTAAATCCATCATCTTCCTCATTGGAGCTATCTTGGATTAGATTTCACCTAAAGCATTTCCTTAGGATTGTTGCCATCATGGTGCTCATCAATGATCCAAGTTTTCAATGTATCCTCTTGGTGAAAGAAGTTTTGCATATCTGTTGCTCCCAAGAAACCAATTGTTTTCGTTTGTGGCCGGTTGTCACCTCATAATTTTGAGTTGTTTTCCATAAGCCCATAACAGCCTTTTCTTTTCGTTGTTGGTTTTTCAACAAATCTGTTCAACCTGTGCTTTCCAACTCAGTTGAGGTGAAGTTGTCATCTCCTTCTCCGTTCTTTTCTTTCCAACGTTCTAGTTTCTATTCCTTGTTCCGGAGCCGTAGTGATGTTTCTCTCTTCAATCTATCATCTTGTTTTGTCAAGATCATGTTCTCTCTTTGCTTATCCATTTAACCAGAGTGTTGTGCCCTTTTGTCTAGTTCTTTCCATCTTATCAAATTTCGCCTCTCTATCCTATCGAAGTGCTGCCGAAATTTCTTTTGAAATCTTGCTTGTTCCTCATGTCATTCTACATCTCTTTCCAACCTTCATGTTTCTATGGTTTCACTCGTTTGTCAAAGAAGCAACTAAGTTTTACCTCTTCCTATTCTCTTTCTCTTCCCCTTTTCATTCTAAGATCTCAGGTCGAGATCTCTTGTAAGTGGAGGAGAGTTGTAACAGCCCGAGACCGACGCCTGAGAAGATTCCCCTTTTATTCCATTGTCATCGTGTGATTCGAGTGGTTGTTGCATTCATCATCGCATCATTCGCATCATCTCCATAGCATCGTCACTCGTTTTCGAAAACTTGCATCCGTTCGTAGCTGCCGGCTCTCTCCGTTCGTGTCGTCGTCCGTTTCGAGCCCAACCACACACGCACGCGCCCGCGGCATCGATAAAATGTTGTTTTCAAAAGTGCGTATAAAATACTCTCGGATTGGGTCAAAACTTGGTGTGCGGCCTTATTGTATTGTAGGTAGACCGCCTGCCAAATTTCGTCGCAATCAGAGGTCGTTTGGTACCCCAACAGTCAACCGTAGTAGTGCGGTCGTCGCTTTATTCGCCAGTCGTTTTCGCGGTTTAAAAATTATGTCACGGGCTGCCACTTCCCCCTCATCTCAGTCCAACCCACTCTACACAGCCCAACTAGCCCACCAAGCCTTGCCCCTCCTATCCGTCCGTCCGATCACGATCGAACGGCTCGAATCGGGCTAAAAACCCCAACCCTAGTCATCCTTGCCTATAAATGGACGTCCCCCATGTCCAAATTTGGACCCTAGCCTCCTCCCACCTCCAAATCTGTGCCCGGCCACCTCCACCGCGCCACTTGGCGGCGCCTAGCCAGCCCCGCCGCCACCTGCGCCGCCGCAGCCGCCGCTTGGGCCAACCAGAGGCCGCCACTTGGCGCCCCTGCCCTCCAGAGCCGCCCGATCCCAGGGCAGGCCCGCCCGAGCCCATCGGAGCCCGGGGAAGCCCGCGCAGCCAGCCGCCCGTTTCCCCTAGCTCCTCCCATGGCGCCCCTCGCCGGAGTCGCCTCGCGCCCATGGCCGCGCCCATGGCCACCTCCTCGCGAGACCGCCGGACCTCCTTGCAGGCGCCGTGCCCGCTGTCGTCGACCAGTGCCTGCCCGCGCCCCGTGGTCGCCTTCGCCCGCCGCCGTTCGCCTGCGGTAGCCCGCCTCGCCATGGATAGGGCCGCCAGGAGGAAGCTCCGATGGCCGCCGCCCCATGCCCGATCTGCGCCGCCGCCGGCCAGATCCGGTGAGCCCACCTAGTTCCGGCGATCCCCTCTCCAGTTCCGACCATCCACGCCGGTTGCCGCCTCTGCCTTGCCTGTCGGCGCTGGGACGAGCCGTTGCCATGGCATCTGCTTGTGCGGGAGCACGATGCTCGCGTTGACCCGGGCCTCCCGCGTCGTGGGCCAGCGCCAGCGCCCCCGAGGCCCAGCCGCGCCATCCTACCTCGGCCACACCGAATGGGCCGAGCCCATGGTGAGCTCCCAGCAAACCCTCGCCCAGAGCGAATCTAGTTAACCTGCGCTCACATTTTGGCCCATTAGCGTGTTTTGTTAATTGCAGGGAATTACATGTTTTTAAAATGTCCATATATAATTAAACATGCATCATATCAAGATGTTTTATATATGTAAATGTGTAGAATCTGTGTATAATATTAATGTCCCACTTTCATCAATGATAAAAATTGTTTAACATGTTGTTTTATTTATATTGCGTAAAAGCCATGTTTTGCATTGCACGTATTTATTAAATGATGCATTGGTTACAAAACTTGTGTAAGTAAAATGTGTAGCATTTTTAGATGCGTTTTTCACGCATGCTAAAAATATTTGATGTGATGGGTGCATTTAATTTGCATACATAACTTGCTAAAACGGTTTAGGTCCTAATCTCGCATAATTGTGGTGTCATTTTTTTTATATAAAAACCCACATGTTATAAAAATTTTCGGGGTAGAAAAATCCATAGAATTTATCTATGCATTTAGTTTCGTCATTTGATCAACTTTGTGTGCATGTCATTTTGGCTATGATGCTCTTTTGTCTATTTTGTGTATTTTGGAATAGTTGCTAACATGAGATATGCCCTTGGACATGTGTGTTAGGCCCTGGTATTTTGGTTGCTATAGAAATGCATGTTTAGGTGTTCTTTTCTTGTTGCCAACATGCCATAAAAGTTGCTGTTTTGAGATGCTAAAATATTACTAAGTGTGAAACAGAGTTATTATGTTGCTGTCTTGCCATGTGATTTGATATTGATCTAGGAGTCTTTTGTGATTGCCACCAAGGAGTCTTTTGTTAAGAATGTTGTTGCCTATCATGTTGTGCCAATAGTTTGCATGAATAGGTTTAGCATCTTAATTAATTCTGTTGTCCAATATGTTAATCTGTTAAAAAACTGCTGCACTTGTCTACTCTAATTTTCACCAAGTCTGGGAATCTGTTTTCTTCATGATGCCATGTTGTGTTGATGTTTGCCATGAATCTGAGCATAATTTGATGTTGCCACCATGGTATGATTTGTAGTGCATCATGTCTACTACCATGCTGTGAAGTTTCATGCCAATATATGGCCTGTAGCATATAGTTTTACTGCTGCCAATATGCCTCCGTGATAATCTGCTATGCAAAATCCTGTTATTTTCACTAAGTCCTAATCTGCTATATTTTGTTGCCATGTTGTGAGCTTCCTACCATGTGATCCATGACCCTTTTGAGTATGATATGTGAAGATGAAATGAAGTGTGTATTATAAGCTACTGCCCCATGCTTAGTTTGTGCATTTTAGAATCTTGTAGCTTGTTGTTTTCATGTTCGCAAATTGTTATGTTGCTGTTTTGGGTAGATTTCAAATAAAACTTGTGTTGGTTGTTGTGGTTGAACCGTAGCTCCGTTTTGGTCATGCCATAAATGAAACTTGACTAGAATCTCATGTAGTTTAATAATATGTTGTTGCATCCATGTTTTGAGATGTTTTTGTTTGTCATTTTCATGCATTTTGCATTCATGTCATGTTCATCTTGTGAAAGTCATATCTTTTAGGCCGTAGCGCCGTTTTATATGATATATATATGTAAATCGGCTAGAATGACGAGTACAATTGCATGGTATACTTTATTTTTCTGTTTAATAAATATAAAACATGATTAGTTCAGAGCTGGACCAATTTCGAAATTAACATATGGGGTCATTTCGGAAATGCTATATGTTGTTTCCGGCCTCATTTAAACTTGCCTAGATGTGTAGTTTACTTATGCTTCACCTCTTGCCATGTTTAACAACATTTAATATTGTCGTGTACCTAAATGAGAGTGAATTAAATATTCAAATGTGGAGTTTCGTCAATATGCAACTCGTTGCGTATTGAGCTTCACTTAATGTGCAGAAGTTGATTGTTGTGCTTGCCATGTCATGCATAACATGCATCATATTTGAAGTGCATCATGTCATGCATATGTTGTGGTGTTATCGTGTGTTGATTGGTGTTTCCGGATTGTTTCTTATCGATAGTGTTCCGAAAGAGTTCGGAGTGTGAGGATTCGTTCGACTACGTTGGCTCGTATTCTTCACGGACTCGTTCTTCTTCCAAGCGGGATCTCATGCAAGATGATCATTTCCCTGGATACCATTACTATCATTGCCATGCTAGATGTCTCGTTTCTATCGCTGTCTCGCTACCTACCACTTGTATGTCAAGCCTCCCAAATTGCCATGAAAAGCCTCTAACCCCTCCACATCCCAGCAAACATTGTTTGGCTATGTTACTGCTTGCTCAGCCTTTCTTATAGCGTTGCTAGTTGCAGGTGCAAATTGTTCCATGCGCCTACATGGGTATTTTTGATATATCACAAAATTATTGCTATTTAATTTAATGCACTTATATACTTGGTAAAGGGTGGAAGGCTTGGCCTTTTGCTCGGTGTTTTGTTCCACTCTTGCCGCCCTAGTTACTTGTGTACCCGTGTTATGTTCCATAATTGAGCGCTCCTAACATGCTCGGGGTTGTTATGGGGACTCCCTTGATTTTCGTTTTAGGATAAAACTTGTCTGGCAAGGCCCAACATTGGTACTACATTTGCCGAATAACAACTAAAATTGCATAGGGACTCGCCGGCACCCGCGGATAATTAATCAACAACCCGGGCCAGTGCTCCTCATGAGGGTTGGTCCAAACTAGAGCACCGTGCGGGCCAACCCGGGGCAACTCGGGAGATGTCTATCAGGCCACCATACGCTTCGCTTATCCGTCGTGTCCTGAGAACGAGATACGCGGCTCCTATCGGGATTGTCGACACGCCGGGCGGCCTTGCTGGAATTGTTTTACCTTTCTCGAACATCTTGTGCGAGGAATTCCGATAATACTTCGGGCTATCTCGAGGTTGCGGTTTTCCAGTGGAATTGCCTAGGAAGTTCATGGGATTCGTGGTCGAGGTTATTCCTGCTGCGTGTGGTTAGTTTGTGATGGATGAGTTGGAGCACCCCTGCAGGGTTAAATCTTTCTGAAAGCCGTGCCCGCAGTTACGTGGCAACTTGGAAACTTTGTTTAACATCCGGTCATAGCAAACTTGAAGTAAACTCAAATAAAATACACCAACCGTGTGCGTAACCATGACTATCTCTTCTCGTGAGTCCTTATCCGAGAGGGAACACGGTGGGGTTATGTTTGACGTATGTAGGTGTTCAGGATCTCTTAGAGATCATTACTAGTTCACGTCCGTTTATGCGACAATCATCCCCCTTTATTCTTGTACTCGTAAGTTAACCCCTCAAATAAATGCTTAGTCCCTTGCGGCAGCCTCACCACCTAACCATGCATTGTTTATCTTTCTCCAAACGTGGGTTGCTTGCGAGTACATTCAAAGTACTCATTGTCTTGCCACTGGTTATCTTATTGGCCAGGCATGAAAGAACAGGATATAACGAAGAGTATCTCGGTGACGAACATGCAAGCTAGGACGCTTCCCACTCAGAATGCCTGTAGGGTTAAGGCAGATGGCATGGGTCCACGCTATCGTTGAAGATTTCCGCTGCGAGTTTATGAAGACTTGGCCATAAAGGCCATATTTGAGTAAAACAGTACGTAATGGATGTAAGACTCTTGTTATTCAGTTTCTGTGTGTTCAGTGAGCATTGATCTCTGGGATCACTATACACGTCCATTCGGTGATCACGACTTATGAGTCGGGGTCCCCACAAAGCTGGTATCAGAGCCATCCTGACTGTAGGAAGCCCTTAGTTAGCATGGAAGTTAGTTTGGCCAAAACTATTTTCCAGACCGTTCACATCACTTGCAAAAACTTCAATATTTCTTCCCTCTCCTAAGTCTTCAAAGAAACCAAAGGATTGTGCCTTAGCACTTCCACCATTTTTCTCTTGACTCTCCTGATATGCTTTTCAAAACCTTGCAAACGGTCGTTAGTACCCTTACGCCCCTGACCACTGGATTCCTTGTGATCCTCGTGGATAACCTGGAAGGGAGTCACCTTGCCAGACATTCGCCCACATCTTTTGAACTCAAGGTTGGCAACGCTACAATAAGACGACACCAATAAGATAAACCTTCTTGAGGAATGAGGCCGTCAAGACTTGGAAGATGGTGACACCCTCGACACTACCCAAGATGGGGCAACCTTGGCCTGCGATGACCAGGGCATAAGATATGCAAGGTCATGATATACATCACTAATAAAGCAACCCTGTCCTTACCGTTGTCGTATCGGCAACCATCGGTGGATTAGAACCTTGCCACCTGGTCCGCCTCACCATAGCGAGCAGGAAAACGGTTCTCTTCATCCCCCGCTCTTGGTGTTGACGTTTTCATCAACGTAACCGATAGGTTGGACCTCTACCATGCCTTGTTAATGACACTGCATGAACGATTGCCCCCTGGAACCCTCAATGCCTCAGAAGACAAGAGGGATTGTCATGGTTAAGAAGCAACAGAACACCGAGTCACTGGCAACCACGAGGAATCACCTTCGCCCCGTCAGCTTCCCAGATGAGAAGATGTCGAAGATCCTCCAGGCCCCAACCCGGATCGTTTCGTCGGACAACTACGAGACACGTAGCGACACCTAAGATATATCCAGGATACTGCACGTCCTTCTCTCCGAGTCATGAAGCCAAGCACGACCACTGAGTCCAAGAACCCCTATGGTAGGATGAGTCATGTGTCCCCCATGCGAAGTTGAGTCCGTGTGATGGTTCGAATGAAACCATGTTGTGTGTTGTTTGCTTTTATCTGTTTGTGTTTCGGTGTAAGTCGCACCTTTCCCCTAGGCAACAGGTATGTGACTGTATCACCTACCTTATCTTAATGTTTGTGTTCGGCCCTTTTTGGCACTTTCTTGCTTTCACTTGCACCATACCACCCCCTTTAGGCACCTCCTCTATGCTACTTTTCCCTCTCACCTTTCTCGTCAACTGAAGACCGGAGAGGCAAGATGCACCAAGGATCTACCTCGACAAGCAACTAGCACCGAAGACTTTTGACGACAACCTATTCAAGAAAGTGCAACCCCATAGAGTTATGCTTTTCCCTCAGGATTGGAAACCCGCCCTAGACCAACCTATACCTCACAAGCTACCCTGGCTCGAACCCCCTAAACCTATGCTTAACCTAGGGATTTGCAAGAGAACCATTTAAGCTTTAAAAACCATGTTCAGCATTGGGTTCATTATGGAGCTAATGATCATAGTGGACAGACACATTTCATTCTGAAGCCGGCACTTGGACAGACAATGCCATAGGGAAGATTGTTTTGAGGATGCATGATTAGTAGACTAATGATTTGATGAGGCCAAAATACATATCTTGAGGAAGTAGTTGAGACCCTTCGGTGGATCATGAGATTTTCAAGATAACATGTGAACTTGGTAGACCAAGTAGCATAACTTAATTCTTCCTTGAGTAAATTGGATTTAGTAGGACAATTATGATCACAAGCCAAAATTCTTGGTGGTATGATAATTTGCCCTTGTCAAGTAATAGTCATGGATTGATGAAGTTGCAATAATGACTCGAAGGAACAATTAGGAATTCTAGTTGGACATGAGATTTGGATTTAAATAGGTAATCCTAATAAAGTGTTGGTCTTAAGAAAGACTACATGGTTCGGAGTAATTTGGATTTAGTACGATGATCTTGATCATCATACCATGTTTCTCGGTGGATGATAAGATAGGAAAACTGGAGTCGTCAGAGTTAATTTAAGGATCTATATAAGCTTGACCTTGGAGTTTAGTTGGTCATGAGATTGGAAGTCCATGGATATACTGTGATAATAGCCCTTTCAATGGTTTGTAGATTATAGGAACTCTAGGAGACTATGTAGAACCCCATCAATATTGGATTTGTAGGAGTGATGGGTCAAGTATTGATTGATGGATTGATGAACTGTCGGGTTGGATTTGTAGGAAGGAAACAAGATGTTGGATTGGTATATTACGCGTTTCCTTGGCATAGAAATGCAGTACCTTAGACCTTGGGTAGGTTTGTAGATCACTTGGAATTGTAGTGTCACAATCAAGCTTAGCAGCATGTATGCTTTCCCGAGGATTTTTACATAGGGATACATATGAGTTAGCTATAGTATACTTATGTGATTTGGTTTAGTCCTTCCCTCAAAACCATGGAGATGTGAATAGCATGAGTGATATTGGACCTGGCCTATATGAGATGATACCCTTGGTGATATAGGATGATTTTGTTCAGAGTATTACTATTGGCATCCAAGAACAGTGCTCAAGCATAAGATGATAGACGTTCACTCACATCCTAAGATCCTTGAAACCCCTAAGCTTTACCGAGCCATAACATGGTCAGAGCATGACCATAGTCCTTGGATCTAAGTCGAAAGACTATGGCCAGTACTCCACCTTGATCACAACCCACCCTTTCCATAAGGAAGGTCGACGCGAAGAGCTAGAGTATGAGGGACCACAAACCCCTGGACAAGTAACCACCCAAAACAAATGCTGCTCCTAGAAGATTAAGACTAACTGGCCAAATATTGGTTCCCGAGCTTTCTCTCGAGAGCAAGCTGGATCAAAATGCCGCCAGTATAAAAGCCATTTCCGAGTCTTACCCCAAGACCACACCGTCTACACCTTACGGTTAATAGATATACTGTCAAGTCCTTTTTAGGTTGACTTATGCCGCTTCTCTCACGTATCCCATGAGCATTGTGTTTGTGTGATAGTTGGAAAAATATGTAGTTGTCCACACGGATGACGCCTTATTTACCCAATGAGAGAAAGGAACACTTTAGTGCTAACTGGGTGAGCCCCGAAGCCCCAATCGCCGAGCTTCCCAAGTGTAAAGTTTTAGCTTGAAGAAGTCGGACCCCTCAAAGCACCCTCCCTGCAGCAGAAGGCATTATTACCCAAGAAATATGAAGAACCACTATGGTTGGGAAACCACTATGAAGATGAAGAAGCATTGTCGGTGTTCTGGGAACGGGGGTACCCAGACGTGCCTGCCTGCGGCCCAGGGCGTGGCCCACCTCATCAACCAAACACAGCCAGGCGCGGCCCCACTCAAGACAAGGCCCTCGTGAGGCCCCTAGGCTCACGAGGAGGAACAACGTCAAGACTGGCAAGGAATGGGCCTCCCCAGGCCCCCTGCGGAGTGGCGGAGATCCCTATGCAGAGCCCGGCCTCAGGAGTCAAAGATGACGCAAGGAAGGACAGGCGGGCGCAGTTTCCCCTTTGGTGCAAAGGGATCAAGGACGTATGCGGGTTCCCAAAGCATCCCCCAAAGGTTTCCATTCCGGTGCAACAAGACCACGACCACGAGCCCCGCAGGGCGGTTGTCTTCGCCGAGCCCACCTCTGCATCATCGACACCGACTTTGCAGGCGAAGACCGCCCTTGGGCAGGGCGGGCATGTACTCCTGTCCCCCTTCAAAATTGGCCGTTGTGGGATTCCTTCCCGCCATTGCGATAAGGGAAGAGGACCTGGGCCACCGCTATATATAGAGGCTAGGCCACACCGTAGAGAGGACGGGAAACCGGCCCATTGGCTCATCCACCACCAAGCCGACAGAGGGCCAAGAACACCTCAGGAGCACCCTCACGAGGCTCCTCGTCGTTGTACTAGTTCATCCACAAAACTTCCACGAGAGGCAATCCACCAAAGCAGGAGTAGGGTATTACGCTTCGCAGCGGCCCTAACCTAGGTAAACTACCGTGTTCATCTTCTTCCTCGTCATCGTGCTAGTTCTTCGTTGTGTCCATCGAGTAGTGAGCTGGGTAGGACGTGGCTGCAGGGGATCTTCGCACACGCCCCTGTGTTCGAATCTTAAGGGTTTTGCGGAGCCCGAAATCCAACATTTGGTGCGCCAGGTAGGGGGCGTGTCGGGGTCTTCTCCAAGCTTCATTCTACCCACGCTTCACTGCTCTGATGGTCGGCGCTCAACAAGCTTCCCCCCCGCCGCAGCGAGTCAGCTTCCGACGACCCCGCCGCTGCCGCTGGAGGCCCACGCCCCGGCGGCATGGTACTGGGCGGCCAGTATCAAGCCGCCAGCATCGCCTCCACCGTCACCGCCTCTCGCGCCCCCCAAGCACACGGCGGGCGGGCGGCGCCCACGGTGCCGATGACACGCCGCACCTACATCGGGGACCTCAACGCGCACGATGCGCTGCTGCTGGCAAGCGAGATGCTCCGCCACCGCCCAACGCATGGGGGCTTCGACGCATGGGCCGACCACATCGCAGAGCTCGTCACCGTCATGCAGAGGGCCGTGGCCCCTCACTCTTCCTCAAGGCCGCAGGCGTCAGGCGCCAGGGGCTCGCCTGCCACGCCCGTTCCCCAACCCGCTGGCGGTGTGACCCCTCCGGCACCGGACGGGCCCGAGCGGGGCCCGCCACACGCTGTGCTCCTTTTACTCCGAATCCCAGTGACCAGTTTCGGGGCGCAGCCCGACCACGATGACCAACTGCACGGAGGAAGCGACGGGGCGCCCCACGCACACACCAACACGTGCCTCCATGACCCGGTGGACCCTCAACAGCCTGGGTTGACCAGGCAGGAGCGCGCCATCCGGCGCAGTGAGCAAGCGGCGCTGGCGTCCGGACAAGCAAGCAACAACGGAGGAGGCGCATCAGGTCGCCAAGGGAGCAATCCACACCAGGAGACGCACGGCCAACCCAAGGGCGGTGGCAAAGGTAAGCAACTCCGCTCTGAGGCCCGTCGCAGGAGGGTCTGCGAGAGACGCGCGCGGGGCGGCCTCCCACCGCCGCCAGGAGGGGACGTCCGCGGAGCCCCACCGGGCGGCTCAGGAGGAGGGCCGAGCCCTTATGTGGAGCCCTATGTACCATGCTATGTCGTACCGCTTGACGCTGGGATGGATCAGGCGCTCGCCGCAGGCGCCAGCACCCCCCAAGAGTAAGGAGCACCCTGGGCGTCCTCCCCGAGCCAGGCCTGGGTGTCACACCCAAGATGCGATCCTATCCTTATTTTGGCACGAGGGCCTCGACAGGGATAGAAGCGCATCTCGTCGTTTTGCAAGAATGGATATCATTACAAGTACATGTAAAGATGAGATGAGTATATGGAATTGGCTTACACTCGCTACAAGTTACATTAATATCACATCAATACAACAACATATCCAAACATCATACAGAAGAGCAGGGTCCGACTACGGACGAAATCAAACGAGAAAATGACATCCATCCTTGCTATCCCAGGCTGCCGCCTGGAACCCATCCTATGATCGATGATGAAGAGGAAGAACTCCAAATCAAACAAACATCGCCCTCACGTCATATCATCGCATTACCTATACCTGCAACTGTTGTTGTAGTAATATGTGAGCCACGGGGACTCAGCAATCTCATTTCCAAGGGTATCAAGACTATTAAAGCTTAATGGGTGAGGTATGGTTAAGTGGTGAGGCTGCAGCAAGCACTAAGCATTTATTTGAGTGGCTAACTTACGAGTACAAGAATAAAGGGGGATGATTGTCGAATAAACGGACGTGATCTAGCAATGACCTCTAAGAGATCTTGAACACCTATTTACGTCAAGCATAACCCCACCGTGTTCTCTCTCGGATAAGGACTCACGAGAAGAGACAGTCACGGTTACGCACACGGTTGGTGTCTTTTATTTGAGTTTACTTCAAGTTTGCTATGACCGGGTATTAAACAAAGTTTCCAAGTTGCCACATAACCGCGGGCATGGCTTTCCGAAAGATTTAACCCTGCAGGGGTGCTCCAACTCATCCATCACAAACTAACCACACGCAGCGGGAATAACCTGGACCACGAATCTCGTGATCTTCCTAGGCAATTCCACTGGAAAACCGCAACCTCGAGATTGCCCGAAGTATTTTCGGAATTCCTCGCACAAGACGTTCGAGAAAGGTAAAACAAATCCAGCAAGGCCGCCCGACGTGCCGACAATCCCGATAGGAGCCGCGTATCTCGTTCTCAGGGCAAATCGGATGGGTCACACTACGAGTCAAACCAAACCTCGAGTTTCCCCGCGGTGGCCCCGTAGTCTGCCCGTTTTGGACCAACACTCATGAGGAGCATTGGCCCGGGTTGTTGATTAAAGATCCTCGGGTTAATTACTCCCTATGCAGGTTTATTAGTTATTAGGCAAATGTAGTACCAATGTTGGGCCTTGCCAGACAAGTTTTATCCTAAAACAAAAATCAAGGGGGTCCCCATAACAACCCCGAGCATGTTAGGAGCGCTCAATTATGGAACATAACACCGGGACACAAGTAACTAGGGCGGCAAGAGTGGAACAAAACACCGAGCAAAAGGCCAAGCCTTCCACCCTTTACCAAGTATATATGTGCATTAAATTAAATAGTAATAATATTGTGATATCTGGAAAACAATTGCACCTGCAACTAGCAACGCTATAAGAAGGGCTGAGCAAGCGGTAACATAGCCAAACAATGTTTTGCTGGGATGTGGAGGGGTTAGAGGCTTTTCATGGCAATTTGGGAGGCTTGACATACAAGTGGTAGGTAGAGAGATAGCGATAGAAACAAGACATCTAGCATGGCAATGATAGTAATGGTATCCAGGGAAATGATCATCTTGCCTGAGATCCCGCTTGGAAGAAGAACAACTCCATGAAGAAGACGAACCAACGTAGTTGAACGAATCCTCACACCCGGAAGCGGTTTCGGAACTCTATCGAGAAGAAGCAATCCGGAAACAACAATCAACACATGAAAAACACCACAACATTTCATGATATGATGCACAACAAGGATGATGCATGTTATGCATGACATGACAAGCACAACAATCAATTCCTACACATTAAGTGAAGCTCAATATGCAACGAGTTGCATATTGACGAAACTCCACATTCAAATCATTTGGTTCACTCTCGTTTATGTACATGGCAAGTTTAAATGTTGTTAACATGGCAAGAGGTGAAGCATAAGTAAACTAGATATCTAGTCATATTAAATGAGGTCGGAAACAACATAAAGCATTTCTAAAACGACCACATATGTTAATTTCGAAATTGGTCCAGATCTGAACTAATCATGTTTAATATTTGTTAAACAGCAAAATAAAATGAACCATGCAATTCTACACGTCATTCTAGTCGATTTACATATATAGAACATCTCAAACGGAGCTACGGTCTAAAAGATTTGACCTTCACAAGATGCATATGTCATGAATGCAAAATGCAGGGAAAAGACAATCACAAACATTTCAATCATGAATGCAGAAAGATATTATGATACTACATGAAATTCTAGGCAAGTTACATATAGGACATGCTCAAAACGGAGCTACGGTTCAACCACAATCTACAATGCAAGATTTTATTTAAATCTGCCCAAAACAGCAACATAGCATTTTGCACACTTGAAAACAACAAGCTACAAGATTCCAAAATGCACAAACTAAGCATGGGGCAGTAGCATATGACACACACAGCATTTCATCTTCACATAACATACTCAAAATAGTTACGGAACACCTGGTAGGAAGCTCACAACATGGCAATAAAATATAGCAGATTAGGACTTAGTGAAAATAACAGGTTTTAGCATAGCAGATTTTCATGGAGGCATATTGGCAGCAGTAAAACTATATGCTACAGAGCATATTATGGCATGAAAATCTACTTCATAGTAGAGTACATGATGCATTACAAATCATTCCATTATGGCAACACCAAATTATGCTCAGATTCATGGCAACCATCAACACAACATGGCATCATGAAGGAAACAGATTCTCAGACTGAAAATTAGGCTAGTCATGAGCAGCAGTTTTTAGCAGATTGACATATTGAGCAACAGAATTAATTATGATGCTAAACCTATTCATGCAAACTATTGGCACAACATGATAGAGCATAACATGCTTAACAAAAGACTCCATGATGGCATCACCAAAAGACTCATAGAACACTAGCAATTCACATGGCAACACAGCAATAAAATAACAGATTTCCAGACTTTGAAATATTTGGACCCTCAAAACAACAGATTTTTATAGCATGTTGGCAACAAGAAAACGACACCTAAACATGCACTTCTATGACAACCAAAAATACCAGGGCCTAGCACACATGTCCAAGGGCATATCTCATGTTCACAATTATTTCATAAGATGCACAGATTAAATCCCACAAAATAGACAAACGGGCATCATGGCAAAAATGACATGCACACGAGCTTCCTCCAATGACAAAACTAAATGCACAGTTAAATTCTATGGATTTTCCTACCCCGAAAACATATATAATATGCATAGGTTCATGTGGGGAAATATGTCACAATTAATTATGCAAGTCTATGGCCTAATCCCCTTTTAGCAATTATAAATGCAAGTTAAATGCAAATATTTCAATGAACAGGTTTGTCATGCATGAAAATGCGATGCCGATAATGTGAACATTTTTAATATATTGTTGGATTGATTCCAATGCATGGTTAAATAAATATGACAATGCAAATTAATGGCAATTATGCAAAATGATGCAAAACAGCAAGCTTAGGTATTTTATCATGGATGAAAATGGCATATTGTTAGTCTCCACATTTTTCTGAGCATTTTACATATATAAAACATATTATTACGCCGCATGGTTTATTAATTATGAGCATTTAAAAGCATGCACTAATCTGAAAATCTGAAATGCCCCGGTTAAATGCAAATACTCCGCGCAAGGGAAAAAATATACTAGTGGGCCGAATCTACTGCGCTATTGGGTCAATCATGGCATGGGCGCAACATAATTATCCTACGCACAAGGCGAAGGATAGCATTACAGGGACGAGCATTGGGCTAGCTCACCATGGGTCAACTGGGCCGATTGGAGGCGCGGGCAGCCGATGGGCCGTGCTGGCCCAGGTCGATGCGAGCGGGACGAGCGGGCGCTGGGCGTCGTCGTCTCCATGCCCGCACGAACGGGAGGCCGAGCAGCAGCGGTCAACGGCGAGGTCAGCGGCTCCGGCGAGGCGGGGCGAAGGCGGGGAAGACCGGATCCGTCCATTCCCGACGGTGAGACGGCTTGGGGCGGTGTGAGCACGAAGATCCGGGTGGACATGGTGCTCCTGATTGCAATGGGAGAGAGAGAGAAGGAGGTTAGCGAGAGGAGGGGGAGCCGCAGAGAGAGATGGGGAGCAGAAAGGCGCGGCGGCGGGGTCGACCTGTCCGGATACGGCGGCTGGTCTGGCAGGGCTGCTCGCCGGCGGGGCTCGCCGGAACTCCGGTGGGGCTGACCAGGGAGGCACATCGAGGGCGCTGCCGGCTCGGGAGCTCCTCTTCCCGAGCGAGCACGGGGGCGCGGGCGGCGGCAGCTCGATCCGGGCCCGGGCGGGCTCCGGATGGGCTCTGCAGGGCCGCGGCGGCTGGGGGGGCTGCGGGGCGACGTGGCAGCCCCTGGTTGGCTGCGGTCGGCAGCGCGGGCGGAGGCGGCGGTGACAAGTGGCGGCGGCGGGCTGGAGGGGCGCGGATTTCGATGCTGGAGGGGGGAGAAGGCCAAAATAGGCAGGGGAGGTCGTCTATTTATAGCAAAAGATCTAGGGTTTGAGGGGTTTCACCCGTTTTCGAGCCGTTCGATCTCGATCGGACGGCTCGGAAGCGGAGGGGGTTGCTAGGTGGGTTATTGGGCTGTGTAGAGGGGTTGGCCAAGAAGAGAGGGAGGTGACGCGGCCCGTGACAGAGTTTTGAACCACCGAAAACATCCGACGAATAACTGATGACGGTGCCGCTACGGTCGACCGTTCGGTTATCAAACGACCTCCGATTGTGACGAAACTCGGCAGGCGGTATACCCACAATAAAACAAGACCGCAAGCCAAGTTTCGACCCAATCCTAGAATATTTTATACGCACTTTGAAAACAAATTTTTTTATCGATGCCGCAGGCTCGTGCGTGTGTGGTTGGACTCGAAACTGTCGTCGACAAAAACGGAGAGAACCGGCAACTACGAACGGATGCAAGTTTTCGAAAACGAGTGACGATGCTATGCAAGATGATGCGAATGATGTGATGATGAATGCGACAATAAAATGAATCACATGACAAGAATGGAAATAAAACGGGAATCTTCTGGAGCGTCGGTTCCGGGCTGTTACACTGGGGGCTTCCGTCGATGGAGCACCGGGCATGGGCGGCACGAGCGGGAGGGCGCCCCAGGCCCGCGAGGCGCGGCGCAAGGCGGCGCCCCCGCTGGCGAGCGACGTCGGACCAAGCCCCGGGGCCTCAGGAGCAATGGCCTGGGGGGAGCAGCAAGACACGAACAGCGCGGGCCACCCGCGGCAACTGCAGCGCCGGCACGGCCTCGGGGGCTGGGCCTCACGAGATCCTCAGGACGTTGTCTGGCTGGCGTACGAACGCCTCACGAGGCGGCTTCATCGACAAAACACCCTTGTGGCTGCGCCGGATGCATCGTGCTCATGTTTGGGCCTCGGGAGCGCAATCCTGTGGTCGCGCGGGGAACGATGCATTCGGGTTAGGGTCATAAGGGCGCGCAACCGAGCAGAAATGCATGGGATGGTTCTTGACGGAGTTGGGAGCCACCAGGCCACGCGCCTGGGGGCTTGCCCAGCTATCTGCGGCCGTGACACTCTCACGTAATAATGAGTGGGTTGTATACGCCCGGAGCCCCCCGAGGACGCGGAGGGGTTCCTTCCCACGCAATGTGGAAGCCATTGCTCCGCGCTAGCGGAGAAGACAACACTGCCCTCCGATGGTTATGCCCATGCAACATGGATGCCCTACGCTTAGCGCTGGGGGAAGACGAAGACTGGCCTAGGGGCCGGACGCGGATGTTGCTTGCTTCTTTTTGGTGTTCAAGTTGCCATTTTTTGGAAAGAAGTTTGAGGATTTCGAAACTCCATATTTAAAAAAAAAGGGGCGGGAATTTTTATCTCTAAGTTCTCTCGTTTTACCAATCTTGAATTCTCGCTTCCTGGATGGAGTTTCGCAAGGAGCCAAGCGCTCCGCACCACCGTGGCCCCTCACTCTTCCTCAAGGCTGCAGGCGTCAGGCGCCGGGGGCTCGCCTACCGCGCCCGTTCCCCAGCCTGCCGGCAGTGTGACCCCTCCGGCACCGGACGGGCCCGAGCGGGGCCCGCCACACGCTGTGCTCCTTCTACTCCGAATCCCAGTGACCGGTTTCGGGGCGCAGCCCGGCCACGATGACCAATCGCACGGAGGAAACGACGGGGCGCCCCGCGCACACACCAACACGCGCCTCCATGACCCGGTGGACCCTCAACAGCCTGGGTTGACTAGGCGGGAGCGCGCCATCCGGCGCAGTGAGCAAGCGGCGCTGGCGTCTGGACAAGGAAGCAACAACGGAGGAGGCGCATCAGGTTTCCAAGGGAGCAATCCACACCAGGAGACGCACGGCCCACCCAAGGGCGGCGGCAGAGGTAAGCAACTCCGCTTTGAGGCCCGTCGCAGGAGGGTCTGCGAGCGACGCGCGCGGGGCGGCCTCCCGCCGCCGCCAGGAGGGGACGTCCGCGGAGTCCCACCGGGCGGCTCAGGAGGAGGGCCGAGCCCTTATGTGGAGCCCTATGTACCATGCTACATCATACCGCCTGACGCTGGGATGGATCAAGTGCCCGCCGCAGGCGCCAGCAACCCCCAAGAGTAAGGAGCACCCTGGGCGTCCTCCCCGAGCCAGACCTGGGGGCTTCCGTCGATGGAGCATCGGGCCTGGGCGGCACGAGCGGGAGGTCACCCCCGGACCCGCGGGGAGCGGCGCAAGGCGGCGCCCCCGCGGGCAAGCGACGCCGGACCAAGCCCCGGAGCCTCAGGAGCAATGGCCTGGGGGGAGCAGCAAGACACGAACAACGCGGGCCACCCGCGGCAACTGTAGCGCCGACACGGCCTCGGGGGCTGGGCCTCACGAGATCCTCAGGACGTTGTCCGGCTGGCGTACGAACGCCTCACAAGGCGGCTTCATCGACAAAACACCCTTGTGGCTGCGCCGGATGCATCGTGCTCATGTTTGGGCCTCGGGAGCGCAATCCTGTGGTCGCGCGGGGAACGATGCATTCGGGTTAGGGTCATAAGGGCGCGCAACCGAGCAGAAATGCACGGGATGGTTCTTGATGGAGTTGGGAGCCACCAGGCCACGTGCCTTGGGGCTTGCCCAGCTATCTATGGCCGTGACACTCTCACGTAATAATGAGTGGGTTGTATACGCCCGGAGCCCCCCGAGGACGCGAAGGGGTTCGTTCCCACGCAATGTGGAAGCCACAGCTCCGCGCTAGCGGAGAAGACAACACTGCCCTCCAATGGCTATGCCCATGCAACGTGGATGCCCTATGCTCAGCGCTGGGGGAAGATGAAGACTAGCCTAGGGGCCGGACGCGGCAGTTGCTTGCTTCTTTTTGGTGTTCAAGTTGCCATTTTTTGGAAAGAAGTTTGAGGATTTCGAAACTCTATATTTAAAAGAAAAAGGGGCGGGAATTTTTTTCTCTAAGTTCTCTCATTTTACCAATCTTGAATTCTCTCTTCCTGGATGGAGTTTCGCAAGGAGCCAAGCGCTCCGCACCACCCTGAGGCACCTCGGGGCTGGATCACGAGGCCTTGTCACCTCAGGGGCATGCATCTTTCAGCTGTCGACTCCCGCTCGGGGGCTCCGACCGCGGCACTTCACCACAGCATGGAGTCTCGGGAGGCCCCAGGGCCTCCTGAGGCAGCACCTGGAAGGATGGAATGATGGATCGCTCGAGCATCAAAGGGGGTTTTTGAGCATCACGCCTCAGGAGCCTTACCGGTCATATAGCCACCCGCCCCCCTTTATGTCGTCCTTGGTTATCCGGTCGGCACCAAGGGCGTCGGGGCCTGACCCCGTAGTTGCGTCCTTGGTTATCTGGTCGTACGCAACGGTGGTCGGGAGATGTGCGGGACTGGGACCTGCCGACGTAGAGCGGTTTGAGCGTCAAAGGGGGCTCCTGAGCAGCACGCCTCAGGAGCCTTACCAGTCATATAGCCACTCGCCCCCCCTTGATGTCGTCCTTGGTGATCCGGTCGGCATCAAGGGTGTCGGGGCTTGACCCCGTAGCTGCGTCCTTGGTTATCCGGTCGTACGCAACGGCGGTCGGGAAATGCGCGGGACTGGGGCCTACAGACGCAGAGTGCCGAAAGGGCCCCCAAACCGTCCAACAAACGAGGAGGAAGCGTCCCAGACGGAGCCGCGGGCTATCTGGACAGCCCAGCCGCACCGCACGACGCATGAGATCGCCACCGCCACACAAGCTAAGTATACTGCCGAACCAAGCAAGAGCCTCCTGGCCTAATAACGACCCGAGGATGGGGTAAGAATTGTGCGCACTAATGTAATGATGCAGGTACTGCGGGTTACCACGCGTGGCCGTCGGGACCCCTGAGGACCGGGGCGGCAAGGAAAAAACGGCACAAAGGGAGGGACTCGACCATGATGAGCCGCAAGGCCCAGAACCCGGTGGGGGGCGGTAGCCGCGGGTCGCCCCTCAGGAGGGAGAGCCTCGCAAGGGCCCTACCGGTCGCCGTTGCCATGACGCATCGGTGGCGGCGCCGGGCCCCGCACGGGAAAGCTAGGACACGTCACGACAAGCGAGCGATCAGCAACTCGAGGAAGAAAAACAAGAAGGTGAAGGTAACACGCAAAAGATTAACGCCCACCAGGGCAGGGTTCTTCTTGAAACACTACAGGAACCGTGAAAAGGAAACAGGGGACGCCTAGGAGGAGAAGCCGCCGTCGCCGCCCGCGCCGCCGACCGCCTTGGCGTCAGAGTCGTCCTCCCCGCTGGAGGCGGGCACCTGGATGAACCGCTCCACCATGGACTCCACGTGCGGCCGCACCTCGCCCCGAAGGGGGCGCTCGAGCCCGTCAGGCACCGGCTCCCCAACACGCCGGAGGTCGAGCTGCGGGGCGAGGTGGCACAGGTTGGAGAAGACGAGCGTCAGGGTGAGGTCCAGGAGGTCGCGCGCGTCGGACTCGCTGTCCGCGTTCACGCGGGAGACGTCGGTCTCCAGCGCCTCTACCACCTTCCAGAAGAAGTCAAGGTAGCCCCCATCGCCGTGCACGTTCGGCAGCGCGGGGGCGTCCCCAACGAACCGGTTCACCGCGCTGGCCGCGCGGCTGGCGATGTCCAAGAACTGCTTGGCGCGTTGGGATTCCAGCAGCCTGGCATGCTGTTGGTGTCAAAACCGGTGGATCTCGGGTAGGGCGTCCCAAGCTGTGAGACCAGAATCGATGGTAACAGGAGACGAGGGGGACAAGGTTTTACCCAGGTTCGGGCCCTCCTATGGAGGTAATACCCTACGTCCTGCTTGATTATATTGATGATATGAGGATTACAGAGTTGATCTACCTCGAGATCGAGTAGCTAAAACCCTAGATGAGTTCTGTCGGCCTACAACCTAAAACCCTCCGGCTTATATAGACGCCGAGGGTACCTAGGGTTTACACATGGTCGGTTACACGTCGAAGGGATAAACATTCCTACTCACTACTCCAATCGTGGAGGACACGTCACGATTCTCGAAGCTTCCTTCCTAGAGACAGAGTCTTCGATCGATCAAGCGCTCGGCAAGCGGCCCATATAGTCCGGCCCATAAGAAATAGGTCGGCCTCCCGAGGACCCCTTAAACCAGGACTCCCTCAGTAGCCCCCGAACTAGCCTCCAACTCCAAGGGTCCTAGCTCCATCTGCTTCACGTGATCAAAGTCTTCGGCTTGCGAGGCGAGTTCCTTCCTCCAAATAGTGATCGGCCGAATTAGTTCGGCCTCCGACGACGTGTAGCTTCCCCGATCATAGATCGTGCAAACACCATGAGTAACCGGCCCTGAAGGCCAAATGTCAAGGAGTAAATAGTGCTCCCTGACTACTTTTCAGATGAAAGGTCACGACCCACCATGACCGCTGAGCCAGTCGTAAAGACTCGATTCATGTTTCGAGGCCGTTTTCACCAACACGATCCATCAATGCACAGATCGTGCTCCGTTTCACACGGGATTTGTTTAATCATGCACGTATAACGGCACGCATGTCTTGGGAAGCGGAGGGATTCACGGCGCAGTGAAGGGAGGCTAACCGGTGCCAAGACTAATAAAAGGGAAAGAAAACCCCAAGGCTTTAACCGCACTTCCCATTCGCATCCCTGCTTCTCCAATCTTCCGAGCTTCGAGAGCCCAGATCTAGGTTTTCCTCCCTTCCTCCTCCGAGCTCAGCCATGGCTAGCTCCGGCTCCAACGGCAAGTGGGAGGCTTCCACGGTCACAGACCAGGACATCCGGGACCTCAAGGACGCCAGCTACCTCCCCGCCAATATCTTCCACCGTGCCGCGGAGGAGGGCCAGGTGATCCCCACCCCAAGACTAGGAGAGAGGGTGTTTTTCATTCCTCATTTCATCCGAGGACTTAGCTTCCCGCTCCACCCCTTTGTGAGGGGCCTCATGTTCTTCTACGAACTCGACTTCCACGACCTCCCGCCGAACTCTTTCATGCATATATCGGCCTTCATCATCGTCTGCGAGGCCTTCTTGCGGGTCGAAGCACACTTCGGACTGTGGCTCAAGATCTTCAACATCAAGCCGAAGTGTGTCACAGGCGCACACGCAGACTGCGGCGGGGCAGTCATCAACAAGCTTCCCCGCGCAGTATGGCCATCCGGCACCTTCATCGACACCAACAAGACTTGGCAAAAAGAGTGGTTTTACATCACCGAGCCAAGGGAGGAGGGTGGAACTGTTCCTGCCGAATTCAGATCCGGCCCCGAGCAGATTGACCTCATGGGTCCGAAAGGGCCTCGACTAGGGGTCGGATACCGAGGTGGATGACCTGCAGAGGGGCATCGCCTCCCTGATCAAGGACAACATCGACCTTTCCAACGTGGTCCAGATCATGCTCCGGCGGCGCATCCTCCCCTGCCAGCATCGTGCCTCTCCCATGTGGACTTACCGGACTGACGATGATCCTACGATTCGTTAGCTCTTCCGCACTACTCGGGAGAAGCTGTGGAAGGCGGTGTTCAAGGCGCAGGAGAAGTGGCCGGCCAAGAAGGAGGACCAGGGCTTAAGCGCCGACAAGCCCCCTTCCGAGGTATAGCACAGCTTTATTTGATCAGCTCTGTTTTCCTAAAGAAAATCTAAGCACTTTCCGATCACTTTCGCGGGAATGGTTGAGCAAGGCCACGGGCATCAAGTGTCCGGCTCCACAGCCCGAAGACCCTAGGTCTCCGCTGCTGTCGGAGATGCTCGTCGTGGCGCCTTACAAGGCGCCCGAAAAGAAGGAGCAGAAGAAGAAACCAGGCCGAGCAGGCCTGCGCATCAGGGACCAGCCAGGGGCTGTGTCCGAAGAAACCCACGCCTCCTCAAATCAAGAGGAGGAGCAAGAGGGTGAGGGAGCAGGCGATTCCCCCCTCGCAGGAAAGAGGGTGGCGTCATCGGACGCCTCGGAGGATGTACCTCCTCCCGCCCAGAAGAAAGCGTGCCGGACACAGGTAGTGTTGTCCGACGACAGTTCGGACTTGGATACCGAGTCCGAGGACTTCGAGAGGGTTCCACAAAGGACCCTCAGGGTCAAGCCCCCACCTCGAAGGTAAAGATCTGAAGACTTCCCGAGCTATTAGTGCTAAGTTTTAAATGTTTATTAACATGTGAGCGCCTACTGACTTGCAGCCCACCACGCGTTCTCCCCACCGACCAAAACTCGGACGGGGAGACCCCGCCCGCCGAGCTGGCGGAGAGCGGGACCGCATCGCACCCCTCTCCTCCGGGCGCCGTGAAGGACGCTACGGAGGTGTCATCCCAACAGGCTCCTTTGGGGCCGGACACCACAGGCGGGGGCGATGACATTATGGTCGAGGCTAACACCTCGGCCGCCGAAGACCCGGGGGAGAAGCCCCTCCCGGATACTAAGGAGTCCGGACGAGGAGATGTCCAGTCACCTCCAAGGCTGTCTCCGGAGCGCACCATGCCTCCGGAGGCACCGGTTCAATCTCCGGTTGGAGATCAGGTCAACCGATCCCCACCGGCACCACCGACCAATGGGTGGCCGGCTATGGGGGAGGCTTTGTCAAGCGCCTCCATCTCTGGGGAGCAGAGCATTCAGTCCGTAGACAGCGGACTGAAGGAGCCTTCAACGGTCTCCTGACGGGCTTTCAGGTAAGCCATGTAATGCTCTATTTTGTGAAATATTAATTTCTTTGTGTTATCATTATATACATGACAGCCCCCGAGCCCCAGGTGAGTTTGGAAAAACTTACCTGGGGGTCAATAATAGGCCATTATCCGAACTATGTACAAGACAATATGTGTTCGGAATGTTATAACAGCCCTTAAAAGGACCGGACACAGGATCATATTTATGACAGTTCGGAAGTTTTGAACCCATGTAACTTGATATGGTTTTGTTTTTTACAGACTTCGTCGACGGCGGCGGCTGCTAATGCCGTCGAGCTAGACGAACTAAATCGGAAGCTTAAGAGCTCAGAAGACGAGCTGGACGCTCTGAACAAGAGATTCGACGAGGCGCAAGGTAAGCCGGATCAGAGTATCAAAACTCTTCATCACCGTACTATCAATCGCAGCATTGTTTGATATGTGCTGATGCTTACGCAGCCTCGGCGAAGGAGATTGAGAAGCTCAAAGCCGAGCTTGAGAAGGCGAAGCAGGAGGCTGCGGTTGAGAGGGCGGCGGCCAAAGAAGCGGCTACCGCGCTATCCGCCTTGAGAGCCACCAGCGACAAGCATGAGGCTCGGGTGGAGGAAATCCAACAAGAGCTCAAAGACGCCGGCCAGAAGTGCGAGGTCCTTGAGCGGAAAGGCAAGGAGCAGGCCGCCGAATTATCCACCCTGAAAACCGATCTCCACAAGGAGCGGGTGGATAGGTGGTCTTTTGAAGAGCAAGTCGGCCAGGCCAAGGCTATCATGGATGGTAAGCCGTTTTTATTGCAGTGTGTCTTCGGGGATAGCAAGTTCAAATTGCTTACCCAAGTATGGCGTTCCTCAGGCGCCTGCTCGGACCTCCAGAAGAGCGCCGCGGACGCAAACCAATTCTATGCTTCGCGTGGAGAAGGAGATGAAGCCCGGCTGTTTTGGGCGCAATTTGAAGCCCCCGAGCACTCTCCTCTCCTTGTTGCGCAGCTGAAGCAGCTGATGGAGCTACACCGGATGGCGAAGCCAGCCATGAAGGATCTCTGCATCCGACTATGTCCCAACGAGCCACTGCCGGGCAGCTACTTCGGCCTGGTGCAGAAGCTGAGAGACGCCTCGCCCCGGATCGACGCGCTAAGGCGATCTTCCTATATCGAGGGAGCTCGGATGACCTTTGCGAAGGCCAAGGTGCACTGGCCGGGGCTGGATCCGATAAAGATAGCCACCGCCCCTCCGCCTCCTAGAAAGGAACATAGGCGCCCCGAGCTATACTTCTCCGGAGTAATGGAGGGTGCTCGGGCGATAGAGTCGCAGTGTTCGAGAGAGAACATTTATGAGTAAAGCGTTGTAATATGTTCGAAGATCTTTGAACGCGTTTATATGTAAAATGCATGGTTTATCATGTCTTTCATGTTTTGCATCCTTTATAACTCCTGTGTGGCCGTTAAAACTGAAAGTTGCGAGTCGTCGGCTTCATCCCCCATGTAGATACTACGCAGGGTGTCTCTGCCAACGCATTGTTACCCTTAGCCGAGCTATCGGTACCCGAAGGCGGCAGTGTGGGGCGGACAAGGCAATCATACCATAGTGCTTTATTACTTTCACTTAGCCGTAGGGGTGCGAGAAAGGAGTGCGGGGGGCAAATGACTAGCCCCCAGGTGTTTGTGATGTTCGGATGAACCGTGGCCAAAGCCTATATCACATGGTTTGTACTAATACCAAACCCATCGTATGACACGGAATAACCTTTGACGAGATTTAGTTAAGCTCGGATTCGCAGACCGGTTCTCGCATACCATGACAGTCAGTTTTCGGCTTTCTTCGCTGAGGTGCTTGACCAGGCTAGCCGGAAGCTCAATCGCAGCGGTTCTCCCTTTGCCCTTTTAGCCGAACGAGCGGAACATAAAGGGGCAAGCACAGGAGCCGGGCAACCCAACTATTGACCCAAGACATAGTTCGGAACCAATGCATATAAAGCGGAATTCCAAGACGCCGAACGCAAAATCAGTTCTGCTTAGGGCGATTTTCTTTAGTTCGAGCCCCCGGTCTATTAGCCGGTTGCAACGTAAAGTATACCAAACAGGTTCGCAAGAAGAGAGGGAAAATAGAGAGTGCGCCAAAAACAGCGAAGTTATCATGCATGATACATCTGTATTTTACTCAACAACTCTTATTATTCAAATTGCCGATACAACTGTTTACAGGTATTAAAAATGAAATATAAACCTTACAGGAGGGGTTGTACCAAGGGTCTTCGGTAGGCGACCTGATGTCCTCGATGTGCCCTGTCGCTTGTCCGCTCCTGTGTCTCCCAAGGAGTCGTATACCGCGATGGGTGTACTTTACGGCGAGCGGACTTTGGAGGAAAGTCTTGAGAAGTCGCCGAAGTGTGAATGAGCTTTACGCCGTAACAGGTACTTTATGGTACCTGTAGTGTATCCGAAGATATGTTGATAGTGATAGTTCGGTCCAGCCGAACACTTACCCTTTAATAATTTTTCCCCACCGCTGCCCATGTAATTTTGAGCACGAAGTTGTGCCTCCTCGGCACGTACTTTGCTGGTTCTAGGGCCGGGCGATGGGGGGGCGAGTCCCTATTTATGGGGAGAAGAAGGTTCTGGTACGTCGGTTTGAGACCGAGTTCGCTTCCCAGCATTGGGTGCCTTTACGACCGGTGTCGGCGTTTGCCGATCATCAGTGTAATGGAATTCGGCCGCCAGGGCCAACGCATGTTCCTCAGTTTGGAGGGAGCGCTCTGTGTTGCCATTGACAGTAATGACCCCCTTGGGGCCGGGCATCTTGAGCTTGAGGTATGCGTAGTGTGGGACGGCGTTAAAGCGAGCGAACGCTGTACGGCCGAGCAAGGCGTGATAGCCGCTTCGGAAGGGTACGATGTCGAAGATCAAGTCCTCGCTTCGAAAGTTGTCGGGCGAGCCGAACACTACTTCCAGGCTCACGGAGCCCGTGCACCGGGCTTCTACACCTGGGATCACTCCTTTAAAGGTAGTGTTGGTGGGTTTGATCCTTGACGGATCTATGCCCATCTTTTTCACCGTGTCTGAGTAAATCAGATTCAGGCTACTTCCTCCGTCCATTAGGACTTTTGTGAGGTGATACCCGTCTATGATGGGGTCTAGGACGAGGGCGGCCGAACCCCCATGACGGAAATTGGTCGGGTGGTCGCGGCGATCGAAGGTGATCGGGTATGCCGACCATGGGTTATACTTCGGAGCTACAGGCTCTACGGCATAGACATCTCGAAGGGCACGCTTCCTCTCCTTCTTGGGTATATGAGTGGCGTATATCATGTTTACTGTTTTCACCTCCAGAGGGAATTTCTTTTGTCCGCCACTGATCAGACCACGGGGTTCATCCTCGTCCTCGCTGCGTGGGCTCTTGCCTTGGTCGTCGGATGCGAGCTTGCCGGCCTGTTTAAACACCCAACAGTTATGGTTGGTGTGGTTGGCGGGCTTCTCTTGAGTGCCGTGGATCTGGCAAGGCCTCTCCATGATCTTGTCCAGCGCGGTGCATCTGTCGCGATTGCCTTTAGGAGGCTTCTTCCGCTGCCCAGGTCGGGAGTTGCGGAAGCCGGCGTTAACAGCCATGTCATCGGCATCACTATTATTGTGCCGACGCTTGTTCTTGTTGCGCTTCGATTTCCCGTTTCCATCCCGAACTTTGGAGGTTCCGGGGTCTTCGGAGTTGTGGCTACGTCTTGCTAGCCAGTTATCCTCGCCCACGCAAAAGCGGGTCATGAGTGATGTGAGGGCGGACATTGTCCTTGGTTTGTCCTGGCCGAGCTGACGGGCCAACCATTCATCCCGAATATTGTGCCTGAAAGAGGCTATTGCTTCGGCATCCGGGCAGTCCACGATCTGGTTTTTCTTGGTCAAGAAACGATTCCAGAATAGCCACGTGGATTCTCCTGGTTTCTGGACGACGTTGCTTAGGTCGGAGGAGTCCGGCGGCCGAACATAGGTGCCCTGGAAGTTAGATTGGAATGCATCCTCTAGGTCCTCCCAGCACCCAATGGAGTTTTCGGGGAGGCTATTTAACCAGTGCCGAGCTGGCCCCTTGAGCTTCAGGGGTAGGTACTTGATGGTGTGGAGGTCATCTCCTCGGGCCATGTGGATGTGGAGGAGGAAGTCCTCGATCCATACAGTTGGGTCAGTTGTCCCAATGTATTGTTCTATGTTTACGGGTTTAAACCCCTCCGGGAACTGATGCTGCATCACCTCGTCCGTGAAGCACAGTGGGTGGGCAGCGCCTCTAACCCGAGCTATGACACCCCGGTGATCGGCGTCTGTCCTAGCCTGGTTTTGTTCCTGTCCGTTATGGTTGCGGTCGAGCCAAGGTCGGTACCCTTCCCGTCTATCGGGTGAGTATCCTCTGGATCCGTAGATGGATCGCGTACGACCTGCTCTATCGTCCAGGTCGTGTCGCAGGTCGAACATGCCATCGGGCTCTAGCGGCTCCTTTCCCTGTCTACGAGGTATCGTCGGCCTATAGCCGGTGTTGTCAGCCGTCCTGTCTCGTCCTCGAGGAGGGCGGTTTGGCTTGTCATATGGGGTATGTTTGGGAGACGGCGTATCAGTGAGCTCGTCATCGAATTGTGGCAGCAGCCTTCTACGTGAATAGCTCTTAGGTTGGTCCGATAGACTGGTGCCATATCCTTCCTCAGCCGAGAGGACTCTCGTCCATCGATCGTTGAGGTCATCTTGTTCGGCCTTAAGTTGCCGTTCCTTTGCTTTCAGGCTGCGGGCCGTGGCTATAAGTTGTTGTCTAAACAACTCCTGATCTTCAGGATTATCAGGGACGGCGAAGTCATCGGCTTCCGGGATGTCCTCCTGTATGACAGGGGGGAGGTAATTGTCGTCCTCGGAATCGTTTAGATCGTTGGGGTTGCGCCGGTCTTCCGGCCTCTCCTGACCCTCCAACGGGTGTTCAGGGATTTCGGGATCTCCGAGGTCTTTCGGGGTGTCCCCTTCCCCGGTGCCATCGGTAGCTTTTCTTCCCTTTTTTCCTTTTGACCGTTTATGCGGCTTTCGGCGTCATGACGACGCTTCATCCGATTTGTCGCCATCGTTTTTCGGAGTGTCTACCATGTAGACGTCGTATGTGGAGGTGGCAGTCCACCGTCCAGTGTTAACGGGGGTGAAGGGGCGATACTCCTCATCCATGTAATCTGCCTCCTCAGAGGCATAGTCCAGCATGTCGGTTAAATCCTCGACAGTGGCTACCAAGTGGGTGGTGGCTGGGACGAAAAATTCGTCCTGACCCGTGCTAAGCCCGATCTGAGAACAGATCGGAGTTGGATCATCGGTAATTTTCATCGCCGAGATCAGATCTAGGGCCTCGTCGAGTGTTGAGAGCTCGATCGGACCGGCCTTCTCGGAGCTTCCGGAGTTAACCTTCGATGCGTCCGCGCAGGGGGGTGTTCGGTAAGAACAGGTGTCCGGATGTCTGGCACTATGACCGGATCCAGACTGAAAGTTGGGTCCTCGCCGGGGCCGATCCCGTGGGCGGGACTGAAAGATGGATCTGAGGTTAAAGCCTCAGAGTCTTCGGGCGTGGCAGATGAGACCGCGAGCCCGGTTAGCAACTGGTCGCCCCGAGAGTCTACGGAGAACTCTAGGTTCCCAAATCTAACCTCCTGATCGGGGGCGAAACTTCCGACGCGGCCTGGATGGCCAGACGGGTCGGCGTGCAGCACAATGCTGCCGAAAGCGAAGATCTGTCCGGCGACGAAAGTGTCCGTAATGCGAACCTCTTCGTTGATTACAAGGCGAGGCATCGATTCCTATGGCTATCACAGCGGAACTCTCAATGAAAGCACCAATGTCGGTGTCAAAACCGGCGGATCTCGGGTAGGGGGTCCCGAGCTGTGAGACTAGAATCGATGGTAACAGGAGACGAGGGGGACAAGGTTTTACCCAGGTTCTGGCCCTCGTATGGAGGTAATACCCTACGTCCTGCTTGATTATATTGATGATATGAGGATTACATAGTTGATCTACCTCGAGATCAAGTAGCTAAAACCCTAGATGAGTTCTGTCGGCCTACAACCTAAAACCCTCCGGCTTATATAGACGCCGAGGGTACCTAGGGTTTACACATGGTCGGTTACACGTCGAAGGGATAAACATTCCTACTCACTACTCCAATCGTGGAGGACACATCACGATTCTCGAAGCTTCCTTCCTAGAGACAGAGTCTTCGATCGATCCAGCGCTCGGCAAGCGGCCCATATAGTCCGGCCCATAAGAAATAGGTCGGCCTCCCGAGGACCACTTAAACCAGGACTCCCTCACATGCGCCGCCTCGTCTTGGGCGGCCTGCATGGCATCAACCGCCTCCTGGACCTGGGTCTGAAGGGACGCCAGCTCCGCCCGGGCCTCCGCTTCACCCCTGAGGGCGGCCTGGAAGGCGGCATCAGCGGTCGCCAGCTGGGCCCGCAGCGCGTCCACCTCCTCCTGGAGTTCGCCAAGCTTGCGTTTCTTGGCCGAGGGCGCCCTGTAAGGAGGAGGGAATCAATCCGGAGCATGAAACAAGACAACCAATGAAGAGGGAGGCGGCGCAATACTAACTCATCGACCATGGCCCAGCGCCGGCGGACATGCGCCGGCCCCGAGGGCCCCCCACCGCTGCCTCCGGAGGAGGGCGAAGGAGCCGGCGGTGCTACGCGTTTCCCCGCGCCCGCAGCGCTTCCTCCAGATGCCATGGAAGAGGAGAAGATGGGAAGAGGAGAGGGCTTTCTCGGTGGAACGAAGGAGGCAAGAAGATGCTTCAAGGCTGCAATGCCCCCCCCCCCCAGGCAAGGACGGGGCGGATTTATAGGCGTAACTGCAGCCGTGGAGCGACGTGGGAGGGCAGGCGTCGTGCGCCTCTTGGGCGACGCGAGGCGGTTCGATCGGCGCAGTTCAGTCCGTGTCGCCTCGCCTGCCAACTGAAGGGTCACATCCGCGTGGCCC
The DNA here is from genome assembly GCA_039707655.1 of Elymus sibiricus. Taxonomy (NCBI): domain Eukaryota; kingdom Viridiplantae; phylum Streptophyta; class Magnoliopsida; order Poales; family Poaceae; genus Elymus; species Elymus sibiricus. The sequence continues at coordinate 213,691,884 of CM077665.1, read as the reverse complement.
GAGGAGTGGAGGCCCAAAGCAGCAGGAGCATTCAAGGAAGGGCAATGATGGCCGGCTCTGCGCGCGGGCGTCGTGTCAATTTGACATGGAGCGTCTCCTGACGCCCTCGGGAAGCAGGGGCATCGCCGCCCAGGCGTCCGACGCGTGTAAAGCCTGGCCCGCAGGCGTTTGGGGCCCGCGGCGCTTCAGGCCGTCCTCAAGGCTTCGCCCAGAAGCCGGCTCGAGCGCGCCTTGGGCCCAGGGGCTACTGTCGGCATTCTGGGAACGGGGGTACCCAGACCTACCTGCCTGCGGCCCAGGGCATGGCCCACCTCGTCAACCAAACACAGCCAGGCGCGGCCCCACTCAAGATAAGGCCCTCGTGAGGCCCCTAGGCTCGCGAGGAGGAACAGCATCAAGACCGGGAAGGAATGGGCCTCCCCAGGCCCCCTCTGGAGCGGCGGAGATCCCTATGCAGAGCCCGGCCTCAGGAGTCAAAGATGACGCAAGGAAGGACAGGCGGGCGCCAGTGCGTCAGGTGGCGCAGTTTCCCCTTTGGTGCAAAGGGAGCAAGGACGTACGCGGGTTCCCAAAGCAGCCCCCAAAGGTTTCCATTCCGGTGCAACAAGACCACGACCACGAGCCCTGCAGGGCGGATGTCATCGCCGAGCCCACCTCTGCATCATCGATTGCGACTTTGCAGGCGAAGACCGCCTTTGGGCAGGGCGGGCATGTACTCCTGTCCCCCTTCAAAATTGGCCGTTGTGGGATTCCTTCCCGCCATTGCGATAAGGGAAGAGGACCCGGGCCACCGCTATATATAGAGGCTAGGCCACACCATAGAGAGGACGGGAAGCCGGCCCATTGGCTCATCCACCACCAAGCCGACAGAGGGCCAAGAACACCTCAGGAGCGCCCTCACGAGGCTCCTCATCGTTGTACTAGTTCATCCACAAAACTTCCACGAGAGGCAATCCACCAAAGCAGGAGTAGGGTATTACGCTTCGCAGCGTCCCGAACCTAGGTAAACTACCGTGTTCATCTTCTTCCTCGTCATCGTGCGAGTTCTTCGTTGTGTCCATTGAGTAGCGAGCTGGGTAGGACGTGGCTGCAGGGGATCTTCGCACACGCCCCTGTGTTTGAATCTTAAGGGTTTTGCGGAGCCCGAAATCCGACAAGCATGAGAAGTCAACCGCCACTCCCTTGTCGACCATCTCAGCTATGCTACATCAAGCAACGCCGTCGATCAAGCACGATGAAGCCCTTGGACATTAGGAGAAATTAAAGAGCCCCTTTTTGGTCCAATGAAGGACGTGAATCCTGACTGGATCATGGTGAGACCCCTGTCAAGAGTGGTTCACCCCACTTGCCAAGCCTCAGACCTTGGGGATTGGATGGCTGGTCTATACTTTTGGGTAGCCAGCTCATCTAGGACCCCCTCCATAACTTTCCTAGGTTGTAGGAACCGTTTTCGCGTCAAATCTCTAAGCTTAGTGTTAGGGACGAGACTCAGTCCAAACCTTGCCACAAATGGCTATGGAGAGACAAGTGGACCAAATACTCAAAGACCCGCCAGAAACGTGCGTCCGTGACGATGAAGACAAATGACCGAAGATGAATGAAGAACATACCCGGGCAACTTACTCAAGTAGAAAATCTTGACGAGAAGACTACGATGACGCGCTTCAACACTCTCAAGGATGAAGACCACCTGCGACCGAAGATCTCCTGCTTTAAGGAAGATAATGACTTCCCCGTTAACGAGAAGCTACACCAAGACTCGACCATTCTAGCACGGGACATCTAGATGTCACTAACCAGCGTGAGTAAACCCGGGACCAGCACATAGACACACTACTTTGCCCTATGTTCCGACTTTGGAATACAAACACAAGCCAGACCTTTGCTCGAACCACGTTCATCAGGCCCTTAACTTTTAGTCAGACCTGGATTACCACAAGGACCCCGTTCACCTCTCAGACAAAGCCGAACAATGCACTCGAAGTTGTATCTTCAAGCACTTCAAGATCTAGTGGAGCAACCACATCGAAGAAGAAGCAACATGGGAACGTGAAGATTACCTCACCTCTGAATTTCCGCATCTTTTCTACACCTAGCCTAGGAATCTCCGGGACGAGATTCTTGTAAGGGGGGGTAGGTCTGTCACACTCTGTGTTTTGCCTCATGACTAAGTTAAGATGACTCAACAATTAGGGCCAACAAAAACTTTGTGTGTGCTTGTGATGCTTGACTTGAATGCTGATTGCTTGTTTGCTTGCTAGTGCTTTAATTCATAAAATTCCTTCTACTCTCAAACCCATCTCCTTGATCCAAAGCTTTTTCCAATGATCATTCCATGTCTATTGGACATACAACTATTTTTATAAAATATTATTTTGGACAAAAAGAATTTATTTAACTTAGGTTTTCAAAAACCCCTGGGTTGAGGTTTGAACTACAAGTCCTTCAATTATGGTATTTAAATTCTTTCAAAAACTATATTTGAAACCTATTATATATAAGACTTCCCAAAACCACTAAATATTATTTTTAAAGATTATTGTCCTATTTTATTTAAAGGATTTTTCTTAAGGCCGTAAATGGTCTTTTATAGGGAAAAATTATTTTTATCCTTTCAAAAAATATTTGAGAAAATTTAGGGAAACTCAGTGGACATATATTTTCCATATATAATAGTTTCAACACATGGTCTTGTTCAAAATATTGGACAAAACCCTCCAAAATGCTTTCTGGATATTTCAAGTATTTGAAATATTTCTATAAGAATATTCTCAAATAAATCTAGTAAAATTCTAGCAATTCACATATGCCATATGGGATGGCCTTGCCAAGTTTCTCAATCCCAATCATTTTGGTTCACCAAAATATCACAAAACCCTTTCTGTCCAGAACCAAATTTGAACAACTTTGCATTGTCATGTTTCTCCTTTTGATCCCAAACTTTGTGGGCATGCTCTAATCACTAAGGATGGCAATGGGTAGGGTATAGGGCGGGTACAATAATCCCATACCCATGCCCATGTTGCTCACGGGCACAAAACCACACCCATACCCATGCCCACGGGCACAAAACCCTGCCCATACCCATACCCATCGGGTACCCATACCCGATGGGTACCCATCGGGCAGCTCAACAATAGGCATATTATACCATCACCAATAGAAAATTCAGCAAAAAAACAATTTTCTTAATTCACAGTTAACAAACTGACAAATGAAAATCACACACATAAGTAATAATATGACTATGTTCACAAAACCAATGGTCTGACAATCACACGCAGCAGTAAATAACCTTATTACATGAGTAGCCAATAATAGCAGTGCAAAATTATGTAAAACAAAGTACATCTCCAAGTCTTGAAACATGATTTTATTAAATAACAAGTGTGCTTTCTATCGCAGCCGCCAACCAGTAGCTCCAAGTCTTCATTCTTGAGTGATAATTGAAGTAGATTCATCCTTCACACAATACAGACCAAAAGAATATGGTTTAATTATGCAGCGATAATCTTACAATTTAAGAGCAAAATCTTGAAGTGCAAACAGTAAGGTTGCAACAAAAGTATTTACCATCTCTTCTTCATTATCCTCAAGAACACTTTGAAATGTCGCAAAGAGAGTGGAATTCCAACCACCTAATGGAATAACCAACAATTAGTATGTAAACAGTAACGTATTTGGAAAATAAGAATAAGATGCAAGTGCAAACATTGAGTACCTAATAGATCAGCACGAGACCAAGCTTGCATGCACATCAGAGCTTTAGCCACATTAGGAGTAAGTCTGCTATGATGTGCACTAAGTACTCTACCACTAGTACTGAATGCACATTCTGAAGCCACGGATGTTATAGGAATAGGCAATATATCACGAGCAAGTTTCTGTAAGGTAGGATACTTGACGCCCCCAACCTTCCACCAATCAATGATGTCCAAGTCTTGTGTTCTAGGCAGAGCAGCTTCTTCCAAATATAATTCCAATTCTGTATGGGCTGAAGAAGAAGAAGAAGGCATGACGACACGATTGGACATGTAAAGATCCAAGAGTTTCATGGCTTCATCCTCTTCTCCAGTTGGGATTGAAGTAGCAGAAGCATCCCATGTGTCCTCACCTTCTGCTTCATCTTGGTATTGCTTTACCAAGTCAAAGATTAACTTCCTCACTTTCTCTATTTCTTTGGATGCATGATGTCTTCCGTAGAGAGGACCATAAAGAGCATTGCGAATATGAAGTTTGTACCTTGGATCAAGGACTGTTGCAACTGCCATAAGACCATGTATATCTTTCTAATACTTCTCAAATTTATCCTTCATTTCCTCAGACATTTTTTGTATAAGCTCATTTTCACTATTACCCCATTTCCTTATGGCCAAACGAATGGTAACTACTTTAGGGAAAAAGAGATTTGCTGTTACATACTTAGTTCCCGAAAATGACTCAGTGATATCAAAGAAGAGCTTCAACCTATCACACATTTCCTTTGCAAACTTCCAATCATCTTTGGTTGGGCAGCAATCAAATTTCTTTTCACGTGCCTTCAATTTTTCAAATATCTCTATGTATTGTAGCGCAATGCTTATCATAAGGTAAGTTGAATTCCATCTAGTCTTACAGTCAAGATTTAACCTTTTGTTATACTCTATGTTCAATGTTTTTGCCATCTTTTCAAACTTCTCATGTCTTTTAGGTGTTGCTGACCAAAATGCAACACTATCACGTACTCTCTCTACACCTTCCTCTAAGACACTCATTCCATCTTTCACAATCAGGTTTAATATGTGAGCAGCACAACGCATGTGCAGAAATTGGCCTTCTAACATAAGAGAGCTAGTATCCAACTTATCTGGCAATATAGTCATAGCTTTCTCATTAGATGTGCAGTTGTCCAAAGTGACAGTGGAAATCTTCCTCTCTAGGTGCCACTCAACAAGACACTCATACAAGGCTTCACATATGACCTCAGCTGTATGTGGACACGGCACATAAGCAAACCTGACACCATAAAACATAAATAAATCAAGAGTGGCTACATAACCATGGCAATAATTAGAATTCTCGAATATTTATAATTTTACCTTATAAGAAAGCTCTTAATGTTCCAAGAATCATTAATGTAGTGTGCCGTAACAGCCATGTAACCTCTCTTTTGATAGCCTGCTGTCCACAAATCTGTAGTGACAGCCACTCGGTGTTTGAAGCTTGCAAAGAAATTCACCATCTTCTCTTCTGAGCAGAATGCATAGCTATAATGTCATTCCTAATAGTATTTCTGCTGACCATCTTGAACAATGGTTGCAGATAAGAACAAAATCGACGAAAACCATGGTGATCCACCATAGATAAAGGGTACTCATGTTCGCAGATCATTAGAGCAAGCTCTCTCCTAGCCTTCTCTTGATCAAAAGTGTAATTTTCAACATTTACTTTTCCACCTTCAACCGTTGTCAACTTTAATTTTTGTTGCTTTGGACCCATAGGTGCATGCCTAGCAGGACAGGAGGCCAAATGAGAATGCAAGTGTTTGGTGCCATGTGTACCAAGAGCACTAAGTTTTGTGTGACAATAATTGCACTCAGGTTTCCATAATCCATCAACAAGTTTCTTTTCCATCTCATTCCATACTGCTGATGTGAGCTTCCTCTTAGTACCAACTCTGCTTGTTGTACCAGCAGCAGCAACTTGAGATGGAGTAGCTTCAGTTATTGGAGTGGCCTGAGCATCAGATGCTGGGGTACTAGCTAAGTTCACATTTTCAGTGTTTGCCACAGCTGAGACTTGTGCTTCATCTTGAGAAGCCTACAAACTGTACATAATACAAAACAACCAAGTTTCTGAACTGTATAGAACATAGTCTTCAGTTTCAGTACAAATGAACCAAGGTACAGAATGTTTAAAATGTAAAAAATCAAAAATATTGTGACCCCTAAATAGCAATATTTAAAATTAGAGTAACCAGTAACTAATTAAAATTCTTTGCACCAAAAACATGCAACAGAAGAATCTTAATTGGAAGTTTATAGAGATTAACTAGTTAATCAAACGGGCAAACACAATAGTGCACACACGAATACATCCATGTACTGCGTACACTATTATAGGAATATTGATCAGTTTGCCGTACACTAGTACTGAACAAGAATCTGTTCGATCTACACTAGTACTGAATACATCCATGTACAGAATGTTTCAGTAAAAATGTTTAAAATGAATCAAGGTACACAATGTTTAAGATGTAAAAAATCGACCAAGGTACAGAATATAGTCTTCAGTTTCAGTATAGAACATAGTCTTCGGTTTCAGTAAAAATGAACCAAGGTACACTAGTACTGAACAAGAATTCGTTCGATCTACACTAGTACTGAACAAGAATTCGTTCGATCTACACTAGTACTGAATCAGTTCATACTCATTTTGTATGAATAGGCAAGATTCATACCCTAAACGTCGGTAGTTTTGCCTGGTCATCTGTGCGGTCCTGCTTCCCGCCATATTGTACTAGCTCGCGGCCCGCCTCGTCGCTGTGACCTACCTCGCCGTCGCCGCAGCCCCGTGCAGCCGTGCTCCGCCTCAATGCGCTCGTCCTCGCAGCCTTGCGCGGCCTTGCCGCGTCACCCGTGCAGCCCTGCTCCGCCTCGAAGCGCTCCTCGTTGCATCCTTGTGCGGCCTTGCCGACTCACCCGTGAAATTTTGTGTCACCACAGACGGTGACTTAGATGGCTCAATCGCTGGGATAGATGGAGATTTGGGATGAAAAGGGAAGGTTCTGGGAGGACGACCAGGAGACGAGGACGTCAATTTGTCAATGATTCTATGGAGAAAAATCATTTCCTTGCGTATACTCCGGGCTGGTAGAGTAATTTACGGCAGAGTAATTTCCTCTTCGTTTTTAGATAACAAATGTTAGTACGTGGCTATAAGGAAAGTGATAATGGGGCAGGGAAGGAAGGTTGTCAGACTATCGGGTCGGGTTCGGGTATACCCACGGGTAAAGAATTATGCCCATGCCCTACCCATGATTAATCGGGTCGGGTTCGGGCGCCGCCCATGGGCACAAAACCATGCCCAGACCCTGCCCATTCGGGTCGGGTACCCACGGGTACCCATGCCCATGGGTAAAATTGCCATCCTTACTAATCACCAAATGCTGCCACCACACCAAGTGGTGCATTATGCAGAATAGTTTTGCATGACCAGATCTAATGAAACCCATTTCTACCCATTTCTAGGGTTTACCAAGTCTGCATTATCAACTTTCTTCAAATTAGCTGAAAACTTGTGATCAGGACCAATTGTACTTACCATTTACCCCTGGTAAATCTCAGGGCCATTGGATACACCTAGATGCCCTAGACCAGCATCAAACACCTTCAGCCATAAACTAGTGGACAAGCTAAGTTGACCCAAAAAGATTCTCCTTGCCTCTAACTTTTTACCACAGCATGTGCTAGCCCACTTCTACCTCCAGTAATTCTATCTTGCCCGAGGAGCAATAATTGGTAGCTAAAACCCCAACATTTTACTATTTGGATAGCATTGGCATGCCTCTCTTTCCCCTTTCCTTACATTCTGTACTTGTGATTGCCCCCAAACTTTACCACAACCTCATTTCCATACTGAGGCATCAATCCAAACCAAAAGATGGCATGCTCATGTGGAAAGTATGAGCAAATCATCTAAACCTAAGATTTGGAAGCAAATGTAGCTTCGAGCTACAAGTGCCAGTTATACTTATCTCCTTCGGCTCCAAATTGGTGGTTATGTAGTCCTTCCATACCTAAGGACACTGGACAAGGATTTGTTCCAAATGGCCTACAATAAAAACCCTTTGGATGAGCCCCAAGTTTGTTCCTGCAAACTTACATGCAATCAAAACCAACTCCACACAGCCCCATATGGATCCAAACTTCACTAGAGACCCTTTCCATGCGTGCCTCACACGCTAGACATGTTTGGCCGATCAAAACATCATCATAGGCAGTCCATGGCATGGTGACCACGTCATTGGCATGCAAAAGCAGTGCTCTGCCAATCATCCTTGTCCTGTAGCTCGCAACCAGCTCCGGCAGGGCATCCCAGCGCGCCAGGGGATCCCTTTCATCCTCCCACGCCCCTTCCTGATGCCAAGAAGCCTCCAAGGCGGCACTGGCACGTGTGCTCGCCGCGCCCGAGGGCACCCGAGGCGCACCCGAGCCCCCACATCATCGCCATGCGATCTCTACCACCCCCCGAGCACCCCGGATGCCCTAGTCCACTCTTCTTCCCTGCTACATACCCCCTGGCAAGGCCATTGGAGCTCCTGAGCTCGACCCCGTCCCCCATGGCCGCCATGGCACCGCCTCGGCCTCGGTCAAATTGGCGGTGCCCCGCCTCTCTCCTCCCCTCTGAGCTCCACCTGCGTGCCCTAGCTTCGCCACAGAACCTTCCCTGCACTCCATTTCCTCCCTCCGCGGCTATAGAGCCGTGCCCATTGCCGCCGTCGGCAACCTCCACAACGACTGACGCCGCGGTCGACCTCGACCTCCACTGGGCCAACGACCACCCAGGCGGGTGCGTCAAGTCGCCCCGAGCTCACCGGTGGCCGGAGCACCGTCGGAGGTGGCCGGAGCCACCAGGGCGGGTGCCGGCGCTCGCTCGGTCGGGCTCCTCTACCTCTCCCTGCTCTGGCGAGAGGTGGATGGAGGACCTGCCAGCGGGACCCACCGGTTAGTGGCTAAGGACCCCCCCCCCCCCGGTTAAGTGGAAGCGGGTTTTCCCCGCGGCCGCCTTTCCGCGCGGGAGGCGCACTCCCGTGAATGCACCTTCGGTGTGGCTGCTATGTGTGCACAGCTATGCTACTGGGCGGCCCAGTAGCTATTCCTCGCCTAGTGCGCCGAATGGCCATTTTTGTCAAACCTCTTTTCCGTTTTTCTTTTTTTTCAGGCAAGTTCAAATATTCATTATAAAATCATTCTGACTCCAGATTTGATGATTAAGAATCCTAGATGTCTCTAAAATCATGTCCTATCCAAATATGTGCAATGCAAATTTTTCCAGCAAACTTTTGTGTTGTTTTCAAATTCAAATCCAAATTTGAACTATGAGAAGCCCACATTGTAAAATCCCTAAAGAGTCCAAATCAACTCCAAATGGAGTGATTCAAGTTCCTAGGTGTCCATAAAATCATAACCTATTTCTCTAGCTATGGTTAACATTTTTCCCATGCTATATTTTGGCTGGACCAAATAAATAGCCCCATTTCCATTTATTCCATCTTAGAAAACCCCTAGGAAATTCATTCCAACTCCAAATCCAGTGAAACCACATTCTAAATTCTCCTAAAATCAAGCCCTAATTATGTTGGAAATATGCCCTAGAGGCAATAATAAATTGGTTATTATTATATTTCCTTGTTAATGATAATTGTTTATTATCCATGCTATAATTGTACTGATTGGAAACTCAAATACATGTGTGGGTACATAGACAACACTGTGTCCCTAGTAAGCCTCTAGTTGACTAGCTTGTTGATCAAAGATGGTTAAGGTTTCCTAGCCATGGACATGAGATGTCATTTGATAACGGGATCACATCATTAGGAGAATGATGTGATGGACAAGGCCCAAACTGTAAACGTAGCATTTGATCGTGTCAGTTTATTGCTATTGTTTTCTGCATGTCAAGTATCTGTTCCTTTGACCATGAGATCATGCAACTCACTAACACCGGAGGAATACCTTGTGTGTATCAAACGTCGCAACGTAACTGGGTGACTATAAAGGTGCTCTACAGGTATCTCCGAGGGTGTCTGTTGGGTTGGCATGGATCAAGACTGGGATTTGTTACTCCGTATGACGGAGAGGTATCTCAGGGCCCACTCGGTAATACAACATCACAATGAGCCTTGCAAGCAATGTGACTAAAGTGTTAGCCACGAGATCTTGTATTACGGAACGAGTAAAGAGACTTGCCGGTAACGAGATTGAACTAGGTATAGTGATACCGACGATCGAATCTCGGGCAAGTAACATACCGAAGAACAAAGGGAACAGCATACGGGGTTAACTGAATCCTTGACATAGAGGTTCGACCGATAAAGATCTTCGTAGAATATGTAGGAGCCAATATGGGCATCCAGGTCCCGCTATTGGTTATTGGCCGTAGAGGTGTCTCGGTCATGTCTACATAGTTCTCGAACCCGCAGGGTCTACACACTTAACGTTTGGTGACGATTAGTATAATTGAGTTATTATGTTGGTGACCGAAAGTTGTTCGGAAGTCTCGGATAAGATCCCGGACATGACGAGGATCTCCGGAAGAGTCCGGAGGTAAAGATTGATATATGTGATAATAGTGTTTCGATCTCCGGAAGAGTTCCAGAGTTCACCGGAATGGGTTCCGGATGTTTACCGAAGTGTTCGGGTGCAGCAACACTTTATATGGGCCAAAGGGATAAAGCCCACGAGGTATTGGAAAGTGCAAAAAGTAGTTTTGCTGCCGCGTAAGCGGTACTACCGCTTGGTGAAGCGGTACTACCGCCCGAGCGGTACTACCGCTTGTGTGAAGCGGTACTACCGCCCAAGCGGTACTACCGCTTGTGTGAAGCGGTACTACCGCTTGTGCGCGGCTGTGCACGGTTCGGCAGGGATCCGAGTTGGACTCTTTCCCTGCGGGCCAAACCGACCTTGTGCGGGCAAAACCGACCTAGAGGAGGCTTTTACTCCAAGTTTAGACCCCAAGGCTCAACATATAAATAGAGGGGCAGGGCTAGCACACGGGACACATCAGGATTTCCCAAGCCGTGTGCCGGCAACCCTAGCCCTCTAGTTCCTCCGTCATAATCTCCGTAGTGCTTGGCGAAGCCCTGCAGAGATTGTTCCTCACCACCATCACCACGCCGTCGTGCTGCTGGAACTCAACCACTACTTCACCATCGCTCGCTGGATCGAGGAGGTGAAGGCGTCATCAAGCCGTACGTGTGTTGAACGCGGAGGTGCCGTCCGTTCGGCACTAGATCGGAAGGATCGTGATTGGATCGCGGGACGCTCGGCGATTTGGATCGCGAAGACGTTCGACTACATCAACCGCGTTTCTTAAACGCTTCCGCTTAGCGATCTACAAGGGTATGTAGATTCACTCTCCCTCTCGTAGATGCTCATCACCATGGATAGATCTTGTGTGTGCGTAGGAAAATTTTTGTTTCCCATGCAACGTTCCCCAACAGTGGCATCATGAGCTAGGTCTATGCGTAGATGAGATCTCGAGTAGAACACAAACGAGTTGTGGGCGTGGGTGTATACATATTGCTTGCCGTTACTAGTTGATACTTGATTCAGCGGCATTGTGAGATGAAGCGGCCCGGACCGACATTACGCGTACGCTTACGCGAGACTGGTTTTACCGCTGCGTGCACTTGTTGCATAAAGGTGACTGGCGGGTGTCTGTCTCTCTCACTTTAGTTGAATCGGTTCAATGAAGAGGGTTCTTTTAGAAGATCAAAAAGCAATCACTACACCACGTTGTGGTTTTGCGTAGGTAAGAACGGTTCTTGCAAACCCGTAGCAGCCACGTAAAATTTGCAACAACAATTAGAGGACGTCTAACTTGTTTTTGCAGGGTATGTTGTGATGTGATATGGCCAATTACATGATGAGATATATGTGATGTATGAGATGATCATGTTTTGTATAGAATATCACGACTTGCATGTCGATGAGTACGGCAACTGGCAGGAGCCATAGAGTTGTCTTTAATTATTGTATGACCTGCGTGTCAATCATTAAGCGCTATGTAATGCTTTACTTTATCGCTAAACGTTAGCTATAGTCGTGGAAGCAACAGTCGGCGCGACAACCTTATGGCGACACGTTGATGGAGATCAAGATGATGGAGATCATGGTGTCATGCCGGTGACGATGGAGATCATGCCGGTGCTTTGGAGATGGAGATCAAAAGCACAAGTTCATGGCCATATCATGTCACTTATGATTTGCATGTGATGTTAATCCTTTTATGCATCTTATTTTGCTTAGGACGACGGTAGCATTATAAGGTGATCCCTCACTTAAATTTCAAGATAAATTGTGTTCTCCCCAAGTGTGCACCGTTGCGAAAGTTCGTCGTTTCGAGACACGCCGTGATGATCGGGTGTGATAGACTCTACGTTCGCATACAACGGGTGTAAGCCATGTTACACGTGCGGAACACTCGGGTTAAACTTGACGAGCCTAGCATGTACAGACATGGCCTCGGAACACAAGAGACCGAAAGGTCGAACATGAGTCATATAGTAGATATGATCAACATGAAGATGTTCACCATTGAAACCACCTCAACTCACGTGATGATCGGACTTGAGTTGGTGGATTTGGATCATGTTACACTCGAATGATCGGAGGGATGTCAATTTGAGTGGGAGTTTTTTAAGTAATATGATTAACTAAACTCATTATCTAAAGAACAATAGTCTAAGTTGTCTTTGCAATATCCATGTTGTAGATCATGGCTCGCGCAGTAGCACCCCTGAATTTTAATGCGTTCCTAGAGAAAGCTAAGTTGAAAGATGATGGAAGTAACTTTGTGGACTGGGCCCGTAATCTAAGGATTATCCTTACGGCTTCCCAGAAGGCTTATGTCCTTGATGCACCGCTTGGTGATCCACCCGCTCCAGTTGAGTCTCTAGACGTTGTGAACGCCTGGCAGGCTCGTTCTGATGATTACTCAATAGTTCAATGTGCAATGTTGTATGGCTTAGAACCGGGACTTCAAAGACGTTTTGAACGTCATGGAGCATATGAGATGTTCCAGGAGTTGAAGTTTATCTTTCAGAAGAATGCCCGGATCGAGAGATATGAGATCTCCGATAAGTTCTATGCTTGCAAGATGGAGGAGAACGGATCTATCAGTGATCACGTGCTCAGAATGTCTGGGTACTCCACCCGTCTGGCTGAGTTAGGGATGCCCCTTCCGCCAGAGGCTATCACTGACAGAGTTCTTCAATCATTGCCACCTAGCTACAAGAGCTTCGTGTTGAACTATAACATGCACGGGATGAACAAGTCAGTCGCCGAGCTGTTTGCGATGCTGAAAGCCGCTGAGTCTGAAATTCAGAAGGAGCATCAAGTGTTGATGGTCAATAAAACCACTAGTTTCAAGAAAAATGGCAAGGGTAAGAAGGGTAACTCCAAGAAGAGTGGCAAAGCAGTTGCTCCTCTCGTGAAGAAACCCAAGGCTGGACCCAAACCAGAAACTGTGTGTTTTCATTGCAAGGGAACTGGACACTGGAAGCGGAATTGCCCCAAGTATTTGGCTGACAAGAAGGCGGCCAACAACAAACAAGGTATATATGATATACATGTTATTGATGTGTACCTTACCAACTCTCGTTGTAGTGCCTGGGTATTTGATACCGGTGCGGTTGCTCATATTTGCAACTCAAAACAGGAACTGCGGAATAGACGGAGGCTGGCAAAGGACGAAGTGACGATGCGCGTGGGAAATGGTTCCAAGGTTGATGTGATCACCGTCGGCACGCTCGCTCTTCGATTACCATCGGGATTAGTGATGAACCTGAATAATTGTTATTTAGTGCCTGCGTTAAGCATGAACATTATATCTGGATCTTGTTTATTGCGAGACGGTTACTCATTTAAATCAGAGAATAATGGTTGTTCTATTTACATGAGTAATATCTTTTATGGTCATGCACCCGATGTGAGGGGTTTATTCTTATTGAATCTCGATAGTAATGATACACATGTTCATAACATTGATGCCAAAAGATATAGAATTGATAATGATAATACCACTTTCTTGTGGCACTGCCGTTTAGGTCATATTGGCGTAAAACGCATGAAGAAGCTCCATGCTGATGGACTTTTGGAGTCACTTGATTTTGAATCACTTGACACATGTGAGCCATGCCTCATGGGCAAGATGACTAAAACGCCGTTCTCTGGAATAATGGAACGGGCAAGTGACTTATTGGAAATCATACATACTGATGTGTGCGGTCCAATGAGTATTGAGGCGCGCGGTGGTTATCGTTACTTTCTCACCTTCACTGATGACTTAAGTAGATATGGGTATATTTACTTAATGAAACACAAGTCTGAAACATTTGAAAAGTTCAAACAATTTCAGAGTGAAGTTGAGAATCATCGTAACAAGAAGATTAAATTCCTACGATCTGATCGAGGAGGAGAATATCTGAGTTATGAGTTTGGCAGTCACTTAAGACAGTGTGGAATTGTTTCACAATTGACACCGCCTGGAACACCACAGCGTAATGGTGTGTCCGAACGTCGTAATCGAACCTTATTAGATATGGTGCGATCTATGATGTCTCTTGCCGATTTGCCACTATCGTTTTGGGGTTATGCATTAGAGACAGCTGCATTCACTTTAAATAGGGCACCATCGAAATCCGTTGAGACGACGCCATATGAACTTTGGTTTGGCAAGAAGCCAAAGCTGTCGTTTCTTAAAGTTTGGGGATGTGATGCTTATGTCAAAAAGCTTCAGCCTGAAAAGCTGGAACCCAAAGCGGAGAAATGCGTCTTCATAGGATACCCAAAAGAGACAATTGGGTATACCTTCTACCTCAGATCCGAGGGCAAAGTGTTTGTCGCTAAAAACGGAACATTTCTTGAGAAAGAGTTTCTCTCGAAAGAATTGAGTGGGAGGAAGATAGAACTTGATGAGGTTGTTGAACCTTTACTTCAACCTGAGAGTAGCGCAGCGCAGAAAGTTGTTTCTGTGGAGCCTACATTAGCTGAAGAGGAAGTTAATGATGATGATCATGAAGCTTTGGATCAAGTTGCTATCGAACCTCGTAGGTCGACAAGGACGCGTACTGCTCCTGAGTGGTACGGCAACCCTGTCTTAGAGGTCATGTTGTTAAACAACGATGAACCTACGAGCTATGGAGAAGCGATGATGAGCCCGGATTCCGAGAAGTGGTTAGAGGCCATGAAATCCGAGATGGGATCCATGTATGAAAACAAAGTCTGGACTTTGGAAGTATTACCTGAAGGGCGTAAGGCCATTCAGAACAAATGGATCTTTAAGAGGAAGACGGACGCGGACGGTAATGTCACCGTCTATAAAGCTCGACTTGTGGCAAAGGGTTTATCACAAGTTCAAGGAGTTGACTACGATGAGACCTTCTCACCCGTAGCGATGCTTAAGTCCGTCAGAATCATGTTAGCAATAGCTGCCTTTTTCGATTATGAAATTTGGCAGATGGATGTCAAAACAGCGTTCCTTAACGGTTTCCTTAAGGAAGAGTTGTATATGATGCAACCAGAAGGTTTTGTCGATCCAGAGAATGCTGACAAAGTTTGCAAACTCCAGCGATCCATTTTATGGACTGGTGCAAGCATCTCAGAGTTGGAATCTTCGTTTTGATGAGGTGATCAAAGCGTTCGAGTTTATACAAGTTTACGGAGAAGCTTGTATTTACAAGAAAGTGAGTGGGAGCTCTATAGCGTTTCTAATATTATATGTGGATGACATATTGCTGATTGGAAACAATATAGAAATGCTGGAAAGCGTAAAGGAATATTTGAACAAGAGTTTTTCAATGAAGGACCTAGGAGAAGCTGCTTTCATATTAGGCATCAAGATCTATAGAGATAGATCGAGACGCTTAATAGGACTTTCACAAAGCACATACCTTGATAAGATTTTGAAGAAGTTCAAAATGGATCAGTCCAAGAAGGGGTTCTTGCCTGTTTTGCAAGGTGTGAAGTTGAGTAAGACTCAATGCCCAGTGACTGCAGAAGATAGAGAAAAGATGAGTGTCATCCCCTATGCTTCAGCCATAGGCTCTATCATGTATGCAATGCTGTGCACAAGACCCGATGTCAGCCTTGCCATAAGTATGGTCGGAAGGTTTCAAAGTGATCCAGGAATGGAACACTGGACGGCGGTCAAGAATATCCTGAAGTACCTGAAAAGGACTAAGGACATGTTTCTCGTTTATGGAGGTGATCAAGAGCTCGTCGTAAAGGGTTACGTCGATGCAAGCTTTGACACTGATCCGGATGACTCTAACTCGCAAACCGGATACGTATTTATTCTTAATGGGGGTGCGGTTAGCTGGTGCAGTTCCAAGCAAAGCGTGGTAGCAGATTCTACATGCGAAGCGGAGTACATCGCTGCCTCGGAGGCGGCGAAGGAAGGTGTCTGGATGAAGGAGTTCATGACAGATCTTGGAGTAGTGCCTAGTGCACTTAACCCAATGACTCTGTTTTGTGATAATACTGGTGCCATTGCTCTAGCCAAGGAACCAAGATTTCAAAAGAGGACCAGACACATAAAGCGACGTTTCAATTCCATCCGCGATTACATCAAGGAGGACGACATAAATATTTGCAAAGTACACACGGATCTAAATGTTGCAGATCCGATGACTAAACCTCTTCCAAAGGCTAAACATGAACAACACCAGAACTGCATGGGTGTTCGATTCATTACAATGTAAATCACATAGTGATGTGAACTAGATTATTGACTCTAGTGCAAGTGGGAGACTGTTGGAAATATGCCCTAGAGGCAATAATAAATTGGTTATTATTATATTTCCTTGTTAATGATAATTGTTTATTATCCATGCTATAATTGTATTGATTGGAAACTCAAATACATGTGTGGGTACATAGACAACACTGTGTCCCTAGTAAGCCTCTAGTTGACTAGCTTGTTGATCAAAGATGGTTAAGGTTTCCTAGCCATGGACATGAGATGTCATTTGATAACGGGATCACATCATTAGGAGAATGATGTGATGGACAAGGCCCAAACTGTAAACGTAGCATTTGATCGTGTCAGTTTATTGCTATTGTTTTCTGCATGTCAAGTATCTGTTCCTTTAACCATGAGATCATGCAACTCACTAACACCGGAGGAATACCTTGTGTGTATCAAACGTCGCAACGTAACTGGGTGACTATAAAGGTGCTCTACAGGTATCTCCGAGGGTGTCTGTTGGGTTGGCATGGATCAAGACTGGGATTTGTTACTCCGTATGACGGAGAGGTATCTCAGGGCCCACTCGGTAATACAACATCACAATGAGCCTTGCAAGCAATGTGACTAAAGTGTTAGCCACGAGATCTTGTATTACGGAACGAGTAAAGAGACTTGCCGGTAACGAGATTGAACTAGGTATAGTGATACCGACGATCGAATCTCGGGCAAGTAACATACCGAAGAACAAAGGGAACAGCATACGGGGTTAACTGAATCCTTGACATAGAGGTTCGACCGATAAAGATCTTCGTAGAATATGTAGGAGCCAATATGGGCATCCAGGTCCCGCTATTGGTTATTGGCCGTAGAGGTGTCTCGGTCATGTCTACATAGTTCTCGAACCCGCAGGGTCTACACACTTAACGTTTGGTGACGATTAGTATAATTGAGTTATTATGTTGGTGACCGAAAGTTGTTCGGAAGTCTCGGATAAGATCCCGGACATGACGAGGATCTCCGGAAGAGTCCGGAGGTAAAGATTGATATATGTGATAATAGTGTTTCGATCTCCGGAAGAGTTCCAGAGTTCACCGGAATGGGTTCCGGATGTTTACCGAAGTGTTCGGGTGCAGCAACACTTTATATGGGCCAAAGGGATAAAGCCCACGAGGTATTGGAAAGTGCAAAAAGTAGTTTTGCTGCCGCGTAAGCGGTACTACCGCTTGGTGAAGCGGTACTACCGCCCGAGCGGTACTACCGCTTGTGTGAAGCGGTACTACCGCCCAAGCGGTACTACCGCTTGTGTGAAGCGGTACTACCGCTTGTGCGCGGCTGTGCACGGTTCGGCAGGGATCCGAGTTGGACTCTTTCCCTGCGGGCCAAACCGACCTTGTGCGGGCAAAACCGACCTAGAGGAGGCTTTTACTCCAAGTTTAGACCCCAAGGCTCAACATATAAATAGAGGGGCAGGGCTAGCACACGGGACACATCAGGATTTCCCAAGCCGTGTGCCGGCAACCCTAGCCCTCTAGTTCCTCCGTCATAATCTCCGTAGTGCTTGGCGAAGCCCTGCAGAGATTGTTCCTCACCACCATCACCACGCCGTCGTGCTGCTGGAACTCAACCACTACTTCACCATCGCTCGCTGGATCGAGGAGGTGAAGGCGTCATCAAGCCGTACGTGTGTTGAACGCGGAGGTGCCGTCCGTTCGGCACTAGATCGGAAGGATCGTGATTGGATCGCGGGACGCTCGGCGATTTGGATCGCGAAGACGTTCGACTACATCAACCGCGTTTCTTAAACGCTTCCGCTTAGCGATCTACAAGGGTATGTAGATTCACTCTCCCTCTCGTAGATGCTCATCACCATGGATAGATCTTGTGTGTGCGTAGGAAAATTTTTGTTTCCCATGCAACGTTCCCCAACAAATTAATGGGTGCATCCACTCATTTTTATAAAAGTATTTTCTATAGAATCCTTATAGGATCATCATTTTCTTCATTTGCACCATTCAAAAAGGCTCATTGATCCAACTCCACTAGAGCTACTTTAGGTATTTTTCTTAAGACCAGAGATGTCCAACAAAAATAAATTTCCTATTTATAGATCACTTTTATTTCTCTGCTTGTTGTGTTGCTTATTATGGTTGTTTCCGACGGTAGTTGACGAAGTTGGAAGCACAAATGCTCCCTTGGTGGTATTGATAATTCATGACAACATACATTGTCTCTTGGACTAATAGTTTTACCTAGCTTATTTCAAATGAAGTCCACAGAGAGGATTGGCTAAGGATTGTGTGGAGAACATCCCCAAGGAAGGGAAAGGAATAACATTGGCCATAATTCAAGATTGAAGACTCTACACTTTATATTTTCTGAGTAATCACTTTTGAGTCCACAGGAAAGCCAATACTATTAAAAGGGGATAAGGAATTATGATGATCTGGTTGCTCAAGTGCTTAGAGATTAGCCACCAAAAAGACTCATCCATTCTCCCACAAAATACTCTGTCCAAAACCTAAAGTTCAAAATCGGTGCCACCAAGTTTTCCCACTCGGCCATACCGATTTTCCCTTGAGACAAAACCTAGCCAAAACCCTAGCAATTCGGTACAACCAATATTGGTTTCGGTACGACCGAGAATCAGTGACCAACTCTCTGGTTAGCTAATTCCTAAACTTGGAATTTCCGAGATGGGTGAATCGGTGTCACCGAGATGAGGAACTGCCCTGGTCAGACCAAAATCGGTAGGACCGAGTTGTAAAGTTGCCACATTTTGCACCAGTCGGTGCAACCGAGTTTTCACTTCGGTTTCACCGAGTTGGGAAATAATTTTGTAACGGTTGGAGTTTTGGAGATACCTATATATACCCCTCCACCACCTCTCACTCGGAAGAGAATCACTCGGAATTGATCTACACGTGCCCCATTCATTTTTCTGAGAGAGAGCCACCTACTTATGTGTTGAGATCAAGATCATCAACCATATGGATCTTGATTTCTAGCCTCCCCAAGTTGCTTTCCATCCAATCAATCTCTTCTACCCATGCCAAACCTGTGAGAGAGTGATTGAGTGTTGAGGAGACTATCTTTTGAAGCACAAGAGCAAGGAGTTCATCATACTACCACAACTATTACCTTTTCGATGGTGGTGCCTCCTAGATTGGTTAGGTGTCGCTTGGGAGCCTCCTTCTTTGTGATTGTGGAGTTCAACCAAGAAGTTTGTATGGGGAAGGAGATCGCCTATTCGTGAAGATCTACCCATAGTGAGGCTAGCCCTTCGTGGACAGAAGCCGTGATGGAATAGACGAGGTTGCTACTTCATGGACCCTAACGGGTGGAGCCCTCCGTGGACTCTCGCGACCGCTACCCTTCGTGGGTTGAAGACTCCATCAGCATGGACGTACGGTAGCGCCACCTATCGGAACCATGGAAAAAATCTTCATGTCATTTATTGCGTTTGATCTTCCTATCCCTACTCTCTTACATATGATTGTCTTTACTTTCCGCTGCCATACTTGTTGACTAGCATGTGTAGGGTGCATTGGACTTGTTATAATTGCTAAAATCTGCCAACCAATTAACTTGGGAAAAGGTTAGGTTTTAATTTTGTCAAGTAGTCTATTCACCCCCCTCTAGACGCCTCTTCTAGTGATCCCATAGAAGTAGACGGAGTGCTCGGAGTTGGACCAGAAGCGTATGAAGACCTCGAAGACTTTGCTGACCCAAGCAAGCAGCCGTTTGACCATGTTGATGAAACTATTTCTTGCAGGGCATTATAGTACTTTTATTGTTGCATGAAAGAGCATGTCGATGACGTGGTGACAACCTTGATGGGTTGGTCTCCGATGCATTTCTTGTTGATACTTGCATTGTGCATGACCCCACATTCCTATGAGGGTTATGCAGGTGGGAAGTAGTTAGGATGCTAAGTAGCTGCTACGCAAATGGGACGGGATATGCATGAGATGGAAAACAAATGTTTACTAAAGACCTTTTTGAAAACCCCATCGGGTGCAACTAATGCCCGAGGGAGATGATGTTGAGCTAGGTAACCACTTGATAAAGAAGTGGTGTACCGAAGGCAAGTGTGTGTGTTGTTTTCAAAAAGCGATTGGTTTAAGTTGCGACCGTTACTCCAACCTTACATGTACAACCAATCTACCCCTATATGGGAAGGGGCTTTGTTGATTACTTTGGTCGAAGCTAGCAGAGAGCCCGCATTACTTGTGGCGGGAGTGACGTGGTCACTCTCGATACGGGGCCGTGCCAGGTAGGACGACCATGGGCTGTTTTCACAGACACCGGGCACACCGTCGGTCCCTTCATGGATGATACTTGTGATGTACATCATGTGGGCTGTGTGCCAACGAGTGGACTCTTTTTTTAGTGTCGTCAAGGGAAAGACATTGTTCGGGTGCTTACCTCGGGTATGTAATATACCGCAAGTCGTGGATGAAATGGAAACTCCCCGAGTCTTGTGGGTAAAGTGTGCAACCTCTGCAGAGTGTAAAACTATTCGAATAGCCGTGTCCACGGTCAAGGACAGTTGGATGACCGCTCTTGGGCTACGTCCAGTTGTTTTCACAAAACTCGGTGTGTGTGTGTGTGTGTGACAAAGAGATACTTGAGCAAAGTCGGATGACTTGTTGAAATGATTGAACATGTGATGTTCAAACCCTGCTTACATTGATATCTGTAACTTGTTCATATGGATATCTGCAACCTGTTGATGCATAATTTCTATAAATGGTAGGACATGATGTTGCACTCAAAATTAGCTTTCTGCAAAACTACCTGCTTAGGGCTATACCATGCATTGTTTATATTGTTCCAAACACGGGTTGCTTGCGAGTACATTCAAAGTACTCATTGGCTTGCCACTGGTTATCTTATTGGCCCGGTATGAAAGAACAGGATATAACGAAGAGTACCTCAATGAAGAACATGCAAGCTAGGATGCTTCCCAGTCAGAATGCCTATAGGGTTAAGGCATATGGCATGGGTCCACACTATCGTTGAAGATTTCTGCTGCGAGTTTATGAAGACTTGGCCATAAAGGCCATATTTGAGTAAAATGGTACGTAATTGATGTAAGACTCTTGTTATTCAGGTTCTATGTGTTCAGTGAGCATTGATCTCTGGGATCACTATACACGTGCATTCGGTGATCACGACTTATGACTCGGGGTCCCCACAACGAGGAAACGAAGAGAAAGTATTGGGTAACTTTAAAACATCAAGGATTCGTCATGTGCCTCTGGATGGCCATTTCCCTTTCGGCGAACCAAAAAACTTTGCTTGCGTGTCCTTCTAACCCATACGCTTGCCGGGTATGCTTTTCGGTGCACACGTCCTTACCACGGGCGCTTCTAGGGATAGGTCCCGAGCACCCTTCTGGTGGCGCCGTTGCCGGCAAGGCTTCCCCGTCATCCTTGCCGTGGCTACTTAAGATGTTGGGCGTGCTTCCAACACCCAAGTGCGCAACGATTTCGAAGGGGGCCCTTAGGGTGCAGATTTTTCTCACACAAGCACCAACTTTGTTCGAGGGAAAAGCTCCAAGTTTTTTTGAAGAGTCTTTGCAACTTAGCTCTTCTCTTCGTTGCTTTTCATGCCACAAAGTGATCATTCTTGAACACGTCTATAGGTGTCCATGCCGCTCCTCTCCCCGGTAAGATTTGCACGCGGGGGCCCCCCTTTTTCCCTTTTGAGAAAAAGAAAGAAGAGAAAATAGAATAGGCTAGGAACCTAAGTGGTTCGACAACCACCTTACGCAAGTAAAAAGTGATCACAACATCTCACATAAGATACATAAGATAAATATGTACTTTGACAAAGACTTGTAGAACACTTAGCTTTATTGACTACACTACGCCTGGCTTTGTACAAAGGATTACATGCCTTGCAAGCAAACTTGTACAAAAGGAGCTGCTGGGTGGCCCGACAACCGCGCCTTACGGGTAGAACTTTCGAAGATGCTCGATATTCCACGAGTTTTGCACCGGGGTGCCGTCTTCGGTCTCTAGGCGGACTGCGCTAGGCCTGGTGACTCGTACTACTCGGTAAGCGCCTTCCCACTTCGGCGTCAACTTGTTTGATCCCTTCTCGGTTTGAATCCGACAAATAACAAGGCCACCTTCCTCAAGACTCTTGGAGCGCACCCTGCGGCTGTGATAGCAACGAAGAGTTTGCTGGTACCGAGCAGCACGCAGCGCGGCCTGGAGATGAACTTCCTCGAGGAGCATGGCATCATATTGCCGTACTTGCTCTTGTTAGTCCTCGTCAAAGGCCTACAATCTTGGTGACCCATATGTGAGTTCTGTGGGGAGAACTGCTTCTGCACCATAAACTAGGGAGAAGGGTGTCTCGTTGGTGGCTCGATGGTACGTCTCCAACGTATCTATAATTTTTGATTGTTCTATGCTATTTTATTATCTTCGTGATTGTGGAGTTGAAACAAGAAGTTTGGACGGGCAAGGAGATCGCCTACTTCGTGAAGATCTACCTGTCGGATTTCGGACTCCGCAAAACCCAAGGAAGTTCGAACACAGGGGCGTGTGCCAAGATCCCCGACAGCTTCACCCACTCCAAGCTCTCAATGTGATAACCCCGCTCGATAGCGAGGAAGAAGATTGCACACGAGAGTTTACCCAGGTTCGGGCCACTGCGAAGCGTAAAACCCTACTCCTGCCTTTGGTGGATTGCCTCGTGAGGAGGTTTGTGGATGAACTTGTACAGTGGTGAGTTATCTCACGAGTACTCTTGGGTGGCTTCGGATCCCCCCTCTACAGAGCAGCCTAGCCTCTATTTATAGCGGCCCGGGTCCTCTTCCCTTATCGCAATGGCGGGAAGGGAACGAACAATGGCCAAATTTGAAGGGGGACATGAGGTACATCTTATCCTGACGAAAGGTGGTCTTCGCTTGCAAAGTAGTTGGTGGTGACGCGGCGATGGGCTCACTGGTGACATCCGTCCTGCCGCACCCGCTGGCCTGGTCTCGTTGCACCGGGATGGAAACCTTTGGCGGGGCGCCTCGGGGACCTGCGCTCGTCCTTGTCTCCTTTGCACCAAAGAGGAAACTGTCCCCTCTGGTGTGCTGGCGCCCGCCTGTCCTGGCTGGTGTCACCCTTGACCTCCCGAGTCAGAGCGTTGCATAGAGATCTCCACCGCTCAGGAGGGGGCCTGGGGAGGCCTCCCCTTTCGGGAGCCTTGGCGTCTTCCTCCTCGCGAGGGTGGGACTCTCGCGAGGGTCTTGTCTTGAGTGCAGTCACGTAGGGCCGTAAGGACCGTCAAGTGGGCCATGCCATGGGCCGTAGGCAGGCAAGTCTGGGTACCCTGGTATCTAGAATGCCGACAGTAGCCCCCGGGCCCAAGGCACGCTCGAGTTGCCTTCGAGGGAAAGCCGAAGAAGATGGCCCGGAGCGCCGCGGGCCCTTATTGCCTGCGGGCCAAGTATGGCATGCGGTGTGCGGTTGGACTCGGGCATCCCCGCCCCCGTGTCTCCTCGACAACTGCCCGAACCGACAAATGCCTGACGTCCAGCGTTGAGCCATTATTGCTTTCCTCTCCTGCGTTCCTGCTCCTCCTTCCAGATCTCCATCCTTTGCGAGAACGTCTCCAGATCTCAGCACCGCACCGTATTCCTTCTTGCTTCCTCAGCCCCAAAGGCTTCTCGATGGCTCCCGCCGGCAAGTCGAAACCTGAAGCTTAGAGCTCGGCTTCCGCTGGCATCCCGCTGGCGCTCTCAGAGTCCACCATAGCCAAGGATGGGGACCTTGCCCCGGTGCTTCCGTCGACGGCGGATGGCACCAATGAGTGGGGGCGGACCTTGATATGGTGCAGCTCCGCGGAGAGGCACCACCTGGCCAAGTCGGCCTACCCTTTCTTCCTCCACAGCATCTTCTCCGGGCTCGTTCCGCCCTTCTCCGCATTCTTCACTGCCGTCCTCGAGCACTACGGGATCCAGGATCTCCATCTTCAACCCAACTCCATCCTTCTCCTGTCCGTCTTTGCCTTCTATTGCGAGGCCTTCGTGGGCGTGAAGCCCTCGGTGGCCCTGTTCCGCCATTTCTTCAGCTTGCGGCTTCATGACGGCGCTCAGCGTTCGGCATGCGTCTCCTTCGTTGCGGTCCAGAGAGGAAACATGCTCTTTAAGGCCGGGAAGAAGGTGGAGAACTTCAGGAACCGCTGGGTCTTGTTGGATCTCAAGAGCGTCAACCCTCGCCTGGAGCTTCCAAAGGGGCTGCCAGAGAAGACCCCCGCGTGGAGCTCCGCGAAGCTCTGTGACCCCTGGGCCAAGCCCGTCCTGGAGCGGATCTTTCTAGACATCGGCGCCAGGAACTTGACAGGGGGAATGATAGTGAAGGAGTTCCTGGCGCAATGCCTGGCGCCCTGCCAGTCTCACTCGAGGCCCATGTGGGACTATCAGGGCGGTGACGATGACATCAAGCTCCGCTCTGCGCGCCTGACCCCCGAGGAGTTGAACAGGGTTATGGCGACCCTGCTCAACGGTGACCCCGGGGACCTTCCTGAGGCCTACGCCCCGCTGTACTGCCGCGACGACAAGGCCGATCTGGTCGCCGCGATGCCCATCTTTGACGAGCTCGGGCTCTCCCCGTCCGAGTTCCCTGGCGCCCCTGTGTCGGTGTCCTCCGACGACACTGCGGATGAGGAAGACTCGGAGGAGACAGCAGATGACGATCTGGAGGAGGTGCCCCCTCCGTCGCGGAGTGCGCTTCTCCACGGGTTTGATGACGACGATGCCGGCGAGCCCCCTGCTGCAAGTCCTCCGCAACTCACCAGGGTCCTCAAGGGGCCGGGGCCCACACCTCGGGCAGCACGGTCCGCCTGTCGGGTGACCCCGAGGAAACGCGAGGCTATGCCTCCCCTGGAGCACCCAGCCCTTGCCGGCAAGGTGGCTGAAGCACCCGCCTCACCCCTGCCCGAGCTGCAGCCTGTGGGCGAGGCGGCTGCGTCTAGGGCTGGCACGACTTTGCCGTCCGTGGCCCTTACGTGCGATTCCACTGCTCTCTCACGCGACGGCGCCTCCCCGGAGAAGGACGGGGGGATTCCGGCCTTCGCCGAGGTGGAGAGAAAGAGGAAGTGGGTCGACGTCGAGGAGTAAGTAGTCCTGCTTGGTTTCTGGCCGCCTTCCAGTGGTTTCCACGCTGACGGTCCCTTCTTTGTTTGATAATCAGGAGCACCGCCGTGTCGAAGGCGAAGAAGAAGAAGGCCGGCGTCAAGCCGAGGTTGCCTTCCGACGTGACGCCCGTTCCCCGTGCCCTGCCGACGCCTGATGAGGCGCCGGATGTCGCGGGCGAGGAGGCTCGCAGGGCGACTCTCCATGTCACGGCCGCGGAGCCCCCGACACCCGTCGGAGAGGCTGCTTCCGCCCTTGGGGGCGCGTCCGAGCCGCTGCCTGAGGGCCAGCCCCCGAGGGCCAGCTGGGTTTCGGGCCGCCCGTCCCTGCCTTGTCTATGGTAGTAGTGCAATCACCGGCGCCTTCTGCTCTCCATGCTCCTGCCCCTCTGGAGGCGGCTCCTACCGCGGCTCAGGCGCCACCCCAGGCCAGGCCCTGGTGCCGCCGACTTGTGGCCCTCCAGTCGAGTCAGGCGCCCTGGACAGGGCCTACGCCATCCTGGATCAGGTCCGAGATGCCTTCGGGGGCGCCGACGGTCGCCTCACGAGGGAGCGCTTGGGGCTTCTTTCTGGGTGGCTCCAGTCCGACACCTCAGCCGTGGCGGTTTGGAGCCAAGCCGAGGCCACCGCGGCTGAGAGCAGGAAGGAGGCCGCGTCAGCCAAGACATCCCGCGACGCGGCGCTGGCCGATGCAGCATCTATCCTGAAGCGCTGTGACGAGGCGGAGGTTCGCTTGAAGGCTCTTCAGGAGGAAAAGAGCGCGCTCGCAGGTCAGCTTCGCCAGTGGGAGGAGGACCTCAAGACCTGAGAAGCCAAGCTTGCCGATTGTGATGCCACGCTGTCTGAGGCGGCGGCCAACCAAGCCGCGGAGTAAGAGCGCCTGGACAGGGTGAAGGAGGAGGTAGCTGCAGAAAAAGCTCGGCTTGAATCGAGGGAGAAGGCCCTCGCCGTGGCTAAGGAGGAGAAGGCTGCGGAGCTCGACGCCCTCCCCTCCGTCAAACTCAGGCTCCGCCAGGCATTGCAGTCCATCTGCCGGGGGGGATTCGCGAAACCCTTGGCGGCTCCTAAGAACGGCTTCGTGGGGCTCTCTTCAAGGCTCGCCGAGGTGTTTGAGGGTGCCGTCGTCAGGGTGGAGAACGTCTTGGAGAGTGAGTGCCGCGACCTCTTCTCCGCGGTCGCGACGCGCGTCTTCAGCCACCTCTACCTTCGCGAGCCGAGTTTCGACTTCGACTCCATGATTCGTCTGATTGATCCTGGGGTTCGCGCCGCTACGGCGACAGCCGTGGAGGGCGCCGTGAAGGCGCTGATGAAGAAGTTCGCCTGTGTCGCCGTTTCCTCACCTCCTCCTGCGGCTGCAAGGGTTAGTGACGACGATGTCGACGGCAGCGATGTCGACGACGAGCTCCCCGCGGCCGGGACGAGCGGTGGTGCCAGCTCCTCCTAGCTTCTCTTCCTGGGTCTTCTTCCTGTAATGTTCATCGTGCCTCGCGGAGACATTTTAATGCTTGTAATAACTGCTAAGTTGTGTGGTTTCTTTCCTCTCCTCGTTTCCTTCCTGCTTGCTGTAGTGCTCTGCGTCGGCAGGGCCCGGTCCCGCGCATACCTCGACCGCCATTGGGGCGTCCGGATCACCAGGATGGTGCCAAGGGGCGAGGGGCTACGTGACCAGTGAGGCTCCTGAGTCGCGATGCTCAGGAGTCCCCCATGACGTACGAGCAGCCCTCATGAAGGGAACGCGGCGAAGGCGGGGTCAACTTTGAGATTTGGAGCGCCTTGAGCTCTGTGTCGGCAGGGCCTGGTCCCTTGCATACCTCAACCGCCGTTGGGGTGTCCGGATCACCAGGATGGTGTCAAGGGGTGAGGGGCTACGTGAACAGTGAGGCCCCTGAGTCGCGATGCTCAGGGGTCCCCCTTGACGTACGAGCGGCTCCCATACCTTTCCTCGCCAGGTTTCATCTAAGAGGGACGCGTGAAGACCAGGTATCAGGGGCCTGGGGAGGTGGCGTGCGCCAGGCCTGGCCTGAGCGTAGCCCCCATGCAGCCCCCTCACACGGGCATCCTAGGGGAATGGTGCGAGATGGGGCCACGAGGGGCCGTCCTGAGGTTGGATGCACCTGCTAGGGCACCCTCAGTTGTTTATCCCCAGCGCGGAACATAGGGCTTCCACGTTGCGTGGGCATAGCCACTTGAGCGACAGTGTCGTCCGCCTGCGCGGAGCATGGGGCTTCCACTTGGGCGTGGGAATGGGGGGCCCCGGCTCCTGAGCCCCCCGGGCGTGTACAGGCCATTAAGTTCGTACGCGTGGCCTGCACGGTAGATCTGGGAGGTGTATTTGGGCACTCGTGAGGCAGCTCAGGCCTCACGAGGCCCTACCTCAAAGGCGGGTTGCGCCTGAGTCTTCCGGTAGAAAGCGCAGCTTGAAGTCCTATATATTTTGAGGAACCTGCGCCGAATGGATTTCCAAGGGCCATCGCATGAGAAGGCCAAACACCAATGACCCCAGGAGGTGACGTGAACGGGGCCGGCCCGCCAGACAGAGCTCAGCCATTGGATTTGTCGACGCTGCAGGGACGGTCCCTAGCACAGACGCCATGCTCAGTCTTCTCATGCGACAACTCCGAGGAGAAAACACCCGACGCGCGGCTCCCACGGTGGCGAAAGGCCGCCTGTGGTTATAGGAACTGTGCCGCGTGCCCTGACTCACCCACTCCCGATTAGCTCATGCGAGGACGCAGCACCAAGGGCCATGGGAGGTGATGTGCACGGGGCTGGCCCGCGATACAGAGCTCGACCACTTGGATTTATCAACGCTGCAGGGACGGACCCGAGCACAGACATCGTGCCAGCCCTTAATCACGAGGCGGTCGAAGGCAGGATCATTAGGGCGCGGCGACAATCATGGTGACGAAGCACCGAACAGGCAGGTTGGAATATTAGGAAATAGATCACATGCATGAAAGGTTTTGATACATGCGTAAACGATGCGGCCGCGGGGATGAGCCCTGACCGCCTGAGGATAATGGAGCCCGATGGGCGCCCTCAAACTGAGCAAACCAAAAAGTTACCTGGTACGGACCAAAAAGTCACCTAGTGGCAATACCGCTAAAGCGTCGAGGTAGTCATCGGAGCCTGGCCTTGTGTCTCCGCGACCTTGGCCTTCACGAGCTTGGCGCCTCACGAGGCTCGGGGCACTCGCTCGGGCCCGGTACCTCCTCCAACTCCTCGCGGTGCCTGGCCCGGTAAGCTGCGAGCATGGCCTGAGGAAGGCGCTGAAACGTGGCGCCCGCTTTTGCCAGGCCAAAGGGCATGCGGACATAGTTGCACGGTTAGACCCCGCCGCGGCCGACGCATGACAGCCAGAAGATGTCCCGGGATGCGGCCCTGTTGAGGCCGGGTACATTGACGCAGACGCGCGGCATGCCACCCGGGCCGACGACGGCGACCGCACTTGGCGGTGCAGGGCAATGCCCGCCTCGCATGGCCTGTGCTTCCTGAAGCTCGTCGATGTCTCTGGTGATGAACTCTCGCGAACTTGGCGCCTCGCGCCGCGCTCCTTGCTTGGGTGGATGCGCATCGGAACACGCCTCCAATTTGTGCCCGAGCACCTCCCTCGTCTCTCTGGTCAGGTCGGTAGCCTTCCAGGTGGAAGCCCCCAAGCCCGACGCAAGGAAGTCATCGGGCACGCCTTCCTATGCGAGGGAAGGACGGGCCTTGGCCCCAGGCGCGGAGCCTGAGGCACCGTCCTTAGAAGTTTCAGCCCCCTGGCGCCCCTTGGAAAGGAGCTTCTTCTTCTTCTTGGGGACATCCTTGTGAGGCAGGACGTCTCCTTCGTCGCCTGAGTGCTCGGCCTCTGCGGCACGATAGGCGCGCTCGAGGGAGCAAATGGCGTCCTTCTCATCGCAGGCGACAGTGATGATGCCACCGCTCCCCGGCATCTTCAGGACGTTGTAGCCATGGTGAGTCACAGCCATGAACTTGGCGAGGGCGGGGTATCCGAGGATCACGTTGTACGGGAGGTGGATGTGGGCGACGTCAAAGACGATGAGCTCGGTGTGGTAATTGTTGCGCCCACCGAAGGTGACGGGCAGGCGCACTTGACCGATGGGGACTGTGGAGCCGTCAGTCACCCCTGAGAAAGGCTTGGTTGGCATGAGCTGGTCGTACGGCACTTGTAGCGTCTCAAACGTCCCGATGGAGAGGAGATTGAGCCCCGCGCCACCGTTGATGAGGGTCTTGGTGACGAGGACATTGCTGATGGTAGGCGTTCACAGCATGGGGAGTGCGCCCGCCATGGCTGAACACCTGAGTTGATCATTGGAGTCAAAGGTGATAGCGCACTGGGACCACTTGAGGGGGCGTGTAGCCTCGGGCTTCGGGAGAGCCACGTTCACCTCCCGCGAGAACTTTTTGAAGATGTGGTTCGATGCTGGGGCTTGGGCGCCGCCCAGGATGCAAGCTATTGCCCTGACCTCCTGGAAGCCCCTAGCCCCTTCATTCTGCCTGTCTTCTTCCTTCCTGCTGGGTGGCAGCGGCAGCAGGGGAAGGCCGGCCTCGCGAGGGCGGGCCTCACGCTGGCCACGACGTGACCCCTCCGGAGGTTCGTCGCGCCAGCGGTCCTCCCGAGCCCGGTCGCGCCACTCCTAGCGCGGGTCTCGATTGTCCCAGCGGCCTTCGCCACGGCCTCCACTGCGACCATAGCCACGGTCGCTATGCCCAGGGCGCCGACCGAAATGCTCATCACGGACCACCCTGAGCTACTGACAGTCGATGGTGTTGTGGCTATTGGTGCCATGGAAGATGCAGAATGGTCGCCCTCCCGCGGGGGGCTCCTCGTCTCGACTGTGCTTTGCCTCAGGTTCAGCCGCCAGCACCGCGGGGGCCTTGCGCTTCGCCTCCTTGGCCTTGGTCTTCTTGTCTTCGGGTTCCGCCTCCGGAAGCTCGCGGAGTGAGAGGCGGCCCTCTTCGGCCTTCGCGCACTTGTTCGCCAAGTTGAACATCTCCAGAGCCGAGCTCAGGTTGTCATTGATGGCGAGCTCCTCCCTCATCCTGAGGTCTCTGAAGCCGTCGGTGAATGCCGAGATGATGGCCTCATCCGACGCCCTCGGGATCTTAACACGGACAGTCGTGAAGCGCTGTATGAACTTGTGCAAGGTCTCGTCCGGCTGTTGCTTCACGTGGTGCAGGTCACCCACACCAAGGGCGCGGTTGCGGGTGCCTTGGAAGTTGGCGACGAAGCATTCACGCAGGTCATCCCAGGAGGTGATCGACCCCTCCGGGAGGTTGAGGAGCCAGGAGAGCGTTCCACCCTTGAGAGCCATAGGGAACCAACTTGCCATGACATTGTTGTCTCTGCCAGCCACCTGGATGCTCAGCGAGTCGAGCTGTATGTACTCGGCGTGATCCGGGGTGCCGTCGTAGTGAGGAGGTAGGTCAGACTTGAACTTGCAGGGCCACACGGCCGGATGCAGCTCCGGGGCGATGGCGCCGCAACCCACTGGACCCGCGGGTGTCGCGCGCACGGGAGGGGCCCGGTCTTGATGCTCCTGCACTGCCGCCTCCAGGAGGGCGCGATCGTGACACTGGAACAGCGGCGCGGGGAGCGCACGCGCGTCAGCGCGAGGCCGCGGCACCACTTTGCAGCTTACTTCATCCCTCACCCTCTCCGGGGGCCCACGTGGCTGGTCGCGCGGGCATGCTTCATGCCTGGGCTCGGGGTCGACGTCACGCTGGGGAGGAGGAGGTGGCACATCATGGGCCTCGTCGCCTGCCAGGGAGGGCTAGGGCCGGAACGAGTAGGAGAGCGCCGAGGCGTCACCGGCGGCGCTGACGAGCTCTACAATGCGCCCGAGCCAGTCGTCATAGCGGTTGGGGGCAGGGCGGTAACGTAGCAGCTCGCGCGCCATGAGGAGAGCGCCCGACCCATGCACCGGCTTGAGGCGGGCGTGGGAGGACGACCCAATGGCTGGGATGATCGACGGAGTAGCGGTGCGGCCGTCGCGCCGTGCGGTGACCGGCTGTGGCGAGTCTTGCTGCTCGTGGGCTTCCGGGCCCGTGGCGGTGTTGGCCACAGGAGAGGCGGACCGGCGCGTGGCGGTGCAGCCCACGGGCACTGTCTGGGCGACGTGGGCAGCACGGCGCTTGGCGCGGGCTCGGCGAGCGTCAGCCATCGGATCGGTGAGGCGGAGAAAGAGCGAGGCTTGAGGAAGACTTCGACACGCCCCCTACCTGGCGCGCCAAATGTCGGATATCGGGCTCCGCAAAACCCGAGGAAGTTTGAACACAGGGGCGTGTGCGAAGATCTCCGATAGCTTCACCCCCTCCAAGCTCTCAACGCGATAACCCCGCTCGATAGCGAGGAAGAAGATTGCACACGAGAGTTTACCTAGGTTCGGGCTGCTGCGAAGCGTAAAACCCTACTCCTGCCTTTGGTGGATTGCCTCACGAGGTGGTTTGTGGATGAACTTGTACAGTGGTGAGTTATCTCGCGAGTGCGCCTGGGTGGCTTCGGATCCCCCCTCTACAGAGCAGCCTAGCCTCTATTTATAGCAGCCCGGGTCCTCTTCCCTTATCGCAATGGCGGGAAGGGATCCCACAACGGACAAATTTGAAGGGGGACAGGAGGTACATGTTATCCTGAAGAAAGGTGGTCTTTGCCTGCAAAGTAGCTGGTGGTGACGCGGTGGTGGGCACACTGGTGACATCCGTCCTTCCGCGCCCCTGTGTCTCGGGAACCTGCGCTCATCCTTGTCTCCTTTTCACCAAAGAGGAAATTGTCCCCTCTGGCGCGCTGGCACCCCCTTGTCCTAGCTGGCGTCACCCTTGACCTGCCAAGGCCGAGCGTTGCATAGAGATCTCCATCGCTCAGGAGGGGGCCTGGGGAGGCCTCCCCCTTCCGGGAGCCTTGGCGTCTTCCTCCTCACGAGGGTGGGACTCTCGCGAGGGTCTTGTCTTGAGTGCAGCCGCGCAGGGCCGTACGGACCGTCAAGTGGGCCATGCCCTGGGCCGCAGGCAGGAATGTCTGGGTACCCCGGTATCCAGAACGCCGACACTACCCATAGTGAGGCTAGCCCTTTGTGGACGGAAGCCGTGATGGAATACACGAGATTGCTACTTCATGGACCCTAACGGGTGGAGCCCTCCGTGGATTCTCGCGTCTGCTTCCCTCCGTGGGTAGAAGTCTCCATGAGCGTGGACTTACGATAGCACCACCTATCGGAACCACGGGAAAAATCTTGGTGTCATCTATTGCGTTTGATCTTCCTATCTCTACTCTCTTACATATGCTTGTCTTTACTTTCCGCTACCATACTTGTTGACTAGCATGTGTAGGGTGCATTGGACTTGTTATAATTGCTAAAATTTGCCAACCTATTAACTTGGGAAAAGGTTAGGCTTTAATTTTGTCAAGTAGTCTATTCACCCCCCTCTAGACGCCTCTTATAGTGATCCCACAATTGGTATCAGAGCAATGGTCCCATAGCTTCGGTTTCATCACCGTTGGAGGAACATGGATGTGTCTAGTTTGGGGAGTCTTAGTTCTAGAGTGCCTGTTCTCGATGGGGAGTACTATAGTCAATGGAAATATGATATGCTTGAGTGATTCAATGAATTCCATTTGAGCAAGTATGTTAAGAACCCCTATGTAACTCCCATTGATCCTTTACATCCCACACACGAAGAGGAAATTGATATGCTTCGTAATCTTAGAACTGTTAATCTTATCATTAGAGGATTGCCTAGAATTGTGTTTGATCAAGTGAAGAATTTTGAATGTGCTTATACTTTGTGGAATGATTTGGAGAAAGAATATCCAAATTATTCATTGAGTAATCTTGATGAAATTCTTCATAAATCTATTGCTTTTCACAAAATGATGCCTAGTGATCCTAAGTTTGATGACTATCTATCTGAGCTTAGAGACCTCATACGTGCTAAAGGAGATGTCATAGCTATCAACAACATCATTGTTGAAGCCATTCACATTCATAATCTTGAACATTTTCATGATGACAACTCTAAGGAATCCCTTGTTTCTTATGATGAGGATTTCCCACTTCATGATGACAATGTGGAACATGGCTACTATGATGAAGATGAGTTGTTCGACATTGAGTATGAGAAGACTATGAAGAATCTAAGTCTCATGGAAAACTTCAAGGATTACATGTTCGGAGGAAAAGAGTGGATTCTCGACAGTGGATGCACCGATCACATGACCGGAGATAGAGACATGTTTCAAGAGATCACACCAAACCATGGAACGCGAAGGTATGTGACTTTTTGAGACAACTCCAAGGGTAAGGTACTCGGTCGTGGTAAGGTGGCCATATCTCATGGTAGCCCCATTCAAAATGTCATGCTTGTTGAATCCCTTGGCTAAAATCTTCGTTCCGTATCTAGATTTACCGATTTCGGTTTTAATGTGCTATTTACCAAAGTAGATTGCCAAGTGTTTCGTGAAGACAATCATAGCATGGTCTTTACCGATTTTCGTAGAGGTGATCTATACATTGTTGATTTCACTAAGAGATCCAAACCTCGCACTTGTCTTATTGCAAAATCTTCTAAAGGTTGGCTTTGGCATAGAAGACTAGGACATGTTGGTATGCGTAATCTAGACAAGCTCATCAAAGGTGATCATATACTTGGTTTTAAAGATGTTATCTTTGACAAACAAAGACTTTGTAGTGCTTGCCAAGCTAGAAAGCAAGTAGGTGGAAGTCATCCCGTAAAGAATGTTATGACTACTACGAGACCACTCGAGTTGCTTCATATGGATCTCTTTGGTCCCAATGCTTACAAGAGCCTCGGTGAAAATTCCTTTGGTCTAGTTATAGTTGATGACTTTTCCAGACTTTGTAGTGCTTGATGATAAGTCACAGGTGCAAAAGATCTTCAAGAACTTCACTCCAAAAGCGCAAAATCAGTTTGAAGTGAAGATCAAGAAATTCGGAGCGACAACGGATCGGAGTTCAAGAACACGAATGTGGATTCCTTTCTTCACGAAGAAGGGATTTCACATGAGTTCTTGGCTACGTACATGCCTCAACAAAATGGACTTGTTGAGAGGAAGAACTGGACTCTCATAGAGATGGCTAGAACAATGCTCGACGAATACAAGACGCCAAGTAACTTTTGGGCAGAAGCCATGGAAACAACTTCTCATGCTACGAACCGACTCTATCTACACAAGCTTCTCGGTAAAACGGCATACGAGGTACTCACCGGTAACAAGCCCCAAGATGGATACTTTCGGGTATTCAGCTCCAAGTGTTACATTCTTGATAAGCATCGTCATTCCAAATTTTCTCGTAAATCTCATGAAGGTTTCCTACTTGGTTACGGATCAAACTCTCAAACTTACCGTGTCTACAACAACTTCACTCGAAAAGATGAAGAAACGGTAGATGTGAAGTTTGATGAATCTAATGGTTCGCAAGTCGAACAATTTCCAAATTATGTAGGAGATAAGGAACCTTCGGAAGCCATCCAAGACTTGTCCATCGGCAAGATTCGTCCCATGGAGGTGAAGGAATGTACTTCATCAACCCAAGTGGAAGCCCCTACTTCGCGTCAAGGCGAACCTCAACATGGCATGGAGGCATCCGCAAGCGGAACACAACTAGATGAAGAGGAGGAAGAAGTACATCATGAGGATCCACCACAGTCACCTTCACCACCACCTCAAGGAAACCACACTTTCAACAACAATGAAGAAGAAGATGATGATGAGGAAGCTCCACCGTCCAACAAGGAAAATCTACCTCGAGTTCGATCAAGAGTGAACAAAAATCATCCCTTAGAGAAAATCTTCAGTGACATACAAACTAGGAGTTTAACTCGCTCTAAAACTCAATTGGCTAATTTTTGTGAGCACTACTCATTTATCTGTAGTATTGATCCCTTGAAGGTGGAAGAAGCTCTTCGGGACCCGAATTGGGTGAATGCTATGCACGAGGAGCTACATAACTTCGAGAGGAACGAAGTGTGGACACTTGTGGAGAAGCCCAAGGATGAGCAAAACTTCATCAGAACCAAGTGGGTGTTTCGGAACAAATAAGACAAGGACGGTCAAGTCGTACGCAACAAGGCACGTCTCGGGGCTCAAGGCTACACCCAAGTCGAAGGTATGGACTACAGTGAGACCTATGCCCCTGTTGCTAGAATTGAAGCTATACATATACTTCTTGCTTATGCTAATCACCATGATATCACTCTTTATCAAATGGATATTAAAAGTGCATTTTTAAATGGTGAGATTGAGGAAGAGGTATATGTTAAACAACCCCCTGGTTTTGTATACCCTAAGAAACCTAACCATGTTTACAAGCTTCGTAAAGCTCTCTATGGTCTTAAGCAAGCTCCACGATCTTGGTACAAATGCTTAACGAAGTTTCTTATCGAAAAGGGTCTTGAAATTGGTAAAATTGACGCAACCTTATTTACTAAGAGAGTTAATGGTGAATTATTTGTGTGCCAAATTTATGTGGATGAAATTATCTTTGGAGCTACTAATTAACCCACAATTTAGTGAGAAAACCCAAAAACATTTCTCGCTTCTTTTTAGTTTTTTTCCATGTTTAATTATCCTTAGTACTAAAAAGAAAACCCAAAAAGATTTCTTTGCATGTTGGGAGCTTTCCCGTGTAAATAATTTTTCTTCTTCTTGTTTTCCCCTAGTTTATTTGTTTTCTTGAGAAAAACAAAAACTCCAAAAATATTTCAGTGTGTTTCTCTGAATTGCTTTTCTTTTTGTTGAGTCTTTGAAAGAAGAAGACCACGATGAAAATGTTGAGTGGCTCTCATATGCTTTATTGTTGATCTAACAGAGAGCCAATATTACCTTGTCTTCTCCTTTGTCCAAAACTGCCTTGCAGATTCCAACTTAGTCAACGGTATTCTTGCACTATTATTATTATCACATCATTCGGTCATGCAAGTGAAAGGCAATAATGACGATATTTGACGAAGTGATCGTGGCAAAGGAAGCTGGTATGAATTCTTCTTGTTTTTCATTTTTGCAAATATGTTTAGCTCGTTCGATCTTGATTCAGTATATTATGAGTGAACATGTTCATGATGAAAATTAGAGATTATAGCTTCTCATGCCATGTTTAAATAGCTAGTAGTGAATAATGATTTATCTTATATGTTAACATGCATTAAAATGGTTATGATGTGGTATGGTAGTATGGTATTTCCCTCTGAGAAATTCAAACGGCTTGACTTGTCCCATGTGCAAACATGTAGTTGATTAAAAACCAATGCAGCCTTCATGACGTTTAAATTCAGAGTGTTCATATCCTACTCATGCTATGTCCAATGTTAATTATTCGCAATGCATACTGTCGGATTTCGGGCTCCACAAAATGCAGAGAGGTTCGAACCTAGGGGCGTGTGCGAAGATCTCCACCAGCTTCGGCCTCAAGCTCACAATCCCACGGCCTAGCCAGATCGAGCTCACTCAATCGCGGGGAAGTAGACGAACACACGGATTTACCCAGGTTCGGGCCGCTGCGAAGCGTAAAACCCTACTCCTGCTTTTGGTGGATTGCCTCACGAGGCGGTTTGTGGATGAACTAGTGAAAGCACATTTGCTCCCTTGGTGGTTTTGGTAATTAATAACAACATATATGTCATTGAACTAATGTTTCCACTAAGTATATTTCAGGAAAAGTTCAATGATAGGGATGGCAAAGGGATTGTGGAGATACCCCAAGATGCAAGGAAATGGATTGGCAAAGCTTCAAGCAAGAGGACTCTACATTTTACTTTGTGAGAAATCACTTTGATTCCAAAGGAAAGCCAATACTATTAAAATGGGGTAAGGTACTGTTGGTGAACAAGATGCTCCACGTGCACAAGAGATAGTCACCAAAAACACCCACAAGCTCTTCCACAAAAGTCTGTTCAAAGTCAAATATCCAAAATTGGTGCAACCAACAATTCCCACTCGGTCCCACCGATTCCCAAACTCAGACAAACCCATGCCAAACCCTAGCCAGTCGGTGCAACCGATTCTGCATCGGTGCCACCGAGTTCAGTTGCCAACTCTCTGTTTAGCTATTTTCAGTCTTCGGTACCACCGAGTTTTGCCAGTCGGTCTCATCGAGTTTTTGGACCAACTCTCTGGATAGCCATTCACAAGAATCGGTACCACCGAGAGTTGTGAATCGGCGCCACCGAGTTTCTGGACCAACTCTCTGGTAAGCCATGGTCAAGAATCGGTACCACCGAGATGTGAGAATCGGCGTCACCCAGTTGTGCAAATCTGACCGTTGGTTACCTGATCGGTACCACCGAGATTTATATATCGGTCTCACCGAGATTCAAAAGTTTTCACCTTTTGGTCACTTCGGTACCACCGAGATTCACACAACGATGTCACTGAGTTGGTCACTTTAGGTGTACCTGTTGGATTTTTGGGGATGTCTATATATACCCCTTCACCACCACCCACTCGAAAGAGAAACACTCAAAACTATTCCATACTTGCCCCATCCTATTTTCTGAGAGAGAGCCACCTACTCATGTGTTGAGATCAAGCTATTCCACTCCATCCAGATGAATCTTTATCTCTAGCCTCCCCAAGCTGCTTTCCACCAAATCAATCTCTTCCACCATAGCCAAATCTGTGAGAGAGTGATTGTGTGTTGAGGAGTCTATCATCTTGAAGCACAAGAGCAAGGAGTTCATCGACATTGCCGAGCCTATTACCTTTTGGAGGGTGGTGCCTCCTAGATTGGTTAGGTGTCGCTTGGGAGCCTCCTACTTCGTGTTGTGTAGTTGAACCAAGAAGTTTGTACAGGCAAGGAGATCGCCTACTTCGTGAAGATCTACCCATAGTGAGGCTAGTCCTTCATGGATGGAAGCCGTTATGGAATAGTCAAGGTTGCTACTTCGTGGACCCTTATGGGTGGAGCCCTCCGTGGACTCTCGCGACCATTACCCTCCATGGGTTGAAGACTCCATAAACATGGACGTACGATAGCACCACCTATCGGAACCACGGGAAAAATCTTCGTGTCTACAAATTGCGTTTGATCTTCCTTCCTACCCTCTACTATACATGCTTGTTGTTACTTTCCGCTGCTATACTCTTAGACATGCATGTGTAGGGTGTACTTGACTTGCTATCATTGCTAAAATCTGCCAACACTTAAAATTGGGAAAAGGTAGTATTTTTATTTGGTCATGTAGTCTAATCACCCCCCCCGTCTAGACATACTTTCGGTCCTACAAGTGGTATCCGAGCTTTGGTCTCCATTGCATTGGTCTCACAACCTAGGAGAGTATGGCGTCTAGTGAGGGAAATTATCACCGTAAAGGTCCGTACTTTGATGGCACTAATTTTGCTAGTTGGAAGCACAAAATGAAAATGCTTATTCTTGGTCATAACCCCGCCATTTGGCTGTTGTTCGTGTTGGCTTGCAAGGTGAATTCTTTGGTGATGAAAAGGAACCGGATCGTGAAGCAACCGCGGCTGAATTGAAGATGGTGCAATACAACGCTCAAGCATGTGACATTCTCTTCAACTACCTATGCCTCGAAGAATTCAACAAAATCAGCCGTCTTGAGAATGCAAAAGAGATTTGGGATACTTTGGTTGATATGCATGAAGGTACCGAGTCCGTGAGAGAATCCAAGTTGGATGTTCTTCAAAGTCAACTTGACAAGTTCAAGATGAAGGATGGTGAAGGAGTCGCAGAGATGTACTCTAGGCTAGCTCTGATCACCAATGAGATTGCCGGCTTAGGAAGCGAAGAAATGACTGACAAATTCATCATCAAGAAGATACTTAGAGCTTTGGATGAGAGATACGACACCGTGTGCACATTGATCCAAATGATGCCCAACTACAAAGATCTCAAGCCTACGGAAGTCATTGGAAGGATTGTTGCTCATGAGATGACACTCAAAGACAAAGAAGAGCTTCACAACAAGTCTAGCGGTGCTTACAAAGCCACAAATGATGCTCCCGCAACTTCAAGTGACAACCTTGTCACCAATGAAGAGATAAGCCTCATGGTCAAGAAATTCAACAAGTTCTACAAGAATAGAGGCAAAGAACGAAGCTCCAATTCAAGATATGAAGAGAAGCGTTCGTCAAGTCGTGACCGCAATTGCTACAATTGTGGGAAGCCCGAACACTACTCCAATGAGTGCACGGCTCCCTACAAACGAAGAGAAGAGTCACCTAGAAGACAAAGCTCAAGGAATGAATCACCTCAAAGAGAGAGAAGGATTAGAGATGATCATTATGAACGAAGACCCTCAAGGAGAAGTAGGGACTCGGAGAAGAAAGACAAGTACACCAAGAGCTACACAAGAAGAAGACATCAAGCTCATGTTGGTGATTGGGTTTCCGGCTCCGACTACGACAACAACTCCAAGAGAAGCTATCACTCCAACTCCGACTATAGTCAAGATGAAGGTGTTGCCGGTCTTGCACTAGTGACTACCAACTCCTATGATCTATTTGATTCACCAAATGAAGGGAGTGGAAGTTGCTTCATGGCTAAAGGCCCAAAGGTATCACATCCCGAGTATCTTGATTTCAATAGTGATGAAGATGATTTACTTTGTGATGATGACTTGCACTTCGATGAAACTAGTGATGTTAGTCAAAATGAATTTGATAATTCTCATGATAGTCAAGATAAGTCATTTGATGATGATAAGATGAAAATAGAACAACTAACTAAAGAATTAAAGACTCTTAAGTTAGCCCATGAATCTACTCTCGAAGATCATACAGAGCTTGTAAGGACTCATGAGAAGCTACGCTTCGAGAAGCTCACCTTGGAGCAAGAGCATGAGTTTCTTAAAGCTATCAATGACGATCGCCGAAAGAAGACTTCATCTTATCTAGCCAAACGATTACTCTTGTCTACATTCATGCCACAAGTTAAATCTAGACAAACTAGTAACAAAGGCAAGAAAGGTTCTTCATCTAGTAGCAACAATTAAAATGCTAAATCTAATGATGTTGCTTCTAGTAGTTCTATTGATTCCACTAATGATGATTCTCTTAGCCAAGTTACACTTGGGCAAGAAAACACTTTATTGAAAGGAATTATAGAGAAAGGTGTCTACAAGAGCCTTGCCGGGTGTAAGCAATTTGAGGAAATTGTACGCAAGCACGGAGGATACCGGAAGAACCATGGCATTGGCTACTTCAACGCTAATGGAGTTGAATGGGAAGAAGGTCAATACCCCAAGCCCAAGTTTGTTCCTCAAAAGGAGAAGTATGAAAATTCTCCTCCCAAGGGAACAAACACTCAAGATGACCTTCCACCACAAGACCACAAGCTTAAGGGCAAGAATAAGCTTCAAGAGGACATTGACTCATATGAAGATGAATCCCAAGCTTTGGTGGAGTGGGTTCCCAAGGCTACTTCAAGCTCAACTTCTCCAAGAGCTACTTTAACACCAAGGATCCCCATCAAGTTGATGTGGGTTCCCAAGAAGAAGAACTAGAGAGTTCTTGAGGGGTGACTCCGCCAATGAAATTCACTCACATTCATTATTGGCAAAAACTAGTTGCAATCAACGTCAACATCATGCAATAGTTCAAGGAGTCACACATTCCCTCAAAGGTAAGCAAGGGACAAGGTAATCAACAAATCAATGGACATCATCAAATATGCTTTGCACTCCATGTCCATAGATATCCTTGTATTTGTCTCTTGTGTGTTGGGACTAACCCATGTAGGTGAGAAGAGTAAGGAAAACAACAAGGATGCTCCCAACTCATGGTGATCTTCATCAACCTTGAGCATCCACCACTACCTCACCAACATGAAGTCTTAATCGACAAAACCCAAGGTTAGTTTATCCCTCCTATGGGGGGTTGTCACATCAAGGGGGAGCTTTATTCTAAGACCTGAGTTAAAGCATGTCTTAGTATGTGACAACATTAAATGCTTTATGTAAAAGTGGTAACCCCACTTGTGCTTAAACGATGAGTATGACCTATGATCAAGTATTCTTACTTGGCTCCTAAGTCAATATACTTATATATAGATGACTCCGTCATCGCCAAAATGCTTGATAGATGCTAGTATGTTTGTGCATGTTTGCCATGATTTCATTTGACATCTTATTGTGTGAGCATGTTGGTCTGCATTTATTTATCCATTCAAGGACATCCGATTGTTGCTATTTGGTTTTTGATTTCTCTTTTGCCAATTGGATGGACAAGAATGCCTAGGACCACTCTCTAGCTATCTATGCTTTCCTACCTCATATTCCATTCTTGCTGCATCAGAAAATTTGAACAAGTACTTTTCGATCCCTCTGTGTGAGGAGCACTCGGAGTTCCGCATCGACAAAGGACTGGCCATTAAAACCTCCCAAGTGCATCTCGGTGGAACCAACCCAAAATCTCGGTCTCACCGAATGCCTAGGGTTGATCTGGATTTTCAATCTCGGTAACACCGATTCCTTATTCTCGGTTACACCGAGTTTCCCTGTCAGTTGACAGTTGAGAAACTCGGTGACACGAAAATTTCGAACCGGTGTCACCGACAACGAAGGGCATATATCCTGGCGGACACGACTTTTGAAATTCAATATCAAGAGCCCGTTTCCTCCAACCCTAAGCTGACGCTCCGGACCCCCTGGTCGTCGCCCTTGCCTCCCCGTGCGTCTCCGCCGTTGGGAATCGCCACCGCCGATGGAATCTACACCGCCGTCGTCGCCTTAGCGGATCCTTCACCAAGCTAGGGTATGGATCTAGCCCTCCTTGCACTCCCCGTCCGATTCTTGCGCATTGGAGTTAATTTTATCGATAATCCACCGATTGCAAACCTCCCTATCCTCTAGAAAACTCAGTAGAATAGCGAACGAACGATTTTTAGGTTTTGCCGTCCGCCACATGAATCTCGGTAGAACCGATGCAAAAGAATCGGTAGCACCGATTCGGTTTTTCTGGCAAACTAAGAACACCTCGGTGGAACCGATTACCAATTTTCGGTGTGACCGAAAATGGTGCCAAGTTTCTGGAAAGTAGGTTGTTTGTCTCGGTGGGTCCGAAATTTTTGCCTCGGTTGTACCGACATACATTTGGCAGAATGCAAATTTTGAGAAATCTAAGTTCAATCTTTTGAAAATGTCTGCATTTTGTGATGAATCATCCTCTCCACTCCTCTATACTCTATTCAAAGGGTCAGAGATGTCTGATTCAGATGACAGTGAAAACTACTTCAGAGAGGAGAATGTTGTCATGAGTTCAGGCACTAGTCCTGAAGAGAGTTTTGATGATGTGCCTAGTTCTCCAGATTTACCCAAGGCTGCTACAAGGACTAGGAGGAAGCTCAATTCTGCTGAGGAGGATGAGGACTTCATCCCTGAGGAGCTGCCTAAGAAAGATGATGCTGCCACTTCTTCCAAGAAGAAGAAAGCTATCAGGAAGGAGTATGCTAGCTCTGAGACAGTGAGAGCACCTGAGAGCTCCAGAGCAACCATGACTATTGAGCCTCCCAAGAAATCTATGCCTAAGAAGGCAGGGGAGAAGAAGAAGAGAGCGAGGACAAAATTTGTCAACGCTAAAGTTCTTCCATCTACTCCAGAGTATCTAGATGAGGAAGAAGAGGAGGAGGTAGAGCCAGCAGCAAAGGTCCCTCCCAAGAAGAAGAAGAAGCTTATGGCAGATGCTATGCCTAAAACTAACACTTCCAAGAGCAGCAAATCTGCTCCCAAGAAGGCTGCTGCTACTGAAAAGCCTAAGAGGTTCTCCAGAGAGATACCAGCTTCCAGCAAGAACAAGACCTCCACTTTCAGGGAAGCTGAGGATGATGATGACATGACTGCTTTGATGAAGCTCAGACCACACCTTCCAGAGCACAATGCCAGCCACCTGCTTGCTGAAGATATAAAGAAGAGGAAGGATTCTGGTATGAGGGCATGGAGAGCAATTGATCCATATACTCAGAGGAGGAAAACAGCTGTGGACTATAGGTTTTATACCAAGGAGCAACAAGATTTATATGAGACTATCTTGCTTGATAAGAGTCCACCTGTGAGTGACATGAGATACGTTGATTGGAAGTACATCAAGGCAAATGAAGATTACTTCCCAAATGTTCAAGACAACTTTCATTGCATTGGCTTAGATGAGTTTGTTGGCAAAGAATTCACTGCATGGAACGATGAGATGATCATACAATTCTACTCCACTGCTCATTTCTATGGAGATGGTAGGATTGTGTGGATGACTGAAGGAGCAAGGTATGAGTCTACTGTTGAGGAATGAGCTGCCATCTTAGGAGTCCCAAAGGTGGAAGATGGTGACTTGGATGTCTATTCTGAATCCAAGTAGAGCCATGATTCTATGAAGAACATGTACAATGTGATCCCTGCTGCAAACTTGAAATCTCACAAGTTAGGATCCATTTACTTCCTCCAGGCTGGCCTCCGCACCATGAACACCATCTTGAGGCACACATTGATGCCTAAGTCTGGAGATGACAAGGTGATTCGAGGCTATTCCATCAAGATGCTGATTCATCTTGATAGACACACGAGAATACGAG
Organism: Elymus sibiricus; assembly: GCA_039707655.1. Classification (NCBI taxonomy): domain Eukaryota; kingdom Viridiplantae; phylum Streptophyta; class Magnoliopsida; order Poales; family Poaceae; genus Elymus; species Elymus sibiricus. The sequence continues at coordinate 213,647,758 of CM077665.1, read as the reverse complement.
TGATGGACTTGATAGTAGAGACTGCGAAGAGGGTTGCTGCTGATCAGAAGCGCTCTTGCTGCTATGCACCCTACATTCAGATGCTCATCAACTCCAAGCTGGAGAAGCACATCTTTGCTCTTGACAGGCCCCATTTGCCCCTACAGCTAGATCTTGAGGACAATGTCGTGGAGATGAACCCAGATCATCCCACCTCAACTGCAGCACAGGCAGAGGCAGAGGCAGCTAGAGCCACTAGTGCTCAAGTCCCTAGATCCAGAAACGAGCAAATGGATCTCTTGATCACTACCGTTCAGGGCATGCAGAAGGACATCAAGGACATATTGGCAAATCAGCATAGTCTTGTGAGGATCATGGAAAATAGGATCAAGACTCTAAATGACAAGGTGGATGGGCTGACCAAGACCGTGAACGAGCTCAAGAAGGAAGTTGATAGCGTGCCCAGTCCCGACACTTCAGATGATGAGGATCACTCTCCTCTCAGGCCAGGCACTCACTTCACTACCCAGGCCAGATCAGCCACCGTGCCAGCTCAAGAGTTGAGGCCTTCTTCATCAGCACCTGCTACAGCCTCTTCAGCTCCATCAGCTCCTCCAGTACCTCCCGTTGCTACACCAACTCCGTCCATGACGTCTGCCGACATCTTTGCCGACGCAGTTCTCTCAACTCCTTCATCAACCACCGGAGGAGATCAGCCCCAGAAGAACGATTAGCTATATCTCTTTGAACTTTTTGTTAACATGTTGCCAAAGGGGGAGAAGTTGTATATAGATCTTTAGGCTTCGAGAGAGAGAGCATTTTGTTTTTATTGCTTTTTCAAAAACATTTGATCTTTTGGTTTGGATGTGTTAAACTTTGTGGTGTTTGATCATACACTTGATATGTGTTGCTACTATTTCCTATAATTATTGATGCTTATGAGATGGTCAATCACCTTTACTTGTTTGTGTTCTGCTATGATATTAATTCTTATTATTCCCGCACACCACCAAGTTGTATGTGACATGAAAGAGTGCCCTATGTACCTAATCTATTGTGCATTTGCATTCAAACGCAAATCTAAAATAATGCACAAATTTAGGGGGAGCTCTTGCTTATCACATACTTCTCAAAGCGACGATTATATTCATTGATTATATCATATGTCGAAGCTTTGATCTATATGTTGTCATCAATTACCAAAAAGGGGGAGATTGAAAGCACATTTGCTCCCTTGGTGGTTTTGGTAATTAATAACAACATATATGTCATTGAACTAATGTTTCCACTACGTATATTTCAGGAAAAGTTCAATGATAGGGATGGCAAAAGGATTGTGGAGATACCCCAAGATGCAAGGAAATGGATTGGCAAAGCTTCAAGCAAGAGGACTCTACATTTTACTTTGTGAGAAATCCCTTTGAGTCCATAGGAAAGCTAATACTATTAAAAGGGGGTAAGGTACTGTTGGTGAACAAGATGCTCCACGTGCACAAGAGATAGTCACCAAAAACACCCACAAGCTCTTCCACAAAAGTCTGTTCAAAGCCAAATATCCAAAATCGGTGCAACCAACAATTCCCACTCGGTCCCACCGATTCCCAAACTTAGACAGACCCATGCCAAACCCTAGCCACTCGGTGCAACTGATTCTGCATCGGTGCCACCGAGTTCAGTTGCCAACTCTCTGTTTAGCTATTTTCAGTCTTCAGTACCACCGAGTTTTTCCAGTCAGTCTCACCAAGTTTTTGGACCAACTCTCTGGATAGCCATTCACAAGAATCGGTACCACCGAGAATTGTGAATCGGCGCCACCGAGTTTCTGGACCAACTCTCTGGTAAGCCATGGTCAAGAATCGGTACCACCGAGATGTGAGAATCGGCGTCACCGAGTTGTGCAAATCTGACTGTTGGTTACCTGATCGGTACCACCAATATTTATATATCGGTCTCACCAACATTCAAAAGTTGTCACCTTTTGGTCACTTCGGTACCACCGAGATTCACACATCGGTGTCACCGAGTTGGTCACTTTAGGTGTAACGGTTTGATTTTTGGGGATGCCTATATATACCCCTTCACCACCACCCACTCGAAAGAGAAGCACTCAAAACTATTCCATACTTGCCCCATCATATTTTCTGAGAGAGAGCCACCTACTCATGTGTTGAGATCAAGCTATTCCAGTCCATCCATATGAATCTTGATCTCTAGCCTCCCCAAGATGCTTTCCACCAAATCAATCTCTTCCACCATAGCCAAATCTGTGAGAGAGTGATTGTGTGTTGAGGAGTCTATCTTCTTGAAGCACAAGAGCAAGGAATTCATCGACATTGCCGAGCCTATTACCTTTTGGAGGGTGGTGCCTCCAAGATTGGTTAGGTGTCGCTTGGGAGCCTCCTACTTCGTGTTGTGGAGTTGAACCAAGAAGTTTGTACGGGCAAGGAGATCGCCTACTTCGTGAAGATCTACCCATAGTGAGGCTAGTCCTTCGTGGACGGAAGATGTCATGGAATAGTCAAGGTTGCTACTTCGTGGACCGTTATGGGTGGAGCCCTCCGTGGACTCTCGCGACCGTTACCCTCCATGGATTGATGACTCCATAAATGTGGACGTACGATAGCAGCACCTATCGGAACCACGGGAAAAATCTTCGTGTCTACAAATTGCATTTGATCTTCCTTCCTACCCTCTACTATACATGCTTGTTGTTACTTTCCGCTGCTATACTCTTAGACATGCATGAGTAGGGTGTACTTGACTTGCTATCATTGCTAAAATCTGCCAACACTTAAAATTGGGAAAATGTAGTATTTTTATTTGGTCAAGTAGTCTAATCACCCCCCCCCTCTAGACATACTTTCGGTCCTACAACTAGTACAGTGGTTAGCAACCTCGAGAGGGCGCTTGAGTGGTGTTGGATCCGTCCCTTCAACGGCGCAGCCTAGCCTCTATTTATAATGGCCCGGGTCCTCTTCCCTTATCGCATTGGCGGGAAGGGATCCCACAATGGCCAAATTCGAAAGGGGAGAGGAGATACATCTTATCCTGACGAAAGATGGTCTTCGCCTGGAAAGTAGCTGGCAGTGACGCGGAGGTGGGCTCAGTGATGACATCCGCCCTGCCGAGCCCGTTGGCCTAGTCTTGTTGCACCAGAATGGAAACCTTTGGTGAGGCGCCTTGGGAACTCGCATGCGCCCTTGCCTGCTTTGCACCAAAGAGGAAACTGTCTTCTTCTGTGCCCGCCTGCACCCGCCTGGCCCGGGTGGCGTCACCTCAGCCTCCCGAGGCCGAGCGCTGCATAGAGATCTTTGCTCCTCGGGAGGGGGCCAAGAGAGGCCTCCTCCCTCCGGGGCCTTGGCGTCATTCCCCTCGCGAGGGTGGTTCTCTCGCGAGGGCCTTGTCTTGAGTGAAGCCACGCCGGGCCGTGCCGGGCTATCGAAGTGGGCCACGCCCTGGCCCACAGGCAGGTAGGTCTGGGTACCCCCATTCCTAGAGTGCCGACAGTAGCCCCCGGGCCCAATGCGCGCTTGGGTTGGCTTTGGGGCGAAGCCGGAGGAGCCGGCCGGAGCAACGTGGGCCCCAATTGCCTACGGGCCCAGCCTGATGCGTGGTGCGTAACGAGACGCGCACGCCTCCACTTCCCAAAGACCTCAGGAACCGCCTTGAGTCGAGCTGACACGAAGCCCGCGCGTAGCGGAGGCCATCATTGCCCTTCCTTGAATGCAGCCGAGTCCCTGTGTCTTCTCTCCCCTCGACCCAGGCGGACGTGACCCGATGAGGGCAGACGAGGTGACGCGAAGCAGGGCCATCATTACCCGGAACGTGGAGGGGCGTCCGTTGGCCTCCACCCGGCTATAAATAGGCAGAGGGGGTGAAGCCCCCAGCCCATATCGATTTCTTGTTTCCTTGCTCAAGGACCCCTCCCTCTCAACCATGACGCCGGTGAGGAGGTTTTTCGCCGCCGAGAAGGGGAAGGCCCGCCAGGAGGGGCCGGACCAACATCCACCCAAGAGGGGCCGGGGCCGTCCCCGCAAGTACACCGTGGTGTCAACGGCGGCGCCATGGGGGCGCGGCCGCACCCCCGCAAGGGCAGGCGCCCCCTCCGGCGTAGGCCGAGGCAGCGGGCGCGGCGACCATGGCCAAGGAGGGAGGCCCTCAATGGGCGCCCGACCCCCGCGCCTGTGGTCCCACAGTGCCGATGTAGCCCAGGAGTTCGTGGTGTGTGTTAAGAGACCGGCGATCACCTGGCTGTAGCCCCCGCGCTTCTTCGCTGAGACGTTGTGGGCCAGCGAGCCCGCGGGCCTGTGGCTGCAAGCCGATGGTTGTTGTAGTGGCGAGTTGTGGGTGGAGATCGAGGCTACCCCCGCAGGTTACGCCTTCTTGAGCCGCGGGTGGCAGACTTTCGCCCGCGCCCGCGGCCTGGAGGGGAAGCTCACGCTCCACTTCAAGTACGACGGCGCGGCGACGCTCTTCGTCAGGATCTTCGGGGAGAATGGCAGGCACTTGGGGTGCTGCCCGGAGGGTGACGGCGGTGGCACCGATCGCCTTCCAGCAAGTGGCAGCCCTTGCGGCGGCGGCGCTGTTGGAGGTGAGCTTGCCCTTGGCGACGGCCGTCATGCTTCCAGTGGCAGCGACACCTCCTCCGAGGAGAGTCCGAGCGATGACTCCTACAATGCGCCACCGCATCGGCGCGCTCAGACCTCGAGGGGGAGTAGGCCACGACGGCGCCGTACTCTCGCCCAAGAAGTGGCCACGCTGGCGCGCCACCACGGGCCCGTCAAGGAGGAAGAGGACTCCGAGAGAGCGCGTCCGCGCCGAGCCTGGGCATCAGGAGTGGCAGCCCATGAGGGGGTCACCTTTCGCCTTCTTCTTCTTTTCTTTCCCTGAAATAAAGAATCATGGAGGGCCCTGCGGGGCATGTAATGAATTATGGCGCTTGCGCCTTTACTTTTTAGCATTTTCGTCGCACATCCGGATTCCTGTTTTACTATCAACTGACACTTCCCGCCCGTCGTGGTTAGGGTAGTTAGCTCGATGCGTCTACGGTGGGCCTCTGTGTCGTGAGGTTCGGTCGTAGCACCTGGGGAGCTCGGGGATCTTGGCAGGCGATCTTCTTTCATGGGAGCAAGGCGGTTTGGGAGCCCTCTTGGTGCTCTACGTCGGCAGGGCCCAATCCTGCGCGTACCTCGACCGCCGTTGGGGCCTCCGGATCACCAGGACGAGGCCAATGGGCGAGGGGCTACGTGACCAGTGAGGCTGCCGAGTCGCGCTACTCAGGAGTCCCCCTTGACGTTCGAGTGACTCCCGAACCATTCCTCGCTCTTCCCGGGGCTCCATGATGATGCGCCAGGAGCCCCCGAGCGAGGTTGAGGCAACACGCACCTGTTGGCTCACTCGAGAGCTCCGCGCGAGGTCTAGGATGCCAAGCTCTTGGCGAGGTGTGGACACCGTGCACACCGTGCCCAGCCCCCGCTCGCGGGGCGCGTGAGGGGGAGACCGACAGGTGCCGATTCAGAAACAAAGCTTCAAGACAGAACAGATTGCAAGGAGAAAAATTCCCACCCCTTTTTGAAATAAGGTTGCGAAACTTTGACTTTCACTCCAGAAAATGGCAAATTCGAATACAAAAAGAAGCAAAGAACTGCCGCGTCCGGCCCCTAGGCTAGTCTTCGTCTTCCCCCAGCGCGGGGCATAGCGCCTCCACTAGGCGTGGGCATAGTCATTGGAGGTGAGTGTTGTCCGCCAGCGCGGAGCATGGGGCTTCCACTTGGACGTGGGTAGGAACCCCTCCGCGTCCTCGGGGGGCTCCGGGCGTATACAGCCCACTCATTATTACGTGAGAGTGTCACGGATTGGGCTCGGGGGTGCGCAGGGGGCTCCATGACTCCTGGACATGGAGCCCACTTCCTGCCCCCAAGCATGATGCGGCGGAGCAGGGCCGGCTCCGGACGGGCCCTCGAGCACGGGGGGAGCCCCCAACACTCTCCGCAGGGAGGGCCCGACTCGGAACAGGGCCTCGGGCCTCCCAAGGCCCGAGGGCGAATGTCGTTGTTGTAGTGGCGCCGCATCCCCCCGCGCTACGAGCGAGGCTCGGCGCGGGGTCCTTCCTTCGAGCGCGAGGCTGGCGCCCAAGGCGGTGCCCCAGTGCGCCTCACTGGGGTGCCCGGGAGCCTCGCACGGGTACTCAACCCCCCGTCCCCAGGCGGACTGGGCCGGACCTGGAGACATGGGCGAGTACGTGGTCTTCTACCGCCAGACGGGCAAGGCCTGGCCCGGAGACATGGCCGTGTGTTCCACCCTCCGTCTCCAGGCGGGGAGCGCCTGGCCTGGGGACATGGGCGTGTGTTCCACCCTCCGTCTCCAGGCGGGAAGCACCTAGTCCGGGGACACATGCACCTGCTCAGGGTAGCTCCCCACCAGCGGGCGTGCCTCGCGAAGCTGCCAACGCCAGGCACCTTTGCAAGACTGACCCCGCCAGCTGCCCTCGCGAGGCCGCCCATGCCAGCCCCACTTTGAGCCGCTCGCGAGGTCACGTATGCTCCTCCTGTTGTCGTAGTGCTTGACGCTGCGCCCTTCGCGGCTTGGGCACCCGTCGGCATGGTCGTCGTGGATGCGCTCGAGCCTCCGGGCGCGGGTGTAGACGAGTTGCCGGCTGCCCACTCCGGGGTTGGCGTGCGCGCTGGTAGGCGTCCACCCCGCATGGCCAGCGCCTCCCACAGATCTTCGTCCGCGCCGGGGGTGAACTTCTGCGTGCCTGATGACCTGGGCCGGACCTCTAGCGGGCGCATGTCGTAACACGCCTCCCAGGGGCATTCGCGTGTCCTCAGCGTCGCGCCGGTTGGTTGAGTGACTCCTCGGACGTGAGCACCCAGGCCCGTCCGGTAGGGGAGCGTCTGGACCACACCGGCTGTGCCGGCGCACCTAGCCATGCGGCACAGCCAGTCGTCATAGCGGTTGCGAGTGGTGTGGTAGCACCGCAGTTCATGGGCCACGAGGAGTGCGACTCGCTCGCGCGTTAGGTCGTGGTGACGATATCTTGCTGCGCGGTGCATGAAGGCGGCAAGCCCCGGCGCCTGTCGAAGGCCGGGCTGCTGATGGCGTCTGCCAACGGGGGGCAAGGCGGCGCGGGGCACCATGGCCTGCAGCCGTCGCCTGAGCGACACGAGCGTGGTGAAGCTTGCGGAAGGATTCCGACACGCCCCCTACCTGGCGTGCCAAATGTCGGATTTCGGGCTCGGCAAAACCCAGAGAGGTTCGAACTCAGGGGCGTGTGCGAAAATCTACACCAGCTTCGACCTCAAGCTCACAGCCCCACGGCCTAGCCAGATCGAACTCACTCAATCGCGGGGAAGAAGACGAACACACGGATTTACCCAAGTTCGGGCCGCTGCGAAGCATAAAACCCTACTCCTGCTTTTGGTGGATTGCCTCACGAGGAGGTTTGTGGATGAACTAGTACAGTGGTGAGCAACCTCGCGAGGGCGCTTGAGTGGTGTTGGATCCGTCCCTTCAACGGCGCAGCCTAGCCTATAATGGCCCGGGTCCTCTTCCCTTATCGCATTGGCGGGAAGGGATCCCACAATAGCCAAATTTGAAAGGGGACAGGAGGTACATCTTATCCAGACGAAAGGTGGTCTTCGCCTGCAATGTAGCTCGCAGTGACGCGGAGGTGGGCTCGGTGATGACATCTGCCCTGTCGAGCCCGTTGGCCTGGTCTTGTTGCACCAGAATGGAAACCTTTGGTGGGGCGCCTTGGGAACTCGCATGCGCCCTTGCCTCCTTTCCACCAAAGAGGAAACTGTCTTCTTCTGTGCCCGCCTGCACCCGCCTGGCCCGGCTGGAGTCACCTCAGCCTCCCGAGGCCGAGCGCTGCATAGAGATCTCCGCTCCTCGGGAGGGGGCCTGGAGAGGCCTCCTCCCTCCGGGGCCTTGGCGTCGTTCCCCTCGCGAGGGTGGGTCTCTCGCGAGGGCCTTGTCTTGAGTGAAGCCACACCGGGCCGTGTCGGGCTATCGAAGTGGGCCACGCCCTGGCCCGTAGGCAAGCAGGTCTGGGTGCCCTCGTTCCCATAGCGCCGACACGTACCTATGACCGTTTTCGCTCTTTAGTTGGTCACTTCCCAACCTATTGCTAGCCTTCACCTATACCAAGCGGGAATGCTGCTTGTGCATCCAAAACCTTTAAACCAAGTTATTCCACATGAGTCCACCATACCTACCTATATGCGGTATTACCCTGCGATTCCAAGTAAATTTGCATGTGCCTGTTGGAGATATGCCCTAGAGGCAATCATGTATGATGATATTCCCTATGTGTTTATGAATAAAGATAGTCCTTGGACATTATCATTGATGTGTATATTAACAAGTACATGACTTGTTTGTGAGACTATGCATTGTATGATGACTGTCCTAAATGGTCCCTAGTCGAAAGGCTTGTGTGGACACGCAGCCAGTCAGACTAGCATATGACACAGCGGATGGTTCGATCTCACTAACCATGTAGCATTGGACGCTAGCCGGATAATATGGACTCAGAAAGATTTGGTCGGATTCGACGTAGTCGGATCTGAGTCGAGATAAGGCCTGAGTTGGACAAACCCAACTATGAGATGCGGCAATAGGTCATCTGTAAGTCTCTAGTACAACATATGCTCTATGTCCTAAGACCTGAGCTGGCGCATGTACTCGGGATGGTGACATACTTGCTTTGGGTCGACCAAACGCTACTCCGTGACTGGGTAGTTACAAAGGTAGGTTTCGGGCTTGTCCAGACCCATGCTGCGAGACATGGTCGAGCAAGATGGGATTTGCCCCTCCGATTAGGAGAGATATAGTCTGGGCCCCTCTGGTGATCTGACATGGATAAGCATGGCCATGCGATGAGGATTATGAGATAATCCGAAGTGGTGGTCATATTCACCAGAACGAGAAAGAGGTCGTGTTGCAACAAGGATGACCATGTCTCCTTGAGCACGACAACATATATCGTGTGCCAAAGGGAACGGAAGTATGCAGAACGGGCTCGCCTAACCAGCTTCATTGGACACTTGGAGTCGGCACGCTTTGCTAGAGGCCGCTACCGATTAGTCGAGCCGGATGTGATCTAACTCGCGACCAAGTGAACGAGAACCTAAGGGGTCGCGCACTTAAGGGAAGGAACATGTGGGCTTTAGGATCCGTGCGAGGCCCATGAGTTGAGCCCGCGACGGATGCCTATATATAGTGGAGGTGCGGCACACCCATCCGGTTGATCTCTTCGGTGCTGACATTAGGGCTTTGCATGTGTTGCAACTAGCCACCTCCACTCGCCGCCGAACAGTGTGATCGGACCTAGCAGTCCGCCGCATGGATTTCCTCCTGCATGCGCGGATACCATTAGAGGCGGTGCACTTGCGCCACTCCGGCGAACCTGTACATGTGATCCGGCGACCGGCAGTTCGAGGGATAACGGACCGGTTGTTCGAGGAAGATCGAACAAGGAGGAGACGGACCTCATGGACGCGCTGCCCCAACTCTAGTTCTACTGCACGGTACTGCGCGTCTAGTGGTAACGATCTGTGATCCATCTACATAGCATGTTCTTGGTTGTTCTATGCGTAGGACAATTTTAATTTGCATGCGATGCACCTACGGTAGAACCCAACAGTGGTATAAGAGCCTCTGTTATAGGATTTGGATTCAGATCGGATGCATATATGATATGTGAGGCGGCAGATGAGATCTGTTGTCGTTTCTGAGATCGGCTATCTGCACGGTTGATGAGATCAACTACACATGGTTATCGTTGTGGCTTTTTTTTCTGTCAATTGAAATCGACGAGGTCATGACACAACCTACCCCTACCAGTCGGTATCCGCCATTGGGGTTAACAGTGAAACGTAAATCCGAATCGGGTTCGCGATGATCGATAAGATCGGTCAGATCAGAAAATTCTGCGTGATCGGAGTCCAGATTCGATCTGTGATTTCTGAAAATGTCGGGACCGCCGTGTGTGTAGCGCTTTGTATTTCGTACACGATCACACAAACCGGTATAATGCGATTCTAGGCATAACTTTGTTTTGCAGGTTTGATGTGAATAGTATGTCTCATATGTATGTGATGCATGTGTGTAATTTAACATGACCTGCGTGTCACGATTGTCAGCCGGCAGGTGCCAAAGTGCTGTCACTATATTGTATAACAACCTACGAGTCGACTTGTGATTCTCTGTAAAATTCATTACTAGTTGTAGTACTTGGAGGACAGAGATCAAGTTCAAGGTTTTGGCGTCCCGGCGTAACGAACAAGATGGAGTTCCGCCCTGGTCATCGGAGTTGGAGCCGTCCTGGAAGGATGTCCATGAAGGAGCCATACTATTTCACATATATTTCTTCTTGTTTCTATGCATGTTAAAATGGTAGAAAGATCCCTCATTAATAACAAGCACATTTCCATTCCGGATGTTGCACCTTCGCATGTCAAGTACGTCTAGTGGTGGGCTCATAAAATTGAGGTGCCACTAGGTGTCCTTGAACTGGAGGGTTCGTGTCGAACACGGACATGCACTGCATCAGGTTAACTTGACAAGGCTATCAAAACGGTTTTGGGCCTTGTGGCAAAGAAGGTCAGGAGCAGGGGTATGAGATACCTACCCGACCGACAGGAGTCGTATAGAGATACGATTAGCAAGGAGTTGCTTACCGAATAGGCAAGTTGGCTAGCAGTGATGCTAAACCTCACTAGTCGCTCGCGCTAGACGGTTCCTGAATCACTGAGAATTTGCGAGGGGATGCTGACTTTAGTGGGAGTAGTTCTGTTTAAGGCTTAAATTACTCTACATAAACACATTGCTTAGTGATTGCATATTTTCTGTTGTAGATCAATGGCACCACCTACTCAACCCAACTTTGCATTGAAATCAATTCTGGAAAGGGATAAACTGAATGGAACAAACTGTATCACCTGGTATAGAAATTTGAGAATTGTTCTCAAGCACGATAAAAAGGAATATGTTCTAGAGGATCCACTTCCACAGGAACCTGCTGATAATGCTAATGCCACAACCAAGAATGCCCACCAGAAACTCGTTGATGAATCAAACGAGATCAGCTGCCTCATGTTGGCTTGTATGGAGCCCAATTTGCAACAACATTTCGAAAACATTGAGGCTTTCGATATGATCGAGAGTCTCAAGAGCATGTTTCAGGTGCAGGCTAGGACCGAAAGGTTCAACGTCTGGCAATCCTTGACGAATTGTAAGCTGAAAGAGGGTGATCCACTGAGCCCGCATGTGATCAAGATGATTGGGTACGTGCAAGCTCTGGATCGGTTAGGCTTCCCACTTGGGGACGAGCTGTCCATGGATGCAATTCTGGGTTCTCCTCCACCTAGCTATGGGACGTTCGTCTCGAACTATCATATGCACGACATGCATAAGAAGAGCACTGAATTGCATGGGATGCTTAAGGTGGCAGAACAAGATATTAAGAAAGGCACGCATCAAGTGTTGATGGTGCAGAACTCGGCTAAGTTCAAGAAGAGTTGGTCCAAGAAAAAGGGCAAGGCAAAGGGCACGGAGAAGGTTGTCTCCGCCGATGGGCCGAAGCCAGGACCGGACTCAAATACCATTTGCTTTCATTGCAAGGAAACTGGTCACTGGAAGAGGAACTGTAGCAAGTGGCTTGCTGAGCATGGCAAGAAGGCCGGATATGCTTCTTCAGACAAAGGTACACTTGTTACATATGTTATAGACATTTACCTTGCTGACATACCTAGTAGCTCTTGGGTATTTTATACCGGATCGGTTGTTCATATTTGCAACTCGATGTAGGGGCTGATAAGAACTAGGCATGTGGCACAAGGGGAGATTGACATCAGGGTCAGCAACAAAGCAAGAGTTGCTGCGTTGGAGGTCGGCCCGATGCATCTCAAGCTTCTTTCTGGATTTATTTTGGAATTGAATAATTTTTATTACATTCCCGCACTTAGTCGGAACATTATTTCTGCCTCATGCTTGATGAGTCAGGGTTATGAATTCAATTTAAAGGACAGTGGTTGTTCATTTTATTTGAATGGAATATTGCACGGCTATGCACCCATTGTAGATGGGCTATTTATTTTGAATTTAGAAACGGAACCAGTCTATAACATGAATGTCTGGAGGCATAAGCCTAATGAGATAAATCCGACATACTTCTGGCATTGCCGGCATGGACACATTAGTCTGAAACGCAAGAAGAAGCTCCATGATGATGGACTCCTAACTTCGTCCGACTTCGGGTCGTTCGAGACATGCGAATCATGCTTGCTGGGCAAGATGACTAAGTCTCCTTTTGCAAAGAGTTGCGAGAGGGCGTCTGAGCTGTTGGAGCTTATACACAGTGATGTGTGTGGTCCAATGAGCACCACGACCAGAGGTGCCTATCAGTACTTCATGACTTTTACCGACAACTTGAGTAGATATGGATATATCTATTTGATGAGGCACAAGTCGGAAACTTTAGAAAAGTTTAAAGAGTTTCAGAACGTGGTTGAAAATCAGCTAGGTAAGATGATAAAGCTTCTGCGATCAGATCGTGGAGGTGACTACATGAGCCATGAGTTTGATGATCATCTGAAAAGCCGAGGTATAATACCTCAGCTCACACATCCGGGTACGCCACATAGAAATGGCGTGTTAGAATGAAGAAATCTAACCTTGTTGGACATGGTCCGATCGATGATGAGCAAATCGGATTTACCCTTGTCATTCTCGGGATATGCTCTAGAAACTGCAGCTTTCACACTTAACAGGGTACCATCAAAATCCGTAGACAAGACACCACATGAGATGTGGAGTGGGATGAGTCCCAGTTTGTCTTATCTAAAGATTTGGGGATGTGAAGCATTTGTCAAGCGACTAATGTCGGACAAGCTTACACCCAAGTCGGATAAATGCATATTCATGGGATATCCAAGGGAAACCTTGGGATACAGCTTCTACAACCGAGAAGAGAACAAAGTGTTTGTTGCTCGGATTGGGGTTTTCCTAGAGAAAGAGTTTCTCAGTCGGGAAGCCAGTGGGAGAATGGTGCGACTCGAAGAAATTCGAGAGCCACTCGAGGACAACTCGGCTGGTGATGAGATCATATCGGAGTTGGTCAGGGAACCCGTAGTGGAATCGGCACAGGAGCCAAGGAGGTCGGAAAGATTGCGCAAAGTGTGCGATGTGTTGTTGCTAGAAAGCGATGAGCCGGCCACGTATGCGCAAGCGATGGTGAGCCCAAATTCCGAGGCATGTCTGGAGGCCATGAGATCCGAGTTAAAGTCCATGGATGATAATTAAGTCTGGGACTTGGTTGATCCGCCACCTGGTGTAATTGCCATTGGTTGCAAATGGGTCTTTAAGAAGAAAACCGATGTGGATGGAAATGTTCAGATCCACAAATCTCGGCTTGTCGCTAAAGGTTATGCACAAGTTCAAGGAATTGACTACGACGAGACCTACTTGCCGGTAGTGATGCTAAAGTCGGTGAGGATCATACTAGCTATAGCTGCATATTTCGATTATGAGATATGACAGATGGATGTCAAAACGGCTTCCCTTCATGGAAATTTAAAGGTGGATGTATACATGATACAGCCTGAAGGTTTTGTTGATCCAAATAATGCTAGTAAAATATGCAAGCTCAAGAGATCCATTTATGGATTGAAGCAAGTAGATCGGAGTTGGAACATTCATTTTGATGAAGTCATCGTTGAGCTTGGTTTCATCAAGAACGAAGAGGACTATTGTTTATACAAGAAGTCTAGTGGGAGCTCGGTAGTATTTTTGATCCTGTATGTGGATGACATACTGCTGATCAGAAATGATGTTTCGATGCTGAACTCGGTTAAGGAATCATTGAATGGCAAGTTTTCGATGAAAGACCTTGGAGAGGCAGTGTACATTCTAGGCATCAAGATCTATAGAGATAGATCAAGGAGGCTGCTCGGCTTGAGCCAGAGCACGTACATAGATAAAGCGTTGAAGAGGTTCAACATGAGTGAGGCCAAGAAAGGGTTCTTGCCCGTCTCACATGGTATAAGGCTAAGCAAGACTCAGAGTCCTAAGACTTCTGATGAGCGAAACCAGATGAGTAGGATTCCGTATGCTTCGGCAATAGGATCCATCATGTATGCCATGCTATGTACAAGGCCTGATGTTGCCTTTGCAATAAGCTTAACAAGAAGATACCATGTTAACCCAGGTGAGAGTCACTGAGCAGCGGTAAAAACCATCCTGAAGTACCTGAAAAGGACTAAGGAGAAGTTCCTAGTTTATGGAGGTGAGGAGGAGCTCTGTGTAAAGGGTTACGCTGATGCTAGTTTCCAAACCGACAGGGATGATTGTCGATCGCGAACTAGATTCGTGTATGTCATGAATGGGGGAGCAGTGAGCTAGACGAGTTCCAAGCAAGATACGGTGGTCGACTCCACAACAGAGGCCGAATACATTGCGGCTTGTGAACCCGCAAAGGAAGGTGTTTGGATTCGGAAGTTCCTGGAGGATCTTGGTGTATTCCTAGGCTGGGCATAACCGTTGGACCTGTATTGCGAAAATTCAGTTGCCATCGCACAGGCCAAGGAGCTGAGACAACACCACAAGACCAGGCACATAGGCCGAAAGTATCACCTGATACGAAAGCTCGTAAAGAATGGTGATACTAATTTATGCAAGATTCATACGAATGAAAATGTTGCAGATCCGTTGACTAAGCCGCCTCCACAACCCAAGCATGAGGGACACGTTAGAGATATGGGCATTCGATGTCTATTTGATTGACTCTAGTGCAAGTGGGAGACTGTTGGAGATATGCCCTAGAGGCAATCATGTATGATGATATTTCCTATGTGTTTATGAATAAAGATAGTCCTTGGACATTATCATTGTTTGTGAGACTATGCATTGTATGATGATTGTCCTAAATGGTCCCTAGTCAAAAGGGTTGTGTGGACACGCAACCAGTCAGACTACCATATGACACGATGGATGGTTCGGTCTCACTGACCATGTAGCATTGGATGCTAGCCGGATAATATGGACTTAGAAAGATCTGGTCGGATTTGACGTAGTCGGATCTGAGTCGAGATAAGGCCTGAGCTGGAGAGACCCAACTATGAGACGCACCGATAGGTCATCTGTCTGTATCTAGTACAACATACATTCTATTTCCTAAGACCTGAGCTGGCGCATGTACTCGGGATGGTGACAAACTTGCTTTGGGCCGACCAAACGCTACTCCATGTCTGGTTAGTTACAAAGGTAGGTTTCGGGCATGTTCAGACCCATGCTGCGAGACATGGTCGAGCAAGATGGGATTTGCCCCTCCGATCAGGAGAGATATACTCTGGGCCCCTCGGGTGATCCGACCTGGATAAGGATGGCCATGCGATGAGGATTATGAGATAATCCGAAGTGTTGGTCGGATTCACCAAAACGAGAAACAGGTCGTGCTACAACAAGGATGACCATGTCTCCTTGAGCATGAGAACATATATCATGTGGCAAAGGGAACATAAGTATGAAGTACGATTTCGCCTAACGAGCTTCGTCAGACACTTGGAGTCGGCACGCTTTGCAAGAGGCCGCTACCGATTAGTCGAGTCGGATGTGATCTGACTTGCGACCAAGTGAACAAGAACCTAAGGGGTCGCGCGGTTAAGGGAAGGAACATGTGGGCTTTAGGATCCGTGCGAGGCCCAAGAGTTGGGCCCGCGACGAACGCCTATATATGGTGGATGTGCGGCACACCCATCCAGTTGATTGCTTCGACGCCGTCATTAGGGCCTTGCATGTGTTGCAATGGCCACCTCCACTCGCCGCCGAACTGTGTGATCAAACCTAGCAGTCTGCCGCACGGTGTTCCTCCTGCACGCGCGGATACTATTAGAGGCGGTGCACTTGCGCCGCTCCGGCGAACCTGTACGTGGGATCCGGCGACCGGCAGTTCGGGGGAGATCGGACCCGCTGTTCGAGGGAGATGGGACGAGGAGGAGACGGACCTCGTGGACGCGCTGCCCCAACTCTACTTCCGCTGCACGACACCGCGCGTCTAGTGGTAACGATCTATGATCCATCTCCATAGCATGTTCTTGGTTGTTCTGCGCGTAGGAAAATTTTAATTTGCATGCGATGCACCTATGGTAGAACCCAATAGTGCCATCTCTAAACTTTGAAATAAACATATATTTTGTGCACTTGTCCCGCTCATGGAGCGACGAGGCGGTCAATATTTTCCATGCTAAGTGAGTTATTCTCAAGAAGTTCGCTTATTCGCCTTCATTACAAGAGAGAGGCTGGTAAAAAGGATGCCCAGTCCTGCAAAACCAAAATTAATTAAACAAGACTCCTTGGGACAGTTGATATATTGGCAGGCATCCGTGGATTCGGTGAGCCATGGTTTGTGTATGGATGGTGGATAGGAGCAAACTTTACTATTCTGTTTGGGAACCACCAATAATGAGTTTAGCATGAAAGATATTGAAAACCTTTGTCGTCACGTCGACAAGAAAAGTGCACCACCCCAAAAACTATATTCCAATCCTGTTTTAAAACTTAAGCTCTGGCACTTCTGCAAATCAATGCTTCCCTCTGCGAAGGGCCTAGCTATTCATTTTTATGTTGAGTCATCACCCTCTTACTAAAAGCACCAGACCAGAGAGCATTATTGCCATTCTTATGAATTGAGTCTAGTTAATGTTGAATACGAGCATGACTGGATCTTTTCTATTCTGAATTATAAGTATTAGTCGCTCCTTGAACCTTAGAGGTTCTCTGCATTTATGTTTTGCGATCTCAAAAAGGGCTAGCGAAATACCATGTAAGCATATTATATCATGATTCTTTTGATAAATTGTTGGCATGTGAGATATCTTATCATTACTTGCTAGTTGGTTATGTATTGCCATGAGTTGATATGATGTTTAACTGTTCTCATGGATGTGGTTATTTATAATTTGTGCTGAAAACTTGAGCACTAGCTAAGCATGTGTATAACGACGAGAACAAAAGAGTTTGTAAAAGTTTTCTTTATCACTTTTAGTTTGTCAACTGAATTTCTTGAGGACAAGCAATGAGTTAAGCTTTGGGGAGTTGATACATCTCCAACGTATCTACTTTTCCAAATACTTTTGCGCTGGTTTTGACCTCTAATTTGCATGATTTGAATGGAACTAACCCGGACTGACGCTGTTCTCAGTAGAACTACCTTGGTGTTATTTTTGTGCAGAAATAAAAGTTCTCGGAATTGGATGAAACTTTTTGTGGATTTTTTCTGGGAATTATAATGAATTATGGAGCGAAGACCTGCCAGAGGAAGGCCACCTGTGGGGCACAAGCCAAGAGGGCGCGGCCCCCTAGGACGCGCCATGATGGCTTGTGGGGCCCACGTGGCTCCTCCAACCCTAATTCTAGTCCTATGAAATCACATCTTCGGAGAAAAAAATCAGAGAGAAGTTTTCATCGCGTTTCACGAGACGGAGCCGCCGCCACGTCCTGTTCTTCCTCGGGAGGGCTGATGTGGAGTCCGTTTGGGGCTCCGGAGAGGGGAAATCGTCGTCGTTGTCATCACCAACCCTTCTCCATCAACACCGCCATGATGCTCACCACTGGGAGTGAGTAATTCCTTTGTAGGCTTGCTAGACGGTGGTGGGATTGGATGAGATTGATCATGTAATCGAGTTAAGTTTGATAGGGCTTGATCCCTAGTATCCACTATGTTCTAAGATTGATGTTGCTAAGACTTTGCTATGCTTAATGCTTGTCACTAGGGCCCGAGTGCCATGATTTCAGATCTTAACATATTATGTTTTCATGAATATAAGAGTGATTTGGATCCTATCTTTCAAGTTGTATGCACCTATTACGTGTCTTGATCCGCATACCCCAAGGTGACAATAATTGGGATTCTTTCTGCTGATTGTCGTAGTTTGAGGAGTTCATGTATTCACCATGTGTTAATGCTTTGTTCCGATTCTCTATTAAAAGGAGGCCTTAATATCCCTTAGTTTCCAATAGGACCCCGCTCCCACGGGAGGGTAGGATAAAATATGTCATGCAATTTCTTATCGCAAGCACGGATGACTATATACGAAATGCATGCCTACATTATATTGATGAACTAGAGCTAGTTCCGTGTCGCCCTAGTGTGTAACTGTTACATGATTGATGTCATCTAAATCATTATCCACCACCGATCCACGTGCCTACGCTTTACATATACTATATCTTGCTAAGTTACTATTGCTACTGCTACTGTCACAATTGCTACAAAATTGCTACTGTCAATACTACTGTTACTTTTGCTACTACTATTTGTCGTGCTACTAAACATTTGCTGCAGAGAGATATCCCAGGTGTGTTTGAATTGACAACTCAACTGTCAAGGCCAACAAATATTCTTTGCCTCCCCTTGTGTCGAATAATTAAATTAGGGTGAAATACTGCCCGTGAAGACTATTGGGATTCCCTATACTTGTGGGTTATCATATCCCCAAACTCTAAGAAATGACAACTTCGGTTTCTTGCCAAACCAAAATTCATACGGTGTCATCTCAACGGATTTAGATGGTGCCCTATTTAAAGTGAATGTAGTTGTCTCTAATGCATAACCACATAGCTATATATAGTGGCAAATCGGTAAGAGACATCATAGAACGCACCATATCCAATAGAGTACGGCTACGACGTTTGGACACACCATTACACTATGGTGTTCTAGGTGGCGTGAGTTGTGAAACAATTTCCACATTGTCTTAAATGCATGCCAAACTCGTAACTCAGACATTCTCTACCATGATCAGATCATAGAAGCTTCATCTTCTTGTTACGATGATTCTCTACTTCACTCTGAAATTGCTTGAACTTTTCAAACCTTTTAGACTTGTGTTTAATTAAATAAATATACTCATATCTACTCAAATCATCAGTGAAGGTAAGAAAATAATGATGTCCACCGCAGGCCGCAACACTCATTCGACCGCACACATCAGTATGTATGATTTCCCACAAGTCACTTGCCCGCTCCATTGTTTCGAAAAACGGGGTTTTCGTCATCTTGCCCATGAAGCATGGTTCACATGTATCAAGCGGTTCAAAATCTAGTGATTCCAAAAGTCCATCAGCATGGAGTTTCTTCATGCGCTTTTGTTGAGCTCCTGGGACTGGGGGTACCTAGGCCCGTCTGCCTACAGCCCCGGATGTGATGCATGCCATGGGACCAGCACGGCCCACCATTGGACTTCACGAGCAAGACCCTCGCGAGGGCCCCCGCCTCGCGAGGCGCACGTCAGCGAGCATCGTCAGGAGCCTCGCGAGCCCGCCTCCCCCCGCAAGGTCCCCCCCCCCCCGAGGCAGCCCTCGAGGCCTTCGTGGGGCGGACTAACTAAGGGTGGCTCGACAGGGTTGCGTAGTCCTTCATCTTCATGTGGGAGGTGCGCACCATGCCGTGCGGCGCTAGGAGCCGTGCCAGCAGGCATGAATGAGTAGGCTTTCCTCATTAGTGCTAAGGCAGAGGCGCCAGCCCGGCGGTTCCCAGAGCAATCCCCAAAGGTTTCCCGTTTGGTGCAAGAAGACCAAGGCTGGGGGCTCGCCAAGACGGAGGTCATCCCAAGCCCGCTAGCGCGTCACGGTAGGAGGCTTTTGCAGGCAAAGACTACTTTTGTCAGGATAAGCTGCAGTCATGTCCCTCTCCAAACTGGCCATTGTGGCAACCCTTCCCGCCTTGTGTTTTCGGGGGAAGAGGACCAAGACCAGTATATGAAGGGGGAGGCAGCAACCATAGGTGGACACGCCGATTGTATTCACTCTCTCCTACTAAGCAATCGAGACAAGCAGGAGTAGGGTTTTACACAGCAAGGTGGCCTGAACTTGGGTAGACCTTTGTGTTTGTAGTTCTTCCTCCCAAGCTCAAGCACGCCGGACCATCGCCGTATATTAGGGTCAGAGAGCGAGGTTGGAGAGTCGGTGCACCTCAGAGTTCGAACCTCTCTAGGGTCCCCGGATCCCCGATTCCGACATTTGGTGCGCCAGGTAGGGGTATGCTACTGTTCTTTAGCCCCGTTCGGGCCTCGGCTTCATCGACCCCATGGCAGACGCCCGTCGTGCGCGCGCTAAGCTTCAGGCGGCCCGCGTCGTCTAGACCGCGCCTACGGGGCGCGATGGATGTCATCACTCC
This sequence comes from Elymus sibiricus, assembly GCA_039707655.1. Taxonomy (NCBI): domain Eukaryota; kingdom Viridiplantae; phylum Streptophyta; class Magnoliopsida; order Poales; family Poaceae; genus Elymus; species Elymus sibiricus. The sequence continues at coordinate 213,627,600 of CM077665.1, read as the reverse complement.
GCCGGCGCCGAAGCTACCGCCGCCGCTGACCCTGCAGCACGTGAGTAGTGGGGCTCCTCGATGCACCCCTCCATGCAGAGGGACGGCCGAATCGGCACCGCCTCCTCCTCCCTCGCCTGTCGTGAGCACGTAAACGCACAGGCCGCGTAGCTTATTGCGCGCGAGCTGCTTCGCCTTCGCCCGACGGGTGTCGAGCAGGACGCCTGGTTGGCACGCATCACCGGAGTCGTCGCCGTCGCGGGAGGGGCTCAGACGCCTCCTCGCTCGCCTCGTGTCATAGTTTTGTTAACCCAGCAGATGTCCTCGTAAAAGGACCTAGGTGTGAGGCCATTGCCGCTAGGTGGCGACTCAAAGGGGTTGAACGGGAAAGAGAGTCGGGTTTACCCAGGTTCGGCCCCTCCGATGGAGGCAATAGCCTATGTCCTGCTTTGTGTGTATTTGATGCTTAGATCTCGATTACAAGGGTGCGGAATCGCTGACCTAGCTATCGAGAGATTGCAACTTGAGTCTTTTTTTCCTAGGGGCCTTCCTTTATATATAGGTCAAGCCCTAGGGTTTACAATAGAGTCTGGGTCATATCATGACCTGTAACCTACAATGTCCCTAACTTTCCTTGCGCCTTAAGCAAGGAAATCCGGCTGGCGTCTTCAGGTTTGTGGGCTTTGAGCCACCATCTTCAAGTGTTTGGCCGTCTGGCAACTTTCAGTCAGCCACCGCCTCGCTTGCTTCCTCTTCGTGACATGGCCCATTTCAAACTTAATCATAGAGTTGTCGATAGGTTAACCCGGCACCATAGGCGGGTCACACCGTGGAGTTATATCCCCGACACCTCGCCCCTCGCCGCGTCGGGCTGGGGGCATGAGTCACGGGGTGCCCCTCCGCCCCCCTCGCGCGACGGCCTGGAAGGGCCCTCCCATGGCCTGCATCCGCCAGGCGGGGACGCCGGAGTTTGTCAGGGGTTGCGTGCCGCAATATGCATCCTCAGGGGGGCCCAGGCCCCCGCGGACGGCCGGCACCTCAAGCCAGCCCTACGCGAAGCAAACACCGCTTTCAGGGAGCGCGAGCCTATGTCGTCGCCGAGCCGGGCACAGCGCGACATTGTCTTCGACGTGGGGGACCACACAAGGTCCACTACTGCCGCGGGCGCCCTCTCCATGCTATGCACCCCGACCATCAGTAACGTCGCGGTCACCAAAACCAACATTGATGGGGGTGCTGGGCTCAACGTTATCTCCGTCACGACCTTCGCGGCACTCCAAGTGCCCCGCGAACTGCTGAAGCCCACCAGGCCCTTCTCCAGAGTAGCCGACGGGATTACGGCCCCCCTGGGGCAGGTACGCCTACCCATCACCTTCAGCACCCGCTGCAATTACCGCACCAAGCTCATCAACATCGATATGGCGCCCATAGGCCTCCCGTACAACACCATCTTGGGTTACCCGACGCTCGCCAAGTTCTTGGCGGCCATTCTCCCGGGCTACAACATCGTCAAGATGCCTGGTTGTGGTGGTATCATCACTGTCAAATGCGACGAAAGGGATGCAATCAGCTCCCTCAAGCTCACGCGTAAAGCCGCCACAGTCACACATCCAGCTGTCGGGGGCGAGGCGGAGCCTCCCGAGGCGATGCCGGAAAGAAAGAAGTTGTTGTTCTCTCAAGACCGAGCTGAAACAAACGAGGTGTCGTTCGGCGGTGCTGACCCGAGCCACACTTTCACCATTGGTGCTGAGCTCTCCCTCGAGCAAGGAAGTGAGCTTATTACATTCCTTCGGGCAAACGCTGGCGTGTTTGCATAGAAGCTGACTGACTTGACCGGGGTCCCAAGGGAGGTGATTGAGCACCACCTGGAGGTGTGCCCCAATGCGTGCCCGGTTAAATAGAAAGCGCGGCGCCCGGCGCCGGAGAAGCAACATTTCATAGTCTAAGAAGTACAGAAGTTGCAGGAGGCAGGCGTCATCCATGAGGTGCGATATCCTGAATGGCCCGCTAACCCGGTCATTGTCCCCAAGAAGGGCAGAAAAGACCAGATGTGCGTTGAATTCACAAGTCTCAATAAGGCCTGCCCTCAAGACCCCTTCCTGTTCCCGCGCATCGACCAGATCGTGGACTCCACCGCCGGCTGTGACCTCTTGTGATTCCTGGATGCGTTCTCGGGCTATCATCAGATCAAGATGGCAGTGAAAGATGTGGAGAAGACGGCATTCACCTCCCCCCGTGGGATATTTTGCTACACCTGCATGCCCTTCGGTCTGAAGTGTGTCGGGGCCACCTTCCAGAGGTTAATGTACATCGCACTGGGGCCCCAGCTAGGCAAGAACGCGGAGGCTTACGTGGACGATATCGTGGTCAAATCGCACGAGGCCAGGACGCTCATCCAAGATATGGAAGAGACTTTCACCCACCTGTGCAAGGTCAGCTTGAAGCTCAAACCCGACATGTTTGTCTTCGAGGTCCCCTCGGGCAAGCTGCTCGGGTTCCTTGTATCTCACCGAGGGATCGAAGCCAACCCAGAAATGGTCAAGGCTATCGAGCAGATGCACCCCCCGCGAACACTCAAGGAGATGCAAAACCTAACGGGATGCTTGGCCTCGCTGGGGCGTTTCATCTCTATGTATGGCGAGTGGGCGTTGCCATTCTTCAAGCTCGTGAACAGATCTGGCCCGTTCAAGTGGACCCCTGAAGCAGACGCTGCCTTCGCGGACCTCAACAGGTACATCACCAGCCCTCTCATCATGGTCGCACCGCGCCCCCAAGAGCGCCTGCTGTTGTACCTGGCAGCCACCCCCCAGACGGCCAGTGCGGGCCTCGTGGTGGAGCGGGAAGAGCGAGTCGGCCCTAAGGAGGGGGGTAGGACTCCCATGAGGACATCACACGGGGTCACGCCGACCGAGGAGGCGCCACGTGGGGCCACCGCCCCCTTCAGGGGGCCCTAATGGCCTCAAGCTGCATGCCTCAAGGGGCTCCCGCCACCTCAGGTAGCGGACCCCCAGATGTCCCCGCGGCCCTTGACACCGCGGTTCCATGGGCCCCCATAGTCAGTGGCGCCATGTCCCCGGAGAATGTCACGACCCCGCCCCCCTGCCACACCTCTTGAGCCTCCTAGCGAAGACGATGCCGACACTATGGTCATGCGTCACCTCCAGCGGCCCGCGTACTATGTCGGAATCGGGGCTCTGCAGACCCAAGAAGGTTCGAACTCTGGGGCGTGTGCGAAGATCTCAACCAGCGCTAGCCTCAAGCTCGCCACTCCACAGCCAAGCTTTGCCGAGTGCGCGCGAGCGAACGAGAAGATGGACACGGAGATTTTCTTATGTTCGGGCCACCTTGCGGTGTAAAACCCTACTCCTGATTTTGGTGGATTGGCCTCACGAGGAGGTTTGGGGATGAACTAGTACAGTGGTTGAGCGGCCTCGTGATGGCTCTTGGGTGAGGATCTATCAGTCTCCCCCTTCTACGATGGTGGCGAGTCCCTATTTATAGTGGCCTTGGTCCTCTTCCCTCATCGCGTAGGCGGGAAGGGATCCCACAACGGCCAATTTCGAAAGGGGACAAGAGGTACATCTTATCCTGACTAAAGGTGGTCTTCGCGTGCAAAGCTTCTGGGCGTGACGCAGAGGTGGGCTCGGTGATGACATCCGTCCTGCCGAGCCCGTGGTCTTGGTCTTGTTGCACGGGAAAGGAAACCTTTGGGGGATTCCTCGGGAACCCGCGTACGTCCTTGCCTCCTTAGCACAAAAGAGGAAACTGTTCCCTCTGCGCCCGCTGGCGCCGGCCTGGCCTTGGTCGTCATAGCTCATGTCATCCCAGCCTCATGAGGCCGGGTGCTGCATAGGAATCTCCGCTCCTCGGGAGGCAGCCTGGGGAGGCCGCTCCTCTGGAGGTCTTGGCGTCGTTCCCCTCGCGAGGCTGGGGCCCTCGTGAGGGTCTTGTCTTGGGGAGTCTGCTGCCAGGCCGTACCGGGCTGTCACGGTGGGCCATGCGCTGGGCCGCAGGCAGGCATGTCTGGGTACCCCCGATCCGAGAACGCCGACAGTAGCCCTCGGTCCAAGGCGTGCTCGGGTTGGCTTCGGGGCGAAGCCAAAGAAGGAAGGCCGAAGCGCCGCGGGCCCCAATCCCCTACGGGCCAGGCTCGACGCGTGGCGCACGATGGGACGTGGACGCCCCCACTTCCCCACGTCGCCTCGGCAACTGCCCTGACTGGCAAGGGCTGGCGCGTAACACGTGGCCATCATTGCCTGGAATGCGGAGGGGCGCCGGTTGGCCTCCGATCATGTAACACACCGTTACGCCTGGAGGGATCTAGACTGGCCCCAAAGACCAACCCTAGTCTTTCTTGCGCACTTTGTCCTCACTCGTGCGCACCCGGGTCCAACTTCCCTGCCGGTCACCCATCCTAGAATTGCTCCAAGACAAACACGCATAACTTTGGAGTTCTTTTCGAATGGGCACCCGAAAAAGAAGGTATTCCTTGTTGATATGAGTAGTCTATCATTCCTATTAAGCCAGGCTCTCACAGATCACCTATAAGTGGGCGAGGGAGACAGAGCCCCCTAGCCCATCTTCATCCTCTTGGCTCCTCACACCAAGCCACCGCTTCCACGGTCATGGCGCCAGTGAGGAGATTTTCTGCCGCCGAGAAAGGGAAGGCCCGACTGTAGGGACCGGACTAGCCGCCGCCCAAGAGGGGCCGCGGCCGTCCCCGTAAGTACACCGCGACACCGGCGGTGGTCCCCCGAGGGCGCAGGCGCACCCCCGTGAGGGCCGGCGCTACCACCGGAAGCCGTGGGAAGGCTCCCTCCTGTGTAGGCGGCTGTAGTAGCCGTGCCGCCTGTGGCCGAGGGGGGAAGCTTGCGACGGGCGCTCGGCCACACCGCCCGCGATTCCACTCGGCCGACACGGCCCAAGGGTTCGTGGTGTGGGCGGAGAGGCCGACGATCACCTGGCTTCAGCTCTCGCGCTTCTTCATGGAGGCGCTTTCGGCCGAAGGGCCTGCTGGCCTTTGGCTACAGGCCGATGGCTGCTGCAGCAATACCTCGTGGGTGGCGGTCGAGGTCACTCCCGCGGGCTATGTCTTCCTGAACTGCGGGTGGCAGACGTTCGCCCGCACTCGCGGCCTACGGGGGAGGTGTACCCTCCACTTCAAGCATGACGGGGCGGCGACGCTCTTTGTCAAGATCTTCGTGGAAAACGGCAGGCGCTTGGGGTTCTGCCCGGAGGGAGACGGTGGCGACAGCGATGACCTCTCTGCCGACGATAGCCATCGTGGCGGCGGCATCCTTGGCGGTGAAATTGCCCTTGTCGACGGCCGCAGCACCTCCAGCAGCAGTGACGCCTCCTCCGGGGGGAGCTCGAGCGACGACGACTACGACGAGGTGCCACATCGGCGCTCTCGGAACAAGGAGGGCGGCGAGCCGCCGTGGTGCCGTGCCCCTGCCTCGGAGGCCATCGAGCCGCCATGTCGCCGTGCCCCCGTCAAGGAGGAGGAGGACTCCGACTGAGCGCGGGCGGCGCCAGAGCCAGGCCTCAGGGGTGGCGGTCCTCGGGAGGCCGCCTTTTGTTGTTTTTTTACTTCCTGCATCAAGAACCAAGGAGGGCCCGCGGGGGCGTGTAATGAACTATGGCGCTTGCGCCTTTACGTTAGCGTATTTTGTCTCGTACTCTAGTATTTGTATTTCTACCAACTGAAAGTTCCTACTTGTCGCGATTTAGGATAACTTAGCTTGGTGTACTCGTGACGGGTTCTTGCGTCATGAGGTGCAGCTCGGGCGCCGGGGCAGCTTCTTCCTTGTGGATCAGACGGCTTCGGGGCCTCGAGAGGTGCCCGCTGCTAGCGAAGTTCCTGGTGGGTTTGCGAGGAATCAGGTCCTCCGGAGGTGCCTCCTCAAGGCACCGCATCCTGCGACGGTGCTGAAAACGTGCTTTAGGGTTCCTTGATAACGAGCCAAATCGTGACTTCCCTTTCCTTGGTCGTCCTCCTCCCAGCGACAATTTTTGGTTGCAGCGCTCGAGCGAGGGTCGATCGTCGCTGGTATGCCGGATCGCGATGCCCGACAAGGCCAGGAGATGAACGCTCCTAAGGTCGGGGGCCTGAGGAAACATGCGCCTGCTGGCTCGCTCGAGAGCGTCACGCGAGGATCAGGACGCCAAAGCTTTGGCGAGGTGCACACCGTGTCCAGCCCCCGCTCGCGGGGCGCGCGCGCGAGAGAAAACTGCCAGGTGCCAAACCTCTTAAAAACGAGACATCAAAACAGGAAACGCTGCAAGGAGAAAAGTTCCCACCCCTTTTTCGAACAAAGACGCGAAAACTTCATGTTTCATTCCAAAAAGTGGCAAATTGGGTTACAAAAGAGAGCAAAGAACAGCCGCATCGGGCACCTAAGCTAGTCTTCCCACCAGCGCGGAGCATGGGGCTTCCACTAGGCGTGGGCATAGTCATTGGAGGACCGTGTCGTCCGCTAGTGCGGAGCATGGGGCTTCCACTTGGGCGTGGGTGGGGGGCCCTCCGCTTCCTCGGAGGACCCCGGGTGTATACATGACACTAATTATTACATGAGAGTTTCACGGGTAGAACTTTCGGAGGTGCTGGATGTTCCAGGCATTCTGGATGGGGACCCCGTCCTGCGTCTCCAGGCCTGGAGACACGGGCGACCCTGCACGGGCCCTCCCACACGGGCGAGAGCTTGTGCAAGCCCTCCCCGGAGAGAACCCGCCTCAGGATGAGGTCCCCAACTTCGAGGGTCCTGGAGCGGATGCTACGACAGTGGTAGTGCCGTAGTGCCTGCTGGTACCTAGCTGCGCGGAGCGAGGCTTGGCGGCGGGCCTCCTCCCCGAGCACGAGATCTGTTCCCCGTGAGGCGTCCTGATGCTCCTCGTCGAATGCCAAGACCCACGGGGAGCGATGCTTGACCTCGTGTGGAAGGACTGCCTCAGCCCCGTAGACGAGGAAGAATGGGGTCTCGCCGGTGGGCTCAGTCGCGGTGGTGCGGATGGACCACAACACGGACTGAAGCTCACCGAGCCAACCCCTGCCGCGGGCCTCAAGCTTCTTCTTGAAGCTCCTCATCTTGAGGCCCCTCAGGACCTCCGCGTTGGCACACTCAACCTGGCCATTACTCTGTGGGTGCGCCACTCAAGCGTAGCATATTTGCGTTCCAAGGTTAGCACAATATGTTCTAAAGAGGCTGCTTGTAAACTGTGAGCCATTGTCGGTAATGATACGGTTGGGGACACCGAAGCGGCTCACGAGGCCCTTGATGAACTTGACGGCCGAGCCGGCGGGGATGGTGCGCACGGGCTCCACCTCCGCCCACATGGTGAACTTGTCGATGGTGACGTAGAGGTAGCGGTAGCCGCCGGCTGCCCGAGGGAAAGGCCCCAGTATATCCAGCCCCCAGACCGCGAAAGGCCGGGAGAGTGGGATAGTGTGGAGGCCCTGTGATGGTGTCCTGGACTAGGGGGTACTCACCACATCGTCTCCCGACCAGTGGGTCAGGCCGAGGACCCCCAGGGCGATTCACTAATGGGCCACTTCGGGCAGCCCATGACGCATACAAGGGAGATTCCACAAGACTTGGTGGACAAGACAAGGACTCCTCTAAACCCTAGGCCTACGGTACATTATATAAACCGAGGCCAGGCTAGTCAATAGACAATCTGATATTCATTACATCTCGTGGTAGATACCTGTACTATGTACTATCCCCCATATGAATACAATCAAAAGAAAGACGTATGGTATTATCTCCTTGAGAGAGCCCGAACCTGGGTAGAATCCTGTGTCCATGTTACCATCATTCCAAGACGCCTAGCTTAGGACCCCTACTACGAGATATGCCAGATTTGACCCCGACATTGGTGCTTTCATTGAGAGCCTGCTAGCAGTCGCCACGGTGCGATGGGAATTTAGATCGTCTCCGACGCGATCTACGCGTTGTAACCGAGCTTTGTTGTCGATGTCGGCATCTTCGTCGCCGGCTCGACTGGCCACCTCGGCTGGACCGAGGACTGCGATCCACGCCGGATCGTCAAGATTGGACGGATACTTTCATCATCATCATCCCCAATCTCTATCAAGATCATGAGAAATCATCCATGGAGCTCGGGGGCTCGATGTTGACATCGTCCTTGAGCAACCGTGCAGTTTTTCCGGACAGCGACTCGTGTCCGTCGTCCCTGCTTCCTCGAGCATCGCCTTGACGATTTCTTTTTAGGAACTGTGCGGAATTGAGTCTCTAATGACCCCGTAAAATTTCGTCATATTCCGATGGAGGAATCTTCGGCGATCTACGAAATACCGGAGCCTTGTCGAATCTGGACGGGAATCGGGATGAGTTTAGGACGAGGAGTCCAGCTACCAGCTCGGACATCGTTTGGAAGATGCCACCGTTCATCGGCTGCGGAATTCCCATACAGATCACCCCTCAAAATTTCAGCTCAATCCGACCGTCCAAACTCCGGGAAACATCCGATTAGTACAACGAATTTCGGATCTATTTTCTGCGCGAAAACGAATCCGACCCGAGTTCATCTTTTTCATGAACGGGTTGTCGGACGTCCTTTTTGAAGGAAATTTTCTCATCATCTCGGTCATCTGACCAAGAGTTCGGCATCGCGAGGGCTGAATAATCATCAAGCAAACCTCGTCATCCGCGGGTTGTACGGGTCGGGCACTCCGTTGCTTCATCAAGCCAGCATTGACCTCGTCACAAATTCCGACCTGCGTCGGCATCGCCACGCCGTTACTTTTTCAAGCTGACGTCCACCACGCCGACCTGCTTTGACACGACGGCTGGTATGGGGCTCTAGCGTCACCTTACCGATCTGCCCCGTCACCTCGGCTAGACTGGGGGCTTCGTCATCACCTCATCAACCCGCTCTGGAGACTTCTGCGTCACCAGCCGACCAGCTTCGAACAAAGACTTCGGCGTGGTGGACGAGGTGATGACGAAGCCCCCAGTCTAGCCGAGGTGACAGGGCAGATCAGTAAGGTGACGCTAGAGCCCCATCCGCGGGTTGTACGGGTCGGGCGCTCCGTTGCTTCATCAAGCCAGCATTGACCTCGTCACAAATTCCGACCTGCGTCGGCATGCCGCGCCGTTACTTTTTCAAGCTGACGTCCACCATGCCGACCTGCTTTGACACGTCGGGTGGTATGGGGCTCTAGCATCACCTTACAGATCTGCCCCGTCACCTCGGCTAGACTGGGGGCTTCTTCATCACCTCATCAACCCGCTCTGGAGACTTCGGCGTCACCAGCCGACCAGCTTTGACACCTCGGCTGGCCTGAGACTTCGGCGTCACCAACCGACCTGCTTCAACACCTCGGCTGGCCTGAGACTTCGGCGTCACTAGCCGACCTGCTCCCTCATCTCGGCTAGACCGGGGCTTTGGCATCCCTTCATCAACCTACTCCGGGGACTACGGCGTCACCAGCCGACCTGCTTCAACACCTCGGCTAGCATGAGACTTCGGCGTCCACCGATCACAGCTTCGTAATGTTAACTGGACCGAGGACTTCATCTCGCCACATTGACCGTGCAGCGTCGCCACTTCGTCAAGACGAACTCTTCGTTCAGGCACCTCGGCGCCCAGGCCATATTCCTTTACTTATTTGCTTCACTTAAATTAACTAAGTAGAAGAATTTTTTTTAAAAATATATTATTACCTTTATTTGTTATTACTCTTGGCTTGCACTATATTGTGTGCACAGGTAATTGAATTCGGCTGTGTCATGCGGTCACCTTGGCGTGCGTACATCATTGTCCCGCCTCCATCAACCAAATTGTGTCGTCGACATGGCCAACGAACGTGGGGGCTTTGCCGTCACACTGCCGAACTACTCCGTCTGCTAGACTGGACCGGGGGTTTCTCCTCGGCCTTCAGAAGTGTTGTGTTGTCACTTCATCAAGCCGAGCTCTTCTTCGGCTACCTCGCAACCGGCTTGGGGGCTGGGACCTTCACCCACTACAAGCTCGACACACGTCACGAGCACATTAACCAGCTAAGTCGCTTTCATGCTCAAAAACTTTCAGTTTTAAATTTTGTTCGGTTCGACCAATCATTATACTTTTTTGACAAAAATTTGTTTGCGAAAAACTTTCTTTGTCAAAACTTTGTTTGTTATAAACAAATTCAAATACCTCGTTTACTTGGGGGCTTCCTTTATGAAGCCATTCCTCTTGCATATGATTATTAATGTATCGCACCCTTCCTTGTTCGTGTTTACGCCAATATATGCATCATGTTGACTTAAGTGTTCCGCAAAGCTGGGTTGCCTTGCTCCTGTGCTTACCCCTACGTTCCCGATTGTTCAGCTAGGGAGTAAAGGGAGCACCTCTGCAATTGTTACGATCGGGTCATCCGAACTCGTACCTCAGACGGGTGAAGCCGAAAGCTAGCGCTCTTACTGTTTCCAACTATGGTCGGCCACGACGGAAGACAAGCATACATAAATCTATTGCACACTCCTCATGGTAATCATGAGAACCCAAAGAAAGGAACCGTTGGCGGAACTATTTTCTTTGAAGATGCTTCTTACGTTAAATAGTAATATAGCATAAGTTCCCTGGCGCGCTTTGTCTGTTATAGCCTAATGGCCTGATTGCCTGGTTATTCGAAACACCTCCGATATCCTCGGATGGCGTAGTAGATAACACTTTTCGGCCCTTGGCCGAAGAGGGAGAAGCCGACGGTCGGTTAAGACGCGTTTAAAGTTCGGGCGAACACATATATGATATAAGTACTTCGGTACATACAATCATTATACATAAAATTCTTTTACCCAAGTCACTTGGGGGCTCTTAAATTTATATGAGACGTTTTATAATAAATGTGTTTTCTTCTTGGTCATTGCAAAGTGTTTTTCTACTACTCCTTTTTCCGACACTAGTGTGTGGTCAATAGCCGGATAGCCTAGTTTCTTCTAAAGCTGCTCGAGTTTAGTTCGCTAAGCAGGTCTCAGAGAAACACTCCGCCTTCGGGATATGGAGGTTGAAGCCAAAGGCTCGCCCGCTTGGAGGCCGGAGATCGGATGTATCATGTTAAAGCACGACCGAAGCACATATTAATTTTAAGACTAGTTTCGGATTGGCACAATTTTCTTTTATCTAAACATAAAGTTTTTTGCATAAACTTTTTTTTTCCGAGCAAAATTCTCGCAGAACACTTTTAAAGCATCGGCAGTATCAACGGGGGGCTGCGACTAGAGCCGAACCCAACAAAAGCCATGGCACTCCGAGGAGTCCTCGGCAAAACGTTCTCGGATATTGCTTTATATGCACCAGTTTCGAATTGTGTCTTCAGTCAATAGTTGGGTTGCCCGGCTCCTGTGCTTGCCTCCTACGTTCCGCTTTGTTCGGCTAGGAGTGCAAAGGGAGAACCACTGCGATTGCACTTCCGGGTTAACTGGTCAAGTACTTCAGTGGAGAAAGCCGAAAACTGACTGTCACAATAAGCATAAACTGGTCGGCGATCCGATGACCGTATTAAATAACGGGCCTTTCATAAAATTGGCCGGAGTGTTAACGGCTTGACCTCGGCTGACGCCGAACACTAACCGGGGGCTAGTAACTAGCTTCCCAAACTTTAAGCACCCATGACCAAGTGAAAGTTATAAAGCCTAAATATCTGATTGCTTCGTTTCCGCTAACACAACCGCCTCTGGGCACCGAGACGTCGGCTAAGGGTTGTCTTGTTACTGCGGAAACACCCCGCGTAGCATCTACAAAGGGGTAGAAGCCGAGGATGGGCCACTCTCAGATGATAAACGGTCACAAAGGAGTCAAAACAGCATATATCATAAAAGCATTTGTATTCAATATGCGCGTGCTGCCTTACGTAATCATCGTTATAAAGCCATAAATATGCATCAATTTGACTTAAGATTTTGTGCAAGCTAGGTTGCCTTGCTCCTGTGCTTACCGCTACGTTCCCGATTGTTCGGCTAGGGAGTAAAGGGAGCACCTCTGCGATTGTTACGATCGGGTCATCCGAACTCGTACCTCAGACGGGTGAGGCCGAAAGCTAGCGCTCTTACTGTTTCCAACTATGGTCGGCCACGACGGAAGACAACCATACATAAATCTATTGCACACTCCTCATGGTAATCATGAGAACCCAAAGAAAGGAACCGTTGGCGGAACTATTTTCTTTGAAGATGCTTCTTACGTTAAATAGTAATATAGCATAAGTTCCCTGGCGCGCTTTGTCTGTTATAGCCTAATGGCCTGATTGCCTGGTTATTCGAAACACCTCCGATATCCTCGGATGGCGTAGTAGATAACACTTTTCGGCCCTTGGCCGAAGAGGGAGAAGCCGACGGTCGGTTAAGACGCGTTTAAAGTTCGGGCGAACACATATATGATATAAGTACTTCGGTACATACAATCATTATACATAAAATTCTTTTACCCAAGTCACTTGGGGGCTCTTAAATTTATATGAGACGTTTTATAATAAATGTGTTTTCTTCTTGGTCGTTGCAAAGTGTTTGTCTACTACTTTTTCCGACACTAGTGTGTGGTCAATAGCCGGATAGCCTAGTTTCTTCTAAAACTGCTCGAGTTTAGTTCGCTAAACAGGTCTCAGAGAAACACTCCGCCTTCGGGATATGGAGGTTGAAGCCAAAGGCTCGCCCGCTTGGAGGCCGGAGATCGGATGTATCATGTTAAAGCACGACCGAAGCACATATTAATTTTAATACTAGTTTCGGATTGGCACAATTTTCTTTTATCTAAACATAAAGTTTTTTGCATAAACTTTTTTTTTCCGAGCAAAATTCTCGCAGAACACTTTTAAAGCATCGGCAGTATCAACGGGGGGCTGCGACTAGAGCCGAACCCAACAAAAGCCATGGCACTCCGAGGAGTCCTCGGCAAAACGTTCTCGGATATTGCTTTATATGCACCAGTTTCGAATTGTGTCTTCAGTCAATAGTTGGGTTGCCCGGCTCCTGTGCTTGCCTCCTACGTTCCGCTTTGTTCGGCTAGGAGTGCAAAGGGAGAACCACTGCGATTGCACTTCCGGGTTAACTGGTCAAGTACTTCAGTGGAGAAAGCCGAAAACTGACTGTCACAATAAGCATAAACTGGTCGGCGATCTGATGACCGTATTAAATAACGGGCCTTTCATAAAATTGGCCGGAGTGTTAACGGCTTGACCTCGGCTGACGCCGAACACTAACCGGGGGCTAGTAACTGGCTTCCCAAACTTTAAGCACCCATGACCAAGTGAAAGTTATAAAGCCTAAATATCTGATTGCTTCGTTTCCGCTAACACAACCGCCTCTGGGCACCGAGACGTCGGCTAAGGGTTGTCCTGTTACTGCGGAAACACCCCGCGTAGCATCTACAAAGGGGTAGAAGCCGAGGATGGGCCACTCTCAGATGATAAACGGTCACAAAGGAGTCAAAACAGCATATATCATAAAAGCATTTGTATTCAATATGCGCGTGCTGCCTTCCGTAATCATCGTTATAAAGCCATAAATATGCATCAATTTGACTTAAGATTTTGTGCAAGCTGGGTTGCCTTGCTCCTGTGCTTACCGCTACGTTCCCGATTGTTCGGCTAGGGAGTAAAGGGAGCACCTCTGCGATTGTTACGATCGGGTCATCCGAACTCGTACCTCAGACGGGTGAGGCCGAAAGCTAGCGCTCTTACTGTTTCCAACTATGGTCGGCCACGACGGAAGACAACCATACATAAATCTATTGCACACTCCTCATGGTAATCATGAGAACCCAAAGAAAGGAACCGTTGGCGGAACTATTTTCTTTGAAGATGCTTCTTACGTTAAATAGTAATATAGCATAAGTTCCCTGGCGCGCTTTGTCTGTTATAGCCTAATGGCCTGATTGCCTGGTTATTCGAAACACCTCCGATATCCTCGGATGGCGTAGTAGATAACACTTTTCGGCCCTTGGCCGAAGAGGGAGAAGCCGACGGTCGGTTAAGACGCGTTTAAAGTTCGGGCGAACACATATATGATATAAGTACTTCGGTACATACAATCATTATACATAAAATTCTTTTACCCAAGTCACTTGGGGGCTCTTAAATTTATATGAGACGTTTTATAATAAATGTGTTTTCTTCTTGGTCGTTGCAAAGTGTTTTTCTACTACTTTTTCCGACACTAGTGTGTGGTCAATAGCCGGATAGCCTAGTTTCTTCTAAAGCTGCTCGAGTTTAGTTCGCTAAACAGGTCTCAGAGAAACACTCCGCCTTCGGGATATGGAGGTTGAAGCCAAAGGCTCGCCCGCTTGGAGGCCGGAGATCGGATGTATCATGTTAAAGCACGACCGAAGCACATATTAATTTTAAGACTAGTTTCGGATTGGCACAATTTTCTTTTATCTAAACATAAAGTTTTTTGCATAAACTTTTTTTTTCCGAGCAAAATTCTCGCAGAACACTTTTAAAGCATCGGCAGTATCAACGGGGGGCTACGACTAGAGCCGAACCCAACAAAAGCCATGGCACTCCGAGGAGTCCTCGGCAAAACGTTCTCGGATATTGCTTTATATGCACCAGTTTCGAATTGTGTCTTCAGTCAATAGTTGGGTTGCCCGGCTCCTGTGCTTGCCTCCTACGTTCCGCTTTGTTCGGCTAGGAGTGCAAAGGGAGAACCACTGCGATTGCACTTCCGGGTTAACTGGTCAAGTACTTCAGTGGAGAAAGCCGAAAACTGACTGTCACAATAAGCATAAACTGGTCGGCGATCCGATGACCGTATTAAATAACGGGCCTTTCATAAAATTGGCCGGAGTGTTAACGGCTTGACCTCGGCTGACGCCGAACACTAACCGGGGGCTAGTAACTGGCTTCCCAAACTTTAAGCACCCATGACCAAGTGAAAGTTATAAAGCCTAAATATCTGATTGCTTCGTTTCCGCTAACACAACCGCCTCTGGGCACCGAGACGTCGGCTAAGGGTTGTCCTGTTACTGCGGAAACACCCCGCGTAGCATCTACAAAGGGGTAGAAGCCGAGGATGGGCCACTCTCAGATGATAAACGGTCACAAAGGAGTCAAAACAGCATATATCATAAAAGCATTTGTATTCAATATGCGCGTGCTGCCTTCCGTAATCATCGTTATAAAGCCATAAATATGCATCAATTTGACTTAAGATTTTGTGCAAGCTGGGTTGCCTTGCTCCTGTGCTTACCCCTACATTCCCGATTGTTCGGCTAGGGAGTAAAGGGAGCACCTCTGCGATTGTTACGATCGGGTCATCCGAACTCGTACCTCAGACGGGTGAAGCCGAAAGCTAGCGCTCTTACTGTTTCCAACTATGGTCGGCCACGACGGAAGACAACCATACATAAATCTATTGCACACTCCTCATGGTAATCATGAGAACCCAAAGAAAGGAACCGTTGGCGGAACTATTTTCTTTGAAGATGCTTCTTACGTTAAATAGTAATATAGCATAAGTTCCCTGGCGCGCTTTGTCTGTTATAGCCTAATGGCCTGATTGCCTGGTTATTCGAAACACCTCCGATATCCTCGGATGGCGTAGTAGATAACACTTTTCGGCCCTTGGCCGAAGAGGGAGAAGCCGACGGTCGGTTAAGATGCGTTTAAAGTTCGGGCGAACACATATATGATATAAGTACTTCGGTACATACAATCATTATACATAAAATTCTTTTACCCAAGTCACTTGGGGGCTCTTAAATTTATATGAGACGTTTTATAATAAATGTGTTTTCTTCTTGGTCGTTGCAAAGTGTTTTTCTACTACTCCTTTTTCCGACACTAGTGTGTGGTCAATAGCCGGATAGCCTAGTTTCTTCTAAAGCTGCTCGAGTTTAGTTCGCTAAACAGGTCTCAGAGAAACACTCCGCCTTCGGGATATGGAGGTTGAAGCCAAAGGCTCGCCCGCTTGGAGGCCGGAGATCGGATGAATCATGTTAAAGCACGACCGAAGCACATATTAATTTTAAGACTAGTTTCGGATTGGCACAATTTTCTTTTATCTAAACATAAAGTTTTTTGCATAAACTTTTTTTTTTCTGAGCAAAATTCTCGCAGAACACTTTTAAAGCATCGGTAGTATCAACGGGGGGCTGCGACTAGAGCCGAACCCAACAAAAGCCATGGCACTCCGAGGAGTCCTCGGCAAAACGTTCTCGGATATTGCTTTATATGCACCAGTTTCGAATTGTGTCTTCAGTCAATAGTTGGGTTGCCCGGCTCCTGTGCTTGCCTCTTACGTTCCGCTTTGTTCGGCTAGGATTGCAAAGGGAGAACCACTGCGATTGCACTTCCGGGTTAACTGGTCAAGTACTTCAGTGGAGAAAGCCGAAAACTGACTGTCACAATAAGCATAAACTGGTCGGCGATGGGATGACCGTATTAAATAACGGGCCTTTCATAAAATTGGCCGGAGTGTTAACGGCTTGACCTCGGCTGACGCCGAACACTAACCGGGGGCTAGTAACTGGCTTCCCAAACTTTAAGCTCCCATGACCAAGTGAAAGTTATAAAGCCTAAATATCTGATTGCTTCGTTTCCGCTAACACAACCGCCTCTGGGCACCGAGACGTCGGCTAAGGGTTGTCTTGTTACTGCGGAAACACCCCGCGTAGCATCTACAAAGGGGTAGAAGCCAAGGATGGGCCACTCTCAGATGATAAACGGTCACAAAGGAGTCAAAACAGCATATATCATAAAAGCATTTGTATTCAATATGCGCGTGCTGCCTTCCGTAATCATCGTTATAAAGCCATAAATATGCATCAATTTGACTTAAGATTTTGTGCAAGCTGGGTTGCCTTGCTCCTGTGCTTACCCCTACGTTCCCGATTGTTCGGCTACGGAGTAAAGGGAGCACCTCTGCGATTGTTACGATCGGGTCATCCGAACTCGTACCTCAGACGGGTGAAGCCGAAAGCTAGCGCTCTTACTGTTTCCAACTATGGTCGGCCACGACGGAAGACAACCATACATAAATCTATTGCACACTCCTCATGGTAATCATGAGAACCCAAAGAAAGGAACCGTTGGCGGAACTATTTTCTTTGAAGATGCTTCTTACGTTAAATAGTAATATAGCATAAGTTCCCTGGCGCGCTTTGTCTGTTATAGCCTAATGGCCTGATTGCCTGGTTATTCGAAACACCTCCGATATCCTCGGATGGCGTAGTAGATAACACTTTTCGGCCCTTGGCCGAAGAGGGAGAAGCCGACGGTCGGTTAAGACGCGTTTAAAGTTCGGGCGAACACATATATGATATAAGTACTTCGGTACATACAATCATTATACATAAAATTCTTTTACCCAAGTCACTTGGGGGCTCTTAAATTTATATGAGACGTTTTATAATAAATGTGTTTTCTTCTTGGTCGTTGCAAAGTGTTTTTCTACTACTCCTTTTTCCGACACTAGTGTGTGGTCAATAGCCGGATAGCCTAGTTTCTTCTAAAGCTGCTCGAGTTTAGTTCGCTAAACAGGTCTCAGAGAAACACTCCGCCTTCGGGATATGGAGGTTGAAGCCAAAGGCTCGCCCGCTTGGAGGCCGGAGATCGGATGTATCATGTTAAAGCACGACCGAAGCACATATTAATTTTAAGACTAGTTTCGGATTGGCACAATTTTCTTTTATCTAAACATAAAGTTTTTTGCATAAACTTTTTTTTTTCCGAGCAAAATTCTCGCAGGACACTTTTAAAGCATCGGTAGTATCAACGGGGGGCTGCGACTAGAGCCGAACCCAACAAAAGCCATGGCACTCCGAGGAGTCCTCGGCAAAACGTTCTCGGATATTGCTTTATATGCACCAGTTTCGAATTGTGTCTTCAGTCAATAGTTGGGTTGCCCGGCTCCTGTGCTTGCCTCCTACGTTCCGCTTTGTTCGGCTAGGAGTGCAAAGGGAGAACCACTGCGATTGCACTTCCGGGTTAACTGGTCAAGTACTTCAGTGGAGAAAGCCGAAAACTGACTGTCACAATAAGCATAAACTGGTCGGCGATCGGATGACCTTATTAAATAACGGGCCTTTCATAAAATTGGCCGGAGTGTTAACGGCTTGACCTCGGCTGACGCCGAACACTAACCGGGGGCTAGTAACTGGCTTCCCAAACTTTAAGCTCCCATGACCAAGTGAAAGTTATAAAGCCTAAATATCTGATTGCTTCGTTTCCGCTAACACAACCGCCTCTGGGCACCGAGACGTCGGCTAAGGGTTGTCTTGTTACTGCGGAAACACCCCGCGTAGCATCTACAAAGGGGTAGAAGCCGAGGATGGGCCACTCTCAGATGATAAACGGTCACAAAGGAGTCAAAACAGCATATATCATAAAAGCATTTGTATTCAATATGCGCCTGCTTCCTTCCGTAATCATCGTTATAAAGCCATAAATATGCATCAATTTGACTTAAGATTTTGTGCAAGCTGGGTTGCCTGGCTCCTGTGCTTACCCCCTACGTTCCCGATTATTCGGCTAGGGGGTAAAGGGAGCACCTCTGTGATTGTTACTTCTGGGTCATCAGAGTTAGTACCTCAGACTGGGTGAAGCCGAAAGCTAGCCATCTTAAAGAAAATAAATGGTCGGCAACGACGGAATTGAAAATTTAGGTTCACTAAGGACCACAGAGTTCGGAAACTTTCCCCGAACTAAATCCTCAATATTTTCCTCCCACATTGATCGGAGTTGAGGTTTCACGATCATGGTCAACATGATAGCCTGGAAAAAGGAACTTATAAAGGAACTATTTTTCCCAAAGATGTTTCTTACGTTAAATAGTAATATAACATATCTCTCCGCGTACCTTTGTTTATAAAACCATATGGCCGGATTGCCTTGTTTGCCGTAAATCTTTGCCCTCATAAAGGCTTTATAAAGTAGGACAAACACTCCTTGGCTACTGGCCGAGGAGGTTGAAGCCGATGGTCGGTCAACAAAGTCGTGTACAATGCGGATCCGAGCATTAATGATGTAAAGTACTTGGATACATAGAATCATTACACATAAATTGTGTCGAACGTAACAAAGTTTGTGTCAAACAAATATCGATCCTTAATTCGACCGCCCGTGCCTAAATTACGGCTCGGGGGCTATTGCATACAGCAAACCCAAAGTGCAATAAGGTTTCCGAGGAGATTCGATCCTTAGGTTGGTCGGCCGCACCCAACCCGAGTCTCAGAAACTACTACATACCGCGTTTACATCCCTAACGTATGCCGCCGAGCAAGAACTTGATCCTCAGGCCGATTTTGCAAATCGACCTAAGTCTCTGGGGTTACTGGGATTAGTGGTTTTATTTTGATTATTATTTTTTTCCTTCAGCCGCATCTCGGGTTATAGACCGACACACACCTTGAGGGCTACTGGCTATATATCTCGGCCAACGAAAAAAATAGCGCGCTATTTCGGCATTTTAGCGTCGCTATAGCATATTTGGGAGGACCAGGTTACGTTTGAGCAAATTTACTCGCTATGCCGCTAAACACGCTATAGCGCGCTATTTAGGCGTTTTAGCGCAAAAACGTTATACGTTTTTAGCGTCTAGGCCCACATTAGCTTGGACTCGATTCAAAGCAGGCTCAACAGCCCATTTGGTGGCCCAAAACTCTCTGACCTAGTGACCTAGAACGTTACCACCACACACTGACAATCTCCTCCTAGTTCACTCCCAGTTCCTCCTCGACAGCTTGTGCGGCGACGGCGTCCCAAACTCCAGCAACTGCCGCGTCCATGTCAGCCACGCCGGCGGCGCCGACAACTTAGCCAGGTGAGAGTGCGAACCTCTCTCTCTCTCCCCCGTAGAAGTAGAACTCGCGCCGGGCTGCGAGCAGACCGCAGCCGTCGGCACGCCCATAGGACGAGCACGGGGTCTCCGCCGCCGCCGCGACCTCGGCTCTGACCTGAAGAGTGCGTGGAGGGCTGCCTGCACCCGTACTCCCCGAATCCGGGCGCCGCCTCGAATGTACTCCTCCAGCCCCCGCGTCACGAGTCACCCCTCGAGTGGCTGGAGTTTCCTTAGATTGTCACCTGAGCAGTGCATGCTGGTGACAAGTCACGAGCTTGGGGAGTTCTGCTAGACGGTGCTGGAGTATAGAACTATAGATGCTTAGATGGACAGTTTTCCCTCTCTGTTTATTGTTGTGTAATCTGAAATTCTGAATGTTTTATGCCACAACTGATGTGTTTCAGTTATGTTTTATGCCACAATTGTTATCAGCACATCACTTCATAGTTCATGCTGTTTCTTTTGATTGAGTGTTGAATTACTTATGCTTCTTGCTATGCTCATTTTCTGATTGTAGGCACTGGCGTGTCAAGCACAACATCTACAGTACAAGGACAAGCTGCCATTGTCAATGGAAAATGAAAAGACCCAGGATGGAAATATTGGATTTGCCCGGACGTAACCAAGAAGAATTCTTTGAGGTGTATCTTTTGTAATCATGTGTACACCAATGGTATTACTCGAATCAAGTTCCACCTTGCAAACATTCCGACTTCTGGTGTAACTCCTTGCCCAAAAGTGCCAGCTGATGTAAATGGTGAAATCATTGAGTTTTTGACATTGAAGGGTGAGAAGAAGGCCATGAAGATTACGGAGCAGAAGAGAAGGATATGTGAAGTGGACTTGAGCCACTCAGAGGGGGAAGGTGCTAGTGACTCAGATGGCACAAATAATTCTGTTCTTCTGCTCAAGTCAGCGAGAGGCGCAAAGTCTAAATCCACAAGTGGCCCTATGGAAAAATTCTGTTAATTATCACCTGAAGAGGCCATAGCTGCAAGGAAGGGAAAATTTGTTGAGAATATCCAATCAAAGCTGACAACTGTGAAGAAAGAACAAAAAAGGAACCGTGCTTATGAGTACATATGTCAGTTCTTCTATGAAGCATGCATTCCCTTCAATGCAGTCACACTTCCAAGCTTTGACCTTATGCTTCAGTCAATTGGACAACATGGCGAAGACTTGGATGGTCCTAGTCCTTATGAAATGGGTGGGCCGTTCTTGCGGAAGAGGAAGAAGAGAGTGAGGGAGTCCTTGGGAAAGATTTGGTTAGGTCTAGTATTACAAGGTTTGCTACAGCATACTTGAACTTGAAGAGCATGTTGGACAGCAAGAAACAACTCCAGAAGCTATGTAGATCCGACGAGATTGATGAAATGGGCTATTTAAAAAAGGTTAAAGGAAGTGAAGCCAGCAAAATTGTTCGCTCTGAAGCTTTTTGGAGAGGAGTAGATATTGCTGTCAAGTTCTTTGAGTTCAGTTGGCGCCCACCATGGGGCATACGCACGGTGGTGTTGAGTTCTTGGAAGGATCTCTCCCAGGAATCGAGAAGTTCGCAATTTTTTCGGATAAAAAAGAGTCGTTGCAGGAGGATTTACATTGTCTTGAAGGCGGGTAGTCAAATCTAATACCCGTCCGAGGTTCAAGAGAAAATTAGGGTTACGATTTGTTCGTTGCCGCGAGTCGCCAACGCGAGTCGCCGAGATCAACAGAAGCAGTTCCGACGCAGTCAAACATCAGGTGCTTATTGCTTATGATGGAACAAGTCCCGAAGCCACATCAGGATCGTGCTGCTACTGTTACATCCCATCAAACGAACAATTGTATGAAGCATCATGACTTGATCAAATCCAAACTATGACCCGGAGGACTCGCCCCGAGCCGGATGCTACTTCGCCAGGTCTGCTCCACCGCCGTGGTCGGCCGCAGCAGCTGCGCCTCGCCGACGCGCCTCTACTGCCAGGCCTCGAGGCCGCACTGCCGTTTCCAAGCCGGCCTTCACCTCGCGTCAAGCCGCCATCGGGCTGTAAGACGCCACGGAGTCCACCTCACTCATCCTCGCTCCGAGCTACCTTGGCCTTGTGGGGATTCTGTTGAGAGCCGCCATCGCACTTCCCCCGGGCAGTCCGGTTCACTACGACCCGGCTCCCGCTTTGAGCCGCCCCGTCAGCGCCTCCACTACGGCCACCCCGCATCCACGGGCAGCCTTACATCAAGCCGGCATCGGCTCCATCGCCAGGGGCGCCTCGCCTCGAGCCGGCATGCCACCGCTGTCATGGCTTGATAGCCGGCCGTTTCCACAGCCGGCCTCCCCATCGAGCCGCCACCGGTTGCTGCTGCTGTGCTTTGGCTCATCACGATGCTCTGCCCCCGCGCTTCCTGTCATCCGCCATGCCCTTGCTGCACTTGCACTACGCGCCGTTTTCACGTCCAAGCCGCCGGCGTGGCCTCACCGGCACCATGAGCTGCCGTCTTGGCTGACCGCACCCCTCACCGCTGCAGTTTCACCTCTGCCTCCGCACCTTCTGCGCCGCCTCTCCGCCACTGCGCCTTGCTCCGAGCCAAGTTTGACTCGCTGGCGCGCGTTGAGTCGGCCTCCGCTGGAACCGCCGCAGCTGCCGCGTTCGCCGAGTCGTCCTCGCCGCTATGGCCCCTGCTCCCACCGCGCGCATCCTGGCCCGGCAGCCGCAGCTGCGCCCCGCCTGCTCGCGCCACGAGCCGCCACCTCGTGTAGAGTCGCCTCGCCGCCTTGCGCTGAGCCGCCTCGCCATCTCGCGTCGGACGGACCCCGCGCGTTGCGCCTTTGCCTCGCCTCCGGCTGGTTTCGCCGCGCCCACGGGCCGCGTACTTGTGCCACGAGCCGCCGCGGCCGTCTCTCCCAACCGCGCCGCCTCGCCTTCGGTCGGCTCTCCACACATGGAAGAAGTAGTGGGGGGCCGTCTGTTCAAAAATAATCACTTGGTGTGATGGAAAACTGCTCCCGTCAAACAATACTACTAGTACATCAAACACTAGTAGTAGTACTCAGATATTTTATAGAAGCCCACAGTTCATCTTCCGTTGAAATATACCAGGTGTTATCTATTTCATTTATTTTATTAACACATATTAATTCCTTCGAGAACAGTTACTTTTCCTGCAATATTTGTACGCAGGATAATTGGCATTAAAACGTGGAGGAAGAGCGTGCACCAGGATCATTCCGCATTGGTGCTTGTGCGTGTCGCATTACTCAACGGACTCGCGCACCGGCTTCAGACGCCACGACTGCACCGGCTTACAATGCCGCGGCCGTCTCTCGCGACTGTACTGGTTTACAACGCCACGGCCGTCTCTCGCGGTCGCACTGGCTTACAACGCCGCGGCCGTCTCTCGCGACCGCGCCGGCTTACTACGCCGCGGCCGTCTCTCGGGACCGCGTCGTCTGCAAACGCCGCGGCTGACTCCTACGTCTACATCAACACGCTAGGGGCCGCATACACCAGTACGAGCCGCCCAACGGGCACGCGTAAGTCGCCGCCCGTAGTTTGATCTACATCAACATATTGGTGCAGCGTTCGTCTATACGAGCCGCCCAAACGGACAGGCGCGCAAGTCGCCGCCGCTATAGTTTGGTTAAACTTCAAACAACCAGCCGGGACGAACCATCGACCGGATTATTGAAACAATTCATACGGGATCATCTATAACCCGCCACGGTCAACCTCAACCTTCAGTGGAGACTCTCAAGCCGCCTCTTCGAGACTACTTAAGATTCGGGGGCTACAGACATGGCTCGACACATTTGGTCATTTTCGACGAGAACCCCGGGTCATTGCAAGGAAGTTAACTTGGTTCCGGGGGCTACTACATTATTGGCGGATGATTAAAAGTCGCCCAAGAGGACGAACCGCGATGATGCACCATTCAAACATGGGTGCCCAGATTTATTGGATCATCATAAAGTCACTTGGATGCTTCTGCCGTTTTTTCATACAAGATGGCTGCTAACAAGATGGTGCAAAAAAGTTGACTCCGTCGACAAGGTCATTTGGGGGCTTCCAACCCACCGGGTTTAGCTTACACACCCTCTTGATCGGCTCTTCAGCCACCGTAAGGCCAGGTTTTATACCCAAAAAAGTTGACTCCGTCGACTAGGTCATTTGGGGGCTTCCAACCCACCGGGTTTAGCTTACACACACTCTTGATCGGCTCTTCAGCCACCGCAAGTTCGAGTTAAACCTGCCTGTATGCTGCTGCTGCTCCGCTAGGTGACCCGCCGAACTCTTATCAGTTAATCTCGACTAGAGACCCTGAGCTGTTCAAAGAATTTGACAGTCACTCTCACTAGAGACCCTGTGCTGGTCAAGGTTAAACTTACAGAAAGCGAGGATAAACCCACCCATCTCCTGCCGACTCTCCGCTATGTGGCCCGTTCGTACTCTTGAACAGTTACTCTTTTAAAGACCCTACACTGTTTAAGGTTCAAACGATGGATTTATGTCATGTGAGAGGTAGCTTATGGGCCCTGGGGGCATGACCCGCCGTTTGTTGCGTCTCTCTCTGGTTCGCTGCACTCTTATCAGTTAATCTCGCCTAGAGACCCTGAGCCGCTCAAAGGAGTTGACGGTCACTCTCACTAGAGACCTTGTACTGTTATGAGTTCAAGCAGCGAGTCCACCCAGAAGAACCGGCATATGAGTTTTCGAAAAACAAAAAAGGAAGAAAAAGCAAGAACATCATACATTGCATCATACATTGCATCATCATTGCATCATCTTACCATGCATCATATATGCATGGATATCCTGGTCTACATTGCAGGAACCGGTTCTTTCAAACCGGGTTATATTATTCAAATCTCAAATAGCCAACATGGCTGGATTTTTCATTATGGTTGTCATAACCAGCATTGGATGATTGAGGTTTTCAAAGCCCCTTCAGAGTAATGGCTATAATTCCTTCGTCCAAGAAATACCAGCTTACAGCAAGGAGCATGGTTCAACATTGATATGCAAGGCTTTCAGCAACATCATCTGGAGAGTCGATAAGATTTTATTCTGCAATGGAAGGAATAGTCCCGAGTCGCCGCAGGCATGCAACCCGGCACTTGGGAGCTACATTATTCAAGTCCAGTTTATATCAACTATGCAAATCCCATGTCACTGCAAGCACGCACCACGGCACTTGGGGGCTAATGCAAGCTGTTTTTCAAGTCATTACATTGTCAACAGACCCTGTTATCTCAAGGAGATGAGCCGGCCTTTATATCTTTTTCTAAGTCCCAGCCCAGTACTTCTTACTAACCCGGCACTTGGGGGCTACATTACTCAGATCAAAATTGCTAAAGTCCCAAGTCGCCGCAGGCGGGCGACCCTGCACTTGGGGGCTACAGTATTCAGCTGTTCAAGCAGATTATAAGGTCCAAATTGAAAGACCCGGCCCATCACACGCTGATGAGCCGGCCCTTGGGGGCTACAGGTAATATGGAGATAAAAATAGTAGGACATTTTTAAGCTATCAAATTTTGAGTGAGCTAGGTCTCATTTCTTCATGGAGCTGAAGCGTTGGAAGACCGGCTCTACATCAGATGGATTTTCATCCCAATATTTTTATCAAGTCAGCTGGAGTCTAGTGGTTTGACCCGGCGTCACCAACAATCATGAGCCGGCATTATCAAAAGTTCATAACCCGGCATAGTTTATATAAGCAACCCGGCTTCACAAGTTGAAGAGTATTGGAGGCCAACTCAATGGCATATGGGTGTTGTATTCCCAATATTTTACTTGAAAGGACACTGACAAGCAAGACGATTGAGAAGACGACTCATTCATATGAAGAAGAAACCCGGATTTTCAAGGAGCTACTTCATTAAGCCGGCCAGTGGAGCGAGCCGGTCGTTTAACATATTTATTCTTATTTCAGGAGCTTAGCATGAATAAATTCAAGCTAACCTGGGGGCTAATGTCGGGGATATACCCCGCGATATAACCCGGCCAGAAGTATGACCCGGCTAGGACTTGGCGACTCACTGGTGACCCCGTCGAGACTTGGCGGTTCATTGGTAACCTGGCAGGCGGGTCAGACGAGCGACAAGGCCCAAGGCCCAGCGAGCAAGCCGGCGCAAGGCGGCTCATGGACGGGCTTGGAGGGGCGGCTCACAGAGAAGACCCAAGGAGAGAAAAGACTCCATCACAAAGGAAACAAGACCCGGATTAGGATTCATGAAAGACTAGTCCTAGTCCTACTCCCAGTAGAACTCTACATGTAAACCTACCCTTTCCACTTATATAAGGAGGGGTAAGGCGCCCCAAGAGGGACAAGTTAACAAGACTCAAGTCATTAGAGATAGACAGATTAGAGGCTCTCGAGATTAGAGGTAGCAAGACAGCACCCTTGTAATCGAGGTCGCCCTCATCATCAATATAGACACATAGCAGGACGTAGGCTTTTACCTCCATCAGAGGGGCCGAACCTGGGTAAACTCGCGTCTCTCGATTCCGACCAACCCCTCTTAAGCCGCCACATAGTTGCGATGGCCTCACACTTAAGTCCGTTAACCCGGACATCTTGCCGTGACAAATCCACAACAAGGATGGATAGCGATGTACCAGCTATGGGATTCATATACGACACCTTTTTGGATGCAAAGCAAGATATCAAAAGCAAGTTTGTAAATTAACAGCATGAATCTTGTTTTCAGCAAGTATTGGATATTGTGGATAAAAGATGGGACAACAAATTGAAGAGGCCGCTACATAGGGCTGGATACTTCTTAAATCCATAATACTACTATGAAAAGAAGCTACAAATTGAGTTAGATGGATCATTTGAAGATGGGCTTGTAACTTGCATGGAAAAAATGGTTGAAGGTGCTGCCCTTCAAGATACAATCCAGAATGAGCTTGTGGCATATCGAAAGGAAGAGGGGTCATTTGGAAGAGAGATTGTTCAAAGGCAGCGGAGAAACAAAAGCTTTGATCCAGGTGCATATTCATATTTGTCTTAATTCTCAAATCTGATCTTACAATGGTTTCTTAACTATGGTTTTATATTTTTGAATGAAGCTCAATGGTGGTCCAGTCATGGGTCAAGTGCACCAAATCTCAGGATATTGGCGATGCGGATTTTGAGTTTGACATGTAGCTCCTCCGCTTGTGAGAGGAATTTCAGTGTTTTTCAGCAGGTAAGAAAGAAGTACAATCTGTCCTGTTCTTAACTTCTCATATAAGTTCCCTTAGAAAATATTTGCGTCTCTCTGTAATTTTTAGTTCTCATATAAGTACAATTAGTTTCTTGCTGTCACAACATATTTTCCATCGATCAACTATATCAAATCAATTAACATGTTTGTTGTCACCTATAGATTCACACAAAGAGACGCAATAGGCTGCTTCATAACAAAATGAGAGACCTTGTTTTTATCAAGTTCAACTCCAAACTCAAGCAAAAGAGAGTGATGAAAAACAGGGACCCAATTGTGGATCACACATTTGAAGATGTTGTAGATGATGAACATAATGAGTGGATCACAGGTATTGTGCCCGTTGAAGGAGTGCAAACTGTGCATGAACATGATGAAGTTGTACATGTTGCAACATCAACATCACAAGGAGCAGTTCGTGCATCAAAAGGAAACAGAGTGTCTCAGTCTCGCCCGAGGAAGAAGAGAGAGTTGCTCCCTGTTTTTCATGAAGATGAGTTGGAGTCAGCTGATTCTTCTGCTGAATCGGAAGATGATGCCACGAATCCACCATCTGGTTCATCCAATGAGTGATTCTGAATAATTTCTGTGTTTACCGCTATCTTGTATTGTTGAGTTGTTGTCCTGTTGGCTAGTTTGTGTTGTTGTTGCCCTTAGACTTTTGGACAAGTACTTTTGTATGAGGTAATATGGACTTTTGTATTGCTATGTTTCTTCTTCATTTAGTTCGTCTTAAAACCGCTATGTTGTGTTGTTGTCGTTGTTCATCTTATCTAGTTATGCTTATGCATGGATGGGCCCTGGACAAAATTTTAGATGTTGAAATCCTTATATTTTGAAATATATTTGACAATTTTTTTAAAATGCTATCATGAATATAGCATGCTATAGCACGCTATAACTTGTATAGCATTTTAGGAAGGGCCGCGCTATTTTAGATAGCGCGCTATTTTTTTCGTTGATCTCGGGAGAGAATAAATTGCACCAATCTAAAATATCCACAAAAAATCAGCCCACTGTCGGGGTGGTCCACCACCTCGAAAGCAGTCCGGCACAAAGCTCGGGCGCAAGTGGCTGGCTCCATAGAGAGCATTTCCGACATTAAGCTTGGATGAATTCCTTTAATTTTTTAAGGCCCAAGGAAGTTTATGATACCTCAGACGCTGATCATCATTGGAGCTTGGATGCAGTCCGGCGTTGGAGCTCGGAAGCAGTCCGGCATAAAGCTCAAGATCGGAGACGCCTCAGAAGCAGTCCGGCATAAATCTCGGATGTGAATGGCTGGCTCCATAAAAGACTATTCCAGCATTTAAGCTCGGATGAAGTCCTTCAAATTTTCAGAGACCGAGGTAATTTATGACACCTCGGATGCCGACCAGCGTTGGAGCTCGGACACAATCCGGCGTTGGAGCTCGGACGCAGCCCGTCATTGGCGCTCAGATGCCGATCAGCGTTGGAGCTCGGCTACAAAAAGATACCTCAGATGCAGTTCGGTGTTGGAGCTTGGATGCAAGAGGACACTGCCGCACGGTAAAAAATTCGACCCCGAAGTATGGCGTAAACATTACAAGGCATTGATAAAGGCCGAGCACTTAATGGGGCTCCTCGGATGCCCAACGTGTGAACTCTTTGGATTCAGCTCGGCGATCCTCAAGATCGAAGATGGGAAGATTTGTTGAACCAGTTTCCAAGGCTGACGACCGAAGACAAAGAACTGTTCCGAACAAACAAGGAGCGTCCCCAACTTGAAGACCGGTTCAGGGGGCTACTGATGGTGTCCTGGACTAGGGGGTACTCACCATGTTGTCTCCGACTAGTGGGTCGGGCCGAGGACCCCCAGGGCGATTCACTAATGGGCCACTTCGGGCAGCCCATGACGCATACAAGGGAGATTCCACAAGACTTGGCACACAAGACAAGGACTCCTCTAAACCCTAGGCCTACGGTACATTATATAAACCGAGGCCAGGCTAGTCAATAGACAATCTGATATTCATTACATCTCATGGTAGATACCTGTACTATGTACTATCCCCCATATGAATACAATCAAAACCAGGACGTAGGGTATTATCTCCTTGAGAGAGCCCGAACCTGGGTAAAATCCTGTGTCCATGTTACCATCGTTCCAAGATGCCTAGCTTAGGACCCCTACTATGAGATATGCCGGATTTGACACCGACACCCTGCGCGGGCTGATGAATCTGCTTGGCGTGAAATTGGCAGGCCTCGCAGGATCGTACCAGCTCGGTGGCGTCGTGGAGCACCGTGGGCCAATAGAAGCCGCTACGAAACACCTTCCCCACGAGGGTGCGGGACGAGGAGTGGTACCCGCAATCGCCGTCGTGGATGTCGGCCAACAGCTCGCGCCCCTGCTCCTCGGATACGCACCGCAGCGAGACGTCGTTGGGGCGCCTGCGGTACAGCTCGCCATCCTGGAAACAATAAGTAGTTGCCTGGCGGACCACGCACTCCGCGTCCTCCTCCTTCTCCGGCAAGGCGCCGCGGAGCAGGTACGCCTTGAACTCCTCGGTCCAATTGCCGGCCTGAGGTGCCAACGCCAGGAGTGGTCGAGCTCCTGAGTCCAGACCACTAGCCGGGGCGCCTGAAGGCGGGGCCGGTGGCAGCTCCTCCTAAAGCGGCGCCGGGCCTGCGGCCGGGGGTGCCACCGATGGCTTGAAGAGCCTCTCCTCAAAGATGCAAGGCTCCGAAGGCTCGCGGCGTGACGCCCTCTTGGCGATGTCGTGCGGGACGTGCTGCAATTCCAAGCCCTGGAAACGCTTTTCAATTTTGCGTACCTCTTCCAAGTACGCCTCCATGTGCTCATCCTTCGGCTTGTACTCCTTGTTGGAAAAGTTGACGAGGAGCTGGGAGTCGCCCTTGATGGTAAGGCGCTTGACCCCTAGGGCGGAGGCGGCCTTGAGACCAGCGATCAAGCCCTCGTATTCCGCGATGTTGTTGGAGACCTTCTCGCCATGTTGGAAGCAGAGCTGCACGGCGTAGTAGAGCTTGTCCTGGGTCGGGGAGATGAGCACTACTCCAGCCCCCGCGTCCCGCCGTGTGAAGGCTCCGTCGAAGTGCATGACCCAGCCATCGGGCGCCTCATCGCCAGGCGCGAGGTACTGGCCCTCATCCAGCCCCTGGTCGGGAGCGTCCGTCCACTCCGCCACGAAGTCAGCAAGGGTTGGGCCCTTAATGACCCTGGTTGTGCTGAACTCTAGGTGGAAAGCCTGCAGGTTGATGTTCCACTCTGCAACCCTTCCAGCAGCGTTGAGGCTGCGCAGCACTTTCTTCTGGGGTTATGCGGAGACGACCTTGATGGGGTGGCCCTGGAAGTAGTGGTGCAGCTTCCTTGAGGCGACGAGGAGTGCGAGCAGGAGCTTCTGCTCCATAGGGTAGCGCGCGCGCGTTCCGCAGCACGGTGCTGACGTAGTACACCGGGTGCTTGACGAGGGACGAGGTGTTGGCGTCGCCCTGCTCCGCATGGAGCGTGAGGGACTCTGGTGCCCCGTGGGTTGATGAAGTGACAAGGGCCTCAGGAGTGCCATCCTGAGGCGGCGAGCGTTGTGTGGCCCCGCACGGGCCACCTTGCTTCGCGCTGCGCCGGCATGCTCCTCTCGGACTTCCACGAGCGCAGCGCTGGCCGAGTGGGGGTGGCCGCCAAGTAGAGCACCATGGGCTCGCGAGGACGAGGCGCCACCATAACAGGTGGGCTCGTGAGGTACTGCTTGAGGTCCTCGAAAGCTACCTCCGCTCCAGGGGTCCACTCGAAGGGGCGCTTCCTCTTCATGAGCTTGAAGAAGGGCAGGGCGCTCTCGCCAAGCTTGGAGATGAAGCGTCCTAAGGAGGTCACGCAGCCCGCCAGTTTCTGCATTTCCTTGAGGGTCTGAGGCGGGTGCATTTTCCCGATTTCCTTGATCTTCTCCGGGTTTGCCTCGACCATCGGTGCGACACAAAGAACCCAAGCAGCTTGCCGGACGGGACCCCGAAAACGCACTTTTCTGGGTTGAACTTCAGGTTCACTCGACGCAGGCTAGCGAACGTCTCCTCCAGGTCCTCGATGAGGGTCCTCGCCTCTCGCAACTTGACCACGATGTCATCGACGTACGCCTCCACATTTCTCCCAAGCTGCTGCCCAAGGGCGATGTGCATCAACCACTGGAAGTTCGCGTCGGCGTTCCGCAACCAAAAGGGCATGCAAATGTAGCCATACATGCCGCACGGGGAGAGGAAGGCCGACCTCTCGACATCCTCCACTGCCATCTTGATTTGGTGGTAACCTGAGAAAGCATCCAGAAAGCATAGCAGATCGCACTCGGCGGTGGAGTCCACGATCTGGTCGATGCGTGGGAGCGGGAAGGGGTCCTGAGGGCAAGCCTTGTTGAGACTCGTGAAGTCGATGCACATGCGCTCCTTCCCACCCTTCTTGGGGACAATCACTGGGTTGGCCAGCCAATCCGGGTGCCATACTTCCCGAACAACACCAGCTTCCCGCAGCTTGCTGACCTCTTGGACGATGAATGCTTGCTTCTCTTGCGCTTGTCGTCTTGCTTTTTGCTTCACCGAGCGCGCACCGGGGCGTACCATTAGGTGGTGTTTGATCACCTCTCTTGGGATGCCTACCAGGTCGCACGCCTCCCACGCAAACACATCCTTGTTCGCGCGGAGGAAGTCGACCAGCGCCTTCTCCTACTCCTGGGGAAGGCCGGCGCGAATAGTGAAAGTGTGGCCCGGGCTCCCGTCGTCAACAAGCACCTGCTTCATCTCAGCCCAGTCCTGAGAGAACAACTATTTCTTCTTCGCAGGCGCGGCCTTCGGAGCCTGCGCGACGCTCTCGGCGTTGGGGCGTGAGGCCGCTGCGGCCTTGTAGACGAGCTTGAGGGCTCGGACCGGTTCCTTGGTGTCTTCGGCCATGGTGATACTGCTGCTGCTACCAGGCATCTTGATGATGTTGTAGCCTGGGTGCATCGCCACCATGAACTTGGCGAGGGCCGGACATCCCAGGATGGCATTGTATGGGAGGCCGATGTGGGCCACGTCGAAGTCGATCAGCTCGGTGCGGTAGTTGTCGCGAGTACCCGGAGGTGATGGGGAGGCACACCTGCCCCAAGGGGGTGGCGAAGCCTCTGACCACCCCTGAGAAGGGCCTGGAGGGCGTGATCTGGTCGTAGGGCACCTAGAGCATGTCGAAGGCCTCCACGGAAAGGACGTTGAGGCCGGTGCCGACGGCGATGAGGGTCTTGGTGACCGCAACGTTACTGATGGTGGGCGTGCAGAGCAAGGGGAGCGCACCAGCAGCGACCGTCGTCCTGGGATGGTCCGTGGAGTCGAAGATGATGTCGGTCTGCGGCCTTGCCCTGCTCCGCGGGGCCTCAGGCCGCGGCTGAGCTGCGCCCGCCTGGCGGAGAAGCTGCTTGACGTGGCGACCAGACACGGGCGCCTGCGATCCGCCGAGGATGCAAGCGACGGCAGGCTCGGCCGGGCAACCCGCGGCATTCCCATAGGCCACGGGCTGCCCATCCTGGGGAGCGGCATCTGCCATGGAGATGACGAGGCGAGGGTGGAGCGCTGTCGATGTGGAAGGAGCTTCGACAAGCCCCTACGTGGCGCACCAAATGTCGGAATCGGGGCTCCGCAGACCCAAGAAGGTTCGAACTCTAGGACGTGTGCAAAGATCTCAACCAGCGCTATCCTCAAGCTCGCCACTCCACAGCCAAGCTTCGCCGAGTGTGCTCGAGCAAACAAGAAGATGGACACAGAGATTTACCCAGGTTCGGGCCACCTTGCGGTATAAAACCCTACTCCTGCTTTTGGTGGATTGGCCTCACGAGGAGGTTTGGGGATGAACTAGTACAGTGGTTGAGCGGCCTCGTTAGGGCTCTTGGGTGAGGATCTATCGGTCTCCCCCCTTCTACGGTGGTGGATAGTCCCTATTTATAGTGGCCTTGGTACTCTTCCCTCATCGCGCAGGCGGGAAGGGATCCCACAACGGCCAATTTTGAAAGGGGACAAGAGGTACATCTTATCCTGACTAAAGGTGGTCTTCGCCTGCAAAGCTTCTGGGCGTGACGCAGAGGTGGGCTCGGTGATGACATTCGTCCTGCCGAGCCCGTGGTCTTGGTCTTGTTGCACCAGAAAGGAAACCTTTGGGGGATTCCTCGGGAACCTGCATACGTCCTTGCCTCCTTAGCACAAAAGAGGAAATTGTTCCCTCTACGCCCGCTGGTGCCCGCCTGGCCTTGGTCATCATGGCTCACGTCATCCTAGCCTCACGAGGCCGGGCGCTGCATAGGAATCTCCGCTCCTCGGAAGGCAGTCTGGGGAGGCCGCTCCTCTGTAGGTCTTGGCGTCCTTCCGCTCGCGAGGCTGGGGCCCTCGTGGGGGTCTTGTCTTGGGGATTCTGCTGCCAGGCCGTACCGGGTCATCACGGTGGGCCATGCGCTGGGCCACAGGCAGGCAAGTCTAGGTGCCCCCGATCCCGGAACGCCGACATACTACGTCGACACGGTGCTGAGGGACGCGCGCGAGCGCTACCCCATGCAGCAGAAGCTCCTCCTCGCGCTGCTCGTCGCCTCCGAGAAGATGCGCCACTACTTCCAAAGCCACCCTATTAGGGTCGTTTCTGCCTACCCCCTGGAGCAAATACTGCATAGCCCTAATGCCGCAGGCAGGGTCACTGAATGGAACATCGAGCTACCAGCCTTCCAGCTGGAATTCTGCACCACCAGGGTCATCAAGGGCGAGGCTTTGGCTGACTTCATGGCAGAATGGACGAAACTGTGCGAGGAGGGACCTCAGGGCGACGAGCCCCTCCTGCCTGGTGACGAGGCGCCCAAAGGATGGGTCCTACGCTTTGATGGCGCCTTCTCCAGAGAAGAAGCAGGGGCTTGCGCCATGCTCACCTCACCAATGGGAGACAAGCTACGCTATGCGGTCTAGTTGTGCTTCGATCACGACGGGAACGTCTCCAATAACATTGCGGAATACGAGGGCCTCATCGCCGGCCTCAAGGCCGCCTCACCCCTCAGAGTCAAGTGCCTCGTCATCAAGGGTGATTCCCAGATCCTCGCCGACTTCTCCAGCAAGAAGTAGAAGCCCAAGGACGAGCACATGGAGGAGGTACGAAAACTTGAGAAGCGCTTCCTTGGTTTAGAATTGCAGCACATTCTGCGCAGCGCCAACCAAGATGCCGACGACCTCGCCAAACGTGCATCACGCCGAGAGGCCCAAAGCCCAGGTGCATTTGAGGAGAGGCTCTTCAGGCCGTCGGCCGTGCCGCCTTCCACTGGCACCGCCCAGCTGCATGAGGAGCCGCCCCCAGCACCATCCACGGGCGCGCCGGACTGCGCCTTGCCCTCAGGAGACCGCTTGTTGCTGGCGCTAGAACTTCGGAAGGGCAGTTGGGCCGATGAGTTCAAGGCTTACCTGCTCCGCGGAGACCTCCCAACTGAAGACGCAGAGGCGGAACGTGTCGTACGGCAGGCCACTGCCTACTCCATGCGAGGCTGCGAGCTGTACTGCCGGCGGCCCAACGATCTGGCTATGGTGCATCTCGGAAGAGCAAGGGCGCGAGCTGCTCGCCGACATCCATGGGGGGGATTGCGGGCACCACTCCTCGTCGCGCACCCTTGCTGGTAAGGCATTTTGTTGTGGTTTTTACTGGCCCACCGCGCTTCTTGACGCTGCCGAGCTGGTCCAGTCGTGCGAAGCCTGCCAGTTCCACGCCAAGCAGATCCACCAACCCGCGCAAGGGCTCCAGTAAATCCCGCTCTCTTGGCCTTTCACGGTATGGGGGCTAGACATCTTGGGTCCCTTCCCCCACGCGGCCGGTGGATACCGATACCTCTACGTCGCCATCGACCAATTCACCAAGTGGGCGGAGGTCGAGCCCGTCCGTGCCTGATACGTCCATTTTGCATCATGATTTCCTACTGTTATTTACTAATTTTTTTTGAATAATAATGCTTTAGGGAGTGATTCTAATGCTTTTTCTCTCATAATATGCAAGGTTTACACAAAGAGGGAGAATACCGGCAGCTGGAATTCTGGACCTAAGAAAAGCACATCAGAGATACCTATTCTGCACAACTCCAATGAAGCTGAAATTATGCGGAGATTATTTTTGTATTTAATAAGAAATACTGGAGCAGAAAACTACCGGAGGGGGCCAGCCAGGTGGGCACAACCCACCAGGGCGCGCCCTGGTGTATCGTGGCCACCTCGGCCCACCTCCAGAGCCCATCTTCTGGTATATAGTCACATTTGACCTAGAAAAAAATCAGAGGAGGTCTTTCGGGACGAAGCGCCGCTGCCTCGAGGCGGAACTTGGGCAGAAGCATGTTTGCCCTCCGGCGGAGCGATTCTGCCAGGGGAACTTCCCTCCCAGAGGGGGAAATCGAAGCCATCGTCATCACTAACACCCCTCTCATCTTTGGGAGGCCAATCTTCGTCAACATCTTCAACAAGACCATCTCCTCTCAAACCCTAGTTCATCTCTTGTGTTCAATCTTTGTACCAGAACCTCAGATTGGTACCTGTGGGTGACTAGTAGTGTTGATTACCTTGCGTAGTTGATTACTATATGGTTTATTTGGTGGAAGATTATATGTTCAGATCTATTATGCTATTTAATACCCCTCTGATCTTGAGCATGATTATTATTTGTGAGTAGTTACCTTTGTTCTTGAGGTCACGGGAGAAGTCATGTTGCAAGTAAGCATGCGAATTTGATATGTGTTTGATATTTTGATGATATGTATGTTGTGATTCCCTTAGTGGTGTCATGTGAACGTCGACTACATGACACTTCACCATTCATGGGCCTAAGGGAATGCATTGTGGAGTAGTTATTAGATGATGGGTTGCTAGAGTGACAGAAGCTTAAACCCTAGTTTATGCGCTACTTCGTATAGGGCTGATTTGGATCCAAACGTTTAATGCTATGGTTAGATTTTATCTTAATACTTTTATTGTAGTTGCGGATGCTTGCGAGGGGGTTAATCATAAGTGGGAGGTTGTTCAAGTAAGAACAGCACCCAAGCACCGGTCCAACCACATATCAAATTATCAAAGTAGCGAACACGAATCAAACCAACATGATAAAAGTGACTAGATGAAATTCCCGTGTACCCTCAAGAACACTCTGCCTATTAATAGAGATTGTTCTGGCCTGTCCTTTGCCACAAAAGGATTGGGCTACCTTTCTAAACCTTCTTTACCGTTACCGTTACTTGCTTGTTACCAACTATCTTGCTATCAAACTATCTGTTACCTACAATTTCAGTGCTTGCAGAAATTACCTTGCTAAAAACCGCTTGTCATTTCCTTCTGCTCCTCGTTGGGTTTGACACTCCTACTTATAGAAAGGACTACGATTGATCCCCTATACTTGTGGGTCATCAAGACTCTTTTCTGGCACCATTGCCGGGGAATGAAGCGCTCTTGGTAAGCGGAAATCAGTAAGGAAAAACTTATACTACGTGCTGAAATTTATTGCTACTTGCTACTCTGGAAAACAATCCTTTGAGGGGTTTGTTCGGGGTATCTTCACCTCGACTGGAACCACAATTAGTTGCCCCTCAACCTACAACACCTACTGAAAATATTGGACATGAAATTCCTTCGGGTATGTTAGAACAACTTCTTGCTAAACCTTATGCAGGAGATGGAACTGAACATCCTGATATGCACCTCTTATATGTGAACGAATTTGTGGATTATTTAAACTTGCAGGTTTACCCGGAGATGAAGTTAAGAAGAAGGTTTTCCCTTTATATTTAAAGGGAAAAGCATTTACATGGTGATGAGGATGTCTACCCTGGGTAGGGTCATGGACCTGACATCTAGGGCCCACCAATGGTCCTATATCAGCATCAAAGCTCAGAAGTAGAAGTGCACTCGGTAAGATCTGAAGAATCATTCTGACGTAACTGAGGACGCACTCGAATGGCTACATCCACACTCGGTCAGCGAGAACTCAACGGTCCAGGAGATGAAGCATTGAGTTATACGAAGAGACGTCCTTCGGGATTGATCAGTCACGCGTTACCTGTAACGCTCTAGTTAAAGCGGCAGTTTCTGTAACGTAGCTCCAAATAGCATTCAATGCGACGCTCGGCTAGTGGTGGCACACTCTATATAAGCCACCACCGGACGCCGTAGCAAGGTTCCGACACTTGTATTCTCATACACACCCATAAGCAAAACAAACCAGCCCCCGGGCTCGAGACGTAGGGCTTTTACCACTTCCGAGTGGGGCCTGAACTCGTACACATCCGAGTGAAACACCTGAGCCGTAGCTAGACTTCGCCCCTTCATTTGTACCCCTAGTTCTATTGTCAGGGACATTCCCATGACAGTTGGCGCCCACCGTGGGGCTGCACATCTAGCGAATTTCGGCGCAGGTGGAATTTCCATTTTCCAGTTCATCATGAACACTTTCGGCGGTGAGATCCTCTTCAGGTCGCTCAGCTTTGCCGTGGACGATTCGGCGTGGCTGCAGGAGGCACCACTTGACGCTGCGGCACTGCTCGCCCACGGCGCAGTGCCCTTTAGCGCAGCGACGTTCGGAGTTCTTCTCTGGCAATCGTCCACGCCTTATCGACCGGTTTCCCCTACTCGTCTCGCGGGTTTTCTCCGGCGCTCTGGGCGCTCCAGGATGCAGCGCTAGATCAAACACGCTGTGGCGGCGCAGGCCGCGGGGCGGCAAGTGACTACACTCAGAGCCGACGTGGCAGTTCACTGTCTTTTCTCTTCTTCAGATGATGACTCCTCCGATGCCGCTGGGGTCGAGAGCAGTGGAGAAGTGGCGGAGGTCTTTATGGCCGGCCCGTCCCGAGACGTTGCACCTCCAGGGTACTCGGCCGGAGGCACCCGTGATCGAGACGGCGATCATCGTGACGCCAGTACCGACGGCTACTTCCCCCGACCGCTCACTTGGGAGCAGCGGGTGGAAATCAGGCGTAGGAACGATGAAGTCCTTCAGACGCCCATTGCGGGGAACACCCCCGAGCAGATAGCCCTCGAGGTCGCTCGCCAAGCCACTTTGGCTGAGCATGAGCGTCTTGAGCAGCTACAGCACTCACTCGATGAACGCGCGGCAAGGGAACTTCCCAGTTCCAGTCGTAGCTGGCGCCAGTTGAGATTCACGAAGGAACGCCCGTACACCATCCCAACGATGCGTACCCCTTTGATGAACCTGGCAGCGGCCACTCGGATCGCAGATTCAATCCAGCCGTCCAATTCAGCGGCGGGCGAGGGCATTCGGCAGATCCAGGCTCTGCTGAAGACTGCCCTGCAACAAAATTCAGAGGTATCGCAATCTCACCAGTCCATTCATAATGAATCCACTCGGGCGGATACTGTGCAGTCGGCACAGAGTCCGCTTGCGCCAAGGAGAGATCCGCGGACTCCTCCTCATCCGAGAGGCCAGTATGGAGGACGCGGGTGCGACGACCATGATTTCAGTCGGACTCCCCCTCCGAGGGGCGGTCCGCGCGGGCAACGTCCGTATGATGGGGGTTATCCACTCGGGAGAAACCGCAAGCGGAGCCCTGTCAGGCACAGGGGCTATGATGCTCGATCTGACATCACTCAACGAGTGGTTGATCGGAACAGATACGACAGAGACCGGCCGAGTGGCTGGGGTGTTACCGGCCTTGGGTGTTTTAGCAGATACATCCGAGAGGTGGAAATACCTCCCAATTACCGACTAGCAACCGGGATTGGAAAGTTCAATGGCGAGTCCAAGCCAGAGACTTGGCTCGAAGATTATCGAGTCGCCGTCCAGATCGGCGGGGGCGATGATTTCGTCGGCATGAAGCACCTTCCACTCATGTTGGAAGGGTCCGCACGGGCGTGGCTAAATCAGTTGCCCGCCAACTGCATTTATTGCTGGGAAGACTTGGCCCGAGTGTTCTTCAAAACATTCGAGGGCATCTACAAGCGTCCGGGTGGACTGACGGAACTCCAACACTGCGTCCAAAAGAACAATGAAACTCTCCGAGAGTACATTCAGCGCTGGACCACGTTGCATAACACCGTGGAGAATGTCATCGAGCATCAGGCCGTGTGCGCCTTCAAGGCAGGCACTCGGTATCGGGAGTTGGTCCTGAAGTTCGGCCGGTCTGGGGATCAGTCCCTCAGTCGAGCCATGGAGATCGCAAACAAGTACGCCAATGGTGAAGAAGAGGACCGCCTCCGAAGCGGCAAAGCGAGAGCCGGCAACGCCCCTCAATCGGGAGGCAACGCTGGGAAGAATCAGAAGCGGAAAGCTGACGCCTCCAGCAAGGCTGAAGTCGCAGCTATCCAAGGGCAGGGGCAAGGCAAGCCGAAGCCCAAGAAGAAAAAGAAAGAATGGACTCCCAAGAAGAAGTCCGAGTACAAATCCGACATCCTTTACTAGCCGTGCCAGATTCATACCAAGACGGATGAAGAAGGCAACATTGTGCTTCCGAAGCACTCCACTCGGGAATGTCGCCTGCTCAAGCAGGAGATGGGTGCTGAGCCCTCGGGTGAGAAGGTCAATGTCGAGGATGAGGAGGATACTTCCGAGTATCCAAAAATTGACAAGGTCATCAACGTGATTTTCGCTGACGTTGAAAGCAGAAGGCAGCTCAAAGTAATCACTCGGGAGGTTAATATGGCAGTTCCGACTGCTACTAAATACCTCAACTGGACGAAGACGCCTATCACCTTCGACCAGTCGGATCATTCACCCCACATTGCCACCCCTGGGAGGCAAGCGATGGTCGTTGACCCAGCAGTGGGTGGTGTCCGACTGCGCAAAGTACTAATGGACGGAGGCAGTGGGCTTAATATCATATATGCCGACACGCTCAGTGCTATGGGCATCCCGATGTCCCGATTGAGCAAGAGCAACATGCATTTCCATGGGATCGTTCCTGGAAAGAAGGCCGAATCACTCGGTCAGATCGAGCTGGACGTAGTATTCGGTGGCGAGAAGAATTTCTGAAAGGAAAAACTTACCTTTGAGGTGGCCGACTTCCGCAGTGCTTACCACGCCATCCTGGGTAGGCCTGCCTATGCACGTTTCATGGCCATACCATGTTACGTGTATCTCAAGCTCAAGATGCCAGGGCCTAAGTGCGTGATTACAGTCACTGGTGATCGGAAAGTCACCGAAGAGTGCCTTCAGCAGGGCATGAAGATAGACAATGAACAAGTGCTGGCAGTCGAACTTGAAGGATACGGCTGATTTGCTCAGGTCAAAGCGGCCAGCTTCAGAATCAGCTTTCCAATTGTCTAGTGAGACTAAGCCAGTTCATGTCCATCCGAGTGACCCGAGTGCCGCCCCAATGAACATCTCCACTTCACTCGAAGACAAATAGGAAGCCGAGCTCATCCAGTTCCTCCGTGAGAACTGGGACATCTTCGCATGGAAGCCCTCTGACATGCTTGGTGTACCCAGGGAACTGGCTGAGCACCAACTCCGAACAGACCCCAAGGCCAAGCCAGTCAAGGAGTACTTGCATCGATCCTCCGTCGAGAAGCGCAAGGCGATTGGTCAAGAGATAGCTCGGCTTCTCGCTGCTAAGTTCATTCGCGAGATCTACCACTCCGAGTGGCTCGCGAATGTGGTCCTGGTGCCAAAGAAGGATAAGTCACTCCGTATGTGCAATGACTTCAAACACCTCAATCCGGCCTACCCGAAAGATCATTTTCCTTTACCTAGGATAGATCAGATTATGGACTCAACAGCCGGATGTGAACGTCTGTCGTTCCTGGATGCGTACTTTGGGTACCACCAGATCCGAATGTTCAGCCCTGATGAAATAAAAACAGCCTTCATCACCCCATTCGGGTGTTTTTGCTATGTCACGATGTCATTCGGCTTGAAGAATGCTAGAGCCACTTTTCAGCGCATGATCCAGAAGTGTTTGCAGAAGCAAATCAGTCGGAACTTGGAGGCCTATATGGACGATATCGTGGTCAAGTCTAGGAAAGGTTCCGACCTCCTGACTAACCTTGCCGAAACCTTCGCAAACCTACGGCGCTACGGGATCAAGCTAAATCCAGCTAAGTGCACATTCGGAGTGCCTGCCGGAAAGTTACTCGGTTTTCTCGTTTCCGAACGAGGAATCGATGATAACCCAGATAAAATCGGCGCTATAGTCCGAATGAAGCAGCCAGAGTGCTTACATGATGTGCAAAGGTTGACAGGATGCCTGGCGGCCCTGAGCCGATTCATTTCAAGACTCAGAGAGAAGGCTCTTCCTCTCAATCGATTGATGAAGAAATCAGACAAATTCGAGTGGACCAATGAAGCGCAAGCCGCATTCGCAGAGCTCAAGGCATTGCTTTCCACCCAGCCGGTGTTAGCTGCTCCGGGCAGCCAGGAACCTTTACTCCTGTACATCGCGGTGACCAGCCAGGTGGTGAGCACAGTCCCTGCGGTAGAGCGCGAAGAGCCAGGAAAAGCATTCAAAGTCCAAAGACCCATATGTTACATCTTAGAAGTGCTAACTCCTTCCAAGCAAAGGTACCCGCACTACCAAAAGTTGGTTTATGGTATTTACCTGACTGCCAAGAAGGTAGTTCATTACTTCCAAGATCACTCGGTCACGATCGTCAGCAGCGCTCCCCTGTCGGAGATCTTGCATAACAGGGACGCCGCTGGCCGAGTGGCGAAGTGGGCAATCGATCTCCTTCCACTGGAAATCAAATTTGAAGCTAAGAAAGCAATCAAGTCCCAAGCGTTGGTTGAGTTTATGCCCGAGTGGATTGAGCAGGAGCAACAAATTCCGAGTGTTCCCGAACACTGGACCATGTTCTTCGACGGATCCAAGATGCTCAATGGCTCGGGCGCTAGCGTGGTTCTTGTCTCTCCCAAAGGAGACCGACTGAACTATGTTCTCCAAATCCATTTTGACTCATCAAACAATGAGGCCGAATATGAAGCCCTCCTGTATGGGCTCCGCATGACCATCTCACTCGGCATTCGTCGGCTGATGGTCTACGGTGACTCGTACCTCGTTGTCAATCAAGTGATGAAGGAGTGGGACATTCGGAGTCCAGCAATGACCGGATACTGCAACGTAGTCAGGAAGCTGGAGAAGAATTTTGAAGGCCTAGAATTGCATCACATCCCTCGTGCAAAGAATCAAGCAGCAGACGATCTGGCTAAGATTGGATCTACTCGGTGAGGAGTCCCGAAAGACATATTCCTTGAACATATGCGTGCTCCGACAATCGCAGAAGATCCTTTCACAGAGGAGCCCCCACAAGCAGGCGGTCCATCTAATCCGACAGAGGTTGAAGTTCCAGCTATAGTGGATCTGGTAATCATTCCCGAGTGGACTCAACCCTATTTGTTGTATTTGCTCAGGCAAGAACTCCCAGAAGACGAAGAAGAACCCCATCAGATCATCTGTCGATCCAAGTCATTCGAAGTTATGGGAGATCAGTTATACAAGAAAAGCACCACAGGAGTCATCCAAAAATGCATTTCCCGAGAGGAAGGGCTACAGATTCTACATGAAGTCCACTTGGGAACTTGTGGTCACCATGCGTGCTCTCCGACTTTGGTTGCTAAAGCTTTCCGAGCGGGATTCTATTGGCCCCGAGGCAATGAAGCGGCAAAGGACTTGGTGGACCTGTGTGTCGGATGTCAGTTCTACAAGAACAAGTCTCACAAGCCAGCGTCCGCGCTCAAGACGATCCCGATCACTTGGCCGTTTGTAGTATGGGGCCTAGATATGTTCGGCCCCTTACGGACTGGATCGAGTGGATTCACACATCTACTCGTCGTGGTTGACAAGTTCACCAAGTGGGTCGAAGCGAAGCCCATCAAGAGCTTAGATGCAGGTACTGCCATTAGTTTCATTCGGCAGATCATCTTCAGGTTAGGCGTGCCCCATGATATCATCACGGATAACGGAAAGAACTTTGATTCAAATGTGTTCCGTGAATTCTGTTTCTCTCAAGGCATTCGGGTTAATTACGCCTCAGTGGCTCACCCGCAGTCGAATGGCCAGGCCGAGCGCGCAAACGGAATGATTCTGCAAGGACAAAAGCCTTGATTGATGAGAGACTTGAAGTACGCTGCTGTAGGACCGAAAGTATGTCTAGAGGGGGGTGATTAGACTACTTGACCAAATAAAAGTTCTACCTTTTCCCAAATTTTAGAGTTGGCAGATTTTAACATTCATGGCAAGTCAAGTACACCCTACACATGCAAGTCTAAGAGTATAGCAGCGGAAAGTAACAACAAGCATGTATAGAAAGGAAAGGTTGGAAGATCAAACACAAATCTAGACACGAAGATTTTTCCCGTGGTTCCGATAGGTGGTGCTATCGTACGTCCACGTTTATGGAGTCTTCAACCCACGGAGGCAAACGGTCGCGAGAGTCCACGGAGGGCTCCACCCATAAGGGTCCACGAAGTAGCAACCTTGACTATTCCATAACGGCTTCTGTCCACGAAGGACTAGCCTCACTATGGGTAGATCTTCACGAAGTAGGCCATCTCCTTACCCTTACAAACTTCTTGGTTCAACTCCACAACACGAAGTAGGAGGCTCCCAAGCGACACCTAACCAATCTAGGAGGCACCACCCTCCAAAAGGTAATAGGCTTGGCAATGATGATGAACTCCTTGCTCTTGTGCTTCAAGCTGATAGACTCCTCAACACACAATCACTCTCTCACAGATTTGGCTTGGTGGAAGAGATGGGATTGGTGGAAAGCAACTTGGGGAGGCTAGAAATCAAGATCCATATGGTTGGAGTGGATGATCTTGACCTCAACACAAGGGTAGGTGGATCTCTCTCAGAAAACTGGATGGGGCAAGTATGGAATAGTTCCGAGTGCTTCTCTTACGAGTGGGTGGTGGTGAAGGGGTATATATAGGCATCCCCAAAAATTCAACCGTTACACACAAAATGACCAACTCGGTGACACTGATGTGTTAATCTCGGTGGTACCGAAGTGACCAAAAGGTGGCAACTTTTGAATCTCGGTGAGACCGATATAGGAAACTCGGTTGCACCGATAAGGTGACCAACGGTCAGATTGCCATTCTCGGTGACGCCGATCCAACAATCTCGGTGGTACCGATATTGTGAATTTGCGTAACTGAAAGTTGGCACCCAAACTCGGTGGCACCGAAGCAGATCGGTTGCACCGAAAAGGTAGGGTTTGGCTTATGTCTGTCTGAGTATGGGAATCGGTGGCACCGAGTGGAAAGTGTTGGTTGCACCGATTTTGAATATTTGGCTTTGACAGACTTTTTGTGGAAGAGCTTGTGGGTGTTTTTGGTGACTATCACTTGTGCACGTATGAGCATTTTGTTCTCCAACAGAACCTTACCCCCTTTTAATAGTATTGGCTTTCCTATGGACTCAAAGTGATTTCTCACAAAGTAAAATGTAGAGTCCTCTTGCTTGAATCTTTGCCAATCCATTTCCTTGCATCTTGGGGTATTTCCACAATCTCCACAATCCTTTTGCCAATTCTATCATTGAACTTTTCCTGAAATATACTTAGTGGAAACATTAGTTCAATGACTTATATGTTGTTATTAATTACCAAAACCACCAAGGGAGCAAATGTGCTTTCAATCTCCCCTTTTTTGGTAATTGATGACAACATATAGATCAAAGCTTCGACAAAGATATAATCAATGAATATAATCGTCGCTTTGAGAAGTATGTGATAAGCAAGAGCTCCCCCTAAATTTGTGCATTATTTTAAAATTTGCTTTTGAATGCAAATGCACAATCGATTAGGTACATGGGGCACTTCTTCCATGTCACATACAACTTGGTGGTGTGCGAGAATAATAAGAGTTAACATCATAGCACAACACAATCAAGCAAAGGTGATTGATCATCTCATAAGTAGCA
Source organism: Elymus sibiricus (assembly GCA_039707655.1). Lineage (NCBI taxonomy): Eukaryota > Viridiplantae > Streptophyta > Magnoliopsida > Poales > Poaceae > Elymus > Elymus sibiricus. Next base: position 213,582,796 of record CM077665.1, on the reverse strand, counting down.
TAATGATAGGAAATAGTAGCATCACACATTAAGCGTATGATTAAAACACCAACAAACGTGTATCAGAAGCAACCAAAAGATCAATTGTTTTGAAAAAGCAATAAAAACCAAACGCTCTCTCACTCGAAGCCCAAAGATCTATATACACTTCTTCCCCTTTGGCAACAAGTTGCCAAAAAGTTCAAACGCATATATCTAAGCGTTCTTGGGCTGATCTCCTCCGGTTGTTGATTAAGGAGTCGAGAGAACAGCGTCGGCAAAGAACTCTGCAGATGTCGTGGATGGAGTTGGAGTGGCAGCTGGAGGAACTGGAGCTGAGGTGACAGCAGCAGGAGCTGATGAAGAGGGCCTCAAGTTTGGAGCTGGCACGGTGGCCGATCTGGCCTGAGTAGTGAACTGTGTGCCTGGCCTGACAGGAGAGACATCCTCCTCATCATCATCATCATCATCTGAAGTCTGAGGAAGAGGCACAGAGTCAACTTCCTTCTTGAGCTCATTGACTGTCTTAGTCAGCCCATCCACCTTATCATTCAGAGTCTTGATCCTATTCTCAAAGATCCTGACTAGACTGTTTTGGTTGTCCAAAATGTCCAAAATGTCCTTCTGCATGCACTGAACTGATGAGATCAAAAGATCCATTTGCTCATTCCTGGATCTGGGAACCTGAGCACTAGTGGCTCTAGCTGCCTCTGCCTGTGCCTGAGCTGCAGCTGATCCATCACCACAACATTGTCCTCGAGATCTGGCTGTAGGGGAAAGTGGGGTCTGTCCAAAGCAAATATGTGCTTCTCCAGCTTGGAATTTATGAGCATCTGGATATAGGGTGCATAGCAGCATGTGCGCTTCTGATCAGCAGCAACCCTCTTAACTGTCTCAACAATTAAGTCCATGACTCTAATCCTGGTGTGTCTGTCAAGATGGATCAGCATGTTGATGGAGTAGCCTCGGATCATCTTGTCATCTCCTGACTTGGGCATCAAAGTATGCCTCAGAATGGTGTTCATGGTACGAAGGCCAGCCTGGAGAAAGTAGATGGATCCTAACTTGTGAGACTTCACATGAGCAGCAGGGATCTCATTGTACATATTAGCCAGAGCATTGTGGCTCTCCTTGGATTCTGAGTATACATCCAAGTCACCATCCTGTACCTCTGGGACTCCCAAGATTGCAGCCCATTCATCAACAGTGGACTCATATATTGCTCCTTCAGTCATCCATACAATCCTACCATCTCCGTAGAAATGTGCAGTCGAGTAGAATTGCATGATCATCTCATCATTCCATGCTGTAAACTCTCTGCCAACAAACTCATCCAAGCCAATGCAGTGAAAGTTATCTTGGACACTTGGAAAATAGTCTTCATTCTCCTTAATGAACTTCCAATCCACATACCTCATGTCACTCATAGCTGGACTCTTGTCAAACATTACAGTTTCATAGAAATACTGTTGCTCCTTGGTGTAGAACCTGTAGTCCACAGCTGTCTTCCTCCTTTGGGCATATGGATCAGCAGCTCTCCATGTCCTCAAACCTGAATCCTTCCTCTTCTTCATGTCTTCAGCAAGTGGGTAGCTGGCATTATGAACTGGAAGGTGTGGTCTAAGCTTCATCAAAGCAGACGTAGCATCTTCATCCTCAACTCTGGAGGTAGTTCCCTTGTTCTTTTCAGAAGCAGGAATTTGTCTTGATAACCTCTTGGGTTTCTCAGTAGCAGCTTTCTTGGGTGCAGATTTAGTGCTCTTGGATGTGCCAGACTTTGGCATAGCATCTGCCATAAGCTTCTTTTTCTTCTTGGGAGGGGCTTTCTCAACATGTACTTCCTCCTCCTCAGCAGCAGCACCAGCAGCCTCCTTAGGGTCCTCAAACATGGAGGTTTGTCTGCCAGTGACATAAACTATCCTCTTCCTGGCTCTCTTCTTCTCCCCTGCCTTCTTAGGCAAAGACTTCTTTGGGGGTGACTCAAGGTGAAGAGCCATTTTTCCCTAGCACCCTCAGGTGCTCTCATGGCTTCAGAGCTTGCATACTCTTTCCTGATGGCTCTCCTTGAAGAGGTAGCTTCATTTGCTGACTTCTTGGCAGCCTTCTCTTGCTTCTTGGCAAGAACCTCATCTGGCACAAAGTCTGAATCCTCCCCATCTGAATTCAGCTTCTTCCTGGCCCTAGTAGCAGCCTTGGGCAACCCATGAGAACTGGGAGTGCCTGGATCTGAAGGTGAACTAGACTCAGGACTAGTGCCTGGATCCATCTCAATACTCTGCTCTTGGAAGTTGTTCTCACTGTCCTCAGCACTTGACATACTGACCCTGTGAATAGAGTATAGAGGAGCAGAAGAAGATAAGTCATCACAAAATGCAGCTGGTTTTTGAAAGTTTGAACAAAAGATTCTCAAGGTTTACATTCTGTCATATGAAAATTGGTACAGCCGAAGCAAAAATTTCGGTGCTACCGAGACTGACTTTCTCTTTAACAGAAACTTGGCACTCCTTTTGGTGAGACTGAAAAGAAGTACTTGGTTTCACCGAGATAGTTCTCAGCAGCACAGATAGGCAAATCGGTGATACCAATTTGTTTGCTTCGGTTCCACCGAGTTCCATTGGGCGGACGGTAAACCCTAGAAAATCGATTATTCGCTATCTACTGGAAGTTTCTAGAGGATGGAAGGGATTGCAAATAGTGGCATATAGATGAAATCAATTTCTTTGCGCAAGAATCGGACGGGGAGCGCAAGAAAGATCGAATCCGTACCCTAGCTTGGCGACGGATCCGCTACGGCGGCGAAGATGCCCGTCGACGGCGAGAATCCCAGCGGTGGCGGAGCGCGGGGAGACAAGGGCGATGACCAGGGGGTCCTTTTGCGGCAGCTTAGGGTTCTGAGGTGCGACGGTTTGAGATTGAATTTCGAAATGTCAGGGTCCACAGCATATATACCCTTCACAGTCAGTGACGCTGATTCTAAATTTTCGGTGTCACCGAGTTCCTCAACTGTCAGTTGACAGGGAAACTCGGTGTAACCGAGAATATGGAATCGGTAGTACCAAGATAGAAAACCAGATTAACCCTAGGCATTCGGTGAGACCGAAAATTGTGGGTTGGTTCCACCGAGATGCACTTGGGAGGTTTTAATGGTCAGTCCTTGTCGATACGAAACTCCGAGTGCTCCACACACAGAGGGATCGAAAAGTACTTGTTCAAATTTTGTGATGCAGCATGAATGGAATATGAGGTGAGAAAGCATAGATAGCTAAAGAGTGGTCCTAGGCATTCTTGTCCATCCAATTGGCAAAAGATAAATCAAAAACCAAATAGCAACAATTGGATGTCCTCGAATGAGAAAGTAAATGCAGACCAACATGCTCACACAATAAGATGTCAAATGAAATCATGACAAACATGCACAAACATAGTAGCATCTAACAAGCACTTGGGCGATGACGAAGTCATCTATATATGAGTATTTGACTTAGGAGCCAAGTAAGAGTACTTGATCATAGGTCATACTCATCGTTTAAGCACAAGTGGGGTTACCACTTTTACATAAAGCATTTAATGTTGTCACATACTAAGAGATACTTTAACTCAAGTCTTAGAGTAAAGCTCCCCCTTGATGTGACATCCCCCCATAAGAGGGATAAACTAACCTTGGGTTTTGTCGATGAAGACTTCATGTTGGTGAGGTAGTGGTGGATGCTCAAGGTTGATGAAGATCACCAAGAGTTGGGAGCATCCTTGTTGTTTCCATACTCTTCTCACCTACATGGGTTAGTCCCAACACACAAGAGACAAATACAAGCATATCTATGGACATGGAGTGCAAAGTATGTGTGTCCATTGATTTGTTGATTACCTTGTCCCTTGCTTACCTTTGAGGGAATGTGTGACTCCTTGAACTATTGCATAGAGTTGATGTTGATTGCAAATAATTCTTGCCAATAATGAATGTGAGTGAATTTCATTGGCAGAGTCACCCCTCAAGAACTCTCTAGTTCTTCTTCTTGGGAACCCACATCAAGTTGATGGGGATCCTTGGTGTTGAAGTAGCCTTTGTAGAAGTTGAGCTTGAGGTAGCCTTGGGAACCCACTCCACCATAGCTAGGGATTCATCTTCATATGAGTCAATGTCCTCTTGAAGCTTGTTCTTGCCCTTGAGCTTGTGGTCTTGTGGTGGAAGGTCATCTTGAGTGTTTGTTCCCTTGGGAAGAGTATTTTCATACTTCTCCTTTTGAGGAACAAACTTGGGCTTGGGGTATTGACCTTCTTCCCATTCAACTCCATTTGCGTTGAAGTAGCCAACACCATGGTTCTTTCGGTATCCTCCGTGCTTGCGTACAATTTCCTCAAATTTCTTACACCCGGCAAGACTCTTGTAGATTCCTTTCTCTATAATTCCTTTCAATAAAGCATTTTCTTGCTCAAGTGTAACTTGGCTAAGAGAATCATCATTAGTGGAATCAATAGAACTACTAGAATCAACATCATTAGGTTTAGCATTTTTATTGTTGCTACTAGATGAAGAACCTTTCTTGCCTTTGTTACTACATTGTTTAGATTTAACTTGTGGCATGAATATAGACAAGAGTAGTCATTTGGCTAGATAAGATGAAGTCTTCTTTCGGAGATCGTCATTGATAGCTTTAAGAAACTCATGTTCTTGCTCCAAATTGAGCTTCTCATGAGTTCTTACAAGCTCTCTATGATCTTCAAGAGTAGATTCATGAGCTAACTTAAGAATGTTTAGTTCTTTAGTTAGTTGTTCTATTTTCATCTTATCATCATCAATTGACTTATCTTGACTAGCATGAGAATTATCAAGTTTACTTTGACTAACATTACTCGTTTTATCAAAGAGCAAGTCATCATCACAAAGCAAGTCATCTTCATCACTATTGAAATCAAGATACTCGGGGTGTGATACCTTGGGGCCTTTAGCCATGAAGCAACTTCCACTCCCTTCGTTCGGTGAATCAAATAGATCATAGGAGTTGGTAGTCACTAGAGCAATTCCGGCAACACCATCATCTTGACTATGGTCGGAGTCGGAGTGATAGCTTCTCTCGGAGTAGTTGTCGGAGTCGGAGCCGGAAACCCATTCACCAACATGAGCTTGATGTTTCCTTCTTGTGTAGCCCTTGGTGTACTTGTCCTTCTTCTCCAAATCCCTACTTCTCCTTGAGGGTCTTCGTTCATAACGATCATCTCTACTCCTTCTCTCTCTTTGAGGTGATTCATTCCTTGAGCTTCGTCTTCGAGGTGACTCTTCTCTTCGTTTGTAGGAAGCCGTGCACTCATTGGAGTAGTGTCCGGGCTTCCCACAATTGTAGCAATTGCGGTCACGACTTGACGAACGCTTCTCTTCATATCTTGAGTTGGAGCTTCGTTCTTGGCCTCTATTCTTGTAGAACTTGTTGAATTTCTTGACCATGAGGCTTATCTCTTCATTGGTTACAAGGTTGTCGCTTGAAGTTGCGGGAGCATCACTTGTGGCTTTGTAAGCACCGCTAGACTTGTTGTGAAGCTCTTCTTTGTCTTTGAGTGTCATCTCATGAGCAACAATCCTTCCAATGACTTCCGTAGGCTTGAGATCTTTGTAGTTGGGCATCATTTGGATCAATGTGGACACGGTGTCGTATCTCTCATCCAAGGCTCTAAGTATCTTCTTGATGATGAATTTGTCAGTCATTTCTTCGCTTCCTAAGCCGGCAATCTCATTGTTGATGAGAGCTAGCCTAGAGTACATCTCTGCGACTCCTTCACCATCCTTCATCTTGAACTTGTCAAGCTGACTTTGAAGAACATCTAACTTGGATTCTCTCACGGACTCGGTTCCTTCGTGCATATCAACCAAAGTATCCCAAATCTCTTTTGCATTCTCAAGACGGCTCATTTTGTTGAATTCTTCGGGCCATAGACAGTTGAAGAGAATGTCGCATGCTTGAGCGTTGTATTGCAACATCTTCAATTCTACCGCGGTCGCTTCACGATCCGGTTCCTTTCCATCACTAAAGAATTCACCTTGCAAGCCAACACGAACAACAGCCCAAACGGCGGGGTTATGACCAAGAATATGCATTTTCATTTTGTGCTTCCAACTAGCAAAATTAGTACCATCAAAGTACGGACCTCTACGGTGATAATTTCCCTCACTAGACGCCATACTCTCCTAGGTTGTGAGACCAATGCAATGGAGACCAAAGCTCTGATACCACTTGTAGGACCGAAAGTATGTCTAGAGGGGGGTGATTAGACTACTTGACCAAATAAAAGTTCTACCTTTTCCCAAATTTGAGAGTTGGCAGATTTTAACATTCATGGCAAGTCAAGTACACCCTACACATGCAAGTCTAAGAGTATAGCAGTGGAATGTAACAACAAGCATGTATAGAAAGGAAAGGTTGGAAGATCAAACACAAATGTAGACACGAAGATTTTTCCCGTGGTTCCGATAGGTGGTTCTATCGTACGTCCACGTTTATGTAGTCTTCAACCCACGGAGGGTAACGGTCGCGAGAGTCCACGGAGGGCTCCACCCATAAGGGTCCACAAAGTAGCAACCTTGACTATTCCATAACGGCTTCCGTCCACGAAGGACTAGCCTCACTATGGGTAGATCTTCACGAAGTAGGCAATCTCCTTTCCCTTACAAACTTCTTGGTTCAACTCCATAACACGAAGTAGGAGGCTCCCAAGCGACACCTAACCAATCTAGGAGGCACCACCCTCCAAAAGGTAATAGGCTCCGTAATGATGATGAACTCCTTGCTCTTGTGCTTCAAGCTGATAGACTCCTCAACACACAATCACTCTCTCACAGATTTGTCTTGGTGGAAGAGATGGGATTGGTGGAAAGCAACTTGGGGAGGCTAGAAATCAAGATCCATATGGTTGGAGTGGATGATCTTGACCTCAACACAAGGGTAGGTGGTTCTCTCTCAGAAAACTGGATGGGGCAAGTATGGAATAGTTCTGAGTGCTTCTCTTACGAGTGGGTGGTGGTGAAGGGGTATATATAGGCATCCCCAAAAATCCAACCATTACACACAAAATGACCAACTCGGTGACACCGATGTGTTAATCTCGGTGGTACCGAAGTGACCAAAAGGTGGCAACTTTTGAATCTTAGTGAGACCGATATAGGGAACTCGGTTGCACCGATAAGGTGACCAACGGTCAGATTGCCATTCTTGGTGACGCCGATCCAGCAATCTCGGTGGTACCGATATTGTGAATTTGCGTAACAGAAAGTTGGCACCCAAACTCGGTGGCACCGAAGCAGAATTGGTTGCACCGAAAAGGTAGGGTTTGGCTTATGTCTGTCTGAGTATGGGAATCGGTGGCACCGAGTGGAAAGTGTTGGTTGCACCGATTTTGAATATTTGGCTTTGACAGACTTTTTGTGGAAGAGCTTGTGGGTGTTTTTGGTGACTATCACTTGTGCACGTATGAGCATTTTGTTCTCCAACAGAACCTTACCCCCTTTTAATAGTATTGGTTTTCCTATGGACTCAAAGTGATTTCTCACAAAGTAAAATGTAGACTCCTCTTGCTTGAAGCTTTGCCAATCCATTTCCTTGCATCTTGGGGTAATTCCACAATCTCCACAATCCTTTTGCCAATTCTATCATTGAACTTTTCCTGAAATATACTTAGTGGAAACATTAGTTCAATGACTTATATGTTGTTATTAATTACCAAAACCACCATGGGAGCAAATGTGCTTTCAGCTGCTGGAGCTTGGGTTGAAGAATTGCCTTCCGTCTTATGGGGCATTCGGACAACCCCAAACCGCTCTACAAAGCGCACACCTTTCTTCATGGTGTACGGGTCAGAGGCGGTGCTACCGAGTGGAACTATATGATGAAGCTGAAGCCGAAACCGCTCGGCAAGACGGCCTCGACCTTCTGGAGGAAGAGAGAGAGCTGGCCCTCATCAGATCGACGCTCTATCAGCAAGATTTGAGGTGTTACCATGACAGACATGTCCAGGGCCGAGCCTTTCAAGAAGGAGATCTTGTTCTCCGACTGGATCAGCAGAGACCCCACAAGCTCGCGCCTCCGTGGCAGGGGCCGTATGCGATCTCCAAGTCCTGCACAACGGAGCCTACAGGCTATACAATATTAAAAAGGGAGTAGAAGAGCCCCGAACATGGAACGCGGACCTGCTTCACAAGTTCTACACCTAGAGCATAACTATTTTAGCTTGTCATTTCAGTAATGAATCCGAGTGACCTCAATGAATAAAGTTTTATTTCATTATATCTTGTTGAAATTTGACTGCTACCCCCGGTGGGTGAGAAACGCAAAACACTTAGCCGCAAACCTGATTTTGCCTAAGTACAAACTACTCTGAGTGAGGGTCTCGCCCACACTCGGGGGCTTAGCCGTGACTCCGTGTCGCCTATGTTAAAAACTACTTCGAGTGAGGACATCCTCCACACTCGGTTGTCAAGATGAACAGGACTATCATTGTTCATCTACGGACAAACTACTCCGAGTGAGGGTCTCGCCCACACTCGGGGGCTTAGCCGCAACTCCGTGTCGCCTAAGTTAAAAACTACTTCGAGTGAGGACATCCTCCACACTCGGTTGTCAAGATGAACAGGACTATCATTGTTCATCTACGGACAAACTACTCCGAGTGAGGGTCTCGCCCACACTCGGGGGCTATTCGCGACTCCGCGTCACCTAAGTTAAAAACTACTTCGAGTGAGGACATCCTCCACACTCGGTTGTCAAAATGAACATGACTATCATTGTTCATCAACGGACAAACTACTCCGAGTGAGGGTCTCGCCCACACTCGGGGGCTTAGCCGCGACTCCGCGTCGCCTAAGTTAAAAACTACTTCGAGTGAGGACATCCTCCACACTCGGTTGTCAAGATGAACAGGACTATCATTGTTCATCTACGGACAAACTACACCGAGTGAGGGTCTCGCCCACACTCGGGGCTTAGCCGCGGCTCCGCGTCGCCTAAGTTAAAAAATACTTCGAGTGAGGACATCCTCCACACTCAGTTGTCAAGATGAGCAGGACTATCATTGTTCATCTACGGACAAACTACTCTGAGTGAGGGTCTTGCCCACACTCGGGGGCTTAGCCGCGACTCCGTGTCGCCTAAGTTAAAAACTACTTCGAGTGAGGACATCCTCCACACTCGGTTGTCAAGATGAACAGGACTATCATTGTTCATATACGGACAAACTACTCCGAGTGAGGGTCTCGCCCACACTCGGGGACTTAGCCGCGACTACGCGTCACCTAAGTTAAAAACTACTTCGAGTGAGGGCATCCTCCACACTCGGTTGCCAAGATGAACAGGACTATCATTGTTCATCTACGGACAAACTACTCCGAGTGAGGGTCTCGCCCACACTCGGGGGCTTAGCCGCGACTCCGCGTCGCCTAAGTTAAAAACTACTTCGAGTGAGGACATCCTCGACACTCGGTTGTCAAGATGAACAGGACTATCATTGTTCATCTACGGAGAAACTACTCCGAGTGAGGGTCTCGCCTACACTCGGGGGTTTAGCCGCGGCTCCGCATCGCCTAAGTTAAAAACTACTTTGAGTGAGGACATCCTCCACACTCGGTTGTCAAGATGAACAGGACTATCATTGTTCATCTACGGACAAACTACTCCGAGTGAGGGTCTCGCCCACACTCGGGGGCTTAGCCGCGGCTCCACGTCGCCTAAATTAAAAACTACTTCGAGTGAGGACATCCTCCACACTCGGTTGTCAAGATGAACAGGTCCATCATTGTTCATCTAAGGACAAACTACTCCGAGTGATGGTCTTGCCCACACTCGGGGGCTTAGCCACGGCTCCGTGTCGCCTAAGTTAAAAACTACTTCGAGTGAGGACATCCTCCACACTCGGTTGTCAAGATGAACATGACCATCATTGTTCATCTAAGCACAAACTACTCCGAGTGGGGGTCTCGCCCACACTCGGGGGCTTAGCCGCGGCTCCGCGTTGCCTAAGTTAGAAATCTTACGAGTGGGACAACCTCCACACTCGGTTGTCAAGATGAACAGGACCATGATTGTTCATCTAAAGACAAACTACTCCGAGTAAGGGTCTCGCCCACACTCGGGGACTTAGCCGCGGCTCCGCATCGCCTAAGTTAGAAACCTTACGAGTGGGACAACCTCCACACTCGGTTGTCAAGATGAACAGGACAAATTACTCCGAGTGTGGGTCCCACCCTCACTCGGGGGCTTAGCCGCGACTCCGCATCGCCTAAGTTAGAACCATCCGGAACCAAAGATCGAATAAAGCCAAAACAAATGAGAACTGCATCATTCGGATCGAAAGTACGGATAAAGGTTCAAACAGTGGGAGCCTCAGGCTCACTTAGAGTTTTTCGGTTACAGCAACCACTCGGCATTCCGAGGCAAATACTTAAAAGAGTTTAAACCAGACGATCACTCGAGCGGAGGCACTGCTTCCACGAAGGTGTCCAGGTCGATGTTGTCCGCTATCCGAGTGGCAGCCTCCATGAACATCTCCATGAAGTCATCAATCTTGGCGTTCTTCCTGTTGGCCACCTCGAGAGAATTTAGCTTCTTCTCGTCCACCCACTTGCAGTGGATACGGACCAACGAGAGAGCTATGTCAGCACCGGCCCGGGCCGCGGATTTCTTCCAGTCTTTCACTCGGCTTGGCACTGCTTTCACTCGGGTTAACACAGACTCCAGATCCTTCGAAGCCTCATCGTCAGGAAAGACATCGCGATCGATCGCGGAGATGGCGGTGCTAAGCTCCCTGATATACATGGCCACTTGCTCAACACGCTCTTCCAAACGGAGCACGCTCATAGCAGCACTGTCCTTGAGTAAACCCTGGGTGGGATCCAGCTCCTTCTCGATTTTGTCCGTCTCCTCCGCCACATCGTCACAAATTGCTGGATTCGGACAAATGAAGAAAGAGGTCAGGGACATACAAATTTCATTCGGCTTAACCAAGTTCCGTGAGAGTCAGTCAGAAAAGTTACCTTTGAGCTTTTCTTTGGCCTCGCCACTGAATTCCTCAACGTACTCCTCCAACTCAGCTTTCTTGGTAGCAATGTGGTAGAGTCTGGTCTGGCACTCGGTTTGCAGCTTCTTCAATTCCACGAGTTCTTCATTGGACTTCTGTACGGCGGCTTCCAAAGCTTTCTTATCCTCCTCTAGCTTTCCGACTAATTTCAATTTCTCCTCGGCCTCCTTGGTCTTTCGGCTGGCTTCCTTTTGAGAGGCCGCCAGTTCGGTGTCCTTCTTTTCAAGAGCATCCTTCACAGTTTCTAAAGAAATAGAATTCCTCAGCCTCTGGACAAGTTCACGATTTTCTCTACGAAAATCTGATGAAGCATTTTCAGTCGGATGGGGATGAGGAGTAGCTACTATTATAGTCGAGCAGTGAGAAATTACCTTTAATGGACTTTTTCTCCTCTTCCAGTCGGGCACTCTTGATCTTCTCGGCCTCGAGCCTAATGCGCAGGTCCAACACCTCCTTCTCCAGAGTCTTGTAGTGGCTTCCGAGCTCACAAACGGACTGCAAAACAGATTTAAAGCAAAGGATATTGGTCGAAATTTTGTCTCAGACTCTAAGACTCCCGCCGACTGCTTCAGTCGACGGCAGTCTCGGGGACTACACCGAGTGGGTGCGCTCAGCGCGCCCCCACTGGAACTCAAACACACCCAGCCGGTGTACTTAAACTCGGATTCAGATCCTCACAAGACAGGAAATTGAAATTTCAACTAAAAGGGTACTTACAAGAGTACTTACTCGGACATTCTTCTTCAGAACTTCACTCGCATCGTATGCCGTCTTCAGTCGGTCACTCATTATCTCCATCTGCTTTAGCGCCTCTTTACTCACTCCCACTTGGTCCTGCAGGACATGGTGCAGCATAAAAATGTTGGGCGTGGAGGGAGTCAACGAGTGAGATGAAGTACCGGTACCGAGTGCTGCCCCGGCTCCCGAGCTGGCCTCTTGTGTGGGCATCAAAGGATCGGCAAGCGACGGCTCCTACATCACGACGTCTGCATTGGCCGGAGGGTTCATTGGGTGAACCATGTCGTTTGCGTCAAGGTCAATCACTTCACGCGGAGCTGCAAATACTCAAGACACTCGAAGATGGACAAACACTCGGAAATATCCAAGATTACCAAATGAGTCCAGAGCTTACCTTTCGCGGATGCAACTTCAGCGTCGGCCCGCTCTTTCTCTAGGGTCTGAGGATTAGGTGACATAGTCGAAGTATCAGCTCTGCAAAGGAAACTCTCGGATCATTTCATCACTTGGACAAGTATACACAACAACTGTTAAGAATGGAAACACTTACGCCGAAGCCACCGGGATGGCCATCTTGATCTTCGGGATGAAGACCGCCTTCCGAGGCTTGGTTGTAGCAATTTTGGGCTGCTTCGCCATCTTCTCAGGAGAGGAGGCAAGCTCTCCACGCCCACGCTTTGAGGCATGGGTTGGAAGGGAAGATCCACTCGGCTTGGCAGTTCTCGATCCTTTGGGCCTGCCTCCACGGACTCCCGAGTCTTGGCGCGCCTTGGAACGAGATTCAGGCACTCGGTCTTCCGAGCGCGACGACTCCACTTCGTCGCCCTCTTCTGAGCCCTCCTCATCATCTTCTTCATCGTCCTCGCCATCAACAGGCTCTTCGTACTCTCCAGCTTCAGCCGAGTCGTCTGGATGGTCAGTGTCGCTGGCAATGTCGACCGGACCCCTATCCACGAGTGGCACCAGACTGCTCATTTGTGTGAAGGCCTGCCGAATGAAAAGCAGAATCCGTCGGATCAATTTCAACAGATATACGAACATCACTCGGATGATAAACCTTCGGAATTTACCTCGTTCGCTGGGTTCTCCAATGAGAGCGGGGCCACCAGCCTGCTCCCCCTGGGGTTGTCACACGCTGGTGTGATAGCCTTGATCTTGGCCTCCACCTCATCCTCCTTGAGCTCCTCCGGGTGAGTTCGAGTAGGGTCACTCGGTCCGGAGTATTCCCACATGGGATGACTTCTGGCTTGCGGTGGCTGGATCCTCCTCTGGAGGAAAACCTCTAGCAGGTCGAGACCGTTGACGCCTTTCTGCACTAAAGCTACTAACGTTATCACTAAGATGTCTATTTCGGTTTTCTCCTCTTTGGTCACTGTCAATCGGGGAACTGGCCGAATGCGCTCTGAAGTATATGATGGGAGTCCCGACTGACCCTCACCGACTGAGATGTCATGGCAGTAGAACCAGGTCTCTTGCCACCCCTTGGCTGAATCCGGGAATGTCATCTTCAGAAAACAACCCTTGCCCCGCAGTTGGATTCCGAGTCCCCCGCATAGTTGGGCCACATTGGTCTTGTCCTCCGACCGAGTGGGTTTTTTCATGGTCTTCACTCGGCATGTGAAGAGGTGTTTAAACAGACCCCAATGGGGATGACAACCCAGGAAATTCTCGCACAAAGAAATGAAAGCAGCTAAATAGACTACGGCATTGGGAGGAAGATGATGAAGCTGAGCGCCAAAGAAACCCAGAAATCTTTGGAAGAAAGGGTGGGGCGGCAGAGACAAACCTCGCTCAAGGTGAGTCACCAAGAGCACACGCTCGTCTCCCTTCGGCGATGGCTCCTCTTCGCCCGCTCCCGACAGCCGCCAGCTCCCCTCGGCCACGAATCCTTGACTCTCCAGCTCGAGCATCCGGGCCTTGGTCACCCGCGACGGCAGCCATTCACCCTGCGTCCATCCGGCCGGTGCTCCGGCGCTGGAAGAGGAAGCGCGAGAGTTCTTCTTCGCCCGCTCGGCCTTCGTGGTCGCGGACGCCGTGCGCATCTTCGCCGATGAGCTCAGAGCCGCCTTCGACGAAGGAAAGGAGGAAGGTGTGCGGGAGGACATCGGAGAAGAGAAGGGACAAGGGGAAAGTGAGATCTGTTCTTGCCCCAACAGTATTCTTCGTTATTTATATCGAAGATCCGGCGCAATCTCAGGCCGTCAACCCGCAAACGAAGCGAGACCTGCGAATCCACTGTTCAGGGCCTCGGGGACGCGTGGCGTGATTTTCGGTGCGGTTATCGAGGCATCATGCCCATTTCCCCAAAATCTTCGGGACACGGCCATTCCGCTGCGCGCCCACGCGCAGTTTCGGCGATTTCAAACGCGCGGGAGTTTCTCCGTGTTCAAAGGAGGCGAGCTCCACACCGCGAGTAACCTTGGTGACACCCTCCTGCGAACCGAGTGAACGGCTCACGTCAGCTGACCACTCGGATTAAACAACATGATAGTTTTCATCGAAACATTGATCCTGAATCCATCTTGGTTTGAGGCCGAGTGAGGAACGACATGATCGTCTCTCGAACTTTTCCGAAAGGTCGTCGACGCTTCCGAGTGTCGATCACTCGACTAATAAAACCTCATGGATTCGGGGGCTACTGATGAGGATGTCTACCCTGGATAGGGTCATGGACCTGACATCTAGGGCCCACGAATGGTCCTATATCAGCATCAAAGCTCAGAAGTAGAAGTGCACTCGGTAAGATCTGAAGAATCATTCGGACGTACCTGAGGACGCACTGGGATGGCTACATCCACACTCGGTCAGCAAGAACTCAATGGTCCAGGAGATGAAGCGTTGAGTTATACGAAGAGACGTCCTCCGGGATTGATCAGTCACGCGTTACCTGTAACGCTCTAGTTAAAGCGGCAGTTTCTGTAACGTAGCTCTAACTAGCATTCAATGCGGCGCTCGTCTGGTGGTGGCACACTCTATATAAGCCACCACCGGACGCCGTAGCAAGGTTCCAACACTTGTATTCTCACATACACCCATAGCCAAAACAAACCAGCCCCCGGGCTCGAGATGTAGGCCTTTTACCACTTCCGAGTGGGGCTTGAACTCGTACACATCCGAGTGAAACACCTGAGCCGTAGCTAGACTTCACCCCTTCTATCGTACCCCTAGTTCTATTGTCAGGGACATTCCCACGACACATGGTATAGGCTATGTGATGATCTTGGATTGTGGAACAAGAATCGTTTGCAATTGGAATTCCATCAAAAGTTTTATCCCATGCATCTAGTTCATCGTGATCGGAATTATATATATAATTTTTGGCCTCGTGAAGGAGAAAGCATCGCTCTAGCTTGGGGAGGCTTAAGTCAAAGTTATATTCATGCCCCAATCATGACATTCTGAGAGAAGTTATCATTCAGAATTTTTATGCTCGGCTTTCTCATAATGATCAATCCATTCTCGATACTTCTTGTGCTAGTTCTTATATGAAGAAGACTATTGAATTTAAGTGGGATCTCTTTGAAAGAATTAAACGCAACTCTGAAGATTGGTTACTCGACGAAGGTAATGAGTCAGGTATAAAGCTTGAATTTGATTGTGTTAAATCTTTTATGAATACCGATACTTTTCATAAGTTTAGCACTAAATATGGACTTGACTCTGAGATAGTAGCCTCTTTCTGTGAAGCAATTGCTATGGACGTTGACCTCCCTAAGGAGAAGTGGTTTAAATATCATCCCCCTATTAAAGAAGAAATTAAAGAACCGGTCATAGCTAAAGAAGAAACCATATTTTACAATGTTGATCCAGTTGTGCCTACTGCTTATATTGAAAAACCACCTTTCCCTGTTAGGATAAAGGAACATGCTAAGGTATCAACTGTTGTTTGTAAGAGTAATATAAGAGCACCTAAACCCCCTGAACAAATTAAAGTATAACCTAGTATTGCTATGGTTAAAGATCTCTTGGTAGAAAATATTGATGGGCATGTTATCTACTTCTGTGATAAAGCTACTAGAATTGCTAAACCCGATGAAAAAGATAAACATAGACCCATAGAAGGCATGCATGTTGTCTCAGTCAAAATAGGAGATCATTGCTATCATGGTTTATGTGATTTGGGTGCTAGTGTGAGTGCTATCCCTTTTACTCTATACCAGAAATTATGGATGAATTGGCACCTGCTGAAATGGAAGACATTGATGTTACTATTAAACTTGCTAATAGAGACACTATCACACCACTTGGGATTGTTAGAGATGTTGAAGTCTTGTGTGGGAAAGTAAAATACCCTACTGATTTTCTAGCCCTTGGTTCCCCACAAGATGACTTTTGTCCCATTATCTTTGGTAGACCTTTCTTGAGCACCGTCAATGCTAAGATAGATTGTGAAAAACAAACTGTCGGTGTCAATTTTGGTAATGTGTCTCATGGGTTTAATTTTTCCAAGTTTAGTAGACAACCCTGTGATAAAGCGTTATCTAGTAAGGATGAAATTATTGGTCTTTCTTCTATTGTTGTGCCTCCCACTGATCCGTTAGAACAATATTTGGTTGACCTTGAAAATGATATGCACTTGCGTGAAAGAAACGAAATAGATCAAATTTTCTTTGAACAACGACCTCTCCTGAAACACAATTTGCCTATTGAAACTCTTGGAGGTCCTCCTCCACCTAAAGGTGATCTTGTGTTTGAATTGAAACAATTGCCTGACACTTTGAAGTACGATTATCTTGACGAAAAAAGATATATCCTGTTATTATTAGTGCTAACCTTTCAGAACATGAAGAAGAAAGATTATTAAAAGTTCTAAGGAAGCACCGGGCTGCTATTGGATATACTCTTGATGATCTTAAGGGCATTAGTCCCACTCTATGTCAGCACAAGATTAATATGGAACCTGAAGCTAAACCCGTTGTTGATCACCAACGGCGTTTGAATTCTAAGAAAATATTAAATCTTCTGGAAGAAGGTATAATCTATCCCATAGATGATAGTAGATGGGTCAGTCCCATTCATTGTGTCCCTAAGAAAGGAGGCATTACCGTTGTTCCTAATGATAAGAATGAACTCATTCCACAAAGAATTGTCACTGGCCATAGAATGGTAATTGATTTTAGAAAATTAAATAAAGCTACTAGGAAAGATCATTACCCTCTGCCTTTCATTGATCAAATGCTAGAAAGGCTATCTAAGCACACACACTTTTGTTTCCTACATGGATATTCTGGTTTCTCTCAAATACCTGTGTCACAATCCGATCAAGAGAAAACTACCTTTACTTGCCCTTTTGGAACCTATGCTTATAGACGTATGCCTTTTGGTTTATGCAATGCATCTGGTCCCTTTCAAAGATGTATGACTACTATATTCTCTGATTTTTGTGAAAATATTGTGGAGGCTTTCATGGATGATTTTTCCGTTTACGGAACTTCTTTTGATGATTGCTTAAGCAACCTTGATCGAGTTTTGCAGAGATGTGAACAAACTAATCTCGTCTTGAATTGGGAGAAGTGCCACTTTATGGTTAATGAATGCATTGTCTTGGGGCATAAAATATCTGAACGAGGTATTGAGGTGGATAAAGCTAAAGTTGATGCAATTGAGAAAATGCCACATCCTAAAGATATTAAAGGTATTCGAAGTTTCCTTGGTCATGCTGGTTTTTATAGGAGGTTCATTAAAGACTTCTCTAAAATTTCTAGACCTCTTACTAGTCTTTTGCAAAAGGATATTCCTTTTGTTTTTGATTATTATTGTGTGGAAGCCTTTGAAACACTCAAGAAAGCCTTAACCTCTGCACCTATCGTACAACCACCTGATTGGAACTTGCCTTTTGAAATTATGTCCGATGCTAGTGATTATGTTGTTGGTCTTGTTCTAGGACAAAGAGTTGATAAGAAATTGAACGTTATCCATTATGCTAGCAAAATTCTAGACAGTGCCCAACGAAATTATGCCACCACTAAGAAGGAATTTTTAGCAGTTTTGTTTGCTTGTGATAAATTTAGATCCTATATTGTTAATTCCAAAGTTATTGTTCACACCAATCATGCTGCTATAAAATACCTTATGGAAAAGAAAGATGCTAAACCTAGACTCATTAGGTGGGTTCTCTTGCTTCAAGAATTTGACTTACACATTGTTGATAGGAAGGGAGCTGAGAACCCCGTAGCAGATAACTTGTCTAGGTTAGAAAATATTCTTGATGACCCACTACCTATTGATGATAGTTTCCCTGATGAACAGTTAGCTGCAATAAATGTTTCTCAAAACACACCTTGGTATGCTGATTATGCTAACTACATTGTCGCTAAATATATACCACCTAGCTTCACATACCAACAAAAGAGAGAAAAATTCTATCACTTGAGACATTACTTTTGGGATGACCCACATTATTAGAAGTTGTGTACCTGAGCATGAATAGGAACAAATCCTACGGAAGTGTCATTCCGAAGCTTATGGAGGACATCATGCGGGAGATAGAACTACTCACAAGGTATTGCTGTCGGCGTTCTGGATGTCGGGGTACCCAGACTTGCCTGCCTGCAGCCCAGGGCGTGGCCCACCTCGACGACCGAGTACGGCCCAGCGCGGCCTCGCTCCACACAAGGCCCTCGCGAGACGCCGATCTCACAAGGGAAATGGCGCCAAGACCTGCAGGGGGTTAGGCCTCCCCAGGCCTCCTCCCGAGCGGCGGAGATCTCTATGCATGTTAGGCCTCAGGAGGTCAAGGATGACATCAGTCAGGTTAGGCGGGCGCCAGCGCGCCAGAGGGGACAGTTTCCCCATTGGTGCAAAGGAGGCAGGGGCGCACGCGAGTTCCCAAAGCGCCCCCAAAGGTTTCCACTTCGGTGCAACAAGACCAAGACCCCAAGCCCCGCAGGACGGACGTCATCACCGAGCCCACCTCTGCATCACCGTTGACTACTTTGCAGGCGAAGACCGCCTTTCGTCAGGATAAGATGTACCTCCTGTCCCCTTTCAAATTTGGCCGTTGTGGGATCCCTTCCCGCCATTGCAATAAGGGAAGAGGACCCGGGCCGCTATAAATAGAGGCTAGGCAGCCCGGTAGGGGGACACGAGACAACCACCCCGCAAACACACCCGCAAGGCAACACACCACTATACTAGTTCATCCACAAACCTCCTTGTGAGGCAATCCACCAAAGGCAGGAGTAGGGTTTTACACTTCGCAGCGGCCCGAACCTGGGTAAACTCTCGTGTGATATCTTCTTCCTCGCCATCGAGCGGGGTTATCGTGTGTGGGCTTGGAGGGGGCGAAGCTGTTGGGGAATCTTCGCACACGCCCCTGGGTTCGAATTCCTTAGGGTTGATCACCACACCTCCATTAAAATGCTTAAAGAGGTTATCTTTCCGAGGTTTGGAGTCCCTAGATATTTAATGACCGATGGTGGTTCACACTTTATCCATGGTGCTTTCCGTAAGATGCTTGCTAAATATGATGTTAACCATAGAATTGCATCACCCTATCATCCTCAATCTAGTGGTCAAGTAGAACTTAGCAATAGAGAAATAAAATTAATATTACAAAAAACTGTCGATAGGTCTCATAAGAATTCATCAAAGAAATTAGATAATGCACTTTGAGCCTATAGAACAGCTTATAAAAATCCTATGGGTATGTCTCCATACAAAATGATATATGGAAAAGCTTGTCATTTGCCTCTAGAATTAGAACATAAAGCATATTGGGAAATTAAGGAACTCAACTATGATTTCAAACTTGCCAGTGAGAAGAAGCTATTTGATATTAGCTCATTAGATGAATGGAGAACCCAAGCCTATCACTACTGGAATCAGGGAATTTGCCGTCTGCCAGTTCTTTGCCGTCTGCTGGCGGACGGCAAAGAATGTCATTGATGTCCGCTGACAAAAAACTGACGGCAAAAAACAGGCTGGCGGCAAAGATATAGTTTGCCGTCCGCCAGCTCTTTGCCGTCGGCCAGCGGACGGCAAAGGGACGAACGGCAGACAGCAAAGAGGCCAGCTGGGCCCCACTGGGCCGTGAAGCTGGCTAGGTCAAATGGACGGCCTGGATGCCGTCCGCCGGATCGTTGCCGTCTGCCATTCATCCCTTTGCCGTCCGCTAGCAGACGGCAAATATGAAAATGCCAAACTATTCAAAGAAAAAGTAAAAAGATGGCATGACAAAAGAATCCAAAAGCGGGAATTCAAAATAGGAGACTATGTTCTTTTGTTCAACTCTCATTTAAGATTCTTTGCAGGTAAGCTTTTCTCCAAATGGGAAGGACTTGATATTATCGAAGAGGTTTATCGTTCTAGAGCTATCAAGATTAATAATGCCGAAGGTACTAACCCATTGGTGGTCAATGGAGAAAGAATTAAGCATTATATCTCACGTACGCCTAATAATGTTGAAAGCAATGTTATCCAAACAATGACACCGGAGGAACACATAAAAGAAACCTTCCGGAACACTCCAGAATTCTGAAAAAACTAGGAGGTACGTGATACGGTAAGTAAACGGACTCGGAAACATCCGCAAAAATATTTTTTGTCAGTTTTGGAATATTAGAAAATTTTGGAAATAAAAAAAATAAACCGGAAGGTGATCGAGGTGAGCACGATACACCAGGGCGCGCCAGGCACCCCTGGGCATGGCCTGGTGGGTTGTGACCACCTCGGACGCCTTCCCGACTCCGTTTTCCTTCCATATGCTAGTTTCCCAAGAATAAAAATTCTCTATACATACCCCCCGAATGTTTTGACGACCGCATCGCAGAAAAATCCTCTGTTCTTGTTTCGTGCTGTTTTCCTATCAGGTTTGTCAAGTCAGGCATCATGTCTTCTCCCTCGTCTAACAACATGGAAGAAGATGCCTGGCTAATGAACATAGAGCTGAAGAGGGAGGAGCCGGAAGAAGTCAACAAGGAAGACAAGGGCAAGGAGGCTATGGTGGATCAGCTCCCTGAAGGAGATCAACCCATGCCACCTAAGGAGGGAGAAGAAGAAGATATCCTTCAACCTTATTACAGTCATCTCACCCTATTGAAATCGAAGCCTTTAGAGCTTTCGACGCTGTCCGTGTTCAGAATAAATTTCTCATCTGTGAAAATATTTTGCTAGAGGAGCACATAAATAACCTTAGGAGGGTCATCCGCAAATTGGAACATCTTTTGAAGCTGAAGTGTGACATCATGACACCACCACGTTCTTCATCACTACCACCAAAGGAGACTGGAGTACACGAGTATGGGCACTCCCCTTGGCTTGAGCCAAGCTTTCGGGAGGTTCCCCGGTATCGTATCACCACCACTTTTATTTACCTTTACCTATTTAGTTCGATCTTTAGTTTCCCTTTGCTTTAGTTGAATAAAAGTTTAGCATGATCTATTTTCGTGAGTTAGTTTCGTGGCCTATCTATCTATGTAATCGAGTGAGAGTTATATAATAAAGTTTAGTTTGAGTTTTTGCCTCTCTACTTTCTTGTTGCAATCAAAATAAAGAAAAAGAAAAACAAATGAAAAGATTCATATGCTAATCTTATGGTGAGTAATGACATCACATAAGGAAAAGTATAAGTAGTAAAATTTATTGGAGATTGACAAACATAGCATTGGTCAATGATGCAATTCATGAAAGAATTAATAAGGGAAGAGAATATTCGCATGCAAATACACTATCTTGGACATCTTTTTTGATTGTGAGCACCCATCAAATATTATATGTCAAAATTGTTGACGTTGGACAAGGAAGACAACATAATGATTTATGCTTGTTCATATCCAAATAGAAGTTATATTGTCATAGATCCGTCAACATGTGGTGCTTGCTCAATATCTTTGCTAGCCACAAATTCCGCACTAAGTAGGAATAGTACTTGTGCATCCAAAAACCCAAACCCAAATTCATTCTTTGAGTGTCCACCATACCTACCTATGGATCGAGAAAGATCCTTCAAGTAAGTTGTCATCGGTGCAATAAGGCAATAAAAATTGCTTCTAAAAGTTTTTGATCAATTAGTGTAAGAGAAAATTGAGCGCTATACGAACTTATGATGGCAAAGTAATAAAAGCGACGGACTGCATAATTAAGGTTGCTATCATAGGGGGCAATATAGTGTGATGTTCTTTTACATTAAGGGATTGGGCATACAAACCAATAAGGGCATGACAACCTCTGCTTCCCTCTGCGAAGGGCCTATCTTTTACTTTCATGTATTTACTTTTATCCAAGAGTCAAAGTATTCTCCCCTATTCATTTTTTTATTTTTCTTTTTGCAAGCATCATGTGGTGAGGAAAGATCTAGGCACATATATCCAGTTGGATGTGAGTGGGCATGAGTTATTATTGTTGACATCACCCTTGAGGTGAATATGTTGGGAGGCGAAACTATAAGCCCCTATCTTCCTATGTGTCTGGTTGAAACTTTTTTTTCATGGGCATGCCGCGAGTGTTAGCAATCATAGAAGACTAAATGATGGTTGAGTATGTGGACTTGCCAAAAGGCTCCGACATGAGACCCTTCCTGAAAAATATGATGAATTGTAGTTGCAAAGTTGACTGAGAACATAGTTTGTTGGTTTTCAATAAGGTTTATGCTTCATACTTCTATGTTGTGATGAATTGTTACTTGTTCATAAGAAGCTATATGATAAAAATGTGTTGAATAAATTTTATATTAGAGTTTGTTGCTGTTATATTAATAAGCATGATGCTTCTATGTCCGTATTTTTTTTATCGACACCTCTCTCTCAAACCATGTGGACATGCTTTTCAATATCGTCTTTTGCTTGAGGACAAGCGAGGTCTAAGCTTGGGGGAGTTGATACGTCCATTTTGCATCATGATTTCCTACAGTTATTTACTATGTTTTGTTGAATAATAATGCTTTAGGGAGTGATTCTAATGCCTTTTCTCTCATAATATGCAAGGTTTACACAAAGAGGGAGAATACCGGCAGCTGGAATTCTGGACCTAAGAAAAGCACATCACAGATACCTATTCTGCACAACTCCAATGAAGCTGAAATTTTACAGAGATTATTTTTGTATTTAATAAAAAATACTGGAGCAGAAAACTACCGGAGGGGGCCAGCCAGGTGGGCACAACCCACCAGGGCGCGCAAGACCCCCCTAGGCGCGCCCTGGTGTATCGTGGCCACCTCGGCCCACCTCTGGAGCCCATCTTCTGGTATATAGTCACACTTGACCTAGAAAAAATCAGAGGAGGACTTTCGGGACGAAGCGCCGCCGCCTCGAGGTGGAACTTGGGCAGGAGCACTTTTGCCCTTCGGCGGAGCGATTCCGCCGAGGGAACTTCCATCCCGGAGGGGGAAATCGAAGCCATCGTCATCACCAACACCCCTCTCATCTTTGGGAGGCCAATCTTCATCAACATCTTCAACAGCACCATCTCCTCTCAAACCCTAGTTCATCTCTTGTGTTCAATCTTTGTACCGGAACCTCAGATTGGTACCTGTGGGTGACTAGTAGTGTTGATTACCTTGTGTAGTTGATTACTATATGGTTTATTTGGTGGAAGATTATATGTTCAGATCCATTATGCTATTTAATACCCCTTTGATCTTGAGCATGATTATTATTTGTGAGTAGTTACCTTTGTTCTTGAGGTCACGGGAGAAGTCATGTTGCAAATAATCGTGTGAATTTGATATGTGTTCAATATTTTGATGATATGTATGTTGTGATTCCCTTACTGGTGTCATGTGAACATCGACTACATGACACTTCACCATTCATGGGCCTAGGGGAATGCGTTGTGGAGTAGTTATTAGATGATGGGTTGCTAGAGTGATAGAAGCTTAAACCCTAGTTTATGCGCTACTTCGTAAGGGGCTGATTTGGATCCAAACGTTTAATGCTATGGTTAGATTTTATCTTAATAATTTTCTCGTAGTTGCGGATGCTTGAGAGGGGGTTAATCATAAGTGGGAGGTTGTTGAAGTAAGAACAGCACCGAAGCACCGGTCCACCCAGATAACAAATTATGAAAGTAGCGAACACGAATCAAACCAACATGATAAAAGTGACAAGATGAAATTCCCGTGTACCCTCAAGAACACTTTGCCTATTACTAGAGATTGTTCTGGCTGTCCTTTGCCACAAAAGGATTGGGCTACCTTGCTGCACCTTGTTTACCGTTACCGTTACTTGCTTGTTACCAACTATCTTGCTATCAAACTATCGGTTACCTACAATTTCAGTGCTTGCAGAAATTACCTTGCTGAAAACCGCTTGTCATTTCTGTAAGTGCATCTAGTGCCCCTTAGTGATTTTGGTGTATTGAAGACTTATAGGTTAAGGGACTAATATGTTTGTGAGTGTACATAGGCTCTATAAGTCGATGAGGAGTTTGGTATATTCGAAGAAAATCGTCCCCTAAAAATAAATGTCTTCAGCTGAAGACTTTGGTGAAGACTTTGAAGCTGAAGAATTCGGTGTAACCTTGAAGATATTAACGAGGACTATGAAGCATGAAGACTTTTGTATTTATTGTTTCATTTCCTTCTTTGAGTCATAGGAAACACCGTACTGTTAAAGGGGGCCGAGGTAATACTAAGGAAAAATTACCAACTGATGCTCAACTCAAAAGCCTCAACACAACCCAATCCTTCGAGTGAAGCCATTGGAAATCTCTTGCAGTTTAGTCAAGTTCTTCACTGACAGAGACGATGTTCTTCTGGTCTCTGAGGAAATTGGTCTGACTGAGGAGTTAGGATTTCTCCAGTGCGAATTGCCTACAAGTGAGGAATATGATAAGCCCTGAGGAATTTGACAGTTCAAATTCCAACCGTTGATGTGCTTTGCGCCAGCTGCCCAGATATTTAGTTCACCTAACGGTCATATCATTGGGGGGCATTTATGTCTTATCATGTCGGGTTGCACCCTGGCTATAAATAGCCGCCCCCCACAACCAATAGACGGTTGGCTGCTCCAAGAGAGAACTTGACACTTGTAATTTTTAGAGCAACCCATTCCACGAGGACTTTGAAAGTAAATCATCAGTGAGGAAAAACCCCAAAACCCAAACCACCAAAACCCAAAGTGATTGAGCATCACTGAAGAGATTGTTCATGTGTGGAACCGACGCTTGTTACCTTTGAAGATTGTGCATCTTCCAGACGGTTAGGCGTCATGGTCTAGAGCATCCAGCAGTAAATTTTGGATCGCTGGGTGACCGAGTTTGTGAGGGTTTGGAAGTCTACCCTGAAGACTTACCACGAGTGTTGGGCAAGGTCTGTGTGACCTTAGCTCAAGGAGAATACGGTAAGGACTGTGTGTCCTGGGACTGTGTGTCTTTTGGTTTAAATACCAAGCCGCTCCGAACCAGACGTACGACTGTCACAGTAGTTGGAACTGGGTCATCAAATCACTGTCTTCATCGAGCTCCTAGTTCTATTTCCTCAACCCCTTCATTTCCTCGAAGTACTTGTTGATGAATCTGATCGTTACTATCCGCAGAATTTGACTGAAGACTTTCTCAATTTCCTGAACTCAAATTCTTCAGTCACTATATCTTCTGCCTGCTTATCCTGTTCTCGCTACTTATGCTTTCTGTATGTTTCATTTCACCATGATGACTATGCTACTACTATGTTTCGCATGCACTTGAGTACTTATTCCCTGCAAGCTAGTAGTTCGTCACTTAGCAAATTCCTCAACCAGTAATTCCTCAGTGACGAATTGATAAAAATCGCCAATTCACCCCCCTCTAGTCGATATAACGCACTTTCAATTGGTATCAGAGCAAGGTACTCCCTTGTTCTATGTGATTTTCATTTAACCACCTGGAGTTTTAGTTATGTCGACTGCAGGCATGATCAAGGCCTCAGCTGGGTGTCCTACCTTCGATGGGACGGACTACCCCTACTGGAAGAACAAGATGCGCATGCATCTTGAGGCAATTGACAACGATCTCTGGTATGTTGTGGAAAATGGTGTTCCCTTTGTCACTCCCACTATCAACGCTGCTTATGTGAAGAGATTCAAGCAACTCGACTCTCAAGCGAAGAATATCATTTGTTGCCATCTGAGCAAAGGTCAGTATGGCAGAGTGAGGGCTTTGGAAACTACTAAGCTTATCTGGGATAGGCTGTCCAAAGTCAATGAAGGTGTTTCAACTCAACGTGACTCTCGAGTTGATGTTCTTCGCAATCTCTTCAACTGCTTCAAAAGACTCGACAACGAAAATGTTCAACAAACTTTCGATCACCTCACTGATATCTCCAATGAGCTCCAGGCTCTTGGTGCCACTGACATCACCGACCATGAGGTGGTAAAGAAACTGCTGAGATCTCTTGATTCCTCATTTGATACACTTGCTTTGATGATCCAAGAACGTGGAGACTACATGTCACTAGATCCTGCTGATATTCTTGAGAGACTCAATACTCATGAATTCCAACAAGCTGAGAAGAGAGACCTCTACGGGCCAAGTTATGGAAGATCTCGTGCTTTGAAG
This sequence comes from Elymus sibiricus, assembly GCA_039707655.1. Lineage (NCBI taxonomy): Eukaryota > Viridiplantae > Streptophyta > Magnoliopsida > Poales > Poaceae > Elymus > Elymus sibiricus. Next base: position 213,556,552 of record CM077665.1, on the reverse strand, counting down.
GCCAAGGCAATTTCCTCATCCGAAGAAGAAGAATCCGATAGTAGCCTTGGTGATCCTGAAGAACTGAGTCAGGAGCTAGCAATGCTCGTGAGGAAATTCCAGAAGTTCTCAAGGAGAGGTCGGTTTGGAAAATCATCAAGAAGTGGCTTGAAGAACTCAGAATCTTCATCAAGCGACTACAAGAAGAGAACATATCACAAATGCAAGAAATCTGGCCACTATATTGTTGACTATCCTCTCTGGGAAAAAGAATCAAAGAAGAAGAAATACAAGGATGACAGTTCTGATGACTCGAAGAAGAAGAAGAAATCTTCAAAGTCCTCAAAGTCCTCATCTTCAAAGTCCTCTTCGCACAAGAAGAACAACTTAAGGAAGGCTTGGGCACTTATTGGCAAGGAAATGTATTCTGAAGAAGAATCTGAAGAATATGAGGAAGAGGAGGAATCTGAGGAGGAGTCGGACTCTGGTGTGGCAAGCCTAGCTCTCGCTACTGCTTTTGTCAGCAAGTCTATCTTCAATGATGAGGAAAATGACAACTCCAATGACTCTGACGTCAGCAATGACGACTATGCTCCCACCTATTGTTTCATGGCAAAAGGTGCCAAGGTACTCAAACACCATTCCTCCTCTGAATCAAGTGCTGGTGAATCTGAGGATTATATGAAACCTAGATGTTCCAAACTTGCTAATATTGCTACTAAACAACACAGTGCCATTGAAAAGCTTCAGAAACTGCTAGACAAAAGCGATGACCTGTTGAATGAGGAAATGGATCGCACTCAAACTCTGACAAAGGGACTTCAAAGTCTTCAGTCTAAGTTTGATAACCTTCAAAGTCGTCATGATGCCCTCTTAGTCGATCATGAGAAGCTTTCTTATGAATTTCTTCAAAGAAAGCAAGATCTTGAGAAACTAAGAGTGTCTCATGAAGATCTTCAAAGGGATAACGATTCTTTGATTGCTCAACAGATCATTACCGCTCAGGAAGATTTTGTTCCACCTTGCTTGAAATGCATCGAACGTGAAACTGCTCGTTCTTCACCTAAAAGTTCAAATGCTTCTATTGCTGCAAATTCTTCAACTATTTCCATGGTCACAAATTCCTCATCTAAGGATACCACAAGTATCACTGGCGAAAATGCAGGGATGAAGGAATTGTATGTGACAGGCATATACAAAAGTCTCAAGGCATCAAACCCTTTGCGATGTGCTCAAAAAGCAGATTTTGAACAGGAACCCTAGGAAAGAGGGTATTGCATTTGAGAGGAAACTCAATGTTGATGGATCCTACTGGAAACCTGAGCAGTATCCCAAAACCTCATGGGTTGCTGCAAAAGGACCTCCTGTAGATCCATCTACTTTATCTGGCTTTACTTGTGAAACTTCATATTCCACTGATGATTCAGTTGACTCCAACTATAAACTGTTCAAAAATCAGAATGGTGAAGTATTTGCTAGATATGTTGGAACTAACTGCAGGAATGGTCCCCCTCTGAGGAAAATCTGGGTTCCCAAGAGCTGCTTGGAAAGTCTTCAGGTGAATGTCCAAATGACACCACCCCCGAAGAAAAGGAACCCCAGATCAAATTCCTCGTATGGACCAAAGTCTTCACATGGACCAAATTCCTCATATGTTCAAATATCATATCATTCTCGTGCTAATGCTTCTGTTTCGCAGGGAAAATCTAAGGGTCATGAATATGTGCATAATTCCTCAAATCATTATGTTCATAAGTCTTCGAAGAATTTCTCTGCATATTCATATGAATACTTTAACCCCCGTCATGTGAAACGAAGTGCACTTGCTTCAATGCCTCCATTCTCATATGGAGCTCGCAGAATGATGAACTATTTACCACCCCTCCAGATGTGGGTGGTGAAGAAATTGAACTAACCTCTTACGCAGGGTCAGGTCTCCAGACGAACTTGAACGTCTGAAGAATTTGCAGGAGACCTAAGGAAATGCTTGAAGGGAGGCAAGCTATTCATGAAAAAATGAATCATTCATTTCTCATGTCCTCATATCACTTTTATTACTATACTATGTGATGAAATTTAATCTCATGAATTTAAGTCATATTCTTCACTCTGAAGCATATGCGTTTGTAAGTTGTACTAATTCATCTCCAGGATGAAACTCCCAAAACAACTGAGTGGGTCCTCGACAGTGGATGCACCAACAACATGACTGGTGACAAGAACCTATTGATGAACATTCCACTGGCTCCCTCTCATCTGAAGCATATCACCTACGCTGACAAAGGAAAAAGCAAGGTATTGGGTCTAGGTAAGGTTGCTATCTCGAAGGATCGACACATGGATAAGGTGATACTTGTCGAGTCCCTTGGGTTCAACCTCATGTCTGTCTCAATGCTTTGTGATCTTTATATGGTTGTCATCTTTGGCAAATATCGCTGTGTTGTCATCATGGAATCTGACAAATCCAAAGTCTTCGAAGGCTTTAGGAGAGGAGACTTGTATATTGTTGATTTCTCTACTGGTCCTTAGCCGGCCACATGTCTTCTTGCAAAAGCTTCAGAAGGCTGGCTATAGCATCGACGACTTGGACACGCTGGCATGAGGAACTTGCACACACTCGCAAAGAAAAAGCACGTCATTGGTATTGAGGGTGTCAAATTCCTCAAGGATCACTTGTGTGGGGCTTGTGAGTCTGGAAAGATGACCAGATCCAAGCATCCATCCAAGACCATCATGACTACCACTCGACCTTTTGAATTGCTTCATATGGATCTCTTTGGCCGCACTCACTATTCCACACTAACAAATACTCCATGCTTATATGGTTTTGTCATTGTTGATGATTTCTCTCGCTATACTTGGGTGCACATTATCCTGTACAAATCTGAAGTGCAGAATGTCTTCAAACGATTTTCTTCAAGGGCCTCGACGAACTTCGGCGTCAAAATCAAGCATATCAGGAGTGATAATGGGACTGAGTTCAAGAACACTGGTCTTGATGATTATCTTGATGAACTTGGTATTACTCATGAGCTATCTGCCCCTTATACTCCTCAGCACAATGGCATTGTAGAGCGCAAGAACAGGACTCTTGTTGAGAGGGCTCGCACCATGCTTGGTGAATACAAGACCCCTCGTCGTTTCTGGCCTGAGGCAAACAATACTGCTTGCCACATCATCAACAGGGTATATCTTCACAAATTCCTCAAAAAGACTTCATATGAAGTCCTCACTGACAAGAAACCCAATGTGAGTTATTTCAAAGTCTTCGGTGCAAAATGCTGGATTAGAGATCCTCACCACAGTTCTAAATTTGCACCAAAAGCACATGAAGGTTTTATGCTTGGTAACGGAAAGGACTCGCACACCTACAGAGTCTTCAACACGTATCACAACAAGGTTGTTGAAACTGTAGATGTGCGGTTCGATGAAACTAACGGCTCGCAAAGAGAGCACCTGCCTCCTGTGCTAGATGAAATGCCTCCTGAGGAATCCATTAGGTTCAAGGCCACTGAAGATGTGATCCCTACTGAAGAACAACTACTCTCTGAAGAAGTTGTACCCAACGCTGAAGACATTCATGCTGATACACCTGAAGACAATGGCGCTGAAGAAAATGCTCAGCCTCAACAAAGTCTTCAGCCTGCTCATCCACGACTTGCAAATGAAGTGCAAATCGAGAAAATCCTCGACGACATCGATGCACCAGGTCCTCTCACTCGATCAAGAGCCTCTCATTTGTCTAACTTTTGTGGGCACTTTGCTTTTGTCTCTATCACAGAGCCCACCAAATTTGATGAAGCATTCTTGGAGCCTGAGTGGATTCATTTGCATCAATTCAAGCTCAACAATGTGTGGGAACTTGTCAAGCGCCCGGATCCTCGCAAACACAATATCAAAGGTACCAAGTGGATCTACCACAACAAACAAGATGAACTTGGTCAGGTAGTGAGGAATAAGGCCCGTCTTGTGGCACGGGGCTACCCACAGGTTGAGGGAATTGACTTTGATGAAACTTTTGCACCTGTTGCTAGACTTGAAGCTATTCGCATATTGCTTGCTTATGCTAACCATCACAATATCATCTTATATCAAATGGATGTGAAAAGTGCATTCCTCAATGGTAATCTTGAGGAAGAAGTATATGTTGCTCAACCCCCAGGTTTTGAAGATCCTAAGTATCCGGACAAAGTCTTCAGACTCAACAAGGCCCTCTATGGCCTCAAGCAAGCCCCTCGGGCGTGGTATGACACACTGAAGGAATTCCTCGTGAAGAAAGGCTTCAAACCCGGTTCACTTGACCCAACTCTTTTCACAAAATCATATGATGATGAATTATTTGTGTGCCAAATATATATGGACGATATTATCTTTGGATGTACTGACAAATGTTACTGTGACAAATTCTCCTATATGATGAGTGAAGAATATCAAATGTCTATGATGAGAGAGCTCAAATTCTTCTTAGGGCTTCAAATTCATCAACAACGCAATGGCATCTTCATATCTCAAGAGAAATACCTCAAGGATGTCCTGAAAAAATTCGGCATGCAGGATTGCAAAGGCGTCAAGATACTGTCAGCGTTCTGGGAACGGGGGTACCCAGACCTGCCTGCCTGCGGCCAAGGGCATGGCCCACTTCATCAACCAAACACAGCCGGGCGCGGCCCCACTCAAGACAAGGCCCTCGCGAGGGCCCAAGCCTCGCGAGGAGGAGCGGCGTCAAGACCAACAAGGGAGGGGCCTCCCCAGGCCCCCTCCGGAGCGGCGGAGATCCCTATGCAAGGCCCGGCCTCAGGAGTCAAAGATGACGCAAGGAAGGACAGGCGGGCACCAGTGCGCCAGACGCCGCAGTTTCCTCATTGGTGCAAAGGGAGCAGGGACGTACGCGGGTTCCCAAAGCACCCCCCAAAGGTTTCCATTCCGGTGCAACAAGACTGCAACCACCAGCCCCGCAGGGCGGATGTCATCGCTGAGCCCATCCCTGCGCCGTCGACAACTACTTTGCAGGCGAAGACCGCCTTTGGGCAGGGCGGGCACGTACTCCTGTCCCCCTTCAAAATTGGCCGTTGTGGAATCCCTTCCCGCCATTGCGATAAGGGAAGTGGACCCGAGCCACCGCTATATATAGAGGGTAGGCTGCACCGTAGAGAGGGATCCGATACGAACCCATTCCACCACTCACCCATCACTGAGCCAACAGAGGGCCACGAACACCTCAGGAGCACCCTCATGAGGCCCTGAAACACTGTACTAGTTCATCCACCTCACCTCCATGAGAGGCAATCCACTTAAGCAGGAGTAGGGTATTACGCTTCGCAGCGGACCGAACCTGGGTAAACTGTCGTGTTCATCTTCTTCCTCGTCGTTGTGCGAGTTCGTTGCTGTGTTCATCGAGTAGCGAGCTAGGTCGGGCGAGGCTGCAGGGGATCTTCGCACACGCCCCTGTGTTCGAATCTTAAGGGTTTTGCGGAGCCCGAAATCTGACATTTGGCGCGCCAGGTAGGGGGCGTGTCGGAGCTTCCCCACTAGCGGCGACGGCCAAGCCCCGGCTCGACAACTCCATGGCGGGCGAGAACCACGACGGCGGCCAGCCCCCGACGCGTGACGGCGCTTGGGCGCGCAGGGCCGCCCCCGCAGTCGCCTGCATCCTCGGCGGGTCGCAGGCACCACCCTCCGCCCGCCATATCAAGCGTTTCCTACGCCACGTGGGAGCGGCTCAGCCGTGGCCCGAGCCCGCGCAGCACCGCGCATGGCCGGAGATCGACATCACCTTCGGCCCCGACGACCACCCCAAGACGACAGCGGCCGCTGGAACGCTTCCTATGATGTGCACGCCCACCATACGCGGCGTCGCCGTCTCCAGGACCCTCATAGACAGCGGCGCTGGCCTCAACGTCATCTACGTGGATGCCTTCGACGCGCTGCAGCTACCCCGTGACCGGCTCGCACCTTCAAGGCCCTTATCTGGGGTGGTCGGGTGGTCCGTCGTCCCTGTGGGGCGGGTGCGCCTCCCCGTCACCTTTGGCACCCGCTCCAACTTCCGCACCGAGAAGGGCGACTTCGATGTCGCTCACATCCACCTCTCGTACAACGCAATACTCGGCTACCCCGCCCTCGCTCAGTTCATGGCGGCAACGCACCTGGGCTACAACGTCGTCAAGATGCCCGGGAGCGGCGGCGTCCTCACCGTCGTGGGGGATGTCAAGGACGCGTCCCACGTGCTCAAGCTCTCCTACAAAGCCGCGGCCGCAGCGCGCACCTGTGCCGGGGGCGCCGCGCAGGCCGCGGAGGACCCCGAGGGTGCCCTCCCCGACGAAGCGCCAGTGAAGAAGAGGCAGCTGTTCTCCCAGAGTCGGGCGGAGACGAAGCGGGTGCTGGTGGATGAAGGAAACCCCGGCCCCACCTTCACCATCAGCGCCGACTTGCCTCAAGATCAAGAGGAGGCGTTGGTGGCTTTCCTCCGGGCGAACAAGGACGCGTTCGCGTGGAGCGCCTCTGACCTGGTGGGGGTCCCAAGGGACATGATCGAGCACCACCTCATGGTGTGCCCGAACGCGCGTCCGGTGAAGCAAAAGGCAAGAAGGCAAGCTCCGGAGAAGTAGGCATTCATCGCCTAGGAGGTCGGCAAGCTCAAGGAGGCAGGGGTCATCCGGGAGGTGCGTTACCCAGAGTGGGTGGCCAACCCGGTGGTCGTCCCGAAGAAGTGCGGGAAGGAGCGTATGTGCGTCGACTTCACGAGCCTCAACAAAGCTTGCCCCCAGGACCCATTCCCGCTGCCGCACATCGACCAGATCGTGGACTCCACCGTGGAGTGCGACCTCCTATGCTTCCTGGACGCCTTCTCGGGTTACCACCAGATCAAAATGGCGGTGGAGGACGTCGAGAAGACGGCCTTCCTCACTACGTGTGGGGTATTCTGCTACACGTGCATGCCCTTCGAGCTGCGGAACGCCGGGGCAACCTTCCAGCGGCTGATGCACATCGCCCTGGGGCCGCAGCTCGGGAGAAATGCAGAAGCCTACGTCGACGACATCGTGGTCAAGTCCAGGGCGGCCAAGACCCTGGTCGAAGACTTGGAGGAGACATTCGCCAGCCTGAGGGAAGTGAACCTGAAGCTCAACCCTGAAAAATGTGTCTTCGGGGTCCCCTCGGGCAAGCTGCTCGGTTTCCTGGTGTCGCACCGGGGAATCGAGGCGAACCCGGAGAAGGTCAAGGCCATAAATAAGATGAGCGCGCCCCAGACCCTCAAGGAAATGTAGAAATTGGCGGGATGTATGACCTCCTTGGGGCACTTCATCTCGAAGCTCGGCGAGCGGGCCTTGCCGTTCTTCAAGATCATGAAAAGGAAGGGCCCTTTCGAATGGACCCTGGAGGCTGACGCGGCCTTTGAGGAACTCAAGCAATACCACACGAGCCCGCCGGTGATGGTGGCACCTCACCCTCGGGAGCCCCTGCTGTTGTACCTGGCTGCCACCCCCCACTCCGCCAGCGCTGCCTTGGTGGCAGTCAGGAAGGAGCGGACCGGCACACGCGCTATGTCGGCTGGTGCCGGCGGGCCACCAAGCATGGAGCCAGGGGGCTCGCAGGATCCTCAGGAGCCTGTTTCTCCTCACGACGAAGCACTTGAGCCCCAAGCTGCTCCGACGGCTCCTGAAGCGCTCTACCCTCCTGAGGCCCAAGCCACTCCGACGGCCCCTGAAGCACTCGACCCTCGTGAGGCTCCCTCCGCACCAACGGCCCCCGAGGCACTCAGGCCTCCTGGGCCCGTGATGGGGCAGGACACCACAGGGGACCTCCCTCTCGTCGAGCACCCGGTATACTATGTCAGTACGGTGCTGCGAGACGCGCGCTCACGCTACCCCCTGCAGCAGAAGCTCCTCTTAGCGCTCCTTGTCGCTTCGAGGAAACTGCGCCATTACTTCCAGGGACATCCCATCAAGGTCATCTCTGCTTACCCCTTGGAGAAAATCCTACGCAACCCTAACGCGGCAGGAAGAGTCACCGAATGGAACATCGAGCTGCAGGCCTTCAACATCGAGTTCAGCACGACCAAGGTCATCAAAGGGGCAGCCCTAGCAGATTTTGTTGCGGAATGGACAGACGCCCCGGACAGGGGGCTAGACGGGAGCCAGTCCCTCACCCCTGGCGATGAGGCACCAGAAGGATGGATCATGCATTTCGACAGAGCCTTCACGCGCAAGGGAGCGGGAGCTGGGGTCGTGCTTACTTCCCCGACGGGAGACAAGCTCGGTTATGCTGTGCAGCTCTGCTTTCAGCATGGAGAGAAGGTCTCCAACAACATTGCGGAGTACGAGGGCCTCATCACCGGCCTCAAGGCGGCGGCGTCCCTAGGGGTCCGGTGCCTCACCGTCATGGGTGACTCCCAGCTGCTCGTCAACTTCTCCAACAAGGAGTATACACCCAAGGACGAGCACATGGAGGCATATTTGGAAGAGGTATGTAAGATCGAAAAACGTTTTCAGGGCTTGGAGTTGCAACACATCCCACGCGGCGCGAACAAGGAAGCCGACGACATCGCCAAGAGAGCCTCGCGCCGCGAGCCCCAGGAGCCAGGCGTCTTCTAGTAGCGGCTCTTCAAACCCTCCGCGGCACCGCATGCTGAGGACCTGGCGCCACGAAGTGAGGAGCTCCGCCCAGCGCCGCCCTCGGGGGCTCCGGACTGTGGCCAGGCCTCAGGAGCCCGACTGCTCCTAGCCCTGGAGCCTCAGGATGACTGCTGGATGCAGGAGTTCAGGGCGTACCTACTTCACGGCACGCTACCGGAAAAGGAGGAGGACGCGGAGCGCGTGGCCCGATAGGCCACGGCCTACTGCTTGAGAGACGGCGACTTGTACCGCAGGCGCCCGAACGACGTCGTGCTGCGGTGCATCTCCAAGGAGCAGGGGTGCGAGCTGCTGGCCGACATCCACGGAGGAGACTGCGGGCATCACTCTTCTTCGTGCACGCTTGTAGGGAAGGCATTCCGATCGGCTTTCTACTGGCCCTCGGCGCTTGACGACGCCATCGAGCTGGTCTGGTCTTGCGAGGCCTGCCAGTTTCATGCCAAACAGATTCACCAACCCGCGCAGGGCCTCCAGACCATTCCACTCTCCTGGCCCTTTGCGGTCTGGGGGCTGGACATACTGGGGCCCTTCCCGCGAGCGGCGGGCGGGTACCGCTACCTCTACGTCGCCATCGACAAGTTCACCAAATGGGCGGAGGTGGAGCCCGTCCGTACCATCCCGGTCGGGTCGGCCGTCAAGTTCATCAAGGGCCTCGTGAGCCGCTTCGGTGTCCCCAACCGCATCATCACCGACATTGGTTCGCAGTTCACAAGTAGCCTCTTCAAGACCTATTGTGCTAACCTTGGAACGCAGATATGTTACGCCTCGGTGGCCCACCCACGGAGCAACAGCCAGGCGGAGCGCGCCAACGCGGAGGTCCTGCGGGGCCTCAAGGCAAGGAGCTTCAAGAAGAAGCTTGAAGCTTGCGGCAGGGGTTGGGTCGATGATCTTCAGTCGGTGTTGTAGTCCATCCGCACCACCCCGACTAAGCCCACCAGCGAGACCCGGTTCTTCCTCGTCTACGGAGCCGAAGCTGCCAACCCCACGAGATCAAGCACCGATCCTCGCGGGTCTTGGCATTCGACGAGGAGCGTCAGGATGCTGCGCGGGGAACGGACCTCGTGCTTGGAGAGGAGGCACGTCGTTGGGCCTCGCTCCGAGCTGTGCGGTATCAGCAAGCGCTGCGGCGCTACCACTGCCGCAACATCCCCTCCAGGACCCTCGAAGTCGGAGACCTTGTCTTGAGGCGGGTTCTTGATACGTCTCCAACGTATCTACAATTTTTGATTGTTCCATGCTATTATATTATCTGTTTTGGATGTTTTATATGCATTAATATTTTATTTTATATTATTTTTGGGACTAACCTTTTAATCTAGTGCCTAGTGCCAGTTTCTGTTTTTTCCTTGTTTTTGAGTATTGTAGATAAGGAATATTAAACAGAGTCCAAACGGAATAAAATCTTCAGAATGATTATTCTTGGACCAGAAGAAACCTACCAAGCTTGGAGACCAAGGCAGGAGAGCCGCCGTGTGGCCACAAGCCATAGGGGCGCGCCCAGGGGGTAGGGCACGCCCCCTAGCTTGTGGGCCCACGGCAGCCCTCCTAACCCTACTCTTCGGCCTATAAATTCCCAAATATTCCCTGGATACCAAAGAGAGCCACAAAAATACTTTTCCGCTGCCAGGAGCCTCTGTTCCCGTGAGATCGCATCTGGGGACCTTTTCCGGTAATCTGCCGGAGAGGGATTCGATCACGGAGGGCATCTACATCAACTCCATTGCTCCTCCGATGATGCGTGAGTAGTCCACCACAGACCTTCGGGTCCATAGCTAGTAGCTAGATGGCTTCTTCTCTCTATTTGCTCTTAATACCATGTTCTTCATGATCTTCATGGAGATCTATCCGATGTAATACTCTTTTGCGGTGTGTTTGTCGAGATCCGATGAATTGTGGGTTTATGATCAGATTATCTATGAATATTATTTGAGTCTTTTCTGAATTCTTATATGCATGATTTCATATCTTTGCATGTCTCTTCGAGTTATTGGTTTGGTTTGGCCAACTAGATTGGTAATTCTTGCAATGGGAGAAGTGCTTAGTTTTGGGATCAATCTTGCGGTGTCCTCACCCAGTGACATAGTAGGGGTAGCGAGGCACGTATTGTATTGTTTCCATCGAGGATAAAAAGATGGGGTTTTCATCATATTGCTTGAGTTTATCCCTCTACATCATGTCATCTTACCTAATGCGTTACTCTGTTCTTCATGAACTTAATACTCTAGATGCAGGCAGGAGTCGGTCGATGTGTGGAGTAATAGTAGTAGATGCAGAATCGTTTTGGTCTACTTGATACGGATGTGATGCCTATATGCATAATCATTGCCTTGGATATCGTCATAACTATGCGCTTTTCTATCAATTGCTCGACAGTAATTCGTTCACCCACCGTAATATTTGCCTTCATGAGAGAAGCCTCTAGTGAAACCTATGGCCCCCGGGTCTATTTTCCATCTTATATTTTCAGATCTATTTACTTGTGTTTTTACTTTCCGCAATCTTTTCCATCTATCTCTATCAGATCTCATCCTTGCAAGTAACCGTGAAGGGATTGACAACCCCTTTATAGCGTTGGGTGCAAGTGTTTGATTCTTTGTGTAGGTACATCTATTGGGGAATTGCTTGTATATCCTACTGGATTGATACCTTGGTTCTCAACAACTGAGGGAAATACTTATCTACTTTGCTGCATCACCCTTTCCTCTTCAAGGGAAAACCAACGCATGCTCAAGAAGTAACAAGAAGGATTTCTTGCGCCGTTGCCGGGGAGATCCACATCAACCCTACCAAGTACCCATCACAAACTCATCTCTTGCATTTACATTATTTGCCATTTGCCTCTCGTTTTCCTCTCCCCCACTTCTAAAATGATTTTCGAAAAGATTTGCCTTTTTATTCGCCCTTCTTCCATTCGTCTTTTCGTTTGCTTTTTGCTTGCTTGTGTGCTTGATTGCTTGCTTTGTCACGATGACTCAAGAGAATACCAAGTTGTGTGACTTTTCCAATACTAATAATAATGATTTTATTAGTAATCCGATTGCTCCCGCCACTAGTGCAGAATCTTATGAAATTAATGCTGCTTTGCTAAATCTTGTTATGAAAGAACAATTTTCCGGCCTTGCTAATGAAGATGCCGCATCCCATATAAATACTTTCATTGAGTTGTGTGATATGCAAAAGAAGAAAGATGTGGATAATGATATTGTTAAATTGAAGCTATTTCCGTTCTCACTATGAGATCGTGCTAAAACTTGGTTTTCATCTTTGCCTAAAAATAGTATTGATTCGTGGAATAAGTGTAAAGATGCTTTTATTTCCAAGTACTTTCCGCCCGCTAAGATCATCTCCCTTAGGAACGATATAATGAATTTTAAGCAACTTGATCATGAGCATGTTGCACAATCTTGGGAGAGGATGAAATTAACGATTAGAAATTGCCCCGCGCATGGTTTGAGTTTATGGATGATTATACAAATTTTCTATGCTGGATTGAATTTTGCATCTAGGAATCTCTTAGATTCCGCTGCGGGTGGTACTTTTATGGAAATCACATTAGGAGAAGCTACTAAACTCCTAGATAATATTATGGCAAATTACTCTCAATGGCATACCGAAAGATCTTCTACTAGTAAAAAAGTGCATGCTATTGAAGAGATTAATATTTTGAGTGAAAAGATGGATGAATTGATGAAATTGTTTTCTAGTAAGAGTGCTCCTATTGATCCTAATGATATGCCTTTGTCTTCTTTGATTGGAAATAATAATGAATCTATGGATGTGAACTTTGTTGGTAGGAACAATTTTGGTAATAACGCGTATAGAGGTAATTTCAATGCTAGGCCGTTTCCTAGTAATTCCTCTAATAATTATGGTAATTCCTACAGCAATTATTATGGAAATTATAATAAGATGCCCTCTGATCTTGAGAATAATATTAAAGAATTTATTAGTTCGCAAAAGGGTTTCAATGTAATGATCGAAGAAAAATTGCTTAAGATTGATGATTTGGCTAGGAACGTTGATAGAATTTCTCTTAAGATTTATTCTTTGAAAATTAGATCTATTCTACGCAAGCATGATATTAATGAGTCTTTAAAAGCTATGAGAATTTTAATTGATGAGTGTAAGGAAATAACCGCTAGAATACGTGCTAAGCGTGAATGGTTTGAAAAAGTGTGTTCTCATGATAATATTGATAAAGATCTTAAAGTGATTGATGTGACTCCTATTGAATCTTTGTTTTAAAATATAAATCTTGATAAATATGGGACTGGAGATAAGTCAACTTTAGTTAAAAGGCGTCCCAACGATTTGGAGTTTACAGATCTTAATGGTAAGATTGACAAAAGTGGGATAGACGAGGTCAAAACTTTAAATAGCAATGAACCCACTCTTTTGGATTTCAAGGACTTTAATTATGAGAATTGTTCTTTGATTGATTGTATTTCCTTGTTGCAATCCATGTTGAATTCTCCGCATGCTTATGATCAAAATAAAGCTTTTACTAAACATATCGTTGATGCTATGATGAAATCTTTTGAAGAAAAACTTGAGTTGGAAGTTTCTATACCTAGAAAGCTTTATGATGAGTGGGAACCTACTATTATGATTAAAATTAAAGATTTTGAGTGCCATGCTTTGTGTGATTTGGGTGCTAGCGTTTCCACGATTCCGAAAACTTTATGTGATGTGTTAGGTTTCCGTGAATTTGATGATTGCTCTTTAAATTTGCATCTAGCGGATTCCACTATAAAGAAACTTATGGGAAGGATTAATGATGTTCTTATTGTTGCAAATAGGAATTATGTGCCTGTAGATTTCATTGTTCTTGATATAGATTGCAATCCTACATGTCCTATTATTCTTGGTAGACCTTTCCTTAGAACGATTGGTGCAATTATTGATATGAAAGAAGGAAACATTAGATTTCAGTTTCCATTAAGGAAAGGCATGGAACACTTTCCTAGAAAGAAAATTAAATTGCCTGATGAATCTATTATGAGAGCTACTTATTGATTGCATACCAAAGATGACAATACCTAGATCTATTGCGTTTTGCCTAGCTAGGGGCGTTAAACAATAGCGCTTGTTGGGAGGCAACCCAATTTTATTTTTGCTTTCTGTTTTTTGTTTCTGTGTTGGTGTGTTTTGCACATTATTACTTCTGTAATAATTTTGTTTTTATGTTTTTATTAGTGTTTGAGCCAAGTAAGACCTTTGGGATGGTCTACGGTGTTTGTTGATTTGATTTTGCTGAAAAACAGAAACTTTTGCGCTCAGTCCAGGAATTTTATAAATTGACTGGAACGTGATTTTGATCTGAAATTTTTACACCAGATTTATATACAAATTTCCCTGGTTGTCCTAATTTTTAAGAATTTTTGGAGTTACATAAGTATTCGAAGTTTACAGATTTCTACAGACTGTTCTGTTTTTGACAGATTCTGTTTTCTTTGTGTTGTTTGCTTATTTTGATGAATCTATGGGTTGTATCGGGGGGTATGAACCATGGAGAAGTTAGAATACAGTAGGTATTACACAAATCTAAATAAAGAATGAGTTTACAACAGTACCTAAAGTGGTGATTTATTTTTCTTATACTAACATATCTCACGAGTTTTCTGTTGAGTTTTGTGTTGTGAAGTTTTCAAGTTTTGGGTAAAGATTTGATGGACTATGGAATAAGGAGTGGCAAGAGCCTAAGCTTGGGGATGCCCAAGGCCCCCCAATCCATATTCAAGGATACCAAAAAGCCTAAGCTTGGGGATGCCCCGGAAGGCATCCCCTCTTTCGTCTTCAATCCATCGGTAAATTTACTTGAGGCTATATTTTTATTCACCACATGATATGTGTTTTGCTTGGAGCGTCTTGTATGATATGAGTCTTTGCTTTTTAGTTTGCCACAATCATCCTTGCTGCACACATCTTTTTGAGAAGGACACGCTGAATCGTGAATTTATTAGAATACTCTATGTGCTTCCCTTATATCTTTTGAGCTAGGGAATTTTGCTCTAGTGCTTCACTTATATCTTTTTAGAGCATGGTGGTGTTATGTTTTATAGAAATAATTGAAATCTCGTACCTCACTTATATTATTTTGAGAGTCCCTAAACAGCATGGTAATTGGATTAGGTTATGAATTTGGTCCTAATATAATAGGCATCCAAGAGGGATCTAATAAAAACTTTCATATTAAGTGCATTGAATATGATGAAAAGTTTGATTTCGTGCATATAGTTTTGAGATGTAGAGATGGTAATATTAAGAGTTATGTTAGTAAGTAATTGTGGATTAGTAGAGATACTTGTGTTAAGGTTTTTGATTCCTGTAGCATGCACGTATGGTGAACCGTTATGTAATGAAGTCGGAGCATGATTTTTTTAATGATTGTCATCCTTTGTGTGATGGCTCGGGAGCGCGCGATGGTTTACTCCTACCAACCTCTCCCCTAGGGGCATGCGTCTAACACTTTGCTTCGATGAATAATAGACTTTTGTAATAAGTATGTGAGTTATTTATGAATAATGTGAGTCCATGGATTATACGCACTCTCACCCTTCCACCTTTGCTAGCCTCTCTAGTACCGCGCAACTTTCGCCGGTGCAATAAACCCACCTTCCTCAAAACAGCCACCATATATTTTACTCAAAACAGCCACCATACCTACCTATTATGGCATTTCCATAGCCATTCCAAGATATATTGCCATGCAACTTCCACCGTTCCGTTTATTATGACACGCACCATCATTGTCATATTGCTTTGCATGATCGTAAGACAGCTAGCATGATGTTTTTATGGCTTGTCCGTTTTTTGATGTCATTTGCTATGCTAGATCATTGCACATCCCGGTACACCGCCGGAGGCATTCATATAGAGTCATATGTTGTTCTAAGTTTTGAGTTGTAAGTAAATAAAAGTGTGATGATCATCATTATTAGAGCATTGTCCCATGAGAGGAAAGGATGATGGAAGCTATGATTCCCTCACTAGATGGGATGAGTCTCCAGACTTTACAAAAAATAAAAGAGGCCAGCGAAGCCCAAAAAAAAAGAGGCCAAAAATGCCCACCAAAAAAAAAGAAAAAAAAATAAGAAAAAAAGGAAAAAAAATGAATGAGAGAAAAGAGAGAAGGGACAATGCTACTATACTTTTCCACACTTGTGCTTCGAGTAGCACCATGTTCTTCATGATAGAGAGTCTCCTATTTTGTCACTTTCATATACTAGTGGGAATTTTTCATTATATAACTTGGCTTGTATATTCCAATGATGGGCTTCCTCAAAGTGCCCTAGGTCTTCGTGAGCAAGCGAGTTGGATGCACACCCACTTAGTTTCCTTTTGAGCTTTCATACACTTATAGCTCTAGTGCATCCGTTGCATGGCAATCCCTACTCACTCACATTGATATCTATTGATGGGCATCTCCATAGCCCGTTGATACGCCTAGTTGATGTGAGACTATCTTCTCCTTTTCCCTTGCACCTCCACCACATTCTATTCCACCCATAGTGCTATATCCATGGCTCACGCTCATGTATTGCGTGAGAGTTGAAAAAGTTTGAGAACAAAAAAGGGGTGAAACAATTGCTTGACTTGTCATCGGGGGTGTGCATGATTTAGGTACTTTGTGTGGGGAAGATGGAGCATAGCCAGATTATATGATATTGTAGGGATAACTTTCTTTAGCCATGGTATTTTGAAAGCTATGATTGCTTGTTAGTATGCTTTAAGTATTATTGTCTTTATGTCAATATTAAGCTATAGTACTGAATTTTACGGATCTGAATATTCATGCCACAATAAAGAATATTACATGGATAAATATGTTAGGTAGCATTCCACATCAAAAATTCTGTTTATATCATTTACCTACTCGAGGACGAGCAGGAATTAAGCTTCGGGATGCTTGATACGTCTCCAACGTATCTATAATTTTTTATTGTTCCATGCTATTATATTATCTGTTTTGGATGTTTTAAATGCATTAATATGCTATTTTATATTATTTTTGGGACTAACCTATTATTCTAGTGCCTAGTGCCAGTTTCTGTTTTTTCCTTGTTTTTGAGTATTGCAAATAAGGAATATTAAACGGAGTCCAAACGGAATAAAATCTTCGGAATGATTTTTCTTGGACCAGAAGAAACCTACCAAGCTTGGAGACCAAGGAAGGAGAGCCGCCGTGTGGCCACAAGCCACAGGGGCGCGCCCAGGGGGGTAGGGCGCGCCCCCTGGCTTGTGGGCCCACGGCAGCCCTCCTAACCCTACTCTTCGGCCTATAAATTCCCGAATATTCCCTGGATACCGAAGAGAGCCACAAAAATACTTTTCCGCCACCACGAGCCTCTGTTCCCATGAGATTCCATCTGGGGACCTTTTCCGGTAATCTGCCGGAGGGGGATTCGATCACGGAGGGCATCTACATCAACTCCATTGCCCCTCCAATGATGCGTGAGTAGTTCACCACAGACCTTCGGGTCCATAGCTAGTAGCTAGATGGCTTCTTCTCTCTCTTTGCTCTTCAATACCATGTTCTTCATGATCTTCATGGAGATCTATCCGATGTAATACTCTTTTGCGGTGTGTTTCTCGAGATCCGATGAATTGTGGGTTTATGATCAGATTATCTATGAATATTATTTGAGTCCTTTCTGAATTCTTATATGCATGATTTCATATCTTTGCAAGTCTCTTCGAGTTATTGGTTTGGTTTGGCCAACTAGATTGGTAATTCTTGCAATGGGAGAAGTGCTTACTTTTGGGATCAATCTTGCGGTGTCCTCACCCAGTGACATAGTAGGGGTAGTGAGGCACGTATTGTATTGTTGCCATCGAGGATAAAAAGATGGGGTTTTCATCATATTTCTTGAGTTTATCTCTCTACATCATGTCATCTTACCTAATGCGTTACTCTGTTCTTCATGAACTTAATACTCTAGATGCAGGTAGGAGTCGGTCGATGTGTGGAGTAATAGTAGTAGATGCAGAATCGTTTCGGTCTACTTGATACGGACATGATGCCTATATGCATAATCATTGCCTTGGATATTGTCATAACTATGCGCTCTTCTATCAATTGCTCGATAGTAATTCATTCACCCACCGTAATATTTGCCTTCATGAGAGAAGCCTCTAGTGAAACCTATGGCCCCCGGGTCTATTTTCCATCTTATATTTTCAGATCTATTTACTTGTGTTTTTACTTTCCGCAATCTTTTCCATCTATCTCTATCAGATCTCATCCTTGCAAGTAACCGTGAAGGGATTGACAACCCCTTTATAGCGTTGGGTGCAAGTGTTTGATTCTTTGTGTAGGTACATCTATTGGGGACTTGCTTGTATCTCCTACTGGATTGATACCTTGTTTCTCAATAAACTGAGGGAAATACTTATCTACTTTGCTGCATCACCCTTTCCTCTTCAAGGGAAAACCAACGCATGCTCAAGAAGTAGCAGTTCTCTCCAGGGAGGGCTTGCACACGCTCTCGCCTATGTGGGAGGGCCCGTTCAAGGTCGTTCATGTCTCCAGACCTGGCGCCGTGCGCCTGGAGACTCAGGACGGGGTCCCCATCCAGAACGCCTGGAATATCCAGCACCTCCGGAAGTTCTACCCGTGACACTCTCACGTAATAATGAGTGGGTTGTATACGCCCGGATCCCCCCGAGGACGCGGAGGGGTTCCTCCCACGCAATGTGGCAGCCACAGCCCAGAGCTGGCAGAGAAGTCAACACTGCCCATCAATGGCTATTTCCATGCAACGTGGATGCCCTATGCTCAGCGCTGGGGGAAGACGAAGACTAGTCTAGGTGCCGGACGCGGCCGTTATTTGCTTTTCTCCTGTTTGGATTTGCCAGCCTTTATGAAACTAAACTCGGGGTTTTTCCAAATCACGTTTTAAAGAAAAGGGTCAAGATTTGTTTTCATTGCCATTTCTTATGTTGCTTTCTCCTTCTCTGAGTCAAGCACTCGCCTGCTCCCCTCCCCCTCGTACCCCGTGAGCGGGGGCTGGGGGGCACGGTGCTTACACCTTGCCAAGGCCTTGGCGCCCGGATCCTCGCATGGCACTCACGGATGGGTCAGCAGGCGCATGCCGCCTCGCACTCGCCCGGGGGCTCCATTCACGGCCCGACGCGCCATCTTGGAAAGGAAACAAAAAAAATCTTCAGACAGCTTGAGCGTCTAAGGGGGCTCCTGAGCACCGCGCCTCAGGAGCCTTACCAGTCATAAGGCCACTCGCCCCCCTGATGTCGTCCTTGGTTTCCGGTCGGCATCAGGAGTGTTGGGGCCTCACCTCGTGAAGTGCATCCTTGGTTTCCGGTCGTACCTAACGGTGGTGGGGAAATGTACGGGACCGGGACCTGCCGACGTAGGGCTACTTGAACGACAACTCGGAGCCTTAGGAAGCCTCAGGAAGCCCGCCCTTCCCGGGGCAGGAAGCAGAATTTTTGGGAGCCGCTTGAGCGTCTAAGGGGGCTCCTGAGCATCGCGCCTCAGGAGCCTTACCGGTCATAAGGCCACTCGTCCCCCTGATGTCGTCCTTGGTTTCCGGTTGGCATCAGGAGTGTCGGGGCCTCGCCCCATGAAGTGTGTCCTTGGTTTCCGGTCGTACCTAACGGTGGTGGGGAAATGTGCGGGACTAGGACCTGCCGACGTAGAGCTTCTTGAGTGTCGAAGGGGGCTCCTGAGCATCGTGCCTCAGGAGCCTTACCGGTCGAAAAGCCACTCGCCCCTTGAGGTCGTCGTTGGTGATCCGGTCGGCATCAAGGGTGTCGGGGCCTCGCCTCGTGAGGAGCGTCCAGGTGAATTGGCCATACCTTGCGATGGTAGGGAAATGTGCGGGACTGTGACCTGCAGACACAGAGAGCCGACAGAGCTCCCAACCCACCTCGATCGCAAGAAGAAGAAGCCCGCCGGGCGAACGGACCCTCCGAGCGCCACAGCCGCGCCTCCACAACCCAGAAGTCTACCGCGGGCATGTCAGGCTAAGTATCCTAACCGCGACAGAAGGCAATTCCAACTAATAAAATATAAACGGTACTGATAAAGAGGGGCAGGCGCCCGAGTGCGTTGCACGCCCGCAGGGCCTCCCTTATTTCTTGGATTGCAGGTACAGAAGAAGAGGAGGAGAAAGAAACTGAAAAGCCGCACGGGGGCTGCCGCTTCGGGAGCCCCGACATCGGCGCACCGGCGCTCAGTCGGTGTCCTCCTCTTCCTTCACGGCCCCGTGGAAGCGCGCCGGGACGGACGCCCCTGGAGCGGAAGAGCGGCGTCGCGGCGGCTGGCTACCCCGGAGACCCGGGCCCGCCGGCGTGGCGGCGCGTCGTAGCTGCTGTCGCTACTGTCGCTCGGGCTTCCTTCGGAGGGGGTGTCACTGCTGCTGGAGGCGCGGCGCCCGTCATGAAGGGAAAGCTCATCTCCAAGATCGCCACGGCCAACGTCTTCCGGGTAGCACCCCAGGCGCTCGCCCTCTTCCCCGAAGATCTTGACGAAGAGCGTCGCCTCCCCGTCATACTTGAAGTGGAGGGTGCGCCTCCCCTTCAGGCCACGAGCGCGGGCGAACCTTTGCCACCCGCGGTTCAGGTACACGTAGCCTCCGGGGGTGACCTCGACCTCCACCCAAGACGCCGCGCTACAGCAGCCGTCGGCCTGCCGCCATGGGCCGGCAGGCCCTCCGGCCGGCAGTGCCCCCGCGAAGAAGTTCGGGAGCTGGAACCAAGCGGCCTCCGGCCTTTCCGCCCACATCACGAACTCCTGGGCCGTGTCGGCCGAATGGAGCCTAGGGCGCGGCGGCCGGGTGGCCACCGCCGACCTCCCACCTCGGTCGCCACCGCCTCGGCCACTGCGGCCGCCCACGTTGGACGACGTCCCACCGCGGCCGCCGATGGTGATCCCAGGGCGCGCAGAAGCACGGCCGCGCTCGCCGGTTACCACCGTCGGCGTCACGGCATACTTCCGAGGGCGACCGCGGCCCCTCCTGGGCGGCGGAGCGGCAGGATCATCCCCGGGAGCCTTTCCCTTCTCGGCAGCAGAGAACTTCCTCACTGGCGCCATGACTGGGAAGCGACGGTTCGAGGGGTGTGGAGGCAGAGAAGACGAAGATGAGTGAGGGCTTTCTCGCCCTCGCACGTTTATATACAGCTAAAGACCGCCCGGCGCCCCCTCGCGTTCCGGGGGCGTGCGGCCTTTGAAGGGTCACATCCGCGTGGCCCGAAGCAGCAGCAGCATTCAAGGAAGGGCAATGATGGCCGGCGCCACGCGCGGGCGTTGCATCAATCTGACTTGGAACGGTCTCTGGCACCCTCGGGGAGCGGGGGCGCCGTCGCCAAGGCATTCGACGCGTGCAAAGTCTGGCCCGCAGGCGTTTGGGGCCCGCGGCGCTTCGGGCTGTCCTCGAGGCTTCGCCCAGAAGCCAGCCCGAGCGCGCCTTGGGCCCGGGGGCTACTGTCGGCGTTCTGGGAACGGGGGTACCTAGACCTGCCTGCCTGCGGCCCAGGGCATGGCCCACTTCATCAACCAATCACAGCCGGGCTCGGCCCCACTCAAGACAAGGCCCTCGCGAGGGCCAAAGCCTCTCGAGGAGGAACGGCGTCAAGACCAACAAGGGAGGGGCCTCCCCAGGCCCCCTCCGGAGCGGCGGAGATCCCTATGCAAGGCCCGGCCTCAGGAGTCAAACATGACGCAAGGAAGGACAGGCGGGCGCCAGTGCCCCAGATGGCGCAATTTCCTCTTTGGTGCAAAGGGAGCAGGGACGTACACGGGTTCCCAAAGCACCCCCCAAAGGTTTCCATTCCGGTGCAACAACACCGCAACCACCAGCCCCGCAGGGCGGATGTCATCGCTGAGCCCATCCCTGCGCCGTCGACAGCTACTTTGCAGGCGAACACCGCCTTTGGGCAGGGCAGGCACGTACTCCTGTCCCCCTTCAAAATTGGCCGTTGTGGGATCCCTTCCCTCCATTGCAATATGGGAAGAGGACCCGAGCCACCGCTATATATAGAGGGTAGGCTGCACCGTAGAGAGGGATCCGATCCGAACCCATTCCACCACTCACCCATCACTGAGCCAACAGAGGGCCACGAACACCTCAGGAGCGCCCTCATGAGGCCCTGAAACACTGTACTAGTTCATCCACCTCACCTCCACGAGAGGCAATCCAGCAAAGCAGGAGTAGGGTATTACGCTTCGCCGCGGCCCGAACCTGGGTAAACTGTCGTGTTCATCTTCTTCCTCGTCGTCGTGCGAGTTCGTTGATGTGTTCATCGAGTAGCGAGCTAGGTCGGGCGAGGCTGCAGGGATCTTCGCACACGCCCCTGTGTTCGAATCTTAAGGGTTTTACGGAGCCCGAAATCCGACAGATACCTATTGCCACATCGGCTCAACTCTGCACTAACGAAAGTGGTAAAGATTTTGATCAGAAGGTATATCGCTCAATGATTGGTTCTTTATTGTATCTATGTGCATCTAGGCCAGATATTATGCTTAGTGTTTGCATGTGTGCCCGATTTCAAGCAAAACCGAAGGAATCACACCATAAGGTTGTGAAACACATTCTTCGATATCTAGCTCACACACCAACACTAGGATTATGGTACCCCAAGGGCTCAGATCTTGACCTCATTGGATATTCTGATTCTGATTATGCTGGTGATCATGTGGACCGCAAGTCAACGTCAGGCACTTGTCATTTCCTTGGACGATCCTTAGTCTGCTGGTCCTCAAAGAAGCAGAACTACGTGTCACTATCTACTGCTGAAGCTGAATACATTGCTGCTGGTTCTTGCTGTGCTCAAATGCTATGGATGAAGCAAACCCAGTTCAGCACTCAAAGACTAAGCACATCCAGATTCGTCATCATTTTCTTCGTGACCATGTGATGAAGGGCGATATCTTCCTTGACCATGTGAAGACTGAAGAACAACTGGCTAATATCTTCACAAAGCCCTTGGATGAGAAGAGATTTTGCAAGTTGCGGTGTGAGCTAAATATCTTAGAATCTTCGAATGTTCTTTGAAAGGACACACATCCTAACACTTATGCAAAATTGATGACTTTGATGTGCAACACACGAAGTAACGTTTTTCTTCAATCAATGAAGACAAACACTCTAAGTGTGAAGAAATTAATGAAGAATTTGATTCTCAGAACCCTACGATAATTGTTCGCGGTATCTGAAATCATCATTCTTATACAGTGGCTCACGCCACCAACCACAGTTGAAATTCTTCATGTTTGAGTTTTTCCTTATTTTGCAAATTCTTCAAATTTTCAAATTCTTCAAGTTTGCAAAATCTTCAAATTCTTGAAACTTTCAACTTGAGTTCTTCATTGACTATATATATATATATATATATATATATATATATATATATATATATATATATTTGAGCTTTTTCAATGTCCTCAACAGAATTCACTTATAGCTAATTCTTCAAGTTGATTTTCTTCTAAGTGAATGTGATCGGACCCGTTCCCCCTGTATGCTAAGCTCAACCTAATCTGTTCACAAATTCTTCATATGCGTTCAACTTTGAAACCCGTTCAAAGTCTTCAGTGTGTCCTTGACAACTGAAGAATTTTCGAACGAAACTTTAAAATATTCAATCTCAATTTTTGGCGATTGCCGCTCAAACCGTTCCGATTCCCATGACTGGATAACCCACGATCCCCCACTATCTCCACTACACAGTACGTGCGTGACACATGTCGCATGGATAGCAAGGGTCAGGGGTATACTGGTCCAAAATATTCGGACCAGTTGGTTTTTACTGCCACTATAAATACCCCCTCCCTTCCACTTGCTCGGGTTACTCTTCACTCCCATCTCTCCCGAGCTCCAGACCTAGCGCCGCCGCTAACTTCATCATCGCTGGAGAGGAAGAGCTTCACTGCCTCAACCTCGCCGTCGTCGTACTCGCATCGGCTGCGGAAGTCTTCACCCCGCCGCCTCTGTAGCTGTCTCCCTCTGCCATTCTAGGGCGTGGGAGATCTAAACTAACGAACTCCTTCACATCACTACTCTGTTCGTCGTGTTCATCGCATACGGTAAATAAAATCTAGTTTTATTGCCATTTTTTATCCTGATGATTTTCACAAGATCCTCAAAAGGTGTTTATTCTTCAGCAATCTATCTCATAAGCACCAAATAAATTCCTTCTCTTGATATATTGCGCTAAGTCATGATTTTCTTCAAGATTCCTCAATTGTGTGGATCTTCAAATCTGCACAACTCTAGAACCTAAGTCAAGTACACTTAGTGAAATTCTTCAAGTCATCTATGGTCAAATTCCTCAAAACTTGATACTTTTGCAAAAAAATCCGAGAACGCATATGACCTCTTCAAATTCTTCGCACCTATACTCTATTCACAGGTACAAAATGTCAGCTGATGAATCTCTAGGTTCTCATCAACTTAACTCATTTGCAGCTTTCCTCGAAGAGAAATTACACACTTCTTCAGAATCCTCAAAGGTGCAAAATCCTCAGCCGAAGAAAATGAATGATGGCAAAAGACCTCATAAAGGAGGGAAGAGACCGGAAGTGCAGACTGCTTTTGAGATACCTGATGTTCTGTATGAAGAATATTGCACACCTGATGAAGCAACACATGGCAAAGAGACTAAACAACAGCACAAAGTTTGCATTCAGAGGATTGAAAGGAGATGGATGAAGGAATGGAGAGAATATCGTTATGTTACCCCAAAGTACATGAGGAAATTCGCAATCAAGCCTCCATGCAGAAGACCACCTTTGGCTGAAGGGCAAATTGCTGATTCCACTAGCCTCAAAACTGGTGAGGACTTTCCGGATGACTGGGAAAAATGCCAAGCCAAGTTAGCAAGACAGGCAAAAGAGCCAGTGAGGAAATTCAATGAAGACTCTGCTGCTGCTGCCTCTGCTGAGGCCTCTGCCAGTGCATCTGCACCAAAGAAAGCAATGTCGAAGAAATCGGTTGTCAAGACTAAATCCTCAGCCCCAAGCTCTTCACAACAAATGCCTCAGGCAACTGCATCAAGGGCTGCAGGAAAATCCTCAGTTGCTACACAATCCTCAGCGGCTGCTGCAAAGTCCTCAACTCCAGTACAACTTGCACCAATTCAAAGGGCTGCAGGTCTGTATATTGCTTCAGGAGCCTCTGAAACTTCATCAGCCCCAGGACATTCTTCAAGTAGTCCCACTTTGCTGCGAAGGAAAACCACTGCTGGCCGTGGAAAACATCCAAGTCCTCATGGAAAGAAAGTGGTCTTTCAAATACCCTCAGAATCTGAGGACGATTATGCAGATGATGAAGAACTTGCAGAAATTGTCAGAAATAAGCAAGAAAGAGTGGCTCAAGCCAAGGGCACTTCAATTCCTCTCCTGCTTGATCCGAAGATCGTGCTCGATTTCATCGACTTGTGGCACCAGGACACAAACACTCCAATCAATGATCTGAAGCTTCCTCCGGGCCCAAGTCATGTCCTCGCTACTTTCATTGGTGAGGAAAAACGGAAGCATGAGCAGATCAGGAGAACCAAGAAAGCTCAACTGAAGAAAGAGAAGTTCATGAAGGACAATTTCCTGAACCTGACGCCTAATCAACTCATCTCTGTCCAGAGAGATATCAAAGGCCTCAGTGAGAAGTACAACAACCACCTCTCAGATTGGCAAGGAGCCAAGGACAGATTCATCAAGATGGCTGACAAAGTCATCACAGATCACAACAATAGGGTTGCTGCAAGGGCGTAATCCTCAAATACTGAGCCCAGCTCCTCTGCTCCATCGACCGAAGAAATCCTAGGACAACACCAGATGTTGTGCCTGAAGAAATTGTCAGGCCAGCTGGAGAAACTGTTGTGCCTAAAGAAACTGCCAGGGTGACTGCAACAGTCGTGCTTCAAGAAACTGACGTTCCTTTATCTCAAGCTTCGCCTGCAAAATCCTCAAAGGTGAAGAAATTGACAAAACTGACTCTTCCTTCTACATCAGAAGTGAAGAAAACTAAGGCTACGGAAAAGGAAGCTGCACAGAAAAGAAAAGCCTCAGCATCTGCAGAGTCCTCAGATGCTAAAAGAATGAAGACACTGCCAGGTTCTTCATCTGACCCAATAGATGCCACTCCACTCTCTGTAGTCCCAGCCTATGAACTGGTTCCATTTGGTGAGGATTATGAAATCCCAAATGATGAACATGAGGAAAATCAATCGGCTGTTTTTGAGCCAATTGATGAAGAAATTCAAATGGAGGAAAATGCTCCAACTCCAGTGATTGAATCTCCCCAGCCTCAATTAACTGCTAAAGAGGCTGGCATTGAAGAAATGGAAGAGGAGGTGGACATTGGTAACACTACGCATGTTATCAATGATGATTACTAGGAAACTGAACATCCAAATTCTCCTCTTACCACTCCCCTCACCAAAATTCCTCAGTGTCCAGCTGCGACTGAAGAAATACCAGCTGAGTTAGTTCCTGAAGAAAGTCATGCTGCCTCTGCTGAAGAACCTGCTGCTGACGAAACTGCCCCAACTCAGACTGCGGAAGAAACTGCTCCTCAAGTTCCTCAGACTGACATAGTTGTTGTTATGCCAAAGAAGATTCACGGGCGCTTCAAGCCAAATCTTCAACCCAAGCCAGCCCTTCTATTCAAGAAGCATCCCAAATTCGTCAAGGAAAAATTCTATGATGAGCATCATTTCTTCACAGGAGCAAATCCCTATGACTCACCAAGGTTGCGTCATAAAAGATTCTGGACTCAATCTCAGGCAAATTTCTATGGAGCTGTGCTATTTCAGAAGGATAAGGTTTTCCAACACTATCAAATTCCTCATGTTGATATGGAAACCATTCCTTGCTTCACACCAGTCCTCAGTGTTCTTCATGATGCTGGATTGCTGCCCTTTTGCGTAGACATATGTGATTGGAATGAAGAACTCATTCTTCAGTTCTACGCCACACTCAAGAAGAAGATGTGGCTGGAGTAATGAAGAATTTGCTCTTCAACATAATTCGTGGCATTCCTATAAATCTGCATGATTTCTTCATGAGGACATTGGCCAACATTGCTTTGTCACCTTTTGAACTGAAGCCATATGCTCCATGGATCATGAAGTTCATCAGGACGAGATGCTCAATGCCGTATAAAGCTGACTTTCAAAATCATTTCAGTTTTCTGCCTCCGATTGAAATCCTCAAGGACACATTTTCTTCATTGGATGGGAAGGGCAAAACTGTTATTGTTGAAGGATCTCAACCTCTGGATGGTCAATTTTGCCCAGCTGCCTCTTACTCAACCAACGATGACACTGCTTCTCAAGACTCTGTAGCTTGATCCACAGCTCAAAAACCTCGAGAAGCTGCCCCAAGGGTGATGACTGATCGCGAGTCGCAATCACAAATTGGTCAAACGGCAGTTCGGTGCACTTCTTCGGGACATGACAGTCACACACAATGTGCTGAGGAGAAACCATTACTACCTGCACGAAGTCTTCGACCGCACTTGGGCTACCCTTGAACATCTTTATACTCCTGAAGAACTTGCGGAAATGGAGTTTCAGCGGGACTTTGACTGGTCTCACCCCCCGCCCCCCCCAAGAAGAGGTTCACGAAGTGCAAAGTTCCTCAGCTGGTCACAAGTTCATTTTCTTCATCATGAGGAACGGACCCCAATGAGGATATTGACGACACTGATGCAGGCTCGGCATCGACAAACGACCCCGACAACACTGGCGCTCCTCCACCACCTTCACGATGAAATTCTTCAGGGGCGTTAGTCCTCAATTTCGTCCCTTTTGGTCACTTGATGACAAAGGGGGAGAAATTTGAGTTAGTCTTCAAGCGGGTCTATATATGGGCTGTTTATTTTTGTTTTAGTTGCAACTCTCATTCTTCTGAGGAGTTTGTTGATTGAGTTGTAAACATAAGGCCGATGGTGGTCTGACTCTTTTGAACTGCTATCCGCATGCTTATTTCCTCATGTACCTAAATGCACGCATGCTGAATTTCATCAGACACCATTATTCATCATGCATTTCAAATTCCTCATACGCTATATTGAATGTGTGTATGGATTACAAGATATAGGGGGAGATCTCCAAGTTTTTACTCTGCTATGTGCATTTGCAGTCCAAAGCAAAATCCTCAAATTTGCACATCTTCAGGGGGAGTTCCTCTATATATTGCAATCAAATTCCTCAAACTCAGTACTTACACTTCATATGTTTATCCCCGTTGAAAACCTAACCTATTTGTCATCAATCACCAAAAAGGGGGAGACTGTAAGTGCATCTAGTGCCCCTTAGTGATTTTGGTGTATTGAAGACTTATAGGTTAAGGGACAAATATGTTTGTGAGTGTACACAGGCTCTATAACTCGATGAGGAGTTTGGTATATTCGAAGAATATCGACCCCTAAAAATGAATGTCTTCAGCTGAAGACTTTGGTATTTCCCTGAAGACTTTGAAGATGAAGAATTCGGTGTAACCTTGAAGATATTAACGAGGACTGTGAAGCATGAAGACTTTTGTATTTATTGTTTCATTTCCTTCTTTGAGTCATATGAAACACCATACTGTTCAAGGGGGCCGAGGTAATAGTAAGGAAAAATTTCCATCTGATGCTCAACTCAGAAGCCTCAACACAACCCAATCCTTCGAGTGAAGCCATTGGAAATCTCTTGCAGTTCAGACAAGTTCTTCAATCACAGAGACGATGTTCTTCTGGTCTCTGAGGAAATTGGTCTGACTGAGGAGTTATGATTTCACTAGAGCGAATTGCCTACAAGTGAGGAATATGATAAGCACTAAGGAATTTGACAGTTCAAATTCCGACCGTTGATGTGCCTTGCGCCAGCTGCCCAAATATTTCATTCACCTAACGGTCATATCATTGGGGGGCATTTATGTATTATCATGCCGGGTTGCACCCTGGCTATAAATAGCCCCCCCCCCCCCCACAACCAATAGACGGTTGGCTGCTCCGAGAGAGAACTTGACACTTGTTATTTTGAGAGCAACCCATTCCTCGAGGACTTTGAGAGTAAGTCATCAGTGAGGAAAAACCCCAAAACCCAAACCACCAAAACCCAAAGTGATTGAGCATCACTGAAGAGATTGTTCCTATGTGGAACCGACGCTTGTTACCTTTGAAGACTGTGCATCTTCCAGACGGTTAGGCGTCATGGTCTAGAGCACCCAGTAGTAAATTGTGGATCGCCGGGTGACCGAGTTTGTGAGGGTTTGGAAGTTTACCCTGAAGACTTACCACGAATGTTGGGCGAGGTCTGTGTGACCTTAGCTCAAGGAGAATACGGTAAGGATTGTGTGTCCTGGGACTGTGTGTCTTTTGGTTTAAATACCAAGCCGCTCTGAACCAGACGTACGACTGTCACAGCATATGGAACTGGGTCATCAAATCACTGTCTTCATCGAGCTCCTGGTTCTATTTCCTCAACCCCTTCATTTCCTCGAAGTACTTGTTGATGAATCTGACCCTTACTGTCTGAAGAATTTGACTGAAGACTTTCTCAATTTCCTCAACTCAAATTCTTCAGTCATTTTATCTTCTGCCTGATTATCCTATTCATGCTACTTATGCTCTGTGTATGTTTCATTTCATCATGATGACTATGCTACTGCTATGTTTCGCTTGCACTTGAGTAATTATTCCGCTGCAAGTAGTTCGTCACTTAGCAAATTCCTCAACCAGTAATTCCTCAGTGACGAATTTATAAAAATCGCCTATTCACCCCTCCTCTAGTCGATATAACGCACTTTCAATTTCCTTCTACTCCTCGTTGGTTTCGACACTCTTACTTATCGAAAGGACTACGATTGATCCCCTATATTTGTGGGTCATCAGTGCCATCCCGGCTGGGTCGGCCTTCAAGTTCATCAAGGGCCTCGTGTGCCGGTTCGGCGTCCCCAACCGCATCATCACCGAAAATGGCTCACAGTTTACAAGTGGCCTCTTCAAGTCATATTGCGCTAACCTTGGTACGCAGATATGCTATGCTTCGGTGGCCCACCCATGAAGCAACGGCCAGGCTGAGCGGGCCAACGCTGAGGTCCTCAAGGGCCTTAAGACAAGGAGCTTCAAGAAGAAGCTTGAGGCCTACGGGAGAGGGTGGCTGGACGAGATGCAGTCCGTGTTGTGGTCCATCCGCCCCACCGCGACTAAGCCCACCGATGAAACCCCCTTCTTCCTCGTCTACGGGGCGGAGGTGGTCCTACCCTCGGAACTTAAGCACGGTTCCCCTCTGGTCTTGGCATTCGACGAGGCGCGCCAGGATGACCCACGGGAGGCCGACCTTTTGTTCCTCGAGGAGGCCCGCCGCTAGGCCGCCCTTCGCGCCGCGAGGTACCAGCAGGCCCTGCGGTGCTACCACAGCCGTGGCATTCGGCCTCGTACCCTCGAGCGGGGACCTCATCCTATGACGTATCCTCTCCAAAGAGGGCCTCCACAAGCCCTCGCCCATGTGGGAAGGCCCCTTCGGGGTCACCCATGTCTCTAGGCTAGGCGCGGCTCGCTTGGAGACAGGGAATGGAGTCCCCGTGCAAAACGCATGGAACATCTAGCACCTCCGCAAATTCTAACCGTGACACTCTCACGTAAGAATGGGTGGGGCTGTATACACCCCGGAGCCTCCTGATGCGCCACGCCCTAGCATCGGGAGGACTCCTGCCCACGCTCAAGTGGAAGCCCCATGCTCAGCGCTGGTGGAAATATTGTCGAACCGCGACTATGCCCATGCCCAAGTGGAAGCCCCATGCTCTGCGCTGGCGGAAATACTGTCGAACCGCGACTATGCCCATGCCCAAGTGGAAGCCCCATGCTCCGCGCTGGCGGAATTACTGTCGAACCGCGACTATGCCCACGCCCAAGTGGAAGCCCCATGCCCCACGCTGGGTTTGAAAACCTTCGTCCTACCCACTTAATGAACAGGTTTTTTGCTCCTCTTAAGCAAAGCTCGGGTTTTCTTGACTATTATGGTGTTCTGTTGAAGCCCTTTTTGCAAAAACTGTGTGTTTGTTCTCTCCTCCCTGTGCTTCGCGTGAGCGGGGGCTGGACACGGTGCCTACACTTGAGCCGGTCCCGGCAACTTCGGTAGCCTGAGTGGCGGGCTCTGAACTACGAGCTGGCCCTCGTGCGTACCACCTCACCGGGAACCCCGGTGTTTGGTCTCCCCGCGTGATGCACACAAACGAGCCAACAAGGGGCGTCATTCCGAAGGCGGGACCCCCCGGGCAAGACCCGCTCTGGAACCCCCCGAGAGCGCTTCCCGAGGGATCACGGAGATGGTGTGATGAGCACTAACCTCCCGCGATAGCGGCTCGGCTGCAACCCCCCCTTTTTCAGGAGTACCGCCTGAAGGGCCTCGCAAGGGACGAAGAGCCCCGAGCATCACGCCTCGGGGGCTATTGCGGGGTTCCAGGCCTCCCGCCCTGAGGTTTGTCCCGGGTGTCGCGGCCCGACGCCCAGGCCACAGCTGAGTCAAGCTCACGGGCTCGGTCCCAGCGACGCAGGAGCATTAAGGCAAGCACGGAAATGGGAACAGACAAAAGAGAATCACCAAGGGCGGATGCATACTCAACCAGAAACGACATGGAATTTAAGGCGCGAAGGCCACAATCTTTCTTACATGCCCCCGCGAGGCCAGCATGGTTCACCATAGAAGATAACACAAAATAAGAGGGGCCGTGCCCGAACAATATTGCCTTCAAAGCTTCAGCCCCGGTGCTGCCTGTGCTTAGTCAGAATCGTCCTCGTTGACGCGGGCGCCCAGGGAGCCTCCAGAGTCGCTCTCGGAACCGTCGTCACCCCCGGCTCCCCGAGGGAGGAGCTGCTGCTGTCGTCGTCACTGGAAGAGCCGCCGCCGCTACTGCTGCTCTCCATACAGCAGTCTAGGTGGTCGTCGGCCTTCTCGAAGAGCGTGAAGACCCCGTAGAATTTGAAATGAAGCACATGCCCTTCCTTCAAGCCGCGCGCCAAGGCAAACGACTGCCACCCCTGCTTCAGGAACATGAAGCCGAGGGGTTGAATTTCGTCGCCACCGGATACGTCTCCGTCCTATCTATAATTTTTTATTGTTTCATGCCAATATTCTACAACTTTCATATACTTTTGGCAACTTTTTATACTATTTTTGGGACTAACATATTGATCCAGTGCCCAGTGCCAGTTCCTGTTTGTTGCATGTTTTTTGTTTCGCAGAAAATCCATATCAAACTAAGTCCAAACGGGATAAAAACATATGGAGATTTTTTTTGGAATATATGTGAATTTTGGGAAGTGGAATCAACGGAAGGCGGTGCCCGAGGGGCCCACAAGCCATAGGGGCGTGCCCTGGGGGTAGGGCGCGCCAGGCTGGCTTGTGGCCACCCCGTAAGGAGGTTGGTGCCCTTCTTTCTCCGCAAGAAAGATAATATCCGGATAAAAATCTTGTTAAAATTTCAGCCCAATTGGAGTTACGGATCTCTGGGAATATAAGAAACGGTGAAAGGCCAGAATCTGGAACGCAGAAAACAGAAGGAAACAGAGAGAGAGATCCAATCTCGGAGGGGCTCTCGCCCCTCCGCTGCCATGGAGGCCAAGGACCATAGGGGAAATCCTCCTCCCATCTAGGGGGGAGGCAGAGGAAGAAGAAGAAGGAGGGGGGCTCTCTCCCCCTCTCTCCTGGTGGCACCGAAACACCGCCGGGCCCATAATCGTGACGGCAATCTACACCAATAACTTCGCCGCCGTCATCACCAACTCTATCCCCCTCTATGCAGCGGTGTAACACCCCTTCTCCCCACTGTAATCTCTACTTAAACATGGTGCTCAACGCTATATATTATTTCCCAATGATGTATGGCTATCCTATGATGTTTGAGTAGATCCGTTTTGTCCTAGGGGTTGATTGATGATCATGATTGGTTTGAGTTGCATGTTTTATTATTAGTGCTGTCCTATGGTGCTCTTCGTGTCGCGCAAGCGTGAGGGATCCTCACTGTAGGGTGTTGCAATGTGTTCATGATTTGCCTATGGTGGGTTGCTTGAGTGACAGAAGCATAAACCCGAGTAGGTGGGTTGTTGCATATGGGAGTAAAGAGGACTTCATACCTTATAATGCTATGGTTGGGTTTTACCTTAATGATATTTAGTAGTTGCGGATGCTTCCTAGAGTTCCAATCATAAGTGCATATGATCCAAGTAGAGAAAGTATGTTAGCTTATGCCTCTCCCTCATATAAAATTGCAATAATGATTACCGGCCTAGTTATCGATTGCCTAGGCACAAATAACTTTCTTGTGACAAAAAGCTCTCTACTAAGACTAACTTAGTTGTTTCTTCATCTAAACAGCCCCTAGTTTTTATTTATGTGCTCTTTATTATCTTGCAAACCTATCCCGTTACACCTACAAAGTACTTCTAGTTTCATACTTGTTCTAGGTAAAGCGAATGTTAAGTGTGCGTAGAGTTGTATCGATGGTCGATAGAACTTGAGGGAATATTTGTTCTACCTTTAGCTCCTCATTGGGTTCGACACTCTTACTTATCGAGAAAGGCTACAACTGATCCCCTATACTTGTGTGTTATCAAGATCTTTTTCTGGCGCCGTTGCCGGGGAGCAATAGCGTGGGGTGAATATTCTCGTGTGTGCTTGTTTGCTTTATCACTAAGTAATTTTTGTTTGTATGTTATTAACTTGTTTTCTATTTTTAGATATGGGTAGGAAATGCAAAATACCAAAAAAATTAGATGTACTTGCTGCTCCAAAAGTTGAGGAACCACTAGTGTTCCGTACCACCGAAGAATATTACTTGGGTCATCTTCGATCCGTTTGTGCTCGTGCTGAAACCCCAACTAGCTTAGTTGAGGGAAAATCATTAAATGTGCATGCTTATTATGTGCGACACCGCTTATCTCAAAAAGGGAAACTTTTATGGCATCATATTAATACTTTGCAATGCTATGCTTGGAATTTATGCGAAATTTATGATTTTACTTGTTGTTCTGAAGACCCTAAAAAACACCTTCCCTATCAATGTGAGTTTAAGGATAATGGAATCGTATCTTCTTATGCCAAGGGTGTTCATAATTACTATGATATTGAGCAAATTGAAGAATTTGTTGCTTTTAAGGGTGCCTATGAAATTGCTTCTTTGATTGAAAAGTATGATGCTACTCTTTACAAATCTAAAAGTTTTCCCATACTTAAATATTCCTATGAAAACTATGCTTCTAATGCTTATGTTAACCCATATATTGAGGACTCCTCCGCTGTCCAGGAGGAGACTAATATTTTGCTGGAATCTATGGAAGAAGAAATTGATGACACTGTGAGCTCATTGGATGAAAAAGATGAGGAGGAGAGCGAAGAACAAAAGGAGGAAGAGCGGATTAGCTACCCGTGCCCACCTTCTAATGAGAGTAACTCTTCAACTCATACATTGTTTAATTTGCCTTTGTTCTTACCGAAGGATGAATGCTATGATAATTGCTATGATCCCTTGGATTCATTTGAAATATCCCTTTTTGATGAAATTGATGCTTGCTATGCTTGTGGCCACGATGCCAATATGAATTATGCTTATGGAGATAAACTTGCTATAGTTCCTTATGTTAAGAATGAAATTGTTGCTATTGCACCCACGCATGATAGTCCTATTATCTTTTTGAATTCTCCCAACTACACTATATCGGAGAAGTTTGCGCTTATTAAGGATAATATAGATGGGTTGTGTTTTACCATTGCACATGATGATTTTGATAGATATAATATTCATGCGCTTGCTGCTCCTACTTGCAATTATTATGAGAGAGGAACTACATCTCCACCTCTCTATGTTTTCAATATGATAAAATTGCAAGAAACTGCTTATGCTATGTATTGTCCTTTACTTTGTGTGCATGAATTGTTCTTTTATGACATGCCGATGCATAGGAAGAGAGTTAGACTTCGTTGTTTCATGATATATGTTACTTTGTGCTCACTACTAAATTACAAATCATTGTTAATTAAAATTGGCTTTGATATACCTTGGGATCCGGGTGGATCCATTACTTGAGAACTTTATGCCTAGCTTAATGGCTTTAAAGAAAGTGCTGCCAGGGAGACAACCCGAAAGTTTTAGAGAGTCATTTAATTCTGTTGTGTGCTTTTATAAAGTTTAAAAACAAAATAAATAAAGAGGGGAACCTAAAACTTTTTCAAAAAGAAAAGTGAAAGTGAGAGGGACGAGCATTGTGAAAGTGGGAGCTAGCCTTGAACTTTTTTCATGCTCATGGAAACCTTGTGAATCTTAATTACAGAAACATTTCAACAAAAATAATTATCCCCTTGTATAAATCCATTGTATTATAAAAAATAATGTGCTAAGATTTGCCTTTAGGATGATTAGATTGCTTGTTTGGTGTGTGCAGTGCAAAAACAGAAACTTTGGCTGTAGTGCGTGAATTTACATTTTTTACTGGATTGTCAAAAGTTTCTGAAATATTTACACAGTACTGCTATGATTTTTTTTTTCCTAATTTTTCAGAATTTTTAGAGTTACATAAGTATGGTGAATGTTCAGATTACTACAGACTGTCCTTTTTTGACAGATTCTGTTTTTGATGCACTGTTTTGCTCGTTTTGATGAAACTATCGATTGTATTGGTAGTATAAGCCATGGAAAAGTTATATTACAGTAGATACAATGCAAAAATAAAATATGAATTGGTTGGCAACAGTACTTAAAGTTGTAATTTTCTTTATTATTACTAACGGATCTCACAAGGGTTTTGTTAAGTTTTGTGTGATTGAAGTTTTCAAGTTTTGGGTGAGATCACGATGGATGAAGGAATAAGGAGTGGAAAGAGACTAAGCTTGGGGATGCCCAAGGCACCCCAAGGTAATATTCAAGGACTCCCAAGAAACTAAGCTTGGGGATGCCCCAGAAGGCATCCCCTCTTTCTTCTAACAACCATCGGTGATTTTACTTGGAGCTATATTTTTATTCGTCACATGATATGCGTAAATCTTGGAGCGTCGTGTGCTTTTTATTTTTCCTTTAATAATGCACCATGCTGGTATGAGAAAGTCCTTGGTTGATTTATAGAAGGCTCTTTGCACCTCACTTATATCTTTTGAGTATGGCTTTATAGGATGCTTCATGTGCTTCACTTATATCATTTGAAGTTTGGATTGCCTGTTTCTCTACACATAGAAAACCGCCATTTGTAGAATGCTCTTTTGCTTCACTTATATTTGTTAGAGCGTGGTCATATCTTTTGGACAGAATTAAACTCTCATGCTTCACATATATCTATTTAGAGAGTCAACAGGAATTGGTCATTCACATGGTTAGTCATAAAATCCTACATAAAACTTGTAGATCACTGAATATGATATGTTTGATTCCTTGCAATAGTTTTGCGATATAAAGATGGTGATACTAGAGTCATGCTAGTGAGTAATTGTGGATTGGTAGAAATATTTGTGTTAAAGTTTGTGATTCCCGTAGCATGCACATATAGTGAACCGTTATGTGAAGAAGTCGGAGCATGATTTATTTATTGATTGTCATCCTTTGTGTGGAGGTCGGGAGCGCGCGATGGTTAACTCCTACCAACCTCTCCCCTAGGGGCATGCGTCTAATACTTTGTTTTGATAGCTAATAGATTTTTGCAATAAGTATGTGAGTTCTTTATGACTAATGTTGAGTCCATGGATTATACGCGCTCTCATCCTTCCACCATTGCTAGCCTCTCTAGTACCGCGCAACTTTCGCCGGTGCATCACACCCACCATATATCCTTCCTCAAAACAGCCACCATACCTTCCTATTATGGCATTTCCATAGCCATTCCGAGATATATTGCCATGCAACTTCCACCGTTCCGTTTATTATGACACGCACCATCATTGTCATATTGCTTTGCATGATCGTAAGATAGCTAGCATGATGTTTTCATGGCTTGTCCGTTTTTTGATGTCATTTGCTACGCTAGATCATTGCACATCCCGGTACACCGCCAGAGGCATTCATATAGAGTCATATTTTGTTCTAGTATCGAGTTGTAATTCTTGAGTTGTAAGTAAATAAAAGTGTGATGATCATCATTATTAGAGCATTGTCCCATGTGAGGAAAGGATGATGGAACCTATGATTCCCTCACAAGTTGGGATGAGTCTCCGGACTTTACAAATAAATAAAAGAGGCCAAAGAAGCCCACCAAAAAAATGAGAGAGAAGAGAGAAGGGGCAATGCTACTATTCCTTTTTCCACACTTGCGCTTCAAAGTAGCACCATGATCTTCATGATAGAGAGTCTCCTATATTGTCACTTTCATATACTAGTGGGAACTTTTCATTATAGAACTTGGCTTGCATATTCCAATGATGGGCTTCCTCAAATTGCCCTAGGTCTTCGTGAGCAAGCAAGTTGGATGCACACCCACTTAGTTCCTTTTGAGCTTTCATACACTTATAGCTCTAGTGCATCCGTTGCATGGCAATCCCTACTCACTCATGTTGATATCTATTGATGGGCATCTCCATAGCCCATTGATACGCCTAGTTGATGTGAGACTATCTCCTTCTTTTTGTCTTCTCCACAACCACCATATTCTATTCCACCTATAGTGCTATATCCATGGCTCACGCTCATGTATTGCGTGAAAGTTGAAAAAGTTTGAGAATACTAGAGTATGAAACAATTGCTTGGCTAAAACCGGGGTTGTGCATGATTAAATACTTTGTGTGATGAAGATGGAGCATAGCCAGACTATATGATTTTGTAGGGATAACTTTCTTTTAGCCATGATATTTTGAGAAGACATGATTGCTTTACTAGTATGCTTGAAGTATTATTGTCTTAATGTCAAATGATAGACTATTGCTATGATTCACTTGTGTCTTAATATTCATGCCATGATTAGATTATATGATCAAGATTATGCTAGGTAGCATTCCACATCAAAAATTATCTTTTTTTTATCATTTACCTACTCGAGGACGAGCATGAATTAAGCTTGGGGATGCTGATACGTCTCCGTCGTATCTATAATTTTTGATTGTTTCAGGCCAATATTCTACAACTTTCATATACTTTTGGCAACTTTTTATACTATTTTTGGGACTAACATATTGATCCAGTGCCCAGTGCCAGTTCCTGTTTGTTGCATGTTTTTTCTTTCACAGAAAATCCATATCAAATGAAGTCCAAACGGGATAAAAACTTACAGAGATTTTTTTTGGAATATATGTGAATTTTGGGAAGTGGAATCAACGGAAGGCGGTGCCCGAGGGGCCCACAAGCCATAGGGGCACGCCTTGGGGGGTAGGGCGCGCCAGGCTGGCTTGTGGCCACCCCGTAAGGCAGTTGGTGCCCTTCTTTCGCCGCAAGAAAGCTAATATCCAGATAAAAATCGTGTTAAAATTTCAGCCCAATCGGAGTTATGGATCTCCGGAAATATAAGAAACAGTGAAAGGCCAGAATCTGGAACGCAGAAAACAGAAGGAAACAGAGAGAGAGATACAATCTCGGAGGGGCTCTCGCCCCTCCGCTGCCATGGAGGCCAAGGACCAGAGGGGAAACCCTCCTCCCATCTAGGGGGGAGGCCGAGGAAGAAGAAGAAGGAGGGGGGGCTCTCTCCCCCTCTCTCCCGGTGGCACCGGAACACCGCCGGAGCCATCATCGTGACGGCGATCTACACCAACAACTTCGCTGCCGTCATCACCAACTCTCTCCCCCTCTATGCAGCGGTGTAACACCCCTTCTCCCCGCTGTAATCTCTACTTAAACATGGTGCTCAACGCTATATATTATTTCCCAATGATGTATGGCTATCCTATGATGTTTGAGTAGATCCGTTTTGTCCTAGGGGTTGATTGATGATCATGATTGGTTTGAGTTGCATGTTTTATTATTGGTGCTGTCCTATGGTGCTCGCCGTGTCGTGCAAGCGTGAGGGGTCCTCGCTGTAGGGTGTTGCAATGTGTTCATGACTTGCCTATGGTGGGTTGCTTGAGTGACAGAAGCATAAACCCGAGTAGGTGGGTTGTTGCATATGGGAGTAAAGAGGACTTGATAGCTTATAATGCTATGGTTGGGTTTTACCTTAATGATCTTTAGTAGTTGCGGATGCTTGCTAGAGTTCCAATCATAAGTGCATATGATCCAAGTAGAGAAAGTATGTTAGCTTATGCCTCTCCCTCATATAAAATTGCAATAATGATTACCGGCGTAGTTATCGATTGCCTAGGGACAAATAACTTTCTTGTGACAAAAAGCTCTCTACTAAGACTAACTTAGTTGTTTCTTCATCTAAACAGCCCCTAGTTTTTATTTACGTGCTCTTTATTATCTTGCAAACCTATCCCGTTACACCTACAAAGTACTTCTAGTTTCATACTTGTTCTAGCTAAAGCGAACGTTAAGCGTGCGTAGAGTTGTATCGGTGGTCGATAGAACTTGAGGGAATATTTGTTCTACCTTTAGCTCCTCGTTGGGTTCGACACTCTTACTTATCGAGAAAGGCTAAAACTGATACCCTATACTTGTGGGTTATCACCACCCAAGAAGACCCGTTGCAGCAACCACCTGGCTGCAGCCACAGGACACGGGGCGCACACTCCGCCATCTCCCTTGCGAAGGAATCTGGGAGTCGGAGCCAGGTGCGGGGCTGGCTGGTCATCCCCATGATCAACTCGCGGGCCGTGTCAGCGGAGTGGCTCCACGGTTGGGGCGGCCGGGTGGAGGGGTCGTTCCTCCTACCACGACCACGGCCGCCTCACCCCCCGCCCCCCGCCCGCCTGCGCGCGCGGGCCAAGCCCCCTCCGCATCGGCTCGAACTGGCTTGAGTTGCCAACTGGGGATGCCCGCGCCCCCCGGACAGCGCCCCAGGTGCGGCGAAGAATGTTCGGGGGCACCCTCGCCCCCTCACCGGTGATGATGCCTCTGCCTCCTCCATCGCGTCCTTCCCATTTTCGACTGCGAAAAATTTCCTCACGGGTGCCATCGCTGCTACGACGGCAAACATGCAAAGGGCGAGGGTGGAGAGATGAGGCGGGGGACCTTCCACCCGCCTTTATAAGGCGTCTCGCATACGGCTGGCTTCCACCCCCTTGCCTCCGAGACGCGAGCTCGGTACGGGGGAAGCCATGGTGACCCAGCGCGACACGCACGCTCTACGACGAACCGGACAGTTACCGAGGCGTCATGGGAAGCGGGGGCGTCCCGCGTTTGACCATGCGCCACATGTCGCGCCTGGCCTGCAGGCGGTAAGGTCCCGCGTCGTCTCGCCCCCATATTGCAGGATCGTGCACGCCGCGGGACCGGGGGCTACTGTCAGCTAGCATCGTCGGGAGCCTCGCGAGCCCCCCCCCCCCCCCCGTGCAAGGTCGCCCCCCGAGGTAGCCCCTGAGGCCTTCACGGGGCGTACTAACCAAGGGTGGCTCGGCGGGGTCGCGCGGTCCTGCATCTTCATGTGGGAGGCGCGCACCACGCTGGGCGGTGCCAGGAGCCATGTCAGCAGGCACGGATGAGGAGGCTTTCCTCATTAGTGCTAAGGGAGAAGCGCCTGCCCGACGGTTCCCAAAGAAATCCCCAAAGGTTTCCCGTTTGGTGCAAGAAGACCAAGGCTGGGGGCTCGCCACGATGGAGGTCATCCCAAGCCCGCTAGTGCGTCACGGCAGGAGGCTTTTGCAGGCGAAGACTACTTTTGCCAGGATAAGCTGCAGTCCTGTCCCTCTCCAAACTGGCCGTTGTGGCAACCCTTCCTGTCTTGTATTTTTGGGGGAAGAGGACCAAGGCCAATATATGAAGGGGGAGGCAACAACCATAGGTGGACACGCCGATTGTATTCACTCTCTCCCACTAAGCAATCGAGACAAGCAGGAGTAGGGTTTTACACCGCAAGGTAGCCCGAACCTGGGTAGACCGTTGTGTTTGTAATTCTTCCCCCCAAGCTCAAGCACGCCGGAGTATCGCTATAGGTTAGGGTCATAGAGCGAGGTTGGAGAGCCGGTGCACCTCAGAGTTTGAACCTCTCTAGGGTCCCCGGAGCCCCGATTCCGATAGCTTTACACCAATATGATCTTTAGCGGCAGTGCACAAGTATGTGGTATTATCATTATTAAATTTGCATCTTTTGGCATCAATATTATGAACATGTGTATCACTACGATCGAGATTCAATAAACCATTCACATTGGGTGCATGACCATAGAAGGTATTATTCATATAAATAGAACAACCCTTATTCTCTGATTTAAATGAATAGCTGTCTTGCAATAAACACGATCTAATCATGTTAACGCTCAACGCAGACACCAAATAACATTTATTTTGGTTCAACACTAATCCGGAAGGTAGAGGGAGCGTGCGATGGTGATCACATCAACCTTGGAGACACTTCCAACACACATCATCACCTCACCCTTAGCTAGTCTCCATTTATTACGCAGCTTTTGTTTCGAGTTACCAATATTAGCAACTGAATCGGTATCTAATACCCAGGCGCTACTAGGAGTACTAGTAAGGTACACATCAATAACACATATATCAAATATACTTTTGTTGACATTGCCAACATTCTTATCTGCCAAGTATTTGGGGTAGTTCTGCTACCAGTGACCGTTTCCCTCATAATAGAAGCACTTAGTCTTGGGTTTGGGTTCAACCTTGGGTTTCTTCACTGGAGCGGCAAGTGTCTTTCCATTCTTGAAGTTTTTCTTCTTGCCCTTGCCCTTCTTGAAACTAGTGGTCTTGTTAACCATCAACACTTGATGCTCCGTCTTGATTTCTACCTCCGCGGCATAAAACATCACGAATAGCTCAGGGATCATCATCTCCATCCCTTTGCATGTTATAGTTCATCACAAAGCTCTAGTACCTTAGTGATAGTGACTGGAGAACTCTGTCAATCACTATCTTATCTTGGAAGATTAACTCCCACTTGATTCAAGCGATTGTAGCATCCAGACATTCTGAGCACATACTCACTGACTGAGCTATTCTCCTCCATCTTGTAGGCAAAGAACTTGTCAGCGGTCTCATACCTCTCAACACGGGCATGAGCCTGAAATACCAATTTCAGCTCTTGGAACATCTCATATGCTCCATGGCACTCAAAACGTCTTTGGAGCTTCGGTTCTAAGTCGTAAAGCATGGAGCACTAAACTATCGAGTAGTCATAAGAACGTGTCTGCCAGACATTCATAAAATCTACAAACGATGCTAGAGGGTTGGCAAAACAAGCGGTGCAACAAGGACATAAACCTTCTGTGTAGCAGTGAGGACAATCCTCAGATTACGGACCTAGTTCGCACATTTGCTTACTTATCTTTCAGCTTAGCCTTTCTCTAGGAACGTATCAAATAAAGGGGAACTACAACGCGAGCCATTGATCTACGACATAATTTTGCAAAGAAAACTTAAGACTATGTTCATGATAATGAGTTCAATTAATCATATTACTAAAGAACTCCCACTCAAATCAACACCCCTCAGGTTGTGTAAGTGTGACATGATCCAAATCCACCAACCCAAGTTCGATCATCACGTGAGATGAGGTGGTTTCAATGGTGAACATCTCCATGTTGATTATATCTACTATATGACTCATGTTCGACCTTTCTGTCTCCTGTGTTCTGTGGCCATGTCTGTACATGCTAGGCTCGTCAAGGTTAACCCAAGTATTCCGCGTGTGTAAATCTGGCTTACACCCGTCGTATGCGAACGTAGAGTCTATCACACCCGATCATCACGAGGTGCTTCGAAACGATGATCCTTCGCAACGGTGCATACTCGGGGAGAACACAATTTTTCTTGAAATTTTAGTGAGGGATCATCTTATAATGCTACCGTCATCCTAAGCAAAATAAGATGCATAAAAGGATAAACATCACATGCAAATCAAATAAGTGACATGATATGGCCATCATCGTCTTGTGCTTTTGATCTCCATCTCC
Source organism: Elymus sibiricus (assembly GCA_039707655.1). Lineage (NCBI taxonomy): Eukaryota > Viridiplantae > Streptophyta > Magnoliopsida > Poales > Poaceae > Elymus > Elymus sibiricus. The sequence continues at coordinate 213,514,028 of CM077665.1, read as the reverse complement.
AAAGCACCGGCATGAGCTCCATCGTTACCGGCATGACACCATGATCTCCATCATCATGTCGTCATGTGGTTGTCGCGCCAACTATTGCTTCCAGAACTATTGCTAACTCATAGCGATAAAGTAAAGCAAATGGCATAAATGAATTAAAGACAACCCTATGGCTCCTGCCGGTTGCCATACTCATTGACATGCAAGTCATGATAACTATACAAAACATGATCATCTCATACAGCACATATATCGAATCACATCTTGTCCATATCACATCACAACATACCCTGCAAAAATAAGTTAGACGTCCTCTAATTTGTTGTTGCATGTTTTACGTGGCTGCTATGGGTAACTAGCAAGAACTGTTCTTACCTACACGAAGCCACAACGGTGATAATCAAGTTGCCTTTTAACCTTCTACAAGGACCACCTTTGTCGAATCCAATTCAACTAAAGTGGGAGAGACGGGCACCCGCCGGCCACCTTTATGCAACTAGGTTACATGTTAGTTGGTGGAACCGGTCTCTTGTATGAGGACAAGTAAGGTTGGTTCGGGCCGCTTCATTCCACAATACCGCTGAATCAAGATAAGACTAAGGAGGTAAGCAATCTGAACATCAATGCCCACATACTCTTTTGTGTTCTACTCATGCATATCATCTACGCATAGACCTACCTCATGATGCCACTGTTGGGGAACGTTGCATGGGAAACAAAAAAATTCCTATGAACACCCAAGATCTATCTATGGAGATGCATAGCTACGAGAAGGGGAGTGTATCTACATACCCTTGTAGATCGCTAAGCGGAAGCGTATATAACACGGTTGACGTAGTAGTACTCTTCACGATCCAATCGCGATTCGATCCGATCTAGCACCGAACGGACGGCACCTCCACGTTCAACACACATGCGGCGCGATGACGTCTCCTCCTTTTTGATCCAGCAAGCAAGGGAGGAGAAGTAGATGGGATCTCAATCAGAACGTTGGCATGATGGAGATGGTGGTGGAGCAATGCCGGCAGGGCTTCGCCAAGCGCTACCATAGATGTGATCTGAGGAGAAAACGGAGTAACGAGAGAGGGAGGGCTGCCACCGGGGCATAGGAATTGGTGTGTGCAGCCCTCCCCTCCCCTCCACTATATATAGGAGGCAAAGGGGAGAGGAGAGGCGCAGCCTTGACCCCTCCTCCAAGGGAGGGGACGGCGGCCAAGGGAGAGTCCTCCCTTTGCAAGGAAGGGAGGAGTCCCCCTCCTCCAAGGCACCTCTGGGGTGCATTGTCCCTTTGGGACTCTTGCCCCCAAGCCTAATTCGCCTCTAGGGGCTGATGCACCTGGCCCATGATGGCTAGGGCGCACCTCGTATGGACCATGTGAGCCCATGGGGCAGTGATATGTCTCCAACGTATCTATAATTTTTGATTGTTCCATGCTGTTATATTATCATTCTTGGATGTTTTATAATCATTTTATAGCAACTTTATATCATTTTTTGGGACTAACCTATTGACATAGTGCCCAGTGCCAATTGCTGTTTTTTGCTTGTTTTTTACTTCGCAGAATATCAGTACAAAACGGAGTCCAATTTCCACGAAACTTTTTGGAGATTTTTTTGGACCAGAAGACAACTTGGGAGCCACAGAAGCACCTGGGGAGGCCCGTGGGGCCCACGATACACCAGGGCACGCGAGACGCCCCAAGCGTGCCTTGATGTATCGCGGGGCCCACGGAGGTCTTTTCCACCGCCTCTCAGCTCTATAAATCCTCATAAATTCCAGAAACCCTAGAGGAGGAGACGAAACACAATTCTAGGCGCCGCAAGTTCCAGAACCACGAGATCCAATCTAACACCATCACGGAGGGGTTCACCATCCTCATTGGTGCCTCCCCGGTGATGCGTGAGTAGTCCATCATAGACCTACGGTTCTGTAGGCAGTAGCTAGATGGCTTCCTCTCTCTCTTTTGATTCTCAATACAATGGTCTCTTGGAGATATATTTGATGTAATGACTTTTTGCGGTGTGTTTGTTGGGATCTGATGAAGTTTGAGTTCATGATACGTTTCTGTCCATGAATATTATTTGAGTCTTCTTTGATCTCTTATATGCATGATTATTTGTAGCCTCATATTTCTTCTTCAAATCTTTGGTTTAGTTAGGCCAACTAGATCGATTCTTCTTGCCATGGGAAGAGGTGCTTTGTGATGGGTTCGATCTTGTGGTGTCCTCTCCCAGTGACAGAAGGGGCAGCGAGGCACGCATGTATCGTTGCTATTAAGGATAACAAGATGGGGTCTATTCCTACATGAATAGATCTTGTCTACATCATGTCACCGTTCTTGTTCCATTACTCCGTTTCTCCATGAACTTAATACACTAGATGCATGATGGATAGTTGTCGATGTGTGGAGTAATAGTAGTAGATGCCGAATCGTTTTGGTCTACTAATCTTGGACTTGATGCCTATAGATTGATCACTGCCTTCGATATCGTCATGATTATTTGATCTTCTATCAATTGCCCAACAGTAATTTGTTTACCCACCATGTGCTATTTTCTTGAGAGAAGCCACTAGTGAAGTCTACGGCCCCTGGGTCTATTCTTTTAATATATTGCTTTCCGATCTATCTTTTTCAGCATTTGTTTTTAGATCTATTATTCCAAAAACCCAAAAATACCTTGCTGCACTTTTTATTTGCATCTTTTATTTTGTGTTCTTGTGCGATCTATTTATCCAATCTAATACAAACTAATCTATCTTTTTACCATGGAGAGATTGACAACCTCTCTTACGGTTCGGGTTTCAAGTATTTGTTCTTTGTGTGCATGTACCGTTTACATAGTGTTGCTTGGTTCTCCTACTGGTTCGATAACCTGGGTTTCATAACTGAGGGAAATACTTACCATAGCTGTGCTGCATCATCCCTTCCTCTTTGGGGAAATACCGATATAGTCTCAAGCCACGTTAGGCAGGTGGACCCCCCGGTGGACCCCCGAAACCCTTTTCGACACCCCGGTACACTACCGGTAATGCCCGAAACTTTTTCGGCGACTAAAATAGGACTTCCCATATATATATCCTTACCTCCAGACAATTCCGGAACTCCTCGTGACGTCCGCGATCTCATCCGGGACTCTGAACAACATTCGGTCACCAACGTACATATTCCAATACTACTCTAGCGTCACCGAATGATAAGCGTGTGGACCCTGCGGGTTCGAGAATCATGTAGACATGACCGAGACACCTCTCTGGCCAATAACCAATAGTGGGACCTAGATGCCAATAGTGGTTCCTACATATTCCACAAAGATCTTCATCGGTCGAACCACGATGTCAGGAATTCAGTCAATCCCGTATGTAGTTCCCTTTGTCCAGCGGTATGTTACTTGCCCGAGATTCGATTGTCGGTATCTCCATACATTGTTCAATCTTGTCACCGGCAAGCATCTTTACTCATTTCGTAATACAAGATCCCGTGACTAACTCCTTAGTCACATTGCTTGCAAGCTTCTGGTGATGTTGTATTACCGAGAGGGCCCAGAGATACCGCTCTGTCATACGGAGTGACAAATCCCATTCTCATCCATGCCAACCCAACAGACACCCTCAGAGATACCTGTAGAGCACATTTATGATCACCCAGTTATGAAGTGACGTTTGATACACAGAAGGCATTCCTCCGGTGTCAGGGGGTTGCATGATCTCATGGTCATAGGAGCAGATACTTGACATGAAAAAAGCAGTAGCAATAAACTAATACGACCAAATGCTATGCTTACGGTTGGGTCTTGTCCATCACATAATTCTCCTAATGATGTGACCCTGTTATAAAATGACAACTCATGTCTATGGTTAGGAAACCTTAACCATCTTTGATCAACGGGCTAGTCTAGTAGAGGCTCACTAGGGACATGGTGTTTTCTATGTATCCACACATGTATCTGAGTTTCCGATCAATACAATTCTAGCATGGATAATAGACGTTTATCATGACCAGGGAAATATGATAATAACCAATTTATTATTGCCTCTAGGGCATATTTCCAACAGTTATGTCGTATGCATCCTACACGATTACAATAGTTTGGCTGTTTGGGAATCTTGGTATATCGCAAATGATGTGGTAGGACAAAATGTGTGTGATAGTCTCCTTATCATACACGGTTTATAGTTACGAACTTTTTGTGATGGGGCGCACATCGTAAACGATACACCACAGAGTAGCGGGTGCGATGGTAATGCGATCTCACACGAGTACCAAAGATAGGCCCTATGGGAAATATAACATATCTCAAAGGGTTGACAAATAACTCTCGTTTGTGATAGATGCGGACATCCCATATGCTTACTTTTGCCAAACATTTGCATTCATCTGTAACCATCGTCGACGATTTTTCTGTGTCGTGTGTGATGGACCCCTCTATCGCCCACACAGGCAAGGCGACGGTTTAAAAAAACGTCGCGGAAAGGGGTTAAAAACTGTTTGTATAGCACGTCGCTGCACCAGTGAAGAGATATCACCCTCATCAAACTATAAAGAGAATTTACCTTTACTACGTGTGTAGGGATATAGAGTCCATGTAGTTCTTCAATAGGTGGTGAATTCTTGACATCTTCAGATTTAATACCCTTTTCTTCCATAGATTACTTAGCTTCTTGCATATCTTCTAGACTGAGGAATAGAATACTCTCTTTTTTGGATTTGGGTTTGGTGGTGGTTCAGGAAGTGTCCAATCATCGGCAGTCTTTAGTATGTTATTCAATAGTTCTTCAACATGTCCAACAGTTCATTCCCTGAAAGCACAACCAACAAAACTATCTAGGTAGTCCCTAGAAGCATCGGTTACTCCATTATAAAAGATATCAAGTATTTCATATTTTTTTAAAGGATGATCAGGCAAAGCGTTCAGTAATCGGAGAAGCCTCCCCCAAGCCTGAGGGAGATTCTCTTCTTCGGACTGCACAAAGTTAAATATTTCCTGTAAGGCGGCATGTTTCTTATGAGCGGGAAATATTTTTCAGAGAAGTAATATCATATCCTGGAGACTACGCACACAACCAGGAGCAAGGGGATTAAACCATTTCTTAGCGACACCCTTTAATGAGAAAAGAAAAGGCTTAAGAATATAGTAGTAGCAAATTTTTTCTTCATGAGCAAATAGGGTGGCAATATCATTCAGTTTGGTAAGGTGTGCTACAACAGTTTCGGCTCCATAACCATGAAAAGGATCAGATTCTACCAAGGTAATTAACTCGGGATCAAGAAAGAATTCATAATCCTTATCACTAACAAATATAGGAGAAGTAGCAAACTTAGGATTATTTTTCATTCTCTCTGTCATAGATTTTTCTTTCAGCTTAATCAGAAATTTCAGAAGATCATCTCTATCATTACAAGCAAGAAATTCTCTAGCTATCTCCCCATCCATAAATTAACCATAAGGTTTCTCAGGCATTTCAATTCTATTAGGACAGCTAGACATAATAGGTGAAACGTAATTGTCATCAGTTTCAGCATTCTCAATTCCTTTAGCTTTAGCAATTTGTTCATCCAGAAATTCACCTAGTGGCACAGTTTTATCAAGTAGAGTACTAGCATCATCACTAGTTTCATCTATAACACAAGTAGTATCATCAATTACTTTTGACTTATCAGAATGGATAGTAGGTGGAGGTGTCGCAAGCCTACTTAAAACAGGAGGTGAATCAACTGTGGAGCTAGATGGCAGTTCCTTACCTCCCCTCGTCTTAGAGGGTACAATCTTAGTCTTAGCGTCTTTCAGATTCTTCATAGTGATCGATAGATATCCCAAGTGAACTCAATAAATAAAGCTATGCTCCCCGACAACGGTGCCAGATATAGGTCTTGATAACCAACAAGTATAGGGGATTACGATAGTCATCAAGGGTAGTATTTCACCCAAATTTGTTCATTTGACACAAGGGGAGCCAAAGAATGTTTATGAGTCTTAGGAGTTGAGTTGTCAATTCAACCACACCTGGAAATAATAGCTCTGCAGCAAAATATTTCGTAGCACAGTAGTTTGATAGTTTTGATAGTTTCAGCAACAGTAGCAATAGTAGTAGGAACAGTAGCAGGAGTAGTAACTTTAGCAAAGATCAATATCAGAAAAGCTTGGGCATTGGATCAACGATGCATATTTACGTTGGATGACATTCATCATGTAACAGTCACAACCTAGAGCGATACACAATAACTCCAATTCATCAATGTAATGTAGGCATGTATTTCGTATTTAGTCATACGTGTTTATAATAAGAACTTGCATAACATCTTTTGTCCTTCCCTCCCGTGGCAGTGGGATCCAAAGGGAAACTAAGGGATATTAAGGCCTCCTTTTAAAAGAGAACTAGAACAAAGCATTAGAACATGGTGAATACATGAACTCCTCAGACTATGGTCATCTATGGATCATAACACATAATAGGTGCATACAACTTGCAATATAGGACCTAAAACACTGTAATATTCATGGAAGCATAAAAGGTTCAGATCTAAAATCATGGCACTCGGGCCCTAGTGACAAGCATTAAGCATAGCAAAGTCATAGAACCATCAATCTCAGAACATAGTGGATACTAGGGATCAAGCCCTAACAAATTGACTCGATTACATGAAAAACCTCATCCAACTCCATCACCGTCTAACAAACCTACAAAGGAATTACACACTTTCGGCACTGAACATCATGAAATTATTGATGAAGAAGGGCTGATGATGACAACGGCGACGAATCCCCCTCTCCGGTGCGACAAATGGACACCAGATAAGCCCTCCTGATGAAGAACTATAGGTGGCGGCGGCTCCGTCTCATAAAATGTGATGAAAGTTTCTCTCTGATTCTTTCTCCGCGAGACGGTACTTATGCAGTTGGAGTTAGGGAAAACGGAGGCTCGTGGGACCCACGAGCTCATAGGGCGCACCCTAGGGGGCACGCCCCATGAGCTGGTGGCCCCCTCCGGAAGGTATCTTCGCCAATAATTCTGATATATTCTCTGTAAAATTTCAGCCCAATCCTAGAACTTTTGTTTCTACACAAAAATAACACCATGGTACTTCTGCTGAAAATTGCGTCAGTCCGTGTTAGTTTCATTCAAATCATGCAAGTTAGAGTCCAAAACAAGAGCAAAAGTATTTGAAAAAGTAGATACATTTGGACGTATCAATCGTGATGAAGTGATGGCCTTGTCCTCCTTAAATCCCATGAGGAGCTCTTTCATACTCAGAATCTCATGGAGCAAGTGCTGAATCATAGCAGGATTATTTTGGACTTGAGCCATGATGTCCTTTTTCTCGGGATCCCGAGAACTCCTTCCTGCATCACTTTCACTTGGACGAGAGATGTCCCAAGTGGAAGGTATGTGCAAACGAGAAGTATTCTTGACCCCATAATTATAAATTAAATTATGAAAGTTATTTCCGTGTAACCTGTGGAGGGATCTCCTTGAACTAGGCTCGTCTTGTTCCTCTTGAACCGATTGGCCTCTCCTTGTTCTCATGGGTGGACAAGGATTAGAGAGGTGGATATGCCAGCAAGTGTGCCCTGCTATGAAACGGGGGATTGCACCTCCATGGGATCTGATGAGGTTTCCTACCATGGCTAGGGTCACCAGCCTGACATCTAGGGCCCACCTATGATCCCTTGTTATCATTAAAGCCTCTGTGCCAAAGATGCGTTCGGATGCATATGAAGATCCACTCGGACGCTTCAAGTCACTCGGTTGTCCACGGTCATTCGTTCATATGGAAGCTCAAGCGACTCAGAAGACGTAGTGCCCGTGGGACTTGAAGAGACGCACATTGCGTCATTGATTCTGTGTTACCAGTAACGCAGTACTTAATCAGTCGTTCATGTAACGTTTCATTGACTAGCATTTATAGCCCTAATGATGGCGCCCGGCCGGTGATGGCGCACTCTATATAAGCCACCCCCAGGCGCTAGAGCAAGGGTTCTGACCCTGTGTAATCTTCTACTACTCATAAGCAAACACCAAGCCTCCGGGCTCGAGACGTAGGGCTTTTATCACTCCCGAGTGAGGCCCGAACTCGTACACATCTGAGTGCACAATTGCGTCGTACCCAGACTTTGCACCTCCTTTCGTACCCCTAGTACTATTGCCAGGTTCATTCCCACGATAGTTGGTGCCCACCTTGGTGCTGCGCGTCTAGCGAATTCCGGCGCGGGTGGAATTTCCACTTTTCTGATCATCATGATCACATTCGGCAGCGAGATCCTCTTCGGTTCCCTCAGCTTCACCGTCGACAATTCGGCGTGCCTACAGGAAGTGCCACTGGATGCTGAGGCACTGCCCGCCCGAGGCGCGGTGCATTTCACCGCGACGACGTTCGGAGTCCTCCTCTGACAACCATCTACGCCTTATCGACCGGCTTCTCCGACTCGCGTTGCGGCTTGTCGCAGGCGCTCCGGGCACTCACGGCTGTAGCGCTGGATCAAGCACGCTGTGGCAGCTCAAGCCGCGGTCCAGCAGGTGGCCGCACTCGATGCCGATGAGTCCGTCCACTGCCTTTTCCTGTCATCAGATGATGAGTCTTCTGGTGCGGCCGAGCGTGAGAGCAGCGGGTATGTAGCGGAGGTCCAGATGGCCGGCCCGGCCCGAGGTGCTGCTCCTCCTGGGCATTCCGCGGGGGATGCCCGCGATAGAGATGGCGACCGCAACAATGCTAGCTCTGACGGCTACGTTCCCCGACCCCTCACTCGGGAGCAGCGGGAAGAAATCAGGCGCAGGAACGATCAGGTTCTTCTCACCCCCATCGCGGGAACTACCCTGGACGAGATAGCCCTGGAGGTTGCGCGCCAGGCCACCCTGGCTGAGCGCGAGCGACTCGAGCAGCTCCAATGATCACTCGATGAGTGCGCAGCAAGAGAGCTACCTAGCTCCAGCCGTAGTCGCCGTCAGCTGTTCACAAAGGATCGGCCATACACCATCCCGGTGATGCGCACTGCCTTGCTGAATTTGTCCGCGGCCACACGGATTGCGGATTCAATCCAGCCGTCTGAGTCGGTAGCTGGTGAGGGCATTCGGCAAATCCAAGCCTTGCTGAAAACTGCCCTGCAGCAAAATTCAGAGGTGTCACAGTCACAGCAACGCATTCGCAATGAGTCCACTCAGGCGGGCACTATCCAGTCTGCTCCCAGTCCTCTCGCGCCAAGGAAATACCCGCGAACTCCTCCTCTTCCGAGAGGTCCGCAGGGAGGATGCGGGCGCGATGACCACGACTTCAGTCGGACCCCCCCTCCGTGGGGCGGCATGCGTTGCCAACGTCCATATGACGGAGGCTACCCACTCGGGAGGGACCGTGAGCGGAGCCCTGTTCGGCACAGAGGCTACGACGCCCGGTCCGACATCAGCGAGTGGTTGATCGGAACAGATATGATAGAGACCGAGCGAGCGGCTGGAGTGTTACCGGTCTCGGGTGTTTCAGCAGATACATCCGAGAGGCTGAGTTACCCCCCCAATTATCGGTTGGCGACCGGAATTTGGAAGTTCAACGGTGAATCCAAGCCGGAGACCTAGCTCGAGGATTATCGAGTTGCCGTCCAGATCGGCGGCGGCAACGATTTCGTTGCGATGAAGCACCTTCCGCTCATGTTGGAAGGGTCTGCGCGAGCGTGGCTAAATCAATTGCCCGCCAATTGCATTTATTGTTGGGAAGATTTGGCCTGAGTGTTCGTCAAGACATTCGAGGGCACGTACAAGCGCCCGGGTGTATTGACAGAACTACAGCACTGCGTCTAGAAGAGCAACGACACTCTCTGTGAGTACATTCAGTGCTGGACCACACTTCACAACACCATGGAAAATGTGACTGAGCATCAGGCCGTGTGCGCCTTTAAGGCAGGCACTCGGTATCGGTAATTGATCTTGAAGTTTGGCCGAGCTGGGGATCTGTCCCTCAGTCGGGCCATGGAGATCGCGAAAAGTATGCCAATGGCGAGGAAGAAGACCACCTCCGTAGCGGCAAAGGATGAGCTGGCAATGCCCCTCAATCGGGAGGCGATGCTGGGAAGAATCAGAAGCGGAAGGCTGAGGCCTCCGGCAAGGCAGAAGTGGCAGCCGTTCAAGGGCAAGGCCAAGGCAAGCCGAAACCTAAGAAAAAGAAGAAAGAGTGGACTCCCAAGAAGAAGTCTGACTATAAATCCGACATTCTCGACCAACCGTGCCAGATTCATACCAAGACAGATGAAGAAGGCAACATTGTGCTCCCGAAGCACACCACTCGGGATTGTCGCCTGGTCAAGCAGGAGATGGGCATGGAGCCCTCGAGTGAGAAAGTTAATGTCGAAGATGATGAAGGTACTCTCGAGTACCCACAAGTTAATAAAGTCCTCATGATCTTCGCTGACGTTGAAAGCAAGAGGCAGTTGAAGGTTGTCAATCGGGAAGTCAACATGGCAGTTCTGACTGCCACCAAATACCTCAACTGGACGAAGACGCCTGTTACTTTTGACCAGTCCGACCATCCGCCTCACATAGCCACCCCTGGGAGGCAGGCGCTGGTCGTTGACCCGGTTGTGGGTGGCGTCCGACTACGTAAGGTCCTAATGGATGGAGGCAGTGGACTCAATATAATTTATGCTGACATGCCCAAGGCAATGGGCATCCCGATGTCTCAATTGAGCAAGAGCAACATGCATTTCCACGGGATTGTCCCTAGGAAGAAGGCGGGATCACTCGGCCAGATCGCTCTGGACGTCGTATTCAGGAGCAAAAAGAATTTCCGAAAGGAAAGGTTAACGTTCGAGGTGGTAGACTTCCGCAGCGCTTACCACGCCATCCTGGGTAGGCCCGCCTACGCGTGTTTCATGGCCAGACTATGTTACGTGTATCTCAAACTCAAGATGCCAGGGCCTAAAGGCGTGATCACAGTGACTGGCGACCGGAAGATTGTCGAACAGTGCCTCCAGCAGGGCTCCAAGATCGCCAACGAGCAGATGCTCGCAGTCAAGCTCGAAGGGTACAAGAAAGAAGTGGACATGGCCGATCTGCTCAGGTCAAAGCGGCCAGCTTCGGAATCGGATTTTCAGTCGGCCGGCGAGACCAAGCATGTCCATGTTCATCCGAGTGACCCAAGTGCTGCTCCGACAGACATCTCCACGTCACTTGGAGATAAATAGGAAGCCGAGCTCATCCAGTTCCTCCGTGAGAACTGGGACATCTTCGCATGGAAGCCGTCTGACATGCCTAGTGTTCCCAAGGAACTGGCTGAGCACCGCCTTCGAACCGATCCCAAGGCTAAGCCAGTCCAAGAGTACTTGCGTCGATCTACCGTCGAGAAGTGCAAGGCGATTGGTCAAGAGATAGCTCGACTCCTTGCCGTCGAGTTCATTCGCGAGGTTTACCACTCCGAGAGGCTCGCGAATGTCATTTTGGTGCCGAAGAAAGACAAATCACTCCGCATGTGTATTGACTTCAAACACCTCAATCGGGCCTGCCCGAAGGATCATTTCCCTTTACCCCGTATAGATCAAATAGTGGACTCTACTGCCGGATGCGAATGTCTGTTACTCCGGGTACCACCAGATCCGAATGTATGCGCCCGATGATATAAAGAAGGCCTTCATCACCCCATTCCAGTGCATGATCCAGAAATGCTTGCAAAAGCAGATCAGTCGGAACGTGGAGGCTTATATGGACGATATCGTGGTCAAGTCTAGGAAAGGTTCCGACCTCCTGACTGACCTCGCTGAGACCTTCGGAATAAAGCTAAATCCAGCTAAATGCACATTCGGAGTGCGTGTTACTTGGTTTTCTCATTTCCGAACGAGGGATCGACGCCAATCCAGATAAAATCGGCGCCATAGTCCGAATGAAGCAACCGGAGCACCTGCACGACATACAAAGGCTGACAGGTTGCCTTGCAGCCCTGAGCCGATTCATCTCAAGACTCGGTGAGAAGGCGCTCCCTCTTTACCGATTAATGAAAAAGTCTGACAAGTTTGAGTGGACTCTTGAAGCGCAAGCCGCGTTCGAAGAACTCAAGGCATTGCTTTCCACCCAGCCGGTGTTAGCTGCTCCGGGCAGCCAGGAACCTTTACTCATGTACATCGCGGCGACCAACCAAGTGGTCAGCACTGTCCTTGCCGTAGAGCGCGAGGAGTCGGGAAAAACATTCAAGGTCCAAAGACCCATATATTATATCTCAGAAGTGTTGACCCCTTCCAAGCAAAGGTACCCGCACAATCAAAAACTAGTCTACGGTATTTACCTGACTTCTAAAAAGGTGCTTCATTACTTCCAAGATCACTCGGTCACGATCATTAGCAACGCTCCCCTGTCGGAGATCTTGCATAACAGAGACGCTGCTGGCCGAGAGGCAAAATGGGCAATTGAGCTCCTTCCGTTGGAGATCAAGTTTGAAGCTAGGAAGGCAATCAAGTCCCAGGCATTGGTCGATTTTATGGCCGAGTGGATTGAGCAAGAGCAGCCAATTCCGAGTGTCCCTGAGCAATGGACTATGTTCTTTGACGGATCCAAGATGCTCAATGGTTCGGGGGCTGGCGTGGTTCTTGTTTCTCCCAAAGGAGACCGGCTGAACTATGTCCTCCAAATCCATTTCGATTCATCAAACAATGAGGCCGAGTACGAAGCCCTCCTGTATGGGCTCCGCATGGCCATCTCACTCGGCATTCGTCGTTTGATGATCTACGGCGATTCGGACCTCGTTGTCAACCAAGTGATGAAAGAGTGAGACATTCGGAGCCCAGCTATGACTAGTTACTGTAACGCGGTCAGAAAGCTGGAGAAGAATTTTGAAGTGTTGGAGCTACATCACATTCCTCGCGCAAAGAATCGTGCAGCAGACGACCTGGCAAAGATTGTGTCCACTCGGCGAGCAGTCCCTAAGGACAAATTCCTTGAACATCTGTGCGCCCCAACAATTGCAGAAGATCCTTTCACAGAGGAGCCCCCACAAGCAGTCGGTCCACCAAATCCGACTGAGGTTGACGTCCCGGCCGTACTTGATCTAGTCCATGAAATGCTGGTAATCATTCTCGAGTGGACTCAACCTTATTTGGCATACTTGCTCCGGCAAGAATTCCCTGAAGATGAAGAAGAAGCTCGCCGAATCGTCCGTCGATCCAAGGCATTCGATGTTTTGGGGGATCAGTTATACAAGAAAAGCACAACAGGAGTCACTCAGAAATGCATTTCCCCAGAGGAAGGGTTGCAGATCTTACATGAGATCCACTCGAGAACTTGCGGCCATCACGCGTCCTCTCGGACATTGGTCGCTAAGGCTTTCTGAGCGGGTTTTTATTGGCCCCGAGCCAATGAAGCAGCAAGAGATTTGCTTGACCTGTGGATCGGGTGTCAATTCTACAAAAATAAGTCCCACAAGCATGCGTCCGCGCTAAAGACGATCCTGCTCACCTGGCCGTTCGTAGTATGGGGCCTCGATATGGTCGGCCCTCTGCGGAATGGGACGAGTGGATTCACCCACCTGCTTGTGGCGGTTGAAAAGTTCACCAAATGGGTTGAAGCGAAGCCCATCAAAAGCTTGGATTCGGGTACTGCCGTCAGTTTCATTTGGCAGATCATCTTCAGATTGGGCGTGCCGCATGAGATTATCACAGATAATGGGAAGAACTTCGACTCGGACGAGTTCCATGAGTTTTGTTTCTCTCAGGGCACTCGGGTTAATTATGCCTTAGTGGCTCACCCGCAGTCGAATGGGCAGGCAGAACGAGCAAATGAAATTATCCTCCAAGGTCTGAAACCTCGGTTGATGAGAGACCTGAAATATGCTGCGGGGACTTGGGTTGAATAGCTTCCATCTGTCTTATGGGGCATTCGAACGACCCCGAACCGCGCTACAAAATGCACTCCCTTCTTCATGGTGTACGGATCAGAAGCCGTGCTGCCGAGTGATCTTCAACACAATTCCCCCCGAGTGGAACAATATGATGAAACTGAAGCTGAAGCGGCACGTCAAGATGGTCTAGATCTCTTGGAGGAAGAGAGAGAGCTGGCCCTCATCAGATCGACGCTCTATCAGTAGGATCTGAGGCGTTACCATGACAGACAGGTCAAGGGCCGAGCATTTCAGGAAGGAGATCTTGTTCTCCGACTGGACCAACAAAGACCCCACAAGCTAGCGCCTCCGTGGCAGGGGCCGTATGCAATCTCCAAAGTCTTGCACAATGGATCCTACCGGCTCTACAACATCAAAGATGGCATAGAAGAGCCCCGAACTTGGAACGCGGATCTACTTCGCAAGTTCTACACGTAGAATGCGACTACTTTAGTTTGTCATTCCAATAATGAATCCAAGTGATCTCGATGAATAAAGTTTCGTTCCTTTATGTTTTGTCGAAATTTAACTTTTTTCACTCCGGTGAATCAATCTCCCTTATCACCCCCAGTGGGTGTAAAATGCTTAGCTGCGACCCCGCATCGCCTAAGTTGAAAAACAGTTTCGAGTGGGACATCCTCCACACTCGGACACTAAGATGGACAGGACCATCATTACTAACATGGACAGGACCATCATTGTTGTTATGAACAACTCCGAGTGCGGGCCTCGCCCAGACTCGGGGGCTTAGCTGCGACCCCGCATCGCCTAAGTTAAAAACCGTTTCGAGTGGGACATCCTCCACACTAGGACATTAAGATGGACAGGACCATCATTGTTCTCACGAACGACTCCGAGTGCGGGCCCTGCTCACAATTGGGGGCTTAGCTGCGACCCCGCATCGCCTAAGTTAAAAACCGTTTCGAGTGGGGCATCCTCCACACGCGGACGCTAAGATGGACAGGACCATCATTACTAAGATGGACATGACCATCATTGTTCTCACGAACAACTCCGAGTGCGGGCCTCGCACACACTCGGGGGCTTAGCTGCGACCCCGCATCGCCTAAGTTACAAACCGTTTCGAGTGGGACATCCTCCACACTCGGACACTAAGATGGACAAGACCATCATTGTTCTCACGAACAGTTTCGAGTGCAGATCTCGTCCACACTCGGGGACTTAGTTGCGGCCCCGCATCGCCTAAGTATAAACATTCAGAAATCAAAGAATCGAATGAAGCCAAGGCAAATAAAAACTGCGTCACTTGAATCGAGAGTACGGATAAAGGTTCTGACGACAGGAGCCTCAAGCTCATTCAAAGTCTCACGGTTACAACTACCACTCGGCATTCCGAGGCAAAAGCTTAAAGAGTTTTAAACTCGACGATCACTCGGGGTGAGGCGGGACCACTGATTCAATGAAGGTGTCCAGGTCGATGTTGTCTGCAATCCGAGTAGCAGCTTGCATAAACATCTCCATGAAGTCTTCAACCTTGGCGTGCTTCCTGTTAGCGACCTCCAAAGACTTCAACTTCTTCTCGTCCACTCCTTTGCAGTGACCACGGATGAGAGAGAGGGCGATGATAGCTCCAACTCGAGCCGCTGATTTTTTCCAAGCCTTCACTCGGCTCGGTAGGTCTCTCACCCGGGTGAGAGCGGATTCCAGATCCTCTGAAGGTTCCTCGTCAGAAAAGACATCTCGATCAATGTCCAATATGGCAGTGCTGAGCCTTTTCATGTATGATGTCACTTGGTCAATGCGCTCTTCCAAACAAAGAATGGCCATGGCAGCGCTATCCTTGAGTAGCTCTCGAGACAGGTCCAGCTCCTTCTCGATCTTGTCACTCTCCTCACCAACATCATCGCAGAAATCTGGATTTCGTTGAGTGAAGAAAAGAGTCAGATGAGAACAATTCATTCGGCTAGACAAAGTTGCACGGAGATCACTCAGGAGCGTTTACCTTTGAGCTTTTCGCTCACAGAGTCGCCATATTCTTCAACAAACTACTCCAGCTCATTTTTCTTCGCGGAGATGTGCTTGAGCTTGGTCTCCCACTCGGCATATGACTTCTTCAACTCAGCGAGCTCCTCCCTGGACTTCTTTGCGGCAACCTCCAGAGTTTTCTTCTCTTCTTCTAGCTTCCCGACTGCCTTCAGTTTCTCCTCGGCCTCCTTGGTCTTTCAGCTAGCCTCCTTTTGAGCAGCTGCCAGTTCTGTGTCTTTCTTCTCAAGGGCCATCTTCACGGTTTCTAAAGAAATAGAATTCTTCAGCCTCTTGACAAGTTTACGATTTTCTCCACGAAGATCTGATGAAGTAGATTCAGTCGGACAGGGAGGGAGGACAGTTATTGCAGCAATCGGACAAGATGGATATACCTTCGATTGCCTTTTTCTCCTGCTCCAGTCGGGCGTTCTTGATTTTCTCGGCTTCAAGGTTGATGCGCAGGTCCTGCACCTCCTTCTCCAAAGCTTTGTAGTGGCTCCCGAGTTCACAAACAGCCTGCAAACAGGAATTAAAAGAAACATGTTGGTCAAAATTTTGACTCGGACTCTAAGACTCCCGCCGACAACTTCAGTCGACGGTAGTCTCGGGGACTACACCCAGTGGGTGCTCAGCGCGCCCCCACTGGAAAATCAAATACATGGCTTTTCTTCAAGTTTAACAAACGGGTCAAACATCTAATTCATTCGGACTCTTAGACTCCCGCCGACTGCTTCAGTCGACGGCAGCCTCGGGGACTGCACCCAGTGGGTGCGCTCAGCGTGCCCCCACTGGAACCCAAAGATACCCAGCAGGTGTGCCCGGATGCAAATCCACATGGGATAGAAATAAAAAATCCCGACTGAGGAAGGTACTTACGAGAGTACTTACTCGGACATTCTTCTTCAACGCATCATACGCCGTCTTCAGTCGTTCACTCATCACCTCCGGCTGGATTAACGCCTCTTTGCTCGCTCCTACTTGATCCTCCGGGACATAGTGTAGCGCAAAGATGTTGGTTACGGGGGGAGTCAATAGGGGGGATGATGTACCAGTTCCAAGTGCAGATCTGGCTCCCGAGCTGGCTCCTCGTGCCGGCACCAAGGCTTTGGCAGGCGATGACTCCTGCATCACAACGTCCGCGTCGGTAGAAGGATTTGGTAGGTCAACCTTCTCATCCACATCAATGTCGATCACTTCACGCGGAGCTGCAAGTGTTCAAAGGCACGCGGAGATGAGCAAAAAGTAAACCATGGCGTGCGTCCGAGTGAATCCGAAGCTTACCTTTTGAAGACGCAACATCGGCGTCGGCCCGCTCTTTCTCCAGAGTGTGGGGATCAAGTGAAGCAGTTGAGCTATCGGCACTGCAAAGAAAACACTCGGATTATTACATCACTCGGATAAATTAGACAACAATTGTTGAAGTGGAGATACTTATTCCGAGGGCACGGGAATGGTCATCTTAATCTTCGGGATGGGGACTGCCTTCCGAGGTTTGGCCGTGGTGACTTTGGCCTGTATCGCCACCTTCTCAGGTGAAGAGACAAGTTCTCCACGCCCACGCTTTGAGCTGCGAGTCGGAAGGGCAGACCCAGTCGGCTTGGCAGTTTTTGGCCCCTTGGGACCGCCACCACGCACTCCTGAGTCCTGGCGCGCCTTGGAACGGACTTCAGGCACTCGGTCATCCGAGCGCGATGACTCCACCTCGTCGCTGCCCTCCGAGCCTTCTTCCTCCTCTTCATCAGCATCGTCCTCGTCTTCTTCATATTCCCCTGCCTCTGCCGAGTCCTCCGGATGATCGGTGTCGCTTGCTACATCAACCGGGCCTCTGTCCACAATTGGCATTTGGTTGTTCATCTGCGTGAAAGCCTGCCGAATGAAGAGCAGATCAGTCGGGTTGATTGCAATAACTGCGTAAATATCACTCGGATAATGAACCTTGGGAGATTACCTCATTCGGCGGATTCTCTGATGAGAGTGGAGCCACCAGCCTGCTCCCCCTGGGGTTGTCATGCGCTGGGGTGATCGCCTTGATCTTGGCTTCCACCATGTCGACATTGAGCTCCTCCGGGTGTGTTCGAGTGGTGTCACTCGGCCCAGTATACTCCCACACGGGGTGGACCCTTGCTTGGAGCGGTTGAATCCTCCTCTGGAGAAAAACCTCCAGCAAGTTGAGGCCGTTGACACCCTTCTACACCAAGGCAACCAGAGCTATCACCAGGATATCCACTTTTGTCTTCTCATCCTTGGTCACAGTCAGCATGGGGACTGGCCGAATGCGTTCAGATGTATACGGCAGAAGTCCCGACTGACCTTCACCGACTGGAATGTCCTGGCAGTAAAACCAGTTTTCCTGCCAGCCCTTCACCGAATCTGGAAATTTCATCTGCGGGAAGCAAACTTTTCCCCGCAGCTGGATTCTTAGACCCACACACAGCTGGTCCACATTCGTCTTATCTTTTGACCGAGTGGGCTTTTTTATAGTCATCACTCGGCAAGTGAAGAGATGCTTGAACAAACCCCAATGGGGGTGACAACCCAAGAAGTTTTCGCAGAGAGAAATGAATGCGGCTAAGTAAACGACAGCGTTGGGAGGGATATGATGAAGCTGAGCGCCAAAGAAATCCAGAAATCTATGGAAGAACGGATGAGGCGGAAGGGAGAAACCTCGCTCGAGGTGAGTCACCAAGAGCACGCGCTCGTCTCCCTTCGGTGAAGGCTCGTCCTCACCCGCTCCCGGCAACCGCCAACTCCCTTCGGGCAGGAATCCTTGGCCCTACAGCTCGAGCATCCGAGCCTTGGTGACCCACGACGGCAGCCATTCACCTTGGGTCCATCCTGCCGGTGCCCCGGCGCTTGAGGAGGAGGCGCGCGAGCTCTTCTTTGTCCGCTCGGCCTTAGCAGTCGCAGTCGCCGTGCGAATCCACTCCGGCGAGCTCGAAACTGGTCTACGACAAGGGAAAGGTGGACGGAACGCTTGCGGGCATCGCAGAAGACGAAGGAGAGGGTGGAAGTGAGATCTGTTTCGCCCCAAACAGTGCCTTCATCTTTATATCAAAAATCTGGCGAGATCTCTGGCCGTCAATCCGCAGACAGAGCGAGATCTGCAGATCTACTGTTTAGAGCCTCGGGGGCACGTGGCAAAAATCTCGGCGCGGGCATCGAGGCATCATGCCCATTACCCCAAATTCCCGCGACGAGGCCGTTCCATCGCGCGCCTGCGCGCATCCTTCGCAATTTCGAACGCGCGGAAATTTCTCCATCACTTAAATGAGACAAGCTCCGCACTCCGAAGGATCCGTCGACTCTCTCTTGCGAACCGAGTGCATGACTCGTTTCTAGTTAAACACTCGGATGAAATTATTGGACGTTCAGATCGTTCCCTCTGAAGGGTGCTTCAATTTCATATAGCAGCATCACATAATCAAGTTGGACAGTTCGGTCAAAGAAAGTTAATCTTGAATCCGTCATGGTTTGAAGCCAAGTGAGAAACAACTGAGGGAGTCCTGGTTTATGGGGTCCTCGGGAGGACGACCTATTTCTTATGGGCCGGACTATATGGGCCGCTTGCCGAGCGCTGGATCGATCAAAGATTGTCTCTAGGAAGGAAGCTTCGAGAATCGTGACGTGTCCTCCACGATTGGAGTAGTGAGTAGGAATGTTTATCCCTTCGACGTGTAACCGACCATGTGTAAACCCTAGGTACCCTCGGTGTCTATATAAGCTGGAGGGTTTTAAGTTGTAGGTCGACAGAACTCATCTAGGGTTTTAGCTACTCGATCTCGAGGTAGACCAACTCTGTAATCCTCATATCATCAATATAATCAAGCAGGACGTAGGGTATTACCTCCATAGGAGGGCCAGAACCTGGGTAAAACCTTGTCCCCCTCGTCTCCTGTTACCATCGATTCTAGTCTCACAGCTCGGGACCCCCTACCCGAGATCCGCTGGTTTTGACACCGACATTGGTGCTTTCATTGAGAGTTCCGCTGTGATAGCCAGAGGAATCGATGGCTCGCCTTGTAATCAACGAAGAGGTTCGCATTACGGACACTTTTGTCCCCGGACAGATCTTCGCTTTCGGCAGCATTGTGCTGCACGCCGACCCGTCCGGCCATCTAGGCCGCGTCGGAAATTTCGCCCCCGATCAGGAGGTTAGATTCGGGAACCTAGAGTTCTCCGTAGACTCTCAGGGCGACCTGTTGCTAACCGGGCTCGCGGTCTCATCTGCCATGCCCGAAGACTCTGAGGCTTTAACCTCAGATCCATCTTTCGGTCCGGCCCACGGGATCGGCCCGGCGAGGACCCAACTTTCAGTCCGGATCCGGTCATAGTGCCAGACATCCGGACACCTGTTCTTACCGAACACTCCCCCTACGCGGACGCATCGGAGGTTAACTCTGGAAGCTCTGAGCAGGCCGGTCCGATCGAGCTCTCGACACTCGACGAGGCCCTAGATCGGATCTCGTCGATGAAAATTACTGACGATCCAACTCCGATCTGTTCTCAGATCGGGCTTAGCACGGGTCAGGACGAATTTTTCGTCCCACCCACCACCCACTTGGTAGCCACTGTCGAGGATTTAACCGACATGCTGGACTATGCCTCTGAGGAGGCAGATTATATGGATGAGGAGGATCACCCCCTCACCCCTGTTAACACCGGACGGTGGACTGCCACCTCCACATACGACGTCTATATGGTAGACACTCCGAAAAACGATGGCGGCAAATCGGATGAAGTGTCGTCAAGACGCCGAAAGCCGCATAAACGGTCAAAAGGAAAAAAGGGAAGAAAAGCTACCGATGGCACCGGGGAAGGGGACACCCCGGAAGACCTCGGAGATCTCGAAATCCCCGAACAACCGTTGGAGGGTCAGGAGAGGCCGGAAGACCGGCGCAACCCCGACGATCTAAATGATTCCGAGGACGACAATTACCTCCCCCCTGTCATAGAGGAGGAGGAAGCCGATGACTTCGCCATCCCTGATAATCTTGAAGATCAGGAGCTGTTTAGACAACAGCTTATAGCCACGGCCCGCAGCCTGAAAGCAAAAGAATGGCAACTTAAGGGCGAACAAGATGACCTCAACGATCGATGGACGAGAGTCCTCTCGGCTAAGGAAGGATACGACACCGGTCTATCGGACCAACCTAAGAGCTATCCACGCAGAAGGCTGCTGCCACAATTCGATGACGAGCTCACTGATACGCCGTCTCCCAAACATACCCCATATGACAAGCCAGACCGCCCTCCTCGAGGACGAGACAGGACGGATGACAACACCGGCTATAGGCCGATGATACCCCGTAGACGGGGAAAGGAGCCGCTAGAGCCCGATGACAGGTTCGACCTGCGACACGACCTGGACGATAGAGCAGGTCGTACGTGATCCATCTATGGATCCAGAGGATACTCACCCGATAGACGGGAAGGGTACCGACCTTGGCTCGACCGCAACCATAACGGACGGGGACAAAACCGGGCTAGGACAGACGCCAATCACCGGCGCGTCATAGCTCGGGTTAGAGGCGCTGCCCACCCACTGTGCTTCACAGACGAGGTGATGCAGCATCAGTTCCCGGAGGGGTTTAAACCCATAAACATAGAACAATACGATGGGACAACTGACCCAACCGTATGGATCGAGGACTTCCTCCTCCACATCCACATGGCACGAGGAGATGATCTCCACGCCATCAAGTACCTACCCCTGAAGCTCAAGGGGCCAGCTCGGCACTGGTTAAATAGCCTCCCCAAAAACTCCATTGGGTGCTGGGAGGACCTAGAGGATGCATTCCGATCTAACTTCCAGGGCACCTATGTTCGTCCGCCGGACTCCTCCGACCTAAGCAACGTCATCCAGAAGCCAGGAGAATCCACGCGGCTATTCTGGAATTGTTTCTTGACCAAGAAAAACCGGATCGTGGACTGCCTGGATGCGAAAGCAATAGCCTCTTTCAGGCACAATATTCGGGATGAATGGCTGGCCCGTCAGCTCTGCCAGGACAAACCAAGGACAATGTACGCCCTCACATCACTCATGACCCGCTTTTGCGCGGGCGAGGATAACTGGATAGCAAGACGTAGCTACAACCCCGAAGACTCCGGAACCTCCGAAGTTCGGGATGGAAACGGGAAACCGAAGCGCAACAAGAACAAGCGCCGGCACAATAATAGTGATGCCGATGACACGGCTGTTAACGCCGGCTTCCGAAACTCCCGACCTGGGCAGCGGAAGAAGCATCCTAAAGGCAATCCCGACGGACCCACCGCGCTGGACAAGATCATGGAGAGGCCTTGCCAGATCCACTGCACTCAAGAGAAGCCCGCCAACCACACCAACCGTAACTGTTGGGTGTTTAAACAGGCCGGCAGGCTCGCATCCGAGGACCAAGGCAAGAGCCCACGCAGCGAGGACGAGGATGAACCCCGTGGTCTGATCAGTGGCGGACAAAAAAATTCCCTCCAGAGGTGAAAACAGTAAACAAGATATTCGCCACTCATATACCCAAGAAGGAGAAGAAGTGTGCCCTTCGAGATGTCTACGCCGTAGAGCCTGTAGCTCCGAAGTATAACCCATGGTCGGCATACCCGATCACCTTCGATCGCCGCGACCACCCGACCAGTATCCGCCATGGGGGTTCGGTCGCCCTCGTCCTAGACCCTATCATAGACGGGTATCACCTCACAAAAGTCCTAATGGACGGAGGAAGTAGCCTGAATCTGATTTACTCAGACACGGTGAAAAAGATGGGCATAGATCCATCAAGGATCAAACCCACCAACACTACCTTTAAAGGAGTGATCCCAGGTGTAGAAGCCCGGTGCACGGGCTCCGTGAGCCTGGAAGTAGTGTTCGGCTCGCCCGACAACTTTCGAAGCGAGGACTTGATCTTCGACATCGTACCTTTCCGAAGCGGCTATCACGCCTTGCACGGCCATACAGCGTTCGCTCACTTTAACGCCGTCCCACACTACGCATACCTCAAGCTCAAGATGCCCGACCCCAAGGGGGTCATTACTGTTAACGGCAACACAGAGCGCTCCCTCCGAACTGAGGAACATGCGTTGGCCCTGGCGGCCGAATTCCATTACACTGATGATCGGCAAACGCCGACACCGGCCGTAAAGGCACCCAATTTTGGGAAGCGAGCTCGGTCTCAAACCGACGTACCAGAACCTTCTTCTCCCCATAAATAGGGACTCGCCCCCCATCACACGGCCCTAGAACCAGCAAAGTACGTGCCGAGGAGGCACAACTTCGCGCTCAAATTCCATGGGCAGCGGTGGGGAAAAAATATTAAAGGGTAAGTGTTCGGCTGAACCGAACTATCACCATCAACATATCTTAGGATACACTACAGGTACCATAAAGTACCTGCTACGGCGCAAAGCTCATTCACACTTCGGCGACTTCTCAAGACTTTCCTCCAAAGTCCGCTCGCCGAACAATATACCCATCGCGGTATACAACTCCTTGGGAGACACAGGAGCGGACAAGCGACAGGGCACATCGAGGACGTCAGGTCACCTACCGAAGACCCTTGGTACAACCCCTCCTGTAAGGTTTATATTTCATTTTTAATACATGTAAACAGTTGTATCGGCAATTTGAATAATAAGAGTTGTTGAGTAAAATACAGATGTATCATGCATGATCACTTCGCTGTTTTTGGCGCACTCTCTATTTTCCCTCTCTTCTTGCGAACCTGTTTGGTATACTTTACGTTGCAACCAGCTAATAGACCGGGGGCTCGAACTACAAAAAATCGCCCTAAGCAGAACTGATTTTGTGTTCGGCGTCTTGGAATTCCGCTTTATATGCATTGGTTCCGAACTATGTCTTGGGTCAATAGTTGGGTTGCCCGGCTCCTGTGCTTGCCCCTTTATGTTCCGCTCGTTCAGCTAAAAGGGCAAAGGGAGAACCGCTTCGATTGAGGTTCCGGCTAGCCTGGTCAAGCACCTCAGCGGAGAAAGCCGAAAACTGACTGTCATGGTATGCGAGAACCGGTCTGCGAATCCGAGCTTAACTAAATCTCGTCAGAGGTTATTCCGTGTCATACGATGGGTTTGGTATTAGTACAAACCATGTGATATAGGCTTTGGCCATGGTTCATCCGAACATCACAAACACCTGGGGGCTAGTCATCAGCCCCCCGCACTCCTTTCTTGCACCCCTACGGCTAAGTGAAAGTAATAAAGCACTATGGTCCGATTGTCTTGTCCGCCCCACACTGCCGCCTTCGGTTACCGATAGCTCGGCTAAGGGTAACAATGCATTGGCAGAGACACCCTACATAGTATCTACATGGGGGCTGAAGCCGACGACTCGCAACTTTCAGTTTTAACGGCCACACAGGAGTTATAAAGGATGCAAAACATGAAAGACATGATAAACCATGCATTTTACATATAAACGCGTTCAAAGATCTTCGGACATATTACAACGCTTTACTCATAAATGTTCTCTCTCGAACACTGCGACTCTATCGCTCGAGCACCCTCCATTACTCCGGAGAAGTATAGCTCGGGGCGCCTATGTTCCTTTCCAGGAGGCGGAGGGGCGGTGGCTATCTTCATTGGATCCAGCCCGGGCCAGTGCACCTTGGCCTTCGCAAAGGTCATCCGAGATCCCTCGATATAGGAAGATCGCCTTAGCACGTCGATCCGGGGCGAGGCGTCGCTCAGCTTCTGCACCAGGTCGAAGTAGCTGCCCGGCAGTGGCTCGTTGGGCCATAGTCGGATGCAGAGATCCTTCATGGCCGGCTCCGCCATCCAGTGTAGCTCCATCAGCTGCTTCAGCTGCTCAACAAGGAGAGGAGAGCGCTCGGGGGCTTCAAATTGCGCCCAAAACAACCGGGCTTCATCTCCTTCTCCACGCGAAGCATAGAATTGGTTTGTGTCCGCGGCGCTCTTCTGGAGGTCCGAGCAGGCGCCTGAGGAACGCCATACTTGGGTAAGCAATTTGAACTTGCTATCCCCGAAGACACACTGCAATAAAAACGGCTTACCATCCATGATAGCCTTAGCTTGGCTGACTTGCTCTTCAAAAGATCGCCTATCCACCCGCTCCTTTTGGAGATCGGTTTTCAGGGTGGATAGTTCGGCGGCTTGCTCCTTGCCTTTCCGCTCAAGGTCCTCGCACTTTTGGCCGGCGTCCTTGAGCTCCTCTTGGATTTCCTCCACCCGAGCCTCATGCTTGTCGCTTGTGGCTCTCAAGGCGGATAGCGCGGTAGCCGCTTCCTTGGCCGCTGCCCTCTCAACCGCAGCCTCCTGCTTTGCCTTCTCAAGCTCGGCCTTGAGCTTCTCTATCTCCTTCGCCGAGGCTGCGCAAGCATTAAAACATATCAAACAAATATTGCGTTGACAGTACAGTATTGAAGAATTTCGATATTCTAATCCGGTTTACCTTGCGCCTCGTCGAATCTCTTGTTCAGAGCATCCAGCTCGTCTTCGGAGCTCTTGAGCTTCCGATTCAGCTCGTCCAGCTCGGCAGCATTAGCAGCCGCCGCCGTCGACGAAGCCTGTAAAACATAAAACAATATCAAGTTACATGGTTCGAAACTTCCGTACTGTCATAAATATGATCCTGTGTCCGGTCCTTTTTGTTGGAAATATGCCCTAGAGGCAATAATAAATTGGTTATTATTATATTTCCTTGTTAATGATAATCGTTTATTATCCATGCTATAATTGTATTGATTGGAAACTCAAATACATGTGTGGGTACATAGACAACACTGTGTCCCTAGTAAGCCTCTAGTTGACTAGCTCGTTGATCAAAGATGGTTAAGGTTTCCTAGCCATTGACATGAGATGTCATTTGATAACGGGATCACATCATTAGGAGAATGATGTGATGGACAAGACCCAAACTGTAAACGTAGCATTTGATCGTGTCAGTTTATTGCTATTGTTTTCTGCATGTCAAGTATCTGTTCCTTTGACCATGAGATCATGCAACTCACTAACACCGGAGGAATACCTTGTGTGTATCAAACGTCGCAACGTAACTGGGTGACTATAAAGGTGCTCTACAGGTATCTCCGAGGGTGTCTGTTGGGTTGGCATGGATCAAGACTGGGATTTGTTACTCCGTATGACGGAGAGGTATCTCAGGGCCCACTCGGTAATACAACATCACAATGAGCCTTGCAAGCAATGTGACTAAAGTGTTAGCCACGAGATCTTGTATTACGGAACGAGTAAAGAGACTTGCCGGTAACGAGATTGAACTAGGTATAGTGATACCGACGATCGAATCTCGGGCAAGTAACATACCGAAGAACAAAGGGAACAGCATACGGGATTAACTGAATCCTTGACATAGAGGTTCGACCGATAAAGATCTTCGTAGAATATGTAGGAGCCAATATGGGCATCCAGGTCCCGCTATTGGTTATTGGCCGTAGAGGTGTCTCGGTCATGTCTACATAGTTCTCGAACCCGCAGGGTCTACACACTTAACGTTTGGTGACGATTAGTATAATTGAGTTATTATGATGGTGACCGAAAGTTGTTCGGAGTCCCGGATAAGATCCCGGACATAACGAGGATCTCCGGAATAGTCCGGAGGTAAAGATTGATATATGTGATAATAGTGTTTTGATCTCCGGAAGAGTTCCGAAGTTCACCGGAAGGGGTTCCGGATGTTTACCGAAGTGTTCGGGTGCAGCAACACTTTATATGAGCCAAAGGGATAAAGCCCACAAGGTATTGGAAAGTGCAAAAGTAGTTTTGCTGCCGCGTAAGCGGTACTACCGCTTGGTGAAGCGGTACTACCGCCCGAGCGGTACTACCGCTTGTGTGAAGCGGTACTACCGCCCAAGCGGTACTACCGCTTGTGTGAAGCGGTACTACCGCTTGTGCGCGGCTGTGCACGGTTCGGCAGGGATCCGAGTTGGACTCTTTCCCTGCGGGCCAAACCGACCTTGTGCGGGCAAAACCGACCCGGAGGAGGCTTTTACTCCAAGTTTAGACCCCAAGGCTCAACATATAAATAGAGGGGCAGGGCTAGCACACGGGACACATCAGGATTTCCCAAGCCGTGTGCGGCAACCCTAACCCTCTAGTTCCTCCGTCATAATCTCCGTAGTGCTTGGCGAAGCCCTGCAGAGATCGTTCCTCACCACCATCACCACGCCGTCGTGCTGCTGGAACTCAACCACTACTTCATCATCGCTCGCTGGATCGAGGAGGTGAAGGCGTCATCAAGCCGTACGTGTGTTGAACGCGGAGGTGCCGTCCGTTCGGCACTAGATCGGAAGGATCGTGATTGGATCGCGGGACGCTCGGCGATTTGGATCGCGAAGACGTTCGACTACATCAACCGCGTTTATTAACGCTTCCGCTTAGCGATCTACAAGGGTATGTAGATTCACTCTCCCTCTCGTAGATGCTCATCACCATGGATAGATCTTGCGTGTGCGTAGGAAAAATTTTTGTTTCCCATGCAATGTTCCCCAACAGTGGTATCAGAGCTAGGTCTATGCGTAGATGAGATCTCGAGTAGAACACAAACGAGTTGTGGGCGTGGGTGTATACATATTGCTTGCCGTTACTAGTTGATACTTGATTCAGCGGTATTGTGAGATGAAGCGGCCCGGACCGACATTACGCGTACGCTTACGCGAGACTGGTTTTACCGCTGCGTGCACTTGTTGCATAAAGGTGACTGGCGGGTGTCTGTCTCTCTCACTTTAGTTGAATCGGTTCAATGAAGAGGGTTCTTTTAGAAGATCAAAAAGCAATCACTACACCACGTTGTGGTTTTGCGTAGGTAAGAACGGTTCTTGCAAACCCGTAGCAGCCACGTAAAATTTGCAACAACAATTAGAGGACGTCTAACTTGTTTTTGCAGGGTATGTTGTGATGTGATATGGCCAATTACATGATGAGATATATGTGATGTATGAGATGATCATGTTTTGTATAGAATATCACGACTTGCATGTCGATGAGTACGGCAACTGGCAGGAGCCATAGAGTTGTCTTTAATTATTGTATGACCTGCGTGTCAATCATTAAGCGCTATGTAATGCTTTACTTTATCGCTAAACGTTAGCTATAGTCGTGGAAGCAACAGTCGGCGCGACAACCTTATGGCGACACGTTGATGGAGATCAAGATGATGGAGATCATGGTGTCATGCCGGTGACGATGGAGATCATGCCGGTGCTTTGGAGATGGAGATCAAAAGCACAAGTTCATGGCCATATCATGTCACTTATGATTTGCATGTGATGTTAATCCTTTTATGCATCTTATTTTGCTTAGGACGACGGTAGCATTATAAGGTGATCCCTCACTTAAATTTCAAGATAAATTGTGTTCTCCCCAAGTGTGCACCGTTGCGAAAGTTCGTCGTTTCGAGACACGCCGTGATGATCGGGTGTGATAGACTCTACGTTCGCATACAACGGGTGTAAGCCATGTTACACGTGCGGAACACTCGGGTTAAACTTGACGAGCCTAGCATGTACAGACATGGCCTCGGAACACAAGAGACCGAAAGGTCGAACATGAGTCATATAGTAGATATGATCAACATGAAGATGTTCACCATTGAAACCACCTCAACTCACGTGATGATCGGACTTGAGTTGGTGGATTTGGATCATGTTACACTCGAATGATCGGAGGGATGTCAATTTGAGTGGGAGTTTTTAAGTAATATGATTAACTAAACTCATTATCTAAGAACAATAGTCTAAGTTGTCTTTGCTATATTTATGTTGTAGATCATGGCTCGCGCAGTAGCACCCCTGAATTTTAATGCGTTCCTAGAGAAAGCTAAGTTGAAAGATGATGGAAGTAACTTTGTGGACTGGGCCCGTAATCTAAGGATTATCCTTACGGCTTCCCAGAAGGCTTATGTCCTTGATGCACCGCTTGGTGATCCACCCGCTCCAGTTGAGTCTCTAGACGTTGTGAACGCCTGGCAGGCTCGTTCTGATGATTACTCAATAGTTCAATGTGCAATGTTGTATGGCTTAGAACCGGGACTTCAAAGACGTTTTGAACGTCATGGAGCATATGAGATGTTCCAGGAGTTGAAGTTTATCTTTCAGAAGAATGCCCGGATCGAGAGATATGAGATCTCCGATAAGTTCTATGCTTGCAAGATGGAGGAGAACGGGTCTATCAGTGATCACGTGCTCAGAATGTCTGGGTACTCCACCCGTCTGGCTGAGTTAGGGATATCCCTTCCGCCAGAGGCTATCACTGACAGAGTTCTTCAATCATTGCCACCTAGCTACTAAAGCTTCGTGTTGAACTATAACATGCACGGGATGAACAAGTCAGTCGCCGAGCTGTTTGCGATGTTGAAAGCCGCTGAGTCTGAAATTCAGAAGGAGCATCAAGTGTTGATGGTCAATAAAACCACTAGTTTCAAGAAAAATGGCAAGGGTAAGAAGGGTAACTCCAAGCAGAGTGGCAAAGCAGTTGCTCCTCTCGTGAAGAAACCCAAGGCTGGACCCAAACCAGAAACTGTGTGTTTTCATTGCAAGGGAACTGGACACTGGAAGCGGAACTGCCCCAAGTATTTGGCTGACAAGAAGGCGGCCAACAACAAACAAGGTATATATGATATACATGTTATTGATGTGTACCTTACCAACTCTCGTTGTAGTGCCTGGGTATTTGATACCGGTGCGGTTGCTCATATTTGCAACTCAAAACAGGAACTGCGGAATAGACGGAGGCTGGCAAAGGACGAAGTGACGATGCGCGTGGGAAATGGTTCCAAGGTTGATGTGATCACCGTCGGCACGCTCGCTCTTCGATTACCATCGGGATTAGTGATGAACCTGAATAATTGTTATTTAGTGCCTGCGTTAAGCATGAACATTATATCTGGATCTTGTTTATTGCGAGACGGTTACTCATTTAAATCAGAGAATAATGGTTGTTCTATTTATATGAGTAATATCTTTTATGGTCATGCACCCGATGTGAGGGGTTTATTCTTATTGAATCTCGATAGTAATGATACACATGTTCATAACATTGATGCCAAAAGATGTAGAATTGATAATGATAATACCACTTTCTTGTGGCACTGCCGTTTAGGTCATATTGGCGTAAAACGCATGAAGAAGCTCCATGCTGATGGACTTTTGGAGTCACTTGATTTTGAATCACTTGACACATGTGAGCCATGCCTCATGGGCAAGATGACTAAAACGCCGTTCTCTGGAACAATGGAACGGGCAAGTGACTTATTGGAAATCATACATACTGATGTGTGCGGTCCGATGAGTATTGAGGCGCGCGGTGGTTATCGTTACTTTCTCACCTTCACTGATGACTTAAGTAGATATGGGTATATTTACTTAATGAAACACAAGTCTGAAACATTTGAAAAGTTCAAACAATTTCAGAGTGAAGTTGAGAATCATCGTAACAAGAAGATTAAATTCCTACGATCTGATCGAGGAGGAGAATATCTGAGTTATGAGTTTGGCAGTCACTTAAGACAGTGTGGAATTGTTTCACAATTGACACCGCCTGGAACACCACAGCGTAATGGTGTGTCCGAACGTCGTAATCGAACCTTATTGGATATGGTGCGATCTATGATGTCTCTTACCGATTTGCCACTATCGTTTTGGGGTTATGCATTAGAGACAGCTGCATTCACTTTAAATAGGGCACCATCGAAATCCGTTGAGACGACGCCATATGAACTTTGGTTTGGCAAGAAGCCAAAGCTGTCGTTTCTTAAAGTTTGGGGATGTGATGCTTATGTCAAAAAGCTTCAGCCTGAAAAGCTGGAACCCAAAGCGGAGAAATGCGTCTTCATAGGATACCCAAAAGAGACAGTTGGGTATACCTTCTACCTCAGATCCGAAGGCAAAGTGTTTTTCGCTAAAAACGGAACATTTCTTGAGAAAGAGTTTCTCTCGAAAGAATTGAGTGGGAGGAAGATAGAACTTGATGAGGTTGTTGAACCTTTACTTCAACCTGAGAGTAGCGCAGCGCAGAAAGTTGTTTCTGTGGAGCCTACATTAGCTGAAGAGGAAGTTAATGATGATGATCATGAAGCTTTGGATCAAGTTGCTATCGAACCTCGTAGGTCGACAAGGACGCGTACTGCTCCTGAGTGGTACGGCAACCCTGTCTTAGAGGTCATGTTGTTAAACAACGATGAACCTACGAGCTATGGAGAAGCGATGATGGGCCCGGATTCCGAGAAGTGGTTAGAGGCCATGAAATCCGAGATGGGATCCATGTATGAAAACAAAGTATGGACTTTGGAAGTATTACCTGAAGGGCGTAAGGCCATTCAGAACAAATGGATCTTTAAGAGGAAGACGGACGCGAACGGTAATGTCACCGTCTATAAAGCTCGACTTGTGGCAAAGGGTTTTTCACAAGTTCAAGGAGTTGACTACGATGAGACCTTCTCACCTGTAGCGATGCTTAAGTCCGTCAGAATCATGTTAGCAATAGCTGCCTTTTTCGATTATGAAATTTGGCAGATGGATGTCAAAACAGCGTTCCTTAACGGTTACCTTAAGGAAGAGTTGTATATGATGCAACCAGAAGGTTTTGTCGATCCAAAGAAGGCTGACAAAGTTTGCAAACTCCAGCGATCCATTTATGGACTGGTGCAAGCATCTCGGAGTTGGAATCTTCGTTTTGATGAGGTGATCAAAGCGTTCGAGTTTATACAAGTTTACGGAGAAGCTTGTATTTACAAGAAAGTGAGTGGGAGCTCTATAGCGTTTCTAATATTATATGTGGATGACATATTGCTGATTGGAAACAATATAGAAATGCTGGAAAGCGTAAAGGAATATTTGAACAAGAGTTTTTCAATGAAGGACCTAGGAGAAGCTGCTTTCATATTAGGCATCAAGATCTATAGAGATAGATCAAGACGCTTAATAGGACTTTCACAAAGCACATACCTTGATAAGATTTTGAAGAAGTTCAAAATGGATCAGTCCAAGAAGGGGTTCTTGCCTGTTTTGCAAGGTGTGAAGTTGAGTAAGACTCAATGCCCAGTGACTGCAGAAGATAGAGAAAAGATGAGTGTCATCCCCTATGCTTCAGCCATAGGCTCTATCATGTATGCAATGCTGTGCACAAGACCCGATGTCAGCCTTGCCATAAGTATGGTCGGAAGGTTTCAAGGTGATCCAGGAATGGAACACTGGACGGCGGTCAAGAATATCCTGAAGTACCTGAAAAGGACTAAGGACATGTTTCTCGTTTATGGAGGTGATCAAAGAGCTCGTCGTAAAGGGTTACGTCGATGCAAGCTTTGACACTGATCCGGATGACTCTAAGTCGCAAACCGGATACGTATTTATTCTTAATGGGGGTGCGGTTAGCTGGTGCAGTTCCAAGCAAAGCGTGGTAGCAGATTCTACATGCGAAGCGGAGTACATCGCTGCCTCGGAGGCGGCGAAGGAAGGTGTCTGGATGAAGGAGTTCATGACAGATCTTGGAGTAGTGCCTAGTGCACTTGACCCAATGACTCTGTTTTGTGATAATACTGGTGCCATTGCTCTAGCCAAGGAACCAAGATTTCACAAGAGGACCAGACACATAAAGCGACGTTTCAATTCCATCCGCGATTACATCAAGGAGGACGACATAAATATTTGCAAAGTACACACGGATCTAAATGTTGCAGATCCGATGACTAAACCTCTTCCAAGGGCTAAACATGAACAACACCAGAACTGCATGGGTGTTCGATTCATTACAATGTAAATCACATAGTGATGTGAACTAGATTATTGACTCTAGTGCAAGTGGGAGACTGTTGGAAATATGC
The DNA here is from genome assembly GCA_039707655.1 of Elymus sibiricus. Classification (NCBI taxonomy): domain Eukaryota; kingdom Viridiplantae; phylum Streptophyta; class Magnoliopsida; order Poales; family Poaceae; genus Elymus; species Elymus sibiricus. The sequence goes on along the minus strand of CM077665.1, from coordinate 213,481,421 downwards.
CCTAGAGGCAATAATAAATTGGTTATTATTATATTTCCTTGTTAATGATAATCGTTTATTATCCATGCTATAATTGTATTGATTGGAAACTCAAATACATGTGTGGGTACATAGACAACACTGTGTCCCTAGTAAGCCTCTAGTTGACTAGCTCGTTGATCAAAGATGGTTAAGGTTTCCTAGCCATTGACATGAGATGTCATTTGATAACGGGATCACATCATTAGGAGAATGATGTGATGGACAAGACCCAAACTGTAAACGTAGCATTTGATCGTGTCAGTTTATTGCTATTGTTTTCTGCATGTCAAGTATCTGTTCCTTTGACCATGAGATCATGCAACTCACTAACACCGGAGGAATACCTTGTGTGTATCAAACGTCGCAACGTAACTGGGTGACTATAAAGGTGCTCTACAGGTATCTCCGAGGGTGTCTGTTGGGTTGGCATGGATCAAGACTGGGATTTGTTACTCCGTATGACGGAGAGGTATCTCAGGGCCCACTCGGTAATACAACATCACAATGAGCCTTGCAAGCAATGTGACTAAAGTGTTAGCCACGAGATCTTGTATTACGGAACGAGTAAAGAGACTTGCCGGTAACGAGATTGAACTAGGTATAGTGATACCGACGATCGAATCTCGGGCAAGTAACATACCGAAGAACAAAGGGAACAGCATACGGGATTAACTGAATCCTTGACATAGAGGTTCGACCGATAAAGATCTTCGTAGAATATGTAGGAGCCAATATGGGCATCCAGGTCCCGCTATTGGTTATTGGCCGTAGAGGTGTCTCGGTCATGTCTACATAGTTCTCGAACCCGCAGGGTCTACACACTTAACGTTTGGTGACGATTAGTATAATTGAGTTATTATGTTGGTGACCGAAAGTTGTTCGGAGTCCCGGATAAGATCCCGGACATAACGAGGATCTCCGGAATAGTCCGGAGGTAAAGATTGATATATGTGATAATAGTGTTTTGATCTCCGGAAGAGTTCCGAAGTTCACCGGAAGGGGTTCCGGATGTTTACCGAAGTGTTCGGGTGCAGCAACACTTTATATGAGCCAAAGGGATAAAGCCCACAAGGTATTGGAAAGTGCAAAAGTAGTTTTGCTGCCGCGTAAGCGGTACTACTGCTTGGTGAAGCGGTACTACCGCCCGAGCGGTACTACCGCTTGTGTGAAGCGGTACTACCGCCCAAGCGGTACTACCGCTTGTGTGAAGCGGTACTACCGCTTGTGCGCGGCTGTGCACGGTTCGGCAGGGATCCGAGTTGGACTCTTTCCCTGCGGGCCAAACCGACCTTGTGCGGGCAAAACCGACCCGGAGGAGGCTTTTACTCCAAGTTTAGACCCCAAGGCTCAACATATAAATAGAGGGGCAGGGCTAGCACACGGGACACATCAGGATTTCCCAAGCCGTGTGCGGCAACCCTAACCCTCTAGTTCCTCCGTCATAATCTCCGTAGTGCTTGGCGAAGCCCTGCAGAGATCGTTCCTCACCACCATCACCACGCCGTCGTGCTGCTGGAACTCAACCACTACTTCATCATCGCTCGCTGGATCGAGGAGGTGAAGGCGTCATCAAGCCGTACGTGTGTTGAACGCGGAGGTGCCGTCCGTTCGGCACTAGATCGGAAGGATCGTGATTGGATCGCGGGACGCTCGGCGATTTGGATCGCGAAGACGTTCGACTACATCAACCGCGTTTATTAACGCTTCCGCTTAGCGATCTACAAGGGTATGTAGATTCACTCTCCCTCTCGTAGATGCTCATCACCATGGATAGATCTTGCGTGTGCGTAGGAAAAATTTTTGTTTCCCATGCAACGTTCCCCAACACTTTTAAGGGCTGTTAGAACGTTCCGAACACATATTGTCTTATGTATAGTTCGGACAATGGTCTATTATTGACCCCCAGGTAAGTTTTTCCAAACTCACCTGGGGCTCGGGGGCTGTCATGTATATAATGATAACACAAAGAAATTAATATTTCACAACATAGAGCATTACATGGCTTACCTGAAAGCCCATTAGGAGACCGTTGAAGGCCTCCTTCAGTCCGCTATCTACGGACTGAATGCTCTGCAATACCGCACCCATAAGGGTGCGGTGCTCCCCGGAGATGGAGGCGCTTGACAAAGCCTCCCCCATAGCCGGTCACCCATTGGTCGGTGGTGCCGGTGGGGATCGGTTGACCCGATCTCCAATCGGAGATTGAACCGGTGCCTCCGGAGGCATGGTGCGCTCCGGAGACAGCCTTGGAGGTGACTGGACATCTCCTCGTCCGGTCTCCTCAATATCCGGGAGGGGCTTCTCCCCCGGGTCTTCGGCGGCCGAGGTGTTAGCCTCGACCATAACGTCATCGCCCCCGCCTGTGGTGTCTGGCTCCAAAGGAGCCTGTTGGGATGACACCTCCGTGGCATCCTTCGCGGCGCCCGGAGGAGAGGGGTGCGATGCGGTCCCGCTCGCGGCCAGCTCGGTGGGCGGGGTCTCCCCGTCCGAGTTTTGGTCGGTGGGGAGAACGCGTGGTGGGCTGCAAGTCAGTAGGCGCTCACATGTTAATAAACATTTAAAACTTAGCACTAATAGCTCGGGAAGTCTTCGGATCTTTACCTTCGAGGTGGGGGCTTGACCCTGAGGGTCCTTCGTGGAACCCTCTCGAAGTCCTCGGACTCGGTATCCGAGTCCGAACTGTCGTCGAACAACACTACCTGTGTCCGGCGTGCTTTCTTCGGGGCGGGAGGAGGTACATCCTCCGAGGCGTCCGATGACGCCGCCCTCTTTCCTGCGAGGGGAGAATCACCTCCCCCCTCACCCTCTTGCTCCTCCTCTTGATTCGAGGAGGCGTGGGTTTCTTCGGACACATCCCCTAGCTGGTCCCTGATGGGCAGGCCTGCTCGGACTGGTTTCTTCTTTTGTTCCTTCTTTTCTGGCGCCTTGTAAGGCGCCATGACGAGCATCTCCGACAGCAGCGGAGACCTGGGGTCTTCGGGCTGTGGAGCAGGACACTTGATGCCCGTGGCCTTGCTCAACCATTCCTGCGGAAGTGATCATAAAGTGCTTAGATTTTCTTTAGGAAAATAGAGCCGATCAAATAATGCTGTGCTATACCTCGGAACGGGGCTTGTCGGCGCTTAAGCCCTGGTCCTCCTTGGCCGGCCACTTCTCCTGCGCCTTGAACAGCGCCTTCCACAGCTTCTCCCGAGTGGTGCGGAAGAGCTGACGAATCATAGGATCATCGTCAGTCCAATAAGTCCACATGGGAGAGGCACGATGCTGGCAGGGGAGGATGCGCCACCGGAGCATGATCTGGACCACGTTGGTCAGGTCGATGTTGTCCTTGATCAGGGAGGCGATGCCCCTCTGCAGGTCATCCACCTCGGTATCCGACCACCAGTCGAGGCCCTTTCGGACCCATGAGGTCAATCTGGTCGGTGGGCCGGATCTGAATTCAGCAGGAATAGTTCCGCCCTCCTCCCTTGGCTCGGTGATGTAAAACCACTCTTTTTGCCAAGTCTTGATGGTGTCGATGAAGGTGTCGGATGGCCATACTGCGCGGGGAAGCTTGCTGATGACCGCCCGCCGCAGTCTGCGTGTGCGCCTGCGACACACTTCGGCTTGATGTTGAAGATCTTGAGCCACAGTCTGAAGTGTGGTCCGACCCGCAAGAAGGCCTCGCAGACGATGATGAAGGCCGATATATGCATGAAAGAGTTCGGCGGGAGGTTGTGGAAGTCGAGTCCGTAGAAGAACATGAGGCCCCTCACAAAGGGGTGGAGCGGGAAGCTAAGTCCTCGGATGAAATGAGGAATGAAAACCACCCTCTCTCCTTGTTTGGGGGTGGGGATCACCTGGCCCTCCTCCGCGGCACGGTGGAAGATATTGGCGGGGAGGTAGCCGGCGTCCTTGAGGTCCCGGATGTCCTGGTCTGTGACCGTGGAAGCCTCCCACTTGCCGTTGGAGCCGGAGCTGGCCATGGCTGAGCTCGGAGGAGGAAGGGTGGAAAACCTAGATCTGGGCTCTGGAAGCTCGGAAGATTGGAGAAGCAGGGATGCGAATGGGAAGTGCGGTTAAAGCCTTGGGGTTTTCTTTCCCTTTTATTAGGCTTGGCGCTGGTTAGCCTCCCTTCACTGCGCCGTGAATCCCTCCGCTTCCCAAGACGTGCGTGCCATTATACGCGCATGATTAAACATATCCCGTGTGAAACGGAGCAGGATCTGTGCATTGATGGATCTTGTTGGTGAAAACGGCCTCGAAACACGAATCGAGTCTTTACGACTGGCTCAGCGGTCGTGGTGGGCCGTGACCTTTCATATGAAAAGTTGTCAGGGAGCACTATTTACTCCTTGACGTTTGGCCTTCAGGGCCGGTTACTCATGGTGTTCGGATGATCTATGATCGGGGAAGCTACACGACGTCGGAGGCCGAACTAATTCGGCCGATCACTATTTGGAGGAAGGAACTCGCCTCGCAAGCCGAAGACTTTGATCATGTGAAGCAGCTGGAGCTAGGACCCTTGGCGTTGGAGGCTAGTTCGGGGGCTACTGAGGGAGTCCTGGTTTAAGGGGTCCTCGGGAGGCCGACCTATTTCTTATGGGTCGGACTATATGGGCCGCTTGCCGAGCGCTGGATCGATCGAAGACTCTGTCTCTAGGAAGGAAGCTTCGAGAATCGTGACGTGTCCTCCACGATTGGAGTACTGAGTAGGAATGTTTATCCCTTCGACGTGTAACCGACCATGTGTAAACCCTAGGTACCCTCGGCGTCTATATAAGCCGGAGGGTTTTAGGTTGTAGGCCGACAGAACTCATCTAGGGTTTTAGCTACTCGATCTCGAGGTAGATCAACTCTGTAATCCTCATATCATCAATATAATCAAGCAGGACGTAGGGTATTACCTCCATAGGAGGGCCCGAACCTGGGTAAAACCTTGTCCCCCTCGTCTCCTATTACCATCGATTCTAGTCTCACAGCTCGGGACCCCCTACCCGAGATCCGCCGGTTTTGACACCGACAACAACCCCGACTGTTTCTTAGGCACGTCCGAGGCGCCGTTGACATTTCCGAATGTTGATCACTCAAACATTAAAACCTCAAGGATTCGGGGGCTACTGATGAGGTTGCCTACCATGGTAGGGTCACCAGCCTGACATCTAGGGCCCACCTATGATCCCTCATTATCATTAAAGCCTCTGTGCCAATATGCGTTCGGATGCATATGAAGATCCACTCGGACGCTTCAAGTCACTCGGTTGTCCACGGTCATTCCGTCATATGGAAGCTCAGGCGACTCAGGAGACGCAGCGCCCGTGGGACTTGAAGAGACGCACATTGCGTCATTGATTATGCGTTACCAGTAACGCAGTACTTAATCAGCCGTTCCTGTAACATTTCATCGACTAGCATTTATAGCCCTAATGATGGCGCCCGGCCGGTGATGGCGCACTCTATATAAGCCACCCTCGGGCGCCATAGCAAGGGTTCCAACCCTGTGTAATCTTCTACTACTCATAAGCAAACACCAAGCCTCCGGGCTCGAGACGTAGGGCTTTTATCACTACCGAGTGAGGCCCGAACTCGTACACATCCGAGTGCACACTTGCGCCATAGCCAGACTTCGCCCCTCCTTTCGTACCCCTAGTACTATTGTCAGGTTCATTCTCATGGCAGGATCTCTAGCGTCTTATCCTATCGTGACCTCCCCTATTGGCTCTCTTTCCAGCTCTATTTGCAACAACCAAGCATAGTCTCCCACATTATTGGAAGACGAGGAGGACATACTTCCTGGCCACTCATAGGAAACAACTTGTGATGTGGAGGTCAAAACAGCGAGGAGTATATATAATGAACTTTTCCCATGGAGGACAAGTCTTCGGAAGGAAAACGGAGACGGGAAGGTGCACGTGGGTCCCACAAGCCTGAGTGACATGCCCCAGGGGAGTGCCACGTTAGCTTGTGGCCCCCTCGTGCACTTTCTTGGCTGGTTCTTATTTTCCTATTTTTTTTAATATTCTAAAACACACAAAAAGTACTTTTATGCAAGTTTTGGAGTCGGTTTACTTACTGTATCACATACCTATTCGTTTTTCAGGGTTCTGGACTGCTCCAGAAGGTTTCATTTATGTATTCCTCTGAGGTAATTACTTGAATCATATTTTTTCAGCATTAATGGGTGTACCTGCACTATAATGTTTAATTCTTTCCCAATGAAGACCCTCGGATTCGTGCCTTCGGCGTGATTGATCTTGATAGCTCCAGAGCAATAAACTTCTTCACTGATATAGGGTCCTTCACATTTGGAGAGATGTTTTCCTACAAAGAATCTAAAACGAGAATTGTATAATAGAACTTGGTCGCCTACGTTAAATTTTTCGCTTTTGGATTCTCTTGCCATGCCATATTTTAACCTACTCATTAAATAGCTTTGCATTTTTGTAGGCTTGTGTTGTCCATTCATCGAGAGAGCTAATATCAAATTACTTTTTTTCGCTGGCAAACTTAAATCATAATTAAGTTCTTTAACTGCCCAATATGCTTTAGGTTCCAATTCAAGCGGTAGATGGCATGCTTTTCCATAGACCATTTTATATTGGGGACATACCAATAAGTTTCTGAGACCAATTTTCGCTAGATTGATTAACTGTCTTCTGTAGAATTAGCTTTATTTTTCTATTACACAATTCTACTTGACCACCAGAATGAGGGTGATAAGGGGAAGAATTTCTATGGTTTACATCATATTTAGCAAGGATTTTATGGAAAGCACCACGAAAAAAATGAGAACCACCATCGGTCATTAAATATCTAGGGACTCCAAACCTCAAAAAGTAACTTCCTTAAGCATTTTAATATAGGTGTTATGATCAGTACTACTAGTTGGAATAGCTTCTACCAACTTAGTAATGTAATCAACGGCAACTAAGATATGAGTGTATCCACTAGAAGAAGGAAAGGTCACATATAATCAAAGCCCCAGACATCAAATGGTTCTATAACAAGTGAATAATGCATAGGCATTTCCTGACGTCTACCAATATTACCAATTCTTCGATAGTCATCACAAGAAAGGACAAACTTACATGCATCCTTGAAGAGAGTAGGCCAATAAAAACCTGATTGTAATACCTTGTGCGCGGTGCTAACTCCAGAAGGGTGTCCTCTGTAGGGTTCAGAATGTCACTTCCTCAAAATATATTCCTGCTCATGCTCGGGTACAAAACTTCTAATAATACCATCTACTCCTTCTTTATATAAATGTGAGTCGTCCCAAAAGTAATGTTTCAAATCAAAGAACTTTTTCTTTTGCCAATATGTGTAACTAGGTGGTAAATATTTTGCAACAACGAAATTAGCATAATCTGCATGCCAAGGACTATTACAGGAGGTAGAAGTATTAATAACAGCTAATTTCTCATCGGAAAACTATGATCGATAGGCAGTGGGTCACCAAGGACATTTTCCATTTTAGATAAATTATCTGCTACAGGATTTCAGCTCCTTTTCTATCAACAATATGAAAATCAAACTCTTGCAATAAGAGTACCCACCTAATTAGTCTAGATTTAGCATCTTTCTTTTCATAATATATTTAATAGCAGCATGATTGGTGGGAATACTAACTTTAGAATCAACAATATAGTGTCTGAATTTATCACAAGCAAACACAATGGCTAAAAATTCTTTCTCAGTAGTAGCATTTTTTCTTTGAGCACTATCCCAAGTCTTACTAGCATAATGGATAACATTTAATTTATTATCGAATCTTTGACCTAGAACAGCACTAACAGCATAATCACTAGCATCACAAATAATTTCAAAGGCCAAGTTCCAATCAGGTGGCTGAACAATAGGTGTAGTGATTAAAGCTTTCTTAAGTATTTCAAAGGCTTCTACACAATCATCATCAAAGACAAATGGAACACCTTTTTGTAAGAGATTAGTGAGAGGTCTAGAAATTTTAGAAAAGACATTAATAAATCTCCTATAAAAACCAGCATGACCTAAGAAACTTCTTATACCTTTCATATTTTTAGGGCATGGCACTTTCTCAATTGCCGCAACTTTAGCTTTATCTACCTCCATACCTCTTACAGAAATTTGATGACCAAGGAGTATACCTTCATTCACTAAAAAGTGTCACTTCTCCTAGTTCAGGATGAGATTGGTCTCTTCACAACTCTGAAAGACTCGGTTAAGGGTGCTCAAGCAATCATCAAAAGAAGTTCCTTAAACGGAAAAAATCATCCATGAATACCTCAACAATTTTCTCACAGAAATCAGAGAATATGGCAGGCATGCATCTTTAGAAAGTAGTAGATGCACTACACAAACCAAAAGGCATACGTCTATAAGCATAAGTTCCAAAAGGACGGGTAAATGTAGTTTTCTCTTGATCTTCTTGTGATACAGGTATTTGAGAAAAAACAGAATAGCCATCTAGAAATCAAAAGTGTGTGCGCTTTGATAATCTTTCTAACATTCGAACAATGAAGGGCAAGGGGTAATGATCTTTTCTAGAAGTTTCATTTAATTTCCTAAAATCTATTACCATACAATAACTGATTACAATACTTTGTGGGATAAGTTCATTTTATCATTAGGGACAAAAGTATTGCAACCCTTCTTGGGAACACAATGAACGGGACTCGCCCATCTACTATCAGCAATAGGATTAATAATACCTACTTCCAAAAGCTTTAGTATTCCAGTTCTTACCTCATCATTCATTTTGAGATTCAAACGGTGTTAATGATCAACAATTGGCTTAGCCTCAGGCTCCATATTAATCTTGTGTTGACATAAGGTAGGGTTGATGCCCTTAAGATCATCTAGAGTATTTTCTATTGCAGCTTGATGCTACCTTAAAGTTTTCAATAATCTCTTTTCTTCATGCACTATAAGGTTAGCATTGATAATAATAGGATATATCTTCTTTTCATCAAGATAAGCATATTTCAAAGTATCAGGGAGTGACTTTAGTTCAAACACCGGATCACTCTTAGGCGGGAGAGGATCTCCTAAGGTTTCAATAAGTAAATTATGTTTAAATATGCGTGCTTGTCTATAGAGTATTTCATCTATTTCATTCATATGCATTGCATTCTCATGGTCTGGCTAATATTATTCCAAAGGATCTGTAGAGGTACAACAACAGAAGCAAGACCAATAAAATCATATTTACTAGATGGCTCAATAGCATGTGGTTGTCTATTAAACATAGAGAAATTAAAATCATGAGATACATCACCAAAATTAACTTTAACCTTTTCTGTAGCGCAATCAATTTCAGCATTAAAAGTATTCAAGAAAGGTCTACCAAATATTATGGGACAAAATCATCTTGTAGTGATCCAAGTACTAAGAAATCAGTAGGATATTTGATCTTACCACACAAGACTTCACCATCACTCACAATCCCAAGGGGCTAAATAGTATCTCTGTTTGCAAGCTTAATATGTGCAATATCATTCATGTCTTCCTGATATGAACAAAAAGGAACAACACTAATACTGGCACCTGAAAGCACAACTTGTCCCTAGGTGGTTTTGGTAATTAATAACAACATATATTTCATTGGACTAATGTTTCTACCAAGTTTATCACAGGAAAAAGTTCAATGATGGGATGGGTAAAGGATTGTGTAGAGAACCTCCCCAAGGAAAGGAAAGGAATAGCATTGGCCATAATTCAAGATTGAAGACTCTACATTTCATATTTTGTGAGAAATCGCTTTGAGTCCATAGGAAAGCCAATACTATTAAAAGGGGGTGAGGAATTCTGATGATCTGGTTGCTCAAGTGCTTAGATATTAGCTACCAAAAATACTCATCCAATCTCCCACAAAATACTCTGTCCAAAACCTAAAGTTCAAAATCGGTGCCACCAAGTTTTCCCACTCGGCCATACCGATTTTCCCTTGAGACGGAACCTAACCCAAACCCTAGCAACTCGGTACAACCAATAATGGTTTCGGTAAGACCGAGAAATAGTGACAAACTCTCTGGTTAGCTAATTCCTAAACTCGGAATTTCTGAGTTTGGTGAATCGGTGTCATCGAGATGAGGAACTGCCCTAGTCAGACCAAAATCAGTAGGACCGAGTTGTGTATATCGGTACCACCGAAAAGCCTAAAGTTGCTACATTTCGCACTAGTCGGTGCAAACGGGTTTTCACTTTGGTTTCACCGAGTTGGGCAATAATGTTGTAACGGCTGGATTTTTGGAGATGCCTATATATACCCCTCCACCACCTCTCACTCGTAAGAGAAGCACTCAGAACATACAATCACTTGTCCTATCCATTTTTCTAAGAGAGAGCGACCTACTCATGTGTTGAGATCAAGACATTCCACTCCAACCATATGGATCTTGATTTCTAGCCTCCCCAAATGGCTTTCCATCCAATCAATCTCTTCTACCCATGCCAAACATGTGAGAGAGTGATTAAGTGTTGAGGAGACTATCTTTTGAAGCACAAGAGCAAGGAGTTCATCATACTACCACATCTATTACCTTTTAGAGGGTGGTGCCTCCTAGATTGGTTAGGTGTCTGTAACGCCCAAGATGCAGTCCTATCCCTATTAAGGCGGGAGGGCCTCGACGGGGATAGAAGCGCATCTAGTCGTTTTGCAAGTACAGAAATCATTACATACATGTAAAGAAGAGATGAGTATATGAGTTTGCTTACACTCACCACAAGCTAAGTTACAAATCCACACAATTATTCATACATTCATCTAGAAGACAGGGTCCGACTACGGACGAAATCAAACGATAAAAGGAAGCAATGAAACTGCCTTCCTAGCCTAGGAACACAGCCACGAAGCTCCCCTACTCATCCGGATATGTCACGTACATACGCCTACGTTCTTCATCGTACTCCCACTGGAGCTTAGAAACGTCATCTGGCACGATCTCGTCAGTACCTGTACCTGTATTGTTGTAGTAATCTGTGAGCCACAGGGACTCAGCAATCTCATAACCCGGGTATCGAGACTATGTAAGCCAATAGGTGAGGAATGGTTAAGTGGTGAGGCTGCAGCAAGCACTAAGCATGTATTTGGTGGCTAACTTACGAGAACAAGAATTTAATATGGTGGCCTACACATGACGGACATGATCTAGAATGATCACTAAGTGATCCTGAACACCTACTTACGTCAAACATAACCCCACCATGTTCTCTCTCGGTTCCTGTTCACGAGTAGAGACGGTCATGGTTACGCACATAGTTGGTGTATCTTATTTGAGTTTACTTCAAGTTTACAATAACCGGGAGTTAAACAAATTTCCAAGTTGCCACATAACAGCGGGCACGGCTTCTCGAAAAGATTTAACCCTGCAGGGGTGCTCCAATTCATCCATCACAAACTAACCACACGCCGCGGGAATAACCTCGACCATGAAACCCGTGATCTCCTTGGAAATTCCATTGGAAAACCTCAACCTCGAGATAGCCCAAAGTATCCTCGGAATTTCTCGCGCAAGACATTCGAGAAAGGTAAAACAAGTCCAGCAAGACCGCCCCATGCGTCGAAGAACCCAATAGGAGCCGTGTATCTCATTCTCAGGACACGACCGGATGGGACTAGCTACGGGGAAAACCAATCCCCGAGTTTCCTCGAGGCGGCCCCGCAAGCAGCCCGGGTTGGACCAACACTCATGAGGAGCACTGGCCCGGGGGTTGATTAATTATCCATGGGGTAGCTGAGCCCTATGCATTTTAATTAGGTTGTTTAGCAAATGTAGTACCAATGTTGGGTCTTGCCAAACAAGTTTTAATCTAAAACGAATAGTCAAGGGGGTCCCCATAACAACCCCGAGCATGTTAGGAGCGCAAAATATGGAACATAACATCGGTACTCGGAACTAGGGCGGTAAAAGTGGAACAAAACACCGGGCAAAAGGACAAGCCTTCCACCTTACCAAGTATATATGTGCATTAAATTAAATAGCAATAATATTGTGATAACTCGGAAATCCAGGTTGGCACATGGAAACAGCTTGCACCTACAACTAGCAACGCTATAAGAAAAGGGCTGAGCAGCGGTAACATAGCCAATCGATGTTTGCTAGGAAGTGGAGGGGTTAGAAGCTTTCATGGCAATTTGGGAGGCTGACAAGAAACATAACGGTAGAAGCGAGACATCTAGCATAGCAAAAATAGTGTCGGGATCCGGGTACGATCATCTTGCCTGTTGGGTCTTCAGAGGGACAAAGAGCTGGGTCCTCGTAGGCGTTCTCTCCGGGATCCTCGTGCTCAGGCTCGACACTCGGGTCTACCCAAAGAGAAAACAACACCAAATAAACATACAAACAAAGTGCAATGCGCAAACAAGATGATGCATGACCAAATTGAAGTATTTAACATGGCAAGCCTATGCTAGTCATGTTTCTCATGCAATTATTAAGTTCTTTAGTATTCCGAACACAATCTTAAGATTATTTATATGAACATGGAAAAAGTGAATGCTTCTCGTAAAAACGATGCAAATGCATATGTAGAACGTTGCAAACAGAGTAACGGAACTCACGGAACACTCACGACAAGGTACGAACGGTAGCGGAGACAAAAACAAGGATGAATAGGGCCATGGGCTATTCCTCGGTATTCCAAGGATGCCACTAGATTGGAAATGAAAATCTAGCAAGAATAGACCTAAAGATCATGCAAAACCATAGGGTATAGCTCCCACAAGTCACAAAACATTCAAACACACAATCTGTCCACAAACAGCAACCTGTCATATTGTAGCACTCATAACAAGAGCTACAGCCAACTACAAATCACAACCAAGGCATGGTCATGACGTATACAGCATGCTCAACAATTCATCTATGTACAGGAACATAAATGAAAGCAAGGATCAATGGCATTTGAGCTCACAAGATGGCATGTTGAAACAGTTTTTAGGGACTTAGTGGAAATTCTAGTTTTATAGAATCTGAGTTAACATGATGGCCTCTTGACAGCAACAATTACATATGCTAGAGGACCTTTCATGCATGAAATTTAATAGGGTGATAGAGGACAACATGTACTTCAATTAACTACGTTGTGGCAATATCAAAACATCCATATATCAATGGCTATCATCTCCACAACATGACATATTGAGAATAGCAAATCTCCAGACTTGGTGAAATCACAAGTGGCAAACAGGGCATTATTAACAGAATGACATGTTTGACAGCAATTTTAATTAAGATGCAATAGCTCTACTTGCAAGCACTTGGCACAACCTAACAAAGACAACATTCTTAACAAAACATTACATTGAGCCAAACTCAAAGGAGCTATGAATTCATGGGAATCATCAAGACAACATGGCAACAAAATAACAGATTTTGACACTTGGAAATATTTGAGCATTTGAAAACAACATTTTTGGTGACATGTTGACAGCAAGAATACCACCCATATCATGATCTATCATGGCATGAAAAAGTACCAGGGGCTAGCACACACATCAATGAACATTTTTCATGTTGACAAGTTTATCTTATGATGCAAGAATAAAATCATTTGAAAAAGACAAAATGCCACCTTATCACAAAACAACATTTTCACAAACTTTCACAAATGATGAAACTAATGCCACTAATGGATTCACTGAATTTTTCTACCCCAAAAACATCTATCATAAGCCTATGGTCCTATGGACCAAACTCCCACAAATTTAATTTGAAAGTTACCCTAGTCAGTTATGCCCTAGTACATGCCAAAAGAGGCATGTCCAAAAATGGCATAGACAGAAACAACAATGGCCAAAAATGGAAACTTACTCTAAATGGAATAAGCCACAAAACAGACAATCAAAATGAAAATAAGAAAATAAAATAAAGGGGCCCATTGGCAGAATCACCAGAGGCCCCTGGGAGTGTGACAAGTGGGCCCAGGGCCCACTGTTAGCGGCATGACACGCAACAGAAAAAGGGGGTTATCTGCCGCGGGGGACTTGAACCCGCGACCCCCTGGGTCGAAAACCAGGAGCGCTACAACTACGCTAGCGGGCTGCTACTAAACAGATGGGGTTCTCTGTTCTTTTGAATAGGCCCCTATGCTTGGCCTCCTTCTTCCTTGCACCAGGAAGAAGGGGACGATGTCGGCGAGCACTGCGACGATGACGACGGCTAAGGGCTGTCGGCGGGGTTGCAGGATTCCTAGGGGGGCCCATTCCTGCCGCTGGGGAGTGGCTGCAAGCGTGGAAGGCTGGTCCTCGACCTTGAGTCCGAGGTCATGGCGAGGCACGGCGGATAGGAGCGCTACGGCGCTGCGGGGCAAGGAGGGCTACGCAAGAGCGGCTGCGAGGCGAGCACTGGCAGGCATGCAGCTAGCAGGGAGGCAAGGGAGGCCTAGGCGACGCGGTGACCCTGCTAACTGAAGAAAAGGTGCGGCTTGCAGAGCACGGGGAGCGCGGCAACAGCACGGGCATGACACATCCTACGGGCGACGAGCGACACAAGGAAGGCATGAAGAGGAGAGGGAACTACCTCGACTACCTACGACGTGTCGGAGATGTGGATGTTGCGACGATCGACGGAGGCGACACTGAGCTGCGGGCTACCGGTGCACGAAGAAGACGAGGACGAGGCCAACGATGGAGCGGCAATCCTCTCCTGGTAGCCCCAGGAATCAGTCGAGGGCAACGCCGGGGACCTTCTGGACATCTTCGAAGGAGTGGAGGGAGCCACCGGAGACGGGGACGATGATGACGAAGGCCGAGGTGGCTCCTGATGCTCTCTGAACTCTCATGTCTCTCTGGTCTCTCTGATTCGAGGATAAGGAGGCGAGGGGAAGGAGAGAGGTGGCGGAGGCGATGAGGAAAAGGGGGAAACCCTAGGAGGGGCGCCGGGATTTATAGGAGGGGGGCAGACGGCGCAGGCCTCGGTGTTCGTGAAGCTCATGGCGCCGTGTGCTCTCTGTCTCTCTGAAGGAAGATGACGGCGTCAGCTACGGGAGCAGGTAGCCGTCAGCGCGGGCTGGGCCAGGGGCTTAAGGCCCAGGTGGGGGGCAGGTTGCTGCAGCTAGGCCTCTCTCCCTCTCTCTCGCTGGAATGCCTGACTTTATTTTAAAACAACAGAAGTTGCAAGTAAAACTTAGAGAAAAGAGAGAGAGTTCAGAATGAAACACAATATGTTTTGCACTCACAAAAATATGCCCTATTTAACAAAATTAGTTTGGGAATTTTTAGAGCAAATAAAATAATTCACTTATAATTGCTATAGGGGTCTGTTTTGCAAAGAATCAGAAGGCAAACATGTTAAAACATGATTGAGAGCTATTTTAAAACACTTACTAGAGAGGATAAGAGCAAACAAAACATCACCTACTAGCCTTGCTATTAAAAGGGGTTTAGGCAAAGTTTGGAAGAAAAGGAAGGGAGGTTTCCACACAGGGCAAAACCTCATGCAACCAAGCACACAAGCTCCACAACATACACTCACCCAACCACAAGCACAACAAGCATATGATGCAAACAAGAGATGATGATATGATGCCATGATGCAAAATGGAATGTCATGAAGCAATTATATTAAACCCAACACACGTGATGGCATTCATTAAAGGTTCACGCATGGGATATTACAAGGATTTGGAAAGGATTGCACTTGGGCTGTTACAGTGTCGCTTGGGAGCCTCCTTCTTCGCGATTGTGGAGTTGAACCAGGAAGTTTGTACGGGCAAGGAGATAGCCTACTTCGTGAAGAACTACCCATAGTGAGGCTAGTCCTTCATGGACAGAAATCATGATGGAATAGACGAGGTTGCTACTTTGTGGACCCTAACGGGTGGAGCCCTCCGTGGACTCTCGCGACCACTACCCTCCGTGGGTTGAAGTCTCCATCAGCGTGGACGTACGATAGTACCACCTATCAGAACCGTGGGAGAATCTTCGTGTCATCAATTGCGTTTGATTCTCCTCTCCCTATCTTTACATCCATGTGCATGTCTTTACTTTCCGCTACTATACTCTTAGACTTGCATGTGTAAGGTGTATTTGACTTGCTACAATTGCTAAAACTTGCCAAGACTTAAAATTTGGAAAAGGCTAGATTTTTATTCGGTCAAGTAGTCTAATCACCCCCCTCTAGACATACTTCGGATCCTATAGGTGGTATCAGAGCTTTGGTCTTCATTGCATTGGTCTCACAACCTAGAAGAGTATGGCATCTAGTGGGGGAAATTATCACCATAGAGGTCCATATTTGGATGGTACAAACTTTGCTAGTTGGAAGCATAAGATGAAAATGCATATTCTTGGTCATAATCTCGCTGTATGGGCAGTTGTTCGTGTTGGCTTGCAAGTTGAATTCTTTGGAGATGGAAAGGAACCGGATCGTGAAGCGACCGCGAAAGAATTGAAGATGTTGTAATATAACGCGCAAGCATGCGGCATTCTATTCAACTGCTTATGCCCCGAAGAATTCAACAAGATTAGCCGTCTTGAGAATGCAAAGGAAATTTGGGATACTTTGGTTGATATGCACGAAGGTACCGAATCCGTCAGGGAATCTAAGTCGGATGTGCTACAAAGTCAACTTGACAAGTTCAAGATGAAGGATGGTGAAGGAGCCGTGGAAATGAACTCTAGGCTTGCTCTCACCACAAATGAGGTTGCCATCTTAGGAAGCTAAGAGATGACTGACAAATTCATCATCAAGAAGATACTTAGAGCCTTGGATGGGAAGTACGACACCGTGTGCACATTGATCCAAATGATGCCAAACTACAAAGATCTCAAGCCCACGGAAGTCATTGGAAGGATTGTCGCTCATGAGATGTCACTCAAAGATAAAGAAGAGCTTCATAACAAGTCAAGCGGTGCTTACAAAGCTTCAAGTGACACTCCCACTGCATCAAATGACAATCTTGTAACCAATGAAGAGATAGGCCTCATGGTCAAGAAATTCAACAAGTTCTACAAGAGTAGAGGCAAAGAGAGAAGCTCCAATTCAAGATATGAAGAGAAGCGTTCATCAAGTCATTACCGGAATTGTTACAATTGTGGAAGGCATGTACACTACTCCAATGAGTGCATGGCCCCCCACAAAAGAAGAGAAGAGTCACCTAGAAGAAAGAACTCAAGAGATGAGTCACCTCGAAGAGAGAGAAGGAGTAGAGATGATCGTAATGAACGAAGACCCTCCCGGAGAAGTAAAGACTCGGACAAAAATGACAAGTACACAAAGAGCTACACAAGAAGAAGACATCAAGCTCATGTTGGTGAATGGGTTTCCGGCTCCGAATCCGATAACCACTCCGAGAGAAGCTATCACTCTGACTCCGACTATAGTCAAGATGAAGGTGTTGCCGGACTTGCACTTGTTTCCTTCAACTCCTATGACATATTTGATTCACCAAATGAAGGGAGTGGAAGTTGCTTCATGGCTAAAGTCCCCAAGGTATCACACCCCGAATACATTGACTTTAATAGTGATGAGGATGACTTACTTGGAGATGATGACTTGCTATTTGACAAAACTAGTGATATTAGCAAACTGGACTTGATAATAATCATGTTAGTCAAGATAAGTCGTGTGATGATGATAAGAAGGAAATAGAGTGACTAACTAAAGAATTAAACACTCTTAATTTAGCCCATGAATCTACTCTAGAACATCATAGAGAGCTTGTAAGAACTCATGAGAAGCTACGCTTCGAGAAGCTCAATTTGGAGCAAGAACATGAATTTCTTAAAGCTATCAATGACGATCTTCGAAAGAAGACTTCCTCTTATCTAGCCAAATGAATACTCTTGTCTACATTCATGCCACAAGTTAAAACTAAGCAAACTAGTAACAAAGGCAAGAAAGGTTCTTCATCTACTAGCAACAATAAGAATGATAAATCCAATGATATTGCTTCTAGTAATTCTATTGATTCCGCTAATGATTCTCTTAGCCAAGTTACACTTGAGCAAGAAAATGATCTTTTGAAAGGGATTATAGAAAAAGGTATCTACAAAAGTCTTGCCGGATGTAAGCAATTCGAGGAGATTATATGCAAGCCTGGAGGATACCGGAAGAACCAAGGCATTGGCTAGTTCAACGCCAATGGAGTTGAATGGGAAGAAGGTCAATACCCCAAGCCAAATTTTGTTCCTCAAAAGGAGAAGTATGAACCTACTCTTCCCAAGGGAAAAAAGCTCATGATGAGCTTCCACCACAAGACCACAAGCTCAAGGGCAAGGACAAGCTTCAAGAGGAGATTGACACATTTGAAGATGAGTCTCTATAATGTGGGTTCCCAAGGCTACTCCAAGTTCTACTTCAACTAGTGCTACTTCAACTCCAAGGATTCCCATCAATTTGATGTGGGTCCCCAAGAAGAAGAACTAGAGAAGTTCTTGAGGGGTGACTCCGCCAATGAGATTCACTCACATTCATCTTGGCAAGGACTATTTGCAATCAACTCCAACTTTAAGTTCAAGGAGTCACACATTCCCTCAAAGGTATGCAAGGGACAAGGTAATAAAAGAATAAGTGGACATTATCATGTATGCATTTCACTCCATGTCCATAGATATCCTTGTATTTGTTCCTTGTGTGGGACTAACCCATGTAGGTGAGAAGATTAAGAAACAACGAGGATTGCTCCCAACTCAAGATGATCTTCACCAATAATGAGCATCCACCACTACCTCGCCCACATGAAGTCTTCTACGACAGAACCCAAGGTTAGTTTATCCCACTTAGGGGGGATGTCACATCAAGGGGGAGCTTTACTCTAAGACTTGAGTTAAAGCATCTCTTAAAGATGTGAACACATTAAATGCTTTATCTAAAAGTGGTAACCCCACTTGTGCTTAAACGATGAGTATGAACTATGATCAAGTATTCTTACTTGGCTCCTAAGTCAATATACTCATATATAGATGACTACGTCATCGCCAAAGTGCTTGGTAGATACTAGAGTAGTTATGTATGTTTGCCATGATTTCATTTGACATCTTATTATGTGAGCATGTTGGTATGCATATCTTTTCTCATTCGAGGATATCCAATTGTTGTTGTTTGGCTTTCATTTTTCTTTGGCCAATTGGATATACAAGAATGACTAACTACCCTCCACTACTAGAAAAAAGACTGTTAGTGGCGCACCTATTTCTGCCATTAATGGCGCACTATAGGTGCGCCACTATTACCACGCCATTAGTAACAAATACTAATGGCGCACCTCTGGTGCGCCATTAGTATTGCAGGTAACAGTGGCGCACCTCTGGTGCGCCATTACTATTGCTACAGGTGCGCCACAGGTAACTTTTTTTTTTGAATTTTGTAGGCGGGAAAATAGTAGTGGCGCACCGTCTAACCCCCACCGTGCGCCATTGCTATTTTTGAATTTTGAATTTGGATCTGGATCTAGATCTGGCTCATTATTTTGGCTCGTTTTTTTTGGTTGAATTTTTTTCAAATTTCGTTCTCGACCTGGATCTTTTACGTTCTTTGTGCCGAGGGAGCTCCACATGTGGCCGGAAGTAGAGGAGGAGGGAGGAGAGACCGTGAGGAGGAGAGGAGGGAGGAGGAGGTCGCCGGAGAGGAGGAGGACCGTGAGCAGGAGAGGAAGGAGGAGCACCGTGAGGAGGAGAGGTGGGAGGAGGAGGTCGCCAGAGGAGGAGTACCGTGAGGAGGAGAGGTGGGAGGAGGAGGTCGCCGGAGGAGGAGCACCGTGAGGAAGAGGTCACCGGAGGAGGAGCACCGTGAGGAGGAGCACCGTTAGGAGGAGCACCGTGAGGAGGAGGAGGTCGCCGGAGAGGAGGAGATGGAGTGGAGGAGAGGAGGAGAGGAGAAGGAGAGGAGGAGAAGAATGAAGGGGAAGGGAGGAAGAAGGGGAAGGGGAAGGGAAGGCGCGACGGGCGGCGGCGCTCCTGTGGCTCGGTCACCGGAGCAGGGAGGAGAAGGGAGGAGGAAGGGGAAGGGGAAGGGGAAACAGAAACGGGGAAGGAGAAGGGAGGAGGAAGGGGATAAGCAGAGAGGAAGGAGAGGGGTGGGTGGGTGCGTACGTGGTGTGCCATGTGTTACATAGTAATGGCGCACCACACCGAGGTGCGCCATTACTATGTACCTTAGTAATGGCGCACCTAGGTGTGGTGCGCCATTACTATGTACCTTAGTAATGGCGCACCTGGGTGTGGTGCGCCATTACTATTTTTAAATTTGGAAGGCGGGAAAATAGTAGTGGCGCACTATGCACTGGTGCGCCATTGCTAATTTTTTTAAATTTTTGTATTATTTTGCCTCCAGATCTAACAATGGCTGTAACGTTTTTTCTGTTAGGTTTTTGAGGATTCTAAAAAATCGATAACGGGCGGAGCCCGTCAAATTCAAATGTAACTTTTCGAGTAGTATCTTTTTCATATAAAAAACTTTTTCATCGGAGGTCGTATGCCAATCCTGATGCTATGAGAGCACCTGAGAGTGCTAAGGCAAATATGACGGTTTCTATTGAGCCTCCAAAGAAATCTTTGCCCAAGAAGGCAGGAGAAAAGAAGAGTGAGAGAACAAGATTTGTGAAGGCAGTTGTGCACCCCTCTACTCCAGACTACATTGATGAGGAAGAGGAAGAGGAAGAACCAGTTGTAAAACCTCCTCCTTCCAAGAAAAAGACACTCATGGCTGATGCTATGACCAGTCAAGCTGCAACCAAGGCCAAGCCATCTGCTCCAAAGAAGCCTATTGCACCCAAGAAAGCTACTGCCACTAAGCCCAGAGAACTACCAAGGATATTCCAGCTTCTGAGAAGAATAAGAGTTCCACATCCAGAGCTGCTGCTGAGGAAGAAGAGTTGACAGTGTTGAGGAAGCTGAGACCCCATTTGCCTAAACACAATGATGTTCATCCAGTTGCTGAGGACATGAAGAAGAGGAGAGATCAAGGGCTGAGGAATTGGAGAGAAAATGACCCATATGCCTCCAGGAGGAAGACTATTGTTGATGATAGGTTCTTTACTAAAGAACAACAGGATTTCTATGAGACTGTCCTATTGGACAAGAGCCCAGCAGTCAGTGACTTTTCGAGTAGTATCTTTTTCATATAAAAAACTTTTTCATCGGAGGTCGTATGCAAAAGATACGGCCATTTTACCGAAACACGGCGGGTTTTTTTTTTGCAAAAAAAATCAAAATTCATGTTTGTTAATTTTCGTAACAACTAGAACACATAACACATGGGCATCTATTTTTTTGAATTTTTTTGAATATTTTATCATTTTCTTTTATTTTTTTTAAAACCGAAAAGGCGATCCACAGGGGGGGGTGTGGGTGTGTGTGTGTGTGTGGTGGGGTGTGTTTGTGTGTGTGAGAGACATTAGTAATGGCGCACCCTCCCTGGTGCGCCATTGCTAACCTTAGCAATGGCGCACCGGGGGGGTGCGCCATTACTAATGTCTCTCACACACGCAGGCCCACACCCTCACCAGACATAACAATGGCGCACCACACCAAGGTGCGCCATTACTATGTAGCATAGGAGTGGCGCACCTAGGTGTGGTGCGCCATTGCTATGTCTGGTGGGGGTGGGGGTGGAAACAAAAAATAGCAATGGCGCACTGCTCAGGTGGTGCGCCACTACTAAAAAAATAACAATGGCGCACCTGTTTCTGGTGCGCCATTGCTATATAGCAGTGGCGCACCACACCCATGGTGTGCCATTACTAGGGATATTGGCTATAGCCATTTTTCTAGTAGTGCTCCTCTAGCTATCTATGCTTTCTAGTCTCAAATTCTATTCATGCTTCATCAGAAAACTTGAGCAAGCACTTTTTGAACCCTCAGTGTGAGGAGCACTCGGAGTTCCGTTTCGACAAAGAGCTGACTTCCAAAACCTCTCACGTGAATCTCGGTGTAACCAACACCAAAATCTCGGTTCCACCAAACCACTGGGTTGATCTGGTTTTATCACCTTGGTGCAACCGATCCCTAAATCTCGGACTCACCGAGATTACAATCACCTGACAGTTCTAAAACTCGGTGGCACCGAAATTTCCGAATCGGTGTCACCGACAGCAGAAGGGTATAAATACTCTGCGGACCCGAAGTTGAAAATTACTTCGACTCTTCGGCCTCCCGCACCCCTTTGTTGCCATAGCCGTCGTCTCCGGACTTCCCCCTTGCCTCCCGTGTGCCCTCGCCATGGGAGTTCTTCGCCGTCGATGGAAATCATCGTTGCCGTCGCCGCCGTAGGGGATCTTCACTGAACTAGGGTAAAGATCTCGCCCCTCGTGCGCTCTCTATCGAAATCTTGCGCATTAGGTCTTTGCTTATCTTCTTGCCACACATTGCACAACTTCCATCCACTATAAATCCCGTAGAGAGTAGGGGAACGAAATTTTAAGGTTTAATCTTCCGCCATGTGTGTCTCGGTGTCACCAAGTTAGAAAAGTCAGTCTCACCGATTTGCGGTTTAGGGTTACTGAGAACACTCTCGGTGAAACCGAGTTGCTCGTTTCGGTGCAACCGAGATGAATGGCCAAGTTTCTATTAAGGAGGGTGTATGTCTCGGTAGCTCCGAATTTCTTGACTCGGTGGAACCGAAACCCACTTAGCTGAAAATTAAGCTTAAGAATTTGAGTTCAAATTTGCAAAAACCTTCTGTGTTTTGTGATGCTCATCCCTTCTACTCATCTATATCTATTTACAGGATCAGCATGTCAGGCTCAGGCTCAGACAGTGACAATGATTTTAGGGAACAAAGTGTGGATGTGGATGTTGGCACTAGCCCAGATGCTAGTTCCTCATCTTCTGAGGACCCAGGCACTCCCATCTCACATGGATTGCCCAAGGCTGCCACCAGGGCAAGGAGGAATCTCAACTCAGATGAAGAAGATGCAGATTTTATTCCTGATGAGGTCACCTCCATGAATCTGCAAGACAAGAAGGAGAAGGCTGCGAAGAAATCTACCACTGAGGCCACTTCTGCTAAGAGGCCAGTGAGGAAAGAGTATGCCAATCCTGATGCTATGAGAGCACCTGAGAGTGCTAAGGCAAATATGACGGTTTCTATTGAGCCTCCAAAGAAATCTTTGCCCAAGAAGGCAGGAGAAAAGAAGAGTGAGAGAACAAGATTTGTGAAGGCAGTTGTGCACCCCTCTACTCCAGACTACATTGATGAGGAAGAGGAAGAGGAAGAACCAGTTGTAAAACCTCCTCCTTCCAAGAAGAAGACACTCATGGCTGATGCTATGACCAGTCAAGCTGCAACCAAGGCCAAGCCATCTGCTCCAAAGAAGCCTACTGCACCCAAGAAAGCTACTGCCACTAAGCCCAGAGAACTACCAAGGATATTCCAGCTTCTGAGAAGAATAAGAGTTCCACATCCAGAGCTGCTGCTGAGGAAGAAGAGTTGACAGTGTTGAGGAAGCTGAGACCCCATTTGCCTAAACACAATGATGTTCATCCAGTTGCTGAGGACATGAAGAAGAGGAGAGATCAAGGGCTGAGGAATTGGAGAGAAAATGACCCATATGCCTCCAGGAGGAAGACTGTTGTTGATGATTGGTTTTTTACTAAAGAACAACAGGATTTCTATGAGACTGTCCTATTGGACAAGAGCCCAGCAGTCAGTGACTTTTCGAGTAGTATCTTTTTCATATAAAAAACTTTTTCATCGGAGGTCGTATGCAAAAGTTACGGCCATTTTACCGAAACACGGCGGGTTTTTTTTTGCAAAAAAATTCAAAATTCATGTTTGTTAATTTTCGTAACAACTAGAACACATAACACATGGGCATCTATTTTTTTGAATTTTTTTGAATCTTTTATCATTTTCTTTTATTTTTTTTTAAACCGAAAAGGCGATCCACCGGGGGGGGTGTGGGTGTGTGTGTGTGTGTGGTGGGGTGTGTTTGTGTGTGTGAGAGACATTAGTAATGGCGCACCCTCCCTGGTGCGCCATTGCTAACCTTAGCAATGGCGCACCGGGGGGGTGCGCCATTACTAATGTCTCTCACACACGCAGGCCCACACCCTCACCAGACATAACAATGGCGCACCACACCAAGGTGCGCCATTACTATGTAGCATAGTAGTGGTGCACCTAGGTGTGGTGCGCCATTGCTATGTCTGGTGGGGGTGGGGGGTGGAAACAAAAAATAGCAATGGCGCACTGCTCAGGTGGTGCACCACTACTAAAAAAATAACAATGGCGCACCAGTTTCTGGTGCGCCATTGCTATATAGCAGTGGCGCACCACACCCATGGTGCGCCATTACTAGGGATATTGGCTATAGCCATTTTTCTAGTAGTGCTCCTCTAGCTATCTATGCTTTCTAGTCTCAAATTCTATTCATGCTTCATCACAAAACTTGAGCAAGCACTTTTTGAACCCTCAGTGTGAGGAGCACTCGGAGTTCCGTTTCGACAAAGAGCTGACTTCCAAAACCTCTCACGTGAATCTCGGTGTAACCAACACCAAAATCTCGGTTCCACCAAACCACTGGGTTGATCTGGTTTTATCACCTTGGTGCAACCGATCCCTAAATCTCGGACTCACCGAGTTTACAATCACCTGACAGTTCTAAAACTCAGTGGCACCGAAATTTCCGAATCGGTGTCACCGACAGCAGAAGGGTATAAATACTCTGCGGACCCGAAGTTGAAAATTACTTCGACTCTTCGGCCTCCCGCACCCCTTTGTTGCCATAGCCGTCGTCTCCTGACTTCCCCCTTGCCTCCCGTGTGCCCTCGCCATGGGAGTTCTTCGCCGTCGACGGAAATCATCGTTGCCGTCGCCGCCGTAGGGGATCTTCACCGAACTAGGGTAAAGATCTCGCCCCTCGTGCGCTCTCTATCGAAATCTTGCGCATTAGGTCTTTGCTTATCTTCTTGCCACAGATTGCACAACTTCCATCCACTATAAATCCCGTAGAGAGTAGGGGAACGAAATTTTTAGGTTTAATCTTCCGCCATGTGTGTCTCGGTGTCACCAAGTCAGAAAAGTCAGTCTCACCGATTTGCGGTTTAGGGTTACTGAGAACACTCTCGGTGAAACCGAGTTGCTCGTTTCGGTGCAACCGAGATGAATGGCCAAGTTTCTATTAAGGAGGGTGTATGCCTCGGTAGCTCCGAATTTCTTGACTCGGTGGAACCGAAACCCACTTAGCTGAAAATTAAGCTTAAGAATTTGAGTTCAAATTTGCAAAAACCTTCTGTGTTTTGTGATGCTCATCCCTTCTACTCATCTATATCTATTTACAGGATCAGCATGTCAGGCTCAGGCTCAGACAGTGACAATGATTTTAGGGAACAAAGTGTGGATGTGGATGTTGGCACTAGCCCAGATGCTAGTTCCTCATCTTCTGAGGACCCAGGCACTCCCATCTCACATGGATTGCCCAAGGCTGCCACCAGGGCAAGGAGGAATCTCAACTCAGATGAAGAAGATGCAGATTTTATTCCTGATGAGGTCACCTCCATGAATCTGCAAGACAAGAAGGAGAAGGCTGCGAAGAAATCTACCACTGAGGCCACTTCTGCTAAGAGGCCAGTGAGGAAAGAGTATGCCAATCCTGATGCTATGAGAGCACCTGAGAGTGCTAAGGCAAATATGACGGTTTCTATTGAGCCTCCAAAGAAATCTTTGCCCAAGAAGGCAGGAGAAAAGAAGAGTGAGAGAACAAGATTTGTGAAGGCAGTTGTGCACCCCTCTACTCCAGACTACATTGATGAGGAAGAGGAAGAGGAAGAACCAGTTGTAAAACCTCCTCCTTCCAAGAAGAAGACACTCATGGCTGATGCTATGACCAGTCAAGCTGCAACCAAGGCCAAGCCATCTGCTCCAAAGAAGCCTACTTCACCGAAGAAAGCTACTGCCACTAAGCCCAGAGAACTACCAAGGATATTCCAGCTTCTGAGAAGAATAAGAGTTCCACATCCTGAGCTGCTGCTGAGGAAGAAGAGTTGACAGTGTTGAGGAAGCTGAGACCCTATTTGCCTAAACACAATGATGTTCATCCAGTTGCTGAGGACATGAAGAAGAGGAGAGATCAAGGGCTGTGGAATTGGAGAGAAAATGACCCATATGCCTCCAGGAGGAATACTGTTGTTGATGATAGGTTCTTTACTAAAGAACAATAGGATTTCTATGAGACTGTCCTATTGGACAAGAGCCCAGCAGTCAGTGACTTTTCGAGTAGTATCTTTTTCATATAAAAAACTTTTTCATCGGAGCTCGTATGCAAAAGTTACGGCCATTTTACCGAAACACGGCGGTTTTTTTTTTTGCAAAAAAAATTCAAAATTCATGGTTGTTAATTTTCGTAACAACTAGAACACATAACACATGGGCATCTATTTTTTTGAATTTTTATCATTTTGTTTTTTTTTTAAACCGAAAAGGCGATCCACGGGGGGGGTGTGGGTGTGTGTGTGTGTGGTGGGGTGTGTTTGTGTGTGTGAGAGACATTAGTAATGGCGCACCCTCCCTGGTGCGCCATTGCTAACCTTAGCAATGGCGCACCGGGGGGGTGCGCCATTACTAATGTCTCTCACACACGCAGGCCCACACCCTCACCAAACATAACAATGGCGCACCACACCAAGGTGCGCCATTACTATGTAGCATAGTAGTGGCGCACCTAGGTGTGCTGCGCCATTGCTATGTCTGGTGGGGGTGGGGGGTGGAAACAAAAAATAGCAATGGCGCACTGCTCAGGTGGTGCGCCACTAATAAAAAAATAACAATGGCGCACCTGTTTCTGGTGCGCCATTGCTATATAGCAGTGGTGCACCACACCCATGGTGCGCCATTACTAGGAATATTGGCTATAGCCATTTTTCTAGTAGTGCTCCTCTAGCTGTCTATGCTTTCTAGTCTCAAATTCTATTCGTGCTTCATCACAAAACTTGAGCAAGCACTTTTTGAACCCTCAGTGTGAGGAGCACTCGGAGTTCCGTTTCGACAAAGAGCTGACTTCCAAAACCTCTCACGTGAATCTCGGTGTAACCAACACCAAAATCTCGGTTCCACCAAACCACTGGGTTGATCTGGTTTTATCACCTTGGTGCAACCGATCCCTAAATCTCGGACTCACCGAGTTTACAATCACCTGACAGTTCTAAAACTCGGTGGCACCGAAATTTCCGAATCGGTGTCACCGACAGCAGAAGGGTATAAATACTCTGCGGACCCGAAGTTGAAAATTACTTCGACTCTTCGGCCTCCCGCACCCCTTTGTTGCCATAGCCGTCGTCTCCAGACCTCCCCCTTGCCTCCCGTGTGCCCTCGCCATGGGAGTTCTTCGCCGTCGACGGAAATCATCGTTGCCGTCGCCGCCGTAGGGGATCTTCACCGAACTAGGGTAAAGATCTCGCCCCTCGTGCGCTCTCTATCGAAATCTTGCGCATTAGGTCTTTGCTTATCTTCTTGCCACAGATTGCACAACTTCCATCCAGTATAAATCCCGTAGAGAGTAGGGGAACAAAATTTTTAGGTTTAATCTTCCGCCATGTGTGTCTCAGTGTCACCAAGTCAGAAAAGTCAGTCTCACCGATTTGCGGTTTAGGGTTACTGAGAACACTCTCGGTGAAACCGAGTTGCTCGTTTCGGTGCAACCGAGATGAATGGCCAAGTTTCTATTAAGGAGGGTGTATGTCTCGGTAGCTCCGAATTTCTTGACTCGGTGGAACCGAAACCCACTTAGCTGAAAATTAAGCTTAAGAATTTGAGTTCAAATTTGCAAAAACCTTCTGTGTTTTGTGATGCTCATCCCTTCTACTCATCTATATCTATTTACAGGATCAGCATGTCAGGCTCCGGGTCAGACAGTGACAATGATTTTAGGGAACAAAGTGTGGATGTGGATGTTGGCACTAGCCCAGATGCTAGTTCCTCATCCTCTGAGGACCCAGGCACTCCCATCTCACATGGATTGCCCAAGGCTGCCACCAGGGCAAGGAGGAATCTCAACTCAGATGAAGAAGATGCAGATTTTATTCCTGATGAGGTCACCTCCATGAATCTGCAAGACAAGAAGGAGAAGGCTGCGAAGAAATCTACCACTGAGGCCACTTCTGCTAAGAGGCCAGTGAGGAAAGAGTATGCCAATCCTGATGCTATGAGAGCACCTGAGAGTGCTAAGGCAAATATGACGGTTTCTATTGAGCCTCCAAAGAAATCTTTGCCCAAGAAGGCAGGAGAAAAGAAGAGTGAGAGAACAAGATTTGTGAAGGTAGTTGTGCACCCCTCTACTCCAGACTACATTGATGAGGAAGAGGAAGAGGAAGAACCAGTTGTAAAACCTCCTCCTTCCAAGAAGAAGACACTCATGGCTGATGCTATGACCAGTCAAGCTGCAACCAAGGCCAAGCCATCTGCTCCAAAGAAGCCTACTGCACCCAAGAAAGCTACTGCCACTAAGCCCAGAGAACTACCAAGGATATTCCAGCTTCTGAGAAGAATAAGAGTTCCACATCTAGAGCTGCTGCTGAGGAAGAAGAGTTGACAGTGTTGAGGAAGCTGAGACCCCATTTGCCTAAACACAATGATGTTCATCCAGTTGCTGAGGACATGAAGAAGAGGAGAGATCAAGGGCTGAGGAATTGGAGAGAAAATGACCCATATGCCTCCAGGAGGAAGACTGTTGTTGATGATAGGTTCTTTACTAAAGAACAACAGGATTTCTATGAGACTGTCCTATTGGACAAGAGCCCAGCATTCAGTGACTTTTCGAGTAGTATCTTTTTCATATAAAAAACTTTTTCATCGGAGGTCGTATGCAAAAGTTACGGCCATTTTACCGAAACACGGCGGGTTTTTTTTGCAAAAAATTTCAAAATTCATGTTTGTTCATTTTCGTAACAACTAGAACACATAACACATGGGCATCTATTTTTTTGAATTTTTTTGAATCTTTTATCATTTTCTTTTATTTTTTTTAAACCGAAAAGGCGATCCACGAGAGGGGGGTGTGGGTGTGTGTGTGTGTGTGGTGGGGTGTGTTTGTGTGTGTGAGAGACATTAGTAATGGCGCACCCCCCCGGTGTGCCATTGCTAACCTTAGCAATGGCGCACTGGGGGGGGTGCGCCATTACTAATGTCTCTCACACACGCAGGCCCACACCCTCACCAGACATAACAATGGCGCACCACACCAAGGTGCGCCATTACTATGTAGCATAGTAGTGGCGCACCTAGGTGTGGTGCGCCATTGCTATGTCTGGTGGGGGTGGGGGGTGGAAACAAAAAATAGCAATGGTGCACTGCTCAGGTGGTGCGCCACTACTAAAAAAATAACAATGGCGCACCTGTTTCTGGTGCGCCATTGCTATATAGCAGTGGCGCACCACACCCATGGTGCGCCATTACTAGGGATATTGGCTATAGCCATTTTTCTAGTAGTGCTCCTCTAGCTATCTATGCTTTCTAGTCTCAAATTATATTCATGCTTCATCACAAAACTTGAGCAAGCACTTTTTGAACCCTCAGTGTGAGGAGCACTCGGAGTTCCGTTTCGACAAAGAGCTGACTTCCAAAACCTCTCACGTGAATCTCGGTGTAACCAACACCAAAATCTCGGTTCCACCAAACCACTGGGTTGATCTGGTTTTATCACCTTGGTGCAACCGATCCCTAAATCTCGGACTCACCGAGATTACAATCACCTGACAGTTCTAAAACTCGGTGGCACCGAAATTTCCGAATCGGTGTCACCGACAGCAGAAGGGTATAAATACTCTGCGGACCCGAAGTTGAAAATTACTTCGACTCTTCGGCCTCCCGCACCCCTTTGTTGCCATAGCCGTCGTCTCCGGACTTCCCCCTTGCCTCCCGTGTGCCCTCGCCATGGGAGTTCTTCGCCGTCGACGGAAATCATCGTTGCCGTCGCCGCCGTAGGGGATCTTCACCGAACTAGGGTAAAGATCTCGCCCCTCGTGCGCTCTCTATCGAAATCTTGCGCATTAGGTCTTTGCTTATCTTCTTGCCACAGATTGCACAACTTCCATCCACTATAAATCCCGTAGAGAGTAGGGGAACGAAATTTTTAGGTTTAATCTTCCGCCATGTGTGTCTCGGTGTCACCAAGTCAGAAAAGTCAGTCTCACCGATTTGCGGTTTAGGGTTACAGAGAACACTCTCGGTGAAACCGAGTTGCTCGTTTCGGTGCTACCGAGATGAATGGCCAAGTTTCTATTAAGGAGGGTGTATGTCTCGGTAGCTCCGAATTTCTTGACTCGGTGGAACCGAAACCCACTTAGCTGAAAATTAAGCTTAAGAATTTGAGTTCAAATTTGCAAAAACCTTCTGTGTTTTGTGATGCTCATCCCTTCTACTCATCTATATCTATTTACAGGATCAGCATGTCAGGCTCCGGGTCAGACAGTGACAATGATTTTAGGGAACAAAGTGTGGATGTGGATGTTGGCACTAGCCCAGATGCTAGTTCCTCATCCTCTGAGGACCCAGGCACTCCCATCTCACATGGATTGCCCAAGGCTGCCACCAGGGCAAGGAGGAATCTCAACTCAGATGAAGAAGATGCAGATTTTATTCCTGATGAGGTCACCTCCATGAATCTGCAAGACAAGAAGGAGAAGGCTGTGAAGAAATCTACCACTGAGGCCACTTCTGCTAAGAGGCCAGTGAGGAAAGAGTATGCCAATCCTGATGCTATGAGAGCACCTGAGAGTGCTAAGGCAAATATGACGGTTTCTATTGAGCCTCCAAAGAAATCTTTGCCCAAGAAGGCAGGAGAAAAGAAGAGTGAGAGAACAAGATTTGTGAAGGCAGTTGTGCACCCCTCTACTCCAGACTACATTGATGAGGAAGAGGAAGAGGAAGAACCAGTTGTAAAACCTCCTCCTTCCAAGAAGAAGACACTCATGGCTGATGCTATGACCAGTCAAGCTGCAACCAAGGCCAAGCCATCTGCTCCAAAGAAGCCTACTGCACCCAAGAAAGCTACTGCCACTAAGCCCAGAGAACTACCAAGGATATTCCAGCTTCTGAGAAGAATAAGAGTTCCACATCTAGAGCTTCTGCTGAGGAAGAAGAGTTGACAGTGTTGAGGAAGCTGGGACCCCATTTGCCTAAACACAATGATGTTCATCCAGTTGCTGAGGACATGAAGAAGAGGAGAGATCAAGGGCTGAGGAATTGGAGAGAAAATGACCCATATGCTTCCAGGAGGAAGACTGTTGTTGATGATAGGTTCTTTACTAAAGAACAACAGGATTTCTATGAGACTGTCCTATTGGACAAGAGCCCAGCATTCAGTGACTTTTCGAGTAGTATCTTTTTCATATAAAAAACTTTTTCATCGGAGGTCGTATGCAAAAGTTACGGCCATTTTACCGAAACACGGCGGTTTTTTTTTGCAAAAAATTTCAAAATTCATGTTTGTTAATTTTCGTAACAATTAGAACACATAACACATGGGCATCTATTTTTTTGAATTTTTTTGAATCTTTTATCATTTTCTTTTATTTTTTTTATACCGAAAAGACGATCCACGGGGGGGGGGGGTGTGGGTGTGTGTGTGTGTGTGTGGTGGGGTGTGTTTGTGTGTGTGAGAGACATTAGTAATGGCGCACCCCCCGGTGTGCCATTGCTAACCTTAGCAATGGCGCACCGGGGGGGTGCGCCATTACTAATGTCTCTCACACACGCAGGCCCACACCCTCACCAGACATAACAATGGCGCACCACACCAAGGTGCGCCATTACTATGTAGCATAGTAGTGGCGCACCTAGGTGTGGTGCGCCATTGCTATGTCTGGTGGGGGTGGGGGGTGGAAACAAAAAATAGCAATGGCGCACTGCTCAGGTGGTGCGCCACTACTAAAAAAATAACAATGGCGCACCTGTTTCTGGTGCGCCATTGCTATATAGCAGTGGCGCACCACACCCATGGTGCGCCATTACTAGGGATATTGGCTATAGCCATTTTTCTAGTAGTGCTCCTCTAGCTATCTATGCTTTCTAGTCTCAAATTATATTCATGCTTCATCACAAAACTTGAGCAAGCACTTTTTGAACCCTCAGTGTGAGGAGCACTCGGAGTTCCGTTTCGACAAAGAGCTGACTTCCAAAACCTCTCACGTGAATCTCGGTGTAACCAACACCAAAATCTCGGTTCCACCAAACCACTGGGTTGATCTGGTTTTATCACCTTGGTGCAACCGATCCCTAAATCTCGGACTCACCGAGTTTACAATCACCTGACAGTTCTAAAACTCGGTGGCACCGAAATTTCCGAATCGGTGTCACCGACAGCAGAAGGGTATAAATACTCTGCGGACCCGAAGTTGAAAATTACTTCGACTCTTCGGCCTCCCGCACCCCTTTGTTGCCATAGCCGTCGTCTCCGGACTTCCCCCTTGCCTCCCATGTGCCCTCGCCATGGGAGTTCTTCGCCGTCGACGGAAATCATAGTTGTCGTCGCCGCCGTAGGGGATCTTCACCGAACTAGGGTAAAGATCTCGCCCCTCGTGCGCTCTCTATCGAAATCTTGCGCATTAGGTCTTTGCTTATCTTCTTGCCACAGATTGCACAACTTCCATCCACTATAAATCCCGTAGAGAGTAGGGGAACGAAATTTTTAGGTTTAATCTTCCGCCATGTGTGTCTTGGTGTCACCAAGTCAGAAAAGTCAGTCTCACCGCTTTGCGGTTTAGGGTTACTGAGAACACTCTCGGTGAAACCGAGTTGCTCGTTTCGGTGCAACCGAGATGAATGGCCAAGTTTCTATTAAGGAGGGTGTATGTCTCGGTAGCTCCAAATTTCTTGACTCGGTGGAACCGAAACCCACTTAGCTGAAAATTAAGCTTAAGAATTTGAGTTCAAATTTGCAAAAACCTTCTGTGTTTTGTGATGCTCATCCCTTCTACTCATCTATATCTATTTACAGGATCAGCATGTCAGGCTCAGGGTCAGACAGTGACAATGATTTTAGGGAACAAAGTGTGGATGTGGATGTTGGCACTAGCCCAGATGCTAGTTCCTCATCTTCTGAGGACCCAGGCACTCCCATCTCACATGGATTGCCCAAGGCTGCCACCAGGGCAAGGAGGAATCTCAACTCAGATGAAGAAGATGCAGATTTTATTCTTGATGAGGTCACCTCCATGAATCTGCAAGACAAGAAGGAGAAGGCTGCGAAGAAATCTACCACTGAGGCTACTTCTGCTAAGAGGCCAGTGAGGAAAGAGTATGCCAATCCTGATGCTATGAGAGCACGTGAGAGTGCTAAGGCAAATATGACGGTTTCTATTGAGCCTCCAAAGAAATCTTTGCCCAAGAAGGAGGAGAAAAGAAGAGTGAGAGAACAAGATTTGTCAAGGCAGTTGTGCACCCCTCTACTCCAGACTACATTGATGAGGAAGAGGAAGAGGAAGAACCAGTTGTAAAACCTCCTCCTTCCAAGAAGAAGACACTCATGGCTGATGCTATGACCAGTCAAGCTGCAACCAAGGCCAAGCCATCTGCTCCAAAGAAGCCTACTGCACCCAAGAAAGCTACTGCCAGTATGCCCAGAGAACTACCAAGGATATTCCAGCTTCTGAGAAGAATAAGAGTTCCACATCCAGAGCTGCTGCTGAGGAAGAAGAGTTGACAGTGTTGAGGAAGCTGAGACCCCATTTGCCTAAACACAATGATGTTCATCTAGTTGCTGAGGACATGAAGAAGAGGAGAGATCAAGGGCTGAGGAATTGGAGAGAAAATGACCCATATGCCTCCAGGAGGAAGACTGTTGTTGATGATAGGTTCTTTACTAAAGAACAACAGGATTTCTATGAGACTGTCCTATTGGACAAGAGCCCAGCAGTCAGTGACTTTTCGAGTAGTATCTTTTTCATATAAAAAACTTTTTCATCGGAGGTCGTATGCAAAAGTTACGGCCATTTTACCGAAACACGGCGGTTTTTATTTTGCAAAAAAATTCAAAATTCATGTTTGTTAATTTTCGTAACAACTAGAACACATAACACATGGGCATCTATTTTTTTGAATTTTTTTGAATCTTTTATCATTTTCTTTTATTTATTTTTAAACCGAAAAGGCGATCCACAGGGGGGGGGTGGGTGTGTGTGTGTGTGTGGTGGGGTGTGTTTGTGTGTGTGAGAGACATTAGTAATGGCGCACCCTCCCTGGTGCGCCATTGCTAACCTTAGCAATGGCGCACCGGGGGGGTGCGCCATTACTAATGTCTCTCACACACGCAGGCCCACACCCTCACCAGACATAACAATGGCGCACCACACCAAGGTGCGCCATTACTATGTAGCATAGTAGTGGCGCACCTAGGTGTGGTGCGCCATTGCTATGTCTGGTGGGGGTGGGGGTGGAAACAAAAAATAGCAATGGCGCACTGCTCAGGTGGTGCGCCACTACTAAAAAAATAACAATGGCACACCTGTTTCTGGTGCGCCATTGCTATATAGCAGTGGCGCACCACACCCATGGTGCGCCATTACTAGGGATATTGGCTATAGCCATTTTTCTAGTAGTGCTCCTCTAGCTATCTATGCTTTCTAGTCTCAAATTCTATTCATGCTTCATCACAAAACTTGAGCAAGCACTTTTTGAACCCTCAGTGTGAGGAGCACTCGGAGTTCCGTTTAGATAAAGAGCTGACTTCCAAAACCTCTCACGTGAATCTCGGTGTAACCAACACCAAATTCTCGGTTCCACCAAACCACTGGGTTGATCTGGTTTTATCACCTTGGTGCAACCGATCCCTAAATCTCGGACTCACCGAGTTTACAATCACCTGACAGTTCTAAAACTCGGTGGCACCGAAATTTCCGAATCGGTGTCACCGACAGCAGAAGGGTATAAATACTCTGCGGACCCGAAGTTGAAAATTACTTCGACTCTTCGGCCTCCCGCACCCCTTTGTGTCCATAGCCGTCGTCTCCGGACTTCCCCCTTGCCTCCCGTGTACCCTCGCCATGGGAGTTCTTCGCCGTCGACGGAAATCATCGTTGCCGTCGCCGCCGTAGGGGATCTTCACCGAACTAGGGTAAAGATCTCGCCCCTCGTGCGCTCTCTATCAAAATCTTGCGCATTAGGTCTTTGCTTATCTTCTTGCCACAGATTGCACAACTTCCATCCACTATAAATCCCGTAGAGAGTAGGGGAACGAAATTTTTAGGTTTAATCTTCCGCCATGTGTGTCTCGGTGTCACCAAGTAAGAAAAGTCGGTCTCACCGATTTGCGGTTTAGGGTTACTGAGAACACTCTCGGTGAAACCAAGTTGCTCGTTTCGGTGCAACCGAGATGAATGGCCAAGTTTCTATTAAGGAGGGTGTATGTCTCGGTAGCTCCGAATTTCTTGACTCGGTGGAACCGAAACCCACTTAGCTGAAAATTAAGCTTAAGAATTTGAGTTAAAATTTGCAAAAACCTTCTGTGTTTTATGATGCTCATCCCTTCTACTCATCTATATCTATTTACAGGATCAGCATGTCAGGCTCAGGGTCAGACAGTGACAATGATTTTAGGGAACAAAGTGTGGATGTGGATGTTGGCACTAGCCCAGATGCTAGTTCCTCATCTTCTGTGGACCCAGGCACTCCCATCTCACATGGATTGCCCAAGGCTGCCACCAGGGCAAGAAGGAATCTCAACTCAGATGAAGAAGATGCAGATTTTATTCCTGATGAGGTCACCTCCATGAATCTGCAAGACAAGAAGGAGAAGGCTGCGAAGAAATCTACCACTGAGGCCACTTCTGCTAAGAGGCCAGTGAGGAAAGAGTATGCCAATCCTGATGCTATGAGAGCACCTGAGAGTGCTAAGGCAAATATGACGGTTTCTATTGAGCCTCCAAAGAAATCTTTGCCCAAGAAGGCAGGAGAAAAGAAGAGTGAGAGAACAAGATTTGTGAAGGCAGTTGTGCACCCCTCTACTCCAGACTACATTGATGAGGAAGAGGAAGAGGAAGAACCAGTTGTAAAACCTCCTCCTTCCAAGAAGAAGACACTCATGGCTGATGCTATGACCAGTCAAGCTGCAACCAAGGCCAAGCCATCTGTTCCAAAGAAGCCTACTGCACCCAAGAAAGCTACTGCCACTAAGCCCAGAGAACTACCAAGGATATTCCAGCTTCTGAGAAGAATAAGAGTTCCACATCCAGAGCTGCTGCTGAGGAAGAAGAGTTGACAGTGTTGAGGAAGCTGAGACCCCATTTGCCTAAACACAATGATGTTCATCCAGTTGCTGAGGACATGAAGAAGAGGAGAGATCAAGGGCTGAGGAATTGGAGAGAAAATGACCCATATGCCTCCAGGAGGAAGACTGTTGTTGATGATAGGTTCTTTACTAAAGAACAACAGGATTTCTATGAGACTGTCCTATTGGACAAGAGCCCAGCAGTCAGTGACTTTTCGAGTAGTATCTTTTTCATATAAAAAACTTTTTCATCGGAGGTCGTATGTAAAAGTTACGGCCATTTTACCGAAACACGGCGGGGTTTTTTTTGCAAAAAAATTCAAAATTCATGTTTGTTAATTTTCGTAACAACTAGAACACATAACACATGGGCATCTATTTTTTTGAATTTTTTTGAATCTTTTATCATTTTCTTTTATTTTTTTTAAACCGAAAAGGCGATCCACGGGGGGGGGTGTGGGTGTGTGTGTGTGTGTGTGGTGGGGTGTGTTTGTGTGTGTGAGAGACATTAGTAATGGCGCACCCTCCCTGGTGCGCCATTGCTAACCTTAGCAATGGCGCACCGGGGGGGTGCGCCATTACTAATGTCTCTCACACACGCAGGCCCACACCCTCACCAGACATAACAATGGCGCACCACACCAAGGTGCGCCATTACTATGTAGCATAGTAGTGGCGCACCTAGGTGTGGTGCGCCATTGCTATGTCTGGTGGGGGTGGGGGGTGGAAACAAAAAATAGCAATGGCCCACTGCTCAGGTGGTGCGCCACTACTAAAAAAATAACAATGGCGCACCTGTTTCTGGTGCGCCATTGCTATATAGCAGTGGCGCACCACACCCATGGTGCGCCATTACTAGGGATATTGGCTATAGCCATTTTTCTAGTAGTGCTCCTCTAGCTATCTATGCTTTCTAGTCTCAAATTCTATTCATGCTTCATCACAAAACTTGAGCAAGCACTTTTTGAACCCTCAGTGTGAGGAGCACTCGGAGTTCCGTTTCGACAAAGAGCTGACTTCCAAAACCTCTCACGTGAATCTCGGTGTAACCAACACCAAAATCTCGGTTCCACCAAACCACTGGGTTGATCTGGTTTTATCACCTTGGTGCAACCGATCCCTAAATCTCGGACTCACCGAGTTTACAATCACCTGACAGTTCTAAAACTCGGTGGCACCGAAATTTCCGAATCGGTGTCACCGACAGCAGAAGGGTATAAATACTCTGTGGACCCGAAGTTGAAAATTACTTCGACTCTTCGGCCTCCCGCACCCCTTTGTTGCCATAGCCGTCATCTCCGGACTTCCCCCTTGCCTCCCGTGTGCCCTCGCCATGGGAGTTCTTCGCCGTCGACGGAAATCATCGTTGCCGTCGCCGCCGTAGGGGATCTTCACCGAACTAGGGTAAAGATCTCGCCCCTCGTGCGCTCTCTATCGAAATCTTGCGCATTAGGTCTTTGCTTATCTTCTTGCCACAGATTGCACAACTTCCATCCACTATAAATCCCGTAGAGAGTAGGGGAACGAAATTTTTAGGTTTAATCTTCCGCCATGTGTGTCTCGGTGTCACCAAGTCAGAAAAGTCAGTCTCACCGATTTGCGGTTTAGGGTTACAGAGAACACTCTCGGTGAAACCGAGTTGCTCGTTTCGGTGCAACCGAGATGAATGGCCAAGTTTCTATTAAGGAGGGTGTATGTCTCGGTAGCTCCGAATTTCTTGACTCGGTGGAACCGAAACCCACTTAGCTGAAAATTAAGCTTAAGAATTTGAGTTCAAATTTGCAAAAACCTTCTGTGTTTTGTGATGCTCATCCCTTCTACTCATCTATATCTATTTACAGGATCATCATGTCAGGCTCAGGGTCAGACAGTGACAATGATTTTAGGGAACAAAGTGTGGATGTGGATGTTGGCACTAGCCCAGATGCTAGTTCCTCATCTTCTGAGGACCCAGGCACTCCCATCTCACATGGATTGCCCAAGGTTGCCACCAGGGCAAGGAGGAATCTCAACTCAGATGAAGAAGATGCAGATTTTATTCCTGATGAGGTCACCTGCATGAATCTGCAAGACAAGAAGGAGAAGGCTGCGAAGAAATCTACCACTGAGGCCACTTCTGCTAAGAGGCCAATGAGGAAAGAGTATGCCAATCCTGATGCTATGAGAGCACCTGAGAGTGCTAAGGCAAATATGACGGTTTCTATTGAGCCTCCAAAGAAATCTTTGCCCAAGAAGGCAGGAGAAAAGAAGAGTGAGAGAACAAGATTTGTGATTGGGCCTACATCAAGGAAAACGAGGATTACTTCCCCAATGTGCAGGACAACTTCAGATGCATAGACATTGAGAACTTTGTTGGGAGAGAGTTCACAGCTTGGAATGATGAGATGATCATGCAGTTCTACTCCACAGCTCATTTCTACCCAGATGGCCGTATCATATGGATGACTGAGGGAGTCAGATATTAGTCTACAGTGGATGAGTGGGATACCGTCCTAGGAGTCCCATAGGTAGAGGAAGGAGATCTTGACGTTTACGTTGAAGCCAAGATGAATCACAACTCCATGGCTGACATGTACACTCCTATCCATGCTGCCTATGTGAGCACACACAAGCTTGGCTCTGTCTATCATTTGCATGTAGGACTACGCACCACCAACACAATCTTGCGGTATACTTTGATGCCCAAGTCAGGAGATGATAAGATTATCAGGGGTATTCAATTAACATGCTGCATCCCATAGACACCCACACCAGAATCAGGGTGATGGATTTGATAGTAGAGACAATCAAGAGGACAGCTGCTGATCAGAAACGATCATGTGGATATGCACCATACATTCACATGCTCATCAACTCCAAGATGGAGAAGAATGTATATGCACTTGATCGTCCTCATATGCCACTTCAGCGAGAGTTTGAGGATAATGTTGTGGTGATGGAGCCCTCTCATCCCACTTTAGCTACTACACAGGTAGAGGCAGAAGCAGCCAGAGCCACTAGTGCTCAAGTGCCCAAGTCAAAGAGTGATCAAATGGCACTTCCCTTCAAATCCGTCCAAGGTATAGAGAAGGATGTGGTTGAGATTCTTAAGAACCAAAAGAGCATAGTACGGATCATGGAAACCAAGTTTCATGCTCTGGACAACAAGGTGGATGAGCTTACCAAGACAGACACTGAGCTAAAGCAGGAGGTTGATGCAGTGCCTAGTCCCCACTCCTCAAATGATGATAGTCCTCCTCTCCGGCCCAGCACTCAGTTCAAGACTCATGCTAGATCGTCCACAGTTCCAGTTCCCGAGTTGAGACCATCTTCATCAGCACCAGCTACTGCTCCTACTGCTCCTTCAGCACCTTTAGTGTCTACTCCACCACCTCAGAGGACTTTAGCCGAAGCATTTGCGGATGCTCTTCTCTTGACTCCTTCGACGGCTACAGGAGCTGCTTCATCGCCTCATGGAGGAGACCATGCCCAGAGAGACGATTAGCTCTATAGCTTTGAACTTTTTGGTAACTTGTTGCCAAAGGGGGAGAAGTTATAGATCATAGGGCTTCGAGAGAGAGTGTGTTGCATTTTGGTTGCTCTCTGCTTTTTGAAAACATTTGGTTTATCGTTCGTTTGTTTAAAACTTCATCGGTGTTTGATCATATACTCTTTTTGTGATGCTACTACTTGCTACCCTTGAGATATGTATATGATGATCATTCACTATTGTTTACTGTGATGTGCATTTGTAATTCACTCGTATTAATTCTTGTGCACCACCAAGTTGTATGTGACATGGAAGAGTGACCCATAATCCTAATCAATTGTGCATTTGCATTCAAACGCAAATTTATAATAGTGCACAAATTTAGGGGGAGTTCTTGCTTATCACATACTTCTCAAAGCGACGATGCTATTCATTGTTTTATCCCTATCGAAGCTTTGATCTACATGTTGTCATCAATTACCAAAAAAGGGGAGATTGAAAGCACAACTTCTCCCTAGGTGGTTTTGGTAATTAATAACAACATCTATTTCATTGGACTAATGTTTCTACCAAGTTTATCTCAGGAAAAAGTTCAATGATGGGATGGCTAAAGGATTGTGTGGAGAACCTCCCTAGGGAAAGGAAAGGAATAGCATTGGCCATAATTCAGGCTTGAAGACTCTACATTTCATATTTTGTGAGAAATCACTTTGAGTCCATAGGAAAGCCAATACTATTGAAAGGGGGTCAGGAATTATGATGATATGGTTGCTCAAGTGCTTAGAGATTAGCCACCAAAAATACTCATCCATTCTCCCACAAAATACTCTGTCCAAAACCTAAAGTTCAAAATCGGTGCCACCAAGTTTTCCCACTGGGCCATACCGATTTTCCCTTGAGACAGAACCGAGCCAAAATCCTAGCAACTCGGTACAACCAATACTGGTTTCGGTACGACCGAGAAACAGTGACCAACTCTCTGGTTAGCTAATTCCTAAACTCAGAATTTCCGAGTTTGGTGGGTCGGTGTCACCGAGATGAGGAACTACCCTGGTCAAACAAAAATCAGTAGGACAGAGTTGTGTATATCGGTACCACCGAAAAGCCTGAAGTTGCCACATTTTGCACTAGTCGGTGCAACCGAGTTTTCACTACGGTTTCACCGAGTTGGGCATTGTAACGGTTGGATTTTTGGAGATGCCTATATATGCCCCTCCACCACCTCTCACTCATAAGAGAAGCACTCAGAACATACAAACACTTGTCCTATCCATTTTTCTGAGAGAGAGCCCGCTACTCATGTGTTGAGAGCAAGACATTCCACTCCAACCATATGGATCTTGATTTCTAGCCTCCCCAAGTTTCTTTCCATCCAATCAATCTCTTCTACCCATGCCAAACCTATGAGAGAGGGATTGAGTGTTGAGGGGACTATATTTTGAAGCACAAGAGCAAGGAGTTCATCATACTACCACGTTGATTACCTTTTGGAGGGTGGTGCCTCCTAGATTGGTTAGGTGTCGCTTGGGAGCCTCCTTCTTCGTGATTGTGGAGTTGAACCAAGAAGTTTGTACGGGCAAGGAGATCGCCTACTTCGTGAAGATCTACCCATAGTAAGGCTAGTCCTTCGTGGACGGAAGCCGTGATGGAACAGACGAGGTTGCTACTTTGTGGACCCTAACGGGTGGAGCCCTTCGTGGACTGTCGCGACTGCTACCCTCCGTGGGTTGAAGTATCCATCAGCGTGGACGTACGATAGCACCACCTATCGGAACCACGGGAAAAATCTTCGTGTCATCAATTGCGTTTGATTCTACTCTCCCTACCATTATATTTATGTGCATATCTTTACTTTCTGCTGCTATACCCTTAGACTTGCATGTGTAGGGTGTCTTTGACTTGCTACAATTGCTAAAACTTGCCAAGACATAAAATTTGGAAAAGGCTAGATTTTTATTTGGTCAAGTAGTCTAATCACCACCCCCCCCCCTCTAGACATACTTCGGATCCTACATCACCCATATCACATAAACCATGATAGCAATGTTCTCCTATCTTAATGGAAACAACAGGCATGTCAACAACAAGTTTACTTTTATCCAATATATCTTGCTCATAATTTGCCGGTTTAGTAATTCTAGTGGCTTCTTTGGAGAAATAAATAGCATGCCCATCAATATCACGAACTAAGAGATCTTTAACCATTGTAATAGGAGTTTCTACATTAATTTTCTCAGAAGATTTAGGTGTTCTTACATTACTCTTACTTGTAGAACGCCCGTGCGTTGCTATGGGCAACAATGCATATATTTTATAAAGCATATCTGGTTTAAATTCTTAATTCAGTTATGCCCTTAATCTAATTTGTACATCTATTTTTTTAAATGCACTCCTTATCATTTTGGTTGTTGGTATATCATGGAAAAACATTAGCTAGGAAATATAATTCACTAATTAGACATACATGACCATGGTATCAAGAATGATTACTTACATAATTGTTGGAACGTGTGTTGCCACACATTTCCATTTTAACAAAAGAACAATATTTATATTAACAAAAATCTAAGAGTTTGTACAATTCCTGAAGGTATGCGGTTAACATCTAAATGTGAAAGAAAGAAAATTCTATAAGAAGTCATTTACTAATGAGATGACATAACCAATATTTTGATTTCTTTGGGATAGCATGCAAGATTTTCCAATACAAATCAATAATAAATGCCCACTCTCCTCTTGTGAATGTCTTCTCCGATACGCCCTACAACCTAGATAATTATCTCCTGTCGGAAACAATGGACATCACCTACCGCAACT
This sequence comes from Elymus sibiricus, assembly GCA_039707655.1. Taxonomy (NCBI): domain Eukaryota; kingdom Viridiplantae; phylum Streptophyta; class Magnoliopsida; order Poales; family Poaceae; genus Elymus; species Elymus sibiricus. The sequence goes on along the minus strand of CM077665.1, from coordinate 213,439,015 downwards.
ATATGATGCATCCTTGCTTATGATGAACCTACATAAGATAGAATTAATCAACAAAAGTATCATGCAATTGAAGCTTGATAATTACAACATGCAGGACTATTTTATAGCAGAGGTTAGGTTACTACATATTAGAACATATCATGCTTGGCCTATGCTTTTTAACTAATAATCACTTCATTGTCCTTCGTACCTATACTGACATGGTATGATTGGATAATAACTTACTGATTTTCTAAATTGCATAATTGAAAATAAATCATAAACTATAGGCAAACGAATGACAGATCAAAAATTATATGATAGACATAGCATGAGACCTTTATTCACATGCATGCTAGTACTAATCAAAAAAATGTGCCTTAGGACCTACTATAGGAGCGCTCATGTGGGCGGTGGCTAGTGGCCGGCATCTTATCATGAGATCATCGTATTCTTCTCTCTTAGTTTTTCATTTTAGTTTCCATTTTCTTTCTTTTCTCTATACAATTGGCATGTTCTCGCCCTTTCTCTATCAATGAAAACGCAATTCTCCTGCGTATTTTCTATACTGCTTTCATATGTGTGTTTGTAAAATTTGATACATGAACTTAACTCCTAAGGTTGAATAGAGAATATATGATACAAGGATATAAACACGTACAACCTTATCTTAGCTCGCTAAATCGGTTACTTGTGTAGATAATCATACCATCTGAAATAACTTTGGAACATCTATATAAAGCTACATGTCAGATGTAAACATCTCAACACAGTCAAATAGACAATTGGTGGCAATAAGTAATATCTATGTTTTTCTTACTTTGTGACCTCACCATCCTCATTGTTCATAAATGGTGTTCCTTTCAAACATGATCAATAGAAAATGGAGTATACTGTTACATAACAAATAGTTCTAATACTGGAATTGAACAACTGTTCTGTTTTTGCCGACATTTCAGTTTATCAGTAGCTTTTGGTGGAACATGTTGCAGGAGACATCAATGTGTTACAATGTTGATTGGCTTAGGTAGATGGAGGTAGAGGTCTGCTAGGAGACGTGTGTGATGGTAACTGCTAAGGGAGGTCATTGAAGTGGACGTCTATGGTGGCCTCCTTGTGGTCGTCGACACATGACCTCATCTGGTGATGTCATACCCGGCGTGTGCAAATTTCCCACAGCTCGCTTTGTGCTCGCAGGTGGTGTCTGCTGGGTTGATCAATATATACTCATCCGGTCGTCCGCTGCAGCACTCTCCCCATGATGGAAATAATGCATGGATAGGAAGATGATGCTATGAGGGAGATCGATTGGGTGAAAAAGGCCGCATGTGTGAGGACTCTTCCTGCAACTACCACTCCACGGACACCGGCACGGCCTACCAACAACGCCTCGTCCTCCTACCAGCGTCGCCCTCCTCATCGTCCCTCTTTCACCTACTAGCGTCAATCATTAGAGGCAGTGGGGTGGGATCCCACTTGGCTGCTCCACTCACATCGCTCTGGATCGACTGTGGGTTACTCTTCCCGACACGGCTCCGACCTAACCACGAGATCTGAGGAGGTGAGCACACCACAGCCCCAGAGGTAGCCTATCCCTACCCTAGGATGTGTCACCCGAGGGTGGCGACGTCCCTCCCGGTCATCGCATCCCTAGAGCTGCGCTAGCAGACCAATGCTCACGTCCTGGCATCCCATCTCTATCCACACTGGATCGATAAGGATGATGCATGGCGGCGACCGGATCGATCCAGAGGTGTGCTCCTTGGGCACATCGCTGATCACGCACGGCAGGAACCGGATCAACCATGACGTGTGTCATTATTTCAGAGGATATTAGCCCAGCGGTGCGGTAGGCAGCGGATCATGGTGGTGGGGAGATCTGCAGGCGGACGATCTTTTTTTCTATTTGTCTTTTGTTTTTGCGTGAGGCAAGGGAGGTAGTTTTCTTGTGCGTGTGGGGAGGTGGGAGGGGGTGGTTTTTTCATAGAGGGGATCGTGGGGAGGTGAGTTGGACGTACCACGTACAATCCACAACCCCCCTTTAATACTGGACATACGGTTGAAATAACTTCCTACAACTAATTATCTACATCTCTAATTAAGTGTTTGACTAATTAATTAATTGCATTAATGACTTGATTTCATTATTGATCCGGCGTGAAAAAAATCCCTACTTAAACAGACTAAATTAAATGCACATGGAATTAATAATGTGCCTATTAATTGCGTTAATGGCTTGATTTCCAAATTGATTTTGTGCTTGGTTTCTTTATTATTTTTGCATTAATGACTTGATGTCATAATTGATTTTGCGTGAAAAATGCCTACTTAAATAGACTTAATTAGTTGCACATGTAATTAATTGTCCACCTCTTAATTGCATTAATTGCTTGATTTCTAAATTGATTTGATGTGATTTTTTGTATTTAAACAAAGGTACTCCCTCCATCTTAGTTTACAAGTCTTGCATGTGTACCTAGGTCATTAAGTTGACCAACTTAACAAGAGGCATATATTACAAAAAAATATCATTAGAAACTTTAGATATTATATTTTCTAATGATATAATTTTTATGTTAAACAATTTATTTTATATTAGTCAAATTAATGACCTAGATGCACGTGCAAGACTTATGAACTGAGATGGAGGGAGTAATTGGTTGCATGTGTAATTAATTATTTGCCTATTAATTGCATTAATGGCTTGATTTAATTTGGTGTTCCGTTTCTTTATTTTTTTTGCATTAATGACTCAATTTCATAATTGATTTGGCGTGAAAAAATCCCTACTGAAATATATTTAATTAATTACAAGCGTAAGTAATTGTATGTCCATTAATTTCATTATTGGCTTGATTTCCAAATTGATTCGGTGCTCGTTTTTATTATTTTGCATTAAAGGTTGGGTACCAACGACGTACAAACTCCTCCTTTAGGAGTAGAGATGAACCACAGTTGTAGCCATAGCATGTTCCCTTATCCTAGCAGGGAAAGGAGGTTTCTTGACAAAAGTAGTAGGGACAACCGGGTTGACAGCATAAGTAATTGTTTCAGTTTCAACAGTTGCTTGTTCTTCACAAGTAATCTCAATAAGTATATCATATATGAAATTTAAACCACTTATCTTTAGGAAGATCAATATGAGTAGCAGAAGATTCACAAAATGTAGCTACTAGCTCAGAGTCAAGTCCATATTTTGCACTAAGCTTATGGAAAACGTATGTTTCTACAATAGATTTAACACAACCAAATTCAAGACTCATACCTGAATTATTACCTTCATCGATCTCCCAGTCTTCTAAGTTGCGTTTAATTATCTCAATAAGATCCCATCAAAATTCAATACTTTTATTCATGAAAGAACCAGCAGAAGAAGTGTCGAGTATTGCTTTATCATCTTCAGAAAGCCGAGCATAAAAAATTTCAATGATCATTCTTCTCGAAAGATCATAATTGGGGCATCTATGTAGCATATATCTAAGACTCCCCCAAGCTTGAGCAATGCTTTCTCCTTCACGAGGCAAAAAATTTTATATGTAATCCCGATCACGATGAACCAAATGCATAGGATAAAATTTCTGATGGAATTCCAACTTCAATTGGTTCCAGTCCCATGCTCCAGATTCATCCAATAGTCTATACCATGCCAATGCTTCTCCCCCATAGATAAAGGTAATACTTTCTTCTTAACTCCATCCTCTGATAAACCTACAAGCTTGAAAAATCCACAAACTTCATCTATATAGATTAGGTGCATATCAGGGTGTAATTCCATCTCCCGCATAAGGATTAGCTAGTAGTTTCTCCAAAATACCTGAAGGAATCTCATAATAAATATATTTAATAAGTTCAATAGGTTGGGGAGTGGCTCTTACTGCTTCTGGTCGAGGTGAAGATACCCCGAACAAGCCTCTCAAAGGATTACTTTCCATAGTAACAAGTAAAGATAAATTTCACCACTAAGTGTAAATATTCCCCTTGCCAAAGACGGTTCAGTCCCCGGCAACGGCGCCAGAAAAAAGTCTTGATAACCCACACGTATAGGTGATCAATTGTAGTCTTTTCGATAGGTAAGAATGGCGAACCCAACGACGAGGAGAAGGAAATGATAAGGGGTTTTCAACAAGGTATTATCTGCAAGTATTGAAAGTAGTAGTAACATGTAGTTTGATAGCAAGGCAGTTCATAGAAAGTAACAATTAAAAGTAGTAACCAAGTGCAGCAAGGTAGCACAATCATTATTATGCAAAGTACAGGCCAGAAGTGTTTTGTACCGTGAGCAAGCGTTCTCGGAGACACATGGGAATTTTATCTAGTCATGCCTATCATGTTTTAGTTGATTCGCATTCACTACTTTGACAAATTGTAATGTGGGTGGACCGATGCTAACAGTTATTCTTACTTGAACACACAACCTACTTATGATTACCCCCTTTCACAAGCATCCCCAACTACGAACGAAGAATTCAGATAAATCTAACGATAGCATGAAACATATGGATCCAAATCAGCCCCTTACAGAGTAGTACATAAACTAGGGTTTAAGTTTCTTTCACTCTCGCAACCCATCATCTACTTCCTATTCCACAATGCTTTCCTTTAGGCCCAAGTATGGTGAAGTATTATGTAGTCGACGTTCACACGACACCATTAGAGAAAACACAACATACATGTCATCGAATTGTTTATGCATAATTGTTTAGTCCAGATATGTATGCTTAATTGTTTATGCATAAAATTTTGGGGAAATTAGTTCTGATTACGCATCCATAACAACAGGAGTTTTGCACTAACATGGTTATATATTCTATACTAACATTCAGAATACATAGAAAATGAAAGGTTGCAACACTTAGGCCACTTTTTCCCCATACATTACTTTCTTCTGCATACAGTTCCAAATTCACTCAAACTAAAGAAAGCTACTTTCGAGAGCACATACAGTACTTTCAAGATCCTCAATTGACCTCCCCAATAGCTTGACTTCTTCATCGTTCTCTTTGGCATATGACTTTCATTCGTCTTCTAATAGCAGGAGTGCCACAGAAGGGTTCTAAAAGAAGAAAAAATGTAAGCACTTTCAAGAGTGGAAAACATTAATCAAGTAGATAGATGAACATTTAGATGGCGTTTGTAGCAATTGCTTCACTTTCTTCTGACACTGCTAAAGCAGTATTGCTCCTCGTCTAAGAGCTTGGAGATGTTATTTTGCAAATTTTGAAGGAAGTCCCTCCTTTAATTAGGTAAATTTATCATCTTAATCAACTCTTCTTCCGTTATTGGTGTAGCATTAATATTATGAGCTAACTCCTATTTCATAGAGTAATCAATCTATTCAATATGGCTGAGCTTAGGTCACAAATTAGTGTCCTCCATAGGAATTACATTTGGTTCACCAACTACACTTGATTATCTTCTCTCCAGGATATAGCATCACATCCATGCTTCAATGCAAAAAAAATGAGCAATACCATCATGCAAGGGGAAGGTACCTGAACTCTCAAATAATAAACGAGGTTGTTTGTGTTGATACAAGATCATAATAACATTTGCACTGACATGGAAATAAGAGGACCAGATGCTAAATAGGTCATCCATGAGATGCTAGATCCACGTAAGTATGCATTGTAGTAAAAACAGTTGGGGTGGGGGTATTATATAAATTCCGCAAAGATGAACAAACATAACAGAGAACAAAAAATTAGAGAATGTTCATTTAAACTGTCAAAGAACAATGGTCAATGTCATCAAAAATTGGAGTGATTTGGACACATTTTGTAGGACATAATCACACTAAATGACAAAGATATACATATAATTACAACTGATGTCTTATACGGAAAGCTAGTAGAAGAAAAACGCATGGTAGAACGATTATCATTACAACGGATAAGTGCAGTGCAGTAACTTTGGGCCAATAATGTTCATATTTCAGTGAATCTATCAAACTTCTTTTACGATGTCTCAGTTTATGTACTTAATTGACCATTCCAATCACTTATCTCAGTTCTTTGTAGCTCAGGGACTTGCTAGTATCTATCACTAGTTGAATGACTAAAATATGATTAACTATTCATGAGAAAATTATTTATGTTACCAAGAAGCCTTGGTAGGTTAAAAATTCATCAAAATATCTAGAGTGCATTGTCCAACTGCATGGGTTATGAGGATGGGGCAGGACTGAACCTAGGAAGGAAAGGTTGGGGAGAAAGTGGTCGCATGCGAAGCGAGCTGCATGGTGGCCTGCATGGTCGTCAAGGACAGTGCTGAGGGGCGGGGCAGAGTGGAGGTGGCAGTGGTTCTACACCATACCTTCTCACATCCAAGGATGCATGAAGCTTATGCTTGACCATGTTCTTGAAGTTCAATTTTACCCTGAAATATATGTGCATACGTGAGGACTGAACTAACTTTGTCTGCAATCGAATTTATCAACTATCATAGACCATATTCCATAGGTACTCTTCTTTCACAAAGGGATTAGAATTTAGCGGCCAAATTATTTCAGATTTGGTGAAAAAATCATAGAAAATTTTGTTGCCTTGAAGCCTGCTACCCTTGTTGCCTTGAACTCCTGTACCATAAAGCAAATATAAGTGCACTATTGTACTAATCCTAACCATGAAGCCTACTGCCCCCTGTTGCCTTGACGCTCCAGCACCACAAAATAAAACCTTAGAAAATAATAATAATCAGTGGATAGTTGTACTGAAGTTACATCCAACTCTCTCACTTCTGCCAAGCTCCACTAGGAGATCATGCTCATGGTCTACAACGTGTCATCAAGCACCCATGTCGAGGGCACCTTAGCCCCTCCGGCTTCCCCATGCCTACAATAGGTAGTATCATTTACCTCGGACAACACAACCCATAATGAAGTTATTCATCTAACGAAGAAGCAAGGTTAATGACTCTATCCGTAGTTGTTATTTTCATAATTGAATCAAGTAGTGAGCTACTTAAAGAATTGATGCATGTATATAACCATGACATAATTTTTTCTCAATAATAAATTCTAAACGGTTATACTATCCATAAGTTGTCTCTCAACTTTCTCAATCAACAACCACTTTTTCTTATCCTGTCAATGTTATAGTATTACAACCATAAACAGCTACCATGGTGTGAAACATCAGTGTGACAGGGATCATACAAATAAGAAACAACATAATGTACATTGAGCAAAATAACCTGTTGTGCTATTGATTCATGTGGTGAAAATTAACACCAACCTCACCAGCAATCGCCTAGCCTAATAGCCAGTAATCAGTTCACCTAAGATGCCAGCCATAGAAGGCAAGGGGAACAACGTCCTGGGGGAGCAGGGCTGGAGATGTGGAGAAACCGGGATCGATTGCATCTGCCCTCGACTGCCTGAAGCAGGAATGGTGGCAAGGTAAGTCATTGCGGCAGGGTCGCGCACAACAAGGGCATCCACCGGCAGGCAGTGTGTTCCAGGGTGCCTGTTCCTGACGCTCCGTCAAGGCTATTGACTGACGACGGGGGTGTAGGATCACTAGAATTGTGTGTGTCTAGAGGGGGGTGAATAGACTACTTGCAAGAATTAAAACCTAACCTTTTCCCAAGTTAATTGGTGGGCAGTTTTAGCAATTATAACAAGTCTAATGCACCCTACACATGCTAGTCAACAAGTATGGCAGCGGAAAGTAAGACAAGCACATGTAAGAGAGAGTAGAGATAGGAAGATCAAACGCAATTTGTAGACACAAGGATTTTTTGCGTGGTTCCGATAGGTGGTGCTATCGTACATCCACGTTTATGGAGTCTTCAACCCACGGAGGGTAACGGTCACGAGAGTCCACGGAGGGCTCCACCCATAAGGGTCCACGAAGTAGCAACCTTGACTATTCCATAACGGCTTCCGTCCACGAAGGACTAGCCTCACTATGGGTAGATGTTCATGGAGTAGGTGATCTCCATGCTCGTACAAACTTGTTGGTTCAACTCCACAACATGAAGTAGGAGGCTCCCAAACGAAACCTAACCAATCTAGGAGGCATCACCCTCCAAAAGGTAATAGGCTCGATAGTAACGATGAACTCCTTGCTCTTGTGCTTCAAGATGATAGACTCCTCAACACACAATCACTCTCTCACAGATTTGCCTTGGTGGAAGAGATTGATTGGGTGGAAAGAAACTTGGGGAGGCTAGAAATCAAGATTCATATGGTTGGAATGGAATGGCTTGATCTCAACACATGAGTAGGTGGCTCTCTCTCAGAAAATTGGATGGGGCAAGTATGGAATAGTTCTGAGTGCTTCTCTTACGCGTGGGTGGTGGTGAATGGGTATATATAGGCATCTCCAAAAATCCAACGGTTACACCTATAATGACCAACTCGGTGACACCGAAGTGTAAAACTCGGCGGTACCGAGTTTCTCAAAATGTAGCAACTTTCGAATCTCGGTGAGACCGATATATAAATCTCGGCAGTACCGATCAGGTGACCAACGGTCAGATTGCAAAACTCGGTGACACTGATCCAAACAACTCGGAAATTCCGAATTGAAGAAAAGGGGCAACAGAATGTTGGCAACCTAAACTCGGTGGCACCGATGCAGAATCGGCTGTACCGAAGACTTAGGGTTTGGCTGGGATCTGTCTGAGGTGAAAATCGGTAGGGCCGAGTGGGGAATATTGGTGGCACCGATTTTGCATGATAGGCTTTTGACAGACTTTTGTGGAAGAGCTTGTGGGTGTTTTTGGTGACTATCACTTGTGCACCTGGAGCATTTTGTTCACCATCAATACCTTACCCCCTTTTAATAGTATTGGCTTTCATATAGACTCAAAGTGATTTCTCACAAAGTAAAATGTAGAGTCTTATAGCTTGAAGCTTTGCCAATCCTATTCCTTCTCCTTCTTCTTCTTGGGGATGCTCCTCACACTCCTTAGCCAACACTCTCTATGGACTTTATCTGAAATGCACTAGATAAGAGTATTAGTCCAGGAGACAATGTATGTTGTCATGAATTATCAAAACCACCAAGGGAGCATATTGTGCTTACAATCTCCCCCTTTTTGGTAATTGATGACAACATACAATCAAAGCTTCAAATAAAGATATGCATAGATATAATGAACACTTTGAGAGACACATGACAAAGACTTGCTCCCCCTAAATGTGTGCAATCCCTTTAAAGGATAGTTGCCTTGGAATGCATAGACACACATATAGTAGAAAGGATAAAATGAGTCATGTGTATCTTGGCTATATGCATCAAATAGATGTGAATGAGTTACATCCTTGTTCAAGACTTCACTCTTGCAAACAATATGTGCAAGAAGCAAGAGATCATCTTGATCAAGGATATGATGCATATACTTACCTTGAGTTTTTGAGCATTCTAGTAGTAGAAACACACTTGAGAAAACAATGTTAGGAAACACAAGAGTATCCTACCAATCAAAAAGCAATAGAACTCAATAGTACCAAGATGTGGAGAACATATAGAAGATAAAATTCCTTACGATTGATATGTCTCCAAGAACATTTAGAACTTTCTCCCCTAGAGTCATAGCATGTAGATATTGAGAGTAGGTAGGGCTGAGAAAAGTCTAAAATAGATAAGAATCAAATTCAATCAGATTTATTCTGCTCTCTTCTCCTGAAGAAGTGTTTCTGAGTTAAGGGATCCCTGATATTTCTCCCCCTTTATCTTGTTAAGTGTACACTTCTTCTTTTCATGATCATCTCTCCCCCTGAAGCATGAGTGCTTAGATATCTCTCCCCCTTAATATTATATCTCCCCCTTTGGTATGAGTATAAGCTTTGAAGCTTTGATATTTCTCCCCCTTTGGCATTAATTTCCAAAAAGGGTCACACAAAGGGTCAGATAACTGGGATCATTGAGTGGGAAGGGATCCTAGAGAGTAAGGGTCATTGAGAGCATGGAGACAAGGGTTCCTTGAAAGCAATCCCCCCCCCCCTTAAGATCTGAAAACTGTTAAGATTTCTCCTCCTTTGATGTAGGGATCATTGATCTGACCATAAAATAGACAAAATGCATTGAAGTCGGTGGCTCCGAGGCAAAAGGTGTCGGTAGCACCGATGCGTGGTTTAGTAGCATAACTGCTTCATCGGTGAGACCGAGAGACTTTGATCGGAGGCTCCGAGTTGTGAAACGGAAACTTGGCAAAATTGTTCTTGGCTATTTTCTCAAATGCAGTTTTTCAGAAAGTCTCAAACAGATCACAAAGATTTGCAATGAATTCTCAGAAAGATTTGTAACGAATTTTCAGAAGAATTTGCAATGAATTTTCGTAAGAATTTGCAATGAATTTTCATCTAGGTTGGAGTTGAATGGAAATGTCAATGATCAACAAAACAAAAGATTCTCCATTCAATTCTTATAACTAGATGATGGGCGGAGACCAGGTCACCTATGTTATAGTATATTGACTTAAGGAGTCAAGTAAGAATACTTGATCATAGGTCATACTCATCGTTAAGCTCGAAATGGGATTACCATTTTTCGATTAAGCATTTTAATGTTTTCATATCACTTGAGTTGCTTTATCTCATGACTTGGAGTAAAGCTACATCAAGGATATTAGTACATACCTTTGAGTGATGTTGATGACGTGGCTTGTAGGTGAACTTGATGAGGATGCTCGAGGTTGATGAAGTTCATCTTGAGTTGGGAGCAATCCTTCTTGTTTTGGTTCACTTATCACCTATGTTTTTGTTGTTCTCTTCCTTCCATCATCAAGAGGGATTGTGGATACTTGGCCATGACAAGATTGCTTAAGATATGAGTTGATGGCAATCTTGTGGAGTGTTGTTCTTCCAAGTACCTACAAAAGGGTTAGGTGCAATACAAGGGAGCATAGAATTCCAAGTTATATGAGATTCATGGTAATGATAGCATGGAATGGTCAAGTAAGCTCATCCCCTTGCATGCAACCGAGTGAGTCTAGCTCAAGTTTGAAGCACCAATGATGTTCAACTCACTCCTCAAGTAACAAAACACTTTCTCATCAAGTGGCTTAGTGAAGATATCGGCCAATTGCTTGTTAGTGCGAACATGCTTAAGATTAATATCTCCTTTGGCAACATGATCACGAATGAAATGATGTCGAACTTGAATATGCTTAGTTCGAGAATGTTGCACGGGATTATGACCAATCTTAATAGCACTTTCATTGTCACAAAGTAATGGAACATTTTTCACATGGATCCCATAATCCTTAAGCGTTTGTGTCATCCATAGTAATTGTGCACAACACGATCCGGCGGCAATATACTCAGCTTCGACGATTGATAGAGATACCGAGTTTTGTTTCTTGGAGGACCAAGACACAAGAGATCTCCCAAGAAATTGACATGTACCCAAGGTGGATTTTCTATCAACCTTGTCACCGGCATAGTCCGAATCGGAATAGCCAACAAGGTTAAAAGAAGATCCCTTGGGATACCAAATGCCAAAGTTTGGTGTTTGTATCAAATATCTCACAATACGTTTCACAGCCAAAAGATGACACTCTTTAGGTGCAGCTTGATATCTAGCACACATGCAAACACTAAGCATAATATCGGGACGGGAGGCACATAGATATAACAATGAACCAATCATAGATCGATAAACCTTTTGATCAACCGGTTCATCCTCCTTGGTAAGGTCAACATGTCCACTAGTAGGCATAGGAGTTTTCATACCTTTACACTCTTTCATGTTGAACTTTTTGATCAAGTCCTTGGTATACTTGGTTTGAGAGATGAAAGTTCCTTCTCTCGTTTGCTTGATTTGCAAACCAAGGAAAAATTTCAGCTCACACATCATGGACATCTCATACTTCTCAGACATCAACCTTCCAAATCTTTCACTAAATTGTGGGTTAGTAGATCCAAAGATAATATCATCCACATAGATTTGGCACACAAATAATTCACCATTAACTCTCTTAGTGAATAAGGTTGCATCAATTTTACCAATTTCAAAACCCTTTTCAATGAGAAACTTCATTAAGCATTTATACCAAGCATGTGGGGCTTGCTTAAGACCATAAAGAGCTTTATGAAGCTTGTAGACATGATTAGGTTTCTTAGGATTCACAAAACTAGGGGGTTGTTTAACATAGACCTCTTCTTCAATCTCACCATTTAAAAATGCACTTTTAATGTCCATTTGCTAAAGCGTGATATCATGGTGATTAGCATAAGCAAGAAGAATGTGAATAGCTTCAAGTATAGCAACGGGTGCGTAGGTCTCACCGTAGTCCATACCTTCGACTTGCGTATATCCTTGGGCTACGAGACGTGCCTTGTTGCGTACAACTTGACTGTATTCATCTTGCTTGTTCCGAAACACCCATTTTGTGCCGATGATGTTGTGCTCGTCTTTGGGCTTTTCCACGAGTGTCGACACTTCGTTCCTCTCAAAGTTATGAAGCTCTTCATGCATAGCGTTCACCCAATCCGGGTCTTCAAGTGCTTGTTCAACCTTCAAGGGTTCAATGCTAGAGATGAAAGAATAATGCTCACAAAAATTTGCTAAGCGAGTTTTAGAGCGAGTGATTCTCCCGGTTTGTATGTCACCAAAGATTTGGTTTAGAGGATGGTCTTTGGTCACTCTTGCTCGAACTCGGGGTAGCTTTGGCTTGTTGGATGGTGGAGCTTCTTCATCATCATCATCTCCTTCATCTTCGTTGTTGTTGAAGGTGTCGTTTCCTTGAGGAGGTGGTGAAGGAGGTTGTGGTGGATCTTCATGATGTACTTCCTCCTCTTCATCTTGTCGTGTACCACTTGTCGATGCCTCCATGTCGTGTTGAGGTTCACCTTGATGTGAAGTGGGGGCTTCCACTTGAGTTGACGAAGTAATTTCCTTCACCTTCATGGGACGAATCTTGCCGATGGACAAGTCTTGGATAGCTTATCTCCTACATCATTTGGCAATTGTTCGACTTGCGAACCATTAGATTCATCAAACTTCACATCTACCGTCTCTTCAACTTTTCGAGTGAAGTTGTTGTAGACATGGTAAGTGTGAGAGTTTGATCCATAACCAAGTAGGAATCCTTCATGATATTTAAGAGCAAATTTAGTACGACGATGCTTATCAAGAATGTAGCACTTTGAGCCGAATACCCGAAAGTATCCAACTTAGGGTTTGTTACCGATGAGTAGCTCGTATGCCGTTTTACCGAGAAGCTTGTGCAAGTAGAGTCGGTTTGTGGCATGACATGCTGTTTCCACGGCTTCTGCCCAAAAGCGTCTTGGCGTCTTGTATTCGTCAAGCATCGTTCTTGCCATCTCAATAAGAGTTCGGTTCTTCCTCTCAACAACTCCATTTTGTTGAAGCGTGTACATAGCCGAGAACTCATGTGAAACACCTTCTTAGTCAAGAAAGGTATCTACATGGGTGTTCTTGAACTCCGATCCGTTACCGCTCCGAACCTTCTTGATCTTCACCTCAAACTGATTCTGCGCTTTGCGAGCGAAGTTCTTGAAGATCTTTTGTACCTGCGACTTATCATCAAGAAAGAATACCCACATAAATCTGGAAAAATCATCAACTATGACTACACCATAGGAATTTCCACCGAGGCTATTGTAAGCATTGGGACCAAAAAGATCCATATGAAGTAACTCGAGTGGTCTCCTAGTAGTCATGATATTCTTTACGGGATGACTTCCACCTACTTGCTTTCCAGCTTGACAAGCACTACAAAGTCTATCTTTGTCAAAGATAACATCTTTAACACCAAGTATATGATCACCTTTGATAAGCTTGTCTAGATTACGCATGCCAACATGTCCTAGTCTTCTATGCCAAAGCCAACCTTTAGAAGATTTTGCAATAAGACAAGTACGAGGTTTGGATCTCTTAGTGAAATCGACAATATATAGATCACCTCTATGGAAACCGGTAAAGACCATGTTATGATTATCTTGAAGAAACACTTGGCAATCTACTTTGGTGAATAGCACATTAAAACCAAAGTCGGCAAGTCTAGATACGGAAAGAAGATTGTAGCCAAGGGATTCAACAAGCATGACGTTTTGAATAGAGCTATCATGGGATATGGCCACCTTACCAAGACCAAGTACCTTACCCTTGGAGTTGTCTCCAAAAGTTACATACCTTTGCGGTCCATGGTTTGGTGTGATCTCTTCAAACATGTCTCTATCTCCGGTCATATGATCGGTGCATCCATTATCGAGAATCCACTCTTTTCCTCCAGACATGTAATCCTTGAAATTTGCCATGAGACTTAGATTCTTCATGATCTTCTCATGCTCGATGTCGGACAACTCATCTTCATCATAGTAGCCATGTTCCACATTGTCATCATCAAGTGAGAAATCCTCGTCATAAGAAACGAGAGATTCGTTAGGGTTGTGATCATGACAATGTTCAAGATTATGAATGTGAATGTCTTCTACAATGATGTTGTTGATAGTTATGACATCTCCTTTAGCACGCATGAGGTCTCTAAGCTCAAATAGATAGTCATCAAACTTGAGATCACTAGGCATCATTTTGTGAAAGACAAAAGTTTTATGAAGAATTTCATCAATATTACTCAATGAATAACTTGGATATCGTTTCTCCAAATCATCCCACAAGGTATAAGCACATTCAAAATTCTTCATTTGATTAAGCACAATTCTAGGCAATCCTCTAATGATAAGATTAACAGTTCTAAGATTGCATAGCATATCAATTTCCTCTTCGTGTGTGGGATGTAAAGGATCAATGGGAGGTACATAGGGGTTCTTAACATACTTGCTCAAATGAAATTCATTGAATAGCTCAAGCATCTCATATTTCCATTGACTATAGTACTCCCCATCAAGAATAGGCACTCTACAACTCAAGCTCTCCAAACTAGACACATCCATCTCCCTCCATGGTGATGAAACCGATGCAATGGAGACCAACGCTCTGATACCACTTGTAGGATCACTAGAAGTGTGTGTGTCTAGAGGGGGGTGAATAGACTACTTGCAAGAATTAAAACCTAACCTTTTCCCAAGTTAATTGGTGGGCAGTTTTAGCAATTATAACAAGTCTAATGCACCCTACACATGCTAGTCAACAAGTATGGCATCGGAAAGTAAGACAAGCACATGTAAGAGAGAGTAGAGATAGGAAAATCAAACGCAATTTGGAGACACAAGGATTTTTCCCGTGGTTCCGATAGGTGGCACTATCGTACATCCACGTTTATGGAGTCTTCAACCCACGGAGTGTAACGGTCGCGAGAGTCCATGGAGGGCTCCACCCATAAGGGTCCACGAAGTAGCAACCTTGACTATTCCATAACGGCTTCTGTCCACGAAGGACTAGCCTCACTATGGGTAGATCTTCATGAAGTAGGCGATCCCTTGCCCGTACAAACTTCTTGGTTCAACTCCACAACACGAAGTAGGAGGCTCCCAAGCGACACCTAACCAATCTAGGAGGAACCACCCTCCAAAAGGTAATAGGCTCGATAGTAACAATGAACTCCTTGCTCTTGTGCTTCAAGATGATAGACTCCTCAACACACAATCACTCTCTCACAGATTTGGCTTTGGTGGAAGAGATTGATTGGGTGGAAACCAACTTGGGGAGGCTAGAAATCAAGATTCATATGGTTGGAATGGAATGGCTTGATCTCAACACATGAGTAGGTGGCGCTCTCTCAAAAAATTGGATGGAACAAGTATGGAATAGTTCTAAGTGCTTCTCTTACGAGTGGGTGGTGGTGAAGGGGTATATATAGGCATCTCCAAAAATCCAACCGTTACACCTATAATGACCAACTCGGTGACACCGACGTGTAAAACTCGGCGGTACCGAGTTTCTCGAAAAGTAGCAACTTTCGAATCTCGGTGAGACCGATATATAAATCTCGGCAGTACCGATCAGGTGACCAACAGTCAGATTGCAAAACTCGGTGGCACCGATCCAAACAACTTGGAAATTCCGAATTGAAGAAAAGGGGCAACAGAATGTTGGCAACCTAAACTCGGTGGCACCGATGCAGAATCGGCTGTACCGAAGACTTAGGGTTTGGTTGGGATCTGTCTGAGGTGAAAATCGGTAGGGCCGAGTGGGGATATTGGTGGCACCGATTTTGCATGATAGGCTTTTGACAGACTTTTGTGGAAGAGCTTGTGGGTGTTTTTGGTGACTATCACTTGTGCACGTGGAGCATTTTGTTCACCATCAATACCTTACCCCCTTTTAATAGTATTGGCTTTCATATAGACTCAAAGTGATTTCTCACAAAGTAAAATGTAGAGTCTTCTAGCTTGAAGCTTTGCCAATCCTATTCCTTCTCCTTCTTCTTCTTGGGGATGCTCCTCACACTCCTTAGCCAGCACTCTGTGTGGACTTTATCTGAAATGCACTAGATAAGAGTATTAGTCCAAGAGACAATGTATGTTGTCATGAATTATCAAAACCACCAAGGGAGCATACTGTGCTTTCAGGGGGACTACAATGATGACTGCAATTGGATGGGATAGTGCAGTGTAGGAGAAAGATGATACATGAGAATTAGTTGGATGGGAAGCGACGATGGCGGAATGTGTGCCTCATTGGGTGTAAGATTCATAACAATGTAAATCAGATAGCGATGTGAGCTAGATTATTGACTCTAGTGCAAGTGGGAGATTGTTGGAAATATGCCCTAGAGGCAATAATAAAATGGTTATTATATATTTCCTTGTTCATGATAACCGTTTATTATCCTTGCGATAATTGTATTGATTGGAAACTCAAATACATGTGTGGATACATAGACAACAAAGTGTCCCTAGTAAGCCTCTACAAGACTAGCTCATTGATCAAAGATGGTTAAGGTTTCCTAGCCATAGACATGAGATGTCATTTGATAACGGGATCACATCATTAGGAGAATGATGTGATGGACAAGACCCAAACTATGAACGTAGCATATGATCGTGTCAGTTTATTGCTATAGTTTTCTGCATGTCAAGTATCTGTTCCTATGACCATGAGATCATGCAACTCACTGACACCAGAGGAATACCTTGTGTGTATCAAACGTCGCAACGTAACTGGGTGACTATAAAGATGCTCTACAGGTATCTCCGAGGGTGTCTATTGAGTGGGCATGGATCGAGACTGGGATTTGTTACTCCGTATAACGGAGAGGTATCTCAGGGCCCACTCGGTAATACAACATCACAATGAGCCTTGCAAGCAAAGTGACTAAAGAGTTAGCCACAGGATCTTTTATTACGGAACGAGTAAATAGACTTGCCGGTAACGAGATTGAACTAGGTATAGAGATACCGACAATCGGATCTCGGGCAAGTAACATACCGAAGAACAAAGGGAACAGCATACGGGATTAACTGAATCCTTGACATAGAGGTTCAACCGATAAAGATCTTCGTAGAATATGTAGGAACCAATATGGGCATCCAGGTCCCGCTATTGGTTATTTACCGTAGAGGTGTCTCGGTCATGTCTACATAGTTCTCGAACCCGCAGGGTCTGCACACTTAACGTTCGGTGACGTTTCGGTAGTATTGAGATATATGTGTTGGTGACCGAAGGTTGTTCTGAGTCCCGGATGAGATCCCGGACGTCACGAGGAGCTCCGGAATGGTCCGGAGGTAAATATTTATATATAGGAAAGTGGTATTTGGGTTCTGGAAAAGTTTCGGGTATTTCCGGTAGTGTACCGGGAGTGACGAATGGGTTCCGGGGGTCCACCGGGTGGGGTCCACCCACCCCGGGGGGGCACATGGGCCCAAGAGGTGGCGCACCAGCCCCTAATGGGCTGGGGAACCGACCCCATAAGGGCTCATATGCCCAAGAGGAAAAAAGGTGGAGATAGGAAGGAATAGGACTCCTTCCTAATATGAATCCACTTCCTAGTAGGAAGTGGATTGGACTCCTCCTTGCCCTGGTTCGGCCGACCCCTAGGGGAAACCCTAGGGAGGCTGCCTCCTTCCCCCTCCGTCCTATATATACTAGAGGAATAGAGCCCCCAAAGACACACGGCCACGTGCTAGTTCTCTATTCTCTAGTTCCTCCACCAAATAGATTCCGGTAGTGCTTAGGCGAAGCTCTGCCGGGATAACTCCACCACCACCACCACGCCGTCGTGCTGCTGGAGATCTCATCCACCTCTCCGACCCCTCTTGCTAGATCAAGAAGGCGGAGATCGTCATCGAGCTGTACGTGTGCTGAACGCGGAGGTGCCGTCCGTTCGGCGCCAGATCGGGACGGATCGTGATTGGATCGCGGGACGGCTTGCGATTTGGATCGCGAAGACGTTCGACTACATCAACCGCGTTTCTTAACGCCTCCCGCTTAGCGATCTACAAGGGTACGTAGATCCACTCTCCCTCTCGTAGATGCTCATCACCATGGATAGATCTTGCGTGTGCGTAGGAAATCTTTGTTTCCCATGCAACGTTACCTAACAAAACATTCCACCTTTTAATATTATGTATAGATTCAGCAAAGACGACTAGAAATAATCGAGAATGAAACATTAGAGAATGTTCATTTAAACGGTAAAAGAAAACTGGTCAATGTCATGGAAAATTGGAGTGATTTGGACACATTTTGTAGGACATAATGACACTTAATGATGAAGATATACATATAACTACAACTGATATCTTTTACGGAAAGCTCGCAAAAGAAAAACGCATGGTAGAACGATTATCATTACAACCGATACATGCAGTGTAGTAACTTTGGGCCAAGAATGTTCATATTCCAGTCAATCTATCAAACTTCTTTTAAGGTGTCTCGGTTTATGTACTTAATTGACCATTACAACCACTTATGTAAGTTCTTTGTAGCTCAGGAACTTGCCAGTATCTATCACCAGTTTAATGACCAAAACGTGATTAACTATTCCTGAGAAAATTATTTCTGTTACACAAAAGCGTTGGCAAGTTAACAATTCATCAAAATATCTAGAGTGTATTATCCAGGTGCAAGGGTTATGAGGAAGGGGTAGGACTGAACCTGGGAGGAAAGGTTGGTGAGGAAGTGATCGCATGCGAAGCGAGCAGCAAGGTGGCCCGCATGGTCGTCGAGGACAGTGCAGAGGGGCGCGGCAGAGTGCAGGTGACAGTGGTTCTACACCATACCTTCTCACATCCAATGCTGCATGAAGCTCCTACCCGATCATGTTCTTGAAGCTTAATTTTAGCATGAAATATATGTACAACGGTTAGGACTGCACTAACTTTGTCGGTTCCTGCTGCAATCAAATTTATAACACTAATGGACCATATTCCACAATTACTCTTCTTTCACAAACGGATTAGAATTTAGGGGCCAACTTATTTTAGATTTGGTGAGAAATTCATAGCAAAATTTGTTGCATTGAAGCATGCTGCCCCTGTTGTCTTGAAGCTCATGTACCACAAAACAACTATAAGTGCACTACTGTACTAATCCTGACCATGAAGCTCGTTAGCCCTATTGTCTTGAAGCTCCTGCACCACAAAACAAATTCTAAGAAGGAATAATAATCAGTGCAGTGTTGTACTCAAGTTACATCAAAATCTCTCACTTCTGCCAAGCTCCACCAGGAGATCCTGCTCCTGGTCTACGGCGCGCTGTCAAGCACCCATGTCGAGGGCACCTTAGCCCCTGCAACTTCTCCACGCCTACAGTAGGTAGTATCAATTTACCTCTGACAACACAGCCCATAATGAAATTATTCATCTAGCAAAGAAGCAAGACTAATGACTCTATTTGCAGTTGTTATTCTCATAACTCAATCAAGTAGTGAGCTACTTGAAGAATTGATGCATGTATATAAACCATGACATAACTTTAGTCCAATAATAAATTCTAAATTGTTATACTATCCATAAGTTGTCTCTCAACTTTCTCAATAAGCAACCACCTTTTCTTATCCTATCAACGTCATAATATTACAACCATAAATAGCTACCATGGCATGAAATATCAGTCATAGGGATCAGACAAATAAGAAACAACATATTGTACGCTAAGCAAAATAAGTTGTCATGCTATTGATTCCTGTATTGAAAATTAACACCAACCTCACAAGCAATCGCCTAGCTGAATAACCGGTAATCGGGCCACCTAAGATGTCGGGGATAGAAGGCATGGGGAATAGCGGCGCGGAGGAGCAGGGGCTGGAGATGTGGAGGAGCCGCGGTCGATGGCATCCGCCCTCGACTACCTGAAGCATGAACGGTGGCGAGGTGAGTCACTGCGGCGGGGTCGCACACAACCAGGGCGTCCTCGGGCGGGCGTCGTGTTCCAGGGAGCACCCCTCAATGCTATTGACCGTCAATTGAGGACTACGACAGCGACAGCAAAGGGATGGGATAGGGAAGTGTAGGAGAAAGATGATACATGAGAATTAGTTGTATGGGAAGCGGTAGTGGCAGTATGTGTGGCGAGGGTTGCCGGAAGCGGAGGGATGGGGAACGGCGGTGGTGGAGGGAACCCTGGCGCTCAGGCATCTCACGTTCTGTTGTGGGAGACAGACAGTCTGTCAAACTTTTTTTCCTTTTACAATAGGAGATTTTCTTAGGAGGTTTTTTCCTTCCTTGTCTAATACCGTTGGCTAGCTGAGTTGGTTCACGTGCGAGGCCATTTCCTGGTCACCAAGGTTCGAGACTATCTGCCTCAATTTCTTTTTTGGTTGCCACGTGTAATAAAATACGACTTTTGGTTGCCACGTGTAATAAAATACGACATACGAAACGTTACTTGCAAGAAACGGACGATGTACAAAACACATTGATTAAAGAAAAAAGATGAAGAAACAATACTCCTTTTAATATTAGATATAGATATAGATATGTATATTAGGTGCAGTTATAGATAGAGATAGGTATAGATATAAATAGATTGAGCCTAAGGTTCTGGTTTAGAAATGAAATCTTTCAGTGCAACTACATGTCTCGCCCCACGTGGCCATTTGGAAATCAAATCAGACGTCATTACCTGGAAATCAACTAGAACCGGTCACAAAAATAGATCCCAATGATTCCATTAACTCTAGCGCTTAATCTAAGAAAAAGAATGTTATCATATCATTTGATTATTAGTACAAGAAAGCCTCCGAGGAATTCAACCATGCAAACTGAAATCCAAATGGCTCCACCGTCATTTGATTAGTACCCAAACACTATCCAATGATAGACCAAATACCAATCAGTGGAAGCATCAAGACATCCTAGGCCAAATCCAATACCACATCATTATACTCCCTCCGTTTCTAAATATAAGACCTTTTAAAGATTTCACTATGAACTACATATGATGTATGTAGTCGTATTTTGGAGTTTAGATTCATTCATTTTGTTTCATATGTAGTCTATATTGCAATGTAGATCTTATATTTAGGAACGGAGGGAATACTACACATGCATTCAAATCATAGAGTTTAGATTCATTCATTTTGTTTCATATGTAGTCTATATTGCAATGTAGATCTTATATTTAGGAACGGAGGGAATACTACACATGCATTCAAATCATATCTGTGCACCTCAGGTTGTTAGAACTTAGCAAATAACATGTTGAAACTCAGGACATATATTCTCGTAACTGAATCTCCATAGGGCGTAAAATTATATGGATCTTCCAACTGTTATGCAACTGACAAACAACACAACTATGAAGGCCAATAAAAGCGCACAACAAATAGTATCTACTCTCTGCAGATTCATCCATCAGTTTCGTGAGTCACAATGCGATTTATCAGTGGGGGAAGACTTATCCAATTATGCCGCATCACCTGCCCAAAGGCCGAAGGCACGACCAAACTAATTCAAACTATACACCTAAACTGAAAAATTCAGTGACAGCTAAACAGGGGGTTTTGTGGCTTCTTCCGACAAGACATTTTGCTTGTTTAATGAGGTTATAGCTAGACAACACTAAAGTCTTTTGAGGATTACAATAACGGGACTCTAATTGCCAAGGCGGTTATCCTCTTCTTGCAGCTTCCAAATGCTGCATCATCAATCATGTAAACTCCACAGCGGCTGGTGCTGCCACTGCAAGCTTCTTGCTACTTGAACTCTTGTCGTCCGTCTTCTTGCCTCCTTCAGTGACTTTGCCAGATGACGATTTTGACCCTGATGCAGAATCAGGCTCATCATCCTCAACAATAACCTGCACGGGACGCTTGCGACCACGGTGCATATGGCGTTCACAATATTTCTCATTTGGGATAGTTTTTCTCCAGCACCGCCACTTCTTTCCATCTGTTCGCCGGCACCTTCCTGGTTCTGGTTCAGGGCTCTTCCCGAAGTCCAAGCAGAGTGTTGCCAATCCCATCACTGCCCAGTCCAGCAATACAAATTAGTTAGAAAGAGTCAAATAGCTCTAAAAAATACATGAATAATAAAGGTCCAACTTTTCAGGGGTTTCTTGATCATTCCCTTTATTTCAACAGCTACTGCATGTCATTGGAGCTTTTAGGACATATGTTTGGTTGCCATCCACACTTTGCCACACTTTTGTGCTACAAGTGTGGCATGCCACAGTTTTTGTGGTGCTCAATTGGTCGCCACACTTGTGGCAAAAGTTGGCTACCAACTGAGTCTATGACAAGTGGGGTATGTGACTGAAAAAGTGTGGCATGCCACAAGTGTGGCTGCAACCAAACATTTGCCTCAATTTGCCACACTTGTGGCATAAAAAGGTGGCAAAGTGTGGATGGCAACCAAACATGCCCAATTTGCTATAAAACGAACCAGCTATGACATCCAAGGACCTTACTGCACTGCCCTAGATACTGCAATCAACTAACATGAATATTTTCTGATATCTACCAAATATTCAATAAATTTTGACATCAAGGAACTTTCAACAATGACACAGATTACAAGGGCATACATGTAGGGTAATTCTGGGCGCCTTCAGAGGATGCACCCGTGACACTCTTCCAGATGGGGAAGACGAGATGGGTAGGCACAGGCACACGGGCAGCCATATACTGGTATACCCGAGACTGCTGCTCTAGCTCCTGCAGCTGCATCGCAGTAAATGATGACCCAGAACCTTCAGGGACAGACGCCAAAAGTGCTCGCATTTCTTCCTGAAGTGCTGCAGTAGCTACCGCTGCCAACCAAACAAATCAATGCGCTCAAGTAGGTATTATGTGTAGTACATAAATCTACTTGACGTAGCTCGGCCTTGTACATAAAGACAACAATGACAGCTAAGCAATAGTAAAATCAAAATCTAATGCTTTGTGCATCATCAGTATTAAGGAAAGCTAGCATAACAATGAATAAATCAGATTTGCCATGGTTAAAAGATCAGACGTCAGATTTGTAGCGAAATCCTGAAAACATACAGTTTCTTGCTAAATAGTAAGTCAATGTACAATGCAAAGGAGTTAAGAATGAAAGTAAGCAAAAAAAAACATGCCTATAAACTAGAAAATAAAATATCTGACTAACAAGAAACCCCTCAAGCTTTATTCGTTTCTGTCTTCTTAGAACTTAATAAATCTGTTCAAACGGCAAAGGAACAAAAAAAACTAAATCCCAAAATAACTAGCAAAAAAGAAATGCACCCCTAAGTGCGTAGTTAAATGAACAACGTATTATATATAAAGCGTGGAAAAACTGAAAACATACTATTTGTCCTTGTATAACAAAGCATCCTTTGTATAATTAATTGCTAAGTAAAAGTTAGCACCATCCGAAACTAGCTATACTGTTTCTTCTGCAACTATTCCTATGCAAAAATAATATAAAACTTCTATTGTATGTATTGCGTCTTACAGATGAACACTGCCAACAGTCAGCTAATAGAGCCAAATAATAGCACAGAAAAGATTCTTCCGTGACTAACAATGGACAGAACAAGTTCTTGCATGCGACCGCCAGAGAAGTACAGGTACCTTCCTCTGGATCCTCGACCAGGACAGGGTCCTCTACCAGGACCAGATCTTTACACCCGCTATCTTCCTTCCTAGCGTCGTCGCCATTCCCCCCTCGATCTGCGCTCTCCTCCGCCTCGCACTCCAATTCTTGGCCGGGTTCTTGCCCTACAGCCTGCAGAATCGCCTCCTCCGCCGCTTCCAGGGTGTTCTCGCCGCCGCCGCCGCCGCCGCCGGAATTAGTATCCTTCTTGTCCTCCCCCTCCGCCGCCATGGTAGCGAAAGGGCCGCGCAAGAGAAGAGGACAAAAGGTATCTTTGGGATTGGATCGGAGGGGAGGGAAGGGAAAGGCCGGCGATACGGAGCTCCTGCTTTTTTTGAGGGGAAGGAGGAGAGGGGTACAGTTTGGGAAAAAGATGGGGCGCAATGGTGTTATCGGCGAACTCCCATAAGAAAAAGGTACTCGGGGGAATATAAAAAGTCATCTCCAACGCTCACCCGCATATATGGTCCCGAGACCACTCCACAAACATGCGAGAGCCAGCCATCCAACACTGTCAGGGCCGGTCCTGAGATTTCGGGGGCCCGGGGCGAAACTAGATCCCAAGGCCCTTAAAATAAGCCTAGAGAAAATACACAACAATATGTTAAATCCTCAGCCAAAGAAAGTATATTAGTCTCTTCGATCCAAAATGGGTGTCACAATTTTAAACTGAGGTTAGTTCAATCTTAATTCAAAACTGCAACACTTAATATAGATCACATGGAGTATTATAGTTTTTTCTCTTATAAGTCTCTTTCTTTACTAATATATCCAATTAAGATTAACCTAATTTTTTGATCACAATCTAAGAACAGGTAGATCGTCAACACTAGCAGATGATTTAAGTGCCCGTGATAATTAACTCACTATGTTATGTAAAGCCCTCTCGTCTCATAGATTAATTATAGTTTATTCCTCCATTGCAACTTTCAGCATGTCGTCGAACTAAAACAGTGATAACCCTAATAATACCATGTGTAAAGTATAAACAATATCTAATAAATAAATTATCAGTGACCACGCTAAATCTCACAGGGCTTAGACTAGCTATAGTATAAATAAAGATCAGAGACCTACCTTCTCTTCTTTGTAACTTGTATGCGATCTCGTATCTCAGAGAGTTAGCATGGTCGCATGGGAGGAGCGACGTGGTTATCTCCGGCAGTCCGGTACTCCTCCAAGTCAGGCTTGCTCTGATTCTAGGCAACGGCGCCATGCACGCACATCAGATGAATATCAATCGCCAATTTGCAATGCAGGGGGCGATCCAATTCTCTCGCTTTGAGGAAGGAAAGCGATTTTTTTCTATCAAAACTACCCCTAATTCATCGCATATAATAACTGCGATATTTTTCCAAAACTACCCCTAATTCATCGCATATAATAACTGCAATGTTTCTCGATCGGGCCTTTACGGGGAAGGAAATTAGGATAACGACTACCCTTCTTTTAGGGATCGCAGATTAAGGAAGGAATTCCTAGATTAAGAAGGAAATCGTAGGGACAGTACCTAACAATTCGGCATTTGGGGGCCCCTCTCGCACCGGGGGCCCGGGGCGGCCGCCCCGTTCGCCCCCCCTCAGGGCCGGGCCTGAACACTGTTTGTATACATCTAAAACACTTTTAAACAAATCGCGAAATTTAAACAGACTGGCTGATATTCATACAAACCGAAGCACAAACATTACAATTCGGATAGTTTTCCATTAAAAGAAGAGTGGTCCGACGTAAACATGTCCCACGGCGGCGTAGTTAGTCCACTTTCTTTGTATTTACCGTCTCTAGGAGCTCCGACAGGGTTAAGACCCGTGAAGTGAAGGTGCGGTCTGCGGCAACGAAGAGTAGGACGTGGGAGACGGACCGGGCCACTCGGGACACAATCCCCTGCTGCCTCCCATGCCCAACTCATCCACGGAGGAGTCCGCGACCTGTGTGTTGCTGGTCCCGATGGATGTGATGTCGATGATGGACATGGACGGTCTATCACTGTCCACCTGCCACATGCGCCCTTCAAAATTGGACGGCGGCACCTATGACGCACAGCTCGTCCTCGGCTGCATGTGTCGCCAGTGTGTGCGTGCTGCCGCCTCTGCGTCCTCCTGTGTCGGTTGTTCGTTGTGAGCGGCGCGTTGAGCATGCACGGCCTCGTAGAGCACCGACAGCTCCAAAACAAAGTTCAGGTTCGCAGCGATCATGGTGGCCACAGCCTCCTCGCTTGCGCGCTTGCCATAAATCCGGCCCTTCACTAGTCGGTGCTGCTCGAGGATGAACAATTTGTACCTCTGCTCCCCATGCTCCTGTCAGAACGCCTATTAGAAATATGCCCTAGAGGCAATAGTATTGTATTATTATATTTCCATATTCATAATTAAGAGCTTATATTCTATGTTATAACTACTATGATTCTGGAATTTGCAATTCAGTGGAAAACCATGCACGTGTAGAATGATAAACGGTAAGATAGAGATTTCTAGTCCTGCCTGTAAGACTAGCTCAAGTGTTGTTACTGATTATGTTTTCCAGATCTTAGGATATCGTTAAGTGTAACGATAGTCCTAAAACAACATTGAGAGTGTGACATTTGAAGAATGGTCGTATTTAATCCACCCAAAAATTGTTTATTATATTTTGAGATGATATCATCTGAAATCAATTATTATAACACGGTGTGTTAACATGTGTTTTATGTTCGTAAGACCATGAGAGTATCATAGTCACTTCTTACGGTACGATGAGCTTTTGGGTCGCTCAAAAGTCATCTGTAAGTAGATGATCATAACGACAACTTACATGTTCATCGGAAAGTTTGACAAGGGACTAGATAGCTCGAGAGTGGACTTTTTTCCTCCGACGATGGAGAGATATTTTCAGGGCCCTCTCGGTGTCACGGCATCTGTCATCGTCTGTCCAGACATAGGTGGCTATGTCACAGGGATGCCAGAACACATGAACGAGAAAGAAGAACAAAACTGGTAACGAGAATAACAGTATAGTGAACATGTGAATGACTCAAGAGGATATCGATGCTTCTCGAGTTTTGTAAAGTATTGCGAAGCAAAGGGAATATCACATGATAACCAATGGTTCACTCGAATATCATTCATGTACTCATAGGGTTCGATATGGATGTCCACGGTTCCACTATCGGTCATTGAACGAAGAGGTTTCGTTCATGTCTGTGAGTTACCGAACCTACTGGGTCACAAGTTTAAGGTAATCATGATCTGCTGAGTCTTAGTGGTGCAGGAGTAATGAGAACATATTTATGAAATTGTTTCATTAATATTTGAAATATTTTCGAGAGGATCCGGAAGCATTTTGGGATCACTCGAAGCGTTCCACAGACTATCGGGCAATACCGAGTATTACCGATAAATAATATATAGGTGGAAAATGTTTCCGAAGATGTTAATTTAATAGTAAAAGGCTGCTAAAATAGTTAGAAGGCTTCATATTTAATCTAATATCAACTGACCTTAAAAGGCCAAGAGGTGGAAGGTAACTTGGGCCACAAGGGCCCAAGTGGAGTTAACGCACCACCTTTTTCTTGTGTGTGTGTGTGTGGCGGGGTGTTAGGACGGTATAGTCTCGATCTAACAATGCTCTCCGAAGTAGTAGCAATCACAGGTCAATTACAAGAATTTCTGATGAATCTTTTGACTACAAGATGAACAGAGGAAGAAAGGGAAAAGGGGAACTGGTAGCCGCCGCCGTGCCTTTGTTCTGATCCTCTAGATGCCCCTCTCGCTGGTGGATGTGGTTAAAGTAGTTGGCTAGCCCGTCACCCACTCGTCGCCCCTGCGTCCGCACGTTGGGCCTATGAAGACGGGCCGGGCGTGTACTGCCCTGATCGTGGTTGGCTGCAGATGGGCCCCCATGCCCAGGGACGCTAACATCCCCTTCTCCTTGGCTTGAGGCTTGGCCCCAAGCCTCTGCATGCGGGAAGCGATCGCACAGGGCCGCTGTATCCTCCCAGCTGGCGCCCAGGGTTGCATCTCCAGACCAATGTACATGGACTTGCTCGATAACTGCACCATTGCGCTTGCGCCATCGCGATTGCAAGATCTCCACTGGAACCGCCAATTCGTTAGCACATATAGGAAGATCAGAATGAACTGACGTACCAGGGAGGAGAGCTCGTCGTAGCTGCGAGACATGGAAGACGGGGTGGACAGAGGCGTGCGCCGGTAGCTACAATTTGTAGGCGACTTCATTGATGCGCTCGATGATAGTGAAGGGGCCATAGAACTTAAAGGACAGCTTGTGATTTGCACGAGGAGCCACCGATGTTTGGACGTAAGGTTGAAGCTTGAGAAAAACTTTGTCCCCCACTTGAAATTGCCTGAAAGATCGCTTTTTATCTGCTTGTGTCTTCATGTATTGTGTTGCTCTATTCAGGTGCTGTTGTAGAAGGTCCTGGACCACTCTGCGCTCTTCAAGCAAGGACTGCAATGAAGGAACCGAGCATGATGTTGCAGCTGTGATACCCTAGTGTTTTGGTTCTCTTCCAAACATGGCCTGAAAAGGTGACATTCCAATTGCCGAATGATGGGCCGTGTTATACCATTACTGAGCTAATGGCACACATACACTCCAGCGTTTTGGGCAGGCATGAGTGAAGCAACGGAGGAAGGTTTCAAGACACTGGTTCACTAGCTCGGTTTGACCGTCCGTTTGTGGGTGGTTAGCTGTGCTGAGCCTCAACTCCGTGCCTGCACACTTGAAAAGTTCTTGCCAGAAATGACTGGTGAAGACAGGGTCTCGATCTGATACTATTGCGCCTGGGAGGCCATGGATCTTGTATATGCGATTCATGTACATTTGAGCCACTTTTGCCACCGTGTATGGATGAGCCAGCGGTAGGAAGTGTGCGAATTTGGTGCGCTTGTCGACAATCACCCACAAGCAATTGAAATTCCCGGACTGTGGTAGCCCATCAATAATGAAATCCATTGATATCATGTCCCATGATTCCTTGGGAATTGGCAGGGGAAGGAGCAGGCCCGGAGCTGCATGCTACTTCTTGAGCTTGCGTTGGTTTTCCTTTGAAGAGGAAAGGGTGATGCAGCAAAGTAGATAAGTATTTCCCTTAGTTGTTGAGAACCAAGGTATCAATCCAGTAGGAGATACAAGCAAATCCCCAATCTTTGCACCTACACAAACAATCAAACACTTGCACCCAACGCTATAAAGGGCTTGTCAATCCCTTCACGGTTACTTGCAAGGATGAGATCTGATAGAGAGAGATATAGAAGATTACTAGAACGAAAAGTAAAACAAAAGTAAAAAGATTGCAGTAAAGTATTTTTGGTATTTTTGGTTTATAGATCTGAAAATATAATATGGAAAATAGACCCGGGGGCCATAGGTTTCACTAGAGGCTTCTCTCTTGAAGGAAAATAATACGGTGGGTGAACAAATTACTGTCGAGCAATTGATAGAAAAGCTCATAGTTATGACGATATCCAAGGCAATGATTATGCATATAGGCATCACGTCCGTGTCAAGTAGACCGAAACGATTCTGCATCTACTACTATTACTCCACACATCGACCGACTCCTGCCTGCATCTAGAGTATTAAGTTCATGAAGAACAGAGTAATGCATTAAGTAAGATGACATGATGTAGAGGGATAAACTCAAGCAATATGATGAAAACCCCATCTTTTTACCCTTGATGGCAACAATACAAATACGTGCCTAGCTACCCCTACTTTGTCACTGGGTGAGGACACCGCAAGATTGAACCCAAAACCAAGCACTTCTCCCATTGCAAGAATTACCAATC
The DNA here is from genome assembly GCA_039707655.1 of Elymus sibiricus. Classification (NCBI taxonomy): domain Eukaryota; kingdom Viridiplantae; phylum Streptophyta; class Magnoliopsida; order Poales; family Poaceae; genus Elymus; species Elymus sibiricus. The sequence goes on along the minus strand of CM077665.1, from coordinate 213,409,369 downwards.
TAGTTGGCCAAACCAAACCAATAACTCGAAGAGACTTGCAAAGATATGAAATCATGCATATAAGAATTCAGAGAAGATTCAAATAATATTCATAGATAATCTGATCATAAACCCACAATTCATCGGATCTCGACAAACACACCGCAAAAGAGTATTACATCGGATAGATCTCCATGAAGATCATGAAGAACATGGTATTGAAGAACATAGAGAGAGAAGAAGCCATCTAGCTACTAGCTATGGACCCGAAGGTCTGAGGTGAACTACTCACGCATCATCAGAGGGGCAATGGAGTTGATGTAGATGCCCTCCGTGATCGAATCCCCCTCCGGCAGATTACCGGAAAAGGCTCCAAGATGGGATTTCACGGGAACAGAGGGTTCCGGCGGCGGAAAAGTATTTTCGTGGCTCACTTTGGTATTTGGGGGAATATTTGGGAATTTATAGGCCAAAGATTAGGGTTGGAGGACCTGCAGGGGGGCCACAAGCCAGGGGGCGCCCCCCCAGGGCGGGCCCAGGTGGCTTGTCGCCTCCCGGCAGGTCTCCTGCCTTCATCTCCAAGTCTGGCAGGTTTCTTCTGGTCCAAGAAAAATCATCCCGAAGATTTTATTCCGTTTGGACTCCGTTTGATATTCCTTATCTGCAATACTCAAAAAGAAGGAAAAAACAGAAACTGGCACTAGGCACTAGGTTAATAGGTTAGTCCCAAAAATAATATAAAATAGCATATTAATGCATATAAAACATCCAAAACAGATAATATAATAGCATGGAACAATAAAAAATTATAGATACGTTGGAGACATATCAAGCATCCCCAAGCTTAATTCCTGCTCGTCCTCGAGTAGGTAAATGATAAAAACAGAATTTTTGATGTGGAATGCTACCTAACATATTTATCCATGTAATATTCTTTATTGTGGCATGAATGTTCAGATCCATAAGATTCAAAACAAAAGCTCAATATTGACATAAAAACAGTAATACTTCAAGCATACTAACAAGCAATTGTGTCCTTTCAAAATAACATGGCCTTAGAAAGTTATCCCTACAAAATCATATGGTCTGTCTATGCTCCATCTTCCCCACACAAAGTATCTAAATCATGCACACCCCCGATGACAAGTCAAGAAATTGTTTCACACCTTTTATGTTCTCAAACCTTTTCAACTTTCACGCAATACATGAGCGTGAGCCATGGATATAGCACTATAGGTGGAATAGAATATGGTGGAGGTGGTGTGGAAAAAGAGAAGATAGTCTCACATCAACTAGGCGTATCAACGGGCTATGGAGATGCCCATCAATAGATATCAATGTGAGTGAGTAGGGATTGCCATGCAACGGATGCACTAGAGCTATAAGTGTATGAAAGCTCAAAAAGAAACTAAGTGGGTGTGCATCCAACTTGCTTGCTCACGAAGACCTAGGGCAATTTGAGGAAGCCCATCATTGGAATATACAAGCCAAGTTATATAATGAAAAATTCCCACTAGTATATGAAAGTGACAAAAAATAAGAGACTCTCTATCATGAAGATCAAGGTGCTACTCTGAAGCACAAGTGTGGAAAAAAAGGTAGTAACATTGTCCCTTCTCTCTTTTCTCTCAATTTTTTTTGGCAGTCATATTTGGCCTTTTTTTTCATTTGCGCTTCATTGGCCTCTTTTATTATTTGTAAAGTCCGGAGACTCATCCCTACTTGTGAGGGAATCATAGCTTCCATCATCCTTTCCTCTCATGGGACAATGCTCTAATAATGATGATCATCACACTTTTATTTACTTACAAATCGATACCTACAACAAGATATGACTCTATATGAATGCTTCCGGTGGTGTACAGGGATGTGCAACGATCTAGCATAGCAAATGATATCAAAAAACGGACAAGCCATGAAAACATCATGCTAGCTGTCTTACGATCATGCAAAGCAATATGACAATGATGGTGCGTGTCATAATAAACGGAACTGTGGAAGTTGCATGGCAATATATCTCGGAATGGCTATGGAAATGCCATAATAGGTAGGTATGGTGGCTGTTTTGAGGAAGGGTATATGGTGGGTTTAATGCACCGGCGAAAGTTGCGCGGTACTAGAGAGGCTAGCAATGGTGGAAGGGTGAGAGTGCGTATAATCCATGGACTCACATTAGTCATAAAGAACTCACATACTTATTGCAAAAATCTATTAGTTATCAAAGCAAAGTATTAGACGCATGCTCCTAGGGGAGAGGTTGGTAGGAGTTAACCATCGCGCGCTCCCGACCCTCACACAAAGGATGACAATCATTAAACAAATCATGCTCCGACTTCGTTACATAACGGTTCACCATACGTGCATGCTACGGGAATCACAAACTTTAACACAAGTATTTTTACCATTCCACAATTACTCACTAGCATGACTCTAACATCACCATCTTTATACCTCAAAACTATATGCAAGGAATCCAACTTCTCATAGTATTCAATGCACTTTATATGAAAGTTTTTATTATATCACTCTTGGATGCCCATTATATTAGGACTAAATTCATAACCTAAACCAATTACCATGCTGTTTAAAGACTCTCAAAATAATATAAGTAAGGTACGAGAGTTCAATTATTTCTATAAAATAAAAAACACCACCGTGCTCTAAAAAGATATAAGTGAAGCACTAGAGCAACATTGCCTAACTCAAAAGATATAAGTGAAGCACATAGAGTATTCTAATATATTCACGATTAATGTGTGTCCCTCTCAAAAGATGTGTGCAGCAAGGATGATTGTGGTAAACTAAAAAGCAAAGACTCATATCATACAAGACGCTCCAAGCAAAACACATATCATGTGGTGAATAAAAATATAGCCTCAAGTAAATTTACCGATGGATTGAAGACGAAAGAGGGGATGCCTTCCGGGGCATCCCCAAGCTTAGGCTCTTTGGTATCCTTGAATATGTCTTGGGGTGCCTTGGGCATCCCCAAGCTTAGTCTCTTGCCACTCCTTATTCCATAGTCCATCAAATCTTTACCCAAAACTTGAAAACTTCACAACACAAAACTCAACAGAAAACTCGTGAGATCCGTTAGTATAAGAAAAATAAATCACCACTTTAGGTACTGTTGTGAACTCATTATTTATTTATATTGGTGTAATATATACTGTATTCTAACTTCTCCATGGTTCATACCCCCCGATACAACCCATAGATACATCAAAATAAGCAAACAACACAAAGAAAACAGAATCTGTCAAAAACAGAACAGTCTGTAGCAATCTGTAAACTTCGAATACTTCTGTAACTCCAAAAATTCTGAAAACTTAGGACAATCAGGAAAATTTGTATATAAATCTTGTGTAAAAAATTCAGATCCAATTGACGCTCTGGTGAATTTATAAAATTCCTGTACTGAGCGCAAAAGTTTCTGTTTTTCAGCAAAACCAAATCAACAATCACCGTAGACCATCCCAAAGGTCTTACTTGGCACAAACACTAATTAAAACAATAAAACACCATTACTAAAGAGGCATAATTGTGTCAACACTCAAAAACAGAAAGGAAAAAAGCAAAAATAAATTTATTCATTGGGTTGCCTCCGAACAAGCGCTATCGTTTTACGCCCCTAGCTAGGCATAACGATTTCAATGATGCTCACATAAAAAGTAATAATTGAGATATGCAAAAGAGCATCATGAATAGCATGAAAAACACATTTAAGTCTAACCCACTTACTATGCATAGGGATTTTTTGAGCAAACAATTTATGGGAACAAGAATCAACTAGCATAGGAAGGCAAAACAAGCATAACTTCAAAACTTTAAACACATAGAGAGGAAACTTGATATTATTGCAATTCCTACAAGCATATGTTCCCCCCTCATAATGAATTTCAGTAGAATAATAATCAAATTCAACAATATAGCTATCATAAACAATACTTTCTTTATGATCAACATGCATAAAATTTTTATCATCTTCCAAAATAGTGGGATTATCATCAACTAAAGTTATGACCTCTCCAAACCCACTTTTATCAAAAAATCCATAAGATTGAACACTCTCCAAATATGTGGGATTCTTTTTACCTAAATTTGACGCTCTCCCAAACCCACTTTCGATACTATTGCAAACATATTTAACATGAGGCTTAAATAAATTTTCAAGATCATAAGAAGCATTATCACCCCAATCATGATCATTGCAATAAGAAGTGGACATGACAAAATTATCATCCCCAAGCTTGTAGTTTTTCATATCATTAACATAATTTACATTAATAGAATTTATAGTAACATCATTGCAATCATGCTTTTTAATCAAGGAGCTATCATGAATCACCTTATAAATTTCTTCTTTCAACACTTCATCAAAATTTCCAGATTCAAGATTTTCAAACAAAACTTCATAGAGATAATCAAGTGCACTCAACTCACTAGCAATTGGTTCATCATAATTTGGCCTTTTGAAAAGATTAGCAAGTGGATGAGGATCCATAACAATAGATTTTTAGCAAGCGAAGATGCAAGCAAATAGGAGGCACATGGCAACACAAGCAAACAAAAAGAGATCCGGCGAGAAAAAGGCGAATAAAACGGCAAATTGGTGAAGTGGGGAAGAGGAAAACGAGAGGCAAATGGCAAATAATGTAAATGCAAGAGATGAGTTTGTGATGGATACTTGGTAGGCTTGATGTAGATCTCCCCGGAACGACGCCAGAAATCCTTCTTGCTACTTCTTGAGCTTGCGTTGGTTTTCCCTTGAAGAGGAAATGGTGATGCAGCAAAGTAGATAAGTATTTCCCTCAATTGTTGAGAACCAAGGTATCAATCCAGTAGGAGATACAAGCAAGTCCCCAATCTTTGCACCTACACAAACAATGAAACACTTGCACCCAACTCTATAAAGGGGTTGTCAATCCCTTCACGGTTACTTGCAAGGATGAGATCCGATAGAAATAGTTATAGAAGATTACTAGAACGAAAAGTAAAACAAAAGTAAAAAGATTGCAGCAAAGTATTTTTGGTATTTTTGGTTTATAGATCTGAAAATATAATATGGAAAATAGACCTGGGGGCCATAGGTTTCACTAGAGGCTTTTCTCTTGAAGGAAAATAATACGGTGGGTGAACAAATTACTGTCGAGCAATTGATAGAAAAGCGCATAGTTATGACGATATCCAAGGCAATGATTATGCATATAGGCATCACGTCCGTGTCAAGTATACCGAAACGATTCTGCATCTACTACTATCACTCCACACATCGACCGAGTCCTGCCTGCATCTAGAGTATTAAGTTCATGAAGAACAGAGTAACGCATTAAGTAAGATGACATGATGTAGAGGGATAAACTCAAGCAATATGATGAAAACCCCATCTTTTTACCCTTGATGGCAACAATACAAATACGTGCCTCGCTACCCCTACTTTGTCACTGGGTGAGGACACCGCAAGATTGAACCCAAAACCAAGCACTTCTCCCATTGCAAGAATTACCAATCTAGTTGGCCAAACCAAACCAATAACTCGAAGAGACTTGCAAAGATATGAAATCATGCATATAAGAATTCAGAGAAGATTCAAATAATATTCATAGATAATCTGATCATAAACCCACAATTCATCGGATCTCGTCAAACACACCGCAAAAGAGTATTACATTGGATAGATCTCCATGAAGATCATGAAGAACATGGTATTGAAGAACATAGAGATAGAAGAAGCCATCTAGCTACTAGCTATGGACCCGAAGGTCTGAGGTGAACTACTCACGCATCATCAGAGGGGCAATGGAGTTGATGTAGATGCCCTCCGTGATCGAATCCCCCTCCGGCAGATTACCGGAAAAGGCTCCAAGATGGGATCTCACGGGAACAGAGGGTTCCGGCGGCGGAAAAGTATTTTCATGGCTCTCTTTGGTATTGGGGGAATATTTGGGAATTTATAGGCTAAAGATTAGGGTTGGAGGACCTGCAGGGGGGCCACAAGCCAAGGGGGCGTGCCCAGGTGGCTTGTCGCCTCCCGGCAGGTCTCCTGCCTTCATCTCCAAGTCTGGCAGGTTTCTTCTGGTCCAAGAAAAATCATCCCGAAGATTTTATTCCGTTTGGACTCCGTTTGATATTCCTTATATGCAATACTCAAAAACAAAGAAAAACTGGCACTAGGCACTAGGTTAATAGGTTAGTCCCAAAAATAATATAAAATAGCATATTAATGCATATAAAACATCCAAAACAGATAATATAATAGCATGGAACAATCAAAAATTATAGATACGTTGGAGACGTATCACTGCAGATCTATCAGGTTTAGCCTGCTGGCATACTTGGCAACAATGGATGTATTGCAAGATCTGAGCCTTCATTTTGGGCCAGGCGAAGAGGCGTTTGATCCTGCGATAAGTAGCCGGGAACCCAGAATGGCCACCGAGGGTGCTGTCATGGAAGGCACCCATGATTTTCTGCTGGAGTGCTGTGGATCCTCCCAGCCATATGCGGCCCCTGAACCGTAACACTCCTTGTTGCAGTGTGAATCGCCCCTTGGGATCATCTCGGACAGCAAGTTGCTCCAGCAACCGAAGGGCCTGAGGATTGCTATTGTAGCTACTGACAATGTCCTCGATCCACACTGGTTTGCAAGAGGTGATGGCCTGAAGTGTTTCTGATGGACAAGCACGTGATAGGGCGTCCGCCGCATTGTTCTCCGCTCCTTTTTTGTACTTGATACAGTACTGCAGCTCTAGGAGTTTTGTGAAAGCTTTCTGCTGCCAGGGAGTTGTGAGGCGTTGCGATTCCAAATGGATGAGGCTTCGTTGATCTGTGTAGACCACAAATTCTGCATGCTGGAGGTAGGGACACCACTGATCCATAGCTACAATAATCGCTAGGTATTCTTTTTCATATGTGGACAGCCCTTGGTACCGTGGACTCAAGGCTTTGCTCATAAATGCAATTGGGTGGCCATTTTGCTGTAGGACTGCTCCTATTCCTTTGTCACTTGCGTCGGTTTCAATTGCAAACTGCCGTGAAAAATCTGGCAGAGCCAATACCGGTGCTGAGATAAGTTGCTTCTTGAGTAGTTGGAAAGCAGTCTCTGTTACTGACGACCAGACAAACGGTGTCCCCTTCTTAAGCAAGTTGAAGAAGGGTCTCGCAATAATACCAAAGTGACGCACAAATTTGCGATAGTATCCGGCCAGCCCCAAAAAGCTACATACCCCTTTTGTATCAGTTGGTGTTTTCCACTCTGCAACTGCTCGGATCTTGCCGGGTTCAGTAGCCACTCCCTCCGAGCTGATCACATGTCCCAGATAAGAGAGTTTTTGTTGTCCAAAAGCACATTTGCTTAACTCAACCTTCCATTGATCCCTGTGCAGCAGCTGTAGCACTTGCTTCAAATGATCCCTGTGTTCTTCGAGGGTACGGCTGAACACTAGGATGTCGTCGAAGAAAACCAAATCACAATAACGGAGCAGCGGGTGGAGAGTGAAGTTCATCGCCCCCAAAAACGTTGGGGGAGCACCTGCTAGCCCGAAAGTTATGACCTTGTATTCATAGTGCCCAAAGTGAGTTTGGAATGCAGTTTTATATTCCTCGCCCTCTGCTAATCTGATCTGGTGATAGCCTGCTCGGAGGTCTAATTTTGAGAACCATGCTGCTCCGTGCAATTCATCCAAAAGTTCTTCGATGACTGGTACCGGGTATTTACTGACACAAGTGAGTGCGTTCAAGTGCCTGTAATCAATGCATAAACGCCATGTCCCATCCTTTTTCTTCACTAAAATCGCCGGTGATGCAAAAGGGTTGTTGCTATGTTGAATGATCCCAACCTTGAGTAGTTCTGCCACTTGGCGCTCAATCTCGTCTTTATGGTCTAGTTTGTGTCGATAGGGCCTGATATTGAGTGGTTGAGCTCCTGGAATTAAAGGTATGCGGTGGTCGCATGCCTGCCTAGGTGGCAGTCCCTCGGGTTCCCCAAACACATCTGTGAATTCAGAGAGGACTTGCTGAATAACCTCAGGTATTGGTGTTGACTGCTCCTCTTCGGCGATCACTGCATAGATGTGAATGACGTGTGTGATGGCATTCTTCTTGCAAAGCCCCTGCAACTGAATGTTGTTGATTGTGTGACAAGTGGACGATGACTCTGGGTGGCCCTGCAAACAAGCTGTCCCTGTGGCAGTAGTGAACTCGAGCTTCTTGGCACGCCAATCGACCTTCATAGGGCTACGTGTCTCCAGCCAGTCCATCCCTAATATTGCATCATAAGTTCCTAGAGCTAAGATCTTCATATTGGTACTAAACTCGCAACCTTGGGAATACCAGGTGCACTGTGGAATTGCTGCAGAACATTGGAGTTCCCCACCATGTGCTACCTTAATCTTGCACACCCGCATCAAAGGCTGCACTCCTGTCAATTTCTTAGCTAGCTCGTGATTGACAAACGAGGTGGAGCTGCCAGAATCGACCAGCATCAGTACTTCGTGACCTTGAATCCAGGCTCTCAACTGGAATGCCTTGGCGGAAACACCTCCAGATATAGCCGAGCGGGAAATTGCCATCACAGTTTCGGGTGGATGCACTTGAGTGTCTTGTTCTTCTGAGTCAAAAACAGTGTTGATGTCGAACATCTCCAGCAGCTCCTCCACCACGTGCAACTGCACCGATGTGGGGAAAACATGCTCGTGCCCCGATCGCTCACCGCACTTGAAGCAGAGGCCACGCGCGCGCCTGTAGTCACGCAAGGCCTTGATCTTGTTGTGGTCTGCACGGGCGTTGTCGGCTCGAACTGCTTCTGCGCGTGCTCCATCCATGTCGCGCCGATCTGTCGCGGCTGATGATGATGCGGACCTTGCTGGTGGGGGTGGGAGTGGTAGCGGCACCCCTCCTCGTGGTGGCGCGTCAGGCGGCCTTGTTGCAGGCGGTCGAGATGCCTCGTCGTAGCTGCCTTGAATGACCTCCTCTTGTAGAAGTGCCAACGAGCAGGCCGTGTCCAAGTCCGGTGGCCGTTGGACAAGCACCACCGCGCAAATATCCGACCTCAGACCTTCCACAAAATGGGTGAGGAAGAAATAGGGGTGAATAGCATCAGAGTAAGATGTTAAATGATTAATAATGAGCTCAAACTTCTCTATGTAATCGGTGACAGTGGTGGTTTGGCGAATTGTGTAAAATTGGCGAATCAACAATTGATGTTGGACGAGACCGAAACGAGTGCAAAGCAGAGCTGCAAATGATTCCCAGTCGAATTCGGCTAGCTTGCGCTGAATAGACTGTAACCAGATGGATGATGAGCCAAAGAAATTGAGCGATGCCATGGGTACCCAAAACGTGGGATAAATCCCGAACATATTGAAGTACTGCTCACAAAGGGTTTTCCAGAGACGAGGATTTTCACCCGCGAACACAGGAAAAACCACTGATGGATGAGCCTGGCCCAATCCGGCAAGCAACTGGCTTACGTGAGTGAATGGAAATGCATTTCAGAATGGAGTTTGGGGATCGGGTTGACCGTTAGCCAGGAGCGGCGGCGGCGTCAGAAAGGACGCCGCCGGTGGCCCCCGTGGATGATGCACCTCGCCGTGGTCCGCAGACCCATGAGTGATGCCCGCCGCACTAGCCGCAACTCCAGGTAGGGTGTTGGGCGTCGCTGGCTGAAAGGGTGGAAGAGATCCATTCTTGTTGATCTCCCCGCTCGAAGCCGATGGTGGGACGTGCGCCAGTTGCAGCGCGGCCACCGCGTCGCCGAGATCGACAACCCGGCGCTCTAGATCGGGCCTCCATGAGACGAGTTCATCGATCTTGGCGTTGGAGACCTTGATGGCGGTGGTGTTGGCCAATAGCGTGCTCTCCAGGCGGTCGAGGAACGCCTGGACGGCGGGATCCATGGCGATTAGATGACCCCTCGCCTGCCGGAGACTCCTGGTCTCGATGAACTGAGCCAGATCCGAGCAGAGTTAGGGGAAGTGGGTGGTCTCTGATACCAGGTGTTAGGACGGTATAGTCTCGATCTAACAATGCTCTCTGAAGTAGTAGCAATCACAGGTCAATTACAAGAATTTCTGATGAATCTTTTGACTACAAGATGAACAGAGGAAGAAAGGGAAAATGGGAACTAGTAGCCGCCGCCGTGCCTTTGTTCTGATCCTCTGGATGCCCCTCTCGCTGGTGGATGTGGTTCAAGTAGTTGGCTAGCCCGTCACCCACTCATCGCCTTGCATTCGCACGTTGGGCCTGCGAAGACGGGCCGGGTGTGTACTGCCCTGATCGTGGTTGGCTGCAGATGGGCCCCCATGCCCAGGGACGCTAACAGGGGGTGAATTTGACAAGGGGAGGACTCCTCCCCCTTAGTCGGCGCCCCAAGGAGGGACTTTCCCTCCTTGGTGCAGCTCCTTCTCTCCCCTTCACATATATATACTAGAGGTTTCCCACCCCTTGGAACACACAACTTTTGAAGTCTCATCTAGTCCTCTAGTTGTAGTTCTAGTTAATCCAACTTGGTCAATTAGAGCTAGACATAGATACTCTAATCCTCATAATTAGAAGCCCAATGTGGTTCTAATCTCCCCCCTCTAATTCTCTAGCGACGATTAGCTCTTGACGGCGAAGCGCTATCGGATTGGTGAAGACCGTACGCTTGCAACCAAGTAGAGAGGTCACGCCTTCTGTCTTCGGTTCGTGGGATCGTTCGTGGGCGGTCCGCGGGATCGTTAATCTACGGTTCGAGGGACTTCATCAACGATCAACGCCAACTCATCTTCTTTCGCTGTAACTTGGAGTTTGTAACGATCCGATGCCAACCGTTTATTGTGTCTTCATAGTGTTCCTGGTTGATCGTAGGGCGATTGTTTTGTTTTCTACTACGTTTCCATTAGTGATATCATGAGCGGTTCTATGAGTGGATATAGGTTGTGATCTAGATCACATGTTGATATGAGGGTTTTACTACTGGAATCAGGTACTTTGCCATCAGCCTGCTCTTTGCCGTCAGTTGGCTGATGGCAAAGAGGCTCTTTGCCGTCAGCTGCCACAAACCGGACGGCAAAGAGCTGACTTATGGCAGAGATATAATTTGCCATCAGTAAGCTCTTTGCCATCTGCCAGCTGATGGCAAAGAGACCGAAGGGAGACGGCAAAGAGCACAGGGTGGACCCCACTGGACCGTTGGTCAACCGGACGTCATGGATGCTGTCTGCCACTCTTTGTCGTCTGCCTTTTGCCTCTTTATCGTCGGCTGGCATACGGCAAAGAGGATGGTGCCCTAACGGCCGCCGGTCCCCACCCCAAACCCCCTCTCTCCCCCATCTCTCTCTCTCCCCGCAGCCTATTCCCCACCGCCGCCGGAGCAAGCCCTCCCCTCCTCCCCGCGCCCCGCCATCAGAGCAAGCCCTCCCCGCAGCGATCCCTCCTCCACCATCGCCCCCTCCTCCCCGTGACCCCTCCTCCACCACCGCCCCCTCCTCCCCGCGCCCCCCTCCTCCACCACCGCGCTTGTCGGCCCCTGCGCCCCCCTCCTCCACCACACCCAATACAATGGCAAATTTTATGGGTGCACTAGTTCGGCGAAGAGATGGTGATACAAGTGCAATATGGATGGTAGATATAGGTTTTTGTAATCTGAAAATATAAAAACAGCAAGGTAACAAATACTAAATAGTGAGCAAAACGTTGTATAAATGCTTGGAAACAAGGCCTAGGGTCCGTACTTTCGCTAGTGCAATCTCTCAACAATGCTAATATAATTGGATCACATAACCATCCCTCAACATGCAACGAAGAATCACTTCAAAGTTCTTATCTAGCGGAGAACATAAGAAGAAATTGTTTGTAGGGTACGGAACCACCTTAAAGTTATTCTTTCCGATCGATCTATTCAAGAGTCCGTACTAAGATAACATCAAGTTATCCTTTCCGTTCGATCTATCTAAGAGTTCGTACTAGAATAACACCATATGATACGCATCAACCAACTCTAATGTCACCTAGATACTCCAATGTCACCACAAGTATCCATGAGTTAATTATACGATACTCATCAAACAATTTCAGATTCATAATACTCAATCCACACATTGAACCTCAAAGAGTACCCCAAGATTTCTATCGAAGAAAGTGGGACAAGAACATGTATCAACCCCTATGCATAGATTACCCCAATGTCACCGCGGGAATCCGCAAGTTGAGTACCAAAACATATATCAAGTGAATCAATAGAATACCCCATTTTCACTACGGGTATCCACATGCAAGACATATATCAAGTGTTCTCAAATCCAATATTCAATCCAACATAACGATATCTCAAAGGGAAAGATTCAATTCATCACAACAAGGTAGCAAGGGAATAGCATCATGTGATCTGACTATATTAACAAAGCCCGTGATACATCAAGATCATGCCATCTCAAGAACACGAGAGAGAGAGATTGAACACATAGCTACTGGTACATACCCTCAGCACCGAGGGTGGACTACTCCCTCCTCATCATGGCCTCCGCCCGGATGATGAAGATGGCCACCGGAGATGGATTCCCCTCTCTGGCAGCGTACTGGAATGTCTCCAGATAGGTTTTTCGTTGATACAGAGAGTTGCGGCGGCGGAGCAGAGAGTCTAGGCTTATTTCTGATGGTTTCTATATTTATAGGAATTTTTGGCGTTGGTTTCACGCGATGGTGGGCCACGAGGTGAGGAGCACCCACAAGGGCACGGGCAGGGGGGTCTGGCGTGCCTTGGTGGGTGCTGGCCACCCTGGCCCCCCTCTTCTGGTGTTCTTTGGCCCATCTTCTTTCTTCTGTTCCGTAAAAAATCCACAAAAATCCCCACAACGTTTTGTCTCCGTTTGGTACTGATTTTCTGCAAAGTAAAAAACAAGCAAAAACAACAACTGGCACTTTGGCACTATGTCAATAGGTTAGTCCCAAAATGATATAAAGTTGTAATAAAATGATTGTAAAACATCCAAGAATGATAATATAACAACATGGAACAAGCAAAAATTATAGATACGTTGGAGACGTATCAGCATCCCCAAGCTTAATTCCTACTCGTCCTCGATTAGGTAAATGATAAAAACAGATTTTTTGATGTGGAATGCTGCGTAACATGTTCATCATATTCTTTTCTTCTTTGTATAGCATGGACATTTGGACTTGTAAATGATTCAAAGCAATAGTCTAGTTTTAACATAATGACTTCAATACTCAAGCATGTCAACAAGCAACCATGTCTTTTAAAATATCAACACTAAAGAAAGTTATCCCTAGCCCATCATGCTCAATCATTCATCCATTCATGAAACACACTCAAATATTAGCTATGCCCAATGCTCAAGTACGATCATAGTGCCCCTAGTTGGTGCTTATAAGAGAAGATGGAGACTAAAAGTAAAAATAAAAATTGCATAAAGTAAATAGATAGGCCCTTCGCAGAGGGAAGTAGGGATTTGTAGAGGTGCCAGAGCTCAAGGTTTAAATTGAGAGAGAAAAATATTTTGGGTGACATGCTTTTCCTGTCAACGAAAACGACAAAGTAGCTCACAATACTTTCCATGCTAGATATATCATAGGCGGTTCCCAAACAGAAAATAAAGTTTATTCCTTTTTCCACCAAACTTTCACTTTCCATGGCGGGCCGTATCCACGGTTGCCTTCCATACCAACACTTTCCAAGGAATTTATTATTTGACAACATAAAGTAAATATTTTTTTATTTTTCATTTCTAGAATGGGCATCCCTATTACTGCCGCACTCTCGTGCAATGACAAGTGAATAAACACTCATCTTGAGAATAACACATCTAGCATGGAAAAATATTGGATACTCCCCAACGTTTCATGAGCGGTACGAGCACACAAAAGAGAAAATTTATTTTGAAAATTTAGAGATGGCACATACAAATTTGCTTGGAACGGCATGGAAATACCGCATATAGGTAGGTATGGTGGACTCATAAGGCAAAACTTGGTTTAAGGATTTTGGATGCACAAGTAGTATTTCTACTTAGTACAAATGAAGGCTAGAAAATAGATTAAGAAGCAACCAAACCAAGAAACGAAAATTCACATAAGTGAGCATTGAGCATAACTAACACCGAATAATGCACCATAAGTAGGATGTAATTTCATTGCAGAACTATTGACTTTCGTACTTGCATAGGGAATCACAAACCTTAACACCAATATTCCTACTAAAGCATAATTACTCACTAACATGACTCACATATTACTATCTTCATGTTTCAAAACTATTACAAAGAATCAAGTTTAATTTGTCCAATGATCTTCATGAAAGTTTTTATTATATCCTCCTTGGATATCTATCACTTTGTGACTAGTTTCATATATTGCCATTGCTTTTTTTTACAAGCTCAAACAAATTTAAATGAAGCACATGAGCATAAAGATTTCATCCCTCAAAAAGGTATAAGTGAAGCATGCACTACTGGAATCAGGTACTTTGCCGTCTGCCATAGCGGACGGCAAAGGGTAGGACCACTGACGGCAAAGCCTTTGCCGTCCGGCAGTAGACGGCCAAATTTCCGGCACTGAGAACCCCGGTAAAGGAGGGATTTGCCGTCTGCCTTTGTACTGCGGACGACAAAGTGTTTTTGCCGTCAGGCAGTAGACGACAAAGCGACTGGACGGCGTAAACTTGAGTTAACCCCGTTAGTGGCTAACGGAGCCTTTGCCGTCTGCCAACCTCTCCTTTGCCGTCCGCTCCTCATTTGCCGTCCGCCCCCGGCCGCAGAAAAAACTGGGGCAATATTGCCACTTTGCCAACGGCCACCGTCGGCATAGTTTCTTTGTCGTCCGCCCCCGGACGACAAATGTACCAAATAGCAGGCCTGGCACTCCTAGGGTGCACAGGTGAGTGCCACGTGTCGCCTTTGCCGTCGGTGCCGTACGACAAAGAAACTATGCCGACGGTGGCCGTCGGCAAAGCGGTAATATTGCCCCAGTTTTTTCTGTTTTTTCTTATATCCAACAATTTTCACAGGCAAAATATGCTATATATGTATATATTTCACAATAACCCTACTGATGATCATCCAACAACAAGCACAAGTATCCAACAAACATACCAAAACAAATGTCACATTGTACACCATATTACAATAGTAACAAGTTTCACATATGTAGGAAGTTTAACATTGTTCATCGATACAAAATCACAAGCACTCCATCAATGCAAGCTTCCGTGAAGTGACTCTAATCTGCAAAATGGGAAATACGAAAGTTAGATGAAGAAGACTAGAATAAGAAGAATAAGATGAAGAAGCGGTTTTCTTCTCTCTATCTTTCTCCTCTTGTTTTCTTCTTCTTATTGCTTATTTGTGTCATTCGGGCAAAATTGGAAGAAGGATAGGTCTTTCGAGGTTTGCCTCATGGTGTGTATGGTGCGCACTCACTCACACTTATATGGTGGTGTATGTTGGTGGACAGTACCTAACACTAATATTTCGACAGTTGGTGATGGTCGTTTCCCCTAACACTAATATTTCGGAAGGAGCTAAGTTTGTCTAAGTGCTAAGTTTGTCTTTCTTTGAGAAAATGAGCTAAGTTTGGGGCTTACCGTCCTCGTCATCACGGAGGAGAGGCACCACGGTTGCTCGGACCGGTTTCACCTGGAGAAGGCTGCCCTGGAGAAGGGTCGTGCGATGCGACTCCGGAGTTAAGCTGCACCAAAGATGATTTGCAATGTCTCGTTAGCATGATGACACTGAAAAGATCATTGCATTGAAATGAAACTCACCGTTGCAGCCGTGGTAATGACTGGCATCGACGGAGTGGCCTGGCCGGTCTTCTCGCACATAGTCTGCACATTTGGTTTTCACAAGTCAACGATATTCATTATTAATGAAAGGAACATTAAATGCAAGATTTGACAAATATGAAGAAGAATCTTACCACGAAGAGCTCGTAGATGGCCCGGTAAGACGCATCGGACCGTGCCCTCTCCTCCTCCAACAACCTTGCCTTCCTCTCCTCCATCTCCTTCTCCTTCGCCGCCATAAGCGCCTGTGTTGCCTCTCTCTCTTTCAGAATAGCAGCCTGCAACACAACTCCTCGTTAGCATTGTAATCATCTTTGTTCACACACACAACGTAATGAGGAAAGATATCTGAGTCCGTATAACTAACCTCGATGGCGAGCTTGACTGGCCATGGACGAGGCCTTATCTCAGGACAGGAGCTCGTTTGGCGCGCCTTGATCTCCCGGAGGTTGCTAGGACAACGTATAAGGCCATCTCCAATGGCAATCGAGCCATGGGGCCTCCCGCCGCCAGCTATCATCACCAGTTCTGGATCAATAGGCTCCTGGCTCGGGTTAAAGTCCTCCCCTTTCCTCGCCCTCCCCTCATCTCTATACCTCACGAGCTTGTTGTGGGAGGAGATGTTGCTGAACTTCAAGGGATCATCGAGGTCAGACTCAGAGAATGCCTTGACCTTCTTGTACGAGGCAGTATGGGCCATCGCATAGAGGTCGTACATTTGTGGCACCTCCGTTTTATTGTGATGCGCCTAAAAGAGAGAGAGGAACAAAGTATTAGTAAAGGGCTTAAGCTAGAATCAAGAATGAATTGC
This sequence comes from Elymus sibiricus, assembly GCA_039707655.1. Taxonomy (NCBI): domain Eukaryota; kingdom Viridiplantae; phylum Streptophyta; class Magnoliopsida; order Poales; family Poaceae; genus Elymus; species Elymus sibiricus. The sequence goes on along the minus strand of CM077665.1, from coordinate 213,392,798 downwards.
ATGAATCATGAAACTAACCACATACCCAGTTCAGACCAAACTGATTTAAGTTGGCGCTCCCTTGATGGTGTGGCACACCAACCATTTTGTTACGCCGGTCCTTGGCATTGTTGTGAACGGATAGCCATTGTTCTGAGCACCACTCATCCACCAACGCCTCCCAACAATCCATCATATCCGCACACCATCTCGGGGGTACCTAAGTTAATAAAGAGATATTTGAGCGCTACGCGTAGAAAGCAAATGAAGGAAACTAAGTACAAGGCCTTAAGAATACGTAATTACCTTCATGTAATGCTCCTTCTCCATCTTCTTTCCGCGGCACGTCGACTTCTCCTTCCTAATACGCCGCGAGGTGTAGTAGTCTCGAATAGCCTGCACCCGAGCCTCGTGCCGAAAGTTTTGCAGTAGGCGCTTGCATTGCTGATTGATAACCTTTGCCGCGGCCTCCTCGTATCCCTCCTCACACCTGTAGAAGGTCTGCAATCAAACGACACAAAACTTATTAGTACAATAACTAGCTATTGTTGATTTTTAATTGTGTAAAGGAGAAATTACCCAAAAATGCCTGATCACCATCTCCGCCCTCGTGTGGGACAAAACACCGTCGATCCTCTCCTCAGGCGGGGCCGGTGCAGCCAAGTAGTGCTCCCAGGTCAGTCCTAATTCTCGAACCTGACCCTCACCGGGCAACGTGACAAACCCCGGGAAGTTTTGCCTGACAAGGACACCAAGGATGCTGTTGGGCCTGCGGGCATCCTTGGGATGATGCCAACCCCTGCAGTATGACAAAGCCAACACATTAGATATTTGAAAAAACGTGAAGGCAAAAGGTTAAAAAAGAGTACATGCACTTACCTCTCCCCATCAGGCCTAATCAACCACCTCAGCTCGCGGGTCGCCGGCACGGGCGGGAGCCGTGTCATACCACGCTGGTAGACGGTGGCGCCCTCAGGCAGCTCCTCGTCGCTATTAGAAAAACGATCCCCGCCACCATCAGCATGGCCACTAGACTCCTCCGGCCAGGTATCCCATGGGGTCTGCCGGGACGTGCCCTCATCCCTACTCTGCTCCGGAGTCTCGTGGGACGAAGCCTCTGGGACAGGAGTCGTGTAGGTCGAAGGCTCGTCGACCCGAGGCTCGTGGACCGGAGTCCGCGTAGCCTCGTCCTCAGACGGGTCCACCCTAGCAGTCCTGTGCTCAGGTGAATCAGCTGGGGGTGGCGGCGAGGAAGACGTAGCAGCCACCCTACCTTTGCCGCGGCCTCCTCTCCCTCCTCTCCCACCTCTACCACCTCTCTTCTTCCCCCGACCTCCTCTCACGGGGGTCGACGAAGAAGCGTCCACCGGTGTATGCAGCCTAGAGAGCAACGCTCTCCGGAGAGAGTCGGCAGGAATGGAAGTACCCATCCCACCACCCTCCGACGAAGGAGCCGCGGAGTGCTCTCGACCCTTTCCCACCATCTTTCAACAACTGCCATGACAAATAGTAAACGAAATTAGTACAACATAAAATTGAATACCGACATGAATAATAAAATGTATATAATTTAAGTGTATCATCATATACCTAACATGAACTAAAAGTTGATTACCTGACATGAATTAATAATAATCTTGATCGTCTATATATTCTCCGGGATCAATAAATGCATCATCATCATCACTATCATCAATAAATGCATGATCATCATCACTATCAGGAACAACATGTGGAAGGCCTCCTTCATGTAATCGGTTAAGCATTGACAGGTCATCCGCATCAGTAACCTCTTCTTGTTCCGGCTCTTCCTGTTCCGGCTCTTCCTGTTTCGGCTCTTCCTGTTCCGGCTCAGGGGTTAAGTCGGATTCATTGTCGCTGTCTACTTCAATGTTCCGGGGTGAAGTAGAGCGGTTCTTGAAACGTTTTTTTGGAAATACGTGTTTCTTGGAAGAATTCTCCTTCATATGTGTCTTGGTTAATGTGAGGTTCATAATCCTCTTCATTGAGGGGAGGTGGTCTAAAATGTGGCGGCACTTCATAAACGACGTCCCAACCTTTCAGATTTGGATCAGTTTGGCAGGCCCACGGTAGATAGAAAACTTGGGTCGCCTGTTGAGCCACAATATAGACATCGGGCACATCTAAATAGGTGCTTTGTTTGATTTCGACTAGCCCTATATGTTCATGAGTCCTTCTAGTCTCCTTCGGCTGGAATCAATGACATTTGAAGACTACGACGTTCGGTGGGTTTTCACCATAGAATAGAAGTTCATAAATTGCTTCAACTCTTCCATAGTACTCTGTACCTCCTTTGCCGATAGCAGAGACACAACAATTTGTAGTCTTCAGGTCGAGCATAGATAGCTCTTTGCCAAAGGTACGAAAGCATACCCGTTGATGTCGTATCTGTCAAATGAACGGACCTTATAGTCAAAACCATTAGCGACTTGTCTCAGCTCGGCGTCCATAGACTCTGAATTAGCCTACAAGTTTAATACGAAAGGATTGTTGCATTAGCCGCAAATAAGACGAAGAAATGAAATGGTCCATTAATGGTAATTACCGTTTGTTTGAACCAAGAGATGAAACCGGGATAGCCGCCTCCATGCTTCGCCAGGAGCTCATACTCTTTGACGGAATCCTTTTGGATGACCACTCCATCCGAGAATTTGGTGACGTATCGACTATATCAAATATCCGGGAATAAGAGCAGTTCTAAGGAATTACAAGTTGCGAAACAATAATGTACCGACAACTTACTCGATGTACGGCCGCACTTCTGTTAGGTTGTTGAAGATATACAAAGAAATGTTCCGCCATTCATCGACATCCAACGCTTTTGCTTTAGAAGACCCAGGCTGGTGCGAGCTTCCCTTTGAATAGGCTGAGGTTGGATCGACTTTTTTTGGGCCGCCATCATTGTACCGAGGCTTCGGATTATGCAAATGACGATTTTTGGCTTCGTAGTGTGCTGTCACGAAGTTTGCCGCCTCCTCAGTAATGAATGCCTCGGCCATCGATGCTTCAATTCTACGTTTATTTTTACATTTTGCTCGAAGCGTCTTCTGCATCCTCTCAGTTGCGAAGCACCAACGATTTTGCACGGGCCCCCCAATCTTGCCTCGGTCGCGAGATGCAAAATCAAATGCTGCATTGGATTAAAGAAGCCCGGTGGAAAGATCTTCTCTAACTTGCATATCAACTCCGATGCCAACCCTTCCATTTCATCTAGCACGCCAGGCGATAGTTCTTTTGCACAAAGAGAACGGAAGAAATAGCTCAGCTCTGCCAGTACTAGCCATTCATCCTCAGGGATAAAGCCACGCAACATCACCGGCATTACCCGCTCAAGCCATATGTGCCAATCATGACTCTTGAGACCAAATATCTTCAGTTTGTCAAGACTCGCTCCCCTCTTTAGATTCGCTGCATAACCATCGGGGAACATCAACTGCATTTTCACCCACAAGATCATTTCCCTCATAGCCGGCCTTCCAAGATTGAACCATGCCTTTGGCTTAGTCCAGTTCTACTTTCCTTTCCCTTGTCGCATGTTTTGTAACGGTCTGTCACATAGAGCCTCCTGATCGATTCTAGCCTTAGGATTATCCTTTGACTTCCCCTCTATGCCGAACAATGTACCAAAAATGGCCTCGGCGATATTCTTTTCAGTGTGCATCACGTCGATGTTGTGTGGGCAAAGGAGGTCTTTGAAGTAAGGCAGATCCCATAAGCATGATTTGTGAGTCCATGCGTGTTCTGTATTATACCCTTTGAAATACCCAGGACGTTTTGGATCCGTCTCGAGAGAGTTTAATTGATCCAGGAGCTGTTGGCCTGTCAACGTGGGTGGTGCAGAGTTTTTGACAACTCTACCTTTGATGAAATTCTTCTTGTCTTTTCTGAACTTATGGCGAGGATCCAGGAACTGTCTATGCATGTCGAAGCAAGAATACTTGCGACCCGCCTGCAGCCAACGGAACTGAAGAGCTGCCTTGCATGTGGGGCATGGGAACCTTCCATGCACACACCAGCCAACGAATAGGGCATACGCCGGCAAGTCATGCGTCGAGTACATGTACCACACATGCATTTTGAAGGTTTTTTTGGTAGCGGCGTCGTATGTCTTGATCCCATTATCCCAAGCTTGTTGCAATTCATCCTTGAGCGGCTGCATGTACACATTCATATTCTTCCCCGGATAGTTGGGCCCTGGAATTATCAACGTCAAGAAAATGTTCTTTCTTTTCATAATCTCTCCGGGGGGGGGGGGATATTGAGTGGAATGACAAATACAGGCCAACAACTGTATTGGGTTGCCGTCATACCAAACACATTGAACCCATTCGTCCTTATGGCGACTCGAGGATGCCTTGGATCTGCCGCTTTATCGTTATGTAATGCATCGAAGTGCTTCCACGCACAAGCGTCTGAAGTGTGTACCAACATCTGATTCCCATCTGCATCTAGTTCGGTTCTTTTGCCCAATTTATGCCACGTCATCTGTCTGGCCATCTCTTCGACCATGAAAAGACGTTGAAGTCTTGGTATGATTGGCATATACCGAAGAACATTAACTGGGATTTTGGTCTGACTCTTCTCACCCATACCGTTGTCTACCACAACATACCTGGAAGACATGCAAATGGGACAATTGTTCAAGCCCGCATACTCAAGCCTAAATAAGGCACATCCATTCTCACAAGCATCTATCTTCTCATAGGGCATCTTAAGCGCGCGTAGGATTTTGTCCGACTGGTACAGGTTTGTAGGCAATACATGGCCTTTGGGTAGAAAGCGTCCAAATATTGTCAACATCGCGTTGTAGCATTCTCTGCCCAGGTTGAACTGAGCCTTCAGAGCCATTACTTGTGCGATGGCATCCAGCTGACAAAGCTCAGTGTGCTCATGGAGAGGACGTTTTGAAGACTCCAACATTTCATAGAAGGCCTTTGCAGATTCCTCCATCTCATCATCCGAATCCCTAGCGTCATCAAAGTCTTGCACCATGTCTTCGATCCCAGTACCATGCTCGTCGGTGCGATGACGAACCACCTCAGCTCTGGCACGTTGGGCAGACTCACCATGAAAAGTCCACACCGTATAATTAGGCCTAAAACCCCACTTCTGCAGGTGTTTAACCATTTCACCCTCTGTCTGCCTTTTATAGTTGTCGCACCGGGGACAGGGACACCATGTTTTTCCTGGCCATTTGCAAATGCGGCTCTCACAAACCCCTTGGTATTTATTAACCATTCTTTGGTCATGTCTTTCTGACTGGTGTGACCGGTGTACATCCACGCACGATCAGTCATCTTGCCTAGCTACTGGACACACAAGAAATATATATATATTTCAGCATATATATTCATCAGTTAATCAAGTTTGTTAGTTTTATTACGTCCATGCAACCTACACGCTAATAGGTTAAGATAGGTCCTAATCCCACCTGAGTTTGGGTAGATTGGGTTCGTTTTCCCATGCACTGCTCCGGATCCGATGCAGAATTTCGACAGCACCTCCCCGCTGTTCTCCTGATACAAGTCTCGGCAATAAGCAGAGAGGATGTGTACCCGGAGAACAATAGGGAGGCACTGACGAAATTATGCATAGGATCCGGAGCAGAGCATACGGGAAAACGAACCCAATCTACACATACTCGGGCTGTCCATGGATAACGTTGGACAATTCGAAAGGACGGCGGTTATAAATATGCAAAGACATGCATATTTATAGATGTCGTCCTTTCGAACGGGAGACGCATACTGGTCATGCATACTAATGATTGAAGACACCTATAGCTAGCAAGTTTCATCGGCACGAAGACCGGAACAGAGCAAATTAAGGGGGGAGGAGGAGAAGTCATTTGTGCTCACCCACGAACGCAGGGGCGGAGCTCGTCCAACGCACTAGGAGGTCGTCGAACAACAGACCCTTGCAGCGACGAAACAACTGCACATTGAAATCCACCCGATCAACACAAATATGATGTTTTCCATAACAAAATCGGAAAATATATGACCTAACACATGATTTACAAAACTATGACCCCGTCACCCTTTGGAAGGACGAAGAGCACCTTTTCGGTCAACAGGAGGCCGAAGAGGTGTCGGGGGTCGGGGGTCAGTGGCGTCGGGGGCGGCGCATTAACAGTTGCGCGGAGTGCGGGGGTCAGACGCATACTGGTCAGCTTCTTCTTCTCCTCCTCCTTTTTCCTCTTCTCCTCTTCTCCCCTTTTTCTTCTTCTTCTTCTCTTCTTCTTCTTCTTCTTATTCTTCTTCTTCTCCTCCTTTTTCCTCTTCTTCTTCTCCTCTTCTCCTCTTTTTCTTCTTCTTTTCCTTTTTCCTCTTCTCCTTCTCCTCCTCTCTTCTTTCCTCTTCTTCTTCTTCTTCTTCTTCTTCTTCTTCTTCTTCTTCTTCTTCTTCTTCTCTTCTTTTTCTTCCTCTTTTCCTTTTCCTCTTCTCCTTCTACTCCTCTCCTCTTTCTTCTTCTTCTTCTTCTTCTTCTTCTTCTTCTTCTTTTTTCTTCTAGTTTTTTTCCTTTCTACTTTTCTTCTAAGATTTTTCTTTTCTATCTAAGTTTTTCCTACCTAATAATCTAACTATCTAATTTAACAGAAAAAACAGAAAAAAACTAACTAAAAAAATAGGAAATAAATGTGAGGGGGGGCGGCCCGGCACTCACCGGAGACGGCGGGGCGGCGAGGCCGGGGGCGGCCGGGGCGGCCGGTGGCGGGGGCGGGGGCTTCTGGCGTCGGCGCGGCCGGCGGCGGGGCGGCCGGTGGCAGGTGCGGGGGCGTCTGGCAGTGAGGCGGCCGGCGACGGGGCTTCTGCCGGCGGGGCGACCGGCTGCGGGGCGGCAGGGGGCGGGTGCGGGGGCGGTCGGCGACGGGGCCGCTGGGGGCGGGTGCTGGGGCGGCCGACAGCGGGTGCGGGGCGGCCGGCAGCGGGTGCGGGGCGGCCGGCTGCGGGTGCGGGGGCGGGGGCAGGGATGGCCGACGGCGGGGTTGCCGGCAGCGGGTGCGGGGGCGGCGGCGGGGAATCGGGGCGAGAGAGAGACAAAGAAAGAGAGTGAGAGGGGATGGGGTGGGGGTCGGGCTATAGCCGTTACTAGCCGTTAGCTTTGCCGTCTGCTGGCGGACGGCAAAGGGTCCCCAGGCAGATGGCAAAGATCGAGCATACGGCCCACCACCGCCACGGGGCCAGTGGGGCCCAGGTGGGTTCTTTGCCTTCCGGCTCTTTGCCGTCCGCTGGCTGACGGCAAAGCCCTGGCGGATGGCAAATGGTTTCGTTGTCGTCAGCCTGTTCTTTGCCATCTGTTCCTACTCAGCTGACGGCAAAGGCTCTCTTTGCCATCTGCCAGCAGACGGCAAAGAGCTGGCAGACGGCAAATTGCTGAATTCCAGTAGTGATGAGAGGAAATGACAAGCTACTCTCAAAAGATATAAGTGAAGATCAATGAGTAGTCAAACAATTAAGTAGCTATGTGAGGACTCACTCTCTCAATAAAGATTTTCAGATCTAAGTATTTTATTCAAACAACAAACTAAACAAAAATAGAACTCCAAGAATAGCTCGCAACATGTGAACGAATATAAATTTGGGCTCAACATAGGCTAACCGATAGTTGACGAAGAGAGGTGGGATGCGTAGCATCCCCAAGCTTAGATGCTTGAGACTTCTTGAAATATTTACTTGGGGTGCCTTGGGCATCCCCAAGCTTGAGCTTTTGTATCTCGTTCAATCCTCTCATATCATGGTTTCACCTATTCTCAAAAACTTCATCCACACAAAACTCGAAAAGAACTCGTGAGATAGGTTAATACACATAAGAATAAATCAACACTTCATGTACTGCCAAGACAATTTGCATTATAATTTCAAACATCATCTACTTTTTACTATCATTTCCACAATTTATATCTACCAATATAGGATATGGAAAATATAGGATAAGAAGATAACAAAAACTATGACATCAATCTATCCAAACAGAACAGTCTGTAGAAATTTATGAAAACAGTGTACTTCTGTAACACAAACAATTATGAAAATTTAGGACATGGTATAAAATTTATATGACAACACTGTGTAAAAATTTCAGAAACTTTCCACGTTCCAGTAAAATATGAAAATTCAAGCACTACAGCAAAAGTTTGTGTTTTTACACAGCACACATCAAAACATGCATTGCAAGCATCCTAAGACAATTCTTGGAACTTTTTATTGAAAAACAAGATTGTAAATAGCATCTAACAGAGAAAAACAAAATAAAATGACGCTCCAAGTAAAACACATATTATGTGACAAATAAAAATATAGCTCTAAGTAAGATATACCGATAGTGTTGAAGACGAAAGAGGGGATGCCTTCCGGGGCTTCCCCAAGCTTAGGCGCTTGAGTATTCTTTGGATATTCCCTTGGGGGTGCCTTGGGCATCCCCAAGCTTAGGTTCTTGTCACTCCTTGTTCTCCTCATATCGGTGTCTCACCCAAAACTTGAAAACTTCAATCACACAAAACTTAACGGAACTTCGTGAGATGGGTTAGTATAATAAAGATAGATCATTCACTTAGGTACTGTCAATACAAGATTCATAATTGTTCCCACATGATACCTACTGTATTCTACCATTCACATAATTTATATATATGAATATAAGTTATGGGAACACTAAAACAAGCAAACTATGCATGCAAAACAGAATCTGTCAAAAACAGAACAGTCTCTAAAAATACTTACCTGTCTCTAAAAATTCTGAAAAATTAGGACAACCTGAGGAATTTGTGTATGAAGACTGTATAAAAATTTCATATCATTATCACGCTCCAGTAAAAAATGAAAATTCCTGTACTCGAGTCAAAAGTTTCTGTTTTGGTTCAGCATCAATTGTACTCATCTTGTGAGTCATCCCAAAGGCTTTACTTGGCACTTTATTGAAATAAAAGGCACAAAACATGATTACTACAGTAGCTTAATCATGTGAACACACAAAAACAGAAAGTAAAAGTGTTGGGTTGTCTCCCAACAAGCGCTTTTCTTTAAAGCCTCTTAGCTAGGCATGGTGATTTCAATGATGCTCGTATAGGAATAAAAGTTGAAAATGCAAGAGAGCATCATTAATCACATGAAAATAACATTTAAGTCTAACCCACTTCCTATGCATAGGGATTTTGTGAGCAAACAATTTATGGGAACAAGAATCAACTAGCATAGGAAGTCAAAACAAGTGCAACTTCAAAAATTTGAACACATAGAGAGGAAACTTGATATTATTGCAATTCCTACAAGCATATGTTCCTCCCTCATAATAATTTTCAGTAGCATCATGAAGGAATTCAACAATATAACTATCACATACAACATTCCTTTCATGATGCACAAGCATAGAATTTTTATCACTCTCCACATAAGCAAACTTCTTCTCATTCATAATAGTGGGAGCAAACTCAACAAAATAACTATCATGAGGTACTTGATAGACATAACCACTTTGAATATTAAAATCATAATAACAAGTTTCATGGTTGTCATTACTCTTTATAGAATACATGTCATCACAATAATCATCATACATAGGAGGCATGCTATCATCATAATAGTTTTGCTCATCAAAACTTGGGGCACTAAAAATATCATCTTCATCAAACATAGCATCCCCAAGCTTGTGGCTTTGCATATCATTAGCATCATGAATATTCAGAGAATTCATACTAGCAATATTTCTATCATGCTCATCATTCAAGGAATTCTCATCAAGTATTTTCATAAATTCTTCCTCTACCAATTGAGCACAATTTTCTGAATCCTTGATTTCACAAAACACATTATAAAGACGATACAAATGATGCAACCTAAACTCCATTTTTTGTAGTTTTCTTTTATAAAACCGAACTAGTGATAAAACAAGAAACAAAAAGATTTAATTGCAAGATCTAAAGATATACCTTCAAGCACTCACCTCCCCGGCAACGGCGCCAGAAAAGAGCTTGATGTCTACTACACAACTTTATTCTTGTAGACTTTGTTGGCCCTCCAAGCACAGAGTTTTGTAGGATAGTAGCAATTTTCCCTCAAGTGGATGACCTAAGGTTTATCAATCCGTGGGAGGTGTAGGATGAAGATGGTCTCTCTCAAACAACCCTGCAATCAAATACAAGAAATCTCTTGTGTCCCCAACACACCCAATACAATGGCAAATTATATGGGTGCACTAGTTCGGCGAAGAGATGGTGATACAAGTGCAATATGGATGGTAGATATAGGTTTTTGTAATCTGAAAATATAAAAACAGCAAGGTAACAAATAGTAAATAGTGAGCAAAACGTTGTATAAATGCTTGGAAACAAGGCCTAGGGTCCGTACTTTCGATAGTGCAATCTCTCAACAATGCTAATATAATTGGATCACATAACCATCCCTCAACGTGCAACGAAGAATCACTTCAAAGTTCTTATCTAGCGGAGAACATAAGAAGAAATTGTTTGTAGGGTATGGAACCACCTTAAAGTTATTCTTTCCGATCGATCTATTCAAGAGTTCGTACTAAGATAACATCAAGTTATCCTTTCCGTTCGATCTATCTAAGAGTTCGTACTAGAATAACACCATATGATACGCATCAACCAACTCTAATGTCACCTAGATACTCCAATGTCACCACAAGTATCCATGAGTTAATTATACGATACACATCAAACAATTTCAAATTCATAATACTCAATCCACACAAAGAACCTCAAAGAGTACCCCCAAGATTTCTATCGGAGAAAGTAGGACAAGAACGTGTATTAACCCTTATGCATAGATTACCCCAATGTCACCACGGGAATCCGCAAGTTGAGTACCAAAACATATATCAAGTGAATCAATAGAATACCCCATTCTCACTACGGGTATCCGCATGCAAGACATATATCAAGTGTTCCCAAATCCAATATTCAATCCAACATAACGATATCTCAAAGGGAAAGATTCAATTCATCACAACAAGGTAGCAAGGGAATAGCATCATGTGATCCGACTATATTAACAAAGCCTGTGATACATCAAGATCGTGACATCTCAAGAACACGAGAGAGAGAGAGATTGAACACATAGCTACTGGTACATACCCTCAGCCCCGAGGGTGGACTACTCCGTCCTCGTCATGGCCTCCGCCGGGATGATGAAGATGGCCACCGGAGATGGATTCCCCTCTCCGACAGGGTACTGGAACGTCTCCAGATTGGTTTTTCGTCGATACAGAGAGTTGCGGTGGCGGAGCGGAGAGTCTAGGGTTATTTCTGATGGTTTCTATATTTATAGGAATTTTTGGCGTTGGTTTCACGCGAAGGTGGGCCACGAGGTGAGGAGCACCCACAAGGGCACGGGCAGGGGGGTCTGGCGCGCCCTGGTGGGTGCTGGCCACCCTGGCCCCCCTCTTCTGGTGTTCTTTGGCCCATCTTCTTTCTTCTGGTCCGTAAAAAATCCACAAAAATCCCCGCAGCGTTTTGTCTCTTTTTGGTACTGATTTTCTGCAAAGTAAAAAGCAAGCAAAAACAGCAACTGGCACTTTGGCACTATGTGAATAGGTTAGTCCCAAAAAATGATATAAAGTTGTAATAAAATGATTGTAAAACATCCAAGAATGATAATATAACAGCATGGAACAAGCAAAAATTATAGATACATTGGAGACGTATCACCCCGCCGCCCCGGCGCCCACGCCGCCCCCGCCGGTGAGAACCCCCCGCCGGCCGCCCCATTTTTTTTTTGTTTTTTCTGTTTTTTTCTGTTAAATTAGTTAGGTTAATTAGGTTAGTTAGTTAGGTAAGAAAAAAAGAAGAAGAAGAAAAAATAGTTAAGAAAAAAAAGAACGAAAAAAATGAAAAAGGAAAAATGAAAATAAGAAAAGAATAAGAAGAAGAAGAAGGAAAAGAAGAAGAAGGAAAAGAAGAAGGAAAAGAAGAAGGAGAAGAAGAAGGAGAAGAAGAAGAAGAAGAAGAAGAAGAAGAAGAGGAGAAAGAAAGAAAGAAAGAAGAAGAAGAAGAAGAAGAAGAAGAAGAAGAAGAAGAAGAAGAAAAAGAGGAGAGGAGGAGAAGAAGAAGAGGAAAAAGGAAAAGAAGAAGAAGAAGAAGAAGAAGAAGAAGAAGAAGAAGAAGAGAAGAGAAGAGAAGAAGAACCCCTGACCCCGACGCCACTGACCCTCGACACCATCGACCCCCGACCCCCGACGCGACCGACCCCCGACCCCCGGCGCCACCGACCCCAGACTGCCGACGCCACCGACCCCAGACCCCCGACGCCACCGACCCCCGATGCCACAGACCCCCGACGCCACCGACCCCCGACCCCCGACGCCACCGACCCCCGACCCCCGACCCCCGAGGCCACTGACCCCCGACCCCCGACGCCACTGACCCCTGACCCGCGACGCCACTGACCCCCGACCCCTGACCCCCGACGCCACTGACCCGGCCGACCCCCGACGCCACTGACCCGCGACGCCACTGACTCCCGACGCCACTGACCCCCCGACCCCCGACGGGGTCATAGTTTTGTAAATTGTGAGTTAGGTCACATATTTTCCGATTTTGTTATCAAAAACATCATATTTCTGTTGATCGGGTGGATTTCAATGTGCAGTTGTTCGATGACCTCCCCGTGCGTTGGACGAGCTCCGCCCCTGCGTTCGTGGGTGAGCACAAATGACATCTCCTCCCCTCCATTAATTTTCTCTGTTCCGGTCTTCGTGCCGATGAAACTTGCTAGCTATAGGTGTCTTCAATCATTAGTATGCGTCTCCCGTTCGAAAGGGCGGCATCTATAAATATGCATGTCTTTGCATATTTATAACCATCATCCTTTCGAATTGTCCAACGTTATCCATGGACAGCCAGAGTATGTGTAGATTGAGTTCGTTTTCCCATATGCTCTGCTCCGGATCCGATGCATAATTTCGGCAGTGCCTCCCTGTTATTCTCCGGGTACACATCCTCTCTGTTTATTGCCGAGACGTGTATCAGGAGAACAACGGGGAGGTGCTGCCGAAATTCTGCGTCGGATCCGGAGCAGAGCATGGGAAAACGAAGCCAATCTACACATACTCGGGTGGGATTAGGACCTATCTTTACCTATTAGCGTGTAGTTTGCATGGACATAATAAAACTGACAAACTTGATTAACTGATGAATATATATGCTGAATTATATATATATTTCTTGTGTGTCCAGTAGCTAGGCAAGATGAGTGATCGTGCGTGGATGTACACCGGTCACACTAGTCAGAAAGACATGACCAATGAATGGTTTACAAAAACTAAGGGGTTTGTGAGAGCCACATTTGCAAATGGCCAGGAAAGAACCTGGTGCCCCTGTGTCCGGTGCGACAACTTTAAAAAGAGGACAGAGGGTGTAATGGGTAAACACCAACAGAAGTGGGGTTTTACGCCTGATTATACGGTGTGGACTTTTCATGGTGAGTCTGCCCAACGTGCCAGAGCTGAGGTGGTTCGTCGTCGCACCGACAAGCATGGTACCGGGATCGAAGACATGGTGCAAGACTTTGATGATGCTCGGGATTCGGACGATGAGATGGAGGAATCTGCAAAGGCCTTTTATGAAATGTTGGAGTCTTCAAAACATCCTCTCCACGAGCACACTGAGCTTTGTCAGCTGGATGCCATCGCGCAAGTAATGGCTCTGAAGGCTCAATTCAACCTGGGAAGAGAATGCTAGGACGCGATGATGACAATATTTGGACGCTTTCTACCCAAAGGCCATGTACTGCCTGCAAACCTGTACCAGTCGGACAAAATCCTCCGTGTACTTAAGATGCCCTATGAGAAGATAGATGCCTATGAGAATGGATGTGCCTTATTTAGGCTTGAGTATGCGGACTTGAACTATTGTCCCATTTGCAAGTCTTCCAGGTATATTGTGGTAGACAACGGTATGGGTGAGAAGATTCAGACGAAAATCCCCGTTAATGTTCTTCGGTATATGCCAATCGTACCAAGACTTCAACGTCTTTTCATGGTCGAAGAGATGGCCAGACAGATGAAATGGCACAAATTGGGCAAAAGAACCGAACTAGATGCAGATGGGAATCAGATGTTGGTACACACATCAGACGCTTTCGCGTGGAAGCACTTCGATGCATTACATAAGGATAAAGCGGCAGATCCAAGGCATCCTCGAGTCGCCCTCAGCACGGATGGGTTCAATGTGTTTGGTATGACGGCAACCCAATACAGTTGTTGGCCTGTATTTGTCATTCCACTCAATCTCCCCCCCCGGACAGATTATGCCAAGAAAGAACATTTTCTTGACGTTGATAATTCAAGGGCCTAACAATCCGGGGAAGAATATGAATGTGTACATGCAGCCGCTTAAGGATGAATTGCAAGAAGCTTGGGATAATGGGATCAAGACATACGACGCCGCTACAAAACAAAACTTCATGATGCATGTGTGGTACATGTACTCAATGCATGACTTGCCGGCGTATGCGCTATTCATTGGCTGGTGTGTGCATGGAAGGTTCCCGTGCCCCACATGCAAGGCAGCTCTTCAGTTTCGTTGGCTGTAGGCGGGTCACAAGTTTTCTTGCTTCGACTTGCATAGACAGTTCCTGGATCCTCGCCATAAGTTCAGAAAAGACAAGAAGAATTTCATCAAAGGTAGAGTTGTCAAAAACTTGGCACCACCTGTGCTGACAGGCCAACAGACCCTGGATCAGTTAAACGCTCTCAAGCCTGATCCAGAGCGTCTAGGGTATTTCAAAGGGTATAATTCGGAACACGCCTGGACTCACAAGACATGCTTATGGGATCTGCCTTACTTCAAGGACCTCCTTTGCCCACACAACATCGACGTGATGCACACTAAAAAGAATATCGCCGAGGCCCTTTTTGGTACATTGTTCGGGATAGAGGGGAAGTCAAAGGATAATCCTAAGGCTAGAGTTGATCAAGAGGCTCTATGTGATAGACCGTTGCAAAATATGCGACAACCGAAAGGAAAGCAGAATTGGACGAAGCCAAAGGCATGGTTCAATCTTGGAAGGCCAGCTATGAGGGAAATGATCTTGTGGGTGAAAATGCAGTTGATGTTCCCCGATGGGTATGTAGCAAATCTAAAGAGGGGAGCGAGTCTTGACAAATTGAAAATATTTGGTCTGAAGAGTCATGATTGGCACATATAGCTTGAGCGGGTAATGCCGGTGATGTTGCGTGGCTTTATCCCTGAGGATGAATGGCTAGTAATGGCAGAGCTGAGCTATTTCTTCCGTTCTCTTTGTGCGAAAGACCTATCGCCTGGCGTGCTAGATGAAATGGAAGAGTTGGTGCCGGAGTTGATCTGCAAGTTAGATAAGATCTTTCCACCGGGCTTCTTTAATCCAATGCAGCATTTGATTTTGCATCTCCCGACCGAGGCAAGATTGGGGGGGGGGGGCGTGCAAAATCATTGGTGCTACGCAACTGGGAGGATGCAGAAGGCGCTTCGAGCAAAATGTAAAAATAAACGTAGAATTGAAGCATCGATGGCCGAGTCATTCATTACTGAGGAGGCGGCAAACTTCGCGACAGCACATTACGAAGCTAAAAATCGTAATCTGCATAATCCGAAGCCTCGGTACAATGCTGGCGACCCTAAAAAAGGTCGATCCAACCTCAGCCTATTCAAAGGGGAGCTCGCACCAGCCGGTGCTTCGAAAGCAATAGCGTTGGATGTCGAAGAATGCGAACCATTTCGTTGTATATCTTCAACAACCTAACAGAAGTGCGATCATACATCGAGTAAGTTCTAGGTACATTGTTTCGCAACTTCTAGTTCCTTTTAACTGCTCTTATTACCGGATATTTGATACAGTCGATACGTCACCAAATTCTCAGATGGAGCAGTGATCCAAAAGGATTCCATCGAAGAGTATGAGCTTCTGGCAAAGCATGGAGGCGGCTATCCCTGTTTCATCTCTTGGTTCAAACAAACGGTAATTTCCATTAGACCAGTTCATTTCTTCGTCTAATTTGCGGCTAATGCAACAATCCTTTCGTATGAAACTTGTAGGCTAATTCAGAGTCTATGGACGCCGAATTGAGACAAGTCGCTAATGGTTTTGACTATAAGGTCCGTTCATTTGACAAATACGACATCAACGGGTATCGCTTTCGTACCTTTGGCAAAGAGCTATCTATTGCCGACCGAAAGTCTACAAATTGTTGTGTCTCTGCTATCGGTGAAGGAGGTATCGAGTATTATGGAAGAGTTGAAGCAATTTATGAACTTCTATTCTATGGTGAAAACCCATCGAACGTCGTAGTCTTCAAATGTTATTGGTTCCAGCCGAAGGAGACTAGAAGGACTCATGAACATATAGGGCTAGTCGAAATCAAACAAAGCACCCATTTAGATGTTCCCGATGTCTATATTACGGCTCAACAGGCGACCCAAGTTTTCTATCTACCGTGGGCCTGCCAAACTGATCTAAATCTGAATGGTTAGGATGTCGTTTATGAAGTGCCGCCACGTTTTAGACCACCTCCTCTCAATGAAGAGGATTATGAACCTCACATTAACCCAGACACATATGAAGGAGAATTCTTCCAAGAAACACGTCTTTCCAAAAAACGTTTCAAGAACCGCTCTACGTCACCCCAGAACATTGAAGTAGACAGCGACAGTGAATCCAACTTCATCCCTGAGCCGTAACAAGAAGAGCCGAAAGAAGAAGAGGTTACTACTGCGGATGACCTGTCAATGCTTGACCGATTACATAAAGGAGGCCTTTCACATGTCGTTCCCGATAGTGATGATGATGATGCATTTATTGATGATAGTGATGATGATGATGCATTTATTGATCCCGGAACATATATAGACGATCAAGGTTATTATTAGTTCATGTCAGGTATTCAATTATTATTATATACATGATGATGATACACTTAAATTATATACATATTATTATTCATGTCGGTATTCAATTTTTTTATGTTGTACTAATTTCGTTTACTCTTTGTCATGGCAGGTGTTGAAAGATGGTGGGCGCGGGTCCAGAGTGATCCGCGGCTTCTTCGTCGGTGCATTGTGGGAGGGGTACTACCATTCCACCCGAGCATCTCCGGAGAGCGTTGCTCGCTAGTTTGCAGACACAGGCGGGCGCTTCTTCGTCGGCGCTGATGCCCACCGGGAGAGGAGGTCGGGGGAAGAAGAGAGGAGGAGGTAGAGGTACACGTGCCCACGGGAGACGTACGGAGGCTGATACGCCTTCCTCGCCGCCACCCCCAGCTGATTCACCTGAGCACATGACTTCTAGGGTGGAGGCATTTTAGGTGGAGGCTACGCGGACTCCTGTCCACGAGCCTCGGGTCGACGAGCCTTCGACCCACGAGACTCCTGTCCCAGACGCTTTGTCCCACGAGACTCCGGAGCAGAGCAGGGATGGGGCTACGTCCCAACAGACCACATGGGATACCTGGCCGGATCTGCGTCCGCAGGAGCCGAGTGGCCATGCTGATGGTGGCGGTGATAGCGAGGACGAGGTGGTTGA
This sequence comes from Elymus sibiricus, assembly GCA_039707655.1. NCBI lineage: Eukaryota > Viridiplantae > Streptophyta > Magnoliopsida > Poales > Poaceae > Elymus > Elymus sibiricus. Next base: position 213,375,282 of record CM077665.1, on the reverse strand, counting down.
GGGGGCCACCGTCTACCAGAGTGGTAGTACACGGCTCCCACCCGTGCCGGCGACCTGGGAGCAGAGGCCGGTGATTAGGCCTAATGGGGAGAAGTAAGTGCATTTACTATTTTTTAACCTTTTGCCTTCACGTTCTTCAAATATCTAATGCGTTGGCTTTGTCATACTGCAGGGGTTGGGATCACGCCAACGATGTCCGCAGGCCCAACACCGTCCTTGGTGTGCTTTGCCGGCACAACTTTCCGGGGTTTGTCACGTTGCCCCGTGAGGGTCAGCTTCCAGAGCTAGGATTGACCTGGGAGCACTACTTGGCTGCCCCGGCCCCGCCGGAGGAGGTAATCGACGGTGTCTTGTGCCACACGAGGGCCGACATGGTGATCAGACAGTTTTGGGTAATTTCTCCTTTACACAATTAAAAATCAACAATAGCTAGTTATTGTACTAACCAGTGTTGTCTCGTTTGATTGCAGACCTTCTACAGGTGTGAGGAGGGACACGAGAAGGCCGCGACAAAGGTTATCGATGGCGAGTGCAGGCGCCTACTACAGAACTTACGACACGAGGCTCGGCCGCAGGCTGTTCGAGACTACTACGCCTCGCGTGGTGTTAAGAAGGACAAGTCGTCGTGCCGCGGAAAGTTTCTGTAGAAGGAGCAGTACATGAAGGTAATTACCTATTCTTAAGGCCTTGTACTTAGTTTCCTTGATTTGTCGTAGGCGTAGCGCTCAAATTTCTCTTTACTAACTTAGGCGCCCCCGAGATGGTGTGTGGATAAGATGGATTGTTGGGAGGCGTTGTTGGATGAGTGGTGCTCAGACGAATGGTGAGCCGTCCACGACAATGCCCAGAACCGGCGTGCCAAAATGGTTGGTGTGCCACACCATCAAGGCAGCGCCAACTTATATCAGTTCGGGCAGAACTGGGTATGTGTTTTGCTTCATGATTCATGCAATCCATTCTTGATGCTAGCTTGAGCCCTTTACTAATACTTTGTTCCTCTCTCTCTCTTTTAGGCGAACTACAATAAGACGGAGGTGCGAGGGGTGTACGACCTCTATGCCATGGCCCATACTGCCTCGTACAAGAAGGCCAAGGCATTCTCGGAGTTTGACCTCGATCATCCCGAGAACTTCACCAACATCTCCTCCCACCACAAGCTCATGAGGTACAGAGATGAGGGGAAGGCGAGGAAAGGGGAGGACTTTAACACGAGCCAGCATCCTATTGATCCAGAGCTGGTGATGATAGCTGGCGGCGGGCCATTAGAGATGGACTTATACGGTCTTCTAGCACTCTCCGGGAGATCAAGGCGCGCCAAACGAGCTCCTGTCCTGAGATAAGGCCTCGTCCACGGCCAGTCGAGCTCGCCATCGAGGTTAGTCATATGGACTCAGATAGCTTTCCTCCATACATCGTGTGTGCGAACAAAGATGATTACAATGCTAACAAGGAGTTGTTTTGTAGGCTGCTTTTCAGAAAGAGAGAGAGGCATACCAGGCGCTTCTGGATGATAGGGACTGGCAGGCGGCGGAGAAGGAGAGGGAGTTGGAGGAGAGGACGGCTAGGTTGTTGGAGGAGGAGAGGGCACGGAATGACGCGTCTCACCGGGCCATTTACGAGCTCCTCGTGGTAAGTTTCTTCTTCATATTAGCCAAATCATGCATGTAATGTTCGTTTCATTAATAATTAATTTGATTGACTTGTCAAAACCAAATGTGCAGTCTATGTGCGAGAAGTCCGGCCAGACCCCTCCGCCGATGCTAGTCATTACCAAGGCGGGAACGGTGAGTTTCATTTGAATGGTCATTAGTTACTAGTCTTAACATTTCAGTGTCATCATGCTAACGCAAATGATCTTTGCTGCAGCATAACTCCTGAGCCGCATCGCACGATCCTTCTCCAGGGCCAAGTAGTGCTCCAGGTGAAACCGGCCCGAGCAACCCTGGTGCTTGACCTCCGTGATGACGAGGACGGTAAGTTTTCTCTAGTGTTTTGCTTAACAAATGCATAATGACCTATACTTAGCTTATTTAGTTCATTTATGACATAATTAGCTTACTTAGGTAAAAAATGGCATAATAACCTTGGTTAGCTCATAAATGTCATATACTTAGCTTATTTTCCTCCAAAAGGACATAATAAGCTTACTTAGCTCCAATATGACCTAGCTTACCTAAGTTAGCTCTAAAATGACCTATGCTTAGCTTTGTTTCCTCCAAAATGACATAATAAGATTACTTAGCTCCAAAATGACATATTTTACCTAAGTTAGCTCTAAAATGACCTATACTTAGCTTTGTTTCCTCCAAAATGACATAATAAGCTCACTTAGCTCCAAAATGACATATTTTACCTAAGTTAGCTCTAAAATGACCTATACTTAGCTTTGTTTCCTTCAAAATGACTTAATAAGCTTACTTAGCTCCAAAATGACCTATTTTACCTAAGTGAGCTCTAAAATGACCTATACTTAGCTGTGATTCCTCCAAAATGACATAATAAGCTTACTTAGCTCCAAAATGACCTATTTTACCTAAGTTAGCTCTAAAATGACTTATACTAAGCTTTGTTTTCTCCACAATGACAGAATAAGCTTAGTTAACTCAAAAAAGGCATAATTACTTGGGTTAGCTCAATATTGACTTGTAATTAGCTTACTTATGTCAAAAATGACACAATTAGCTTACTTAGGTAAAAAATGGCATAATAACCTTGGTAACCTCATAAATGACCTATACTTAGCTTATTTTCTTGCAAAATGACACAATAAGCTTAGTTAGGTCAAAAATGGCATAATTACCTAAGTTAGCTCTAAAATGTCCTATACTTATGTAACAGCCCGGGACCGACTCTCCAGAAGATTCCTCTTCAGAACTACCTAACCGTAGCTCCGTTTAAAATGTTCCACATATGTAACTTGACTAGGAAAACGTGTAGAATGTCATGATACACTTATTTTGCTGTTTAATAAATATAAAATAAGTGATAGGCAGATCTGTACCAAACTTAAGAATTGCATATGTGGTCATTTCGGAAGTGCTATATGTTGCTTCCGGCCTCATTTAAAATGCCTAGGTGATGTAGTTGTTCATGCTTCACCTCTTGCCATGATAAACAACATTTAAAATGATTGTTTACTTAAACAACTTTAACCGCATTTCTCTTAACATGGGGAGTTATTATTTTGTTATAGGTAAGTTCTGCCTCTCCATTTAAAAATTGCGTAATTCCTTCTTCACCTTATGCCATGACCACCCATGTTAAAAAGATTTAATATAGATGAGTACCTAATCGAGAGTGAACTAAGTAATTCAAACGTGGAGTTTCGTCAATATGTAACTCATTGCATATTGAACTTCACTTAATGTGTAGTGTTTGAATGTTGCTTCTTGCCATGCCATGCCTTGCATATTTAAACCGGACATGCATCATATTTGTTTGCGCATCATGTCATGCATATGTTGTGGTGTTTATCATGTGTTGATTGTTTGTTTCGGATTGCTTCTTCTCGATAGAGTTCCGAAAGCGTTCAGAGTGTGAGGATTCGTTCGACTACGTTGGTTCGTCTTCTTCATGGACTCGTTCTTCTTCCAAGCGGGATCTCAGGCAAGATAATCATTTCCCTGGATACCATTACTATCATTGCCATGCTAGATGTCTCGTTTCTATCGCTTGTCACGCTACCTACCACTTGTTTGTCAAGCCTCCCAAAATGCTATGAAAAGCCTCTAACCCTCCACATCCCAGCAAACATTGTTTGGCTATGTTACTGCTTGCTCAGGCTTTCTTATAGCGTTGCTAGTTGCAGGTGCAATATTTCCATATGCCAACATGGATGTTTTTAACCTATCACAATATTACTGCTATCTAATTTAATGCACATATATACTTGGTACAGGGTGGAAGGCTTGGCCTTTTGGTCGGTGCTTTGTTCCACTCTTGCCGCCCTAGTTACTTGTGAACCGGTGTTATGTTCCATATTGAGCGCTCCTAACATGCTCGGGGTTGTTATGGGGACCCCCTTGATTTTCGTTTTAGGATAAAACTTGTCTGGCAAGGCCCAACTTTGGTACTACATTTCCCCAACATAATAATCCTAATAATTAACTTGACGCATAGGGAATTAGCGCTACCCGAGGTTCATTATTCAACATAATACAGGGGGGCCAGTGCTGCTGGTGCTGGTCCAAAACAGAGTCGTGTGCGGGGCCAACCCGAGGCAACTCGGGAGATGTCTATCAGGCCACTGTACGCTGCGCTCATCCGATTGTGCCCTGAGAACGAGATACGCGGCTCCTATCGGGATTGTCAGCACGTCGGGCGGCCTTGCTAGATTTGTTTTACCTTTCTCGAATGTCTTGTGTGCGTGATTTCGACGACACTTCGGGCTATCTCGAAGTTGTGATTTTCCATCGGGATTCCGCAAATACTACGGGTTATCCTGCGGTTGAGGAATTCCAACGCAGCTTGTGGTTAGTTTGTGATGGATGAGTTGGAGCACCCCTGCAGGGTTAAATCTTTCGGAAAGCCGTGTCCGCGGTTACGTGGCAGCTTGGAAACTTTGTTTAAGACCCAATCATAGCAAACTTGAAGTAAACTCAAATAGAATACACCAACCGTGTGCGTAACCGTGACTGTCTCTTCTCATGATTTCTGAACCGAGACAGAACACGGTGGGGTTATGTTTGTTCGTAAGTAGGTGTTCATGATCTCTTAGAGGTCATTACTAGTTCACGCCCGTTTATGCGACGATCATCCCCCTTTATTCTTGTACTCGTAAGTTATCCACTCAAATAAAATGCTTAGTGCTTGCTGCAGCCTCACCACTTAACCATATCTCACCCATTAAGCTTTAATAGTCTTGATACCCTTGGAAATGAGATTGCTGAGTCCCCGTGGCTCACAGATTACAACAACAACAGTTGCAGGTACAGGTAAAGCGATGCGTTGACGTGAGAGCGATGCTTTGTTTGATTTGGAGTTCTTCTTCTTCTTCTTCTTCTTCTTCATCGGTCATAGGATGGGTTCCAGGCGGCAACCTGGGATTGCAAGGATGGATGTCATTTTATCGTTTGATTTCGTCCGTAGTCGGACCCTGCTCTTATGTATGATGGTTGAATATGTTGTTGTATTGATGTGATATTGATGTAGCTTGTGGCGAGTGTAAGCCAGTTCCATATACTCATCTCTTCTTTACATGTACTTGTAATGATATCCATTCTTGCAAAACGACGAGATGCACTTCTATCCCTGTCGAGGCCCTCGAGCCAAAATAAGGATAGGATCGCATCTTGGGCGTTACAACTTAGCTTCTTCTTCTTCTTCCTCCTCTTCTTCTTCTAGATCTTCTTCTTCTTCTTCTTCTTCTTCTTCTTCTTCTTCTAGTATTCTTCTTCTAACTTTCTTATTTCCCATTTTGCAGATTTGATTCACTTCACGGAAGCTTGCATTGATGGAGTTCTTGTGTTTACTTTCTGTTTTGATTTTGTATCGATGAACAATGTGAAACTTGCTATATTGCTTGTGAAGCTATGCATGTACCTATGGATGAAACTTTTGTAATATGGATGAAACTATGCATGTATGGATGAAACTTGCCCTTTTGATTTGGTATGTTAGTTGGATGATCATATCCATATGGCAGGGATATAGTTTCTGTGAATTTTATATATATATATATATATATATATATATATATATATATATATATATCATATATTGCTTGTGAAAATGACTGGATATAACAAAAAACAGAATAAAAAGGGGCAATACAGCCTCTTTGCCGCCTGCCACCAACGGCAAAGGCCTCTTTGCCGTCCGCCACAGACGGCAAACGTGCCACGTGGCAGTAACATGTGCAACATGGGAGCAACAGGTCTGGGCCATTTGGTCACTTTGTCGTCCGATGGCAGATGGCAAAGGAGCTGCCCACTTTGCCGTCAGCTGGCAGACGACAAAGAAGGCCATCTGTCGAGCTGGCCCATCCAGCCGCTTTGCCGTCTCAGGCAGACAGCAAAGGAGCTGCCCACTTTGCCGTCTACCAGCGGACGGCGAAGGCTGCCGTTAGCCACCTAACGGGGCTAACCTGCTTTCTGTGCCGTCAGCTAGCTTTACCGTCTGCATGCCATGGACGGCGGACAGCAAATATCTTTGCCGTCCGCTGTTGCAAAGCTGACGGCAAAGCCCCCCCTTTACCGGAGTTTTCTGTGCCGGACGGGGGGCCGCCTGCTGACTGACGGCAAATGGTTTTGCCGTCCGCAGGACTATCCTTTGTCGTCCGTCATGCCAGACGACAAAGAACCTGATTCTTGTAGTGTTTGATGTTCTTTATATGCTTCCCTCGAGTGTTGCTTCGGTTCAGTTCATTGAAGGCATGATGTAGCTTTGTACAAAGTTCTGACAATCGATTGGCTCTGGTTGTCAACGATCTGCTAATAGTTGTTTGGGCTTCATCATAGACAAGAATAGTGAACTGTCACAAACACGAGAGGGTGATGAAGATGTTCGATCTTCTAGGGGGTCATTCGTAATGATGAAGTTTAGTGTGGGGCTAGAGATTTATAGTTAAGTTTCTTCCTACACACACCCCGGAAGTTAATCTAGCATCAAGGATTATGACCTTAATGGTGGACGTAGGTAGCTAGTATTCTCCGGGAACCCTAGAAACCACATAATTAAAATTTGCCAAACCGATTAGAGGACGTCTAACTTGGTTTTGTAGGATGGCATGTGATGGGGTATAGCCTTCGTCGTGCTAATTCGTTTATGTATGAGATGGTTATTTGTTGTAACGTTAAGTGACCTACGAGTCACATTATGACATGATGGTTGGATCCAAAGGATTGTCACTTTAATGACCTGTGTGTCAAACTCGTTATTTTGTTATCGACGGATCTGACAGACGTGTTATGGAGGACCCCGGAGCAAGGTGGCTTCACCAGGCGTAGGAGATCATCATGGTGGTTGAAGAATCATCCCTAAGCAGCGTCTTCGACACCTAGGGCTATACCATATCATGTTATTATGAATTGCCTGAGATGATTATTCCTTTTGTTGTTTGCACCTTTGATCACGCAGTAGTCAATTATTAGGGTGATCTCTCATAGAAAAATATGAAGTTAAAAAGGTGCTCTTCCCAGTGTTTCTACCGTCTGTAACACGTAGCATTTTGGAGTGTGTCATGTCCACATGAGCACACAAGTCTATGAGGTGTAAGATGGGTGGATGGTCAGAGCATGTAGCAGATAACACTCGGTTTTCTTGAAGTTTTGGTAGAATAGTTCTAAGCTCAGAGCACGAAGCATTCAAAGATGAACAATAGTCATATGGAGATATGATCGGCAAAAGATTTCCTACTGGTCAAAATTCTCGTCATCAGTGATGTCCACATCAATGGCTGATAATAAGATCAGGATCTTGAATCACTTACTATCAATTATGAGAGATATTGATTTAAGTGAGAGTGCACTTTAAATTAAAATTTGTTTAATAATAGTGCAATTTAATTATGAATAATGTATAAAGTGAATCTTATGTTTATTGTTGTAGATCAATGGCTCGCAATAATTTAATTATAGCACCATTATTTGAGAAAGAAAAGTTAGCTGCAAATGGTCGAAACTATGAGGATTGGATCCACACTCTGAGATGTGTTCTCAAAAGTGTTGTCACATCTCAGATTTTGCCCAAATCTAGTATGTTAAAAATTTCATAGGGAATTACTTTTTTTTACAAAAAAAACCCCTTGATTGATTGGTTGCTAGTTGAATTTGCTTCATTGATTGATGATACTTGTGATCTGCGTTGGGTTTTCCATGAAGAGGAATGGAATATTTTTGCACAAAGTGGGTAAGTATTTCCCTCAGTTATGAAACCAAGGTTTATCGAACCAATAGGAATATCAATCCTCAACCGTCTTTAGTGGCTGCACACAAATGAACAAACAACTTGCACCCAACGCGGGCAAGAGGGTCGTCAATCCCCTTGATCTCGTTATTTGCAAGCAAATGAATTGTGTAGATAATTGTTGATAAATATAAATTGCAAAATAAAATAAAAGATAAATAAAGGCAGCAAGGTAGTTGTAGCGTTAGTAAATATATAAGTGAATAGACCCGGGGGCCATAGTTTTCCCTAGCGGTATCTCTCATGTAGGTAGCATACGGTGGGTAAAAAATTACTGTTGGGCAATTGATAGAAAAGCGAATAGTTATGCGATGTTCATGACAATGATCATGTGTATATAGGCATCAATTTCCATAAGCAAATAGGCCGACTCCTGCCTGCACCTATTACTATTGCTCCACTCATCGACCGCTATCCAACACGCATCTGGAGTATTAAGTAAAACAGAGTAATGCTTGGAGAACGATGACATGATGTAGATAAAGTAAACTCAAACAATATGAATGAACCCCATCGTTTTATCCTTAGTAGCAACAACACAAAGACGCATCTTGTCCCCTACTTTGTCACCAGGATATAGAAACTCACCAGGTTGAACCTACCACAACGCACCACTCCGACCGATGAAATATCAATCTACTTGGCCAAAGCACATCAATAGATCAGAGAGCATTACGAAGCTATAATGATCATGTAATTAAGAGACAATATATATCAGAGGTATCTCAAATACTTTTCATGAATAATATGAACATAAACCCACAATTCATCGGATCCCAACAAACACACCGCACAATAGGATTACATCGGATAGATCAAAGCGAAGATGCGATGGTCACTGTATTGAAGATCATAAGAGATAAATTGCAATCTAGGTACTAGCTATGGACCCGTAGGTCTGTGGTGAAATACTCACACATCATCATGAGGGCAGCAAGGTTGATGAAGAGGCCCTCCGTGATCGATCCCCCCTCCGGCAGGGTGCCAAAACGGAGCTCCAGATGGCCTTGTGACGGAACAGAGACTTGCGGCGACGGAAAAAGGGTTTCGGGACTGCCTCTAGGGTTTTTGCAATATTAGAGAATTTATAGGCCAAAGAGGGACGTCGGGAGAGCCACGAGGGGGCCACCACGTATCAGGGCACGGCCCCCCAGGTTGCGCCCTGTTGTGTGGTGGGGCCCTCGTGTGCCTCCTGACCTCCTTCCGAAGCTTCTCGGTCTTGTTTTGGTCCAGAAAAAATCATCAAGAAGTTTCGTGGCAATTGGACTTCGTTTGGTACTGTAAACCTGAAAAGGCAAAAACATGCAGAAAACAGCAACTAGCACTGGGCATTGGGTCAATAGGTTAGTGCTCAATAATATTATAAATTGGTAAATAAAGACCCAAAAAGTATCCTAGAATGATGATATATCTGCATGGAACAATAAAAAATTATAGATACATTGGAGACGTATCAAGCATCCCCAAGCTTAATTCCTGCCCGTCCTCAAGTAGGTAAATGATAAAAACAGAATTTTTGATGTGACATGCTATCCACTATGTAATCTTATGCATGTATGCTCATTCAGAAGAGATGAATCAACAAATATTTACATAGCAATAATTAAAATGTAAGAAACAAAATCATTAATCCTGAAAAGTATACGATCCTTCAGAAATGTTTACCCCCCCATTTATCTTATTGTATTAGCAAGGCATGGCTCCATCTTCACCACATTAATACAAATGTTAAGGTCCACGGTGTCCAAGTCAGGCAATTGGTTCATACTTTTTCAATATGCATCAACTTTTTATTCTTCACGCAATACATGAGCGTGAGCCATTGGACATAGCATTTAAGTGGAATAGAATATGGTGGTAGATATCAAAGGGGTAAAAGGTGGAGAAGATAGTCTCACATCAACTAGGCATACCAACGAGCTATGGAGATGCCCATTGATAGATGTCAATGCAAGGAGTAGGGATTTCCATGCAAATGATGCACTAGAGCTATAAGTGTATGAAAGCTCAAATGAAGCTAAGTGGGGTGTGCATCCAACTTGCTTGCTCATGAAGACCTCGAGCATTTGAGGAAGCCCGTCATAGGAATATACAAGACAAGTTTGTAATAATGAATAGATAATTCCCACTAGCATATGAAAGTGATATATCATGAGACTCTCTACATGAGGAACATGGTGCCACTTTGAGGCACAAGTGTGGTAAAAGATAGTAGAAAAGTCCCTTCTCTCATTTTCTCTTTTTTTATGGATGGTGGGATCATTTGCCCCCGATCTTTATTTTCGTCCAGAGTCTCATCTCAACTTATGGGAGAATCATCGTCTCCATCATTCTTTCCTCATTGGGACAATGCTCTAACAATGATGATCATCACACTTTTATTTACTTACAACTCGATATGGAGAACTGATATGAAGATATGACTCTGTATGAATGCCTCTGGCAGTGTACCAGGATGTGCAATGATCTAGCATGACATGTATCAAAAATATGATGAACGATGGATTTGCCACAAATACTATGTCAGCTCCATATGATCATGCAAAGCAATATGACGATGAACGAACTAGTCATGTGAAGTGACGATGGAATTTGCATGGCAATATATCTCGGAATGGATATGGAAATGCCATGATAGGCAGGTATGGTGGCTGTTTTGAGGAAGATATAATAAGGCTTATGTGCAACAGAGCGTGTCATGTCACGGGGTTTGGATGCACCGGCGAAAGTTGCACCGATCCTCGAGGTGAGAACATGCTATGCACGGTACCGAAGAGGCTAGCAAATTATGAAAAGGTGAGATTGCGTATGTCCATGGTTTCACATTAGTCATAAAGAACTCATATACTTATTGCAAAGTTTTATTAGTTTATCATAGATCAAAGTACTACTCACATGCCCCGAGGGAAGAGGTTGGTAGGAGTTAACCATCGCGCGCTTCCGACCCGAAACAACACTAGGATTTCAACAAGGAATGGAATGCTCACACATCATCACCATGCCTCTTTAATTTTTGGATGAACAAAAAGGTCAACCTTTCTTAATATCGACACTTCTACGGTTTAACAATTATGAACTCACACCTGTTGCTTATTACTACATCAATATCATTGACCCACAATTTCTCTATATGTGCTACATGATGGTTTTGATTATCACTCATTGAATACCTAATATTTTTGGACTAGTCTTATGACCCATGAAAATTACCATCACTATTTATTAACTCTCAAACAAATATAAGTGAAGAACGAGAGTGAAATCATTTCTATAAAATCTACATGGCACCGTGCTCAAAAAGATATATGTGAAGTACTAGAGCAATTGCTAAGCTCAAAAGATATAAGTGAAGCACATAGAGTATTCTAACAAATTATGATGAAGGTGTGTCTCTCTTAAATAGGTGTGTCCAGCAAACAATGATTGTGGCAAACTGAAAGTAAAAGCAAACAAAAGCAAACGACGCTCCAAGCAAAACTCATATCATGTGACGAATAAAAATATAGCTTCAAGTGACATACTGATGGATTTGAGATGAAAGAGGGGATGCCTTCCGGGGCATCCCCAAGCTTAGATGCTTGAGTCTCCTTCAAAATATTACCTTGGGGTGCCTTGGGCATACCCAATCTTAGGCTCTTTCTACTCCTTATTCCTTTCTCCATCAAGATAACACCCAAAACTTGAAAACTTCAATCACACAAAACTCAACAAAACCTCGTGAGATCCGTTAGGATAAGAAACATATTGCATACTTTAAGCACTGTTATAAATTGAGTCAAATTCCATAAATGCATAATAGTTACTGTATTCTAACATCTCCATGGCTTATACCCCCCGATAAAATCCACAGCATAATCAAAACAAGCAACTATGCAAGCAAAAACAAAATCTATTTAAAACAGAACAGTCTGTAGAAATCTAGAGAGAAACTATACTTCTGTGACTCTAAAAATTCTGAAAAATGAGGACAACCTCGAAAATATGTATAGCAACACTGTGTGTTATTTTTAGATCATTATCACACACTAGTAAAAAATATGAAAATTCCTATACTGGAGTCAAAAGTTTCTATTTCGTTTCAGCATCGATTCTACTCATATTGTGAGTCATCCCAAAGGCTTTACTTGGCACAAACACTAATTTAAACCCAAAAACTTAATCATTACAGAGGAAATAATCATGCTATTAAAAATAAATAGAATGTTTAAAGCCAAAATTTAAGATAACTACTGGGTTGTCTCCCAACAAGCGCTATTGTTTTATGCCCCTAGCTAGGCATAATGCATAGTTTCAAGTATTGTCATCCTTGTCACTCCACCCATAAGTAGCTCTCATGATTGATTCATAAGGTTCTTTAACTCTCTTTCTAGGGAAGTGTTCCATCCCTTTCTTTAAAGGGAATTGGAATCTTATGTTTCCCTCTTTCATGTCAATGATTGCACCTATAGTTCGTAAGAAAGGTCTTCCAAGTATTATGGGCCAAGAAGGATTGCAATCAATATCAATCACAATGAAATCTACATGCACATAATTTTTATTTGCAATAATAAGCACATCATTAATTCTACCTAAAGGTTTCTTAATGGTAGAATCCGCAAGATGCAAGTTGAGGGAACAATCTTCAATATTAGTGAGACCGAGCACATCACAAAGAGTTTTAGGAATAGTTGAAACACTAGCACCAAGGCCACACAAGGCATTGCATTCATGTTTATTTATCTTTATTTTGATAGTAGGTTCCCACTCATCAGGCAATTTCCTAGGAATAGAAACTTCAAGCTCAAGTTTCTCATCACAAGCTTTTATTATAGCTTCTACTATATGTTCGGTAAAAACTTTGTTTTGTTCATAAGTATTGGGTGAGCTAATAATGGATTGCAACAAGGAAATACATTCTACTAAAGAGCAATTATCATTATTAAAGTCCTTTTAATCCAAAATAGTGGGTACATTACTAGTTAAAGTATTGACCTCTCCAAATCCACATTTTCAGTTTTAGCATCAAAATCATCACCCTCCAAGCAAACGAGACGCTTCTCAACTAGAGTTGACTCATCTCCAGTCCCTTTATCATTTATATTCAGAAAGGTAAATAAAGATTCAATAGGAGAAATACCAATCATTTTAAGATCTTCATCATGATTCCGGATGGGTAGAGATTCTGGTTTAGCGGCCATCCTATTAACTAGAGTGGTTTGCTTATCGGAGATCTTTCCTAACAACTCTTCAGTTTGAGAAAATTGTGATTGGAGATTAGACACTTCCTTATTAACCTCATCAAGTTGCCTACTAATAGCGTCAAGCAACATTGAATGTTCCTTAATTTCAGAAGCAAAGGATCTATTATGCTCATATTGTGAAGTCATGAAAATTTTCATAGAATTCTCTGTTTCATTGTGAAGATATCTCAGAAGATTCGTGTTTATATTCAAAATCCTTTTCAAAATATTTCGAGGATTTCACCTCATAAAATTTTCAGTCGTACCGGTGCAATCTCTCTTCCTAAGCAATTATTTCAACGGTGATTTCTTTTCAGTGGGCCCATAACCCACAGGTCTTTTCCCAGGATATTACCTGGCCCTTCTAATCTTTTTCGGAGATCTAAAATCCTTTTCGAACATGACGTAAGAATGAATTTCATCAGTCATACTCCTTCTCGAAGGTCGCTGCTAAATCATTTTCATCATTTCTCAAAGTGTTCTTCAAGATTCTTGTGGTAGTACCTCAAGTATTCTTATCTTGCATTTCAAAGTGCAATTCATTCTTCCTTGTCTTTTGTGATGGTATTATAGCATTCTTGATTCATAAGGTGTGTCGAAGGAAATTTTTCAGGAATGATATATTTAAACCCATCATTTTCTTCCTTGGAGTTATCTTGGATCGGATTTCACCTAAAGCTTTTCCTAAGGATCGGTGCTATTATGGTGTTTATCATGATCCAAGTTCTCAATGTATGCTCTTAGTATAAGAAGTTTGGCTTATCTTGTGGCTCCCAAGCAAGCTTTGTTTCCGTTAGTGGCCGGTTGTCACCTCATAATTTTGAGATGTTTTCCATAAGCCCACAACTAGCCTGTTCTTTTCGTTGTTGATGTTCCAACAACTCTGTTCAATCCTTCTTTCTAAGGATGCCTTTCTAATTCATTTGGGATAGAGTTGTCATTTTCTTCCCTGTTCTTTTCCTTCCATCGATCTAGTGTTCCGGAGGTTTTATGATGCTGCTCTCTTCAAACCATCATCTCGCGTCGACAAGATCTTGTTCTTTCCTTGCTTATCCATTTAACCGGAGTGTTGTGTTCTCTTTTCAAGATCTTTCTATCTTATCAAGTTTCTCTTCCATTTCTACCGAAGTGCTGCCCAAATTTCTCTTGAAGTCTAGCTTGTCCCTCATGCCGAAGCAACTAAGTTTTACCTCTTCCTTTATTATTCCTGTTCCCCTAGTCATTCTAAGATCTCAGATCGAGATCTCTTGTTAGTGAAGGAGAGTTGTAACAGCCCGAGACCGACGCTCCAGAAGATTCCCCTTTTATTCCGCTGTCATCGTGTGATTTGTTTGGCTGTCGCATTCATCATCGCATCATTCGCATCATCTGCATAGCATCGGCACTCCGTTGCCGTCATTTTTTCTCAAAACTTCCACCCGTTAGTAGTTGGCGGTTCTCTCTGTTTTGTCATTGACTGTTTCGAGACCACCCACACACGCACGCGCCCGCGACATCGATAAAATATTAATTTTTAAAAAAAGTGCGTGAAAAATATTCTCGGATTGCGTCGAAAGTTGGCGTGCGGTCTTGTTTTGTTGTAGGTAGACCGCCTGCTCAATTTCGTCACAATCGGAGGTCGTTTGATACCCGAACGGTCGACCGTAGCGGCACCGCCATCGATTTATTATCGGACATTTTTGGTTTTCTAAAAAAAGCGTGTGTCACGGGCCACAAACTTCCTTCTCTTCCCCACCTTGCCTCTCTAACACAGCTCATCAGCCCACTTAAGCCAACCCTCAGCCCCTCCGCGTCCGGAGCCGTCCAATCGACATCGTACAGTTCGAAAACGGAGCAAAAACTCCAAACCTAGCCCTCCCCCGCTATAAATAGACACCCCATCGTCCATTTTTGGAACCCTACCCTAATCCCACCTCATTTTCTGCGCCGGTGGAATCCCGCACCGCCACTTGGCCACGCCAGAGTAGCCAGCACCATTGCAGCCGCCGCGCTCGACCAACCAGGGCGAGCCACGTCGCCCTGGCTCTCTAGGCGCGCCACCGCCCAGCCCGTGGGCCCGCCATGCCCATCGCGAGCCGCGCGAGCCCACATGACACCGCCGCTGCTCGCGAGTGAGCGCTGCCCCGCAGCAAGCCGCATCGCCCGAGCGCCCCGCTCATGGAGGTGGCTCCTCCCGAGCCGCAGCGCTGAGGCCACCCCACTGCCGCCAAGTCGCGCCGGACCCTCGCCAGAGGTCCTCGCCGCCGCCACGTTGCCCCGCCGCTGGCCAAAGCCACCATCGCTGCGACCTCGGGTCCCGCTGCCCTGCCGCCCGCACTGCTCGCGCCTTCCCGACCTTGCGCTGGCCAGCCTCCGCCTCTCCACGGACCGGATCCGGTGGCCCCCGGTCACATCCGTCCGTCCCAGGTCTTCCTTCGTGCCTTCCCGTCATCAAGCCGCCGGTGTCGTTGACTGCAGCCGCCTTGACCTCCTGTTCGTGCGCCTCGACAGCAGGAGGACGACGCGCCCCTGCTTGCTATGCTTCCATAGATTCGATCGTGGTTTATTTGCAATTATAACTTCCACACCTATTCATTTGTCATTTGGGCTGTCCATGATGGGTACGTGTGGGGTGAACACAAATTCTCATTGAATTGGATTTTTCCATTTCGTGTGTGCCACGAGGCGCTCGGCCCAGTGCTGCCAGCCGAGCCAGGCCCGACCAGCCTGATGGGCCAGAAGGTTAGCGCCCCGCCCTATCAAGCGCATCTTAGTCTTGTGCGCTCAACTGCTATTGGGCGAGATCTTAGATTCGGCCTGCTTAGGTTTTTTTTCATGTGCTACGATTTTGTATTTATTCCAGGATCTGTAGTTTTACAGATTGGCCCCTTTTGATAATGCATCTAATAACTTTTCACCCGTGAATCGGATCGAAATAATCTATATATGAAAAATGATTAGAATTTCGTGTAGATTCGCAATATCCAATTTTCATGCATGTTAAAAATGTTTAACGTGCCTTTTTCTGTTAATTTGCATAAGTGTCATGATTTTGAATTGCGCATAATTATTTAACCGTGCATCGGAATTCATCAAACCAAATATGTAAAATGTGTAGATTAATTATACCCAATTTTCATGCATGATAAAAATATGTAATGTGATGTTTGCATTTAAGTTGCATAAATAACTTGCTAAAAATGGTTTATGTCCCGATCTCACATAATTGTTGTGTTATTGTTTATTTAATAAAAAACCCACATATTATATATGATTTTTGGGTAGAAAAATCCATAGAATTTATATGTGCAATTAGTTTTGTCATTTGAGCATTTTTGTGTGCATGTTATTTTGCTATGATGCCCTTTTGTTTATTTTGTGTGAATTAATCCATGCATGATATGAAATAATTTTGAACATGAGATATGCCCTTGGACATGTGTGCTAGGCCTTGGTAATTTTGGTTGCTATAGAAATCCATGTTTAGGTGTTATTTTTCTTGTTGCTAACTTGCCATAAAAATATGTTGCTGTTTTGAGATACTAAAATATTTCGAAGTCTGAAAACTGTGTTATTTTGTTATTGTCTTGCCATGTCATTTGCTATTGTTCTTTAGCTCATTTGGTGTTGCCACAATGGGATGTATTGTAAAGCGTGTTATGCTCTATCATGTTGTGCCAATAGTTTGCATGAATAGGTTTTGCATCATAATTAATTCTTCTGTACAACATGTCAATCTGTTAAAAACTGCTGCTCATGTCTAGTCTAATTTTCACTAAGACTGAGAATCTGTTTTCTTCAAAATGCCATGTTGTGATGATGCTAGCCATGTTTCTGTGCAGAATTAGACCTTGAAACTATGGAATGAATTGAAGTGCATCATGTCCTCTACCATGCTGTAAATTTTCATGCCATGATATGCCCTGTTGCGTATAGTTTCATTGCTGCCAATATGCCTTCATGAACAACTGCTGTGCGAAAAACTGTTATTTTCACCAAGTCCTAATCTGCTATATTTTTAGTCATCTTCTGAGCTCATTTCCTATTGATCCATGCTTACATTCAATTTGCTGCAATGATATGAATTGTTGTGCATCATATAGACTACATCACCATGTCCTTATTGTGCATCTTAGATGGATGTAGCTTATTGATTTGTGGGTTGCATTATGCTATGTTGATGTGTTTATCGTGTGTTGATTGTGGTTTCAGGATTGCTTCTTCTCGATAGAGTTCCGAAGCGTTCGGAGTGTGAGGATTCGTTCGACTACGCCCCGTTTGTCTACTTCATGGATTCATTCTTCTTCCAAGCGAGATCTCAGGCAAGATGGCCATTTCCCTGGATACCAATACTATCATTGCCATGCTAGTTGTCTCGTTTCTATCGATATGTCTCGCTACCTACCACTTGTTTGTCAAGCCTCCCAAAATACCATGATAAGCCTCTAACCCTCCACATCCCAGCAAACCATTGTTTGGCTATGTTACCGCTTGCTCAGCCCTTCTTATAGCGTTGCTAGTTGCAGGTGCAATTGTTTCCATGTGCCAACATGGATGTTTTTGAGGTATCACAATATTATTGCTATTTAATTTAATGCACATATATACTTGGTAAAATGTGGAAGGCTTGGCCTTTTGCTCGGTGTTTTGTTCCACTTTTGCCGCCCTAGTTACTTGTATACCGTTGTTATGTTCCATATTGAGCGTTCCTAACATGCTCGGGGTTGTTATGGGGACCCCCTTTATTTTCGTTTTGGGATAAAACTCTTCTGGGAAGGCCCAACATTGGTACTACATTTGCCTAATAACTAATAAAGCTGCATAGGGAGTAATTAACCCGAGGATCTTTAATCAACAACCCGGGCCAGTGCTCCTCACGAGTGGTGGTCCAAAACAGAGCAGTATGCGGGGCAACCCCGGGGTAACTCGGGTGATGTCTATCAGGCCACTGTACACTAGCTCATCTGGTCGTGTCCTAAAATGAAATACGCGGCTCCTATCGGGTTCCTCGACACGCCGGGTGGCCTTGCTGGATTTGTTTTACCTTTCTCGAATGTCTTGTGCGTGGGATTTCGAGGACACTTCGGGCTATCTCGAGGTTGAGATTTTCCATCAGAATTCCGCGAATACTACGGGTCATCCCGCGGTTGAGGCGTTCCAACGCAGCTTGTGGTTAGTTTGTGATGGATGAGTTGGAGCATCCCTGCAGGGTTAAATCTTTCATGAGAGTCGTGCCCGCGGTTATGTGGCAACTTGGAAATTTGTTTAATATCCGGTCATAGAAAACTTAAAGTAAACTCAAATAAAATACACCAACCGTGTGCGTAACCGTGACTGTCTCTTCTCGTGAATTCTGAACCGAGAGAGAACACGGTGGGGTTATGTTTGACTCGTAGGTAGGTGTTCAGGATCACTTAGTGATCACTACTAGTTCACATCCGTTTATGCAACGATCACCCCCCTTATTCTTGTAGTCGTAAGTTAGCCACTCAAATTAAATGCTTAGTGCTTGCTGCAGCCTCACCACTTAACCATACCTTACCCATTAAGCTTTGCTAGTCTTGATACCCTTGGAAATGAGATTGCTGAGTCCCTGTGGCTCACAGATTACTACAACAACAGTTGCAGGTACAAGTAATGCGATGCTTTGACGTGAGAGCGATGCTTGTTTGATTTGGAGTTCTTCTTCTTCTTCATCAATCATAGGACGGGTTCCAGGATGGCAACCTGGGATAGCAAGGATGGATGTCATTTCATAGTTTGATTTCTTTCGTAGTCGGACCCTGCTCTTGTATATGATGTTTGAATATGTTGTTGTATTGATGTAGCTTGTGGCGAGTGTAAGCCAATTCCATATACTCATCTCTTCTTTACATGTACTTGTAATGATATCCATTCTTGGGAAACAACGAGATGCCCTTCTATCCTTGTTGAGGCCCTCGAGCCAAAATAAGGATAGGACCGCATCTTGGGCGTTACAAGTTGGTATCAGAGCAGTACCTAGTGAAATTTTAATTCTACCCCCCCTTGATTGATCGAACTTGACCGAGTCGAGTCTAGTGAAAAACTATTTTGAATCTAGTGATATATCGGAGAGTAGGATTCTTTTTATTCCTCTTCTATGCTCTGGTGAGGAATCCTGACGTAGGAATTTTAATTCTACCCCTCTTCTCACTCAAATTTTTTTAGGATCACGCGGGTATTTTGGAACCTCTATGATGCCGATGTGACCGGAATTCTGTTCTTGGTGCCTCCCGACTGTATGGATTGGACCTGGGGAGTTGAGCTCCAGGGGATTCTTGTCACACCGTTATCGTTCAGTTTCCTTAGTATCTCATGACGAGGATGTTCGAAATTGCTTCAATACTCTTTGTGGCGAGAGGAGTTTGGTGTCACCCAGTACTAGGGAGAGCGTCCAGATGTACTGCCATGTTTATATCGTTGTGATCACGAGGGTCTAAGGTAAATGAGTTTTCGAGGTCTCTCTGGTTATGTGTTGATGGATGTGAAACACGGTGGGTAATATTATTGCTAGGAGTGGAGTGTTTTATTCAGTAATTTATCCGTGTATCCGTTGGACCAGATTGCATAACCAGAAAGATTTCGGAAGTTCTTAGGTGGGAATTCAAGTTGTTACCTAGGATTATCCTTCCAACAAATGCAAATGGGTTATGTATTTGTTTCTGGCTAAATTTGAAAGCCTCATCCTTTGTTTTGTCGGAGTATGGTAATTCGAGTTGCTTCGATGTCAAGTGTTGATTTCTTATCTTTCCCAAATGGTGTTCTCTTATTTTCTATGGGAGTGCTAATCGTCTTGATCAATCAGATGGTCATGTCAAATCCCTTTCCAACCAGAGTGTTTCTCGTCAGGTGAATTCAATCCTTTCCAATATTTGCATGATCGATCCTCATAATTCTTTTCCGAAGTTCATTTCATCCCTTTCAAGTTGTCTTCTTCTTTTGCCCACCCTACCGCCCTTTCCTTCAACAATTAAATTATCCTCCAAGTGCCTTTTACTTCATTGATGCCTCTGCTATCTTTTCTTCCGTATTGTATCCGGTGTTTCATTGTGAAGATATCACAGAAGATTCGTGTTTCTATTCAAAATCCTTTTCAAAATATTTCGAGGATCTCACCTTACAATTTTCATTTGTATCGGTGCAATCTCTCTTCCTAAGCAATTATTTCAACGTTGATTTCTTTTGAGTGGGCCCATAACCCACAGGTCTTTTCCCAGGATCTTACCTGGCCCTTCTAACCTTTTTTGGAGATCTAAAATCCTTTCGAACATGACGTAAGAATGAATTTCATCAGTCATATTCCTTCTCGAAGGTCGCTGCTGAATCATTTTCATCATTGGCTCAACCTTTTCTTATTCATTATTCTGGAGTGTCTCAGTATTCATGGTGTTGTTTCTCATCATCAATCTTAGCATTGAAGACCGAAGTAGTGTTTCTCTTAAATCTTATTCCATTCTCCTAGAGATTCATGGTTTCAACTTGTTGCTATCTTCTCAAATTCTTTTCGATCATGAGTAATTCCTTCCATATCTATTCGGAGCATTTCAGAGTTGTTTTCATTCTCGATCCTCCGAAGTCCATCATTTCAGAAGAATCCTTCGTTCTCAGCTTTCAACTTTCGTTCTCAAATTCTTCTCATTTGTTGTTTTTTCGTTCGTATCTCAAATATTCCGGTGCCCGGTTCAAGTTTTCTGCTAGGAAAATCGTGATCTCTTCGTTCTCATGTATTCCATTCATTGTAGTATCCACATTCCATTCCGAATTCTTACCGGTGTTCTCGTTCAAGACTTCTGCAGGTGTGCAATATCTCTCTTTTATCATTCTCAAGAAGAATAAGTGGTACGCTAAATCCATTGCTTGTTATCAATTTAACATGATGAAGGATAAGCATAACATAATTCTTATTCTTGTTTCATCAAGTGATTTCAATCCTTCCTCCGGATGTTGTTCAGGATATAAATTCTCGACTCTACTGGTTCATCTTTTCTTTTCTGGAGTTTCAAGTTTTGTCAAGTATCTCTTCACGAAGTTCCATCTAAATCTTTGCAAGGCTTCAACTCTTGTTCTTTTCAACCTTCATTTCTTTTCTATCATCCTTTCATTCCGGTGTTCTCTAAGAGGTTCTTCATGGTGGTTCGTCAAGGATTTCTTTCATTTCTCAAAGTGTTCTTCAAGATTCTTGTGGTAGTACCTCAAGTATTCTTATCTTGCATTTCAAAGTGCAATTCATTCTTCCTTGTCTTTTGTGATGATATTATAGCATTCTTGATTCATAAGGTGTGTAGAAGGAATTTTTTCAGGAATGAGATATTTAAACCCATCATTTTCTTCCTTGGAGTTATCTTGGATCGGATTTCGCCTAAAGCTTTTCCTAAGGATCGTTGCTATTATGGTGTTTATCATGATCCAAGTTCTCAATGTATCCTCTTAGTATAAGAAGTTTGGCTTATCTTGTGGCTCCCAAGCAAGCTTTGTTTCCGTTAGTGGCCGGTTGTCACCTCATAATTTTGAGATGTTTTCCATAAGCCCACAACTAGCCTGTTCTTTTCGTTGTTGATGTTCCAACAACTCCGTTCAATCCTTCTTTCTAAGGATGATTTTCTAATTCATTTGGGATAGAAGTTGTCATTTTATTCTCCGTTCTTTTCCTTCCATCGATCTAGTTTCTATTCTTTTGTTCCGGAGGTTTTATGATGCTGCTCTCTTCAAACCATCGTCTCGTGTCAACAAGATCTTGTTCTTTCCATGCTTATCCATTTAACCAAAGTGTTGTGTTCTCTTTTCGAGATCTTTCTATCTTATCAAGTTTCTCTTCCATTTCTACCGAAGTGCTGCCCAAATTTATTTTGAAGTCTAGCTTGTCCCTCATGCCGAAGCAACTAAGTTTTACCTCTTCCTTTATTATTCCTGTTCCCCTTCTCATTCTAAGATCTTAGATCGAGATCTCTTGTTAGTGAAGGAGAGTTGTAACAACCCAAGACCGACGCTCCAGAAGATTCCCCTTTTATTCCGCTGTCATCGTGTGATTTGTTTGGCTGTCGCATTCATCATCGCATCATTCGCATCATCTGCATAGCATCGACACTCCGTTGCCGTCATTTTTTTTCAAAACTACCACCCATTAGTAGTTGCTGGTTCTCTCCATTTTGTCATTGACCGTTTTGAGACCACCCACACACGCACGCGCCCGCGACATCGATAAAATATGAATTTTTGAAAAAAGTGCATGAAAAATATTCTCGGATTGGGTTGAAAGTTGGCGTGCGGTCTTGTGTTATTGTAGGTAGACTGCCAGCCAAATTTCGTCGCAATCGGAGGTTGTTTGATACCCGAACGGTCGACCGTAGCGGCAGCGTCATCGGTTTATTATCGGACGTTTTCGGTTTTCTAAAAAAAGCATGTGTCATGGGCCACAAACTTCCTTCTCTTCCCCACCTTGCCTCTCTAACACAGACCATCAGCCCACTTAAGCCAACCCTAAGCCCCTCCGCATTCGGAGCCGTCCGATCGACATCGTACGGTCCAAAAACGGAGCAAAATCTCCAAACCTAGCCCTCCCCTGCTATAAATCGACACCTCATCGTCCATTTTTGGAACCCTACCCTAACCCTGCCTCGTTTTCCGTGCTGGTGGAATCCCCCACCGCAACTTGGCCGTGCCAGAGTAGCCAGCGCCGCCGCAGCCGTTGCGCTCGACCAACCAGGGGGAGCCACGTCGCCTTGGCTCTCCAACCGCGCCGCCGCCCAGTCCGCGGGCCCGCCAGGCCCACCGCGAGCCCGCGCGAGCCCACACGCCGCCGCCGCCGCTCGCAAGCGAGCGCTGCCCTGCAGCAAGCCGTATCACCCGAGCGCCCCCGCGCATGGAGGTGGCTCTTCCCGAGCCGCAGCACTGAGGCCGCCCACTGCCGCCAAGCCGTGCCGGACCCTCGCCAGAGGTCCTCGCTGCCGCCACGTTGCCCCGCCGCCGGCCAAAGCCACCATCGCTGCGACCTCGGGTCCTGCTGCCCTGCCGTCCGCACTGCTCGCGCCTCCCCGACCTCACGTTGGCCAGCTTCCGCCTTGCCACGGACCGGATCCGGTGGCCCCCGGTCAGATCCGTCCGTCCCCGGTCTTCCTCCACGCCTTCCCGTCGTCAAGCCACCGGTGTCGTTGACCGCAGCCGCCTCGACCTCCTGTTCTTGTGCCTCGACAGCAGGAGGACGACACGCCCCTGCTTGCTTCGCGTGGGCCATGAGGCGCACGGCCCAGTGCCGCCAGCTGAGCCATGCCCGACTGGCCTGATGGGCTAGAAGGTGAGCGCCCCACCCTATCCAGCGCCCCCGCACGCATCTTAGTCTTGTGCGCTCAACTGCTATCGTGCCAAATCTTAGATTCGGCCTGCTTAGGTTTTTTTTCATGTGCTGCGATTTTATATTTATTCCAGGATCTGTAGTTTTACAGATTGGTCCCTTTTGATCATGCATCTAATAACTTCTCACCCGTGAATCAGATCGAAATAATCTATATATGAAAAATGATTAGAATTTCGTGTAGATTCGCAATACCAATTTTCATGCATGTTAAAAATGTTTAACGTGCCTTTTTCTGTTAATTTGCATAAGTGTCATGATTTTGCATTGCGCATAATTATTTAACCGTGCATCGGAATTCATGAAACCAAATATGTAAAATGCGTAGATTAATTATACCCAATGTTAATGCATGATAATAATATGTAATGTGATGTTTGCATTTAAGTTGCATAAATAACTTGCTAACAACGGTTTATGTCCTAATCTCGCATAATTGTTGTGTCATTGTTTATTTAATAAAAAAAACCACATATTATATATGATTTTGGGGTAGAATAATCCATAGAATTTATCTGTGCAATTAGTTTTGTCATTTGAGCATTTTTGTGTGCATGTTATTTTTCTATGATGTCCTTTTGTTTATTTTGTGTGAATTAATCCATGCATGATATGAAATAATTTTGAACATGAGATATACCCTTGGACATGTGTGCTAGGCCTTGGTAATTTTGGTTGCTATAGAAATCTATGTTTAGGTGTTATTTTTGTTGTTGCTAACTTGCCATAAAAATATGTTGCTGTTTTGAGATGCTAAAATATTTCTAAGTTTGAAAACTGTGTTATTTTGTTGCTGTCTTGCCATGTCATTTGCTATTGTTCTATAGCTCCTTTGGTGTCGCCACAATGGGATGTATTGTAAAGAGTGTTATGATCTATCATGTTGTGCCAATAGTTTGCATGAATATGTTTTGCATCACAATTAATTCTGCTGTACAACATGTCAATCTGTTAAAAACTGCTGCTCATGTGTAGTCTAATTTTCACTAAGTCTGAGAATCTGTTTTCTTCAAAATGCCATGTTGTGATGATGCTAGCCATGTTTCTGTACATAATTAGACCTTGCCACTATGGAATGAATTGAAGTGCATCATGTCCTCTACCATGCTGTAAATTTTCATGCCATGATATGCCCTGTAGCATATAGTTTCATTGTTGCCAATATGCCTTCATGAACAACCGCTCTGCTAAAAACTATTATTTTCACCAAGTCCTAATGTGCTATATTTTTAGTCATCTTGTGAGCTCATTTCCTATTGATCCATGCTTAAATTCAATTTGCTGCAATGATATGAATTGTTGTGCATCATATAGACTACATCATCATTTCCTTGTTTTGCATCTTAGATGGATGTAGCTTATTGATTTGTGGGTTGCAATATGCTATGTTGATGTTTTTGGGCAGATTGTAAATAAAACTTGTGTTGGTTGTTGTGGTTGAACCGTTGCTCCGTTTTGAATGTGTTGCATATGAAACTGGCTTAGAATATCATGTAGTTTCATATTATCATGTTACATCCATGCTGTGAAGTGCTTGTGGATGTCATATTCATGCATTTTGCATTCATGACATGTTCATCTTGTGTGTGTCGTAACTTCTAGACGTAGCTCCGTTTTATATGATCCATATATGTAAATCGACTAGAATGACGCGTAGAATCACATGGTCCTCTTTATTTCGCTACTTCATAAATACTCCCTCCGTCCCAAAATAAGTGTCGATGATCTAGTACAAAATTGTAATAGTTTAGTACAAAATTTGCGACACTTATTTTCGGATGGAGGGAGTATAAAACATGGTTAGTCCAGATCTGGGCCAATTTCTAAATTTGCATATGAGGTCGCTTCGGAAATACTATAAGTTGTTTCTGACCTCATTTAAGATGCCTATATAGTTTAGTTTCATTATGCTTCACCTCTTGCCATGTTTAATAACAATCAATATTGTCGTGTACCTAACGAGAGTGAACTAAGTAATTCGAATGTGGAGATTCGTCAATATGCAACTCGTTGCATATTGAGCTTCACTTAATGTGTAGTATTTGATTGTTGTGATTGCCATGCCTTGCATAATTAAACCGGACATGCATCATATTTGTTTGCGCATCATGTCATGCATCTGTTGTGGTGTTTATCGTGTGTTGATTGTGGTTTCAGGATTGCTTCTTCTCGATAGAGTTCCGAAGCGTTCGGAGTGTGAGGATTCGTTCGACTACGCCCCGCTCGTCTACTTCATGGATTCATTCTTCTTCCAAGCGGGATCTTAGGCAAGATGACCATTTCCCTGGATACCACTACTATCATTGCCATGCTAGTTGTCTCGTTTCTATCGATATGTCTCGCTACCTACCACTTGTTTGTCAAGCCTCCCAAAATACCATGATAAGCCTCTAACCCTCCACATCCCAGCAAACCATTGTTTGGCTATGTTACCGCTTGCTCAGCCCTTCTTATAGCGTTGCTAGTTGTAGGTGCAATTGTTTCCATGTACCAACGTGGATGTTTTTGAGCTATCACAATATTATTTCTATTTAATTTAATTCACATATATACTTGGTAAAAGGTGGAAGGCTTGGCCTTTTGCTCGGTGTTTTGTTCCACTTTTAACACCCTAGTTACTTGTGTACCGTTGTTATGTTCCATATTGAGCGCTCCTAACATGCTCGGGGTTGTTATGGGGACCCCCTTGATTTTCGTTTTGGGATAAAACTCTTTTGGCAAGGCCCAACATTGGTACTACATTTGCCTATTAACTAATAAACCTGCATAGGGAGTAATTAACCCGAGGATCTTTAATCAACCACCCGGGCCAGTGCTCCTCATGAGTGTTGGTCCAAAACAGAGCACTGTGTGGGGCTACCCCGGGGCAACTCGGGTGATGTCTATAAGGCCACTTTGCACTAGCTCATCTGGTCGTGCCCTAAGAATGAAATACACGGCTCCTATCGGGTTTGTAGACACGCCGGGCGGCCTTGCTGGATTTGTTTTACGTTTCTCGGATGTCTTGTGTGCCGGATTTCGAGGAAACTTCGGGCTATCTTGAGGTTGAGATTTTCCATCGGAATTCTGCGAATACTGTGGGTCATCCCGCGGTTGAGGAGTTCCAACGCAGCTTGTGGTTAGTTTGTGATGGATGAGTTGGAGCACCCCTGCAGGGTTAACTCTTTCATGAGAGCCGTGCCCGCGGTTATGTGGCAACTTGGAAATTTGTTTAACATCCGGTCATGGAAAACTTAAAGTAAACTCAAATAAAATACACCAACCGTGTGCGTAACCGTGACTGTCTCTTCTCATGAAATTCTGAACCGAGACAGAACACGGTGGGGTTATGTTTGACTCATAGGTAGGTGTTCAGGATCACTTAGTGATCATTACTAGTTCATGTCCATTTATGCGACGATCACCCCCCTTATTCTTGTACTCGTAAGTTAGCCACTCAAATAAAATGCTTTGTGCTTGCTGCAGCCTCACCACTTAACCATACCTTACCCATTAAGCTTTGCTAGTCTTCATACCCTTGGAAATGAGATTGCTGAGTCCCTGTGGCTCACAGATTACTAGAACAACAATTGCAGGTACAGGTAATGCGATCCTTTGACGTGAGAGCGATGCTTGTTTGATTTGGAGTTCTTCTTCTTCTTCATCGATCATAGGATGGGTTCCAGGCCGGCAGCCTGGGATAGCAAGGATGGATGTCATTTTATCGTTTGATTTCGTCCGTAGTCGGACCCTACTCTTGTGTATGATGTTTGAATATGTTGTTGTATTGATGTGATCTTGATGTAGCTTGTGGCGAGTGTAAGCCAATTCCATATACTCATCTCTTCTTTACATGTACTTGTAATGATATCCATTCTTGTGAAACAACGAGATGCGCTTCTATCCTTGTCGAGGCCCTCGAGCCAAAATAAGGATAGGACCGCATCTTGGGCGTTACAAGTTGGTATCAGAGCAGTACCTACCTAGGAGCCCCCTTCATTGATCGAACTTGGCCGAGTCGAGTCTAGTGAAAAACAATTTTTAATCTAGTTATATATCAGAGAGTAGGATTCTTTTTACTCCTCTTCTATGCTCTGGTGAGGAATCCTGACATAGGAATTTTAATTCTACCCCACTTCTCACTCAAATTTTTTTAGGATCACGCGGGTATTTTGGAACCTCTATGATGCCGATGTGACCGGAATTCTGTTCTTGGTGCCTCCCGACTGTATGGATTGGACCCGGGGAGTTGATCTCCAGGGGATTCTTGTCACACCGTTTTCGTTCAGTTTCCTTAGTATCTCAGGACAAGGATGTTCGAAATTGCTTCAATACTCTTTGTGGCGAGAGGAGTTTGGCGTCACCGAGTACTGGGGAGAGCGTCCAGATGTACTGCCATGTTTATATCGATTTGATCACGAGGGTCTAAGGTAGATGAGTTTCCGAGGTCTCTCTGGTTATGTGTTGACGGATGTGATACACGGTGGGTAGTATTATTGCTAGGAGTGGAGTGTTTTATTTAGTAATTTATCCTAGTATCCGTTGGACCATATTGCATAATCAGAAAGATTTCAGAAGTTCTCAGGTGGGAATTCAAGTAGTTACCTAGGATTATCCTTCCAACAAGTGCAAATGGGTTATGTATTTGTTTCTGGCTAAATTTGAAAGCCTCATCCTTTGTTCTGTCGGAGTATGGTAATTCGAGTTGCTTCGATGTCAAGTGTTGATTTCTTATCTTTCCCAAATGGTGTTCTCTTATTTTCCATGGGAGTGCTAATCGTCTCGATCAATCAGATGGTCATGTCAAATTCCTTTCCAACCAGAGTGTTTCTCTTCAAGTGAATTCAATACTTTCCAATATTTGCAAGATCGATCCTCATATTTCTTTTTTGGAGTTCGTTTCATCCCTTTCAAGTTGTCTTCTTCTTTTGCCCACCCTCCCGCCCTTTCCTTCAACAATTAAGTTATCATCCAAGTGCGTTTTACTTCATTGATGCTTCCGCTATCTTTTCTTTCGTATTGTATCCAGTGTTTCATTGAGAAGATATGTCAGAAGATTCGTGTTTATATTCAAAATCCTTTTCAAAATATTTCGAGGATCTCACCTCATAAAATTTTCATTTGTACCGGTGCAATCTCTCTTCCTAAGGAATTATTTCAACGTTGGTTTCTTTTGAGTGGGCCCATAACCCACAAGTCTTTTCCCAGGATCTTACCTGGCCCTTCTAACCTTTTTCGGAGATCTAAAATCCTTTTCGAACATGACGTAAGAATGAATTTCATCAGTCGTATTCCTTCTCGAAGGTCACTGCTAAATCATTATCATCATTGGCTCAACCTTTTCTTATTCATTATTCCGGAGTGTCTCAGAATTCATGGTGTTGTTTCTCATCATCAATCTTAGCGTTGAAGACCGAAGAAGTGTTTCTCTTAAATCTTATTCCATTCTCGTAGAGATTCATGGTTTCAACTTGTTGCTATCTTCTCAAATTCTTTTCGATCATGAGTAATTCCTTCCAATCTATCCGGAGCATTTCAAAGTTGTTTTCATTCTCGATCCTCCGATGTCCATCATTTCAGAAGAATCCTTCGTTCTCAGCTTTCAATTTTCGTTCTCAAATTCTTCTCAATTGTTGATTTCATTCGTATCTCAAATATTCCGGTGCCTGGTTCGTGTTTTCTGCTAGGCAAATCGTGATATCTTCGTTCTCATGTATTTCATTCATTCATAGTATCCTCATTCCATTCCAAATTCTTACCGGTGTTCTCATTCAAGACTTCTTCAGGTGTTTAATATCTCTCTTTTATCATTCTCAAGAAGAATAAGTGGTATGCTAATCCGTTGCTTGTCATCAATTTAACTTGATGAAGTATAAACATAACATAATTCTTATTCTTGTTTCATCAACTGATTTCAATCCGTCCTCCGGAGGATGTTCAGGATATAAATTCTCGACTCAAGTGGTTCATCTTTTATTTTCTGTAGTTTCAAGTTTTCTCAAGTATATCTTCGCGAAGTTCCATCTAAATCTTTGCAAGGCTTCAACTCTTGTCCTTTTCAACCTTCATTTCTTTTCTATCATCCTTTCATTCCGGTGTTCTCTGCCTTGCATAATTAAACAGGACATGTATCATATTTGTTTGCGCATCATGTCATGCATATGTTGTGGTGTTTATCGTGTGTTGATTGTGGTTTCCGGATTGCTTCTTCTCGATAGAGTTCCAAAGCGTTCGGTGTGTGAGGATTTGTTTGACTACGCCCTGTTCGTCTACTTCATGGATTCATTCTTCTTCCAAGCGGGATCTCAGGCAAGATGACCATTTCCCTGGATACCACTACTATCATTGCCATGCTAGTTGTCTCGTTTCTATTGATATGTCTCGCTACCTACCACTTGTTTGTCAAGCCTCCCAAAATACCATGATAAGCGTCTAACCCTCCACATCCCAGCAAACCATTGTTTGGCTATGTTACCGCTTGCTCAGGCCTTCTTATAGCATTGCTAGTTGTAGGTGCAATTGTTTCCATGTGCCAACATGGATGTTTTTGAGCTATCACAATATTATTGCTATTTAATTTAATGCACATATATACTTGGTAAAAGGTGGAAGGCTTGGCCTTTTGCTCGATGTTTTGTTCCACTTTTGCCACCCTAGTTACTTGTGTACCGTTGTTTTGTTCCATATTGAGCGCTCCTAACATGCTCGGGGTTGTTATGGGGACCCCCTTGATTTTTGTTTTGGGATAAAACTCTTCTGGCAAGGCCCAACATTGGTACTACATTTGCCTAATAACTAATAAACCTGCATAGGGAGTAATTAACTCGAGGATCTTTAACCAACAACCCGGGCCAGTGCTCCTCATGAGTGTTGGTCCAAAACAGAGCACTGTGTGGGGCTACCCCGGGGCAACTCGGATGATGTCTATCAGGCCACTATACACTAGCTCATCTGGTCGTGTCCTAAGAACGAGATACGCGGCTCCTATCGGGTTCGTCGACGCGCCGGGCGGCCTTGCTGGATTTATTTTACCTTTCTCGAATGTCTTGTGCGCGGGATTTCGAGGACACTTCGGGCTATCTCGAGGTTGAGATTTTCCATCGGAATTCCGCAAAGACTACGTGTCATACCGCGGTTGAGGAGTTCCAATGCAGCTAGTGGTTAGTTTGTGATGGATGAGTTGGAGCACCCCTGCGGGGTTAAATCTTTCATGAGAGCCGTGCCCACGGTTATGTGGCAACTTGGAAATTTGTTTAACATCTGGTCATATAAAACTTAAAGTAAACTCAAATAAAATACACCAACCGTGTGTGTAACCGTGACTGTCTCTTTCGTGAAATTCTGAACCAAGAGAGAACACGGTGGGGTTATGTTGGACTCATAGGTAGGTGTTTAGGATCACTTAGTGATCATTACTAGTTCATGTCCGTTTATGCGACGATCACCCCCCCTTATTCTTGTACTCGTAAGTTAGCCACTCAAATAAAATGCTTAGTATTTGCTGCAGCCTCACCACTTAACCATACCTTACCCATTAAGCTTTGCTTGTCTTGATACCCTTGGAAATGAGATTGTTGAGTCCCTGTGGCTCACAGATTACTACAACATCTGTTGCAGGTAGAGGTAATGCGATGCTTTGACGTGAGAGCGATGCTTGTTTGATTTGGAGTTCTTCTTCTTCTTCTTCGATCATAGGATGGGTTCCAGGCCGGCAACCTGAGATAGCAAGGATGGATGTCATTTTATCATTTGATTTCATCTGTAGTCGGACCCTGCTCTTGTGTATGATGTTTGAATATGTTGTTGTATTGATGTTATCTTGATGTAGGTTGTGGCGAGTGTAAGACAATTCCATATACTCATCTCTTGTTTACATGTACTTGTAATGATATCCATTCTTGCGAAACGACGAGATGCGCTTCTATCCTTGTCGAGGCCCTCGAGCCAAAATAAGGATAGGACCGCATCTTGGGCATTACACAGCACCATCTTGAGGTACACCTTGATGCCCAAGTCAGGAGATGACAAGATGATCCGAGGCTACTCCATCAACATGCTACACCACTTTGACAACCACACGAGGTTTAGGGTGATGGACCTGATAGTTGAGATAGTGAAGAGGACAACTGCAGATCAGAAGAGATCTTGTGGATATGCACCATACATTCAGATGATCATCAACTCTAAGTTAGAGAAGAATGTATATGCACTTTATCGCCCACATTTGCCACTCCTGCCATATTTCGAGGATAATGTCGTGGTGATGGACCCCAGTCATCCCACTTCATCTACTGCACAAGCAGAGGCTGAGGTAGCTAGAGCCACTATTACTTAGGCTCCTAGATCTAGGAGTAAGCAAATGGATCTTGTACTTAGCACAGTTCAGGGCATGCAGAAGGATATCAAGAATATATTGCCAAATCAACAGAGTCTTGTGAGGATCATGGAGGATAAGTTTTCCACGCTGAACAACAAAGTGGATGGGCTGACTAAAACTATGGATGAACTTAAGAAGGAAGTGGATGAAGCTCCCATTCCCCACTCTTTAGATTCTGATGATGATGATGATAGTCCACCTCTGCGGACCAGCACTCAGTTCAAGTCTCAAGCCAGGACTCCTACAGTGCTTGCTCCAGAGTTGAGGCCATCTTCTTCAGCACCTACCGCAGCTCCATCAGCTCCAGTTTCTACTCCTTCACCTCAAAGGACTTCAGCTGAAGCCTTCGCGGATACTCTTCTCTCGACTCCATCGACAGCCACCGGAGCAGCTTCATCATCTCTTGGAGGAGATCATGCCCAGAGTGACGATTAGCTCTATAACTTTGAACTTTTTGGTAACTTGTTTCCAAAGGGGGAGAGGTTATAGATCATAGGGCTTCGAGAGAGAGTGTTGCATCTTGATCTCTCTGCTTTTCACAAACATTTGGTTTATCGTTTGGTGTTGCAAACTTTGTCGGTGTTTGATCATACACTCTTGTGTGATGCTATTACTATTTCCTATCCTTGAGATGTCCATATGATGATCATTCACTTGTTTGGTGTGTTGTGCTTTATGTAATTCACACTTATTAATTTTTGCGCACCACCAAGTTGTATGTGACATGCAAGAGTGACCCATGATCCTAATCGATTGTGCATTTGCATTCAAATACAAATTTCAAATAATGCAAAAATTTAGGGGGAGCTCTTGCTTATCACATACCTCTCAAAGCGACGATGCTATTCATTGATTATATCTCTATCGAAGCTTTGATCTATATGTTGTCATCAATTACAAAAAAGGGGGAGATTGAAAGCACAACTTCTCCCTAGGTGGTTTTGTTAATTAATAACAACATATATTTCATTGGACTAATGATTCCACTAAGTATATTTCAGGAAAATGTTCAATGTTGAATTCGCAAAGGATTGTGAGGAGACCCCTAGATGCAAGGAATAGGATTGGCCAAGCTACAAGCATGAAGACTCTACATTTTACTTTGTGAGAAATCACTTTGAGTCCATAGGAAAGCCAATACTATCAAAAGGGGGTCAGGTATTAATGGTGAATGAAATGCTCAAAATGATCAAGTGTTAGCCACCAAAACACTCACAAGCTCTCCCACAAATATTCTGTCTTAGACCCTACCACTCAAAATCGGTGCCACCAACAATTTCCTATCGGCTACACCGAGTTCAAACCCTAGACAGAAACCCTAGCCAAAACCTACCTCTCGGTACTACCAAGTTTCATATCGGTGCAACCGAGTTTCAGTGACCAACTTTCTGTTGCCACATTCACAAGAATCGAAATTTCTGATAATTGTGAATCGGTCTCACCGAGTTGTGTAACTTCCCCCGGCCACTCATATCGGTACCACCGAGAATCTTATATCGGTCTCACCGAAAAGACTAAAGTTGTCACATTTTGAACTAGTCGGTGCCACCGAGATTCATTTCGATTTCACCACGTTGGGCAATAATGTTGTAACGGTTGGATTTTTGGAGATGCCTATATATACACCTCCACCACATCCCACTCGCAAGAGAAGCACTCAGAACAGAGACACACTTCCCATATCCAAATTTCTGACACAGAACCACCTACCCTTGTGTTGAGGTCAAGATCATCCACTCCAACCATATGGATCTTGATTTCTAGCCTCCCCAAGTTGCTTTCCATCCAATCAATCTCTTCTACCCAAGCCAAATCCGTGAGAGAGTGATTGAGTGTTGAGGAGACTATCATTTGAAACATAAGAGCAAGGAGTTCATCGTTACTATCACATCTATTACCTTTTGGAGGGTGGTGCCTCCTAGATTGGTTAGGTGTCGCTTGGGAACATCCTACTTCGTGTCGTGGAGTTGAACCAAGAAGTTTGTACGGGAAAGGAGATCGCCTACTTCGTGAAGATCTACCCATAGTGAG
The DNA here is from genome assembly GCA_039707655.1 of Elymus sibiricus. Lineage (NCBI taxonomy): Eukaryota > Viridiplantae > Streptophyta > Magnoliopsida > Poales > Poaceae > Elymus > Elymus sibiricus. Next base: position 213,341,423 of record CM077665.1, on the reverse strand, counting down.
GCTAGTTCTTCGTGGATGGAAGCCGTTATGGAATAGTCGAGGTTGCTACTTGGTGGAACCTTTAGTGGGTGGAGCCCTCCGTGGACTCTCGCGACCGTTACCCTCCGTGGGTTGAAGACTCCATAAACATGGACGTACGATAGCACCACCTATCGGAACCACGGAAAAAATCTTCGTGTCTCCAAATTGCATTTGATCTTCCTACCCTTATACTCTTACATATGTTTCTCTTTACTTGCCGCTGCAATACTCATAGACATGCATGTGTAGGGTGAACTTGATATACTAGAATTGCTAAAATCTACCAACCATAATTTGGGAAAAGGTTATGTTTTTATTTGGTCAAGTAGTCTAATCACCCCCTCTAGACATACTTTCGATCCCTACAGGCTTCACACAAATGAACAAACAACTTGCACCCAACGCGGGCAAGAGGGTTGTCAATCCCCTTGATCTCGTTATTTGCAAGCAAATGAATTGTGTAGATAATTGTTGATGAATATAAATTGCAAAATAAAATAAAAGATAAATAAAAGCAGCAAGGTAAGTGTAGCGTTTGTAAATATATAAGTGAATAGACCCAGGGGCCATAGTTTTCCCTAGCGGTATCTCTCATGTAGGCAACATACGGTGCGTAACAAATTACTATTGGGCAATTGAAAGAAAAACGGATAGTTATGCGATGTTCACGACAATGATCATGTGTATACAGGCATCAAGTCCATAAGCAAATAGGCCGACTCCTGCCTGCACCTATTACTATTACTCCACTCATCGACCGCTATCCAGCATGCATCTAGAGTATTAAGTAAAACAGAGTAATGCTTGGAGAACGATGACATGATGTAGACAAAGTAAACTCAAACAATATGAATGAAACCCATCATTTTATCCTTAGTAGCAACAACACAAAGACGCATCTTGTCCCCTACGTTGTCATTGGGATATAGAAACTCTCCAGGTTGAACCTACCACAACGCATCACTCCCACCGATGAAATAACAATCTACTTGGCCAAAGCACATCAATAGATCGGAGAGCATTACGAATCTATAATTATCATGCAATTAAGAGACAATATATATCAGAGGTATCTCAAATACTTTTCATGAATAATCTGAACCTAAACCCATAATTCATAAGATCCCAACAAACACACCGCACAATAGGATTACATCGGATAGATCAAAGAGAAGATGCGATGATCATTGTATTGAAGATCATAAGAGAGAAATTGCCATCTAGGTACTAGCTATGGACCCGTAGGTATGTGGTGAACTACTCACACATCATCGTGAGGGAAGCAAGGTTGATGAAGAGGCCCTCCGTGATTGATCCCCCCTCCGGCAGGGTGCCCGAATGGAGCTCCAGATGGCCTCGCGATGGAACATAGACTTGCGGTGGTGGAAAAAGGGTTTCGGGACTGCCTCTTAGGTTTTTTGCAATATTGGAGATTTATAGGCCGAAGAGGGACATCGGGAGAGCCACGAGGGGGCCACCACATATCAGGGCGTACCCCCCAAGGCATGCCCTGATGTGTGGTGGGGCCCTTGTGTGCCTCCTGACCTCCTTCCGAAGCTTCTTGGTCTTGTTTTTGTCCAGAAAAAATCATCAAAAAGTTTCGTGGCAATTGGACTTCGTTTGGTACTGTAAACCTGAAAAGGCAAAAACATGTAGAAAATAGCAACTGGCACTAGGCACCGGGTCAATAGGTTAGTGCTCAAAAATATTATAAATTGGTAAATAAAGACCTAAAAAGTATCCTAGAATGATAATATATCAGCATGGAGCAATCAAAAATTATAGATACGTTGGAGACGTATCAATTGATTAGGAGGTTGAATCCCAATGCCATCAGTGAAAACCTAGCTAGCCAATAGTTGGAACCCAAGCCATTGAAATATTGTTGGGAAAAAGTAATTTAAATAAGTCCCAAGAATATCCAAGTGAAATTAATTTCCCTAATTGGTTTGAATTGATTTTGAATTGGAATCAAATTCAGAAATCAAAAGGGAATTTAAATCGAATAAGCTTGCATTTAAATTTGATAGGAAAATTGATTCCACAAGGCCAAATGATGACCTGGACCCTCTGCCATTTTTTCAAAATGAATTTGAAACAAATTTGGTTTTGAAACCAAATTGAAATTCAAAAGCAAAATAAAAGTGCAGAAATTAATTGTCCAAAATGCCCAAAAGAAATGTGCAACATTTCACAAATATTCCATTTGGAATTTAAAAATTAGTCTGTGTTGAAAAGAAATCCAAATTCAAAAATGTTTTGAATTTACAAAGAAACTTGAAAAGGAAAAAGAAAAAAAGAAAAAAGAAATCTACTACCTCTATAAAAGCATGAGAGGGGGCAGATCCAAACTATCTGATCCATATAATCTCTAGATCTAATGGCCAAATGTCTTTCAATGTTTAACATCAACCACGGTTGAAGCTCGAAGTAATTACCCAACAATTCCACGCATGTAATTATAGCCTACCTATGAGCCACGACTCACCCACGCGCTGGTCCAATCCCCCATCCACGCGCTGCTCCAATCCCGCTGATCCAATCTTGCCATGCGCTTGCCGCCCATCGTCCCTCCTTGCCGCAACTCCCGTTCCTCACCTGAGTCGCCTCCCTACCATCTTCGCCCCACACCGCGCTCCTCACCTCCAGCTACGCCACCGCGATCTCCCCACAACTGACGATGATAACTCCCGACGCCGGCACGAGACGACCGTCAAGCCCGATGTCGGCTTCCCCACCGTGCCACTACACGAATACTTCCCAGTTCGTATCCCCTACGACTTGCCACTAGGCTGTAGGCTCTTCCTGTGAGGGCAAGAAAGTGGGCGACGGAGACGGTGCCCTCACGGGAGTGACCGGTCCATGAGGAATTGGATCGGAAGCAGTTCGTGGTACGTACGTTCCCGATCCGCCACCGAAGTCCCTCTGTGTGCCCTATGTGGTGGCTTTGCTCGCTCTGTTCGGTTCGCAATAGGAGGCCAAGGGTGGGGAAGTGGTGGCACCGGCGACTGGCGAGCCTTGTCAGGTACTGCTGCGATGGGGACGAGCGGCTGCTCGTCATTGAGTTCATGAAGCACCTCTTGCACAATCTCACCATGCCGCCGGGCTGCTCTCTCCCCCCACTACCCTGGGCTCCCCGACCATCTCCTCTGCACGGACATCGAGTTCAAACAGCTCAAAGACAAGGCAAGTCTTTTATTTTGTTCTGGTTTGATGCTGTGGTGCACACGTGACTAACTGATCTCCAATTGCTAAGATGAAATTTGCCGGATTATCCCAAGCGTTCAACACAACTCTGCGCCTCTTTGAGGCATTTTTCACTGTACCAAAATTCTGAAGAGACATGACACATTCAGACAGACTTGTGTATTTTTTGTTGTAATAGCATAGCCTTGCTACAATCTTTACTGACCATGAGTAGCTGGATCTATTTCTTCCGTTTACCTACATTATCGGCCGTAGCAACACAACCTTACTTTGTTGCTCTATTTAGTTACACTTTTTTGAGAGAAATAGTATTTATGAGACCAGATTTATATGGACCTTCAACTCCTGAAACTCTGGTTATATATTCCTTCGGGAAGCTACTTGCTGTTAAACTTGAAGTTTTGCTTCTATGCACGTATTCTTGAGCAATGGGTCGACATATTTCTTTACATTGTGTTATTCTTGCAGGGGGTTGTCCTGTTATCAGAGGGGATAAATGGTCATCAATCAAGTAGCTGCATGTTCACGAGTACAAAGCTTAAGCCTTCTGAGTTATTCCAAAGGTATTAATTTTTACTGCCCAAGTGGATATTGGTCCTTTTGGAAGACAATTTTAGTTTGTCCATCCTGACACCATTGAGGTTAGATTATTGATCTCCCTATGATGGTTCCTTTGTGCATTCTTGTGCTTTGGTGTTTCTTACAGAATCATATATGTCGTGGTTTTGTCATGGCAAGATGTCCGGGTTAACGGACTTAGGTGTGAGGCCATCGCAACTATGTGGCGGCTTGAGAGGGGTTGGTCGGAATCGAGAGACGCGAGTTTACCCAGGTACGGCCCCTCTAATGGAGATAAAAGCCTATGTCCTGCTTTGTGTGTATTGATGATGAGGATGATCTCTCGGTTACAAGGGTGCTGTCTTGCTACCTCTAATCTCGAGAGCCTCTAATCTGTCTATCTCTAATGACTTGAGTCTGTCTTAGCTTCTCCCTCTTGGGGCGCCTTACCCCTCCTTATATAAGTGGAAAGGGTAGGTTTACATGTAGAGTCCTACTAGGAGTAGGATTAGGACTAGTCTCTCTTGAATCCTAATCCGGGTATTGTTTCCTTTGTGAGGGAATCCTTTCTCTCCTTTGGGCTTTCTCTGTGAGCCGCCTTGCGCCGGCTTACACGCTGTGCCTTGGGCCTGATCGTCCTGTGACCCGGTAATAGAGGTGACCTATGAGCCGCGATACGATGGGCCGGGTCATACCTCCTGCCGGGTCACCAATGAGTCGCCAAGCTCGGCTGGGGCATCAGTGAGTCGCCAAGTCTCGGCCGGGTCATACTTCAGGCCGGGTTATACCGCGGGGTAATATCCCCGACATTAGCCCCCAGGTTAGCTTGAATTTATTCATGGTAAGCTCCTGAAATAAGAATAAATATGTTAAGGGACCAGCTTGCTCAACTGGCTGGCTTAATCTAATGAAGTAGCTCCTTGAAAATCCGGGTTTCTTCTTCATATTAACGAGCCGTCTTCACAAACATCGTGCAGGTCCATATCCTTCGCAAAATATTGGGAATAAAACATCCGTATGCCGTTGAGACGACCTCCAATGCTTTGGCTTAAAGATACTTTGGGGAATAAGAAATCCATATGATATTGAGCCGGCTTCCATTGCTTTGATTGAGAATAAAAAAGTGTCCATTGCATTAGCCACTTCCAACTTGTGAGGCCGTGTTACTTGTATAGACTCTGTCGGGTTATGATCTTTTAAAGATGCCGGGTCATGATCATTGGTGACGCCGGGTCAAACAAGCGTACTCCAGTTGATTTGATAAATTTATTGGGAATAAAGAAACCCGGGTGATGCTGAGCCGGCTTTCAATGCTTCAGCTCCACCAAAACATGAGACCTAGCTCACTCAAAATTGATAGCTTGAAGATGTTCTTCTATTTTTTTTATCTCCATATTACCTGTAGCCCCCAAGCTCCAAGTTTATCCATGATGACTTGGTGCTTTGTAATAATATATTGGATTGTGTAGCCCCCAAGTTCCGGGTTGTCTTGCCCGCAGCAGCCTGGGACTTGTAATTATCTTATACTTATAAAACTTTGGCTGATGTAGTCCCCAAGGACCGGGTTGTTTTGCCTGCAACAACCTGGGACTTTTGAACTTGGTGTTGAATGTTGAGAAATCTGGGTTGTCATCTGAGTCGCCAGATATATACTGAGTGCCTTGTATTTCACATGTGTAGCCCCCAAGGGCCGGCTCATCAGTATGTGATGGGCCGGGTCTTCAATTTGGACCTTATAATCTGCTTGATCAGCTGAATGCTGTAGCCCCCAAGTGCCGGGTCAGTAAGAAGTACTGGGCTCGGACTTAGAAAAATATAGAAAGGCTGGCTCATCTTCTTGAGACAACAGAATTTGTTGACCATGTAATGATTTGAAAAGCAACTTGCATTAGCCCCCAAGTGCCATGATGCATGCTTGCAGCGACATGGGACTTGCATACTTGATATAGACTGGAGTTGAATAATGTAGCCCCCAAGTGTCGGGTCGTCTGCTTGCGGCGACTCGGGACTGTGTGAAAATAATATAACTCATCATAATTTGTTGAATGAATCCTTGACCGTGGTTGTAACCCGATATTTTGTCGAATATCCTGGAATAATGCCTTTACCCTTGAAAATGCAAATCCCTACTCTTGGTTGCGGTGCAACCCGACAAATACATGTCTGAGAAATCCATGAGTGCTGTAGTATACTACAGAGCACAGGTTAAAGAAATCCAAGAGCCGGTCAATTAAATGACACGGCATTATAACTGATAGGGCGGCTCTTCAAGAATAATCAATTTTCCAAGATGGCTTGAAAAAACCACAATCATTTAATACTGGTTATGATAAACCATGATGAAGATCTAGCCATGTTGGCTATTAAAGATCTATTTGTTCCTGCAGAGGTTACGATGTAACCCGGTTTGGTGACCGGCTTTCCGCAGCATAAACAAATATGGATATGCATGTATGATGATGCATGATATGATGATGCAATGCAGGATGATGTAATGCAAGATGCAATGTATGGCCATAGCCATCTTTCTTCACACTTAATAGCAGCTTATCTTAGGAGACAAGACCTGCAAAAACAAACAAGACAGAGTATATTCTGTATCGTTGTGAGGGCGGCTTGAAAAGCACAACCCGGAGATGTTAAATATTTGATGACCTTGCTTTTTCTTTTTGTTTTTGAAAACTCATATGCCGGCTCTCCTGGGTGAACTCGCTGTTTGAACTCTTAACAGTACAGGGTCTCTAGTGAGAGTGACCATCAACTCCTTTGAGCGGCTCAGGGTCTCTAGGCGAGATTAACTGGTAAGAGCACAACGAACCAGAGAGAGGCACAGCAGGGCATGAGTACCCCCAGGGCCCATAAGCTACCTCTCACGTGACATAAATCCGTTGTTTGAACCTTAAATAGTGCAGGGTCTTTAAAAGAGTAACTGTTTAAGAGTACGAACGGGCCACATAGCGGAGAGTCGGCAGCAGATGGGTGAGTTTATCCTCGCTTTCTGTAAGCCGGCCCTCACGTGACAAGATCCGCCGGTTGAACCTTGACAAGTACAGGGTCTCTAGTGAGAGTGACTGCCAAATACTTTGAACAGCTCAGGGTCTCTAGTCGAGATTAACTGGCAAGAGTTCGGCGGGTCACCTAGCGGAGCAGCAGCAGTATACAAGCAGGTTTTACTCGAACTTGCGGTGGCTGAAGAGCCGATCAAGAGGGTATGTAAGCTAAACCCGGCGGGTTGGAAGCCCCCAAATGACCTTGTTGACGGAGTCAACTTTTTGGGTATATAACCCGGCCTTACGGTGGCCGAAGAGCCGATCAAGAGGGTGTGTAAGCTAAACCCTGGCGGGTTGTAAGCCCCCAAATGACCTTGTTGAAGTATCAACCTTGTTGCACCATCTTGTAAGCCGCCATCTTGTAAGCCGCCATCTTGTATGAAGAAACAGCAGAAGCCCCCAAGTGACTTTATGATGACCCAATAAATCTGGGCACCCATGTTTGAACGGTGCATTACGGCGGTTCGTCCTCCTGGGCAACTTTTAATTCTTCCGCCAATAATGTAGTAGCCCCCGGGATTGGGTTAACTTCCTTGCAATGACCCGGGGTTCTCGTTGAAAACGACCAAATGTGTCGAGCCATGTCTGTAGCCCCCAAGTCTTAAGTTGACTTGAAGAGGCGGCTTGAGAGTCTCCGCTGAAGGTTGAGGTTGACCGTGGCGGGTTATAGACGATCCCGTATGATTTTTTTCAATAATCCGGTTGATGGTTCGTCTCGGCTAGTTGTTTGAAGTTTAACCAAACCGTAGTTGGGGCGACTTGTGCGCCTGTCTGTTTGGGCGGCTCGTATAGACGAACACTAAACCGATATGTTGATGTAAATCAGACTGTGGGCGGCGTTTTGCGCGCGTCCGTTGGGCAGCTCGTACAGGCGAGCACTGCACCAATATGTTGATGTAGATTAGACCGCAAGGTGGCGGCTCATAAGCATCCATTGGGTGGCTCGTACTGGTGTATGCGGTCCCTGGTATTTGTCGTCGGATGAATACGGGTGCATGCTCAGATGGACCCGGTCATAGAACTGGACTAGCAAATGCACTTGGCCCTTCTTATCTCTTATCTTAGTTTTTTTTTCACTTCGTCGAACCAGCCCCCACCTCTCTCACTTGCCTTATCCTCTCACCGACCGTACACGGGGAGAGGCAATACGGCGGCGAGTACGACGGCCGAAGGGAGGCGGCGAGTGCAGGGCGGAGCACGGCGGGTGAGCGGCGGCGGCTCAAGGCGTACCGGCGACGGGGCCAGCGCAGTGCTGGCGCAAGACGGCGGTGCAAGGCGGAGAGCGGTGCGGCTGAAGCTGAGCCGGTTCGGCGGAGGAGCGATGCCGCGGCAGCTTGAGGCAGGCGAAGGCGAGGTAGCGCCCGAGCCGGCCGAGGCGCAACGCGGCGAGCGCGGCGGCTCGAGGCGAGGTGACACGAGGCGGCCCCTGAACCGGCCGGGGTGCAGCACGGTGAGTGCGGTGGGAGCGGCCGTCTTGGAGGCGACCAGCGAGGCGGAGGCGGCCGCCGTAGCGTTTCGAAAACGGCGGCTCGAGGCGCAGCCGGTGACATGGGCGGAGGCCGAGTCCGCGTCCATGGCTATCCCCGGGTTGTGGCTCTTTTTTTTTCAATCCACATCCATCTCTCTCTCCAGGAACCGGAGCAGGGGATGAACGGGCAGGGCGAGCCGGCTGCCGCGACACGGCAGTAGCCGGCGCGAGCGCACAGGGGGGGCGGCGGAAGCTGGTGGAGCGCTAAGCCGGCGGGAGAGAAGGCGCCGGCTGGCGTGCGGACATGGCGGGTCGGAGAGGTGCGCGGGGCGGCGCAAATGGCAGAGGCGAGCCGGAGCGGATGCGGCGCAGTGAGCGGCGGCTTGGAGGGTTGAGGTGGAGAGCCGGCTGCGGCAGAGGCGCAGCGGCGGCTCGCAGCGGCAGCTTGGAGATGCCTGGGCAAAGCCGGCGGATGTGAGTGCGGCGGCCACATTCGGCGGCTCGGCGAGCGGGCGAGGCGGCGGTTTGCGGAGCAGTCCACAGCAGCGCAACGTGGGGGCTCCTGCGGGCGAGGAGCGGCTGTTTTAGGGCGGCGAGCCGGCCGGCGGCTTGAAGCGACGGAGGCGGCGCGCGGGGGCGGCTCAAGGCGGCGGAAGCCGGCGCGGCGGCGGCTGACGGTGCAACGGAGGCGGCCCGAGGTCGCGGCGGAGTTAGAGCAGCAGCCCGGCGGCTCGGCTGGTCGAGGCGGGCGCTGGAGGGCAGGCGCGGTGGCGACCGAGGAGTGCGAGGCGAGGCGGAGCCACAGCAGCGGCTCAAGGTGAAGCTGTGACCATGGCAGAGGCGGATGGCGAGGTGGAGCGCGGCTGCAGAGGCGAGGCGCACGCAGCTGTGAGCAGGCAGGACCAGCAACGCGGCGACGGCGAAACCGTGATCGAGGCGGAGGCGACCCGACGTTGCGGATGGTGGAGTCCGAGTGCACGTATATTTGGTGTGGCCACGTGACCAGCGAGAGTATCACGATGGCTTTCCGCTGATGGAGTTTCCTTTTTTGTTTTTGTTTTGTGGCTGGGCAGCACTTTGACTTTTCCTTGTATGCATGAGGCGCTGCTAGGCACGCTTGCTCTGCTTTCCTTTCATCATGCTGCAACCTGGCGGATTGATGCTCTCGCACCCTTTGGATTCGAACCTATGCCTTGCATGTGGACGGGGAGTTCCAATAGTAATCAGACAGGCCGCCGCACTGACCAAAATTGCAGCGGAAATCACAGACGGTCTCGACTCGCTGAATTGCGGTGCCGCACGATAACCCAAAACTCTTCTGGATCCGGATTTTGCAGTAGCACAACAACGAAACTTGATCTTCGGTTGGACTCGACGGATCGCCGAAAGACGCGCATGCGGCGGCGCACGCAACCCTAATTTTTCAAGCTCAATCTTGTATCTATCAGCACCACAATAACTCATGATTTTGATCAACAAATTTGCTGGCTATGCCCATGGTTGTCCCATGGCGAGTTATCCTGTATGATTGTTGCACGCCGACTCTTCTTCAACCGACCAATTGCAAGCTTTTCGATCCTTGAAGAGCTCCCTCCAAGATCACAACACCACCGTGCGCGGCCCCACGGTGGGCGTCAACTGTCGTGGTTTTGTCACGGCAAGATGTCCGGGTTAACGGACTTAGGTGTGAGGCCATCGCAACTATGTGGCGGCTTGAGAGGGGTTGGTCGGAATCGAGAGACGTGAGTTTACCCAGGTTCGGCCCCTCCGATGGAGGTAAAAGCCTACGTCCTGCTTTGTGTGTATTGATGATGAGGATGATCTCTCGGTTACAAGGGTGCTGTCTTGCTACATCTAATCTCGAGAGCCTCTAATCTGTCTATCTCTAATGACTTGAGTCTGTCTTAGCTTCTCCCTCTTGGGGCGCCTTACCCCTCCTTATATAAGTGGAAAGGGTAGGTTTACATGTAGAGTCCTACTAGGAGTAGGATTAGGACTAGTCTCTCTTGAATCCTAATCCGGGTCTTGTTTCCTTTGTGAGGGAATCCTTTCTCTCCTTTGGGCCTTCTCTGTGAGCCGCCTTGCGCCGGCTTACACGTTGTGCCTTGGGCCTGATCGTCCTGTGACCCGGTAATAGAGGTGACCTATGAGCCGCCATACGATGGGCCGGGTCATACCTCCTGCCGGGTCATACTTCCTGCCAGGTCACCAATGAGTCGCAAGCTCTGCTGGGGCGTCATTGAGTCGCCAAGTCCCAGCCGGGTCATACTTCAGGCCGGGTTATACCGCGGGGTAATATCCCCGACAATATCGCAAGGGGGGATCTAAAACGAGGAGGAGCTAGAAAACAACCATTTAGGACCTCAAGTAGATTGGGAAAGTGCATTGAGGCAAATGTTATCTGCCAATTTATTAGTCTCGTTGTCCAAATTTGTTATTTTCATTCTCCTTCTCCTCCTCCACTGATTCTCTTGTCTGCATTCTATGGTTGCAAACTGGCTACAAGGCTTTCACTTCAATAAGGCGAGCAACCATGCTGGGTGGATATCCTGGAGGCAATGGCAGCCACTAAATAATAAGTTCAATTGTCCTTGCTAACCCACTAAATAACCAATAATGCTAGCTTGCTGTTTGCAAATCAAATTGGGAATGTTGTTTTCTGTTCCATATTTTGGATTTGTAATCAAGGAACTTATACTATTTGTTATGTGTTCCTGGACATGTACATTGCATGGGTAAACTATGAATGATTTTTTCATGTCTGCAACCCCCTTTCTTTTCATAAGTACTTGCATTTGTGTATGGAATACACTGCCATTGCATATTGTTGCTTGTTCTTTAGTCGATCATTAACACAATCATTCATGTTTAAGTTTATCAATCTATAACTCATTGTGATTTTTGTCAGTGTGTATAGATAACAATATTCATCTTTATGTTTATCGATGTATAACTGCTTGTAAGTTCTGACAGTGTGTAGAAATAACTTTATTCAGACTGCCCAATTTTTTAAAATTACGGTGTGATTCATAACCAATCACTTTTGCTAATGATGTAGGGCGCATCTACAAGTCTGCATTTCCATTTTTTTCTTGTTAATATTATACAACTTAAGCCAATTGTCTTTTTTTAGTTTGGTTTTTAAGTTTCATATTTCTCCGATTTTTTATCACACTGCTTTAAAAAGGTCAGACTTTCTACTGTACCAATTTAGCAAGTCAAACAAATTTATCTTTTTTTCCTTTACAATTAGTAAAAATCAAAAGATACAAGGCATCATTTTAACTTACTCTGTCCTAATTTATAAAGAATTCTATTGTTTTACTATCCCACTAACTGGTGTTCCTGATGTTTCGGTGAAGGAAATTCCGCTCTTGTTCTCTATGCTAGTTCATGTGGATTGCCTCAGTCAGTTATGAATGATTCTTGCTGCTGGCAAAATTACTCCAATAATTTATTTGCTTCCTTCTACTGCAATTTATAAGCTTCTTACAGGATGGACAACAAAGAAGAATTAACAGGACAATGTTTTGTATGCACGGCCTATCCATTCTATTTCTGCAGCCGTGCAACACATTTATATTGCAGATGAAAAAAGGGAAATGCTTTGTTGGTGTACAGGTGCTTGACTTATGAATCTCTAACAAGGGAAAATTATAGACCACTCTCATTAAATGAGAACAAAATTGATTTTTGTACAAAATAGCAAATAATGAGGGAGTGCTCTTGATTGTTTTTTGTTTTTTTAGCCTACCTGAATCGGGGGAGACTGACTATCAATTAATGTGTTTTTCTGCTTGTATCATTCGCGGACATGAAAACATGGAAATGAAATGCATATGGTGGCTTAACCAATACTTGATAATCTTTTTACCTAAAGTAAACAATGTCATGATTTATAAAGTAAATGATAATATTATCGCTTGTGTGCTCAAGCAACATTTTAGATCTTATAACAAAAGAAAACATTTTATCACTCCTGCAGTCCACGAGAAAAGCGAAAGAGAAAACAGTCCACCATAATCTTGTCTTCCCACTTACTTTTATTGCCCAAGAAAGTAAAGGAATCTTTCCAGAAAATAGATAAACGATCATTTTCAGTTTCAAATATACAACTCCCAACTTGTTTGTTACTTCTGTTTGGTGCACGCTCATCATGTTGAATGGTGTTGTACTTGTACATACTAGAATTGCAGGCAAAACAAAGTGATGGATTGTCTACAAAATATGATCTGGTTGAATTCATATCCGGGGCAAGAGAAGCCAACCAGCATGCATGCCGTTTGGTTGGAAATATTATTGCCTTGAAAATGTAACAGTGCATTCTTGGCATCTTGCGAAATTCAACATTTTTTAGAGGAAACGCATAGGTCGAGCCCGAGAAAAAGCTCCAACGTCGCCCGACTTTGAATTAGCAAAGCCTTCAACCGACGGATTACAATGAAGTACAAAAAACAAAAACAAGCAAAGAAATTGGGGATGCGACCCCAAGGTAACAGATACATGGCACTGAATGAAGGCTAAAATGCTAGGGACAAAGAAGAAAGGCTACAACTTGGAACCTAATAGAGGGCTTGGCGGGGTCGCACCACTAGAAAAGAACTCGCAATGACACACCAACAGCGAGGGGCTTGCTTCCTCTAGAGCAAGTAGGAAGAATGAGGCACCGAGCACTACCAGCACACCAAACAAGCTACTGAAGACACAATTTGTAGCCCACAACAATAAGCATGTCGAAGACACTAGCCACTGAATAGGAGTGCCTCAGGAAGACACGACGAGAGCCAGACCTCACCAATGACACCAGCCCTCAGCCGCCGACATTTCCAGGTCGCCGTAGAGGGGAACACAATCCCCTCTTGCCAAGGCCGAGGGCATCGATCTACCGGACAGACCGAACCATGTGGCGAGGAGGGCAGGACGTCTTGAAGAGGAGTCGTCCGACCATGGCGAAGCGACACTAATGAAGAAAGAACCGCCACCACCAACAACGCCCGCACTGCAGCCAACACACCGCCCCGTCGACCCAAAGTGGCAACTTCAAGAAGGTGACAAAGCCATGCCACCGCTGCCGCCCAACGAGGGTTCTGGGTTTTCACCCGGGTGAAAGGGAAGGACGAGGGGGATGAAACTAGACCTCGAAGTCGCCTTCAAGAAGGAAACAGTGCCCAGAGTGCCGCCGACTTCGTGGCCCCCGCAACTGAAAGGATCGAGATGGAGCTAGAGGGGGGGTGGGTTAATAGGTACAATTACAAATTTTAATTGTTTACTTAACAATTTTAGGCAATATTGCGGAATAAATAAGTGAGCCTAACAATTGCTAAGATGAAGGTTGTGCTAAGTGTAATAAAGAAGGCAACAAGTAATTAGATAGGCAAGCACAAGTAATGCAAGTAAGTACACAAAGACAAGTAACCACAAGTAGGGAGTTAGGGTTAGGGATAACCGCAACTCCGAGAGACGAGGATGTATGCCGATGTTCACTTCCTTGGAGGGAAGCTACGTCACCGTTTAGAGAGGTGGGTGTTACCATGAAGGCACACCAACACAACGAAGGCTCACCCTATTCTCACCTTGAGATAACACCACGAAGGCGTTTCTCAACCACTAGCGGAAGGCCTTGAGGTGGCCTCCAAACCTTCACAACTTTCCGGGGGAAAACACAATTGTTTGATTCGTCTCCGAAGAACTCCTACCGCCTAGGAGTCTCCAACCTCCAAGAGTAACAAGATCAAGGGAACCGCTCAAAACTTGCTCAAATCATGAATTTCTTTGGTTGAGAGCAGGGGAGAGGGACGATCTATCTTTTTGTTGGAACAACACTCAAGAATCCTCACAAACGCTCTTGAGATCTAGGATTTGGTGAGAGCAAATGGGAGTGAGAGAGAAATGTGTTCTTGGAATCTTTTCACTGTGTTGGACAACCCTCACCCGAGGTGGGAGAAGACTATATATAGTGGTGGTAAGAAAATGGCCGTTGAAGACACTTAAGCTGTGCAGTCGTCGGACATCCGACAGTTGTCGGTCGTCCGGACTAACATGAGGCGTCGGACGTCCGACAGGGGTCGGTCGTCCGAGAACAGAGAGAGAGCAGGTCAGCACAGTAGTAAGGTGAAAGAGAGTGCACAACATACGGACAACCGGAGAGTGTCGGCCGTCCGAGGCACGGTCGTCCGGAGGGAACCGGACATCTGACATTTTGGCTCTGGAGGGTGGCGTCGGATTTCCGGCATCGCACGGACGTCCGAAGCCCGGACGATCGGAAGGACAGGAAATCCGAGGAATTGCTTCTGGTGGCTGGCCCCGGATTTTTGGAGGACGTCAGCCATCCGGGGGCCGGACGACCGAAGGCTGTCGAACGTCCAGAGAAGAGCGGGGACAAAAGAAGCAGCCTGGGGTAGAAACTCAATAGAGGGTTTTCCTAGATTTTTGAGCAAGTCTAGTGCGAGAGCCAGTGATCCTCTCTTAATAGTGCGGGATCCCTATACTCAAGAGTAAACAAAAAGAGATAGAACATTTTGTCTTGTTTCTCCGTACTTCACGCATCTTGGATATGTTAGTCACGATCCGCACATCAATCTCTTGGGAACTAAACCTAAGATGCACTTGATGAAAATGATTAGTTCCCTATAGGTATGTTGTCAACAATATCAAAATAAGATTAAGGGCATGATTGCACTTTCAGCAGCTGACCAAGAGATTACTCCGATCCAGAGATCCCAACCTGATGAGGACGTCAATACCATTGTTACACCCACAACCCCTGCTGCTATACATACTGGACGAGTTACTAGAGCTCGCGCACGCCAGTTGAATTACCAGGTACTTTCGTTTCTTGGAAATCCTTCTAATGTTCATGAACATATGATGCTGCCTAAATCAGATACTTTTGTTTTACTTATGAATGAAGGACCTAGCATGGACAAGAAGGATGGCCATTGGAGCGGGAACAAGCATGGAGACGAAGGTGCGCGCGCGGGAAAGAACAATGGAGCTTTCAGTGGTGATTTTTGCACTTTGAAGCCACCATAAGGAGAGCATGAAGGCTTGCACGAAATATTCAAGACACCACTTTATAAATTTCGTCCATAGGCTATTATAGGTGCTGCCCCACCTTATTTTTGGGCCAGGCCCATGTAATTTCGAAATACCTTATCATAGGCTGTTTTTAGAGTCCGTATGTGTAGGGAAACCGAGTTAGGGATAGTTTCGGACCCTCCTCCAAGGGTCCACTAAATTGCCCTCTATTCCCCCATATATATAGCCCTTAGGGCGCCGTTTAGACTTGGGTTTTGTTTAGATTACAAGTTCGCCATAGACGCAACTTCGCATCCTTCGTTTGTATTCCACGACCAGACCAAGACGTCACATAACCCCACTTTCATCATTAAAGATTTCCTCTTATATTCGCAATATCCAGATTGCATTTTCAATTTCTTGCTTGTTCTTCATTTGCGTACAGGAGATAGACCTTCGTGGTCAGGTTGATCGTGATCCGGCGTGGTCAATAACCTCTCGGAGTTGGTTTAGTGATTGCCAAGGCACGACCTCCTCGCACGTTCGTAGTCGGATCATCAAAGTCTACTCCACCGAAAATGATAGCCACCATCTCATCGAAAGACGGGACACCTTTGCCTCTATCACAACCCCACATCCACGCAACCAGCCACCGGATCTAGCCAAACTAACGAGGAGGAGGCCGCAGCACGAAGGCACCATCTTCAGATCTGGTGAAGGAGAGACTGCAGGGAAGCTCCCCACACGACACCGGCATCCACCGTTGTCTCGTAGCCCACGCGGCCGAGAGGGGTGGCCCACAGCACCAGGGTGCATCGCCCGCCGCCGCCCTCACCACCAAAGGCTGCCGCCTCAAACCTTATATCCGAGCCTGAGAGGCGTCGCGGCCGAGGGCCTCGCCGCTACCTTCATCAGCTTCCGCGCGGGGAACCTGACACCCGACTCCGGCGATGGCGAGGGAAGGGGTCGAACGGGAGGAGGGAGGTGGCCGAAGAGGTTGGTCGCTCCCGAGTCACCCTCGGAAGGGCGATGCGAGGGAGCAGGGGGAGGGGCGAACTTTAACATTGATGTTGCGTTGTTAAGCATATCTTTGTAAATTCTCCTGGGCAGAAAAGTATAACTTGCAATTTGATATATTGTCCCCAAAATACATGAGGTTCAGACGATTTCTGTAGTTTGTGATCAACCAAAATGCTCAGAGTTTTTGAAAGACCATCAATGATCTCTATTTATATAGAGATAAGTAATGAAAAAAAATTACATTCAACAACTTTAAATCTAACTCTCGGTAGCTGTAAGGGCATGAAAATGTGGTCTCAGACCTCCCATGCTAACTTGGAAAGTATGGTACCATGTCATCTGATGAATGTTTTTTTTTGTTGTTGTTATTTTCTTGCACTAGCATCGCGAAATATAAGCATATGATAGTATGCATGAGACATGTTGGCAAGATGTATTTCATTGGGAATAGATGTATCTATGAAAAGTGCATTAGTTGAGACATGCGTTGCTAGTAAAAAGAAAAGTCCAACTAGACATGCCAGCCAGGCCGTGGCCTAGCCAGTCGGCCCGGCAGTGCAGCCCCCCACGCGCCAGCCCCTCCTATCTCTCCCCTATATCCCACTGATGTGCGGGGCCAGCATGTCAAGGTCGACCCTAACCTTCTGCACCCCACCTCCCCACATCCTCCCGCAACCGTCGGCGACCCACCTCGCCCACGACGCCAAGACGCACCCTCGACCCCCTGACCGCCGTTATAAAACGCCTCGGACCCCCTTCTATCCATTCCCCTCTACCCGCGAGCTCCCTGCCGTGAAGCTGCCCAAGCCGAGCTCTGCATCGCCACTATTGGCGAGCAATCTCGCCACCGCCGGTGAGGCCCTCTGCCTCCTGTTGCCTCTGCCCGAAGCGCCTCGCCCTCCTCTACCTCCCTCACCCTCTCTCTTGTCTAGGGAAGCCCCGAAACAAGCAAATAGACGACACCCGAGGTCAACCGAGAACTGTCGCCGCTCCATCCACTCCATGCCCTCATCGGAGGATGAGCCCGTGACCACCACCGAGACCACCGCAACGCTCTGAGCACGAGGGACCCATCCGCCCAGCTTCGGTGACCACTGGAGTGGTCGCCCGCTTCGTTACCGAGCTGCCGTCTTCTCAATATCCGGCATGATTTCGATGACCAAACCGCGTTGAGCCTCCTTAGCCGTCCGATCTCACGTGCACGACCACAATTAGATCATCTAATTACACGAAGGGTTACACGATGAGAGCCGTCGGATCTGGATCTGACGCATCTCATTAGATAACTTAAACCCGAAGCGATACCAACCAATAGGAAGCTGTCACATGTCCCGACCTTATCCACGGAGGAAAATCGAATTAAATCGAATAATTGAAATAAATGGTAATTTTATAGAAAACCCCCTAGATATTAAATCAACCACAACATTTTATCCGTAAGTCCAAATTGCGTGAAACTTTTGCAAAATGACCCTTATGAAATGTACTTTCACATAGGCCAATAAAAATTGGGTTTAAATAAATTTAAATTCAAATTCAAACAAAATAAATTAGATTTTGAATAGGCCATAACTTGCAAACTAAAAATCCAAGTTAATTGATTCTTGTTGCAAATTAAACCTAATCAAATATACTTTCATCTTAGCTACGGTAATCTAATTTTTAAATACTTTAAAATTAGAACTTGAGTATTGTATTAAACAATAATAGAATTCAAATAGAAATTAAACCTAATTAGGTTTAATTTCAAATCAAAATTGTTTAATAAAACAATTAAGAAACAAATGAGTTCAGAAACATAAATAATTTTGTATTATTGTTTGACTTTAGGTTATTCAAATAATATTTGAATTTAATTCCAACCTAATTTGAATATAAATTGAAAGCCTAGGTTTAGTTTGAATAAAACTAATTCAAATGGTTTAGTAAACCTAGTAATTGTTTTGGAGTTAATACTTTACTATTAGGGAAAGATGAACTCAAATTAATTATTTCAAACCTAAACTAGTTTGAAAACTATTTGAACCCTAGCTAATGTTGGGGTTTATGTTTGACTTTGCTTAAACTAAAATCAAATAAACAAATTATAGTAGTTGTATTGGATTATAATTGTCTTTAGTTAAGACTTATTTTATAAATGACTTTAGTTTAAAACTTATTTAATAATATACCTTAGTAATTATTGGATTTGTATTTGACTCTAGGAATAAGCAGGTGATATATGAATTAAATTGATCCAACCTAAATAAATTATGAAATGACTCATAATTCGAATTGAACTTAGTGAAACCAAATTAAATTATAAACTCAATTAAATTTGAATTCAAATACAATGAGCCCTAATTAAAATCTAATTTGAACTGAAACCAGATCAAGTTATTATTTTCTGGCCTTAGTGTATTCAAGGTCGTGAAAGGTCAACAAGTTAGAATTTTTATTCAAACCTGAACATGAACTTGGCTATCCAAGATTTATAGACCATGACTCTATTGTTATGATTCTTTAACTGGATCTGACAACCACAACTTGACATCACATACTTCCTTTGTGATGAACCTTTATTGAAACTTGGATGTGAACCTTTATGTCGCATGTATACCGAATGACAACCACTATGTTGTTTTCCGAACTCTTATAAGTTAACCCTGACATATGATCTCACAGCACAATGACACTAACACCATGGACACCACTTATTGTTTGATTTATTGTATTCAATGGTTGTTCATGGTTGCTCTTTACTTATGATAGATTGTTACGAAGAGTGAAGAGTAAGTTGATCAAGATTGTGAGATTGAAGAGTTGTCAATACAGGCAAGTGGAACCTTTGATCATAACCTATGTTTTCTTGCATTGTAGTAATTTTCAACTAGGAAATCCCTATAGGATTTTACATTATGCTTGACAAAGCCCAGTAGAATGATTATAGGTACAATATACCCTGACCTTGTAACCCACGAGTAGTTGCTTAGCTGCTATAACATGGATTGGGAAACACAAATTATTACTCCACCATACAACCTCATGGTTGAATACTTAACTAAAACTTAATTAACGAATCATCTGGGTGGTGCTTTGGTGGCTGCGTGTTTTGTGGGCGACCGATCAGGCTCAAAGAGATTGTACGAGTTCAAAGTTGAGTAGCTTCCATGTGTAATCGTGAGATAATATGGGCAGAACCCTCTTGCAGTAGACCAGCAGATGTAGAATTTGCACGTAGGTTGGACTGGGTCTCTCATTTCTGAGGGGGTGACTACTTCCCAAAAGTCTTGTCTTAATCTACCTAGCTACTTCACAAGTGAACTTTGGTGGCAGGAAGGTGTGATCGGGAATTACGGGTAAGCTGCACAAACCTCTATAGAGTGTATAAAAACTGATCATGATTACCTGTGTCCCCGGTTATGGACAACTCATGAGTAACTCATCGGAGAATTGCCAGATTGAACTTATCACCTCTTCTTTTAGAAGTAATAGGTTGAACCAACGGAGAGTTGTGGTGTTGTTCCTCAGAGTACTGGGAGTGAACCCCTCTGGAGCGAAGCTTGGGATGACCGGAGTGTGCTGGGAGTCCACACACTAAAATGCTACTGACTACAACTGGAGTGCATTGGAAGTGTCATATTACTATTAGAGTAGACCACTACTACAAAGATAGGGAAAACTATTTTACGCGCAAAAGAAAACTGGACACACCAATTTGCATGTTTATGTTCCAATAAGCTAACCCTGGTGAAGCTTGATAATACATCCAATGTATTGACCCTTGTGGCTGCAATGTACCATGTTGCAGGTTACCATAACGAAGGGAAGGTATGAAGTAGGGTTACAACACTATACTCAACTCTTTCCTTTGAGTTGATGGACGCCACAAGACTAGAATGTTATCTGTGGTGCATGATTGTATTGTAAGCTAGCCCATGAGCTAAGTAGGTGTGTATCGCAAAGCACTGGATCATCAATGTAAATACTATGCATGTGTTGTTTCTTGGTATTTCATTGTCGACTCAGCTATTGATCCAGGGACTGGCACAGTAAGCGCCGAGATTCGGGGCCCTCTCAGGAATCGGGTCGTGACAAGTGCTAAGAAAGAATATGTGCTGGATCAACCACTTGGTCACCGATGCCTCGAGAGTCACATGATGACATGAATATGTTTATATCTCGCAAGAAAGATTTCAGTGTTGTCAAAATTATTATTGTATCTTGCATGGATCAAGTGCTATAGAAACGATTTGAACGATTCAGCGCTATTGAAATAGTCAAGGCATTGGAAATTCTGTATCACAAGGGACTGACACGTCTCAAACGTATCTACTTTTCCAAACATTTTTGCTGGACTCTAATTTTCCAGATTTTTGGACTCTAATTTGCATGATTTTAATGAAACTAACCCGGACTGGCGCTGTTTTCAGCAGAACTACCGTGGTGTTATTTGTCCAGAAATAATAGTTCTCGGAATTGGACGAAACTTGTTGTGAATTATTCTGGAACATATGAAGAATTATGGGGTGAAGACCTACCAAAGGGGGGCAGCCTGTGGGCCACAAGCCAACAGGGCGCACCCACCCCCCTGGGCGCACCCTGTTCGCTTGTGGGGCCCACGTGGCTCACCCGACCCTAATTCCAGTCCTTTAGAGAGAAGATTTCAGCATGTTTCACGAGACGGAGCCGCCGCCACCTCCTGTTCTTTCTCGGGAGGTCTGATCTAGAGTCCGTTTGGGGCTCCGAAGAGTGGAGATCGTCGCCATCGTCATCATCAAAAAATCCATGATGCTCACCACCGGGAGTGAGTAATTCCTTTGTAGGCTTGCTATACGGTGATGGGTGCGGATGAGATTGATCATGTAATCGAGTTATTTTGATAGGACTTGATTCCTAGTACCCACTATGTTTTAAGATTTATGTTGCTATGACTTTGGTATGCTTAATGCTTGTCACTAGGCCCCGAGTGCCATGATTTCAGATCTGAACCTATTATGTTTTCATGAATTTGAGAGTGTTTTAGATCCTATCTTGCAAGTTGTTTGCACCTATTACGTGTCATGATCCGCATAACCCAAGGTGACAATATTGGGATTCTTTCCGGCGATTGTCGTAGTTTGAGAAGTTCATGTATTCACCATGTGTTAATGGTTTGTTTCGGTTCTCTATTGAAAGGAGGCCTTAATATCCCTTAGTTTCCTTATGGACCCCGCTGCCACGGGAGGGTAGGACAAAAGATGTCATGCAAGTTCTTATTGCCAGCACGTATGACTATATACAGAATACATGCCTACATTATATTGATGAACATGAGCTAGTTTTTGTGTCGCTCTAGTGTGTAACTGTTACATGATGAATGTCATCCATATCTATCCATCGCTGATCCATGGCCTACGCTTTTCATATACTGAGTTTTGCTAAGTTACTACTGCTGCTGCTACTGTTTCAACTACTCCAAAACTGCTACTGCTACTGTTACTATTACTACTACTATTTTGCTTTGCTATAGAAGGATAAACCAGGTGTGGTTGAATTGATAACTCAACTGTTAAGACCAATAAATATTCTTTGGCTCCCCTTGTGTCGAATCAACAAATTTGGGTAAAATACTTCCCTCGAAGACTGTTACGATCCACTATACTTGTGGGTTATCAAGACTGTTTTCTGGCGCCGTTGCCGGGGAGCATCTCTCTATTTATTATGTTCACCAAGGTTGTCCTATTGTCACTATGAAGAATCTGAAAGACACTAAACCAAGATCGTCCCCTCTCATATGAGAGGAGGTAAGGAACTGGCATCTAGCTTTGCTTTTGATTCACCTACTGTTCTGAATCGACTTATGACACCACCACTTGATACTTGTTTTGATATGTCGCAAGTACTTGATGATGCTACTTCTAAAATTAATGATGATACTACTGCTATGCTTGATGAAACTAAAACTGTGCCACTAAATGAATTACTTGATGCACATATTGCTAAAGCTAGATAACTTGAGAATGCTGAAATTGATGAAGACTTTGAATCACCTATTATGCCTAGCTCTCCTAATAGATACAAATTGCCTGATGTACCTGAGGGCTATGCTATGGATGGAGAAATAGCTAGAGACTTTCTGTGGCACCCCGATCCGACTGGAACGGGAAAGCCTCCGCACGTCAGCCCAGGATAACACCTGACGCACGAGAGGTACATGATACAACATTACAAGCACAAATATGTATTTCATTTACGTGAAATATGGCATTACATCGCTGATGAATACAAGGGTTGACATAGCTCTGAGGCTATCAAAATGGCTGCGGAAGTCTTGGTCGAATGGCACGTCGTCTCTGGCTGGACTCCATAACTCGCAGGACTGGCAGGATTACCATCTAGGGTGACCAATCTTCTCCTGGATCTGGCAACGTGCAAGGCCAGGTGAGTACTTTGAATGTACACGCAGGACAACCAAATACATAGCATCCAAACAAACAAATGAAAATACAAGTCCTGTGCTCATACAAGAAATTACCTCATGGCAACAGATGACCATGGCATGATACTAATAGGAAATATGGATCTAAGCATATCATGTCATAATATAATGAATTGGAAAGTCATGGCATGGCATATACATATCAGGAAAGAACCTAGCAAGGCATATGCTTATTAGTAAATAACATGACATGGCATAATTGTATCTGTCAGATATGCATCAACTACACTGAAAAGTAAACCACTCTTACTTTCCGAGAAGAATTAAGAAGAATACTGATGACCCACAAGTATAGGGGATCAATCGTAGTCCTTTCGATAAGTAAGAGTGTCGAACCCAACAAGGAGCAGAAGGAAATGATAAGCGGTTTTCAGCAAGGTATTCTCTGCAAGTGCTGTAAGTAACGATAGTAGATAGTTTTGTAGCAAGATAAATTGTAACAAGTGACAAGTAACAATAGTAGCAAAGATGCATCAAGGTATCCCAATCCTTTTTATAGCAAATGACAAGCCTGAAAGTACTCTTATATTAAGCAAGCGCTCCCAAGGACACATGGGAATTATGTCTAGTCATGTTCATCATGTTGAGTTGATTCGCGTTTGCTACTTTGATAATTTGATATGTGGGTGGACCGGTGCTAAGGTGCTGTTGTTACTTGAACTAAGAACCTACTTATGATTAGCCCATCTCGCAAGCATTCGCAACTACGAAAGAAGAATTAAGATAAATCTAACCATAGCATGAAACATGTGGATCCAAATCAGCCCCTTATGAAGCAACGCATAAACTGGGGTTTAAGCTTCTGTCACTCTAGCAACCTATCATCTACTTGTTACTCCACTGTCGGTGCACTAGGACTAGGGTACCCAGTGCCCCTGACTTATGCACAGGTAGTAGTAGTACAACACATCAAAATGCATACAGTCAAGACCCAAGACTCCGGCAGAAGCAACCTACGCTGACCAAAGCAACACCGGCAAGGTCGATGCAATGGCCCAGGACAGGCCCAAGCTGCGCCAGCCGTGTACCCGGTGCCTGCCAGGGACTGAGGCGCACGCATCCTCAGGAAGACCCGGCAAGCCATCCCCTGGCAGTCGCGAGCCGATCGGCCACCGCTCCACTGCATCGCAACACCAGTCATTTGTCGATGCGGTGTCGAGCCCTGAGGTGGCTAAGTTCCTCTCGCCAAGTACGTGGCGGCGCACCGGAAGGCAAATTACACCCATTTGACACCCGTCCAGAGGCGTGTCAAGATACTAAGCAATAGTTAGCCAAAGCGGTGGTAGAAGCTTGCCGGGGATGCATCCCTGCACGCCACCTAGACTAGCATTTATGTCATTTTGTCCTAAATGCCAGAGTTAGGTATGATATCACTGTTAGCTATCTAATCACTAGATAATGTTTGTTTTGCCAGTGTGGTTGCCTCTTGAGCTATAAAAGGAGGCCCAAGGCAACCTAGCTAAAGATTAGGACTTTTGGGCACTTGTACTCGAAGAGTAGCTGTCCTGAAGGCGACCTTGCCGGGTTTGAGCTATGCGTGTGCTTCGTGCTCCCCCGATCAATCCACCAAAGTAGGAGTAGGGTTTTACGCTTGCCAGCGGCCCGAACCTGGGTAAAACACGAGCGTCTCATCGTCGTGCTATCTCACCACCTCTGCTCTTTGTGCAACGTGACCTCACCCCTGCCGAACCACAAAAGGGGATGATGGCCCCATAGGTGATCGTGTGCATCGTGACCCGAGATCTTTGGCACGCCAGGTAGGGGCGGGGTCATTTGCATGAACCTGAGATCATGAGCAGCGTGTCGATCTTCATCGCCGTCATCTTCATCTATGGCTCCAAGGAAGAAGACCGGCGCGATCGCGCATCCCTCCACTTTGAAGGCCCCCTCGCACGCAGCTACGGACGCCATTGGGACCGCGACGGCAGTGAGTGAGGTGGGCGTCGTGGGTGACGCGACTGGCGTGGGCGGCGCCACCGTCGTGTCTCCCGTGACCGAAGCTGGAGTGAGGAACGCTGAAGAGTAGCAACAACAGCAACATTTTGGCAGGCTCGGCCCTAGTGCCACGGGAGGAGGAAATGTTCGGTCTCCACCTCCCCGCCGCACCAGCGGCGGTAGCCACAACAGCGGCGCCCTATCTGGGGCAAGCCGTTGTCATCCAGATGCGCCCGTCGCAGGCGCGTGCCTCGCCCGGAGCAAGATGGGGTGCCGAGCGGGGCCGTAGACCTACAAGTTCGACCTCCTCCACGTCAGACCGCCTTGGCAACCGGGGCACGTCGACAAGAATGCGGCGACGCTCCTCTTGGTTCCACCAGGAGTCGAGCGACATCACGGTCCGCATCTTTAGCCATGCCGGCCATTGTAGCGGAAGCAATGGCGCCGGCTCAGCTGCTGTTAAACTTCCCGCTGGTGGCTGATAAGATGGACGAGTGGAGAGCCACCATCCAGTGTCTGATCGGCTTCGTCAAAGCCAGCAAATCACAGCATGCAGATCCATCGCGACGCCCGCGGACGACTACGTCGGCCCAGGCTGACGGTCATGTCGAGGGGGCCGCACCAACGGTGCAATCCCCTCCGCGACAACAGACCCAGAGGCAGCCGCAACGAGCTTCACATGCCGACGAGCCTGACGAAGCGTCTATGGCTTCATCCGGCCAGCACGACCGCCGGGACCAGCGGCGTGTCCTGGAAGACCGGCGGAGTGAAGACGCGCGCATCACCGTAGAGCGACGCCGGTAAGCACACCGCCAACCTGACAGGTGCAACGGCCCAGATGCTGGCGACCCCGCGCCCAGTGCTGGCGGGTACCTGCATTATGAGGTTGGGTGCCCTGCCTTCACTCACGAGCTGCGACAAGTCTGCTGGCCATCGGCCCGAGCTTTCAAGCCTGAGCTGACGGAGAAATAAGACGGGAAGCTAAACCCGGCGGAATTTCTGGGCATCTATACGATAGCCTTCAAGCCGCCGGAGGAAGAGATGAGAAGGTGCTCCCCAACTATTTCCCTTTGGCGCTCAAGCCAAATGTGAGATCATGGCTGATGCATCTGCCGGAGAACTCCATTTCATCATGGGCTGACTTGTGCAACGAGTTTGTCGGCGCCTTCACAGGTGGCCACCAGGAGCCAGGACAGCCCAGTGACCTACAGGTCCTTCCGCACAAGGAGGGAGAAACCTTGCGGAAATACATCCAGAGATTCAGTCGAGTACACCGCAATATCCCAGAGATACCCCCCGCAGCTGTGATTGCCGCGTTCCTTTCGAACGTGCGCAACAGGAGGATGCGGGCCAAGATGAATGTCAGACTCCCCAATACCGTCAATGAGTTATACACATTGGCGGAGATGTGAGCTCGTGCTGAGGAAGGAAGGCGACTCCTCGGAGAGGAGGCTGGCGTTGAAGTCGACTCTGACGACGACGACGATGCCCCTGGCCCGAAGGGAAAAAGCCGAAGGCGCAGCAAGAAGCATAAGGGAAAGGCAGTGTTGGCCGTCGAGAGCTTTGGTGATCTCAATGCCGGCAAGAAAGCCAAAGCCGAGACCCCCGGCAAGGGAGCTGTCGCATGCGCTGATTGCCAGGAGGCCACGACGGCCGAGAAAACCGGAAAGTCCGACGGGCCATATTGCAAGATCCACCACACCAAAGGTCATGATATCCAAGAATGCCGCCAAGTTTAGCAACTTGCTGATAAGCAGAGGGATGAATACGAGAATCGCGACAAGGAGAAAGGCCATGATGGTGCTGCCGGGAAGGGCCGTGGTGGTAGAGGAGGCCGCCGCGGCAAGGCCCCACAGCAGAAGGAAAAACCTGCTAGAGGTCGTGAGAAGAAAGAAGGAGATGATATGAGTGATGATGAGGATGATGAAGAGTCCAGTGATCGAGAGTTCCAGAAGGCAATTGAAGCTATGTGTGTTGACGGGGGTGCATCCTTACATTCCTCTCATCGCCAGCTCAAACAGTGGGACCGTGAGGTCAACGCCATGGAGCCAGCTGCAGAGTCCAGAAGGCCACTCAAACAGTCCCGCACGCCTATCATCTTTGACGAAGAGGTTCATCCTGACCGCACCACTGCGGTTGGATGTTTGTCGTTGTTGGTCTCCCCAACAATCCGCAACCCCAAAGTAACCAAGATGTTAGTTGACGGCGGGGCAGGGTTAAACTTAATCTCCCCAAAGGTGGTTGAAAGGCTGCAGATCCCTGATGGGGAGCTCAAATCTACGGGTACGTTCCAAGGAATCAACCCCGGCAGGAGCCGACCCAAGGGAAAGATCACTTTGCCTATGACGTTTGGCGGGGAGTTGAACTACCGGACTGAGAAGGTGGTGTTTGATGTGGTCGAACTCCCTCTGCCTTACAATGGAATTCTTGGTCGCCCAGCTCTGGCGAAATTCATGGTAGCATCCCACTATGCTACAACACTTTGAAGATGCCAGGGCCCATTGGAATCATCTCCATCCCATCTGACAAGAAAGATGCAGTTATATGCGTAGACAAGATGTCTCGAGATGCGGTAGCAGCTGAGATCGTAGAAGCCCTAGCTCCCGCCAAGGAATCAAAGGAGAGGAATAAGTCTAGAAGGGACACCGGCAAGGACTCTGGGAAGCGCGCCTCTTCGGAGTGCGCTGCACCCGCTGATGACCTGCCCGAGAGTTCCACTAGCAAAAGATCCGAGGTTACCAGTCCTGCGACGAAGAAGATCCCGGCAGGGCAGAAGGGCGCTGATGGTACGTTCACCATCAGTTCCACCCTTAATGACAAATAGGAAAGCGCGCTCGTTGCCTTCCTGCGGGCGAATGTCGATGTGTTTGCTTGGCAACCATCTCACATCCCCGGTGTTCCCAGGGAGGTAATTGAGCACCACCTAGCTGTCTGCCCTCATGCCAGGCCCATCAAGCAAAAAGTCAGGAAACAAGCCTTGGAGCGGCAGCAGTTCATCCCCGAGGAAATAGAGAAGCTCGAAGCAGCTGGTTTGGTTAGAGGAGTGATGCATTCAACTTGGTTAGCCAACCTGGTAGTGGTGCGCAAGGCGAATGGGAAATGGAGGCTCTGCATTGATTTCACTGACTTGAATAAGGCATGCCCGAAGGACCCTTTTCCCTTGCCGCACATCGACCAGATTGTTGATTCCAGTTGCGGGTGTGACTTGCTTTCCTTCTTGGACGCATACTCTGGATACCACCAGATATTCATGGCCAAGGAAGACGAGGAAAAGACCGCGTTCATAACTCCATGTGGCACGTACTGCTTTGTACGTATGACCTTCGGGTTAAAGAGCGCTGGTTCTACCTTTGCAAGGGCCATGCAGATTGGATTTGAACCTCAGTTGCACAGGAACGTGGAAGCTTACATGGACGACATAGTAGTCAAAACCAAAGATGAAGCAACCCTCATACAAGACTTGAAAGAAACTTTTATGAACTTGTGCAAGATCAATCTGAAGCTCAACCCTGAGAAGTGTGTGTTTGGCATCCCATCCGACAAGCTGCTTGGGTTCTTTGTCTCTTAGTGAGGAATAGAAGCCAATACTGACAAGATCAAAGCAATCGAGCAGATACAAGCGCCCAAGCCCGTCAAAGACGTAAGACGCTTGGCCGGGTGCATTGCCGCGTTGAGTAGGTTCATCTCCAAATCCGCTGAACACACCTTGCCATTTTTCAAAATTCTGAAAAAGGCCGGCCTGATGAAATGGACCCCGGAAGCAAAAGCAGCGTTGCAAGATCTGAAAGCTTTCCTTTCCTTCGCTCCCACCTTGGTCGCGCCTAAACCACAAGAACCGTTGCTGCTATACTTGGCGGCAACGAATCAAGTGGTTATTGCAGCGCTAGTGGCGCAGCGAGAAGTGGATGAAGATGCAGCTGCCGCGACTGATTTCGCCAGGGGAGGAACCAAAGCATCCGCGGTAGGACCTGATACAGATCAAGGGGAACCTAAGCAAGCAAGCGAAGGCAGTTTCAAGGAAGTGGCAAATAAGAAAGTGGGCATCGGCCAGTGTACTTTGTCAGCTCCTTATTACAAGGGGCTAGGTCAAGGTACTCTGGAGTGCAAAAGTTGATCTTCGGCCTTGTCATGGCCTCGAGGAAACCGCGCCATGACTTCCAAGGCCACGAGATCACAGTTGTCATCCGATTTCTGCTGCAGCGCATACTAAGGAACCTCGAAGCCACTGACAGGATAGTTGAGTGGGCGCTGGAGCTGTCAAGTTTTGGTTTGAAGTATGAGAGTACTTCCACAATTCAGACCAGGGCGTTGGCGGAGTTCATTGCAGAATGGACGCCCACGCCAGACGAAGAGGCTCCAGAGACAATTCTCCCCGGCAAAGGAGCGCCTAAGGAATGGATCATGTATTTTGACGGTGCTTTCTCGTTTCAGGGCGCCGGAGCGGGCGTACTCCACGTCGCCCCCACCGGAGAGCATCTCAAGTATGTGGTTCAAATGCAATTTCCCCGGGAGGAGGCCACCAACAACACCGTTGAGTATGAGGGACTCCTTGCCGGACTCAGAATCATCATGGAGTTGGGAATCAAGAAACTGATCATTCGAGGAGACTCTCAACTCGTGGTGAAAAAGGTCAACAAAGATTATCAGAGTCTGTTGACGGAAGCATACGTGGAAGAGGTGACAAAGCTGTACCACGAGCACAAAACAGCATCGCTGATCATCTATCAAAGTGCACAGCACAGAAGCTTCCTGTGGAACCAGGAACTTTTGTCCTCCGTCTCACTCAGCCATCAGTATCCCCATCAACGATGACCAGAAAAAGGAGAAAGCTGAACTCCGGCAAGCATTTCCCAGCAGAGATTCCTGAAGCCGCTGGTAGAGAGGCTGCCGGGGATGGTCTCGTTTCGGTTGGTGAGCAGCTCCCTCCTGCAGAACCACGGGTTCTTGTGGTCGAGGTAAGCGCTCCCACAAACGAGGTGACGCCTTTAGTCCTCGTTGTCGAGCCACAGGCTCCAACCTGGGCACAACATATAGTCCACATCCTTCAAACAGGAGAACTTCCTGAAGAGCAAGAAGAAGCCGAAAAAGTAGCCCGTCAGTCAAGTATGTACCAGTTTGTCGATGACACTCTGTACAAAAAAAGGCCAAACGGTGTGAAATTGAGGTGCATTTGCCGGGAAGATGGACTGAAGCTGTTGGTAGAGATTCACGGAGGCATGTGTTGGTCCCACATTGGATCAAGGACCCTTGCCGGAAAAGCCTTCTGGCAGGGTTTCTATTGGCTCACTACCCTCCATGATGCAACTGAGCTGGTCACCAAATGTGAGGCTGCTAGTTCCATTCCAAGTACATCCATCAACCAGCGCAAGCTCTCCAGACGATCCCTTTATCCTGGCCATTCCCGGTATGGGGGCTCGATATTTTGGGCCCCTTTCCCCGCGCAGTCGGGGGCTTTGAATTCTTGTTCGTAGCAATCGACAAGTTTACAAAGTGGCCTGAGGTGGAACCAGTGAGGAAGGTGACCGCACAGTCAGCTGTCAAGTTCCTGAAAGGACTAGTGTGCTGTTTTGGAGTGCCCAACAGGGTGATCACCGATAATGGCACCCAGTTCACAAGCCGCACCTTTATGAAATACATCCAAAGCCTTGGAAGCAAGGTCTCCTTCGCCTCTGTTTCCCACCCGAGAAGCAACGGGCAAGTCGAGAAGATGAATGCTGAAGTTTTGCGAGGGCTGCCGGTGGTTCTTTGGTCCCTCAGAACGACACCAAATCGAGCTACCGGCCAGACGCCCTTCTCCCTAGTATATGGGGCGGAAGAAGTTCTCCCCACGGAACTCATATATGGGTCACCTCGAGTACTTGCCTATGATGAACTAGAGCAAGAGCAGCTACGGCATGACGACGCCATGCTCCTCGAGGAAGATCGTCTCCGGGCCGCTGTGCGTGCTGCACGCTACCTGCAAGCTCTGCGTCGCTATCATAGCCGTAGGGTCCACGCCCAGAGCCTTGAGGAAGGCGACCTTGTCCTTAGGCGTGTTAAGTCTGCCAAGGGTACCAACAAGTTGACGCCGAAGTGGGAAGGCCCTTACCTGGTAGCACGAGTCACCAGACCTGGTGCAGTCCATCTGGAGACCGAAGATGGCACTAAAATGCTTAACTCATGGAATATTGAGCATCTTTGTAAGTTCAACCCGTAAGGCGCGGTTGCCGGGCTCAGTCCCCGGCAGCCACCTTTTGTACAAGCCTTGCCGCAGTTGCATGTAACCCTTTGTACAGAGCTAGGCACAGACCCTGTGCATGCAATAATAAAGCTAGGCATTGCATCATACCATCAAACTGCATGTTTTGCTATGCATTTTTATGTTGCAATGTTATCACTTTTAAGTTTTAGGAATTTACTAGAGTAACTTGATGAGCCTATTATCCTTGTTGCCGCGTTCTCTCTTGCCAGAGGACAGAGGCCTCTTGCCCTACATGTTTGACCACTAGGAAAACAAGGAAGGAGGGCGAAGAAACAAGGAAGGTGGCCCGTCGTACTCCAGAAAGGAATACTACCTCAAAAGATAAGTATAATCGCATACTCCAAGCTCGAAGCCATTTTCTCCCTTAAGGAAACCCTTGCTACCCTCTTTGACTATGTATCGTGGAGTCCTTAACGCAATGGAAACCTTTATCGGGACGAGCTATTCCCCAGCTGCTGTCGCTTATCAGCTCTGGGGAGCCGCGCCGATACCGACAAGGGCCCTGCCGGGGAATAATACCAGCTTGCTGCCGGGGGCTCGCTCCCCCTTGGCGCTCGCGGTACATATAGACCTGACAAATAGTTCCACGTGGCAGAGACAAACATGCTAACACAGTACAAACAAGAGGAGAAAGGGACAATACTTAAGGAAGAGAAATAACGTTCTTTCATTCATTTTCGATACAAGATGGATAAAGATACATTATAGGACGCCCCTTAACTAACTCTATATTTGACTTTCTCCTCTAGGAGCAAGCTACAAAAAGAAGAAAAGACGGAAGGAGGGCCTAAGCAGAAGCCCAGCCTGACCCCGTCAGGACCGGCAGGGTGCGGCTCGGGAGGACCACCGGGAGGGAAGACGAAGACGAAGTCCATGAGCCTGCCAAGGCCCAGCTGGGAAAGGAGACAACGCCCAGATCAAGAACCCCCGACAAATCGCTCTGCCGGGGAGGGGGAGATGGGGGCTCGTTGGCGGTGATGGTGCGACCGGCGGTCAGCTGGAGTCCAGGTCGTCGTACTCCGACTTGACGGCCTGGGGCTCGCTGTCGCCGTCTTCACCGACACTGTCCTCCTCGTCACTGTCGCTCGAGGAGGAGCTTTCGTCGTTGTTCGAACTCTCTTCACAGCAGCCAAGACGAGCGCCCGAACGCCCACTGACCTTGATAGAGAGCGTGTAGGCCTCCACCAACTTGAAGCGGAGGATGTACCCACTCATGAAGTTGTGGGCACGTGCAAAGGTTTTCCACCCATGCCTGAGGAACATGACGCGGGGCGCCGGAAACTCGACGTTAGCCTGCGTGGCGCCATTACTACTGCCGTGCACGCGCAACCACATTACATGCGGCTTGCTGGCCTCCACCACCCTGGCGAATGGGCGAGGGAGCCGCAAACGGCTATGAGGAGGACTACGTAGCCTGACGACGAACTCCAGCGTCGTACCTTCAGTATGTCCCATCGCTAGGGGAGTCACCGCCAACGGAGGAGGGTCGGGTGCGGCTCTCCGCCTCCCCCGGCCGCGAGGCCCGCTCCGGCCCCGACCTCTTCCAGCGCTCCCACCGTGCGTGCGGGGACCACCTTCCGCCACCACGGCTGAAGCAGCGGCATGATCCCGAGGGGAGACTCTCGTCGCCGCGCCAGAAGCTGGAAGTCATTTCCACCCCCTTGTCATGGCGATGACTGGTGCGTCCAAGGACGGAGAAGAAGGGCAAGCTATGTAGAATTGCCATTGAGGAGGAGAAGGGAATGGATGAGCATCGCCCGCTGTGACCCCCCAATTTATAGGGAGGGGCACGGGGCTGGCTCTCCTCCGCTCCAAAGCGGCCGCCCATCTCCACCAGTCCCGCTACCCACGATCATGGGCGAACAGGTAACCGCCCCATTGCTCCAATCCCTGGCACTGCAATTTCTACCACTCCATGCCTTTGAGCCATGCGCACCCACCGCAAACTCCCCGCAATACATGCGGCGCGCGTGGCAGAAACGGCCTGAGGTAGTAGTAAGTGCTGGCTTAAAAGTCGGCAGTTACTCCCTCACATTGCGTGCCTGTGCATAAATTTTGGGCCTGACCCAACGGCGCTGGGCGAGCGCGTTTGGGTCAGACCCGGGGGCTCCTGTCGGTGCACTAGACTAGGGTACCCAGTGCACGTTACTTATGCACAGGCAGTATGTCACGCCCAAGATGCGATCCTATCCTTATTTTGGCACGAGGGCCTCGACAGGGATAGAAGCGCATCTCGTCGTTTCGCAAGAATGGATATCATTACAAGTACATGTAATGAAGAGATGAGTATATGGAATTGGCTTACACTCGCGACAAGCTACATCAATATCACATCAATACAACAACATATCCAAACATCATACAGAAGAGCAGGGTCCGACTACGGATTAAAACAAACGATAAAATGACATCCATCCTTACTATCGCAGGCTGCCACTTGGAACCCATCCTAGATCGATGAAGAAGAAGAAGAAGAACTCCAAATCAAACAAAGCATTGCTCTCATGTCAACGCATCGCTTTACCTGTACCTGCAACTGTTGTTGTTTGCACGGGAAGGCCCTTACCGGGTAGTACGAGTCACCAGACCTGGCACAGTCCATCTGGAGACCAAAGATGGCACCAAGGTGCTTAACTCATGGAACATTGAGCATCTTCGTAAGTTCTACCCGTAAGGCGCGACTGCCGGGCTCAGTCCTCGGCAGCCACCTTTTGTACAAGCCTTGCCGATGTTGCATGTAACCCTTTGTACAAAGCCAGGCGCAGACCCTGTGCAACAAATAATAAAGCTAGGCATTGCATCATATCATCATCCGTACATGCTCATTACGCATTTTTATGACTGCACTATTATCGCTTTTAAGTTATAAAGAT
Organism: Elymus sibiricus; assembly: GCA_039707655.1. Taxonomy (NCBI): domain Eukaryota; kingdom Viridiplantae; phylum Streptophyta; class Magnoliopsida; order Poales; family Poaceae; genus Elymus; species Elymus sibiricus. The sequence goes on along the minus strand of CM077665.1, from coordinate 213,307,573 downwards.
TTGACTAGAATACTTGATGAAACCGTAATCTTTGTTGCTGTTCTCACCCTAAATGCTTGACCATCGAGAAAACAGGGAAGGGAAACAAAGGAACAAGGATGGCGGCCCATCACACTCAAAAAGGGAGATACTGCTTGGAAAAGATAAGTATATCGCATATCCAAGTTCAGTACCTTTCGATTTCTCAAGGTAACCCTTAGTATCTGTCGGATTTCGGGCTCCGCAAAACCCTCAAGAAGTTCGAACACAGGGGCGTGTGCGAAGATCCCCTGCAGCCTCGCCCTACCTAGCTCGCAACTCGGTAATTTGTACGATGAACTCGCACGATGACGAGGAAGCAGATGCGCACGATGATTTACCCAGGTTCGGGCCGCTGCGAAGTGTAATACCCTACTCCTGCTTTGGTGGATTGCCTCACGAGGAGGTTTGTGGATGAACTAGTACAGTGGTGCGACGCCTCGTGAGGGCGCTTTGGTGGTGTTACCTCTCCTCTATTTGGTGTCTCTCCCCCCTCCTACGGTGCAGCCTATCCTCTATTTATAGCCGCGGCCCGGGTCCTCCTCCCTTATCGCAATGGCGGGAAGGGATCCCACAATGGCCAAATTCGAAGGGGGACAGGAGTACATCCCCGCCCTGTCCAAAGGTGGTCTTCGCCTGCAAAGTGGCTGCCGATGATGCAGAGGTGGGCTCGGCGATGACATCCGTCCTGCAGGGCTCGTGGTCGTGGTCTTGTTGCACCGGAATGGAAACCTTTGGGTGGCGCTTTGGGAACCCGCATACGTCCTTGCTCCCTTTGCACCAAAGGGTAAACTGCACCGTCTGGCGCGCTGGCGCCCGCCTGTCCTTCCTTGCGTCATCCTTGACTCCTGAGGCCGGGTTCTGCATAGAGATCTCCGCCACTCCGAAGGGGGCCTGAGGAGGCCCACTCCTTGCTGGTCTTGGTGCCGCCTTCCTCACGAGCTCGGGTCCTCGTGAGGGCCTTGTCTTGAGTGAGGTCGCGCCAGGCCGTGCTTGGCTCATGAGGTGGGCCCTGTCCTGGGCCGCAGGCAGGCAGGTCTGGGTACCCCCGTTCCCAGAACGCCGACAGTAGTCCCCGGGCCCAAGGAGCGCTCGAGCTGGCTTCCGGGCAATGCCATTGAGGACGGCCCAAAGCGCCGCAGGCCCCAAACGCCTGCGGGCCAGGCTCTATACGCGTCAAGCGCCAAGGCGGCGACGCCTCCACTCCCGAGGGCGTCAAGGACCTCCCCGGTCAAACTGATTTGACACCTGCGCGCTGCACCGGTCATCATTACCTTTCTTTGAATGCGGCTATTCCCTCGGCCTTCTCCCCTTGGGCCGCGCGGATGCGACCCTTCAGAAGCTGACGAATTGACGTGGGGCAGGGCTGCACGCCGCCCGGGACGCGAGCGGGCGCCGGTTGGCCCTTGGCTGTATATAAGCGGGCGAGGGCGAGAAAACCCTCAACACATCTTCATCTTCTTCGCCTCCCAATATCCAAGCCGCCGCTCTCCCAGTCATGGCTCCGGTGAGGAAGTTCTCCGCCGCCGAAAAAGGGAAGGCCTCCGAGGAGAGCCCTGCCTCACCGCCACCTAGGAGGGGCTGCGGTCGTCCCCGGAAGCATGCCGCGACGCCGGTGGTGGTTCCCCGTGGGCGCGGGCATGCCCCAACGCGGCCTGGGGTTATCATCGGCAGCCGCGGGGGGGCTCCATCCAACGCGGGCGGCCGCAGTGGTCGTGGTGGTGGCGCCCGCGGTGGGATGCCGGTGGTGGCCACCCGGCCGCCACGCCCGCGGCTCCATTCAGCCGACACGGCCCAGGAGTTTGTGGTATGGGCGGAGAGGCCGGCGGACGCTTGGTTTCAACTCCCGTGCTCCTTCACGGAGGCGCTGCCGGTCGGGGGGCCTGCTGGCCTATGGCCTCACGCCGACGGCTGCTGCAGCGCGGCCTCGTGGGTGGAGGTCGAGGTCACCCCCGGGGGTTACGTGTATCTGAACCGCGGGTGGCAGACGTTCGCCCGCGCCCGTGGCTTGGAGGGGAGGTGCACCCTTCACTTCAAGTACGAGGGGGTGGCGACGCTCTTTGTCAAGATCTTCGGAGGAGAGGGCGAGCCCCTGGGATGCTGCCCGAAAGACGACGGCCACGGAGATCTTGGAGATGAGCTTGCCCTTCACGATGGGTGCCACGTCTCTAGAAGCCGCGACACCCCCTTCGAGGAGAGCCCGAGCAATAGCAGCGACAGCAGCTATGGCGCGCCACCGCGCCGGCGCGCCCGGACCTCGGGGGGTAGCCAGCCGCCGCGGCGTCGCTCCTTTGCTCCGGAAGCGGCCACGCCAGCACGCCTCCACGGGCCCGTGAAGGAAGAGGAGGACTCCGACTGAGTGCCGGTGCGCCGATGGCACGGCTCCCGGAGCGGCAGCCCCTGAGGGGGCTTTTTTACTTTCTTTTTTCTCCTCTTCTTCCTTTCCTGTAATCAAAGAACCAAGGGGGGGGCTATGGGCGTGTAATGAGCTTCGGCGCTTGCGCCCATGTTAGTACCCTTATCGTGTGTCCTGGTTCTTGTGTCATTGTTAATTGAAACATTCTGCTGTTCGCGGTTAGGGTACTTAGCTTGACATGCTTGCGGTAGGCTTTTCGTCGGGGAGTTTTGGCTATGGCGCTTGGGGAGTCCGGGCGTCCTGGGTCTTCTTCTTCTTACGAGTGAGGCAGGTTGGGAGCCCTTTCGGCACTCTGTGTCTGTGTAGGGGAACGCAACAAAAAACAAAAAATTTCCGACCTACACACCAGCCCAGGACCACTATGGACACTGCATACAAGGTTTGATCTTTTTCGTTACCTACTCGTAGCGCAGCGGAAGTAGAGTCGATGACGATCGGCGGTGCAGATCCCCACAGCTAGGATTTACAACCTCCCAACCGCGAGGATGTATACCCTCATCTGCCCCTCGGACAGCCCTCCGGGAGGCGATCAGACAGTCCCCCGGACGGTGTCGCGGGCAGCCCTTCGGGAGGACCTTCGAAACTCAGACGGTCACTCGGACAACCCTTCGGGATGACCTTCGAAACTCGGACGGTCACACGGACAGCCCTTTGGGAGGCACTCTTGAACTAAGACCGAAACTACAATCTCTCTACAGAGTTGCACACATACGGTGTCATCTATCCCGCAGGGCTTCGCCGTCCAGAACTAGTTCCTGCCGGAACCCAAACAACCTTTCGGCTCTACGAAACTATTTCGCGGGGAGGGAGAGAGAAGCCAGAAAAGTCAAATGGCATGTGTATGTGAGAGGGGATGAGGTTTGGGCAGCCCCCTCACCTCCTATTTATAGGAAAACCAAGGGGTAGAGTTGCCATTCCAAAAACCCAAAAATGCCCCCACTTTATGTCATACACAAAGGGCATAAGAGGGAAAAAGGGATGCCATGTGGAGCTCCATGGATCTCCACTCACCTTGGCCGGGCACCCCCTTGGGGGCCCCCCATGAGGGGCTTCCTTGGCCCCCAAGGCCTTCTAGAAGCCTTTTGGGAAATATCCCAAAAGGTGGTTTTCCAAATATATCCAAAAAGCACTTTCACTATTCACGACGACATTTTTCAGCGTCCGTTCGAACTGAAAATATTTATGTGGGCTTAGAACATTTCCAGTACCCACTAAAATAAATTTCAATGCATTCTGGAACAATTCCGGATTAGTGGTTTTCATCGGCGAAAAGCATCCGAAGCGGTTCCGGCAGCTCCGGAACATTTCCGGTTTTTCTTCCAGAAAATTCCCAGAAGTTTCCATACTGATTCTGGCACCCTCCAAGAATTATCAGGCATGTGCCGAAACCAATTTGACTTAATGGTATCCCCTGAAATAACTTTTCAGTTTTACCGAAACTGTTCCGGTGTTCTCTCTGCGGAACTTTTCCGCTGTCCGAAACTTTTCCGGCGTCCATAACTTTTCCGGTGATTTTCTCTCAAGCTCCCTGTCTAGCATTCATCAGATAGATGACCCTTAAGCGTGTGACCCTATAGGTTCGGTGAAGTATAGACATGACCCGGAACCCCTTCCGATCAATGATCAACATCGGAGCCGTGGACACCTATATTGACCCCTATACCCACACGAATGAATATTTGAGTGAACCTCCAGTTGTCATGTGCTATTCCTGTTTTAGGACCGAAAGTATGTCTCGAGGGGGGGGGGTGATTAGACTACTTGACCAAATAAAATTTCTACCTTTTTCCCAATTTTAGTGTTGGCAGATTTTAACATTCATGGCAAGTCAAGTACACCCTACACATGCATGTCTAAGAGTATAGCAGCGGAAAGTAACAACAAGCATGAGTAGAAAGGAAGGGTTGGAAGATCAAGCGCAATTGTTGACACGATGATTTTTCCCGTGGTTCCGATAGGTGGTGCTATCGTACATCCATGTTTATGGAGTCTTCAACCCACGGAGGGTAACGGTCGCGAGAGTCCACGGAGGGCTCCACCCATAAGGGTCCACGAAGTAGCAACCTTGACTATTCCATAACGGCTTCCGTCCACGAAGGACTAGCCTCACTATGGGTAGATCTTCACGAAGTAGGCGATCTCCTTGCCCTTACAAACTTCTTGGTTCAACTCCACAACACGAAGTAGGAGGCTCCCAAGCGACACCTAACCAATCTAGGAGGCACCACCCTCCAAAAGGTAATAGGCTCGGCAATGATGATGAACTCCTTGCTCTTGTGCTTCAAGATGATAGACTCCTCAACACACAATCACTCTCTCACATATTTGGCTTGGTGGAAGAGATGGGATTGGTGGAAAGCAACTTGGGGAGGCTAGAAATCAAGATCCATATGGTTGGAGTGGATGATCTTGACCTCAACACAAGGGTAGGTGGCTCTCTCTCAGAAAACTATATGGGGCAAGTATGGAATAGTTCTGAGTTCTTCTCTTTCGAGTAGGTGGTGGTGAAGGGGTATATATAGGCATCCACAAAAATCCAACCGTTACACACAAAACGACCAACTCGGTGACACCGATGTGTTAATCTCGGTGGTACCGAAGTTCCCAAAAGGTGGCAACTTTTGAATCTCGGTGAGACCGATATATAACACTCAGTTGTATCGATAAGGTGACCAACGGTCAGATTGCCCATTCTCGGTGACGCCGATCCAACAATCTCGGTGGTATCGATATTGTGAAACTGCGTAACAGAAAGTTGGCAACCCAAACTCGGAGGCACCGATGCAGAATCGGTTGCACCGAAAAGCTATGGTTTGGCATGAGTCTGTCTGAGTATGGGAATCGGTGGCACCGAGTGGACAGTGTTGGTTGCACCGATTTTGGATATTTGACTTTGACAGACTTTTGTGGAAGAGCTTGTGGGTGTTTTTTGTGACTATCACTTGTGCACGTATGAGCATTTTTTTCACCAACAGAACCTCACCCCCTTTTAATAGCATTGGCTTTCCTATGGACTCAAAGTGATTTCTCACAAAGTAAAATGTAGAGTCCTCTTGCTTGAAGCTTCGCCAATCCATTTCCTTGCATCTTGGTGTATTTCCACAATCTCCACAATCCTTTTGCCAATCCTATCATTGAACTTTTCCTGAAATATACTTAGTGGAAACATTAGTTCAATGACTTATATGTTGTTATTAATTACCAAAACAACCAAGGGAGCAAATGTGCTTTCAATCTCCCCCTTTTTGGTAATTGATGACAACATATAGATCAAAGCTTCGACATATGATATAATCAATGAATATAATCGTCGCTTTGAGAAGTATGTGATAAGCAAGAGCTCCCCCTAAATTTGTGCATTATTTTAGATTTGCGTTTGAATGCAAATGCACAATCGATTAGGTACATGGGGCACTTCTTCCATGTCACATACATCTTGGTGGTGTGCGAGAATAATAAGAGTTAACATCATAGCACAACACAATCAAGCAAAGGTGAAAGATCATCTCATAAGTAGCATAATGATAGGAAATAGTGGCAGCACACATTAAGCGTATGATCAAAACACCAACAAATGTTTAACACAAGCAACCAAAAGACCAAATGTTTTTGAAAAAGCGATAAAAACCAAACGCTCTCTCACTCGAAGCCTAAAGATCTATATATACTTCTCCCCCTTTGGCAACAAGTTACCAAAAAGTTCAAAGGCATATATCTAAGCATTCTTGGGCTGATCTCCTCCAGTTGTTGATGAAGGAGTCGAGAGAACTGCGTCGGCGAAGATCTCAGCTGATGTCGTGGATGGAGTTGGAGTGGCAACTGGAGGAACTGGAGCTGATGAAGAGGGCCTCAAATCTGGAGCTGGCACGGTGGCTGATCTGGCCTGGGTAGTGAAGTGTGTGCCTGGCCTGAGAGGTGAGTCATCCTCATCATCATCATCATCAGAAGACTGAGGAAGAGGCACAGAGTCAACTTCCTTCTTGAGCTCATTGACTGTCTTGGTCAGCCCATCCACCTTGTCATTAAGGGTCTTGATCCTGTTTTCGAAGATGCTGACAAGACTGTTTTGATTGTCCAGAATGTCCTTAATGTCCTTCTGCATGCCCTGAACTGATGAGATCAACAGATCCATTTGCTCGTTCCTGGATCTAGGGACTTGAGCACTAGTGGCTCTAGCTGCCTCTGCCTCTGCCTGAGCTGCAGCTGATGTGGGATGATCTGGGTCCATCACCACAACGTTGTCCTCTAAATCTGGCTGTAGGGGCAAGTGGGGTTTGTCCAGAGCAAATATGTGCTTCTCCAGCTTAGAGTTGATGAGCATCTGGATATAGGGTGCACAGCATGAGCGCTTCTGATCAGCAGCAACCCTCTTCACTGTCTCTACAATCAAATCCATAACTCTAATCCTGGTGTGTCTGTCAAGATGGATTAGCATGCTGATGGAGTAGCCTCGGATCATTTTCTCATCTCCTGACTTGGGCATCAAGGTATGCCTCAAAATAGTGTTCATGGTGCGGAGGCTAGCCTGGAGGAAGTAGATAGAACCTTACTTATGAGATTTCTAGTTAGCAGCAGGGATAGCATTGTACATGTCCTTCATAGCATCATGGCTCTCCTTGGATTCTGAGTAGACATCCAAGTCACCATCCCGCACCTCTGGGACTCCTAAGATGGCAGCCCAATCATCAACAGTAGACTCGTATCTAGCTCCTTCAGTCATCCATACAATCCTACCATCTCCATCGAAATGAGCAGTGGAGTAGAATTGCATGATCATCTCATCATTCCATGCTCTAAACTCTTTGCCAACAAACTCATCCAAGCCAATGCAGTGAAAGTTGTCTTGAACATTTGGAAAGTAATCTTCATTCTCCTTGATGTACTTCCAGTCCACATATCTCATGTCACTCATAGCTGGACTCTTGTCAAGCAGCATAGTCTCATAGAAATCCTGTTGCTCCTTGGTGTAGAATCTGTAGTCCACAACTGTCTTTCTCCTTTGGGCATATGGATCAACAGCTCTCCATGCCCTCAAACCAGAATCCTTCCTCTTCTTCATATCTTCAGCAAGTAGATGGCTGGCATTATGTTCAGTAAGGTGTGGTCTAAGCTTCATCAAGGCGGACATAACATCTTCATCCTCAACTCTGGAGGTAGTTCCCTTGTTCTTTTCAGAAGCTGGAATTTGTCTGGATAACCTCTTAGGCTTTTCAGCAGCAGCCTTCTTGGGGGCAGACTTGGTGCTCTTGGATGTGCCAGTCTTTGGCATAGCATCAGCCATAAGCTTCTTTTTCTTCTTGGGAGGGGCCTTCTCAACATGTTCTTCCTCCTCCTCAGCAGCAGCACCAGCAGCCTCCTCAGGGTCCTCAAACATGGAAGTTTGCCTACCAGTGACATAGACAATCCTCTTCCTGGCTCTCTTCTTCTCCCCTGCCTTCTTAGGCATAGATTTCCTTGGGGGCTCAATGGACATGGTAGCTCTAGCACTCTCAGGTGCTCTCATAGCCTCAGAGCTAGCATACTCCTTCCTGACAGCTCTCCTGGAAGATGTAGCTTCATTAGCAGACTTCTTGGTAGCTTTCTCTTGCTTATTGGCAAGAATCTTCTCTGGCACAAAATCTGAATCCTCCTCATCTGAATTCAGCTTCTTCCTGGCCCTAGTAGCAGCCTTGGGCAACCCATGAGAACTGGGGGTGCCTGGATCTGAAGAGGAACTAGACTCAGGGCTAGTGCCTGAACTCATGACAATGTTCTGATCTTGGAAGTTGTTCTCACTGTCCTCAGCACTTGGCATACTCTCCCTGTGAACAGAATATAGAGGAGTAGAAGAGGATGAGTCATCACAAAATGCAGCTGTTTTTGAAAGTTTGAACTCAGAATTTCTCAAATTTTGCATTCTGCCAAATGTATGTCGGTACAGCCGAGACAAATTTTTCGGACCCACCGAGACTAAGAACCTGCTTTCCAGGAACTTGGCACCTTTCTCAGTTACACCGAAAATAGGCACTCGGTTCCACCGAGGTGTTCTCAGTGTGCCAGAAAACCAAATCGGTGATACCGATTATTTTGCATCGGTTCTACCGAGATACATGAGGCGGACGGCAAAACCTAAAAAATCCATCATTCGCTATTCTATTGAGATTTCTTGTGGACAAATAGATGTGCAAACGGTGGCTTATAGATAAAATCAACGTCATTGTGCAAGAATCGGACGGGGAGCGCAATAAGAATCGAATCCGTACCCTAACTTGGCGACGGCGGCGAAGATGCCCGTCGACGGCGAGGATCCCAACGGCGGAGGAGCGCGGGGAGACAAGGGTGATGACCAGGGGGTCCTTTGCGGCAGCTTAGGGTTTTGGGGCGCGACAGTTTGAAGATTGAATTTCGAAATGTCGGGTCCACATCATATATACCCCTCACTGTCGGTGTCACCGATTCTAAATTTTCGGTGTCACCGAGTTCCTCAACTGTCAGTTGACAGGGAAACTCGGTGTAACCGAGAATATAGAATCGGTAGTACCGAGATAGAAAACCAAATCAACCCTAGGCATTCGGTGAGACCGAGAATTGTGGGTTGGTTCCACCGAGATGCACTTGGGAGGTTTTAATGGTCAGTCCTTGTCGATACGGAACTCCAAGTGCTCCACACACAGAGGGATCGAAAAGCACTTGTTAAAATTTTGTGATGTAGCATGAATAGAATATGAGGTGAGAAAGCATAGAGAGCTAGAGAGTGGTCCTAGGCATTCTTGTCCATCCAATTGGCAAAAGATAAATCAAAAACCAAATAGCAACAATTGGATGTCCTCGAATGGGAAAATAAATGCAGACCAACATGCTCACACAATAAGATGTCAAATGAAATCATGACAAACATGCACATACATACTAGCATCTAACAAGCACTTGGGCGATGACGAAGTCATGTATATATGAGTATATTGACTTAGGAGCCAAGTAAGAATACTTGATCATAGGTCATACTCATTGTTTAAGCACAAGTGGGGTTACCACTTTTACATAAAGCATTTAATGTTGTCACATACTAAGAGATGCTTTAACTCAAGTCTTAGAGTAAAGCTCCCCCTTGATGTGACATCCCCCCATAGGAGGGATAAACTAACCTTGGGTTTTGTCGATGAAGACTTCATGTTGGTGAGGTAGTGGTGGATGCTGAAGGTTGATGAAGATCACCAAGAGTGGGGAGCATCCTTGTTGTTTCCTTACTCTTCTCACCTACATGGGTTAGTCCCAACACACAAGAGACAAATACAAGGATATCTATGGACATGGAGTGCAAAGCATGTGTAATGATGTCCATTGATTTGTTAATTACCTTGTCCCTTGCTTACCTTTGAGGGAATGTGTGACTCCTTGAACTATTGCATAGAGTTGATGTTGATCGCAAATAATTCTTGCCAATAATGAATGTGAGTGAATTTCATTGGCGGAGTCACCCCTCAAGAACTCTCTAGTTCTTCTTCTAGGGGACCCACATCAAGTTGATGGGGATCCTTGGTGTTGAAGTAGCCTTTGTAGAAGTTGAGCTTGAAGTAGCCTTGGGAACCCACTCCACCATAGCTAGGGATTCATCTTCATATGAGTCAATGTCCTCTTGAAGCTTGTTCTTGCCCTTGAGCTTGTGGTCTTGTGGTGGAAGGTCATCTTGAGTGTTTGTTCCCTTGGGAAGAGTATTTTCATACTTCTCCTTTTGAGTAACAAACTTGGGCTTGGGGTATTGACCTTCTTCCCATTCAACTCCATTTGCGTTGAAGTAGCCAACACCATGGTTCTTTCGGTATCCTCCGTGCTTGCGTACAATTTCCAAAAATTTCTTACACCCGGCAAGACTCTTGTAGATACCTTTCTCTATAATTCCTTTCAATAAAGCGTTTTCTTGCTCAAGTGTAACTTGGCTAAGAGAATCATCATTAGTGGAATCAATAGAACTATTAGAAGCAACATCATTAGGTTTAGCATTTTTATTGTTGCTACCAGATGAAGAACCTTTCTTGCCTTTGTTACTAGTTTGTTTAGTATTAACTTGTGGCATGAATGTAGACAAGAGTAGTCGTTTGGCTAGATAAGATGAAGTCTTCTTTCGGAGATCGTCATTGATAGCTTTAAGAAACTCATGCTCTTGCTCCAAGTTGAGCTTCTTGAAGCGTAGCTTCTCATGAGTCCTTACAAGCTCTCTATGATCTTCAAGAGTAGATTCATGAGCTAACTTAAGAGTGTTTAGTTCTTTAGTTAGTTGTTCTATTTTCATCTTATCATCATCAATTGACTTATCTTGACTAGCATGAGAATTATCAAGTTCACTTTTACTAACATTACTAGTTTTATCAAAGAGCAAGTCATCATCACAAAGCAAATCATCTTCATCACTATTGAAATCAAGATACTCGGGGTGTGATACCTTGGGGCCTTTAGCCATGAAGCAACTTCCACTCCCTTCATTTGGTGAATCAAATAGATCATAGGAGTTGGTAGTCACTCGAGCAATTCCGGCAACACCATCATTTTGACTATGGTCGGAGTCGGAGTTATAGCTTCTCTCGGAGTAATTGTCAGAGTCGGAGCCGGAAACCCATTCACCAACATGAGCTTGATGTTTTCTTCTTGTGTAGCTCTTGGTGTACTTGTCCCTCTTCTCCGAATCTCTACTTCTCCTTGAGGGTCTTCGTTCATAACGATCATCTCTACTCCTTCTTTCTCATTGAGGTGATTCATTCCTTGAGCTTCGTCTTCGAGGTGACTCTTCTCTTCGTTTGTAGGGAGCCGTGCAATCATTGGAGTAGTGTCCGGGCTTCCCACAATTGTAGCAATTGCGGTCACGACTTGACGAATGCTTCTAATCATATCTTGAGTTGGAGCTTCGTTCTTTGCCTCTATTCTTGTAGAACTTGTTAAATTTCTTGACCATGAGGCTTATCTCTTCATTGGTGACAAGGTTGTCGCTTGAAGTTGCGGGAGCATCACTTGTGGCTTTGTAAGCACCGCTAGACTTGTTGTGAAGCTCTTCTTTGTCTTTGAGTGTCATCTCATGAGCAACAATCCTTCCAATGACTTTCGTAGGCTTGAGATATTTGTAGTTGGGCATCATTTGGATCAATGTGCACGGTGTCGTATCTCTCATCCAAAGCTCTAAGTATCTTCTTGATGATGAATTTGTCGGTCATTTCTTCGCTTCCTAAGCCGGCAATCTCATTGGTGATGAGAGCTAGTCTAGAGTACATCTCTGCGACTCCTTCACCATCCTTCATCTTGAACTTGTCAAGCTGACTTTGAAGAACATCTAACTTGGACTCTCTCACGAAATCGGTTCCTTCGTGCATATCAAACAAAGTATCCCAAATCTATTTTGCATTCTCAAGGCGGCTGATTTTGTTGAAGAGAATATCGCATGCTTGAGCGTTGTATTGCAACATCTTCAATTCTTCCGCAGTCGCTTCACGATCCGGTTCCTTTCCATCACCAAAGAATTCACCTTGCAAGCCAACACACACAACAGCCCAAACGGCGGGGTTATGACCAAGAATATGCATTTTCATTTTGTGCTTCCAACTAGCAAAATTAGTGCCATCAAAGTAAGGACCTCTATGGTGATAATTTCCCTCACTAGACACCATACTCTCGTAGGTTGTGAGACCAATGAAATGGAGACCAATACTCTGATACCACTTGTAGGACTGAAAGTATGTCTAGAGGGGGGGGGTGATTAGACTACTTGACCAAATAAAATTTTTACCTTTTTCCCAATTTTAGTGTTGGTAGATTTTAACATTCATGGCAAGTCAAGTACACCCTACACATGCATGTCTAAGAGTATAGCAGCGGAAAGTAACAACAAGCATGAGTAGAAAGGAAGGGTTGGAAGATCAAACGCAATTGTTGACACGATGATTTTTCCCGTGGTTCCGATAGGTGTGCTATCGTACATCCACGTTTCTGGAGTCTTCAAGCCACGGAGTGTAACGGTCGCGAGAGTCCACGGAGGGCTCCACCCATAAGGGTCCACGAAGTAGCAACCTTGACTATTCCATAACGGCTTCCGTCCACGAAGGACTAGCCTCACTATGGGTAGATCTTCACGAAGTAGGCGATCTCCTTTCCCTTACAAATTTCTTGGTTCAACTCCACAACACGAAGTAGGAGGCTCCCAAGCGACACCTAACCAATCTAGGAGGCACCACCCTGCAAAAGGTAATAGGCTCGGCAATGATGATGAACTCCTTGCTCTTGTGCCTCAAGATGATAGACTCCTCAACACACAATCACTCTCTCACATATTTGGCTTGGTGGAAGAGATGGGATTGGTGGAAAGCAACTTGGGGAGGCTAGAAATCAAGATCCATATGGTTGGAGTGGATGATCTTGACCTCAACACAAGGGTAGGTGGCTCTCTCTCAGAAAACTGGATGGGGCAAGTATGGAATAGTTCTGAGTGCTTCTCTTTTGAGTAGGTGGTGGTGAAGGGGTATATATAGGCATCCCCAAAAATCCAACCGTTACACACGAAATGACCAACTCGGTGACACCGATGTGTTAATCTCGGTGGTACCGAAGTGACCAAAAGGTGGCAACTTTTGAATCTCGGTGAGACCGATATATAACACTCAGTTGTACCGATAAGGTGACCGATGGTCAGATTGCCCATTCTCGGTGACGCCGATCCAACAATCTCGGTGGTACCGATATTGTGAAACTGCGTAACAGAAAGTTGGCAACCCAACGGAGGCACCGATGCAGAATCGGTTGCACCGAAAAGCTAGGGTTTGGCATGGGTCTGTCTGAGTATGGGAATCGGTGGCACCGAGTGGAAAGTGTTGGTTGCACCGATTTTGGATATTTGACTTTCACAGACTTTTGTGGAAGAGCTTGTGGGTGTTTTTGGTGACTATCACTTGTGCACGTATGAGCATTTTGTTCACCAACAGAACCTTACCCCCTTTTAATAGTATTGGCTTTCCTATGGACTCAAAGTGATTTCTCACAAAGTAAAATGTAGAGTCCTCTTGCTTGAAGCTTTGCCAATCCATTTCCTTGCATCTTGGGGTATTTCCACAATCTCCACAATCCTTTTACCAATCCTATCATTGAACTTTTCCTGAAATATACTTAGTGGAAACATTAGTTCAATGACTTATATGTTGTTATTAATTACCAAAACCACCAAGGGAGCAAATGTGCTTTCACTGTTGCTTCGCGATATGTTACAAATACCCGAGGTGAGACATGTTGGCATCCCCGTGGATCAACAACTTGTCCACTATGCCAGTTACCTCGTTACCGGTATCGTTCTCTTTTCTCGTTACCGTGTTCCGGCATCCCTGTGATCAAATCACCCCATGTCTGGCCAGACGATGATGGATACCGTAACACTGAGAGGGCCCGAGAATATCTCTCCATTGTCAAAGGAGCAAATCCCAATCTTGAGCTATCTTGTTACTTGCCATACTTTTCCGTGAACCCATAAGCCGCCGTAATAGCCACCCAGTAACGGATGACGTTTAACAAACCCCAAAGTTCACGAAGCAAGCATGAAGGAACTCGATACTCTCATGGTCTAAGGAATTATGCAAACATTAACTATCTCTGTGTTATTAACCATTAACTTGTGACGAATGTATCTCATAGCATAACATCAATCCGGGTCGATTCAACACAAGTGTTCTACCAACATTGCGCCCTCAAAATTGCCGGCATAGCCATGCCCATGATCAGGAAAATAGGATCATCATGCAATACTTGAGCCAGTCTTAGAGGCAAGACTAGGAATACATTTTACCGTTTATTATACCACACGTGCATATGAGTCTTCCTTCGAGCCTCGTGGTTATTGTAGACTCGAGAACCATAGCAGTTATAGCATGGAACATAAACATAATTATGAACTTGGAGATAAATAATATCATTTATTATTGCCTCTATGGCATATCTCCTACAGACTCCCACTTGCACTAGAGTCAATAATCTAGTCAATGCTAATGCACTTTACACCTATGGCATACTGGTGTGAAAAATGCTTCACTTGTGGTATAGCCTGATGTCCAACGGATCTGACAACTTCAGTTCCGTGTGTATCGTTGCATATCCTCGCGTTTTCACCCTTTCACAAAATTCATATTTTGTGTGGACTTGGCTTTGTATATGTGTGAATCATAGGTCGAAACCTTGATTCCTCAGACTGAGCTATGCAGCAACTATCTGCAATAGTGTCCCATTGACCAAAGCCATCTTGGAACCATACTAAGTTCATGAATGAACTATATGATTCAACATCTTCTTTGTTGCTTCCAAAACGTCAACATACTTAGCCTTTGTTATAGAATTCGCCACAGTAACCTGTTTAGAACAATTCCAACTTACCGTGCCACCGTATTGTGTATTACACAAAACCTTAACTTAAATCGAAAATCGCATGGAGCATTGATGAAGACTGTATCGATGTAATTACTTACAATGAGCACTTCATAATCTCTGCTTGCGAGAAAACATCTCATCAGTGCTACTTTAGTACTCAATGACATTTTTCACTGTTGTTCTATGATCAGTTCTTTGATCACTTTGGTATCTATACTCGCAACAGTTTGGGAGTATCGGACATATCTAGTTGTTTTACATACCATGGAATACATGATTAATCCAAACACAAGAGTGTGTGGAATCTCCATCATGTATTTTGCTCATCAGTGTTTTGGGACACCGAGTCTTACAAAACTCTTTCCATGTGACTTCGGCAAGAATCACTCCTTGGCGGTTTTAGTGCTAAATGGTTTTAGCATCTTGTCAATATGTATTTTTGCTTAGACCCATTAGGCAAATCTATCTCCATAGATCATTATGCCTAATAGCAAGGCTATTTAGCCCAAGCACTTCATCGAAAAACTATTTTCAAATGAAGTCCTAATTCGTGTCAAGAAATTTATTTCCAATTAACAATGTGTCAAGCACACAAGGTTTTTAGAAATATTATTATGCTCCCACTTACTTTCTTGAAAACACAAGCATCTTCATTATCCATTGATGAAATCAAACTCTTTTGATCATTTCATCAAGATGAAGATTCCAACTCCATTTTGCTCTCTTCTGTCCATTGCTGGAACTCTGAAGTTTGCATACTCACTAGCATCCTTTGGATCGACAAAATACTTTGGACTGTATCACATACAAATCCTAGTTTGTATTCCCATTTCATGGAAATTCTTTCGCCATCCATGTTTCATATCTCATGATTGAAATATGTATTAATTGCTAGTTTAACCCGAACCAACTTTAAGCATCTCTATGGTGAAACAACCTCATCGTAGTCAACTCCTTGAACTTGTTATTGCAACAAGTCGAGCTTTATGGATAAAAAAATTTATCCACATTAGTTTATAGTTTCATAAATATTCGTTAGACTCTAAGTCTTCCGAAAGGTGTATCAAGGTTTTAATCTTGAATCACTTATATGGAAACTATCTCGGATTGTATTGGCATTTAGCCAATTCCGGAGTCAGGGCCCATCAATGCTTCCTTGTGTATCGTAGGTATACTGTTGTCTAACAACAATATCTCGTATGCGCACCTGAGAGGTTTGCATGAGTTTTTCCTACGTGGTTCAGCTACAAGTTCGACCGAAGTCCATACATCTCATGTAGTGGCTTCCGTATCAGTCGCCGTAGGAAACTCTGGAATTACTTCCAAGGTCTCTTTCCTTTGATCTAATGACGAAGATACTGTTTATCTCGTCGAGTTGCACTGTTCTACCACTAACCTTTTTGAAAGAACAGTTTTCTTCAAAAACCATACCGTTCTTTGTGGCAAAACTCTTAACCTCGGTATAGTGGTGGGGGAATACCCAATAACTTGGGATAACCTACAAAGTAGCACTTGTCTGATTTGGAATAGGTTTGTAACCTTTTACACAAGCCCCATATTCCAAATGTTAAGAACAGATATAACATGGTTGGGCATACCATACCATGGCGTCATTTCAACAGACCCGATGGATCTCTTTTCAGTGTAAAAGCCGCAGTCTCTAAAGCATCACTTTAAAAGGGATAATGGCAAATTTATTTATGTCATCTTTGATCTTACCATGTCATGAATGGTTCGATTACATCTTCACGGACTCTCCACTTGCAGTGGTGTTCCGGGAGGTGCAAGTTATGAAACCCCTTTCACAACTCATCAGACATTCGCTAAACTTGTAACTCAAATATTCCTTTCTGCAATCGAATTGTAGAAACATAATTTTCTTGTTACAACAACTTCTACTTCATTTTTGAAAACCTTTCGAATGATTTCAAAAGATCCAGACTTACGTCTCATCAAGTAAATATCCATATATCTACTTGAGTCATTTCTGAGGAGAGATAAATCCACTACCTGCAACAACATTTATTGAACTACACACATCAAAATGTATGATCACCAATAAGTTTGTTGCTCGTTCCTGATGGCATGTGTATGGTATTTCAGTCACTTCACTTTTCGGAGGAAAGTTGCAAGTGTCAGATGATTCAAAATCAAACGACTTCAAAATCCATCATAATGGAATTTTCCATGCGGGTTCCTCCAATGTCACCAAATGCAGTGCCACACATGTGTGGTATTCTCTTAGTCTTGCGACATTTAGCGTCAGTGTTATGGATGTATCATATTACCATCAATATTCATAACATACATCCCATCTTGGATGGAAGCATGGCCCTTCATGTTATTCATAATACTGAACAACAATTGTTCTTTTATGAACAACCCTTTTGCAACAAACATTGTGCACTAGGTTAGAGTGTATGAAACTCTAAAATGAATTATGAAAGTAAACACAGAGGTAATACATTAATATCATTATTCATAACATACATCTCATTCATAATGAAAGTATGGCCCTTATGTTTATTCATAACACCGAACATCAAAAGTTCTCTTATGAACAACCTTCTTGCAAGATACCTTATGCAAAGGGCTAGAGTGTGTAAAGCTCTAAAATGAACTATGAAAGAAAATACATAGGTAATACACGGATGGAAGGTATATTAACTTTTACTATGTTCCCAGCGTGTATCAAGACCTCATTCCTGGCTAGTCTTTCATTCCATAGTAGTTCTTGCATCGAGCCGCAACAGAATGCAATCGAGCGGGTATCTTTGTGATCAATTCACAATACCCAAGAATTAGTGATTAACATGTTTAACCATAATTCCCAAGAACTATATCTTTGACCAGCCTTCTATACATCAAAAACTTGTATGACATTCATACATGAGCTGGATATTCCAGTCTTCTTTCTTTCTGCCTTTATAATTCTACCAGTTTAACTTTTAGTATTTTTCCTACTCTTAGAAGAAGCACCCAACTTAAGAGTGGCGTTTAGCCCCGGACTTCCTAGGCGTGAAAGTTTCACTAACACCCTTCGGACACTTCCTTTCTCTTTAAGTTGTTGTTTTATTCACCTTCATTTACATGACAGGCGTTCTCCTGGATCCCTCTCTTATCAGTCTAATGGATAGTAAACACCTTTACTAATAGTTTGCAAACAAAAATTGCTTTGGATATTTTATATCTTTCAGCTTTTGTTTGTATCTGAAAATTAATTTTCAGTTCCATGAATATCACATAACTATCCCAAAACTTTCGAAGTTCGGGTCTCATGGAAGCAAACGTATTGCACTTGACTGAAATGGAATTCTAGCTTTTGGATCAAAGGACGAGAGTCACATGATCCATAGCATTAGCGGGAGAATACCGAAAGCATGCGATAGGACAAAGTCCTTCTCGGCACTCTTGAGGACAATCCTCACATTACGTTACCAATCGTAAAGTTTTAACCAGATAAATAACAGCTTATTCAATTTTAACAGGGAAGGTGGAAACGCGAGCCATTATTCTACAACTATTATGCAAATTTCACTTAGACGATGTCCATAATTAATTGCACCGAGAATTAAACAAGTTAATTCTACAGTGCACTCCCACTCAAATCAATATCTCTCATAATTGATTGTGAGTGATTCAAGACCCACATTTCCATTCAACGCCATTGTTCGAGATGAACACTGATGGCGCGAACTTCAATTGGTAGGCAAACTTGCCAATCACATCACCATGTGACTCTTGTTCATCTTTCGATGCGTGTGTTCCGAGCTCAGGACGATCCTGCCATGAACGTCAAGATAACCAAGTGATCTTACTGCGAGGTCTGACCTCACCCGCCTTACACCCGTACAATCGTTCGTACCCATGTAGATCATGGCGCACCTCGAAAGGAAGGATGATGTGACGGTGCTACACTTGGGAGAACACTAACTAGTTGATATTTTTGTGAGAGATCACCCTAATAAAAAGCGACAACCGCGCAATCAAAAAGGGTGCATCAAGAGGGATAAACATCTCAGGCAATTCATAATAGCATGATATGGTATCGCCCCTTCTGACGGAGAAGTCAAGTATTTCTTCGTCTTTGGCATTTTGCGTCGGTGTTCACCTTCGCGAAGATCGCCACCACCTTGTCGATGCACTAGACAATATTGCTATCTTTATAGCTAATAAAATAAGTGCATTACTTAAGGTTGACACGCAGGTCATTAAAGTGACAATCATATGGCTCCAGCCATCATGCCGAATCATGACACGCAGGTCATGTTAATCAAATTACATCATATAGTCATCTCATACATAATCAAATTATTATGAGAGCATTGCTATACCACATCATATGCACATGCAAACCCTCCTGCAAAACCAAGTTAGACGCCTCTAATTGGTTTATGCAAGAACTTGTTTTTCGTGGCTTCTAAGGTTTCAAAACAAACCGAAGCTACCAACGTCCATCATCAAGTATGATAATTCAAGTTGCTAGATTAACTTTGTGGGGCATATGAAACACGAGATAATAAAATCTCGAGCCCCATACTGAACTTCGTCATACGCATGACCCCCGTGCAGATCATATCTGCATTGCCCTTTCGTCTGCGAAATTTCATCTTTCTTTTTAACTACAGTGGAATTCAATGAACTGTTAGCACTTCGTTGATCAATCAGGATCGCGGATTGCCAGAACATTGAAACTCCACCATGCTATTATCAAGATCAGAAATATGCAAATCTCATGGAAGCAACAAGAACATTGGGTAACAGATTTCATCTGCTACCCGCACAAATAATTTTCAGTAGTATAACTCATCTACTACCTAATTATATTGTGCAACACCCATACATCTCTATGTATTCTAGAGCGCAACCTGCATCTACGCATAGCACGGCTCATGATGCCACTGTAGGGGAACACAGCAGAAAACAAAAAAATTCTGACCTACGCACCAGCCCAGGACCACTATGGAGATTGCATACAAGGTTTGATCTTTTTCGTTACCGACTCGTAGCGCAGCGGAAGTAGAGTCGATGACGATCGGCGGTGCAGATCCCTGCAGCTAGGATTTACAACCTCCCAACTGCGAGGATGTATACCCTCATCTGCCCCTCGGATAGCCCTCCGGGAGGCGGTCGGACAGTCCCCCGGACGGTGTCGCGGGCAGCCCTTCGGGAGGACCTTCGAAACTCAGACGGTCACTCGGACAACCCTTCGGGAGGACCTTCGAAACTTGGACGGTCACACGGACAGACCTTCGGGAGGCACTCTGGAACTAAGACCGAAACTACGATCTCTCTACAGAGTTGCACACATACGGTGTCATCTATCCGGCAGGGCTTCGCCGTCCAGAACTAGTTCCTGCCGGAACCCAAACAACCTTTCGGCTCTACGAAACTATTTCGCGGGGAGGGAGAGAGAAGCCAGACAAGTCAAATGGCATGTGTATGTGAGAGGGGATGAGGTTTGGGCAGCCCCCTCACCTCCTATTTATAGGAAAACCAAGGGGTAGAGTTGCCATTCCAAAAACCCAAAAATATCCCCACTTTATGTCATACACAAAGGGCATAAGAGGGAAAGAGGGATGCCATGTGGAGCTCCATGGACCTCCACTCACCTTGGCCGGCCACCCCCTTAGGGCCCCCCCATGAGGGGCTTCCCTGGCCCCCAACACCTTCTAGAAGCCTTTTGGGAAATATCCCAAAAGGTGGTTTTCCAAAAATATCCAAAAAGCACTTTCACTATTCACGACGACATTTTTCAGCATCCGTTCGAACTGAAAATATTTATGTGGGCTTAGAACATTTCTTGTACCCACTAAAATAAATTTCAATGCGTTCCGGAAAAATTCTGGATTAGTGATTTTCATCTGCGAAAAGCATCCGAAGCGGTTCCGGCAGCTCCGGAACATTTCCGGTTTTTCTTCCGGAAAATTCCCAGAAGTTTCCAGAATGGTTTTGGCACCCTCCAAGAATTATCAGGCATGTGCCAAAACCAATTTGACTTAATGGTATCCCCTGAAACAGCTTTTCAGTTTTACCGAAACTGTTCCGGTGTTCTCTCTGCGGAACTTTTCCGGTGTCCGAAACTTTTCCGGTGATTTTCTCTCAGGTTCCCTGTCTAGTATTCAGCAGATAGATGACCCTTAAGCGTGTGACCCTATAGGTTCCGTGAAGTATAGACATGACCCGGAACCCCTTCCGATCAATGATCAACATCGAAGCCATGGACACCCATATTGACCCCAATACCCACACGAATGAATATTCGAGTGAACCTCCAGTTGCCGTGTGCTATTCCTGTTGCTTCGTGATATGTTACAAATACCCGAGGTGAGACATGTTGGCATCCCCATGGATCAACAACTTGCCCTCTATGCCAGTTACCTCGTTACCGGTATAGTTCTCTTTTCTCGTTACCATGTTCCGGCATCCCTATGATCAAATCACCCTGTGTCTTGCCAGACGATGATGGATACCATAACACCGAGAGGGCCCGAGAATATCTCTCCATTGTCAAAGGAGCAAATCCCAATCTTGAGCTATCTTGTTACTTGCCATACTTTTCCGTGAACCCGTAAGCCGCCGTAATAGCCACCCAGTAACGGATGACGTTTAACAAACCCCAAAGTTCATGAAGCAAGCACGAAGGAACTCAATACTCTCATGGTCTAAGGAATTATGCAAACATTAACTATCTCTGTGTTATTAACCATTAACTTGTGACGAATGTATCTCATAGCATAACATCAATTCGGGTCGAGTCAACACAAGTGTTCTACCAACATTGCGCCCTCAAAATTGCCGGCATAGCCATGCCCATGATCAGGAAAACATGATCATCATGCAATACTTGAGCCAGTCTTAGAGGCAAGACTAGGAATACATTTTACCGTTTATTATACCACACGTGCATATGAGTCTTCCTTCAAGCCTCGTGGTTATTGTAGACTCGAGAACCATAGCAGTTATAGCATGGAACATAAACATAATTATGAACTTGGAGATAAATAATATCATTTATTATTGCATCTAGGGCATATCTCCTACAGTCTGCAGGCCCCAGTCCCGCACATTTCTCGACCACAGTAAGGGGCGTCCGGATCACCAGGACGCAACTACGGGGCGACGCCTCGCCACCCTTGATACCGACCAGATCACCAGGACCGCGTCAAGGGGCGAGGGGCTATATGACCGGTAAGGCTCCTGAGGCGCGCTGCTCAGGAGCCCCCTTTGACGCTCAAGCAGCTCTACGTCGGCAGGTCCCAGTCCCACACATTCCTCGACCACCGTAATGTACGTCCGGATCACCAGGACGCAACTACGAGGTGAGGCCTCGACACCCCTAATGCCGACCGGATCACCAGGACGACATCAAGGGGCGAGTGGCTATATGACCGGTAAGGCTCCTGAGGCGCGTTGCTCAGGAGCCCCCCTTGACGCTCAAGCGGCTCCCCAAAAAATTTGTTTCCTGCCCCGGGAGGCGCGGGCCTCCCGAGGCTCCAAGATGGCGCGTCGGGCCGTGAGTGGAGCCCCCGAGCGAGTATGAAGCGACACGCGCCTGCTGACTCACCCGGGAGCGCCACGCGAGGATCCGGGCGCCGAGGCCTTGGCGAGGTGCGAGCACCGTGCCACCAGCCCCCGCTCGCGGGGTGCGAGAGGGAGGGAAGCAGGCGAGTGCTCGACTGGAAGAGAGAGAACCCAAGATAGGAAATGGCGATGAAAATAAATCCCTGACCCTTTTCTTTAAAACATGGTTGGAAAAACCCCGAGTTTTGTTCCAGAAAAGTTGGCAAATTAAAACATCAGAAGAGCAAATAACAGCCGCGTCCGGCGTCTAGACTAGTCTTCATCTTCGGCTTCCCCCAGGGCGGAGCGTAGGGCATCCACATTGCGTGGGCACAGCCATTGGAGGGCAGTGCTGTCCGCCAGCGTGGAGCATGGGGCTTCCACTTGGGCGTGGGTGGGAACCCCTCCGCGTCCTCGGGGGGCTTCGGGCATATACAGCCCACTCATTATTACGTGAGAGTGTCACGGGTAGAACTTTCGGAGGTGCTGGATGTTCCAGGCATTCTGGATGGGGACCCCGTCCTGAGTCTCCAAGTGCACGGCGCCAGGCCTGGAGACGTGAGCGACCTTGAACGGGCCCTCCCACATGGGCGAGAGCTTGTGCAAGCCCTCCCTGGAGAGGACCCGCCACAGGACGAGGTCTCCGACTTCGAGGGTCCTAGAGCGGATGTTACGGCAGTGGTAGCGCCGCAGCGCCTGCTAGTACCTCGCAGCTCGGAGCGAGGCTCGGCGGCGTGCCTCCTCCCCGAGCACGAGGTATGTTCCTCGCGCGGCATCCTGACGCTCCTCGTCGAATGCCAAGACTCGCGGGGACCGGTGCTTGACCTCGTGTGGAAGGACGGCTTCGGCTTCATAGACGAGGAAGAACGGGGTCTCGCCGGTGGGCTTAGTCACGGTGGTGCGGATGGACCACATCATGGACTGAAACTCATCGACCCAACCCCTGCCGCAAGCTTCGAGCTTCTTCTTGAAGCTCCTTGCCTTGAGGCCCCGCAGGACCTCCGCGTTGGCGCGCTCCGCCTGGCCGTTGCTCCGTGGGTGGGCCACCGAGGCATAGCATATCTGCGTTCCAAGGTTAGCGCAATAGGTCCTGAAGAGGTTACTTGTGAACTACGAACCGTTGTCGGTGATGATGCGGTTGGGGACGCCTAATCGGCTTACGAGGCCCTTGATGAACTTGATGGCTGATCCGGCTGGGATGGTGCGCACGGGCTCCACCTCCGCCCACTTGGTGAACTTGTCGATGGCGACGTAGACGTAGCGGTACCCGCCCGCTGCCCGCGGGAAGGGCCCCAGTATGTCCAGCCCCCAGACCGCGAAAGGCCAGGAGAGCGGGATGCTCTGGAGGCCCTGCGCAGGCTGGTGAATCTGCTTGGCGTGGAACTGGCAGGCCTCGCAAGACCGGACCAGCTCGATGGCATCGTTGAGTGCCGTGTGCCAGTAAAAGCCGGATCGGAACGCCTTTCCTACAAGGGTGCGCGACGAGGAATGGTGCCCGTAGTCTCCTCCGTGGATGTCGGCCAGCAGCTCGCATCCCTGTGCCTTGGAGATGCACTGCAACACGACGTCATTTGGGCGCCCGCGGTACAGGTCGCCATCATGCAGGCAGTAAGCCGTGGCCTGCCGCGCCACACGCTCCGCGTCTTCCTCTTTTCCCGGCAGCGTGCCGTGAAGCAGGTATGCTCTGAACTCCTGCGTCCAGTCGTTGGCTTGGGGCTCTAGTGCCAGGACCAGTCGGGCTCCTGAGGCCTGGCCACAGTCCGGAGCCCCCGAGGGCGGCGCTGGGGGGAGCTTCTCAGTCCGTGCCGCCAGGTCCTCGGTTGGTGGTGCCGCGGATGGCTTGAAGAGCCGCTCCTCGAAGACGCCCGGCTCCAGGGGCTCGCGGCGCGATGCCCTTTTGGCGATATCATCGGCTTCCTTGTTCGCGCTGCGCGGGATGTGCTGCAACTCCAAACCCTGAAAACGTTTTTCGATCTTACGTACCTCCTCCAAATACGCCTCCATGTGCTCGTCCTTGGGTGTATACTCTTTGTTGGAGAAGTTGACGAGGAGCTGGGAGTCTCCCTTGATGGTGAGGCGCCGAATCCCAAAGGCCGCCGCCGCCTTGAGGCCAGCGATGAGGCCCTCGTACTCCGCGATGTTGTTGGAGACCTTCTCTCCTTGCTAGAAACAGAGCTGCACAGCGTAGCGGAGCTTGTCCCCTGCCGGGGAGGTGAGCAAGACTCCAGCCCCTGCTCCCATGCGCGCAAAGGCTCCGTCGAAATGCATGATCCAACCCTCAGGTGCCTCATCGCCAGGGGTGAGGGACTGGCTCCCGTCCAGCCCCCGGCCGGGGGCGTCTGTCCACTCCGCCACGAAGTCTGCTAGGGCCGCCCCCTTGATGACCCTGGTCATGCTGAACTCTATGTTGAAGGCCTGCAGCTCGATGTTCCATTCGGCGACTCTTCCTGCCGCGTTGGGGTTGCGTAGGACCTTCTCCAAGGGGTACGCAGAGACGACCTTGATGGGATGTCCCTGGAAGTAATGGCGCAGTTTCCTCGAAGTGACAAGAAGTGCTAAGAGGAGCTTCTGTTGCATGGGGTATCGTGAGCGTGCGTCCCGCAGCACTGTACTAACGTAGTACACTAGGTGTTCGACAAGGTTGAAGCCCACTGCGGTGCCCTGCTCCGTGGTGGGCCCAAGAGGCTCGAGCGCCTCGAGGGCCGCCGGAGCGGCCGGGGCCTCATGAGGATTGAGCGCCCCAGGGGCCGTCGGAACGGCGGGTGAGTCATGAGGATTGAGCGCCTCGAGGGCCGTCAGAATGGCTAGGGCCTCATGAGGATTGAGCGCCTCGGGGGCCGTCGGAGCGGCTGGGGCCTCAGGAGCACCGTCTTGGGAGGAGCGTGCTCCTTGGCATCCTGCGAGCCCCCTTGCTCCATGTTGGGAGGCCCGCCGGCGCCCGTCGATGTGGCACGCGTGTTGGCATGCTCCTCCCTGACCGCCACCAACGCAGCACTGGCAGAGTGGGGGGGTGGCAGCTAGGTATAGCAGCAGGGGCTCCCGAGGACGAGGCGCCACCATCACTGGCGGGCTCGTGAGGTACTGCTTCAGTTCGTCGAAGGCTGCGTCTGTCTCCGGATTCAATTCGAAGGGGCTCTTCCTTTTCATGATCTTGAATAACGGCAGGGCCCGTTTGCCGAGTTTGGAGATGAAGCACCCCAAGGAGGTCACGCAACCTGCCAATTTCTGCATTTCCTTGAGGGTCTGGGGCGCTGTCATCTTGTTTATGGCCATGATCTTCTCCGGGTTCGCCTCGATTCCCCGGTGCGACACCAGGAAACCGAGCAGCTTGCCCGATGGGACCCCGAAGACGCACTTCTCGGGGTTGAGCTTCAGGTTCACCTCCCTCAGGCTGGCGAATGTCTCCTCCAAGTCCTCGATCAGGGTCTTGGCCTCCCTAGACTTGACCATGATGTCATCGACGTAAGCTTCTGCATTCCTCCCGAGCTGCGGCCCCAGGGCGATGTGCATCAGCCGCTGGAAGGTTGCCCCGGCGTTCCGTAGCCCGAAGGGCATGCATGTGTAGCAGAACACTCTGCACGAGGTGAGGAAGGCCGTGTTCTCGACGTCCTCCACCGCCATTTTGATCTGATGGTAGACCGAGAAAGCGTCCAGGAAGCACAGGAGGTCGCACTCCGCGGTGGAGTCCACGATCTGATCGATGCGCGGCAGTGGGAATGGGTCGTGGGGGCATGCTTTGTTGAGGCTCGTGAAGTCGACGCACATACGCTCCTTCCCACACTTCTTCGAGACGACCACCGGGTTGGCAAGCCACTCCGGGTAATGCACCTCCCGGATGACCCCGGCCTCCTTTAGCTTGCCGACCTCCTGGGCGATGAACGCCTGCTTCTCCTGAGCTTGCCTCCTTGCCTTTTGCTTCACCGGACGTGCATTCAGGCACACCATGAGGTGGTGCTCGATCATGTCCCTCGGGACCCCCACCAGGTCGGAGGCGCTCCACGTGAATGCGTCCTTGTTTGCACGGAGGAAGGCCACCAACGCCTCCTCCTGCTCCTGGGCAAGTCGGCGCCGATGGTGAAGGTAGGGCCAGGGTTTCCTTCGTCCACAAACACCTGCTTCGTCTCCGCCCGGCTCTGAGAGAACAACTGCCTCTTCTTTACTGGCACGACGTCGAGGACACCCCCGGAGTCCTCCGTGGCTTGCGCGGCATCCTCGGCGCTGGGGCGCGCCGCGGCCGCCGCTTTGTAGGCGAGCTTGAGTGCGTGGGACGCATCCTTGGCATTCCCCACGACGGTGAGGATGCCGCCGCTCCCGGGCATCTTGACGACGTTGTAACCAGGGTGCGTTGCCGTCATGAACTATGCGATGGCAGGGTAGCCGGGTATTGCATTGTACGGTAGGTGGATGTGGGCGACGTCGAAGTCGATCTGTTCGGTGCGGAAGTTGGAGCGGGTGCCGAAGGTGACGGGGAGGCGCACCCGCCCCACGGGCACGACGGATCCCTCGACCACCCCAGAGAAGGGCCTTGAAGGCGCGAGTTGGTCACGGGGTAGCTGCAGCGCGTCGAAGGCCTCCACGGAGATGACGTTGAGGCTGGCGCCAACATCTATGAGGGTCCTGGAGACGGCCATGCCCCTTATGGTTGGCGTGCACAACATGGGGAGCGTTCCGACGGCCGTCGTTGTCTTGGGGTGGTCGTCGGGGCCGAAGGTGATGTCGGTCTCCGGCCACGTCCGAGGCGGTGTGGGCTCGGACCGTGGCCGAATCGATCCTGCGCGGCGGAAGAACTGCTTGACCTGGTGGCTAGAGGTGGGCGCCTGTGATCCGCCGAGGATGCACGCGACCAGGGAAGCCGGCCCCGCGCGCCATGGCGCCATTTTGAGCCGAGGGCCGGCCGGCGTCGGGGATCTCGTCCGCCATGGGATCATCGAACCGGGGCTCAACTATTGCCGCGAGTTGGGGAGCTTCGACACGCCCCCTACCTGGCGCGCCAAATGTCGGATTTTGGGCTCCGCAAAACCCTCAAGAAGTTCGAGCACAGGGGCATGTGCGAAGATCCCCTGCAGCCTCGCCCTACCTAGCTCGCTACTCGGTAATTTCTACGACGAACTCGCACGATGACGAGGACGCAGATGCGCACGATGATTTACCCAGGTTCGGGCCGCTGCGAAGAGTAATATCCTACTCCTGCTTTGGTGGATTACCTCACGAGGAGGTTTGTGGATGAACTAGTACAGTGGTGCGACACCTCGTGAGGGCGCTCTGGTGTTGTTGCCTCTCCTCTGTTTGGTGTCTCTCCCCCCTCATACGGTGCAGCCTATCCTCTATTTATAGCCGCGTCCTGGGTCCTCCTCCCTTATCGCAATGGCGGGAAGGAATCCCACAACGGCCAAATTCGAAGTGGGACAGGAGTACATCCCCGCCCTGTCCAAAGGTGGTCTTCGCCTGCAAAGTGGCTGCCAATGATGCAGAGGTGGGCTTGGCGATGACATCCGTCCTGCAGGGCTCGTGGTCGTGGTCTTGTTGCACCAGAATGGAAACCTTTGGGTGGCGCTTTGGGAACCCGCATACGTCCTTGCTCCCTTTGCACCAAAGGGGAAACTGCACCGTCTAGCGCACTAGCGCCCGCCTGTCCTTCCTTGCGTCATCCTTGACTCCTGAGGCCGGGTTCTGCATAGAGATCTCCACCACTGCGGAGGGGGCCTGAGGAGGCCCGCAACTTGCTGGTCTTGGTGCCGCCTTCCTCGCGAGCTCGGGTCCTCGCGAGGGCCTTGTCTTGAGTGAGGTCGCGCCAGGCCGTGCTTGGCTCGTGAGGTGGGCCCTGTCCTAGGCCGCAGGCAGGCAGGTCTGGGTACCCCCGTTCCCAGAACGCCGACAGTATCTTCCTTACTGCAGGTTGTGGAGTCATCCATGTGGTGAAAACCCTTGCAGGGACGAGCCGTCCCCCTGGCCTTGTTTATATGGGTGGCGGCGCCGACACCGACAAGGAGCTCTGCCGGGGAACAACGCCAACCTATTGCCGGGGGTTTGTTTCCCCTTTTTAGCACTCGTGGTTTGAATGATGACCTGGCAAGTAGCTCCGTGCAGCAAAGACAAAACATATTGATGCAGTATAAATAAGGAAAGGAAAGGGATAGTACTTGTGAAAGAAAGACATCACTTTTTCTCATTCATTTCCGATACAAGTGGATAAGAAATTACATTCTGATCAGCTAAAATTTGGCAAACGCCTACATTTTTGGCTTACAAAAAGATAAATGCCCGTAATGCCTTTCTTGTCCCTCTCCAATTAGGGATTAGGTGAAGAAGGAACAGAGGGCAAAAGGAGCGCCTGGCCGGGATTCGACGCTTCCCAGCCAGGACTAGAGGGACGCGTCCGGCGAGCAGAAGGGGCCTGTCCCCAGGCAGGGCGGACAAGACCGACAAGGGGAAAGAAGGCGGAGGGCAGGTGAAGATTGTGGCGCTGCCGGAGCCCAGCTGGTGATGATGGTGCTGCCGGGGAGCGCGACGCGTCGGAGACCTCTTCCGTGCTCCTGATGCGTCGTAGGTCCCCAACCGCCATCGTCTTCCTCATCGCCACGGCTCGAGAGGACGCCTCCACCATCACCCCACCTCCAGGCGCGGCAACCTTTGGACCTCACAGAGAGCATGGTCGTCCCCGGTGGCCAAAGGCGGGGAATTCCATCCCCCGCCTTAAAAGAACACACGTTCATGAAGGACTCCCTCCAGTATGCTCCATCCAAAACGCTGCGGGAGGAGAACTTCACCGCGATAAGCGATGACTCATGGCTGCAACCGTGCGCATGCCCATGGCGGCCGAGCGGGGGGTCTTTCTCCATCACCTTGAAGAAGGAATGCTGGAACCACGGACCGCCGGGACGCTGCACCTCCAATATGGATCCCGGCGCGATGTTGACCGCATGGTGCCCCGTCAAAGCTTAAGAAGCGGGCAGCGCGGCGGCATGCGTGCCGCCGCAGTTTTATCCAACACGGCCACCACGCTGCCCGCTCCTCCATCCAAGACTTCCCCGACCAGCTTTCAGCTCAGAGTCATCTATCCATGGCGGGGACTGAGCATGGGTCCAAGGTGAAGGCCTTGCAAGCACGCTCGCTGAGCCCCTCCCCCTGAGCATCGGGAGGGGGAACACAACTCAAGACAAGGAAACAGAAGGGCCAGCTCTGTGGATTCAGACTCCAGGAGGAAGAAAGGATGGATGAGCATCACCCCTCGCAACCCCAATTTATAGGGGAGGACGCGGGGGTTCGCTCTCCTCCGCTCCAAGTGTCGCCGCCCATCTCCACCAATTCCATCACCCATGATCACGAGCGAACAGGTAACCGCCCCATTGCTCCAATCCATGGCGCTGCATTTTCTGCCACGATCAGGACGTTAAGTCACGCACGCCCGTCGCTAACTCCCAGCTATGCATGCGGCGCGCGTGGGGGAAATGGCCTGAGGTGGTGGGTCAGTGCGGACCAATAAATTGGCAGTTACTCCCTCCCATTGCGCGCCTGTGCATAGATTTTGGGCCTGACCCAACGGCACTTGGCGAGCGCGTGTGGGCTAGACCCGGGGGCTCCTATCGGTGCACTAATACAGGGGTACCCAGTGCCCCTGACTTATGCACAGGAGGTAGTAGCTGGTCCCTTCAACGTTCTTTCAACCCCAAAGAATGATCAAGACCAGACTCCAACAAGCCCGACGCGGCAGCCCAAGCCTGGACTACAACGCGCCAAGCACGTCCCCGGCAAGCGACATGCGCGCCTTTCTGAAGACCCGGCAAGCCATTCCCCGACAGGCGCGAGCTAACCAGCCACCGCTCCACCGCATCGCTACGCTAGTCACTTGTCGATGCGGTGTCGAGCCCTCAAGCGGCTAATCAGCTCTCGCTATGCATGTGGTGGCGCGCCAGAAGACAAGTTACGCCCAGTTGACACCCGCCCTGCAGCATGTCAAGACCATAAGCAATGACCAGCCAAGCGGTGGCAAGAGCTTGCCGGGAATGCACCCCCGAGCGCCACCTAGGCTGGTAATCATGGTATTTTGTCTTAAATGCCAGAGTTATGTATGATAGCTCTGCTAAGCTATCTAATCGGTAGATAATGACTATTTTGCCATTGTGGTAACCCCTTACGCTATAAAAGGAGGCCCAAGGCTACCTAGCTCAGGATTCGCACCCCCGAACATTTGTACTCACCTAGTAGCTCTTTCCCCGAAGGCAACCCTTGCCGGGATAGAGTGCAAGGCACCATTTGTGTTCTTCCAATCCAATCCACAAAAAGCAGGAGTAGGGTTTTACGCTTAGCAGCAGCCCGAACCTGGGTAAAATGCTTGTGTCCTGATCGTCACGCCGTCTCATGCTCTCCGCTCTTCATGCAACGTGACCCCCCTTGCCGAACCACAAGGGGCCTTTGGCCCCATAGGTGATCGTGAGCATCCGTGCCCCGACACTTGCCAAATGGACTCTTGTCATGGTGATGTCCATAGGATGCTCCGCATCATCCCCTCCCCCTTGGGAAAGATCTGTCCTCGGATCAAGATCCAAATCACCATGGGAAAGAGATGGCATCGCCGTGTAAGAGTGGACGATCACCAAGCACTCATCATCATCAAACTCGAAGGGGGCACTCTCCAATGTCGCACCGTCTAGTAATTTCTTCAAAAGGAGCAAATACGATAAACACTTGGAAAAATAAATATGGTTAGTGTTAGTGGAAAACCAAGCATTCAAGTGGTGAATCACCGCACAAGTGTTGTCATCATGCATAACATATGGTGTGACAATGGATTGTGTGATGGCATGTAAGCATACAAATTGAGCACAATCTAGGGCATCATGGAGGCAAGCATGAAAATGTGAGGTAGGGATGCAAATATGTGTGACGATAGAATGAGCATCTACCTCAAGGTCATAGCACGCATGCTCAAAGCAATCAACAAAAGGTCTATGGTAAGCATATGAATCATTCACAACACCAAGTAATATGAAGTGTCTAAATACATGGGGCAAGCCAAAGTGCAAGGCAATCCAAGCATAATGTGCACATGGCGTAGTGAAGATAGTGGGGCACTCAACACAATATAAAGAGCAATTGGTCATCATGTGTGCGGCAAGCAAGTCAAGCATGTAGCAAGCAAGGTGGCATGGCAAATGTGAAGAGTGCACATTGTTGCAACCAAGCATATGATAAGAGCAAACAATGCACAAGTTGGATGGAACACACAAGGAATATATGTCATGAGGCACGGAATGATGGCAATCATGAGTGAAAGCAATATCTCTAACTTGTGTGCAAGTAAGTGGTTCAAGATGACCAATATATGTCATGGTACAAGCAACACAAGTAGGAGGAGCCACAATATCCATGCTCAAGAAGGATGTCACCTTGAAAACTTGTCCTTGTGCGTCTGTCACAATGCCAATGAGCAAGCAAGTGTGATGTAGAAATGCGTCACTCCAAAGTGGCTTTCTCTCAAGAGCTCGAATCGTCTACTCACATGAAGTGGAACTTGACATGTAGTCGAAGTATCCTACACATACACACAACAAAGCAAAGAATGTATGTGCATGGTAGGTAAACGCATCATCCATCATGATGGTTCTCTTCCCTTCCACATAACAATTAGGATAAAAAGTGCATGAACAATATGATGCAACAATGGCTATATTCATGGCACTAGGCATATGGTGCAAAGAAGGAAAGAAAGCATGCTTCACATGAAATATGTCAAAAGCTCCAAGAATATGAGGGAAAGCTATGGGGGCAATCTCATTAGCAAGATCAAAAGGAGTGTTGCACTCAATACATGGCAAAACATCGAGCATTAGAGAGGAAACATATGGAGACATATGACAATAAGCAATATCACTCATGTGCAAAGCATGGCAATGGTTATCATCAACCGCATAAGAGGAGCACATCGGTGATGCAACACAAACAAGCATAGTGATCATGTCTTGCAAACTAGTAGTGCGAAGATGCAACATACTAGAATAAATCATGGCAATCATGTCATATGAGCAAATAGTAGGCATAGACAATACACATGACATATCGCAAGCACGGAAACAAAGTGAACATGGGTCACAAATGCATGTCAAGGTCAAAGAAGTGAGCATATCATGCAAAGTGAACATGGCAATATGGGCATAATAAGTGTAATGAGTAGAAGCCATAGCCATGTGAGAGCCATGTAGAAGAAATGCGCGAAGTCCTTCGCGAGGGGAATGGTTGGAGACACATTCCGGTGGATCCCAAATCATCGGTGCTCTCAAGAGCTCTTTTCATCAAATCATGGGATTGTGATGTTGACGAGTAATCATGAGTACCTACACACAACAAAGGCAAAGGGAAAATTGTGTGCGCGTGGTATATGTATATATCATCCGTGAGGATTGATGGTGTCCTGGACTAGGGGATACTCACGACGTCGTCTCCCGACCAGTGGGTCGGGCCGAGGACCCCCAGGGTGATTCACTAATGGGCCACTTCGGGCAGCCCATGATGCATACATGGGAGATTTCACAAGACTTGGCGCACAAGACAAGGACTCCTCTAAACCCTAGGCCTACGGTGCATTATATAAACTGAGGCCAGGCTAGTCAATAGAAAATCTCAATCTCATATTCAGTACTACAATCTCATGGTAGATATCTGTAGTATGTACTATCCCCAGATCAATACAATCAAAAGCAGGACGTAGGGTATTATCTTCTTGAGAGAGCCTGAACCTGGGTAAAATCCCGTGTCCATGTTACCATCGCTCCAAGACGCCTAGCTTAGTACCCCTACTACGAGATATGCTGGATTTGACATCGACATTGGTGCTTTCATTGAGAGCCTGCTAGGTAGTCGCCACGGTGCGATGGGAATTCAGATCGGTTCCATCGCGATCTACGTGTCGAAACCGAGCTACATCGTCAACGTCGGCATCTTCGTCGCCGGCTTGACTGGTCACCTCGGCTATGCCGAGGACTGCGCTCCACGTCGGATAATATAGATTGGACGGGTGTCTTCATCAACATCAACTCCAATCTCAACCAAGATCATGGAAGAATCCTCCATGGTGCTCGAGGACTCAACGTCAACATTGCCCTCGCGCGATCATGCAGTTTTTCTGGACAACGGATTCGTGTTCGTCGTCCCCACCTCCTCGAGTGTCGCTTTGACGATTGCTTCAGTGGAATTGTGCGGAATTGAGTCTAGAACAACCCTGCAAAATTTCGTCGCGTTCCGGTGGAGGAATCTCCGGCGATGTACAATATACCGGAGCCCTGTCAAATCTGGACGTGAATCTGGACAACTTTAGTGCGAGGAGTCCAGAGCCCAGCTCGTTAATACATTGGAAGATCCAACCGTTGATCCTCTGCGGAATTCCTATATCGACAACCCCACAAAAGTTTAGCTCGATCCGACCGTTCAAACTCCAGGAACGGCCCGATGAGTGCGTCGATTTTCGGATCTGTTTCCTGCGCGGAAACGAATCCGACCCGAATTCATCTTTCTTCATGAATAGGATATTGGACATTCTTTTTGAAGGAATATTTTTTTAGGGTATTGTGTTGTTCTCAAACACGTACCCACAAATTTTAAGTATTTTTTGAGGCAATTTTCACCATCGTGCCGACATCAGACCGGCCCGACAACATTGCTTCATGGCTGCCGACCTGCGCTAGATCGTCGCTTCGTCGGGCCGAGGTCAACCTGTTCAGATTCATCACCTCGGCAAGCCAACCAAGAGTTCGGCAACCCGACCAAGAGTTCGGCATCGTCGCCCCACGGATTGCACGGGGCTGGCACACCGGAATCGCCGCGCGGTCACTTCATCAAGCTGGCATCGACCGCGTCACAAATTTTGACCTGCGTTAGCACCGACGTGCCGCCTTTTCTTCAAGCCAATAACCACCACGCCGACCTGCTTTAACACGTCGGCTGACATGGAGGTTCCAGCATCTCTCTACCGATCTGCTCCAACACCCCGGCTAGACCGGGGGCTTCGCCATCTCTTCATCAACCTACTGCTGGGATTTTGGCGTCACCGGCCGACCAGCTTCATCACCTCTGCTCGACCGGGGGCTTCGCCTCGCCACATCGGCCGTACTGCATAGCCACTTCATCAAGCCGAGCTCTTTGCTCGGGCACCTCTGGACCGGCTTGGGGGCTGGGACCTCGATCCACCACAAGCTCGGCCCACGTTATCAACGCCGAGGACATAAACCAGCTAAGTCACTTTCATGCTCAACTTTTTTCAATTTTTAATTTTTGTTCGGTTCGACCAAACATTATATTTATGTTAAATCAAAAAGTTTGTTTGTAAAAAACACTTCCTTTTGCTATGA
The DNA here is from genome assembly GCA_039707655.1 of Elymus sibiricus. Lineage (NCBI taxonomy): Eukaryota > Viridiplantae > Streptophyta > Magnoliopsida > Poales > Poaceae > Elymus > Elymus sibiricus. Next base: position 213,272,869 of record CM077665.1, on the reverse strand, counting down.
TAACCGGTGGCTTCGCCATCACGCTGCCGAACTACTCTGTCTCCTCGGCTGGACCGGGGGCTTTGCCTCGTCGCAGCAACCGTGTTGCATCGCCACTTCTCAACCGGAGCTCTTCGCTTGATTACCTCAGGCTTGGGGGCTGGGACCTCGGCCAGGCCGAGGACTACGTCTCCATCCCGCCACAACCCTGGATTACACCGAGCACATTAACAAGCTAAGTCGTTTTCGTGCTCAGCTCTCTTTGAAATTTTATTTTTTTGTTCGGTTCAACCAAACATTATATTTTTTGTTAAACTACAAAACATTGTTTGTTAAAAACTTTGTTTGTTAAAAATTTCTTTACCCGATTTAACTGGGGGCTCTTTAATTTGTATGAGCTGTTTTATAATAAATGTGTTTTCTTCTTGGTCGTTGCAAAGTCTTTTCTACTACTCCTTTTTCCGACACTAGTGTGTGGTCAATAGCCGGATAGCCTGGTTTATTTCTAAAGCCGCTCGAGTTTAGTTCGCTAAACAGGTCTCGGAGAAACACTCCGCCTTCGGGATATCGAGGTGGAAGCCAAAGGCTGGCCCGCTTGGAGCCCGGCGATCGGATGTATCATGTTAAAGCACGACCGAAGCACATATTAATTTTAAGACCAGTTTCGGATTGGCACAATTTTCTTTTATCTAAACATAAAGTTTTTTGGCATAATTTTTTGATTTTTCCGAGTGTAACTCTCGCAGTACACTTTTAAAGCATCGGCAATATCAACAGGTGGCTGCGACTAGAGCCGAACCCACCAAAAGCCAAGGCACTCTGAGGAGTCCTCGGCAAAACGTTCTCGGATATTGGTTTATATGCACCAGTTTTGAATTGTGTCTTCAGTCAATAGTTGGGTTGCCCGGCTCCTGTGCTTGCCTCCTATGTTCCGCTTTGTTCGGCTAGGTGTGCAAAGGGAGAACCACTGCTATTGTACTTCCGGTTAAACTGGTAAAGTACCTCGGTGGAGAAAGCCAAAAACTGACTGTCACAATGAGCATAAACTGGTCGGCGATCCGATGACCGTATTAAACAACGGGCCTTTCATAAAATTGGCCGGAGAGTTAACGGCTTGACCTCGGCTGACGCCGAACACTAACCGGGGGCTAGTAACTGGCTTCCCAAACTTTAAGCTCCCATGACCAAGTGAAAGTTATAAAGCCTAGATATCTGATTGCCTCGTTTGCGCTAACACAACCGCCTCCGGGCACCGAGACGTCGGCTAAGGGTTGCCTTGTTACTATGGAAACACCCTGCGTAGCATCTACAAAGGGGTAGAAGCCGACGATGGGCCACTCTCAAATGATAAACGGTCACAAAGGAGTCAAAATAGCATATAACATAAAAGCATTTCACTACTGGAATTCAGTAATTTGCCGTCTGCCAGATCTTTGCCGTCGGCTGGCAGACGACAAAGAATGTCTACGCCGTCAGCTGGGAACGACCGGACGGCAAAGACACAGTTTGCCATCTGCCAGGGCTTTGCCGTCAGCTAGCTGACGGCAAAGAGCCTGAAGGCAGACGGCAAAGGACACACCTGGGCCCCACAGGCCATGTGGGGGGTGGCGGGGTGTCTGCAGGCTCTTTGCCGTCTGCCGTGGGCTCTTTGCCGTCCGCCAGCAGACGGCAAAGGCGCCCTATACCTAACGGCATCAACAGCCACCCCACCCTTTTTCTTTCATTCTTTCTCTCTCTCCCTCTCACACCCCGCTGCGCCGCCCAGCCCCACCGTTGCCCCGCCGCCCGGCCGCCCCCGCCGCCTCTGCCCCTCGCCGCCGGCCACCACCGCCGCCCCGACGACCCTGCCCACCGCCGTCACCGCCGCCCCGCCGCCCCTGCGCCCCTGCGCCCTTGCCTCCCGCCGCCCCTGCCCCCCACCGCCCGGCCGCCACCGCCGCCCCACCACCCCCCGGCCGGACGCCCCTGGCGACCCTGCCCCCTGCTGCCGCGACGCCCCCGACGCCCCGCGCCGCCGCGACACCGCCGACGCCCCCCGACGCCCCTGCCATCCGTCGCCAGGCCGCCACTGCCACCACAGCCTTCCCCTGCATCCCTGCGCCGCCCCCGTCGACCGCCGCCCACGCCACCCCGCCGCCCCCCGCCGGTGAGTAACACCGCCGGCCGCCCTTTTTTTTCATTTTTTCTGTTTTTTATTTCGGTTAATTTAGTTAGTTTATAATTAGGTTAGTTTTATTAGTTTATTAGGTTAGTTTATTAGGTTAATTAGGTTAGTATTATTAGTTTATTAATTTAGTTTATTAGGTCAATTAGGTTAGTTAGTTAGGTTAGAAGAAAAAAACGAAGAAAAGAAGAAGGAAAAAAATGAAAAAGAAAAAAGGAAAAGAAGAAAAGAATAAGAAGGAAAAGAAGAAGGAAAAGAAGAAGGAAAAGAAGAAGGAGAAGAAGAAGAAGAAGAAGAAGAGGAGGAGGAGGAGAAAAAAGAAGAAGAAGAAGAAGAAGAAGAAGAAGAATAAGAATAAGAAAAAGAGGAGAGGAGGAGACGAAGAAGAGGAAAAAGGGAAAGAAGAAGAAGAAGAAGAAGAGAGGACCCCCGACCCCCGACCCCCGACGCCACTGACCCCCGACGCCACCGATCCCCGACGGCACTGACCCCACTGAACCCCGACGCCACGGACCCCCGACCCCACCGACCCCCGATGCCATCGACCCCCGACGCCACCGACCCCCGACGCCACTGACCCCCGACGCCACCGACCCCCGACGCCACTGACCCTCGACGGCACCGACTCCCGCCCCCCGACACCTCTTCTGCCTCCTGTTGACCGGGAAGGTGCTTTTCGGCCTTCCAGAGGCCGACGGGGTCATAGTTTTGTAAAATATGAGTTAGGTCACATATTTTCCGATTTTGTTATAAAAAACATCATATTTGTGTTGATTGGGTGGATTTCAATGTGCAGTTGTTCGACGACCTCCCCGTGCATTGGACGAGCTCCGCGCCTGCGTTCGTGGGTGAGCACAAATGACTTCTCCTCCTCCGCCCTTAATTTGCCCTATTCCGGTCTTCGTGCCGATGAAACGTGCTAGCTATAGGTGTCTTCAATCATCAGTATGCGTGACCAGTATGCGTCTCCCGTTCGAAAGGACGACATCTATAAATATGCATGTCTTTGCATATTGATAACCGCCATCCTTTCGAATTGTCCAACGTTATCCATGGACAGCCCGAGTATGTGTAGATTGGGTTCGTTTTCCCGTATGCTCTGTTCCGGATCCTATGCAGAATTTCGTTAGTGCCTCCCTGTTGTTCTCCGGGTACACATCCTCTCTGCTTATTGCCGAGACGTGTATCAGGAGAACAGCGGGGAGGTGCTGTCGAAATTCTGTGTCGGATCCGGAGCAGTGCATGAGAAAATGAACCCAATCTACGCATACTCGGGTGGGATTAGGACCTATCTTAACCTATTAGCGTGTAGGTTGCATGGACGTAATAAAACTGACAAACTTGATTAACTGATGAATATATATGCTGAAATATATATATATATTTCTTGTGTGTCTAGTAGCTAGGCAAGATGACTGATCGTGCGTGGATGTACACTGGTCACACCAGTCAGAATGACATGACGAAAGAATGGTTTACAAATACCAAGGGGTTTGTGAGAGACGCGTTTGCAAATGGCCAGGAAAAAACATGGTCTCCCTGTCCCCGGTGCGACAACATTAAAAGGCAGACAGAGGGTGAAATGGTTAAACACCTACAGAAGTGGGGTTTTAGGCCTAATTATACGGTGTGGACTTTTCATGGTGAGTCTGCCCAACGTGCCAGAGCTGAGGTGGTTTGTCATCGCACCGACGAGCATGGTACCGGGATCGAAGACATGGTGCAAGACTTTGATGATGCTCTGGATTCGGACGATGAGATGGAGGAATCTGCAAAGGCATTCTATGAAATGTTGGAGTCTTCAAAACGTCCTCTCCACGAGCACACTGAGCTTTGTCAGCTGGATGCTATCGCGCAAGTAATGGCTCTGAAGGCTCAATTCAACCTGGGTAGAGAATGCTACGACGCGATGATGACAATATTTGGACGCTTTCTACCCAAAGGCCATGTACTGCCTCCAAACCTATACCAGTCGGACAAAATTCTCCGTGTACTTAAGATGCCCTATGAGAAGATAGATGCCTGTGAGAGTGGATGTGCCTTATTTAGGCTTGAGTATGCGGACTTGAACTATTGTCCCATTTGCAAGTCTTCCAGGTATGTTGTCGTAGACAACGGTATGGGTGAGAAGATGCAGACAAAAATTCCTGTTAACGTTCTTCGCTATATGCCAATCGTACCAAGACTTCAACGTCTTTTCATGGTCGAAGAGACGGCCAGACAGATGACATGGCATAAATTGGGCAAAAGAACTGAACTAGATGCAGATGGGAATCAGATGTTGGTACACACTTCAGACGGTTTTGCGTGGAAGCACTTTGATGCATTACATAACGATAAAGCGGCAGATCCAAGGCATCCTCGAGTCGCCATCAGCACGGATGGGTTCATGTGTTTGGTATGACGGCAACCCAATATAGTTGTTGGCCTGTATTTGTCATTCCACTCAATCCCCCCTGGAGAGATTATGAAAAGAAAGAACATTTTCCTAACGTTGATAATTCCAGGGCCCAACTATCCGGGGAAGAATATGAATGTGTACATGCAGCCGCTTAAGGATGAATTGCAACAAGCTTGGGATAATGGGATCAAGACATACGACGCCGCTACCAAAAAAACCTTCAAAATGCATGTGTGGTACATGTACTCGACGCATGACTTGCCGGCGTATGCCCTATTCGTTGGCTGGTGTGTGCATGGAAGGTTCCCGTGCCCCACATGCAAGGCAGCTCTTCAGTTCCGTTAGCTGTAGGCGGGTCACAAGTATTCTTGCTTCGACATGCATAGACAGTTCCTGGATCCTCGCCATAAGTTCAGAAAAGGCAAGAAGAATTTCATCAAAGGTAGAGTTGTCAAAAACTCTGCACCACCTGCGTTGACAGGCCAACAGCTCTTGGATCAGTTAAACGCTCTCGAGCCGGATCCAAAACGTCCTGGGTATTTCAAAGGGTATAATACGGAACACGCATGGACTCACAAGTCATGCTTATGGGATCTGCCTTACTTCAAAGACCTCCTTTGCCCACACAACATCGACGTGATGCACACTGAAAAGAATATCGCCGAGGCCATTTTTGGTACATTGTTCGGCATAGAGGGGAAGTCAAAGGATAATCCTAAGGCTAGAATCGATCAGGAGGATCTATGTGACAGACCGTTACAAAACATGCGACAAGGGAAAGGAAAGCAGAACTGGACTAAGCCAAAGGCATGGTTCAATCTTGGAAGGCCGACTATGAGGGAAATGATCTTGTGGGTGAAAATGCAGTTGATGTTCCCCGATGGATATGCAGCGAATCTAAAGAGGGGAGCGAGTCTTGACAAACTGAAGATATTTGGTCTCAAGAGTCATGATTGGCACATATGGCTTGAGCGGGTAATGCCGGTGATGCTGCCTGGCTTTATCCCTGAGGATGTATGGCTAGTACTGGCAGAGCTAAGCTATTTCTTCCGTTCTCTTTGTGCGAAAGAACTATCGCCTGGCGTGCTAGATGAAATGGAAGAGTTGGCGTCGGAGTTGATATGCAAGTTAGAGAAGATCTTTCCACCGGGCTTCTTTAATCCAATGCAGCATTTGATTTTGCATCACGCGACCGAGGCAAGATTGGGGGGGGCCCGTGCAAAACCGTTGGTGCTTCGCAACTGAGAGGATGCAGAAGACGCTTCGAGCAAAATGTAAAAATAAATGTAGAATTGAAGCATCGATGGCCGAGGCATTTATTACTGAGGAGGCGGCAAACTTCGTGACAGCACACTACGAAGCCAAAAATTGTCATTTCCATAATCCGAAGCCTCGGTACAATGATGGCGACCCAAAAAAAAGTCGATCCAACCTCAGCCTATTCAAAGGGAAGCTCGCACCAGCCGGTGCTTCTAAAGCAAAAGCGTTGGATGTCGATGAATGGCGGACCATTTCGTTGTATATCTTCAACAACCTAACAGAAGTGCGGCCGTACATCGAGTAAGTTGTCGGTACATTATTGTTTCGCAACTTGTAATTCCTTAGAACTGCTCTTATTCCCGGATATTTGATATAGTCGATACGTCGCCAAATTCTCGGATGGAGTGGTCATCCAAAAGGATTCCGTCGAACAGTATGAGCTCCTGGCGAAGCATGGAGGCGGCTATCCCGGTTTCATCTCTTGGTTCAAACAAACGGTAATTACCATTAATGGACCATTTCATTTCTTCGTCTTATTTGCGGCTAATGCAACAATCCTTTCGTATTAAACTTGTAGGCTAATTCAGAGTCTATGGACGCCGAGCTGAGACAAGTCGCTAATGGTTTTGACTATAAGGTCCATTCATTTGACAGATACGACATCAACGGGTATCGCTTTCGTACCTTTGGCAAAGAGCTATCTATGCCCGACCTGAAGACTACAAATTGTTGTGTCTCTGCTATTGGCGAAGGAGGTACAGAGTACTATGGAAGAGTTGAAGCAATTTATGAACTTCTATTCTATGGTGAAAACCCACCAAACGTCGTAGTCTTCAAATGTCATTGGTTCCAGCCGAAGGAGACTAGAAGGACTCATGAACATATAGGGCTAGTCGAAATCAAACAAAGCACCCATTTAGATGTGCCCGATGTCTATATTACGGCTCAACAGGCGACCCAAGTTTTCTATCTACCGTGGGCTGCCAAACTGATCCAAATCTGAAAGGTTGGGATGTCGTTTATGAAGTGCCGCCACATTTTAGACCACCTCCCCTCAATGAAGAGGATTATGAACCTCACATTAACCAAGACACATATGAAGGAGAATTCTTCCAAGAAACACGTATTTCCAAAAAACATTTCAAGAACCGCTCTACTTCACCCCGAAACATTGAAGTAGACAGCGACAATGAATCCGACTTAACCCCTGAGCCAGAACAGGAAGAGCCGGAACAAGAAGAGGTTACTGATGCGGATGACCTGTCAATGCTTAACCGATTACATGAAGGAGGCCTTCCACACGTTGTTCCTGATAGTGATGATGATCATGCATTTATTCATGATAGTGATGATGATGATGCATTTATTGATCCCGGAGAATATATAGATGATCAAGGTTATTATTAATTCATGTCAGGTAATCAACTTTTAGTTCATGTTAGGTATATGATGATACACTTAAATTATTCATGTCGGTATTCATGTCGGTATTCAATTTTATGTTGTACTAATTTCGTTTACTATTTGTCATGGCAGTTGTTGAAAGATGGTGGGAAAGGGTCGAGAGCACTCCGCGGCTCCTTCGTCGGAGGGTGGTGGGATGGGTACTTCCATTCCTGCCGACTCTCTCCGGAGAGCGTTGCTCTCTAGTCTGCATACATCGGTGGCCGCTCCTTCGTCGACCCCCGTGAGAGGAGGTCGGGGGAAGAAGAGAGGTAGTAGAGGTGGGAGAGGAGGGAGAGGAGGCCGCGGCAAAGGTAGGGTGGCTGCTACGCCTTCCTCGCCGCCACCGCCAGCTGATTCACCCGAGCACAGGACTGCTAGGGTGGACCCGTCTGAGGACGAGGCTACACGGACTCCGGTCCACGAGCCTCGGGTCGACGAGCCTTCGACCTACACGACTCCTGTCCCAGAGGCTTCGTCCCACGAGACTCCGGAGCAGAGTAGGGATGAGGGCACGTCCCGGCAGACCCCATGGGATACATGGCTGGAGGAGCCTAGTGGCCATGCTGATGGTGGCGGGGATCATTTTTCTGATAGCGACGAGGAGCTGCCTGAGGGCGCCACCGTCTACCAGCGTGGTATGACACGGCTCCCGCCCGTGCCGGCGACTCGCAAGCTGAGGTGGTTGATTAGGCCTGATGGGGAGAGGTAAGTGCATGTACTCTTTTTTAACCTTTTGCCTTCCCGTTTTTTCAAATATCTAATGTGTTGGGTTTGGCCTTACTGCAGGGGTTGGCATCGACCCAAGGATGCCCGCAGGCCCAACGACATCCTTGGTGTCCTTGTCAGGCAAAACTTCCCGGGGTTTGTCACGTTGCCCGGTGAGGGTCAGGTTCGAGGTTTAGGACTGACCTGGGAGCACTACTTGGCTGCACCGGCCCCGCCTGAGGAGAGGATCGACGGTGTTTTGTGCCACACGAGGGCGGAGACGGTGATCAGGCATTTTTGGGTAATTTCTCCATTACACAATTAAAAATCAACAATAGCTAGTTATTGTACTAATAAGTGTTGTGTCGTTTGATTGCAGACCTTCTACAGGTGTTAGGAGGGATACGAGGAGGCCGCGGCAAAGGTTATCGATCAGCAATGCAAGCGCCTACTGCAAAACTTTCGGCACGAGGCTCGGGTGCAGGCTGTTCGAGACTACTACGCCTCGTGGCGTATTAGGAAGGAGAAGTCGACGTGCCGCGGAAAGAAGATGGAGAAGGAGCATTACATGAAGGTAATTACGTATTCTTAAGGCCTTGTACTTAGTTTCCTTCATTTGATTCCTAGGCGTACCGCTCAAATATCTCTTTATTAACTTAGGTGCCCCCGAGATGGTGTGTGGATAAGATGGATTGTTGGGAGGCGTTGGTGGATGAGTGGTGCTCAGAACAATGGCTATCCATCCACAACAATGCCAAGGACCGGCGTAACAAAATGGTTGGTTTGCCACACCATCAAGGGAGCGCCAACTTAAACCAGTTTGGTCTGAACTGGGTATGTGGTTAGCTTCATGATTCATGCAATTCATTCTTGATTCTAGCTTGAGCCCTTTACTAATACTTTGTTCCTCTCTCTCTCTCTTTTAGGCGCATCACAATAAAACGGAGGTGCCACAGATGTACGACCTCTATGCGATGGCCCATACTGCCTCGTACAAGAAGGTCAAGGCATTCTCTGAGTCTGACCTCGATGATCCCTCCTCCCACAACAAGCTCGTGAGGTGCAGAGATGAGGGGAAGGCGAGGAAAGGGGATGACTTTAACCTGAGCCAGGAGCCTATTGATCCAGAGCTGGTGATGATAGCTGGCGGCGGGAGGCCCCATGGCCCGATTGCCATTGGAGATGGCCTTATACGTTGTCCTAGCAACCTCCGGGAGATCAAGGCGCGCCAAACGAGCTCCTGTCCTGAGATAAGGCCTCGTCCACGGCCAGTCGAGCTCGCCATCGAGGTTAGTTATACGGACTCAGATATCTTTCCTCATTACGTTGTGTGTGTGAACAAAGATGATTACAATGCTAACGAGGAGTTGTGTTGCAGGCTACTATTCAGAAAGAGAGAGAGGCAACACAGGTGCTTATGGCGGCGAAGGAGAAGGAGATGGAGGAGAGGACGACAAGGTTGTTGGAGGAGGAGAGGGCATGGTCCGATGCGTCTTACCGGGCCATCTACGAGCTCTTCGTGGTAAGATTCTTCTTCATATTTGTCAAATCTTGCATTTAATGTTCGTTTCATTAATAATGAATATCGTTGACTTGTGAAAACCAAATGTGCAGACTATGTGCGAGAACACCGGTCAGGTCGCTCCGGTGATGCCAGTCATTACCACGGCTGCAACGGTGAGTTTCATTTCAATGCAATGATCTTTTTAGTGTCATCATGCTAACGAGACATTGCAAATCATCTTTGGTGCAGCTTAACTCCGGAGTCGCATCGCACAACACTTCTCCAGGGCAGCCTTCTCCAGGTGAAACCGGTCCAAGCAACCGCGGTGCCTCTCCTCCGTGATGACGAGGACGGTAAGCCCCAAACTTAGCTCGTTTTCTCAAAGAAAGACAAACTTAGCACTTAGACAAACTTAGCTCCTTCCGAAATATTAGTGTTACGGGAAACGACCATCACCAACTGTCGAAATATTAGTGTTAGGTAGTGTCCACCAACATACACCACCATATAAGTGTGAGTGAGTGCACACCATACACACCATGAGGCAAACCTCGAAAGACCTATCCTTCTTCCAATTTTGCCCGAATGACACAAATAAGCAATAAGAAGAAGAAAACAAGAGGAGAAAGATAGAGAGAAGAAAACCGCTTCTTCATCTTCTTCTTCTTATTCTAGTTTTCTTCATCTAACTTTCGTATTTCCCATTTTGCAGATTAGAGTCACTTCACGGAAGCTTGCATTGATGGAGTGCTTGTGATTTTGTATCGATGAACAATGTTAAACTTGCTACATATGTGAAACTTGTTACTATTGTAATATGGTGAACAATGTGACATTTGTTTTGGTATGTTTGTTGGATACTTGTGCTTGTTGTTGGATGATCATCAGTAGGGTTATTGTGAAATATATGTACATATATAGCATATTTTATGTGTGAAAATTGGATATAAGAAAAAACAGAAAAAACTGGGGCAATATTGCTACTTTGCCGACGGCCACCATTGGCATAGCTTCCTTGCCGTCTGGCACCGACGGCAACGGCGACACGTGGCACTCACCTGTGCACCCTGGGAGTGCCAGGCCTGATGCTATTTGGTACATTTGCCATCCGGGGGCGGACGGCAAAGAAGCTATGCCGACGGTGGCCGTCGGCAAAGGAGTGGCCGTTGGCAAAGGATGGGTGACAGACGACAAAGGGTGCGGACGGCAAAGGAGGGGTGGCAGACGACAAAGGCTCCGTTAGCCACTAACGGGGCTAACTCAAGTTTACGCCGTCCAGCCGCTTTGCCGTCTGCTGCCGGACGGCAAAAAACCTTTGCCGTCCGCTGAGTAATGGCAGACGGCAAAGCACTCCTTCGCCGGAGTTCCCAGTGATGGAAATTTTGTCGTCTGCTGCCCGTCGGCAAAGGCTTTGCCGTCGGTGGTACTACTCTTTGCCGTCCGCTATGGCAGGCGGCAAAGTACCTGATTCCAGTAGTGTTTGTATTCAATATACGAGTGCTGCCTTCCATAATCATCATTATAAAGCCATAAATATGCATCAATTTGACTTAAGATTTTGGCCAAGCTGGGTTGCCTGGCTCCTGTGCTTATCCCCTACGTTCCCGATTGTTCGGCTAGGGGGTAAAGGGAGCACCTCTGCGATTGTTACTTCCGGGTGATCCGTGTTAGTACCTCAGACTGGGTGAAGCCGAAAGCTAGCCATCTTAAGAATATAATTGGTCGGCAACGACGGAAGTGAAAAATTAGGTTCACTAAGGACCACAGAGTTCAGAAACTTTCTCCGAATTAAAACCTCAATATTTTACTCCCACATTGATCGGAGTTGAGGTTTCACGGTCATGGTTAACATGATAGCCTGGGAAAAGGAACTTATAAAGGAACTATTTTTCCCAGAAGATGTTTCTTACGTTAAATAGTAATATAACATATCTCTCCGCGTACCTTTGTTTATAAAACCATATGGCCGGATTGCCTTGTTTGTCATAAATCTTTGCCCTTATAAAGGCTTTATAAAGTAGGACAAACACTCCTCGTCTATTGGCCGAGGAGGTTGAAGCCGATGGTCGGTCAACAAAGTCTTGTAAAATGCGGATCCGAGCATTAATGATGTAAAGTACTTGGATACATAGAATCATTACACATAAATTGTGTCAAACGTAACAAAGTTTGTGTCACATAAATATCGATCCTTAATTCGACCACTCGTGCCCAAATTAAGGCTCGCGGGCTACTGCACTGCCTATTCAATGCAGCAAATTCAAAGTGCGATACTATTTCCATAGAGAATCGATCCTTGGGTTGGTCGGCCGCACCCAACCTGAGTCTGGGAAACTAGGCGCACCGCGTTTCTGTTCCTAAGTATGCTGCCGAGCAAGGACTTGATCCTTAGGACAATTTTGCAAATCGACCTAAGTCTCAGGGGCTACTGGGATTAGTGGTTTTCTTTTATCCTTCACGTGCATCATGGGTTTTAGACCGACACGCACCTTGCGGGCTTCTAGCTATATGTCTCGACAGAGAATAAATTGCACCAATCGAAAATATCCACAAAAAATCAGCCTACGGTCGGGGTGGTGCACCACCTCGGAAGCAGTCCGGCATAAAGCTCGGACACAAGTGGCTGGCTCCATAAAGGGCATTTCCGGCATTAAGCTCAGATGAACTCCTTCAACTTTTTCAAGACCGAGGTAATCTATGACACCTCGGATATAGTCCGGCGTTGGAGCTCGGACACAGTTTGGCGTTGGAGCTCGTACATAGTCCGGCATTGGAGCTCGGCTGTAAAAAGACACCTCGGATGTAGTTCGGCTTTGGAGCTCGGACGCAAGAGGACACCGCCACACGGGAAGCACTTAAAACCCGAGATGTGGCATAAAAGATAACAAGGCATTGATAATGGTCCAGAACTTAAAGGGGCTCCTCGGATGCCCGACGTGTGAACTCTTCAGATACACGTCGGCGATCCTTAAGATCGGAGATGGGAAGATTTGTTGAACCAGTTTTCAAGACCGACGACCGAAGACAAATAACTGTGCGTAAGAACCGAGGAGCGTCCCCAACTTGAAGACCGGTTCAGGGGGCTACTGATGGTGTCCTGGACTAGGGGGTACTCACCACGTCGTCTCCCGACCAGTGGGTCGAGCCGAGGACCCCCAGGGTGATTCACTAATGGGCCACTTCGGGCAGCCCATGATGCATACAAGGGAGATTCCACAAGACTTGGCGCACAAGACAAGGACTCCTCTAAACCCTAGGCCTACGGTGCATTATATAAACCGAGGCCAGGCTAGTCAATCGACAATCTCAATCTCATATTCATTACTACAATCTCGTGGTAGATACCTTTACTATGTACTATCCCCATATCAATACAATCAAAAGCAGGACGTAGGGTATTATCTCCTTGAGAGAGCCCGAACCTGGGTAAAATCCTGTGTCCATGTTACCATCGCTCCAAGACGCCTAGCTTAGGACCCCTACTACGAGATATGCCGGATTTGACACCGACAAGGATGTGCATGTGCTTGTGTTCGTTATCATGAAGTAGCCAATGCTCACATAAGAGAGATGCATGATATAAGAACATGTCATCCATCATGAAATGTTTGTTTTTATGTATAGCATAATGGAGACTAGAAATATGTAGTGCATCACTTGGAATATCGAGAGCATTGTTATTCATGATATGCGGATGGTGCATACAATAATTGGGATCATGCAATGGATGGGATGGAACAAAAACTCCTAACATGTATGAGGAAACTATTGGGGTCTCCTCATGTGCAATAGCGGAAGCATAATATGGAGAGTATGGATAACATCCAAAACAATGCATTTCCAAATCATGGAGATCATGGCATGGCATATGAGAATTATTGCGCAAATGATGCAAAGGAAGCATGGCAATATCATCACAAGAAAAGCAAATGCCAATAACCATGGGCTTGTCGTCTATGCCATATGAGCAAATGGGATTAGTTCTTATGGGATATGCATAGTCGCTACGGTGAGATTGCAAAGATGCAATACGAGAAATTTCACGCATAGCATATGACAAGTTTAACGGATTGTCAAACATGGTGTGACCTATAGAGTTTTCACAAGGTATCCTATGCAACATGGCATCATAACTAATAGAATCCACATGAGAATCGTAAAACTCATCATAAATGGGTAATTCGTCACATGAGGAAGTCGCACAATCATGAAGCATGGCCATAGGGTGATCATCATCATGCAAGCAATCAATGTCAAGATAGTCCACTAGTGGGACAAGCGAAGAACCATCACCTATGTTACCTTTAGATGTCCGCTCATGAGATGTAGGTGAGGTGGGAAGGACCAACTCGTGGTCATCGTCATCGTGATGGAACCATGTGGGGGGGTGCGTCATATTCCACCATGGTCATCGTCTTGTCCAAATGAAGGACGAAGTCGTCAAGGATCGGTGCGTCATCGTATATGGGACCTAGCACCAAAGGAGAAGACACAATAGAGATAGAGGTTAAGTTGTTAGAAATCAAAATGGCCTCACATGCTCTATCAACTAGCTCACTCTCTCTATGTGGTGGTGGCTCACTCACTCCCTTTAGGTAGTTGCACTCATACTCACATATGGTGGAGTCACTCATCTCACTCAAGAGGTGTGGGTTGTGGCTCTCCTCACATGGGAATTGAGGCAACTCGTCATATATGGAGCTAGTGGTGATGTCACTCTCACTCTCAATATGGTGGCATAAGTCTCTCAACTCATCACCAAACGCCACCGTGGTCGAAGGGAAAATCCCATGCACAATCAACTCGTCACCGTCGCCGTGGACGAAGGCCGAAGATGGCACATCATCACTCTCGCCTCCAAAGATGGAAGCGTCATCCTTGCTCGCCACCTTGTCGCTTGCCTCCAAAGCATGTTCCTTGAGTGGCTCCGTAGTCAAGGTCGTTGCCGTGCCGTCTTCAAAAAGAGTCTTGGTAGACTCGGCATCGTCAATGCTACAAAGAGGGATGGAGGTGAAGTCGAACATGGGAGCGTCGTCTTGGAGCTCGTCGGGCTTGGTCATCTTGGTGGTACCATGCTCATGCTCGTCGTCGTGGAGCTTGGTCGTCGCGAAGTGTGCTCGGGGTTGAGTAGCCTTGTCCTTGAGTGCTTGTTCCGCCTTGAGAGCACCAACGTAGATGTCGTCGAGAGACTCGTAGTTGTTCTGGAAGATAGTCTTGGCGATGTCGTTGTTCAATCCCATCATGAAGTGGAACTTCATCCAAATGGGGTCGTCCACACCGGCTCGTCGCAAGGCTTTCTTCATCTTCATGAAGTACTCATCGAGAGACATGGATCCTTGTAAGGTGTTCTCCAAGTGGCGGTGAAGATGTTCCGTGTATGTAGAAGGCACAAACTCTCGCCGCAACACTTTCTTCAACTTGGACCAACTCATGTCGAAGCTCGTCGAAGATGTGTGAAGCCACCATGTCGACGCGTCGCCGTGGAAGTTTCTTGTGGCGCACTTCACTTGATCTTCGGAAGGGACTTGAAGTAGCTTGAGGTAGTAGTCCATCTTGCGCTCCCAATCGAGATACTCCTCGGGGTCTTGAGTCCCATAGAAAGGAATCTCGTGGTCAATGTCGAGGTCGTAGTAGCTCGTGGAAGTTGCGGACTTGAGCTTAGGGAGCTTCTCTTGAAGTGCTTGTCGGCGAAGATGCCGCATATCCAAAGGCGAAGATGCTTGAAGTCACTTGGCGAAGATGCCAAGGTTGGTGGTGAAGTCATCAAGCGGTGGTTGGTGTCGAGCTCGTGACCTTCACACTAGTTCTTTGTTGGACGCCTTGATGTTGGCGTCGTTATTTTTTTATGTGGTTGATGGTGTCGATGCCGAGGTGATCTTGCTGGAGATGGTAGCTCGAAAGCATGTGCACTTGAGCGTCTTCTCAAAGATGAGGAAGACCTCTTGCCGATGTTGATGAGGACCTTGAGCTGCTCCATTTGAGCATCCAACTTGGCATCGATGGTTTTCTTCATGGCATCAAACTCGTCGTTGTAGTTGTAGACCGAAGAAGATCATGTGTTTGCCTATCCATCACAAGACTCGAGCAAGGGTGAGTAGGAAATGAGATAAACTATACCAATATACCATTCCCAAAGTTGAGGATGTATCCCGTTTCACTCAATGTGGAATGAAAGAATAGGGGAATTGGTACCGGACTTGGTCACTCACACCTACAATGTAAAGCTTATCAAGTGGCTTGGTTAGGACAAGTGGCACAAAATTCAAGCAAATGTTAATCCAAGATATCAAAAATGTTGAGGAAGATTCACAAAATTGCAATGCAAAACAAATAGATCAATAGCTATGGTGGCACTAGGAACACACACACGGATAGATAAATGGGATCCGCGCAACCAAGGAATCAGCACAAAATGTGAGAGGCCCGAGACAAGCTCGTGTTGCACGGATACTAGAAGAGACAATAGCTCGATTGTTCAAATGGTCTAGATACGCGCTTGTGCACCAACCTAATAGAGTAAACGTGCCGTTTTCAATCCCAAGTATACTATGTATGTATGATCCAAGAGTATCTACTGTGCCAAATGGCTCAATGCTATTGCAATTGCTTATAAGCTCTTTGTATCTCCTCTTTTGCTTAAAAGCCTTTTCTTCTTTTTGCTCTTTTTCAATGATGTTTTGTATGGTCACAATGCGGGACATGCACACCAAGATAACAATTATGTATGCGGGTACTATGTTGTAACACAAAATATGATACTAAGATATATGCACGCAAATGAAGCTATGCGGAGTATGTATCACTAAAGTGCACAAGTAGTGTAGCCCGACAATACTCAATGGCTAGTCTCGATAGGCAAGTAACACAAATAAGCTCGGGGTAACAATGCAATGGCAAGGGTATAGACAAGAGTGTCGTCGCGGTTACCGTCCTTGCTTACAGTGAGGTGTCAATTAAGAGCTGGTCAGCGACGATCCGGGGCGATGATGAGCGGCGATGTCGATGAAGGACCACTCCTAATTAGCCGAAACACCATAGGAAGTGGCAAAGCTCGCAACTCAAAATCTCAAGTGCAAATGGGTTGCGGAAGAACTGGTGGAGGTTTGCGGAAAACTGTGGTGGAAAAACTCAAGAAAATGATAAATGTGGCAAAGGGAAAGTTTCTGCAAAGGCCGGAAGGTCCGGGCCAGCCGGAGATTCCGGGGGCCGAAATGTCCGGGGTTTCCGAAGGGTCCGGGGGCCGGAAGGTCTGGGTGGGTCCGGAGGTTCCGGGGGCCAGAAGGTCTGGGTGGGGCCGGAGGATTCGGGGGTCGGGAAAATTGGGACAAACCCTAATTTCCAGATCTTGGACTTGGGCGAATAACTGAGAGGAAAAACCCAAATCTGACGTGGAAAAAGAAAAATTGGGAGGAATTGGATGGATAGAAAGTTAGATCCACTCATCCACAACAAAATCCCGGGATCAAAATCAACAAAATCTCCTCAAATCAAACGATTCCAAGAAATTTGGTAGGGCTATTTTTATGGGGATTTTCGAAATTAGGACAAAAAAATACAAAATTGGCTAGAAATCGAAGGGGGAGACTCCAAATTCATGAGAAACCTTGGCTCTTGATACCAATATGATACGGGGCACACCCGTGTGCGTCGATCTTTCATGAATTGGGGGTGGATTTGTGAATGAACACGAAGAACTCGAGGGGGAAATCACAAGAGAAACACTCAAACCAAGTCCAATCACACATCCACTATGCTCACATCCACACAAGATCCACAAGGGTACAAGAACAACAAAGGGAAAGAGGATACATGATAGAGTTCATCCCAAATCCCATGGGGAGATGGGGCCTTGAATCCACTAGGGATCCTCCCACGCAAGGGGGCCTTGAAATCCACTAGGGGTCTTCTCTCATAGAGGCATCTACTCCATGGGAGAGGTAGTGGAAGGAGCAAAGGCTCATCTATCTATGAGCTAAACCAATGCTAACCCTAAAATGGAGGAGGGGCTGGAGTATATATAGTGATGGCCACGAAGGGGTAAGTGAGGGGCGAAGTGGGTACATGGGCCTCAGGACCAAGTGGCTGCACGCAGGTAGACAACCAACAAACGGTGCCTTTAGTCATGGTGTTAATCACAATTCATAATATTCAAGAGAAGAGTCTATATAAGAGCTTTCATTGTAGCAAACCCACATACTCAACTATCATTTAGTCTTCTATGATTGTTGGCATTCATTGCATATTTTTGGAGCTAATGTTTTTGCCGGACACATAGGAAGATAGGGGCTTCCTTTTCCATCCGACTCATTTACCTCAGGGATAATGTCAACAATAATGAATCATGGTTTCTTACATTCAACTGGATATATATACCTGTATCTTTCCTCAACATGTGATGCTTACCACTGAGAGTGTTTATAACTTAAAAGAAGGTAAGATATTAATGACTCTTGAATAAAAGTAAGAACTTTATGAAAGTGAAAGATAGGACCTTCGCAGAGGGAAGCAGAGGTTGTCATGCGCTCTTATTTGATTAGATGTGCAATATCTTAATGCAAAGGAACTTCACTTTATATTGCCCCTTGTGATAGCGAACTTTATTATGCACTCCGTTGCTTTTATTTCTACACCATCACAAGATCGTACAAAGCTTAATTTCCCTTTCAATAAAAGATCATACATGATTAAAGGCAATTTTTTATTCTTATGCACCGATGACAACTTACTTGAGGATCTTATTCAATCCATAGGTAGGTAAGGTGGACTCTTACAAAAAAACTAGGTTCAAGGGGTTATGGATGTACAAGTAGTATCTCTACTTGGTGCAGAAATTTTGGCTAGCAAAAGTTCTAAAGGAAGCATCACATGTTAAAGGATCCATGCCTATATAACTTCTATGGAAATGTAAGCAATCATGACCATTAGATTGTCTTCCATGTCCAACTTCAACACTTGATCATTATTTAATATTTGGCGAGGGTTCGTAATCATAGATGATGTCCAAGATAGTATATTTGTATGTGGATCTTGTCCTCTCTATCATAATCTTGCATAGATTATAACAATGACTAAGGCTATGTTTGTTCTATTCCCAACAATTTTCATAGTTCATGCTTTCTTTTGAAGTCATTACTTCCCATGGGATAAGCATGTCATCTTTACTATTCTTTTTATTGTCATGCTGTGATGATTGGTGCAAGAGAGTAAAGCACACGAACTCAACTAATCTTTATTATATAATTCCCACACTCGATTACAAGGATAGGTAGATCTCAAAGCAAAATCCTAAGCAAAGAAAATCTGAAACTTTATTTCTCTAAACCACGAAATAGCTAACGATCAAACTAAAATAAAAGATGACAGTGAAAAGTGATGGTGATACGATACCGGGGCACCACCCCCAAGCATGGAACAAGCTAGGGGTTGTGCCCATACCCATATACGCAAGTGTTCTTTGGTGATGGTGGTGGCATGCGGAAATCCTCCATCTTCCAAGGCATAGGTTCACCATCATGTAAAGAAACTCTTGTCTCTGGAATCCTGAAATCAGTAGCGAGGATCATCCTTTTAAACCTAGATTCACACTCACAATTCTGGGTTTGGAGTTCATAGATTTGATCTTGAAGGTGCTCGATTTGTTCTTGAAGTTTGAAGAGAGCTTCTCCCATGCACTGTGTGTCAAGCTTGTTCTCACGGATGAAGTCTGTGATCATAGAGTGATTAGCACTCAGACCACGTTCAACCATATCCCTTGGCACATGAAGATCTCCTGCTCCACTTATGCAAGCGTGGACTTGTTGCTTCCCTCCTTCTTGGGGCCTTGGACATCCTGGATGTGGAGCACCCCCTCATGCATCTCAATGGCTTGAGGGTGCTTCATTACCTCCGGCAAGTAGGGATTGATGACCTTCTCGAAGAACTTGTCTTTAGATGAACTTGGGGAAGTCATGGCGATCTAGATCTGTCAGAAAAACAGCTCGAAACAAGAAAAGAGGAGAAACTCGCGATGCGGTGGTCAAAACATATGGGAGTATATATAATGATTATTTCTAGGTCAGAATACTTGTTCGGGAAGAAATCAGAGTCGGGGAGGCACACG
This sequence comes from Elymus sibiricus, assembly GCA_039707655.1. Lineage (NCBI taxonomy): Eukaryota > Viridiplantae > Streptophyta > Magnoliopsida > Poales > Poaceae > Elymus > Elymus sibiricus. Next base: position 213,253,311 of record CM077665.1, on the reverse strand, counting down.
AGGGCCACACAAGTCATCAGGGCGCGCCCCATGGTGGGGTTCGCGCCCTGTTGGCTTGTGCCTCCCTCGTGGGTCCCCATGACTCAGTTTTATTTTTGGTATTTTTTAAAATACTAAAAGCAACAAAAATTATTTTGTTGGAATTTTTGGAGTCGGTTTACTTACCATTCCACATACCTACCTCTTTTTCAGGTTTCTGGAGTGTTCCGGAAGGCCTCCCGTATGTGTTCTTCCGGTGTTATCACTTGGATGACATTAGTTTCTTCATTAATGGGTGTACCTGAAATATAATGCTTGATTCTTTGCCCATTCACCACTCTCAGGTTTTTGCCTTTGAAGTTATTGATTTTTATAGCACCGGAGTGGTAGACCTCTTCGACAACGTATGGACCTTCCCATTTGGATAAGAGTTTTCCTGCAAAAAACCTGAAACGAGAATTGTACAAAAGCACAAGGTCTCCTACATTGAATTCCTGTTTTTGAATCCTTTTGTCATGCCATCTTTTAACTTTTTCTTTAAACAACTTAGCATTCTCCTAGGCTTGTGTCCTCCATTCATCAAATGAGCTAATGTCAAATAACCTCTTTTCACCGGCAAGTTTAAAATCATAATTCAGTTCCTTAATTGCCCAGTAAGCCTTATGTTCTAGTTCAAGAGGCAAATGACAAGCCTTTCCATACACCATTTTATATGGGGACATACCCATGGGGTTCTTATAAGCAGTTCTATAAACCCACAGTGCGTCGTCTAATTTCTTAGACCAATTCTTCCTAGATCTATTGACAGTCTTTTGTAAGATTAATTTTAGTTCTCAATTGCTCAATTCAACTTGCCCACTAGACTGAGGATGATATGGTGATGCAATTCTATGGTTAACATCATATTTAGCTAGAAGTTTACAGAAAGCACCATGAATACAATGTGAACCATCATCAGTCATTAAGTATCTAGGGACTCCAAACCTCGGAAAAATAATTTCTTTAAGCATTTTAATAGAGGTGTTATGATCAGCACTACTAGTTGGGATAGCATCTACCCACTTAGTAACGTAATGAACAACAACTAAAATATGAGTGTACCCATTTGAGGAAGGAAAAGGTCACATACAGTCAAAACCCTAAAAATCGAATGGTTCAATGGCAAGTGAATAATTCATAGGCATTTCCTGACGTTTACTGATGTTACCAACTCTTTGACATTCATTACATGAAAGGACATACTTACGAGCATCTTTGAAAAGAGTAGGCCGATAAAAACCATATTGTAATACCTTGTGTGCATTTCTGTCACCAGCATGGTGTCCTCCGTAAGGTTCAAAATGACACTTCCTTAAGATTTGTTCCTGTTCATGCTCGGGTATACAATGTCTAATAATACCATCTACTCCTTCTTTATAAAGATGTGGGTCATCCCAAAAGTAATGTCAAAAATCATAAAAGAATTTTTTCTTTTATTGATAGGTGAAAGTAGGTGGGATATATTTAGCAACAATATAATTAGCATAATCAGCATACCAAGGAGTACTACGTGAAGTATTTGTAGCAGCAAGTTGTTCATCAGGAAAATTATCATCAATAGGCAGTGGGTCATCAAGAACATTTTCCATTCTAGACAGGTTATCTGCTACGGGGTTTTCAGCTCCCTTTCTATGAAAAATATGCAAATCAAATTCTTGAAGCAAAAGCACCCACCGAATAAGTCTAGGCTTAGCATCTTTCTTTTCCATAAGGTATTTAATAGCAGCATGATCCATGTGAATATTTACTTTGGAATTGACAATATAAGGTCTAAACTTATCACATGCAAAGATAACTGCTAAAAATTCCTTTTCAATGGTGGCATAATTTCTTTGAGCAGCATCTAGGGTTTTACTAGCATAATGGATAACATTTAATTTCTTGTCTACTCTTTGCCCTAGAACAACAACAACAGCATAATCACTAGCATCACACATAATCTCAAATGGTAGGTTCCAATCAGGTGGTTGAATAATAGGTGCGGAAATCAAAGCTTTCTTAAGTATTTCAAAAGATTCTACACAATCATCGTCAAAGACAAAAGGAATATCTTTTTGAAGAATACTAGTTAACGGCCTAGAAATCTTTGAGAAATCTTTAATGAAACGCCTATAAAAACCAACATGACCAAGGAAACTTCTTATACCTTTGATATCTTTGGGGAATAGCATCTTCTCAATGGCGTCAACCATATGCTAACAAGGTCCCTGTTGTGCATACCTGGCCAAATCCTGAAGTCATTCCATGAAGCCTTGGCGAATGAGCATTGTACTGGCCTCACCTAAAAGCCTCGGCAAGCTACATATGTGTCAGCGAATTCTTAGTTCCAAGTAATATGAACATGAAATAAAGCCAGTCTGAGAGATACCTACTTCAATAGTACTACAAACTACTACATCCTGTTACAATATACTAGATATATTACTGCAAACTGGAGTTGAACATAAAACTCTACTCTCTCTGCATTATGGTAATAGTATTCTTTCAGTTACAAATGTGTGATAACATTCTTGACATTCATAGGGTTGAACGACTTCGTATGGCCCGGACCAATCCCGACGGGTCGCGCACCCCGTTGCAGGTTATAACCAACTCCCAATCCTTGGGTGATGAGCAGTACCCAAGCACCAAATTTCAGTTTTGTAGCTCAGATGCTGAATTGTACCATTCATTGCAGACCCCAAAGAAGTAAAATGACAGAGGGATAGAGAGCGGCATGCACAAAATAAGGATGAGATTAATACGAGACAGCGTGAGGACTACAAATAGAAGAAAATTGCCACGGCCGAGATCAATAGGGCACACAAACAGCTGGTTGTATCACAAGGTAATGAATATCAACTTCATCCTATATGGCCCAGTTGTATTGCTATATAATGATCTATTCTTCATCTACTCAGACCGTAATGAGATTAAGAATCGAATGGAAAGGGAGCGGTATGAACAAAATAGAGAGGAAATATTAAAGCGACAATGACAAACACGCGAGCAGAATAAGCTTGTTGTTGTCGTCCTTGATTTTAGTAACATCGTAACACAAGTGCGGGCGTCCGTACACTCTGTAGTCACACAAATGCAGAACATAGCAAGTGCAGGTGGTGCAGTACCAAATTCCATGCATTTCAATAGAGACAATGTGGAAGATGAGCCAGATTGGTTGCACAAAAATCATGCATACCAGATGCAATGGAGTTCAAGGCGAGTGACGCTCACACAGATGGCAGTGTATGATAACCTCCAACTCAGTACAATCGTCAACCTACATATGCCAGAAGAGTCTTTAAATAAAAGTGGTTAGTTGTGTGATTTATTAATGTTGTTAACTATCAGGTGTTTAATTCTTCTTTGTTGCCATTCTATTGTTGATTCAGGTATAGAGCCTTCTTATGACAAACAACCTCTACCGATTCCATGTAATGATAGTATTCCAGTAATAGAACTGTCCCCAAATGAGGGTCAACCCAGTCATAATCAAATTGGTATGTTTTTTGTGCTAGCACCTAGTACATAAAAAGGATCCATGTCTTTAGCTTGCTCATTTCTGCCAATTTTTTTTTCAGGTAATGACCACGGTGAAGATGCATATGGAATACTGGAGCCCGATGTCCACACGATAAACATTGATGGTGTGCATAATGTCATTTTTAGTTTCATCTCCACAATATGCATAACAACGACTGAGCATCCTTTACGACTCCTAATGCATTGTTATTATTCAAAATATTCGCGAATAGAATGCTTGGGAGACGGTAACCTAGGAGAAGCCGGAGACGTGGACCATGATGAAGAAGCTAGGATCTTCACCCAACTAGGTTTATTGTTGCTGTCACAAAATTACCAGTAAAATATAATGATGTGGTTTCCGGAGGAAAGTTTAATTAATGCAAATGTCCATTCTTATTGAGATGTTGATTTTCAAACCTACTAAGTGGAGCAACATAATGGTGATGGAGCTCCCAGTGATGACGCTCATGACAGAGTTTACATGAACCTGCCCAAAAAGCACGGACAAATCCTTCTATGCCCTCCTTTTTCTATATTTATTCTCTTTGTTAGTAATAAATATTGTTACCTACATGTTACATCATGATAGATTACGCCTGCACCGGCGATGATTGGTCTGTGATTGAAAATATCATGTCTGAACCAAGCGATAAAATAAATTTAGTGAGCATCGACGACTCACATCTCCAAAGAAAACAGTTAGAACATCTTTTAATCCCCGGAGAATTTGTTGGCGACGAAGTAAGTATATGTAGCTTTATGACGAAACGATGCTATTTTAACATGAGTTTCTATTATCTCCTATAACAAAGGTGTGCACTTCATATTGCAGATCAAAGACTCATACATACATTGCATAAGTGCTAAAGAGCATCTACAGATTAGGTCAGGTGGAAGTGTGTTCTTAGAGAATGCATGCATCTCTAAGATGATAAAGGAATTTAGCACTATACGGGATGACGCACCAAGATGGGTGTTAGACAGAGCTACAACTTATTTGGAACATGATATGGTGAGTCTCAGTTCCTTATATATTATAATGAATTCAATCAAGGACGAATATTTGTATAGATGGGACCTAAACTAACAAAAACTCTATTTTCAGATATTTGTTCCAGTAAACATTAAAGACTTTCATTCATACCTAGCAGTAATAAATACCAGGGTGCAACGTATCCAAGTGCTCGACTCGCTAGGCCCAGGAATGAACCACAAAGACTTCACCGCTATGGTTAGTTATTAGTCCCACTGCACCATCTTTTGATAAGACGGTTTCTATTATTCTTCAGTTGTGATGCTAATACATTGTCATTTATTCATGCAACAGCTGGAAGGACTGGAAAATATATTCTAGTATGCATCGCTTAAATGGAACTAAAATCTGATAAGTGGGAAGATGTAAACATCACAGGATGGCCAACGGAAGAATGTATTAAGATTGAAGAGCAGTCTGCAGACAGATGGATATACCTCTTTCGATTCAAACGTGTTGCTTCCATCCCCCTATGTCACCTCCTTCTTATCCCTCGGGAAACCTCAACCATTAGAAAAACCAAGCATCTCTCTCTTTTAAAAAGCTCGGTTTAACAAGATACTAAAATGTGCTATGTTGAAACATCCCATGCTCGCCTACCTGACAAATGCTATCTACTTGACATTATCATACCTAAAGCATCTCTAGGATACACTAGAACAAGACAATAATTGGGTGCAGAGCATCTCTCAGTTCAAAAAGGCTCCAATTTAGAGACACCTATCAAAGAACAAAGAGATCTCAGTGGTCTAAATGTTCCATTCACATCATCTGCGAGGCACACCACCATATGTGCCTCTTATCATCAACAATGGCACCAACTAATGGGATGATTTCTCAAATAACAGTCTTTGAAAGGGAACATTCTGACATAAATCCCTAGAACAGAACAAAATATACAATCTTGGAAACATTCTGACATAAAGCCCTATAACAGAACAAAATTGACGGGGTCGAGCAGGTGGCGGGATTGGACAGATAGATTTACCTCGACCTGCATGATCGCGCAAGAGAGGGTGGAGAGGCTCATAGTGGCGATGGCGAGGGCATCAGGAGGAGGAAGGGGCCCGGCGTCGCCGCCTAGCATGCCAACCTCGAGCGTCTCCTCGAGCACTTCGGCGACATGATTCGGAGAAGGAGAGGGGTAGATGAGGCGCGTACGAGTGCCACGCCTGCGCGTCCGCCTCCTCCGGCACCTAACGCTGGCGCGAGCATGGCGAGCTCCAGGGCCTCCTCAACCACTTTCGCGACTGATTTGACATTAAGGGGTGGTGGACCAGCGGCTGCGATGGGGATCCACGACCTCACCAGCGAGAGCCGACAATGGTGACAAAGGGGAGCGGCGGCCGGACCAGGGAGCTTTGGTGTTGGATGTGGCCATGGAGAATGGGGAACGGGGAGACAAGTGAGGATTGAGGGAGGGTTCGGTGGGGAGGATAACTGCGTTTTTTTAATACAACCACTATTAGGCACTCGGCAATGACTAGAAAGAGACTTTGAGTGAGTGCGGTTTTGTCCAAATCATTTATTTTCTTCTACAAAGATTCATTCATAGACTTTCCGATACGTCAGCGTTCTCATCAGGCATTTTTATTAGATGATTTCAAAATTTTATTATATGAATCTCTATAAACGTTTATCATTGTTTAATTGAATATATTTAAGTTCCGTAATCATGCAGGTCATCTTGTGGTCTATGGATGATAAATTTTATGGAATACTTCACGGGAGATATTTTGTCTGACACTCCTACACAAGTATTTTTTCATCGTGTATCATTATACTTATTCTATGTTGTATCACTATTTCAAAACTAACTTTTATTACTACTTTAATAGGATCATATGAATGATTTAGAACAAAACTAGCTGTCATTTTACTGGACTCAAAATTGAATGATGATAACATAAGAAATCGAGACATGGATGATGACGAAAAGAACGCAGATCCCACAGATTGTATGAATCTGGATAGTCCCCCTGAGAATTTCAAAACATCGAATACATCACCAGTTGAGCTCGTTTCACAGTCATTTATCCTTTCTCCGTCTATCAATCCAACTAACAATGACTTAATAGATGAACTTTGCTTGTTCATCAGGATGGTTGATGATGTCTCTTTAGTAAAGTAAGCCATATATTTTTAAGGTCATTTTGTATAATGACAAATTACACTAATGTCATTATAATTGACATAATTCTGATTTTACAGTGCTGAATGGATGAAAATCTCTAATCCTTACCTTATTAGCTTAATTTTGAGACAAATAAAATATATATTAAACAATGATGAATGCATGGATCTTGATTGTTTTAATATGGCTGTGTGGATACTAGTGCGTCACGAAGTCCAGCTTCTCAGAGACATTCCATCTCACTACAAAGATCTAAACTATTATGTTAGTTACTATAATCACGTATTACATATTTTCTCATATCACTATTTTTTTTTTCTTATTCTTATTTTAGTCGTGTTCCCCTATGCACGAGACTCACGTCATCGTGAAAATATGGACATTGCTAGGTTGAAACGACTGTTTGATAGCTGGCCCGACAACAATGAGTATCATATCCCAGAATGTGATATGGTAAGATTTTAATTCCATTTGTAATGTGGTTTATTTGGTCTTAATTAAAAAATTGTATTTTTAAACGCATGCATTTTTGCATATTTTGTTGCCTTGGCATATTTTTGGGCTATTTCTATTGTTTGTCTTGGATCAAAATAAAAAAAGTTGTCTTACTTTTGGATCTGATACCAATACCTACTTTGGGGAAGAACACACTTAAATATGTGGCGAACGACCTAAACCTTGCGCTCCAAGTTGTAAATCGTACATTGAAGGACGATATCCCTAAGTGGGAATGCAAAGTTCCTATTGTTCTGATAAACTCACATTGGTATTCATATTTTTAATGCATTATAATATTAATTGATTCATTCAACGCACATTGTAATAGTTCATACATGAAGTGCCCTGTCGGGTTATTTGGTTTTTAATTTCATGCACTCGTTATGCGATGGAAAGCTATATTTTCCCATACCCCAAGTGAGTGTTTACATCATGTTTATCTGTATATACATTGCACAACTTTTATAAGAGTGTTGTATAATGCATATGTAGGATAGTTTTGAAGTGAGGAAGCAGTTTTTGGTGCATATTTTAAAGTATGAAGAGAATGAAGCTCAAAACAATATCCCATCCATTGAACGAACCATCATAGATCGCATCTATAGATGGACCTTCATTGCTTCAAAAGATGAACCTTGAAGACATGATTAGTTGTGGTTTTTAAAATATACTTTTGTAATAATTATAATACTATTATGTGATTGTGGATTTTATGCGGAGAGATGTTTCTGGATCATGTGTTACACACGCGCTCATATCATTTTGAACTCATTTTATTTGAGACGTGCATTGCATGTGCATGCTTACTAGTAGCTGAAGAACAAGGAATATGTGCTTCGACCAATGTCTCCAAGTCACGTGACCGCCGACAAGCAAGCTTCATACCATCATGGAGATAAAAGTGAGCGAGTGATCCACCTAAAAGAGAGTGAGCGCCACAAGCCAAATATGAGTGACTCCACGATGAGGGACAAGACAGATCTAGTTCTTTTAGACACCAAAAGAGACATGAGGGATGTGAGTGAGAGCCCATCAAGTGTACTTCACTTTGTACTTGTGTGCAAAGATGATGTCGTGAGGAGTAATGCTTCACAACATCTACATTTGGTTTTTCTCGTTTGTTGCGGAAATTCAAAGATGTTTTTCCCGATGAGGAACCTCCGCGGCCACCACCAAAACAAGGAATCGAACACCGCATCACTTACAAACAAGGCACCATACCACGTCAACCCTGACGAGACTAAGGAGATACAAAGCCAAGTGAAAAAACTCCTAGATAAAGGGCATGTACGCGAGAGCTTTAGTCCTGGTGCGGTTCCAGTAATACTAGTGCCTAAGAAAGTTGGTAGTATGCGCATGTGTTCAGATTGCCGCCGTATCAATGCTATAACCGTTAGGTATCACCACCCCCATTCCTCGTCTTGATGACATGCTTGATGAACTTAGTGGTGCCACTATATTCTCTAAAATTGATTGAAAAAGTGGTTACTATCAAATACGCATGCAAGAGGGTGATGAGTGGAAAATAGCCTTCAAGACTAAACTTGGCCTCTATGAATGGTTAGTTATGCCTATGGGTCTATCGCAAGCACCTGGTACATATATGCGTATCATGCATTATGTCTTACGTCATCTCATTGGATATTGTGTTGTGGTATACTTTGATGACATTCTTGTTTTTAGTGAAACTCTAGGGGTCCGTGCTAAACATGCTAGGGAAGTATTGCAAGTTCTTGGGAAAGAAAAACGTTATGCAAACATGGAAAAATTCATTTTTGGTGTTGACAAGGTTGTTTTCCTAGGCTTTGTGGTATCTTCTAAGGGTTTTCAAGTTGATGAAACTAAAATTGATGCTATTAAAACTTGGCCTACCCATACAAATTTGCAATAAGTGCATAGTTTCCTTGGACTAGCAGGCTTTTATCGTCGCTTTGTTCAGGATTTTAGCATGATTGCATCTTCTCTACATGCTTTGAGCAAGAAGAATGCAGCCTTTGTTTGGGGACCTTCACAAGACACCGCATTCCATGAGATTAAAAACTTGCTTATTGATGCACCATTGCTAGCATTACCCAATTTTGATAAAACTTTTGAAGTGCATGGTGACGCTACGGGTAATGGCATAGGTGGCGTGTTAATGCAAGAGAAATGCCCAATTGCTTATTTGAGTGAGAAACTTTTTGGACCTCAACTAAATTACCCCATCTATGATAAAGAATTGCATGCTTTGGTGAGAGTCCTACATGTCTGGGGGCATTATCTCCGCCTATGTGAATTTCTCATTCATACCGATCATGAAACTCTCAAGTATCTTAAGGGTCAAACCTATTTGAAGAAGCGGCATGCTAAATGGAGTGAAATCATTGAGTCTTTTCCTTATGTCCTCAAATACATTAAGGGTAAATAAAATGTTGTGGCGGATACTCTTTCCCGCAAGTGCATGCTACTTACTCAACTTGAATTGAATGTCATTGGTTTTGAGCATATCAAAGATTTGTATGAGCATGATGTTTCATTTGCTACTCCTTATGCTAAGTGCCAAGTTAAACCTTATTAGGAGAACTATTACATGAAAGATGGATATCTTATGCGTGCTAACAAACTTTGCATACCCGAGTCTTCTCTTCGTTTGTTGTTTTTTCAAGAGGATCACGGTGTAGGACTCATGGGTCACTTCGGACGCGACAAGACATACGCCACACTCTCCAACAAGTATTTTTGGCCAAAGATGTTTCGCGATGTTGCATGTTTCACCAACCGATGCTCTACATATCGCAAAGGTAAGTCAAAAGGTCAATCCCATGGTTTATACATGCCACTTCCAATACATTTTCAACCTTGGGAAGATATTAGCATAAATTTTGTGCTTGGTTTGCCATGAACTAAAAATGGGCATGATCCCGTTTTTGTTGTTGTGGACCGCTTTTCCAAAATGGCTCATTTTATTCCATGTCACAAGATCGATGATGCTTCACATGTTGTAAATCTCTTTTGTAGGGACATCTTGCGACTACATGGAGTCCCCAAGACCATCATGTCGGACCGCGGCATCAAGTTCTTAAGCTACTTTTGGAAAACGATGTGCACCAAGCTTGGTATCAAGATACTCTTCTCTTTGACCTACCATCCACAAAGTGATGGCCAAATGGAGGTCACCAACCAGACGCTCTTGACGATTCTACGCGTGTTGATCAAGAAAAATATCAAGGAATGGGAAGAATGTCTCCCCATCGCCGAGTATGCCAACAACCACATGCGTCACTTCACCACCGGCAAGTCCCCATTCGAGGCGGTCTACGGCTTCAAACCTTTGTTCCTATTGGACATACTTCCACTACCACTCCAAGAGCACGTGAACATAGACGCAAGCGCAAATGCAACCTACATCGAGAAGATGCATGAAGACATAAGGCGCACGATCGAACGTCAAGTGGAATGAGTCACGGCCACGCGCAACATCAACGCGATCTTGTGGAACATCAAGTGGAATGTTTAAGGCCGGTGATCTTGTGTGGATACACCTTCGCAAGGATCGATTCCCCGCCGATCGCAAGTCCAAGTTACTTCCTTGATCCGATGGACCTTTAAATGTGTTGTCACGCTAAAACCACAATGCCTACAAGATCAACATTCCACACGACAAGTACAATGTCAGCGACATCTTCAACATCAAGGACCTATCTCCTTTCCATGGTGATGAGGATCTCGATCCAATGACGGATCTTTCCCAAGGGGGGGGGGACATGATGCGGAGCATCCCATGGACATACACATGGACCCATCTCCAACACCTCAAGCTCCAAATGGTCCTATGACAAGAGCTTGTGCACGTGCCATTGAATCCGAGGTGACATCTCTCCTTGGTGACTCTCCATTTGATACTCTCGAGACTTGGATCTACCTCAAGTGGATGTCCCATGCATGATTACGTACCATGAGAACAACCTCGAAGACGCTCGGAGTGAACACCAAGAAACCATGAAGGTGGGCGCGAAGACGGAGGACGAAGAACACAAAAGGAAGGTTGTGAAACCTTCCAGCGGCTGGACATCCCGCCAATGCCCCGGACATCCGGCGCCCCGGAAATCCGGCCCAACCATGACAGAAGGTGGAGCTCCCCGCCCAGGCCGAGGCCGGACATCCGGCCTCACCCAAAGCCCCGGATATCTGGCCCCTAGCCCGCAAATCTAGCGCGCCCAGACCAGAGCTGCGCGGAGCTAGACACCCGAGCCCCGGACATCCGGCCCGTACTGAAGCACCAGACATCCGGCCCCTGCTTCGGCAAATGCGTCCCAATGGCCCATGTATCCCCATTTTCCCTTCCCCACTCTTCTTGGACTATATATAAACGTCTCCCTCCTCTATCTAGGGTTAGCTTATGTTTAGCATTAGAGATTGTTGAGCATAGCTCCATCCACTAACCTCCTCCCATGGAGATAACCTCTATGTGAGAAGATCCAAATTGATGCCAAGGCCCCTCTTGTAGGGAAGATCCTCTGGGATATCAAGGCCCCTCCTCCGGAGTGAGAAGACTACCATTACTTGTATCCGCTCGTTGAACTTGGTTCGTTATATCTCGTGTGTTTTGTATGGATCTAGTGGATGTGTGATTTGGAGATCATTCTTGAGAGTTTGTGTTTTCTCTTTGGTTTCTCCCTTTTCCCCTCCATCGTGTGAAAAGATCGACACCCATGGGTTGGACCCATATCACTTTTGCTACCATATATTTAAGCCTTCCAAGCTCCACATATTTCTACATTGTGTATACATACGTTCACCTAGTAATCGCTTTACTCAGTCTTTGTAGTTATTCGACACCGTCGGTTGCCGGTCACCACTGTCGGATTTCGGGTTCCGCAAAACCCTTAAGATTCGAACACAGGGGCGTGTGCGAAGATCCCCTGCAGCTTCGCCCTACCTAGCTCGCTACTCGATGGACTAGACACTGAGCTCGCATGATGACGAGGAAGAAGATGAACACGATAGTTTACCCAGGTTCGGGCCGCTGCGAAGCGTAATACCCTACTACTGCTTTGGTGGATTGCCTCTCGTGGAGGTTTGGTGGATGAACTAGTACAACGATGAGGAGCCTCGTGAGGGCGCTCCTGAGGTGGCCTTGGCCCTCTGTTGGCTTTGTGGTGGATGGGAGAATCGACCGATTCCGGATCCCTCTCTACGGTGTGGCCTAGCCTCTATATATAGCGGTGCCCCGGGTCCTCTTCCCTTATCGCATTGGCGGGAAGGGATCCCACAACGGCCAAATTTGAAGGGGACAGGAGTACATCCCCGCCCTGTCCAAAGGCAGTCTTCGCCTGCAAAGTAGCTGTCGATGATGCAGAGGTGTGCTTGGTCGTGGTCTTGTTTCACCGGAATAGAATCCTTTGGCGGGTGCTTTGGGAACCCGCGTACGTCCTTGCTCCCTTTGCACCAAAGAGGACACTGCTCCGCCTGGCGCGCTGGCGCCCGCCTGTCCTTCCTTGCGTCATCTTTGACTCCTGAGGCCGGGCTCTGCATAGAGATCTCCGCCGCTCCGGAGGGGGCCTGGGGAGGCCTATCCTTTGCTGGTCTTGATGCTGCTCCTCCTTGCGAGCCTAGGGGCCTCACGAGGGCCTTGTCTCAAGTGGGGCCGCACCTGGTTGCGATTTGCTGACGAAGTGGGCCGTGCCCTGGGCCGCAGGCAGGCAGGTCTGGGTACCCCCGTTCCCAGAACGCCGACAACCACCTACTGCATGGTAAGAACTTGTAAGATATTGATATTTGCTATACTGTGAGCGCTTTTCCACCACATCCTAGTAGTTCATGGGAACATTATTCTCATATATTCTTTCTTGTTTCTACTAATCATGATATGATCCAGAGTTGTCAGTTCATGGGCTTTTTCGATTGTGGGAGACGTGCCACCAAATATGCAAATACAACAACCATTATGAGAGGTGCAAAAAGATTCAAATGCACATGATCAGATTAATGTTTCTATACCATTTAATGGACATTTTAGTCCTTCTTTATATATTGATTGGGAATTCAAAATAAATGATATATTTGCATCCCATAGTTTTTTTGAGCGTGAAAAAGTTAAAATCGCGGTTGGGTCATTCACTGGTTAAGCTTCAGTTTGGTCGAGCGAATATTGTTGGTTACACCCTGATTATATACCTACTACTTGGATGATTTGAAACATGCTATGAGACATACATTCGTCCCTGCTTATTATACTCGTGACATGATTAAAAAGTTAAAACCTTTAAAACAAGGCAGTGACACCGTAATGAACTATTATGATGATTTACAAACAACCTTGTTGCATTCCTCATTAGAAGTAAGTGAATAAGATTTTATGGATTGTTGGTCAGCATTAAAACGTGATATTCAAGAGATACTAATTCATGAAAAGTGTTATCCTATGGACCGTTTGTTTCGTCTTGTTGCAAAGCTGAAAAGGAAATAAAATGATGTGTTGCCCACAAGGAGAACGAGCGCAAGGTGCACATTTCACGAGTTGATACGGTTGTTCCTTCAACTACTAGGCGTACTATGACAACCACATCAATTGTTGTGAGGACTACATCACTTCCACCATGTGACGCGTCACCACCGAGACTACATACATCATCTGAGTTGATCATAAGAGGTAATGACGAAGGTACTGATCTTCCACCTCCACATGAGTTTCATGAATGCCTTGTCAATTTAAATGCACCCCGTGATGAGCTTCCCATTACTTTGATCACACCACCTATTTTGGAAGACTATGTTGATGACTTGACTTTGCCATGTGATCAAACAACTTCAATATCAACAATTTTGATTGCACCCATTGAATTAACTATTGATGCGAAAGAACCATGTGAATAAGGGAATAAATTAGATTTGGATGAAATACGTTTGAAAATAATTGTGCCAACGTTTAAGAATTTTTATATGACCTCCAATCTTGGTGATGATTCTGTGTCAAATGACTTGTTGCATGTTTGCTTACTTAAGCATGTTGTAGTATGTAAAATTGAAGCAATTAAAGTTTATTTACCAATGTTGGTATGGATTAATGATGAACATTATCAATCATTTGATATGAATAATAATATTTTCATGCCGTCTACTTCTTGTGATAATATTTTGGCTTTATATTTCATAACATATGGAAGTTACTCATGTATACATGTGTCATATGTGCAAAAACCAAGGGAAGTAAAAATGGATGACATATACATATACAACATGTACACCTAGTCTCTTTTGTTAGCCACATTTCAGATTAAGCAACGGCGAGGACGGCTTTGTTTTCCAGAATGGGAGGATGATTAGGACATGGCTACCTTGGATATGATCACAAATATTGCATATGCGTATTTATGTGAGGTGATATCTAATAAAAGTTATGCAATAATTTATTTATGCTATAAAGAACAAAAGTACTTTACCTCTTCTTGTTTCATACCTAATTGCAGAACTACCAGTCACTTGAACAATCCAATTATGAAGATAAGGGAAAAGAGACATTTAGGTGTTGTTCAAGAAGTTCTCTCACGTCACTTTTAGCCAAGAGAATATAAAGTCCAAGTCTCTCACGTTCTGAACTCAGATTCAGACTTCACAGACATACCTGACACAAAACGCCAAGAACTTTTGCATCCGGACACCGAATTAGGTGATTCTTTTTTGTTGGAAATTTTATTTCGTGCACTTTCCAACCCAATTGGATTCACCTACAAATTCGTCTAGAGCGTGCAGATATTGACGAAATAATTTGACGCTGCAGCAGAATCCGAGTGAAATACAAGTCCAAAGGTGTTACATCACCTTCACTTGGGCCCATGGGCCTTGTAGAACCTATGGTTAGTTTTAGGCTGCCTTGGGACGTCTTCCCACCTCCTTTGGCGCCACCCCTTGCTTCTATATAAGTAGATCAATCTAGTAGCTTTTTCCTTGGGTTTTGTTTAGTTAAAAGTTAGCCATTGCAACTTCGTGTATTTCCTTTGTGTCTAACAATCAGTCCAACACCGCTTTCGGAACCCCACTTTTATCAATACTTCATATATATTCGCAATATTCAGATTGCTTTATATTCTTGCATGTTCTTCAATTGCATGCAAGAATAGACCTTCGTGGTTAGGTTGATAGTGCTCCGGCGTCGTCAATAACCTTTGGAGTTTGTTGAGCAATTGCTAAGGCGCAACGTCGTACACGTTTGTAGTTACATCATCAAAGTCGTTCTTCCAAAAATTGAGAGCTACCTCTCATCAAATGACCAGGACCCTCGCTTCTATCAATACACTTTCACAAATTTCATCCATAACATATTATAGGTGTCGTGCCACCTTATTTTTTGGCCAGGCCCATGTAATTTCAAAATACTACTTCGTAGGATGGTTATAGTGTCCTTATTGTCGGGGAAACGACTCAGGAGGTGTTGTAGTCCCACCTTGCCAATGGTGGACGAAATTCCCTCCCTTTTCCCCTAAAAATACAACCCTTAAGTCACCGTTTAGACATGGGTTTTGTTTATATTAAAGTTTGCTATAGCTGCAACTCGCGTCCCTCCTTTGTGTTCAATGACCAGACCAAGACATCACAGAACCCCACTTGATTAGTAAAGCTTTCCACACATGTTCACAATATCCAGATTGCAATTTCAGTTTCTTGCTTGTTCTTTGTTTACGTGCTGGAAATAGACCCTCGTGGTCAAGTCGATCATGCTTTGGCATGGTCAATAACCTCTCGGAGTTGGTTTAGCGATTTCTAAGGTGCGACGTATTCACCATTCGTAGTTGGATCATCAAAGCCGACTTCCACCGAAAATAATAGCTACATCTCATTGAAACACTGGGACACCTTTGCCTCTATCGAGAAATGTACACGGACCAACTGGTCGGGCCACGAATACACTCATGGTGCATGATTTTCTCTTTTTCTTGGTCATAATTCAGGCATAACTATCATGACACAAACAATATACACCTATAGAGCATCAACAACCTTTAGGGGGGGGGGCAGTATAGCGAGCCGAATCCACACAAAATCTCACGTACTCTAGGAAGTCCTCAGCCCCACGTCCTTGGTACTTTGCATGATATGCATCGATTTTGAGTTGTGTCTTTGGTGAATGCCTGGGTTGCACAATTCTTGTGCTTACCCCTTACATTTTTTACATATTCAACCAAGGGTATAAAGGGAATACCAATGCGATTGTTACTTCTAGTTTAACTAGTCAAGTACCTCAGTTGGAGAAAGCCGAAAGTTGACTGACACAACAAGAGTAAAATGGTTGGCGAACCGATGGAAGCATTACACGACAGAGAACCGATAACAGCTTTTGATTTAGAACGAAGAGCCTCATTTCTTTAAAAGGCTAAAGTGTGGCTCATTCGACCTCCGGTAATCCAATGACTTGAAATATATCGGGGACTATTAAGTTCTCCCACACCAAACATTGCTACAACTAACTATATATTTTAGCCCTAAGGTCTAATCGCCTTGTTCTCTATCGATACAACCACCTTCGGGCACCGAGAAGTCTATTAAAGGTTGCAAATCGGAAGGAAATCAACCTTAGTAGTATCTACTAAGGAGTGGAAGCCGATGAGTGGGCAACTACACCTTATAAGAGTCATAGTTGAGTTAAAATAAGCAAAGAGCAGATGAAGAAAGGGTACTTCTCATTTCAAACATATCTTTTGTACATAAATACATCTCAGCATACCGAGGAAGCATAGGAGCATGATTAGTTGAAATCCTCTAGGATCCTTTCCCTCGTGCACTTCCTCTCTAACACCCGAGCGGCCGACATCACTGCTTCGTAATAATCTTTGGGGTCCCGTGCCTTGCTTGGAGGGCAGCGTCGTGCCACTAGCTCCAAGTCAAGGTTCAAATACGGCGTTTGCATTGTTACAAATGCTTCCCGAGAACCTTCCAAGCATGCTGACCATTTCCACAGATCGACTTGGCCTATAGCCCCTTTAAGGCACCGTATCAACCAAATTAAACTGGCCGGCAGGGGGTAGCTTGGCCACAAAGCAATGCATAAATCCTCCATTGCGAGCGTAGCTTCTCAGTGTAGCTTTGCGAACTATTTTAGCTAGTCACCGAGGAGCTTTGGCCGTGCGGGGTTTGGGAATTGCATGTAGATGGACTTCTCCACAGCCGAGTATTCACGTCCACCAAACTATTGGCATGCCCCCTCCACACTCTATGGGAGATCCGAGAATGTGCCTGGTACCCACCAATTTTGCATCAGCTTGGTGAAGGCTTGACAACTGAAGATGCAGTGTTGTGATTACATCTTACCAGCTGCTATATCGGTAGCACGCCGATGTTCGTCCTTCGCAATTTTGCGGAGCGAGGTAGCTTCTTGATGCTCCAACGTGAGCTTCTTGAGCTCAACCACATCCTTTTCCTTTGAGTCCTTCACAAGATCGCGTTGAATGTACATGTTCTTTAGGTCGTCCTCAACCTCAGAGATCAAATCTTGAGCAGCTTGTCGATGTTTATGTTTATCGGCAAGCTCTTTTGATTTTTGACGTGCCACAGTCTTCTGCTGCTCAGCATCTGTCCGAGCCTTTTTAAGCTCACCCCGCAAGACAGCCACGTACTTCTCAGCCCCTATCAAATAAAAAAACGTGCACTTGAATTAATAATATATTTGTTCGATAGTCCACAAAACAATACGTACACTAATTCATTACCATGCGCCTCCTTCATTTGCTGCTGAAGCAACCACGAATCCTCCTTGAATCTTGCAAGCTTGTGCATCATTTGCTCCAACTCTGCAGGGTTGGAGGCAGAGGAAAAAGACGAATCATGCCCACCAATGCAAAACACACTAGTAGATAAGACTCCAAATATTGAATCAATCCTCTCGTCGGCTCTTTCAAAGCCAACAAGAGCGTCGGGTGCAATTGCATATCCGCGTTCATCTTCAAAAAACATATAGCATTGAATCGACCCTCAGGCCAGTTTGGTAAACAATCTTAAGGCTTGGGGGCTATTGCGCCCATGCTTTCACGAAATTAATTTACTACACAATCTAAAGCATGTGCATACTATGATCTCTCGGCGATGTTGTGAGATCCTCCGTGAGGGCTACTGGTTATGACTACTATTCAAATCAATAAGGTTATACGCTTACCTCAAAACCTTTTACAAGGCTGGGGGAATGCCTCCAGCATTTCATCCTCGACCACCTGGAATTGCGTGACGGTCATACCCTTGGTATGGGGTTCTGGTGCTACTTCTCGAGCATGCGTTGGTTTCCATGAAGAGGAACGGATGATGCAGCAAAGTAGATAAGTATTTCCCTCAGTTGTTGAGAACCAAGGTATCAATCTAGTAGGAGATACAAGCAAGTCCCCAATAGATGTACTTACACAAAGAATCAAACACTTGCACCCAATGCTATAAAGGGGTTGTCAATCCCTTCACGGTTACTTGCAAGGATGAGATCTGATAGAGATAGATAGAATAGATTGCTTGAACGGAAAGTAAAAATAATGCAGCAAGGTATTTTTGGTATTTTTGGTTTTAGATCTGAAAGTATAAGATGGAAAATAGACCCGGGGGCCATAGGTTTCACTAGAGGCTTCTCTCATGATGGCAAGTATTACGGTGGGTGAACAAATTACTGTCGAGCAATTGATAGAAAAGCGAATAATTATGACGATATCCAAGGCAATGATTATGCATATAGGCATCACGTCCGTGTCAAGTAGACCGAAACGATTCTGCATCTACTACTATTACTCCACACATCGACCGACTCCTGCCTGAATCTAGAGTATTAAGTTCATGAAGAACAGAGTAACGCATTAGGTAAGATGACATGATGTAGAGGGATAAACTCAAGCAATATGATGAAAACCCCATCTTTTTATCCTCGATGGCAACAATACAATACGTGCCTCACTACCCCTACTATGTCACTGGGTGAGGACACCGCAAGATTGAACCCAAAACTAAGCACTTCTCCCATTTGCAAGAATTACCAATCTAGTTGGCCAAACCAAACCAATAACTCGAAGAGACTTGCAAAGATATGAAATCATGCATATAAGAATTCAGAAAAGACTCAAATAATATTCATAGATAATCTGAACATAAACCCACAATTCATCGGATCTCGACGAACACACCGCAAAAGAGTATTACATCGGATAGATCTCCATGAAGATCATGAAGAACATGGTATTGAAGAGCAAAGAGAGAGAAGAAGCCATCTAGCTACTAGCTATGGACCCGAAGGTCTGTGGTGAACTACTCACGCATCATCGGAGGGGCAATGGAGTTGATGTAGATACCCTCCGTCATCGAATCCCCCTCCGGCAGATTACCGGAAAAGGCTCCAAGATTGGATCTCACGGGAACCGAGGCTCCTGGTGGCGGAAAAGTGTTTTCGTGGCTCTCTTTGGTATCCACGGAATATTTCTGAATTTATAGGCCGAAGAATAGGGTTGGAGGAGTTGTCGTGGGGCCACAAGCCAGGGGGGCGCCCCCCCTAGGGCGCGCCCCTGTGGCTTGTCGCCACACGATGGCTCCCCTGCCTTGGTCTCCAAGTCCTCTAGGTTGCTTCTAGTCCAAGAAAAATTATTCCGAAGATTTTATTCCGTTTGGACTCCGTTTAATATTCCTTATCTGCAATACTAAAAAACAAGGAAAAAACAGAAACTGGCACTAGGCTCTAGATTAATAGGTTAGTCCCAAAAATAATATAAAATAGCATATTAATGCATATAAAACATCCAAAACAGATAATATAATAGCATGGAACAATCAAAAATTATAGATACGTTGGAGACGTATCAAGCATCCCCAAGCTTAATTCCTGCTCGTCCTCGAGTAGGTAAATGATAAAAACAGAATTTTTGATGTGGAATGCTACCTAATATATTTATCCATGTAATATTCTTTATTGTGGCATGAATATTCAGATCCTTAAGATTCAAAACAATAGTCTAATATTGACATAAAAACAGTAATACTTCGAGCACACCAACAAGGCAATTGTGTCCTTTCGAAATAACATGGCCTTAGAAAGTTATCCCT
Organism: Elymus sibiricus; assembly: GCA_039707655.1. Taxonomy (NCBI): domain Eukaryota; kingdom Viridiplantae; phylum Streptophyta; class Magnoliopsida; order Poales; family Poaceae; genus Elymus; species Elymus sibiricus. Next base: position 213,233,089 of record CM077665.1, on the reverse strand, counting down.
ACAAAATCATATGGTCTGGCTATGCTCCATCTTCCCCACACAAAGTATCTAAATCATGCACAACCCCAATGAACAAGTCAAGCAATTGTTTCACACTTTTGGTGTTCTCAAACCTTTTCAACTCTCACGCAATACATGAGCGTGAGCCATGGATATAGCACTATAGGTGGAATAGAATATGGTGGAGGTTGCAAGGAAAAAGGGAGAAGATAGTCTCACATCAACTAGGCGTATCAACGGGCTATGGAGATGCCCATCGATAGATATCAATGTGAGTGAGTAGGGATTGCCATGAAACAAATGCACTTAGAGCTATAAGTGTATGAAAGCTCAAAAAGAAAACTAAGTGGTCGTGCAAGATGAAACTCCACTAGTTATATGAAAGTGACAAAATAGGAGACTCTCTATCATGAAGATCATGGTGCTACTTTGAAGCACAAGTGTGGAAAAATATAGTAGCAATTGTCCCTTCTCTCTTTCTCTCATTTTTTTTCTTTTTCTTTTCTTTTTGGTGGGCATCTTTGGCCTCTTTTGTTTATTTGGGCTTCGCTGGCCTCTTTTATTTTTTTGTAAAGTCCGGATACTCATCCCAACTTGTGAGGGAGTCATGGCTTCCATCATCCTTTTCTCACACGGGACAAGGCTCTAATAATGAAAATCATCACACTTTTATTTACTTACAACTCAAAAAGAAAATTACAACTCGATACCTATGACAAAATATGACTCTATATGCAAGATGAAAGTGATGGTGCATGTCATGAAAAGCGGAAGGGTGGAAGTTGCATGGCAATATATCTCGGAATGGCTATGGAAATGCCATAATAGGTAGGTATGGTGGCTGTCTTGAGGAACATATATGGTGGCTGTTTTGAGGAAGGTGGGTTTGATGTACCGGCGAAAGTTGCGCGGTACTAGAGAGGCTAGCAAAGGTGGAAGGGTGAGAGTGCGTATAATCCATGGACTCAACATTAGTCATAAAGAACTCACATACTTATTGCAAAAGTCTATTAGTTATCAAACAAAGCATTAGATGCATGCCCCTAGGGGAGAGGTTGGTAGGAGTTAACCATCGCGCGCTGCCGACCCTCACACAAAGGTTGACAATCATTAAACAAATCATGCTCCGACTTCGTTACATAACGGTTCACCATACGTGCATGCTACGGGAATCACGAACTTCAACTCAAGTATCTCTTCCAATTCACAACTACTCACTAGCATGACTCTCATATTACCATCTCCATTATCTCAAAACTATATGCAAGGAATCAAACTTCTCATAGTATCCAATGCACTTAATATGAAAGTTTTTATTATATCCCTCTTGGATGTGCATTATATTAGAACTAAAATCATAACCTAAACAAATTACCATGCTGTTTTAAGAAACTCTAAAAATAATATAAGTGAGGTATGAGAGTTCAATAATTTCTATAAAATATAACACCACCGTGCTCTAAAAAGATATAAGTGAAGCACTAGAGCAACATTGCCTAGCTCAAAAGATATAAGTGAAGCACATAGAGTATTCTAATAAATTCACGATTCAGCGTGTCTCTCTCAAAAAGAGTGTGTGCAGCAAGGATGATTGTGGCAAACTAAAAAGCAAAGACTCATATCATACAAGATGCTCCAAGCAAAACACATATCATGTGGTGAATAAAAATATAGCCTCAAGTAAATTTACCGATGGATTGAAGATGAAAGAGGGGATGCCTTCCGGGGCATCCCCAAGCTTAGGCTTTTTGGTATCCTTGAATATGGCTTGGGGTGCCTTGGGCATCCCCAAGCTTAGGATCTTGCCACTCCTTATTCCATAGTCCATCAAATCTTTACCCAAAACTTGAAAACTTCACAACAGAAAACTCAACAGAAAACTCAACAGAAAACTCATGAGATCCGTTAGTATAAGAAAAATAAATCACCACTTTAGGTACTGTTGTGAACTCATTCTTTATTTATATTGGTGTAATTTCTACTGTATTCTAACTTCTCCATGGTTCATACCCCCCGATACAACCCATAGATTCATCAAAATAAGCAAACAACACAAAGAAAACAGAATCTGGTAAAAACAGAACAGTCTGTAGCAATCTATAGACTTTCGAATATTTATGTAACTCCAAAAATTCTGAAAAATTAGGAAAATCAGGGAAATTTGTATATCAATCTTGTGTAAAAATTTCAGATCAAAATCACGTTCCAGTGAATTTAAAAAATTCCTGGACTGAGAGCAAAAGTTTCTGTTTTTCAGCAAAATCAAATCAACAAAAACCGTAGACCATCCCAAAGGTCTTACTTGGCTCAAACACTAATTTAAAAAAGAAAACAAAATTATTACAGAAGTAATAATGTGGAAAACACACCAAAACAGAAACAAAAAAATAGAAAGCAAAAATAAAATTGGGTTGCCTCCCAACAATCGCTATTATTTAACGCCCCTAGCTAGGCATAATGATTTCAATGATGCTCACATAAAAAGTAGTAATTGAAATATGCAAGAGAGCATCATGAATCTCATGAAAATCACATTTAAGTCTAACCCACTTCCTATGCATAGGGATCTTGTGAGCAAACAATTTATGGGAACAAGAATCAACTAGCATAGGAAGGCAAAACAAGCATAACTTCAAAACTTTGAACACATAGAGAGGAAACTTGATATTATTGCAATTCCTACAAGAATATGTTCCTCCCTCATAATAAATTTCAGTATCATCATAAAGGAATTCAACAATATAACTATCATATAAAATTTTCTCTTCATGATCCACATGCATGCAAAGTTTACACTCTTCCAAAATAGTGGGATTATCATGAACTAAAGTCATGACCTCTCAAAACCCACTTTTGATATCATATTCATCATGAGTATTAAATAAATTATCAAGATCATAAGAAGCATTATCACCCCAATCATGATCATTGCAATAAGTAGTGGTCATAGCAGACTCATCAAATATAGCATCCCCAAGCTTGTGGGTTTGCATATCATTAGCACAATAGATATTAATAGAATTTATAACAATATCATTGCAATCATGCTTTTCAATCAAGGATCTATCATGAATCACCTTATAGATTTCTTCTTTCAACACTTCATCAAAATTTTCAGATTCATGATTTTCAAGCAAAACTTCATAGAGATAATCAAGTGCACTCAACTCACTAGCAATTGGTTCATCATAGTTTGGTCTTTTAAAAATATTAGCAAGTGGATGAGGATCCATATCAATAGATTTTTAGCAAGCGAAGATGCAAGCATATGGAAGGCACATGGCAACACAAGCAAACAAAGAGATCCGGCGAGAAAAAGGGCAAACAAAGAAGAGGGCGAAGAAAACGGCAAATTGGTGAAGTGGGGGAGAGGAAAATGAGAGGCAAGTGGCAAATAAAGTAAATGCAAGAGATGAGTTTGTGATGGGTACATGGTAGGCTTGATGTAGATCTCTCCGGCAACCACGTCAGAAATTGACAAGTTGACGGGAAAGTTCTTCTCTTGACTTGCTATGTATCTCCCCGGCAATGGCGCCAGAAATCCTTCTTGCTGCTTCTCGACCATGCGTTGGTTTCCGTGAAGAGGAACGGATGATGCAGCAAAGTAGATAAGTATTTCCCTCAGTTGTTGAGAACCAAGGTATCAATCCAGTAGGAGATACAAGCAAGTCCCCAATAGATGTACCTACACAAAGAATCAAACACTTACACCCAACGCTATAAAGGGGTTGTCAATCCCTTCACGGTTACTTGCAAGGATGAGATCTGATAGAGATAGATAGAATAGATTGCTTGAACGGAAAGTAAAACAAAAGTAAAAATAATGCAGCAAGGTATTTTTGGTATTTTCGGTTTTAGATCTGAAAGTATAAGATGGAAAATAGACCCGGGGGCCATAGGTTTCACTAGAGGCTTCTCTCATGATGGCAAGTATTACGGTGGGTGAACAAATTACTGTCGAGCAATTGATAGAAAAGCGAATAATTATGAAGATATCCAAGGCAATGATTATGCATATAGGCATCACGTCTGTGTCAAGTAGACCAAAACGATTCTGCATCTACTACTATTACTCCACACATCGACCGACTCCTGCCTGCATCTCGAGTATTAAGTTCATGAAGAACAGAGTAATGCATTAGGTAAAATGACATGATGTAGAGGGATAAACTCAAGCAATATGATGAAAACCCCATCTTTTTATCCTCGATGGCAACAATACAATACAATACGTGCCTCGCTACCCCTACTATGTCACTGGGTGAGGACACCGCAAGATTGAACCCAAAACTAAGCACTTCTCCCATTTGCAAGAATTACCAATCTAGTTGGCCAAACCAAACCAATAACTCGAAGAGACTTGCAAAGATATGAAATCATGCATATAAGAATTCAGAAAAGACTCAAATAATATTCATAGATAATCTGAACATAAACCCACAATTCATCGGATCTCGACGAACACACCGCAAAAGAGTATTACATCGGATAGATCTCCATGAAGATCATGAAGAACATGGTATTGAAGAGCAAAGAGAGAGAAGAAGCCATCTAGCTACTAGCTATGGACCCGAAGGTCTGTGGTGAACTACTCACGCATCATCGGAGGGGCAATGGAGTTGATGTAGATGCCCTCCGTGATCGAATCCCCCTCTGGCAGATTACCGGAAAAGGCTCCAAGATTGGATCTCACGGGAACCGAGGCTCCTGGTGGCGGAAAAGTGTTTTCGTGGCTCTCTTTGATATCCAGGGAATATTTCTGAATTTATAGGCCAAAGAATAGGGTTGGAGGAGTTGCCGTGGGGCCACAAGACAGGGGGGCGCGCCCCTGTGGCTTGTCGCCACACGGTGGCTCCCCTGCCTTGGTCTCCAGGTCCTCTGGGTTGCTTCTGGTCCAAGAAAAATTATTCCGAAGATTTTATTCCGTTTGGACTCCGTTTAATATTCCTTATCTGCAATACTCAAAAACAAGGAAAAAACAGAAACTGGCACTAGGCTCTAGATTAATAGGTTAGTCCCAAAAATAATATAAAATAGCATATTAATGCATATAAAACATCCAAAACAGATAATATAATAGCATGGAACAATCAAAAATTATAGATACGTTGGAGACGTATCATCTGGCAATATGGAGGAGCTATTCAAGGGATCCTCCACCTCTCGTTTATACCCCAGCAGCTCAACTCCTTCGGGGCTGAGCATAGGCGATGACATACTTCCTGCACCATCCCTGGCTGATGGGGCAAGGGTGCTCCTAGTCGACCCTATGACCGTAAAGGACTCGGGGCCAAAGACGCCATGTGTTCAGGCACTGGTTCTTCTTGGCCGGTGTGAGTTAGTTGGGACCCTGATCCAAAGTCACATAGATCTAGCATGTAACACATCATATCATTTTGCGTCCTCAAGCACAGTATTTCCACAGTTGCAGCCCTTACCTTGGCCATGACCGTTTGCACCTATTGGTTGACATATATGATTATGTCGCTAGCATCCATATACCAGAGAACCCGAGTCGACATGATTAGTTATAAACCAAAGTGGCACAAACGTACATGTACATACATAGGTAATCTAGCAATGCATGTGTTGGTCAACAACGTGTGTAACTCAGCCAAAGCAAGCTCCAAGGACTTTGGTAAATACCGCGTCACATTTCCACATAGGGACAAACACTTGAGCGAAGAAGGATACATGTCGGTTAATCAATGTGTCCGGAGCAGTAGCAAACTACCAAGGCTCTGTGGAAGCTACCATAGGCATACAACTATGTGTCGAACCCCACACATAGCAATACATATCACACGTATGCATAATATGCAAGTATGTGTTGGTACAACATGGCATCACAACATAACTCAAGTATAAATAAGGATTTGATACGTCTCCAACATATCGATCATTTATGAAGTATCCATGCCATATTTGCCTATGTTTACAATAATTTTATATGGTTTTGATGCACTTTATATGATTTATTTGGAACTAACCGGGACTGACGCTGTTTTCAGCAGAATTACCGTGGTGTTGTTTTTGTGCAGAAAATTAAAGTTCTCGGAATCGCCCGAAACTTGTTGATGATTTTTTTCAAGAGAAAATAAGCAATATTGGAGCGAAGAACCACCGGAGGGGAGCCACCCATGGGGCACAAGCCATCAGGGCATGGCCCTGGGGGCGGGGGGTCGCGCCCTCATAGCTTGTGGGGCCCACGTGGCTCTATTGCGCGTGATTCCAATGCTGAAAAATCCTATAAATCCTAGAAACCCAAGAAATAAACAGAGACTCTCCGTTCTGCTGCCGCAACTCTCTGTTTCGACGAAACACCAATCTGGACACGTTCCAGTACCCTGTCAGATAGGGGAAACCATCACCGGTGGCCATCTTCATCATCCCGGTGGAGGCCATGACCAGGAGGGAGTAGTTCACCCTCGGGGCTGAGGTTTGTACCAGTAGCTATGTGTTCAATCTCTCTCTCTCTCTCTCGTGTTCTTCAGATGGCACGATCTTGATGTATCACGGGCTTTGTTAATATAGTTGGATCATATGATGCTAGTCCCTTGCTATCATGTTGTGATGAATTTAATATTTCCCTTTGAGATCTCGTTATGTTGGATTGAATATTTTGGTTTGAGAACACTTGATGTACGTCTTGCTTGGCATACCCATAGTGACATTGGGGTATACTATTGATTCACTTCATATATGTTAAGGCATCAACTTGCGCATTCCGGTGACCTTGGGGATCTATGCATAGGGGTTGATTGCACGTTTTCATACCACGTTCTCCGACAGAATTCTTGGGGTGCTCCTTGAAGTTATTTGTGTTGGATTGAATATGATAGACCTGAAATTGTTTGATGCATGTCACATAATTTACCCACGGATACTTTAGGTGACATTTGAATATCTAGGTAACATTAGTGTTGATTGATATGTACCATTGGTGTTGGTCTAGTACGAACTCTAGGGCTGTTTGTGACACTTACAGGAATAGCCCAAAAGATTGATAGGAAAGAATAACTTTGAGGTGGTTCTACTACCTACACCAATTTCATCTTATTGTTCTCCGCTATATAGGAACTTTGGAGTGATGCTTTGTTGCACGTTGAGGGATGATCATATGATTCAACTATGTTAGCATTGTTCGGAGATTGCACTAGTGAAAGTATGAACCCTAGGCCTTATTTGCGAGCATTTATACAACATTTTTCTCACTGTTTTACACTTGTTACCTTGCTGTTTTTATATTTTCAGATTACAAAAACCTATATCTACCATCCATATTGCACTTGTATCACCATCTCTTCGCCGAACTAGTGCACCTATACAAATTACCATTATATTGGGTGTGTTGGGGACACAAGAGATTTCTTGTATTTGATTGCAGGGTTGTTTGAGAGAGACCATCTTCGTCCTACACCTCCCACGGATTTATAAACCTTAGGTCGTCCACTTGAGGGAAAATTGCTACTGTCCTACAAAACTCTGAGCTTGGAGGCCCAACAGAGTCGACAAGAATAAAGTTACGTAGTAGTGATACGTCTCCAATGTATCTATAAATTTTGCTTGTTCCATGCTGTTATATTATCATTCTTGGATGTTTTACAATCATTTTATAGTAACTTTATATCATTTTTTGGGACTAACCTATTGACATAGTGCCCAAGTGCCTGTTGCTGTTTTTGCTTGTTTTTTTACTTCGCAGAATATTAGTACCAAACGAGTCCAATCGCGATGAAACTTTTTGGAGATTTTTTCTGGACCAGAAGACACCCAGTGGGCCAAAGAAGATCCAGGAAGGTGGGCTGTGGAGAGCACAACCCACCAGGGCGCGCCAGGGGGCCCCCGGCGCGCCCTGATGGGTTGTGCCCTCCATGGGGCCCCTTTGCACCGCCTCTGATGCCTATAAATTCCCAAATATTCCAAAAACCCTAGGGGAGTCGACGAAACACAATTCCAGCCGCCGCAAGTTCCAGATCCTCGAGATCCAATCTAAACAGCATCACGGAGGGGTTCATCTTCTTCATAGGTGCCTCTTCGTTATGCGTGAGTAGTCCACCATAGACCCACGGGTCCGTATGCAGTAGCTAGATGGCTTCCTCTCTCTCTCTTATGATTCTCAATACAATGGTCTCTTGGAGATCTATTTGATGTAAACTTTTGCGGTGTGTTTGTTGGGATCCGATGAATTTTGATTTCATGATCAGTTTCTATCCATCAATATTATTTTAGTCTTCTTTGAACTATTATATGCATGATTACTTATGGCCTCGTATTTCTTCTTTGAATCTTTGGTTTAGTTAGGCCAACTAGATCGATTTTTCTTGCCATGGGAAGAGGTGCTTTGTGATGGGTTCGATCTTGCGATGTCCTTTCCCAGTGATAGAAGGGGCAGCAAGGCACGCATGTATCGTTGCTATTAAGGATAACAAGACGGGGTATATTCCTACATGAATAGATCTTGTCTACATCATGTCATCGTTCTTATTGCATTACTCTGTTTTTCCATGAACTTAATACACTAGATGCACGCTGGATAGCGATCGAGGTGTGGAGTAATAGTGGTATATGCAGGCAGGAGTCGGTCTACTTATCTTGGACGTGATGCCTATACAATGATCATCGCCTTGGATATCGTAATGATTATTTCATCCTCTATCAATTGCCCAACAGTAATTTGTTCACCCACCGTGTGCTATACTCATGAGAGAAGCCACTAGTGAATCCTACGGCCCCCGGGTCTACTTTTCCAACATATTGCTTTCCGATCTATCTTTTTGCCTCTTTGTTTTCAGATCTACAAAACTAAAAACCCAAAAACATATTGCTGCATATTTTATTTGCTCTTTTTATTTTGTGTTCTTGAGAGATCTATCTCTCCTATCTATCACTACCTAATCTATCTTTTTACCATAGAGAGATTGACAACCTCTCTTTCGCGTCGGGTTGCAAGTATTAGTTATTTGCGTACAGGTGCTTGTTATTGGGTGGTGGTGATCCTCCTACTGGTTCGATAACCTTGGTTTCATAACTGAGGGAAATACTTACCGTCGCTGTGCTGCATCATCCCTTCCTCTTTGGGGAAATACCGACGCAGTCTCAAGCCACGTCAAAGGAATTTCTAGCGCCGTTGCCGGGGAGGAAGCGGTCTCTTCTATGTGCCTATCTTAGGCGCCGAGGGGACTCCATCATCATCTACCAGGTTCCTAATCACAAATCTCATCTCCTTGCAATTACATTATTTGCCATTTGCCTCTCGTTTTCCTGTCCCCCACTTCACCAATTTGCCGTTTTATTCGCCCTCTTTTTCGTTTGCCTTTTTCTTGCCGGATCTCTTCCTTGCTTGCAATCTTGTTTGTGTAGTCATGACACCTCAAAGGAAGTATTATGATGTTCCTTATCCCAATATTTTTCTTGAAATTGAGAAAAGTACTGAGGAATATATGACTACACAATTTGAGCATAACAAATATTTTACCGATGAGCTTAGAGAACACTCTACCGTACTAAATGCCATAACGAAGCAACTTGATTATATTAGTATAGAAGTTTGTAATCTCCAATCTAAGTATGCTCATGCTAAAAATCTGCTTGGTAAAATCTGATGCACCAGCCACTTTAATAAATCAAATGGCTGCCAAACCAATCTCTCTAGAAGATAAAAAAGATGAAGATCTTAAAGTGATTGGTGTTTCTTCTATTGATTCCTTGTTTAGTAATATTAAGATTGATGATAAAGAGACTGAATTAGAGTCAACTTTAGCTAGAAGGCGTCCCAATAATTTGGAGGGTGAAAATCTTGATGATTTTTTTTTGATAAAAGTGGGTTTGAAGAGGTCAAAACTTTAACTAGTGATGTGCCCGCTATTTTGGATTGCAAAGACTTTAGTTATGATAGTTTCTCTTTGATTGAATGTATTTCTTTACTGCAATCCATGTTGAATTCACCCCATGCTTATGAGCAAAATAAAGCTTTTACTAAACATATCGTTGATGCCATGATGTAATCTTTTCAAGAAAAGTTGGAGTTGGAGATTTCTATTCCTAGAAAATTACTTGATGAGTGGGAACCTACTATTAAAGTAAAGATTAAAAATTATGAGTGCTTTGCTTTATGTAATTTGGGTGCTAGTGTTTCCATGATTCCGAAATCTTTATGTGATGTGCTTGGTCTCACCAATATTGAAGAATGTTCTCTTAATTTGCACTTGCCGGATTCTACTATTAAAAAACCTTTGGGAAGAACTAATGATGTTATTATTCTTGCAAATAGGAACTATGTGCCCATAGATTTTATTGTGCTTGATATTGATTGCAATCCGTCTTGTCCCATTATACTTCGTAGACCGTTTTTACGCACTATCGGTGCTGTGATTGATATGAAAGAAGGCAATATTCGTTTTCAATTCCTTTGAGAAAGGGTATGGAACACTTCCCTAGAAAAAGAATTAAGCCACCATATGAATCAATCATGAGGTCATCCTATGGATCCAAAACCAAAGATGACAATACTCGAATCTATGCGTTATGCCTAGCTAGGGGCGTAAAACGATAGCGCTTGTTGGGAGGCAACCCAATGAATAAATAAATTTTCTTTTTTCCTTTCTGTTTTTGAGTGTTGACACAATTATGCCTCTGTTATGATTGTGTTTTTATGGTTTATTTTTTGTTTGTGCTAAGTAGAGCCTTTAGGATGATTCATGAGATGAGTAGAAGTGATGCTGAATCTGAAACAAAAACTTTGAGTCCAGTATATTAATTTTCATTTTTTTACTAGAACGTGATCTTGAGCTGAAATTTTACACAGTGTTTCTATACAAATTTCTTACGTTGTCCTAATTTTTCAGAATTTTTAGAGTTACAGAAGTATGGTTAGAGTACAGATTACTACATACTGTTCTGTTTAAGACAGATTCTGTTTTCGTTGCATTGTGTGCTTGTTTTGATGAATCTATGAGTTATATTGAAGGGTATGAGCCATGGTAAAGTTAAAATACAGTAGGTATAATGCAATAATAAAATATGAATGGGTTTGCAACAGCACCTAAAGTAGTGATTTGCTTTATTATACTAACGGATCTCACGAAGATTTTGTTGAGTTTTGTGTGATTGAAGTTTTCAAGTTTTGGGTGAGATCACGATGGATGAAGGAATAAGGAGTGAAAAGAGCCTAAGCTTGGGGATTCTACAACACCCCCAAGATATATCCAAAGAGAAACAAGCAACTAAGCTTGGGGATGCCCCCGAGTGGCATCCCCTCTTTCTTCTAACGACCATCGGTATTTTACTTGGAGCTATATTTTTATTCGTCACATATTATGAGTTTTGCTTGGAGCGTCTTGTATCTTTGCTTGCTTTCTTTGTTAGTTTGTCACTTGTATCCTTTCTGGACACACCTATTTGAGAGAGCCAAAATTATGCTATCATTTGTTAGAATTGCTCTATGTGCTTCACTTAAACTTTTTGAGCTATAGAATTTGCTCTAGTGCTTCACTTATATCTTTTTGAGCACGGTGTGCTCGGATTTTTTTGTAGAAATACTCCCACGCTTCACTTATTCTATTTTGCGAGATGGAATCTTTATGCTCATGTGCTTCACTTAAATTTGTTTGAGCTTGCCAAAAATCAATGGCAATCTATTAAACTAGTCCCAAAGTGATAGATATCCAAGGAGGATATAATAAAAACTTTCATGAAGATCATTGGGCAAATTAAACTTGATTCTTTGTAATAGTTTTGAAAAATGATGATAGTAATATGTGATTCATCTTAGTGAGTAATTGTGCTTTAGTAGGAATATTGGTGTTAAGGTTTGTGATTCCCTATGCATTCACGAAAGTCAATAGTTATACAATGAAGTTACATCCTACTTATGGTGCATTATTTGGTGTTAGTTATGCTCAATGCTCGCTTATGTGAATTTTCGTTTCTTGGGTTGGTTGCTTCTCAATCTATTTGCTAGCCTCCATTTCTACTAAGTAGAAATACTAGTTGTGCATCCAAAATCCTTAAGCCAAGTTTTGCCTTATGAGTCCACCATACCTACCTATATGCGGTACTTCCATGTCGTTCCAAGCAAATTTGTATGTGCCATCTCTAAATTTTGAAAATAAAATTTCTCTTTTGTGTGCTCGTACCACTCATGAAACAGTGGGGAGTGTCCAATATTTTTCCATGCTAGATGTGTTATTCTCAAGATGAGTTTTTATTCACTTGTCATTGCACGAGAGTGCGGCAGTAATAGGGATGCCCATTCCTGAAATGAAAAAAAGAAAAATATATATACTTTATGTTGTCAAATAATAAATTCCTTGGAAAGTGTTGGTATGGAAGGCAACTGTGGATACGACCCACCATGGAAAGTGAAATTTTGGTGGAAAAAGGAATAAAACTTTATTTTCTGTTTGGGAACCGCCTATGATATATCTAGCATGGAAAGTATTGTGAGCTACTTTGTCATTTTTGTTGATAGGAAATGCATGCCACCCAAAATATTTTTCTCTCTCAATTTAAACTTTGAGCTCTGGCACCTCTACAAATCCCTACTTCCCTGTGCGAAGGGCCTATCAATTTACTTTATGCAATTTTTATTTTTACTTTGAGTCTCCACCTTCTCTTATAAAGCACCAACTAGGGGGCACTATGATCGTACTTGAGCATTCTGCATAGCTAATATTTGAGTGCGTTTCATGAATGGATCAATGATTGAGCATGATGGGCTAGGGATAACTTTCTTTAGTGTTGATATTTTGAAAAACATGGTTGCTTGTTGGCATGCTTGAGTATTGAAGTCATTATGTCAAAACTAGACTATTGCTTTGAATCATTTACAAGTCCAAATGTCCATGCTATACAGAAGAAAAGAATATGAGATGAACATGTTAGGCAGCATTCCACATCAAAAATTCTATTTTTATCATTTACCTACTCGAGGACGAGTAGGAATTAAGCTTGGGGATGCTGATACGTCTCCAACGTATCTATAATTTTTGCTTGTTCCATGCTATTATATTATCATTCTTGGATGTTTTACAATCATTTTATAGCAACTTTATATCATTTTTTGGGACTAACCTATTGACATAGTGCCCAAGTGCCAGTTGCTGTTTTTGCTTTTTTTTACTTCGCAGAATATCAGTACCAAACGGAGTCCAATCGTGACGACACTTTTTGGAGATTTTTTCTAGACCAGAAGACACCCAGTGGGCCAAAGAAGAGCCAGGAAAGTGGGTTGTGGAGAGCACAACCCACCAAGGCGCGCCAGGGGGCCCCCGGCGTGCCCTGATGGGTTGTGCCCTCCACGGGGCCCCTCTGCACCGCCTCTGATGCCTATAAATTCCCAAATATTCCAAAAACCCTAGGGGAGTTGACGAAACACAATTCCAGCAGACGCAAGTTCCAGAACCTCGAGATCCAATCTAAACACCATCATGGAGGGGTTCATCTTCTTCACAGGTGCCTCTCCGATGATGCGTGAGTAGTCCACCATAGACCTACGGGTCCGTAGGCAGTAGCTAGATGGCTTCCTCTCTCTCTCTCTCTCTTTCTCTCTCTCTCTCTCTCTCTCTTATGATTCTCAATACAATGGTCTCTTGGAGATCTATTTGATGTAAACTTTTGCGGTGTGTTTGTTGGGATCCAATGAATTTTGAGTTCATGATCAGTTTCTATCCATGAATATTATTTGAGTCTTCTTTGATCTCTTATATGCATGATTACTTATAGCCTCGTATTTCTTCTTCGAATCTTTGGTTTAGTTAGGCCAACTAGATCGATTTTTCTTGCCATGGGAAGAGGTGCTTTGTGATGGGTTCGATCTTGCGGTGTTCTTTCCCAGTGACAGAAGGGGCAACAAGGCACGCATGTATCGTTGCCATTAAGGATAACAAGATGGTGTATATTCCTACATGAATAGATCTTGTCTACATCATGTCATCGTTCTTATTGCATTACTCCGTTTTTCCATGAACCTAATACACTAGATGCATGCTGGATAGCGGTCGATGTGTGGAGTAATAGTGGTAGATGCAGGCAGGAGTCGGTCTACTTATCTTGGACGTGATGCCTATATAATGATCATCGCCTTGGATATCGTCATGATTATTTGATCTTCTATCAATTGCCCAATAGTAATTTGTTCACCCACCGTGTGCTATACTCATGAGAGAAGCCACTAGTGAATCCTACGGCCCCCGGGTCTACTTTTCCAACATATTGCTTTTCGATCTATCTTTTTGCCTCTTTGTTTTCAGATCTACAAAACCAAAAACCCAAAAACATATTGCTGCATATTTTATTTGCTCTTTTTATTTTGTGTTCTTGAGAGATCTATCTCTCCTATCTATCACTACCTAATCTATTTTTTTTACCGTAGAGAGATTGACAACATCTCTTTCGCGTCGGGTGCAAGTATTTGTTAATTGTGTGCAGGTGCTGCTTATTGCGTGGTGGTGATCCTCCTACTGGTTCGATAACCTTGGTTTCATAACTGAGGGAAATACTTATCGTCGCTGTGCTGCATCATCCCTTCCTCTTTGGGGAAATACCGACGCAGTCTCAAGCCACGTCAAGTAGACATCAAGCCATTTTCTGGCGCCGTTGCCGGGGAGGTAAGTGCTTGAAGGTATGTATTTAGATCTGGTAATTAAATCTTTTAGTTTCTTGTTTTTCACTAGTTTGGTTTTATAAAAAAAACTACAAAAAAATGGAATTTAGGTTGCCTCAATTGTTTTATCTTTTTAATGTCTTTCGTGAAAATGATGGTTCGGAAAATTGTGTTCAATTGGTAGAGGAAGAATTTATGAAAATACTTAATGAGAATTCCTTGAATGATGAGCATGATAGCAATATTGTTAGTATTAATTCTCTGAATATCCATGATGCTCATGATGATTGCACTAGTCATGATAAAAGGATTTCCTATAAGCATGTCAATTTTTGTGGAGTGAATAAAATTTTCAAAGACATGCCATATAGGGACGATAGATTTTGTAAGAAGCATAAAAATGATCAAACTAATTGGTGGATTAAAGTGATAGATGAATGTGCCACAAGATTATGCTCTCTTCATCCCATTACTTGTGAACTTTGCAATAGGGTTGGTCATTTTAATTTCCAATGCATGCTTTTTCATGACCGAACCGTTTCCAAATATTGTGATAATTTGATCCCCTTTGAACTCTATAATGAACTTTGCCTATTTTTGTGGTGTGAAGAATTATCACATAAAAATGATTGGTTTGATATATTCATTGTCACAAATGATAATGAAACTAATCTACAAGAAATCTCTATGTTTTGCGTAGTGAATTGCAATGAGAACGCTTATATTGCCAACTATAGAAAGAATGAGATACCAACAGAATATAAAAGGAATACTAATGAAAGGTTAAAGGTCTCCCAATACCCTCCTATTGTTTCTTGTGATTAATCAAGTTGCAATGAAGAGCTTCCCATCGAACCAATCTCTTCAATAAGAATCTCGTAAAAATTACATAAACCCACACAAAATGTGGGAAAGGAGAAGAAGAAGAGAAGAAAAGGTAAACATAAAACGGTATCCTCTCAAATAATCTTTGTCCTATCATTGTTGAGGACAAATACGAAAATAGTGTGGATGATGATACACTTCATGATTATTTTGTTATGCCTACTACTTGTTGTGATGAGGATGATTGGGAAGATAATGATACTCCTTATAATATTGAAAATATTTTTGGCACCAACTTGGAAAATTAGGATCATAATAATTGTTACACTATTGGTGCTATTCATGCTATTGATGATTATCGTAATGATATGCAAACCCATAAGTTTGGGGATGCTATGCTTGATGAGAATGCCATATTTGAGAATATTTTTTTTGAAATTGATGTGTGTTCCAAGCTTGGTGATGCTATGCATAATGAAGATGATCTTTTTAGTTCCCCTACTTCGAATGATCAAATTTGTTATGATGATTACATGCCTCCTATTTATGATGATTATTGTGATGATACTTATGTTATGAAAAGTAGTGATGATTATTATTATCCAACTTGTCACAATTATGAATACCCTTTCTCTGAACGTTACTATTTTAATGTGGAAACAATTTATAATATTCAAGTCTCCTATGATACTCCCACTACTATGTATGAGAGGTTTGCTTGTGGGGAGAGTAATAAATTTTCTATGCTTGTAGATCATGAAAAGGATGCTTTATGTTTTAGTTATATTGTTGAATTCCTTCATGATACTACTGAAAATTATTATGAGGGAGGAACTTATGCTTGTAGGAATTGCAATAATATCAAGTTTCCTCTCTATATGTTCAAAGTTTTGAAGTTATGCTTGTTTTGCCTTCCTATGCTAGCTGATTCTTGCTCCCATAAATTGTTTGCTCACAAAATCCCTATGCATAGGAAGTGGGTTAGATTAAATGAGCTCGCCATGTGATTCATGATGCTCTCTTGCATGCTTCAATCATCATGCCTAGCTAAAAGGCATTAAAGAAAAGCGCTTGTTGGGAGACAACCCAACACTATTCCTTTCTGTTTTTGTGTGTTCACATGATTAAGATACTGTAGTAATCATGTTTTGTGTCTTTTATTTCAATAATGTGCCAAGTAAAGCATTTGGGATAGTGTGGATACTTGTTGATTTGATTCTGCACAAAAATAGAAACTTTTGCCTCAAGTAAAGAATTTCTCTGGTATTACTGGAGCATTAAAAAAATCTGAAATTTTTACACAGTATTTATATGAAAATTCTATAATCTGTACAATTTTTTCAGAATTTTTAGAGACAGGTAATTATGGTTATACTACAGATATTCACAGACTGTTCAGTTTTTGACAGATTCTGTTTTGCATCCATAGTTTGCTTGTTTTAGCATTCCCATAGCTTATATTCAGTGATATAAATTATGCGATGGTAGAATAGAGTAGGTATTATGTGACAAAAATTATGAATCTATTCTTGACAGTACCTAAGTGAATGATCTATATTTATTATACTAACCCATCTCACGAAGTTCCGTTAAGTTTTGTGTGATTGAAGTTTTCAAGTTTTGGGTGAGATATCTATATGAGGAGAATAAGTGACAAGGACCTAATCTTGGGGATTCCCTAGGCACCCCCAAGGTAATATCCAAGGAAGACTCAAGCGTCTAAGCTTGGGGATGCCCCGGAAGGCATCCCCTCTTTCGTCTTCAACACTATCGGTATATCTTACTTAGTGCTATATTTTTATTCGTCACATAATATGTGTTTTGCTTGGAGAGTCATTTTATTTTGTTGTTCTCTGTTAGATTTTATTTATAATCTTTTTTTTCAAAAAAACTTCCAAAAATTGCCATTAGGATGCTTGAATTGCATGTTTGATGTGTGCTGTGTAAAAACAAAAACTTTTGTTGTAGTGTTTGAATTTTCATATTTTACTGGACGTGAAAAGTTTCTAAATTTTTTACACAGTATTTTCATATAAATTCTTTATCATGTCCTAAATTTTCATAATTTTTAGAGATACATAAGTGCCCTTTGTAAATTAATTTCTACAGACTGTCCTGTTTAGACATATTGCTGTCATAGTTTTGTTATCAACTTCTCCTATGGTTTTCATGACTTATATTGGTATATATAAATTGTGCCAATGATAGTATACATAAGATAATGTTCTAAAATTATTGTGCAACTTGTCTTGGCAGTACATATAGTGTTGATTTATTCTTATGTGTACTAACCTATCTCACGAGTTCTTTCCAAATTTTGTGTGGATGAAGTTTTTGAGACTTAGGTGAAACCGGCATATGAGAAGATTGAACGTGATACAAAAGCTCAAGCTTGGGGATGCCAAGGCACCCCAAGTAAATATTTGAAGAAGTCTCAAGCATATAATCTTGGGGATGCTATGCATCCCACCTCTCTTCGTCAACTATCGGTTAGCCTATGTTGAGCCTAATTTTTTATTCGTTCACATGATATGTGCTATTCTTGGAGTGCTATTTTTGTTTAGTTTGCTGTTTGAATAAACTACTCAAATCTGAAAATCTTTATTGAGAGATAGATTCCTCACATAGCTACTTTATTGTTTGACTACTCATTGATCTTCACTTATATCTTTTGAGAGTAGTTCGAAATTTACTCTTGTGCTTCACTTATATCCTGAGAATAAACGTTGAATGAATTGAATGTCATAAATGTGAAATTATATATGCTTCATATGCTTGTCCCATGGGGAGTAGTGACTTCACATACTAGGAGTATAAGCGGTAAAATTTATTGGATGTTAGCAAACATAGCATTGGTCATTCAAACAATTCATGAAAGAATATTGAAGGAAGAGAGGTTTCACATATAAATACACTATCTTGGACATCTTCTATGATTGTGAACCCCCATTAATTATTTTCAAACTTGATCAAGTAGTTGATGTTGGACAAGGAAGACAACGTAATGGTTATGTTTGTTTATATTCACATAACAAGTTATATTTTCATGGATCCTGTAACATGTGATGCTTGTTTAGAACCTTTTGCTAACCAAAATTTCATACTAAGTAGAAATACTACTTGTGCATCCAAATCCTTGAGCCAAGTTTCTTCCATGAGAGCCCACCATACCTACCTATATATGGTATTTCACTACCATTCCAAGTAAATTTGCATGTGCCACCTCTAAACATTCAAATAAACATCCGTTTTGTATGCTCGTACCGCTCATGGAGCGACGGGGCAGTTATTATCTTCCAGGCTAAGCGGGTTATTCTTAAGGTAAGTGTTTATCCACTTGTCATTGCATGAGAGAGGCCGCTAAAAAGGATGCCCAGTCTTGCATAATACAAAAATAAATAAACAAGAACTCCCCCTAGAAAGTTGATTGTTTGGATGGTACCCGTGGATGTGGCTAGCCATGGAATGTGTTTGAATGGTGGAGGGGGAGTAAAAATTTAAATTCTGTTTGGGAACCGCCAATAATATGATTAGCATGGAAGATATTGAAAAATTTGTTGTGACGTTGACAGGAAAAGTATACCACTCAAAATTACATATTTATCTCGGCTTTAAAAACAATAATCTTTGGCACCTCTGCAAATCCCTGCTTTCCTCTGCGAAGGGCCTATCTTTTACTTTTATGCAAGAGTCAATAATGTTCATCCCTATTCCTATCTATCAATTCCTTAGTTGGCAAGCATCATGTGGTGGGGAAAGATCCAGACACATATATCCAGTTGAATATGGGTGATCATGATTCATTATTTGTTGACATTATCCCTGAGATAAATAAGTTGGGAGGCGAAATATTAAGCCCCTATCTTCCTATGTGTTTGACTGAAACTATTTGTTCTAAAAATATGCTTTGAGTGTCAGCAATCATGGAAGACAAAATGATAGTTGAGTATGTGGAATTTGCTAACCCAAATCTCTTACATAGACCCTTCCTAAAAATAAGATGAATTGTAATTGTTTGATGACTGAAAACATAGTTTGCTAGTTTTCAAGAAAGTTTATGGTCTATACTTTAACATGAGAATAACTTGCTGCTTGATCATGAGAAGCCTTATGAGAAATACTTGCTGGTTATGATGATAGAAAAATGGCTGAAATTATCCTTGAACAATATTATACATTATGCTAGCATTCACACTTCATAAATTATTTCTTTTATCATTTACCTACTCGAGGACGACTAGGAATTAAGCTTGGGGATGCTGATACATCTCCAACATATCGATTATTTATGAAGTATTCATGCCATATTTGCCTAAGTTTACAATAATTTTATATGGTTTTGATGCACTTTATATGATTTATTTAGAACTAACCCGACTGACGCTGTTTTTAGCAGAATTACCGTGGTGTTGTTTTTGTGCAGAAAATGAAAGTTCTCGGAATCGCCCGAAACTTTTTGACGATTTTTTTTGGAGAAAAGAAGAAATATTGGAGCGAAGAACCACCGGAGGGGATCCACCCGTGGGGCACAAGCCATCAGGGCACGGCCCTAGGGGGGTTGCGCCCTGATAGCTTGTGGGCCCACGTTGCGCGTGATTCCAACGTTGAAAAATCCTATAAATCCCAGAAACCCCAGAAATAAACAGAGACTCTCCGTTCCGCCGCCGCAACTCTCTGTATCTACCAAAAACCAATCTGGAGACGTTCTAGTACCCTGCCGAAGAGGGGAAACCATCACCGGTGGCCATCTTCATCATCTCGGCGGAGACCATGACGAGGGGGGAGTAGTTCACCCTCGAGGCTGAGGGTATGTACCAGTAGCTATGTGTTCAATCTCTCTCTCTCATGTTCTGGAGGTGGAACGATCTTGATATATCACGGGCTTTGTTAATATAGTTGGATCATATAATGCTTGTCCCTTGCTATTTATGTTGTGATGAATTGAATATTTCCCTTTGATATTTCGCTATGTTGGATTGAATATTTTGGTTTGAGAACACTTGATGTATGTCTTGCGTGGGATACCCATAGTGACATTGGGGTATTCTATTGATTCACTTGATATATGTTGAGGCATCAACTTGCGGATTCCGGTGACCTTGGGGATCTATGCATTGGGGTTGATTGCACGTTTTCATACCACGTTCTCTGATAGAATTCTTGGGGTTCTCCTTGAAGTTCTTTGTGTTGGATTGAATATGATAGACCTGAAATTGTCTGATGCAAGTTGCATAATTTACCCACGGATACTTGAGGCGACATTGGAATATCTAGGTGACATTCGGGTTGATTGATATGTATCATTGGTGTTGGTCTAGTATGAACTCTATGGCTGTTTGTGACATTTATAGGAATAGCCCAAACGATTGATCGGAAAGAATAACTTTGAGGTGGTTCTACTACCTACACCAATTTCATCTTATTGTTCTCCGCTATATAGGAACTTTGGAGTGATTCTTTGTTGCACGTTAAGGGATGATCATTTGATTCAACTATGTTAGAATTGTTGGGAGATTGCACAGTGAAAGTATGAACCCTAGGCCTTATTTGCAAGCATTTATACAACATTTTGCTCGCTGTTTTACAATTTTTACCTTGCTGTTTTTATATTTTCAGATTACAAAAACCTATATCTACCATCCATATTGCACTTGTATCACCATCTCTTCAACGAACTAGTGCACCTATACAAATTACCATTGTATTAGGTGTGTTGGGGACACAAGAGGTTTCTTGTATTTGATTGCAGGGTTGTTTGAGAGAGACCATCTTCATCATACACCTCCCACAGATTCTAAAGGGTCAACATAGTATGATATCACAAAGATGGGTCACATGACCCATCATGCAAGTCATACAAGCAATGGAAGCACAAACCTGCCTGAGAAAGGAGATAAGGTGAGGTTTTGGGAAGATACCTAGTTTGGCACATCCCCTCTTGCTGTCCAATTTTGGCCTGTGTATTTGATTTGCAAAGAGCAGAACAAATGCATCACTGAAGTGTGGGATGGTAACACCCTTAAACTCTCCTTTAGAAGGATTTTTAGTGATAGGCTTATGGAGTACTGGCATCAACTGCTGGAAATTGCCAGGAGTGCTAGACCGACTAAGGACTCTGACTCTCTTGTCTGGCAATTAGAGAATAAAGGAAAGTACTCCTCCAGTTCTTTGTACCATGTGATTAACTTCAGAGGAGTGCAGCCTATGTTTGTCCCAGCTGTATGGAAGATTTTGGTCCCACCAAGGGTCCATGCCTTCTTATGGTTGCTTTCTAACAACAAGGTGATGACAAGAGACAACCTTAGGAAAAGACACATCATAAAACCTCTGGACTGTGTGTACTATGCAGAGGATGAGTCTATCTTTCACCTGTTTTTTTGACTGCACTGTTTCTAGGATCCTTTGGTCATACATTAGTGTTTACTTTAGCACTACTATTGGTAATGACTATGAATTAGTGGCTAGACATTGGGTTTCTAATAAGAAACATGTTGTCCTTAACACTGTCAGTTCAGCTGTCATGTGGTGCTTGTGGAAGAATAGGAACTCTATGATCTTTAACAGCACCACCTAGATCTCTGTTGAACAGGTATGGAGAGCAATCCTCAGGACTCTCAAATCCTGGGTGGTCTTGATGCCAAAACATGGCAGGGAGAAAATGACCTACTTCCTGGAGGCACTAGCAAAACAATCCCGCTACCACAGATTATCCTAAGTGGCTTACGATGAAGCAAGTCTCAAACGAGGGCATCCCCAAGTTCAGGATCACTGATGATGGAGGCGGCTTTGATTCTCCAGTCGAGAAGAAGAACATGGGGGACCAGTGCTTGCTGAACTGTCCAGTTTCAGTCCTCACAACCTGCTGGTCGCCACATGCGACGATAGTACCCCCTTGAAGCTCAGGAGATCGACGAATGCTGCAGCTACGTGTAGTGAAATAGTTGTTTCTTATTTAGTTTAGGATTTTGATTCAGTATGAGTCTTTTCCCTTCCGGCCTGCATGCCGGTTTATACTTAGCTCTCTTTTCGCGCGCCGTTTCCTTTTCGTTTTTGCTGAACTGCTCCTCTAAGTGGGCTGATGTAAAAGACTTTGTTGGGTTTCATCCTGCTAATGGAACCAGGGAGAGAGCTCCATGTTCATCTAAACAAAGTGTTCCTATCTACAAGACCCTCCATAGGATTTTGACCTCTATCTGGGATTCTCAAGCTACTCGGTCAACACCGAACTCATCATAGAAACCGTTAGTGAGACTGAAATCTCCTCTGCAAAAATGTAAATTAAGCAACCGTGAGTACGAAGGTACTCATCAAGACTTACATCAGAACTAACTACTTATGCATCAATATCAATGGACGGGGGTGTGGAGGTTAAAGCAGCAAGCCAGCTTTGACTCTTGGCTAACCTATACTACGACTATGACTACTGACTTTGGGATGAGAGAGTGCACACGAGTCCACATAGTCACCATATCGATACACCACTATGGATCCTTTCCCATCTCCCTATGAGAAGGCCATCCATAACACTCTATTTGTCACACCCAGTGTTTTGTATCAAGAAACTAGACCAACAAAAACTTTTGTGTGGATTTGATGTTTGACTTGACTGCTATTTTCTTGTTGTTTGGATGTGCTCATAATTCACAAAAATTCTCCTACTCTAATAAATCCTTCCCTCAAGCCAAAATTTGTCCCAATGATCATGCCATGTTTATTGGTCATAAAACTATTTTTATGCAACAAAATCTTGGCCAAAAAGCATTTATTAAATCTAGGTTTTCAAAAACCCCCGAGTTAAGATTTGAACTACAAGTACTTAAATTAGGGTGTATCAAATATTTCAAAAATTATATTTGATAACTATTATCTATTATACTTCCCAAAACTACAAAATTAATATTTTAGAAGTTGTTTTCATATATTATTTAAAGGCTTTTTCCTAAGGCCAGAAATGTTCTTTTGTAGGAGAAACATATTTTTATGTTTCAAAAATATTTGAGAAAATGTAGGGAAACTCACTGGAAATATATTTTTCATATATATGAGTTTCAACACATGGTCATGTTCAAAATATTGGACAAAACCCTCGAAAACCCCTTTCTGGATAATTCAAGTATTTGAAATATTTCTATAAGAAATATTATCAAATAAATCCAGGAAAATTCTAGCCATCTCAACCAAAATTGTTTGGTTCATCAAATCTACCCAAAGCCATTTCTGTTCATTTCTATGGTTTCCAATCATTGCACTAGCAAGTTCCTCCAAATGGTCAAAGATTTTTACCACAAGCCTCTCTAGTAATGAGTCAGACTCCTATGAAATTTCGTGGTAAATAAATATTTTTACCTAGCTCAAACACAACACGAATACGTTCTGTCATTTTACCAAAATTATTGTTTTTCCTTCTTCCACTATTCTCCTTGTGCTCAACTTTTTACTAGAGCTTCCCCTGATTACCTCCTACCTCCGATAACTCCCCCATGGCCTTAGCTCGATGCTTGAGGGGTGAAACTCACACTCTCTCTCCCTCCCTCTCTCTCTCTCTCTCTCTCTCTGTCTCCCTCTCTCTGTTTACCCTTGGATAGAATCTCCCTCCCATCATTTATTTTACACAGCCACCCCCACTAGCTCCTGACTATCCTAGGGCCACCTAGGAAACACCCAGGCGCTAGAGGACACGCCAGAGCACATGTAATATGATCATGCTGGCCATATGGGCGATCTGGAGCTCGCTACAGTGCACGAGAGCACTGTAGTCGCCCCCTGCCTGATGTCCTGACAGCCCCGAGCCTCCCCCACACGCCTGCCAGTGCCCCTCGGCATCCGTGATACACCGGGTTGTCTTCCCCTCCTCTCTCCCTCCCTCCTGCTGCTCTCTCTTGCACGCGCGCCGTGTAGTGTGGGGACCCCGACTCATAAGTCTTGATCACCGAATGCACGTGTACAGTGATCCTAGAGATCAATGCTCACTGAATACACATAAATTGAATAACAAGAGTCTTGCATATAATACATACCGTTTTACTCAAATATGGCCTTTACAACCAAGTCTTCATAAAATCGCAGCGGAAATCTTCAATGATAGCGTGGACCCATGCCATATGCCTTACCCCTACAGGCATTCTGACTGGGAAGTGTCCTAGCTCGCATGTTCGTCACCAAGGTACTCTTCATTATAACCTGTTCTTTCAGGCCTGCCTAATAAAATAACCAGTGGCCAGCCAATGAGTACCTTGAATGTACTCGCAAGCAACCCATGATTGGAACAAAATAAACAATGCATGGCGTAATCCCTAAGCAGGTATTTTGCGAAAAGCTGATTTTGAGTGCAATATCATGTCCTACCATTCTTTAAAGCATGCATAAACAAGAACAAATATCCATATGAACAAGTTACAAATATCAATATAAGCAGGGTTTGAACATCACATGTTCAATCATTTCATCAAGTCTTCCGACTTAGCTCTAGTATCTCTTTGTCACACACACACCAAGTTTGTGAAATGATCTGGACGTAGCCTAAGAGCGGTCATCCAACTGCCCTTGACCGTGAACACGGCTATTCGAATAGTTTTACACTCTGCTGAGGTTGTACACTTTACCCACAAGACCCAGGGAACTTTCGTGTCAAGCCACGACTCGCGGTACATTTCATACCCGAGGTAAGCACCTGAACGATGTCTTTCCTTTAACAACACTAAACAAAGAGTCCACTCGTTGGCCCACGTCTTCATGATGTACAGAATCGAGCCTTGCTCAACATATTACCATCCATGAAAGGACGCAACGGTGTGCCCGAAGCTTGTAAAAACAGCCCACAGTCGCCCTACCTGGCATGACCCCGTATCTAGAGAGTGACTCTAGCCCTCTCGCCACTAGTAATGCGGGATCTCTGCTAGCATCGACCAAAGTAATCAACAAAGCCCCTTGCCATATAGGGGTAGAGTGGCTGTACATGTATGGTTGGAGTAGCGGTCGCAACTTAAACCAACCCCTTTTTGAAAACAACACACACACTTTCCTCAGTACACCACTTCTTTATTAAGTGGTTACCTAGCTCAACATCACCTCCCTCGGGCATTAGTGGCACCCAATGGGGTTTTCAAAAGGTCTTTGATAAACATTTTTTTCCATCTCAACGCATATCCCCGTCCCACTTGCGTAGCAACTACATAGCATCCTAACTACTTCCCTCCCGCATAACCCTCATATGAAGGTAAGGTCATGCACAATGCAAGTATCAACGAGAAATGCATCGGAGACCAACCCAGCAACGTTGTCACCACATCATTGACATGCTCTTTCATGTAACAATCAAAGTGGTCTAATGACATGCAAGAAATAGTTTCATCAACATGGTCAAAGGGCTGCTTGCCTGGCTCAGCAAAGTCTTCGAAGTCTTCACAAGCATCTTGGCCACATCCGAGGACTCCATCTACTTCGTCAACAACCGTCATAAACAACCATAATAAGCAACACAACAGGAAGGAAAATTAAAAGTGTTCTAAAATAGGAAGTTATTTTTCTTGGAGGCCTATGCTCACAAGAAAAATACCTAAGGAGCTTCTACTGGATTAGGACCAGCGAAGAATTTTGAAGGGTGGAAATGGAGGGATTAATGGTCCCATAAAAAGTTTACGGAGGACATTTTTATAAAAATGAGTGAATGCACTCATTACATAGGGCATGATTTTAGAAGAATTTAGAAAGTGGTTTCACTGGGCATGGAGTTGGGGTGAATTATCTATGGCTTTTCTAAGATGGAATATATGGAAAATGGGGCCATTTATTAGATCTAACAGGAATATAGCATGGGGAAAAGTTAACCATTGCTAAATAAATAGAGCAATATTTCTTGAGTCTTTGGAAATTCGAATCATCAAATTTGAAGCTATGATGAATGCTCTAGGGATTTTACAAAGTGGTCTTTGGGAGGTTCAAATTTGAATTAAAACTTGAACAATGCTAAATCTTGTTGTGGAAAAACATGAAAGTTGCACCAAACAATAGGTGGCATTTTTAGAAGAATGTATAAATTTGAATCATCCAGTTTGGAGTTCAAATGAATTATCTATGAGTTTTTGAACCTGTCTGAAAAAGAAAAAGAGAAGGAAAAGGCTATATACCAATTGGGATATTCGGCGCATAGGGTGCAGGATAGGCAGCTGGGCCGGCCCAGCAGTCCAGCCACGAGGGCAGTCAGGCTACGTTGATGGCGCCTTTACAGAAACACGCTTCCACCGATGGAAGGCGCATACGGAGGAAGCTGTTTCCATTTAAACGCTGAGCCCGACTTTTGGGTCGCTTACAGGCGGGCCCCGCCTATCGGGCTCATCCCCCACCTTCTGCCCGAACATGGGAGAGCAGGGGAGGTGAGCCCGAGCCGGTGCCGGCGCCATTCCGGTGACTCAGGCCGCCTACGGTGAGGCTCCGAGCATCTACAGGCTCGGGGTGAAGAGCCACTTCCCCCTAGGGGTCTTCATTTTCGTCGGGGAGTGCCAGATTGAGCACAACATCAGCCGCAGTGGACTCCGACAATGGCGATCACAGAACTCGGCGTTCCGGCTACCAGAGGGAGGAAAGGGAGCGGGGGAGGAGCTCGTGGAGATGTAGTTGGTGCCTTGATGCGGCTTAGGGGAGGGGAGAGTCGTCGGGGAGCTCGAATCCGAGCGAGACCCAAGGCGGCATTGCCGGCCGTACGAGGCGGAGGAGGGCACAAGAGGACGATGGGGAGGTTTGGGAGGTAGTTGAGAGGGGCAGAAGTGCACTAGGGGTGTCTGAGGTGTTCGAGGAGAGGCTAAAATAGGGGGCAACAGAGTGGGGCTCGGGTGGCCGCCGGAGGCCCTCGGGCGCGGTGAGCACGCACGCCTGACTAGCGTTGGAGCCTTACGGGCATCGGGGAGGCGAGTGGGAGGAAAAGGGGGATTCCCGGGCGCGTGGTGGTGCTCTATCGAGGTCGGACACGAGCTACAAGACACAACCCACGGCAGAGCACCGTTGCTGCAGGTCAGCAGCGTGGTCACGACGCCACTTCATGTCTAGAGCATCATTTTGGTCGGCCAAAGTTGTCTAACGTGTGAGGCACGCATGCTAGGGTACCCTGGTGAGGTATGGATCCATATGGAGCTGGGTAGAAGTGGTTTCTACAGAAGGTTTGTTTGCAGCAGCAAACTTGGGGCCAGATCAGGGATTTTTACTACAGTGCATAAGAGGTAAAAAGTTGTCTGGTGGTCTTAGGCATGGAAGAAGTACATTTCCAGCAAATATTAGTCCTAGGAGACAAGTGTACATGGTACTTGTAGTTCAAGGCTACATTTGCTGCCATAATGTAGGTTTAGATGAACTGATCATTATTCCCAAATGAGCAAGCCATTTCTGAGTGTGGTAAGATGCATTAGCGTAGTAGAGGTTCTTTGGAAAAACATGGGGGCATTTGCGTGAACATAATAATGGGACAAAGGAAGGAGAGGTGTTGCCATGGTAAAAAGAGAGGGAAAGTGACGGACTTGCCCCCCAAATAATTGAGTAGAGGCCATAGAAAAGTTATAGGAGGTAGAAGGGGGGTATAGCATGTTGTGGTAAAAAAGGTGAGGGAAAGGGGAATCTCTTTGGATCAACTTAGTTTGCCCACTAGTTTATGGAAGAAGGTGTTTGTGTTGTGTTTGGGCTAGGTAGAGGAATCCTATGGCCTTGATATTTACCAGGAGTTAATAGTAAGACCAATTGGTCCTGCCCACAAATTTCCAGCTCGTTTGAAAGAAGTTGCGAATGCAAAATTTGTAAACCCTAGAAATCAATAGAAATAAGTTTCTATAGATCTGATCATGCTAATATATTCTCCTTAATGCACAACTTGGTGTGGTGGCATCATTTGGTGATAAGATCATGCCCACAAAGTTTGGGCTCAATTGGAGAAACTTGACAATGTAAAGTTACTCAAATTTGATTCTGGGTAGAGAGGGTTTTGGGGCATTTTGGTGAACCAAAACTATTGGTATTGATATGAAACTTTCCAAGATCATCACATTAGGCATATGTGACTTTCTAGAATTTTCTTGGATTTATTTGACAACATTTCTTATAGAAATATTTCAAATACTTGAAATAATTAGAAATGGTTTTGGAGGGTTTTGTCCAATATTTTGAACACGACCATGTGTTGAAACTCATATATATGGTAAATATATGTCCACTGGGTTTTTCTAAATTTTCTAAAATACTTTTAAAACATTAAAATATATTTTCGCTACAAAAGACCATTTATGTTCTTAGGAAAAAGTCTTTAAATAAAATATGAAAATATCCTTTAAAAATAATATTTTATGGTTTTGGGAAGTCTTATATATGATAGGTTGCAAATAGAGTCTTTGGGGCAAAACATTCACCCAAATAAAGTCTTTAGTACAAACCTCAATTCAGGGGTTTTTGAAAACCTAAATTAAATAAATGCTTTCTGGCCAAAATAATATTTTATAAAAATAGCTTCGTGTCCTATACACATGGCATGATCATTGGGCAAAGATTTGGATCAAGGAGATGAGTCTAGAGAGTAAGAGGAATTTTATGAATTTAGATCACACTCAAGCAAGCAAGCAAATATCTATCAGTTCAAGTATCACACATTCACATCACACCAAAAGTTTTTGTTGGTCCTAATTTTTGAGCTTTACGAATGTGGTGTTGTGACTCAAAACACATGGTGTGACTGACCTACCCCCCTTACAAGAATCTCGTCCTCGAGATTCCTAGGCTAGGCGTTGAAAAGATACGGAAATTCGGATCTGAGGTAGTGTCGGGGATATAACTCTGCGGTATAACCCGCCCTACTGGGACGGGTCAGCATATTGGCGGCTTGATGGATCATACTCAAGATGGGCCGTGCCGTTGAAGACAAGGTAGGCAAGGCGACTTACCAAGTAAGCCAGATGGCGGCCCAGCACATGAAGACAGCGACTCAAGGCCCAAGAGGCAGAAGACGCCAGGAGTTTCCTTGCTTGAGAGGCAAGGCGAGTTAGAGACATAGTAGGTCATGAATCGTAGCATGACTCGGACTCTTGTAAAGGTGATGCTGCACTAAGACTAGGATACCCAGTGCCCTGACTTATGCACAGGCAGTAGTAGCAGAACCCATCAACATGCATACAGTAAAGACCAAGACTCCGGCAGAAGCAACCTATGCTGCCCAAGCAACACCGACAAGGTCAATGCAATGGCCCAAGACAGGCCCGAGCCGCACCAATCACGTCCCAGGTGCCTGCCGGGGACCGAGGTGCACGCATCTTCAGGAAGACCCGGCAAGCCATCCCCCGGGAGGCGCAGGCCAATCGGCCAACGCTCCACCGCATCGCAACACCAGTCATTTGTTGATGCGGTGTCGAGCCCTCAGGTGGCTAAGTGGCTCTCGCTAAGTACGTGGCGGCGCACCGGAAGGCAGATTACGCCTATTTGACGCCCGTCCAGAGGCGTGTCAAGATACTAAGCAACAGTTAGCCAAAGTGGTGGTAGGAGCATGCCGGGGATGCATCCCCACACGCCACCTAGACTAGCATTTATGGCATTTTGTCCTGGATGCCAGAGTTAGGTATGATAGTACTGTTAGCTATCTAATCACCAGATAATGTATGTTTTGCCACTGTGGTTTCCCCTTAAGCTATAAAGGTAGGCCCAAGGCAACCTAGCTAAAGATTTGGAGTTTTGGACACTTGTACTCGCATAGTAGCTCTCCCAAAGACAACCTTGCCGGGTTTGAGCTCTGCGTGTGCTTCGTGCTCCCCTGATCAGTCCACCTAAGCAGGAGTAGGGTTTTACGCTTCCCAGCGACCCAAACCTGGGTAAAATCACCAGCGTCTCGTCGTCGTGCTGTCTCACCACCCCTGCTCTTTGTGCAACGTGACCTCACCCCCGCCGAACCACAAAGGGGTTGATGGCCCCATAGGTGACCGTGTGCATCATGACTCGACATCTTTGGCGCGCCAGGTAGGGGGTGCGTCATTTGCGCGAACCTGAGACCGTGAGCAGCGCGTCAATCTTCATCGCCGTCTTCTTCATTTATGGCTCCCAAGATGAAGACCGGCGCGACCGCGCATCCCTCCACTTCGAAGGCCCCCTCGCATGCAGTGGGCGTCATTGGCACTGCGGCGGCGGCGAGTTAGGTGGGCATTGTGGGTGACGCGACTGGCGTAGGCGGTGCCACTGTCATGTATTCCGTGGCCGAAGCTGGAGCGATGAACGCCGAAGAGGAGCAACAGCAGCAACATTTTGGAAAGCTCGGCCCTAGTGCCAGGGGAGGAGGAAACGTTCAGTCTCCACCTCCCCGCCGCATCAGCGGCCGCGGCCACAACAGCGGCGCCCAATCTGGGGCAAGCCGTGATCATCCAGCTGCGCCCGTCGCAAGGTCGGCTGCTGAGCGTGCACCTCGCCCGGGGGAAGATGGGGCACCGAGCGGGGCCGTAGATCCACAAGTTCGACATCCTCCACGTCAGACCGCCTTGACAACCGGGGCACGGCGACAAGAATGATGCGACGCTCCTCTTGGTTCAACCAGGAGTCGAGCGACATCGCAGTCCGCATCTCTAGCAATGCCGGCCACAGCAGCGGAAGCAATGGCGTGGGCCGAGCTACTGTTAAACTTCCCGCCGGTGGCTGACAAGATGAACGAGTGGAGAGCCACCATCCAGAGTTTGATCGGCTTCGTCGAAGCCAGCAAATCGCAGCATGCAGAGCCGTCACGGCGCCCGCGGATGGTGACGGCGGCCCAGGCTGACGGTCGTGTCGAGGGGGCCGCACCAACGGTGCAATCTCCTCCGCGACAACAGACCCAGAGGCAACCGTAACGAGCTCCACATGCTGACGATCCTGACGAAGCGTCTATGGCCTCGTCCGGCCAGCACGATCACTGGGACCAGCAGCGTGTCCCGGAAGACCGGTGGAGGGAAGATGCGCGCATCACCATAGAGCGATGCCATGAAGCACACCGCCAATCCGATAGGCGCAACGGCCCAGATGCTGGCGACCCCGCGCCCAGTGCAGGCGGGTACCTGCCTTATGAGGTTGGGTGCCCTGCCTTCACTCGCGAGCTGCGACAGGTCTGCTGGCCATCGGCTCGAGCTTTCAAGCCTGAGCTGACGGAGAAATACGACGGGAAGCTAAACCCGGCGGAATTCCTGGGCATCTATACGATAGCCATTCAAGTCGGCGGGGGAAGAGATGAGAAGGTGCTCGCCAACTATTTACCTTTGGCGCTCAAGCCAAATGTGAGATCGAGGCTGATGCACCTGTCGGAGAACTCTATTTCATCATGGGCTGACTTGTGCAACGAGTTTGTCGGCGCCTTCACAGGTGGCCCCAGGAGCCAGGACAGCCTAGCGACCTGCAAGTCCTTCTGCAGAAGGAGGGAGAAACCTTGCGGAAGTACATCCAGAGTTCAGTCGAGTACACCGCAATATACCCGAGATACACCCCGCAGCTGTGATTGCTGCATTCCATTCGAATGTGCGCAACAGGAGGATGTGGGCTAAGATGATTGTTAGACTCCCCAAGACTGTCAATGAGTTGTACACATTGGTGGACAAGTGTGCTTGTGCTTAAGAAGGAAGGCGACTCCTCGGAGAGGAGGCTGGCGTCGAAGTCGACTCAGACAACGATGACGATGCCCCTGGACCAAAGGGAAAAAGCCGAAGGCGCAACAAGAAGCATAAGGGAAAGGCAGTGTTGGCCGTCGAGAGCTCTGGTGATCTCAGTGCCGGCAAGAAAGCCAAGGCCGAGACCCCTGGCAAGGGAGCTGTCGCGTGCGCTGATTGCCGGTAGGCCGCGGCGGCAGAGAAAACTAGAAAGTCCAAAGGGCCATATTGCAAGATCCACCTCACCAAAGGTCATGATCTCCAAGAATGCCGCCAAGTTGAGCAACTTGCTGAGAAGTAGAGGGCTGAATACGAGAAGCATGACATGGAGAAAGGCCAAGATGGTGCCGCCAGGAAGGGCCGCGGTGGTAGAGGAGGCCGCCGCGGCAAGGCCCCGCAACAGAGGGAAAAACCTGCTAGAGGCCGTGAGAAGAAAGAAGGAGATGATATGAGTGATGATGAGGATGATGGAGAGGAGTCCAGTGATCAAGAATTCCAGAGGGCCACTGAATCCATGTGTGTGGACGGGGGTGCGTCCTTGCATTCCTCTCATCGCCAGCTCAAGCAGTGGGCACGTGAGATCAACGCCATGGAGCCAGCTGTAGAGTCCAGAAGGCCACTCAAATGGTCCTGCACGCCTATCATCTTTGACGAAGAGGATCATCCTGACTGCACCACTGCACTCGGATGTTTGCTGTTGTTGGTCTCCCCAACAATTCGCAACCTCAAAGTAACCAAGATGTTAGTTGACGGCGGGGCAGGGTTGAACTTAATCTCCCCAAAGGTGGTTGAAAGGCTGCAAATCCCTGACGGAGAGCTCAAAGCTACAGGTACGTTCCCAGGAATCAACCCTAGGAGGAGTCGACCCAAGGGAAAGATCACTTTGCCTGTGACGTTTGGCGGGGATTTGAACTACCGGACTGAGAAGGTGGTGTTTGACGTGGTCGAACTCCCTTTGCCTTACAATGGAATTCTTGGTCACCCAACTCTGGCAAAATTCATGGCAGCATCCCACTATGCTTACAACACTTTGAAGATGCCAGTGCCCGTGGGAATCATCTCCATTCCATCATATAAGAAGGATG
This sequence comes from Elymus sibiricus, assembly GCA_039707655.1. Lineage (NCBI taxonomy): Eukaryota > Viridiplantae > Streptophyta > Magnoliopsida > Poales > Poaceae > Elymus > Elymus sibiricus. Next base: position 213,199,955 of record CM077665.1, on the reverse strand, counting down.
CAGTTATTTGCGTGGACAAGATGTATCAAGACGCGGTAGAAGCTGAGGTCACAGAAACCCCAGCTCCCGCCAAGGAATCAAAGGAGAGGAAGAAGTCTAGCAGGGACACCGGCAAGGACTCCGGGAAGCGCGCCTCTTCGGAGTGCGCTGCACCCGTCGATGACCTGCCGGAGAGTTCCACTAGCAAAGGATCCAAGGTTACCAGTCCTGCAACGAAGAAGATCCCGACAGGGCAGGACGGCGTTGATGGTACGTTCACCATCAGTGCCACCCTTAATGACAAATAGGAAAGCGCGTTCGTTGCCTTCCTGCGGGCGAATGTCGATGTGTTTGCTTGGCAACCATCTGACATCCCCGGTGTTCCCAGGGAGGTAAATGAGAACCACCTAGCTGTCTGCCCTCATGCCAGGCCCGTCAAGCAAAAAGTCAGGAAGCAAGCCTTGAAGCAGCAGCAGTTCATCACCGAAGAAATTAAGAAACTCGAAGCAGCTGGTTTGGTCAGAGGAGTGCTGCATCCAACTTGGTTAGTCAACCCGGTAGTGGTGCGCAAGGCGAATGGGAAATGGAGGCTTTGCATTGATTTCACTGACTGGAATAAGGCATGCCCGAAGGACCCTTTTCCCTTGCCGCGCATCGACCAGATTGTTGATTCCACTTCCGGGTGTGACTTGCTTTCCTTCTTGGACGCATACTCTAGATACCACATGATATTCATGGCCAAGGAAGACAAGGAAAAGAGTGCGTTCATAACTCCGTGTGGCACGTACTGCTTTGTACGTATGCCCTTCGGGTTAACGAGTGCTGGTTCTACCTTTGCAAGGGCCGTACAAATTGGATTTGAACCTCAGTTGCATAGGAACGTGGAAGCTTACATGAATGACATAGTAGTCAAAACCAGAGATGAAGCAACCCTCATAGAAGACTTGGAAGAAACTTTTATGAACTTGCGCAAGATCAATTTGAAGCTCAACCCTGAAAAGTGTGTGTTTGGCGTCCCATCCGGCAAGCTGCTTGGGTTCTTTGAATCTCAGCGAGGAATAGAAGACAATCCTAACAAGATCAAAGCAATTGAGCAGAAAAGCGCCCAAGTCTGTCAAGGACATAAGACGCTTGGCCGGGGGCATTGCTGCGTTGAGTAGGTTCATCTCCAAATCCACTGAACGTGCCTTGCCATTTTTCAAGATTCTCAAAAAGGACGACCCGATGAAATGGACTCCGGAAGCAGACGCAGCGCTCCAAGATCTAAAAGCTTACCTTTCCTCCGCTCCCACCTTGGTTGCGCCTAAACCACAAGAACCGATGCTGCTACACTTGGCGGCAACGAATCAAGTGGTTAGTGCAGCGCTGGTGGCGCAGAGAGAAGTGGATGAGGATGCAGCTGCTGCGACTGATTTCGCCAGGGGAGGAACCGAAGCATCCGCGGCAGGACCTGATACAGATCAAGGGGAACCCAAGAAAGCAAGCGAAGCCAGTTTCAAGGAAGTGGCAAAGAACAAAGTGGTACAGCGACCAGTGTACTTTGTCAGCTCCTTGTTACAAGGGGCTAGGTCAAGGTACTCCGGAGTGCAAAAATCGATCTTCGGCCTTGTCATGGCCTCGAGGAAACTGTGCCACTACTTCCAAGGCCACGAGGTTACAATTGTCACCCGCTTTCCGCTGCAACGCATACTAAGGAACCCCGAAGCTACTGGCAGGATAGTTGAGTGGGCGCTGGAGCTGTCAAGTTTTGGTTTGAAGTATGAGAGCACTTCCACAATCCAGAGCAGGGCGTCGCGGAATGGACGCCCACGCCAGATGAAGAGGTTCCAGAGACAATTCTCCCCTGCAAAGAAATGCCTAAGGAATGGATCATGTATTTTGACGGTGCTTTCTCGCTTCAGGGCACCGGAGCAGGCGTGCTCCTCGTCGCCCCCACCGGAGAGCATCTCAAATATGTGGTTTAAATGCACTTTCCCCGGGAGGAGGCCACCAACAACACCGCTGCATATGAAGGACTCCTTGCCGGACTCAAAATCGTGGTGGAGTTGGGAATCAAGAAACTGATCATCCGAGGGGACTCTCAACTCATGGTGAAGCTAGTCAACTAAGATTATCAGAGTCGGTTGATGGAAGCATACGTAGAAGAGGTGAGGAAGCTAGAGAAGCACTTTGATGGATTGCAAGCAGAGCATGTACCATGAGCAGAAAACAGCATCGCTGATCATCTATCAAAGTGCGCAGCACAGAAGCTTCCTGTGGAACCAGGAACTTTTGTCCTCCATCTCACTCAACCATCAGTATCCCCGTCAACGATGACCAGAAAAAGGAGAAAGATGAACTCCGGTAAGAATTTCCCGACAGAGCTTCCTAAAGCCGCTGGTAGAGAGGCTGCTGGGGACAGACTCGTTTCAGTTGGTGAGTAGCTCCCTCCTGCAGAACCACGGGTTCTTGCGGTCCAGGTAAGCGCTCCCACGAACGAGGAGATGCATTTAGTCCTCGTTGTCGAGCTACAGGCTCCAACCTAGGCACAACATATAGTCCACTTCCTTCAAACAGGAGAACTTCCCGAAGAGCAAGAAGAAGCCGAAAAAGTAGTCTGTCAGTCAAGTATGTACCAGTTTGTCGATGACACTCTGTACAGAAAAAGACCAAACGGTGTGAAATTGAGGTGCATTCGCCGGGAAGATCGACTAAAGCTGTTGGTAGAGATTCAAGGGCCATTGCCGGAAAAGCCTTCCGGCAGGGTTTCTATTGGCCCACTGCCCTCCAGGATGCAACTGAGCTAGTCACCAAATGTGAGGCCTTCCAGTTCCATTCCAAGATCATCCATCAACCAGCGCAAGCTCTCCAGACGATCCCTTTGTCCTGGTCATTCTCGGTCTGGGGGCTCGATATTTTGTGCCCCTTTCCCCGCGGAGTCGGGGGCTTTGAATTCTTCTTCGTAGCAATCGACAAGTTTACAAAGTGGCCTCAGGTGGAACCAGTGAGGAAGTTGACCGCGGAGTCAGCTGTCAAGTTCCTGAAAGGACTAGTGTGCCGTTTTGGAGTGCCCAACCGGGTGATCACCGATAATGGCACCCAATTCATGAGCCGCACCATTATGCAATACATCCAAAGCCTTGGAAGCAAGGTCTCCTTCGCCTTTGTTGCCCACCCGAGAACCAACGGGCAAGCCGAGAGGATGAATGCTGAAGTCATTGTGAGGGCTCAAGACAAGAACTTTCGACAGACTGCGAAGAAGCTGCAAGCACTAGATAGATGAGTTGCCGGTGGTTCTTTGGTCCCTCAGAACGACACCAAATCGAGCTACCGGCCAGACGCCCTTCTCCCTAGTGTATGTGGCGGAAGCAGTTCTCCCCACGGAACTCATATACGGGTCACCTCGAGTACTTGCCTATGATGAAGTAGAGCAAGAGCAGCTACAGCATGACGATGCCATGCTCCTCGAGGAAGATCGTCTCCGGGCCGCTGTGCATGCTGCACGCTACCAGCAGGCCCTGCGCCGCTATCATAGCCGCAGGGTCCACGCCCGGAGCCTTGAGGAAGACGACCTTGTCCTTAGGCGCGTTCAGTCCGCCAAGGGTACCAACAAGTTGACGCTGAAGTGGGAAGGCCCTTACCGGGTAGCACGAGTGACCAGACCTGGCACAGTCCGTCTAGAGACCGAAGATGGCATCAAAATTCTTAACTCATGGAATATTGAGCATCTTCGTAAGTTCTACCCATAAGGCATGGCTGCCGGGCTCAGTCCCCGGCAACCACCTTTTCTACAAGCCTTGCCGCAGTTGCATGTAGCCCTTTGTACAAAGCCAGGGCACAGACCCTGTGCATGCAATAATAAAGCTAGGCATTGCATCATACCATCAAACTGCATGTTTTCCTATGCGTTTTTATGTTGCAATATTATCGCTTCTAAGTTCTAGAAATTTGCTTGAGTACTTGATGGGACTATTATCCTTGTTGCCGCATTCTCTCTTGCCAGAGGACAGAGGCCTCTTGCCCTACATGTTTGACCACCAGGAAAACAAGGAAGGAGGGCGGAGAAACAAGGACTGTGGCCCGTCGTACTCCAGAAAGGAATACTGCCTGAAAAGATAAGTATAAATCACATATTCCAAGCTCGAAGCCATTTGCTCCCTTAAGGAAACACATGCTATCCTCTTTAACTGTGTAAAATGAAGTCCTTCATGCAATGCAAACCCTTGTCGGGATGAGCCGTCCCCTACCTCCTGTCGCTTATCAACTCTGGGGGGTTGTGCCGATACCGACAAGGAGCCTTGCCAAGGAATGATACCAGTTTGCTGCCGGGGGCTCGCTCCCCCTTGGCGCTCGCGATACATACTGACCCGGCAAATAGTTCCATGCGACAGAGACAAGCATGCCGACACAGTACAAATAAGGGGAGAAAGGGATAATTCTTAAGGAAAAGAAATAGCATTCTTTCATTCATTTTCGATACAAAATGAATAAAGATACATTATAGGACGCCCCTTAAATAACTGTTCATTTGAATTTCTCCCCTAGGAGCAAGCTACAAAAAGAAGAAAGGACGTAAGGAGGGCCTAAGCAGAAGACTAGCCCGACCCTGTCAGGACCGGCAGGGCGTGGCTCGGCAGGACCACCGGCAGGGAAGACAAAGCCGAAGTCCACGAGCCTGCCAAGGCTCAGCTGGGAGAGGAGACGGCGCCCAGATCGAGAACCCCCGGCAAATCGCTCTGCCGGGGAGGGGGAGATGGGGGCTCGTTGACGGTGATGGTGCGACCGGCGGTCAACTGGAGTCCGGGTCATCGTACTCAGACTTGACGGCCTGGAGCTCGCTGTCGCCGTCTTCGCCGACATTGTCCTCCTCGTCACTGTCACTCGAGGAGGAGCTTTCGTCGTCGCTCGAGCTATCTTCGCAGCAGCCAAGACGAGCGCCTGAACGCCCATAGACTTTGTTAGAGAGCGTGTCGGACTCCACTAACTTGAAACGGAGGACGTACCCACTCATGAAGTTATGGGCACATGCAAAGGTCTTCCACCCACGCCCGAGGAACATGACGTGGGGCACCGGAAACTCGATTGCAGCCTGCGCAGCGCCATTACAACAGCCGTGCGCGCGCAACCACATTACATGCGGCTTGCTGGCCTCCACCACCCTGGCGAAAGGGCGAGGGAGCCGCAAACTGCTACGGGGAGGGCTACGTAGCCTGACGACGAACTCCAGCACCATACCTTCAGTATGTCCCATCGCTGGGAGAGGAACCACCGACGGAGGAGGGTCGGGTGCGGCGCTCCGCCTCCCCCGGCCGCAAGCTCTGCTCCGGCCGCGACCTCTTCCAGCACTCCCACCGCGCGCGCTGGGGCCACCTCCCGCCACCACGGCTAAAGCAGCGGCATGATCCCGAGGGGAGACTCTCATCGCCGCGGCGGAAGCTGGAGGCCGTTTCCGCCCCCTTGTCATCGCGATGATTGGTGCGTCCAAGGAAGGAGAAGAAGGGAAAGCTATGTGAACTTGAGATTGAGGAGGAGAAGGGAATGGATGAGCATCGCCCTTTGTGACCCCCCAATTTATAGGGAGGGGCATGGGGGCTGGCTCTCCCCCGCTCCAAGGTGGCCGCCCATCTCCACCAATCCCGCTACCCACGATCACGGGCGAACAGGTAACCGCCCCATTGCTCCAATCCCTGGAGCCATGCGCAACCACCGCAAACTCCCAGCAATGCATGCGGCGCGCATGAAGGAAATAGCCTGAGGTAGTAGTAAGTGCTGGCGTAAAAGTCAGCAGTTACTCCCTCACATTGCGCGCCTGTGCATAAATTTTGGGCCTGACCCAACGGCGCTGGGCGAGCGCGTTTGGGCTAGACCCGGGGGCTCCTGTCGGTGCACTAGGACTAGGGTACCCAATGCCCCTGACTTATGCACAGGCAGTAGTAGTAGAACCCATCAACATGCATACAGTCAAGACCAAGACTCCGATAGAAGCAACCTACGCTGGCCAAGCAACACCGGCAATGTCAATGCAACGGCCCAAGACAAGCCCGAGCCGCGCCAGTCGCGCCCCCATTGCCTGCCGGGGACAGAGGCACACACATCTTCAGGAAGACCTGGCAAGCCATCCCCCGGTAGGCGCGGGCCGATCGGCCACCGCTCCACTGCATCGCAACACCAGTCATTTGTCGATGCGGTGTCGATCCCTCACGTGGCTAAGTGGCTCTCGCTAAGTACGTGGCTGCGCACCGGAAGGCAGATTATGCCCATTTGACACCCGTCTAGAGGCGTGTCAAGATACTAAGCAATAGTTAGCCAAAGCGGTGGTAGGAGCTAGCCGGGGATGCATCCCCGCACGCCACATAGACTAGCATTTATGGAATTTTGTCCTGGATGCCAGAGTTAGGTATGATATCACTGTTAGCTATCTAATCACTAGATAATGTCTGTTTTGCCACTGTGGTTACCCCTTAAGCTATCAAAGGAGGCCCAAGGCAAGCTAGCTAAAGATTCAGACTTTTGGACACCTGTACTCGCGTAGTAGCTCTCCCGAAGACAACCTTGCCGGGTTTGAGCTATGTGTGTGCTTCGTGCTCCCTCGATCAATCCACCAAAGCAGTAGTAGGGTTTTACGCTTCCCTGCGGCATGAACCTGGGTAAAAACACCAGCATCTCATCGTCATGCCGTCTCACCACCTCTGCTCTTTGTGCAACGTGACCTCATCCCCGCCGAACCACAAAGGGGCTGATGGCCCCATAGGTGATCGTGTGCATCGTGACCCGACAAAAAGCCTAGGGTCTCGACCTGTATATAAAGGCGAGCCCCTAGGGCCGAAAGATTTAAGTTACATACCCTCGAAAGATAGGTTAGCTATTCCGTACCCTTGTAATCGAGATCATCATCAATATAGACACAAAGCAGGACGTAGGCTATTACCTCCAACAGAAGGGCCAAACCTGGGTAAACTCGTGTCCCGTTCCCGATCAACCCCTTTGAGTCGCCACCTAGCGGCGATGGCGTCACACTCAAGTTCTCCTAAGAAAACATCTGCCGTGACAAAACCACGACAGTTGGTGCCCAACTTGGGGCCCTCACCCAGGGGAGTTGAGTTCTCAATGGGAGCCCTTCCAGGATTCTGAAGATTTGCGGTTGGTCAGATGACCAAAATTCGCCGCGGCAAGCTCTAGATCGACGATTCAGGCTGGGGCCCCAAGGCCAACACAATCGAGTATGGGTACCGGGTCCCCTTCGGCAAGATCCACGACTTCACTGGTAAAATTGGCGCGTCGGTTCCCGAGTCGGAAAATTGCACCAACATCATCGAGCCGGCTCGGTGCGCGCAACCCGTCCGGCTTCAAGCCGGTGGCGTCATGTCTTCGTTGACTTCACCCAGGCAGTTAGCCTCTCGGATGAGCCGGCAGGCAGCAGGGACACCCTCGTCAACTCTGATGGCGAATATTCCATGGGAGACACCGAATCGATCTGTCCTTTTTATGATGGCAGACTTGGGGGCTCTGCAGAGGCGGAAGCTCCCAGGGAGTCACACGAGCTGCCTCGTCAGATTACTGTCCTTATGGCAGGAACAACGGTGGCTCAAGACCCGTCGTCAGTAGGCGTAGCTAGAGGCTCAGGCGGTTCAGACAAGGCACCGGTGTCGGCGTTCTGGGAACGGGGGTACCCAGACCTGCCTGCTCGCGGCCCAGGGCATGGCCCACCTCGTCAGCCAAGCGTGGCTGGCGCGGCCCCACTCAAGACAAGGCCCTCGTGAGGACCCGAACTCGCGAGGAAGACAACACCAAGACCAGCAAGGAGTGGGCCTCCTCAGGCCCCCTCCGGAGTGGCGGAGATCTCTATGGTGAACCCGGCCTCAGGAGTCAAGGATGACCCAAGGAAGGATAGGCGGGCGCTAGTGCGCCAAGCGGTGAAGTTTCCCCTTTGGTGCAAAGGGGGCAAGGACGTACGCGGGTTCCCAAATTGCCACCCAAAGGTTTCCATTCAGGTGCAACAAGACCACGACCACGAGCCCCGCAGGACGGATGTCATCGCCGAGCCCACCTCTGTATCAGGGCGGGCATGTACTCCTGTCCCCCTTCGAATTTGGCCGTTGTGGGATCCCTTCCCGTCATTGCGATAAGGGAAGAGGACTCGGGCTGCGGCTATAAATAGAGGATAGGCTGCACAGAAGAGAGGGAGAACAAAAAACAGACACCCAACAGAAGAGAGTCAACACCACCAGAACACCCTCACGAGGCCGCTCACCACTGTACTAGTTGATCCACAAACCTCCTCGTGAGGCAATCCACCAAAGCAGGAGTAGGGTATTACGCTTCGCAGCGGCCCAAACCTGGGTAAATCATCGTGTGCATCTGCTTCCTCGTCATCGTGCAAGTTTGTCGAAGAAATCATCGAGTAGCGAGCTAGGTAGGGCGAGGCTGCAGGGGATCTTCGCACACGCCCCTGTGTTCAAACTTCTTTGGGTTTTGCGGAGCCCGAAATCTAACATTTGGCGCGCCAGGTAGGGGGCGTGTCTAAGCTTCCCCACTCGCGGCGATAGTGCAGCCCCGGTTCGACGATCCCATGGCGGACGAAATCCCCGACATCGGCCAGCCCTCGGCGCACGGTGGCACCATGTCCCGCGGGGCCGGCCCCGTGGTCGCGTGCATCCTTGGCGGGTCACACGCGCCCACCTCCAGCCGCCAGGTCAAGCAGTTCTTCCGCCGTGCAGGAGCGATTCGGCCGCGGTCCGAGCCCACACCTCCTCGGACGTGGCCGGAGACCGACATCACCTTCGGCCCCGACGACCGCCCCAAGACAACGACGGCCGCCGGAACGCTCCCCATGTTGTGAACACCAACCATAAGGGGCGTGGCCGTCTCCAGGACCCTCATAGATGGTGGGGCCGGCCTCAACGTCAGCTCCGTGGAGGCCTTCAACGCGCTGCAGCTACCCCGTGACCAACTCGAGCCCTGAAGGCCCTTCTCCGGGGTGGTTGGGGGATCCGTCGTCCCCGTGGGGCGAGTGCGCCTCCCCGTCACCTTCGGCACCCGCTCCAACTTCCGCACGGAGCAGATCGACTTCGATGTCGCCCACATCCACCTCCCGTACAACGCAATACTCGGCTACCCCGCCCTCGCCCAGTTCATGGCAGCAACGCACCCGGGCTACAACATCGTCAAGATGCCCAGGAGTGGCGGCATCCTCACCGTCGTGGGGGATGCCAAGGACGCGTCCCACGCACTCAAGCTCGCCTACAAAGCGGCGGCCATGACGCGCCCCAGTGCCAGCAACGCCGCGCAAGCCACGGAGGACTCTGGGGGTGTCCTCGACGTCGCATCGGTAAAGAAGAGGCAGCTGTTTTCTCAGAGCCGAGTGGAGACAAAGCAGGTGCCTGTGGATGAAGGAAACCCTGGCCCTACCTTCACCAGTAGTGCCGACTTGCCCCAGGAGCAGGAGGAGGCGTTGGTGGCCTTCCTCTATGCAAACAAGGACGCATTCGCATGGAGCGCCTCCGACCTGGCGGGGGTCCCGAGAGACGTGATCGTGCACCACCTCATGGTGTGCCCGAACGCATGTCCGGTGAAGAAAAAGGCAAGGAGGCAAGCTCAGGAGAAGCAGGCATTCATCGCCCAGGAGGTAGGCAAGCTGAAGGAGGCCGTGGTCATCCGGGAGGTGTGTTACCCGGAGTGGCTTGCCAACCCGGTGGTCATCCCGAAGAGGTATGGCAAGGAGCGTATGTGTGTCGACTTCACGAGCCTCAACAAAGCCTGCCCCCAAGACCCATTCCCGATGCCGCGTATCGATCAGATCATAGACTCCACCGCAGAGTGCGACCTCCTGTGATTCCTGGATGCTTTCTCGGGCTACCATCAGATCAAAATGGCGGTGGAGGACGTCGAGAAGACGGCCTTCCTCACCTCGTGCGGAGTGTTCTGCTACATATGCATGCCCTTCGGGCTACGGAACGTCGGGGCGGCCTTCCAGCGGCTGATGCACATCGCCCTGGGACCGCAGCTCGGGAGGAATACAGAAGCTTACGTCGACGACATCATGGTCAAGTCCAAGGAGGCTAAAACCCTGATCGAGGACTTGGAGGAGACGTTCGATCGCCTGAGGGAGGTGAACCTGAACCTCAACCCTGAGAAGTGCGTCTACGGAGTCCCATCGGGCAAGCTGCTCGGTTTCCTGGTGTCGCACCGGGGAATCGAGGTGAACCCGGAGAAGATCAAGGCCATAAACAAGATGAGCGTGCCCCTGACCCTCAAGGAAATGCAGAAATTGGCAGGTTGCGTGACCTCCTTGGGGCGATTCATCTCCAAACTCAGCGAGCGGGCACTGCCGTTCTTCAAGATCATGCAAAGGAAGGGCCCCTTCGAATGAACTCCGGAGGCACACGCAGCCTTCGAGGAACTCAAGCAGTACCTCACGAGCCCGCCAGTGATGGTGGCGCCTCGTTCTCGGGAGCCCCTGCTGCTATACCTGGCTGCCACCCCCACTCCGCTAGTGCTGCGTTGGTGGCGGTCAGGGAGGAGCGTGCCGACATGCGTGCCACATCGACGGGCGCCGGCGGGCCCCCCAACATGGAGCAAGGGGGCTCGCAGGATGCCAAGGAACCCGCTCCTCCCCAAGACGGCGCTCCTGAGGCGCCAGCCGCTCCGACGGCCCCTAAGGCGCTCAATCCTCATGACGCTCCCGCCGCTCCGACGGCCCCTGAGACGCTCAATCCTCATGAGGCCCTGGCCGCTCCGGCGGCCCCCGAGGCGCCCGAGCCTCTTAGGCCCACCACAAAGCAGGGCACCGCAGGGGGCTTCACCCTTGTCGAACACCCAGTGTACTATGTCAGTACAGTGCTACGGGACGCGCGCTCACGCTACCCCATGCAGTAGAAGCTCCTCCTAGCACTTCTGGTCGCTTCGAGGAAACTGCGCCACAAATTCTAGGGACATCCCATCAAGGTCGTTTCAGCGTACCCACTGGAGAAGGTCCTATGCAACCCCAACGCAGCAGGAAGAGTCGCCGAATGGAACATCGAGCTGCAGGCCTTCAACACAGAGTTCAGCACGACCAGGATCATCAAGGGGGCGGCCCTAGCAGACTTCGTGGCGGAGTGGACAAACGCCCCCGACCGGGGGCTGGAGGGGAGCCAGTCCCTCACCCCTGGCGATGAGGCACCTGAGGGTTGGATCATGCATTTCGACGGAGCCTTCGCGCGCATGGGAGCAGGGGCCAGAGTCGTGCTCACCTCCCCAGCAGGGGACAAGCTCTGCTACGCGGTGCAGCTCTGTTTCCAGCATGGAGAGAAGGTCTCCAACAACATCGCGGAGTACGAGGGCCTCATCGCCGGCCTCAAGGCGGCGGTGACCTTGGGGATTTGGTGCCTCACCATCAAGGGCGACTCCCAGCTCCTCGTCAACTTCTCCAACAAGGAGTATACACCCAAGGATGAGCACATGGAGGCATATTTGGAAGAGGTACGTAAGATCGAAAAACGTTTTTAGGGCTTGGAATTGCAGCACATCCCGCGCAGCGCGAACAAGGAGGCCGATGACATCACCAAGAGGGCATCGCGCCGCGAGCCCAGGAGCCGGGCGTCTTCGAGGAGCGGCTCTTCAAACCCTCCGCAGCGCCGCCAACCGAGGACCTGGCACCACAAAGTGAGGAGCTCCCCCCAGCGCCGCCCACGGGGGCTCCAGACTGTGGCCAGGCTTCAGGAGCCCGACTGCTCCTGGCACTGGAGCCCCAGGACGACGACTGGACATAGGAGTTCAGGGCGTACCTACTTCACGGCACACTTCCGGAGAAGGAGGAAGACGCGGAGCGCGTGGCGCGGCAGGCCACGGCTTACTGCATGCAGGACGGTGACCTGTACCGCAGGCGCCCGAATGATGTCACGCTGCGGTGCTTCTCCAAGGAGCAGGGGTGCGAGCTGGTGGCCGACATCCACGGAGGAGACTGCGGACACCATTCCTCGTCGCACACCCTTGAAGGAAAGGCGTTCCGATCTGGCTTTTACTGGCCCACGGCGCTTGACGACGCCATCGAGCTAGTCCGGTCTTGCGAGGCCTGCCAATTTCACTCCAAGCAGATTCATCAGCCCGCGCAGGGCCTACAGACCATCCTGCTCTCCTGGCCCTTCGCGGTCTGGGGGCTGGACAAACAGGGGCCCTTCCCGCGGGCAGCAGGCGGGTACCGCTACCTCTACGTCGCCATCAACAAGTTCACCAAGTGGGCGGAGGTGGAGCCCGTCCGCACCATCCCCGCCGGATCGGCGGTCAAGTTTATCAAGGGCCTCGTGAGCCGCTTCGGCGTCCCCAACCGCATCATCACTGATAACGGTTCGCAGTTCACAAGTAACCTCTTCAAGACCTATTGCGCTAACCTTGGAACACAGATATGCTACGCCTCGGTGGCCCACCCACGGAGCAACAGCCAGGCGGAGCGCGCCAACCCGGAGGTCCTGCGGGGCCTCAAGGCAAGGAGTTTCAAGAAAAAGCTCGAAGCTTGCGGCAGGGGTTGGGTCAATGAGCTTTAGTCTGTGATGTGGTCCATCCGCACCACTGCGACTAAGCCCACAGGCGAAACCCCGTTCTTCCTCGTCTACGGAGCCGAAGCCATCCTCCCGCACAAGGTCAAGCACCGATCCCCGCGGGTCTTGGCATTTGATGAGGAGCGTCAGGATGCCGCACGGGGAACAGACCTCGTGCTCGGGGAGGAGGCTCATTGCCGAGCCTCGCTCCGAGCTGCGAGGTACCAGCAGGCGCTGCGGCGTTACCACTGCCGTAACATACGCCCCAGGACACTCGAAGTCGGAGACCTCATCCTGAGGCGGGTCCTCTCTAGGGAGGGCTTGCACAAGCTCTCGCCCATGTGGGAGGGCCCATTCAAGGTCGCTCACGTCTCCAGGCCTGGCGCCGTGCGCCTGGAGACTCAGGACGGGGTCCCCATCCAGAATGCCTGGAACATCCAGCACCTCAGGAAGTTCTACCCGTGACACTCTCACGTAATAATGAGTGGGTTGTATACGCCCGGAGCGCCCCGAGGACGCGGAGGGGTTCCCACCCACGCCCAAGTGGAAGCCCCATGCTTCGCGATGGCGGACAACACTGCCCTCCAATGGCTATGCCCATGCGACGTGGATGCCCTACGCTCCGCGCTGGGGGAAGACGAAGATGAAGACTACTTTAGGCGTCGGACGCGACTGTTATTTGCTCTTCTGATGTTTGAATTTGCCAAACTTTTCTGGAACAAAACCCGGGGTTTTCTCTAACCATGTTTTAAAGAAAGGGTCAGGGATTTGTTTTTGTCGCCATTTCCCATCTGGGTTCTCTCTCTTCGAGTCGAGCACTTGCCAGCTCCCCTCCCCCTCGCACCCCGTGAGCGGGGGCTGGGGGGCACGGTGCTCGCACCTCGCCAAGGCCTTGGCGCCCGGATCCTCGCATGGCGCTCCCGGGTGAGTCAGCAGGCGCGTGTCGCTTCATACTCGCTCGGGGGATCTACACACGGCCTGACGCGCCATCTCGGAGCCTTGGGAGGCCCACGCCTCCCGGGGCAGGAAACAAAATTTTTTGGGGAGCCGCTTGAGCGTCAAGGGGGGCTCCTGAGCAACGCGGCTTAGGAGGCTTACCGGTCATATAGCCACTCGCCCCATGATGTCGTCTTTGGTGATCCAGTCGGCATCAAGGGTTTCGAGGCCTCACCACGTAGTTGCGTCCTCATGATCTGGTCGTACATTACGGTGGTCGAGAAATGTGCGGGACTGGGACCTGCCGACGTAGAGCTGCTTGAGCGTCAAGGGGGGCTCCTGAGCAACGCGCCTCAGGAGCCTTACCGGTCATATAGCCACTCGCCCCTTGATGTCGTCCTTGGTGATCCGGTCGGCATCAAGGGTCTCGGGGCCTCACCTCGTAGTTGCGTCCTGGTGATCCGGTCGTACATTACGGTGGTCGAGAAATGTGCGGGACTGGGGCCTGCAGACACAGAGTGCCGAAAGGGCTCCCAACCTGCCTCATTCATGAGAAGAAGAAGTCCCTAGGACGTCCGGACTCCCCAAGCGCCATAACCAAACCTCCCCGATGAAAAGCCTACCGCGAGCATGTCAAGCTAAGTACCCTAACCGCGATCAGCAGAATGTTTCAATTAACAATGACACAAGAACCAGGACACGCGACAAGGGCACTAACAAGGGCGCAAGCGCCGAAACTCATTACAGGCCCATAGCCCCCCCCCCTTGGTTGTTCGATTACAGGAAAGGATGAAGAGGAGGAGAAAAATAGTGAGGAAGCCCCCTCGCAGGCTGCCGCTCCGGGAGCCCTAGTGTCGACGAACCAACACTCAGTCGGAGTCCTCCTCTTCCTTCACGGACCCGTGGAGGCGCGCCGGCGTGGCCACTTCTGGAGCAGAGGAGCGACGCCGCGGCGGCTGGCTACCTTGGAGGTCTGGGCGCGCCGGCGCGGTGGCGCGCCATCGCTGCTGTCGTTGCTGTCGCCCGGGCTCTCCTCGGAGGGGGTGTCGCTGCTGCTGGAGGCGCAACGCCCGTCGTGAAGGGCAAGCTCATCTCCAAGATCTCCGCGGCCGTCGTCTTCCTGGCAGCACCCCAGGCGCTCGCCCTCTCCTCCGAAGTTCTTGACGAAGAGCGTCGCCACCCCATCGTACTTGAAGTGAAGGGTGCTCCTCCCCTCCAAGCCACGGGCACGAGCAAACGTCTGCCACCCGCGGTTCAGATACACGTAACCCCCGGGGGTGACCTCGACTTCCAACCACGAGGCCGCGCTGCAGCAGCCGTCGGCCTGCAGCCATAGTCCAGCAGGCCCCCCGGCCGGCAGCGCCTCCGCGAAGAAGGTCGGGAGTTGAAACCAAGCGTTTGCCGGCCTCTCCGCCCATACCACAAACTCCTGGGCCGTGTCCGCTGAATGCAGCCGCCGGCGTGGCGGCCGTGTGGCCACCGCCGGCCTCCCACCGCGAGCGCCTCCACCACGACCACTGTGGCCGCCCGCGCTAGACGGAGCCCGCCTGCGGCTGCCGATGGTAACCCCGGGCCACATTGGTGCATGCCCGTGCCTGCGGGGAACCACCACCGGCGTCGCGGCATGCTTTCGGGGACGACCGTGGCCCCTCCTGGGTGGCGGTGGGGCAGGGCTCTCCTCGGGGCCTTCCCTTTTTCGGCGGCGGACAACTTCCTCACTGGAGCCATGACGGGGAGAGCGGCGGCTTGGAGATTGGGGGGCGAAGAAGATGAAGATGTGTTGAGGGTTTTCTCGCCCTCGTCCGCTTATATACAACCAAGGGCCAACCGGCGCTCCCTCGCATCCCGGGCGGCGTGCAGCCCTGCTCCGCGTAAATTCGTCAGCTCCTGAAGGGTAACATCCGCGCAGCCTAAGGGGAGAAGGCCGAGGGAACGGCCGCATTCAAAGAAAGGTAATGATGGTCGGTGCGGCGCGCATGCGTCAAGTCAGTTTGACCCGGGAGGTCCTTGACACCGTTGGGAGTGGAGGCGACACCCCCCGGCGCTCAACGCGTGCAGAGCCTGGCCCGCAGGCGTTGGGGGCCCGCGGCGCTTCGGGCCGCCCTCATCATCTTCACCCAGAAGCCGACTCGAGCGCGCCTTGGGCCCGGGGGCTACTGTCGGCGTTCTGGGAACAGGGGTACCCAGACCTGCCTGCCTGCGGCCCAGGGCATGGCCCACCTCGTCAGCCAAGCATTGCTGGCGCGGCCCCACTCAAGACAAGGCCCTCGTGAGGACCCGAACTCGCGAGGAAGACAACACCAAGACCAGCAAGGAGTGGGCCTCCTCAGGCCCCCTCCGGAGTGGCGGAGATCTCTATGCAGAACCCGGCCTCAGGAGTCAAGGATGACGCAAGGAAGGACAGGCGGGCGCCAGTGCGCCAGGCGGTGCAGTTTCCCCTTTGGTGCAAAGGGGGCAAGGACGTACGCGGGTTCCCAAAGCGCCACCCAAAGGTTTCCATTCTAGTACAACAAGACCACGACCACGAGCCCCGCAGGACGGATGTCATCGCCGAGCCCACCTCTGCATCATTGACACCCACTTTGCAGGCGAAGACCACCTTTGGACAGGGCGGGCATGTACTCCTGTCCCCCTTCGAATTTGGCCGTTGTGGGATCCCTTCCCGTCATTGCGATAAGGGAAGAGGACCCGGGCCGCAACTATAAATAGAGGATAGGCTGCACAGAAGAGAGGGAGAACAAAAAAAAGACACCCAACAGAAGAGAGGCAACACCACCAGAACGCCCTCACGAGGCCACTCACCACTGTTCTAGTTCATCCACGAACCTCCTCGTGAGGCAATCCACCAAAGCAGGAGTAGGGTATTACGCTTCGCAGCGGCCCAAACCTGGTTAAATCATCATGTGCATCTGCTTCCTCGTCATCGTGCGAGTTTGTCATCGAAATCATCGAGTAGCGAGCTAGGTAGGGCGAGGCTGCAGGGGATCTTCGCACATGCCCCTGTGTTCGAAATTCTTTGGGTTTTGCGGAGCCCGAAATCCGACAACCGGCTCAAGCCATGATAGATCTAATGGACGAGATGGTGAAGATGGTAGGAACGCCAATCACTGCAAAGAACTAGGAGGAGCGCAAGGCGGAGTTGGTAAAACTCCGTGAGCAGATGACTAAGGTACAGGAAGAGATTGACATTGAAAATGACCGGATGGCAAAAATAAAAGCTCGAATCCACAACGAGTCAGAGCGTCTGAAGGCCAAGGCTTGGCAGTTAGGGCTTCGTCGAGACGCCTCTGAGGCGGTTTACCAGAGGAGACATCAGAGCCGGCTAGCACCGAATTTCGAGCCGCCACGTTGATTCCCCACTCCGCACCAGACACGGGGGGCTGAACGAGCACGTGAGGATCTCCCTCGTCAAACTGCCCGTCAAACCGATCCGGCTCAACCATCGCCGGCTCAGCCTTCACCATCGCGGTTCCAGATGCCGCAAGGACACTTCTCCAACCCCGTTGACAACATGTTAGTGGCGACTCGGAATCTAGAAGCACTTCCCATCCATGGGAACACCCCCGTCGAGATCGAGGCTAGGAACGCCATAGAGATGCTGAAAACAATGGTTGTGCAGCAAGCGCAGTATTCTTATAGCCGTGATTGGATGCACTCCACCCCGTATGCCAGCCGCAGCAAGAGTCACCATGTGGAATCTTCGGCTGTTTCTAGCAGTGGACGCAGGCACCAGCCTCAGGTCTCCTCGACCCGGCCTGTGCTATTAGACACCTAGGCGGTTGTCGATGCGGCCAGGGCCACACGCCAGACAGAGGAGGAAGCAGCGGAAGCACGGTCGACTCAGCAGCTTCATCCTCAGCCGGCGACTACGGGGGCTGGGGTGAACAGTAGGACGATTGGGATCCCATGCTTATCCCTGGCTCTCCATGGTGAGTGTACGCCCAAGGACTACAAGGGGCCTCGCAAGGTGCCAAACTACACGACAGACCTTGAGCCGGCAGCATGGATCGAGAGTTACGAGTTACCCATGGATATGCTCGACGTCAGTGATGCCGTATGCGCAAAGTACCTGACCATGATGCTGGAAGGTCCAGCTCGCACATGGCTGAAGAACTTGCCACCCAATTCCATCAACACTTGCGCAGAGCTGAAGGAGCGGTTTATCAAGAATTTCCAGGGAACGTGCAAGCGACCAATGACAATTGTGGATCTTCAGCATTGTGTCCAGCGCGGGGACGAGTTGGCTGGATGTGTGTTCACTACACGGATCTCAACAAAGCTTGTCCTAAGGATCCTTTTTCTCTCCCGTGTATCGATCAGATCATTGATTCTACGGCAGGTTGTGAGCGCTTATGTTTTCTGGACGCATACTCTGGTTATCATCAGATCAAGATGGCTGTTAAGGATCAGGAGAAGATGGCTTTCATAACTCTATTTGGTGCTTTCTACTATGTCTCCATGCCTTTTGCGCTTAAGAGCGCAGGGGCGACTTACCAACGTTGTGTTCAGAATTGCCTTCATCCACAGATTGGCCGCAATGTTCATGCTTATGTTGATGACATCGTGGTGAAATCTCAGAAGAAGGAGACGCTCTTGGATGATCTCAAGGAGACGTTTAATAATCTTCGAGTGTACCAGATGAAACTTAAGCCGGCAAAGTGTGTCTTTGGTGTTCCTGCAGGCAAGGTATTGGGATTCTTGGTTTCTGAGTGAGGTATCGAAGCTAACCCGGACAAGATAAAGGCGGTGACTTTGCTTGGTAAGCCGGCAAATATAAATCCGGTCCAGTGCATGGCTGGCCGTATCACAGCATTGAGCCGGTTTATAAGCCCCCTTGGAGAGAAGGCAATCCCTCTTTATCAATTGTTGAAGAAGACAGATAACTTCGTCTTGACTGATGTAGCTAACGAAGCTTTTGAAGCCCACAAAAGGCAGCTAGCTGCGCCGCCTGTTTTAGCCGCCCCAACCGACAAAGAGCACATGCTCCTATAGATTGCTGCCAATTCCAAGGCGGTAAGTGTTGCAGTTGGCGTTGAGCGAAAGGAGGCACGGAAGGAGTATCCGGTTCAGCGACCAATTTATTTTGTCAGCAAAGTCTTGACCTTGTCCAAGCAGTGGTATCCGCATTGGCAAAAACTGGTCTTTGGAGTTTTATGGCAAGCCGTAAGTTCAAGCACTATTTTCAGGAGCATCCAATTACCGTGGTTAGTTCAGCACCCCTTGGAGATATCATACAAAATCGACAGGCCACTGGTCGAATCACAAAGTGGGCAATTGAGCTTGGCCCTCATCATGTGAAATATGTGCCCCGAACTGCTATCAAGTCCCAGGCACTGGTGGATTTCATAAATGATTGGACAAAGATGCAAATTCTATAGGATGGCCAGATAACACGTACTAGACTATACACTTTGATGGGTCCAGACAATTGGAAGGCTCGGGGGCTGGAGTCATATTGTTTTCTTATGTTTTACGGCTAATGTTCCCTTGTACTAACAATGCAACTGAGTACGAGGCCCTCCTACATGGACTCAGAATGGCTAAAGAGATGAAACTTAGCCGGGTCAGGTGTCTGGGCGACTTAGATTTGGTGGCTCGGCAAGTTTCAGGGACTTGGGATTCTAACAACCCCTTGATGGCGGCTTACCAGTGGGTAGTCATTGAAGTGGTGGGTTATTTGAAAGGCTATCAAGTCAATCATATAGATCGCCGGCTCAATGAGGTGGCCGATGCCCTGTCACGACTCAGCTCTCAGCAGAAGTTGGCCGCCCCTAACGTCTTTTTAGACGTTCTTCACAATCCTTCGGTTAAATTACCGTCTGAAGAAGACATCGCTATCCCTGACCCAGAGGCACACCTGGTGGCGGCTCTCCATGCTATTCTTTACTGGACTGTACCATATCTGGCTTATCTGACTCAAGGCGAGCTCCCAGCTGAGGAAATCATCGCTTGACAGATAGTTCGGCGGTCCAAGTCAATGACTATCGTCAATGGCGAGTGACATCGGTGAAGCAGCACTCGCGTGTTTCCCCTGAGGATGGCCAGGAGATTCTCAATGAAATCCATGCTGGCGATTGTGGATACCATGTCGGCTCGCAGTCTCTGGTGGCAAAGGCTTTTTGCCACAGGTTTTATAGGTTGACGGCTCACGCGGATGAAGAAGACATTGTGCGCAAGTGCGATGGGTGTCAAAAGTTCGGTCGACAAGCTCATGTGCCGGCTCAAGAAATGCGTATGATCCCAATTACGTGGCCGTTTGTAGTCTGGGGGCTCAATATGGTCGGCCCATTCATGCCATCTTCTGATAAGAAGATTCACCTGTTGGTGCTGGTTGATAAATTTACCAAGTGGGTTGAAGGAGAACCTGTCAGCAACTATGACGCGAATACAGCAGTCAAATTTTTGAAAAAATTGATCTTCCGTTTTGGCTACCCTCATAGCGTTATTACTAACAATGGTACCAATCTATCCAAAGGAGCTATGGAATAGGTTTGTCAGCGTGAGCATATCCGGCTTGACTTGGCAGCGGTGGCACATCCATAGTCCAATAGGCAAGCTAAACGAGCTAATTAAGAGATTTTGAGAAGGATCAAACCCCGGCTCATGGTTCCACTACAGCGTACTCCTGGCTGTTGGGTTGAGGAGCTCCCCGCAGTGCTTTGGAGTATCAGAACAACTCCAAACAGGTCCACTGGATACACACCTTTCTTTCTGGTTTATGGAGCTAAGGCGGTATTACCAAGTGATATTCGTCATGACTCTCCTCGAGTCGCCGCTTATGTTGAAGCCGATAATGAACAAGTACGTCAGGATTCCTTGGATGCTTTGGAAGATGAACGTGACTTAGCAGCGGCCAGATTAGCTATATATCAACAAGACTTACGTCACTATCATAGCCGTAGAGTGAAAAGTCGCACCTTTCAAGAGGGTGACTGTCGGTGTCAAAACCGGCGGATCTCGGGTAGGGGGTCCCGAGCTGTGAGATTAGGATCGATGGGTTACAGGAGCCAAAGGAGACGGTGTTTACCCAGGTTCGGGCCCTCCTATGGAGGTAAAACCCTACGTCCTACTTGATTGTATTGATGTGTATGAGTATTAAAGAGTCGACCTACCTCAATATCAAGTAGCCAAAACCCTAGATGAGCTTGTCTGCCCTCTACCATCTAAACCCTCCGGTTTATATAGACACCGGGGGTACCTAGGGTTTACACACGATAAGCTTACAACCGGAAATAGAGATGCCGATCTTCTCTTCTTAACTTGGAGTGCACGCCTTGTCTTCGGAGGTTTCCTTCTAGAATATAGGGTTACCGCTTATCCGGCCATCCCCGTGACAATCAGAGAGCGGCCCACCAAGCCGACCTGTGAGAGATAAACTGGCGGCCTGAGGACCCCTTAGTCCAGGACTCCCTCAGTAGCCCCCGAACTAGCCTCCAACGCCAGGGATCATGACACCAGTAGTTTTGCGTGAGCAGAGTCTTCAGCTTGCGGGGCGAGTTCTTTTCCTCCTCTATGATCGGCAAGCTCTAGTCCGGCTACCGATAACACGTAGTCATCCGAACATGAAATTATCCGGATGCCATAAAGTGCTTAACGTCGAAGGCCAAACATTAAAGTATGAATAGTGTTCCCTGACAACCTTTCTGACGAAGGGTTGTGGCCTACCACGACCGCCGAGCCGGTTACAAAAACTCGATTCGCGGTTCGAGGCAGTTTCATTGGCACGTCTTATCAATGTGCAGATCGTGTCCCGTTTCTTACGGGATATGATTAATCCTTTGGGTTATCCCACGCGCGCATAACAGCACAATTATTTTGGGAAGTGGCAAGGCCTACGGCGCAGCAGAGGGGATGCTCTTGGTTTTACGGCACCCATAAAAAGGGAGAAAAAACCCCCAAGGCCTAATCACGCTCTCTACTCGCAACTTCCTCTTCCTCAACCTTCCCAAGCTCCGAGAGCCCAGATCAAGTTCTTCCTCCATCTCCCCTCCGAGCTCGGTCATGGCTGGTTCCGGTTCCATGGGCAAGTGGGAGGCCTCCTCCGTCACTGACAATGACATACGAGAGTTGAAGCATGCCGGTTACCTCGCCGCCAACATCGCCCACCGCGCCCAGAGGCGAATCAGGTGGTTCTCATGCTAAGGCAGGGCGAGAGGGTGGTGTTCGTCCCCCATTTCCTCCGGGGACTAGGCTTCCCACTCCACCCCTTCGTTAGGGGCCTCATGTTCTTCTACGGGTTAGACTTCCATGACCTCCCCCCGAACTCCATCATGCACATCTCGGCGTTCATCCTTGTCTATGAAGCCTTTCTGCGGGTACAGCCGCACTTCGGCCTGTGGCTCAAGGTGTTCAACGTCAAGCCGAAGACAGTTGCGGGTGCGCACGCGGACTGTGGAGGGTCCATCATCACCAAGCTCCCCCATGTCGAGTGGCCGGAGGGCACCTTCATCGACACGGTAAAGATCTGGCAAAAGGAGTGGTTCCACATCACTAAACTAAGGAGCGCAGACGGGATGGCGCCCGCCGAGTTCAGATCCGGACCCCCTACGAGGCTAACCTCGTGGCTCAAGAAGGGCCTTAACTGGGGGTCGGCCGAAGAGGTGAAGTCGCTGCAGAAGCGCATCACCTCGATGATCAAGACCAACATCAAGCTGAACAACGTGGTCTAGGTCATGCTCCGCCACCGTCTCCTCCCCTGCCAGCACCAGGCCTCCCCAATGTGGGCTTACCAGCTCGAGGACCCGGACACCGTACGTCAGTTCTTCCGCACCACCCACGAGAAATTGTGGAAGGTGCTATTCAAGCCTCAGGCGAGCTGGCCGACCGAGGAAGAGGACACCGGACTCAATGCCGCAAACGCTCCCACCAAGGTAAGGTAGAATTTTTAATTACGCGGCTCTGTTTTTTAACAAAGAGCTTAACCCTCTCTCCCTTATCTTCACAGAAATGGATGAGGAAGCCCGTGAAGATCAACTGTCTGGCCCCGCAGCCCGAAGACCCTCGGTCAGATCTGCTGACGGAGATGCTCGTCGTGGCGCCGTATTCGGCGCCAGAGAAGAAGGAGAAGATGAAAGAAGAGAAGAAGGGAGCCCGAGAGGGTCTCCGTCCAAGGGGTCTCCCGGACACTAAATCCGAGGAGACCCACGCCTCTTCCGCTCACGAGGAAGAGCACGAGGACGAGGGGGAGGGCGACTCCCCCCTCGCAAGGAAAAGGGCGGCGTCAGCGGACGTCGCGGAGGACCTACCTCCTCATGTCCCAAAAAGGACTTGCCGAACAAAGGCAGTCCTAGGGGATGATATCTCGGGCTCCGACGAGGAGTCCGAGACTTCCGAAAAGGTTCCCCAAAGGAACCCCAAGGTTAAGCCCCCAGCCAAGAAGTATGCATCCGAAGACCTTCTGAGTTACTTGCATAGAGTTTTTAATGCTAAATGGGTGAACGTGTTTCACTTTGTAGCCCGCCGCGCGATCTCCCCACCGACCAACTCTCAAACGGGGAGCCCCTGCCCGCCGACCTGGCGGAAAGCGGGACTGCGTCGCATCCAACACCTCCAGAGGCCTCGAAGCAGGCTGCAGAGGTGTTGTCACGCCCGGCTCCTTCTGATCCGAACACCGGTGGCGGGGGCGATGAAGTCATGGCTGAGGTTAACACCTCGGCCGCCGAAGACCAGGAGGAAGAAGATCTCTTGGCAACTAAAGAGGGGGGACGAAGCACGGTCCGTCCCTCTCCGAAGACATCTCCGAAGCGATCTACGCCTCCGGAGCAACATGCCCAATCCCCCACAAGAGGGAGGGCTGGCGGACCCTCACCAGTGCCGCCCGTGACTGGGTTGACAGCGCAGATGGAGGAAGCTTTATCCGGCTCCTCCATCGCCGAGGATCACCGCGCCCTTATGGGCGTGGTTTGCTAGGCATTCAGTCCGTAGATAACAGACTGATAGAGGCCTTCAACGGTCTCTTGATGGGCTTCCAGGTGAGCCACGTAATTTTCTTTTCATTAGAGAAAGTTAATTTGCCTATTTTATACAATCCTTATAAGTGTAGTAGCCCCCGAGCCCTGGGTGAGTTCGAAAAAACCCACCCGGGGGTCAAACATCCGAACATTCGTACTCCGAAGAGTACTTAGTGGAGGGGTCGGAATCCGATAGCCCAGGAGTCTTAATGCACATAGTTTGTTTTGTAGGCTTCGTCATCGGCGGCGGTCGCCAACGCAATGGAGCTTGCCGAATTAAACCGGAAGCTCAAGAGCTCCGATGAGGAGCTCGATCGTCTGAACAAGAGGTTCGACGAGATGCAAGGTGAGTCCGAATTGTGACATTCGGGCGATTGTTTATCCTCATTGATTGAGATAGTCGAATTATTCAAAAGTTTGTATTTACTTATTGTTGCCACAGCTACGGCTGCGGAGGTCGAGAACCTCAAGGCCGAGTTGGCCAAGGCGAAGCAGGAGGCCGCAGATGAGAAGGCGGCGACCGAATGGGTAGTAGCCAACCTGTTGGTATTAAAAGCCGTGAACGATAAGCATGAAGCCCGGGTGGTGGAGGTGCAGCAGGAGCTCAAGGATGCCAGCACAAAGTCTGAGGCCCTTGAGCAGAAGAACGGAGACCAGGCCACCGAGCTATCCACGCTTAGATCCGAGCTCAAATCGGAGCGTGTTGATAGGCTGTTCTTTGAAGAAGAACTCCGCCAAGTTAGGGCGTCCGCCAATGGTAAGCCGTACTTGCCGCAATGTGCCTTTGGTGGTAACAGGTTTGCCTTGCTCACCCGGGTGTGGCGTTCCTCAGGCGCCCTTGCGGACCTCCCGAAGAGTTCAGCGGACGTAAACAAATACTTCGCCTCCCGGGATGGGGAAGTTGAGCAACGGCTATTTTGGGCTCAATTTCAAGCCCCCGAGCACCCTCCCCTCCTGAGCAAGCAGATGAAACAGTTGATGGAGCTGCACAGGGAGGCAGAGCCGGCCATGAGGGACCTCTGCATCCGGCTATTGCCTGCAGAGCCGATGCCGAGCAGTTACTTCGGCCTGGTGCAGAAACTATGCGATGCTGCGCCTCGGATTAACGCTCTGAAGCGTTCTACATGCATCGAGGGAGCTCGGATGGCCTTTGCAAGGACCATGGTGCACCTACCGGGGCTCAAGCCAAACGAGATGGCCACTGCGCCTCCACCCCCTGGGAAGGAGCATAGGCGCCCCGAAAAGTACTTTTCCGCCGTGATGGACGGTGCTCGGGCGATAGAAGCTCAATGCCCAAAAGATGTAATTTATGAATGAATGTTTTGTCATGTCTCCGATGACTGTTCTGCTTTATAATGTGGCTGCATGTTTTAAGCTTTGTATTATTTTGACTCCCATGTGGCCGTTTTATCTGAAAGTTGCGAGTCGTCGGCTTCAGCCCCCATGTAGATACTACACGAGGTGTTTCTGCCTCCGCACTATGACCCTTAGCTGAAGTATCGGTGCCCGAAGGCGGTAGTGCGAGGGGAACAAGGCAATCGGACTATAATGCTTTAGTGCTTTCACTTAGCCGGAGGAGCTTGAATGCGGGGGATGATAACGAGGCCTCAGTGTTTTGTGATATTCAGATACACTGAGGTTGACACCAGCATCACATGATTTGCAATAGTACAAACCCTTCGTATAACACGGAATAACCTCTATCGATTTTTAGTTTCACACTTACGCTCGGATTACAGACCGGTTCTCACTTATTATGACAAGCGGTTTTCGGCTTTCTCCACTGAGGTGCTTGACCAGGCGAGCTGGAAGTACAATCGCAGTGGTTCTCCCTTTACCCTTTTAGCCGAACAAGCGGAACGTAAGAGGGTAAGCATAGGAGCCGGGCAATCCAACCATTGACCAAAGACATAATTCGGAACCAATTCATATAAAGCAATCATCCGAGACGCCGAACACATGAATAGTAGTGCCGGGGTGATGCTTAGGGCGATTTGTATATTTGAGCCCCCGGTCTGTTAGTCGGTCGCATCGTGGTAAGTACTGAATAGTTTTTGGCTATAGGCGTCAGCGAGTAGAGAACAGGGTATGTGACATAAAATACCGCAAGGAGGCCGCAAAGGATGTTCTTTTTTTCAGATGAATTCTTACAACTCAAAGTGCCGAAGCAACTGTTACAAGTATTTTTGGATGGAAAATGAGGTGTACTAAGGAGAGGCTGTACCCAGGGTCTTCGATGGGGGGCTTGACGTCCTCGATGCGCCCTGTCGCCTATCTACTCATGTGCCCCTGAGGGGGGTTGCATTCCTTTAAAGGTAATTTTTATCGGCAAACGAACCTTTCGAAGAAGATCTTGAGAAGTTGCCATAGTGTAAATGGGCTTGACGCTTGGTGGGTCCTAGATGGTACCAGCAGTCTGTCCGAAGACATGTGTTGGCAGTAGTTCGGTCCAGCCGAACACTTACCCTTTGGTAGTGGGTCCCCACAGCTACCCAAGGTATTTTGAGCGCGAAGTTGTGCCTTCTTCGCACATACTTTACAGGAATTAGGGTTGTGCTGTGGGGGGTGTATCCCTATTTTTGATGGGCGGAAGGTGATTCCAAAAGTTCGGATTGAGGCCGAACTCATTTGCTATCACGACACGCCTTTATGGCTGATTTGGGCATCGGCCTATCGCCGCCGCACTAGAATTCGGCTGCCAAGGCGGCCGTATGCTCCTCAGTTCGGAGAGAGTGCTCTGTGTTGCCGTTGACAGTAATAACCCCCCTAGGTCCGGGCATCTTGAGCTTCAGGTACGCGTAATGGGGGACAGCGTTAAAGCGAGCGAATGCCGTGCGGCCGAGAAGCGCGTGATATCCGTTGCGAAAAGGGACAATGCCAAAGATCAAGTCTTCGCTGCGGCACTTGTCGGGCGAGCCGAACACTACTTCCAGATTTACCGTGCCCGAGCAGCAAGCTTCGACGCCTGGAATCACCCCTTTAAAGGTGGTGTTGCTGGGTTTGATCCTTGACGGATCTATGCCCATCTTTGTCACCGTGTCTGAGTAAATCAGATTAAGGCTACTTCCTCCGTCCATTAGGACTCTAGTGAGGTGGAACCCATCGATAATTGGGTCTAGGACGAGGGCTGCCGAACCCCCGTGACGGATACTGGTCGGATGAGCCCGTCGGTCAAAAGTGATCAGGCAAGCCGACCATGGGTTATACTTCGGGGCTATGGGCTCCACGGCGTAGACCTCCCGAAGGGCGCGCTTCCTCTCCTTTTTTGGTATGTGAGTGGCATATATCATATTCACGGTTTTCACCTCTGGAGGGAACTGCTTTTGTCTTCCATTGCTTGGACCGCGGGGCTCGTCATCGGCCTCGCTGCATGGGCACTTGCTTTGCTCCTCAGCTGCGAGCTTGCCAGCTTGCTTGAATACCCAACAATTATGGTTGGTGTGGTTAGCGGGCTTGTCCTGAGTGCCGTGGATCTGGCAGGGCCTATCCATAATTTTGTCCAGCATGGTAGGTCCGTCCCTATTTCCTTTAGAGGGTTTCTTCCGCTGTCCGGATTTCGGGTTGCAGAAGCCGGCATTGACGGTCGTGTCCTCCGCATTGCCGTTGTTGTGGCGGCGTTTGTTCTTGTTATGTCATGGTTTCCCATTTCCATCCCGGACTTCAGAGGTGCCGGCGTCTTCGGGGTTATGGCTTCACCGAGCTAGCCAGTTATCCTCACCCGCGCAAAAGTGGGTCATTAGTGAGGTAAGGGCGGACATTGTCCTCGACTTGTCCTGGCCGAGCTGACGAGCTAGCCATTCGTCCCGGATATTATGCCTAAAGGAGGCTATTGCCTCGGCGTCCAGGCAGTCAACAATCTAGTTTTTCTTGGTCAAGAACCGTTCTAGAATTTCCGAGCCGATTCTCCTGCTTTCTGGACAACATTGCTCAGGTCGCAGGAGTCCAGAGGCCGGACATAAGTGCCCTGGAAGTTAGATCGGAAAGCATCCTCGAGCTCCTCCCAGCTCCCGATGGAGCTTTCGGGAAGACTATTTAACCAGTGTCGAGCTGGCCCTTTAAGTTTTAGGGGCAGATACTTGATGGCGTGGAGGTCATCTCCTCATGCCATATGGATATGGAGGAGGAAGTCCTCAATCCACACGGCTGGGTCTGTTGTCCCGTCGTATTGCTCTATGTTAACGGGTTTAAACCCTTCAGGGAACTGATGCTGCATCACCTTGTCTGTGAAGCACAGTGGGTGGGCAGCGCCCCTGACCCGAACTATGTCATGCCTACGATCGGCGGTATGTCAAGTCCGGTATTGTTCCCGACCTTTATTGTTGCGGTCGACCCAAGATCGGTATCCTCCCGTCTAGCGGGGGGGGGAGTACCTTCTAGATCCGTAGATGGATCTTGTGTGGCCTGCTCTGTAGTCCAGGTCCTGTCGTAAGTCGTACCTGTCTTCGTGCCTCGCTGGTTCTTTTCCTCTCCTGCGGGGTGCTTCAGGCCTGTAATCGGCCTCGCCGGCCATTCTATCCCGTCCTCGGGGAGGGCGGTCGGGCTGGTCGTACGGAGTATGCCTGGGAGGCGATGTTTTAAAGGCCTCGTCATTGAACTGTGGCAGCAGCCGCCGGCGAGGGTAGCTCTTGGGTTGGACCGGTAGATCGGAACCGTACCCTTCTTCGGCTGCCAAGACCCTCGTCCACCTATCATTGATGGTGTCTTGTTCGGCTTTGAGTTGCTGTTGTTTTGCCTTCAGGCTTCGGGCGGTGGCTAGAAGCTGCTGCCTGAACCGTTCCTGATCCGTAGGATTATCGGGGACGGTGAAGTCCTCGGTTTCAAGGTCGTCCTCCTTCTCGAGGGGGAGGTAGTTATCGTCCTCGGAATCATTAGGATCCTTGGTGTCGTGCCGATCTTTGGGCTTTTCCTGGTCTTCCAATGGCTGTTCGGGGACTTCGGGGTCGCCGAGGTCTTCTGGGGTAGCGTTTTCCCCATGCCTGCAATGGCTTCCCTTCCCTTGTGTGCCTTAGGTCGCTTGCGTTGTTTCTGGCGCCATGACGGCGCCTCACCGGATTTATCGCCATTATTCTGAGGGGTGCGATTGCCCTTATCATTGGGGGTGTCCACTATGTAGACGTCGTAAGTGGAGGTGTCCGTCCATCGCCCAGTGTTGACAGGGGCAGGGGCACCGTGCTCTTCATCCATGTCTTCTGCCTCCTCGGAGGCGGTTTCCAGCATATTGGTTAAATCATCGATAGTGGATACCAAGTGGGTGGTGGGTGGGTCGAAAAATTCCCAATGACCCTCCTCCAATCCGATCTGAGCATGGGTCGAGGTTGGGTAGTCTATGGTTTTTATCGTTGCGATCCGATCTAGTGCCTCGTTGAGCGCTGAGAACTCGATCGGATCAATCTGCCTAGGACTTCCAGAGTTAACCTCCGATATGTCCGTACCAAGAATGTGTTCGGCGAGGGTTGACCTCCGGCCCTCAGGTATTATGACCGAATCCGGATTTGAAGCCCGATCATCGGTGGGGATAGACCCGAGGGCAGAGTCGAGAATGAAATCCGAAGTTAAGGCTTCGGAGTCTTCAGGCTCGTCAGACGAAACTGCGAGCCCGGCAAATGAAAGGCTGCCCCTGGAGTCTACGGAGAACTCTAGGTTCCCGAATCTAATCTCCTGATCGGGGGCGACCATCCCGATCTGACCCAGGTGGCCAGTTGGGTCAACGTGCGGCACGATGTTGCCGAAAGCGAGAAGCTGTCCGGGGGCGAAGGAGTCCCTGTTACGGACTTCTTCGCTAAGGATCAGGTGAGCCATCAATTCCTCTTGTGATCCCGTAGCGGAACTCTCAATGAAAACACCAATGTCGGTGTCAAAACCGGTGGATCTCGGGTAGGGGGTCCAGAGCTATGAGATTAGGATCGATGGGTTACAGGAGAAAAAGGAGACGGTGTTTACCTAGTTTCGGGCCCTCCTATGGAGGTAAAACCATACGTCTTGCTTGATTGTATTGATGCGTATGAGTATTACAGAGTCGATCTACCTCGAGATCAAGTAGCCAAAACCCTAGATGAGCTTGTCTGCCCTCTACCATCTAAACCCTCCGGTTTATATAGACACCGGGGGTACCTAGGGTTTACACACGGTAAGCTTACAACCGGAAATAGAGATGCCGATCTTCTCTTCTTAACTTGGAGTGCACGCCTTTTCTTCGGAGGTTTCCTTCTAGAATATGGGGTTACCGCTTATCCGGCCATCCCCGTGACAATCAGAGAGCGGCCCACCAAGCCGGCCTGTGAGAGATAAACCGGCGGCCCGAGGACCCCTTAGTCCAGAACTCCCTCAGCGACTTTGTGCTCTGCCTGATTCAAGATCAAACAGGGATGCACAAGCTTTCCCCACCTTGGGAGGGTCCTTTCGTCGTCAGCAGAAACCTCAATAATGGTTCATATTATCTGATAGATTTACGAGAAGGATCATATACTTCCAATGAGGAAACAACCCGGCCCTTGAACATTGCCCGCCTGCGGCCTTATTATACTTAGAGCCACCAGCTACTTCTCCTTTTTGTAACCCCCCTACAAATTCTGTACATACTTCTTTATGTTCAAGTATAATAAAGCCAACACCCCCAAAACTCGGGGTCTCTGATGTTTCAGCCTACAAATTAAGCATGAGTCTTTATTTTTTGAAACATAGGTCACTTGGGGGCTTCCAACTCATCGAGTTTAGCTTTCTCACCCTCTTGACCTAGCAAAAACGCCACAATATATGGTTAAACCTGCCAGTACGCTTGATGCGACTCTGATTAGGCGACCCCGTGTACTCTTGACAAGTCAATCCATTTTGGACCCTGAACTTATCAAGGTAAAAACACTGGCTTGAGTCACGTGAGAACCGGCATACAGAGAGCTTGGTAAACCATGGGTTATCATACCCGCTTCACTGAAACAAGACTTGAGCCTCGAAAGCCAGTCTCTTTGCCGAGTCTCACTAAGCCGGCTTATTAACAATTCTATATGTTATTACAATATTTTCTATTATTACATTATAACCTTTCAGGTACAATGTTATTCTTACTATCGGTGTTGGGGAACGTTGCATGGGAAACAATTTTTTTCCTACGAACACCCAAGATCTATCTATGAAGATCAACAGCTACGAGAGGGGGAGTGCATCTACATACCCTTGTAGATCACTAAGCGGGAAGCGTTAAGAAACACGGTTGATGTAGTCAAACGTCTTCACAATCCAATCAAGATCCGTCCCGAATCCAATCACGATCTAGTGCCGAATGGACGACACCTCCGCGTTCAGCACACGTACAGCTCGATGACGTCTCCGCCTACTTGATCCAGCAAGTGAGGGCGGAGAGGTAGATGAGTTCTCCGGCAGCACGACGGCGTGGTGGCGGTGGTGGTGAAGCTGTCCCGGCAAGGCTTTGCCAAGCGCTGCCACGACGAACTAGAGGAGAAACGATCTAGGGAGAGGGAGGGTAGGGCTGCGCCGTGGCTTGTGGTGCTGCAGCCCTCCCTCCTCTCACATATATATAGGGGGAGAGGAGGGGGCCGGCCGCCCTAGGGTTGGGCGGCGGCCAAGGGGGGAGCCTTGGCCTCCATGGCAAGTGGAGCCCCCCCCTCTTGGGCCAACCCTAGCCCTGGCCGCATGGGCCTTAGGTGGGAGGAGCAGCCAGCCCACCAGGGGCTGGTGCGCCCCCTCTCACAACCCATGGGGCCCTCCGGGACAGGTGGACAACCCCCCGGTGGACCCCCGGAACACTTCCGGCATCTCCGTCACAAAATTGGTAGGTCCTGGAACTTTTCCGGAACTCGAATACCAATTTCCTATATATCAATCTTTACCTCCAAACCATTCCAAAGCTCCTTGTCATGTCCGGGATCTCATCCGGGACTCCAAACAACCTTCGGTCACCAACATACATAACTCAAGAATACCAAATCATCACCGAACGTTAAGTTTGCAGACCCTGCGGGTTCAAGAACTATGCAGACATGACCAAGACAACTCTAAGGTCAATAACCAATAGCGGGACCTAGATGCCCATATTTGTTCCTACATATTCTATGAAGATCTTTATCAGTCGAACCACGATGTCAAGGATTTAGACAATCCCGTATACAATTCCCTTTGTCCATCGGTTTGTTACTTGACCGAGATTCGATCGTCGGTATCTCCATACCTAGTTCAATCTCGTTACCGGCAAGTCTCTTTACTCCTTCCGTGATACAAGATAACGTGACTAACTCCTTAGTCACATTGCTTGCAAGCTTCTTGTGATGTTGTATTACCGAGTGGGCCAGAGATACCTCTCCATCGAACGGAGTGACAAATCCCAGTCTCGATCCACGCCAACTCAACAGACACCCTCGGAGATACCTGTAGAGCACCTTTATGATCACCCAGTTACGTTATGACGTTTGATACACACAAGGCATTCCTCCGGTGTCCGGGAGTTGCATGATCTCATGGTCGTAGGAACAGATACTTGACATGGATAAAGCAGTAGCAATAAACTTGAATGATCAAATGATATGCTTATGGTTGGGTCTTTGTCCATCACATCATTCTTCTAATGATGTGATCCCGTTATCAAATGACAACTCATGTCCATGGTCAGGAAACCTTAACCATCTTTGATCAACGAGCTAGTCTAGTAGAGGCTCACTAGGGACACAGTGTTGTCTATGTATCCACACATGTATCTGTGTTTCCAATCAATACAATTATAGCATGGATAATAAATGATTATCATGAACAAGGAAATATGATAATAACTATTTTATTATTGCCTCTAGGTCATATTTCCAACAATCTCCCACTTGTACTCTAGTCAATAATCTAGTTCACATCACTATGTGATTTACATTGTAACGAATCTAACACCCGTAGAGTTCTGGTGCTGATCATGTTTTGCCCATGGAAGAGGCTTAGTCAACGGGTCTGCGACATTCAGATCCGTATGTACTTCGCAAATATTTATGTCCTCCTCCTTGATGTAATCGCGGATGGAATTGAAGCGGCGCTTTATGTGTCTGGTCCTCTTGTGAAACCTCGGTTCTTTCGCTAGAGCAATGGTGCCACCGTTATCACACAAGAGAGTCATCGGATCCAATGCACTGGGCACAACTCCGAGATCTGTCATGAAATGCTTCATCCAGACTCTTTCATTAGCCGCTTCCGAAGCAACGATGTACTCCGCTTCACAGGTAAAATCAGCTACCACGCTTTGCTTGGAACTGCAGTAGCTTACCGCTCCACCATTCAAAATATATATGTATCCAGTTTGAGACTTCGAGTCATCCGGATCTGTGTCAAAGCTAGAATCGACGTAACCCTTTACGACGAGCTCTTGATCACCTCCATAAATGAGAAACATTTCCTTAGTCCTTTTCAGGTACTTAAGGATATTCTTGACCGCTGTCCAGTGTTCCATTCCAGGATCACTTTGAAACCTTCCGGCCATACTTATGGCAAGGCTGACAACCGGTCTTGTGCACAGCATCGCATACATTATAGATCCCATGGCTGAAGCATAGGGGATGACACTCATCTTTTCTGTATCCTCTGTAGTCGCTGGGCATTGAGTCCTACTCATCTTCACACCTTGTAAGATATGCAAAATCCCTTTCTTGGACTGATCCATTTTGAACTTCAAAACCTTATCAAGTTATGTGCTTTGTGAAAGTCCTACCAAGCGTCTCGATTTATCTCTATAGATCTTGATGCCTAATATGGAAGCAACTTCTCGAGGTCTTTCATTGAAAAACTCTTGTTAAAATATATCTTCATGCTTTCTAAAAGTTCTATATTGTTTCCAATCAGCAATATGTCATCCACATATAATATTAGAAATGCTATAGAACTCCCACTCACTTTCTTGTAAATACAAGCTTCTCCATAAACTTGTACGAACCCAAACGCTTTGATCACCTCATCAAAGCGAAGATTCCAACTCCGAGATGCCTGCACCAGTCCATAAATGGAACGCTGGAGCTTGCACATTGTGTCATCATTTTTAGGATCGACAAAACCTTCTGGTTGCATCATATACAACTCTTCCTTAAGGAAACCATTAAGGAACGCTGTTTTGACATCCATCTGCCAGATCTCGTAATCCTGACGGACTTAAGTATCGCCACGGGAGAGAAAGTCTCATCGTAGTCAACTCCTTGAACTTGTGAAAACCATTTTGCAACAAGTCGAGCTTTATAGATGGTGACATTACCGTCCACGTCCGTCTTTTTCTGAAAGATCCATTTATTCTGTATCGCCTTACGATCATATGGTAAGCCCTCCAAAGTCCACACTTTGTTCTCATACATGGATCCTATCTCGGATTTCATGGCCTCTAGCCATTTGTTGGAATCCGGGCCCACCATTGCATCTTCATAGCTCGTAGGTTTACTGTTGTCTAACAACATGACCTCCAAGACAGGATTGTCATACCACTCAGGGGTAGTACGATTCCTTGTCGACCAACGAGGCTCAGTAGTAACTTGATCTGAAGTTTCATGATCATCATCATTAGCTTCCTCTTCACTTGGTGTAGGCGCTGTAGAAACATCTTTCCGCGTCGCGCTACTATCCAACTGAAGTGACGGTTCAATAACCTCATCAAGTTCTACCTTCCTCCCACTCAATTCTTTCGAGAGAAACTATTTCTCGAGAAAAAACCTGTTCTTAGCAACAAACACTTTGCCCTCGGATCTAAGATAGAAGGTATACCCAACTGTTCGTCACCAAGGTACTCTTCATTATATCCTGTTCTTTCATGCCTGGCCAATAAAATAACCCGTGTCAAGCCAATGAGTACTTTGAATGTACTCGCAAGAAACCCATGATTGGAACAAGATAAACAATGCATGGCGTAATCCCTAAGTAGGTATTTTGCGGAAAGCTGATTTTGAGTGCAATATCATGTCTTACCATTTTTGTAAAGCATGCATCAACAAGAACAGATATCCATATGAACAAATGTCGGGACCCCAATCTTAAGTCATATTAATCCAACCTGTAACATATCACATCACTTTGCGGCCTCACGCATGGTAATCCCCATGGCTGCCACCTTACCTTAGCAGGGACCATTTCTGTCTTTGGACTCACGTATATGAATATGTCGCTAGCAATCATACGTAAGAGAACCTGGGTTGACATGACTAGTCATAGAACCCAAGTGTCACATCCATACAGGGACATGCATACGTAACCAAACAATGTACGTGTCGGTCATCACCTGGTGTAGACGAGTCATAGCAGGCTACATGGACTCCATTACACCGCAAAACATTTCCCCGTAGGGACAAACACAACAGCAAAGAAGGATACACATCGGTCAATCAATGTGTTTGGAGCAGTAGCAAGCTACCATGGCTCAGTGGAAGCACAAAGAGGCATTTCCCTGTAAGGAGGCCTACTAAAGGCACACAACTAGGTGTCGAATCCCACACATACCAATGCACGTCACACATACTCACAACATGCACGATATGCGTAGATACAACATGGCATCACAACACAACTCTACGACTCAAAGTGTTATTAAAGACTCATAAGAGCCAACATGGTGTGATATTACAAACAGGGGCCACATGACCCAACACTCAAAGTCATACAAGCAAAAAGTGGAAGCACACCATGTCTAGGTACAGACATCTACTAAAAGTGGCTGGAGGAGCCTACAATGACCCTCCCAAAGGAGCCAGACCTCTGTCTGGGATTCCCAACCTAATCCGGTCAACATCAAACTTCACGTCGTAAGAATCACTTATGAGACAGACAACTCCTCTACAAAAACAAATATTTAAGCAATTGTGAGTACAAAGGTACTCAACAAGACTTACATCAGAACTATCTAAATATGCATCATTGTCAACAACGGGGGTTGTGTAGTATATTGCAACTAGCCACCTTTGACTCTTGGCTAACCTGTACTTCGACTACAAGTAGTATGTTTGAGGTGGGATAGAGCACACGAGTCCACAAATTCACCAAATAAATACACCACTATGGATTCACTCCTGACTCCCTACGAGAAGGCCATCCATAGCACTCACGCTTATCTTGCACATTTTAGAGTATCTATTTCAAGTTATCTATGAACCACATAAGCTTTCCGTCTAGTCCATATCCGAGGACGCGGCTATTCGAACAGATTCATAACCCTCTAGGGGTGTACTTCTTCACACATGTTTCCACCACTTAGCGCCATATACACGTCATGTATCTCGGCAACCTTCAAGCAGAAGCCCGGCATGGATGTACACCACGATCGTTAACCACACAAGACTCTAGTCCAGGATTATCGCCTATTTGAGACTGAACCCACAAGGAAGTCCGGCCGAAGTTTCCTCTACGGCCTCAAGCGATGTGCGCAGGGTTCCACAAGCCCACTGTTCGGGTGCCACTTGGTACACCGTGCCACTGTGCATCTACCGCATCGAAGCCCACCCCGTCGGGTAGCGCTAAGCACGGCCACCAGCACTTTTCCTACAAAACACCAGAAACTAGTTGCAACTCCTGGATAGAGATCTAGGCGATTAATAAGTCGAGCGGGGTCATATTTCAAGGCCCCAACATGTGGTAGTAGCTGTCTTGGATCACATACAGAGAACTCAGTTCTTAAGGACCCGCCATGTACTCCTACATGGCCTCTCCTCGCTACCTTTACCTAATCGGATTCACAAACTTAGCTCTCACACAGTAGGACATGAACACGTCTATTCTAATTTATCGCCTCGATGTATCAGACCCGACACAACTCTAAGCATAGCAGGCACAGTAAGCAAGCATGGATGAGTAAGGACAGCAAGGCTCAAGCAGTTGCTACTCATGCTAAGTGGTTTCAACTACTCACTGTGACAAGGACAGGACATGCAAAGGAATGGGTTCAACTATCGAGAACATGTAGCAGCTGAATCGTTATTGTCCTAATGGAGTATAAGAGAGCAGGAGCGAGAGAGTAGGATATTATCAGGATGCTCAAGGGGGTAGCTTGCTTGACAGTTCTGAAGATAGTACTTCTCTTCATTAGTGTCAACGATCATAACGTCGGAACTATCGTCTACCGAGAAGGAATAGCACTGACAAACAAGAAGAACGAACACATTCAATGTGATGCACAACTAGATGATTGATATGTCATGTTAAGGTACTGAATTGACCTAATGCAACATTACTCCAAGTTAATTGAAGTGGAATTCAAACCTAGTTTAAATTCCAACTCCAAATGTTATTTCATAAATTGCCCTAGTCATGAAATGTCCTAGTTGGTGATTTTTACTTGCTCAAATATGCATGAACATGGGAAAAACAGATTCACATGATTTTTCTGATCATTTTCCATATATAAATTATTTTCATCCGAGTTATAGATTATTTTCTATGATTTTTAGAAGTTTAAAGGATTTTCCAGAATTATTAAATCATTTCTATTTATCTTAAATCCATAAAAGAATTTCCCGCGTCAGCCATACGTCATGATGACGTGTGTAGGTCAATTGACCTGGTCTAGGTCAAACCTAACGTGTGGGGTCCACACGTTAGTGACACATAGACTAACCAAGGTTTAGTCCCCTGTTACTCGGCTTTGACCAGCTATGGGGCCCAGTGTGAGTGGGTGTGGGTTGTTAATTAGCAGGGGGGTTGACCCTAATGACGGGGCCACGTCAGCAAGCAGGAGCTAGCCGATGGCGGCTTCACGCCGGAGTTGAGCTATAGGGGGCGGCTTCACGCGTTGAAGTCACCCAAGCATAGCCCGTGCTCGCCCGCATCCAAAGAGGCAAGCGACAGTGACCAGGGTGGTCTACAGCCACGGCGACGATGATATTTGCGGCGACCGGAGCTCGAGCTTAACGGTGGTGGTGATGTGGTGCACCGTGGGTTCCGCGGGTGGTTGTGTTGGATCCCTGGGAGCATGGGAAACACAGTGAAGTCCTCAAAAGCGAGCGGCCTCAGCTATGGCCATGCTGGCGACATGGTCGTGCGGCGCCCGGGTCGACATCTATGAGGCTACAGCGTAGAGGATGCGGAGAAGCTGGGGACGACGGGAAACGAAGCGGTGGCTCATGGCGGTCCGTTTGGCGCAGGCGATGAGGTCGGGGATGCGTCGACGCGGTCGAATCGACGGCGAAGACCTCTGGTGGCCGAAGCTTGAAGACGGGTCGGGGACGGCATTTGGAGGCTTCTGGCATCACATGGCTCGGCGAGGATGACGTGAGTGTCGAGTCGTGCTCGTGGGCACGAAGAGGAGGCTCGGGAGTGGCTGTGGGTGTGGTAACGTCGAGCATTGGCGACGCCAGCGCTCGGCCATAGCGAGGGCAAGCGAGAGAGTGACAGAAAGAGGGGATGGGGAGGTCCGATCGACCCGGACGGCATCAGGTCTTGTCCCCTTGCGTCGACGTGGCTCAGGAGAAAGCAGGAGGTGGCGCTATGGGCATGCACGTGTGCCGGACACGCGCTGATCCTGCTGGCAGGAGGGGGAAGAAGACCCCCTGTCCCTGGTGGGTTGGGCCGGCTACTAACACAGGTGGGTGGCCCATGTAAGTTTTCTCATTTTTCCTATTTTTCTGGTTCCTGTCTCTTTTCTATTATTTGGAGTATGTTTCT
Organism: Elymus sibiricus; assembly: GCA_039707655.1. Taxonomy (NCBI): domain Eukaryota; kingdom Viridiplantae; phylum Streptophyta; class Magnoliopsida; order Poales; family Poaceae; genus Elymus; species Elymus sibiricus. The sequence continues at coordinate 213,161,986 of CM077665.1, read as the reverse complement.
AATTTAGTAAAAATACCAAACCAATTATTTTGCTTCTGAAAATGAATATGTCGTTAGATGTAAAATAGCGAGAGCCACATAAAAAGTTCCAAAATTATTGGAGCTATAGAATTATTTAGAATATTGTACAACTCCAATTCAAATACTTGTTAATTTAATTTAGCAATCAAAAGTGACATGGAAAAATATGCATCACCCCTAGTTGATGTTTCCAAATTTTTCCAGAAATGATGAACTTTTTAGATGGCCACTTTGAGTTCATTGAAAAGTTTTCAGTTTGAATCTAGTTGAATTGATTATCTGCTAGGGTTTATTAATTCCCCATTTCAATTTTATAGGAATTTGAACATGATGCATGGAAGTTGATGCAACTATTTGCAATCAAATTCTAGGGCTGTGACAACTCACCCCCACTTAACAAGAATCTCGTTCCGAGATTCAGGCGTAGGATAAAAAAGAAGAGGGGGCACTAAACTATCACGGTCTTCAAGATCCAATTGCCCTTCTCGAAGATCTTGATTCGTTGCATCATGATGATCTTGACATCTTTTCCTTCTAGACCTTTCTCCAACACGACAACAAACGAATGAAAATCTCTACTAGAATCGTTCTCCTCAGAGATCGAGCAGCTCACGATGAACTCATGGAATGAGACTTAAGAACATATCTTGAGCTGAGGCACAAAACACACAATGAGCACGATGGAATGAGGTAGATGACGAAGGTTCAATTGGTAGGCAACAAATCCATGCTTAAAGATATGGTGCATGGGTTTCAAAGTAGCGAGGAGTTAGTTGCCATAATACCATTACGGGGCACCTTAGGGAAGGTGACTCGTAGAGTTATTCCCTTGAGTGGAAAAAAGAATTACTTTTGATCCAGAGATCATTGAAAATCTTCATACCAGGCTAAGGAAATTCACAAACAATAATTTGAAGGAGTTCAAACGAATGAGAAACTCAGTTTGGGAAGGAAACTAGACTTATGGGATAACTCGACAAACGGAAGGCACATTCGATTGGTACTGAAGATATAACCTAGTGTCTGAGCGTGCTCTCAAGAACTTGAGCATTTCCATATTCATCAAGGTTTTTCCAACATCCATGCCAAGGATCTTGGCCACATCATACTACCATGATGAATTACGATGGAGGATGCAGATGCAAAGGCAGACAAACACTTTCTCAGATTTCACCTTAGCTATGCCAAGGGAACGAAATCTGGATGATAGACTGAGAGACATTTAGCACTTCGCTTCTAATGTTCTCTTTGATGTAATAGCCTAACCCAATTATAGATAATGTTTGGTATCTAGAACAACAAGTAAAGATCGGACTTCAGAATCTCAAAGGGTCCATGAGGAATAACTTCTAGAATAAGAGTCATACAATATCCTAATGGGGGAAGTGGCTAATGTTGTTGATACAAGATACTATAATAATAGGTCTTCCTCCTAGGCGTGTTAGCCACAACATCACTTTACTGGGTTACAGACAGACCAATATTATAATTCCTGGGAGATGTTCCAATCATCGTATCTGCCTGAGATTCAGATCTGGTTGGTGACAGGATACTTCAGACTTGGCTTGTCTAAAGAAGAAAGGTTGCAACTTAAGTCAACAAGATGGCGTTACGAGATTCTCGGGAAATCAACTACAGAAGCCAATTCCAAAACATGAGCTAGATTGCAAGATACATGTGAACAAACTATCCAAGACAATTGTGACCACATAGGAATCTTACAACAAAACACTACCGATTTTGGGTTAGGAACCATCATTGTGGATAGCGAAGCCCGGTGCAAGTCCGTTTGGTACCTTCAGGAATAGCACTTAACTTCTTTTCCATAAACAAGTCAATCATTGGCTTGGGGATGCTAGGGAAAACATATGGAATGGAGGTAAATAATCTGCCAGACAATGGCATGCATTCGCACATGCATGAATGACTTGGGATGATTCCAAAGGAAGCAAAATAACTTTCACAAATTCACGGCGAGAACTTGCATCAAATGCTCATGAACTTAGAGGAAGTCACCTCTTACACCTAACATATACTTCACGTACGGGACACGAAGATATTGCCTACAACGTTTCCAACACTAGCTTAATGTCCAGCATGTATCATGGAATAGATGAAAATGTTACCGATGGGCTCAACAAGAATTCATCGAGATATCCATATGGATGGAATTCCGCAACTATGTGATCAAGATAATAGCATTGATCAGACCCAGAGATATAATGGTGTATGCTCGAGGAAAACAACCACAAGTAAGACAACATTACGGGAATAGTTGGTTCTATCTCATTTGATAATTGCCCATAATCAAATAAAATATTGGATAGGATAATAGATCCAACAACTGATCGCAAGTATCAACCAATGAAGGTATCATATTTCTTAAGCACACACAAACAGAAAAGATATCGCTTTGACATGAACTAAACTAGCTCAACCTTTTATCTTCCAACTCTCCAAGTTGTTGTTGTTTAGCTTAGCCAACAAGTTCAAGGGGTATCCAACACAGATTTTTGGGGACAGGGATGGTTTATAAAGAAACCAACTTGATCACGAACCCAATATAACGGTCAGAGAACAACCTGGTAATACTTCCGAGAAGTTAATCAGAAAATTATGAACCACCGTATGTTAATGAGCTCGAGAACAATCTTGCTTTTCAGGCAAGATGATACGGTCAAAAGAGCTTGGCACAAACCTAACTCACTAATCGAAGAGTGCACGAAAAAAAATGGACTAGGTAGCATGATCAATCTTAGAATGGTGATTCAATAGCCAACACACCAAAAATGAAATAATTGTCCACTAACTTCCAAGCAATAGAGTTGCTAGGAATATTGATTTCACACATCACGGTTCACTTGTCGACCTTCTGGTTACAACCACACGGAGACAGACGAATGAACAATGATGGAGAGAAGTATGACTGCATCAAGAAGTCATAAGAGGGGGTGGAATTCTCATGAAAATCTTGACATGAAGAGGGTAGTACTTCAAGGTAGAACAGAGCAAAAGCTGGAATGACATTTTGATCTGCGGATTAGAACTACTTTGACCCAATCCTAGAAATGGATGAGGTACTGGAGTTTGTTTCTCCCAGTCATTCTGAAATGGAATGACTTTACATACCACCAAAATAATTGGCATCGATGAATACGAATGCACAACTACTCTTGACTATCCACTAATAGATAATGATCAGAATACAACTGAAAAGGGGCAACTGAAGGAGCACATCATTTTTCCTGAGTTGTGGATGCATAGATTGAATACGTTGAACAAAGTTCAACATGTTTCTTCCAGATACTCCATGCAGAAAACCTGAATTGGCAGAGTCACAATGTGGAAAGCAGAACTCCTCACGAGCACTCACACTGTGACCTTTGATTCAAAAGAAATTCTACCATAACTGGTTCATGGTATTGGAAGAATGATATACCATGGACGTCGAGGATTAGAACAAGGTTACTAATATCCTAAAGGAATGAGCAAACACTAACAATAGAAATGAGCAGAATGATCCTTGGGTTCAAGAACCCAGAAATAGAGTACCTATTGACTAAGTAGCATCACAGGATGCTTTCGATAACGATGGCTAGAATTATCACACTAGAAGCACAGAACACAACTAGACTATTGGGTGGTTCCCTGAGATAACATGGTTTCCTAACACTTCAACAAATACGTCGAGGTAGTATAGTACCTCTACACAATCATTAGTGTGCTTTGTCTGGCCCAAAAGACATCGATTCAAGATGAAGGAATTTGCAATTGCATCAGATTGTTTATCAACCTTGGATAAGTCGGGCAGCATAACGCCTGTACGGGCATGAAATATGAGGCAACCTGGATGAAACTGAAAACATAACAACTGAATTCTTACGGAGTCATCGATCCAGGAAGACAACACCTTTCCTATAAGTCTCCGGAATAGTAAACCATCATCCTGATAGATAGATGGGAAGCCTAATTCTCAAACCACGTAGAAAGGAAGAGGGTGACTCGGAATTAGAATGACACGAGGAAAGGAGTAAAAAGAATCTTACGTCCCCTTCCGTAATCAATTCCCTCCTATAACTAAAGCAGTTCTAGACTCAACATCGACCAGTTTGGCTTGGTAATCCTGCAGGCAGTCAAGCTCTGATACCAATGCTGTTGGGACCCCGATCCTAAGTCAGATGAATCCAGCCTGTAACATATCAGATCACTTTGTGTCCTCACGCATGGTAATCCCACGGCTGCCACCTTACCTTGGCCGAGACCGTTTGCGTCTTTTGGCTCACGTATATGAATATGTCGGTAGGAATCATACGTTAGAGAACCCGGGTCGACATGACTAGTCATACAACCCAGGTGGCACGTCCGTACAGGGACAAGCATACGTAACCCAACAATGTAGGTGTCGGTCATCCGCGGGTGTAGACGAGTCATAGCAGGCTACATGAACTCCATTACACCGCAAGGCATTTCCCCGTAGGGACAGACACAACAGTAAACAAGGATACACGCCGGTCAATCAATGTGTCCGGAGCAGTAGCAAGCTACCATGGCTCAGGGGAAGCACAAAGAGGCATTTCCCTATAAGGAGGGCTACTAAAGGCACACAACTAGGTGTCGAATCCCACACATACCAATGCACGTCACACGTACGCACGACATGCACGTTATGTGTAGATACAAAATGGCATCACAACACAACTCTATGACTCAAAGTGTTATTAAAGACTCATAAGAGCCAACATGGTGTGATATCACAAACATGGGTCACATGACCCAACACTCAAAGTCATACAAGCAACAAGCGGAAGCACATCATGTCCGGGTATAGACATCTACAAAAAGTGGTTGGAGGAGCCTGAAAATCTACAATGACCCTCCCAAAGGAGCTAGAAATCTGTCTGGGATTCTCAAGCTAATCTGGTCAACATCGAACTTCACGTCATAAGAATCACTAATGAGACTGACGTCTCCTCTGCAAAAACATAAATTAAGCAACCGTGAGTACAAAGGTAGTCAGCAAGACTTACATCAAAACTATCTACATATGCATCATTATCAACAAAGGGGGTTGTGGAGTTTATTGCAGCAAGCTAGCTTTGACTCTTGGCTAACCTGTACTTCGACTACAAGTAGTATCAATGAGGTGGGATAGCGCAAACGAGTCTACATATTCGCCAAATCAATACACCACTATGGATTCACTCCGTCTCCCTACGAGAAGGCCATCCATAGCACTCACGCTTATCTTGCACATTTTAGAGTCTCGATTTCAAGTTGTCTATGAGCCACATAAGCTTTCCAAGCAGTCCATATCCGAGTACGCGGCTATTCGAATAGATTCATAACCCTGTAGAGGTGTACTTCTTCACACATGTTTCCACCACTTAGCGCCATATAAACATCATGTATCTCAGCAACCTTCAAGCGGAAGCCCGGCGTGGATGTAGACCACGACCGTTAACCACACGACACTCTAGTCCAGGTTTATCGCCTATTTGAGACAGAACCCACAAGGAAGTCCAGCCAAAGTTTCTTCTACGGCCTCAAATGATGTGCGCAGGGTTCCACAAGCCCACCGTTCGGGTGCCACTTGGTACACCGTGCCACTATGCATCTACCGCATTGAATTCCACCCCGTCGGGCAGCGCTAAGTACAGCCGCCAGCAGTTTTCCTACAAACACCAGAAACTAGTTGCAACTTCTGGACAAATATCTAGGCGATTAATAAGTCGAGCGGTGTCTTATTTCAGGGCCCAACGTATGGTAGTAGCTGTCTTGGATCACATACACAGAACTCAGTTCTTAAGGACGGTCCCAATGAGACAATCCGCCATGTACTCCTACATGGCCTCTCATCTCTAACTTTACCAAATCGGATTCACACACTTAGCTCTCACACAATAGGACATGAACACATCCATTCTGATTCATCGCCTCGATGGATCAGACACGACACGACACTAAGCATAGCAGGCATAGTAAGCAAGCATGGACGAGTAAGCACAACAAGGCTCACGCAGTTGCTACTCATGCTAAGTGGTTTCAACTATTTACTGTGACAAGGATAGGTAATGCAAAGTAATGGGCTCAACTACCGAGAACATGTAGCAGCTGAATCGTTAATGTCCTAATGCAGTATAAGAGAGCACGAACGAGAGAATAGGATATTATTGGGATACTCAAGGGGGGGGGTTGCTTGCCTCACAGTTCTCAAGATAGTACTTCTCTTCATTAGTGTCAACAAATATAACGTCGGAACCATCGTTTACTAAGAAGGAATAGCACCGAAAAACAAGAAGACAAAACACATTCAAGGTGATGCAAAACTAGATGGATGATATGTGATGTTAAGGTACTGAATTGACCTAAGGCAACATTACTCCAAGTTAATTGAAGTGGAATTCAAACCTAGTTCAAATTCCATCTCCAAATGTTATTTCATAAATTTCCCTAGTCATGAAATGTCCTAGTTGGTGATGATAACTTGTGGAATAAACAGATTCATTCGATTTTTCTGATCATTTTTCATATATAAATTATTTTCATCCGAGTTATAGATTATTTTCTATGATTTTTAGAAGCTTAAAGGATTTTCTGGAATTATTAAATCATTTCTATTTATCTTAAATCAAGAAAAGAATTTACTGCGTCAACCATACGCCATGATGAAGCATGCAGGTCAACTGACCTGGTCTAGGTTAAACCGGACGTGCGGGGTCCACACGTCAGTGACATAGAGACTAACTAGGGATTAGTCCCCTGCTGACCCGACTTTGACCAGCTACGAGGCCTAGTGTCAGCGGCTGTGTGTGGTTAATTAGCAAGGGGGTTTGACTCCTAATGACGGGGACACGTCAGCACGCCGGAGCTGGCCGGCGGCGACCAAACAGGCCGCGGCTTTGGCCGGAGTTGCGCTACAGGGAGCGGCTCCACGCGCTGAAGGCACCCAGGTGTAGCCTGTGCTCGCCCGCATGCAAAGGGGCAAGCGGCAGTGACCGGGGTGGTCTCCAGCCACGGTGGCGATGAGATTTGCGGTGGCCGGTGTCGGTGTCAAAACCGGCTGATCTCGGGTAGAGGGTCCCGAGCTGTGAGCCTTGGATCGATGGTAACAAGAGACAAAGGGGACAAGGTTTTACCCAGGTTTAGGCCCTCCTATGGAGGTAATACCCTACGTCTTGCTTGATTATATTGATGATATGAGGATTACAGAGTCGATATACCATGAGATCAAGTAGCTAAAACCATAGATGAGTTACGTCTTCCTACAACCTAAAACCCTACGGCTTATATAGATGTCGGGGGTGCCTAGGCTTTACACATAGTCGGTTGCACATCAAAGGGAAAAAACATGCCTATCTACTGTCGACATCTTGGAGGACACGCCACGGCTCCTTCAAACTTCCACCCGGGTGACCAGGCCCCTGATCTTCTAATGCTCATCTAATGGCCCGTATAGTCCGGCCTATGAGAAATAGGTCAGCTATCCGAGGACCCCTTAAACCAGGACTCCCTCAGTAGCCCCCGGACTAGCCTCCAACGCCGAGTTATATTCGGACAATCTTGTATGTCTTCGGCTTGCGAGGCGAGTCCCTCCATCCCTTCTGATTCGGCAACCATCCTATCATCGGCGAAATCCCAAACGTCGCGGGATTGCTGGGTCCATGGTAATAGTGTTTCTTGGACTTCGCGCATAGTGGGGAGGCGAGCGGTTCAGTAGCCTTTTACAAAACTACCCCTAACACAAATGAGGCTCCGCCCATTTAAACAAACTGAGCCGTGGTCCAAGCCACATCTTCTTCCTCTTCTCCACCGGAAAAATCCTCCAGCAAAAGGTTTCCACCAAAGATGGCGAGCGCCCCCAGTTCCTCCTTGGATCCTTATGGATCCCGTCCCGGGGACTGGACTAGCTGCTCCGTGTCGCTTCTTCGACTTCGCGACCTCGAGACCCAAGGGTACCTTCCTTCCTCGGATCTAACAGCCGTCCGCGCCGGTTTGACGTCATTCAACGGCGAGGCCCTCGTGGAGAATTTCCCCCATCCGCGTAAGGGGGAGCATGTATGCTTTGTGCCATTCCTCCTGCGAGGTCTCGGGTTTCCCATTCATCCGTTCCTGAGAGGGTTACTGGTGTTTTATGGGATCCAACTACACCACCTCACCCCAGGGTCTATTCTGCATATCTCGGGCTTCGTCGCCCTTTGCGAGATGTTCCTGGGGTGTGAGGCACACTTCGAGTTGTGGAGAAAATACTTTTGCCTCGTCCCTCGCACTCGAGACAAGACAATTTTCGAGGTCGGTGGAGCCGAAGTATGCCGCATAGCGGGGCCTGGATACCCCGTGGGGACACCGAAGGAATCCGAACTATGGACTTCGGAATGGTTTTATATCGAGGATATCCCTTTATTCGATCCAGCTCGGAGGGGTCTGCCCGAATACTCCGATGCCCCTTTGAGGAAAAGGTACAACTAGCGCCCGAAAAGCCCGTCCCAAGAGGACAGCGTTGAGGTGCAGCGCTTAGCAGCTCGTGTGAGGATACTAGCCCATCATAAGCTGACCATGATAGACGTCATGGCCGCTGCCATCTCCCGGTGCGTCCAACCCCTCCAATAGAGGATACACCCCTTGTGGTGTTACAACGGGACAAGCGACACTACTCGCTCCCGAAGACTGGGTCCTGCTGATCAAACAGCATTGGCCGCCGCACTTGCCGACCTATACAAAGGGGAGCAAGAAGATTTCATTCAGCGATCGCCCAAGGAGGGATACTCAAGCCATAATCCCATCGAATGGGTGAGCCTTTCAATCCCGTGACCATAATTCGGGTTCTCAATTTCTCCCTCCTTGACCGAAGTCTTTTATTTTTATGAAAACAGGAATGGAGGACCTTTATCGAGACAGTCAACTATCCGGCCCCTCAGCCCGAGGACTATTCCCATGATGATTATCCGGGCTACCATGAAGACCCAGACCTGTCAATCGAACTCGAAGATGGGGTTTTCTATCAAGAGGGCCTTGATGGCTCCAAGGTGGCCATTATTGCCGATTACCCTGGGTCCTTCCCTTCTCCTATGACAAGCAAGAAGAAGAAAACATCCCACAAGAGGCATGTGTCTTCCACTGACCCCAACGCGCCGGCTCTTACACCCAAGCGCCGTAGATACGTGCGACATACACCGGCAGCGGCGGCAGTGCCTGGACTGGAAAGCAACAAGGATCCGGCAAATGAGCCGATCGCGGGGGAGAGTGCGCCTACGAGTACATCCCAAAGGTATTTCGCTTGATCGCTTGATTTAGTATCATAATTTGATAAAGTCTAACAAGAGACCTTTTTGCCAAAATATTCAGGCAAAGGGTTCGGTCGTCACCCACCGAAGACGTCGTCAGGATGTCCGGCGGTGCTCAAGATTCCAGGCCGTCCGCCCATGTTGATCCTGCTGTGGGAGCCCCCACCGTCAATCCCGCCCCAGCCGATTCTGGTGACGCCATATCTGTCACCAAATCAGAGGTTGGGAGCGCTATGCATCATCGGCGGCGACGGGAAGCCCTGCGTCATCCGGCCTTTTCCGAGCAAGAGTTCGGTGCTCTGCACACGGCGGATGCACACCTCGGAGCCGCCCGAGCTAGATTCGGGGAGGCCATGAAATTGATATCGTCCAGCCTGCAGGTAAGTGATCGATTATTAAAGTCCGAACACTCGTGTAGACTCAATAGCCCCCGAGCCTTAAATTGGTCGGTACGACCGAATTAAGGATCTCCGTATTAATTTGCTAGTAATGCAGGCCTCTAAGCACTAGTGCGAGCAGCTGGCCAAGGAATTGGAAGCCAGCCGAACACAGGTCGAATCTGTGAAGGCCGAATTGGAGCAAGTGAAGAGCTTTACTCGGGAGGCACACGGTGAGTATATATATTCTGCTGATCTTTAGTATATCCCCATGCTTACGCAAGGGTACCATGTAGCAGCTGAATCAATAGGGCAATTACAAAAAGATTTGGATGTAGCCCGAGAATCTCAGCAATACGCCGAGTCCTAGCAGGAAGTTGGCTATCGCGTTTTACAACGGCATCTTGAAGAGAAGAACCGCCTGAAGGAGGAGAACAGGCAGCAAGCCAAACAGATTGAGAGCTTAAAGGCTCAATTGGCCTAGGCCCAAGGTGAAAAGCAGAATTTACAGAGAGGCATGTTCGGTAAGTGTGATTCTAACATCAGAAGGTATCTCTTATGAGTGAGGTGTGATACGCATGCCGTGACTCATGTGCAGGTCTACTGTCCGGGCGAACTGAAGAGGAAATCGGATCTTATCAGGGGAATCTGCTGAAGGAGCTGTCCACCCTTCATGAGCGGGCTCGGAAGGCCATGAAGAGCATGGTGAGGGCACTGTGGCCTGCCGAGCAATCTCCGGAGGGGATGACCAAACTAATCGATCGCTTCAAGGGAGCCCGAGCTAGGTTCGAGCTGTGGAAGACATCGGCTTGTCAGGAGGGAGCACGAGAGGCGTGGGCGATGATCAAGACCCACTATACAGGACTTGACACCAAGCGTATGGCTCAGGTTGGGCCAATAGGGTCAGATGGACAAGAGGTGCCGCTCCACCTGGTATACGCGTAGGTGATGCCTGCCGCCCGTCTCTCACAAGAAGATTGCACCCTGGACACCATAATCGATAATCTCGATCAGCAGCCAGATGTATGATCATATGTAGCTATGTACTTAATAATCGAAGAATTGCTCCATCTGTGTTGTGAACTTTGTCTTAACCGGCCATCGGCTTCAGCCTCCCACACTAAGGGCTTGGGAGTGTTCCTTGTAAATTATCACCCTATGGGGAGGGAATTATGTTCGGGAACCAGGCAATCCGGCCATGTGGTACGAACAGACAGAAAGCACACAGGGAGATATGTTATATTACTGATTAGCGTAAGAAACATCTTCCGAAGAAAATAGTAACTCTATCGATACCTTTCTTCAGGGGTACTACGTAAATCGTAGAAAAAGGCCGTATACTGTTAGTATGCGGCTAAGGGCTTATGCTATAGAAGAAGCCCGAGTAATGGTCATGACGACCATAATCTTTATTAGTTGAATCCGTCGTAGCTGATCAATTTTCTTCTAAAGATAGCTATCTTTTGGCTTCACCCGTCTGAGGTACGTATCCGGATGACCCGGTCGTAACAATCGCAAAGGTGCTCCCTTTACCCTCTAGCCGAACAATCGGGAACGTAGAGGGTAACCACAGGAGCGAGGCAACCCAGCTTGGCAAAGTCTTAGTTCGAATTGATGCATATGATGGCTTAGAAAGGACAAGGTAAACATGCACGCACAATAGATGTGAATAAGTGCTTATAATATAAAAACATTGGCTTCGGAAAAGAAGCCCCTAGGTACTGTGTTCAGATTTAACACTTAAGGGTGTAGGCCGAAAATCGTTAGTACAAGATCGGTTGACCAGAATATAGAGTTGGGAAGAAAAAGGAATTCAAACCTGCCAAAAATCAAGGTGGGAGGGAGAATAAATAACAAAGAAAAGAAAGAAAAGAGAACGGTAAAGACTATGACGACACCGGTCTAGCCGTAGAAGCGCCGAAGACGAGCTGCGTTCCATGGGTTTGGTTCAAGGCGGTTGTCATGCGGGTTCCGAAGACGGTAAGCCCCTCCTGTGAGTACCTCGTCGATGATGAAGGGGCCTTCCCATTTGGGCTTGAGTTTATGCTTCTGCTTCTCCGGGAGCCGTAGGACGAGTTCTACAATGTTGTATGCTTGTGCCCCGACCTCCCTGCTCTGGTAACGCCCGGCCTGCTGTTGATAAAAGGTAGAACGGGCCCGAGCTATGTCGCGCTCCTCTTCCAAGGCGTCCAAGTCGGATTGCCGATCTAACTCGGCCTCTCTTTCCTCGTACATGCGCACTCTTGGTGCATCGTGAATAATATCGCAAGGAAGGACCGCTTCGGCCCCATAGACCATGAAGAACGGTGTGTATCTCGTTGATCTATTCGGGGTGGTGCGCAAGCCCCATAGAGCGGAGTCGAGCTCCTCTACCCAATGACAATCGAACTCTTGCAGAGACTGGACCAAACGTGGCTTAATGCTGCTCATTATGAGGCTGTTTGCTCGTTCGACTTGTCCATTAGTCTGCGGGTGATAAACCGATGCGTAATCGAGATTTTTGCCCATCTTTGCGCACCAGTCTTTGACCTCTTGGGCCGTGAAATTGGATCCTTTGTCAGTAATTATACTGTGCGGGACACCATAACGGTGTACCACGCCGGATATAAAGTCGATTACTGGTCTGGATTTGGTTGATTTGACAGGTTTTGCCTCTATCCATTTGGTGAACTTGTCGACCATGACCAATAAGTATGTATTCTTCTTGGTCCCCCCTTTAAGTGGTCCCACCATATCCAGCCCCCAGACCACGAAGGGCCAGGTAATCGGAATAGTCCGAAGAGCTGTTGGGGGCATGTGACTCTGATTTGCAAAAAGTTGACACCCCACGCAATATTTGACAAGTGACTGGGCGTCCGCCCGAGCTGTGGGCCAAAAGAACCCAGCCCGGAAGGCCTTGCTTACTAAGGCTCTTGCTGCAGCATGATGGCCGCCCATCCCTGCGTGGACTTCAGCTAAGAGCTGCTGCCCTTCTTCCTCAGATATGCACAGCTGTAGTATTCCGGTGGTGCTCTTCTTGTACAACTCACCTTCGTGTACCTTGAAGGCTTTGGAGCGTCGAACTATGCGCCGCGCCTCCGTCTGGTCGTCGGGAAGTTCTTTGCGAAGGAGGTAGGCGAGGAAGGGCTCGGTCCATGGCGCGATTACTGCCATGACCTCGTGAGCCGAGGGCGTTTCGTCCATTACGGAGCCGCCGATGATGTGATCGTCTGGTTCGTTTACAGGGGAAACAACCTCGTCTGCACTCATGAGATCGGCGACCCTTTTGATCGTCCTGCCAATCCACAGATGGCTTAAAGAGCCATTCCAGGAAAGTGTTTGGTGGGACAGGGTCGCGTTTGGCTCCTATGCGAGCAATTATATCGGCACCTTGGTTGTCGTCTCTGGCGACGTGGTGAAATTCCAGCCCCTCGAACCGGGCGGATATCTTGAGGACATCGTTTCTATATGCCGCCATCTTTGGATTCTTGTCATCGAACTCGCCGTTGACTTGAGAGATGGCCAGGTTGGAGTCTCCTCGTACCTCCATCCACTGTATGCCCATTGAGGCTGCCATCCGAAGACCGTGCAAGAGGGCTTCGTATTCGGCTGCATTGTTGGAGTCGGTGTACATGATCTGCAACACGTATCGAACGTTGTCACCTGTGGGGGATGTGAGAACAACTCCAGCCCCCAGTCCGGCCAAAGTTTTGGATCCATCGAAGTACATCGTCCAATGGGAGTATGTACTATATTCCCCGGGGAGCTCGGCTTCTGTCCATTCGGCGAGGAAATCCGCCAACACCTGAGATTTAATAGCTCGTCGTGGTTTGTAGGTAATCTCAAAAGGAAGGAGCTCAATGGCCCATTTGGCTATGCGGCCGGTGGCGTCCCTGTTATTGATTATATCATTCAGGGGTACTTCGGAGGCCACCGTGACCGAACACTCTTGGAAGTAGTGTCTTAGTTTCTGTGATGCCATAAATACTGTATAGGCTATCTTCTGGTAGTGCGGGTATCCGGACTTGCATTGCGTTAGTACTTCTGACACGTAATAGGCCGGCTTCTGTATCTGAAATTTGTGTCCCTCCTCCTGTCGTTCGACGACGAGCACCGCGCTAACGACTTGGTTGGTGGCCGATATGTATAATAACATGGGCTCACCCGCTCCTGGTGCTGTGAGTATGGGGTTACTTGCCAGAAGTGTCTTAATTTCTTCTAACGCAGCCTTTGCTTCGTCGGTCCATTCAAAATTCTTGGTCCATTTCAGCAATTTGTAGAGCGGTAAAGCTTTTTCACCGAGGCGGGAGATAAAGCGACTTAACGCAGCCACGCAACCCGCCAACCTTTGGACATGCTTTAGCTCTGTGGGAACTGCAAGTTCTGATAGGGCACGGATTTTGGCCGGATTCGCTTCTATTCCTCTATGGGAAACGATGAATCCGAGCAATTTACCAGCGGGAACTCCGAATACACACTTCTCCGGATTGAGCCGAATATCGTATTCGCGTCGGCTGGCAAAGGTTTGCCTTAAATCGTCGATAAAATGGCTGACATGTTTGGTTTTAATGACCACATCATCAACGTACGCCTCGACTGTTTTGCCAACCTGTTTTTCGAGGTAGGTCTGGATCATGCGCTGGTATGTAGCCCCAGCGTTCTTTAGCCCGAAAGGCATTGTGTTAAAGCAAAATGGCCCGTAAGGGATGATGAATGCGGTTGCCGCTTGATCGGATTCCTTCATTTTAATCTGGTGGTATCCGGAATAAGCATCGAGGAAACACAAAGAGTCGTGTCCGGCTGTGGCGTCAATAATCTGGTCTATACGTGGTAGTGGGAAAGGATCCTTAGGGCAGGCCTTGTTAAGGTCTTTAAAGTCGATGCACAGCCGCCAGGAGTTATCTTCCTTTGGTACCATCACCAGGTTTGCCAGCCATTCGGGGTGCTTAATGTGCCGAATGAATCCGGCCTCTAGCAATTTAGCTAATTCCTCACCCATAGCTTGTCGTTTGGGCTCGGAAAAGCGACGCAGAGTCTGTTTGACAGGCTTAAAGCCTGCGAGGATGTTCAAACTATGTTCTGCCAGCCGCCATGGGTGCCGGGCATATCAGAAGGATGCCAGGCGAAGATGTCCCAGTTTTCTCGTAAGAATGCTCGTAGCGCTTCGTCCACTACGGGATCGAGCTGAGCTCCGATGGACGCTGTCTTGTTGGGGTCCGTCAGGTGTACCTGAAATTTAACAATTTCCTTTGCCGGATTATAGGACGTGGATTTGGGCCCCTTGCTGATGATCACATCATCTTTGTCTACAGTTGACCGAAGTGCGGTCAGCTCCTCTGCAGCAAAGGTCTCAGCTAGAGCCTCGAGGGCAAGCACCGTTGTTTTTTTTTCGGCCCGTAGGGCTATATTCGGATCACTAGCAGTTGTGATTACTCCGTTTGGTCCTGGCATCTTAAGTTTCATATACCCGTAATGTGGTATAGCCTGGAATTTTGCGAAGGCGTCACGTCCCAACAGGGCATGGTAGCCACTGGGGAAGGGCACGATGTGGAAGAGAAGTTCTTCAGATCGGTTATTTTTGGGCGTGCCGAACACTACGTCCAGGACGATACGTCCTGAACAGCGTGCCTCTTTCCTTGGGATGATTCCTCGAAAAGTTGTGTTGCTATATTCGATGCGAGATCGGTCGAACTGCATCTTTTCCAGGGTATCTTCGTAAATTAGGTTTAAACCGCTGCCGCCGTCCATCCGCACCTTGTGTAACCTGAAGCCATCGATGATGGGGTTCAGGACTAGTTCGGCCGGTGAATAACCGGGAAGAATGGCTGGTCGGTCAGCATCTTCGAAGGTAATGGGTATGTCCGCCCATGCACTTGTCGCTGCCACATGATATATCTGCTCGAGTTCTTTATGAGCTCTCTTCCTCCTGTTCTTTGAGGGGAACGTTTCGTAGATCGTCAGGACTTCGGCGTTATATTCTGGTGGCGATGTGGAGCGCCTGTTAGACGGTGATGCCTCGAGAATGGCTTCACCACTTTTTGCGATCTGCCTGACGACCCAGCAAGCTCTAAGGCTGTGAGTTGGAGCTGTGTTCAGCAATACGGAGTGTATAGGGAAAGGTTTATCCAGTAGTCCATCCAGGACAGTACTGACTCCTGAAGGGGGCCTGTTCCTCTTTTTGGTGGGCTCAAGTTTGGCTGGCCAGTTCGGAGGTATCCTCTTTTGTCGATCTCCTCTAGGGTATTCGGTAAAGGTTGGTTCCGAAAATAGCCGCTCAGCTTGCCAAGCACTTTCCATGGCACAATACTTTTGTACCAAGATTGACAGCTCGGTAAAGTCTCTAATGTGCCGCCGTGCCAGGGCATTGATAATCCCTTTGTCGTGGCAGTTACGTTTGAAGGTTGCCATTACCTCTTGATCACTAAGGCCCCGTACTTTGTTTCGGGCGAGTAGTAGTCTGGCCCAGTAATGATGAACCGACTCCCCTGATAAATGTACAATGTCCGGTAAGTCCGAAGACTTGGGCTCTGGTGCGATGCTCGAGTCATCAGCTTGGGAGGTGGGTGGGAGAAGGTTTGACTCCACGCCATGGTGGGAGTTCGGAATCACGGATTCCGAACTGTGTGATAGATCAGGGACCGATACCGGACTGTTTCCGGAGCGAACGCCAGAGTATGGGTTGCAAGCAAGGTCTCGGTGATCGGAGATTGGAGTATAAACCGTTTTTAATTCCGGTAGCTGGGAGGTCGAGCCCCCAGCCGGACACTCGACGGTGGCGATAAGGTGGGTGACCGTGGGGATGTGAATCTCCCTATCGTCGGGTTTAAGCCCGAGCCGGTCATAGACCGGGGTCTGGTCATCGGCCATTCGCATAGTCTCCATCCGATCAAACAACTCGTTGAGAAACGAGGCAATGGTAGAATGCGTGTCGCTGAAGCGAGTGGGGTCGGTATGCGGCGTCGCAGTTCCAGAGTCGCGCGAGAGCGGTCTCGTATTCTGCTCAACCATGGTAGATCCGGTCGCAATGACCGGACCGGGTGGTCCAGACGGTCCGGAGATAGCAATTTCATCTCCAGAGACGAGGCCCGACGTCTTCGGCGCTGAGATGTCGGGATCTGCGGGCTTCTTCATAGAGGTCAAGGATTCCATCAGTACAAGTTCTCCCCGGGAATCAGCTGTGAACTCTAGGGTTCCGAACCTGATCCCTTGGTCGGTGGGGAAGCTTCCGATCTGGCGTGGGTGGCCGATCAGGTAAGCGCGCAACGAGATGTCGTCGCTCGCGAGGATCTGATTCGGGGCGAGAGTCCCTCGGGCGCAGATCTCGCTGTTGGTGACAAAGCGAGCCATCGATTCCTTCTGGCGATCACAGTGGAACTCTCAATGAAAGCACCAATGTCGGTGTCAAAACCGGCGGATCTCGGGTAGGGGGTCCCGAGCTATGAGACTTGGATCGATGGTAACAAGAGACGAAGGGGACAAGGTTTTACCCAGGTTCGGGCCCTCCTATGGAGGTAATACCCTACGTCCTGCTTGATTATATTGATGATATGAGGATTACAGAGTCCATCTACCACGAGATCAAGTAGCTAAAACCCTAGATGAGTTCCGTCTTCCTACAACCTAAAACCCTCCGGCTTATATAGATGCCGGGGGTGCCTAGGGTTTACACATAGTCGGTTGCACATCAAAGGGAAAAAACATGCCTATCTACTTTCGACAACTTGGAGGACACGCCATGGCTCCTTCAAACTTCCACCCGGGTGACCGGGCCCCTGATCTTCTAATGCTCATCCAATGGCCCGTATAGTCTGGCCTATGAGAAACAGGTCGGCTATCCGAGGACCCCTTAAACCACGACTCCCTCAGCCGGAGCTCGGGGTTAATGGCGGCGGCGATGTGGTGCACCGTGGGTTGTGCGGGTTGTTGCGTTGGATCCCTGGGAGCACGGGAAACACAGTGACATACTCAAAAGCGAGAGGACGCAGTTGTGGCCACGCCAACGACATGGCCGTGCAGCACCAGGGTCGGCCTCGATGAGGCTACAGCATAGAGGACGCGGAGAAGCCAGGAACGAGGGGGAAACGAAGCGGTGGCTCACGGCGGACCGTTTGGCGCAGGCGGCGACGTCGCGGATGCGTCGACGCCGTCGAGAATCGACGGAAAACACCTCCGATGGCCGAAGATTGAAGACGGGTTGGGGATGGCATTTGGAGGCATCCGGCATTGCGTGGCTCAGCGAGGAAGATGTGCGCGTGGAGGCAGGGCTCGTGGGCATGACAAGGAGGCTCAGGAGTGGATGTGGGGGTGGCAACGTTGAGCGGTGGCGACACCAGCGCTCGGCCATGGCTAGGGCGAGCGAGAGAGCAAGGGAAAGAGGGGATGGGGAGGTCCGATCGATCCGAACGGCATCGGGGCTTATCCCCTCGCGTCGACGTGGCTCAGGAGCAACCAGGAGGTGGCGTGCGGGGCATGCGCGCACGCCGGGCAAGCGCTAATCTTCCTTGTAGGAGGTGGAAGAAGATCCACCATGCCCTTGGTGGCCGGCTTCTAACACAGGTGGGTGGCCTAGACAAGTTTTCTCCTTTTTCCTATTTTTCTTGTTTCCTGTCTGTTTTCTATTATTTGTTGTATGTTTCTGATTTAGTAAAAAAAAACCAATTTTGTTGCTTCTAAAAATGAATATGTGGTTAGATGTAAAATATCCGGAGTGTCAGGACCGGTTTTCCAGGATATTAATTTCCTACTAAATGGCCCTTGTGATCACCAGCCCCAGGATTACTGTTAGCTGATGAGACACAATCTTGATACATAAATTCCAAGCAAAATATAATATTTGAAGTACACGACCAAAGTGGTCTCTCAGTACAACAAATTTTTTCTAGTGGTTGATGGCGGAAGCAGTTTGCGGATCATCAGCGTCTATGGGACTCCATTTCCCATAGGAACAGCTGACCTGGATAACTCCTATCTTCGCGTAACTGCTATTTTCGATGCCTAGTTTCCGGGGCTGTCGTCATTTCACTCCTCTCCAAGCAATAAATCTGGCCAAGACAATAGCCAGGGACAAGCCAGTGAGTACTTTGAATGTACTCGCAAACATCATGAAAACAGGTATAATATAACAGATGATAAACATGCACTGAAATAATCCATGATCACTTAGTCAGTCACAAAATAAAAATCATGACGCACGCAAGTAGGTCATTCATATTAAACATGAATAAGCAATCAGAGAATAAAAATAAAATAAACCGATCGGGTGTCTGAAGCGACGCCTCGAAAGGATAATAATATAAAGCATGCCTCAGTCGGGTGTCTGAGCGACGCCACATAAAGGGCTTATAAGAAAAATAAATAACATGCGTGCCACAGTCGGGCGTCTGAGCGACGCCACCTAAAGTGCCTAGAAGGAAAAATAAATAACAAGCATGCCACAGTCGGGCGTCTGAGTGACGCCACATAAATGGCTTATAAGGAAAATAAATAACAAGCATGCCACAGTCAGGCGTCTGAGCGACGCCACATAAAGGGCTTATAAGGAAAATAAATAACAAACATGCCACAATCGGGCGTCTGAGCGACGCCACATAAAGGGCTTATAAGGAAAATAAATAACAAGCATGCCACAGTCGGGCGTCTGAGCGACGCCACATAAAGGGCTTATAAGGAAAATAAATAACAAGCATGCCACAGTCGGGCGTCTGAGCGACGCCACATAAAGGGCTTATAAGGAAAATAAATAACAAGCATGCCACAGTCGGGCGTCTGAGCGACGCCACATAAAGGGCTTATAAGGAAAATAAATAACAAGCATGCTACAGTCGGGAGTCTGAGCGACGCCACATAAAGGGCTTATAAAAAAATCACAATAAGTATCCAGGAGGTAGAACCATCCCGGGGATACTCGATAAACCAAACAATATAATTGGTTAGTCCACAATAATAATCATAATCATCATTTGTCACACGTCATGATCAATGTTCCGGTTTAGAAGTTTTTCCTCCGAAGACCGACACTAAGACCGACACTTGACCCATCCCAGACTGTAGTCCTTAACCGCGGACACGGCTCTTCGAATAGATATAAACACTGCAGAGGGTGTACTCTTTACCCACAAGTAACGGATTCCTTTAGCCCACCCGGACTAATTCCGCTTTCGGTCTTTTAATTGAAAACACACCTGACCCGCACACACCAGCTTAACTTACCGGTGTCTGGAATCACCCACGACACCCGTTAAGCAAAACTCTAAGTGGGGAGGCTACAACCTCGACTAGCATGGGATCACAAAATTTATAACGCGCGCAAACTAGGGGAGCTACCCCCTCGGCTCCAACCGGAAACACCCATGCCCCCGGACCAGGTGGCATGCCTACCGGATGCAGCCGGTATCTTCCACCATGGCCTCTCTGTACGGTGTGTGCTAAGAAAGGGGTTGACAACTTACTGAACCGTACCGTACCTGAGGCAGGGACAAGTGGTAGCACGAAGCAAGTATGGGGGTTACTGGCACAAGACTCGATCTACGGTCGACTCAGGAGGTTAAAGTGTTTCCTACATGATTAGCATAACAAATATATATTCCAGAACAACAGACAGAATCACCACTCATCATCCCTCACCCTGCCTTACTGAATATACTCGTCTCAATGAAATATCAGTAACAAGCTCATGTCTACCCAAGACAGAGACTTTCCCGGATTCCTTCCGGTAGGCATGAAAGGCATACGAGGGTGAATACTATCACAAGCATATCAATTCCAACAGCAAGGAATTATCATCACACATTAGTAAACGTGATCACCTCATCACATGAAATAATGCATACTTCATGTCAACTTGGTGTTGTAGTCACATCAAACAACACACAACAAATATTATGCCAGGGTTCAGAATGCTTGCCTTCAAGGTGCAGGGAGATGAGGTGCACTCCAAAACTTTTTTGAAAGTTTTAATCTTCCCTCCAAATCCTACTTTTGAAAATATTCAAATTAACACATAGTTCAAAACAGTACTGAAAAGTTGTTGGAATTTTTTTCAAATAAATATGACAATAAACTAGATGAGATCTGGGAAGTAACAGAAAAAGAATCAAGTCAATTGGGGTTTTAGTTTAAAAGATATGACTAGTCAAACATGTAGTCAAAGTCTGTTTTTAATATAAATCAGAAAAAGATAACGGTTCGAATCAGAATACGCTTTAGGGAAGAGAAGATGTACTTCGGGGGTTTACGTTTTCACTTGAGCCAGCGCGGGCCGTCGCTGGGTCACTGACAGTGGGTCCATCGGGCCCACTGGTCAGGTTTGACCAGTCGCCTCTTCCCTCCATCCTCCTGCGGTAGAGACGGGCCGCGTCTCCGGCGATCGTCTCCGGCGTACGGAGGCTCCTAGGGTCCTCCTACGGTTGGGAATGGATCCACAACTTCGAGGTGGTCCTCCAGGTGGTCGCCACGACCGGGGGTTTGGAGGGATTCGCCGGCGGCGAGCTCCGAGGCGGCGGTGGTTTTTCTGGTTAGATGGGGATTCGCTCTAGGGCGATTCCCAGTCGACGCTGAGAGGTGGGGTGGCTCTGTGGGGTCGAGGGTAAGCTAACTGCGGCAAGGGGAAGACGAGGGAGGCCCTGGCTGCGACAAATTTTGCCGAGGGGTGCCGGCGGCCGAAGCTACCGGAGGTGAGGGAGACGATGGCGTCCGGCTAAATTGGAGCAAGGGAGAGCTACCTATGGCTTGCCTAAGGATGCTAACGAGCTCACGGGGTCTCTAGGGGCTATTTATAGTCGGAGTATGGCGGTTCCGCGGCGGCAGTGAATAACTCCGGCGACAGTGGCTTGCGGGCGACGTGGCGGCGACAGAAGCTAGAGGACGAGCCCATGGATGAGATCGGCCTGTTCGTTGGGCAGCTGGTGGGCTGGGGCTGCTTGGGCGGTGCTGCGGCGGTGGGGGCCGTCTGCTGCCGCCGGTGTGGGTCCAAGAAGGGCCTGACGGCGGCGCAGTGGCGAGTCAGGGGGCGGTCGGCTGGCTCTGGGGCTTGGCACGATGCGGAGGGAAGCAATGGGGGTCAGGATAAGCTCGGGGAGAGGTGGTAAGTGGGCGTGGCGGCTCGAGCGTCGCATGTGCAAAATGCGCGCTCTGGCCGCGCTCTGGACACGCGCGCCAGGCGTTCGACAAAATGCCAACGCGTCCTAGGCCTTACTGATGCTTATGAAACTAAACAGGACTAGACTAATGAATATATGAGAGTTAATAGACCTGCTGGTTTGGTCTGGGGAGCTAGTCCACAATGCAAACATGGTTTCATGCCAATTCTGTTCATGAACACAAGGTGCTCGACAGAATGTCATGGGCATCAAGGCAACTCTTCTGGTGGTAAAAATCTCTAGGTTGGGGTCTCTTTAGGTGTAGGTGATGAGGGAAAGTTATATTGAGAAAACCAGAAACTTGTTAGTGCAAGTTTTGCAAAACTACAATTCTGGACAGAAAATAAAGGCCATTATTGCATGTGCTCAAAATCTTCTAATGGGTCTGATCTCCTAGACTTAAGGGTTTGGTAGGGTAAACTTCAAGTAGGAAAAATCTCATGGGCAATAGGGCAAGATAAAATGGGGTTGTAGTACAAACTACCAAACTGGACCAGAATGAAGATGAGGATGGTTTGCTTAAATTTTTCAAAACACAAGGTTGTTTCTTTGCATAAAAGTGATGGAGGAACCACACATGTCTTCTACAAATTTTTGTAGAATTTTTAAATGAAGTTATCAAATGGTTGTAGTGCAAATGAGGCTCTAAAAATTAGGAGAAAGCATTTTAAAAGAAATAAAGCTTAAAAGAATAATATTTCCACTGATCATAAAAAATAAAAAGAAATGTTCTTGAGAATGTATTCAAGTCCAACAATATTTTTGAAAGGTTTCTATTTGGAGGGAAAACTCCACAACTCAGAAGAAAGGAGTGATTCTAAAATCAATAGATGATCCAGAAAATAAAAATTTAATTTCCTGGCAAAACTTTAATTAATAAAACATGGTTAAATTTTTGGGGTGTTACAACACTACCCCCCTTAAGAAAAATCTCGTCCTCGAGATTTGCTAAGGACGGTTTTAAAAATATTACTCCTGCTATCATGCAATAATAACTCGAAAATAAAATATCCTGCTCACGCGAGGCTACAGTGAGAGGGCAAATAATTTGTGCAACCACAGTGGGGTACTGTCACTGCGTGAAAAAATCTACGGTTGGGGAAACCGAGAGATTTCCACTTATGGCTACGGTAAATTTAGAATTAATAAAATTCTAAATTCCCAAATTACGCTAGTCGTACCCGAGTGCACAGTGCTCTCTCTGGCTGACAGGTGGACCCGGGGCCCACTGTCAGTCTCTTCTTCTACCTCTGTCTCTCATCTCTTCCCCTCTCTCGCGCGCTATCCCGCGCTTTCTCCACCGGCGGCGTCTAGCGCGTAGGGCATCTAGGCCGTACTGCAGTAGTGCGCGGCGTGCAAGCTGCCGGAGCATCATGCACTCACCTCGCGGGCCAGTGCACTGTCGGCACTGCTCGCGGATTCGCCTCCGAACACCGGCGATCGAGCGACGAGCGGCGCTGGTGGTCTTCGTTCACCGTACACCGATCTCGAGCTATAAATTGACCGCGGTGCATCTCTCTTCTTCCTCACACCTGGCCTCTTTTCTTCTCCTCCTTCCTTCTCCTCCATTTCTGCTTGCAGGAGCTCGAGATGAGGCTCTAATGGCAGAGGTGATGCCGGATTGGTACACGATCCTGATGTGCGGAGGGTTGGCGGCAGTGCTGGGGTTCTCCGTGCTCTTGTGCGCGATGATCCACGATGATCGTCGTGATGCTGCTGCTCGAGTGTTGGCTCTTCGCAGCGGCGGTGATCATGAGGATTAAGTGTTGGTGTCCAGTGCTAACCGCTGTCGGTATGCGGGATGCAACTTGCACCAGAATAATTACCCACAATTTTCTCTTTCAGAAACTGTGGTGTGCTAGTGAGGTGATCAGTTAGGTGCAAAATGTGTACGTGGCTTTGCAATTAGTGCATGCGGTCGAGTGGTTGTGGCTGTGAGCCTGTTGTCGTGGTGCTGCGTGAATTTAAATCTATGTCACGGAAAAAATATTTGTTGCAATGGCTCAAAGAAAATCCAACCTCGAGATTTACTGAGAGCGAAAACAGTTGATCAAAAATCACAGCAGTAAAAATTACTCACATCAATTGAAACCAAACAGTTTATTCATAGCACAAACTTAGGATACAACGCATAAGCTGCAACACATAAATAAATGCTAGGCTAACAAACATAGAAGTGGCATCTACGATGCAAACGTAAAATAGGCTGGGTCCTGAGAAAATGTCTCCGGCACTGGGGCACATTCTTCTTCTACCGGAGGAAGCGGATTGACTAGTCGAAGAACGCGCCTTTCCTGGTCTGGCCTCAGTGCTCTGCCAGTGGCGATCTGAGGATTTAAATCAGCGAGGCTCTAGAGATAACCCATTACTCGCTGGGTCAAACGCTCTTGAGGGATGACGTACTAGGCAAGGTTGGCCAGTACTGGGTCCCTCTCAATTCGTCCACCAGGAAAAGATGCTACTTCTCTGGGTGCTGCATGACTCGGGAAGTAATAATACCCCCTTTCGTTGGCATAGGGTACTGCGAAGCGAAGACGAGTAATCGCTTCGTACGCAGCAGCTTCTATGGCCATTTGCGGAGTCGGCATAGATTTCCCCACAAAGGAGACTTCCGTGGGGTCTTGGTTTGGGTTTGCGGGAGGGATGTGCACTACTGCCCAATATTTCGAAGCTGATGGGGTGATTCTCGTTTTGAGCAGCTCGTACTGGGGTGGATGGGTAGAACTCATGGTACTGCAGGTAAAGTCCCACAATATTTTAACAAAACTACCTGGGGTCGCATCTGGAGTTCTCAGATGAATACTAGGGCTCGGCATGGCAAAAATGGCTGTGAGAGCTGTGCACAAAGTGAGGGATGCTTGATAAGGTCACAGAGTGGCCTCTGATATAGCACCAGGGCTGGGTTACCTATTGCTCTATGGGGGGTCGGGGTCAAAGCCACAGATATACATATCTCACAAAAGTGACGTATTACTGTGGGTGTCGTCTGGGGTGGTTTTTGGTAGCTACGCCTGGAATTTAATATGCAACCGCACGCCAACATACTTATGCGTGGCTACTATACAAAACAAAGGCACACAAGCAGTCTACATTTTATTCATGGCGATTACAAGGTCACACTATTACATGGCGTAGAATACTAAGACTCGGTACTACTCGAGCGACTTAGTCTACCTCGTTAATATCTAATCGAGTGTGCCTTGTGGTTGTCGAGGCTTCTCCATGGGCTTCACCGTCGGGGTTTGCTGGATTTGACTGAGGAGCTGCAGGGTCAGGGTAGCGATGATGACCATCGCGGGGGTTGGTGGTCACAATCCCGTTGGAGCGTGTCCCCAAAAGGTGACGAAGCTCTTCCGGGGATACAAATGCATTCCGGTCGGCTGCAGGGGCAGACCTCAAGGACTCGGTCGGTTGTTTGAACAGCACGACTGGATTGTCGGCGTCGGGCACATCTTCTCCTCTTGCCGGGGCTCGACGGGCAAGTTCTCCACGAGCTGCGATCAGATCAAGAGTGACCTGATCGAACAATGCCTCTAGTGCCCTTACATAGCGCACCAGATGCAGCAATGCAGGGTCCGTCTCGTGGTCTCCGTTGGCAACCTGGGGTGGCCTACTATACCCGTCACGGCTGGGGTAGTAGTAGAACGAGCGGCAGTTAACTCTTGGCGACAGGTGCCGGAGTTGAACTATAGCCTCTCGAGCTACTAGCTGGATGGCTTGTGGCTCAAAGGAAGTTGTCCTTCCGGTAAACCTGTAGGGGCGTTCTGGCGCTATACCCCTACCATAGACGTGCACCGTGGCCCAGAATTGACGACTCTCACCGCTCATGAGCCCCTGGTACACAACATATTCTGGGGGCTCTTCTAATGCAAAGGCACGACAGGTGAGGTTTGCTAGCACGGTTACAAAACCTCCAAGGTTGGTGGCTGTGGTCTCATTGTGAACAATGGGGCTAGGCATCTTGGCTTGGTTCTGGGGTAGAGGCTGTGATGTGTTGGGTTGGGGTTAACGTTCCCTTTTATAGAAAAAGAAAATGGAGTCTTCCTTCGCATGCTTGCGAATGAGACAAATTAGGTGCCGGTCACTGGCGTGTGATCGACAGGCTAGGCTAATAGGTTGGGCACCGACTGCCAAAAAGGTGTCGGGGTCACTGTGTGGCTATCGCATAGGATAAGCTTGGCAGTGGTTAGGTTAAGGTCTGGTGGGTGGTAACCTAGGTTTTATTGACCCGGCTAAGATAGGATTAGCCAATGGTCAGCCTGGCTCTGATAGCAAGGTTGTCAGGACCAGTTTTCCAGGATATTAATTTCCCAGTAAATGGCCCTTGTGCTCACCAGCCCCAGGATTACTGTTAGCTAATGAGACACAATCTTGATACAGAAATTCCAAGCAAAATATAATATTTGAAGTACACGACCAAAGTGGTCTCTGAGTACAACAAAAAATTTCTAGTGGTTGATGGCGGAAGCGGTTTGCGGATCATCAGCGTCTATGGGACTCCATTTCCCACAGGCACAGCTGACCTGGATAACTCCTATCTTCGCGTAACTGCTATCTTCGATGCCTAGTTTCCGGGGCTGTCATCATTTCACTCCTCTCCAAGCAATAAATCTGGCCAAGACAATAGCCAGGGACAAGCCAGTGAGTACTTTGAATGTACTCGCAAACATCATGAAAATAGGTATAATATAACAGATGATAAACATGCACTGAAATAATCCACGATCACTTAGTCAGTCACAAAATAAAATTCATGACGCACGCAAGTAGGTCATTCATATTAAACATGAACAAGCAATCAGAGAATAAAAATAAAATAAACCGATCGGGTGTCTGAAGCGACGCCTCGAAAGGATAATAATATAAAGCCTGCCTCAGTCGGGCGTCTGAGCGACGCCACATAAAGGGCTTATAAGAAAAATAAATAACATGCGTGCCATAGTCGGGCGTCTGAGCGACGCCACATAAAGGGCTTATAAGGAAAATAAATAAAAAGCATGCCACAGTCGGGCGTCTGAGCGACGCAACATAAAGGGCTTATAAGGAAAATAAATAACAAGCATGCCACAGTCGGGCGTCTGAGCGATGGCACATAAAGGGCTTATAAGGAAAATAAATAACAAGCATGCCACAGTCGGGCGTCTGAGCGACGCCACATAAAGGGCTTATAAGGAAAATAAATAACAAGCATGCCACAGTCGGGCGTCTGAGCGACGCCACATAAAGGGCTTATAAGGAAAATAAATAACAAGCATGCCACAGTCGGGCGTCTGAGCGACGCCACATAAAGGGCTTATAAGGAAAATAAATAACAAGCATGCCACAGTCGGGCGTCTGAGGGACGCCACATAAAGGGCTTATAAGGAAAATAAATAACAAGCATGCCACAGTCGGGCGTCTGAGCGACGCCACATAAAGGGCTTATAAGGAATATAAATAAAAAGCATGCCACAGTCGGGCGTCTGAGCGACGCCACATAAAGGGCTTATAAGGAAAATAAATAACAAGCATGCCACAGTCGGGCGTCTGAGCGACGCCACATAAAGGGCTTATAAAAAAATCATAATAAGTATCGAGGAGGTAGAACCATCCCGGGGATACTCGATAAACCAAACAATATAATTGGTTAGTACACAATAATAATCATAATCATCATTTGTCACACGTCATGATCAATGTTCCGGTTTAGAAGTTTTTCCACCGAAGACCGACACTAAGACCGACACTTGCCCCATCCCAGACTGTAGTCCTTTACCGCGGACACGGCTATTCGAATAGATATAAACTCTACAGAGGGTGTACTCTTTACGCACAAGTAACGGATTCCTTTAGCCCACCAGGACTAATTCCGCTTACGGTCTTTTAATTGAAAACACACCTGACCCGCACCCACCAGCTTAACTGACCGGTGTCTGGAATCACCCATGACACCCATTAAGCAAAACTCTAAGTGGGGAGGCTACAACCTGGACTATCATGGGATCACAAAATTTATAACGCGCGCAAACTAGGGAAGCTACCCCCTCGGCTCCAACCGGAAACACCCATGCCCCCGTACCAGGTGGCATGCGTACCGGGTGCAGCTGGTATCTTCCACCATGGCCTCTCTGTACGGTGTGTGCTAAGAAAGGGGTTGACAACTTACTAAACAGTACCCTACCTGAGGCAGGGACAAGTGGTAGCACGAAGCAAGTATGGGGGTTACTGGCACAAGACTCGATCTACGGTCGACTCAGGAGGTTAAAGTGTTTCCTGCATGATTAGCATAACAAATATATATTCCACAACAACAGACAGAAGCACCACTCATCATACCTCACCCTACCTTACTGAATATACTCGTCTCAACGAAATATCATTAACAAGCTCGTGTCTGCCCAAGACAGAGACTTTCTCGGATTCCTTCCGGTAGGCATGAAAGGCATACGAGGGTGAATACTGTCACAAGCATATCAATTCCAACAGCAAGAAATTATCATCACGCATTAGTAAACGTGATCACCTCATCACATGAAATAACGCATACTTCATGTCAACTTGTTGTTGTAGTCACATCAAACAACACACAACAAATATTATGCCACGGTTCAGAATGCTTGCCTTCAAGGTGCAGGGAGATGAGGTGCACTCCAAAACTTTTTTGAAAGTTTTAATCTTCCCTCCAAATCCTAGTTTTGAAAATATTCAAATTAACACATAGTTCAAAACAGTACTGAAAAGTTGATGGAAATTTTTTCAAATAAATATGACAATAAACTAGATGAGATCTGGGAAGTAACAGAAAAAGAATCAAGTCAAATGGGGTTTTAGTTTAAAAGATATGACTAGTCAAACATGTAGTCAAAGTCTGTTTTTAATATAAATCAGAAAAAGAAAACGGTTCGAATCAGAATACGCTTTCGGGAAGAGAAGACGTACTTCGGGGGTTTACGTTTTCACTTGAGCCAGCACGGGCCGTCGCTGGGTCACTGACAGTGGGTCCATCGGGCCCACTGGTCAGGTTTGACCAGTCGCCTCTTCCCTCCCTCCTCCTGTGGCAAAGACGGGGCGCGTCGTCGGCGATCCTCGCCGGCGTACGGAGGCTCCTAGGGTCCTCCTATGGTTGGGAATGGATCCACCACTTCGAGGTGGTCGCCACGACCGGGGGTTTGGAGGGATTCGCCGGCGGCGAGCTCCGAGGCGGCGGCGGTTTTTCTGGTTAGATGGGGATTCGGTCTTGGGCGATTCCCAGTCGACGCTGAGAGGTGGGGTGGCTCCGTGGGGTCGAGGGTAAGCTAACTGCGGCGAGGGGAAGACGAGGGAGGCCCTAGCTGCGACAAATTTTGCCGAGGGGCGCCCGCGGCCGAAGCTACCGGAGGTGAGGGAGATGATGGCGTCCGGCTAAATTGGAGCAAGCGAGAGCTACCTATGGCTTGACTGAGGATGCTGACGAGCTCACGGGGTCTCTAGGGGCTATTTATAGTCGGAGTATGGCGGTTCCGCGGCGGCAGTGGATAAGTCCGGCGACAGTGGCTTGCGTGCGACGTGGCGGCAACAGAAGCTAGAGGACGAGCCCATGGATGAGATCGGCCTGTTCCTTGGGCAGCTGGCGGGCTGAAGCTGCTTGGGCGGCGCTGTGGCGGTGGGGGCCGTCTGCTGCCGCCGGCGTGCTGCCAAGAAGGGCCTGATGGCGGCGCTGCGGCGAGTCAGGGGGCGGTCGGCTGGCTCTGGGGCTTGGCGCGACGCGGAGGGAAGCAGTGGGGGTCAGGATAAGCTCGGGGATAGGCGGTAAGTGGGCGCGGCGGCTCGGGCGTCGCACGTGCAAAACACGCGCTCCGGCCGCGCTCTGGACACGCGCGCCAGGCGTTCGACAAAATGCCAACGCGTTCTAGACCTTACTGATGCTTATGAAACTAAACAGGACTAGGCAAATGAATATATGAGAGTTAATAGACATGCTGGTTTGGTCTGGGGAGCTAGTCCACAATGCAAACATGGTTTCATGCCAATTCTGTTCATGAACACAAGGTGCTCGACAGAATGTCATGGGCATCAAGGCAACTCTTCTGGTTGTAAAAATCTCCAGGTTGGGGTCTCTTTAGGTGTAGGTGATGAGGGCAAAGTTATATTGAGAAAACCAGAAACTTGTTAGGGCAAGTTTTGCAAAACTACAGTTCTGGACAGAAAATAAAGGCCATTATTGCATGTGCTCAAAATCTTCTAATGGGTCTGATCTCCTAGACTTAAGGGTTTGGTAGGGTAAACTTCAAGTAGGAAAAATCTCATGGGCAATAGGGCAAGATAAAATGGGGTTGCAGTACAAACTACCAAACTGGACCAGAATGAAGATGAGGATGGTTTGCTCAAATTTTTCAAAACACAAGGTTGTTTCTTTGCATAAAAGTGATGTAGGAACCTCACATGTCTTCTACAAATTTTTGTAGAATTTTTAAATGAAGTTATCAAATGGTTGTAGTGCAAATGAGGCTCTAAAAATTACGAGAAACCATTTTAAAAGAAATAAAGCTTAAAAGAATAATATTTCCACTGATCATACAAAATAAAAAGAAATGTTCTTGAGAAGGTATTCAAGTCCAACAATATTTTTGAAAGGTTTCTATTTGGAGGGAAAACTCCACAACTCAGAAGAAAGGAGTGATTCTGAAATCAATAGATGATCCAGAAAATAAAAATTTAATTTCCTGGCAAAATTTTAATTAATAAAACATGGTTAAATTTTTGGGGTGTTACACGGAGCAACATAAAAAGTTCCAGAATTATTGGAGCTATTGCATTATTTATAATATTTTACAACTCCAATTCAGATAATTGTTAATTTAATATAGCAACCAAAAGTGACATGGAAAAAAATGCATCACCCCTTGTTGATGTTTCCACATGTTTCCAGAAATGATGAACATTTTAGAAGGCCACTTTGTGTTCATTGAAAAGTTTTCAATTTGAACCTAGTTGAATTTATTATCTGCTAGGGTTTGTTAATTCCCAATTTCAATTTAACAGGAATTTGAACATGATGCATGGAAGTTGATGCAACTATTTACAATCGAATTCTAGGGTTGTGACAACAAGTTACATATATCAATATAACCAGGGTTTGAACATCACATGTTCAATCATTTCATCAAGTCTTCTGACTTAGCTCAAGTATCTCTTTGTCACACACACACACCAAGTTTTGTGAAATCATCAGGACGTAGCCCAAGAGCGGTCATCCACTTGTCCTTGACCATGGACATGGCTATTCAAATAGTTTTACACTCTGTAGAGGTTGCACACTTTACCCACAAGACTCGGGGCACTTCCGTGTCAAGCCACGACTCACGGTACATTTTGTACCCAAGGTAAGCACCCGAACGATATCTTTCCTTTGACAACACTAAACAAAGATTCTAGTCGTTGGCCCACGTCTTCATGATGTACAGACACAAGCCTTTCTCAATATAGTACCATCCATGAAGGGACGCAATGGTGTGCCCGGTGTCTGTAAAAACAGCCCATGGTCGCCCTACCTTGCACGACCCCGTATCGAGAGAGTGACTTTTGGCCCTCTCGCCACTAGTAATGCGGGCTCTCTGCTAGCACCAACCAAAGTAATCAACAAAGCCCCTTCACATATAGGGTAAGAGTGGTTGTACATGTAAGGTTGGAGTAACGGTCGCAACTTAAACCAATCCCATTTTGAAAACAACACACACACACACTTGCCTCGGTACACCACTTCTTTGTCAAGTGGTTACCTAGCTCAACATCACCTCCCTCGGGCATTAGTGGCACCCGATTGGGTTTTAAAAAGGTCTTTGATAAACATTTGTTTTCCATCTCAATGCATATCCCCGTCCCACTTGTGTAGCAACTACTTAGCACCCTAACTACTTCCCTCCCGCATAACCCTCATAGGAAGGTAAGGTCATGCACAATGCAAGTATCAACGATAAATGCATCGGAGACCAACCCAGCAAGGTTGTCACCACAACATTCACATGCTATTTCATTTTAAAATCAAAGTACTATAATGCCATGCAAGAAATAGTTTCATCGACATGGTCAAAGGGCTGCTTGCCTTGCTCAACAAAGTCTTCGAGGTCTTTGCAACCTTCTAGTCCACATCCGAGCACTCCATCTACTTCGTCAACAATCGTCGTAAACAACCATAATAAGCAACACAACAACAAGGAAAATTAAAAGTGTTCTAAAATAGGAAGTTCATTTTTCTTGGAGACCTATGCTCACAAGAAAAATACCTAAGGAGCTTCTACTAGATTAGGACCAGCGAGGAATTTTGAAGGGTGGAAATGGAGGGATTAATGGTCCCATAAAAAGTTTACAGAGGATATCTATTATATATAAAAAGTGTTTGACGGGCTCACCAGAAAAAAGGAATTAAATTAGAAAATCCCACAATAATCAGAAACATCTGACCATTTATTTAATAGATGAACAAATTATAGCCATTAGATATCTTTCAAGTCGGAAAATTACCCACCATTGAAATTATGAAGAAACTATTCGTTCACACATTAGGTAATTATTGACATAACTGGTAGCGTGACCTGAGATATAAAAAATAGCTTAAGCTGACGTGCATGCATAGGAGATGTGAATTGTGAGAGTTAAAAAAAATAGATGCACCTGACGTGCATGCATAGGAGACAGGAATTCTTAAAAAAAACTATGTATGACGTGCATGCATATGACTTCTCTTCAGGTAGATGCATGCATGACATGGGCCTATTCCTTTCTACATGCATATACGTGCTTATATGGATGCATGAAAAACAAATATACATGCATTGCCACAAGCACTGGACGCCTAATGCATTTTTATATGCTCCATGCATTCTTCACTAATATATATGGACGGATGGAAAAAACTGTAGTACCCTGATCGAGTCCTCTGGCCATCTTCCGATATAGTTCCTTGGGCCTATCAAGCGCTCCAGCGTCTCATTCATCACTTGGAGTGAAACAACCAAATGAAGATATAATTGGTAAAAATTATTCACCATTGCAATGCGACAGGAATATCCTCTCTTTGACTTTTGCGAATTATCTCGCCCATACGTGTCATGTTCACTGAAAAAATAGCGTGTTGTACCGCCGCTAATAACACGCTATAGTATAGAGAATTGTGTCGCTAAATTGATCAGTGTACAATGTCTCGCTAATAACATGTTATATTCAGGGGCGACGCTATTTTGTATAGCACGCTATTTTTTTCCTTGGTCATGTTACATCCATGGACGGATGGATCCATCATACATACATAGATTTATGTTAGTATGATCTATGCTGCAAGAATGTTTGAGCAAATAATTCTTCCATACTTTCTTTGATTAGAAGTAACGATGATCCATGGCCCGAGTGTGCTGAGGACAGTCTAAACCAACAAACATTTTAGTTCAGCCAACGTATGCATGCTCACATTACACCTCAAGCAATAATTGTCTTAACCCCTTGCACGTGTTGATACAATAGATAGATCAATTTTTCCTATATTTTCATGCCATGCACAACAAGCTGTATCTCTTACACATGTATCAAAAACATTCATCTAATTACGCATGCAAGGACATGCATGCATTGATACTCTACCAGAGATACACTGTAAATGAAAAATGATAAAAAAATATAAACACACAAAATAAAATGTAAATAAAAAATCTCATAAGTACAAAATTTCTGATATAGCAAAATTTCCTTATTTTAAGCAAGTAATACAACAAAATAGACAAAGAAAAATATGGAAGTATATGAAAACTAACATGTGTGGACTAAGTAACTTGATACCTAATATACATAGGGAAAACCAGAAAAATAGTAAAATACTATAGAAAACCCCAATATGTAATCATTGTTTTTAAAGGTAATTTCCATTCATACATTTGGACTAACCAATTTCACTAATCCTATCTACCAACACACGCACATGGTATAATACCTAAGCGACAAAAATGCCCCAAAACTGTCCCTAGCACAATGGATAAAAACGGCACGCCAACGTTTTTAAAGCAAGTACTGAGGACGATCTTTCTTTCTTCAAAATGTCAACAAACTAGGATCAAACTTCACTCACGTCAAAGTATAATCTAATATTGGTCCTGCTAGCTTCTTACATCATGTGACAAAAAAAAACTAACACGACATTTTTCATGGATATGTATAATACATAAATACACTTTAACTTTATATTAAAAACTAAGAAACACTTACATTAAAAAATCACTAAATTAAAATTAAAATGGAAATTAGGCACATAGATCGCAAATTAACCTATGCCTACACAAAACATGATAAGAGGCAATAAACATAACACGAATATAATATGCATGACACGATTGGTCATCAAAACATTTAGTATGGCATGTATAATTAGCACGTAAATGATAAATGTATAACTTACATATTTATATGTCAATAAAAATCAAACATACCTAAGACAAAACAATGTTTGCATAGATATTTTTTTTAATGTCATCTCATTCGGTTCGATTTTTCTTCAGAAAATCAAATAATAATTCTCATTATTGAAGTATATAAATTCTAGCCCGCGCATCGAGCGGGACACTTTGCTAGTTTTTATAAAAATGAGTGAATGCACTCATTACATAGTGCATGATTTTAGAAGAATTTAGAAAGTGGTTTCACTGGTTTTGGAGTTGGGGTGAATTATCTAGGGCTTTTCTAAGATGGAATATATGGAAAATGGGGCCATTTATTAGGTCCAACAGGAATATAGCATGGGGAAATTTTAACCATTGCTAAATAAATAGAGAAATATTTCTGGAGTCTTTGCAAATTTGAATCATCAAATTGAAGCTATGATGAATGCTCTAGGGATTTTACAAAGTGTTCTTTGGGAGGTTCATATTTGAATTAAAACTTGAACAATGCTAAATCTTGTGGTGGAAAAACATGAAAGTTGCACCAAACAATAGGTGACATTTTGAGGTGAATGTAGAAATTTGAATCATCCAATTTGGAGTTCAAATGAATTATCTATGAATTTTTGAAACTTTTTGAAAAAGAAAAAGAGAAGGAAAAGGCTATATACCAATTGGGATATTCGGTGCACAGGGCGCTAGATAGGCAGCTGGGCCGGCCCAGCAGTCAGGCTCGTCCCTGACGTGGCTTGAGACTGCGTCGGTATTTCCCCAAAGAGGAAGGGATGATGCAGCGAAGCGACGGTAAGTATTTCCCTCAGTTATGAAACCAAGGTATCGAACCAGTAGGAGGATCACCACCACCTAATAAGCAACACCTGCACACAAAGAACAAATACTTGCAACCCAACGTGAAAGAGAGGTTGTCTATCTCTCTATGGTAAAAAGATAGATTAGGTAGTGATAGATTCGAGAGATAGATCTCTCAAGAACACAAAATAAAAAGAGTAAATAGAAAGTGCAGCAATATATTTTTGGGTTTTTGGAATAATAGATCTAAAAACAAAAGCGGCAAAAAGATAGATCGGAGAGCAATATGTTGGAAAAGTAGACCCGGGGGCCGTAGGTTTCACTAGGGGCTTCTCTCATGAGTATAGCACACGGTGGGTGATCAAATTACTGCTGGGCAATTGATAGAAGATCAAATAATCATGACGATATCCAAGGCGATGATCATTATATAGGCTCACGTCCAAGATAAGTAGACCGACTCCTGCCTGCATCTACCACTATTACTCCACACATCGATCGCTATCCAGCATGCATCTAGAGTATTAATTTCATGGAAAAACGGAGTAATGCAATAAGAACGATCACATGATGTAGACAAGATCTATTCATGTAGGAATAGACCCCATCTTGTTATCCTTAATGGCAATGATACACGTGTGCCTTGCTGTCCCTTCTGTCACTGGGAAAGGACACCGCAAGATCGAACCCATCACAAAGCACCTCTTCCCATGGCAAGAAATATCGATCTAGTCGGCCTAACTAAACCAAAGATTCGAAGAAGAAATACGAGGCTATAAGTAATCATGCATATAAGAGATCAAAGAAGACTCAAATAATATTCATGGATAGAAACTGATCATGAAATCAAAATTCATCGGATCCCAACAAACACACCGCAAAAGTTTACATCAAATAGATCTCCAAGAGACCATTGTATTGAGAATCAAAAGAGAGAGAGGAAGTCATCTAGCTACTGCCTACGGACCCGTAGGTCTATGGTGGACTACTCACACATCATCGGAGAGGCACCAATGAGGATGATGAACCCCTCCGTGATGGTGTTAGATTGGATCTCTAGGTTCTGGAACTTGCGGTGGCTGGATGTTTTTCGTCGACTCCCCTAGGGTTTTCTGAATATTTGGATATTTATAGGCATGAGAGGCGGTGGAGTGGCGTCCCGACGTGGGCACAACCCACCAGGGCGCGCCAGGGGCGTTGGGCGCGCCCTGGTGTCTTGTGCCCTCCTCGGTCTTCTTCTCTAGCACTTCTTTGGCCCACTGGATGTCTTCTGGCCCAAAAAAAATCTCCAAAAATATTTTGGGTGGCATGTCTTTCCTGTCAACGAAAACGACGAAGTAGTTCACAATACTTTCCATGCTAGATACATCATAGGCGGTTCCCAAACAGAAAATAAAGTTTATTCCTTTTTCCACCATTCTTTCACATTCCATGGCTGGCCGTATCCACAGTTGCCTTCCATACTAACACTTTCCAAGGAATTTATTATTTGACAACATAAAGTAAATATTTTTTCTTTTTTCATTTCGGGAATGGGCATCCCTATTACCGCCATACTCTCGTGCAATGACAAGTGAATAAACACTCATCTTGAGAATAACACATCTAGCATGGAAAAATATTGGACACTCCCTACCATTTCCTGAGCGGTACGAGCACATAAAAGAGAAATTTATTTTGAAAATTAGAGATGGCACATACAAATTTGCTTGGAACGGCATGGAAATACCGCATACACTACTGGAAACAGGGCATTTGCCATCTGCTGACTCTTTGCCGTCTGCCTACTGAGGGCAAAGACCGTCTTTGCCGTCACCTTAGCTGAAGCAGACGGCAAAGATTGGACTCACAAAAAGATAGTTTTTGCCGTGAGTTCCTTATTTGTCGTCTACTAGCTGACGGCAAAGAGGACTAAGGCAGACGGCAAAGACACAGCAGACGACAAAGAATAGAAATGCAGATGGCAAAGGGGTGGTGTGGGCCCCACCTTAGCACGGCGTCGGCTAACCCTAACGGGTATCCTCTTTGCCGTCTGCTAGCAGACGGCAAAGAGGGTATTTCCCTTAACGGCCCGCGCACCACCCCGACCCCCCACTCTTCCCCCAACCCCGGCTGTTCATCTCTCTCTCTCTCTTGCCGACCAGCCGCCACCGCCACCCCGCTGCCCCGCCGCACCCGACCCGCCGCACCCTGCCCAGCCGGCCCGCCGCCCCCTTGCCCAGCCGCCCCGCTGCACCCCACCCGCCGTCACCCACCCCGCCGCCCCCTGCCCAGCCGCCCCACCACTCCCCGCCCCACCGCGCCGCACCCCTCCCCGTCGCACCCCGCCCAACCCCGCCCCCCTGAGCAGCAGCCCCACGCCCCCATGCCCAGCCGCCAGCCGGCCTAGCCCCGACGCCGGCCGCCCCGACGCGTGCCGCCTCGCTGCCCCGACAAGCGCCGCCCCGCCGCCCCGATGCCCCTCTGCCTTTACCCCGCCCTCTGCCCTGACCCCCCCTCCGGTGAGCCCCCAGCCCCACCCCCACCCCCTCTTTTTTTTTCATCAATTAGTTTTTTTTGCATCAATTAGGTTAGTTAGGTTAATTAGGTGTGTTATTACTTAGGTTAATTAGGTGTATTAGGATAATTAGGTTAGTCGGCGGGGGCGGGTCTATGAGTGCGGCGACACCCTGGCACAACACCCCGGCAAGACACCCCGGCGACGCCCCTCCGGTGAGCCCCCTGCACGACACCCCGGCATGACACCCTAACATGACACACCGGCACGATACCCCAGCGACGCCCCTCCGGTGAACCCCCTGCACAACACCCCGGCACGACACCCCGGTGACGCCCCTCCGGTGAACCCCCTACATGACAACCCGGCACGACACCCCGACACGACACCCCGGCAACACCCCCACATGACACCCCGACACGACATCCCGGCGATGCCCCTTCGGTGAGCCCCCTGCACGACACCCCCGGCTCGACACCCCCGGCGACGCCCCTCCGGTACGACACCACGGCGACACCACGGCACGACACCCCCACGAAGCTGTTAATAGCCGCCACCGACGCCACTGACCCCCCACCCTCGACACCTCTTCAGTCTCCTGTTGACCGAAAAGGTGCTCTTCTGCCTGCCAGAGGCCGATGGGGTCATAGTTTTGTAAATTATAAGTTAGGTCATATATTTTTTGATTTTGTTATAAAAAACATCATATTTGTGTTGATCGGGTGGATTTCAATGCGCAGTTGTTTCGTCGCTGCGAGGATCTAGTGTTCGACGACCTCACCGTGCGTTGGACGAGCTCCGCCCCTACGTTCGTGGGTGAGCACAAATGATATCTCCTCCCCCCCCTTAATTTGCTCTGTTCCGGTCTTCGTGCCGATGAAACTTGCTAGCTATAGGTGTCTTCAATCATCAGTATGCATGACCAGTATGCGTCTCCCGTTCAAAAGGGCGGCATCTATAAATATACATGTCTTTGCATATTTATAACCACCATCCTTTCGAATTGTCCAACGTTATCCATGGACAGCCCGAGTATGTGTAGATTGGGTTCGTTTTCCCATATGCTCTGCTCCGGATCCGATGCAGAATTTCGTCAGTGCCTCCCTATTGTTCTCCGGGTACACATCCTCTCTGTTTATTGCCAAGACGTGTATCAGGAGAACAGCGGGGAGGTGCTGCCCAAATTCTACGTCGGATCCGGAGTAGAGGATGAGAAAACGAACCCAATCTACACATACTCAGGTGGGATTAGGACATATCTTTACCTATTAGCGTGTAGGTTGCATGGGCGTAATAAAATTGACAAACTTAATTAACTAATGAATATATATGATGAATTATATACATATATTTCTTGTGTGTTTAGTAGGTAGGCAAGATGAGTGATCGTGTGTGGATGTACACCGGTCACACTAGTCAGGAAGACATGACCAATGAATGGTTAACAAAAACCAAGGGGTTTATGAGAGACGCATTTGCAAATGGCCAGGAAAAACCCCGGTACCCCTGTGTCCGGTGTGACAACTTTAAAAAGAGGACAGCGGGTGAAATGGGTAAACACCTGCAGAAGTGGGGTTTTACACCTCATTATACGGTGTGGACATTTCATGGTGAGTCTGCCCAACGTGCCAAAGCTGAGGTGGTTCGTCGTCGCACCGACGAGCATGGTACCGGGATCGAAGACATGGTGCAAGACTTTGATGATGCTCGAGATTCGGACGATCAGATGGAGGAATCTACAAAGGCCTTCTATGAAATGTTGGAGTCTTCAAAACATCCTCTCCACGTGCACACTGAGCTTTGGCAGCTAGATGCCATTGCGCAAGTAATGGCTCTGAAGGCGCAATTCAACCTGGGCAGAGAATGCTATGACGCGATGATGACAATATTTGGACGCCTTCTACCCAAAGGCCATGTACTTCCTGCAAACCTGTACCAGTCGAACAAAATCCTCCGTGTACTTAAGATGCCCTATGAGAAGATAGATGCCTGTGAGAATGGATGTGCCTTATTTAGGCTTGAGTGTGCGGACTTGAACTATTGTCCCATTTGCAAGTCTTCCAAGTATGTTGTGGTAGACAACGGTATGAGTGAGAAGATTCAGACCAAAATCCCCATTAATGTTCTTCGGTATATGTCAATCATACCAAGACTTCAACGTCTTTTCATGGTCGAAGAGACGGCCAGACAGATGACATGGCACAAATTGGGCAAAAGAACCGAACTAGATGCAGATAGGAATCAGATGTTGGTACACACTTTAGACGCTTTTGCGTGGAAGCACTTCGATGCATTACATAAGGATAAAGCAGCAGATCCAAGGCATCCTCGATTCGCCATCAACACGGATGGGTTCAATGTGTTTGGTATGATGGAAACCCAATATAATTGTTGGCCTGTATTTGTCATTCCACTCAATCTCCCCCCCAGACAGATTATGCAAAGAAAGAACATTTTCCTGACGTTGATAATTCCAGGGCCCAACTATCCAAGGAAGAATATGAATGTGTACATGCAGCCGCTTAAGGATGAATTGCAAGAAGCTTGGGATAATGGGATCAAGACATACGACGCCGCTACAAAACAAAACTTCTCGACGCATGTGTGGTACATGTACTCGGTGCATGACTTGCCGGCGTATGCGCTATTCGTTGGCTGGTGTGTGCATGGAAGGTTCCCATGCCCCACATGCAAGGCAGATCTTCAGTTCCGTTGGCCGCAGGCGGGTCGCAAGTTTTCTTGCTACGACTTGCATAGACAGTTCATGGATCCTCGCCATAAGTTCAGAAAAGACAAGAAGAATTTCATCAAAGGTAGAGTTGTCAAAAACTCTGCACCACCTGCGTTGACAGGCCAACAGACCCTGGATCAGTTAAACCTTCTCGCCTGATCTAGAGCGTCCAGGGTATTTCAAAGGGTATAATTCGGAACACGCCTGGACTCACAAGACATGCTTATGGGATTTGCCTTACTTCAAAGACGTCCTTTGCCCACACAACATCGACGTGATGCA
This sequence comes from Elymus sibiricus, assembly GCA_039707655.1. NCBI lineage: Eukaryota > Viridiplantae > Streptophyta > Magnoliopsida > Poales > Poaceae > Elymus > Elymus sibiricus. The sequence goes on along the minus strand of CM077665.1, from coordinate 213,121,491 downwards.
CACTGAAAAGAATATCGCCGAGGCCCTTTTTGGTACATTGTTCGGCATAGAGGGGAAGTAAAAGGATAATCCTAAGGCTAGAGTCGATCAGTAGGCTCTATGTGATAGACGGTTGCAATACATGCGACAACTGAAAGGAAAGCACTATTGGACGAAGCCAAAGGCATGGTTCAATCTTGGAAGGCCAGCTATGAGGGAAATGATCTTGTGGGTGAAAATGTAGTAGATGTTCCCCGATGGGTATGCAGCGAATCTAAAGAGGGGAGCGAGTCTTGACAAACAAAAAATATTTGGTCTCAAGAGTCATGATTGGCACATATGGCTTGAGCGGGTAATGCCGGTGATGTTGCGTGGCTTTATCCCTGAGGATGAATGGCTAGTACTGGCAGAGCTGAGCTATTTCTTCCGTTCTCTTTGTGCGAAAGAACTATTGTCTGGCGTGCTAGATGAAATGGAAGAGTTGGCGCCGGAGTTGATGTGCAAGTTAGAGAAGATCATTCCACCGGGCTTCTTTAATCCAATGCAGCATTTGATTTTGCATCTCCCGACCGAGGCAAGATTGGGGGGGCATGCAAAATTGTTGGAGCTACGCAACTGAGAGGATGCAGAAGACGCTTCGAGTAAAATGTAAAAATAAACGTAGAATTGAAGCATCGATGGCCGAGGCATTCATTACTGAGGAGGCGGCAAACTTCGTGATAGCACATTACGAAGCCAAAAATCGTCATTTGCATAATCCGAAGCCTCGGTACAATGCTGGTGACCCTGAAAAAGGTCGATCCTACCTCAGCCTATTCAAAGGGAAGATCGCACCAGCCGGTGCTTCGAAAGCAATAGCGTTGGATGTCAAAGAATGGCGGACCATTTCGTTGTATATCTTCAACACCTAACAGAAGTGTGGCCGTACATTGAGTAATTTCTCGGCACATTGTTTCGCAACTTCTAATTCCTTTGAACTTCTCTTATTCCCGGATATTTGATCCAGTCAATATGTCACCAAATTCTTGGATGGAGCGGTGATCCAAAAGGATTCCATCGAAGAGTATGAGCTTCTGGCAAAGCATGGAGGCGGCTATCCCGGTTTCATCTCTTGGTTCAAACAAACGGTAATTTCCATTAGACCATTTCATTTCTTCGTCTAATTTGCGGCTAATGCAACAATCCTTTCGTATTAAATTTGTAGGCTAATTCAGAGTCTATGGACGCTGAATTGAGACAAGTCGCTAATGGTTTTGACTATAACGTCCGTTCATTTGACAAATACGACATCAACGGGTATCGCTTTCATACCTTTGGCAAAGAGCTATCTATGGCCGACCGAAAGTCTACAAATTGTTGTGTCTCTGCTATCGGCGAAGGAGGTATCAAGTATTATGGAAGAGTTGAAGCAATTTATGAACTTCTATTCTATGGTGAAAACTCACCGAACGTCGTAGTCTTCAAATGTTATTGGTTCCAGCCGAAGGAGACTAGAAGGACTCATGAACATATAGGGCTAGTCGAAATCAAACAAAGCACCCATTTAGATGTTCCCAATGTCTATATTACGGCTCAACAGGCGACCCAAGTTTTCTATCTACCGTGGGCCTACCAAACTGATCCAAATCTGAATGGTTGGGATGTCGTGTCGGGACCCCGATCTTAAGCCATAAGAATCCAGCATGTAACACTTCAAATTACTTTGCGGCCTCATGCACGGTTATCTCCACGGCTGCCACCTTACCTGGGCCGGGACCGTTTATGCCTTTTGGCTCACGAATGTGAATATGTCGCTAGCATTCAAATGTCCAAGAACCCGGGTCGACATGACTAGTCGTAGAACCCAAATAGCACATCCGTATAGGGACAGGCATAAGTAACCCAACAATGCAGGTGTCAGTCATTAGCGTGTGTAGACCAGTCATAGCAAGCTACACGGACTCCATTACGCCATGGGACATAAATGTCATCAACTGCACGAAGACGAGTCATAGCAGGCTACATGGACTCCATTACACTGCGAGACATTTCCCCGAACGGACAGACACAGCAGCAAGAAGGATACACGTTGGTCAATCAATGTGTCCGGAGCAGTAGCAAGCTACCAAGGCTCAGTGGAAGCACAAAGAGGCATTTCCCCATAAATAGTACTACTAGAGGCACACAACGAGGTGTCGAATCCCATACATACCGTTACACGTCACACGTACGCACGACATGTCCGATATGCATAGATACAACTATGGCATCACAACATAACCACAAAACAACACAACATTTATTTAGAAGGCTTAGAAGAGCCTTACATATTGAGTTCATACAGGTAGGGGCACATGACCCGACACTCAAGTCATACAAGCAACAAGCGGAAGCAAAACATGTCTGGGTACAGACATCTACCAAAAGTGGCTGGAGGTGCCTAGAAAGCTATAATGACCCTACCAAAGGAACCAGACCTCTGTCTGGGATTCCCAAGCTAATCCGGTCAACATCGAACTTCATGTCGTAAGAATCACTAATGAGAATGACGTCTCCTCTGCAAAACATAAATTAAGCAACCGTGAGTACAAAGGTACTCATCAACACTTACATCAGAACTATCTACATATGCATGAGTATCAATGAAGGGGGTTGTGGAGTTTATTGCATCAAGCCAGCTTTGACTCTTGGCTAACTTGTACTACGACTACAAGTACTTTCTTTGAGGTGGGATAGCGCACACAAGTCCACATATTCACCAAATCAATACACCACTATGGATCCACTCCCGTCTCCCTACGAGAAGGCCATCCATAGCACTCACGCTTATCTTGCATATTTTAGAAGTATCCATTTCAAGTTATCTATGAACCACATAAGTTTTCCAAGTAGTACATATCCGAGGACGCGGCTATTCGAACAGATGGATAACCCTGCAGGGGTGCACTTCTTCACACACGCTCTCGCCACTTATCGCCATGTGCACGTAAAAAGGCACCTCGGCAACCTTCAAGCGGAAGCCCAGCGAGGGAGTCGGCCACGACCGTCAATCACACAAGACCCTAGTCCAGGTTTATCGCCTATTTGAGACTGAACCCGCACGGAAGTCTGGCCGAAGTTTCTGCTACGGCCTCAAACGATGTGCGCAGGGTTCCCAAGCCCACCGTTCGGGCCACTTGGTACACCGTGCCACTGTGTATCTACCGCATCACAGCCCACCCCGTCGGGCAGCGCTATGCACGGCCGCCAACACTTTTCAGACAAACACCAAAAACTAGTTGCAACTCCCGGACAGAGATCAAGGCGATTAATAGGTCGAGAGGGGTTGAGTTACCGGAACCCAATTTGTGGTAGTATCTTGTCTTGGATAACAAACACAGAACTCAGTTATTAAGGACGGTCCCAATGAGACAACCCACCATGTACTCCTACATGGCGTCTCATCGCTACCTTTACCAAATCGTGTTCACGCACTTAGCTCTCACACAGTAGGACATGAACACATCCATTCCGATTCATGGCCCAGATGGATCAGACCCGACATGACTCTAAGCATAGCAGGCACAGTAAGCAAGCATGGATGAGTAAGCACAGCAAGGCTCAAGCAGTTGCTACTCATGCTAAGTAGTTTCAACTATTTACTGTGACAAAGACAGGTCATGCAAAGGAATGGGTTCAACTACCAGAAACATGTAACAGCTGAATCGTTATTGTCCTAATGCAGTATAAGAGAGTAGGAGCGAGAGAGTGGGTTTATATCAGTATGCTCAAGGGGGGGGTTGCTTGCCTGACATCTCTGAAGATATTACTTCTCTTCATTAGTGTCAACGATCATAGCGTCGGAACCATCGTCTACCGAGAAGGAATAACACCGACAAAACAAGAAAGGAACACATTCAATGCAATGCAACAAACATGATGTATGATATGGCATGTTAAGGTACTGAGTTCACCTAGCACAATATTTAGTCATATTAATTGAAGTGGAATTCAAATAGGCATCAAATTCCAACTCCAAACTGTTTATCAAATTTGTCCTAATCAAGAAATGTCCTAGTTGGTGATGTTAACTTGTTCAAACATGCATGATGATGGCATAAACAGATTCATTGGATTTTTCTGATCATTTTTCATATATATATATTATTTTCATCCGAGTTAAAGATTATTTTCTATGATTTCTAGAAGTTTTAAACATTTTCTGAAAATAGATAAATCATTTTAGATTTATCTAAAATCAATAAATCAATTTATTGCGTCAGCCTGACATCAGGATGACGTCATCGGTCAACAGGGCCGGTCCAGGTCAAACCTGACCGTCGGGACTCGCATGTCATAGGCTCAGGGGCTAATTAAGTTAAATTTAAACTAATCTAAATTAGCAGGGGGGCTGGCCCCGCTTGCCATTGACCCAGGGGAGGTCAAATCTAGCCCGGTGGGGGCCAAACCCGCCGGCGAGGCCCGGGAAGGCGGAGCGGCTCGGAAACACGGCACAGGGTGCCGTTTGTTGCGCGAAAGGGCTCGTTGGGGAGCTCGCGGCGTGCCGCGTCCAACAGAGGCCACAGGACGGCCGGGGGTGGGCTGTGGTGACGGCAGCATGGAGCTAGGCGGCGACGGTAGTGAGGAGCTAGGCGCCGACCAGAGCTCGGCTGCATTCGGGTTCGGTGTTGCGATGCTCCAACGGGACAACTAGCACGCTAGGGATGCACTGCGGCTTGCTGCGAGCGTGATGGATGCACTGGGGTGACCCAATGGTCATCGGAGATGCTCCGGCGTCGAGGTCAGGTGGTGGTGCTCCTCGGCTCGCACGGGGACGGCTGATAGAGGGCCCAAACGACCGTGGGGAGAGTGGGAAAAGAATCAATGGCTCACAGCAAACACGAGGAGGTGGTCGGCGAGCTCGAGGATGACTGGTAGCTCGCGAATCGACGGCGGCAAGCTCCGATGGCAGGCGGTGAGGAGGACGATGATGGCGTCTCTGCAGTGCCTCTGAGCTTGATTCCATCGGTGGAGAGGTGAAGCGGGTAGACACGGACCCGGGGGACATGCTTGAACAGCGTGACGGCGGCGGTGGCTACGTGTGCGGCTAGCGGCGGCGTTCTCGGTTCCGGTGACAGAGAACAGAGGAGAGGGAGAGAGCGAGAGCGAGAGCGAGAGGAGGCGTGCATGGGAGGGGAGTTTCGGCATCCTTATCACCCTCGCCACGAAGCGGCGGAAGCAGGAGGTGGCGCGGCGCATGGTCGCGCGTACCAGGCACACGCCCTGTCCTCCTGGCACTAGGGGGAAGACGACAGGGGCTCAGGTGGGCTGGGCCGCCAGCTGAGCCATGCCAGGTAAGTCTCTGCTCTCCCTTTTCTTATTTCCTTAAGTTTCTATTTCCAATTTCTTTAATTTGTTCTAGTTTCTTTAAAATACCAAACAATTTTATAAAATCCTGAAAAATTATATGTGGCCTGTTATAATATATCCAAAGCCACTCACAGGTTTTCAGAATTATTGGAGCTAGTAAATATTTATAGTATTTTGATAACTCCAATTCAAATAAAATATGTGTTAATTCAAAAATCCAGAAATGTCCTAAAATGAAGTGCATCACTTTAGGCAGAGGTTTCACCCTTTTCCATAAATGATGAACTTTTCTCAAGGGCATTTTAGGTTATTGAAAAGAGTTTTAATTTGAACCTAATTGAATTTCATTTGCTGCTAGGGTTTAACAATCCCCACTTCAAATTTATTCGAATTTAACATGATGCATGGATGCCATTGATGCAACTAATAACATTATTTCAAATCAATTTCTAGGGCTGTGACAACTCACCCCCACTAACAAGAATCTCGTCCCGAGATTCAGGTGTAGGGTAAAAGAACAGGAGGAAACACAAAAATAACACAATCTTCATGATCCAATTGCCCTTCTCGAAGATGTTGATTCACTGCATCATGTTGATCTTGACATCTTTGCCTTCGAGATCTTCATCCAACAGGACGACAATGGGAAAAGGAAAGCTCTACAAGATTCGATCTTCTCGAAAATCGAGCAACTCATGATCAACTCGTAGAATGAGATGTGATAACATCTCTTGAGCTGAGACACAAAACACACATTGAGAACGTTGGAATGAGGCAGATGACGGAGGTCCAATTGGTAGGCAACAATTCCATGCTAAAGCAGATGGTGATGAGGTTTCAAAGTAGCGAGGATTTAGTTGGCATAATACCAATACGGGGCACCTTAAGGGAGGTGACTCGTAGAATTATTCCTTAAGTGGCAAAAAGAATTACTTTTGATACAAAGATCATTGAAACTCTTTATACCAGCCTAAGGCAATTCACAAGCGATCGTTTGAAGGAACTCGAGCGAATGGCATAATCAGTTTGGAAAAGAAACTAGAGTTACAAAACATCTCGGCAACGGAAGACACATTCCAATTGATACCGAGGGTATAACCCAGTATCTGAGCGTGCTCTCAAGAACTTGAGCATTTCCATATTCATCATGGTTTAACCAACATCCATGCCAAAGATCCTGGTGACACATCATACTACCATGATGAATTACAATGGAGGATGTTGATGCAAAGGAAGACAACACCTTCTCAGATTTCACCTTAGCTATGCCAAGGGAACGAAATTTGGATGATCGACCGAGAGACATTAGCACTCCGCTTCTAATGTTCTCCTTGATGAATAGCATAACCAATTATCGAAAATGGTTGGTATCTGCAACATCAAGTAAAAGGTCGGACTTCGGGGGATCCAAGGGTCCATGAAGAACAACTTCTCAAATAAGTCATATGAAATCCTCATGGGGAAGTGGCTAAATTGCTGATACAAGATATTATAACAATAGGACTTCCGGCTAGGTGCGTTAGCCACAACTTCACTTTACCGGGTTACACACACACCAATATTATAATTCTTGGGAAATGTTCCAACCATCATGTCTGCCTGAGATTCAGATCTGGTTGGTGATAGGATATTTCAGACTCAGCAGGTCTAAAAGCGAAAGGTTGCAACACAAATCGACGAGGTGGCGTTGCGGAATTCTCGGGACATGAACTGCGGAAGACAGCTCCAAAACGTGAGTTGGATTGCAAGATACATGTGAACACACTGTCCGAGACAGTTGTGACCACATAGAAATCTTACAACAGAACACCACCGAGTTCTGGGTTAGGAACCATCATTTGAGGTAACGAAGTATTGTGCACGTCCGTCAGGGCCCTTAAGGAGTAACACTTAACTTCTTTCCTTGAACAACTCAATCAGTGGCTTGGTGTGCTAGGAATACATATGGAATGGAGGTAGCGAGCCTATCAAACCATAGAATACTTTGCACGTGCATGAATGAGTTGAGATGATTCCAAAGGAGGCAAATAGATTTTTCTGGAATTCACGGCGGCAACTTGCATCAAATGCACATGAACTGAAAGGGTGCCACTTCTTACACCTCGCATATTCTTTATGTACGGAACATGAAGATATTGCCTACAAAGTTTCCAACGCTAGCTTTATGTTTATCATGAATCATGGAACACATGAGAAATGTTGCCGATGGGCTCAACAACAATTCATCAACACATCCATATAGATGGAAGCCCATAACTATGTGAACAAGGTGATAGCATTGGTCAGACCAAAAGATATAACGGTGTATGCTCGAGGATACATCCATGAGTAAAACAACATTATGAAGATCTTTGGTTCTAATTTTGATTTGACGATAACCCACGCTCAAATCAAAGATTGGATAAGACAATAGATGCATCAATTGATCACAAGGATCAACCGAGGAAGGTATCATCTTTATTTGACACACACACACCAAAAACACAAAATATATCCCCTTTGACATGAGCTAAGTCAGGCGAAGCATTTATCTTCCAACTCTCCAAGTTGTTGTTTAGCTTAACCAACTAGCTCAGGGGTATCCAAGACAGATTCTTGGAGAAGGGGTGGTTTATAGAAAAACCAACTTGATCACGAACTTAACATAACGGTCAGGGTACAACCTGGTGATACTTCCGAGAGGATATTCGGAAAATCACGAACCACTGATATGTTATTGAGCTCGAGAACAATCTTGCTTTTCAGGGCAAGATGATATGACCAACAGAGCGAGGGATTGACACAATCCGAACTCATAGATCGAAGAGTGCACCATGAAAGATGGACTAGATAGCACGATCATTCTTAGAATGGTGATTCAATAACCAACACGCTATGAATGAGATTATTGTCTATTAACTACCAAGCAACAAAGTTGCTAGGAGTATTGATTTCACACATCACAATTCACTTGTCGGTATTCTTGTTACAACAACATAGAGACCGAGGAATGAATGATGATGGCGAGAAGTATCACTCTATCAAGAAGTCATAAGAGGTGGTGCAATTCTTATGACAATCCTGACTTAAAGGGGGTAATACTTCGAGGTAGAACATAACAAAAGCTAGATTGACATTTTGGTCTGCAGAACACAACTGCTTTGACCCAATCCTAGAAATGGATGAGGTACTAGAGTTTGTTTCTCCTAGTCATTCGGGAATAGAATGGCTTGACGGACCACAAGAATAGTCGACATCGATAAACAAATGCATGACATACTCTTGACTATCCATTGACAGATGAAGGTCAGAATACAATTGAAGAGGGTTAACTCAAGAGCACCTAATTTTCCTTGAGTTGTAGATGCATAGATTGTATACGTCGAACAAAGTTGAACATGTTTCTTACAGATAATCCATGCAGAAAGGAAAGAATTGGCAGGCTCACAACTATAGAATGGAGGACCCATGAAGAGCATTCTTGTGGTGATCTTAAGTTCACGAGGAACTTCTGCCATAACTGGTTCATGGTATTGGAGGAATGATGTACCACGACCTTGAAGACTATCACAAAGGTTACTAATATCCTAAAGGAACGAGCAAATACTATCAACGGGAGTGAGCAGAATGATTATTGGGTTTAAGAACCCAGAAATAGAATACCTACTGACTAAGTAGCATCACAGCATGCTTTCGATAACGATGGCCAGAATTACCACACCGGGAACAAAAGACACAACTATACTATTGGGTGGTTCACTTAAATAACATGGTTTCCTAAACACCTTTAACATATACATCGAGGTAGTAGAGTACCTCAACACAACAATTAGTGTGCTTTGTCTGGCCAAAAGACATTAACTCGGGATGAAAGGATTTGCAATTGCATCAGATTTTTATAAACCTTGGATAACTCGGACATCATAACGGCTGTAAGGGTATGAAATATGAGGCAACCTGTACAAGAAAACTCACAACATAACATTGAATTCCTATGGAGACATCGATCCAGGAAGACATCAACTTTCCTATAGGTTTCCAACATAGTAACTCGTCATCCTGATAGATAGATGAGACGATTAATTCTTAACCCCATAGAATAAAAAAGAGGGTAACTTAGAATTAGAATGACACGAGGAAAGGAGTAAAAAGAATCTTACGTTCCCTTCCAAAATCAATTCCCTTATATAACTAAAGCAGTTCTAGACTCAACATCGACCAGTTTGGCTTGGTAATCCTACAGGCAGTCAAGCTCTGATACCAACGCCATCGGGACCACGATCCTAGGCCATAAGAATCCAGCATGTAACACTTCACATTACTTTGCGGCCTCATGCACGGTTATCTCCACGGCTGCCACCTTACCTGGGCCGGGACCGTTTGCGCCTTTTGGCTCATGAATGTGAATATGTCGCTAGCATTCAAAGTTCAAGAACCCGGGTCAACATGACTAGTCGTAGAACCCAAATAGCACAACCGTCCAGGGATAGGCATACGTAACCCAACAATGCATCTGCCGGTCATCAGCGTGTGTAGACGAGTCATAGCAAGCTACAGGGACTCCATTATGCGGTGGGACATAAATGTCATCAACTGCGTGTAGACGAGTCATAGCAGGCTACATGGAATCCATTACACTGCGAGACATTTCCCCGAAGGGAAAGATGTCGGTTCTAAATCCGGCATATCTCATAGTAGGGGTCCTAAGCTAGGCGTCTTGGAGCGATGGTAACATGGTCACATGATTTTACCCAGGTTCGAGCTCTCTCAAGGAGATAATACTCAACGTCCTGCTTTTGATTGTATTGATATGGGGATAGTACATAGTACAGGTGTCTACCACGAGATTGTTGTAATGAATATGAGATTGAGATTGTCTATTGACTAGCCTGGCCTCGGTTTATATAATGCACCGTAGGCCTAGGGTTTAGAGGAGTCCTTGTCTTGTGCGCCAAGTCTTGTGGAATCTCCCTTGTATGCATCATGGGCTGCCCGAAGTGGCCCATTAGTGAATCACCCATGTCCGATCTTGAGGATCGCCGAGATGAATCCGAAGAGTTCACACGTCGGGCTTCCGAGGAGCCCCTTTAAGTTCTCGGCCTTTATCAATGCCTTATTATTTTTTACGCCACACCTCGGGTTTGAAGTGTTTCCCGTGCGGCGGTGTCCTCTTGCGTCCGAGCTCCGACGCTGAACTGCATCCGAGGTGTCTTTTTACAGCCGAGCTCCAACGCCGGACTATGTCCGAGCTCCAACGCCGGACTATATCCGAGGTGTCATAGATTACCTCTGTCTTGGAAAAGTTGAAGGAGTTCATCCGAGCTTAATGCCGGAAATGCCCTCTATGGAGCCAGCCACTTGCGCCCGAGCTTTATGCCGGACTGCTTCCGAGGTGGTGCACCACCCCGACCGTAGGCTGATTTTTTGTGGATATTTTCGATTGGTGCAATTTATTCTCTGCCGAGACATATAGCCAGAAGCCCGCAAGGTGCGTGTTGGTCTAAAACCCATGATGCACCTGAAGGATAAAAGGAAACCACTAATCCCCGTAGCCCCTGAGACTTAGGTCGATTTGCAAAATTGGCCTAAGGATCAAGTCCTTGCTCGGCAACATAATTAGGAACAGAAACGCGGTGCGCCTAGTTTCCCAGACTCAGGTTGGGTGCGGCCGACCAACCCGAGGATCGATTCTCTATGGAAACAGTATTGCACTTTGAATTTGCTGCATTGAATTGGCAGTGCAGTAGCCCCCGAGCCTTAATTTGGGCACGGTTGGTCGAATTAAGGATCGATATTTGCACAAACTTTATTACGTTTGACACAATTTATGTGTAATGATTCTATCTATCCAAGTACTTTACATCATTAATGCTCGGATCCGCATTGTACAAGACTTTGTTGACCGACCATCGGCTTCAACCTCCTCGGCTAGTAGCCGAGGAGTGTTTGTACTACTTTATAAAGCATGTATGAGGGAAAAGATTTACGGCAAACAAGGCAATCCGGCCATATGGTTTTATAAACAAAGGTACGCGGAGAGATATGTTATATTACTATTTAACGTAAGAAACATCTTCTGGGAAAAATAGTTCCTTTATAAGTTCCTTTTCCCAGGCTATCATGTTGACCATGATCGTGAAACCTCAACTCCGATCAATGTGGGAGGAAAATATTGAGGATTTAGTTCGGGGAAAGTTTCCGAACTCTGTGGTCCTTAGTGAACCTAAATTTTCACTTCCGTCATTGCCGACCAATTATATTCGTAAGATGGCTAGCTTTCGGCTTCACCCAGTCTGAGGTACTAACACGGATGACCCGGAAGTAACAATCGCAGAGGTGCTCCCTTTACCCCCTAGCCAAACAATCGGGAACATAGGGGATAAGCACAGGAGCCAGGCAACCTAGCTTGGCCAAAATCTTAAGTCAAATTGATGCATATTTATGGCTTTATAACGATGATTACGGAAGGCAGCACTCGTATATTGAATACAAACGCTTTTATGCTATATGCTATTTTGACTCCTTTGTGACCGTTTATCATTTGAGAGTGGCCCATCGTCGGCTTCTACCCCTTTGTAGATGCTACGCAGGGTGTTTCCGCAGTAACACGCAACCCTTAGCCAACGTCTCGGTGCCCGGAGGCAATCAGATATCTAGGCTTTATAACTTTCACTTGGTCATGGGAGCTTAAAGTTTGGGAAGCCAGTTACTAGCCCCCAGTTAGTGTTCGGCGTCAGCCGAGGTCAAGCCGTTAACACTCCGGCCAATTTTATGAAAGGCCCGTTGTTTAATACGGTCATCGGATCGCCGACCAGTTTATGCTCATTGTGACAGTCAGTTTTTGGCTTTCTCCACTGAGGTACTTGACAAGTTAAACCGTAAGTACAATCGCGGTGGTTCTCCCTTTGCACTCCTAGCCGAACAAAGCGGAACGTAGGAGGCAAGCACAGGAGCCGGGCAACCCAACTATTGACCGAAGACACAATTCGAAACTGGTGCATATAAAGCAATATCCGAGAACGTTTTGCCGAGGACTCCTCGGAGTGCCTTGGCTTTTGGTGGGTTCGGCTCTAGTCGTAGCCCCCTATTGATATTGCTGATGCTTTCAAAGTGTACTGCGAGAGTTATGCTCGGAAAAAACAAAAAATTATGCCAAAAAACTTTATGTTTAGATAAAAGAAAATTGTGCCAATCCGAAACTGGTCTTAAAATTAATATGTGCTTCGGTCGTGCTTTAACATGATACATCCGATCTCCGGGCTCCAAAAGGGCCAGCCTTTGGCTTCAACCTCCATATCCCGAAGGCGGAGTGTTTCTCCGAGACCTGTTTACTGAACTAAACTCGGGCGTCTTTAGAAAGAAACCAGGCTGTACGGCTATTAACCACACACTAGTGTCGGAAAAAGGAGTAGTAGAAAAAGACTTTGCAATGACCAAGAAGAAAACACATTTATTATAAAACAGCTCATACAAATTAAAGAGCCCCCGGTTAAATCGGGTAAAGAAATTTTTAACAAACAATTTTTTGTTGTTTAACAAAAAATATAATGTTTGGTTGAACCGAACAAAAAAATAAAATTTCAAAGAGAGCTGAGCACGAAAATGACTTAGCTTGTTAATGTGCTCGGTGTAATCCGGGTTTGTGGCGGGATGGAGACGTAGTCCTCGGCCTGGCCGAGGTCCCAGCCCCCAAGCCTGAGGTAATCGAGCGAAGAGCTCCGGTTGAGACGTGGCGATGCAACATGGTTGTTGCGACGAGGCAAAGCCCCCAGTCCAGCCGAGGAGACAGAGTAGTTCGGCAGCGTGATGGCGAAGCCACCGGTTATCATAGGAAAAGGAAGTGTTTTTTACAAACAAACTTTTTTATTTAACATAAATATAATGTTTGGTCGAACCGAACAAAAATTAAAAATTGAAAAAAGTTGAGCATGAAAGTGACTTAGCTGGTTTATGTGCTCGGCGTTGATAACATGGGCCGAGCTTGTGGCGGATCGAGGTCCCAGCCCTCAAGCCGGTCCAGAGATGCCCGAGCAAAGAGCTCGGCTTGATGAAGTGGCTATGCAGTACGGACGATGTGGCGAGGCGAAGCCCTCGGTCCAGCAGAGGTGATGAAGCTGGTCGGCCGGTGATGCCAAAATGCCAGCAGTAGGTTGATGAAGAGATGGCGAAGCCCCCGGTCTAGCCGGGGCGTTGGAGCAGATCGACAGAGAGATGCTGGAGCCTCCATGTCAGCCGACGTGTTAAAGCAGGTCGGCATGGTGGTTATTTGCTTGAAGAAAAGGCGGCACGTCGGTGCTAACGCAGGTTAAAATTTGTGACGCGGTCGATGCCAGATTCATGAAGTGACCGCGCGGCGATTCCGGTGTGCCAGCCCCGTGCAATCCGTGGGGCGACGATGCCGAACTCTTGGTCGGGTTGCCGAACTCTTGGTTGGCTTGCCGAGGTGATGAATCTGAAGAGGTTGACCTCGGCTCGACGAAGCGACGATCTAGCGCAGGTCGGCAGCCGTGAAGCAATGTTGTCGGGCCGGTTTGACGTCGGCACGATGGTGAAAATTGCCTCAAAAAAGACTTAAAATTTGTGGGTACGTGTTTGAGAACAACACAATACCCTAAAAATAATATTCCTTCAAAAAGGATGTCCAATATCCTGTTCATGAAGAAAGATGAATCCGGGTCCGATTCGTTTTCGCGCAGGAAACAGATCCGAAAATCGACGCACTCATCGGGCCGGTCCTGGAGTTTGAACGGTCGGATCGAGCTGAAATTTTGAGGGGTTGTCGATATAGGAATTCCGCAAATAATCATCAGTTGGATCTTCCAAAGGATGAACGAGCTGGGCGCTGGACTCCTCGCCCTAAAATCGTCTAGATTCACGGCCAGATTTGATAGGGCTCTGGTATATTGTAGATCGCCGGAGATTCCTCCACCGGAACGGGACGAAATTTTGCAGGGTTGTTCTAGACTCAATTCCGCACAATTTCACCGAAGGAATCGTCAAAGCGACACTCGAGGAGGCGGAGACGATGAACAGGAATCCGCTGTCCAGAAAAATTGCATGATCGCGCGAGGGCAATGTTGACGTTGAGCCCCCGAGCAGCATGGAGGATTCTTCCATGATCTTGGTTGAGATTGGAGTTGATGTTGATGAAGACACCCGTCCGATCTATATGATCCGACGTGGAGCGCAGTCCTCTGCATAGCCGAGGTGACCAATCAAGCGGGCGACGAAGATGCTGACGTTGACGATGTAGCTCGGTTCCGACGCGTAGATCGCGATGGAACCGATCTGAATTCCCATCGCACCGCGGCGACTACCCAGCAGGCCCTCAATGAAAGCACCAATGTCGGTTCTAAATCCGGCATATCTTGTAGTAGGGGTCCTAAGCTAGGCGTCTTGGAGCGATGGTAACATGGACATAGGATTTTACCCAGGTTCGGGCTCTCTCAAGGAGATAATACCCTACGTCCTGCTTTTGATTGTATTGATATGGGGATAGTACATAGTACAGGTGTCTACCACGAGATTGTTGTAATGAATATGAGATTGAGATTGTCTATTGACTAGTCTGGCCTCGGTTTATATAATGCACTGTAGGCCTAGGGTTTAGAGGAGTCCTTGTCTTGTGCGCCAAGTCCTGTGGAATCTCCCTTGTATGCATCATGGGCTGCCCGAAGTGGCCCATTAGTGAATCACCCGGGAATTCCTCGGCCCAACCCACTGGTCAGGAGATGACGTGGTGAGTACCCCCTAGTCCAGGACACCATCAACAGACACAGCAGCAAGAAGGATACACGTCGGTCAATCAATGTGTCCGGAGCAGTAGCAAGCTACCAAGGCTCAGTGGAAGCACAAAGAGGCATTTCCCCGTAAAGAGTAGTACTAGAGGCACACAACTAGGTGTCGAATCCCTTACACACCATTACACGTCACACGTACGCATGACATGTCCGATATGCATAGATACAACTATGGCATCACAACATAACCATACAACAACACAACATTTATTTAGAAGGCTCAGAAGAGCCTTACATAATGAGTTCATACAGGTAGGGATCACATGACCCGACACTCAAGTCATACAAGAACCAAGCGGAAGCAGAACATGTCTGGGTACACACATCTACTAAAAGTGGCTGGAGGAGTCTGAAAAGCTACAACGACCCTACCAAAGGAACCATACCTCTGTCTGGGATTCCCAAGCTAATCCGGTCAACATCAAACTTCACGTCGTAAGAATCACTAATGAGACCGACGTCTCCTCTGCAAAACATAAATTTAGCAACCGTGAGTACAAAGGTACTCAACAAGACTTACATCAGAACTATCTACATATGCATCAGTATCAATGAAGGGGGTTGTGGAGTTTATTGCAGCAAGCCACCTTTGACTCTTGGCTAACCTGTACTACGACTACAAGTACTTTCTTTGAGGTGGCATAGCCCACACGAGTCCACATATTCACCAACTCAATACACCACTATGGATCCACTCCTGTCTCCCTACGAGAAGGCCATCCATAGCACTCACGCTTATCTTGCGTATTTTAGAAGTATCCATTTCAAGTTATCTATGAACCACATAAGTTTTCCAAGTAGTCCATATCCGAGGACGCGGCTATTCGAACAGATTGATAACCCTGTAGGGGTGTAGTTCTTCACACACGCTCTCGCCACTTATCGCCATGTGCACGTAAAAAGGCACCTCGGCAACCTTCAAGCGGAAGCCCAGCGAGGGAGTCGGCCACGACCGTCAATCACACAAGACCCTAGTCCAGGTTTATCGCCTATTTGAGACTGAACCCGGACGGAAGTCCGGACGAAGTTTCTGCTACGGCCTCAAACGATGTGCGCAGGGTTCCCAAGCCCACCGTTCGGGTGCCACTTGGTACACCGTGCCACTATGTATCTACCGCATCACAGCCCACCCCGTCGGGCAGCGCTATGCACGGATGCCAACACTTTTCCTACAAACACCAGAAACTAGTTGCAACTCCTGGACAGAGATCAATGCGATTAATAGGTTGAGAGGGGTCGAGTTACCGGAACCCAATGTGTGGTAGTATCTTGTCTTGGATAACAAACACATAACTCACTTCTTAAGGACGGTCCCAATGAGACAACCCGCCATGTACTCCTACATGGTCTCTCGTCTCTACCTTTACCAAATCATGTTCACACACTTAGCTCTCACAAAGTACGACATGAACACATCCATTCTGATTCATCGCCCAGATGGATCAGACCCGACATGACTCTAAGCATAGCAGGCAAAGTAAGCAAGCATGGATGAGTAAGCACAACAAGGCTCAAGCAGTTGATACTCATGCTAAGTGGTTTCAACTATTTACTGTGACAAAGACAGGTCATGCAAAGGAATGGGTTCAACTACCGGAAACATGTAACAGTTGAATCGTTATTGTCCTAATGCAGTATAAGAGAACAGGAGCGAGAGAGTGGGTTTATATCAGTATGCTCAAGGGGGGGGGGGTTGCTTGCCTGACTGCTCTGAAGATATTACTTCTCTTCATTAGTGTCAACGATCATAGCGTCGGAACCATCGTTTACCAAGAAGGAACAACACCGACAAAACAAGAAAGGAACACATTCAATGCAATGCAACAAACATGATGTATGACATGGCATGTTAAGGTACTGAGTTCACCTAGCACAATATTTCGTCATATTAATTGAAGTGGAATTCAAATAGGCATCAAATTCCAACTCCAAACTATTTATCAAATTTGTCCTAATCAAGAAATGTCCTAGTTGTTGATGTTAACTTGTTCAAACATGCATGATCATGGCATAAACAGATTCATTGGATTTTTCTGATCATTTTTTGTATATAAATTATTTTCATCCGAGTTATAGATTATTTTCTATGATTTTTAGAAGTTTTAAACATTTTCTAAAAATAGATAAATCATTTTACATTTATCTAAAATCAATAAATCAATTTATTGCGTCAGCCTGACGTCAGGCTGACGTCAACGGTCAACAGGGCCGGTCCAGGTCAAACCTGACCGTCGAGTCCCGCATGTCATAGGCTCAGGGGCTAATTAAGTTAAATTAAAACTAATCTAAATTAGGAGGGGGGCTGGCCCCACTTGCCATTGACCCAGGGGAGGTCAAATCTAGCCCGGTGGGGGTCAAACCCGCCGGCGTTTAGCCGCCGGCGAGGCCCGGGACGGCGGAGAGGCTCGGAAACACGCCACAGGGTGCCGTTTGCTGCGCGGAAGGGCTCATTGGGGAGCTCGCGTCCAACAGAGGCCACAGGACGGCCTGGGGTGGGCTGTGGCGACGGCAGCAAGGAGCTAGGCGGCGACCGGAGCTCGACTGCATTCGGGTTTGGTGTTGCGATGCTCCAACGGGACAACTAGCGCGCTAGGGATGCACTACGGCTTGCTGCGAGCGTGATGGACGCACCGGGGTGACCCAATGGTCACAGGAGATGCTCCGGCGGTGGTCCTCGGCTCGATTGGGGACGGCTGCTAGAGAGCCCAATGGTCAGGCGGCGGTGCTCCTCGGCTCGATTGGGGACGGCTGCTAGAGAGCCCAAACGACCATGGGGAGAGGGGGAAAAGAATCAATGGCTCACAGCGAACTCGAGGAGGTGGTCGGCGAGGTCGGGGATGACTGGTAGCTCGCGAATCGACGGCGGCAAGCTCCGATGGCCGGCAGTGAGGAGGACAACGATGGCGTCTCTACAGTGCCTCTGAGCTTGATTCTATCGGTGGAGAGGTGAAGCGGGTAGACATGGACCCGGGGGATATGCTGGAACGGCGAAACGGCGGCGGTGGCTACGCGTGCGGCGAGCGGCGGCGTTCTCGGTTTCGGTGACAAAGAACAGAGGAGAGGGAGAGAGCGAGAGCGAGAGCGAGAGGAGGCATGGACGGGAGGGGGTCTCGGCGTCCTTATCGCCCTCGCCACGGAGCGGCGGAAGCAGGAGGTGGCGCGGCGCGTGGTCGCACGCACCAGGCACACGCCCTGTCTTCCTAGCGCTAGGGGCTCAGGTGGGCTAGGCCGTGCCAGGTTAGTCTCTGCTCTCCCTTTTCTTATTTCATTAAGTTTCTATTTCCAATTTCTTTAATTTGTTCTGGTTTGTTTAAAATACCAAACCATTTTAGAAAATCCTAAAAATTTATATGTGGCCTGTTATAATATATCCAAAGCCACTCACAGGTTTTCAGAATTATTGGAGCTAGTAAATATTTATAGTATTTTGATAACTCCAATTCAAATAAAATATGTGTTAATTCAAAAATCCAGAAATATCCTAAAATGAAGTGCATCACTTTAGGCAGAGGTTTCACCCTTTTCCATAAATGATGAACTTTTCTCAAGGGCATTTTAGGTTCATTGAAAATAGTTTAAATTTGAACCTAATTGAATTTCATTTGGTGATAGGGTTTAACAATCCCCACTTCAAATTCATTCGAATTTAACATGATGCATGGATGCCATTGATGCAACTAATAACACTATTTCAAATCAATTTCTAGGGCTGTGACATGTCATTTCTGAAGTGCCGCCACGTTTTAGACCACCTCCCCTCAATGAAGAGAATTATGAACCTCACATTAACCCAGACACATATGAAGGAGAATTCTTCCAAGAAACACGTCTTTCCCAAAAACGTTTCAAGAACCGATGTACTTCACCGCAGAACATTGAAGTAGACGGCGACAGTGAATCCGACTTCACCCCTGAGCCGGAATAAGAAGAGCCGGAAGTAGAAGCGGTTACTGCTGCGGATGACCTGTCAATGCTTGACCAATTACATAAAGGAGGCCTTTCACATGTTGTTCCCGATAGTGATGATGATGATGCATTTATTGATGATAGTGATGATGATGATGCATTCATTGTTCCCGGAGCATATATAGATGATCAAGATTATTATTAGTTCATGTCCCGTATTCAATTTTTATTATATACATGATGATGATACACTTAAATTATATACATATTATTATTCATGTCGGTATTCAATTTTTTTTATGTTGTACTAATTTCGTTTACTCTTTGTCATGGCAGGTGTTGAAAGAAGGTGGGCGCGGGACCAGAGCGATCTGTGGCTTCTTCGTCGGCGCGTGGTGGGACGGTACTTCCATTCCACCCAATTCTCTCCGAGAGCGTTGCTCGCCAGTTTGCAGACACACGCGGGCGCTTCTTCATCGGCGTCGATGCCCACCGGGAGACAAGGTCGGGGGAAGAAGAGAGGAGGAGGTAGAGGTACAATGCCCGCGGGAGATGTACGGAGGCTGCTACGCCTTCCTTGCTGCCACCCCCAACTGATTCACTCGAGCACAGGACTGCTAGGGTGGACTCGTCTGAGGTGGAGGCTACGCGGACTCCTATCCACGAGCCTCGGGTCGACGAGCCTTCGACCCAGGAGACTCCTGTCACAGACGCTTCGTCCCACGAGACTCCGGAGCAGAGAAGGGATCAGGCTACGTCCCAGCAGACCCCATGGGATACCTGGCCGGCGTCAGCAGGAGCCGAGTGGCCATGCTGATGGTGGCGGGGATCAGTTTTCTGATAGCGAGGACGAGGTGGTTGAGGGGGCCACCGTCTACCAGCGTGGTAGTACACGGCTCCCGCCCGTGCCGGCGACACGCGAGCAGAGGCCGGTGATTAGGCCTGATGGGAGAAGTGAGTGCATTTACTCTTTTTAACCTTTTGCCTTCACGTTTCTTCAAATATTTAATGCGTTGGCTTTGTCATACTGCAGGGGTTGGAAACACGGCAGGGATGTTCGCAGGCCCAACACTGCCCTTGGTGTGATTTGCCGGCAAAACTTCCCGGTGTTTGTCACGTTGCCTGGTGAGGGTCAGCTTCCAGAGCTAGGATTGACCTGGGAGCACTACTTGGCTGCCCCGACCCCGCCGGAGGAGATGATCGACGGTGTCTTGTGCCACACGAGGGCCGACATGGTGAAAGACAGTTTTGGGTAATTTCTCCTTTACACAATTAAAAATCAACAATAGCTAGTTATTGTACTAATCAGTGTTATCTCGTTTGATTGGAGACCTTCTACAGGTGTGAGGAGGTATACGCGGAGGCCGCGACAAAGGTTCTCGATGGCGAGTGCAGGCGCCTACTACAGAACTTACGGCACGAGGCTCGGCCGCAGGCTGTTCGAGACTACTACGCCTCGCGTGGTGTTAAGAAGGACAAGTCGTCGTGCTGCGGAAAGTTTCTGCAGAAGGAGCAGTACATGAAGGTAATTACCTATTCTTAAGGCCTTGTACTTAGTCTTCTTGATTTGATTCGTAGGCGTAGCGCTCAAATTTCTCTTTACTAACTTAGGTGCCCCCGAGATGGTGTGCGGATAAGATGGATTGTTGGGAGGCGTTGGTGGATGAGTGGTGCTCAGACGGATGGCTAGCCGTCCACAACAATGCCAAGGACTGGCGTGCCAAAATGGTTGGTGTGCCACACCATCAAGGCAGCGCCAACTAATATCAGTCCGGGCGATACTGGGTATGTGGTTTGCTTCATGATTCATGCAATTCATTCTTGATGCTAGCTTGAGCCCTTTACTAATATTTTGTTCCTCTCTCTCTCTTTTAGGTGCACTACAATAACACGGAGGTGCGAGAGGTGTACGACCTCTATGCCATGGCCCATACTGCGTCGTACAAGAAGGCCAAGGCATTCTCTAAGTCTGACCTCGATCATCCGGATAACTTCACCAACATCTCCTCCCAACACAAGCTCGTGAGGTACAGAGATGAGGGGAAGGCGAGGAAAGGGGAGGACTTTAACCTGAGCCAACATCCTATTGATCCAGAGCTGGTGATGATAGCTGGCGGCGGGAGGCCCCATGGCTCGATAGCCATTGGAGATGGACCTATACGGTCTTCTCGCACTCTTTGGGAGATCAAGGCGCGCCAACGAGCTCCTGGTGAGATAAGGCCTCACCCACGGCCAGTCAAGCTCGCCATCGAGGTTAGTCATACGGACTCAGATAGCTTTCCTCCATTACATTGTGTGTGCGAACAAAGATGATTACAACGCTAACAAGGAGTTGTGTTGCAGGCTGCTCTTCAGAAAGAGAGAGAGGTAACCCAAGCGCTTTTGGAGGATAGGGACCGGCAGGCGGCGGAGAAGGAGAGGTAGTTCGAGGAGAGGTCGGCTAGGTTGTTGGAGGAGGAGAGGGGACGGAACGAGGCGTCTTACCAGGCCATGTACGAGCTCTTTGTGGTAAGTTTCTTCTTCATATTAGCCAAATCATGCATGTAATGTTCGTTTCATTAATAAGTAATATGATTGACTTGTCAAAACCAAATGTTGAGTCTATGTGCGAGAAGTCCAGCCAGACCCCTTCGCCGATGCCAGTCATTACCACGGCGGGAACGGTGAGTTTCATTTGAATTGTCATTAGTTACTAGTCTTAACATTTCAGTGTCATCATGCTAACGCGACATTGCAAATGATCTTTGGTGCAGCATAACTCCCGAGCCGCATCGCACGACCCTTCTCCAGGGCATCCTTCTCTAGGTGAAACCGGCCCGAGCAACCCCGGTGCTTCACCTCCGTGATGACGAGGACAGTAAGTTTTCTATAGTGTTTTGCTTAACAAATGCATACTAACCTTGGTTAGCTCATAAATGTCATATACTTAGCCTATTTTCCTCCAAAGGGACATAATAAGCTTACTTAGCTCCAGTATGACCTAGTTTACCTAAGTCAGCTCTAAAATGACCTATACTTAGCTTTGCTTCCTCCAAAATGACATAATAAGCTTACTTAGCTCCAAAATGACCTATTTTACCTAAGTTAGCTCCAAAATGACCTGTACTTAGTTTTGTTTCCTCCAAAATGACATAATACTCTTACTTAGCTCCAAAATGACCTATTTTACCTAAGTTAGCTCCAAAATGACCTATACTTAGCTTTGTTTCCTCCAAAATGACATAATAAGATTACTTAGCTCCAAAATGACCTATTTTACCTAAGTTAGCTCAAAAATGACCTATTTTACCTAAGTTAGCTCTAAAATGACCTATTTTACCTAAGTTAGCTCTAAAATAAGCTTTGTTAACTCAAAAAAGGCATAATCACCTAGGTTAGCTCAATAATGACTTGTACTTAGCTTACTTATGTGAAAAATTGCATAATTAGCTTACTTAGGTCGAAAATGACATAATAATCTTGGTAACCTCATAAATGTCATATACTTAGCTTATTTTCTTGCAAAATGACACAATAAGCTTAGGTAGGTAAAAAATGGCATAATTACCTAGGTTAGCTCTAAAATGACACAAATAAGCAATAAGAAGAAGAAAAACAAGAGGAGAAATAGAAAGAGAAGAAAAACGCTTCTTCTTCTTCTTGTTCTTCTTCTTATAGATCTTCTTCTTCTTCTAGATCTTCTTCTTCTTCTAGTATTCTTCTTCTAACTTTCTTATTTCCCATTTTGCAGATTTGATTCAGTTCACGGAAGCTTGCATTGATGGAGTTCTTGTGTTTACTTTCTGTTTTGATTTTGTATCGATGAACAATGTAAAACTTGCTACCTATGGATGAAACTATTGTAATATGGATGAAACTATGTATGTATGATGAAACTTGCACTTTTGATTTGGTATGTTTGTTGGATGATCATATCCATATGGCAGGGATATAATTTCTGTGATATATATATATATATCATATATTTGCCTGTGAAAATGCTTGGATATAAGAAAAAAAAAGAATAACAAGGGGCAATACAGGCTCTTTGCCGTCTGCCACAGATGGCAAAGATGCCACGTGGCAGCAACCTGTGCAACCTGGGAGCACCAGGTCTGAGCCATTTGGTCACTTTGCCGTCTGCTGGCAGACGACAAAGGAGCTGCTCACTTTGCCGTCGGCTGGTGGACGACAAAGAAGCCCATTTGTCCAGGTGGCCCATCCTGCCACTTTGCCGTCTATGGCAGACGGCAAAGGAGCTGCTCTCCTTACCGTCGGCGGGCCGATGGCAAAGGCTGCCGTTAGCCCCCTAACGGGGCTAACCTGATTCCTGTGCCGTCCACTAGCTTTACCGTCTGCAGGTCCTAGATGGCGGACGGCAAATATGTTTGTCATCCGCTATTTAAAAGCCGACGACAAAGAGCCCCTTTAACGGAGTTTTCTGTGCCGGACGTGGGACCGTCTGCTGGCAGACGGCAAAGGATTTTGCCGTTCGCAAGCCTATCCAATGCCATCTGCCATGGCAAACGGCAAAGTACCTGATTCCTGTAGTGATATAGGTAGGTATGGTGGACTCATAAGCCAAAACTGGGTTTAAGGATTTTGGATGCACAAGTAGTATTTCTACTTAGTACAAGTGGAGGCTAGCAAATAGATTGAGAAGCAACCAACCAAGAAATGAAAATTCACATAAGTGAGCATTGAGCATAACTAACACCGAATAATGAACGATAAGTAGGATGTAACTTCATTGCATAACTATTGACTTTCGTGCATGGATAGGGAATCACAAACCTTAACACCAATATTGTTACTAAAGCATAATTACTCACTAACATGACTCACATATTTCTATCATCATGTCTCAAAATTATTACGAAGAATCAAGTTTAATTTGTTCAATGATCTTCATGAAAGTTTTTATTATATCCTCCTTGGATATATATATATCACTTTGGTACTAGTTTCATATATTGCCATTGCTTTTTGACAAGCTCAAACAAATTTAAGTGAAGCACATGAGCATAAATATTTCATCTCTCAAAATAGTATAAGTGAAGCATGAGAGGATTTCTTCAAAATTTACTAACTCTCAAATTAATCTAAGTGAACCATGAGATTATTTCTACAAAAATTTCCAAGCACACCGTGCTCAAAAAGATATAAGTGAAGCACTAGGGCAATTCTATAGCTCAAAAAGTTTAAGTGAAGCATATAGAGCAATTCTAACAAATCATAGCATAATTTTAGCTCTCTCAAACAGGTGTGTCCAGCAAGGATACAAGTGACAAGCTAACAAACAAAGCAAGTAAAGACTCAAATGATACAAGATGCTCCAAGCAAAACTCATGATATGTGACGAATAAAAATATAGCTCCATGTAAAATACCGATGGTTGTTAGAAGAAAGAGGGGATGCCACTCGGGGGCATCCCCAAGCTTAGTTGCTTGTTTCTCTTTGGATATATCTTGGGGGTGCTGTAGCATGCCCAAGCTTAGGCTCTTTTCACTCCTTATTCCTTTATCCATCGTGATCTCACCCGAAACTTGAAAACTTCAATCACACAAAACTCAACAAAATCTTCGTGAGATCCGTTAGTATAATAAAGCAAAGCACTACTTTAAGTGCTGTTGCAAACCCATTCATATTTTATTATTGCATTATAGCTACTGTATTTTAACTTTACCATGGCTCACACCCTTCTATACAACCTATAGATTCATCAAAACAAGCACATAATGCAACAAAAACAGAATCTGTCTTAAACAGAACAGTCTATAGTAATGTGTACTCTAACCATACTTATGTAACTCTAAAAATTCTTACAAATTAGTACAACTTAAATAATTTGTATAGCAATACTGTGTTAAAATTTAAGCTCAATATCACGTTCTAGTAAAAAATGAAAATTCGAACACTGGAGGCAAAGTTTCTATTTCAGATTCTGCATCGCTTCTACTCATCTTATGAATCATCCTAAAGGCTCTACTTGGCAGAAACACTAAATAAAACATAAAAACACAATCATAACAGAGGAATAATTGTGTCAACACTCAAAAACAGAAAGGGAAAGACAAAAATAAATTTATTCATTGGGTTGCCTCCCAACAAGCGCTATCATTTTACGCCCCTAGCTAGGCATAACGCATAGATTCAAGTATTGTCATCATTGGTTTTGGATCCATAGGATGCTCTCATGATTGATTCATATGGTGGGTTAATTCTTGTTCTAGGGAAGTGTTCCATACCCTTTCTCGGTGGATACTGAAATCTAATATTGCCTTCTTTCATATCAATCACGACACCTATAGTGCGGAAGAACGGTCTACCAAGTATAATGGGACAAGACGGATTGCAATAAATATCAAGAACAATAAAATCTATGGGCACATAGTTCCTATTTGCAAGAATAAGAACATCATTAATTATTCCCAATGGCTTTTTAATAGTAGAATCCGCCAAGTGCAAATTAAGAGAGCATTCTTCAATATCGGTGAGACCAAGCACATCACATAAAGATTTCGGAATCGTGGAAACACTAGCACCCAAATCACATAAAGCTAAGCACTCATAATTTTTAATCTTGACATTAATGGTAGGTTCCCACTCATCATGTAATTTTCTAGGAATAAAATCTCCAACTCCAACTTTTCTTCAAAAGATTTCATCATGGCATCAACGATATGTTTAGTGAAAGCTTTATTTTTCTCATAAGCATGGGGTGATATCAACATGGATTGAAGCAAAGAAATACATTCAATCAAATAGCAACTATCATAATTAAAGTCTTTGCAATCCAAAATAGTGGGCACATCACTAGTTAAAGTTTTGACCTCTTCAAACCCACTTTCATCAAAATTTTCATCAAGATTTTCACCCTCCAAATTATTGGGACACCTTCTAGCCAAAGTTGACTACACTTCAGTCCCTTTATCATAAATCTTAATATTACTAAACAAGGAATCAATAGAAGAAACAACAATCACTTTAAGATCTTCATCATTTTTATGAAGGTGATCATTAGAAAACGATTTTTCTAATAATTCTCTTTTAGCGCTAAGCATAGCGGTTCTTTTCTTACTTTCATCCATAGAGACATATGAAGCTTTAATTGATTAATTAATTTTAGGCACAAAAGCTTTGAACTTGAGATTTTCCACATCATGAGAAATTCTATCAATGCTTCTAGACATATCATCAATCTTATTCAACTTTTCTTCTATTGTAGTATTGAAAGCCTTTTGCGCATTGATAAATTCTTTAATATTACTCTCAAGATAAGAATTGTTCCTATTATTATTGTAAGAGGAATTACCATAGGACTTACCATAATTGTTAGAGGAATTTCCAGGAAAAGGCCTAGGATTAAAATTACCCCTATAAGCATTGTTATTGAAATTGTTTCGCGAGACAAAGTTCACATCTACGGAATCACTATTTTGATCAATCAAGGTAGACAAAGGCACATCATTAAGATCAACAGGAGCATTTTTACTAGCAACCAATTTCATCAAAGCATCAACCTTATCACTCAAATTACTAATTTCTTCAACCGAATTAACTTTTTTACTAGTAGGTGCTCTTTCACTATGCCATTGTGAATAATTTGCCATAATATAACCTAGAAATTTAGTAGCTTCCCCCAAAGTAATTTCCATAAAAGTATCACTCGCGGCGGAATCTAAAATATTTCTAGAGACAAAATTCAATCCCGCATAATTTTTTTGTATGATCAGCCAAAGATTTAAATCATGAGTAGGACAATTTCTTAGCATCAATTTCATTCTTTCCCAAGATTGTGCAACATGTTCATGCTCAAGTTTCTTAAAATTCAAAATTTGTGTCCTAAGGGAAATAATTTCTGCGGGCGGAAAATACTTAGGGATAAAAGCATCCTTGCACTTATTCCAAGAGTCGATACTATTGCGAGGCAAAGAGGAAAACCAAATTTTTGCACGATCCCGCAAGGAAAAAGGAAATAATTTCAACTTCACTATATCATTGTCCACATATTTTTTCTTTTGCATATCACACAATTTTTGCACGAACGTGTTTAGATGGGACACGGCATCCTCATTAGGAGTACCGGCAAATTGATCTTTCATGACAAGATTCAACAAAGCGGCATTAATATCACAAGACTCCGCACTAGTGGCGGGAGGAGCAATCAGAGTACTAATAAAATCATTGTTATTAGTATTGAAAAAATCACACAACTTGGTGTTTTCTTGAGTCATCGTGACTACGCAAACAAGATTGCAAGCAAGCAAGAGATCTGATGAGAAAAAGGCAAACGGGAAAAAGGGCGAATAAAATATCAAATTGGTGAAGTGGGGGAGAGGAAAACGAGAGGTAAATGGCAAATAATGTAATTGCAAGTTGATGAGATTTGTGATTCGGAACCTGGTAGATGATGATGGTGTCTCCTCGTCGTCAGAGATTGGCACGTAGAAGAGACCACTTCCTCCCCGGCAACGGCGCCAGAAATTCCTTTGACATGGCTTGAGACGGTGTCGGTATTTCCCCAAAGAGGAAGGGATGATGCAGCACAACGACGGTATGTATTTCCCTCAGTTATGAAACCAAGGTATCGAACCAGTAGGAGGATTGCCACCACCTAATAAGCAGCCCCTGCACACAAAGAACAAATATTTGCAACCCGACGCGAAGGAGAGGTTGTCAATCTCTCTATGGTCAAAAGATAGAATAGGTAGTGATAGATTGGAGAGATAGATCTCTCAAGAACACAAAATAAAAAGAGCAAATAAAAAGTGCAGCAATATATTTTTCGGTTTTTGGAATAATAGATATGAAAACAAAAGCGGCACAGAGATAGATCGGAAAGCAATATGTTGGAAAAGTAGACCCGGGGGCCTTAGGTTTCACTAGTGGCTTCTCTCATGAGTATAGCACACGGTGGGTGAACAAATTACTGTTGGGCAATTGATAGAAGATCAAATAATCATGACAATATCCAAGGCGATGATCATTATATAGGCATCACGTCCAAGATAAGTAGACCGACTCCTGCCTGCATCTACCACTATTACTCCACACATCGACCGCTATCCAGCATGCATCTAGTGTATTAAGTTCATGGAAAAACGGAGTAATCCAATAAGAACGATGACATGATGTAGACAAGATCTATTCATGTAGGAATAGACCCCACCTTGTTATCCTTAATGGCAACGATACATGCGTGCCTTGCTGCCCCTTCTGTCACTGGGAAAGGACACTGCAAGATCCACTACAAGAAATATGGTCGACAATGACCCTCTATTTTGGTCATTGAATCATCATTGTTTCTAATTTATGACCTTCTTATGACCAAAATGAGAAGGTCAACAGTTGGCCATCAAGAACGAACAAACTTGACCTTTCTATAGTTTTGGTCATAGTTTTTATGACCAAAACAATTAGGTCGTTACCAAAATTTTGGACATAACCCATGTGCCTCATCCACGTAGTATCTGACATGGCTAAGCTGATGTGGCACCATCCACGTGGCAAACATGATGACATGGAACAAATAGTGACGTGTACCATGCATCAGATATATGACCTGGCACCGGTGATTATCATAAATTTATGCAAGCCTAATGGGCTAAGCCCAAAAAGTTTGGCCCGTAAAACTATTTTGCATTTTGTTGGGCCACAACCCATATCCGATACATTATTTCAACAACCTATTTCTGATCCATTATTTTCCTCAGGAAGAACTTATTCGGTCTAATTTTTAACCATCTATTTTTTAATCATTTTATTTTAGACGAGAAATTTGTAGGATAAACATGAAGTTACTATTTCTATGATGTGCAAAATACATCCACCTACTGTACCGACTTTCATTCTCAGATGTAAAATTACAAAGATAACTTTTACATTAACCCAGCAGAAACTAAGATTACACAGCCAAGACAAATGGTATAACAAAAAACATAGCCTATTCAGCGCTAAAACAAGCAGCGACATCATATAACAATAGCATGTCTCCATTGTCTTCCTCCTCTAGAATTCTGAGAAACATCCTGGCATTGGAAGGGACAACACATGAGAAAAATTAAGCATGACATGACATGAAATTAATTCAACAAGCTGAGAGTAGACTACAAACAGCGTATAAGCAAGTCATGGATGCAAGTAGCGATAATTTTAGGGGGTTTATGTGGCTGCACGACCCATCTTAGGTTTCTTCCATAAATCATGTTATGACAAGTACTAAATACTAGGAAGTTATAATTCATATCAGTTAAGTGCAAATAGACAGAGCTTAAACACTATAGTAGACAGAGCTTAATTAAATGCAAATCTATATCAAATTATATCATGAACCCTCCATGAGATAATTTGATCTACTGTTGTCACTGTGTCACACATGCATTAAAGTGAAGCATACAACTTCTACAATCTATAAGAAATTACTCCGTCCGTAAAGAAATATAAGAGCGCTTAGTAGTGATCTATAAACGCTCTTATATTTCTTTAGAGGGAGTACTAAAGAACCTGGAAAATTGAGAATGAAGACAAGTGAAGTTTTCATACATGTGTCCACGAGAGAAAGCAAATGTTAAAGACCTGAGGACATATTAGCAATACTGATTGCAAAAAAGCCAAATAGATAGTGCACAATATCCCTGACCATCAATGGTTTCAAATAGATAAAGAACAAGCTGATGTGGTATGTGTTTTGATTCCATCCCCTGCATCCAGCCAACGGTTGCATCATAAGAAAATGAAGAACATGCTGGTACAACGCATGAAGGGCTCGTCAGATTACTTAGAACTAGTAGCATCAGTAGGTGCCCAAATCTTATACACACACGTGGAGACTATGCAAAAACAAAATATTCTCCTATCTTGGCGGATATCAATCATAGGAGAGAAAAGGGAGCATTACCAGGTTGAATGAGTCCACATGTGGACATGTGGTACTTGTCGTCGCATCGGCTAAGGTTGTAGTTGATGTGCTCTAGATCTGAATCGCCCTCCCTACACATAATCACAGATCATTACTCCGGTGACAAACAATGCATGGTAAATAAAATGTTGTGGTTAATCCTAATAAAAGAAAAGAATATTCACTATTTTACAATAATTAGTTACAAGCAAGGTACATATATCCTACAACCACATTCGCAGTATTTACATCACACATTGCTTAAAAAATGAGAGATGTGTATCTAAACAAGATCATGGTGTGAAGGAGTAATGCAAATCATGTGATTTATGATCACACCTGTTCATCCTCATCCCATACTTATCCCTGAATAGGAACACCTTGAACTAGAGTAGTTGTACTCGGCGTCGCCATTCCATTCTCCCAATCACAATTAATCCTTGTATCCATGTGTCCTGGACAGGTTCGAAATAACAATCAAAAAAGGATAAGCACTTGGTATTGTATCATTAATTCTCTTACATTCACTGGCACTTTACAAATGTGCTTCAATATTGCGACATCAGAGAACCATTTTGCAAGCATGCATATGCAGAGTGTCCCCTCTGTATCATTGGTACAAGGCTACAATCATGGTAGGATCGCTCATAGGCAACCCTCATCATCTGGTTCAGTCATTATCCCTCAAATCTAGTTAACCATAGAAGAGTTTCATTTTCAAAACACAGTATTCTCCCAAAAGCAAAAGCTAAAAACAGTTTCTCAAAAACCACTAGACATCTACCATGAGAATAGACAATAAACAACTCAGAAAATAGAAAAACATGTATGCACAAGGCGGCTCAGATATAAAATGGGTTGTAAGTTTGTTTATCAGCATGGAGAGATAAATCTCTTCAGAGTAGTGCATGATTTTTCTCATCATAGCCTTTTGCTTATACAAAGCATCCATTTTGCAGACAGAATTATGAACAGAAAACAAAGCAATTCATATGCAATGCAACAAGGGTCAGGAAACAAATTGAAGAACTGAGTGGCTAAAGGAAAAATACAGTAGCAACCAACAAAGACAATGGTAGGATCGTACTTGGGCAACCCCCATCATCTGGTTCTGTACATTATTCCCCTAACCATTATCTTAAGACTTTAATTTTGAAAACTAAAACATTCTCCCAATGGCAACAGCAGGAAAAAGTTTCTGAAAAAATACTACATCTATAGCAAGAATATCCAATAAATAAGAATTACAAAAGTAGGTATCCATGAGACGGCTCAGATATAGGACGGGTTGTAAATTTGTTTATCAGCACAAAGAGATAAATCTCTCCAGAGTGGTGCATGACTTTTCTCATCATAGCATTTTGCCTCGCTAGGAAGCACAATGTCATGTATTACTTCAGGAAGCACAATATAGAATACTTCAGATTTGTAATATACACCAGTAAGCACAAGAACTCACACCTCAATCAATCTTACTATTAAAATAACCAGGCACTAAAGCAACATAACATTATAATTTATACAATATCTTAGATTTGTGGATTGATGTCATATTATACCTGGTTCATAAAGAGGCTCTCCCTAAAACAGGGGTTTGAATCCACAAAGCATCCATTTTGCAGACATAATCGGTCATTGACAAATCATAAATCCACAAGCAGAACATAACAAAAAAATAGATAAATATTTGTCGGTGAAACGCGATTGCCATGTCGAGGCTCAATGACTCACTTTTGGAGCGTCAATCCCTCATGAAAGAAAAATCAATCAAGGGTCCATTAGCAGCATTGCAGTCAGGAACAACAGAAAGTATATACGAAATTTATGGTTGCCAAAGAGCAGCATGGGAATCATGATTGTTCTACTTCTATCTTTTATAATCTTTAAAGGTGACCAAGGATAAGAAGCTAAGCTAGCAAGTAATGCACACCAAATTAATTTCGTCCCCCCCCCCAACTCACAAAAAGGTTTCTCTCTGTGTAAAACATTTCCAGTGGACATTTTTATCCTAGTGAGATTTGTAAGGAAGTAGATCTCAGCACACATATGTACTATTCTATCTTGTCCAGACATTTCACTCACGATTTCAATTCGGGCAAGCATAAATGTTGTTGAGTTGTGTATACGATAGGTAATATTCCCTTGTAGTGATAACAAATTTATCTACAAAACAAACATGTCCATTGGATTGAAGAGCGGGACGAGCACGTACCAACAGAAGGGGTATAGGGTCTAGTCGAGGTCGAAGGCGAGGAGAGGGAGCACTTTGAATAGGTCCAGGATCTGCAGCAACTCGTCCTTCACGCGCTGCCGGCAGCCTTGTTGTCGTTCTCATTGGCCACATGGATCCACATGGATCACTATATTTATTAGACTAAATATCCCTAAAAATAGACTAAATTGTTTTTGCATATTCATTGCTGAAAAAATTATTCTGATTCAAGTTTGGGGCTTCTCCTTTTGAGAATGCAAAACAGAGATGGTTATGTCCATTGGGGAAACTTACGTTTCGTGTGGCACTCCTTTTGTCACTAGTGTTGTGTCTGTAAACACTTTTTTTATTTAATTAGCCCAATCAAAAAACTGTTACAAGTAGAGTTCATTCCCTTAAAGTACAGTAGTCGAGTTGTTATGTAGTGGTTGCATCGAGCTTGTTTGCCCATTGTTACAGGTTCAAAACCAAGCATGCTGCATTTCCAGTCTTTATTTCTTACACCCATACATGGCAATGGGTTGCACCCATGGGGCCCACATGTTTGTGTTGTGCACATGTGTGGGGACCCCGACTCATAAGTCGAGATCACCGAATGAACGTGCACAGTGATCCCAGAGATCAATGCTCACTGAACACACAGAAACTGAATAACAAGAGTCTTACATCCATTACATACCGTTGTACTAAAAAATGGCCTCTATGACCAAGTCTACATAAACTTGCAGCGGAAAATCTTCAACGATAGCATGAACCCATGCCATCTGCCTTAACCCTACAGGCATTCTGACTGGGAAGCGTCCTAGCTCGCATGTTCGTCACCAAGATAATCTTCATCATAACCTGGTCTTTCATGCCTGGCCAATAAAATAACCAGTGGCAAGCCAATGAGTACTTTGAATGTACTCGCAAGCAACCCATGTTTGGAACAAGGTACAACAGAGCATGATATAGCACTAAGTAGGTAATTTTTGCAGAAAGCTAGTTTTAAGTGCAATGACATGATCAAGTAGCGTAAGTATGCATGCATCAACAATTGACAGGTATTCATATGAACAAGACACAGTTCTCATCATAAGCAGGGGTTGAACATCCCATGTTCATCATCATGCCAAGTCATCGGACTTAGCTCAAGTACCATCTTTGTGTCATCCACACACACACACACACACACCAAGTTTGTGAAAACACCGGACGTAGTTTAAGCAGGACCTCCAACTGTCCATGATCATGGAAACGGCTATTCGAATAGTTTTACACTCTGTAGAGGTTGCACACTTTACCCACAAGACTCGGGGAACTTCCGTGTCATCCATGACTCGCGGTATATTTCATACCCGAGGTAAGCACCCGAACAATGCCTTTCCCCTAGCGATAATAAACAAAGAGTCCACTCGTTGGTGCCATCCCTCGGGATATACATCACATGTATCATCCATGAGGGCACGCAACGGTGTGCCCGGTGCCTCTAGAGACAGCACATGGTCGCCCTACCAGGCATGACCCCGTATCAAGAGTGACCTCGTCACTCCCGCCACTAGTAATGCGGGCTCTATGCTAGTACCCACCAAGGTAATAAACAAAGCCATGTCCCATAAGGGGTATCGCGGTTGTACATGTAAGGTTGGGACGGTCAGCAAATCTTAAAACTCTCCGTTTTTGAAAACACACACACACAACTTGCTCCGGTACACCACTTCTTTATCAAGTGGTTACCTAGCTCATCATCAACTCCCTCGGGCATTAGTGGCACCCGACGGGGTTTTCGAAAAGTCTTTGAAATCATTTTATTTCCATCACCATGCATATTCCCGTCCCATTTGCGTAGCAACTAGTAGCACCTAACTACTCCCACCCGCACAACCCTCATATGGATGGTAGGGTCATGCACGATGCAAGCATCAACGCTAAAGTATCGGAGGCATCCCACCGAAGTGGTCACCACATCAACATGATCAACATCACGGAAATAAGTGCTATATGCCATGCAAATAAAAGGTTTCATAGTGATAGTCAAAGGGCTGCTTGCGTGGCTTAGCAACGTCTTCGAGGTCTTCACACACTTCTCGTCCACTCCGAGCACTTCGTCTACCTCGTCAACGATCGCCGGAAATAGCCGCAATAAGAAACACAACAAGCAGACAATGAAAGTGCTCTATAAATAGGAGTTGGATTTTTCTTGGACATCTCTGGTCATAAGAAAAATACCAAAAATATCTCTACTGAAGTTGGATCAACGAGGCTTTTTAAATGGTCGAAGTGAAGGGATTAATGGTCTCATGAGAGGTCTACAGAAAATATTTGACAAACATAGGTGAATGCACCCATCATATAGGTCATGATTTTAGAAACATGTGGGAAGTGGTTTTACTGGATTTGGAGTTGGTATGAATATTCTAGGGATTTGCAAAGTGGATATATATGAAGAAATGGCCCAATAGTTAACATAGAGGAAAAAGTGTAAGTAAGAATGTTAACCATATCTAGAAATATTTTTAGAGTCTCTGGAAATTTAAATCACTCCATTTGGAGTTGATTTGGGCACTCTAGGAATTTTACAAAGTGGGATCTATAATAAAAGAAATGACCAAATCATTGATGGAGGAGAAAATGTTATATGCAAAAGTGTGCAATGCACATATTGGGATAGAACATGATTTTAGAAGTCTGTAGAAACTGGAATCATCAAATTTGGAGTCCATATGAATTTCTTATGAATTTCTTAGCTTCTGAAAAAAAAGAGAAATGGATTATACCGAATGGGCTAAAATGCGCACAGTGCACAGGATAAGCAGATGGGCCGGCCCGGTTGCTTG
The DNA here is from genome assembly GCA_039707655.1 of Elymus sibiricus. Lineage (NCBI taxonomy): Eukaryota > Viridiplantae > Streptophyta > Magnoliopsida > Poales > Poaceae > Elymus > Elymus sibiricus. The sequence continues at coordinate 213,086,592 of CM077665.1, read as the reverse complement.
GCCTGGCCGCTGGGGCAACGCCGAAGGCGTATTTTTGCTGTTGCGCCTCCATCGCAGGGAGGCGGCTTGCCTGAGGGCGCCTCCACTTAACAGGAGCCGGGCCCCACCTGCCAGTGGCCCAGCCCCCGTTGGCTGGCCGACCAGCGGGACCCGCTGTCAGGTTCTTCTTCCTTCTCCTGCTCGATCGGATGGGAAGGGGAGGTCGATCCTGTGCTGGCACCCGCTCCTCCGGCCATCCCCTGCGATGCCGCGCTCGCTGGCGAGGTCAGGTGGCCGCGCCGCGCCCAACCCAGCGTTGTGCGCCCGCAAGGGAGGGCCACGGCGGTGCCAGCTATGATGGCCGCGGAGGGGGGCCGTCGGGCGTTGCTGGACTCGGGCGCCCATCGTCCTGAGAGAGGACGGAGGCGAGGGGGTGGCTTCAACGTGGTTGGGGAAGGTGCTGGGTTAGCCAAGGGGAGGAGAGAAGCTCCGGGTCACCCGAATTTGGGGCGCAGGCCAGCGGCGGCTTCGGTCATGGAAATGGTGGGAGGGGCACAGGGGGTCGAGGATCCGGTCCAGGGGCTTCAAGGGAGGCAGAGGGGGCGAAGGGAGCTGCGAGGGGCGCTCGGGGCCGGCTTATATAGCCTAGCCGAGGTGCACCATGGACCAAGTCCATGGCAGCGCTTTGTGAGCTCTGCAGAGGAGAGAGGAGAGCGAGGGAGGAGAGGGCCGACCACTCAGGGTGTTGAGGACGTCGAGTAGACCTCGGGAGACACAACCGCGAGGCCCAAGGCTATCGGGAGGCTCGGATTGGGCAAAGTACAGTGCGGGGGAGCACTGTAGCGTGCCCCAGAGCGCGAGCTTTGCATGCCCATGCATGTCTTTGGCATGTAGGGCGCGGCCACTGGTGTCTAGGGTATCTAGGAGGGAGTTAACAAAGTGGAGAAGCATAGGATGCTCCGGAGGGTGGCTGGAATGGAGAGGGGAGGGTAAAACTAGCTCTGTCTTGGCTGTCCAGGGAGGTAAATGGGGATTTTTCCCCATCAATAATTGAGCCATGGATTTGATATTGGTACTAGGGGTGCAAGGTACCTACAAGAGTCTGTGGTAAAAATTTAGGCCCAAGGAGAACTCATATGGTATCCCAATTATTGATCACAAAATTGTTGTAGAAGGTGTTTGATGGATGATTGGGCAAGCAAATGGTGTTTACTTGCCATGATATTTACCAGGATTAGATAGGAGGTAAAAATGAGATGGGTCACAAGATTTGAGCCCATTTGAGGAAAGTTGACAATGTAGACTTGGTAAACCTTAGAAATGGACAGAAATGGATTTTCTTAGATCTAGCTATGCAAATCCATTCTCCTTGATGCACCACTTTGTGTTGTGGAATTGTTTGAGTATTAGAACATGCCCAAAAAGTTTGGGATCAAAGAGAGAAACCTGATAATGCAAACATTCCCAATTCTTGAAATCAACAGAAATGAGTTTGAGGGGGTTTGGACAAGTTAATCTATTCTCCTTGATGCACCACTTGATGTGGATGCATTGTTGGAGTATTAAAACATGTCCACAAAGTTTGGGAACAATAGGGGAAAGTTGGCAATGTAGAGTTGCTCAAATTTGGATCTGGACAGAGAGGTGTTTTGGATATTTTTGGGAACCTAATAAATTGGGATTGAGATGAAACTTGTCAAGATGATCACATATGTCACATGTGACATGCAAGAATTTTCTTGGATTTATTTGAGAATATTTCTTATAGAAATATTTCAAATGCTTGAAATAGGCAGAATTGGTTTTGAAGGGTTTTATCCAATATTTTGAACATGACCATGTGTTTAAACTCTTATATATGGACAATATATGTCCACTGAGTTTTCCTAAATTTTCTCAAATATTATTAAAGCATAAAAATAATTTTTCCTAATAAAAGACCATTTCTGGCCTTAAGAAAAAGCCTTTAGATAAAATAAGAAAATAATCTTTAAAAATAATATTTTGTGGTTTTGGGAAGTTATATATATAGTGGGTTCCAAATAAATCTTTTGGGGAAAAATATTCCACCCAATTTGAGGACTTGTAGTACAAACCTCAATTCAGTGGTTTTTGAAAACCTAAATTGAATAAGTGCTTTTTGGCCAAAATAATATTGGATAAAAATAGTTTTAGGTCCTATACACATGGTATGGTCATTGGTCAAGAGCTTAGGTCAAGGAAAATAGTTTTGAGAGTAGGAGGAAGTTATATGAATATAGAGCACTAGCAAGCAATCAAACAAGCAAGTAAATAGCACACAAGCCAAGCATTCATAGGCACTCAAAAAGTTTTAATTGGCCCTAATTTTTGAGTCATGTTAACTTAGTCATGAGGCAAAACACAGGGTGTGACAACATGGCAGTCCTGCTGATAGGTTCATATGACACATGGGTCCCATCTATATGTATAGTTGATACCTAGTCAAAATTGACATGTAGACATGACACATAGTTAAAATTGACACGTATACACGACACGTAGGCAAAAGTGTTGAGGTGTCGCCCAGTCACCTCCACTCATATGATTATGACCTTATTATTGGTCATGATGGATCTGAAAAAGGATAATGAACAATACTACACATCTTAATGACTATTTTGTGCAAAGGGATTATGACCTTATGAACAAAATTGTCATAATTTAATAGGGTTTGGACCCTCACGGACTCTCCATGACCAATTTCTAAATTTTTGTCATAAATCAATGACCAATTAGACCACCGTCATTAGTTTTGGTCATAATTGAGTGTTTTTCTTGTAGTGATAGAACCCATCACAAAGCACCTCTTCCCATGGCAAGAAAAATCGATCTAGTCGGCCTAACTAAACCAAAGATTTGAAGAAGAAATACGAGGTTATAAGTAATCATGCATATAAGAGATCAAAGAAGACTCAAATAATATTCATGGATAGAAACTGATCATGAACTCAAAATTCATCGGATCCCAACAAACACACCGCAAAACTTTACATCAAATAGATCTCCAAGAGACAATTGTATTGAGAATCAAAAGAGAGAGAGGAAGCCTTCTAGCTACTGCCTACGGACCCGTAGGTCTATGGTGGACTACTCATGCATAATCGGAGAGCCACCAATGAGGATAATGGACCCCTCCATGATGGTGTTAGATTGGATTTCGAGGTTCTGGAACTTGCGGCGGTTGGATGTGTCTTTCGTCGACTCCCCTAGGGTTTTTTGAATATTTGGGTATTTATAGGCATCAGAGGCGGTGGAGAGGCGTCCCGAGGTGGGCACAACCCACCAAGGCGCGCCCTGGTGTCTTATGCCCTCCTCGGCCTTCTTCTCCGGCACTTCTTTGGCCCACTGCATGTCTTCTGGGCCCAAAAAAATCTCCAAACAGTTTCGTCGCGATTGGATTCTGTTTGGTACTGATATTCTGTGAAGTAAAAAAAAGCAAAAACAGCAACTGGCACTTTGGTGCTATGTCAATAGGTTAGTCCCAAAAATTGAAATAAAGTTGCTATAAAGTGATTGTAAAACATCCAAGAATGATAATATAACAGCATGGAACAAGCAAAAATTATAGATACGTTGGAGACGTATCAGTCCCCCACCTCCCGCCCAAACAGGGGAGAGCAGGGGAGGCAAGGCCAAGCGGGCGCCGGCGCCGTTCCGATGGCTCAGGCCGCCTCCGGCGAGGACCAGACCATCTGCCTGCTCGGGGTGAAGATCCGCACCCCCAGGGGTCTTCATTTTTGCCGGGGAGTGCCAAATTGAGCACAGCATCAGCCGTGGGGGACTCCGACGACCGCGGCCATGGAACTCGGCGTTCCGGCCATCGGAGGGGGCAAACAGAGGGGGGAGTAGCTCGTGGAGATGTCGTTGGTGCCTTGATGCATCATAGGGGAGGGGAGAGTCGTCGGGGAGCTCGAGTCCGAGCGAGATCCGAGGCGGCATTGTCGGCCGTAGGAGGAGGAGAGGGCACGGGAGTACGAATGGGGAGGCATGGGAGGTAGTTGAGAGGGGCAGAAGCGCACTAGGTGCGTCTCAGGTGCTCGGGGAGAGGCTGAAATAGGGGGCGGCGGAGTGGGGCTCGGGTTGCCACCGGATGCCCTCAGGCGTGGTGAGCACGTGCGCCTGAGTAGTGTTGGAGCCTTGTTGGCATCGGGGAGGATGTGGGAGGTCATGGGGGATTCCCTGGCGCGTGCTGGTGCTCTATCGAGGCCGGACACGAGCTACAAGAGACAGCCCATGGCAGAGCGCCGTTGTTGCAGGTCAGCAGCATGGTCACCACGCCACTTCATGTCCAGAGCATCATTTTGGTCGGACAAAGTTTTCTAACGTGTTAGGCACGTGCACTAGGGTACCCTGGTGAGGTGTGGATCCATATGGAGCTGGGTAGAAGTGGTTTCTATAGAAGGTTAGTTTGCAGCAGCAAACTTGGGGGCCAGATAAGGTTTTTTTACCATGAAGACTGCAGGTCTTATGCCCCACAACAATTTATTAATCAAAACAGCATATGTACAAAAAGTCCTCAAGAGAGGGAAGGAAATCTACCTCTAAAACTAGAAAGAAAAGAGTACAAGTGTGGAGCTCAAGGAGGCAAAAAATCAATCCATATGAGGAGGGAATCTTTGTATTTGTTCTTGATTGTATGAGTGAGGAGGGTAATGTCATGAATGAAATCACTTCTCCATTTCCTGAAGGATATTTTGATGTGCGTGAAAACCAGTTCTCCATCTCCAGACAAGGGTTTTTTACTGAAGTGTATAAGAGGTAAAAGGTTGTCTGGTGGTCTTAGGCATGGAAGAAGTACATTTCCACCAAATATTAGTCCTTGGATAAAAGTGTACATGGAACTTGTAGTTCAAGTCTACATTTGCTGCCATAATCTAGGATTAGATGAACTGCTCAATATTCCCATATGTGCATGCCATTTTTGAGTGTGGTAAGATGCATTAGCATACCAGAGGTTCTGTGGAAATACTTGGGGGCATTTGCATGAACATAATAATGGGAGAGAGGAAGCAGAGGTGTTGCCATTGGAAAAAGAGAGGGAAAGTGAGGGAGTTACCCCCAAATAATTGAGCAGAGGCCATATCAAAGTTACAGGAGGTAGAAGGGGGTATAGAATGCTGTGGTAAAAAGGTGAGGGCAAAGGGAATATTTTTGGGTCAACTTAGCTTGTCCACTAGCTTATGGCAGAAGGTGTTTGTGTTGTGTTTGGGCTAGGTAGATGAATCCTATGACCTTGATATTTACTAGGAGTAAATAGTAAGACCAATTGGTCCAGCCCACAAATTTCCAACTCATTTGAAAAAAAGTTGCCAAAGCAAACTTTGTAAACCCTAGAAATCAACAGAAATAAGTTTCTATAGATCTGGTCATGCTAAGCTATTCTCCTTGATGCACCACTTGGTGTGGTGGCATCATTTGGTGATTAGAGCATGCCTACAATGTCTGGGATCAATTGGAGAAACTTGACAATGTAAAGTTCCTGAAATTTAATTCTGGAAAGAGGGAGTTTTGGGGAATTTTGGTGAACCAAAACTATTGGGATTGATATGAAACTTTGCAATATCGTCACATTAGGCATATGTGACTTTCTCTAATTTTCTTGGATTTATTTGACAATATTTCTTATGAATTATGTCAAATACTTGAAATATAAAGAAAGGGTTTTGGAGGGATTTTTTTTCAATATTTTGAACACGACCATGTGTTGAAACTCATATATATGGTAAATATAAGTCCACTGAGTTTCCCTAAATTTTCTCAAATATTTTTAAAACATTAAAATATTTTTTCCCTATAAAAGACCATTTCTGGTCTTAGGAAAAAGCCTTTAGATAAAATATGAAAATATCCATTAAAAATAATATTTTGCGATTTTGGGAATTCTTATATATGATAGGTTCCAAATAAAGTCTTTGGGGCAAAAGATTCACCCTAATTTGAGGACTTGTAGTACAAACCTTAGTTCAAGGGTTTTTGAAAACCTAAATTAAATAAATGCTTCTTATAAAAATAGTTTTATGTCCTATACACATGGCATGATCATTGGGCAAAGATTTGGATCAAGGAGATGAGTCTAGAGAGTATGAGGAATTTTATGAATTTAGAGCACACTCGAGCAAGCAAACAAATAGCAATCAGTTCAAGTATCACACATCTAGATCACACAAAAAAAATTGTTGGTCCTAATATTTGGGCTTTACTAATGTGGTGTTGTGACTCAAAACACAGGGTGTGACAGGTAGCTCGAGAGCTGCAATGAGCGAGACACACACGAGGCCCGAATACCTCTTGATCCTTCCCTCTGCCCTTCCAGCATCGTACAATTCTTCCATGAGCACTGTAAAGCGCCTACGCCGCCTCCATCGGCCATCAGAGCCTTTCTCGCGGGCACCCACAAGCTCCACCCATGATGCACCGCCGCCCGGACATAAATAGGCCACCCCCAGCTCCGCTGTCGATACGAACCACCTCCAGCACCTCCTAATCAAACCCTCGAGCTACCCGTTCATCACCCGGAGCCCCCGAGATCAAGCTCGAGGTCCGCCACCTTGGCCGACCGGCGTTCGCATGGAACATGCCACCCCTGCCCCCACTCTCTTTGGATCTAGAGACGCAGCAGCTCACTAACCGTTTCCCCATTGTTTCCCCCTTTGATTGCAGCCGGAATTGACCAGATTGACCACCTCCTGTAGCTCCGCGGCCCGGCTTCCTCGTCGCCGGCGATCTACTCAACCCCGGCCACAATCTACCTCCACCCGATGTGCGAATGGATGCTGAGAAGCCCCATGCCAGCCACGCATCGAACATGCGCCGGAATCACCGCTCGTGAGCCTGCCGTCCTCCCTGGCCGGAGGTTGATGACGACGACCTTGGGGCCCCGTCTGTCACCCTCACACCCTGACGGGTGGGTCCCACCCATCAGTCTTAAAATCAACTATGTGCGTACCGGTTTGTTGTGTGAGTAGAGGTGTATTTGTCAAATACGCCTTTGACGTAGCTGCCTCGCGCGGTATGGTTTCCCTCTCGGGCAGCCCAGCTGCGCCTGTTCTGGCCTAGATAAACAGTGCCCCTTTTCTTTTTATTTTTCTAGAAAAATCCTAAAATACATATTCAAATAAATATATGTCAAATGAATTGATTCCAATTCCTATATTGTTCTAAAAATCCCACATATTTAATGTTGTAACTTTCATATTTTCGCATCACACTTTTTTGTACTTTTCAAATTTAAATTCAAATTTGAACATGTATATCCACCTATAAAACTCCATATCTTGATTTCTTTAAGTCCAACTCCAAAACTAAGAATATTGATATTTTTATTTTTCGCCCTATTATTTACTAAAAATGGTTTGACATTTTTCAGAGAACTTCTATTTTTCTGTTTTACTCTCGCATTATTTTTGTTTCGTTACTATGCGATTTTAGATTACGTTTGCGACGAAAGAGTTGAAGGAGAAGGACTTGAAGACTTTGAAGATCCAGCCAACTATGGCAAGCTGCCTTTGACCATGTTGATGAAACCCTTTTGTGTCATTATAATATTTTCTTCTGCACCAAAAGCATGTTAATTTTTGTGATGGCAAACCTCTAAGGTGTGCCTCTAATATTTTCGTTGATACTTGCATTATTCATGACACTACCCTTGCTTAGAGTTGTGTTGGTGGGAATTACATAGGTGCTTGTAGAAGCTTAGTTATGAAAATTGGGGTAGGGTCATTGTATTGGAAACAAACAACTGTGATTTTAACAAAGAATTTCAAAAACACCAATGGGTGCCACTAATGTCCTTGGGAGATGTTGAGCTAGGTCACTACTTGATCAAGAAGTGGTGTACCAAGGCAACTTGAGTGTGTTGTTTTCGAAAACGGATTAGATTTATGATTTGTCGACCATCCCAACCAAACACATACAACCACACTACCCATTTATGGGACGTGGATTTACTTATTACCTTGCTCGATACTACCAGAGAGCCCGCATTACTAGTGACAGGAGTGACTCATTCACTCTCGATACGGGGCTGTGCCTAAATGGACGACTATGGTTGTTTTTAGAGACATTGGGCACACCTTTGAGTACCCTCATGGATATAAACTAGTTAATGTGATGTTTTATAATGAGGGCTGGGTACCAATAAGTGGACTCTATGTTAAGTATTGTCTGGTGAAAGGTATTGTTCGGGTTCTTACCTCGGGTACTTAATATATCACGAGTAGAAGCTGACACAGAATTTCCCTGAGTCTCGCGGATAAAGTTTACAACCTCTACAGAGTGTCAAACTATTCGAATAGCCATGTCCACGGTCAAGGACAGCTAGGTGGTGGTGCTTAAACTATGTCTAGTGTTTTACAAATGTTGGATGCGAATGGAATCCTTGGTTTATGACAGAAGAGTTATCGAGATAATGAAACTACTGTTGAGATAACTCTGTTTATATTGATATCTGTAACCTCATGATGCATGATTTCCGAAAATGGTAGGACATGTCATTGCACTCAAAAACTAGCTTTCCACAAAAATGCCAACTGAGTGTTATGCCAGGCATGTTATTCTGCTTTGAATCATGGGTTGCATGGGGCTACATTCCAAGTACTCGTTTGCTTGTCCCTAGCTATTTACTCGGCCATGCATGACAGAACAGGAATATGAGGAAGAGTTCTTTGACGATGAACATGCAAACTAGGACACTTTCCTAGTCAGAATGCCTGTAGGGTTAAGGTAGATGGCATGGGTCTACGTCATTGAAGATTTCCGCTGCAAGTGTTTTATTCGATGTTTGGCCTTCAAGGCTCTATATATGTAAGACTTGGTCATAATGGTCCTCTTTGTGTAAGACGTTATGTAATGGTTGTAAGCTCTTGATATTTTGTTCGTTGTGCTCAGTGAGCATTGATCCTGGGATCACTTTACACGCAAAATTGGAGACTTCGACTTATGAGTCAGGGTCCCCACAAAGCTGGTATCAGAGCCATGCTGACTGTAGGAAGCCTTAGTTACCATGGATTTTAGATACGATACCTGGTTGCTATGCCCAAAAGTTTCTATACTTCTTACCTCTTCTAGTCTCTTTTCAAAACCTTACTAACTCCACTCCCCTCAAAACTTTGTAGATGGTCGTCGTACCCGAGGACCTACTAGCCACCGGTTTCCCTCTACTCCTTGAGGACAGCCTGCAGAAGTGCCAGTTTCATCGACCTCCTGTCTTCCTCTACCACGAGCACTGGATTGATGCCACCACAAAGGAGTACCATGTTGATGTAATCGTGATGGAGAACGACTGCCCTTTGAGTTGGTTCTTCGAGGGACCTCAGGTGGAGACACCGGTGATCGCACTCGAGACGGCAGCACGGAAGGCACTCACCCAGAGATGGCAGATGAGCCACCAACCTGTCACCTACCTTTTCGAAAGGAGGATATTGGCAAATTGGACATTAGCTACAACAAAGAAGGATGGAGCATCACTCAGTTTCATACCTACTTCAACTTTTTTGCCAACAGCCTGGCAAACCACCTGATTACGGAGTCAGTGAAGCTCCCGAAGGAATTTCACCACAGCCGAAATCTACTTCGTCGATCCAAGAGAAGACAGACCAGATCAAGAATGAAGCTACTCCCGGTGGGCATTCAACCATCACTTATAGAGGAGGATTACCCCCGTTCAGAGATGCACCCGCTCAAGGATCATCCCAGCGTTGATGCATGAGTGCAAAGGAGTATCATGAGCTCTTCACCTGACCACCGGTGAAGTGTTGTCGGGATGGACCTTTTCGTTCTCTCACCCCTTCGACTACTGACAATACCCCTATAGATGATGACAAGGAGGAAGATCCAGAAGAGCGTGAGTACAAGACCGAGCACTCCACCTCCTAAGTCGAGGACGGGCTAATCATGACGGGATACCCTGAATTAGGATAAGTGATGTGTCCACCATGCGTAGTTGAGTGCCTGTAATGGTTCAAATGAAACCATGTTATGCTTGTTGTTTGCTTTTGATGTTTGTGTATTGATGTAAACGCGCTTTTGCCCTAGGCAGCATGAACACGACTGTCGAGGTACAACAATCAATGGGACCTGCGACGTCCCTTTGAAGTTCAATTGTGGGGATCTATGCATGCAAAGAGAATCACCAATTCAAGCATGCTCGGGCTCTAGACAGGTTCGGGCCACCCGGAGGTGTAATACCCGACGTCCTATATAGTGGTATTATATGAATGAGTCGAAAGTACAGAGAGCGCAAACAACCCGACAAGGATGCTCGAGAGTGCTGCTACACGTGCAAATGGACAGGGTTTCGAACTTTGTCAAGGTAGCCATGGAACTCCTTTTTAGGGGATGGGGTTAACACCGTGGCTAAAATGGTCATTACATAGGGTAAAAAGTAGATACAATAGTTGCCAAAACTACTGACACAAGCTATAGTGGGAAATACCTAACCCTGACGGATTAGGAGAGGCACATTAAATGCGTCATGAGGTGTCACGCTAGCGCCGTCTCCCGGCAAGGATCGTCTGTCCTTCTATGTTGTTCGCCCAGCTACTTATTCTTCCTCCACGCCAAAAGGATGGTTGTCATTAAAGTTGTTGTAATCCTACCGAGCTGGCATGCATCCCGACAAGTTCTACCTAACCACATGCCCGCTCGAGACCTAACTGATGTAGACAATCAGCCTGATGAGGTGGAGAGATGGCTTGGCAATGGGATCTTGTCGAGTCATCTCCATCGGCAAGGAGGCTTGCCGGTTGTCGAGGTCTTCGCTTGGTGCTGTCTTTAGGGTAGTATCCATTCGGCAAGGCTTGCCGGGTCAGAGATTGCTGCCGTCTATGCACAAGTCAGGGTGCTAAAGGACTCGTTCTTTGGTACACTGACAGGAGCCCTCGGGCTTGGGCCACACTTAAGTTCGTGACGCAGTTGGGCTAGGCCCAAAGCAGTGCAAAGACACACGTGGCAAAACTTATTTGCGATTGTGATGATGTTTTACTGCCCGCCCATGACACACATTTAATGCGGGATGTGGGAGAGGTGGAGCAAAACAGCGCTTGAGGGGCGCGCCTAAAAATATGCAGCCACATCGGATTGGAGAGGCGGCCCCTACGCATTCTACCCTTATAATAAGGGGATTAGCCGATGCGCTGCTCATCCTGGCTGCACTTCCTCTGCTCTACCACCTCCTCTGCTTCTTCTCTTTTACCACGCCTTCCACGACGCATGTTACATGCGAGGCGTGGCTTTGGCGAAGAGGGGCGGTTGCTGGAGTAGTGCTCTTGTCAGAGTGCAGTCATTTCGAATAGCAAAGAGCCAACCCATGTGTCTCTCCTATAAAGAGGAGGTCGCGAAGGGCGCTCCTCGTTCACCTATTCCCATTCCAATTGAACTAGCCACCGTCGCCTTCTCCCTTCATCTTCCTCCTTCTGCTGCTTTTCCTGAAAAATCATCATCGCGATAGCGAGAGGTAGGGGCCAGGCCCGAGCATCTTTCGTCGCCTCGAGGTCTTCCTTCCGGAGCCAGACACGCATTTTGGTCACGGTTGCGGGGGCCGACCCTAGCTCCCGTGGGAGAAGCGCGTCCAGGGGCCGTGGGAGGCTAGGCGCTCCGAGCCAAGGCGCCCATGGTGGCACACCTGTTGGGGACATAACTCATAGTATGACCCGACCCAGATGAGACCTGGTAATGTAGGGCGGCTCATAAATATACTCATTATGTGGTTCGTACTTTACCAAGAGGGTCAAGGCCCAGAAGGCGATTCAGAGGAAGAGGTCGGGTCAAGTCTAGTACTTGACGGACTGTCTTATGAAGGAAGTCATAAGGAATCTTCCTTACTTAAGAGACAGGTTAAATAGGAAAGAGACTAAGTCACGGTTGTACTAGGACCCGGATTCTATTGTAGCCTCAGGGCCTTGACCTATAAATAAAGGGGAGCCCCTGAGGCAGAAAGACTAAAAAAAGAAATCCTCGAGAGCTAGGTTAGCCATTCCGCAACCTTGTAATCGACATCATCATCATCAATAACACACAAAGCAGGACATAGGATTTTACCACCATCGGAGGGACTGAACCTGGGTAAACTCTTGTCTCTCATTCCCGATCAACCCCATCCAAGCGATCACCTAGTTGCAATGGCTCCTAGTCTTAGTCCTCTTGCTAGGACATCTGTTGTGACAAAACCACGACAGTTGGCGCCCATCATGGGGCCAGCACATGGTGATGTTGAGTTCTTGGAGGGCGCTCTCTCAGGGATCGAGGGATACGCGATCGGCCGGATGACCAAGAGTCGTCGCGGCAAGCTCTACATCGATGATTCACAATGGGGTCCCGAGGCCGGCTCAATCTAGTATGGGTATCGGGTCCCCTATGGCAAGATCCACTTCTTCATCGACAAAATCGGCGAGTCAGGATCCGAGCCAGACATCCGCACCGACATTGTCGAGCCAGCTCGGCGCACCCAACCCGGTCGGGTTCGAACCAGTCGGAATCATGTCTTCGTTGGTTTCACTCAGGGAGTCAACCTCGCAGAAAACTCTGCGGCTAGCGGAGATACCTTCAGCTACTCCGATGGCAAGTCCTCGGTTAGAGACATTGAATGAATCTGTCCGCTTTTTGATGGTAGGCTTGGGGGCTACTCCAACGCCGAGACTGCTCGGGAGTCCCTCAAGCCGCCTCTGCAAGCCACTGTCTTCATGGCAGGGACAGCGGTGGCTCTTGACTCCACAACGGCTGGTGCGACAACCAGGACCGACACCTCTGCGGCAGGCACGACTGGCTCACACAAAACACCGGCTCAAGCTATGGCCAGCTTGATGGCAGACATGACGATGCTCCTAGAGTTATAGTAACCGCGGAGAATCAGGCGGAACGTAACACAGAGTTGACAAAACTTTGTGGCCAGATGGCTAAGGTTCAGGAGGAAATCGACACTAAGAATACTCGCATGGCAGAGTCGCAGGCTCACATCGACAACGAGGCCGAACGCCTGAAGGTGGAAGCTTGGCAGCTAGGTCTCCGCAGGGATGCCTCAGAGGCAGTGCATCGTAGGAGGCACGCAACCCGCCTGCCCCCCAATTACGAGCCGACATGCCTTTTCAACATTCCACAGCATACGCCAGGTACTGGGCAGCAATGTTTGGATCAACCTCGTTAGCCGGCTCAAGAACATGAGCCGGCACACCCGCCGCCGGCTCAGTCACCACCTCATCATTTGCAGACATCGGTGGCTCACTTCTCCAATCCTGTGGATAATATGCTGGCGGTGACTCACAACCTTGAGGCGCTCCCGATCACAGGAAACACCCCAATTGAGATTGACGCAGGAACGCCATTGTGATCCTAAAGACTGCGGTCACTCAGCAGGCACAATAGTCCTATAGCCGGGATCGGGTTCTGTTGGGAATATAACCCCATGATACAACCCGCCCTATTGCGCCGGGACATCCTGATGGCGGCTCCTAGGCAATACACAAGGTGGGCTGTGACGCTGAGGAACAAGACCGGCAAGGCGGCTTACCAAGTAAGCTGTTTGTGGCCCAGTATCCGAAGACGGCGACTCAAGGCCCAAGAGGTGGAAAGTCGCCTAGAGTTTCCTTACTTAGGAGGCAAGGTGAGTTAGAGACATACTTGGTCATGAATCGTCGCACGCTTCAGACTCTTGTAAGCCCAGGGTCTCGACCTGTATATAAAGGCGAGTCCCTGAGGCCAATAGACTTAAGTTACAATCGATCAATAGATAGGTCAAGCGAATACGCTCCCTGTATTGAGCACCAAGCAATAAGAAGAAAAGCAGGAGTAGGCTATTACCTCGATCGTGAGGGGCCAAATCTGGGTAAACCGTGTCTCTCGATTCCGATCAACCCCGACAAGCTAACCACCCAGCTGCGATGGCCTCATGTCTAAGTCCTCACACTAGGACATTTGCCGTGACAAAACCATGGCAGTTGGCGCCCACCATGGGGCCAGCGCACGGTGGTTTCGAGTTCCTGAAGGGCTCTTTCCCAAGGATCGAGGGATACGACGTTGCAGGATGACGAAGAGTCGTCACGACAAACTCTACATCGACGACGCTGACTGGGGTCCCGAGGCCTACTCAATCGAGTATGGGTACCAGGTCCCCTTCATCAAGATTCATGTCTTCATCGACAAGATCGGCGAGTTAGAACCCGAGACGGACATCTGCACCAGCCTTCTCGAGTCGGCTCAGCACACGCAACCCGCCCGGAGTCAAGCCGGTCAGAAGCATGTCTTTGTTGGTTTTGTTCAAGGCGCAAAACGTGAGGAAAACTCCGTGTCTGGGGGAGAGACTCTCGTCTATTCAGATGATGGGTCCTTGATCGGAGAGACAGAGTCAGTTTATCAGCTTGAAGATGGCGGGCTTGGGGGTTGTTCCTATGGCAACAGTATTCCGGACCCCTACGAGCCACCGTGTCGAGCCGCCATATTCATGGCCGGGACGGTGCCGGCTCTCCAATCTACAGTGGAGCAACAGCAACAGTTGACCCTTCAGCGCCGGCTTCTGGGATGTCTTGTTCGGTCAGGCCACCGGCTCAACTTCTGTCTGAGCTGATGGTTACCCTGACAACCTTACTGGGGACCGAGGTCACTGTGGAAAATCAATCAGAATGCAATGCGGAGGTTGCAAAGATAAAGGAGAAGATGACCAAGGCCCAGGAAGACATTAACGCTGAGAACACACAGACAGCTACACTACAAGCTCAGGTTAATGCGGGGGCAGAGCGTCTCCGGATGGAGGCGTGGCGTCTCAGCCTTGATCAAAATGTATCCAATGCAGTTCTTCGGAGGAGGCACCAGAGCCGTTTACTGCTAGTCTATGAGCCCACGCGTTTGTTTAATTCTCCAGGAGCAGGCCCAAGTACCCCAGGAGCACCAGTAATACCCCAGCTGGCTTCTGAGATGCCTAGGGGCAGGGCAGCGTGTCACACCATGTGTTTTGCCTCATGACTAAGTAAGCATGACTAAAAAATTAGGGCCAACAAAAACTTTTTGTGTGCTTGTGAAGCTGACTTGATTGCGGATTGCTTGGTTGCTTGCTAGTGCTTTAATTCATAAAATTCCTCCTACTCTCTAGGCTCATCTGCTTGATCCAAATATTTTCCCAATGATCATGCCATGTGTATAGGACATAAAACTATTTTTATAAAATATTATTTTTGGCCAAAAAGCATTTATTCAATTTAGGCTTTCAAAACCCACTAAATTGAGGTTTGTACTACAAGTCCTCAAGTTATGGTGAATGTTCTGCCCCAAAGACCTTATTTGTAACCTACCATATATAAGACTTCCCAAAACCACCAAATATTACTTTTGAAGATTATTTTCATATTTTATTTGAAGGCTTTTTCTTAAGATCAGAAATGGTCTATTATAGGGGAAATTATTTTTATGCTTTCAAAATATTTGATAAAATATAGGGAAACTCGGTGCACATATATTTTCCATATATAAGACCAGATTAAAATTTGAGCAACCTTACATTGTCAAGTATCTCCATTTGTGCTCAAACCTTGTGGACATGTTCTAATCTTCTAATAATGCATCCATACCTAGTGGTGCATCAAGGAGAACAGATACACTTGTCCAAATTCCCCCAAACCCCTTTCTGCTGATTTCAAGAATTGGAAATTCTTGCATTGTCAAGTTTCTTCATTTCGTCCCAAACTTTTTGTGCATGTTATAATCCCTAAATGATGCCACCAAACAAAGTGCTGCATCAAGGAGAATGGATTTGCATAGCTAAATCCAAGAAAATCCATTTCTGCCCATTTCTAGGGTTTATAAAAATTACATTGGCAACTTTATCACCTAATCCCAAATTTGGCGATCAAACTCATTTGGTCCTATTACTCTAACCTGTTAAATATCATGTCAAGGAGATCAAGATAATTAGCTCAAACCAACATGAGACACCTTCTGGCAGAATCTAGGAATCACCATTTTGACCCCTTATTCCCTTCTCCATGAGCTCAACTTTTTACCATATTCCCTCCTAGCCCTCTTCTACCCCCAGTAAAGTTCTCATGGCAATAGCTCAATAATTGGGGGGTAAAACCTCCATTTTTACCCCCTGGACAGCACCCATTTCTCTCCCTCTCAACTTTTCTTCTACCCTAAGGCACATCCAGAGCACACATTGACCTTATGCGCCTTGTTTGAGCTCACCTGGATCCCCTGGACACAAGTGGCCGTGCCCAAAGTGCCAAAAGCATGCCCTGGCATGCAGAGCTCGCGCTCTTGAGCACGCTACAGTGCGCACCCGCACTATAGCAGCGGCCAACCAGAGCCCCCCCCCCCCCGACAACCTCGAGGTCCTCCCACTCGCCTCCAGACCTGCCCGGGCGTCTGCAACATGCCGAGTGGTCGGCCCCCTCCTTCCCCACTCTTTCCTCGATCTGCCCGCACATGACCGGCGCCGCCAAGCTCCGCCACTCGCTGATCGTGTGGGGGTCCCACTATGGCCTCGCCCCGCTCTCCCTCTAACACCCCGTGTCCCAGAACCATGTCCACGAAGCCTGTAGACACAGTCCAGAGTGCCAATTTGGCCTCTGGCGCTGCGTGCGCCGTGGCCGTGGGCGTCTTCGGGGGTACGTCGTTGCCTGGCCATAAGAGGTGCACCCCCAGCCTCTCGATCGGCTTCCGCGACCTCCTGGATCTCCAGAGAACTCCCCCGGACCACCCATTCAAGCTCTCGTGCCCTCCACCGACGACCATGGCCGAGGCCTTGCCGGCGGTATCTAGTCAAATTGGAGCCCCCCGATGCCCCTCTTCCCCTCCTACCCACGGGAAACGACCGAGAGACCTCCACTAGCCTCCCCCAACCCCATTTCCTCTCTCGTCGACCGTGCCGCCCTACCCGAGCCCACCATCGTTGTTGTCCGCCTGTCATCGCTGCTGGCGCTCCGGTGTGCCTCGGCGTCCAAACGAAGCACGGATGGACGTGCCACGTCCTCCCATGCCAAAGCATCGCTGGAGTAGCACCGGAGGCGGCTGGTGTCACCGGAGCAAGCACCTGCGCACGCTCGGCCGCGACCTCCTCTGTCTCTCCCCTGCTCGAGCAGAGGTGGGGGAAGGGCCTGCCGCTGGGGCCCACCTGTAAGTGGCACAGCGGTCGGGCCCAACTTTTTAAGTGGAGACGCCACGGTAGGGTGCCGCCTCCGCCCGCGAAAGGCGTACTCCTGGAGTACGCGTTCGACGTGGCCTCCCTCCCACCCAGCCGAGCCACTTGGCCAACCCAAACGCTATCATGCGCCCAGAGGCGCAGTTTAGCCCATTTGTATTCGGTAAAATTCTCTTGCCTTTTTCTTTTTCTAGAGAGACAGAAATAATCCTCGGTAAATCATTTGACCTCCAAATTTGATGATTCAAATTTCTATATTCTCCTAAAATTGCCAGCCATAATTTGGTTCAACTTCCATATTTTTCCACCACAAGTCTTTGTGTTGTTCAAATTTAAATTCAAATTTGAACCTCCTAAAGGCCACCTTGCTAAATTCCTAGAGTATCCAAATCAACTCCAAATGGGGTGGTTCAAATTTCTAGATGACTCTAAAATCATGCCCTAATTATCTAGTCATGGTGAACATTTTTCCCATGCATTGTTTCTGTTAGATCTAATAAATGGCCCCAAATTCCATTTATTTCATCCTTGTAAACTCATAGGAAATTCATCCCAACTCCAAATCCAGTGAAACCACTTTCTAAATTCTTATAAAATCATGCCCTATTTGATGATTGCATCCATTCATTTCTATAAAAATATTTTCTGTAGACTCTTCACAAGACCATTGATACCTCTATTTCCACCTTTCAAAAAGCCTCATCGATACAACCCCAATAGAGCCATTTCAGGTATTTTTCTTATGTCCAAAGGTGTCCAAGAAAAAAAACATATTTATAGAGCACTTTTATTTCTCTTCTTGTTGTGTTGCTTATTATGGTTGTTTCTGGCGGTAGTTGATGAAGTAGACGAAGTGTTCGGAGTTGGACGTGAAGCGTGTGGAGACCTCGAAGACTTTACTGAGCCAGGCAAGCAGCCCCTTGACCATGTTTAAAGAAACCATTTTATTTCATGGCATATAGCACTTTACTGTTGTTGAGTTAATCATATAAATATGGTGACCACCTCTATGGGTTGCCTCTGTTACTTTCCTCGTTGATACTTGCATGACATAACTCTACTTACACTTAGAGTTCTGTGGGTAGGAAGTAGATAGGATGCTCAGTAGTGCTACGCAAATGGGACGGCATTATGCATGGTGATGGAAACAAAAGTGTTTTCAAAGACTTTTTGAAAACCCCGTCGGGTCCCACTAATGCCCGAGGGAGATGTTGAGCTAGGTAACCACTTGATAAAGATGTGGTGTACCGAGGCAAGTGAGTGTGTTGTTTTCGAAAACGGATTGGTTTAAGTTGCGACCGTTACTCCAACCTTACATGTACAAACACGATACCCATTTATGGGATGGGTCTTTGTTGATTACTTTGGCCGATGCTAGCAGAGAGCCCGCATTACTAGTGGCGGGAGTGACGTGGTCACTCTAGATAACGGGTTGTGCAAGGTAGGGCGACCATGGGCTGTTTTCACAGACACCGGGCACACCGTTGTGTCCCTTCATGGGTGGTACTATGTTGAGCAAAGCTCGTGTTTGTTCATCATGAAGACGTGGGCCAATGAGTGGACTCTTTGTTTAGTGTTGTTAAGGGAAAGGCATTGTTCGGGTGCTTACCTCGGGTATGTAATATACCGCGAGTCGTGGATGACACGGAAGTTCCCCGAGTCTTGTGGGTAAAGTGTTCAACCTCTGCAGAGTAAAACTATTCGAATAGCCATGTCCACGGTCAAGGATAGTTGGATGACTGCTCTTGGGCTACGTCCATTGTTTACAAAAGCTTGGTGCGTGTGTGTGTGTGTGAAACAAAAGAGATACTTGAGCTAAGTCAGATGACTTGATGAGATGGACGAACATGAGATGTTCTTACTCTGTTGATATTGATATCTGTAACCAATTCATTTGGACATCTGCTACCTGTTGATGCATGCTTTTACAAGTTGATTGAACATGTCATTGCACTCAAAATTAGCTTTCTGCAACTTACCTACTTAGTGCTATATCATGCATTGTTAAACCTTGTTCCAAAGCATGGGTTGCTTGCGAGTACATTCAAAGTACTCATTGGCTTGCTACTGGTTATTTTATTGGCCAGGCATGAAAGACCAGGTTATGATGAAGATTACCTTGGCGACGAACATGCGAGCTAGAACGCTTTCCCAGTCAGAATGCCTGTAGGGTTAAGGTAGATGGCATGGGTCCATGCTAATGTTGAAGATTTCCGCTGCAAACGTATGAAGACTTGGCCATAAAGGCCACATTCGATTAAATCGGTACATAACGGATGTAAGACTCTTGTTATTCAGTTTCTGTGTGCTCAGTGAGCATTGATCTCTCGGATCACTGTGCATGTACATTCGGTGATCACGACTTATGAGTCGAGGTCCACACACAGCGGCTCAACCTCACCGGCCAGAGCCGGTCCGGAGGGAAGAGCCGGGGCCATACCCGCCCCTCATCCAGATGACACCGCAACATTTTTTGACACCGCCAGGGCACTTCTCCAACCCGGTGGATAACATGGTGGCAGCGGCAACTCGGTTTACTGCACTCCCTATTGTTGGTGAGTCGCCGATCGCGGCTGAAGCCCGGAACGCCATTGAACTGTTCCAAACAGCGATTGCCCAGCAAGCTAACTATTCATATAGTCGGCAGCATGCGCATTCAACTCCTTTGCCAAGTCGCAGCTATAGCCAACACGCAGAGTCACCAGCAGTCTCCAGCAGTGAGCGGCGTCGTAAATCGCCCCGTGATGTGCGTACGTATGCTCAAGCAACTGTGGACGAGGCGAGGGCCCGTCGAGAAGCGGAGGCAGCAAACCAGGGGGCTTGTCAGCTGCCCCTGGTGGTCCTGTCACCTTCAGTGGCCATCGGGTCAAGTGCTAGAACGATCAGAGTTTCGTGCCTCGTGTCGGCTTTATGTAGAGAGCACATGCCTAAGGATTTTAAGGGACCTGGTAAGGTACGGAACTACATGGCGGATCTTGAGCCGGCGGCTTAGATTGAAAGCTATGAACTGGCTATGGACATGTTGGACGTCAGCGATGCAGTCTGTGCTATGTACTTCAACATGATGTTGGAGGGGCCGGCTCGTACATGGTTGAAGAACCTGCCCCCTAATTCCATCAACACATGGGCAGAGTTGAAGGAGCTCTTCATCAAGATTTTTCAGGGGACTTGTAAGCAGCCTATGACAATTGTGGATTTGGAGCATTGTGTGCAGCGTGAGGATGAGTCGGCCCATCATTGGGCTCACCGGGTCGCCACCATTCTCCAGTCCTTAGATAACATTGTGGTGCCTCAAGATGTTCTAATTCTAGAGAAGAACTGTCACTTCCAGCCTCTTAAGTAAAGGTTAGGGCGGCTTAAGCGTAAGTGCCAGGATATGGGCAATCACATGTATGCACTTACCAGGTATGCCAACTCTGATAGCACGAAGGATCCTAATTGAGACGATGACAAGTGTGGAAAAGGTAAGAAAAACGGCGATGGTAAGAGTCAGCAACAGAGTGCCCCGGTGCATAACAGTAATAAACAGCGTAATGGTGGAAACCGCAAGTTCCTAGATGGCGGGTCAGATTTTGTGGCTAACACCAATGCAGGGTTCAAAAATCAGCATCGTAACGGCAAGTAGCCATACGGTGGAGGGAAGACCAAAAATTATGAGGAGGCTCTTAATGCGCCGTGTCCAAAACACAATTATCCCTACAAGCCATCTTCTCATGCTTGGAAGGATTATCATATCATGCAGGAGTTCAGGAACCAGGCGTTTCAACAACATCACAACAATGGCAATGGGCCGCCAGGCGGGTCAGGTTCTGGAGGATTCCAGGGAGCCGGTTTTGGCAATGGCGGCTCAAGTTCTGGCTATCAGGGCCAAGGGAGCCACGGTGGTCATAATCAGCAATCTGATCAAGGTAATCAGCAGGAGCACAATCAATCAGGATATCAGAGTAATCCTAAGCAGTTGAACGGTGGCCAGTATCATGTATTCACTACGGGCACTTGCAAACGTGACCAGAAGATCCACAAAAGGGCGATTCACATGGTTGAGCTGGCAGTACCACAATATTTGAATTGGTCTGAGCGCACGATTATTTGGAGCCGAGCAGATCACCCGCCCCGTGTTGATAATCCGGGTCAGTTGGACTTAGTGGTGGACCCTCAAGTGGGCGGTTACAAGCTTATGAAGGTACTTATGGATGGTGGCAGCAACATCAACATACTGTACTGTGATACTTTTCGACGAATGAATCTGACAGAGAAGGATCTTAAGCCATCCTGTACTGTCTTCCATGGAGTCCTGCTAGGCAAGTCGGCTTATCCTGCAGGAAAGATTTCTCTGGAGGTGGCCTTTGTGCGACGAATATAACTACAGGGCAGTGACACTATGGTTTGAGGAAGTCAAGATCAAAAGTACATAGCAAGCGCTATTTGGACGGCCGCCTTACGCCAAATTCATGGCTCGCCCCTGTTACATATACTTACAGCTCAAAATTCCATGACCAAAGGGAACGATTACGGTGTATGGAGATCGTAAAGTCGCCTTGGAATGTGAAGAAGGATACGCTGCTTATGCAGAAATGGCTTGTGCTGCTGAGGAGCTCAAATTTTATCAACACAACGTTGACCAGGATGATATGACCCCTCTCAAGAAGCCCACCACTGAGAAGGACCCTCTCCTCAAGTTCCAGTCGGCAAAAGACACAAAGCAAGTTGATTTTGTCCCTGGCGACTCTTCTCAGCAGTTCACCATTGGGACAGGAATGGATCCCAAATAGGAAAACGCGCTCATCGAGTTCATCAGACATCTTTGCATGGAAACCTTCTGACATGCCAGGTTTACCGAGAGAACTCACCGAGCACCACCTTAATGTGGATCCTAAGATGAAGCCAGTCAAGCAATTCGTCCGTCGTTTATATGAGGAGAGGCGTAAGGCCATTGGAGAAGAAGTGGCCTGACTCTTAGCTGCCGAGTTCATAGTGGAAGTTTTTCACCATCAGTGGTTGGCTAACCCGGTGCTTGTGCTCAAGAAAAATGGCACATGGCGTATGTGTGTGGATTACACAGATCTCAATAAAGCTTGCCCAGCTGATCCCTTTGCCCTCCCCCGTATTGACCAGATCATTGATGCAACGGCGGGTTGTGAGCGTCTGTACTTCCTGGATGCTTATTCTGGTTATCATCAGATCAAGATGGTAGTTGAAGACCAGGAGAAAACAACTTTTATCACACCCTTTGGAGCTTTATGTTATGTGTCTATACCTTTTGTGCTCAAGAGTGCTCAGGCGACTTACCAGCATTGTGTTCAGAATTGCCTCCATGGACAGATTGGACGCAATGTTCATGCTTATGTTGATGACATTGTGGTAATGTCAAGGAAGAAGGAAACCTTGCTTCAGGATTTGAAGGAAACCTTTGACAATCTTCGGGTGTACAAGACGATGCTTAACCGGGCCAAGTGCATTTTTGGGTTACCTGCAGGAAAACTGCTAGGTTTTTTGGTTTCGAAGAGGGGCATCGAAACTAACCCGAAGAAAATTAAAGCTATCACATCCTTGTCTAAGCCATCCTGTATCAATGATGTGCAGCGCCTGTCAGGTCGCATTGCGGCCCTGAGCCGGTTCATAAGCCGCCTCGGTGAGAAGGTGATTCCACTATACCAGATGATGAAAAATACTGATAATTTTGTCTGGAGTGATGCTGCTAATGAGGCTTTTGAAGCACTTAAGAGGCAGTTGGCTAAGCTGCCTGTCTTGGTGGCTCCGATCGACAAAGGCCTATTCTCCTGTACGTGGAAGCTAATAATCGGGTCGTCAGCATGGCAGTCGTCCTGGAATGCAAGGAGGCTGGAAAGCAGTACCCAGTCAAACGGCCGATTTATTATGTCAGTGAAGTCTTATCAGAGTCCAAGCAGAGATATCCGCATTGGCAGAAATTGGTGTTTGGAGTGTTCATGGCTAGTCGCAAATTAAAATAGTATTTCCTTGGGCATCCAATCACTGTGGTCAGTTCGGCTCCTCTGCGAGATATCATCCAAAACAGAGAAGCTACAGGCTGGGTTGCTAAGTGGGCAATTGAGCTTGGGCCTCATCATTTGAGATACGTGCCCAGGACTGCTATCAAGTCTGAAGCCTTGGTAGATTTCATTAATGACTGGACAGATTTACAAACACCCAAGGAACGACCAGATAATACATACTGGACGATACACTTTGATGGATCCAGGCAATTGGAAGGCTCAGGGGCTGGAGTTATTTTATCTTCCCCACAAGGTGACAAGTTTTGTTATTTCCTACGGCTTATGTTTCCATGTACTAACAATGCAGCTGAGTATGAGGCTTTGTTACATGGGCTCCGCATGGCTAAAGAAATTAACTTAAGACGAGTCCGATGCTTGGGCGACTCAAACCTCGTTGCACATCAAGTTTCAGGGACGTGGGATTCTAAAGACCCGCTCATGGCGGCTTATCGTCAGGCAGTGACTAATATTGCTGGTCACTGTCGGCTTTCTGGGAACGGGGGTACCCTGACCTGCCTGCCTGCGGCCCAAGGCGTGGCCCACTTCGACGGCCTAGTGCGGCCCGGCGCAGGATCGCTCAAGAACAAGGCACTCGTGAGATCCCCATCCTCGTAGGGAGGCGATGCCAAGGCCCCACGAGGGAGGAGGCCTCTCTAGGCCCCCTCCCGAGGGGCGGAGATCTCTGTGCAGTGCTCGGCCTCGTGAGGCTGGGGTGATGCAAGCCTGGCCAGGCAGGCGCCAGCGGGCACATCAGGAGCACTTTCCTCTTCGGTGCAAAGGAGGCAAGGACGGACGCAGGTTCCCAAGACATCCCCCCAAAGGTTTCCATTCCGGCGCAACGAGACCAAGACTACGAGCCCCACAGGACGGACGTCATCACCAAGCCCACCTCTGCATCACCACAGCTGCTTTGCAGGCGAAGACCACCTTTCGTCAGGATAAGGTGTACTCCATGTCCCCCTTCGAATTTGGCCGTTGTGGGATCCCTTCCTGCCATTGCGATAAGGGAGGAGGACCCGGGCCATTATAAATAGAGTCTAGGCTGCATCGTAGAGATGGGGGATCCAACACCACTCCAGCGCTCTCGCGAGGTTACTCATCATTGTACTAGTTCATCCAAGAACCTCCTCGTGAGGCAATAGACCAAGAGCAGGAGTAGGGTTTTACGCTTCGCAGTGGCCCTAACCTGGGTAAATCTGTGTGTTCATCTTCTTCCCCACGGTTGAGTGAGTTCGATCTGACTTGGCCGTGAAGCTGTGAGCTTGAGGTCGAAGCCGGTGGGGATCTTCGCACACGCCCCTGAGTTCGAACCTCTCTGGGTTTTGTGGAGCCCGAAATCCGACAGTCACTTTAAAGGATATCAAATGGATCACATAGACCGGCGGCTTAATGAGGCGGCTGATGCTTTATATCGTCTAGGTTCTCAGTGTAAGCCGGTTCCCCCCAATGTGTTCCTGGATGTGTTGCATAATCCTTCTGTCAAGTTACCTTCAGAAAAAAATCTGGCTATCCCAGACCCGGAAGGGCAGTTGGTGGCGGCTCTATGAGCAACTCCAGATTGGCCAGTACCTTATCTGGCTTATTTAACCCGGGGTTAGCTTCCAGAGGAAGAGCTCCTGGCCCGGCAGATCATCCGGCGATCTAAGTCAATGACAATTGTCAATGGCGAGTTACATCGATGCAGCGTAACTGGCGTGTTTCAACGATGTGATTCCCCTAATGAGGGCATGGAGATTTTGCAGGAAATTCATGCAGGAGATTGTGGTCATCACGCCGGGTCAAGATCTTTGGTGGCCAAGGCTTTCAGACACGGCTTTTACTGGTTACCTGCTCATGCTGACGCAGAAGACATTGTTCGCAAGTGTGATGGTTGTGAGAAATTTGCATGACAAGCTCATGAGCCGGCTCATGAATCACGGATGATCCCAATAACTTGGCCATTTGCGGTTTGGGGGCTCGATATGGTTGGTCCATTCAAGAGGTCTAAGGATAAAAAGACTCACCTTTTGGTGGCGGTTGATAAATTTACCAAGTGGGTTGAAGCAGAGCCAGTCAACAATTGTGGGGCGGCAACTGCAGTTCAGTTTGTGAAAAAAGTGATCTTTCATTTTTGGTTATCCTCATAGTATCATCACTGATAATGGGACAAATCTGTCTAAAGGTCCTATGAAGACATTCTGTCAGAAGGAGCATATCCGGCTTGATGTTTCATCTGTGGCTCATCCACAGTCCAATGGCCAGGAAGAGCGTGCTAACCAGGAAATATTACGAGGGGTTTAACCCCGGCTCATGGTTCCTTTGGAGCGTACTCCGGGTTGTTGGGTTGAAGAGCTTCCCGCAGTTCTTTGGAGCATAAGGACTACCCCCAATAGATCAACGGGCTACACGTCGTTCTTTATGGTTTACGGCGCAGAGGCGGTTCTTCCAAGTGACATACGTCATGACTCGCCCCGAGTGGCGGCTTATATTGAGACGGACAATGAGACGGCTTGACAAAATTCTATTGACGCCTTGGAGGAGGAACGTGATCTTGCGGCGGCTCGATCTGCAATTTATCAACAAGACCTTCGTCGTTATCACAGTCGAACAATTCGCAGGCGCAGTTTCTAGGAGGGCGACTTAGTGCTCAGTTTCTAGGAGGGCGACTTAGGCTCCGCATGCATAAGCTTTCACCTCCTTGGGAAGGGCCCTTTGTGGTTAGCAAAAACCTCAATAATGGATCATATTATCTTATTGACATACGTGAACAATAAGGCACATACCTCTAAGGAGGAGACCAACAGGCCTTGGAACATTGATCGTCTTCGGCCTTACTACACTTAAGCCACTGGCTTCAGTCATTGTACATACATCATGTATATACCTTTTACGATGAAGTATAATAAAGCCGACATCCCCGAAACTCGGGGCCTATGTCGTTTCATCTCATATATTGTGCATGAGTTTTTATTTACTGATCATTGGTCACTTGGGGGCTTCCAACTCACCGAGTTTAGCTTTCTCACCCTCTTGACCCAGCAAAAGCGCCACAATATATTGGTTAAACATGCCTGTTTGCTTGATGCTACTCCAAAAAGGTGACCCGGCGTACTGTTAACAAGTCAATCTTTATGACCGTGAACTTGTTAAAGTTAAAACGACGGCTTAAGTCACATGAGAGCCAGCTTACAGAAAGCGATGATAAACCAAGGCTATCATGCCAGCTTCATTAAAGCAAGACTTGAGCCTCGAAAGCCAGTCTTTTTGTCGAGCCTCAAAAGTCGACTTATAATTCACTCCATAGACTTATAATTCACTCCATCAAAAGCAGGAGTAGGGTCTTACGCTTAGCAGCGGCCCGAACCTGGGTAAAATGCTTGCATCCTGATCATTGCGCCGTCTCACGTTCTCCGCTCTTTGTGCAACGTGAACCCCCTTGTCGAACCACAAGGGGCCTTTGGCCCAATAGGTGTTCGTGAGCATCCGTGCCCCCGACATCTTTGGCGCGCCAGGTAGTGGGGCGTGCATCGTTAGCGCGAACCCGAGTTCGTGAACGGCGAATGGGTC
Source organism: Elymus sibiricus (assembly GCA_039707655.1). Classification (NCBI taxonomy): domain Eukaryota; kingdom Viridiplantae; phylum Streptophyta; class Magnoliopsida; order Poales; family Poaceae; genus Elymus; species Elymus sibiricus. Next base: position 213,059,910 of record CM077665.1, on the reverse strand, counting down.
TTGATCATCATCTTCTTCAACAATGGCTCCTAAGAAGAAATCCGGTGCGTCCATGCATCCTTACACTTCGAAAGCTCCCTCACACGCGGCCGCTGGCGCCATCGACACCGTGGTGGCTACGGGTGAGGCGGGCGTCGTGGACGACGCGGTCGGCGCAGGCGTCGCCCCCTTCCAGTCCTTCACGACCGGAGATGGAGCAGGAGGCGCCGGAGAGGAGCAATTACAACAACAACTTGGCGAGCTCGGCCCCGACGCCACGGGCGAGGGAAACAACCGTTCATCACCTCCCCGTCGTGCGGATGGCCATGGCCGCCTCGGCGACGCCCGGTCCGGTGCGAGCCGTGACCCTCCGGCCGCACGCGCCGCTGGCAAGACTACTGGGCGTGCACCTCGTGCGGAACGAGACGGAGCGCCGAGCAGAGTCGCAGCCCCGTAGGATCGCCCCCCTGCACGCCAGACAGCCCCAACGAGTGGCGCACAACATCAAGAACGCGGCGGTGCTTCTCTTGGTCCTACCAGGAGTCGAGCGACGTCACGGTCCGCCTCTTTTGCCATGCCGGGCACCGCAGAGGAAGCCATGGCGCGAGTCCAGATGCTGCTCAACTTCATGCCAGCAGCTGATAAGATGGATGAATGGAAAGCCACCATTCAGAGTTTGATTTCCTTCATCGAAGCCAACAAGCCCCAGCATGCAGAGCCGTCGCGACGTATGCGACCAGCAGCGGCAGCCCCGGGCTACGAGGGCGTCGAAGGGGCCACCCCAACGGTGCAATCCCCTCCGCAACAACAGGCCCAAAGGCAGCCGCAGCAAGCTTTCGCATGCTGATGAGCACGACGAGGTGTCCATAGTATCGTCTGGCCTGCGAGACCATAGGGATCAATGGCGCGTCCTTGAAGACCGGCGGAAAGAAGACGCGCGCATCACCATCGAGCGACGCCGGGAAGCCCACCGTCAATCTGACAGGCGCGACGGTCCATACGTCGGCGACCCCGCGCCCAGTGCTGGCGGGTACCTTCCCTACGAGGTTGGTTGCCCTGCCTTCACTAGCGATCTGCGACGGGTCCGCTGGCCGTCGACCCGAGCCTTCAAACCTGAGCTGCCTGAGAAATACGACGGGAAGCTGAACCCAGCAGAGTTCTTGGGCATATACACGATAGCTGTTCAAGCTGCGGGAGGAAGAGATGAAAAGGTGCTCACCAACTATTTCCCTTTGGCACTTAAGCCAAACGTGAGGTCATGGCTGATGCATCTGTAGAAAAATTCAATTTCGTCTTGGGTTGACTTATGCAACGAGTTCGTTGGCGCCTTCACCGGTGGTCATCAAGAACCAGGCCAGCCCAGTGATCTTCAAGTCCTCCCGCAAAAGGAGGGAGAAACCCTGAGGAAGTACATCCAGAGATTCAGTCGAGTGCACCGCAACATCCCAGAGATCCATCCTGCAGCGGTGATTGCCGCGTTCCATTCGAACATGCACAACAGGAGGATGCGAGCCAAGATGAATGTCAAGCTCCCCAAGACTATCAATGAGCTTTACACCTTGGCAGATAAATGTGCTCGAGCTGAAGAAGGAAGGCGACTTCCCTGGGAGGAGGCAGGCGTTGAAGTGGACTCCGATGTTGATGACGACGCCCCCGACCTGAAGGGAAGAAGCAAGAAGCACACCAAGAAGCATAAAGGAAAGGCTGTATTGGCTGTCGAGAGCTCCGGAGACATCAGTGTAAGAAAAAAGGCGAAAGCCAAAACCCCCGGCAAGGGAGCTGCCTCATGCGCTAATTGCTGGGAGGCTGCTGCCGCTGATAAGACCAGGAAGTCCGACGGGCCGTACTACAAGATTCACCGCACCAAGGGCCATGATCTCCAAGAATGCCGACAGGTCGAGCAACTTGTTGAGAAGCAGAGTGCCGAGTATGAGAAGCGCGACAAGGAAAAAGGCCAGGATGGCGCTTCCGGGAAAGTCCATGGCGGAAGAGGAGGTTGCCACGGCAAAACCCCGCAGCAAAAGGAAAAAGCCGCCAGAGACCGAGAGAAGAAGGAAACAAACGATATGAGTGAGGATGAGGATGATGATGAGGATTCCAGCGGCAGGGAGTTCTAGAAAGCAACTGAAGCCGAGTGCGTTGACGGGGGTGCATCCTTGCATTCCTCGCATCGCCAGCTCAAGCAGTGGGCACGCGAGGTCAATGTTGTGGAACCAACTGCAGAATCTAGGAAGCCACTCAAATGGTCCCGCATGCCTATCTTCTTCGACGAAGAGGACCATCCTGACTGTACCACTACGGCCGGATGTTTGCCATTGTTGGTTTCTCCGACAATCCGCAATCTCAAGGTGTCCAAGATGTTAGTTGATGGCGGGGCGGGTTTGAACTTAATCTCCCCTAAAGTGCCTGAGAAACTGCATGTCCTCGATGAAGAGCTCGAAGCCACGGGAACATTCCAAGGAATCAACCCCGGTAGGAGCTGACCCAAGGGAAATATCACTCTGCCTGTGACGTTTGGCGAGGAACTGAACTTCCAGACAGAAAGGATAGGGTTTGACGTCGCTGAGATCCCGCTGCCCTACAACGGAATCCTCGGTCGCCCAGCTCTGGCAAAGTTCATGGTGGCATCCCACCATGCCTACAATACCTTGAAGATGCCAGGGCCCATTGGGGTCATTTCCATTCCATCCAACAAGAAGAACGCAATTATCTGCGTGGACCAGATGTATGGTGACTCGGTAGCAGCTGAAGCCACGGAAATCCCAGCTCCCGCCAAGGACACAGAGAAATTGAAGAAAGCTAGCAGGAACACTGGCAAGGGCTCTGGGAAGCGCGCCTCTTCGGAGTGCGCTGCACCCGACGATGACCTGCCGGAGTGTTCCACTAGCAAGAAGACCAGGGTCACCTATGCTAAGACGAAGAAAATCCCGGCAAGGCTGGACGGCACTGGTTGTACGTTCACCATTAGTGCTACCCTTAATGACAAATAGGAAAGCGCGCTCGTTACCTTCCTGCGGGAGAATGTCGATGTGTTTGCTTGGCAACCCTCTGACATCCCCGGTGTTCTCAGGGAGGTAATTGAGCACCACCTTGTTGTCTGCCCTCATGCCCGGCCCGTCAAGCAAAAGGTTAGGAAGCAAGCCCTGGAGCGGCAGCAGTTCATTGCCGAGGAAATCAAGAAGCTTGAATCAGCTGGTTTGGTCAGAGGAGTGCAGCATCCAAATTGGCTGGCAAACCCGGCGGTGGTACGTAAGGCAAATGGGAAATGGAGGCTTTCCATAGACTTCATTGGCTTGAACAAAGATTGCCCGAAGGACCCTTTCCCCTTGCCGCGCATAGATCAGATTGTTGATTCCTCCTCCGGATGTGACTTGCTCTCATTTTTGGATGCCTACTCCGGATACCACCAGATATTTATGACTAAGGAAGACGAGGAGAAAACCGCATTCATAACTCCCTGTGGCACATACTGTTTCGTGCGTATGCCCTTCGGGTTAAAGAGTGCTGGTTCAACCTTCGCCAGAACTGTTCAGATTGGTTTTGGACCTCAGCTGCACAGAAATGTGGAAGCCAACATGCATGACATCGTGGTCAAGACCAAGGATGAAGCCACTCTCATACAAGATCTGGAAGAAACTTTTGCGAACTTGCGTAGAATGAACTTAAAGCTCAACACTGAAAAGTGTGTGTTCGGTGTCCCATCCGGCAAGCTGCTTGGGTTCTTTGTATCTCAGCAAGGAATAGAAGCTAATCCCGACAATATCAAGGCGATTGAAGAGATACAGGCACCCAAGACTATCAAGGATATCAGATGCTTGACCGGATGTGTTGGCGCGTTGAGTAGGTTCATCTCCAAGTTTGCTGAGCGCGCCTTGCCATTCTTCAAGATCTTGAAGAAGGCCAGCCCGATGAAGTGGACTCCGGAGGCAGATGCAGTGCTGCAAGACCCGAAGAATTACCTATCCTCTGCTCCCACCTTGGTCGCTCCTAAACTGCAAGAGCCGTTGCTGCTATATTTGGCGGCGACGAATCAAGTGGTTAGTGCAGCGCTGGTGGCGTAGCGGGAAGTGGATGGAGATTCAGCAGCCACTGCTGATGCTGCCAGGGACGAGAAGGAAACATCTGTGGCAGGACTCGATGCAGCGCAAGCGGGACCTCAGCAAATGATCGACATCGGATCCAAGGAGGTGGCAAAGAAGAAAATGGTGCAAAGGCCCATGTACTTTGTCAGTTCCCTGCTGCAGGAGGCTAGATCAAGGTACTCTGGGGTGCAAAAGCTAATCTTCGGCCTCATCATGGCCTCGAGGATGCTGCTCCACTACTTCCAAGCCCATGAGATAACAGTAGTTACCCGTTTCCCGTTGCAACGCATACTGAGGAACCCCGAAGCCACTGGCAGGATAGTTGAGTGGGCATTAGAATTGTCATGTTTCGGATTGAAGTATGAAAGCACTTCCACCATTTAGAGTAGGGCATTGGCGGAGTTTATTGCTGAATGGACACCCACGCCAGATGATGAAGCTCCGGAGACAATCCTCCCCGGCAAAGAGGCACCCAAGGATTCGATCATGTACTTCGATGGTGCTTTCTCACTCCAGGGCGCTAGAGCCGGCGTGCTCCTCATTATCCCCATCGGAGAGCACCTCAAGTACATCGTCCAAATGCACTTTCCCCGGGAGGAAGCCACCAACAATACCGCCGAGTACGAGGGGCTCCTTGCCGGACTCAGAATCGCGGTAGAGTTGGGAATAAAAAGGCTGATCGTCCGAGGAGATTCTCATCTTGTGGTGATGCAAGTCAACAAGGATTACCAGAGCCCGCTGATGGAAACATACATGGAAGAAGTGAGGAAATTGGAGGAGCATTTTGATGGACTGCAAACAGAGCACGTGCCGTGAGCAGAAAACTGCATTGCCGACCATCTATCCAAGTGCGCTGCACAGAAGCTTCCTATGGAACCAGGGACTTTTGTTCTCCGCCTCACTCAACCATCAGTATCCCCATCAGCGATGTCCAAGAAGAGAAGGAAGCTGAACTCCGGCAAGCATTTCCCGGCAGAGCTTCCCAAAGCCGCTGGTAGAGAAGCTGCCGGGGAAAACCCCGTTCCGGTTGACGAGCAGCTTCCTCCCGCAGGAGCTCAGGTTCTCGCGGTTGAGGCATCGCTCCCGGAGATGAGGAGATGCCTTTAGTCCTTGTTGTCGAGCCGCAGGCTCCAACCTGGGCACAGCACATAGTCCATTTCCTTCAAACAGGAGAACTCCCCGAAGAGAAAGAGGAAGCCAAAAGAGTACCCCTTCGGTCAAGTATGTACCAGTTTGTCGATGACACCCTGTACAGAAGACGACCGAACGGTGTGAAATTAAGGTGTATCTGCCGGGAGGATGGACTGAAGCTGTTGGCAGAGATTCATGGAGGAGTATGTGGTTCCCACATTGGATCATGGTCCCTTGCCGGGAAAGCTTTCCGACGGGGTTTCTATTGGCCCACTGCTCTCTAGGATGTTACCGAACTGGTCACCAAGTGTGAAGCATGACAGTTCCATTCCAAGAACAATCATCAACCAGCACAAGCTCTGCAAACAATCCCTCTATCCTAGCCATTCTCGGTCTGGGGGCTCGATATCCTAGGCCCCTTCCCCCGTGCTGTCGGGGGCTTTGAGTTCTTGTTCGTGGCAACCGACAAGTTCACAAAGTGGCCTGAGGTGGAACCAGTGAGAAAGGTGACCGCTCAGTCAGCTATCAAGTTCATGAAAGGACTGGCGTGCCGCTTTGGAGTGCCTAACAGAGTGATCACAGACAACGGCACCCAGTTCACGAGCCGTGCCTTCATGCAATATATCCAAAGCCTTGGAAGCAAGGTCTCCTTCGCCTCTGTTGCTCACCCAAGAAGCAATGGGCAAGTCAAGAGGATGAATGCTAAAGTGCTGCGAGGACTCAAGACAAGGACTTTTGATAAGCTGCGGAAGAGCGGCAGGCGCTGGATAGATGAGCTGCCGGTGGTTCTTTGGTCCCTTAGGACGACACCAAATCGAGCTATCGGCCAGATGCCCTTCTCCCTAGTGTACGGGGCGGAAGCAGTACTCCCCACGGAACTCATATACGGGTCACCTCGGGTGCTTGCCTATGATGAAGTAGAGCAACACCAGCTATGGCATGACGATGCCATGCTCCTCGAGGAAGATTGTCTCCGGGTTGCGGTGCGTGCTGCACGTTACCAGCAAGCCCTGCGCCGCTACCATAGCCGCAGGGTCCATGCCCGGAGCCTTGAGGAAGGCGACCTTGTCTTTAGGTGTGTTCAGTCTGCCAAGGGTGCAAACAAGTTGACGCCAAAGTGGGAAGGCCCTTATCAAGTAGCACGAGTCACCAGACCTAGTGCATTCCGTCTGGAGACCGAAGATGGCACCAAGGTGCTTAACTCATGGAACATTGAGCATCTTCGTAAGTTCTACCCGTAAGGCGAGGCTACCGGGCTCAGTCCCCGGCAGCCACCTTTTGTACAAGCCTTGCCGATGTTGCATATAACCCTTTGTACAAAGCCAGGTGCAGACCTTGTGCAACAATAATAAAGCTAGGCATTGCATCATATCATCATTCTTACATGCTCATCATGCATTTTTTAGGACTGCAATGTTATCGCTTTTAAGTTATAAAGATTTGCTAGAATACTTGATGGAACCGTAATCTTTGATACTGTTCTCACCCTACATGTTTGACCATCGAGAAAACAGGGAAGGAGAACAAAGAAGCAAGGATGGAGGCCCATCACACTCTAAAAGGAGATACTGCTTGGAAAAGATAAGTATATCGCATATCCCAAGTTCAGTACTTCTCGATCTCTCAAGGAAACCCTTAGTATCTTCCGTACACAAACAGTAGCCCCCGGGCCCAAGGCGCGCTCGAGCCGGCCTCCGGACGAAGCCGTTGAGGATGGCCCGAAGCATCGCGGGCCCAAAACGCCTACGGGCCAGGCTCGACACGCGTCGTGCGCCTGGGCGCCGACGCCCCCCGTTTCCCGAGGGCATCAGGAACCGCCCCTAGTCAAACTGACACGATGGCCATGCGCTGCGCCGGCCATCATTACCCTTCCTTGAATGCTGCTGCTCTCTTGGGCCTCCACTCTTCGGGCCACGCGGATGCGACCCGACGGTGGCAGGTGAGGCGACGCGAAGCAGGGTTGCACACCGATCGAGCCGGCCTTTCGATGCCCGAGGGGCGCACGACGCCTGCTCTCCCACAACGCCTCGAAGCCGCGATTACGCCTATAAATCCGCCCTCCCCAGGGGGTCTTGCCATCTCGAAGCGCCCGTCTGCTCCCGTTGCTCCAGAGAAAACCCTCTCCTCTTCTCAGATTCTCCCTTTCTCCCATGGCGTCTGGAGGAAGTGATGTGGGCGCGGTGAAGCGCGCGGGGCCGTCGGCTTCATCGCCCTCTTCCGAAGGCAGCGGCGGGGGGCCCTCGAGGTCGGCGCGAGTTCGCCGACGCTGGGCCATGGTCGATGAGTGAGTGCTCCGCCGCCTTCTTCTTTCTTAGTTGTCATGTCCGGTGCGCGGGACCTGATCCTCTCCTTCTTCCAGGGCACCTGCCGCCAAGAAACGCAGGCTCGGCGAACTCCAGGAGGAGGTGGACGCGCTGCGGGCCCAGCTGACGACCGCCGAGGCTGCCTTCCAAGCCGCCCTCAGGGGCGAAGCGGAGGCCAGGGCCGAGCAGGCGTCCCTCCAGGCCCAGGTTAAGGAGGCAGCCGACGCCGTGCAGGCCACCCAGGACGAGGCAGCGCATGCCAGGATGCTGGAGTCCCAGCGCACCAAGAAGTATCTTGACATCGCCCACCGCGCGGCCGACGCGGTGAGCCGGTTCACCGGGGAAGCCCCCGCGCTACCCTGCGCGCACGGTGACAGGGGCTACCTCGACTTCTTCCGCAGGGTGGTGGAGACGCTGGAGACCGGCGTCTCCCGCGTGAACGCGGACAGCGAGGCCAACGCGCACGACCTCCTGGACCTCGGCTTGACGCGTGTCTTCTCCAACTTGCACCGCAACGCCCCGGAGCTCGACCTCCAGCGCGTCGGGGAATGGGTGCCCGTGGGGCTCCAGAGGCCCCTCCGGGATGAGGTGCATCCGCACGTGGAGTCCCTAGTGGAGCGGTTCGTCCTGGTGCCCACCTCCGGCGGGGAGGGCGGCTCCGGCGCCGAGGCGGCCGGCGACTCGGGCGGTGACAGGGACTCCTCCACCTAGGCCTCCCTTGTCTTCTTTTCCTGGTACCTGTAATGTTTTAAGAAGAACTCGGCCCCTGTGGGTGTCAGCCTTTCGCGTATGACCTTTGTCTTCGTCCTTCCCTTTCTTAAATCGCCGGTTGCCTGCTTGCCGTGACGTGACTTAGTTTCTTCGCGTGGGGCTCGGCGCCGCTTCCGATGCGGCTTGGTGATGGCGGCCGGCAGGGCCCTCGCAAGGCTCTCTCTCCTGATGGGCGGCTCGTGGCCGCCACTCCCCGGGTTCATGGCCTTGCAGCTCGTCGTGGCTGGGTCCCTCCCCTCGCGCTGTTTTTCCTGGCGCCTCAGGCCTCAGGGGTCTCGGTAGTCGCGCGTGGTGGCCCGCAGTACCTGCATCGTCACTTTAGTGCGCACAACCCTTATCCCGTCCTCGGGCCGCCATTAGATCAGGAGGCTTTTGCTTGGTTCGGTAGTGTACTTAGCTTGTAGGCTGGTGACGATCTCGCACGTTGCGAGGTGCGGTGGGGTTGTCCAGATAGTCCACGATTCCACCTGGGACGCTTCCTCCTTGTTTGTGGGACGGTTTGGGGGACCCTTCTGTGCTTTGTGTCTGCGGGACTCAACCACGAGCAGACCTCGCCCACCGTTGGGGCGTCCGGATGAGTCCAAAAGGGGCGAGGCCCCGGCCGCCACTGGAGCGTCTGGATCGCCAGGACGTGACCAGGGGGCACAGAGCCACGTGATTGATGAGGTTTCCGGGGCGCGGTGCCCATGAAACCCCCCTCGACACTCAAGCGGTGCTCTACGTCGACTGGACCCAGTCCCGCACATTCCCCGACCACCATCGGGGCGTCCGGATCACCAGGACGAGAACAATGGGGCGGGGGCCTCGACACCCCTGATACCGACCGGATCGCCAGGACGGCATCAAGGGGCGAGGGGCTATATGACCGGTAAGGCTCCTGAGGCGCGCTGCTCAGGAGCCCCCTTTGACGCTCAAGAAGCTCTACGTCAACAGGTCCCAGTCCCGCACATTCCTCGACCACCGTAGGGGTGTCTGGATCACCAGGACGCGACTACGAGGTGAGGCCTTAACACCCTTGATGCTAACCGGATCGCCAGGACGACATCAAGGGGCGAGTTGCTATATGACCGGTAAGGCTCCTGAGGCACGCCGCTCAGGAGCCCCCTTTGACGCTCGAGCGACACCCATTCCATCCTGCCGGCTACTGCCTCAGGGGGCACTGGGGCCTCCCGAGGCTCCATGCTGCGGTGCCGCACTGTGGTCGGAGCCCCCGAGTGGGGGTCGACCGCTAAAAGATGCAAGTCCCTGAGGCGACAGGGCCTTGCTATCCAGCTCCGAGGCGCCTCGGGGAGGGCCGGAGCACACGGCCCCCTTTTGAAACACCAATTCAGAGAAAGAGACTCCAAGACTGGAAAAATGAGAGAACGATGAGAGAAAAGTCCCCGCCCCTTTTTCTTTTAAAAATAGAGTTCCGAAATTCTCAAACTTCATTCCAAGAAGTGGCAATTCGAACACCAAAAAGAAGCAAGCAACTGCCGCGTCCGGCACCTAGGCTAGTCTTCGTCTTCGTCTTCCCCCAGCGCGGAGCGTAGGGCATCCACGTTGCGTGGGCATAGACATTAGTGGGCAGTGTCTGTTGGGGAACGTTGCATGGGAAACAAAAAAATTTCCTACGCACACACAAGATCTATCCATGGTGATGAGCATCTACGAGAGGGAGAGTTGATCTACATACCCTTGTAGATCGCTAAGCGGAAGCGTTAAGAAACGCGGTTGATGTAGTCGAATGTCTTCGCGATCCAAATCGCCGAGCGTCCCGTGATCCCATCACGATCCGTCTCGCGATCCAATCACGATCCGTCCCACGATCCCATCATGATCCGTCGCGCGATCAAATCACGAACCGTCTCGCGATCCTGATCACGGTCCTTCCGATCTAGCGCCGAACGGACGGCACCTCCGCGTTGAACACACGTACATCTTGATGACGCCTTCACCTCCTCGATCCAGCGAGCGATGGTGAAGTAGTAGATGAGTTCCGGCAGCACGACGGTGTGGTGACGGTGGTGATGAAGAACAATCTCCGTAGGGCTTCGCCAAGCACTACAGAAACTATGACGAAGGATGAACTAGAGGGGCGGGGTTGCCGGCACACGGCTTGGGGAATTCTTGATGTGTTCCGGGTGCTAGCCCTGCCCCTCTATTTATATGTTGAGCCCTGGGGTCGAAACTTGGAGAAAGAGCCTCCTCAAAGTCGGTTTGGCCTGCAAGGCAAGAGTCCTCCTCGGACTCCAGGACCAGACGCCAGGGTCCTCGGCGTCTGGCCCCAGACGCCAGGGATCCTGGCGTCTGGCCTCTGGCCTCCGCAAAACTCCTTTTGCACCTTCCTTAAAGCCTCGTGGGCTTTACCCCTTGGCCCAAATAAAGTGTTCTCGTACCCGAACATTTCGGGAAACATCCGAAACCCCTTCCGGTGAATTCCGGAACCCTTCCGGAGACCAAACACTATTATCCCATATATCAATCTTTACCTCCGGACTATTCCGGAGTTCCTCGTCATGTCCGAGATCTCATCCAGGACTCCGAACAACCTTCGGTCACCAATATAACAACTCAACTATACTTATATTGTCACCAAACGTTAAGTGTGTAGACCCTGCGGGTTCGAGAACTATGTAGACATGACCGAGACACCTCTACAGTCAATAACCAATAGCGGAACCTGGATGCCCATATTAGTTCCTACATATTCTACGATGATCTTTATCGGTTGAACCTCTATGTCAAGGATTCAGTTAATCCTGTATGATGTTCCCTTTGTTTATCGGTATGTTACTTGCCCGAGATTCGATCGTCGGTATCACTATACCTAGTTCAATCTCGTTACCGGCAAGTCTCTTTACAAGTTCTGTAATAAAAGATCTCGTGGCTAACACTTTAGTCACATTACTTGCAAGGCTTATAGTGATGTTGTATTACCGAGTGGGCCTTGAGATACCTCTCCGTCACACGGAGTAACAAATCCCAGTCTCGATCCATGCCAACACAACAGACACCCTCGGAGATACCTGTAGAGCATCTTTATAGTCACCCAGTTACGTTGCGACGTTTGATACACACAAGGCACTCCTACGGTGTCAGTGAATTGCATGATCTCATGGTCATAGGAATAGATGCTTGACATGCAGAAAACAATAGCAATAAACTGACACGATCATATGCTATGTTTATAGTTTGGGTCTTGTCCATCACATCATTCTCCTAATGATGTGATCCCGTTATCAAATGACATCTCATGTCTATGGCTAGGAAACCTTGACCATCTTTGATCAACGAACTAGTTAACTAGAGGCATACTAGGGACACAGTGTTGTCTATGTACCCACACATGTATTTGAGTTTCCAATCAATACAATTATAGCATGGATAATAAACGATTATCATGAACAAGGAAATACAATAATAACCAATTTATTATTGCCTCTAGGGCATATTTCCAACAGTCTCCCACTTGCACTAGAGTCAATAATCTAGTTTACATCACCATGTGATTTACATAGTTATGAATCTAACACCCAATGAGTTCTGGGGTTCGATCATGCTTTGCATGTGAGAGAGGTCTTTACTCAACGGGTCTGCAACATTCAGATCCGTGTGTACTTTGCAAATCTCTATGTCATACTATAGACACTGCTACCACACTCCACTTGGAGCTATTCCAAATGGCTGCTCCACTATACGTATCCGGATTGCTACTCAGAGTCATCCGGATTGGTGTTAAAGCTTGCATCGACGTAACCCTTTATGACGAACTCTTTATCACCTCCATAATCGAGAAATATTTCCTTAGTCCTCTAGTCACTATGGATAATCTTGACCGCTGTCCAGTGATCCACTCCTGGATCACTCTTGTACCCCTTGACAGACTCATGGCAAGGCACACATAGGTGCGGTACACAGCATGGCATACTATACAGAGCCTATGGATAAGGCATAGGGGACGACCTTTGTCCTTTCTCTTTCTTCTGCCGTGGTCGAGCTTTGAGTCTCACTCAACTCCACACCTTACAAATCAGGCAAGAACTCTTTCTTTGACTGATCCATTTTGAACTCTTTCAAAATCTTGTCAAGGTATGTACTCATTGAAAGTTTTATCAGACGTCTTGATCTACCTCTATAGATCAAGATGCCCAATATTTAAGTAGCTTCATTCCAGGTTTTCCTTTGAAAAATTCCTTTTCAAACAACCCTTTATGCTTTCCAGAAATTCTACATCATTTCCGATCAACAATATGTCATCCACATATACTTATCAGAAATTCTATAGTGCTCCCACTCACTTTATTGTAAATACAAGTTTCTCATAAACTTTGTATAGACTCAAAAACTTTGATCACCTCATCAAAGCATATATTCCAACTCCGAGATGCTTGCTCCAGTCCATAGAAGGATCGCTGGAGTTTGCATACATTTTAGCATCCTTAGGACTGACAAAACCTTCCGGTTGAATCACATACAACCTTTCCTCACGGATACCGTTAAGGAAACAATGTTTTGACATCCATCTGCCAGATTTCATAATTGAAAAATGCAGCAACTGCTAACATAATTCCAACAGACTTTAGCATCGCTACGGGTGAGAAAGTCTCATCGTAGTCAACTCCTTGAACTTGTGAAAAACCCTTTGCCACAAGTCGAGCTTTATAGACGGTGACATTACCGTCCGTGTCCGTCTTCCTTTTAAAGATCCATTTGTTCTGAATGGCCTTTTGCCCTTCAGGTAATACTTCCAAAGCCCATACTTTGTTTTCATACATGGATCCCATCTCGGATTTCATGGCCTCTAACCATTTCTCGCAATCCGGGCCCATCATCGCTTCTCCATAGCTCGTAGGTTCATCGTTGTCCAACAACATGACCTCTAAGACAGGGTTGACGTACCACTCAGGAGTAGTACGCGTCCTTGTCGACCTACGAGGTTCGATAGTAACTTGATCCGAAGCATCATGATCATCATCATTAACTTCCTCTTCAACTAACGTAGGCTCCACAGGAACAACTTTCTGCGCTGCGCTACTCTCTGGTTGAAACAAAGGTTCAACAACCTCATCAAGTTCTATCTTCCTCCCACTCAATTCTTTCGAAAGAAACTCTTTCTCGAGAAAGGACCCGTTTTAGGAACAAACACTTTGTGCTTGGATCTAAGATAGAAGGTTTACCCTACTGTTACGTTAGGGTATTCTATGAAGATGCATTTGTCCGCTTTGGGTTCGAGCTCATTAGGAGAAAACCCTTTTTTTACATAAGCGTCGTAGCCACAAACATTTAAGAAATGACAGCTTAGGTTTCCACCAAACCAAAATTCATACGGTGTCATCTCAACGGACTTAGATGGTGCCCCTTTTAAAGTGAATGTGGTTGTCTCTAATGCATAACCCTAAAACGACAGTGGTAAATCGATAAGAGACATCATAGTTCGCACCATATCCAATAGAGCACGACTATGACGTTCAGACACACCATCACACTATTGTGTTCTAGGTGGCGTGAGTTGTGAAACAACTTCCACATTGTCTTAAGTTGTTTACCAAACTCGTAACTCAGATATTCACCTCCACGATCATATCGTAGACATTTTATCTTCTTGTAACGATGATCTCAAACTTCACTCTGATTTTGTTTGAACTTTTCAAACGTTACATACTTGTGTTTCATTAAGTAAATATCCCCATAGCTACTCAAATCATCAGTGAAGGTAGGAAAATAATGATATCCACCGCACGCTACAACACTCATTGGACCGAATACATCAACATGTATCATTTCCAATAAGTTACTTGCCCGCTCCATCATACCGGAAAACAGGGTTTTAGTCATCTTGCCCATGAGGCATGGTCCGCATGTCTCCACCGATTCGAAATCGAATGAGTCCAAAGATCCATCAACATGGAGTTTCTTCATGCGTTTTACACCAATATGACATTTAGCGACAGTGCCACAAGTATGTGGTACTATCATTATTAACTTTGTATCTTTTGGCATCAATATTATCAACATGTGTATCACTACGATCAAGATTCAATAAACCATTCTTATTGGGTGCATGACCATTGAAGGTTTTATTCATGTAAGCAGAATAATCATTATTCTCTAACTTAAATGAATAACCGTATTGTAATAAACATGATCTAATCACGTTTATGCTCAACGCAAACACCAAATAACATTTATTTAGGTTCATCACTAATCCCGAAGGTATAGAGAGCGTGCGATGGTGATCACATCAACCTTGGAAACACTTCCAACACTCATCGTCACCTCACCCTTAGCTAGCCTCCGTTTATTCCGTAGCTTTTATTTCGAGTTACTAACATTTAGCAACCGAACCGGTATCTAATACTCAGGTGCTACTAGGAGTACTAGTAAGGTACACATTAATAACACGTATATCAAATATACTTCTATCGACATTGCCAGCCTTCCTATCTACCAAGTATCTAGGGCAGTTCCGCTTCAGCGACCGTTCTCCTCATAATAGAAGCACTCAGTCTCGGGTTTGGGTTCAACCTTGGGTTTCTTCACTGGAGTAGCAACTGACTTGCCATCCATGAAGTATCCCTCCTCGCCCTTGCCCTTCTCGAAAATAGTGGTTTTACTAACCCTCAACATTTGATGCTCCTTCTTGATTTCTACCTTCGCGGTGTCAAACATCGCGAATAGCTCAGGGATCATTATTTCCATCCCTGGCATTTTATAGTTCATCACGAAGCTCTAGTAGCTTAGTGACAGTGACTTGGAGAACTATATCAATCACTATTTTATCTGGAAGATCAACTCCCACTCGATTCAAGCGATTGTAGTACCCAGACAATCTGAGCACATGCTCACCGATTGAGCTATTCTCCTTCATCTTGCAGGCAAAGAATCTTGTTGGAGGTCTCATACCTCTCAACACGGGCACGAGCCTGAGATCTCAATTTCAGCTCTTAGAACATCTCATATGTTCCGTGACGTTCAAAACGTTTTGGAGCCTCAACTCTAAGCCGTAATGCATGATGCACTGAACTATCAAGTAGTCATCAGAACGTGCCTATCAGATGTTCACAACATCTATAGACGACGCTTGAGGGGGTGGCGCACCGAGCGGTGCATTAAGGACATAAGCCTTCTGTGCAGCAATGAGGACAATCCTCAGATCATGGACCCAGTCCGCATTATTCCTACCATCATCTTTCAACTCTATTTCTCTAGGAACATATAAAAAATTCAAGGGAGCTACAGCGCGAGCTAGTAATCTACAACATAATTTGCAAAGACATTTTGACTATGTTCATGATAATGAGTTTAGTTAATCATATTGAAAAACTCCCACTCAAATTGACATCCCTCCGGTCATTCGAGTGTCACATGATCGAAATCCACCAACTCAAGTCCGATCATCACGTGAGTAGAGGTGGTTTCAATGGTGAACATCTTCATGTTACTATAAGACTCATGTTCGACCTTTCGGTCTCTTGTGTTCCGAGGCCATGTTTGTACATGCTAGGCTCGTCAAGTTTAACCCGAGTGTTCCGCACGTGCAACACTGGCTTGCACCCGTTGTACGTTGTATGCGAACGTAGAGTCTATCACACCCGATCATCACGTGGTGTCTCGAAACGACGAACTTTCGCAACGGTGCACACTCGGGGAGAACACAATTTTATCTTGAAATTTAAGTGAGGGATCACCTTATAATGCTACCATCGTCCTCAGCAAAATAAGATGCATAAAAGGATTAGCATCATATGCAAATCATAAGTGACATGATATGGCCATGAACTTGTGCTTTTGATCTCCATCTCCAAAGCACCGGCATGATCTCCATCGTCACCGGCATAACACCATGATCTCCATCATCTTGATCTCCATCAATGTGTTGCCATGAGGTTGTCGCGCCGACTGTTGCTTCCACGACTATTGCTAACTCATAGTGATAAAGTAAAGCAAAAAACGGTGAAAATAATTAAAGACAACCCTATGGCTCCTGCCGGTTGCCGTACTTATCGACATGCAAGTCGTGATATTCTATACAATACATGATCATCTCATACATCACATATATCTCATCATGTAATTGGCCATATCACATCACAACATACCCTGCAAAAATAAGTTAGACGTCCTCTAATTGTTGTTGCAAGTTTTACGTGGCTGCTACGGGTATCTAGCAAGAACAATTCTGACCTACGCAAAAACCACAATGGTGATACAAAAATTGCTATTCAACCTTCTCAAGGACCGTCTTTGTCAAATCCAATCCGACTAAAGTGGGAGAAACAGACACCCGCCAGCCATTTTATGCAACGAAGTTACATGTCAGTTGATGGAACCAGTCTCTCGTAAGCGTACGAGTAATGTTGGTCCGGGCCGCTTCATCAAGAAAAGACCAAGGGAGGAAGCAATCTGAATATCAACGCCCACAAACTCCTTTGTGTTCTACTCGAGATCTCATCTACACATAAACCTGGCTCTGATACCACTGTTGGGGAACGTTGCATGGGAAACAAAAAAAATTCCTACGCACACGCAAGATCTATCCATGGTGATGAGCATCTACGAGAGGGAGAGTTGATCTACATACCCTTGTAGATCGCTAAGCGGAAGTGTTAAGAAACACAGTTGATGTAGTCGAACGTCTTCACGATCCAAATCGCCGAGCGTCCCGCGATCCCATCATGATCCGTCTCGCGATCCAATCACGATCCGTCCCGCGATCCCATCATGATCCGTCCCGCGATCAAATCACGAACCGTCTCGCGATCCTGATCACGGTCCTTCCAATCTAGCGCCGAACGGACGGCACCTCCGCGTTCAACACACGTACAGCTTGATGACGCCTTCACCTCCTCGATCCAGCGAGCGATGGTGAAGTAGTAGATGAGTTCCGGCAGCACGACGGTGTGGTGACGGTGGTGATGAAGAACAATCTCCGTAGGGCTTCGCCAAGCACTACAGAAACTATGACGAAGGATGAACTAGAGGGGCGGGGTTGCCGGCACACGGCTTGGGGAATTCTTGATGTGTTCCGGGTGCTAGCCCTGCCCCTCTATTTATATGTTGAGCCCTGGGGTCGAAACTTGGAGAAAGAGCCTCCTCAAAGTCGGTTTGGCCTGCAAGGCAAGAGTCCTCCTCGGACTCCAGGACCAGACGCCAGGGTCCTCGGCGTCTGGCCCCAGACGCCAGGGATCCTGGCGTCTGGCCTCTGGCCTCCGCAAAACTCCTTTTGCACCTTCCTTAAAGCCTCGTGGGCTTTACCCCTTGGCCCAAATAAAGTGTTCTCGTACCCGAACATTTCGGGAAACATCCGAAACCCCTTCCGGTGAATTCCGGAACCCTTCCGGAGACCAAACACTATTATCCCATATATCAATCTTTACCTCCGGACTATTCCGGAGTTCCTCGTCATGTCCGGGATCTCATCCAGGACTCCGAACAACCTTCGGTCACCAACATAACAACTCAACTATACTTATATTGTTACCAAACGTTAAGTGTGTAGACCCTGCGGGTTCGAGAACTATGTAGACATGACCGAGACACCTCTACAGTCAATAACCAATAGCGGAACCTGGATGCCCATATTGGTTCCTACATATTCTACGATGATCTTTATCGGTTGAACCTCTATGTCAAGGATTCAGTTAATCCCGTATGATGTTCCCTTTGTTTATCGGTATGTTACTTGCCCGAGATTCGATCGTCGGTATCTCTATACCTAGTTCAATCTCGTTACCGGAAAGTCTCTTTACAAGTTCTGTAATAAAAGATCTCGTGGCTAACACTTTAGTCACATTACTTGCAAGGCTTATAGTGATGTTGTATTACCGAGTGGGCCTTGAGATACCTCTCCGTCACACGGAGTAACAAATCCCAGTCTCGATCCATGCCAACACAACAGACACCCTCGGAGATACCTGTAGAGCATCTTTATAGTCACCCAGTTACGTTGCGACGTTTGATACACACAAGGCACTCCTACGGTGTCAGTGAATTGCATGATCTCATGGTCATAGGAACAGATACTTGACATGCAGAAAACAATAGCAATAAACTGACACGATCATATGCTATCTTTATATTTTGGGTCTTGTCCATCACATCATTCTCCTAATGATGTGATCACATTATCAAATGACATCTCATGTCTATGGCCAGGAAACCTTGACCATCTTTGATCAACGAACTAGTTAACTAGAGGCATACTAGGGACACAGTGTTGTCTATGTACCCACACATGTATTTGAGTTTCCAATCAATACAATTATAGCATGGATAATAAACGATTATCATGAACAAGGAAATACAATAATAACCAATTTATTATTGCCTTTAGGGCATATTTCCAACAGTGTCGTCCGCCAGCACGGAGCATGGGGCTTCCACTTGGGCGTGGGAAGGAACCCCTCCACGTCCTCGGGGGGCTCCGGGCATATACAACCCACTCATTATTACGTGCGAGTGTCACGGCCGAAGATAGTTGGGCAAGCCCCCTGGCGCATGGCCTGGGTGCTCCCAACTCCGTTAAGAGCCATCCCGCGCATTTCTGCTCGGTTGCGCGCCCCTATGACCCAAACCCGGATGCATTGTTCCCCGCGTAGCCGCGGGATTGCGCTCCCGCGGCCCAAACATGAGCACAACACACCCGGCGCAGCCATAGAGGTGTTTTGTCGATGAAGCCGCCTCGTGAGGCGTCGGGACGCTGGCCGGACAATGTCTTGAGGGCCTAGCGAGGACCAGCCTCCCGTGGCTGCGCCGGCGCTCCAGTTGCCGCGGGTGCCCCGCGCTACTTGTGCCTTGCTGCTCCCCCAGGCCGTTACTCCTGAGGTCTCGGGGCTTGGCTCGGTGTTGCTTGCCCGCGAGGGCGACGGCTTGCGCTGTGCCCCGCGGGCCCGGGGGCGTCCTCCCTCTTGCTCCCGCTCGTGTTGTCCAGGCCAAGAGTTCCATCGATGGAAGCCCCCAGGCCCGGCTCGGGGAGGACGCCCAGGGTGCCCCCTACTCCTGGGGGGTGCCGGTGCCCGCGGCATGCGCCTGCTCCATCTCAACGTCCGGAGGTACGACGTAGCTTGGTACATAGGGCTCTATGTAACGGCCCGGTTCTCCTCTTGAGCCGCGCGGCGGGGCACCGGGGACGGCCCCTCCGGGCGGCGGCGGGGCGCCGCCCTGTGCGCGTAGCCCGCAGACCCTCCTGCGACGAGCCTCAGCCCGAAGTTGCTTACCTCTGCCACCGCCGTTGGGTGGGCCGCGCGTTTCCTGACGTGGATTGCCTCCTTGGCGATCCGATGCGCCTTCGCCGTGGTAGCTTGCTTGTCCGGACGCCTGCGCCGCCTGCTCCCTGCGCAGGATGGCGCGCTCCCGCCTGGTTAACCCGGGCTGTTGACGGTCCACAGGGTCACGGGGGCGCGTGTTGGTGCGCGCGTGGGGCGCCCCGTTGTTTCCTCCATGCGCTCCGTAATCGGGGCCGGGCTGCGCCCTGAAACCGTTCACCGGAATTCGGAGGAGAAAGAGCACGGCGTGCGGCGGGCCCCGCTCGGGCTTGCCAAAGGCCTGAGGGGACGCGCCGCCGACGGACTGGGCGATAGGTGTGGCGGACGAGCCCCCGACGCCTGACGCCTGCGGCCTTGAAGAAGAGTGAGGAGCCATGGCCCTCCGCGCGACGGTGACCAGCTCTGCGATGTGGTCGGCCCATGCGTCGAAGCCCCCGTGCGTTGGGCGGTGGCCGAGCATCTCACTTGCCAGCAGTAGCGCATCGTGCGCGTCGAGGTCTCCCACGTAGGTGTGGCGCGACGCCGGTGCCGAGGGCGCCGCCCGTCCGCCATGCGTTTGGGCGGTGCGAGGGGCGGCGATGGTGGAGACGATACTAGTGGCTTGATGCTGAACGCCCAGCACCACGCCGCTGGGGCGTGGGTCTCTGGCGGTAGCGGTGGGATCGGTGGAAGCGGATCCGCCGTGGACGGAGGAAGCTTGTTGGGCGCCGGCCATCGGAGCGGTGAAGCGGGGAAAGAGCGAGGCTTGAAGAAGACTCCGACACGCCCCCTACCTGGCGCGCTAAATGTTGGATTTCGGGCTCCGCAAAACCACAAGAAGTTCGAACACAGGGGCATGTGCGAAGATCCCCTGCAGCCTCGCCCTACCTAGCAAGCTACTCAATGATTTCTACGACAGACTCGCACGATGACGAGGAAGTAGATGCACAAGATGATTTACCCAGGTTCGGGCCACTGCGAAGCGTAATACCCTACTCCTGCTTTGGTGGATTGCCTCACGAGGAGGTGTGGTGGATGAACTAGTACAATGGTGTGTCGCCTCGTGAGGGCGTTCTGGTGGTGTTGCCTCTCTTCTGTTGGGTGTCCGTTCCCTCTCCTTCCTTCGGTGCTGCCTATCCTCTATATATAGCCGCGGCCCGGGTCCTCTTCCCTTATCGCACTGGCAGGAAGGGATCCCACAACGGCCAAATTCGAAGGGGGATAGGAGTACATTTTTATCCTGACGAAAGGTGGTCTTCGCCTGCAAAGTAACTGTAGACGACGCAGAGGTGGGCTCGGCGATGACATCCTTCCTGCTGGGCTCGTGGTCGTGGTCTCGTTGCACCAGAATGGAAACCTTGGGGGGGTGCTTTGGGAACCCGCGTACGTCCTCACTTCCTTTACACCAAAGGGGAAAATGCACCGTCTGGCGCGCTGGCGCCCGCCTATCCTTTCCTGCGTCATCCTTGACTCCTGATGCCGGGTTGTGCATATGGATCTCCGCCGCTCCGGAGGGGGCCTGAGGAGGCCCACTCCTTGCTGGTCTTGGTGCTGCCTTCCTCGCGAGCTCGGGTCCTCGCGAGGGCCTTGTCTTGAGTGGGGCCAAGCCAGCCGTGCTTGGCTGACGAGGTGGGCCATGCCCTGGGCCACAGGCAGGCAGGTCTGGGTACCCCCGTTGCCAAAACGCCGACACGCTCCCCCGAACATTTGTACTCACCTAGCGGCTCATTCCGCGAAGGCAACCCTTGCCGGGATAGAGTGCGAGGCACCACTTGTGTTCTTCCAATCAAATCCAGCAAAAGCAGGAGTAGGGTTTTACTCTTAGGATTGGCCCGAACCTGGGTAAAATGCTTGCATCCTGATCGTTGCGCCGTCGCACTTTCTCCGCTCTTTGTGCAACGTGACCCCCCATACCGAACCACAAGGGGGCTTTGGCCCCATAGGTGTTCGTGAGCATCCGTGCCTCGACAATCCAGCTGAGCATCTCCGCCGCCCCCGGCCACCTTCAGGTAAGCCTTTTTCTTCCCCAGATCTATAGTAGTTCATCGGAGTTCCTCGGGTACTCCGGAGTTCATCGTTTGTTCATCGCCATTGTTAGTTCATGCATATCTTCCATGAGTTCTATCTTAGAAACAGAGCGGTTTGAGCAACGAATCCATTTTATATATAGCGTCCTCAGATCCCCCTTAAGAAACTGTAAACTAGACCGCCGTTGCTTCCGTGCTTCGTCATTAGGTTTAGCAAACATTTTCCCTTTCTGAACCATTTATAGATCCGTAATTGTAGCCAGTTCGATAGAAACTTGTTTGACCCACACTTAGTGAAAGTTAGGAATCTCTGATTTGGCATAAGATGCCCTTTTGTTTGCCGGCTCATTCTTATGACTGTAACCCGCCATATGTAGATATTGTTTCTTTTAAGCATCGACTCATCATTATAACTATGACCCGCCATGTTTAGAAACTGTTTCGTCTAAACGTCGGCTCCTCATAAGGCGACTCATCTGCCGCAGATTTTTATGCCATCTTATCCTTGATCATAACATATATACTTATCACTAGTGCAGCCGCGAGCTATACAAACGGTTTTTAACCCCTTTCCGTGATGTAGTCTAAAAATGTCGCCTTGCATGTGTGGGCGATGGTGGGGCCTATCCCACACGACAGAAAAAACTCGTTGGCGATGCCTGCACCCGGTCACACACGATGGGCAAAAATATATCGTTTGCGATTCGAAGGGCCATCACAAACAGACATATTGGGGAATACGTGTGAGATGAGCTTATCATCCCACACAGGGAATCCCAAGGTTACGTCTCCGTTCGTATTGCAGATCACACACAATTTTTTGCATAACATCGTTAGTGATAGGGATGGTCACCACACACGATAATTATAATTTTGTCATTTGCGTTATTCAAAACATCACTCACGGTGTCTAGATGAAACTGTTTGGCATTGGGTGCCCATCACACACACATGCTTAAGAAAACGTTTGTGATTGGGTGTCCTAACGCACACAGTTGTCGAGAATAATTCGTGTGTGATTCCTCACCGATCCAACACGCTAACTTTGTAGAAACCGTGTGGGTTTGTTGTGGTCATCGCCCACGGTGTAGTCCTAGAAACCGTCTGCAATGGGAACCCCCATAATAAGCCTGATTGCTCTATTATTTATAATCCATTTAGTAATCAAATTTACATTTCATATCAAGCACAAAATATATTTCTTATTCATAGTACGGCAACCAGGATTTCATAATTGAATTACATCAGGGTACAACATGATATAGGCACATACTGCCTAGCTACACAATTGCACAACAGGACAAAGTGTCAAATGCAACATCTAAAACCTTTGGAAATTAAGTACCATCATAGACGGTAAATAGACAGATGAGTCTAATCTAGAAAACTGTTAAAGCGGAAGGCAAATATTGAGCCTTCAATGTTCTTGAAGGTCCTCGCAACTTTAGGCCAGTGCCTGTGGATCATTGCCCGCCCATCCTTCGTCCTCTTGAGGAAGACTTCAAGATTATACCATGGGTGCTGTATGAATACCTTCCTCACCTCTTGATCATACAGGTGGTTCGAGACGTAATCATTGATGAACCGCCTTAAGAAGGACTGAAAACAAACATACACATAAATATTTTTTCTAAAAATTGAAATGGCCCAAAGGGAAAAGGACAAGGTGAAAGAGATGGTACCATCCTATAGTTGACTGATGTCTTCTTCACTGTAAAGACAAACATCTTGTTGTTTTTCGTAGCTAGTTTCTTTATCTTAACAATATTTCCGAGTTTCTTGATTTGACTGATATTCAAGGACACCTCATTTCCCCACATGCAAAAAGGGTCGAACAGTGGATCTAAACCTCTTACAGCAGGACCTACATGTGCAAGAACAAATTATTAAAAACATTAATATTACAATGGTTTCTGCAAATTGCACAATAATGTGCTATTAGCCAAATGACCATGGATGCAAACCTCGATGGTAAACTTCAGTGTCCCCCATTGTTTCCCCTGCAACATATTTAAGACAAATATTGATCAGGTTACAAGTGATATTTGGCATACTATCAGTGAAATATGTTAATGGAAAATAAACACATTGCGGATCCAACAGATTAGTTCGAGCCACATGGAAAAGCCAGTTATCGAAACCAAGCATGCTAAGAATTAGGAAATATAGCAATTCTATATGTTTCGCATGTATTTAGTACATCTAAATTCGATTTATTCGTCACATGCATAACAATACAAAATTGTACCAACAACAATCGTACATCACATTTCAGAATTGAATTAAATAGTTAAATGATCACCACAACAAATGAACAAAATAGTTAACTAAGCACCACATTGCACAATAGAACATACTAGACGGTCAGGTTGCAGTAGCATTACATTGGACATTTCACTAGAATTTCTAAATGAAAGGAAGTAGTGGCACACGCAACAGGTAAACGAAACATGCTTAACCAGCATAGCTAGTTGAACATAGGTCCTTAGTGATAAAGCTAAGAAAAACAAACTATTCCTCATCGTCGGAGATATCGATGATGATGGGCTCCTTCAACTTGGAAGAGGACGAGGCCTCCACACCGTGGTTGCACCCCTCATAGTGGTGAGTGGCCTGATCCTTCCCCGGCACCAACATGCCCGCTCTGGAGTTGAGGTAAGCACGGGCACGCTGAGAAAACACATCAAAGTCTTCGTCGAACGCACCGGCGGTGCCCTCAAGAAAAGACCACGAGCTGTCGTTTATAGAAGCCAACCGCGTGGCGGCGTCAGCGCGCGAGGCGTCGATGGTGGCCTTGACGGAGAGGTGCTCTTCCAACTTCTAGGGGTCGGCACGCATGGAAGCCATAGCTGCCTCATCTGCGCGTGCAGATGCGATTTGCTTCTCTGCAGCAAAATGCACTTTGAGATCCTGGCTATACTGCGTGCACCATGGCTTTCGGCGGCGATTTGGGTGGAATGTGTCGCGCCGGTCGGGCCATGTGGGATGGAGGAGGAGGGGGTGAGCGGGTATTTGGGAGTTGTGGATTACCTGACTAGATGGAGGAGGCCGAGCAGCAGGAAGGAGCGTCGCTGGCAAGGAGGCGGCGCTGCAAGCAAGCAATGAAGGTTTGAACTAGGAAAGGTAGAGGAAAAGTGGGAAATGTGTCTTTTGATTGGTACCGGGGGGCCGAGGGAGGTACATATTTCCACGGCAGCCCAAAATTTTCATTTGGTGCAGAATAGTTCTCGATATCAACACATAAAAAACGAAGCCTGTGCTATACCCCGTGTGTGATGAATTTGGATGTGAAAATGTTTGTCTCCAAGCTTCCGACATAAGATTGGGTACTACACTGCACACGGTTCGTTCCAAAAAATTGTGAGTGATGAACTTCAATTTCATTTTCAATTGGAAGATGGAATGGGGATATGGCGGCAAATTTTTGGTCCGAATTTCCCTGGTTACAGTGGTCATCCATGTCGTCGCATAATTTAACATCAATTGCTAATTTGGGTACTGCACAAAAGAGCCTACACCGCAGCCCGCACTTACTTAATCGAGCAATTAAACAGAGCTGGTTGACCTAAACATTACTCTAACAAAAGACCAACGCTCTAAAAAAATACTAATGTTACGCATGACTCTCGGCGTTCTCCGACGCACCTCGATGACCAGCTCGCGCTCAACGACCTCCAGGGGAAGGGGCTCCATGGCATCCATCGCCACATACTCTACAAGCATCTCGTAGTCCGTGTCTGCCATCTCTTTGGAAAAAGCCGCCATGAGTTTGGTTTGGGCGGCCGCGGTCCAGGCATTGACGGCCTCCATCTTGGCAAGGGAGGCTGCCAATGAATGCACGGCTGCCCGGGCGCTCTCGGCGGTTGCCAACTCTTCGGACGTAGGTTGCCGACTGTTGTCGGAGAAGGCCGCTGCTCTTTGTGCGGTGACCGACACGAGCTGGGCGTGGGCGGCATCGGCATAGGCGTGGGCAGCCACCGTCAGGGCTACGTCGGCCGTCGAGGAACAGACAACTGCTATGCCGTTGTCACCATTTGCTATCCAGGTCGCGGATGTTGCTGCCGCCATCTCAGATGCAGCAGCTGCCCTTTCGGCGGCCGTAGCTGCCCTGCCGAAGAGTGTGGCCGCGCTCAAGGATGTTGTGAGCGTGTTCATGGATGATGCAGCCACGCTCGGGCCGGGGTGGGTCGCCGAAGTTTCCCTCACGATGCGGATCCACGTCCCCATCTTTCACCGGCGACGATTGAACAATACAGTGCTCTTGGGGAACTAGTGTGACAGTGTGGTTGACGCGCCGGCGGTGGACTGAAGCTTCCAGCCTAAGCCATATATGAGGATTGGCCCAAGATATTTTTATACCACATCACACACGTTTCATGATCGAGAACTATTTGCGATGTTTTTGATATTCATATTGCTTTGAAACGAAAAATGAAGTTACATTGGCAATTGAAGGTGTTTGGATGGCAATAACATTTATCTGCAGTGAACTTGCAACTATAGGACTGTGTGTTAAATATGGAATTATTCAGGTTTGTTTAGGCCCTTTTAAACATTTAAAGACTTTTTTAGACATTTCATGTGCATAGTTCAAATTTGAACTGCAGTTAAGCACATACTAGAGCGCACGCGAATGGGTTGAAAATAATTTATTTGTCACTAGATACATGTTTTGGTGCCATGCAAGAAATGGAAATTAAACGAATTCCAAACCTCTTGGTATTTTGGCTCGGCCGTAGACTTTGAGAAGCCGTGTTTTCAAATTCTAGTAAAGCCAAATATCATGAGAAATTCATAAAACTTGACATGGTGTCATGTCATGGCGCATGTGTGTTGTGGTAAAAACAATGCCTAGTTCGGGACAAGTTTTGGCACAAACCTCTTACAAACCGAAGATTCTCACAACAAGTCATGTGGTTCCGGTATGGAAAGTTCACATTTTATGTGCGAAACAACATCCGATGTCTCTTATCGCCTTGAATTTATTTCTAGAGTCTCCATAGAGTAACATGAATGTGTCGTGCGAAACAATGGAATCTTACAGAGTTAGTTTGGCCTTTTAAGTACATTAATTTAGTTTTCTAGGCATTCCATGTGCATAATTCAAATTTGATCTACAATCACACGGTCCAGCTCATGAAAATATGTCGAAAAACCATATACGTTTCCCTAGCTGCATGTTTAGGTCCCACATAAGAAATGGGAATGAATTTCAAACATATCATCGTCTTGGATCGACCGCAAACATCGGGAAACTTAGTTTTTAAATTCATGTAAATGCAAACCTCGACAGAAATTCATGAAATTTGGGGGTGCCAACAATTACCCTGTTGTGTGTGTGTTGTGGTAAAAAATTGCCCAATTTTGGACAAGTTTTGGCACAAAGCCTCTTACAAATTAAACCGAAGGTTATCACAAAGAAAGTCGTGTGTGCCGATAGGGAAAGTGCACATTTTATGTGCAAAACAACATCCATTTTCTTTTCTCGCCTTGAATTTATTTCTGGAGTTACCATAGAGCAACACATGACAGTCATGATAAACTGTGTATTTTTCCCAGGGTTCCTGAGACCTATTTAACACATTAATTGAGTTTCCTAGCCGTTTAATGTGCATATAATTCAAATTTGAACTACAATCACAAGGTCCAATACTTGAAAAATAGGTTGACAAAATATATGCCTTTCCCTGGATGCATGTTTAGGTACCACGCAGGAAATGGGAATGGATTTCTAACATCTCATTGACTGTTTGTTTTCAAATTCCCGTAAATACAAAACTTTTCAGAAATTCATGAAACTTGGCATGGTGTGGTGACAAGCTTAAGGGCACCCATATGCCATGCTAAAAAATTGCCCAAATTGGACATGTTCTTGCACAATACCCTCACAAATCGGAGCTCCTCACAAGAAGCTTTGTGGTTTCGATAGGAAACATTATATATGCATGTCACATATGCGGGCGAAAAGACATCTGATGCCTCTTCTCTCCTTGATTTTCTTTATAGAAACAACATAGACATGTTGGTGCGAAGTGCAAAATATGAATAAATTAAGGGATCATCTGGCTTTTAAATACATTATTTATGTTTTCGATGCATTATTTAATGTGCATAATTCAAATTTGATCAACAATCACAAGGTCCGGGGAGGCAAAATGGGTTGAAAAATCATATATATGTGTCCTTGGATGCATGTGTTAGGTCACATGCAAGAAATGAGAACGAATTTCAAACATCTAAGCATGTTGGCTCGACCACAAACATCGAGAAACTTGGTTTCTAAATTCTCGTAAATCCAAAACTCCGTCAGAAATTCATGAAACTTGGAATGGTGTCATGACAAGGCACACATATGCAGTGGTAAAAAAAATACCAACTTGGACATGTTTTGTCACAAGCCTCTTACAAACCGGAGGTTCTCACACAATAAGCTACATCCAATGGTTCCGTAATGTCACATATGCATGCCACATCTGCGGGTGAAACGACATCCGATGCCTCTTCTCTCCTTCATTTTTTTTCTAGAAACAACATAAAGA
Source organism: Elymus sibiricus (assembly GCA_039707655.1). Classification (NCBI taxonomy): domain Eukaryota; kingdom Viridiplantae; phylum Streptophyta; class Magnoliopsida; order Poales; family Poaceae; genus Elymus; species Elymus sibiricus. The sequence goes on along the minus strand of CM077665.1, from coordinate 213,031,853 downwards.
AATAGGTGTGTACTGCAAAACTATGAAATTATTAAGGGTTCCTATGGATTTTTTATACATTAATTGAGTTTTATGTGCATTTAATGTACATAATTCAAATATGAACTACAGTCACAAGGTCTATGTTGGGTAGGGCCTCATCATATAAAGCAGAAATATATTTTGGTATTTTTAGTGTCCACTTTGAGAGAAAGAGCAAGCATTATTAATAACCAACAAAGGCATTTTGGAAGAAAAATCTGTCACGTTACCATCGCAAACGGGCGTATTATTTCTAATTCGTGGACGTTCTACAGACCATCTACGTGCGGGCCACGTGTCGCTATCTGTATTGGCAAGGAGGTAGCATGCGGACACGTGTTTGAGTAGACGGGTGGCGTGCGAGCTATGTCCTTCGCACGCTCATCGGGGTGATGTGTCCTTTGCCAGTCGTCAAAGACGTTTCAGACTGAATACCCGTATGCAAACCGAGGGCCATTATTCCTTCCCTAATAAGCCAAGCGAAAATTTGGCGCGAAGGAATTTTTTTCATTGCGTCATCGCAAACGGTTGTCAATGATGACCCGTGTGCCCTTCCCGATGCTACACCTTGTACTGGTGCTAACTGGTGAGGTTGCCATGCAAGAAAAAAAATCTGCTGTGTGAAGGTAATTAAGGAGAGATATGAGTTCGGTGACCACATGAAGAAACAATGCCACGCGCGTGAACCTTGGCAAAACACTTAAATGAAGGAAACTCACCAATGCATGCAAGAGTTTAGTTGCTAAATCATTAAATGAAGGGACCTCAACAACAATGCTTTGTGGACTTGACATGCTAACACATTTAATACACTAAGCACCCCAAGTAAGCACCGATCGATGCATTGGCAGTAGGAGTCAGGTAAGATTTGAATCTGTCATATTGGGTAAACTTTCATTTGTCAAATTGGAAACACTAAGATTTGTCTAATTTTGTAGGAACAAAATCATTATTACGGTGCAATTTTGCAACTGAAATTCAGTAAACATAGATTTCATGCATAGATCAAGCATTGGTCTTTGTACAAAATAGTTCAACTAGACAGCCGAATCGAACAAACTTTTCCCCATTTGTTGCCAACCACGTACTGAAATAGCTAGTTCAACTATATATACTAGCTAATTTAAAGTATGTGGGACAGTTCAATCATATCTATAGTTAGATGAACTGAACAAAATAGCCCCTAAATACTACTCCGGAGGGGCTTCGTGCTACTGCCAGCAGCCTTCTCCTCTGCCGAGCGCGTTCAGTAAGAGGCATAGGAGGAGAAGCCTACCGACGAGCTGGAGGAGTCGAATTCGTTGACTGCCACTGCTGCCCTCCGCCGCTCCTGACGCGCCTCCTCGAAGCGGCGGGACTCGGCGTAGATCTCCTCATTCCGCACCATAGCTGCGGCATCTGCTGTGGCCACGGCGGTAGTGAGCCTCTTTGCGTCCTCGACCTGGCACTCCTCCTCGTCATGTAGGAAGTTGATGTAGGACGCTAGGCCACTGACGCAAAAGCGGAGCGGCTGTGCTTCGGCGGCGGCTTCCTCCCGCCTTCGGGCCGCGGTGTGGCTGCCAAGGCGGACGCTGGTGTGGTGGCGGCCAAGGAGGCAGCTGGTGGGGTGGCTAAAACGGCAGCCGGCGATGGGGTGTGGGCCACGGCGCCCACCGGCAGCAGCTGCCTTCGGGGAAATGTGGAGGAGCGTGTGGTGGGTGTCGTGCACATAGCCAACAAAGACGCCACACGAACTACACGTTTCCGGGTACTGCTCCGCCGACGTGGTGCAGCCTCCCAGCTGGAGCTGCCCTCTGGCGGAGTGGCGGAGCAACAACGACGGACAGGTGCCATTGGCGATTGGGGGAGAAGCAACCTTGAGAAGCTACGGGAAGGGAGGGATGAATGCGATGTGGAGTCGCCGGCCGCGAGGGTTTATAAAGAAGGAGGCCATGGCGAGCCGGGTGGGAAGGTTGTGCGCGTTCCTGCGCGGTTGCGCGTGAATGGGAAGCCCAAAAGAAACACTGCATGCTCTCGAAGCATTGGGTGATTGGGGGATTTCAACAAGCCGGGTAGGAAGCTTGCGCGGGAACCTGCGTGCTCCCGAAGCGTGCACTGGAATCCTCAGGTGTTTTACTACAAAGCAAACGGTAGTTCTGTACGCACCGTCGCGAATTAATCTACGCATGAGGCGGTTGATGCGGCCGCGGCACGTTGTGCTCGCGTCCGTGCGCGCTCGCTCTGCAAGCGTCCACGCACGAATGGTCACGTGCGTTCAAGGCGCCATATGCATGCGGACGCGGTTGTGCCACTCCTGGCGCCACCATGCAGTTAAGCGCTGCAAAAACTGCCATGCGGACATGCCGAAATTCCAGGCTGTCCGGCGCAATTTATTCCCGTGGCCATTTACCTTCGTCTCTTCCACCTTTCGATCACGCCACAAAACACAAGAAGCACACCCACGATCTCTTCATCGCTTCAATCTTCCCATGCGGATCCAATGGTGGCTGCCGGCGCCGAGCGGCAGTTCGCCAAAATTGTCAAAGTGGACACCCACATCAGGAAGATGGACCTCTCAGTGGTTTACACCAACGACCCGGTCGTGGTGGTGAACTCCATCAACATGTTGAAGCATCTGCTTGCTGAGGATGACAAGTACAAAGTGGTCGGCTTCGACCTTGAGTACACCGGCGGTCGTGCCGGGCATGATCAGAAGGTTGCCGTCGCCCAGTTGTGTGTGTGCCATCACGTGCTCGTCTACCAGTACTGCCTGGCCACAAGTCCTTGCGAGCGTTTTGCCAGGTTTGCCAATGGCCCCGACTACAGGTTCGCAATGGTGGACACCACAAACGATCTAAAGGTACTCAAGACTACTGGCTTGTCCTGCCAGAAGCTTGTCAACATCCAATGTCAGTACAGGGTCTGGGCGGCGAGAATAAGAAGCAGAAGGACTCCCTGGTTGACCTCGCCGCGACCATCATTGACCCCTACTACAAAGACATGAAGGCTGAGTGCCACAAGGACAATTCTACCTGGCACAAGGCATGGGTGAACGAACTGGATGAAGAACACATCAAGTGTGCGGCAAAGGACGCGTACACAAGCTACGAGATGTATAGGAGGACCATTGACTTGAGGAAGTGCCTCCTTCCTGCAGACGGCGAGGGATAGCCACAAGTAGAGCAGTGTCGGCAACCGTCGTTAGAAGAACAGTATGATTTGCTGATCGTCTACTTCTTGTAAATTTATATTGAGGAATGTACATGGGTTGAGTAGTCACTTATGTAACTGGATGTTCAAGTTGGTTATGCAACATTAATGTAGGTGTTCTATAGACAGAGCATATAGATGTGCAAACAGACCAAATCACATCGCATAATATTTGTTGGAAGCAACCGTCTGCCCACAACACACACATGTTGTCAGGATGAATCGTTTGTGTTATTTTTGGTCTTCCCACATAATTCTGATGAATGAACTGTTTGCCGGGTACCCACAACACACACGGTTGTCAGGATGAATCTTTTGGGATATTATTGGTCTTCCAAACAATTCTGATGAATGAACTGTTTGTCGGGTAACACACACGCCTTCTTAGGCTAACTGGATTGTGTTCTGCTTGATCAGCTCATACAGTTTGCCCGAGTGAACAGTATGCCGCACTACGCACACGTATGTAGTTTGTTAACCGTTTCTGTTATGTTCCACAATCACAAACAGTTCATAAGAACAAACTGTCTGCCATAGATCACACACGCAACTATTTTTTGAATCGTATTTGATGGATCCTCTGTCACGCACGGTTTTCGTCATTGGCGGCGGAGCTTTAACTATACCATTTGCGATTGATGGATCGCACACAGTTTCGTCGAAGGGTCTCTGATTGATGTGTCGTCTTTGTACCATCCTGCAGTAGTGTATGCAGCTTCTTTTATTTGCACTTAGGCGTCTCATCATGTCGAAAACTACCACATGTAACTGGGTGTCGTCCCAAGTTTCTGATGTTGTGCTCAAAGATTTCCATGACCAGGGTCTCCTACTGTCTAAGGAGGCAATTGGATGGTGGGCTCCCCTTGGAGAAGAACGCCCAGGACCCGGCGAAGGAGAAGTAGTAGTGTTCACAGATCACCTTCTTCGGGGGTTTTCTCCCTCCGGGTCAAAATTCTTTCAGGATGCTCTACACTCTTTCCACCTACATCCACAGGATCTGGCTCTCAACTCTATATGCAATCTTTACCAGTTTCAAGTATTCTGTGAGGTGTATCTACAAATAGAATCCACCGTCCCTCTTTTCAAGGAATTCTTCCACCTCAACCGTCAAACTGAGTGTGTAGACGGCCTCAACATGGAACTCAGCGGGATTTTTATTCAACGGTGCAGAGATGGTGCATTCCCTGTTGTTGTTCAACCAAGCCACCCAAAAGGATGGTCCAGGACATGGCTCTACTATCGAAACACAACTCCTGTTGATGAAAACCCTCTACCGGGTTGCAGACCAGATCGTCTTCCCATGAATTTTGAGCTTCCTGGCCAAGCTTCACAAGAAGAACATGATCAACTCGCCTTTATATACCCAAACTGAAGGCTTTGCCAGCCCATGGATTGACTGGAATTGATCTAACCCGGTGCTGGATATCTTGGAGGATCACCGTGGCGACTTGATGTGCAATTATACCGGCAATTTAAACGATGCACAAAGATATAGCAACCAAGATTTGGAGAGATTAACCGGATTGTGAAGAATATGTTGGGAGAAACTCTAGCAAATAGCAGTCAAGTTGGGTTGAATCCCTTCTGTACTCTCAACCCGGCTCCACCAGTAAGAAACCTTGACAATTATTCATTCGACTTATAACACTTTTAAGCTCCAAAGCTTACTTGTGATTTTAATTGTTAATCTTATAGGTTAATTCTCCATTCTGGAAGAACAAGAGGGGGAAGGTTGCGGCTCAGAAGCCCAAACCCGCCCAGAAGAATAAGCCGGCTGCAGCAGAGCCATCAACAAGGGGCGAGTCAACAACGGTTGACGTCCAGTCAGAGGTAAAAACTTGTCTCCCCTGGCTGTATTTTTATTGACCTTGCTAACACCTCTTACTCTCAGAGCGACGTTGCAACAAGCCGGGCAGATGATGTTGAGGTAATCTCCCTCTCTTCCGGCTAAGAATCCTTGTCTCCGAAGAAAACAAGGCGGGTCATTCGGAAAGTACGTTTTTCTCACCAAGATGCTCACTTGGATCCTAATTTTATTTTGAAGAAAACTCAGCATGAAGTAAGGCGCCACACTCAGAGTAACTCATGTGGCCTTGTGGGCGGCTTGACTGACAAATCAGTCGTCCGCAAACGACAGCACGAGGTGCCTCATAGCCCAACTCCCTCTCTTCCAAAAGCTCGCTTCTTCCGGCAAACTCTGAATCCCTCTGATTCGAATTATCAGGAGTCATCTCCTTCATCGGGTGACTTAACCGCCACGAATCTGCCGCCCCTTGTTATCAATCAAGGGTAAATTTCCTATAAACCCATGTACTGCTTATTTATGCTTAATCTGGCATATGTTTTACTCTCCGCCTTTATTTGCACAGCCCAAGCCAAGGCCAAGAAGAAAAAAGGTGGCGAGTTAGACACCAATCCGGAGGTTCTTGAGCCGGCAAATCCAATGCTGGCGACTTCTGAAGCTTATACCGAGAATCCTCAAGATCAGCAGGAGCACCAAGACATACCACCCCGGCCTTCTAACCCAGTAAATGCAGAAGCTAAAGATGTTGCAACTACTTAGGCAGTTGACCTTAACCCGGCCAATCTTCAAAAGGGAACTGAAGACACTTCTCCTGAGAAGAACAAGCATGTGATTATCACCGGGACGGGTTTCACTACTCCAGGGACCCCCAATGTGCTGGGCAAGTTTGTCACCAAGGATGAGGCACCACCACTTGATAAGGGGAAGGCTAAGCTCGAGCTCCCCAATTATGAGGGCCTTAGTGCTGATGAGTTGCACACCGGATACTTGAACCGCCTCTCCACAAGTCGGGATATGGAAATAAGCCTTGTTGGCATGATGAAAAGAAAATATGAGGTACGCTCCACTTTATCTTGTATTCTTTATATCCTTACGTAGCTCCCAAGGGCCGGCTCATCTTCTTAAGATGAGTCGGGTCTTCTTGATAATTTTGCTAGGAAGAATTGATATGCATTAGCCCCCAAGTGTCAAGTATATTTCTTGCAATCCGCTTGAGACTTGTTTATAATGTTTCTTATCATAGTCATGCTGCACCTTGCTACCAGCTCATAACCGAACAATATGATAACCCCTATTGTGCAGGAAGCTCTGAGAATAGTCGAGTCAAATTTGAACAGCTTGAAAAAAGATCTTGAAGTGGGGCAAACCGCCCGAGCCGAGGCTGACCAAAAACTTCGACTTTCCTTGGAAGAATTGGGGAAAACCAAGGGAGGCTTTGAAAAAGAAAAGAAGTCTTTCGAGACTAAAAAAGGGGCCTTGCTGAAGCGCGCAGAAAACGCTGAGGGTCAAATTAAGCCCATCACTGAAGAGCTATCCGGGTTGATGTGTCACATTGCCCACATGACCCGGGCCATCTTTGGTAAGTACCTTTAGGAGCTCTTGCTAACCCGCTCAAATACTCATGTATGAAGATAAATCGCCTCGTGACTTATGTACTTGAACTGCTGTGCAGAGCCTGGGACTCGCAACCTCCAAGATAATAGCTTGCTGAAGCTTAAGGCTGTGTATACACTGACTAAACAACTCTATGCTGGAAGCCACTACACAATCAAGGTCATTATGGTGAACAAAGAGCCGGTGAATCTTATCAAGGATGTACTCAGATACCTCTCAACAATCCCAAAACAGATTGAAGAGTTGAAAAGATCAGCCGCCCGAGCCGCTGCAACATCTTCTTTGAGTTGGGCCTTGCCTTACTCAGCGGAACTTGATCCGGCAGAGATGGCCAAAGGGTTTCCTGAATTTAAGGATGACGGCTCAGCATTCACCGATGTGGACTATGCTAAGTGCGTCAAGGCGGCTCGAGTGTTAGCCACCCAACTTGTTGCCGAAATGGACTTGAAGAACTATCAGCCGGCTTATGATGATAACAATTCGTGAGTTCGGTCGGCCGCCTTTGAACCGGTGGACCTGAATCCTCAACGTCCTAAGCACATTTTTGCCCCTGATGTTGACCCATCCTCAATCTTGAATGAAGAAGTTGTATTCCACGCCATAACCCATTGCAATTGGGATGTGGACAACCTTCAGATACAAGAACCAGAAGACCCAGCGGAGGATGACCCGGAGGCGGCTCAGGCGGGAGGTCAACCCGAGGCTAACCTGGATAACCCAGAGGCTGGTTTATGATTGAAAAAACTTTGATTCAACTTGTCTGGGCCCAATGGCGCCTTGTAATATTTTTAAGTCGACAATTGTTTGCCTGCGCCGTGCCTTCGTGCATGTTTCAAACTTTTGATCTTGTCCTGACGATGAGGGATTTGTATATTTAACAAGCCTTGTTAACTCGCCTTTTATCCTTTTGCTTAGGAATCATACAATCCGTGGCTTGTACTTCGTATTATGTTGGCTAAGTCGCCTTTGCGCTTTAGATCTTCCTGGCAGTTGCTAAAATATGAACATGCTTTCCCTCTTTCGTCTTCAAATATTGCCGTTGACCTAGCTTATTGAGCTATTGTCTGAAGCAATATGGGCGGGTCAATGTAAGCCGGCCTTCTGAAATCTTTCCACAACAAGTAATTATAGAAAATTAAGTTGAACTGGTCATTATATGATCACTCTTTTATGAGCCGGTAGTAATAATAATGTTGTACCTGAAAGGTTATAATGTAAAAATAGAAAATATTGTAATAACATATAGAACTATTAATACGCCAGCTTAGTGAGACTCGTCAAAGAGACTGGCTTTCGAGGATCAAGTCTTGCTTCAATGAAGCGGGTATGATAACACATGGTTTATCCTAGCTCTCTGTATGCCGGCTCTCACGTGACTCAAGCCGGCGTTTTAACCTTGATAAGTTCAGGGTCCAAAATGGATTGACTTGTCAAGAGTACACGGGGTCACCTGATCGGAGTCGCATCAAGCGTACAGGCAGGTTTAACCATATATTGTGGCATTTTTGCCGGGTCAAGAGCGTGAGAAAGCTAAACTCGATGAGTTGGAAGCCCCCAAGTGACCTATGTTTCAAAAAATAAAGACTCATGCTCAATTTGTAGACTGAAAGGATAGAGACCCCGAGTTTCAAGGGTGCCGGCTTTATTATATTTGAACATAAAGAAGTATGTACATAATTTGCAGGGGGGGTTACAAAAAAGTAAAAGGAGCCGGTGGCTTTAAGTATAATAAGGCCGCAGGTGAGCAATGTTCCAGGGCCGGGTTGTTTCCTCTTCGGAGGTGTATGATCCTTTTCGTAAATCTATCAGATAATATGAACCATTATTGAGGATTCTGCTGATGATGAAAGGACCCTCCCAAGGTGGGGAAAGCTTGTGCATCCCTGTTTGATCTTGAATCAGATGGAGCACTAAGTCACCCTCTTGAAAGGTGGGGCTTTTGACTCTACGGCCATGATAGCGACGTAAGTCTTGTTGATATATAGTTGATCTGGCCACTGCTAAGTCATGTTCCTCTTCCAAAGCATCCAAGGAATCTTGACGTGCTTGTTCATTATCGGCTTCAACATAAGCGGCGACTCAAGGAGAGTTATGACGAATATCACTTGGTAATACCGCCTCAGCTTCATAAACCGGAAAGAAAGGTGTGTATCCAGTGGACCTGTTTGGAGTTGTTTTGATACTCCAAAGCACTGCGGGGAGTTCCTCAACCCAACAGCCTGGTGTACGCTGTAGTGGAACCATGAGCCGGGGTTTGATCCCTCTCAAAATATCTTGATTAGCTCGTTCAGCCTGCCCATTGGACTGTGTATGTGCCACCGCTGCCAAGTCAAGCCGGATATGCTCACGCTGACAAAACTGTTCCATAGCTCCTTTGGATGGATTGGTACCGTTGTCAGTAATAATGCTATGAGGGTAGCCAAAATGGAAGATCAACTTTTTCAAAAATTTGACTGCTGTCTCCGGGTCACAGTTGCTGACAGGTTCTGCTTCAACCCACTTGGTGAATTTATCAACCACCACCAACAGGTGAGTCTTCTTATCAGAAGATGGCTGGAATGGGCCGACCATATCAAGCCCCCAGACCGCAAACGACCAAGTAATTGGGATCATACGCAATTCTTGAGCTGGCAAATGAGCTTGTCGACCAAACTTTTGACACCCATCGCACTTGCGCACAATGTCTTCTGCGTCCGCGTGAGCCGTCAACCAATAAAACCCATGACAAAAAGCCTTTGCCACCAGGGACTGTGAGCCGGCATGGTGTCCACAATCACCAGTATGGATTTCATTGAGAATATCCTGGCCTTCCTTAGGGGAAACACAGCGTTGCAACATGCCAGTGCTGCTTCACCGATGTAACTCGCCATTAACGATAGTCATTGATTTGGACCGCCGAACTATCTGTCGAGCGATGATTTCTTTAGCTAGGAACTCGCCTCGAGCCAGATATGCCAGATATGGTACGGTCCAGTCAGGAGTAGCATGGAGAGCCGCCACCAAGTGTGCCTCTGGGTCAGGAATAGCTATGCTCTCCTCAGACGGCAACTTAACTGAAGGATTGTGAAGAACGTCCAAGAACACATTGGGAGGGACTGGCTTACGCTGAGACCCATGCCGTGATAGAGCATCTGTGGCCTGGTTGAGCCGGCGATCTATATGATCAACTTGATAGCCTTGAAGATAACCCGCCATGTCAGTGACTGCCCGCCGATAAGCCGCCATCAAGGGGTCCTTAGAATCCCAAGTCCCTGAAACTTGCTGAGCTACCAAATATGAGTCGTCCAGACACCTAACCCTGCTAAGATTCATCTCTTTAGCCATTCCGAGTCCATGTAGGAGGGCCTCATACTCAGCTGCATTGTTAGTGCAAGGGAACATGAGCCGTAAAACATAAGAAAATTTGTCACCTTGTGGAGAAGACAATATAACTCCAGCCCCCGAGCCTTCCACCTGTCTAGACCCATCAAAGTGTATAGTCCAGTACGTGTTATCTGGCCTATCCTCTGGAATTTGCATCTCTATCCAATCATTGATGAAATCCACCAGTGCCTGGGACTTGATAGCAGTTCGGGGCACATATTTCACATGGTGAGGGCCAAGCTCAATTGCCCACTTGGCGATTCGACCAGTGGCCTCTCGATTTTGTATTATATCTCCAAGGGGTGATGAACTGACCATGGTAATTGGATGCTCCTAAAAATAGTGCTTCAACTTCTAGCTTGCCATAAAAACTCCAAAGACCAGCTTTTTCCAATATGGATACTGCTGCTTAGACAAGGTAAAGACTTTGCTGACGAAATAAACTGGTCGCTGAACCGGATACTCCTTCCCTGCCTCCTTTTGCTCAACGACAACTGCAACACTCACCGCCTTGGAATTGGCAGCAATGTACAGGAGGATGGGCTCTTTCTCGGTTGGGGCGGGTAAAACAGGCGGCTAAGCTAGCTGCTTCTTGAGGGCTTCAAAAGCTTCGTTAGCTGCATCAGTCCATACGAAGTTGTCCGTTTTCTTCAACAATTGATAAAGAGGGATTGCCTTCTCTCCAAGGTGGCTTATAAACCGGCTCAATGTCGTGATACGGCCAGCCATGTGTTGGACCTGATTTATATTTGCCGTCTTACCAAGCGAAGTCACCGCATTTATCTTGTCCGGGTTAGCTTTGATACCTCGCTCAGAAACCAGGAATCCCAGTAAATAGCTTGCCTGCAGGAACACCAAAGACACAGTTTGCCGGGTAAAGTTTGATCTGGTACACTCGAAGATTATCAAACGTCTCCTTGAGGTCATCCAAGAGCATTTCCTTCTTCTGAGATTTCACCATGATGTCATCGACCTAAGCATGAACGTTGCGCCCAATCTGTGGATGAAGGCAATTCTGAACACAGCATTGATAAGTCGCCCCTGCGCTCTTGAGCCCAAAAGGCATGGAGACATAGAAGAAAACACCAAAAGGAGTTTTGAAAGCCATCTTCTCCTGATCCTCAACAGCCATCTTGATCTGATGATAACCAGGGTATACGTCCAAAAAACAGAAGCGCTCACAACCCGCCGTAAAATCAATGATCTGATCGATATGCGGGAGAGCAAAGGGATCCTTAGGACAGGCTTTGTTGAGATCCGTGTAGTCAACACACATGCGCCAAATGCCATTCTTTTCCAGAACAAGCATCGGGTTAGCTAACCACTCGTGGTGAAAGACTTCAATGATAAACCCGGCAGCTAGGAGCCGGGCCACCTCTTCTCCAATAGCCTTGTGTCTTTCCTCTATAAAACAACGGAGGTATTGGCATACAGGTTTCATCTTTGGATCCACATTAGATGGTGCTCAGCGAGTTCTCTCGGGACTCCAGGCATGTCAGAAGGTTTCCATGCAAAGATGTCCCGATTCTCACGGATGAACTCGATGAGCGCGCTTTCCTATTTGGGATCCAAGTCGGTCCTAATAGTGAAATACTGGGATGAGTCACCCGGTGTGAAGTCAATCTGCTTTGTATCTTCAGTCGGCTTAAATTTGAGCAATGACTCAAACTCAATAGTGAGCTTATTAAGATGGCTCATATCGGCAGGATCAACATTGGCTGCATAGAACTTTAACTCCTCTGCCGCGTAGGCTGACTCAGCATAAGCCGCACCGCCTTCCTCACACTCCTGAGCTATTTTCCTACTGCCATTCACAATTATGGTACTGTTTGGACCTGGCATCTTGAGCTTGAGATAAAGATAACAGGGCTGGGCCATGAAACAAGCATAAGCCGGCCGCCCAAAAAGGGCATGATAAGTGCTCTTAATCTTAACCACCTCAAAGGTTAAGGGCTCGCATTGGCAGTTGAACTCATCACCGAAAGCAAAGTCCAACTTAATCCACCCGATTGGGTATGCCGACTTCCTAGGCACGATACCATGAAAAACCGTAGTTGAAGTTTGCAATCTATTTTTGGGAATGTTCATCCGCCGAAACGTGTCGTAATACAGAATGTTGATGCTACTTCCACCATCCATGAGGACTTTCGTCAGGGTATACCCGCCAACCTGTGGTGCCACCACCAAGGCGAGACCACCTGGGTTATCAACCTGCGGAGGGTGATCTTCTCGGCTCCAAGTGATTGGTTGCTTAGACCAGTTTAAGTATCTTGGTACCGCCGGCTCAACCAAGTTAACAGCCATCTGCTTCCGCTTGCGATCCTTCCTGCAAGTGCTAGTGGTGAAGACATGATAATGCCCACTACTCAATTGCTTGGGATTGCTCTGAAAACCAGTTTGATTATTATGCTGCTGACTAACTTGGCCGGAGCGCTGCCCATTGCCGTTGTTCCTTGGATGCTGAAAACTTGCTCCTGAGCCGCCTTGTCCAGGGAAACCTGATCCCGCAAATCCGCCAGACGAAACGCCGTGTGAGCCACCCTGACCGAGCTGACGCGGATGTCCCCCATCATTGCCTCCTTGGTGATTTTGGAAAGCCTGGTTGTGGAATTCCTGCATGATGTAGCAGTTTTCCCATGAATGCATAGACGACTTATCCGGGGTACTATGTTTGGGGACAAGGCGCCTTGAGAGCCTCCTCATAATTGCACGGCTTGTTCCCGTTGTAAGCTCCTCCCGGGCGGTTGTTACGACATTGGTTCTTGAAACCGGTTGGTATTAGCGACGAATTCTGACTCGCCAGCGGGCTGTTTTAGCTTACTGTTATTGCCTTGTCCCCTGGGTACCCATTGTGCCCATGGTTTGACTGACCCTTGCCACCATCGCCCTTCCTGTTCTTGCCAGTTTTGTCCTCGTCTGGGCCGGGATCCTTCATGCTGTGTGACTCGCATATCTGGTAAGAACATCCATCAAGTCGCCCATATCCTGCACCTTCCGCTTCAGACGGCCAGGTTTCTGGACCAACGGCTTAAAGTGGCAGTTCTTCTCCAAGATTAGGACGCCTTGAGCCGCTGTGATGCTGTCCGATGAGTGGATGATCTCGGCAACCCGGCGAGTCCAATCATGAGCCGACTTGTCCCCACGCTGGACACAATGCTGAAGATCCACAATTGTCATTGGTCGTTGATACGTCAATTTTGCATCATGATTTCCTATTCATATTTACGTTATTCTTGTCAATTATTCCCTATTATCATACAATTCTTATGCCCTTTCTCTCTGAATATGCCAGGTACATCACAAAGAGGGAATTACCTGGAAACTGGAATTCTGGACCGGAAAACCGAGAAAAAGGCAGAAAAATCAACAGACTCCAAATAAACTGAAACTTCACGAGGAATTTTTATTGAATATATGTGAATTTATGGGCCAAAGATATACCTGAGGATGGCCACCAAAGAGCCACAAGCCAACAGGGCACCCCCCAGGCCGCGCCTTGATAGCTTGTGGGGCCCTGGCAAACTTTTGGGACGAGGCGCCGACGTCTCGATACGGAAACTTGGGCAACGGACCTTTTGCACACCGTCAGTCAGATTCTGCCGGGGAAATCGCTCTCTGGAAGGGGGAGATCGAAGCCATCGTCATCACCAATGCTTCCTCCTTCGTGGGAGGACAAATCTTCATCAACATCTTCACCAGCACCATCTCATCTCCAAGCCTAGTTCATCTCTTGTATTCAATCTTTGTCCCGAAACCTCAGATTGGTACCTGTGGGTTACTAGTTGTGTTGATTACATCTTGTAGTTTATGCTTGTTGGATTACTTGGTGGAAGAAATAATGTTCAGATCCTTGATTATTATTATTGCACCTCTGATCTTGAACATGTTGATGAGGTGTGAGTAGTTACTATTGTTCCTGAGGACATGGGAGGAGTCTGGTTATAAGTTATCATGTGAAGTTGGTGTTCGTTCGATATTCTAATGATATGTATGTTGTTACTTCTCTTAGTGGTGTCATGTGAACGTCGACTACATGACACTTCACCATGCTATGGGCCTAAGGGAGGTCATTGTGGAGTAACAAGTAGATGATGGGTTGCTAGAGTGACAGAAGCTTAAACCCCAGTTTATGCGTTGCTTCATAAGTGGCTGATTTGGATCCACATGTTTCATGCTATGGTTTGATTTATCTTAATTCTTCTTTCGTATTTGCGTATGCTTGCGAGTGGGGGTAGTCATAAGTAGGTTGTTAGCTCAACTAAGAACAACACCTTAGTACTGGTCCACCCACATATCAAATTATCAAAGTAGCGAACGCGAATCAACTCAACATGATGAACATGACTAGACATAATTCCCATGTGTCCTCGGGAGTGCTTGCTTAACATAAGAGTAATTTCAGGCATGTCCTTTGCTACAAAAAGGATTGGGCTATCTTGCTGCAACTTTCCTACTATTGTTACTTGTCACTTGTTACGATTTATCTTGCTACAAAATTATCTACTATCATTACTTACAACACTGGTAGAGAATACCTTGCTGAAAACTGCTAATCATTTCTTTCTGCTCCTCATTGGGTTTGACACTCTTACTTATCGAAACGACTACGATTGATCCCCTATACTTTTGGGTTATCAAGATTCTTTTCTAGCGCCGTTGCCGGGGAGTGAAGCGCCTTTGGTAAGTGGTAATTGGTAAGGTAACATTTTCTATACGTGCTGAATTTTACTGTTGCTTGTCGCTATGAACGGCCACCCTTTGAGTGGCTTGTTCGGGGCATCTTCGCCCCGAACTAGAGATGAGGAAATTGCTCCTCAACCTACTGAACCTACTGAAAATGTTTATTATGATATTCCTTCTGGTAAGCTTCAAAAACTCTTATCACACCCATATGATGGAACGACTCATCCTGATTATCATTTGATATTTGTCGATGAAGTTTGTGGATTATTTTAGCTTGCAGGGTTGTCTGGAGACAAAGTTAAGAAGAAAGTTTTCCCTTTATCTTTGGAGGGAAAGGCATTAATGTGGTACAGGTTACTGGGCGATATTGGATCATCGGACTAGAATCGTTTGAAGTTGGAATTCCATCAGAAGTTTTACCCTATGTATCTAGTACATCGTGATCGGAATTTTATTTATAATTTCTGGCCTCGTGAAGGAGAAAGTATCGCTCAAGCTTGGGGGAGGCTTA
Source organism: Elymus sibiricus (assembly GCA_039707655.1). Classification (NCBI taxonomy): domain Eukaryota; kingdom Viridiplantae; phylum Streptophyta; class Magnoliopsida; order Poales; family Poaceae; genus Elymus; species Elymus sibiricus. Next base: position 213,016,668 of record CM077665.1, on the reverse strand, counting down.
AATATATGATGCACACTTGCCCCAACCATGATATCTCAAGAGATACTATTATGCAAAAAAATATGCTAGGCTTTCTCATGATGATCAAAAGCTGCTCGATTCTTCCTCTACTGGTTCCTTCATGAACAGAACTAATGAATTCAAATGGGATCTCCTGGAAAGAATTAAGCGCAACTCTGAAGACTGGGAACTTGGCAAAGGTAAAGAGTTAGGTATAAATCTCAAGTTTGATTGTGAAAAATCTTTTATGGAAACCTATGCCTGCTATAAGTTGAGTAATAAATATGGCTTCGACTTTGAGATAGCGGCTTCTTTCTGTGAATCATTTTCTACTCATGTTGATCTCCCTAAGGAGAAGTGGTTTAAGTACCATCCACCCATTGAAGAACAATTAGAGAAACCTGTTAAACTTGAGAAGGGAGACATAATTGTTAGCCATGCTGATCCAATTGTTCCTACTGCTTACATTGAGAAACCACCCTTCCCTGCTAGAATTAAGGAACACGCTAAAGCTACGACTGTGGTTAATAAGAGTTATGTTAGGACACCTACACCTCCTGAACAAATAAATGTTGAGCCTAAAGTTGCTATGGTTAAAGATCTGCTAGTTGACAACATTGATGGTCAAGTTATCTACTTCTGTGATGAAACTACTAGAATTGTAAAACCTGTTAGAATGAGCGGGATGAGTTAGACAAAAATAAACCAGTTATTGGCATGCCCGTCGTTTCTGTTAAAATTGGAGACCGTTGTTATCATGGCTTATGTGACATGGGTGCTAGTGTTAGTGCCATACCTTTTACCTTATATCAAGAAATTATGAATGACATAGCACCATCTGAGCTTGAAGACATTGATGTTACTATTAAACTTGCAAACAGAGACACCATTACACCACTTGGGATTGTTATAGATGTTGAAGTCTTGTGTGAAAAAATTAAGTACCCCACTGATTTTCTAGTACTTGGTTCAAAACAAGATAACTTTTGTCCCATTATATTTGGTAGACCTTTCTTGAATACTGTCAATGCTAAAATTAATTGTGTTACTGAGAAGGTCAAGATAGGCTTTGGTGATGTGTCTAATGAATTTAACTTCTCCAAGTTTGGTAAATAACCACATGAGAAAGAATTACCAAGCAAAGATGAAATCATTGGTCTTGCTTCTATTGTGGTACCTCCTACAGATCCGTTAGAGTAATATTTACTAGACCATGAAAATGATATGCATATGAATGAGAGAAATGAGATAGATGATATATTTTTGAGACAAACACCTATTCTCAAGCACAACTTACCTGTTGATATGTTAGGGGATCCCCCTCCACCCATGGGAGATCCCGTGTTTGAGCTAAAGGCTTTACCCGATACTTTCAAATATGCTTATCTTGATGAAAAGAAAATATATCATGTTATTATCAGTGCTAACCTTTCAGAGCATGAAGAAAAGAGATTACTTAAAACTCTGAAGAAGCAGCGGGCTGCTATTGGATATACTCTCGATGATCTTAAGGGCATTAGTCCCACTCTGTGTCAGCACAAGATTAATATGGAACCAGATGCTAAACCTGTCGTAGATCACCAATGCCACTTAAACCCTAATGTAACGCCCAAGATGCGATCCTATCCTCATTTTGGCTCGAGGGCCTCGACAGGGATAGAAGCGCATCTCGTCGTTTCGCAAGAATGGATATCATTACAAGTACATGTAAAGAAGAGATGAGTATATGGAATTGGCTTACACTCGCCACAAGCTAAATCAAGATCACATCAATACAACAACAGAAACAATCATCATACAGAAGAGCAGGGCCCGACTACGGACGAAATCAAAGGATAAAATGACATCCATCCTTGCTATCCCAGGCTGCCGGCCTGGAACCCATCCTCTGATCGATGACGAAGAAGAACTCCAAATCAAACAAGCATTGATCTCACGTCAAGCATCGCTTTACCTGTACCTGCAACTGTTGTTATAATAATCTATGAGCCACAGGGACTCAGCAATCTCATTTCCAAGGGTATCAAGACTATTAAAGCTTAATGGGTGAGGTATGGTTAAGTGGTGAAGCTGCAGCAAGCACTAAGCATTTATTTGAGTGGCTAATTTACGAGTACAAGAATAAGGGGGGATGATCGTCGCATAAACGGACGTGATCTAGAAATGATCACTAAGTGATCCTGAACACCTATTTATGGTCAAACTTAACCCCACCATGTTCTCCCTTGGATTCAAAACTCAAAAGAAGAGACAGTCACGGTTACGCACACGGTTGGTGTATTTTATTGAGTTTACTTTAAGTTTTCTATGACCGGATATTAAAGAAATTTCCAAGTTGCCACATAACTGTGGGCACGGCTTCTCGAAAAGATTTAGACCTGCAGGAGTGCTCCAACTCATCCATCACAAACTAACCACACGCTGCATGGAATAGCCTCAACCACGGAAAACCTATGGTCTCCTCGGAAATTCCATCGGAAAACCTCAACCTCGAGATAGCCCAAAGTATCCTCGGCATCCCGTACACAAGACGTTCGAGAAAGGTAAAACAAATCCAGCAAGGCCGCCCGACGTGCCGACAATCCTGATAGGAGCCGCGTATCTCATTCTCAGGGCACAACCGGATGAGCTAGTGTACAATGGCCTGATAGACATCACCCGAGTTGCCCCGGGTTGGCCCCGCACAATGCTCTATTTAGGACCAGCACCATCAACACTGGCCCTCCCTGTATTAAGTTGAATTAACTCCTCGTGTTCATGACGCCCTGTGCTTTAGTAATGGTGTTCAGTATTATTATGTTGGGGAAATATAGTACCAATGTTGGGCCTTGCCAGAAGAGTTTTATCCCAAAACGAAAATCAAGGGGGTCCCCATAACAACCCCAAGCATGTTAGGAGCGCTCAATATGGAACATAACACCGGTACACAAGTAACTAGGGTGGCAAAAGTGGAACAAAACACCGAGCAAAAGGCCAAGCCTTCCACCTTTTACCAAGTATATATGTGCATTAAATTAAATAGCAATAATATAGTGATATCTCAAAAACATCTACGTTGGCACATGGAAACAAGTGCACCTGCAACTAGCAACGCTATAAGAAGGGCTGAGCAAGCGGTAACATAGCCAATCAATGGTTTGCTGGGATGTGGAGGGGTTAGAGGTTTTTCACGGCAATTTGGGAGGCTTGACAAACAAGTGGTAGGAAGCGAGACATAGCGATAGAAATGAGACAACTAGCATGGCAATGATAGTAGTGGTATCTAGGGAAATGTTCATCTTGCCTGAGATCCCGCTTGGAAGAAGAACGAATCCGTGAAGAAGACGATCCAACGTAGTCGAACGAATCCTCATACACCGAGCGTTTTCGGAACTCTATCGAGAAGAAGCAAACCAAAAACAACAATCAACACACGATAAACACCACAACATATGCATGGCATGATGCGCAAACAAATATGATGCATGTCTATACGATCATGCACGGCATGACAAAGCACAACAATCGAATACTACACATTAAGTGAAGCTCAACTTGCAATGAGTTGCATATTGACAAAACTCCATGCTTGAATTATTTAGGTCGCTCTTGTTTAGGTACACGACAATATTAAATGTTGTTAAGCATGGCAAGAGGTGAAGCATAAGTAAACTAGACATCTAGGCAAGTTTAAATGAGGCCGGAAACAACATATAGCATTTCCGAAACAACCTCATATGCATATTATGAATTTGGTCCAGATCTGTCCTAAGCATATTTTATAGTTGTTAAACAAGAAAATAAAGTGCACCATGTGATTCTACACATTTTTCTAGTCAAGTTACATATGTGGATCATTTTAATCGGAGCTACGGTTATTTAGTTATGAGGCAAACCGTTTTAGCATGACGTTAGGCAATGTTTAATGCAACATCATGTTAAATGTTTTTAACATGGATACGGATGACATATTCATGTATTATGCAATTGATGAAAATAAGAGCATGAATAAGAAGTGAAGCATTTGTCATCATGGCGGAAGAAAAGGGGTGCAATGGCAACAAAAACGAGAACGGTGCCACCGCAACGTTCCGGTTCCGGCAACTCATATATATGCCGGTGCAAAAGAAAGTGTGGTCGTGCGTGTCATGCAAAGATGGTGGGCTGATCCTTGTTTCCAGGTTCCCACGTGTCGGTGGCAAGGTTTGAGGTACCTGCAACTAACAATTCTACACGGTGCAAACACAAGCGTCTCATGCACACATCACACGATCATTCATCCACGGGCGGTCGTCTCGATGTTATACCTTCGAAGCGTGCTATTTTGAAGCGGATCGAGTCGATGCGGTGTAGATGTTCACGGGTCATCACGGATGTCGTGGAAGTAGTTGTTCGGGGTCTTGGGGGCGACGAAAGAGGTACACTTGGTCTTGTCGGATCCATGACGAGGGTAGTCGTACATGCAGTGGTGGTCATACTCGCGGCCTTGGCGACGGTAGGTGTACAATTGTCGGTCTTCGGCGACGGTTGTAGATTTACTTGGCACATCACTATCATGGTTTGCTCGGGTGGTCTTGGACTTGGCGATCTGTGCCTTTGTAGTGTAGGCATACAAGGGCGCCATCGGACTTGTCGGTCTTGACAAACAAAAGTGGCACTAGGGGAGATACATGGCCTCGATAGTCTTCGGACTTGGGGAGTTCCGGTTCCTTGGTCGTGGCACGAAAATATGGCAACAAGGCATGGCCAACTTGGTGCGCAACAGGAGATGGACTTCGGCCGTCCGGGTGATCTTGGCAACGACAAGGGGCAACAGGCAGCGATGCAAAAACAGCGGCAACACGAGGCAACAACTGATGGGCAAGGGCGGAGTTGCGGGCGTTGGAGGCGAGGCGCACAAAGGGGCTGGCCGGGTCCTTCGCTGTCGAGGATAGGAGAGGCCGAAGGCTGACTTGGGCAGCCATAGGAAGGAGCAGATGGCAAGGATGGAGCAGCTCGGGCGCGGGCGCTCGCGGGAGGAGAAGGTAGGGCCCAAGCGAGGAGTGAGAGGTGGGCAGCGCGGCAAGGAATCGGGTGGGAGGCACGGCACGAGGAAGTAGGAGGCGGGCAGTGCAGAGGGGGTCCGGCCGACGAGTCTCTCCAGCGGGGCGGCCAGGGATTGCTGCTTCGGCGAGGTCGGTCGGTGGTGAGGAGCGGGGATAAAGTGGGGAAGCAAGGCGCGAAGAGGAGGAGGCCAGGAGGCGCCCGATCAGGCTCCATGGCCGGAGGTCGAGATCGGGGTTGAGCGACGGCACGCTCGGGCTCTCTCTCTCCCAGCGTTTGGTGGCTGGGCAGAGCAGAGGCCGAATGGTGGAGCTACGAGGGTCATGGCGCGGCCAGGGAGGAGGCCAGGAGGGCGACAAGCAACAAGGGGCTCGCCGGAGTGGGGCTCGGGTAGCCATGGGGATCGGGGTGAGGAGCTCCTCTCCTGATATGTGTGCGTGTGTGGCGGAGGCAGAAGGAACGAGGGGTGAGGGGATCGGGAGGAGGTGCGTGAGAGTGAGTGCAGGTGTAGGCCGCTCGGGAGCTAGGGTTAGGACGGGTAGGCTGGGCCTTGGGCCTGCTGGGTTGGGTTAGGCTCTCTCTCCTTCTCTCTCTTTGAAATAAAGATTGAGAAAGAAACCAAAATGTTGAATGAAGAAAAGAAAGAGAGGGACCAGGAAAGAATTTGAGCATAGGGGGTTACTTCCCTAAACTCACAAAATTGTGCTTGATCCAAAAAAAAATGCAAAGAGACAAGTTTGAAGGGGTTTGGAAAACAAACTCATTTGAATTACTCAAATGGGTTTGAATAGGAAGTGGGAATTCGAAAGGTCCCAAAAATGTTGAAGATTTATGGAGGAGCCTTGACAAATGGAAAATCATTATTGACAAGCTTTGGAGGTCTAACTCGAAGCATAAAAGGCATGGCATTGTTTTGCAAGTGCGTTAGTTGATTCCAAATTAATGGAATATTTTATTATAGCTCCCTAATAATATTTGGAGGGATATGCTATAAAGAGAAATCACCATGTGAATTCCCTCGATTTAAGTAGATCAAGAGATCTATGCAATTTTTTTATTTGAGTTGCAAATATAAAAATGATATGATGGCATGATAACATGATGCAATGCAAAAAAAAAACAACAACGCGGCTATCACAAAGACATGAAAGGCATTTGGAGCGTCGGTCTCGGGCTGTTACAACTCTCCTCCACTAACAAGAGATCTCGCCCCAAGTCTTAGAATGAGAAGGGGAAGAGGAAGAGGAAAGGAAGAGGTAAAACTTAGTTGCTTCTTTGACAAACGAATGAAACCAACAAAACTTCGAGGTTGAAAAGAGATGAAGAATGGCACAAGGAACAATAAGAATTCCAAAAGAAATTTGGGCAGCACTTCGGTAGAAAAAAGAAGCAAAACTTGGCAAGATTGAAAGAACTTGAGGAGAGGACACAATACTCCGGTTAAGTGAATAAGCAAAGAAGGAACATGATCTTGACAAAACAAGATGATGGATCGAAGAGAGCAACATCACAACGCCTCCGAAACAAAAGAATAGAAGCTAGATCGTTGAACAGAAAAGAACGAGGAAGAAAATGACAACTTCTACCACAATTGAACTAAGAAGCATATTTGTGAAGAAGGATTGAATGGAGTTGTTGGAACATCAATAACGAAAAGAAAAGCTTGTTGTGGGCTTATGGCAACATCTCAAAATTTTGAGGTGACAACCGACCACTAATGGAAACAATTGATTGATTGGAAACAACAAGATATGCAAAACTTCTTACACCAAGAGGATACAAGGATACTTGGATCATTGGGAAGCACCATAATAGCAACAATCCTTAGGAAAAGCTTTAGGTGAAATCCAATGGAAGATAATTCCAAGAAAGAAATGATGGGTTTAAATATCTCATTGTTGATAACTTCATTTTAAAACTCCCTATAAATCAAGAATGCTATAACACCACCTCAAAAGATAAGGCAGAATGAATTGCACTTTGAAATGAAAGATAAAGAATACTTGGGCTCCTCGAACAAGAATCTTGAAGAACACTTGAGAATGAACAAATTCCTTAATAAACCACCATGAAGAACCTCTTGGAGAAAACCGGAATGAAAGGATGATAGAAAAGAATTGAAGGTTGAAAAAGAACAAGATTTAGGCCATGCAAAGATTTAGATGAAGCTTCGCGAATAGAAACTTGAGAAAAACTTGGAACTCCATAAAAGAAAAGATGAACAACTTAGAATCGAGAATTTGATAACATGACCAACTCCGAAAAAGGATTGAAAACACCTTGACGAAACAAGAATAAGAATTATGTTATTCTTATCCTTCATCAAGCTAAATTGATGGGAAGCAACGGATTATGCATACTACTTATTCTTCTTCAAAAGATTGAAGAGAGAGATAGAGCACAAACTTGAAGAAGTCTTCAACGAAACACCAGTTAGAATTGCAACGAATAGGGATACTACAAATGAACGGAGATACATGGCATGAGAACGAAGAGATCACGATCCGCCTAGAGAAATCTTGAGCTAAGCATCAGAATAATTGAGATACGAACGAAGAGACAACAATTGAGAAAGATTAGAGAACGAAAGCTGAAAGCTGAGAACGAAGAAATATTATGAAATGATGGCCTTCGGAGGATCAAGAAATGACAACTACTCTAAAAGCTCCAGATAGATAAGGAAGAAATTACTCATGATCGAAAAGAATGAGAGGATAGCAACAAGATGAGACCATGGATCTTCAAGAGACTGGACCAAGATTTAAGAGAAACACTCCTTGGGTCTTCAACACTGAGAATGATGACGAGAAACAACATCAAGAATTACCGAGACACTCTGGAATAATGAATAAGGAAATGTTGAGCCAATGATGAAAATAATTTGAAGCGATCTTGGATAATGAATATGACTGATGAAAAATCATTCTTACGTCATATTTCGAAAAGAACTTGAGATCTCCGAAAAAGATTAGCAGAGCCAGGTAAGATCCAGGGACAAACCTGTGGGTTATGGGCCCACTCAAAGACAACACTGTAGAAATGATTGCTTAGAAGGAGATATTGCACCAGTACAATTTAAGAACTGGATGAGAGCCTCGAAATAAATTGAAAGGACTTGAATGAAAATATGAGTCTTCTGAGATAACTTGCCACTCCGGATAGAATAATGAGAGATGAATAAGCAAGGGAGGCTTGATTAAGAATTGCCAACAAGGGAAGCATTTAAGGGAGGAAAAGGATATGATGAACACCGAGAGGTTGAATTGAATTCACTGGAGAAGAAAACAACGGAACAAAGGATGATGAAATTGAAACTCCTGAGAATCTCCACAAGGAATGACCGGATACAATATGGAAGAAAAGAAAGCGGAAGAATCACTTGAAAAGAAGATACTTGGATGATAATTTAATCATTGAAGAAAAAGGGTGGGAGGGTGGAAAAAACAAAGACAACCTTGGGACGGATGAAAAGAACTCGGGAAAGAAATATGATGACTGATCTTGCAAATATTGGAAAAGATTGAATTATCTTGCCGAGAAGAACACCAGTTGAAAGGAATTTTTATGACAACTCCGGTCGATCACAAGGATTAGCATTCCCATAGAAATATGAGAACACCACCTAGAAAAGATGTGAAATCACCATTTGCATCGAAGCAACTCGAATTACCATACTCCAACAAAACAAAGGCCGAGGCTTGCAAATTAAGCCGGACCAAATACATAACCCATTATGCATCTGTTGGAAGGATAATCCTAGGTAACTACTTGAATTCCCAACTAAGAACTCCCAAAATATTTCTGGTTATGCAATCTGGACCAACGGATACATGGATGAATTACTGAATAAAACACTCAACTCCTAGAAATAATACTACCCACTAGTGTATCACATCCGTCAACACAAAACCAGAGAAACCTCAGAAATTCATCTACCTCAGACCCTTGTAATCACAACGATACTAATCATGGCAGTACATGTGATCCCGCTCCCCGGTGCTGGGTGCCGCCACACTCTTCGCACCATGAATAGTATTGAAGCAATTTTGAACATCAGCGTCCTGAGATACTAAGGAAATTGAACGATAACAATGTGTCAAGAATCCCTTGGAGCTCAACTCCCCGGGTCCAATCCATACGTACGGGAGGCACCAAGAACAGAATTCCGGTCACATCGACATCATAGAGGTTCCAAAATACCCGCGTGATCCTAAAAAAATTTGAGTGAGAAGAGGGGAAGAATTAAAATTCCTACATCAGGATTCCTCACTAGAGCATAGAAGAGGAGTAAAAAGAATCCTACTCTCCGATATAACTAGACTCAAAATTGTTTTTTTAGACACGACTCGGCCAAGTTCGTTCAATCAAGGGGGCTCCTAGGTCGGTACTGCTCTGATACCAACTTGTAACGCCCCAGATGCGATCCTATCCTCATTTTGGCTCGAGGGCCTTGACAGGGATAGAAGCGCATCTCGTTGTTTCACAAGAATGGATATCATTACAAGTACATGTAAAGAAGAGATCTCGGGCTCCGCAAAACCCTCAGGGTTCGAACACAGGGGCGTGTGCGAAGATCCCCTGCAGCTTCGCCCTACTTAGCTCGCTACTCGATGGTTACTACCTCGAACTCGCACGATGACGAGGAAGAAGATGAACATGGTGGTTTACCCAGGTTCGGGCCGCTGCGAAGCGTAATACCCTACTCCTTCTTTGGTGGATTGCCTCTCGGGGAGGTGTGGTGGATGAACTAGTACAGTGGTGAGGAGCTTCGTGAGGGCGCTTGAGTGGTGTTCTTGGCCTTCTGCTAGCCTTGTGGTCGAGTCCCTCTCTACGGTGCAGCCTAGCCTCTATATATAGCAGTGGCCCGGGTCCTCTTCCCTGATCGCAATGGCGGGAAGGGATCCCACAACGGCCAAATTTGAAGGGGGACAGGAGTACATCCCCGCCCTGTCCAAAGGTGGTCTTCGCCTGCAAAGTAGCTGTCGATGATGCAGAGGTGGGCTCGGCGATGACATCAGCCCTGCGGGGCTCGTGGTCGTGGTCTTGTTGCACCGGAATGGAAACCTTTGGGAGGCGCTTTGGGAACCCGCGTACGCCCCCGCTCCCTTTGCACCAAAGGGGAAACTGCACTGCCTGCCGCGCTGGCGCCCGCCTGTCCGTCCGTGCATCATCCTTGACTCCTGAGGCCGGGTTCTGCATAGAGATCTCCACCGCTCCAGAGGGGGCCTGAGGAGGCCCACCCCCTGCTGATCTTGCTGATGTTTCCCTCGCGAGCTCGGGTCCTCGCGAGGGCCTTGCCTTGAATGAGGCTACGCCTGGTCGTACCGGCCGGTGGAATGGGCCGCGCCTCGGGCCACAGGCTGGCAGGTCTAGGTACCCTCGTTCCCAGAACGCCGACAGTAGCCCCCGGGCCCAAGGCGCGCCCGAGTTGGCTTCTAGGTGAAGCCTCTGAAGGTGGCCTGAAGCGCCGCGGGCCCCAATCGCCTGTGGGCCGGGCTTGTCACGCGGCAATCTCCGAGAGGCCGTCGCCTCTTCTTCTTGACTCCGGTTCGGCAATTTGTCAGATTTGTCAAATTTCTTGGCGCACGCCAGCAGCCGTCTTTGTTTCCCATCGCTCTCACCGTCTGTTCCCCCCTCTTCTGCGGCTCTCGCCCTTTCCGTCAAATCCCTGCGCGCGCGCCGCCCCGCCCCCTCGCCATGGTCCCCAAGAAGGGAGAAGGCGAGGGGTTGAGCATACCGATGACCATGCCGGCGCCCGAGCCTGCACTGGGCCGGTCCTTGATGGTGAATCTTGAGGGGTTGGAGAAGGTCCAGCTGGTGGTCCCCGCCAGTTCCAACGAATGGGGGGCAACCAAGATCTGGCTGGGCTCGCGGCCTCGGAGCGAGCTCGAGACCTCCGCCATCCCGCTTGCTGCCGTCGTTCTCGGGCTTCCTCTCCGCCGTGCTCTCACATTACCGGATCCACGCGCTTTACCTCGACCCCGGCTCCCTTGTCCTCCTCTCGGCCTTCGCGTTTCTGTGCGAGGCCTTCGTTGGTGTCTCTCCCTCCGTGGCCTTGTTGCGCCACTTCTTCTCCCTCGAGCTGACCTCGGGGGAACAGTGGTCTGGGTGTGTGTCCCTGAGGGCAGCAGACGCATCCGCTGTGGGGCCCCTCGATGCCGGACTCTATCCGGAGGCCGAAGGGTTCCAGCGGCAGTGGGTGTACATCACTGCCACTGAGGCCGGCCCCCTGTTCGAACCTCCGCTGGCCCCCGCCGTGCCGAATCCCGGGTGGAGGCATGAGGAGCTTGTCGACCCGTGGCTTGCGCAGGTCCTAGCTAGGCTGGCGAGGCTGAAGAAGGCGGGTATGACGATGGCGATGGTGGTGCGGGAGTTCACACGCCGACAAATTGCTCCCCTTCAACGCCATTCCCGCCCGATGTGGGCCTTCACTGGTCCTCTCGATCCCATGAGGATTCAGGTCCCGTCTCTTTCCCCCGGCGTGCTGCGCGAGCTGCTCCGCCGCCTGACCGGCTGTGAACCTGACGAGCTTCCCCGGGATGGCCTCCCCTTGTACAACTACAAGGACCGGGAAGCCCTCGTCCTGAAGATGCCGTGTTTCGATGAGTGGGACTCCTTCCTCCGGAGGAAGCAAGTCCCCATGGCGCCCCCTTCGCGGGGGCCCCGATCCCTGGGAACCCTGAAGCCACGGCCCCTCCCGTGGCTGAGGTGGGGCGCCCTTCGTCACCCGCTCCCCCGGCTCTCGCTTCGGGTCGGCCCGGGGTCGAGGGTGACACCCCGTCGTTGATGGATGCCGCCGTCTCCGCCGCTGGGTGCCAGGCGCCGGTCGTTGGTTCCTTGTCCCCCGGCCTTCGCACCGGTCGGAAGAGGAAGGAGCCCAGGGGCGGCCGCTCCTCGGCGCTGCGGGCGCCGGTGAAGAGGAAGTGGATCGCCGTGGATGAGTAAGTGATACGTCTCCAACGTATCTATAATTTATGAAGTATTCATGCCATGTTTACAATAATTCTATATGATTTTGGTATGATTTTATTAGAACTAACCCGGACTGACGCTGTTTTCAGCAGAACTACCGTGGTGTTGTTTTTGTGCAGAAATAAAAGTTCTCGGAATGAGCTGAAAATTTACGGAGAATGTTTTTGGAAAATATAAAAAATACTGGCGCGAAAAGTCACCGGAGAGGAAGGCCGAGGAATCCACAAGGGTGGGGGGCGCCCCCCCCCCCTAGGGCGCGCCCCCCTGGCTTGTCGTCACCTCATGGCCCCCCTGGACTTGTTTCCGCCGCCAAAAATTCCTATAAATACAGAAACCCCCAGAAACAAACCTAGATCGGGAGTTCCGCTGCCGCAAGCCTCCAGAGCCACGAAAAACCAATCGGGAGCCCGTTCCGGCACCCTGCCGGAGGGGGAAACCATCACCGGAGGCCATCTTCATCATCCCGGCAGTCTCCATGACGAGGAGGGAGTAGTTCACCCTCGGGGCTGAGGGTATGTACCAGTAGCTATGTGTTTGATCTCTCTCTCTCTCGTGTTCTTGAGATGGCACGATCTTGATGTACCGCGAGCTTTATTAATATAGATGAATCATACGGAGTTTTCCCCTCTCTTCTTGTGATGAATTGAGTTGTCCCTTTGAAGTTTTTTATCGGATTGAGTCTTTAAGGATTTGAGAACACTTGATGTATGTCTTGCGATCGGATATCCGTGGTGACAATGGGATGTTCTATTGATCCACTTGGTGTATGTTTTGGTGATCAACTTGCGGGTTCCATGACCTTGGGAATCTATGCATAGGGGTTGGCACATGTTTTCGTCTTGACTCTCCGATAGAAACTTTGGGGCACTCTTTGAAGTTCTTTGTGTTGGATTGAATATGATGAATCTGAAATTGTGGGATGCATATCGTATAATCAAGCCCATGGGTACTTGTGGTGACATTGGAATATCTAGGTGACATTAGGGTTTTGGTTGATGTGTATCTTAAGGTGTTATTTTAGTACGAACTCCAGGGCTGTTCGTGGCACTTATAGGGATAGCTCATAAGATTGATCGGAAAAGATAACTTTGAGGTGGTTTCGTACCCTACAATAATTTCTTCGTTTGTTCTCCGCTATTTGTGACTTTGGAGTGAACTCTTTGTCGCACGTGAGGGATTTACATATGATTCAACTATATTAGTATTGTTGAGAGAACTTGCACTAGTGAAAGTATGAACCCTAGGCCTTTTTTCCAAGCATTGCAATACCGTTTGTGCTCACTTTTGTTACTTTCTACATTGCTGTTTTTATATTTTCAGATTACAAAAACCTATATCTACCATCCATATTACACTTGTATCACCATCTCTTCGCCGAACTAGTGCACCTATACAATTTACCATTGTATTGTGTGTGTTGGGGACACAAGAGACTCTTTGTTATTTGGTTGCAGGGTTGTTTGAGAGAGACCATATTCATCCTACGCCTCCCACGGATTGATAAACCTTAGGTCATCCACTTGAGAGAAATTTGCTACTGTCCTACAAAACTCTGCGCTTGGAGGCCCAACAGGAGTCTACAAGAAGAAGGTTGTGTAGTAGACAACAAGCTCTTTTCTGGCGCCGTTGCCGGGGAGGCTAGGTAAGCGGCACTCACATCCCGTCAACGAAGCTCTTTGCTGGCGCCGTTGCCGGGGAGGTGAGTGCTTGAAGGTATATCTTTAGATCTTGCAATTGAATCTTTTAGTTTCTTGTTTTATTACTAGTTTGGTTTTATAAAAGAAAACTACAAAAAAATGGAATTGAGGTTGCCTCATATGCTTCATCTTTTTAATGGCTTTCGTGAAAATGATGGAAAGTAAAATTGTGCTCAAGTGTTAGAAGAAGAAGTTATTAAAATGTTTGACACTAAATCTTTGTATGATGAGCATGATTGCAATGTTGTTAGTATGAATTCCTTGAACATTCATGATGCTAATGATATGCAAAGCCACAAGCTTGGGGATGCTATGTTTGATGAATATGGTATTTTTAGTCCCCCAAGTTTTGATGAGCAAAACTATTATGATGATGGCATGCCTACTATCTATGATGATTATGATGATGACATGTATGCTATAAAGAGTAATGATAACCATGATACTTTTCATCATGATTTTAATTTTCAATTGGATTATGCTTCACTTGATAGTTATTTTGTTGAGTTTGCTCCCGCTACTATTGATGAGAAGAAAATTGCTTATGTGGAGAGTGACAAAATTTCTATGCTTGTAGATCATGAAAAGAATGCTTTATGTGCTGGTTATATTGTGAAATTCCTTCATGATGCTACTGAAAATTATTATGAGGGAGGAACATATGCTTGTGGGAATTGCAATAATATCAAGTTTCCTCTCTATCTGTTCAAAGTTTTGAAGTTATGCTTGTTTTGCCTTCCTATGCTAGTTGATTCTTGCTCCCATAAATTGTTTGCTCACAAAATCCCTATGCATAGGAAGTGGTTTAGGCTTAAATGTGCTAGTCATATGCTTCATGATGCTCTCTTTGTGTTTCAATTCTTATCTTTTATGTGAGTATCATTGAAATCATCATGCCTAGCTAAAGGCATTAAAGAAAAGCGCTTGTTGGGAGACAACCCAACACTTTTAATTTCTGTTTTAGTGTGTTCACATGATTAATCTACTCTAGTAATCATGTTTTATAGCTTTTGTTTCAATAAAGTGCCAAGTAAAGCCTTTGGGATAGTGTGGATGATAGTTGACTTGATTCTGTGCAAAAACAGAAACTTTTGCTCTCAGTCCAGGAATTTTGTAAATTCACTGGAACGTGATTTTGATCTGAATTTTTTACACATGATTGATATACAAATTGTCTAGATTTTTCTAATTTTTAAGAATTTTTCGAGACAGGGAAGTATGGTTACACTACAGATCTTCACAGACTGTTCTGTTTATGACAGATTCTGTTTTGCATGCATAGTTTGCTTGTTTTAGTGTTTCCATAGCTTATATTGAGTGATATAAATTATGGGAATGATAGAAGGTATTATGTGAGAACAATTATGAATCTTGTCTTGACAGTACCTAAGTG
Source organism: Elymus sibiricus (assembly GCA_039707655.1). Lineage (NCBI taxonomy): Eukaryota > Viridiplantae > Streptophyta > Magnoliopsida > Poales > Poaceae > Elymus > Elymus sibiricus. Next base: position 213,001,584 of record CM077665.1, on the reverse strand, counting down.
AATGATCTTTATTTATTATACTAACCCATCTCACGAAGTTCCGTTAAGTTTTGTGTGATTGAAGTTTTCAAGTTTTGGGTGAGACACCGATATGAGGAGAATAAGGAGTGACAAGAACCTAAGCTTGGGGATGCCCAAGGCAACCCCAAGGTAATATCCAAGGAAGACTCAAGCGCCTAAGCTTTGGGATGCCCCGGAAGGCATCCCCTCTTTCGTTTTCAACATTATCGGTATATCTTACTTGGAGCTATATTTTTATTCGTCACATCATATGAGTTTTTCTTGGAGCGTCATATTATTTTGTTGTTCTCTGTTAGGAGTTATTTATAATCATGTTTTTCAATAAAAATTTCCAAGGTTTTGATGAGTGCTATGTAAAAACAGAAACTTTGGCTGTAGTGTTTGAATTTTCATATTTTACTGGAACGTGGAAAGTTTCTGAAATTTTTACACAGTGATGTCATATAAATTTTATAGCATGTCCTAAATGTTCATAATTTTTTGAGTTACATAAGTACACTGTTTTCATAAATTACTACAGACTGTTCTGTTTAGGCAGATTGCTGTCATAGTTTCATTATCTACTTATCCTATAGTATCCATAGCCTATATTGGTAGTTATAAATTGTGGAAATGATAGTATACAGTACCTAATGTTTGAAAATTATTGTGCAACTTGTCTTGGCAGTACATAAAGGGTTGATTTATTATTATGTGCACTAACCTATCTCACGAGTTCTTTTCAAGTTTTCTTTGGATGAAGTTTTTGAGAATAGGTGAAACCGGGATATGAGAGGATTGAACGAGATACAAAAGCTCAAGCTTGGGGATGCCCAAGGCACCCCAAGTAAATATTTCAAGAAGTCTCAAGCATCTAAGCTTGGGGATGCTATGCATCCCACCTCTCTTCATCAACAATTATCGGTTAGCCTATGTTGAGCCTAAATTTTTATTCGTTCACATGCTGCGTCCTATTCTTGGAGTGCTATTTTTTATTTTACTTGTTGTTTAAATAAAATACTCAGATCTGAAAATATTTATTGAGAGAGAGAGAGAGAGTCCTCACATAGCTATTTAATTGTTTGACTACTCATTGATCTTCACTTATATCTTTTGAGAGTAGCTTGTCATTTCCACTCATGCTTCACTTATACCTTTTTGAGAGATGAAATTTTTATGCTCCTGTACTTCACTTAAATTTGTTTGAGCTTGCCAAAAAGCAATAGCAACATATGAAACTAGTTTCAAAGTGATAGATATCCAAGGAGGATATAATAAAAACTTTCATGAAGATCATGGGACAAATTAAACTTGATTCTTTGTAATAGTTTTGAAACATGATGATAGTAATATGTGAGTCATGTTAGTGAGTAATTATGCTTAGTAGGAATATTGGTGTTCAGGTTTGTGATTCCCTATGCATGCACGAAAGTCAATAGTTATGCAATGAAGTTTCATCCTACTTGTGGTGCATTATTCGGTGTTAGTTATGACTCAATGCTCACTTATGTGATTTTTCGTTCCTTGGTTTGGTTGCTTCCCAATCTATTTGCTAGCCTTCATTTGTACTAAGTAGAAATACTACTTGTGCATCCAAAATCCTTAAACCAAGTTTTGCCTTATGAGTCCACCATACCTACCTATATGCGGTATTTCCATGCCGTTCCAAGCAAATTTGTATGTGCCATCTCTAAATTTTCAAAATAAATTTTCTCTTTTGTGTGCCCGTACCGCTCATGAAACGGTGGGGAGTATCCAATATTTTTCCATGCTAGGTGTGTTATTCTCACGATATGTGTTGATTCACTATCATTCACGAGAAAGTGCCTGGTATTCGGGATGCCCAGTTCCATGCTCAAAAATAAAATCAAAGTATAATGAAACAAAACTCCCCCAGGATTGTTGTTTGTATGGACGGTACCCGTGGATACGGCTCGCCGTGGAGTGTGATTGATTGGTGTAGGGGGAGTAAAAACTTTACCATTCAGTTTGGGAACCGCCTATAATGTATCTAGCATGGAAAGTATTGTGAGCTACTTTGTTGTTTTTGTTGACAGGAAAAGCATGCCACTCAAAATATTTTTCTCTCTCAATTTAAACCTTGAGCTCTGGCACCTCTACAAATCCCTACTTCCCTTTGCGAAGGGCCTATCTATTTACTTTATGCAATTTTTATTTTTGCTTTGAGTCTCCATCTTCTCTTATAAGCACCAACTAGGGGGCACTATGATCGTACTTGAGCATTGGGCATAGCTAATATTTGAGTGTCTTTCATTAATGGATCAATGATTGAGCATGATGGGCTAGGGATAACTTTCTTTAGTGTTGATATTTTGAAAGACAGGGTTGCTTGTTGACATGTTTGAGTATTGAAGTCATTATGTTAAAACTAGACTATTGCTTTGAATCATTTACAAGTCCAAATGTCCATGCTATACAAAGAAGAAAAGAATATGATGAACATGTTGGGTAGCATTCACACTTCATAAATTATTTCTTTTATCATTTACCTACTCAAGGACGAGCAGGAATTAAGCTTGGGGATGCTGATACGTCTCCAACGTATCTATAATTTATGAAGTATTCATGCCATGTTTACAATAATTCTATATGATTTTGGTATGATTTTATTAGAACTAACTCGGACTAACGCTGATTTCAGCAGAACTACTGTGGTGTTGTTTTTGTGCAGAAATAAAAGTTCTCGGAATGAGCTAAAAATTTACGGAGAATATTTTTGGAAAATATAAAAACTACTGGAGCGAAAAGTCACCGGAGAGGAAGGCCGAGGAAGCCACAAGGGTGGGGGGCACGCCCCCCTGGCTTGTCGTCACCTCGTGGCCCCCCTGGACTTGTTTCCGCCTCCAAAAATTCCTATAAATACAGAAACCCCCAGAAACAAACCTAGATCGGGAGTTCCGGTGCCACAAGCCTCCAGAGCCACGAAAAACCAATCGGGAGCCCGTTCCGGCACCCTGTCGGAGGGGGAAACCATCACCGGAGGCCATCTTCATCATCCCGGCGGTCTCCATGACGAGGAGGGAGTAGTTCACCCTCGGGGCTGAGGGTATGTACCAGTAGCTATGTGTTTGATCTCTCTCTCTCTCTCTCTCTCTCGTGTTCTTGAGATGGCACGATCTTGATGTACCGCGAGCTTTATTAATATAGATGAATCATATGGAGTTTTCCCCTCTCTTCTTTTGATGAATTGAGTTTTCCCTTTGAAGTTTTCTTATCGGATTGAGTCTTTAAGGATTTGAGAACACTTGATGTATGTCTTGCGATGGGATATCCGTGGTGACAATGGGATGTTCTATTGATCCACTTGGTGTATGTTTTGGTGATCAACTTGCGGGTTCCGTGACCTTGCGAATCTATGCATAGGGGTTGGCACATGTTTTCGTCTTGACTCTCCGGTAGAAACTTTGGGGCACTCTTTGAAGTTCTTTGTGTTGGATTGAATATGATGAATCTGAAATTGTGTGATGCATATCGTATAATCAAGCCCATGGGTACTTGTGGTGACATTGGAGTATCTAGGTGACATTAGGGTTTTCGTTGATGTGTATCTTAAGGTGTTATTTTAGTACGAACTCTAGGGCTGTTCGTGGAACTTATAGGGATAGCTCATAAGATTGATCGGAAAAGATAACTTTGAAGTGGTTTCGTACCCTACAATAATTTCTTCGTTTGTTCTCTGCTATTTGTGACTTTGGAGTGAACTCTTTGTCGCACGCGAGGGTTTACATATGATTCAACTATGTTAGTATTGTTCAGAGAACTTGCACTAGTGAAAGTATGAACCCTAGGCCTTGTTTCCAAGCATTGCAATACCGTTTGTGCTCACTTTTGTTACATGCTACCTTGCTGTTTTTATATTTTCAGATTACAAAAACCTATAGCTACCATCCATATTACACTTGTATCACCATCTCTTCGCCGAACTAGTGCACCTATACAATTTACCATTGTATTGTGTGTGTTGCGGACACAAGAGACTCTTTGTTATTTGGTTGCAGGGTTGTTTGAGAGAGACCATCTTCATCCTACGCCTCCCACGGATTGATAAACCTTAGGTCATCCACTTGAGGGAAATTTGCTACTGTCCTACAAAACTCTACGCTTGGAGGCCCAACACGAGTCTACAAGAAGAAGGTTGTGTAGTAGACATCAGTAAGTGCCTGCGTCCCCTCACCCTTCCCTTTTGCGCTACCCTCTTGAGTTCCGATCCCGCAGGCTCCCCACCGGTTAAGGAGGAGCCGGGCCGATGCTGCCCACTCCTACGGCCTCCGAGTTCCTTGCGGCCTCGTCCTCCGTCAGCTGCAGGGTTCTGGCTCCCAAGGCGCCCTTACTCGAGCCTGCTCAGCCCCCAGGAGGCCTCGAGCGCGAGCCTCCTGCGATCTTCTCCGCCCGCGGCCTCCAGCTCCCCCGGGCGGGGCCACGCCCCCCGCTGGCGGCCTTCCCTGGGGGCGTGCCGCGCTGTGTCCTCGGGCCCCCTTCGCTCGGTGATTTGGGGTCTCAGGTGGCGCGTCCTTCTTCTGGGTCGGTCAGGTGGGAGCCCCCAGCCCCCGGGCATTCGCCCGGGCTGGGCGCCCCCTCCCCGCATGCCTCCTCCGTCCATCTCAGGGAAGGCGAAGACCCTGGCTGGGCCCTTGAGCTCGTAGGTGACCGGAGCGCCGTGCGGTGGGGTTTGCTCCAGACTGCGGCGGAAGCGCTAGGACGCTTGGGGGTGGAGTTCGCCAACAACGATGCCCGCTTGGAGATGGAGCGCCAGCGCCTCGCGCGGGAATGGCATCGTCTCGAAGTCACCGTGAATTTCGGCTGCCTGCAGCGCGAGTGCGCCCGTGCAAAGGCCGAGGAGTCCCTTGCCGTGGCGGTGGAGGCCCGCGAGCGCACCTTTGCTGAGGCTCAGGAAGCCGACTGCCGACGCAGGGCTTCCGAAGAACGCCTCGAGGAGCTTCAAGCCCTCAATGCCGCCCTTGAGAGGCAGGTCCAAACGCGGAGGGCCACACTTGATGGCCCGGCAATCGAGTCCCTCGCCGCTGGTGGAAGCCCCCGTGTGCCTGTTGACGCGTTGGCGATGGAGGCGCTCGAGCAGAGCCTGGAGCAGGAGAGGCTGGAGGTGAGCGAGCGCCAGGCGTCGCTTGCCGAGGAGTCCCTTGCCTCCCGTGAGGCGAGGTTCCATGAGGAGGTTGACAACAAGGTGGCAGGGGCTTGGCGTTCCCTTCTCCAGAACTATCGCGCGAAGCTGAAGCTCCAGGAGTCCCGCTACTGCAAGCGACGTGACCACCTGAAAGGCGGGCTTGATGTCCTCAAGAAAAGGTTAGACCAAGAGGAGGGACGCCGGCAAGCCGCGACAGACGCCCAGGCCGCTGCCGAGGCCGAGCTAGCTTTTCTCTATAAACAAGTAAAGGGCATTGCTTTCCTGGCGGAGAAGGCTTCAGACGAGGCGGACCGTGCTCGCGGCCTCCAGTACACGCGCTCCCAGATGTTCCAGTCCCTCGAGGGGAGGGCCAACCGGGCCTTGAGCGACATCTGCGGTGCGAGCGTCTCGAGCCCCTTGGCTCCAGCCGACGCTGGGTACCTGGGCTTCTTTTCCAGGGTCGTGGAGTGCCTTGAGGGGGGTACGGAGAAGATCCGCGTGCTTGTGGAGGAGCGCCGCGACCTCCTCGCGCGGGCGGCCTCGAACGTCTTCAGCCACCTCCTTCGTCTCGACCCGCACTTCGATTTCGGGGCGGTGCTTGGTCCCGTGCCTCAAGTGACTCGCGCTGCCCTCGTCGAGTGGGTCAAGGACCATGTGGAAGACCTGATAGCGGAGCTTTCTTCCGACGAAGCCGAGGGCCATGCTGGAGTCGGGAAGCACGAGGCCACCGGTAGTGGTGATGACGAGAGTGGCGGCGACTACATGTCCCCTTGAGCAGCCTTCTTCTTTTCCTGGGAGGGTTATGCATGTGGCCTTGTGGCAACCTTAATGTATTTTGGAAAATACCCTTGAATGTGCTCCCAAATGACGAGGTATGTTACGCCGCGCTTCCTTTTTCCCGGGGTCGCTGCCAATCCGATCGGCACGCTCACGGTAGCCTTCTGCGTCAGGGAGGTTTAGAAGTGGCGCTTGGGGGGTCCGGACGTCATGAGGGTTTCTCTTTCTTACGAGAGAGGCAAGTTGGAAGCCGTTTCGGCACTCTATGTCTGCAGGCCCTAGTCCCGCACATTTCTCAACCACCGTAGTGTACGACCGGATCACCAGGACGCAACTAGGAGGTGAGGCCTCGACACCCTTGATGCCGACCGGATCACCAAGGACGACATCAAGGGGCGAGTGGCTATATGACCGGAAACGCTCCTGAGGCGCGTTGCTCAGGAGCCCCCCTTGACGCTCAAGCAGCTCTACGTCGGCAGGTCCCAGTCCCGCACATTTCTCGACCACCGTAATGTATGACCGGATCACCAAGGATGCAACTACGAGGTGAGACCATGACACCCTTGATGCCAACCGGATCACCAAGGACGACATCAAGGGGCGAGTGGCTATATGACCGGTAAGGCTCCTAAGGCACGTTGCTCAGGAGCCCCCCTTGAAGCTCAAGAAGCTCCCAAAAAATTTGGTTTCCTGCCCCGGGAGGTGCGAGCCCCCAGGGGCTCTTGATATGGCGCGTTGGGCCGTAGGCGGGGCCTCCGAGCGAGGGAAAACGGCACACGCCTGCTGACCCTCTCGGGAGCGCCACGAGAAGACCCAGGCGCCAAAGCCTTGGCAAGCTGCGTGCACCATCCCTCCAGCCCCGCTCGCGGGGCACAAGGGGGGGGGGGGAAGCAGGTGAGTGCTTGCCCCGAAGAAAGCGGGGCGGAAAACGAGGATTGTTATCAAAGACAGCAACACCCCTTCCCTCCAGAAGAAAAATGCAAGAACACCAAGTTCCGTTCCAAAAGGTGGCAAGTTTGAGTACAAAGAGGATTCTCAAAGGCGGCAACTTCGAATACAAAAAGGAGCGAGAAACGGCCGCGTCCGGCTCTTAGGGTAGTCTTCGTCTTCGTCTTCCCTCAGCGCTGAGCATAGGGCATCCACGTTGCGTGGGCATAGCCATTGGAGGGCAGTGTTGTCCGCCAGCGCAGAGCATGGGGCTTCCACATTGCGTGGGAAGGAACCCCTCCGCGTCCTTGGGGGGCTCCGGGCGTATACAACCCACTCATTATTACGTGAGAGTGTCACGGGTTGGTCCTGGGGATGTACAGGGAGCTCCACGCCTCGCGGACATGAAGCCCACTCCCAGACCCCAGGCTTGGCGTGGCGAAGTAGGGTCGGCTCCGGACGGGCCCTCGAGCGTAGGGGAGCCCCTCGCGCTCTCTGACGGGAGGGCCCGCCTCGGAAAAGGGCCTTGGGCACCCCAGAGCCCATGGCCGGGTGCCGTCGTCGTGGTGATGGCGCAACCCCCTGCGCCGCGGGTCGGGTCCAGTGGTGCGCCTCCGTTGCATGCGAGGCCGGCACCCCGGGCAGTGCCCCAGCGCGCCTCGCTGGGGTGCCCGGGGTCCCCACGCTGGTACTCGAGGCCCTGCCCCCAGGCTGGGCTAGCTGGGCCTGGGGACATGGGTGAGTACATGATCGCCCGCTAGTGATCGAACGAAACCTGACCCGGAGAGATGGGCGTATGTTCCACCCTCCGTCTCCAAGCAGGCGTTGAGGGAGTCCTGGTTTAAGCGGTCCTCGGATAGCCGACCTGTTTCTCATAGGCCGGACTATACGGGCCACTGGATGAGCATTAGAAGATCAGGGGCCCGGTCGCCCAGGTGGAAGTTTGAAGGAGCCGTGGCGTGTCCTCCAAGATGTCGACATTAGATAGGCATGTTTTTCCCTTTAATGTGCAACCGACTATGTGTAAACCCTAGGTACCCCCAGCGTCTATATAAGCTAGAGGGTTTTAGGTTGTAGGACAATAGAACTCATCTAGGGTTTTTGCTACTTGATCTCGTGGTAGATCAACTCTGTAATCCTCGTATCATCAATATAATCAAGCAGGACGTAGGGTATTACCTCCATAGGAGGGCCCGAACCTGGGTAAAACCTTGTCCCCTTCGTCTCTTGTTACCATCGATCCAAGTCTCACAGCTCGGGACATCCTACCCGAGATCCGCCGGTTTTGACACCGACAGGCGTCGCGCGCCCCGGAGACATGGGCGTTTGTTCCACCCTCCGTCTCCAGGTTGGGATCATCTGGCCCGAAGACATGGGCGTGTTTTCCACCCTCCGTCTCCAAGCTGGGGCCATCCGACCCGGGGACGTGGCTGCACGTTCCACCCTCCGTTCCCAGGCAAGTGACTCCCGGTCCCCAGACCTAGATGCCTGCTCAAGGCAGCTCCCTACCAGCGGGTGCGCCTCGCGAAGCTGCGTACGCCGGGCATCCTCGCGAGGCCAACCCCGCAAGCCGCCCTTGCGAGGCTATGCATAGCAGCCCGCGCGAGAGCCGCTCGCGACGTCGCGCACGCGCCTCTTGTCGCCGTGGTAGCTGGCGTTGCTTCCTTCACGGCCCAGGCGCTCGTCAACATGGTCGTTATAGAGTTGCTCGAGCCCCCGGGCGCCGGCGCAGTCAAGCCTTTGGTCCTCCTCCCTGGTTCCGGTGGGTGCGCTGAGGGGCGCGAGGCGTCGCCCCTCTCGCGTGGCTAGCACCTTCCACCGGTCTCTGCCGGCGCCTGCGGCCAGCTCCTGCGCCCCCGGCGACTCGAGCCAGGCCCCCGGCGAGCGCGGGTCGCCGCGGACGTCCCGAGCGCGCCCGTGCGGCCCAGGCGCTGTGCCAGCCGGTTGAGCGAGTTCACGGGCACGAGCCCCGCTGAGGTACAGCTGGGTCTCGTCGGTGGCGGTGACGCGTCTGGGGGCACGCCTGGCCCAGTCGTTGCGGCGATCGCGCGCAGCGTGTTGGTGCTGTAGCTCGTGCGCCACGAGGTGCATGACATGTCTATGCGTCGGGTCGTGGCAGACCCGGAAGGGCGGCGTCGCGGCCCGGGTGCGGGGAAGGGCCGGGGCGGCAAGGGCGTGTCGTGTGGTTGGTGAAGGCGGCAGCCCTCGGCGCCTGTTGAGGGCGCGGCCGGTGATGGCGCCCGCCGACGGGGAGGCAGAACGACGCGGGGTGCCAAGGCCCGCCGGCGCCGCCCGCGCCACGCGGGCAGCCCGCCGCTCAGCACAGGCTCGACATCCTTTTTCCATGAGTGCGGCGAGCGGAGGCGAGGCGAGGCCTGAGGAAGACTTCAACACGCCCCCTACCTGGCACGCCAAATGTCGGATTTCGGGCTCCGCAAAACCCTCAGGGTTCGAACACAGGGGCGTGTGTGAAGATCCCCTACCGCTTCGCCCTACTTAGCTCGCTACTCGATGGTTACTACCGCGAACTCGCATGATGACGAGGAAGAAGATGAACACGGTGGTTTACCCAGGTTCGGGCCGCTGTGAAGCATAATACCCTACTCCTGCTTTGGTGGATTGCCTCTCGGGGAGGTGTGGTGGATGAACTAGTACAGTGGTGAGGAGCCTCGTGAGGGCGCTTGAGTGGTGTTCTTGGCCTTCTGCTAGCCTTGTGGTCGAGTCCCTCTCTACGGTGCAGCCTAGCCTCTATATATAGCAGTGTCCCGGGTCCTCTTCCCTTATCGCAATGGCGGGAAAGGATCCCACAATGGCCAAATTTGAAGGGGGACAGGAGTACATCCCCGCCCTGTCCAAAGGTGGTCTTCGCCTGCAAAGTATCTGTTGATGATGCAGAGGTGGGCTCGGCGATGACATCCGCCCTGCGGGGCTCGTGGTCGTGGTCTTGTTGAACCGGAATGGAAACCTTTGGGTGGCGCTTTGGGAACCCGCGTACGTCCCCGCTCCCTTTGCAACAAAGGGGAAACTGCACCGCCTGGCGCGCTGGCGCCTGCCTGTCCTTCCTTGCGTCATCTTTGACTCCTGAGGCCGGGTTCTGCATAGAGATCTCCGCCGCTCCGGAGGGGGCCTAAGGAAGCCCACCCCCTGCTGATCTTATTGCGGTTTCCCTCGCGAGCTCAGGTCCTCGCGAGGGCCTTGCCTTGAGTGGGGCTGCGCCTGGTCGTACCGGCCGGCGAAATGGGCCGCGCCCCGGGCCACAGGCTGGCTGGTCTGGGTACCCCCGTTCCCAGAACACCGACATAGCTTGCCGAGAAGAACACTGGTTGAAAGGAATTTTTATGACAACTCCGGTCGATCACAAGGATTAGCATTCCCATAGAAATATGAGAACACCACCTAGAAAAGATGTGAAATCACCATTTGCATCGAAGCAACTCGACCATACTCCAACAAAACAAAGGCCGAGGCTTGCAAATTAAGCCGGACCAAATACATAACCCATTATGCATCCTGTGGAAGGATAATCCTAGGTAACTACTTCAATTCCCAACTAAGAACTCCCGAAATATTTTTGGTTATGCAATCTGGTCCAATGGATACATTGATCAATTACTGAATAAAACACTCAACTCCTAGAAATAATACTACCCACCAGTGTATCACATCCGTCAACACATAACCAGAGAAACCTCGGAAATTCATCTACCTCAGACCCTCGTAATCACAATGATACTAATCATGGCAGTACGTGTGATCCCGCTCCCCAGTACTGGGTGCTGCCACACTCTTCGCACCACGAATAGTATTGAAGCAATTTCGAATATCCGCGTCCTGAGACACTAAGAAATTGAACGATAACAATGTGTCAAGAATCCCTTGGAGCTCAACTCCCCGGGTCCAATCCATACGTACGGGAGGCACCAAGAACAGAATTCCGGTCACATCGACATCATCACTATAGGAATCAGGTTCTTTGCCGTCCGCCATGGCAGACGGCAAAGGAGCAACCACGGACGGCAAAATTTTGGGACGAATAAACCCCGGCAAAGAGGTCCTTTGCCGTCTGCCATGGCACAGTGGACGGCAAAGATTTTTTGCCGTCGGCCAGCAGACGGCAACGAGCGTGGACGGCGAAGTTTGACATTAGCACCGTTAGGTGGCTAACGGGCCCTCACCAAAGTCTTTACCGTCAGCCCCAGGATGGCAAACAATCAGTCCTTTGCCGTCTACCATGGCCGGCCCCACAAAGGCCTTTGCCGTCTGTCCCGGACGGCCTCGCCGAGGCCTCTGCCGTCCGCCCCCGATGGCCCCACCCAACGCTTTGCCATCGGCCTCCGCTATGCCGACGGCCACCGTCGGCAAAGAAGCCACCCTTTGTCGTCCGCCCCCGCTATGCTGACGGCCACCGTCGGCAAAGAAGCCAAATGGCCTCAGGCCTGGCGCTCCCAGGTTTAACAGGTGGCTGGCACGTGTCCTCTTTGCCGACGGCGGCCGTCGGCATAGAGGTCTTTGCCGTCCGGGGCAGACGGCAAAGCGGCTATATTGCCTCCTTTTTTGCTTGTTTTTGCTATATTCAACAATTTTCACATGCAAATATATGATATGTATATATATATTTCACAGAAACAATATCCCTACCATATGGATATGATCAACCAACAATTATACCAAATTAAAAGTATCAAATGTCACATTGTTCACCATATTACATTAGTTTCATCCATACATACATAGTCTCATAGGTAGAAAGTTTCACGTAAGTTCATCGATACAAAATGAAAACAAAAATTAAAGACTAGCACTACATCAAAGCAAGCTGCCGTGAACTCAATCAAATCTGCAAAATTGGAAATAAGAAAGTTAGAATAAGAATACTAGAAGAAGTAGAAGAAGATCTAGAAGAAGAAGATGATGAAGAAGCATTTTTCTTCTCTCTCTTTCTCCTCTTGTTTTTCTTCTTCTTATTGCTTATTTGTGTCATTTTAGAGCTAACCTAGGTAATTATCACATTATTGACCTAACTAAGCTTATTATGTCATTTTGCAAGAAAATAAGCTAAGTCTATGGCATCTATGAGGATACCAACTCTATTATGACATTTTTGAGTTAACTAAGCTTATTATGTCATTGTGGAGGAAACAATGCTAAGTATAGGTCATTTTAGAGCTAACTTAGGTACAATATGACATTTGTCTAAGTGCTAAGTTTGTCTAAGTGCTAAGTTTGTCTTTGTGCTAAGTTTTTCTAAGTGCTAAGTTTGTCTTTGTTTGAGAAAATGAGCCAAGTAAGTGGCATATTACGGCTTGCCGTCCTCGTCATCACGGAGGTGAAGCACCGGGGTTGGTCGGGCCGGTGTCAGCTCGAGCACTACTTGGCCCTGGAGAAGGATCGTGCGATGCGGCTCGGGTGTTCTGTTGTACCAAAGATCATTTGCGTTAGCATGATGACGCTGAAACGTTAAGACTAGTAACTAATGAACATTGAAATGAAAATCACAGTTCCAGCCGTGGTAATGACTGGTATCGGCGGAGGGGTTTGGCCGGTCTTCTCGCAAAAAGTCTGCACATTTGGTTTTGACAAGTCAATCATATTGGTTATTAATGAAACGAACATGTAGTGCATGATTTGGCTAATATGAAGAAGAAACTTACCAGGAGGAGCTCGTACATGGCCCGGTGAGCTCGTACATGGTCCTAATCCCACCCGAGTATGTGTAGATTGGGTTCGTTTTCCCATGCTCTGCTCCGGATCCGACGCAGAATTTCGGCAGCACCTCCCCGCTGTTCTCCTAATACACGTCTCGGCAATAAGCAGAGAGGATGTGTACCTGGAGAACAACAGGGAGGCACTGACGAAATTCCGCATCGGATCCGGAGCAGAGCATAAGGGAAAACGAACGCACTCTACACATACTTGGGCTGTCCATGGATAACGTTGAACAATTCGAAAGGATGGCGGTTATAAATATGCAAAGACCTGCATATTTATAGATGCCGCCCTTTCGAACGGGAGACGCATACTGGTCACGCATACTGATGATTGAAGACACCTATAGCTAGCAAGTTTCATCGGCACGAAGACCGGAACAGAGCAAATTAAGGGGGGGAGGAGATGTCATTTGTGCTCACCCACGAACGCGTCTGGGGTCGGGGGTCAGTGGCGTCGGGGGTCGGGGGTCTTCTTCTTCTTCTTCTTCTTCTTCCTTATTTTCTTTTTGCCTATTCTTCTCATCCTATTCTTCTTCTTCTTCTTCCTTCTTTTCATTTTTCCTATTCTTCTCCTCTTCTTCTTCGTCTTCTTCTTCTTCTCTTCTTTTCTTCTTCTCTTCCTCCTCCTCCTCTTCTTCTTCTTCCTCTTCTTCCTTTTTTCCTTTATCCTCTTCTTCTACTTATTCTTCTTTTCTTATTTTTTGCACTAACCTTATTAAACTAATTAACACTAACCCAATTAACTATAACAGTAACCTAAACAAACAGTAACCTAAACTAACAGATGCAATGAAATGAAACAAAAAAAAGATGCAAGAACTCACCGGAGGAGGGCCGGTAGAGGAGGGTCGGCGCAGGGAGGAGGGCCAGCACCGGGAGGACACCGCGGTGGTTTAGCCTGGCCGTGGGGAGGGGGTGCTCGCCACTATCAGGGTGGGCTCACCGCGGGGAGGGGGGTCACGGTGGTGTCGGCGGCGGGAGCAGGGGGTGGCGGCGACGAGGGGGTCGCGGGGGTGGCGGCGGCAGGAGCAGAGGGTGGCAACGGCGAGAGGGCCACAGGGAGGGGGCGCGGTGGTGACGGCGGCGGGAGCAGGGGGTGGCGGCGGCGAGGGGGGCGCGGGGAGGGGGGCGCGGTGGTGGAGGAGCCCCGCGGGGAGGGAGGGCAGGGGATGCCGGTGGCGGGGGCGGCGAATGGGCGAAGAGGGGGCTGGCGGTGGCGCGGCGGGCGCTGGTGGTGGCGGCGGCAGGCACAGGGGGTGGCGGCGGCGAGAGGTGGCGTTCGCAGGAAGGGGGAGTGAAAGAGAGTGGAGTGGGGGCGGGGCACGGCCGTTACTTTATTTTTTGAGAAGAGCACGACCATTACTAGTCCGTTCCCTTGTTTGCCATCTGCTGGCAGACGGCAAAGGGATAACCCATCTGACCTAAAGGTTGAACAGGGCCTAGTGGGCCCAGCTGGCTCCTTTGCCGTCTGCCAGCAGACGGCAAAGAAAGTTTGTCGTCCGTTTGCAGACGGCAAAGATTCGGCCTACGGCAAACACAATCTTTGCCATCTGGCATTTCTTTGTCGTCCGCTTTTTGCCCGCAGACGGCAATGGCCTTCTTTGCCGTCCGCTGGCAGATGGCAAAGAACTGGCAGACGGCAAATTCCCTGATTCCAGTAGTGCATAAAGGTTCCAAAATACCCGCGTGATCCTAAAAAAATTTGCGTGAGAAGAGGGGAAGAATTAAAATTCCTACATCAGGATTCCTGACTAGAGCATAGAAGAGGAGTAAAAAGAATCCTACTCTCCGATATAACTAGACTCAAAATTGGTTTTTTTAGACACGAGTCGGCCAAGTTCGATCAATCAAGGGGGCTCCTAGGTCGGTACTGCTCTGATACCAACTTGTAACGCCCCAGATGCGATCGTATCCTTATTTTGGCTCGAGGGCCTTGACAGGGATATAAGCGCATCTCATCGTTTCGCAAGAATGGATATCATTACAAGTACATGTAAACAAGAGATGAGTATATGGAATTGGCTTACACTCGCCACAAGCTAAATCAAGATCAAATCAATACAACAACATAAACAATCATCATACAGAAGAGCAGGGTCCGACTACGGACGAGATCAAACGATAAAATGACATCCATCCTTGCTATCCCAGGCTGCCGGCCTAGAACTCATCCTATGATCGATGAAGAACAAGAAGAACTCCAAATCAAACAAGCATCGATCTCACGTCAAGCATCGCTTTAGCTATACCTACAACTGTTATTGTAGTAATCTATGAGCCACAGGGACTAAGCAATCTCATTTCCAAGGGTATCAAGACTATTAAAGCTTAATGGGTGAGGTATGGTTAAGTGGTGAAGCTGCAGCAAGCACTAAGCATTCATTTGAGTGGCTAACTTACGAGTACAAGAATAAGGGGGGATGATCGTCGCATAAACGGACGTGATCTAGAAATGATCACTAAGTGATCCTGAACACCTACTTACGGTCAAACATAACCCCACGGTGTTCTCCCTTGGATTCAAAACTCAAAAGAAGAGACAGTCACGGTTACGCACATGGTTGGTGCATTTTATTGAGTTTACTTTAAGTTTTCTATGACCGGATATTAAAAAAATTCTAAGTTGCAACATAACCGCGGGCACGACTTCTCGAAAAGATTTAAACCTGCAGGGGTGCTCTAACTCATCCATCACAAACTAACCACACGCTGCATGGAATAGCCTCAACCACGGAAAACCCATGGTCTCCGCTGAAATTCTGTCGGAAAACCTCAACCTCGAGATAGCCCAAAGTATCCTCGGAATCACGTAAACAAGACGTTCGAGAAAGGTAAAACAAATCCAGCAAGGCCACCCGACATGCCGACAGTCCCGATAGGAGCCACGTATCTCGTTCTCAGGGCACAACCGGATGAGCTAGTGTACAGTGGCCTGATAGACATCACCCGAGTTGCCCCGGGTTGGCCCCGCACAGTGCTCTATTTAGGACCAACACCATCAGCACTGGCCCTCCCTGTATTATGTTGAATTAACTCCTCGGGTTCATGACGCCCTATGTTTTAGTAACGGTGTTCAGTATTATTATGTTGGGCAAATATAGTACCAATGTTGGGCCTTGCCAGAAGTGTTTTATCCCAAAACGAGAATCAAGGGGGTCCCCATAACAACCCCGAGCATGTTAGGAGCGCTCAATATGGCACATAACACTAGTACACAAGTAACTAGGGCGACAAAAGTGGAACAAAACACCGAGCAAAAGGCCAAGCCTTCCACCTTTTACCAAGTATATTTGTGCATTAAATTAAATAGCAATAATATAGTGATATCTCAAAAACATCCACGTTGGCACATGGAAACAAATGCACCTGCAACTAGCAATGCTATAAGAAGGGCTGAGCAAGCGGTAACATAGCCAACCAATGGTTTACTGGGATGTGGAGGGGTTAGAGGCTTTTCGTAGCAATTTGGGAGGCTTGACAAACAAGTGGTAGGTAACGAGACATAGCGATAGAAACAAGACAACTAGCATGGCAATGATAGTAGTGGTATCCAGGGAAATGTTCATCTTGCCTGAGATCCCGCTTGGAAGAAGAACGAATCCGTGAAGAAGACGATCCAACGTAGTCGAACGAATCATCACACACCGAACGCTTTCGGAACTCTATCGAGAAGAAGTAAACCGGAAACAACCATCAACACACGATAAACACCACAACATATGCATGGCATGATGCGCAAACAAAGATGATGCATGTCCACACGATCATGCACGGCATGACAAAGCACAACAATCGAATACTGCACATTAAGTGAAGCTCAACATGCAACGAGTTGCATATTGACGAAACTCCACGCTTGAATTATTTAGTTCGCTCTCGTTTAGGTACATGACAATATTAAATGTTGTTAAGCATGGCAAGAGGTGAAGCATAAGTAAACTAGACATCTAGGCAAGTTTAAATGAGGCCGGAAACAACATATAGCATTGCCGAAACAACCTCATATGCATATTATGAATTTGGTCCAGATCTGTCCTAAGCATATTTTATAGTTGTTAAATAATAAAATAAAGCGCACCATGTGATTCTACACATTTTTCTAGTCAAGTTACATATGTGGATCATTTTAATCGGAGCTACGGTTATTTAGTTATGAGGCAAACCATTTTAGCATGACGTTAGGCAATGTTTAATGTAACATCATGTTAAATGTTTTTAACATGGATGCGGATGACATATTCAAATATTATGCAATTGATGAAAATAAGAGCATTAATAAGAAGTGAAGCATTTGACATCATGGCGGAAGAAAAGGGGTGCAACGACAATGAAAACGAGAACGGTGCCACCGCAACGTTCCGGTTCCACCAACTCATTGAGATGCTGGTATAAAAGAAAGTGTGGTCGTGCGTGTCATTCAAAGATGGTGGGGTGATCCCAGTTTCTGGGTTCCCACATGTCGGTGGCAATGTTCAAGGTACCTGCAACTAACAATTCTACACGGTGCAAACAAAAGTGTCTCATGCACACATCACACGATCATTCATCCACGGGCGGTCGTCTCGGCGTTATACCTTCGAAGCGTGCAATTTTTAAGCGGATCGATTTGATGCGGTGTAGATGTTCACGGGTCGTCGTGGATGTCGTGGAAGTAATTTTTCGGGGTCTTGGAGGCGACGAAAGAGGTACACTTGGTCTTGTCGGATCCACGACAAGGGTAGTCGTACATGCAGTGGTGGTCATAGTCGCGGCTGTGGCAATGGTAGGCGTACACTTGTCGGTCTTCGGCGATGGTTGTAGATTTACTTGGCGCATCATTTTCATGGTTTGCTCGGGTGGACTTGGACTTGGCGATCCATGTCTTCGTAGTGTAGGCATACAGGAGCGCCATCGGCCTTGTCGGTCTTGACAAACAGAAGTGGCACTAGGGGAGATACATGGCCTCGATAGTCTTCGGACGTGGGGATTTCTAGTTCCTTGGTCGTGGCACGAAAAGAAGGCAACAAGGCATGGCCAACTTGGTGTGTGTCATGGGAATATCCCTGACAATAGAACTAGGGGTACGAATGAAGGGGCAAAGTCTAGCTATGGCTCAGGTGTTTCACTCGGATGTGTATGAGTTCAGGCCCCACTCGGAAGTGGGAAAAGACCTACGTCTCGAGCCCGGGGCTGGTTTGTTTTGCTTATGGGTGTGCATGAGAATACAAGGGTTGGAACCTTGCTACGGCGTCCGGTGGTGGCTTATATAGAGTGTGCCACCACCAGCCGAGCGCCGCATTGAACGCTAGTTAGAGCTACGTTACAGAAACTGCCGCTTTAACTAGAGCATTATAGGTAACGCGTGACTGATCTATCCCGGAGGACGTCTCTTCGTATAACTCAACGCTTCATCTCCTGGACCATTGAGTTCTCGTTGACTGAGTGTGGATGTAGTCATCCGAGTGCGTCCTCAGGTACGTCCGAATGATTCTTCAGATCTTACCGAGTGCACTTATACTTCTGAGCTTTGATGCTGATATAGGACCATTGGTGGGCCCTAGATGTCAGGTCCATGACCCTAGCCAAGGTAGACATCCTCATTAGTAGACCCCGAATCCATGAGGTTTTATTAGTCGAGTGATCGACACTCGGATGTGTTGACGACCTTTCGGAAAAGTTCGAGAGACAATCATGTCGTTCCTCACTCGGCCTCAAACCAAGATGGATTCAGGATCAATGTTACGATGAAAACTATCATGTTGTTTAATCCGAGTGGTCAGCCGACGTGAGCCGTTCACTCGGTTCGCAGGAGGGTGTCACCAGGGTTAGTCGCGGCGTGGAGCTCGCCTCCTTTGAACACGGAGAAATTCCCGCGCGTTCGAAATCGCTGAAACTGCGCGTGGGCGCGCGGTGGAACGGTCGTGTCCCAAAGATTTTGGGGAAATGGGCACGACGCCTCGATAACCGCGCCGAAAATCATGCCACGCGTCCCCGAGGCCCTGAACAATGGATTCGCAGATCTCGCTTCGTTTGCGGATTGACGGCCTGAGATTGCGCCAGATCTTCGATATAAATAACGGAGAATACTGTTGGGGCAAGAACATATCTCACTTTCCCTTTGTCCCTCGTCTTCTCCAATGTCCACCTGCACACCTTCCTCCTTTCCTTTGTCGAAGGCATCTTTGAGCTCATCGGCGAAGGTGCACACGGCGTTCGCGACCACGAAGGCGGAGCGGGCGAAGAAGAACTCTCGCGCTTTCTCTTCCAGCGCTGGAGCGCCGGCCGGATGGACGCAGGGTGAATGGCTGCCGTCGCGGGTGACCAAGGCCCGGGAGCTCAAGCTGGAGAGTCAAGGATTCGTGGCCGAGGGGAGCTGGCGGCTGCAGGGAGCGGGCGAAGAGGAGCCATCGCCGAAGGGAGACGAGCGTGTGCTCTTGGTGACTCACCTCGAGCGAGGTTTCTCTCTGCCGCCCCACCCTTTCTTCCAAAGATTTCTGGGTTTCTTTGGCGCTCAGCTTCATCATCTTCCTCCCAATGTCGTAGTCTATTTAGCTGCTTTCATCTCTTTGTGTGAGAATTTCCTAGGTTCTCATCCCCATTGGGGTCTGTTTAAACACCTCTTCACTTGCCGAGTGATGACCGTGGAAAAACCCACTCGGTCGGAGGACAAGACCAATGTGGCCCAACTGTGTGGGGACTCGGAATCCAACTGCGGGGCAAGGCTTGTTTTCCGAAGATGACATTCCCTGATTCGGTCAAGGGGTGGCAAAAGACCTGGTTGTACTGCCACGACATCTCACTCGTTGGGTTTCTTTGGCGCTAAGCTTCATCATCTTCCTCCCAATGCCGTAGTCTATTTAGCTGCTTTCATCTCTTTGTGTGAGAATTTCCTGGGTTGTCATCCCCATTGGGGTCTGTTTAAACACCTCTTCACTTGCCGAGTGATGACCGTGAAAAAACCCACTCGGTCGGAGGACAAGACCAATGTGGCCCAACTGTGCAGGGGACTCGGAATCCAACTACGGGGCAAGGGTTGTTTTCCGAAGATGACATTCCCTGATTCGGTCAAGGGGTGGCAAGGGACCTGGTTCTACTGCCACGACATCTCAGTCGGTGAGGGTCAGTCAGGACTCCCATCATATACTTCAGAGCGCATTCGGCCAGTTCCCCG
This sequence comes from Elymus sibiricus, assembly GCA_039707655.1. Taxonomy (NCBI): domain Eukaryota; kingdom Viridiplantae; phylum Streptophyta; class Magnoliopsida; order Poales; family Poaceae; genus Elymus; species Elymus sibiricus. The sequence goes on along the minus strand of CM077665.1, from coordinate 212,981,879 downwards.
ATTGACAGTGACCAAAGAGGAGAAAACCGAAGTAGACATCTTAGTGATAGCGTTAGTAGCTTTAGTGCAGAAAGGCGTCAACGGTCTCGACCTGCTAGAGGTTTTCCTCCAGAGGAGGATCCAGCCACTGCAAGCCAGAAGTCATCCCATGTGGGAATACTCCGGACCGAGTGACCTACTCGAACTCACCCGGAGGAGCTCAAGGAGGATGAGGTGGAGGCCAAGTTCAAGGCTATCACACCAGCACGTGACAACCCCAGGGGGAGCAGGCTGGTGGCCCCGCTCTCATTGGAGAACCCAGCGAACGAGGTAAATTCCGAAGGTTTATCATCCGAGTGGTGTTCATATATCTGTTGAAATTGATCCGACTGATTCTGCTTTTCATTCGGCAGGCCTTCACACAAATGAGCAGTCTGGTGCCACTCGTGGATAGGGGTCCGGTCGACGTTGCCAGCGACACTGACCATCCAGATGACTCGGCTGAAGCTGGAGAGTACGAAGAGCCTGTTGATGGCGAGGACGATGAAGAAGATGACGATGAGGGCTCAGAAGACGGCGACGAAGTGGAGTCATCGCGCCCGGAAGACCGAGTGCCCAAATCTCGTTCGAAGGCGTGCCAAGACTCGGGAGTCCGTGGAGGCGGGCCCAAAGGATCGAGAACTGCCAAGCCGAGTGGATCTTCCCTTCCAACCCGTGCCTCAAAGCGAGGGCGTCGAGAGCTTGCCTCCTCTCGTGAGAAGACGGCAAAGTAGCCCAAAATTGCTACAACCAAGCCTCGGAAGGCGGTCTTCATCCCGAATATCAAGATGGCCATCCCAGTGGCTTCGGCGTAAGTGTTTCCATTCTTAACGGTTGTTGTGTATACTTGTCCAAGTGATAAAATGATCCGAGTTTTTCCTTTGCAGAGCTGATACTTCGACTGTGTCACCTGATCCTCAGACCCTGGAGAAAGAGCGGGCCGACGCTGAAGTTGCATCCTCGAAAGGTAAGCTCTGGACTCATTCGGTAATGTTGGATATTTTCGAGTGTTTGTTCATGTTTGAGTGTCTTGAATATTTGCAGCTCCGCGTGAAGATATCGACCTTGACACAAACGACAAGGTTGACCCAATGAACCCTCCGGCCAAAGCAGACGTCGTGATGCAGGAGCTGTCGCTTGCCAATCCTTTGATGCCCACACAAGAGGCCAGCTCGGGAGCCGGGGCAGCACTCAGTACCGGTACTTCATCTCACTTGTTGAGTCCCTCCACGCCCAACATTTTTACGCCGCAGCATGTCCTGGAGGACCAAGTGGGAGCGAGTAAAGAGGCGCTAATGCAGCTGGAGATAATGAGTGACCGACTGAAGAGGACATACGATGCGAGTGAAGCTCTGAAGAAGAATGTCCGAGTAAGTAGTCTTGTAAGTACCCTTTTAGTCGAAATTTCAATTTCCTGTCTTGTGAGGATCTGAATCCAAGTTTAAGTACACCGGCTGGGTGTGTTTGAGTTCCAGTGGGGGCACGCTGAGCGCACCCACTGGGTGTAGTCCCCGAGACTGCCGTCGACTGAAGCAGTCGGCGGGAGTCTTAGAGTCTGAGTCAAAATTTTGACCAATATCCTTTGCTTTAAATCTGTTTTGCAGTCCGTTTGTGAGCTCGGAAGCCACTACAAGACTCTGGAGAAGGAGATGTTGGACCTGCGCGTTAGCCTCGAGGCCAAGAAGATCAAGAGTGCCCGACTGGAAGAGCATAAAAAGGCCATTGAAGGTAATTTCTCACTGCTCGACTGTAATAGTAGCTACTCCTCATCCCCATCCGACTAAAAATGATTCATCAGATTTTCGTAGAGAAAATCGTGAACTTGTCCAGAGGCTGAGGAATTCTATTTCTTTAGAAACTGTGAAGGATGCTCTTGAAAAGAAGGACACCGAACTTGCGGCCGCTCAAAAGGAAGCCAGCCGAAAGACCAAGGAGGCCGAGGAGAAACTGAAATCAGTCAAAAAGCTGGAGGAGGAGAAGAAAGCGTTGGAAGCCGCCGTCCAGAAGTCCAATGAAGAACTCGTGGAATTGAAGAAGCTGCAAACCGAGTGGCAGACCAGACTCAACCACATTGCTGCCAAGAAAGCTGAGTTGGAGGAGTACGTTGAGGAATTCAGTGGCGAGGCCAATGAAAAGCTCAAAGGTAACTTTTTCGAGTGACTCTCACGGAACTTGGTTAAGCCGAATGAAATTTGTATGTCCCTGACCTCTTTCTTCATTTGTCCGAATCCAGCATTTTGTGACGATGTGGCGGAGGAGACGGACAAAATCGAGAAGGAGCTGGATCCCACCCAGGGTTTACTCAAGGACAGTGCTACTATGAGCGTGCTCCACTTGGAAGAGCGTGTTGAGCAAGTGGCCATGTATATCAGGGAGCTTAGCACCGCCATCTCCGTGATCGATCGCGACGTCTTTCCCGACGATGAGCCTTCGAAGGATCTGGAGTCTGTGTTAAACCGAGTGAAAGTAGTGCGAAGCCGAGTGAAAGACTGGAAGAAATCCGCGGCCCGGGCCGGTGCTGACAAAGCTCTCTTGTTGGTCCGTATCCACTGCAAGGGGGTGGACGAGAAGAAACTGAAGTCTCTTGAGGTGGCCAACAGGAAGAACGCCAAGATTAATGACTTCATGGAGATGTTCATGGAGGCTGCCACTCGGATAGCGGACAGCATCGACTTGGACACCTTTGTGGAAGCAGTGCCTCCGCCCGAGTGAGCATCTGGTTTAAACTCTTTTAAGTATTTGCCTCGGAATGCCGAGTGGTTGTTGTAACCGAAAAACTCTAAGTGAGCCTGAGGCTCGCACTGTTTGAACCTTTATCCGTACTTTCGATCCGAATGATGCAGTTCTCATTTGTTTTGGCTTTATTCGATCATTGGTTCCGGATGGTTCTAACTTAGGCGATGCGGAGTCGCGGCTAAGCCCCCGAGTGAGGGTGGGAACCACACTCGGAGTAATTTGTCCTTGGATGAACAATGATAGTCCTGTTCATCTTGACAACCGAGTGTGGAGGTTGTCCCACTCGTAAGGTTTCTAACTTAGGTGACGTGGAGCCGTGGCTAAGTCCCCGAGTGTGGGTGAGACCCTTACTCGGAGTAGTTTGTCTTTAGATGAACAATTATGGTCCTGTTCATCTTGACAACCGAGTCTGGAGGTTGTTCCACTCGTAAGGTTTCTAACTAAGGCGACGCAGAGCCGCGGCTAAGCCCAGGGTGTGGGCGAGACCCCCACTCGGAGTAGTTTGTCCTTAGATGAACAATGATGGTCGTGTTCATCTTGACAACCGAGTGTGGAGGATGTCCTTACTCGAAGTAGTTTTTAACTTAGGCGACGCGGAGCCGCGGCTAAGCCCCCGAGTGTGGGCGAGACCCTCACTCAGAGTAGTTTGTCCTTAGATGAACAATGATGGTCCTATTCATCTTGACAACCGAGTGTGGAGGATGTCCTCACTCGAAGTAGTTTTTAACTTAGGTGACGTGGAGCCGCGGCTAAGCCCTCGAGTGCGGGCGAGACCCTCACTCGGAGTAGTTTGTTCGTAGATGAACAATGATAGTCCTGTTCATCTTGACAGCCGAGTGTGGAGGATGTGCTCACTCGAAGTTGTTTTTAACTTAGGCAAAGCGGAGCCGCAGCTAAGCCTTCGAGTGTGGGAGAGAGCCTCACTCGGAGTAGTTTGTCTGTAGATGAACAATGATAGTCCTGTTCATCTTGACAACCGAGTGTGGAGGATGTCCTCACTCGAAGTAGTTTTTAACTTAGGCGACGCGGAGTCGCAGCTAAGCCCCCGAGTGTTGGCGGGACCCTCACTCGGAGTAGTTTGTCGGTAGATGAACAATGATAGTCCTGTTCATCTTGACACCGAGTGTGGAGGATGTCCTCACTCGAAGTAGTTTTTAACTTAGGCGACGCGGAGTCGCGGCTAAGTCCCCGAGTGTGGGCGAGACCCTCACTCGGAGTAGTTTGTCCGTAGATGAACAATGATAGTCCTGTTCATCTTGACAACCGAGTGTGGAGGATGTCCTCACTCGAAGTAGTTTTTAACTTAGGCGACGCGGAGTCGCGGATAAGCCCCCGAGTGTGGGCGAGACCCTCACTCGGAGTAGTTTGTCCGTAGATGAACAATGATAGTCCTGTTCATCTTGACAACCGAGTGTGGAGGATGTCTTCACTCGAAGTAGTTTTTAACTTAGGTGACGCGGAGTCGCGGCTAAGCCCCCGAGTGTGGGCGAGACCATCACTCGGAGTAGTTTGTCCGTAGATGAACAATGATAGTCCTGTTCATCTTAACAACCGAGTGTGGAGGATGTCCTCACTTGAAGTAGTTTTTAACTTAGGTGACGCGGAGTCGCGGCTAAGCCCCCGAGTGTGGGCGAGACCCTCACTCGGAGTAGTTTGTCCGTAGATGAACAATGATAGTCCTGTTCATCTTGACAACTGAGTGTGGAGGATGTCCTCACTCTAAGTAGTTTTTAACTTAGGCGACACGGAGTCGCGGCTAAGCCCCCGAGTGTGGGTGAGACCCTCACTCAGAGTAGTTTGTACTTAGGCAAAATCAGGTTTGCGGCTAAGTGTTTTGCGTTTCTCACCTACCGGGGGTAGCAGTCAAATTTCAACAAGATATAATGAAATAAAACTTTATTCATCAAGGTCACTCGGATTCATTACTGAAATGACAAGCTAAAATAGTTATGCTCTAGGTGTAGATCTTGCGAAGCAGGTTCGCGTTCCAAGTTCCAGGCTCTTCTACTCCCTTTTTGATATTGTAAAGCCTGTAGGCTCCGTTGTGCAGGACCTTGGAGATCGCATACGGTCTCTGCCACGGAGGCGCGAGCTTGTGGGGTCTCCGCTGATCCAGTTGGAGAACAAGATCCCCTTCTTGAAAGGCTCGCCCCTGGAGGTGTATGTCATGGTAACGCCTCAAATCTTGCTGATAGAGCGTCGATCTGTTGAGGGCCGCTCTCTCTCTTCCTCCAGAAGGTTGAGGCCGTCTTGCCGAGTGGTTTCGGCTTCAGCTTCATCATATAGTTCCACTCGGGGGGAATTGTGCTGAAGATCACTCGGTAGCACCGCCTCTGACCCGTACACCATGAAGAAGGTGTGCGCTTTGTAGAGCGGTTTGGGGTTGTCCGAATGCCCCATAAGACAGAAGGCAATTCTTCAACCCAAGCTCCAGCAGCGTACATCAAGTCTCTCATCAATCGAGGCTTCAGTCCTTGCAGAATCATTCCGTTTGCGTGCTCGGCCTGGCCATTCGACTGCGGGTGAGCCACTGAGGCGTAGTTAACCTGAATGCCTTGAGAGAAACAGAATTCACGGAACATATCTGAATCAAAGTTCTTTCCATTATCCATGATGATATCATGGGGCACGCCGAACCTGAAGATGATCTGCCGAATGAAACTAACGGCAGTACCTGCATCCAAGCTCTTGATGGGCTTCGCTTCGACCCACTTGGTGAACTTGTCAACCGCGACGAGCAGATGTGTGAATCCACTCGATCCAGTCCGTAAGGGGCCGACCATATCTAGGCCCCATACTGCAAACGGCCATGTGATCGGGATCGTCTTGAGCGCGGACGCTAGCTTGTGAGACTTGTTCTTGTAGAACTGACATCTGACACACAGGTCCACCAAGTCCTTTGCCGCTTCATTGGCTCGGGGCCAATAGAATGCCGCTCGGAAATCTTTAGCAACCAAAGTCCGAGAGGATGCATGGTGACCACAAGTTCCCGAGTGGACTTCATGTAGAATCTGCAGCCCTTCCTCTGGGGAAATGCATTTTTGGACGACTCCTGTGGTGCTTTTCTTGTATAACTGATCTCCCATAACTTTGAATGACTTGGATCGACGGACGATCCGACGGGCTTCTTCTTCGTCTTCTGGGAGTTCTTGCCTGAGCATATACACCAAATAGGGTTGAGTCCACTCGGCAATGATTACCAGTATTTCGTGGACTAGATCCACTATAGCTGGAACTTCAACCTCAGTCGGATCAGATGGACCGACTGCTTGCGGGGGCTCCTATGTGAAAGGATCTTCTACGATTGTCGGAGCACGCATATGTTCAAGGAATATGTCTTTCGGGATTGCTCACCGAGTAGATCCAATCTTAGCCAGATCGTCTGCTGCTTGATTCTATGCACGAGGGATGTGATGCAATTCTAGGCCTTCAAAATTGTTCTCCAGCTTTCTGACTGTGTTGCAGTATCCGGTCATTGCTGGACTCCGAATGTCCCACTCCTTCATCACTTGATTGACAACGAGGTCTGAGTCACTGTAGACCATCATCCGACAAATGTCGAGTGAGATGGCCATGCAGAGCCCGTACAGGAGGGCTTCATATTCGGCCTCATTGTTTGATGAGTCAAAATGGATTTGGAGAACATAGTTCAGTCGGTCTCCTTTGGGAGAGACAAGAACCACGCCAGCCCCCGAGCCATTGAGTATCTTGGATCCATCGAAGAACATGGTACAGTGTTCGGGAACACTCGGAATTGGTTGCTCCTGCTCAATCCACTCGGCCATAAAATCAACCAACTCTTGGGACTTGATTGCTTTCTTAGCTTCAAATTTGATTTCCAGCGGAAGGAGCTCGATTGCCCACTTCACCACTCAGCCAGCGGCGTCCCTGTTATGCAAGATCTCCAATAGGGGAGCGCTGCTGGCGACCGTGACCGAGTGATCTTTGAAGTAATGAACTACCTTCTTGGCAGTCAGGTAAATACCATAAACCAGCTTCTGGTAGTGCGGGTACCTTTGCTTGGAAGGAGTTAGCACTTCTTAGATGTAATATATGGGTCTTTGGACTTTGAATGCTTTTCCTGGCTCTTCACGCTCTACCGCAAGGACTGTGCTCACCACCTGGCTGGTCGCCGCGATTTACAGGAGTAAAGATTCCTGGCTGCTCGGAGCAGCTAACACCGGCTGGGTGGAAAGCAACGCCTTGAGCTCTGTGAATGCGGCTTGCACTTCATTGCTCCACTCGAATTTGTCTGATTTCTTCATCAATCGGTAGAGAGGAAGAGCCTTCTCTTCTTGTCTTGAAATGAATCGGCTCAGGGCCGCCAGACATCCTGTCAACCTTTGCACATCTTGTAAGCGCTCTGGCTGCTTCATTCGGACTATAGCGTCGATTTTATCTGGGTTAGCATCGATTCCTCGTTCGGAAACGAGAAAACCGAGTAACTTTCCGGCAGGCACTCCGAATGTGCACTTAGCTGGATTCAGCTTGATCCCGAAGCACCGTAGGTTTTCGAAGGTTTCGGGAAGGTCAGTCAGGAGGTCGGAACCTTTCCTAGACTTGACCGCGATATCGTCCATATAGGCCTCCACGTTCCGACTAATTTGCTTCTACAAACACTTCTGGATCATGCGCTGAAAAGTGTCTCCAGCATTCTTCAAGCCGAATGGCATCGTGACATAGCAAAAACACCCAAATGGGGTGATGAAGGCTGTTTTTATTTCATCAAGGGCGAACATTCGGATCTGGTGGTACCCGGAGTACGCATCCAGGAACGACAGACGTTCACATCCGGCTGTTGAGTCCACAATCTGATCTATCCTAGGTAAAGGAAAATGATCTTTCGGGCAGGCCTGATTGAGGTGTTTGAAGTCAACGCACATACGAAGTGACTTATCCTTCTTTGGCACTAGGACCACATTCGCGAGCCACTCAGAGTGGTAGATCTCGCGAATGAAGTCAGCAGCGAGAAGCCGAGCTATCTCTTGACCAATCGCCTTGCGCTTCTCGACAGAGGATCGACGCAAGTACTCCTTGACTGGCTTGGCCTTGGGGTCAGTTCGGAGTCGGTGCTCAACCAGTTCCCTGGGTACACCAGGCATGTGAGAGGGCTTCCATGCGAAGATGTCCCAGTTCTCATGGAGGAACTGGATGAGCTCGGCATCCTATTTGTCTCCGAGTGAAGTGGAGATGTTCGTCGGGGCGGCACTCGGGTCACTCGGATGGACATGAACTTGCTTAGTCTCACCAGACGATTGGAAAGCTGATTCTGAAGCTGGCCGCTTTGACCTGAGCAAATCAACCGTGTCCACCTCGTTCTTGTATCCTTCAAGTTCGACTGCCAGCACTTGTTCATTGGCTATCTTCATGCCCTGCTGAAGGCACTCTCCGGCGACTTTCCGCTCACCAGTGACTATAATCACGCCCTTAGGCCCTGTCATCTTGAGCTTGAGATACACGGAACATGGTTTGGCCATGAAATGTGCATAGGCAGGCCTAACCAGGATAGCGTGGTAAGCACTGCGGAAGTCGACCACCTCAAAGGTCAGTTTTTCCTTTCGGAAATTCTTCTCGCCACGGAATACTACGTCCAGCGCGATCTGACCGAGTGATTCGGCCTTCTTTCCAGGGACGATCCCATGGAAGTGCATGTTGCTCTTGCTCAATCGGGACATCGGGATGCCCATAGCACTGAGCATGTCGGCATATATGATATTAAGCCCGCTGCCTCCGTCCATTAGGACTTTGCGCAGTCGGACACCACCCACTGCTGGGTCAACGACCAGCGCTTGCCTCCCAGGGGTGGCAATGTGGGGTGGATGATCCGACTGGTCAAAGGTGACAGGAGTCTTCGTCCAGTTGAGGTATTTGGTAGTAGTCGGAACTGCCATATTAACCTCCCGAGTGATTACTTTGAGCTGCCTTCTGCTTTCAACGTCAGTGAAAATCACGTTGATGACCTTGTCGATTTTCGGATACTCGGAAGTATCCTCCTCATCCTCGACATTGACCTTCTCACCCGAGGACTCAGCACCCATCTCCTGCTTGAGCAGGCGACATTCCCGAGTGGAGTGCTTCGGAAGCACAACATTGCCTTCTTCATCCGTCTTGGTATGAATCTGGCACGGCTGGGCAAGGATGTCAGATTTGTACTCGAACTTCTTCTTGGGAGTCCATTCTTTCTTTTTATTCTTGGGCTTCGGCTTGCCTTGCCCCTGCCGTTGGATAGCTATGACTTCAGCCTTGCCGGAGGCGTCAGCTTTCCGCTTCTGATTCTTCCTAGAGTTGCCTCCCGATTGAGGGGTGTTGCCGGCTCTCGCTTTGTCGCTTCGGAGGCGGTCCTCTTCTTCACCATTGGCGTATTTGTTTGTGATCTCCATGGCTCGACTGAGGGACAGATCCCCAGACCGTCTGAACTTCAGGACCAACTCCCGATACCGAGTGCCTGCCCTGAAGGCGCACACGGCCTGATGCTCGGTGACATTCTCCACGGTGTTATGCAACGTGGTCCAGCGCTGAATGTACTCTCGGAGAGTTTAATTGTTCTTCTGGACGCAGTGCTGGAGTTCCATCAGTCCACCCGAACACTTGTAGGTGCCCTCGAATGTTTTGACGAACACTCGGGCCAAGTCTTCCCAGCAATAAATGCAGTTGGCGGGCAATTGATTTAGCTACGCCCGTGCGGACCCTTCCAACATGAGCGGAAGGTGCTTCATGGTGACGAAATCATCGCCCCCACCGATCTGGATGGCGACTCGATAATCTTCGAGCCAAGTCTCTTGCTTGGACTCGCCATTGAACTTTCCAATCCCGGTTGCTAGCCGGTAATTGGGAGGTATCTCCGCCTTTCGGATGTATCTGCTGAAACACCCAAGGCCGGTAACACCCCAGCCACTCGCCCGGTCTCTGTCGTATCTGTTCCTATCAACCACTCGATGAGTGATGTCAGATCGAGCATCATAGCCCCTATGCCTGACAGGGCTCCGCTCGCGGTTTCTCCCGAGTGGATAACCCCCGTCATACGGACGTTGCCCGCGCGGACCGCCCCTCGGATGAGGAGGAGTCCCCGTGTCCTCCATACTGGCCTCTCGGATGAGGAGGAGTCCCCGGATCTCTCCTTGGCGCAAGCGGACTGTGAGCCGACTGGACAGTATCCGCCCGAGTGGATTCATTATGAATGCGCTGATGAGATTGCGATACCTCTGAATTTTGTTGCAGGGCAGTCTTCAGCAGAGCCTGGATCTGCCGAATGCCCTCACCCGCCGCTGAATTGGACGGCTGGATCGAATCTGCTATCCGAGTGGCCGCTGCCAGGTTCATCAAAGGGGTAGACATCGTTGGGATGGTGTACGGACGTTTCTTCGTGAATGTCAACTGGCGGCGGCTATGGCTGGAACTGGGAAGTTCCCTTGCCGCGCGTTCGTCGAGTGAGTGCTGTCGCCGCTAAATACGCTCATGCTCAGCCAAAGTGGCTTGGCGAGTGGCCTCGAGGGCTATCTGCCCGGGGGTGTTCCCCGCAATGGGCGTCCGAAGGACTTCATCATTCCTACGCCCGATTTCCTCCCGCTGCTCCTGAGTGAGCGGTCGGGGGAAGTAGCCGTCGGTACTGGCGTCACGATGATTGCCGTCTCGATCACGGGCGCCTCCGGCTGAGTACCCTGGAGGTGCAGCATCTCGGAACGGGCCGGCCATAAAGACCTCCGCCACTTCTCCGCTGCTCTCGACCCCAGCGGTATCGGAGGAGTCATCATCCGAAGAAGAGAAAAGACAGTGAACTGCCTCGTCGGCTCCGAGTGCAGTCACTTGCTGCCCCGCGGCCTGCGCCGCCACAGCGTGTTTGATCCAGCACTGCAGCTTGGAGCGCCGGCGGAAAGCCGCGAGACAAGTAGGGGAAACCGGTCAATAAGGCGTGGACGGTTGCCGGAGAAGAACTCCGAACGTCACTGCGCTAAAGTGCACTGTGTCGCGGGCGGGCAGTGCCTCAGCGTCAAGTGGTGCCTCCTGCAGCCACGCCGAATCATCGATGGCGAAGCTGAGCGACCCGAAAAGGATCTCGCCGCCGAAAGTGTTCATGATGAACGGGAAAATGGAAATTCCACCTGCGCCGAAATTCGCTAGATATGCAACCCCACGGTGGGCGCCAACTGTCGTGGGAATGTCCCTGAGAATAGAACTAGGGGTACGAATGAAGGGGTGAAGTCTAGCTACGTCTCGAGCCCGGGGGCTGGTTTGTTTTGCTAATAGGTGTGTATGAGAATACAAGTGTCGAAACCTTGCTACGGCGTCCGGTGGTGGCTTATATAGAGTGTGCCACCACCAGCTGAGCACCGCATTGAATGCTAGTTAGAGCTACGTCACAGAAACTGCCGCTTTAACTAGAGCGTTACAGGTAACGCGTGACTGATCAATCCCGGAGGACGTCTCTTCGTATAACTCAATGCTTCATCTCCTGGACCATTGAGTTCTCGCTGACCGAGTGTGGATGTAGCCATCCGAGTGCATCCTCAGGTACGTCCGAATGATTCTTCAGATCTTACCGACTGCATTTCTACTTCTGAGCTTTGATGCTGATATAGGACCATTGGTGGGCCCTAGATGTCAGGTCCATGACCCTACCCAGGGTAGACATCCTCATCAGTGTGCAACAAGAGATGGACTTCTGCCGTCCGGGTGGTCTTGGCAACCACAAGGGGCAACGGGCAGTGATACGTCTCCAACATATCTACTTTTCCTCACTCTTTTGCCCTTGTTTTGGACTCTAATTTGCATGATTTGAATGGAACTAACCCGGACTGGCGCTGTTTTCAGCAGAACTACCATGGTGTTGTTTTCGTGCAGAAATAAAAGTTCTCGGAACGGAACGAAACATTTTGGAGAATTATTTCAGAATATATAAGAATTATTGGAGCCAAAATCTACCGAAGAGCGGGGCCAGGGTGAGCAGCACCCACCAGGGCGCGCCCTGGTGCGTTGTGCCCACCTTGTGGCCCCACAGACCCTAATTCTGCCACTATAAATTCCTATATTCATAGAAAAAAAACAGAGAGAAAGTTTCATCGCGTTTTACGATACGGAGCCGCCGCCACCTCCTGTTCTTCATCGGGAGGCCAGATCTGGAGCCCGTTTGGGGCTCCGTAGAGGGGAATCTTTGGTCTTCATCATCATCAACCCTTCTCCATCGCCAATTCGATGATGCTCCCCACCGGGAGTGAGTAATTCCTTGGTAGGCTTGCTGGTCGGTGAGGAGTTGGATGAGATTCATCATGTAATCGACTTAGTTTTGTTAGGGCTTGATCCCTAGTATCCATTATGTTCTGAGATTGATGTTGCTATGACTTAATGGTTGTCACTAGGGCCCGAGTGCCATGATTTCAGATCTGAACCGTTTATATTATCACCATTATATCTATGTTCTTGATCCGATCTTGCCTAGTCATATGCACCTATTACGTGTTATGATCCGTCAACCCCATAGTGACAATACTTGGGATACTTCATGGTGATGACCGTAGTTTGAGGAGTTCATGTATTCACGGTGTGTTAATGCTTTGTTCCGGTTCTCTATTAAAAGGAGTCCTTAATATCCCTTAGTTTCCTTATGGACCCCGCTGCCACGGGAGGGTAGGAGAAAAGATGTCATGCAAGTTCTTTTCCATAAGCACGTATGAATATTTACGGAATACATGGCTACATTACATTGATGAACTGGAGCTAGTTCTGTATCGCCCTAGGTTATGACTGTTATATGACAAATATCATCCAACGAGTTCACCGATCCAGTGCCTACGAGCTTTCCACTTATTGTTCTTGCTAAGTTACTATTGCTACTGCTACTATTACCGCTACTGTTAATGTTGCTACTGCTATCAAAATTATCATATTACTATGCTACTGATCACCTTGCAGCAGATATTTAATCTCCAGGTGTGGTTGAATTGACAACTCAACTGCTAATACTCTCAAGTATTCTTTGGCTCCCCTTGTGTCGAATCTATAAATTTGGGTTGAATAGTCTACCCTCGAAAACTGTTGTGATCCCCTATACTTGTGGGTTATCAAGACCTTTTACTGGCGCCGTTGTCGGAGAGCATAGCTATATTTGTTGAGTCACTTGGGATTTATATCAATTGATCACTATGAAGAATCTAAAGGATCCAAAGACTAAGATTTTTCCCTCTAAGACGAGGGGAGGTAAGGAACTGCCATCTAGCTCTGCACTTGATTCACCTTCTGTTATGAGTAAGCTTGCAACACCACCACATGCTAGTAATCCTGATATGTCGCAAGTTATTGATGATGCTACCTCTGCTATGAATTATGCTATTGATGATGCTAGTACCATGCTTGATTATAATGTGCCACTAGGAGAATTTCTTGATGAACAAATTGCTAGAGCTAAAGAGAATGAAACTACTGAAATTGATGAGATTGCTGAAACTGATGAAGCTTATGAAACTGATGATGACTATGAAACACCTATTAGTCCTAGCTAACCTAAGTTTGAAATGCCTAAGATACATGAAGGTTATGTTATGGACCAAGAGGTAACTAGAGAAATTCTTTCTTGCAAGGATAGAAACGATCTTAAGAAATTGGTACGCAAGTATAAGGAAAAGACTTTGAATGCTAGAATGAAATGTGATCCTAAGTTTGCTACTGCACCTATCTTTGTTACCGATAAGGATTATGAGTTCTCTGTCGACCCAGAGTTAATTACTTTGGTTTTATCTAATCCTTTGCATGGCTATGAAACAGAACCTGTAGTGGCACACCTTACTAAGCTAAATGATATAGCCACCCTCTTTGCTCATGATGAGAAGATTCACTACTATTATATCCTTAAGTTATTTCCGTTCTCATTAAAGGGTGATGCTAAGACATGGTACAATACTCTTGCTCCTAGTTGTGTGCGTAGTCCCCAGGATATGATTTACTACTTCTCTAAAAAATATTGTCCTGCTCATAAGAAACAAGCTGCCTTATAGGAAATATTTAACTTTGTGCAAATTGAAGAAGAAAGTCTCCCACAAGCTTGGGGGAGGCTTCTCCAGTTGCTTAATGATTTGCATGATCATCCTCTCAAGAAAAATGAAATATTTGATATCTTTTATAATGGGCTAACCGATGCTTCTAGGGATTTCCGAGATAGTTGTGCTGGTTGTATTTTCTGGGAGCGAACTATTGAACAAGCTGAGGAATTATTGAATAATATATTGAAGAATTATGATGATTGGACTCCTCCTGAACCACCACCTAAACCCACTCCGAAGAAGAGGGGTATCTTATTTCTCAGTCCTGAAGATATGCAACAGACAAAGAAATCTATGAAGGAAAGAGGTATTAAAGCTGAGGATGTTAAGAATTTGCCACCTGTTGAAGAAATACATGTCCTTGACACACCACCACCTCCACAGGTGGTAGAGGTAAATTCTTTATTAAAGTTTAATGAAGGTGATATCCCTCACAATAAACATCCTAGTCAATGCTTATATGAGTTCGACAACTATATTATGAAGCAAGATCATTTCAATGCTCATGTTCTGAAACAATTGAAATATAATTCTGATATGATTGCTCGCTTGAGTGACTTGCTATTTAGAATCAGTAATGGCGTTAGGGGTGTTGGAAAACATGCCTCTATGGTTCAAACTCAGTTAGAACAAGTTGCTAAATCTCAAAAAGAATTGCTTGATGAAATGAATAGTAATATGAATGATTTTGCTGCTAGAGTAATAACTAGAGGAGGTAGAATGACCCAAGAACCACTCTATCCTGAGGGTCACCCTAAAAGAATTGAACAAGACTCTCAGAGAATTAATTCTGATGCACCTAGTCCTTCTAAGAAGAAAAAGAAAAAGAAAAATGATAGGACTTTGCATACCTCTGGTGAACCTGAGACACAAAAACCTCCTGATAATAATGATGTCTCTATTTCTGATGCTGAAACTCAGTCTGGTAATGAACATTCACCTAGTGATAATGAAAATGATAATGATAATGTTCATGAAGATTCTCAACCTAATAATGATAAAGAACCAGATAATGATGTTGAAATAGAGCCTGCTGTTGATGTTGATAATCCACAACCTAAAAATAAACGTTATGATAAAAGAGACTTTCTAGGAAACATGGTAAAGAATGAGAGCCATGGGTTCATAATCCCATGCCATTTCCATCTAAGCCATCTAAGAAAAAGGATGATGAAGAATTCGAGCGCTTCGCTGAAACGATTAGGCTAGTCTTTTTGCGTACCCGCTTAACCGATATCTTAAAGATGGCCCCTTATGCAAAGTATATGAAAGACATCATCACTAATGAAAGAAAGATACCGGAAGCTGAAATCTCCACCATGCTTGCTAATTATTCTTTTAATGATGGAGTACCTAAAAAACTTGGAGATCCTGGAATACCAACTATACCTTGCTCCATCAAAAGAAACTATGTCAAAACTGCTTTGTGAGATTTGGGAGCCGGTGTTAGTGTTATGCCTTTCTCCTTATATAAAAGACTTGACTTGAATAAACTCACACCTACCAAGATATCAGTGCAAATGGCTGACAAATCAACGGCCATACCTATTGGTATTTGTGAGGATGTGCCCGTTGTTGTTGCAAATGTTACTATCTTAACGGACTTTGTTATTCTTGAGATGCCCGAGGTCGACAACATGTCGATTATCCTTGGTAGACCTTTTCTGAATACTGCAGGGGCTGTTATTGATTGCAATAAAAGCAAAGTCACTTTTCATATCAATGGTAATGAGCATACGGTGCACTTTCCGAAGAAACAATTCCAAGTGAATGGTATAAATGTTATTGAAGAATCTCCGACCATTACTATTGGAAGTTTTCAATTACCTCTTCCTACTGCCAAAAAGAAATATGATATACTTATTGTCGAGGATATGCACATCCTCATTGAGGTAACTTAGTGT
The DNA here is from genome assembly GCA_039707655.1 of Elymus sibiricus. Lineage (NCBI taxonomy): Eukaryota > Viridiplantae > Streptophyta > Magnoliopsida > Poales > Poaceae > Elymus > Elymus sibiricus. The sequence goes on along the minus strand of CM077665.1, from coordinate 212,966,191 downwards.
TTTACGAAAGTTTTTCGGTTTCATGCTAATCGGAAGTGGTTGTTAATAAGACTTGATCAACCTTATTAATGAATCATTTTTGAGAGGTATGAAGTCGATGAATCTAGTAAGCACAACTTTCTACTCCCACCTTTTATTTTCTGTTTTAGTTAGTCAAATAAAATAAAATGCAATGTTTATCCTGTTTTCTGTTTTCTCCTTGCAATAAAAAAGGACCCAAAAATAAAAGTTCCCATAATGTATTGAAAATTTGATAAATTTTTTTTCCGAATATTTCTGAATTTCTGGTGCAAATAATACCAGAGGGGGGTGCACCTGGTGCCCACAAGACACCACTGCGCGCCAGCACCCCCCGGCGCGCCCTAGTGGGTTGTGGCCCCCACGTGGGCCCCCTCACTTATCTCTTTAGCCCACATCATCCCCTACCTCCAGAAAAAAAATCACCACAGCCACCATTCCCGTGTTCTTGCCCTCAAACCCGCGGATTTCGATCTCTTTGCTCGAAGCTCCGTTTCTGAAACTGTTTGGAGGGATTGCTACTTGGTATGTGACTCCTCCATGGCTCCAATTAGTTTTTGATTTAGTGGGTTATTTTTTGTGTAATTAGCTACTCTTGGTGCTGCTATAGATGAACTTGCATGTTGAATTCTTAGAGTTCTAAGTAGTTTGAATGCTCAATATGGCCTCTATGCATGCCTAGGAGTAGTTGCTAACAATCTTACAAAGTTTTGTTGACAAAATTTTTGTGGACTAAATTTTTTTAGAATTTTTATAGGAATAAAATGCAAATCTTTAGGAAGTTCTCATATAGGAAAAATGCCAAAGGAGTCATTGGGGAATCATCGGACAATGACCTTCACACCCCAAGAAGGGCGGAGGTGTGGCCGTGTGAATGGTCGCATGATGCCTTCATGGAGGAGGCCTGGTTCCATCAAGAGTTCGCTCAGTTTGTTGCAAACGCTGGGTTGACCGAGTTCCTCGCAGCTAAGTGTGAACAATATCACATCCTTAAAAATTCCTTTGTGCAAGGTTTTTATTATCTAGGGAGAAACAATCCTCCTGAAGTGCAGTTTAATCTTTATGCTGAAACTTACAAAATGCCGCTAACTGACTTCTACAACATATGCTTGATCTCTTCTGATGGGGAATTGAGAGAACCTAGGCCATCTGAGTTTGAGGATTTTCTCCTCACTTTAAAAGTGGGTGAGGATAGAGGCGTGTCAAACGCTACTGCTACCAGCTTGCAGTTTCCCTCAGTGCATTACTTCGCTTTGGTCATCGCTTAGTGTTTAACCTCTAGGGAGAAGGTCGGCTCACTCAGTGCCCCTGACCTTGCAATTTTATGTCATGCACTTTATGATGATCACACCTTTAGTATGGGGGCAATTATTGCTCGTCGCTTACACCTTAACAAAACTAAGGGAAATATACATGGTGGCATTTATGCTACTCGCTTAGCGAGACACTTTAAGGTTCAGTTTCGCCCACAAGATTATATCTTATCCCGAGTTTACCTTGATCACAAGTCACTGCAAGATCACTAATTCCTCGATGTAACTGATTCTCCTCGTGAAATTCATTACAACCTAGTATTCAACAAGGAAACCCGTGATGTTATTCCGTTGCTTGCACATGCTTTGTTTGATTCTATTGCCAGGAATGGATACAGGATCATGCCAGATGACATTACAACCTACCGGAACAACCTAGCAGCTGCTGAGGAGGAGCCCCAGGGGTGGGATGCTTAGGTGCCGCCTCCACCTCACTACAACTTGGGACCGGACGGCTACTGCGAATGGTGATTACCAAGCTAGGCCAAAAGCCTAAGCTTGGAGGAGTACGTATTTCCACCAACATTACAATCATGTTCACACATTTCATTCAGTTGTCGGTGTTCACACTTTCTCATTGTATTATCCATGCTAGATTTGTTTTCTCGCTTTCTTCTTGTGTGTTTGAAAATCTTTGAGAAAATCCAAAAATATTTCCTACTTCTTTTTATTTTTCTTTCTAGCTTAGTTTAATTGCAGCATCAAAAGAAAACCCAAAAAGATTTCTCATTTCTTCTTTTGCTTGTGGGGAGCTTTCCCGTGTAAATAGTTTTTCTCGTTTTTGTTTTTCTTCTTTAATTTGCTTTCTTCGGGAAAAACCAAAAACTCCAAAAATATTTCAGTGTGTTTCTCTGAAATTCTTTTCTTTTTATTTGAGTGGTACCAAAGAGAAGACCACAATGAAAATGTTGAGTGGCTCTCATATGCATTATTGTTTATCCAACGAAGAGCCCATATTACTTTGTCTTCTCCTCTTGAATAAAATGTTACAGATTCTAGCTTAGTCCACGACACTCTTGCACTATTATTATTTTCTTATCATTCGGTCGTGCAAGTGAAAGGCAATAATGACGACATTTGATGAATTGACTGTGGCAGAGAAAAGCGGGTATGAACTCAACTTCTTTTTGTTTTTGTAAATATCCTTAACCCAGTATCCTTGATTCAGCTTATTATGATCAAACATGTTTGCAATGACCATTAGAGATTATAGTTGTTCATGCCATCCTTAAGTAGCTAGGAGTGGATAATGATTTATCTTGGGTGTCAACATGCATTAAAATGGTTGTGATGCGGTATGATGATATGGCATCCTCCTCTGAATGTTTCAAGTGGCTTGACTTGGCACATGTTCACGCAATTAGTTGAATCAAAACCAACATAGCCTTCATGATATTTATGTTCATGGTGTCCATATCCTACTCATGCTAGTATTCAGTGTTGATTATATGTAATGCATGTTCATTACTGTTTTCGCTCTCTAGCTGGCCGCTTCTCAATCTATTTGCTAGCCTTCGCCTGTACTAAGCGGGAATACTGCTTGTGCATCAAAACCCTTAAACCAAGTTGTCCCAGATGAGTCCACTATATCTACCTATATGCGGTATTACCCTGTCGTTCCAAAGTAAATTTGCATGTGCCATCTCTAAAAATTCAAATGAACATCTGTTTTGTGTGCCTGGACCACTCATGGAGCGACAGGGGGCGGTCAATATCTTCCATGCTAAGCAGGTTATTCTCACGATGAGTGTTTATTCACTTGTCCTTACACGAGAGGGGGTAATAGGGATTCCCAGTCCGGAAATAAAAAATAAAAAATAATTAAACAAAACTCCCCCAGGAATGTTGTTGGTTTGGACAATACCCGTGGATGCGGCTAGCCGTGGAGTGTGATTGTTGGTGGAGGGGGAGTAAACCTTTACTTTTACCGCTTGGGAACCACCACTAATTTGTTTAGCATGGAAGATATTGAAAACTCTTGGTCATGACGTTGACAGGAAGGGTGTACCTCCCAAAATTATATCTATCTCTGTTTTAAACTTTGAGCTCTGGCACCGCTGCAAATCCATGCTTCCCTTTGCGAAGGGACTATCTATTTACTTTTATGTTGAGTCATCACCTTCTCAATTAAGTGCCAGACCTGAGAGCACTATTGTCATCCTCATGCATTGTGTATAGTTGATGTTGGGTGCAGCATGACTGGATCTTTTCTACCATGAATTACAATGTTTAGTCGCTGCTTGAACTTTGGAGGTGCTCTGCATTTATGTTTTGCGGTCTTAGAAAGGGCTAACGAGATACCACTATTGCCATATTGTATCATGATTGTTTTGAGAAAGTGTTGGCGCTTGAGATATCTTATTATTGCTCGCTAGTTTCTTATGTTATTGATATGAGTTAATATAATTTCTAAGAGTTATTGCCGGCATGGTTAGTCATAATCTTTGCTGAAAATCTAGGTGCTACTTAAGCATATATATGTAAACAAGAACAAAAGAGTTCATAAAAGTTTTTCTTTATCACTTTCAGTTTGTCAACTGAATTGCTTGAGGACAAGCAAAGATTTAATCTTGGGGGAGTTGATACGTCTCCAACGTATCTACTTTTCCTCACTCTTTTGCCCTTGTTTTGGACTCTAATTTGCATGATTTGAATGGAACTAACCCGGACTGACGCTGTTTTCAGCAGAACTACCATGGTGTTGTTTTTGTGCAGAAATAAAAGTTCTCAGAATGGAATGAAACTTTTTGGAGAATTATTTCAGAATATATAAGAATTATTGGAGCCAAAATCTACCAAAGAGGGGGGCCAGGGTGAGCAGCACCCACCAGGGAGCACCACACCCCCTGGCGTGCCCTGGTGGGTTGTGCCCACCTCGTGGCCCCACTGACCCTAATTCTGCCACTATAAATTGCTATTTTCGGAGAGAAAAATCAGAGAGAAAGTTTCATCACGTTTTATGATATGGAGCCGTGGTCACCTCCTGTTCTTCATCGGGAGGCCAGATCTGGAGCCCGTTTGGGGCTCCGGAGAGGGGAATTTTCGGTCTTCGTCATCATCAACCCTTCTCCATCGCCAATTCCATGATGCTCCCCACCGGGAGTGAGTAATTCCTTCGTAGGCTTGCTAGTCGGTGAGGAGTTGGATGAGATTCATCTTGTAACCGAGTTAGTTTGGTTAGGGCTTGATCCCTAGTATCCATTATGTTCTGAGATTGATGTTGCTATGACTTTGCTATGCCTAATGGTTGTCACTAGGGCCTGAGTGCCATGATTTCAGATCTGAACTGTTTATGTTATCACCATTATATCTATGTTCTTGATCCGATCTTGCCTAGTCATATGCACCTATTACGTGTTATGATCCGTCAACCCCATAGTGACAATATTTGGGATACTTCACGGTGATGACCGTAGTTTGAGGAGTTCATGTATTCACCATGTGTTAATGCTTTGTTTCGGTTCTCTATTAAAAGGAGGCCTTAATATCCCTTAGTTTCCTTATGGACCCCGCTGCCACAGGAGGGTAGGACAAAAGATGTCATGCAAGTTCTTTTCCATAAGCACGTATGACTATTTACGGAATACATGCCTACATTACATTGATGAACTGGAGCTAGATCTGTATCGCCCTAGGTTATGACTGTTATATGACGAATATCATCCAACGAGTTCACCGATCCAGTGCCTACGAGCTTTCCACTTATTGTTCTTGCTAAGTTACTATTGCTGCTGCTACTGTTACCTCTACTGTTATTGTTGCTACTACTATCAAAATTATCATATTACTGTGCTACTGATCACCTTGCTGCAGATATTAAATCTCCAGGTGTGGTTGAATTGACAACTCAACTGCTAATACTCTCAAGTATTCTTTGGCTCCCCTTGTGTGGAATCTATAAATTTGGGTTGAATACTCTACCCTCAAAAACTGTTGTGATCCCCTATACTTGTGGGTTATCAGGCAGCGATAAAAAAACAGTGGCAACACGAAGCAAGAACTGATGGGCAAGGGCGGAGCTGCGGGCGTCGGAGGCGAGGCACACAGCGGGGCTGGCTGGGCCCTTCGCTGCTGAGGATAGGAGAGGCCGGAGGCTAAATTGGGCAGCCATAGCAAGGAGTAGATGGCGAGGATGGAGCATCTCGGGCTCGGGCGCTCGCGGGAGGAGAAGGTAGGGCACGAGGGAGGAGCCAAACATGGGCAGTGCGGTAGGGAATCGGGTGCGAGGCACGGCGCGAGGAAGAAGGAGGCGGGCGAAGTAGAGGGGTCCGGCCGGCGAGTCTCTCTAGCGGAGCGGTCAGGGATGGCTGCTCCGGCGAGGCCGGTCGGAGGTGAGGAGCGGGGATGAGGTGGGGAAGAGGGACGCGAGGAGGAGGAGGCCAGGAGGCGCCCGATCAGGCTCCATGGCTGGACGTCAAGGTCGGGGTCGAGCGACGGCGCGCTCGGGCTCTCTCTCTCTCTCTCCCAGCGTGTGGTGGCTGGTTGGAGCAGAGGCCGAAGGGTGGAGCTGCAAGGGTCATGGCACGGCCAAGGAGGAGGCAAGGAGGGCGACAAGCAACAAGGGGCTCGCCGGAGTGGGGCTCGGGCAGCCATGGGGATCGGGGCGAGGAGCTCCTCTCCTCATATGTGTGCGTGTGTTACGGCGGCAGAAGGAACGAGGGGTGAGGGAATCGAGAGGAGGTGCGTGACAGTGATTGCAGGTGTAGGACAGTCGGGAGCTAGGGTTAGGCGGGGTAGGCTGGGCCTTGGGCCGGCTGGGTTGGGTTGGGCTCTCCTTCTCTCTCTCTTAATTAAAAAAAGAGAAAAAGACCAAAATGTTGAATGAAAAAAAGAAACAGAGGGACCAGGAGAGAATTTGAGCATAGGGGGTTACTTCCCTAAACTCACAAAATTGTGCTTGATCCAAAAAAAATGCAAAGAGACAAGTTTGAAGGGGTTTGGAAAACAAACTCATTTAAATTACTCAAATGGGTTTGAATAGGAAGTGGGAATTCGAAAGGTCCCAAAAATGTTGAAGATTTATGGAGGAGCCTTGACAAATGGAAAAGAATTATTGACAAGCTTTGGAGGTCCAACTCGTAGCAGAAAAGACATGGTATTGTTTTGCAAGTGTGTTAGTTGATTCCAAATTAATGGAATATTTTATTATAGCTGCCTAATAATATTTGGAAGGATATGTTATAAACAGAAATCACCATGTGAATTCCCTCGATTTAAATAGATCAAGAGATCTATGCAATTTATTTATTTGAGTTGCAAATAAAAAATGATATGATGCAATGCAAAAACAAATAAACAACGCGGCTATCACGAAAACATGAAAGGCATTTGGAGCGTCGGTCTCGGGCTGTTACACCTAAGATGAAGGAGGTGGTAAGAACTGAAATATTAAAGCTTCTGGAGGCAGGTATAATTTATCCTATTGCTGATAGTAAATGGGTAAGTCATGTTCATTGTGTTCCTAAGAAAGGAGGAATAACCGTTGTCCCTAATGATAAAAATGAACTTATCCCACAAAGAATAGTAACTAGTTATAGGATGGTGATTGATTTTAGCAAATTAAACAAAGCTACTAGGAAAGATCATTATCCTTTACCTTTTATCGATCAAATGCTCGAAAGATAATCTAAGCACACACATTTTTGCTTTCTTGATGGATATTCTTGTTTTTCTCAAATACCTGTGTCAAAAGAGGATCAAGAGAAAACTACTTTTACTTGCCCTTTTGGAACGTATGCTTATAGACGTAGGCCTTTTGGTTTATGCAATGCACCTGCTACCTTTCAAAGATGTATGATGGATATATTTTGTGATTTTTGTGAAAAGATTGTTGAGGTTTTCATGGATGCTTTTTCCGTTTCTGGAACTTCTTTTGATGATTGCTTGAGCAACCTTGATCGAGTTTTGCAGAGATGCGAAGAAACTAATCTTCTTTTGAATTGGGAGAAGTGTCACTTTATGGTGAATGAAGGCATAGTACTTGGGAACAAAATTCCTGAACGGTGTATTCAAGTGGACAAAGCTAAAGTTGACGCCATTGAGAAGATGTCATGCGCCAAAGATATCAAAGGTATAAGAAGCTTCATTGGCCATGCTGGTTTTTATAGGTGTTTCATTAAAGATTTCTCAAAGATTTCTAGGCCGATAACTAATCTTCTTCAAAAAGATATTCCTTTTGTTTTTGATGATGATTGTGTAGAAGCTTTTGAAATACTTGAGAAAGCTTTGATTTTTGCACCTATTGTTAAACCACCTGACTAGAACTTACCATTCGAGATTATGTGTGATGCTAGTGATTATGTTGTTGGTGCTGTTCTAGGGCAAAGAGTAGACAGGAAATTGAATGTTATACATTATGCTAGTAAAACTCTAGATGCCGCTCAAAGAAGTTATGCCACCACTGAAAAGGAATTTTTAGCAGTTGTCTTTGCATGTGATAAGTTTAGACCTTATATTGTTGATTCCAAAGTAACTATTCACACAGATCATGCTGCTATTAAGTACCTTATGGAAAAGAAATATGTTAAGCCTAGATTATTCGGTGGGTGCTTTTGCTTCAAGAATTTGATTTGCATATTGTGGATAGAAAAGGAGCTGAAAACCCCATAGCAGATAACCTGTCTAGAATGGAAAATGTTCTTGATGCCCCACTGCCTATTGATGATAATTTTCCTGATGACCAACTTGTTGTTATAAATACTTCACGTAGCACTCCTTGGAATGCTGATTATGCTAATTACATGGTTGCTAAATATATCCCACCTAGTTTCACCTATCAACAAAAGAAAAATCTTTTCTGATTTACGACATTACTTTTGGGATGACCCACATGTTTATAAAGAGGGAGTAGATGGTATTATTAGACGTTGTATACCTAAGCATGAACGGGAACACATCTTAAGGAAGTGTCACTCTGAACCTTAAGGAGGACATCATGCTCACAAGGTATTACAATCTGGTTTTTATTGGCCTACTCTTTTCATAGAACCTCGTAAGTATGTCCTTTCATGTAATGAATGTCAAAGAGTTGGTAACATTGGTAAACGTCAGGAAATGCCTATGAATTATTCACTTGCCATTGAACCATTCGATGTTTGGGGTTTTGACTTTATGGGACCTTTTACTTCCTCAAATGGGTATACTCATATTTTAGTTGTTGTTGATTACGTTACTAAGTGGGTAGAGGCTATTCCAACTAGTAGCGCTGATCATAACACCTCTATTAAAATGCTTAAGGAAATTATTTTTCCGAGGTTTGGAGTCCCTAGATACTTGATGACTGATGGTGGATCACATTTTATTCATGGTGTTTTCCGTTAACTCTTAGCTAAATATGACGTTAAACATAGAAGTGCATCACCATATAATCCTCAGTCTAGTGGCTAGGTTGAATTGAGTAATAGAGAATTAAAGTTGATCTTGCAAAAGACTATTAATAGATCCAGGAAGAATTGGTCTAAGAAACTAGACGGTGCTCTATGGGCTTATAGAACTGCTTATAAAAACCCCATGGGGATGTCCCCATATAAAATGGTATATGGAAAAGCTTGTCATTTACCCCTTGAACTAGAACATAAGGCTTATTGGGAAATTAAGGAATTGAATTATGAATTTTAAGCTTGCCGGTGAAAATAGGTTATTTTATATTAGCTCACTAGATGAATGGAGGACACAAGCTTATGAGAATTCTATGTCGTTTACATAAAAGGTTAAGATATGGCATGACAAAAGATACAAAAACGGGAATTCAATGTAAGAGATCTTACGCTTTTGTACAATTCTCGTTTCAGATTTTTTGCAGGAAAAATCTTATCCAAATGGGAAGGTCCATACGTTGTCGAAGAGGTTTACCGCTCTGGTGCTATAAAATTAACAACTTCGAAGGCAAAAAAAATGAGGGTGGTGAGTGGGCAAAGAATCAAGCATTACATTTTAGGTAGACCCACTAATGAAGAAACTAGTTTCATTCAAGTGATAACACCGGAAGAAAACATACAGGAGACCTTCCGTAACACCCCCAGAAACCTGAAAAATAGGTAGGTATGTGATACGGTAAGTAAACCGACTCCAAAAATTCCAAAAAAATAATTTATGTTGGTTTTAGTAGTTTTGAAAAAATCCAAAAATAAAACAGAGTCAGGGGGCCCAGGAGGGAGCCACAAGCCAGGGGGGCGCACCCTGATGGCTTGTGGGGCCCTCGTGTGCCTTCCTGACTCCGATTTCATCCCGGACACGTATTCTGACCTAGAAAAAATCATTATACATACTCCCGGATATTTTAACCACCGCATCGCAAGTTTCTCCTCTGTTCTTGTTTTGGGCTATTTTTCTGACAGATCTAGTAAGCCATGACTTCCCCAACTTCATCTAAAGACAAGTTCTTCGAGAGGGTCATCAACCCTTACTTGCCGGAGGTGATGAAGCACCCTCAAGCTATTGAGATGCGTGAGGGGGTGCTCCACATCCGGGATGTTCAAGGCCCCAAGAAGGAGGGAAGCGACAAGGCTAGGCTTGCAAAAGTGGAGGAGGAGACCTTCAAGTGCCAAGGGATGATGGAACGTGGTCTGAGTGCTAATAACTCTATGATCAGGGACTTCATCCGCGAAAACAAGCTAGACACAAGGAGCATGGAAGAAGCTCTCTTCAAACTTCAAGAGCGGATTGAGCACCTCCAAGATCAAATCTATCAACTCCAAATCTAGAACTATGAGTATGAATCTAGGTTTAAAAGGATGAGCCTCGCTGCTGATTTCAGGACTCCGGAGACAAGAGTTTCTTTCCATGATGGGGAGCCTATGCCCTGGAAGGTGGAGGATTTTGGCACACCACCACAATCACGAAAGAACACTTGAGTACATGGGTATGGGCACGACCCCTAGCTTGTTCCAAGCTTGGGGGAGGGGCCCCGGTATCGTATCACCATCATATTTTATTTTAGTTCGATCTTTAGCTATTTTGTGGTTTAGAGAAATAAAGTTTCATATTTTCTTTGCTTAGAATTTTTCTTTGAGTTTTACCTATCCTTGTAATCGAGTTTGAGATTTATATAATAAATATTAGTTGAGTTCATGTGCTTTACTGTCTTGGACCAATGATCCTAGCAAGACAATAAAAAGAATAGTAAAGATCATATGATTATCCCATGGAAGTAATGACTTCACATAAAAAGAAAGTATGAACCATGGAAATTGTTGGGAATAGAACAAGCATAGCCTTAGTCATTGTTATAATCCATGCAAGATCATAATAGAGAGGAGAAGATGCACATACAATATACTATCTTGGACATCATCTATGATTACGAACCCTCACCAAATATTAAATAATGATCAAATGTTGAAGTTGGACATGGAAGACAGCCTAATGGTCATGATTGCTTACATTTGCATAGAAGTTATATAGACATGGATCCTTTAACATGTGGTGCTTCCTTTAGAACTTTTGCTAGCCAAAATTTCCGCATCAAGTAGACATACTACTTGTGCATCCATAACCCTTTGAACCCAGTTTCTTTTTGTAAGAGTCCACCTCACCTCCTAGGGTTTGAATAAGATCCTTCAAGTAAGTTGTCATCGGTGCATAAGCAATAAAAAATGCCTCTAATCATGTATGATCTTTTATTGAAAAGGAAAATAAGCTTTGTACGATCTTGTGATGGTGAAGAAATAAAAGCGATAGAGTGCATAATAAAGTTCGCTATCACAAGGGGCAATATAAAGTGAAGTTCCTTTGCATTAAGAGATTGCACATCTAACCAAATAAAAGCGCATGACAACCTTTGCTTCCCTCTGCGAAGGTCCTGTCTTTCAATCTCATTAAGTTTTTACCTTTGTTCAAGAGTCATCAATATCCATTCTTCTTCTAAGATATAAACTCTCTTAGGGGTAAGCATCACATGTTGAAGTAAGATCCAAGTATATATATATATCCAGTTGAATGTAAGAAATCATGATTCATTATTGTTGACATTATCCTTGAGGTAAATGAGTTGGGTGGCAAATAAAGCCCCGATCTTCCTATGTGTCCGGCAAAAACATTTGCTCAAAAAAATATGCAATGAGTGTCAACAATCATAGATGACTAAATGATAGTTGAGTATGTGGGTTTGCTACAATGAAAGCTCTTATATAGACTCTTCTCTTGAATATGATGAATGAGGATTATCACCATGACTAAAAGCATTGTTTGTTTGTTGTCAATAGAGTTTATGCTTCATACTTCGATAATTGTGAATAGATCGTTACTTGATTATGAGAAGTTATATGATGAAATACTTGCTGCTATAATGATATGCATGATGCTCTCATTTCCGTATTTTGTTTTTATCGACACCTCTCTCTCAAATCATGTGGTCATTATTCTCTAGTTCGGCTTTCGCTGAGGACAAGCGAGGTCTAAGCTTGGGGGAGTTGATATGTCCATTTTTCATCATGATTTCCTATTCATATTTACGTTATTCTTGTCCCTTATTACCTATTATCATACAATTCTTCTGCCCTTTCTCTCTAAATATGCAAGGAACATCACAAAGAGGGAGTTACCTGGAAACTGGAATTTTGGACCGGAAAACCGAGAAAAAGGCAGAAAAATCAACATACTCCAAATGATCTGAAACTTCACGAGGAATTTTTATTGAATATATGTGAATTTATGGGCCAAAGATATACAAGAGGGGGGCCACCAGCCAGCCACAAGCCAACAGGGCACCCCCCAGGTCGGCCCTGATAGCTTGTGGGGCCCTGGCTGGCCTCCCGACGCCAATCTTCTCCTATATGGTGTGTTTTACCATAGACAAATCATAAGAAACCTTTCGGGACGAAGCGCCGCCGTCTCGAGGCGGAAACCTGGGCAGAGTCCCTTTTGCACTCCGGCAGTCAGATTCTGCCGGGGAAATCCCTCTCCGGGAGGGGGAGATCGAAGCCATCGTCATCACCAACGCTTCCTCCTTCGTGGGAGGACAAATCTTCATCAATATCTTCACCAACAGCATCTCATCTCCAAGCCTAGTTCATCTCTTGTATTCAATCTTTGTCCCAAAACCTCAGATTGGTACTGGTGGGTTACTAGTTGTGTTGATTACATCGTCTAGTTGATGCTTGTTGGATTACTTGGTGGAAGAAATTATGTCCAGATCCTTGATTATTATTATTGCACCTTTGATCTTGAACATGTTGATGAGGTGTGTGTAGTTACTATTGTTACTGAGGACATGGGAAGAGTCTGGTTATAAGTTATCATGTGATCGTTAGTATTTGTTCGATATTTTGATGATATGTATGTTGTTACTTCTCTTAGTGGTGTCATGTGAACGTCGACTACATGGCACTTCACCATGCTATGGGCCTAAGGGAGGTCATTGTGGAGTAATAAGTAGATGATGGGTTGGTAGAGTGACAGAAGCTTAAGCCCCAGATTATGCGTTGCTTCATAAGAGGCTGATTTGGATCCACATGTTTCTTGCTATGGTTAGTTTTATCTTAATTCTACTTTCGTAGTTGTGGATGCTTGTGAGAGGGGGTAATCATAAGTAGGTTGTTAGTTCAAGTAAGAACAACAACTTAGCACCGGTCCACCCACATATCAAATTATCAATGTAGCGAACGCGAATCAACTCAACCTGATGAACATGACTAGACATAATTCCCATGTGTCCTCGCGAGCGCTTGCTTAATATAAGAGTTCTTTCAGTCCTTTCCTTTGCTACAAAAAGGATTGGGCTATCTTGCTGCAACTTTGCTACTATTGTTACTTGTCACTTGTTAAGATTTATCTTGCTACAAAACTATCTACTATCGTTACTTACAGCACTTGCAGAGAATACCTTGCTGAAAATTGCTTATCATTTCCTTCTGCTCCACGTTGGGTTTGACACTCTTACTTATCGAAAGGACTACGATTGATCCCCTATACTTGTGGGTCATTAGTCGTTTACACGTTCTCTAGAAATTATTGATAAACCGCTCCTTCAGCTCTGCCCAAGTGTTGATGGAATTAGGTGGCAAGTTCTTCAGCCACGTGTGAGCCGGCCCTTCCAACATCATGGTCAGGTACTTTGCACATACGGCGTCGCTGACGTCGAGCATATCCATGGCTAACACGTAACTCTCGACCCATGCTGTCGGCTCAAGGTATGCCGTGTAGTTTGGCACCTTGCGAGGCCCCTTGATGTCCTTGGGCATAGGCTCGCCACAAAGAGCCGGGGATAAGCAAGGGATCCCAATCGTCCTACTGTTCACCGCAGCCCCCGTAGTCGCTGGTTGAGGATGAAGCTGCTGAGTCGCCCGTGCCGTCGCTGCTTCCGCCTCCGCTTGTTGTGCTTCCCTTGCCGCATCGACAACCGCCTGGGCGTCTGACAGCACAGGCCGGGTTGGGGAGACCTGAGGTTGTTGCTTGCGTCCACTGCTAGAAACATCTGGAGATTCCACATGGTGACTCTTGATGCGGCTGGCATACGACATGGAGTGCATCCGGTCTCGACTGTGAGAGTACTGCGCTTGTTGAACCAAGGCTGTTTTCAGTATCTCTATGGCGTTCCTTACCTCAATCTCCACCGGGCTATTTCCATGAATAGGAAGTGCTTCTAAATTACGTGTTGCTGCCACCATATTGTCGATAGGGTTGGAGATGTGACCCTGTGGCGTCTGAAAGCGTTGAACTGGCGGAGGCTGAGCCGGCTCGATCTGCCGCCCTGCGTGACGAGGCGGATCCTCCCCTGGCGTTCGTGGGCTGTCGAACAACTGAGTCGGCTCGAGGTTTAACGACAGCCGGCTCTGGTGTCTCCTCTGGTGCACTGCGTCAGAGGCGTCCAGTAACAGCCCGAGACCGATGCTCCAGAAGATTCCCCTTTTATTTCCATTCTCGTCGTGTGATTCGTTTGTTTGTCGCATTCATCATCGCATCATTCGCATCATCCGCATTGCGTCGGCACTCCGTTGCCGTCATTTTTCAAAATATGCATCCATTCGTAGTTGCCGGTTCCCTCCGTTTTGTCATTGACCGTTTCGAGTCTAACCACACACGCACGCGCCTGCGGCATCGGTAAGATATTGTTTTTAAAAGTTTCTCGGATTGGGACGAAACTTGGCATGCGGTCTTTTTTTATTGTAGGTAGACCGCCTGCCAAATTTCGTCGCAATCGGAGGTCGTTTGATACCCGAATGGTCAACCATAGCGACATCGTCATCGGTTTATTCGTCGGACGTTTTCGGTATGTAAAAAACCAGTCACGAGCCTCAATCTTCCTTCTCATCCCCACCTAGCCCAACTACACAGCCAACCGCAGCCCACCTAAACCTCCCCCGCGACCGGAGCCGTCTGATTGTGATCGACCGGCTCGAATCGCCCCAAAACCCTCAAACCCTAGCCAAAACTGCTATATATGGACGTTCCCCATGACAAAAATGGCCTCCCTAGCCTCCACCTCCCTCCTCCTCGCATTCGTGTCTGACCAACCATGCCGCCGCCACTTGGCGCCACACTATGGCCACGCCGCCGCCAGCTGCCGCACGCAGCCACTGCCACGTCGCAACCCGCGCCGCCCTCCCCACTCCTGCAGTGCCATGTGGCCTCCTCCCCACAGCAGCCAGCCCCGCACCGCTGCGGCCCGCCTGGCCCTAGCGAAGCCTGCCTTGGGCCGAAACGGGCCCGAGCGGCGCACGCTTGCCGCCGCCTACCGCCAGAACCTAGTGCGCCCGCTCATGCTACCCTCCGCAACCGCCGTCGTCCCTGCAGGCCCTCACTGGCAGCAGGAGCTCCCGTGTCGCCCCGCCGCCGCCGCGTGCTCGCCTCCCCGGCTCTGTCGCATGGGCCACCGCCTCGCCGCTTTGCCTCGCCGCCTTGCCGAGCCGCCCCGTCGCCCGAGCAACCCCGCCGCGGGTATCCTCCGCCCCGGTGCTGCCGCCGCTGCCACCAATCGCCGGAGTGGGCACCGACCGCCGCCCTGGCCAGATCCGGGCAGCCCTGCCCTGGATCCGTCGCCTTCGCCTATCCCCGGCCTTCTCCGGCGATCATCGGCGCCGCCTGCATCCTCGTCGGTCAGCCATGGCCTCAGCATCGAGCTGGATGACCCCGACCCGAATCTGCCCCGTCCTCAAACCAAACACGCCCGGCCCGTGCAGAACATCCCCATCCCTGCACCGTCCGGTCCAACTTCGCCCCGAGGTGGTTATTTTGGCTAAGTCCTTTTACCTACAAAAATCATCATATTGCCATGTTTGAGTGCTTGTAGCCGTAGAACCGTGCATCCGATCTGAAAGTGTGATATATGAAAATTGATCTACGTTTTGTGCTCTACGTGATGGTGCCATTTGCATGCATAATAGGGTGCATTTACATGCTCAAAACTCTGTTGCAAAGTGCATTCCGTCGTAGATGATAAATCTGTTATTTTATTCAATTTCGCGCGGAAGATTGCATCTAATCTGTAGGCCTTTTGCATGTGGAGTCTTCATGAGTATTGCTCTATGTGATATATACTTTGATACGATGCCTCTGGTTGCTAGGTAGAACATCATTATCATGTCTATTCCTTTCTCTCAAGTTGCTATCGTGTTAAAACTATAATCTGTTAATGATGAGTTCCGTTTTGTGAGCATCATATTAAGCAATCCATAACTATTATGAAGTTGTGCCAATGGAGTATTTTGTAGTGTGACATGTCTTGTTGTTGTTAGTGTCCTTGCCATACTCATAGATGGTTGTTATGCTACTATTATTGCTATGGAAACAAGCCTAGTCAAACTGCTGTTTTGGGAGATGGTATAGTTCACTAAGTCCTAAACTGCTATATTTTAATGCCACCTTGTGAGCTCGTTTGCTATTGATCCATGCTTCCACTCAATTTGCTGTTATGAGATGAATTGTTGTGCATCATGTAAGCTACTTCCCCATGCCTTGTTTGTGCATTTTAGATTGCTGTAGCTTGTTGATTTGTGGGCTGCAATATGCCATGTTGTTGTTTTGGGCAGATTATAACTAAAACTTGTGTTGGTTGTTGTGGTTGTACCGTTGCTCCGTTTTGAACATGCCATATATGAAACTTGTTTGAATTCCATGTAGTTTCATAATAACTTGCTGCATCATGATTTTGAATGATTGTGGTTGTCGTTTGCATGAATTTTGCATTCATGGCATATTATCTTGTGTTTGTCATATCTTTTAGACCGTAGCTCCATTTTAAATGTTCTATATATGTAAATTGCCTAGAATGACGTGTAGATCACATGGTGCACTTTATTTTCCTCTTTAATAAATATAAATTATGGATAGTTTAGATCTGGATGATTTTTGGAAATACTATAAGTTGTTTCCGGCCTCATTTAAAATGCCTAGATAGATAGTTTATTTATGCTTCAAATGTGGAGTGAACTAAGTAATTCAAATGTGTAGTCGAGTCTCGTCAATATGCAACTCGTTGCATATTGAGCTTCACTTAATGTGTAGTGGTTGATTGTTGAGATTGCCATGCCTTGCATATTTAAATGGACATGCATCATATTTGTTTGCGCACCATATCATGAGTATGTTGTGGTGTATCGTGTGTTGATATATTGTTTCCGGATTGCTTCTTCTCGATAGAGTTCCGAACGCGTTCGGAGTGTGAGGATTCGTTCGACTACGCCCCATTCGTCTACTTCATGGATTCGTTCTTATTCCAAGCGGGATCTCATGCACGACTATCATTGCCTTGCTAGTTGTCTCGTTTCTATTGCTATGTCTCGCTACCTACCACTTGTTTGTCAAGCCTCCCAAAATGCCATGATAAGCCTCTAACACCTCCACATCCCAGCAAACCATTTTTTGCCTATGTTACTGCTTGCTCAGCCCTTCTTATAGCGTTGTTAGTTGCAGGTGCAAGTTGTTTCCATGTGACAACATGGACATTTTTGAGATATCACAATATTATTGCTATTTAACTTAATGCACATATATACTTGGTAAAGGTTGGAAGGCTTGGCCTTTTGCTCGGTGTTTTGTTCCACTTTTGCCGCCCTAGTTACTTGTGTACCGGTGTTATGTTCCATATTGAGCGCTCCTAACATGCTTGGGGTTGTTATGGGGACCCCCTTGATTTTCGTTTTGGGATAAAACACTTCTGGCAAGGCCCAACATCTGTACTATATTTGCCCAACATAATAATACTGAAGACCATTACTAAAGCATAGGACGTCATGAACCCGAGGAGTTAATTTAACATAATAAAAGGAGGGACAGTGCTGATGGTGCTAGTCCTAAACATAATCGTGTGTGGGGCCACCCCAGGTAACTCGGGTGATTTCTATCAGGACACTGTACGCTGCGCTCATCCGATTGTGCCCTAAGAATGAGATAAGCTGCTCCTATCGGCACGTTGGGCGGCCTTGCTGGATTTGTTTTACCTTTTTCGAACATCTTGTGCACAGGATTTTGAGGATACTTCGGGCTACCTCGAGGTTGAGGTTTTCCACCGGAATTCTAAGGATACTATGGGCAATCCCGTGCTTGACGTTTTCCGTGCAGCGTGTGGTTAGTTTGTGATGGATGAGTTGGAGCACCCCTGCAGGGTTAAATCTTTTCGAGAAGCCATGCCCAAGGTTATGTGGCAACTTGGAAATTTGTTTAATATCCGGTCATAGAAAACTTGAAGTAAACTCAAATAAAATTGTAACAGCTCAAGACCGACGCCCCAGAAGATTCCCGTTGTTTTCCATTCTCATCGTGTGATTCGTTTGTTTTTATCGCATTCATCATCGCATCATTTGCATCATCTGCATAGCATCGGCAACTCCGTTGACCATCATTTTTCAAAAAACCGCATCCGTTCGTAGTCGCTGGTTCTCTCCGTTCTTGTCGTTGACCGTTTTGAGACCAACCACACACACACGCCCGCGGCATCGTTTAAAAAATGTTTTTAAAAGCGCGCGAAAAATATTCTTGGATTGGGTCGAAAGTTGGCGTGCGGTCTTATTATAGTGTACCTATGATGCCTGTCAAATTTCGTCTTAATCAGAGGTCGTTTGATACCCGAACGGTCGACCGTAGCGACACCGTCATCGGTAAATTGTCGAACGTTTTTGGTGTTTTAAAAACGCGTGTCACGGGCCACAACCTTCCCTCTCTCCTCAGCCCACAACCCCTCTCCACAGCACACTAGCCCACGTAGCACCTGCCCCTCTTACCGGACCGTCCGATCGCGATCGGAGGGTCGAGAAACTACCCCTAGACCCAAACCGTAGACAAAACTGCTATATATGGACACCCCCACGTCCAAAAATAGCCTTCCCCTCTTCCACCTCGGGATCCGCGGCCTCCACTCCAAAGTCCTCACCGCCTAGCTCTGATCTCCGCGCCGGCCAGCCGCCACTAGCCTCTTGGCGCCGTCGGGTTGGCCAGCCACTGCCTGAGCCGCCGGCCGGGCCAACCGGAGGCCACCACCTCGCCTCTAGCGCCCTCCAGCTCCTCCTCTCCACCGCGGCGCGCCGGACCCGAGCCAGGCCCTCATGGGCCCATCTAGCGCCGTCACTGGCCCGCGCGAGCCCGGGGCAGCTCGCCCACGCCGCCGCCCGGGAGCCCCGTCACCTCTTCCCGTCGGCGAGCCCCACCCGTCTGCGCAAGCGCCACCGCATCGCCCCTTAGCTCCCGCCGGAGCAACCTGGCCCCGCCGCCGCGCCCCTCCGGCGACCTCGCCACCGCGCCTCCCAAGCCCCGCGCCCTGTTGCCGCACGACCCAGCCGCAGGCCGGTTTGCCTCGCGTCGCCCGTCAGCGAGCACCGCCCCGCCGTTCATCGCCGCCGGTCTTTCGACATATTATTGCGTTTTGCGAGGGATGTGGCCGTTAAACTGTGTATCGTACCTAAGTGAATTATATATGTAAAATGATCTACTCTTCGAGCTCTACATGATAGCATCATTGGCATATACATTAGGGTTCATCTAGATGCTGTAAATTGTGTTGCAAAAGTGCATTTCATCGTTAGTTGAGAATCTGTTATTTTATTTGATTTTGCGCGGGTGGTTGCATCTCACCCGTAGGTCTTTTGCATGTGGTTTCTTCATGAGATGTGCCCTATTATATGTGTACTTTGATGCCATGCCTCTGGTTGCTAGGTAGAACATCATTAGCATATTTATTTGTTGCTCTAAAGTGGCTATCGCGGTAAAACTGAAATTTGTTAACGGTGAGTTCCGTTTTGCGAGCATCATATTAAGCAAACCATGCATCCTATGTAATTTTGCCAATGGTATGATTTGAAGTGTGTCATGTCTAGTTGCTGTTAGTGTCCTTGCCATGCTTATAAGTGATTGTTATGCTACTGTTATTGCCATGACTACATGCCTAGTCAAACTGAAGTTTTGGGAGAGTTAAATTTCACCAAGTCTGAAACTATTATTTTGTTGCCATGTTGCCATGTGATTTGCTATTGTTCTAGGAGTCTTTGGTGGTTGCTCCAAAGGACTCTTTTGTTAAGCATGTTGTTTTCTACCAGCTTGTGTCTTTTGTTGCCATGTATAGGGTTTGCATCATAGTTATTTCTGTTGTCCAATATGCCAACCTGTTAAATACTGTTGCACATGTCTGGGAATCTGTTTTCTTCAAAATGCCATGTTGTGATGATGCTTGCCATGAATCTGGGTATAATTTGATGTTGCCATAATGTGATTAATTGTAGTGCATCATGTCCTCTACCATGCGGTTAAGTTTTATGACAATATATGACCTGTAGCATATAGTGTTACTGCTGCCAATATGCCTTCGTGATAAAACTGTTGTGCTAAAAACTGTGATTTTCACTAAGTCCCTAATGCTATATTTTGCTGCCATGTTGTGAGCTTCCCACCATGTGATATATGACACTTTTGAGTATGATATGTGAAGATGAAATGAAGTGTGTGTTATATGCGACTTCCCCTTGCTTAGTTTGTGCATTTTAGAATCTTGTAGCTTGTTGTTTTCATGTGTGCCATATGCTATCTTGCAGTTTTGGGCAGATTTTGAATAAAACTTGTGGTGGTTGTTGTGGTTGAACCGTAGCTCCGTTTTGAACATGTTCTACATGAAACTTGCTTAGAATCTCATGTAGTTTCATAATAACTTGTTGCATCCATGATTTGACATGTTTATGGTTGGTGTTTGCATGCATTTTTCACTCATGGCATATTTATCTTGCGTGTGTCATATCTTTTAGACCGTAGCTCCGTTTCGTATGATCCATATATGTAAATCGACTAGAATTACGTGTAGAATCATGTGGAGAAATTTATTTTGCTGTTTAACAAATATAAAAAGTGTTAGGAAAGATCTGGACCAAACTTATAATTTGCATATGGGGTCGCTTCGGAAATACTATAAGTGGTTTCCGACCTCATTTAAGATGCCTAGATAGGTAGTTTCATTGTGCTTAACCTCTTGCCATGTTAACAACATTTAAACATGTCATGTAAATAAATGAGAGTGAACTAAATGCTTCGAACGTGGAGTCTCGTCAATATGCAACTCGTTGCATATTGAACTTCACTTAATGTGTAGTAATTGGTTGTTGTGCTTTGCCATGTCATGCATAACATGCGTCAAACTTGTTGTGCATCATATCATGAATATGTTGTGGTGTTTATCATGTGTTGATTGTTGTTTACATATTGCTTCTTCTCGATAGAGGTCCGAGAGCGTTCGGAGTGTGAGGATTCGTTCGACTACGTTGGCTCGTCTTCTTCATGGATTCGTTCTTCTTCCAAGCGGGATCTCAGGCAAGATGACCATTTCCCTAGATACCATTACTATAGTTGCCATGCTAGTTGTACCGTTTCTATCGCTTTGTCTCGCTACCTACCACTGGTTTGACAAGCCTCCCAAATGCCATGAAAAGCCTCTAATCCTTCCACATCCCGGCAAACCATTGTTTGGCTATGTTACAGCTTGCTCAGCCCTTCTTATAGTGTTGCTAGTAGCAGGTGCAAGTTCTTCCATGTGTCAACATGGATATCCTTTTATTATATCACAATATTACTGCTATTTAATTTAATGCACATATATACTTGGTAAAGGGTGGAAGGCTTGGCCTTTTGCTCGGTGTTTTGTTCCACTCTTGGCACCCTAGTTACTAACCGTTGTTATGTTCCATATTGAGCGCTCCTAACATGCTCGGGGTTGTTATGGGGACCCCCTTTATTTTCGTTTTAGGATAAAACTTGTCTGGCAAGGCCCAACTTTGGTACTACATTTGCCCAACATAATAATACTGATAATTAATTTGACGCATAGGGAGTTAGCGTTGCCCGAGGTTCATTTCAACATAAAACAGGGGGGCAGTGCTACTGGTGCTGGTCCAAAATAGAGCCCTGTGCGGGGCCACCCCGGTGCAACTCGGGTGATGTCTATCAGGCCAGTGTACACTAGCACATCTGGTCGTGTCCATAGAACGAGATACGCGGCTCCTATCGGGTTCGTCGACACGCCGGGCGGCCTTGCTGGATTTGTTTTACCTTTCTCGAACGTCTTGTGTGCGGGATTTCGACGACACTTCGGGCTATCTCGAAGTTGAGATTTTCCATCGGGAGTCCGCGAATACTACGGGTGATTCCGCGGTTGAGGAATTCCAACGCGGCGTGTGGTTAGTTTGTGATGGATTAGTTGGAGCACCCCTGCAGGGTTAAATCTTTCGGAAAGCCGTGCCCGCGGTTATGTGGCAACATGGAAATTTTGTTTAACACCCGGTCATAGCAAACTTGAAGTAAACTCAAATAAAATACACCAACTGTGTGCGTAACCATGACTGTCTCTTCTCGTAATTTCTGAACCGAGGGAGACCACGGTGGGGTTATGTTTGTTCGTAAGTAGGTGTTCAGGATCTCTTAGAGATCATTACTAGTTCACATCCGTTTATGCGACGATCATCCCCCTTTATTCTTGTACTGGTAAGTTAGCCACTCAAATAAATGCTTAGTGCTTGCTGCAGCCTCACCACTTAACCATACCTTACCCATTAAGCTTTAATAGTCTTGATACCCTTGGAAATGAGATTGCTGAGTCCCTGTGGCTCACAGGTTACTACAACAATAGTTGCAGGTACAGGTAATGCGATGATTAGATGTGAGCGCGATGCTTGTTTGTTTTGGAGTTCTTCTTCTCTTCTTCGTCGACCTAGGATGGGTTCTAGGCCGGCAGCCTGGGATAGCAAGGATGGATGTCATATTATCGTTTGATTTCATCCGTAGTCGGACCCTGCTCTTCTGTATGATGATTGTTATGTTGTTGTATTGATGTGATATTGATGTAGCTTGTGGCAAGTGTAAGCCAATTCCATATACTCATCTCTTCTTTACATGTACTTGTAATGATATCCATTCTTGCGAAACGACGAGATGCGCTTCTATCCCTGTCGAGGCCCTCGTGCCAAAATAAGGATAGGATCGCATCTTGGGTGTTATTAGTTGGTATCAGAGCCTGTTCCGACCTAGGAGCCCCCTTGATCGATCGAACTTGGCCGAGTCGAGTCTAGTGAAAAACCTTGAGTCTAGTTATATTTCAGAGAGTGGGATTCTTTTTACTCCTCTTCTATGCTCTGGTGAGGAATCCTGACATAGGAATTTTAAATTCTACCATCTTCTCACTCAATTTTTTTTAGAATCATGCGAGTATTTTGGAACATCTATGATGTCGATGTGACCGGAACTCTGCTCTTGGTGCCTCCCGTACGTATGGATTGGACCCGGTGAGTTGAGCTCCAATGGGTTCTTGACACATCGTTATCGTTCAGTTTCCTTAGTATCTCAGGACGCGGATGTTCGAAATTGCTTTAATACTATTCGTGGTGCGAAGAGTGTGGCGGCACCAAGTACTGGGGAGCGGGATCACATGTACTGCCATGTTTAGTATCGATGTGATCACGAGGGTCTGAGGTAGATGAGTTTACGAGGTTGCTCTGGTTGTCTATTGACGGATGTGATACACGGTGGGTAGTATTATTGCTAGGAGTTGAGTGTTTTATTCAGTAATTTATCCATGTATCCACTGGACCAGATTGCATAACCAGAAAGATTTCGGAAGTTCTTAGGTGGGAATTGAAGTAGTTACCTAGGATTATCCTTCCAACGAATGCATAATGGGTTATGTATTTGTTTCCGGCTTAATTTGCAAGACACATCCTTTGTTTTGTGTTGGAGTATGGTAATTTGAGTTGCTTCGATGTCAGATATTTAATTCATATCTTTCCTAAGTAGTGTTCTCATATTTCTATGGGAGTGCTAATCCTTTTGATCAACTGGAGTTGTCATGATATTCTTTTCAACCAGAGTGCTTCTCGTCAAGTGAATTCAATCCTTTCCAATATTAGCAAGATCTTTCCTCTTATTTCTTTACGGAGTTCGTCTCATCTGTCTCAAGTTGTCTTTGTTTTTCCTGCCCTCCCGCCCTTTTTTCTTCAACGTTTAAATTATCATCCAAGTGACTTTCTTTTCATTCAGGGTTCCGCTATCTTTTCTTATGTTTTATATCCGACGATTCATTGTGAAGATGCTCAGTGCTAAGTTCATCGTTCTTCATTCTCGTTTTCTTCTCCGGTGGATTCAATTCAACCTCTCAGTGTTTGTCATATCCTTCGCCATTCGTCGAAAGCTTCCCATGTTGGAAATTCTTGTCCAAGTTTCCCTTGTTTTCATCCCCCTCTATTCTATCTGGAGTGCTGAAGATATCTCAGAAGATACGTGTTATCGTCCAAATCCTCTTAAGTGTTTCAAGGTTCTCATCTCATCAAGTTTTGATTTGTACCGGTGCAATATCTTTCTAAGCAATCATCTCAACGGTGTTTCCTTCAGTGGGCTCATAACCCACAGGTTTTCCCCAGGATCTTACCTGGCTCTTTTAATCTTTCCAGAGATGTCCTTAAGTTCTTTTCAATATGACGTAAGAATGAATGTCATCAGTCATATTCCCTCTCGAATATCGCTTCTAAATCTTTTTCATCATCGGCTCAACCTTTCCTTATTCATTGTTCCGGAGTGTCTCAGTAATTCTTGGTGGTATTTCTCGTCATCATTCTCATCACTGAAGACCGAAGGAGAGTTTCTATTAAATCTTTGTCCGTTCTTCCGATAATTCATGGTTTCAGCTTGTTGCTATCCTATCTAATTGTTTTTGATCATGAGTAATTCTTTCCATATCTACCCGGAGCATTTCAGAGTTGTTTTCATTTCTCCATCCTCCGAAGGACATCATTTCAGAAGATTTCTTCATTCTCAACCTTCAGCTTTCGTTCTCAAAATCTTCTCAATTGATGTCTCGTCGTTCGTTCGATGTTTTCATCCTTCATTCTCAATTCTTACCGGTGGTTCGTTCAAGTCGTCTTCAAGCTTGTTTCATCTCTCTTCAATCATTGGCAAGAAGAATAGGTTGTATGCCAAATACGTTGCTTGTCATCAATTTAACTTGATGAGGGATAGGCATAACATAATTCTTATTCTTGTGTCATCAAGGTGGTTTCAATCATTCTTCCGGAGTTGTTCATGATATCAAATTCTTGATTCTAAGTGGTTCATCTTTTCTTTCCTGGAATTCCAAGTTTTTTCTTAAGTATCTCATCGTGAAGCTTCATCTAAATCTTTGCAAGGCCTCAATCTTGTTCATTTTGCAACCTTCAATTCTTCTCTATCATCCTTTCATTCCAGAGTTCTCCAAGAGGTTCTTCATGGTGGTTCATCAAAGATTTCTTTCATTCTCAAGTATTTTCGAGATTCTTGTTGGACGAGCTCAAGTATTCTTTATCTTGCATTTCAAAGTGCAATTCTTTCTCCCTTATCTTTTGAGATGGTGTTATAGCATTCTTGATTCATGAGGAGTCTTGAAGAGAATTTATGAAGAGTGAGATAATTAAACCCATCTTTTCTTCTCGTAGTTATCTTGGATTGGATTTCACCTAAAGCATTTCCTAAGGATTGTTGCTATCATGGTGTTTATTAATGATCCAAGTTTTCTATGTATCCTCTTGGTGAAAGAAGTTGTGCATATCTTGTTGTTCCCAACCAATCAATTGTTTCCCTTTGCGGCCGGTTGTCACCTCATAAATTTGAGATGTTTCCATAAGCCCACAACAAGCTTTTATTTTCATTGTTGATTTTCCAACAACTCCGTTCAAGCCTCCTTTGTAAGGATGCTTTTTCAAATTCAATTGTGGTAGAAGTTATCATTTTCTTCTTTTTCTCTTCTCTCCAAGATATAGATTCTATCATTTTCTTCCGGAGGCGTTGTGATGTTTCTCCCTTCGACCCATCATCTCGTTTTATCAAGATCATATTCTTATCTTGCTCATCCATTTAACCAGAGTGTTGTGAAATCTTTTCAAGATCTTTCCAGCTTATCAAGTTTTGTCTCTCTTTTCTACCGAACTGCTGTCCAAATTTCTTGTGAATTCTCGCTTCTGCCTCATGCCATTCTTCATCTCTTTGCAACCTTCAAGGTTTGTTGATTTCACTCGTTTGTCAAAGAAGCAATCCAGAGTTACCTATTCCTATCTTCTTCCTCTTCCCCTTCTAAGTCTTAGATCTCGGGTCGAGATCTCTTGTAAGTGGAGGAGAGTTGTAACAGCCCGAGACCGACGCCCGAAGATTCCCGTTGTTTTCCATTCTCATCGTGTGATTCGTTTGTTTGTCGCATTCATCATCGCATCATTCGCATCATCTGCATAGCATCGGCAACTCCGTTGACCATCATTTTTCAAAAAACCGCATCCGTTCGTAGCCGCCGGTTCTCACCGTTCTTGTCGTTAACCGTTTTGAGACCAACCACACACACGCGCCCGCGGCATCGTTTAAAAAATGTTTTTAAAAGAGTGCGAAAAATATTCTTGGATTGGGTCGAAAGTTGGCGTGCGGTCTTATTATAGTGTAGCTAGGCCGCCTGTCAAATTTCGTCACAATCAGAGGTCGTTTGATACCCGAACGGTCGACCGTAGCGACATCGTCATCGGTAAATTGTCGAATATTTTCGGTGTTTTAAAAACGCGTGTCACGGGCCACAACCTTCCCTCTCTCCTCAGCCCACAACCCCTCTCCACAGCCCACTAGCCCACCTAACACCTGCCCCCCTGACCGGACCGTCCGATTGCGATCGGAGGGTCGAGAAACCACCCCTAGACACAAACCCTTGACAAAAATGCTATATATGGACACCCCCACGTCCAAAAATAGCCTTCCCCTCTTCCACCTCGGGATCTACGCTGTCGTGGATTTGTCACGGCAGATGTCCGAAGACTCAGGTTCGAGGCCATCGCTAAAGAGGTGGACTCAAAGGGGTTAAACGGGACAAGGGACACCAGTTTACCCAGGTTCGGCCCCTCACCGTGGAGGTAAAAGCCTACGTCTTGCTTATATTGTATTGACTGGTGTATCGATTACAAGAGGCGGCTTGCTTGCCCTAGCTCTCGATACTTGGTTTCTGTCTTACTTAACTTGTCTAACACGCCGCAGGGGCTCACCTTTATATACATAGGTCGAGGCCCTGGGCTTACACGAGTCCGGGTCGGGTTATACAACGTAACCAATCCTGGTTCCAACTCCTTAGTCTTATAGAACAAGTCATCTTATGGCGGCTTACATCTTCTGGCCCATGAGTCGCCTCATGCCTCTTGGGCCTTGACCTCAGCCCATCTGGCAAGCCGCCATATGGCCTGGTCTTCATGTCTTGTCTTCCTCTTGGCCCACTTGGTAACCCGCCATGTGGCTTGGTCTCCGTCTTCTGGCCCACCTTATGGGTCTTGACTATGAACCGCCAAGCTGGTGACCGGGTCTTCAGTGAATCGCCAAGTCCTGGCCGGGTTATACTGCGGCCGGGTTATATCGCGGGGTTATATCCCTGACATACGCCCTCCACTCCACAGCCGCCGCCGCCTAGCTCCGATCTCCGCGCTAGCTAGCCGCCACTAGCCACTTGGCACCGCCGGGTTAGCTAGACGTCGCCTGAGACGCTGGCCGGGCCAACCGGAGGCCGCCACCTGGCCTCCAGCGCCCTCTAGCCCCTCCTCTCCACCGCGGCCCGCCCGGGCCCGAGCCACACCCTCCTGGGCCCATCTGGCGCCGCCACTGGCCCGCGTGAGCCAGGGGCATCTCGCCCACGCCGCCGCCCGGGAGCCCCATCGCCTCCTCCCATCGGCGAGCCCCGCCCGTCTGCCCAAGCGCCGCCACATCGCCCGTAACTCCCACCGGAGCAGCCTGGCCCCGCCGCCGCGCCCCTCCGGCGACCTTGCCGCCACGCCGCCCGAGCCCCATGCCCCGTCGCCGCACGACCCCGCCGCCGGCCGGTCTGCCTCACGTCGCCCGTCGGCGAGCGCCGCCCCGCCGTTCATCGCCGCCGGCCAGGTCCGGGGCCTCCCCGCCCGGATTCGACGACCCAACCTCGTCCCCGCCTCCGGCGCGCGTCGTCGCCGCCATGGCCGCTGGATCTCGCCGTCGGGACGGCCTCATCCCGCTTCCGTCCCGGAATGGCCGGAGCTCTCCAACCAACGCCGGCCCGGATCGTCCCCAGATCCCCTCGTCCAGATTCCTTTGGGGTGAGGTATTTCCCTAAGTCCCCGGTATTTTAGCATCTTATTGCGTTTTGCGAGGGATGTAGCCGTTAAACCGTGCATCGGACCTAAGGAATTATATATGTAAAATGATCTACTCTTCGAGCTATACATGATAGCATCATTGGCATATACATTAGGGTTCATCTAGATGCTGTAAATTGTGTTGCAAAAGTGCATCTCATCGTTAGTTGTGAATCTGTTATTTTAATCGATTTTGCGCGGGTGGTTGCATCTCACCCGTAGGTCTTTTGCATGTGGTTTCTTCATGAGATGTGCCCTATTATATGTGTACTTTGATGCCATGCCTCTGGTTGCTAGGTAGAACATCATTAGCATATTTATTTGTTGCTCTAAAGTGGCTATCGCGGTAAAACTGAAATCTGTTAACGATGAGTTCCATTTTGCGAGCATCATATTAAGCAAACCATGCATCCTATGTAATTTTGCCAATGGTATCATTTGAAGTGTGTCATGTCTAGTTGCCATTAGTGTCCTTACCATGCTCATAAGTGATTGTTATGCTACTGTTATTGCCATGACTACATGCCTAGTCAAAATGTAGTTTTGGGAGATAGTTAAATTTCACTAAGTCTAAAACAGTTATTTTGTTGCCATGTTGCCATGTGATTTGCTATTGTTCTAGGAGTCTTTGGTGGTTGCTCCAAAGGAGTCTTTTGTTAAGCATGTTGTTGTGTACCAGCTTGTGTCTTTTGTTGCCATGTATAGGGTTTCCATCATAGTTATTTCTGTTGTCCAATGTGCCAATCTGTTAAAAACTGCTGCACATGTCTAGTCTAATTTTCACTAAGTCTGAGTCTGTTTTGTTCAGAATGCCATGTTGTGATGATGCTTGCCATGAATCTATGCATAATTTGATGTTGCCATAATGGGATTAATTGTAGTGCATCATGTCCTCTATCGTGCGGTTAAGTTTCATGCCAATATATGACCTGTAGCATATAGTGTTACTGCTGCCAATATGCCTTCGTGATAAAACTGCTGTGCTAAAAACTGTGATTTTCACTAAGTCCCTAATGCTATATTTTGTTGCCATGTTGTGAGCTTCCCACCATGTGATCCATGACTCTTTTGAGTATGATATGTGAAGATGAAATGAAGTGTGTGTTATATACGAGTGCCCCTTGCTTAGTTTGTGCATTTTAGAATCTTGTAGCTTGTTGTTTTCATGTGTGCAATATGCTATGTTGCAGTTTTAGGCAGATTTTGAATATAACTTGTGTTGGTTGTTGTGGTTGAAACGTAGCTCCGTTTTGAACATGTTCTACATGAAACTTGCATAGAATCTCATGTAGTTTCATAATATCTCGTTGCATCCATGATTTGACATGTTTATGGTTGGTGTTTGCATGCATTTTTCACTCATGGCATATTTATCTTGCGTGTATCATATCTTTTAGACCGTAGCTCCGCTTCGTATGATCCATATATGTAAATCGACTAGAATTACGTGTAGAATCATGTGGAGCAATATATTTTGCTGTTTAACAAATATAAAAAGTGTTAGGACAGATCTGGACCAAACTTATAATTTGCATATGGGGTCGCTTCGGAAATACTATATGTGGTTTCCGACCTCATTTAAGATGCCTAGATAGGTAGTTTCATTGTGCTTAACCTCTTGCCATGTTAACAACATTTAAACGTGTCGTGTAAATAAATGAGAGTGAACTAAATGCTTCCAACGTGGAGTCTCGTCAATATGCAACTCGTTGCATATTGAACTTCACTTAATGTGTAGTAATTGGTTGTTGTGCTTTGCCATGTCATGCATAACATGCGTCAAACTTGTTGTGCATCATATCATGAATATGTTGTGGTGTTTATCATGTGTTGATTGTTGTTTCCAGATCGCTTCTTCTCGATAGAGTTCCGAGAGCGTTCGGAGTGTGAGGATTCGTTCGACTACGTTGGCTCGTCTTCTTCATGGATTCGTTCTTCTTCCAAGCGGGATCTCAGGCAAGATGACCATTTTCCTGGATACCATTACTATCATTGCCATGCTAGTTGTATTGTTTCTATCGCTTTGTCTCGCTACCTACCACTGGTTTGACAAGCCTCCCAAATGCCATGAAAAGCCTCTAACCCCTCCACATCCCAGCAAACCATTGTTTGGCTATGTTACAGCTTGCTCAACCCTTCTTATAGTGTTGCTAGTAGCAGGTGCAAGTTGTTCCATGTGTCAACATGGATATCCTTTTATTATATCACAATATTACTGCTATTTAATTTAATGCACATATATACTTGGTAAAGGGTGGAAGGCCTGGCATTTTGCTTGATGTTTTGTTCCACTCTTGCCTCTCTAGTTACTTGTGAACCGGTGTTATGTTCCATATTGAGCGCTCCTAACATGCTCGGGGTTGTTATGGGGACCCCCTTGATTTTCGTTTTAGGATAAAACTTGCCTGGCAAGGCCCAACTTTGGTACTACATTTGCCCAACATAATAATACTAATAATTAATTTGACGCATAGGGCGTTAGCGCTACCCGAGGTTCGTTTCAACATAATACAGGGGGGCAGTGCTGCTGGTGCTGGTCCAAAACAGAGCACTGTGCGGGGCCACCCCGGGGTAACTCGGGTGATGTCTATCAGGCCACTGTACACTAGCTCATCTAGTCGTGTCCTGAGAACGAGATACGCGCCTCCTATCGGGTTCGTCGACACGCCGGGCGGCCTTGCTGGATTTGTTTTACCTTTCTCGAACGTCTTGTGCGCGGGATTTTGACGACACTTCGGGCTATCTCGAAGTTGAGATTTTTCATCGGGATTCCGCGAATACTACGGGTGATTCCGCGGTTGAGGAATTCCAACGCGGCGTGTGGTTAATTTGTGATCGATGAGTTGGAGCACCTCTACAGGGTTAATCTTTCGGAAAGCCGTGCCCGCGGTTAAGTGGCAACTTGGAAACTTTGTTTAACACCCGGTCATAGCAAACTTGAAGTAAACTCAAATAAAATACACCAACCATGTGCGTAACCGTGATTGTCTCTTCTATTTCTGAACCGAGAGAGAACACGGTGGGGTTATGTTTGTTCGTAAGTAGGTGTTCAGGATCTCTTAGAGATCATTACTAGTTCACGTCCGTTTATGCGATGATCATCCCCCTTTATTCTTGTACTCGTAAGTTAGCCACTCAAATAAATGCTTAGTGCTTGCTGCAGCCTCACCACTTAACCATACCTCACCCATTAAGCTTTAATAGCCTTGATACCCTTGGAAATGAGATTGCTGAGTCCCTGTGGCTCACAGATCACTACAACAACAGTTGCAGGTACAGCTAATGCGATGATTTGACGTGAGCACGATGATTGTTTGATTTGGAGTTCTTCTTCTTCTTCTTCATCAATCTAGGATGGGTTCCAGGCGGCAGCCTAGGATAGCAAGGATGGATATCACTTTATCGTTTGTTTTCGTCCGTAGTTGGACCCTGCTCTTCTGTATGATGATTGTATATGTTGTTGTATTGATGTGTGTCAGATTTCGGGCTCTGCAAAACCCTCAAGGTTCGAACACAGGGGCATGTGCGAAGATTCCCCTGCAGCTTCGCCCTACCCAGCTCACTACTTGATGGCTAAGACGACGAACTCGAACGATGACGAGGAAGAAGATGAACATGGTGGTTTACCCAGGTTCAGGTCGCTGCGAAGCGTAATACCCTACTCCTGCTTTGGTTGATTGCCTCTCGTGGAGGTATGGTGGATGAACTAGTACAAGGTTGAGGAGCCTCGCGAGGGCATCCCCGAGGTGTTCTCGGCTCTCCGCTGGCTTTGTGGTGGGTTAAGTGGATCGACTGGTTTCCGGCCTCCTCTACGGTGCTGCCTAGCCTCTATATATAGCGGTGGCACGGGTCCTCATCCCTTATCGCAATGGTGGGAAGGGATCCCACAACGGCCAAATTTGAAGGGGGACAGGAGTACATCCCGCCCTGTCCAAAGGCGGTCTTCTCCTGCAAAGTAGCTGTCGATGATGCAGAGGTGGGCTCGGCGATGACATCCGTCCTGCGGGGCTCGTGGTCGTGGTCTTGTTGCAACGGAATGGAAACATTTGGGGGTGCTTTCGGAACCCGCGTACGTCCTCGCCCCCTTTGCACCAAAGGGGAAACTGCACCGCCTGGCGCGCTGGCGCCCGCCTGTCCGTCCTTGCGTCACCGTTGACTCCTGAGGCCGGGTCCTGCATAGAGATCTCCGTCGCTCCGGAGGGTACCTGGGGAGGCCCATCCTTTGTCGGTCTTGATGCTGCTCCTCCTGGCGAGCCTAGGGTCCTCGCGAGGGCCTTGTCTTGAGTGGGGCTGCGTCCGGTTGTGCTTGGCTGATGAAGTGGACCACGCCCTGGGCCGCAAGCAGGCAGGTCTGGGTACCCCCGTTCCCAGAACGCCGACAGTAGCCCCCGGGCTCAAGGCGCGCTCGATCTGGCTTCTGGGCGAAGCCTCGAGGGCAGCCCGAAGCGCCACGGGCCCCAAACGCCTGCGAGCCAGACTTTACACGCGTCGAGCACCGGGGCGGCGATGCCCCCGCTCCCCGAGGGCGTCAGGAAGCGCTCCAAGTCAAATTGATGCGACGCCCGTGCGCAGCGCCGGCTATCATTGCCCTTCCTTGAATGCTGCTGCTGCTTCGAGCCTCTACTCCTTGGGCCACGCGGATGTGACCCGTCAATCGGCAGGAGAAACGACACGAACAACACTGCGCCGATCAAACTGCTCTGCGATGCCCAAGAGGCGCACGACGCCTGCTCTCCCACGACGCCTCGCGACTGCAGTTACGCCTATAAATCTGCCCCGCCCCTGGCAGGGGAGGGGCATTGCTGTCTTGAGGCATCTTCCTGCTTCCTTCGCTCCGCCGAGAAAGCCCTCTCCTCTTCCCATCTTCTCGTCTTCCATGGCGTCTGGAGGAAGCGCTGCGGGTGCGGGGAAACGCGCGGCACCGCCGGCTCCCTTGTCCTCCTCTGAAGGCAGCGGTGGGGGGCCCTCGGGGCCGGCGCAAGTTTGCCGACGCTGGGCCATGGTCGATGAGTGAGTACTCTGCCGCCTCCCTCCTCCTTTGTCGTCCCGCCCAGTGATCCGGGCATGACTCTTTCCTCCTTTCAGGGCGCCTGCTGCCAAGAAGCGCCGGCTTGGCGAATTTTAGGAGGAAGTGGAGGCGCTGCGGGCCCGGCTGGCGACCGCCGAGGCCGCCTTCCAAGCCGCCCTCAGGGGCGAAGCGAAGGCCAGGGCGGAGCTGGCGTCCCTCCAGGCCCAGGTCCAGGAGGCGGCTGATGCCGTGCGGGCCGCCCAGGACGAGGTGGCGCATGCCAGGCTGCTGGAATCCCAACGCGCCAAGCAGTACCTGGACATCACCCACCGTGCGGCTGGCGCGGTGAACCGATTCGTTGGGGAAGCCCCGGCGTTGCCGTGCGTGCACGGCGACGGGGGCTATCTTGACTTCTTCCGGAAGGTGGTGGAGGCGCTGGAGACTGGCATCTCCCGCGTGAACGCGGACAACGAGTCCGACGCGCGCGACCTCCTCGACCTCGCCTTGATGCTCGTCTTCTCCAACCTGCGCCGCCAAGCCCCGGAGCTCGACACCCGGCGCGTCGTGGAGCGGGTGCCTGACGAGCTCGAGCGGCCCCTCCGGGACGAGGTGCGCCCCCATGTGGAGTCCTTGGTGGAGCGGTTCGTCTAGGTGCCCGCCTCTGGCGGGGAGGACGATTCCAACGCCGAGGTGGCTGGCGGCGCGGATGGCGACATCGACTCCTCCCTCTAAGCATCCCCTGTCTTCTTTTCTTGGTGCCTGTAATATTTGAAGAAGAACTCTGCCCCCGTGGGCATTAGTCTATTGCGTACTACCTTGGTTTGCGTCCTTCCTGTCTTAAATTGCTGGTTCCCATCTTGCTGTTGTCATGGTTTAGTTTCCTCGTGCGGGGTTGATGCCAGTGCCGCTGCGGCCTGGCGACACCGGCCATCAGGGCCCTCGCGAGGTGTCTTCTTACAAGGTGCTGCTTGTGGCCACCGCTCCCCTGGTCGGCGGCCTTGCTGCTCGTCACGGCTGGGTTCCTTCCCTCGTGCCGTTTTTCCTGGCGCCTCAGGCCTCAGGGGGCTCGGTGGCCGCACGTGATGGCCCGCAGTACCTGCATTCCCACATTAATGCGCACAACTCTTATCCCGTCCTCGGGTCGTCATTAGATCAGGGGGTTCCTGCTTGGTTGGGTAGTGTACTTAGCTTGTGGGGTGGCGACGATGTTGCGCGCGCTGTGAGGCGTGACCGGGCTATCCAGATAGTCCGTGGCTCCGTCTGGGACGCTTCCTCCTTGTTTGTGGGACGGTTTGGAGGGCCTTTCGGCGCTCTGTGTCTGCAGGACCCAGTCCCGCACATTTCCCGACCAGCGTAGCGTACGACTGGATCACCAAGGACGCAACTACGGAGTCAGGCCCCGACACCCTTGATGCCGACCGGATCACCAAGGACGACATCAAGGGGGGCGAGTAGCTATATGACCGGTAAGGCTCCTGAGGCGTGCTGCTCTGGTGCCCCCTTTGACGCTCAAGCTGCTCTACGTCGGCGGGTCCCAGTCCCGCACATTTCCCGACCACCGTAGTGTACGACCGGATCACCAAGGATGCAACTACGGGGTCAGGCCTCGACACCCTTGATGCCGACCAGATCACCAAGGACGACATCAAGGGGGCGAGGGGCTATATGACCGGTAAGGCTCCTGAGGCGTAATGCTCAGGAGCCCCCCTTGACGCTCGAGCGATCCCCCATTCCGTCCTGCCGGCTGCTGCCTCAGGAGGCCCTGGGGCCTCCCACGGCTCCATTCTTCAGTGCCGTGCTGCGGTCGGAGCCCCCGAGCGGGGGTCGACGACTAAAGATGCGTGCTCCTGAGGTGACAGGGCCTCGTTATCCAGCCCCGAGGTGCCTCAGGGAGGCTTGGAGCGCGTGGCTCCTTGCGAAACACCAATCCAGAAAGAGAAAACTGAAGACCGGTAAAACAAGAGAACACAAAGAGAAAAGTTCCCGCCCCTTTTTCTTTTAAATATAGAGTTGCAAAATTCTCAAACTTCATTCCAAAAAAAAACGGCAATTCGAACATCCAAAAAGAAGCAAGCAACTGCCGCGTCCGGTCCCCAGGCTAGTCTTCGTCTTCCCCCAGCGCTGAGCGTAGGGCATCCATGTTGCATGGGCATAGCCATTGGAGGGCAGTGTTGAATTGTCCGACAGCAAAGAGCTGTGGCTTCCACGTTGCGTGGGAAGGAACCCCTCCGCGTCCTCGGGGGGCTCCGGGCGTATATAGCCCGCTCATTATTACGTGATAGTGTCACGGCCATAGATAGCTGGGCAAGCCCCCAGGCGCTTGGCCTGGTGGCTCCCAACTCCGTCAAGAACCATCCCGTGCATTTTTGCTTGGTTGCGCACCCTTATGACCGAAACCCGAATGCATTGTTCCCCGCGCGACCGCAGGATTGCGCTCCCGCGGCCCAAACATGAGCACAATTTATCCGGCGCAACCATAAAGTTGTTTTGTCGATGAAGCTGCCTCGTGAGGCATCCGGGCGTCGGCTGGACATTGTCCTGAGGGCCTCGTGAGGCCCAGCCTCCTGAGGCTGCTCTGATGCTTCAGTTGCCGTGGGTGGCCCGCATTGTTTGTGTCTTGCTTCTCCCCCCAGCCCATCACTCCTGAGGCCTCGGGGCTCGGTTCGATGTTGCTTGCTCGCGAGGGCGCCGGCTTGCGCCGCGCCCCGCGGGTCCGGGGGTGCCCTCCCTCTTTCTCCCGCTCGGGTCGTCCAGACCCGGTGCTCCCTCGGCGGAAGCCCCCAGGCCCGGCTCTGGGAGGACGCCCAGGGTGCTCCTTACACTTGGGTAGTGCCAGCGCCTGCGGCAGGTGCCTGACCCACCCCACCGCCAGGCGGTATGACGTAGCATGGTACGTAGGGCTCCACATAAGGGCTTGGTTCTCCTCTTGAGCCGCCCGGCGGGGCGCTGGGGACGGCCCCTCCTGGCGGCGGCGGGGCGCCGCCCCGTGCACGCGTGTAACACCCCGTTACGCCTGGCAGGATCTACACTGGCCCCACAGACCAACACTAGTCTTTCCTGCGCACTTTGTCCTCACTCGTGCGCACCAGGGACCAACTTCCCGGTCGGTCACCCATCCTAGAATTGCTCCAAGCCAAGCACGCTTAACTTTGGAGTTCTTTTCAAATGGGCTCCCAGAAAAGAAGGAATTCCTTGTTGATATAAGTAGTCTGCCAGGCTCTCACATTCACCCCCACTCAATGGAACCGACGTCCTCGTCGGCCCATCAGGAACGTTCCCTCTTGGCACACGTATGCGCGTCCAGTCCGGCACATGTGCGATGCCGTGTGCCACAACGGGCCACACG
Organism: Elymus sibiricus; assembly: GCA_039707655.1. NCBI lineage: Eukaryota > Viridiplantae > Streptophyta > Magnoliopsida > Poales > Poaceae > Elymus > Elymus sibiricus. The sequence continues at coordinate 212,929,954 of CM077665.1, read as the reverse complement.
CGCCATGCGCCACAAGCCCGTGCACCTGACCCGCGCATGCCCGTGTAACCGCAAGGGTCGGCTCTGATACCAATTGTAACACCCCGTTACGCCTGACGGGATCTAGACTGGCCCCACAGACCAACACTAGTCTTTCCTGCGCACTTTGTCCTCACTCGTGCGCACCCGGGACCAACTTCCCGGTCGGTCACCCATCCTAGAATTGCTCCAAGCCAAGCACGCTTAACTTTGGAGTTCTTTTCGAATTGGCTCCCAGAAAAGAAGGAATTCCTTGTTGATATGAGTAGTCTATCATTCCTATTTTTCCGGGAGCCCACTCGAAAAGAACTCCAAAGTTAAGCGTGCTTGGCTTGGAGCAATTCTAGGATGGGTGACTGACCGGGAAGTTGGTCCCGGGTGTGCACGAGTGAGGACAAAGTGTGCAGGAAAGACTAGTATTGGTCTGTGGGGCCAGTCTAGATCCCGCCAGGCGTAACGGGGTGTTACAATTGGTATCAGAGCCGACCCTTGCGGTTATATGGGCATGCGCGGGTCAGGTGCACGGACATGTGGCGCATGGCGCGTGCGGCCCGTCGTGGCACACGGCACGGCACATGTGTCGGACTGGACGCGCATACGTGTGCCAAGAGGGAACGTTCCTGATGGGCCGACGAGGACGACGGTTCCTTTGAGTGGGGGTGTATGTGAGAGCCTGGCTTAATAGGAATGATAGACTACTCATATAAACAAGGAATTCCTTCTTTTCCGGGAGCCCACTCGAAAAGAACTCCAAAGTTAAGCATGCATGGCTTGGAGAAATTCTAGGATGGGTGACCGACCGGGAAGTTGGTCCCGGGTGTGCACGAGTGAGGACAAAGTGTGCAGGAAAGACTAGTGTTGGTCTGTGGGGCCAGTCTAGATCCCGCCAGGCGTAACGGGGTGTTACAGCGCCGCTCGCAGACCCTCCTGCGACGGGCCTCAAAGCGGAGTTGCTTACCTCTGCCACCACCATTGGGTGGGCCGCGCGTCTCCTGGTGTGGATTGCCTCCTCGGCGAGCCGATACGCCTACGCCGTTGTTGCTTGTTTGTCCGGACGCCTGCGCCACCTGCTCCTTGCGCAGGATGGCACGCTCCCGCCTGGTCAATCCAGGCTGCTGAAGGTCCACCGGGTCATGGAGGTGCGTGTTTGCGCGCGCGTGGGGCGCCCCGTTGTTTCCTCCGTGCGCCCGGTCGTCGCGGCCGGGCTGCACCCCGAAACCGGTCACCGGGATTCGAAGGAGAAGGAGCACGGAGTGCGGCGGGCCCCGCACGTGCTCGCCCAGTGCCGGAGGTGGCACGCCGCCGGCGGACTGGGGGACGGGTGCGGCGGACGAGCCTCCGGCACCTGATGCCTGTGGTCTTGAAGAAGAGTGAGGAGCCATGGCCCTCAGCGCGACGGTGACCAGCTCTGCAATGTGATCGGCCCATGCGTCGAAGCCCCCGTGCGTCGGGCAGTGGCGGAGCATCTCGCTTGCCGGCAGAAGCGCGTCGTGCGCGTCGAGGTCCCCCACGTAGGTGCGGCGCGACGCCGGTGCTGAGGGCGCCACCCGTCCGCCGTGTGCTTGGGCGGTGCGAGAGGTGGCGACGGTGGAGGCGATGCCAGTGGCTTGGTACTGACGGCCCAGCACCATGCTCCTGGGGCATGGGTCTCCGACGGCAGCGGTGGGATCGAAGGAAGATGACCCGCTGCGGCCGGGGGAAGCTTGTTGAGCGCCGGCCATTGGAGCGGTGAAACGTGGGAAGAGCAAAGCTTGGAGAAGACTTCGACACGCCCCCTACCTGGCGCGCCAAATGTCGGATTTCGGGCTCCGCAAAACCCTCAAGGTTCGAACACAGGGGCGTGTGCGAAGATTCCCCTGCAGCTTCGCCCTACCCAGCTCACTACTCGATGGCTAAAACGACGAACTCGCACGATGACGAGGAAGAAGATGAACACGGTGGTTTACCCAGGTTCGGGCCGCTGCGAAGCATAATACCCTACTCCTGCTTTGTTGGATTGCATCTCGTGGAGGTATGGTGGATGAACTAGTACAAGGTTGAGGAGCCTCGCGAGGGTGTCCCCGAGGTGTTCTCGGCTCTCCGCTGGCTTTGTGGTGGCTTAAGTGGATCGACTGGTTTGCGGCCTCCTCTACGGTGCAGCCTAGCCTCTATGTATAGCGGTGGCACGGGTCCTCTTCCCTTATCGCAATGGCGGGAACGGATCCCACAACGGCCAAATTTGAAGGGGGACAGGAGTACATCCCGCCCTGTCCAAAGGCGGTCTTCGCCTGCAAAGTAGCTGTCGATGATGCAGAGGTGGGCTCGGCGATGACATCCATCCTGCGGGGCTCGTGGTCGTGGTCTTGTTGCACCAGAATGGAAACCTTTTGGGGTGCTTTCGGAACCCGCGTACGTCCTCGCCCCCTTTGCACCAAAGGGGAAACTGCACCGCCTGGCGCGCTGGCGCCCGCCTGTCCGTCCTTGCGTCACCCTTGACTCCTGAGGCCGGGTCCTGCATAGAGATCTCCACTGCTCCGGAGGGGACCTGGGGTGGCCCATCCTTTGTCGGTCTTGATGCTGCTCCTCCTCGTGAGCCTAGGGTCCTCGCGAGGGCCTTGTCTTGAGTGGGGCTGCGTCCGGTTGTGCTTGGCTGATGAAGTGGACACGCCCTGGGCCGCAGGCAGGCAGGTCTGGGTACCCCCGTTGCCAGAACGCCGACAATGTGATCTTGATTTAGCTTGTGGCGAGTGTAAGCCAATTCCATATACTCATCTCTTCTTTACATGTACTTGTAATGATATCCATTCTTGCGAAATGACGAGATGCGCTTCTATCCCTGTTGAGGCCCTCATGCCAAAATAAGGATAGGATCCCATCTTGGGCGTTATAAAAATATACCAACTGTGTGCGTAACCGTGACTGTCTCTACTCGTGAGTTCTAAGCCGAGAGAGAACACAGTGGGGTTATGTTTGACCATAAGTAAGTGTTCAGGATCACTTAGTGATCATTACTAGTTCACGTCCAATTATGCGTAGATCACCCTTCTTATTCTCGTACTCGTAAGTTAGCCACTCAAATACATGCTTAGTTGCTGCAGCCTCACCACTTAACCATACCTCACCCATTAAGCTTTGCTAGTCTTGATACCCTTGGAAGTGAGATTGTTGAGTCCCTGTGGCTCACAGATTACTACAACAACACTCGCAGGTACAGGTAAAGCAATGCTTTGACGTGAGTGCAATGCTTGTTTGATTTCGAGTTCTTATTCTTCGTCATCGATCATAGGATGGGTTCCAGGCCAACATGCTGGGATATCAAGGATGGATGTCGCTTTTATCGTTTGATTTCGTCTGTAGTCGGAACCTTCTCTTCTGTATGGTGATTGAATTTATTGTTGTATTTGAGGTGATCATGAATTTTCTTGTAGCGAGTGTATGCTAATTCCATATACTCATCTCCTCTTTACATGAACTTGCAACGATATCCATTCTTGCGAAATGACGATATGCGCTTCTATACCTGTCGAGGCTCTCGAGCCAAAATAACGATAGGACCGCATCTTGGGTGTTACAAGTTGGTATCAGAGCCTGTACCGACCTAGGAGCCCCCTTGATTGATCGAACTTGGCTGAGTCGAGTCTAGTGAAAATCTATTTAAGCCTGGTTATATATTGGAGAGTAGGATTCTTTTTACTCATCTTGTATGCTCTAGTGAGGAATCCTGACGTGGGAATTTTAATTCTACCCCTCTTCTCACTCAAATTTTTTTAGGATCACGCGGGTATTTTGGAATCTCTATGATGCCGATGTGACGGAGTTCTGTACTCGGTGCCTCCTGTTTTCGAGGAGTAGAGCTCCAGGGGATTCATGACACATCGTTATCATTCAGTTTCCTTAGTACCTCAGGACACGGATGTTCGAAATTGCTTCAATACTATCCATGGCGCGAAGAGTGTGGCAGCACCCAGTACTAGGGAGCGGGATCACATGTACTGCCATGTTTAGTATCGTTGTGATTACGAGGGTCTGAGGTACATGAATTTCTGAGGCCTCTGGTTATGTCTTGACGGATGTGATACATTGGAGAGTAGTATTACTGCTAGGAGTTGAGTGATGGATTTTAATCCTTGTATCCGTGGACCCGATTACATAACCAAAGATTTTGGAAGTTCTTTTGTGGGAATGCAAGTTGTTACTGTCGGATTCAGGGCTCCGCAGACCCAAGAAGGTTCGAACTCTGGGGCGTGTGCAAAGATCCCAACCAGCTCAAGTCTCAAGCCTGAAGCTCCACAGCCAGACCCTGCCGAAGATGCGTGAGAGCGCAAGAAGATGGACACGAGAGATTTACCCATGTTCGGGCCACCTTGCGGTGTAAAACCCTACTCCTGCTTTGGTGGATTGACCTCACGAGGAGGCTTGTGGATGAACTAGTACAATGGTTGAGCGACCTCGCGAGGGCCCTCTAGTGTGAGTGGATCTGATCCTCTCTACGGTGGTGGCTAGTCCCTATTTATAGCGGGCCTTGTGTAGGACCGAAAGTATGTCTAGAGGGGGGGGGTGATTAGACTACTTGACCAAATAAAAATTCTACCTTTTCCCAAATTTTAGAGTTGGCAGATTTTAACATTCATGGCAAGTCAAGTACACCCTACACATGCAAGTCTAAGAGTATAGCAGCGGAAAGTAACAACAAGCATGAGTAGAAAGGAAAGGGTTGGAAGATCAAACACAATTGTAGACACGATGATTTTTCCCGTGGTTCCGATAGGTGGTGCTATCGTACGTCCACGTTTATGGAGTCTTCAACCCACGGAGGGTAATGGTCGCGAGAGTCCACGGAGGGCTCCACCCATAAGGGTCCACGAAGTAGCAACCTTGACTATTCCATAACGGCTTCCGTCCACGAAGGACTAGCCTCACTATGGGTAGATCTTCAAGAAGTAGGCGATCTCCTTGCCCTTACAAACTTCTTGGTTCAACTCCACAACACGAAGTAGGAGGCTCCCAAGCGACATCTAACCAATCTAGGAGGCACCACACTCCAAAAGGTAATAGGCTCGGAAATGATGATGAACTCCTTGCTCTTGTGCTTCAAGATGATAGACTCCTCAACACACAATTACTCTCTCACAGATTTGGCTTGGTGGAAGAGATGTGATTCGTGGAAAGCAACATGGGGAGGCTAGAAATCAAGATCCATATGGTTGGAGTGGATGATCTTGACCTCAACACAAGGGTAGGTGGTTCTCTCTTAGAAAACTGGATGCGGCAAGTATGGAATAGTTCTGAGTGCTTCTCTTTCGAGTGGGTGGTGGTGAAGGGGTATATATAGGCATCCCCAAAAATCCAACCGTTACACACAAAATGACCAACTCGGTGACACCGATGTGTTAATCTTGGTGATACCGAAGTGACCAAAAGGTGGCAACTTTTGAATCTCGGTGAGACCGATATAGGAAACTCGGTTGCACCGATAAGGTGACCAATGGTCAGATTGCCATTCTCGGTGACGCCGATCCAACAATCTCAGTGGTACCGATATTGTGAATTTTCGTAACAAAGAGTTGGCAACCTAAACTCGGTGGCACCGAAGCAGAATCGGTTGCACCGAAAAGGTAGGGTTTGGCTTGTGTCTGTCTGGGTATGGGAATCGGTGGCACCGAGTGGAAAGTGTTGGTTGCACCGATTTTGAATATTTGGCTTTGACAGACTTTTGTGGAGGAGCTTGTGGGTGTTTTTGGTGACTATCACTTATGCACGTATGAGCATTTTGTCCACCAACAGAACCTTACCCCCTTTTAATAGTATTGGCTTTCCTATGGACTCAAAGTGATTTCTCACAAAGTAAAATGTAGAGTCCTCTTGCTTGAAGCTTTGCCAATCCATTTCCTTGCATCTTGGGGTATCTCCACAATCGTCATAATCCTTTTTGCCAATCCTATCATTGAACTTTTCCTGAAATATACTTAGTGGAAACATTAGTTCAATGACATATATGTTGTTATTAATTACCAAAACCACCAAGGGAGCAAATGTGCTTTCAATGTCCCCCTTTTTGGTAATTGATGACAACATATAGATCAAAGCTTCGACAAATATATAATCAATGAATATAATCGTCGCTTTGAGAAGTATGTGACAAGCAAGAGCTCCCCCTAAATTTGTGCATAATTTTAAAATTTGCGTTTGAATGCAAATGCACAATCAATTAGGTACATGGGGCACTTCTTCCATGTCACATACAACTTGGTGGTGTGCGAGAATAATAAGAGTTAATATCATAGCACAACACAATCAAGCAAAGGTGAATGATCATCTCATAAGTAGCATAATGATAGGAAGTAGTAGCAGCACACATTAGGCGTATGATCAAAACACCAGCAAACGTGTATCACAAGCAACCAAAAGACAAAAACAAATGGTTTTTGAAAAAGCGATAAAAACCAAATGTTCTCTCACTCGAAGCCTAAAGATCTATATACACTTCTCCCCCTTTGGCAACAAGTTTCCAAAAAGATCAAAGAGATATATCTAAGCGTTCTTGGGCTGATCTCCTCTGGTTGTTGATGAAGGAGTCGAGAGAACTGCATCGGCGAAGATCTCTGCAGATGTCATGGATGGAGTTGGAGTGGCAACTGGAGGAACTGGAGCTGATGGAGCTGAGGTGACAATAGCAGGAGCTGATGAAGAGGGCCTCAAATCTGGAGCTGGCACAGTAGCTGATCTGGCCTGGGTAGTGAATTGTGTGCATGGCCTGAGAGGTGAGTCATCCTCATCATCATCATCATCATCATCAGAAGTCTGAGGAAGAGGCACTGAGTCAACTTCCTTCTTGAGCTCATTGACTGTCTTAGTCAGCCCATCCACCTTATCATTAAGGTCTTTATCCTGTTCTCAAAGATCCTGACTAGAATGTTTTGGTTGTCCAAAATGTCCTTAATGTCCTTCTGCATTCCCAGAACTGATGAGATCAAAAGATCCATTTGCTCATTGCTGGATCTGGGAATCTGAGCACTAGTGGCTCTAGCTGCCTCTGCCTCTGCCTGAGCTGCAGCTGATGTGGGATGTTCTGGGTCCATCACCACAACATTGTCCTCGAGATCTGGCTGTAGGGGCAAGTGGGATCTGTCCAAAGCAAATATGTGCTTCTCCAACTTGGAATTTATGAGCATCTGGATGTAGGGTGCATAGCAGCATGAGCGCTTCTGATCAGCAGCAACCCTCTTAACTGTCTCAACAATTAAGTCCATAACTCTAATCCTGGTGTGTCTGTCAAGATGGATCAACATGTTGATGGAGTAGCCTCGGATCATCTTGTCATCTCCTGACTTGGGCATCAAAGTATGCCTCAGAATGGTGTTCATGGTACGAAGGCCAGCCTGGAGAAAGTAGATGGACCCTAACTTGTGAGACTTCACATGAGCAGCAGGGATCTCATTGTACATATTGGCCATAGCATTGTGGCTCTCCTTGGATTTTGAGTAGACATCCAAGTCACCATCCTGTACCTCTGGGACTCCCAAGATTGCAGCCCATAGATCAACCGTGGACTCATATCTTGCTCCTTCAGTCATCCATACAATCCTACCATCTCCATAGAAATGTGCAGTGGAGTAGAATTGCATGATCATCTCATCATTCCATGCTGTAAACTCTCTGCCAACAAACTCATCCAAGCCAATGCAATGAAAGTTGTCTTGAACACTTGGAAAGTAGCCTTCATTCTCCTTAATGAATTTCCAATCCACATACCTCATGTCACTAACAGTTGGACTCTTGTCAAACAACATAGTTTCATAGAAATCCTGTTGCTCTTTGGTGTAGAACCTGTAGCCCACAGCTGTCTTCCTCCTTTGGGCATATGGATCAGCAGCTCTCCATGCCCTCAAACCTGAATCCTTCCTCTTCTTCATATCTTCAGCAAGTGGGTAGCTGGCATTATGAACTGGAAGGTGTGGTCTAAGCTTCATCAAAGCAGACATAGCATCTTCATCCTCAACTCTGGAGGTAGTCCCTTTGTTCTTTTCAGAAGCTAGAATTTGTCTGGATAACCTCTTGGATTTTTCAGCAGCAGCCTTCTTGGGTGCAGATTTAGTGCTCTTGGATGTGCCTGACTTTGGCATAGCATCTGCCATAAGCTTATTTTTCTTCTTGGGAGGGGCCTTAACAACCTGCTCTTCCTCCTCCTCAGCAGCAGCACCTGAGCCTCCTCAGGGTCCTCAAACATGGAGGTTTGCCTACCAGTGACATAAACAATTCTCTTTCTGGCTCTCTTCTTCTCCCCTGCCTTATTAGGCATAGATTTCTTTGGGGGCGACTCAAGGTGAAGAGCCATTTTTTCCCTAGCACTCTTAGCTGCCCTCATAGCTTCAGAGCTAGCATACTCTTTCCTGACAGCTCTCCTTGAAGAGGTAGCTTCATTTGGAGACTTCTTGGCAGCCTTCTCTTGCTTCTTGGCAAGAATCTCCTCTGGCACAAAGTCTGAATCCTCCTCATCTGAATTCAGCTTCTTCCTGGCCCTAGTAGCAGCCTTGGGCAACCCATGAGAAATGGGAGTGCCTGGATCTGAAGGTGAACTAGACTCAGGACTAGTGCCTGAATCCATCTCAACACTCTGCTCTTGGAAGTTATTCTCACTGTCCTCAACACTTGACATACTGACCCTGTGAATAGAGTATAGAGGAGTAGAAGAAGATGAGTCATCACAAAATGCGGCTGGTTTTTGAAAGTTTGAACAAAAGATTCTCAAGGTTTACATTCTGTCACGTGAAAATAGGTACAACCGAAGCAAATATTTCGGTGCTACCGATACTGACTTTCTCTTTAACAGAAACTTGGCACTCCTTTCGGTGAGACCGAAAAGGAGTACTCGGTTTCACCAAGATAGTTCTCAGCAGCACAGATTGGCAAATCGGTGATACCGATTTGTTTGCTCCGGTTCCATCGAGTTACATCGGGCGGACTGTAAACCCTAGAAAATCAATCATTCGCTATCTACTGGAAGTTTCTTGTGGATAGAAAGATGTTCAAATGGTGGCATATAGATGAAATCAATTTCATTGCGCAAGAATCGGACGGGGAGGGCAAGAAAAATCGAATCCGTACCCTAGCTTGGCGACGGATCCGCTACGGCGGCAACGGCGGCGAAGATGCCCGTCGACGGCGAGAATCCCAGCGGCGAAGGAGCGCGGGGAGACAAGGGCGACGAGCAGGGGGGCAGCTTAGGGTTCTGAGGCGCGACAGTTTGAGATTGAATTTCGAAACGTCGGGGTCCACAGCATATATACCCTTCACTGTCAGTGACGCCGATTCTAAATTTTCGGTGTCACCGAGTTCCTCAACTGTCAGTTGACAGGGAAACTCGGTGTAACCCAGAATATGGAATCGGTAGTACCGAGATAGAAAACTAGATCAACCCTAGGCATTCGGTGAGACCGAGAATTGTGGGTTGGTTCCACCGAGATGCACTTGGGAGGTTTTAATGGTCAGTCCTTGTCGATACGGAACTCCGAGTTCTCCACACACAGAGGGATCAAAAAGTACTTGTTCAAATTTTTTGATGCAGCATGAATGGAATATGAGGTGAGAAAGCATAGATAGCTAAAGAGTGGTCCTAGGCTTCTTGTCCATCCAATTGGCAAAAGATAAATCAAAAGCCAAATAGCAACAATTGGATGTCCTCGAATGGGAAAATAAATGCAGACCAACATGCTCACACATTAAGATGTCAAATGAAATCATGACAAACATGCACATACACACTAGCATCTAACAAGCACTTGGGCGATGACGAAGTCATCTATATATGAGTATATTGACTTAGGAGCCAAGTAAGAATACTTGATCATAGGTCATACTCATCGTTTAAGCACAAGTGGGGTTACCACTTTTACATAAAGCATTTAATGTTGTCACATACTAAGAGATGATCTAACTCAAGTCTTAGAGTAAAGCTCGCCCTTGATGTGACATCCCCCCATAAGAGGGATAAACTAACATTGGGTTTTGTCGATGAAGAATCCATGTTGCTGAGGTAGTGGTGGATGCTCAAGGTTGATGAAGATCACCAAGAGTTGGGAGCATCCTTGTTGTTTCCTTACTCTTCTCACCTACATGGGTTAGTCCCAACATACAAGAGACAAATACAAGGATATCTATGGACATGGAGTGCAAAGCATGTCTAATGATGTCCATTGATTTGTTGATTACCTTGTCCCTTGCTTACCTTTGAGGGAATGTTTGACTCCTTGAACTATTGCATAGAGTTGATGTTGATTGCAAATAATTCTTGCCAATAATGAATGTGAGTGAATTTCATTGGCGGAGTCACCCCTCAAGAACTCGCTAGTTCTTCTTTTGGGGACCCACATCAAGTTGATGGGGATCCTTGGTGTTGAAGTAGCCTTTGTAGAAGTTGAGCTTGAAGTAACCTTGGGAACCCACTCCACTATTGCTAGGGATTCATCTTCATATGAGTCAAAGTCCTCTTGAAGCTTGTTCTTGCCCTTGAGCTTGTGGTGTTGTGGTGGAAGGTCATCTTGAGTGTTTGTTCCCTTGGGAAGAGTATTTTCATACTTGTCCTTTTGAGGAACAAACTTGCGCTTGGGGTATTGACCTTCTTCCCATTCAACTCCATTTGCGTTGAAGTAGCCAACACCATGGTTCTTTCGGTATCCTCCATGCTTGCGTACAATTTCCTCAAATTGCTTACAACCGGCAAGACTCTTGTAGATACCTTTCTCTATAATTCCTTTCAATAAAGCATTTTCTTGCTCAAGTGTAACTTGGCTAAGAGAATCATCATTAGTGGAATCAATAGAACTACTAGAAGCAACATCATTAGGTTTAGCATTTTTATTGTTGCTACTAGATGAAGAACCTTTCTTGCCTTTGTTACTAGTTTGTTTAGATTTAACTTGAGGCATGAATGTAGACAAGAGTAGTCGTTTGGCTAGATAAGATGAAGTCTTCTTTCGGAGATCGTCATTGATAGCTTTAAGAAACTCATGCTCTTGCTCCAAATTGAGCTTCTCGAAGCGTAGCTTCTCATGAGTTCTTACAAGCTCTCTATTAGCTTCAAGAGTAGATTCATGAGCTAACTTAAGAGTGTTTATTTCTTTAGTTAGTTGTTCTATTTTCATCTTATCATCATCAAATGACTTATCTTGACTAGCATGAGAATTATCAAGTTCACTTTGACTAACATCACTAGTTTTATCAAAGAGCAAGTCATCATCACAAAGTAAATCATCTTCATCACTATTGAAATCAAGATACTCGGGGTGTGATACCTTGGGGCCTTTAGCCATGAAGCAACTTCCACTCCCTTCATTTGGTGAATCAAATAGATCATAGGAGTTGGTAGTCACTAGAGCAATTCCGGCAACACCATCATCTTGACTATGGTCGGAGTCGGAGTGATACCTTCTCTCAGAGTAGTTGTCGGAGTCGGAGCCGGAAACCCATTCACCAACATGAGCTTGATGTTTTATTCTTGTGTAGCTCTTGGTGTACTTGTCCTTCTTCTCCGAATCTCTACTTCTCCTTGAGGGTCTTCGTTCATGACGATCATCTCTACTCCTTCTCTCTCTTTGAGGTGATTCATTCCTTGAGCTTCGTCTTCGAGGTGACTGTTCTCTTCATTTGTAGGGAGCCGTGCACTCATTGGAGTAGTGTCCAGGCTTCCCACAATTGTAGCAATTGCGGTCACGACTTGAGGAACGCTTCTCTTCATATCTTGAGTTGGAGCTTCGTTCTTTCCCTCTATTCTTGTAGAACTTGTTGAATTTCTTGACCATGAGGCTTATCTCTTCATTGGTGACAAGGTTGTCGCTTGAAGTTGCGGGAGCCTCACTTGTGGCTTTGTAAGCACCGCTAGACTTGTTGTGAAGCTCTTCTTTGTCTTTGAGTGTCATCTCATGAGCAACAATCCTTCCAATGACTTCCGTAGGCTTGAGATCTTTGTAGTTGGCATCATTTGGCTCAATGTGCACACGGTGTCGTATCTCTCATCCAAAGCTCTAAGTATCTTCTTGATGATGAATTTATCGGTCATTTCTTCGCTTCCTAAGCCGGCAATCTCATTGGTGATGAGAGCTAGCCTAGAGTACATCTCTGCAACTCCTTCACCATCCTTCATCTTGAACTTGTCAAGCTGACTTTGAAGAACATCTAACTTGGACTCTCTCACGGACTCGGTTCCTTCGTGCATATCAACCAAAGTATCCCAAATCTCTTTTGCATTCTCAAGATGGCTGATTTTGTTGAATTCTTCGGGGCATAGGCAGTTGAAGAGAATGTCACATGCTTGAGCGTTGTATTGCAACATCTTCAATTCTTCCGCGGTCGCTTCACGATCCAGTTCCTTTCCATCACCAAAGAATTCACCTTGCAAGCTAACACGAACAACGACCCAAACGGCGGGGTTATAACCAAGAATATGCATTTTCATTTTGTGCTTCCTACTAGCAAAATTAGTACCATCAAAATACGGACCTCTACGGTGATAATTTCCCTCACTAGACGCCATACTCTCCTAGGTTGTGAGACCAATGCAATGGAGACCAAAGCTCTGATACCACTTGTAGGACCGAAAGTATGTCTAGAGGGGGGCGGGGTGATTAGACTACTTGACCAAATAAAAATTCTACCTTTTCCCAAATTTTAGAGTTGGCAGATTTTAACATTCATGGCAAGTCAAGTACACCCTACACATGCAAGTCTAAGAGTATAGCAGCGGAAAGTAACAACAAGCATGAGTAGAAAGTAAAGGGTTGGAAGATCAAACACAATTGTAGACACGATGATTCTTCCCGTGGTTCTGATAGGTGGTGCTATCGTACGTCCACGTTTATGGAGTCTTCAACCCACGGAGGGTAACGGTCGCGAGAGTCCACGGAGGGCTCCACCCATAAGGGTCCACGAAGTAGCAACCTTGACTATTCCATAGCGGCTTCCGTCCACGAAGGACTAGCCTCACTATGGGTAGATCTTCACGAAGGAGGCGATCTCCTTGCCCTTACAAACTTCTTGGTTCAACTCCACAACACGAAGTACGAGGCTCCCAAGTGACACCTAACCAATTTAGGAGGCACCACCCTCCAAAAGGTAATAGGCTCGACAATGATGATGAACTTCTTGCTCTTGTGCTTCAAGATGATAGACTCCTCAACACACAATCACTCTCTCACAGATTTGGCTTGGTGGAGGAGATGTGATTGGTGGAAAGCAACATGGGGAGGCTAGAAATCACGATCCATATGGTTGGAGTGGATGATCTTGAACTCAACACAAGGGTAGGTGGTTCTCTATCAGAAAACTGGATGGGGCAAGTATGGAATAGTTCTGAGTGCTTCTCTTTCGAGTGGGTGGTGGTGAAGGGGTATATGTAGGCATCCCCAAAAATCCTACCGTTACACACAAAATGACCAACTCGGTGACACCGATGTGTTAATCTCGGTGGTACCGAAGTGACCAAAAAGTGGCAACTTTTGAATCTCGGTGAGACCGATATAGGAAACTCGGTTGCACCGATAAGGTGACCAACGGTCAGATTGCCATTCTCGGTGACGCCGATCCAACAATCTCGGTGGTACCGATATTGTGAATTTGCATAACAGAAAGTTGGCAACCTAAACTCGGTGGCACCGAAGTAGAATCGGTTGCATCGAAAAGGTAGGGTTTGGCTTGTGTCTGTCTGAGTATGGGAATCGATGGCACCGAGTGGAAAGTGTTGGTTGCACCGATTTTGAATATTTGGCTTTGACAGACTTTTGTGGAAGAGCTTGTGGGTGTTTTTGGTGACTATCACTTGTGCACGTATGAGCATTTTGTTCACCAACAGAACCTTACCCCCTTTTAATAGTATTGGCTTTCCTATGGACTCAAAGTGATTTCTCACAAAGTAAAATGTAGAGTCCTCTTGCTTGAAGCTTTGCCAATCCATTTCCTTGCATCTTGGGGTATCTCCACAATCCTTTTTGCCAATCCTATCATTGAACTTTTCCTGAAATATAATTAGTGGAAACCTTAGTTCAATGACATATATGTTGTTATTAATTACCAAAACCACCAAGGGAGCAAATCTGCTTTCACCTTGGTCCGCTTCCCATATCGCACTGGCGGGAACGAATCCCACAATGGCCAAATTTGAAAGGGGGCAGGAGGTACAGCTTATCCTGACTAAAGGTGGTCTTCGCGTGCAAAGCTCCTGGCGTGACGCGGAGGTAGGCTCGGCGATGACATCCGTCCTGCCGAGCCCGTGGTCTTGGTCTTGTTGCACCAGAATGGAAACCTTTGGGGGCTTCCTTGGGAACCCGCGTGTGTCCTTGCTTCCTTAGCACGAAAGTGGAAACCGTCTCTGCTGCGCCCGCTGGCGCCCGCCTGCTTTGGTTGTCGTGGCTCACATCATCGCAGCCTCCTGAGGCCGGGCACTGTATAGGAATCTCCGCCCCTCGGGAGACGGCCTAGGGAGACCGCTCCTCTGGAGGTCTTGGCATCGTTCCCCTCGCAAGGCCGGGCCCCTCGCGAGGGTCTTGTCTTGTGGGGTCCGTCGCCAGGCCGTACAGGGCCGTCGAGGTGGGCCACGCGCCGGGCCGCGGACAGGCAGTTCTGGGTACCCCCGAACCCATAACGCCGACAGTAGCCCCCGGGCCCAAGGCGCGCTCAGGGTGGCTTCGAGGCGAAGCCAAGGAAGGATGGACGAAACGCCACAGGCCCCAACTGCCTGCGGGCTAGGCTCGACGCGTGGCGCACAATAGTACGTGGATGCCTCCACTTCCCCACGTCGCCTCGGCAACCGCCCGTGCTGACAAAAACCTGGCGCACGCAGCTGGGCCATCATTGCTCTTCCCCCTCGCGCCTAACTTCTGCCCCCTCTGCCTCTGGAAGCTCGTGCCTTTCTCGCCGTATCTCACGCTTGCTCCAATAGGTGCCTCCTCCATGGCCCCCAAGGAGAAGAGAAGGACCTTGATGACGCCGGAGCCCCGGCTAGGACCAGAGCCCACGCTGGGCCGGTCCTCCATGGTTAATCACGAGGGGCTGGACAAAGTCCGGCGAACCGCCGCCTCCAATACCAATGAGTGGGGGCTGACGAAGATCTGGCTCGCCTCCCGGCTGCCGGTGGATCTGGAAGCCACCAACGTTCCCCTTCATCTCCATGCCATCTTCTCTGGCTGGCTGCCGCCAGTTTCGGATTTCTTCAATGCCGTGCTCACAAATTACCAAGTCCATGCATTAAACCTCAACCCTGGTTCCATCGTCCTCCTTTCTGCCTTCGCGTTCCTTTGCGAGGCCTTCGTGGGCATCTCCCCATCTGTGGCTCTGCTTCGCCACTTCTTCTCCCTCTAGATGGTCGACAGCGGGCAATGATTGGGGTGCGCGTCGTTCCGAGCGGTGGACGCGTCGGCGTGGGAATCCCTCGAAGCCGAGCTTCATCCTGACACGTAGGGTTCCGGAGGTAGTGGGTATACATCGACGCCGCCGCGTACAACCCCCTGCTCCAAGTTTCGGAAGCCCCTGCGGTGCCGAGCCCCGGTTGGGGCACGCGAGGCTTGTTGACCCGCGGCTCGCACGGGTTGCTGCCAGGTTGGCCCTCTTGAAGGAGGCGGGTGTGACGATGGCGATGGTGGTGAGGGAGTTCATCCGTCGGCGAATCGCTCCCCTCCAACGCCACTCTCGTCCCATGTGGGCCTTTGCCTGTCCCGACGACGCCAGGAGGCTTCAGGTGCCTTCCCTTCCTTCCACCTTGTTGCGCGAGGTGCTCCACCTCCTGACCGGTGGGGAACCCGCGAACTCCCTCCCGGAGGGCTCCCCCTGTACAATCACCCAGACAGGAGGGCCTTCGTCTAGAGAATGCCACGCTTTGACAAGTGGTGGCTACTTTCCGATGTCTAGGAGGACCCTCGCGACGCCCTTCCCATGACGACCCTAGCCCCCGGAGGCCCTGAGGTCAGCGCCCCACGCGCGACGGAGGAGCGCTCTGGGCTGCTCGCACCTCAAGTGTCCGCATCCACCCCTCAGAGCGGCGCAGGTGATGCCCTGCCCGGAGGTGGGATCGCCGCTCCTGCCGCGGAGTGCTATGCGCCAGACGTCAGCAAGCCATCTTCTGGCGCCTGCGCGCACTGGGGGAAGAGGAAGTCCAGGGGCCGCCATGTCCCGCCCCCGGGTACCTTGAGGAAGAGGAAGTGGATCGCCCTAGATGAGTAAGTGCCCGACTTCCCTCGATTTCTGCAGGACGTGCGCTTCTAAGACTTTGCTCCCCAGGTCTCCTCTTGACGAAGGAAAGGGCGCGACTTCTCCACATCTCCCGTGTATGCCGCGCCTGTGACGGCCCCGTGTTCCGAAAGCCGCGCGCCCTCGCGTGGGGAGCTGCCTGCGGGCCCAATCTTTCCCTGGGGGACCTCGGGCCCGAGTTTCCGGCATTCCTCCTCGGGCGTGGCCTCCAGCTTGCGCGGGCTGGGCTGAGGCTTCCCCTGACGATTCTTCCTGGTAGTTGGACGCCCGAGGCGTCGGCGCCTTCTTCGAGTGGAGGGGCGATTCCCCATGAGGCCCTGCCCCAGGCCGGGGGGCCGAACAGTGAGCCCTCGGCCTCCTGATCTTCATTGGAGATGGGTGGCCCTTCACTTGCCTTCCTCGCCGACCAGGGGGCGGAGGAAATCCCCGGTCGGGCGCTGAACCTCGCTTGCGGTCGCAGCGCCACCCGGCGCAGCCTCTATCAAGATGCGGAGAGCGCCTTGGGGCTGAGCTTGACGATGTCGACGCATGCCTTGAGGCGGAACGCTTGCGCCTGGTGCATGAATGGTGCCGACTCGGGACCGCCATCAACCTTGGTCGCCTACAACATACGCACGCTCGTACGAAGGCCGAAGAATCCCTTGCCGCGGTGAGGGAGGCCCGTGATCACGCCCTTCAAGAAGCCCGTGCCGTGGGCTCCCGGCGTGAGGCCGCGGAGAAGCGCGGTGAAAACCTTCAAGCTTCCAATGCCGCCCTTGAGCGGCAAGTCCAAGCGCGCAAGGCCGCGCTCGCCGCCTTGGCGGGAAGGCCGTCCACGGGCAAAGCGAACCTCCGCACGCTTGAGGATACGCTGACGCTGGAACCGCTGGAACAGAGCCTGGAGCGCGAGCGGCTGGAGGTGATGAAGCGCCACGTGGCTGTCGCCGAGGACTCCCTCGCCTCTCGGGAGGAAGATCCAAGAAGAGATCGACGAGAGGGTGGCGGAGGTACGTTGGGCCCTCGCTGAGGACTATCATGGGAAGACGAAGCTTCAGGAGTCCCGTTTCTGCAAGTGGTTCAACGATCTGAAAGGTGAGGCTGATCGCCTCAGGAAGAAGTTAGCTGCGGCGGAGCAACGTGAAAGAGCTGCGGTGAACGCCCGAACGACCACTGAAGCCGAGCTGGCTTTCCTTTATACGCAAGTGGAGGGCGCTACTTCCCCTGCGGAGAAGGCCTCGCATGAGGCAAACTGCGCACGGGGGCTGAAGCACACACGCTCCCAGATGTTCCAGGCCCTCGAGAAGAGGGCCCACCATGCCCTGAGCACTATCTGCAACGAAAGCGTCTCCAGTCCGCTCGTTCCCGATGATGCCGGCTACCTTGACTTCTTCACCAAGATCGTGGAGCGCCTTGAAGGGGGAGCAGAGAAGGCCCACCAGCTCGTGGAAGAAAAGAGCCGTGACCTCCTTGCGAGAGCATCCTCGCGCGTCTTCAGCCACCTCCTTCGCTTCGACCCCAACTTCGATTTCGACTCCGTGACAGCCCCCGTGCCCAAGGTGATTCAAGGCGTTCTCGGGGACTGGGTGGAGGACCACGTGGATGACCTTATCGCGGAGTTTTCCCCGGCTGAGGGTGAGGACCGACCTTTGATCGAAGGGTGTGAGCCCGACGGTGATGGCAGCGACAGCGGCGATGGTGACAGCACATCTCCCAAGGTCGTCTTTTTTCCTGTTTTTCCTGTCAAGATTTTGAACAAGCCCCCGTGGAGGAGTTAGAGTATTTTGGAAGAAAATCCTTTATGACGCGCTAAGTAACGCTGTACTCCCTCGCGTCACCTTTCCTTTGCTTTTCGTGGGTCGCGACCCCTGGGGAGGGGTGAGTCATTACCATTATGCCGATTCGCGGTGCCCGGCCAAGGTCTAGAGACAGATGTTTTGACGGGGGCCTTGGGCCACACGCGGCTGCCGGCTCGCTCAAGAGCGTCGCGCGAGGGTTCAGTTGCCGAATTCTTGGCGAGGCGTGTGCGCGGGTGGGCCTGCGGCTGTGGTGATCTGGGCCCTCGGGGAAGGCCCTCAACGCCGCTGGGGCTGCCTCAACGCACACACCGTGCCCCAGCCCCCGCTCGCGGGACACGCGTGAGAGAGAGAGCTGGCAGGGAGAAATGAGGCTCAAGACAAGAAACACTTCAAGGAGAAAAATTCCCCACCCTTCTTTTCGAAAAAACGCGAAAAATCCAAACTTTATTCCAAAAAATGGCAAATTCGGTTACAAAAGAGAGCAAAGAACAGCCGCGTCCGGCACCTAACAGCTAGTCTTCGTCTTCCCCTAGCACGGAGCGTAGGGCTTCCACTAGGCGTTGGCATAGTCATTGGAGGACCATGTCGTCCGCCAGCGTGCAGCATGGGGCTTCCACTTGGGCATGGGCGGGGGCCCCACCGCATCCTCGGGGGACCCCTGAAAGCACATTTGCTCCCTTGGTGGTTTTGGTAATTAATAACAACATATAAGTCATTGAACTAATGTTTCCACTAAGTATATTTCAGGAAAAGTTCAATGATAGGATTGGCAAAAGGATTGTGGAGATTGTGAAGATAACCCAAGATGCAAGGAAATGGATTGGCAAAGCTTCAAGCAAGAGGACTCTACATTTTACTTTGTGAGAAAATACTTTGAGTCCATAGGAAAGCCAATACTATTAAAAGGGGGTAAGGTACTGCTGGTGAACAAAATGCTCATACGTGCACAAGTGATAGTCACCAAAAACACCCACAAGCTCTTCCACAAAAGTCTGTCAAAGCCAAATACTCAAATTTGGTGCAACCAACACTTTCCACTCGGTGCCACCGATTCCCATACTCAGACAGACCCATGCCAAACCCTACCTTTTCGGTGCAACCGATTCTGCTTCGGTGCCACCGAGTTTGGGTTGCCAACTTTCTGTTACGCAAATTCACAATATCGGTACCACCGAGATTGTTGGATCGGCGTCACCGAGAATGGGCAATCTGACCGTTGGTCACCTTATCAGTGCAACCGAGAGTTATATATCGGTCTCACCGAGATTCAAAAGTTGCGACCTTTTGGTCACTTCGGTACCACCGAGATTAACACATCGGTGTCACCGAGTTGGTCATTTTGTGTGTAACGGCTGGATTTTTGGAGATGCCTATATATACCTCTTCACCACCACCCACTCGAAAGAGAAGCACTCTGAACTATTCCATACTTGCCCCATCCAGTTTTTTGAGAGAGAACCACCTACTCATGTGTTGAGATCATGCCATTCCATTAAAACCATATGAATCTTGATCTCTAGCCTCCCCAAGTTGCTTTCCACCAATCCCATCTCTTCCACCAAGCCAAATCTATAAGAGAGTGATTGTGTGTTGAGGAGTCTATCATCTTGAAGCACAAGAGCAAGGAGTTCATCATCATTGCCGAGCCTATTACCTTTTGGAGGGTGGTGCCTCCTAGATTGGTTAGGTGTCCCTTGGGAGCCTCCTACTTCGTGTTGTGGAGTTGAACCAAGAAGTTTGTAAGGGCAAGGAGATCGCCTACTTCGTGAAGATCTACCCATAGTAAGGCTAGTCCTTCGTGGACGGAAGCCGTTATGGAATAGTCAAGGTTGCTACTTCGTGGACCCTTATGGGTGGAGCCCTCCGTGGAGTCTCGCGACCGTTACCCTCCGTGGGTTGAAGACTCCATAAACTTGGATGTACGATAGCACCACCTATCAGAACCACGGGAAAAATCATCGTGTCTACAATTGTGTTTGATCTTCCAACCCTTTCCTTTCTACTCATGCTTGTTGTTACTTTCCGCTGCTATACTCTTAGACATGCATGTGTAGGGTGTACTTGACTTGCCATGAATGTTAAAATCTGCCAACTCTAAAATTTGGGAAAAGGTAGAATTTTATTTGGTCAAGTAGTCTAATCACCCCCCCTCTAGACATACTTTCGGTCCTACAAGTGGTATCAGAGCTTTGGTCTCCATTGCATTGGTCTCACAACCTAGGAGAGTATGGCGTCTAGTGAGGGAAATTATCACCGTAGAGGTCCGTACTTTGATGGTACTAATTTTGCTAGTTGGAAGCACAAAATGAAAATGCATATTCTTCGTCATAACCCCGCCGTTTGGGCTGTTGTTCGTGTTGGCTTGCAAGGTGAATTCTTTGGTGATGGAAAGGAACCAGATCGGGAAGCGACCGCGGAAGAATTTAAGATGTTGCAATACAACGCTCAAACATGCGACATTCTCTTCAACTGCCTATGCCCCGAAGATTTCAACAAAATCAGCCGTCTTGAGAATGCAAAAGAGATTTGGGATACTTTGGTTGATATGCCCGAAGGAACCGAGTCCGTGAGAGAATCCAAGTTAGATGTTCTTCAAAGTCAGCTTGACAAGTTCAAGATGAAGGATGGTGAAGGAGTCGTAGAGATGTACTCTAGGCTAGCTCTCATCACCAATGTGATTGCCGGCTTAGGAAGCGAAGAAATGACCGACAAATTCATCATCAGGAAGATACTTAGAGCTTTGGATGAGAGATACGACACCGTGTGCACATTGATCCAAATGATGCCCAACTACAAAGATCTCAAGCCTACGGAAGTCATTGGAAGGATTGTTGCTCATGAGATGACACTCAAAGACAAAGAAGAGCTTCACAACAAGTCTAGCGGTGCTTACAAAGCCACAAGTGATGCTCCTGCAACTTCAAGCGACAACCTTCTCACCAATGAAGAGATAAGTCTCATGGTCAAGAAATTCAACAAGTTCTACAAGAATAGAGGCAAAGAACGAAGCTCCAACTCAAGATATGAAGAGAAGCGTTCGTCAAGTCGTGACCGCAACTGCTACAATTGTGGGAAGCCCGGACACTACTCCAATGAGTGCACGGCTCCCTACAAACGAAGAGAAGAGTCACCTCGAAGACGAAGCTCAAGGAATGAATCACCTCAAAGAGAGAGAAGGAGTAGAGATGATCGTTATGAACGAAGACCCTCAAGGAGAAGTAGAGATTCGCAGAAGAAGGACAAGTACACCAATAGCTACACAAGAAGAAAACATCAAGCTCATGTTGGTGAATGGGTTTCCGGCTCCGACTCCGACAACTACTCCGAGAGAAGCTATCACTCCGACTCCGACCATAGTCAAGATGATGGTGTTGCCGGAATTGCTCTAGTGACTACCAACTCCTATGATCTATTTGATTCAACAAATGAAGGGAGTGGAAGTTGCTTCATGGCTAAAGGCCCCAAGGTATCACACCCCGAGTCTCTTGATTTCAATAGTGATGAAGATGATTTACTTTGTGATGATGACTTGCTCTTTGATAAAACTAGTGATGTTAGTCAAAGTGAACTTGATAATTCTCATGCTAGTCAAGATAAGTCATTTGATGATGATAAGATGAAAATAGAACAACTAACTAAAGAACTAAACACTCTTAAGTTAGCTCATGAATCTACTCTTGAAGATCATAGAGAGCTTTTAAGAACTCATGAGAAGCTACGCTTCGAGAAGCTCAACTTGGAGCAAGAGCATGAGTTTCTTAAAGCTATCAATGACGATCTCCGAAAGAAGACTTCATCTTATCTAGCCAAACGACTACTCTTGTGTACGTTCATGCCACAAGTTAAATCTAAACAATCTATTAACAAAGGCAAGAAAGGTTCTTCATCTAGTAGCAACAATAAAAATGCTAAACCCAATGATGTTGCTTCTAGTAGTTCTATTGATTCCACTAATGATGATTCTCTTAGCCAAGTTACACTTGAGCAAGAAAATGCTTTATTGAAAGGAATTATAGAGAAAGGTATCTACAAGAGTCTTGCCGGGTGTAAGCAATTTGAGGAAATTGTACGCAAGCACGGAGGATACCGAAAGAACCAGGGTGTTGCCTACTTCAACGCTAATGGAGTTGAATGGGAAGAAGTTCAATACCCCAAGCCCAAGTTTGTTCCTCAAAAGGAGAAGTATGAAAATACTCTTCCCAAGGGAACAAACACTCAAGATGACCTTCCACCACAAGACCACAAGCTCAAGGGCAAGAACAAGCTTCAAGAGGACATTGACTCATATGAAGATGAATCCCTAGCAATAGTGGAGTGGGTTCCCAAGGCTACTTCAAGCTCAACTTCTACAAAGGCTACTTCAACACCAAGGATCCCCATCAACTTGATGTGGGTCCCCAAGAAGAAGAACTAGAGAGTTCTTGAGGGGTGACTCCGCCAATGAAATTCACTCACATTCATTATTGGCAAGAATTATTTGCAATCAACATCAACTCTATGCAATAGTTCAAGGAGTCACACATTCCCTCAAAGGTAAGCAAGGGACAAGGTAATCAACAAATCAATGGACATCATTACACATGCTTTGCACTCCATGTCCATAGATATCCTTGTATTTGTCTCTTGTGTGTTGGGACTAACCCATGTAGGTGAGAAGAGTAAGGAAACAACAAGGATGCTCCCAACTCTTGGTGATCTTCATCAACCTTGAGCATCCACAACTACCTCACCAACATGAAGTCTTCATCGACAAAACCCAAGGTTAGTTCATCCCTCCTATGGGGGGATGTCACATCAAGGGGGAGCTTTACTCTAAGACTTGAGTTAAAGCATCTCTTAGTATGTGACAACATTAAATGCTTTATGTAAAAGTGGTAACCCCACTTGTGCTTAAACGATGAGTATGACCTATGATCAAGTATTCTTACTTGGCTCCTAAGTCAATATACTCATATATAGATGACTTCGTCATCGCCCAAGTGCTTGTTAGATGCTAGTGTGTATGTGCATGTTTGTCATGATTTCATTTGACATCTTATTGTGTGAGCATGTTGGTCTGCATTTATTTTCTCATTCGAGGTCATCCAATTGTTGCTATTTGGTTTTTGATTTATCTTTTGCCAATTGGATGGATAAGAATGCCTAGGACCACTCTTTAGCTATCTATGCTTTCTCACCTCATATTCCATTCATGCTGCATCACAAAATTTGAACAAGTACTTTTCGATCCCTCTGTGTGTGGAGCACTCGGAGTTTCGTATCGACAAGGACTGACCATTAAAACCTCCCAAGTGCATCTCGATGGAACCAACCCACAATTCTCGGTCTCACCGAATGCCTAGGGTTGATCTGGTTTTCTATCTCGGTACTACCGATTCCATATTCTCGGTTACACCGAGTTTCCCTGTCAGCTGACAGTTGAGGAACTCGGTGACACCGAAAATTTAGAATCGGCGTCACCGATAGCGATGGGTATATATGCTGTGGACCCCGACATTTCGAAATTAAATCTTCAAACAGTCGCGCCTCAGAACCCTAAGCTGCCGCAAAGGACCCCCTAGTCCTCGCCCTTGTCTCCCCGCGCTCCTCTGCCGCTGGGATCCTCGCCGTCGACGGGCATCTTCGCCGCCGTCGCCGCCGTAGCCGATCCGTCGCCAAGCTAGGGGTCAGTATGTCAGATGCTGAGGACAGTCAGAATGATCTCAGAGAGTAGAGTGTTGAGATGGATTCAGGCACTAGTCCTGAGTCCAGTTCATCTTCAGATCCAGGCACTCCCAGTTGTCATGGGTTGCCCAAGGCTGTTACTAGGGCCAGGAAGAAGCTGAATTCCGATGAGGAGGATTCAGATTTTGTGCCAGAGGAGATTCTTGCCAAGAAGCAAGAGAAAGCTGCAAAGAAGTCTGCAAATGAAGCTACATCTTCCAGGAGAGCTGTCAGGAAGGAATATGCTAGCTGTGAGGCTATGAGAGCACCTGAGGGTGCTAGGGCTAAAATGGCTCTTCACCTTGAGTCACCCCCAAGGAAGTCTATGCCTAAGAAGGCAGGGGAGAAGAAGAGAGCCAGAAAGAGGATTGTCTATGTCACTGGTCGGCAAACTTCCATGTATGAGGACCCTGAGGAGGATGCTGGTGCTGCTGAGGAGGAGGAAGAACATGTTGAGAAGGCCCCTCCCAAGAAGAAAAAGAAGCTTATGGCTGATGCTATGCCAAAGACATGCACATCCAAGAGCACCAAATCTGCACCCAAGAAGGTTGCTGCTGAAAAACCCAAGAGGTCATCCAGACAAATTCCAGCTTCTGAGAAGAACAAGGGAACAACCTCCAGAGTTGAGGATGAAGATGTTATATCTGCCTTGATGAAGCTTAGACCACACCTTCATGTACATAATGCCAGCTATCCACATGCTAAAGACATGAAGAAGAGGAAGGATTCTGGTTTGAGGGCATGGAGAGCTGCTGATCCATATGCCCAAAGGAGAAAGACAGCTGTGGACTACAGGTTCTACACCAAGGAGCAACAGGATTTCTATGAAACTCTGCTGTTTGACAAGAGTCCAGCTGTAAGTGACATGAGATATGTGGATTGGAAGTTCATCAAGGAAAATGAAGACTATTTTCCAAGTGTTCAAGACAACTTTCACTGCATTGGCTTGGATGAGTTTGTTGGCAGAGAGTTTACATCATGGAATGATGTGATGATCATGCAATTCTACTCCACTGCACATTTCTATGGAGATGGTAGGATTTTATGGATGACTGAAGGAGCAAGATATTAGTCCACTGTTGATGAATGGGCTGCAATCATAGGAGTCCCAGAGGTATAGGATGGTGACTTGGATGTCTACTCAGAATCCAAGGAGAGCCACAATGCTATGGCTAACATGTACAATGAGATTCCTGCTGCTCATGTGAAGTCTCACAAGTTGGGATCCATCTAGTTTCTCTAGGCTGGCCTTCGTACCATGAACTCCATTTTGAGGCATACTTTGATTCCCAAGTCAGGAGATGACAAGATGAACCGAGGCTACTCCATCAACATGCTAATCCATCTTGACAGACACACCAGGATTAGAGTTATGGACTTGATTGTTGAGACAGTTAAGAGGGTTGCTGCTGATCAGAAGCGCTCTTGCTGCTATGCACCCTATATCCAGATGCTCATAAACTCCAAGTTGGAGAAGCACATATTTGCTTTGGACAGGCCCCATTTGCCCCTACAGCCAGATCTCGAGGACAACATTGTGGTGATGGACCCAGAACATCCCACATCAGCTGCAGCTCAAGCACAGGCAGAGGCAGAGGCAGCTAGAGCGACTAGTGCTCAGGTTCCTAGATCCGGGAATGAGCAAATGGATCTTTTGAGCTCATCAGTTCAAGGCATGCAAAAGGACATCAAGTACATTCTGGACAACCAAAACAGTCTTGTCAAGATCTTTGAGAATAGGATCAAGACCCTGAATGACAAGGTAGATGGGCTGACTAAGAAAGTCAATGAGCTCAAGAAGGAAGTTGACTCTATGCCTCTTCCTCAGTTTTCTGATGATGGTGATGATGATGAGGATGACTCACCTCTTAGGCCAGGCACACACTTCACTACTCAGGCCAGATCAGCCACAGTGCCAGCTCCAGATTTGAGGCCCTCTTCATCAGCTCCTGCTACTGTCACCTCAGCTCCATCAGCTCCAGTTCCTCCAGTTGCCACTCCAACTCCATCCACGACATCTGCAGAGATCTTCGCCGACGCTGTTCTCTCGACTCCTTCATCAACAACCGGAGGAGATCAGCCCAAGAACGCTTAGCTATATGCCTTTGAACTTTTTGGTAACTTGTTTCCAAAGGGGGAGAAGTGTATATAGATCTTTAGGCTTCGAGTGAGAGAGCATTTGGTTTTTATTGCTTTTTCAAAAACAATTGTTTTCTTTTGTCTTTTGGTTGGTTGTGATACACGTTTGTTGGTGTTTTGATCATACGCTTAATGTGTGCTACTATTTCCTATCATTATGGTACTTATGAGATGATCATTCACCTTTGCTTGATTGTGTTGTGATATGCTATTCACTCTTATTATTCTCGCACACCACCAAGTTGTATGTGACATGGAAGAAGTGCCCCATGTACCTAATCGATTGTGCATTTGCATTCAAACGCAAGTTCTAAAATAATGCACAAATTTAGGGGGAGCTCTTGCTTATCACATACTTCTCAAAGCGATGATTATATTCATTGATTATATGTTTGTCGAAGCTTTGATCTATATGTTGTCATCCATTACCAAAAAGGGGGAGATTGAAAGCACATTTGCTCCCTTGGTGGTTTTGGTAATTAATAACAACATATAAGTCATTGAACTAATGTTTCCACTAAGTATATTTCAGGAAAAGTTCAATGATAGGATTGGCAAAAGGATTGTGGAGATTGTGAAGATACCCCAAGGTGCAAGGAAATGGATTGGAAAAGCTTCAAGCAAGAGGACTCTACATTTTACTTTGTGAGAAATCACTTTGAGTCCATAGGAAATCCAATAAGGGGGTAAGGTACTGCTGGTGAACAAAATGCTCATACGTGCACAAGTGATAGTCACCAAAAACACCCACAAGCTCTTCCACAAAAGTCTGTCAAAGCCAAATATTCTAAATCGGTGCAACCAACACTTTCCACTCGGTGCCACCGATTCCCATACTCAGACAGACCCATGCCAAACCCTACCTTTTCGGTGCAACCAATTCTGCTTCGGTGCCACCGAGTTTGGGTTGCCAACTTTCTGTTACGCAAATTCACAATATCGGTACCACCGAGATTGTTGGATCGGCGTCAGCGAGAATGGGCAATCTGACCGTTGGTCACCTTATCGGTGCAACCGAGAGTTATATATCGATCTCACCAAGATTCAAAAGTTGCCACCTTTTGGTCACTTCGGTACCACCGAGATTAACACATCGGTGTCACCGAGTTGGTCATTTTGTGTGTAACAGTTGGATTTTTGGAGATGCCTATATATACCTCTTCACCACCACCCACTCGAAAGAGAAGCACTCTGAACTATTCCATACTTGCCCCATCCAGTTTTCTGAGAGAGAACCACCTACTCATGTGTTGAGATCATGCCATTCCATTCCAACCATATGAATCTTGATCTCTAGCCTCCCCAAGTTGCTTTCCACCAATCCCATCTCTTCCACCAAGCCAAATCTGTGAGAGAGTGATTGTGTGTTGAGGAGTCTATCATCTTGAAGCATAAGAGCAAGGAGTTCATCATCATTGCCGAGCCTATTACCTTTTGGAGGGTGGTGCCTCCTAGATTGGTTAGGTGTCGCTTGGGAGCCTCCTACATCGTGTTGTGGAGTTGAACCAAGAAGTTTGTAAGGGCAAGGAGATCGCCTACTTCGTGAAGATCTACCCATAGTAAGGCTAGTCCTTCGTGGACGGAAGCCGTTATGGAATAGTCAAGGTTGCTACTTTGTGGACCCTTATGGGTGGACCCCTCCGTGGACTCTCGCGACCGTTACCCTTCGTGGGTGGAAGACTCCATAAACGTGGACGTACGATAGCACCACCTATCGGAACCACGGGAAAAATCATCGTGTCTACAATTGTGTTTGATCTTCCAACCCTTTCCTTTCTACTCATGCTTGTTGTTACTTTCCGCTGCTATACTCTAAAATTTGGGAAAAGGTAGAATTTTATTTGGTCAAGTAGTCTAATCACCCCCCCTCTAGACATACTTTTGGTCCTACAACCCCGGGCGTATACAGCCCACTCATTATTATGTGATAGTGTCACGGTGGTGCCTTGGGGGGCACGGGGCGCTCCAGGCCTCTGGGGCACGGATCCCGCCCCTCGAAGCCTCCAGCTCCTAAGGGCCTGGAGGCGGGCGCACTACTGGAATCAGGATCTTTGCCGTCTGCCATGGCTGACGGCAAAGGCATGCATGGCGGACGGCAAAGGTCTTTGCCGTCAACCAGCAGACGGCACCACATCCGGCTGAACAAGCTATGGTAAAGGGAACTTTGCCGTCTGCTGGCAGACGGCAAAGATGCAAAGGTCTTTGCCGTCTGCCAGCAGACGGCAAAGGGCATGGACGGCACACGTGGCAGCTTAGGTCCGTTAAGGGGTTAACGACGTGCTTTGCCGTCTGCTAGCAGACGGCAAAGTGGACAAATAGGCCAGCCCAGGTTCCCCCCAGGTAGCTGCCACGTGGCTCGCTATGCCGTCTGCTGGCAGACGGCAAAGATGCAAAGTTCTTTGCCGTCTGCTAGCAGACGGCAAAGCAACCACATAGGCCAGCCCAGTTCCCCCAGGTTGCACAGGTAGCTGCCACGTGGCATCTTTGCCGTCTACCGACAGATGGCAAAGAACTTTGCCGTCTGCCAGCGGACGGCAAAGTGCCTATACTGCCCCTATTTTTTCTGTTTTTTCTTAAATTCAATCAATTTCACAGATATATATATATATTCATTTGAAAATACTTTCAACAAGCATACATATCCCTGCCATATGGATATGATCATCCAACACATATACATACCAATTCAAAAGTCCATATCCAACATAGATATATAGCCAACATATATCCAACAACAAGCATACAATGGTTTCATCCATACATACATATATAGGTAGCAAGTTTCACATTGTTCATCCTACAAAATCAAAACAAAAAGGAAGGACAAGGAGAAGAGTAGACTCCATCAACGCAAGCTTCCGTGATCTAAAGCAAATCTGCAAATTGGAAAAGAAGAAAGTTAGAAGAAGAACAAGAAGAAGAACAAGAAGAAGAAGAAGTAGAAGTAGAAGAAGAAGAATTTTTCTTCTCTTTCTTTTTCTCCTCTTCTTTATCTTCTTTTTCTTCTAACGAAGGTAACTTAGGTAATTATGCCATTTTTTAGCTAAGCTAGGTAAAAATGCTAAGTGTAGGTCATTATAGAGCTAAGCTAGGTAAATAGGTCATTTTGGAGGTTAGTAAGGTTATTATGTCATTTTCGAGGAAAATAAGCTAAGTCAATGTCATTTTGGAGGTAACCAAGATTATTATGCCATTTTTGACCTAAGTATGCTAAGTATGTCATAAATGAACTAAAGAAGCTAAGTATAGCTCATTTTTGAGCTAACCTAGGTAGTTATGCCATTTTTTAGCTAACTAAGCATCTTTATTCATTTTGGAGGACAAAATGGTAAGTGTAGGTCATTTTTGAGCTATCCTAGTTAAAATCGGTCATTTTGGAGCTAGGTAAGGTTATTTTGTCATTTTGGAGGAAAATAAACTAATGATATGACAGTTTGGAGCTAAACCAAGGTTATTATGCCATTTTTTACCTAAGTAAGCTAATTATGTCATAAATGAACTAGCTAAGCTAAGTATAGATCATTATTGAGCTATCCTAGGTAGTTATGCCATTTTTTTAGCTAACTAAGCATATTAAGTCATTTTGGAGGAAAAAATGCTAAGTATAGGTCATTTTATAGTTATCCTAGGTAAAATATGTCATTTCGGAGATAAGTAAGGTTATTATGTCATTTTCGAGGAAAATAAGCTAAGTATAGGTCATTTTGGAGCTAAATAGGTCATTTCTTAAGCTAAGTATGCATTTGTTAAGCAAAACACTTGGGAAAACTTACCATCGTCACGGAGGTAAAGGACCGGTCGGGTTTGCGCTAGTGTGAGACGAAGAAGGACCGGTAGGGGTTGCGGCAGACGCAGAAGGATCGGTCGATGCTTGTCGGGAGGCATGCTGCACCAAAGATCATTTGCAATGTCTCGTTAGCATGATGCAACTCAAATGTGAATACTAGTAACTAATGACCATTCAAATGAAACTCACCGTGGGCGCTATACCAATCTGGGGCATCGGCGGAGGGGTCTGACCGTTGTTCTGGCACACGGTCTGCACATTTTGTTTTCACGAGTTAGTCATATTAGTTAGTGATGAAACGAACATTACGTGCATGATTTGGATAATATGCAGGAGAAACTTACCACGAGGAGCTCGTATAGGGCCCGGTGAGACGTGTCGTTCCGGTTCCTCTCCTCCTCCCACATCCTAGCCGTCCTCTCCTCCATGTCCCTCTCCCTCTCCGCCGCCTGCCTGTTTGCCTCTGCCAGAAGCTCCTGGGCCCTAGCCTCGATGGCGAGCTCCATTGGCCGTGGACGAGGCCTTATCTCAGGATCGGAGCTCGTCTGGTGCTTCTTGATCTCCGGGAGAGTTCTAGGACAACATATCAGTCCATCCCCAATGGCTATCGAGCCATGGGGCCTCCCGCCACAAGATATCATCACGAGCTCTGGATCAAAAGGACTCTGGATCGGGTTGAAGTCCTCCCCTTTCCTCGTCTTCCCCTCATCTCTGTACCTCACGAGCTTGTTGTGGGAGGAGATGTTGCTGAAGCTCTCTGGATGATCGAGGTAATCCTCAGAGAATGCCTTGGCCTTCTTGTAAGGGGCAGTATGGGCCATGGCATAGAGGTCGAACAGCGGTGGCACCTCCTTCTTGTTGTGTTGCGCCTAAAAGAGAGGAACAAAATATTAGTTAAGGGCTCAAGCTAGCATGAAGAATGAAATTGCATGAATCATGAAGCAAACCACATACCCAGTGATCCCCGAACTCAAACAGGTTGGAGCTCCCTTGATGGTGTGGCACACCTTTCATTTGGGCACGCTTATCCTTTGCCTTGTTGTGGACGGCTAGCCATTGGGGATAGCACCAGTCATCCACCAACGCCTCCCAACAGTCCATCCTATCCGCACACCATCTCGGGGGCACCTAAGTTAGACAAGAGAAATTTCAGCGCTACGCCTACAAATCAAATCAAGGAAACTAAGTACAAGGCCTTAAGAATAGGTAATTACCTTCATGTACTTCTCCTTACTCAGAAACTTGGCGCGGCACTTCTTCTTGGCCCTCTTAATGTTAGTCGAGGCATAGTAGTCTCGAACAGCCTGCACCCGAGTCTCGTGCCGTAAGTTCTGAAATAGGCGCTTGCACTCGGCTACAAGAACAATAGCCGCGTCCGCCTCGTGTTCCTCAAGACACCTGTAAAAGATCTGCAATCAAACAAGACAACACTGATTAGTACAATCACGAGGTGCTGTTGATTTTTAATTCTGTAAAGGAGAAATTACCCAAAACCGCCGGATCACAATGTCGGCCACCGTCTCGCACAAGACACTGTCGACCCTCTCCTCCGGCGGGGCCGGGGCAGCCACGTACAGCTCCCAGCTCAGTGCTAGCTGTCGAACCTCACCCTCACCGGGCAACGTGACCCTCCCCGGGAAATGGTGCCGGCAAAGCACACCAAGGACCTGGTTGGGCCTGCGGACACCAGGGCCGTGTTTCCAACCCCTGCAGTATGACAAGGCCAACACATTAGATATTAATTTGAAGAAACATGAAGGCAAAATGTTAAAAAAGAGTAAATGCACTTACTTCTCCCCATTAGGCACAATCAACCACCTCTGATCGCGGGTCGCCGGCACGGGCGGGAGCTTTGTACCACCACGCTGGTAGACCTTCTTGCCCTCCTCAACCAGCTCGCCCTCGCTATAGCTATCCTCAGAAAAGCTGTCCTCGCCACCATCAGCATGGCCACTAGCCTCCGGAGTCACGTGGGACGAAGACTCTAGGACCGGAGTCTCCTGGGACGAAGACTCTGGGACCGGAGTCTCCTGGGACGAAGGTTCGGCGACCCGAGGCTCGTCGGCCCGAGGCTCGTGGACCGGAGTCCGAGACGGGTCCAAGTCAGACGGGTCCACCTGAGACGGAGCACTCCAGTGGTCAGGAGAATCAGCTGGGGGTGGCGGCGAGGAAGGCGCAGCAGCCTTCCTACCTCTCCTGCCGCCATGTCCACCTCTAGCACCCCTCTTCATCTTCCCCCGACCTCTCCCGGCCGAAGAAGAAGCGCCCGCCGGTGTCTGCATACTATGTACCAGCGCTCTCCAGAGGTGCTCGGGTGGAATAATAGCACCCCTCCCAGCACGCGCCGAGGAAGGAGGCTCGGAGCGCTCTCGACCCGCGCCCACCATCTGTCAACACCTGCAATGACAAAGAGTAAACGAAATTAGTACAACATAAAAAAATTGAATACCTAATAACATGAACTAATTAATAATATATATGTACATAATAATAATTGAATACCTGACATTACTAATATTAATCTTTATCGTCTATATATGCTCCGGGATCAATAAATGCATTATCATCATCACTATCAGTAATAATGTGCTCCTTTTACCCTCGATCCTCGACCCCTCGACCACTCGGCGACCCTCTTTTCCCTCGGCGACCCTCGACCATCGGCAACCCTCTTTTTCTACTTTTCCTACTTCTTTTTTTCATCTTCTACTTCTACTTCTTTTTTTTCATCATCATCTTCTTTCTTCTTCTTCTTCTTCTTCTTCTACTTATTGTTCTTTTTTTTTCATCTTCTTCTTCTTCCTCTCCTTCTTCTTCTTCCTCTCCTTCTTCTTCTTCCTCTTCTTCTTTTACTTCTTTTTTTCATCTTTCTTGTTTATTCTTAAAAAACAGAAAAAAAACTTTACTAAACTAAACTAAATCTAACCAAAACTAAACTAAACTAAACTAACCTAAACTAAACTAAACTAAACTAAACAAACCTAAACTAAATCTAAAAAAACAGAAAAAAAAATAGAAAAACTCACCACGGGGAGGGGGCGCGGGTTGAGGAGGCAGGCCACGGGGAGGGGGCGCAGGTTGAGGAGGCCGAGGGGAAGGGCGGCCGGCGATGGTGCGGCTCCGGCGGCGGGGCGGGGCGGCGCGGCGCGGCTCCGTCGATGGGGTGGGGCAGGGCGGCCGCCGCGGCCTGCGTCCGCTAGGCGGGGCGGCCGGGCGGGGCGGGCGGGCGGCCGGCGACGGGGCGGGCTCCGGGGGGCAGGGCTGGCCAGCGACGCCTCGGGCTCCGGGGGGTGGCGCGCGGCGGCGGCGGCGCGGGTGAGGTGAGGGGAGAGAGAGAGGGGTGGGGCGCGGGGCGGGCTCCGGGGGGCGGGGCTGGCCGGCGGCGCCTCGGGCTCCGGGGGGTGGCGTGGGGCGGCGGCGGCTCGGGCACGGGGGCGGCGCGGGTGAGGTGAGGGGAGAGAGAGAGAGGGGTGCAGCGCGGGGCGCTGACTGTTTTAGATAGGTCAAATCTCTTTGCCGTCTGCTAGCAGACGGCAAAGAGCCTACCTAGTGGGGTGGGGCCGGGGGGGGGGGGGGAACGGACGTTAGTTGGCCACTTTCTTTGCCGTCTGCTAGCTGACGGCATAGAAGCTTTGCTGTCAGCTAGCAGATGGCAAAGAAAGTGGCCGTTAGGTGGTCCTCGTTAGTGGGCCACCCTTCCTCTTTGCCGTCTGCTAGCTGACGGCAAAGCTTCTATGTCGTCAGCTAGCAGACGGCAAAGAGATGGCTGACGGCAAACATGATCTTTGCCGTCAGCTCTTTGTTTGCCGTCAGTTTTCTGTAAGCTGATGGCAAAGACCTTCTTTGCCGTCAGCTAGCTGACGACAAAGAGCTGGCTGACGGCAAAGATCCTGATTCCAGTAGTGGCGCCGTCGCCGCTGTAGCGCCGCGGCTCCTTGCGGTGCGGACAGGGCCTGGTGCTGGACCGTCCCGCCATGCGTGAGGTCAGCTCTTGGCGCGTCACCCCGGCGCACCTCGCCTGGGTGCCTGGGTGCCTCGCTCGGGCAGTCGTCCCTCCGTCTCCAAGCAGGCAGCGCCTCCCCCGGTGACGTGGACAAGTGCTCCAGCTTCTGTCACCAGGCAGGCAATGCCCAGCCTGGAGACATGGGTGTGTGCTCCACCCTCCGTCTCCAGGCAGGCAGCGCCTGACCCGGTGGCATGGATGAGTGCTCCGGCTTCTGTCGCCAGGCAGGCAATGCCCAACCCGGAGACATGGGCTTGTGTTCCACCCTCCGTCTCCAGGCAGGCAGCGCCTGACCTGATGACATGGATGAGTTCTCCGGCTTCCGTCGCCTCGCAGGCAACGCCCAACATGGAGACATGGGTGTGTGTTCCACCCTCCGTCGCCAGGTAGGCAGCGCCTGACCTGATGACATGGATGAGTTCTCCGGCTTTCGTCGCCCGGCAAGCAACGCCTAACTTGGAGACATGGGCGTGTGTTCCACCCTCCGTCTCCAGGCAAGCAGCGTCCGACCTGACAACGTGGGCGCCTCGTGAGGTTGCTCCCACCAGGCAACCTCACGAGGCCGACTGCGCCAGCTCTCCCCGCGAGGCTGCTCTCGCCAGGCCCGGCGGTGGCCGCAGGGATGTGGCCGCTCCACGGGGTGTTGATGCAGACGTGCGGCCTGCCGCCCGCGTCAGGGGCGGCAGCCGCACCGGGCGGTGCAGGGCATTGCCCGCCGCGCATCGCCCGCAGCTCGCGAAGCTCCTCCTCTTTGCCGGTGACGAACCTTCTCGAGCCCGACGACTCGGGTCATGCTCCTTGCTCGCGGGGGCGCGTACCGAAACACGTCTCCAGGCGGTGCCCGAGCGCCTCCCCATCGCTCCCGTCAGGTCTGGAGCTCTCCAAGCGGAAGCCCCCAACCCGCTTCGGAAGAGAGTGCAAGAACCCCGCCCGCGGCGTTGATGGGCTCGACTGCGCGTACCAGCCAGTCGCCATAGCAATTTTTGGCGGGGTGGTAACACAGCAGCTCACGCGCTACGCGCAACGCAGTTTGCGGGTTGATCGGCGATCGGCGAACGCGAGAAGATGACGCCGTGGCGAGGGCGAGGGTCGGAGTAGCGGCGCAGCCGTCACGCTGCACGGTGCGCAGCGGTGACAGGACTTGCTGCCCGTGCGCAGCCGGGTTGGTGGCAACGCTAGCCGCAGGAGGGGCGGAGCGGTGTGGGAGACTGCGGCCCATGGGTGCCGTCTAGGCGACGCGGGCTGCTCAGCGCTCAGCGTGAACTCCGCGGGCGCCTGCCATGGCGGCAACGGAGCGGAGACAGAGCAGAACTGGGAAGGATTCTGACACGCCCCTACCTGGCATGCCAAATGTCAGATTTAGGGCTCTGCAGACCCAAGAAGGTTCGAAATCTAGGGTGTGTGCGAAGATCCCAACCAACTCAAGTCTCAAGCCTGCAGCTCCATAGCCAGACCCTCCCGAAGATGTGTGAGAGTGCAAGAAGATGGACACGAGAGATTTACAAAGGTTCGGGTCACCTTGCAGTGTAAAACCTTACTCCTGCTTTGGTGGATTGGCCTCACAGGGAGGCTTGTGGATGAACTAGTATAGTGGTTGAGCGACCTCGCGAGGGCTCTTTGGTATGAGTGGATCCGATCCTCTCTATGGTCATGGCTAGTCCCTCTTTATAGCGGGCCTTGTTCTTCTTCCCTTATCGCACTGGCGGTTAGGGATCCCACAACTGCCAAATTTGAAAGGGGACAGGAGGTACAGCTTATCCTAAGTAAAGGTGGTCTTCGCGTGCAAAGCTCCTAGCGTGACGCGGTGGTGGGCTCGGCGATGACATCCATCCTGTTGAGCCCGTGGTATTGGTCTTGTTGCACCAGAATGGAAACCTTTGGGGGGCTTCCTTGGGAACCCGCGTCTGTCCTTGCTTCCTTAGCACGAAAGAGGAAACCGTCTCTGCTGCGCCCGCTAGCGCCCGCCTGCTTTGGTTGCCGTGGCTCACGTCATCGCAGCCTCCTGAGGTCGGGCACTGCATAGGAATCTCCGCCCCTCGGGAGGCGGTCTAGGGAGACCGCTCCTCTGTAGGTCTAGGCATTGTTCCCCTCGCGAGGTTGGGCCCCTCACGAGGGTCTTGTCTTGCGGGGTCCGTCGCCAGGCCATACAGGGCCGTCGAGGTGGGCCACACGCTGGGCCACAGGTAGGTAGTTCTGGGTACCCCCGAACCCAGTACACCAACAGTTACCTAGGATTAACCTTCCAACATTTGCATAATGGGTTATGTATTTGTTCCGGCTTAATTTGCAAGCCTCATCCTTTGTTTTGTTGGAGTATAGTAATTCGAGTCGCTTCGATGTCAAATGTTGTTTTCATATCTTTCCTAAGTGGTGTTCTCATATTTCTATGGGAGTGATAATTCTTTTGATCAATCAAATTGTCATGTCAAATCTTATTCCTAATCGGCGTGCTCTCTTCAAGTTAATTCAACCCTCTCCAATATTTGCAAGATCAATCCTCATATTTCTTTCCAGAGTTCATTTCATCTATCACAAGTTTCTTTGTTTTCCCTGCCCTCCCGCCCTTTTATGCAATGATTAAATTCTCATCCAGGTGCCTTTCCTTTCATTGATGCTTCCGCTATCTTGTCTTTCGCATTGTTTCCGATGATTCATTGTGAAGATGCTCAGGTGCTGGCTTCATCATTCTTCATTCTTGTTTTCTTCTCCGGTGGATTCAAGTCAAGATTTCGAGCTTCATCATATCATTTTCATCCTTTAAATGCTTTTCTGTGTTGGAATTTTTTTTATCCAAGCCTCTCTTGTTATTCAGGTCCCTCTATCCTTCTCCGGAATTCAGCATATCTCCGAAGATTCATGTTATCGTTCAAATCCACTTAAGTGTTTCAAGGTTCTCAACCTCATCATGTTCTTAATTTGTATTGGTGCAATTTATCTTCTAAGCAATCGTTTCAACGGTGATTTCCTTTCAGTGGGCCCATAACCCACAGGTTTTCCCCAGGATCTTACCTAGCTCTTCTAATCTTTCTCGGAGATCTCAAGTTCTTTTGAATAATGATGTAAGAATGATTTTCATCAGTCATATTCCTCATCTAAGATAGTTTTCAAATTAATTTTCATCATTGGCTCAACCTTTCCTTATTCATTGTTCCGGAGTATCTCAGTAATTCTTGGTAGTGTTTCTCGCCATCATTCTCATCATTGAAGAATGAAGGAGAGTTTCTCTTAAACCTTTGTTCGCTCTTCTGAAGAGTCATGGTTTCTGCTTGAAGCTATCATCTTGAATTAATTTTGATCATGAGTAATTCCTCCCGTATCTATCCGGAGCATTTCATAGTTGTTTTTGTTTATCGACCCTCTGAGGGCCATCATTTCTGAAGATTCATTCGTTCTCAGCTTCAGCTTTCGTTCTCAAATTCTTCTCAATTGTTGTCTCTTCTTTCGTCTCTCAATTATTTCGTTGCTTTGTTGGAGTTTTATATTAGGCGGATCATGGTATCTTCGTTCTCCTGTATCTCCATCCATTCTTGGTATCCTCATTCGTTTGTGAATTCTTACCTGTGTTTCTTTCAAGACGTCTTCATGTGTGAAATACCTCTCCTCAATCTTTTTAGAGAAGAATAAGTGGTATGCTAAAACCGTTGCTTGTCACCAATTTCATTTGTTGAAGGATAAGCATAACATAATTCTTATTCTTGCTTCATCAAGGTGATTTCAATCCTTCTTCTGGAGTTGTTCATGATATCAAATTCTCGATTTGAAGTTGTTCATCTTTTTCTTTTCCGGAGTTCCAATTTTTTTAAAGTATCTCTTCGTGAAGTTCCATCTAAATCTTTGCTCGCCCTCAATCTTATTCTTTCAACCTTCATTTATTTTGAGCATTCTTTTGTATAAGGAGGTTCTTCATGGTGGTTCGTCAAGGATTTTATATATTCTTAATACGTTCTTCAAGTTTCTTGTTGGAGGACCTCAAGTACTATTTCTCTTGCACTTCAACGTGCAATTCCTTCTACCTTATCTTTTGAGATGGTATTATAGAAGTCTTGATTCATGAGGAGTCTCGAAGACAAGTTATGAAGAATGAGATAATTAAACCCATCATTTTCTTCCTTGGAGTTATCTTGGATTGGATTTCACCTAAAGCATTTCCTAAGGATTCTTGCTATCATGGTGCTTATCAATGATCCAAGTTCTCAATGTACCCTTGTGGTGAAAGAACTTTTGCATATCTCGTTGCTCCCAAGCAATCATTATTTTCCGATAGTGGCAGGTTGTCACCTCATAAGTTTGAGATGTTTTCCATAAGCCCACGACAAGCTTTTTCTTCCAACAACTCCGTTCAATCCTTATTTGTAAGGATGATTTTCAAATTCAAGTGTGGTAGGAATTGTCATTTTCTTCTCCGTTCTTTTCTCTCTAACGATCTAGCTTCTATTCTTTTGTTCAACCATCATCTCATTTTATTTTGTCAAGATCATGTTCGTACCCTTGTTCATCCATTTAACCAGAGTGTCGTGTCCTCTTTTCAAGTTCTTGCTATCTTATCAAGTTTCGCTTCTATTCCAACCGAAGTGCTGCCAAAATTTCTTTTGAATTATTGATTGTGTCTCGTGCCATTCTTCATCTCTTGCGTCCTTCAAGTTCCGTTGGTTTCACTCGTTTGTCAATGAAGCAACTAAGTTTTACCTCTACCTCTTGGTCTTTCTCTTCCGCTTCTCATTCTAAGATCTCGGGGCAAGATCTCTTGTTAGTGGAGGAGAGTTGTAACAGCCCGAGACCAATGCTCCAGAAGATTCCGCTTTTATTTCCATTCTCGTCGTGTGATTTGTTTGTTTGTCGCATTCATCATCGCATCATTCGCATCATCCGAATTGCGTCGGCACTCCGTTGCGATCATTTTTCAACAGATGCATCCGTTCGTAGTTGTCGGTTCTCTCCGTTTTGTCGTCGATCGTTTCGAGTCTAACCACACACGCACGTGCTCGCGGCATCGGTAAGATATTGTTTTTAAAAGTATGGATAAAAGTTTCTCGGATTGGGACGAAAGTTGGTGTGCGGTCTTGTTTTATTGTAGGTAGACCGCCTGTCGAAATTCGCGCAATCGGAGGTCGTTTGATACCCGAACGGTCAACCGTAGCGGCATCGTCATCGGTTTATTCGTCGGACGTTTTCAGTATTTAAAAAACCTGTCACGGGCCTCAATCTTCCCTCTCATCCCCACCTAGCCCAACTACACAGCCCACCGCAGCCCACCTAAACCTCCCCCGCGACCGGAGCCATACGATTGCGATTGAACGGCTCGAATCACCCCAAAATTCTCAAACCCTAGCCAAAACTGCTATATATGGACATTCCCCACGTCATAAAATGGCCTCCCTAGCCTCCACCTCCCTCCTCCTCGCATTCCGTGCTGGACCAACCGCGCCATCGCCACTTGGCGCGCCGCCAGCTGGCGCCCGTAGCCACAGCCACGTCGCCACCCGTGCCGCCCTCCCCACTCCCGCAGTGCCACGTGGCCTCCTCCCCACAACATCCTGCCCCGCGCTGCCTCGGACCTCCCGGCTCTAGCGAAGCCCGCCTCGGGCCGAACCGGCCCAGAGCAGCCCGCGCGCGCCGCCGCCTGCCGGTAGCAAACCCTAGCGCGCCCGCGCATGCTGCTCGCCACAACCGCCGCCGCTGCTGCAGGCGTTCACCAGCCGCCGGAGCTCCTACGTTGCCGTGCCGCTGTAGCGCGTTTGCCTCCCCACCTCTGCCACACGTGCCGCCGCCTCGCCGCTTTGCCTTGCCGCCGGGCCGAGCCGCCCCGTTGCCCTAGCAACCCCGCCGCGGGTCTCCTCCGCCCCGGAGCTCCCGCCGCTGCCAGCGACCGCCGGAGTGCGCACCGACCGCCGCCCTGGCCAGATCCGGGGAACCCTGCCAGGGATCCGTCGCCTCCGCTCGTCCCTGGCCTCTTCTGGCGATCACCGGCACCGTCTGCGTCCTCGTCGGCTGGCCATGGCCTCAGCCTCGAGCGGGATGACCCCGACCCGGATCTGCCCCGTCCTCGAACCAAACAAGCCTGACCCGTGCGGAACCTCCCCGTCCCTGCACCGTCCGGTCCAACTTCGCCCTGAGGCGGTTATTGTGGCTAAGTCCTTTTACCTACAAAAATCATCATATTGCCATGTTTGACTACATGTAGCCGTAGAACCGTGCATCCGATCTGAAAGTGTGATATATGAAAATTGATCTACGTTTTGTGCTCTACGTGATGGTGCCATTTGCATGCATAATAGGGTGCATTTACATGCTCAAAACTCTGTTGCAAAGTGCATTCCGTCGTAGACGATAAATCTGTTATTTTCTTCAATTTTGCACGGAAGATTGCATCTAATCCGTAGGCCTTTTGCATGTGGTGTCTTCATGAGTATTGCTCTATGTTATATCTACTTTGATGCCATGCCTCTGGTTGCTAGGTAGAACAGCATTATCATGTCTATGCCTTGCTCTCTAGTTGCTATCGTGTTAAAACTGTAATCTGTTAACGATGAGTTATGTTTTGCGAGCATCATACTAAGCAATCCATAACTATTATGAAGTTGTGCCAACGGAGTATTTT
This sequence comes from Elymus sibiricus, assembly GCA_039707655.1. Lineage (NCBI taxonomy): Eukaryota > Viridiplantae > Streptophyta > Magnoliopsida > Poales > Poaceae > Elymus > Elymus sibiricus. Next base: position 212,889,719 of record CM077665.1, on the reverse strand, counting down.
GTAGTGTGACATGTCTTCCTGCTGTTAGTATCCTTGCCATGCTCATAAATGGTTGTTATGCTACTGTTATTGCTATGGAAACATGCCTAGTCAAACTGCTGTTTTGGGAGATAGTATAGTTCACTAAGTCCTAAACTGCTATATTTTAATGCCATCTAGTGAGCTCGTTTGCTATTGATCCATGCTTCCACTCAATTTGCTGTTATGAGATGAATTGATGTGCATCATGTAAGCTACTGCCCCATGCCAGTTTGTGCATTCTAGATTGCTATAGCTTGTTGCTTCGTGGGTTGCAATATGTCTTGTTGCTGTTTTGGGCAGATTATAACTAAAACTTGTGTTGGTTGTTGTGGTTGAACCGTTGCTCCGTTTTGAACATGCCATATATGAAACTTGCTTAAAATTCCATGTATTTTCATAATAAATTGCTGCATCTATGATTTGGAATGTTTGTGGTTGTCGTTTGCATGCATTTTTCATTCATGGCATATTATCTTGTGTTTGTCATATCTTTTAGACCGTTGCTCCGTTTTAAACGTTTTATACGGGTAAATCACCTAGAATGACGTGTATAATCACATGGTGCACTTTATTTTACTGTTAAATAAATATAAATTATGGATAGTTTAGATCTGGACCACTTTCGAAATTAACATAGGGGGTCGTTTCGGAAATACTATAATGTGATTCCGGCCTCATTTAAAATGCCTTGATAAATAGTTTATTTATGCTTCTCCTCTTGCCATGTTCAACAACATTTAATATTGTCGTGTACCTAAACGGGAGTGAACTATGTAATTCAAATCTGGAGTCTCGGTTGCATATTGAGCTTCACTTAATGTGTAGTGGTTGATTGTTGAGATTGCCATGCCTTGTATATTTAAATGGACATGCATCATATTTGTTTGCGCACCATATCATGAGTATGTTGTGGTGTATCGTGTGTTGATTTATTGTTTCCGGATTGCTTCTTCTCGATAGAGTTCCAAAAGCGTTTGGAGTGTGAGAATTCGTTCGACTACGCCCCGTTCGTATACTTCACAGATTCGATCTTCTTCCAAGCGGGATCTCAAGCAAGATGAACATTTCCTTGGATACCACTACTATCATTGCCATGCTAGTTGTCTCGTTTCTATTGCTATGTTTCGCTACCTACCACTTTTTTGTTAAGCCTCCCAAAATGCCATGATAAGCCTCTAACCCCTCCACATCACAGCAAACCATTGTTTGGCTATGTTACCGCTTGCTCAGACCTTCTTATAGTGTTGCTAGTTGCAGGTACAAGTTGTTTCCATGCGACAACATGGACATTTTTGAGATATAACAATATTATTGATATTTAACTTAATGCACATTTATACTTGGTAAAAGGTGGAACGCTTGGCCTTTTGCACGGTGTTTTGTTCAACTTTTGCCGCCCTAGTTACTTGTGTACCGGTGTTACGTTCCATATTGAGTGCTCCTAGCATGCTTGGGGTTGTTATGGGGATTCCAATGATTTTCCTTTTGGGATAAAACTCTTCTGGCAAGGCCCGACATTGGTACTATATTCGCCCAACATAATAATACTGAACACCGTTTCTAAAGCATAGGGCGTCATGAACCCGAGGAGTTAATTCAACATAATATAGGGAGGGCCAGTGCTAATGGTGCTGGTCCTAAACAGAGTCGTGTGCGAGGCCAACCTGGGGCAACTCGGGTGATTTCTATCAGCCCACTATATGTTGCGCTCATCTGATTGTGCCCTGAGAACGAGATACACGGCTCCTATTGGGATTGTCGGCACATCGGGCGGCCTTGCTGGATTTGTTTTACCTTTTTCGAACGTCTTCTGCATGGCATTCCGAGGATACTTAGGGCTATCTCGAGGTTGAGGTTTTCCACCGGAATTCTGAGGATACTATGGGCAATCCCGTGGTTGAGGTTTTCCACGCAGCATGTGGTTAGTTTGTGATTGATGAGTTGGAGCACCCCTGCAGGGTTAAATATTTTCGAGAAGCCATGCTCGCGGTTATGTGGCAACTTGGAAATTTGTTTAACATCCGGTCATAGAAAACTTGAAGTAAACTCAAATAAAATACACCAACTGCGTGCGTAACCGTGACTATCTCTATTCGTGAGTTCTGAACCGAGAGAGAACATGGTGGGGTTATGTTTGACCGTAAGTAGGTGTTCAGGATCACTTAGTGATCATTACTAGTTCACGTCCGATTATGCGTAGATCACCCTTATTATTCTTGTACTCGTAAGTTAGCTACTCAAATACATGTTTAGTGCTTGTAGCAGCCTCACCACTTACCCATACCTCACCCATTAAGCTTTGCTAGTCTTGATACCCTTGCAAGTCAGATTGTTGAGTCCCTGTGGCTCACAGATTACTACAACAATAGTTCTAGGTACAGGTAAAGTGATGCTTTGACGTGAGAGCGATGCTTGTTTGATTTGGAGTTCTTCTTCTTCATCGATCATAGGATGGGATCTAGGCCGACAGCCTAGGATAGCAAGGATGGATGTCGATTTTATCGTTTGATTTTGTCCGTAGTCGAACCCTGCTCTTCTGTATGGTGATTGAATGTATTGTTGTATTTGAGGTGGTCATGATTTAGCTTGTGGCAAGTGTAAGCCAATTCCATATACTCATCTGCTCTTTACATGTACTTGCAACGATATCCATTCTTGCGAAATGATGAGATGTGCTTCTATCCCTGTCGAGGCCCTCGAGCCAAAATAAGGATAGGACTGCATCTTGGGCGTTACACGTATGCTCTAACCACCATGCTTCGGCCTTCAAGTGCTCCGACTCAGTATGTATACGAGCCTGTAATTCTGCCATCTAGGCGTTTTCGGCATCGATCTCTTGTTGAAGCTTGGTCATCTCCGCGTGAAGTTTCACCAATTCCGCGTTACGTGCTTCCTGGTTCTCCGAAGTGACAGGATTCTCCAAGAGTTTGGCCATCTCAACCATTAAGCCGCTCATGGCTTGAGCAGGCGTCTTGCCTGACTCGCCAGCACCATTTTGTGGCTCCTGCCGCCGACGGATCCTGAGCCACCGCTGTTCCCGCCATGTAGACGGTGACCTAATGGGTCTGCTCATGTGACTCCCTGGGAGGTTCCATCTCTACAGAGCCCCCAAGTCTGCCATCGTATATAGGACAGATCGATTCGATGTCTCCGATGGAAGATTCGCCAACAGAGTTGACGAGGGTGTCCCTTCTTCCTGCGGCTCATCCGAGAGGCTAACTCCCTGGGTGAAGCCGACAAAGACATGACGCCGGCCAGCTTGATGTCGGACGGGTTGTGCCCGCTGAGCCGGCTCGACGATGTTGGCGCAGATGTCCGACTCGGGCACCGACGTGCCAATTTTGCCGATGAAGACGTGGATCTTGCGGAAGGGGACCCGGTACCTATACTCGATTGAGTCGGCCTGGGGGCCCCAGCCTAAATCGTCGATGTAGAGCTTGCCGCGGCGGCTTTTGGTCATCTGACCAACCGCAAATCTCCCGAGCCCTGGAAGGGCTCCCTTTGAGAACTCAACTCCACCGGGCGAGGGCCCCACAGTGGGCGCCAACTATCGTGGTTTTGTCACGGCAGATGTTCTCTTAGGAGAACTTGAGTGTGAGGCCATCGCCTCTAAGTGGCGACTCAAAGGGGTTAATCAGGAACGAGAGACGAGTTTACCCAGGTTCGGCCCCTCTGATGGAGGTAATAGCCTACATCCTGCTTTGTGTCTATATTGATGATGATGTCGATTATAAGGGTGCGGAATCGCTAACCTAGCTTCCGAGGTGTGTAACTTAAGCCTTTCGGCCCTAGCGGCTCGCCTTTATATATAGGTCAAGACCTTGGGATTTACAAGAGTTCGAGTCGTGCTATGATTCGTGACCTACTATGTCTCTAACTCGCCTTGCCTCTCAAGCAAGGAATCCCCTTGCGTCTTTTGCCTCTTGGGCCTTGAGTCGCCATCTTCATGTGCTGGACCACCATCCGGATTATTGGTAAGCCGCCTTGCCTGCCTTGTCTTCAACGGCACGTCCCATCTTGAGTATAATTCACAAGCCACCAATATGCTCACACGGCCCAGTAGGTCAGGTTATACCATGGGGTTATATCCCCAACACCCACTGAAGAAGATGAAGGGGGAAGCTCACAGTGAATGTGCCACAGGGCTGACTGGGGTGCAGCCTGAGCCGGGAGCGGGCGGTACGCTGGAGCCCCCACTAGAATCAGCAGAGCACGGTGGTGTCGTCTATGTTTGTGAGCCCGTGAGGCCTGTACAGCCACCTGAGTGGATCCTCTCCCTGATCCGGGAGGAGGGGCCTTCGGCAGGGATCCGCCCTGAGGGGGGACGCAGGCGCCGGCATGGAGGCTGCCTCGAGCCCCGAACTATCGCCGGGGGCCCATAGCCCGGGGGCGGCCGTGCCCAGCCCCATCCATCCGGCCGAGATGGAGGTTGTGAGAGACCCTGACCGCCTGGAGGAGCAAGGGTCTTCTTCAGTTGCGACCCCAGGCATGCCCGACGACAAGGCAGCCCCCGGGCCCTCCAGGCCACGAGGGGGGGACGTATGAGGGATGAGGAGTCGAGCGCATCTCGGACCTTAGCCCTGGTGAGACCCAACGCCCTACTACAAAGACGGACCCTGTGCCGCGCCCGCCAGGCCCTCACCTCCCTAGAGGCCAACCTCATGACCAAGGAAGAAGATCTCTGCCAGGAGCGAGAGCGTCTCACGAGGGGCTGGCGGCAGCTGAGTGTGGCCGTCAAGCTCAGACACCGTTAGGCTGATGCCGCATGGGGGAGAGGGAGGAGGCCGTCCAGAAGGCCCGGGAGCTCCTTGAAAGGGCGATCCGAGGCACGGAAGAGGCTACCCATAGCCTCGCAGAGGAGGAATCCGCGGAGAATTACTTTGAGAACCGCGCCGCGAACCGTGCAACCCAACTCGACTCCCGAGAGGCAGTGGTCACCCAGCATGAGAGCAGGGCCACAGTCCTTGAGATGTACCTAGGTGCCTGGGAACACGAGGTCCTACAGGTTGTCATTGAGCAGGAGAGGGAGAGGGAGGGCCTGGAGAACCTGGAGCGCGGTGTGACTGCCATCGAGGTGTCCTACCAGGAGCGTGTCACGAAGGACAATGCCTTGATCGCAAAGAGGTTGGTGAACTACAAGGAGGACGTCGACCAGCGGTCCCGGGGCAAGGCTGCCACGAAGGGCAAGGCCCTCGCTGATAGCACGCGGCGAACCTTCTCCAGAAACATGGTGAGCTTGACGCCGAGATTGCCAGGCTCAACAGGCAGCTCGAGGTGTCGGAGGTCGAGAAGAGGAGCGCGGTCGAGCTCCAGGCAGCGACCCGGTGCGAGCTGGAGGATCTACAAGCATAGGTGGGGGCTATTAGCGACGAGGTGCAGCGGACACATGACGAGGACGCCCGGAAGCGTGGTGAGCAGCACTAGCGCTCCAAGATGTTCCAAGAGCTTGCAAACCGTGCCCGCAACGCCGTAGCCACCTTTTCCACTGAGAGGGTCAAAGATCCCCTGGAAACAGACGACGCCAGTTACCTGACCTTCTGGACGCGGGTTGTGGAGCGGCTGGAGGCGGGCCCCGCGTGATGGAACGAGGTTCTTGACGCCGAGTGCCGTGACCTTCTGCGCCAGGCGTCAACCCGCGTCTTCAGCAACCTGCTGCGTGCTGACGGTGGCTTCGAATTTGACACGGTGTCATCCCCAGTCCCTGAGGAGCTTCATGGAGAGCTCGCGAGGGCGGTGTAGGACATATGACAAGCTTGGTGGAGCACTTCTTACCCGCCGGGGAGGGGTCCGGAGAAGGTAGCGGTGACCCTGCCGCTTAAGCTCTCCTTGCTCTTCTTCCTGTAACAGGGTGCATGCGGCCCCGCGGGGGTGTGAAGAATTTTTCTGGCAATCTTATATTAAGTACTTTATCATTTATGCATTTTCTCTTTTCTCATGAGGTCCTTCTTCCCTTTTTACGTTGCCCCCAGTGCACTGTGTCGCTGGGACCCAGCCCCCAAGACGAGCTACATCATCGCTGGTATGCCAAGAGCGTGTGTCTGGCAAGGCCAGAGGGTGTAGGGCTCTTAAGGCCGGTAGGAGTCCCTGAGGCGCGGTGCTCAAGGTCCCCCCTTGATGCGTAGGCGGCTCGTGCCAAGTGAATCAGACCTTCTCGAGAAGGAAGCGAGAGGGAGGAGACCCGTGGGTGTTTGAACTTAGATCCTTTGAGGTGTGTGGCCCGGGGAGGACCCTCCGTAGAGAATGGCTCGCGAAGCGTGTTTCCTCGCAAGGCTCCATTGCAATCGCGGCCTGCCGCTCGCCAAGCCTCCCAGGGGGAGGCCCCGCGGTCCTTCGCTATCCTGCATCAAAGAGGTTGCCAAACTTCTGCGATTTATGCAGCAGGGCACGCTCACGGGTTCGCCTATGGGTGTTATGCGTGGAGACTAGAGCACCAAGGACCTAGTGAGGTGACGTACACGGGAGCAGGCCCGCGAGCCAAAGCTCGGTCACTTGGGTCACTGCTGTGAGTAACCCGAGCACAGACACCGTGCCCAGCTCCCACTCGCATGACAGACACGGGGAGAGAGCGCGACTTGAGGCGCCCTGACGCACGCGGGCACTTTTTTTTGGTGGAAATGAACTTTACTGATGCATGAAATGAGTTCATTACATAACAGAAAGGTACATGCTGTTGTGCTGCACACGGGTCAGCTCAAGGTTAATGCAGCTAAAAAGTGCCCTCGTGAGGTGACGGAGATGCTGCCGCGACGGACACGGGACATCCTGAGGTTAGTGCAGCTGAAAAGCGCCCTCGTTACGTTTGGAGATGCTGCCATGACGGACACGGGACAGCCTGAGGTTAGTGCAGTTGAAAAGCGGCCTCGTTACGTTTGGAGATACTGCCGTGACGAACACGGGACATCATCAGGTTGATGCAGCTGAAAAGCGCCCTCATTGTGTGACAAAAATGTTGCCGTGACGGACACGACACAACCTGAGGTTGATGCTGAAAAGCGCCCTCATTTTCAAAATCCACCAGCGCGGAGCATGGGGCTTCCACGTAAGTGGGAAGGGACCCTCACGTGCCGAGGGCAGCATAGGTAGAGAGAGCCCCGTAGCGTGTACAACTCCATCTTGCTCGTATCCATGAAAACAGACAGAACTTACGGTGATGGTGGGCGTTCCATGTGTTTGGCACCGGAACACCCACCGCCGTCATCAGGGTGGAGATTGGTCATGGACCACTTGCACATGCCTTGCGGCATGGGACTCCAGACTCATGCGCATTAGCCTCTCGAAGGTGGTTGCAACCCCCTTCAAGCCAAATAGCATGCACATGAGTGGATATGGAGAGGGGGTGCCTCACGAGGCGAGCCTTGTTGATGGAGATGTAGTCGATGCACATGCGACACTCGAAGACAGGGGTGGGGTCGACGGTCAGCCTGAAGCTATGAGCTTCGTAGCCGTCTCCCGCATCCTGGAGCATGCTATCCTCTCGCTCCCTAGGCGGTTGAGGCACTTCCTGGCGCTTGACGGTGCGGGCGTGCCGGCACACCGTCGAATGATGCTCGATCGCCTCTCTCTGCAGGACTGGCTTTCCTGATGTTGTCCAAGCCGACGCACCGGAAACGGCCCGATGGTAGATGCTGAGCGCGCCTTCCTATTAGGGAGAGGGGCCACCTCCGGTGGCGAGGGAGGTGTTTGCACCACACCTGTCCGGCGATGCCCTCCCGAACTCACCCTGATCCTGAGGGAGCAGGGGCTCCTTCATCGCAGGTGACTCCTTGGCAAGCCTGAAGATATCCTTGTTGGCAGGGTGCTCAATGGAGACGACCTTGTAGGCGTGCTCGACGGTGTGGAGCGCGTCGTGCTCATCGCAGTGGGTGGTTAGGGTACCGCTGCAGCAAGTCTCCTTGACGGGGTTGTAGGTGTGGTGGGTCACGGCCGTGAACTTGAAGAGCGTCGGATAGCCCCCGGTGATGTCAACGCCTCTATCAGGGGCCTTACGGTTCTAGCATCCAGCCACGGCAACGTAAAGGAGAACGCAATCTTGACGGCTGCGTGCTCTCTCGAGGATCACGTTGGCGCTGGGGGCACATGAAGGACGGTCCGACCGCTGCGGGTGACCCACGCGGCAGCAACGGAGCGCGGGCCATTGGAGGAGGACGAGCGTCGCGCCCAGCCCGGTCGGTGCGCGACGGGGGAGCCGATGGAGAGAGGGAGGGCGCCAAGCCATCACGCGCGATGTCGATGAGCTCGGTGATGCGCCCAAGCCAGGCGTCATAGCTGTCCTTGGTGGGGCGATAGTGCAGCAGCTCCCGTGCTATGAGCAGCGCGTTGTGTAGGGCAAGATGGTCGCATCGCACAAGCGAGGACGCGGTGGTGGAGAGGCCACTCGCACGCTCATTCGCCGGAGGGTGAGCGGAGGCTGCCGCCCGCTCCCCAATGGGCTCGGTGACGGAGGGACGGTGCCGCCCTGGAGAACTTCGAGGGGTGAGAGCCGCATGGACCCTAGCGGCGACTCAGTGCGCAGGGCATTGCCGGCGAGGGACAGCTTTGTCCATATCGATGTTGGCCTCGAGGTCGAAGGCGCGCAGACGGCAAGCCCCCCTACCTGGCGTCCCAAATGTCGGAGTCTGGGATCTGCGTCCAAGAACTTGTCCGTGGATGAGATTCAAACACCAGGGGGCTTGGCTTGGCGAACTACAACTCAATAGCGAACACAAGAGGTTCAACTACGAGCTCGCTGCTGCACACCGGACATGACAGGGACACACGAGCCACCCAGGTTCGGGGCACCGTTCTGGTGTAACACCCTACTCCTGCTTTGTGTTGGATTGCTCTGCATGGGGGAGCTGTGCTCGAGCTACAGGAGGTCTTAGGGAGAGAGAATGACAAGATCCCCTTACATTGAGGCGTCCCTTCCCCCTTTGTAGTGTCTTGGTCCACTCCCCCGAAAACATTGGCGGGAAAGGATAGCCACAGGGCGACAATTCAAAGGGGGATAGTAGTCTTCGTGACACACCGGTGGGCTCGGTGATGATCTTCTTCCTGCAGCGCCGATCCGTTCTGATCTTCTTACAACAAAGGGTAAACACTTTGGGGCTTGCTTTAAGGGAGGCGGGCTCCACCGCCTCCCTTATTACCAGAATGGAGACTGTCTTGCCCTCCCCCTGTGTCCTCGCCATGACATCAGGGGAACAACCTTTGTGGAGGGGGGCACGCCCGACGACCGGCCCCATACAAACCGCCTCACGAAGCTACCCTGCGAGGGAGGCCTCACGAGGCGCTTGCGCCCGCCAAGTTGCCTGGACAGGGCTAAGCTTCGTGCAAGGGGACCTGCCCCTCGCGAGGCAAACCTCTTGGGAGAGGAAAGAGGGGGGTCAACTATTCTTAGACCGCCCACCGCCGCCTCCTGGTGCGACGGGCAGACGGGCCGTGGTACCGCTGGTCCAACTGGGCTGACATTCTTGCCGCAAAATGACCGTCACTGTAACAGCCCGAGATCGACGCTCCTGTTTCCTTCCAAGTATTTCGAGTCTCATCGTGTGATTTATGTGTTTGTCCCATTCATCCTCACATCATTCGCATCATCTGCATTGCATCGGCACTCCGTTGCCATCATTTTTGAAAACTTGCATCCGTTTGTAGTTGCTGATTCTCCCCGTTTTTGTCGACGACCGTTTCAAGACCAACCACACAAGCACGTGCTCGCAGCATCGTTAAAATACTATTTTAAAAGGCTCGTATAAAACATTCTTGGAATTGTAGGTAGACCGACGAAAGTTGGCGAGTTGTCTTAATATATTGTAGGTAGACCACCTACCAAATTTTGTCGCATTCGGTGGTCGTTTGATACCCGAACTGTTAACTATAGCGGCACTATAGTCGGTTTATTCGTCGGACGTTTCAGTTTATAAAACTCCGTTACCGGGCAGCAAACCTCCCTCTCTTCTTCGCCCAACCCCCTCTAAATAGCCCACTAAGGCCTACCCTAGCCTACCCCTCCAACCGGACCGTCCGATCGTGATCTGAGGGACAAAAACTTACCCAAAATCCTCAAACCTTAGCCCCTGCCTGTTTAAGCAGCTTCCCCAAGCCAAAATAGCCTCACCTAACCTATAGCCTCCTCCCACCTCGAAATATGCGCCTCCCAGTTGTGCTCCCCCACTTATCGCCACTAGCTGCAACTCCGCCACCAGCCTTCCCCAACCGCATGGTGCCACGTCGCCTCCTAAGCCTCCAGCCAGCCTCCAACAACCACAGGCCCGGCGCAGCCGTGCGGGCCCGAGCCTCCCGCCGCCGCAGCCCACGACCGCGCCTCCTGTCCTCCCGACCGGCGACCCCGCCAACCTCGCCAGAGCGCCGCCCTGTACCTACGCCGGAGCACCCCAGGTGCACCGCCCCACCTCGCCTCCTCTGTCGTGGCCTCGCTGCCGCATGTCACAGCCCTCGTCGGGAACCACTCCGCCCCGTCCGGATCTGCCTGGATTTGCCACCGCCCGCCGTCAGTCCCCTTCGCAGCCGCCGTCGCCGTTCAGAACCGCCCGCCGCCATGTCTTTGTGCTCGTCCAGGAGCACGGGACGAGCGAGGACCTCCCTCTCGAGCGCTCGCCCTAGCGCTCCAGGGCCACCTTCCAAGGCCCGACCCGCACCGTCGCTAATGCCCAGACCAGGTCCATCTACAGCGCCGCCGGCCTCTCTCACACAGCAGGCCCAGCTCCTCCTTCAGCCCATCACATCCACTGCCCACTATGAGCACCACCCGCCTAACAGACGCATGTGCGCTATTTACTTATTATGCGCTCAGTACCTGCCTCCCCGTTAGCTGCAGATTTGGCCCATATGTGTTTGTTTTCCTGTCCAACGAATTTTGCTAATTATCCAGACAAAACAGAATTGAAAAAAAAACCTATAGTTCATGCATTTAATAACTTTTCAACCGTGCATTGGAGTAAAAAACTTTATATATGAAAAATGTTCAGATTTTTTTTAGATTAATTATATCCAACTTTCACACATGATAAAAAAATTTAAATCCGTTTTTTGCATTAATTTGCCTAAATTCCATGTTAAATCGGTTTAATTCATAGCTAAATAACGTAGGTTCTATGCATGTGTATCCTTCATGAGTTTGTTCTTTGTGATGTGCAACATCATGCCATGCCATGGGTTTTCACGTACAACATCTACATCATACAATTTGTTGCACTAATGTGGCGTTCACGCTAAATCTGTTTTTCTGTTAACGAAAAGTACCGTTTTGCGAGATTCATACTAAGCAATCCATGCCTCCTTTGAAGTTGTGCCTATTGTCGGCGTCCTGGGAATGGGGGTACCCAGACTTGCCTGCCTGTGGCCCAGGGCGTGGCCCGCTTCGACGGTCCGTACGGCATGGCGCGGCTTCACTCAAGACAAGGCCCTTGCGAGAGTCCCACCCTTACGAGGAGGACAACGCCAAGGCTCCCATAAGGAGGAAGCCTCCCCAGGTCCCCTCCTGAGTGGCAGAGATCTCTATCCAATACTTGGCCTCGAGAGGTCAAGGATGACGCAAGCCGGGCCAGGCGGGCACCAACGCGCGCAGAGGAGATAGTTTCCCCTTTAATGCAAAGGAGGCAGGGGCATACGCGGGTTCCCGAGGAGTCCCACCAAAGGTTTCCATTCCGGTGCAACAAGACTGGGCCAGCGGGCTCAGCAGGACGGATGTCATCGGCGAGCCCACCTCCGCATCACTATCAGCTACTTTGCAGGCGAAGACCGCCTTTCGTCAGGATAAAATGTACCTTTTGTCCCCCTTCGAATTTGGCCGTTGTGGGATCCCTTCCCACCAGTGTGATAAGGGAAGAGGACCCGGGTCGCTATAAATAGAGTCTAGGCTGCTCCGTAGAGGTGTACGGACCGAACACCACCCGAGCACCCCCGCGAGGTTACTCACCACTGTACTAGTTCATCCACAAACCTCCTCGTGAGGCAATCCACCAAAAACAGGAGTAGGGTTTTACGCTTCACAGCGGCCCAAACCTGTGTAAATCCCCATGTGATAGTCTTCTCCCCGATGATTGTGAGAGTTCGTTGGGCTATGGTGTCGAGCTGTGAGCTTGAGGTCGAAGCTGGTGGGGATCTTCGCACATGCCCCTGAGTTCGAACCTCTTTGGGTTTTGTGGAGCCCGAAATCCGACATTTGGCGCGCCATGTAGGGGGCGTGTTGAAGTCTTCCTCAAGCTTCGCTTCTTCTCCGCTCCACCGCTCCGATGGCTGACGCTCGCCAAGCCCGCGCCGAACGCCGGGCTGCTCGTGTCGCCCAGACAGCGCCAGTGGGCCGCACCGCCGTGCGTCGATCTGCCTCTCCCGTGGCCGACGCCGCCACGGGCCCAGATGCCCACGAGCAGCAGGACTCGTCACAGCCGGTCACCGCGCGGCGCGACGGCCGCACTGCCACTCCATCGATTGTTCCAGCTACTGGGTCGTCCTCCCACGCTTGCCCCGGGCAGGCGCGCGGGTCGGGCGCACTCCTCATAGCGCGCGAGCAGCTGCGTTACCGCCCTGCCCCCAACCGCTACGACGACTGGCTCTGGCGCATCGCAGAGCTCGTCACCGCAGCCAGCTATGCCTCGGCGCTCTCCTACTCGCTCCGGCCCCCGCCCTCTCTGGCAGGCGACGTGGCCCATGATGCGCCGCCCCCTCCTCCCCAGCGCGACGTCGACCCCGAGCCCAGGCGTGAAGCACACCCGCGCGACCAGCCGCGTGGGCCCCCAGCGAGGGTGATGGATGAAGTAAGCTGCCAGGTGGTGCCACGGCCGCGCGCCGACGCGCGAGCGCTCCCCGCGCCGTTGCGCCAGCGTCATGACCGTGTGCCTCTGGAGGCCGCGGCGTAGGAACGCCAGGACCAGGCCCCACCTGTGCACGTGATGCCCATGGGCGCGGTTGTCACACCCTGTGTTTTGCCTCATAACTAAGTTATCATGACTCAAAAATTAGGGCAAATTAAAACTTTTCGAGTGCCTATGAATGTTTGACTTGTGTGCTATTTGCTTGCTTGTTTGATTGCTTGCTGGTGCTCTATATTCATAAAACTCCCTCCTACTCTCAAACCTCTTTTCCTTGATCAAAACTCTTTTCCAAGGATCATACCATGTGTGTAGTACCTAAAACTATTTTTATCAAAATTTATTTTGGCCAAAAAGGATTTATTGAAATTAGGTTATCAAAAAAGCCCTGAATTGAGGTTTGTACTACAAGTCCTCAAATTGGGTGGAATATTTTACACCAAAGGCTTTCTTTGAAACCCACTATATATATGACTTCCCAAACCCACCAAATATTATTTTTAAAGATTATTTTACTATTTTATTTAAAGGCTTTTTCTTCAGGCCAGAAGTGGTCTTTTATAGGGAAAAATTATTTTTATGCTTTCAAAATATTTGAGAAAATTTAGGAAAACTCAGTGGACATATATTGTCCATATATAAGAGTTTCAACACATGGTCATATTCAAAATATTGGACAAATCCCTTCAAAACCATTTCTGCCTATTTTGAGCATTTGAAATATTTCTATAAGAAATATTCTCAAATAAATCCAGGAAAATACTAGCATGTCACATATGATATATGTGATCATCTTGCCAAGTTTCATCTCAATCAAAATTGGTTTGGTTCACCAAATAATCCCAAAACCCTCTCTGTCCAGATCCAAATTTGGACAACTCTACATTGCCAACTGTCCTTTAATGTTCCAAAACTTTGTGGACATGTTGTAATCCTCCAATAATGCCTCCACAACAAGTGGTGCAACAAGGAGAACAGATTCACTTGTCCAAACCCCCCCCCCCCCCAAACCCATTTCTGTTGATTTCAAGAATTGGAAATCTTTGCATTATCAAGTTTCCCAATTTGGTCCCAAACTTTTTGTGCATGCTCTAATCCCCAAATTATGCCATCACACTAAGTGGTGCATCAAGGAGAATAGTTTTGCTTAGCTTGATCTAAGCAACTCGATTTCTGCCCATTTCTAAGGTTTACTAAGTTTGCATTATCAACTTTCTTCAATTAATCTGAAAACTTATGATCAGGACAAAATGGACTTACCATTTACCTATGGTGAATCTCAAGGCCATAAGATTCCTCTGCACAGCCCAACCACAGCAGAAACACCTTCATCCATAAGCTTGTGGACAAGGAAAGTTGACCCAAAAAGATTCTCCTTGCTCTCAAACTTTTACCACAGTCACTCACATACCTCTTTTACCTCATCTAAATTATCGGGGGGTAAAATCCCTCATTTTCACTGTTTGGATAGCCTTAGCATGCCCATTCTTCCTCTCTCCCATTATTCTATGCATGCAACTGCCCCCAAGTTTTACCACAACACCCATGGCATGTTAATGCACATTTACAAACCCAAATAAGGCATGCTCATGTGGAAAATATGAGCAATACCTCTAAACCTTGATTATGGCAGTAAATGTGGCTTTGTACTACAAGTACCTTACCCTTTTATCTACCTGATCTGAAACTTGGTGGACATATAGTCCTTCCATGCTTGAGGCCACTAGACATAGTGTTGTGCCAAGTGGACCACAGTAGAAACTCTTTTTCTAAGCCCCAAGATTTTTGTTGCAAACTTACCCCCAGTAAAAACCCCACCTAACAAGCTCCATTTACCTTGAGAATTTTTCTATACTCTACTACATGTGTGCCTCACACGCCAGACATCATTGGCCGACCAAAACGGTGCCCTGGACACGCCCTAGCGTGGTGACAATGCATCAGACATGCACAATTGGTGCTCTCCCGACAAAGGTTGTCCTGTAGCATGCAACCAGCTCCGGCAAATCATCCCAGCGCGCCAGGGGATTCCCCTTTGCTTCCCATGCCCCTCCCCAACGCCAGAATGCGGCCAAGGGCAGCTGTGAGCGCGTGCTCGCCGCGCCCGAAGCGCACCCGAGGCACACCCGAGCCCCTCTCGGTCGCCCCTCTACTTCAGTCCCTCCCCCGAGCTCCCTCTCGTGCTGGTATCACCTCTCCCTCTCCCCTAGAGCTCCAGGACCAGAGCCCCTTGGCTCCCGTGGCCTTCTCCTCCTCCAATGGCCGCCATTGCCGCCGTTCAGCTTCACTCGAATCCGAGCGAGTCAGCCTCCCCTCATCTCGATTTCCACCTCTAGGAGGACCCCCGCGAAAACTACAGCCTCCCTGGCAACCCGAGGTCCATTCCCGTAGTCGAACCATGCTCCCGCGTGACGCTGGCGCCGCCGTCCGCCCCTGCTGATGGCCGCTCGCTTCGGGCACCTCCGCGGCTCACCCAACCACCTCAGGGCATGACGTGGATCGGGGCATTCGCCCGGACCACCGGCTCAGCGCTCGCTTTGGTGGAACAGCCGGAACCGTGGCGACCGTCGGCCCTCCCTGCCCCTGACGCGAGGAAGAAGAAGGGGGGAGCGGGAGAGAAGGAGTGGGACCGGCGGGACCCACCTTTAGGCGACACAGAGACGGGCCCGACGATTCAAGTGGAGACGGCCTCCACCGTTTCCGCCTTCCCGCGGTGGAAGCGCATTCGGGGGAAGGCGCCATCGACGTGGCCGGCTGGCCGCGCGGCTAGACTGCTGGGCCGGCCCGTCTGCTTATCCTGCGCCATGTGCGCTAAATAGCGCACTAGGTATAACCTTTGCCTTTTTGTTTTATTTATTTCTCTTGAACTTGTAAAATCCATAGAAAATTTATAGTAAGTCCAATCCTTATGATTCAAAATCCTTGATGTCTCTAAAATCATGGGCTAACCAAATATGTGCTTTGCAACATTTTCCGTACAATATTTTCTGCTCCACCAATAATTTTGTCATTGCTTTTATTATAAACACCATCTTGTAAAATTCTTAGAGTACTTATATCAACTCCAAATGGAGTGATTCAAATTCCCAGAGGCTCTAAATATCATGCCCTATTTGTATAGCCATGTTGAACATTTTACCATGCACCTATTCTGCTTGACCAAATTAATAGCTCCATTTTTCCTTCATTTCATCTTAGGAAAATCATAGGAAATTCATCCCAACTCCAAACCCAGTGAAACCAATTCCTAAATGTTTATAAAATCATGCCCTATTTGTTGGGTACATTCACCCATTTTTATAAAAATGATTTCTGTAGACTCCTTAAAGGATCGTCATTTCCTCCAATTCCACCATTTAAAAATGTCTCAATGATCCAACTCCAATAGAGCCATATTTGGTATTTTTCTTATGACGAGAGAGGTCCAAGAAAAATATATTTCCTATTTATAGGGCACTTTTATTTTTCTGCTTGTGAAGTTGCTTATTATGATTGTTCCGGCGATAGTTGACGAAGTAGATGGAATATTCGGAGTGGACGAGAAGCGTGTGAATACCTCGAAGACTTTGCTGAGCCAGGCAAGCAGCCCTTTGACCATGACTATGAAACCTTTTATTGCATGGCATATAGCACATTATTCCTTGATGATGACCATGTTGATGTGGTATTCCCCTTCGGTGGGATACCTCCAGTCCTTTTTGTTGATACTTGCATCGTGCATGACCCTACCTCCTTATGAGGGTTGTGCGGGTGGGAGTAGATAGGATGCTTAGTAGATGATATGCAAATGGGATCTGGAATATGCATGGTGATGGCAACAAAAGTGATTTCAAAGACTTTTCGAAAACCCCGTCGGGTGCCACTAATGCCCGAGGGAGATGATGTTGTGCTAGGTAACCCCTTGGGAAAGAAGTGGTGTACGGGACCAAGTGAGTGTGTGTGGTTTTCGAAAACGTATTGGAGTAAGTGGCGACTGTTATTCCAACCATACATGTACAACCACTCTACCCCTATATGGGAAGGGGCTTTGTTGATTACTTTGGTCGGTGCTGACAGAGAGTCCACATTACTAGTGGCGGGAGTGACGTGGTCACTCTTGATACGGGGTCGTGCTTGGTAGGGCGACCATGCGCTGTCTTTACAGGCACCGGGCACACCGTTGGTCCCTTCATGGATGGTACGATCTGGAGCGAGGCTCATATGATTTACATCATGAGGGATGTGTACCAATCGAGTGGACTCTTTGTTTAGTATCGTCAGGGGAAAGGCATTGTTCGGGTGCTTACCTCGGGTATGAAATGTACCACGAGTCGTGGATGACACGGAAGTTCCTCGAGTCTTGTGGGTAAAGTGTGCAACCTCTGCAGAGTGTAAAACTATTCGAATAGCCATGTCCACAGTTAAGGACAGTTGGATGACCGCTCTTGTGCTACGTCCAATGTTTACTAAACTTGGCGCGTGTGTGTGTTGGTGACAAAGATGAAACTTGAGATAAGTCTCATGACTTGGTATGATGATTGAACATGGGATGTTCACCCCCCCTGCTTATGATGATAACTGTGACTTGTTCACATGAGAACCTGTCAACATTTTATGCATGCTTACTTAAGTTACTTGATCATGTCATTGCACATGGGATCTTTCTGCAAACTTACCTAATTAAGTGCTATATCATGCTTGTTATTGCCTTGTTCCAAACATGGGTTGCTTACGAGTACATTCAAAGTACTCATTGGCTTGCCACTGTTTATTTTATTGGCCAGGCATGAAAAATCAGGTTATGACGAAGATTGCCTTGGTGACGAACACGCGAGCTAGGACGCTTCCCAGTCAGAATGCCTATAGGGTGAAGGCAGATGGCATGGGTTCACGCTACCATTGAAGATTTCCTCTGCGAGTTTATGAAGACTTAGACGTAAAGGCCATATCTGAGTAAAACGGTATGTAATGGATGTAAGACTCTTGTTATTCAGTTTCTGTGTGTTCAGTGAGCATTGATCTCTGGGATCACTGTGCACGTACATTCGGTGATCACGACTTATGAGTCAGGGTCCCCACAGAGCTGGTATCAGATCCATCCTGACTGTAGGAAGCCCTTAGTTAGCATGGACGTTAGTTAGAACAAAACTATTTTTCCAGACCCTGCAAAATTACTTACAAAACCATCATAATTCTCACCTCTCCTAAAATTTCAAAGGAAGCAAAGGATTTTGCCTTAGCACTTCCACCATTTTTCTCTTAAGCTCTCCTCGTCTGCTTTTCAAAACTTTGTAAACGGTCGCTACTACCCTTGTGCCCCTGACCACTGGATTCCTTGAAAATCCTCGTGGGTAACCCTGAAGGAAGCCACCTTGCCAGCATTCACACAAGCTTGACGACCCCATGACAAGACAATACCAGTAGAAGATACCTTCTCAAGGAATGAGGATATCAAGGCTCAAAAGATGGTGACCCCATCAACAGTGCCCCAGGTTGATGCAACCTTGGCCTACGATGATCAAGGCATAAGGTATGCAAGATCATGATATGCATCGCTAATAGAGCAATCCTGTCATTCTCGATCTCGTGTCGGCAACCACCGGTGGATGAGAACCTCGCCATTTGGTCCGCCTCACTATAGTGAGCAGGAAAACGGTTCTCATCAGCCCCCGCTCTTGGTGTCGATGATATCATCAATGTGATTGGCAGGATATAACTCTACCATGCCTTGTTAATGACATTGCATAAAAGATTGCCTACCTGGAACCCTCGACGTCTCAGAAGACAAGGAGGCATTGTCATGATTATGAAGACACCATAAGACCCTGTCAACAACAACTGTGAAGAATCACCTTCGTCGTCAACTCACTAGACCCGAAGTTGTCAAGGACTCTTCAGGCACAACCTGGATAGTTTCGACGAACAACAACAAGAGACATAGGGACACCTGACGAAGACCCTGAAGACTAAGCAGACTCTTGTCCGAGACGCGAAGCAAGGACGACTACTGAGTCCGAGGACCCCTAGGGTAGGATGAGTCGTGTATCCCCCATGCGAAGTCGAGTCTGTATGATGGTTCTGATAGAACCATGATTGTGTGTTGCTTGTTTTTGCTTGTTTGTGCTTTGGTGTAAGTCGCACTTTTGCCCCAGGCAACAAGTACGCGACTAAGCACCCACCTTATCTTAATAAGTGTGTTTTGCCTTTTCGGCACTTGTTTGATTGCACTTGCACTATACCACCCCCTTAGGAACTCTCCTCTATGCTACTTTCCCTCTTCCCCCTCTCGTCAATTGAAGACTGGAAGACAAGATGCACCCAGAATCCACCTCGACGGACAGCTAGCGTGGAAGACTATGATTACAATGTACTCAACCATACGCAACCCCATAGAACTATACTTTTCCCTCAAGATTGGAAACCCCTCCCTAGCCCAACCTAGACCTCACATGCTCCCACAGCTCAAACCTCTGATCACGTGTTTAATACGCGGATTTGCCAGATCACCTGATGAGCATCAATAACCCCTGCTTCCAACTGGGCTTATTACGAGACTTGTGATCATAGTGAACAGGCACATTACATCCCTAAGCCAGCACTTGAACTGATGATGCCATAGGGAAGAGTGTTCTGAGGATATATAACTATTAGGCTAATGAATTGACGAGGTTGTAATAGATATCTTGAGGAAGTAGTTGAGAGCCTTTGGTGGGTTACAAGGCTTAATAGTGGTAGACGAACTTGGTGGACCAAGATTGATAGAGTAGCATAACTTAATCCCCCCTTGAGCAAATTGGATTTAGTAGGACAATTATGATCACCAGCTGAGATTCTTGGAGGAACAAGTAGGAATTCTTAGTGGAAATGAGATTTGGATTTAAATAGGTAATCCTAATAGAGTGTTGGTATTAATCAAGACTACATGCTTCGGAGTAAATTGGATTTAGTCCAATGATCTTGATCATGATACCATCTTTCTCGGTGGATGATAAGTAGAAGGAATCGGATGATGTTAGGGATCTATATAAGCTCGATCTTGGAGTATTAGTTGGTCATGAGATTGGAAACTCGTGGGTATACTGTGATAATAGCCCTTGCAATGATATGTGGATTATATGAACTATATGAGATTATGCGGGACACCATCAATGCTAGATTTGTAGCAGTAGTGGATGTAATAGAGGATGATATTTGTGGATAGATTAATTGGATTCGTAGGAAGGAAACAAGATCTTGGATTGGTTTATTACGTGTTTCCGTAGCATAGTAATGCAGTGCCTTAGACCTTGGCTTACACATAGTCGGTTGCACATCAAAAGGGAAAAACATTCCTATCTACTGTTGACAACTTGGAGGACACGCCATGGCTCCTTGAAACTTCCACCTTGGCGACGGGGCCCCTGATCACCCAATGCTCATCCAGTGGCCCACATACTCCGGCCCATCAGAAACAGGTCGGCTATCCAAGGACCCCTTAATCCAGGACTCCCTCAGTAGCCCCCGGACTAGCCTCCAACGCCGGGGTATGTTCGGACAATCTTGTACACCGAAGTCTTCGGCTTGCGAGGCGAGTTCCTTCATCCTTTCTTGTTCGGCAACCATCCTATCATCGGTGAAATCCCAAATATCACGGGACTGCTGGGCCCATAGTAATAGCGTTTCTCGGTCTTCGCACATCGTGGGGAGACGAGCGGTTCAATAGCTTTTTACAAAACTACCCCTCCCATAAAGGAGGCACCACCCATTTAAACAAACTGAATCGTGGTCCAAGCCATATCTTCTTCTTCCCCATCGGAAAAAGCCTCCAGCGAAAGGTCTCCACTAAAAATGGCGAGCGCCCCCAGTTCCTCCTCGCATCCTTACGGATCCCGTCCCGGGGACTGGACGAGCTGCTCCATGTCCCTCCTTCGAATTCGTGACCTTGAGACCCAAGGGTATACCTTCCCTCCTCGGATCAGACAGATGTCCGCGCCGGTTTGCCATTCATCCGTTCTTGAGAGGGTTACTGGTGTTTTATGGAATCCAGCTCCACCACCTCACCCCAGGGTCTATTCTACACATCTCGGGCTTCGTCGCCCTTTGCGACATGTTCCTGGGCTGCGAGGCACACTTCGAATTGTGGAGGAAGTACTTCTGCCTCGTCCCTCGCACTCGAGACAAGACAATTTTTGAGGTTGGTGGAGCCGAAGTATGCTGCATAGCGGGGACGGGATATCCCGTGGGGACGCCAAAGGAGTCCGAAGAAAGGATTTCGGAATGGTTTTACATTGAGGACGTGCCCCTATTCGATCCAGCTCGGAGGGGTCTGCCCGAATACTCCGACGCCCCTTTGAAGAAAAGGTACAACTGGCACCCGAAGAGCCTGTCCCAAGAGGACAGCGTTGAAGTGCAGCGCTTAGCAGCTCGTGTGAGGGTACTGGCCCATCATAAGCTGACCATGATAGACGTCATGGCCGCCGCCATCACCCGGTGCGTCCAACCCCTTCAACAGAGGATACACCCCTTGTGGTGTTACAACGGGACAAGCGACACTACTCGCTCCTGAAGACTGGGCCATGCCGATCAAACAGCATTAGCCGCTGCTCTTGCCGACCTATATAAAGGGGAGCAAGAAGATTTTATTTGGCGGTCGACCAAGAAGGGATACTCAAGCCACAATCCCATCGAATGGGTGAGCCTTTCAACCCCGCGACCACAATTCGGGTTTTCAATTTGTCCCTTTTTGACCGAAGCCTTTAATTTTATGTGAACAGGAATGGAGGAGCTTTATCGAGACAGTTAACTGTCCGGCCCCTCAACCCGAGGACTATTCCCGTGATGATGATCCGGGCTTTCATGATGACCCGAATCTGTCAATCGAGCTCGAAGACGGGGTTTTCTATCAGGAGGGCCTTGATGGCTCCAAGGTGACTATCATAGCCGATTACCCTGGATCCTTCCCGTCCCCTGCGACAAGCAAGAAAAAGAAAAACTCATCCCGCAAAAGGCAAGTTTCCTCCAATGACCCAAACACGCCGACTCCTACTCCCAAGCGCCGTAGATCCGCACGACATACATCGGCAACGGCGGCAATGCCTGGGTCGGAAAGCAACAAGGATCCGACAAGTGCGCCGGTCGTGGGGACGAGCCCGCCCATGAGTTCATCTCAAAGGTATTTTGCTAGACTATTTGATTTATTATCATGATTGATAGAGCCTCACAAGAGACCTTATGTCGAAATATTCAGGCAAAGAGTTCGGCCGTCCCCCACCGAGGATGTCGCCAGGATGTCCGGCGGTGCTCAAGATTCCAGGCCTTCCGCTCATGTTGAACCTGCTACGGGGGTCCCCACCGTCAATCCAGCCCCAGCCGATTCTGGTGACGCCATATCCGTCACCAAATCCGAGGTTGGGAGCGCTATGCATCATCGGCGGTGATGAGAAGCCCTGCGTCATCCGGCCTTCTGCGAACAAGAGTTTGGTGCTGTGCGTACGGCGGACGCGCACCTCGAAGCCGCCCGAGCTGGGTTCGGGGAGGCCATGAAATTGATATCGTCCAGCCTGCAGGTGAGTAATCGGTTATTAAAGTCCAAACACTCGTGTAAACCCAGTAGCCCCCGAGCCTTAAATTGGTCGGCACGACCGAATTAAGGATCCTTGTATTTTTTTACTGCTAATGCAAGCCTCGAAGCAACAGAGCGAGCAACTGGCCAAGGAACTGGAAGCCAGCCGAACACAGGTCGACTCTGTGAAGGCCGAGTTGGAGCAAGTGAAGAGCTTTACTCGGGAGGCACATGGTGAGTATATCTGTACTGCTGATATTAGTATATTCCCGTGCTGACGTGAGGGTACTATGTAGCAGCTGAATCAATAGGGCAATTACAAAGAGATTTGGATGTAGCCCGAGAATCTCACCGATATGCTAAGTCCCAGCAGGAGGCTGGCTGTCATGTTTTGCAACGACGCATTGAAGAGAAGAACCGCCTTAAGGAGGAGAACAAACAGCAGGCCGAAGAAATTGAGAGCTTAAACACTCAATTGGCCCAGGCCCAAGGAGAGAACCAGAAATTACAAAGGGGCATGTTCGGTAAGTGTGATTCTAACATCAGAAGGTATTTCATATGCATGAAGCATAATACGCATGCTGTGACTCATGTATAGGTCTCCTATCTGGGCGACCCGAAGAAGAGATCGGATCCTACCAGGGAAGCCTTCTGAAAGAGCTATCCGCCCTTCATGAGCGGGCTCGGAAGGCCATGAAGAACATGGTGAAAGCATTGTGGCCCGCCGAGCAACCTCCGGAGGGGATGACTGAACTAGTCGATCGGTTCAAGGGAGCCCGAAGTAGGTTCGAGCTGTGGAAGACATCGGCTTGTCGAGAGGGAGCACAAGAGGCGTGGGCGATGATCAAGACACGCTATACTGGGCTTAACCCCGAGCGTATGGCTCAGGTTGGACCAGTAGGGTCAGATGGACAAGAAGTGCCGCTCCACCTGGTATACGACCAAGTGATGCCTGCCGCCCATCTCTCACAAGAAGATTGCTCCCTGGACACCATAATCGATAATCTCGATCGGCAGCCAGATGTATGATTATATGTAACTATGTAGTAATAATCAACGAATTCCTCCGTCTGTGTTGTGAACTTTGTCTTAACCGGCCATCGGCTTCGGCCTCCCGCGCTAAGAGCTTGGGAGTGTTCCTTGAAAATTATCACCCTAGGGGAGTGAATTATGTTCGGGGAACCAGGCAATCCGGCCATGTGGTGCGAACACACAGAAAGCACACAGGGAGATATGTTATATTACTGCTTAGCGTAAGAAATGTCTTCCGAAAAAAATAGTACCTCTATCGATACCTTTCTTCAGGTTGCTACGTAAATCGTAGGTAGAAGGCCGTATACTGTTAGTATGCGACTAAGGGCTTTTGTAACAGAAGAAGCCCGAGTAATGGTCAGGACGACCATAGTCTGATTAATTGATTCCGTCGTAGCCAATCAATTGTCTACTGAAGATAGCTAGCTTTTGGCTTCACCCGTCTGAGGTACGTATCCGGATGACCCGGTCGTAACAATCGCAGAGGTGCTCCCTTTACCCTCTAGCCGAACAATCGGGAACGTAGAGGGTAACCACAGGAGCAAGGCAACCCAGCTTGGCAAAGTCTTAGTTCGAATTCATGCATATGATGGCTTAAAATCGACAAGGAAAACATGCGTACACAATAGGTGTGAATAAATGCGTATAATTTGAAAGCCCTGGCTTCGGAAAGAAGCCCCCAGGTGCTGTGTTCGGATTTAACACTTAAGGGTGTAGGCCGAAAATCTTAGTACAAGATTGGTTGAGCCGAACATAGAGTTGGGAAGAAAAGGAAAGAATTCAAAACCTGCCAAAAATCAAGGTGGGAGGGAAAGGAAACAACAAAGAAAAGAAAGAAAAGAGGAGGGTAAAGAGTATGACGACACCGGTCTAGCCGTAGAAGCGCCGAAGATGAGCTGCGTTCCATGGGTTTGGTTCAAGGCGACTGTCCTACGGGTTCCGAAGGCGGTACGCCCCTCCTGCGAGTACTTCGTCAATTATGAAGGGGCCTTCCCATTTGGGCTTGAGTTTATGCTTCTTCTTCTCCGGGAGCCGTAGGACGAGTTCGCCCATGTTGTATGCCTGTGCCCTGACCTTCCTACTCTGGTAACGTCGGGCCTGCTATTGATAAAAGGTAGAACGGGCCCGAGCTATGTCGCGCTCCTCTTCCAAGGCGTCCATGTCGTCTTGCCGATCTAACTCGGCCTCCCTTTCTTCGTACATGCGCACCCTTGGCGCATCATGAATAATGTCACAGGGGAGGACTGCTTCTGCCCCATAGACCATGAAGAACGGCGTATATCCCGTTGATCTATTCGGGGTGGTGTGCAGGCCCCATAGAACGGAGTCGAGCTCCTCAACCCAATGACAGTCGGAATCGTGAAGAGACCGGACCAAACGTGGCTTAATGCCGCTCATAATGAGGGCGTTTGCTCGTCCAACTTGTCCATTGGTCTGCGGATGATAAACCGATGCGTAATCGAGCTTAATGCCCATTTTTGCGCACCAGTCTTTGACCTCTTGGGCCATGAAATTCGATCCATTGTCCGTTATTAAACTGTGCGGAACGCGGTAACGGTGTACCACGCCGGATATAAAGTCGATTACTGGTCCAAACTTGGCTGACTTGACAGGATTTGCCTCTATCCATTTGGTGAATTTTTCCACCATGACCAGTAGGTATTTATTTTTCTTGGTCCCCCCTTTAAGTGGTCTGACCATATCCAGCTCCCAGACCGCGAAGGGCCAGGTAATCGGAATAGTCCGAAGAGCTGTTGGGGGCATGTGACTTTGATTTGCAAAAAGTTGGCACCCCACGCAGTGCTTGACAAGCGACTGGGCATCTGTCCGAGCTGTGGGCCAGAAAAAACCAGCCCGGAAGGCCTTGCTGACCAAGGCTCTTGCTGCGGCGTGATGGCCGCCCATCCCTGCGTGGACTTCGGCTAAGAGCTGCCGACCTTCTTCCTCAGATATGCACCGCTGTAGTATTCCAGTGGTGCTTTTTTGTATAACTCACCCTCGTGTACTTTGTAGGCTTTGGATCGCCGAATTATGTGTCGCGCCTCCGTCTGATCGTCGGGGAGTTCTTTGCGAAGAAGGTAGGCGAGGAAGGGCTCGGTCCATGGCGCGATTACTGCCATGACCTCGTGAGCCGAAGGCGTTTCATCCATGATGGAGCCGCCAATGATTTGATCGTCTGGTTCGTTTGTAGGGGGAACAACCTCGTCCGCACTGGTTAGATCGGCGCCCTTGTGATCGTCCTTCCAAACCACGGATGGCTTAAAGAGCCGTTCCAGGAAAGTGTTTTTTGGGACAGGGTCGCGTTTGGCCCCTAGGCGAGCCTGTATGTCGGTGGCTTGGTTGTTGTCTCTAGCGACGTGGTGAAATTCCAGCCCCTCGAACCATGCGGATATCTTGAGGACAGCGTCTCTGTATGCCGCCATCTTCGGGATTTTGGCATCAAATTCGCCGTTGATTTGGGAGATGGCCAAGTTGGAGTCTCCCCGTACCTCCAGCCGGTGTATGCCCATTGATGCTGCCATCCGAAGACCGTGCAATAGTGCTTCATATTCGGCTGCATTGTTGGAATCGGCATACATGATCTGCAACACGTATCGGACGTTGTCGCCTGTGGGGGATGTGAGGATAACCCCAGCCCCCAGTCCGGCCAAAGTTTTAGAACCATCGAAGTACATTGTCCAGTGGGAGTATGTACTATATTCCCTTGGGAGCTCGGCCTCTGTCCATTCGGCGAGGAAATCTGCCAATACTTGAGACTTGATAGCTCGTCTTGGCTTGTAAGCAATTTAAAGGGAAGGAGCTCAATAGCCCATTTAGCTATTCGGCCAGTGGCGTCCCTGTTGTTGATTATATCGTTCAGGGGCACTTCAGATGCCACCGTGACCAAGCACTCTTGAAAATAGTGCCTGAGTTTCCATGATGCCATAAATACTGTATAGGCTATCTTCTGGTAGTGCGGGTATCTGGACTTGCATTGCGTTAGTACTTCTGACACGTAATATACCGGCTTCTGTATCCGGAATTTGCGTCCCTCCTCCTCTCGTTCGACGATGAGCACTGCGCTAACGACTTGGTTGGTGGCCGATATGTATAATAACATGGGCTCACCCGCGCCTGGTGTTGTGAGTATGGGGTTACTTGCCAGGAGTGTCATAATTTCTTCTAACGCGGCCTTTGCTTCATCGGTCCATTCGAAATTCTTGGTCCGTTTCAGCAATTTTTAGAGCGGTAAAACCTTTTCACCGAGGCGGGAGATAAAGCGGCTTAGCGCCGCCACGCAACCAGCCAACCTCTGGACGTGCTTTCGCTCTGTGGGAATTGCAAGCTCCGATAGGGCGCGGATTTTAGCCGGATTCGCTTCTATTCCTCTATGGGAGACGATGAATCCGAGCAATTTACCAGCGGGAACTCCGAATACGCATTTCTCCGGATTGAGTCGTATGTCGTACTCGCGTAGGCTGTCAAATGTTTGCCTTAGGTCGTCGATCAGATGGCTGACGTGTTTGGTTTTGATTACCACATCGTCTACGTATGCCTCGACTGTTTTACCGACTTGTTTTGCGAGACAAGTCTGGATCATACGCTGGTACGTAGCCCCAGCGTTTTTTAGCCCGAAGGGCATGGTGTTGAAGCAGAATGGCCCATAAGGGGTGATGAATGTTGTTGCCGCTAGATCGGATTCCTTCATTTTAATCTGATGGTATCCGGAATAAGCGTCGAGGAAACACAATGAGTCGTGTCCGGCTGTGGCATCAATAATCTGGTCTATGCGTGGTAGGGGGAAAGGGTCCTTAGGGCAGGCCTTCTTGAGGTCTTTGAAGTCGACACACAGCCGCCAGGATTTATCTTTCCTTGGTACCATAACCAGGTTTGCCAACCATTCGGGGTGTTTAATCTCCCAAATGAATCCGGCCTCTAGCAGTTTAGCTAGTTCTTCACCCATAGCTTGTCGTTTGGGCTCGGAAAAGCGGCGCAGGGTCTGCTTGACGGGCTTAACGCCTGTGATGATGTTCAGGCTATGTTCGGCCAGCCGCCGTGGGATTCCGAGCATATCAGAGGGGTGCCAGGCGAAGATGTCCTAGTTTTCTCGTAAGAATGTTCGCAGCGCTTCGTCCACTCTGGGATCGAGCTGAGCTCCAATGGACGCTGTCTTGTTGGGGTCCGTCGGGTGCACCTGAAATTTAACGACTTCCTTTGCCGGTTTAAAGGACGTGGGTTTGGGCCTTTTACTGAGTATCACATCGTCCCTGTCTATTGTTGACCGAAGTACTGTCAGCTCTTCTGCAGCAAAGGTCTCAGCTAGAGCCTCGAGGACAAGCGCTGCTGTTTTGTTTTTGGCCCGTAGGGCTATATTCGGATCACTGGTGGTTGTGATCACTCCGTTTGGTCCTAGCATCTTAAGTTTCATATACCCGTAATGTGGTATAGCCTGGAATTTTGTGAAGGCATCATGTCCCAACAAGGCGTGGTAGCCGCTGGGGAAGGGCACGATATGGAAGAGGAGTTCTTCGGATCGGTAGTTGTCGGGCGTGCCGAACACTACGTCCAGGGCGATATGTCCTGAACAGCGTGCCTCTTTCCCCGGGATGATTCCCCGGAAAGTTGTGTTGCTATGCTCGATGCGAGATTGGTCGAACTGCATTTTTTCTAGGGTGTCTTCGTAGATCAGGTTTAAACCACTGCCGCCGTCCATTAGCACCTTGTGTAACCTGAAGCCATCAATGATGGGGTTCAGGACTAGTGCGGCTGGTGAATGACCGGGAAGAATGGCTGGTCGGTCAGTATCACCGAAGGTAATGGGTATGTCTACCCATGCACTTGTTGCTGCCACATGATATATCTGCTCGAGTTCTTTACGAGCTCTTTTCCTCCTGTTCCTCGAGGGGAACGTTTCGTAGATCGTCAGGACTTCGGCGTTATATTCTGGTGGCGATGTGGAGCGCCTGTTCGGCGGTGGTGCCTCAAGAATGGCTTCACCACTTTTTGCGACCTGCCTGACGACCCAGCAGGCTCTAAGGCTGTGAGTCGGAGCTGTGTTCAGCAATACGGAGTGTATAGGGCAAGGTTTACCCAGTAGTCCATTCAGGACGGTACTAACCCCTGAAAGGAGCCTGTTTCTCTTTTTGGCGGGCTCAAGTTTGGCTGGCCGCTTCGGAGGTATCCTCTTTTGCTGATCTCCTCTAGGGTATTTGGTAAAGGTTGGTTTCGAAAACAGCCGCTCGGCTTGCCAAGCGCTTTCCATGGCACAATACTTCTGTACCAAAACTGACAGCTCGGTGAAGTCACGAATGTGCCGCCGCGCCAGGGCATTGAGAATCCCTTTGTCATGGCAGTTGCGAACGAATGTTGCCATTATCTCTTGATCACCGAGGCCCCGTACTCTATTTCTAGCGAGGAGGAGTCTAGCCCAGTAATGATGGACCGACTCTCCTGGTAACTGCTCAATGTCCCGCAAGTCCGAAGACTTGGGCTCTGCTGCGATGCTTGAGTGATCGATTTGGGAGGTGGGTGGGAAAAATTTGATTCCATGCCATGGTGGGGGTTCGGAATCACGGACTCCGAACTATGTGATAGGTCAGGGACCGGTGACGACCTATTCCCGGAGCGAACTCCGGAGTCTAGGCTGCAGGCGAGGTCTCGGTGATCGGAGACTGGGGTATAAACCGTTTTTAATTCCGGACGCTGGGGGGATGAGCCCCCGGCCGGACACTCGACGGTGGCGACAAGGTGGGTGACCGTGGGGATGTGAATCTCCCTATCGTCGGGTTTAAGCCCGAGCCGGTCATAGACCGGTATCTGGTCATCGGCCATACGCATGGTCTCCATCTGATCAAATAACTCGTTGAGAAACGAGGCGATGGTAGGATGCGTGTCACTGAGGCGAGTGGGATCGGTATGCGGCGTCTCAGTTCCGGAGTCGCGCGAGAGCGGTCCCGGATTCTCTTCAACCATGGTCGATCCGGTTACGACGACCGGATTGAGCGGTCCAGACGGTCCGGGGATAACAACTTCATCATCGGAGGCGGGGCCCGATGTCTTCGGCGTAAGGCGTCAGGATCTGCGGGCTCCTCCGTAGGAGTCAAGGGTTCCACCAAGACGAGTTCTCCCCGTGAATCAGCGACGAACTCTAGGGTTCCGCACCTGATTCCTTGATCGGGGGAAAAGTTTCCGATCTGGCATGGACGGCCGATCGGGTAAGCGTGCGACGAGATGTCGCCGCTCGCGAGGATCTGATCCGGGGCGAGAGTCCCCTGGGTGCAGATCTCGCTGCTTGTGACAAGGCAAGCCATCAATTCCTTCCGGCGATCACAGCGGAACTCTCAATGAAAGCACCAATGTCGGTGTCAAAACCGGCGGATCTCGGGTAGGGGGTCCCGAGATGTGAGACTAGAATGGATGGTAACAGGAGAAGCGGGAGACGATCTTTACCCAGGTTCGGGCCCTCCTATGGAGGTAATACCCTACGTCCTGCTTGATTATATTGATGGTATAAGGGTTACAGAGTTGATCTACCTCGAGATCGTATGACTAAAAACCCTAGATGAGTTATGTTGTTCTACAACCTAAAACCCTCCGGCTTATATAGACGCCGAGGGTACCTAGGGATTACACATAGTCAGTTGCACATCAAAAGGGAAAAAACATGCCTATCTACTGTCGACAACTTGGAGGACACGCCATGGCTCCTTGAAACTTCCACCTTGGCGACAGGGCCCCTGATCACCCAATGCTCATCCAGTGGCCCACATAGTCCGGCCCATGAGAAACAGGTCAGCTATCCGAGGACCCCTTAAACCAGGACTCCCTCAAGCCCTAGTTCGTCGAAGGTGGGCATCACGGCGACCAAACCGGCCTTGTCGTCGCGGCAGTACAGCGGGGCGTAGGCCTCAGGAAGGTCCCCGGGGTCGCCGTTGAGCAGGGTCGCCATAGCCCTGTTCAGTTCCCCGGAGGTCAGGCATGCGGACCGAAGGCTGATGTCATCACCAACGCCCTGGTAGTCCCACATGGGCCTCGAGTGAGACTGGAGGGGCGCCAGGCGTTGCGCCAGATACTCCTTCACTATCATCCCCTCGGTCAACTTCCTGGCGCTGATGTCTCCAGAGATCTGCTCCAGGACGGGCTTGGCCCGGGGGTCGGAGAGCTTCGCGGAGCTCCACGCGGGAGTCTTCTCCGGCAGCCCCTTCGGAAGTTCCAGGCAGGAGTTGAGGCCCTTGATATCCAAGAAGACCCAGCGGTGCCTGAAGTTCTCCACCTTCTTCCCGGCCTTTAAGAGCATGTTCCCACTCTGGACCTTGACGAAGGAGACGCATGCTGACCGTTGAGCGCAGTCATGCAGCCGCAAGTTGAAGAAATGGCGGAAGAGGGTCACCGAAGGCTTCACGCCCATGAAGGCCTCGCAGTAAAAGGCGAAGACGGACAAGAGCAGGATGGAGTTGGGTTGAATATGGAGAGCCTGGATCCCGTAGTGCTTGAGGATGGCGGTGAAGAACTCAGAGAAGGGCAGAACGAGACCAAAAAAGATGTTGTGGAGGAAGAAAGGGTAGGCTGACTTGGCCAGGCTGTGCTGCTCCGCGGAGCCGCACCATATCAGGTCCGCCCCCACCCATTGGTACCAACCGCCGTTGATGGAAGCACCGAGGCGAGGACCCCATCCTTGGCTATGGTGGACTCTGAAAGCGCCAGCGAGATGGAAGAGGAGGCCGAGCCCTGAGCCTCGGGTTTCGACTTACCGGCGGGTGCCATCGAGAAGTCCTTGAGGAAGAGAAAGCAAGAAGGAGGACGATGCGGTGCTGAGATCTGGGGAGGTTCTCACAAAGGATGGGGATCTGGGCGAAGGAGCAAGAGTACAGGGAAGGAAAGCAATAATGGCTCGACACCGGACGTCATGCTTTTGTCGGTCTGGGCACTTGCCGAGGAGACACGGGAGTGGAGATGTCTGCATCTAACCATGCACCGCGCGCCAGGCCTGGCCCGTAGGTGAGAGGGGCCCGCGGCGCTTCGGGACATCTTCTTCGGCTTCGCCCCGAAGCCAACTCGAGTGCGCCTTGGGCCCGGGGGCTACTGTCGGCGTCCTGGGAACGGGGGTACCCAGACTTGCCTACCCGCAGCCCAGGGCGTGGCCCGCTTCGAAGGTCCGTATGGCCCGGCGTGGCTTCACTCAAGACAAGGCCCTCGCGAGAGTCCCACCCTCGCGAGGAGGACAACGCCAAGGCTCCCGGAAGGAGGAAGCCTCCCTAGGTCCCCTCCTGAGTGGCGGAGATCTCTATGCAATACTCGGCCTCGGGAGGTCAAGGATGACGCAAGCCGGGCCAGGCGGGCACCAGCGCACGCAGAGGAGACAGTTTCCCCTTTAGTGCAAAGGAGGCAGGGGAGTACGCGGGTTCCCGAGGCGTCCCACCAAAGGTTTCCATTCCGGTGCAACAAGACCGGGCCAACGGGCTCAGCAGGACAGATGTCATCGGCGAGCCCACCTCTGCGTCACTGCGAGCTGCTTTGCAGGAGAAGACCACCTCTCGTCAGGATAAGATGTACCTTCTGTCCACCTTCGAATTTGGCTGTTGTGGGATCCCTTCCCGCCAGTCCGATAAGGGAAGAGGACCCGGGTTGCTATAAATAGAGGCTAGGCTGCTCCGTAGAGGTGGACGGACCGAACACCACCCGAGCACCCCCGCGAGGTTACTCACCACTGTACTAGTTCATCCACAAACCTCCTCGTGAGGCAATCCACCAAAAGCAAGAGTATGGTTTTACGCTTCGCAGCGGCCCAAACCTGGGTAAATCCCCATGTGATAGTCTTCTCCCCGACGATTGTGAGAGTTCGTTGGGCTAGGCTGTCGAGCTGTGAGCTTGAGGTCGAAGCTGGTAGGGATCTTCGCACACGCCCCTGAGTTCGAACCTCTTTGGGTTTTGCGGAGCCCGAAATCCGACACCTATGGAGTAATTTGTATTATGCCATGTTTAGTTGCTGGTAGTATGTTTGCCATGCCATGAAATCCATGTTTAGCCATTTATTTCTTGGTGTGCACATGCTTACTCAATGTTGCTGTTTTGAAATGTCAAAATAATTCTAACTCTGAAACTGTTATATTTTGTTATTGTTTTTCCATGTGAATTGCCATTGATCTACAACTCGTCTAGTGTTACCCCCATGGAGTGGTTTTAAAGCATGTTATGTACTATCATTTTTGCCATAAGTTTTCATATATAGGATTTGTATCTTAGATATTTCTGCCATTAAACATGTCTACCTAGTAAAAACTGCTGCTCGTGTCTACTCTAATTTTCACTAAGTCTGAGAGTCTGCTTATTTCAGATTGCCATATTGTGTTGATGCTACCCATGTTCCTGTGCATATTTTGATGGTGCTCCTGTGGAGTTATTTGTAGTGCATCATGTCCCCTACCAAGATATAGATTTTCATGCCATGATAAGCCCTGTAACATGTTTTTTTGCTGTCAATATGCCTTCAGGTTAAAACTGTTTGCGAAAAAACTGGTATTTTCTCTAAGTCCCTAAATGACATGTTTTATAGCCGTGTTGTGAGCCATCTACCATGTGATCCATGACACTTTTGACTATGATTCCTTTTGATGAAATGAAGTGTATGTTACATGCTACTGCCCCATGCTTAGTTTGTGCATTTTACTTTCTGGTAGCTTGTTGTTTTGATGTGTGTAAAATGCTAAGTTGCTGTTTTGGACAGATTTTATCAAAACCTTGTGTTGCTTGTTATTGTTGAACCGTTGCTCCGTTTTGAAAATGGTGTAAATGAAAATTGACTAGAATTTCATGTAGTTTCATAATATCTTGTTGCATCCATGATTTGAAATGGTTGGGGTTGTTGTTTGCATACATATTGCCTTCATGACATATATATCTTGTGTTGGTCATATCTTTTAGGCCGTAGCTCCGTTTTAAATGATCTATGTATGCAAATCTCCTAGAATAACCAGTAGAATCACATGGTGCATTTTGTTTTCCTGTTTGAGAAATATAAAATATTTTTAGATCAGATTTGGACCATTTTTGAAATTAACATATGGGGTCATTTCGGAAATGCCTACATAGGTAGTTTAATTATGCTTCACCTGTTGCCATGTTTAACAACATTTAAACTTGTCGTGTAAATATAGGAGAGTTGTAGGGGCACGGATGCGCATGATCACCTATGGGACCAAAGGCCCCTTTGTGGTTCGGCAACGGGAGGTCACGTTGCACAAAGAGCAGAGACCATGGGACAGCACGAAGATGGTACGCTGGTGTTTTACCCAGGTTCGGGCCGCTGAGAAGCGTAAAACCCTACTCCTGCTTTGGTGGATTGATCAAAGGAGCACGAAGCTCACGCAGCGCTCAAACACGGCAAGGTTGCCTTCGGGGGAGCTGCCACGCGAGTACAAGTGTCGAAAAGTCCGAATCTTGAGATAGGTTGCCTTGGGCCTCCTTTTATAGGGCAAGGGGCAACCAAAGTGGCAAAACAGTCATTATCTAGTGATTAGATAGCTAACAGAGATATCATACCTAACTCTGTCGTTTAGGACAAAATACCATGATTGCTAGTCTAGGTGGCGCACGGGGATGCATCCCCGGCAAGCTCTTACCACCGCTTAGCAAGCTGTTGCTTGGTGTCTTGACTCGCCTTTGGTTGGGTGTCAACTGGGCATAATGTGTCTTCTGGTGCGTCGCCACGTGCTTAACGAGAGTCACTTGGCCATCTGAGGGCTCGACACCGCATCGACAATAGACTGGCATTGTGATGCGGTGGAGCGGTGGCTGCTTGGCTCGCGCCTGCCGGGGGACGGCTTGCCGGGTCTTCTTGAGGGTGCGCGCGCAGGCATCGGGGACGTGGCTGGCGCGCCTCGGGCCCCTCCTGGGCCATTGCATTGAGCTTGCCGGCGTTGGTAGCCAGGGTAGGCCACCTCTGTCCGGGGCTTGGTCTTCTTGATGCGCTCCTTGATCATACTTAGAGCGGCTTCTCAGGTTTGGGCTAGTCTTGTCGGGGAGGTAGCTTTCCCCGTTAGCTTAGTCCATCGGGGCGGAGGCTTACTGTCTGTGCACAAGTCAGGGGGAAACAAGCACCCCTATTTTTGTACCCCGACAGAAGCCCCCGGGCCTGAGCCATATGTGTCGCTTGGCACGTTGGGTTAGGCCCCAAATAGTGCATGGACACGCGTCGAGGAAAAACTGTCCTCACGTCTCCGGTCATAATGACTTGTCAAACCCACGTCCACTCCGCGTAATTACCGCAGGTCGTGGTGTCGTGGAATAGTAGCCGTTGCCAGTAAAAGAAATGGCATTTCCCTGAAAAGGTAGCGAAGAGCCAGCCCCCGCGCGGTTTCCTAATAAAAAGGGAACGTGCAGGGGCGCTGCTCATTCGCGTATGTTTCTCCTTCCTTCATCTTCCTTCTCAAGCCAAGAAACCGCTTCCGCCGCCGCCGCTCGCACTCCAAGTGCAACTAGCCCCTCCGCCGCCCTTGAGAGACCAAGAGATGGGGAAGAATACCAGCACTGTGAAGGCGAAGCAGTCGGCCACGTCGACGGTCCCAGCGGCTGACGAGAGGAAGAGCAAAGCAGAAGAGCAGGAGAGGCTGCGACGGAGAGATGTGGTTTTCTCCCCGTCGAACTTGGACGGCAATGCCTTGATCGTAAGGTACGCCTACATGTGGGGGAGGTCGACGATTGGGAATGGAGCACCCGTAGTCCTGCCGGACAGCCCCAAGGAGAAGACGCCATCAGGTTCGAACTGCTTCTTCTGCGCCATGATGGCGGTGTACAGATTCCATCTTCTGGATTTCACGCCCAATGAAATGGCGTGCATGGCGATCTTTGCCCATCTCTGCAAGAACTTCGTCGGAGTTACCCCCAATGTGGATTTGTTCAGGCACTTCTTCGTTCCTCGGATTGAGGACAAATCCCACCGCTCGGGGAACATAAGCTGGATCCACCGGGGTAAGAAGACGACTGGGATTACCTCCCTGGCCAACAGCGCGGGAAGTGGGAAGAGTGGAGGGGCGACTTGTTCTGGATTAAGGATGAAGAAGCCCCCCGAGTTCTGCTTGGCGCGGACTAGATGTGTCACGCGCGGCAGCCACTGGAGCAAGTCGGGCCTCACCGACGACAGGCTCCGCCCGGCGCTGAACAGAATCACCCATCTGAAAGCTGCCAGGTTAACCATCGAGCATGTGGGCGCCAACTTCCTCCAGCGCCGCATTGCACCGCAGCAGAAAAGGGACCGATTTCATTGGGTGTTCAACGGGGTTGCCGACAGGATGCGGCTGTACCCAGGCCCCGCCAACAACCTGACTATTTACGGCCACGGCTGGTTGTGCGAGCAGCTGTTCGGCCACCTCAGGCCATTCCATTTGCCGGCAAGCATCGTCCCTCTGCACCTCAATTCGGCCCGGAGCCAGATTCTGTGATGGATGCCAGACTGCAATGCCTCCGGGGTCAAATCCGATTGGGAGCTACCTGCCCTGGACAATGAGATGGACTGGGTCTCTCGCCTAGAAGAGAGAGCTTCCAAGGCGGAGGACAAACTGATCCAGCCAACTACTAGGGCGGAGGAGGCGTTCATCACCGCTCGGATTGACGAAGACAAGAAGGCTAAGGCCGCCAAGAAGCTAGGCTCCAAAGAAGAGGAGGAGGAGGAGTCTGAGTTAAATGATTCCTCTGAGGAGGAGGTGAGCGAAAAGCACACTTTGGAGGAGACTGCCGGGTTTGAGTCTGCCGGGGCTGGGGCCTCCCAAACCGCGGCGATAGGAACCCAAGAGGGGAGCGAGACATAGGAGGCGAAGGAGCCAGAGACGGAGGTAGGAGAGCTTGAAAGGGGTCCTCAAGAACCAGAGCTAGGGCGCCGCCTCCGTGAGCGCGTCAACCTTGAGGCGACGGGCCCCGCGTCTTTGTGGGGCGCCCAGAAGCTGAAGAAGACGACCACTAGAGGAGGCAAACATGAAGCAGCACGCCGCCAATCCTCCCGCCTTTCTCAGGCCAAGCCTCCTTCCGCCAAGCGACGGATCGCTCTGGGGGTGGACCCCGGTCCCCCGGCAAGCCCAACTTCTCCGCCAAGCTCGCCCCTGCCAGAGGTCCCAGTCCCTCCGCCAAGTTCTGCTCCTCCAACCTTGAAGAGGGGTAGGTCGAGCCCGCCGCCTACGTCATACGAGCTGGGCTCCATGCTCATTGCCTCAGAGTGAGTTACTCAATGGTGATCTTTTGCCGATGCTTTATGCTCTTGACTTCTTGACTGATCTTGTATGGCTGATTCTGACAGGGATGAGTAGCCCCTTGTGCGTCGAGTCAAGCGGGTCAAGTCCGCGGCTGAGTCGGGTTCCGCGGCAGGCACGAGCCCGGCAGGAGGCGTGGAAAGAGATTCCT
Source organism: Elymus sibiricus (assembly GCA_039707655.1). Taxonomy (NCBI): domain Eukaryota; kingdom Viridiplantae; phylum Streptophyta; class Magnoliopsida; order Poales; family Poaceae; genus Elymus; species Elymus sibiricus. The sequence continues at coordinate 212,852,972 of CM077665.1, read as the reverse complement.
CGCCTAGCCCCCGGCCCAACCCTCTTCACGGAACTCCATGGCAGACTTTGGCCGCTGGCGGGGATGAGGAAGAGGACCTTCCCGTCGGTGGGAAGGAGTCACCGGCTAGGCCCTCCACCGAGGGGTTTGGTTGTACTGAGGTCTCCACAGAAGAGATGGTGACAGACATCATGTTGGCAACGGATGTTGCCAGGGGAGGGGACGTCCCTGCTCAGCAACCCCTACCGGGTATCTCACTTGTTTGTATCTTCACTCCCCCTCGTTCCCTCTTTCTGCGAGCTCTGTTGATTTCTGACTCTTCATTTTTCTGCTCATTGCCTTTGTCCACAGCTCCGCTACTTGAAGAGCCTCAGTTGCTGGAAGAAGTGGCTGGCATCAGGAAGGATGTTGCTAAGGAGGCGATGAAGATTGCTGCCATGGAGGGGCATGGGCAGGCTGCCGGGGAGGCTCAGAAATCTTCAGAAAAGGCGGAACCAACCCCCGGCAGCGCACCTGGCTCGGAGACAGTCGTTGAGGAGAAGACTCCTCTCCAGTCCATGGGGCCCTTCTCGTCAAGCTATCCTATGGCATCGGCCCTGCGATCTCCCCAGAACCATCTGGCGCTGGTCACTACTCAGCTTGGTCCCACAACTCCTGGCTCACCCTTCTCAGCGGGCGCAGACCTCGACGAGGAAATCAGTAGGATACTGGCGCCGCTGTCTCAGAGGATCGAAGAAGCTGACGGTTCCGCTGATGGTGCCAAATATTTGTCCTTCCTGGAATCCATGGCAGCAGGGCTCAAGGACGTGCAGAGCAGGTATAGCCTCAATTGGCAAGCGGTCAAGGAGCAGCGCGACTCAGCTGAGCTCGTGGACCAGCAGCTGAGGAACAAAGAGAACGAGCTGCGGGAGTGGTACAACCGGCAGGTCCATTCTCTTAAGAGGCATCATGAAACGCTATCCATGGCCAAAGAGGATGTTGCTACTCGGGAGGCTCGACTGGTGGAGCGCGAAGCGCTTCTGGACACCAGAGAGACGAGCATTACCTCCCGGGAAGGGGCCCTCAAAGCTACTCTCCGTGGCAAGGATGAGAAGCTGGAGGCCCACGTTCAGCAGTGTACCAAGGAGCTGGGGGACAGCCACAAGACCACTCTTGACGCACTTTCCCTGGAGTCCGCAGCTCAACTGAAGAAAGTGGCTGACGAGCTTGCTGCTGCATCTGCCGCCAAGGCCAATCTCGAGGTTCAACTGAACAAGCTGTCGGAGGACCTTGCCGGGAGTAGCAAGGAGATCGGGGCCCTCAAGGAGGAAGTGCGAAAGGTGGAAGCCACTCTAGAAGAGGCGCAATCACAGCTTTCCTCCAAGATCCAAGATCTTGACGCCGCCAACGTCACCATCTCCGATATGAAATCCAGAGTTGCTTGTTTGGAGAAAGACATGAATCCGCTTGGGTCCGCGAGAAACTGTTGCTGACAGATTTGAACAATGTGAAGACTCTCCAGGGAGAAGCAGAGGACAAGATGGAGAACCAAATTCAACAGCGCGACCTCTAGATCAGGAGTATGACTGACATTGCCGAGCGCCTCACTGCCCAGATTGCAAAGATGGGCATGAAGAGCTGGGCCTTCTCCGTCAGCAAACACGAGGTTCCAAGCGTCAAGATCACACTCTTCTTCAAAGACCTGATCGAGGGATTGAAGACGTACAAGGACGACAGGGCTGTCTGCATCGCCAACGAGTCCCGAAAGCTGGCACGCGACGCCCTCTTCTTGGTCCTGAGCAACCTCGCCTTCTTCCATCCAGAGCTCAACATCTTCGACGGTTTCAAGAAGTTGCCGTCGGGCGCCGACACCTCTGCTGCCGTGAAGAAAGTCGGTCCCCTTGCTGGCAGGGTCCTCGCAGTCCCAAGGACCCAGGGGAGCCACCGGGATTAACTTTGAGCTTTCCTTGTTCTCATGTTGTCATGTACTTAAGACAGAATAGGTATCTCATATTAGGGCATGCACTTTCTTTGTTTTAATGCTTGTTGAACTGATGTTTTTATGCAAACGTATGTTATCCCCTTCGCTTCCCTACTGGCATTTGTATGGTTGTTTTCCTTGCGCATTCTGGTTACCCGCCCACAACATGTTGCCGCGATTGCTCTGAGGAACGGGTCCTTAGAATTCTGCTGGCAAGGACACGCTGCCGGTGAGATTTCCCTCGGCGGTGTTTGATGCTTCCGCATGTTTTATTGAGCAGGCTCGAAACAAAACATGGGCACAAACAAACACAGTAAGGTTCCATCACACGCAAGATTTGTCATACGAAACCTTTGGTTGACGAGGGGATATGCAAATGTGAATTCTAATGGAAGTTGATAATCATGTCAACTTAGCTTTTGTCATGACCCTCCTCCCGACTTGGCGTGTGTCTATTCACATGCCCATTGTTCCTTCTTCCATTTATGGCCGATCTTCCACTTTGCGTTTCCTGGTGAATGTATGCATTTGGACCCACCTTTTGTCCTGAGACAGTGGAAAAACAAAAAGGGGCAAATGGAGAAACTTGGGAGCCTGTTAGTTATGTCTATAATCCTCGGCACAAGCCTGTCGGGTCAATATAGTCATTCATAACTAAGGAACAGCGGGGGGGGGGGAGTAAATATGAATGGCTGAGCCTTCACTCCCTTTCCTTCGCTCCCAACGGTCCCGTAGTGACCAATGCGGCAGAGGCGTTGGCGAATGGGACCTTGCCGTGGCTTGCTTGTCGGGGATGCCAACCGATGGATTCACTCCAGCGTCCGCTCGGGACTTATCCTTGACGGAATAAATGCTGGACCGAGCCTTACGTGAGCTTATCGACATGGGTGGCATCGCCACTATGCAGAGCTGACCATAGACGGGGAAGGATAGGAGAGAGAGAGGCATAGCCAAGTACCTCTTTCTTTTCTTTGCCTATCGGGTCAAGCTACACTTTCCCAGGATTAGGGAGGTTTGTTCCTCTTCGGCACTCCTCGCTCCAGTTTCGGTCGTGGGGACGCGATAGTGGCGCCGCCTACGTTAGTCGCGTCGCCCACGACGCCCACCTCATTTGCCGCCACCGCCGTGCGCATGGTGCCTGCGGCTCCATGCGAGGTGGCCTTCAAACTGGAGTGGAGCGCGGACGTGTCGGCCTTCTTCTTGGGAGCCATGGATGAAGAAGACGGTGATGAAGATCAACGCGATGTCCATGGCCTCTGGTTCGCGCAAATGAAGCATGCCCCCCTACCTGGCGCGCCAAAGATGCCGGGGCATGGATGCGCATGATCACCTATGTGACCAAAGGCCCCTTTGTGGTTCGGCAAGGGGAGGTCACGTTGCACAAAGAGCAGAGACCATGGGACAGCACGACGATGGTACGCTGGTGTTTTACCCAGGTTCGGGCCGCTGAGAAGCGTAAAACCCTACTCCTACTTTGGTGGATTGATCAGAGGAGCACGAAGCTCACGCAACGCTCAAACCCAGCAAGGTTGCCTTCGGGGGAGCTGCCACGCGAGTACAGGTGTCCAAAAGTCTGAATCTTGAGCTAGGTTGCCTTGGGCCTCCTTTTATAGGGCAAGGGGCAACCAAAGTGGGAAAATAGTCATTATCTAGTGAGTAGATAGCTAACAAAGCTATCATACCTAACTCTGGCATTTAGGACAAAATACCATGATTGCTAGTCTGGGTGGCGCGCGGGGATGCATCCCCGGCAAGCTCTTACCACCACTTAGTTGGCTGTTACTTGGTGTCTTGACACACCTTTGGACGGGTGTCAACTGGGCTTAATCTATCTTCTGGTGCGTTGCCACGTGCTTAGCGAGAGTCACTTGGCCATCTGAGGGCTCGACACCGCATCGACAATTGACTAGCGTTGTGATGCGGTGGAGCGGTGGCTGCTTGGCTCGCGCCTGCCGGGGGACAGCTTGCCGGGTCTTCTTGAGGGTGCGCGCGCGTCGGTCATCGGCAGGCACCAGGGACGTGGTTGGCGCTGCTCGGGCCCTCCTCAGCCGTTGCATTGAGCTTGCCGGCGTTGGTAGCCAGGGTAGGCCGCCTCTACCGGGGGCTTGGTCTTCTTGATGCGCTCCTTGATCCTACTTAGAGCGGCTTCTCTGGTTTGGGCTAATCTTGTCAGGGAGGTAGCTTTCCCCGGTAGCTTACTGTCTGTGCACAAGTCAGGGGGAAACAAACACCCATGTTTGTGTTCCCCAGCAATAGTGAATTAAATGCTTCGAATGTGAGTTTCTTCAATGTGCAACTCATTGCATATTGAACTCCACTTAATGTGTAGTGGCTGATTGTCATGCTTTGCCATGCGTTGCATATTTAAACTTGACATGCATCATCATTGTTTGTGCATCATGTCATGAATATGTTGTGGTATTTACCGTGTCATTTGCTTGTTTCTGGATTGCTTCTTCTCGATAGAATTCCGAAAGCGTTTCGGACTGTGAGGATCCGTTCGACTACGTTGGTTCATCTTCTTCACAGATCCGTTCTTCTTCCAAGCAGAATTTCAGGCAAGATGACTATTTCCCTGGATACCACTACTATCTTTACTATGCTAATTGTCTCGTTTCTATCTTTATGTCTCGCTGCTTACCACTTGATTGTCAAGCCTACCAAAATGCAATGATAAGCCTCTAAACCATCACCTTCCCAGCAAACCATTGTTTGGCTATGTTACTGCTTGCTCAACTCTTCTTATAGCATCGCTAGTTGCAGGTGCAGGTTGCTCCATGTGATAACATGGATATATTTGGGATATCACAATATTCTTGCTATTTAATTTAATGCACCTATAAACTTTGTAAAGGGTGGAAGGCTCGGTCTTTTGCCTGGTGATTTGTTCCACTCTTGCCACCTTAGTTTCCGAGTACCGGTGTTATATTCCATATTGAGCGCTCCTAACATGCTTGGGGTTGTTATGGGGACCCCCTTGATTTTTGTTTTGGGATAAAACTCTTCCAGCAAGGCCCAACATTGGTACTACATTAGCCTAATAACTAATAAAATTGCATAGGGACCCGCTGACACCCGCAGATAATTTAATCAACAACCCGGGCCAGTGCTCCTCATGAGTGTTGGTCCAACCTGGGCGATGTCCGGTGCCCCGTGTTCACCCGGGGTCTCAGCCAACCCGATGTCTTGCCCATCCGGTCATGCCCTGAGAATGAGATACGCGGTTCCTATCGGGATTGTTGGCATGCCGGGTGGTCTTGCTGGATTTGTTTTACATTTCTCGAGCATCTTGTGCACCGGGACTCCGAGGATACCTTGGACTATATCGAGGTTAAGGATTTCCACCGCAGTTTGTGGCTAGTTTGTGATGGATGACTTGGAGCACCCCTGTAGGGTTAAATCCTTCTGAGAGCCATACCCGCGGTTATGTGGCAACTTAGAAATTTTATAATACCCAGTAATAGAAAACTTCAAGCAAACTCGATTAAAATACACAAACCGTGTGCGTAACCGTGTCTGTCTCTTCTTGTGAGGTTTGAACCAAGAAGGGAACACGGTGGGGTTATGTTTGACTCGTAAGTAGGAGTTCAGGATCACTTCTTGATCACTACTAGTTCATGTCCGTTATGCGTAGATCACTCTTCTTATTCTTGTACTTGTAAGTTAGCCAGATATCAGATGCTTAGTGCTTGCTGCAGCCTCCCACTCAACCATACCTCACCCATTAAGCTTTGCTAGTCTTGATACCCCTAGAAATGAGATGTTTGAGTCCCTGTGGCTCACAAATTACTACAACAACAGATGCAGGTACATGTAATGTGATGATTTGACGTGAGTGCGATGATTGTTCTATTTGGAGTTTCTTCTTCTTCATCGATCATAGGATGGGTTCCAGGCCGGTAGCCTGGGATTAGCAAAGATGGATGTCAATTTTATCATTTGATTTCGTCCGTAGTCGGAACCTACTCTTCTGTATGGTGATTGAAAGTATTGTTGTATTTGAGATCATCGTGATTTAGCTTGTGGTGATTGTAATCCAATTCCATATACTCATCTCCTTTTTACTGGTACTTTTAACGATATCCATTCTTGCGAAACAACGAGATGAGCTTCTTTCCCTAACGAGGCCCTCGAGCCAAAATAAGGATAGGACCGCATCTTGGGTGTTACAACTTTGTATCAAAGCAGTACCGACCTAGGATCCCCCTTGATTGATCGAACTTTGCCGAGTCGAGTCGAGAAATAAATATTTTGAGTCTAGTTATATATCGGAGAGTAGGATTCTTCTTACTCCTCTTGCCTTCTCCGGTGACGAATCGTGACGTAGGAATTTTAATTCTACCCCTCTTCTCACTCTAAAATTTTTAGGATCGCACAGGTATTTTGGAATCTGTATGATGTCGATGTGACGAAATTTTGTACATGGTGCCTCCTGTTTCTGGGGAGTAGAGCTACAGGGGATTCTTGACATATCGTTATCGTTCAGTTTCCTTACTATCTCAAGACGAGGATGTTCGAAATTGCTTCAATACTATTTGTGGCGAGAGGAGTTTGGCGTCACCCAGTACTAGGGAGAGCGTCCAGATGTACTGCCATAATTAGTATCGTTGTGATTACGAGGGTCTGAGGTAGACGAGTTTGCGGAGTTTCTCGGATTATGTTGTGGAGGGTTGTGGGTGCAGTTGCAGCTGATTACCTTGGGTACCTTCCTGGACCCGCAACCTGAATCGCATAACCAAGAAATTTCGGAAGTTCTCAGGTGGGAATTCAAGTAGTTACCTAGGATTATCCCTCCAACAAATGCATGGTGGGTTATGAATTTTTTTCTGGCTTAATTTGCAAGCCTCGTCCTTTGTTTTGTTGGAGTATGGTAATTTGAGTTGCTTCCATATGTTTCCTAAGAGGTGTTCCCATATTTCTATGGGAGTGCTAATCCTTTTTGCTCAATCAAATTGCCATGTCAAGTCTTTTCGAACCGGTGTGCTTCTCTTCAAGATAATACAATCCTCTCCGATTTTTGCAAGATCTATCATCATTTTCCTTTTCCGAAGTTCGTTTCCTCCGTCCCAAGTTGTCTTTGTTTTCTCCACCCTCCCGCCCTTTGTCTTCAACGACTAAATTATCATCCAAGTGCTTTTATTTTCATTGATTCATTCCCTATCTTTTCTTTTGTGTCGTATCCGGTGTTTCATTGTGAAGATGCTCAAGTGCTAAGTTCATCATTCTTCGTTCTTGTTTTCTTCCCTGGTGGATTCAATTCAACTTCTCAATGCTCATCATATCTTTTTCATACGCTAAATGCTTCCCCGTGTTGGAAATTCTTAGTCAAGCCTCTCTTGTTTATTCAACTCTCTCTTCTATCTGGAGTGGCAAAGATATCACAGAAATTCGTGTTTCCGTTCAAAATTCTTTCAGATTATTTCCAGGTTCTCACCTCATTAGGTTTTTATTTATTGCGGTGCAATATCTCTTTCTAAACAATTTTTTCAATTGTGTTCTCTTTTAGTGCGCCCATAACCCATATGTTCTTTCCCAGGATCTTGCGTGGCTCTTTTAATCTTTTTTGGAGATGCCCTCAAATTCTTTCAAATGTGACATAAGAATGAATTCTATCACTCATATTCCTTCTCCAACATCGCTTCAAAATATTTTCATCATTGGCTCAACCTTTCTTTATTCATTATTCTAGAATATCTCAGTAATTCTTGATGGTGTTCCTCGCCATCCTTCTCTGCATTGAAGACCGAATGAGAGTTTCTCTTAAATCTTGGTTCATTCTCTTGAAGATCCGTCTTTCAAGCTTTATGCTATCCTCTTAAATTGTTTTCGGTCATGAGTAATTCTTTCCATATCTATCTGGAGCATTCCGGAGTTGTTTTCATTTCTGGATCATCAGAAGGCCATCATTTCAGAAGATTTCTTTGTTCTCAGTTTTCAGCTCTCGTTCTCAAATTCTTCTTAATTGTTGTCTCCTCATTTATATCTCAATTATTATGGTGCTTTGTTGAAGTTTTCTGCTAGACGGATCATGCTCTCTTCGTTCTCATGTATATCCATTCATTCATAGTATCCTCATTCGTTTCAAATTATTACAGGTGTTTCGTTCAAGACTTCTTCAAGTTTGTGCTCTTATCTCTCCTCAATCTTTACAAGAGGAATAAGTCGTATGCCAAATCCGTTACTTGTCATCAATTTAACTTGATGAAGGATAAGAATAACACAATTCTTATTCTTGTTTCATCAAGGTTATTTCAATCCTTCCTCCGGAGTTGTTCATGATATTAAATTCTTGGTTCTAAGTTGTTTAACTTTTATTGTCCGTAGTTCCAAGATTTCTCAAGTATCTCGTCACGAAGCTCCATCTAAATCATGGCAAGGCCTTAATCTTGTTCTTTTGCAATCCTCAATTCTTTTTTGTCACCCTTTCATTTCCGGAGTTCTTCGAAGAGTCCACATGGTAGTTCGTTAAGGATTTCTTTCATTTCTCAAAGTGTTCTTCAAGATTCTTGATGGAGGAGCTCAAGTATTCTTGCTCTCGTATTTCAAAGTGCACTTTCCCCATTAGCTTTTGAGATGGTATTATAGCATTCTTAATTCATGAGGAGTCTAGAAGAGAATTTATCAAGAATGAGATATTTAAACCCAACTTTTCTTCCTCGAAGATATCTTGGATTGGATGTCGCCATAAGCATTTCCTAAGAATTGTTGCTATTGTTGTGTTTATAAATAATCCAAGTTATCAATGTATCCTCTCGGCGAGAGAAGTTTTCATCTCTTGTTGCTCCCAAGCAATCAATTGTTTCTGTTAGTGGCCGGTTGTCACCTCATTATTTGAGATGGTTTCCATAAGCCCACAACAAGCATTTTCTTTTTGTTCTTGATTTTCCAACAACTCCGTTCAATCCTTCCATGTAAGGATGCTTTTTATTCAATTGTGATAGAAGTTGTTATTTTCTTCTCCATTCTTTTCTTTCCAATGATCTAGCTTCTATTCTTTTATTCTGAAGGCATTAGGATGTTGCTCTCCATTCAACCGGAGCATTCTGAAATCTTTTCATGTCCTTTCCATCATATCAAATCTTGCTTCTCTTTTCTACCGAAGTGCTGCCGAAATTCTTTCTATCTCGTTCCATACCTATCTCGTTTCAGTCAGAATGGTTTCGAATTCATACTTGTTCTTCGTGCCATTCTTCATCTCTATGCAAGCTCCAAGTTTTGTTTGTTTCACTAGTTTCCCAAAGAAGCAACTAAGTTTTACCTCTACCTTTCCTATCCATCTTCCTCTTTTCATTCTAAGATCTCGGGTCGAGATCTCTTGTTAGTGGAGGAGAGATGTAACAGCCCGAGACCGACGCTCCAGTTTCCTTCCTAGTATTTCGAGTCTCGCCTGTGATTTATGTGTTTGTCGCATTCATCATCGCATCATTTGCCTCATTCGCATTGCATCGGCACTCTGTTGCCATCATTTTTTAAAACTTGCATCCGTTCGTACTTGCCGATTCTCCCTGTTTTCGTTGTCGACCGTTTTGAGACCAACCACAGGTGCACGCGCTCGAGACAGCGTTAAAATACTGTTTTAAAAGGCGCGTATGAAACATTCTTGGAATGGGTCGAAACTTGGCGAGCGGTCTTAATATATTGTAGGTAGACCGCCTGCCAAATTTCGTCGCATTCAGAGGTCGTTTGATACCCGAACTGTTAAACTATAGCGGCACTATAGTCGGTTTATTCGTCGGACGTTTCGCTTTATAAAACTCCGTTGCGGAACCGCAAACCTCCCTCTCTTCTTGGCCCAACCCACTCTTCATAGCCCACTAAGGCCTATCCTGGCCTAGCCCTCCGACCGGACCGTTTGAACGCGATCGGAGGGACAGAAACCTCCCCAAAGCCCTCAAACCCTAGGCCCTACCTATTTAAGCAGCTTCCTCATGCCAAAATAGCCACCCCTAACCTCCAGCCTCCTCCCACCTCGAAATCCACGCCTCCCAGCCGCGCTCCACCACTTGTCGCCGCCAGCTCCACCTCCGCCGCCAGCATCCTCCAACCGCGCGGTGCCACGTCGCCTCCCAAGCCTCGAGCCATCCTCCCACCACCACAGGCCCGCAGGGCCTAGGGCAGCCCTGCCCGGGCCCGAGCCACCCACCGCCACAGCCCGCGACCGGCCGAGCACGCCGCGCGCTTCCCACGCTGCCGCTCAGCGCGCCCGCGCCTCCTCTCCTCCTGACCGGCGACCCAGCCGACCTCGCCTGAGCGCTGCCCTGCCCATGCGCCGGCGCACCCCATGTGCTCCGCCCCGCCTTGCCTCCTCTTTCGTGGCCTCGCTGCCGCAGTTCACAGCGAGCACTGCCTTGTCCGGCCACGCCCTGAAGCTCATGTCGTCACCGCCTCTTCTCTTAGAGCTTACCGACGACCACACCGCCGGGAACCGTTCCACCCCGGCCGGATCTGCCTGGATCCGTGGCCGCCGCCGCCAGTCCCCTTCGCAGCCGCCGTTGCCGTGCAGAACCTCCCGCCGCCATGACACAAAATAAAAGAGGCAAATAAAAAGTGCAGGAAGGTATTTTTGGGGGTTTGGAATAATAGATCCGAAAACAAAAGAGGCAAAAAAGATAGATCGGAAAGCAATATGTTGGAAAAGTAGACCCGGGGGCCATAGGTTTCACTAGTGGCTTCTCTCATGAGTATAGCACACGGTGGGTGAATAAATTACTGTTGGGCAATTGTTATAAGATCAAATAATCATGATGATATCCAAGGCGATGATCATTATATAGGCATAACGTCCAATATTAGTAGACCGAAACGATTCTGCATCTACTACTATTACTCCACACATCGACCGCTATCCAGCATGCATCTAGTGTATTAAGTTCATGGAAAAACAGAGTAATGCAATAAGAACGGTGACATGATATTGACAAGATCAATTCATGTAGGATCAAACCCCATCTTGTTATCCTTAATAGCAATGAGACATGTGTGCCTCGCTGCCCCTTCTGTCACTGGGAGAGGACACCGCAAGATCGAACCCATCACAAAGCACCTCTTCCCATGGCAAGAAAAAACGATCTAGTTGGCCTAACTAAACCCAAGATTTGAAGAAGAAATACGAGGCTCTAAGTAATCATGCATTTAAGAGATCAAAGCAGACTCAAATAATATTCATGCATAGAAACTGATCATGAACTCAAAATTCATCGGATCCCAACAAACACACCACAAAAAGTAATTACATCAAATAGATCTCCAAGAGACCATTGTATTGAGAATCAAAAGAGAGAGAGGAAGCCATCTAGCTACTGCCTACAGACCCGTAGGTCTATGGTGGACTACTCACGCATCATCGGAGAGGCACCAATGAGGATGATGAACCCCTCTGTGATGGTGTTAGATTGGATCTCGCGGTTCTGGAACTTGCGACGGCTAGATGATTTTTCGTCGACTCCCCTAGGGTTTCTGTAATATTTGGGTATTTATACAGCTCAGAGGCGGTGCAGAAGGTTCCCGAGGCGGCCACAACCCACCAGGGCGAGCCTGAGGCCCCTGGCGCCCTGGTGTCTTGTGGGCGGCCTAGGCTCCCTCCTGGTTACTTCTTTGGCCCACTGGCCTTCTTCTGATCCAAAAAAATTCTCCAAAAAGTTTCGTCTCGATAGGACTCCGTTTGGTACTGATATTCTGCGAAATAAAAAACAAGCAAAAATAGCAACTGGCACTTAGCACTATGTCAATAGGTTATTCCCAAAAAAATGATATAAAGTTGCTATAAAATGATTGTAAAACATCCAAGAATTATAATATAACAGCATGGACCAAGCAAAAATTATAGATACATTGGAGACGTATCACCGAGCGGCACGCAGTGCAACCTGAAGACAATCTTCCTCGAGGAGCATGGCATCGTCTTGCCGCAGTTGCTCTTGCCGATCTTCGTCAAAGGCTTGTACTCGAGATGACTCGTATGTGAGTTCCGGGGGGAGTACCGCTTCTGCACCATAGACCAGGGAGAAGGGAGTCTCGCTGGTGGCTCGATTTTGTGTCGTCCTAATTGACTAAAGAACTGCCGGCAGCTCATCAATCCAGCGCCTTCCATGCTTGTGCAGCCTGTCGAATGTCCTTGTTTTGAGGCCTCGCAACACTTCAGCATTCGCTCTCCCTATTTGGCCGTTGCTCCTAGGGTGGGCAACTGAGGCAAAGCAAATCTTGGTGTCAATATCTTGACAGTACTGCATGAAGCTATTGCTGGTGAACTGCGTGCCGTTGTCGGTGATAATCCTGTTGGTCACCTCAAACCGGTAAACGATTCCTCTGATGAACTTGACTGCTGCTTGCGTCGTTACCTTCCTCGTCGGCTCCACCTAAGTCCACTTTGTAAACTTGTCGATTGCGACAAACCAGAATTCAAAGCCCCCGGTAGCACGAGGTAAAGGGCCAACGATGTCAAGCCCTCAGACTCGAAATGGCCAGGAGAGTGGTATGGTTTGAAGGGCTTGTACTGGTTAATGTATTTGCTTCGCGTGGAACTGGCATGCTTCACATGTGGTTACCACCGCCAAGGCGTCTTGAATGGCTGTCGGCTAGTAGAATCCTTGACGGAACGCTTCACCGACAAGTGCATGGGATCCGATGTGGGACCCGTAGATCCCTTCATTTATCTCCGCCAACAACTTCTTTCCATCTACCAGTGGAATGCACTTCAATTTCGCCCTATTTGTTCTTTTTGTCCGCAAATTTTTACATACTCGACTACCAGGCTACTCTTTCAGCTTGCTCTTGCTCTTCGGGAAGCTCTCCTGTTTGGGGGTATTGGACAATCTTCTACGCCCATGCCGGAGCCTGTGGCTCACGACAAGGACAAAAGGCATCTCTTCCGCAGCGGGAGCCCTAGCTTCAATGGTAATGGCCACGGGGCCTGCCAAAGTTTGCTGCTCACCGGCAAGCACCTTGTCATTCCCGATAACTTTCTTGCCGGCGGCTGGTAGCTCTGCTAGGAAGTAGTCACCAAGATAGATCTTTCTCTTCTTCGCATGCCGAACGGATGGTGTCACAGATGGTTGAGTTAGTTTGAGTACAAAATTACTCAGTTCCATAGGTGGCTTTTTAGCATCTTGGTTTGACAGGTCATCAGCGGTGCTCTTTTCTGCATGACGGGTGTGCTCTGTTTTTAGACCGTAAAAATGCTCTTACAACATCCTCACTTCATCTACATATGCTTCCATCAGAGGTCTTTGATAATCTTTATCTACGTGATGCACAACAAGCTATGAGTCCCCCCGGACTATCAACTTTCTGATGCCGGGGTCAACCGCTATCCGCAGACCGGCAAGCAATCCCTCATACTCACTTGTGTTTTTTTATACCTCTGGGGGAAAATGCATCTGGATCACATAGTTGAGGTGCTCTCCGGTGGGTGTGACAAGCAACACTCTGGCACCGGTGCCTTGCAGCGAGAAGGCTCCGTTAAAGTACATGATGCATTCCTGTGGTGCTTCCTTGTCGTGGAGGGCTGTCTCCGGGAATTCTCCATCTAGCATTGGCGTCTATTCTGCAATGAATTCTGCCAAGACTCTCCTCTAAATAGTTGTTGTGCTCTCAAAACTTAGATCAAAGCTAGCCAGTTCCAACCCCCACTTAACAATCCTGCCGGTTGCTTCTGGATTTCTCAAGATGCGATGCAATGGAAAGCGAGTGATGACAGTGATATGATGTTCCTGGAAGTAGTGGCGCAGCTTCCGAAAGGCCATGAGAAGGCAAAAAAGCAATTTCTGCACTCTAGAATACCTTGATCTAGCCCCTTCAGATGAGAGCTAACAAATGAAACTGGGCGCTGCACCATCTTCTTCTTCTGCACAACTTTTTGTTCTGTTTATTGCATTGTGCTTGTGTTGTCGGCTCCTTAGCTTGCCAGAGTTGAATCAGGCTTGCCGGTTGCCGGCTCAGGGCTTGCCGCCTCTTCGTCCTCAGCTTCTCTCTCCACCAAAAGTGCATCACTAACCACCCAGTTTGTTATCGCCAAATATAGAGGCAACGGCTCCTGTGGTTTTGGTGCGACTAGTATTGGTGTCGAGGACAAGTACTTCTTCTTGCAGCACTGCCTCCCCTTCTGGAGTCCATTTCATTGGACCTGCCTTTTTCAAGATTTTGAAAAACGACAAGGCGTGCTCTGCAGATTTGGAAATGAACCTGCTGAGGGTGGCGATGCAACCCGCCAAGCGGCATACGTCTTTGACTCACTTCGGTGCCTCTAACTGCTCGATTGCTTCTATCTTGGCGGGGTTAGCTTCAATCCCGGTTGTGACACGAATAACCCTAGAAGCTTGCCGGATGGGACTCCAAATACACACTTCTCAGGGTTGAGATTCAAGTTGATCTTGTGCAAGTTTGCAAATGTTTCCTCTAAATCTTGGATGACGGTTAACTTGTCCTTGGTCTTGACAACTATATCTTCCATATATGCCTCCACATTCCTGTCTAGCTGGGGTTCAAAACCAATCTGGACGGCTCTTGCAAATGTTGAACCTGTACTCTTCAACCCGAAAGGCATATGCTTGAAGCAGTATGTGCCACATGGGATGATACATGTGGTTTTTTCTTCGTCTTCCTTGGCCATAAAGATCTGATGATAACCAGAGTAGGCATCAAGGAACGACCGCAGATCGCAGCCGGCAATAGAGTCCACTATCTGATCAATGTGCAGCAAGGGATAGGGATCTTTTGGGCAAGCTTTATTGATGTCAGTAAAGTAGATACAAAGCCTCCACTTTCCATTTACCTTCCGCACTACCACTAGATTTGCTAGCCATGAGGGGTGGATCACACCTCTAATCAAACCTGCTGCTTCTAGCTTCTTGATCTCTTCGGCAATAAATCCTTGCCATTCTAGAGCGTCCTTCCTGGCCTTCTGCTTGACGGGGCATGCATGGGGACAAATGGCAAGGTGGTGCTCAATCACCTCCCTGGGAACACCGGGGAAGTCAGATGGTTGCCAGGCAAACACGTCGACATTCGCCCGCATGAAGGAGACGAGCGCAATTTCCTATTTGCTGTCAAGGGTGGCACTTATGGTGAAACTACTGCCCTTACCTCCCTCCCTTGCAGCCACTTGCTTTGTCTTGGGGATGGTCACCTTGCTTTTATTATTCCTGGCAGCAGAGCTGTCTGGCATGCCCTCGACGGTCATTCTGCACTCTGCGATGCACTTCCCAGACTTCTTGCCAGATGTCTTGCCGGAACTCTTGTTCTTCTTCCCCCTGGGAGCTTTCCCGGAAGGAGCAGGTGCCTTGTCGGCAGATGCTGCCACTGCCTCCCGGTAGAGTTTGTCGATGTAGAGGACTTCGCTTTTGTTTTCGGCATGGACGATGATGACACTCATCGGTTCTCGCATCTTCAGTGTGTTGTAGGCATGGTGAGACGCCGCCATAAACATTGCTAGTGCCGGTCGGCCTAAGATTCCATTGTACAATAGCGGCATTTTGGCAACATCAAAAACAACTTTTTCTGTCCTGAAGTTAAGCTCGCTACCGAACGTCACTGGCAAAGTAATCTTCCCCTTGGGTTGGCAGCTTCCTGGGTTGACTCCTTGGAAAGACCCTATCGGCTTAAGATCATGTCTTGGATCTATAGCCGGTTGATCACTTGAGGTGAGACCAAATTCAAGCCGGTCCCACTATCATCCAGCATCTTTGTGACCTTGAGGCTGCTGATTGTTGGCAAAACCAACAATGGCACACACCCGACAAAAGTGGTGTGGTCAGGTTGATCCTCGGCGTAAAAAATGATGGGAGTGTTTGACTACTTGAGGGGTTTCCTTGCCTCTACCGCTCGCTCTGCCTCGTTGATCTCACGGACTCACTGCTTGAGCTGCCGGTGAGAGGAGTGCAAAGATGCGCCTCCGTCAACGCACATGGCATATATCGCCTTCTGGAATTCATGGCCTTCAGATCCCTCTTTATCTTCGTCATCATCGCCGTCGTTGTCAGACTTCTTGTCTTGGCCTCCAACAGGCTTTTCTTTCTGCTACTTGGCCTTGTCGTGGCGACCACCATGACCGCCATGGTTTTTCTTGCTGGAACCACCAGCACCATCTTGGCCCTTCTCCTTGTGGCATCTTTCGTACTCTTGCTTCTGCTTCTCAGCAAGCTATTCAACTTGGCGGCACTAGTTGATGTCTTGACCCTTCGTGAGGTGGATTTTGCAGTATGGCATGTCGGCCTTTTCTCCTGCCACGGCTTCGTTGTTGCTGGAGCAGGCGGCAGCCTCCTTGCCGGAGCCTTTGCTCTTTGCTTTCTTGTCGGGCTTGGGGTTGACGGAACCTTCAATAGCCATGACTGCTTTGCCCTTGCGCTTGCGGTTGCGCTTCTGGCCTTTCTTCTTGGACGTGGATGCATCCTCGTCGTCGGAGTCGACCTCCGCGCCGGCGTCCTCTCCGGGGAGTGTCCTACCTTCTTCAGCACGTGCACATTTATTAGCCAGAGCGTAGAGCTCGACGATATTGCGCACCTTGTTGATGCTCATCTCCTCACGCATCCTCCTATTACGCACGTTCATGTGGAACGTGGCAATCACTGCTGTAGGATGGATGTCAGGGATGTTGTGTTGCACACGACTTAACCTTTGGATATACTTGCGGAGGGATTTGCCGTCTCTCTGGGGATCATGTGCAAATCGCTCGGCTCCCCTGGAAGCTTGTGGCCCCCATGGTATGCGCCAACAAATTGGTTGCAAAGGTCCGCCCAAGAGGAGATGGACCCCTCTGGCAAGTTCATAAATTAGCTTCTCACATTGGGCTTGAGCGCCAACGGGAAGTAGTTGGCAAATACTTTCTCGTCGCGTCCCCCGGAAGCCAGCACCGCAATGGCGTAGATGCTAAGGAACTCTGACGGGTTGATCTTGTCGTCGTATTTGTCCGGCAAGTCAAGCTTGAAGGTCTTGGTGGAGGGCCAGCGGACTAGCCACGGCTCGTGGGTGAACGCCGTACAACCTATCTCATAAGGCAGGGTACCGGGTACCCTGGGCACTGGCTCGTCAATGTCTGGATCGGCACGGCCATTTGACTGGCGACGTGTCTCCCACCGCCGCTCGATGGTGGTGTGGGCGTCCTCCTTTCTCCCCTCCTTCATGACTCGGCGTTCATCTTGCTATCGTCGCGGGTCCGACGACACGAAAGACATGTCGCCCGCTGTGTCAGTATGGCGGCTCTGTTGTCGCTACTGCTACCGGGGTGACTGCATCGTAGGTGTCCTGCCAGCACTACGCCCAGCGGCATGCCTTGTTGGTTCCGCATGGCGCGTTCGTGAGGGCCCCGCTACTTCCGGCTTGTCGTGGTTGGCGAAGCTCAGCAGGCTCTGGATAGCAGCCCTCCATTCTTCCATCTTCTCCGATGTGGGAGGAAAGTCCAACAAAAGTTGGGCTTGCGCCAGAGCTTCCTCCGTGGTCTTCGGCATGGTACGGTGTGAGCCGTGTGTCGCGCTTTTCCTCCTAACAGAATCAGGAGGAGCGCTACTACAAGGGAAAAGCTTATAGGTAGAATGTTACTAATAGCACTGGTTATGGTCCAGGCGCTACTACTAAGTACCAGTAGCGCGCACTAAATACGGCGCTACTGGTAGAATTTAGAAGTAGCACCGGCCTAGACAAAGCACGCTACTGCTAAGTGGGCCAAAGGGTGCCCCACGGTCGGCATAAATTAGCAGCGCTGGCCCAAAAATAAGTGCTACAACTAAAACCATATCTGTAGCGTGTTTCTTTTAAAAAGCGCTACAGTTATGTTTCTATGGGTAAGTCGGTGGGTCCCATGTAGCAACAACGCCTAGTTGCAAAACGCGCTACTGCTAGTTGAGGTAGCTGTAGCGCGTTGCGGTAAAGGCGCACTACTGCTAATTTCCAATGGTTATGATGATGGGCCCCAGTTAACAGCAGCGCGCGGTAAGGAACGGCGCTACTGCTAGTTTAGCTAGTAGTAGCGCATTTATCCTACCGGTACTACTGCTATGGTCGCCATCCACTAAATATCTGCCACCTTTTCCCCACCTCCTCTTCTTCTCCGTTCCTTCTTCCCCACGTTCTCTTCTTCTTCATTTAGTGCTCCCCCTCCACCCTCTCTCTCTTCTTTGCCCCTCCATCACCTCCATTAATGCCCTCCCTCCCCCTCTCTCTTTCTTTGCCCTCCACCACCACCTCCATTAATTAATTACCTAACCACTCTCTTTAATATTTTAGCCCTCCACTAGCTAGCTTGTCTCTCACTTCCTAGTTACCTCACTATCTTGATCTACTAGCTAATTAAGAAAGAGACTTGAATATATATCTTCTTACCAGGCTTGATCTCTCTCGACATAGGTGAGGAAAAAGAAGAGATAACGTGCAATAATGAAAATATGTGTATGTGTTTGTGCGCGTGTGAGGTGCCTATATTGTGTATTTGTTGAAATGTGCGTGACATGAGTTGCCTATGTTTTGCCGAAATGTCAATTCATTTCCGTTTCGGCGAATTTCGGGAAAACTCGCCATGTCCTATGTTTAGGAGAGGGCATGTCAAATTTTTGTATGAATTTGTTGCATGCATGTAGGTGGTTATAATTATTTGGCATCACGCAAGCAATCATGAAGGTCAATGGAAGGAAGGTGGAAACATACTAGCAATCCACGATGGACGACTTGTATGAAAACAAACGGAAGGAAATTTTATGTCCGTGTCGTAGATGCAAAGGAAGAGTATGGCTCGGCCCCTTTAAGGCTGGCAAATTCAAGGCGCACATGCTCATGTATGGTTTCATGGATGGCCATACACGATGGATAAGCGAAGACGATGATGATGAGGACATCGACGGGGCAGGCAATAACGGCATGGGCCGAGACGAAGAGATGATCGGAAATGTGCCCGAAGAAGAGGGCGTGGGAAATGATGCCGTACATGGCGCAGAAGAGGCCGGACCTGGCAGAGAAGAGGCTGGACATGACGGAGAAGACGTGGACACGCCGCAGTCTTCGTCCCTACTAAGTTTAGCCATGTGGGACCCGCATGTTCGAGAACTGCTTCGCAAGAGGACCACTAGCGACAGAGCTGCTTCTAGAGAGGATGCCAAATTGGCGCAAGTGGAGCTAGACTCGAAGACTCCATTGTATTATGGTTGCAATCCCAAGGTGACCCGCTTGAGTTTCACACTAGAACTGCTGAAGACGAAGGCAAAAAACAAATGGACAGACACAAGCCTGGATGACCTTTTGAAGTATCTAAAGAAGATTCTTCCCGCGGGAAGCTTGTGTCCCACTAGTGTTGAGGAGGCCAAAAAAATCGTGTGCCCTCTTGATCTGCCGCACATTAGATACCACGCATGCATCAACGATTGCATCATATATCAAAACGAGCGCGCGGAAAAAACCATCTGCCCAAAGTGCAATGCTTCACGATATAAGAAGGCCGGAAAGAAAGATCCACAAAAAGTCGTATGGTACTTTCCCATCACTCCCCGTCCACAGCGGTATTTCGTAGATACTATGGAAGCAAAGCTCATGTGATGGCACGCGGATAGGGTGAAGCCAGACGATGGAGATGATATGAAGCTAAGACACATCACAGATGCTAGTCAGTGGAGAGCATTAAACGCTGAATATAAATATTTCACAGATGATCCAAGGAACATCGTGCTTGGCGCTAGTACTGATGGCATGAATCCGTTTGGCAACCAGAACATCAACCATAGCACATGGCCCGTGTTTGTATGGATGTACAACCTCCCCCCTGGAAGTGCATTAAGGCAAAATACATACACATGACTATGCTTATTCAGGGGCCAAAACAACCGGGAAATGATATTAATTTGTATCTCGGGTTACTAAAAGAGGAGCTAGACACGTTATGGACAATGTCAGCCAAGACATGAGACACCAGCACAGGAGAGTATTTCTACATGAGAGCCACGTTGATCAGGACGGTAAACAACTATCTCGGTTACGGATATGTCGTGGGCCAGGTGTGCCGCGGATATTCCGGATGCACCAGGTGCATGGATGATACAACGTCCCAGCAGCTATCAAAAGATGGCGGGTCTTCGAAAATCATGTACATGGGCATCGAAGATTTCTCGAGAAGGATGACCCGTGGAGAAAGCGTGGAGATCTATTCAATGGTAAGGTCGAGCTTCGAGGACCTCCACGTAAGCGGAGCAGCATCAAAATTGATGAGTTGTTGAAGAACTGGGAACAGCGCCCCTCGCCGGTAAAGACGAATAAAAAGGCACCGGAGCCGCTGTTGAAGGTATGGAAATGAGGTCTGTTATCTGGAACTTAAAGTAATGGCCCAAACTAGACACGCCTCATAGCCTTGATCAAATGCATATCACAAAGAATATCCTCGAGAATTTGCTTGGAACATTGATGAACATGCCAGAGTAGACAATGGATGGGCCGAAGGCAAGAAAAGACTTGGAATTTTTGGATATCAGGAAAGATCTCCACATGCCCGGTAAAAAGTCATCGAAAGAGGCGGAGACGGAGACACTGACGGAAGATAGGGGGAAAAAAGCAAAAAAGAAGGGAGAATAGTATTGCCCCCCCTCTTGCTTCACCTTAGATCCGAAGGAGGTCGATCAATTCTTCAAGTGCCTTGCTGGAATCAAAGTTAGTTCTAGATACTCTGGGAAGATAAGCAGATATCTGGAAACCAAAAAAAAGGTTCAGCGGGATGAAGTCTCACGACTGTCACGTGATGATGACGCGGTTTCTCCCGGTTGCACTAGAGGGGTTTTGGACACACACGTCCGTGATACACTTACTGATCTATGCCACATTTTCGACACTATCTCTCGAAAGTCGATCAGTGTGAAGCAACTGAAAAGGCTACAAGAAGAGATCCTTGTCATACTAAATGAGCTGGATATGTACTTTTCGCTCGCGTTCTTCGACGTCATGGTGCATCTATGTGTCCACATCGTGGACGACATCATAGACCTAGGGCCAACATTCCTAGACAGCATGATGCCGATCGAGAGGATGAATGGGGTCATCAAAGGATTTTTTCGTAACATGTCCCGTTCGGATGGAAGCATCGCGAAGGGCTATCCGACCCAAGAGTGCATCTCCTTCTGCGGTAATTATCTAAGCATCGGAGAACCTGTTGTTGGTCTGCCCGTCAACAAGCACTGTGGAAGGCTGAAAGGAGAAGGTCACATCAACACCGGAGGGAATAGAATGTGTACCGCTCAGGCCGAAAGGACGACTTTGACATAGCTAACTTAGTAGTGCTAAAATACCTAAACGTCGTAGATCCTTTCGTGGCACTACACAAAGAGACCATCACAAAAACTACCGTGACCATGGAATGCATGGGACGTGCGCTGAAGTTATTAGAGACCACAACTCGACTTTCATGCGTTGGTTCAAAGAGAGAGTTGTGGCTAATCCCCCGAAAGAGGATTGTCCCGACGGAAAGTTGATATACGCCTTAGCACATGGCCCGGCGGTCAACCTCGCGTCCTTTCAAGCATACGATATCAATGAATACACATTCTACACGGAGGCCAAATATATGAACAGTGAATACCAGAACTCAGGGGTGACGATGAAGCCATGACCGGCGATGTAACTGAAAGATACTACGGAAGGGTCGAAGAGATCTGGGAGGTTGAATACTCTGGATTGCATAGTTGTCGGTGCACTAGGACTAGGGTACCCAGTGCCCCTAACTTATGCACAGGCAGTCGTAGCAGAACCCATCAACATGTATGCAGTCAAAGACCAAGACCCCGGCAGAAGCCACCTACGCTGGCCAAGCAACACCGGCAAGATCAATACAGCAGCCCACGACAGGCCCAAGCCATGCCTGCCGCGTCCCCGGTGCCTGCCGGGGACCGAGGCGCACACATCTTCAGGAACACTCGGCAAGCTACCCCCCGGCAGGCGTGAGCCAATCGGCCACCGCTCCATCATATCGCAACGCCAGTCATTTGTCGATGCGGTGTCGAGCCCTCAGGTGGCTAAGTTGCTCTCGCTAAGTACGTGGCGGCGCACCAGAAGACTGATTATGCCCGTTTGACACCCGTCTAGAGGCGTGTCAAGATGCTAAGCAACAGTTAGCCAAAGCGGTGGTAGAAGCTTGCCGGGGATGCACCCCCGCACACCACCTCTACTAGCAATCATGGTATTTTGTCCTAAATGCCAGAGTTAGGTATGATAGCACTATTAGCTATCTAATCATTAGATAATGTCTATTTTGCCATTGTGGTTGCCCCTTGAGCTATAAAAGGAGGCCCAAGGCAGCCTAGCTAAAGATTCAGACTTTTGGACACTTGTACTCGCGTAGTAGCTCTCCCAAAGGCGACCTTGCCGGGTTTGAGCTCTGCGTGTGCTTCGTGCTCCCCCGATCAATCCACCAAAGCAGGAGTAGGGTTTTACGCTTCCTAGCGGCCCGAACCTGGGTAAATCACCCGTGTCTCATTGTCGCGCTGTCTCATTACCGCTGCTCTTTGTGCAATGTGATCTCGCCCGCACCGAACCACAAAGGGGCCAATGGCCCCATAGGTGATGATGTGCATCGTGACCCGACATCTTTGGCGTGCCAGGTAGGGGGTGCGTTATTTGCGTGAACCTGAGTTCGTGGGCAGCGCATCGATCTCCATCACCGTCTTCTTCATCTATGGCTCCCTAGAAGAAGACCGGCATAACCGCGCATCCCTCCACATCGAAGGCCCCCTCACACGCAGCTGCGGACAACATCGGTGCCGCGGCGGAGACGAACGAGGCGGGCGTCGTGGGCGACGTGACTGGCGTAGGCGGTGCCACCGTCGTGTCTCCCACGGCCGACGCTGGAGCAAGGAACGCCGAAGAGGAGCAACATCAGGAACATCTTGGCGAACTTGGCCCTAGTGCCGCGAGAGGAGAAAACATTCAGTCTCCAACTCCCCGCCGCACTGGTGGCCGCTACCGCAAAAGCAGCGCCCAATCTGGAGCAAGACATGATCTTCCAGCTGCGCCCGGCGCAGGCGCCGCTGTCGGACGCGTACCTCGTCCGGAGCAAGACGGAGTGCCAAGTGGGACCGTAGTCCCACAAGTTCGACCTCCTCCATGACAGACCACCCCAGTGAGCAGCGCACAATGACGAGAATATGGCGACGCCCCTCCTGGTTCCACCAGGAGTCGAGCGACGTCGCGATCTGCCTCCCTAGCCATGCCGGCCACGGCAGCGGAAGCAATGGCGTGGCCTCGGCTGCTGCTAAACTTCCCGCCGGCAGATGACAAGGTGGACGACTGGAGAGCCACCATCCAGAGTTTGATCGGCTTCATAGAAGCCAACAAATCGCAGCATGCACAGCCGTCAAGATACCCGCGGATGGCGACGGTGGACCGAACTGACGGTCGCGTCGAAGGGGCCGCACCAACGGTGCAATCCCCTCTGCAACAGCAGACCCAGAGACAGCCACAACAAGCTCCACGTGTCGACGAGCCCGACGAGGCATCTATGGTCTCGTCCGGCCTGCGCGATCACTAGGACCATCGGCGTGTCTTGGAAGATCGGCGGAGGGAGGACGCCCGCGTCACCATAGAGCGACGCCGGGGAGTACACCGCCATTCCGAGAGGCGCAACGGCCCAGATGCCAGCGACCCCGTGCCTAGTGTTGGCGGGTACCAGCTGCCTTATGAGGTTGGGTGCCCTGCCTTCACTCGCGAGCTGCGACAGGTCTGCTGGGCATCGGCCCGAGCTTTCAAGCCTGAGCTGACGTAGAAATATGACGGGAAGCTAAACCCGGCGGAGTTCCTAGGCATCTATACGATAGCCGTTCAAGCCGCCGGGGGAAGAGATGAGAAGGTGCTTGCCAACTATTTCCCTTTGGCACTCAAGCCAAATGTGAGATCGTGGATGATGCACCTGCCGGAGAACTCTATTTCATCATGGGCTGACTTGTGCAACGAGTTTGTCGGCGCCTTCACAGGTGGCCACCAGGAGGCAGGACAGCCCAGCGACGTGCAAGTCCTTCTGCAGAAGGAAGGAGAAACCCTACGGAAATACATCCAGAAATTCAGTCGAGTGCACCGCAATATTCCAAAGATACACCCCGCAACCGTGATTGCCGCGTTCCACTCGAACGTGCGCAATAGGACGATGCGGGCCAAGATGAATGTGAAGCTCCCCAAGACCGTCAATGAGTTGTACACATTGGCGGACAAGTGCGCTGGTGCTGAGGAAGGAAGGCGACTCCCCGGAGAGGAGGCTCACGTCGAAGTCGATTCCGATGACGACGACGATGCCCCCGGCTCGAAGGGGAAAAACCGGAAGCGCAACCAGAAGTGTAAGGGAAAAGAAGTATTGGCTGTTGAGAGCTCTGATAATCTCACTGCCGGCAAAAAGGCCAAGGCCGAGGCCCCCGGCAAGGGAGCTTCAACGTGCGCTGATTGCCGGGAAGCCGCAACCGTAGAGATAACCGGAAGATCCGATGGGCCATACTGCAAAATCCACCGCACCAAAGGCCATGATCTCCAAGAATGCTGCCAAGTCGAGCAACTTGATGAGAAACAGAAGGCTGAATATGAGAAGCATGACAAGGAGAAAGGCCAAGATTGTGCTGCCGGGAAGGCCCGTGGTGGTAGAGGAGGCCGCGGCGGCAAGGCCCCGCAGCAGAAGGAAAAACCTGCTTGAGGCCGTGAGAAGAAAGAAGAAGATGATATGAGTGATGATGAGGATGAAGAAAAGTCTAGTGATCAGTAATTCCAGAAGGCAACTGAAGCCATGTGTGTTGATGGGTGTGCATCTTTGCATTCCTCTCACCGCCAGCTCAAGCAGTGGGCCTGTGAGATCAACGTCGTGGTGCTAGCTGCAGAATCCAGTAGACCACTCAAATGGTCCCACATGCCTATCATCTTTGATGAAGAGGGTCATCCTGACCACACCACTGCGGTCAAATGTTTTCCATTGTTGGTATCCCCAACAATCCGCAACCTCAAAGTAACCAAGATGTTAGTTGACGACGGGGCAGGGTTGAACTTAATCTCCCCTAAGGTGGTTGAACGACTGCATATCCCGAAGGAGAGCTCAAAGCTACGGGTACGTTCCAAGGAATCAACCCTCGCAAGAGCCGACCCAAGGGAAAGATCACTTTGCCTGTGACGTTTGGCGGGGAGTTGAACTACTGGACTGAGAAAGTGGTGTTCGATATGGTCGAACTCCCCCTACCTTACAACAGAATTCTTGGTCGCCCAGCTCTGGCAAAATTCATGGCAGCATCCCACTATGCTTACAACACTTTGAAGATGCCAGGGCCCATTGGAATCATCTCCATCCCGTCTGAAAAGAAAGATGCAGTTATCTGCGTGTACAAGATGTATCGAGATGCGGTAGCAGTTGTGGTCGCAGAAGCGCCAGCTCCCGCCAATGGATCAAAGAAGGGGAAGAAGTCTAGCAGAGACGCCGGCAAGGACTCCAGGATGCGCGCCTCTTCGAAGTGTGCTACGCCTGTCGATGATTTGCCGGAGAGTTCCACCAGCAAGATATCCAAGATCACGTATCCTGCGACGAAGAAGGTCCCGGCAGGGCAGGAAAGCAGTGATGGTACATTTACCATTAGTGCCACCCTTAATGACAAATAGGAAAGCGCGCTCGTTGGCTTCCTGTGGGCGAAGGTCGATGTGTTTTCTTGGAAACAATGTGACATCCCCGGTGTTCTGAGGGAGGTAATTGAGCACCACCTTGCTGTCTGCCCTCATGCCAGGCCCGTCAAGTAGAAAGTTAGGAAGCAAGCCTTGGAGCGGCAACAGTTAATAGCCAAAGAGATCAAGAAGCTTGAGGCAGCTGGTTTGGTCAGAGGGGTGCTGCATCCGACATGGTTAGCCAACCAGGTAGTGGTGTGCAAGCCGAATGGGAAATGGAGGCTTTGCATTGATTTCACTGACATAACAAGGCATGCCCGATGGACCCTTTTCCCTTGCCGTGCATCGATCAGATTGTTGATTCCACTTCCGGGTGTGACTTGCATTCCTTCTTGGACGCATACTCCGGATACCACCAGATATTCATGGACAAGGAAGATAAGGAGAAGACCGCGTTCATAACTCCGTGTGGCACATACTGCTTTGTACGTATGCCCTTCGGGTTAAACAGCACTGGTTCTACCTTTGCATGGGCCGTGCAGATTGAATTTGAACCTCAGTTGCACAGGAACGTGGAACCTTACATGGATGACATAGTAGTCAAACCAAAGATGAAGCAACTCTCATACAAGACTTGGAAGAAACTTTTATCAACTTGCGCAAGATCAATTTGAAGCTCAACCCTGAGACGTGTGTGTTTGGTGTCCCGTCCGGCAAGCTGCTTGGGTTCTTTGTGTCTTAGTAAGGAATAGAAGCCAATCCCAACAAGATCAAAGGAATCGAGCAGATACAAGCACCCAAGTCCGTCAAGGACGCAAGGCGCTTGGCCGGATGCATTGCCGCGTTGAGTAGGTTAATCTCCAAATCCGCTGAGCGCGCCCTACCGTTTTTCAAGATTCTAAAAAAGGCCGGCCCAATGAAGTGGACCCCAGAAGCAGAAGCAGCGCTGTCAAATCTGAAAGTTTACCGGGGGTGGAACCGAAGCATACGCGGCAGAACCTAATACAGGCCTAGGGTAACCTAAGCAAGCAGACAAAGGCAGTTTCAAGGAAGTGGTGAAGAAGAAAGTGGTGCAGCGACCAGTGTACTTTGTCATCTCCTTATTACAAGGGGCTAGATCATGGTACTACAAAGTGCAAAAGAAGATCTTCGGCCTTCTCATGGCCTCGAGGAAGCTGCGCCACTACTTCAAAGCCCACGAGATCACTGTTGTCACCCGCTTCCCGCTGCAGCATATATTGAGGAACCCCGAAGCCACTGGAAGAATAGTTGAGTGGGCGCTAGAGCTGTCGAGTTTTGGTCTGAAGTATGAGAGCACTTCCACAATCCAGAGCGGGACGTTGGCGGAATTCTTTGCGGAATGGACACCCACACCAGAAGAAGAGGTTCCGGAGACAGTTCTCGTCGGCAAAGAAGCGCCTAAAGAATGGATCATGTACTTTGACGGTGCTTTCTCACTTCACGGCGCTGGAGCAAGCGTGCTCCTCATGGCCCTCACTAGAGAGCATCTCAAATATGTGGTCCAAATGCACTTTCCCTGGGAGGAGGCTACCAACAACACTGCTGAGTATGAGGGGCTCCTTGCCGGACTCAGGATCGCAGTGGACTTGGGAATCAAGAAACTAATCATCTGAGGAGATTCTCAACTCGTGGTGAGACAAGTCAACAAAGATTATCAGAGTCTGTTGATGGAAGCATATGTGGAAGAGGTGAGGAAGCTGGAGGAGCGCTTTGATGGATTGCAAACTGAGCACGTGCCACGTGTAGAAAATAGCATCGCTGACCATGTATCAAAGTGTGCTGCACAAAAGCTCCCTGTGGAACCAGGAACCTTTGTCCTCCACCTCACTCAGCCATTAGTATCCCCATCAACGATGACCAGGAAAAGAAGAAAGATGAACTCTGGCAAGCATTTCCCGACAGAGCATCCCGAAGCCGCTGGTAGAGAAGCTGCTGGGGGCAACCCTGTTTCGGTTGGTAAGCAGCTCCCTCATGCAGGACCCCAGGTCCTTTCGGTCGAGGCAAGCGCTCCCATGAACGAGGAGATGCCTTTAGTGCTCGTTGTCGAGCCACAGGCTCCATCTTGGGCACAGCACATAGTCCACTTCCTCCAAACAGGAGAACTTCCCGAAGAATAAGAGGAAGCCAAAAAAGTAGCCCGTCTGTCACGTATGTACCAGTTTGTCGATGACAATCTATACAAAAAAGACCAAACGGTGTGAAATTAAGGTGTATTTGCCGGTAAGATGTACTAAAGTTGTTGGCAAAGATTCACGGAGGCGTGTGTGGGTCTCACATTGGATCAAGGGCCCTTGCCGGGAAAGCCTTCTGGTAGGGTTTCTATTGGCCCACTGCCCTCCAAGATGCAACTGAGCTAGTCACCAAGTGTAACGCCTGCCAGTTCCATTCCAAGAACATTCATCAACCAGCGCAAGCTCTCCATATGATCTCTTTATCCTGGCCATTCTCGGTCTGGGGGCTCGATATTTTGGGCCCCTTTCCCCGCGCTGTCGGGGGCTTTGAATTCTTGTTCGTAGCAATCGACAAGTTTACAAAGTGGCCTATGGTGGAACCAGTGAGGAAGGTGACCGCACAGTCAGCTGTCAAGTTCCTGAAAGGGCTGGTGTGCCGTTTTGGAGTGCCCAACAGGGTAATCACCGATAATGGCACCCAGTTAACGAGCCACACCTTTATGCAATACATCCAAAGCCTTGGAAGCAAGGTCTCCTTCGCCTCTGTTGCCCACCCAAGGAGCAACGGGCAAGTTGATAGGATGAATGCTGAAGTGTTGCATGGACTCAAGACAAGAACTTTCGATAGACTGCGGAGATGCGGCAAGTGTTGGATAGATGTGCTGCCGGTGGTTCTTTGGTCCCTCAGAACGACACCAAATCGAGCTACTGGCCAGACGCCCTTCTCCCCAGTATATGGGGCGGAAGCAGTTCTCCCCACGGAAGTCATATACGGGTCACCTCGAGTACTTGCCTATGATGAAGTAGAGCACGAGCAGCTACGGCATGACGATGCCATGCTCCTCGACGAAGATCGTCTCCGGGCCGCTGTGTGTGCTGCACGCTACCAGCAGGCCCTGCGCCGCTATCATAGCCGCAGGGTCCATGCCCGGAGCCTTGAGGAAGGCGACCTTGTCCTTAGGCGCGTTCAGTCTACCAAGGGTACCAACAAGTTGATGCTGAAGTGGGAAGGCCCTTACCGGGTAGCACGAGTCACCAGACCTGGCGCAGTCCGTCTGGAGACCGAAGATCGCACCAAAATACTTAACTCATGGAATATTGAGCATCCTCGTAAGTTCTACCCGTAAGGCGCGGTTGCCGGGCTCAGTCCCCAGCACCCACCTTTTTACAAATCTTGCCATAGTTGCATATAATCCTTTGTACAAAGCCAGGCGCAGACCCTGTGCATGCAATAATAAAGCTAGGCATTACATCATACCATCAAGCGCCATTCTCATCGTTCTTTACCCGCATTGCTCCCGCGCTCTGTATTTGGACCCGTCCATGACCATACAGAAGAAAGATTACACACACATCAAGTATGTTCTGGACAGAGCTCTTCTGGGCTTCAGCATGCAGGGTGGCAGCATCCAATTCAAGAAGACATTTAGGGGCACGATGTGTTTCGGCCATAAGACTAACTTCTGTTGTGTCCAGCGATCAACAACAAGTGGTATTAAGGATGGATTCTATGTCATCCATTTAATGATGGAGTACAAAAGGGATCAACAGTTACTTCGCATGACATCTTCATGTGATGCCCATATCCAGAGATGGGCCGAAGCCTTAGAAACCATACCGGATCATCAACTACGAAATGACTTCTACCGCATCCAGCAGAAAATTGCATCGATCATCATGAAAGACGTCATTGAAGAGAATGGGATGTTCTACGGCGATCCAATATCGCGTCGTGACGTCCGCACCCGCATAGCCCTACTACGTCAGGACACCACGCCTTTCACCAAGCTTGGGTGCATCCTCCCGGATATGGATGGATGGCACGAGTGCACTGCTTAAATTGATGATGACACTGTGTCTGTTTAGTTTTTATTTTGTCTACAATCGAAACTTGGAATTTATCTATACGACGTAACTATTAGATGTAAACGCTACCGCACTCTAGTTAGTTAGTTTTGGTACGATAAATATCATTAACTATGTTTATGTTGCTTCTATTTGCTAACTCTTTCTCTCCGCAGGCCGACGTCGTATATTATGTTGCATATTAATGTTGAATTCACTTGATTATATATGCATCTCTGACAGGTATATAGATCATCGATGCCGAGGTGGTATGCCGTGTACATAGGGAGGGTTCCGGGAGTGTACGAGGAGTGGCCAGAGAGTCAGGCCCAAGTGTATCGCTTCCCGGGTGGCAGCCAGAAAGGGTTGGATAGCATAAACGAGGCGGAAGCTAGTTACTTGAGGTGGACACTAGCGCGAGAGAGAAATCAAAACCGACGCCTAAAGAACTACTACGTAATACCGCTTGTGCTCATCGTGATCGTCCTTCTCTTGTATGCGATCAGATCATAGCTAGGTTACATAGATGATGAAACATGAATGTGATCATGGGTATTAGCATGTATTCGAGACTTCTAATAACTTGTATCGCTATATCTTCGAGACGTGAACGTGTTCGGCAATTAGTGATGATGATGATATCAGATGAAAGACCTTCTTTCATTCATATCTGTTTCAATGAATATGCATGTTGTTATCGTATAGAAGCTGTAACTAGATAAATAGAGCAAAAAACGCAAAAAAAACATAAAAATATTAGTAGTAGCGCTGGGACAAAAATTACCAGCGACGCGTTTAGAACAGTAGCGCTCCTCCACAACATGCGCTGCAGATAGTTAGCAGTAGCGCTTGGCAAAGCAGCGCTACTGGTATAGGATATTACAAGTAGCGATGGGCAAAACACGCGCTACTACTAAAAAATAGCTGTAGCGCCGTAGCTGTAGCACGCCTACGATCGCTACTGGTAGCTAAAAATCCAGCGCCACTGGTAGGGTTTTCCCTAGTAGTGGTTGTCCTGCCCGACGCACGCTGCCTATTCTCGCCATGACATTACAGAGAAAAGGCTTATAGGTGAACCCTAATAAGTGGCGGGCACGGCATTGCACCTGCCACAACTATTTTTGAAAGCAAGCAGTGGTGAGTAGCAAAAAGTGCCCGCCACAGCTACATGAGTTGCAGCGGTGAGTGCTTATGCCTTCTCGCCATAGGTGAACCATTCCAACGCTTATCTCGTGATGAAACACGATAGCGGCGGGCGACGCATCGCGCCCGCCACTGCTCCTTCTATCAGTTGTGGTGGGCAGGCCTATCGCCCCGACATAGCCAAATCGCGATTACTTTTGTTGGTAGGTCTCAAGAGGTCATTTTAGCAGTGGTGGCCTCTTGATACGGACTGCCACTAATTGTTTCAATACATGTGGCGGGCTTTGTACCCGCCTGCCACTTGTAATTCCACTACGCTGGCGGTTCAATTTTCACACAAACACCGTTCCCCCCACTGATTCCGCACTCTCTCTGCCCCCCTCAAATCTTGCCCGACTCGTGACCGCACCCCTCGGTGTCGTCGCTCCTTGCCGACGCGCGCACCCCTAGTCACCGTGTCGCCCCTCGCCGCCGCGCGCGCCTGTCGTCGCCCCTCGCCCCAGCGCCCCTCGTTGTCATCGCTGTTCCTCGCTGTCGCGCCCTTCTTGCACCGCCGTGGCCGCGCATGGCCTCCTCCTCCAACACCAGAGGTGGCATCTCATCATTGCCGCCACCGCCGAGCTCCACCCCGATGGCTAGCGGTGCGTCCATGTCCCCCTCCCCCGTCAACATCAAAGACCTCAGGCTGCATTTGAACTCCAAGCGTCCTACCTCTCCGTTATGCATTGTCAGATTTCTACCTAGCGTAAATATTAGTAGTTTAGAAATACATGCCAATGTTTCTTAGTGTTATTTTGTATGATTGTCAGATATGAGTTTCGGGTAAATATATACTAGTATTTTATAAACATTTGGTAAGTTTATGCGTACGAACCCTTCTAGTGTGGTTGACTTATAGTTGTATGTTATGACATGAGTGCCAATGTTTTGGCGAAACGTCAATTTATTCTGTTTTGCGGAATTTCTGTCACTCGTTATGTCCTCTTGTTAGAAATAGTCATGTCGAGTTTTTCTTTCATTTTTTTACTAGGATTCATTGTAGTATCGTTGGCTTATATTTGTAGGTATCGACATGAGTGGCAATGTTTTGGCAAAACGTTGATTCATTTTCGTTTCGCCAAATTTCTGGCACTTGCTATGTCCTCTTGTTAGCAAAGGTCAGATCGAATTTTTCTTTATTTTTAACTCGGATCCATTGTAGTATCGTTGGCTTATATTTGCAGGTATCGACATGAGTGCCAATGTTTTGGTGAAACCTTGATTCATTTCCATTTCATCAAATTTTTGGCACTCGTTATGTCCTGTTGTTAGCAAAGGTCATGTCAAATTTTTCTTTCATTCTTAACTAGGATCCATGTAATGCCCAAGATGCGATCCTATCCTTATTTTTGGCACGAGGGCCTTGACAGGGATATAAATGCATCTCGTCGTTTCGCAAGAATGGATATCTTTGCAAGTACATGTAAAGAAGAGATGAGTATATGGAATTGGCTTACACTCGCCACTAACTACATCAAGATCACATCAATATAACATCATATACAATCATCATACAGAAGAGCAGGGTCCGACTACGAACGAAAACCAACGATAAAATGACATCCATCCTTGCTATCCCACGCTGCCGGCCTAGAACCCATCCTAGATCGATGAAGAAGAAGAAGAAGAACTCCCAATCGAACAAGCATCGTGCTCACGTCAAATCATCGCATTAACTGTACCTGCAACTATTGTTGTAGTAATCTGTGAGCCACAGGGACTCAGCAATCTCGTTTCCAAGGGTATCAAGACTATTAAAGCTTAATGGGTGAGATATGGTTAAGTGGTGAGGCTGCAGCAAGCACTAAGCAATTATTTGAGTGGCTAACTTACGAGTACAAGAATAAAGGGGGATGATCATCGCATAACCTGGCGTGAACTAGTAATGATCTCTAAGAGATCCTGAACACGTACTTACGAACAAACATAATCCCACCATGTTCTCTCTCGGTTCAGAAATCACGAGAAGAGACTGTCACGGTTACACACACGGTTGGTGTATTTTATTTGAGTTTACTTCAAGTTTGCTATGACCGGGTGTTAAACAAAGTTTCCAAGTTGCCACGTAACCGCGGGCATGGCTTTCCGAAAGATTTAACCCTGCAGGGGTGCTCCAACTCATCCATCACAAACTAACTACACGCCACGGGAATAACCTCGACCACGAATCCCGTGATTTCCTAGGCAATTCCATTGGAAAACCTCAACCTCAAGATAGCTCGAAGTATTCTCGGAATTCCTCACACAAGACGTTCGAGAAAGTTAAAACAAATCCAGCAAGGCCGCTCGACATGTCGACGAACCCGATAGGACCCGCGTATCTCATTCTCAGGACACGACCAGATGAGCGCAGCGTACGGTGGCCATATAGACATCTCCCGAGTTGCCCTGGCTTGGCCCCGCACACGACTCTAGTTTGGACCAACACTCATGAGGAGCACTGGCCCGGGTTGTTGATTAATTATCTGCGGGTGCCGGCGGGTCCCTATGCAATTTTAGTTGTTATTAGGCAAATGGTAAAACCAATGTTGAGCCTTGCCAGACAAGTTTTATCCTAAAACGAAAATCAAGGGGATCCCCATAACAACCCCGAGCTTGTTAGGAGCGCAAAATAAGGAACATAACACCGGTACTCAGAACTAGTGCGGCAAAAGTGGAACAAAACACTGAGCAAAAGGCCAAGCCTTCCACCTTTTACCAAGTATATATGTGCATTAAATTAAATAGAAATAATATTGTGATATATCAAATGGATATCCATGTTGGCATATGGAAACAATTGCACCTGCAACTAGCAAAGCTATAAGAAGGGCTGAGCAAGCGGTAACATAGCCAAACAATGTTTTGCTGGGATGTGGAGGGGTTAGAGGCTTTTCATGGCAATTTCGGAGGCTAGACAACAAGTGGTAGGTAGCGAGACAGCGATAGAAACGAGACAACTAGAATGACAATGATAGTAATGGTATCCAGGGAAATGATCATCTTGCCTGAGATCCCGCTTGGAAGAAGATCGAGTCCATGAAGAACACGAACCAACGTAGTCGATCGAATCCTCACACTCCGAACGCTTTCGAAACTCTATCGAGAAGAAGAAATCTGGAAACAACAATCAAAACATGATAAACACCACAATATATGCATGACATGATGCGCAAATAAGCATGATGCATGTCCGGTTTAATTATGCGAGGCATGGCATGGCAAAGCAAGAGGCTACAATCAAATACTACACATTAAGTGAAGCTCATTATGCAACGAGTTTCATATTGACGAAACTCCACATTCGAATATTTAGTTCACTCTCGTTTTGGTACTCATCAATGTTAAATGTTGTTTAACATGGCAAGAGGTGAAGCACAAATAGACTACATATTTAGGCATGTTTAAATGAGGCCGGAACAACGAATAACCATTCCGAAAAGTCCCCATATGCAAATTAAGATTTCGGTATCGTTCTGCCTATTACACAATTTTAGAGTTGTTAAACAGCAAAATAAATGCCACCATGTTATCCTACACATTTTTTTCTAGTCAAGTTACATATGTGGAACATTTTAATAAGAGCTACGGTTAATGTCTTATGAAACAAATCATTTTAGCATGGCATTTATGCAAATTACATGAAAACAGCAAGTTAAACATTTTAAACACATGTGAGAGTTGGAAATTGTGAATCTACATGAAATTCTGAACATTTTACATATCTATATTTTTTACATATGATGCACGATTCTCAAGTTATTAAATGCATGGACATTAGGGGGTTTTCTGTAAAACCGCAATTCACTGGATAATAGATAAACTCGCTATGCGGGGAAAAACACATGGGACGAATCCAAATAGTGCACTGGGTGCCGAATACCTACAGAGCGCATCGAGCGCTGGATAGGGGAGCTCACCATGGGCCTTGGGCGGTTGGTGGAGGCGCGGTTGGGGTTGGGTTGCGCTGGCCAACGCGCGGCTGGGCAGCGAGCGCTCGATCGGCCCAGGCGAGCGAGCCACTCGGCGCGTGGTCAACGGACCGATCGTCCTCCTTGATCCCCACACGATGCGGGAGCAGCTCCAGCACCACGAGCTTGGCGGCGGTGGCGGGACCTGTTGGCCCCAGTAGGGAACGACGGCGGCTTGCTAGAGGCCGACGGGAACGGGTCCGGCGGTGACGGATCTCACCGGATCCAGGCGGCAGACGGCGTCTTGGAGGATCTCGGGCCTTGGGCAGCAGCCATGGGGGGACAGAGGTGAGGCGGTGCAATGGCGGCTGGTCGCCGACGGGAGGAGCTCCGATAGCTCGTGGTAGGGCTTCTGCGGCAGAGGGAGGAGGCCACCGGAGGGCGCAAGGGAGAGGGACGGCCCTCGGCGCGGCGTCGGACCTCCGGCAATGGTTGGCGGCGCAGATCGGGTTGAGGAGCTCGGGATCCTCCCCGATCCAGATTGGGAGGAACAGGCGGCGGCTCCCCTCGGGCTCAGATGGGTCTCCGCGGGCCCCGCCCGGGCCTTGCGGGCCTAATGCGGTGGGAGGCGGCGGCGCGACATGTGGCAGCGCCCGATTGACTGCGGCCAGGGCTGCGGGGGCGCTGGGTGGATCTGGCGGTGACAAGTGGCGGCGGTGCACAGGCTGCGCGCGGAAAACGAGGTGGGAGGTAGGGGAAGGCCAAATTTGGCAGGGGGCATGTCTATTTATAGCAGGGGATGCTAGGGTTAGGGGATTTGCCCGAATTCGGATCGTAGGATCGCGATCGGACGGCTCCAGACGCGAAGGGGGTTAGCGTTGGCTTAGGTGGGTTGGTTGGGCTATGCTAGAGGGGGTTGGGCTAAGAAGAGAGGGAAGGTGTGCGGCCCGACGACAATTGAAACCCCGAAAACACCCGACAAATAAACTGATGACGGTGCCGCTACGGTCGACCGTTCGAGTAACAAACGACCTCTGATCGCGACGAAATTTGGCAGGCGGTCTACCTACAGTAAAACAAGACCGCATGCCAAGTTTTGACCCAATCCGAGAATACTTTTTGCACTTTAAAAACGGTTTTTTTAAACGATGTCGCGGTCACGTGCGTGTGTGGTTGGTCTCAAAGTGGTTGTTGACGAGAATAGAGAGAACCGACAACTACTAACGGATGCAAGTTTTGAAAAATTATGATGACAACGGAGTGTCGATGCTATGCAGATGATGCGATGATGAATGCAACAACCAAGTGAATCACACGGCGACAATGGAATAAAACGAGAATATTCTGGAGCGTCGGTCCGGGCTATTACAACTCTCCTCCACTAACAAGAGATCTCGCCTCGAGATCTTAGAATGAGAGGGGAAGAGAAGAGCATGAGGAACAGGTAAAACTTAGTTGCTTCTTTGACAAACTAGTGAAACCAATGATCATTGAAGGATGCAATAGATGAAGAATTCATAAGAAATTTGGCAACACTTCGATAGAAAGAGAGGCAAAACTTGATAAGATAGAAAGAACTTGAAGAGAAGACACAACACTCTGGTTAAATGAATAAGCAAAGAAGGAACATGATCTTTGATAAAAGGAGATGATGGATCGAAGAGAGCAACATCACAATGCCTTGGAAGAAAGAATAAAATCTAGGTCGTTGGAAAGAAAAGAGCGGAGAATAAAATGACAACTCTACCACAATAGAATTTAGAAAACATCCTTGAGAAGAGGGATTGAACGGAGATGTTGGAACATCAAAAACGAAAAGAATAAGCTTGTTGTGGGCTTATGGAAACATCTCAAAATTATGAGGTGACAACCTGCCACTTGACAAAACAAGGATTGCTTGGAAGCAAAAGAGATGGAAAACCTCTTTCACCAAGAGGATATATTAAGAACATGGATCATTGATAAGCACCATGATAGCAACAATCCTTAGGAAAAGGTTTAGGTGAAATCCAATCCAAGAGAACTCCAAGGAAGAAAATGATGGATTTAGATATCTCATTCTTGACAAATTCTCTTCGAGAATCCTCATAATCAAGAATTCTATAACACCATCTCAAAAGATAAGGGAGAAAGAATTTCTCTTTGAAATACAATATGAAGAATACTTGAGCTCCTCCAACAACAATATTAACGAAAACTACAAGAAAGAATTGAATCCTTAACGAACCACCATGAAGAACCTCCGGGAAGAACTCTGGAATGAAAGGATGATAGCAAAGAATTGAAGGTTGCACAAGAACAAGATTGAGCTCTTGGAAAGATTTAGATCAAGCTCCGTGATGAGATACTTGAGAAAAACATGGAACTCCGTAAAAGAAAAGATGAAACATTTAGAACCGAGAATTGATATCATGAACAACTCCGGAAGAAGGATTGAAATAAGCTTGATGAACAAGAATAATAATTATGTCATGCTTATCCTTCATCAAGTTAAATTGATGACAAGCAACGGATTTGGCATACTACTTATTCTTCATGAAAAGATTGGAGAGATAGATAGAACACAAACTTGAAGAAGTCTTGAAAGAGAACACCGATAAGAATTAACAAACGAATGGGGATACTGAGGATTAATAGATATACATGAGAACAAAGAGATCATGATCCGTCTAGCAGAAAACTTAAACAAGGCACCGGAAGAAATTGAGAACGAAGGAGGAAAACTTTGAACGAACGAAGAGACATCAATTGAGAAGAATTGAGAACGAAAGCTGAAAGCTAAGGACGAAGAAATCTTCTGAAATGACGGCCTTCGGAGGATCGGGAAACAAAAGCAACTATGAAATGCTCCAGATAGATATGTGAGGGATTACTCATGATCGCCAACAATTTGAGAGGGTAACAACAAGCTGAAACCATGAATCTTCGAAAGAACGAACACAGGAACACAGATTTAAGAGAAACTCTTCTTCGGTCTTCAACGCTGAGAATGAAGACGAGAATCAACACCATGAATCACTGAGACACTCCGGAGCAATAAATAAGGAAAGATTGAGCCAATGATGAAAATGATTTTGAAGCGAACTTAGAGAAGGAATATGACTGATGGAATTCATTCTTACGTCACATTTGAAAAGAACTTGAGATCTCCGGAAGGATTAGAAGAGCCAGGTAAGATCCTGGGGAAAACCTGTGGGTTATGGGCCCACTCAAAGAAAACACCGTTGAAACGATTGCTTAGGAAGAGAGATTGCACCGGTACAAATGAAAACTTGATGAGGTGAGAACCTCAAAATAATTTGAAAGGATTTAAACGGAAAAAAATCGTGTCTCTTGAAATATCTTGCCACTCCGGATAGAATAGAGATAGATGAATAAACAAGAGAGACTTGATAAGAACTTCCGACATGAAATATTTAACGAACGAAAAGGATATGATGAAGACCAAAAGGTTTAATCGAATCCACCGGAGAAGAATAACCACAAGAACAAAGAATATAAGGATAGATCTTGAAACTGAAACTCGTGAGAATCTCCACAAGAAATCATGGGATACAATACGGAAGAAATGATAGCAGAAGCATCAATGAAGAGAAAGACACCTGGATGAGAATTTAATCATTGAAGAAAAAGGGCGGGAGGGTGGGGGAAAACAAAGAAAGTTGGGATGGATGAAACGAACTCCGGGAAGAAATATGAGGATAGATCTTGCAATATTGGAGAGGATTGAATTATCTTGAAGAGAAACACACTGGTTGAAATGATTTGACATGACAATTTGATTGAGCAAAAGGATTAGCACTCCCATAGAAATATGAGAGCACTATTTAGGAATGATATGAAATCAACATCTGATATCGAAGCAACTCGAATTACCATACTCCAACAAAACAAAGGATGAGGCTTGCGAATTAAGCCGGAAACAAATACATAACAGAGATTTCGTCCGATATTTTCGTGGTAAGGCTCGCACGGGCTCGATCTTACAGTAGCCATCATGTACAAGGCAGTGCACACGACGTACGAAGCGTCCCCGAGTCGTAGCAAGCTACAAGGACTCTTTAAGACCCAACGAGAACAGCTGTAAGAAAGACCGTGAACAAACGAACCACTAGATGTCGAACCCCAACCTCACATCATGATCTGTTGGAAGATAGCCTAGGTAACTACTTGAATTCCCACCTAAGAACTTCAGAAATCTTTGGTTATGCAATCGGGTCCACGGATACATGGAGTTTTTATCCATCACTCAACTCCTAGTAGTAATACTACTCTCCAGTGTATCACATCCCTCAACACACAACCAGAGGTCTTGGAAACTCATCTACCTCAGACCCTCGTAATCACAACGATACTAAAGATGGCAGTACATGTGATCCCGCTCCCCAGTACTGGGTGCCGCCACACTCTTCGCACCACGAATAGTACTGAAGCAATTTCAAACATCCGCGTCCTAGGATACTAAGGAAACTGAACGATAGCAATGTGTCAAGAACCCCTTGGAGCTCAACTCCTCGGGTCCAATCCATACATACGGGAGGCATCAAGAACAGAGTTCCGGTCACATCGACATCACAGAGGTTCCAAAATACCCACGCGATCCTAGAAAAAATTTGAGTAAGAAGAGGGTAGAATTAAAATTCCTAAGTCAAAATTCCACACCAGAGCATAGAAGAGGAGTAAAAAGAATCCTACTCTCCGATATATAACTAGACTCAAAATAGTTTTTCACTAGACTCGACTCGGCCAAGTTCGATCAATCAAGGGGGCTCCTAGGTCGGTACAGGCTCTGATACCAACTTGTAATGCCCAAGATGCGATCCTATCCTTATTTTTGGCACGAGGGCCTCGACAGGGATAGAAATGCATCTCGTCGTTTCGCAAGAATGGATATCATTACAAGTACATGTAAAGAAGAGATGACTATATGGAATTGGCTTACACTCGCCACAAACTACATCAACATCACATCAATACAACATCATATACAATCATCATACAGAAGAGCAGGGTCCGACTACGGACGAAAACAAACGATAAAATGACATCCATCCTTGCTATCCCAGGTAGCCGGCCTGGAACCCATCCTAGATCGATGAAGAAGAAGAAGAAAAACTCCAAATAAAACAAGCATCGCGCTCACGTCAAATCATCGCATTACCTATACGTGCAACTGTTGTTGTAGTAATATGCGAGCCACAAGGACTCAGCAGTCTTATTTCCAAGGGTATCAAGACTATTAAAGCTTAATGGGTGAGATGTGGTTAAGTGGTGAGGCTGTAGCACGCACTAAGCATTTATTTGAGTGGCTAACTTACGATTACAAGAATAAAGGGGGATGATCGTCCCATAACCGGACATGAACTAGTAATGATCTCTAAGAGATCTTGAACACCTACTTACGAACAAACATAACCCCACCGTGTTCTCTCTCGGTTCAGAAATCACGAGAAGAGACAGTCACGGTTACGCACACGGTTGGTGTGTTTTATTTGAGTTTACTTCAAGTTTGCTATGAACGTGTGTTAAACAAAGTTTCCAAGTTGCCACGTAACCGCGGGCAAGGCTATCCGAAAGATTTAACCCTGCAGGGGTGCTCCAATTCATCCATCACAAACTAACCACACGCCACGGGAATAACCTCGACCATGAATCCCGTGATTTCCTAGGCAATTCCATTGGAAAACCACAACCTCGAGATAGCCCAAAGTATTCTCGGAATTCCTCGCACAAGACGTTCGATAAAGATAAAACAAATCCAGCAAGGCCGCCCGGCGTGTCGACGAACCCGATAGGAGCCGCGTATCTCGTTCTCAGGACATGACCAGATGAGCGTAGCATACGGTGGCCTGATAGACATCTCCCGAGTTGCCCCGGGTTGGCCCCGCACACGACTCTAGTTTGGACCAACACTCATGAGGAGCACTAGCCCGGGTTGTTGATTAATTATCTGCGGGTGCCGGCGTGTCCCTATGCAATTTTAGTGGTTATTAGGCAAATGGTAAAACCAATGTTGGGCCTTGCCAGACAAGTTTTATCCTAAAACAAAAATCAAGGGGGTCCCCATAACAACCCCGAGCATGTTAGGAGCGCAAAATATGGAACTTAACACCGGTACTCAGAACTAGTGCGGCAAAAGTGGAACAAAACACCGAGCAAAAGGCCAAGCCTTCCACCTTTTACCAAGTATATTTGTGCATTTAATTAAATAGCAGTAATATTGTGATATATCAAAAGGATATCCATGTTGGCACATGGAAACAATTGCACCTGCAACTAGCAATGGTATAAGAAGGGCTGAGCAAGCGGTAACATAGCCAAACAATGTTTTGCTGGGATGTGGAGGGGTTAGAGGCTTTTCATGGCAATTTGGGAGGCTAGGCAACAAGTGGTAGGTAGCGAGACAACGATAGAAACGAGACAACTAGCATGGCAATTATAGTAATGGTATCTAGGGAAATGATCATCTTGCCTGAGATCCCGCTTGGAAGAAGATCAAGTCCATGAAGAAGATGAACCAACATAGTCAATCGAATCCTCACACTCCGAACGCTTTCGGGACTCTATCGAGAAGAAGCAATCCGGAAACAACTATCAACACATGATAAACACCACAACATATGCATGACATGATGCGCAAACAAGCATGATGCATGTCTGGTTTAATTATGCGAGGCATGGCATGGCAAAGCAAGAGGCTACAATAAAATACTATGCATTAAGTGAAGCTCAATATGCAACAAGTTGCATATTGACGAAACTCCACATTCCAATATTTAGTTCACTCTCGTTTAGGTACTCATCAATATTAAATGTTGTTTAACATTGCAAGAGGTGAAGCACAAATAGACTACATATTTAGGCATGTTTAAATGAGGCCGGAACAACGAATAACAATTCCGAAAAGTTCCCATATGCAAATTAAGATTTCGGTATAGTTCTCCCTATTACACTATTTTAGAGTTGTTAAACAGAAAAATAAATGCCATGATGTTATCCTACACATTTTTTTCTAGTCAAGTTACATGTGTGGAACATTTTAATCGGAGCTACGGTTAATGAGTTATGAAACAAATCTTTTTAGCATGGCATTTATGCAAATTACGTGAAAACAGCAAGTTAAACATTTTAAACACATGTGAGAGTTGGAAATTGTGAATCTACATGAAATTCTGAACATTTTACATATCTATAGTTTTTACATATGATGCACGGTTCAAGTTATTAAATGCATGGACATTAGGGGGTTTTCTGTAAAACCGCAATTCACTGGATAATAGATAAACTCGCTATGCAGCAAAAAAAAACACATGGGCCGAATCCGAATAGTGCACTGGGCACCGAATACCTACAGAGCGCATCGAGCGCTGGATAGGGGAGCTCACAATGGGCCTTGGCCGGTTGGTTGAGGCGCGGCTGGGGTTGGGCTGCGCTGGCCCACGCGCGGCTGGGCAGCGAGCGCTCGATCGGCCCATGCGAGCGAGCCACTCGGGCGTGGTCAATGGACCGATCGTCCTCCTCGATCCCCGCAAAATGCGGGAACAGCTCCAACACCAGGAGCTTGGCGGCGGGGGCGGGACCTGTCGGCCCCAGCAGGGAACGATGGCGGCTTGCTAGAGGCCGACGGGAACGGGTCCGGCGGCAACGGATCTCATCTGTTCCAGGCGGTAGACGGCGGCTTGGAGGATCTCGGGCCTTGGGCGGCAGCCATGGCGGGACAGAGGTGAGGCGGCGCAATGGCGCCTGGTCGCCGACGGGAGGAGCTCCGATTGCTCGTGGTAGGGCTTCTGCGGTAGAGGGTGGAGGCCACCGGAGGGCGCAAGGGAGAGGGACGGCCCTTGGTGCGGCGTCGGACCTTCGGCAATGGTTGGCGGCGCAGATCGGGGCGAGGTGCTCGGGATCCTCCCCGATCCAGATCGGGAGGCACAGGCGGCGGCTCCCCTCGGGCTCAGATGGGTCTCCGCGGGCCCTGCCCGGGCCTGGCGATCCTGATGCGGTGGGAGGCGGCGGCACGACATGTGGCAGCGCCCGATTGGCTGCGGCCCGGGCTGCGGCGGCGCTAGGTGGAGCTGGCGGTGACAAGTGGCGGCAGTGGACAGGCTGCGCGCGGAAAACAAGGTGGGAGGTAGGGGAAGGCCAAATTTGGCAGGGGGCATGTCTATTTATAGCAGGGGATGCTAGGGTTAGGGGATTTGCCCGAATTCGGATCGTAGGATCGCAATCGGACGGCTCCGGACGCGGAGGGGGTTAGCGTTGGCTTAGGTGGGCTAGTTGGGCTGTGCTAGAGGGGGTTGGGCTAAGAAGAGAGGGAAGGTGTGCGGCCCGACGGCAATTGAAACCCCGAAAACACCCGACGAATAAACCGATGACGGTGCCGCTACGGTCGACTGTTCGGGTAACAAACAACCTCCGATCGCGACGAAATTTGGCAGGCGGTCTACCTACAGTAAAACAAGACCACACGCCAAGTTTCGACCCAATCCGAGAACACTTTTCGCACACTTTAAAAACGTTTTTTTGTAAAACGATGTCGCGGTCACGTGCGTGTGTGGTCGGTCTCAAAGCGGTCGTTGACGAGAACGGGGACAACCGACAACTACTAATGGATGCATGTTTTGAAAAATGATGACGACAACGGAGTGTCGATGCTATACAGATGATGCGGATGATGCGATGATGAATGCAACAACCAACTGAATCAAACGGCGGCAATGGTATAAAACGGGAATCTTCTGGAGCGTCAGTTCGGGCTGTTACAAACCATTGTAGTATCGTTGTCTTATATTGACAGGTATGAACATGAGTGCCAATGTTTTCGCGGAACGTTGATTCAGTTCCGTTTCGCTGAATTTCTTGCACTCGTTATGCCATATTTTTAGCAAATGTCAGGTCAAATTTTTCTTTCATTTTTTATGCATCATGACTCATAATTGCACACTAAATTTTAGCAAACCAAAAAAATGCATTCTGGAGAACCATCTTCGATGGACCCCTCAACTCAGCATCGTAAAAAGGGTAGAAAGTGAAAGATGAAATCAGTCAATGAACCTACAACCAGTAAGGCACCAGGAGAAGATGTGGTGAATGTTTCTGTCAGCCCGTTCTGCATGAAAATGTTTAAGCCCAATGAACTGATGTTTCCACAACACAAATTGAGTGCACGAAGCATGGAAATTCAGCTTCTACACAAAGACGTAGTAGCTAGGTCAGCAAAGGCTCAGATGTATTACACCGCCAATGTTATAGAGGGCCTTGGATTTGTCGGCGAGTACCCTGGTGATAAAATATATCTTGGATTTGAGAGTGTGGTCAACGACAATATTTTCTATGTGGAC
This sequence comes from Elymus sibiricus, assembly GCA_039707655.1. NCBI lineage: Eukaryota > Viridiplantae > Streptophyta > Magnoliopsida > Poales > Poaceae > Elymus > Elymus sibiricus. The sequence goes on along the minus strand of CM077665.1, from coordinate 212,809,015 downwards.
ATAATCAAGCCTTCTTTAATGAGGCTTTGGTCGCTCTAGCATGCTACAAATCCATAACTCCAGAATGAGGAAGTTTGCTTCCTTGATCCATATCTGATGCACTGGGCCAATGTGGATTCTGATAAAGGCCAATGTCTTATGACGAATTACCTCCACAAGGCCATTCTTCATAGTCCTCGGCACAGGCCGTCCTTTATCGTCCCTTACTTCAAAACGTAAGTTCATTTCTTTTTGCTTGCACCTATGCACCAGGGTACTTTGATGTCAATCTCATTAATGTTGCATTGTTCAATTGTTTTGTGCAACAATGAACACTGCATCGTCATCGCACTAATGCCCCAAGATGGCCGAGCTTATTTCTTTGATTCCAGGAGAGACCCTAAGAAGCCGTGGACTGATCTGAAGAAAGTTCTCAATGCTGCTCTTCTAATGTGTCATAAGTCTGACCGTAAGATCATGCCGCATTCGCGGTACAAATTTAACACTAGCTTTTGTGGCCAACAACAACCGAAAAGCGAGACCATGCAAATGTCTGGCTACTATGCCATGGTCTTGATGGATGACTATGTGCGCGCAGGACCACTATTAAGAAGTGAATCAATGTTGCCGAAATGGTCCAAAGACAATGAGAAGGAAGTTAAGCTAGCTCACTTTTGGACAAAGCACGAGCGCGTTCATAGACTGCTCACGAATATCATCAATCACCATGTAGTGAGGGATAAGGGGATGTTCTACTGTAAGGCAGAGAGTGAAGAAGAACGAGACATGAGAATGAAACATCAAGATGGCGATATACATGCTCCTTTCTAGTCTAGTAAACTGTGAAAAACATTAAACTATGTCATGCCACAATGATTGTTACCTTGTGATCTCTACTTTATATGTACGAGTGTCATATGTTTATATATTAACCTTGTGATCTTTTCTATATGTATATATTTTGAATGTTATTGTCTGCAAAAGAATAACAGATGGGACCGCCAATAGATTTGTGGGAGGGGGTCTCTGCGGCGGACATGGAGAAGCACTATCTATGGACACAGGATAAGTATCGGGCAGAGCACCTCAAGGAGGCGATGTTAGCTTGGGTCAAAAGTGTTACAATGTCGCATTGTTCTTTCCCAGTGATTGAGAAGATTGCAGAGAGGTGGTTCACTAACCTCGCAGTGTGGATCCTTGTGGAGGCGACCCTGGATGAGAGGCTAAGAATCTGGCCGGGTATGAGTTGAACCACCATACCCACGCCTGCAGAGGTTGTGCAATGAGCTCTTCGAGAGGCCAAATCTCCAATTCCAGAGCAAGCGGCCTGTTGGTCCCCGTTTGTTCCATCAACTACTAATTCATGTAGTATGTGCGACTTCTACTAACGATCTGCGTGTTGAACATCGGCCGACACTCATTTCACTCATATATATGCTTATTAATTATTGTAATGCGCTTTTTATATTTTATAACTACTATTTTTCATTAATCTGAAATCATTGTAATGTGATGCGTGGATGTGGATCAAGGTTCAAACCAGGATTTATGTATCAAATGCTAAATGATGATATGATCCAGGTGCAATATGTTGTAATTCAATCATGTCGGCATGCAACAAGAGCAGTGGCGAGCGGTAGAAAATGACCACCACAACAGCGCGATAAACCTATGGCGGGAAACACGGACTGCTATGGCGGGCTCAACCTAGACCCCTGTGCATTCTAGAAGTGGTGGGAGGTCAGTGGCGGGCGGCCCTGAGAGCCTTGCCCGCCAGGGCTGGGCTTTTCCCACCCGCCACTGCTAGGCATTCCTCCAGTAGTGTGAGGTCTATGACGGGTTTGGCCCTGTGTATCCTGAGAATGACGCATAGGGGGCTTGTCCATGCACCGCCCTGGATCATTGTTGTTCCGCGGGTGCTGGTCGCAGTTGTCTTCAGAAGGACACGGTGGAGGTCTCGCCACCGCCATCGTAGTTGCTGCTGCTGCGGTCACCGCTGCTGCCGTCACTGTAGTGTTGTCCCCGGATGCCACTGGTGTGTCTACGGACGTCACAACGGCAGGGTCCGAGTCGCAGCTCGCGGACCTTCGCGGAGTGTTATGGTTGCGCTCACCAGGAAGGTGAGTGCAGTGTACACCTCCGTCACCGTCACCTGTAGCCTCCTGTAAAGGCAGCTTGGACGTGTATGGGGTGGTACGCGCCCTTGGCCTTCTTGGGAGCCATGGGTGTCGGTGAAGATGTTGATGAAGACACGCACAAATTGGTGAAGATTCACACACGCAACCCCCTACCTGGCGCGCCAAAGATGTCGAGGTACGACAATCTATGGGATCTGCGAGGTACCTTTGCGGTTCAACTGTGGGGATCTACGCACGCAAATAGCATCACCAATTCAAGCACGCTCGGGGTTTAGATAAGTTCGGGCCACCCGGATGTGTAATACCCTACGTCATGGTTTTTTATGAATGAGTCCAAAGTACGCAGATGGCGCAACAACCCGACAAGGATGCTCGAGAGTGTTGCTACACGTGCAAATGGACATTGATTCGACCTTTGTAAAGGTAGCCATGGACCTCCTTTTATAGGGGAAGGGGTTACCATATTGGCTAAAAGGGACATTACATAGGGTAAAAAGTAGATACAATATCTGCCAAAACTACTGACACAAGCTATAGTGGGAATACCTTACCCTGGCAGATTAGGGAAGGCGCATTAAATGCGTCGTGAGGTCTCATGTTGGCGCCATCTCCCGGCAAGGATCGTCTCTACATTTGTGCCGTTCGCCCAACTACCTCTTATTCTTCCGCCACGCCAATAGGACGGGTGTCATTAAAGTTGGTGTAATTCTACGGAGATGCCATGCGTCCTGACAAGATCTACCTAACCGCATGCCCGCTCGACACCTAAATGATGTAGATAATCAGCCTGATGAGGTGGAGCGATGGCTTGGAAGTGGGATCTTGGCGGGTGCACCTGCTGTCGCGTCTTCTCCACCGGCAAGGAGGCTTGCCTGTTGTCGAGGTCTTCGCTTGGTGTTGTCTTGAGGGTAGTATCCATTCGGCAAGGCTTGCCGGGTCGGAGGCACCTCCTCTGTTAATGTATTTCCCTCTCATCTATCCCAATCATCTGACCTTGGCCGCCCCAACAGGATGGTGACTGCAACTCGCACTAGGACCTTTGCCAACCCTGACCCCGGCAACTTCAGCCAGTAGCAAGGAACTAGCGGATCCACTCAAGCTGGAGTGCACTAGGAACAGCCACAGGGAGATCACCCTCCACCACCCCCACCGTCGGGGATTTTACCCATGGTTTGACCCGGCCAAGAGAATGACCCGGCCCATCATTTGGCGGCTCATACGGGCGCCGTGTTTTATCAATTTAACCTGGACGGCAAGGCCCAAGGCCCGACGTGCACCCCGGCAGAAGGCGGATCATAGAGAGGCCAGGAGGGCCGGCTCACAGAGAAGGCCCAAGAAGAGGAAGAATTCCCTCACAAGAGAAACAAGACCCGGATTAGGACTCAAGAGAGACTAGTCCTAGTCCTACTCCCAGTAGAACTCTACATGTAAACCTACCCCTTCAACTTATATAAGGAGGGGTAAGGCACCCCAAGAGGGACAGGTTCAAGACATTAGAGATAGACAAATTAGAAACCCTCGAGACTAGAGGTAGAGATTCCGCACCCTTGTAATCGAGATCATCATCATCAATACACAAAAAGCGGGACGTAGGCTTTTACCTCCATCGGAGGGGCCGAACCTGGGTAAACTCGCGCATCTCGATTCCGACCAACCCCCCTCAAGCCACCACCTAGTTGTGATGGCTTCACACCTAAGTTCTCTCACGAGGACATCTTGCCGTGATAAAAACCATGACAATTGGCACCCACCGTGGGGTCACGCACGGTGATGTTGTGTTCTTGGAGGGAGCTTTTCCAGGGATCGAGAAGCTTGCGATTGACCGGATGAATAAAAGCCGGCTCGAAAGGATCTACATGCATGGGGATTTAGATTTTGATGGATCCAACATTTATCAGACAACGGAGACTGCATCATTGCCATACTTGATTAGGTGACCCGGCGTCGGCGCGGGCGAAAACTTTCGTGACCCGGTGTTGGCACTATGGCATGTTCAGATGGGAGAATAAAAAATTAAAAGCATCGTCGCCACCGCGGCAAGTCTCGTTTCCGAGATCGATTAGCACCAGGACGAAGATCCGTCGAGACCGACAACAAGCCAGCCATGAATTGGCTACTACTCCATATAAAAACTGGAGAACCTATGTCTCGAGGTGTAATATACACTTATACTAGTACAAAATTGCTAAGCACTAGTAGTACATCGAGAAGAGAGAAGGCTAGCAACAGGAGAAGCGGACGCAGAATTCGCCAAGACCGGTCACGATCGTGAACGAACACATAGCAGTTTAAAAAAAGAGAGAGATAAGAGGCCACGACCTGGAGCTGGACGCGGACATGGACTCCTTCAGCCTCGATCTGGAAACAAACTCAGACTCCGTGGCGCACCTCCGCTGTCGTGCTTCGCTGTCCTGCCTCCACAGCCGGCCTCGCCTTGCCATCCCGCCTCCACAGCCGGCCTCGCCTCAAGCTGGCATGCCTCTGCTGCCGTGGCGCACCTCCACCGCCGTGGCTTGCTAGCCGGCCACCTCCACAGCTGGCCTCCCCGTCAAGCCGTCCTGCCGTTGTCGCCGTGCCTCCGCTCTGCCCCGCCCTGTCTCCGTGCACCCTCTGTTGTGCCACGCTACCGGCTCGCCGCTACAGCTGGCAAGTGCCACGTCCGTGCTATCCGGCTAGGCGGCTCTGCTTCCCAGTGTGCGCCGGCTCTGCTACGCAGCCCTTTGTCGTAGCCTTGCCTCGCCTCTGCCGTCGCGCTCTGGCTCACCACCGCGGCTTCTCCTCCGCCACCATGGCCTCCACGTTACGCTTCACAACGCCGTGCTACACCTGTCACCGCCATGCCTCTGCTCTGCCCTGTGCGTGCCTCGCCCGCGCCACACCAGAGTTAAACGCCGCAACAACAGTCCACTGCCTCCCAGCGCCGGCCATCACAATCATCCACGTAGCCGTCTATTACAAACAACCAGAAGAAGAGCGTCTGTACATGCGACGTCGTCTGTCCATGTAATATTGTCTAGTGGATAGGCGCGCAAGCCATCGTCTCTGCAGTCTAGTCAACAAAGACACCCGAGGCTGCACCAACGTTCGCGCTCATCCGACAGAAAATACCAGGTATGGTTTGCCCTTTTTGTTTTCAGTACATATTAATCGATCAGAGAACGATTACTCTGTCTTTTACAATAAATTTTATGCATGACATATATTCATTATAAAAGTGGCATTATACCGCCGAGGTGGAGCGCGCCAACATCATTCTGCACCGGTGTACATCTGTATATCATGTTGCACCAGTTTCTAGCACCACGGCTCTCTCGCACGTCTGCACCAACTTACAACGCCATAGCCGACTCGCACGTCCGCGTCGGTTTCCAACGTCATGGCCGACTCGCCGTCCACGCCAGCCTACAGCGCCATGGCCGATTCACCATCCGCGTCGGTTTGCAGCATCGCAGCCAATTCAAGGGTCAACGCCGGCTTACAAATGCCGTGTCCAACTCTCACATCTGCGCTTTCAAGCCGGTTTCGAACGCCGCGGCTGACTTCCACATCTATATCAACCCGCTGGGGCCGCATACAACCATACGAGCCGCCCAATGGACGCGCTCAAGATGCCGCCCTCGCGGTCCAGTCTACATCAGCACGCTGGTGCCGCGCCTGCTCGCTTGAGCCGCCTAATGGATGCGCACAAGTCGCCGTCCCTATGGTCCAGTCAACATAAACACGGCAGTGTCATGTCTGTTCGCTTGAGCCGCCCAATGAATACGTGCGAGCCGCCGTCCCCACGATCTGGTTTATGATACGTCTCCAATGTATCTATAATTTTTCCTTGTTCCATGCTGTTATATTATCATTCTTGGATGTTTTACAATCATTTTATAAAAACTTTATATCATTTTTGGGACTAACCTATTGACATAGTGCCAAAGTGCCAGTTGCTGTTTTTGCTTGTTTTTTACTTCGCAAAATATCAATACCAAACGAAGTCCAATCGCGACGAAACTTTTTGGATATTTTTTGTGGACCAGAAGACACCCAGTGGGCCAAAGAAGTGCCGGAGAGGTGGGCCGTGGAGACGTGCCCTCCTCGGGGCCCCTCTCCCGCGCCTCTGATGCCTATAAATTCCCAAATATTCCAAAAACCCTAGGGGAGTCGACGAAACACAAATCCAGCCGCCGCAAGTTCCAGAACCTCGAGATCCAATCTAAACACCTTCACGGAGGGGTTCATCTTCTTCATAGGTGCCTCTCCGATGATGCGTGAGTAGTCTAACATAGACCTACGGGTCCGTAGGCAGTAGCTAGATGGCTTCCTCTCTCTTTCTTATTATTCTCAATACAATGGTCTCTTGGAGATCTATTTGATGTAAACTTTTGCGGTGTGTTTGTTGGGATCCGATGAATTTTGAGTTCATGATCAGTTTCTATCCATGAATATTATTTGAGTCTTCTTTGATCTCTTATATGCATGATACTTATAGCTTCGTATTTCTTCTTCAAATCTTTGGTTTAGTTAGGCCAACTAGATCGATTTTTCTTGCCATGAGAAGAGGTGCTTTGTGATGGGTTCGATCTTGCGCTGTCCTTTCCCAGTGACAGAAGGGGCAGGAAGGCACGCATGTATCGTTGCCATTAAGGATAACAAGATGGGGTCTATTCCTACGTGAATAGATCTTGTCTATATCATGTCATCATTCTTGTTGCATTAGTCTGTTTTTCCATGATCTTAATACACTAGATGCATGCTGGATAGCGGTCGATGTGTCGAGTAATAGTGGTAGATGCAAGCAGGAGTCGATCTACTTATCTTGGACGTGATGCGTATATAATGATCATCGCCTTGGATATCGTCATGATTATTCAATTTTCTATCAATTGCCCAACATTAATTTGTTCACCCAGTGTGCGCTATACTCATGAGAGAAGCCACTAGTGAATCCTCCGGCCCCCGGGTCTACTTTTCCAACTAATTGCTTTCCGATCTATCTTTTTGCCTCTTTGCTTTCAGATCTATTTTATTTGCTCTTTTCATTTTGTGTTCTTGATAGATCTATCTCTCCTATCTATCACTACCTAATCTATCTTTTTACCGTAGAGAGATTGACAACCTCTCTTTCGCGTTGGGTTGCAAGTATTTGTTATTTGTGTGCAGGTGCTGCTTATTGGGTGGTGGTGATCCTCCTACTGGTTCGCTAACCTTGGTTTCATAACTGAGGGAAATACTTACCGTCGTTGTGCTGCATCATCCCTTCCTCTTTGGGGAAATACCGACGCAGTCTGAAGCCACGTCAAAGGAATTTATGGCCGATGCCGGGGAGGAAGCGGTCTCTTCTACGTGCCTATCGTAGGCGCCGAGGGGACTCCATCATCATCTACTAGGTTCCTAATCACAAATCTCATATCCTTGCAATTACATTATTTGTCATTTGCCTCTCGTTTTCCTCTCCCCCACTTCACCAATTTTCCGTTTTATTCACCCTCTTTTTCGTTTGCCTTTTTCTTGCCGGATCTCTTCCTTCCTTGCAATCTTGTTTGCGTAGTCACGATGACTCAAGAGAACACCAAGTTGTGTGATTTTTCCAATACTAATAACAATCATTTTATTAGTACTCCGATTGCTCCTCCCGCCACTAGTGCGGAGTCTTGTGATATTAATGCTGCTTTGTTGAATCTTGTCATGAAAGATCAATTTGCCGGTAATCCTAATGAGGATGCCGCGTCCCATCTAAACACGTTCGTAGAATTGTGTGATATGCAAAAGAAAAAAAGATTTCGACAATGATATAGTGAGGTTGAAATTATTTCCTTTTTCCTTGTGGGATCATGCAAAATTTTGGTTTTCTTCTTTGCCTCGCAATAGTATCGATTCTTGGAATAAGTGCAAGGTTGCTTTTATCACTAAGTATTTTCCGCCCGCAAAAATTATTTCCCTTAGGACACAAATCATGAAATTTAAGCAACTTGAGCATGAACATGTTGCACAATCTTGGGAGAGAATGAAGTTGATGCTAAGAAATTGTCCTACTCATGGTTTAAATCTTTGCATGATCATACAAAAAATTTATGCGGGATTGAATTTTGTCTCTCGAAATGTTTTAGATTCCTCCGCGGGTGGTACTTTTACGGAGATTACTTTGGGTGAAGCTACTAAATTTCTAGATAATATCATGGCAAATTAATCACAATGGCATACCGAAAGAGCACCTACTAGTAAAAAAGTTAATTCGGTTGAAGAAATTAGTACTTTGAGTGATAAGGTTGATGCTTTGATGAAATTGGTTGATAGTAAAAATGCTCCTATTGATCTTAATGATGTGCCTTTGTCTACCTTGATTGAGTAAAATAGTGATTCCGTAGATGTGACCTTTGTCTCGTGAAACAATTTCAATAACAATGCTTATCGAGGTAATTTTAATCCTAGGCCTTTTCCTGGAAATTCCTCTAATAATTATGGTAATTCCTATGATAATTATTCTTACAATAATAATAGGAACACCTCTGATCTTGAGAGTAATATTAAAGAATTTATCAATGCGAAAAGGTTTTCAATACTACGATAGAAGAAAAGTTGAATAAGATTGATGATATGTCTAGAAGCATAGATAGAATTTCTCATGATGTTGAAAATCTCAAGTTGAAAGCTTTTGTGCATAAAATTGATGAATCAATTAAAGCTTTATATGTCTCTATGGATGAAAGTAAGAAAGGAACCGCTATGCTTAGAGCTAAAAGAGAATTCTTAGAAAAACCTTTTCCTAGTGATTGCCTTCATAAAAAAGATGAAGATCTTAAAGTGATTGGTGTTTCTTCTATTGATTACTTGTTTAGTAATATTAAGATTGATGATAAAGGGACCGAAGTAGAGTCAACTTTAGCTAGAAAGCCTCCCAATAATTTGGAGGGTGAAAATCTTGATGAAAATTTTGATAAAGTGGGTTTGAAGAGGTCAAAACTTTAACTAGTGATGTGCCCACTATTTTGGATTGCAAAGACTTTAATTATGATAGTTGCTCTTTGATTGAATGCATTTCTTTGCTGAAATCCATGTTGAATTCACCCCATGCATATGAGCAAAATAAAGCTTTTACTAAACATATATTTGATGCCATGATGAAATCTTTTGATGAAAAGTTGGAGTTGGAGATTTCTATTCCTAGAAAATTGCATGATGAATGGGAACCTACCATTAAGGTCAAGATTAAAAATTATGAGTGCTTTTCATTGTGTGATTTGGGTGCTAGTGTTTCCACGATTCCGAAATCTCTATGTGATGTGCTTGGTCTCACCAATATTGAAGAATGTTCTCTTAATTTGCACTTGGCGGATTCTACTATTAAAAAGCCTTTGGGAAGAGTTAATGATGTTCTTATTTTTTCCAATAGGAATTATGTTCCCATATATTTTATTGTGCTTGATATTGATTGCAATCCGTCTTGCCCCATTATGCCGGGTAGACCGTTTTTACACACTATAGGTGCCGTGATTGATATGAAAGAAGGCAATATTCGTTTTCAATTTCCCTTGAGAAAGGGTATGGAACACTTCCCTAGAACAAGAATTAATCCACCATATGAATCAATCATGAGGGCATCCTATGGATCCAAAACCAAGGATGACAATACTTGAATCTATGCGTTATGCCTAGCTAGGGGCGTAAAACGATAGCGCTTGTTGGGACGCAACCCAATGAATAAATAATTTTTTGTTTATTCCTTTATGTTTTTGAGTGTTGACACAATTATGCCTCTGTTATGATTGTGTTTTTATCATTTATTTAGTGTTTGTGCCAAGTAAAGCCTTTAGGATGATTCATAGGATGAGTAGAAGTGATGCTGAATCTGAAACAGAAACTTTGCGTCCAGTATATAAATTTCCATTTTTTCTGGAACGTGATATTGAGCTGAAATTTTAACACAGTGTTTATATACAAATTCCTAACGTTTTCCTAATTTTTCAGAATCTTTGGAGTTGCAGAAGTATGGTTAGATTACAGATTACTACAGACTGTTCTGTTTAAGACAGATTCTGTTTTCGTTGCATTGTGTGCTTGTTTTGATGAATCTATGGTTTATATTGAAGGGTATGAGCCATGGTAAAGTTAAAATACAGTAGGTATAATGCAATCATAAAATATGAATGGGTTTTCAACAGTACATAAAGTAGTGATTTGCTTTATTATACTAACGGATCTCACGAAGATTTTGTTGAGTTTTGTGTGATTGAAATTTTCAAGTTTTGGGTGAGATCACGATGGATGAAGGAATAAGGAGTGAAAAGAGCCTAAGCTTGGGGATTCTACAACACCACAAGATATATCCAAAGAGAAACAATCAACTAAGCTTGGGGATGCCCCCTAGTGGCATCCCCTCTTTCTTCCAACAACCATCGGTATTTTACTTGGAGCTATATTTTTATTCGTCACATATCATGAGTTTTGCTTGGAGCGTCTTGTATCGTTCCTTGATTTGTTTGTTAGTTTTTAATTTGTATCCTTGCTGGACACACCTATTTGAGAGAGCCAAAAAAATTCTATGATTTGTTAGAATTGCTCTATGCGCTTCACTTAAACTTTTTGAGCTATAGAATTGCTCTAGTGCTTCACTTATATCTTTTTGAGCACGGTGTGCTTGGAAAATTTTATAGAAATACTCTCATGCTTCACTTAGATTAATTTGAGAGTTAGTAAATTTTGAATAAATCTCTCATGCTTCACATATACCTTTTTGAGAGATGAAATGATTCATTGAAATCTTTATGCTCATGTGCTTCACTTAAATTTGTTTGAGCTTGCCAAAAAGCAATGGTAATATATGAAACTAGTCCCAAAGTGATAGATATCCAAGGAGGATATAATAAAAACTTTCATGAAGATCATTGGGCAAATTAAACTTGATTTCTTGTAATAGTTTTGAAACATGATGGTAGTAATATGTGAGTCATGTTCGTGAGTAATTATGCTTTAGTAGGAATATTGGTGTTAAGGTTTGTGATTCCCTATGCATGCACGAAAGTCAATAGTTATGCAATGAAGTTATATCCTACTTATGTTGCATTATTCGTTGTTAGTTATGCTCAATGCTCGCTTATGTGAATTTTCGTTTCTTGGTTTGGTTGCTTCCCAATCTATTGGCTAGCCTCCATTTGTACTAAGTAGAAATACTACTTGTGCATCCAAAATCCTTAAACCAAGTTTTGCCTTATGAGTCCACCATACCTACCTATATGCGGTATTTCCATGCCGTTCCAAGCAAATTTGTATGTGCCATCTCTAAATTTTCAAAATAAATTTTCTCTTTTGTGTGCTCGTACCGCTCACGAAATGGTGGGGAGTGTCCAATATTTTTCCATGCTAGATGTGTTATTCTCAAGATGAGTGTTTATTCACTTGTCATTGCATGAGAGTGCGGCAGTAATAGGGATGCCCATTCCGGAAATGAAAAAGAAAAAATATTTACTTTATGTTGTCAAATAATAAATTCCTTAGAAAGTGTTGGTATGGAAGGCAACCGTGGATACGGCCCGCCATGTAAAGTGAAAGTTTGGTGGAAAAAGGAATAAACTTTATTTTCTGTTTGGGAACCGCCTATGATATATCTAGCATGGAAAGTATTGTGAGCTACTTTGTCATTTTCGTTGATAGGAAAAGCATGGCACCCAAAATATTTTTTCTCTCTCAATATAAACCTTGAGCTCTAGCACCTCTACAAATCCCTCCTTCCCTCTGCGAAGGGCCTATTTATTTACTTTATGCAATTTTTATTTTTTACTTTGAGTGTCCATCTTATCTTATAAAGCACCAACTAGGCGGCACTATGATCGTACTTGAGCATTGGGCATATCTAATATTTGAGTGTGTTTCATGAATGGATCAATGGTTGAGCATCATGGGCTAGGGATAACTTTCTTTAGTGTTGATATTTTGAAAGACATGGTTGCTTGTTGACATGCTTGAGTATTGAAGTCATTATGTTAAAACTATACTATTGCTTTGAATCATTTACAAGTCCAAATGTCCATGCTATACAAAAGAAAAGAATATGAGATGAACATGTTAGGCAGCATTCCACATCAAAAATTCTGTTTTTATCATTACCTACTGGAGGAAAGGTAGGAATTAAGCTTGGGGATGCTGATACGTCTCCAATGTATCTATATTTTTTGCTTTCTCCATGCTGTTATATTATCATTCTTGGATGTTTTACAATCATTTTATAACAACTTTATATCATTTTTTGGGACTAACCTATTGACATAGTGCCAAAGTGCCAGTTGCTGTTTTTGCTTGTTTTTTACTTCGCAGAATATCAATACCAAATGGAGTCCAATCGCAACGAAACTTTTTGGAGATTTTTTCTGGACCAGAAGACACCAAGTGGGCCAAAGAAGTGCCGGAGAGGTGGGCCGTGGGGACCACAACCCACCAGGGCGTGCCAGGGGGGGGGCCCGGCGTGCCCTGATGGGTTGTGCCCTCCTCGAGGCCCCTCTGCAACGCCTCTGATGCCTATAAATTCCCAAATATTCCAAAAACCCTAGGGGAGTCGACGAAACACAATTCCAGCCGTCGCAAGTTCCAGAACCTCGAGATCCAATCTAAACACCATCACGGAGGGGTTCATCTTCTTCATAGGTGCCTCTCCGATGATGCGTGAGTAGTCCACCATAGACCTACGGGTCCGTAGGCAGGAGCTAGATGGCTTCCTCTCTCTCTCTCTTATGAATCTCAATACCATGGTCTCTTGGAGATCTAATTGATGTAAACTTTTGCAGTGTGTTTGTTGGGATCCTATGAATTGTGAGTTCATGATTAGTTTCTATCCATGAATATTATTTGAGTCTTCTTTGATCTTTTATATGCATGATTACTTATAGCCTCGTATTTCTTCTTCGAATCTTTGGTTTAGTTTGGCCAACTAAATCGATTTTTCTTACCAAGGGAAGAGGTGCTTTGTGATGGGTTCGATCTTGCGGTGTCCTTTCCCAGTGACAGAAGGGGCAGCAAGGCACTCATGTATCATTGCCATTAAGGATAACAAGATGGGGTCTATTCCTACATGAATAGATCTTGTTTACATCATGTCATCGTTCTTATTGCATCACTCCATTTTTCCATGAACTTAATACACCAGATGCATGCTAGATAGCGGTCGATGTGTGGAGTAATAGTGGTAGATGCAGGCAGGAGTCGGTCTACTTATCTTGGACGTGATGCCTATATAATGATCATCGCCTTGGATATCATCACGATTATTTGATCTTCTATCAATTGCCCAACGGTAATTTGTTCACCCACCATGTGCTATACTTATGTGAGAAGCCACTAGTGAATCCTACGGCCCCCGGGTCTACTTTTCCAACATATTGCTTTCCGATCTATCTTTTTGCCTCTTTGTTTTCAGATCTACAAAACGAAAAACCAAAAAATTATTGCTGCATATTTTATTTGCTCTTTTTATTTTGTGTTCTTGAGAGCTCTATCTCTCCTATCTATCACTACCTAATCTATCCTTTTACCATAGAGAGATTGACAACCTCTCTTTCGCGTCGGGTTGCAAGTATTTGTTATTTGTGTGCAGGTGCTACTTATTGGGTGGTGGTGATCCTCCTACGGGTTCGATAACCTTGGTTTCATAACTAAGGGAAATACTTTCCGTCGTTGTGCTGCATCATCCCTTCCTCTTTGGGGAAATACCGACGCAGTCTCAAGCCACGTCGGTTTACTCCAACAATGCTGGAGCAAAGGAGAAATATATATATATATATATATATCATCAGCCTCCAGCCGCGCAAGGTTGCCCAATGGGGAGGCACATTGGCCTGTTATCCCCGCGGTCCGGTCTGCTTCAACATATCAGAAATAAGAATCAGACCTGGAGGAAACATCCCTGGGGAAGCTACAATTTGAACCGGCCATTACTGAGCCGACAAAGAAAAAGAAAATGGCCTTGGAAGAGCCAGGGGAACCGCATAAACTGTCAACTCTACAAACGGCTTATGCAATAGCCACTACTGCACGATGCTGCTAACGCGACACATCAATCACAGACCCTTCGACAAAACTGTGTGTGATGACCAAATCGCAAACGGTATAGTTATAGCTCTGTCGCTAATGACGTTAACTGTGTGTGATGGCGTATCCATCAAAAAATAGTTGCATGTGCGATGTTTGGCAAACATTTGGCCTAGATAAACTATTTGTGATTGGGTAATATAACACAAACGCTTATAAAAATACAACTGTGTGCGATGTACGGCATACAGTTCACCCCGATAAACTATTTGCGCTGATCAAGCAGAACACAAACGATTGTCCAGATGATCACGTGTGCGATAGACGGCATACAGATCACTCGGATGAACTGTTTGTGATGAGGTAAAATAAAAGAAATGGTTACATAGTTCAAGATGTGTGTCATAGACAGCATACAGGCCACTAGGATGAACTGTGTGCGATAAGCAAAAATAACACAAATGGTTTCTCAGATCAAGATGTGTGTGATGTACACAGGCCACTCGGATGTGTTGTGGGCAAACAATTCCGGATAAAGAACTGTCAGGGACTGATGAAATCATCACCGACGGATTTGGTTGTTTATTCCGTATGCGATGTGATTTGCTCAGTCTACCCACAAACATCTATGCTCTATTTAGAAGAACATGATTGCATAACCAAATTAAGCATCCAATACACACATAACATTGGCGCACACCTTAATAAACTATTACCTGTATAATAAACTTATCCCTCTAAAACTACGAATATTTCTGCATAGAGGGGGTATGAGAATTGAGAAACGATCATCAAATCATCTACTTCTTGTGACGCTTGCCGCCAGCGCTCTGCTTGTGGCTCGATCCCTCGTTGTCTTCAGGTAGGAGGCACTTCCTCATGTCAACGATCCGCCTAAACATCTCGTAGCATGTGTACGCTTGCTTGGCCACGGTCTGGAGGTGATATTCATCCAGTTTCTTCACCCAGCCCCTGTGCCAGACAGGCTTGTTCTTGTTGCACTCAGCCTTCATGTCAGCGTATTAGGGGTCGATGATGGCCTCGGCCGGGTCAACATGGGAGTCCATGTCCTTCTTGCGGCCCCAGACCCTGTAGTGGCCGCAGATGTCGACAAGCTTTGGACAGGCCAAGCCCGAAGTCTTGAGCACCTTTGGATCGTTGGCGCTGTCCACCGTAGTGAACCTGTAGTCGGGGCTGTTGACAAACCTGGTGAAATGATCGCAAGGCACTGTGGCCAAGCAGTAGTGGTAGAGGAGGACGTGATAGCCCACGCACAACTAGGCGACGACAACCTTCTGATCATGCCCGGCACGACCGTCGGTGTAAGTGAGGTCGAAGCCGACCACTTTGTACTTGTCATCCGCATCAAGAAGCTGCTCCATGGTGTCGATGGAGTCCTCCACCTTGCCCGGGTCGTTGGTGTACACCACCGTGAGGTCTGTCTTCCTCATGTAGGTCTCCACATGATGCACACCGAACTCCATTAGAGCGCCGCTGGACATCCTCTCTGTATGCGTCGTCCAGGGTGTGCTTATTGTGTTGTGGGGCGCGATCGAAAGTGTGAAGAGACTATGGTTAATGGCCGTTGGTATAAATGGGGGCCGGACGTCCTGGAAAACCGGCACGTTCGGATGGCAGTTTTGCAGCATGTGTTTCAGTCGTGGAGCACGTAACTGCATGGGGTGACATGAGTGGTGCAACCGTATGCATATGGAGCCCCGAACGTGATCGTGGGCCAGCCCCAACCGCTGGCAGAGCACGCGCGGAGGGGCGCGAGAGCAGAGCACGCGCAGGGACGCGAGAGCAGAGCACGCGCAGGGGCGCGAGGGCAGAGCACGTGCAGGGACGCGAGGGCAGAGCACGCGCAGGGACGCGAGAGCAGAGCACGTGGTGGGACGCGAGGTCGAACCAGACCACTAAGTACTTGTCCTCGTCAAGTAACAGGTACATGACGTTGGAGTTCTCCATCCAGATCGGATGTTTGCTGTACACCACGAACGGACAAGGCGTGTCCACTACGGCATCCATGGTGAACTGGCGCTCATCGTCGGCAGCCACTGGGAGCGCCATTGGAGCCGCGCAGGATACCCTCGGTCGTGGTTCTGCTTCTTAAGGTCCGGATATTAATCGTCAATTGCATATTGATGTCCAGATATTAATCGGCCATTGCATACTAAGGAAAAGATAGTACTACCAAAATAAGAGCTCCCTCATAAGATGTCATTTTCATGGTTGTATGTGATACCCGGCAAACAGGTCATTTGGACGAACTGTTTGTGTTGATCAAAAGTAACACAAACAATTATGCGTAACAAGATGTGTGTGATACCCGGCGAACAAGTCAGTACTCGGAATTGGATGGGAAGACCGATAAAAAGACAGACGATTCCTGATAATAAGGAGTGTGTGATGTGGTCTATGGGGAAACACTTGCTCGCACCCAATTGTCTGTGATTGTTGAAATCGTCACCGACGTATTCCTTTCTATAATCGTAAGCGATGTGATCTGCTATGTCTGCATATAGCATCTATGCTCTGTCTACAGAACAACATCATGATTGCATAACCTAAAAAACATCCAATTACATTACTGACAACAGATAACATTTGCACACATCAATTAACAAGTAGATGCATATTAAACTAGTAGTGATGATCATCAAATCATTCATCTATAGTTCTTGTGACGAGGGGTGCCGATCGGCGTAGGACGGAGGCACTTCCTCATGTCAACGATCCGCCAGCACATCTCGTAGCTTACGTACGCGTCCTTGGCCGCGTACTTGATGTGATCTTCATCCAGTCTTCGGACCCAGGCGTGGTGCCAGGCAACCTTCTTCTTTTTGCAGACATCCTTCATGCCTCTGTAGTAGAGGTCGATGATGGCCATGGTGTCGATGTCAAAACCGGCGGATCTCGGGTAGGGGGTCCCGAGCTGTGATACTTGGATCGATGGTAACAAGAGACGAAGGGGACAAGGCTTTACACAGGTTCGGGCCCTCCTATGGAGGTAATACCCTACGTCCTGCTTGATTATATTGATAGTATGGGAATTACAGAGTTGATATACCTCGAGATCAAGTAGCTAAAACCCTAGATGAGTTCTGCTGTTCTACAACCTAAAACCCTCCGGCTTATATAGACGCCAGGGGTCCCTAGGGTTTACACATGGTCGGTTACACGTCGAAGGGAAAAACATGCCTATTTACTACTTTAAACGTGGAGGATACGCCACGATTCTAGAAGCTTCCTTTCTGGAGTCTGGGTCTTCCATCAGTCCAATGTCCGGCGAACGGCCCATACAGTCCGGCCTATAGTAGATAGGTCGGCCTCCCGAGGACCTCCTTTCCAAATAATGATCGGCCAGGATAGTTCGGCCTCCCACGACGTGTAGTTTTTCCGATCATGAATCGTCCGAACACCATGAGTAACCGGCTCTGAAGGTCGAACGTCAGGGAGTAACTAGTGATTTCTGACAACTTTTCAGACGAAACGTCATGGCCCACCATGACTATTGAACCAGTCGTAAAGACTCGGTTCGCGGTTCGAGGCCGTTTCCACTAGCACGATCCATCAATGCACAGATCGTGCCCCATTTTACACGGGATATGTTTAATCATGCGCGTATAACGACACGCACACCTTGGGAAGCAGAGAGATTCACGACGCCGTGAAGGGAGGCTAACCGGCAGTAAGCTCAACAAAAGGGGAAGAAAACCCCAAGGCTGATCCGCACTTCCCATTCGCATCCCTGCTTCCCCAATCTCCCGAGCTTCCAGAGCCCAGACCTAGGTTTTCCAACCCATTCCTCCTCCGAGCTCAGCCATGGCCGGCTCAGGTTCTAGCGGCAAGTGGGAGGCTTCCTCAGTCACCGACCAGGACATCCGGGACCTCAAGGAGGCCGGGTACCTCCCCGCCAACGTCTTCCACCACGCCGCCAAAGAGGGCCAGGTGATCCCCACCCCCAAACTAGGCGAGAGGGTGGTCTTCATCCCTCATTTCATCCGAGGACTAAGCTTCCCGCTCCACCCCTTCGTGAGGGGCCTCATGTACTTCTACGGGCTCGACTTCCACAACCTCCCGCCGAACTCGTTTATGCATATATCGGCCTTCATCATAGTCTGTGAGGCTTTCTTGCGGGTCGAGCCACACTTCGGACTGTGGCTCAAGATTTTCAACATCAAGCCGAAGTGTGTCGCAGGCGCCCATGCGGACTGCGGCGGGGCGGTCGTCGGCAAGCTTCCGTGCGCGGTATGGCCATCCGGCACCTTTATCGACACCATCAAGACCTGGCAAAAAGAGTGGTTCTACATCACCGAGCCAAGGGAGGAGGGCGGAACTGTTCCTGCCGAATTCAGATCTGCCCCCCCGGCCAGATTGACCTCATGGGTCCGAAAGGGCCTTGACTGGGGGTCGGACACAGAGGTGGATGACCTGCAGAGGGGCATCGCATCCATGATCAAGGAGGGAGTCGGGCTGACCAACGTGGTCCAGGTTATGCTCCGGCGACACATCCTCCCCTGCCAGCACCGGGGTTCTCCCATGTGGACTTATCGGACTGACAACGATCCTACTATTCATCGGCTCTTCTGTACCACACGGGAGAAACTATGGAAGGCGTTATTCAAGGCGCAGGAGAATTGGCCGGCCAAGAAGGAGGACCAAAGCTTATGCGCCGATAAGCTCCCTTCCAAGGTATGATATAGTTCTATTAGATCGGCTTTTGTCTTCTCGAAGAAAAACTAAGTGCTTTCCGATCACCTCCGCAGGAATGGCTGAGCAAGGCCACGGGCATCAAGTGTCCAGCTCCACAGCCCGAAGACCCCAAGTCTCCGCTGCTGTTGGAGATGCTCGTCATGGCGCCTTACAAGGCGCGAGAGAAGAAGGAAAAGAAGAAGCCAGGCCGAGCAGGCCTGCGCAATAGGGACCAGCCAGGGGCTGTGTCCGAAGAAACCCATGCCTCCTCGAATCAAGAGGAGGAGCATGAGGCTGAGGGGGGAGGCGATTCCCCCCTCTCAAGGAAGAGGACGGCGTCATCGGACGCTTCAGAGGATGTTCTTCCTCCTGCCCAGAAGAAAGCGCGCCGGACATAGGTAACCCTGTCCGGTGACAGCTCGGACTCGGATACTGAGTCCGAGGACTTCGAGAGGGTTCCACGAAGGAACCTCAGGGTCAAGCCCCCACCTCGAAGGTAAAGATCCGAAGACCTTTCCGAGCTATTAATGCTAAGTTTTGAGTGTTACTAACATGTAAATGCTTATTGACCTACAGCCCACCACAAGTCCTCCCCACCGATCAAGTCTCGGACGGGGAGACCCCGCCCGCCGAGCTAGCGGAGAGCGGGACTGCGTCGCACCCCTTTCCTCCGGGCGCCGCGAAGGATGCCGCGGAGGTGTCCTCCCAACAGGCTCCTTTGGAGCCGGACACTGGAGGTAGGGGTGATGAAGTCATGGCCGAGGCTAACACCTCGGCCGCCGAAGACCCAGGGGAGGGGCTTCTCCCGAATACTGAGGAGACCGGACGAGAAGACGTCCAGTCACCTCCAAGGCGGTCTCCGGAGCGCACCATGCCTCCGGAGGTACCGGCTCAATCTCCGATTGGAGATCGGGTCAACCGATCCCCACCGGCTCTACCGTCCAATGGGTGGCCGGCTATGGGGGAGGCTCTGTCAAGCGCCTCCATCTCCGGGGAGCACCGCACTCTTATGGGTGCGGTATTTGCAGAGCATTCAGTCCGTAGACCACGGACTGAAGGAGGCCTTCAATGGTCTCCTGACGGGCTTGCAGGTAAGCCATGTAATGCTCTATTTTGTGAAATATTATTTTCTATGAGTTATGATTATATACATGGCAGCCCCCGAGCCCTAGGTGAGTTTGAAAAAACTTACCTGGGGTTCAAAAATAGTCCCTTATCCGAACTATGCATAGGACAATATGTGTTCGGATCGTTCTAACAGCCATTAAGAGGACCGGATACAGGATCATTTTAGTGACAGTTCGGAGGTTGTAAACCCCTGTAACGTTATATGATTTTGTTTGTTACAAGCTTCGTCGACGGCAGCGGCTACTAACGCTGCCGAGCTAGAGGAGCTAAATCGGAAGCTCAAGAGCTCCAAAGACGAGCTTGACGCTCTAAACAAGAGATTCGACGAGGCGCAAGGTAAGCCGAATTAGAGTATCGAAACTCTTCTTTATCGTGCTATCAACACGGTTTCTTGATATAAGTCGATGCTTACGCAGCTTCGGCGAAGGAGATTGAGAAGCTCAAGGCCGAGCTTGAGAAGGCGAAGCAGGAGGCTGCAGTGGAGAAGGCGGCGGCCAAGGAAGCGGCTACTGCGCTCTCCGCCCTAAGAGCCACCAGCGACAAGCACGAGGCTCGGGTGGAGGAAATCCAACAGGAGCTCAAGGACGTCGGGCAGAAATGCGAGGACCTAGAGCGGAAGGGCAAGGAGCAGGCCGCCGAACTATCCACCCTGAAAACCAATCTCCAAAAGGAGCGGATGGATAGGCGGTCTTTTGAAGAGGAAGTTAGCCAGGCCAAGGCTATAATGGATGGTAAGCCGTATTCATTGCAGTGTATCTTCGGGGATAGCAAGTTCGAGTTGCTTACCCAAGTATGGCGTTCCTCAGGCGCCTGCTCGGATCTCCAGAAGAGCATAGCGGACGCGAAGCAGTTCTATGCTTCGCGGGGAGAAGGATATGAAGCTTGGCTTTTTTGGGCGCAATTCGAAGCCCCCGGGCGCTCTCCTCTCCTTGTTGAGCAGCTGAAACTGCTGATGGAGCTACACCGGATGGTGGAGCTGGCCATGAAGGATCTCTTCATCCGGCTATGGCTCAATGAGCCACTGCCGGGCAGCTACTTTGGCCTGGTGCAGAAGCTGAGCGACGCCTCGCCCCGGATCAACACGCTAAGGAGATCTTCCTGCATCGAGGGAGCTCGGATGACCTTTGCGAAGGCCAAGGTGCACTGGCCGGGGCTGGATCCGATGAAGATCGCCACCGCCCCTCCGCCTCCTGGGAAGGGGCATAGACGCCCCGAGCTGTACTTCTCCGGAGTAATGGAGGGTGCTCGGGCAATAGAGGCGCAATGTTCGAGAGCGAACATGTATGAGTAAAGTGTTGTAATATGTCCGAAGACTTTTCAACGCGTATATATTTAAAATGCATGGTTTATCATGTCTTGTACGTTTTGCATCCTTTATAACTCCTTTGTGGCCGTTAAACCTGAAAGCTGCGAGTCGTCGGCTTCATCCCCCATGTAGATACTACGTGGGGTGTCTCTGGCAACGCACTGTGACCCTTAGCCGAACTATCGGTACCCGAAGGCGGTAGCGTGGGGCGGACAAGGCAATCAGACCATAATGCTTTATTGCTTTCACTTAGCCGTAGGGGCGCGAGAAAGGAGTGTGGGAGGCTGATGACTAGCCCCCAGGGTTCGTGTTGTTCGGAATAACCGTGGCCGAAGCCTATATCACATGGTTTGTACGAATACAAAACCCATCGTATGACACTGAGTAACCTCTGACGAGATTTATTTAAGCTCGGATTCGCAGACCAGTTCTCGCATACCATGACAGTCAGTTTTCAGCTTTATCCGCTGAGGTGCTTGACCAGACTAGATGGAAACACAATCGCAGTGGTTCTCCCTTTGCCCTTTTAGCCGAACGAGCGGAAGATAAATGGGCAAGCACAGGAGCCGGGCAACCCAACTATTGACCCAAGACATAGTTCGGAACCAATGCATATAAAGCGGAATTCCAAGACGCCGAACGCAAAAATAAGTTGGCGATTTTCTTTAATTCGAGCCTCCAGTTTATTAGCCAGTTGCATCGCGTAACATACCAAACAGGTTCGCAAGAAGAGAGGGGAAATAAAGAAGGCGCCAAAAATAGCGAAACGAATCATGCATGATACATCTGTATTTTGCTCAACAACTCTTATTATTCAAATTGGCGGTACAACTGTTTTACAGGTATTAAAAATATAAATCTTACAGGAGGGGCTGTACCAAGGGTCTTCGATAGGTGACCTGACGTCCTCGATGTGCCCTGTCGCTTATCTGCTCCTGCGTCTCCCGAAGAGTTGTACACCGTTATGGGTGTAGTATTCGGCGAACGGACTCTGGAGAAAAAGTATTGAGAAGTCGCCGAAATGTGAACGAGCTTTACGCCGTAGCGGGTACTTTATGGTACCAGTAGTGTGTCCGAAGACATGTTGATGGTGATAGTTCGGTCCTGCCGAACACTTTACCCTTTTAATAGTTTTTCCCCACCGCTGCCCATGGAATTTTGAGCGTGAAGTTATGCCTTCTCGACACGTACTTTGCCGGTTCTAGGGCCGTACGATGGGGGGCGAGTCCCTATTTATGGGGAGGGGAAGGTTTTGGCACTTCGGATTGAGACCGGGCTTGCTTCCCAGTCTTAGGTGCCTTGACGGCAGATGTCGGCGCTTGCCAATCATCGGTGTAATGGAATTCGGCCACCAGGGCCAACGCATGTTCCTCAGTTCGGAGGGAGCGCTCTGTGCTGCCATTGACAGTAATGACCCCTAGGGCCGGGCATCTTGAGCTTGAGGTATGCGTAGTGTGGGACGGCGTTAAAGCGAGCGAATGATGTACGGCCGAGCAGGGCGTGATAGCCGCTGCGGAAAGGTATGATGTCGAAGATCAAGTCCTCGCTTCGAAAGTTATCGGGCGAGCCGAACACTACTTCCAAGCTTACAGAGCCTGTGCACCGGGCTTCAACGCCTGGGATCACTCCTTTGAAGGTAGTGTTACTGGGCTTGATCTTGACGGATCTATGCCCATCTTTTTCACCGTATCTGAGTAAATCAGATTGAGGCTACTTCCACCGTCCATTAGGACTTTAGTGAGGTGGTACCCGTCTATGATCGGGTCTAGGACGAGCGCGGCCGAACCCCCATGACGGACACTGGTCGGATGATCACGTCGATCGAAGGTGATCGGGTATGCCGACCATGGGTTATACTTCGGGGCAACGGGCTCTATGGCGTAGACATCTTGAAGAGCGCGCTTCCTCTCCTTTTTGGGTATATGGGTGGCGTATATCATGTTTACTGTTTTTACCTCTGGAGGAAATTTCTTTTGTCCGCCACCGATCGGACCACGGGGTTCATCCTCGTCCTCGCTACGTGGACTCTTGCCTTGGTCCTCGGATGCGAGCTTGCCGGCCTGTTTGAAGACCCAACAGTTACGGTTGGTGTGATTAGCGGGCTTCTCCTGAGTGCCGTGGATCTGGCAAGGCCTCTCCAGGATCTTGTCCAGCGGGGTGGGTCCGTCGTGTTTGCCTTTAGGAGGCTTCTTCCGTTGCCCAGGCCGGGAATTGCGGAAGCCAGCGTTAACAGCCGTGTCATCGGCATCACTATTATTGTGCCGGCGCTTGTTCTTGTTGCGCTTTGGTTTCCCGTTTCCATCCCGAACTTCAGAGGTTCCGGGGTCTTCGGGGTTGTGGCTACGTCTAGCTAGCTAGTTATCCTCGCCCGCTCAGAAGCGGGTCATGAGTGATGTGAGGGAGGACATTGTCCTGGGTTTGTCCTGGCCGAGCTGTCGAGCCAGCCATTCATCCCGAATATTATGCCTGAAGGAGGCTATGGCTTCGGCGTCCGGGCAGTCTACGATCTGGTTTTTCTTGGTCAAGAAACGATTCCAGAATAGCCGCGCGGACTCTCCTAGCTTCTGAACGACATTGCTTAGATCGGAGGAGTCCGGCGGCCGAACATAAGTGCCCTGCAAGTTAGATCGGAATGCCTCTTCTAGGTCCTCCCAACACCGAATAGAGTTTTCGGGGAGGCTATTTAACCAGTGCCGAGCTGGCCCCTTGAGCTTCAGGGGTAAGTATTTGATGGCGTGGAGGTCATCTCCTCGTGCCATGTGGATGTGGAGGAGGAAATCCTCAATCCATACGGTTGGGTCAGTTGTCCCATCGTATTACTCTATGTTTACGGGCTTAAACCCTTCCGGGAACTGGTGCCGCATCACCTCGTCCGTGAAGCACAGTGGGTGGGCGGCGCCTCTGACCCGAGCTATGACGCTCCGGTGATCGGTGTATGTCCTAGCTCGGGTTCATTCCCGATCTTCATTGTCGCGGTCGAACCAAGGCCGGTACCCTTCCCGTCAATCGGGTGAGTACCCTCTGGATCCGTAGATGGATCGCGTACGACCTGCTCTATGGTCCAGGTCGTGTCGCAGGTCGAACCTGTCATCGGGCTCCAGTGGCTCCTTTCCCTTCTACGGGGTATCGTCGGCCTATAGCCGGTATCGTCAGCCGTCCTGTCTCGTCCTCGAGGAGGGCGGTCTGGCTTGTCGTATGGGGTATGCTTGGGAGACGGCGTATCAGTGAGCTCGTCATCGAATTGTGGCAGCAGCCTTCTGCGTGGATAGCTCTTAGGTTGGTCCGATAGACCGGTGCCGTATCCTTCCTCAGCTGAGAGGACTCTCGTCCATCGGTCGTTGAGGTCGTCTTGTTCGGCTTTGAGCTGCCGTTCTTTTGCGTTCAGGCTGCCAGCCGTGGATAAGAGCTGTTGCCTGAACAATTCCTGATCTGCAGGATTGTCGGGAATGGCGAAGTCATCGGCTTCCGCATTGTCCTCCCCCTCGATAGAGCGGAGGTAGTCGTCGTCCTCGGGATCATCTGGATCATCGGGGTTGCGACGGTCTTCGGGCATCTCCTGACCCTCTAACGGGTGTTCAGGGATTTCGGGGCCGCCGAGGTCTTCCGGGGTATCTCCGTCCCCGGTGCCATCAATAGATTTTCGCCCCTTTTTTCCTTTTGACCGTTTATGCGGCTTTCGGCGTCTTGACGGCGCTTCATCCGATTTGTCACCGTCGTTTTTCGGAGTGTCCACCATGTAGACGTCGTACATAGAGGTGGCAGTCCACTGCCCGGTCTTAGCGGGGGTGAGGGCGTGATCCTCCTCATCCATGTATTCTGCTTCCTCGGAAGCATAGTCTAGCATGTCGGTTAAATCTTCGACAGTGGCTATCAAGTGGGTGGTGGGTGGGACGAGAAATCTGTCCTGACCCGTCTGACGCCCGATCTGAGAACAGATCGGGTTTGGGTCGTCGGTAATCTTCATCGACGAAATCCAATCTAGAGCCTCGTCGAGTATCGAGAGCTTGATCGGGCCGGTCTGCCCAGAGCTTCCGGAGTGAACCTTCGATGCGTCCGTGCAGGGAGAGTGTTCGGCAAGAACAGATGTCCGGACGTCAGGCTCTATGACCTGATCCGGACTGAAAGTCGGCCCCTTGCCGGGGTAGATCCCGTGGGCAGAGCCGAAAGATGGATCTGGGGTTAAAACCCCAGAGTCTTCGGGCATGATAGGCGAGACTACGAGCCTGGTTAGTGATAGATCGCCTCGAGAATCTACGGAGAACTCTAAGTTCCCAAATCTGACCTCTTGATCAGGGGCGAAACTTCCGATGCGGCCCAGATGGCCGGTCGGGTCGGCGTGCAGCACAATGCTGCCGAAAGCGAAGATCTGTCCAGGGACAAAAGTGCCCGTGTTGCGGACCTCTTCGTTGATGACTAGGTGAGCCATCGATTCCTTCTGGCGATCACAGCGGAACTCTCATTGAAAGCACCAATGTCGGTGTCAAAACTAGCGGATCTCGGGTAGGGGGTCCCGAGCTGTGAGACTTGGATCGATGGTAACAAGAGACGAAGGGGACAAGGCTTTACCCAGGTTCGGGCCCTCCTATGGAGGTAATACCCTACATCCTGCTTGATTATATTGATGGTATGGGGATTACAGAGTTGATCTACCTCGAGATCAAGTAGCTAAAACCATAGATGAGTTCTGTTGTTCTACAACCTAAAACCCTCCGGCTTATATAGACGCCAGGGGTCCCTACGGTTTACACATGGTCGGTTACACGTCGAAGGGAAAAACATGCCTATTTACTACTTTAAACGTGGAGGATACGCCACGATTCTAGAAGCTTCCTTCTGGAGTCTAGGTCTTCCATCAGTCCAATGTCCGGCGAACGGCCCATACAGTCCGGCCTATAGTAGATAGGTCGGCCTCCCGAGGACCCCTAAAACCAGGACTCCCTCACATGGCGAGGTCAACCACCAAGTCCTTATGCTTCTCCTCGCCGCCCAAGATCTTGCACAGGTATTGGATGTCCACAAGATTTCGGCAGGCTAAGCCAGTCGTCACGAGAACCTTTTCATCGTTGGTGGTGTCCACCATACCGAATATGTAGTCGGGGCTGTTGAGAAACCTGGCAAATTGATTGCAAGGCCTTGTGGCCAGGCAGTAGTGGTAGACGAGGACATAATGGCACACGCATTGCTGGGCGACGGCAACCTTCTGATCATGCCCGGCATGACCGCCGGTGTACTCGAGGTCGAAGCCGACCACTTTGTACTTGTCATAGACAAGTAACTGCTTCATGGTGTGGATGGAGTTCAACACCCAGATCGGGTCATTGGTGTACACCACCGTGAGGTTCTTGAACCTTACGTGGGTGTCCACGTAGGCACGAATGATGAACTTCCGCTCGTCGTCGGCAGCCGCTGGGAGCTCCGCCATTGGAGCCAAGAAGGATATCCTCTCTATATTTGGAGTGTGGGTGTGCTTCTTGCGTTGTGGGGAAAGGTTGAAGGCAGACAATAGGTTAAATGAGCGGTGGAGTAAATGGGGGCTGGACGGGTTGTAATTGGCACGTCTTGTCACCGCGTTCCCGGCGGAGGATTGCTGTGCAAGCTTGACCAGCGCACGAACAAGCGTTCCTAGCGGTTCGTTTGGTCACGTGGCGGCTCGAAGTTTCACCAACGTATCATTGGTGATTCCGTTCTCGCGCGCAAACGCGCACAACCTCCCGCCCAGCTCAGTTGGCCACGCGTCGGCTGGAAGAAGCTCCCATTATTGGGGCGTTAAATGGCAAACGGTTAGCAAAAATGATGCGTGTGCAATGACATAAAGCAGCGTACAAGTTCAGCACTAAGCAGCGGTGTGCAATATGCAGTGCGGGTGAGACAGGGAAGGACGGTGCAGGTTTTGTTAAGCGGGGACGATGGTGAGGGTTTTCTCGGCCAGAATAATAATGTGCTTCGGAGGCGACGGTTCAGTAGACACAGCCGTTTGCGATAAGTGTAACTACGTTGTAAATGGACTGTCGTGGTCCGTGTAAATCCTACTGCCGCAGACGTTCGATGCGCGGGAATGCGTTCTGGACAATCAGGACACATGTGTGTCGTGGCACAATGTTAGTCCTCACACCCGGTTACAATCCGGGAAAATAACCAAGTTTTTGGGTTCCAGATTTCATCTTTTCGTGTGACACCTGGATTTTTTACCGCATTCAACAAGTTTGCAAGTAAGTCAAGCATTTTTTACCGTAATATGCATAGTCTAAAAAAACTGCCAACACTAAAACGTAGTTGTGCATGCTGTAGGCAAACAGTTGCTAGTTGTAAATTGTGTGGGGACTCTAAGATAAGCATAAATATTCCATCAACCAAACTGATTGCAGCTCAAGACTGCAATTACATTGCTCTACGTATTAGTTCATAAAATAGAGTCTCACCGACATCTATATTAACACATAATAAACATAGTCAAGCAGAGATATAAGACACACAAACTATAGATAGCTAGGGTAATGCTGGCATCAGGACATGTATATATAACTCAATCCTAATCGTACCCACCAACAACGTAAACCTTCTCCAGGTACTCCGCGTACGCGGTGTGCGCCACCCTCCGAGAATACTTCTGCTTGAAAGAGCCAACGGCTCGTCCTCTAGCATGCGCCAAAACACTTGCAAAGACGGGGTTAAGCCTTTGGGCGCAGAACGGGCATCCGAAGCCCCCATTCCGGGTCCTGATACGACGATTATGCGTTCCCGCATAGAGCTCCTTGAGCTTTTGCTTCTTGTAGCTTCTCTGGTCGTACTTATCGCTGCCAACGTCATCAGATAGCACCTATACATATAATAAAAAATCATGACATTGATGAATAAAATGCGTAAAATGATATTACAAACAACTTAGTGCAACAAAATTATTAACTAATGACGTTAAATGCATGAACCGATTATTATCAAACAAACAAGGAACTTTGAAGTAAGTACTACTCCACATTATCACTAAAGTAGTGATCTACATGCTCTTATACAATGTTTATTTACAAATGGGTACATGTACAATCATCTATGTAGACGGATTATTAGCAAAATGATCATTTGTAGAGGTCAACCATTATATCACTGTAAAACCTTAGACATAATACTAGCACAATCGTATGTACGGTTGTCACTTATCCAAGTCACTTATCATTTACCTACCAAACAATCAATACGTACACACTAACACGGATCTATCGAATCCTACTCTGATTACATGGATTGAAATAACATGAACCCCGGACGTATTACAAAAAAGGTGGAAAACAGAACTAATCAGAGATACCTTATCATATAGTTACCAAAATAGGGGGGGTCTAACCTGTTCTCCGTCGTCATCGGAGTTGTCGCTGTCGGAGTCGTCGGAGTCGGAGTCGGTGGAGTGGTCATCAGAGAGATCGTAGTAGTCTTTGTGCAGCACCGCCTTCTGCTGGGGAGGCACGATGGGGCTTACGACGTCATTGCCGTGCTTCTGTCCATGCGAGACCTCATCGGCCGGGAGGGCAACCTCGTCGCCCAGCATCAAGAGATGCTTAGTTGCTTCGCCGGCCCAGGCTTTGACCCCCGCGTCACCACTCCCTCTGATGGTGCGCTTGTTCGCCATCTGATACACTTCTGAGAGCGTTTACAACTGGGAACGGCGGCGAGGATGCAGGCGCGGTGTGGGGAGAGAGGGGAGTGCGGCCGCCTGCTATAACCAGCGGCACATGCGCGATTAATATAGAGTGGTTGGGAGCTAGGCGGGAGGTGGGTAAACGGCTTGCCTCCCGGTGAGCCTGCGCAACAGTCTTCTCGCATGCCTCACCCCTGCTCGCACGTCTCCCGTCTAGCCCGCACAGAGGACTGCTCGTACGTCTCCCGGTTAGCCTGGGGAGAGGACTGATCGCACGCGTCCCATCAATTCACACACCAGCTCGCACGTCTCCCGGTGAGCCAGAGAAGCCAGCTCGCACGCGTCCGGTCAATTTACACACCTGCTCGCAAGCCTCATGGCAGACTGAGCCGCGGACTGCTCGCATCATGCATCCCGTCGACTCACGTCCGCTCGGACAGCACACGGGGCTCGTGGTGGTACGTAATATTTTGTTGGGACCAACGCACATGGTTCAGTACTGTAATCATTCGTGATGGTAACGTGACAAGTGTGTGTACCAGGCACCAACCTTTAATAAGCTCCCGTTTGTAATAAAAGTGTATCAAAAATTTGTCTCTAATTAGGCCAGAAATTAGCACACTATATATACATATATATATATATATATATATATATATATATATCATGAAACGGAATCCCAAGTTTCATGATTTTCAGTTGATCTTTGGATTCACTTCAATTTAAAATGATTTTTCGATGTTTGAGGTTCCTTACCATTTATTGCATGGCGACTAAACACATGAACCCAAGGTGACATATGATTTCCCCCAATGAATTCTTGGAAACTCAATTATTGCATATTTTTCGAATGATATATGGACATTTTATAATTATAACACGGACTGATGTGTCACGTGTTTTCTGCATAAAAATAGTTTGACGCACCTCGAAGTGGTGTTTCCGGTGGTGGCCGCGCGGGGGGGGGGTGGGGGTGGGTGTGGGGGGCTCTTTCCGTTTCACTTGTTTGCACTAGCCTGTGTGTGTGGGATTGTCCGTTTTGTGAGGCAGTGCCACCCCAAATTATCAAAATTGTGCATTAAAATGTTTAAAACAAGGCACGTCATGCCTGTGTTTAGGACACATGCACACGATGGTGGTGGTCCCTCGGACAATAATCCTTCGTGCGTTACTAGTGATCCACACATTCGTGGGTCCATGCATGTGGTCTATCACTTTTGAGCCGCATCGGTAGGGGTTTGACCAAGGAGGGTTAAGTTAATCTGCTCTGTGCTGCGGTAGATCATGGTGAGATTCCACATGAAAGATTGATGTGACGTAGTCATGAGTACCTCCTACCGCTCAAAGTTGAGGGGTGAGTGGGAGGAGACATACATATTACACGCAATTTTCTTTAGCATGGGGACTTCCCAATTTGTGAAGCACGCACTTTATCAAAGTCGTGCAGTTGGCATTTTGAATCAAAAAAAACATACCCATGCATATGCTTGTGTCACATATAATCTATGGTGTTCCTAAGTGTGGCTCCCTCACATGGTAATCAGTGACGCGTTAATCTATGGGGCCCATGTGTGGCACCTATATTATATATTGTTTTGACCAATGTGGATCCTTTTCGTTATGCATGCGTGTGGCCCTGTTTTGGATACTCTAACTTAGCTAGAGGTTGCAGTTAGTTTCTAGCTCATGACTAACCCTAAACTAACTCTTGCCAAAGAGGTGTTTGGATGACAGTGTTAGATTGACAATAGATGCACTTGATGGAGGGAGAAAAGTGATTTTTCAGTGATCCCCATGAGAACTAGCTCCAATTAGAACCTCTTGGCTGGTGGGATAGAGAGGGCCCCATGAGAACTAGCTCCAATTAGCACCTCTTGGGCGGGATAGTTTTTTTTGTGTGGGTTAGATGCAACTAGCTACAATCTAACCCTCATGTTTGAATACTTTAGGCTATTTGAGCCCCAACTAGCTCAAACTAACTGTAACCCATGGATCCAAACAGGGCCTATGTGCGTTGTGATCGATCCTCTTCGTAAGTCGACTTACAGTTTCTAAGGCAAGTGATATTAAAGTTCCATTTGTTACCAACTAAACAAACACTTAATTACATATAAACATATATGTGTGGGCCTCATGCAGTGGGCGTTTGTTTTGTCAAACACTCTCTCACGTGGTCATCGGCATCGTCACACCGACACAACCATGTCCATGTGGGTCGTCACTTTGATAGGTGTCTGTAGAGATGTTTATTTGACCAAGGTGGATTCTTCTTGTTGGTATATGTGTATATATTATACGTAGTTGATATATGCATCGACATTTCAATTCTAACAAAATATCAAACGCATCGTACACATTGAATCCCTCCTATCGGATCGAACTGTGGGCGCGCTTGGGGCTATATATGCATGGGTCCTTAACCTCAGTAGGTGGCCATTCTGGTTCGAGAGACACACATGTGGCGGCGAAAGTTGTGCATTTGGTATTTGAAAACATCGCACAACGCTTTCACACATATGTGCCTAGGGCCATGCATGTGTGTTGGTGTTGTCTACACACACTCCCTCGCGTGGTTATGGACGACATGCCAAATTTGTGGACCCATGTGGTCTATCACTCAAACCTGCCCATATATACTATAGGTTAATTTGACCAATGTACATGTAGTCCTCTCATTATTTGTTACGATATAGTTCATGGTGAGATGCGAGACAAAAGTTTGAGCGGATACATATATATAGGTCGTGGTGTTTGTTCGAAGCATGTGTGTGCGTGGGGCGGGGCGGGGGCGGGGGAGGGGCATCACAATAGTACTACGTATACACGAAACCTATTTATGAGGTCAGGTACTACATACCGTTCATCTTTTGAGCCACATCAAAAAGTTTTGCACACATGAAATATCACACCACCTTAAGTAATTAGTTGAGCAACACACATGTGGTTGCGGTCTCACCCATCTTGTAAAGTTTCTGAGACGCGCCCATCAGTGGGCCCGCGCAATCTACCCTCAGAACTAAAACACGGGGGAGGGGGTGATCATGATGGATTTCTATTGGTTTTGTGTTACGATAGGGTGAATTTGCAGTTGTAGTATAAGTTTGTAAGTTCATATATATACTGAGCTACCATCCCCCCACTGACTCGAAGGCATGTGTGTGTGGGGGGGGGGCAGGGGGCATAAGCCAACATTGCCGTGTGCTCTGCAGGACATTGTGTGTCACATGAAAGTTGTGCATTCCATATTTCAACACCACAACAACCTTTCCATACATACATTTGGTCCACAAGCAGGTCTGTTTGTGCGATGACCCTAGATTTATCCTGTTTAATTTCCAATGTTGTTATATAAATGGCAGGGTAGTCTTTTTTTGAAACTTAAATAGAAGACGAGTCAAAGGAGACAACTGTGTGCGATTGTGTACGCGGTAGAGTACTAGACACGGTCCCCGCATGCTAACTGTGTGCCACGCCCGGCCCGTGGTTGTCATGTAACTACAGACCACCTTGCACCAACCTGCATAGAGAAATCTTAAAAATAGTTACCCGCCTTGATCAATTTAAAAATTGATGGGTCCGTGGGTTTATCTCTTTGAATTGCACACTGGTATTATGTTCGGGCCGTGTGCGATGTCTGTTCCTCCGGCGCCACTTCAAACCCTTCATAAAAATTTTAGTTTGTCCTGGATTTTCATTCCCTCCAAGTAAAATTTAAACTAGCCACGGCATTTACTCAAACACCACCTAGGCCCCTCCCACCCCAACCCCACACAACTCCCTCGCTCAAACCCTCGCTACCTCGCCATATCCGCCGCCGCCCCAGATCCCGCTCCGCGTTCCACAGTCTACCTCTCCTGCTCTCCCCGTCCAAGTTACGAACCCATCTCCATACCCTCGCCGCCCTGAATTTATTAGATGGCGCCTGCTAAACACCCCCTTCCTCACAGATCCGCACTGATCCCCACCGCAGACCATTGCAGCCTAATCCCAGCTACACTTGCAGGGGAAATCGAGGATTGAATGGCCAAAAGGAGGTATATTGCGGCCTTTCTAATGGACGATGCCGAGGTGGCCGCCGAGGCTGCCGGGGAAGCTGACTACGATGACGAGGTGCCTGCCGGGATCGTCGAGGAAGCTGACTACGATTACGAGGTGTCCGCCGAGGCCATCGAGGCCGTCGGGGTAGCTGACTACAATGACGAGGTGGCCGCCCAGGACGCCGGGGAAGCTTTCCATGATGACGAGGTGGTCGCGGAGGCCACCAGGGAAGCAGACTACGATGAAGAGGTGACCTCCGAGGCCGTCGGGAAATCTAACAAATACAGGGCTGTAAGACAAGGGGTTCCCGTATGGATGCATATCAACACAGCCGGCTACGACGTCGAGCTCGTCGAGAGTGACGGCTTGTCGCGGGGTATGTCATAGGTTAAGTGGCCCTACCCTGACCCCTCAGGTTCAACCCTTGTCGGCCTCATGCAAGGCCCAACTACTGATCTACTCTGCTTCGCTCTCAAGAATTTGCCTTCCTTCATCTCCATGGAGCCTCTTTTGTCATTTCTGATGGACACGTTCTATGGCGGTGGCTCGGCATCGTCAGCTGCCAAGTCAGACCTCATCGACGATGCCGACGCCGACGCCGACAATGGCACCCTATCCGTCTCTTCCAAAGGGAAAGAGCCCATCCGTGACATCAGGGAGGTCACCCTGCATCCCTACTCTTCCAAGGGAAAGGAGCCCATCTGTGACATCACCGAGCACACCCATAATCCACGCTCTTCTAGTGGGAATGAGCCCATCTGTTACAGGTGAGGAAACCCATCTCATGTTAAATTACTTCACTCATGCTAAATGTATAGACTCTGCAATTGAATTTCATCAATACGTGTCTCAAGAGCCATATATGGTTCCTGTTAAACCTGGTGCAGTTAAAACGTTCACTGTTTATTTCAGTTCTTTCCCATGTGATGTTCAGTTATACAATTTCATGATTAAGCATCGGCTACGTTCTATGCAATTTCAACAGTACAGTTTGAATGACTATGTTTGGTTGCTAGCAAGCCTGTTGTAGTGAGCATATGCCTTATTTAACTGTTTTTCCTAGCTCGGTTGTTTGTACTGGGCATATGTCCTGGTTCAATTGCTATATAGTATGTCTTATTTATTTCAGTTATGCACGTTGTGAAGTTCTATATCTGCAAGTATGTACTTTCCAGTTCAATTTCATCATACCAGTTTCAACGGCCATATGTGGTTCCTGTTAAGCCTGGTGTAGTTAACACGCCCAATGTTTATTTATGTTTTTTCACAATGTGATGTTCAGTTATACAATTTGATGTGTAAACACGAGCTACATTCTATGCAATTTCAACAGTACCACTATGAATGACTATATTTGGTTGCTGTTAAGCTTGTTGTAGTGAGCACAAGCCTTTCCATTTTTATGTAACTATAACTAGTGTGCTTAAACGTGCACAATACCAGTTAGAATGACTATATTTGGTTGTTGTTAAGCTTGTTGTAGTGAGCACAAGCCTTTCCATTTTTATGTAACTATAACTAGTGTGCTTAAACATGAACAATACCAGTTAGAATGACTATATTTTGTTGTTGTTAAATGCTAAGCCTATTGCAGTTAACACGCATCTCCACTTATTATTAGCTTAGCTAGCGTGCTTAAACTAGCACGCTGAAGCTATAATTTTGTGATCATGTTGTTTACCATGCATATATTTGGTTGATGTTTAGCCTGTCAGTACTTAACATGCCTTTTAGATGTACTTACCCAGGACAATATCGGGAACAACTGTTGTTTTTCATCGAGGTTAGTTTCATCACATGGCTTATATATATACTCCATCCGCCCCAAAGTATAAGATGTTAATACATCAAATATGTGAGTATTTTGGATGTAATAAGATCTTATATACTAGGACAGGGAATACTGTACTACGTCATTGTGCAATTTATGTTTACCTTCTAATACTAACTTGTTGCTTGTAGGTACATATGTCACTGGTAAAGATCCGTGTGTCGACCCTTTTTGCGTTTGGGGCAATGAGATATTCATGAACCAACATCAAGGGAGGAAACTTATAAAGGTTGTTAATAAAATGGGACAAAATATGGCAATTAAACTATTTCTTTACCCCTTATCCAAGACAACAGTGAACTCCAGGATGGTAACTATGAACTCTGTACCCTTCTTTTTACTGTCCATAATGAGTTGTTAGCTTACAAATTTACAATGTCTGAATCTATTTTGTTTGTAGTAGTTCTCAAAGCAGTTTACTTAGGATTACCTCTCAAACTACATGATTGGTGGACGTGCAAACGTTAAAGTATATCTACCAGGACACGATGACTACATACATGTCCTCATCAACACAGAGAAGGATGGGCGGACAGCCATCACAAGGGGCTGGCCTAGAGTAGTCCGTGCATTCTGCATGGAGGAGGACACAATATGGGCATTCCGCTTCACCTTGTACAACTGCCAGAGTGTCTTTTGCCTCTTCCTTTACCGTATTTAATACAAGTATGCAGCCGTGGTTCATCATTATTTATCTGGTCCTAATGTAATTATTATTTCTTGAACATATGTACCTGTGAATGGAATAATGCATTGGTTGTTGAACCTATGTCTATATAAGATGTATATGAAAAATGCAATAGCCTACTATCAAATTCAAATCCTGTACAATTTTAAATTGTGGCGATTAAAATAGCCAAAAAATAAGCTCTGCAGGTCATTACATCGCACACGGTTTGTAAAGCATAACGTGTGTTATATACCTCATGATTCGACACTTTTTAGAGAGAGAAACCGTGTGCGACAATGCACACAATTGTCGTCTGCAAACCGTGTGTGATGTTAGACAATATCAGAAATGGTTAAGTAGACCTAAATATTTTGTGACAGTCTCCTTATCATACACGATTTACAATGTTTAACTGTTTGTTATGTCGTATGCATCCGACACGAGTATGACAGTTGGAGTATTTGCGAATTTTCGTATATCGCAAACGACGCTGTAGGACAAAATGTGTGTGATTGTCTCCTTATCATACACGCTTTACAATTATGAACTGTTTGCGATTCGGCACACATCGTAAACGGTGCGCTATAGAATTGTGCGTGCAATGTTAGTGTGAGCTCACACGAGTTGCAAGGATGGGCCGTATGGGAAGGATGCCATATCTCAAACGGTTGAGAGGTGAATCTCGTTTGTGATATATACGGAAATCCCATACGCTTCGTTTTGCTAAACGTTTGCGTTCGTTAGCCACCATCGCCGACGATTTTTCCGTGTCATTTGGGATGGACCCCCCCTATCGCCCACACAGGCAAGGCGACGGTTTAGAACTACGTCGCGGAAAGGGGTTAAAAACCATTTGTATGGCATGTCGCTGCACCAGTGAGCCAAGTATGACAAATCTCAAGCCAACTCCTCGAGTCGCCTTAAGACTCGGGGGCTACAGAGACATGACTCGGCAGATTCAACCGGGCTCAAAAATTCAAGAACCCCGGGTCATTGCAGGGAATATAACTCGGTCCCTTGGGCTGCTGCTTTATTGGCAAAAGAATAAAAGTTGCCCAAGAGGATGAGCCTCCATGATGCGCCATTCAAACATGGGTGCCCAGCTTTATTGGCGAAAAATTAAAAGTCACCCAAGGGGACGAGCCGTCACGATGCGCAGTTCAAACATGGGTGCCCTGCCTTATGGCGAAAAATTAAAGGTTCCCAAAGAGGACCAGTTGCCATGATGCATTGTTCAAACATAGGTATCCTGCTTTATTGGATCATCATCATATTATCATATCATGATCAATGGAATAAAGCCGGCTTATCTGGACCCCAGATGTTTTGCAGTAGTAGCATTGTCTCCTGTCTATCCTATGCTAAGCTTTTCCATGATCATATGTCACTTTGGGGCTTCCAACTCATCGAGTTTAGCTTTCTCACCCTCTTGATCCGGCAAAAACGCCACAAAATGGTTAAACCTGCTTGTATGCTTGATGCGACTCCGATCAAGTGACCCCATGTACTCTTGACAAGTCAATCCATCTAGACCCTGAACTTATCAAAGTTAAAACATCGGCTTGAGTCACGTGAGAGCCGGCTTACAGAGAGCTAGGATAAACCATGGGTTATCACACCCGCTTCATTGAAGCAAGACTCGAGCCTCGAAAGCCGGTCTTTATGTCATGCGTTGAAAACTGGCACTTTATATTTTGTTATCATATACATACATCATCCTGCATTGCATTATGAATCATACATACATATCAAGCCGGTCATCAAACCGGGTTACATCGTAACCTCTGCAGGAACAAATAGATCTTTGATAGCCAAAGTGGCTGGATCTTCATCATGGTTCATCATAACCAATATTAAATGATTGGGATTTTTTTAAGCCAGCTCGGAAGAAATGACTATTCTTGAAGATCCACCCTATCACATATAATGTCGGGTCATCTAATTGACTGGCTTTTGGATTTTTCCAACTTGTGCTCTGTTGTAAACTACAACACTTATGGATTTCTCAAACATATATTTGCCGGGTTTCACCGCAACCACGAGCAGGGATTTCATTTCAAGGACAAAAGCATTGTTCCAAGATATTCAAAACAATAAAATACCGGGCTACATTATAACCATGGGCAAGGATTCATTCAAGTCAGATCAATATCACTTCAAAAGAATGATGGGTTATATTATTTTCACACAGTCCCAAGTCGCTGCAGGCATACGACCCGGCACTTAGGGGCTACATCATATGATGTTTTTCTGTCAAAGGAGAAGTGCATATAAGTCCCGGGTCGCTGCAGGCAAACGATCCCACACTTGGGGGCAACACTACTCAGATCAAGTTTTCTAAAGTCCCAAGTCCCTACAGGCATGCAACCCGGCACTTGGGGGCTACAGTATTCAGCTGTTCAAACATATAATAAGGTCCAAATTGAAGATCCGGTCCATCACATACTGATGAGCCGGCCCTTGGGGGCTACACATGTGAAATTCAAGACATTCAGTCCATATCTGGCGACTTAGATAACAACCTGGGTTTCTACAAAGCTATCTATCTACAACATTCAAAACCAAGTTCAAAGTCCCAGGTTGTTGCAGGCAAAACAACCCGGCCCTTGGGGGCTACACTAGGTGAAGCTTTATAAAGTATACGACAATTACATGTCCCAGGGTGCTGCAGTCAAGACAACCCGACACTTGGGGGCTAGACAGTCAAAGATGTTATTGCAAATCACCAAGTCATCATGAACTGATAAACTTGGAGCTTGGAGGCTACAGGTAATATGCATATATCAAAAAATTGAAGAACACTTTCAAGCTATCAATTGTGAGCGAGACCGGTCTCATTTCTTCATGGAACTGAAGCACTAAAAGACCGGCTCAACATCAGATGGATCTTTTATTCCCAATAATTTTATGAAGTCAACTGGAGTCCAGTTGTTTGACCTGGCGTCACCAACTATCATGACCCGACATTATCAAAGATCATGACCCGGCAGAGTCTATATAAGCAACCCGGCTTCACAAGTTGGCAAGTTTTACATCCATAAATCAGCAATATTTTCATCCTAAGTTGGCATCCACTACGCCTGATCACTCGGCAAAATCCCCGCGTACCATGAAGTGGTTTAACAACGGACGAATTTCTATTCCCAATATTTTCCTCAAAAGCCAAAGCAATGGAAGCCGGCTCAACCTCATATGGTTTTCTTATCTCCAATATTTTCATCAAGCCAAAGCATTGGAGGCTGACTCAACGACATATGGGTGTTTTTATTTCCCAATATTTTTTTTGTAAAGGACATGGACCAGAAACATGATTGTGAAGACGGCTCGTTGATATGAAGAAGAAACCCGGATTTTCAAGGAGCCACTTCATTAAGTTAAGTCGTCCATTGGAGCAAGCTGGTTGCTTAAACATATTTATTATTCTTTTTTCAGGAGCTTACCATGAATAAATTCAAGCTAACCTAGGGGCTACTATCGGGGATATTACCCGTGGTTTGACCTGGCCAGGAGAATGACCCGGCCCATCATTTGGTGGCTCATACGGGCACCGTGTTTTATCTTGTTAACCTGGACGGCAAGGCCCAAGGCCCGGCGTGCACCCCGGCAGAAGGCGCCTCATAGAGAGGCCAGGAGGGCCGACTAACAGAGAAGGCCCAAGAAGAGGAAGAGTTCCCTCACAAGAGAAACAAGATCCCGATTAGGACTCAAGAGAGACTAGTCCTAGTCCTACTCCCAGTAGGACTCTACATGTAAACGTACCCCTTCAACTTATATAAGGAGGGGTAAGGCACCCCAAGAGGGACAGGTTCAAGTCATTAGAGATAGACAGATTAGAAACCCTCGAGACTAGAGGTAGCGATTCCGCACCCTTGTAATCTAGATCATCATCATCAATACACAAAAAAGTAGGAGGTAGGCTTTTACCTCCATCGGAGGGGCCGAACCTGGGTAACCACGCGTCTCTCGATTCCGACCAAACCCTCTCAAGCCTCCACCTAGTTGCGATGGCCTCACACCTAAGTTCTCTCACGAGGACATCATGCCGTGATAAAAACCACGACACCCCCCCCCCCACCGGAGGAGATGACCATGGCCCATTTCCACCAAGTCCTCTGAGAGGAACACCAAGCCAACACTACTGCCATCCAGAAGTTAGCTCGGAGCATTGTCAACAACCCGCATAAAGGAAGGAGTGGAAATGGCCGCTTTAATCTGTGGGAGTTCATGAGGGATTCGCCCCCCAACCTTCACAGAGATTACTGAACCTCTGGATGTCGATGACAGGATCCGCACCATCGAAGATATGCTTGAGCTGGTTAACTACAATGAAGAGCGTGAGAAGTTGTTGCATGCCTCCCACTGTCTCGGAGGTACCTAATACTTGTGATCTCCGTTGGGTTTTTCGTGAAGTGGAACGGGTAATTGCAACACAAAGTGGGTAAGTATTTCCCTTAGTTATGAAACCAAGGTTTATCGAACCAATAGGACTATCAATCCTCAACCGTCTTCAGAGGCTGCACACAAATGAACAAACAACTTGCACCCAACGCGGGCAAGAGGGTTGTCAATCCCCTTGATCTCGTTATTTGCAAGCAAATGAGTTGTGTAGATAATTGTTGATAAATATAAATTGAAAAATAAAAAAAGAGATAAATAAAGGATGCAAGGTAATTGTAGCTTTTGTAAATATGTAAGTGAATAGACCTGGGCGCCACAATTTTCCCTAGAGGCATCTCTCATGTAGGCAGCATACGATGGGTAACAAATTACTGTTGGGCAATTGATAGAAAAGCGGATAGTTATGCGATTTTCAGGCCAATGATCATGTGTACATAGGCATCATGTCCATAAGCAGATAGGACGACTCCTGCCTGCACCTATTACTATTAGTCCACTCATCGACCGCTATCCAGCATCCATCTAGAGTATTAGGTAAAACATAGTAATGCTTGGAAGACGATGACATGATCTAGACAAAGTAAACTCAATCAATTTGAATGAACCCCATTGTTTTATCCTTAGTAGCAACAACACAAATACGCATCTTGTCCCCTACTTTGTCACTGGGATATAGAAACTTGTCAGGTTGAACCTACCACAACGCACCACTCCCACCGATGAAATATCAATCCACATGGCCAAAGCACATCAATAGACCGGAGAGCATTATGAAGCTATAATGATCATGCAATTAAGAGACAATATATATCAGCGGTATCTCAAATACTTTTCATGAATAATCTGAACATAAACCCACAATTCATCGGATCCCAACAAACACACCGCACAATAGGATTACATCGGATAGATCAAAGCGAAGATGCGATGACCGTTGTATTGAAGATCAAGAGATAGAGAGATTGCCAT
Organism: Elymus sibiricus; assembly: GCA_039707655.1. NCBI lineage: Eukaryota > Viridiplantae > Streptophyta > Magnoliopsida > Poales > Poaceae > Elymus > Elymus sibiricus. The sequence goes on along the minus strand of CM077665.1, from coordinate 212,768,230 downwards.
CTAGGTACTAGCTATGGACCCATAGGTCTATGGTGAACTACTCACACATCATCACGAGGGCAGCAAGTTTGATGAAGAGGCCTTCTGTGATCGTCCCCCCTCCTGCAGGGTGCCGAAACGGAGCTCTAGCTGGCCTCGCGATAGAACAGTGACTTGCGGCGGTGGAAAAAGGGTTTCGGGACTGCATTCAGGGTTTTTGCAATATTAGAGAATTTATAGGCCAAAGAGGGACATCGGGAGAGCCACGAGGAGGCCACCACATATCAGGGAGCCCCCCCAGGGAGCGCCCTTGTGTGGTGGGGCCCTCGTGCGCGTCCCGACCTCCTTCGGAAGCTTCTAGGTCTTCTTTTAGTCTAGAAAAACTCATCAAAAAGTTTCGTGGCAATTGGACTTCGTTTGGTACTGTAAACCTGAAAAGGCAAAAACATGCAGAAAACAACAACTGGCACTCAGCACTTGGTCAATAGGTTAGTGCTCAAAAATATTATAAAATGGTAAATAAAGACCCAAAAAGTACTCTAGAATGATAATATATCAGCATGGAACAATCAAAAATTATTGATACATTGGAGACGTATCAAGCATCCCCAAGCTTAATTCATGCTCGTCCTCGAGTAGGTAAATAATAAAAACAGAATTTTTGATGTGACATGCTATCCATTATGTAATCTTATGCAAGTATGCTCATTGAGAAAAGATGAATCAACAAATGTTAACATAGCAATATCTAAAGTGTAAGAAACAAAATTATTAAAAGTATACGATCCTTAAGAAATGTTTACCCCCCCCCCCATTCATCTTATTATATTAGCAAGGCATGGCTCCATCTTCACCACATTAATACAAATGTCAAGCACCACGATGTCCAAGTTAGGCAATTGGATCGTACTTATTCAATATGCATCAACTTTTTATTCTTCACGCAATACATGAGCGTGAGCCATTGGACATAGCATTTAAGTGGAACATAATATGGTGGTAGATATCAAAGGGGTAAATAGTGGAGAAGATAATCTCACATCAACTAGGCGTACCAACGGGCTATGGAGATGCCCAACTATAGATGCCAATGCAAGGAGTATGGATTGCCATGCAAATAAAGCACTAGAGCTATAAGTGTATGAAAGCTCAAATGAAGCTAAGTGGGGTGTGCATCCAACATGCTTGCTCATGAAGACCTCGGGCATTTCAGGAAGCCCGTCATAGGAATATACAAGCCAAGTTTATAATAACGAATAGGTAATTCCCACTAGCATATGAAAGAGATATAACATGAGACTCTCTACATGAGGAGCATGGTGCCACTTTGAGGCACAAGTGTGTTAAAAGATAGTAGCAAAGTCCCTTCTCTCATTTTCTCTCATTTTTTTGAATGGATGGCGGGCTCATTTGGCCTCCCCATCGTTATTTTTTTGTCCGGAGTCTCATCTCGACTTATGGGAGAATCATCGTCTCCATCATTCTTTCCTCATTGGGACAATGCTCTAATAATGATGATCATCACACTTTTATTTACTTACAACTCGATATGGAGAACTGATATGAAGATATGACTCTGTATGAATGCCTCTGGCAGTGTACCAGGATATGCAATGATCTAGTGTGACATGTATCAAAAATATGATGAACGGTGGCTTTCCGACAAATACTATGGCAACTCTATATGATCGTGCAAAGCAATATGATGATGACCGAACTAGTCATGTGAAGTGACGATGGAATTTGCATGGCAATATATCTCGGAATGGCTATGGAAATGCCATGTTAGGTAGGTATGGTGGCTATTTTGAGGAAGTTATAATAAGGCTCATGTGCAACAGAGCGTGTCATGTCACGGGGTATGGATGCACTGGCGAAATTTGCACCGATCCTCGAGGTGAGAACGGGCTATGCACGGTACCGAAGAGGCTAGCAAAATATGAAAAGGTGAGATTACGTATGTCCATGGCTTCACATTAGTCATAAAGAACTCATATACTTATTGCAAAGTTTTATTATTTTATCATAAATCAAAGTACTACTCGCATGCCCCGAGGGAAGAGGTTGGTAGGAGTTAACCATCGCACGCTTCCGACCCGAAACAACACTAGGATTTCAACGAGGAATAGAAATGCTCACACATCATCACCATGCCTCTTTAGTTTTTCGATGAACAAAGAGGTCAACCTTTCTTAATATCGACACTTCTACGATTTAACAATTATGAACTCACACCTATTTCATATTACTACATCAATATCATTGACCCACAATTTATCTATATGTGCTACATGATGGTTTTGATTATCACTCATTGAATACCTAATATTTTTGGACTAGTCTTATGACCGATGCAAATTACCGTCACTATTTATTAACTCCCAAACAAATATAAGTGAAGAACGAGAGTGAAATTATTTCTATAAAATCTACACGCCACCGTGCTCAAAAAGATATAAGTGAAGTACTAGAGCAACCGCTAAGCTCAAAAGATATAAGTGAAGCACATAGAGTATTCTAACAAATTATGATGAAGGTGTGTCTATCTTAAATAGGTGTGTCCAGCAAACAATGATTGTGGTAAAATGAAAGTAAAAGCAAACAAAATCAAATGACGCTCCAAGCAAAACTCATATCATGTGACGAATAAAATTATAGCTTCAAGTGACATACCGATGGATTTGAAACGAAAGAGGGGATGCCTTCCGGGGCATCCCCAAGCTTAGACGCTTGAGTCTCCTTTAAACTATTACCTTGGTGTGCCTTGTGTCTCCCAAAGCTCTTGCTACTCCTTATTCCTTTGTCCATCACGATAACACCCAAAACTTGAAAACTTCAATCACACAAAACTCAACAAAACTTTGTGAGATTCATTAGTATAAGAAACATATTGCATACTATAAGTACTGTTATAAATTGATTCCAATTTCATAAATGCATAATGGGTACTGTATTCTAACTTATCCATGGCTTATACCCACCAATACAATCCATAGCATAATCAAAATAAGCAACTATGCAAGCAAAAAAAAAGAATCTGTTTAAAACAGAACAGTCTGTAGCAATCTATAGAGAACCTATACATATGTAACTCTAAATATTATGAAAAATTAGGACAACCTCAAAAATTTGTATAGAAATACTGTGTAAAAATTTCAGATCATTATCACGCTCGGGTAAAAAAACTGAAAATTTCTGTACTGGAGTCAAAAGTTTCCGTTTTGTTTCAGCATCGATTCTACTCATCTTGTGAGTCATCCCAAAGGCATTACTTGGCACAAACACTAATTTAAAAACAAAAACATAATAATTAACGAGGCAATAATCATGCTATTAAAAATAAACAGAAAGTTTAAAGAAAAAATTTAAATATAACTATTGGGTTGCCTCCCAACAAGCGCTATTATTTTATGCCCCTAGCTAGGAATAATGCATAGTTTCAAGTGTTGTCGTCTTTGACCCTTAGGATGTATTGTTCAATCTTTCAATTTAGAGTCTTGATTTCATCCTTCAACAAGATAAGGGCTTTAATCTTTTGGTCCATAATGTCAAATTTCTTATTTTGCAATACCACGTTCCCATTGGTTTTAGTAGACATGTTGTACAACCCCTAAAAATTAGCTTCCATAATGGTCTTAGTTTCTTTTATTAACTCAGTTTGACAGAAGCACACCAATATGGGTGGTCCAATGGTTTCTATTTTGGGTTGTCCAAATATGTTTTTGATCTTCTCATAGGTGTCAAAAGCATTGTTCCCAACAAAATATTTCTCGAACATAGAATCTAGGAGCAATTTAATATGACTCTTGGGATTAATATGACTCTTAGTATTAGATCTTGCTTGTATTTCTAGTAATCTATCCCATGCTTGTTTAAGGGACTCATCACCTATTTGCTTAAAATCTAAGATTGGGGAACCCTCTCCCAAGTAGTGAGATTGAGGCATATCCGGAGAGGAATTAGCCATGGCGACGAACAAACTTGTAACGAGCAAAGATAAATATTTTTGTAGTTTTTATTTTTATGATACAAGCTAAATATATCAGCAAAAAATAGAATAACAAGTTAATGAAAATTTGTGTGAAGTTACTTGGTAGTTGATGATGATATTTCCCGGCAACGGCGCCAGAAATCCTTCCTGATACTTGTGATATGCATTGGGTTTTCCGTGAAGAGGAACGGGTAATTGACACATAAAGTGAGCAAGTATTTCCCTCAGTTATGAAACCAAGGTTTCTCGAACCAATAGGTATATCAATCCTCGACCGTGTTCAGCGGCTGCACACAAATGAACAAACAACTTGCACCCAACGCGGGTAAGAGGGTTGTCAATCCCCTTGATCTCGTTATTTGCAAGCAAATGAGTTGTGTAGATAATTGTTGATAAATATAAATTGAAAAATGTAATAAAAGTTAAATAAAGGCAGCAAGGTAATTGTAGCGTTTGTAAATGTATAAGTGAATAGACACGGGGGGCATAGTTTTCCCTAGCGGCATCTCTCATGTAGGCATCATACGGTGGGTAACAAATTATGTAGGCATCATACGGTGGGTAACAAATTACTGTTGAGCAATTGATAGAAAAGCGGATAGTTATGCGATTTTCACGAAAAATAATCATGTGTATATAGGCATCACGTCCATAAGAAAATAGGCCAACTCCTGCCTGCACCTATTACTATTACTCCACTCATCGACCGCTATCCAACATGCATCTAGAGTTTTAAGTGAAACAGAGTAATGCTTCGAGAACGATGACATGATGTAGACAAAGTAAACTCAATCAATATAAATGAACCCCATCGTATTATCCTTAGTAGAAACAACACAAAGACGCATCTTTTCCCCTACTTTGTCACTGGGATATAGAAACTCGTCAGGTTGAACCAACCACAACGCATCACTCCCACTGATGAAATATCAATCTACTTGGCCAAAGCACATCAATAGATCAGAGAGCATTACGAAGCTACAATGATCATGCAATTAAGAGACAATATATACCAGAGGTATCTCAAATACTTTTCATGAATAATCTGAACATAAACCCACAATTCATCAGATCCCAACAAACACACCGCACAATAGGATTACATCGGATAGATCAAAACGAAGATGAGATGACCGTTGTATTGAAGATCAAGAGATAGAGAGATTGCCATCTAGGTGCTAGCTATGGACCCGTCGGTCTGTGGTGAACTACTCACACATCATAATCAGGGCAACAAGGTTGATGAAGAGGCCCTCCGTGATCGATCACCCCCCCCCCCCGACAGGGTGCCGGAACGGAGCTCCAGATGGCCTCGCGATGGAACAGAGACTTGCGGCGGTGGAAAAAGGGTTTCGGGACTGCCTTCAGGGTTTTTGCAATATTATAGAATTTATAGGCCAAAGAGGGACGTCGGGAGAGCCACAAGGGGGCACCACATATCAGGGCGCGGACCCCCAGCGCGAGCCCTGATGTGTGGTGGGGCGCTCGTGTGCCTCCCGACCTCCTTCTGAAGCTTCTAGGTCTTCTTTTGGTCCAGAAAAAATCATCAAAAAGTTTCGTGGGAATTGGACTTCGTTTGGTACTGTAAACCTGAAAAGGCAAAAACATGCAGAAAACAGCAACTGGCACTCGGCACTGGGTTAATAGGTTAGTGCTCAAAAATATTATAAATTGGTAAATAAAGACCCAAAAAGTATCCTAGAATGATAATATATCAGCATGGAACAATCAAAAATAATAGATACGTTGGAGACGTATCAGTACCGCCAGAGCTTGGTGGGATAGGTTTAAGTTCATGCTAGGCGATGATATGTCTCCAATGTATCTATAATTTTTGATTGTTCCATTCTATTATATTATCAATCTAGGATACTTTATATTCAATGATATGCTATTTCATATCATTTTTGGGAACTAACGTATTAACCCACTGCCTAGTGCGAGTTGCTGTTTTTTTACCTGTTTTTGGTTTTCCAGGAAATCTGTACCAAACGAAGTCCAAACGCTACGAAACTTTTTGACAATTCTTTTCTAGACAAAAGAGACCCAAGAAGCTTCGAGAGGAGTTAGGAAGCGACACGAGGAGACAGCAATGCAATAGGACGCGCCTAGGGGGGTTGGCGCGACCTGATGCCTTGTGCGACCTCGTGGCTCCATCTGATCTTATTCCACCTCCGTAAATTCTCTAAAATAGGGAAACAAACAGAGAGCCACCCAAAACACTTTTTCCGCCGCCGCAAGCCTCTGTTCCGACGGAAGGCCATCTGGAGACCTTTTTCGGTACTCTGTCAGAGGGGGAATAGACCACAGAGGCCATCTAAATCAACCTTGCGGCCTCCATGATGATGCGTAAGTAGTCCACCAGAGACCTAGGGGTCCATAGCTAGTACCTATGTGCCTTCTTCTCTCTCTTTGATCTTCAATACCATGTTCACCGTGATTCCCGCGGTGATCTATCCGATGTAATCTTCTTTTGCAGTGTGTTTGTTGGGATCCAATGAATTGTGGGTTTATGATCAGATTATTCATTGAAATTAATTGAGTCTTTTCTAAATTATATTATGCATGATTGTTATAGCTTCATATTTCTCTCCGATCTATCGGTTTGGTTTGGCCAACTAGATTGTATTATATTCAGCGGGAGTGGTGAGTTGTATTGGGTTCAATCTTGCGGTGCTCTATATCCTCGTGACAGAAGGGGACAAGACACATATTTGTATTGTTGCCATTAAGGATAATACGACGAGATCTGAACATATGGATTTTCTTATTTTGTCTACATCATGTCACTTTGCTCCAAACATTATTTTGTTTATCATGAAATTAATGCCATAGATGCAGGCGGAGTCGGTCGATTGGTGAATTAATAGTAGTAGATGTAGAATCGTTTTGGTCTACTTGTTTATGGACGTGACGCCTTTCTACATGATCATTGCCGTGAATAACATGTCGTAACCGTGCTCAATTCTGTGAATTGCCCAACAGTAATTTGTCTACCCACCGTAAGCAATTTTCGAGAGAGAAACCTCTAGCGAACACTATGGCCCCCGGGTTTACATAAACACAAATACAAAAACTTTAAAAATACTTTTTTGCAATTTATTTACTTTACTTTTATTTTTCCTTTACAATATCTATTTCTCTCAAGATTTAATCGTTGCAAGTAACGAGTTCAAGGGGGTTGACAACCCTCTTGCTCGCGTTGGGTGCAAGTGTTTGGTTTTGTGTGTGTAGTTGTTGTCGAAGGGAGTTCGCTTGGTGCTCTTATTGGTTCAATAACCTTGGTTCTCACTGAGGGAAATACTTATCTCTCATGTGATGCATCTCCTTTCCTCTTCGGGGAAAATCCCAACGTAGCTCACAAGTAGCAGGGGATCATGTGATCACCTGGGATGAATTCAAGGAAGGTTTCCATAAGGCCCACATTCCTTCTGGACTCATGGCAGTCAAGAAGCATGAGTTTCGGGCACTAAAGCAAGGAAGTGGCTCAGTCAAGAAGTACATGCAGAAGTTAACCCTTCTGTCAAGGTACAACCCTGAGGATGTAAACATTGATGCAACCAATAAGGAACGCTTCATGGAAGGCCTTCACCAAGCCTTGTAGTATCAACGCATTGTCTACAACTGCCCAACCTTCTTTGATATGGTGAACAAGGCACTTGTGCTTGAGGAAAAGCATCGTGCTATGGAAGATACCTGCAAGCGCAAGGTGATTGGCACGGGTAGTTCCAGTAGCAAGAAGCCTCGCCCATGGTAGTGAGCCCTGATACGTCTCTGTCGTATCTACTTTTCCTCACACTTTTGCCCTTGTTTTGGACTCTAAGTTGCATGATTTGAATGAAACTAACCCGGACTGACGCTGCTTTCAGCAGAACTACCATGGTGTTGTTTTCGTTCAGAAATAAAAGTTCTCGGAACTGGACGAAACTTTTTGGAGATTTATTTTGCAAAAAATAAAAAATATTGGAGCCAAGAACCACCGAGGGGGGGGCCTGGCTGGGCACAAGACACCAAGGCGCGCTAGCCCCCCCCCCCCAGCGAGCCCTGGTGGATTGTGCCCACCTCGTAGCCCCACTGACCCTAATTCTGACGCTATGAAATCCTATTTTTGGAGAAAAAATTCAGAGAGAAAGTTTCATCGCGTTTTATGATATGGAGCCGCCGCCACCTCTTGTTCTTCAACGGGAGGCCAGATCTGAAGCCCGTTTGGGGCTCCGGAGAGGGGAATCTTCAGTCTTCGTCATCATCAACCCTTCTCCATCGCCAATTCGATGATGCTCCCCACCGGGAGTGAGTAATTCCTTCGTAGGCTTGCTGGTAGGTGAGGAGTTGGATGAGATTCATCATGTAATCGAGTTAGTTTTGTTAGGGCTTGATCCCTAGTATCCACTATGTTCTGAGATTGATGTTGCTATGACTTTGCCATGCTTAATGCTTGTCACTAGGGCCCGAGTGCCATGATTTCAGATCTGAACCGTTTATGCTATCACCATTATATCTATGTTCTTCATCCGATCTTGCTAGTCATACGCACCTATTACGTGTTCTGATCCGCAAACCCCGGAGTGACAATAGTCGGGATTCTTTCTACTGATGACCGTAGTTTGAGGAGTTCATGTATTCACCGTGTGTTAATGCTTTGTTCCGGTTCTCTATTAAAAGGAGGCTTTAATATCCCTTAGTTTCCTTCTGGACCCCGCTGCCATGGGTGGGTAGGACAAAAGATGTCATGCAAGTTCTATTCCATAAGCACGTATGACTATTTACGGAATACATGCCTACATTACATTTATGAACTGGACCTAATTCTGTGTCGGCCTAGGTTATGACTGTTATATGATGAATATCATCCAACGAGTTCACCGACACAGCATATTGTTCTTGCTATGGTACTATTGTTGTTGCTATTATTACACTTGCTACAAAACTATTGCTATCACTACTACTACTGTTATGAAAACTATCATACTACTGTGCTACTGATCACTCAGCTGCATATATTTAATCTCCAAGTGTGGTTGAATTGACAACTCAGCCACTAATACTCTCAAATATTCTTTGGCTTCCCTTGCGTTGAATCTATAAATTTGGGTTGAATACTCTACCCTCGAAAACTGTTGCGATCCCCTATACGTGTGGGTTATCAAGACCTTTTTCTGGCGTCGTTGCCAGGGAGCATAGCTATATTTGTTGAGTCACTTGGGATTTATATGAATTGATCACTATGAAGAATCTGAAGGATCCAAATACCAAGATTTTTTCCTCTAAGACGAGGGGAGGTAAGGAATTGCAATCTAGCTCTGCACTTGATTCACCTTCTGTTATGAGTAAGTTTGCAACACCACCACATGCTAGTAATCCTGATATGTCGCAACTTATTGATGATGCTACTTCTGCTATGAATGATGCTTATGATCATGCTAGTACCATGCTTGATGAAAATGTGCCACTAGGTGAATTTCTCGATGAACAAATTACTAGAGCTAAAGAGAATGGAATTATTGAAACTGATGAGATTGCTGAAACTGATGAAGCTCTTGAAACTGGTGATTATGAAACACCTAGTAGACCTGGCTCTCCTAGATTTGAAATGCCTAAGATACTTGAAGGTTATGTTATGGATGATGAGGTAACTAGGGAAATTCTTTCTTGTAAGGATAGAAACGATCTTAAGAAATTGCTACGCAAGTACAAGGAAAAGACTTTGAATGCTAGAATGAAATGTGATCCTAAGTTTGCTACTTCACCTATCTTTGTTACCGATAAGGATTATGAATTCTTTGTCGACCCAGAGTTAATTACTTTGGTTGAACCTGATCCTTTCCATGGCTATGAAACTGAAACTATAGGGGCACATCTTACTAAGCTGAATGATATAGCCACCCTCTTTGCTCATGATGAGAAGATTCGCTACTACTATATTCTTAAGTTATTTATGTTCTCATTAAAGGGTGATGCTAAGACATGGTACAATACTCTTGCTCCTGGTTGCGTGCGTAGTCCCCAGGATATGATTTACTACTTCTCTGAAAAATATTTTCTTGCTCATAAGAAACCAGCTGCCTTTAAGGAAATACTTAACTTTGTGCAAATTGAAGAAGAGAGTATCCCACAAGCTTTGGGGAGGCTTCTCCAATTGCTTAATGCTTTGCCTGATCATCCTCTCAAGAAAAATGAAATACTTGATATCTTCTATAATGGACTAACTTATGCTTCTAGGGACTTCCTAGATAGTTGTGCTGGTTGTGTTTTCAGGGAACGAACTCTTGAACAAGCTGAGGAATTATTGAATAACATATTGAAGAATTATGATGATTGGACTCTTCCCGAACCACCACTTAAACCCACTCTGAAGAAGAGGGTTATCTTATTTCTCAGTCCCGAAGATATGCAAGAGGCAAAGAAATCTACGAAGGAAAAAGGTATTAAAGCTGAGGATGTTAAGAATTTACCAACTATTGAAGAAATACATGGCCTTGACACACCACCACCTCCACAGGCGGTAGAGGTAAATTCTTTATTAAAGTTTGATGAAGGTGATATCCCTTACAGTAAACATCCTAGTCGATGCTTATATGAGATTGACAACTATATTATGAAGCAAGATCACTTCAATGCACATGTTCTGAAACAATTGAAATATAATTCTGATATGATTGCTCGCTTGAGTGACTTGCTATTTAGAATCAATAATGATGTTAGAGGTGTAGGAAAGCATGCCTCTATGGTTCAAACTCGGTTAGAACAAGTTGCTAAATCTCAAAAAGAATTTCTTGATGAAATGAAAAATAATATGAATGATTTTGCTGCTAGAGTAGTAACTAGAGGAGGTAGAATGACCCAAGAACCTCTTTATCCTGAAGGTCATCCTAAAAGAATTGAAAAAGATTCTCAGAGAATTAATAATGATGTACCTAGTCCTTCTAAAAAGAAAAAGAAAAAGAAAAATGATAGGACTTTGCATACCTCTAGTGAACCTGAGACACAAAAACCTCCTGATAATAATGATGTCTCTATTTCTGATGCTGAAAGTCAATCTGGTAATGAACATTCATCTAGTGATAATGAAAGTGATAATGAAAGTGATAATGATGATGTTCATGAAGATACCCAACCAAACAATGATAAAGAACCACATAATGTTGTTGAAATAGAGCCTGCTGTTGATCTTGATAACCCACAACCTAAAAATAATTGTTATGATAAAAGAGACTTTGTGGCTAGAAAACATGGTAAGGAAAGAGAGCCATGGGTTCAAAAACCCATGCCCTTTCCTCCTAAACCATCTAAGAAAAAGGATGATGAAGAATTTGAATGCTTTGCTGAAATGATTAGGCCAGTCTTTTTGTGTACCCGCTTAACTGATATCCTAAAGATGGTCCCTTATGCAAAGTACATGAAAGACATCATCACTAATAAAAGAAAGATTCCTGAAGCTGAAATCTCCAACATGCTTGCTAATTATTCTTTTAAGGATGGAGTACCTAAAAAACTCAGAAACCCTGGAATACCAACTATACGTTGCTCCATTGAAAGAAACTATGTCAAAACTGCTTTATTTGATTTGGGAGCTGGTGTTAGTGTTATGACTTTCTCCTTATATAAAAGACTCGATTTGAATAAACTCACACCTACTGAAATATTATTGCAAATGGCTGACAAATCAACTGCCATACCTATCGGTATCTGTGAGGATGTGCCCGTTGTTGTTGCAAATGTTACTATTTTAACGGACTTTGTTATTCTTGAATGCCCGAGGACGACAACATGTTGATTATCCTTGGTAGAACCTTTTTGAATACTGCAGGGGCTGTTATTGATTGCAATAAAAGCAAAGTCACTTTTCATATCAATGGTAATGAGCACACGGTGCACTTTACGAAGAAACAATTTCAAGTGAATGGTATAAATGTTATTGAAGAATCTCCGACACTCACTATTGGAAGTTTTCAATTACCTCTACATACTGCCAAAAAGAAATATGATATACTTATTGTTGGGGATATGCACATCCCCATTGAGGTAACTTAGTGTTTTACGAAAGTTCTTCAGTTTCATACTAATCGGAAGTGGTTGTTAATAAGACTTGATCAACCTTATTAATGGATCATTTTTGAGAGGTATGAAGTCGATGAATCTAGTAGGCACTATCTTCTGCTCCCACCTTATATTTTCTGTTTAACTTAGTTAAATAAAAAAATGCCATGTTTATCATGTTTTCTGTTTTCTCCGTGCAATAAAAAATGACCCAATAATAAAAGTTCTCATAATGTCCTGAAAATTTGATACGATTTTTTTCTAAATATTTCTGAATTTCTGCTGCAAATAACATCAGAGGGGGTGTACCTGGCGCCCAGAAGACACCAGGGCGCGCCAGCATCCCCAGGCACGCCCTGGTAGGTTGTGGCCCCCATGTGGGCCCCCTCACTTATTCCCTTAGCCCATGTCATCCCTTACCTCCAGAAAAAAATCACCATAGCTTCCATTCATGTGTTCTTGCTCTCAAACCCGCGGATTTCGATCTCTTTACTCAAAGCTCCATTTCTGAAACTGTTTGGAGGGATAGCTACTTGGTATGTGACTCCTCCATTGCTCCAATTAGTTTTTGATTTAGTGGGTTACTTTTAGAGTAATTAGCTACTCTTGGTGCTGTTGTAGATGAGCTTGCATGTTTAATTCTTAGAGCTCTAAGTAGTTTGAATGCTTATTATGGCCTCTATGCATCCTTGGGAGTAGTTGCTATCATTTTCACGAAGTTTTGTTGACAAAATTTTATGTCTCAAAAATATTTCAGAAATTTTTTCGCATATAACAATGCAATTCTTTAGGAGTTCTTCGAGGAGGAGATCCTCGGAGGCCTCATCAAGTGGAAGCTCGGTGCGACAATCTTATGGTGAGCCAAGCAAAAGCTCGATGCGAGATGCCGCTACCAAATCATGCTAGTGGCCATGTGACGAGTTCATGGAAGGTGCAGGTATCAAGGGGGAATTTGAGCAATTTATTGACAATACATAACTCGCTCCCTTCATCACAGATAAGTGCCCTCAACATCTCGAACTCACAAAAACATTCACAAAGAAATTTAAATATTTTCCTCATGAGTCTAGAGTTTCATTCAACCTCTATGACCGTTCCTTCACCATGCCTTTAGAATTGTTTAGTGAAGCATGTAAACTTCCATATTGGGGTTCCCTTGATGAACCACCAAAATCTGAGTACGAGTCATTTTTGGTTAATCTTTGCTATGGTGAAGATAGGGGAGTGACACAAGGTAGAATTAAAAGCATCCATTTCCCCTCTATACACCATTTCACACTCTTTAATGGCAAATGTATTGTAGGCAAACAAGATTGTAGCACACTGTGCGCTCCTGACTTAAGTCTCATACACACTGCCATAACTGGAAATAAATGTTACAATCTTGGACCGATTATTGCACGGAGATTGAAGCACAATGCTGCTAGTGGTAATTTTTATGGGGGAATTTATGACTCCCGTGTAGCAGAGAGACTAAATGTATCACCTTGGCCTAATGATCCCATCTTACCTATTCAGTATTTAGACTTTGAGGCCATGAAGCGTCATAAGTTCCTTACGGGCAAAGTCACTAACTACACCTATAACTTGAGATTTAATAAAAAAAACATTGTGCCTGTCACTTTGCCTATTCCTACTCTCTTTGATTTTCACACTAGGGGAAGATACTATGTTTTTGAGAGCGAGGCCCATGTGTATAATGTGGAGGTTGAAGCTGGCAGGAGGGTCAAGGAGTTTGCATGAAGGGCCTCGTTGAGCTATCGCTCATATTATTATCCATGCGGATGGTGATTACCAAGCTAGGCCAAAAGCCTAAGCTTGGGGGAGTACGTATTTCCAACGACATTACATTCATGTTCACACATTTCATTCCAGTTATCGGTGTTCATACTTTTCCATTGTAATATCCATACTAGATTTGTTTTCTCGCTTTCTTCTTGTGTGTTTGAAAAACTTTGAGAAAATCCAAAAATATTTCCTACTTCATTTCGGTTTTTGTTTCTAGCTTAATTTAGTTGTAGTATCAAAAGAAAACCCAAAAAGATTTCTCGTTTCTTCTTTTACTTGTTGGGAGTTTTCCTGTGTAAATAGTTTTTCTCGTTTTTGTTTTTTCTCTTTTAATTTGCCTTCTTCAAGAAAAACCAACAAACTCCAAAAATATTTCAGTGTGTTTCTCTGAAATTCTTTTTCTTTTATTTGAGTCATACCAAGGAGAAGACCATGATGAAAATGTTGAGTTGCTCTCATATGCACTAATGTTAATCTAACAAAGAGCCCATGTTACCTTGTCTTCTCCTCGTGAAAAAAATGTTTCAGATTCCAGCTTAGTCCACGGCATTCTTGCACTATTATTATTTTCTTATCGTTCGGTCGTGCAAGTGAAAGGCAATAATGACGATATTTGATGAAGTGACTGTGGCAGAGAAAAGCGGGTATGAACTCAACTTGTTTTTGTTTTTGTAAATATGTTTAGCCTAGTATCCTTGATTCAGCATATTATGATCTAACATGTTTGCAATGACAATTAGAGATTATAGTTTCCTATGCAATGCTTAAGTAACTAGGAGTGGATAGTGAATTATCTTGAATGTCAACATGCATTAAAATGATTGTGATGTATTATGATGATATGGTATCCTCCTTTGAATGTTTCAAGTGGCTTGACTTGGCACATGTTCACGCATGTAGTTGAATCAAAACCAACATAGACTTCATGATATTTATGTTCATGGTGTCCATATCCTACTCATGCTAGTAGTCAATGTTTATTAGTCATAATGCATGTTCATGACCGTTTTCGCTCTCTAGCTGGCCGCTTCTCAATCTATTTGCTAGCGTTCGCCTGTCCTAAGCGGGAATACTACTTGTCCATCAAAACCCTTAAACCAAAGTTATTCCAGATGAGTCCACTATATCTACCTATATGCAGTATGACCGTGTTGTTCCAAGTAAATTTGCATGTGCCACCTCTAAAAATTCCAATGAACATCTATTTTGTGTGTCTGGACCGCACATGGAGCGACAGGGAGCAGTCATTTTCTTCCATGTTAAGCGGGTTATTCTCATGATGAGTTTTTATTCACTTCTCCTTACACGAGAGGGGTGGTAATAGGGATTCTTAGTCCCAAAATCAAAAATTACAAATAATTAAACAAAACTCCCCCAGGAATGTTGTTGGTATGGACGGTACCCGTGGATTCGGCTAGCCGTGGAGTGTGATTGTTGGTGGAGGTGGAGTAAACCTTTATTTTACCGCTTCGGAACCACCGCTAATGTGTTTAGCATGGAAGATATTGATAACTCTTGGTCGTAACGTTGACAAGAAAGGTGTACCTCCCAAAATTGTATCTATCTCTGTTTTAAACCTTGAGCTCTGGAACCGCTGCAAATCCATGCTTCCCTCTGCGAAGGGACTATCTATTTACTTTTATGTTGAGTCATCACCTTCTCAAATAAGCGCCAGACCTGAGAGCACTATTGTCATCCTCATGTATTGTGTATAGTTAATGTTGGGTGCAGCATGACTGGATCTTTTCTACCATGAATTACAATGTTTAGTCGCTGCTTGAACTTTGGAGGTGCTCTGCATTTATGTTTTGCGGTCTCAGAAAGGGATAGTGAGATACCACTATTGTCATATTATATCACGATTGTTTTGACAAAGTGTTGGCGCTTGAGATATTTTATTATTGCTTGCTAGTTGCTTATGTCATTGATATGAGTTAATATAATTTCAAAGAGTTATTGCCGGCATGGTTAGTCATAGTCTTTGCGGAAAACCTGGGTGCTACTTAAGCATATATATGTAAACAAGAACAAAAGAGTTCATAAAAGTTTTTCTTTATCACTTTCAGTTTGTCAACTGAATTGCTTGAGGACAATCAATGGGTTAAGCTTGGGGAGTTGATACATCTCTGTCGTATCTACTTTTCCTCACACTTTCGCCCTTGTTTTGGACTCTAACTTGCATGATTTGAATGAAACTAACCCGGACTGACGCTGTTTTCAGCAGAACTACCATGGTGTTGTTTTTGTCCAGAAATAAAAGTTCTCAGAACTGGACGAAACTTTTTGGAGATTTATTTTACAATAAATAAAAAATACTGGAGCCAAGAACCACCAGAGGGGAGCCCCTAGCTGGGCACAAGACACCAGGGCGAGCCACCCACCCCGGCGCGCCCTGGTGGGTTGTGCCCACCTCGTGGCCCCACTGGCCCTAATTCCGACGCTATAAAATCCTATTTTTGGAGAAAAAATCAGAGAGAAAGTTTCATCGCGTTTTACGATACGAAGCCGCCGCCACCTCCCGTTCTTCATCGGGAGGCCAGATCTGGAGCCCGTTTGGGGCTCAGGGGAGGGGAATCTTCGGTCTTTGTCATCATCAACCCTTCTCCATCGCCAATTACATGATGCTCCCCACTGGGAGTGAGTAATTCCTTCGTAGGCTTGCTGGTCGGTGAGGAGTTGGATGAGATTCATCATGTAATCGAGTTAGTTTTGTTAGGGCTTGATCCCTAGTATCCACTATGTTCTGAGATTGATGTTGCTATGACTTTGCCATGCTTAATGCTTGTCACTAGGGCCCGAGTGCCATGATTTCAGATATGAACCATTTATGCTATCACCATTATATCTATGTTCTTGATCCGATCTTGCTAGTCATACGTGCCTATTACGTGTTCTGATCCGCAAACCCCAGAGTGCAATAGTCGGGATACTTCACGGTGATGACCGTAGTTTGAGGAGTTCATGTATTCACCGTGTGTTAATGCTTTGTTCCGGTTCTCTATTAAAAGGAGGCCTTAATATCCCTTAGTTTCCTTATGGACCCCGCTGCCACAGGAGGGTAGGACAAAAGATTTCATGCATGTTCTTTTCCATAAGCACATATGACTATTTACGGAATACATGCCTACATTCCATTTATGAACTGGAGCTAGTTCTGTGTCGCCCTAGGTTATGACTGTTATATGATGAATATCATCCAACGAGTTCACCGATCCAGTGCCTACGAGTTTTCCACATATTGTTCTTGCTAAGTTACTATTGTTGTTGCTACTGTTACACTTGCTACAAAACTATTGCTATCACTGCTACTACTGTTATCAAAACTATCATACTACTGTGCTACTGATCACTCTGCTGTAGATAATTAATCTCCAAGTGTGGTTCAATTGACAACTCAGCTGCTAATACTCTCAAATATGCTTTGGCTCCCCTTGTGTCGAATCTATAAATTTGGGTTGAATACTCTACCCTCAAAAACTGTTGCGATCCCCTATACATGTGGGTTATCAAGCCCTGCCCAAGCCACCCTTCAGCCTCAGTAACACAAAGCTCCTGCACCTCGCACCAACTACCAACACCAGTAGTATGCCAACCCCAAGCCTGCCTACAACAACCCCAATAACAATAATGGTTGCAAGAATAACAGCTCAGGTGAAATCAATTGCTTTGGATGTGGTCAGCCAGGACACATCTCAAGGCTATGCCCCAACAAGAAACCTGATCCTTCGCGTCCCAATGCTTAAAACCAAGGACAAGGTCGTGGAGCGCCACCAAAGAACCAAGCTCCCCACAACCCATCCAACAATGTCAGAGGCCGTGTGAACCAAGACACCGCAGAGGAGGCTCGGGAAGACCTGGACGTCACAATGAGTACGTTCCTAGTCAATTTTCAGCACCCATGGCTGTCTTTTTTGATTTAGGAGCTTCACATTCTTTTGTTACTCAAAAGTTTGCATTAGAGAGTGGTATGGAGCCTACACCCTTGAGTAGCCCCATGGTGATGCAAATCCCGGGTTCAGAGATGAGAACCAAGATAGGGTGTAGAGGAGGAGTTGAGATTATCATCATCGGGGTAGGATTTCAAGCTGACCTAATCATTCTGAGATCACAAGTCTTGGATTTGATCTTAGGTTGAATTGGTTGAGAAAACAAATGGGCTAGCCTGATTGCTCCAAGTGGACCGTCACCCTAATCAATAGACAAGGAGTTGGAGTCAAGTATGTCCCCAACTCTGCCTCGGCTCAAGCCCCCCAAGTCAATTGTCAGTCAGGAGTTGAGTTGGACCAAGTGCCAGTGGTTTGTGAATACCCTGATGTATTTCCTGATGAATTTCCCGGTATGATCGTTGACCATGACATTGAGTTCATCATCGAACTAATGCCCGAAGCAAGACCCATCTATAAGAAGCCCTATGGGATGGGATCGGAAGAGTTAGCTCAAATGTAGAAGCAACTGGCTGAGCAGCTAAGGAAAGGATTTATCAGCCCTAGTGCCTCCCCATGGTGTTCACCTGTTCTATTTGTGGAAAAGAGGGATGATAATATTCGGCTATGTATCGATTATCCAGCTCTTAATGAAGTCACAATCAAGAACAAGTACCCACTCCCCAATATTGAAGACCTATTCGATCAGCTAAATGGAGCCAGGTTGTTTTCCATGATTGACATCAGGACTGGGTACTATCAGTCGAAGATCAAACCCCAAGACATTCCCAACACGGCATTTGTAACCCGGTATGGCATGTATGTATACACGACCATTTCATTTGGGTTAACCAATGCCCCGGCCTACTTCATGTACCTCATGAACAAAGTCTTCATCGAATACTTGGAAAAAAATTCGCCATTTTCTTTGATGACATACTCGTCGATTCGAAGTCGGAAGAAGAGCATGAGAAGCACTTGAGGATGGTCATGGATAAGCTTCGAGAGCACCAACTGTACGCCAAGTTCAGAAAATGTGAAATCTGGCTAAATAAAGTTGGATTCTTGGGTCATGTTTTGACTGCAGAATGACTATTGGTGGACCCTACCAAGATTGAAGCTGTGATTGAATGGCAATCCCAAAGTGTCAGTGTACTTAAGAACAGGTCCTTTAGCACCCTGACTTGTGCATAGACGACAGCAGCCTCCGACCCAACAAGCCTTGCCGAATGGGTACTGCGCTCAAGACAACACCAAGCGAAGACCTCGACAACTGGCAAGCCTCCTTGTCGGTGTAGAAGACCTAGCAGCAGGTGCACCCGGCACGATCCCACTTCAAAGCCATCGCTCAACCTCATCGAACTGATTGTCTACATCGGTTAGGTGTCAATTAGCAGGCGGTTAGGTAGAGCTTGTCGGGACACGTGGCAGCTCGATAGAATTACAACAGCTTTAACGACACCCATCCTATTGGCGTGGCGGAAGAATAAAAGGTAGTTGGGCGAACGACACAGAAGGAGACACAATCCTTGCCAGGAGACGGTGCCAGCATGACACCTCACGGCGCATTTAATGCACTTGTCCTAATCCGTCAGGGTTTGGTATTTCCCACTATAGCTCATGTCAGTAGTTTTGGCAGCTATTGTCTCTAATTTTTACCCTATGTATGACGATTTTAGCCATTGTGGTAACCCCTTCCATATAAAAGGAGGTCCATGGATACCGTTACAAAGGTCGAAACCTTGTCCATTTGCACGCGTAGCAGCACTCTCGAGCATCCTTGCCGGGTTGTTGTGCTCCCTGTACTCTAGACTCAATCATACAAAACCACCATACAGGACGTAGGGTATTACACCTCCGGGTGATATGAACCTGTCTAAATCCCGAGCGTGTTTGAATTGGTGATGCTCTTTGCGTGCGTAGATCTCGACAGTTGAACCGCAAAGGGGCCTCGTAGGTCCCATAGATTGTCGTACCTTGACTTCTTTGGCAAGCCAGGTAGGGGGTCGCGTGCGTGAATCTTCACCAATTTCTGCGCGTCTACATCAGCATATTCACCAACACCCATGGTTCCCAAGAAGTCCAAGGGCACTTCAGCAGCCACCCCATCCACATCCAAGGTGCCTTTACAGGCGGCTACAAGCGACAGCGACGGAGGTCGCATCACGCTCACCGTGCAGGTGAACGCAGCCACAACACTGCAGCCGTGACACGGACCCTGCCGTTGAAACGTCCGCAGACGCACCGGCGGTGTCCGGGGACAACGCTGCAGTGGCGGCGGCGGCGACCGCAGTAGCAGCATCGGTGGCGAGATCTCCACAGTGTCCTTCTCGAGACATACGCGACCAGCACCGCGGAACAGCAGTGATCCCGAGCGGTGCGCGGACAAGACCCATGTGCGTCATTCTTAGGATGCGAAGGGCCAAACCCGTCACCGACCTCATGGCGAGAACATGCAGCATGCGTCGGGGCGGGACAATGATCCTCCTGACTCTGTCAGGACTAAGGGCGTGACCCACGCCTCACACCGTACCATACCGAAGACCACGGAGGATGCTCTGGCGCAAGCCTGGCTTTTGCTGGACTTCCCTCCCGCGCCGGAGAAGATGGAAGATTGGAGGGCTCCTATCAAGAGCCTGATGAGCTTCGCCAACCGCGACAAGTCGGAGGCAGCGGGGCCCTCACGAGCACACCATGCAGAGCCAACAAGGCATGCTGCTGGGCGTAGTGCTAGCGGGACACCTATGTTGCAGTTACCCCCGCAGCAGCAGCGACAACAGAGCCGCTAGACCGACACACCAGACAAGATGTCTTTCGTGTCGTCGGACCCGCGGTGATAGCAAGATCAACATCGAGTCTTGAAGGAGCTAAGAAAGGAGGACACCCGCACCACCATCAAGCAGCGGCGGGAGACATGTCGCCAGTCAAATGGTCCTGTTGATCCAGACCTTGACGAGCCTGCGCTCGGGGTACCCGGCAGCCTGCCTTATGAGATAGGCTGCCCGGCGTTCTCCCATGAGCTACGGCAAGTCCGCTGGCTCTCCACCAAGACTTTCAAGCCTGACTTGCCAAACAAATATGACAGCAAGATCAGCCCGTCGGAGTTCCTTGGGATCTACACCATTGCGGTGCACGCTGCTGGGGGTCACGACGAGAAAGTATTTGCCAACTACTTCCCATTTGCGCTCAAGCCCAACGTGAGAAGCTGGTTGATGAACTTGCCACAGGGGTCCATTTCCTCTTGGGCAGACCTGTGCAACCAATTTGTTGGCGCATACCATGGGGGCCACAAGCTTCCAGGGTAGCCCAACGATTTGCACGTGATCCCCCAGAGAGACGGTGAATCCCTCCGCAAGTGTATCCAGAGGTTCAACCGTGTGCAAGACAACATCCCCCACATACATCCTGCCGCAGTGATTGCCACGTTCCACCCGAACGTGCGTAATAGGCGGATGCGTGAGGAGATGAGCATCAACAAGGTGCATGATATAGCCGAGCTCTACGCTCTGGCTAATAAGTGCGCACATGCTGAAGAAGGGAGGAGACTCCTCGGAGAGGACACCGGCGTAGAGGTCGACTCCGATGACGAAGACGCATCCACATCCAAGAAGAAAGGCTAGAAGGGCATCCGAAAGCGCAAGGGCAAAGCAAGGTTCCGGCAATCCCAAGGCCGACAAGAAGGCAAAGAGCAAAGGTTTCGGCAAGGAGGTTGTCGCCTACTCCAGTGATGATGAAGCCATGGCAGGGGAAAAGGCCGACAGGCCATACTGCAAAATCCACCTCACCAAGGGCCACGACATCACCAAGTGCTGCCAAGTCAAACAGCTTGCTGAGAAGCGAAAGCAAGAGTACGAAAGGCGCGACAAGGATAAGGGCCAAGATGGTCCTGATGGTTATGACAAGAAAAATCGTGGCCGCCGTGGTGGTCAGCGCGGCAAGGCCAAGTAGCAAAAAGAAAAGCCTGCTAGAGGCCAAGACAAGAAGTCTGACGATGAAGGCGATGATGACGAAGATGAAGAGGGATCTGAAAGCCAAGAATTCCATAAGGTGATAGATGCCAAGTGCGTTGACGGAGGTGCATCTTTGCACTCCTCTCACCGGCCGCCCAAGCAGTGGGCCCGTGAGATCAACGCGGCAGAGGCAAGGAAACCCCTCAAGTGGTCAAAAACACCCATCATTTTCGACGCTGAGGATCACCCTGACAGCACCACTATTGTCGGGTGTGTGCCATTGTTGGTTTCGCCAACAATCCACAACCTCAAGGTCACCAAGATGCTGGTCGACAGTGGGGCCGGCTTGAACTTGATCTCAACTCATGTGATCAAGCAGTTCAGATCCCCGACACGGATCATAAGCCGACAGGGTCTTTCCAAGGAGTCAACCCAGGAAGATGCCAACCCAAGGGGAAGATTACTCTTCCAGTAACATTTCGCGGCAAGCACAACTTCAGGACAGAGAAAGTTATTTTTGATGTTGCAAAGATTCCACTGGCACACAATGGAATTTTGAGCCGACCGGCACTGGCAAAGTTTATGGCGGTGTCTCACCCTGCCTACATACACTAAAGATGCCAGGACCGATGAGCGTCATCACCATCCATGCCGACAACAAAAGGGCAGTCCTCTACATCGACAAGATCTACTGGGAGGCAGTGGCAGCATCTACCGACAAGGCACCTGCTCCTACCAGCAAAGCTCCCGGGGGGGAGAAGAATAAGAGTTCTGGCAAGACATCTGGCGAGAACACCGGGAAGCGCATTGCAAAATGCAGCACGCCCGTCGAGGACTAACTATAGAGATCTACCGCCAGGAACAAGAAAATCAAGATGACCATGCCCAAGACGAAGCAAATGGCTACAAGGGAGGATGGCAAGGGCGGCACTTTCACCATAAGTGCCACCCTTGATAGCAAATAGGAAAGCGCGCTCGTTTCCATCCTACGGGCAAATGTCGATGTGTTTGCCTGACAACCATCTCACATCCCCAGTATTCCCAGGGAGGTGATTAAGCACCACCTTGTCGTTTGTCCCCATGCACGCCCTATCAAGCAGAAGGTTTGGAAGCAAGTCGTGGAACGACAAGAGTTTATTCCCGAAGAAATCAAGAAGCTAGAGGCAGCAGGTCTGATTAGAGGCGTGATCCATCCCACATGGCTAGCAAATCCAGTGGTAGTGCGGAAGGCAAATGGAAATTGTAGGCTTTGTATCGACTTTACTAATATCAATAAAGATTGCCCAAAAGATCCCTTTCCCTTGCCGCACATTGACCAAATAGTGGACTCTACTGCTGGCTACGATCTGCTATCGTTCCTTGACGCCTACTCTAGTTATCATAAGATCTTTGTGGCCAAGGAAGACGAAGAAAAAACCACATTTATCACCCCATGTGTCACATACTTCTTCAAGCGTATGCCTTTCGGGTTGAAGAGTCCAGGTTCAACATTTGCAAGAGCCGTCAAGACTGGTTTTGAGCCCCAGCTACACAGAAATGTGGAGGCATATATGGATTATATAGTGGTGAAGACCAAGAAAAAGGCAACACTCATCCAAGATTTAGAGGAAACATTTGCAAATTTGCGCAACATCAACTTAAAGCTCAACCCTGAGAAGAGTGTAGTCGGAGTCCCATCCGGCAAGCTTCTCGGGTTCTTCATGTCGCATCGCGGGATTGAAGCTAACCTCGCCAAGATAGAAGCAATCGAGCAGTTGGAGGCACCGAAGCGTGTCAAAGATGTACGCCGCTTTGCGGGTTGCATCGCCGCCCTCAGCAGGTTAATTTCTAAATCTGCAGAGCACGCCTTGCCATTTTTCAGAATCTTGAAAAAGGCATGTGCAATGAAATGGACTCCGGAAGCAGATGCGGCGCTGCAAGATTTGAAGAAGTACTTGTCCTCGACACCAATACTAGTCACACCTAAACCACAGGAGCCGTTGCTGCTATATTTGGCAGGAACAAACCAGGTGGTTAGTGTTGCACTGGTGGCAGAGAGAGAAGCTAAGGACGAAAAGGCGGGAACCTCTGAGCCCGCAATCGGCAAGCCTGATTCAACTCCGGCAAGCCAAGGGGCCGACAACACAAGCACAACGCAAGAAACAAAACAGCAAGTTGTGTAGAAGAATATGGTGCAGCGCCCAGTTTACTTTGTCAGCTCTCTTCTGCAGGGGGGCTAGATCAAGGTATTCTGGAGTACACAAATTGCTTTTTGGCCTTCTCGTGGCCACCCGGAAGCTGCGCCGCTACTTCCAGGCACATCATATCAATCTCGTCACTCACTTTCCGTTGCAAAGCATCTTGAGAAATCCAAAAGCAAAAGGCAGGGTTGTTGAGTGGGCATTGGAACTGGCTAGCTTTGATCTGAGCTTTGACAACACAGCAACTATTCAGAGCAGAGCCTTGGCAGAATTCATTTCAGAATGGACAACAACGCCAGATGAAGAAATTCTGGAGACAGCCCTCCATGGGAAGGAAGCACCACAGGAATGGATCATGTACTTTGATGGAGCCTTCTTGCTGCAAGGCGCCGGTGCCGGAGTGTTGTTGTCACACCCACCAGAGAGCACCTCAAGTATGTGATCCAGATGCATTTTCCTCAGGAAGTATCGACTAACAACACACCTGAGTATGAGGGACTGCTTGCCGGTCAGTGGTAGCGGTTGACCTCGGCATCAGAAAGTTGATAGTCCGCGGGGACTCACGGCTTGTTGTGTGTCAAGTAAATAAAGATTATCAAACCCATCTAATGGAAGCATATGTAGATGTAGTGAGGAAATTGGAAGAGCATTTTGACGGTCTACAAATGGAGCACATCCCTCGTACGGAAAACATCATTGTTGATGACCTATCAAAACAAGATGCTCAAAAGATGTCTGTGGAACCAGGTACTTTTGTACTCCACCTAACACAACCATCTGTCACAACATTTGTTCAGCAAGCGAAGAAGAGAAAGATCAATCTTGGCGACTACTTCCTGGTAGATCTACCAGCCGCTGCCAAGAAAGTACCCGGGAACGACAAGGCGCTAGCCGGTGAGCAGCAAACTCCGGCAAGCCCTATGGCCCTTGCCGTTGAAGCTAGCGCTCCCGCTACGGAAGAGATGCCTTTAGTCCTTGTCGTTGATACGTCTCCAACGTATCTATTTTTTCTCACACTTTTGCCCTTGTTTTGGACTCTAATTTGCATGATTTGAATGAAACTAACCCGGACTGACGTTGTTTTCAGCAGAACTACCATGGTGTTGTTTTTGTGCAGAAATAAAAGTTCTCGGAACGGAATGAAAGTTTTTGGAGAATTATTTCAGAATATATAAGAATTTTTGGAGCCAAAAACTACCAGAGAAGGGGGCCAAGGTGGCCAGCACCCACCAGGGCGCGCCAGGCCCCCTAGGCATGCCCTGGTGGGTTGTGCCCACCTCGTGGCCCCACTGACCCTAATTCCGCCACTATAAATTCCTATTTTCGGAGAAAAAAATCAGGGAGAAAGTTTCATCGCGTTTTAAGATACGGAGCCGCCGCCACCTCGTGTTCTTCATCGGGAGGCCAGATCTAGAGCCCGTTTGGGGCTCCGGAGAGGGGAATCTTTGGTCTTCATCATCACCAACCCTTATCCATCGCAAATTCCATGATGCTCCCCACCGGGAGTGAGTAATTCCTTCGTAGTCTTGCTGGTCGGTGAGGAGTTGGATGAGATTCATCATTTAATCGAGTTAGTTTTGTTATTGCTTGATCCCTGGTATCCATTATGTTCTGAGATTGATGTTGCTATGATTTTGCTATGCCTAATGCTTGTCACTAGGGCCCGAGTGCCATGATTTCAGATCTGAACCGTTTATGTTATCACCATTATATCTATGTTCTTGATCCGATCTTGCCTAGTCATATGCACCTATTAAGTGTTATGATCCGTCAACCCCATAGTGATAATATTTGGAATACTTCACGGTGATGACCGTATTTTGAGGAGTTCATGTATTCACCGTGTGTTAATGCTTTGTTCCAGTTCTCTATTAAAAGGAGGCCTTAATATCCCTTAGTTTCCTTATGGACCCAGCTACCACGGGAGGGTAGGACAAAAGATGCCATGCAAGTTCTTTTCCACAAGCACGTATGAATATTTATGGAATACATGCCTACATTACATTTATGAACTGAAGCTAGTTCTGTGTCGCCCTAGGTTACAACTGTTATATGATGAATATCATCCAACGAGTTCACCAATCCAGTGCCTACGAGTTTTCCCCTTATTGTTCTTGCTAAGTTACTATTTCTGCTGCTGCTGTTCCAATTGCTACAAAACTATTGCTATCACTGTTACTGTTACCGTTACTGCTACTACTGCCATCCAAACTATCATATTACTGTGCTACTGATCACTTTGCTGCAGATATTTAATCTCCAGGTGTGGTTTAATTGTCAACGCAACTACTAATACTCTCAAATATTCCTTTGCTCCCCTTGTGTCGAATCTATAAATTTGGGTTGAATACTGTTGACACCCGATTTTGGCATGGTCGAAAACATAATTAAGAAGGCCTCAAATGGAAAAGTGCTCAAAGTGAGAAAGTTCCATATCGTTGAAAGGAGAAACTTTGATATTTGAGCCATAGCCATCCGATCTCATCTCTAAGGCCGAAGTTGTGTTCGAAGTACTGAGATTTTGTATGCAGAACACTATTCGGCTAATTACGCCCCAAAGACCGCCTCATATGAGAAAAGTTTCTACAGGGATTGTCTTCGTCTCGTTGAAATGATCGATTTTGATATAAAAATCATCTCAATATGAATTCGTATGCAAAAGTTAGAGCCATCGAAATGCAGCCCTGCCAGGAGGCAAAATATGGCGCGCCTCACGAGACACGTGTCTGATGGGTAGCGCCACCAATCAGCCGTTTTGCGTAAGAGATTAGGCCCTCAAGATGGTTTCGAATCGAAAAACGTTCAACATGAAAGTTGTTCGTCTCGTCGAAGCGGTCAAAC
The DNA here is from genome assembly GCA_039707655.1 of Elymus sibiricus. Classification (NCBI taxonomy): domain Eukaryota; kingdom Viridiplantae; phylum Streptophyta; class Magnoliopsida; order Poales; family Poaceae; genus Elymus; species Elymus sibiricus. The sequence continues at coordinate 212,741,541 of CM077665.1, read as the reverse complement.
TTCCTTTTGGGATCATCTTCATCCGAGGTCGTTTGTGGCCTGTGGGACCTAAAAACCGAACTAATGTCCCAGACATACCTAAATCCGAGTTCGGTTAATTTTGGAAAGATTTGGACGTGATTTGGAGTCCTTTTCTTGTACGGGAAGTCCAGCCGCCTCATAAATAGATGAGAGGTGACGGCCGATTGAACAACACACAATCGAACAAACACATCTACTACTTTTTCGTGTTCATCTATCTCCTACCCTTGTATCTTTCTTCTCGTTCTTCGTTCATTCTTCTCTTGAAGGCCAGCGATCCACGAGGCCCTAGGGGCGATCAGGTCAACCTAGGGCAGCCCATAGCCGCCGCGCGCCCTGACGGGGTCCCTCCCGGGCGTGTGGGGTTTCGGGTCTACAAAAGCGCCCGCCGGATTGCTTGCGTACCGCGCTTCCGGACGGATCTCCTTCGACGTGAGCTGCGGTGCATCACCCTCGACGTTGGAGGTACACGGTGACGTGTTCGTGTGCGAACACAGTTTTTGGCGACTCCGCTGGGGACGAAGCTTTGAACGGTCTCCATCCCGTTCTTGCTACGAAGAGATCGTCATCTAGGGTTTGCAATCTACAAAGGTAATATGAATACCCAACTCACTTATGTAGATGCAAATAATTCATATGGTGTTACTAGATCGTTCAATGAGTATACTCTATCGGCTAGCCCTAGTTATTTCAAACATGCATCTAATTACGTGCAAAGGCCGATTCAAAATAATTTACATGCTTCAACTTCATATGATACTAGTAACATGCACCATATGTATTCCAACTCTCATGCATCGGCAACCCAAAATATCGTTATGCCGATGAACAACATGATGAGTTTGGTTAATCAAGTTGAAACACCTAGTGTAGGAATTTCCAATAGCATGCGAGAAAGTGTTTCACCTTTCTATTCATTGGCAACTACTTTACAATATACTAGTTCAACAATGCCGATGGATGGGAGAATTGGCCATGCTACTACTAGTTATTCGGCCAGTTACTCTCAACCGCCATATGCTACACCTCATGTTAGTAATTTGTCGGCACCGTATACGGCTGTAGATGCTCATAATTCAGATCCACACCTTCTTGGTCATAGCCGAATATGTGAAAACTTTGCAGGAGTGCACATGCCTTCACCTAATGTTGTAGCATATAATGCATCCTCTACGCAATTGCAGAATTTCGGCAACACGTCAATGCCGAAAGAATCTGAAAGTATTATGGATCATTCCCTTACAGAACGGGAAGTGGCTAAGTTAAAAATGGATATAGCCCAAAATAACAAGATTAGTGCTCTTTGCCTTGAAGAACATGATAAGGGGCTCGTTCCTGATTATAATGCAATAAAAGCTAGAGTTCTACAAGCAGATGAATCTTTGCCAATTGATAGAATTGGCGAGCAAGAATATGGTTCTACAACAATGCATATGCCTTCGCCTAGTACAACATCATATTATACACCCCCTACAGAATTGCAAAGTTTCGGCATCCCCCATGTGTCAGCGCCGAAAGAGTGTAAAAGTTTTGGGGGGCAATCATATCCGGAGTGGGTTGAAATTGAGAAAAAGCTTAAAGCCGATTTTACCGCTCGCAGCCAGAAACAAACAGAAAAAGAATTGGCTCAAAGAAAAGAAGCATTGCCAATTGCTAGAATCAATGAAAATAAGGATGATTCGGAACATGAAAGTGCTTCCGTTGAAAAAGCCGAATCAAGTAGTATATATTCCGGATCCATCAAATCCAAGGAGGCAAGTATTATTGAGAAAGAGCATGGAAAGCATAGCAAAACTGGCATGCTTGATTTTTCTGAAGTTAATTGAACCTACTTCCTGCCCTATGAGTTCAGGGCCACATCAATTGACAAGCCTGAAGGACAAGAACTAGTAGCCGAATAAAGTTTAGTTGACAAGGATCTTCAAAGTAATGATGCACAGAATCAAGAAAAAGATCATGAAAAGGCTTTGGGGAGCCATCCAAAGACAGAGCGAGATATTGTTCAAGTCATACATCCATCATGCTTCCCCAACATATTTGAAGAGGTATGTCTAGCAAGTAATTTACCTGTTTTCATATTTGGTCACAACTTTATTGTTGATGCATCTATTAGAAAAATCATCATAAGTAATTTTGAAAGACCAATGAAGAAGGGTAATTTACTTGTTAGCAATGAAATTGTTATAGGGCATATCGGTCAAGCCATTGCGCCATTGAGAAAGACCGATAGTGACTTATTGTTGCAGCCAAGGCTTTCTCCTTTGCTTTATCTAAAGTTCATATATAATTCGGTAGCTTTGCTTATCTCTTACTTGGCTTACACTTGGTCTCAATTGGGTCATGTATGTTCTAACTATTTCCGTTTCAGAAATTTAAAGCCAAGGTTTAAATATGTTGAGAAAACCGATGCTAATATATTATCTTATCAAATGACATCGGAAAAAGAATGCAAAATAAAAATCATAGCCGAATGGGGGGATGCCAAATCTGAACCATTCGTTTGCTTACTTCCAAAGCCGTTCTCACAGCAAGATCGGCTAGAAGATAAAAGGTATACCTTCAATTCAAACATGTGTGATCAAATCTTTGATTTGTTGTTGAGAAATAATTATATTAGAATTCTTGATCATCATGTCAAGCCATCAATCCAAGGACGGATGTATTATAAGTTGCATGATTTGTCCAAGCATAATTTTGAGGATTGCAACATGTTTTGTCAAATAGTTAAATCGGCCATTGATAAAGGACGATTAAAATTTGGTGAAACACCAAGGGATGATCAGTCTATTCCGATTGGTCCCAATGGCAAACGATTTTTGCATCGGCTGATTCAAGCCGATACATTTAAACACGAGAAGTTAAAAGCTGCAAATGATGTGATCAAGCTTTCAAGTAAAGAAGCTGTTCAACAACAAAATGAAAATATTCTTGAGGGCGAGAATTCCATTGAAGATACAATGAAGACGCCAAGTACTGGGGCGCAGCAAGAAAATCCAAAGGTTGATGCGAGCATAACCAAAGAATGCAAAGGCCGAGGCAAGCACAAAGGTAAAAAGCCGAAAGTCACTTTCGCGCATCTATTGGAAAAATATCAAAAGATAAGTGAGGATAAGAGTGCGTGTCGGCCAAGTAATTCAAAAGCATCAAGATCACCCCCTAGGCGCAATTCTGCAGACCGGTATTGGCAAAGGGCAAATTTCAATGCATCATATTCATATCCATATTTTGGGCTGCCAATGCCAATGCCATGGATAACCCCCTATGCTCTTGTCGATCCATATCTATCATGGGACAGGTATGATACAAGGGCATGTTATCCATCTTATGTTAAACCATCTCACCAACATTACGCAGCTTCAAAAGGATCAACATTTGATGAACAATCATATGTCAAAGACCGTTTCAATTATAAGGAATCGGTCCAGAGCACAAGGAGGAAGAAAGAGGTGGTCAAGCAAGTTTACCGCGTTAAAAGAGATGGCCGTAAGAGTGCTATTTGAGATTTGACCTCAAGTAAAAAAGAGCCAATTAAAATGTTGACATTGGCTAATAAAGGCGATGAGGCAAGTCAATCAAGTGTCGAATCTGAAAAGAAGAATTTGAGAGTGCACAAGGTCAAATAAGAGTTGCCATTGGTTGAAACGGAATCACAACTGAGGTGCCCACTCAGTTTATTATATTCGCAAAAGAAGAAATTGCAAAAGCTTAGTGCACAAGAACTTGAAACAGGAACATGGCATGGGTTCCTAAAGAAAGTATTCAAAATAGGAATGATGTGAAAGCTTCCATTGCAAAAAGTGCAGCAAGGGTGAAGAAGGAGAAGAGTGAAAGCTCGAAGCAACCAAGCCGAAGGTTTGCGCAAAATCTTCTGTTCAAACAATATCCATATTCTTCAACTATGCCATTAATGTCTATGCCACAGAACTCTTCATCAGGTATGATTGGTTACCCTTCATGGGATTATTTTAATCCATGGATGCAATATAATTTTTTATATCATGAAAGGGTATTACCAAATCACTATGGATTTGATTAGCTACAAGTTTGTTGCTGATCCAAAAGAGCCGAAATACTTGATTTGTTATTTCATTTGTTTATTTCGGCTAGACCTAATTTTGGTAGATGAAGTTTACAAGGACCCTATGGTTATGGCCGGTATTTATCTATCGTCCTAAGAATATGTCAATGCATGACCTGTGTAGTATTCTTACATCGTCCTTTGTTCGATTGGAGAGCGAGACAAGGTGCTACACACATTGAGGCTTTTGGTGATTCGTTATTAGTGGTACAACAAATATCCAGAGTTTTTCAATGTTTTGACGAATCACTTAATGTTTATCTTGATAAATGTCTAGATATAATTTCTACTTTGGATTCTTTTAGCATTTCTCATATATCTAGACATGACAATTGAAGAGCAAATGATTTGGCACAGCAAGCATCCGGTTACCATGTGGATCATGGCATGTTTCATATTTCTCAAAAGCCGATGTCTAGCTTTGCCAATATGGAAGAGGCCGAACCAGAACACACCACTTCGGCCATTAAAAAAGAATTGAATGCAGGAGAAAATCAAGATTGGAGGAAACCCATTATTGATTATTTGCGTGATCCTAGTAAAAGGGTGGACAGGACCGTTCGGCGTATGGCTTTCAAATATAAGATGAGAGACGATGAACTTTACCGCCGAACGGTTGATGATATTCTTTTAAAATGCTTGGACGAGGACCAAGCAAGAGTTGCTATGGGAGAGGTACATGAAGGAATTTTGTGGACTAAATTTTTTCAGAATTTTTATAGGAATAAGATGGATTTCTTTAGGAAGTTTTCCTCCAAGAAAAATGCCAAGGGAGTCATTGGGGAATCATCGGACAATGACCTTCACACCCCAAGAAGGGCGGAGGTGCGGCCATGCGAATGGCTGCATGATGCCTTCATGGAGGAGGCTGGGTTTCACCAAGAGTTCGCTCAATTTGTTGCAAATGCCGGGCTGACTGAGTTCCTCACAGCTAAGTGTGACCAATATCACATCCTTACAGATTCCTTTGTGCAAGGTTTTCATTTTCTGAGAAAGAATAATCCCCCTGAGGTGCAGTTTAACCTTTATGCAGAAACTTACAAAATGTCGCTAACTGACTTTTGCGACATATGCTTGATTCCCACTAATGGGGAATTGAGAGAACCTAGACCATCAGAGTTTGAGGATTTTCTCCTCACTTTAACAGTGGGTGGAGATAGAGGCGCGTCAAACGCTACTGCCATCCGATTGCAGTTTCCCTCAGTACATTACTTTGCTTTGTTCATCACAAAATGCTTAACCGCTAGGGAGAAGGTCGGCGCACTCAGTGCCCCCGACCTCGCTATTTTACGCCGTGCACTGTATGATGACCACACCTTTAGTATGGGGGCTATTATTGCACGTCGCTTAAACCTTAACAAAACTAAGGGAAAGATACATGGTGGTATTTATGCTACTCGTTTAGCGAGACACTTTAATGTTCAGATTTGGCCACATGATTATCTCTTGCCTCGAGTTTACCTAGATCATAAGTCATTGTCGGATCATCAATTCCTCGACGTGACTGACTCTTTCCACGACATTCATTACAACCTAGTATTAAACAAAGAAACCCGTGATGTTATTCCGTTGGCTGTAGCTGCTTTGTTTGATCTATTGCCAGGAACGGATACAAGATCATGCCAGATGACATTAGAGCCTACCGGAACAACCTAGCAGCTGGTGAGGAGGAGCCCCAGGGGTGGGACGCTCAGGTGCTGCCTCCACCTCACTTTAACTTAGGACCGGATGGCTTCTACGGATGGTGATTACCAAGCTAGGCCAAAAGCCTAAGCTTGGGGGAGTACGTATTTCCACCGACATTACATTCATGTTCACACATTTCATTCCAGTTGTCGGTGTTCACACTTTTTCATTGTATTATCCATGTTATATTTGTTTTATCGCTTTCTTCTTGTGTGTTTGAAAAACTTTGAGAAAACCCAAAAACATTTCCTACTACTTTTTAATTTTTCTTTCTAGCTTTGTTTAGTTGTAATATTGAAAGAAAACCCAAAAAGATTTCTCGTTTCTTCTTTCACTTGTTGGGAGCTTTCTCGTGTAAATACTTTTTCTCGTTTTTGTTTTTTCTCTTTAGTTTGCTTTCTTCAAGAAAAAAAGAAAAACTCCAAAAATATTTCAGTGTGTTTCTCTGAATTACTTTTCTTTTTATTTGAGTCGTACCAAGGAGAAGACCACGATGAAAATGTTGAGTGGCTCTCATATGCGTCATGTTTAATCTAACAAAGAGCCCATATTACTTTGTCTTCTCCTCTTGAACAAAATGTTTGCAGATTCCAGCTTAGTCCACGACACTCTTGCACTATTATTATCTTCTTATCATTCAGTCGTGCAAGTGAAAGGCAATAATGACGATAATTGATGAATTGACTGTGGCAGAAAAAAGCGGGTATGAACTCAACTTGTCTTTGTTTTTGTAAATATGTTTAACCTTGTATCCTTGATTCAGCATATTATGATCAAACATGTTTGCAATGACCATTAGAGATTATAGTTGTTAATGCCATGCTTAAGTATCTAGGAGTGGATAATGATTTATCTTGGGTGTCAACATGCATTAAAATGGTTGTGATGCGGTATGATGATATGGTATCCTCCTCTAAATGTTTCAAGTGGCTTGACTTGGCACATGTTCACGCATGCAGTTGAATCAAAACCAACATAGCCTTCATGATATTTATGTTCATGGTGTCCATATCCTACTCATGCTAGGGTTCAATGTTGATTATATGTAATGCATGCTCATGACCATTTTCCCTCTCTAGATGGCTGCTTCTCAATCTATTTGCTAGCCTTTGCCTGTACTAAGCGGGAATACTGCTTGTGCATCAAAACCATTAAACCAATATATGCCAGATGAGTCCACTATATCTACCTATATGCGGTATTACCCAGTCGTTCCAAAGTAAATTTGCATGTGCCATCTCTAAAAATTCAAATGAACATATGTTTTGTGTGCCTGGACCGCTCATGGAGCGACAGGGGGCGGTCAGTATCTCCCATGCTAAGCGGGTTATTCTCATGATGAGTGTTTATTCACTCATCCTTACACGAGAGGGGCGGTAATAGGGATTCCCAGTCCCGAAATCAAAAATCAAAAATTAATTAAAAAAACTCCCCAAGGAATGTTGTTGGTTTGGACGGTACCCGTGGATGCGGCTAGCCGTGGAGTCTGATTGTTGGTGGAGGGGGAGTAAACCTTTACTTTTACCGCTTGGGAACCACCGCTAATTTGTTTAGCATGGAAGATATTGATAACTCTTGGTCGTAACATTGACAGGAAGGGTGTACCTCCCAAAATTATATCTGTCTCTGTTTTAAGATTTGAGCTCTGGCACCGATGCAAATACATGCTTCCCTCTGCGAAGGGACTATCTATTTACTTTTATGTTGAGTCCTCACCTTCTCAAATAAGCGCTAGACCTGAGGGCACTATTGTCATCCTCATGCATTGTGTATAGTTGATGTTGGGTGCAGCATGACTGGATCTTTTCTACCATGAATTACAATGTTTAGTCGCTGCTTGAACTTTGGAGGTGCTCTGCATTTACTTTTTGTGGTCTCAGAAAGGGATAGCGAGATACCACTATAGTCATATTGTATCATGATTGTTTTGACAAAGTGTTGGCATTTGAGATATCTTATTATTGCTCGCTAGTTGCTTATGCTATTGATATGACTTAATATAATTTCTAAGAGTTATTGTTGGCATGGTTAGTCATAATCTTTGCTGAAAACCTGGGTGCTAATTAAGCATATATATGTAAACAAGAACAAAAGAGTTCGTAAAAGTTTTTCTTTATCACTTTCAGTTTGTCAACTAAATTGCTTGAGGAAAAGCAATGGGTTAAGCTTGGGGGAGTTGATACGTCTCCAACGTATCTACTTTTCCTCACACTTTTGCCCTTAAGACTCTAATTTGCATGATTTGAATGAAACTAACCCGGACTGACGCTGTTTTCAGCAGAACTATCATGGTGTTGTTTTTGTGCAGAAATAAAAGTTCTCGGAACGGAATGGAACTTTTTGGTATTTCAGAATATATAAGAATTATTGGAGCCAAAAACTACCGGAGAAGGGGGCCAAGGTGGCCAGCACCCACTAGGGCGCGCCCTGGTGGGTTGTGCCCACCTCGTGGCCCCACTGACCCTAATTACACCACTATAAATTCCTATTTTCACAGAAAAAAAATCAAGGAGAAAGTTTCATCGCGTTTTACGATACGGAGCCGCCGCCACCTCCTGTTCTTTATCGGGAGGTCAGATCTGGAGCCCGTTTGGGGCTCCGAAGAGGGGAATCTTCGGTCTTCGTCATCACCAACCCTTCTCCATCGCAAATTCCATGATGCTCCCCACCGGGACTTAGTAATTCCTTCGTAGGCTTGCTGGTCGGTGAGGAGTTGGATGAGATTCATCATGTAATTGAGTTAGTTTTGTTAGGGCTTGATCCATAGTATCCATTATGTTCTTAGATTGATGTTCATATGACTTTGCTATGCCTAATGCTTGTCACTAGGGCCCGAGTGCCATGATTTCAGATCTGAACCGTTTATGTTATCACCATTATATCTTTGTTCTTCATCCGATCTTGCCTAGTCATATGCACCTATTACGTGTTATGATCCATCAACCCCATAGTGACAATATTTGGGATACTTGACGGTGATGACCGTAGTTTGAGGAGTTCATGTATTCACCGTGTGTTAATGCTTTGTTCCGGTTCTCTATTAAAAGGAGGCCTTAATATACCTTAGTTTCCTTATGGACCCCGCTGCCACGGGAGGGTAGGACAAAAGATATCATGCAAGTTCTTTTCCATAAGCACGTAAGACTATTTACGGAATACATGCCTACATTACATTTATGAACTGGAGCTAGTTCTGTGTCGCCCTCGGTTATGACTGTTGTATAATGAATATCATCCAATGAGTTCACCGATCCAGTGCCTACGAGTTTTCCCCTTATTATTCTTGCTAAGTTACTATTGATGTTGCTTCTATTCCAATTGCTACAAAACTATTGCTATCACTGTTACTGTTAGCGTTACTACTACTACTGCTATCCAAACTATCATATTACTGTGCTACTGATCACTTTGCTGCAGATATTTAATCTCCAGGTGTGGTTGAATTGACAACTCAACTGCTAATACTCTCAAATATTCTTTGGCTCCCCTTGTGTCGAATCTATAAATTTGGGTTGAATGCTCTACCCTCGAAAACTGTTGCGATCCCCTATACTTTTGGGTTATGAGTTGTCGAGCCGCAGGCTCCGGCATGGGCGTAGCAGATCGTCCAATACCTCCAAATAGGAGAGCTTTCCGAAGAGCAAGAGCAAACTGAAAGAGTAGCCCGGTAGTCGAGTATGTACCAATTTGTGGACAACACTCTGTACAAGAGAAGACCAAATGGGGTGCAATTTAAGTGCATTCCGAGGGGAGAACAAAAGCTGTTGGCGGAGATACATGAAGGGATCTGCAGCCCCCACGTCGGATCCCGCGCTCTTGTTGGCAAAGCGTTCCGGCAAGGATTCTACTGGCCGACAACCTTTCAAGACACCTTGGCACTGGTAACCAAATGTGAAGCATGCCAATTCCATGCCAAGCAAATACATCAACCAACACAAGCCCTTCAAACCATACCACTCCCGTGGCCATTTGCAGTCTGGGGGCTTGACAGTGTTGGCCCTTTCCCCTGTGCTATCGGGGGCTTTGAATTCTTGTTCATCGCAATCGACAAGTTTACAAAGTGGACTGAGTTGGAGCCGGTGAGGAAGGTAACAGCGCAAGCAACAGTCAAGTTCATCAGAGGAATCGTTTGTTGGTTCGTGGTGCCCAACAGGATTATCACCGACAATAGCACGCAATTCACCAACACATCTTCATGCAGTACTTTCAAGATATCGGCACCAAGATCTGCTTTGCCTCAGTTGACCACCCTAGGAGCAACGGCCAAATAGAGAGAGCGAATGCTGAAGTGTTTTGAGGCCTCAAAACAAGGATTTTTGAAAAGCTGCACAAGCACGTAAGGCGCTGGATTGATGAGCTGTCGGCAGTTCTTTGGTAAATCTGGATGACACCAAATCGAGCCACCGGCGAGACGCCCTTCTCGCTGGTCTATGGTGTAGAAGTGATACTCCACACGAAACTCACCTACGGGTCACCTCGATTACAAGCCTTTGACGAAGATCGGCAACAGCAACTGCGGCAAGATGATGCCATGCTCCTCGAGGAAGATCGTCTTCAGGCTGCACTGCGTGGCGCTCGGTACCAGCAAGCCTTGCGCCATTATCACAGCCGCAAGGTGCAAGCCAGAAGTGTTGAGGAAGGCGACCATGTCCTTCGCCGGATTCCGTCCACGAAAGAATCAAACAAGTTGACGGCAAAGGGGGAAGGCACTTACCGGGTGGTACGAGTCACTGGGCCTAGCACAGTCCGCCTGGAGACCGAAGATGGTACCCTGGTGCAAAACTTGTGGAATATCAAGCATCTTCGCAAGTTCTACCCGTGAGGCGCAGTTGCTGGACCTCCCGACAGCCCCGTTTGTACAAGTCAGTCGGCAAGGCATGTAATCCTTTGTACAAACCCAGGCGAAGACCTTGTGCATAATCAATAAAGCTAAGTATTCAACAACTTTTTGTCAAAGTACATATTTATTTTATGTGTATGTGCATGAAATTGTTGTGACCACCATAACTTGCTTGAAGTGGTTGCTAAATCGGAAAGGTTCCTACCTCCTCTTTTTCTCTTCTTTATTTTTCTCAAAAGGCAGAAGGGTCTCTCGCATGCAAGTCTTCTTGGGGAAAGTGACGGTATAGATACCTAAACATGTTCCAGGACGATCATCTTGCGGCAAGAAGTACAACAAAGAAAAGCTAAGTTACAAAAGCTTTCGAAAATCTTTTTGTTGTGAGCTTTTTTCCCTTGAACGGTTTTAGCATTTGTATGAGAAAACTGGAACGCAAGGAACCCTTGTTGAAATTGTTCTTGCTACTAAGTTGTTTGAAGCTCACTCGGCAACAAAGGTAGCTGCGGCAAGGACAGCAAGGTGGTTTCGCCGGCAGCGGCATCACCAGCAGGCTCGTAAGGATCCGTTCCTAAAGCACTCGCAGCAAAGATGTGCGCATCGGCAATCATTTCCAGCAAGTCTAGGGATTGAAAACATACAAGTGTAAAATTATATACGAGGAAAAGTAGCAATTCATTCCAGCAAACATAATGAACAACGGATATTTAGTCAAAAGTACCCGACCACATTTCTTACGTCCCCGCCGGGTTACATTGGGTGCGATACAAGGACAAAAGGCAAGAACCTAGCTAGGGCGTGATTCACCCGGAGTGAAGGGAGGGGTGTGCCGCCATGGCCGCCTCGGCTTGGAGCGCCTAGCCTTCCGCGGACCCTAGATGCGCTCCTTCTGCGGGAGCTAGCGCCGGCCCCTGTAGTCGTAAGCAGGATGCGCGTCTGGCTCCCGGGGGAAGCCCTAGAGGCGACAATATATGCTCGGGCTCGGCCAATACCTCTTGCCATCACAAAGATGGTGTTTAGAAAGAAGTAGCGGAAGATGGAAGACGAAGGGAGAAGGTGATGGTGGCTGGGAGATTGGAATGGAAGTGAGTGAATGAGCAGCGCTCCCTGCAACCTGCCCTTTATAGTAAAGGTGCGTGGGCTGGCTCTTTACAATTTGAAAGGACTGCGCATTGACAGACGCACTACTCCAGCGACCGCCCCTCTTCGGCAATGCCATGCCTCGCACGTACCACGCGTCATGGAAGGCACAGTAAAAAAAGCAACGAAGGAGGTGGCAGAGCAGAGGAAGCGCGGCTAACCTGAGCAGCGCATCTGCGAATTCCCTTATTGTAAGGGTAGAATTTGCAGAGGCCACCTCTCCAAGTCTGCCGTGGAGGAAGCACAGCTAACAAGAGCGCCGTGCCTTTGTAGGCGTGTCCCTCAAGTGTTGTTTCGCTCCACATCTCCCACGTCCCGCACTAAATGCACGTCGTGGGCGGGTAGTAAAACCATCATCACAACCGTGGAAAAGTTCGGCCACGTGTGTTTGTGCTATGCTTTGGGCCTAGCCCAAATGTGTCACAGACTTAATTGTGGCCCAGGCACGGGGGCTCCTGGCGGTGTACTAAAGAACAGGTCCTTTAGAATCCTAACTTGTGCACATCACTACTGGAATCAGAGGATTTGCCGTCCGCCAGTTCGTTGTCGTCTGCCAGCGGATAGCAAAGAATGTATTTGCCGTCAGCTTCCAAAAAACAGACGGCAAAGAAGTGGCTGATGGCAAAGATTCTGTTTGCCATTAGTCAGTTCTTTGCCGCCTGCCAGCTGACGGCAAAGAGCCGAAAGGCAGATGACCAAGAGCCCACCTGGGCCCCACTGGCCCGTGGGGTTGGTGGGGTCAACTGGACCGTCTGCCTACTCTTGGCCGTCTGCGTGGTGGCTCTTTGCCGTCCGCCAGCAGACGGTAAAGCGGCTGGGTACTAACGGTGTTGGCCCGACCCCACCACCCCCTCTCTCTCTTTCTCTCTCTCTCTCGCCCCTGATTCCCCTCTGCCCCGCACGCCGCCACCCTCTCTCCTCGCCCCGCAGCCACGCGCCCCCACCCCCGCACCCAGCCGCCCAGCTGCCAGTGCCCCCACCCCCGCCCCCCGCCGCCCCGGCCGCCCCCCCCCCCCCACCTCCGTTGAGTAGCCCGGCCGCCCCCCCCCCCCCCACATTTTTTTATGTTTTTTCTTTTTTTCTGTTAAGTTAGTTACTTAGTTTATTAGGTTAGAAAAAAGAAAAGAAGAAGAAGAAAATTAGAAGAAAAGAATAAACGTAGAAGAAAAAAAGAAGAAAAGAAGAAGGAAAAAAAGGGAAAAGGAAAACGGAAAAGAATAAGAAGAAGAAGAAGAAGAAGAAGAAGAAGAAGAAGAAGAAGAAGAAGAAGAAGAAGAAGAAGAAGAAGAAGGAAAAGAAGAACAAGGAAAAGAAGAAGGAAAAGAAGAAGAAGAAGAAGACAAAGAAGAAGAAGAAGAAGAAGAAGAAGAAGAAGAAGAAGAAGAAGAAGAGGAGGAGGAGGAGGAGGAGGAGGAGGAGAAGGAAAAAGAAGAAGAAGAAGAAGAAGAAGAAGAAGAAGAAGAAGAAGAAGAAGAAGAAGAAGAAGAAGAAGAAGAAGAAGAAAAAGAGGGGAGGAGGAGAAGAAGAAGAGGAAAAAGGAAAAGAAGAAGAAGAAGAAGAAGAAGAAGAAGAAGAAGAAGAAGAAGAAGAAGAAGAGGAGGAGGAGGAGGAGGAGGAGAAGAAATGGAAAAATAGAAGAAGAGGAGAAAGTAGAAGAAAAAGAGGAGAAGAAGAAGAGGAGAAGAAAAGAAGAAGAAGAAGAAGAAGAAGAAGAAGAAGAAGAAGAAGAAGAAGAAGAAGAAGAAGAAGAAAAGGAAGAAGAAGAGGAGAAGAAGAAGAGAAGAAAAGGAAGAAGAAGAGGAGAAGAATAAGAAATAGAGGAGAAAATGATGAAAATAGAAGTGGAAAAGTAGTTATATATAGATATTTTTCTATCGGGATTGAATATTTGTGCTGATCGTGTGTATTTAAATGTGCACTTGTTTCGTCGCTTCGAGGGTCTGGTGTTCGTCGACCTCCCCGTGCGACTACCTCCCCTACACGGTCTAGTGGTGAGCACTACTGTCATCTCCTCCCTAACGCTACCCTATTTTCTCTGTTTCGGTTGTCATGCCGATGTCACTTAATTTTATTTTCATGTCAAGTCTCGTAACATAGGCGTCTCCCGTTCGAAAGGGTGGCATCTATAAATATGCATGCCTTTGCATATTTACAACCGTCATCCTTTCGAATTGTCCACGTTATCCATGGACAGCCCGAGTACGTGTAGATTGGGTTCGTGCGTGGATGTACACCGGTCACACTAGTCAGACAGCATGACCAATGAATGGTTAACAAAAACCAAGATGTTTGTGAAAGCCGCATTTGCAAATGGCCAGAGAGAAACCTGGTGCCCCAGTCTTGGGTGCGACAACTTTTAACAGCAAACAAAGGATGTAATGGGTAAACACCTACAGAGGATGGGTTTTATGCCTGATTATACGGTGTGGACATTTCATGGTGAGTCTGTCCAACTGTCGGCGTTCTGGGACCGGGGGTACCTAGACCTGTCTGCCTGCGGCTGAGCGCGTGGCCCACCTCGAAGGCCCGGTACGGCCCAGCAACAAGGCCCCCAAGTCAAGGCCCTCGCAAGAGCCCCCGCCTCGTGAGAAGGACAACGCCAAGACCTCCGGAGAAGTGGCACCCCCGCAGGCTGCCTCCCGACGAGCGGAGACTCCTATGCAAGTACCCGGCCTCCCGAGGCCGGGGTAACATGGGTTCTGACGGCAGAGCCAGGCGGGCGCCAGCAGGCGCAAAAGGAGGACAATTTCCTCTTTCATGATAAGGAGGCAAGGACGTACGCGGGTTCCCAAGGAACCCCCCAAAGGTTTCCTTCCTAGTTCAAGAGAACCGAGACCACGAGCTCGGCAGGACGGATGTCATCGCCGAGCCCACCACTGCGTCATACCCAGAAGCTTTGCAGGCGAAGACCACCTTTAGTCAGGATAGGATGTACTTCTTGTCCCCTTTCAAATTTAGCCGTTGTGGGATCCCTTCCCGCATGTGCGATAAGGGAAGAGGACCGTGGCCCCTATAAAAGAGGGACGAGCTCCCACCTGGGGGCATGGAGTTCATCACCACCAAGAGCCCTCGTGAGGTCACCCAACCAATGTACTAGTTCATCCTCAACCTCCTCGTGAGGCCAATCCACCACAAAGCAGGAGTAGGGTTTTACACCGCAAGGTGGCCCGAACCTGGGTAAATCTCTGAGTTCATCTCCTTCCCCGCTCGCACTTATCCGACACAGCTAGGCCGTAGGGTGACAGGCTTGAGACTTCGAGCCGGTTGAGATCTTCGCACACGCCCCAGTGTCCAAACCTTGTTGGGTTTTGCATAGCCCCGATTCCTACATTTGGCGCGCCAGGTAGGGGCGTGTGGAAATCTTTCTCCAGTTTCGCCCCGTCTCAACTCCGTCGTTCCCATGGCTGACGCCAGCCGAGTTCGTGCCAAGTGCCGGGCCACTCGCGTCACCCAAACGGCGCACGAGGGATGTGGCTTCCTGCGCCGCTCCATCGCTCCGGCAGCCAACGATGCCACTGGCCCGGCTGCTCAAGATCAGCAGGACTCGTCGCTGCCACCCGCCGTGCAGTGCGACGGCTACACCGCCACTCCATCCCCTGTTCCTGCCATGGCGTCGTCCTCCCACTCACGCTGCGGACCAGCAAACACACCGACTGTGCAGCTCATGGAGCGTGAGCTACTGCGTTACCGCCCCACCAATGACCGCTATGAAGACTGGCTTGGCCGCATCGCCGATCTCGTCAACGCCGCCGGCGAAGCCCCGGCGCCCTCCCACTCGTTTCGTCCCCAGCCCTTCCAGGCGGGCAACATGGCCCGCGGCGCGCCCCCTCCTCCGTCCCTGCAAAGCGCCGACCTCGAGACCAGGCGCGAAGCGCGCCCCCGTGACCAGCCACGCGCGGCACCAGCGCACGCACGAGACGAGGCGAGCTGCCAAGTGGTGCCGCGGCCGCAAGGTGACACGTGGGCGCTCTGCCCGCCGCAGTGCCAGCATCAGGGTCGTGCCCTGCTGGAGGTTGCGGCGGATAGACATCAAGACCAGACTCCTCCCATCCATGCTATGCCTGAGAGCGAAGTGGCCTACCATGCCTTCACCTCGGAGCTGTGCCGTGTCGTTTGGCCCAGCAAGTTCAAGCCGGACCTCCCTCCATGCTACGACGGTACTGCCGACCCCGTAGAGTTCCTCCAGCTCTACTCGTTGAGCATCGAGGCGGCAGGTGGCGGAGATAAGGTCATGGCGAACTAGTTTCTCATGGCTCTGAAGGATGGCGCACGCTCCTGGCTCCTCAACCTCCCAAAGGAATCGATCTCCTCCTGGGACGAACTTCGCGAGCGTTTCACCGCCAACTTCCAGGGCACCCGAGACCGCCCTCCAGTGGTGAGCGACCTGCGGCACGTGAAGCAGCAGGAGGGAGAGACCCTGCACAAGTACATACAGCGTTTCACAAGCGTCCGCCTCAAGATCTCAAAGGAGTCGGATGAAGCCATCATCTCGGTGTTCACTGATGGCGTCAGGGACCTCATGATGAGAGAGGAGCTCGCCATCCACGATGACCTGTGCTCTGCCCTGGAAATGTTCAACTTGGCGAACAAGTGCACGAAGGCCGAGGCGGGCCGCATTTCCCTCCGTGAGATTCCGGAGGCAGACCATGAAGACAAGAGGGCCAAGTCCAAGCAGGTGAAACGCAAGAACCTTGCCGTTCTGGCAGCCGAGCCTAAGGCAAAGTGCGGTCGAGACCAGGAAGAACCCCTCAAGAGCAACGGCCCGTTCTGCATTTTCCACTACACCAACACCCACAACACCAGCGACTGCCAAGAGCTCAGGGAGCTCCATGACGAGCGCCTCGGTCACCGCCCCGAGTGCGGTGGCCGTGGTTACGGCCGTGGAGGAGGCCGCAACGAGGGCCGTCAGGACAACCGCGACTCACGACAGGACTGGCGCGACCAGCCTCGCGATGACAACTGGCGTGGCGAGCCTCGTGATGGACCCTGGCGCGATAAGCCCCGGGAGGCCCGTCCTCGGGACAGGGCCGGCCTTCCTCCGCCGTCGCCGGCACCAAGAAGGAATGAAGACGACCGGTGGGACGATGGGGCTGGGGGCTTCCAGGAGCCCCGTGCGGTAGCCTGCATCCTGGGCAGGGCTCAAGCGCCAGCCTCACACCGCATCTTCAAGCAGTTCTCTCGCGAGGTGAACGCCGCCCTCCAGAAGCTCGAGGCCACGCGTCCCCTCAAGTGGTCGAAATGGGCCATCACCTTCGACTCCAAGGACCAGCTCAAGTGCTCAGCCGCTGCACGCGCGCTCCATTTGCTCTGCACAACCAATCAGCAATGTCCTCGTCACCAAGACCCTCATCGACGGCGGCGCTGGGCTCAATGTTCTCTCTGTCAAGACTTTCTAGACGCTCCAGGTGCCCTATGACCAGCTCATGCCGACGAAGCCCTTCTCAGGAGTGACTGACAGCTCCACCACACCACTGGGGTAGGTGTGCCTCCCAGTCACCTTCGGCAGGCGCGACAACTACCGCACCGAGCTCATCGACTTCGACGTTGCTCACATCGGCCTCCCATACAATGCCATCCTTGGGTACCCTGCCCTCGCCAAGTTCATGGCGGCAGTCCACAATGGCTACAACGTCCTCATGATGCCAAGGTGCAATGGCGTCATCACGGTCGCCTGCGACGAGAAGGATGCAGTCTGCTCCCTCGAACGCGCCTACCAGGCCGCGGGGGCCGAAAACTCTGACGACGAGGGCGACGTCTTGCCTCCTGAGGACACCCGCAAGAAGCAGAAGAAGCTCCTCCCCAAGAGCCGCCAGGGGACTGGGACCTCCACCGCTGGTGCCCCAGGCCCTGCGTCCGCCGCTGGCACGCCTCTCCCTCTCGCATAGGAAGGCGCGCCTGGCGCCTCCCTCAAGGCAGGATCGGGAGCTTCCACCTGGAAACCTACCAACCTGACCGATGCGACAGGGGAGGTGCTCGGGCACCACTCGGAGGCGTGCTTCGACATGCGCCCCCACAAGCAAGAAGCAAGGCGTGAGGCGCCAGGAACAAGAGAGTTCATCACCAACGCGATCAGGGAGCTTCAGGAGGCGCAGGCCCTGCGTGGCGAGCACCGCCTTGCGCCGCCAGGTGCGGCAGCCATCCTCGACGGCAGGCTGCGCGTCTGCGTCAACATCCTGGGCCTCTACAGGGCCTCATCGAAGGGCCTCTTCTGGCCATCGCATGTCGGACGCAGCGGGGGCTTCCCCTGCAGCTACATCTGCATGCCCTTCGGCCTCGTGAACACGGGCGCTATGTACCAGCGACTCATGCAAGCCGCCCACGCGTCTCATGAGGCCCGACGCCGCGAGGATCTTCCGGAGATCCCAAACTCTCACGGGCCCCTCGAGCCTCCGGAGCACTCAAGCTCATGATGATCCAGCTTCGACAACTATCCCAACGCTTCAGTAGCGCCGATGCCAGGTGACTTTTGGTTTGATCAATTGAGGGCACCCCTCGGGCTGCACCATCCTAAAGCTGCTAGGGCCCGCCCCCGTAGCTGTATCGTTTTGCGCATGCACCAGACTGATTTTGCATTTAATGAATTTCCTAAGTATTCCAACTGCATGACCGGTGCTTCGTCACCATGAATGTCGTCGCGCCCTTACAACCCCACATTCGACCGCCTCATTATTAAGGGCTCGCACGGCATCTGTGCTCGGGTCCATCCCTACAGCTTTGATAAATCCAAGCGGCTGAGCTCAGTCTCGCAGGCCAGCCCCGTGTACGTCACCTCGCCAAGGCCCTTGGTGCTTGTCCTCACGTGAGCTAATCGAGTGTGGGTGAGTCTGGGCGCGCAGCCCGGTTCCAATAACCGTTGTTCGGCGCTTCGCCGTCAGGGGAGCCGCGCGCCGGGTGTCTTTCCTCGGGTTTGTCGCATGAGAAGACTGGGCACAACGTCAGTGCTCGGGTCCGTCCCTGCAGTGTCGATAAACCCAATGGCTGAGCTCTACCTGGCGGCCTGGCTCTGCACACGTCACCTCCTGGGGTAGTTGGTGTTTGGCCTTCTCATGCGATGGACTCCGGAGATTCATTCAGCGCAGGTTACCCACACCCCACAGTTCTTACAAGCGCGCCTCGCGCTATAAAAATTCAGACGCAACCGCCTTTCAAGTAGGGCCTCGTGAGTCCCGCACTGGCTCACGGGTGCCCAGATACACCTCCCCAGTTCAGCCGTGCAAGCCACGAGTGCGAACTTAATGGGCTGTACATGCCCGGAGACTCTAACACAGATCTCCCTTCCCAAGCCCAAGTGGCAGCCCCATGCTTCGCGCTGGCGGACAACAATGTCGCTCAGCAGCTATGCCCACGCCCAGTGGAAGCCCCATGCTCCACGCTGGGGGATAAACAACTGAGGGCGCCCTAGAGGTTGCACCAACCTCAGGATGGCCTCCTGGCTCTTCGCACAGCCCCGTCATGCAGCGTTCCCCTGGGATGCACGCGCGAGGGGGCTGGCCGGGGGCTACGCTCAGGACAGGCCTGGCATGAGCCGCCTCACCAGGTTATGGTACCTGGTCTTCTCGCGTCCCTTCCAGGTAAAAGCTGGCGAGAAAAGGTATGAACTCACCTCACGGCCGCACTGGTCACGTAGCCCCTCGCCCCTTGGTCTCGTCCTGGCGATCCAGACGCCCCAACGGCGGTCGAGACGCCCCAACGGCGGTCAAGGTATGCGCGGGATTGGGCCCTGCCGACGCAGAGCACTAAGGCGCCCCAAATCTACCCTGGCGTCGCCATGTTTTCTTCGTGAGTGCTTCTCGCACGTCAAGGGGGACCCCTGAGCATCGCGACTCGGGGGCCTCACTGGTCACGTAGCCCCTCACCCCTTGGTCTCGTCCTGGCGGTCCGGACGCCCCAATGGCGGTCGAGGTATGCGCGGGATTGAGCCCTGCCGACGCAGAGCACCAAAGCAAGCAGGAAGGAAACAAGGCACCAGAGGAACTCACGAAGTTTAAGGAGATTCAAGCAATTAATACATGCACTGAATGTATTGCGAATTCAAGGTCTCACGCCTCCGCGAGGCATAGTAAATGTTGCAGGGTAAGATCTAGGAGGAGGGGCCGCCATCACCAACTGTCCCAGCCACGGCAAGCTCATCGTCAACGTCACCGCCGCTTATTTCCGCCGCCGGGGGTTTGGCGGTGGCGATGCATGTGAACTTATCCACCAACGCGTCCATCGGACCCTTCACGTCTGCTTTTGCAGCGGCGCGAGACGCAGGAGCAACCGGGATGAGCACCGCATCGAAGCTGAAGCCAGGCTCGCGAAGGTAGAGCTGGCTGAAGACCCGCGTCGCGACCGTGGCAAGAAGATCGTGACACTCGTCCTCCAAGATGGTGCCCACCCTGGTGGAAGCACCTTCTAGCACCTCAGCAAGCTTGAAGGAGAGCCCTGCGTAGCCAGCTTCGGGGGTCACCAAAGGCTCCGAGAATCCTCCCCTCCAGATTGAGCGCAGTGACTTGTGAAGCTCGAGTTCGAGGGAGGGGAAGGTGTCGCGCTCCGCGGCCGCCATCTCGTCGGCAACGGCAAGGGTCCTCTCCCTGGCCTCCAGCTGGGCCGTCGTCTCGGAGACGCGCCGAGCGTGGGACGCCTGGGCTTCTTCCACCTCCTCCTTCAGCTAGGCCAGGCGCTCGCTTTCCTTGGTTTGGTCATCAGCCACCTGGGACAGCACGGAGTTGCGATCGGTGAGCTTCGCCTCGCGGACCTTGAGGACCCCCCATGCTCATGGAGTTGTTCCGCGAGCGTGGCTTGCTCATCCTGAAAGGCCTTCAGGTTAGCATCCGCCTCACCATAACGCTTCCTGGCAGACTCCACCTCGACCAGTTCCGCGTCTCGGGCCGCCTTGGCCTCGGCGGCCTCCTTTCGCTCTTCGCGATGGCAGCCTTGGCTCGGCTCCAGGCCGTTTGGGTGGCCGCCTCGGCCTGGGACCACCAAGAAACGAGCCCCAGGAGCTCCTTCGTGAGGCACCTTTCAGCATCCTGGAGGTCGGCCCGGAGCCTGCCGAGTATGGTGTAGGCCTCATCCAAGGCACCGGACCTGATAAGAGGACCGCAGCGCGCAAGCGCAAGAACCGGACCAGGAGGCGGCACCGGCGCATCGGCAGGCGCCGTGACCAAGGGTCCAGCAGTGTGGCTAACTTGGGGGCCGGGGGATCCAGCTCCTCCTCCGTAACGGCGAGCGCGGACGACTCCACAACCAGCCGGCCCGCGGGGGCTGGCTCCTCCCGAGGCTGCGTCGCTGCGCCCTCGGGAGCGGATTCCACCAGGAGGGGTCCGGGAGCCGCCCCCTCCATCGACGTCGGGGCCACCATGGCTGCGGCAGGGAGCGCCGCCTCGAGAGCCCCCGCGCCCCCGGCGACCGGTCCTCCAAGTGGCGCGCTGGGCAGGTGCGGCGCGCTTCCATCATGACCGAAGGCCGATGGTGCCCCTAGGTCAGGGGGCTCTTTCGGCTCAATGCTCGCCTTCTTCCTCTTCGGCACGACCTCGACCGTGGACAGTGAGAGGAGGAGAGCCGTGAGCACATGCACAATTCATGGTCAAACAGAGACAAGGAAGGTTACTTACTCCTCGCGCGCGACCCACTTCCTCTTATTCTCCACCTCGGCGCCAGTCGGAACGCCCCCACTTCCTTTTGGCGCGGCATTGGCCGCGCCCAGGGAGCGAGCCGGGTGCTCCTAGCCGACCCCCAGTGTGGTGTTGCTGCCCGGGGGGGATGACGCCCTGAGGAACCGCGGCCGGCAAAGATGCGTCTGCCTCAGTGGCGGCCGCCCCGCCTATCGGCCGCGGCACGGGCTGAGACGAGGCCAGCATCTCGGCCACCTTGCTGGGGCGCGGGAGGTCCCCCGGAGTAGGCGCGGCAGTGCGCTTCTTCGGGGTCGGCCAGCCGGACGTCCGAGCAGTTTGGGTGGAAGGCTCCGGCCCCCTGAGCACCCTGGCGAAGCGCTGGGACCAGCTGCCGGGGTCTCGTCGGTATCATCATCGTCATCATCAAAGTTGCGGAGGAGGGGATGCCTCCTCCCTGTCATCCACTGTCTCCTCCGAATCCTCCCCGCCGCTGGTGTCGCTGGAGGACAACAACACTGGGGGATTGGGGTGCTCGGATGGCGTGAGACCCAGGTCGTCAAAATCAGGCATGGCAGTGACCAGCTCCCTGCTGTCGTCGCGGAGGTACAGCGGGGCGTAGGCCTCGGGAAGATCCCCGGGATCATTGAAGAGCAGAGTGTTCAGGGCCTTGTCCCGCTCCTTGCCTGTTAGACTGGCGGATCTGAGCCTGATGACGTCTCCCATGCCCTCGTACTCCCACATGGGCTTCGAGTGCTGCTGGAGCGGTGCCAGGCGCTGCGTCACGAACTCCTTGACCATCATCGCCCCAGTCAGCTTCCTGGCATCCATGTCCGAGGAGATCCGCTTCAGGACGTGCGTCGCCCGGGGGTCGGTGAGCTTTGCGGAGGCCCACCCGAGAGTCTTCTCGGGCAGCCTCATCGGGAGCTCCGGATGCGAATCAACCCCCTGAACATCCAAGAAGACCCAACGGTGCATGTAGCCTTCCACCTTCTTCCCGGCCTTCGGGAGCACCTTGCCGCTCTGGACCGCGACGAAGGAGATGCACACCGACCGCAGCGCGCTATCATGGAGCCTCATGCTGAAGTAGTGGTGGAAGAGGGCCACAGAAGGCCTCACGCCTACGAAGGCCTCACCGTAGAAAGCGAAGATTGACAGGAGCAAGATAGAGTTGGGCTGAAGGTGGAGATCTTGGATCCCGTAGTGCGTAAGGATGGCGGAGAAGAACCCCGAGAAGGGAGGGACGAGCCCGCAGAAGACGCTATGGAGGAAGAAGGGGTAAACCGACTTCGCCAGGGTGCGCCGCTCCACGGAGCAGCACCAGATCAAGGTCTTCTCCCATTCATTGGAGTATCCCGCAGTCAACGGGAGCGCTGAGGCGATATCCCCCTCCTTGTCGATGGTGGATGTCGTGAGCGTCGGAGAGGTGGAAGAGGGGGCCGAAGCTGGAGCCTCAGGCTTCACCTTCCCGGCGAGCGCCATCCGAAGGATCCTGGAGGCAGAATAGCAAGAGGAAAGACGGTGCTGCGCCCAGACCTGGAGGAGTTTCTCATGGTGGAAAGGGGATCTGAGCAGGAGAGCAAGGCGCAGGGAAGAAGAGCAATGATGGCTCTGCAGAGGACGCCCGACTTTTGTCAGCCTGGACAGTTGCCGAGGCGATTGGGGGCAGAGGTGTCCGTTTCCCGCGGCGCTTCACCCTGCGCTCCTTGCCTTCATCTCGAAGCCAGGGTTGGTAGGCCTTGGGCCCGGGGGCTACTGCCGGCGTTCTGGGACTGGGGGTACCCAGACCTACCTGCCTATGGCCCAGCGCGTGGCCCACCTCGAAGGCCCGGTACAGCCCAGCAACAAGCCCCCCAAGTCAAGGCCCTCGCGAGAGCCCCCGCCTCATGAGGAGGACAACGCCAAGACCTCCGGAGAAGTGGCACCCTCTCAGGCTGCCTCCCGAGGAGCGGAGATTCCTATGCAAGTACCCGGCCTCCCGAGGCAGGGGTGACGTGGGTTCTGTCTGCAGATCCAGGCGGGCGCCAGCGGGCGTAGAAGGAGGACAGTTTCCTCTTTCGTGAAAAGGAGGCAAGGACATACGCGGGTTCCCAAGGAACCCCCCCCCCCAAATGTTTCCTTCCTAGTGCAAGAGGACCAAGACCACGAGCTTGGCAGGACGGATGTTATCGCCGAGCCCACCGATGCGTCACACCCGGAAGCTTTGCAGGCGAAGACCACCTTTAGTCAGGATAGGATGTACTTCTTGTCCCCTTTCAAATTTGGCCGTTGTAGGATCCTTTCCCCCCTGTGCGATAAGGGCAGAGGACCGTGGCCCCTATAAAATAGGGACGAGCTCCCACATGGGGGGAATGGAGTTCATCACCACCAAGAGCCCTCGTGAGGCCACCCAACCACTGTACTAATTCATCCTCAACCTCCTCGTGAGGCCAATCCACCACAAAGAAGGAGTAGGGTTTTACACGCAAGGTGGCCCGAACTTGGGAAGATCTCTGAGTCCATCTCCTTCCCCGCTCGCACTTATTCGACACAGCTAGGCCATAGGTGACAGGCTTGAGACTTCGAGCCGGTTGAGATTTTCGCACACGCCCTAGTGTTCGAACCTTGTGGGGTTTTGCGGAGCCCCAATTCCAACACAACCGTACCAGAGCTGAGGTGGTTTATCGTCACACCGATGAGCATGGTACTGGGATCGAAGACATGGTGCAAGACTTTGATGATGCTCGGGATTCGGACGATGAGATGGAGGAATCTGCAAAGGCCTTCTATGAAATGTTGGAGTCTTTAAAACGTCCTCTCAATGAGCACACCGAGCTTTGTCAGTTGGATGCCATCGCGCAAGTAATGGCTTTGAGGGCTCAGTTCAACTTTTTTAGAGAATGCTACGACGTGATGATGACACTGTCGGTGTCAAAACCGCCGGATCTCGGGTAGGGGGTCCTGAGCTGTGAGACTTGGATCGATGGTAACAAGAGACGAAGGGGACAAGGTTTTACCCAGGTTCGGGCCCCCCTATGTAGGTAATACCCTATGTCCTGCTTGATTATATTGATGATACGAGGATTACAGAGTTGATCTACCACGAGATCAAGTAGCTAAAACCCTAGATGAGTTATGTTGGCCCTACGACCTAAAACCCTCCGGCTTATATAGATGCCAGGGGTCCCTAGGGTTTACACATGGTCGGTTACACGCCGAGGGGATAAACATGCCTATTTACTACTTTAAACGTGGAGGACACGCCACGTTTCTAGAAGCTTCCTTTCTGGAGTCTGGGTCCTCAATCAATCCAGTGTCCGGCAAACGGCCCACATAGTCCGGCCTATAATAAATAGGTCAGCCTCCCGAGGACCCCTTAAACCAGGACTCCCTCAGTAGCCCCCGAACTAGCCTCCAACGCCAAGAATCCCAGCTTTAGCTGCTTCATGTGATCAAAGTCTTCGGCTTGCGAGGCGAGTTCATTCTTTCCCAACAATGGTCGGCCGGGATAGTTCGGCCTCCGACGACGTGTAGTTTTTCCGATCAGAGATCGTCCGAACACCATGAGTAACCGGCCCTGAAGGCCAAACGTCAGGGAGTAAATAGTGATTTCTGACAACCTTTCAGACGAAAGTTCATGGCCCACCATGACCACTGAACCAGTCGTAAAGACTCGATTCGCGGCCCGAGGCTGTTTCCACCAGCACGATCCATCAATGCACAGATCGTGCCCCGTTTCACACGGGATATGTTTAATCACGCGTGTATAACGACACGCATGTCTTGGGAAGTGGAGAGATTCATGGCGCCGTGAAGGGAGGCTAACCGGCAACAAGCCCAATAAAAGGGGAAGAAAACCCCAAGGCTTAACCGCACTTCCCATTCGCATCCCTGCTTCCCCAATCTTCCGAGCTTCCAGAGCCCAGATTTAGGTTTTCCATTCTTCCTCCTCCGAGCTTAGCCATGGCCAGCTCCGGCTCCAACGGCAAGTAGGAGGCATCCACGGTCACAGACCAGGACATCCGGGACCTCAAGGACGCCGGCTACCTCCCCGCCAATGTTTTCCACCGCGCTGCGGAGGAGGGTCAGGTGATCCCCACCCCCAAACCCGGTGAGAGGGTGGTCTTCATCCCTCACTTCATCCGAGGATTGAGCTTCCCGCTCCACCCCTTCGTGAGGGGCCTCATGTTCTTTTATGGTCTCGACTTCCACGACCTCCCGCCGAACTCTTTCATGCATATATCGGCCTTTATCATCGTCTGCGAGGCCATCCTGCGTGTCAAACCACACTTCGGACTATGGCTCAAGATATTCAATATCAAGAAGAAGTGTGTCGCAGGCGCACACGCAGACTGCGGCGGGGGAAATCATCAGCAAGCTCCCTCGCGCAGTATGGCCGTCCGGCACCTTTATCGATACCATCAAGACCTGGCAGAAAGACTGGTTTTACATCACCGAGCAAAGGGAGGAGGGCGGAACGGTTCCTGCCGAATTCAGATCCGGCCCCCCGACCAGATTCACCTCATGGGTCCGAAAGGGCCTTGATTGGGGGTCGGATACCGAGGTGGACGATCTGCGGAGGGGCATCGCCTCCCTGATAAAAGAAAACATCGATCTGACCAGCGTGGTCTAGATTATGCTCCGACGGCGTATCCTCCCCTGCCAGCGCTGGGCCTCTCCTATGTGGACTTACCGGACTGACGATGATCCTACGATCCGTCAGCTCTTCCGCACCACTTGGGAGAAGCTATGGAAGGCGTTGTTGAAAGCGCAGTAGAAGTGGCCGGGCAAGAAGGAGGACAAGGGCTTGAGCGCAATCAAACCCCCACCCAAGGTATAGCACAGTTTTATTTGATCGGTTCTGTCTTCCCAAAGATAGTCTAAGCATTTTCCGATCACCTTTCACAGGAATGGTTGAGCAAAGCCACGGGCATCAAGTGTCTGGCTCCACAGCCCGAAGACCCCAAGTCGCCGCTGCTATTGGAGATGCTCGTCGTGGCGCCTTACAAGGCGCCAGAGAAGAAGGGGAAGAAGAAGCCAAGCCGAACAGGCCTGCAAATCAGGGACCAGCCGGAGGCTACGTCCGAAGAAACCCATGCCTCCTCGAATCAAGAGGAGGAGCATGAGGGTGAGGAGGGAGGTGATTCCCCCCTCGCGGGAAAGAGGGCGGCGTCATCGGATGCCCCGGAGGACTTAGATCCTCCCACCCAGAAGAAAACGCGCCGGACACAAGTAGCCCTGTCCGGTGACAGCTCGGACTCGGATACTAAGTCTGAGGACTTCGAGAGGGTTCCGCGAAGGAACCTCAGGGTCAAGCCCCCACCTCGAAGCTATAGATCCGAAGACCTTTCCGAGCTATTAGTGCTAAGTTTTGAATACTATTAACATGTGAACGTTTATTGACCTGCAGCCCACCACAAGTCCTCCCCACCGATCAAGTTTCGGACGGGGAGACCCCACCCGCCGAGCTAGCAGAGAGCAGGACCTGTTGGAAATATGCCCTAGAGGCAATAATAAATTGGTTATTATTATATTTCCTTGTTCATGATAATCGTTTATTATCCATGCTATAATTGTATTGATTGGAAACTCAAATACATGTGTGGGTACATAGACAACACTGTGTCCCTAGTAAGCCTCTAGTTGACTAGCTCGTTGATCAAAGATGGTTAAGGTTTCCTAGCCATTGACATGAGATGTCATTTCATAACGGGATCACATCATTAGGAGAATCATGTGATGGAGAAGACCCAAACTACGAATGTAGCATATGATCGTGTCAGTTTATTGCTATTGTTTTCTGCATGTCAAGTATCTGTTCCTATGACCATGAGATCATGCAACTCCCTAACATCGGAGGAATACCTTGTGTGTATCAAACGTCGCAACGTAACTGGGTGACTATAAAGGTGCTCTACAGGTATCTCCGAGGATGTCTATTGGGTTGGCATGGATCAAGACTGGGATTTGTTACTCCGTATGACGGAGAGGTATCTCAGGGCCCATTCGGTAATACAACATCACAATGAGCCTTGCAAGCAATGTGACTAAAATGTTAGCCACGAGATCTTGTATTACGGAACGAGTAAAGAGACTTGCCGGTAACGAGATTGAACTAGGTATAGAGATACCGACGATCGAATCTCGGGCAAGTAACATACCGAAGAACAAAGGGAACAGTATACGGGATTAACTGAATCCTTGACATAGAGGTTCGACCGATAAAGATCTTCGTAGAATATGTAGGAGCCAATATGGGCATCCAGGTCCCGCTATTGGTTATTGATCGTAGAGGTGTCTCGGTCATGTCTACATAGTTCTCGAACCCGCAGGGTCTACACACTTAACGTTTGGTAACGATTAGTATAGTTGAGTTATTTTGTTGGTGATCGAAGGTTGTTCGGAGTCCCGGATAAGATCCCGGACATGACGAGGATCTCCGGAAGAGTCCGGAGGTAAAGATTGATATATGTGATAATAGTGTTTTGATCTCCGGAAGGGTTCCGGAATTCACTGGAAGGGGTTCCGGATGTTTACCGAAGTGTTCGGGTGCAGCAACACTTTATATGAGCCAAAGGGGTAAAGCCCACGAGGTATTGGAAAGTGCAAAAGGAAGTTTTGCTGCTGCCTTAAGCGGTACTACCACTGGTAAGGCAGTACTACCGCGTAAGCGGTACTACCGCGTAAGCGGTACTACCGCTTGTGTGAAGCGGTACTACCGCATAAGCGGTACTACCGCTTGTGTGAAGCGGTACTACCGCTCAAGCGGTACTACCGCTCGTGAGCGGTACTACCGCTTGTGCATGGTACTGCAGGGATCCGAGTTGGACTCTTTCCCTGCGGGCCAAACCGACCTTGTGCGGGCAAAACCGACCTGGAGGAGGTTTTTACTCCAAGTTTAGACCCCAAGGCTCAACATATAAATAGAGGGGCTGGGCTAACACACGGGATACATCAAGATTTCCCAAGCCGTGTGTCGGCAACCCTAACCCTCTAGATCTCCCGTCATAATCTCCGTAGTGCTTGGCGAAGCCCTGCAGAGATTGTTCCTCACCACCATCACCACGCCGTCGTGCTGCCGGAACTCATCTACTACTTCACCATCGCTCGCTGGATCGAGCAGGTGAAGGCGTCATCAAGCCGTACATGTGTTGAACGCGGAGGTGCCGTCCGTTCGGCACTAGTTCGTGATCGGATCGAGGGATGACTTGCGATTTGGATTGCGGAGACGTTCGACTACATCAACCGCGTTTCTTAACGCTTCCGCTTAGCGATCTACAAGGGTATGTAGATTCACTCTCCCTCTCGTAGATGCTCATCACCATGGATAGATCTTGTGTGTACGTAGGAAAATTTTTGTTTCCCATGCAACGTTCCCCAACAGTGGCATCTGAGCTAGGTCTATGCGTAAATGAGATCTCGAGTAGAACACAAACGAGTTGTGGGCGTGGGTGTATACATATTGCTTGCCGTTACTAGTTGATACTTGATTCGGAGGTATTGTGAGATTAAGTGGCCCGGACCGACATTACGCGTATGCTTACGCGAGACAGGTTCCTTCAACTAACATGTAACTTCGTTGCATAAAGATGGCTAGCGGGTGTCTGTCTCTCTCACTTTAGTTGAATCGATTTCAATGAAGAGGGTTCTTTTAGAAGATCAAAAAGCAATCACTACACCACGTTGTGGTTTTGCGTAGGTAAGAACGGTTCTTGCAAACCCGTAGCAGCCACGTAAAAGTTGCAACAACAATTAGAGGACGTCTAACTTGTTTTTGCAGGGTATGTTGTGATGTGATATGGCCAAGTACATGTATGAGATGATCATGTGTTGTATAGAATATCACGACTTGCATGTCGATGAGTACGGCAACTGGCAGGAGCCATAGAGTTGTCTTTAATTATTTTCGCCGTTTTGCTTTACTTTATCGCTATGAGTTAGCAATAGTCGTGGTAGCAACAGTCGGCGCGACAACCTCATGGCGACACGTTGATGGAGATCAAGATGATGGAGATCATGGTGTCATGCCGGTGACGATGGAGATCATGCCGGTGCTTTGGAGATGGAGATCAAAAGCACAAGTTCATGGCCATATCATGTCACTTATGATTTGCATGTGATGTTAATCCTTTTATGCATCTTATTTTGCTTAGGACGACGGTAGCATTATAAGGTGATCCCTCACTTAAATTTCAAGATAAAATTGTGTTCTCCCCGAGTGTGCACCGTTGCGAAAGTTCGTCATTTCGAGACACGCCGTGATGATCGGGTGTGATAGACTCTCCGTTCACATACAACGGGTGTAAGCCATGTTGCACGTGCGGAACACTCGGGTTAAACTTGACGAGCCTAGCATGTACAGACATGGCCTCGGAACACAAGAGACCGAAAGGTCGAACATGAGTCATATAGTAGATATGATCAACATAAAGATGTTCACCATTGAAACCACCTCAACTCACGTGATGATCGGACTTGAGTTCGTGGATTTGGATCATGTTACACTCGAATGACCGGAGGGATGTCTATTTGAGTGGGAGTTTTTAAGTAATATGATTAACTAAACTCATTATCTAGAACAATGGTCTAAGTTGTCTTTGCTATATTTATGTTGTAGATCATGGCTCGCGCAGTAGCACCCCTTAATTTTAATGCGTTCCTAGAGAAAGCTAAGTTGAAAGATGATGGAAGTAACTTTGTGGACTGGGCCCGTAATCTAAGGATTATCTTACGGCTTCCCAGAAGGCTTATGTCCTTGATGCACCGCTTGGTGATCCACCCGCTCCAGTTGAGTCTCTGGACGTTGTGAACGCCTGGCAGGCTCGTTCTGAAGATTACTCAATAGTTCAATGTGCAATATTGTATGGCTTAGAACCGGGACTTCAAAGACGTTTTGAACGTCATGGAGCATATGAGATGTTCCAGGAGTTGAAGTTTATCTTTCAGAAGAATGCCTGGATCGAGAGATATGAGATCTCCGATAAGTTCTATGCTTGCAAGATGGAGGAGAACGGGTCTATCAGTGATCACGTGCTCAGAATGTCTGGGTACTCCACCCGTCTGGCTGAATTGGGGATGCCCCTTCCGCCAGAGGCTATCACTGACAGAGTTCTTCAATCATTGCAACCTAGCTACAAGAGCTTCGTGTTGAACTATAACATGCACGGGATGAACAAGTCAGTCGCCGAGCTGTTTGCGATGCTGAAAGCCGCTGAGTCTGAAATTCAGAAGGAGCATCAAGTGTTGATGGTTAATAAAACCACTAGTTTCAAGAAAAATGGCAAGGGTAAGAAGGGTAACTCCAAGATGAGTGGCAAAGCAGTTGCTCCTCTCGTGAAGAAACCCAAGGCTGGACCCAAACCAGAAACTGTGTGTTTTCATTGCAAGGGCACTGGACACTGGAAGCAGAACTGCCCCAAGTATTTGGCTGACAAGAAGGCGGCCAACAACAAACAAGGTATATATGATATACATGTTATTGATGTGTACCTTACCAACTCTCGTTGTAGTGCCTGGGTATTTGATACCGGTGCGGTTGCTCATATTTGCAACTCAAAACAGGAACTGCGGAATAGACGGAGGCTGGCAAAGGACGAAGTGACGATGCACGTGGGAAATGGTTCCAAGGTTGATGTGATCGCCGTCGGCACGCTCGCTCTTCGATTACCATCGGGATTAGTGATGAACCTGAATAAATGTTATTTGGTGCCTGCGTTAAGCATGAACATTATATCTGGATCTTGTTTATTGCGAGACGGTTACTCATTTAAACCAGAGAATAATGGTTGTTCTATTTATATGAGTAATATCTTTTATGGTCATGCACCCAATGTGAGGGGTTTATTCTTATTGAATCTCGATAGTAATGATACACATGTTCATAACATTGATGCCAAAAGATGTAGAATTGATAATGATAATACCACTTTCTTGTGGCACTGTCGTTTAGGTCATATTGGCATAAAACGCATGAGGAAGCTCCATGCTGATGGACTTTTGGAGTCACTTGATTTTGAATCACTTGACACATGTGAGCCATGCCTCATGGGAAAGATGACTAAAACGCCGTTCTCTGGTACAATGGAACGGGCAAGTAACTTATTGGAAATCATACATGCTGATGTGTGCGGTCCGATGAGTATTGAGGCGCGTGGTGGTTATCGTTACTTTCTCACCTTCACTGATGACTTAAGTAGATATGGGTATATTTACTTAATGAAACACAAGTCTGAAACATTTGAAAAGTTCAAACAATTTCAGAGTGAAGTTGAGAATCATCGTAACAAGAAGATTAAATTCCTACGATCTGATCGAGGAGGAGAATATCTGAGTTATGAGTTTGGCAGTCACTTAAGACAATGTGGAATTGTTTCACAACTGACACCGCCTGGAACACCACAGCGTAATGGTGTGTCCAAACGTCGTAATCGAACCTTATTGGATATGGTGCGATCTATGATGTCTCTTGCTGATTTGCCACTATCGTTTTGGGGTTATGCATTAGAGACAGCTGCATTCACTTTAAATAGGGCACCATCGAAATCCGTTGAGACGACGCCATATGAACTTTGGTTTGGCAAGAAGCCAAAGCTGTCGTTTCTTAAAGTTTGGGGATGTGATGCTTATGTCAAAAAGCTTCAGCCTGAAAAGCTGGAACCCAAAGCGGAGAAATGCGTCTTCATAGGATACCCAAAAGAGACAGTTGGGTATACCTTCTACCTCAGATCCGAAGGCAAAATGTTTGTCGCTAAAAACGGAACGTTTCTTGAGAAAGAGTTTCTCTCGAAAGAATTGAGTGGGAGGAAGATAGAACTTGATGAGGTTGTTGAACCTTTACTTCAACCTGAAAGTAGCGCAGCGCAGAAAGATGTTTCTGTAGAGCCTACATCAGCTGAAGAGGAAGTTAATGATGATGATCATGAAGCTTTGGATCAAGTTGCTATCGAACCTCGTAGGTTGACAAGGACGCGTACTGCTCCTGAGTGGTACGGCAACCCTGTCTTAGAGGTCATGTTGTTGGACAACGATGAACCTACGAGCTATGGAGAAGCGATGATGGGCCCGGATTCCGAGAAGTGGTTAGAGGCCATGAAATCCGAGATGGGATCCATGTATGAAAACAAAGTGTGGACTTTGGAAGTATTACCTGAAGGGCGTAAGGCCATTCAGAACAAATGGATCTTTAAGAGGAAGACGGACGCGGACGGTAATGTCACCGTCTATAAAGCTCGACTTGTGGCAAAGGGTTTTTTCACAAGTTCAAGGAGTTGACTACGATGAGACCTTCTCACCCGTAGCGATGCTTAAGTCCGTCGCAATCATGTTAGCAATAGTTGCCTTTTTCATTTATGAAATTTGGCAGATGGATGTCAAAACAGCGTTCCATAACGGTTTCCTTAAGGAAGAGTTGTATATGATGCAACCAGAAGGTTTTGTCGATCCAGAGAATGCTGACAAAGTTGCAAACTCCAGCGATCCATTTATGGACTGGTGCAAGCATCTCGGAGTTGGAATCTTCGCTTTGATGAGGTGATCAAAGTGTTCGAGTTTATACAAGTTTACGGAGAAGCTTGTATTTACAAGAAAGTGAGTGGGAGCTCTATAGCATTTCTAATATTATATGTGGATGACATATTGCTGATTGGAAACAATATAGAAATGTTGGAAGGCGTGAAGGAATATTTGAACAAGAGTTTTTCAATGAAGGACCTAGGAGAAGCTGCTTTCATATTAGGCATCAAGAACTATAGAGATAGATCGAGACGCTTAATAGGACTTTCACAAAGCACATACCTTGACAAAGTTTTGAAGAAGTTCAAAATGGATCAGTCCAAGAAGGGGTTCTTGCCTGTATTGCAAGGTGTGAAGTTGAGTAAGACTCAATGCCCAGTGACTGCAGAAGATAGAGAAAAGATGAGTGTCATCCCCTATGCTTCAGCCATAGGCTCTATCATGTATGCAATGCTGTGCACAAGACCCGATGTCAGCCTTGCCATAAGTATGGTCGGAAGGTTTCAAAGTGATCCAGGAATGGAACACTGGACGGCGGTCAAGAATATCCTGAAGTACCTGAAAAGGACTAAGGACATGTTTCTCATTTATGGAGGTGATCAAGAGCTCCTCGTAAAGGGTTACGTCGATGCAAACTTTGACACTGATCCGGATGACTCTAAGTCACAAACCGGATACGTATTTATTCTTAATGGGGGTGCGGTTAGCTGGTGCAGTTCCAAGCAAAGCGTGGTAGCTGATTCTACATGCGAAGTGGAGTACATCGCTGCCTCGGAGGCGGCGAAGGAAGGTGTATGGATGAAGGAGTTCATGACAGATCTTGGAGTCGTGCCTAGTGCGCTTAACCCAATGACTCTGTTTTCTGATAATACTGGTGCCATTGCTCTAGCAAAGGAACCAAGATTTCACAAGAGGACCAGACACATAAAGCGACGTTTCAATTCCATCCGCGATTACATCAAGGAGGACGACATAAATATTTGCAAAGTACACACGGATCTGAATGTTGCAGATCCGATGACTAAACCTCTTCCAAGGGCTAAACATGAACAACACCAGAACTGCATGGGTGTTTGATTCATTACAATGTAAATCAAATAGTGATGTGAACTAGATTATTGACTCTAGTGCAAGTGGGAGACTGTTGGAAATATGCCCTAGAGGCAATAATAAATTGGTTATTATTATATTTCCTTGTTCATGATAATCGTTTATTATCCATGCTATAATTGTATTGATTGGAAACTCAAATACATGTGTGGGTACATAGACAACACTGTGTCCCTAGTAAGCCTCTAGTTGACTAGCTCGTTGATCAAAGATGGTTAAGGTTTCCTAGCCATTGACATGAAATGTCATTTGATAACGGGATCACATCATTAGGAGAATGATGTGATGGACAAGACCCAAACTACGAACATAGCATATGATCGTGTCAGTTTATTGCTATTGTTTTCTGCATGTCAAGTATCTGTTCCTATGACCATGAGATCATGCAACTCCCTGACATCGGAGGAATACCTTGTGTGTATCAAACGTCGCAACGTAACTGGGTGACTATAAAGGTGGTCTACAGGTATCTCCGAGGATGTCTGTTGGGTTGGCATGGATCAAGACTGGGATTTGTTACTCCGTATGACGGAGAGGTATCTCAAGGCCCACTCGGTAATACATTATCACAATGAGCCTTGCAAGCAATGTGACTAAAATGTTAGCCACGAGATATTGTATTACGGAATGAGTAAAGAGACTTGCCGGTAACAAGATTGAACTAGGTATAGAGATACCGACGATCGAATCTCGGGCAAGTAACATACCGAAGAACAAAGCGAACAGTATACGGGATTAACTGAATCCTTGACATAGAGGTTCGACCGATAAAGATCTTCGTAGAATATGTAGGAGCCAATATGGGCATCCAGGTCCCGCTATTGGTTATTGATCGTAGAGGTGTCTCGGTCATGTCTACATAGTTCTCGAACCCGCAGGGTCTACACACTTAACGTTTGGTAACGATTAGTATAGTTGAGTTATTTTGTTGGTGACCGAAGGTTGTTCGGAGTCCCGGATAAGATCCCGGACATGACGAGGATCTCCGGAAGAGTCCGGAGGTAAAGATTGATATATGTGATAATAGTGTTTTGATCTCCGGAAGGGTTCCGGAATTCATCGGAAGGGGTTCCGGATGTTTACCGAAGTGTTCGGGTGCAGCAACACTTTATATGAGCCAAAGGGGTAAAGCCCACGAGGTATTGGAAAGTGCAAAAGGAAGTTTTGCTGCTGCCTTAAGCGGTACTACCGCTGGTAAGGCAGTACTACCGCGTAAGCGGTACTACCGCTTGTGTGAAGCAGTACTACCGCTTGTGTGAAGCGGTACTACCGCTCGTGAGCGGTACTACCGCTTGTGCACGGTACTGCAGGGATCCGAGTTGGACTCTTTCCCTGCGGGCCAAACCGACCTTGTGCGGGCAAAACCGACCTGGAGGAGGTTTTTACTCCAAGTTTAGACCCCAAGGCTCAACATATAAATAGAGGGGCAGGGCTAACACACGGGATACATCAAGATTTCCCAAGCCGTGTGTCGGCAACCCTAACCCTCTAGTTCTCCCGTCATAATCTCCGTAGTGCTTGGCGAAGCCCTGTAGAGATTGTTCCTCACCACCATCACCTTGCCGTCGTGCTGCCGGAACTCATCTACTACTTCACCATCGCTCGCTGGATCGAGGAGGTGAAGGCGTCATCAAGCCGTACGTGTGTTGAACGCGGAGGTGCCGTCCGTTCGGCACTAGTTCGTGATCGGATCGAGGGACGACTTGCGATTTGGATCGCGGAGACGTTCGACTACATCAACCGCGTTTCTTAACGCTTCCGCTTAGCGATCTACAAGGGTGTGTAGATTCACTCTCCCTCTCGTAGATGTTCATCACCATGGATAGATCTTGTGTGTGCGTAGGAAAATTTTTGTTTCCCATGCAACGTTCCCCAACAGTGGCATCTGAGCTAGGTCTATGCGTAGATGAGATCTCGAGTAGAACACAAACGAGTTGTGGGCGTGGGTGTATACATATTGCTTTCCATTACTAGTTGATACTTGATTCGGCAGTATTGTGAGATGAAGCGGCCCGGACCGACATTACGCGTACGCTTACGCGAGACAGGTTCCTTCAACTAACATGTAACTTCGTTGCATAAAGATGGCTAGCGGGTGTCTGTCTCTCTCACTTTAGTTGAATCGATTTCAATGAAGAGGGTTCTTTTAGAAGATCAAAAAGCAATCACTACACCACGTTGTGGTTTTGCGTAGGTAAGAACGGTTCTTGCAAACCTGTACCAGCCACGTAAAACTTGCAACAACAATTAGAGGACGTCTAACTTGTTTTTGCAGGGTATGTTGTGATGTGATATGGCCAACTACATGTATGAGATGATCATGTGTTGTATAGAATATCACGACTTGCATGTCGATGAGTACGGCAACTGGCAGGAGCCATAGAGTTGTCTTTAATTATTTTCGCCATTTTGCTTTACTTTATCGCTATGAGTTAGCAATAGTCGTGGTAGCAACAGTCGGCGCGACAACCTCATGGCGACACGCTGATGGAGATCAAGATGATGGAGATCATGGTGTCATGCCGGTGACGATGGAGATCATGCCGGTGCTTTGGAGATGGAGATCAAAAGCACAAGTTCATGGCCATATCATGTCACTTATGATTTGCATGTGATGTTAATCCTTTTATGCATCTTATTTTGCTTAGGACGACGGTAGCATTATAAGGTGATCCCTCACTTAAATTTCAAGATAAAATTGTGTTCTCCCCGAGTGTGCACCGTTGCGAAAGTTCGTCGTTTCGAGACACGCCGTGATGATCGGGTGTGATAGACTCTACGTTCACATACAACGGGTGTAAGACATGTTGCACGTGCGGAACACTCCGGTTAAAATTGACGAGCCTAGCATGTACAGACATGGCCTCGGAACACAAGAGACCGAAAGGTCGAACATGAGTCATATAGTAGATATGATCAACATAAAGATGTTCACCATTGAAACCACCTCAACTCACGTGATGATCGGACTTGAGTTGGTGGATTTGGATCATGTTACACTCGAATGACCGGAGGGATGTCTATTTTAGTGGGAGTTTTTAAGTAATATGATTAACTAAACTCATTATCTAGAACAATGGTCTAAGTTGTCTTTGTTATATTTATGTTGTAGATCATGGCTCGCGCAGTAGCACCCCTGAATTTTAATGCGTTCCTAGAGAAAGCTAAGTTGAAAGATGATGGA
The DNA here is from genome assembly GCA_039707655.1 of Elymus sibiricus. Lineage (NCBI taxonomy): Eukaryota > Viridiplantae > Streptophyta > Magnoliopsida > Poales > Poaceae > Elymus > Elymus sibiricus. The sequence continues at coordinate 212,704,402 of CM077665.1, read as the reverse complement.
AGTAACTTTGTGGACTAGGCCCATAATCTAAGGATTATCCTTACGGCTTCCCAGAAGGCTTATGTCCTTGATGCACCGCTTGGTGATCCACCCGCTCCAGTTGAGTCTCTGGACGTTGTGAACGCCTGGCAGGCTCGTTCTGAAGATTACTCAATAGTTCAATGTGCAATATTGTATGGCTTAGAACCGGGACTTCAAAGACGTTTTGAACGTCATGGAGCATATGAGATGTTCCAGGAGTTGAAGTTTATCTTTCAGAAGAATGCCCGGATCGAGAGATATGAGATCTCCTATAAGTTCTATGCTTGCAAGATGGAGGAGAACGGGTCTATCAGTGATCACGTGCTCAGAATGTCTGGGTACTCCACCCGTCTGGCTGAATTGGGGATGCCCCTTCCGCCAGAGGCTATCACTGACAGAGTTCTTCAATCATTGCCACCTAGCTACAAGAGCTTCGTGTTGAACTATAACATGCACGGGATGAACAAGTCAGTCGCCGAGCTGTTTGCGATGCTGAAAGCCGCTGAGTCTGAAATTCAGAAGGAGCATCAAGTGTTGATGGTTAATAAAACCACTAGTTTCAAGAAAAATGGCAAGGGTAAGAAGGGTAACTCCAAGATGAGTGGCAAAGCAGTTGCTCTTCTCGTGAAGAAACCCAAGGCTGGACCCAAACCAGAAACTGTGTGTTTTCATTGCAAGGGAACTGGACACTGGAAGCGGAACTGCCCCAAGTATTTGGCTGACAAGAAGGCGGCCAACAACAAACAAGGTATATATGATATACATGTTATTGATGTGTACCTTACCAACTCTCGTTGTAGTGCCTGGGTATTTGATACCGGTGCGGTTGCTCATATTTGCAACTCAAAACAGGAACTGCGGAATAGACGGAGGCGGGCAAAGGACGAAGTGACAATGCACGTGGGAAATGGTTCCAAGGTTGATGTGATCGCCGTCGGCACGCTCGCTCTTCGATTACCATCGGGATTAGTGATGAACCTGAATAAATGTTATTTGGTGCCTGCGTTAAGCATGAACATTATATCTGGATCTTGTTTATTGCGAGACGGTTACTCATTTAAATCAGAGAATAATGGTTGTTCTATTTATATGAGTAATATCTTTTATGGTCATGCACCCAATGTGAGGGGTTTATTCTTATTGAATCTCGATAGTAATGATACACATGTTCATAACATTGATGCCAAAAGATGTAGAATTGATAATGATAATACCACTTTCTTGTGGCACTGCCGTTTAGGTCATATTGGCGTAAAACGCATGAGGAAGCTCCATGCTGATGGACTTTTGGAGTCACTTGATTTTGAATCACTTGACACATGTGAGCCATGCCTCATGGGCAAGATGACTAAAACGCCGTTCTCTGGTACAATGGAACGGGCAAGTAACTTATTGGAAATCATACATACTGATGTGTGCGATCCGATGAGTATTGAGGCGCGCGGTGGTTATCGTTACTTTCTCACCTTCACTGATGACTTAAGTAGATATGGGTATATTTACTTAATGAAACACAAGTCTGAAACATTTGAAAAGTTCAAACAATTTCAAAGTGAAGTTGAGAATCATCGTAACAAGAAGATTAAATTCCTACGATCTGATCGAGGAGAATATCTGAGTTATGAGTTTGGCAGTCACTTAAGACAATGTGGAATTGTTTCACAACTGACACCGCCTGGAACACCACAGCGTAATGGTGTGTCCGAACGTCGTAATCGAACCTTATTGGATATGGTGCGATCTATGATGTCTCTTGCTGATTTGCCACTATCGTTTTGGGGTGATGCATTAGAGACAGCTGCATTCACTTTAAATAGGGCACCATCGAAATCCGTTGAGACGACGCCATATGAACTTTGGTTTGGCAAGAAGCCAAAGCTGTCGTTTCTTAAAGTTTGGGGAGGCTCTGTCAAGCGCCTCCATCTCTGGGGAGCACCGCACCCTTATGGGTGTGGTATTGCAGAGCATTCAGTCCGTAGACCACGGACTAAAGGAGGCCTTCAACGGTCTCCTAGCGGGCTTCCAGGTAAGCCATGTAATGCTCTATTTTATGAAATATTAACATATTTGTGTTATCATTATATACATGACAGCCCCCGAGCCCTAGGTGAGTTTGGAAAGAACTTGCCTAGGGGTCAATAATAGATCATTGTCCGAACTATGTACAAGACAGTATGCATTCGGAATGTCCTAACAGTCCATAAAGGGACCGGACACAAGATCATATTTATGATTTTTCAGAAGCTTTGAACCCGTATAACTTTATATGGTTTTGTTTGTTACAGGCTTCGTCTACAGCGGCGGTTGCTAATGCTGCCGAGCTGGACGAGCTGAATCGGAAGCTGAAGAGCTCCGAAGACGAGCTTGACGCTTTGAACAAGAGATTCGAGGAGGCGCAAGGTAAGCCGAATTAGAGTATTCAAAAAACTCTTTATTACCGTACTGTCAACGCAGTATTTTTTGATGTGTTTAATATTTGCGCAACCTCGGCGAAGGAGATTGAGAAGCTCAAGGCCAAGCTTGAGAAGGCGAAGCAAGAGGCTTCGATTGAGAGGGCGGCTGCCAAAGAAGCGGCTGCCGCACTGTCCGCCCTGAGAGCCACCAGCGACAAGCATGAGGCTCGGGTGGAAGAAATTCAACAGGATCTCAAGGACGTAGGCCAAAAGTGCGAGGACCTTGAGTGGAAACGCAAGGAGCAGGCCGCCGAACTATCCAGCCTCAAAACCGATATCCAAACGGAGCGGGTGGATAGGCGGTCCTATGAAGAGGAAGTCGGCCAGGCCAAGGCTATCCTGGATGGTAAGCCATATTTATTGCAGTGTATCTTCGGGGATAGCAAGTTCAAAGTGCTCACCCAAGTATGGCATTCCGTAGGCGCCTGCTTGGACCTCCAGAAGAGCGCCGCGGATGCGAACCAGTTCTATGCTTCGCGGGGAGAAGGAGATGAAGCTCGGCTGTTTTGGGCGCAATTCGAAGCCCTCGAGCGCTCTCCTCTCCTTGCCGAGCAGCTGAAGCAGCTGATGGAGCTACACCGGATGGCGGAGCCGGCCATGAAGGATCTTTGTATCCGGCTATGGCCCAACGAGCCATTGTCGGGCAGCTACTTCGGCCTGGTCCAGAAACTGAGCGACGCCTCTCCTCGGATCGACGCACTGACGCGATCTTCCTGCATCGAGGGAGCTCGGATGACCTTCGCGAAGGCCAAGGTGCACTGGCCGGGGCTAGATCCGATGAAGATAGCCACTGCCCCTCCGCCTCCTGGAAAGGAGCATAGGCGCCCCGAGCTGTACTTCTCCGGAGTTATGGAGGGTGCTCGGGCCATAGAATCGCAGTGTTCGAGAGAGAACGTGTATGAATAAAGTGTTGCAATATGTCCAAAGACTTTTCAACGTGTATATATTTAACATGCATGGTTTATCATGTCTTGTATGTTTTGCATCCTTTATAACTCCTTTGTGGCCGTTAAACCTGAAAGCTGCGAGTCGTCGGCTTCAGCCCCCGTGTAGATACTACGCGGGGTGTCTCTTCCAATCGCACTATGACCCTTAGCCGAACTATCGGCACCCAAAGGCGGTAGTGCGGGGTGGACAAGGCAATCAGACCATAATGCTTTATTGCTTTCACTTAGCTGTAGGGGCACGAGAAAGGAGTGCGGGGGGTTGATGACTAGCCCCCCAGGGTTCGTGATGTTCGGGATAACCGTGGCCGAAGCCTATATCACATGGTTTGTTCGAATACAAAACCCATCGTATGACACGGAGTAACCTCTGACGAGATTTAGTTAAACTTGGATTCGCAGACCAGTTCTCAGATACCATGACAGTCAGTTTTCAGCTTTCTCCGCTGAGGTGCTTTACCAGGCTAGCCGGAAACACAATCGCAGCGGTTCTCCCTTTGCCCTTTTAGCCGAACGAGCGGAACGTAAAGGGGCAACCACAGGAGCCGGGCAACCCAACTATTGACCCAAGACATAGTTCGGAACCAATGCATATGAAGCGGAATCCCAAGACGCCGAACATGAAAACAGTTGTGCTTAGGGCGATTTGAAGGTCGAGCCCCCGGTCTATTAGCCGGTTGCATCGCAAAAGTATACCAGACAGGTTCGCAAAAAAGAGAGGGAGAAATAGAGAATGCGCCAGAAACAGCAAAGTGATCATGAATGATACATCTGTATTTTACTCAACAACTCTTAGTATTCAAATTGCCGATACAACTGTTGACAGGTATTAAAAATGAAATATAAACCTTACTGGAGGGGGTTGTGCCAAGGGTCTTCGATAGGTGACCTGACGTCCACGATATGCCCTATTGCTTGTCCACGCCTGCGTATGAGAAGGAGTTGTATACCTCGATGGGTGTACTATTCGGCGAGCGGGCTTTGTCAAAAAGACTTGAGAAGTCGCCGAAGTGTGAATGAGCTTTACACCGTAGTAGGTACGCTATGGTACCTGTAATGTGTCCGAAGACATGTTGATGGTGATAGTTCGGTCCAGCCGAACACTTACCCTTTAATAAGTTTCCCCACCGCTGCCCATGGAATTTTGAGCGCGAAGTTGTGCCTCCTTGGCACGTACTTTGCTGGTACTAGGGCCGTGCGATGGGGGGCGAATCCCTATTTATGGGGAGACGAAGGTTCGGGTACTACGGATTGAGAATGAGCTCGCTTCCCAGCCTTGGGTGCCTTTACGGCAGATGTCGGCGCTTGCCAATCATCGGTGTAATGGAATTCGGCCGCTAGGGCCAACGCATGTTCCTCAGTTCGGAGGGAGCGCTCTGTGTTGCCGTTGACAGTAATGACCCCTAGGGCCGGGCATCTTGAGCTTGAGGTATGTGTAGTGCGGGACGGCGTTAAAGCTAGCGAACGTTGTACGGCCGAGCAGGGCGTGATAGCCGCTGCGGAAGGGTACGATGTCGAAGATCAAGTCCTCGCTTCGAAAGTTATCTGGCGAGCCGAACACAACTTCTAGGCTGACAGAGCCTGTGCACCGGGCTTCAACGCCTGGGATCACTCCTTTGAAGATAGTGTTACTGGGCTTGATCCTTGACGGATCTATGCCCATATTTTTCACCGTATCTGAGTAAATCAGATTGAGGCTACTTCCACCGTCCATGAGGACTTTAGTGAGGTGGTACCCATCTATGATCAGGTCCAGGACGAGTGCGGCCGAACCCCCGTGACGGATACTGGTCGGATGGTCATGTCGATCGAAGGTGATCGGGTATGCCGACCATGGGTTGTACTTCGGGGCTACGGGCTCTACGGCGTAGACATCTCGAAGGGCGCGCTTCCTCTCCTTTTTGGGTATATTAGTGGCAAAGATCATGTTTACTGTTTTTACCTCTGGAGGGAATTTCTTTTGTCTGCCACCGATCGGACCACGAGGTTCATCCTCATCCTCGCTGCGTGGGCTCTTGCCTTGGTCCTCAGATGCGAGCTTGCCGGCCTGTTTGAACACCCAACAGTTACGGTTGGTATGGTTGGCGGGCTTCTCTTGAGTGCCATGTATCTGGCAGGGCCTCTCCATGATCTTATCCAGCGGGGTGGGTCCGTCGCGATTGCCTTTAGGAGGCTTCTTCCACTGCCCAGGACGGGAGTTGCGGAAACCGGCGTTAACGGCCGTGTCATCGCCATCAATATTGTTGTGTCGGCGCTTGTTCTTATTGCACTTTGGTTTCCCGTTTCCATCTCGAACTTCGGAGGTTCCGGGGTCTTCGGGGTTGAGGCTACGTCTAGCTAGCCAGTTATCCTCGCCCGCGCAAAAGCGGGTCATGAGTGATGTGAGGGCGGACATTGTCCTTGGTTTATCCTGGCCGAGCTGGCGAGCTAGCCACTCATCCCGAATATTGTGCCTAAAGGAGGCTATTGCTTCGGCGTCAGGGCAGTCAACTATCTGGTTTTTCTTGGTCAAGAACCAATTCTAGAATAGCCGCGCAGATTCTCCTGGCTTCTGGACGACGTTGCTCAGGTCGGAGGAGTCCGGCGGCCGAACATAAGTGCCCTAGAAGTTAGATCGGAATGCGTCTTCCAGGTCCTCCCAGCACCCAATTGAGTTTTCGGGGAGGCTATTCAACCAATGCCGGGCTGGCCCCTTCAGCTTCAGGGGCAGGTACTTGATGGCATGGAGGTCGTCTCCTCGCGCCAAGAGGATGTGGAGGAGGAAATCCTCGATCCATACGGTTGGGTCAGTTGTCCCATCGTATTGTTCTATGTTTACGGGTTTAAACCCTTCCGGGAACTGATGCCGCATCACCTCATCTGTAAAACACAGTGGGTGTGCAGCGCCTCGGACCCGAGCTATGTCGCGCCGGTGATCGGCGTCTGCTCTGGTCCGGTTCCGTTCCCGACCTTCATTATTGCAGTCGAGCCAGGGCCGATACCCTTCCCGTTTATCGGGTGAGTATCCTCTGGATCCGTAGATGGAACGCGTACGACCTGCTCTATCGTCCAGGTCGTGTCGCGGGTCGAACCTGTCATTGGGCTCTAGTGGCTCTTTTCCCCGTCTTCAGGGTATCGTCGGCCTATAGCCGGTGTTGTCAGCCGTCCTATCTCGTCCTCGAGGAGGGCGGTCTGGCTTGTCGTATTGGGTATGCTTGGGAGACGGCGTATCAATGAGCTCGTCATCGAATTGTGGCAGCAGCCTTCTGCGTGGATAGCTCCTGGGTTGGTCCGATAGACCGGTGCCGTATCCTTCCTCAGCTGAGAGGACTCTCGTCCATCAGTCGTTGAGGTCATCTTGTTCGGCTTTGAGCTGCCGCTCTTTTGCTTTCAGGCTGCGGGCCGTGGATATGAGATGTTGCCTAAACAGTTCCTGGTCTGCAGGATTGTCGGGGATGGCGAAGTCATCGGCTTCCGCATTGTCCTCCCCCTCGATAGAGCGGAGGTAGTTGTCGTCCTCGGGATCATCTGGATCATCGGGGTTGAGATGGTCTTCGGGCCTCTCCTGACCCTTTAACAGGTGTTCGGGGTTTTCGGGATCACCGAGGTCTTCCGGGGTATCTCCGTCCCCGGTGCCATTGGTGGCTTTTCTTCCCTTTTTCCCTTTTGACCGTTTATGCGGCTTTCAGCGCCTCGATGGCGCGTCATCCGATTTGTTGCCATCGTTTCTCAGAGTGTCCACCATGTAGACGTCATACGTGGAGGTGGCAGTCCATCGCCCGGTGTTAACGGGGGTGAGGGCGTGATCCTCATCATCCATGGGATCTGCCTTCTCAGAGGCGTAGTCCAACATGTCGGTTAAATCCTCGACAGTGGCTACTAAGTGGGTGGTGGGTGGGACAAAAAATTCGTCCTGACCCGTCCCCAGCCCGATCCGAGCGCAGATCGGGGTTGGGTCATCGGTAATCTTCATCGACGAGATCCGATCTAGAGCCTCGTTGAGTATCGAGAGCTCGATCGGGTCGGTCCGCCCGGAGCCTCCGGAGCGAACTTCCGATGCGCCCGCGCAGGGAAAGTGTTCGGCAAGAACAGATGTCCGGACATCTGGCACTATGATCGGGTCCGGACTGGGAGTCGGGCCCTCACCGGGGTAGATCCCGTGGGCGGGGCCGAAGGATGGATCTGAGATTAAAGCTTCAGAGTCTTCGGGCGTGACAGGCGAGACTGTGAGCCCGGTTAGCGATAGATCGCCCCGAGAGTCTACGGAGAACTCTAAGTTCCCGAATATGACCTCTTGATCAGGGGCGAAACTCCCGACACGGCCTAGATGGCCGGTTGGGTCGGCGTGCAGCACAATGCTGCCGAAAGCGAAGATCTGTCCAGGGACAAAAGTGCCCGTATTGCAGACCTCTTCGTTGATGACAAGGCGAGCCATCGATTCCTTCTGGTGATCACAGCGGAACTCTCAATGAAAGCACCAATGTCGGTGTCAAAACCGGCGGATCTCGGGTAGGGGGTCCCGAGCTATGAGACTTGGATCGATGGTAACAAGAGACGAAGGGGACAAGGTTTTACCCAGGTTCGGGCCCTCCTATGGAGGTAATACCATACGTCCTGCTTGATTATATTGATGATACGAGGATTACAGAGTTGATCTACCACGAGATCAAGTAGCTAAAACCCTAGATGAGTTCTGTTGGCCCTACGACCTAAAACCCTCCGGCTTATATAGACCCCAGGGGTCCCTAGGGTTTACACATGGTCGGTTACACGCCGAGGGGATAAACATGCCTATTTACTACTTGAAACATGGAGGACACGCCACGATTCTAGAAGCTTCCTTACTGGAGTCTGGGTCCTCAATCAATCCAGTGTCCGGCAAACAGCCCACATAGTCCGGCCTATAATAAATAGGTCGGCCTCCCGAGGACCCCTTAAACCAGGACTCCCTCATCGGGGCCTGACCCCGTAGCTGCGTCCTTGGTTATCCGGTCGTACGCAACGGTAGTCGGGAAATGTGCGGGACTGGGGCCTGCAGACGTAGAGTGCCGAAAGGGCCCCCAAACCGTCCAACAAACAAGGAGGAAGCGTCCCAGACGGGGCCGCTGGCTATCTGGACAGCCCAACCGTACCCCGTGACGCATGAGATCGCCGCCGCCACACAAGCTAAGTATACTGCCGAACCAAGCAAGGGCCTCCTGGCCTAATAACGATCCGCGGATGGGGTAAGAACTATGCGCACTAATGTAGGGATGCAGGTACTGCGGATTACCGCGCACGACTGACAAGACCCCTGAGGACCGAGGCGGCAGGGAAAAAACGACGTGGGGGGGGAGACTCGACCACGATGAGCCGCGAGACCCAGAGCCCGGCGAGGAGCGACAGCCGCAAGTCGCCCCTCAGGAAAGAGAGCCTCGCGAGGGCCCAACCGGTGGCTGTTGCCGGGCCGCTTCGGTGGCAACATCGGGCCCCGTGCGAAGAAGTTAAGGCACGTCATGGCAAGCGAGCAACCAGCGATTCAAGAAGGAAAAACAAGAAGGCGAAGGTAACATGCAAGAGATTAACGCCCACCGGGGCAGAGTTCTTCTTGAAACATTACAGGAACCGGGAAGGGGAAACAGAGGGCGCCTTGGAGGAGGAGTCGCCGTCGCCGCCCGCGCCGCTAGCCACCTCGGCGTCGGAGTTGTCCTCCCCGCTGGACACGGGCACCTGAATGAACTGCTCCACCAAGGCCTCCACGTGCGGGCGCACCTCGTCCCGAAGGGGGCGCTGGAGACCGTCAGGCACCGGCCCCCCGACGCGCCGGAGGTCGAGCTGTGGGGCGAGGCGGCGTAGGTTGGAGAAGACAAGTGTCAGGGCGAGGTCCAGGAGGTCGCGTGCGTCGGACTCGCTGTCCGCGTTCACGCGAGAGACGCCGGTCTCTAGTGCCTCCACCACCTTCCGGAAGAACTCAAGGTAGCCCCCGTCGCCGCGCACGTTCGGCAGCGCGGGAGCGTCCCCAACGAACCGGTTCACCGCACCGGCCGCGCGGCTGGCGATGTCCTGGAACTGCTTGGCGGGTTGGGACTACAGCAGCCTGGCATGCGCCGCCTCGTCTTGAGCGGCATGCACGGCGTCGGCCGCCTCCTAGACCTGGCTCTGGAGGGACGCCAGCTCCGCCCGGGCCTCCGCTTCGCCCCTGAGGGCGGCCTAGAAGGCGGCGTCGACGGCGCCAGCAGGGCCCGCAGCGCGTCCACCTCCTCCTGGAGTTTGCCAAGCTTGCGTTTCTTGGCCGCGGGCGCCCTGGAAGGAGGGAGAAATCAATCCCGGAGTGTGAAATAAGACAACTGATGAAAAGAAAGGCGGCGTGGTACTCACTCGTCGAGCATGGCCCAGCGCCGGCGAACCTGCGCCGGCCCTGAGGGCCCCCCACCACTGCCTCCAGAGGAGGGCGAGGGAGCCGGTGGTGCTGAGCGTCTCCCCGCGCCCGCCGCGCTTCCTCCAGACGCCATGGAGAATGAGAAGACAGGAAAGGGGGAGGGCTTTCTCGGCGGAGCGAAGGAGGCAAGAAGATGCGTCGAAACTGCAATGCCCCCCCCTAGCCAAGGACGGAGCGGATTTATAGGCGTAACTGCAACCGCGGGGCGTCGTGGGAGAGCAAGCGTCGTGCGCCTCTCGGGCGCCGTGACGCGGTTCGATCAGCACAGTACGGTCCACGTCGCCCCTCCTGCCAAATGAAGGGTCACATCCGTGTGGCCCGAGAAGTGGAGGCCCGAGGCGGCAGCAGCATTCAAGGAAGGGCAATGATGGCCGGCGCTGCGCGCGGGCGTCGTGTCAATATGGCTTGGAGCGCCTCCTGATGCCCTCGGGGAGTGGAGGCGTCGCCGCCCTGGCGTCCGACGCGTGTCAAGCCTAGCCCGCATGCATTTGGGGGCCCGCTGCGCTTCGGGCCGTCCTCAAGGCTTCGCCCAGAAGCCAGCTCTAGCGCGCCTTGGGCCCAGGGGCTACTGTCGGCGTTCTGGGAATGGGGGTACCTAGACCTGCCTTCCTGCGGCCCAGGGCGTGGCCCACTTCGTTAGCCAAGCACAGCCGGGCGCGGCCCCACTCAAGACAAGGCCCTCGCGAGGGCCCTAGGCTCGCGAGGAAGAGTTGCGCCAAGACCGGCAAGGGATGGGCCTCCCCAGGCCCCCTCCGGAGCGGCGGAGATCTCTATGTAAAGCCCGGCCTCAGGAGTCAAAGGTGACGCAAGGAAGGATAGGCGGGCGCCAGCGCGCCAGGCGGAGCAGTTTCCTCTTTGGTGCAAAGGGAGCAAGGACGTACGCGGGTTCCCAAAGCACCCGCCAAAGGTTTCCTTTCCGGTGCAACTAGACCACGACCACGAGCCCCGCAGGACGGATGTCATGTCACACCCTGTGTTTGTATCACTTTGCTATCATTGGATTTACAAAATTTGGAACCAATTAAAACTTTTTGAGTGCATGCTTGTTGGAATTGTTGCTTGTTTGCTTGTTTGGTTGTTTGTGTATGGCACTCCTAGATTCTACTCCTCTCCATATTCCTCTTCCTTGATCCAAACTTCTTGCCCAATGATCATGCCATCTGAATAGTACCCAAAACAATTTTTATCAAAATTTATTTTGACCAAAAAGGATTTATTCAAATAAGGTTTTCAAAAACCCCTGAGTTGAGGTTTGCACTACAAGTCCTCAAATTGGGTGGATCCTTTTTCCCCAAAGGATTTATTTGGAACCTACTATATATATGACTTCCCAAAACCACCAAATATTAATTTTAAAGATTATTTTTCTATTTTATTTAAAAGCTTTTACTTAAACCCAGAAATGGTTTTTCATAGGGAAAAATTATTTAAATGTTTTAAAAATATTTGACAAAATTTAGGGAAACTCAGTGGACATATATTTTCCATATATATGAGTTTCAACACATGGTCATGTTCAAAAACATGGGCAAAACCCCTCAAAACCCTTTCTGTCCAAATCAAGCTTTTGAAATATTTCTATAAGAAATATTCTCAATAAATTCCTAGAAAATTCCAGCAAGTCACAATTGTCATATGTGATGATCTTGCAAAGTTTCATATCAATACCAATTGATTTCCTTCATCAAACTATTCCAAAACCATTCCTGTCCAGAGCCAAATTTGAACAACTTTACATTGGGAAGTTTCTTCACTTGACCCCAAACTTTGTGGGAATGTTCTAAACCCCAAATGAGAATGCTACACCAAGTGGTGGATTTGTGGGAAGTGAAATGCATGCCTAGATCTACAGAAATTTGATTCTGTTGATTTCTAGGGTTTCACAAAGTTACATTGTGAACTTTCTTCAATCAAGCTCAAACTTGGTGGTCAACCCTATTTCAAACCACCATTTGACCCTGTTAAAACTCATGGCAAGCAAACTCCATTTGCTTAGCCAAACCATCATCAAACACTTTTTGCCCAGGTGGTAAAAACCTTGTTTGACCCCCTTATGCTATTCTCCATCACTCCAAAATTTTACCACAGTCCCTTACGGATATGCTTCACCTCCAGTAACTTCCGGTGGCCAAGGCTCAATGTCTAGGTGGGGTAAAAACCCATTTTTACCTTCTGGATAGCGTGGCCAGCACCCATTTTACCTCCCCCTCCTCTCACCTCTACTCTCCCTAGCTTCTCCTAGCTCCTAGAGCATCTACAGGTCGTCCAGGAACTATGAGACATGCAGGGGCGTGTCCAGAGCATGCAAGCCTGCCATGGCATGCCAAAGGCATGCTCTGGAGCGCGCTACAGTGCATGTCCGCACTGTAGCAGGAGCATCCCGAGGCCCCCCGACAGCATTGGGATGGGGGAACCTGTCCCCCGAGATGCCCTCGACGTCCGCAAACCGCCACCCTATCGGCCCCCTCCTCATTCTCTCTCCGGTGGCCTCCCCCGCGCGTGCTCGACGCCGCCCAGCTCGGCCAGTAGGCGAGCTCACACGCGCGCGCCTCCCCTTCTCTCTCTATCGCTCCCCCTGGCCTAGACCTACCCTACGAGCACCCCAGACACGCCCCCTCCCCCTCCCGTGGCCTCTGGCCTCGGCGCCTATAAATAGGCCTCGCCTCTGCCCTCATCTCGCTTCCTCCTCCCCCCAATCGACCACCCTAAGCACCCGTTTGAGCTCCCGAGCCCCCCATGCCCAGTTCGAACCAGGGACCCGCCGCCTCGGGTCTCCGGCGATCTCCAGGTAGCAAGCCCCTCCGGCCCTCCTTCTTCTTCAGTTGCTCCTCCCTCACCCCACTGATGCGTTCCCCCCTCTTCCCCGTCCATTTTGCAGCACGGGACGGCCCCAGCGACCCCCTCCCGAAGCATCTCTACCGCGGGACCTCGTCGCTGGCGACCAGGGCCTCCCCGTCGACCATCTCCGGCACCTCCCGAACAGCGGGAGCCTCCTGAGCTCATTCCCGTGTCGCCTCACCTCGCCGTGCTTTCCTTTGCCGCCGGTGCGCACCGCCGGTCCCTGGGCAGAGGTAGACGATGACCTGCCAGTGGGGCCAGGTCGTCAGCCTCTCGCTCCCCTCCCGCGTCTCTCTCTCTCACTGGCCCGCGGGGCCCGCCCGTCAGGTTTAAACCTGGCGCGGCGCGGACGCCCGGTTCGCCTGGTGCTGGATTGCTCTGGGCCGGCCCAGTTGCGGCCAGATCTGGCCCAGGGCATAGTGCCCTTTTCTTTTTCCTTTTCTGTGGGGTTTTCCAAAAATCCGACAGCTCCAAATAAAAATCCAATGCCCAATATTTTTCCACCATAAATCTTATAATAATCTGTAGAATTTAACAGTGCCAGTTGTGCATTTTTGTGTAAATGTTTTACATAGTGATTTTAATTAAAATCTAGTTTTTTTATATTTTTAGCCTCTGTTTAAATAGTTTTGAAAATGTTTTTCACAACAAAACCTTAGACAAACATTTTTAGTATAGCTTGTAGTATTTATCAGAATAGGGTAACATTTTAGAAGTAAAGATTGTGCTCTGTTTTTGTGTGATGCTTATTTTTGCTCGTTTATTCCGCGACGATAGATTGCGTTGTTGACGAAGGGATTGGACCCGAAGACTTTGAAGACCCCGAAGAATTTGTTGAGCCAGGCAAGCAGCCCTTTGACCATGTCTAGGAAACCTCTTTTTGCATGGCATATAGCACATTATTTCTGGATGATGATCATGTTGATGTGGTATCCCCTTCGGTGGGATGCCTCCGTTACTTTCTTGTTGATACTTGCATCGTGCATGACCCTACCTCCTTATGAGGGTTGTGCGGGTGGGAGTAGTTAGATTGCTAAGTAGTTGCTACACAAATTGGGACGGGAATATGCATGGTGATGGTAACAAAATGATTTCAAAGACTTTTCGAAAACCCCGTCGGGTGCCACTAATGCCCGAGGGAGATGATGTTGTGCTAGGTAACCACTTGAGAAAGAAGTGGTGTACCGGAGCAGGTTGTGTGTGTGTTTTCGAAAACGGAGAGATTTAAGATTTGCTGACCACCCCAACCTTACATGTACAACCACAATACCCCTTATGGGACGGGGCTTTGTTCATTACTTTGATGGGTACTAGCATAGAGCCTGCATTACTAGTGGCGGGAGTGACGTGGTCACTCTCCATACGGGGTCGTGCCGGTAAGGGCGATCATGCACTGTCTTCACAGGCACCGGGCACACCGCTGGTCCCTGCATCGATGATACTTGTGATGTACATCATGTGGGCTGGGTACCAGTCGAGTGGACTCTTTGTTTAGTATCGTCGGGGGAAAGGCAATGTTCGGGTACTTACCTCGGGATGGACAATACCGTGAGTCGTGGCTTGACACGGAAGTTTCCCAATTCTTGTGGGTAAAGTGTGCAACCTCTGCAGAGTGTCAAACTATTCGAATAGCTGTGTCCATGGTCAAGGACAGTTGGAGGTCCTGCTTAAACTACATCCGGTGTTTTCACAAACTTGGTGTGTGTGTGTGTGTGGATGACACAAAGGTGATACTTGAGCCAAGTCCGAGGACTTGACATGATGATGAACATGAGATGTTCAACCCCTGCTTATGATGATAACTGAGACTTGTTCACATGAATACCTGTCAACAGTTGATGCATGCTTACTCAAGGTTACTTGATCATATCATTGCACTTAAAATCAGCTTTCTGCAAAACTTACCTACTTAGTGCTATATCATGCATTGTTATACCTTGTTCCACAACTTGGGTTGCTTGCGAGTACATTCAAAGTACTCATTGGCTTGCCACTGGTTATTTAATTGGCCAGGCATGGAAGAGCAGGATTATGGCGAAGAGTTCGTTGATGACGAACATGCGAACTAGGACGCTTCCCAGTCAGAATGCTTGTAGGTTTAAGGCAGATGGCATGGGTTCACGCTTTCGATCAAGATTTCTGCTGCTTGTTATGTTTAAGTGTTTGGCCCTTGTGGCCCTATCTATGTAAGACTAGACCTTCATGGTCTTTATTTGTGTAAGACGCTATATGTGGATGTAAGACTCATGTTATTCAGCTTCTGTGTGTTCAGTGAGCATTGATCTCTGGGATCACTGTACACGTGCATTTGGTGATCACGACTTATGAGTCGGGCTCCCCACAGAGCTGGTATCAGAGCCATCCTGACTGTAGGAAGCCCTTAGTTAGCATGGGCGTTAGTTAGGATGGAACTGTTTTCAAAACTACACCTAGCACATATACTTAGGAGTTTCTGCACTTATTACCTCTTCTATTCTCCACACAACACTCTGCTGACTCTCCTCCCTTCAAACCTTTGTAGATGGCCGTCGTACCTGAAGCCCTCCTAGCATGCGGCTTTCCCCTACTCCTTGAGGATAGCCTGGAGAAGTGCCAGTATCGCCGACCACCCGTTTTCCTCTATCACTTGCACTGGGTCGATGCCGTCACGAAGGAGTACCACGTTGATGTGGTCGTGAAGGCAAACGACTCCCCGACTAGTTGGTTCTTTGAAGGACCATAGATGGAGACCCTGGCACTCACAGTCGAGACAGCTGCGCGCAAGGCACTCCTACACCTTCGAGATATCATTCCAGAGATGGCTGACGAGCCAGCTACTCGCTACCTACCTTCCAGAAAGGATGATCTTGGCGAGAGTTGGACGTTGATTCCATCCAAGGAGGATGGCACACCACTCAGGTTCCAGACCTATTTTAGCCTCTCCGCCAACAGTCTGGTTCACAACCTGATTAAGGAGTCCGTGAAGCTCCGCGAGGAACTTCACCACACCTGAGAGCTACTTCGTCAAGCCAAGACGAAGCCAGACAGGATCAAGAAGGATGGAGCCCCCGAGGGACGACCAGCTGTCGCTTATCGAGGAGGAGTACCCCCAGCTAGAGATGCACCCACACGTCGTCGTCGCATGAGCGCAAAGGAGTACAGTGAGCTCTTCATTGACCCACCGACAAAGCGTCGTCGGGATGGACCTCCTCGTTCTCCGACCCCTTCGACCGGAAACGATGCCCGTTCGGATGATGGACCGGAGGAAGACCCAGAGGAGCGTGACTACGAGACCGATCACTCCACCACCTGAGTCCGAGAACCCCTAGGGTAGGATCAGTCATGTACCCCTCATGCGAAGTCGAGTCCGTGTAATGGTTCATAAGAAACCAGGTGTGCTTGTTGTTTGCTTTTGTCGTTTGTGTTCCGATGCAAGTCGCGCTTTTGCCTTAGGCAACGTGTAAGCAACTCCATCGTCTATCTTATCTTAATATATGTGTTGGTCTTTCAGCCTTTGTGTTACCACACTTGCACAATACCAACCCCCTTAGGCGCGCTTTCTCCAGTACTGCTTTCCCTCTCGTTTATCCCAGTTATTTGACTTGGCTGCTCCAAACAGGATGGTGACTGCAACCCGCAACAGCTTCTTCACCTACCCTGAAGCCGGCAACTCCAGCCAGCAACAGGGAGCTGGTGGGACTGCTCAGGCTGGAGGACACCAGGAGCAGCCACAAGGCGATATTCCCCCGCCACCACCTCCACCAGAGAACATGACCATAGCTCAGTTTCTCCAAGTTCTCCGGGAGGAACGCCAAGCCAACACTGCTGCCATCCAGCAGATGGCCCAAGTCCTTGTGAACAACCAGCAGCAAGGCAGGAACGGCAATGGCCGCTCCACTCTGTCTGAGTTCATGAGGAATTCGCCCCCAGCCTTCACCGAGACTGCTGAACCCCTGGATGCCGATGACAGGATCCGCACCATCGAGGACTTCCTTGCACTGGTCAATTGCAATGAGGATCGTGAGAAGGTGATGTATGCCTCTCACTGCCTCGGAGGTACCGCCAGAGCTTGGTGGGATGGATTCAAGGTCATGCAAGGCGATCGTGTGATCACCTGGGATAACTTCAAGGAAGGATTCCGCACCGCCCACATTCCTTCTGGGATCATGGCTATCAAGAAGAGAGAATTCCGAGCGCTGAAGCAAGGAAGTGGCTCTGTCAAGGAATACCTGCAGAAGTTCAACCTGCTGTCAAGGTATCCACCTGAAGATGTCAACACGGAGGCTGCTAAGATAGAACGCTTCATGGAAGGACATCAGCAGACCCTGCAGTATCAGCTCATAGTCTGCAACTGTCGGACCTTCTTCGACCTGGTGAACAAGGCTCTCATGCTGGAAGACAAGCGTCGTGCCATAGACGACACTCGCAAGCGCAAGATGATCAGCAAGGGTAGTTCCAGCAACCAGAAGCCTCGCCCCTGGCAGCCAGCCCCAGCCAAACCAACCTATCAGCCGCAACAGGCTAGACCTCCTGCACCTCGTCCGAGCTACCAGCCTCAGCAGTATGCCAATCCCAGGCCAGCTTACAACAACCCCAATAACAACAACGGCGGCGGGAACTACAACAACCACCCTGGACAAGTCACTTGCTTTGGATGTGGTCAGCCAGGACACATCTCTAGGCAGTGCCCCAACAAGAAGACAGATGCACCGCGCCCCAATGCGCCGAACCAAGGTCAAGGCCGTGGAGCACCACCAAGGAACCCAGCTCCCCGCAACCAGCCCAACAATGGCAAGGGTCATGTGAATCACGTTACCGCTGAGGAAGCCCAGGAAGACCCAGACGTCATACTGGGTACGTTCCTCGTCAACTCAACCCCAGCAACTGTACTGTTTGATTGTGGAGCTTCGCATTCTTTTGTCACTCAAAAGTTTGCATTAGAGAGTGGTATGAAGCCTACGCCCCTAGGTAGTCATATGTTGATTCAAACCCCGGGATCAGTTATGAAGTCTGGGGTAGGTTGTAAAGGAGTTGAGATTAACATCAACGGGGTAGACTTCCTAGCAGACCTTATCATCCTGAAGTCGGAGGGCTTGGATGTGATCCTAGGCATGGACTGGCTAATCAAGAACCAAGGCTACTTGGACTGTGCCAAGAGGACCGTCACCATAACCAATAGCCAAGGAGTGGAAGTCAAGTATGTCCCCAGCTGTGCCTCCACTCAAGCCCCTCAGGTTAATTGTCTGTCGGGAATTGAGTTGTATCAAGTGCTAGTGGTATGTGAATATCCGGATGTTTTTCTTGATGAGCTGCCCGGAATGCCTCCTGACCGCGACATTGAGTTCATCATTGAGCTAATGCCCAGAGCAGGGCCCATCTATAAGAAGCCCTATAGAATGGGATCCGAAGAGTTGGCTGAACTGAAGAAGCAACTAGCAGAGCAGCTCAGGAAAGGATTCATTCGCCCTAGTGCCTCTCCTTGGGGATCACCTGTTCTATTTGTGTCAAAGAGGGACGGAACTATCCGACTCTGTGTCGATTACAGTTCTCTCAATGAAGTCACGATAAAGAACAAGTACCCCCTCCCCAAGATCGAAGACCTGTTCGATCAGCTGAACGGAGCTAAGGTGTTCTCCAAGATCGACCTCAGGTCTGGATACTACCAGTTGAAGATCAGACCCCAAGACATTCCGAAGACGGCATTTGTAACCCGGTACGGCCTGTATGAATACACGGTCATGTCATTTGGGTTAACCAATGCCCCTTCCTACTTCATGTACCTCATGACCAAGGTCTTCATGGAATACTTGGACAAGTTTGTTGTCGTCTTCATTGATGACATACTCGTCTTCTCCAAGTCTGAAGAAGAGCATGAGCAACACTTGAGATTGGTCCTAGACAAGCTTCGAGAGCACCAGCTTTATGCCAAATTCAGCAAGTGTGAATTCTGGCTGCATGAAGTTGGATTCTTGGGTCATGTGTTGACTGCAGAAGGATTGTCAGTGGATCCTGCCAAGATTGAAGCCGTGACAGAATGGCAATCCCCAACCAATGTGAAGGAAGTAAAAGCTTCCTCGGACTCGCGGGATATTACCGCAAGTTCGTCGAAGGATTCTCGAGCATTGCCCGACCCATGACTCGGCTTTTGAAGAAGGACAAGAAGTTCGAATGGACACCGAAGTGTGAAGAAAGCTTCCAGGAGCTCAAGAAGAGATTGACCACAGCCCCAGTTTTGGCCACCCCCGATATTCACAAGGAGTTTGTGATATATTGTGATGCATCGAGAACCGGGCTTGGAGGTGTTCTGATGCAAGAAGGCAGAGTCGTAGCATATCTATCTAGACAGCTACGTCCTCATGAAGAGAACTACGCTACTCATGATCTTGAGTTGGCAGCCGTAGTTCACGCCTTGAAGACATGGCGACATTACCTTCTGGGGAAGCGATGTGAGATATACACAGACCACAAGAGTTTGAAGTATATTTTCACCCAAAGGGAATTGAACATGAGGCAGCGAAGATGGTTGGAGTTGATCAAAGACTACGACCTCAGTGTTCAATACCACCTTGGAAAGGCTAACGTGGTAGCTGATGCCTTAAGCAGAAAGGCTTGTTCCTTGAATGCTATGATTAAGGAAAGGCTACCCGCCCTGTATGAAGAACTTGAAAGCTTCGGCTTGGAACTAGTTGCACCTGGATTCCGAGCCAGCCTCGAAGCAAAGCCTACCTTGATGGATGATATTAAGGAAGCTCAGAAGGGACATGAGAGCATTGAAGGCATCAAGAGGAAGATCAAGGCAGGCAAGGCTCCAGGATTCTCAGTGGATGAACAAGGAGTCGTATGGTTTGGGAAGCGCATCTGCGTACCCAACAAAGAAGAGCTCAAGAACTTGATCTTGCAAGAAGCTCATGACACTCCATATTCCATCCATCCTGGAGGAACCAAGATGTACCAAGACCTCAGGGCAAGATTCTGGTGGCATGGCATGAAACGGGAGATAGGCACCTTTGTTGCTAAGTGTGACGTATGCCAGAGAGTCAAAGCTGAGCATCAGCAACCCGCTGGACTGTTACAACAGCTCAAAGTGCCTGAATGGAAGTGGGACAAAGTCGGGATGGACTTCATCATCGGATTACCAAGGTCGAGCAAAGGACATGATTCTATTTGGGTCATTGTCGATCAATTGACCAAGGTAGCCCATTTCATTCCCGTCAAGACCACCTATGATGGTAACAAGCTAGCCAGCCTTTACATCGAACGTATTGTGAGCCTAAATGGAGTTCCAAAGGAGATTGTGTCAGACCGAGGAACTCAGTTTACCTCAAGGTTATGGAAGATGTTTCAAGAGGCAATGGGAACCAAGCTTTCCTTCAGCACTGCTTTTCACCCCCAGACGGGTGGGCAGACAGAGCGAGTAAATCAGATACTCGAGGATATGCTCCGTGCTTGTGTTCTGGCGTACGGAGCCAAGTGGGAGGATTGCCTGCCATTTGCTGAGTTCTCCTACAACAACAGCTATCAGTCAAGTCTTCAGATGGCACCATTTGAGGTGTTGTATGGATGCAAGTGCCATACTCCCCTCAACTGGTCGGAAACCGGAGAAGGATTAGTCTTTGGGCCAGACATCCTCCGCGAAGTAGAAGAGCAAGTTCAACTCGTCCGAGAGTGCCTCAAGACCGCCAAGTCAAGACAGAAGAGTTGCGCCGACTCTCACCGCCGAGAAGTGAACTTCTGTGCCGGTGACCATGTCTACCTCCGAGTCACGCCTCTCAAAGGGACCAAGCGTTTCCACGTCAAAGGAAAGCTTGCACCAAGATACATCGGCCCCTTCAAGATCACCGCAAGACGAGGAGAAGTTGCTTACCAGCTAGAACTACCTTCCGAGCTATCAGACGTGCACAACGTGTTCCACGTGTCACAGCTCCGGAAGTGTCTTCAAGTTCCCAACCGCCCCGACCTCTACAAGGACATCAACCATCAAGCCATCGACCTTCAGCCAGACCTCGCTTATTGTGAGAGGCTAGTTCGCATTCTCGATGAAGCAGAGCGTTGCACCCGAAGCCGCACCATCAAGTACTTCAAGGTCCAATGGAGCAACCACACTGAAGCAGAAGCAACCTGGGAGCGTGAAGACTATCTTAGATCTGAGTTCCCTTATCTCTTTAGCGCTTAGCCTAGGAATCTCGGGGACGCGATTCTTGTAAGGGGGGTAGGTCTGTCACACCCTGTGTTTGTATCACTTTGCTATGATTGGATTTACAAAATTTGGAACCAATTAAAACTTTTTGAGTGCATCCTTGTTTGAATTGTTGCTTGTTTGCTTGTTTGGTTGTTTGTGTATGGCACTCCTAGATTCTACTCCTCTCCATATTCATCCTCCTTGATCCAAACTTCTTGCCCAATGATCATGCCATGTGAATAGTACCCAAAACAATTTTTATCAAAATTTATTTTTACCAAAAAGGATTTATTCAAATAAGGTTTTCAAAAACCCCTCAGTTGAGGTTTGCACTACAAGTCCTCAAATTGGGTGGATCCTTTTTCCCCAAAGGATTTATTTGGAACCTACTATATATATGACTTCCTAAAACCACCAAATATTAATTTTAAAGATTATTTTTCTATTTTATTTAAAAGCTTTTTCTTAAAGCGAGAAATGGTTTTTCATAGGGAAAAATTATTTAAATGTATTAAAAATATTTGACAAAATTTAGGGAAACTCAGTGGACATATATTTTCCATATATATGAGTTTCAACACATGGTCATGTTCAAAAACATGGGCAAAACCCCTCAAAACCCTTTCTGTCAAAATCAAGCTTTTGAAATATTTCTATAAGAAATATTCTCAATAAATTCCAAGAAAATTCCATCAAGTCACAATTGTCATATGTGATGATCTTGCAAAGTTTCATCTCAATCCCAATTGATTTGCTTCATCAAAATATTCCAAAACCATTCCTGTCCAGAGCCAAATTTGAACAACTTTACATTGTGAAGTTTCTTCACTTGACCCCACACTTTGTGGGAATGTTCTAAACCCCAAATGAGAATGCTACACCAAGTGGTGGATTTGTGGGAAGTGAAATGCATGCCTAGATCTACAGAAATTTAATTCTGTTGATTTCTAGGGTTTCACAAAGTTACATTGTGAACTTTCTTCAATCAAGCTCAAACTTGGTGGTCAACCCTATTTCCAACCACCATTTGACCCTGTTAAAACTCATGGCAAGCAAACTCCATTTGCTTAGGTGGTAAAAACCCTGTTTGACCCCCTTATGCTATTCTCCATCACTCCAAAATTTTACCACAGTCCCTTACTGATATGCTTCACCTCCAGTAACTTCCTGTGGCTAAGGCTCAATGTCTAGGTGGGGTAAAAACCCATTTTTACCTTCTGGACAGCATGGCCAGCAACTATTTTACCTCCCCCTCCTCTCACCTCTACTCTCCCTAGCTTCTCCTAGCTCCTAGAGCATTTACAGGTCGTCCAGGAACTATGAGACATGCAGGGGCGCGTCCAGAGCACGCAAGCCTGCCATGGCATGCCAAAGGCACGCTCTAGAGCGCGCTACAGTGCATATCCGCACTGTAGCAGGAGCATCCCGAGGCCCCCCGATAGCATTGGGATGGGGGAAGATGTCCCCCGAGATGCCCTCGACGTCCGCAAACCGTCACCCTGTCGGCCCCTCCTCATTCTCTCTCCGGCGGCCTCCCCCACGCGTGCCCGACACTGCCCAGCTCGGCCATTAGGCAAGATCACACGCGCGCGCCTCCCCTTCTCTCTCTATCGCTCCCCCTGGCCTAGACCTACCCCACGAGCACCCAGACACGGCCCCTCCCCCTCCCGTGGCCTCTGGCCTCGGCCACGACCTCGCCGGTGCACCACCGTTTGGTGGACTCACGTCCGCCTATAAATAGGCCTCCCCAGCCTCGCATCTGCCCTCCTCTCGCTTCCCCCTCCCCCAATCGACCACCCTAAGCACCCGTTTGAGCTCCCGAGCCCCCCGTGCCCAGATCGAACCAGGGACCCGCCGCCTCGGGTCTCCGGCGATCTCCAGGTAGCAAGCCCCTCCGGCCCTCCTTCTTCTTCAGGTGCTCCTCCCTCACCCCACTGATGAGTTCCCCCCTCTTCCCCGTCCATTTTGCAGCACGGGACGGCCCCGGCGACCCCCTCCCGAAGCATCTCCGCCGCGGGACCTCGTCGCCGGCGTCCAGGGCCTCCCCGTCGACCATCTCCGCCACCTCCCGAACGGCGGCAGCCTCCTGAGCTCATTCCCGTGCTTGCCTCACCTCGCCGTGCCTTCCTTCACCGTCGGTGAGCACCGGTCCCTGGGCAGAGGTAGACGACGACCTGCCAGTGGGGCCAGGTCGTCAGCCTCTCGCTCCCCTCCCGCGTCTCTCTCTCTCACTGCCCCGCAGGGCCCGCCCGTCAGGTTTAAACCTGGCGCGGCGCGGACGCCCGGTTTGCCTGGGGCTGGATTGCTCTGGGCCGGCCCAGTTGCGGCCAGATCTGGCCCAGGGCACAGTGCCCTTTTCTTTTTCCTTTTCTGTGGGGTTTTCCAAAAATCCCACAGCTCCAAATAAAAATCCAATGCCCAATATTTTTCCACCATAAATCTTATAATAATCTGTAGAATTTAACAGTGCCACTTGTGCATTTTTGTTTAAAGGTTTTACATAGTGATTTTAATTAAAATCTAGTTTTTAATATTTTTAGCCTCTGTTTAAATAGTTTTGAAAATGTTTTTCACAACAAAACCTTAGACAAACATTTTTAGTATAGCTTGTAGTATTTATCAGAATAGGGTAACATTTTAGAAGTAAAGATTGTGCTCTGTTTTTGTGTGATGCTTATTTTTGCCCGTTTATTCCGCGACAATAGATTGCGTTGTTGACGAAGGGATTGGACACGAAGACTTTGAAGACCCCGAAGAATTTGTTGAGCCAGGCAAGCAGCCCTTTGACCATGTCTATGAAACCTCTTTTTGGATGGCATATAGCACATTATTTCTCGATGATGATCATGTTGATGTGGTATCCCCTTCGGTGGGATGCCTCCGTTACTTTCTTGTTGATACTTGCATCGTGCATGACCCTACCTCCTTATGAGGGTTGTGCGGGTGGGAGTAGTTAGGTTGCTAAGTAGTTGCTACACAAATTGGGACGGGAATATGCATGGTGATGGTAACAAAATGATTTCAAAGACTTTTCGAAAACCCCGTCGGGTGCCACTAATGCCCGAGGGAGATGATGTTGTGCTAGGTAACCACTTTGTTGATTACTTTGATGGGTACTAGCATAGAGCCCGCATTACTAGTGGCGGGAGTGACGTGGTCACTCTCGATACGGGGTCGTGCCGGTAAGGGCGATTATGTGTTGTCTTCACAGGCACCGGGCACACCGTTGGTCCCTGCATGGATGATACTTGTGATGTACATCATGTGGGCTGGGTACCAGTCGTGTGGACTCTTTGTTTAGTATCGTCAGGGGAAAGGCAATGTTCGGGTACTTACCTCGGGTATGGACAATACCGTGAGTCGTGGTTTGACACGGAAGTTTCCCGAGTCTTGTGGGTAAAGTGTGCAACCTCTGCAGAGTGTCAAACTATTCGAATAGCCATGTCCGCGGTCCAGGACAGTTGGAGGTCCTGCTTAAACTACGTCCGGTGTTTTCACAAACTTGGTGTGTGTGTGTGTGTGTGTGTGGATGACACAAAGGTGATACTTGAGCCAAGTCCAAGGACTTGACATGATGATGAACATGAGATGTTCAACCCCTGCTTATGATGATAACTGAAACTTGGTCACATGAATACCTGTCAACAGTTGATGCATGCTTACTCAAGGTTACTTGATCATATCATTGCACTTAAAATCAGCTTTCTACAAAACTTACCTACTTAGTGCTATATCATGCATTGTTATACCTTGTTCCACAACTTGGGTTGCTTGCGAGTACATTCAAAGTACTCATTGGCTTGCCACTGGTTATTTAATTGGCCAGGCATGGAAGAGCAGGATTATGGCGAAGAGTTCGTTGATGACGAACATGCGAGCTAGGACGCTTCCCAGTCAGAATGCCTGTAGGTTTAAGGCAGATGGCATGGGTTCACGCTTTCGATCAAGATTTCCGCTGCTTGTTATGTTTAAGTGTTTGGCCCTTGTGGCCCTATCTATGTAAGACTAGACCTTCATGGTCTTTATTTGTGTAAGACGCTAAATGTGGATGTAAGACTCATGTTATTCAGCTTCTGTGTGTTCAGTGAGCATTGATCTCTGGGATCACTGTACACGTGCATTCGGTGATCACGACTTATGAGTCGGGGTCCCCACATGTCATCGCCGAGCCCACCTCTGCATCATCGACAACCACTTTGCAGGCGAAGACCGCCTTTGGGCTGGGCAAACATGTGCTCCTGTTCCCCTTCAAAATTGGCCGTTGTGGGATCCCTTTCCGCCATTGCGACAAGGGAAGAGGACCCGGGCCATCGCTATATATAGAGGCTAGGCCACACCGTAGAGGGGGATCCAAAACCAGCCGGTTCACTCATCACTACCAGGCCGACAGTAAGCCAAGAACGCCTCGGGAGCGCCTTCACGAGGCTCCAAAACACTGTACTAGTTCATCCACCAAACCTCCACGAGAGGCAATCCACCAAAGCAGGAGTATGGTATTACGCTTCGCAGCGGCCCGAACCTGGGTAATCCACCGTGTTCATCTTCTTCCTCGCCATCGCGCGAGTTCTTTACTGTATTCATCGAGTAGCGAGATAGGTTGGACGAGAGGCTGCAGGGGGACTTCGCACACGCCCCTGTGTTCGAATCTTAAGGGTTTTGCGGAGCCCGAAATCTGACATAATCCGTTTTTGAAAACACACACACGACTTTCTCCGGTACACCACGTCTTTATCAAGTGGCTATCTAGCACCACATGTCCCTCGGCCATTAGTGGCACCCGATGTGGTTTTCGAAATGTATTTGAAAATACTCTTGTTTCCATCACCATGGATATACCCATCCCACTTGCATAGCAACTACTTTAGCAACCTATCTACTTCCCACCGACACAACTCTAAGCGGAAAGTAGAGTCATGGCAATGCAAGTATCAACGTGGAAAGTAACGGGGTCAACCTGTGGTCACCACATCCTCATGATTACAATGCATCAAAATAAAGTGTTATATGCCATGCATAAAAGGGTTTCATCGACATGGTCAAGGGGCTGCTTGCGTGGCTCAGCAAAGTCTTCGAGGTCTTCAAAAGCTTCTGGTCCAACTTCTCCATCAACAATGTAATCTATTGTCAAAATATAATGGGCAAAAATAAGAACACCGCAAAAACAGGGAAAATACATCACTCCTAAACATGTCAACTCATTTTTTTTTATACTAGAGTGAACACTAAAAATAACATAATTCCTAGTTTTTGGGTTTGGAGTGCCAAAAATAGAGAAAAGGATTTAAACATGTCACACCCTGTGTTTGTATCACTTTGCTATGCTATGGATTTACAAAATTTGGAACCATTTAAAACTTTTGGAGTGCATGTGCTTGTTTGAATTGTTTGATGCTTGCTTGTTTGGTTGATTGTGTTATGGCACTCATAGATTCTTCTTCTCTCCACCTTCACCTTCCTTGATCCAAACATCTTGCCCAATGATCATGCCATGTGTATAGTACCCAAAACTATTTTTATCAAATATTATTTTGGCCAAAAAGCATTTCTTGAAATTAGGTTTTTCAAAAACCCCTGAATTGAGATTTGTACTGCAAGTCCTCAAATTGGGTGGATTGTTTTGCCCCCAAAGGCTTTATTTGGAACCTACTATATATAAGATTTCCCAAAACAAGCAAATATTAGTTTTAAAGGTTATTTTACTATTTTATTTAAAGGCTTTTTCTTAAGGCCAGAAATGGTTTTCCATAGGGAAAAATTATTTAAATGCTTTGAAAATATTTGAGAAAATTTAGGAAACTCAGTGGACATATATTTTCCATATATACGAGTTTCAACACATGGTCATGTTCAACATAATGGGCAAAACCCTCCAAAACCATTTCTGCTTAAATCAAGCATTTGAAATATTTCTATAGGAAATATTCTCAATAAAATCCAGGAAAATTCTAGCAAGTCACACATGCTATATGTGATGATCTTGCAAAGTTTCATCTCAATCCCAATTGATTTGTTCCACCAAAATATTCCAAAACCATTCCTGTCCAGAGTCAAGTTTGAACAACTTTACATTGTTAAGTTTGTCCTATTGACCCCAAACTTTGTGGACATGTTCTAACCCCCAAATAATGAAACCACACCAAGTGGTGGATTTGGGAGAATAGGATTGCATGCCTGGATCTACAGAAATCTGATTCTGTTGAATTCTAGGATTTTTCAAGTTTGTACTGTCAACTTTCTTCAAATCTCCTCAAACTTGGTGGTCCACTCCATACTTACCTACACTTTGAACCTGTTAAATCTCAAGTCGAGCAAACTCCATTTGCTTGCCCAAATCTTCATCAAACACCTTCTGCCAGAATTGTAAAAACTATGTTTGACCCTCTTTCACTATTCTCCTTCACTTCAAACTTTTACCACAGTCCCATATTGTTGTATTTTCCCTCCAGTAAGAAACCCATGGCTCAGCTCAATGGTTAAGTGGGGTAAAACCCCATTTTACCCTTCTGGACAGCAAGAATCTCATTCTCTCTCCCCCTCCCCTCTTATTCTATCGACCTCCCAGAGCATCCAATGCTATATTCCAATTGTTTAGACCCTCCTAGACCCCCTAGACATGGTTGGCCGCGCCCAGGATGTCGTTAGCATGCCATGGCATGCCAAACGGGCGCTCCAGAGCGCGCTACAGTGCCCGACCGCACTGTAGCCGCCGCCCTATGCATGGCTTCGACAGCCTCGGGCCTCCCCCTCTCGCCTCTTGGCCGCCTCGACGTCCGTGACATGCAACGCAGTCGGCCCACCTCCTCCCTCCTCCTCCTTCTCCCTCCTCCCGCGCGTGCCGAGCGCAGTCTGGCTCGGCCAGTGAGCAAGCTCCCATGCGCGTGCTCTCCCCCTCTCTCTCTTGCCTCCCTCGCCCGTAGACCAACCCCAGGAGCACCCTCGGGCAAGCCCCGTGTGCTCTCTCCTCCTCCAGAGACCAGCTCGACCTCACCGGCGCACGGGTCTGCGGTGGACTCGCGCCCCGTCTATAAAAGGCCTCCTCGAGTTCCCCTCTCTCCTCCTCTGGCCCACTCCCACTCCCAATCGACCGCCAAGAGCCCCCATTCGAGCTCCCCGAGCACCAGTGCTCGAGATCGACCGAGGCGCCGCCGCGTCGGGGCTCCGTCGATCTCGGGTTACCGGCCTACTCTGGTCCTCCTCTCTTCCTCTCTGGAACCTTGGGGTCCCCCTGACCCTTTTACCCCTCCTCTCCGCTCGATTTGCAGCAACAAACAGCCCCGACGATCACCTCCCGAGCCCTCCTCCGTGGCGACCTCGTCGCTGGGGAACCCCTAAGCCCCGGCGACCAACTCCACCTCCAGAGGAACGGCGGCTCGACGCTGAGTCCATCCCCACCTTCCGCTCAACTCGTCGTGCCCTCCTTCGCCGCCGGTGAGCTCCGCCTCCTCCTTGTTGAGAGGAAGGAGATGACAGGTGGTCCCCACCTGTCATCCTCTCCTCCCTCTCTCCTCCTCTCTGTGTGGCTTCCCGCCGGGCCCTGCCCGTCAGGTTTGAACCTGGCGCGCGCGGGGGCGCCGGTTCGCCTGGGCTGGCTAGTTGCTGGGCCGGCCCAGCTACTGGCTGGCTCTGGCCCAGGGGTACAATGGCCTTTTCTTTTCTTTTTCTTTCTGATATTCCAAAAATTCCATAGGACAAAATAATTGTCCTATTGACATAATGTTTCCACTACAAATCCTATAATATTGTGTAGTATTTATTGATGCCAATTGTGAAATTTTTTGAAAACATTTTATGTACTGTTTTATTTTAAAACCCCTTTTTAGGCATTTTTAGCCACTGTTCACAGAGTTTTCAAAATCTTTTTCACAAAAAAACCTTAGGAAAATATTTTTAGTTTATATTGTAGTGTTTTACAGAGTAGGGTAACATTTTAGAAGAGGAGTTTGTGCTCTGTTTTGTTGTGATTCTTATTATTGCCGTTATTATCGCGACGATAGATTGCGCTGTTGACGAAGAAGTTGGACCCGAAGACTCCGAAGACCCCGAAGACTTTGTTGAGCCAGGCAAGTAGCCCTTTGACCATGTTAAGAAACCATTTTCATGCATGTCATATAGCACTTTATTTCGTTGTATTGATCATGATGATGTGGTGACCACTTCGGTGGGATGCCTCCGATACTTTCTTGTTGATACTTGCATCGTGCATGACCCTACCTCCTTATGAGGGTTGTGTGGGTGGGAGTAGATAGGAAGCTTAGTAGATGCTACGCAAATGGGATGGGGATATGCAAGGTGATGGAAACAAAAGTGTTTTCAAAGACTTTTTCGAAAACCCCGTCAGGTGCCACTAATGCCTGAGGGAGAAGATGATGAGCTAGGTAACCACTTGATAAAGAATTGGTGTACCGAAGCAAGTGAGTGTGTGGGTTTTCGAAAACGGATTAGATTTAAGATTTGTCGACCGTCCCAACCTTACATGCACAACCACGATACCCCTTATGGGACGGGGACTTGTTGATTACTTTGATGGATACTAGCAGGGAGCCCGCAGTACTAGTGGCGGGAGGGTATGAGTTACTCTCTCGGTACGGGGTCGTGCCTGGTAGGGCGACAATGCACTGTCTTCACAGGCACCGGGCACACTGTTCTGTTCCTTCATGGCTGGTACTATGTGGAGCGATGCTCGTGTTTGTACATCATGAAAACACGGACCAACGAGTGGACTCTTTGTTTAGTATCGTCAGGGGAAAGGCATTGTTCGGGTGCTTACCTCGGGTATGTAATATACTGCGAGTCGTGGATGATACGAAAGTTCCCCGAGTCTTGTGGGTAAAGTGTGCAACCTCTGCAGAGTGTAAAACTATTCGAATAGCCGTGTCCATGGTCAAGGACAGTTGGGTGGTGCTGCTTAAGCTACGTCCAGTGTTTTCACAAACTTGGTGTGTGTGTGTGTGTGTGTGTTTGACACACACATGATACCTGAGTTAAGTCAGATGACTTGACATGATGATCGGACATGAGATGTTCAAACCTTGATTCATATTGATATATGTAACATGTTCATACGGATACCTGTTACTTGTTGATGCATGCTATCACAAATTATTTTGAACATGACATTGCACTCAACATTAGCTTTCCGCAAAACATACCTACTTAGTGCTATATCATGCATTGTTATACCTTGATCCAAAACATGGGTTGCTTGCGAGTACATTCAAAGTACTCATTGGCTTGCCACTGGTTATTTAATTGGCCAGGCATGGAAGAGCAGGAATATGGCGAATAGTTCGTTGGTGACGAACATGCGAACTAGGACGCTTCCCAGTCGGAATGCCTGTAGGGTTAAGGCAGATGGCATGGATCTACGCTTTCGACCAAAATTTCCGCTGCTAGTTATGTTTGTTATTTGGCCTTCATGGTCCTATCTATGTAAGACTTGACCTTCATGGTCTTTATTTGTGTAAGACGCTAAGTATGGATGTAAGACTCTTGTTATTCAGCTTCTGTGTGTTCAGTGAGCATTGATCTTTGGGATTACTGTACACGTGCATCCGGTGATCACGACTTATGAGTCGGGGTCCCCACAAAACAGTGAATTAAAATACTTTAAATAGGGTTTTAATTAAGAACAGTATAGAAAACATGTTCCAAATGGTGCACAAGTGGCACCATTAAATAGGTTGGATTTTAACAAGATTTTAGGAGTTGGAATTACTGCATTAGGATAAATATATGGACCTGAGTATTTTTTGCAAGACACAGAGAAAAAGAAAACAAAAAATCGAACAGACTGGCCAGGCCAGATCTGCCCACAGCTAGGTCGGCCCAGAGGCATGCCAGCCCAAATGAGCCAGGGCCCGCGCGCCGCAAGGTTTTAAACCTGATGTGTGGGCCCCAGGCGTCAGCAGCAAAGAGCAGAGGAGAGAGAGAGGTGAGGATGACAGGTGGAGCCCACCTGTTATCTTCAACCTCGCGGCCAGAGGAGATCGGGGCTCACCGTCGGCGTTCTAGGCCACGACGAGGGCAGGCGAGTGCGGGGATGGGCTTAGGGGCGAGCCGCACTTCGGCTAGAGGTGGAGGTGGCCGAAGAGGAGGAGCAGTTCATCGGTGACGAGGTCCTGCGACGGAGGAGCTTCGGGAGGTGGTCGCCGGGGCTATTTCTTACTGCAAACAGTGCGGGAGAGAGAGGGGAATGGGTCAGGAGCTCGCTGCGGTTCCAAATCGAGTGACAACAAAGGCGGGGGAGGTTCCTACCAAGCGAATCGACGGCGTCCCGAGCCGGCGGCGCTCGGCTCAATCCCGGGCACAGAGGGCAGGAGGGGAGCTGGGGTGCTGCTGGTGGTCGACTGGGGTTGAGAGAGGGAGACTATAGTGGAGAAACGGGCACGAGGGAATCTTAAGTAGGGGGGACGAGGTGCACCGCGGACCCGTGCGCCGGCGAGGTCATGGCCGATGCTGGAGGCCTTGGGAGCACATGAGGGTGTGTCTGGGCATTGGTTGAGATGGTCTACGACCTGGAGAAGGGAGAGAGACTGGGGAAAGCGCCAGGAGCTCGCACGTGTGAAGCCTGTGACTGGCCGAACGGGGCGGCGTCAGGCACGCGTGGCAATGGTCGATGGAGAGAGAGAGAGTAAGGGTCCGACAGTGTGGCGTGTCCCAGACGCCGAGTGGGTGAGAGGGACAAGTTCCCGCCTCCCCAGGTTGTCGGGGCTCGGGATGGGTGCCTGCTATAGTGCAGGCTGGCACTGTAGCGCGCTCGAGAGCAAACGTATGGCATGCCAAGGCATGTCTCATGCGGCCTGGTCGTGGCCTATGGTGTCAGCTAGTTCCTGGAGGTTCTGGAGATTCTCTAGGATCCTTGGAAGGTAACGAAATGGTAGAAGTAAAAGGAAATGGAGTTGAAAGGGGTGCTGACTTGGTAAAACAGTGAGGAAATGTGGGTTTTTACTGACCTCAATTAGTGAGCAATGACCTGAGGTTTTTACTAGAGATAGGAGAGGGTCAGGGGGAAGTGTGGTAAAAATTTGGGGTCAAGGAAAACAAGGTAAGTGGGGGAGATAGTAACTTTAGAAAATCACGAGAAGGTGTTTGTTGTTGGTTTGGGCAAGGTAAAAGATTATCATTGCCATGAGATTTAACAGGAGTGAATGGTTGTTAGAAATTAGGTTGATCACCAAGTTTGAGTTTACTTTAAGAAAGTTGCCAATGTAAATTTGGCAAACCCTAGAAATCAACAGAATTTAGATTTCCTTAGATCTATATAGGTTAATCTATTTTCCTTGATGGACCACTAGTTATGTATCCATTATTAGGGGATTATAATATGCCCACAAATTTTGAGAGCAAATGGAGATACTTTACAATGTAAAGTTCATTAGTTTCGAATCTGGACAGATAGGGTTTTGGGACACTTTTGTGAACCAAAACTATTTTGATTGGAATTAAACTTTGCAAGATCATCACATTAGGCAGATGTGACTTGATATAATTTTTCTAGATTTATTTGACTGTATTTCTTTTAGAAATATTTCAAATACTTCTAATATCCAAAAAGGGTTTTGGAGTGTTTTGTCCAATATTTTTGAAAATGACCATGTTTCGAAACTCTTATATATGGAAAATATATGTCCATTGTGTTTCCCTAAATTTTCTCAAATAATTTTGAAACATAAAAATAATCTTTCCCTATAAAAGACCATTTCTGGCCTCAGAAAAAAGCATTTAAATAAAATACAGAAATAACTTTTAAATTAATATTTTGGTGGTTTTGGGAAGTCTTATAGATAATAGGTTCCAAATAAAATCTTTGGGGCAAAACATTCACCCTAATTTGAGGACTTGTAGTACAAACCTCAATTCAGGGGCTTTTGAAATACTAAATTAAATAAATATTTTTTGGCCAAAATAATATTTTATAAAAATAGTTTTGTGTCCTATACACATGGCGTGGTCATTGGGCAAAGATTTGGATCAAGGAGATGAGTTTGGAGAGCAGGAGGATTTTTGTGAATTAAAACAAAAACAAGTAGACAATCAAATAACGATCAATTCAAGCATCACATGCACACAAAAAGTTTTAATTGGTGCAAAATTTTAAACTTATAATCATAGCAAAGTGGTACAAACACAGGGTGTGACAATACAGCCATCAGTGTATTCAATCAGATAGAATCTGGAGTGCCCAACAACGCACCTACTATACTTGTGTCCTCTATGTGCAGAATCATGTCTTCCCGCATATGAGGCTTTGTCTAGAAGCCATGAGTGGATTGCCCTGTGTTGATCAAGCGCTAGATTGTCTTTGAGATGTTGTACTGCTGCCCATTGTCGTCGATAAGGAAGATTGGAATGAGGAGTTGATTCTTCAGTTTTATGCAACACTCCACATCTCACGCTTCAGCAGAGATATGAAGACATGGGCCCTCAATTTCATGGTCAGAGATGAACATATCAAGGCCCCATCTAGTGAACTCTTTGTCACCACTCCACTTGTTGCGTCTGGTGAAGAGTTTCATCCTCGATCTACTGCCCAATATGATAGAGATGCTTACACTCATGAATCCAATGGCTCCTGATGCGCCATGCCCCACACATTTCCTTGTTGAAAATATTCAGTATTTGCTGAAGACTATCTTACATATTCTTTGTCATTCATTCTTTCCAATCAAGGGACACTCTTCATGAAGCAAACTTGAAGGTGCAATGGAGACAATTGTACACAATGTCGTCTATGGCATCCGCTTTAATCTTCAAGACTTCTTTATGCGCCAACTTGCTACTTCTGGGATGGACCTATTTGAGCCAAAACTCTATGCTCCTTGGATCATGTGCTTCATCAAGAGAAGATCTGACACTCTACTTGCCATCAGCTTGTAACCATGTTGTTTTTCTTCCCGAAGTTGAAGTCATTCATGAAGATATCTATCCTTCTAAGGGCAAGAATCCAATTGTGGAAGGTGCAAGTGGCACTGCTAATGTTGAAGGTCTACACATACCAAGTGATCCCTCTAAGGCGGGACTGATTGGTGCCTTTTGCCAACCACAGCCCAGTGTCACTGCCACCGAAGCCACTACTAGCACTCTTCCTCAACAACCACAGCCTAACAGGGTACACGTGATGACTGACAGAGAGCTTCTGATCTCTTTGCATCAAAAGCAGGATAGGCATCATGAGTGGACCAAGCGTCAAATGCAAAATCTTATGTCTGACCTCAATCGCATTCAGAATTTATCAATGAAGAAGGCCTTTGTTTCTCATGAAACCAGCAGGCGTGCTTGGAAGTCTTTGACGCTAATGGCTTTGGAGGATGATCTTCAAGAGGATGGCTTCAGACGAACGTTAAAATTTTGTTTTCCTCTGCCTCAAACTGAGACTTGGCGTAAGACTCCGTATCTTGAAGATAGTGACTACTCATCTTCGTCCCAAACAGTTCACGCAAATCTTACAGATGGTGAAGCTGAAGACGTCACCTCTCCTCTAGCGCCTGAGACCCAAAACGACATTGCATCAGGCCCTTCTCCTCCGCCCAACACCAATGCCATTCCAGATGCTCCATCATCTTCGACTCCTGCTGGGAACAAGTAGATCCCAATGTCTTCTCCCTTTTTGGTCATTCGATGACAAAGGGGACAAGTATGGAGTTGATAGTCTTCAAACGGGCTTTTGGGCAGGGTTTTGTATAATTTTTTTCTAAGTTCACAACTTTCGTTATGTTCATTTTATGCTTTGGGTTGTAAAACTTGAGTCCTGATGGACGTCTGCACACTTTATGCTATCCAAACTCTTGCGCGTTTTAAGTTAATCTCATGTGCTCGAAGTCATTCCAAAGACGTCCATTATTCATTGTGCATATCATTATCTTCATATCATGTTGTATGCACGATATTGGATTCCAAAATATAGGGGGAGATCTCCACAATTAAAACCTGCCATGTGCTTTTGCATTCAAAAGCAAAATCTTCAGAAGCACATCTTTAGGGGGAGCTCTCTATATCTTGCAATCAAAATTTCCAAGTCCTTATCTTCATATTTTTTATCCCCGTTGAAAACTTAAACCAGTTTGTCATCAATCACCAAAAATGGGAAATTGTACATATAGTGCCACCCCTTATTAGTTTTGGAGTATTGAAGACAAATGTGGTTGAAGGACTAATGTGTTTGTGAGAGTTCATAGGACAACACAGATAGAAGTCCCGCGAGATTCAGTTTAACTGTCGAAGACGACCCCTAAAAATGTCCGAAGACATCGAAGACAGTTGAAGAAAATGGTGGTGTGTGAAGATAAGCGCATGAAGATAATGAGATGCGAAGAGTTTTCTTTTGGTAGTTTTGTTTTCTTCTTTCTTGAGTCATAGGAACCACCATATTGTTAAGTGGGGTCCAAGTAATTGAAGTCAGAAACTGACGTGATGCTCAACCCAAACACCTATGTCTTCGCATGAAGACAATGGGAGAAATTCTCTTCCAGAGTTGGTTGAGTCAGCATTGCTTGCAGCCCAAGTAATGTTGTTGCGTGAGTCTTTGAAATTTGGCCGTTGGTACACGTGTCGGTTGGCCACTGACCAAGGGTCATTTCAGTCATATCGTGTCAGGTTGTCCACCATAAGTTGGCTAGCTACTCAGAGTTATTGCATGGCTATTGTCGTTTGAGAGCAGCCCACCTCGAAGACTTTGAGAGAGAAAGATCATGTGAGGATAAACCCCAAACATCTAGAGCCAGAGTGTTTGAGCATCACCGAAGTCATTCTGTTTCGAGAGAACCAAAGACTTTTTACACTTGAAGACTGTGTATCTTCCAAACGGTTAGGCATCATGGTCTAGAGCATCCAAGAGCCATTGTGGATTGCTAGGTGACCTAGTTTGTGAAGGTTTTGAAAGTCTACCTTGAAGACTTACCAGAGTGATTGGGTGAGGTCTAAGTGACCTTGGATCAAGGGGAATAAGGTGAAGATGAGTTCTTCAGAGTTAAATCTCAGCCTCCCCAACCAAACGTATAGTTGTCATAGCAATTGGAACTGGTCCAACAAATCTCGTGTCTTCGTCAAGCAACTGGTTCTGTCGTTTTCACATCTTTACCTTTCGTATTGAATTGTGAAGTCATTGCTTGCTCTTCTCTATGTGAAGACATTCATCTCATTTCCATTTGTCTTCGTACTATCTAAGTTTATCTTCGATACATCTTAGCTTGCATGACTATTATGCCTTACTTGCGTGAATGTCTTCATCATGTTTCATGTTCTGCCTAGACTAGTGATTGTTATCCCCATCTGATCCTGATTAGCTTCCGCATTCTTCGAATACATTGCATGTTTTGAAGTCATTCATAAAAATCGCCTATTCACGCCCCCTCTAGTCGATAACTAGCACTTTCACAGATTTACTTATTGAAAGGACTATGATTGATCCCCTATACTTGTGGGTCATCGAAAACCAACTAACATTTTCATTTACGATAGGAGTAGTTAACATTTAGATGAAGAGCATTTCTGAAATTGTTCAATCGCAAAGACAGTAATTTCTGCATTTACTCCAACAGGAAAGCGACTGTCAAAACTACTCCTGACTACTGCCTGAACAAACAGTCACCCTAGCTTCGAATGAGTATATATAGGAGATGCAAACATGTGTAGTTCCTATAATTATTTTGGACCAAGTGAAATCCATGTCAAGCAAAGGAACATCTTGGAGTATCAAATTTCAGCTATATGGACTTAGATGCAGTATGTTAGATGGAGCTAGATGCAGGTGAATGCATTTAACTGAAATTTTCGGTAAAGTTTTTTAGTAAAGTCAACACAATTTCTCCAGTCTAGTGAACAAATTTGCAAACAATGCAGCAATCCAGTGGACCTTTTTACAAGAAAATAAGGTGGCAGGAAAAGATGGCAAGAAAAGGGAGACCTTTTTACTATGATGAGCTCTTTGCCATGATGCAGATGCAGGTGTGTGGCACCAGTGTGCAGATGCACGTGTGTCAGGACTGGCTTC
Source organism: Elymus sibiricus (assembly GCA_039707655.1). Classification (NCBI taxonomy): domain Eukaryota; kingdom Viridiplantae; phylum Streptophyta; class Magnoliopsida; order Poales; family Poaceae; genus Elymus; species Elymus sibiricus. Next base: position 212,667,603 of record CM077665.1, on the reverse strand, counting down.
TTGGTCAACAACATACATCCACGTGGACAAGGAGGAGGAGGTGTAGGTGTGTGGCACCAGCGAGGTGGTGGTCGGTGTTGGGCAGGGAGAGAGATGACCCACCGTGGAGTCTGAGAGAGGGGGGCGCCGCCGTGCTTGGCAACATACACTCCCACTACTCTAGTTCTGGACAGGCAGCGCTGCAACTTAGGGAAAGTATGTAGTACTTCATCGTCAGGGTCCTGATGGTTGTCCCCCTTGAAGCAGATCTTCATCCACTACGATATAAAGATGGAAACCAAGAGTGGACGGTTTGGTTAAAGAACTTAGGGAAAGTATATTTGATGAAGTCAGCGTCTTCCCAAGTAGCTTCTTCAGGAGACATATTGAGCCATTGTACTAGTCATTGAGCACCAAATGTTGGCGGTCCTGGAACTGATCTTGTTTCTAGAACGGCTATAGGAGCAACTTCGAGTTGTCCAGATGCATCCACAAAAGCAAAACCAGGGGAAGGAATTACAGCTAGACCAAGGTGTTTCTTCAATTGACTAATGTAAAATACATCATGTATTTGTACTCTGGGAGGTAGTTGTAACTTGTAATAAGCGTTGCCAATCTTGTGTAATATCATGTATGGACCATAAATTGCTAATTTCAGCCCTATTTTTATGTCTGTAATACTGACAGTAGTATGGGGGGTACGTAGGAGTAAGGGCGAAACCTAGCTACAGCACAAGTGTAACACTCTGATGTATGAGTTCGGGCCCCACTCGGAAATGGTAAAGACCCTACGTCTCGAGCCCTGAGGCTTAGTGTTTGCTTATGTGAGTATCTGAATACAGGGAGTTCGTCACCCTCGCTCCGGCGCCAGGGGGTGGCTTATATAGAGTGCGCCACCTCCAGCCGAGTGCCATTACTAGGGCATTAAATGATGATAACTGCTGGAGTTACTGGTAACGGCTGTGTTAACTAGAGGCGTTACAGGTAATGTAGTCTTCACATCACTTTATACTAATTAAGTCCCTCGAACATTGGAGCTCCCACGTCGCCTCTGCTTCTTCACGTCCGAGTGCTTAAGCCGACTGGTTGATGACGTCCGAGTGACTTTGAGGATCCGAGTGGATCTGGTACGTACGTCCGAATGCCAAAGTAGTCCAGAGACTTCCATGAACTTGTAGGACCCCAGGTGTCCTTCAGATGTAAGGTCCATGACCCTGCCAAGGGTAGGTGACCTCATCAGTAGCCCCCGAATCGGTTGAGGTTTGGGGGACGAGTGACCGACGTGACGTGACTTCGGTGGCGTTTCGGAAATGCTCGTAAACGAATCGGGTCGTCTCACACTCGGCAATGAAACCACAACCGATTCAGGTTGGATAATTTCCGAATGTCCAGAACAGCTTGACTAGTTGAGTCACTCGACTTGGGTCTGATCTGCTCCCGGGAGAGGTGATCCAAAGTTTTGGGAATGAGATTGTAAGGACTTGCACTTGCTCTTGGAACAGCTGACAATTTGTCCGAGTGGTCGACGGATCTTTTTTGTTCACTCGGAGAATTAAGGTACGTCGGAATGCACCAGTGGGCACTGAGCCTACTCGGTCCATGACGCAGTGAAATCTCCGACGGTTTCGAAACCATGGGGAAGCACGCGCGCATGTGGCAGTTGTGTCAGGGAAATGGGGAAAGTGGCCGCGGCGCCTCGATTTTTGCGCCGCGGATTTTGCCACGCGTCCCCGCACTGCTGCTCCAAAGATTTTGGGGATCTGCTTGCGTTCGTTGATTGCGCGACAGCGGCAGATCCAACGGCCATGATTTCGTAGAGACAGGGCATATAAACTGACCGGGAGGGAGACAAAGAGGGACATCTCTTACTCCACAACCCCTCCAATTTCATTTTTCCTTCGCCGAGAGCTCCACTCGCCCCCCGTTCCACCGATTCGTCGTCTCACCTTGCCGGAGATGACGAGGAGCGCCACCGCGAAGGCCGAGAAGGCGAAGAAGGCCTCGCGTGGGTCCTCTTCGAGCGCGGGCGCCCCGGCGGGCTTCGTCCAGGGGGATTGGATGCCGCCGCGGACTTCCGCCAACCGGCTGATGGAGTTGGAGAGCCAGGGCCTCCTGGCTGCTGGGAGCTGGTAATTGCCGACGGCAGGCGAGGTCGAGCCCGCACCGCGTGGGGACGAGAGGGTCCTCCTCACGACCCACATCGACCGAGGTTATTCTTTGCCCCCTCACCCCTTCTTCCCGCTTTCTTGGATTTCTTTGGAGCTTAGCTACATCACCTTCCTCCCAATGCAATCTCCTACCTCGCTGCCTTCATTTCCCTCTACGAAAATTTCCTTGGTTGCCACCCCCATTGGGGCCTTTTCAAACACTTGTTCACGTGCCAAGTGATGATCATGAAGAAGTCCGCACAGACGGGGGGAAAACGAATGTAGTCCAGCTATGTGGAGGCTTAGGTATCCAGTTGAGGGGGAAGGGTATCTCTTCATAGATGAATTCCCCCGACACAGTCAAGGGTTGGCAGGGGACCTGGTTTTATGTCCAGGACATCCCAATCGGAGAAGGCCAGTCGGGTCTTCCCCCGTACTTGGACGAACGCATTCAGCGCCTCGCCAAGCTTAATGTGTCTAAGGAGGAGAAGGTCGATGTAGATATCCTTGTGATCGCTGGTATCCCTCATGAACAAGGGCATCAACGGTCTGGACTTGTTGGAGGTCTTCTTCCAGAGAAGAATTCAACCACTGCAGGCCAGAGCCCACCCCATGTGGCAGTACTCGGGTCCGGGTGACTCCACTCGCACGCACCCAGAGGAGCTCAGCGTCGAGGCCGTGGAGAACAAACTCATGGCCATCACTCCAGCCCGGGACAATTCCAGGGGCACGAGGCGGGTGCCTCCGTTCTCGGTTGAGAATCCTGCAAATGAAGTAAGTTCCGAATGATGTTATTGTTTCCGAATGCTTATTGATAAAATTCTCGACTGGCGCAATTCTCACTCGACAGGCTTTCACGAGCATTGTGAGTTTGATTCCTGCTGTCAACAATGCCCCTGCTGATGTGGCGAGTGACAACGAGCGCCAAGTGGGCTCAAACGGCGAGGAAGAGTACGTGGTGGATAGCGAGGAAGGCGGAGAGGAAGAGGAGGAGGAGGAGGGGTCGGACCCAGGTGATGCGGCGGAGTCCTCTCCGTCGGAGGAGGTCCTGCCCGAGCCTCACACCAAGGCGGGCCAAGACCCAGGGGTCCGAGGAGGCCACTCCAAAGGGCCAGGTGGCGCCAAACCTTCCACGACCATCCTCTCCACTCGAACCTCGAAGCGGGGGCAAAGTGAGCCCGCCCCGTTGCCTGAGAAGATTGCTAAGTAGCCGAAGATCACCACCAACAAACCTCGGAAGGTTGTCTTTCCCAAGACCAAGATGAATGTGCCAGTGGACTCAGTGTAAGTGTCTTCGAACCGTCTGCCATATCGAATATGTAGCCGAGTGACCTGACATTCCGAGTGATTTCACTGTAGTGCTGATACATCGACCGCTTTGCTAGAGAAGGACAAGGTCGATGTTGGCGCCGCGTCTTTGAAAGGTAATTCCTGATTTCACTTGGAAATGATCTTTGATTTCTGTATCTCTTTTTGGAGCTTGCTCTTGAATGATATTCGAATGTTCGCAGGACCACGCGAAGTGATAGAGCTTGATGCGGACGACAAGGTCAACCCGCCGAATCCCTCCGCCGACGTAGACGTCGTGATGCGGGATGCTTCACCTGCCAAGGCACCAGCGCCTGCTCAGAGGGCCCCTTCTGGGGCTGAAACTGGACTCGGATCTCCTCTGCCAACTCCTCCTGCAACTGGCACCTTCAATCTGTCCCACGTCCAGGAGGACCAGGTGGGGGCGAGCAAAGAAGCGTTGATCCAGCTGAGGCTGATGAACGACAAGCTGAAGGAGGCCCGTGATGCTGGCGAGGCTCTGGAGAAGAATGTCCAAGTAAGCATTCTTGTAAGTACCTTCTCCAGTCGAAAATTTTGCGTCGTATGTATTTTTTGAAGTCCCGAGTGGGTTTGCGTCGGGGGCACACCCACTGGGTGTTCACCGATTCTAGTGGGGGCGCGCTTAGCCCACCCAGTGGGTGTAGTCCCCGCGACTGTCATCGACTGAAGCAGTCGGCGGGAGTCTCAGAATCCGAATGACGTAGTTGTAGACATACTTGTCGAAGAGGATGCGGCGATGGTCCATGGACCAGAGCTTCTCGACGTTGAGCGTCGCGGTGTAGATCCTGTAATTCTCCGGTGGGGGCACGCTGGGCGCACCCACTGGGTGTAGTCCCCGACGCTACCATCGACTGAAGTAGTCGGCGGTAGTCTTAGAGTCCGAATGTAATAGAGTGTGATAGATAATCCCAAATGATGAGATACTTGTCGAAGAGGATAAGGTGATGTTCCATGGACCAGAGCCTCTCGACGTTGACCGTCGGGGTGTAGAACCCATAGTTCTCCAGTGTGGGCGCGCTGAGCGCACCCACTAGGTTTAGTCCCCGAGACTGCCGTCGACTGAAGCAGTCGGCGGGAGTCTGAGAATCCTAATGATGTACCTGTAGACGTACTTGTCGAAGAGGATGCGGTGATGGTCCATGGACTAGAGCCTCTCAACGTTGACCGTCGGTGTGTAGAACATGTAGTTCTCCAGTCGGGGCGCGTTGAGCGCACCCACTGGGTGTAGTCCCCGAGGCTACCACTGATTGAGTCAATCGGCAGCAGTCTGAGTAGTCTGAATGGTTTTGAACCTTAATCTTATACCCAATTGTTGCTACTGATGTTCCGTTGTTTCTTGTCGGCAGAGCGTCTGCGAGCTCGGGACCAGCTACAACACCCTAGAAAAGGAGGCACATGACCTGCATATCAGCTTTGAGGCTGAGAAGACCAAGAATGCACATCTGGAGCAAGAGAAACGTTCACTCGAAGGTAAGCATGCCTTGCCCGATTGCTTTGAACTGGATCCTTTTCCCAATCCGACTGAAAGTACTTTATCAGATGTACATAGTGAAAATCTTCAACTTACTAAGAGACTCCGGGCTTCCATTTCTATAGAGACCATGAAGGAGGCCCTGGAGAAGAAAGACAGTGAACTGGCGTCTGCCCAGAAGGAAGCCAATCGGAAAATGAAAGAAGCTGAGGACAAGATGAAGTCACTCGAGAAGTGGGAAGAGGAGAAGAAGGCGTTGGAATAAGTTGCCAGGAGGTCTACAGCGGAAGCTGTCGAGGCTGAAACGAAGTTGAAGCAGGCCACTTCCAAGAAGCTCGAATTGGAGAAGTTCATCGAAGACTGCTGCAATGAGATGAACGAAAGGCTCAAAGGTATGTGTCCGGCCCGACTGTGTTTCAAGTCACTTCGATTTTTCACTCGTTCTCCATTAACTCTCCTTTCCCATGTATTCATCAAAACTCTGCATGGACGTTGAAGAGGAGACCTCCAAGATTGAGAAAGAGCTAGATCCAAGTGCAGGTATCCTTCTCGATAGCTCGACCCTTGCATTGCTTCGTCTGGACAAGAGCACTATAGAGGTGAAAATATTCCTCAACCGCTTACGCAATGCAGTCAAGGACATCGACAAGCAAATCGCCCCCGGAGAAGAGTCCCCGAGTGACTTGGATGCCCTCATCAGGCAACTACAAGACGTTCCATGCCGAGTCCAATCTTGGAAGAAATATGCGGCTCGCGCTGGCGCTGACATAGCTCTTTCTCTCGTCCGCGTGCATTGCAAGGGCGTGGACAAGGAGAAGTTGAAGTCGCTGAAGGTCGTCAACAGGAAGAGTGCCAAGATTGAAGATTTCATGGAGACCTTCCTCACAACTGCCACTCGGATTGCGGACTTCACCGACGCAGCGGCTTCGTCCCCAACCGAGTGATCCTCGAATAAAAAACTTTAAGTGATATTTGCCTTGGAAAGCCGAGTGGTTTCTGTAATCGCACAATTGCCGTGACTTAGAGGCCATGACTATCTGCACTTTTGCTTTGAACTACATGCCGTTTGGATGCCTTTATTTAACTGTTTAAGCACTTGGCTCGGTTATCACCGGAGTGAACTTTTACTTAGATGATCTTCGGATCGTAGCTAAGTCTCCGAGTGAAGATGATGTCTTCACTCGGAGTAGTTTTTAACTTAGGCGAAATCGGGTTCGCAGCTAAGCCCCCGAGTGTGGACGATGTCCTCACTCGGAGTGGTTTTTAACTTACATGATTACAGGATCGCGGCTAAGCCCCCGAGTGTGGATGATGTCCTCACTCGGAGTAGTTTTTAACTTAGGCGATTACAGGATCGCGGCTAAGCCCCTGAGTATGGATGATGTCCTCACTCGGAGTAGTTTTAAACTTAGGCGATTATGGGATCGCAGCTAAGTCCCCGAGTGTGGATGATGTCCTCACTCGGAGTAGTTTTTAACTTACGCGATTACAGGATCGCGGCTAAGCCCCCGAGTGTGGATGATGTCCTCACTCGGAGTAGTTTTTAACTTAGGCGATTACGGGATCGCAGCTAAGCCCCCGAGTGTGGATGATGTCCTCACTCGGAGTAGTTTTTAACTTACGCAATTACAGGATTGCGGCTAAGCCCCCGAGTGTGGATGATGTCCTCACTCGGAGTAGTTTTTAACTTAGGCGATTACGGGATCGCAACTAAGCCCCCGAGTTTTGATGATGTCCTCACTCGAAGTAGTTTTTAACTTAGGAGATTACAAGATCGCGGCTAAGCCCCCGAGTGTGGATGATGTCCTCTCGGAGTAGTTTTTAACTTAGGCGATTACAAGATCGCAGCTAAGCCCCCGAGTGTGGATGATGTCCTTACTCGGAGTATTTTTTAACTTAGGCGATTACAGGATCATGGCTAAGCCCCCGAGTGTTGATGATGTCCTCTCCCGGAGTAGCTTTTAACTTAGGCGATTACAGGATCGCAGCTATGCCTATCCATGCACCCACTAGGGGTGAGGAAAAAGAAAGAAAGTGAAAAAGTTTTGACAAGGAGTAGGAAAAGTAAGAACTTTTATTCATCAAATCTACTCGGTAACTCATTATAGGAATGACAGAGTGTTTTCTAGATTAATTGTAGAACTTGCGGAGCAGATCCGTGTTCCATGCTTGGGTTTATTCCGCGTCGGTATTGAAATTATACAACCGATAAGCTCCGTTGTTCAGGACTTTGGAGATCGCGTAAGGTCCTTGCCACAGAGGTGCCAACTTGTGTGGCTTTTGCCGGTCTAGTCGGAGAACGAGGTCGCCATCTTGAAAAGCGCACCCTCTGACTTGTCTGTCGTAGTAGCGCCTCAGGTCTTGCTGATAAAGTGTCGACCTGACCAGGGCTAACTCTCTCTCCTCCTCCAAGAGGTCCAGACCATCTTGGCGTGCTACTTCTGCTTCGTCTTCGTTGTAAAGTTCCACTCGGGGAGCATTATGGCGTACATCACTCGGCAGAACGGCTTCAGACCTGTATACCATGAAGAAAGGAGTGCGCTTGGTAGAATGGTTCGGGGTCGTCCGAATGCCCCATAAGACAGACGGCGGTTCTTCGACCCAAGCTCCAATAGCGATCTCCAGATCTCTCAACAAACGGAGTTTCAATCCTTGAAGAATCATCCCATTTGCTCGTTCTGCTTGTCCATTCGACTACAGATGAGCCATGGAAGCATAGTTGACCCGAGTACCTTGAGAATAGCAGAACTCACGGAACTCATCCGAATCGAAATTCTTCCCGTTATCAGTGATGATATCATGTGGAACTCCGAATCTGAAGATAATCTGCCGAATGAAACTGACAGCGGTAGACACATCCAAGCTTTTGATGGGCTTTGCTTCAACCCACTTGGTGAACTTATCCACTGCACCCAGCAGATGGGTAAATCCACTCGACCCGGTATGCAGGGGACCGACCATGTCGAGGCCCCACACGGCAAACGGCCAGGTGAGCGGAATGGTCTTCAGTGCGGATGCAGGCTTGTGCGTATGATTCTTATAGAACTGACATCTGACACAAAGGTCGACCAAATCCTTCGCTGCCTCATTGGCTCGGGGCCAATAAAAACCCGCACGGAACGCCTTTGCGACCAACGTCCGAGAGGACGCATGATTGCCATAGGTTCCCGAGTGAATATCATGCAGGATCTACATCCCTTCCGCTGGGGAAATGCATTTCTGTGTCACGCATGTAGTGCTCTTCTTGTATAGCTGCTCTCCCATGACCTCAAAGGATTTGGATTGTCGGACGACCTTTGGGCCTCCTCTTCCTCTTTGGGAGCTCTTGCCGGAGCAAGTATGCTAAGTAAGATTGGGTCCACTCAGGAGTGATCGCCAACATTTCATGGAAGAGATCCACTATGGCTGGAATGTCAACTACAGTCTGGTTCGAGGGTCCGACTGCTTGCGGGAGCTCCTCAGTAAAAGGATCTTCTTTGACTGAAGGAGAGTGTAGGTGCTCAAGAAATATTCCTTTTGGAACGACCCGCCGAGTGGAACCGATCTTGGCCAAATCGTCGGCCGCCTGGTTCTTCGCTTGGGGTATGTGATGAAGTTCCAAGTGATGCCGAGCATCCTACGGACATCACCATGTCAAGAGTCCGCTCGGCAAGTGACACGTGCGACATCTAGTTCACATATATAAAGGTGAATCGTCTCCTTTACACGTGCTCACTTGATCCCTTCGAGGATTGTATACTACTTGACACTCCTCCCGAGTGCATACATAGGTATTGTCGGAGCTTCAAGGATGACGAGGAGGAGTGCCAGCACCTATGTACCATCTATGAGGGAAGCTTGGAAGCGGAGACGGAAGAAGACGGAGTTGTGGAGTCTACAGCAGCCGGACGACCGGAAGTATTTTGAAGTCCGACACTCTACAGCGCCCGGACGACCGACGTCCATCGGACGTTCGACACACGCCAGCGCCCGGACGTCAGGCCTTCTACGGAAATCCGGCGCCAAGACTCCCGCACCGAAATCTCGGATTTCCGAAGCCTCCGGACGAACGAGCTTCGGACGATTGACGCCCTCCGGACGTCCGGTCCTTCGCGAGCTGTCGGACGTCCGACAACCTCCGGACGTTCGACAACCTCCAGACGTCCGGCACCACCTTTGCGCAGCCGCAGCCTTTGGCCTTGTATCTCTCCCTCACTTACCCCTTCGTGGCTAAGACTATATATAATATTCCCCCACCTCCATTCTAGGGTTAGCAATGGTTTAGCTCATAGATTAGTTCAGCATTGCTCCTTCCATATACTTCTCCTAGGACATTGTGACCTCCACGTGTGAGAAGATCCTATGGATGTCAAGGCCCCATTCTAGGGAAGGTCCTCCGGGATTTCAAGGCCTCGTCTCCCTTTGGGATTTGGGATGAACTCTACCATGTATGCTCTTTCCCTTTGTTGTTCTTGTACCTTTGTGGATCTTGTGTGGATGTGAGATTGGACTTGTTCTTGAGTGTTCCTCTTGTGATTTCTACTCGTTCTTCCCCGTGTTCTTCGTGTTCTTCGTGGAATCCCCCTCCAATTCGTGAAAGATCGACACACACGGGTGTGCCCCGTATCATCTTGGTATCAAGAGCCACGTTTCTCACGAATTTGGAGTCCTTTCCTTCGTTTTCTAGCCTAATTTTATGAGTTTCTATCCCAATTCGAAAATCTCCACCAAAAAATTTGTGATTTGTTAGTTCTTGTGAGATTTTGTTAATTTTGATCCATGGAATTCATGTTTGGCAACTAGATCTAGCATTCCCACCGCGAAATCCACCTAATTTTTCTTTTTCCCCGTCAATTTTGACCCCGAAAATCGATATTTCCGCACGAAATCGCGTCCAGGATCTGAAATCCCGAGCTGACCCAGACCCATCGGACGTCCGACACTTTCCGAACGTCTGGACCCTCCCGAAGCCTCGGACGTCCGACACTTTCCGGATGTCCGGAACACCAAAATAGAGCCGATTTCTCGGATTTTCGGACCGTCCGGACGTCCGACCCTCGGATGTCCGACATCTTCCGGACGTCCGACACGTGTAGAAACTGATGGAGGCTGATTCTTGTATCGGCCATAACTAATTCATCCGAACTCCGATTGTGACGTTTTTGAACTCGTTTTGTAGCTATTGACACGCTGCATCCCATAAAAATACTTCCAAAACAATTTGACTCCATCATATTTTCACATTTTGGCAAGTTTGCCTAGGTCACCACCATAACTTCCGCATAGGCATCCCACAATAAACTTCCGCCATCCTAACCCAACTTTGTTTGAGATTTTGAGTTGCGGTTTCCGTTTCCTAAGGTGTTTCGGCTACTTAGGGACGGTTCTACATCGACAACACCGCCGCTCATCATCACCTCGGCCTCGACATCGACATCGGCCACTTCGCCTTTTGGCACCCCAACCGTAAGCAAGGACAGTAATCTCGATGACATCATTGTCCATTTCCTTGCCATTACATTGATTGCCTCGAGCCTATTGCATACCTTACCCATTGGGACTACCGAGTTGAGAATTGCCGGGCCACGTTACTCGTGCACCGTAGTGTTACTCTTATGCCGCATAGCTACTTTTAGCGTGCAAATACCTTGTTATCTACATTGTGCAATAAGTCTCTCCCGTGCATTTCCATCATACTTGTCTCATATCTTGGTTCGAGCATCAAGCATAGAGAAAAAAAAAGAAGAAAAGAAAGAGCAAAAAGCTTTTAAGCAAAAGAGGAGATACAAAAGAGCTTATAAGCAATAGCAATAGAATTGAGCCATTTTGCATAGTACATACTTTTGGATCATACATACATAGCATACTTGGGATTGAACACGGCACGTTTACTTTTTTATATTGGTGCACAAGCGCGTGTCTAGCCCATTTGATCAATCGAGCTATTATCTCTTCTAGTATCTGTGCAACACGAGCTTTTCGCGGGTCTCACTCATTTTTGTGCTCATTTCTTGGTTGCGCGGATCCCATTTATCTATCCGTGTGTGTGTTCCTAGTGCCACCATAGATATTGATCTATTTGCTTTGCATTGCAATTTTGTGAATTTTCCTCAACATTTTCGATATCTTGGATTAACAATTGCTTGAATTTTGTGCCACTTGCCCTAACCAAGCTACTCGATAAACTTTACTTTGTAGGTGTGAGTGAACAAGTCCGGTACCAATTCCACTATTCTCTCAATTCACATTGAGTGAAACGGGATACATCCTCAACTTTGGGAAACGGTATCTTGATATTGTTTATCTCATTTCCCACTCACCTTTGCTCGAGTCTTGTGATGGATAGGCAAAGCACATCATCTCCAGTCGTCGACGACTACATCAACATGAACAACTACATCAACCAAAAACTCGAATGACTCGCTATCGATGTAAGACACTCCAAAGCTCAGAAAAGAGACTACATCGACAACAAGTTGGACGCACACATGGAGCAACTTCGACATGTGTTGGCCAACTACAAGTCTTCTTCCCCTTCGTCATCTTCAAGGCGGAGACGCTCAAGTCACACATCTTCGAAGCGCCCAACCGATGCAAGCACAAGTCGGCCACGTCCTCATCTTCGACACGACAACCACAACAACCATCGCGTTTGTGATCTACATCATCGCGAAGGGCAAGCCACCTCCAAGAAAGAAGCGCACGACAATGGAGAACGCCATCAACTACAAGCTTCGATGCCAACATCAAGGCGACCGACTACACGCATGGATGACCCTTCCATCTTCAGAAGCATCCCAAGGAAGATGGCCGGGCATGGGAATTTCCCTTCAGCCATGGAGGCGAGTGATGATGTGCCATCTTCGGCCTTCATCCACGGCGATGACGACAAGATGGTCAAACATGGGAGTTTCCCCTTGACCACGGCGGCAAGCGCGACCCTCTTCGACAACTTGAAGATGGCGCCCACATGTGACTTCTACTCGGAGTCGAGTACAGAGGCCAAGCTTAGGATGTTCCCTTCGGTCTTGTAGGAGATTGATGTTTTGCCACACCCTACGGCATTCATCTTCGGAGACGTTATGGATGAGGAGTTTGAGCATGGGACTATCCCTTCAACCGAGGCAACACAAGGAGTTGAGAATGGAGACGTTTGCACCTACATCTCTCCGACACCCACATATGACGAGATGCCCCAATTTCCATGTGAGGAGAGCCACTACCACATGAGTGACATCAGTGACTCCACCATATGTGACATTGAGTGCATTTCCTATGAAAGGATGAGCGTGACCACCACTAGCCCCATATACAAAAATATGCCAAACTTCCTATGTGAGGTTGAGAATCATCACCACCCTTTGAGTGATTCAACCAACCATATGAGTGTGAGCATCCTAGAGGTAGTGAGTGAGCCACAACACTTAGTGAGTGAGGTAGTTGAGAGGGCACATGAGGCCACTATGATTTCTAACAACTTACCCTCTACTCCTATTGTGTCTTCTTCTTTGGTGCAAGGTCTCATACATGACGATGCGCTTACCCTCGATGATTCCATCCCTCCAATGGGAATGAAGATGGCCATGATGGACGATGATGCCCCACCCACATGGTTCCATCAAGATGAACATGTTGACAAAGTGTCGACTTTTACCACCTCACCTACATCACATGAGCGGAGCTCTAACGGTAACATAGGTGAAGGTTCTTTGTCCCACTAGTGGACTATCTTGCCATTGATTGCTTGCATGATGTTGATCACCTTTTGGACACACCACATGCTATGTCTTCTTCATGCTTAGATGTGCCACCAATTTTTGATGAATATGATGATGGGCATGTTGACTTGCCTAGTTGTGATGCTATCCTCCATAGGATATCATGTGAAAATTCTATTGGTCACATCATGTTTGATAATCCCCTAAACTTGTCATATGCTATGCGTGAAATTTCCCATATTACATCTTTGCAATCTCACCGTAGCGACTATGCATATTTCATAAAAATTAATCCCATTTGCTCATATGGCATAGACGACGAGCCCATGGTTATTGGCATTTGCTTTTCTTGTGATGATATTGCCATGCTTCCTTTGCATCATTTGTGCAGTAATCCTCATATGCCATGCCATGATCACCATGATTTGGAAATGCTTTGTTTTGGATGTTGTCCATATTCTCCGAATTATGCTTACGCTATTGCACATGAGGAGACCCCAATAGTTTCCTCATACATGTTAGGAGATTTTGTTCCATCCCATCCATTGCATGATCCCTATAATTGTGTGCACCATCCGCATATCATGAATAACAATGCTCACGATAATTCACATGAGGCACTACATATTTCTAATCCATTATGCTATACATAAAAACAAACCTTTCATGATGGATGACATGTTCTTATATCATGCATCTCACTTATTTGAGCATTGGATATTTTGTGCTAATGAACACAAGCACATGCATATCCTAACGGATGATGTATACATATACCACGCGCACACAATTTTCCCTTTTCCTTTGTTGTGTGTAGGTACTCATGATTACTCGTCAACCTCACAATCCCATGAGTTGACGAAAAGAGCTCTTGAGAGCACCGATGCTTTGGGGTTCACCGGAATGTGTCTCCAACCATTCCCCTCGCGCAAGGACTACGCGCACCTCTTCTACTTGGTTCTCACATGACTATGGGCTATATACCACTTGTTATCTTATGATCATGTTCTCGTGTTCGCTTTACATGCTATGCCTCATTCTATGCTTTTGTCATGCGATTGTGACCCTTGCTTGCATTTACCCATGATTCACCATTATACTACTACTATGTGTATTTGCATGCTTGGTGGAGATCCTAGTTGCTATTGCTATGTTCACCTTGCGATCCATGCTATTATTGCTTCTTGTGTTGGGAGAGTCATGATGTTCCATTGCTATGCACATAAGACTTCTTGCCAGTGCAATGACAATACTTTGCTCATACCTCATTTTCTTGCTTGTGATATGTCACGTGCATTATGTATGCCCACTATTCGCACACATGACATGATTACCATGATTTCCTCTAGTATGTTGCATCTTCACACTACTAGTTCCCATATATTGATTACTATGCTTGCTTATGTTGCATCACCTATGATTAATACTTGCTTCTTTTATGCGGTTGATGAAAAACATTGCCATGCTTTGCACATGATTGATATTGCTTATTGCCATATGTCTCCATATGTTGCCTCTCTCATGCTTGATGTTTTGCCATGTATTGAGTGCAACAATAGTTTTGATCTTGCTAATGGGATTATCCACATAGCTTTCTCTCATATTATTGGATCTTTTGGCATCTTTCATGTGGAACATACTTGTCTTCCTTCTTTGCACCATATGCCTAGTGCCATGAATAGAGCCATTGTTGCATCATATTATTCATGCACTTTAGCTTCTAATTTTTGTGTAAGAGAAGAGAACCATCATGATGGATGATGTGTTTGTCTACCATGCACATACATTGTTTTCTTTGTTGTTTGTATGTATAGGATACTTCGACCACATGTCAACTTCCACTTCACGTGAGTTGACAATTCGAACTCTTGAGAGCGAGCCATGCTACACCGACGCGTTTCTACATCGCACTTGCTTGAGCATTGGCATTGTGACGGACGCACAAGGTCACGTTTTTGAGGTGACATCCTTCTTGAACATGGATATTGCGGCTCATCCTACTTGTGTTGCTTGTACCATTACATATATTGGTTATCTTGGACCACTTACTTGCACACATGTTAGTGTTTCAAGTCACTTCGATTTTTCACTCGTCCTCCATTAACTCTCCTTTCCCATGTATTCATCAAAACTCTGTGTGGACGTTGAAGAGGAGACCTCCAAGATTGAGAAAGAGCTAGATCCAAGTGCAGGTATCCTTCTCGATAGCTCGGCCCTTGCATTGCTTCGTCTGGACGAGCGCACTACAGAGGTGAAACTATTCCTCAACCGCTTACGCAATGCAGTCAAGGACATCGACAAGGAAATCACCCCCGGAGAAGAGTCCCCGAGTGACTTGGATGCCCTCATCGGGCAACTGCAAGACGATCCATGCCGCGTCCAATCTTCGAAAAAATATATGGCTCGCGCTGGCGCTGACATGGCTCTTTCTCTCGTCCGCGTGCATTGCAAGGGCGTGGACAAGGAGAAGTTGAAGTCGCTGAAGGTCATCAACAGGAAGAGTGCCAAGATTGAAGATTTCATGGAGACCTTCCTCACAACTGGCACTCGGATTGCGGACTTCACCGACGCAGCGGATTCGTCCCTAACCGAGTGATCCTCGGATAAAAAACTTTAAGTGATATTTGCCTCGGAATGCCGAGTGGTTTCTGTAACCGCACGTTTGCCGTGACTTAGAGGCCACGTCTATCTGCACTTTTGCTTTGAACTACATTCTGTTTGGATGCCTTTATTTAACTGTTTAAGCTCTTGGCTCGGTTATCACCCGGAGTGAACTTTTACTTAGATGATCTTCGAATCGTAGCTAAGTCCCCGAGTGTAGATGATGTCTTCACTCGGAGTAGTTTTTAACTTAGGTGAAATCGGGTTCGCAGCTAAGAACCCGAGTGTGCACGATGTCCTCACTCGGAGTGGTTTTTAACTTAGGCGATTACAGGATCGCGGCTAAGCCCCCGAGTGTGGATGGTGTCCTCACTCAGAGTAGTTTTTAACTTAGGCTATTACAGGATCGCGGCTAAGCCCCTGAGCGTGGATGATGTCCTCACTCGGAGTAGTTTTAAACTTAGGCGATTACGGGATCGCAGCTAAGTCCCCGAGTGTTGATGATGTCCTCACTCGGAGTAGTTTTTAACTTAGGCGATTACAGGATCGCGGCTAAGCCCCCGAGTGTGGATGATGTCCTCACTCGGAGTAGTTTTTAACTTAGGTGATTACCGGATCGTAGCTAAGCCCCCGAGTGTGGATGATGTCATCACTCAGTGTAGTTTTTAACTTAGGCGATTACAGGATCGCGGCTAAGCCCCCGAGTGTGGATGATGTCCTCACTCGGAGTAGTTTTTAACGTAGGCGATTACGGGATCACAGCTAAGCCCCCGAGTGTTGATGATGTCCTCACTCGGAGTAGTTTTTAACTTAGGCGATTACAAGATCGCGGCTAAGCCCCCGAGTGTGGATGATGTCCTCTCGGAGTAGTTTTCAACTTAGGCGATTACAAGATCGCGGCTAAGCCCCCGAGTGTGGATGATGTCCTCACTCGGGGTAGTTTTTAACTTAGGCGATTACAGGATCGCGGCTAAGCCCCCGAGTGTGGATGATGTCCTAACTCGGAGTAGCTTTTAACTTAGGCGATTACAGGATCGCAGCTATGCCTATCCATGCACCCATTGGGGTGAGGACAAAGAAAGAAAGTGAAAAAGTTTTGACAAGGAGTAGGAAAAGTAAGAACTTTTATTCATCAAATCTACTCGGTAACTCATTACAGGAATGACAGAGTGTTTTCTAGATTAAGTGTAGAACTTGCGGAGCAGATCCGTGTTCCATGCTCGGGGTTATTCCGCGTCGGTATTGAAATTATACAACCGATAAGCTCCGTTGTTCAGGACTTTGGAGATCATGTAAGGTCCTTGCCACGGAGGTGCCAACTTGTGTGGCTTTTGCTGGTCCAGTCGGAGAACGAGGTCGCCATCTTGAAAAGTGTGCCCTCTGACTTGTCTGTCGTAGTAGTGCCTCAGGACTTGGTGATAAAGCGTCGATCCGACCAGGGCTAACTCTCTCTCCTCCTCCAAGAGGTCCAGACCATCTTGGCGTGCTACTTCTGCTTCGTCTTCGTTGTAAAGTTCCACTCGGGGAGCATTATGGCGTACATCACTCGGCAGAACGACTTCAGACGCGTATACCATGAAGAAAGGAGTGCGCTTGGTAAAACGGTTCGGGGTCGTCCAAATGCCCCATAAGACAGACGGCAGTTCTTCGACCAAGGCTCTAGCAGCAATCTCCAGATCTCTCATCAAACGGGGTTTCAATCCTTGAAGAATCATCCCATTTTGCTCGTTCTGCTTGTCCATTCGACTGCGGATGAGCCATGGAAGCATAGTTGACCCGAGTACCTTGAGAATAGCATAACTCACGGAACTCATCCGAATCGAAATTGTTCCCGTTATCAGTGATGATATCATGTGGAACTCCGAATCTAAAGATAATCTGCCGAATGAAATTGACAGCGGTAGACGCATCCAAGCTTTTGATGGGCTTCGCTTCAACCCACTTGGTGAACTTATCCACTGCCACCAGCAGATGGGTAAATCCACTCGACCCGATACGCAGGGGACCGACCATGTCGAGGCCCACACGGCAAACGGCCAGGTGAGCGGAATGGTCTTCAGTGCGGATGCAGGCTTGTGCGTCTGATTCTTATAGAACTGACACCCGACACAAAGGTCGACCAAATCCTTCGCTGCCTCATTGGCTCGGGGCCAATAAAAACCCGCACGGAACGCCTTTGCAACCAACATCCGAGAGGATGCATGATGGCCACAGGTTCCCGAGTGAATATCATGCAGGATCTGCAGCCCTTCCTTTGGGGAAATGCATTTCTGTGTTACGCATGTAGTGCTCTTCTTGTATAGCTGCTCTCCCATGACCTCAAAGGATTTGGATCGTCGAACGATCCGTCGGGCCTCCTCTTCCTCTTTGGGGAGCTCTTGCCGGAGCAAGTATGCTAAGTAAGGTTGGGTCCACTCGGGAGTGATCGCCAACATCTCATGGAAGAGATCCACTACGGCTGGAATGTCAACTACAGTCTGGTTCGAGGGTCCGACTGCTTGCAGGGGCTCCTCAGTAAAAGGATCTTCTTTGACTGAAGGAGAGTGTAGGTGCTCAAGAAATATTCCTTTTGGAACAACCCGCCGAGTGGAACCGATCTTGGCCAAATCGTCGGCCGCCTGGTTCTTCGCTCGGGGTATGTGATGAAGTTCCAAGTGATGCGGAGCATCCTACGGACATCACCATGTCAAGATTCCACTCGGCAAGTGACACGTGCGACATCTAGTTCACATATATAAAGGTGAATCGTCTCCTTTACACGTGCTCACTTGATCCCTTCGAAGATTGTATACTACTTGACACTCCTCCCGTGTGCATACATAGGTATTGTCGGAGCTTCACGGATGACGAGGAGGAGTGCCAGCACCTACGTACCATCTATGAGGGAAGCTTGGAAGCGGAGACGGAAGAATACGGAGTTGTGGAGTCTACAGCAGCCGACCGACCGGAAGTATTTTGAAGTCCGACACTCTACAGCGCCCGGACGACCGACGTCCATCGGACGTCCGACACACGCCAGCGCCCGGACGTCAGGCCTTCTACGGAAATTCGGCAGCAAGACTCCCGCACCAAAATCTCGGATTTCCGAAGCCTCCGGACGAACTAGCTTCGGACGACTGACGCCCTCCGGACGTCCGACAACCTCCGGACGTCCGACAACCTCCAGACGTCCAGCACCACCTTTGCGCAGCCGCGGCCTTTGGCCTTGTATCCCTCCCTCACTTACCCCTTCATGGCTGAGACTATATATTGTTGGAAATATGCCCTAGAGGCAATAATAAATTAGTTATTATTATATTTCCTTGTTCATGATGATCGTTTATTATCCATGCTATAATTGTATTGATTGGAAACTCAAATACATGTGTGGGTACATAGACAACACTGTGTCCCTAGTAAGCCTCTAGTTGACTAGCTCATTGATCAAAAGATGGTGAAGGTTTCCTAGCCATGGACATAAGATGTCATTTGATAACGGGATCACATCATTAGGAGAATGATGTGATGGACAAGACCCAAACTATAAACGTAGCATATGATCGTGTCAGTTTATTGCTATTGTTTTCTGCATGTCAAGTATCTGTTCCTATGACCATGAGATCATGAAACTCCCTGACATCGGAGGAGTACCTTGTGTGTATCAAACGTCGCAACGTAACTGGGTGACTATAAAGATGCTCTACAGGTATCTCTGAGGGTGTCTGTTGGGTTGGCATGGATCAAGACTGGGATTTGTTACTCCGTGTGACGGAGAGGTATCTCAGGGCCCACTCGGTAATACAACATCACAATGAGCCTTGCAAGCAATGTGACTAAAGTGTTAGCCACGAGATCTTGTATTACGGAACGAGTAAAGAGACTTGCCGGTAACGAGATTGAACTAGGTATAGAGATACCGACGATCGAATATCGGGCAAGTAACATACCGAAGAACAAAGGGAACAGCATACGGGATTAACTGAATCCTTGACATAGAGGTTCGACCGATAAAGATCTTCGTAGAATATGTAGGAGCCAATATGGGCATCCAGGTCCCGCTATTGGTTATTGATCGTAGAGGTGTCTCGGTCATGTCTACATAGTTCTCGAACCCGCAGGGTCTACACACTTAACGTTTGGTGACGATTAGTATAGTTGAGTTATTTTGTTGGTGACCGAAGGTTGTTCGGAGTCCCGGATAAGATCCCGGACATGACGAGGATCTCCGGAAGAGTCCGGAGGTAAAGATTGATATATGTGATAATAGTGTGTTGATCTCCGGAAGGGTTCCGGAATTCACCGGAAGGGGTTCCGGATGTTTACCGAAGTGTTTGGGTGCAGCAACACTTTATATGAGCCAAAGGGGTAAAGCCCACGAGGTATTGGAAAGTGCAAAAGGAAGTTTTGCTGCTGCCTTAAGCGGTACTACCGCTGGTAAGGCAGTACTACCGCGTAAGCGGTACTACCGCGTAAGCGGTACTACCGCTTGTGTGAAGCGGTGCTACCGCACAAGTGGTACTACCGCTCGTGAGCGGTACTACTGCTTGTACGCGATACTGCTGGAATCTGAGTTAGACTCTTTCTGTGTGGGCCAAACCGACCTTGTGCGGGCAAAACCGACCTTGTGGAGGTTTTCTCTCCAAGTTTAGACCCCAGGGCTCAACATATAAATAGAGGGGCAGGGCTAACACACGGGGCAGATTAAGATTTCCCAAGCCGTGTGCCGGCAACCCTAACCCTCTAGTTCCTCCCGTCATAATCTCCGTAGTGCTTGGCGAAGCCCTGCAGAGATTGTTCCTCACCACCATCACCACGCCGTCGTGCTGCCGGAACTCATCTACTACTTCATCATCGCTTGCTGGATCGAGGAGGTGAAGGCGTCATCAAGCCGTACGTGTGTTGAACGCGGAGGGGCCGTCCGTTCGGCACTAGTTCGTGATCGGATCGAGGGACGACTTGCGATTTGGATCGCGGAGACGTTCGACTACATCAACTGCGTTTCTTAATGCTTCCGCTTAGCGATCTACAAGGGTATGTAGATTCACTCTCCCTCTCGTAGATGCTCATCACCATGGATAGATCTTGTGTGTGCGTAGGAAAAATTTTGTTTCCCATGCAACGTTCCCCAACAGTGGCATCTGAGCTAGGTCTATGCGTAGATGAGATCTCGAGTAGAACACAAACGAGTTGTGGGCGTGGGTGTATACATATTGCTTGCCGTTACTAGTTGATACTTGATTCGGAGGTATTGTGAGATGAAGCGGCCCGGACCGACATTACGCGTACACTTACGCGAGACGGGTTTCACCGCTACGTGCACTCGTTGCATAAAGGTGACTGGCGAGTGTCTGTCTCTCTCACTTTAGTTGAATCGATTTTAATGAAGAGGGTTCTTTTAGAAGATCAAAAAGCAATCACTACACCACGTTGTGGTTTTGCGTAGGTAAGAACGGTTCTTGCAAACCCGTAGCAGCCACGTAAAACTTGCAACAACAATTAGAGGACGTCTAACTTGTTTTTGCAGGGTATGTTGTGATGTGATATGGCCAATTACATGATGAGATATATGTGATGTATGAGATGATCATGTGTTGTATAGAATATCACGACTTGCATGTCGATGAGTACGGCAACTGACAGGAGCCATAGAGTTGTCTTTAATTATTTTCGCCGTTTTGCTTTGCTTTATCGCTATGAGTTTGCAATAGTCGTGGAAGCAACAGTCGGCGCGACAACCTCATGGCGACACGTTGATGAAGATCAAGATGATGGAGATCATGGTGTCATGCCGGTGACGATGGAGATCATGCCGGTGCTTTGGAGATGGAGATCAAAAGCACAAGTTCATGGCCATATCATGTCACTTATGATTTGCATGTGATGTTAATCCTTTTATGCATCTTATTTTGCTTACGACGACGGTAGCATTATAAGGTGATCCCTCACTTAAATTTCAAGATAAAATTGTGTTCTCCCCGAGTGTGCACCGTTGCGAAAGTTCGTCGTTTCGAGACACCACGTGATGATCGGGTGTGATAGACTCTACGTTCACATACAATGGGTGCAAGCCAGTGTTGCACATGCGGAACACTCGGGTTAAACTTGACGAGCCTAGCATGTACAGACATGGCCTCGGAACACAAGAGACCGAAAGGTCGAACATGAGTCATATAGTAGATATGATCAACATGAAGATGTTCACCATTGAAACCACCTCAACTCACGTGATGATCGGACTTGAGTTGGTGGATTTGGATCATGTTACACTCGAATGACCGGAGGGATGTCAATTTGAGTGGGAGTTTTTAAGTAATATGATTAACTAAACTCATTATCTTGAACAATAGTCTAAGTTGTCTTTGCTATATTTATGTTGTAGATCACGGCTCGCGCAGTAGCACCCCTGAATTTTAATGCGTTCCTAGAGAAAGCTAAATTGAAAGATGATGGAAGTAACTTTGTTGACTGGGCCTGTAATCTAAGGATTATCCTTACGGCTTCCCAGAAGGCTTATGTCCTTGATGCACCGCTTGGTGATCCACCCATTCCAGTTGAGTCTCTAGACGTTGTGAACGCCTGGCAGGCTCGTTCTGAAGATTACTCAATAGTTCAATGTGCAATATTGTATGGCTTAGAACCGGGACTTCAAAGACGTTTTGAACGTCATGGAGCATATGAGATGTTCCAGGAGTTGAAGTTTATCTTTCAGAAGAATGCCCGGATCGAGAGGTATGAGATCTCCGATAAGTTATATGCTTGCAAGATGGAGGAGAACGGGTCTATCAGTGATCACATACTCAGAATGTTTGGGTACTCCACCCGTCTGGCTGAATTGGGGATGCCCCTTCCGCCAGAGGCTATCACTGACAGAGTTCTTCAATCATTGCCACCTAGCTACAAGAGCTTCGTGTTGAACTATAACATGCACGGGATGAACAAGTCAGTCGCCGAGCTGTTTGCGATGCTGAAAGTCGCTGAGTCTGAAATTCAGAAGGAGCATCAAGTGTTGATGGTCAATAAAACCACTAGTTTCAAGAAAAATGGCAAGGGTAAGAAGGGTAACTCCAAAGAGAGTGGCAAAGCAGTTGCTCCTCCCGTGAAGAAACCCAAGGCTGGACCCAAACCAGAAACTGTGTGCTTTCATTGCAAGGGAACTAGACACTGGAAGCGGAACTGCCCCAAGTATTTGGCTGACAAGAAGGCGGCCAACAACAAACAAGGTATATATGATATACATGTTATTGATGTGTACCTTACCAACTCTCGTTGTAGTGCCTGGGTATTTGATACCGGTGCGGTTGCTCACATTAGCAACTCTAAACAGGAACTGCAAAATAGACGGAGGCTGGCAAAGGATGAAGTGACGATGCGCGTGGGAAATGGTTCCAAGGTTGATGTGATCGCCGTCGGCACGCTCGTTCTTCAATTACCATCGGGATTAGTGATGAACCTGAATAATTGGTATTTAGTGCCTGCGTTAAGCATGAACATTATATCTGGATCTTGTTTATTGCGAGACGGTTACTCATTTAAATCAGAGAATAATGGTAAGGCAGTACTACCGCGTAAGCGGTACTACCGCTTGTGTGAAGCGGTGCTACCGCACAAACGGTACTACCGCTCGTGAGCGGTACTACCGCTTGTACGCGATACTGCAGGAATCCGAGTTAGACTCTTTCCGTGTGGGCCAAACCGACCTTGTGCGGGCAAAACTGACCTTGTGGAGGTTTTCTCTCCAAGTTTAGACCCCAGGGCTCAACATATAAATAGAGGGGCAGGGCTAACACACGGGACAGATTAAGATTTCCCAAGCCGTGTGCCGGCAACCCTAACCCTCTAGTTCCTCCCGTCATAATCTCCGTAGTGCTTGGCGAAGCCCTGGAGAGATTGTTCCTCACCACCATCACCACGCCGTCGTGCTGCCGGAACTCATCTACTACTTCATCATCGCTCGCTGGATCGAGGAGGTGAAGGCGTCATCAAGCCGTACGTGTGTTGAACGCGGAGGGGCCGTCCGTTCGGCACTAGTTCGTGATCGGATCAAGGGACGACTTGCGATTTGGATCGCGAAGACGTTCGACTACATCAACCGCGTTTCTTAACGCTTCCGCTTAGCGATCTACAAGGGTATGTAGATTCACTCTCCCTCTCGTAGATGCTCATCACCATGGATAGATCTTGTGTGTGCGTAGGAAAATTTTTGTTTCCCATACAACGTTCCCCAACATATATACTCTTTCCCCACCTCCATTCTAGGGTTAGCAATGGTTTAGCTCATAGATTAATTTAGCATTGCTCCTTCCATATACTTCTCCTAGGAGATTGCGACCTTCACGTGTGAGAAGATCCTATGGATGTCAAGGCCCCTATCTAGGGAAGATCCTCCAGGATTTCAAGGCCTCGTCTCCCTTTGGGATTTGGGATGAACTCTACCATGTATCCTCTTTCCCTTTGTTGTTCTTGTACCTTTGTGGATCTTGTGTGGATGTGAGTCTAGTGGATGTGTGATTGGACTTGTTCTTGACTGTTCCTCTTGTGATTTCTCCTCGTTCTTCCCCGTGTTCTTCGTGTTCTTCGTGGAATCCCCCTTCAATTCGTGAAAGATCGAGACACACGGGTGTGCCCCGTATCATCTTGGTATCAAGAGCCACGTTTCTCACGAATTTGGAGTCCTTTCCTTCGTTTTCTAGCCTAATTTTGTGTGTTTCTATCCCAATTCGAAAATTCATACCAAAAAAATTGTGATTTGTTGGTTCTTGTGAGATTTTGTTGATTTTGATCCATGGAATTTATGTTTGGCAACTAGATCTAGCATTCCCACCGCGAAATCCACCTATTTTTTCTTTTTCCCGGTCAATTTTGACCCCGAAAATCGATATTTCCGCACAAAATTGCGTCCCGGATCTGAAATCCCGAGCTGACCTAGACCCATCAGACGTCCGACACTTTTCGGACGTCTGGACCCTCCCGAAGCCTCGGACGTCCGACACTTTCCGGATGTCCGGAACTCCAAAATAGAGCCGATTTCTCGGATTTCCGGACCGTCCGGACGTCCGCCCCTCGGATGTCCGACATCTTCCGGACGTCCGACACCTGTAGAAACTGACGGAGGCTAATTCTTGTTTCGGCCATAATTAATTCATCCGAACTCCGATTGTGACGTTCTTTAGCTCGTTTTGTAGCTATTGACACGCTCCATACCATAAAAATACTTCCAAAACTATTTGACTCCATCATATTTTTCACATTTTAGCAAGTTTTCCTAGGCCACCACCATAACTTCTGCATAGGCATCCCACCATAAACTTCCGCCACCCTAACCCAACTTTGTTTGAGATTTTGAGTTGCGGTTTCCATTTCCTAAGGTGTTTCGGCTACTTAGGGACGGTTCTACATCGACAACACCGCCGCTCATCATCGCCTCGGCCTCGACACCGACATCGGCCACTTTGCCTTTTGGCACCCCAACCGTAAGCAAGGACGGTAATCTCGACGACATCATTGTCCATTTCTTTGCCATTACATTGATCGCCTCGGGCCTATTGCGTACCTTACCCATTGAGACTAGCGAGTGGAGAATTGCCGGGCCACTTTACTTGTGCACCGTAGTGTTACTCTTATGCCGCATAGCTACTTGTAGCGTGCAAATATCTTCTTATCTACATTGTGCAATAAGTCTCTCCTTTGCATTTCCATCATACTTGTCTCATATCTTGGTTCGAGCATCAAGCATAGAGAGGAAAAAAAGAGAGAAGAAAACAAAGAGCAAAAAGCTTTTAAGCAAAAGAGGAGATACAAAAAAGCTTATAAGCAATTGCAATAGCATTGAGCCATTTTGCATAGTACATACTCTTGGATCATACATACATAGCATACTTGGGATTGAAGACGGCACGTTTACTCTTTTAGGTTGGTGCACAAGCGCGTGTCTAGCCCATTTGAGTAATCGAGCTATTATCTCTTCTAGTATCTGTGCAACACGAGCTTTTCCCGGGTCTCACTCATTTTTGTGCTCATTCCTTGGTTGCGCGGATCCCATTTATCTATCCGTGTGTGTGTTCCTAGTGCCACCATAGATATTGATCTATTTGCTTTGCATTGCAATTTTGTGAATCTTCCTCAACATTTTCGATATCTTGGATTAACAATTGCTTGAATTTTGTGCCACTTGCCCTAACCAAGCCACTCGATAAGCTTTACTTTGTAGGTGTGAGTGAACAAGTCCGGTACCAATTCCACTATTCTCTCAATTCACATTGAGTGAAACGGGATACATCCTTAACTTTGGGAAACGGTATCTTGATATTGTTTATATCATTTCCCACTCACCTTTGCTCGAGTCTTGTGATGGATAGGCAAAGCACATCATCTCCGGTCGTCGACGACTACATCAACATGAACAACTACATCAACCAAAAACTCGAACGACTCGCTATCGACATAAGACACTCCGAAGCTCGGAAAAGAGACTACATCGACAACAAGTTGGACGCACACAAGGAGCAACTTCGACATGTGTTGGCCAACTACAAGTCTTCTTCCCCTTCATCATCTTCAAGGCGGAGACGCTCAAGTCGCACATCTTCGGAGCGCCCAACCGATGCAAGCACAAGTCGGCCACGTCCTCATCTTCAAGACGACCGCCACAACAACCATCGCGTTCGTGATCTACATCATCGCGAAGGGCAAGCCACCTCCAAGAAACAAGTGCACGACAAGGGAGAACGCCATCAACTACAAGCTTCGATGCCAACATCAAGGCGACCGACTACACGCATGGATGACCCTTCCATCTTCGCCGAGCATGGGAATTTCCCTTCAGCCATGGAGGCGAGTGATGATGTGCCATCTTCGGCCTTCATCCACGGTGACGACGAAAAGACGGTCGAGCATGGGAGTTTCCCCTCGACCACGGCGGCAAGCGCGACCCTCTTCGACAACTTGAAGATGGCGCCCACATGCGACTTCTACTCGGAGTCGAGTACAGAGGCCGAGCTTGGGATGTTACCTTCGGTCTTGTAGGAGATTGATGTTTTTCCACACCCTACAGCATTCATCTTCGGAGACGTTATGGATGAGGAGTTTGAGCATGGGACTATCCCTTCAACCGGTGACACAAGGAGTTGAGAATGGAGACGTTTGCACCTACATCTCTCCGACACCCACATATGACGAGATGCCCCAATTTCCATGTGAGGAGAGCCACTACCACATGAGTGACATCAGTGACTCCACCATATGTGACATTGAGTGTATTTCCTATGAAAGGATGAGCGTGACCACCACTAGCCCCATATACGAAAATATGCCAAACTTCCTATGTGAGGTTGAGAATCATCACCACCCTTTGAGTGATTCAACCAACCATATGAGTGTGAGAATCCTAGAGGGAGGGAGTGAGCCACAACACTTAGTGAGTGAGGTAGTTGAGAGGGCACGTGAGGCCACTATGATTTCTAACAACTTACCCTCTACTCCTATTGTGTCTTCTTCTTTGGTGCAAGGTCTCATACATGACGATGCGCTTACCCTCGATGATTCCATCCCTCCAATGGGAATGAAGATGGCCATGATGGACGATGATGCCCCACCCACATGGTTCCATCAAGATGAACATGTTGACAAAGTGTCGAGTTTTACCACCTCACCTACATCACATGAGCGGAGCTCTAACGATAACATAGGTGAAGGTTCTTCGTTTGTCCCACTAGTGGACTATCATGCCATTGATTGCTTGCATGATGTTGATCACCTTTTGGACACACCACATGCTATGTCTTCTTCATGCTTAGATGTGCCACCAATTTTTGATGCATATGATGATGGGCATATTGACTTGCCTAGTTGTGATGCTATACTCCATAGGATATCATGTGAAAATTCTATTGGTCACATCATGTTTGATAATCCCCTAAACTTGTCATATGCTATGCGTGAAATTTCCCATATTACATCTTTGCAATCTCACCGTAGCGACTATGCATATTTCATAAAAATTAATCCCATTTGCTCATATGGCATCGACAACGAGCCCATGGTTATTGGCATTTGCTTTTCTTGTGATGATATTGCCATGCTTCCTTTGCATCATTTGCGCAGTAATCCTCATATGCCATGCCATGATCACCATGATTTGGAAATGCTTTGTTTTGGATGTTGTCCGTATTCTCCGAATTATGCTTACGCTATTGCACATGAGGAGACCCCAATAGTTTCCTCATACATGTTAGGAGATTTTGTTCCATCCCATCCATTGCATGATCCCTATAATTGTGTGCACCATCCGCATATCATGAATAACAATGCTCACGATAATTCAAATGACGCACTACATATTTCTACTCCATTATGCTATACATAAAAACAAACCTTTCATGATGGATGACATGTTCTTATATCATGCATCTCACTTATTTGAGCATTGGATATTTTGTGCTAATGAACACAAGCACATGCATATCCTAACGGATGATGTATACATATACCACGCGCACACTATTTTCCCTTTTCCTTTGTTGTGTGTAGGTACTCATGATTACTCGTCAACCTCACAATCCCATGAGTTGACGAAAAGAGCTCTTGAGAGCACCGATGCTTTGGGATTCACCGGAATGTGTCTCCAACCATTCCCCTCGCCCAAGGACTATGCGCACCTCTTCTACTTGGTTCTCACACGACTATGGGCTATATACCACTTGTTATCTTATGATCATGTTCTCATGTTTGCTTTACATGCTATGCCTCATTCTATGCTTTTGTCATGCGATTGTGACCCTTGCTTGCATTTACCCATGATTCACCATTATACTACTACTATGTGTATTTACATGCTTGGTGGAGATCCTAGTTGCTATTGCTATGTTCACCTTGCGATCCATGCTATTATTGCTTCTTGTGTTGGGAGAGTCATGATGTTCCATTGCTATGCATATAAGACTTCTTGCCAATGCAATGACAATACTTTGCTCATACCTCATTTTCTTGCTTGTGATATGTCATGTGCATTATGTATGCCCACTATTCGCACACATGACATGATTACCATGATTTCCTCTAGTATGTTGCATCTTCGCACTACTAGTTCCCATATCTTGATTACTATGCTTGCTTATGTTGCATCACCGATGATTAATACTTGCTTCTTTTATGCGGTTGATGAAAAACATTGCCATGCTTTGCACATGATTGATATTGCTTATTGTCATATGTCTCCATATGTTGCCTCTCTCATGCTCGATGTTTTGCCATGTATTGAGTGCAACAATACTTTTGATCTTGCTAATGAGATTGCCCACATAGCTTTCTCTCATATTATTGGAGCTTTTGGCATCTTTCATGTGTAACATACTTGTCTTCCTTCTTTGCACCATATGCCTAGTGCCATGAATAGAGCCATTGTTGCATCATATTATTCATGCACTTTTGCTTCTAATTTTTATGTGCAAGAGAAGAGAACCATCATGATGGATGATGTGTTTGTCTACCATGCACATACATTGTTTTCTTTGTTCTTTGTATGTGTAGGATACTTCGACCACATGTCAACTTCCACTTCACATGAGTTGACAATTCGAACTCTTGAGAGCGAGCCATGCTACACCGACGCGTTTCTACATCGCACTTGCTTGCGCATCGGCATTGTGACGGACGCACAAGGTCACGTTTTTTAGGTGACATCCTTCTTGAACATGGATATTGCGGCTCATCCTACTTGTGTTGCTTGTACCATGACATATATTGGTCATCTTGGACCACTTACTTGCACACATGTTAGTGTTATTGCATTTCCTCATGATTGCCACACTGCCATGCCTCATGACATATATGCCTTGTGTGTTGCATCCAACTTGTGGATTGTTTGCTCTTATCATATGCTTGGTTGCAACAATTTCCATTATTCACATTTGCCATGCCACATTGCTTGCTACATGCTTGACTTGATTGCCTCACACATGATGACTAATTGCTCTTTATATTGTGTTGAGTGCCACACTATCTTTAGTACACCATATGAACATAATGCTTGGATTGCCTTGCACTTTGGATTGCCCCGTGTGTTTAGACACTTCATATTGTTTAGTGTTGTGAATGATTCCTATGCCTATCATCGACCCTTTGTTGATTGCTTTGAGCATGTGTGCTATGACCTTGAGGTAGATGCTCGTTCTATCGTCACACATATTTGCATCACTACCTCACATTTTCATGCTTGTCTCCATGATGCCATAGATTGTGCTCAATTCATATGCTTACATGTCAGGACACAATCCCTAGTCACACCATATGTTATGCATGATGACGACACTTGTTCGGTGAATAACCGCTTGAATGCTTGGTTTTGCACTAACGCTAACCACATTTGTTTTTCCAAGTGTTTGTTGTATTTGCTCCTTTTGAAGGAATTACTAGACGGTGCGACATTGGAGAGTGCCCCCTTCGAGTTTGATGATGATGAGTGCTTGGTGATCGTCCACTTTTCCACGGCGACGCCATCTCCTTCCCATGGTGATTTGGATTTTGATCCGAGGACGGATCTTTCCCAAGGGGGAGGGGATGATGCGAAGCATCCTACGGACATCCCCATTTCAAGAGTCCGCTCGGCAAGTGACACGTGCGACATCTACTTCACATATATAAAGGTGAATCATCTCCTTTACATGTGCTCACTTGATCCCTTCGAGGATTGTATACTACTTGACACTCCTCCCCTGTGCATACATAGGTATTGTCGGAGCTTCACGGATGACGAGGAGGAGTGTCAGCACCTATGTACGACTACACCATCCGCGAGGGAACCTTGGAAGCGGAGACGGAAGAAGACGGAGTTGTGGAGTCTACAGCAGCCGGACGACCGGAAGTCTTTGGACGTCTGACACTCTACTGCGCTCGTACGACCGACGTCCATCGAACGTCCGACACACGCCAGCGCCCGGACGTCAGGCCTTCTACGGAAATCCGGCACCAAGACACACGCACCGAAATCTCGGATTTCCAAAGCCTCCGGACGACCGACGCCCTCCAGACGTCCGGTCCTTCGCGACCGTCGGACGTCCGACAACCTCCGGACGTCCGCCACCACCTTTGCGCAGCCGCGGCCTTTGGCCTTGTATCTCTGCCTCACTTACCCCTTTGTGGCTAAGACTATATATAGTAGAAAAATGAGAAAGAAATGTTGACAATGCAACACATCTTGATGCGCACACGAACAGTGGGATGCTTTTCGGCATGTAATGTTATCATGCAAAAACACTTTGCACTGGCAAGCCCGTGGCCATGGGGACGGTGAGGCATTCGACGAGCCCCTAGGCACACTAGCGCATGCCTTCTTGCCGACCGACCGACGACGATCCCACCTGAAGGCCTCGGACGCGTGGATGGCCGGCGGCGGCTCATGACGCATGCCTCGCTATCATAAGACACCCAAGATATTATATCGCTACTGTAGGTTTAAGGCTGGATGCAAACTCGACCAAATAAGTGCACTATAAATTCATTTTTTGAATAATTCATATATTTGAACTCTTGGCGTCAAGACCTTTAGAACTAGACCAATTTTGGATACATTTCTAATACATTTAAATTTCAAGGTTTCACATTTCATATGTGAAACAAACCTATTTCACTAGAAAAATGTGAAAACAAATATAAGTCAACAGAAATATGTGAAACCAACCTATTTCACTAGAAACCTATTTAACCCAAACAAACTGAAATGTCAATATGTGAAACTGATTATTTAGAAATGTGTAACCGTTTTTTTTTTCGAAAACTCCACCTATGTTGTCTCAACATAGCCGGTCCCAAGCCCGGGTAAAGGAGGAGGGTTGTGATAGACTTGGCGAGCCAACGTTAAAACTCAGCCACTCTTATGGAGATGAAACCCAAAAGATTTTCGTTGGGGCGTAACCCTCTCAGCGACGCGCCACATCGGAACCCGGGTGTGGTGGAAAATGGGCAAGGGCCGGGCCGTCACCCCCCAGGTGGCGCGCCGTATCGTGATCTGGATACGGTGGCAAGTGAGCGAGGTTCGGGTCGTCGCATCCTTAGTGGCGCGCTACATCGGCGCCCGGGTGTAGTGGAAATTGAGCAAGGGTCTTCGCATTTGACTCGATGAGTGCGAAGGGTAAGGAAGCTAGCCGAGCCTAGGAGGATTCGCTTAGGTAGCTGGAACATAGCGTCTTTGACAGGTAAGCTTCGGGAGGTAGTTGATACAGCGGTGAGGAGAGGCGTTGATATCCTTTGCGTCCAAGAGACCAAATGGAGGGGACAAAAGGCAAAGGAGGTGGAGGGGACCGGCTTCAAGCTGTGGTACACGGGAATGGTTGCAAACAGAAATGGAGTAGGCATCTTGATTAGCAAGAGCCTCAAGGATGGAGTGGTAGACGTCAAGAGACGTGGGGACCGGATTATCCTGGTCAAGCTGGTAGTTGGGGACTTAGCTCTCAACGTTATCAGCGCATATGCCCCGCAAGTAGGCCACAATGAGAACACCAAGAGGGAGTTCTGGGAAGGCTTGGAGGACATGGTTAGGAGTGTACCGATTGGCGAGAGGCTCTTCATAGGAGGAGACCTCAATGGCCACGTGGGCACATCTAACACAGGTTTTGAAGGGGTGCATGGGGGATTTGGCTATGGCATCAGGAATCAAGAAGGAGAAGATGTCTTAAGCTTTGCGCTAGCCTACGACATGATCGTAGCTAACACCCTCTTTAAGAAGAGAGAATCACATCTAGTGACTTACAGTAGTGGGCAACACTCTAGCCAGATTGATTTCATCCTCTCGAGAAGAGAAGACAGGCGTGCATGCCTAGACTGTAAGGTGATACCTGGAGAGAGTGTTGTCCCTCAGCATAAGCTTGTGGTTGCTGACCTCCGCTTTAGGATTCGTGTCTAGCGGGACAAGCGTGCCAAAGTCGCTAGAGCGAAGTGGTGGAAGCTCAAGGGGGAGGTAGCTCAGGCGTTCAAGGAGAGGGTCATTAAGGAGGGCCCTTGGGAGGAAGGAGGTGATGTAGACAACATGTGGATGAAGATGGCGACTTGCATTCGTAAGGTGGCCTTAGAGGAGTTTGGAGTGTCAAGGGGAAGTAGAAGAGAAGCTAAAGATACCTGGTGGTGGAACGATGATGTCTAGAAGGCAATTAAGGAGAAGAAAGATTGTTCCAGACGCCTATATCTGGATAGGAGTGCAGACAACATAGAGAAGTACAAGATGGCAAAGAAGGCCGCAAAGCGAGCTGTGAGTGAAGCAAGGGGTCGGGCGTATGAGGACCTCTACCAACGGTTAGACACGAAGGAAGGCGAAAGGGACATCTATAAGATGGCCAAGATCCGAGAGAGGAAGACAAGGGATGTTGACCAAATCAAGTGCATCAAGGACGGAGCAGATCAACTCCTGGTGAAGAACGAGGAGATTAAGCATAGATGGTGGGAGTACTTTGACAAGTTGTTCAATGGAGAGAGTGAGAGCTCTACCATTGATGTGGACGACTCCTTTGATGATACTAGCAGGCGTTTTGTGCGGCGAATCCAGGAGTCGGAGGTCAAGGAGGCTTTAAAGAGGATGAAAGGAGGGAAGGCGATGGGCCCTGATTGTATCCCCATTGAGGTGTGGAGAGGCCTCGGGGACATAGCGATTGTATGGCTAACCAAGCTTTTCAACCTCATTTTTCGGGCAAACAAGATGCCAGAAGAATGGAGATGGAGTATATTAGTACCAATCTTCAAGAACAAGGGGGGTGTTTAGAGTTGTACTAATTACCGTGGAATCAAACTGATGAGCCATACAATGAAGCTATGGGAAAGAGTCATTGAGCATCGCTTAAGAAGAATGACAAGCGTGACCAAAAATCAGTTTGGTTTCATGCCTGGGAGGTCGACCATGGAAGCCATTTTCTTGGTACGACAACTTATGGAGAGATATAGGGAGCAAAAGAAGGACCTGCATATGGTGTTCATTGACTTAGATAAGGCCTATCATAAGATACCGCGGAATGTTATGTGGTGGGCCTTGGAGAAACACAAAGTCCCAACAAAGTACATTACCCTCATCAAGGACATGTACGATAATGTTGTGACAAGTGTTCGAACAAGTGATGGCGACACTGATGACTTCCCGATTAAGATAGGACTGCATCAAGGGTCAGCTTTGAGCCCTTATCTTTTTGCCTTGGTGATGGATGAGGTCACAAGGGATATACAAGGAGATATCCCATGGTGTATGCTCTTTGCGGACGATGTGGTGCTAGTCGATGAGAGTCAGACGGGGGTCAACAGGAAGTTGGAGTTATGGAGGCAAACCTTGGAATCGAAAGGTTTTAGGCTTAGTAGGACTAAAACCGAGTACATGAGGTGCACTTTCAGTACTACTAGGCACGAGGAGGAGGAGGATGTTAGCCTTGATGGGCAGGTGGTGCCTCAGAAGGACACCTTTCGATATTTGGGGTCAATGTTGCAGAAGGATGGGGATATCGATGAAGATGTGAACCATCGAATTAAAGCCGGATGGATGAAGTGGCACCAAGCTTGTGGCATTCTTTGTGACAAGAGGGTGCCACAAAAGCTAAAAGGCAAGTTCTATAGGACGGCAGTTCGACCTGCAATGTTGTATGGCGTTGAGTGTTGGCCGACTAAAAGGCGACATGTGCAAAAGTTAGGTGTGGCGGAGATGCGCATGTTGAGATGGATGTGTGGCCACACAAGGAAGGACCGAATCCAGAATGATGATATACGAGATAGAGTTGGGGTAGCGCCAATTGAAGAGAAGCTTGTCCAACATCGTCTGAGATGGTTTGGGCATATTCAGCGCAGGCCTCCAGAAGCCCCACTGCATAGCGGACGGCTAAAGCATGCTGATAATGTCAAAAGAGTCCGGGGTAGACCGAACTTGACATGGGAAGAGTCCGTAAAGAGAGATCTGAAGGATTGGAGCATCACCAAAGAACTAGCCATGGACAGGGGTGCGTGGAAGCTTGATATCCATGTGCCGGAACCATGAGTTGGTCGCGAGATCTTATGGGTTTCACCTCTAGCCTACCCCAACTTGTTTGGGACTAAAGGCTTTGTTGTTGTTGTTGTTGTTGTGTAACCGTTTTTTCAAAAGAGTGAAATATGTTATTTAAAAAATATGCATTTGAGTGTGATTTTTATGAAATATGCTATTTCAAGAATGGGCAATTGAAATAAATGTATTTTTTGTGAAACAAGCAAGTGAAAAGTGAATTGTACTTTCTAAATTGTGGAATAGTAGCTGCGGAAAGTGAAATTGTAATCTATCATTGTGAAAATTTGGTTTTTAAAATGTAAATATATATTTGAATTTAAACATTGTTGTAAAATATCCAACATTGATCTCATTTTAAAGGTTTTGACGCAAGGAATTCAAATATAAAAAAAGTTTCAAAAACGAATGTATGGTTTAAAAGATAGGGATGTTTTAAATTAGACAAGTTCAAAGAAATGTTGGATTTATTGTGTGGAAGTAGAGAGAGTGTGTTCTACCCCATTGATATCATGCATGCATGTGAAGTACAGTGATGGGGCCAACCGCTTAAATACCAATATTCCTTAAACATAGGGAAAAAACTATACAACATAAGGGAAATACTTCTTAAACATAGGGAAAAAGCTATACAACATAGAGAAAATATACGGTGTTAGAACATCTACAGTCGGACCCCTTATATCCGTCTCAAACGTCCGGGCAGGCTGCCCGATCACTGACCAGTCATAAAAATCGACCCAGTTGGATCCCTTATACCCATCTCAAACGCCCGGACTGACCGGCATCCCTCATATCCATCTCAAATATGAGGACGATATGAGGGCTCGCGGACACGTCCGGGCACGCCCGGTCAGTCCGCCACGTAGGATGTGACCCCATCCCGGACCACCTTTTCTTTTTCTTTATTCATTCTTTTCTTTCTTTCTCTTCTTCTCCACCAATCACGTGCAAGTGACCGGACATATGAGAAAAAATATGAAAAGTATGGCTATGCGGACGAAAAAGTAGGGGCTCAAAACGAACACGCCCGGTCAGTCCGCGGACGTTTGAGGGACCGGATTATTAAGTTTCGGCTGTAGATGCTCTTAGATGGCACTAGATGGTTAGCTAGAGCTAAACCTGGGCATGGACAGCCCGGCCCAACGACCCGGCCCGAGCCGGCCCAAAAAAACTGGGCTTCGGGCTTCGAGCTTGGCATTTGGGCCGGGCTCGGGCTTCATTTTTTAGCCCGAAAGATAGTTTGGGCCGGGCTCGGGCTTCTCTTTTTAAGGATTTTGGGTCGGGCTTTCGGGCTTCGGGCCGGGCTTACACGTGCAAAAAATAAAAAATAGCATTCGGGCTTCGGGCCGGGCTCGGGCTTGAAAAAAGGGTGCATTTCGGGCTTCTGGCCGGGTTCGGGCTTGGGATTTTATTTTCGGGCTTTGCAAAGCCCGGCCCGAACCCGACCCGACCCGACCAATGATCAGGTCTAGCTAGAGCATTGTGGGATCTGGTACCGCGCAATTTTTCATTTTGGGCTTGACACCTGATCTCGACGTGGACATCGTCTTCATCGCCGCGGACCACCACGCAAATGTGCCCTGGATCTGGAAGCATCACCTGGTCGTTGCCTTGATTGTTGTCTTCATTGTGGCGATATGATGGTGTACTCGAGGTTAAAAGTTAGGGTCTTCGGGCTTCGCGGGGCTCTCGATCATGCGGCGCTTTCGCCAATGAGGACGCGGGTAGCAAGGTTTGGAGATGTAATCTTGTCCACGGTGCAACCCACGACACGATAGTGCACTTGACGAAACCGCCGCCACCGCAAGGGGTGCAGCCAGGGCCCAGGGGTCCCTATTTCTCCTTCCAATCCCCTGTTGCGGGTCGTTGACAAAGCTTGAGGCGCCCGCTTCAGGGGTCTCGGGGGCCATACTCCGTCCTGTTAGTTGGAGAGAGAGGGATTGCATGCATCGATGATTTGATTGATCGTGCACTAGGCACATATATAGATACAAGGGGATGCAGCTCATGTCTTGTCTCCCAAGTTACATACAAGTTACAAAGGGAGGGAGACATGACAGGTGCAATATACAAAACCCAGACCTATATACGTGCACGCAGAGTATGCATGTTCAACACCCCCCCCCCCCGGCAGTCGATGCGTCGCCGGAGATGCAGAGACTGGACCGGAAGCCCTCGAAAGTCGAGGTTGGTAGTCCCTTTGTCATAACATCGGTGAACTGCTGATGGGTAGGTACATGCAAGACTCGAATGCGGCCAAGCGCAACCTGCTCACGAACAAAGTGGATGTCGAGCTCAATGTGCTTGGTGCGTCGATGATGAACAGGGTTAGCCGAGAGGTAGACCACTGAAACGTTGTCACAGAAGACAAGTGTGGCCTTAGGAACCTCACACAGCAACTCCTGAAGTAGCTGGCATAACCAGGAGCACTCCGCGACTGCATTCGCTACGGCACGGTACTCCGCCTCAGCACTCGAGCGAGAGACCGTGGTCTGTCGCTTAGATGACCATGATATCAGTGATGGACCGAGGTAGACGCAGTAGCCAGAGGTGGAGCGCCGAGTGTCGGGACATCCCGCCCAGTCCGCGTCAGAGTAGGCGACGAGGTTGGTGATGGAGGAGGCCGTCAGGGTGAGACCCATAGCCATGGTGCCACGTATGTATCGTAGAATACGTTTCACCAGGGCCCAATGAGTGTCACGCGGGGAGTGCATGTGGAGGCACACCTGTTGCACGGCATACTGCAGATCGGGCCGCGTCAGCGTGAGGTACTGGAGAGCGCCAACAATAGACCGGTAGAAGGCGGCGTCGGATGCCGGAGATCCCTCGACGGCGGACACCTTTGCCTTCGTGTCGACAGGCGTGGAAGCGGGCTTGCAGTTAAGCATGCCGGCTTGCTCCAGAAGCTCGTGGGCGTACTTCTGCTGATGCAGAAAGAAGCCGGTAGTGCGACGCACGACCTCAATGCCAAGGAAGTAATGCAAGTCCCCAAGTCCTTGAGAGCAAACTCGGTGCTGAGGCAAGCAGTGATCTGC
This sequence comes from Elymus sibiricus, assembly GCA_039707655.1. Lineage (NCBI taxonomy): Eukaryota > Viridiplantae > Streptophyta > Magnoliopsida > Poales > Poaceae > Elymus > Elymus sibiricus. Next base: position 212,630,365 of record CM077665.1, on the reverse strand, counting down.
TGGAGCAGCGTGGAAGATGATGCTGTCAGGATGATGTCGTCAACGTAGAGTAGAAGATACGCGGTGCCAGCGCCCTGACAATAGACGAATAATGAGGCGTCGGAACGGGTGGACCGAAACCCCATCTGATGAAGGAAAGATACCATACGCTGGTACCAAGCCCGGGGTGCCTGCTTCAAGCCATAAAGGGACCGGGAGAGCAGGCATACGTGATCCGGGTGTGCATCATCGATGAATCCGGTGGGCTACTCACAGAACACCTGCTCCTGAAGGTGACCATGCAGGAAGGCATTGGACACATCCAGCTGGTGAACAGGCCAGGCACGCGAGACAGCCAGCTGAAGGACTGCGCGAATCGTGCCGGGTTTGACAACCGGTGCAAAGGTGTCGGTGAAGTCCACGCCAGCTCGCTGTCGAAAACCGCGCACCACCCAGCGCGCTTTATAGCGCTCAAGGGAACCGTCAGGGCGGGTCCTGTGGCGGAACACCCACTTGCCAGTGATGACGTTGGCATGAGGGGGCCGCGGAACAAGTCGCCACGTATGGTTGCGCTGAAGAGCGTCAAATTCCTCATGCATCGCAGCAAGCCAGTTCGGATCCCGAAGGGCTGCACGAGCGGAGGATGGTAGCCGCGAGGTGGACGATGTCGAGGCAGTACACGTGTACTCATCAGAGTTGTAGCGCATGCTCGGTCGAAGAGTCCCGGTGCGTGCCCGAGTCACCACACCGGACACGGGCGCAGCGCCCTCCGGAGGCACCCGAGAAGAGTCCGATGGCGAGACGGCCACACGGCCCGAGTCGGAGGTGTCCGATGGGACCACCATGGCGACCGGGGAGCCGTTCGAGTCGGCAGTGGCGGCCGAGCTGGAGGAGACCTCACCCGAGGAGCCAAGGACCACACCCGGGGAGCCGGCCGAGCCAGAGGCGTCCAAGGCCGGGGCGGTGCTCGGGGAAGATGACGGCCCGCCAATGGTGGCTGCAAGGACGGGCCGCATTGGAGCATCATGCCGTGAGAGGCAAGAAGATGGCGAACGGCGGCGTTGTCAAACTCTTTTCCATTATCAGTTTGGAGTGCGATGATGGGACGACCGAATTGTGTGGTGACATAGGAATAGAAAGCGGTGAGTGTGGCTAACGCGTCGGACTTGCGACGAAGAGGAAAGGTCCATACATAGTGAGAGAAGTCATCTAAGATCACCAAATAATAAAGATAGCCCGTGTTGCTAGCAACCGGGGATGTCCAAACATCGCTATGAAGTAACTGAAACGGAAAAGTAGAGATAGTGGTAGACGCACTAAAGGGAAGACGAACGTGCTTGCCAAGACGACAAGCCTCACAACTATGATCGTCAATCCTATTACATGAGAATGAAAAACTCCGAAGAATCTGACGCAAATGGTGGAGTTGGGGTGTCCCAGGCGAGCATGCCACAGATCTACACCGGCGGCGAGGGAGACTGGACGGTTGGAGGTGGTGGCGGAGGGGTGCACCGGGTAGAGGTCATCTGGGCTATCACATCGGTGAAGTACCATCCGGGTACGAGCGTCCTTCACAGAAAAACCGAGAGCGTCAAATTCAACAATAAGAGGGTTCTCACGAGCAAGACAACGAACAGAACATAGATTGGTGACTAAGTCAGGAGAAACAAGAACATTAGACATGTTGATAGGTGTAGATGTAGAGGGAAACAAGGTATGACCTACGTGTGTAATAGGTAAGGAGGAACCGTTACCAACGGTGATGCGGGTGGGGGTATTAACAGGAGTGGAAGATGTTAGGTTACCGGGATGAGAGGTCATATGAGCAGTGGCGCCAGAATCCATGTACCAATCACCACCGCCTCCATAGTTGCTCGGTGATGGCGCCGAGTGCAGGGCAGCAAGAACGGCGGGGTCCCATGGCGAGGGAGCCGCCGGCGGAAAGTACCCACTGTAGGGAGGCGTCGGTGCAGCAGGGTAGCCACCAGCCATTGATGGTGCGGGCAGGGTGGTCTGGCAGCACCGGGCGCAGCGAGGTAGGCCTAGTGGCGCACCGGAGGAGGCCCAAGGAGGCCCGGTGCAGGTGCCCGTGGCACCGGCATCGAGTACGCGTGGACGATGCATGTCCACGGATTCGTGCCATAGGTCCAGGGTGGGGTGGGCTGCTGCTGCTGACGAGGCGCCCCTCCATACGCCGGTTGCTGCTGCTGCGGCTTCGGGCGCCCGCCGCCGCGACGGTTGTTGCGCCGGCCGCCGCCGCCCTGCTGCTGTTGTTGCTGCATGGGAGGGGCGGGCGGCATGGGCGGTAGTGGGAAGGATCCCAGGGGCGCGGGTGGCGTCGGGGCCCGAGGAGCCGGTGGTGCGGGCGGCGATGGCGGAGCACCGCGGGAAGTCCCCGCGGCGAGGGCGGTGTGTTGAACCCGCTGTTTGACCTGCTTCATCTGTCGTTCCTCCAAGCGGAGATAGGCGACGAACTTGGGGAACGAGGGCTCCGTCATCAAGGTGAGATTGGTGGCAGCGTTGCCAAAGTCCTCGTTGAGGCCGGCGATGAGCGTGCTGAGGAGGGTGTCATCGTCGATCTTGGTGCCGATGTCACAAAGTTCATCCGACAACGTCTTGAGGCATCGACAGTAGTCATCAATGGACTGATCATCTTGATGACAGCCATAGAATTCTTGCTGCAGAAGAACGCAACGTTGAAGCTTGTTGTCGGTGAAGAGGCCGTTGCGTTTGACCCACATCGTCACCGTCGCTCACGACGGTGTGGAAGAGGTCCTTCGAGATGGTTAGGAAGAACCACCTAATGAGCGTCGCGTCGATGGCGGTCCACTCGGAGTCATCCTTCATGGCGCTGGAATCGACGGAGCCATCGATGTGATCCACGATGTTATACTCGCGAAAGACGAGCGAGAAGTAGGTTTTCCATGCATAGTACGTGGAGTCATGAGGATCGAGGGTGACGGGAACTCGCCCGTGGATGTCGAGATTGCGAATGTCGACGGGATCCGGGCCGACGAAGGGGTTGGTGTGGCCGAAGAGGGAGGAGTGGCTCGACGTGGTGGGAAGGGGAGAGAGGGAGCGGCGGCGCTGTGGGTAAGGGTAGGCGGCGCGGCGGCTGGGGTTAGATCAGATGGGAGCGGCGGCGAGGCTTTAGTGTTTTAGGGTAGGGTAGGGTAGGGCGGCGCGGCGGCGTGGGGTGTGACGCGGCTGCGAGAGGAGAGGGCAGCGGCAGGGGAGTAGGGGTGGCGGCGGCGGCACAGGGCGACGGCGGCAGGAGGAAGCGGCGGCGGCGGCACGTGACGGCGGCGGCTAGGGCAGCGGAAAGGAGAGGATCGACGTGCTATCTGATACCATGTTAGTTGGAGAGAGAGGGATTGCATGCATCGATGATTTGATTGATCGTGCACTAGGACATATATAGATACAAGGGGGTGCAGTTCATGTCTTGTCTCCCAAGTTACATACAAGTTACAAAGGGAGGGTGACGTGACAGGTGCAATATACAAAACCCAGACATGTATACGTGCACGCAGAGTATGCATGTTCAACACGTCCAAGTTGGGTCGGTATGTAGACTAGGTTTGGTCGCTGTTTGAGGATGGACAGAATCGAAGAGGGTGCTAGAGGAGGTTGGAGGCGAGGAGCGGCAAGAAGCTAAGGACCTGAAAGACGACGGGATGAGGCCATAAAGGGCGACGGCGAGCGGGCGGTTATGGGAAGCGGAGCACCCAACTGAGGGAGTTGCGGCAGCGTGGGCTGCAGGCAGGGATGCAAGTGGCGCGAGATATCCCGCTCGTCCGCTACGCCGCCCCGCCAAAAAAGGGCTTTTTGATTTTTTGCCACGACTTACTTTGCACATTGACAATTTGCCACTCTTTACATTGTAATTGATCTATTGCCATTCTTTAGTTGGAACTTTGATCTTTTGCCCTCTATCAAGTGGGTCCCACGCAAAATGACCAGAATACCCTGCCCTACAGATTGACCGCGAACGTGAGAGAGGAACTCGGCCTCATCCCCTTCCTCTCGCTAAGTGGCCTGTGCTCTACCGCCAGCCACCGCTCGCTAGTGCGCTGCCGCTGCTCGCGCCCGACATCCACGCCTGCACTGCGCTCCTCACTGACGCCGCCCGCTCCCTCCACATCCTCGCGGAGATGTATGCCGCCGAGATGCGGCCAAGCGCCGCCGCCTACACGCAACTCAGATGTGCGCTGGCCCCGCGTCAGACGCACGCTCGAGGCTGGCCCCGATGGATGACCGCTCAAGGCGCGGCGCGCGGCATGCAACCCGACCTCGGAGCTCGGCCTCTGCTGCTCGTCCGTGGCCATCAGCTCTGGCGAGGAGCAGAGCGACAGCCAGGGACGCCTTGAGCTGGGCAACTCACGTCGGAGGAAGCCCGGGATGTCCTGCTTGGCCACCGGCCCTTGCTACTGCCCTCTGTCGCCGCAACTTGCTGCTGCTTCCGGCCGCTGCACGTTGCTGTTGAGCACGCACAGACCACACACACATCAAGCATGCACGTCAAGCATCGGCATACATCAAGCACGCACAGCACACATGAATACATCAAGCACGCTGCTTCAGTTGGCGTTCATGGCCGCGGAGTTCATCCGTATCCGTGCTGCCAGAGAGGTAGTGGACGATGGTGAGCCGGCAAACGGCCAACCACGGCAGCCTCGACGCGCCAACTTGCCTTGGACCTGGTCGCCGCCGCCTTTACTGCCTTACCGCTGCTTCCCGCCGTTGTGCGTTGCTGCTGCCAGTCAGGCAGTCGGCTAGCTGGCGCGAGCCTTTGCCCGCTGCGTGTACAGGAGCGTCGCCGTCGCCTGCCACCGGAGCGTCGCCGTCGACTGCCGTGCGACGAGAGATGGAAATCAAGTGCGTCCCGTGCGTGGCAAACAGGCACACAAGGGTATACTTGTCCACTGTATTGTCCATATAATATGCATATCATTTGTAAGTATTGTTTTTGTGTTAAAAAGTGGCAAAAGATCAAATGACAAAGGAGTGGCAAAAGATCAATTACAATCTAAACAGTGGCAAATTGTCAAAGTCCAAAGTAAGCAGTGGCTGGAAATCAAATCGCCCCAAAAAAAACCCGCAAATTGTCGTTGGACTGACCGCTTCGTGTGTAACGGACCCAAGTGGTCATGCCGCTGAGTCCAGCGGGCTCGCCGCATATCCCGCATAACCTAGCTCTTCGCTGCTTACCCAGGGGTAAATTCTCACGGCGGCGGCTCCTTCGCCCACCTGACGCTCCCCGCCGCCGAGGCCTCCACGAGCTCCTCAGGCGGGCATCCTCGCTGCTGCAGAGGTAGAAATCCCCTCCTCCCCTCCCTCTCCCATCTGTCCCCAGCCCTCTCTCTCCCTCCCATCTCCAGCTCTCTGCCACTCGCGGTGCGCTGGTCGTGCTTGTTCTCCGATGCGGATGGGTGAAGCGGCAGCCTCCTCTGGTCGCGGACGGGAAAGAGGGACTCGTCTCCAGCTGGGCGTGGCTAGCACCGATGCATCCTTTTGCCATCATCTCCCCTCTCCCTTTTGTATGTAGATTCAGATCTGTCACCAACCTCCTTTTCCCCTATGGATTAGAGATGGTTGGGCTGTTTTTATATTACGTAAGGTTGGTGATTAGCTGAACTAGTGTTGAGCTGGTTCATGTGGCCTCTGTCGTCTCCTCTCAAACGTGAAGAATTATAATGGGAAAAGCAGCGATGTAGCAAACAGATTCCTCCTCCTTTTATTCACGCTTAGAAAGATAGCAACAATCTTTTGCTTGTTGGGCTACTTCAGGAACATCTACTCAATCTTCAGTAGTTATGCTTCAGTAGTAGATTGAGTAGTTAATTAGCATAATTAAAATCTTCAGTTATGTAGATTGAGTTGGTTTTCTTCCCATTCTAATACTCTCGCTCTCGCAACAAGAAATTCATGTAATAGCACATCTGGTCATTAGTCGTGCAATGTTTTGGTGTGGTGTTAACATGAATTAATCTGAGATGAGCTTTTTGTCTGAATATTCAGATGTTGTTTGCTCTGGGTATGCCTTGCTTTGGTGTGGTGTTAACAAGAAAGCTCCTTGTTTATTGAGCAACCATGGTGGGATCGACGGCGGCGGCGCCGCCATCTCCACATCGGGACTGCCCTACAGAAATCCTCGATGGAGTTGTCCCTCGACCGCCTCCCTCACACGCTGAAGCTGTTGTTTCTCCGTCACTTCCCAAGTCAACTGGAGCTGTTGTTCCGTCACTGTCTACTTCAGCAAGGGATCTTGCAACCTTGCCGCACTCTTTCCTCTCCTCCAAGAATAAAGGGCATGCATCAACTGAAGAAGTCGATGCAGCTACAACACTTTGCTTCCTCAGTATATGACAATTACAATTTTGGGTGGTCTTGGTATATGACAATTACAGTTTTGGAGAATGCTGGGAAAAGAAACATGGTGGTCCTATGATAGTATTGTAATCACTTTACTCTGAAATGAATTAATACAAGAATACATACAGCAATACTATACCATCTCTCTCTGCTAGAGTCATATACACCGTTGTCCTGTCAAACTGATTTAATATTTAGTTCTGTTGTTCTAGCTGCATTCCATGATTTAATATTTTGTGCTATGTTCATTTACATTAGTGAGTGATTCATAAAGCTGGATTCATGTTTTAGATACATATGTTCATACAGTAATTCATGGACTAATAATCGACAATTAATCCATTCTCATAGATCCATCACTCCCCTTCACTAATTTAATTTAACCAGCTGACTGATGAAGCCTCTAACTGCAGGCTACCTGAGCATCGACTGCGGGGACGGCGGCAACTACAAGGACGCTAGAAGGCAACAAGAAACCAAGCACCACCCTGGTTCTCATACGAGTTCTGAAGATTAATGTGTCAGCAGTGCTCATATATGTGATGTTGTCAACATTGAGGGTTTTATCTGAATGTGTTTTGAATATCTCATAGATGTGTTGTCTGCTGCCAGATGTGAATTCTGTAGATCTTTATTCTTCTATGCCTGATATTCACAACATACTTTATAGCTTGATGTGTAGTGTTGATTGATAAACATATAGTGCTGATTATCTGAATTTTCGTCTGAGCTCTAGTGGCAACTTAACCGCACTGTGATAATGCTGATGGGTGTATGCGGGCTAATGCGGGACGCCGCACTGTCCCGCGCTAATTACAACGGTGTTTGGCGGCCAACCGCAAACTCCCGCATGCTGCAGGGGACACGCGCAGGGCTACGCGATGGCGTGCCCAGCCGTCGTCTTGGTGGCATGAAGATGGCCGGCACAGCGGGATGAAAAGATGCCGAGGACGTGGTGCGGCGTCGGATACAGGTGCAGCAAGGGATTAGAGGCATCCTGTTATTTATAGAATCGCTCCAAAGAAATCAAATCAAGCGGCTTGGAGTAAGCTCGGTATAGAATCGCTCCAAAGAAATCAAATCAAGCGGCTTGGAGTAAGCTCGGGCAAGAACGATTTGCGACGTGGTGAACCAACACCACATGCAGAATTGCATGTAAACACGTAGTCACATCACGTGTCAATCAACATGCATGCAACAGCCGACAAAAAGAATCAACCATACCCAATATTGTCAAACACCCGGATCATCCACCCCATCATTTTTCAAACTAATGCACGTGTCTTCATCAGATTGCTCATTTAAGGCTGTAAAAAAATATAAAAAATCATAAAAGAAGCGTACTGAGATTTAGTATATGCAGAATTGAGTGGAAAGGAATCCAGATTTTATTTTATTTTTTCTTGCGGCTAGATTTTATTTTGTTAGGTACATAAAAATTACTATTGGGCCACGGTGCAATATGGTTGCTCTTGAACCAAATACGAGGAGCATATAAAAATTACACTCGATCCACGTAGGGATCAATTGATATTATAGTAGAAACAAAATAATGTACAACAAAAGAAGCTTCTGCAACCAGTTTAAAACCCGTAATCATACTTAAGAGCAGAAGATGTTGACGTTATTCAACAGTGCACGTTTTGTTCTTCAATAATCAAAACAAAGATAATTTCACCTTAAGCAGCTTGAAATATACATTGCACAGGCCCTGGTTAAGTACATTGATTGAAATTCTTAATTTTGGCAGTTCTCTCTCTACTTGAAACAAAACCAAAAGAATAGGAGAGAAGGGAAGTGATTCTGGATCTCTATTTTCTTTACAACTGTTGCAGGTTGTTGACGCTTGAAACCACATTAGTAACATAGCTCATCCTCAGCTTGCAATTTTTGGAGCGCCTTTTTCGCATAAATAGTTATTGCAGCAGTGGAAACTGCAGCAACCGTAAAGCCAATTCCATTGTAGATGATCTGATCCACTGACAAGAAAGACCCTTGGCTAGTTGCCACAGCCAAGCTTTGAACGAGCTTCCCACTGTTCACAACAAATGTCAATAAAATTAATTTACCCATACCACATAAAGATAATTAAACCAGGCATATAACAGGATACATAATTCTGAAACAGCTAGATATAATTCCTGCAAGACCATCTTATTTTTCACCAACCAAGGACAGGAGCTCATGCAAGTGCATTATCACACACACACACACACACACACACTGTAAACCAAGAGCCCAGGTAGAAAATTTGGATTTGTAGCTCAGAGGGATGTGCTGCCTGAAACACTAGAACTAGATTGATCGCATAGAAGATTAGAAATGAAGAAAGGTGCTGACAAAATCTCTACCCTCCATGGCCAAAGTTGAACTCCCAAAGCAGATTTTGCATTGGCAAAAACTCATACATGATGTATAACGAAATTTATGCTAGCAAAAGGTATAGGTGCGCATCATCATTCCAATTCCGTAAAATAGCAGATTGGGTGAGACATAATCAAGTTACTCGTGAACTATTTGCAAATGGATTCAAAAAACCACACCAATACTGACTACCTACAGAAGGCAAAATGTGGAAGAGGTACAAACCTATAGATTGCAAGGAGGGTTTCATGTATGGTTCCCGCCATTGAACCAGCTATATATGGACAATATTTGACATTTGTAGCCACAGAAGCGTAGTTAAAAACTATATATGGAAACGGGGAAATCCTAAGTAAAGCAACTGCCCTAAATTGATGGAACCAATCTCCTTCACCAGCAAGTCTAACAAAAGCTGCTTTCTTCGGCCATTTTTCCAACCATCTCTGCATGACAACCATCAACCATTACTTCCAAAATATATGAAGACATTACGAACAGACTGGTTTCATGTACTATCTGGATAAAACATTAGCTGAAAAGATGGGACTGAAAGCCTCACGTGTATTCTGGAATGGAACGCAGATCCTATACAAAACGGTAATGACATGCCTATGCTCATCGCCGTTGTAATTATCAGAAAGCCATAACCATATCCAAAGGTCATCCCCGCAATCCACATGAAGGGAGAAGAAGGTATCAAGACACTTGGGAATAAAGCGATTGCACCAAAACATATTAGAAGAATAACTGGTCGGCTGAAAGTTCTTGATTGCCAGTCAATAATCGGCACAGCCACCTGTGAAGAACAGCAACATGCAAAACAATCAGCAACAAACCAAGAGCATACTAGCATGATATCTTAGAATCAAAAGCAGCTACAGAAACAAAAGCAAGCAGTCTGAAGAACAGCAACATGCAAAACAATCAGCAACAAACCAAGAGCATACTAGCATGATATCTTAGAATCAAAAGCAGCTACAGAAACAAAAGCAAGCAGTCTGTTAAAGAGGGCAACGAGATAATTCACTGAAATTGGTACAGGTAGCATAACTATGAGATGCTAATCAGTCTACAATTGCATGAAATTCGTAATGTTGAGGTTGATTCAGAGAAAGATCATCAATAGGCAGCTGAGCATCATCCTTATGATCATGAACTTCTTGGTGGGGGTGGGGGCCTTGCCCACATAATTTATTTCAGGTAACACCAGCAAGCAGGATCCAAATGCAAGCACAGTTGTACTTTATGTGCTCTATCCTTGCGACATTTTACATTGTTCTGACCTAATCATATGAACTTCTGGAACGGGTCAGCTGATTTAGTTAGAAATGATGGACGGAGTTGTAAACATTTTCTCCATGATGTTGACGACAACCAAAATTATGTCAGAAAATACAAAGACAAATCACTCAACTGCAAACCAGGTATGAGAGTATAAGCAAGACCCTACATCTGGTAGGAATCCTTCTATCCTTTTTTTTAAGATTATTTCAGCATCTGACTGATGAGGAGACACCTGTAATTCTGGGGATCTGATGGGTACGATTTGGGTGTGCCTATTGCGTTCTCACCGCCTAACCGCTTGATATTTATCTTCTCCGATCCTCTCGCTGTGTGTCCGGTATTCTCTGGATAACTCGCTTCTCTCCGCCCGTCCGGTGCCGGTGCTCGCTCTAAAACTCCCATCAAATCCTAGCCGCTTCGCCTATGTACGTTCCTATAAGAAGTTCCATCGCCGCGCCACTTCCTCCCGCACCACCACCTGTTTCTTACCCAATTAAGACAGTACCCAACAGCTGCCATCGGCATCCTTGCACCGTGCGGCGATGGCCATCTTCAAGCCACTGCCCCTGAGATCCAGGGCGTCGTCATCCCACCATATGTGTGCCCTAGCCCTGACACCTGCCAGGAAGTCGTCCCTTGCCATGGCCACCATCACCCTCTTGCAAGGCAGCACCACGGGCCACAGCGTCGCCTCGGTGCATGCCGGGCAAATCCTTGGATCGTCCACCTCGGCGTTAGGGCTTGTGCACATGAATCACCTCTCACGGTGGATCCTAACCTACAACCCCAACAACGTGGCGTTGGCTGCGTTCCAGAAGTAGGGGTGCATTAGCGGGGTGCATTAGCAGCACGCCGCTTCTGGCCGCGCATAGGCGCAGGAGCCCCTCGTCCGCGGCGGGGAGGGTAACGTACTGCATGATGTTCACGCGCATGCTGTCGCTGGCAAATAACACACGGGACGCGGTCAAGCCACGGCTCGGGGCCTGCAGGACTTGATCTTGAGTGCTCAAGTGCCCCACCAGTTGAGCTTCAGGTCCAACTCCAGGAAGTTTGATTCAGTAATCAGCTTCAGTTCCAAGTTTCAGTACCTTTAGAAATATTGTTTAGGTAATCAATTTTACTTTGCCGAGATGGTACCTTTGGACATAGTTGTTACACAATTTATTCAATCCATGAAATCAGTTTTTAACAAATCTGTTTCATGTGATTCCTGGTGATATTTTTCATATATAATAATGTTTGCACTGTATGACCCTTTCCTTGTTTCAATGTCAATTAATATCAAGTATACTGTATCTTTCTTAACAGTACAGTTAGTGACATTTTTTTGAAAGTGAAAGAAAAAAAATTGAGAAAGCGCAAAGGATCTTTGTGTTGCATTGCATTGAAAAGATGGGAAAAAACAATCCTCTTAGGAGGCGAGTGTTACATGGGCCATGCGCCCGATCATCCCAGGATGTGGGCAGAACAACCCTGAGCCCCTGTGCCCTGCTTGTGCCCAACATTTGGGCTCATCTTTAATCCCATAACCACTAATGTATCGATCGAGGGTCGCAGGTTGTCGGAGACGCATTCCTTCTGCTGCTTCCAGATCATCCAGGGAACGAGCATGGCGATGGATTGCAGGCCTTGACGCAGCGTGTGAGGTGTCTGATCCTTCACTCGCAGCCACCAGTCCATAAGGGTAAAGGGTAGGTTCATTGTCCGGTGGCTGTGATGGTATGCGCGTCCAATCCAGGATGGCATGCCAGGTTTGTCAGGCGAACAGGCAGGCCAAGTGCAGGTGCTGGATTGTCTCCGGTGCCTGATCGCAGAGGAGGCATCTAGGGTGGTGTTGCAGGCCGCAGCGGGAGAGCCGTGTTGCCGTCGATCATCGGTCCTGGCCAGCCAACCAATGGAAGAACTTAACGCGAGGCGGCGCCCAGCTCTTCCAGGTCAAACTTCCATGAGGGGCATCGTGTGGACCCATGGAAGGTCATGGCATAGCAAGACCGTAGGTGCCATTGGACGTTCATCTCCAGAGCAGCCGGTCTGGCTCGTGCGTAAGGGTGATGTGCTGCACGGCCTGCCAAAGCAACAGATATTGCCCAATCTCGTGTATCCCATGGACTCCTTGGATATCACGGGCCCAAGAGTTGCCAGCCAGCCCCTCCGCCACCGTTCTCGTTTTGCACTGGTATAGCGCTGGTGTGAATTTGCATACGAACTGCCCATGAAGCCAGTGATCATCCAAAAACAGGGCCCTGATGACCATAGTGGTGGAGGCGAAGAACAGCGCGCGCTCTTCTCGGGAGAATTGGAGATCAAGCCCTTGCCATGTGCAGTCATCGTCCGTGCGAGCGAACCACAGCCATCATAGCCGCAGTGCGAGCCCGGGGCGCTCCAGGTCTCGGATCCCTAGCCCCCGTACTCCAGCAGGCAACACACGTGGCGCCAATTGACATGGCACTGCCCTCCATTAGCGATGGCGCGCCCAGCCCACAAGAAGCCTTGCTCGATCTTCTCAAGCTGCTTAAGGGTCTTCTTTGGGGGTGCAAACGCTAGCATTTGGTGAACCGGAATTGCACTGAGCACCGATTTAACCAATGCAAGTGGTCCGGCCTTGTTCATGAGCCATGCCTCCCATGCCGAGAGCCTAGCAGCCACCGGGTCGACGAGGGGCTGTAGCTGGGCGGCGAAGGGGCAGTGCAACGTTAGTGGGATGCCAAGGTAAGTAATGGGGGGCTCCACTACCGGGCACCCCACTTGGGCAATCGTCTCGTCCGCTTCGGGGTCACCGTGACAGCCTCCACATCGCCTGGCGTGGCGTGGCAGAAGAGCATCACATCGTCAGCGCATAGGGAGATTGCCGGAATAGCTCGTCGGGGATGCAGCTGTTGCAGGATGCTGGAGTCGTGGGCGCGGCCAATCAGGCGGCCAAGGGTGTCCATGGTGAGCACGAAGAGCTATGGGGACAAGGGATTACCTTGGCGCAACCTGCATCGGTGCCAGATTGGCGGGCCAGGCTCACCATTAAGCATAACCCGAGTGCTCCAGGTCGAGAGCAGGAACGCCAGCCACTCCCGGAATCGAGCCCCGAACCCATACAGGCCAAGAGCCAATCAGGCGGCCAAGGGTGTCCACGGTGAGCACGAAGAGCTATGGGGCCTTGGCGCAACCTGCATCGGTGCCATATTGGCGGGCCAGGCTCACCATTAAGCATGACCCGAGTGCTACATGTCGAGAGCAGGATCGCCAGCCACTCCCAGAATCAAGCCCCGAATCCATACAGGCCAAGAACCTCGAAGAGGAAAGGCCAAGATATGGAGTCAAAGGCTCGCGTGAGGTCGAGTTTGAGCATGATTCTCGGGGCCCCAAGTTGATGCAGCAGCTTTGCCTGGCAAGGACGAAGTTGTCGTCGAGGCTCCGGCTTGGGATGAACGCGTTCTGGTTGCGGCTGACCAGGCCGCCCAATCTTGGGGCGAGGCGCAGCAAAAGCACTTTGCGAAGATCTTGGCCACGAGGTGTTCGCGAAAGTGAAAGAAATGTTCTTTTCATTGTAGCTCATATTGATTTTCACATATAACAGTACTTTCACTGATTTATTTATGTTTCCGTTTCAAGGTCGCATTAATATCAACTATCAAGTAGACTATATGTCCAGTTATATTTCTTTACATTACAATGATGATGCTATTGTATCATCCACCCTTGTGTTATTTTCCCGTGCCCAGTACAATTAAGCACAATTTCTTGAAAATGAAGGAAGTATGTTTTTTTATTGTAGCTCATGTTGTTGGTGTCAATTATTAGAGGTTGGAAACCAAATATTAATTATTTTGAAGATGTTTTTTCTTGCCATATTTGTCTGTAACAGGCTGTTTGATTTGAAGAACTTGCTTTCTTAGGATAATATATATTATGATAAAGTGGTGTGTTCTCCGCGACTCGCTCGTCTGGATGTGGGTCCACCACCGAATGACGGCCTCTCTTTTTACCTTATCGCTTCACGGGCGCACAATATCCACTCATTTTGCTACTCGCGCACCAACGCATCTCCTTTGCATCGCGAGCTCCGCTCTCCCCCTCTTCCTCTCTGTAGATGCCCGCCCTTCCACACCGGCGATAGGCTATGCCGGCCGGCCATGGCCACCGCCACTTTTGTTTCTTTTCTATCCCGCAGTGGCCGTGGCTGTCCCCACCCCACTTTTCCCCACCGTAAACAAGTGATGCAAACCAACACCCATCGATGCTGGCGTGGTGGTGAAAAGTGTTGGAGACCCGCGGCGGCCGGTGTTGGGACGTTGGAACCCCGGCGACAAGTGATGGAGATTTGGTGTTTTAATTGTGCTGGAAGCAGGCCCAAATTTTGCTGCCATCGTCTTCTTTTTTTGCTGGAACCAATCAATCCCTTTTTGCTACCACGGTTGTTTCTTTTGCTGGAACCAGTGTACCAATTTTTTTCCTTCCACCGTCTTCGGTTTTTGCTGGAACCAATCCAAATTTTTGCTACCACCATCTTCTGTTATTGCTGGAACCAACAAAAAAAATTGCTACCATGTCTTTGTTTGGTGGAAACATTCTACCACTTTTTTTGCTACCAAAGTTTTGAGATTTGCTACAGGCGACAGGATTTGCTGCAACCAGTGGGGGCCATCCCATGGCGGTGGTGACCACGGCCCGACGGTGGTGACCAAGACCCGATGGTGGTGCTGCACCCGCGACGCGCACAAGCAACCAGTTTTTTTTTTTTTTGCTACAACCAACCTCATTTTTGCTACTACTGTCTTCGAATTTTGCTGGAAACAACCATATTTTACTTCCGCCGTCTTGATTTTGCTGGAACAGGTGTCTCATTTTGCTTCCACCGTATCTTGTTTTTGCTGGACCCGGCGTCTCATCTTTTTGGTTCCACCGTGTGCGTGTTTTTTGCTGGAACCGGCGCCCCATTTCTTGCTTCCACCGTGTGTTCGTTATGCTAGAACCAGCACAAGTTTTTGCTACCACCGCTTTTCTGGCTGTGAGCGACGCGACGGTGCCATTTTGATGCAGCAACCGGCGACGGGATGATCGGCTGTTGCATCGGAGCCGCGGCCGTCAGTTACCATGGGGAGATGCAACCGCGGGCGCAGGCTGCTGCATGCACGAAGCCGGCAACGGTGACCGGCAGCGACTGTGGGCTTCATCCCTGTCTCCTGGAAATTACTCCCTCCTTCCCAATATGTTGGGCGTATTAAGATTCACATGCATTCCCATAATGTAGGGCGCACAGTTATAGCCTCTCCAACAATCGCTAATTCTGTTGAAAAAAAAAAGAAGCGAACGTCCCTCTCATGCAGTTAGCAGCCACGATCCTCTCTCCCTCCCTCAAAATATTCTCCCCACTAACCCACCAGGCCTACCTCTTCCTGCGCACTTTTCCGCTGCGAGCGTCAGAGCAGATCGTGGAGGCCTCCCCCTGAGCGACGTGAACGACGGCTGTTGTAACGAACGACCTACGTTAATTTTCGTGCTAGAACCTAATACGCCTAATATATTGGGAAGGAGGGAGTACTTTGTAGTTTCCTAGCAGTTTCTGGACATGCAAGTACGTGAAAGTAGTTGTGGATGTTCCTGGTAGTTTCTTAGTGCATCGACAGGAAAGTGCTATGCACTTACGTGGTAAGAGTCACGCAAGGGTTATGCATGTTCGTAGTAGTTTCCTAGTAGTCTCCTAGAAGTTTACTATAGCTTGACCAGGACCGATTGTAGCCTATAAAAAGACCTGTGCCCCATCGGTTGTGAGCAGGAGAAGTAGCTAGTGGTTGTTTGATCGGACGTTGCTCGTGCGCCCGGCCCAATCAGTAGCCTTACCAAAAATATCAGGATCCGGTAGTCTTATGAGCATTGTACTAAACAATAACGTATTAGAGGAGGCGCCTACACCACCTCTAATAGTCTTATGAACATTGTATTAAACAATAACAATAAACAATCATCCGTTGTTGTTCTTCTTCGCATCCTACCCGTCCACCATTTAGAGGAGGCGCCTACACCACCCGGAGCATCAAGCTGACACCACGTATTGGGTTACTAAATGAGCGAAGATATTAAGGCATTGGCTTTTTTTCGTATTGGCAGAAAAAAAAATCCAATATTGTTCATTCAACAGTGACATTCCGATTTGATCCAACCATCATTTAAACTGGTTTCCAGATGAAATCCATTAAACATCCATATTTATACAACAAATCGACCAGCTAACATACAAACAACTACTGCGTTCATTTATGTAATGGTCAACATGAATTAGAAAATTATATGCATAAAAAGATACTTCCTCTGTTCCAAATTATAAGATGTTTTGGTTGGCTAAAATAGCCTAACAAAACGTCTTATAATTTGGGACGGAGGTAGTAGTTAGTTCAAGGATCAAGCAGTAAAATAAGAAATAACAACGAGAAATCAAGAAATTAGTACGAAACACAGAATAGATAGAATAGGCAAAAAAATGCAGCATAGATCGCGTTAAATGAAAAGACTCAACAAAGCAGCATGAGCAAAACACAAGACAGAAAGAAAGATCTAGCATCCGTGACGAAATTGGGTGGAAAAAAACGCGTTGCAATGAAACCTCCAAAGGAGGGGACACGTTGAGGGCGCACCTTCTTGATGACGAGTGGGCCCAGGAAGACGACGGCGGCCGCGGCGGCGCCGGCGAGGAAGATCCCGAGTACGGCGACCTTCGCCCACCACCGGATCGCGCGGCATCGCAGCAGTCTTGGGCACTCCCCCTCCTCCTTTACCGCCTCCTTGATCGCGTCTACATCCTCCGGGATCCTCATGTACTCGCCGCGTCCGCATCCGGCACCGCCACTGGCGGCCCCCGACATTCCCATGGACCGGACGCGATCAAGCGAGCATGCCCAAGGGGACACACCCCCGGATTTATTGGGTGTCGAATTGGTCCGCGCAAAGCCAAATCTGGCTCGAGCTGGGCGGATTTCCGGGGTGCTATGTGCGATTGAGGAGAGCTAGGGTTTGGTTTCCGGAAGGGGGGAATTTATGAGGAGTAGAAGGCAACGGCATTGGAGCAGACTCGGTTCTGGTAGGCATTGGGGGCAGGGGAGACCGGAAAATTTGTGTGGGTATTTTGGCATCGCTAGCAGATCCGTACAACGCCGCTCCGCAAAATCTGTTTATAGTTCATGAAAAAACGGTTTTGTAGGGGTGCGGCCGAGCAGACCCGCGTAACCGACCCGTAAAACAATATCGAATATGTTGTTTTACGGGTCAAATACGCGGGATCTGCTCGGCCGCTGGCCGCGTCGGTCCGCAAACCGAAAACCCCAAATTAGCCAATTTAAGAATGATTCCGACGATTGAGTTCAAATTCAAAGAATAAAGCATAATTCGCGCGCAAATAAAAGCATAGTTTTCTACGACAAACATAAAAGGACTTCACGCAAAAGCAACTACCATCATGCGGAAGTATTGATCTTCGATCCTTTGCCAATACCTCTTGACGGTTTGAGATGTGTCGGTGCACGCATCAAGAGACACCGCACTCCAAGCCTTGATCAAGATTTGGTCTTCGAACAGCGCGTAATTCTTTGATCTCGCGTCTTTTTTTTGCTTGCGCTTGGTCATACACCCCCTCGTCTATCTCCTCCACCTCATCTTCACCACCGTGAACATCCACGCCATCATCCATTTCATTGTAATCGAAATCAGCGATCGGGGCTTGATCGATGTCGACGGTGTTGGTGTCCAACAAGTTGACGAACTCGGTAGTGGCATCGTTCGAACCGGCGTTACAGTGAGTGTCATCAAGTCACGAGCTACCGCAATGGCGAAAAGCGAAGCAAGTAGAAGAAATCGAAGAAGCATACCTTCTGGCCATTTTGTCAAACACCTCGCTTGCGGTGGAAGCAGCGCCGTTGAAGGGCATCGTCGGGGTACCTCTTGCCGGGGCGGAGGGAGAGGATGAAGTCGCCGGCCTTTTCGTAGGAGCCTTCTTGCGCTTCACGCCCGAAACCTTGCCCTTCTTCTCTAGCGGCGGTCGGGCAGTCGCGTAGCGGTGGCGGCGGCGGGCGCCCGTGCCTTCCCGGCGGGGCCAGACGGATTTCCGCCCTACACGACGACGTTGCCCTGCTGCTTGCGGCCAGGCGCGGTGGTGCCTTGAGCGACGTCGGGGGCAACATGGCCGGCGACGAGATCTGCCGGAGGGGATTGCGCGTGCGCGACATCCACGGTAACGGGGGACGGCTGGGAGGCTTCCATGGCGGCGAAGAATGGACGGGGAAGATGGACCGGAGCGGGCGAAGGCGGGGCAATGGCGGCGAAGGGGTTGGGAAGCGGGAACGGCCGCGCGGAAATTTCCCTCGCGCCAAATCTCGCTGCGGATAGGGGGCGAGCTCGGGTCGGCCTCCCACCCCGTGAATCTAAAGGTTGAGGGCGAACTTTTGTCGCGCCCCGCAAAGAAATTTACAGGTCGCGCCCGATACGGGTCTGATCGGGCAGCTTTTTTCGCGCGGACCCGTATTTTGACGGTTATTTTGCGGGTCGGGCCATTATACGGGGTCTGCTAGAGATGCTCAAAGAGATGTGGTCTAAGAGCTCCGGATACATTTGTGGACTAGGATTAGGTCACATCTCTTTTTACGTCCTTATTATATAACCAACATACAATCTCTTCCTCTTTTTTCATACTACATTGTGTAACGCAAAATAACCTACGTACCACATCATACATAATAAACTATCCTAGTTCTTCTCGTCTTTGCAGATGTTGATGACCTTCGTGCTAGCAGTGCTCAAAGGACTGGCCTCCTGGTTGTTGGTCGTGGCCCGCGGCTCCTGTTCCTCCTCGGACTTCACGTTATGTACCACATGTCATACAGCCTGCAAGGAGAAGATTGATGTCAAGGATAACACCGCTACCTAGAGACAACAGTTCGTGATGTACCTACAACAAAAAATGAGCTCCAAAGCGGGTACCTCCTCGTCCCGCCCCGCCGCTCCACGGCTCACCTTTTGTCGAGTGCCCACACCTCTGCCCAAACCGCGTGGGATGGTAGAGAAGGGATGCCCCGAGGCTAGCTACGCTCTACTGGCTTTGACAGGGGCACTTGCGGCATCGGCAAGGGGGGAGGGGAATGGGAGATACGGGAGGTGGATTTTTTGCGGTGGCTGGTGGTTTCACACACACACCATGAGCATTTTCTAGGGAAGTACATAAATTTTTTATGGGAAAAAATAGACAGATTTTTTTAGAGTTAAGCGCGATCTACTTTGCATGACACGTGCATGAGTCCTAGTATGTGACTGACTTGTACTAGTATCACTAGAGTTACTAAGCTCCCACGAAATGGGGAGCTCTCAGCGATTTGGGGGTGGAATGACGCTGTTGTCCACGGATGTGAGCTGTTAAGTCTATCTGCGTGTCGTTCCTCTGAAGCCTCAAGGCCATCTGCGGGCGGTGGGTCACTGTGGTGTGGGTCCCAATGGGTTATAGTCGGTTTGCTTCCGTCACATGACAGGGTGCAGTGGCAGCTCCCCAAACTCGCACTGTCTATCTCGGGCTCTCTTCTAGGGTTTCCACCATCTCGCGCAACTCCGGTCGCCGCCACCTCGCCCTGCTCCGGCCTCCACCGGACATCTCCTCTCCCGTCGCACCATCTACGATTCCAACAACCCTGGATTTGTCTCTTCCACGCGAACCAATCAAGGCGACGCCCCGGCAAAGAGTGGCGGTGCTAGCACAAGGGCGAGCAGGGCGACCGCCCTGGATAGCTGATTGCAGAGCAGGGAACCCCCCTACTACTCCCCTCCATCTCCTGCAGCGGCATATAGCCATGGGAGGAAGCATCAAATTTCCATGTCCAGATGAAAGGTATGGGAGAGATTGGAGTGATGATATATATGACTCGCAGTCGCACTAGACTGGTCAGATAGGCAACTTCCCGAGCCAATGACAAGAAAATCCCCTCATAGCCGCAACACATGCCTCCCAGTCTCTCTCAATCCCTACGCCCAGCAGCCGGACGTCCACCCCAGCATCGACGATGGATGCTGAAGAAGAAGCCGAATGGATAGAGGCCGGGACTGGGGCCGATAATGCAACGGCCGTGGTGGCGGCGACTGTTGAAAGAGACTGCAGTGGCGCCTCTACAAGTCCATACGAGTACGGTGTCTGTCAACTAGCAGTAGCAGGTACTAATTTATCCCCTTTTTGGTCTACAAGTTTGGTCTTGTGTAATTTACATCTCCTCCACGTTGATGTTCGCATGTTCAGTATTATACATGACTCCATGTTAGTAGGACCAGGGATTATTAGAACTAGAATTTAGAAATGTAAAATAATTAATTTCATTGTCATAAATTGGTGTGAAATCCATCAAGCTTACGTTCCTCAAGTATTTGATGTAGCCAATGTCATTGTTGATCTTGCTATTCTCAAGCAAGACCTATCTAGATGGCGTGAAGAGGTATCGTCATAGGGGTAGTGTAATTTTGCCTGAAGTGTTAAACTCTCATGTTTTCAGGCTATGGTTGTAATGGAAGATCATCGAGGACGACAAGTTTCTTATGAACTTGTGTCATTCGTGGCCGTGCAGTTCTTAGACGAACAAATGTCCACAGATCCCACTACGATCTAGATTCAGGAAGGCTGAGGGGCGACCGTTGCTCTCGCCGAGTTTTGCTGTTGGTGTGCACATGGTGGATTGCTGAACTGTTTTTTAGTTACCGAAGGGACTAGGTGGTCGCGCCACCTGCTTGTCGCTCTTCCGTGTCCCTCTGGTTTGTTCGCTCGGAGGAGTGTTCCGATGGGCGGCTGTTTGCTGGATATGCGTTGGTCGGCTCGCCTTCTTTCGCACCGCCCGAGGGACTCCGTCGGTCGTTTTGCCCTCTTCTATTCCACGTCAAGTTTTGCTTCCTCTCTTTATTTTTCATGTCCATTTGTGTCTTGGCTGTGGATTTGGGGTTGATATCAAGGGTATTGATATTGTGGGTTGGGTTTGTTTTGGGGGGAGGGTAGGTTGCCCGGTGGAACGATTGTCTGTGTGCGTTCGGTTACGTCTCATCGAATTTAGTCATTGGGGTGGATGGATTGTTTTTGTTAGGCCTCTTCGCGTGTGTTTGTTATTCATGGGTAAAAGGCATGCTCTGGTGTTGGTGTTGTGTTCTTTGGATTAGTTCTCAAAAGATGAAAAGGACAATGAGTAAATATCAAGATTTCATAGAGAGTACAGACAAGAAGAAAAACCAATATATGCCACTAAGCGCTACTTGTTGAAAGTTATATCAGGCTAACTGTACTTTAATCATGTCAGCACAGTAAGATAACCTGATATATGAGAATTCTTGTGCTTTAAAAGGCAATTCGGCGAGAGACTGGGAAACTAAATTTTCCTAACTTGGTTGTAGCTAATGAATTCATTACAACAGGAGAATGTGAATACATACTGAAGTGTAATGCTCGAGCCCATGCTTTGTAGATAGCAGGACACATAAAAACTAGAACCTCCTACAACATGTAATACAAACTGGTCTTTGACGTGTTTCGCATAGGTGAGTAAACAGACTAAGCAATATTCTAATATTGTTGATTGACAATCTTAGAATTGTATTCCTGCACAAAAGCAGAACTAAAAATTGCGAAAAAGTATGTTCTTATGCTCGAGGACAATCCAGGAGCCAAATCTGGAGGTTGATGTTTGCTTCCTCTTATTGAACCAGTTAATTCACTTGGTGATAATTTAAGAGTCTCCAGGTGATTATTATTGATTCAAGTATTTGAGGGACGTCAAAGATTTAATATTGTATAACTGAAAGCACTAACAGATAGTTGTCTCCTTTAAGTAGCAATGGGAGAGAGGCTGCAGTTCATTAATCCAGTCTTGGCTATGAACTGAGATATTAGTTGCTGCTAGCGAGATTATCAGCCAAGATGAGCGCCATGCACTTACAACTCATGCTGGCAGAAATGGTGATTTTCGTTTCTCCATTTCTTCACCTTGATTGCCGCCACCTATTTCATGTTGGCAACATAAGTCTCGACAGCATGTTTCATATGGTTGTATAGTTAAAATCACCCTCAGGTTACTTGATTCCATTTGATTTATTGCGAATTTTGTTGCTATGGGGCGTTCTTTGTTTGCCGTGCGTACTTTTTAACTGTTTTTTTATAATGAATGTTAGAGAATGAACACTTCTTAACGGCTGATCATGTATCTGGTAAGTTGGCAATAATAGCTTTGAGGCATGTTTTTTTCTCCATCGCTTGGACATCATCCTTTGGTTTACTCAATTTATTTGCACAACAAGCTAACCTCTCTTTAATATTTGGATATTACAAACTTAGTTTTGTTACCCCTCCCCCTCCCCCCCCCCCCCCCCCCCCCCTCGATTCTTCATATACAGAAGGTAATTTGTCATCACACTCTGGAAAACATTGAACTTCTCCGCCTGGGACAAGCCGGGGAATTAGGCAGCCTAGGCGGATCTGAACTGTGGAGCGTTAAGTGGTAATAGCGAATTGTTCAGTTCGCCAAACAATTCAATTTTCAGTTGCTACCAGTCATACATTTTGTATTCTTGCAATCTTGAACATCTATTGCTGATGAAATGAACAGCTCGTTCGTATATGTATTCAGGTGCACACAAGATGTTCAATACCCAGTAGACTACACTACAGAACCTATCATGTCAGACCATCAGGTTTTTGCTGTTGGTGGCATCTGGTATGCCTTTACTGAGATGCATCCCGATGTCTTTGTTGTGAATGGTACCACAATCTTATGGTCAAGATGTAATGTGAACACTTTCCTTTTGCGGAGGAGAGAAAAATAAGATTAATCTCGCCATCTTCCTCGGTCTGGTCAAGATGCTTTTCGTATTTCGTTTGGTTTCAAAAGTTGAGTTGCCAGAGCTGGTTGGCCTGTCAAATTTTGAAGCTAGAAAACTAGATTGTGCAACAAAAATGTTTGGCTATAAAAAAAATCAGTTAAGGGGTTGGTGGGTCATTGGAGGTTGAGAATTTGCTTCATATTTGTTAACGAAAACTATTGTCATTAAGAAAAAAATGGCACGGCAAAGCGCGCCTTTGCTTTTAGTATAGTATTCTAAGTCAAGTAGGATTAGAAATACTACATCAAGCCGGTTAGACGTACGCTAGGTAAGATTCAACATATATACATGTGTACCCCAACCTTGTAATACATCAGAAATATCAAAGCAATACAAAGTAAAGCAAGGCTCGATACGAGCCTTTGGCAATACATCGATTCGGCGCCTTCCGTCCAGAGTTTCCATCAGGGATCGATTCGATCCAGCGCGAACGAGCTAGCTTCTACCAGGTCGCGTACGTACGTGTATTCGCATGCAAAATCCATCAAGTTGCTAGCTTGCTTGCTTGTTAGCTTTGCTGCACGTACACGTTGTAGCTCTGGGTGAATTGATCTAACGTTATAAATCCAACAATTGGTATCAATAGCCTTGACGATCTATGGTGGGGGACAGCGACACTGAGTCGGTCAAATCTGGCAACGGCAGTTTCAAGGCGAACAAGAACGGCGACAAGGTGAAGAAGGGCGGCAAGTCAGCGACTAGTGGCGGAGGAACGGGCGGCGCCAACGTACGGGCGCATCGCAACATCCCCATCTGGTACCCGATGCTCACCGACACCAACTACGGCGTGTGGTCGGTGAAGATGAAGATTATTCTCTGAACTCTTCGAGTGTGGCAGGCAATAACGGACGACGACATCGACGAGGAATGCGACGAAGGTGCCATGGCCGCCATAGCCCAGTCTGTACCGGATTCCGTGCTGATGACATTGGCGGAGTTTGAGACAACAAGAGAGGCCTGGAACACACTCGAGGAGATGAGGATAGGAGAAGATCGCGTCACAAAGGCTCGGGCACAAGTGTTGAAGCGCCAATTTCACAAGTTGCAGATGGAGGAAACTGAATCGGTGAACGACTATGCCATGCGTCTTACTACTTTGGTGGGAGAGATCCGCGCGCTTGGTGCAAAGCTTGAGGAGACCGAGATTGTGGAGAAAGTTTTCAGTTCGGTGACTGACAAATTCACGTACATCATCGGCACGCTCGAGCAGCTTTACGACATCAACGACATGACCATAACGGAGGCGATCGGATGCCTGCGGACATGGGAAGAGAATGCTCGTGGTTGTTGGAAAGGCAAAGGAGGAGGTAGTGACCAACTCATGTACTCGCGCGTAGTTGGGAGGCCCTAAGTAGCAAAGGAAAGCGTGACGATGGCGAAGGCTCAAGTAACACGAATCGCGACGGACAAACCGAAAAAGGCAAAGGAAAAGGCAAACCACAAGGTCGTGGTAAGGCGGACCAATCTAAAGAGCGGAAGCCATGTAACTTGGATTTGTCCGAGGACAAGTGCTATAACTGCAACGAGATGGGTCACTTTGCGAAGGATTGTCCGAAGCCTAACAAGCGGGATATCAAGGAAAATTTGGCGAAGGAGGAAGGCGAATGTCCAGGTCTTCTGATGGCCGAAGTTTGTGATCTCGCTGAAACGATGGTTGTGAAACCAAACCGGAAGGTGCTACTTCATGAGAATAAAGTGAGACTGAAGCTATCCGGGGATCACAATGTGTCGTGGTATCTCTACACGGGTGCCAGTGACCACATGACGGGGTGCAAGGAGAAATTCCTCGAGTTGGAATACAATGTTGAAGGCTCGGTCAAGTTTGGTGATGGTTCAGCTGTGGAGATTTGCGGGCAAGGATTTGTCCTCTTCGAGGGTCTCACAGGCGAACATCGCATACTCATCGGAGTGTACTACATCCCACGGCTTCGCAACAACATCATCTCTATCGGGAAACTTGACGAGAATGGATGCAAGGTGGATATCGAGAACGGAGTGATGACGATCTTCGACAACCTCCGAAACGTGCTAGCCCGTGTTAATCGCACACGGAACAGGCTCTATATCCTCAACCTTGATCAATCTCTACCGGAGTGTTGGCTCGCCAAGGGTGATGATGATTCGTGGTTATGACATGCTATATTTGGACACGTTAACTTCTACGCCTTGAAGAAGATGTCGAAGATGGAAATGGTATCCGGGATGCCATTTATCGACCATGTTGATCGGGTATGTGATGGGTACTTGGTTGGAAAATAGCACCGTAAACCCTTCCCTGCTCAGTCTACCTATCGTGCAAAAGATGCACTCGAGCTGCTCCATGGTGATCTATGTGACCCTATCACCCCGGCAACTCACGAAGGAAAGAAGTACTTCTTCCATGTGGTAGATGACTACTCGAGATATATGTGGTCGTTCTCCTATGATCTAAAGATGAGGCGTTCAAAGCGTTCAAGAAGCTGAAGGCTGTTGGAAATATGCCCTAGAGGCAATAATGAAGTGGTTATTATCATATTTCCTTGCTCATGATAATCGTTCATTATCCATACTAGAATTGTATTGACCGGAAACTGAAATACATGTGTGAATATATAAACAACACCGTGTCCCTAGTGAGCCTCTACTAGATTAGCTTGTTGATCAAAGATGGTTAAGGTTTCCTAACCATAGACATGAGTTGTCATTTGATAACGGGATCACATCATTGGGAGAATGATGTGATGGACAAGACCCAAACCGTAAGCATAGCATATGATCGTATCACTAAGTTTATTGCTGCTGCTTTCTTCATGTCAAGTATCTGTTCCTAAGACCATGAGATCATGCAACTCCTTGACACCAGAGGAATGCCTTGTGTTTATCAAACGTCACTTTGTAACTGGTTGATCATAAAGATGCTCTACGGGTATCTCCGAGGGTGTCTGTTGGGTTGGCATGGATCGAGACTGGGATTTGTCATTCCGTTTGATGGAGAGGTATCTCTGGGCCCTCTCGGTAATACAACAACACAAGAAGCTTGCAAGCAATGTGACTAAGGAGTTAGTCACGGGATCTTGTATTATGGAACGAGTAAAGAGACTTGCCGATAACGAGATTGAACTAGGTATGGAGATGCCGACGATCGAATCTCGGGCGAGTAACATACCGATGGACAAAGGGAACTGCGTACGGGATTGATTAAATCCTTGGCATCGTGGTTCGACCGATAAAGATCTTCGTAGAATATGTAGGAACCAATTTGGGCATCCAGGTCCCACTATTGGTTATTGACTGGAGAGGTGTCTCGTCCATGTCTACATGATTCTCGAACCCGTAGGGTCCGCACGCTTAACGTTCAATGACGACATGGTATTTATGAGTTATATGTGTTGGTGACCGAATGTTGTTCGGAGTCCCGAATGAGATCTCGGACATGACAAGGAGCTCCGGAATGGTCCGGAGGTAAAGAATTATATATGGGAAGTTCCGTTTTGGTCACCGGAAAGAATTCGGGCATAACTGGTAGTGTATCAGGAGTGTCGGAAGGGTTCCGGGGGTCCACCGAGGGGGTCCACTTGCCCCGGAGGGCCCCATGGGATGATAGGGAGGCGCACCAGCCCCTAGTAGGCTGGGCGCTGATGACCCACAAGTATAGGGGATCTATCGTAGTCCTTTCGATAAGTAAGAGCGTCGAACCCAACGAGGAGCAGAAGGAAATGACAAGCGGTTCTCAGTAAGGTATTCTCTGCAAGCACTGAAATTATCGGTAACAGATAGTTTTGTGATAAGATAATTCGTAACGGGTAGCAAGTAACAAATGTAACAAAGGTGCAGAAAGGTGGCCCAATCCTTTTTGTAGCAAAGGACAAGCCTGGACAAACTCTTATATAAAGCAAAGCGTTCCCGAGGACACATGGGAATTACTGTCAAGCTAGTTTTCATCATGCTCATATGATTCGCGTTCGTTACTTTGATAATTTGATATGTGGGTGGACCGGTGCTTGGGTGCTGCCCTTACTTGGACAAGCCTCCCACTTATGATTAACCCCTCTCGCAAGCATCCGCAACTACGAAAGAAGAATTAAGATAAATCTAACCATAGCATGAAACATGTGGATCCAAATCAGCCCCTTACGAAGCAACGCATAAACTAGGGTTTAAGCTTCTGTCACTCTAGCAACCCATCATCTACTTATTACTTCCCAATGCCTTCCTCTAGGCCCAAACAATGGTGAAGTGTCATGTAGTCGACGTTCACATAACACCACTAGAGAAGAGACAACATACATCTCATCAAAATATCGAACGAATACCAAATTCACATGATTACTTATAACAAGACTTATCCCATGTCCTCAGGAACAAGCGTAACTACTCACAAAGCATATTCATGTTCATAATCAGAGGAGTATTAATTATCATTAAGGATCTGAACATATGATCTTCCACCAAGTAAACCAACTAGCATCAACTACAAGGAGTAATCAACACTACTAGCAACCCACAGGTACCAATCTGAGGTTTTGAGAAAAAGATCGGATACAAGAGATGAACTAGGGTTTGAGAGGAGATGGTGCTGGTGAAGATGTTGATGGAGATTGACCCCCTCTCGATGAGAGGATCGTTGGTGATGACGATGGCTTCGATTTCCCCCTCTGGGAGGGAAGTTTTTCCGGCAGAACAGCTCCGCCGGAGCCCTAGATTGGTTCTGTCCAAGTTCCGCCTCGAGACGGCGGCGCTTCATCCCGAAAGCTCCCTTATGATTTTTTCCAGGTCAAAACCCTCCATATAGCAGAAGATGGGTACCGGAGGCCTGCCAGGTGGGCCACAAGCCACAGGGGCGCGCCCAGGGGGGTAGGGCGCGCCCCCTGGCTTGTGACTGCCTGGTGGGTCCCCTCTGGTATATTCTTCGCCCAATATTTTTTATATATTCCAAAATAATTCTCCGTAACTTTTCAGGACTTTTGGAGTTGTGCAGAATAGGTATCTCAGATTTGCTCCTTTTCCAGTCCAGAATTCCAGCTGCCGGCATTCTCCCTCTTCATGTAAACCTTGTAAAATAAGAGAGAAAAGGCATAAGTATTGTACCATAATGTGTAATAACATCCCATAATGCAATAAATATCGATATAAAAGCATGATGCAAAATGGACGTATCAACTCCCCCAAGTTTAGACCTCGCTTGTCCTCAAGTGAAAGCCGAAATCGATAAATATGCCCACATGTTTAGAGATAGAGGTGTCGATAAAATAAAATACGGACATGAAGGCATCATGATCATCTTTAGAACAACAACTTATATTGACATATAATTTCTTATGCTGAAGTAACAATTCATTCACAAGGTAAATTATGAATCAAGAACTCTATTGAGAACCAACAAACTATGATCTCAGTCATTGAAGCAATTCCAATTTATCATAACGTAGGAAAGAGTCAATATAAGAGCTTGTAAAGCAAATCCACATACTCAATCATCTTTTATTCTTTCATAATTGCTAACACTCACGCGGTACC
This sequence comes from Elymus sibiricus, assembly GCA_039707655.1. Lineage (NCBI taxonomy): Eukaryota > Viridiplantae > Streptophyta > Magnoliopsida > Poales > Poaceae > Elymus > Elymus sibiricus. The sequence continues at coordinate 212,601,997 of CM077665.1, read as the reverse complement.
TATGAGGTCAAAGCTGTTGGAAATATGCCCTAGAGGCAATAATAAATTGGTTATTATTATATTTCCTTGTTAATGATAATCGTTTATTATCCATGCTATAATTGTATTGATTGGAAACTCAAATACATGTGTGGGTACATAGACAACACTGTGTCCCTAGTAAGCCTCTAGTTGACTAGCTCGTTGATCAAAGATGGTTAAGGTTTCCTAGCCATTGACATGAGATGTCATTTGATAACGGGATCACATCATTAGGAGAATGATGTGATGGACAAGACCCAAACTGTAAACGTAGCATTTGATCGTGTCAGTTTATTGCTATTGTTTTCTGCATGTCAAGTATCTGTTCCTTTGACCATGAGATCATGCAACTCACTGACACCGGAGGAATACCTTGTGTGTATCAAACGTCGCAACGTAACTGGGTGACTATAAAGGTGCTCTACAGGTATCTCCGAGGGTGTCTGTTGGGTTGGCATGGATCAAGACTGGGATTTGTTACTCCGTATGACGGAGAGGTATCTCAGGGCCCACTCGGTAATACAACATCACAATGAGCCTTGCAAGCAATGTGACTAAAGTGTTAGCCACGAGATCTTGTATTACGGAACGAGTAAAGAGACTTGCCGGTAACGAGATTGAACTAGGTATAGTGATACCGACGATCGAATCTCGGGCAAGTAACATACCGAAGAACAAAGGGAACAGCATACGGGATTAACTGAATCCTTGACATAGAGGTTCGACCGATAAAGATCTTCGTAGAATATGTAGGAGCCAATATGGGCATCCAGGTCCCGCTATTGGTTATTGGCCGTAGAGGTGTCTCGGTCATGTCTACATAGTTCTCGAACCCGCAGGGTCTACACACTTAACGTTTGGTGACGATTAGTATAATTGAGTTATTATGTTGGTGACCGAAAGTTGTTCGGAGTCCCGGATAAGATCCCGGACATGACGAGGATCTCCGGAATAGTCCGGAGGTAAAGATTGATATATGTGATAATAGTGTTTTGATCTCCGGAAGAGTTCCGAAGTTCACCGGAAGAGGTTCCGGATGTTTACCGAAGTGTTCGGGTGCAGCAACACTTTATATGAGCCAAAGGGATAAAGCCCACAAGGTATTGGAAAGTGCAAAAGTAGTTTTGCTGCCGCGTAAGCGGTACTACCGCTTGTTGAAGCGGTACTACCGCCCGAGCGGTACTACCGCTTGTGTGAAGCGGTACTACCGCCCAAGCGGTACTACCGCTTGTGTGAAGCGGTACTACCGCTTGTGCGCGGCTGTGCACGGTTCGGCAGGGATCCGAGTTGGACTCTTTCCCTGCGGGCCAAACCGACCTTGTGCGGGCAAAACCGACCCGGAGGAGGCTTTTACTCCAAGTTTAGACCCCAAGGCTCAACATATAAATAGAGGGGCAGGGCTAGCACACGGGATACATCAGGATTTCCCAAGCCGTGTGCCGGCAACCCTAGCCCTCTAGTTCCTCCGTCATAATCTCCGTAGTGCTTGGCGAAGCCCTGCAGAGATTGTTCCTCACCACCATCACCACGCCGTCGTGCTGCTGGAACTCAACCACTACTTCACCATCGCTCGCTGGATCGAGGAGGTGAAGGCGTCATCAAGCCGTACGTGTGTTGAACGCGGAGGTGCCGTCCGTTCGGCACTAGATCGGAAGGATCGTGATTGGATCGCGGGACGCTCGGTGATTTGGATCGCGAAGACGTTCGACTACATCAACCGCGTTTATTAACGCTTCCGCTTAGCGATCTACAAGGGTATGTAGATTCACTCTCCCTCTCGTAGATGCTCATCTCCATGGATAGATCTTATGTGTGCGTAGGAAAATTTTTGTTTCCCATGCAACGTTCCCCAACAGTGGCATCATGAGCTAGGTCTATGCGTAGATGAGATCTCGAGTAGAACACAAACGAGTTGTGGGCGTGGGTGTATACATATTGCTTGCCGTTACTAGTTGATACTTGGTTCAGCGGCATCGTGAGATGAAGCGGCCCGGACCGACATTACGCGTACGCTTACGCGAGACTGGTTTTACCGCTGCGTGCACTTGTTGCATAAAGGTGACTGGCGGGTGTCTGTCTCTCTCACTTTAGTTGAATCGGTTCAATGAAGAGGGTTCTTTTAGAAGATCAAAAAGCAATCACTACACCACGTTGTGGTTTTGCGTAGGTAAGAACGGTTCTTGCAAACCCGTAGCAGCCACGTAAAATTTGCAACAACAATTAGAGGACGTCTAACTTGTTTTTGCAGGGTATGTTGTGATGTGATATGGCCAATTACATGATGAGATATATGTGATGTATGAGATGATCATGTTTTGTATAGAATATCACGACTTGCATGTCGATGAGTACGGCAACTGGCAGGAGCCATAGAGTTGTCTTTAATTATTGTATGACCTGCGTGTCAATCATTAAGCGCTATGTAATGCTTTACTTTATCGCTAAACGTTAGCTATAGTCGTGGAAGCAACAGTCGGCGCGACAACCTTATGGCGACACGTTGATGGAGATCAAGATGATGGAGATCATGGTGTCATGCCAGTGACGATGGAGATCATGCCGGTGCTTTGGAGATGGAGATCAAAAGCACAAGTTCATGGCCATATCATGTCACTTATGATTTGCATGTGATGTTAATCCTTTTATGCATCTTATTTTGCTTAGGACGACGGTAGCATTATAAGGTGATCCCTCACTTAAATTTCAAGATAAAATTGTGTTCTCCCCAAGTGTGCACCGTTGCGAAAGTTCGTCGTTTCGAGACACGCCGTGATGATCGGGTGTGATAGACTCTACGTTCGCATACAACGGGTGTAAGCCATGTTACACGTGCGGAACACTCGGGTTAAACTTGACGAGCCTAGCATGTACAGACATGGCCTCGGAACACAAGAGACCGAAAGGTCGAACATGAGTCATATAGTAGATATGATCAACATGAAGATGTTCACCATTGAAACCACCTCAACTCACGTGATGATCGGACTTGAGTTGGTGGATTTGGATCATGTTACACTCGAATGATCGGAGGGATGTCAATTTGAGTGGGAGTTTTTAAGTAATATGATTAACTAAACTCATTATCTAAAGAACAATAGTCTAAGTTGTCTTTGCAATATTCATGTTGTAGATCATGGCTCGCGCAGTAGCACCCCTGAATTTTAATGCGTTCCTAGAGAAAACTAAGTTGAAAGATGATGGAAGTAACTTTGTGGACTGGGCCCGTAATCTAAGGATTATCCTTACGGCTTCCCAGAAGGCTTATGTCCTTGATGCACCGCTTGGTGATCCACCCGCTCCAGTTGAGTCTCTAGACGTTGTGAACGCCTGGCAGGCTCGTTCTGATGATTACTCAATAGTTCAATGTGCAATGTTGTATGGCTTAGAACCGGGACTTCAAAGACGTTTTGAACGTCATGGAGCATATGAGATGTTCCAGGAGTTGAAGTTTATCTTTCAGAAGAATCCCCGGATCGAGAGATATGAGATCTCCGATAAGTTCTATGCTTGCAAGATGGAGGAGAACGGGTCTATCAGTGATCACGTGCTCAGAATGTCTGGGTACTCCACCCGTCTGGCTGAGTTAGGGATGCCCCTTCCGCCAGAGGCCATCACTGACAGAGTTCTTCAATCATTGCCACCTAGCTACAAGAGCTTCGTGTTGAACTATAACATGCACGGGATGAACAAGTCAGTCGCCGAGCTGTTTGCGATGCTGAAAGCCGCTGAGTCTGAAATTCAGAAGGAGCATCAAGTGTTGATGGTCAATAAAACCACTAGTTTCAAGAAAAATGGCAAGGGTAAGAAGGGTAACTCCAAGAAGAGTGGCAAAGCAGTTGCTCCTCTCGTGAAGAAACCCAAGGCTGGACCCAAACCAGAAACTGTGTGTTTTCATTGCAAGGGAACTGGACACTGGAAGCGGAATTGCCCCAAGTATTTGGCTGACAAGAAGGCGGCCAACAACAAACAAGGTATATATGATATACATGTTATTGATGTGTACCTTACCAACTCTCGTTGTAGTGCCTGGGTATTTGATACCGGTGCGGTTGCTCATATTTGCAACTCAAAACAGGAACTGCGGAATAGACGGAGGCTGGCAAAGGACGAAGTGACGATGCGCGTGGGAACTGGTTCCAAGGTTGATGTGATCGCCGTCGGCACGCTCGCTCTTCGATTACCGTCGGGATTAGTGATGAACCTAAATAAGTGTTATTTAGTGCCTGCGTTAAGCATGAACATTATATCTGGATCTTGTTTATTGCGAGACGGTTACTCATTTAAATCAGAGAATAATGGTTGTTCTATTTATATGAGTAATATCTTTTATGGTCATGCACCCAATGTAAGGGGTTTATTCTTATTGAATCTCGATAGTAATGATACACATGTTCATAACATTGATGCCAAAAGATGTAGAATTGATAATGATAATACCACTTTCTTGTGGCACTGCCGTTTAGGTCATATTGGCGTAAAACGCATGAAGAAGCTCCATGCTGATGGACTTTTGGAGTCACTTGATTTTGAATCACTTGACACATGTGAGCCATGCCTCATGGGCAAGATGACTAAAACGCCGTTCTCTGGAATAATGGAACGGGCAAGTGACTTATTGGAAATCATACATACTGATGTGTGCGGTCCAATGAGTATTGAGGCGCGCGGTGGTTATCGTTACTTTCTCACCTTCACTGATGACTTAAGTAGATATGGGTATATTTACTTAATGAAACACAAGTCTGAAACATTTGAAAAGTTCAAACAATTTCAGAGTGAAGTTGAGAATCATCGTAACAAAAAGATTAAATTCCTACGATCTGATCGAGGAGGAGAATATCTGAGTTATGAGTTTGGCAGTCACTTAAGACAGTGTGGAATTGTTTCACAATTGACACCGCCTGGAACACCACAGCGTAATGGTGTGTCCGAACGTCGTAATCGAACCTTATTGGATATGGTGCGATCTATGATGTCTCTTGCCGATTTGCCACTATCGTTTTGGGGTTATGCATTAGAGACAGCTGCATTCACTTTAAATAGGGCACCATCGAAATCCGTTGAGACGACGCCATATGAACTTTGGTTTGGCAAGAAGCCAAAGCTGTCGTTTCTTAAAGTTTGGGGATGTGATGCTTATGTCAAAAAGCTTCAGCCTGAAAAGCTGGAACCCAAAGCGGAGAAATGCGTCTTCATAGGATACCCAAAAGAGACAGTTGGGTATACCTTCTACCTCAGATCCGAAGGCAAAGTGTTTGTCGCTAAAAACGGAACATTTCTTGAGAAAGAGTTTCTCTCGAAAGAATTGAGTGGGAGGAAGATAGAACTTGATGAGGTTGTTGAACCTTTACTTCAACCTGAGAGTAGCGCAGCGCAGAAAGTTGTTTCTGTGGAGCCTACATTAGCTGAAGAGGAAGTTAATGATGATGATCATGAAGCTTTGGATCAAGTTGCTATCGAACCTCGTAGGTCGACAAGGACGCGTACTGCTCCCGAGTGGTACGGCAACCCTGTCTTAGAGGTCATGTTGTTAGACAACGATGAACCTACGAGCTATGGAGAAGCGATGATGGGCCCGGATTCCGAGAAGTGGTTAGAGGCCATGAAATCTGAGATGGGATCCATGTATGAAAACAAAGTATGGACTTTGGAAGTATTACCTGAAGGGCGTAAGGCCATTCAGAACAAATGGATCTTTAAGAGGAAGACGGACGCGGACGGTAATGTCACCGTCTATAAAGCTCGACTTGTGGCAAAGGGTTTTTCACAAGTTCAAGGAGTTGACTACGATGAGACCTTCTCACCCGTAGCGATGCTTAAGTCCGTCAGAATCATGTTAGCAATAGCTGCCTTTTTCGATTATGAAATTTGGCAGATGGATGTCAAAACAGCGTTCCTTAACGGTTACCTTAAGGAAGAGTTGTATATGATGCAACCAGAAGGTTTTGTCGATCCAGAGAATGCTGACAAAGTTTGCAAACTCCAGCGATCCATTTATGGACTGGTGCAAGCATCTCGGAGTTGGAATCTTCGTTTTGATGAGGTGATCAAAGCGTTCGAGTTTATACAAGTTTACGGAGAAGCTTGTATTTACAAGAAAGTGAGTGGGAGCTCTATAGCGTTTCTAATATTATATGTGGATGACATATTGCTGATTGGAAACAATATAGAAATGCTGGAAAGCGTAAAGGAATATTTGAACAAGAGTTTTTCAATGAAGGACCTAGGAGAAGCTGCTTTCATATTAGGCATCAAGATCTATAGAGATAGATCGAGACGTTTAATAGGACTTTCACAAAGCACATACCTTGATAAGATTTTGAAGAAGTTCAAAATGGATCAGTCCAAGAAGGGGTTCTTGCCTGTTTTGCAAGGTGTGAAGTTGAGTAAGACTCAATGCCCAGTGACTGCAGAAGATAGAGAAAAGATGAGTGTCATCCCCTATGCTTCAGCCATAGGCTCTATCATGTATGCAATGCTGTGCACAAGACCCGATGTCAGCCTTGCCATAAGTATGGTCGGAAGGTTTCAAGGTGATCCAGGAATGGAACACTGGACGGCGGTCAAGAATATCCTAAAGTACCTGAAAAGGACTAAGGACATGTTTCTCGTTTATGGAGGTGATCAAGAGCTCGTCGTAAAGGGTTACGTCGATGCAAGCTTTGACACTGATCCGGATGACTCTAAGTCGCAAACCGGATACGTATTTATTCTTAATGGGGGTGCGGTTAGCTGGTGCAGTTCCAAGCAAAGCGTGGTAGCTGATTCTACATGCGAAGCGGAGTACATCGCTGCCTCGGAGGCGGCGAAGGAAGGTGTCTGGATGAAGGAGTTCATGACAGATCTTGGAGTAGTGCCTAGTGCGCTTAACCCAATGACTCTGTTTTGTGATAATACTGGTGCCATTGCTCTAGCCAAGGAACCAAGATTTCACAAGAGGACCAGACACATAAAACGACGTTTCAATTCCATCCGCGATTACATCAAGGAGGACGACATAAATATTTGCAAAGTACACACGGATCTAAATGTTGCAGATCCGTTGACTAAACCTCTTCCAAGGGCTAAACATGAACAACACCAGAACTGCATGGGTGTTCGATTCATTACAATGTAAATCACATAGTGATGTGAACTAGATTATTGACTCTAGTGCAAGTGGGAGACTGTTGGAAATATGCCCTAGAGGCAATAATAAATTGGTTATTATTATATTTCCTTGTTAATGATAATCATTTATTATCCATGCTATAATTGTATTGATTGGAAACTCAAATACATGTGTGGGTACATAGACAACACTGTGTCCCTAGTAAGCCTCTAGTTGACTAGCTCGTTGATCAAAGATGGTTAAGGTTTCCTAGCCATTGACATGAGATGTCATTTGATAACGGGATCACATCATTAGGAGAATGATGTGATGGACAAGACCCAAACTGTAAACGTAGCATTTGATCGTGTCAGTTTATTGCTATTGTTTTCTGCATGTCAAGTATCTGTTCCTTTGACCATGAGATCATGCAACTCACTGACACCGGAGGAATACCTTGTGTGTATCAAACGTCGCAACGTAACTGGGTGACTATAAAGGTGCTCTACAGGTATCTCCGAGGGTGTCTGTTGGGTTGGCATGGATCAAGACTGGGATTTGTTACTCCGTATGACGGAGAGGTATCTCAGGGCCCACTCGGTAATACAACATCACAATGAGCCTTGCAAGCAATGTGACTAAAGTGTTAGCCACGAGATCTTGTATTACGGAACGAGTAAAGAGACTTGCCGGTAACGAGATTGAACTAGGTATAGTGATACCGACGATCGAATCTCGGGCAAGTAACATACCGAAGAACAAAGGGAACAGCATACGGGATTAACTGAATCCTTGACATAGAGGTTCGACCGATAAAGATCTTCGTAGAATATGTAGGAGCCAATATGGGCATCCAGGTCCCGCTATTGGTTATTGGCCGTAGAGGTGTCTCGGTCATGTCTACATAGTTCTCGAACCCGCAGGGTCTACACACTTAACGTTTGGTGACGATTAGTATAATTGAGTTATTATGTTGGTGACCGAAAGTTGTTCGGAGTCCCGGATAAGATCCCGGACATGACGAGGATCTCCGGAATAGTCCGGAGGTAAAGATTGATATATGTGATAATAGTGTTTTGATCTCCGGAAGAGTTCCGAAGTTCACCGGAAGAGGTTCCGGATGTTTACCGAAGTGTTCGGGTGCAGCAACACTTTATATGAGCCAAAGGGATAAAGCCCACAAGGTATTGGAAAGTGCAAAAGTAGTTTTGCTGCCGCGTAAGCGGTACTACCGCTTGTTGAAGCGGTACTACCGCCCGAGCGGTACTACCGCTTGTGTGAAGCGGTACTACCGCCCAAGCGGTACTACCGCTTGTGTGAAGCGGTACTACCGCTTGTGCGCGGCTGTGCACGGTTCGGCAGGGATCCGAGTTGGACTCTTTCCCTGCGGGCCAAACCGACCTTGTGCGGGCAAAACCGACCCGGAGGAGGCTTTTACTCCAAGTTTAGACCCCAAGGCTCAACATATAAATAGAGGGGCAGGGCTAGCACACGGGATACATCAGGATTTCCCAAGCCGTGTGCCGGCAACCCTAGCCCTCTAGTTCCTCCGTCATAATCTCCGTAGTGCTTGGCGAAGCCCTGCAGAGATTGTTCCTCACCACCATCACCACGCCGTCGTGCTGCTGGAACTCAACCACTACTTCACCATCGCTCGCTGGATCGAGGAGGTGAAGGCGTCATCAAGCCGTACGTGTGTTGAACGCGGAGGTGCCGTCCGTTCGGCACTAGATCGTAAGGATCGTGATTGGATCGCGGGACGCTCGGTGATTTGGATCGCGAAGACGTTCGACTACATCAACCGCGTTTATTAACGCTTCCGCTTAGCGATCTACAAGGGTATGTAGATTCACTCTCCCTCTCGTAGATGCTCATCTCCATGGATAGATCTTATGTGTGCGTAGGAAAATTTTTGTTTCCCATGCAACGTTCCCCAACAAAAGCTTCAATCGAACACAGAGAAAGATAGGGGCTTATAGTATTGCCTCCCAACTATTTACCTCAGGGGTAATGTCAACAGTAATAACTCATGCTCACCCACATCCGAGTGGATATATGTGTCTAGATCATTCCCCAACACATGACGCTTGCCAAGAGATAAAGGCGAAATAAAGAAAGTGATGTAGATCACCACGACTCTTGCATAAAGGTAAGTACTAGAAAGTAAAGGTAACAGATAGGCCCTTCGCAGAGGGAAGCAGAGGTTGTCATGCGCTTTTATAGTTGGATGCACAATCCCTTAATGCAAAAGAACGTCACTTTATATTGCCCCTTGTGATAGAGAACTTTATTATGCAGTCTGTCGCTTTTATTTCTTCCATATCACAAGTTCGTATAAAGTTTATTTTCCTCACACTAATAGATCATACATATTTAGAGAGCAATTTTTATTGCTTGCACCGATGACAACTTACTTGAAGGATCTTACTCAATCCATAGGTAGGTATGGTGAACTCTCATGGCAAAACTGGGTTAAGGGTGTTTGGATGCACAAGTAGTATCTCTACTTGGTGCGGAAGTTTTGGCTGCTATGGGGTGGAAGCAAGCGTCACATGTTGAAGGATCTATAACCATATAACTTCTATTCGGAAATAAGCAAACATAACTCATTATGTTGTCTTCCTTGTCCAACATCAACTTCTTAGCATAAAATATTTTAATGAGTGCTCACAATCATAAAAGATGTCCAAGATAATATATTTATATGTGAACCTCTCTTTCTTTATTACTTCCTTTTAATTACCACAATGACCAATAGCTATGTTTGTCAACTCACAACAAATTTCAATCGACATACTTCTTATATGTGAAGTCATCACTCCCCATATGATCATCATATATACACTTTGCTTTTATTTTATACTTCTTTCTATTTCTTTTTCTCAAGATCATAGCAAACAAGCAAAGCCCTCAACTCAAAACTACTCTTTATTATATAACTCTCGGACTTGTTTACATAGGGGGAACAAAAAGCAAAACTCAAAACTAGATCACACCAAAAAACTTTATTCTACTAGATCAAGATATAACCAAAAGGATGGAACTAAGAAAAACGATAAAAGTAAAAGATGTGATGGTGATACGATACCGGGGCACCTCCCCAAGCTTGGCACAAGCCAAGGGGAGTGCCCATACCCATGTGTTTAGTTGTCTTGCTTCGGAGGTGGTGATGTTATATTCTTGGCGATGATGCCCCTCAGAATGCGATTCTCCTCCTCAAGCTTATTATTTTGTTGTCTGAGATCCATTATTTCCTTGCGAAGTTTTCCGGCGACGGTTAGAGCTCCCATAACCCATGGATGTTTCATTGCTGCGGGGGAAGAAGCAACACTCTTTTTCATATTTTCATAAGTAAGAAATTTAGCATTGGGAGGGATAACCGAATTCGGAATTGCTGAGCTCTGAAGTTCTTCCAACATGGCTCCAGGTTGTAGTCGAGAGGTAACTTCTTGGTCTTCCTCCATGGCATCTATCCTTTTCAAGTCGGCCTCCATCTCTTCCTCCGTGGCCTGCCCGAAGTGGTTGGCTTCATTGAATGCTCCGGGCCCCGGTGTCAGGTGAGAGGCACGGCTCTCCCCGACCGACTCTTGTGAAGACATCTTGCTCTAAATCTGATGCAGAAACAGCTCAAAATGAAAACAGGAGATATTGTCATGATACGAAGGTCAAAACCTTCGAGAGATTATATAATGAATTTTTACCGACCCGAAGGAGTATACCACAAGAAAACGGAGTCCGGAGGGTACACGGGGTGGCCACAAGCCACAGGGGCGTGCCCAGGGGGGTAGGGCGCGCCCCCCTGGCTTTTCGCCTCCTCGTACACTCTTTGGACTGCTTTAAATTTTCCTAATTTTTTAAATATTCCAAAATGGAGAAAAATTGCTGTTGAAAAAGTTTTGGAGTCGGTTTACTTACCGTACCACATACCTATTCCTTTTCGGAGTCTGAACCGTTCTGGTAGGTCTCCCTAATGTACTCCTCCGGAGTTATGGTATTGATAATATTGGTTTCAACATTTATGGGAGTACCTGAGATATAATGTTTGATTCTTTGACCGTTTACCACCTTCGGGTTTGTGCCTTCGGCATTGTTGATCTTGATGGCACCGGAACGATATACTTCCTCAATAATGTAAGGCCCTTCCCATTTAGAGAGAAGTTTTCCTGCAAAAAATCTTAAACGAGAATTGTATAGCAAGACATAGTCACCTACATTGAATTCACGCTTTTGTATCCTTTTATCATGCCATCTCTTAACCTTTTCTTTAAACAACTTGGCATTCTCATAGGCCTGGGTTCTCCATTCATCAAGTGAGCTAATGTCAAATAACCTCTTCTCACCAGCAAGTTTGAAATCATAGTTGAGCTCTTTAATTGCCCAATAAGCTTTATGTTCTAGTTCAAGAGGTAAGTGACATGCTTTACCATAAACCATCTTATACGGAGACATACCCATAGGGTGTTTATAAGCAGTTCTATAAGCCCATAATGCATCATCAAGTTTCTTAGACCAATTCTTTCTGGATCTATTAACAGTCTTCTGCAAGATCAATTTAATTTCTCTATTGCTCAATTCTACTTGACCACTAGACTGAGGATGATATGGAGATGCAATTCTATGATTAACATCATACTTAGCAAGCAATTTACGGAAAGCACCATGAATAAAGTGTGAACCACCATCAGTCATTAAATATCGAGGGACTCCAAATCTAGGGAAAATAACTTCTTTAAGCATTTTAATAGAAGTGTTATGATCAGCGCTACTAGTTGGAATAGCTTCTACCTACTTAGTAACATAATCAACAACAACTAGAATATGAGTATACCCGTTAGATTGTGGAAAAGGTCCCATATAATCAAAACCCCAAACATCAAATGGTTCAATAACAAGAGAGTAATTCATAGGCATTTCCTGATGTCTACTAATATTACCAATTCTTTGACACTCATCACAAGACAAGACAAACTTACGAGCATCCTTGAAGAGAGTAGGCCAATAAAAACCAGATTGTAATACCTTGTGTGCAGTTCTATCTCCAACGTGGTGTCCCCCATAGGCCTCGGAGTGACACTTGCGTAGGATCTGTTCCTGTTCATGCTCAGGTACACAACGTCTAATAACACCATCTACTCCTTCTTTATAAAGGTGTGGATCATCCCAAAAGTAGTGTCTTAAATCATAGAAGAACTTTTTCTTTTGTTGGTATGTGAAACTAGGCGGTATAAATTTAGCAACAATGTAATTAGCATAATCAGCATACCATGGAGCATTACGCGAAGCATTTATGACAGCTAATTGTTCATCAGGAAAGCTATCATCAATAGGTAATGGGTCATCAAGAACATTCTCTAATCTAGACAAGTTATCTGCTATGGGGTTATCAGCACCCTTTCTATCGATAATATGCAAATCAAATTCTTGTAGCAGAAGAACCCATCTAATAAGTCTAGGTTTAGCATCTTTCTTTTCCATAAGGTATTTAATAGCAGCATGATCGGTGTGAACAGTTACTTTGGAATCAACAATATAAGGTCTGAACTTATCACAAGCAAACACAACCGCTAAAAATTCCTTTTCAGTGGTAGCATAGTTTCTTTGAGCACTGTCTAGAGTTTTACTAGCATAATGGATAACATTAAATTTCTTATCAACTCTTTGTCCTAGAACAGCACCAACAGCATAATCACTAGCATCACACATAATTTCAAAGGGTAGGTTCCAATCAGGTGGTTGAACAATAGGTGCGGAAATCAAGGCATTCTTAAGAATTTCAAATGCTTCTACACAATCATCATCAAAAACGAATGGAACACCTTTTTGCAAAAGATTAGTGAGAGGCCTAGAAATCTTAGAGAAGTCTTTAATAAACTTCCTATAGAAATCAGCATGACCAAGGAAACTTCTTATACCTCTTATGTCCGTGGGACACGGCATTTTTTCAATAGCATCGACTTTAGCTTTATGAACTTCAATACCTCTTTCGGAGATTTTGTGCCCCAAGACAATACCTTCATTAACCATAAAGTGGCACTTTTCCCAATTCAAGACAAGATTAGTTTCTTCACATCTCTGCAAAACTCGATCAAGGTTGCTCAAGCAATCATCAAAAGAAGTTCCGTAAACGCAAAAATCATCCATTAAAACCTCAACAATCTTTTCACAAAAGTCAGAGAATATAGCCATCATACATCTTTGAAAGGTAGCAGGTGCATTGCATAAACCAAAAGGCATGCGTCTATAAGCAAAGGTACCGAAAGGGCAAGTAAAAGTGGTCGTTTCTTGATCCTCTTTTGACACAGGTATTTGAGAGAAACCAGAATAACCATCTAGAAAGCAAAAATTTGTGTGTTTGGATAGTCTTTCTAGCATTTGATCAATAAAAGGTAGAGGGTAATGATCTTTCCTAGTAGCTTTATTTAATTTCCTAAAATCAATTACCATTCTATACCCCGTAACAATTCTTTGCGGGATCAATTCATTTTTATCATTAGGAACAACGGTAATACCTCCCTTCTTAGGGATACAATGAACGGGGCTAACCCATCTACTATCAGCAATAGGATAAATTATACCTGCCTCCAGAAGCTTTAGAATTTCATTTCTTACCACTTCTTTCATTTTAGGATTTAACCGTCGTTGATGATCAACAACTGGTTTAGCATCAGGCTCCATATTAATTTTATGCTGACATAGAGTGGGACTAATGCCCTTAAGATCATCAAGAGTATATCCAATAGCAGCTCGGTGCTTCCTCAAAGTTTTCAATAATCTCTTTTCTTCATGCTCTGAAAGGTTAGCACTAATAATAACAGGATATATCTACTTTTCATCAAGATAAGCATATTTCAGAGTATCAGGTAATTGTTTAAGCTCAAACACGGGATCACCCTTGGGTGGAGGAGGATCCCCAAGTATTTCAACAGGTAGGTTGTGTTTCAAAATAGGTTGCTGATCAAAGAAAATCTTATCTATTTCATTCCTTTCATTCATATGCATATCATTTTCATGGTCTAGCAAATATTGTTCTAAAGGATCAATAGGAGGCACAACAATAGAAGCAAGACCAATAATTTCATCTTTACTAGGCAATTCTTTGTCATGGGGTTGTCTACGAAATTTAGAGAACTTGAACTCATGAGACACATCCCCAAAACTTACAGCAACAGTTTCTTTCTCACAATCAATCTTAGCATTAACAGTATTCAAGAAGGGTCTACCAAATATAATGGGACAAAAATCATCTTGTGGGGAACCAAGAACAAGAAAATCAGTAGGATACTTTATTTTCCCACACAAGACTTCAACATCTCTAACAATCCCAATTGGTGCAATAGTATCTCTATTAGCCAGCTTAATGGTAACATCAATTTCCTCTAGTTCAGCTGGTGCAATATCATTCATAATTTCTTGGTATAAGGTAAAAGGAATTGCACTCACACTAGCACCCACATCACACAAGCCATGATAACAATGATGTCCTATTTTAACAGAAACAACAGGCACGCCAACAATAGGTCTATGTTTACCTTTAGTATCCGGTCTAGCAATTCTAGCAGCTTCATCACAGAAATGAATAACATGCCCATCAATATTATCAACCAAGAGATCTTTAACCATAGCAATACTAGGTTCAACCTTAATTTGTTCAGGGGGTGTAGGTGTTCTAGTACAGCTCTTACGAACCACAGTTGAAGCTTTAGCATGTTCCTTTATTCTAACAGGGAAAGGTGGTTTCTCAATATAAGCGGTAGGAACAATAGGATCAACATTATAAGTTATGGTTTCTTCTTCAACTTTAATAGGTTCAACTACTTTCACTTCAATTGGAGGATGATATTTAAACCACTTCTCCTTAGGGAGATCAACATGAGCAGCAAAAGATTCACAGAAAGAAGCTACTATCTCAGAGTCAAGTCCATATTTAGTGCTAAATTCACGAAAAGCATCGATGTCTATAAAGGATTTAACACAATCAAACTTAAGGTTTATACCTGACTCATTACCTTCGTCGAGTTCCCAATCTTCGGAGTTGCGTTTAATTCTTTCTAATAAGTCCCATTTGAATTCAATATCCTTCTTCATAAAGGAACCAGTACAAGAAGTATCGAGCATGGATCGATCATTATGAGAAAGCCGAGCATAAAAATTCTGAATAATAATTTCTCTTGAGAGCTCATGATTGGGGCATGAATATAACATTGACTTAAGCCTCCCCCAAGCTTGAGCAATACTTTCTCCTTCACGAGGCCAAAAATTGTAAATATAATTCCGATCACGATGAACCAGATGCATAGGATAAAACTTCTGATGAAATTCCAATTTCAATCGGTTGTAGTTCCATGATCCAATATCATCACATAGCCTATACCATGTCAATGCCTTCTCCTTCAAAGATAAAGGAAAGACCTTCTTCTTGACATCATCCTCGGGCAAACCTGCAAGCTTAAATAATCCACAAACTTCATCCACATAGATTAGATGCAAATCAGGATGTAGTGTTCCGTCTCCTGCATAAGGATTAGCTAGCAGTTTCTCTATCATACCCGAAGGAATTTCATAATAAATATTTTCAGTAGGTGCAGTAGGTTGAGGAGCAACTCTTTGTGCTTCCGGTCGAGGTGAAGATACCCCGAACAAGCCCCTCAAAGGATTATTTTTCATAGTAACAAGTAACAGTAAATTTCAGCACACTATATAAAATTTTCCTTACCAAGTTCCACTCACCAAAGGCGCTTCACTCCCCGGCAACGGCGCCAGAAAAGAGTCTTGATGACCCACAAGTATAGGGGATCTATCGTAGTCCTTTCGATAAGTAAGAGTGTCGAACCCAACGAGGAGCAGAAGGAAATGACAAGCGGTTCTCAGTAAGGTATTCTCTGCAAGCACTGAAATTATCGGTAACAGATAGTTTTGTGATAAGATAATTCGTAACGGGTAGCAAGTAACAAATGTAACAAAGGTGCAGAAAGGTGGCCCAATCCTTTTTGTAGCAAAGGACAAGCCTGGACAAACTCTTATATAAAGCAAAGCGCTCCCGAGGACACGGGAATTACTGTCAAGCTAGTTTTCATCATGCTCATATGATTCGCGTTCGTTACTTTGATAATTTGATATGTGGGTGGACCGGTGCTTGGGTGCTGCCCTTACTTGGACAAGCCTCCCACTTATGATTAACCCCTCTCGCAAGCATCCGCAACTACGAAAGAAGAATTAAGATAAATCTAACCATAGCATGAAACATGTGGATCCAAATCAGCCCCTTACGAAGCAACGCATAAACTAGGGTTTAAGCTTCTGTCACTCTAGCAACCCATCATCTACTTATTACTTCCCAATGCCTTCCTCTAGGCCCAAACAATGGTGAAGTGTCATGTAGTCAACGTTCACATAACACCACTAGAGGAGAGACAACATACATCTCATCAAAATATCGAACGAATACCAAATTCACATGATTACTTATAACAAGACTTATCCCATGTCCTCAGGAACAAGCGTAACTACTCACAAAGCATATTCATGTTCATAATCAGAGGAGTATTAATTATCATTAAGGATCTGAACATATGATCTTCCACCAAGTAAACCAACTAGCATCAACTACAAGGAGTAATCAACACTACTAGCAACCCACAGGTACCAATCTGAGGTTTTGAGAAAAAGATCGGATACAAGAGATGAACTAGGGTTTGAGAGGAGATGGTGCTGGTGAAGATGTTGATGGAGATTGACCCCCTCTCGATGAGAGGATCGTTGGTGATGACGATGGCTTCGATTTCCCCCTCTGGGAGGGAAGTTTTTCCGGCAGAACAGCTCCGCCGGAGCCCTAGATTGGTTCTGTCCAAGTTCCGCCTCGAGACGGCGGTGCTTTGTCCTGAAAGCTCCCTTATGATTTTTTCCAGGTCAAAACCCTCCATATAGCAGAAGATGGGCACCGGAGGCCTGCCAGGTGGGCCACAAGCCACAGGGGCGCGCCCAGGGGGGTAGGGCGCCCCCCCCTGGCTTGTGACTGCCTGGTGGGTCCCCTCTGGTATATTCTTCGCCCAATATTTTTTATATATTCCAAAATAATTCTTCGTAACTTTTCAGGACTTTTGTAGTTGTGCAGAATAGGTATCTCAGATTTGCTCCTTTTCCAGTCCAGAATTCCCGCTGCCGGCATTCTCCCTCTTCATGTAAACCTTGTAAAATAAGAGAGAAAAGGCATAAGTATTGTACCATAATGTGTAATAACAGCCCATAATGCAATAAATATCGATATAAAAGCATGATGCAAAATGGACGTATCAGGCGCCCCAAGGTCACATGCAGCCAAGGGCTAGGGTTGGCCCTAGGGTGGCCGCCGCCCCCTTGCCTTTGGGGCCAAGGCTGCCCCCTAGGCCGCCGCCCCATCCCTAGGGGAAACCCTAGGGTGCCGGCCCCTCCCCCTTGCCGGTATATATACTTGGGGAGAGGGAGGGCAGTCGCACCTCAAGTCTTGGTGCAGCCCTCCCTCTCTCCCTAGATCGTTTTCTCCTTAGATTGCATCGCGACAGCGCTTGGCGAAGCCCTGCTGAGATTGCCCCAACACCACTGCCACCACGTTGTTGTGCTGCCGGAGAACTCATATACTACTCTGCCCTCGCTCGCTAGATCGAGGAGGAGGAGACGTCATCGACCTGCACGTGTGCTGAACGCGGAGGTGTCGTCCGTTTGGCGCTTGATCGAGACGGATCGCGATTGGATCGTGAAGACGTACGACTACATCAACTGCGTTTCTAAACGCTTCCGCTTAGAGATCTACAAGGGTATGTAGATCCACTCCCTCTCTCGTAGATATACATCTCCATGGATAGATCTTGTGTGTGCGTAGGGAAAATTTTGTTTCCCATGCAACATTCCCCAATAGTGGCATCAAGAGCTAGGTCTATGCGTAGATGATATGCACGAGTAGAACTCAAAGAAGTTGTGGGCGTTGATGTTCAGATTGCTTACCTCCTTAGTCTTATTTTGATTCGGCGGTATTGCGGGATGAAGCAGCTCGGACCAACCTTAATTGTCCTCGCACAAGAGACCGATTCCACCGACTGACATGCAACTTGTTTGCATAAAGGTGGCTGGTGGGTGATACGTCTCCAACGTATCTATAGTAGTTGATTGTTCCATGCTGATATATTATCATTCTAGGATACTTTTTGGGTCTTTATTTACCAATTTATAATATTTTTGAGCACTAACCTATTGACCCAGTGCCCAGTGCCAGTTGCTGTTTTCTGCATGTTTTTGCCTTTTCAGGTTTACCGTACCAAACGAAGTCCAATTGCCATGAAACTTTTTGATGATTTTTTCTGGACTATATGAAGACCTAGAAGCTTCAGAAGGAAGACATGAGGTGCATGAGGGCCCCACCACACATCAGGGCGCGCCCTGGGGGGGCGCCCTAATATGTGGTGGCCCCCTCAGCCGCCTCCCGACGTCCCTCTTCAGCCTATAAATTCTCTAATATTGCAAAAAACCTAAAGGCAGCCCCGAATACCTTTTTCCGGCGCTGCGAGTCTATGTTCCGTCGTGATGCCATCTGGAGCTCTGTTCCGGCACCCTGTCGGAGGGGGGATCAATCACGGAGGGCCTCTTCATCAACCTTGCTGCCCTCATGATGATGTGTGAGTAGTTCACCACAGACCTGCGGGTCCATAGCTAGTACCTAGATGGAAATCTCTCTCTCTCTTATGATCTTCAATACAATGATCATCGCATCTTTGCTTTGATCTATCCGATGTAATCCTATTGTGCGGTGTGTTTGTTGGGATCCGATGAATTGTGGGTTTATGTTCAGATTATTCATGAAAAGTATTTGAGATGCCTCTGAATTATATTATCTCTCAAGTGCATGATCATTATAGCTTCGTAATGCTCTCCGATCTATTGATATGCTTTGGCCAAGTAGATTGATATTTAATCGGCGGGAGTGGTGCGTTGTGGTAGGTTCAACCTGGTGAGTTTCTATATCCCAGTGACAAAGTAGGGGACAAGATGCGTCTTTGTGTTGTTGCTACTAAGGATAAAATGATGGGGTTCATTCATATTGTTTGAGTTTACTTTGTCTACATCATGTCATCGTTCTCCAAGCATTACTCTGTTTTACTTAATACTCTAGATGCATGCTGGATAGCGGTCAATGAGTGGAGTAATAGTAATAGGTGCAGGTAGGAGTCGGCCTATTTGCTTATGGACGTGATGCCTATATACACATGATCATTGCCGTGAACATCGCATAACTATTCGCTTTTCTATCAATTGCCCAACAGTAATTTGTTACCCACCGTATGCTGCCTACATGAGAGATGCCGCTAGGGAAAACTATGGCCCCTGCGTCTATTCACTTATATATTTACAAACGCTACAATTACCTCGCTGCCTTTATTTACTTGTGTGCAGCCGCTGAAGACAGTTGAGGATTGATATTCCTATTGGTTCGATAAACCTTGGTTTCATAACTGATGGAAATATTTATCCGCTTTGTGCTGCAATTACCCGTTCCTCTTCACGGAAAACCCAACGCAGATCACAAGTATGAGGAAGGATATCTGGCGCCGTTGTCGAGGAATATCATCATCAACTACCAAGTAACTTCACATAAATTTCCATTCACTTGTTCTTCTTTTTATTTGTTGTTATATTTGGCTCGTCTCATAAAAATCAAAAATACAAAAATATTCACCTTTGCTTGCTACAAGTTTACTCTTTTGCTTGCTTGAAGTAGTTATCATGTCTGAATTTGAGAAAGTTATTGTTGAGAGCGCTAGTGAAGATAGTGCTGGCGACCCGGAAGAGGAGAGAATAAATATTGTTGATGCTATTCATACTTCTCCTAAAAATCAAGTTCCTAGTAGTAATACCCACACGGTTTTAAAATAAAAAAATCTATGAAGTGGGTAGCGGGAACATCATTGGGAAACATATTATACAAGATTTTTTTGAGTGCTCGGGAGCTATCCCTTTTACTAAGGAACCATACCTGAGGAGACGAGTTGTTATGTGGGTGCTATTACAATGTTAATTTTGAAGGTAGAAAGAAAATTTGTGCATCTCCATCCTATGCTCAAAAAGATGTTTTTGGGGCTTCCAAGTATTTGTAATCCTAAGATTAAGAAAATTGTTACCATCATCCTTATGCATTAATTTGATTAGAGTTAAATGCATTGGAGGTCCTAAAAGTTTCGTCAGGGTGTCACTTTAGTCCTATACCTTCTAAAATGCACCTTTAGGTCCTAATTCTTTCATAAGTGGTTCACCCGAGGTCCTTTTTGCACTACCGCTCGCTGAACTGCCCGTGTGGCACATTGACACATGCCACATCGACAATATATAGCTGAAAATGCTAGAACTTATGAACAACAACAAACATGCTAAGGGTATTTGTATCCCTGTCAACAATTCGTAGTCCTGTATCAAATTCATACCAGGGAGCAGCCAATAAACATTACACTTGGCAATGTGATATCCTAACTGCAGCAGAAAGTCCTTGATACAAAGTGGAGACCATGTCTCTACTTCACATCCATCAAATACTCAATTTTTCCATCAATATAAGACTTGTTCGACCCAAATCCACAAAACAGTCCACCATAATTGATTTCAATAGAAAACACTTCTTCATTTGGTCCTATCATTATAATGAAAACAATTTGTCAAATTTCAATCGATGTATTGCAGCGAAAAAAATACAAAAACAGTGGTCTTTTGGAATTTAGAACTGAAATCCTAACCTTATCCTCAAATCAGAGCATGCGGTTTCGGAATCCTAAATGTGACGGTGAAAATCGAAGTAAATCAAGGATTATGGCAGCGTTATGGTAGATTAGTACAACTACATGAGAAGAGCAATAACAAGATTAGGGTTCTTACCGTAACATGCGGGAGGATCGCCCACTGGCCGTCGCAGAGGGGGCATCTTCACGGGCACCCGCTCAGATTGCCCTCCAGATCACCTCCCATCGCTGCCGCACGGAGGAAAGTGTTGCCGCACAGAGGAAATCGTCACCGGCGCCACCACCGATAGCCTCCAATGTCGCCAGAGTAGCGTGAAAGAGGAGAGAGGGCGCCACTGGGAGGAGAATATATCGGGAGGGTCTTATTGCAAAGTTTATCGCCTGATGGTTGGGTCCTCTATCGACGTGGTGTGGGTCAACGCGCCACGCGTGCAGGTCAGCGAGGGTAGTGAAAAAAGGACCTTGGGTGAACCACTTATGAAATAATTACGACCTAAAGGTGGATTTTACAAGAAATATGACTAAAGTAACACCCCGACGAAACTTGTAGGACCTCTGGTGCATTTAACTCATTTGATTATATAGTGCGGGAAGTGATGTCTACTACACAACTTGTTCTTGTAGACTCGTGTTGGGCCTCCAAGCGCATAGTTTTGTAGGACAGTAGCAAATTTCCCTCAAGTGGATGACCTAAGGTTTATCAATCCGTGGGAGGCGTAGGATGAAGATGGTCTCTCACACACAACCCTGCAACCAAATAATAAAAAGTCTCTTGTGTCCCCGACACACCAAATACAGTGGTAAATTGTACAGGTGCACTAATTCGGCAAAGAGATGCTGATACAAGTGTAGTAATGATAGTAGATATTGATTTTTGTAATAGTAACAATAAAAAGCAGCAAGGTAGCAAGTAACAAAAGTGAGCACAAACGGTATTGCAATGCTTGAAAACAAGGCCTAGGGTCCGTACTTTCGCTAGTGCAATCTCTCAACAATGCGAATATAATTGGATCACATAACCATCCCTCAACTTGCAACGAAGAATCACTCCAAAGTTCTTATCTACTGGAGAACACAAGAAGAAATTGTTTGTAGGGTACGAAACCACCTTAAAGTTATCTTTTCCGATCGATCTATCCAAGAGTTCGTACTAAAATAACACCATATGATACACATCAACCAACTCTAATGTCACCTAGATACTCCAATGTCACCACAAGTATCCATGAGTTAATTATACGATACGCATCAAACAATTTCAGATTCATAATACTCAATCCAACAGAAAGAACCTCAAAGAGTGCCCCAAGATTTCTACCGGAGAAAGTAGGACGAAAACGTGCATCAACCCCTATGCATAGATTACCCCAATGTCACCTCGCGAATCCGCGAGTTGAGTGCCAAGACATAGATCACGTGTTCTCAAATCCATAAAAGTATTCAATCCGGTAATAACGAAATCTCAAAGAGAAAACTCAATTCATCACAACAAGATAGAGAGGGGAAAACACCATATGATCCAACTATATTAACAAAGCCCGCGATACATCAAGATCGTGCCAAATCAAGAACACGAGAGAGAGAGGGATTAAACACATAGCTACTGGTACAAACCCTCAGCCCTGAGGGTGGACTACTCCCTCCTCGTCAGGGCCTCCCCTGGGATGATGAAGATGACCACCGGAGATGATCTACCCTCTCCTGCAGGGTACTGGAACGCCTCCAGATTGGGTTTTCATCAATACAGAGAGTTGCGGCAGTGGAACTTTTCATCTAGGGTTATTTCTGGGGGTTTCTAAATATATAGGAGTTTTGGGCGTCGGTTTCACGCGAAGATGGGCCACGAGGGGCCCACAAGACACGAGGGCGCGCCAGGAGGGGCTGGCGCGCCCTGGTGGGTTGTGGCCACCTCGTGGCTCTTCTGGCCTTCCCACGAAGCTTCTAGTACCTCTTTTGTTCCAAAAAAATCGTCAAAAAGTTTCGTTGTATTTCGAGAACTTTTATTTTTGCGCAAAAAACAACACCACGGTAGTTCTGCTGAAAACAGCGTCAGTCCGGGTTAGTTCCATGCAAATCATACCAAAACCATATAAAATTGTTGTAAATATGGCATGAATACTTCATAAATTATATATACGTTGGAGATGTATCAGGAAGCTAGAGAAATATTTTCTTTTTATAGAGTTAAAATTGAAACTCCCCCTATAGAAGTGATCCTACATAATAAAGATGCTTTGCGTATGATGGAATCCAGTAATTGCCAAGGTTTAGTGAGAATATGAGGAGAAATGTTTCTCCCGAAGAATTAATGCAAGCTTTATTCCTTCATACTTGTTATAAATTTGAGTGGATTGCTAAAGGAATAAATGAAGGGTTTAGTGAAGATTGGCATGAAAACACTATTAGGGAACCTATCAATGATGAAATTCATGTTTTGTATGAAGATCCCTATGATGATGATGATGTTAGTGATGATATTATGAATCCTTTTGACCACTTGAACCCTTCCACTAAATTTGAGAAAGGAGATTTATTAAGTAAGATCTTAGAAGAGCTAGTTTTAAAGGACATGAAAGGGAGTGGATCCCTTGTGAGCAAAGATGACAATACTTTAAACTATGCATTATGCCTAGCTAGGGGCATAAAACAATAGCGCTTGTTGGGAGGCAACCCAATAGTTATCTTAATTTTTTTATTTAAAATTTCTGTTTATTTTTAATAGCGTGATTATTGCCCTGTAATGATTATGTTTTTGTGTTTAATTTAGTGTTTGTGCCAAGTTAGCCTTTGGGATGACTCACAAGATGAGTAGAATCGATGCTGAAACAAAACAAAAACTTTTGACTCCAGTACAAGAATTTTAATTTTTTTACTGGAGCGTGATAATGATCTGAAATTTTTACACAGTGTTGCTATACAAATTCTCGAGGTTTTCCTAAATTTTTAGAAGTTTTAGAGTGACACAAGTATAGGTCCTCTACATATTGCTACAGACTGTTCTGTTTTAAACAGATTCTGTTTTTGCTTGCATAGTTGCTTGTTTTGATTATGCTATGGATTGTATCGGGGGGTATAAGCCATGGAGAAGTTAGAATACAGTACCTATTATGCATTTATGAAATTTGAATCAATTTATAACAGTACTTAAAGTATGCAATATGTTTCTTATATTAACGGATCTCACGAGGTTTTGTTGAGTTTTGTGTGATTGAAGTTTTCAAGTTTTGGGTGTTATCTTGATGGACAAAGGAATAAGGAGTAGCAATAGCCTAAGCTCGGGGATGACCAAGGCACCCCAAGGTAATATGTTAAAGGGGACTCATGCGTCTAAGGTTGGGGATGCCCCGAAAGGAATCCCCTCTTTCGTCTGAAATCCATCGGTATGTCACTTGAAGCTATATTTTATTCGTCACATGATATGAGTTTTGCTTGGAGCGTCGTTTGCTTTTGTTTGCTTTTAATTTCAGTTTGCCACAATCATTGTTTGCTGGGCACACCTATTTAAGAGAGACACACCTTCATCATAATTTGTTAGAATACTCTATGTGCTTCACTTGTATCTTTTGAGCTTAGCACTTGCTCTAGTAATTCACTTATATTTTTTTGAGCATGGTGGCGTGTAGATTTTATAGAAATGATTTCACTCTCGTCCTTCACTTATATTTGTTTGAGAGTTAATAAATAGTAACGGTAGTTTGCATGGGCCATAAGACTAGTCCAAAAATATTAGGTATTCAAAGAGTGATAATCAAAACCATCATGTAGCACATATAAAGAAATTGTGGGTCAATGATATTGATGTAGTAATATGAAACATGTGTGAATTCACAATTGTTAAACCGTATAAGTGTCGATATTAAGAAATGTTGACCTTTTTGTTCATCTAAAAATTAAAGAGGCATTGTGATGATGTGTGAGCATTTATATTCCTTGTTGAAATCCTAGTGTTGTTTCGGGTCGAAAGCACGCGATGGTTAACTCCTACCAACCTCTTCCCTCGGGGCATGCGACTAGTACTTTGATTTATGATAACTAATAAAACTTTGCAATAAGTATATGAGTTCTTTATGACTAATGTGAAACCGACATACGCAATCTCATATTTTTCATAATTTGCTAGCCTCTTCGGTACTGTGCATAGCCTGTTCTCACCTTGAGGATCGGTGCAACTTTCGCCGGTGCATCCAAACCCCGTGACATGATACACTCTGGTGCACATAAGCCTTATTATATCTTCCTCAAAACAGCCACCATACCTACCTATCATGGCATTTCCATAGCCATTCCGAGATATATTGCCATACAAATTGCATCGTCACTTCACATGACTAGTTCGTTCATCGTCATATTGCTTTGCATGATCATATAGAGCTGACATAGTATTTGTGACAAAGCCACCTTTCATCATGTTTTTAATACATGTCACGCTAGATCATTGCACATCCTGGTACACTGCCAGAGGCATTCATACAGAGTCATATCTTCATATCAGTTCTCCATATTGAGTTGTAAGTAAATAAAAGTGTGATGATCATCATTATTAGAGCATTGTCCCAGTGAGGAAAGAATGATGGAGATGATGATTATCCCATAAGTCGAGATGAGACTCCGGACAAAAATAAAGATGGGGGAGGCCAAATGAGCCCACCATCCATTCCAAAAAAATGAGAGAAAATGAGAGAAGGGACTTTGCTACTATCCTTTACCACACTTGTGCCTCAAAGTGGCACCATGTTCCTCATGCAGAGAGTCTCATGATATATCACTTTCATATGCTAGTGGGAATAACCTGTTCATTATTACAAACTTGGCTTGTATATTCCTATGACGGCCTTCCTCAAATGCCCAAGGTCTTCATGAGCAAGCAAGTTGGATGCACACCCCACTTAGCTACATTTGCTTTCATACACTTATAGCTCTAGTGCATCATTTGCATGGCAATCCCTACTCCTTGCATTGCCATCTATCAATGGGCATCTCCATAGCCCGTTGGTACGCCTAGTTGATGTGAGACTATCTTCTCCACTGCCTACCCCTTTGATATCTACCACCATACTCTATTCCACCTAAATGCAATGTCCAATGGCTCACGCTCATGTATTGTGTGAAGAATAAAAAGTTGATGCATATTGAAAAAGTACGAACCAATTGCCTGACTTGGACACCGTGGTGCTTAACATTTGTATTAATGTGGTGAAGATGGAGCCATGCCTTGCTAACAAAATAAGATGAACGGGGGGGGGGGGGGTAAACATTTCTTAAGGATCATATACTTTTAAGAATTAACAATTCTAGTTCTTACATTTTAATTATTGCTATGTTAATATTTGTTGATTCATCTTTTCTCAATGAGCATACATGCACAAGATTACATAGTGGATAGCATGTCGCATCAAAAATTCTGCTTTTATCATTTACCTACTCGAGGACGAGCAGGAATTAAGCTTGGGGATGCTTGATACGTCTCCAACGTATCTATAATTTTTGATTGTTCCATGTTGATATATTAGCATTCTAGGATACTTTTTGGGTCTTTATTTACCAATTTATAATATTTTTGAGCACTAACCTATTAACCCAGTGCTAGTTGCTGTTTTCTGCATGTTTTTGCCTTTTTAGGTTTACTGTACCAAACCAAGTCCAATTGCCACGAAACTTTTTGATGATTTTTTCTGGACTATATGAAGACCTAGAAGCTTTGGAAGGAAGCCAGGAGGTGCACGAGGGCCCCACCACACATCAGGGCGTGCCCTGGGGGGGCGCCCTTATATGTGGTGGCCCCCTCAGCCGCCTCCCGACGTCCTTCTTCGGCCTATAAATTCTCTAATATTGCAAAAACCCTGAAGTCAGTCCCGAAACCCTTTTTCCGCCACCGCAAGTCTCTGTTCCATCGCGAGGCCATCTGGAGCTCCGTTCCGGCACCCTTCCGGAGGGGGGATCGATCACGGAGGGCCTCTTCATCAACCTTGCTGCCCTCATGATGATGTGTGAGTAGTTCATCACAGACCTACGGGTCCATAGCTAGTACCTAGATGGCAATCTCTCTATCTTATGATCTTCAATACAATGATCATCGCATCTTCGCTTTGATCTATCCGATGTAATCCTATTGTGTGGTGTGTTTGTTGGATCCGATGAATTGTGGGTTTATGTTCAGATTATTCATGAAAAGATTTGAGATGCCTCTAAATTATATGATCTCTTAAGTGCATGATCATTATAGCTTCGTAATGCTCTCCGATCTATTGATATGCTTTGGCCAAGTAGATTGATGTTTCATCGGTGGGAGTGGTGCGTTGTGGTAGGTTCAACCTG
Source organism: Elymus sibiricus (assembly GCA_039707655.1). Classification (NCBI taxonomy): domain Eukaryota; kingdom Viridiplantae; phylum Streptophyta; class Magnoliopsida; order Poales; family Poaceae; genus Elymus; species Elymus sibiricus. The sequence continues at coordinate 212,574,817 of CM077665.1, read as the reverse complement.
GTGAGTTTCTATATCCAAGTGACAATGTAGGGGACACGATGCGTCTTTGTGTTGCTGCTACTAAGGATAAAATGACGGGGGTTCAGTCAAATTGTTTGAGTTTACTTTGTCTACATCATGTCATCGTTCTCCAAGCATTACTCTGTTTTACTTAATACTCTAGATGCATGCTGGATAGCGGTCGATGACTGGAGTAATAGTAATAGGTGCAGGCAGGAGTCGGCCTATTTGCTTATGGACGTGATGCCTATATACACATGATCATTGCCGTGAACATCACATAACTATCCGCTTTTCTATCAGTTGCCCAACAATAATTTGTTACCCACCGTATGCTGCCTACATGAGAGATGCCGCTAGAGAAAACTATGCCCCCGGTCTATTCAGTTATATATTTACAAACGCTACAATTTCCTCGCTGCCTTTATTTACTTTTTATTTATTTTGCAATTTATATTTATCAACAATTATCTACACAACTCATTTTCTTGCAAATAATGAGATCAAGGGGATTGACAACCCTCTTGCCCGCGTTGGGTTCAAGTTGTTTGTTCATTTGTGTGCATCCGCTGAAGACGGTTGAGGATTGATATTCCTATTGGTTCGATAAACCTTGGTTTCATAACTGAGGGAAATACTTCTCCACTTTGTGCTGCAATTACCCGTTCCTCTTCATGGAAAACCCAACGCAGATCACAAGTATCAGCAGGTGTCTGTCTCTCCCAATTTTATTGAATCGGATTCGAAGAAGGCGGTCCTTGTAGAAGGTTAAAAGGCAACTTGATTATCACCGTTGTGGCTTTTGCGTAGGTAAGAACAGTTCTTAATAGTTGCCCATAGCAGCCACGTAAAACTTGCAGCAACAAAGTAGAGGACGTCTAACTTGTTTTTCCAGGGTATGTTGTGATGTGATATGGCCAAGACGTGATTTGATATATGTGATGCATGAGATGATCATGTTTTGTATGGTTATCACGACTTGCATGTCGATGAGTACGGCAACCGGCAGGAGCCATAGGGTTGTCTTTAATTTATTTGTGCCATTTGCTTTACTTTATCGATATGATTTAGCAATAGTTGTAGAAGCAATAGCTGGCGCGACAACCACATGACGACACGATGATGGAGATCATGGTGTCATGCCGGTGACGATGGAGGTCATGCCTGTGACACCCTGTATTAAGTGCTATAGTAATCCTTGTAATCAAGCTACAGTAACATGAGGATTATGCTAATCTATTTTGCGAATCCAAGTATGATCACTGTTGGAATCAAACCTTAATTCAAATTCCTTTGCTATTCCAATTCATTTGAAAAGTGGATTTAAAAGTTTTGCAAACCAAGAAATAAAAATCATGCTTGGCTTGCAAATATTCCCTAAGCTATTATAAAATTGTAACCAACATTTTGCAAAGTGTTTTGTTGCCTCAAAAATAAATAAAATAGAGGCCAAATCAATTAATTAAATGCCCATTTGATTTTGGCAGATTTCAAATAATTTCAAAAGGCCCCCAAACTTTTTGTGGCTTTGCCAAATATTACAACACTAATATTTGACTAGGTGGCACTTTTTACAAAAGTGCTATGTTACTAAAATTAAATAAAAATAGAAACATAAAATGAAATAAGAAAAAAAAGCCTACTCGGCACCAGGACCCAGGTGCTACAGGCTGGCCCGGCCCATTTAGGCCAGCCTTTCTCCTTCCTCTCGCCAGCGCCAGGAGAAGGTAGCCGACGCGCGCACACGGCCATCGAGCACCGCAGGAGGATAAGAGCTAGCCCCCAGCGCCTCTCTCTCACCCCCCGCAAACCCTAGAGCCCCTGTAGCTCCCTCTGTCTCTCTCCCCCCTCGGATTCGAGCTCGCCCGAGCGCATCCATGGCTGCGTCGTGGTGAAGCCGCGGCCACCGCCGTTTCCTCGCCTCCGCAGCCTATCAAGAAGGTCCATCGCGGTCCGCTCCGCCTCCCTCGCCGCTGGATCGAAGCCGAGGCACTTCCTCGCCGTTGCACGCGTCTTCTTCCTCTCCGTCAGGCTCCGTCAACCACCGCGTCGATCTGCACCGTCTCGAGCCCCCCGACCCTCCTAGAACTCTCCCCGTCACCGCTGTGAGCTCCGCCACCGATCCGTCCCTCTCTCTGTTGCCATCCGTGGCCGTAGGTGTCGTGGCCGAGCTCGCGTGCTCCGGCTGCCGTCGGGGGGGGGGGGGTCGATACCGACGATTTGGACGGCCCCTGAACCCCTCGTTTGGACAAGTAGACGCGGCGCTCTGCGCTGGCCCGATTCCCACCATCCGCCGTTCCATTTGGTCACTAGAGGGCAACTCCAGTGAGCCTCCGCCACGTCGGGCTCGGCGCCGGCGTGCCCCAGCGCACGTGAGTGGTTTAAACCACTGGGTGACCCACTGACCAGTGGGGCCTGCCCTAATTAAAACCTAATTAGCGCTAGTAAAACTCACTAACAACCGCTGACAAATGGGGCCCACCCGGGATTAGATTAATTAACCTCTGTGTTAAATTAACAGAGTATGACATGTGGGGCCCCAGCTAATTAATCAATAATTGGATTAATTTTAAACCCAGAATAAGCCCCTGTCTATGACAGATGGGGCCCACAGGTCAGGGTTGACCAGTCAACAGCCCCGTTGATTGTTGGCATCAGCATGACATCATGCTGATGTCACAATTGAATTTTCGAATTAAATAAAATCTGTTAATTTCAGAATATTAATAAAACTTTGAAAATTAATATAAAATAATCTGTAACTCCGATGAAAAAGTTTTATACATGAAAGTTGATCAAAAAAATCCCACGAATCCGAATACACTGTCCGTTCGTCTCTCACGTGCTCCCATCATGACGAACATTGAACTTTTCCATCGGATTCGTCTGTTCGGTAAAAGCCAGAGACCCGGGAAATATCATCAGATATTCTCCCGCTCCGTTTGTGACGTGTAGTACTTCGTTAGCTCATCCCTAGCACTACATATTGTCATGTCATGCATCATGATGCATCTGTCTGCTTTATATTTATTGTTTCTCCTCCCTCTTCTTACCGGTAGACCCCGAGACTGACGCTGCTGCCGGGTACGACTACGCCACTGACGACCATCCGTTTGCAGCAGAGCATCAAGGCAAGCAAACCCCCTTGAGCATTCCGATATCACCCATTCTTTCTCTCTCATGCTTGCATTAGATTTTGCTACTGTTGTATATATCTCCTATTCTAATGCATCGCCTGCTTTTGATAAACTGCTACTGTACCTTCTGCTTCATTAAACTGCTTAGTATATGTTGATCAGTGAATCCTCTGTGACCCCTTAGTCCCAGTTGCCCCGCTTTAATTATCATTTACTCGATCATCATGATCGATGTGCAGAGACCATCACATCGCCGCACCCCCCCCTTAGTTGTATGACTCTGTAGAGCTACTATCGAGTACACAGGGTGACGCCTCGTGAAGTACTCATGATGCTAACTCTGTAGTGCATCTAGTCGGTCATGGTTATCAAGGGAGATTCCTCCATCACTTCCGATAACGACTTGTCGTGCAACCCCTCAAGTGTGGGACCACCGACGGTGATTCCTCTAAGTCCACCTTGACGGTTACATTGAGCGGGATCCATTGAGGGTGATTCCTCAGGTTCCACCTTGATATTTTATACACACAGTTACTATGACTTGGTTACAGAAAGATGTTGGTGATGGGTCGGCCCTGAATGGTACCCACGGATTAATAACGACGAGGCGTGGCCGGGCAGGTGCGGCCCTTGCCACAAGTCCTCGAGACGGGGCGACGGGACCGCACATTGTGGGTCGCGCTCGTCACCGCATTAATAAAATGCTAATGGGTTGGGTATTTGATCTGAGTTGGTCGATTGATCTTTTTACGCACTAACCTTCATGTGGGACAAGTTATGGGTACTCGACATCGTTGTATCAGCCGAAGCTCTTCGGACGTCAGCAATGGAGCGGCACGCGCCCGAGTGGTTCACGACGGCACTGATCTTGTATTAGAGGTACTAGGACTGTTCTCGGCCGCCCACACATCGTGCAGTAGTGCAAAGGGTGAGTGGGCCCATGACCCCTGCGCGGTTAGGATTTAGACTGGCGGGCTGGCCTCTCCGTTGAGCCTAGGTAGGGTGACGACGTGTTGATTTCCTGAGGCCGGGCATGACCCAGGAAAGTGTGTCCGGCCAAAGGTTATCAAGCGTGTTGGAAAATGTGGTGCACCCCTGCAGGGATGAAATTTAACTACTCGAATAGCTGTGTCCACGGTAACAGGATGACTTGGAGTTGTACCTCGATCTACTACAACTATAATTGTGACTTAAAATTGAAATGAATGTTGGCTCCGGGATTGCTTTCTCGCGGGGAGTCAAGGAGGAATCTCTGGGCGTGGTTACTTGATAAAATTACTATAATAATATTGTTACATATGAGTTACCAATCTACACTCTTCTAATGCTGCAAGATGTTGAAGATGCTAGTCTTCGATAGGACTAGGCCTTCCCCATATTCTTGCTTTTCTGCAGTGAGCACATAGATATAACCCCATTCCTTTGATACTGATGCATATGCTAGAATAGTTCTGATGTAAGTCTTGCGAGTACTTTGGATGAGTACTCATCACTGATTTACTTCCCTCTTCCCCCCTCGATACGATTACTGCGTCCAGATGACGGAGCCCAGGAGACGGAGTACACCGCAGACGACTACTACACCACCGCTGGAGCTTACTACTACGTGGAGAGTGCCAACGCTCAGGAGTAGTTAGGATGGCTCCCAGGCAGGAGGCCTTGCCTCTTCCGATCCGCTGCTTATGTTTGTGCTAGCCTTCTTAAGGCAAACTTGTTTAACTTATGTCTATACTCAGATATTATTTGCTTCCGCTAAATCGTTTGAATCTGAGTTTATGTATTCGAGCCCTCGAGGCCCCTGTCTTGTAATATGAAGCTTGTATGACTTTAATTTGTGTCTAGAGTTGTGTTGTGATATCTTCCAGTGAGTCCCTAATCTTGGTCGTACACATTTGCGTGTATGATTAGCGTATGATCAAAATGGGGGCGTCACAAGTTGGTATCAGAGCCGACTGCCTGTAGGTAGCACCCTTCCAACTGCTTGGCCGAAGTTGAGTCAAGTACTTGAAAAACTTTTGCTAACATTGTTGTGTGGCTTACGGGCCCACATCTCAATCGGGTGGTATTAGGATCTTTTATTCCTCGCCTATACTCTGGGTTCTGATCTCTCTTCTCTTTCGGGTTAAAGATTTTACTAACTCTAACATTAGGTTCTCGTGATCACATCCACCGGAGAGTTGTTTTGTCGACAATTTTTTTCCTTTGAAGTTATGATGCACACACTGTCATTTGACATCTTGAATCTCCTTTTTACAGATGCGTCCTTCCAGGCAGCTCGTTTGTCTGACTATGGCTGTCGATGCCCCTGGATTCCCGGCCATTCTGATCAACCTCTTGACCAGGCTGGGATATCGCTGGTACCCCGAGTACACTGTTTACATTCTTGGTACATTTATATCGCTGGTACACCTGCTTGGAGGAGACTGGATTCAGATACATTCCGTATGTCCCCGCTGGGGATGAGACTGGATCCGACACCGCTACCTTCACCCGTTTTATGCGGCAGCGCAACGACCGGTCCTACACTGCGGTCTGTACCCCTTATGTGATTCATTGTTACGACCCACAAATTCTGGTTCAGTACACTGAGGCGCTAGATCGTGCCGTCCAAGCTCCGACTATGGAGTTGTACACCACTTGTACTCGTCTTTACGACGCTTTGGATTAGTTGATACCAGTAGTCCTTGCGGGGATGTATCCACATTAGATCCTTTACCCGCGCCGGACAGAGCTACCACCAGGTCTTGAGTGGCCTGCTGTTGGAGGTTGTACACCTGCACGTGGACCTCTGCTTCCCGGTCTAGACCAGTATCCGCATCAGAGTGTTCATGGATTGCAGAATCCTATCCCCAAGTTTGCCATTCTTGATCATCGGCAGTTACCTGGCTTCAGTGGTTGTCCCCGACGTTGATGTAGCATATCGATATGTCCCATTGTTGTATCTCTCTATCGCGTGCCTGCGTGCCGCCTAGTTTGTCTAAGTTATTTCCATGCCGAACTTAACGCTCGTTTGTAACAGACTCATGTATGGATCATTATGTCGTGCTTGACTATTATGATGTATCTATTGCACTTCTTTCTTTGTGCATTTTACCTCATGAATGATTCATTGTCTTGTCATTACTCTATGCTAAACTATCGTTGTTACATATAACATGATGGTTAGGCCATCTGGTCGTGGTCGTGGTGCGCCTAACCACCCACCGCCACCTAAATACATGGCTGGAATGATGCAGCAGTTTGAGCTGAACCGCCAGTTTATTCAAGGGCTTATGGATCAGTTTCCGAGGCCAAACATGAATCAGCAGCCAGCCCCAATGACTCTGCAGGAGTTTATGCGCCTCTACCCTTCTATCTACCGCACCTCAAATCAGTCGTTAGACGCTGATGACTGGCTCCGTGACATCACTTATGAGCTGGAGTCTGTAGGCGCCCCAATGGCAAGTTATGTCACCTTTGCATCGTACTTCCTGAAGGGTCCTGCTGCTCAATGGTGGGACAGTCACAGGCGCTAACAGCCTATTGGAACCATCATCACTTGGCCGGAGTTCCAAGCTGCTTTTTGTGCTCGCCACATTCCTTGGGGAATTATGGACAGGAAGAGGCGTGAGTTCCGCAACCTCACCCAGGGCAACAAGACTGTGGATGCTTATCAGCGGGAGTTTCTGGACTTGTCTCGCTATGCTGAAGAAGACGTTGCAACTGATGCTCGTAGGCAGGAGAAATTCCGCGAAGGCCTTCACCCTGATATCAAGCTGGCACTCCTTATTCATGACTTTGATAATTTCGCCACCTTGGTGAACAAGTCCGTTCAAGTTGAAACAGGTCTGCAGGACTACAAGGACAGCAACAAGCGCAACCGTTACATGGGCTCATCTTTGGGCTCATCAGCTCAGAAGCGGAAGATCTGGATTCCCCACAACATGTACCATGCACCTGCTCCTGCTCCGAGGCCATCCTATGCTGCACCTCGTTTGCCTCCTCCACCAACTAGGCAGTCGAGGCTCCCAGCTCTGCCACCACGAGCTCCTGTTCCCCCTTCCCGTCCCGAGGATGGGTTGTGCTTCAAGTGTGGTCGTCCAGGACACCGTGCCAGAGAGTGCAGGCAGAATCAGAATCAACTTGCACTGCCTTCCAACCAGCCCCGCAACAACAATGCCAGGCCTACTCATGGTCATGCTCAGGCTAATAACATTGAACTGAATGAAGCTCAAGACCAGCCTGCTACTGTGATGGGTACACTTCTTGTTAACTCAGTACTAGCTTCTATATTATTTGATACAGGAGCATCGCATTCTTTCATGTCAGAAAAATTTGCATACATGCATGACATTAAGAGTCAAGAGATGAACGCCCCAATAGTGGTAAACACCCCCGCGGGCCAATGTCGAACCTCCATGGTTAGCCCCAATGTCTCCGTTGAAATTGAAGGGTTGGAATTTCATGCCTCCCCCATAATGCTGAAGTCTTCCAATATCGATCTCATTCTCGGAATGGATTGGTTAAAAACACATACTGCTTCGATCGTTTGTGCCACAAAAACCGTCCACCTCCTACATCCTTCGAATGAGATTGTAAGGTACCATGCTCATCTTGTTCGAGATGCTGAAGCCTGACTATATGCCTTGAATGCATTAAATGCATCACCTCTTCAGGGGATTGAAAACATCCTAGTGGTCCGGGATTTCCAAGATGTCTTTCTGGAAGAACTTCCAGGGATTCCCCCTGCTAGAGCTGTTGAGTTTGTCATCGACTTGGTACCTGGTACCACTCCAATAGCCAAGCGACCTTATAATATGCCACCACATGAACTCCTTGAACTTAAGTAAGAAATTGACAATTCGCTTCGCCTAGGTTTTATCCGTCCAAGTTCCTCTACTTGGGGAGCACCTTCTCTCTTTGTTAAGAAGAAGGATGGAACAAATCGTTTGGTCCAAGATTATCGACCCATCAACCAAGATACAATTCAGAACAAATATCCGCTTCCTCGGATCAATGATATGTATGATCAACTTGCTGGTTCCTCGATATTCTCTAAACTCGACTTGAGGTTGGGTTACCATCAGATCCGTGTTCGTAAAGAAGATATCCCCAAGACCATATTTGTTACTCGCTATGGTTCATACGAGTACACCGTCATGTCTTTCGGTTTAACCAATGCTCCAGCAACATTCTCTCGGTTGATGAATTATATCTTCATGGACTACCTCGACAAATTCGTCATGGTTTATCAAGATGAAATCCTGGTGTATTCCAAAAATAAAGAAGAGCATGCTGAACATCTTCGTCTTGTACTGGAAAAGCTTCGGGAGCATCAACTATATGCCAAGTATTCCAAGTGTGAGTTCTGGTTGCCCGAGGTGACCTACCTTGGTCATGTGATCTCCAAGGATTGTATTACGGTCAACCCTGAACGAGTTCAGGCTATTCTTGACTGGACTCCCCCGAAGAATGTCAAGCAAGTCAGAAGTTTTCTCGGACTCGCCAGCTATTGCCATCGATTTGTCGAGAACTTCTCCAAGATTGCAAAGCCCTTAACCAATCTGCTTCACAAAGGTGTTAAATACGAGTGGACAGAAAAATGTCAGGAGAGCTTTCAGGCACTTAAGGACAAACTGACATTTGCTCCAGTGCTTTCTCCTCCGGATACTCCAAAGGACTTTGTCATTTATTGTGACGCTTCACGGTAAGGAATAGGCTGTGTCCTAATGCAAGAACGCAGAGTGATTGCTTATGCCTCTCGTCAATTGCGTCCTCATGAAGGGAACTACCCATTTCATGACCTCAAACTTGCTGCAGTAATACATGCACTGAAAGAGTGGCGACAATACCTTATTGGTAATCGTTGCGAGATCTACACCGATCACCAAAGTCTGAAGTACTTGTTTACTAAGCCAGATCTGAACCTCCGTCAACAGAGGTGGATGGAGTGCATAGCAGATTACAACTGTGGAATTTCTTATACACCTGGCAAGGCTAATGTAATGGCTGATGCCTTGAGCCGCAAGTCATACTGCAACCACCTCCAGGTTCATAAGGTTCACCCCATTCTTCAAGAAGAATTCCGCAAGTTGAACCTCCATATTGTTCCTCGGGGTTATCTCGCCCCCTCCTGAAGAGTTCCGCAAGATGATCCTCTGTGTTGTTAACCAGGGTTCCCTTAATAACCTAGTTGTTGAGCCAGATCTCGTGGACATCATCAAAACTATTCAACTCTGTGACGATGAAGTCAAAAAGATTAAACGCTATCTTGCAAAAGGTAAACCCTCTTGCTTCACTATTGCTGATGATGGCGCTGTGTACTTCAAGGGTCATTTATTCGTCCCAAGTAAGGAGGAAAACCTGAATATGAGTGGGAGAGTGATGAAAGAAGCTCATGATACACCTCTGTCTATTCATCCAGGTAGTACCAAGATGTACGAAGACATCCGTCAAAGGTTCTGGTGGTCGAACATGAAACAAGACATTGCACACTATGTTGCAGAATGTGACATTTGCCGTCGAATCAAAGTAGAACATTAAAGGCATGCTGGAACTCTGCAACCTATTACTATTCCTGAATGGAAGTGGGACCATGTCGAGATGGATTACGTCACTGGTTTTCCCAGATCGCCGAAAGGTAATGATGCTATTCTTGTCGTCATTGACCGACTGTCCAAAGTTGCACATTTTCTGGCCGTCAAGGAAACTATCACTGCTAGTCAGCTGGCAGATATGTATATGTCCAGAATTGTTTCACTCCACGGTATTCCATTGGTGATTAGCTCAGACCATGACAGCTTATTCACTTCAAGATTCTGGGCAAGTTTCCAGGAGGCTATGGGAACTCATCTGTCCTTTAGCATCGCTTTTCATCCTCAATCCCAGGGACAAGTTTAGCGAGTCAACCAGATTCTCGAAGACATGCTTCGAGCTTGTGTCAGTTCTTTCAGCAAGAAATGGGAGGAATATCTCCCGTATGCCGAGTTCTCCTACAACAATAGCTATCAAGCTAGTCTGAAGATGGTCCCCTTTGAAGTGTTGTATGGACGAAAGTGTCGGACCCCTCTGAACTGGTCAGAAACTGGGGAACGTTCACTTGTCGGTCTGGATATTATCCAACATGCCGAAGATCAAGTCCGCGTTATCCATGAGAATCTGAAGGCTGCTCAGTCTCGTCAGAAGAGTCAGTATGACCGTCATCACAAGGATATGGTCTATCAACCTGGCGAAAAGGCTTATCTTCGAGTCACACCAATGAGAGGTGCACACCGCTTTGGGATCAAGGGCAAGCTAGCTCCTCGCTATATCGGTCCATTCACTATTCTCGAAAGGCGTGGAAAGGTGGCATATCAATTGGAATTCCCGTCAAACCTTTCTCAGGTTCACGATGTTTTCCATGTGTCTCAGCTCCGTCGCTGCTTCAAGCATCCTATCCGGGTAGTGGATTATGATATGCTTGAGCTGCAACAAGACCTTTCTTATAAAGAGCACCCGGTCCGCATTCTCGATCAAACTGAACGTCGGACTCGTCAGAAGGTTACCAAGTTCTTCAAAGTGCAGTGGTCAAATCATTCTGAAGATGAAGCCACTTGGAACGCGAAGATCATCTTCGTGGAGAATACCCCGAGCTCTTTCCTTCTACTTCTTAATTCTCGGGACGACAATTTCTTTTAGTAGGGGAGAGTTGTGACACCTGGATTACGTGCTACAGTAATCCTTGTAATCAAGCTACACTAACATGAGGATTATGCTAATCCAAGTATGATCACTGTTGGAATCAAACCCTAATTCAAATTCCTTTGCAATTCCAATTCATTTGAAAAGTGGATTTAAAAGTTTTGCAAACCAGGAAATAAAAATCATGCTTGGGTTGCAAATATTCCCTAAGCTATTATAAAATTGTAACCAACATTTTGCAAAGTGTTCTATTGTCTCAAAAATAAAAAAAACAGAGGCCAAATCAATTAATTGCCCATTTGATTTTGGCAGATTTCAAACAATTTCAAAAGGCCCCCAAACTTTTTGTGGCTTTGCCAAAATTGCAACACTAATATTTGACTAGGTGACACTTTTTACAAAAGTGCTATGTTACTAAAATTAAATAAAAACAGAAACAGAAAATGAAATAAGAAAAAAAACCTACTGGGCACCAGGGCACCAGGGCCTAGGTGCTATAGGATGGCCCGACCCATTTAGGCCAGCCTTTCTCCATCCTCTCGCCAGCGCCAGGAGAAGGCCGGCTTGCCATGGCAGTCGACGTGCGCGCACGGCCATCGAGCACCGCAGGAGGATAAGAGCTAGCCCCCAGCGCCTCTCTCTCACCCCTCGCAAACCCTAGAGCCCTCTGTAGCTCCCTCTCTCTCTCTCCCCCCTAGGATTCGAGCTCGCCCGAGCGCATCCATGGCTGCGCCATGGTGAAGCCGCGGCCACCGCCCTTTCCTCGCCTCCACAGCCTGTTAAGAAGGCCCGTCGCGGTCCGCTCCGCCTCCCTCGCCGCTGGATCGAAGCCGATGCGCTTCCTCGCTGTTTCACGTGTCTTCTTCCTCTCCGTCAGGCTCCGGCGACCACCGCGTCGATCTGCACCGTCCCGAGCCCCTCGGCCTTCATAGACCTCTCCCCATCACCGCTGTGAGCTCCGCCACTGATCCGTCCCTCTCTCTGTTGACATCCGTGGCCGTAGGTGTCATGGCCGAGCTCGTGTGCTCCGGCCACCGTCGGGGGGGGGGGGGGGAGGGTCGATGCCGACGATTTGGACGGCCCCCGAACCCCTTGTTTGCACCAGTAGATGCGGCGCTCTGCGCTGGCCCGATTCTCACCATCCACCGTTCCATTTGGTCACTGGAGGGCAACTCCGGTGAGCCTCCGTCGCGTCGGGCTTGGCACCGGCGTGCCCCAGCGCGCGCGAGTGGTTTAAGTCACTGGGTGACCCGCTGACCAGTGGGGCCTGCCCTAATTAAAACCTAATTAGCGCTAGTAAAACTCACTAACAACCGCTAACAGATTGGGCCCACCCCTGATTAGATTAATTAACCTCTGTGTTAAATTAACAGAGTATGACATGTGGGGCCCCAGCTAATTAATCAATAATTGGATTAATTTTAAACCCTGAATAAAACCCTGTCTATGACAGATGGGGCCCACAGGTCAGGGTTGACCAGTCAACAGCCCTGTTGATTGCTGACATCAGCATGACATCATGCTGATGTCACAATTGAATTTTCGAATTAAATAAAATCTGTTAATTTTAGAATATTAATAAAACTTTGAAAATTAATATAAAATAATCTGTAACTCCGATGAAAAAGTTTTATACATGAAAGTTGATCAAAAAATCCCACGAATCCGAATACACTGTCCGTTCGTCTCTCACGTCCTCCCATCATGACGAACATGGAACTTTTCCATCGGATTCGTCTGTTCGGTAAAAGCCAGAGACCAGGGAAATATCATCAGATATTCTCCCGCTCCGTCTGTGACGTGTAGTACTTCGTTAGCTCATCCCTAGCACTGCATATTGCCATGTCATGCATAGTGATGCATCTGTCTGCTTTATATTTATTGTTGCTCCTCCCTCTTCTTACCGGTAGACCCCGAGACTGACGCTGCTGCCGGGTACGACTACGCCACTGACGACCATCCGTTTGCAGCAGAGCAGCAAGGCAAGCAAACCCCCTTGAGCATTCCGATATCACCCATTCTTTCTCTCTCATGCTTGCATTAGATTTTGCTACTGTTTTATATAGCTCCTATTCTGATGCTTCGCCTGCTTTTGATAAACTGCTACTGTACCTACTGCTTCATTAAACTGCTTAGTATAGGTTGATCAGTGAATCCCATGTGACCCCTTAGTCCCAGTTGCCCCGCTTTAATTATCATTTACTCGATCATCATGATCGATGTGCAGAGACCATCACATCACCGCACACCCCCCTTAGTTGTACGACTCTGCAGAGCTACTATCGAGTACCGAGGGTGATGCCTCGTGAAGTACTCATGATGCTAAGTTTGTAGTGTATCTAGTCGGTCGTGGTTATCGAGGGTGATTCCTCCTTCACCACTTTCGATAACGACTTGTCGTGCAACCCCTCAAGTGTGGGACCACAGAGGGTGATTCCTCTAAGTCCACCTTGACGGTTACATTGAGCGGGATCCATTGAGGGTGATTCCTCAGGTTCCGTCTTGATGTTTTATACACACAGTTACTATGACTTGGTTACAAAAAGATGTTGCTGATGGGTCGGCCCTGAAGGGTACCCACGGATTAATAACGACGAGGCGTGGCCGGGCAGGTGAGGCCCTTGCCACAAGTCCTCGAGACTGGGCGACGGGACCGCACATCGTGGGTCGCGCTCATCACCGCATTAATAAAACGCTAATGGGTTGGGTATTTGATTTGAGTTGGTCGATTGTCCTTTTTACGCACTAACCTTCACGTGGGACAAGTTATGGGTACTCGGCGTCGTTGTATCAACCGAAGCTCTTCGGACGTCAGCAATGGAGCGGCGCACGCCCGAGTGCTCCGCGACGGCATTGATCTTGTATTAGAGGTTCTAGGACTAATCTCGGCCGCCCACACATCGTGCAGGAGTGCAAAGGGTGAGTGGGCCCATGACCCCTGCGCGGTTAAATTGATGACCTAGGTACACGTGCAGGACTTGTAAACTGAGAAGGAGGGAGTATATCTTTTTGAGCACGGTGGCGTGGAGATTTTATAGAAATAATTTCACTCTCGCTCTTCACTTGTATTTTTTTGAGAGTTAAAAATAGTGACGGTAATTTGCATGGGTCATAAGACTAGTCCAAAAATATTAGATATTCAATGAGTGATAGTCAAAACCATCATGTAGCACATATAGAGAAATTGTGGGTTAATGATATTGATGTGGTAATGTGAAAAAGGTGTGAGTTCATAATTGTTGATTCGTAGAAGTGTCGATATTAAGAGAGGTTAACTTCTTATTCGTCTAAAAATTAAAGAGGCATGGTGATGATGTGTGAGCATTTCTATTCCTCGTTGAAATCCTAGTGTTGTTTCGGGTCGGAGGCGCGCGATGTTTAACTCCTACCAACCTCGTCCCTCGGGGCATGCGAGTAGTACTTTGATTTGTGATAAAACTAATAAAACTTTGCAATAAGTATATGAGTTCTTTATGACTGATGTGAAACCATGGACATACGCAATCTCACCTCCTTATATTTGCTAGCCTCTTCGGTACCGTGCATAGCCCATTCTCACCTTCAGGATCGGTGCAACTTTCGCCGGTGCATCCAAACCCCGTGACATGATACGTTCTGTCGCACATAAGCCTCATTATATCTTCCTCAAAACAGCCACCATACCTACATATCATGGCATTTCCATAGCCATTCCAAGATAGCCATGCAAATTCCATCGTCACTTCACATGACTAGTTCATTCATCGTCATATTGTTTTGCATGATCATATAGAGATGACATAGTATTTGTGGCAAAGCCACCGTTCATCATATTTTTGATACATGTCACGCTAGATCTTTGCACATCCTGGTACACTGCCACAGGCATTCATATAGAGTCATATCTTTCTATCAGTTCTTCAAATCGAGTTGTAAGTAAATAAAAGTGTGATGATCATCATTGTTAGAGCATTGTCCTAGTGAGGAATAAGATGGGGGAGGCCAAATGAGCCCACCATATAAAAAAGAGAGAAAATGAGAGAAGGGACTTTGCTACTATCCTTTACCACACTTGTGCCTCAAAGTGGCCACTTGTTCCTCATATAGAGAGTCTCATGTTATGTCATTTTCATATGCTAGTGGGAATTACTTTTTCATCATTATAAACTTGGCCTGTATATTCCTATGACGACCTTCCTCAAATGCCCGAGGTCTTCATGAGCAAGCAAGTCGGATGCACACCCCACTTAGCTTCATTTGATTTTTCATACACTTATAGCTCTAGTGTATCATTTGCATGGCAATACCTACTCCTTACATTGACATCTATCGACGGGCATCTCCATGGCCCGCTGGTACACGAAGTTGACGTGAGACTATCTTCTCCACATTTTGCCCCTTTGATATCTACCACCATATTCTATTCCCCCCTAAATGCTATGTCCAGTGGCTCACGCTCATGTATTGTGTGAAGAATAAAAAGTTCACGCATATTGAAAAGTACGATCCAATTGCCTGACTTGGACACCGTGGTGCTTGACATTTGTATTAATGTGGTGAAGATGGAGCCATGCCTTGCTAATATAATAAGATGAATGGGGGTAAACATTCTTTCAGGATCGTATACTTTGAAAGATTGATGATTTTGTTTCTTATGCTTATAAGTATTGCTATGTTAATATTTGTTAATTCATCATTTCTCAATGAGCATACATGCAAAAGATTCCATAATGGGTAGCATGTCACATAAAAAATTGTGTTTTTATCATTTACCTACTCGAGGACGAGCAGGAATTAAGCTTGGGGATGTTTGATACGTCTCCAACGCATCTATAATTTTTGATTGTTGCATGCTAATATAGTATCATTCTAGGATACTAATTGGGTTTTTATTTACCAATTTATAATATTTTTCAGCACTAACCTATTGAACCAGTGCCCACTGCCAGTTGCTATTTTCTGCATGTTTTTCACTTCTCAGGTTTACAGTACTAAACGAAGTCCAATTGCCACAAAACTTTTTGATGATTTTTTCTGGACCAAAAGAAGACCTGGGAGATTCGGAAGAAGGCTGGGGGCCACACCAGGGCCCCACAAGCCAACAGGGCGCGCCCTGATGGCTTGTGGGCCCCTGGCAGCTCTCCCGACCTTGTTCTCTGGCCTATAAATTCTCATATATTCTGAAAACCCTGGAGGCAGTCCCGAAACCCTTTTTATGCCGCCGCAAGTCTCTGTTCTGACGGGAGGCCGTCTGGAGCTCCGTTTCGGCACCCTGTCGGAGGGGGGATGGATCACGGAGGGCCTCTTCATCAACCTTGCTGCCCTCATGATGATGTGTGAGTAGTTCACCACAGACCTACGGGTCCATAGCTAGTACCTAGATGGCAATCTCTCTATCTATTGATCTTCAATACAATGATCATCACATCTTCGCTTTGATCTATCCTATGTAATCCTATTGTGTAGTGTGTTTGTTGGGATCCGATGAATTGTGGGTTTATGTTCAGATTATTCATGAAAAGTATTTGAGTCACCTCTGAATATTAAGATTCTTATTTGCATGATCATTATAGCTTCGCAATTCTGTCTGATCTATTAGTTTGCTTTGGCCAAGTAGATTGATCTATCTTCAGTGGGAGAGGTACATTGTAGTAGGTTCAATCTGGCAGTGCTCTATATCCTAGTGACAGAAAGGGACAAGACACGTCTTTGTGTTGTTGCTACTAAGGATAACACGATGGGGTTTATTCATATTGCTTGAGTTTACTTTGTCTACATCATGTCATCGTTCTCCATGCATTACTCCGTTTTACTTAATACTCTAGATGCATGCTGGATAGCGGTCTATGAGTCGAGTAATAGTAATAGTGCAGGCAGGTGGCGGCCTATTTGTTTATGGATGTGATGCCTATATACACATGATCATTGCCGTGAAAATCGCATAACTATCCACTTTTCTATCAATTGCCCAACAGTAATTTGTTACCCACCATATGTTGCCTACATGAGAGATGCCGCTAGGGAAAACTATGGCCCCCGGGTCTATTCACTTATAAATTTACAAACGCTATTATTACCTCGCTGCCTTTATTTACCTCTTATTTTATTTTGCAATTTACAATTATCTACACAACTCATTTGCTTGCAAATAACGAGATCAAGGGGATTGACAACCCTCTTGCCCGCGTTGGGTGCAAGTTGTTTGCTCTTTTGTGTGCAGCCGCTAAAGACGGTTGAGGATTGATATTCCTATTGGTTCGATAAACCTTGGTTTCATAACTGAAGGAAATACTTACCCATTTTGTGCTGCAATTACCCGTTCCTCTTCACGGAAAACCCAACGCAGATCACAAGTATCAGTGATCAAAGCGTTTGGGTTCATAGAAGTTTATGGAGAAGCTTGTATTTACAATAAAGTGAGTAGGAGCTCTATGGCATTTCTAATATTATATGTGGATGACATATTGCTGATTGGAAACAATATAGAACTTTTGGAAAGTGTGAAGATATATTTGAACAAGAGTTTTTCAATGAAAGACCTTGGAGAAGCTGCTTACATATTAGGCATCAAGATCTATAGAGATAGATCAAGACGCTTAATAGAACTTTCACAAAGCACATGCCTTGATAAGGGTTTGAAGAAGTTCAAAATGGATCAGTCCAAGAAAGGGTTCTTGCCTGTCTTACAAGGTGTGAAGTTGAGTAACACTCAATGCCCGGCAAGTGCAGAAGATAGAGAAAAGATGAGTGTCATCCCTATGCCTCATCCATAGGCTTTATCATGTATGCAATGCTGTGCACAAGACTGGATGTGAGCCTTGCCATAAGTATGGCTGGAAGGTTTCAAAGTGATACGGGAGTGGAATACAGGACAACGGTCAAGCATATCCTTAAGTACCTAAAGAGGACTAAGGAAATATTTCTCGTTTATGAAGGTGATCAAGAGCTCGTCGTAAAGGGTTACGTCGATGCTAGCTTTGACATAGATCCGGATGACTCTAAGTCTCAAACCGGATACGTATTTATTCTAAATGGTGGAGCGGTAAGCTGGTGCAGTTCCAAGGAAAGCATGGTAGCAGATTCTACATGTGAAGCAGAGTACATAGCTGCTTCGGAAGCAGCAAAGGAAGGAGTCTGGATGAAGCAGTTCATGACGGATCTCGGAGTTGTGCCTAGTGCACTGGATCCGATGACTCTCTTTTGTGACAACACTGGTGCTATTGCTCTGGCCATGGAGCCTGGGTTTCACAAGAGAACCAGACACATAAAGCGCCGCTTCAATTACATTCGCTATTATATCAAGGAGGAAGACATAAACATTTGCAAAGTACATACGGATCTAAATGTTGCAGACCCATTGACTAAACCTCTTCCATGGGAAAAACATGATCAACACCAGAACTCTATGGGTGTTAGGTTCATTACAATGTAAAGCTAGATTATTGACTCTTGTGCAAGTGGGAGACTGTTGGAAATATGCCCTAGAGGCAATTATAAAGTGGTTATTATCATATTTCCTTGTTCATGATAATCATTTATTATCCATGCTAGAATTGTATTGACCGGAAACTGAAATACATGTGTGGATATATAAACAACACCGTGTCCCTAGTGAGCCTCTACTAGACTAGCTCGTTGATCAAAGATGGTTAAGCTTCCTTAACCATAGACATGAGTTGTCATTTGGTAACGGAATCACATCATTAGGAGAATGATGTGAAGGACAAGACCCAAACCGTAAGCATAGCATATGATCGTATCACTAAGTTTATTGCTACTACTTTCTTCATGTCAAGTATCTGTTCCTAGGACCATGAGATCATGCAACTCCCTGACACCGAAGTTATGCCTTGTGTTTATCAAACGTCACTTCGTAACTGGGTGATCATAAAGATGCTCTACAGGTATATCTGAGGGTGTCTGTTGGGTTGGCATGGATCAAAACTGGGTTGTCACTCCGTTGGACGGAGAGGTATCTCTAGGCCCTCTCGGTAATACAACATCGCAAGAAGCTTGCAAGCAATGTGACTAAGGAGTTAGTTACGGGATCTTGTATTACGGAACGAGTAAAGTGACTTGCCGATAACGAGATTGAACTAGGTATGGATATACCAATGACCGAATCTCGAGCAAGTAACATACCGATGGTCAAAGGGAACTGCGTACGGGATTGATTGAATCCTTGACATCGTGGTTCGACCGATAAAAATCTTCATAGAATATGTAGGAACCTATATGGGCATCCAGGTCCCGCTATTGGTTATTGACCGGAGAGGTGTCTCGGTCATGTCTACATGATTCTTGAACCCGTAGGGTCCGCACGCTTAACGTTCGATGATGATTTGGTATTTATGAGTTGTATGTGTTGGTGACCGAATGTTGTTCGGAGTTCCGAATGAGATCTTAGACATGAAGAGGAGTTCCGGAATGTTCCGGAGGTAAAGGATTATATATGGGAAGTTCCATTTTGGTCATCGGAAAGAATTCAGGCATAACCAGTAGTGTATCGGGAGTGTCGGAAGGGTTCCGGGGGTCCACCTGCCCCGGAGGGCCCCATGGGGTGAGAGGGAGGTGCACCAGCACCTGGTGGGATGGGCGCCCCGCCTACCCAAGGGCCCATGCGGCCAAGGGCTAGGGTTGGCCTTAGGGTGGCCGTCGCCCCCTTACCTTGGGGGCCAAGGCTGCCCCCTAGGCTGCCGCCCCATCCCTAGGGAAATCCTAGGGCACCGGCCCCTCCCCTTGCCCCTATATATACTTGGGGAGAGGGAGGGCATCCGCGCCTCAAGTATTGGCGCAGCCCTCCCTCTCTCCCTAGATTGTTTTCTCCTCATATTGCATCGCGATAGCTCAGGCTTGAACTTAACAGGCAAAACCACCCTGCGCAGCTCACGAGTGAAGGCTCGACAGCCCACACTACTGGTAGGAACACCGTGCACGAGGGCGGCTCGGTTCTGGCATCCAGCGGCCGCGACGTCCTGGATGATCCGGTCTTGGCGCTGGCGCTGCTGCTCGAGGATCACTCGTGCGTCCGGCGGCGCGCGGCGGACGATTTGGCAGCTTGCCTCGTCCTGGGCCAGTGGAGGTGCCTCACGGGTGTGCGTCGCGCCGAGGCTCGTCTGGCTCGTCGTGTAGGGGAGGCGGCAGTGGCGTTTCGTGGACCACGTCCCCAGCTCGAGACGATAGGGGGCAAAGTGACCGAGAGGGCGCCGGGGCTTCTCCGGCGGCGGTGACGAGTTCGCTGATGCGGCCTAGCCAGGCGCCGTAGCCGGCGTCCGCCGGACGGTAGCGTAGGAGCTCGCACGCCATGAGCAGCGCAGCCTGCGCGTTCACGTGCTCAAGGCGGGCGTGGATGGAGGAGGCGGTGGTAGTGCGGCCGTCCCTCTGCACAGAAAGGTGCATGTAGGAGTCCTGCTGCTCGCTTGCTGCATGGTCGGTGGCGGCGGCAGCTTCAGCGCCAACGGAGTGACGGCCGCCGTCACGGACCGTGGGCGTAATCTGTACGACGTGGGCCGCTTGGTGCTCAACGCGCACTTGAAGGGCTTCGGCCATGGGGTCAGCAAGGGCGGAGCCGAAATGGGGCTGAAGAACGGCAGTGCACCCCTACCTGGCGCACTAAATGTCGGAATCGGGGTTCCGGGGACCCAAGAGAGGTTTGAACTCTAGGGTGCGCCGGCTCTTCAACCCTGCTCTCCCTTTCTTAACTACGGCGATGCTTCGGCGTGCTTGAGCTTGGGGGGAAGAACAATGAACACGGTGGATTTCCTAGGTTCAGGCCACCTCACGGTGTAAAACCCTACTCCTGCCTGTCTGGATTGCTTGAAGGCGCCAGTTTGAAGAGGGACAAGACTGCAGGCTATCCTGACAAAAGTGGTCTTCGCCTACAAAAGGCTACCTTCATGACGCACTGGTGGGCTCGGGGATGACCTCCGTCCTGGCGAGCCTCCAGCCTTGGCTCCCTTACACCAAACGGGAAACCTTTGGAGCGATGCTTTGGGAACAGGCGTGTTGGCCATGCTCCCCTAGCACCAAAGGGGAAAGTCCTCTCTGCGGTGCCTCCTACTACGACCCCGGACGTCGCGCGGCAGGGTGCACGTGACCCTCACGATAGGGCGGGCCGCACGACCCCACTGGATCATCCCTAATCTACGCGACCCATGGAGCCCCTGTAGGCAGCTCCGGGAGGCAACCTCGCGAGGTCGTCCTCGCGAGGCTGGTGAGGGCGCCGAGTGCTTCACGAGGCGGAGGCCCCGCGAAGTCCTTAGTCGCGAGTCTTAGCCCGCGGGCCGTAGTGGGCCCACGCAGCACGTCGCGACTTGGGCCATAGGCAGACGGGCCTAGATACCCCCTGTCCCAGGGGCCCGACAAACCCTAATGTCACCTAGATACTCCAATGTCACCTCAAGTATCTGTGGGTAAATTATGCGACATGCATCAAACAATTTTAGATCTATCATATTCAATCCAACACAAAGAACTTCAAGGAGCACCCCAAGATTTCTATCGGAGAACGTAGGACAAGAACGTGTATCAACCCCTATGCATAGATTACCCCAATGTCACCTTGGGAATCCACAAGTGGAGTACCAAAACATACATCAAGTGAATCAATAGAACACCCCATTGTCACCATGGGTATCCACATGCAAGACATATATCAAGTGTTCTCAAGTCCAATATTCAATCCAACATAACAAAATCTCAAAGGTAAAGATTCAATTCATCACAACAAGGTAGCAAGGGAATAACGTTATTTGATCCAACTATATTAACAAAGCCCGTGATACATCAATATCGTGACATCTCAAGAACACGAGAGAGAGAGAGAGAGAGAGAGAGAGAGAGAGAGAGAGAGATTGAACACATAGCTACTAGTACATACCCTCAGCTCTGAGGGTGAACTACTCCCTCCTCGTCATGGCCTCCGCCGGGATGATGAAGATGGCCACCGATGATGGTTTCCCCTCTCCGGCAAGATACTGGCATGGCTCCAGATTGGTTTTTCGTCGATACAGAGAGTTGCGGCGGCGGAGCGGAGAGTCTCTCTATATTTCTGGCATTTCTGGGATTTATAAGATTTTTTAGCGTCGGAATCACACACAACGGAGCCACGTGGGCCCTAACATACATCAGGGCACGACCCCCCCAGCCATGCCCTGTTGGCTTGTGGCCCACGGGTGGCTCCCCTCCGGTGGTTCTTCGCTCCAACATTGCTTATTTCCTCCAGAAAAAATCATCAATTTTTTTTGGGCGATTCCGAGAACTTTCATTTTCTACACAAAAACAACACCACGGTAGTTCTACTGAAAACAATGTTAGTCCGGGTTAGTTCTAAATAAATCATATAAAGTGCATCAAAACCATATAAAAGTATTGTAAACATATGCAAATATGGCATGAATACTTCATAAATTATTGATACGTTGGAGGCGTACCAGCATCCCCAAGCTTAATTCCTACTCGTCCTTGAGTAGGTAAATGATAAAATAAATCATTTATGAAGTGTGAATGCTAGCATAATGTATAATGTTGAACAAGGATAATTTCAGCCACTTTTCTAGCATCATAACCAGCAAGTATTTCTCATAGAACTTCTCATAATCAAGTAGCAAGTTATTCACATGTTAAAGTATAGACCATAAACTTTCTTGAAAACTAGCAAACTATGTTTTTAGTCTTCAAACAATTACAATTCATCTTATTTTCAGGAAGTGTCTATGTAAGAGCTTTGGTTTAGCAAATCCCACATACCCAACTATCATTTAGTCTTCCATGATTGCTGACACTCAAAGCATATTCTTAGAACAAACAGTTTCAGTCAAACACATAGGAAGATAGGGGCTTAAGGTTTCGCCTCCCAACTGATTTATCTCGGGGATGATGTCAACAAATAATGAATCATGATCACCTATATTCAACTGGATATATGTGTCTGGATCTTTCCCCACCACATGATGCTTGCCAACTAAAGAATTAATAGACTGGAATAAGAAGTTGAGTCAACATGAAAAGTAAAATATAGGACCTTCGCAGTGGGAAGCAGGGATTTGCAGAGGTGCCAGAGCTCATTGCTTAAAACAGAGATGAATATATTTTGGGTGGTGTGCCTTTCCTATCAACGTCACGACAAGAGATTTCAATATCTTCCATGCTAATCACATTATTGGCGGTTCCCAAATAGAATTTAAATTTTTACTCCCCCTCCACCATTCAAACACATTCCATGGCTAGCCGAATCCATGGGTACCATCCAAACAATCAACTTTCTAGGGGGAGTTCTTGTTTATTTATTTTTGTATTATGCAGGACTGGGCATCCTTTTTACCGGCCTCTCTCGTGTAATGACAAATGAATAAACACTTATCTTGAGAATAAGCCGCTTATCATGGAATATGATGACTGCCCCGCCGCTCCATGAGCGGTACGAGCACACAAAACATATGTTTATTTGAATGTTTAGAGGTGGCACATGCAAATTTACTTGGAATAGCAGTGAAATACCATATATAGGTACGTATGGTGGACTCTCATGGAAGAAACTTGGCTCAAGGATTTGGATGCACAAGTAGTATTTCTACTTAGTACGAAGTTTTGGCTAGCAAAAGGTTCTAAACAAGCATCACATGTTAGAGGATCCATGACAATATAACTGCTGCGTGAATATAAACAAACATAACCACTACATTGTCTTCCTTGTCCAACGTCAACTACTTGATCAAGTTTGAAAGTAATTAATGGGGTTTCACAATCATAGAAGATGTCCAAGATAGTGTATTTATATGTGAAACCTCTCTTCCTTCAATATTCTTTCATGAATTGTTTAAATGACCAATGCTATGTTTGCTAACTTCCAATAAATTTTACTGCTTATACTCCTAGTATGTGAAGTCACTACTCCCCATGGGACAAGAATATGAAGCATATATAATTTCACATTTATGACATGCAATTCATTCAACATTTACTCTCAGGGAATAAGTGAAGCACATGAGTAAATTTTGAACTACTCTCTAAAGATATAAGTGAAGATCAATGGTAGTGAAACAATAAAGTAGCTATGTGAGGACTCTCTCTCTCAATAAAGATTTTCAGATCTGAGTATTTTATTAAAGCAGCAAACAAAACAAAAATACACTCCAAGAATAGCACGCATCATGTGAACGAATAAAAATTTAGGCTCAACATAGGCTAATCGATAGTTAACGAAGAGAGGCGGGATGCGTAGCATCCCCAAGCTTAGATGCTTGAGACTTCTTGAAATATTTACTTGGGGAGCCTTGGGCATCCCCAAGCTTGAGCTTTTGTATCTCGTTCAATCCTGTCATATCCCGGTTTCACCTAGGTCTCAAAAACTTCATCCACACAAAACTTGGAAATAACTCGTGAGATAGGTTAGTGCACATAAGAATAAATCAACACTTTATGTACTGCCAAGACAAGTTGAAAAATAATTTTCAAACATTATATAATGTATACTATCATTTCCACAATTTATATCTACCAATATAAGTCATGAAAACCATAGGAGAAGTAGATAACAAAACTATGACAGCAATCTGTCTAAACAGGACAGTCTGTAGCAATTAATTTACAAAGTGCAGTTCTGTATCTCTAAAAATTATGAAAATTTAGGAAAGGATAAAGAATTTACATGTCAACACTGTGTAAAAATTTCAGAAACTTTACACGTTCCAGTAAAATATGAAAATTCAGACACTACAGCAAAAGTTTCTGTTTTTACACAGCACACATCAAATATGCAATTCAAGCATCCTAAAAGGCAATTCTTGGAACTTTTTATTGAAAAATAAGATTATAAATAACAGCAAGAAAATACTAAAAAAATAAAAATTTCGCTCCAAGCAAAACACATATTATGTGACGAATAAAAATATGGCTCTAAGTAAGATATACTGATAGTGTTGAAGACGAAAGAGGGGATGCCTTCCGGGGCATCCCCAAGCTTAGGTGCTTGAGTCTTTCTTGGATATTACCTTGGGGGTGCCTTGGGCATACCCAAGCTTAGGTTCTTGTCACTCCTTATTCTCCTCATATCGGTGTCTCACCCAAAACTTGAAAACTTCAATCACACAAAACTTAATGGAACTTCGTGAGATGAGTTAGTACAATAAATAAAGATCATTCACTTAGGTACTGTCAAGACAAGATTCATAATTTTTCTCACATAATACATACTGTATTATATCATTCACATAATTTATATTACTGAATATAAGCTATGGGAACACTAAAACAAACAAACTATGCATGCAAAACAGAATCTGTCAAAAAAACAACAGTCTGTGAAGATCTGTAGTATAACCATACTTCCCTGTCTCTAGAAATTATGAAACATTAGGACAACTTAGAAAATTTGCATATAAATACTTTGTAAAAATTTCAGTAATTTATCACGTTCCAGCAGAGAACCAAAATTCATGCACTGGACGCAAAAGTTTCTGTTTTTGCACAAAATAAAATCAACAAGTATCCACACTATCCCAAAGGCTTTACTTGGCACTTTATTGAAATAAAAGGCACAAAACATGATTACTACAGTAGCTTAATCCTGTGAACACACAAAAACAGAAAGTAAAAGTGTTGGGTTGTCTCCCAACAAGCGCTTTTCTTTAAAGCCTTTTAGCTAGACATGATGATTTCAATGATGCTCACATAGGAATAGTATTTGAAACATGCAAAAGAGCATCATGGATCACGTGGCAAGCACATTTAAGTCTAACCCACTTCCTATGCATAGGGATTTTGTGATCAAACAATTTATGGGAGCAAGAATCAACTAGCATAGGAAGGCAAAACAAGCATAACTTCAAAACTTTGAACATATAGAGAGGAAACTTGATATTATTGCAATTCCTACAAGCATACGTTCATCCCTCATAATAATTTTCAGTAGCATCATGAAGGAATTCAACAATATAACTATCACATAAATCATTCTTTTCATGATGCACAAGCATAGAATTTTCATTACTCTCCACATAAGCAAATTCCTTTTCATCCATGCTAGTGGGAGCGAACTCAACAAAATAACTATCATGAGACACTTGATTGACATAACCACATTCAATATTAAAATCATGATGACAAGTTTCATCGTTACTATCACTCTTTATAGCATACATCTCATCATCATAATCATCATATATAGGAGGCATGCCATCATCATAATAAATTTTCTCATAAAAACTTGGGGACTAAAAATATCATCTTCATCAAACATAGCATCCCCAAGCTTGTGGCTTTGCATATCATTAGCATCATGGATATTCAGAGAATTCATACTAGCAACATTGCAATCATGCTCATCATTCAAGGAATTCTCATTAAGTATTTTCATAAATTCTTCCTCTACCAATTGAGCACAATTTTCTGAATCCTTATTTTCACGAAAGACATTATAAAGACGAAACAAATGAGGCAACCTAAACTCCATTTTTTTGTAGTTTTCTTTTATAAACCAAACCAGTGATAAACAAGAAACTAAAAGATTTAATTGCAAGATCTAAAGATATACCTTCAAGCACTCACCTCCCCAGCAACGGCGCCAGAAAATGGCTTGATGTCTACTATGCAACTTTATTCTTGTAGACTTTGTTGGGCCTCCAAGCGCAGAGTTTTGTAGGACAGTAGAAATTTTCCCTCAAGTGGATGACCTAAGGTTTATCAATCCTTGGGAGGTGTAAGATGAAGATGGTCTCTCTCAAACAACCTTGCAATCAAATACAAGAAATCTCTTGTGTCCCCAACACACCCAATACAATGGCAAATTGTATAGGTGCACTAGTTCGGCGAAGACATGGTGATACGAGTGCAATATGGAGGGTAGTTATAGGTTTTTGTAATCTGAAAATATAAAAATATCAAGGTAACAAGTAGTAAACAGCGAGCAAAACAGTATATCAATGCTTGGAAATAAGGCCTAGGGTTCATACTTTCACTAGTGCAATCTCCCAACAATGCTAACATAGTTGGATCATATGATCATCCCTCAACGTGCAATAAGGAATCACTCCAAAGTTCCTATCTAGGGGAGAACAATAAGATGAAATTGGTGTAGGTAGTAGAACCACCTCAAAGTTATTCTTTCCGATCAATCTTTTGAGTTATTCCTATAAGTGTCACAAACAGCCCTAGAGTTCGTACTAAAATAACACCAATGAGACATATCAATCCACCCTAATGTCACCTAGATACTCCAATGTCACCTCAAGTATCCGTGGGCAAATTATGCGACATGCATCAAACAATTTCAGATCTATCACATTCAATCCAACACAAAGAACTTCAAGTATCACCCCAAGATTTCTATTGGAGAACGTAGGACAAGAACGTGTATCAACCCCTATGCATAGATTACCCCAATGTCACCTCGGGAATCCGCAAGTTGAGTACCAAAACATACATCAAGTGAATCAATAGAACACCCCATTGTTACCACGGGTATCCACATGCAAGACATATATCAAGTGTTCTCAAATCCAATATTGAATCCAACACAACAAAATCTCAAAGGTAAAGATTCAATTCATCACAACAAGGTAGCAAGGGAATAACATCTTATGATCCGACTATATTAACAAAGCCCATGATACATCAAGATCGTGGCATCTCAAGAACACGAGAGAGAGAGAGAGAGAGAGAGAGAGAGAGATTGAACACATAGCTACTGGTACATACCCTCAGCCCCGAGGGTGAACTACTCCCTCCTAGTCATGGCCTCCGCCGGGATGATGAAGATGGACACCGATGATGGTTTCCCCTCTTCGGCAGGGTACTGGAACGGCTCCAGATTGTTTTTTCATGGATACAGAGAGTTGCGGCTGCGGAGCGGAGAGTCTCTCTATATTTCTGGGGTTTCTGGGATTTATAGGATTTTTCAGCGTTGGAATCACGCGCAACGGAGCCACGTGGGCCCCAGCACACATCAGGGCGTGACCCCCCAGGTCACGCCCTGTTGGCTTGTGGCCCACAGGTGGTTCCCCTCCGGTGGTTCTTCGCTCCAATATTGCTTATTTCCTCCAGAAAAATCATCAAAAAGTTTGGGGCGATTCCGAGAACTTTCATTTTCTACACAAAAACAACACCACGGTAATTCTGCTGAAAACAACCTCAGTCCGAGTTAGTTCTAAATAAATCATATAAAGTGCATCAAAACCATATAAAAGTATTATAAACATAGGCAAATATGGCATGCATACTTCATAAATTATCGATACGTTGGAGACGTATCGCCAACCAAGGTGACCACAATGGTAGTGATCATCATGGTGCCGACACCAACGACAACGCGCATGGGTCGCAAGGTGATAGCGACAAAGAGGTGCATGACACGGGCGGAGATCTCGACGACGACATCGACAACGAGGCGCATAGTTGAGGGAGTCCTGGCTTAAGGGGTCCTCGGATAGCCGACCTGTTTCTCATAGGCCGGACTATGTGGGCCACTGGATGAGCATTGGGTGATCAGGGGCCCCATCGCCAAGGTGGAAGTTTCAAGGAGCCATGGCGTGTCCTCCAAGTTGTTGATAGTAGATAGGCATGTTTTTTCCCTTTTAATGTGCAACCGACTATGTGTAATCCCTAGGTACCCTCAGTGTCTATATAAGCCGGAGGGTTTTAGGTTGTAGAACAACAGAATTCATCTAGGGTTTTTAGTCATACGATCTCGAGGTAGATCAACTCTGTAACCCTTATACCATCAATATAATCAAGCAGGACGTAGGGTATTACCTCCATAGGAGGGCCCGAACCTGGGTAAACATCGTCTCCCACTTCTCCTGTTACCTTCGATTCTAGTCTCACAGCCCAGGAACATCTCGCAAAGGGCGACGAAGCCCGAGATGTGCAGAATAGACCCTGGGGTGAGGTGGTGGAGCTGGATTCCATAAAACACCAGTAACCCTCTCAAGAACGAATGAATGGGAAACCCGAGACCCCGCAGGTGGAAGGGCACAAAGCATACACGCTCCCCCTTTTGTGGATGGGGGAAATTCTCCGCGAGGGCCTCGCCGTTGAATGAAGACAAACCGGCGCGGACAGCTGTCAGATCCGAGGAGGGAAGGTACCCTTGGGTCTCAAGGTCACAAAGTCGAAGGAGGGACATGGAGCAGCTCGTCCAGTCCCCGGGACGGGATCCGTAAGGATGCGAGGAGGAACTGGGGGCGCTCGCCAATTTTGGTGGAGACCTTTCGCTGGAGGCTTTTTCCGATGGGGAAGAAGAAGATATGTCTTGGACCACGATTCAGTTTGTTTAAATGGTTGGTGCCTCCTTTAAGGGAGGGGTAGTTTTGTAAAAATTTATTGAACTGCTCGTCTCCCCATGATGCACGAAGACCGAGAAACGCTATTACTATGGGCCCAGCAGTTCCGTGACGTTTGGGATTTCACCGATGATAGGATGGTTGCCGAACAAGAAGGGATGGAGGGACTCACCTCGCAAGCCGAAGACTTCGGTGTACAAGATTGTCCGAACATACCCCGGCGTTGGAGGCTAGTCCGGGGGCTACTGAGGGAGTCCTGGCTTAAGGGGTCCTCGGATAGCCGACCTGTTTCTCATGGGCCGGACTATGTGGGCCACTGGATGAGCATTGGGTGATGAGGGGCCCCGTCGCCAAGGTGGAAGTTTCAAGGAGCCATGGCATGTCCTCCAAGTTGTCGACAGTAGATAGGCATGTTTTTTCCCTTTTGATGTGAAACTGACTATGTGTAATCCCTAGGTACCCTCGGCGTCTATATAAGCCAGAGGGTTTTAGGTTGTAGAACAACAGAACTCATCTAGGGTTTTTAGTCATACGATCTTGAGGTAGATCAACTCTGTAACCCTTATACCATCAATATAATCAAGCAGGACGTAGGGTATTACCTCCATAGGAGGGCCTGAACCTGGGTAAACATCGTCTCCCACTTCTCCTGTTACCATCGATTCTAGTCTCACAGCTCGGGACCCCCTACCCGAGATCCGCCGGTTTTGACACCGACAATAGTGACAACGACAATCAAGATAATGGTCATGGTCACAACGACTGATACGTCTCCGTCGTATCTATAATTTTTGATCGTTTCATGCCAATATTCTACAACTTTCATATACTTTTGGCAACATTTTATATTATTTTTGGGACTAACTTACTTATCCAGTGCCCAGTGCCAATTCCTGTTTTTTGTTTCGCAGAAATTCGATATCAAACATAGTCCAAACGCGATAAAAATTTAAGGAGATTTTTTGGAATATATGTGAATTTTGGGAAGAAGAATCAACGCAACACGGTGCCCGAGGGAGGCAGAAGCCAACAGGGTGCGGTCAGGGGGGTTGGCCGCACCCTGATCGCTGGTGCCTCCCCTAAAGTCAGTTGGGGCCCTACTTTCGCTGCAAGAAAGACATTTTCACAATAAAAATCCCCTCAAAATTTCAGCCCGATCGGAGCTACGGATCTCTGGATATTTAAGAAACAGTGAAGGGGTAAGAAAATAGTCGCAAAAATAGGAGAGAAACAGAGAGATAGATCCAATCTCTGAGGGGCTCCTGCCCTCGGGGAGCCATGGCGGCCATGGACCAGAGGGGAAACTCTTCTCCCACCTAGGTAGGACGCCAAGGAAGAATAAGGAGGAGGTGGGCTCTCCCCCCCTCTCTCCCGGTGGCGCCGGAGCGCCGCCAGGGCAACCATCATGACAGCGATCTACACCAACAACTTCGTCGCCGTCATCACCACCACCACCATCACCTTCCCTCATCTATCTACAGTGGTCCACTCTCCCGCATCCCGCTGTACCCCCTACTTGAACATGGTGTTTTATGCTACATATTATTATCCAATGATCTGTTGCTATTGTATGATGTTTGAGTAGATCCCATTTGTCCTATGGGTTGATTGATGATCTTGATTGGTTTGAGTTGTATATTGCTATGGTGCTGTCCTAAGGTTCCCTCCGTGCCGTGCACACATGAGGGATTCCCGCTGGAGGGTGTTGCAATACGTTCATGGTTCGCTTATAGTGGGTGGCTAGAGTGGCATAAGCTTACACCCGAGTAAGGGGATTGTTGCGTATGGGAGTACAGAAGACTTGATGTTTACTGCTATGGTTGGGTTTACCTTAATGATCTTTAGTAGTTGTGGATGCTTGCTAGAGTTCCAATCATAAGTGCATATGATCCAAGTACGGAAAGTATGTTAGCGTATGCCTCTCCCTCATATAAAACTGCAATAATGATTACCGATCTTGTTATCAATTGCTTAGGACAATCTCGCAAATCCTACCACCACTTTTCCACACTCGCTATATTTACTTTATTGTTCTTTTATCTAAACAGCATGTAACTTTTATTTCCACATTCTTTATTATCTTGCAAAACTATCTACAAACTAGTTCTAGTTCTATTCTCGCAAATTAGTTTCATACTTGTTCTAGGTAAAGTAAGCGTTGGCGCGCGTAGAGTTGTATCGATTGTCGATAGAACTTGAGAGAATATTAATTCTACCTTTAGCTCCTCGTTGGCTTCGAAACTCTTACTTATCGAAAAAGGCTACAAACGACCCCCTACACTTGTCGGTTATCAACGAGTACGCCGACGACGCAGATGTCAACGACACGCCCGGGACTCAGCCGTCTTCCTCAAGTGCATCAACATCTACAAAATTTGTGTCGCCTCCTTCGCAAGCCACAACAGGCTCCTCCAGACTTCATCGGTACAAGACCCTCAAGAAAGTCTACACGTACACAAAGCCAGTTATGCTCGAGTACTCCAGACTATGTCTGCTCGGAGTTGAGGAGCCAGCGAACTTTGTAGAGGCGAGAAAAAGTCCTAGCTGAACGCACGACATGGATGAGGAGATGAAGGAGATTGAGAGCAATGGCACGTGGACTTTGGTAACCCGACCTCAGAACCAAAAGGCCATAGGTTGAAGTGGGTTTACAAGTTAAAGGACACAAAGGATGCCATTGTGAACTACAAGGCAAGACTCATTGCAAAGGGCTACGTACAACGTCAAGGAGTTTACTATGATGAGGTGTTTGCACCGGTTGATCGACTCGAGACGGTGAGAGTGCTCCTAGCTTTGGTAGCACAAGAGGATTGGAACATTCATCATATGGATGTTAAATCTGCTATCCTCAATGGTGATCTCATGGAAGAAGTGTACATGGAACAACCCCTCGGCTACGAGAAGAAAGGCAAAGAAGGGAAAGTTTACAAACTCAAGAAGGCACTTTACGGGTAAAAGCAAGCGCAAAATTAGACCGAAGTTTGGTCTCGCTCGAGTTAAAAGGATGTTCCCTCGAGTATCTGGAAAATAGTCTACCAAGCACTGAAGAACAAGTGAAGATTAAAGTCACGACCAGCGAGGAGAGTTGGCGTCAAGCTATGAATGAGCCGTCGAAAGTTTAGTCGGTCCCTAGACTGCTACGACGAACGACGACAATGCCAAGGGTAAAGACTACGAGCAATCGTGTTTGGGATCCAGGTCGTAACGAGGATGTCATGCTTAAGGGGGTGAATGTTAGCATTAAGCATGATCTACTTTGCACGGCACGTGCATGAGTCCTAGTACGTGCCTGAGTCATGCTAGTATGATTATTATTATAAATCAAGTAGGATTAGGAATACTACATCAAGCTGGTTAAACGTATGCTAGGCAAAATTCAGCATATATATATAGGGTGGGTCTATTCTCACATCACCCTTTAAGAGGCTTATTGTGACAACACTCGATCTTATCCTGACAACACCCGTAGCAACCGAAGCAATCCACCCATGACGCACCGGTCAGAAAAATAAAAACACAAGCCCCACCCCACCTCCCACAATCCCCACGGGACCCCACCCAACATCCTCCCATTCCGTCGTGCGCCACCCCGCCTCCCACTGTCGGCGCCCCTCTTGCCTTCTTCTGCGCCGCCAGCCGGCGTGACCACTGGCTCCGCAAGCCCCCCACCTCCACCTACCTCCTTTCGCCACCGGTGCCTAGCCCCACCCCAAGTTCCTAGGCCCGCCCCTACCTTCCCTTCCTCCTGGCTCCACAAATCCGTGCAGGTGGCACCAGATCGCACCCGCCTGGTGCCGGATTAGCTCTGTACGGCAGCCACCACCCCTTGGCAGTCCCTGTCGATCTACACGGGCACCGCATCCAATGCCATGCGCTCCTCCAACCTCTCCCCACCCCTCTCCTCCTCCGATGGCAACCAAACATGCGTGATGGTGGAGATACTCCCACCCTGCCGACAAGATCCACCCGCCCCAACCAGCCAGCCTCCGCGCACCACCGACGACTGCTGCCCCAACCTATCCATCGCGCCTCCATGGTCGAATCCATCGGGCGCCGAATCCCGCACCAGCGAGCGAAAGAGCCACCTCCCCCTGCACCATCCCATCCAGATCCAGCTAGGCTGCTCCCGCGCCCACCTCCCCTTCCCCTCTAGTGTTCGAATTTTTATTTTTTTTACTGGAACGTGATATTGAGCTGAAATTTTAACACCGTGTTGCTATACAAATTCTTTACGTTGTCCTAATTTTTCAGAATTTTTAGAGTTACAAAAGTATGGTTACAGTACAGATTACTACAGACTGTTCTGTTTAAGACAAATTCTGTTTTCATTGCAATGTGTGCTTGTTTTGATGAATCTATGGGTTGTATTGAAGGATATGAGCCATGGTAAAGTTAAAATACAGTAGGTATAATGCAATAATAAAATATGAATGGGTTTGCAACAACACCTAAAGTAGTGATTTGCTTTATTATACTAACGGATCTCACGAAGATTTTGTTGAGTTTTGTGTGATTGAAGTTTTCAAGTTTTGGGTGAGATCACGATGGATGAAGGAATAAGGAGTGAACAGAGCCTAAGCTTGGGGATGCTACAACACCCCCAAGATATATCCAAAGAGAAACAAGCAACTAAGCTTGGGGATGCCTCGAGTGTCATCCCCTCTTTCTTCTAACGACCATCGGTATTTTACTTGGAGCTATATTTTTATTCGTCACATATCATGAGTTTTGCTTGGAGCGTCTTGTATCATTTGAGTCTTTGCTTGCTTTGCTTTTTAGTTTATCACTTGTATCCTTGCTGGACACACCTATTTGAGAGAGCCAAAATTATGCTAAGATTTGTTAGAATTGCTCTATATGCTTCACTTTGTAACATCCCAAAATTCTAAATTTTGGAATGTTAAATTAAATAAATATTTTTGATTGTTTGTTTATGTGTTGAGTGAATGGTTGATTGAAAATGAGTGGAATTGAAAACTTTTTGAAAAGAGAGGGAATAAAAGGGCTTTCCCAAAAGAGGTTCTGTTTGAAATGATTTGAAATTCCATTATGAGAGTGTTTCAAACTTCATGCCACTCAAAGACCTTCATGAGAGAAAATGAAATGAAAAGAGAGTGGGGATTTAAAGAAAGTTATTTTGAATTTCCATTTGAATCCTTTTCATTTTTGAATTTGAAAATTCAAATGCCCATGACCATATTCAAAATAAAGAGAGGAGCAGCATAACACTCCAAATCAGGGGCAAATTTGATTTTAATTTAAATTTATAAACTCAGAAAAACATTTGATCTTTGGATCAAAGTCATTTTTTGAATTTTGGAAAATAATTGTTTTAAAATATATTTCAAATGGATCTAAAAAAATGTTCATGTCGTAGGAAATTTCGTTATGAAAATTTTCATATATAATATGTCTATATAAAAATTTATTTATTTTCTTTTCTTCTATTTGGATTTCTCTGTTAAAAAAAATGCAAAGCCCACCTGAAGTTGGGCCAACCTTAGGAGGTCGTCCCCAACCTCACGACACCTCCAGATCGCATCTCCATATCGCCATGGCTGCACGATCCCAGTGCCCGGGCCCCCCCTTTCCTTCCTCCCCACGCCCCAAGAAGCTTCCCCACCGCTCCGCGCTTTCCTTCTCCGCCTCCCCGTGCTTTTATGGCCATCAAGGCCAAGATTTTCGCTCGCCGGAAATCCGGTAATGGCCGGATTCTTCTCGGCTTGCTGCCACGCCCTCGGTCATCCCAGCCCCTATATAAATACACCCCGAGGTCCCTCTCATTCCCCTCGACCGATTTTTACCCTTGGGAGCCCAAACCACCCACCTCATCCAGAGAAATTGCTCGCCGGACTTCGTGAACTCCGGCGGCTTCTCCACCGTCGCCCGGGGCTCGATTGGCTCTTCCCCGGCCTCCCCTGAGGTTGTTGCGACGCTCCCTTCCCCGTCCCGAGCTCACCTTCCTCTGGGAGTCACTACGTCATCGGATCCGAGCTCATCTACATCTTCTTCCCCAACTTCGGCGACTATTCCGGTGAGATTCACTAAATCCCGTATTTCAGTTTTTTCAGAAAAGTAGCAATCTTAGAAAATTCATATCTATTAGTCTACAACTCCAAATCCAGTGATTTGTTTTGCTACCGGTTCACAAAAATCCCATCTATCACGTGGACCAACAAAAAAAAATATTTTCAAACTTTTAAATTTTAAATTCAAACAGATTTGTTCAAACACTAGATTGCTAATAACTCTTATTCAAAAATAGCTTTTTGATTGATTCTTTTTGCCACTGTTTTGTTATTGATTGTCCTATCCAGTAGCATTGATTTATTTATTTTTAGTTTTATTTAAATTAGGTTTTTAGCTAAAACAGTTCTGTTTTGTTTATATAGTTGTTCTAGTCATTTAATTATTGTTTTAATTATTTTTAGTTAGTTATTTTTGTAGATTTTTTACATGTAGTTATATGCTTCTGTTAGACTACAGTAGATAAATTTTTATAATTAATTATTATTATTTTAGCTACTGTTTTGTTGTATGGTTGTTTACTTATTTAACTAGAGTAAATAGAATAGTTTTATTGTCACAAAAGTAATTCGATTTGCAACTTCAAGTTATTTTTATTGTTATTTCTCTTAATTAGAAATAGATTAGTTTTTACAATAATTTAGTAGGGTTTTAGTGTTTTTATTGTTATTATAGTTGTTTTGGTGATAACTAGATAGTAATTTTAGCTATTAAAGTATTTCCTTTTACTAGTTAATTTTTTATTAAACTGATTGCTGTTAAATAGTTGTTTAATTAGTTCCTTTCTGTTATTTTAGTGTTTAGAATAATTTAGTGTTGCTATGATGGAATTTGTGTGAATTGGTTTCTTTCTAGTTTTCTTTAAAGTTTTTGTTGGAATTTTATTTTGGTTTCCTTTGATTTCATTAATGTTTTCCTTGATTGTTTTATATTAGTTTTACTTTTTGTTATTTATTGTTTGTGAATATGTTTGCTTATTGTGTGAATTGTTTGTTTCGTTAGATTATCCGGAGTGCGAAGCTTGTTATTACGAAGCTTTAGAGTTTCAAGACCGTCATCAAGGCAAGTCATTTGATCATGTTTTACCCAGGTTTTATTTGCATTAGATGATATTTTCCACCATGCATGCAGTTGGAGTATTAAACTTGTTGAGTAGTATCATGAGGTAGGACAAACCCACAAATTCCATGTTAACCTGACCCCGGGACGATATTTTTATTTGATGCTACACTTAAGTAGACGGGGTTTTGGTTGAGTGTTACATGGGAGTTGTGAGTGCCTTGGATGAGGACCCATTTCAAGATGATGAATACCACTTCATGATGATCAAGGCTACTTCGAGGAGATGAAGACTTCATGATTCAAGACAAACTTTAATACACCTATTGGGTGGATTTGGAAATAGGCTCCCTGGAGTAACCAGTGGGTGTGCACCTTGATAGGCCGCTGGAATACCCAGTGTTTGTGAACCATTGATAGGCGCCCCTGGAATACCTCAGAGGAGTGAACCTAACCCTGTTGGAGAGATACCAGCGGACAACTCCACCCAGACTCAAAGAGACAGATGGATACTTCACGACCGGAAGCTTACCTGTGCAACCGCAAGTCATTATGGGCTCTGGCTTGGTTGATCTTAGTGGTAACTTTAACCTGAACTCTTAACCGGGGGTTAGGGAAACTCTTTGAAAGACCATGTTTTGGTCGTCCGGTTCTCAAACACCCTGAAGTGCGAGGACATAAACGGAGGGATCAAATCTTGTGGGAAAAGTGCGCAAACCTCTACAGAGTGTTAAACCTAATCGATTAGCCGTGTCCCCGGTTATGGACAATTGAGCCTCTGGAAATGATACTATCAGGAACTCTCAACACCACACTTGATAATAATTGATGAGGGTACAAGATAATAATTGGGTTATGAGATTTGGTTGGCGGAACCATCTCATTAAACTACCAACATTTTGTAGAAATTTCATGATGCCCCTTTGTTGTAGGGAAAAACTTGCTTTTATGTAAAACTCAGACCTTTGCCACCATCAGCCAGATGCATATAGTTGTGATAGTTTTTTTTGTGATTTGCCAGCATATTCCATATGCTGACCTACAGGGCTACAACGTCTCATGTTGCAGAGGTTTTCTCCGACGAAGTGTGAGGTCTACGTCCTATGCTCGGTGTTGCCTTTTGGAGTCGGATGGACTCAAGTACCTTCAGGCTTCCGCAGGATTTTGATGGCGCTATCTCATGAGTTGGCTTTTAGCCAAGTTATTTTTTTGTAATAATAACTCTATATGAGATTTCGATTAATAAAGCATGTGTGATTGAACTCTGTTATATACATTGATGTACTGTGTGTGCTAGCACGATCCAGGGATAGCACAGATACACAGAGGCTTGACTCCTTTCGAGTCGGGTAGCTACAGATATGATATCAGAGCACACGCTGACCGTAGGACGTAACCACTAGGATTGGAAAAGACATAGAAAAAACTTATTTTTGCATTTTTCCTATATATTCGATGGTCTATACTCTCCTCTATTCATTTCTATCTCTTCCATACTTCAATGAAATAGTTGTCCGAGTTTGGCTCAGCCCGACGAGATCCTGTCCTATGAAGATGACACTGATGAAGAAGAAGCTGGATGTCGACGTTGATCTGATGAAGTCTTCCACCGATGAGAACTAGATTCAGACCACCATGTAAACATTAGAAATTCATTAGTCGATTGGGTTTTCGGTTAGTTCGTTATGATCGATGTGTGAGACTTGATTGAATTGATTGGTGTGTTAATTGATTGTTGCATGCATATGGGTAGTGTTATTTTCCCTTTAGACCCTTGTTCTGTTCTAATTCTCTTCCACTCTAAACATCAGATGCCTCCGAGACGTGACCCTGGAAACAACTTTCCACCGGAGCTCACTCAACTGATCCAGCAGTAGAATGCACTGATGCAATTGCTGATCCAGAACCAAGCCAACAACAACAACAACAACCCTCCAGCCCGGGCTGACAACCTCACCCGTTTCTTGAGACTGAACCCACCCACCTTTTCCAGCAGCACTGAGCCCATTGTGGACGATGATTGGGTCCGCAAGATGGAAAGGGAGCTGATTACCGCTGGTTGCACGGAAGCAGAGAAGGTGCGTTTTGCCGCACACCAACTGGAAGGACCGGCAGCTTCTTGGTGGGAAAACTACACCACCACATATCCTATTGCCGGTGTGACTTGGGATCAGTTCAAGCAGGCCTTCCGCACTACACATGTCTCAGCTGGAGCCATGAGCTTGAAGAAACAAGAGTTTCGCAACTTACGCCAAGGGAACCGTTCTGTGGCTCAGTATGTGGATGAATTCAGCATGCTGGCCAGATATTCTCCCGGAGATGTGGCTGATGATGCAGCCAAGCAGGAGAAGTTCATGGAGAGACTCAATGAGGAATTGAGCATTCAGTTGACTGTGGCTACCTTCAGCAACTACCAGGAGTTGGTAGACAAGGCCCTTATTCTGGAAGGGAAGCAGCAGCAGATCGAGAACCGCAAAAGGAAACATGGACAAGGGAAGTACAACTCTGGACCTCAGCAGAAGCCCTGTTACTCACCTTACTCAGGGAATATTGGATCAGGAGAACACACTCACCACACCCATGGAGGTCACACTCATGGGGGAAATGGCAACAACCATTCCAACACCAGTAGCCATAAGAATGGCAGTGGAGGGAATGGCAATCGGCACCATTCTGCTCCAGCCCAGAAGAATCTGAAGCACATCACATGCTACAATTGCAGGAAGAATGGCCACTATTCCTATGACTGTCCGGAGAAAAAGCCCGGCAATGGCAATGAAGGTCCTAATAAGGAGGCCCACAATTTTCCTCGAGCTCAGGTGAATCACGTCATTGTGGAGGGAGTCAATGAACAACCGGATACAGTTATTGGTAAGTTCTTGTTAAACACACCAACCGTATTGGTACCTTTGATTCAGGTGCATTGCACTCATTCATATCAAGGGTAGGTTTGAAGAAGTATGGTTTACCCACCTGGACCCATGGCAGTCCACTTTAGATCAATTTCCCCATCGACCCAAGATTTGACCAAGGTATAAGCAATCTTGTTGAAGGAAGAGATCTGGAATAATCTATGGAACATCTACCAACGAAGTCGTAATTATTTCATAGGAGGATACGTAAAACCCGAGAGTTGGGAAGAAACGATAGTTGATTTATTTGGTTTGCAGAACCCATGGATTTACCCAAACCCAGTTCGTGGATAAGAGAAATCTCTGCAATGCTTGTGAGGAAGCCCAAGTGTTAGAAAATGAGATTCGCTAAACCTTATACAAGGTAATGTTTTGGGTGCGACATAGCTTGGCCACCATGATGACTTACTCTTATCATTTCTCTTGCTATTTGGAATGGTAAATCTGAGTGACTTACCCATAGTAAAGAGACGACATTCTTTGAAGCTTTTGTTTAAGCCTTAGAATGGTATGATGATGAACCCTTGTACATGGCAGTTGTTGCCAATCGTAGGAATTATACGGTGAGATTTAACCCAGACCCATTTCCTGCAGGAGAAACCATTAATTGATTGACCACCATGAGATTTCGATAAGTATTTAGTATTGGAGACACACCTGTCAGAAGACCCAGTTTCGGAAGAACCTTAAAAGGATGAAAGGACTCAAGATTTGAGGAAAAGGTTATGCCCTCACCGAAAGAGCCCCAGTGGAAGAGTTATCCCAGAGAATATGAGAAGACCGACATCGTCAATTATAAGGATAGAGTACCTGATTTTTTTTCATGGAACCATAACCTGGCTTCTAAGTGTGGTAGCACCCCGGACATTGGTGATAATCAATGGATTTGCAAGAATACCCCAACTCAACCTACTTCTAGCCTCTTCGAATCTCGAGGACGAGATTCATTTTAAGTGTGGTAGGTTTGTAACATCCCAAAATTCTAAATTTTGGAATGTTAAATTAAATAAATATTTTTGATTGTTTGTTTATGTGTTGAGTGAATGGTTGATTAAAAATTAGTGGAATTGAAAACTTTTTGAAAAGAGAGGGAATAAAAGGGCTTTCCCAAAAGAGGTTCTGTTTGAAATGATTTGAAATTCCATTCTGAGAGTGTTTCAAACTTCATGCCACTCAAGGACCTTCATGAGAGAAAATGAAATGAATGAAAGAGAGTGGGGAGTTAAAGAAAGTTATTTTGAATTTCCATTTGAATCCTTTTCATTTTTGAATTCGAAAATTCAAATGCCCATGACCATATTCAAAATAAAGAGAGGAGCAGCATGACACTCCAAATTAGGGGCAAATTTGAATTTAATTTAAATTTATAAACTCAGAAAAACATTTGATCTTTGGATCAAAGTCATTTTTTGAATTTTGGATAATAATTGTTTTTAAAAATATTTCAAATGGATCTAAAACAATGTTCATGTTGTAGGAAATTTCGTTCTGAAAATTTTGATATATAATATGTCTATATAAAAATTTATTTATTTTCTTTTCTTCTATTTGGATTTCTCTGTTAAAAAAATGCAAAGCCCACGTGAGGTTGGGCCAACCTCAGGAGGTCGTCCCCAACCTCACGACACCTCCAGATCGCTTCTCCATATTGCCATGGCTGCACGATCCCCGCGCCCGCCCCCCTTTCCTTCCTCCCCATGCCCCAGGAAGCTTCCCCACCGCTCCGCGCTTTCCTTCTCCGCCTCCCCGTGCTTTTATGGCCATCAAGGCCAAGATTTTCGCTCGCCGGAAATCCGATAATGGCCGGATTCTTCTCGGCTTGCTGCCACGCCCTCGGTCATCCCCGCCCCTATATAAAGACACCCCGAGGTCCCTCTCATTCCCCTCGACCCATTTTTACCCTTGGGAGCCCAAACCACCCTCCTCATCCAGAGAAATTGCTCGCCGGACTTCGTGAACTCCGGCGGCTTCTCCACCGTCGCCCGAGGCTCGATTGGCCCTTCCCCGGCCTCCCTGAGGTTGTTGCGACGCTCCCTTCCCCGTCCCGAGCTCACCTTCCTCTGGGAGTCACTATGATACGGGGCACGCCCATGTGCGTCGATCTTTCACGAATTGGAGGTGGATTTGCGAATGAACACGAAGAACACGAGGGGGAAATCACAAGAGAAACACTCGAAACAAGTCCAATCACACATCCACTATGCTCACATCCACACAAGATCCACAAGGGTACAAGAACAACAAAAGGAAAGAGGATACATGGTAGAGTTCATCCTAAATCCCACAGGGAGATGGGGCCTTGAATCCACTAGGGATCTTCCCTAGATAGGGGCCCTGACATCCATAAGATCTTCTCACACGTGGAGGTCGCAATCTCCTAGGAGAAGTATATGGAAGGAGCAATGCTCAACTAATATATGAGCTAAATCATTGCTGACCCTAGAAATGAGGAGGGGGTGTAGTATATATAGTGCTAGCCACGAAGGGGTAAGTGAGAGAGAGATACATGGGCCTCGGGCCCATCCTGCGCACAGGCAGTCGGGCGGTTGTACCGCTAGGGTGGCCGGTTGTACCGGTCAAGAAAGAATAACCGGAACAACCGGTCTAGTACCGGCCTTGCACCGCTTCACAACAGAAGCTCGGCCGGAGGTGGTCCGGTGGTGGACCAGTTGTACCGCCCACCGGTTGATGGCCGGTTGCTGGCTTGTTGTACTGGCAACTCCTCTTCTTCCTTCCTCTCTTCCAAGCTTCCCTCGCAAATGGTGTAGTTGTACATAGCTGCTCGCACTCCTCCTCGTCATCCGTGAAGCTCCAGCAATACCTATGCATGCACACGAGAGGAATGTCAAGTAGTATACCATCCTCGAAGGGGTCAAGTGGACACGTGTAAAGGAGATGATTCACCTTTATGTATGTGAAGTAGATGTCGCACGTGTCACTTGCCAAAGGGGCTCTTGCCATGGTGATGTCCGTAGGATGCTCCGCATCATCCCCTCCCCCTTGGGAAAGATCCGTCCTCGGATCAAGATCCAAATCACCATGGGAAAGAGATGGCGTCGCCGTGTAAAAGTGCACGATCACCAAACACTCATCATCATCAAACTCGAATGGGGCACTCTCCAATGTCGCACCAACTAGTAATTCCTTCAAAAGGAGCAAACACGACAAACACTTGGAAAAACAAATGTGGTTAGCGTTAGTGCAAAACCAAGCATTCAAGTGGTGAATCACCGAACAAGTGTTGTCAACATGCATATGATATGGTGTGACAAGGGATTGTGTCATGGCATGTATGCATACAATTTGAGCACAAGTGAAGTCATCATGGGAACAAGTATGCAAAATTGAGGTAGGGATGCTAAAATGTATGACAATTGAACAAGCATCTACCTCAAGGTCATAGCAAGCATGCACAAAGCTATCAACGAAAGGTCTATGGTATGCATAGGAATCATTCACAACACCAAATAATAGGAAGTGTCTAAACACATGGGGCAATCCAAAGTGAAAGGCAATCCAAGCATAATGTGCATATGGTGTAGTGAAGATATAATGGCACTCAACACAATAGAAAGAGCAATTGGTCATCATGTGTGAGGCAATCAAGTCAAGCATGTAGCAAGCAATGTGGCATGGCAAATGTGAGGAAATGACATTATTGCAACCAAGCATAGGATATGAGAAAAC
This sequence comes from Elymus sibiricus, assembly GCA_039707655.1. Classification (NCBI taxonomy): domain Eukaryota; kingdom Viridiplantae; phylum Streptophyta; class Magnoliopsida; order Poales; family Poaceae; genus Elymus; species Elymus sibiricus. The sequence goes on along the minus strand of CM077665.1, from coordinate 212,532,079 downwards.
AATCCACAAGTTGGATGCAACACACAAGGTATATATGTCATGAGGCATGGCAATGTGGCAATCGTGAGGAAAAGCAATATCACTAACATGTGTGCAAGTAAATGGTCCAAGATGACCAATATGAGTCATGGCACAAGCAACACAAGTAGGGGGAGCCACAATATCCATGTCCAAGAAGGATGTCACCTTGAAAACTTGTCCTTGTGCGTCCGTCACAATGCCGATGCGCAAGCAAGTGTGATATAGAAACGCGTCGCTCCAAAGTGGCTCGCTCTCAAGAGCTCGAATCACCAACTCACGTGAAGTGGAAGTTGACATGTAGTCGAAGTATCCTACACATACACACAACAAAGGAAACAATGTATGTGCATGGTAGACAAACACATCATACATCATGATGGTTCTCTCCTCTTGCACATAACCATTAGAACCACAAGTGCATGAATAATATGATGCAACAATGGCAATATTCATGGCACTAGGCATATGGTGCAAAGAAGGAAGGTAAGCATGCTTCACATGAAATATGTCAAAAGCTCCAATAATATGAGAGAAGGCTATGGGGACGATCTTATTAGCAAAATTAATAGCCTGGTTGCACTCAATACATGGCAAAGCATTGAGCATGAGAGAGGCAACAAATGGAGACATATGACAACAAGTAATATCAATCATGTGCGAAGCATGGCAATGGTTGTCATCAACCGCATAAAAGGAGCACATCGGTGATGCAACATAAGCAAGCATAGTGATCATGCCGTGCAAACTAGTAGTGCGAAGATGCAACATACTAGAGGGAATCATGTCAATCATGTCATGTGAGCAAATAGTGGGCATAGGCAATGCACATGACATATCACAAGCACGCAAGCAAATAATGGGAAATGCATAATCATTGTATTGGCGAGAAGTCCCATGTAAAGAGCAATTGGTCAATATGACTCTCCCAACACAAGCATCAACAATATCATGGCACACAAAAGGAACATGGCAAAGACAAGACATATCTCCACCAAGCTTGCAAACACACATACAAGTCATATGAGCAAGTGTCATGTGAGGTGCAAAGCATGGGTCACAAATGGATGGAAAAGGCATAGAAATGAGTATATCATGCAAAGTGAACATGGCAATATGGGCAAAGGATATATAATGCACAATAAGCCATAACCATGTGAGGGCCATGTAGAAGAGATGCGCGTAGTCCTTGCGCGAGGGGAATGGTTGGAGACACATTCCGATGAATCCTAAAGCGTCGTTCCTCTCAAGAGCTCTCTTCGTCAACTCATGGGATTGTGAGGTTGACGAGTGTTCATGCGTACCTACACACAACAAAGACAAAGGGAAAATTGTGTGCGCGTGGTATATGTACACATCATCCGTTAGGATGTGCATGTGCTTGTGTTCGTTAGCACAAAATGTCCAATGCTCAAATAAATGAGATGCATGATATAGGAACATGTCATCCATCATGAAAGGTTTGTTATGATGTATAGCATAATGGAGACTAGAAATATGTAGTGCATCACATGAACTAAGAGCATTGTTGTTCATGGAATCCGGATGGTGCACACAAGTAGTGGGATCATGCAATGGATGGGATGGAACAAAATCTCCTAACATGTATGAGGAAACCATTGTGGTCTCCTCATGTGCAATAGCGGAAGCATAATATGGAGAACATCCAAGACAATGCATATCCAAAGCTAGGTGGTCATGGCATGGCAATAGTGAACAATTGCGCAAATGATGCAAAGGAAGCATGACAATATCATCACAAGAAAAGCAAATGCCAATAACCATGGGCTTGTCGTCTATGCCATATGAGCAAATGGGATTTAATTTTATGGTATATGCATAGTCGCTACGGTGAGATTGCAAATATGCAATATGGGAAATTTCACGCATAGCATATGACAAGTTTATCGGGTTGTCAAACATGATGTGACCAATAGAGTTTTCACATGATATCCTATGGAGTATAGCATCACAACTAGGCAAGTCAACATGCTCATCATCATATTCATCAAAAATAGGTGGCACATCAAAGCATGAAGAAGACATAGCATGTGGTGTGTCCATATGGTGATCAACATCATGCAAGCAATCAATGGCAAGATAGTCCACTAGTGGGACAAGCGAAGAACCTTCACCTATGTTACCTTTGGAGCTCCGCTCATGTGATGTAGGTGAGGTGGGAATGACCAACTCATGGTCAACATCATGATGAAACCATGTGGGGGGTGCGTCATCGTCCACCATGGCCATCGTCTTGTCCAAAGGAAGGACGAAGTCGTCGAGGATCGACGCGTCATCAAATATGGGACCTTGCACCAAATGAGAAGACACAATAGAGGTAGAGGTTAAGTTGTTAGAAATCGAAGTGGCCTCACATGCCCTATCAACTACCTCACTCTCTCTATGTGGTGGCTCACACACTCCCTCTAGGTAGGTGTACTCAAACTCACATATGGTGGAGTCACTCGTCTCACTCAAATGGTGGGGGTTGTGGCTCTCCTCACATGGGAATTGTGGCAGCTCATCATATATGGGGCTAGTGGTGGTCACGCTCATCCTCTCATAGGAAATGCACTCAATGTCACATATGGTGGAGTCACTCATCTCACTCATGTGGTGGTGGCTGTCCTCACATGGAAATTGGGGCATCTCGTCATATGTGGGTGTCGGAGAGATGTAGGTGCAGACATCTCCATGCTCAACTCCTTGCGCCGCCATGGTTGAAGGGATAGTCCCATGCTCAACCTCCTCGTCGTCGTCATCGTGGATGAAGGCCGAAGATGGCACATCATCACTCGCCTCCATGACCGAAGGGAAATTCCCATGCTCGGCCATCTTCCTTGGGATGCTTCAGAAGATGGAAGGGTCATCCATGCGTGTAGTCGATCGCCTTGATCTTGGCGTCGAAGCTTGTCCTCGATGGTGTTCTTGGTCTTCGCGCACTTGTTTCCTGGAGGTGGCTTGCCCTTCGCGATGATGGAGATCACGAGCGTGATGGTTGTTGTGGCGGTCGTCTCGAAGATGAGGACGTGGTCTACTTGTGCTTGCATCAGATGGGCGCTCTGAAGATGTGTGACTTGAGCGTCTCCACCTTGAAGATGACGAAGGGGAAGAAGACTTGTAGTTGGTCGCCATGTGTCGAAGTTGCTCCATGTGTGTGTCCAACTTGTTGTTGAAGTAGTCTCTTTTCTGAGCTTCAGATTGATGTATGTCGGTGACGAGCCGCTCGATTTTTTGGTCGATGTAGATGTTCATGTCGATGTAGTCGTCGAAGACCGAAGATGTCGTGCTTTGCCTAGCCATCACAAGACTCGAGCAAAGGTGAGTGGGAAATGAGATAAACAATACCAAAATACCGTTTCCCAAAGTTTAGGATGTATCCCGTTTCAATCAATGTGAAATGCAAGAATAGGGGAATTGGTACCGGACTTGTTCACTTGCACCTACACATAAACCTTATGGAGTGGCTCGGTTAGGACAAGTGGCACAAAATTCAAGCAATTGTCAATTCGAGATATCAAAAATGTTGAGAAAGATTCACGAAATTGCAATGCAAAGCAAATAGATCAATAGCTATGGGGCACTAGGAACACACACACGGATAGATAAATGGGATCCGCGCAACCAAGGAATGAGTACAAAATGTGAGAGACCCGGGAAAAGCTCGTGTTGCACGGATACTAGAAGAGACAATAGCTCGATTGCTCAAATGGGCTAGATACGCGCTTGTGCACCAACCTAAAAGAGTAAATGTGCCGTCTTCAATCCCAAGTATGCTATGTATGTATGATCCAAGTGTATGAACTATGCAAAATGGCTCAACGCTGTTTCTATTGCTTACAAGCTCTTTTGTATCTCCTCTTTTGCTTCAAAGCTTTTTTTTCTTTTTCTATGCTTGATGCTCGAACCAAGATATGAGACAAGTATGATGGATATGCACGGGAGAGACTTATGGCACAATGTAGATAACTAGATGTTTGCACGCTAAAGCTAGATATGCGGCATAAGAGTAACACTACGGTGCACAAGTAACGTGGCCCGACAATTCTCAACTCGCCAGTCTTGATGGGTAAGGTACGCAATAGGCTTGGAGCGATCAATGCAATGGCAAGGATATAGACAATGATGTCGTCGAGGTTACCGTCCTTGCTTATGGTTGGGGTGCCAAAAGGCAAAGTGGCCGAAGTCGATGTCAAGGCCGAGGCGATGATCAGTAGCGGCGTTGTCAATGTAGAACCGTCCCTAATTAGCCGAAACACGTTAGGAAACGGAAACCGCAACTCAAAATCTCAAACAAATTTGGGTTAATGTGGCGGAAGAATATGGTGGGAATACTATGCGGAAGTTATGGTGGAGGCCTAGGCAAAGATGCCAAAATGCAAACAATTTGATGGAGTCAAATGGTGGTAAAACCAAGATGAGGATCTCGGGCACGTCGATAGCTTCAAAACGAGCCAAAGAACACTCAAATCGGAGTTCGGGAGAAGAAGTTATGGCCGAAACAAGAATCAGCCGAAGTCAGGAACTAGGAAGGGCGGTTGTACCGCTTGGATGGGCGGTTGTACCGCTCCTGGATCGTCCTGGAGGTTGCGGAAATGGATTAGCGGTTGTACCGCTTGGGAGGGGCGGTTGTACCCGTATTTCAGTTTTTTCAGAAAAGTAGCAATCTTAGAAAATTCATATCTATTAGTCTACAACTCCAAATCCAGTGATTCATTTTGCTACCGGTTCACAAAAATCCCATCTATCATGTGGACCAACAAAAAATATATTTTGAAACTTTTAAATTTTAAATTCAAACAGATTTGTTCAAATACTAGATTGCTAATAACTCTTATTCAAAAATAGCTTTTTGATTGATTCTTTTTGCCACTGTTTTGTTATTGATTGGCCTATCCAGTAGCATTGAGTTATTTATTTTTAGTTTTATTTAAATTAGGTTTTTAGCTAAAACAGTACTATTTTGTTTATATAGTTGTTCTAGTCATTTAATTATTGTTTTAATTATTTTTAGTTAGTTATTTTTGTAGATTTTTACATGTAGTTATATGCTTCTGTTAGACTACAGTAGATAAATTTTTATAATTAATTATTATTATTTTAGCTACTGTTTTGTTGTATGGTTGTTTAGTTATTTAACTAGAGTAAATAGAATAGTTTTATTGTCACAAAAGTAATTCGATTTGCAACTTCAAGTTATTTTATTGTTGTTTCTGTTAATTAGAAATAGATTAGTTTTTATAATAATTTAGTATGGTTTTAGTGTTTTTATTGTTATTATAGTTGTTTTGGTGATATCTAGATAGTAATTTTAGCTATTAAATATTTCCTTTTCCTAGTTAATTTTTTATTAAATTGATTGCTGTTAAATAGTTGTTTAATTAGATCCTTTCTGTTATTTGAGTGTTTAGAATAATTTAGTGTTGCTATGATGGAATTTGTGTGAATTGGTTTCTTGCTAGTTTTCTTTAAAGTTTTCGTTGGAATTTTATTTTGGTTTCCTTTGATTTCATTATTGTTTTCCTTGATTGTTTTATATTAGTTTTACTTTTTGTTATTTATTGTTTGTGAATATGTTTGTGAATATGTTTGCTTATTGTGTGAATTGTTTGTTTCGTTAGATTATCTGGAGTGCGAAGCTTGTTATTACGAAGCTTTAGAGTTTCAAGACCGTTATCAAGGCAAGTCATTTGATCATGTTTTACCCAGGTTTTATTTGCATTAGATGATATTTTCCACCATGCATGAAGTTGGAGTATTAGACTTGCTGAGTAGTATCATGAGGTAGGACAAACCCACAAATTCCCTGTTAACCTGACCCCGGGACGATATTTTTATTTGATGCTACGCTTAAGTAGACGGGGTTTTGGTTGAGTGTTACATGGGAGTTGTGAGTGCCTTGGATGAGGACCCATTTCAAGATGATGAATACCACTTCATGATGATCAAGGCTACTTCGAGGAGATGAAGACTTCATGATTCAAGACAAACTTTAATACACCTACTGGGTGGATTTGGAAATAGGCTCCCTGGAGTAACCAGTGGGTGTGCACCTTGATAGGCCGCTGGAATACCAGTGTTTGTGAACCATTGATAGGCGCCCCTGGAATACCTCAGAGGAGTGAACCTAACCCTGTTGGAGAGATACCAGCGGAGAACTCCACCCAGACTCAAAGAGACGGATGGATACTTCACGACCGGAAGCTTACCTGTGCAACCGCAAGTCATTATGGCTCTGGCTTGGTTGATCTTAGTGGTAACTTTAACCTGAACTCTTAACCGGGGGTTAGGGAAACTTTTTGAAAGACCATGTTTTGGTCGTCCGGTTCTCAAACACCCTGAAGTGCGAGGACATAAACGGAGGGATCAAATCTTGCGGGAAAAGTGCGCAAACCTCTGCAGAGTGTTAAACCTAATCGATTAGCCGTGTCCCCGGTTATGGAAAATTGAGCCTCTGGAAATGATACTATCAGGAACTCTCAACACCACACTTGATAATAATTGATGAGGGTACAAGATAATAATTGGGTTATGAGATTTGGTTGGAGGAACCATCTCATTAAACTACCAACATTTTGTAGAAATTTCATGATGCCCCTTTGTTGTAGGAAAAAACTCGCTTTTATGCAAAACTCAGACCTTTGCCACCATCAGCCAGATGCATATAGTTGTGATAGTTTTTTTTTGTGATTTGCCAGCATATTCCATATGCTGACCTACACGGCTGCAACGTCTCATGTTGCGGAGGTTTTCTCCGACGAAGTGTGAGGTCTACGTCCTATGCTCGGTGTTGCCCTTTGGAGTCAGATGGACTCAGCTACCTTCAGGCTTCCGCAGGATTTTGATAGCGCTATCTCATGAGTTGGCTTTTAGCCAAGTTATTTTTTTGTAATAATGACTCTATATGAGATTTCGATTAACAAAGCATGTGTGATTGAACTCTATTATATACATTGATGTACTGTGTGTGCTAGCACGATCCAGGGATAGCACAGATACACAGAGGCTTGACTCCTTTCGAGTCGGGTCGCTACACACTTAAACTTTTTGAGCTATAGAATTTCTCAAGTGCTTCACTTATATCTTTTTGAGCACGGCGTACTTGGAATTTTTTGTAGAAATGCTCTCATGCTTCACTTAGATTATTTTGAGAGTTAGTAAATTTTGAAGAAATCCTCTCATGCTTCACTTATACTATTTTGAGAGATGAAATCTTTATGCTCATGTGCTTCACTTAAATTTGTTTGAGCTTCTAAAAAAAGCAATGGCAATATATGAAACTAGTCCCAAAGTGTAGATATCCAAGGAGGATAAAATTAAAACTTTCATGAAGATCATTGGACAAATTAAATTTTATTATTTGTAATAGTTTTGAGACATGATGATAGTAATATGTGAGTCATGTTAGTGAGTAATTATGCTTAAGTAGGAATATTGGTATTAAGGTTTGTGATTCCCTAGGCATGCACGAAAGTCAATAGTTATGCAATGAAATTACATCCTACTTATGGTGCATTATTCGGTGTTAGTTATGCTCAATGCTCGCTTATGTAAATTTTCGTTTCTTGGTTGGTTGCTTCTCAATCTATTTGCTAGCCTCCATTTGTACTAAGTAGAAATACTACTTGTGCATCCAAAATCCTTAAACCATGTTTTGCCTTATGAGTCCACCATACCCACCTATATGCGGTATTTTTGTGCCGTTCTAAGCAAATTTGTATGTGCCATCTCTAATTTTGAAAATAAATTTCTCTTTTGTGTGCTCGTACCGCTCATGAAATGGTAGGGAGTGTCCAATATTTTTCCATGCTAGATGTGTTATTCTCAAGATGAGTGTTTATTCACTTGTCATTGCACTAGAGTGCGGCGGTAATAGGGATGCCCATTCTCGAAATGAAAAAAGAAAAAAAATTACTTTATGTTGTCAAATAATAAATTCCTTGGAAAGTTTTGGTATGGAAGGCAACCGTGGATACGACCAGCCATGGAATGTGAAAGAATGGTGGAGAAAGGAATAAACTTTATTTTCTGTTTGGGAACCGCCTATGATGTATCTAGCATGGAAAGTATTGTGAACTACTTCGTCGATTTCGTTGACAGGAAAGGCATGCCACCCAAAATATTTTTCTCTCTCAATTTAAACTTTGAGCTCTAGCACCTCTACAAATCCCTACTTCCCTCAGTGAAGGGCCTATCTATTTACTTTATGCAAAATTTTATTTTTTACTTTGAGTCTCCATCTTCTCTTATAAAGCACCAACTAGGGGGCACTATGATCGTACTTGAGCATTGGGTGTAGCTAATATTTGAGTGTGTTTCATGAATGGATCAATGATTGAGCATTATGGGCTAGGGATAACTTTCTTTAGTGTTGATATTTTGAAAGACATGGTTGCTTGTTGGCATGCTTGAGTATTGAAGTCATTATGTTAAAACTAGACTATTGCTTTGAATCATCTAAAGTCCAAATGTCCGTGCTACAAAAGAAAATAATATGAGATGAACATGTTAGGCAACATTCCACATAAAAAATTCTGTTTTTATCATTTACCTACTCTAGGACGAGTAGGAATTAAGCTTGGGGATGCTGATATGTCTACAACATATCTATAATTTTTGCCTGTTCATGCTGTTATATTATCATTCTTGGATGTTTTACAATCATTTTATAGCAACTTTATATCATTTTTGGGAACAACCTATTGACATAGTGCCAAAGTGCCAGTTGCTGTTTTTGCTTGTGTTTTTACTTCGCATAATATCAGTACCAAACTAGTCCAATTGCGACGAAACTTTTTAGAGACTTTTTTTGGACCAGAAGACACCCAGTGGGCCAAAGAAGTGCCAGAGAGGTGGGCCGTGGAGACCACAACCCACCAGGGCATGCCAGGGGGGCCCCGGCGCGCCCTGATGGGTTGTGCCCTCCTCGGGGCCCCTCTCCACCGCCTCTGATGCCTATAAATTCCCAAATATTCTAGAAACCCTAGGGGATTCGACGAAAAACACATCCAGCCGCCGCAAGTTCCAGAACCTCGAGATCCAATCTAACACCTCTTGGAAATATGCCCTAGAGGCAATAATAAAAGTAGTTATTATTATATTTCCTTGTTCATGATAATTGTTTATTATCCATGCTATAATTGTATTGATTGGAAACACCGATACATGTGTGGATACATAGACAACACTGTGTCCCTAGTACGCCTCTAGTAGACTAGCTTGTTGATCAAAGATGGTCAAGGTTTTCTATCCATAGACATCAAATGTCATTTGATAACGGGATCACATCATTAGGAGAATGATGTGATGGACAAGACCCAAACTATGAATGTAGCATATGATCGTGTCAGTTTATTGCTATTGTTTTCTGCATGTCAAGTATCTGTTCCTATGACCATGAGATCATGCAACTCACTGACACCGGAGGAATACCTTGTGTGTATCAAACGTCACAACGTAACTGGGTGACTATAAAGATGCTCTACAGGTATCTCCGAGGGTGTCTGTTGAGTGGGCATGGATCAAGACTGGGATTTGTTACTCCGTGTGACGGAGAGGTATCTCAGGGCCCACTCGGTAATACAACATCACAACAAGCCTTGCAAGCAATGTGACTAAAGTGTTAGCCACGGGATCTTGTATTACGGAACAAGTAAAGAGACTTGCCGGTAACGAGATTGAAATAGGTATAGAGATACCGACGATCGAATCTTGGGCAAGTAACATACCGAAGAACAAAGGGAACAACATACGGGATTAACTGAATCCTTGACATAGAGGTTCAACCGATAAAGATCTTCATAGAATATGTAGGAACCAATATGGGCATCCAGGTCCCGCTATTGGTTATTGACCGTAGAGGTGTCTCGGTCATGTCTACATAGTTCTCGAACCCGCAGGGTCTGCACACTTAAGGTTCGGTGACGTTTCGGTATAGTTGAGTTATGTATGTTGGTGACCGAAGGTTGTTCGGAGTCCCGGATGAGACCCAGGACGTCACGAGGAGCTCCGGAATGGTCCGGAGGTAAAGATTGATATATAGGAAGGTGGTGTTTGAACTCCGGAAAAGTTTCAGGCATTTCCGGCTGTGTACCGGGAGTGACAAATGGGTTCCAGGGGTCCACCAAGTGGGCCCACCACACCCCAAGTGGGTCACATTGACCTGAGGGTGGCGCACCAGCCCCTGGTGGGCTGGACAGTCGGCCCAAGAAGGCCTATGTGGCTGGGCTTGTGGGAAAGGAAAGTCCAAGTGGGGGAAGGGAAGGAATCCTACTAGGAGTAGGATTGGAGGTGGACTCCTCCACCTCCTCCTCCTTGCAGCCGACTCCTAGGAGGCTTCCTAGGTCGGCCAGCCCCTCCCCTCCCTCCTTTATATACTAGAGGGGAGAGAGGGAAGCAGCACAAGAAACTTTAGCCACGGTGCAGCCCTCTCTCCTCGATAGACCAAGTCCTCTAGTTTTCAGCAACGCTTAGGCGAAGCCCTACTGGAATAGTTCCACCACCACCGACGTCGCGCCGTCGCGCTGCCGGAGAACTCATATACCTCTTCGCTCCCTCTTGCTGGATCAAGAAGGCGGAGATCGTCATCGAGCTGTACGTGTGCTGAACGCGGAGGTGCCGTCCGTTCGGTACTAGATCGTGATTGGATCGCGGGACGCTCGGCGATTTGGATCGCGAAGACGTTCGACTACATCAACCGCGTTTCTTAATGCTTCCCGCTTAGCGATATACAAGGGTATGTAGATCCACTCTCCCTCTCATAGATGCTCATCACCATGGATAGATCTTGCGTGTGTGTAGGAATTTTTTTTGTTTCCCATGCAACGTTCCCCAACAGTGGCATCATGAGCTAGGTCTATGTGTAGATGAGATCACGAGTAGAACACAAAGGAGTTTGTGGGCGTTGATATTCAGATTGCTTCCTCCCTTGGTCTTTTCTTGATTCGGCGGTATTGTGGGATGAAGCGGCCCGGACCAACATTACTCGTACGCTTACGAGAGACTGGTTCCATCAACTGACATGTAACTTTGTTGCATAAAGATGGCTGGCGGGCGTCTGTTTCTCCCACTTTAGTTGGATTGGATTCGACAAAGGCGGTCCTTGATAAGGTTGGATAGCAATTTGCGTATCACCGTTGTGGTTCTTGCGTAGGTAAGAATTGTTCTTGCTAGATAACCGTAGCAGCCACGTAAAACATGCAACAACAATTAGAGGACGTCTAACTTGTTTTTGCAGGGTATGTTGTGATGTGATATGGCCAATTACATGATGAGATATATGTGATGTATGAGATGATCATGTATTGTATAGAATATCATGACTTGCATGTCGATGAGTACGGCAACCGGCAGGAGCCATAGGGTTTCTTTAATTATTTTCGCCGTTTTGCTTTACTTTATCGCTATGAGTTAGCAATAGTCGTGGAAGCAACAGTCAACGCAGCAACCTCATGGCGACACGTTGATGGAGATCAAGATGATGGAGATCGTGGTGTCATGCTGGTGATGATGGAGATCATGCCGGTGCTTTGGAGATGGAGATCAAAAGCACAAGTTCATGGCCATATCATGTCACTTATGATTTGCATGTGATGTTAATCCTTTTATGCATCTTATTTTGCTTAGGACGACGGTATCATTATAAGGTGATCCCTCACTTAAATTTCAAGATAAAATTGTGTTCTCCCCGAGTGTGCACCGTTGCAAAAGTTTGTCATTTCGAGACACCACGTGATGATCGGGTGTGATAGACTCTACGTTCGCATACAACGGGTGCAAGCCAGTGTTGCACGTGTGGAATACTCGGGTTAAACTTGACGAGCCTAGCATGTACAGACATGGCCTCGGAACACAAGAGACCGAAAGGTCGAACATGAGTCATATAGTAGATATGATCAACATGAAGATGTTCACCATTGAAACCACCTCAACTCACGTGATGATCAGACTTGAGTTGGTGGATTTGGATCATGTGACACTCGAATGACCGGAGGGATGTCAATATGAGTGGGAGTTTTTAAGTAATATGATTAACTAAACTCATTATCTTGAACAATAGTCTAATTTGTTTTTGCAAAATTTATGTTGTAGATCATGGCTCGCGCAGTAGCACCCCTGAATTTTAATGCGTTCCTAGAGAAAGCTAAGTTGAAAGATGATGGAAGTAACTTTGTGGACTGGGCTCGTAATCTAAGGATTATCCTTATGGCTTCCCAAAAGGGTTATGTCCTTGATGCATCGCTTGGTGATCCACCCGCTCCAGTTGAGTCTCCAGACGTTGTGAACGCCTGGCAGGCTTGTTCTGATAATTACTCAATGGTTCAATGTGCAATGTTGTATGGCTTAGAACCGGAACTTCAAAGATGTTTTGAACGTCATGGAGCATATGATATGTTCCTGGAGTTGAAGTTTATCTTTCAGAAGAATGCCCGGATCGAGAGGTATGAGACCTCCGATAAGTTCTATGCCTGCAATATGGAGGAGAACGGGTCTGTCAGTGAATACATACTCAAAATGTCTGGGTATTCCACACATCTAGCTGAATTGGGGATGCCCCTTCCAGCAGAGGCGATCACTGACAGAGTTCTTCAATCATTGCCACCTAGCTACGAGAGCTTCGTGTTGAACTATAACATGCATGGTATGAACAAGTCAGTCGCCGAGCTGTTTACGATGTTGAAAGTTGCTGAGTCTGAGATTCAGAAGGAGCATCAAGTGTTGATGGTCAATAAAACCACTAGTTTCAAGAAGAATGGCAAGGGTAAGAAGGGTAACTCCAAGAAGAGTGGCAAAGCAGTTGCCCCTCCCGTGAAGAAACCCAAAGCTGGACCCAAGCCAGAAACTGAGTGCTTTCATTGCAAGGGAACTGGTCACTGGAAGCGGAACTGCCCCAAGTATTTGGCTGACAAGAAGGCGGCCAACAACAAACAAGGTATATATGATATACATGCTATTGATGTGTACCTTACCAACTCTCGTTGTAGTGCCTGAGTATTTGATACCGATGCGGTTGCTCACATTTGCAACTCAAAACAGGAACTGCGGAATAGATGGAGGCTGGCAAAGGACGAAGTGACGATGCGCGTGGGAAATGGTTCCAAGGTTGATGTGATCGCTGTCGGCACGCTCGCTCTTCGATTACCATCGGGATTAGTGATGAACCTGAATAATTGTTATTTAGTGCCTGCGTTAAGCATGAACATTATATCTGGATCTTGTTTATTGCGAGACGGTTACTCATTTAAATTAGAGAATAATGCTTGTTCTATTTATATGAGTAATATCTTTTATGGTCATGCACCCAATGTGAGGGGTTTATTCTTATTGAATCTCGACAGTGATGATACACATGTTCATAACATTGATGCCAAAAGATGTAGGATTGATAATGATAATACCACTTTCTTGTGGCACTGCCGTTTAGGTCATATTGGTGTAAAACGCATGAAGAAGCTCCATGATGATGGACTTTTGGAGCCACTTGAGTTTGAATCACTTGACACATGCGAACCATGCCTCATGGGCAAGATGACTAAAACCCCGTTCTCTGGAACAATGGAACGGGCAAGTGACTTGTTGGAAATCATACATACTGATGTGTGCGGTCCGATGAGCATTGAGGCGCGCGGTGGATATCGTTATTTTCTCACCTTCACTGATGACTTAAGTAGATATGGGTATATTTACTTAATGAAACACAAGTCTGAAACATTTGAAAAGTTCAAGCAATTTCAGAGTGAAGTTGAGAATTATCGTAACAAGAAGATTAAATTCCTATGATCTGATCGAGGAGGAGAATATCTGAGTTATGAGTTTGGCAGTCACTTAAGACAGTGTGGAATTGTTTCACAATTGACACCGCCTAGAACACCAAAGCGTAATGGTGTGTCCGAACGTCGTAATCGAACCTTATTGGACATGGTGCGATCTATGATGTCTCTTGCCGATTTGCCACTATCATTTTGGGGTTATGCATTAGAGACATCTGCATTCACTTTAAATAGGGCACCATCGAAATCCATTGAGACGACGCCATATGAACTATAGTTTGGCAAGAAGCCAAAGTTGTCGTTTCTTAAAGTTTGGGGATGTGATGCTTATGTCAAAAAGCTTCAGCCTGAAAAGCTGGAACCCAAAGCGGAAAAATGCATCTTCATAGGATACCCAAAAGAGACAGTTGGGTATACCTTCTATCTCAGATCCGAAGGCAAATTGTTTGTCGCTAAAAACGGAATATTTCTTGATAAAGAGTTTCTCTCGAAAGAATTGAGTGGGAGGAAAATAGAACTTGATGAGGTTGTTGAACCTTTACTTCAACCCGAGAGTAGCGCAGCGCAGAAAGATGTTTCTGTAGAGCCTGCATCAGTTGAAGAGGAAGTTAATGATGATCATCATGAAGCTTCGGATCAAGTTGCTATCGAACCTCGTAGGTCAACAAGGACGCGTACTGCTCCAGAGTGGTACGACAACCCTGTCTTAGAGGTCATGTTGTTGGACAACGATGAACCTACGAGCTATGGAGAAGCGATGATGGCCCCGGATTCCGAGAAATGGTTAGAGGCCATGAAATCCGAGATGGGATCCATGTATGAAAACAAAGTATGGGCTTTGGACGTATTACCTGAAGGGCGAAAGGCCATTCAGAACAAATGGATCTCTAAGAGGAAGACGAACGCGGACGGTAATGTCACCGTCTATAAAGCTCGACTTGTGGCAAAGGTTTTTTCACAAGTTCAAGGAGTTGACTACGATGAGACCTTCTCACCCGTAGCGATGCTTAAGTCCGTCAGAATCATGTTAGCAATAGCTGCCTTTTTCGATTATGAAATTTGGCAGATGGATGTCAAAACAGCATTCCTTAACGGTTTCCTTAAGGAAGAGTTGTATATGATGCAACCAGAAGGTTTTGTCGATCCAGAGAATGCTGACAAAGTTTGCAAACTCCAGCGATCCATTTATGGACTGGTGCAAGCATCTCGGAGTTGGAATCTTGGCTTTGATGAGGTGATCAAAGCGTTCGGGTTTATACAAGTTTACGGAGAGGCTTGTATTTACAAGAAAGTGAGTGGGAGCTCTATAGCGTTTCTAATATTATATGTGGATGACATATTGCTGATTGGAAACAATATAGAAATGTTGGAAAGCGTGAAGGAATATTTGAACAAGAGTTTTTCAATGAAGGACCTAGGAGAAGCTGCTTTCATATTAGGCATCAAGATCTATAGAGATAGATCGAGACGCTTAATAGGACTTTCATAGAGCACATACCTTGACAAAGTTTTGAAGAAGTTCAAAATGGATCAGTCCAAGAAGGGGTTCTTGCCTGTGTTGCAAGGTGTGAAGTTGAGTAAGACTCAATGCCCAGTGACTGCAGAAGATAGAGAAAAGATGAGTGTCATCCCCTATGCTTCAGCCATAGGCTCTATCATGTATGCAATGCTATGCACAAGACCCGATGTCAGCCTTGCCATTAGTATGGCCGGAAGGTTTCAAAGTGATCCAAGAGTGGAACACTGGACGGCGGTCAAGAATATCCTGAAGTACCTGAAAAGGACTAAGGACATGTTTCTCGTTTATGGAGGTGATCAAGAGCTCGTCGTAAAGGGTTACGTCGATGCAAGCTTTGACACTGATCCGGATGACTCTAAGTCGCAAACCGGATACGTATTTATTCTCAATGGGGGTGCGGTAAGCTGGTGCAGTTCCAAGCAAAGCGTGGTAGCTGATTCTACATGCGAAGCGGAGTACATCGCTGCCTCGGAGGCAGCGAAGGAAGGTGTCTGGATGAAGAAGTTCATGACAGATCTTGGAGTAGTGCCTAGTGCACTAAACCCAATGACTCTATTCTATGACAACACTGGTGCCATTGCTCTAGCCAAGGAACCAAGGTTTCACAAGAGGACCAGACACATAAAGTGACGTTTCAATTCCATCCGCGATTACATCAAGGACGCAAAGTGCACACGGATCTGACTGTTCAGATCCGATGACTAAACCTCTTCCAAGGGCTAAACATGATCAACACAAGAACTATATGGGTGTTAGATTCATTACAATGTAAATCACATAGTGATGTGAGCCAGATTATTGACTCTAGTGCAAGTGGGAGACTGTTGGAAATATGCCCTAGAGGCAATAATAAAAGTAGTTATTCTTATATTTCCTTGTTCATGATAATTGTTTATTATCCATGCTATAATTGTATTGATTGGAAACACCGATACATGTGTGGATACATAGACAACACTGTGTCCCTAGTATGCCTCTAGTAGACTAGCTTGTTGATCAAAGATGGTCAAGGTTTCCTAGCCATAGACATCAGATGTCATTTGATAACGGGATCACATCATTAGGAGAATGATGTGATGGACAAGACCCAAACTATGAACGTAGCATATGATCGTGTCAGTTTATTGCTATTGTTTTCTGCATGTCAAGTATCTGTTCCTATGACCATGAGATCATGCAACTCACTGACACCGGAGGAATACCTTGTGTGTATCAAACGTCACAACGTAACTGGGTGACTATAAAGATGCTCTACAGGTATCTCCGAGGGTGTCTGTTGAGTGGGCATGGATCAAGACTGGGATTTGTTACTCCGTGTGACGGAGAGGTATCTCAGGGCCCACTCGGTAATACAACATCACAACAAGCCTTGCAATCAATGTGACTAAAGTGTTAGCCACGGGATCTTGTATTACGGAACGAGTAAAGAGACTTGCCGGTAACGAGATTGAACTAGATATAGAGATACCGACGATCGAATCTCGGGCAAGTAACATACCGAAGAACAAAGGGAACAACATACAGGATTAACTGAATCCTTGACATAGAGGTTCAACCGATAAAGATCTTCGTAGAATATGTAGGAACCAATATGGGCATCTAGGTCCCGCTATTGGTTATTGACCGTAGAGGTGTCTCGGTCATGTCTACATAGTTCTCGAACCCGCAGGGTCTGCACATTTAAGGTTCGGAGACGTTTCAGTATAGTTGAGTTATGTATGTTGGTGACTGAAGGTTGTTCGGAGTCCCGGATGAGATCCCGGACGTCACGAGGAGCTCCGGAATGGTCCGGAGGTAAAGATTGATATATAGGAAGGTGGTGTTTGAACTCCGGAAAAGTTTCAGGCATTTGCGGAAGTGTACCGGGAGTGACGAATGGGTTCCGGGGGTCCACCAAGTGGGCCCACCACACCCCAAGTGGGTCACATGGACCTGAGGGTGGCGCACCAGCCCCTGGTGGGCTGGGCGGCCTGCCCAAGAAGGCCTATGTGGCTGGGCTTGTGGGAAAGGAAAGTCCAAGTGGGGGAAGGGAAGGAATCCTACTAGGAGTAGGATTGGAGGTGGACTCCTCCACCTCCTCCTCCTTGCGGCTGACTCCTAGGAGGCTTCCTAGGTCGGCTAGCCCCTCCCCTACCTCCTTTATATACTAGAGGGGAGAGAGGGCAGCAGCACAAGAAACTTTAGCCACGGTGCAACCCTCTCTCCCCGATAGACCAAGTCCTCTAGTTTTCAGCAACGCTTAGGCGAAGCCCTGCTGGAATAGTTCCACCACCACCGCCGCCGCGCCGTCGCGCTGCCGGAGAACTCATCTTCCTCTCCGCTCCCTCTTGCTGGATCAACAAGGCGGAGATTGTCATCGAGCTGTACGTGTGCTGAACGCGGAGGTGCCGTCCGTTCGGTACTAGATCGTGATTGGATCGCGGGACGCTCGGCGATTTGGATCGCGAAGACGTTCGACTACATCAACCGCGTTTCTTAACGCTTCCCGCTTAGCGATCTACAAGGGTATGTAGATCCACTCTCCCTCTCGTAAATGCTCATCACCATGGATAGATCTTGCGTGTGCGTAGGAATTTTTTTTGTTTCCCATGCAACGTTCCCCAACAACATCATCACGGAGGGGTTCATCATCCTCATTGGTGCCTCTCTGATGATGCGTGAGTAGTCCACCATAGACCTATGGGTCCATAGGCATTAGCTAGATGGATTTGTCTCTCTCTCTTTTGATTCTCAATACAACGGTCTCTTGGAGATCTATTTGATGTAAACTTTTGCGGTGTGTTTGTTGGGATCTGATGAATTTTGAGTTCATGATCAGTTTCTATCCATGAATATTATTTGAGTCTTCTTTGATCTCTTATATGCATGATTACTTATAGCCTCGTATTTCTTCTTCGAATCTTTGGTTTAGTTAGGCCGACTAGATCGATTTTTCTTGCCATGGGAAGAGGTGCTTTGTGATGGGTTCGATCTTGCGGTGTCCTTTCCCAGTGACAGAAGGGGCAGCAAGGCACGCATGTATCGTTGCCATTAAGGATAACAAGATGGGGTCTATTCCTACATGAATAAATCTTGTCTACATCATGTCATCGTTCTTATTGCATTACTCCGTTTTCCATGAACTTAATACACTAGATGCATGCTGGATAGCGGTCGATGTGTGGAGTAATAGTGGTAGATGCAGGCAGGAGTCGGTCTACTTATGTTGGACGTGATGCCTATATAATGATCATCGCCTTGGATATCGTCATGATTATTTGATCTTCTATCAACTGCCCAACAATTATTTGTTCACCCACCGTGTGCTATACTCATGAGAGAAGCCACTAGTGAAACCTACGCCCCCCGGGTCTACTTTTCCAACATATTGCTATCCGATATATCTTTTTGCCTCTTTTGTTTCAGATCTATTATTCCAAAAACCCAAAAATATATTGCTGCACTTTTTATTTTCTCTTTTTATTTTGTGATCTTGAGAGATCTATCTCTCCAATCTATCACTACCTAATCTATCTTTTTACCGTAGAGAGATTGACAACCTCACTTTCGCGTCAGGTTGCAAGTATTTGTTCTTTGTGTGCAGGTGCTGCTTATTAGGTGGTGGTGATCCTCCTACTGGTTCGATACCTTGGTTTCATAACTGAGGAAAATACTTACCGTCGTTGTGCTGCATCATCCCTTCCTCTTTGGGGAAATACCGACGCAGTTTCAAGCCACATCATGAGTCGCCGATGTGCAGTTCGCCCCTAGATGTCCATGTGGTTCGATCGGCCGAGGTGATGCAGTGCGGCTCCACCCAACTGCCCCCTGTGTCCCTGTTTTCCACCTCCCCTCCTCCTTTGTTGCGGAAGGAGCACCGGCCGTGCGTCATGCAATTCGCTGACTCATGGCCCGCCATTTTGTTGACCCGGCCGTGCAGCTCACGGCGAACCTGTCACGATGGGTGGCAATTGCTCGGTCTCCAGCCAGCTTCTCCACGCCGCGTAGTGGGTGCCGATGTGGTTCACGCTGCATAGGTCGCGACGTTTAGTTCCTATTGGATGTTGGTGAAATCGTGTGTGTGTGTTTCAGATTTTTTGTTGTTTCGATGTCACGGACATTGAGACAGCGTGTCAGAGGCATGCAATTCGCCTGGGTCCTCGGTGCGGTGCGGTTGGGTGTTCTGTTGCAGTTTCTCTCTGTTCATTTTCCAGATTTTCAAAAGACATTGTAATAAAATGTTGAAAAAGTATAGCTCATTCATTGTAAAAAAACTCTCAATGCTACGTGGTGCGTATCGACTGGGCCACGGGTGGGTACCGTGTGTTATGCTGGTGTAAAAGAAACGATTTGTCAATTGACAAAATGCATTGTTTTGTTATACGAAAATGATTATTCGGATGCGGTTTCAATGTATACATCTACTGTGGTTCGCTTTGTAAAACAAGAAAAAAAGAAAACCCTGGCAAGAAGTTCTCTTCTTCACGTTCATGCAACCCATACTCCCTAAAAGGAGAAAAAATATTAGGAAAAATGGACATTTTGATGCAACTCACTAACACGTCCCATGTAGTCCAGATGCGTTTGCAAAAAAGTTATAAAAACAATAAAACAATTATGTAGTTCATTTTTGGTAGTGTCGTGGTTCACTTGCCCTCAATGTGAAGAGCAGAATTTTTTTATTACGGAGATGACAAAAAAAAAAAAAGAAATGCCGTTCACTTTTGGATTGTGTTGCGGTTCATTACGCCCGATGTGAAGTGCACCCCACTTTCTCGTCTGAGAAAGTTTACGTTCGACAAAAGAATCCATGCAATTCGTTTGCTCGTCGGATGCAGAGTCTGAAGCAGTGCGTTCTTCTGTCTGATGTGGTTCACGCGATGATTTTGGTGTCGCGAAAAATAGAGTGTCCGCATTTCGGTAATTTTAAAACTGCTCTTAAACCGTAAAGAATTAGAGAGAGTGTTCTACATGAAAAAGTTGCGCCTCACCGATATATTTTGAACGCCATATCATTTGCATCGTTCCGATAAACGGTTTAGAAAAATTCACGAAAATCCGCTCGCTGCCAATCGTCGACAGCCGTACCGTTTTCAAAATCCATTTAAAATCGTAAGGACTCTCAACAAATGCCCAACATATGAAAGTTACGCCTGTTACATAGCTTTCCAACGCCATATCACACGCTTCGTTCCGACAAACGGTTTAAAAACTACAGCGAAAATAATATCGAAAAATCGAAAAAATTGAAAAACAGAATTCCGTGTTTGAGTAAATTTGAAATTACTCTTAAACCATAAGAAATTAGAGAGAGTGATCTATATGAAAAAGCTGCGGCTCGACGATATCTTTCAAATGCCGTATCATTTGCTTCATTTCCATGAGCGATTTAGAAAAATTACGAAAATACGCTCGCTGTCACTCGTCGGGCGCCCACCGTTTTCGAAACTGCTCTTAAACCGCAAGGAATCTCGAAAATTGTTGAACATGAAGAAGTTGCGCATTTTTTGTAGCTATCAAAAGGTATATTATACGCCTCATTCTAACAAACGGGTTAGAAACTGAAGCGAAAACGGTGCCTAAAAAATGCATGCAGTTTTTTCTGTTGACATTGCAGTGTACTTTGGTTAGCAGTGTAGTTCTTTTAGTTTCCGAAGGAGGTTTAGAAGTATTGTCAGAATAATTATTCTGCATCCAATGTCAGAAAAGACGGTACACACACGTGTACCCCCAACCTTGTAATACACCAGAAAGATAAAATGAATACACAGTAAAGCAAGGCTCGATATGAGCCTTTGGCAATACATCGATTCGGTGCCTTCCGTCGAGAGTTTCCATGAGAGATCGATTCGATCCAGCGTGGACGAGCTAGCTTCTACCAGGTCGCGTACGACGTGTATTTTCGTGGCAAATCCATCAAGCTGCTAGCTTGCTTGCTTGTTAGCTTCGCTGCACGTACACGTTGTAGCTCTGGGTTGTAGCTCTGGGTGAATTGATCTAGGGTTATAAATCCAACAAGATTGGAAGTCCGACAGTCGCCCTGCAACTTTTGACCTGGTCGGGCCTAAAACTGGTCATGTGACGTCGGTATCATACGGTTGGTGTTGGCAGTTATCCATTACGTGACGCATGGACATACATCATTTGTTGGTTGCACTGTTTAAAATGTTGATCAAACGGAGTTGGCGGTTTCTATGAAATGAATCACTGGAAATCAGAAGTTTCAAGTCGGGGAAACGATATCCGATGGTTATGTTTTAATAACCACCAAGTCACAAGAAATGAACTGGAATCTCATTATGTTCTCTCCACATAAACTCGAAAAACAGTTTTCTATAATATGTACTCCATCCGTTTCTAAATATAAGACCTTTTAGAGATTTCACTATGTACTACATACAGATGTATATATACATATTTTAGAGTATAAATTTATTCATTTTGCTCCATACGTAGTTCATAATGGAATATCAATTAGGTCTTATATTTAGAAACGGAGAGAGTACATTTTTGGGCCATGCAAGTACCTATGCATGGGATTAAAAAGGATTTGGTGCTCCACCACAACGCACAGCTTCTTCCGGCCAGACGCACATTAAATACCAAACGTCTACTGCATTCAATTCTTATCATTAGACTATCCATAGTGGGAGTAACATGGGTAGTAACATAGATACCACCTAAGCGAAAAATATGATGTGGTAGCTAATTAATGAGAAGAGAGAGAAATTGAGTAACATAGCTAGTTACTCATTCTATGAGTAACATAACACATACCAAGACAAGATGAGTCTATAAGCTAATAAATGAAAGGCTCAATGTTACTACCCCTATGTTACTACCCACTGTGGAGGTAATAACTTAGACTAGTAACATATGCATGTTACTACACTATGTTACTTACTGTCGGAATCGGGGATCCGGGGACTCTTGAGAGGTTCGAACTCTGAGGTGCACCGGCTCTCCAACCTCGCACTGTCTCTCTAACCTACGGCAATGCTCCGGCGTGCTTGAGCTTGGGGGGAAGGAATGATGAACACACGATCTACCCAGGTTCGGGCCACCTTGCGGTGCAACACCCTACTCCTACTTGTCTGGATTGCATAGTGGTGGAGAGTGAATACAAGATGTCCCTCTACAATTGATGCCTTACCCTTTATACCAGCTCCAGTCCTCTTCCCCGAAAACGTCCGGCAGGAAGGGTTGCCACAAGTGCCGATTTTGAAAGGGGACAGGACTGCGCCCTACCCTGCCTAAAGTAGTCTCCGCCTGTAAAAGCCACTTGCTGTGACGCATCAGTGGGCTCGGGGATGACCTCCATCCTGGCGAGCCCCAGCCTCCGTCTTCTTTCACCAAAGGGGGAAAACTTTTGAGGGTCGCTTTGGGGCTAGGGGCTGGCCCCGCTTCCTTAGCACGGGGAGGGAAAACTCCCCATCCGTCCCCACTGGCTAGGAGCCAGGCACCACCTAATGCTGTGTGCAGTGCCCACGCAGAGCCCCCGTGGGGCATCCCCAGGAGGCGGCATCCCGAGGGCATTCTCAAGAGGCCCTTCGGAGCGCCTTTGGCCAGAGGCTTCATAAAGCGAAGGCTCCCATGGACACCTTTACTGCAGTGCCCTACTCCGGGCCATGCCGGCCCGAGCCCCGCATCGTGCCATGGGCCCTAGGCAGATGGGTCTGGGTACCCCTAGTCCCAGGAGCCCGACAGTAGCCCCCGGAGCCGCGGCACGCACGATCCCGCTGATAGGAGGGGGCGAAGCGGCTCGGGCCCCAACCGCCTACGGGCCCGGCGCGACGCGTGGCGCACGAAGAGGCGAGAAACACCCCCACTCCCCATGATGCCTCAGCAAACTTTCGAACTGACGTAAAGCCTGCGCACGGCTCGGAGCCATTATTGCCTCTCTGAACCCCGCATCTTCATTCCCGCTCCTTCCTTCCTGCGTAAGGTCACCTCCTCCCTCTCGCCGGATCTCTGCCGCCTTCCGTCCCGCCTTGCCGCGATGGCGCCCCCGGTCAAGAGGAGAGAAACGGTGACGGAGGCGGGCGAGCCAGCAGCGCCAGAGCCCGCCCTCGGCAAATCCACGGTGTTCAACCGCGAGGGGCTCGGCAAGGTCCTCCCGATGACCGCAACTGTCTTCAATGAATGGGGGCCAACCAGGATCTGGTCTGCCTCGCGGCGTCCTGCCGAGCTGGATGCCACTACCGTCGCTATCCATCTCCCCGCGCTCTTCTTTGGTTTATTGCCCCCATTTTCGGACTTCTTCAACACCATGCTTACTCACTACCAGGTTCACGCGCTGCATCTCGAACCAACATCTATCCTCCTGCTCTCGGCCTTCGCCTTCTTATGCGAAGCCTTTGTGGGCGTGGCCCCCTTGGTGGCATTGGTCTGGCATTTCTTCTGCCTCCGGCTTACCACGGCCGACCAGTGCTCCGGGTGCATGTCGCTTTAGGCCGTGAATGCGACGGCGAAAGAGTGCATGGATATGGAGGTCCACCATGAACAAAAGGCTTCCGGAAGCAATGGGTGTACGTGGACGCTGCCCAATACAGCCCCCTGCTGTCGATTCCTTTGTCCCCAGCGCTGCCGAGCTCCGGGTGGCAGCACGAGAAGCTCGACGACCCACGGCTGTCGCAGGTGACGAGGAGGCTCGCCGTCCTATGGACCGCGGGGGTGACGGTGACGATGGTCGTGAGGGAGTTCCTCCGTAGGAGGATTGCCCCCCTCCAACGCCATTCCCGCCCGATGTGGACCTTTACCGGCCCGACGGATAACATGCGGTTCTGCACTGAAGCCCTGCCGGCCGATGTGCTTTGTGGGGTGCTCAAGACCTTAACTGGCTGGGAAGCAGGCGGACTCCCCGACGGCGGGCTTCTCCTGTACAACTATAAAAACAAGGTGACCCTTGCCGCGGGGATGCCCTGCTTCGACCAATGGGGGCTGCTCCCCGAGGGCCACGCGGGACCCCGGGATAACCCTTTCTTGGCGACCCCTGAAACGGAGGGTTCGGGTGGCCCGATCCCCCAACCGCGGTCGAGGGAGGCGGCGGCTCTTCACCCCGACGATCCTGCCCCCCGGGGAGTCCAGGGCACGCGACTCCCGCACCGCTCGCTCCCGAGGGGGGCGCTTTGCTCGGCGCCCGCCCTCCCCTGCAAACGAGGCTGGTTGCGGGAAGGGAGTGCCGCCCGGTGGCAGCGTCGGCGTGCTACCAGTGGTGTTGAGGAAGCAAAAATGGACCGCCAAGGACGAGTAAGTGCCCCTCTTCTTCCTTGACCGTTTTAGCACATCCGGGCAACTGATCCCCTTTCCCGTGTAGGCCAGCTTCGAGCAAGAAGGCTAGGCCACCTCCGGGTCGGGCGCCCTCTTCCCCGCAGCCCTCAGAGATTCGAAGGGGCGGGGAGGGCGTGCTCTGCCTAGGCGTGGCTGGCGCGTTGAGGCGCGAGGCGGTCTCACCGCTTCTCGTCGAGGGCGTGGGGCTTGGGACGGTGATCTCCCCTCCTCCCCTTGCCGCGGACGCTGTCCACGGGGACGCGCCAGCGGGCCCTCACGCGGCACCTTCGGGAGCCTGTTCTTCACCCTCAGGCGTGCCTGAGGCCATGACCGGTGGTGAGCGAGCGAGGGCGGGGCTATCGGCAGCCAAGGCCAAGCCTTCGGACCCCGATGCTTTGAGGGGAACTTCGTGCTCGCGACGCGCGTTGCCCCGCGCAGGAAGGACTGGGTTGGCGCCAGCCAGGCCCCCGCCCCCGTCAGGTGACACCGGGGCTTCCATGGCAGACGAGGGTGCGGGACCTGACCCGGACTGGGCACTGGCGCTCGTGAGGTCCCGTACCGCGGTCCGGCACGACCTCTTCCAGAGCGCTGCAGGCGCGCTGGGCCAGCTAGAGGCGGAGCTCCATGACACTGAGGCGCTTTTTGCCGAGGAGCAGTTGTGCCTAGCATGGGGATGGCATCAGCTTGAGGTTTCCGCCAAGCTGGGTCGCCGCTAGCATGAAGCGGCATGCTTAAAGAGTGAAGCGTCCATTGCCGAGGTGAAGGCAGCGCTCGAACGCGCTCGCGGGGAAGTCGTGGAGGCGGACCGGCGTCGCGAAGCGGCAGAGACCTGGGAGCAAGAACTCCTGGCCTCAAATGCCGCCCTGGAGAAGCGGCTTCGAGATCTGGAGGGCAGCCTCCCTACTTCCACCGAGGAGCTGGTGGCGCGCGAGGCGAGCCTCCGAACCCTCGAGCGAAATCTCACTTTGTCGTCTCTGGAGCAGAGCTCGGAGCGGAAGCGGCTGGAGGCGCTGAACCATGATGTGACCGCCGCCCAGGCCTCTTACGACCGATGCCTGAAGGAGGCTAACGCCTGCCTGGCGGCTAAAGAGAAGAGGATCCAGGAGGACACCGATTTGAAGGTTGAGCGGGCCCGCAAGGCCCTAGCAAAGGAGTACCATGACAAACTGGTGCATCAGGAAAAATGCTTCACGGTGCGACGCCAAGGGTTGCAGCAGAACGTAGACGATCTTCAGGAAATGTTGGCCAAGGCCGAGAGGCGCATGAGGTCGCATTGAAAGCTCAAGCCGACGCAGAAGCTGAGCTGGCGTCCCTTCAGGGGCAGGTGGGGAGCGTCGCGTCCCTCGTGGAGCAGGCGACCGATGACGTGAACCGAGCTTGGGGGCAACAGAACATGCGCTTCCAGATGTTCCAAGGCCTTGGGCGACAGGCCCGTCGCGCCCTTGGTTCCATCAGCAAGGGGGGCGTCCCCAATCCCCTTGTGCCCGACGCCGCCGCTTATCTGGACTTTTTCGCCAAGGTCGTGGAGTGGCTTGAAGCGGGTGCCAAGGAGGTGGACAAGATCATTGAGGATGAAAGTCGCGACATTCTTGCCCAGGCACTGACGCGCATCTTCAGCCAACTACTCCGCGCCAACCCTAGCTTTGACTTCAAGGTCGTGATAGCCCCCATCCCCGAGGAGATCCGTGATGCCCTGGAGGAAGCCATAGAAGACTATGTAGACGCACTGAGCGCACAATTCACCCCTGTTGGTCGTGAGGGTGACGGCGCAAATGGCGATGGAGGCGGTGCATCTCCTTAGGTTACCCTTCGCCTTTTAGCGTCTGCCCATGACTCCATCGGGACGCGAAGTGGGTGATCCTTGCTTGGACCTTTTGTTAGCATGGGAAAAACTTATGATCCCGTGAACTCCTCCTTAATATTTTTCACACCCGCTTCTATTCTTGATGTCATTAAAACCTGGGTTGTGGCCGAGAGAAAAGGGTGTTGGGGGCGAGCATGTGCCCATGAGGTAAGACGTTCGGTAGGGCACCTTTCAGCCAAGAAGGCGACCCCGCGCGAGCGGGTCCTATCCGGGGGGTTCCATTTTTTGGGTGCGCCCTCGTTGGCCCGTCGTGTGCGTCGCGCGAGGAGACCAGACACCAAGGTTTTTGGTGAGGTGGCAAGTTTGTGGGCCGGCCCACGGCCCAGAGCCTACCACTTGGGCTACTGATGCCGTATGGGCAGATCCGAGCTTAGGCACCATGCCCAGCCCCCGCTCGCGCGAGGCACAGGAAGGGAGAATGAAGGCGCGGTCTTGTCATGAGGTTTTGGACAAAATGCCGCGGCACTCAGGAAAACTGAAACTTTGCTCAAGAGGAGAAATAGTCTAGTTTATAAAATGGGTGGTACGGCAGCTTCCTCGCCCAGCGTGGGGCATGGGGCTTCCACTTGGGCGTGGGCATAGTCGCGGATCGACAGTAATTCCGCCAGCGTGGAGTGTGGGGCTTCCACTTGGGCGTGGGCATAGTCGCGGATCGATTGTAATTCCGCCAGCGCGGAGCGTGGGGCTTCCACTTGGGCATGGGCATAGTCGCGGTTCGACAGTACTTCCGCCAGCGCTGAGCATGGGGCTTCCACTTGGGCATGGGCGGGGGTCCTCTGGAGGCCAAGGGGTGGCGCGTCGGGAGGCCCAGGGGCATATACATCCCCACTCATTCTTACGTAAGAGTGTCACGGGTAGACTCCACGGAGGTGCTGGATGTCCCGTGCGTTTCGCATGGGGGCTCCGTCCTTCACCTCCGAGCGGGCCGTGCCGGGCCTGGGGGTACGACGCCCTGAGCGGGGGCTTCCACAAGGGCGGGGGGCGAAGCCCCCTATCCCGTGGGTACGAGAACGAATGTCGCGACTGCAGTTGCGCCACAGGGCCCGCCGGCGCCTCGTGGTGCGTAGGGCGGCCTGGCGGCCGGCTTCAAAGGTCACCCCCCCCCCCCCGCGGGTCATCCGACGCGCCTCGTCGGACGCCGAGACCCACGGAGAGCCGTGCTTGGGCTCCGAGGGAAGAGCTGCCTCAGGCCCATTGTCGAGGAGGGAGGGGGCTCCGCAGGCAAGCTCAGCCGTGGTGGTGCGCCCGGACCATAGCACGGGCCTCAGCCGGTCCAGCTGCCCCCTCCCATCGACTTCAAACCTTTCCCTTAGAGCTTCTTGCCTTGAGACCCTTGGGGGGGGGGGGGCTGGCCATTGCTTCAAGGGCGGGCTTAATAGGGCCTCGCATACCTGCATACCAAAGTCAACGCAAAACAACTTGAAGAGGTCACCTGTGAATCGGGGGCCATTGTTGGGGACGATGGGGGGCTGAGGGGGCGCGTAGTATTGGAACGTTTCCAGGCGTCGAGGGAGGCATCGTGCCGCGTCCGCTTGGTGGCTTCTGGAGGGCGGCATCTGCTTGAACCGCTTGAGCAGCCGGTTGGACGTTGGGGTAGGGTAGGCTATCACGCGAGCTCCTGGTTGCCAGTGGCCCCCTTCGTCTCGCTAGGCATTGTCATTCCTCCTGGGCGATGGAGGCAAGGAAGGGCAACCGTGACAATGACCCTCCTCGAGGCTGGCGCGAGTGGCCTCGTGAGGGCGCCTGGTGCGAGCAACCCCGCGAGGTGCGCCCTTAGGGTGACGCCGGCTTTGGAAGATCTGGCGGCTGGCTTAAGGCGCCGACCGTCAGCGGGGGCCTAGGCCGCTCCCAGGACGCATGGCGCGGCATGCCACCCCTGATGGACTCCGGCGCCGCAACCGGTGGCGCGGGCCACGCCGGGGCCCGGACGGGCCACCACGCAAGGGGTCAGAGGGGGCTCCCCACGACCCTTGCCCCTAGCACGGCGCGGCTGGGCGAGCGAGGAAGCGCTTCAGCCTTTCCGCGATTGCAACGAGTTCGGTGATGCATGCCATCCAGGCGCTCTACTCAGCGTCTGCCGGGCGAAGGCGAAACAGTTTGCGCGCCCTGAGCAACGCGGCCTACGCGTTTGCGTGCTCACGACGGGCGACGCGAGGAGGAGGTGGTGCTGATGCGGCCGTCCCTCTATACGGAGGGGTACGTGGAGGAGTCCCACCGCCCGCGGGCTGCAGAGCCGGCGGCGGCGGCAACTTTGGCGCTGATGGTGTGGTGATGTCTGTCGCGGCCCGTAGGCACGACCCGAACGACGCGAGCTGCCTGACCTCTCAGGGCGCGCACAACGGGCGTCCGCCATAGGGTTGATGAAGCCGGGGCCCGAACGTGGCTGAAGAGCAGCAACACACCCCTACCTGGCACGCCAAATGTCGGAATCGGGGCTCTGGGGACCCTTGAGAGGTTCGAACTCTGGGGTGCACCGGCTCTCCAACCTCGTTCTCTCTCTCTCTCTCTAACCTACGGCAATGCTGTGGCGTGCTTGAGCTTGGGGGAAAGGAACGATGAACACACAATCTACCCAGGTTCGGGCCACCTTGCGGTGCAGCACCCTACTCCTGCTTGTCTGGATTGCGTAGTGGTGGAGAGTGAATACAAGATGTCCCTCTACAATTGCTGCCTTCCCCTTTATAACAGCTCCGGTCCTCTTCCCCTAAAACGTCCGTCGGGAAGGGTTGCCACAAGCGCCGATTTTGAAGGGGACAGGACTGCGCCCTACCCAGCTTAAAGTAGTCTCCACCTGTAAAAGCCACCTGCTGTGGCGCATCAGTGGGCTCGGGGATGACCTCCATCCTGGCGAGCCCCGACCTCCGTCGTCTTTCACCAAAGGGGGAATACTTTCGAGGGTTGCTTTGGGGGCCAGTGGCTGGCCCCGCTTCCTTAGCACGGGGAGGGAAAACTCCCCATCCGTCCCCGCTGGCTGGGAGCCAGGCACCGCCAAACGCGGTGTGCAGTGCCCACGCAGAGCCCCCGTGGGGCATCCCCAGGAGGCGGCCTCCCGAGGGCATTCTCAAGAGGCCCAGTGTTATAAAATTGCAAGCACCATGAAATCTGTTCATATGGAATTGGATAAAATCTACGGTAAGTATGTTCCATTTCTGTTCTTAGCATACTGGTATGTCTTCTTTCTGACACTAGTGTTTAGCATGCCATCCGTTTGAGATACTAACACTATTCCTTGATGTTTTCATTTGTAACAGGTTTGATCTATGGGGCTTCTATGACAAGCAATTTGGGAAGACCACTGAGATGGATCCGTCCACATACAGACCGTAACCACTAGCCATCATCGAAGCAGGTTGCAGGGGAAGGTTAATTCCATTTTATGCTCTCTTGTGTAATCACCGATTCTTTTTTCTTGACATTTAGGATGCAGTCAACGATCATTTATATGTATAGTATATTGCTTATCTCAATTATATGACTTGCACACACAGGATATGGGATCTGTAGGTATTGTGACTTGCCTACGAAATATATGAGTGTCCTCAAAAAATATTATTATGCTGGATCTAATATGGTTGCCACAATTTGCAAGTCAACGTTTAGTGATGAGAAATTTTACGGTGCATCATAATACACGAGAGATCGTGTATTATATTAGCGATCCAACGGATGCCATTAGTCGGGCCTTATTAAGGCCGAGGGGCATTTTCGACCTAAAAAATTACGGCCCAATTTAATCCAGGGGTATAATTGTCCTAAATTTTTGAATTAAATTAATTACATTAACGTAGCATTAACATAGCACTTAGCGTCATCACTCATTTGAATTTCCGTGAGCGGTTCCTCGGCTCCTCGAACCCTAGCACTCGTCGATCAGCCGCCGCCCTCAATCACCGCCGATCAGCCGCCGCCCTCAATCCGCGCCGATCAGCTGCCGCCGCACTCATCGTGCGACCCCTCCTCCTCCACCTCGTCCTCCCCATCCCTCGCACGCGATCCCCCTCGATCACTCGGGTCCTCAGCTCCACCGCTGCCTTCACTGATTGGACGCCCCTTCCCAGACGCGAGTCATCGCCGTCCATCAAGTCGCGCCGGATCTTCGCAACAACGTTTGAGATGTAAGTGCCGCCGTCATTTGTGGTCCCTTCTGCATAGTACCTATAGGATCGGACATGA
Organism: Elymus sibiricus; assembly: GCA_039707655.1. Taxonomy (NCBI): domain Eukaryota; kingdom Viridiplantae; phylum Streptophyta; class Magnoliopsida; order Poales; family Poaceae; genus Elymus; species Elymus sibiricus. The sequence goes on along the minus strand of CM077665.1, from coordinate 212,501,487 downwards.
TTAGGGTTTAGGAGAAGTGTATTTCCGAATTAGAAAGTGTAGTCTAGATTTGCTTATGACATGTTTTGGATTTAGTTAGGAGATATTCTGTAATACGAGAAGGTTGTGACTACATTTCGGTTGAAAGGAAGTGCAATTCGGATTTAGTTAGGACTTAGTTTGGGTTATGTGGCACGAGAAAGATGTCAGCGCATTTGGATTCATAGAAAGTGTAGTCTGGGTTTGGGTAATGAAATATTTTGGATTTAGTTAGGAAATATTTTGGATTGAGTTTGGAGTTATTTTGGATTTAGTTAGGGGTACATTTTAACCGAGTTTGGAGTTATTTTGGATTTAGTTAGGAGATTTGATCTATGTTGGATTTAGTTAGGGGATACTTTTTAATTGAGTTTGGAGTTATTTTGGATTTAATTAGGAGATTTGATCTATGAGGGTTGATTTATCAGGGCGTGATTACTCATGGCATTTGAAGGATTATTCACGGCATTTTGGATTTAGTTAGGGAAACCACCTTAGTTACAACTTTTGAAGGACTGAGATAGGTACATGAATCCGAACTGAAAGGTTGTTTCAATTATTTAAGCAGAGTAGTGCATAATTATTGGGATATGCTACCCAATCGTAACATTATCTATGTGTTTTAGTTGGCAGCATAACGACATGGATGATAAAGGCAACGCGGACGAAAACTTGGGCGATAAAGGCAAGGATGACAAGGACATGGGTTATAGAAGCAACGCAAGCAAAAACATGGATGATAATGACAATGAGGATGTAGGCTTGGACAATAAAGGAATGGATGGTAAAGACATGAATGACCAGGACAACGAGGATGCAGGCAAAGATGGCATACACGTGGATGGTAAAGACATGGATGATGAGGACAACGAGGATGCAGGCAAGGGTGGCATACACGTGGATGGTAAAGACATGGATGATCAGGACAACGTGAATGCAGGCAAGGGTGGCATAGACCTGAATGAGTATATGGAATACGTAGAGATCGTGAAGAAGACTTTCAGGACTGAGCAAGAAGCCTACATGTTCTATGTAGACTATGCTAGAAATAAGGGTTTTGGTGTTAGAAAGGATGATCTGAAGTACAGGGGTTCGAAACAAAATGCATACCGACGGACGTACAAGTGCTGCAAACAAGGATGGCGGGCCCTTAAGCACTTCAATAGAGCCGAAAAAAAAGAATACCAAGGGGTCTTTCTCGGTGTGGGTGTCCCGCTCTTTTTCAGGTTGAGCTACAAGATGGCAGTGGCCTCTGGTTTGTCAAGAATTTTGTGGACAAGCATAACCATCTGTTTGTCCCTCCTGACCTGCCTCCCTACTTATCGGCTCATCGTAGAATGACTAACGCGCAAAAGGCGGATGTCATCGAGTATGCTATCGGTGGACTTCGAACGCATCAGATTATGAATGTAATGGAGAAGAACGCCGGAGGTCCCGACAAGCTTGGCTTTATAAACCGGGACCTATATAACCATGTTTCAATCCAGAAGAGTCGCAAGATAGAGGGCGATGATGCTTCATTTTTGGTCACCTATATGATAGCACAGAAAAAAGCAGACCCAGAATTCTTTTACAAATACACAACAGACAGCCAAGGCCATTTGAGGAACATATTCTGGGCCGATTCACAATCTCGGATTGACTATGCTGCCTTTGGTGGCGTCGTGGTGTTCGACAGTACATATCGGTCCAACAAGTACATGCTTCCGTTTGTCCCATTTGTTGGTCTGAACCATCACCATAGCACAATTATGTTTGGGGTCGGTCTAGTGTCAGACGAGACAGCTGGATCATACCAGTGGCTTCTTCATGTATTTTTGGAGGCAATGTCCCAGAAGCAACCCACTTCAGCAATCACCGACGGGGATGGTTTGAGGCTAAAGCAATAGCTACTGTCTGGACGGACACAGATCATCGTTTGTGCACATGGCATATCGAGGAGAATATGGTGAGCTACCTCTGGAAAAATAAGCTTAAGGAATTTAGGAAATTCATTTACCGTCGTTGGGATGTTGATGAGTTTGAGAAAGAATGGGAGGCTTATAAGGTTCAGTTCAAAATAAAACCAACGGGGAAGAGGTCTTCATGGGTTAACAGGATGTACGAGCTGAGACACAAGTGGGCCGCGGCGTACACAAAGGGTAGATACTTTCTTGGCATGATGAGTAATCAGAGGAGCGAGTCTCTCAACTCAAGGCTACATGTGCACCTGAACAGGAAAATGCAACTTGTTGATTTGTTGCAGCATGTTGAGCACTGTGTGTCCATAATGCGTAAGAATGAAGCAGCATTAGACGCAGTAGCGGCACATACGATACCCTTCACTAAGCTGAGTGCACACCCTCTGGAGATTGCTGCCTCTTATATTTATACTCCTGTGATGTTTGCAAAGGTAAAGCGTCGGATCATCGAAGGAACAAATTGGCATGTCACAGACATGGTGGGTTCTGATGGTTTGGTAAGGTATGGAGTTTTGCGCAAATTCCCATATGATAAAGTCCCGTATGCCAAGGATGCTAGAGAATTGCAATGTAAGGATGTTAATGACTTGAATGCTAAGGTTCCTACAGAATTGGAGGGTAAGGATGGCGAGGACTTGGATGCTAAAAACATGGATGGTAATGATCCCAATGGCTTGGAAGGTAAGGATGGCGAGGACTTGGATGCATAAAAGTTGGATGGTAAGGATCCCAATTCGAAGGTAAGCATGATGAGGAGTTGGACGCAAAAAATTTGGATGCACAAGGCGCGGATGCTAACTCTGCGAATGTTATATATCACGTGACTTTTTTGTTCATAGGAGCAAAACTGGATAAGGCATTTTGTAAATGTGGAAAATGGAAAGTGAGGATTACCCATGCGCACATATATTTTGCGTTCTGGATCATCTTGGTGTACGCACATTTCCAACAATTCTTGTGAAGAAAAGATGGACAATGCATGCGAAGCCAGCATTCCCTTCTTCGAGGACTGCGAATACTCATGTATGGTCTGAGCACATGAATAAGTATCATCAACTACGCAACATGGCTAGTGACGCTTTATTCACAGCTGCAGCTAGTGATTCACAATCAGAACAGGTGATGGAGTTCCTCCGGAGTATATTGGTTGACGCGGAAAAAACTGATTTGGATGAAGCACAAAAATCGTTTGTTCCTTTGCCGGCATACTTCTCTGCTGCTCGAGAATGCTGCACTGATAACGTGCAAAACCCAATAAAAATAGTTCCAAAAGGGAGACCAACTACTGAACAATCCAAAAAGAGAATTAAAAGTAGGCGCGAGCAGATGAGACACAAAAAAAAACAGTAAAGTTAGTGCACATGTTTATCTCATTGTTAATTTCCATACATGCTTACAGTGTAATATGTTCTCTGGGAGAGTGTTCAAATATTTTCCTTCAATTTACACATTAAAGATTTGGGGAAATCAAAGGCCACAGGGAAGAGCAAGAGAAAAGAGAAAGATATTGATGTAGAAGAAGAGACAGAGTCAGATACAGAAGAAGAGTCAGATTCAGATATAGAAGAAGAGGAAGATTCAGATGCAGAAGAAGAGGAAGATTCAGATGCAGAAGAAGAGGAAGAGGAAGATGCAGAAGATGGTAGGAAGAGACCATTGAAGGATGGTAGGCTACGGAAGGGTACGAAGGTACCATTGAAGGATGGTAGGGCGCGGAAGGGTAGGAAGAGACCATTGGAGGGTGCAAAAGAAGATTATGCAAAATCAAACAAGTGGGCATTTAGCGCCGTGATGCGTAGTTAAACATGTTTACGGATGTTGGCTGCATATTCATCTATTTCATTTTTTGTAGGAAACGCAAGTGTCCTGGAAATGTCAAAGCTGGGAGGAAGAAAATGCGAGACGACAAGAAAGTGCCTTCTGTGAATGTTGCAACAAAGGGTGCGCAAAGAAAACCAATGAAGTTAGTGTCTCTTGTTACATGTCTGCTCTACAAGTCAGGTCTTTCTTAGTACTGTGTTGATGTTTCTTAACTTTTTCAGGAGTGTCCCTAGGATGGGCGGTAAAGAAGAACATGTCAAAGGTGTGATGAAGACAAAAAGGCCTGCTAAGAATGTAGCAAAGGATTTGGGAATAAGAGCTGTGGAATTAGCTTTTGCAGCTATGAAGAGAAAATCAGTGAAGTTAGTGTTTTTTGTGTTCATGTCTAATGTACACATTCAAATCTTCTTTGCTATGATATTAACAAATGTTGATTCATGCAGGAAAGGAAAAGTGAAGTCGAGACAGGATGTTTAGGTGCACATTCAACAGGCAGATTTCTGGGGTGAAAAAGATTGAGAACAAAATGAATTAGGCAGATTTCCGTGCGGTGATCCACCTTGTTTTGGATGTATTTGACCTATTTGATGGACTGCCACTATTTTCGTGAATTCCTAGTTTGATTGGTAGCCTCATTTTAATATGGACTAATCGAGATGGAAGCCTAGTTATGATTTATCAACACATCGACAGATTGAAATGTTCAAACCATCCAATAATGCATTTTTAGTGAAGTTGGTTTTCCGTATTTATATCATTTTTTACATGTAATTTTGCAGAAATTTTGTCTGAGTGTAGTCAAATTCAGACTTGAAATATAAAATAGAAACCTCATTTTTATAAAGCTGAAAATAGCATGTTGAATTTTCTCAAAAACCTATTATTATGAGCACAAAATTTAAAAATTGTATCAAAATAGAAACCTCGTTTTTCAATTAATATAAAAATGGGATACATTTCAAAATAATGTTGAGAAATGTTGATTTTCAAAATTAAGCATACTGATTTAAAAATTGAAAATTTCATGCTTATTTAAAATTAGCATGCTCATTTGAAAATGCTGATTTTAAAAAGAGATGCTGTTTCGAATATGATGTTTTTAAAATAACATGCTGATTTAAAAAATAACATGCTAATTTCAAAAATAGCATGGTGATTTCAAAATGAGATGCTGTTTTGAATATGCTGATTTTAAAATAACATGATGATTTCAAAAATAGTATGTTGTTTTGAATATGATGTTTGAAAAACAGCAATGCTATTTTAAGTATGTTTTTTTTAAATAACATGCTGTTTTTAAAAATGCTATGATGCGTATTTAAAAATAACAAGCTATTTTTAAAAATAACATGCTCTTCTTGAAAACAACATGTTGTTTTTAAAAATAACATGCTCTTTTTAAAATAGCATGCTCTTTTTAAAAATAAGATGATGTTTTTTTAAAAATAACATGCTCTTTTTTAAAATAACAGAAACGGCGTTTTTGAAATACGAAAGTTTCACTCCCAAGTTTTTGAACTAATTTTTTTAATGATTTTTTTACAACACATACAAACCTCATTTTCAAAATAACTCGTACTAGCCAACACAGAAAACTCGTTTTCAATATTAAACTAGCATCGAATCCATATGAAACCCGGTTAGATTTGAATTTCAGGAGCTAGCATCATTTCAAAATTATGGTAAAAAAAGAAAAAATCATTGCAGCCTAAAGGAATCATACCAAGGAGATATAGACTTGCGTCACATTAGTTCATACTACCAACTAGTAGTTACTGCCAAGTTCCACTTACTAAATGAAGTTCGTATCCAGTTGGACCCAAAAGCTGATGCTGCAAACTACCGGTTACTGACAAGTTCCGCTTACTGGATGATCTTCATATCCAGTTGTACCCAAAAGCTGATTCTACCAAGTTCCAGTTACTGCCTACCAAATACATATCATAACAACTAGCGTCAAACTACTGCCCAGTACATACATATCATAATCTGCCATTCAGTCATGGTTCATCACATGGGTCAACGAATCTTCATGCCATTGGCCATGTTCACCTTAAGCCCACCTCGGCTCCTTTCCATGAACTTGAAGATAGCCATATGATCTTCTTTCATACGGGAGCTCTCAACGACTTCTCTCCAGTTCTTCGTCATGATAGCACGCCCGTCCTGCTTGCCCACCTTGAACAAGACCATTTTAGAACCTTCAAAACGTTCGTTGGTGACACGCACAAGCATGGGCTTTCGCAGATAATCTTTGAGGTAGCAGCAGCTGTAATCCTTTGAGAAGCACTGATTGCACAAGGAAATAAATAATGTTACATTATGGCATTTTCAAACGTTGGGATATGATTTGCAAGAAGAAAGTCCAAGTATTTACCATCTTGCTCTTCCCGTCGAGGACTGTCGAGCGAGTGACGGTGCAGACATAGTATGGTATGGATGGTTTGTCATGCTTTACTCTGTATTGAAGACGGTCCCACCGCTCCATGTTTAAAGTAACATGGTTGCCGTAAAAGATGTGCTTCTCGAACTCTCTCTTCCCCTGGTTTTGCGAACCTGTATCAAAAAAATTCAGATGCCATAGTAGTTCATAATTTCATACATAAGATCTAGAACATCGGCACTGGGTTGATGATCAATGCCTACTCCAACGAGCTAGAAATGAAGAACATCGTTAACCCAATCACATCCACCCAGCAATATCTCGTATAAACATGGGCAAATCGAATATTTGATTGATTTAAACTAACATCTATACACTCTACTCTATTTAAGCTCTAGTTGAGTCAATGTTAATTTGGAAACAAAGCAACAGGTTCATCTAGAACCCAAACAGAGTAAAGTGGCGTAATCAAGTGTTACTCAAACCTGAACTTTATACAGTTCATGGTTCAGTTAACATCTGACCAGCCATATAGAACTTTACCCCTTTCTGCCACGATGGGATCGTGTTCGACGTATCCATCTCCATCAGAACCATCATCAGTGTCATAGTCGCTAGAGGTGTCGTCATCAAGGCTATAGCCTTGACTCCCTTGTGAAGTGCCATCTGACGTTCCACCTGAAGTGCCATCCGAAGCATCATCTGATGTGGTCCGGTAGTCACTCTCTCCACTGCTGGTGAGGATGGGTTCTCCTTCCATTGAAACCTGTTGCATGCATTGCAATGAACAAATGATAGTTATTGATATATGAATTCAGGCTTACATTAGGACTTGGGAGCACCATATACAATGGGAATAATCTTTTCGCATACTACTTGTTAAGTACGTAGTTCGTTCATGTACCAATCACTAGCCAACATTTGGCATTTTGACAAATATTGGCATGCCAAATTTTGGCAGCGAACCATTTATGCTGATAGAGCATGATTGGTTTGCTACCAATGTAGACATTGCCAAATATTGGCAACTTTATGTGAGCTGGACAACAAAACTTGGTAACCAACCAATTAGTAGCCGGTATTTGGCACAATGTGAAACATTGGCAAGCATAACATACCAATTACGCTCATAATTCGAACAAGCAGTAAAAAGTACAATCAAAAATATAAACCAACCATAATTGTTACACCATGATTCATAGCCAACCAATCAATTAACAAATCATTTCATCCAAAGTATGCATAAATTAGTAGCATTGTATACTTAATAAATCATTCAAAAAATGCACCATGATTGAGTGCTCTCATCGAGTAATACATGAAACTAATAAATATAAATTAGTGCCTTCAATCACTACAAATTTCCTGATGGGCTGTTGTGTGCTACCATCAGCTAATAAATAGAAGTCTTTAAATTGTCCCAACAAAACAAATAATGCATTTGCTCTTGTACATAACATTTTTAGAGGTAGCCGTGGAGGTTAATTTTCCAGTGAGAATAAGGACTTGATAGTATCTCTCAAGCAAGATGACAGCATAGTGAAGGCTATGACAACGAGCAAGGTATGCTGGCCAACACCCACCCTTTTGTATAACTTGGTAAGTATTTACTCATTACTACCCATACCAACAAGTAAAATCATGATTATGAAGTAAAATGAAAAAAATCTAACAGTGAAGTATTTGTTGCAATATGAACTACTAGCTCATAGCAAATCTTCATTAACCCCAACAAGCCCATACCATATCATTGAGATATGGCTAACATAATTCAAATAAACAGTAACAAGTATCATAAAAAATATGGACGAACCATAAATGTTACATGTGTGCACATATCATCAAAAAAATGCACGAATCAGTAGCCGTGTATAATTAACAAAACATTCAAAAAATGCACCAATCATCATACTACCATCGAGTAATACGTGAAACTATAACTGATCCTCCTACCATCATTACAAATTTCTTCATGGACTTGATAGCATCCCTCAAGCTAGTGAAGGCTATGTCAATGAGCAAGGTATGCTGGCCAACATCCACCATTTTCTCTTACTTGGTAGGAAAATTTAACTCATTAGTACCCATACGAACAAGTAAAAGCATGATTATGCAGTACATTGTCAGATTATCTTGCTGTAAAATTACTTGTTCACTATGACCTACTAGTTGACAGCAAATCTGCAAATACCCAAAACATGCACACACACAAGTGTCAGATCTTAACTTGGGTGGTGCTGCTAGATCGGAAATTATAGTCAGATCGACATGGAAGGGCAGGGAAGATCTATCTTACTTGCGAATTCGTACCAGATGGGGATGGAGTAGACTTGTTCGAAGCTGGAACCACCGGAGCTAGCTTGGGGCGGCGGATTGGGGAAAAGAGGTGCCGTGGTCGGACCTTGTTGTCGACGAAGCAGTGGAGAATCGTGCCCGGAGTAGGGGGGCGTGTCCCAGATCCGGCCGATTTGGCGACGACGGGGGCGGCCAAGGTGACGGCTACACAAACCCTAGCCGTCGCCCTCCAGTCGCCTCTCTGTCTCCGCAAAGTACGAAGGGTGGTGGGATTGGGAATGGGGGTGGTGTGGTTGGGGTTGGGGCCATCGCTCGCTTGTCTCTCTCTGCCGGCCCACAAAAGGAACAAAGGTTTGGGCCGTATCAGCTGCAGATTTGGCAGCTTACCAATTCTGGCCAAACAGAAAAGGCCAGGCTCGGACCACCACAGGTGTGCTTTTGATGAAACCCTAACAATACAGTGTTGTTGATATTGCATGTGCATGTGTCTTCCAATACATCAATTGATCTTGCATTTTTTAGCACTTCACAGTATATATGTATATACATGAAAAAAATGGGTAACTGATAGAATGGTTAACTATTATATGTAATCAGATTGAAATATATAGAAAGCAAGAATTAAATAGTACATGATTAAATATAACATTTTACCATTTTTGCAAGAAATGGGATGATTAAAATATTTATTGGTATTTTCAAAAGAAAAAAAACTCGCAAAAGACTACTTATGCCATCCAGAACTTCTTCAGGGTTTCGATTATCCGTCTACTTTTTGGCATGTTGGTTATCATCACGCCTTCTTCGGACCTTCTCATTGTCTGACAAATTCCTGAGATATTGGGCTAGCGCCTTGTGTTTTGCCCGCATACCAGGCTTCATTTGGTAGCCTTTGCCAACACCTTCGGCGTGCTAAAGAATATTAATGAAAGCTGGGTCTAGATATTTGCCACAGAATGCGCATCGATACGCCATACGCTTAAGCACTTTGCACTGTCCATTATGCAATTCTTCAAGGATTTTCTGAGTGTGTGCATCCATCTCTTCTTCCGAAATGTCCGCATAATCATCATAATCAGGCTGCAAGTTTAAATTATGTATGATATAAGCTGCATTATTTACAGTACATAATAGTCACTACGTTCCATAATGTAGTGCCTATAAATTATTTTTAAAAAATAATATTTAAATTTTTTGACAAATTAAGGAGGAAAAAGCAATATGAAATCCATATGAAAGCATAAATCATACATTTGTTTATATGTTTATCAAATGACTTGGACAACCTTTATGATGTCTCACTTTTAGCATTTAACTAAATGCACTAAATTGTGGAGTGGATGAACCATTAATTTCTAATGAGTGATTGAATAAGTAATGATCATTATGTACTGATGGTCAACAATATTTATAGCTAGATTCCATATTGCCTATTCGACAACAAATTGATGGTTTAAGGATTAATCTAACCTGAAACTTGAAGACATAAATCTAGGGTTAAATAAAAATAAAAATCACCGTAACAGAATTCCAGTCCATGCCGTGCATCTGCTGCTGCTTGTGATCGACGACGGAGTCGTGCACCTCCTCGTGGACATGATGCATCTCTGGGTCGGACACTGAGTAGTCCAAAGCTTTCTCGTGGGAATCCTGACCCATGCCATGGACGACGACGTCGGTGGTTGGCCCCGCACGTCCACGATCTGTCACGACGGCGTACATAATAGGCCCCGCACGGCCATGGCCACGATCTGTCACCAGGGCCACTTGATCTCCACGAGTGGATTTCATATCCGGCGGCAAGAGGCGGGCGTGAGAGCGGCGGCGATGGTTTTAGAGAGTACCCTAGGGGGAGAGATGCGGGGAGTAATTGGTAGTTTCAAATGGTTGACTAACCAAAAATGCAGAAGGGATTTCTTCGCAAAAAGGTCAGAAGGGATTGGTTGGACAAAAAAATTGATTGCATTATTTACCGTCTGATGAAATAGGTAAAGCAAAAAAAATCTGATTGCATTGTGTTAAACTTTTTACATAATTGATTAGACAGACTATTTATCTAGTTTTGGGGCATCTACAACGATGACCCGCGAATTCGCTCCGGCATCGGTCCGCGGACACTGGTGCGGGAGTCGGCCATTCAAAGCTAGCTACATATGTCTGGTTACGTTTCAAATGAAATTCAACGAAATTGAAGAAATTTGATTAAAAGAAAAACAGAGGGCCGAAATATGTCCTACGTCAATCCAAAATATCAGTTAGTTGTAACTAAATGATGTCCGGTACCATGCAGATTCGTTTGCCATATGCCCGATGTCCGGTACCGAGGAGGGGAATATGGATCCACACGATGCCAAGCGTTTCATCTGGAGCATATCATGCAACCCTAGCCAACTAGGCCGACAACATGCGCCATTAGCCTTCTCTATCCAAACCATGCACTAGTGTCCACCATGGGCAAAGATACTCGGGTGGACACGTTTGCTGGCAATAGTAAATGACGTCGTATCTCGGTGTGCAATATGTGTAGCTGCATGTCGCTTTGACATGTGTGGCATGCCGAGGGAAGGGGCTCGTCGCAGATCCAACGAACTGAGGTGGGGTCAAGTGTGGATGGATGGTGTGCGTCAACTTGGCTAATGGTGCACGGTTTGAGTGCAGGTGGCTATGTGTGCATTGCTATGGCTAGATGGCTAATGAGTGCGCATGCGTCATGTGTACATTGTCAAGGTTTACTGGTGGGTGTCTACGTGGCCACGCATGTATGCATGGTGTGGGTCCAATTGGCGTGTGGCGCGGGACGTGTCGTGATGGCTATGGCCAACATCTTGCGGCACCGAGTTCTGAACCGGATGAAGGAACGTGCCATGCATTCCCTTCACAGGCCGGACTCGTGCCCCTCTCGATGGATATCTTAGGGATGCGATTTGGTCCCGTTTACACACAACCTATGTGAAGGCTTATGTGTGCCGCTCTCGATGTTTGACCACACCCTCCATGTGGCGTATGATAACACCGCGGCAGGTCCCGTGAGCTTAGCATTGGGTCGTATGGTACCACATGGCCCATATATGGACCAAAGAGCTTAGCATGGGAATGTCACCCCATTCCCTGCTATGATTTCATGTGGCCTTGGTCTAGATCCTGAATTTCAGAGGATACTACCCTAGAAAAGCGGCAAATGTCCAGAATATGGCATGCGGGCCCCAAGAAAGGTCGGGGTCTGGCATGCGCTCGGGTGTTCGCTTGGCGATGTGGCCTGAGAGGACGCGCTTGGCATCTTTCTTGGTGGCCTTGTACATGTCGTTGCTCCAAGCATCATCATCGGGAAGTAGCTCGGGGGAATATGCCACCAGGTAAGCGCAATAGCTTGAGAAGTGGGTGGCCACACTTGCATGGCCAGAAGTTGTTGAGTGTAGGTACCTCCGCTTCTGCTACGGTGCTCCCCCCTTGGACTGAATGCGGAGGCAAGGAATACATCGACGACTAAGATGGTCCAATACCCGTTCGGAGGGAGGGGTACGACCGCACGATCGTCTTTTCAGCGCATGCGTAGAGCGTCCGTAGAGCCCTGGACAAGCCCGTACGGCCTGGTTTGTTCGTACGCTGACCGTATAGTCGTATTCGTATACGCGGGCATTTCGTTTTTGCGTGCGCATACGGCGGCCGTGGGATAGCACGTGTCGACAGAAGTTGCCAAAACTGTCCCATCCTATAAGAGGAGGGGAACCACCTCCGGGCGCATCGCCCCCACCATTTCCCCCCAATTCGTCTCCCTTGCTGGGTCGCCTCGCTCTCTCCCACCGCATCGCCTCGCTCTACTCCACCGCATCGTCTCCCTCACCTCCATCTCCTAGTCTAATGGAAGACGCTGGTCGTGCTGCCGCCGGCGCTAGCGCCGCCGCAGGGGATGTGTTGGAGAAGCAGGGAGCGTCCACCGCGGCAGAAGCAGTGCAAGACGTTGCCGGCGTCCAGGGCGGTGCGGGAGAGGCCGCAACCACCGTCGCTGCTGCAGATCTGGACAAGGAGGTGCCGGAGCAGGAGGTCACGGCGGCGAGCGGCAATGCGCAGGCTGGCGACGAGGAGGTAGTTCCATTTCCTTGTTAGTTCTAATATTTAGAATGTAGGGTTAGTTGGATTGCTTTGATTGTGATTCCTAGGGTAGTAGAGATGGTTAGATTAGTTGGTTTGTAGATGGGGTTTTCTGGATGGGTATTTTTGTATTAGGTTTTGTGCCTTAGGTTTGTTGTATTAAATTCGTGCTAAAATGCTACAGATATCTCAATGAGAGATATGGATCTCTGTACTTGAATGCTTGACAGATAAATGCTTATTAGATTAGTGGTTGAATGCTACAGAGATCTATGCTTGTTAGATTTGTGCTTCAATTGTACAGAGATAGGGTTTTGTATGTCATATGCCCAAAAGGAATGCATTAATTTCGAAGGAGAAGAGATAGAATATAATTTTAAAGGGATGCTTGAATTTTGATGTACCTATCAATTGATTAAGATGCCACTTGATTCATTTATGATATATCAATTTGTTGTTTATGTGACTACTGCATTTAAAGATGTTACTTGGAGATATATGCATTTATAGTTTACTATCATAGTGCATAATGTATCATATTGATGCAACAAAATTTAAGATATTACCTGGAGATCTCCAGCAAGTGGCTGAAGTTTACTGTAATTTGTTGGAGGTCTATTGCATTTGTTGTTTACATAACTACTGGAATTTAATATGTCACTTGGTTATCTATTCATTTATAGTTTAAGGCACTGTACTACCACTAACATATTGCATAATGTATCATATTGCTTCAACAAAGTTTAAGATGTTATCTCCAACAAGTGGCTGAAGTTATCGGTACTTTGTTGGAGATGTACTGCATATGTTGTATGAGCTACTGCAATTTAAGATGTTATTTGGAGATTTATGTATATACTGTAATTTAAGGCAGTGCACTATCACATTGCAGGAGAGGGATCCTGAGGGCAAGAAGAGGAAGCTGGACATGACTGACTTCTATGACCCGTATGATCCAGACTCTGACGACGACAAACCCTATGAGGTATAGCCCTAGTTGAAATTTTGTTTGTTCATTTAGTTCCTTTCACATGTTTTACTATATTAATGCATAATGTATTAATGTAATTTATTTGTGTGTGCAGTATCACTCTGATGATGATGTGGACAAGGGGAACATCTAGTCCTTCATAGCAAAGGAATTCGAGAAGATCAAAGCCAAGGGAATCTCCCTATACTTCAAGAGGAAGAAGTACGTGTGCCCCTACTATACCACAAAGACAAAGCCCAAGGATGGGCTCTATGAGCACCTTATCTCGCATGCACGGGATGCATTGACGAGTTCCGACGACTACAAGGTCCGAGGACAGCATGGTGCCCTCCTGAAGGCTCTGCATCCCCACTAGGCCGACATGATCTTTCTCATCTGAAGCTGCAAGTGCTACTCATCATCAATATATGTGATGATACTTTTACTTTTGTTAATATGCATGGGGTTGTGAACTATTGGAAACTTGGTCTGCTTTTGTAGTATGCTTATATATGGCTGTAATGTAGTATGTCTCTGAACTTTATGCCCTGTTTAGATGAACATCTTGCGGCATCGAGTTCTGAAGCGAAAGAAGGGACGTGCCATGCAATCCCTTCACAGGCCGGATCGTGCCCCTCTCGATGGATAGCTTAGGGATGCGATTTGGCCCCATTTACACACAACCTATTGAAGGCTTACACATGCCGCTCTCGATGTTTGACCACACCTTCCATGGGTGTATGATAACACCGCGGCAGGTCCCGTGAGCTCAGCATTGGGTCGTACGGTACCACATGGCCCATATATGGACCAAAGAACTTAGCATGGGACTGTCACCCCATTCCCTGCTATGATTGCATGTGGCGTCGGTCTAGATCCTGAATTTTTGAGGATACTACCCTAGAAAAGCGGCAAATGTCCCGAATATGGGACACGGGCCCCTAGGAAGGTCCGGGTGTGGCATGCACCTTTGGATTGTTCTCCGTTGACCTAGAGAAAGCACCGACGGAAACGGAGGAACGACCCATGAACTCACTGCGCATACCGGACGCGTTCCCTCACGATAGCTAGATCCAAAGCATGCACCGACGCCGTCCAGAACCACATGGTGCACCACTCAGGCACTGGACCCACACCACTTACGCCAACCCCCAAGACAAGCACCCCCCCCCCCCCGTATAGATTCATAGGTCACACCCCGCAAAATAGCTTAGCACAAGACTTTCACCCGAATTCTGAGCTATGATTTCACGTGACCGCGGTCTGGACCTTGTATTTCCGAGGTTACTTCAATGTGCACCCATAGCCAGCATGACACACTGCATGCACCTAGAGCTACCTGGGCCCACAACATGCGCCACTACACGTAAGTGTCCACAAAATGGACTATCCCATTATCAACATTTTTTTTTGCCAAAACAAGTAAGATGTTTTTTAATTGCTTCAAAATAGCAAGGTTTCTGGTTAATAATAATTTTAGTAATTACACATTATAAGGTGCATTTCTTGTCCCTAAAAAATGGGTGCATTTTTTGGAAAGCGACAAAATTCCTTTCCCTCGAAAAAAAGAATCCTTCTTGACTCTCTCACCATCACATTAGATGGCGTCACCCTATAATCTAGGAGAGGCCGATCCAATCTCGCCACGGGGGCCAACTTTCATGCGGTAGCTATTTTTGATTGGTTGCAAATATCTCTCCAAAACTGTTTATGATGGGAAAATCACCTTCCTTTTTTTCCTTCCAAAGATATGTGGTGAAAAAACATGGAACAAAATCGTAGGAGGTAGTTTTAAAAAAAATCGTAGGAGGCAGGGTGGGATACACGCACATGCTGCCTTTTTGTAGTACAAGTGCACTTGTGGGCAAATTGCATGTGCACGTGTCATGTTTCAATTTTTCTTGAAAATTATGTTGTACACCTTTACCTAGATGATTGAATTATTGTTTTCATACGTTAATAAATTCCTAAATATTGAATTTCATCATGCACCCAACACAGGGCATCCAAGCTCCGTCGGTGACCGCACGGATTCGTCTACCATACGCCCGCTGTCCGGTACCGGGGAGGGGAATGTGGATCCACGCGATGCCATGCATTTCATCTGGACCCATATCATGCTCCCATAGCCAACTGGGCCGACAACATGCGCCGCTAAACTTCTTGATCCAAACCATGCGCTAGCGTCGACCATGTGCCGAGATGCTCAGGTGGACACGTTTGCTGGCACTAGTGAATGACGTCGGATCTCGGTGTGCAATATGTGTAACCGCGTGTCGCTTTCACATGCGTGGCATGGGAACAGACTCGTCGGAGGTCCAACGAACTGAGGTGGGATCAAGTGTGGATGGATGGTGTGGGTCAACTTGGCTAACGCTGCACGGTTTGAGTTCATGTGGCTAGGTGTGCATGGCTTGGGGCTAGATGGCTAATGAGTGCGCAAGCGTCATGTGTACATTGTCAAGATTGACCGGTGGGTGTCTACGTGGCCACGCGTGTATGCATGGTGTGGGTCCAGTTGGCAAGCGGCGCACGGGACGGGCCTTGGTGGCTAGGGCCCACATCTTGCGGCATCGAGTTTTGAAGCAGAAGAAGGGATGTGCCATGCATTCCCTTCACAGGCCAGATCGTGCCCCTCTCGATGGATAGCTTAGGGATGCGATTTGGTCCCGTTTACACACAACCTATTGAAGGCTTACACGTGCCGCTCTTGATGTTTGACCACACCTTCCATGGGTGTATGATAACACCACGGCAGGTCCCGTGAGCTTAGCATTGGGTCGTACGGTACCACATGGCCCATATATGGATCAAAGAGCTTAGCATGGGACTGACACCCCATTCCCTGCTGTGATTGCATGTGGCCTCGGTCTAGATCCTGAATTTTTGAGGATACTACCCTAGAAAAGCGACAAATGTCCCAGATATGGGACACGGGTCCCTAGGAAGGTCCGGCTGTGGCATGCACCTTTGGATGGTTCTCCGTTGACCTAGAGAAAGCACCGACGGAAACGGAGGAACGGCCCACGAACTCACTGCGCATACCGGAAGCGTTCCCTCACGATAGCTAGATCCAAAGCATGCACCGACGCCGTCCAGAACCACATGGTGCACCACTCAGGCACTGGACCCACACCACTTACGCCAACCCCCAAGACAAGCACCCCCCCGTATAGATTCATAGGTCACACCCCGCAAAATAGTTTAGCACAAGACTTTCACCCGAATTCCGAGCTATGATTTCACGTGACCGCGGTCTGGACCTTGTATTTCCGAGGTTACTTCAATGTGCACCCATAGCCAGCATGACACACTGCATGCACCTAGAGCTACCTGGGCCCACAACATGCGCCACTACACGTAAGTGTCCACAAAATGGACTATCCCATTATCAACATTTTTTTTTGCCAAAACAAGGAAGATGTTTTTTAATTGCTTCAAAATAGCAAGGTTTCTGGTAAATAAGAATTTCATTAATTACACATTATAACGTGCATTTCTTGTCCCTCAAAAATGGGTGCATTTTTTGGAAAGCGACAAAATTCCTTTCCCTCGAAAAAAAGAATCCTTCTTGACTCTCTCACCATCACGTTCGATGGCCTTACCCTATAATCTAGGAGAGGCCGATCCAATCTAGCCACGGGGGCCAACTTCCACGCGGTAGCTATTTTTGATTGGTTGCAAATATCTCTCCAAAACTGTTTATGATGGGAAAATCACCTTCTTTTTTTTCCTTCCAAAGATATGTGGCGAAAAAACATGGAACAAAATCGTAGGAGGCATTTTTAAAAACAAAATCATAGGAGGCAGGGTGGGATACGTGCACATGCTGCCTTTTTGTAGTACTAGTGCACTTGTTGGCAAATTTCATGTGCACGTGTCATGTTTCATTTTTTCTTGAAAATTATGTTGTACACCTTTACCTAGACGATTGAATTATTGTTTTCATATGTTAATAAATTCCTAAATATTAAATTTCATCATGCACCCAACCGAATTAAAATAAAACCAAAAAAACTGAACCGTAATAACCATATTAACCGAATGAACACCCCTAGGATGGGCGTAGGTGCCTAGGCGGCACACCATACAACACCAAGTTAAACGGTCTTCTTTTTAGATAAAAAAACCCAATGAAATAACCATATGCAACGTCGTATACCAAACGAACATCAAAGCGATGGCACGGTTCAAGGCAAATAGTCTATTTACAAATAACTTTAATAGCCCAGTCCTAGATAAGGGCTACTATACATTGGCAGGGGTGGCGGATGTAGCATGATCCATGCTTTTAGGTCTTCTCCCAATATGTTCGCCAACTCAGCAGGTTTTGCCTTGAGATGCCACCTCTTTCTGTAAGCTGCAATTGCCATGGTTTTGGAATGCTGCTTCCCTCTCCTGCAGAACGGGCATTTGTAGCGCCCGTTACGCCGGTAGACAATCTTTTTAGACATGAGCCACCTGATTTTTTTTTGAAATTTTCCCTCAGCTGTAGGTAGTTGTTCCATTGTTCCGAATCTGCAATCAACTAATAGAAGAAAAAAAAACTCAGGTCAGCGAAATGAACACAATATCAAAGCCTGGCATAAAATGGTTTTTTTTCTTTGCATTGGTTTCCTAAAACTTTGGTTATATGAAAGACAGACATAAAATGGAATACAAATGATCCATTCATCTAAATTTGCAAACCCTATGACTGATGACCGTACGATTAATCAAGAAAGCGAACATGTGGATTGTCTGTATGAATAGCGAGGAATAACAAGAGAGCAATTTCTAGGGTTAACCTCGAGAAGGCAAATTCTAGGGTTAATCTCTGCAGACCCTACCGATTGGCCGTCGTTCGTGATGTCTTGGACCAGCTGCGGCTGCGAATCGGCGGCGACGACATCCTTGTCGATCAGTTCTTGCATGGGGTCCACATCCGCCGCACGGAGCGCACCAGCCACGCCCCCTCCTCCGGTAGGTAGGATCATCCTCGCTGGTAAGATTGTAGGCGTTTGGGCGGCGTCGAGTAGTGCGCGGCGGCGAAGGCGTGGGTGGATAGCAAAGGCGGTCGAACGCTGCAGGCGGGATCGAGATTTGGGAGTGAAAATTCAATTTGTTCGGGAGAGAGAGGTCAAGGCCGTGCACACTTCGTCACTTCAAAAAAAAGGAAACTGTTTCGTCAATTTTAGGTACCAACATGCACGTGTACGCGGCCGATCATGCACACCCTGAGATTTGCCCGAACCAACCAATCAAGCAAGCAAGCAAAAGAAAAGTACATTGTCCGTCAACAAACGTGCCAACATAAATCACCAAAATAGGAGGGACAATTTTTTGTTTTGAAAACTACTACTATTTTTTTTGACAAAACTCTACATCAAGTGAAGGAACCGAGAGGGTCTAGATGCCGGACCCCGCACTCCGTCCGCATGCCGAACATGTTCCCTTCAATTGGCTAGATCCAGCACGCGATATGGCCTTCGTTTTCACATAGCCCCCGTGAGTGCTTATACGTGCCGCTCTCGGTCATTGAGCACACCCTCCATGGGTCATACGATGACACCGCGCCAGGTCCCGTGAAGCACCACTTAGTCACAAACCGGATGCATCGCCTCTCAGTAGCTAGATCCAAACCATGCACCCCCGCCGTCTAGACCCACATGGAGCAGCACTTAGCTACATGACCCACACCACTTACGCCAGCCCCCGAACCATGCATCCCCGCTATGTAGACTCATATGTGGCCATTTGTGCATGCATGTTGTGGGTGCATCTAAGTGCGATGCAGGGGACGGGTCTTGGTTACTAGGTCTCACATCATGCGTCACCGAGTTTTGAGGAAAGTGAAGGAACGGGCCCCACACTCCGTCTGCATGCCGGACACGTTCCCTCCAATTGGCTAGATCCAGCATGCGATATGGCCTCCTTTCCACATAGCCCGCGTGAGGGCTTATGCGTGTCGCTATCGATCATTGAGCACACCCTCCATGGGTCATACGATGACACAGCGCCAGGTCCCGTGAAGCACAACTTAGGCACAAAACGGACACATTGCCTCTCAGTAGCTGGATCCAAACCATGCACCCCCGCCGTCTATACCCACATGGAGCAGCACTTAGCTACATGACCCACCCCACTTACGCCAGCCCCCGAACCATGCATCCCCGATGTGTAGACTCATATGTGTCAATTTGTGCATGCATGTTGTGGGTCCATCTGCGTGCGATGCACGGGAAGGGCCTTGGTTACTAGGTATCACATCATGCGGCAACGAGTTTTGAGGAAAGTGAAGGAACGGGCCCCGCACCCCGTCCGCATGCAGGGCACGTTCCCTCAAATTGGCTAGATCCAGCATGCGATGTGGCCTCGTTTCCACATAGCCCGCGGAAGGGCATATGCGTGTCGCTCTCAGTCATTGAGCACACCCTTCATGGGTCATACGATGACACAACGCCAAGTCCCGTGAAGCAGCACTTAGACGTAAACCGGACACATTGCCTCTCACTAGCTAGATCCAAACCATGCACCCCCGCCGTCTAGACCAACATGAGCAGCACTTACCTACATGACCCACACCACTTTCGCCAGCCCCAGAACCATGCATCCCCGTTGTGTAGACTCATATGTGGCCATGTGATGTCTACTACACAACTTTATTCTTGTAGACTCGTGTTGGGCCTCCAAGCGCGGAGTTTTGTAGAACAGTAGCAAATTTCCCTCAAGTGGATGACCTAAGGTTTATCAATCCGTGGGAGGCGTAGGATGAAGATGGTCTCTCTCAAGCAACCCTGCAACCAAATAACAAAGAGTCTCTTGTGTCCCCAACACACCCAATACAATGGTAAATTGTATAGGTGCACTAGTTCGGCGAAGAGATGGTGATACAAGTGTAATATGGATGGTAGATATAGGTTTTTGTAATCTGAAAAATATAAAAACAGCAAGGTAACTAATGATAAAAGTGAGCACAAACAGTATTGCAATGCTTAGAAACAAGGCCTAGGGTTCATACTTTCACTAGTGCAAGTTCTCTCAACAATACTGACATAGTTGAATCATATGTAAATCCCTCTCGTGCGACAAAGAGTTCACTCCAAAGTCACAAATAGCGGAGAACAAACGAAGAAATTATTGTAGGGTACGAAACCACCTCAAAGTTATCTTTTCTGATCAATCATATGAGCCATCCCCATTAATTGTGACGAACAGCCCTAGAGTTCGTACTGGAATAACACCTTAAGATACACATCAACCAAAACCCTAATGTCACCTAGATACTCCAATGTCACCACGAGTACCCATGGGCTTGATTATACGATATGCATCACACAATTTCAGATTCATCATGTTCAATCCAACACAAAGAACTTCAAAGAGTTCCCCAAAGTTTCTACCGGAGAGTCAAGACGAAAACGTGTGCCAACCCCTATGCATAGATTCCCAAGGTCACGGAACCCGCAAGTTGATCACCAAAACATACATCAAGTGGATCAATAGAACATCCCATTGTCACCACGGATATCCCATCGCAAGACATACATCAAGTGTTCTCAAATCCTTTAAAGGCTCAATCCGATAAGAGAACTTCAAAGGGAAAACTCAATTCATCACAAGAAGATAGAGAGGGGAAAACTCCATATGATTCATATATATTAATAAAGCTTGCGGTACATCAAGATCGTGTCATCTCAAGAACACGAGAGAGAGAGATCAAACACATAGCTACTGGTACATACCCTCAGCCCCGAGGGTGAATTACTCCCTCCTCGTCATGGAGACCGCCGGGATGATGAAGATGGCCTCCGGTGATGGTTTCCCCCTCCGGCAGGGTGCCGGAACGGGCTCCCGATTGGTTTTTCGTGGCTACAGAGGCTTGCGGCGGTGGAACTCCCGATCTAGGTTTCTTTCTGGGGGTTTTGGTATTTATAGGAATTTTTGGCGTCGGTGTCACGTCAAGGGGACTCTCGAGGGGCCCACAAGCCAGGGGAGCGCGCCCTGGGGGGGGGCGCCCCCTAGGCTTGTGACTGCCTCGGGACTCCTCTCTGGTATCTTTTTGCTCCAGTATTTTTTATATTTTCCAAAAATATTCTCCGTAAATTTTCAGCTCATTCCGAGAACTTTTATTTCTGCACAAAAAATGACACCATGGTAGTTCTGCTAAAAACAGCGTCAGTCCGGGTTAGTTCTAATAAAATCATACCAAAATCATATAAAATTATTGTAAACATGGCATGAATACTTCATGAATTATAGATACGTTGGAGACGTATCAGCATCCCCAAGCTTAATTCCTGCTCGTCCTCGAGTAGGTAAATGATAAAAGAAATACTTTATGAAGTGTGAATGCTAGCAAGTGCACAAGTTTGATCAATGATAATTCCAATCATTTTTTCTAGCATCAATATAAACCATAAACAGTAACTCATCTCATAAAACTTCTCATGATCAAGTAACAAGCTATTCACATGTTAAAGTATAGACCAGAAAGTTTCTTGAAAACTAACAAACCATATTTCTAGTCATCGAACAATTGCAATTCATCTTATTTTCAGGAAGGGTCTATGTAAGAGATTTGATTTAGCAAATTCCACATACTCAACTATCATATAGTCTTCCATGATTATTGACACTCAAAGCATATTTTTAGAACAAATAGCATCCATCGAACACAGAGAAAGATAGGGGCTTAATGTTTCGCCTCCCAACTTATTTATCATATAGATAATTGTCAACAATAATAATTCATGATCAAATATATTTGTGTGGATATATATGTCTACATCATTCCCCAACACATGATGCTTGCCAAGAGAAAAAGGCGAAATATAGGAAGTGGTGAAGATAACCATGACTCTTGCATAAAGGTAAGTACTAGAAAGTAAAAGATAGGCCCTTCACAGAGGGAAGCAGAGGTTGTCATGCGCTTTTTGTTTTTGGATGTGCAAACCCTTAATGCAAAGGAACGTCACGTTGTATTGCCCTTTGTGATAGCAACCTTTATTACGCAGTCCGTCGCTTTTATTTCTTTACCATCACAAGTTCGTACAACGCTTATTTTCCCTTATAATAAAAGATCATACATATTTAGGAGCAATTTTTATTGCTTTTTGCACCGATGACAACTTACTTGAAGGATCTTACTCAATCTATAGGTAGGTATAGTGGACTCTCATGGAAAAACTGGTTTAAGGGTGTTTGGATGCACAAGTAGTATTTCTACTTGGTGCGGAAGTTTTGGCTAGTATGAGGTGGAAGCAAGCACCACATGTTGGAGGATCCGTAACAATATTACTTCTATACAAATATACCCAAACATAACTCATTAAGTTGTCTTCCTTGTCCAATTTTAACTAATTTGCTCGAGTTTGAAAATAATTAATGAGCTCACAATCATAGAAGATTTCCAAGATAGTATATTTATATGTGGAATCTCTCTTCCTTCAATATTCTTTCATGAATTGTTCAAGTGACCAATGCGGTGTTTGCAAACTTTCAATAAATTTTACCACCTATACTTATTATGTGTGAAGCCATTACTCCCCATGGGATAAGTATATGAAGCATATTTAATTTCAGATTTATGATATTCAATTCATTCAACCATTTACTCATAGGATAAAAGTGAAGCACGAGAGTGAATGACAAACTACTCCAAAAAGATATAAGTGAAGATCAATGAGTAGCCAACAATTAAATAACTATGTGAGGACTCTCTCATCTAAGAATTTCAGATCTTAAGCATTTTATTAAACAGCAAGCAAAATAAAAATAGCACTCCAAGAATAGCACGCATCATGTGAACGAATAAAAATTTAGGCTCAACATAGGCTAACCGATAATTGTTGATGAAGAGAGGTGGGATGCGTAGCATCCCCAAGCTTAGATGCTTCAGACTTCTTGAAATATTTACTTGGGGTGCCTTGGGCATCCCCAAGCTTGAGCTTTTCTATCTCGTTCAATCTTCTCATATCATGGTTTCACCTATTCTCAAAAACTTCATCCACACAAAACTCAAAAAGAACTCGTGAGATAGGTTAGTACACATAAGAAACAATCAACACTTCATGTACTGCCAAGACAAGTTGCACAATAATTTCAATCATCATCTACTGTTTACTATCATTTCCACAATTTATATCTACCAATATAGGCTATGGAAACTATAGAATAAGTAGATAACAAAACTATGAAAGCAATCTGTCCAAACAGAACAGTATGTAGAAATCTATCAAACCAGTGTACTTCTGTAACTCAAAAAATTATGAAAATTTAGGAAATGCTATAAAATTAATATGACAACACTGTGTAAAATTTTCAGAAACTTTCCACGTTCCAGTAAAATATGAAAATTCAAACACTACAGAAAAAGTTTCTGTTTTTTACACAGCACACATCAAAACATGCAATGCAAGTATCCTAATGCAATTCTTGGAACTTTTTATTGAAAAAAAAGATTATAAATAACAACTAACAGATAACAACAAAATAAAACGACGCTCCAAGCAAAACTCATATTATGTGACGAATAAAAATATAGCTCCAAGTAAGATATACCGATAGTGCTGAAGATGAAAGAGGGGATGCCTTCCGGGGCATCCCCAAGCTTAGGCGCTTGAGTATTCCTTGTATATTACCTTGGGGGTGCCTTAGGCATCCCCAAGCTTAGGTTCTTGTCACTCCTTATTCTCCTCATATCGGTATCTCACCCAAAACTTGAAAACTTCAATCACACAAAACTTAACGGAACTTCGTGAGAAGGGTTAGTGTAATAAAGATAAATCATTCACTTAGGTACTGTCAAGACAAGATTCATAATTGTTCCCACATGATACCTACTGTATTCTATCATTCCCATAATTTATACCACTAAATATACGCTATGGAAGCACTAAAACAAGCAAACTATGCATGCAAAACAGAATCTGTCAAAAACAGAACAGTCTGTGAAAATCTGTAGTGTAACCATATTTCCCTGTCTCTAAAAATTCTGAAAAATTAGTACAACCTGAAGAATTTGTATATGAAGACTTTTTAAAAATTTTATATCATTATCACACTCCAGTAAAAAACTAAAATTCCTGTACTGGAGTCAAAAGTTTCTGTTTTGGTTCAGCATCAATTCTACTCATCTTGTGAGTCATCCCAAAGGCTTTACTTGGCACTTTATTGAAATAAAAGATACAAAACATGATTAATACAGTAGCTTAATCATGTGAACACTCAAAAACAGAAAGGAAAAGTGTTGGGTTGTCTCCCAACAAGCGCTTTTCTTTGAAGCCTTTTTGCTAGGCATGATGATTTCAATGATGCTCACATAAGAATAGTATTTGAAACATGCAAGAGAGCATCATGAATATCATGACAAGCACATTTAAGTCTAACCCACTTCCTATGCATAGGGATTTTGTGAGCAAACAATTTATGGGAGCAAGAATCAACTAGCATAGGAAGGCAAAACAAGCATAACTTCAAAACTTTGAACACATAGAGAGGAAACTTGATATTATTGCAATTCCTACAAGCATATGTTCCTCCCTCATAATAATTTTCAGTAGCATCATGAAGGAATTTCATAATATAACCAGCACATAAAGCATTCTTTTCATGATCTACAAGCATAGAAATTTTACTACTCTCCACACAAGAAAATTTCTTCTCATGACTAATAGTGGGAGTATCATAAAAGAATTGAATACTACAAATTGGTTCCACATTAAAAAAGTAATATTCAGTAAAAGGATATTCATAATTATGACAAGTATCATAATAGTAATCATCACTATTTTTCATCGCATAAGTATCATCCCAATAATCATCATAAGTAGGAGGCATGCAATCTTTATAACAAATTTGATCATTCAAAGTAGGGGGAATAAAAAGATCATCTTCATTAAGCATAGCATCCCCAAGCTTGGGACAAACATTAATTGCAGCAAATAAATTCTCAAACATGTCATTTTCATCAAACATAGCATCCCCAAGCTTGTGGCTTTGTATATCATAAACATAACCACTCTCATCATTAATAGTATGAATAGCACCAATAGTATAGCAATTATTATCATCATCTTCCAAGTTGGTGCCATAAATATTTTCAAGATTATAAGAAGTATCATTATCTTCCCAATCATAATTATCACAACAAGCAATAGACATAACAAAATCATCCTCCAGTGTATCATCTTCCACAACTATTTTTGATTCATTCTCATGAGGCCTATCAATAATGGGAGCAACATTATTTGGGAGAGATACCTCTTTACCATTACTTTTCCTTCTTTTCTTCTTCTTCACCACATTATGTGTGGGTTTATTTAATTCCTCCAAGCTTATTTTTGAAGAGGTTGGTTGAATAAAAAGCTCCTCCTCGTTACCTGATTCATCATAAGAAAAAATAGGAGGATATTGGGAAACCTCTTCCCCTTCATTAGTATTCTCTTCATCTTCTATTTGTTTTCTTGTCTTTAAGTAATTGCCAATATATGGATTCTCAATGCAATTTACCACGCAATACATATAGATTTCATTTAGATCAAAATCAATCATTTTCATGAGAACCCAAGCTAGAACATCCTTAGTTTTATGTTTCATTTCTTCATACCCCAAAAATAGACTAAGTTCATTATGATGCTCAAGGGTAATGAGGTTATCACAATTTTTGGACACAATTCGATCATGAAATAATTCACATTGGAAATTAAAATGACCACTTTCATTGCAAAGTTCACAAGGACGGCGAGAAATATTAAGTCTTTCAGCACAAACATATAGCCTCTCTTGCAACCATTTAGTTTCTAAATACTTATGCCTCTTACAAAATCTATCTTCCCTTTTAGGCATGTCTTCAAAAACTCTATGCACTCCACAAAAATTGACATGCTTATAATAAATCTTTTTATCATGACTAGTGCAATCATCATTAGTACTATGGATATTCAAAGAATTCATACTAACAACATTGCAATCATGCTCATCACTCAAAGACTTAGTGTAACACCCCCAGTGGTTAGCTACAGTAATCCCACATGATAATGCCAGGTCACCATGATTAGCAATGCTTAATCATCATTGGGATCTTTTCTCCTTTCAAATTCCAATTCAATTGAAATTCAAATTAAAGTGAAAATAAAAGTTGTTCAAATTTGAAAACTAAAATGTTCATTAAATAGCAAATAATTCATAACTAATTGTGTTAAGGAAAACAACATCACTAAAAATCACTAGATGACTCTATCATCCAAAAAAACAGTAGCCAAACCAATTATTTGATGACTTTAGTAATTATTTAAAATGTCAAACTGTTTTAACTAAGAGTAAAACTTTTTGTGGCAGTACTGGATATTGCCACTTAATTATTGGACTAGGTCTCACATTTTTCAGAGGTGAATGGGTACTGTAAATAAAAGGAAACAGAAAAGAATAAAACAAACAGAAAGAAAAATAAATGGAAAAAGAAAAAGAGCTACTGGGCACTGTGGCCCAAGTGCTACAGGCTGGCCCGGCCCAATCCGGCCAGCCTTTCTCCTTCCTCTCGCCCGCAACAGAAGAAGGCCGGCGCGCCATGGCGACCGACTCGCGCACGCGGCCACCGAGCCTCCCCTGCTGTCGTGGAGGATAAGAACGGACCCGGCGCTCTCCCCCGCACCCCCACAAACCCTAGGACCCCTAGTTCCCCCTCTCTGATCCTCTCCTTGCTCGCGCTCGAGCTCACCCGAGCGGATCCATGGCCGCGCCGTGGTGAAACTGCGGCCACAGTCCTCCTCGCCTCGCTCCGACAAGTCCAGGAGCCCCGCACCGTTTCCCTCGTCCTCCCCGTGCTCTGGAGCGGGCCCCAAGAGCTTGAACACCGCCGCTTGCTCCCTTCTTCCTCCTTGGACCCACAAGCTCGCCGCCGTCGATTCTTCCCCCTCCGAGCTCCTCCGGCCTCCTCGAGCCTTCCCGTCAACGCTGTGAGCTACCCCGCGTCCCCCTCTTCCTCTCGTTGCTCCCGTAGGCCAGCGTAGCGACCTCCCACCGTATCCGAGCTCCGGCCGCCGCCATGGCCGATGTGGAGCTCACCGCAGAGCCACTCGAGCAGCTCTGAGCTGGCCAGCGAGCTCGTGCTGCCCCCCTGAACCCACCCCGCGCAAAAGCCCCTCCGTTTGCTCTCTGTTTGCGCCTGCCCGCGCTGACCCGAACGCCGCCGCCGCCAACGTCGATGTAGCGCTCGACTCCGGCCACCTCCGGTCCAACTGCTGCCCCCATTCGCTGCGGCTCGTCGCCAGGAACCCGTAGGACCAAACTGCGCTCGATTTGGTGCGTTGTAGCGGAAACCCGAGCCACTCCCGTGCCTCCGCCGTGGTTTTTGGTTGCCGGCGGCGAGTCGCCGGCCGCCGCTGACCTGGCCAGGCCGGGGCCACGGTCAGGGTCACTGGCCAGTGGGCCATGCCGACGCCGCTGACCTGTTGACTGGACCTGGTCCAGTCAATGACAGGTGGGTCCCAGACCCCCCGTGTGAGTATGACAGTGGGCCAGCCCTGTCAGATAGTTAATTAGGTTAATAAAGATAATTAGTTAAACTAATGTGACTATGACAGATGGACCCCACTTGCTAAATAATCTGTAATTAGATTAAATTAACCCTGGTTAGCCCCTGAGTCTATGACAAGGGGGCCCCACATGTCAGGTTTGACCAGTCAGCCCCACTGTTGACTGCTGATGCAGTGATGATGTCATGCTGACGTCATAAAGCATTTTTCGAATTAATATTAAATATGTTAATTTCAGAAAATGATTAAAACTTTGAAAATTCATATAAAATAAGCCGTAACTCGGATGAAGAAGTTTTATACATGAAAGTTGATCAGAAAAATCCCACGAATCCGAATACGCTGTCCGCTCATCTGTCACATACTCCTAGCATGTTGAACATGGAACTTTTCTCCTCCGGATCGCCTGTCCGATAAATCCAAAGACCCGGGAAATATCGTCAGATATTCTCCCGCTCCATCTGCAACGTGTAGTACTGCGTTAGTGCATGCCTAACTCTGAATATTGCCATGTCATGCATCGTGATGCATTTGTCTGCTTTAAATTTATTGTTTCTCCCCCCTCTTCTTACCGATAGACCCCGAGACTGGCGGTGCTGCCGGGTACGACTACGTGACTGACGATCAGCCCTTTGCAGCAGAGCAGCAAGGCAAGCAATCCCCCTTGAGCATTCCGATATCGCCTATTCCTTTCCCTCTTATTCTTGCATTAGAATTTTGCTACTGTAGTAGTTAGCTCCTATTCTGATGCATAGCCTGCTTTTGATAAACTGTTACTATACCTGCAATCTTATCAACTTCTTAGTATAGGTTGATCAGTGAATCCCCAGTGACCCCTTAGTCCCAGTTGCCCCTGCTTCTTCATCGACGACTCGACGACTCGATGACTCGAAGACTCGGTCAACCGACCGACAAGCCAGGCCCCTCACATCACCGCACCCCCCCTTAGTTGTACGACTCTGCAGCGCTACTATCGAGTACCGAGGGTGACACCTCGTGAAGTACTCATGATGCTAGCTCTGTAGTGTAGCTAGTCGGTCATGGTTTTCGAGGGTGACTCCTCCTTCACCATTCCCGACAATGTCTCTGTCGTGCAACCCCTCAAGTGTGGGACCCTCGAGGGTGATTCCTCTAGGTCCACCTTGACGGTTACATCGAGCGGGGCCCCTTGAGGGTGATTCCTCAGGTTCCGTCTTGATGTTTTATACACACGGTTACTATGACCTGGTTACAGAAACATGTTGGTGATGGGTCGGCCCTGAGGGGTACCCACGGTTTGATGTTGATGAGGCGTGGACGTGCAGGAGAGGCCCTTGCCACGGTCCTCGAGGCGGGGCGACGGACCGCACTTCATGGGTCGCGCTTTCCCCGCATTAATAAAATGCTAATGGGTTGGGTACTTGATCTGAGTTAGGTCGTTGGCCTTAATACGCACTAACCTTCACGTGGGGAAGATATGGGCACTCAGCGTCGTTGTATCAGCCGAAGCTCTTCGGACGTCAGCAATGGAACGGCACGCGCCCGAGTGGTCCGCAACGGCATCGTGCTTGTTACTAAGGGGTGCTAGGACTGATCTCGGCCGCGTTCACATCGTGCAGGAGTGCAAGGGCAAGTGGGCCCACGAACCTGCGCGCTTAGGATTTAGACCGGCGTGCTGGCCTCTTCGTTGAGCCTAGGTGGGGCGACGACGTGCTGATATCCCGAGGCCGGGCATGACCCAGGAAAGTGTGTCCGGCCGTAGGTGACTCAGGCGTGTTGGGGAATATGTGGTGCACCCCTGCAGGGATGATTAATCTATTCGAATAGTCGTGTCCTCGGTAACAGGACGACTTGGAGTTGTACCTTGACCTTATACAACTATAATTGTGATTTAATTTGAAATGAATTGTGGCTCCGGGATTGCTTCCTCGCAGGGAGTCGAGGAAGGATCTCTGGGCGTGGTTACTTAATAAAATTGCTACAACAATATGACTATCTATGAGATACCAGTCTACTCTCTTCTAATGCTGCAAGATGCGGAAGATGCTAGTCTTCGATAGGACTAGGCCTTCTCCCTATCCTTGCTTTCTGCAGTCAGTCCAGATACAACCCTTCCCCTTGATACTGATGCATACTTAGCATAGTTCTGATGTCAGTCTTGCGAGTACTTTGGATGAGTACTCACCGCTGCTTTGCTTTCTCTTTTCCCCTCGATACGATTCCGCGTTCAGACGATGGAGCCCAGGAGATGGAGTACGCCGGAGACAACTATTACACCACCGCTGGAGCCTACTACTACGTGGAGAACGCCGACGCTCAGGAGTAGTTAGGAGGTTCCCAGGCAGGAGGCCTCGCCTCTTTCGATCCGCTGCTTATGTTTGTGCTAGCCTTCTTAAGGCAAAACTTGTCTAACTTATGTCTGTACTCAGATATTATTTGCTTCTGTTGACTCGTGCTTGTCAAGCTTTGTTTTCGAGCCCTCGAGGCCCCTGGCTTGTAATATGAAGCTGTATGACTTTAATTTGTGTCTTTTGTTGTGTTGTGATATCATTCAGTGAGTCCCTAATCTTGGTCGTACGCATTGTGTGCATGATTAGCGTACGGTCGAGAATTGGGGGCGCCACAAGTTGGTATCAGAGCCAACTGCCTGTAGGTAGCCCCCTTTCCAACTCCTTGGCCGAAGTTGAGTCTATTCATTGAAAAACTTTACTAACATAGTTGTGTGGCTTACGGGCCCACATCTCAATCGGGTGGCATTAGGATCTTTTATTCCTCATCTATACTCTGGGTTCTGACCTCTCTTCTCTTTCGGGTTAAAGATTTTATTAACTCTAACTCTAGGTTCTCGTAACTATTTCCTCCCGGAGAGCCCGTCATTCCAGATGATGGCTCGATTCATCAGAAGACTTCGAAGATACTCTCCGATGTTCTCCCGAGAACTTGTGCTCATCGCTTTTGCGATTCCCTTCCACCGTCAACCCCTATGAATGACTACATGCAAATTGTCGCTCATACTTTCATATCCAGTTGCACTTGTTATTACAAGGTACATCGAATTGTCTTACCGGGGATTCGTTCTTCCTCGGTTGATCATGTGTTTCACAGAATTCTTTGAAACGCTATTCGATCTTCTGTAATCCTCAGTAGCCTTTTGCCCTTGACCTTTCTCACCTGCTTGAATTATGGTTAATTCCATATGTCTAGCAATATTAAGTAAATCCTTTGTGGTTTTCATTTGATTTTATTGATGCAACCTGTGTGTGAATGCACGCAGTCATCAGTTGTTTATCACAAGTTATCCGTCCGGCTCAGACATCTTCCAAACATGAGTTGGTTCCCAACAAATCAACATTGATTGATTGCCCATCTAAGTCCTTTCATCTTACTTGTATTTGGTCGGAACATCTATTTCCGATACACCAATTTGGAAATCTTATTTCCTTTGGTAATTAAGCATCAAAATTATTCCGATGTTCTATAAACTGATGCCCTGCATTCTTTCTCCCTCTGATTGGGTACCGATACTCACATCAGGTCCTTTGTAGACCGCCAGACCCATTGTTGGATTATTATCCGTTAGCAT
The DNA here is from genome assembly GCA_039707655.1 of Elymus sibiricus. NCBI lineage: Eukaryota > Viridiplantae > Streptophyta > Magnoliopsida > Poales > Poaceae > Elymus > Elymus sibiricus. The sequence continues at coordinate 212,469,872 of CM077665.1, read as the reverse complement.
CCTTCACATTCAAAATTCTTGTGATGGTTTTCCCCTGATACATGATGCTATCGGTAAATTTTGTCTTCTCCCTCTGATAAGTTGTATCCTATGCTTTTGTCGACCATGCTCTGTTGTCAAGCATGTGTTAATTACTCTTGAAGCTTGTGGTATATGTTCCTAAGATGCCCCGATGGGTTGAACCTATGCCTTCCTTAATCCGTGTGGACCCGACAGTTTTCACGAATCACACTTTTGTGGTGATTTGCCAGATAATCTTTCAAAACTATAATTTCACCAAAGGCGAGGTGTAAATGGAAGGTGATGCATTGGTGAAGTGGGAGTCGACCTTGAACCTTGGGTTCATGCCCATGGAAACGATGTTGATCTTATCATACAAGCTTCTCCTTTCACATAATCATTCATTGTATGATTTGATATTATATCTTTGATCTTGTCCTTTACAACCGTGGTTCCGACCATGAATGTTCTTCTTTGATCCCATTTTTAGACCAGTTTGAGCACTTGTCTTCTGCGGATCAATACATCGGTCCAAGCTTTAATTCTGGTCTACATCCGAGTATTACCCCTGGTATCTCGAGAAAATCATGGAGCTACATAACTTCTTATAAGCTCCTCATCAGCTATGTTTTCCTTCACTGATTCCAGTTTCCTCGTGTTCTGAGTTGTTGGACACTCAAGGACACCGATAATTGAATCAAGTCCGCATTGAGATTCAACAACTCTTAGTAATCTTCCTTGCTTGTGAGTTGTGCTCGATCATGTCTTTCCAAGCTGTTTGGCTACATCATCATCGTCATGCTAAGGCTTGACCATGCTATTTATATCCTTCATCCCCGGAACACAATTCCAACAGTGCTCTAAGCTTACATCGAGTTTGCAACGTCATGTTGGTTGTCTTGAAGGCAATTTCGACTCTGAGCTAGCACTCTAAACTGTGGTCCCGACCACCCTTCGCTTCATCATTTCTTTGCTTGATGTCGTCGCTGATCGATTACATCTTCAAGAGACTTCTCGGCAATTGTGTCGTGATCATCATCAACATTCTGAGCTCTTCCAGAATATCATTTGAATTCATGATGAGGAGTTGCATCCTTGTCCGTGGCAATTGGTGTTGACGTTGGCAACTTCCTTGCCATCCCCTTTCATTTCTTTGTTCCCGTGTTGTTTCTAACCAGAATACTGACAAATGGAATGTGATGTGTAAATTCAATACTTATGGCATACCAACTCTATCACCTTGGAGTTAATGAACAATAAGTCCATTCTTAGTGTATTGACTGTTGAGTCAGCACTCTAACATTGGTCGTGCTACTTAGTCTGTATTTCGGGTGCACCTATCAATTAATGTTTAATGGTGGATGTTTCCCTCGAGCATACCTCATTATATCATTTGGTTTTGTTCACTCAATCGTGGAGATCCTTCTTTGTGGGAATCTTGACGGATTGTTGCCAAGGCCGTCAGCCACATCCTCATCCTCCTTGTGGTTCATGATGAACATTTAAGCTAGCGTTGGAAACCTTGAAAGCATTATCTTTGTGCCTAGCTCATGAAGAATATGTTTGATAAAGGAAGTGTTTCCTCTAAGTTCACGTGCATTTTACCGCCATGATTACGAGAAAAATTGTCTCGCTTCCTCTGGAATCGTTCCAATTAATTCATGCATGTGCGAAGTATTCTATGGTTTGATAGATTTGCTACCTTCACTCCATATGTATTTCCTAGCACGTCAGGCCACTGATTGATTTGATTTGTCCTAATCCAGACTTACACATAGAACTTTGATATCCTCTATGATGGTCCCCAATCAGGACTTGATGGCTTTCCATTCTAGAAACTTCCATGTGGGCACGAATGTCTTGACCTTGTGTTCAGATGTCTTGTAGTCTGGCTAATGATTCAAGTTTTGCTTCTGTCGTTCATTCCGAGATTCTTGCAACATCATCTCGTAGGTCTGTGTTGTATCCTTTTCTCCTCAGGCCTTCTTTGTCTGAAGTATCCTGACACTAACCAGATCTGAATCTCGGATAGATATGAGGGTTGGAACATTATCAAGAATTATAACTTTGGTCTTTATTACTCGGTAAGGGTTGTAGCTAGCACACCTGGCCGGATGACCTATTGTTATAATGCTTTGTTCAGCTAGGGTTGCCATTCTTCCATGAGGGAATTGTAAGACTTATTTTATAAGTTGTTCCTACTGGATCCTTGTGTATCCAAACTCCATCCTTTACTCGAAACACCATATCATTGCTATCCCGAAGCATGAATGTGGCATATCGATGTTCAAAAGGAATAATGTAAGCTCAATGCTAATTGTTTCTTGATCAATTATTCAAACCCCGTTGCTTGGGCATGTCATGGATTTTTCCTCGCCCCTTTTACCTAAATGGTTATCTACTTGCTATTCTGTCATGTATATCATGCTTTGTTTTTCCTTGGGAAAGATATACTCCTAAAAGTTGAGTATAAACACATTTTCCTTTCCATTGGTCTGTTTAATGTGTTGAACACATTTTCCTTTCCATTGGTTTGGTTGATCTAATAATCACATTTTCTTTTCCATTGGTCTGTTTAACCTTTCATGAGTTTATATGATCTAAGCAGTAATAATTCTCTGCTTAGGTAAACACCTCGGTGAACAAGTCTGTCAGTAAGATCATGTTACTATTGTTGATAACATTCCGGTAGCCGCAGGTGGACGAGAACTTTGCCTATTGGTCCGCCTCGTTTCTACGAGCAGGAAAATGGTCCTATTCGTCCCCCGCCCTTGGTACCGACGTTGTTGCCAACATACCTGACCAGCTATCCTCTGACACGTCTTCTTTCATGACCGTGCAAGTTGTCACCGCTCTTCCTGCTCTTAACCACATGGTCGGCCCATAACCCTCAGTTCCACAGGATCGAAACCTGACTCTCCTGTACATCTTTGATTCCAAAGTATCCTTTGCACTTTGCTTCGTTTGTAATTCCCGAGCCACCGTCCAAGGGAATGATCTATTCTAATATCAGACGCAATAATTATTTTCGTTGCTCTTAACCCCTTTTCACCTTCTTATCAGGCATCGAATGATTGCCTACCCGTTTGAAACTTTTGAACCATCTCATATTGCTCTCAATGAATTCATTGAGTAACAACTCGAGAAATAATTCATGTCTTCTTCCTTGAGTTCACTGTCAGATGCCCAACTTGGTGGAGATATGTTCTACCAGAGTTTCTCCCTCTAATCGCATTGGTAGGACGATGAAGATCCCGAAGAAAGGATGACGACTTCATCAGGATGACCTGGAACAGAGAATTGAAGACTTCAACATAAGGGGATCAACCTCTTCGATGAGAGCAACAAGAACAAGAAGACTCGTTAGAATTTCGTGACCAAACTTTCACCCCCTTACTCTACCTCTAAATTCTCGGGACGAGAATTCTTGTTAGACGAGGAGAGTTGTAACACCCCCAGTGGTTAGCTACAGTAATCCCACATGATAATGCCAGGTCACCATGATTAGCAATGCTTAATCATCATTGGGATCTTTTCTCCTTTCAAATTCCAATTCAATCGAAATTCAAATTAAAGTGAAAATAAAAGTTGTTCAAATTTGAAAACTAAAATGTTCATTAAATAGCAAATAATTCATAACTAATTGTGTTAAGGAAAACAACATCACTAAAAATCACTAGATGACTCTATCATCCAAAAAAATAGTAGCCAAACCAATTATTTGATGACTTTAGTAATTATTTAAAATGTCAAACTGTTTTAACTAAGAGTAAAACTTTTTGTCGCAGTGCTGGATATTGCCACTTAATTATTGGACTAGGTCTCACATTTTTCAGAGGTGAATGGGTACTGTAAATAAAAGGAAACAGAAAAGAATAAAACAAACAGAAAGAACAAGAAATGGAAAAAGAAAAGGAGCTACTGGGCACTGTGGCCCAAGTGCTACAGGCTGGCCCGGCCCAATCCGGCCAGCCTTTCTCCTTCCTCTCGCCCGCAACAGAAGAAGGCCGGCGCGCCATGGCGACCGACTCGCGCACGCGGCCACCGAGCCTCCCCTGCTGTCGTGGAGGATAAGAACGGACCCGGCGCTCTCCCCCGCACCCCCACAAACCCTAGGACCCCTAGTTCCCCCTCTCTGATCCTATCCTTGCTCGCGCTCGAGCTCACCCGAGCGGATCCATGGCCACGCCATGGTGAAACCGCGGCCACAGTCCTCCTCGCCTCGCTCCGACAAGTCCAGGAGCCCCGCACCGTTTCCCTCGCCCCCCCCCCCCCCCCCCCCCCCCCCCGTGCTCTGGAGCGGGCCCCAAGAGCTTTCACGCCGCCGCTTGCTCCCTTCTTCCTCCTCGGACCCGCAAGCTCGCCGCCGTCGATTCTTTCCCCTCCGAGCTCCTCCGGCCTTCCCGAGCCTTCCCGTCAATGCTGTGAGCTACCCCGCGTCCCCCTCTTCCTCTCGTTGCTCCCGTAGGCCAGCGTAGGGACCTCCCACCGTATCCGAGCTCCGGCCGCCGCCATGGACGATGTGGAGCTCACCGCAGAGCCGCTCGAGCAGCTCTGAGCTGGCCAGCGAGCTCGTGCTGCCCCCCTGAACCCACCCCGCGCAAAAGCCCCTTCGTTTGCTCTCTGTTTGCGCCTGCCCGAGCTGACCCGAACGCCACCGCCGCCAACGTCGATGTAGCGCTCGACTCCGGCCACCTCCGGTCCAACTGCTGCCCCCATTCGCTGCGGCTCGTCGCCAGGAACTCGTAGGACTAAACCGCGCTCGATTTGGTGCGCTGTAGCGGAAACCCGAGCCACTCCCGTGCCTCCGCCGTGGTTTTTGGTTGCCGGCGGCGAGTCGCCGGCCGCCGCTGACCTGGCCAGGCCGGGGCCACGGTCAGGGTCACTGGCCAGTGGGCCAGGCCGACCCCGCTAACCTGTTGACTGGACCTGGTCCAGTCAATGACAGGTGGGTCCCAGACCCCCCCTATGAGTATGACAGTGGGCCAGCCCTGTCAGATAGTTAATTAGGTTAATAAAGATAATTAGTTAAACTAATGTGACTATGACAGATGGACCCCACTTGCTAAATAATCTGTAATTAGATTAAATTAACCCTGGTTAGCCCCTGAGTCTATGACAAGGGGGCCCCACATGTCAGGTTTGACCAGTCAGCCCCACTGTTGACTGCTGATGCAGTGATGATGTCATGCTGACGTCATAAAGCATTTTTCGAATTAATATTAAATCTGTTAATTTCAGAAAATGATTAAAACTTTGAAAATTCATATAAAATAAGCCGTAACTCGGATGAAAAAGTTTTATACATGAAAGTTGATCAGAAAAATCCCACGAATCCGAATACGCTGTCCGCTCATCTGTCACATACTCCTAGCATGTTGAACATGGAACTTTTCCCCTCTGGATCGCCTGTCCGATAAATCCAAAGACCCGGGAAATATCGTCAGATATTCTCCCGCTCCATCTGCAACGTGTAGTACTGCATTAGTGCATGCCTAACTCTGAATATTGCCATGTCATGCATCGTGATGCATTTGTCTGCTTTATATTTATTGTTTCTCCCCCCTCTTCTTACCGATAGACCCCGAGACTGACGGTGTTGCCGGGTGCGACTACGTGACTGACGATCAGCCCTTTGCAGCAGAGCAGCAAGGCAAGCAACCCCCCCTTGAGCATTCCGATATCGCCTATTCCTTTCCCTCTTATTCTTGCATTAGAATTTTGCTACTGTAATAGTTAGCTCCTATTCTGATGCATAGCCTGCTTTTGATAAACTGTTACTATACCTGCAATCTTATCAACTGCTTAGTATAGGTTGATCAGTGAATCCCCAGTGACCCCTTAGTCCCAGTTGCCCCTGCTTCTTCATCGACGACTCGAAGACTCGGTCAACCGACCGACAAGCCAGGCCCCTCACATCACCGCATCCCCCCTTAGTTGTACGACTCTGCAGCGCTACTATCGAGTACCGAGGGTGACACCTCGTGAAGTACTCATGATGCTAGATCTGTAGTGTAGCTAGTCGGTCATGGTTTTCGAGGGTGATTCCTCCTTCACCATTCCCGACAATGTCTCTGTCGTGCAACCCCTCAAGTGTGGGACCCTCGAGGGTGATTCCTCTAGGTCCACCTTGACGGTTACATCGAGCGGGGCCCCTTGAGGGTGATTCCTCAGGTTCCGTCTTGATGTTTTATACACACGGTTACTATGACCTGGTTACAGAAAACATGTTGGTGATGGGTCGGCCCTGAGGGGTACCCACAGTTTGATGTTGATGAGGCGTGGACGGGCAGGAGAGGCCCTTGCCACGGTCCTCGAGGCGGGGCGATGGACCGCACTTCATGGGTCGCGCTTTCCCCGCATTAATAAAATGCTAATGGGTTGGGTACTTGATCTGAGTTAGGTCGTTGGCCTTAATACGCACTAACCTTCACGTGGGGAAGATATGGGCACTCAGCGTCGTTGTATCAGCCGAAGCTCTTCGGACGTCAGCAATGGAGCGGCGCGCGCCTGAGTGGTCCGCAATGGCATCGCGCTTGTTACTAAGGGGTGCTAGGACTGATCTCGGCCGCGTTCGCATCGTGCAGGAGTGCAAGGGCAAGTGGGCCCATGAACCTGCGCGCTTAGGATTTAGACCGGCGTGCTGGCCTCTTCGTTGAGCCTAGGTGGGGCGACGACGTGCTGATATCCCGAGGCCGGGCATGACCCAAGAAAGTGTGTCCGACCGGAGGTGACTCAGGCGTGTTGGGGAATATGTGGTGCACCCCTGCAGGGATGATTAATCTATTCGAATAGCCGTGTCCTCGGTAACAGGATGACTTGGAGTTGTACCTTGACCTTATACAACTATAATTGTGATTTAATTTGAAATGAATTGTGGCTCCGGGATTGCTTCCTCGCAGGGAGTCGAGGAAGGATCTGGGGCGTGGTTACTTAATAAAATTGCTACAACAATATGACTATCTATGAGATACCAGTCTACTCTCTTCTAATGCTGCAAGATGCGGAAGATGCTAGTCTTCGATAGGACTAGGCCTTCTCCCTATCCTTGCTTTCTGCAGTCAGTCCAGATACAACCCTTCCCCTTGATACTGATGCATACTTAGCATAGTTCTGATGTCAGTCTTGCGAGTACTTTGGATGAGTACTCACCACTGCTTTGCTTTCTCTTTTCCCCTCGATACGATTCCACGTTCAGACGATGGAGCCCAGGAGATGGAGTACACCGGAGACGACTATTACACCACCGCTGGAGCCTACTACTACGTGGAGAACGCCGACGCTCAGGAGTAGTTAGGAGGTTCCCAGGCAGGAGGCCTCGCCTCTTTCGATCCGCTGCTTATGTTTGTGCTAGCCTTCTTAAGGCAAAACTTGTCTAACTTATGTCTGTACTCAGATATTATTTGCTTCTGCTGACTCGTGGTTGTCGAGCTTTGTATTTGAGCCCTCGAGGCCCCTGGCTTGTAATATGAAGCTGTATGACTTTAATTTGTGTCTTTTGTTGTGTTGTGATATCAATCAGTGAGTCCCTAATCTTGGGCGTACGCATTGTGTACATGATTAGCGTACGGTCGAGAATCGGGGGCGCCACACTTAGTGCCAAACATTTTAATAACTTCTTCTTCTAACACTTGAGCACAATTTTTCTTTCCATCATTTTCACGAAAGACATTAAAAAGATGGCGCATATGAGGCAACCTCAATTCCATTTTTTTGTAGTTTTCTTTTATCGACCAAACTAGTGAAAAACAAGAAACTAAAAGATTCAATCGCAAGATCTAAAGATATACCTTCAAGCACTCACCTCCCCGGCAACGGCGCCAGAAAAGAGCTTGATGTCTACTACACAACTTTATTCTTGTAGACTCGTGTTGGGCCTCCAAGCGCAGAGTTTTGTAGAACAGTAGCAAATTTCCCTCAAGTGGATGACCTAAGGTTTATCAATCCATGGGAGGCGTAGGATGAAGATGGTCTCTCTCAAGCAACCCTGCAACCAAATAACAAAGAGTCTCTTGTGTCCCCAACACACCCAATACAATGGTAAATTGTATAGGTGCACTAGTTCGGCGAAGAGATGGTGATACAAGTGTAATATGGATGGTAGATATAGGTTTTTGTAATCTGAAAATATAAAAACAGCAAGGTAACTAATGATAAAAGTGAGCACAAACGGTATTGCAATGCTTAGAAACAAGGCCTAGGGTTCATACTTTCACTAGTGCAAGTTCTCTCAACAATACTGACATAGTTGAATCATATGTAAATCCCTCTCGTGCGACAAAGAGTTCACTCCAAAGTCACAAATAGCGGAGAACAAACGAAGAAATTATTGTAGGGTACGAAACCACCTCAAAGTTATCTTTTTCGATCAATCATATGAGCCATCCCCATTAATTGTCACGAACAGCCCTAGAGTTCGTACTAGAATAACACCTTAAGATACACATCAACCAAAACCCTAATGTCACCTAGATACTCCAATGTCACCACGAGTACCCATGGGCTTGATTATACGATATGCATCACACAATTTCAGGTTCATCATGTTCAATCCAACACAAAGAACTTCAAAGAGTGCCCCAAAGTTTCTACCGGAGAGTCAAGACGAAAACGTGTGCCAACCCCTATGCATAGATTCCCAAGGTCACGGAACCCGCAAGTTGATCACCAAAACATACATCAAGTGGATCAATAGAACATCCCATTGTCACCATGGATATCCCATCGCAAGACATACATCAAGTGTTCTTAAATCCTTTAAAGGCTCAATCCGATAAGAAAACTTCAAATGGAAAACTCAATTCATCACAAGAAGATAGAGAGGGGAAAACTCCATATGATTCATCTATATTAATAAAGCTTGCGGTACATCAATATCGTGTCATCTCAAGAACACGAGAGAGAGAGAGAGAGATCAAACACATAGCTACCGGTACATACCCTCAGCCCCAAGGGTGAACTATTCCCACCTTGTCATGGAGACCGCCGGGATGATGAAGATGGCCTCCGGTGATGGTTTCCCCCTCCGGCAGGGTGCCGGAACGGGCTCCCGATTTGTTTTTCGTGGCTACAGAGGCTTTCGGCGGCGGAACTCCCGATCTAGGTTTCTTTCTGGGGTTTTTGGTATTTATAGGAATTTTTGGAGTCGGTCTCACGTCAAGGGGACTCCCGAGGGGCCCACAAGCCAGGGGGGGCGCGCCCTAGGGGGGCGCCCCCTAGGCTTGTGACTGCCTCGGGACTCCTCTCCGGTATCTTTTTGCTCCAGTATTTTTTATATTTTCCAAAAATATTCTCCGTAAATTTTCAGCTCATTCCGAGAACTTTTATTTCTGCACAAAAAACGACACCATGGTAGTTCTGCTGAAAACAGCGTCAGTCCGGGTTAGTTCTAATAAAATCATACCAAAATCATATAAAATTATTCTAAACATGGCATGAATACTTCATAAATTATAGATACGTTGGAGACGCATCACCATGATGCATGTTGTGGGTCCAGCTAAGTGCGATGCACGGCACGGGCATTTGTGGATAGGCCCCACGTCAAGCGGCACCAAGTTTTGAAGAAAATGAAGGAACGGGCCCCGCACTCCGTCCGCATGCTGGACTCGTTCCCTTCCACTGGCTAGATCTAACATGCGAGATGGCCTCATTTCCACATAGTCCGCATGCTACTGCGGCGTCAGCTCTGCGTAGGTGGTGATGAGCCGGCGGACCATCCTGACGGAGAGGGAAGTGTGAGAGGAGGCGGAAGGGCTCAGGTGGCGGCAGAGAGAGGGAGAAGGCGGATGTGCTAGAGCTGGGGGTGCCGGCCGGCTTACATAGCCAGCCTCAAGCTCGGGCGGCGAGCCGGAGCGGCGCCACGCGGCCTTCACACCACGGCGACGGTCGAGGCGCCCGTCGGACCGTCGGGTTTCCTGGCAAGTCCGCGTGGGGCCACGCCGTCAGTATGGTTAGTTGAGTTTTTCCCTAATTTTTGTAGGGTTTTCCTTTGTTTTTGTTTTTTTAGACAAGAGGGTTCATCGTTTTTTAGTAACAGGGGGTTTTCCTTTGTGAACTAGTTTGCGGCCTGTGGGCTCCGTGTCATCCCCAACCCCTCCCCCCCACCCACCCACCCACTCACACAACGCCCCGCCGCGAACCGGCCGCCTACTCGCCTGGTCGCTCTTGACGGTTGGAGCAGAAGAACGCGGCGTGAGATTGGAAGGCTGCGAGCAAGCACCAGGCGACTACCGGCGGCCAGGCGAGGTGAGAAACCCTAACTTGTAATCTTCGACTCCTTTGTTCCTTCTTGTGTTGCCGTTTAGGGAGCTGGATCTGGTTTTAAAGTCGGGGATAAGATTGTTAGGATTTTTAAATTGGAGGTTAGATGGAAGGCGATGCAGAGATTGAAGGAAGTTTTCAACATCGGTGGCTTGCTCGTTGTTTCTTTTCTAGGGTTTCGGTATTCCAGGGTTTTCATAACCATGAGGAAGCATAGCAGCAAATAGCACTAAAGAGTTCATTAAAGAATTTAAAAGAAAAATTGGCCTTGTGCAGGAAGAAACCGGAGGGGTGGGCTCAAAACTTATAGGTTGGGATAGTGGACTAAATCCTTTTTTGGCCGAAATTAGGATGGGTTTAGTAAGGCATCCATTAACTTCTAGTCCTAGATTGCAAGTCAACTAAACATTTGTCATATTATATTTACTGTACCTTTTGGATTTCTTACATAATATGAAATTTTGATCCAAATATTTGTATCTTTCTAGGAAAATAACAGTAACCTCTTAATTCTGTTGCCCAAATTAAGGTCATACTTTAAAGATTATAACTGTGGGGGCGTTCAAGGTGTGCGTGTGTACATTGGGTGGGCCGAGTAACAACGCTAGTAGGATTTATGTTTTGATATGACTTTTCTTAGAGATTACTGCTCAGTCTCAGACAGTACCTCAGTCGTGCCGCAGAGGAGGAGGAGCCAATGCCGCGCGTCGATGCTCGGGACGAGCCCATGCTGCCGGTCGACGATCAGGAGAAGGACATGTCTGAAGAAGCTGTGGTGCGGCGGGCACGCACTGCGTTGCGGCGTTATGAGGAGTGGAGGGCGAGCCACCCGCTCAGTTCAAGTGTATGATTCTTGATTACTGATGCAGTACCTCTGTTGATTATACTGTATGATTGTTGATTACTGTGTTTACATGCTCTATAAGCCCTTTCCTTCAATTCTCATCCTTTGTTGTTCTTCATTTTATTTTGTTTACATAGGTGGTGTGCATAACCTGTCGACATGACTGCAACAGGCCAGATGCCAATGGTTTAACATTTACCATCAAACTAGATGGGGGCACTTCATTTGTGGTACAACTAAGCATGTCAATTTTTACTTGTATTTTGTTTGTTCTCCTCTACTTTGAAGATCAATAAAATGTAGGAATTAAATAGCAATTAAATTTTACATGTACAGATCGTGCCATGCTACGCATGGCACCACTTCAGCGCCATCCAAGGCAGTTCATTGCTTTTTCAAGCGAGAGGGAGCCGCACGTATGTTTTTGACGTGCACAAAGGGAATTCAAGGGCGATGATTGTTGGTGACAACTGGCGCAGGTTTGTCGAAGACTTCGACCTGCGAGAAGGCGACCTAGTCTCCTTCGATTTGACTGAAGACATTCCTATGGTGTACTTCTGCAACCTGCCAAGGACATGCGATAAAAGCGAAGAGCATAAAGACCCTCTAGAATCAGCTGTCATAACGAAGGGAATTAATCTGATGGAACAAGAGGAGCTGAACCTACATGAACTTTTGGCGATGAAGAAAGGTTATATAGGTGCATTTTTTGTCCACCGCTTCACCAAGTCGAACATAGCAAGAAAGACGATGGTATGTTTTTGTTATATTAGTATTTTTTATTTTGTATGCAATATTCTTTGTTTTTTTCATGGAGAGAAAGATTAATGCTATGCTATTCTACCTGATGTGTGTTTTGCATATCCTTTTGTTTCCCATAAATGTAGATGTAGCCTTATGTAATATATGTAGATGTAGATGAAGATCCTTTTGTTTACTGTTCCTTCACATATTTGAACTTTTTCTTCCTATGATGGTGCATACAGAGATTACCGGCGAAAGTTGTCCACACCCTGAAGACCCCAGGGGATGGGGAGATACCGGGAGATGGGCTTGCTGGCATTCGTCTGTGCTAGGACAGTTTCATGCCGGTCAAGTAGAACAAGTGTGATGATGGCCGCATCATCTTCGGCAAGGGATGGAGTGATTTTGTCCACAGTGAAGGGCTCAAGATTGATAAAGCCGTTCTTTTCGGTTTCAAGACCACCACCCGTGAAGATCTTCAGATCAAGGTGGTTATGAACATCCTGACCGAGGGGCCACAAATGTAGCACGACAATGCAAGAGTGTACTTTACACTAGGTATAGTTTGAAAACTTTGTTGATAGCAGTTATGCATCTATGGGGTTACGTAACATACTTCATTCTGTCTTGGGTGGCAATGGCTATGAGAGGAGGACATGTTGCATTTAGAGTGAATGCTAGGATTGGGCCCTATTCAGGACTCAAAATAGGGCTTACACACATGGTTGCTTTATCCCCTCTTGTATTTTATTTGGTTTCTGTTTCCATGGCTATAATCACGAACGATGGTAATGCAAATGGAATTGTTAAGGGGGTTTTATTAAAAGACAGTGGATACTCAGCCCAAGGCACCCTCTATGAACAGTAATATCAAAACAAATAGAAAAAAAAAGGCTTAAACTTTGCAACATCAAAGCCGATAAAACTTTCTAGGTTCTTGCAAGTTTTCAAACCAAAATAACATTCGAGGAGCTCTACACAAAAAAACATTTCAGTTCTTCAAGTTTCGAGCACTTTTAGCACTGAAACCTGAAACTGGTTTGTAAATATTTCTCTACATGATATTTTAGCATGAAAGATTGCAAGCACCTAGAAAATTTGATCATCTTTGATGTTGCAAAGTTTTAGAATATTTTGATTCTTTTTCCTATTTTTTTGATTTTACTGTTCATAGGTGGTGCCTAGGCACCCGGGAGCTGTTACACCTTTCTTTTCATTAAAAATTTAAATCATGGAGTTAAGATGGGAGAACTACCTATGAGTGTTTGCATAGGAGATGCGCGAAGGGCAGTGATATATGTTTTCTTTTTCTGGCAAGCATGAAACAATTGATCATCTTCTTTTTTACATGTTGTTTCATGTCTTGTTGATGACTACTTTGGAAGTTGGATTAAAAGTTTCTCAAAGAATGACAAGAAATTAGTTATAGATGGTGTGTCAGCTGTGTTCTTGACTCTTTGGTAATGCAGGAATAATTTGGTACTACAAAATAAATGGTATATTGATCTTAAGATTCTTGTTTAGCTAATTTGCTTCTGGATCCTAGGATTATATTGCAGATGAAGGTGGAAAACAAGGAGGTGCTGATGTTGGGAGCAAAGATGCTAGAGCGAGTAGCAGGTGAATTGTACAGATCATCGCAAGTGTGGAGGCACATCGCACTGCGCTGTCGCCTGGGTATCTCCCAGCTATATTTTAAGTCCTCTACCGTAGTTCTATCTTTTGTACCTTGATGTTAAGTCTGGCTTGTCTTGCTATCATGTATGATTTGTGCTGCTAGTTGATGACTTTAGTTTCTAGCTGTAGTTTGTATCAGGGACTTGAAAGACCCATATGGTTTCTGTTAATGGAAAATCAGAGGGGGCGACCCTTGTTTTTATTAGAAAAAATAACTTTCTCTATGGATCAAATTAGGGAAGACAAAAAAATAAAGCGATGATACAGAGGCACTTAACCAGACAACTACTCCCTCCGTCCCATAATATAAGAGTGTTTTTGACACTACACTAGTATTAAAAACGCTCTTATATTATAGGACGGAGGGAGTAGAAGAAATGGATGATTTAACTTGCAGGAAATTTGAACTTACAACTTAGTAGCAGTATACAATAGTATTTACATCATCTCAGCTACATAAACAGAAACATTATAGGTTGACTAATTCTTCCTTCCGGTCCTCTTCGACTGCCTAGATGGTTCGACGTGCGGCTCGCACTGGCTCTCGAACCCCTTCTGGAAGTTCACCAAGCGCATGTATACATCATAGGTGGCATACGCGTCCATGGAAGCATAATAGATGTTATTCAAGGGCAGGGGCGCTTCCCTCCATATACGGTGCTCATCTTCTGTGATACCATCCTTCATCTTGTTATAGCTATGGTGGATGATCGAACCAGCAAAGTCAGCCAAGCCATAGTTTGACTTAATCTTCACTGGATTGGGCACTCTCCACATAGTCTTGATATCCATGAAGTTTCCTACCACCAGACCAACACGTTTAAGCATTGTACGGTCATTGACAATGTCAAACCTAACAAAGGTGTACTCTTTGTCAAGCAAGAAGGCGACCAGCAGGCCGCAGTGCTCATCAGCAACGCTTATGTGGTACAGGAGGACGTGGATGCCAACGCATAACTGGATCATGGCAGCCATCTGTGTCGGACCCCTAGGCCAGGTGAACTCCACATCCAGTCCAACTATCTTCTGGTCGTCGTTCTGCAGCCAGTGCTTGAATCTGCAAATGCAGTACTCAACACAGCTGGCCTTGTTCATGTATTTCGCAACAAGTTCGGTATTGCCATCTGCCCTGACAGCGTAATCTTTCACGAACGCCATGCTGAAGGACTGTGATTGATGAAATCAGTATAAGACATGAAGCATGACAATAACATTGATAACAGAAAGCTGAGATGAGGATAATGGTAGATAGTATACTGATTCTGGCGCTATTGGAAATTTATCTCAACAAGTGCATCAACAATTTAACTAAAAACATGTACTCCCGCTGTAAAAAATGTAAGATTAGATCACTAAAGTAGTGAACCAAAAGATGTTATATTTACTTACAGAGGTTAGTATCTGTGAAACTAATGTAAACAGGTGTATCAACACTTAAGAACATGTAACACGGGAACAAGAAATTGACAAGGCAACGGACTAGATGTTGCATGCATACGAATCTGTGTGCAAAATTCTCATAAGGCGATGGACTAAATTTTGATGAATCGGTGTGCACAAAATAGAGAAGCAGGACAACAATAAATTGACAAGAAGAAGAAGGCCAGCGTATGTGCTGGTACTGGAGACCTACAAACGAAATTGATAGGAAGGAAAACTCACCAATACAGGGAGAGGGGGCGACGCAGAGGAAGAGGGAGAGGGGGCGACACAGAGGAAGAGGAACCGCTGTTTGAGAGTGGTGGCAGTATGGACGAAGCACCTTTGCGCATGCCCGTCTAAATACTCGTTGGGACGGGACTCCTCGCTTTCCTTTTCTTTTTGAGTTCTCTTTCTTCTTTTTTTGGTAGCAGGATTTCCTCGCTTTCCTTTTTCATGTTTTTTTTGAATGGGCTCCTATAAGAAAGTAGAAGAAGCCCAAACGCTTCAAGGTTGAGGCTACATTACGTGATCTAAATTTTCTAAAAAAATCATCAATCTAAAACTACCTCTTCGTGAGATCTCTACGTGATCTAAAAAAACTACCTCTTTGTATCGTTTGTTTACGGTATATCCCAGAGTCCCACGATTTCTTTCTGGTTGAGTTAATTTTTTTCCTTGGTCGGTTGTTAGAGAATCCCTACTATAAACACACGGTCTCTTCACGGCATAGATCATGATCCGAATTCCCACCGTAACCCACACCTCCCATACCTAGCCTACCACGACGACACCGAACTACCACCCCACGCCGCCCAAAGTAACTCCCAGATCGGAGAAGCCGACGAAGCCATCATCTTCGAAGCCTGCTTCGGCGAATCCAGAGATGAAGGGCACGCCAGAGAAGCCAATGAAAGAGAAGGGCACGTCGGACAAGCATAAAATGAAAGAGAACGGCAATGGAGCCTGTCGCCATCGAGAGAATCCTCCGGTAACGAGCGAGATGGTTCTATTCTGTATACTCCCTCTTTCCCAAAATCTTGGGCGTCTAATTTTTTGCATGCAATCCATAATTTACAACACACTTGACTTTTTCTCTCAATTAGTTACAGCCATAACAAACTATCCCTATTTTACTGGAAGGGAGATCGTGGATGCCTTCCTCTCTTCTTACTTTTTAGTCGTGCATGCCTCTTTCTCTAATGATCAACGTGACCTAATTTGCTCTCGTCTACTGTACCTGTACTTATGGAAAGTAAGGAGTATGTGCTCTTGAATGCTTGCAATGGAACAACTACATTCTTTTATTGACTTTATCTATAAACTGTTGTCTTCCGAACATCTATGCGGTTATTTTCGTATGTTTGGTGCCTGAACTTCAGTAGTCTATATAGACCAAACTCTGCTCGTTCTACTAAATAAATATTCTTGTATCGTTTGTCGAGATAAATGAATAGCTTCTTTTTATATGTGTTGTTGATTATAAGGCTGAGAAGCTTTATGAGATTTCATGCAGTACCATGGAGCACAATTTTTATATTCGCATAGATTAAATCTAGTTTGTTATATCATTGTTTATACATATACCATACAAAATCTAATCATAATTTTGGCACATTCAGGGAACTCAGGTTGCTTCTTTGCTGCAACATCAGAAGTTCATACAAGAATTAAACACACAACAACGGACGTAAATCATGTTGATAGGACTGGGTGAACTTCTCAAGACACCTAGCATGAAAATGAGACGCTTACTATGCCAGGCCATTGCTTATTCATATGATGCAGAGCAGGATGCCTTTATCATTAATGGGAGACCATGTAGGATCACACTACAAGATGTAGAGCATATAACAGGCCTGCCCTGCATGGGGAAGAAACACGTCCCTTCAAATCACAACGATACTGTGGAGTTGTGGAAGGAACTGAAAGTCCCCAATGACACAAAAGTAACTTTGAAAGGATTGCTAGCCAAGATGAAAGGCGACAACACACCTAATTTTGTCAGGCCATTTCTCTTGTACACCATAGGCAAATATCTATGCCCGACAACACAGCAGTATGTGGACAACAGATACCTTGGGATTGTTAGAAACGTTGAGACGATAAAGAGCACAAATCTTGGGCAGCTAACGCTTGACCATCTTATGGCTAGCGTCAAGAAATTTGTAAATGGTGGAGCAAATCTGGAGGGGAACCTACCACTGCTTCAGGTAATTCTTTGTATAGTACAATTATCAGTTACCTAAGTTACATTATGTGATATACGGCAAAGTTTTCTAAACTGGTTTTGTTGTCATGCAGACGTGGTACTACGAGAAGTTCAGGGTGCACCAATTGGACTCCAGCATCTCATATGCATCAAGGTTAAGGCCGCTGATCTGGAACTGGAGTGAGGAGAAGGCACACAAAGTTGACAACATAATCAACAAAAAATATATAGGAGTTGGAGAGGTAAAGTGTCAGTATTTTTTCCCTGGATTATCTAGCATATATTTCGAATCATACTAACGACACTAAACTGCAGTATGTTGAGGACCTGCTGTGTCCTTTCAACCCACCACCAGATGGTACGCCGGCCAAACCAAAGACTGACGGTCAGGTAAACGAGTTGCATCAGGCACAAATTTATATTGTAACTTTGCAAGTACAATCAAAGTTATATGCTTCTAACTGCTTGTAAGTTGCAGGATAAGGCACTCATCGGCCGTGTATTGGGTAATTTGAAAGAAATTGCCTCCATCGTGCGGGAAGGGGGTGCACAACAATTCGATAGGATGTGCACCCTTGAAAAAAAATTGACGAGTGCCTTAGGCGTACCCTTGCGAACGGCAGACGCGTGGACGACCTCATCACATAATTCAATGTAAGCATACCTTTATGATCTTCCAAATAATTTTTCTATCAATACTCCCTAGATCAACACTTTATTTTTTCAGAACCACCGCTATGGAATATTTGATGCTGATCGCCCAGGAGTCGAGGACATACATCTATCTGACCTGGGAACAAATGCTGACCCAATGGAGGTCCCAGCATAGAATGCTCCTCACCGGGGAAAACAAAAAGATGACACGGAGGTCACTGCCAAAGGCTTTTCGGCTAAGGGAATACAAAAAGATGAAACAGATTCCCCCATGAAGAATGTTGATGAAGATTTGCAGGCTGCTCCTAGTTTGCATTCGCGAAAGCATTCCAAAACCACCACAAGCCTTGGAGCTTTCATGGTGATACACATTTTACAGTAAACTGCTTTGTTTTAAGTTAACGCAGATTGCTATCTAACATATGATCTTCCACGTTCAGGATAAAGAAGACAGAGCTGTTGCTGCAGCTTGCAAGGAGAGTCTCAGGAATGTTTCAGAGCTTTATAAAGAGGTGGATGCTTCGCAGGGTGCTCCGAGTTTGGATTCTCGAAAGCATTCAAAAATGACCCCAAGCCTTGAAGCTTTCCTGGTGATGCACATTTTACATTAAACTGATTTTGTTTTTAAGTTCACGCAGATTTCTACCTAACAAGCGCTTTATTTCGAATCACAGGATCCTCTGGATTTGAGGTACAGTAAGAATGTGCGAAAGGCTGAAGAAAGAAAAAATCAAGTTAATGAAGATGTGAGTATCGAGATGGGGGAAGAGGCAGGTACCAAAAGAAAGCACCGGTCTGCCAAGGCTAAGGGAATGCGGGAGCAGGAAGAACCCCATGTCTTCCCAGTTTATGAGGACAACTATGATGATTCCCTAGAAAAGCAGCGACAAAGTGTGGTTGAATCCATGCCACCAACTAGTGCGAGTAGTCGTAAAAGAGTTGTATCTTCATTATTCAAGAGTGAAGATTACATTTTGTACGATAGTGATAAGAAGAGAAAGAAAAACAGGACTCCATCGAAGTCTACCAACGATTCAAGGGACACAAACAATACAAAGAGGAAAAACCGCCCAAGCAATTTAAAAAATTCAGATACATGTGCTTCAAGGCTGGAGGGTGAGCTTGACAAGTTTCGACAGGATCGCGTGGCCGAAATTGTCAACACTTCAGATATTGAAAAAGAATTGGTGGTAATTGATGACATTGTTCTGCTACAGAAGCATTTGCAATGCCTCACACAGATAGAAGGAGACGAAGAAGACAAATGGTTGGGTGACTAAGTAAGATATTTCCCAAATTAGTTCATCAATTTCCTTTTGCACAATACAATGAACTTGATTTTCGTTTTAGGTGGTTGATGCTGTGATTCAGCTCATGTGTCATGATCATCCGAAGGACATAAGGGACGGGCAACTGGTTTACATTGAGAGGGTGGCCGGCGTCGCTATGCTCGAAAGAGATGGTAAGGTAGAGAACTGCCACGAGGATGCTTTGGCGGGCAGTCATGGAATAACAAAAGGCGACAACTACCTCAGACATGATCTGGTACCATATAACCATGACTTAAAACACATTTCTTTATCTTATTATGCATGTTGATCTGATCATCCTTGCTTTCTAGGTTTTCCTACCTACCAACATGACAAACACCCACTGGTTCCTTGTGGTCGTAAACCCCAGAAGGAGGGAGGTTCAGATTCTTGATTCACTTTACACCTACCTAGGACGCACACAAGTAAATCACGTGGTGAGATTTTAAACTTTTTCAATAAAATGCAGGATTTAACATCATACCTAACTGTGAATTGTGAGCAAGTTCTAATCCCATGGACTTGCAGATACGTGGTGTGGAAGCACATCTGAGAGCATTGCTGTGAATCAATGGACCACAAAGCCATGCATGGCAAGACATTAACGTGACCCAATGGATAGTAAAGTGTGTTCCTCTGCCAATACAAGAAGACATGTCAATAAAAAACATTAGCTTTTGTTTCTGTTTTTCATTGTTAATACATGAAATGCTGCTAACAGAATTAAATGTCGCGGTTCTTCTTGTGCACTCTACATGCTGAAGAACATCGAATTCTTTACGGGAGAAGATCTGACACTGAAATATGACTAGTACGTAGAGTAACAGCTAAATTTCTGTCAATTTTTTGAACCTACGGAACGATAGTAACATATCCTCCCATGCAGGCCTACATCGAGGATTAGAGAAGAGAGCTACCTGTTATGCTCTTTAATTCACCCTACAACAACTTGAAATCCATGAGAAAGTTGAAGATGTACACTGCTAGCCTATCGGATGCAGCTGCGGATGAAGATGCTGAAGATGTAAGCAGTTAGACCAGCAGTGGTTAATTCTTACATGTGGAGTGTACACTTGGCGATGAAGCGATAGAGTAGGGTGTGGTTTGGTTTTAGTCCCGAAGAAGGTTTCCTAGCCATGTTCTTAGTCCATTGCGGATTAATCAAGTTGTAATACTTCACAGTACTGGTTCTAAATACTATTCTTCAAATAAATTTTGTCTGCATGGCAGCACCTTCAAATATATATTTGCTTTTTGCAACCCGACTTTTTGTTTCAAGGTTAAATATTTTGGTCTGCATGGGAGCACCTTCAAAAATTTCAGCACCAACAGAACATCAAAATCCAGTGCGTGTTGACATACTTTGGCCGTAAGGTAAATATTTCGGTGAGTGCTGAAGCGAATGAAACTAAGTAAATTTCATCAAAACCTCACCGAAAGTGAAAACCATGGTGTCGTGGCATCTTGAGTAGTGCTAGACATGATCCAATATTTATCAACGAAATTTGATCTCACATATATGAGAGGAATAAGCTATGAGCATGAGTATGCAATATCATATGGGCAATAAAATAACTTCACAACAGAGATTAAAATACTTCACGTGTGAACACTCAATCACAGCTATGCCAGGAATTGACTTAGAACCAACAAAACAGAGCATAATGAAATGCGAACCTATCTTATTTTGACAATCTTGGTTGTATTCATCCTAACCAGTTTTTTTAGGTGTTCATCCTAATTAGTTTTTTAAGGAAGTTCATCATAATTAGCTAGGATGGTTAAATATGGCTTCAAAATTCTGACAGAAGTTGCGAGAGGTGATTTTCAAGATTCTGGAAGAATCACCGAAAAGAACTGGGCCTAAAGCAAGTAACAGAGGGGGCTTGCGCTTGATGGAATAATGTAGTAAGGCCAATATTGTCGAAGAAAATATATTACGGTATATTCCTTCCTTTTTTTGCACAATCGTACGTGATCTGAGGTAGTTAGGAATCCCTGTTATAGGCCGCTACGCGGTGGTTACGACTCCCTATAAATATGAATCGCAGCTAAACCTCCAGATCTACCTTGAAGCCCATCTACGCCGCCGAAACATTGCAACCACGGAAACCAGCAAAGACCGAAGGACCCGAAGGATGGCGCCAGAAGATGAATCCTCTGGTAACTCGCCATGCAACCCTAGTTTCGTTTTCTTCCCACGATCTCCCTGTAACCCCACCTTTTTTTCCTCCCACAATCTTCCACCTACGATTTTTTTCTGCAACCGTAGTTTTGTTTTATGCACACTATTTGCACATGTATGGAACTCAGGATGCCTCTTTTCTGCCATATGAGAAGTTCATAGACGGATTAAACACGCAGCAAAGGTTGTACATCAAGTTGATAGGACTGGGTGAACTTCTCATGACACCTCGCATCAAAATTAGACGTGTACTGTGCAAGGCCATCGCTAATTCATATGATGAAGAGAAGAATGCCTTTATCATTAATGGATGACCATGTAGGATCACACTAGAAGATGTGTCGCATATAACAGGCATGCCTTGCGTGGGGAAGAAGCACGTCCCTTCAAATCTTGACGATACTATGGAGTTGTGGAAGAAACTGAAAGACCGTAATGACACCAAAATAACTTTCAAAGGATTACTAGCCAAGATGAAAGATGGCATTGAGAGGGCAGCTGGCGTCGCTATGCTCCAAAGAGATGGTTGGGTAGAGAAGTGCCACGAGGACGCTTTGTCGGGCAGTCATGGAACAACAAAAGGCGACAACTACCTCAGACATGATCTGGTACCATTTAACCACGAGTTAAAACACATTTCTTTATCTTATTTTTATGCATGTCGATCTGATCATCATTGCTTTCCAGGTTTTCCTACCTACGAACATGGCGAACACCCACTGGTTCCTTGTGGTCGTAAACCCCAGAAGGAGGGAGATTCAGATTCTTGATTAACTTTTCGGCTATGCAGCACGCACACAGGTAAATCACGTGGTGAGATTTTAAACGTTTTTCAATAAAACACAATATTCAACATCATACCTAACTATGAATCGTGAGCAACTTGTCATCCCATGGACTTGTAGATACGTGTGGTGGAAGCACATCAGAGAGCACCACGGCGAATCAATGGACCACAAAGCCATGCATGACAAGACATTAACATGACCCAATGGACAGTAAAGCTTATTCCTGTGCCAAGACAAGTTGACATGTCAGTCAAAAATAGTAGCTTATTCTGGTAGACGGTTTCCTAGCCATGTTCTTATTCCATTGCGGATTAATCAAGTTGTAATACTTAACAGTAATGGTTCTAAATACTATTCTTCAAATAAATTTGGTCTGCATGGGATCACCTTCAAATATATATTTTCTTTTTTACAACCACACTTTTTGTTTGAAGGTTAAGTGGTTAATAGGTAAGTTAACTGAAATCTGACTTTTATAGTTAAGTTTCGTCAGAGTGAGGACAAGATTCACCTCTGGGATTTCAGCATGTGGCTCCCACATGTCATTCACACGCACAGAACCTACAAGGATTTTATCATGTGGCTCCCACTTGTCATTCACACACACAACACCTACAAGGTGTCATTCACACAAACACAACACGTACAAAAATACTTGTCGGTGGACCCATAAAGGACGTGTGACGTGACGATAAAACCCTAAAATACTTCTCGGAGGTGACGCAACATGTAAACTTTGTCGGCATTTGTTCAAATTTTGCATGGACCACTGGGATGGGCATGCCCACTTGCTGGCAAAATTTTGTGTCATTCTGAAGATGACAAAAAATTGACCTTCTTCACCGGAGGCCGTTCGGGTAGGAGCGAAGGGTCCGCCTCGAAGGACGTTTTTTTCGACATGCTTCGTTTGAAGCCAAATTTTTTCTACAGCATTGTACCAACACGAGAAGCATCCATGCCAAGTTTCATTGTTTTTCGACGTTGTATCGATTTTCTACGGTTTTAGCAATGATAAAACCATAAAATACTTCCCGGAGGTGACGCGACGTGTAAACTTTGTCGGAATCCGTTCAAATTTTGCGTGGACCACTGGGGTGGGCATGCCC
The DNA here is from genome assembly GCA_039707655.1 of Elymus sibiricus. Taxonomy (NCBI): domain Eukaryota; kingdom Viridiplantae; phylum Streptophyta; class Magnoliopsida; order Poales; family Poaceae; genus Elymus; species Elymus sibiricus. The sequence continues at coordinate 212,446,670 of CM077665.1, read as the reverse complement.
ACATGCTGGCATAATTTAGTGTGATTCCGATGATGATCAAAATTTGACCTTCTTCACCGGAGGCCGTTCGGGTAGGAGCGAAGGGTCGGCCTCGAAGGACGTTTTTTTCCGACATGCTTCAAATAGACACAATTTTTTTATACAAACTTGTACCAAGATGAGAAGCATCCATGCCAAGTTTCATTTTGTTTCGACGTTGTATCAATTTTCTAGGGTTTTAGCAACGATAAAACCATCAAATATTTTCCTCGCAAAAAAACCCATAAAATATTTCACTATTGCTACTGCCTGTTTAAGTGGTTTTCTAGGGTTTTCGCAAACATTAAATCATAAAAACACCAGGGCGGCACAACGGCCTCCCACAAGCGCCCCCTCTCCTCCCCACCACCCTCACCACCACCCTCACCACCACACACACGAACCAACTCACCCGCATCGTCGATTGGGGTATTTCCTAAAATATCTCTCCCCGCAAGCTCAAACCCTAGCCGCCACCTACCTCCTGGTCATCGTCGGCCTAACCTTGCTGGCCGGCGCGCCGGTCATCTCCCTCAATAGCCGTCCTTACCGCCTCCCTGAAGCAGCACGCAATCCCACTGCCCCCTGCAGTTGCCCGCCACACCTCGTCCGCCCCAGTCCTGCCGACCCTTTAGACCTCCGACACGCCGGCACTGGTGCCATCTCTAGGACCACCGCCGTCCTACGTCGACCCCGACGCGGCTACCTCGCCGGCCACAGATCTCTTTACCTTGGTGAGCCTCTCCTCCCCCTGTTTTTACAAAGATAGGGAAAAATATGTTAGTACCTTGCATGGTTGGTGACGCCATGGAGGAAGAGATTGGGGATCATCCCATGGGAGAGGATGGGAAGTAGCCAAGGGGGAGGGGGGTTATTGGGGTCCAGGCAGGTGACCAGAGTGGCGGAGCTACTGGATCTTGAAGGTGTAGTGTGGTGGATGGCACCGGTGAGGACCTGGCTAGCCACCAGCCAGGTTAGGAGGGATGAAAGGAGCATGAGGGAGCAGGAGGAGGGCCAAACCCAGGTTATTTAGTACGAAGAGGGGGTGGGAGGGGTAATGTGCCAAAATTTTGGGATTCATTTGCCCACCAGTTAATGGGCCAATAGCTATTAATCGGTCTGGCAACTGATTAATCGGTATGACAATCGATTAATCAGTATGACAACCGATTAATCGGTCTAACTGACCCATTAATCGGCCTGGCAAGTTAACACGATGAATAGGTGCTATTCGATTCGGTCACCCAACGAGTAGCGATTAACTGGCAAGTTAACTGGTTAATCGGACGAATTCTTGAACAGTGATTTTTGCTCAATATAAATGTGAAGTACTAATTTAATTGGTAATTGGTACTATGATTCCTCAATATAATTGTGAATTGCTAATGTTTTCGGTCAATAAAATTGTGAATAGCTAATTTGATTGCTCAAAATAAGTCTGAATTGCTCAATGTAACTGTCAATTGCTCAATATAATTGTGAATGCCTAAATTAGGAAGCTCAATAGAACTACTGTGATTTCTTAATATATTGGTGCATCAGTAATGTGAATGCTCAATTTGTTGTATGATTTTGTTCCCTTTTGCTGCTGCCTGATCGATTGATGGATCTTGTATGTGCTAATGGATGGACTTATAGATGGAGAAAGTACAGGAAATCAACACACCTTTGCTGCTCCCTGATAAAGTGGTTTGATTTAAAAGCAAGATTTTTTTAACTGGGTGCTCCTCTTCCCTGAATTTTTAGGACGGTTGACATTGACAGCATGGCTCCTATTCGTCGTCATGCCTCTCGTACCTCAACCCCATTCGTGGTGCGACTGCCTCCTGAATGGGTAATGAACCGGGCAGCAAGGATTATTGGCGCGGTAGAGAGATGGCAGGAGCGCTTGCAGAAACTGAGGAACATGCGGGCACTCGCAGACGATAACATAGAGCTCGCACAGGGCTTGGAAGCTTGCAGTGAGCGTATGTGGGATGCATTGATAGAAGCAGCAGTCATTGTCAGAGCGGAGGCGTGTGATGAAGAACTTGCTCGGATGCCGCATCAGAGCAGGCCAGCATTGGTCCTCAAGTGGGCGTATCAGGAGGCGAGATGTCCTAACCGGGTTCATAGAGGCCGATGGGGATGTATGAGGGGGATAATGCCGCCCAATATGCCCCCAACACCACCAGCGAGGATGGATAGAGTGCCCGGAGTGTGTTTGTTTCGATAGGGCAGCTTTGAGTAATTTGCTAATTAGTATGCATATTAGTTAACTTCGTAGAACTTATGGTTGGATGCTACATTATATTTTGCTAGCCCAGCAAGCTGTCATGAAAGCTTAGTTAACATTTTGATCCATACAAGCTGCCAAGGCACCAAGTTGGGCTACAAAAGGAGATGGAGTAGTCATTGAAGATGCTTGAAAAATACAGAACTACCTCTAGTATGTACTATTTGGTTTGTAATATGAAGTGTGTGTTTCTGATGTAGTTTGCATTGTTAGTAGGTAATGGATTAAATGTTTGTTAATCGATGTGCTTATTTACCGTTTGTCATGTTGTTTTTATGTGTAGTTGGCCATGAGTTTCAACCAGACTTTTTCTATCGCTAAGCGTGTGGGTTTATTCAAATTTTCTATCGCTAACTGGAAGTGTCGTGCAAGCTATTCACTTTCAGTTTCATGAAAATTTCAGCACCAACCGAATCACCGAAATCCAGCGAATGCTTAAATATTTTGGCCAAAAGGTAAATATTTCAGTTAGTGCTGAAACGAATGAAACTCAGTAAAATTCATCGAAATCTCACTGAAAGTGAAAACCATGGTGTCGTGGCATCGAAGTTGGGAGATGTGATTTTCAAGATTCTGGAAGAATCACCGAAAAGAACTGGGCCTAAAGCAAGTAACAGAGGGGGCTTGCGCTTGATGGAACAATGTAGTAAGGCCAATATTGTCGAAGAAAATATATTCCGGTACATTCCTTCCTTTTTTTGCACAATCGTACGTGATCTGAGGTAGTTAGGACTCCCTGTTATAGGCCGCTACGCGGTGGTTACGACTCTCTATAAATAGGAATCGCAGCTAAACCTCCAGATCTACCTTGAAGCCCATCTACGCCGCCGAAACATTGCAACCACGGAAACCAGCAAAGATCGAAGGACCCAAAGGACGGCGCCAGAAGATGAATCCTTTGGTAACTCGCCATGCAACCCTAGTTTTGTTTTCTTCCCACGATCTCCCTGTAACCCCACCTTTTTTTCCTCCCATGATCTTCCACCTACGATGTTTTTCTGCAACCCTAGTTTTGTTTTATTCACACTATTTGCACATGTATGGATCTCAGGATGCTTCTTTTATGCCATATGAGAAGTTCATAGATGGATTAAGCACACAGCAAAGGTTGTACATCAAGTTGATAGGACTGGGTGAACTTCTCAAGACACCTCGCATCAAAATTAGACGTGTACTCTGCCAGGCCATCACTAATTCATATGAGGAAGAGCAGGATGCCTTTATCGTTAATGGGAGACCATGTAGGATCACACTAGAAGATGTGGCGCATATAACAGGCATGCCCTGCGTGGGGAAGAAGCACGTCCCTTCAAATCTTGACGATACTATGGAGTTGTGGAAGGAACAAAAAGACCGTAATGACATCAAAATAACTTTCAAAGGATTGCTAGCCAAGATGGACGGCGACGACACACCTAATTTTGTCAGACCATTTGTGTTGTACACCATAGGCAAATATGTGTGCCCGACAACAGAGCATTATGTGGATAACAAATATCTTGGGATTGTTAGAAACGTTGACACGATAAAGGGCACCAATCTTGGACAGCTAGCGCTTGACTATCTTATGGCTAGCGTCAAGAAGTTTGTATATGGTGGACGAAATCTGGAGGGGAACCTACCACTATTGCAGGTAATTCACAGTAAAACAATCATCAGATACATTTTATACATTACGTGATCTACGGCAAAGTTTGTAAACTGTTTTTGTTTTCATGCAGACGTGGTACTACGAGAAGTTCAGGGTGCACCAATTGGACTCTAGCATCTCATGTGTATCAAGGTTAACGCCGCTGATCCAGAACTGGAGTGAGGAGAAGGCACAAAAGGTTGACAAGATAATCCAGGAGAATTATCTTGGAGTTGGAGAGGTAAAGTGTCAGTACTGTGCATGGATTATGTACCATATTTTTCAAATCATACTAATGACACTAAACTGCAGTATGGTGAGGACCTGCCGCGGCCTTTCGTTCCGCCACCAGATGGTACGTTGGCCAAATCGAAGACTGGCCGTCAGGTAAATGAGTTACAGCACACACAAATATATATTGTAACATTGCAACTACTACCGAAGTTATATGATTCAAACTGTTTTAAAGTTGCAGACTAAGGTACTCGTCGGCCGTGTATTGACTGAGTTGAAAGAAGTTGGGTCCCTTGTGCGGGAGGCCGATGCACAACAAGTCCATAGGATGTGCACCCTTGAAAACAAAATCAATGAGTGCCTTAGGCGTACCCTTACAATTGGCAAGCTCATGGAGGACCTCATCAAAGAATTAAATATAAGCATAGCATTATGATGTAAATCATCCGATTATGAGATTAATATAGTTGGAAATATACATGTAGAAAGTTTTTTCTAAATAACTTTACTATGAAAGCACCCCAGACTAACATCTGTTTGTATTTAGAAGAAGAACTGCTATAGAATATTACCAGGAGTGGAGGACATACGTCTCGCTGATTTCGGGGTATCTTCATACCCAATAGAGGCCCCTGCTGAGAATGCTGATCATGGTTCTAACAAGGGAAAACAAAAGGATGTCACGGAGTTCGCTGCTAAGGACCATTCTAACCAGGGAATACAAAAGGATTACATGGAGGCCCCCGTGAAGAACCTTGATGAAGATTTTGCCGTACGCATAGTAACTAAATTATTAAACAATCATTTTCGTTTCAGAAATAACATGTGATCTTGCACGTACAGGATGAAGAATTCTACTATGGTGCTGTCGCGATCAAGGACAATCTCAGGGGTATTAAAAAGCTTTTCAAAGAGGTGGATGATTTGCAGGGTGCTCCTAGTTTGGATTTGCAAATGGATTCCATAGGCACCACAAGACTTGAAACTTTCCAGGTGATGTACATTTTACCTATAAGCGAGCAAGAATCTGGTAGCTAAAGGCTAACACGCGGTTTATTTCATATAACAGAATCCGTTGAAGGCTACGTGATTGCGGGAGACTGAAGAACCCCGTGCCTTCAAAAATGATGATAGCCACGATGAATCCTTTCGAAAGGAGAAAGAACTAAGTGTGGTTGAATCGACGCCACCAAATCATGGCAAATTTAAGGATGACAAATACGTTGAGTACGGTACTGAAAAGGTAAAAAGGGAAAGCAAGACTCCATCAGAGTCTACCAATGTTTCCAAGGACAGAAATAATAAAAAGAGAAAAATCAGCTCTAGCAATTCAAAAAAAGAGGGCAGAATCTCCTGTACGGAAGAGGAGGGATAATCTAGACAAGGCTCGAATGGATTTAGTGGCCGAACTGATCAACACTACAGATCGTGAAAAACAAATGGTGTTAGTTGATGACATTGTTGTGCTATCAAAGCATTTGCAATGCCTCACCCATAGAAATGTAGCCGAAGATGGCATATGGTTGGGCAAGGAAGTAAGATATTTCACAACTTTGTTTATTGATTTTCATTTGTAAAATATAATTAACTTGATTTTTTATATAGGTGGTTGATGCTACAATTCAGCTCATGCGCCATGATGAACCATTTGACACAAGGGACGGGCAACTGGTTTACATTGAGAGGGTGGCCGACGTCGCTAACCTCGAAAGAACTGGTAGGATACAGAAGTTCTATGAGGATGCTTTGGCGGGCATTCCTGGATCAACACAAGGCACCAACTACCTGAAACATGATCTGGTACTGTAACCACGACAGCCTCCACATTTTATGTATTACTATAGTTACATGATCTAATTATATGTGCTCTCCAGATTTTCCTACCTACAAACACTTTAAATGTCATCTGGTTCCTTCTGGTCATAAACCCCAGAAAGAGGCAGATTCAGGTTCTTGATTCACTTTTCCACTATATGATACACAAAGAAGTAAATAACGTGGTGAGAATTTTAAGAACTTTCATTACAACAAAGGAATCAACATCCTACCTATGTATTAATCGTAAGCAACTTCGCATCTCATGGACTTGCAGATACGTGGGATGGAAGCACATCTGAGAGCATCGATGAGAATCAATGGGCCACAAAGCAGTGCATGGGAAGACATTAACGTGACCCAATGGGCAATAAAGCTTGTTTCCGTGCCAAAAGCTGATGCAACGTGAGTCAACAATATTAGCTTTTGTTTTTTGTTTTTGATTGTTAATACATGAAGTGCTGCTAACAAATGGAAAAATGTTGCAGTTCTTGTAGTGCACTGTACATGCTGAAGAACATCGAATTGTTTACGGGGGAAGATCTGACTGTGCATTATGACGAAGTACATAGAGTAACATCTATAATTCTATCAAATTTTTAAACTTACGGAACGGTACTAACATATCCTCCCATGCAGGATGACATCGACAAATTCAGAAGAGAGCTACCTATTGTCCTTGTCGATTCACCCTACAACAAATTGAAATACAGCAAAAGGTTCAAGATGTACCAAGCTAGCCTATCGGATGCAGCTGCGGATGAAGATGCTGATGATGTAAGCAGTTAGTCCAGCAGTGGTTCATTCTTAAATGTGGAGTGTACACTTGGCGATGAAGCGATAGAGTAGGGTGTGGTTGGGTTTTATTCCCGAAGAAGGTTTCCTAGTCATGTTCTTAGTCATTGCGGATGACTCAAGTTGTAAAACTTCAATATTATTGTTGGTTCCAATACTTTGCTTGAAATAAATTTCGTCTATATGGGGTCATAGAAATCTATATTTGCTTTTTTACAACCATGTGACAGTTACAATGTATGGAGAAGATTCAGACCAATTACAATGCACGAGCAACCCTAGAAGAATAATGGATTATGATTTGTTTATTTTTATATTTTTCGGTCACCAATGGCAAGTGACATGCCATATTGAATATGCTGCTTTGAAAAGCATGCTGATTTTAAAAAGAGATGCTATTTTGAATATGCTAATTTTAAAATAACATGCTGATTTCAAAAATAGCATGCTATTTTAAAATGAGATGCTGTTTTGAATATGCTAATTTTAAAATAACATGCTGATACCAAAAATAGCATGCTGATTTTAAAATGAGATGATGTTTTTAAATATGCTGTTTTCGAAATAACATGATGATTTCAAAAATAGTATGTTGTTTTTAAAATAGAATGCTATTTTAAATATGTTGCTTATAAATAACATGCTATTTTTAAAAATGCTGTTATGCGTATTTAAAAATAATATGCTGTTTTTAAAAATAACATGCTCTTTTTAAACATTCTGTTTTTAAAAATAACATGCTCTTTTTGAAAATAACATGTTGTTTTTAAAAATAACATGCTCTTTTTAAACATTCTGATTTAAAAAATAACATGTTGTTTTTAAAAATAACATCCCCTTTTAGAAAATAACATGTTGTTTAAAAAAATAATATGTTGTTTTTAAAAATAACATGCTCTTTTTAAACATTCTATTTTTAAAGATAACATGCTCTTTTTGAAAATAACATGCTGTTTTTAAAAATAACATGCTCTTTTTAAACATTCTGATTTTAAAAATAACATGTTGTTTTTAAAAATAACATTCTCTTTTTGCAAATAACATGCTATTTTAAAAAATAACATGCTCTTTTTAAACATTCTGTTTTTAAAAATAACATGCTCTTTTTAAAATAACATGCTCTTTTTAAAATAGCAAGCTCTTTTAAAAAATAGCATGCTATTTTTTTAAAAACAACACGTTTTTTTTGAAAATAGCAGAAACGTCGTTTTTGAAATATGAAAGCTTTCACTCCTAAGTTTTTCCACTATTTTTTTAATGAATTTTTTTACAACACATCAAACCTCATTTTCAAAATAACTCATACTAGACAACACAGAAACCTCGTTTTCAATATGAAACAAGCATCTAATCCATATGAAACCCGGTTAGATTTGAATTTCAGGAGCTAGCATCATTTCAAAATTATAGTAAAAAAAGAAAAATCATTGCAGCCTAAAGTAATGATATCAAGCAGGGTACACTACATGCCACATATATAGACTTGCGTCACATAAGTTCATTCTACCAACAAGCAGTTACGGCCAAGTTCCACTTAATACATAAATTAAATACGTAAGAAGTTCTGATCATCAAATACATATCAAGTTCTGATCATTAAGTACATAACTTAATATCCTCACATAACTAATAATGCATAAAACATGAAGAATCTTCTGATCTTCAGGTCCATGAGCTTCAGCAACATATCCATGCTCCCACCTGTAGCATATAAAGATTGGAAAATATAAGATGCAATACATATAAAAAATGGCATTTGGATAGACAATTTCATAAAATATGCTAAAATGCAAGCATCATGTAGCCCATAGGAAAATGATCAAACTTCATATAAGGCACCTTGTGATATAATGTACAGGTTAAATGATGAGTTCATTTGATAGTGTGCATATGACTAGTCAACATGGTAGAAACAGTATAACAAGTACTTTTACATGTCAAAAGATTGTTCTGTTCACATCTATATGGCATGTAAAGAATGAAAAATTTCAGATTGAATACATATAAAGATAATGACATTTGTTGATTGAGAACTCACAATATGCTAATTTGAAAATCACAAGGCAATCTGTCAAGCACACACACATACCAATTATAATACCAAGTTGACATAACTCAATGTTGAATTAATAATAATTTTGCAACATGCAAAATTACTGCTGCAATTTAGGAAGTAGTTAAAAACAGGGGTTCATACCCGCTCCCCTCTACGGTCGCACCAATGGGTCCCACCCGAGGAGAGGAAAATCTTGACTCCACCTCTATGGCACAAACTTAATTACACGTATCTAAAACCTTTAGATACTTACCAAATAATGGTCTTGGTAAATGTTCCTGTTCATGAGGATTGGGCAACTGGATACATTATTTTAGGCAAACTATATGGTTGATTGTGGGCAACTGGATACTTGGTTTTAGGAAACTGTATGGTTGATTGTGGGCAACTATGACACCTGAAAAGGGGATAAAGAACATACACATGTTCATTTTTGGAGGGTTCACAAACACTTCGCGGTTTTAGTTACGTCCCCATGACCAACTCCACCCTGTTCATCCTCATGAACAACTCCACCCTGCTCCCCCTCTATGATTAATTGCCAAGTATTTACGATCATACCAAAGGATCCCATCCCGAGGAGATAAATTTTTGATGCATCTCTATGCCACAAACTTGAAAGGTATATAAAAGCTTTACATATTAGCCAAATCATGGTCTTGGTAATGTTTATATTCATGAGGATTGGGCAACTGGATACATGGTTTTAGACAAGCGTATGGTTGATTGTGGGCAACTGGATACATGGTTTTAGACAACTGTACGATTGATTGCGGGCAACTGGATAAATGATTTTAGGCAACATTATGGTTTCTTGTAGCCAACCATGACACCTAAAAAAGGGATAAGAACATACACGTGTTTATTTTTGAAGGGGGTGACAAATAAACTTCATACAGTAAAAATAGTTCGTGGTTTTAGTTATGTCCCCATGACCAGCTCCACACCGCTCCCCCACTATGATCATTTTTCCTAGTATGTACGATCATACCAAGGGATCCAACCCCGAGGAGATGAAATTCTTGATGCATCTCTATGACACAATCTTAATTGAAAGGTATCTAACAGCTTTACATATTAGCTAAATTATGGTCTTGATAATGATTATGTTCATGAGGATTGGGCGACTGCATACATGGTTTTAGACAACCGTATGGTTGATTATGGGCTACTAGATACATGGTTTTAGACAATTGTACGATTGATTGTGGGCAACTAGATATATGATTTGAGGCAACATTGGTTGATTGTAGGCAACTATGACACCTAAAAAAGGGATAGGAACATACACATGTTTATTTTCGAAGGGGGTGACAAATAAACTTAATCAAGCAAAAACAGTTCATGGTTTTAGTTATGTCCCCATGACCAGCTCCACACCGCTCCCTCGCTATGATCATTTTTTCTAGTATATACAATCATACCAAGGGATCCAACCCCGAGGATATGAAATTCTTGATGCATCTCTATGACACAATCATAATTGAAAGGTATCTAAAACTTTTACATATTAGCTAAATTATGGTCTTGGTAATGTTTCTGTTCATGAGGATAGGGCAACTGGATACATGGTTTTAGACAACCGTATGATTTTGCCGCTGTAAAAGCTAGAGTTGTGCAGATGATGCATTTTACCAGTGCTGTAGCATCCTATGTACACCCTAAACAATTGTAAAAACCCTAACCACCTCATTGCCGAAAGAGTCTAAGCCAACACCCTGATTGTAAGCATAAGCAGATGAAAAATCAAGTCAAGTGCGAAACTTACCCTAAACGCCACCGCCGCCGTTGAGACGAGGAGATCGTCGAGGGAACCGTGGAGAATGGCGGGGAAGCGATGTCGCGCACACCAACGGCCTCCTTTTGTGTATAGCGTGCATCCACTCCGATGGCACCGCCTGGAACAACACCCTCACGAACGGCACCCCGTATGTGATCGTGGGGTCATCCTCTGGATGCTCGATCTTGGATCTGTATGCCGACCACTTGCGCCGAGTCCGTCTGCTCCATTGCCCAGAGGAGAAACTCGATGAACTCGACGGACTCCCGGCGGACTCCATCCCGGGTGAAGATGGCATCACTCTCGCTGGGTCTGAGAAACTTGGACATCTCCCTCACCGTCCTCGCCACCTCCCAGTCATTGTTGAACCAAGAAAGGATCTCGGTCAATCTGGCTAACTTCCGTTCGTTGCCGCCGGCGATGGTCGCGAGTCTATCGCACAACGCCATGGATCTGCTGAGGAGGGAGGCGGTGCTGGATTTGGACGAGGAGTGGAGAGACAATAGTTCTGCAATGGAGACGAGGGAGAGGAGAGGAGGATTTTATGCATTGGAGAAGAGGGAGAGGAGGGGGTGGTTTTCCAATGGAGACGAGGGAGAGGAGAGGTTATGTGGAGAAGAGGGCGAGGAGGGGGTGGTTTTCCAATGGGGAAGTGGGAGAGGATCGTGCGGCGGCAGTTTACGATTGGACGACATGGTGGCGCTATAACTCCCTTGTTTTTCTGAACTGAAAGAGAGTCCATCGCCGGCGGCCGCCTCGGGGAGGGCAGTAGATTTACTCTTGTCAAACTCTTCTTGGTCCCGAGGAGGCGGGAGAGCGTGAGGGAATCGGGGTGGATGGAGGGTGGGTGCGCGACTTGCGGTTCGATCCTGTCGGCGGGATGAAACCCTACCGCCGGCGAGGGTCCTCACCCTAGCGACGATGAACTTGCACTTGTAGGAGAAAAACCTGATCGAGAAAAACCTGATCGTGGATCCCAAAAATAGACCTGAAACTTTGTACCGAAAATACCCTTGAAATATTTTGGGAGGGAAAACCTGATCGCTTGAAAAAAAAATCTTCCGAAAATGCCCCTCGGGCGTCTATATAATGCAGGTGACATCAGTGTATTGCATTGCATCTCCACCGTCGAATTGGGTCCGACGGACGGCCCATATCGACCAGATGCAGAGTAAAAGGACTCTTAGTGATCTATAAATTTAGACCATGGCATTGTGTTCTATGCTCGGCAAATCAACCTTTGTGGGTATGTTTGGTAGCTCATTCTAAAGTGACTTACAATCTCTGCTTACTGAAGCTTTGAATCAATCAAGCATTAGCTTTACTAAGAATAAATTTGCTTACTGGGCCAATGCAGTTTGAGAAAACTTGCAACTAGAGTTTAAAATAAATTACCTACAAAGAAGAAGAGTTAAATAATGATGAACCTGCAGAATTTATCTTTTTTTTACATTGAAAATACTATGTATATGTTGTTGATACTCTGAGACTTTTGTTTTCATTACTTTATGAAGGTTCAAGTATTTGGGTTCTAGCCCCAGGTTGGACATGGTAGATGCTTATTGATTTCCCTATTAACCTGGTAGGATTAAAGCATTGTTGTTACTTCCCTACCAATATTAAGCTGGCAGTTTCTTATTTTCGAACATAAACTTTTTTTGTTGGCTGCTAGCTCGCTCTCCTTTTCTTTTGGGCAAAAGGAAGATCGGCATGCTACTTCATTGAATTTAGCAGACTCAGATGCTCTTTAACTTTGTATCGTTTTATTTCATATGCAATTGCAGAAGTCGTCGGGAGGGCCACATCCTCCTCTCGCGCTTCTGCTCTCCCGACGAGGCTGCCGCCTCAATCCGGTGCCCAGCCGGCTTCATCACAAACAGTGACGGAAGAAGGACCGCCTTGGAGCAGGCCACGACAACGGAAGTGGACAAAGGAGGCCATTGTTAGGTGCTCCCCTCTCTCTCTCTCTCTCTCTCTCTCTCTCTCTCTCTCTCTCTCTCTCTCTCTCTCTCTCTCTCTCTCTCTCTCTCTGGCTGATTTCGTCTGCCGTATTGCAGCTGGTCCGGGATCTGAGCGCATCAGTCGCGTCCATTGTACGTCGTCTAGTTGGCCGCGGCCATCCGCAAGAAGAGGAGGTGTCATGGCAGTCGGTGCTAACCTGTCTCCACTGCCTAAGATGTAGTATAGTTACTAACCATTTCTCAGTCTGTCTTGAATAAGCTTGTGTGTTAGCTTTGTAGCATGTACCTACTCTGCAATTTTCTATATGCAAGTTCTGTAGTAGATAGTACAGTAAGACATGGATGGATCATTTGCGTATATATTCCTGCACTAGATTGTGGCTGCAACATGCCAAGATATGACACTCTTTGTTCTTATCCTACAGATTAGTAGATTATCAAAAACAAAATGCCCCTAGACTGTATTAGTATTATGTGGCTAGATTGCAACTTTGAAGAGGCCAGCCTTGCCCTCTATCTGATTCTTGATCTATATATTTTCCTTTGGAAATGAAGAAGTTTGTTTTATGTTTTGTAGTCACCACCCAAATTGACTGTTTCATTAGTATTTTGCATGCCTTGTTATTATAGGTTTGTAAAAATGCAGTCTGTGAGATTGTACTTTTATTTATTCCATGCTTTGATTTTTTATCTATGCTTCGATTATAAAGGGGGCGTGTAGTAAATTTGAATTGCACACCTATGAGTTGATTCTTCTTGGGATTTGTTTTTCTAAACGAGCTTTCAGTTAGTAAGGTTCATACCACACGGGGGCGCGTGGCGTCCAGCAAGAGAAGGCTTCTCCTCTTCTCGTGCCGTCGTGCACCCCTCACCGCCGCCTGCTTGTCCTTCGGTGAGCCCTCATCCTCTCTTTTTCCTCCCCCAACCCTCTTCTCTTACTAACTGCTCCTCCTCCTCCTCTAATCTGTCCATTTTTAATGTTTCTTTATGCTCCATTTTTAGTTCTCTCTTTTTTTGCTTTGATTTGTCGTATGGGATCAATGAAACTTGAAATAATGGTAATTTACATTCTAAAAACTGTAGTCTCACTGAGTGAAGTATACATCTAATGTTACCTGAGTTTGCGTTGTCAAATGCTACCTCATTTTGAGTTGTCTCTCTGACTGGACCTCCCATTATCTTGGTTTGCAGGACACCATCGTGTCTCTTGCCGGCTCTCTCCTTGCCATCATCGGGAGGCTTGTGTAGGCCACTGCTCGCACAACTACTCTGCTGTGTGGACCATGACATCGAGATAGACCAAATGAAAAGTTGTGGTTGCACTCGGGGGTCCCGACCCCCGCTTATCCTATCCGTCTGTCCATGGTGAGATTCGTGCATTGTTGTGAGGTTGCATGCTTATTCAAGTCATTTGTCTATTCTAATTGTGATTCTCCTAGGGACTATTAGGCTATAGGGGTCAGGCAGCAACCTACCTGTGAGGCATCAGGTTGTTAGCAGTAGGCTGCCTGACAAGACTTGTCAAAGGCGTTGCTTTTTTTTTGAACAAAACAAGGCACCAACCGGTGCCAAATTTCATTTCAGCTCATAAGATAAGTACAACAGTCATTACAAAGGCCAGAAGATAAAAACAAGAAGAAGTACAACCATAGAGGAAGAGCTGAAAGGAGAAGCAAAGATAGGTTGAGGAAAAACTCAACCAGATGAACAACAAGCTATGACAACACTTGGCTATTTGGATCTGGCATGTCTATACTGCAACCCCCCATAGCTAAAACTATTGACAAAGTATTATAGATAAGAAAAGATCAGCCAAAAGATACATAGCTGCTTGCAGTTGCTGGTAGGCTGCAGGATGAGAGAACATCATCAGAGAGGTAGATCGGCAATAGGTTTGTTGAACCAACCTTCCCCAGCTCCTCATGAACAGAATACAAGCCTGTAGTGAACAATACAAGAAGATGAAAGCCAACACTCTCTGCAAAAGACAAAGAGAAAATCCTGCTGATAGGCACGTGAGAGTTAAAAACAATATATAGTATGCAGATTAACGCCCTGAATCTGAAAGTTAGAAAAAAGAGAAATCATAGGGCAAGACCGATGGGAATGAGCATAAGCCGAGCAAGAAATTTGGTTGGAAACATTAGATCTAAAAACCTGTTGTGCAAGATTGTGGGCAACACCATTAATTTCCTTGGAAATATGGAACACTTGGGCATTCAGATTAGTGGTGTCTTTAAAGAAATGAGCAAGATGATTCCTAATATTCCAAGTAGTAGCTGAAATATTTCTTAAGGCAGCAAAAGAGGCTAACGGCAGGCAATCCATGAGAAAAGTAGAGTTAGCAAGATTAAGCCTCAAAGCTATTTGCGTCGCGCAGTAGAGAGCCACAGCTTCAGCCTGCAAAGGAGTAGAGGTAGGAGGGGCCGAAGCCTGAACCTGCAAATTAAGTCCACCCTGATCCGAAGGTATGGAAATAAAAACACCTATACCTGTACCCACTTGCCCTGGAGATAGACATGGGATTTTTGACGACCTGAATGCTGCATCAGAGAAGATTTTAGTACCAAGAACTAACAAGTCAGACTTAAGAGTTTGACCCTGCAAGGGAAGAACATGATCTTCATGAACATCATTAGAGTGAGGCTGTTTAGAATGGGTACAAGAAGGATCAGCCAGAAACTCAAAGTTCAGAGTAGCAGCAACAATATTAACCTGATAAGGAAGATGCTTTTTTCCTATCAAAAAGGAAATCGTTTCTAGCTTTCCAAAGACACCACAAAAAATTTAAAACATTCTTAATGGAAGCATGGTGATGGTCCATCCGAGTAAGCGCAATAAGAATGGAATGCATAGTAGGATGCCCTTGGGTGAGAACATCCGAGCGAAGAAACCAGGGCGAAGAAAACCAAGTTGCTCTCGCAAAATTGCAAAGGAAAAAAATGTGGAATTCATCTTCCTGTTGGCCGCATCGACAACAAGTCTGAGCAATATGATTAGAGAAGCGGCCAGCCCTCATACCCGTAGGCAAAGCCCTACGAAGAAGTCTCCAAGAAAAAGTTTGAACTCGAGGGAGCAATTTTTTTTGTTTCCAAATGAACTTAAGAAAGTCATTCAAGTCCAAAGGAATATCCAAAGGAGTATTTCTGGGATTATTATGAAGCTTGCCTCTTGCAAGCAAAGTTTGTAAGCAGATTTTGAAGAGCAAATACCATTTGGGGTGAGGTCCCAACACAACAAGTCTGGACCATCGTCATTTAAAATTGTAGTATTAACAATGTGAGAAGCTAAAGGCTGTTGAAAAAGAGAAAATATGAGCGGATGATTCCAACTTTTTAAACCAGGAAGCCAAAGATCTTTCACATGAGACGGGTAAACAAAACCATCTTGTTGTGGAACAAGATGATCATAAATAGAATACCAAAGAGTACACCAAGGCATGCTCCACAAAGAAATGTTACCCTGAGTAAGTTGATAAAAACCACGATCTCTTAGTTTAGGCAACATTTTCAAGATAGAGGCCCAGAAAGCAGATTTAGGTGGGGTAGTAGTGGCTCTCCAAATTGAAGAATCAGGAAAGTACTTAGCCTTAAGGACAAGATACAAATGAGAAGAAGGAGCACTAGCTAACCTCCAAGCCGCTGAAAGGATGAGGCTTTCATTAATGGCCTTTAGATTACTGATGCCCAAGCCACCTTCTTCCTTAGAACAACAGATATCCTTCCATGCCCTAAGGCAGAGACTTTTCTTTGAGTCAGTCTCTCTAACACCTGTCCACCAGAAATTTCTAATAATGGCCATGAGCTTAGCAATGAATTTCTTAGAGAACAAGATGTTTGCCATGTAATAGACCGGAATAGCTGAAAAAACCGATCGAATCAATTCAAGCCTAGCAGCATGAGAGAACATATTAGCTTTGTAAGATGGCAGCTTATTCACAAATTTATCCAACACAAAGTTGTAAGCAGACACTCTATTCTTAGCAGGAAGGATAAGAGGATGACCAAGATGAGTGAAATTAGCATCAAGATTAGAGACAGGAAAAATTTGCTTAATGCCTTGAATCGTAGCCTGAGAACGTGTGAGCTAAAAAGGATTGCAGATTTGCCCTAGTTGGGAGTTTGACCAGAAAGCTCACAAAATTGATGGATAAGATTAGCCATGGACTGGGCTTCTTGAAGAGTAGCCTGTCCACAAACCAATAAGTCATCTGCAAAGAGAAGATAATGAACAGAGGGGCAATTTGGACCAAGAGAAATACCCTGCAAATGGTTAGCCTGAAGAGCCTCATTAATAGCAATGACAAACAAGTAAGGAGACATGGGACAGCCTTGCCTAATTCCTCTAAAACTTTTGAACCTTTGAGAAGATTGGCCATTGATAAGCACAGAGAATGTGGGAGAAGAGATGCATGCATGAACTAAATTAATGAAATGACCATGCAAGGCGTTGCTGGACAGGTTGTCAAAGACACCCGGGTGGCTGAATGTTTATCTCTCTCTTTCTAAACTTTGCATGCATTCTTAACGTTTATGTAGCTTGTGAAAATACCTCTTAAAAAACTATAAAAAGCTTTACAAGCGGCATCTCTCTCTCACTTCTGCATGCATCTTCTGAAAAAAAAATGCATGCTGCGGGGCCACCAATGCTTTTCAGTTGGCACTGTTAAAAATGAACACGCTGACACTACTTTGCAATTTGCCGGGCCACCTCTCACACTACTATAGAAAACGATTATTTTCCCTCTCTCTCTCTCACTGCCTATCTCGCCTGACATCTCTCTCACTTCGTTCAAATCCTCTCTCTCCTTCCCAACAGATGTTGGCCCAGACCGCGTCGAGTACTTTTCGGCGACAGGCGATGCTCGACGACGAAGCAAAGCAACGCTGACTCGAACCACTCCTTGCCGATGGCTTACGTTGGCTTCGACTTGCTGCACCACCACACGCAGCTGCCTTGCAACCTCCAGCTGCAGCGCTCGCTGATGGGTGTGAAGCATCCTGACTCCATGCGAGACCTCCTGCTCGAGTTACTGTGGCCAGTTCTTTCGGCCTACTCAGCGGGACATCACGTTCGCTTGTTACTGGGTAGCATGGCACGGCTGCTGCGCATGTGTCCACTTTTCTATCAGCATACTTTGATTCGTGGTCTTCAGGTGCCACGTACGCCGAACCAACATTTGTGTCCGTAGCATCGACACAAATTTCATAATTATGTCTCGCGTCAGTAGCTTCGACATGAGTTTTGAAATCACCCCTCATGTCTGTAACAAGGCCGTTTCTCCATGGCCGAGCGCACGCAATGAGCGCTTCCTTCGCTCTAGCAAAGTTGGCACTTACACCCGTAGCATTGATGTAAGTTTCGGAATCACCCCCCGCATCCGTAGCATCGACACGACTGTCCGAACCATGATCTTGAGAGCAAACTTGTCCTTCACGGAGCGCGGCAATTTCTTTAGCCGAAACTTGAAGAACTGGATCCTCCTCGTCCACGAGTTCACACATCAACATCATGTCACCTTCATCTCCTTGCTGGGCCATGAGCGTCTTCTCCTTCGGGGGATTCTTGCACTCCGATTTGAAGTGCCCTATGATGCCACAATTGTGACACTTGATCTTGCGCTTGTCAAACTTCTTCTTCTTCTTCGGAGCGCCATCGCTGGCGTTTTTCTGACTTTGTTCGTTTGACGCACGATCTTGACGAGTGTTGCTGCTTGAGCCCTCGCCTTCTCTCCTTGAGTCCAGCACCTGCCACTGAGCCCGCGTGAGCATGACATGCTCATCGTTCCTCCCGTCCCCGAGACTGTACCGCATACGCTCGTCGTGAGCCTTGTAGCGTCCGACGAGATCATCAATGGAGAGGGTCGCGAGATCGATGCACTGCTCGATCGCCGTGACAATCTGCAGGCACCGGGGAGGAGTCGCGCGCAAGAATCGACGGACAACCGAGGCCTCCGTGAGGTTTTCTCCAAGTGCGCGGATTAGATTGACGAGAGTATCTACCCGTGAAGCGAACGCGTCCACGGACTCATTGTCGCCCATGACCAAAGTCTCATAGTTCCTTAAGAGAGTTTGGAGATAGGCTTGCTTGACGCGGGTGTGTCCCTCGTACATGAGCTCCAAGGTATCCCACGCCTCTTTCGCCGTTTCTTTGGCGATTTAGGTATTTGAGGACATCCATCGGTATCACCGAATAAATCGCCGACGCCGCCTGCCGATCCTTCCGGTGCTCGGCTCCCCCCTTCTTGAAAGCGTCGCCTCCTGGATCGACTACGTCCCACAACTCGTTGGCGCGAAGACCACACTCCATCAGGGCCTTCCAGACCCCGAAGTTCTTGTGATCAAACCGTGGATACGACGAACTCGCCGGGGCAGCAAATACTTTAGCCGCACCGGAGTACACCGCCAGCTGCTTGGCCTTGTCGTCCTCCGTCATGATCTTCCGTTACTAGAAGATCAACCTCGCTCTAGATACCAATTGTTAGCCCAGACCCGACGCCGAGTACTTTCCGGCGACGACCGACGACGAAGCGAAGCAACGCTGACTTGAACCTCTCCTTGCCGATGCAATCTCGTCGAGATACTTTACGCCGAGATGCAACGCACCACAAGGAACCAGCCTCGGATACACACGTACAAGCTAGCTAGCATCCGTGATGGATTCTAGTCGGCTAGCAAACATTGTACGTATACACTACGCGGATTCGAGGCACAGGAGTTGATCGCAACAGGTGCGTGTCGCACCTGTGTTTTGTTTATTTCTTTTGGACTCCAGCTCACGATACGATTTACAAGCCGGGTACATATGTATAAATAGAACAAGCTAGCAAGCCAATACTACTCGGTGACTATTTCTAGTTCTACTCGGATACATACATGTATCCTGATCCGGACACAACGGCGGTCGGGGGATTAGTTGTGATTAACTCTAACAACAGACTCTCTCATTCAAACCACCGGAAAGTGACAGATGCGTGGAGAATCTGCGTGGAGCAACAGTTCTCCACGTTTGCAAAGTTGTATTGTCACATCTAATTACTATTCACCCAGTCTGCTAAGCGAAATTCTGATGCAGGACCCTGCACATATCCCCTTTTTATCTTATACCCCTCTGATGTGAGGATCTCTGGTTGGATTTGTGTAATCAGGCCCCAGGAGATGTGCTATATTTGTAGATGAACTATGTGTGGCTAGCTTGATTTAGTTTCCAGCGATACATGTTTATGTGTTACGCATCTGTAGACTAGGATGTGAAATAGATGTTATTTATGTGAACCATCCTTGCTAATTATGTGTGGTGCATTTTTTTTCTTTGCTTGATATTTGCATCCACATTATGTATTTTGTTTGGCAATAGTACCATTCTCAGGTTTGTATTTAAATGGGAAGGAAACTTTATGTCTACTAAATTAATGCAAGTTAACCAAACTCACCTTTGCATGCCTTTTTTATGAAATAAAATTGAACCATGTGCTCCCATAAAATATGCAGGTATAAAATCACAAGATTTGAGTCCAACTCAGAATGAGAAGAAACGATATTTTCTTAAGATTGCTGATGAAAGTTTTTATAATTTTGGATATGCTGCTGTGCACGACCACTTAAGTTATGGGTTGCCACTCCCTCCGCGACAGAGTCGGAGCCCGACGCCGCCAAGCTCGAGCGCTATGGCATTAGCGAGGACCTCCGCGAGTTCAACAACGGCGTGACCATAATCACCTTCTGCGACTTCCCCTTGCAAGGTAATGTTTACTCATGGCTTGGTTTAGGGGACTCGGAGTGCTGGATTGACTGATGATAGGATTTTTAGTTGCGCAGATGAGCTTGAGATGTCGGATGTGTCCACAGTGGTGAATGTGCCTCAGGATCTGAACGAATGGCAGGCTAGGCATACCACTCTCGTCCTCTCGCTCGTCAAGGTTTTGTTTCCATTAACCATTTCGGTCATGGGAGATTTTGTTTATGTGGCTCTCCATCGATTGAATGCTGATGAATGCACATACAAACATACATACATAGTTCTGTTTTGCTTTAGAATTCCAGTGTCGGGTACCATCCCTCCATGAGGTTTTATCCAGCGTCTTTCTCTTTCCTTAATAATGGTTGCACTTCTGATTGAAGAAAACCTCATGGAGGTTGGTGATTTGGAGCTCAGCTAGGGAAGCTATAAATTTCGTGGTTGTTGGTTGATGTGGAATGTAAGTATGCTGTCCTTTTTTTGTCGTAAATTCTTCACCTATTCAAGAGATGAATTTTGTGATAGATAGAACAACTGAACAAATATATCGTGTGGTGAACTAATCAACAAAAAAAGACCAACAAATAGTGCACTCGCAAGAGCCATATATTGTAGACTTAAGTGATTGTCAGATTCAGTGTACATGCGTGTATGTGAATTGGTGTAACTAATTTGGAAAGTCAACTGAATATATGTATACCTGTGTGCTTTAAGTTCCCCGCTCTAGCCTCGGTAAAGAACTAAAGATGATTACATTGGTATACGCATATAGATGATTATTGGTTGTTGGTCAGTATAGCAAATCATGCTTATTGTTTCCGCCTGCATCAAAATAATCTATTGCTGATGTGTATATCTTGTGTACTGTTGATTTATTCATGGTTGATAATGATGGTTAAAATGCAAACATTAGCAATGCTGTGGTAATTCTTTCTCGGATAATGTAGAGACAAAGCTCTATGGTTCTTTTTTCGGCAAACATTGAAATCAGATAATGTAGAGACAAAGCTATGTTTTTTTTCCGCCGAACATCGAAATCATAATATGTTTTGGGAAAATAATGAGTATGCTATATTATTCCGGATGATTTCCTTTATTATTTGTTTTCGGAGCAAGTATGTACAAGGCCTCTGGATGGAGCTATCTATCCATGTATTTATCTATCTAATATAGTTTACTACTATACCGCACAAAATCAGTGTAAATAAGTTAATCCACTACCACTATGCCTTGGCGTGGTCATGCTATGACGTTAGCGGACATGAATGTTTAGTGATATGTTGATTCAGGAAATTGGCATTTGGTTTAGCATGCAGTCAGGCTCTATGCTCTTAGGAGATAAATTTTCTGTGAATTTTTTTAACTATTATTGCCACAAAATTGAAATTTGGTATTGGAATTATGAAGATTACGTTGAGTGTGGAAGGTGTCGGATTTCGGGCTCCGCAAAACCCAAAGAAGTTCGAACACAGGGGCGTGTGCGAAGATCCCCTGCAGCCTCGCCCTACCTAGCTCGCTACTCGATGATTTCTACGACGATCTCGCACGATGACGAGGAAGCAGATGCACACGATGATTTACCCAGGTTCGGGCCGCTGCGAAGCGTAATACCCTACTCCTGCTTTGGTGGATTGCCTCTCGAGGAGGTGTGGTGGATGAACTAGTACAGTGGTGAGCGGCCTCGTGAGGGCACTCCAGTGGTGTTCTTGGCTCTCTGCTTCCCTTGTTCTCTCTCCGGTTGTCGCCCCTTGCTACGGTGCAACCTAGCCTCTATTTATAGCCGCAGCCCGGGTCCTCTTCCCTTATCGCAATGGCGGGAAGGGATCCCACAACGGCCAAATTCGAAGGGGGACAAGAGTACATCCCCGCCCTGTCCAAAGGTGGTCTTCGCCTGCAAAGTGGCTGTCGATGATGCAGAGGTGGGCTCGGCGATGAAATCCGTCCTGCTGGGCTCATGGTCGTGGTCTTGTTGCACCGGAATGGAAACCTTTGGGTGGCGCTTTGGGAACCCGCGTACGTCCTTGCTCCCTTTGCACTAAAGGGGAAACTGCACCGACTGGCACGCTGGCGCCCGCCTGTCCTTCCTTGCGTCATCCTTGACTCCTGAGGCCGGGTTCTGCATAGAGATCTCCGCCGCTCCGGAGGGGGCCTGATGAGGCCCACTCCTTGCTGGTCTTGGTGTTGTTCCTCATCGCGAGCTTAGGGCCCTCGCAAGGGCCTTGTCTTGAATGAGGCCACGCTAGCCGTGCTTGGTCGATGAGGTGGGCCATGCCCTGGGCCGCAGGCAGGCAGGTCTGGGTACCCCCGTTCCCAGAACGCCGATAGTAGCCCCCGGGCCCAAGGTGCGCTCGAGCCGGCTTCTGGGTGAAGCTGCCGAGGACGGCCCGAAGCGCCGCGGGCCCCAAACGCCTGCGGGCCAGGCTCTGCACGCGTCGAGCGCCGGGGGGGGTGACGCCTCCACTCCCGACGGTGTCAAGGACCTCCCCGGTCAAACTGATTTGACGCTTGCGCGCCGCACCGACCATCATTACCTTTCTTTGAATGCAGCTGTTCCCTCGGCCTTCTCCCCTTGGGCCGCGCGGATGTGACCCTTCAGAAGCTGACGAATTTACGCGGGGCAGGGCTGCACGCCTCCCGGGATGCGAGGGGGCGCCGGTTGGCCCTTGGTTGCATATAAGCGGGCGAGGGCGAGAAAACCCTCAACACATCTTCGTCTTCTTCGCCTCCCAATCTCCAAGCCGTCGCTCTCCCAGTCATGGCTTCAGTGAGGAAGTTCTCCGCCGCCGAAAAAGGGAAGGCCCCCGAGGAGAGCCCTGCCCCACCGCCGCCCAGGAGGGGCCGCGGGCGTCCCCGGAAGCATGCCGCGACGCCGGTGGTGGTTCCCCGTGGGCGCGGGCGTGCCCCAACGCGGCCCGGGGTTTCCATCGGCAGCCGCGGGGGGGGGGGGGGGCTCCGTCCGGCGCTGGCGGCCGCAGTGGTCGAGGCGGAGGTGCCCGCGGTGGGAGGCCGGTGGTGGCGACCCGGCCGCCACGCCCGCGGCTGCATTCAGCCAACACGGCCCAGGAGTTTGTGGTATGGGCGGAGAGGCCGGCGAATGCTTGGTTTCAACTCCCGATCTCCTTCGCGGAGGCGCTGCCGGCCGGGGGGCCTGCTGGCCTATCGCTGCAGGCCGACGGCTGTTGCAGCGCGGCCTCGTGGGTGGAGGTCGGGGTCACCCCCGGGGGTTACGTGTATCGGAACCGCGGGTGGCAGACGTTTGCCCGCGCCCGTGGCTTGGAGGGGAGGTGCACCCTTCACTTCAAGTACGACGGGGTGGCGACGCTCTTTGTCAAGATCTTCGACGATCCCCTGCAGCCTCGCCCTACCTAGCTCGCTACTCGATGATTTCTAAGACGAACTCGCACGATGATGAGGAAGCAGATGCACACGATGATTTACCCAGGTTCGGGCCGCTGCGAAGCGTAATACCCTACTCCTGCTTTGGTGGATTGCCTCTCGAGGAGGTGTGGTGGATGAACTAGTACAGTGGTGAGCGGCCTCGTGAGGGCACTCCGGTGGTGTTCTTGGCTCTCTGCTTCCCTTGTTCTCTCTCCGGTTGTCACCCCTTGCTACGGTGCAACCTAGCCTCTATTTATAGCCGCGGCCCGGGTCCTCTTCCCTTATCGCAATGGCGAGAAGGGATCCCACAACGCCCAAATTCGAAGGGGGACAGGAGTACATCCCCGCCCTGTCCAAAGGTGGTCTTCGCCTGCAAAGTGGCTGTCGATGATGCAGAGGTGGGCTCGACGATGACATCCGTCCTGCTGGGCTCATGGTCGTGGTCTTGTTGCACCGGAATGGAAATCTTTGGGTGGCGCTTTGGGAACCCGCGTACGTCCTTGCTCCCTTTGCACTAAAGGGGAAACTGCACCGACTGGCGCGCTGGCGCCCGCCTGTCCTTCCTTGCGTCATCCTTGACTCCTGATGCCGGGTTCTGCATAGAGATCTCCGCCGCTCCGAAGGGGGCCTGAGGAGGCCCACTCCTTGCTGGTCTTGGTGTTGTTCCTCCTCGCGAGCTTAGGGCCCTCGCGAGGGCCTTGTCTTGAATGAGGCCGCGCCAGCCGTGCTTGGTCGACGAGGTGGGCCATGCCCTGGGCCGCAGGCAGGCAGGTCTGGGTACCCCCGTTCCCAGAACGCCGACAGAAGGTACTGAGCATGGACCTATGTTTTTATTTATAGCTCTAACTGCTTGTACCATATGGATAAAAAATAGCTATCATTTCTAATGAATTGATAAGATTTCTTGATCTTCAATAATGATGTGTACATGAATAGCATTGAACTCGATGCTGCCTTATGATAATATCATGGTGATGTTGAACTCCATAATCTCTTGCTTCTATCACATGTGAATGTTTCTTCTTACTTATATTTTGTTATATTTTGTTTGAGTAAGCAAGTTAAACCTGGATTCCTACTATCTTACCATTATCTGCTTGACGAAACATTGGGACCGGCACCCTCGCTTGGCGCGATCCCAATATAGTTTTTATTACTCGGTACTGACAGCGCTGCGCTCTTCGCCGGTGACAGAGAGTAGAGAGTACGTGCCCAACAGCTCTGTCAAGTCCGTATATATAGCCACCCCAGTCAGTGGACTATGTTCCACGCCCTGGACCTAGGTCCACGCCCCCACGCCCCGTTTGCGTGCAGCACAGTGCTGGTCATGACCGGGGCTGCGAGGTGTACTCGTCATACAAACGTGTCAACAGTGGATATCCGTACCAACCTGTTGTTACCGACCACATTTTTTAGAGCAATCCTGCAAAAAATTTAGAACGAACGGCCCACTATGGCTCAACACAATTGCCTCATTTGTTTGTTTTCCCGTTTTCTCCTTCGGGAATACATTTAGCTCTAATTTTTCAGCACACGGATAATAACTGTTTGGTACCAGAGACTAAAAAAATGATAAGAACAGAGAATGCTCTTTGTCTACAATTAATAATTACACCAAAAGCCCTTCATGGGCAAGCCCATTATGGCCACCCATACAAACCGTTATGCAAAGCCCATTATGGGCATGCATGTGCCAAACCCAACGTAGCATAGCACTGTTAGCGGAAACGTAAAATTGAGAATACTAACCTCACACTAACAAATTAATTGAAGCATATCCTGCAGATTTTGTTGCTGTTCTATGGAGTTGTGATTTGGCGTCTAGCCTAGATTTATTGCCACGAGGGTGACGATTGTTTATTGGCAATGAAGATTGTCTGCTGGAACTGTCGCGGTATGGCTAGTACCGCGGCAGAGAGGGCCCTTCTGGACATCCAGAAGCAATGGGGGCCGGATGTGTTTTTTTCTGTCCGAGACACATCTGAACAAAGCTAGGGCAGAAAAGCTAATGAGAAAATTGACGATGGATCACTTTGATGTGGTGGAGAGTGTAGGGGCTAGCGGTGGCCTCTTGCTGTTCCGGCGCAATCCTTTTGTGCTAGTACTGATGTATAAGACAAAGAATTTCATTGACGTGAAAGTGGGTGCGGCGGCAGATGAGAATTGGCGGTTTACTGGATTCTATGGTGAACCCAAATGGGAAGATAAACATCTGACTTGGGACTGCCTGAGGAATCTGTACCTGCAGGCATCTCTGCCGTGGGTTGTCGTAGGTGACTTCAATGAAATCCTCTACTCTCATGAGAAAGAAGGAGCAGCTCCGAGACCAGTACGTATGATGCAGAATTTCCGCGATGCTCTGGTTGATTGCGAGCTGGATGACATGGGTTGCTCAGGAGAACTGTTCACTTGGAGAAGACGCCGCCTCAGGGAACGACTAGACCGGGCTGTGTGCAACGCCGGGTTCCATGGACTTTTTCCTGATGCAAAGATAATTAATGCTCCACATACAAAATCTGACCACAGACCGCTCGTGCTAGACACAGAGGGCGAAACAGGAAACACACTCCATCATGGGCAGGGGCAGCGGCGGTTTGAGGCAAACTGGCTCAAAGAAAGCGATATCGTGGACAGAGTTACTGAGGCATGGAATCGAACGCCTAGTTTGGTACCACTGTCAGAACGAACATCGACAGTGCATTTGGAGCTGCATGACTGGGACCGTAGAGTTCTGAAGTCCCCCCAACGCCGTCTGAAAAATCTGAAGGAGGAGCTCGAATCCCTGCGGTCGTGGTCACTCACTGATGAGTCGACGGACAGGCAGAGACTTTTGCTGATTGAGATTGAAGAGACCATGGAGAAAGAAGAAATCTATCGGGTTCAAAGAGCCAGAGCGAATTGGCTTAAATTTGGTGATCAAAACACACATTTCTTCAACAACTTTGCATCAGCGAGGAAGAAGAGGAACTTCATTCGTCGGCTTATGGATGATAGCGGTTATTGGAGAGAGGACAATGAATCTATGAAATCGTTGATTGATAACTATTTCCAGCATCTTTTTTCTGCGGAAGTTACTGTTCCAAACCTAGAGGTCCTTCATAAAGTAAAGCCTAAAGTTTCACCTTATATGAATGAAGCTCTACTTGCACCATATACCGAGGAAGAGGTAAAGCGAGCGTTGTTCAGTATTGGGGATTTAAAAGCCCCAGGCCCCGATTGCTTACATGCGATCTTTTATAAGAAATTCTGGCACCTCCTAGGTGTTGACCTAGTGAAAGAAGTTTTGCAGGCAGTGAACAGTGTAGTGATTCCCGAAGGATGGAACACCACCACAATTGTTTTGATCCCCAAAGTTGATACACCAGAGAAGGTGACACAATTTAGACCGATAAGTTTATGCAATGTGGTTTATAAAGTCATTGCAAAACTATTGGCAGCTAGACTGAAAGTTTTCCTTCCTGACATTATTAGTGAAACACAAAGGGCATTTGTCCCTGATCAGGTCATCACTGACAATGTAATTGTCGCTTATGAGTGTTTGCATGCTATGAAAAATAAAAGGAGGGGGAAGGTTGGAACATGTGCGGTAAAATTGGACATGCATAAAGCATATGACCGAGTTCAGTCGGTGTTCTTGAAGGCAATATTGCAGCAATTGGGCTTTGACACCAGATGGATCTCACTTATCATGGCTTGTGTCACATCTGTTTAGTACAAAGTGAGATTTAACTCTAATGAGACTGAGCAATTTTCGCCAACTAGAGGCCTGTGACAGGGGTCTCCCTTGTCCCCTTATTTGTTTTTGCTATGTGATGAAGGTCTGTTAGCTTTAATTGCTCATGAAGAGGAGAATGGGCACCTGAAGGGAGTCCAGGTTTGTCGTGACTCTCCGTTTATTTCTCATTTATTATTTGCTGATGACTCATTGATACTGATGAGGGCAGATTCTGCCAATGCTACTACTCTAAAGAGGATTCTGGATGACTATTGTGCTGCTTCTGGGCAACTAGTTAGTGCCGCCAAGTCCTCTATCTATTTTAGTCCTAATACTCATGTGGATGAGAAGGTGGAAGTTTGCCAGATCCTTGATATTATGACTGAATCCTTGTCTGATAAATATCTGGGTCTTCCATCAATGATCGGTGTTGATCGGGTAGATTGCTTTAAGCATCTTATTGAAAGAATACAGAAGCTAGTGAATGGGTGGAAAGAAAGAATGTTATCTTATGGTGGTAAAGAGGCTCTAATCAAAGCGGTGTCTCAAGCCATCCCGACCTATGCGATGGGTGTATTCAAATTTCCAAAAAAAATCTGTAAGGGAATCACTGATACTATATCGCATTTTTGGTGGGGTGATGGTGAAGACCAAGGAAAATTACATTGGTTTGCATGGTGGAAGATGTGCATCCCTAAGGTATGGGGCGGTATGGGTTTCCGTGATGTCCAAAGTTTAAATCTTGCTATGCTTGCTAAACAATGTTGGCGGCTAATTGATAATTATGATTCACTATGTGCAAAAGTTTTAAGATCGAAGTACTATCCTTCGGGTGACTTGTTAAACTGTGAGCTAAAGAAGGGATCCTCCTTTGCATGGCAAAGCATTTGGTCCAGAATCCAGACTTTTAAAAACGGCTGCATATGGAGAGTCGGAAATGGATTGAAAATCAATAATTAGGAGGATTGTTGGATACCAAATAGTACCTCTCGGAAGATTATCACAGCTCGTGGTAATTGTGTTCTCACTACAGTAAATGAGCTCATAAGTCCAATCACGGGAGAATGGGATGAAGCATTGATCCGAGCTAACTTCTGGCATATTGATGCTGAGAGAATTCTGCAAATTCCTATTTTTCAACATGACACCGAGGATTTTTGTTGCTTGGCACATCACAAAATCAGGAACATTCAGTGTCCGCTCAGCATACTATACGCAGTGGGAGGAATGCTACAACTCAAATAATGCAAACCCATTTGGTATTCGAGGTTCAGTACCTCATCCAGTATGGAAAAAGCTATGGAATTTGAAAGTACCGGGAAAGGTGAAATTTTTCTTGTGGAGATGTCTGCATGACGCAATTTCGTGTAGATGCGTGCTAGCTAATAAGCACATATCACAGTCCGCTCAATGCCCAATTTGCTCACGTTATGCAGAGGATATAGCACATCTCTTATTTAAACGTGATAGCGCACAGGAAGTTTGGAGGGGGCTCGGACTACATGAAATAATGGCCAAAGTTACAATACCAGGTCGATCGGGCGCTGAAATCATTGAAATATTCCTATGCGACTCAGAGCATAACACTAAATATATGGACCAGGTGGTCTTGCCTGAATTGATTGCGGTGGCATCATGGTATTTGTGGTGGCAGAGGAGAACCATTACTCGGCAGGAACCGGTGCAATCTCCAACACGGACGAGCCAGATGATTCAAGTTCTATCTTTGAACTTCGGACGGGCTGCGTGTAAACCAGCTACTGAATCAGCTGGCTTTGAATGTCGATGCCGCATTTTCAGAGGAAACTTACTCAGGGGCGTGCGGCGCCATTATCCGAGACAGCGGGGGCTTATTTGTTGCAGCATCTACAACAAAAATTGAACATGTCGCAGATGTGTTATCGGCCGAAGCTGCGGCTATGGTTAAAGGCCTAAACTTGGCTAATATAGTTGGGAGCAACTCCTTGTTGGTGCAAACGGATAGTCTGACTTTAGTGGAGGCTCTACAACAAAACATTGGGCACTCGATGGTGGCAGGCCCAATTCTTGAAGAATGTCGTTTGCTATTAGTTAATTTCGGAAAGGTCGTTATTGAGCATTGTAACCGCGAATCAAATATGGTGGCTCATGTGCTAGCGCAGAATGGAAGTGTTGATCCGCCAAACTTGTGGTTGGACTCACCTCCAGTTTTTATTCATGATTTTTTAGCAGATGATGTAAGCGTTATTTAATTTTAATAAAGCTAGCCATGATGGCCTTTTCCTAAAAAAAAAACAAATTAATTACCGACGATACGAACCTATAAATTTCATCCATCTTTTCGTGTTTACATAAATCACGCCACAAAAAAAGATTATTCTGGCGCGTGTGAGTTTTGTTTGCATTTTTTCTAGCCAACGTGAACGTCACGTAACAAAATGATTTTTGGCAGTGGACCGCTATACATTTTAGACAGAATGCAAATCCAACGCAACAAACAATTTTTTAGCAAAGACAAAATGTGATACCATGATCGAAGACATTTATGTAGTCTCGGAATTACAACATGAGAATCCATCCATTACAACAATTTTGCACGGTTATTACGCCTGTGACCGAGTGCACCGCACCTGGAACAATTTGGTTCCTTCCCTGGCGCCTTTGGCATGTCACCATGTTCAGGGCAAGTTGCACTCTTATGTCCTTCGCCTTGGCAGATCTTACAAAAACATGTCCTTTTCACGGCTTTCTCCTAAGGACCTTTTTCTCTATTGTTCGTAGGACGCCCACTCGGACGCTTCCTGCATGGTGCTTGGCCAACCGTAGAACCCTCCGCACAATCATCCCACCGAGCCATTGCGCTATCTTCACCATCTGCTAAAACATTGGTGGCAGCTTCTCTATCTGCAACACCCATACCATTGCATACAACGCCGAGGGGTTCCAATTTCAAACTTGCTTGGCGCAAAAGAAGCATTGCTGCTTTGTAAGCCTGCACATTAGCATCCCCTTGACGCACAAATGCCAACGTTGCATGGTAGAGCTTCGAATGCATATGGGCGTGTTTGGTTGCTTTTAGAGCGGAGCCTGGTTGAGAGGAGGAAAACGAGTTAGGCTGAGTGGAGACAGGTTTAGCAAATACATGCTAAAAAACAACATTTGTGTGCTCCGTTTCAAAAAAAAAAAACAACATTTGTGTGTTGTTTGGTTGTCTGCATGAGGGGCCTTATCACCGAAAAATATTTTTCACCCGAAGTTTGGTTGCCTGGCTCGCATGTTGATTAGGAGTTAATGACTATACTTAAAGCAGAGCACCTCGACTAATACGGTGACAGAAGGTGGCCATGTTTCAGAGGAGCCAGAACGCCGGCGCGAGTCTCAACTTGTCTCCGCCTGCAAGATGTACGTCACGAGGCGCCGAGCGCCTCACCACGCCGAGTGCATCACCACTGGAAGTAGCGACTCCAGGACGCTGAGCGTCTCATCACGGGGAGCATCGACTCCGGGCCGAGCGCTTCGCCACCCCGAGCGCCTCGCAACACGAGCAGCGAGTCCGACACGCTCTCCGTGTTAGAGTTGTGTCGAATATTGTGTACAAGGTAGGTTACAGTTGAACTTGTAGTTGTATTGTGTTTAGACAGAGTAGGAGTCGTGTCCTATTAGGACACCTGTACCCCTAGACCTCTTATATAATGAGAAGGTAGACACGCGATGTAACATATGCCAACATAATAGCACAGGCACGCAAGGGGAGCCGACGACTTGTGCCGGCGCCCGGACGGTCGGGGTGCGGTATTGTGACGGTGTCATGGGGAGGAGCGCCCATAGTCAGGCCGCGAGGATGTAGCCATATCGGTGAACCTCGTCAACAAATTTCGGTGTCGTGCCTTGTGTGATTTCTTGGTCCTCGATAGATCAACGGTGTGTCTTGGATTTATTATAACAAGTGATATCAGATTAAGGTTCGAAGTGGCCGTGAAAGTTGATCTAGAGGAGCTGCGGCGGAGATCGATGCGGGTTGGTAGCAAACAAAGTGCAATCGGAGAAGCACGCAGCGGCAGGAGTCTTGCGTCTTGGAGCGGCGATACTTCGCCAGGGCAGGCACGTGGCCGGGCGGCAGCATGGCCCGGGTGGGCGCTCACGCGTGGCTTTGGTTGAGCCAGACCGAGCAGGCAGCGCGGAAGGTGGGCCAGCAGCGGGGGACTCGATGCTTCAGCGGCGGATCGACGCTGGGCGTAACGCGTACATGCACACGCTAGGGCACGCGGCCTGGCTGTGTAGAATTTTTGTCACATGAGACCACATATGCTTTGGTATTGACAGAAAAGACCACATGCAGTCTGTATTCTAATTCTAACATGAAAGGATGTTGGGAGACTCGCCTCCCTGGTTGTCCCCCGATTTGCATCTATTTCGTCCGTCGGATGTTGGTCAGATTGGTCTTCCAATCCTTGGTTGCCGTTTGATCTGCGCTGGAAATTTACGTCTTCGTTTTGACCTTCGGGTGAATTCGTTGGGGCCGATGACCTGTGGGCTCAGCCTCCTGCGCTATTGGCTGGGTCAGTTCTTTTTGGGTCGCGGGCGGCCTCCCCTGGCGTGCCGCGTGCGTGCGTCTCATCGCGCGTCGTGGGAGCGTGCGCAGACGGCTGCAAGGACACGTCTACACCCGCCGCTACCTTTCCATGCAATGACGAATGGGCCAGGATGGCTGTTGGTCCCACGTGTAAGCGACTTTATATTGTTTTCCTTCACGTTAGCGTCTGTGCGAATGTGTCCCGGCGCGTATGGACAGAGAGACGTGGGATGGTGTGATGCATGCGAGAAAAGTGGTGGGCCGACACCTGCACACGCGCGTCTTCCTACCACACAATGATGGGTGGGCCAGATTTTTGCTGGTCCTACACGTCGGCTGGTGGGTTTCGTGTAATTCATGTCGCTTTGATTATGCCGGGTTGGAGAGAGTTGTTGGCTTGCAACTGTGTGCGCCGTGCCGAGGCTGACCTCCACGCTGTGCCGCGTCGAGTCACACGTCTTTTTTCCGGGTCGTACGGTGTGCTCGCCTTTTTTGCAGGTCGTCCGAAGCCTTTCGTTTACTTTTACACAAGGCCACTGACGCTGGGGTCGTGTAAAGGGGCGGGTCCGGTGGTCAGTTGCGCTGCGTTGGCTCGCTGCTGGGTTCGTGTGGCGATGCACGACTGGAAGCTGGACGTGCGAGCGCCGCGCGTTGGGTCCCTCATGCGAGGCGTGCGCCATGCGCCTGGTGGCACACCCTTCCCCAATCACCACAGCCGTTGCACGCCTCCCTCCTTCCTCCTCGTCGCCAGAGCCGCCGCACCTCTCCTTCCTCCTCACCGGCACCCCTGCCGCGGCGCGCATCCCTCCCATCACCGAGCGCCACCTCCCCTTCGTGTTTCTCTTCCCAGAACCACCACCCATCCCTTAGGCTCCATGGCGGCGGCCCGCTCGAGGCGAGTCTGGCGCAGGCACAGTGGAAGCAGCAGGGAGCGGCGGATGCGGGTGGGAGAGTGCCGGACGGCGCCGTCGTTATCGTCCCGCTAAGCCGCATCGAAGAAGGACCAAGACCTCACCTGCGCGCAAAGGGCGACCCCGTGGATCCGTCCCTGCAGTAGAGAGAAGATGCGGATGGAGGATTGAAGGATAGGAGGTAGGCGTGCTGGGGCGGGGTGGTCTCGCCGGCGACGACATGGCTGGCCGGCCGTAGTTGGATCGAGATCCCGGCTGGCACGCCTCGGCTCCAACTCCCTCGTCCAAATCTTCTCTTAGTATTATTGTGTTTCTTTCAGCTGCTACCTTAGAACTATATGGTTGGCTGATTTATCTTGTTTGACCCTTGTTTCAGGCTCTTCTGCACATATCAGTAGCTATGGAAAGAAAGCTTGTACTGGAGTGGGTTCTTTTGCATGATCTTGAATGATTCTACAGCCAGAGAGGTCTGTGTCGTTGACTATGGGCTTCAGATCATTTCTATTTTCCTCCATGAACCTACCACTCATGCTTTGCAGGTGCTTGCTTTGTGTAGACAACCTCTGAAGCCCATCAGAAAGCATGGCAACGACTGAAGGTTAGCACATTTCGAGAAGCCAACAGATCGCCGCTTCCTTAGGCTGACAATCACCAGCAGGATAAAGTGATATGTATTGCCTGAGGGGTTGGAGCAGGACCGCGGGAGGAGGTGAGAACAAGGTTCGTTTCGGATCCACCTGAACCATCCAAAGTTTTTGTTAAAAAAATTCTTCAAGTGAGTAGTCCAGCCTATTAGTTCCAATCCTTTTAGTTTATTTGAGTAGTAGTTGTGCTTATGAACAAATGTGTATACTTTTATTTTGCTTGGCAAGGACAAGATCTTGGTGTTAATGAACTTTCTAGAATATTTTTTCCTGATCTGAAGTATGAAACTTGCTTGGGTAACATCTTTATATATATGGCATGAGCGTTGCACACAAAATAGAATCACCGCATTGTAGCTAATTCCATTTTTATTTTTAATCTATGATTGTTTCTTCTGCATGTATAATGTGTTTCAGTCTCCACTGAAGTGAGTGCATAATGTGTTTCAGCCTCCACTGTTATGAGCACTGGTAGAACTGTATATCGAATTTGTTGTGCTGGGATCTTTGCTTCGCATCCCATATGTGCAAGTATGCGAGCGAGATTGGCTTGGCTCTAACCATGCTGATTTTATTTTCTTGGCAGGTGTTCAAAATCAATCAGGATGACTACCTGAAGTACGAGCCTCAGAAATCGTAAGAAGTAGAAGTTATTGGTACTTGCTCACACTCATTTCTCATGTTGATGCTCAGGCATAACCTCACAAAGCTTTGGCACACACTGACTTGTAATCAGGGCTGGCTTAATTTTAACTTTCTAATTCTTTTGAGAAATACCATATCAACATTATTTGTGATGACTTGTCAGTCGTAATTTCCAATCATGTAACATCCCCTCATATTATTAGTATTACGCGTTAGCCAGATACTAATCTTCGGTTGGCTGTGAATACAAGCTTTGTGTTCTCCTTTTTTTATCTGATTATGCTATGAAAAAAAGGGTATTTTTTTTTCTTTGTGATGGTGAGTTGTTAGTTCTGTATGATTTCAGAGCACATTGTCATGGGCTAGCATGAAGAGAGTCGTAACCATGCCTGCTGAAAATAATTCAGCAAGTGGGTGGTTTCCATCATTATATGAGTTATAACCTTGGTATACACACGATAGTACACAGAAGATTTCTGAACGATGCTGAAGATCGCACCATCTGATGCACGCAGCAGCACTGCTCCACCGTTTGATATAAGTGTTGGCTGCATGTCGTGTGTATATTGTTGTCTGCCCAGCAATTTTATATTGGTTATAGGAGCTGGATGTAGGTATTAACAGTATTTAGGAAAAGGGGTAGCATAGAATTAGTTAGGTGTAGTTCTTAGTTGGACTTTGAGAAGATTAGCAGGTGCAATAAAATCTATAGCTATGGGGTATTTTTGAATGCCCAGTTCTCTTCTATGTCTATGTCTACAAACCATGGTGGATTTGCTTCGTCCTACATCTCGAGTGCATGTTGCTTCTCTTATTTTTATTCTGATATCCATATGTTGGTTCTGACTGTATTCTGGTATTTTCGAATGTCCAGATTGTTGTGGCCATCCTCCATCTACAATTGGTCGGATCGCCTGAAGCAAATCCACCATTTAACT
This sequence comes from Elymus sibiricus, assembly GCA_039707655.1. NCBI lineage: Eukaryota > Viridiplantae > Streptophyta > Magnoliopsida > Poales > Poaceae > Elymus > Elymus sibiricus. The sequence continues at coordinate 212,411,586 of CM077665.1, read as the reverse complement.
GAACACGCCAGCAACTAAAGCGATGACCACCTCCTTTCCTACTACCAGCAAGTCAAGCCCGCCTTAAGTGGTTTATACATGCTGTTAGGTGTACATGTATCCTTTTTAACATTTTTTAACACACCAAGATGCGTGTTTTTTATCAATAAGGATCTAAATTCTTAGCGTGGGTGTTTGTAAGACGGATACACGTATTTTCAGCGGCGTGATTTTGAATGGGAGTTTGTGCTATCAAATTAGAATGTGTATATACATCTCGTTATAGACAACAAACCATTGTTTTTCCTGCTAAAGGGGATTATATTTGTTACATCGATTTCGTTCGAAATTAAACTCTGCTGCCAAATTAAAGTGTGCATATGCATCTCATTGTAGACAGCAAGCCACCTTAATTTGTTGCCATATGTGCTAGGCTATAACTAAACCTACTAAACCATGGATTTCTTTTCATCGCGCACATGGAATCAACAGGTCTCTGCGCCAAAAGAGGCAAGAAATTGCACCGGTCAGCGGCTCCGGAAGCGCCTCTGTCGCCCAGCTGAGGAACCGAGGAAGAAAGGGGATAGACAGGCTCCCTGCCGCTTCATATTCTGCTCCTAAATACTGTTCGTAGGCTGGGCTAAATAACATATGGTCCATCCAAATACCTGTATCTCCGTATATGCAGAACAAAAGGATGTATTTTTTCTTAGGTTTGTTTTCAAACTAAACCTATTCATGTTGCACGAATGATTTCTTTTTCACAGCCCAGTTCTGAAAAAAAAAAACATGCCAACTGAAGTTTCTCATCATAATAGCCATCTATTCAAACTAAACATGTCCATATTATACATATATTCCCTTTTTCCAAACTAATATTTCACAATGTGATAAACATGTTTCAAAAATAGCATCATTTAGCAGATGGTCCTTGCAACATGAAACTATTTTCATCGATAACATGGCTTCAGCGGGTCTCTGCGCCATTTGGCGCAACGGGTCAACTAGTTGATAGAAAAGACCACATACTTCGTGGCGACAGGTCCGCCAGCCAACACGTGGAACCTGCCACCACAGCTGGAGACGGCATGACTGTGACCCGAGCAGCACAAGATTTCAACAGAGCGAGAAACGAAAAACGGACGTGGTGGGCCCTGCCGCCACCAGCTCAGGCGGCACATTGTGACGTGGGAGGCTGCCGCCACAGCATATGGCGGCATGCTCTGTTTTCCGTTCAACTCAAATTGGGTTTTCGCGGCAGATCATATACGTAGCTTTCGCGGCAGATCACATACGTACCTAGTACTAACTACAAAATAATTAAAAGTTGCTCTGTCTCTGTCGCATCACCATGAGAAAAGATTAGTAGCTACATGTGTCGGCTTGCCACAGATAGATCAAAAAGCTATGATAAAGTGCTACTAAGCAACCCAACTCTTGGAAGGCACACGTACTACATCATGTCAAACAAACTTGCAGCTCAACAGAGCATGCCGCCATACGCTGTGGCGGCAGCCTCCACGTCACAATGTGCCGCCTGAGCTAGTGGCGGCAGGGCCCACCACGTCCGTTTTCTGTTTCTCGCTCTGTCGGAATCATGTGCTGTTCGGGCCACAGTCCTGCCGCCTCCGGCTGTGGCGGCAGGTTTCAAGTGTTGGCTGGCGGACCTGCCGCTACGACATATGTTGTTTTTTCTGTCAGTACCGTCTGCAGGTGGTCTTTTCTGTCAATAGGAAAGCGTATGTGGTACTTTGTGTCAAAAATTCGGCCGTGTAATGCACGAGGTGCGCTTCCAGGTGGATCAAAGCGCATGCATGGGAGTCTGGTGCTGATCGTTGCTGACACAACGTGAGATTTTTTGGTTAAAAGAAAAAGGTGATCTGCACCTGGTATGGACGTCATTGGAAGTTGTGGGACACAAGTTTGGTGCGTCCACGGAAGCTACCCGGAAGAGGCAATTTCTTGTGAATTTGTTGCTAAGTGTGCATGTTGTTATATCATGAGGTTCGCAGGTTGGCGACGTGGCTATAAGGCTCGAGGAGTCTGAAGCATGTCGTGTAAAGGATCATGCAAATATAGGATGTCAAGCAATGCACAGAGATATGCGGGACGGACACGACGCAGGGTGGAGCATGGTTGCAGTCGGATGATTCGGCTAGGTCGGACCAGACTGTCTGACGGATCGACGGGGATGACGGTCAAAGTAGAAGACGGCAGTGATTTCAGCGACGACGACACAAGAACGTGATGCTGATGGTGACCAACCTCTGGGGTGTGGAAACACGTGGTGCAGGCCTGAGGGCTTGTGCGGCTTCGACAAGACTATGGCGCAGAGTTGATTCAAGGCAGTGCACCCATGAGAGTTTGAAGTTGACAGGGCGCGGGGTAGCACGGCGAGCTACATGGAGTCATGTTGAAGGTTGAGTTGGAGTCTAGCGAAAGACTTCACTCTTTGCTGATGGAGGGGCTACGATGTAAGACGTCAGAGAATCGAGCCTATTTCAGCGGGAAAGCGAGAGACACGTGGGTCGGACTGGATACCAGTTGTCTGATGGAGACGTGATACTCGACATCGGTCGGTGATGATCGGTGGTTCTTTACAGTAGGGGTTTGAGTGGTGTGGGTTCGCGGCCCTAGAGACTCGACCAGGACAGCAGAGGCTCAACGTAATGATAGCGGCGAGGCATGCGGTAAGCATGGGACACATCGACCGACCAAGGCACTAGTAGTAAGACATGTGGCCAGACAAAGTGTGCATGGGTACTGAAGCAGTGTTGACGAGTACTAGATTCAAGTTGGTGTCGGAATCGGGGCTCCGCAGACCCAAGAAGGTTCGAACTCTGGGGGTGCGCTCGCTCTCCTGCCCTACTTTACTTCAGTACCTAGGTTCGGGCCACCTCGCGGTGTAAGACCCTACTCCTGCTTGGTGGATTGCTTGAGGTGGGGGACGAGTACAAGGTGTTTTCTTGCCAACCAAAAGTCTCTCCTTCTCCGGTCGCTGGCTCCCGCTCTTATATCGGCCCCGGTCCTCTTCCCCCAAAATTATTCGGCGGGAAGGGTTGCCACAACGGCCAATTTGAAAGGGGATAGGGTTGTAGCTTATCCTGACAAAAGGTGGTCTTCGCGTGCTAATGTTCCTCGCCGTGACGCGCTCGTGGGCTCGGGGGTGACATCCGCCCCATTGAGCCCTCGGCCTTGGTCCTCTTGCACGGAAGAGGAAACCTTTGGGAACCCGCGAGCTGGCGCCTCTCCTCTGTCACCAAAGAGGAAATCCTCTCTGTCCGCGCCCGCTGGCATGACTGCTGGCACCGTTTGGCACGACGCGCATCACCCATGTGCGGGCATAGGGTTGCAGGGCCCTTCCAGGTCAGCTCCAGACAGACCCGCCTCCTGAGGGCACCGTGGGCAGCCTCGTCGGGAGGCCCTGTGAAGTGCTTGGTGGTGACGCCGCCTCGCGCCTCGCGAGGCGTTGGCTCTCGCGAGACCCAACTCCATGAAGCCCGCGGTTGGGGCCACTTAGTGTTCGAGGCAATCTTCGCGTCTTGGGCCGCAGGCAGACGGGCCTGGGCACCCCCAGTCCTAGAGGCCCGACAGTAGCCCCCGGGCCTGTGGCGTGAAGGACTCCGCCTGTTGGAGAGGTCGAAGCGACGCGGGCCTCCATCGCCTGCGGGACTGGGCCGACGCGTGGCGTTCGGTGAGACGTGAGTCGTCTCCACTCCCCCACGACGACCCGGGAACCACGACTCTGTCTGGGCAACCGTCAAGCGTGGCAGGCATAAAAACCCTCGCCCCTCGGCTTCTCCGGTACGCCTCCTCCCCTTGACGGTTGTTCCTTTTCGCTTCCTCGGCCAATCTTTGCCTTCCTCCCTTCTTTTTGCTCATGGCGGCGAAGAAAGATGTTGCGAACGCCGGAACGCGGGCGGGGCCTTCAGCACCACCCTCATCCTCCGGAGGCAATGGAGGTTGGCGCTCAGGGCCAGCTCCGACGCGGCGGCGCTGGACCGCCAACGACGAGTAAGTGTGCCGCCATCTTTGTCCTTTCTTGCACTTTCATCCTTGTCGGCGAGCCTGACCACTGCGATTCCTAGGGCACCCATGCCCAAGAGACGGAGGGAGGCCTCGCCTGATGCCTCCTCCCGTGCGCAGCCTGCTGGCGAGGTCTCCGCTCCCGTGCCCGGCTTGGCGGGGGCCGGGGGGCATGCGCCCCACGCCGCCGCCCACACTGCGCCATGCGCCGAACGTGAAGCAGAGCTGGCCCGCAGGGAGGCTGCCATCGCCGAGCGGGAGGCCGATGTGGCCCTCCACGAGCGAGAGGCCGATCGGACCGCCTTCGATCAGGAGGCGGAGCGCGAGCACCTTAAGACCCTGGAAGGCCGGGTCCTTGCCGACGAGGCCACCCTCGCGGAAGTGCGCGAGGAGGCTCATGCTAATGCCGACGCGAGGGTGGCTTGGGAGCGGGAGGACGCCTTGGAGGAGTATCATGGCGAGCTGGCCCGACAGGAGACCCGCCTCCAGCTCTGTTGCGACGCGCTCCAGGGGGAGGTGAGCGCGCTCCGAGCCCGGCTACAGAGCGTCGAGGCCGATCTCCAGGATGCCCTCGCGAGCAAGGAGGACGTCAATGTAGAGCTGGCGGCGCTGCAGGCCCAGGTTGGTGAAGCTGTCGACGCCGTGAAGTTGGTCCAGGAGCCCCAGGTTGGTGCAGGTCCAGGACGACGCGGCACGGGCGCGCCTGATGGAGGCGCAGCGTGCTGAGAAGTTCCTGGGCATTGCGAGTCGCGTGGGCGGCGCGCTCCGCCGCTTCGTCAGGGACGTCCCGGAGCTGCCACGCGCACACGGTGATGGCGGCTACCTCGACTTCTTCTCGAAGGTGGCGGAGGTGCTGGAGTCGGGCGTCTCCAAGGTGGAGGAGGACATTGAGTCAAGTGCGCACGACCTCCTGGACTGCGCGCTGACACGCGTCTTCTCCAACCTGCGCCACCATGATCCTGCCTTCGATCTCTCCAGCGTGGACCCGGTGCCTGAGGTGCTCCAGCGTCCCCTCAGGGAAGAGGTGTGCGAGCACGTGGAGTTGCTGGCTGGGCGGTTCGCCCAGGACGCGCCTTCTGAGGAAAGCGGGAGCCTCGACGTCGCGACCGCCGGTGACCACGACGAAGACGACGCCTCCTCCGCTTAAATTTTTACGCTTCTCCCTGTAATGTTATGGACCACCAGGCCCCGTGCGGGCGAAAAACATTTGCAAGTTACTTTTTCTTAAATTGGTAGCCACTTATCGTACTTTAGACGCCCTTGCTCCCCTCGCGGGGTCCTTTGTTTTCTTTTATGCAGCCTCCATGCCCCAGCTGGCTGGGAGCCATCCCGCGGTGACCCTTGTATTGCTGATGGGGTTCGCGATCCCCTGTGCCAGGGCGCTGGGACCAGCGAGGCCGGTGAAAACCCATGGCGCACGACATTCGAGGTTCCTGCCCTTGGCTCGTGACGTGACCTCGGGCGATGGCCCTTGAGGCCTGCAACACCTAGCCCGTGCCTTGCTTGGCTGTTGTCCTTCGCCCGTCCTTCCTCGAGCAGTTCTCCCGCAGGGTGCTATACCCGAGAGTTCATGCACCCGCTAGCCTACGCTCGGGCCCCGTGCGTGGAAGTTCATCGCCCGAGGTCCTCGCGAGGTGACGAGACGTTCCCGACGCACGCAAGGGTGATGTCCGGGCATGGCCCACTTCATAGAGCCAACCCTGCTTGGGCTAGCGTGGTCTGCCGGGTGTGGGCCTCGTGCCCCCTCTTTGATGAGTCTGTCTAGGCAAGGTCTCTGAGACGGCTCCAGGACGCGGCCTCGCGTGAGGTGTCGTAGAGGCCCCTGACGATGGCCGTCGGCGCGAGCCGTGGGGGCGGGACCCTTGCGGGGATCCGGCCTGCCGGGCTCGTCGATGGGCCAGGTTCGGCGGGCGGCGTATGCTGCGCCTTGGGCCGCAGGTGACTGGGCCCGGTTGCCCCCCGCCCTACGGGCCTGGCGATGCGATCCATGGGCTCGCGGCGGTTGCGGCTCCTCCAGCAGGGGGATGTCGGAGCGGCGCGGGCCCGAACCGCCTGGGAATTGGCAGCACGTGGCGCATGATAGGGCATGGGGCCCCTCCACTCCCCACGACGCCTGGGTAACCGCCCAGGGCTGGCGTAAAGCCCAGGCCGCATATAAAGGGGAGTGGAGGAGTCCCTTAGCCCATTCTCCTCGTCTTCGGTCTCCATCGCCACTTGCCACCGTACCAGTGATGGCACCTGTGAGAAAGTTCTCCTCCGCCGAGTAGGAGAAGGTGGTGATGGATGAGGCGGGCGCGTCGAGGCCGGCGAGAGGCGGTGGCCGTCGCCGTGCGTCCGTTGCTGCGCCCGAGGCGCCTCGTCGGGGGCGCGGGTAACCTTCGCCGGTGGACCACGTCGGCTCGAGCAGCCGCAGAAGAAGACCCGCCCGTATGCGTGGGCGCAGTGGGCGAGGTGGTCGCGGACGTAGTCAGCGGGGTGGTGCAGCCGCCCGGCCACCCCGAGCGCGAAACCACTCCACGGACGCGGTCCACGAGTTCATCGTGAGGGTGGAGGGCAGGCCCCGCACCTGGCTCTGGCTCCCAGACCCTTTTGCTAGGGAGATGGAGGGGCGCGCACCCCCGTGCCTATGGCTGCAACTGGACGACTGCTGGAACGGGTCCTCCTGGGTGGTGATGGAGTTCAACCCACTTGGCTTCATGTTTTTGAAGCGTGGGTGGAAGTCATTCGCCCTTGCCCGCGGCCTGCGGGAGGGGCACGTCCTCCACTTCAAGTTTGACGGGGCCTCTACGCTCTTCATGAAGATCTTTAGGGAGGCCGGCGACTGCCTGGACTGCTGCATGGAGTGCGACACTAGCAGCAGCAGCGGCGGCAGTGGCAGCCGCAGCTCCTTCTCCTGAGGGGAGTGGGAGCGATGACGACTCTGATGGCTCTCCAAGGACCCACATCAAGGAGGAGGACTCCGACTAGGTGCGGCGGCGTTAGGGTCAGGATCTCCGGAGGCGGCGCTGCGGGAGTCCAGCTCCTCTTTTGTGTTGTTTTTCTTTTCCTGCAATGAACCATGCTGACCCTGTGGGGGTGCGTAAAAAATGGGTTATGTCCCTCGTGCATTGAACGCTTTTTGGGTAAAAAGTTAGTTTCTCCTCTTTGTCCTTTGCTAGGCTTTTATCCCTTTCCTGGGTTACCCTGACGCTCTGCGTTACCGGGGCTCAGCCCCCGGGCGCATCTCAACCATCGTTGGTATGAAGGGTCCTGACACACGATGCTCAGAGACTCGTCTGGGCCCGCCTCTCGGGGCTTCTTGGGGAACCGCCCTGGGGACAAATCCTGCATGAAAGCATTTGCTTCTAGATCGGAACGCTCTTACCGGTTTACACTTGGGCGTCACGTGAGGAAGACAGGCACCACACGCCTTGGTGAGGTGACGTGCGTGTGGGCATGTCCGCGAGCCAAAACCCAGTCCTTTGGGGCTCGGCATCGCTAGGACTTGCCCAGACACGGGCACCGTGCCCAGCCCCCGCGCGCGTGAGGCCTAAGGGGGGCTGGTGGGAGCGTGCCGTGGGGGGGGGGGGTGGCTCCCGAGGCGTGGGCCATTTGTCCTGAGGCTTTTACGACCCCCGCCGAGGGGATTCTTCATTGTCTCACCTAGCGCGGAACATGGGGCTTCCACTGGGCGTGGGCGGGAGTCATCTCGAGGCCGAGGGCCGGTCCTTCGGGAGGCTCCGGGGCGTGTACAACCCCAACCTCATTATTACATGAGAGGGTCATGGGCGGCAATTTAAAAGAGGGGTCGGATACCCCGGGCACATGGCTCAGGAGCTCCTTCCTCAGTTCTTCATCCACCAGCGCGGAGCATGGGGCTTCCACTAGGCGTGGGCGGGAGTCCTCCCGAGGCCGAGGGGCGGTCCTTCGGGAGGCTCGGGGGCGTGTACAACCCCACTCATTCTTACGTGAGTCACGGGTGGCGATTTGTGAAAGAGGGGTAGGATACCCCAGGCACAAGGCTCAGGAGTTCCTTCCTCAATTCTTCGGGTGGCTTTACGCCTAGTTTCCAGCGCGGGTGTGCGTTCCGCGACCCATAACATGGGCAGGGAGCGCACCGCGCAATCGTCGTGGTGCTGTGCTGGGGTGGCGGGGCACCCGTCCAGGGACGGCTTTACCCCCGCTGCCCCGAGCCGAGCTGTGCCCCCATTACCCGCCCGTGACGGTCCTCCGGGAGGGCGGGACACCAAAGACCTTGGTGAGATGACTAGCACGGGGGGCCAGCCCGTGAGCCAGAGCTTGATCATTTGGATTTCTCGCCGTTGCGAGGACAAGTCCTGGCGCAGATGCCGTGTCCAACCCTCCCCCATGGAACCGTCGAGGGGGCGGCGCAGGGGGCAAAGATGCTGATGGGGACGAGGTGCTATGCTTGAAGCTTGAAACACATGACATAATCTCAACAGGGGTTAATCTGGTTCATTACATACGGGGAAGTCCCAGCTTCAGGGTAATGCGAAGTACACAAAAGGAACGGGGGGGCGCCTGGCTTGAACAGACCACAAAAAATAACCTGGCGGCAACACCGCTGCAGGGGCGTCGAGCCATTTGACGACGCGTGACGCAGGGGTTCACTCTTCAGGAGCAACCGTCTCCTGAGGCTTCAAGGACCCGCGAGGTCATGACGCGACCAAAGGCGCCGTCGTGAGCCTTACATGTTTGCGGGGGGCGACGCCAATGCTCACTAGGCCAAAAGGTACGCGAGTGTAGTCGATAGGTGACGTGCGGGAGTTGGGGGAGGCCCTGGGGGCCTTCCCTGTAAAGGCCCGCGAGGTTGACGTACGGCGCTCCCTGCCGCTCCTCTCAGGGCGGTGGCCTGCTCTAGTCGACATTCTGGAAGACCCCCCCTCTGCTGCTTACTGATCCCTTGGTCGATGAGCCCCCATGACACCAGCTCCAGGTGCCACACTTCTCGCTTCGAGGAGGCGCGCGATGAGGCGTGCCTCCACATGGTGCCCGAACCGCCTTCCTAGCCAAGCTAGACGCTTCCCGGATGGAGGCCCCCGAGCCTAGCCCGGGGAAGGCGCCGGGCGCGCCTTCCTATGCCGAGGCGAGGCTGACGTCGACAAGGGGCACGTGGCTTGCGTTGTTGGTGTCGAGCACCACCTTCTTCACCTTGGCGAGGACACGGGCTGACAGCTGTTCCTTCTTCCTTGAGAGCGCGGCCACGCCAAGCCCAGCCCCCCTCGTCGTGAGGGCGCCTGGCCGCGACCGCCTTGTAGACCCGCTCGAGGGAACAGACCGCGTCCGTCTTGTCTCAGGTGATGGTGATGACGCCATCGGGGCCCGTCATCTTGAGGATGTTGTAACCATGATGAGCCACCGCCATGAACTTGGCTAGGGCTGGGTACCCCAAGATCGCGTTGTACGGGAGGCCGATGCGTGCTACGTCAAAGTCGATGAGCTAGGTGCGGTAACTGTCGCGTGTGTCGAAGGTGACGGGGGAGGCGAACCTGCCCCAGGGGGATGACGAAACCGCCGGCGGCGCCGTGGAACGGCCTGGTGGGCGCCAGCTCACGGTAGAGCACCCGGAGGGTCTCGAAGGTCTCCACGGAGAGCACATTGAGGCCGGCGCCTCCATCGACGAGGGTTTTGGTGACGGAGACGTTGCAGATGATGGGGGTGCACAGCAGGGGGAGTATGCCCGCGGCGGCCATGGACTTGGGGCTGTCCCTGGAGTCGAAGGAGACGGGGGTACTAGGACCACCGGAGGGGCCGTGTGGCTTCCAGTCCTCGGGGAGAGCTGCTCGTCGCGCGGTAGAGCTGTCCGAGCCAGTGGTCTGACAAGAGGGCTTGGGCTTCGCCGAGGATGCATGCCGCCATGCGGGGCTCCTGGTCTTCCCTGAACTCTCTGTCAGACGAGCCGCTGCTTCTCTCCTCGGACGACGGCGGTCGCGGCGGCAGGGCCGCGACGTCCTGGGGGCGGACCACGTGGGGCCATCATTGCCGGGCGTCCTCCCGAGGCCGAACGCGCCCGTCGTCGCCACGGGGTTGCTCACGTCGGTCCTGGTTAGGGTTGTTGTTGCGGTCGTTCCTCCTGCTGCCACCGCTGCCATCCCCACGACCGGCGCCGCGGATGCTGCGGCCCTCGTGCCGGCAGGTGCGCTCCCTGTGGGACGGCCTGAACACCCGGCAGCCTCCCGTGTTGCGGGTGTGTACGTTGTGGTGAGCGCAGAACATTCCGCCGCCTCCCCCGGGTGCATTGCCGCCAGGGCCGGCCTGCTGGCCACAACCGGTCAGCGGGACTCGGAGGAGGAGGAGGACGGCGCGAGGCGGGCCCTGCTCAGGCCCGTCGGGCTGAGGCCCGACCAGGTCATTGCCCGGTGGTGGGGAAGGCCCGCCACGCATACTTCCTCCTTCCAGCGCCGGGGCCCGGAGTGGGCGGTAGGGCGCCAGAGCCCTCCTGGCGACGGTGACGAGCTCGGTGATGTGGTCCGCCCAGGCGTCGTGACGCCCGTCCGTCGGGCGGTGCCGGAGCAACTCGCTCTCCATGAGTAACGCGTCCTGTGCGTTCAGGTCTCCCACGTGAACGCGGGCCGGGGGAGGGGGGGGACGCGACAGGGCGGCTGCTTATCCGCACAGGGGGCCGCAAGCGGTCCCGCCGCTCGCTAGCGTCGCGGCCGTCGACGGCTTCGTCCGCGGCACGGTGGGGGCCATGGCTCTCGTTCAACGCTGAGCACCCTGCGCGTGCGCGGCGGGTGTCGACCATATGGTCGGCACGGGTGGAGACGAGACGAAGCTAGAGAGCTGCAGCGCACCCCTACTTGGCGCGCCAAATGTCGAAATCGGGGCTCCGCAGCCCCTAGAAGGTTCGAACTCTGGGGTGAGCTCGCTCTCCTGCCCTACTCTACTTTGCAACCACACGGCGACTCTCCAGCGGCTGGAGCTAAGGAAGATGAACAAGGACACACATAATTTACCCAGGTTCGGGCCACCTCGCGGTGTAAGACCCTACTCCTGCTTGGTGGATTGCTTGAGGTGGGAGACGAGTACAAGGCGTGTTCTTGCCAACCAAAAGTCTCTCCTTCTCCGGTGGCTGGCTCCCGCTCTTATATCGGCCCCGGTCCTCTTCCCCCAAAAATATTCGGCGGGAAGGGTTGCCACAACAACCAATTTGAAAGGGGACAGGTTTGCAGCTTATCCTGACAAAAGGTGGTCTTCGCCTGCTAAAGTTCCTCGCCGTGACGTGCTCGTGGGCTCGGGGGTGACATCCGTCCTGCCGAGCCCTCGGCCTTGGTCCTCTTGCACGAAAGAGGAAACCTTTGGGGGATGCTTTGGGAACCCGCGAGCTGGCGCCTCTCCTCTATCACCAAAGAGGAAATCCTCTCTGTCCGCGCCCGCTGGCACGGCTGCTGGCACCGTTTGGCACGGTGCGCATCACCCATGTGCGGGCACAGGGTTGCGGGGTCCTGCCCGGTTAGCTCCAGACAGACCCCCCCCTCCCGAGGGCGCCGTGGGCAGCCTCGCGGGGAGGCGCCGTGGAGTGCTTGGTGGTGACGCCGCCTCGCACCTCGTGAGGCGTTGGCTCTCGCGAGACCCAGCTCCATGAAGCCCGCGGGTGGATTTGGACTGTGTGTAGACAGGGTAGGAGTCGTGTCCTATTAGGACACCTGTACCCCTAGGCCTCTTATATAATGAGAGGGTAGACACACGATGTAACCTATGCCAACATAATAGCATAGGCACGCAGGGGGAGTCAGCGGCGTGTGCTGGCGCCCGGACGACTGGGGTGCGGTATTGTGACGGTGCCATGGGGAGGAGCGCCCGTAGTCAGGCCCCGGGGATGTAGCCATATTGGTGAACCTCGTTAACAAATCTCGGTGTCGTGCCTTGTGTGATTACTTGGTCCTCGATAGATCAACGGTGTGCCTCAGATTTATTCTAACAAGCCCGTGCTCGACGGAGCTGCAGCAGCCGGCCTCACCGCGCTCGCCCGCTCCGTAAGTAGCAGCAGCCGGGTACGGCTGCGCTCGCCCACGCGCTCGATCCACCCGGAGCCACGCGCTCGCCCGATCTCGCATCCACAGCTGCCATCTCCCGCAGCCCCGCCTTGCCGCGCGCCGCCGCGCTGTCGCCCACGCCGTTCTCTCTCTCTGACCTAGGAGATAAGGTGCTCGAAAAGGAGAGAGATTGGGGAAGATTAAGGAGGTGATTATGGTTAGACACGTACAACCAAAGGCACCCACGTGCTCTCCTAAGCATCACTCGGGCTTGGCTCGCTAGAAACTGCCGAATCGGTAGTTTCTAGCAAGCCAGGCCCAGTAGTGCTTTAAGAACCATGCCATGCAGTCCCAACAGTACTTGCATGCAACCAAACAGTTCAACACGAAAAAGATGATGCATGCAGTGATTTTGTGGACAACCAAACGCGCCCTATATGTATCTGCTTTTGGACGCCCCTGGTCATTTTGACACATGACAAGATCCGCTGGCAAAATATCACACGCTTTCCCTGTCCATCTTTCCATGATGTTCTTTGGTGGAATTTTTGAAACACATAGATCCAACATGACCCATGAAACAATTACAAGGACAGTAAATGGAACGAGATATGTATAATGTGCATCTCACCCAAAACAAAAACTGAGCTGAAAAAATGGCCACCACATTATTCGGTGAGCGCATACCTTCAATGCATGGCAACACAATATGCCGGAATGAGGGTTGAAACCGCACTCGCATACAAATTCCTCCATGTCATCTGTGACGTCTACACCAAACACAATCTTGCACCATTTTTTCGTAGACACCGCATCAACATGCTTAACTAGGTACTTCCTTCGATTTACCACTTCCTCAGTAATGTATGACCCAACCTTGTATAACGACTCACCGAATTGCTCAAACATAGTGCGTGTATGAATCTTGCTTGCGTGCCTTTCAATTGGCCAGTTCCCCTTACGAACCACTCTTGTGTGTGTCGTTTCGTTGAAAAAAAAAATGTTACATAAGAATGTGCATTTTTGTTTTCTCTTAATTCGTTACAAAAGATAAAATAACAACTTACTATAGCCGTGCGCTTTTCTTGGTAGCTCTCCTCCGAATCCCTATCAAACCATATCTTTTCGAATTGCTTAAGAAACAAATGCATAGGGCACCCCGGTGGGACATAGCATTTTAGCATGTGATTAGCACTCTTGCTGCGCTGAGTGCTTGTCATTTTGGCGCAGGAAACACCCATGAAATATGGCCTGGCCCATTTATGTCAGACCTCAAATATTAGAGTTAGGAATGGGTATTTTTTTAAACTATATTTCAGCAACATCGCGTCCCATCCACCCACGAACTCCTTTATTGTAAGGACGTGGTGCAATAACATTTGGAAGTCTTTTTTGAATTCCGACTTCTTACCGTAGAGCACACCAAGACACTCCTTTGCCTTCTTCAGAACGTGCCACTTGCACCACCTATGTGTTGTATTCGGCAATTCATCTATGATCGCTGTTGAACATGTATATATGTATGTAGGTCCGGGTTTGTATGTCGTACCTGTAGTGTCTCTCTCCCTCCTGTATTTACTTGTTTCTTGGGAGACAAGACACCGGTCGCACCCCTTGTACCTATATATGTGCCTGTTGCACGATCAATGAGAATTATCGATGCACACAATCCCTTCTCTCCAAACTAACATGGTATCATTCACCGTATCGATCCTTGCCTAAAACAGCTTCCGCAACCCTAACCGCCGCCCCGGGCCGCCGCCGCCGCCGCCCCGAGCCGCCGCCGCCGCCTCCCCGCGCCGCTGCCCCACCCCTCCTCGCAGCCGCGCCATCCACCAGCCGCCGCGCCGCCGCTCTCTCTCCCTAAACCCTAGCCGCCGCCCCTCCAACCGCGCGCCGTCACCATGTCCATCGCCTCGTCCCGCACCAACCCCTTCGCCGGTCCAGATCCTGTCGCCATCCGCGACATCACCATCCAAGATCGCGTTCCCGTGATCCTCGACGCCACCAACTCCACGTACTACACGTGGAAGACCTACTTCTCGCTTCTCTTCCGCGAGGAGAACCTCGTGGATCACATCGATGGCACCGTCGAATCGCGCGCCATGGGGGACGACCCCGAGTGGACCGCGATCGAAGCTACGCTCATCCGGTGGTTCTTCACCACCATCTCCAAGGACCTGTTTCACACGGTCGTGAGTGATGGGGATGATGCACGTGCTGTGTGGGTCAAGCTAAACGGCCTCTTCACCGACAACAAGCTTCAGCGTCGCGTTTTTCTGCAGCAGGAATTTTTTGGCTGTCATCAAGATGACCAGTCAATCGATGACTACTGCCGCCGCCTCAAGCAGTTGTCAGATGAGCTCCGTGACATCGGCGCCAAGATTGATGATGACACTCTTCTCAGCACGCTCACCGCCGGCCTCAACGAGGACTTCGGCAACGCCGCCAGCATCCTCACCTTGATGCCGGACCCCTCCTTCTCCAAGTTTGTGGCATACTTGAAGTTGGAGGAGCGCCTGATCAAATGGGTGAAGAAGTGCGTGCAGCACCAGGCCCTCGCCGCCGGCACCTCTCGTGGCGCCCCGCCACCACCCGCCCAGCCTGCGCCGCGGCAGCAGCCGCCGCCCCCTCCGCCCCCGGGGTTTTACCCCCTCCCACCCGCGGCCCCCGCCCCTCCCGCTGCTCCCCAACAGCAGCAGCAAGGCGGCGGGCGGCGCGGCAACCGCCGTGGGGGTGGCCGTAAGCAGCAGCAGCAGGCGCCCGGGGGCGGCCCGGCCTCCGGGGGGCACCTCGTCAGCACCAGCCCTCCCCGCCGTGGACCTATGGCACCAATCCATGGACGGGAGTTGTCCATGCATACTCCATGCCGGTGCCCCGGGCCCCCGTCCCGAGCCTCCTTGGGCCTCATTCGACGAGCCACCAGGCCTATCTCGCCGGGCCCGGCGCCGGGCCCCACGCCGCACCCTACCCGGCCCTCCCTGCATCGCCGGCCCCGGGTGGCTACGGCGCCACCCCCGCGCCACCTTATGGCGGGTTCTACCCGCCCAGGTGCCGCCTCCGTGGGATCCCTCCCTGCTCGCCGCCTTGCACTCGGCTCCGACACGGAGCAACTACGGTGGTGGCGGTGACTGGTACATCGACTCGGGCGCTACCGCTCATATGACATCCCATCCCGGTAAGCTCACATCTTCCACTCCCGTTCATACCCCAACTCGCATCACCGTTGGTAACGGTTCCTCCTTACCCATTACACATGTCGGTCATACGTCGTTTCCATCTACTTCTACTCCTATTAACATGTCTAATGTCCTTGTTTCTCCTGACTTAGTCACAAACCTCGTTTCTGTTCATTGTCTTGCTCGTGAGAATCCTCTTACTGTCGAATTTGATGCTGTTGGTTTTTCTATGAAGGACGCCCGTACACGGATGGTTCTCCACCGATGTGATAGCCCCGACGAGCTCTACCCGGTGCATTCCTCCACCACCACCGCCACCCGTCCCGCCGTCCTCGCCGCTAGCGTCGACCTTTGGCACGCTCGTCTCGGTCATCCCAACTCCGCAGTTTTACGTCAGATTCTTCAGAGTTTTTCCTTCTCATGTAATAAGGTTGACAATCATACTTGTGAGGCATGCCGTCTCGGCAAGCATGTTCGTCTTCCCTTTAGCGAGTCTACAAACATTTCCACTTTTCCGTTTCAGTTATTGCATAGTGATGTTTGGACGTCCCCGGTTGCAAGCAACACGGGCTATCTATACTATTTGGTGATATTGGATGATTTCTCTCATTATGTGTGGACATTCCCTCTCCGTCGTAAATCCGACGCACTCGCCACACTCACCACCTTTTATTCCTACGTCACCACACAGTTTGGTCGTCCCATTCTTGCATTGCAAACTGACAACGGAAAAGAGTTTGACAACACCGCCGTCCGACACCTTCTTGCGTCTCACGGCACCGTCTTTCGTCTCACTTGTCCTTACACCTCCCAGCAAAATGGCCGTGCCGAGCGCGTCATTCGCACCCTTAACGACTGTGTCCGCACGTTGCTCTTCCACTCCAACGTGCCTCCTCGGTTCCGGCCGGATGCTCTCGCCACCGCCAGCCTCCTCATTAAAATCCGACCGTGTCGCCCTCGCTGGAACTATACTCCTCATCAGCTCCTCTTCGGTGCGGCCCCATCTTATGATGGTCTTCGCATTTTCGGGTGTCTCTGTTATCCTAGCACCGCGTCCACCACCCCTCATAAACTCGCTCCACGGTCGATTCCTTGCATCTTTCTCGGTTACCCTCCCAACACCAAAGGTTACCGGTGCTATGATCCAGTGTCCCACCGCGTTTATACATCGCGGCACGTTTACTTTGATGAGTTCGTGTTCCCGTTTCAGCAGGTTTCGTCACCACCCGCGCAACCCTCGACGCCTTCTGCGGTGCGGCTCGCCCCTGCCACCACCTCCGGCGGGCCGGCCCCTTCGCCGCTGAGCAGCACCATGGCCCCGCATGCGCCTGCGCGCTCCGCGCCCTCCGCCGTGGCCGCCTCCTCCGGGGGCCTCCTAGCCGCCCCGGGTCCGGCTGCCCCTTCCCGTGGTACTTCGGGTGAGGCTGTCCTCTCGGACGCCCCCGCTGGTGCCCCCGTCGCCGAGGCCTCCTGCTCGGTGCAGCCGGGCGCTGCCACGGACCCCTCGGAGCCCGGCTCGACATCCTCCTCGCTGGTCTCCCCTTCGGCTCCGCCAGCAGCGGCTGCACCACTCACCGGTGTGGTCACTCGGGCTCGGACTGGGACTTTTCGTCCTAGCATGCGCTACACCGCCGACGAGTACGCCTATGCTGCGTCTACCTCGGCTCCGTCTCCACTGCCCACCTCCGTTCGCGCAGCTCTTCGGGATCCGAACTGGCTTGCTGCCATGCGTGAGGAGTTCGATGCCCTACAGCGTAACCGCACGTGGCAGCTTGTTCCGTGACCTCCCCATGTCAATGTTATCACTGGCAAGTGGGTTTTTCGCCACAAGACTCGCCCTGACGGTTCTCTCGAGCGCTATAAGGCGCGTTGGGTGGTGCGCGGCTTCCGACAGCGTGCTGGCGTGGACTTCCTTCGCCCCGGTTGTCAAACCGGGCACGATTCGCGCCGTTCTCCAGCTCGCTGTTTCTCGCGCCTGGCCCGTTCACCAGCTCGACGTGTCCAATGCTTTCCTGCATGGCCATCTCGACGAGCAGGTGTTTTGTCAGCAGCCTACTGGTTTCGTCGACACCGCCTATCCGGACCATGTGTGCCTTCTCTCCCGCTCACTTTACGGGTTGAAGCAGGCTCCTCGGGCCTGGTACCAGCGGATTGCGGCCTTCCTTCAGCAGCAGGGGTTCCGGTCCACACGGTCCGATGCCTCCCTGTTTGTTTATCACCAGGGAGCCGCCACTGCGTACCTTCTCCTGTACGTCGACGATATCATCCTGACTGCGTCCTCGCCAGCGCTACTGCAGCAGATCACCGCTCGTCTTGGCACGGAGTTCGCTCTCAAGGACTTGGGGGCTCTTCACTACTTCCTCGGTATCGAGGTCGTTCGCCGTGCCACAGGCTTCTTTCTGCATCAGTAGAAATACGCTTACGAGCTACTGGAGCGAGCAGGCATGCTTAATTGCAAGACTGCTTTCACGCCTGTCGACACAAAGGCTAAGGTGTCCGCCGTCGAGGGCTCTCCGGCGTCCGACGCCCCTTTCTACCACTCCATCGTCGGTGCTCTTCAGTACCTCACGCTGACGCGGCCGGATCTTCAGTATGCTGTTCAGCAGGTGTGCCTCCACATGCACGCCCCGCGTGACATCCATTGGGCTCTGGTGAAACGTATCCTCCGGTACATACGTGGAACCGCGGCTATGGGTCTCACCTTGACGGCGTCCTCTGACACCAGCCTCGTCGCCTACTCCGACGCCGACTGGGCTGGGTGTCCCGACACCAGACGCTCCACCTCCGGCTACTGTGTCTACCTCGGCCCCTCTCTGATTTCGTGGTCGTCTAAACGACAGCCCACGGTTTCACGATCGAGCGCTGAGGCCGAGTACAGGGCTGTGGCTAACGCCGTCGCGGGGTGTTCCTGGCTACGACAGCTGCTCCAGGAGTTGCTATGTGAGGTTCCCAAGGCTACGATTGTCTACTGTGACAACGTCTCCGCGGTGTACCTTTCTGCCAACCCTGTTCATCATCGCCGAACGAAGCATATTGAGCTCGACATCCACTTCGTTCGGGAGCACGTCGCACTTGGTCGTGTTCGAGTTTTGCATGTGCCCACCGATCAGCAGTTCGCCGATGTGATGACGAAGGGACTCCCTACCTCGACTTTCGAGGGCTTTCGGTCCAGTCTTTGCGTCACTGGCGACGCTTCGACTGCGGGGGGGTGTTGAACATGTATATACGTATGTAGGTCTGGGTTTGTATGTCGTACCTGTAGTGTCTCTCTCCCTCCTGTATTTACTTGTTTCTTGGGAGACAAGACACCGGTCGCACCCCTTGTACCTATATATGTGCCTGTTGCACGATCAATGAGAATTATCGATGCACACAATCCCTTCTCTCCAAACTAACAATCGCCAACTCCATGGCTCTTGCTTGACCCGTGTTAATTTTACGCATGATCTATTATAAATAGTAATTATTAGTTTTTTCTAAAATGTATATGTAAAACAAGTTATGTATTAGGTTTTGTGTACCACCTGTCAGTATAGTTTTTGGAGCTTTGCCACCAACCATTCGCACGAACTCCTTAAATACCCACTTGAAACTATCAACTGTTTAATCTTTCATCAAGACTGCTCCAAAAATGATGCTCTGGAAGGGGTTGTTAACTCCGAAAAAAGACCAAACGGCATGTCATATAGATTGGTCATGTACATTGTATCGAATGTTATAGCATCTCCAAAATATCAGTATTGGTCTATGCCACGCCCTGTGACCCACATTAGTGTCTTCACCCTTGCTTCATCGTCAACCTGGACATTGTAGGTGAACTCTGGATCAGCTGCTTTAAGATCTTGTAGCAGCAAGACCGTCTTAGTTGCATTGTTGTCCGACTGATCTTTACTCAGTTTCCCACACAGTGTTCTGAGCAATATCTTGGTGAAAGGCACATTTTCCAATGTACCAAAGAAACTACCAACTATGATGTAAACTTTGCTAAGACTGACATTGTTTTCTCCCAACTGTTTAACCAAATCTTTAATGTGTACGTCAATGTATCTGTGTGATTTCCAATGCAACTTTTTGCTACAATTTAGCGACAAGGCATGCTTGTGCACTTCTATGCTCACTAATGTAACACCCGTTGTTAGCCGACCGCAAAAGTCGTATCATGGCATCACACCCACTCCTTGTTGATCTGCTATTTTTCTTCTCTGGTTGACCCCGTGATAAAAAGGGTTGTAATGAAAATCAGTTTTCGTGCATGTGGAAACATAAAAACATATCCAAAGGCAAGGGAAAGCATTTACTTTTCTGAATACTCACCGCACACCCGCATAACAGTTGTTGCATGCACTTTGCCTGTTTCATATTTAATCGGCTTCTCCCAAACCTTATACCGAATCCAATCTACCGTGAATATAAATTGTAAAATTCAAAAGCTTCGTTCAACGAATCAAACAATAGACCAATTACTGGGTTTATTATGGCTCCTTCCCTCTTCACAGTAAAATCACAGATGGAGATCTCCATAGCTATTTTCCTGTTTGGGCTATATTCGCTCTCAATTTCCTCAAGTGGCAAGCGCAACCTATATTATAGTAGGTGAAAATGTTTAAAAAGTCAACATATATCTTTCTTATGGAAACGCACGGATGCTTCGGCGCACGAATATTAATGAAACAACAATCTACCGTGCAAAGGTAACCATGGAAATTGTAGTACAGAACACACTTATACCGCAGCGGAAACTGTAGCAAAATACATTTTCCGCAAAGCCCGTTGAATAATATTTTCCTACTATTCACGGATCTATTTACCTCACATTTCGACCAACCCATCACATCCCCCAAACCTCCCGATCCACCGGCCGCAAATGCATCTTTTTACCAGAATAATAAGATGGATTTATTTTTACTAACTTTCTTGTTCACCCGGAAGTTGCCACGCCATGTTTGTCTCCATCCGTACCATCCTTTGCAATATGAACAACGTTATCACCAACAAACTCACTAGAGACACATCCGCCTACCTGGCTCACATTTGTATTGCGAATCGGCACGCCAGAGGTATCGTCGGATACATCGCAAGCTCTTGAAGAACCAGAGAAACACTAAGCAGCAGCAGCCATGTTCCGCTTAGCGCTAATCGCAGGACGCAAAGATGGGATCAGGCTAGCAGTTGACCTGGGAGGTTACAAATAAATCAGCTTAAAGCAACCTAAATCGAACACATACATCTGTTGTAAACCAGAGAGAACTTACCACACATCGCATTCCATGTCGATGAACTACATACCTCCCACAATATTTTTTTGTTTTGTGCCTCTTACAGCTGCACCAGTTTTGCTGTATCGACCGCGCTAGCAACTCACGGTCACCACGTGATGGCATGGTGTTGTGGTTTTGTCACGGTAGATGTCCTCATGAAAAGACTAAGTCTAGGAGCCATTGTAACTAGGTGGTTGCTTGGATGGGGTTGATCAGGAACAAAAGACATGAGTTTACCCACGTCCGGCCCCTCCGATGGAGGTAAAAGCCTATGTCCTGCTTGATTGTTATTGATGATGATGATCTCGATTACAAAGGTGCAGAATCGCTAATCTAGCTCTCGAGGGTTTCTTACTTGGATCTGTCCTTCTAAACGACCCGGGGCCTCCCCTTATATGTTGTGGTAAACCGCCGGTTTTACAATGACCATGTCTTACACGGTTTCTACTCCCACTCGGAGTAGGTTTCTTCCTAAGCCGTCCATAGGTGAGCCGGCTCATACTTCAGACCGATCAGCGACCCGACCTCCTCTTGGGCCGACGGGCGGCCTACCCTCCTCCTGAGTCTGGGGGTGATTCGGTCTTGTCAATTCTTGGACTGACTTAGATAAACTTCGTCATACATGGGCTGGCTTACATCCGGGCCCATACTTGGAGATGACCCGCCTTTGTAACAGCCGGCTTATGTCAGAGGGAATATCCCCAACATTAGCCCCTAGGTTACTTTGGATTCATCCATGGTAAACTCATCACACTTAGCCATTTTGGCGCCTCATCGCATTCCACGTCATGATGACAATTTTTGCATATGTCGGCGGTCCACGACATTCGTATCCCATCAAATCTGGGATATCCCGAATCTATCACCGCAACGCCTCGGTTTTGCACCCTCTCCTTATATACAGCCTGGCGGGGTCCCAGGGTCATTTTTCCCCGCACACCTCTTCTCCTTCCTCCTCGAGCTCTTCGGGTATTCCGCACGTCCGCCGCTAGCGACCTTCACCAAGAGCTCCTTCCACCTACGCGCCGGTTATGGTGAAGCCGAGGACCATCCGCAGCCGCGAGCTCATCCGTCGACATAATCTTCAGATTCGTAAGTCCTCGCAATCTATTCCGATCAGATTTGAGTGTTCGAGTTCTTCGTAGTTCATCACTGCTCCTCGAGTTCTTCGGTGCTTTAGATAAAAATCATTTATCTCCATAGGCTTGAATCTCCCCAATCCATACTTTGGATTCAAAAGAATATTCATTCATGCTTAAATGTAGATCTATCTCGTTGTACTCTAGGAAGAACAATGCCGCCCAGTTTCTAGGTCTTTTCACTTTTATTTCTTCAATAATTTCAGCATATTTACTAGACCTGTAGAAATTACGTAATCCTTCCGATAGTGTTTTTTTCCTCTGGTGATAAAAAATAACCAAGTCATTGTCCCTAGTATCAGTCTTTATCCATAAGGCGCCCTTTGCATACAGTGACCGGCTTACTATCAGGTTATCGCCTTAAATTGTCCTCATCTCGCCATGCCGTAGGTCCCGCCGGCTTACTTTATCCAGCTTTGCCAAAAGTAAGGCTTCCAAGGGGAAAAAAGTATGTAAGCCGACCGATGAATTGTCCATTTGACTGCAGAATACTGTGAACTGGGCCAAGTCTCAGATGACCAAATTCTGCCTTCAAGAGCTAGAGAGAGACGGGTTGTTGCTGGCTCAAGAGTAGATACACTGGAGAGCTTCTGAAGATGAGATTCGGCCACAGCCTGAACAGGGCGAGGTCGTAGTCTTTGGAAGTCATCTAACCCGGGGTTTCAGACCGCCGGGTTCCAAATTCCTTAGAGATGTTCTTCGTCATTACAACCCGCACCTTAAAGATTTGGGTCCCAACTCCATCCTCAATCTGAGCAACTTTCAAACATTCTGTGAAGTCTATTTGCAGATGGAACCAACATTGAGCTTGTTCTTAGAATTTTTCTACTGCAATAAGCAAACTGAATGCAGCAACGGGCCTCTAGTAGAGTGTGGTGCCATCACCATTCAGAAGAGGAAGGACTGCATCTTTCCTGCCATTAAGTTAGCCAGTGCACATTACCTATTTTTTATTGTAAAGACACATCGCCTGATGGCGAGTCTCCTTTGCCGGATTATCGCAATAGCCAGCTCGCATATGGCGAGAATCTCTGTGACTATGCAGTACTGGCCGAATAAAAGAAACTCAAGCCGATAATTGCACGCATCAATGCACTGATTGCCCATAGGTTAACGAGCATTGACTTGACCCGATGTTGGATGGAGTGGAGGATCTAGCTTCTTAGTCTCCGTGGCCGGCTTATGTGCAAATATACCGAAGACCTGGAAGATGACTTGCGTTTCTCAAAGCATACTCCTACTCCCAAGGAGATGACCAAGTAAATCAAAGCCTTGGTTGGGGAGAAAATCGAAGAGATAGGAGTTATTGGATTGGCTCCATTCTCTGCCGCTAACCGTCTCCTCAGGTAACCGACTCTTTCCTTTATTTGATATATTTTCCATCTCATTTTGTTCCTGTGTAAGAAATAATTGGCTCATATTTTGTAGCATCATCATGATTGGTGGAAAACCAACCAAGAAGCTCCTAATACTCCTAAGGAGGAGGTAGTAGAGGTGGAGAACGATGAAAATGAGGTATAGCTTGACTCCCTAGGCTGGTTCTTTACTGAACTTGCTGACGCCGGCTCTTCTCAGGATATTTCTGGTGGTGGTGAGCTGGCAGAACATGAGGTAAATCTTGGTGTTCCCGACTCCGAGGCTTTGGGCAGAAGGCAAACACAGAGTGTTGTTCGGAAGGTACCATTTTCGCATGCATCAGCTTATTTGGATCCCCGCTTATCTTTGAAGATAATACAACATCTCGTGAGCAAGAAACGGAAGAGCCGGAGCTCTGGGTCAGAAGATCTTCATGAAGGGCTTTCTCATGAGCCGGCTTCGTGTCGGGTCTGGAGGTCGGAAGGATCAAGCCCCTCTACTTTTTATCCTCAAGCTGGGCAAACGAAGGCGCCTATGAGTCCTTCTAACCCGGCTTTCGCGGCTTCATCTCCTTCATCTGGTGCTTCTAGCGCCAATGCTAATTTCACCATTAATGTTGGGTACCGACACTTTCACTTGTAATATTTGTTTTTCTGTAACTGTCTGTATGCTTGATATTTCTCTATTTTTATCAGAGCCAAGGCAATTTTCAAGGATACACCAACAACTTCCACAACCGCTAGTGCTGGAGTAGAGACAACTTCCGATGTTGCTGCTATGTCTATGGATGAGCCGGCAATGGATGAGCCGGCCATGGATGAGTCGGAGCTCCTTCAAAATATGAGGTTGTCTTAGATGACCCTTCTGTGCAAGTACAACAAGAGCCACTGGTGGATGTGGCAATGGAAAATGTGCCGCCAGCCACCATGATGAATCCCAAGCCGCCTGAGGAAGATGTGGTGATTACTCATACCGAACAACATAGTCCACCAAAAACTTCAAAAGTCTTGGTTAAGACCACGATGGAGAGTAAAGCGACTCCATCAAGTGAGCCAGCCGATGCCCGACTCACACATTATGATGACATGGGTCTAGCCTCTCTTCACCAGGAGTTTACGACGCGGCTGGCCCATCATCATGATGAGGAAGGTGCTAGTGTCACCTTAATGAAGAAAAAATATGAGGTATGTCTTCCACTTATACCTGTAGTCCTCAATTCTAAAGTTTTGTCTGCTCGTCTGAAAAGACTTAGGAATTTTGTTTGAAGAAATGTTGATCATGTGGCCCTCACTTCCGGGTCATGCAATGTTTATGAGCCAAAACTTCTATTCAAGTCAAAAAATAGTACCGGTTCATCATGAAATGATAGGTATTTTAGATACAAAGGTCATCAGCATAGCCCCCAAGTGCCGGCTCGCGTACTTGCAGCGAGTAGGGACTTGCATTATTTTTGAGCTAAATACTGTAGCCCCCAAGGGCTGGATCGCATGCTTGCAGCGAGTGGGGTCTTTGATAGTTTCTGAGTTCAATACTGTAGCCCCCAAGGGCCGGCTCGCATACTTGGAGCGAGTGGGGTCTTTGATAGTTTTTGAGTTGAATACTGTAGCCCCCAAGGGCCGGCTCGCATGCTTGCAATGAGTTGGGACTTTTGCATTGATATAAACTTTCAAACGGTGTAGCCCCCAAGTGCCAGGTTGTCTATTTACAGCTGTCTGGGACTGAGGGAGTCCGGGATTAAGGGGTCCTCGGACCGCCGGCCTATTTCTCATGGGCCGGATTCATGGGCCGCTCACTGAGGATGGGATTGATCGAAGGCCCCGTCACCAGGGAGGAGACCTCAGGAGCCGTGGCGTGTCTGTCAAGTTGGAGATAGTAGATTAGGCCTGTTTTTTCCCTCCGGTGGGGCAACCGACCATGTGTAACCCTAATGACCCCTGGCGTCTATATAAGCCATGGGGTTTTAGATTGTAGGACAGAGAAACTCATCTAGTGTTTTAGCTAGTCGATCTCGAGGTAGATCAACTCTGTAACCTTCATACCTTCAATATAATCGAGCAGGACGTAGGGTTTTACCTCCATAGGAGGGCCCGAACCTGGGTAAACATCGTCTCCTTCGTCCCCTTGTTACCATCGATCCTAGACTCACAGCTCGGGACCCCCTACCCGAGATCCGCCGGTTTTGACACCGACATTGGTGCTTTCATTGAGAGTTCCGCTGTGATCACCAAAAGAATCGATGGCTCACCTTCTCATGAGCCGTGGAGTCTGCGACCAGGATGCCTCCGTCCCTGGACAGACCTCCGCAGGCGGCGGCGCCTTGTCGCGTGCCGATCCGACCGACCATCTTGGCCAGATCGGAAGTTTCTTCCCCGGTCAAGAAATCAGATTTGGGAACCTAGAGTTCGCTGCTGATTCATGGGGAGAACTCGTTTGGATGAGGCTCTCAACTCGCATGGAGAAGCCCGCAGAATCTGACGCCTCGACGCCCGAAGCATCGGGCATCGCCTCCGAGGTGGCCTCTACCCTTGGGTCGTCTAGAACACCCAACTCTGTTGATATGACCGGATCCGCCGCGGCCGAACACGATCTAGATTCGCCTTCGAACGATCCTGGTACCACGGCACTGCGGATCGGCCCCGTGCGCTTCGGCAACATGCACCCCACCGACGTCTCGTCCCTGAACGAGCTACTGGATCGCATTCGAACCATGGGCCTGGCCAACGACCACCAGACCCCGGTCTATGACCGGATTGGGCTTAAATCCGATGACAGGGAGATTCGCACCCCCTCGGTCACTCACTTAGTCGCCACCGTCGAGTGTCCGGCTGGAGGCTCGTCCCCCCAACAACCGAAACTAAAAACGGTTTATATCCCAATCTCCGATCATCAAGATCTCTCTGGTAACCCAGACTCGGGAGTTCGCTCCAGAAATAGTTCGGGATCGATCCCCGATCTAGCGCGCAACTCGAGCCCCGCGCCGAACGGTCCCGCGGACAAGGCGGACTCCAATTCCCCTATGCCGAATCCCGTGATTCTGGACTCACATCATGGCGCGGAACTGAAATTTTTCCCACCCGCCACCCAAGTCGAGCACTCAAGCATCGCAGGAGAGTCCAAGTCTTCGGACTTACGGGATTTCAAACAATTACCAGGGGAGTCGGTTCACCACTTTTGGGCTAGACTCCTCCTCGTTAGAGACAAAGTACCAGGCTCTAGTGACCAGGAGATAATGGCAACTTTCAGTCGCAATTGTCATGATGATGGGATCCTCAACGCCCTATCCTGTCGACACGTTCATGGCTTTACCGAGCTATCGGACCTGGTACAAAAATACTGTGCCATGGAGAGCACCTGGCAAGCCGAACGGCTACTTGCAGAACCAGACTTTACCAAACACCCTAGAGGAGATCGGAAAAAGCGGATACCTCCGAAGCGGTTAGCCGAACACGAACCCGCCGAAAAGAGAAATAGACCCCCTACGGGGGCCAGAACCGTCCTTGACGGACTATTGGACAAGCCATGCCCTATACATTCTGTATTGCTGAACACAAACCCGACTCACAGCCTTAGAGCTTGCTGGGTCATCAGGCAGGTCGCCAAGAGTGGAGTGGCCATACTCGAGGAGCAACTAACGAACAGGCGCTCCACAATGCCGCCAGAGTACAATACGGAAGTCCTGACGATCTACGAAACGTTCCCCTCTAGGAACAGGAGGAAAAGAGCTCTTAAAGAACTCGAACATGTCTACCATGTGGCGGCAGCAAGTTCATGGGCAGACACACCAATCACCTTCGGGGACACTGACCAACCAACCATCCATCCCGGTCAAACACCGGCCGCACTGGGCCTAAACCCCATCGTCGTTGGTTTTAGGCTATAGAAGGTGCTAATGGATGGTGGCAGCGGTTTAAACCTCATCTACGAAGACACCCTGGAAAAAATGCAGTTCGACCGATCTCGCATCGAGCATAGCAACACAACCTTCTGGGGGATCATCCCTGGGAAAGAGGCGCGTTGTTCAGGGCGTGTCACCCTTGACGTAGTGTTCGGCAGGCCCGACAACTACCGATCTGAAGAACTTCTCTTCCATATCGTGCCCTTCCCCAGCGGCTACCACGCTCTGTTGGGGCGTGACGCCTTCACAAAATTCCAGGCTATACCCCATTACGGGTATATGAAGCTCAAGATGCCAGGCCCAAACGGGGTAATCACAATTGCCAGTGATCCGAGTATAGCCCTTTGAGCCGAACACAAAACAGCAGCGCTCGCCCTCGAGGCACTAGTTGAGACCTTTGCTGCAGAGGAATTGACCGCACTCCGGTCAACAGTGGACAAGGACGATGTGATCCTTAGTAAAAGGCCCAAACCCACGTCCTTTAAACCTGCAAAAGAAATTGTTAAGTTTCAGTTACACCCAACGGACCCTAATAAAACAACGTCTATTGGAGCTCAGCTGGACCCCATGGTGGACGAGGCGCTGCGAGCATTCTTACAAGAAAATTGGGACATCTTCGCCTGGCATCCTTCCGATATGCCAGGAATCCCACGGCGGCTGGCAGAACATAGTCTGAATATAATCCCAGGCTTTAAGCCCGTCAAACAGACTCTGCGCCGCTTTTCCGAGCCTAAACGACAAGCTATGGGTGAAGAACTAGCCAAATTGCTAGAGGTCGGATTCGTACGGGAGATCAAACACCCCGAATGGTTGGTAAGCCTGGTGATGGTACCGAAGAAAGACAAATCCTGGCGGTTGTGCGTTGACTTCAAAGACCTTAACAAGGCCTGCCCAAAGGACCCTTTCCCCCTACCACGCATAGACCAGATTATCGACGCCACAGCCGGAAACGATTCACTGTGCTTCCTTGACGCTTACTCCGGATACCATTAGATCAAAATGAAAGAATCCGATCAAGCTGCAACCGCATTCATCACCCCCTATGGGCCATTCTGCTTCAACACAATGCCTTTCGGGCTTAAAAACGCTGGGGCTACATACCAGCGCATGATCCAGACCTGTCTCGAAAAACAGGTCTGTAAAACAGTCGAGGCATACGTGGACGACGTGGTCATTAAAACCAAACACGTCAGCCAGTTGATCGACGACCTAAGGCAAACCTTTGCCAGCTTACGCGAGTATGATATATGACTCAATCCGGAGAAATGTGTCTTCGGAGTCCCTGCTGGTAAACTGCTCGGATTCATTGTTTCCCATAGAGGAATAGAAGCGAATCCGGCCAAGATCCGTGCCCTATCGGAACTTGCAATTTCCACAGAGCTCAAGCATGTCCAAAAACTGGCGGGTTGCGTGGCGGCGTTAAGGCGCTTGATCTCCCATCTCGGTGAAAAGGCATTACCGCTCTACAGGTTGCTGAAATGGACCAACAATTTCGTATGGACCGATGAAGCAGCTGCTGTGTTAGAAGAATTAAAACACTGCTGGCGAGCAACCCCATACTCACAGCACCAGGCGCCGGGGAACCAATGTTATTGTACATATCGGCCACCAACCAAGTGGTTAGCGCAGTGCTCGTCGTCGAACGAGAGGAGGAGGGTCAAAAATTCCGGATACAGAAGCCGGTCTACTATGTGTCAGAAGTACTAACGCAATGCAAGTCCAGATACCCGCATTACCAGAAGATAGCCTATACAGTATTTATGGCATCACGAAAACTAAGACACTACTTTCAAGAGTGTTCGGTCACGGTGGCATCCGAAGTACCCCTGAATGATATAATCAATAACAGGGACGCCACCGGCCGCGTAGCCAAATGGGCCATTGAACTCCTTCCTTTCGAAATCGCCTATAAGCCACGACGAGCTATTAAATCTCAGGTGTTGGCAGATTTCCTCGCTGAATGGACGGAGGCCGAGCTCCCCAGGGAATATAGTACATACTCCCATTGGACGATGTACTTCGACGGATCCAAAACACTGGCTGGACTGGGGGCTGGAGTTATCCTCACATCTCCCACATGCGACAACGTCCGATACGTGCTGCAAATCATGTATGCCGATTCCAACAATGCAGCCAAGTACAAAGCGATTCTGCACGGTCTTCGGATGGCAGCTTCAATGGGTATACAACGGCTGGAGGTACGGGGAGACTCCATCTTGGCCATCTCTCAAATTAACGGCGAGTTCGATGCCAAAAACCCGAAGATGGCGGCATATAGAAATGCCGTCCTTAAAATATCCGCATGGTTCGAGGGGCTGGAATTCCATCATGTCGCTAGAGACAACAACCAGGCCGCTGACATATTGGCCCGCATGGGGGACAAATGCGACCCCGTCCCAAAAAACACCTTCCTCAAACGGCTCTTCAAGCCATCGGTGGTTTGGCAGGACGACGATAAAGGCGCCGGATCCATCAGCGCAGACGAGGTTGTTCACCCTATAAACGAACCAGACGATCAAATCATCGGCGGCTCCGTAATGGACGAAACGCCTTGGGCTCATGAGGTCATGGCAATAATTGCACCATGGACCGAGCCCTTCCTCGCCTACCGTCTCCGCCAAGAACTCCCCGACGACCAGACAGAGGCGAGATGCATAATTTGGCGATCCAAGGCCTATAAAGTCCACGAGGGTGAGTTATACAAGAAAAGCACCACCGGAGTACTCCAACGGTGCATATCTGAGGAAGAAGGAAGGCAGCTTTTGGCCGAAATCCACACAGGAATGGGTGGCCATCATGCTGCGGCAAGGGCCTTAGTAAGCAAGGCCTTTAGGGCTGGTTTCTTCTGGCCCACCGCTCGAGCGGACGCCCAGTCGCTTGTCCAATACTGCGTGGGATGCCAACTTTTTGCAAATCAAAGTCACATGCCCCCAACGGCTCTTCGGACTATTCCAATTACTTGGCCTTTTGCGGTCTGGGGGCTGGACATGGTCGGACCACTTAAAGGGGGGACCAAGAAGAACAAATACCTAGTGGTCATGGTGGACAAGTTCACCAAATGGATCGAAGCAAAACCTGTCAAATCAGCCAAGTCCGGACCAGTAATCGACTTTATATCCGGCGTGGTACACCGTTACGGCGTCCCGCACAGTATAATAACGGACAATGGATCCAACTTCACCGCCCAGGACGTAAAGGACTGGTGCGCAAAAATGGGAATTAAGCTCGATTATGCATCGGTGTATCACCCGCAGACCAATGGACAGGTCGAATGGGCCAACGGCCTCATCATGAGTGGTATTAAGCCACGTTTGGTCCGATCTCTTCATGAGTCCAACTGTCATTGGGTGGAGGAGCTTGACTCCGTTCTGTGGGGCCTACGTACCACCCCGAATCGATCAACGGGATACACACCGTTCTTCATGGTCTACAGGGCAGAAGCAGTCCTTCCCTGTGATATTATTCACGATGCACCAAGGGTGCGCATGTATGAAGAAAAGGAGGCCGAGCTAGATCGGCAAGATGACTTGGACGCCCTAGAAGGCGAGCGCGACATAGCTCGGGCTCGCTCTACTTTTTATCAACAGCAGGCCCGGCGTTACCAGAGCAGGGAGGTCAGGGCAAAGGCATATAATGTGGGTGAACTCATCTTATGGCTCCCCGAGAAGCAAAAGCATAAACTCAATCCCAAATGGGAGGGCCCCTTCATAATCGACGAAGTACTCGCAGGAGGGGCTTATCGTCTTCGAAGCCCGCCAGATAACCGCCTCGAACCACACCCATGGAACGCAACTCGTCTTCGGCGTTTTTACGGCTAGACCGGTGTCGTCATACTGTTTACCCTCCTTTCTCCTTTTTCTTTTTCTTTTCATTTTCCTTCCCTTCCACCTTGATTTTTGGCAGGTTCGGACCTTTTCTCCCCAAAGTCTATGTTCGGCTAAACCGAGCTCGTGTTAAGTTTTTCGGCATACATCCTCAAATGTTAGACCCGAATAAAACACCTGGGGGCTTCTTCCGGAAGCCCATTATTATACATTTTGAGCATCTATTCACATTTTCTATGTATGCATGTTTCCCTTGTCGATTTTTAAAGCCATTATATGTATCAATTCGAACTAAGATTTTTGCCAAGCTGGGTTGCCTCGCTCCTGTGTTTACCCTCTACGTTCCCGATTTTTCGGCTAGAGGGTAAAGGGAGCACCTCTGCGATTGCTACGACCGGGTTTTCCGGATACGTACCTCAGACGGGTGAAGCCAAAAGCTAGCTATCTTTTGTATAAAATTGGTCGGCCACGACGGAAGCAACAAATAAAATGATGGTTGTTATTACCATTACTCTGGCCTTTTCTAGCAAAAAGGCCATTAGCCGCATACTAATAGTATACGGCCTTACTATCCACGATTTACGTAGCAACCGAAAGGAAGGCACCGATAGAGGTACTATTTTCTTTGGAAGATGTTTCTTACGCTAAGCAGTAATATAACATATCTCCCTATGCATCTACTGTCTGTTCGCACCAAATGGCCGGATTGCCTGGTTCCTCGAAAGAATTCCCTCTTATCAAGGGATATTTTATAAGGAACACTCCCATGCTGTTAGCATGGGAGGCCGAAGCCGATGGCCGGTTAAGACAAAGTTTACAGCACAGACGGAGTAATTTTTTTGATTCAAAGTACATAGTTACACCAAATCACACATCTGGCTGCCGGTCAAGATTGTCTATTAAGGCATCCAGGGCGCAATCTTCCTGCGAGAGATGAGCGGCAGGCATCACTTGGTCGTATACCAAGTGAAGCGGCACTTCTTGCCCATCAGGCCCTACCGGCCCAACCCGAGCCATATGCTCGGGGTTAAGACCGGTGTAACGAGTCTTGATCATCGCCCACGCCTCTCGCGCTCCCTCCCGGCAGGCCGATGTCTTCCACTGCTCGAACCGACTCCGAGCTTCCTTGAACCGATCAGCTAGTTCGGTCATTCCTTCCGGAGGCTTCTCGGCAGGCCATAGCGCTTTTATCATGCTCCTCATCGCCTTCCGAGCCCGCTCATGATCGGCGGTCAGTTCCTTTAGAAGGCTCCCCCAGTAGGATCCGATCTCTTCTTCAGGCCGCCCGGTTAGGAGACCTATACGTAAGACAAGGCATGTACATCACACTTCATGTTGGAGAAATACCCTCCGACATTATAATCACACTTACCGAACATGCCCCTCAGTAATTTCTGGTTCTCTTCTTGGGTCTGGGCCAATTGAGTCTTCAAACTCTCAATTTCGTCGGCCTGCTGCTTGTTTTCCGCCTGGAGGCGTTTCTTCTCCTCCAGGTTTCGTTGTAACGAAAGGCAGCCAGCCTCATACTGGGACTCGGCGTACCTCTGAGATTCTCGGGCTGCATCTTAATCTTTTTGCAACAGCCTATAGATTCACCTGCTAAAAAGTACCCTCGCGTCAGCACGGGATTATGTACTAAGATCAGCAGAATGGATATACTCACCATGCGCCTCCCGGGTAAAACTCTTCACTTGTTCAAGTTCGGCCTTCACGGCTTCCACCTGTGTTCGGCTCGCCTCCAATTCATTGGCCAATTGCTCATTCTGCCACCTTGAGGCCTGTGTCATCCTTAAAACAATACGTGGATCCTTAACTCGGTCGTCCCGACCAATTCAAGGCTCAGGGGCTACTGGGTTTACATAAGTGTCCGGATTCTCAAAATCAATCACTTACCTTCAGGCTGGATGATATCAGTTTCACGGTTTCTCCAAGCCCAGCTCGGGCAACTCCGATGTGTGCGTCCACCGAGCATAGAGCATTGAAATCTTGTTCGGAAAACGCCGGGTCGCGCAGGGCTTCTCGTCGCCGCCGGTGGTTCATTGCACTTTCAACTTCAGATTTAGTGAATGATACCGCGTCCCCAGAAACTTCAAGGGCCAGATTGGTCACAGGGGCCTCCGCGGCAGGTTTGGCATGAGCGGAGGATCTTGATTCATGAGCGTTGTCAGGCATCCCGGCAACGTCCTCGACAGAAGATGGTTGTGCTCGGTTCCTGAGTATTTCAACACGAGACCTTCTGGAAGATCCTGTCGATCATAATAGCAATAGATTAAGCGGCCGAACAAAGTACCTTTTGGATGAGCAAGTGGTCGGCGTCGTCTCCACGGCCAGCTCATGTGAAGGACTCCTGTTATTGCCCGGTCGGGACATTGTTGCTGCAGCCGACGTTTGTCGCGAGGACCTACGATGCTTGGGAGCAAAGACTGACACATTTGGGTCGACGGAGGGCGTTTTCCTTTTACGGGAAGGATTTTTCTTCTGGCCTGTAGTGGAGGAAGGGAGTGATCCAGGGTGATCGGCTATGATGGCCACCTTGGATCGATCAAGGCTCTCTTGGTAAAAGACCCCGTCTTCGTACTCGATGGACAGTTCCAGATCGTCATGGAATCCTGGATCGTCATCGCGAGAGTAGCTCTCTGGCTGGGGGGCCAGACAGTTGACTGTCTCGACAAAGCTCCTCCATTCCTGTTTGCGCAGATTAAAAGCTTTGATCAAAAGGGGCAAATAAAAAACCAAACTCAGGTTGCGAAGTCGAAAGTCTTACCCATTCGATGGGGTTGTAACTCGAGTAGCCCTCTTTGACTGGCAGCCGAACAAAGTCTTCTTTTTCTCCTTTGTACAAATCGGCAAGTACGGCTGCCAATGCCGCTTGATTGGCAGGGCCCAGCCATCGGGAGCGAGTGGTGTCACTTGTTCCATTGTAACGCCACAAGGGATGTATCCTTTGCTGAAGAGGTTGAACGCATCGGGTATTGGCGGCAGCCATCACGTCAATCATGGTTAACTTGTGATGAGCCAATATTCTTACATGGGCAGCCAAGCATCGTACTTCAGCATCGTCCTCTGGGGATGAGCTCTTCGGTCGCCAGTTGTACCTTTTCTTCAAAGGGGCGTCAGAGTATTCGGGCAAACCCCTTCGAGATGGATCGAATAGTGGAACGTCCTCAATGTAGAATCATTCCGAAGACCACTCTTCGGACTCCTTCTTCGGCGTCCCCGCAGGATACCCCATCCCGGTTATGCGACACACTTCGGCTCCTCCAACTTCCCGAATTGTCTCACCACGAGTGTGGGGAACGAGGCAGAAATACTTCCTCCATAGTCCAAAGTGAGCCTCGCAGCCCAGAAACATCTCGCAAAGGGCGACAAAGCCCGAGGTGTGCAGAATAGATCCAGGGGTAAGATGATGGAGCTGGATCCCGTAGAACTCTAGTAACCCCCTCAGGAAAGGATGAATGGGGAACCCTAGGCCCCGCAAGAGGAAAGGCACGAAGCATACCCGCTCTCCATTGTGGGGATTTGGGAAGTTCTCCGCGAAGGCTTCGTGGTTGTAAGAAGTCAAACCAGCGAGAGTAGCCGTCAGATCCGAGGAAGGGAGATATCCTTGGGTCTCGAGGTCACGCAGCCGAAGGAGGGATACGGAGCAACTTGCCCAGTCCTCGGGAAGGGTGCCATAAGGGCGCGAAGAAGAGCTAGGGACGCTCGCCATGTTTTTTGGTGGTCTCTCGCTTGAAGTTTTCTCTGATGGGGAAGAAGAGGAAGGCGTGGCCCATACCATGACCCCGTTTGTTTAAATGGGTGATGCCTCCTTTGTGAGAAGGGCAGTCTTGTAAAAAGCCACCGGACTGCTCGCCTCCCCGCGGTGCATGAGGATCAAGGAGCATTGGGAGTTACTACAATGGGTCCCGCAAGTTCTCAACGTTTGGGAATTTACCGATGACGGAGTGGTTGCCGAGCAAGAAGGGATAGAGGGACTCGCCTCGTAAGCCGAAGACTTCGACGCGCAAGATTGTCCGGATAATATACCTCGGCATTGGTGGCTAGTCCAGGGGCTACTGAGGGAGTCCGAGATTAAGGGGTCCTCGGACCGCCGGCCTATTTCTCATGGGCCAGATTCATGGGCCGCTCACTGAGGATGGGATTGATCGAAGGCCCCGTCGCCAGGGAGGAGACCTCAGGAGCCGTGGCGTGTCTGTCAAGTTGGAGATAGTAGATTAGGCCTGTTTTTTCCCTCCGGTGGGGCAACCGACCATGTGTAACCCTAATGACCCCTGGCGTCTATATAAGCCAGGGGGTTTTAGATTGTAGGACATAGAAACTCATCTAGGGTTTTAGCTAGTCAATCTCGAGGTAGATCAACTCTGTAACCTTCATACCTTCAATATAACCGAGCAGGACGTAGGGTTTTACCTCCATAGGAGGGCCCGAACCTGGGTAAACATCATCTCCTTCGTCCCCTTGTTACCATCGATCCTAGACTCACAGCTCGGGACCCCCTACCCGAGATCTGCCGGTTTTGACACCGACAGGGACTTCACATAATATAGTTGTTTTTGATGCAAAAATCCACTAGTGAGGCTGAGATTGAAATCAAATGGCTTAGGCAAGAGCTTTTTGCCGAGAAATCCAAATGCGATGAAGCTGAGAAGCAAAACTAGTTGCCAATTCTGAGGCAAAAAAGGTCATTGAAGAGCTGGAGGCCTTTAAAACTGAGGCCACACAAATGGAGGATATTATGACCCAGCGTGTCGAAACTGCCGAGGTTAAACTAAAAGAAGCTGAGACTGGCCTGAACCATATGAACCGACTTACCAATGAGATCTGCCTTAAAATCTTCAGTAAATGTCCCTTCTGTGTCTACCTGGCTTTCCTAATGCCGGCTTATGATTTGTTATGTGACCCTTTTGCACTTGATACAGGGCGTGGCGGTGAAAAATTAAGAACTCCCCGAGGAAAGCAGAAATTCCTATTCAATCTGGTCAAACAATTATATATTGGAAGTTGCGAGGCCATAACTAAAGCAAGGGGATGGGCTCAACCACCAGACCGTCTCGCGGACGTTCTTAATGAGTTATCCATTGTGCCGGCTGCTACTTGTAAACTGCGTTGGGTTTTTCCCCGAAGAGGAGGGGAGATGCAGCACAGTAGAGATAAATATTTCCCTCAGTGAGAAATCAAGGTTATCAAACCAATACGAGAAACATGCAAATTCCTGTCTTCAGCGCCTACACACGAGAGAGCACACACTTGCACCCAACGCGGGCAAGAGGGTTGTCAATCCCCTTGAACTTGTTACTTGCAAGCGATAAGTAGTGATAGATAGATAAATTGATAAATACAAATTGTAAATAAAAAGAAAGTAAATAATGGAAGCAATATTTTGGGAGTTTTTGTAATAATATTTGTGAAGAGACCCGGGGGCTATAGTGTTCGCTAGAGGCTTCTCTCTCGAAGAAAGCATACGGTAGGTAGAGAAATTACTGTTGGGCAATTGATAGAATAGCACATAGTTATGTGATATTTATTCACGGCAATGATCACATATATAGGCATTTATGTCCATAAGCAAGTAGACCGACTACATCCTACATCTACTACTATTACTCCACCCATCGACTGCTCTCCAACATGATCTAGAGTATTAAGTAAAAACAGAGTAATGCTTGGAGGATGATGACATGATGTAGACAAAGTAAATTCAATTAATATGAATGAACCCCATCATTTTACCCTTAGTGGCAGGAATACAATACATGTCATGTCCCTTTCTGTCACTGGGATTGAGCACCGCAAAATTAAACCCACTACAACGCACCACTCCCGCTGAATATTCGAGAGGATTACGAAGCTATAAAAATCATGCATATAAATAACCAGCAAGGATTCAATATATTTTCATGAATAATCTGAATATAAACCCACAATTCATCGGATCCCAACAAACACACCGCAAAGAAGATTACATAGGATAGATCACCGCGGGAATTGCGATGATCTTTGCATTAAAAAACATAAAGAGAGATAGCCATCTAGGTACTAACTACGGACCCGTAGGTCTATGGTGAACTACTCACACATCACCATGGGAGCAACAAGGTTGATGTAGAGGCCCTTTGTGATCGACCCCCCCTCTGGCAGGGCGCCAAAACATGCCTCCAGATGGTCACACGGCGAAACAGAGACTTGTGGCGGCGGAAAAAGTGTTTCGGGAGGCTCTATGGAGTTTTTGGAATATTAGAGAATTTATAGGCCAGAGATGAGGGTAAGAGGCCGTGGGAGGTGGCCCCAAGCCATCAGGGCGCGACCACCCCCTCAGCATGCCCTGTTGGCTTGGCGCCACCCCATGTGGCCTCCGGTCTCCTTCCAAAGCTTCGAGGTCTTATTTTTGTCCAGAAAAAATCATCAAAAAGTTTTGGGGTATTCGGACTTTGTTTGGTACAGTATTCCTGAAAGGCCAAGAACAAGCAGAAAACATCAACCGACACTTGGCTCTGGTTAATAGGTTAGTGCTCAAAAATAATATAAATCAGCAAGCTAATGATTAAAAAGTATCCTAGAATGATAATATAATAGCATGGAATGATAAAATAATTATAGATACGTTGGAGACGTATCAGCATCCCCAAGCTTAATTCCTACTCGTCCTCGAGTAGGTGAATGATAAAAACAGTTTTTTTGATGTGACATGCTACCCAACATGTAATCTCTTTCAGGTATGATCATTGAGAAACGATGGACTAATAAACATCAACATAGTAATATCCATAAACATAAGTAACACAATCATTAGCTTTCAATATATACGATCCTTAAAGAATATTTACTCCCCATTCATTTTATCATATTAGCACGGCATGGCTCCGTCTTCACCACATAAATACAAATGTCAAGCACCACGGTGTTAAGCCAGGCAATTGGATCGTACTTCTTAAGGTGCTTCAGCTTTTTATACCTCACTCAATACATGAGCATGAACCATGGACATACCATATAGGTGGAATAGAATATGGTGGTAGGTTTCAAGTGAGTAAAAGTGGAGAAGAAAGTCTCACATCAACTAGGTGCATCAACGGGCTATGGAGATGCCCATGAGTTGATATCAATGCAAGGAGTAGGGATTGCCATGCAACGGATGCACTAGAGCTATAAGTGTATGAAAGCTCAACTGAAGCTAAGTGGGTGTGCATCCAACTTGCTTGCTCATGAAGACCTCGGGCATTTGAGGAAGCTCGTCATCGGAATATACAAGACAAATTCTATAATGAAAAATTCCCACTAGCATATGAAAATGACAAAACATGAGTCTCTCTATATGAAAAACATGGTGCTTTATCAAAGCACAAGTGTGGAAAAAGAGGTAGTAGCACTGCCCCTTCTCACTTTATCTCTCATTTCTTTCTTTCTTCCCTTTTTTCTTTCTTTCTTTCTTTCTTTCTTTCTTTCTTTTTTTTCTTTTTTCTGTTTCTTTTTTTCGTCCGGAGTCTCATCCCGACTTGTGGGGGAATCCTCATCTCCATCATCCTTTCGACACCGAGACAATGCTCTAATAATGATGAATATCACACTTTTATTACTTACAACTCGATATAAAAAACTACTAAACAAGATGACTCTATATGAATGCCTCTGGCAGTGTACCAGGATGTGCAATGATCTAGCGTAACATGTAATCAATGATGAATGGTAACTTTGCCACAAATACTATGTCAGCTACATGATCATGCAAAGTAATATGATAATGAACACAGAAGTCATGTAATGTAATGGTGGAAGTTGCATGTCAATATATCTCGGAATGGCTATGGAAATGCCATGATAGGTAGGTATGGTGGCTGTTTTGAGGACGATATAAGGAGGCTTATGTGCAACAGAGTGTATCATGTCGCAGGGTTTCAATGCACCGTCCAAAGCTGCACCGATCCTCGATATGAGAATGGGCAATGCACGGTACCGAAGAGGCTAGCAAAAATGAAAAGGTGAGTGTGCGTACGTCCATGGATTCACATTAGTTAAAAAGAACTCCTATACTTATTGCAAAGCTTTATTATCTCTCTCGAAGCAAAGTACTACTCGCATGCCCCTAGGGAGGAGGTTGGTAGGAGTTAACCATCGCGCGTCCCCGACCTAAACAACACTAAGATTTGAACGAGGAATAAGAATGCTCACACATCATCACCATGCCATAACCAATATTTAGATGAACAACAAACCCGTTCAACTATTGATATTTCTACCAACCAACAACCATGCACTCACGCCCTTTCATATTACCACATCTATATCATTAACCCGCAATTTCTCTTTTAGGTGCTACATGAAGGTTTTGATTATGCACTCCTTGAATACCTATTATTTTTGGACTAGTATTATAACCCATGCAAATTACCTTCACTATTTATTAGACTCTCAAACAAATTTAAGTGAAGAACAAGATATCAATTATTTCTATAAAATCTATACGCCACCGTGCTCTAAAAGATATAAGTGAAGCACTAGAGCAACTGCTTAGCTCAAAATATATAAGTGAATCACATAGAGTATTCTTACAAATCATGGTGAACAAGTGTCTCTCTCAAGTAGGTGTTTCCAGCAAAAATGATTGTGAAAAAATAAAACAAAAGCAAACTATAACACATGATGCTCCAAGCAAAACACATATCATGTGATGAATAAAAATGTAGCTCCAAGTGACATGCCGATGGACTAAGACGAAAGAGGGGATGCCTTCTGGGGCATCCCCTAGCTTAGACGCTTGAGTCTTCCTAGATTTTACCTTGGGGTGCCTTGGGCATCCCCAAGCTTAGGCTCTTGCCGCTCCTTATTCCTTAATCCATCGTGATCGCACCCAAAACTTGAAAACTTCAGCACACAAAACTCAACAGAAAACTTGTGAGCTCCGTTAGCATGATAGGTAAATCAAACACTTTATGTATAGTTATAAATTGATTCATATTTTATTATTTCATAAGGTACTGTATTCTAACTTATTCATGGCTTATACCCCCCGATACAATCCATAGCATCATGAAAACAAGCAAACTATGCAAGCAAAAATAGAATCTGTCTAAAACAGAACAATCTGTAATGATATGCATAAACACCATACTTATGTAACTCCACAAATTCTTAAAAATTAGGGAAACATGGGGAATTTGTATACCAGTATTGTGTAAAAAAATCAGATAAAAAAGATGTTCTAGTAAAATCAGGCAAAATTCTCCATTGGACGCAAAAGTATCTGTTTTTGCACCATATCAATTCTACTTATCATTCAAGTCATCCCAAAGGCCTTACTTGGCACAAAAACTAATTTAACATTAAAAACAATCATTATAGTAGAAATAATCATGTTATCACACCAAGACATAAAGTAAAAACAATTTTTAAAGATAACTATTGTGTTGCCTCCCAACAAGCTCTATCATTTTATGCCCCTAGCTAGGCATAATGCATAGTATCAAGTGTTGTCATCCTTGGTGCCAAGCTCCTCAATTACACATCCATGTTTCCTAGGAAAAAGAGGAGGCTTAATGATAGGATCTATTATCATTTTTATAAAATTGGGATGCACACTAATCATTTTAAGATCCTCATTTCTTTTAATAGGAGTGATACTAGTATTCTTAAGGACATACATAACCTTAGAAATTTTCCCTTCAGAGGTACTAGCACTAGTTTTAGAGGGAGTGAATGCGGAACCCATTTTGTCAATTACTTCCTCCATTTTATCAATTCTTTTAAGGCTTTGCTCCACCTGCTCATTAATAATTGTATCTTTCTCCTTTTATGCTTTCAAAGTAATCCCTACATTTGATCCAAATTGAGTAATATGATTATGAATCTTTTTATCCAACTCCTCAATTTGTTCTATAGTGGAAATTTTATTTTTAATAATCTCTATCCTTTGCATAACATGCCCCAAATTTAAGGTAGTTTCATTGATAATGAGGGGTGGTGATCCCACTAAATTTTCCATGGCTTTGAAAGCATCCGAAGTGTGACTCATTAAGCACCAGTAATAGTATCAAGCACAAATCTTTACCAAGTAGTAATACCCACATAAAAATTACGAAGTGTCGGTGCACTAGGACAGGGGTATCCAATGCCCCTGACTTATGCACATGCAGTAGTAGCAAAACCCGTCAACACAAGCCATCACACCACCAAGCAAGCATTCAAGACCCAGACCCCGATAGCAACGACCTACAGAAGGCCAAGCAACGCCGGCAAGACTAGCACAAACGGCCCAGGAGGGGCCAAAGGCGCGCCAACCACGTCCCCGGAGCCTGCCTGGGACCGACGCACGCACATCTTCAAGAAGCCCCGGTAAGCCATCCCACGGCAAGCGCGAGCCAATCGGCCACCGCTCCACCGCATGAGGACGCAAGTCACTTGTCGATGCGGTGTCGAGACCTCGAGTGGCTAAGTGGGTCCCGCTAAGCACGTGGTGACGCACCGAAAGACAGATTATGCCCTGTCGACACCCGTCCAGTAGCGTGTCAAGACCCTAAGCAACAACTAGCTAAGCGGTGGCAAGAGCTTGCCGGGGATGCATCCCCGAGCGCCACCTAGACTAGCAATCATGGTATTTTGTCCTAAATGCCAGAGTTAGGTATGATAGCTCTGTTAGCTTTCTAACCGCTAGATAAAGACTGTTTTGCCACTGTGGTTGCCCTTTGCACTATAAAAGGAGGCCCAAGGCAACCTAGCTCAGGATTCGGACCTTTGGACACTTGTACTCACGTAGTAGCTCTCCCCGACGGCAACCCTTGCCGGGATTGAGCACTGTGTGTTCTTCGTGTTCCTCTAATCAATCCACCAAAGCAGGAGTAGGGTTTTACGCTTCGCAGCGGCCTGAACCTGGGTAAAAACACCAGCGTCCCGATCGTCGCGTTGCCTCATGGTCTCCGCTCTTTGTGCAATGTGACCTCCCCTTGCCAAACCACAAAGGGGCCTCTGGTCCCATAGGTGATCGTGTGCATCCTTGCCCCGACATCTTTGGCGCGCCAGGTAGGGGGCGTCATTTGCGCGAACCCGAGTTCATGGGTAGCGAGTCGATCTTCATCATCGTCTTGTTCATCCATGGCTCCCAAGAAGAAATCTGGCGCGGATGTACATCCCTCCGCCTCAAAGGCTCCCTCGCATGCAGCCGCGGGCGCTATTGGCGCTACAACAGCTGCGAGTGAGGCGGGCGTCGTGGGCGACGCGGCTGGCGCAGGCGGCACCGCCGTCGTGTCCCCCACGGCCGAGGTTGGAGCGAGGAACGCCGGAGGGATCAAGAACAACACACATCCTGGCGAGCACGCTCCTGGTGCCGCGGGCGGAGGAAACGACCAATCTCCACCTCCCCGCCGCGCGAATGGCCGTAGCCGCCACGGTGGCGCTCAATCCGGAGCAAATCTTGATCCCCCATCTGCGCCTGTCACTAGCGCGGCTACTGGGCGCATGCCTCGTCCAGAACAAGACGGAGCGCCGAGCGGAGCCACGAACCCGCGGGCTCGGCCTCCCCCAGAACAGGCCACCCCGGCGAGCGGCGCACAGTGGCAGGGACGCGGCGACGCCCCTCTTGGTCCCACCAGGAGTAGGGCAACGTCGCGTTCTGCCTCTTTCATCTTGCCGGACACGGCATCGGAAGCAATGGCGCGAGCCCAGCTGCTGCTAAACTTCCCGCCGGCGGCTGACAAGATTGATGAGTGGAGAGCTACCATCTAGAGTTTGATATCCTTCGACAAAGCTAACAAATCTCAACATGCAGAGCCATCGCGACGCACGCGTACGGCTATGGCGGCCCGGGACGGCGATCGTGTCGAGGGGGCCACACCAATGGTGCAGTCCCCTCTACGACAACATACCCAGGAGCAGCCACGGCGAGCTTCACATGCTGATGAGTTCGACAAAGCATATATGGCCTCGTCCGGCCCGCGTGATCGCCGGGACCAACGGCGTGTCCTGGAGGATCGGCGGAAAGAAGACGCACGCATCTCCATCGAGCAACACCGAGAAGCACACTGTCAGTCTGACAGGCGCAATGGCCCAGGTGCTAGCGATCCTGCGCCCAGTGCTGGCAGGTACCTGCCTTACGAGGTTGGGTGCCCTGCCTTCACTCGCGAGCTGCGGCAGGTCCGCTGGCCATCGGCCCGAGCTTTCAAGCAAGAGCTAACGGAGAAGTACGACGGAAAGCTAAACCCGGCAGAATTCCTGGGCATCTACACGATAGCCGTTCAAGCTGCCAAAGGAAGCGATGAGAAGGTGCTCGCCAACTACTTCCCTTTGGCACTCAAGCCAAACGTGAGGTCGTGGCTGATGCACTTGCCGGAGAACTCCATTTCATCATGGGCTGACTTGTGCAACGAGTTCGTTGGCGCCTTCATAGGCGGCCACCAGGAGCCGGGGCAGCCCAGCGACCTGCAAGTCCTTCCACAAGAGGAGGGAGAGACTTTGCGGAAGTACATCCAGAGATTCAGTTGAGTGCACCGCAACATTCCATAGATACACCCTGCTGCCGTGATTGCCGCGTTCCATTCGAACGTGCGCATCAGGAGGATGCGGGCCAAGATGAACGTCAGACTCCCCAAGACTGTCAATGAACTGTACTCGTTGGCGTAGAAGTGTGCTCGTGCTAAGGAAGGAAGGCGACTACCCGGAGAGGAGGCTGGCATCGAAGTCGATTCAGACGACGATGACGATGCCCCTGGCCCGAATGGGGAGAGCCGAAAACACAACAAGAAGCGACGTGAGGCAGGATGCCACGCTGGTCGAGTCTGGCACGCGCCATTCGAGGTGCCCGGCGACTCCACTTCCCACGATGCCCTGCGTGCAGCAGTTGCGCCTATAAACCCGCCCCGCTCGGGGGGCCTTGCCATCTCGTCGCGCCCTCTAGCTTTTCTTCCTTCCAAGTTATTCTCCCCGTCTTCCTCCCTTCCTTTGCTCTCCCATGACGTCCGGTGGAAGCGCGACAGGTGCGGGGAGGTGCTCGTAGCCCCCGGCTCCACCGGCGGCCTCCGGAGGCAGCGGCGGGGGGCCTTCAAGGCCGGCCTAGGTCCTTGTCTCCCGCGTCCTTCTCCCATAATCGCAACTGCTGCTCCGGTCTTGATCGTTCCTTCCTCCCAGTGCGCGCACGCCCAAGAGGCGCCGGTCCGAGGAACTCCAGGAGGAGGCGGACACGCTAAGGGTCCAGCTCGCGGGCGCTGAGGCCGCCCTCCAGGCCGCTCTTAGGGATGAGGTGGTGGCTCGTGCGGAGCTGGCGTCGCTCCAGACCCAGGTCCAGCGGGCCATGGACGCCGTGCAGGCCGCCCAGGACGAGGCGGCCCATGCCAAGCTGCTGGAGGCGCAGCGCACCAAGCAGTATCGGGACATCGCCCTCCGTGCAGTCGGCGCGGTTAGCCGCTTCATTGGGGACGCCCCCGCGCTGCCGTGTGCGCACGGCGACGGAGGCTATCTCAACTTCTTCGACAAGGTGGTGGAGGTGCTGGAAACTGGCGTCTCCCGGGTCGACGAGGACAATGCTTTCAGCGCGCGTGACCTCCTGGACCTCGCGCTGACCCGGGTCTTCTCCAATCTTCGCCGCCTCGTCCCGGAGCTCGACCTCCTCCGCGTCATGGAGCTGGTGCCGGAGGAGCTCCAGAGGCCCCTCAGGGACGAGACGCGACCCCACGTGGAGTCCCTCGTGGAACGGTTCATCCAGGAGCCCTTCCCCGACGAGGGCGACGACTCCGGCGCTGCGGCGGGCGACAGCGGCTCCTCCGCCTAGTCCTCCCTTGTTTTTTTTTTGCAATTCCTGTCATATCATGCAACAGCTCACCCCTGGGGGCGTTAACTTTTGTGTTTTTACCTTCGCACTCCTTCTCTTTTTTGAGCCGTCGATCGTTTGTTTTGCGTGGCGCGTCCCCGCTTCTCCTGCGGGGCCTTGCGTCATTGCCGATGCGCCACGGCGCCCCCTGAAAAGCCCGCGAGGGTATTGCACTAAGACTAGCGCCGGCGTCCGGTCGGGTCCTCGCGGAACAGGCCCTCCTGAGGGGGAGCGCGCCACCCCGTAGGACAGACCCTTTGCCCTACCGCCTAGAGTGGCCGGACTCCTTCCCTTGCGCTGCTCTCCCTTGCACCTGGAACCACAAGAATCCCGAAGGGGTCGCATAGCG
The DNA here is from genome assembly GCA_039707655.1 of Elymus sibiricus. NCBI lineage: Eukaryota > Viridiplantae > Streptophyta > Magnoliopsida > Poales > Poaceae > Elymus > Elymus sibiricus. Next base: position 212,366,816 of record CM077665.1, on the reverse strand, counting down.
GACCGCAGTGCCTGCATTTTCACGTTAGCGCTCCTGCCTCCTGCTTGGGATTGGGGTCATTAACTGATTAGAAGGTTCTGCATTTGTTAGGCATGTGTACTTAGCTCATTGGGTCGCGGCGGGCTCGAGCGTAGGAAAGCGTAGGCGGAGCGTCCAGGGAGGTTGAGGATCCCACCTGGGAGAGCTTCTTCCTTGCTTTCGGGTGGTCTGGGAGCCCTTTCTGCACTCTGCGTCGACGGGGCCCGATCCTGAGCAGACCTCGACCACCGTAGGAACGACCGGATCACCAGAACGAAACCAAGGGGCGAGGCCTCGGCCACAATTAGGTCATCCGGATCACCAGGACGAGACCAAGGGGCATGGAGCTACACGATCGGTGAGGTTCTCCAGACGTGCTGCCTGGGAGCCCCCCTTTAATGCTCAAGTGGCGCTCTGCGTCGGCAGGGCCCGATCGCGAGCAGACGTCGACCGCCGTTGGGGCGTCCGAATCACTGGACGAGACCAAAGGGAGCAAGGCCTCGGCCATAATTGGAGCGTCCGGATCACCAGGACGTGACCAAGGGGCGTGGAGCTGCGCGATCGGTGAGGCTCTCGAGACGTGCTGCCTGGGAACCCCCCTTTAACGCCAAGTGGCGCTCTGTGTCGGCAGGGCCCAATCGCGAGCAGACCTCGACCGCCGTTGGGGCGTCTGAATCACCGGACGAGACCAAAGGGAGCAAGGCCTCGGCCACAATTGGAGCGTCCGGATCACCAGGACGTGACCAAGGGGCGCGGAGCTGTGCGATCGGTGAGGCTCCTGAGGCGTATTGCTCAGGAGTCCCCCATGACGCCCAAGTGACTTCCTTACCTTTCCGCGGGCCACCGCACCGGGAGGCGCCTGGGCCTCCCGAGGTTTCGTGAGGTCGTACCGGGCCACGGGCGGAGCCCCCGGGCGGGAGCCGACCGTTTTAGGCGATGGGTACCCCCGAGGTGATAGGTCCTTGCCGGCCTACTCCGAGAGGCCACGGGGGGGCCAAAGGGCGCGGGCCGTGCTTGGCAAGGTGTCAATCCAAATAGAAATAAGACTTCAAGGCCAGAAAGAAGAATCACGAAGAGATAAAAGTTCCCGCCCCCTTTTGAAATAGAATCATGAAACCATCAGCTTCATCGTAAAAAGTGGCAATTTGAATCACAAAAATAAGCAAGCAACCGCCGCGTCCGGCACCTAGGTTAGTCTTCGCTTTGGTCTTCCCCCAGCACGGAGCGTAGGGCATCCATGTTGTGTGGGCATAGCCATTGGAGGGCAGTGTTGTCCGCCAGCGCGGAGCATGGGGCTTCCACTTGGGCGTGGGTTGGTATCCCTCCGTGTCCTCGGGGGGCTCCGGGTGTATACAGCCCACTCATTATTACGTGAGAGTGTCACGGCCGAAGATAGCTAGGCAAGCCCCCAGGTGCATGGCCTATGTGCTCCCAACTCAGTTTAGAGCCATCCCACGCATTACTGCGTGGTTGCACGCCTCTACAGCCCAAACCTGTGTGCATTGCTTCCCGCGTTGCCGTGGGATTGCGCTCCCGCGGCCCAAACATGAGCGCAATGCACCAAGCGCAGCTGCAGAGGTGTTGTGTCGGTGAAGCCGCCTCTTGAAGTGTCGCGGCGCCGGCCAGACCCCGGTTGGCGGGCCTCATGAGGCCCCGCTTCCCGACGGCCGCTCCGGCACCCCCATTGCCACGGGTGGCCTGCGTTACCTGTACCTCGCCGATTCCCTAGGCGGTCGCCCCTGAGACCCTAGGCTCACCTATGCGTTGCTTACTGATGGGGGCGGTGGCTGCGTCGCGCCCTCGTGCCTCCCGGGACGCTCCCCCTTCTCCCCTACTTGCATGAACCTGGCCTGGTGCTCCCTCCGTGGAAGCCCCATGCCCGGCTTGGGGAGAGCGTCCGGGGGCACCTCCCTACTACGGGAGGGTGTCGGCACCTGCAGAGGGCGCCTGATCCTCCGCGGCCTCCGCAGGTATGATGTAGTCCGGAACGTAGGGCTCCGTATAGAGGCATTGGCCTTCTCCTGAGTTGCCTCCATGCGCATCGATGGCGGTCTCCCCAGGCGGCGGGATGACGCCATCCTGTGCGCGCGGTCCACAGACCCTCCTGCGGCGGGCTTTGATACGTCTCCATCGTATCTACTTTTCCAAACTCTTTTGCCCTTGTTTTGGACTCTAATTTGCATTATTTGAATGAAACTAACCCGGACTGACGTTGTTTTCAGCAGAATTGCCTTGCTGTTATTTTTGTGCAGAAATAAAAGTTCTCGGATTGACCTGAAAATTTACTGTCACGCCCAAGATGCGATCCTATCCTTATTTTGGCACGGGGGCCTCGACAGGGATAGAAGCGCATCTCGTCGTTTTGCAAGAATGGATATCATTACAAGTACATGTAAAGAAGAGATGAGTATATGGAATTGGCTTACACTCGCCACAAGCTACATCAATATCACATCAATACAACAACATAACGAGCATCATACAGAAGAGCAGGGTCCGACTACGGACGAAATCAAACGATAAAATGACATCCATCCTTGCTATCCCAGGCTGCCGCCTGGAACCCATCCTAGATCGACGATGAAGAAGAAGAACTCCAAATCAAAACAAGCATCACGCTCACGTCAAACCATCGCATTACCTGTACCTGCAACTGTTGTTGTAGTAATCTGTGAGCCACAGGGACTCAGCAATCTCATTTCCAAGGGTATCAAGACTATTAAAGCTTAATGGGTGAGGTATGGTTAAGTGGTGAGGCTGCAGCAAGCGACTAAGCATTTATTTGAGTGGCTAACTTACGAGTTCAAGAATAAAGGGGGATGATTGTCGCATAAATGGACGTGAACTAGCAATGATCTCTAAGAGGTCCTGAACACCTACTTACGTCAAACATAACCCCACCGTGTTCTCTATCGGATAAGGACAGTCACGGTTACGCACACGGTTGGTGTATTTTATTTGAGTTTACTTCAAGTTTGCTATGACCGGGTGTTAAACAAAGTTTCCAAGTTGCCACGTAACCGCGGGCACGGCTTTCCGAAAGATTTTAACCCTGCAGGGGTGCTCCAACTCATCCATCACAAACTAACCACACACAGCGGGAATAACCTCGACCACGAATCTCGTGATCTTCCTAGGCAATTCCGTTGGAAAACCTCAACCTCGAGATAGCCCAAAGTATCGGAATTCCTCGCACAAGACGTTCGAGAAAGGTAAAACAAATCCAGCAAGGCCGCCCGGCGTGTCGACAATCCCGATAGGAGCCGCGTATCTCGTTCTCAGGACACGACGGATGAGCGATGGTTACCACGCCAATCACCGAGTTGCCCCGGGTAGCGTTAATAAGTTGCTCTGGGTTGGACCAACACTCATGAGGAGCACTGGCCCGGGTTGTTGATTAAATTATCCGCGGGTGCCGGCGGGTCCCTATGCAATTTTAGTTGTTATTAGGCAAATGTAGTACCAATGTTGGGCCTTGCCAGACAAGTTTTATTCTAAAACAAAAATCAAGGGGGTCCCCATAACAACCCCGAGCATGTTAGGAGCTCTCAATTATGGAACATAACACCGGTACACAAGTAACTAGGGGCGGCAAGAGTGGAACAAAACACCGAGCAAAAGGCCAAGCCTTCCACCCTTTACCAAGTATATATGTGCATTAAATTAAATAGCAATAATATTGTGATATATCAAAAGGGATATCCATGTTGGCACATGGAAAACAATTGCACCTGCAACAAGCAACGCTATAAGAAGGGCTGAGCAAGTGGTAACATAGCCAAACAATGTTTGCTGGGATGTGGAGGGGGTTAGAGGCTTTTCATGGCAATTTGGGAGGCTTGACATACAAGTGGTAGGTAGCAAGACAGCTATAGAAACGAGACATCTAGCATGGCAATGATAGTAATGGTATCCAGGGAAATGATCATCTTGCCTGAGATTCCGGTTGGAAGAAGAACGAATCCATGAAGAAGACGAGCCAACGTAGTCGAACGAATCCTCACACTCCGAACGCTTTTGGAACTCTATCGAGAAGAAACAATCCGGAAACAACAATCAACACATGATAACACCACAACATATGCGTGACATAATGCGCAAACAAATATGATGCATGTCCGGTTTAAATATGCAAGGCATGGCAATCACAACAATCAAATACTACACATTAAGTGAAGCTCAATAAGCAACGAGTTGCATATTGACGAAACTCCACATTCGAATATTTAGTTCACTCTCGTTTTGGTACACGACAATATTAAATGTTGATAAACATGGCAAGAGGTGAAGCATAAGTAAACCACACATCTAGGCAAGTTTAAATGAGGCCGGAAACAACATATAACATTTCCGAAACGACCCCATATATTAATTTCGAAATTGGTCCAGATCTGAACTAATCATGTTTTATATTTATTAAATAGGAAAATAAAGTATACCATGCAATTCTACACGTCATTCTAGTCGATTTACATATATGAAACATCTCAAACGGAGCTACGGTCTAAAAGATATGACAATCACAAGATTATATGCCATGAATGCCAATGCATGAAAATGACAACCACAAACATTTCAAATCATGCATGCAGCAAGATATTATTATACTACATGAAAATCTAAGCAAGTTACATATGCAACATGTTCAAAGCGGAGCTACGGTTCAACCACAACAACCAACACAAGTTTTAGTTGAAATCTGCCCAAAACAGCAAGATAGCGTTTTGCACACATGAAAACCACAAGTTACAATATTCTAAAATGCACAAACTAAGCATGGGGCAGTTGCATATAACACACACTTCATTTCATCTTCACATATCATACTCAAAAGAGTCATGGATCACATGGTAGGAAGCTCACAACATGGCAACAAAATATAGCAGATTATGACTTGGTGAAAATAACAGTTTGTAACATAGCAGATTTTCACGTAGGCATATTGGCAGCAGTAAAACTATATGCTACAGGGCATATTATGACATGAAAATCTACAGCATGGTATAGGACATGATGCATTACAAATCATTACTTTATGGCAACATCAAATTATGCTCAGATTCATGGCAACCATCAACACAACATGGCATATCGAAGAAAACAGATTCTCAGACTTAGTGAAAATTAGAGTAGACATGTGCAGCAGTTTTAACAGATTGACATATTGAGCAACAGAAATAATTATGATGCTAAACCTATTCATGCAAACTATTGGCGTAACATGATAGAGCATAACATGCTTAACAAAAGACTCCATGGTGGCATCACCAAAAGACTCCTAGAACACTAGCAAATCACATGGCAACACAGCAATAAAATAACGCAGATTCCAGACTTAGAAATATTTTGGACCCTCAAAACAACAGATTTTTATAGCATGTTGGCAACAAGGAAACAACACCTAAACATGCATTTCTATGACAACCAAAAATACCAGGGCCTAGCACACATGTCCAAGGGCATATCTCATGTTCAAAATTATTTCATATCATGCATGGATTAATTTACACGAAATAGACAAAAGGGCATCATGGCAAAAATGACATGCACGCAAACTTGCTCCAATGACAAAACTAAATGCACAGTTAAATTCTATGGATTTTTCTACCCCGAAAACACATATAATATGCGTAGGTTCATGTAAGGAAATATGTCACAATTAATTAGACAAGTTAATGGTATAACCCTCTTTAGCAACAAATAAATGCAAGTTATATGCAAATATTTCAATGAACAGGTTTGTCATGCATGAGAATGCGATGCCGATAATATGAACATTTTTAATATATGGTTGGATTAAATCCCGATGCACGTTAATTAAATATGACAATGCAAAATGATGGCAATTATGCAAAATGATGCAAACAACGAGCTTAGGAATTTTTAACATGGATGAAAATGGCATATTGTTGACCTACACATTTTTCTGAGGAATTTACATATATAAAATATTTTTATACGGCGTACGGTTAATTATTTATTAACGTTTTAAAACATGCAATTTTCTGATATTAAAAAAAAAACATATGTGGGCCTAACAGAAAAGAAAACGACGCAGGGGGGGAGCTGGGCTCACCTCGTGGGCCAAGCCCATTTGGTGAGGCAGGGGTGGCCGAGGCAGAGGAGAGCTGGGCCGCAGGACAAGCGCTGGGCCTTGGCGATCTAGCGAGGAGAGGCCTCCCCGGGCGGTTCGTGCGCTCGAGCGCCTGGCGCTCGGTCAACGCACTGCAGTTCGTCTCGCACGAACAGAGCAGCGGCGACACTTCAGCTCCGGTGGATGGCGCACTCCGGCGACGCAGAAAGGGCGAGGGATGGTGGGAAGCGGCAGATCCGGACGCGGCGAAGCGGTTCCCGGCGCCATGGGGCCTTGGGGCGGCGCGGATGGGCGACCACCATCCATGGCGGGTTCCTGCGAGAGGAACGCGAGGGAGAGAGATTAGAGGGGGGGGAGAGAGACGGAGCGGAAAGGACGGCGGGGCACCGGCGGGGTCGACCTGCTGGAGGTCGGCAGCGGTGGCTCCAGCGACCGGCCGGCGAGGTCGCGAGGAGGCGGGGCTGGCGAGGCAAGGCCATGGCGGTGGGGCAGCGAGGTTGCGGGGCAGAGGGCGGGGCTGGGCGGAACTCCGGTGGCTTCGGTCGACGGAGGGCGGCGGGCACGCTCGCGAGGAGCTCCGGCGAGGCTAGGAGCGAGCACAGGAGCTCGGGGGCTCTGGACAGAGGCGCTAGGGCGAGGGGAGGCTCGGGAGGAGCTCCTGGCTCGGGCGGCAGCTCCAGATGGGCTTCGGCGGGCTTGGTTCGGGCCCGGGCGGGCCCGGCGCGAGGAGGGAGGATGCAGGGCGCCAAGTGGCTGCGGGAGAGAGGTGGGAGGCGGCTGGCGGCGGCGCGGATCCCTAGGCGGCTAGGGTTTGGCTAAAAATGGCAGGGAGGCCATCTATATATAGCAGGGATGGCTAGGAGAGGGGTTTCTCCTCCGTTTACGGACCGTTCGATCTCGATCGGACGTCTGGAAACGGAGAGGGGGCTAGCAGGGCCATGTGGGCTGTGTAGAGGTGGTGTGGGCTAAGGAGAGAGGGAGGTGTGCGGCCCGGCAACATAATTTAAAACAAAACATCCGACAATACACCGATGACGGAGCTGCTCTAGGTTTAACGGTTGATCGTTGGGGTATCAAACGAACTCGGAATGCGCCAAAATTTTGCAGGCGGTCTACCTACAATATAATAAGACCGCACGCCAAGTTTCGACCAATCCGAGAAAGTTTTATACACACTCTTAAAAACAAATAATTTGCGATGCCGCGGGTGCGTGCGTGTGTGGTAGGTCTCGAAACGCTCAACGGGGAGAACCGACAACTACAAACGAATGCAAGTTTGGAAAACGATGACAACAAAGTGCCGATGCAATGCGGGTGATGCGAATGATGCGATGATGAATGCGACAGCCAGACGAATCAGACGACGGGAATGAAATAAAACGGGAATCTTCTGGAGCGTTGGTCTCGGGCTGTTACATTTACGGAGAATATTTTTGGAATTAATAAAAAATACTGGCGAAAGAATCAACCGGAGGGGCCCCACCCATTGGCCACATGCCAAGGGGGTGCCCCCCCTAGGGCGCGCCCTGCAGGCTTGTGGCCCCCCTCGAGCTCCTCCGACCTCAATTCCAACTCTATATATTCCTATTCGGGGAGAAAAAAATCAGAGAGGAGTTCATCGCGTTTTACGATACGGAGCCGCCGCCACCTCCTATTCTTCCTCGGGAGGGCAGATCTGGAGTCTGTTTTGGGCTCCGGAGAGGGGAAATCAACGTCGTCATCATCACCAACTTCATGATGCTCTCCGCCATTCGTGAGTAATTCCATCGTAGGCTTGCTGGACCGTGATGGGTTGGCTGAGATTTATCATGTAATCGAGTTAGTTTTGTTAGGGTTTGATCCCTAGTATCCACTATGTTCTGAGATTGATGTTGCTATGACTTTGCTATGCTTAATGCTTGTCACTAGGGCCCGAGTGCCATGATTTCAGATCTGAACCTATTATGTTTTCATGAATATATATATATATGTGTTCTTGATCCTATCTTGCAAGTTGTAGACACCTATTACGAGTTATGATCCGCATCCCCCAGGGTGACAATAACTGGGATTCTTTCCGGTGATTACCATAGTTTGAGGAGTTCATGTATTCACTAAGTGCTAATGCTTTGGTCCGGTTCTCTATTAAAAGGAGGCCTTAATACCCCTTAGTTTCCATTAGGACCCCGCTGCCACGGGAGGGTAGGACAAAAGATGTCATGCAAGTTCTTTTCCATAAGCACGTATGACTATATATGGAATACATGCCTACATTACATTGATGAATTGGAGCTAGTTCTGTGTCACCCTATGTTATAACCGTTGCATGATGAATGCCATCCGACATAATTATCCATCACTGATCCATTGCCTACGAGCTTTTCACATATTGATCTTTGCTAAGTTACTTTTCCGTTGCTACTGTTACAATCACTACAAAACTGCTACTGTCACGTTTGCCACCGTTACTGTTACTTCCATACTACTTTGCTACTAAATACTTTGCTGCAGATATTAAGTCTTTCAGGTGTGGTTGAATTGACAACTCAGCTGCTAATACTGAAGAATATTCTTTGGCTCCCCTTGTGTCAAATCAATAAATTTGGGTTGAATACTCTACCCTCAAAAACTGTTGCGATCCCCTATACTTGTGGGTTATCAAGACCTTTTTCTGGCGCCGTTGCCGGCGAGCATAGCTCTATTATCTGAGTCACTTGGGATTTATATCTGTTGATCACTATGAAGAATCTGAAAGACCCAAAGACAAATATCTATCCCTCTACTACGAGGGGAGGTAAGGAACTGCCATCTAGCTCTGCACTTGATTGACCTTCTGTTATGAGTAAATTTGCGACACCACCACCTGCTATTGATTCTGATATGTCGCAAGTAATTGATGATGCCACTTCTGCTATGCATGATGCTTATGATGATACTCTGCTTGATAATACTCTGCCACTGGGTGAATTTCTTGATGAACAAATTGCTAGAGTCAATGCTGAAACTGATGATATTTCTGAAACTGATGAAATTATTGAAACTGAACACTATGAGACACCTGCTAGACCTAGCTCTCCTAGATATGAATAGCCTAATATACCTAAGGGTTATGTTATGGAGGGAGAGGTGGCTAGGGACTTTCTTGCTTGTAAGGATAGAGATGATCTTAAGAAATTTCTATGCAAGTGGAAGGAAAAATCTTTGAATGCTAGAATGCAATATGATCCTAAGTTTGCTACTTCACCAATCTTTGTTACTGATAAGGATTATGAATTCTCTGTCGATCCTGAGTTAATTACTTTGGTTGAATCTGATCCTTTCCATGGTTATGAATCTGAAACTGTGGTGGCACATCTTACTAAATTGAATGATATAGCCACCCTATTTACTCATGAGGAAAAAATTCGTCATTACTATATTCTTAAGTTGTTTCCTTTCTCATTAAAGGGTGATGCTAAGATATGGTTTAATTCTCTTGCTCCTGATTGTGTGCGTAGTCCCCAGGATATGATATATTACTTCTCTGAAAAATATTTTCCTGCCCATAAGAAACAAGCTGCCTTGCAGGAAATATTTAACTTTGTGCAAATTAAAGAAGAGAGTCTCCCACAAGCTTGGGGGAGGCTTCTCCAATTACTTAATGCTTTGCCTAATCACCCTCTCAAGAAAAATGAATACTTGATATCTTTTATAATGGACTAACCGATGCTTCTAGGGACCACCTAGATAGTTGTGCTGGTTGTGTTTTCAGGGAACGAACTGTTGAACAAGATGAACTACTATTGAATAATATATTGAGCAATGATAATGATTGGACTATTCCCGAACCACCTCCAAAGCCAACTCCGAAGAAAAGAGGTATTCTATTTCTCAGTCCTGAAGATATGCAAGAGGCAAAGAAATCTATGAAAGAAAAATGTATTAAAGCTGAAGATGTTAAGAATCTACCACCTATTGAAGAGATACATGGTCTTGATAACCCGACACAGGTAGTAGAGGTAAATTCTCTCCGTAGATTTGATGAAGGTGATATTCCTTATAATAAGTCTGCTAGCCAATGCTTGGATGAGTTTGATAACTTTATTGTTAAGCAAGAAAATTTCAATGCTTATGTTAGTAGACAATTGAGACATAATGCTTACATGCTTGATCGCTTAGGTGATTATATGAGTAGAACTATCAATGATCTTAAGCTTATTAGTAAACATGCTTCCATGGTAACTACTCAAGTAGAACAAGTACTTAAGGCACAAAATGATTTGCTTAATGAGATGAATGGTAAGAACAATGATCATTCTGTTAGAGTTGTGACTAGAGGTGGTAAAATGACTCAGGAACCTTTGTATCCTGAGGGCCATCCTAAGAGAATTGAGCAAGATTCTCAGAGAATTAATACTGATGCACCGATTCGTCCCAGTAATAAAAGGAAAAAGAATGACGATAGGACCTTGCATGCTGCTAGTGAACCTGTTATAGATACACATGAAAACCTAAATGATATTTCTATTTCTGATGCTGAGACACAATCTGGTAATGAACATGAGCCTAGTGATAACATTAATGATGATGTTCATGTTGATGCTCAACCTAGTAATGATAATGATGTGGAGATTGAACCTGCTGTTGATCTTGATAACCCACAACCTAAGAATAAAAGATATGATAAAAGAGACTTTGTTGCTAGGAAGCATGGTAAAGAAAGAGAACCTTGGGTTCAGAAACCCATGCCCTTTCCTCCTAAACCATCCAAGAAAAAGGATGATGAGGATTTTGAGCGCTTTGTTGAAATGCTTAGACCTGTCTTTTTGCGTATGCGCTTGACTGATATTCTGAAAATGTCTCCTTATGCTAAGTATATGAAAGATATTGTGACAAATAAAAGAAAGATACCGGAAGCTGAGATTTCCACCATGCTTTCTAATTATACCTTTAAAGGTGGAGTACCAAAGAAATTAGGAGATCCCGGAGTACCTACTATACCATGCTCCATTAAAAGAAATTATGTTAAAACTGCTTTATGTGACCTTGGAGCTGGTGTTAGTGTTATGCCTTTCTCTTTGTATCGTAGACTTGATTTGAATAAGTTGACACCTACTGAAATCTCTTTGCAAATGGCTGATAAATCAACTGTTTTACCCATCGGTATTTGTGAGGATGTGCCTGTCGTAGTTGCAAATGTTACTATCCTAACGGACTTTGTTATTCTTGATATTCCCGAGGATGACAGTATGTCGATCATCCTTGGTAGACCCTTTTTGAATACTACAGGGGCTGTTATTGATTGCAACAAGGGCAATGTCACTTTTCATGTTAATGGTAATGAGCATACAGTACACTTTCTGAAGAAACAACCTCAAGTTCATAGTATCAACTCCATTGGAAAAATTTCAACGATTATTATTGGAGATTTTGAATTCCCTCTCCCTATTGCCAAAAAGAAATATGATATACTTATTGTTGGGGACATGCATATCCCCATTGAGGTAACCTAGTGTTATTCAAAAATTCTCCGATTCCGTGTCATTCGAAAAAAGTTTGTCAATAAGACTTGATCAACCTTATTGATGGATTCTTTTTGACGGGCATGAGATGGATGAATTTAGAATGCACAACCTTCTGTACCCAACTTTTACTTTCTATCTTTAGATTTAATCAAGTAAAAATACTATTATACTTCTGTTTTGTGAATTGTCCGTGCAATAAAAAATGACCTGAAAATAAAAGTTCTCCAAATGCCCTGAAAATGTAGTACGATTTTTTCTGGAATATTTAAGAATTTCTGGCACTGAGAACACATCAGGGGGCTGCACCAGTGGGCCACAAGCCTACAGGGCGCGGCCGCCCCCCTGGGCGCGCCCCCCTGGCTTGTGGGTCCCACGTAGGCCCCCCTCACTTATTCCAGCACCCATCCACTTCGTCTTCCTCCAGAAAAAATCCCACCATTGCTCAAACCCGTGTTCTAGCTCATTTTGCTGCCATTTTCGATCTCCTTGTGCAAAGCTCCATTTGCAAAACTGTTTTGAGGGATTGATCCTCGGTATGTGACTCCTCCAATGGTCCAATTAGTTTTTGTTCTAGTGCTTTATATATTGCAATTTTTTTGCTGCTGTGGTGACCTTGTTCTTGAGCTTGCATGTTAAATTTGTATGGTCCCAAGTAGTTTTGATGCATGATATAGCCTCTAGGCACTTGTGGGAGTAGTTGCTATAAGTTTTGTTTAGTTTTGTTCACCTTTATTTTGAGTCACTAAAAATTTCAGAAATTTTTCAGAAAAGAAAAAATGATGAGGAGATTGTTAAGAGGCTCTTCAAGCCGGGGCTCTAAAGAAGATGAAAATGAGGTGAAGAAGAAGCCCAAATACAATCTTCCTCGCGTCGCGGAGGTTCGGCCATGTGAATGGCCAAGTGATGCATTCTTGAGGGCGGCCGAAATTTATGAGGATTTTTATTATTTGGCGGAGAATGCAGGCATCACCGACTTCCTCAACGATAAGTGTGACCAGTACCTCCTACTCACTAATATCTTCGTGCAAAACTTTCACTTTTATCCTAGGAAGAATCCTCCCATGGTGGAGTTGTACTTATATGATGTGCCTAAGGAGATGAAACTTTACGATTTTTGCAATGTTTGCAAAATACCTTATGAGGGTAGCATCAGTGAACCACGTCCTAGAGACATTGAGGACTTTATTGCCGCAATCACTGTGGGGGAAGAGAGAGGGGTGTCAAAGGCAAGAGTGGCTAGTTTACATTTTCCTGTTCTACGCTATTATTCATTATTCGCGGGGAGATGTTTAGTTGGTCATGGGGAGAGTGAAAGCCTTAGTGCTCCCGACCTTGCCATTCTGCGCCACGCTTTACTTGTTGATAGAACTTTTAGTCTGGGCGCTATGATGGCCCAACGGTTGAACTTAAACCGTTCGAAGGCCCCCATATTCGGAGGTATCTATGCATCTCGTCTAGCCAAACACTTTAAGATACCCATTAGGCTTGACGAGGAAGAGGAAATGCTGCTACCTATAAGATATTTAGACTATGACAGTATGGTAGCACATGATTTTATTAGGAAGGATAATGATAGGAGGCTGCTTTACAACTTAGTATTTAGTCAGAGTACTTGTGAGATTATTGCTCTGCCTGCTTCTTCTTTGTTCGATATCCATTCAGGCAGGTACACTATTATGCCCGAGGACATCTACCGATATTGGGGTCTATCGCAACCCCCAGCACCTGAGCCTGCACCAGCTCTTGATCCGTACCAGGATCCAGTTTTTCAGTGGGAGCCACAGGAGCTCCCCAACCAGTGGAACCCTCAGGACCCTCCGGAGTATCTAGGAGATGGTTATTTTCAGCCATGGCCCTAGACCAACTTAGGCCAAAAGCCTAAGATTGGGGGAGTACGTATTTCTCACCGACATTAGATTCATGTTCACACACTCATCTTAGTAGTCGGTGCTTATACATTTTCATTACCAAAAAATTAGTTCTAGCTTTACCTTTTAGTTTGTTTAGTTGTATCATTAAAAGAAAACCCAAAAAGATTTCTCGTTCTTCTTTTGCTTGTTGGGAGCTTTCCCGTGTAAGTAGTTTTTCTCGTTCTTGTTTTTTAAATAGTTTTCTTTTCTTTGGGTCGTAAGGAGAAGACCACAATGAAAATGTTGAGTGGCTCTCATATGCATTATTGTTTATCTTATAGAGAGCCCATATTACCTTGCCTTCTCCTTTGAGTTATTGTTTGCAGATTCCAGCTTAGTCCAATGCACATGCACTCTTATTATTATTCACACCATTCGGTCGTGCAAGTGAAAGGCAATAATGACGATATATGATGAAGTGATCGAGATGGAGAAAAGCTGGTATGAACTCGACCTATTTTGTTTTTGTAAATATGATTAGCTCATCGTTCTGGATTCAGCTCATTATGGATGAAACATGTTTGCAATGACAATTAGAGAATATAGTTACTCATGCCATGCTTAATTAGCTAAGAGTGTATAATGGTTTGCCTTGAGTGCCAACATGCATTTTAAAATGCTTGTGATGTAGTGTGATAGAATGGTATCCTCCTCTGAATGATTCAAGTGGCTTGACTTGGCACATGTTCACACATGTAGTTGAAACAAAATCAACATAGCCTCCACGATATTTATGTTCATGGTGATTTATATCCTACTCATGCTTGCATTCAATGTTGGTTAATCTCAATGCATGTTTATGACTATTGTCGCTCTCTAGTTGGTCGCTTCCCAGTCTCTTGATAGCCTTCACCTGTACTAAGCGGGAATTCTGCTTGTGCATCCATTTCCGTAAACCCAAAGTTGTTCCATATGAGTCCACCATACCTACCTATATGCGGTATTTACCTGCCGTTCCAAGTAAATTTGCATGTGCCAAACTCTAAACCTTCAAATAATATTCTATTTTGTATGCCCGAATCGCTCATGTAGTGACTAGGGGCTGTCAGTATCTTCCATGCTAGGTGGGTTATTGTCACGATATGTGTTGATTCACTATCATTCACGAGAAAGTGGCTGGTATTCGGGATGCCCAGTTCCATGCTCAAAAATCAAATCAAAATATAATGAAACAAAACTCCCCCAAGATTGTTGTTTGTATGGACGGTACCCGTGGATTTGGCTCGCCGTGGAGTGTGATTGATTGGTGGAGGGGGAGTAAAAACTTTACTATTCTGTTTGGGAACCGCCTATAATGTATCTCGCATGGAAGATACCGAGATCTCTTGGTTGTTATGTTGACAATGAAAGCATACCGCTCAAAAGTATTATTATTATTCATCCCTGTTTTAAAAGCTCGAGCTCTGGCATCTCTGCAAATCAATGCTTCCCTCTACGAAGGGCCTATCTATTTTACTTTACTGTTGAGTCATCCTCCTCTTATAAAAAGCACCAGTTAGAGAGCAATATCGTCATTTGTATGCTTTGTTATTAATTGATATTGAGTATGATTGTGACTGGATCTCTCTTACCATGAATTACAATGTCAAGTCAGTCCTTGTTCTTCAGAGGTGCTCTGCATTTATGTTTTGCGGTCTCAGAAAGGGCTAGCGAGATACCATTATATCATATTGTATCATGATTGTTTTGATAAAATTGTTGTCATCCGAGATTTATTATTAATGCTCGCTAGTTGATTATGCCATTGATATGAGTAAATGTGAGACCTAAATGATATTGTGAATGTGGTTAGTCTATAATCTTTGCTGAAAATCTGAACATCAGTTAGACATATTTACAACAACAAGATTAAACAGAGTTTGTAAAAGTTTTTCTTTGTCACTTTCAGTTTGTCAACTGAATTGCTTGAGGACAAGCAATGGGTTAAGCTTGGGGGAGTTGATACGTCTCCATCGTATCTACTTTTCCAAACTCTTTTGCCCTTGTTTTGGACTCTAATTTGCATGATTTGAATGAAACTAACCCGGACTGAGCCTACCGTGCGCCAACTCTTCCGCACTACCCCTGAGAAGTTGTGGAAGGCGTTATTCAAGCCTTGGAAAAGCTGGCCGGCCAAGGAAGAGGATTCGGGCCTAAGCACCGATAACCCCCCTACCAAGGTACGGTATAATTTTAATCCACTGACTTTGTTTCTTCGACAAAAAGACTAAACGCCTTCTCCCTTATTCTCACAGAAATGGCTGAGCAAAGCCGCGAGAGTTAACTGCCCGGCTCCACAACCCGAAGATCCCAGGTCGGAGTTGTTGATGGCGATGCTCGTCGTGGCGCCGTACTCGGCGCCCGAGAAGAAGGAGAAGAAGAAGAAGGCCAGAGAGGGTCTTCGCATAAAGGACCAGCCGGATGCCACGTCTGAGGAAACCCATGCCTCCTCTAGTCATGAGGAAGAGCATGAAGACGGGGGGGAAGGCGTTTCCCCCCTCACAAGAAAGAGGGCGGCATCGCCGGACGCCGCAGAGGACGCAACTCCTTCTACCCTGAAGAGGGCGCACCGGGCGAGGTTGATCCTGCCCGACGACAGCTCGGACTCTGATGCAGAGTCCGAGGACTTTGAGAAGGTTCCCCGAAGGAACTTAAGGGTCAAGCCCCCCGCTCAAAGGTACGAATCTGAAGACTCCCCGGGCCATTTATGCAAAGTTCGTAACGTTTTTAAATGCATGAACGCCTTTCAATTCTGCAGCCCACCACGCGTTCTTCCCACCGATCAGATATCGGATGGGGAGTCTCCGCCCGCCGAGCTGGCGGAGAGTGGGACTGCATCTTACCCCACACCTCCAGGGACCGTGAAGGATGCCGTGGAGGTGTAATCCCGCCCGGCTCCTTTGGAGCCGAACACAGGCGGTGGGGCGACCACGACATGGCCGAGGTTGATGCCTCGGCCACCGAAGACCTGGGGGAGAGAACTTCCCTGGCTGTTGAGGACCAGGGGGAGAATATTCCCCTGGCCGCTGAGGAGGAAGGGCGGAGGGATGTCCAATCTCCTCCGAGGACGTCTCCAGAGCGTGATGTGCCTCCGGAGCTACCGACTCAGTCCCCAGTCAGAGATCGGGTTGGCCGGTCACCACCGGTGCCACCGACGACCGGCTAGCCGATCATGGAGGAGGTTCTAGCAAGCGCCCCATTCTTCGAGGATCACCGCACTCTTATGGGTGCGGTTCTATAAGGCATTCTGTCCGTCGATAACGGACTGAAGGAGGCCTTCAATGGTCTCTTGACGGGCTTCAAGGTGAGTCACGTAATACCCTTTTCCCGAATCATTTTAATTTTGAGTTTGTGCTGTATTTATATATGTAGTAGCCCCCGAGCCCCGGATGGGTTTGCAAAAACGCACCTGGGGGTCAAATACTCAGGAGTGAACAATGATGCACAAGGCACCATTTAGTCCCGCAATGTTCTAAAAGCCCTTAAGAGGACCGAACATAGAGTCGTATCCTTGACAGTTCGGGGGTTGGAATGCACATAACTGGATGCATATTTTTTATTTTTTGTAGGCCTCGTCATTGGCGGCGGCCGTTAATGCCGCTGAGCTGACCGAGCTAAATCGGTAGCTCAAGATCTCCAAAGAGGAGCTTCATAGCCTGAACAAGAGGTTCGACAAGGCACAAGGTAAGCCAACTTGTAACATCCGGGCTATATATTGGTAATGGTCCGCACTGGTAACCTAGCATAATTATTTATTTATTGTTTCTACTGCTTCGGCTGCAGAGGTTGAAAAACTCAAGGCCGAGCTCCAGAGAATGAAGCAAGAGGCCGCGGATGAGAAGGCGACCGCCGAACAAGCAGCAGCCGCGCTTTCCACTTTGAAAGCTGCGAGTGCCAAGCATGAAGCCCGGGTGGAGGAGGTGCAGCAAGAGCTCAAGGATGCCGGCACGAAGTGCGAGGCCCTTGAGCAGAAAGGCAAGGAACAAGCCACCGAGCTAGCCGCACTAACATCCGAGCTCCAAAAGGAGCGGGTGGAGAGGCGGTCCTTTGAAGAGGAGGTTCGCCAAGTCAAGGCTATCACCGATGGTAAGCCGTATTCACTAAAATGCGCCTTTGGTGGTAGCAAGTTTGCTTTGCTCACCCAGGTGTGGCGTTCCTCAGGCGTCCGTGCGGACCTCCAGAAGAGTGCAGCGGACGCGAACAAGTTTTATGCTTCGCGGGCAGAGGATGATGAGGCCTGGCTATTCTGGGCGCAGTTTGAGTCCCCCGAGCACTCTCCTCTCCTCATCGAGCAAATGAAGCAACTGATGGAGCTGCACAGGATGGCAGAGCCGTCCATGAAGGACCTCTGCATCCGGTTGTGGCCTGAGGAGCCATTGCTGAGCAGCTACTTCGGCTTGGTGCAGAAACTATGCGATGCTGCGCCTCGGGTTGATGTGCTGAAGCGCTCTACATGCATCGAGGGAGCTCGGATGGCCTTTGCAAAGACCATGGTGCACTAGCCGAAGCTCCAGCCGACCAAGATGGCCACCGCACCTCCGCCTCCTAACAAGGGGCATAGGCGCCCCGAGCTATACTTCTCTGCAGTGATGGAGGGTGCTCGGGCAATAGAGGCCCCATGCTCCAAAGACGTTTTGTATGAATGAGCGCGTTGTAAT
This sequence comes from Elymus sibiricus, assembly GCA_039707655.1. Taxonomy (NCBI): domain Eukaryota; kingdom Viridiplantae; phylum Streptophyta; class Magnoliopsida; order Poales; family Poaceae; genus Elymus; species Elymus sibiricus. Next base: position 212,348,674 of record CM077665.1, on the reverse strand, counting down.
ATGTTCGAAGACTTTAACGCTTTATAATCAGTGTTGCATGGTTTATCATGTCTTATAAGTATTTAATTTTTATTTTGACTCCTATGTGGCCAGTTTATCTGAAAGTTGCGAGTTGTCGGCTTCAGCCCCCACGTAGATGCTACACAGGGTGTCTCTGTATCCGCACTGTGACCCTTAGCCGTGGTATCGGTGCCCGAAGGCAGTAGTGCGAGGGGGATAAGGCAATCGTACTATGATGCTTTATCGCTTTCACTTAGCCGTAGGAGCGTAGAAAAATGCGGGGGCTGATGACTAGCCCCCAGTGTTTTGTGATGTTCCGATGTACCGGGGCCGAAGCCAGCATCACATGGTTTGTACCAGTACAAAACCCATCGTATAACACGGAATAACCGCTATCGGTTTTTTAGTATGACACTTATGCTCGGATTTGCAGACCGGTTCTCGCTTACTATGACAGTCAGTTTTTGGCTTTCTCCCCTGAGGTGCTTGACCAGACGAGCTGGAAACACAATCGTAGTGGTTCTCCCTTTGCCCTTTTAGCCGAACGAGCGGAACGTAAGAGGGCAAACACAAGAGCCGGGCAACCCAACTATTGACCCAAGACATAGTTCGGATCCGAAGCATATAAAGCAAAATCCAAGACGCCGAACACACGACCAGTTGTGCTGGGGTGATGCTCAGGGCGATTTTTTAAATTCAAGCCCCCGGTCTATTAACCGGTTGCATCATGATGTACACCGAACAGTTGTCGCAAGAAGAGTTGATGAGGGAAGAAAGTAAATATAAAATACAACAAAGTTGCCATGTATAATGGTCTTGTATTTGCTCAATAATTCTTATAGCTCCGATTGCCGAAGCAACTGTTTACATGTATTTGAAGATGAAATATAAAATTTACAGAGGGGAGGTTGTACCAGGGGTCTTCGATTGGTGGCATGACGTCCTTGATGTGCCCTGTCGCCTGTCCGTTCATATTCCTCTGTGGGAGTTGCATTCCTTTAAAGGTGATGCTGTCGTCGAGCGGACCTTGGGAAGAAGGTCTTGAGAAGCCGCCAAAGTATGGATGAGCTTTACGCTTTAGCAGGTCCTTGATGGTACCTGTGTTATGTCCGAGGACATGTACTGGTAATGGTTCGGTCCAGCCGAACACTTACCCTTTGATGGTTGTTCCCCACCACTGCCCATTGAATCTTGAGTGCGAAGTTGTGCCTTTTTGGCACGTGTTTGACGGTCATTAGGGCTGTGCAATGGGGAGCGTGTCCCTATTTCTGGGGAGCAGAAGATTCTGGGAATTCGGATTGAAACCGAACTCGTTTTCCAACCTTTCCGGCCTTTATGGCAGATTTTGATGTTTGCCGACCGTCCTCGTAATGGAATTCGGCCGCCAGGGCCAACGCATGTTCCTCAGTTCGGAGGGAACGCTCTGTGTTGCCGTTGACAGTGATGACCCCCTTGGGCCCGGGCATCTTGAGCTTGAGGTATGCGTAGTGTGGGACGGCGTTAAAGCAAGCGAACGATGTACGGACTAGCAGGGCGTGATAGCCGCTACAGAAAGGTACGATGTCAAAGATTAAGTCCTCGCTACGAAAGTTATCGGGCGAGCCGAACACCACTTCCAGGCTCACAGAGCCTGTGCACCGGGCCTCGATGCCTGGGATCACTCCTTTAAAGGTAGTGTTGCTTGGTTTTATCCTTGATGGATCTATACCCATCTTTTGCACCGTATCTGAGTAAATCAGATTGAGGCTACTTCCTCCGTCCATTAGGACTTTAGTGAGGTGATACCCATCAATAATGGGGTCTAAGACGAGGGCCGCCGAACCCCCGTGACGGATACTAGTCGGGTGATCTCGTTGATCAAAAGTGATCGGGTAGGCCGACCATGGGTTAAACTTCGGGGCTACAGGCTCTACGGTGTAGACCTCTCGAAGGGTGCACTTCCTCTCCTTTTTAGGTATATGAGTGGCGTATATCATGTTCATAGTTTTTACCTCTGGAGGGAACTGCTTCTGACCTCCATTGTTTGGACCGCGGGGCTCCTCGTCGTCCTCGCTGCGTGGGCCCTTGCCTTGTTCCTCGGCTGCGAGCTTGTCGACCTGTTTGAACACCCAACAGTTACGGTTAGTGTGGTTGGCGGGCTTGTCTTGAGTGCCATGGATCTGGCAGGGCCTCTCCATGATTTTATCCAGCGGGGTGGGTCCGTCGCGGTTGCCTTTAGGACGCTTCTTCCGCTGCCCGGATTGAGGGTTGCGGAAGCCGGCGTTAACGGTAGTATCGTCGGCGTCACTAGTACTGTGCCGGCGTTTATTTTTGATGCGTCGTGGTTTCCCGTTTCCATCCCAGGCTTCGGAGGTGCCGGGGTCTTCGGGGTTGTGGCTTCTTCTCGCTAGCCAGTTATCCTCGCCCGCGCAAAAGCGGGTCATGAGTGATGTAACGGCGGACATGGTCCTAGGTTTATCCTGACCGAGCTGGCGAGCCAACCATTCGTCCCGAATATTGTGCCTGAAAGAGGCTATAGCTTCGGTATCTGGGCAATCGACGATCTGGTTTTTCTTGGTCAAGAACCGATTCCAGAATTGTCGAGCGGATTCTCCTGCCTTTTCGACGACGTTGCTTAGGTCGGAGGAGTCCGGAGGCCATACATAGGTGCCCTGGAAGTTAGATCGGAATGCATCCTCAAGATCCTCCCATCTCCCGATAGAATTTTCGGGGAGACTGTTTAGCCAGTGCCGAGCTGGCCCCTTAAGTTTAAGGGGCAGATATTTAATGGCGTGGAGATCATCTCCTCGTGCCATGTGAATGTGGAGGAGGAAATCCTCGATCCACACTGCTGGGTTAGTTGTTCCGTCGTATTGCTCTATGTTCATGGGTTTAAATCCTTCCGGGAACTAATGCTGCATCACCTCGTCGGTGAAGCACAGTGGGTGGGCAGCGCCTCTGACCCGGGCTATGTCACGCCGGTAGTCGGCGTCTGTTCTGGCCCGGTTTTGTTCCCGACCTCTATTATTTCGGTCGAGCCAGGGACGGTACCCGTCTCGTCTATCGGGGGAGTACCCTCTAGATACGTAGATGGATCTCGTACGGCCTGTTCTATAATCCAGGTCGTGCCGCAGGTCATACCTGTCCTCAGGCTCCATTGGCTCCTTTCCCCTTCTACGGGGTATCACTGGCCTATAACAGGTGTCGCCAGCCGTTCTATCTCGTCCTCGGGGAGGGCGGTCCGGCTGGTCGTATGGAGTGTGCTTGGGGGACGTCGTATTAGGGAGCTTGTCATCAAATTGTGGCAGCAGCCGTCGGCGTGGATAGCTCTTGGGCTGGTCCGATAGACCTGTACCGTATCCTTCTTCGGCTGACAGGACCCTCGTCCACCTATCATTGAGGGTATCTTATTCGGCCTTAAGCTGCCGTTCTTTTGCCTTTAGGCTTCGGGCGGTAGCTATAAGCTGTTGCCTAAACCGTTCCTGATCCTCAAGGTCTTCGGGGACGAAAAAGTCCTCGGCTTCCGGGCTATCCTCCTCCTCTATAGGGGGGAGGTAGTTGTCATCCTCAGAGTTGTTTCGATCTTCGGGGTCATACTGGTCCTCCGGCCTTTCCTGATCCTCTAGCGGCTGCTCGGGGATATCGGGATCGCCGAGGTCTTCCGGGGTATCGTTTTCCCCGGTGCCAGCAATAACTTCCCTTCCCTTTTTGGTCTTTGATCATTTGCGCGGCTTCCGGCGCCTTGATGGCACTTCACCCGATTCATCACCTATTTGCGGGTGTGCGCTCGCCGTTATCGACTGGAGTATCCACCATGTAAACGTCGTAGGTGGAGGTGGCGGTCCATCGCCCGGTGTTGACGGGTGTGGGCGCGCGATCCTCCTCCTGCATGCCTTCTGCCTCCTCGGAGGTGTAGTCCAACATATCGGTTAAGTCTTCGATAGTGGCTACGAAGTGGGTGGTGGGTGGGACAAAAAAATTCCTCTTGACCCGCCTCAACTCCGATCTGAGCGTAGATCGGGGTTGGGTCGTCAGTGATTTTCATCGATAAGATCCGATCTAGAGCTTCGTTGAGTGTCGAGAGCTCGATCGGGTCAATTTGCGTAGAGCTTTCGGAGTTAACCTCTGACGCGTCTACACAAGAAATGTGTTTGGCGGGAGCTGATGCCCGGACATCTGGCGCTATAGACGGATGCGGATTAAAAGTCGGATCATCAGCGGGGCCGGTCCCGTGGACGGGATCGAAAGTGAAATCCAAGGTTAAGACCTCGAAGTCCTTGGGCGCGTCGGATAAGACCGCGAACCCGGTGAGCGAAAGATCGCCCCGAGAGTCTACGCAGAACTCTAGGTTCCCGAATCTGACCTCTTGATCGGGGGTGAAACTCCTGACCCGGCCGAGACGGACGGTCGGGTCAGCGTGCAGCGCAATGCTGCCGAAAGCGAAGATCTGTCCAGGGACGAAGGAGTCCATGCTCCGGACCTCTTCGTTAATGACAACACGAGCCATCGATTCCTTTGGCGATCACAGCGGAACTCTCAATGAAAGCACCAATGTCGGTGTCAAAACCGGCGGATCTCGGGTAGGGGGTCCCGAGCTGTGAATCTAGGATTGATGGTAACAAGGGGACGAAGGAGACGATGTTTACCCAGGTTCGGGCCCTCCTATGGAGGTAAAACCCTACGTCCTGCTCGATTATATTGAAGGTATGAAGGTTACAGAGTTGATCTACCTTGAGATTGACTAGCTAAAACCCAAGATGAGTTTCTCTGTCCTACAATCTAAAACCCTCCTGGTTTATATAGACATCGGGGGGTTACTAGGGTTTACACATGACAGGTCTCCTGCCGGGGATGGGAATATCCATTCCCTCATCATGACTTGGAGTACACGACGCGCCTTCGGGACTTCCTTCTAGAACACAGGGTCTCAATGTATCCGGCCCCTCCTGCAAGAGTCAGAGTGCGGCCCACCAAGCCGGTCTATTGTGAGACAGGCCAGCGGCCCGAGGACCCCTTAGTCCAGGACTCCCTCACCTATTACGTGTTCTGATCCGCAAACCCCAGAGTGACAATAGTCGGGATACTTTCCGATGATGACCGTAGTTTGAGGAGTTCATGTATTCACTGTGTGTTAATGCTTTGTTCCGGTTCTCCATTAAAAGGAGGTCTTAATATCCCTTAGTTTACTTATGGACCCGCTGCCATGGGAGGGTAGGACAAAAGATGTCATGCAAGTTCTTTTCCATAAGCACGTATGACTATTTACGGAATACATGCCTACATTACATTTATGAACTGGAGCTAGTTCTGTGTCGCCCTAGGTTATGACTGTTATATGATGAATATCATCCAATGAGTTCACTGATCCTGTGCCTATGAGTTTTCCACATATTGTTCTTGCTAAGTTACTATTGCTACTACTGTTGTTACACTTGCTACAAAACTACTGCTATCACTGTTACCGTTACCGTTACTGCTACTACCGCTATTAAAACTATCATACTACTGTGGTACTGATCACTCTGCTGCAGATATTTAATCTCCAGGTGTGGTTGAATTGACAACTCAGCTACTAATACTCACAAATATTCTTTGGCTCCCCTTGTGTCGAATCTATAAATTTGGGTTGAATACTCTACCCTCGAAAACTGTTGCGATCCCCTATACTTGTGGGTTATCAAATCCTCGTCTCCATCATCCTTTCCTCGCCGAGAAAGTGCTCTAATAATGATGATCATCACACTTTTATCACTTACAACTCGATATGAAAAACTACTAAACAAGATGACTCTATATGAATGCCTCTGGCAGTGTACCAGGATGTGCAATGATCTAGCATAACATGCAATCAATGATGAACGGTAGCTTTGCCACAAATACTATGTTAGCTACATGATCATGCAAAGTAATATGATGATGAACACACAAGTCATGTAATGTAATGGTGGAAGTTGCATGGCAATATATCTCGGAATGGCTATGGAAATTCCATGATAGGTAGGTATGGTGGATGTTTTGAGGAAGATATAAGGAGGCTTATGTGCAACAAAGTGTATCATGTCGCAAGGTTTGGATACACCGTCTAAGGCTGCACCGATCCTCGATATGAGAATGGGCAATGCACGGTAACGAAGAGGCTAGCAAATATGAAAAGGTGAGTGTGTGTACGTCCATGGATTCACATTAGTCAAAAAGAACTCATATACTTATTGCAAAGCTTTATTATCTCTCTCGAAGGAAAGTACTACTCGCATGCCCCTAGGGTGGAGGTTGGTAGGAGTTAACCATCGCGCGTCCCCGACCTAAACAACACTAAAAGTTCAACGAGGAATAAGAATGCTCACACATCAACACCATGCCATAACCAATATTTAGATGAATAATAAATTAACACCGTTTAACTATTGATATTTCTTCTAACCAACAACCATGCACTCACGCCCTTTCATATTACCACATCGATATCATTAACCCGCAATTTCTCTTTTATGTGCTACATGAACGTTTTGATTATGCACTCCTTGAATACCTATTATTTTTGGACTAGTATTATAACCCATGCAAATTACCTTCACTATATATTAGACAATCAAACAAATTTAATTGAAGAACAACATATCAATTATTTCTATAAAATATATACGCCACCGTGCTCTAAAAGGTATAAGTGAAGCACTAGAGCAACTGCTTAACTCAAAAGATATAAGTGAAGCACGTAGAGTATTCTTACAAATCATGGTGAACAAGTGTCTCTCTCAAATAGGTGTTTCCAGCAAAAAATGATTGTGAAAAAATAAAACAAACTATAACACTCGATGCTCCAAGCAAAACACATATCATGTGATGAATAAAAATGTAGCTCCAAGTGACATACCGATGGACTAAGACGAAAGAGGGGATGCCTTCTGGGGCATCCCCAAGCATAGACGCTTGAGTCTTCCTAGAGTTTTACCTTGGGGTGCCTTGGGCATCCCCAAGCTTAGGCTCTTGCCTCTCCTTATTCCTTAATCCATCGTGATCGCACCCAAAACTTGAAAACTTCAGCACACAAAACTCAACAAAAAACTCGTGAGCTCCGTTAGTATGATAGGTAAATCAAACACTTTATGTACTATTATAAATTGATTCATATTTTATTATTGCATAAGGTACTGTATTCTAACTTATTCATGGCTTATACCCCCCGATATAATCCATAGCAACATGAAAACAAGCAAACTATGCAAGCAAAAACAGAATCTGTCTAAAACAGAACAGTGTGTAATGATATGCGCAAATACCATACTTTTGTAACTCCAAAAATTCTGAAAAATTAGGTAAACCTGGGGAATTTGTATACCAATACTGTGTCAAAAAATTAGATCAAAAATAAGTTCCAGTAAAATCAGGATAAATTCTGCACTGGACGCAAAAGTATCTGTTTTTGCACCGTATCAATTCTACTTATCATTCAAGTCATCCCAAAGGCTTTAGTTGGCGCAAACACTAATTTAAACATAAAAAACAATCATTACAGTAGAAATAATCATGTTATCACACCAAGACAGAAATTAAAAACAATTTTTAAAGATAACTATTGTGTTGCATCCCAACAAGCGCTATTGTTTTATGCCCCTAGCCAGACATAATGCATAGTATCAAGTGTTGTCATCCTTGGTGCCAAGCTCCTCAATTACACATCCATGTTTCCTAGGAAAAAGAGGAGGCTTAATGATAGGATCTCTTATCATTTTTATAAAATTGGGATGCACAATAATCATTTTAGGATCCCCATTTCTTTTAATAGGAGTGGTACTAGTATTCTTCAGGACATACATAACCTTAGAAATTTTCCCTTTAGAAGTACTAGCACTAGTTTTAGAGGGAGTGAATGCGGAACCCATCTTGTCAATTACTTCCTCCATTTTATCAATTCTTTTAAGGCTTTGCTCCACTTGCTCATTAATAATTGCATCTTTCTCCTTTGATGCTTTCAAAGTAATGCCTACATTTGATCCAAATTGAGTAATATGATTATGAATCTTTTTATCCAACTCCTCAATTTGTTCTTTAGTGGCAATTTTATTTTTAATAATCTCTATCCTTTGCATAACATGCTCCAAAGTTAACGTAGTTTCATTGATAATGAGGGGTGGTGATCCCACTAAATTTTCCATCGCTTTGAAAGCATCCGAAGTGTGACTCATTAAGCATCGCTAATAGTATCAAGCACAAATCTATACCAAGTAGTAATACCCACATAAAATTTTCGAAGCAAGATGTTGGGGGGGGGGGTTGCTTATGAGTTGATCTATTTTTAGCATTGTAAATCCTATGCAAGCATCTTTTAAACTTTCTCCCCCTTTTTTTTAAAGTTAAGCACTTCATTTCGGGAGTAAACGAAACAAGGGAAGAACTAGCCATAGCACAAGCAAATAAATGAACTAGCTAAGATAATTTTTTTGTATATTTTTATATGAAGAAAAATATAACAGCAAATAAAAAGTAGAACAAGTGAATGATAATTTGTGAGAAGGTACTTGATAGGAATTTGGTGATGCTCACCGACAACGGTGCCAGAAATTCTTCCTGCTACTTGTAAACTGCGTTGGGTTTTTCCCCGAAGAGGAGGGGAGATGCATCACATTAGAGATAAGTATTTCCCTCAATGAGAAACAAGGTTATCAAACCAATAGGAGAACCACGCAAATTCCCGTCTTCTGCGCCTACACACAAAAGAGCACACACTTGCACCCAACGCGGGCAAGAGGGTTGTCAATCCCCTTGAACTCGTTACTTGTGAGGGACAAGTAGTGATAGATAGATAAATTGATAAATACAAATTGTAAGTAAAAATAAAGTAAATAATGGCAACAATATTATGGGAGTTTTTGTAACAATATTTGTGAAGACACCCGGGGGCCATAGTGTTCGCTAGAGGCCTCTCTCTCGAAGAAAGCATACGGTGGTAGACAAATTATTGTTGGGCAATTGATAGAAAAGCACATAGTTATGTAATATTTATTCACGGCAATGATCATGTATATAGGCATCACGTACATAAGCAAGTATACCAACTCCTGCCTGCATCTACTACTATTACTCCACCCATCGACCGCTATCCAGCATGTATCTAGAGTATTAAGTAAAAACAGAGTAATGCTTGGAGGAGGATGACATGATGTAGACAAAGTAAATCCAATTAATATGAATGAACTCCATCGTTTTACTCTTAGTGTCAACAATACAATACGTGTCATGTCCCTTTCTGTTACTGGGATTGAGCACCGCAAGATTAAACACACTACAAGACACCACTCCCGCTGAAGATAAATCAATCTAGTTGGCCAAACCAAACCGATAGATCGGAGAGCATTACAAAGCTATAACAATTATGCATATAAATAACCAGAAAGATTCAATATATTTTCATGAATAATATGAACACAAACCAACAATTCATCGGATCCCAACAAACACACAACAAAGAAGATTACATAGGATAGATCACCGCGGGAATCGCGATGATCTTTGCATTGAAGAACATAGAGAGAGATAGACATCTAGGTACTAACTACGGACCCGTAGGTCTGTGGTGAACTACTCACACATCACCATGGGAGCATCAAGGTTGATGTAGAGGCCCTCCGTGATCGATCCTTGATACGTGTCCAACGTATCTATAATTTTTGATTGTTCCATGCTATTATATTAGCATTCTAGGATACTCTTTGGGTGTTTATTTACCAATTAATATCATTTTTGAGTACTAACCTATTGACCTAGTGCCAAGTGCCAGTTGCTGTTTTCTGCATTTTTTTGCTTTTCAGGTTTACCATACCAAACTAAGTCCAAATGCCATGAAACTTTAATATGATTTTTTCTGGACCAAAATAAGACCTGGACCTTCGGGAGGACACGAGAGGCTGCATGAGGGAACCACGAGTCAACAGGGCGTGCCGAGGGGCCAGACCATGCCCTGTTGGGTCCTGTCCCCCTTGGCTGCCCTCTCGTGCCCCTCTCTGGCCTATAAATTCTCAAATATGCCAAAAACCCTAGGGGAGCTCCCGAAACACTTTTCCGCCGCCGCAAGTCTCTTTTCCGCCGCTTACCCATCTAGCGACCTTTTCCCATGATCTGCCAGAGGGGGAATCGATCACGAAGGGGCTCTACATCATCCTTGATGCCTCCATGATGAGTTGTGAGTAGTTCACCGCAGACCTATGGGTCCGTAGTTTGTATCTAGATGGATATATATCTCTCTCTTGATCTTCAATACGATGATCATTGCATCTTCACTTTGATCTATTCGATGTAATCATTTTGTGCGGTGTGTTTGTTGGGATCCGATGAATTGTGGGTTTATGTTCAGATTATTCGTGAAAAGTATTTTAGTCACCTATGATTATTATGATTCTTATTTGCATGGTCATTATAGCTTCGTAAATCTCTCCGATCTATTAAGATAGTTTGGCCAACTAGATTGATATTTCTTTAGTGAGAGGTGTGTGTTGTAGTGGGTTCAATCAGGCGGTGCTCTATATCCCAGTGACAGAAAGGGACAAGACACGCCTTTGTATTGCTGCCACTAAGGATAAAACGATGGAGTTAGTTCATATTAATTGAATTCTCTTTGTCTACATCATGTCATCATTCTCCAAGCATTACTCTGTTTTACTTAATACTCTAGATGCATACTGGATAGCGGTCGATGGGTGGAGTAATAGTAATAGGTGCAGGTAGGAGTCGGCCTATTTGCTTATGGACGTGATGCCTATATATACATGATCATTGCCATGAATAAAGATTGCATAACTATCCGCTCTTTCATCAATTGCCCAACGGTAATTTGTTTACCCACCGTATGCCTACTACATGAGAGATGCCACTAGAGAAAACTACGGCCCCTGAGTCTATCCACTTATAAATTTACAAACGCTTCTAATACCATGCTGCCATTTACTTTGTTTTATTTTATTTTGCAATTTACAATTATCTACACATCTCATTTACTTGCGAATAACGAGATCAAGGGGATTGACAACGCTCTTGTCGCGTTGGGTGCAAGCGCTTGCTCTTTTGTGTGCAGCCACTGAAGACGGTTGATGACCGATATTCCTATTGGTTTGATAAACCTTGGATCTTAACTAAGGGAAATACTTACCCGCATTGTGCTTCATCAACCGTTCCTCGTCACGGAAAACCCAATGCATATCACAAGCATCAATCCCCCCTCCGGCAGGGCGCCAGAATAGGGCTCCAGATGGGCACACGGCAGAATAGAGACTTGCGGCGGTAGAAATAGTGTTTCGGGAGGTTCTCTAGGGTCTTTGGAATATTAGAGAATTTATAGGCGAGAGATGAAGGCCAGAGGCCATGGGAGGTGGCCCCAGGCCATCAGGGTGCGACCACCCCCCGGGCGAGCCCTGTTGGCTTGGCGCCATCCCGTGTGGCCTTCGGTCTCCTTTCAAAGCTTCCAGGTCTTATTTTTGTCCAGAAAAAATCATCAATTTTTGGGGGTATTTGGAGTTCGTTTGGTACAGTATTCCTGAAAGGCCAAAAACAAGCAGAAAACAACAAGTAGCACAGTGCACTGGGTTAATAGGTTATTGCTCAAAAATAATATAAATCAACAAGCAAATGCTTAAAAAGTATCCTAGAATGATAATATAAAAGCATGGAACAATAAAAAATTATAGATACGTTGGAGACGTATCACCAACTTGGATAAAAATCCAAAATGAATCAGCCTGCCGCAAAGGAGTACCCATTGCCCTGATGTTTTTCAAAGTGTATCCCCTGGAGCTAAAAACGGAGTTGCTAGTTGGCGGGTACCCAAAATTCAAGGTGGACGGCTCGGAATTCACTAAGGAGGACTATCAAGCTATGCTGAAGGCGACCCGGCATCGTGCCTACAAGGTTTCCCGTGAACATGACTTGACCTCATATCAGGCAGATTATGATGAGAATAGGAAAACGGTGTTGCTGGATATGTTGAATCCGTTTGATCAAAAAGCAAGAAAGACCCGACAGCATCCATGGCTTCTGCAGCACCTGCCGGCTCAGGTACTCCTACCATGCCGGTTCCCCCTCGAGCTTCCTTCTTTGACGAAGATGAGCCTCTTGAAGCCCTTCGTTAGATTTTTAGAAGCGGGACCAATGGTGGAGGCGATACCGAGATGGATGAACCACAAACAGAAGCCCCCAAGCCGGAGAACAATCTTTGTCAACTTCTGAACAACTAGCAGAAGGGACTGAGGAGCAGCAGACGGCTGAGCCGGCAGATGTGGAGCCAGCTCATGATCAGACCATTGAGGAACAACCCAGCGAGATGACAAGTTAAAACTTCTTGTAGACTATATATCTAATATCAGCCCTGAAGGGCTTGAAATAGGATAGGAAAACTTTGATTGGTATTTTGAACTTGATCTGCTTTTGAGTAGAGCACTTTGAATCATGTGGTGCTGTTTGAATGTGACTGAATACCATATGCAGTAAATCGTTTGGTCACCTTACTGACTGCCGCATTATGCCATTACCGATATGAGATAAGCCAGCCATAAGTAGGGTTACATGGAGTGATGTGATACAATCACTTCTCATGACCCAGTGTGTGTGCACAACCCGGTTTAATGTATAACCCGTCGTGTAATGTTAAAAAGTAGTATGTGTAGAAAAGATGTGTACTCATAGACATATTTGTATATATATATATATATATATAGAGAGAGAGAGATAGAGTATAAGATCATTATGGAATTGCAAAAAATTATAAGCCGGCTTTTGAGGCATGACATAAGACCGGCTTTCGAGGCACGAGTCTTGGTTTCGCTTTCTAGTGGAAGCATGCCTTGTAGCCTCTTATGGTTTGTCCTAGCTCTCTGAAAGCCGGCTCTCACATGACTTAAGCCGGAGTTTTAACCTTGATATGTTCAGGGTCAACACAGTCCATGATAGGAACAGTGTGATTGATTAGCCGAGTCATCTTATCAGAGGAGCATCAAGCTGACATGCAGGTTTAACCAAGTATAAATGTGGAAGTGCCGGGCCAAGTGGGTTATTAAAGGCTAAACTCGATGAGTTGGGAGGCCCCAAGTGACCAATGATCAAAGAATAAAATTTCAATACTCATTTGGTATGAAACGACTGATGTCGGTTTTATTGTATTTTTCGCTAAATATTGATAATATGTACAAGAGCCGAAGCTAGTGGCTTTAAGTATAATACGGCCGAAAGTGTGCGATGTTCCAAGGCCTGCAAGTTTCCTCTTCGGAGGTGCGTGACCTCTTTGCTTAACATATATCAACGAGATAATATGACCCATTGTTGAGGTTCTCGCTGATAAGGGTCCTTCCCAAGGAGGTGAGAGCTTATGCATGCCTGTCTGATCTTGTATGAGACGGAACACTAAGTCACCCTCCTGAAAGGTACGACTTCATACTCTATGGGTGTGATAGCGATGTAGGTCTTGCTGATAGATACATGATCGTTACGCAGCAAGATCGCGCTCCTCCTCGAGAGCATCAAGGGAGTCTTGATGAGCTTGCTCGTTGTCTGCTTCGATGTATGATGCAACTCTTGGAGAGTCATGATGTATGTCACTTGCCAATACGGCTTTAGCACCATAGACGAGGAAAAATAGCGTATAGTAAGTCGACCTGTTAGGAGTAGTCCGTATGCTCCGAAGGATAACGGGAAGCTCATCGCCTCAATAGCCATGGGTACGCTCGAGGGGAACCATGAGTCATGGCTTAATCCCAGGCAAAAGTTCTTGGTTAGCTCGTTCAGCCCGACCATTGGACTGAGGATGTGTCACCGAAGCCAGGTCGAGACGAATATGCTTTCTGGCAAAACTGCTTCATCACTCCCTGGGACAAGTTGGTTCCATTGTCAGTGATAATGCTGTGCGGGTACCCGAAGCGAAATATGAGATTTTTGAGGAATTTAACCACCGTTGCTGCATCACAATTGCTGATTGGCTCTACTTCAACCCACTTGGTAAATTTATCCACTGCTACCAAGAGGAGATTCTTTTTATCCTTCGATGGTTTGAAAGGACCAACCATGTCAAGCCCCCAGACCGCAAAAGGCTAGGTAATTGGAATCATCCAGAGTTCTTAAGCTGGCACATGAGCTTGACGAGCGAATTTCTGACATCCGTCAGAACTGCGAACGATATCCTCTGCATCTGCATGAGTTGTAAGCTAGTAAAAACCGTGTCGAAAAGCTTTAGCGACCAAGGACCGTGAGCCGGCATGATGACCACAATCACCAGAGTGGATCTCATTGAGAATTTCACGGCCTTCTTCAGGAGAGACACATCGTTGGAAAACGCCTATGATACTTCTCTTGTGTAGCTCGCCATTCACTATTGTCATGGATTTGGACCTCCTGATAATCTGTCGGGCGATGATTTCCTCTACTAGGAGCTCACCACGAGTGAGATAAGCTAATTAAGGAACTGTCCAATCTGGGATGGCGCGAACTGCAGCCATCAAATGTGATCCTAGGTCAGGGGCTGCGATATCTTCCTCTGTTGGTGATCTGACAGATGGATTGTGTAGAACATCAAGGAAAACATTGGGTGGAACGGGCTTGCACTGAGAACCAAGGTGAGATAAAGCATTGACATCCTCTTTTTTTCCGCGATCAATGTGATCAACCTGATATCCCGCGAAGTGACCAGCAATATTAGTCACAAAACGCCTGTAAGCCGCCATGAGGGGGTCTTTGGAATCCCAAGTCCCGGACACCTGTTCAACTACTAAATCTGAGTCGCCCAAACATCTGACTCGGCTGAGATTCATTTCTTTGGCCATGTGGAGACCGTGAAGCAGAACCTCATATTCAGCTACATTCTTAATACAGGGAAACATAAGTTTCAAGACATAACAAAATTTATTACCACATGGACAAGTCAAGACCATGCCAGCCCCCGAGCCTTCTAGTTTTCTGGATCCATCAAAGTGAATAGTCTAATATGTGTTATCTAGCTTCTCCTTGGGGGTTTGCAATTCGGTCCAGTCATTGATGAAATCCACCAAGGCTTGCGATTTGATGGTCGTCCGTGGTACATACTTTACGTGATGTGGTCCTAGCTCAATAGCCCACTTAGCAACTCGGCCTATGGCTTCTCTGTTCTGGATTATATCCCCTAAGGGTGGAGAACTAACAACAATTATAGGATGCTCCTGAAAATAATGCTTTAACTTTCGGCTAGCCGTGAACACCCCCAAAACCAGTTTCCGCCAATGTGGGTAACATTGTTCGGACTCGGTCAGGACCTCGCTGGCATGATAGACTGGATGCCGGACTGGATATTCCTTGCCTGCCACCTTGTGTACGACTGCAACTATGACACTGATAGCTTTGTTATTTGCCGCAATGTGTAGGAGCAAAGGATCTTTTATCAGTGGAGCCGCCAAGATTGGACCTTCGGAAATCTGCTTCTTGAGGTCCACGTAAGCTTTGTTGGCTGCATCGTTCGTGATGAAATTGTCCTTCTTTTTCAAAAGCTGATACAGGGGAATGGCCTTCTCACCGAGCCGACTTATGAACCAGCTCAAGGCTGCAATGCGTCTCGTGAGCTTCTGAACCCCGTTGATATTGTCCGGCTTGGTCAGGGAAGTGATAGCTTTGATTTTATCCGGGTTTGCCTCGATGCCAAGCTCAGAGACTAGAAAACCCAGTAATTTGCCTACGGGAACATCAAAAATGCATTTGGTTGGGTCGAGCTTCATCTGGTAAACATGCAGGTTATCAAACGACTCCTTAAGATCCTCCAGCAGGGTGTCCTTTTTCTGTGACATAACGACGATATCGTCGACATAAGCATGGATGTTACATCCAATCTAAGGGTGCAGGAAATTCTGAACGCAACGCAGATAAGTCGCGCCTGCACTTTTCAGGCCAAAGGGCATTGACGTATTATAAGTGCATCTAGTGCCCCTTAGTGATTTTGGTGTGTTGAAGACTTATAGGTTAAGGGACTAATGTGTTTGTGAGTGTACACAGGTTCTATAAGTTGATGAGGATTTTGATATATCCGAAGAATGTCGACCCCTAAAAATGAATGTCTTCAACGGAAGACTTTGATGCATTCTTGAAGACTTTGAAAATGAAGAATTTGGTGTGACCTTGAAGATATTAATAGAAGGACTATGAAGCGTGAAGACTTTTGTTTTCATAGTTTAATTTCCTTTCTTTGAGTCATAGGAAACACCATACTGTTAAAAGGGGTCAAGGTAATACTAAGGAAAAATTTCCAAGTAATGCTCATCTCAAAGCCTACATCTACCAAAACCTTCAAGTGAAGCCTTTGGAAATCTCTTGCAGTTCAGTTAATTTCTTCAGTGACAGAGGCGAAGTTCTTCTGGTCTCTTAGGAATTTTTTCTGACTGAGGAGTTAGGATTTCGCCAGTGCTAATTGCCTACCATGAGGAATATGATATCCCTCAAGAATTTGAGAGTTCAAATCTCCGACCGTTGTTGTGCCTGGCGCCAGCTGTCCACATATCTTATCCACATAACGGTCATATCATTAGGAGCATTTATGTCATATCATGTCGGGTTGCACCCTAGCTATAAATAGCCGCCCCCCTAAACCACTACCTGGTTGGCTGCTCCAAGAGAGATTGACAAGTGTCATTTTGAGAGCAACCCATCCTCCGAGGACATTGAGAGAAAATCACCAGTGAGAAAAACCCAAAACCGAAACAACCAAAAATCAAAAGTGATTGAGCATCACTTAAGAGATTGTTCCTGTGTGGAACCGACGCTTTTTTACCTTTGAACACTGTGCATCTTCCAGACGGTTAAGCATCATGGTCTAGAGCATCCAAGAGGAAATTGTGGATCGCCGGGTGACCGTGTTTGTGAGGGTTTGGAAGTCTACCCTGAAGACTTACGACGAGTGTTGGGCGAGGTCTGTGTGACCTTAGCTCAAGGAGAATATGGTAAGGACTGTGTGTCCTAGGACTGTATGTCCTTTGGTTTAAATACCAAGCCACTCCAAACCAGACGTACGACTGTCACCGCAGTTGGAACTGGGTCATCAAATCATTGTCTTCACCGAGCTGCTGGTTCTATTTCCTCAACCCTTCCATCTCCTTGTTAACTTGTTGATGAAATTGATCGTTGCTGTTTGAAGACTTTGACTGAAGAGTTTTTTAATTTCCTCATCTCAAAGTCTTTAGTCACTTTGTCTATCGCTTGCTTATCCTGTTTTCATGCTACATGTGCTCTGTGTATGTTTCATTTCATCATGATGACTATGCTACTGCCATGTTATGCATCCACTTGAGTACTTATTCCGCTCCTAGTATTTCGTCACTTAGCAAAGTCATCAACTAGTAATTCCTCAGAGACGAATTTGTAAATATCGCCTATTCACCTCCTCTAGTCGATATAACGCACTTTCAATTGGTATCAGAGCAAGGTACTCCCATGTTCTTTGTGATTTTGGTTTAACCACCTGGAGTTTTAATTATCTCGACTGTAGGCATGATCAAGGTCTCAGCTGGGTGTCCTACCTTCGATGGGACAGACTACCCTTACTGGAAGAATAAGATGTGCATGCATCTTGAGGCAATTTACAACAATCTCTGGTATGTTGTGGAAAATGGTGTTCCCTATGTTACTGAAGCTATCACCGCTGCTGATGTGAAGGGATTAAAGCAACTTGACTCTCAAGTGAAGAATATCATATGTGGCCATCTGAGCAAAGGACAGTATGGCAGAGTGAGTGCTTTGGAAACTGCTGAGCTTATCTGGGATAGGCTGTCCAAAATCAAATGTCACACCCTGTGTTTGTATTACTTTGCTAAGCTATGGATTTACAAAATTTGGAACCAATTAAAACTTTTGAGTGCATGATCTTGTTTGATTTGTTTGATGCTTGCTTGCTTGGTTGATTGTGTTTGGCACTCATAGATTCTACTCCTCTCCATACTCATCTTCCTTGATCCAAACTTCTTTCCCAATGATCATACCATGTGTATAGTACCTAAAACTATTTTTATCAAAATTTATTTTGGCCAAAAAGGATTTATTCAAATTAGGTTTTCAAAACCCCCTGAATTGAGGTTTGTACTACAAGTCCTCAAATTGGGTGGAATATTTTACACCAAGGGCTTTATTTGAAACCCACTATGTATATGACTTCCCAAAACCACCAAATATTATTTTACTATTTTATTTAAAGGCTTTTTCTTAAGGCCAGAAATGTTCTTTTATATGGAAAAATTATTTAAATGCTTTAAAAATATTTGAGAAAATTTAGGGAAACTTCGTGGACATATATTTTCCATATATGTGAGTTTCAACACATGGTCATGTTCAAAATAATGGGCAAAACCCTTCAAAACCCTTTCTGCTTAAATCAAGATTTTCACATATTTCTACTGGAAATATTCTCAACTCTGCCTATGTTGTCTCAACATAGCCGGTCCCAAGCCCGGGTAAAGAGGTGGGTTGTGATAGGCTTGGCGAGCCAACGTCAAAATTCAGCCACTCTTATGGGGATGAAACCCAAAAGATTTTCGTTGGGGCGTAACCCTCTCAGCGACGCGCCACATCGGAACCCGGGTGTGGTAGAAAATGGGCAATGGCCGGGCCGCCACCCCCCAGGTGGCGCGCCGTATCGTGATCTGGATACGGTGGCAAGTGAGCGAGGATCGGGTCGTCGCATCCTTAGTGGCGCGCTACATCGGCGCCCGGGTGTAGTGGAAATTTAGCAAGGGTCTTCTCATTTGACTCGACGAGTGCGAAGGGTAAGGAAGCTAGCCGAGCCTAGGAGGATTCGCTTAGGTAGCTAGAACGTAGGGTCTCTGGCAGGTAAGCTTCGGGAGGTAGTTGATACAGCGGTGAGGAGAGGCGTTGATATCCTTTGCGTCTAAGAGACCAAATGGAGGGGACAAAAGGCGAAGGAGGTGGAGGGTACCGGCTTCAAGCTGTGGTACATAGGGATGGTTGCAAACAGAAATGGATTAGGCATCTTGATCAGCAAGAGACTCAAGGATGGAGTGGTAGATGTCAAGAGACGTGGGGACCGGATTATCTTGGTCAAGCTGGTAGTTGGGGACTTAGTTCTCAATGTTATCAGCGCGTATGCCCCGCAAGTAGGCCACAATGAGAACACCAAGAGGGAGTTCTGGGAAGGCCTAGACGACATGGTTAGGAGTGTACCGATTGGCGAGAGGCTCTTCATAGGAGGAGACCTCAATGGCCACGTGGGCACATCTAACACAGGTTTTGAAGGGGTGCATGGGGGATTTGGCTATGGCATCAGGAATCAAGAAGGAGAAGATGTCTTAAGCTTTGCGCTAGCCTACGACATGATCTTAGCTAACACCCTCTTTAAGAAGAGAGAATCATAACTAGTGAGTTACAGTAGTGGGCAACACTATAGCCAGATTGATTTCATCCTCTCGAGAAGAGAAGACAGGCGTGCATGCCTAGACTATAAAGTGATACCCGGAGAGAGTGTTGTCCCTCAGCATAAGCTTGTGGTTGCTAACCTCTGCTTTCGGATTTGTGTCTAGCAGGACAAGCGTGCCAAAGTCGCTAGAACGAAGTGGTGGAAGCTCAAGGTGGAGGTAGCTCAGGCGTTCAAGGAGAGGGTCATTAAGGAGGGCCCTTGGGAGGAAGGAGGTGATGTAGACAACATGTGGATGAAGATGGCGACTTGCATGCATAAGGTGGCCTCAGAGGAGTTTGGAGTGTCCAGGGGAAGTAGAAGAGAAGCTAAAGATACCTGGTGGTGGAACGATGATGTCCAGAAGGCAATTAAGGAGAAGAAAGAGTGTTTCAGATGCCTATATCTGGATAGGAGTGCAGACAACATAGAGAAGTACAAGATGGCAAAGAAGGCCGCAAAGCGAGCTGTGAGTGAAGCAAGGGGTCGGGCGTATGAGGACCTCTACCAACGGTTAGACACGAAGGAAGGCGAAAGGGACATCTATAAGATGGCCAAGATCCGAGAGAGGAAGACGAGGGATGTTGACCAAATCAAGTGCATCAAGGACGGAGCAGATCAACTCCTGGTGAAGAACGAGGAGATTAAACATAGATGGCGGGAGTACTTTGACAAGCTGTTCAATGGGGAGAGTGAGAGCTCTACCATTGATCTGGACGACTCCTTTGATGATACTAGCAGGCATTTTGTGTGGCGAATCCAGGAGTCGGAGGTCAAGGAGGCTTTAAAGAGGATGAAAGGAGGCAAGGCGATGGGCCCTAATTGTATCCCCATTGAGGTGTGGAGAGGCCTCGGGGACATAGCGATAGTATGGCTAACCAAACTTTTCAACCTCATTTTTCGGGCAAACAAGATGCCAGAAGAATGGAGACGGAGTATATTAGTACCAATCTTCAAGAACAAGGGGGATGTTCAGAGTTGTACTAATTAGTGTGGAATTAAATTGATGAGCCATACAATGAAGCTATGGGAAAGAGTCATTGAGCACCGCTTAAGAAGAATGACAAGCGTGACCAAAACTCAGTTTGGTTTCATGCCTGGGAGGTCGACCATGGAAGCCATTTTCTTGGTACGACAACTTATGGAGAGATATAGGGAGCAAAAGAAGGACCTGCATATGGTGTTCATTGACTTTGAGAAGGCCTATGATAAGATACCGCGGAGTGTTATGTGGTGGGCTTTGGAAAAACACAAAGTCCCAACAAAGTACATTACCCTCATCAAGGACATGTACGATAATGTTGTGACAAGTGTTCGAACAAGTGATGGCGACACTGCTGACTTTCCAATTAAGATAGGGCTGCATCAAGGGTCAGCTTTGAGCCATCTTTTTGCCTTGGTGATGGATGAGGTCACAAGGCATATACAAGGAGATATCCCATGGTGTATGCTCTTTGCGAACGATGTGGTGCTAGCCGATGAGAGTCGGACGGGGGTCAACAGGAAATTGGAGTTATGGAGGCAAACCTTGGAATCGAAAGGTTTTAGGCTTAGTAGGACTAAAACCGAGTACATGAGGTGCGCTTTCAGTACTACTAGGCACGAGAAGGAGGATGATGTTAGCCTTGACAGGCAGGTGGTGCCTCAAAAGGACACCTTTCGATATTTGGGGTCAATGTTGCATAAGGATGGGGATATCAATGAAGATGTGAACCATTGAATTAAAGCCGGATGGATGAAGTGGCGCCAAGCTTCTGGCATTCTCTGTGACAAGAGGGTGCCACAAAAGCTAAAAGGCAAGTTCTATAGGACGGCGGTTCGACCCGCAATGTTGTATGGCACTGAGTGTTGGCTGACTAAAAGGCGACATGTGCAACAATTAGGTGTGGCGGAGATGCGCATGTTGAGATGGATGTGTGGCCACACAAGGAAGGACCGAATCCGGAATGATGATATACGAGATAGAGTTGGGGTAGCGCCAATTGAAGAGAAGCTTGTCCAAAATCGTCTGAGATGGTTTGGACATATTCAGCGCAGGCCTCCAGAAGCCCCAGTGCATAGCGGATGGCTAAAGCATGCTGATAATGTCAAAAGAGGCCGGGGTAGACCGAACTTGACATGGGAAGAGTCCGTAAAGAGAGATCTGAAGGATTGGAGCATCACCAAAGAACTAGCCATGGACAGGGGTATGTGGAAGCTTGCTATCCATTGTGGGGACCCCGACTCATAAGTCGTAATCACCGAATGTACATGCACAGTGATCCCAGAGATCAATGCTCACTGAACACACAGAAACTGAATAACAAGAGTCTTACATCCATTACGTACCGTTTTACTCAAATATGGCCTTTAGGGCCCAGTCTTCATATACTTGCAGCGGAAATCTTCAACGATAGCGTGAACCCATGCCATCTGCCTTAACCCTACAGGCATTCTGACTGGGAAGCGTCCTAGCTCGCATGTTCGTCACCAAGGTAATCTTCATCATAACCTGATCTTTCATGCCTGGCCAATAAAATAACCAGTGGCAAACCAATGAGTACTTTGAATGTACTCGCAAGCAACCCATGTTTGGAACAAGGTTCAACAGAGCATGATATAGCACTAAGTAGGTAATTTTCCAGAAAGCTAATTTTGAGTGCAATGACATGATCAAATAACTTATGAAAGCATGCATCAACAGTTGGCAGATATCCATACGAACAGTTATAGATATCATCATAAGCAGGGGTTGAACATCTCATGTTCAGACATCATGTCAAGTCATCTGACTTAGCTCAAGTTTCATCTTTGTCACCATCACTCCCACACACACCAGGTTTAGTAAACATTTGGACGTAGCACAAGAGCGGTCAACCAACTGTCCTTGACCGTGGACACGGCTATTCGAATAGTTTTACACTCTGCAGAGGTTGCACACTTTACCCACAAGACTCGGGGAACTTCCGTGTCATCCACGACTCGCGGTATATTACATACCCGAGGTAAGCACCCGAACAATGCCTTTCCCCTGACGATACTAAACAAAGAGTCCACTCGTTGGTCCGTATCTTCATGATGTACAAACACGAGCCTTGCTCTACACAGTACCATCCATGAAGGAACACAACGGTGTGCCCGGTGCCTATAAAGACAGCGCATGGTCGCCCTTCCAGGCGCGACCCCATATCGAGAGTGACCACGCCACTCCTGCCATTAATAATGCGGGTTCTATGCTAGTACCCATCAAAGTAATCAACAAAGCCCCTTCCCATATAGGGGTAGAGTCGTTGTACATGTAAGGTTGGAATAACGGTCGCAACTTACACCAATCCGTTTTCGAAAACCACACACACTCACTTGCTCCGGTACACCACTTCTTTATCAAGTGGTTACCTAGCTCATCATCATCTCCCTCAGGCATTAGTGGCACCCGACGGGGTTTTCGAAAAAGTCTTTGAAACCATTTTGTTTCCATCACCATGCATATTCCCATCCCAATTGCGTAGCAACTAGTAGCAACCTAACTACTCCCACCCGCACAACCCTCATAAGGAGGTAGGGTCATGCACGATGCAAGTATCAACAAGAAAGTATCGGAGGCATCCCACCAAAGTGGTCACCACATCATCATGATCAATACAACGAAGTAAAGTGCTATATGCCATGCAATAAAAGGTTTCATAGTCATGGTCAAAGGGCTGCTTGCCTGGCTTATCCAAGTCTTTGAGGTCTTCACACGCTTCTTGTCCACTCCGAGCACTTCGTCTATTTCGTCAACTATCGCCGGAAACAACCGCAATAAGCAACACAACAAGCAGAAAAATAAAGTGCTCTATAAATAGGAGTTTTATTTTTCATGGACACCTCTGGTCATAAGAAAAATAACCAAGGAGGTTTCATTGGATGTGGATCAAGCGGGTTGTTTGAATGGTGGAAATGAAGGAATTGATGGTCCTATAAGGTGTCCACAGAAAATATTTTTGTAAAAAATGAGTGGATGAGCCTAACAAATAGGGCATGATTTTCGAAACATGATGGAAGTGGTTTCACTTGATTTGGAGTTGGTATGAATTTCCTAGGAATTTGCAAAGTGGATAAATATGAAGAAATGGCCCAATATTTGACACAGCAGAATAAGTGTGAGTAAAAATGTTCACATCTTAAGTCATGAATTTAGAGACACCTAGGAACTTGAATCACTCCATTGTGGCCCCTCTAGGAATTTTGCAATGGGGGTTTCTCATAGCTCAAATGCAAGTTTAAATTTGAACTATACAGAAAAGTTAGTAGGAAAAATGTGCAATGCACATATTTGGTTAGGCCAAGATTTTAGAAGCTTGTGGGAATTTAAATCACCAAATTTGGATGTCATATGAATTATCTATGAATTTATCTAGTCTCTGAAGAAAATAAAAACAATGAAAAAGGAAATATACCTAATTGGCCAAACAGGCGCACTGGGTGCAACATAGCGGCGAGCACAGTGGGCCGGCCCAGCTGCTGGCTGCGCGCGTGCGAGGACTGCCATGCATACCCCACGGAGTGCGCCTTCTCCGCGGGAACACGGAGTCAGGGGGAGGCGTTTCCAGTTAAACGTCGGGCCCGACCAGTGGGTCGCTTCCAGGCGGGGCCCGCCTGCCAGGGTCACCCTTCTCCTCCAGCCCGAACAGGGGAGAGCAGGGGAGGCGAGACCGAGCGGGCACCGGCACTGCTCTGGCAGCTCAGGACGTCTCTGGCGAGGCTACGGGCACAAGGCGAGCTCAGGGAGGTGAGCTGCTCCTGCCTGGGTGGTCCTCAGGCCCCGGGGAGTACGGGTTGAGCAATGCATTCACCCCGACGGAGGAGACCATCGGCGATGGGGGCACGGTGCCATAGCCGCAGAAGGGAGAAGATGAAGGTGCGGAGGGGTTCTACGGTAATGCGCGGGCGCTATGGTGCAGCTCCGAGGAGGGGGAAGGCGCGGAGCAGCTCGAATTTAGCAAGGGCCGGCGGGAGAGCTTCGATCATGGGGCGGAAAGAGGGCATGGGAAGACAGGGGAACCGGTCCGGGGGGTCTATGGGAGAGAGAGGGAGCGAAGGGAGTGCAGAGGGGGCCTGGGGAGGCTTCTTATAGTTGCGGCGCGAGAGCACCGTGCTCTACGTCCACGGCCATGGTCCAGACTGCGCCAGGGGCTACGGGGATGCTCCGGGGCGTGTCTATGGTCTTTGTGGACGTGCTCTACGTCCAGGGAGTAGGAGAGAGGGAGCGGGGGAGCGCAGGGGCTTCGCGCGTGTGAGGCCGGACACTGGCCGAGCCGGGCGGCCGGTGCGCGTGTGAAGGGAGGCCGGAGGAGGGAGAGAGGGGAGGGGGACATGAACCTTGCGTGTCCCGAACGTCGAGGCCGACCAGCTGGCGAGAGGGGGGAGCTCGAGGTGGTCGGGGCCATGCATTGGGCGGCGGCTACAGTGCTGTCGGGCACTGTAGCGTGCTCTGGAGCGTGTCTTTGGCATGCCATGGCATGCCTATTGTGCCATGGTCGTGCCCATTTGTGTCCAGAGGGTCTGGGGGCAATTAAACAATGTGGGGAGGCCCTTGGATTCCCTGTGAGGCCAAAGGAAGAGGAGAGAGGTTGAGGGGAAGAGGAAATGGGGCTGTCCAGAGGGGTAAAATGGGGTTTTACCCCACTTAACCATGGAACTGAGGCTTGAACTTTTTACTGGAGGTGAAGTGCAATGCTGGCAAGCTGTGGTAAAATTTTGAAGTGAAGGAGAATAGCAGAAGGGGGTCAAACAAGGGTTTTACCAATAGGGCAAAAAGTGTTTGATGAAGGTTTAGGCAAGCAAATGGGGTTTGCTTGACTTGAGACTTGGCAGGGTCAAAGGGTGGTTAGAAATAGGGTTAGCCACCAAGTTTGAGCTTGAGTGAAGAAGGTTCACAATGTAACTTTGTGAAACCCTAGAAATCAACAGAATCAGATTTCTGTAGATCTAGGCATGCATCTCACTTCCCACAAATCCACAACTTGGTGTGGTATCATTATTTGGGGTTTGGCACATGCCCACAAAGTTTTGGGTCAAGGGAAGAAACTTCACAATGTAAAGTTGTTCAAATTTGGCTCTGGACAGGAATGGTTTTTGGAATATTTTGATGAAGCAAATCAATTGGGATTGAGATGAAACTTTGCAAGATCATCACTCATGACAATTGTGACTTGCTGGAATTTTCTTGGAATTTATTGAGAATATTTCTTATAGAAATATTTCAAAAGCTTGATTTGGGCAGAAAGGGTTTTGAGGGGTTTTGCCCATGATTTTGAACAAGGCCATGTGTTGAAACTCATATATATGGAAAATATATGTCCACTGAGTTTCCCTAAATTTTCTCAAATATTTTTAAAGCATTTAAATAATTTTTCCCTATAAAGGACCATTTCTGGCATTAAGAAAAAGCCTTTAAATAAAATAGTAAAATAATCTTTAAAATTAATATTTGGTGGTTTTGGGAAGTCATATATATAGTAGGTTCCAAATAAAGTCTTTGGGAAAAAAGTATCCACCCAATTTGAGGTCTTGTAGTACAAACCTCAACTTAGGGGTTTTTGAAAACCTAATTTGAACAAATCCTTTTTGGTCAAAATAAATTTTGATAAAAATAGTTTTGGGTACTATTCACATGGCATGATCATTGGGCAAGAAGTTTGGATCAAGTAAAAGAGTTCTTGAGGGTAGGAGGGAGTTTTGAATATAGAGCACCAACAAGCAATCAAGCAATCATCAATCAAGTCAAGCATCACAAGCACAGAAAAAGTTTTAATTGGCCCTAATTTTTGAGTCAGGTTAACTTAGTCATGAGGCAAAACACAGGGTGTGACAGACCTACCCCCCTTACAAGAATCTCGTCCCCGAGATTCCTAGGCTAGCCGTGGGAAGATGCGAAAATTCAGAGGTGAGGTAGTCTTCACGTTCCATGTTGCTTCTGCTCCGGCGTGGTTTGCCTTCTAGGTCTTGAAGTGCTTGAGGATATGTCTTCGAGTGCATTGTTGACTTCGTCTAAGGATGAACGGGTGTCTTGCAATATGCTAGGCTGGCCTAAAGGACAAGGGTTTGGTAAACGAGGTTCTGGCAAGGGCCTGGCTTGCGTGTGTATTCCAAATTCGGAATATGTGGCCAAGTAGTGTGTCTGTGTGCTGGTCCTGGGGTCGCTCACATTGGTTAGTGACATCTAGATGTCTTGCGTTAGAATAGGAGGGTCGAGCCTTGGTGTAGCTTCTTGTCGACGAGGAAGTCCTTGTCTTCCTTAAGGCAGGAGATCTTCAGTCACAGTGGTCTTCATCCTCGAGAGTGTTGAAGCGCGTCATCGTGGGCTTTGCGTCGAGACCTTCTGCTTGAGTAAGTTGCCCAGGTAGATTCTTCATTCTTCTTTGGTCGTTTGACCTCGTCGTTGCGGACGCGCGTTTTTGGCGGGTCTTCGAGTGCTCGGTCTACTTGTCTTTCCGTAGCCATCGTGGCAAAGGTTTGGGCCGAGTCTCGTCCCTAAGACTGAGCTTAGAGACTTGGCATCAAAACGGGTTCTACCATCTAGAAGGTTTCTGAGGGGTTCTAAATAAGCTGACTATCTAGAGTATAGAACAGCCATCTAATTCCCCAAGGTCTGAGGCTTGGCAAGCGGGATGAACATCCTTTTACAGGTGTCTCACCATGATCCAGTCAGGATCACACCCTTGATTTGATCAAAGAGGGGCTAGAGACGAAGTCATGACAGTCGTTCCACTCCGTCCCAGACAACTGAAGAGAGTAGGGACATCATGCTTATCGCAGACCATCAAGGTGGTGGAGTGAGGGCGCTACCAACTTATCGGTTCCATCCTAGTCAGGAACTGATAGATGACCACTTAAAGCAAAGGGGCTCTATAATCCTCTTGATGTCCAAGGGCTTCATTGTGCTCGAGCGTCGGTGCTTCTTGATATAGCCTAGTTGACGTAGCCGGCAGAGGAGCGGTGGTTGACTTCTCTTGCTTCTTCTTCCTCGTCGTGGTTCCTCAATCGTAGTGGTTCTTCGTCTTGCTTGCGTAAGAATGTCCTCTGCTGAAGGGAGGGTGCATCAAGTAGTCCAGCCCTTCTCAAGTTGGGGCCTTATACTTGAGAGGCATGGCAATTGGTGTTCCTGGGGCTGGTCCAAACAGGACTAAGGTGTTCCTTCCCTTGTTGGGTAAATAAGTATGTTATCCCAGAGGACAACAACATAATTTCCCCAAGTATCACACAAGCACACTGCTCGTGGGATATGTGAGAGGAGCGGGCATTTGCTCTGGAGGGTCACTAGTTCAGGGGTTCGTGATCCAATGTAATCTAGTTCTTCGTGTCCACCTTCCTCATGCACATGATTGGTGGTGGTCGAGGTGGAGTATCGACCATGGTCTAAGGGCTTATAGTCCAAGGCCTATGGTCATAATCCGACCGTGTTACGGCTCGATGAAGCTTAGGGGTTTCAAGGAGCTTAGGATGTGAGTGAACGTCTAACATCTTATCCTCGAGCACAGTTATTAGATGCCAATAGTCCTATTATTTACTCCAAACAAAATCACCCTATACCATCGAAGATATCATCTCTTATAAGTCAACTCCAATGTGTCTTACGCTATTCAACTCCAAGGTTTGAGAGAAGGACTATACCCAAAATCTCATATGTATACCATAGCTAACTCATATATATCCCTATGTAAAAATCCTCGGGAAGCATTCAAGCCGCTAAGCTTGATTGTGATACTACAAATCCAAGTGTCCTACTGACCTATCCAAGGTCTAAGGTACTGCATTACTATGCTAAGGAAACTCGTAATATACCAATCCAAGATCTTGTTTCCTTCCTACGAATCCAACTTAATTGATCCACGAATATCATCCATCATTACATGATCCATTACTGCTACAAATCCAGCATCGATGGTGTCCAACATAATTTCCTCGAGTTCATATAATGCACATATCATTGCAAGGACTATTATTACAGTATATCCACGAACTTCCAATCTCACGACCAACTAAACTCCAAGGTCGAGCTTATATAGATCCCTAAATTATTCCTAACATCATCCGATCCCTTCTACTTATCGTCCACCGAGAAACATGGTATCATGATCAAGATCATTGGACTAAATCCAAAGTACTCCGAACCATGTGGTTTAGTTGATCTCGAGCACCTATTAGAATCACCTATATAAAACCAAGGCCTACATCTAGTAAGAATTTCCTACTAGTTACTCCAGTCACTATCATATTACCATCAATCCACTGTCAACATTACTTGCCAAAGTCAAGTCATTTATCCACCAATAATTCAGGCTTGTGGTTACAATCGCACTACTAAATCCAAATTGACTCAAGGGAGAAGTAAGTTATGCTACTCTATCAACTTGATCCACCAAGTCCACTTACCAACATAAAAGTCTCGTAATCCACCAAAAGGGTCTCAACTACTTCCTCAAGACATCTATTATGGCTAAATCAAATCATTGTCCACAATTCGTATACCCTTAGAATGATCCTTCCTATGGCATCAAGGTTCTAGTGCTAGCAAGAATGAAGGATGTGTGTTCACTATGATCACTAGGTCCATAATGAACCCAGTGCTAAACAGGGGTTATTGAAGCTCAATAAGTGCTCTGGAAAATCACTGTATTAAACACGGGATCAGAGGCTTGGGTTGGGGAAGCTTGTGAGGTCTAGGTTGGGCTGGGGAGGGGTTTCCAATCTTTAGGGAAAAGCATAACTCTACGGGGCTGCGTCTGGTTGAGTACGTTGTAGTCGAAGTCTTCGGTGTCAGTTGTTTGTCGAGGTGGATCCTTGGTGTATCTGGCCTTGCTGGTCTTTAGTTGACGAGAGGGGGAAGAGGGAAAGTAGCATAGAGGAGCGTGCCTAAGGGGGTGGTATAGTGCAAGTGCAATCAAACAAGTGCCGAAAAGGCAAAACGCACTTATTAAGATAAGGTGGGTGCTTAGTCGCGTACTAGTTGCCTGGGGCAAAAGTGCGACCTACACCAAAGCACAAACAAGCAAAGACAAGCAACACACAACATGGTTCCATTCGAACCATCACACGGACTCAACTTCGCATAGGGGACATACGACTAATCCTACCCTAGGGGTTCTCGGACTCAGTAGTCGTGCTTGCTTCACATCTTGGAGAGGAGTCCGCTTAGTCTTCTAGGTCTTCTTCAGGTGTCGCTATGTCTCTGGTTGTTGTTCATCAAAACGATCCTGGTTGCGCCTGAAGAGTTCTCGACGACTTCGGGTCTGTTGAGTTGACAACGAAGGTGATTCTTCACGGCTCTTGTTGACAGGGTCTTCTGGTGTCTTCGTAATCGTGCCAATACCTGCTTGTCCTTCAAGGCGTTGAGGGTTCCAAGTGGGCAATCCTTTATGCAATGACATCAACAAGACATGATAGAGTTCCTTCTTGTCGGTCATGTTGATAATATCGACACCGAGAGCGGGGGATGAAGAGAACCGTTTTCCTGCTCACTATGGTGAGGCGGACCAAATGGCAAGGTTCTCATCCACCGGTGGTTGCCGACACAACAACAAAAGGACAGTGTTGCTCTATTAGCGATGCATATCATGACATTGCATGTCTTGTGCCCTGGTCATCGAAGGCCAAGGTGGCATCATCCTGGGGCAGTGTCGAGGGTGTCACCATCTTCTGAGTCTTGATATTCTCATCCTTCGAGAGGGTATCTTCCGTTGGTATCGTCTTGTCGTGGTGTCGTCAAACTTGTGTGAATGTCTGGAAAGGTGGCTCCCTTCAAGGTTACCCACGAGGATTTTCAAGGAATCCAGTGGTCAGGGGCACAAAGGTACTAACGACCATTTGCAGGGCTTTGAAAAGTAGATGAGGAGATCCAAGAGAAAAGTGGTGGAAGTGCTAAGGCAAAAACCTTTGCTTCCTTTGAAAGTTTAGGAGAGGTGAGAATTATAGTGGTTTTGTAAGTAATTTTGAAGGGTCTGGAAAAATAGTTTTGTCCTAGCTAACGTCCATGCTAACTAAGGGCTTCCTACAGTCAGGATGGCTCTGATACCAGCTCTGTGGGGACCCCGACTCATAAGTCGTGATCACCGAATGTACATGCATAGTGATCCCAGAGATCAATGCTCACTGAACACACAGAAACTGAATAACAAGAGTCTTACATCCATTACGTACCGTTTTACTCAAATATGGCCTTTAGGGCCCAGTCTTCATATACTTGCAGCGGAAATCTTCAACGATAGCGTGAACCCATGCCATCTGCCTTAACCCTACAGGCATTCTGACTGGGAAGCGTCCTAGCTCGCATGTTCGTCACCAAGGTAATCTTCATCATAACCTGATCTTTCATGCCTGGCCAATAAAATAACCAGTGGCAAGCCAATGAGTTGTTTGAATGTACTCGCAAGCAACCCATGTTTGGAACAAGGTTCAACAGAGCATGATATAGCACTAAGTAGGTAATTTTGCAGAAAGCTAATTTTGAGTGCAATGACATGATCAAATAAATTATGAAAGCATGCATCAACAGTTGGCAGATATCCATATGAACAGTTATAGATATCATCATAAGCAGGGGTTGAACATCTCATGTTCAGACATCATGTCAAGTCATCTGACTTAGCTGAAGTTTCATCTTTGTCACCATCACACCCACACACACCAGGTTTAGTAAACATTTGGACGTAGCACAAGAGCGGTCAACCAACTGTCCTTGACCGTGGACATGGCTATTCGAATAGTTTTACACTCTGCAGAGGTTGCACACTTTACCCACAAGACTCGGGGAACTTCCGTGTCATCCACGACTCGCGATATATTACATACTCGAGGTAAGCACCCGAACAATGCCTTTCCCCTGACGATACTAAACAAAGAGTCCACTCGTTGGTCCGTATCTTCATGATGTACAAACACGAGCCTTGCTCTACACAGTACCAACCATGAAGGAACACAACGGTGTGCCCGGTGCCTGTAAAGACAGCGCATGGTTGCCCTTCCAGGCGTGACCCCGTATCGAGAGTGACCACGCCACTCCCACCACTAGTAATGCGGGCTCTATGCTAGTACCCATTAAAGTAATCAACAAAACCCCTTCCCATATAGGGGTAGAGTGGTTGTACATGTAAGGTTGGAATAACGGTCGCAACTTACACCAATCCGTTTTCGAAAACCACACACACTCACTTGCTCCGGTACACCACTTCTTTATCAAGTGGTTACCTAGATCATCACCATCTCCCTTAGGCATTAGTGGCACCCGACGGGGTTTTCGAAAAAGTCTTTGAAACCATTTTGTTTCCATCACCATGCATATTCCCATCCCAATTGCGTAGCAACTAGTAGCAACCTAACTACTCCCACCCGCACAACCCTCATAAGGAGGTAGGGTCATGCACGATGCAAGTATCAACAGGAAAGTATCGGAGGCATCCCACCAAAGTGGTCACCACATCATCATGATCAATACAACGAAGTAAAGTGCTATATGTCATGCAATAAAAGGTTTCATAGTCATGGTCAAAGGGCTGCTTGCCTGGCTTATCCATGTCTTCGAGGTCTTCACACGCTTCTTGTCCACTCTGAGCACTTCGTCTATTTCGTCAACTATTGCCGGAAACAACCGCAATAAGCAACACAACTAGCAGAAAAATAAAGTGCTCTATAAATAGGAGTTTTATTTTTCATGGACACCTCTGGTCATAAGAAAAATAACCAAGGAGGTTTCATTGGATGTGGATCAAGGGGGATTTTTGAATGGTGGAAATGAAGGAATTGATGGTCCTATAAGGTGTCCACAGAAAATATATTTTTTAAAAATGAGTGGATGAGCCTAACAAACAGGGCATGATTTTCAAAACATGATGGAAGTGGTTTCACTTGATTTGGAGTTGGTATGAATTTCCTAGGAATTTGCAAAGTGGATAAATATGAAGAAATGGCCCAATATTTGACATAGCAGAATAAGTGTAAGTAAAAATGTTCACATCTTAAGTCATGAATTTAGAGACACCTAGGAACTTGAATCACTCCATTTGGAGTTGATATGGCCCCTCTAGGAATTTTGCAATGGGGGTTTCTCATAGCTCAAATGCAAGTTTAAATTTGAACTATACAGAAAAGTTAGTAGGAAAAATGTGCAATGCACATATTTGGTTAGGCCAAGATTTTAGAAGCTTGTAGGAATTTGAATCACCAAATTTGGATGTCATATGAATTATCTATGAATTTATCTAGTCTCTGAAGAAAATAAAAACAATGAAAAAGGAAATATACCTAATGGGCCAAACAGGCGCACTGGGCGCAACATAGCGGCGAGCACTGTGGGCCGGCCCAGCTGCTGGCTGCGCGCGTGCGAGGACTACCACGCTGAAGGCGTACCCCACGGAGTGTGCCTTCTCTGCGGGAACACGGAGTCAGGGGGAGGCGTTTCCACTTAAACGCCGGGCCCGACCAGTGGGTCGCTTCCAGGCGGGGCCCGCCTGCCAGGGTCATCCTCGTCCTCCCGCCCGAACAGGGGAGAGCAGGGGAGGCGAGACCGAGCGGGCGCCGGCACCGCTCCGGCAGCTCAGGACATCTCTGGCGAGGCTACGGGCACCGGCGAGCTCAGGGAGGTGAGCCGCTCCAGCCTGGGTGGTCCTCAGGCCCCGAGGAGTCCGGGTTGAGCGATGCGTTCACCCCGACGGAGGAGGCCGTCGGCGATGGGGGCACGGTGCCATAGCCATAGAAGGGAGAAGATGAAGGTGCGGAGGGGTTCTACGGTAAGGCGCGGGCGCTATGGTGTAGCTCCGAGGAGGGGGAAGGCGTGGAGGAGCTCGAATTTAGCAAGGGCCGGCGGGACAGCTTCGGCCATGGGGGCGGAAAGAGGGCATGGGAAGACAGGGGAACCGGTCCGGGGGGTCTGTGGGAGAGAGAGGGAGCGAAGGAAGTTTAGAGGGGGCCTGGGGAGGCTTCTTATAGCCGCGGCGCCGGAGCACCGTGCGCTACGTCCATGGCCATGGTCCAGACCGCGCCAGGGGCTACGGGGACGCTCCGGGGCGTGTCTATGGTCTTTGTGGACGTGCTCTACGTCTAGGGAGGAGGAGAGAGGGAGCGGGGGAGCGCAGGGGCTTCGCGCGTGTGAGGCCGGAGGAGGGAGAGAGGGGAGGGGGACAGGAACCTTGCATGTCCCGGACGTCGAGGCCGACCAGCTGGCGAGAGGGGGGAGCTCGAGGTGGTCGGGGCCATGCATTAGGCGGCGGCTACAGTGATGTCGGGCATTGTAGCGCGCTCTGGAGCGTGTCTTTGGTATGCCATGGCATGCCTATTGTGCCATGGTCGTGCCCATTTGTGTCCAGATGGTCTGGGGGCAATTAAACAATGTGGGAGGCCTTTGGATTCCTTGTGAGGCCAAAGGAAGAGGAGAGAGGTTGAGGGGAAGAGGAAATGGGGCTGTCCAGAGGGGTAAAATGGGGTTTTACCCCACTTAACCATGGAACTGAGGCTTGAACTTTTTACTGGAGGTGAAGTGCAATGCTGGCAAGCTGTGGTAAAATTTTGAAGTGAAGGAGAATAGCAGAAGGGGGTAAAACAAGGGTTTTACCATTAGGGCAAAAAGTGTTTGATGAAGGTTTAGGCAAGCAAATGGGGTTTTCTTGACTTGAGACTTGGCAGGGTCAAAGGGTGGTTAGAAATAGGGTTATCCACCAAGTTTGAGCTTGAGTGAAGAAGGTTCACAATGTAACTTCGTGAAACCCTAGAAATCGACAGAAACAGATTTCTGTAGATCTAGGCATGCATCTCACTTCCCACAAATCCACAACTTGGTGTGGTATCATTAGTTGGGGTTTAGCACATGCCCACAAAGTTTGGGGTCAAGGGAAGAAACTTCACAATGTAAAGTTGTTCAAATTTGGCTCTGGACAGGAATGGTTTTGGAATATTTTGATGAAGCAAATCAATTGGGATTGAGATGAAACTTTGCAAGATCATCACTCATGACAATTGTGACTTGCTGGAATTTTCTTGGAATTTATTGAGAATATTTCTTATAGAAATATTTCAAAAGCTTGATTTGGGCAGAAAGGGTTTTGAGGGGTTTTGCCCATGATTTTGAACAAGACCATGTGTTGAAACTCATATATAAGGAAAATATACGTCCACTTAGTTTCCCTCAATTTTCTCAAATATTTTTAAAGCATTTACATAATTTTTCCCTATAAAGGACCATTTCTGGCCTTGACAAAAAGCCTTTAAATAAAATAGTAAAATAATCTTTAAAATTAATATTTGGTGGTTTTGGGAAGTCATATATATAGTAGGTTCCAAATAAAGTCTTTGGGGAAAAAGTATCCACCCAATTTGAGGACTTGTAGTACAAACCTCAACTTAGGGGTTTTTGGAAACCTAATTTGAATAAATCCTTTTTGGTCAAAATAAATTTTGATAAAAATAGTTTTGGGTACTATTCACATGGCATGATCATTGGGCAAGAAGTTTGGATCAAGGAAAAGAGTTCTTGAGGGTAGGAGGGAGTTTTGAATATAGAGCACCAACAAGCAATCAAGCAATCATCAATCAAGTCAAGCATCACAAGCACAGAAAAAGTTTTAATTGGCCCTAATTTTTGAGTCAGGTTAACTTAGTCATGAGGCAAAACACAGGGTGTGACATCCATGTGCCAGAGCAATGAGTTGGTCGCGAGATCTTATGGGTTTCACCTCTAGCCTACCCCAACTTGTTTGGTACTAAAGGCTTTGTTGTTGTTGTTGTTCTACTGGAAATATTCTCAATAAAATCCAGGAAAATTGTAGCAAGTCACACATGCTATATGTGATGATCTTGCAAAGTTTCATCTCAATCCCAATTGATCTGATGCACGAAAATATTCCAAAACCATTCCTATCTAGAGTCAAGTTTGAACAACTTTACATTGTGAAGTTTGTCCTATTGACCCCAAACTTTGTGGGCATGTTCTAACCCCCAAATAACGATACCACACCAAGTGGTGGATTTGGGAGAATATGATTGCATGCCTGGACCTACAGAAATCTGATTCTGTTGAATCCTAGGGTTTACCAAGTTTACATTGCCAACTTTCTTCAAATCATATCAAACTTGGTGGTCCACTCTATTTTTACCTACATTTTCATCCTGTTAAATCTCATGGCAAGAAAACTCCATTTGCTTGCCCAAAACTTCATCAAACACCTTCTGACAATTTAGTAAAAACCCTGTTTAACCCCCTTCCATTATTCTCCTTGATCTAATCTTTTTACCACAGTCCCACATTATCACCTCCTACCTCCAGTAAGTTTTCCTGGCCAAGACTCAATCATTGGAGGCGGTAAAGCCCCAGGAATTACCCCTAGACAGCCTAGACAGGAACTCCTCACCTCCATTTTCTTCCTCCCTCCCCTCACCCAAGCTCCAGAGCATCCTAGGAGCATCTAAGCAACCCCCAGGAGCTACTGGACAAGGTGGGGCACCCCAGGGCGCGACGTGCTCGACTCCTCCCCAGCTCTATCTCTTCCTTCCCGCACCCTAGACGAGCCCCACGAGCACTGCACGGAGGCCAGGACCCCTTCCCGTGGCCATCCGAGTCATTCCCGCGGGCGGCCGTGGACTCCGTCCACGGTGAACCTCGGGATCGCTATTTAAGCGAGCCCCGCATCCCTCTCTTCCCTCTGGTCACCCCCTCTATCACCCAATCGTCCCCTGCTCAGTCCATCCACCCCAAGGAAGCCCCGAGCTAGAGATCGAGCCGGAGCTCCGCCGTCTTGGCTCGCCGACAACCGCGCGGTACAGGCCCCCTCTTGCCCCCGTTTCTCCACCGTTGGCTCTACCTCGAGTCCCTGACATCATTCTCCCTCATACCCGCTTCGCTTGCAGCTCAGGGCGACGGATTCGAGCTCGGTCCGAAGTGCCACCGCCTTGCTTCCTCGTCGCCGGTGAATCTCCAAGCCCCGACGACCAACTCCACCGCCCCCGAGGAGGCGACGGTCCCCCGGTTCCATTCCCGTCGCCGGAACGCCTCGCCGTAGCCTCTGTCGCCGCCGGTGAGCTCCTGTCCCCCTCTGGTCGCAGGGTTAGGGATGATAGGTGGGGGCCACCTGTCATCCCCACCTCTCTCCCGCCTCCCCCCCCTCTCTCTCTGGTTGATGGGGCAGGTCTGTCGGGTTTAAGCACCGACCGCCGCGCGCGTGCCCCGTCACCTGGGCCAGATCCCTTCTGGGCCGGCTCAGCTGCGGTTGTTTTGGCCTGAATGCTCAGTTCCATTTTTTTCTTTTTCTTTTCTGACATTGATTGCAAAAATTCCACAGACCCCAATATTCCTCCAAATTCAATAATTCTTCCACCATAAATCTTAGAATATTTTGTAGAATTTAATAGTGCCACCTGTGTAAATTTTTGAAAATGTTTTATGTAGTAATTTTATTTATAACCTAGTTTTTAATATTTCTAGCCTCTGTTAAAATAGTTTTCAAAATCTTTTTCACCACAAAACCTTAGACAAATACTTTTAGTTTGGTATGTAGTATTTTTCAGAATAGGGTAACATTTTAGAAGTGGAGTTTGTGCTATGTTTTTGTTGTGATTCTTATTATTGTCGTTATTATCGCGACGATAGATTGCGCTATTGACGAGGGAGTTGGACCCAAAGACTTTGAAGATCCCGAAGACTTTGTTGAGCTAGGCAAGCAACCCTTTGACCATGACTATGAAACCCTTTTATTGCATGTCATATAGCACCTTATTTCGTGATGTTGATCATGTTGATGTGGTGACCACTTCGGTGGGATGCCTCCGATACTTTCTTGATTATTACTTGCATCGTGCATGACCCTACCTCCTTATGAGGGTTGTGCGGGTGGGAGTAGATAGGATGCTTAGTAGATGCTACGCAAAGTGGGACGGGAATATGCATGGTGATGGAAACAAAAGTGTTTTCAAAGACTTTTCGAAAACACCGTCGGGTGCCACTAATGCCCGAGGGAGATGTTGTTGAGCTAGGTAACCACTTGATAAAGAAGTGGTGTACCGGAGCAAGTGTGTGTGTGTGGTTTTCAAAAACGGATTGGTGTAAGTTGCGACCATTATTCCAACCTTACATGTACAACCATGATACCCCTTAGGGGACGTGGCTTTGTTGATTACTTTGGTCGATACTAGCAGCGAGCGCGCATTACTAGTGGCGGGAGAGTATAAGTTACTCTCTCGATACGGGGTCGTGCCTGGTAGGGTGACCATGCACTGTCTTTACAAGCACCAGGCACACCGTTGTGTTCCTTCATGGATGGTACTATGTGGAGCGATGCTCGTGTTTTGTACATCATGAAGATATGAACCAACGAGTGGACTCTGTGTTTAGCATCATCAGGGGAAATGCATTGTTCGGGTGCTTACCTCGGGTATGTAATGTACCACAAGTCATGGATGACACGGAAGTTCCCCGAGTCTTGTGGGTAAAGTGTGCAACCTCTGCAGAGTGTAAAACTATTCGAATAGCCGTGTCCACGGTCAAGGACAAGTTGGATGACCGCTCTTGTGCTACGTCCAGTGTTCACTAAACTTGGTGTGTGTGTGCGTGTGTGTGGGTGACACAGAGATGATACATGAGTTAAGTCAGATGACTTGACATGATGATCGAACATGAGATGTTCAAACCTTGATTCATATTGATATCTGTAACCTGTTCATACGGATACCTGTTACTTGTTGATGCATGCGATCACAAATTATTTTGAACATGACATTGCACTCAAAATTAGCTTTCCGCAAAACTTACCTACTTAGTGCTATATCATGCATTGTTACACCTTGTTCCAAAACATGGGTTGCTTGCGAGTACATTCAAAGTACTCATTGGCTTGCCATTGGTTATTTAATTGGCCAGGCATGGAAGAGCAGGAATATGGTGAAGAGTTCGTTGGTGATGAACATGCGAACTAGGACGCTTCCCAGTCACAATGCCTGTAGGGTTAAGGCAGATGGCATGGGTCTACGCTTTCGATCAAGATTTCGGCTGCTAGTTGTGTTTGTCATTTGGCCTCCATGGCCCTATCTATGTAAGACTTGACCATCATGGCCTCTATTTGTGTAAGATGTTAAGTATGGATGTAAGACTCTTGTTATTCAGCTTCTGTGTGTTCAGTGACACTACTAGGAAAAGGCCTATTAGTGGCGCACCTGTTTTGGCCATTAATGGCGCACTACAGGTGCGCCACTATCATCACGCCACTAGTAACATATACTAATGGCGCACCCCTGGTGCGCCATTAGTATACCAGACTATAGTGGCGCACCAGGCAGTGCGCCATTAGTAAGTCCCACGGTGCGCCATTAGTATGCCTCCCAGGGG
Source organism: Elymus sibiricus (assembly GCA_039707655.1). Lineage (NCBI taxonomy): Eukaryota > Viridiplantae > Streptophyta > Magnoliopsida > Poales > Poaceae > Elymus > Elymus sibiricus. The sequence continues at coordinate 212,309,978 of CM077665.1, read as the reverse complement.
GCCATATTTACCTTGTGCTCTGGGTTACTAATGGCGCACTAACAGATAATGCGCCACTAGTATTTTTTATAGCAGTGCGCCACTAATGTGCTGTATGGTGCGCCACTAGTATGAATATTAGGAATTATTATTTTTTCTTTTCTGATATTTGCGCAGGTTACAAAATATATTACTGCACAGAATATAGACAGCACAACATATAAACAGCAGATTCATCGAATACAATAGAAGATTAGTCTCCGAATACAATTCATCATATTAGCTAGTCTCCGAATTCAAAAGACCGAACAAAGTTAGAACATTTACAAGTCTCGAGACCGCGAGTAGCGAGTTTGTCTTCACATTACAAGTCGATATCGATCATCTAAACTACCATCACATAGAAGAGAGCTGCGGTCATCACGATGAGCATCATCGCGATGAAACTGGTCTTCATCCGGTTCCTCCTCCGCTCCCTCCTCTCTCCCGCTAGATAGCGCGCGTATCTAGCTTCCGCCTCCGCCCTAGTGGTGTACCCTTTGTAACTGTTACCGCTGAAACGGTAAACCTGTTTCCGACACTCCTCCCATTCGTCGTAGACTCCGGGAACCTTACCCTTGTACACGACATACGACGGCATCTCTATGCACTAGACAAACAAAATGTTAGTAGCAATTCACAGAAAATACATAAGCAATATATAAGTATGCAACAAAAGGATTGGAAGAGAAAAGCAACACATTAATAGCACGATTCGTGGTCCTACTAATAAATAGCATCGATTACATATAAGTTGAACGACTGTCCAAACTAGAGAGCTAATCGATATTTCAGAACTACATAGCATCACTACTTTCGACTCGACTCAGGGACCGGAGCGTGGATGAAGCCGCCGTCTATCGTGATGGTCATGAAATCGCGGTCGTTGTCAGCCTGCATTTGTAGCGTTGTTTCTATCTCACTGTTGGACGGTTGATATCTAAGGTAGAACTGCCCCGAGGTACGAAGGACATCTTGATGGATGATTTCCGCAAACTCCGACTGGATGCGAAAGAATTCTTGTCTGATGTCCGTGTCCTAGATTGCCGACAAGCTTGCGGCCCAATCTTTGAGATTATTTGGTAGCAGAAGGTGATTATGGTCCCGCACGATCGCCCGCATGTGATGGAGGGCGTAGTAGGCATCCTTCTGACCGCCAGGCGGCTGCTTGACGCAGGGGAACGTCGTATTGTGGGCGAACACGTGCTTACCGTACCTACGAATTGGCCTGCTGAAGGTGCCTCCAGATCTGGCGTAGCCGGGGAGAACATCATCAAGAACTTTCTTGATATTTGTGTAGTCTTTCTTCAACTGACGGTCCGAGTAGAAATACGTGGCCATGGAATATTTCGGGCTTAAGAGGATGAGTGTGCAATGTGTGTCACTGCACAAAACACGGAATGTTAGGAAAAAAAAGAACGATCGAAATCTAAGAAATCATATGTTACGGGGCGATGAGGGGATGACTTACTTGGGAAAGTAAGTCACGAGGAAGTTATCCTTATCTGGGTTCGCCAGAATGACGCCTTCGAGGTATGAACTCGCGACTTGCCGGTCCCCAGCGCTGCCCAAGATCTTGGCACGCATGTAGAAGGGGTCGACTATCACGATGTCCGGGGTCTTGTCTCTAATGATCCGCATCTCCATACTTAGCGAAAATAGCCGAATGAAGGTGTAGTGCAGCGGATGAAGGTTAAACATAGCGAAGATGCCATCAAACCGCAGGACGATCATACCCCCGATGGTGCTATCGACAAAGCCCTTGCCCTCTGGCATCTTGGCCACAAAAACCGGGTATGCCACATCATTCTCTCGGAGACGCCGCTTCTCCAAAGAAAGAACACTGTCATGCAAACTCCGCATAGCACCGGTTGCAGCATTTTGCAGATTAGTCGGTAGCATCGGCCTACCCGCCACATGCACCCTCCTCGAGATATCCTTAGGTGAAGGTGGCCCGTCCTGAGCACGGATCGTACTCGGTGCCGGCTGGCTCGCACCCTTAATCTTTCTTTTCCGTCCCTTCTTCTTCTGCTGTAATGGGATCGAGTTCTGCTGAGAGACCGCCTTCTTGAGTGTGTTGGGGCTGATAATATTTCGCACCTCGGCTATCTGAGGCTCAGTGAAGGCGGCAGCTGGAGGCGTCTCCTGAGAACTGAACACCAGACGACGCCTGTTGCAATTGGGTTTCTCCGCGGTACCAGGTAGATCGCGATCGTCTTTTGCAGGGTTGGGTTCTTGAGAAGGAGGCCCAAAGAATTCGTCATCGCACCCATGTTCGTTGAAGTACTTATCGACTTTGGTAAATGTACCGTCGTCATCGTCGTCGTCGTCGTCCGGATCCTGTGCCATATGCATGCCCGGATCCTGTGCCATATGCATGTCCGGCATGTCCGGTAGCGTTGCGGCGGTCTTGCCATGGCTTGGCGCCGGCACGACTGTCGGTGTTGTCTGTGGGGTGGTGTCCCCCGCCCCCAAACGAATCTGGCTCTTCGGCCAAAGCAGGGGCCAGCTTAAGCAGGCGCTGAGGGTCATCACATCGTCTTCATCGGCCCCAGCGGGTCGAAACGGAGGTAACAAGTCGTCGCAGCCCCGCAGCACCCGAACCAGTTGAACCCTATACACGGTGGGTGGCATCGGATTACCGTGGAACACGCGGCTGTCCGGTTGAACGATTCTGGCCTTGGCGACATCGATCAACTCGCTGCCCACGAAGTGCAGGAGAGTGCATGGAACGTCGGCGGCGCCCTTTGAAAACATGTAGGGCGTCAGGGATGCCCAGTCAAAGGCAAGGAGATGAAGTCATCGGCCGAGAGGCTTAATTAGTTACCGTGATGGCGTCGAGCTCGGCTAATGTCGAGGCACCGCCAACGGCGGGCGTGCAATTGACGGAGGGGCCGCTTGCTGCCGAGGTGCCGGCCGGCGTATTCTTCCCACACCCGGGTGCATTAAGCTGCAATGCCGGCGCCGCCGCGGGAGACACCAATGCCGCCTCCGCCGGAGACACCAATGGCGCCGCCGCGGGAGACACCAATGCCGCCTCCGCCTGAGACACCAATGGCGCCGCCGGCGCGTTGCGCGAGTTGCTGCCCGTGAAGCTGGGAATCGGGGGCGGCCCCTGTTGGCCGCCCGCCACCCACGCCTGCAGCCCAGAAACCAAGGTAGGTATAATGGCGGTGATCGTCGCTCCCAGTTGGTCTCGCACTTGCTCTTCGACCATCTCCGGAATCCGCGCCACTTGTGCCTTGAGTTGTTGAACCTCGCGCTGCTGGCTTTCCGAGCTGGTCTTTCTCTCCTTTCGCCCAGCGGTATAGTATTCCGACCATTTCGTGGACAAGCCTTTGCCGGCCACACGACCAGCTGACGACGGCTTACTGAGCTTATCCTTGTTTTTCATTATGTTCAACGCCCTATTTAAAGGGGTGTCAAAAGGGGAGCTCTGAGACTACCCCGCGCTGCTGCTTTCAGTGTCCTGCGGAAGGAACGTGAACCATTTAGAAATTTGGCTTCATTAATTAGAATGCAACCATATGGAGCTAATTACGCGGGGGTGTATTCCTTACCAGAACACGCTGAAGCGCCTTGGTCTTCGGATCCGTGGTAAGCTCCTTGGTTACCGGGTCAATCTTGTACCGGGCCCTGACATAGTTCCTGGTCTGCTTGTCACGGTATTTCTCGAAGCGGGGCGGTAGGCCTTGCTCGGCACGCTCCGCATCCTCCTTGTCCCATATAGGTTCCGCCACTCTGTAACCGCCGGGACCGAGTTTGTGGACCCCTAAGTTCAAGTCCCGCATATCTTTCCCCCACTGACTTGATTCCCCGGATGCGTTGCTCTCGCACTTGATCTTGAACTCCCGGTAGTCATCTTCGCTGATCGAAGGATTTTTCTCCTTGATCTTCTCATAACTATCACCTTTTTCAATCATGCTCTTCACCGCGCCTCTCCAAGTAGCCAGGGCCTTGCTCATCTTCGTGAGGGCGGCACTGTTCACTTTATTCCCTGAGAGGCGTGTGTTTGCGAAGTCACCGGGGAACTTGTATCGTTCGTGCAGCTTCGTGAAGAGGAGGTTGCGCAAATTCCCTCGGTCACGATGCCTTAGGTTCTCGGTGTTGATCGAGATGGTGCTCCGGAGAATGCACCCGAGCTGTCCCGCGTACCCCTTGACTATTTCTTTGGGCGCCGTTGGATGCCCCTCGGAGGACACTTCAGTAAATTCCTCCTTGACGGTGCCGAGCACGTTCGGGCGCCGGTCCTTCCGTTGCCTCTTCGGTTGGCTGCCATCTATGCGTGCGCCGCCATCATCAGTGGTGGCATCCTCGGCGGCACCATCAGTGGTGTCATCCCCGACGCCACTAGGGGTTGTGTAGTCGGGATCGGTGACTTCCGCGGCGTCCTCATAGCGGTGAGGGTCTCCCTCCATCTCCTGGGACAGCTCCCAGAATGGCTTGCCGCCCGAACCGCCAACCTCATCGTTGTCGGCCATGTTCGCTCTAAATAGGAAAAAAGGCTACTAGAGTTATTGGATGAGATCAGGGTAGTATTTGGCATTTGGCATTTGGTTGAGCATTTCTAGAAAAGATGAATGTTGTCCAGTATATTTCTTCCACCAAACTAAGTGCACTAGGTCAAGAAAATTAACAAAGTTCATGCACGAATTCACGGAAAAATTCGGCATGACCTTTGCTAATTTTCTTGACCTAGGACCCCATTCTCAACCGAAACGGAAATTAATCGACATTTCGGGAGAAAGGGGTAATTTTTTGTACCTGCACAAAAAAGGCCTACATATAGGCACAACAGAGCAGCAAGCCCAAATGGTTGCTCTTTTACATGCACTTTCAAGACCCTAGAATGTTTGGAATATAAGATACGACAAGATAAACAGAGTATCTCTTGAAAGGACATTTTGCATCAATCCTACGTCCTTGAATTAACCCACCCACAAACAAATTTGCCCTCTTCACAATATACTAGAACATTGTGCACTTTTCATTACGGTCAGCAGCCCAGAATGCATTACCAGATAAGTTCAAACAATCACAAATCGCAACAAAATTTCAAATGCATCATTGGTACCACCCAAATTCAGAAATCGAGCCAGGCTTCCATCCATTTAATTTCCACGGAATATCAACATACTGGAACAATTCAGACATAGATATGACACATGACTTCCTACACATTGAATCTGAATTAAAGAGGAGTACAAAGATTCAGTTCTGCAGAAGTTCAACACACTCACTAGCTGACAGATTGGGGAACTCGATGGGCGGCGGACGGACGTACCAGGTCGCGGCGGTGGGACTGGATCACGGAGTTGAGGACGGGGATGGCGAGCCTCCTCCTCCTCCTGGTGGTCGAGGACGGGGACGGGGACGGGGACGTCGTGGTGCTCCTGGGGACGAGCTCGGCCTCCTTCTCTTGGTGGTCTCCGGCGGGCCTCCTCCTCCTGGTGGTCGCGGGCGGGCGCTGCCGGACGGGAGAGATGTCAGAGACAGGGGAGAAGGCAGAGGGGAGAGAAAGGAGGGGAGGGGGGAGGGAGGGGGAGGAGGAGGGGGAGAGGGGGAGCTCACCCTCGACGTGTGGTGGCGGCGGACTCGACGGCGACAGGCGATGGCGCGGCACGGGGGAGAGGGGGGATCTGGGTGTGCGGGAGTGAGGAGGGAGGCGCGGGGAGGAGAAGTAGCTTAGGGCCGGCTAACAATGGCGCACCTGTGAGGGGTGCGCCATAAACGCCGCATATCAATGGCGCACCAGGAGAGGTGCGCCATTACTGCTAGTACTAATAGGTTAAAACAGTCTGCATGTGGTTATGGACAGAACTACTAACATAGCCTAGTGGTTGGTCCCTTGATACATTAGCCAGCCAGCCAGGGTTCGTATCCTGGCGGCCCCATTTTTTGCACCTTTTTTAAAAAAAAATTTAACCTTATGATAAACATCCAAACACTTTAAAATAAACACATGGCAATTTTAATACTCCCTTCATTCCTAAAAATAGGGCGTATAATTTTTTTTACAATGCATCTCCTTTACTCAATCACAATATAGAACCATTGTGATAATTTAAGATTTGAGATAAAAGAAAAGGAAAATGCAAATGGAGTGATAAAACCATTGTGCAAAGATTTAGAATTAGATGACATGGTTGAAATCAAGTGATACATGTAATAATTTAGTTGCATGTAATAATTGAGCTTGTCACTGACACACACACACGTGGCCGACACGTCGTGATTTGATCTTAGCTATCTTTTCACAATCTTCTTGCCCTTCTTTCTCGCGATTGAATAATTTAGCCCCGGAACCCCTTGAATTGATCTTCTCCTGAACGGACGTCCTTTAGGTAGGGTGGTCCTGCTTCTTCTTGTGGTGTATGGTACTTCATCGTCGTCGTCATCTTCCATCTTCGGGTCGCCGTACTTGTCGAAGTCTTGCTCATTGGCGACTCCATCCATTCCGATGATGTTCCTTTTGCCTCTCCTCACGACAACACGACTGGGCTTTGGCGGGTCGGTAATGAAGAAGCATTGGTCCACTTGGGAAGCCAGTACGCATGGCTCATTTTTCGCGGTGACGTTTGCGCCCGCGGTCTTGGATTTGGCTTCGGGTATAACCATGGTGGTGAAATACCAGTCTTCTTTTAGGACGCTCTTGGCCCATCTGACACGGAACATCGGGACCTTCTCTCCAGCGTAGCTCAGCTCCCAGATCTCCACGATCCTTCCGTAGTATCTGTCCTTGTTGTTACCGGTGTAGGATTCCATCGTCACCCCGGAGTTCTGATAATCGCTCTTCATGTCCTTTTCCTCAGTGTAGAATGTGTAGCCGTTGATATCGTACGCCTCATAGGTCATTAGGTTGTGCTCGGCGCCCTGTGACAAGGCGAATATGAGTTTTTCTTCCGCGGAAGAATCCTCATGTAAAGGGTACGACAGAAGCTTCTCCTTGAACCAACGCGTGAAACATGAGTTGTGCTCTTTGATTATATCTCCGTCCGTCCTCTGTTGGCCTCGGTCATTGTACGTCTTCTCAATAAAGGTTTTGTGCTCTACCACCCAAGGATCGACCACGTCTATGTGTTGTAGCGCGACTAGGTTTGCTCTTTCAAAGTCGGCGAGTCGACCCTCGAAGTCGACATGCATTTCGCGGCGACCATCGCGGTGACCCCATCCAGCGAGCCTGCCGAGGTGCCTGTTGACGGGCAGACCAACTGGGTTCTCGATGCCTAGATAATTCGTGCAGTAGGAGATGCACTCTTCGGTCAGAAAGCCCCTGGCTATGCTTCCCTCTGGACGTGACATGTTGCGAACGTATCCTTTGATGACACCATTCATCCTTTCGAACGGCATCATGCTATGCAGGAACGTCGGCCCGAGTTGGATGATATCCTCCACGATATGGACCAGCAGATGCACCATAACGTCGAAGAATGCGGGCGGGAAGTACATCTCAAGCTCGCATAGTATCACCACGATCTCTTCCTGTAGCCTTCTGAGTTGCCTCACGCCAACCGACTTCCGAGAGATGACGTCGAAAAAGTTGCATAGGCCAAATAGCGTTTCACGGACGTGCGCGTCCATGATCCCACGGATTGCAACTGGAAGTATCTGCGTCATCAGCACGTGACAGTCGTGAGACTTCATCCCGCTGAACTTCTGCTTCGCTGAGTCTAGGTATCTGCTTATCTTCCCCGCGTAACCGTAAGGAAGTTTTACTCCTACGAGGCAGGTGAAAAACTGCTCGATCTCCTCCTGACTTAGAGTGAAGCACGTGGGAGGGAAGTCATTTCCGATCTTCTTGGCCTTTTTTCCTTTGCGACGACTTTCCGTGTCCATCGCCTCATCATCATCATCATCATTAGCGTGAAGCTCCTCCCTGATGCCCATTGATTTCAAGTTTGCCCTTGCTTTCGGCCCATCTTTGGTCCTCTCTGGCATGTTGAGCAGGGTACCAAGCAGACTCTCGCACACGTTCTTCGTGATATGCATGACATCAAGGCTGTGAGGCACACGGAGGATCTTCCAGTACGGCAAGTCCCAGAAAACAGACCTCGTTTTCCATACCTGCAGCAGCGGCTCTGGCGCCTTTCGCTTCTTTCCCGACGGTGGCGCCTTTCCCGGCTCTGGCGCCTTTCCCGGCGGTGGGCACTCTTTCCAATTTTTCAACAGCTCGTCTATTTCCTCGCCGCTCCTCGTACGCGAGCGTCTTCGGGGTTCGGTTTCACCATCGAACAGATCCTTGCGTTTTCTCCATGAGTCATCGTCGCGAAGCCACCTTCGATGTCCCATGAACACGGTTTTCGAAGACCCGGGATCTCTATCTAGCTGGCGATACGTTGTGTCATCCATGCACCTGACGCATCCAGAAAATCCGTGGACCACCTGCCCCGCGACATATCCGTAACCGAGATAGTCGTGCACCGTCGTGAGCAGTGCGGCTCTCATAGGGAAATATTCTTTCTCTGCGGCGTCCCACGTATTGGCTGGCGTTTTCCACAGCGTGTCTAGCTCCTCTTTCAGCAGCCCCAGATACAGATTGATGTCGTTCCCTGGTTGTTTCGGCCCTTCAATTAGCATACTCATGTGAATGTACTTCCTCTTCATGCACAACCAGGGGGGAAGGTTGTACATCCACACAAACACAGGCCAGGTGCTATGTGTGCTTCTCTGGCTGCCAAACGGATTGACTCCATCGGTGCTCGCGCCCAGCACGATGTTCCTTGGATCGTCCCCAAATTCTGGGTGTTCGAAGTTCAACGCTTGCCACTGGCTCGCATCCTTAGGGTGACTCAACATCTTGTCTTTGTTATTTATCTCCGGATCATTTCCGTCATCTTCTCGCTTCTTCTCCTCCCTATCCGCATGCCAACGCAGGAGCTTTGCTGCCTTAGGGTCCGCGAAATACCGCTGCAGACGAGGAGTGATCGGAAAGTACCACACCACTTTTCGAGGAGCTTTCTTCCTCTTCTTGTATCGAGTGACGCCGCACGCCGGACATATGGTAGACTCCGCGTGCTCGTCCCGATAAATGATGCAATTGTTCATGCACACATGGTATTTCACGTGCGGTAAATCCAGAGGACACACGATTTTCTTCGCCTCCTCGAAACTGGTCGGGCACTTGTTCCCCTTGGGAAGACGTTCGTGCCAGAATGACATGTTCTCATCGAAGCATGCGTCGGTCATTTTGTGTTTTACCTTCATCTCCAGAGCCATGAGCGTTACTTTCAGGCGGGTATCCTCGGGCCTGCATCCTTCATACAATGGAGTAACCGCGTCTATCTCTAGTTGATCCAGCTTGGCTTTCTCTCGGGCGGCAGCTCTTGCGTTATCCGTCTGCTTGAGAAGCAGCTCTTGAATATGAGGGTCCTGCACCCAGCCCATCGATGGTCCATCGTCGTCTGCTCCGGCATCTTCATCTTCATGATCATGCCCTTCGTCTTGATCTTCCTCATCATCATGTCCGGCATCTTCTACATGATGACTGTGTACTGCATCACCGTCGTGATCATGTCCTGGAGATTCTTCGTCTTCTCGCCCGCCCTTGCCGCGGTGGTTGTCTTGCTGCCCTTCCTCATTTCTTGCCAGGCCCCCATGGACGACTTCATAGTCATCTTCATCACCTTGCCACCGATAGCCATCCATGAAACCACGCAAGAGCAGGTGGTCCCGCACCTGCCCGGAATCCGGGTCCGCAATAAGGCTCTTCAGCTTGCATCTTCGACACGGACATCTTATCTCCGTCTCGTTCTTTTGAAGCATCTCGGCCTTCACGGAGCTCAAAAACCTATTCACGATGCCTTCGGTCATCATGCGGACCATGGTCGCCTGCGGGGTAGAGCAAAACGATATTTTAGAACCAAGAAAAAATTTGGCATGACTTTGCCTAAAAATAGGACCAAAAAGAATGCATAGTGCCAAATTCTCGCCGAAACGGAAATGAATCAACATTCCGGCAAAATATTGGCAACTATCGCATTTCAAATACCGGTACCTACAAACACAAACATATATGCAACACCACAAACATATGCAACACCACAAACATACGTAGATCTAGCTAGGCCATAAAAAGTGCATGTGCACGTTGTTGGAGGGAGAAAAAAGTAGATCTACAACATAAAGAAAGCTTTCCCCTTACTTACCTATCAAAAAAAGGTAATTTAACCACTTAATTTGGGTGAATCTATGGTGCAAATGAGGTGAGGAGGAGGAGGCAGCCGAGACAAGCTTGGAGGAGGAGGTGGAGAGAATGAAGTGGGAAAAGTGAGTGTGATATGTGGCTGTCCAAAATATCTAGCTGGTCTCAGGTTACTAATGGCGCACCACCTAAAAATGCGCCATTAGTAACCCTGGTTACTAATGGCGCACCAGTTAGGGGTGCGCCATTACTAGTTTTGCAAAAAAAAAAAAATTAGTAGTGGCGCACCGTGGTTGTGGTGCGCCATTACTAGTTTGAACTAGTAATGGTGCACTTCACACAGGTGCGCCATTACAAGTTTTGAAAAAAAAAGTAAAAAAAAATTGTTAGTAGTGGCGCACGGAGCGTGTGGTGCGCCATTACTAGTTAAAACTAGTAATGGCGCACTGTGCCCTGGTGCGCCATTAATAGTTTTGGAAAAATAAAATAAAAATAAAATTTGCTAGTAATGGCGCACCGTGTGTCTGGTGCGCCATTAGTAATGAGGACACTAATGGCGCACCTGTATCTGGTGCGCCACTGCTATATAGCAGTGGCGCACCACATACATGGTGCGCCATTAATGTCCATATCAGCTATAGCCCTTTTCCTAGTAGTGTGAGCATTGATCTCTGGGATCATTGTACACGTGCATTCGGTGATCACGACTTATGAGTCAGGGTCCCCACATCAACGAAGGGGTTTCAACTCAACGTGACTCCCGAGTTGATATTCTTCACAATCTCTTCAACCGGTTTGAAAGACTCGACAAAGAAAATGTTTAGCAAACTTTTGATCGTCTCACAGATATCTCCAATGAGCTCCAGGTGCTTGGTGCCACTGATATCACCGACCATGAGGTGGTGAAGAAACTGCTGAGATCACTTGACTCCTCATTCGACACACTAGCTTTGATGATTCAAGAACGTGGAGACTACAAGTAACTAGATCCTGTTGATATTCTTGAGAGACTCAATACTCATTAACTCCAACAAGCTGAAAATAGAGACCTCTATGGACCAAGCTATGGGAGAACTCGTGCACTGAAGGCAAAAGCAATTTCCTCATCTGAAGGCGAAGAATCTGACAGTAGCCTTGGTAATCCTGAAGAACTGAGTCAGGAGCTAGCAATGCTTGTGAGAAAATTCCAGAAGTTCTCAAGAAGAGACCGCTTTGGAAAATCTTCAAGAAGTGATGACAAGAGATCAGATTCCTCATCCCGTGATCACAAGAAAAGGACTTGCCACAAATGCAAGAAATCTGGCCACTACATTGCTGGTTGTCCACTGTGGGAAATGAATCAAAGAACAAGAAGTACAAGGATGACAATTCTGATGACTCAAAGAAAAAGAAGAAATCTTCAAAGTCCTCATCATCAAGGTCATCATCTCACAAGAAGAACAGTTCCAAAAAGGCTTGGGCGTTTATTGGCAAGGAAATGGAGTCTGATGCTGAATCTGAGGAATATGCGGAAGAGGAGGAATCTGAGAAAGAATCAGACTATGGTGTGGCAAGCTTAGCTCTGGCTACTGCGTTCGTCAGCAACTCCATCTTCAACACTGAGGAAAGTGATAATGACTCTAACGTCAGCAACGACGACTGTGCTCCAACCTATTGCTTCATGGCAAAAGGTGCCAAGGTACTCAAACACCGTTCCCCTTCTGAATCTCGTGAAGGCGAATCTGATGAAAACATGAAGCCTAATTGTTCCAAACTTGCTAATATTGCCACTAAACAACAAAATGCTTTGGAAAAGATTCGGAAGCTGCTAGAAAAAAGTGATGACCTATTGAATGAGGAAATGGATCGTACTCAAACTCTGACTGGTGATCTTAAAAGTCTTCAGTCTAAGTATGATGACCTTCAAAGTCATCATGAAACTCTCTTAGTTGATCATGAGAAGCTTTCTTATGAATTTTTTCAAAGAAAACAAGATCTAGAGAAACTAAGGGTGTCTCATGAAGATCTTCAAAGGGATAACGATTATTTGCTTGCTCAACGGATCAGTTCTGCTTAGGAGGATTTCGTTCCACCTTGTTTGAAATGCATCGAACGTGAAACTGCTAATTCTTCACCTGAAAGTTCAAATGCTTCTATTGCTGCAAATTCTTCAACTATTTCTGTGGTCACAAATTCCTCATCTGAGGATACCATAAGTGTCACAGACGAAAATGTAGGGTTGAAGGAATTGTATGTGACAGGCATATACAAAAGTCTTAAAGGGCATCAAACCCTTTGCGATGTGCTTAAAAAGCATATTCTGAACAGGAACCCCACGAAAGAGGGTATTGCATTTGAGAGGAAACTCAATGTTGATGGATCCTACTGGAAACCTGAGCAGTATCCCAAGACCTCATGGGTTGCTACAAAAGGACCTCCTATAGATCCATCTACTTTATCTTGCTTTACTTGTGAATCTTCATATTCCTCTAATGAGTCATTTGACTCTAACTGTAAACTGTTCAAAAAATCAGAATTGTGAAGTATTTGCCAGATATGTTGGAACTAACTACAGGAACGGTCCTGAGATGAAGAACATCTGGGTTCCCAAAATGTACCTTGAAAATCGTCAGGTGAAAGTCGTCATGACACCACCCGTGAAAAACAAGAACCCCAGATCATATTCTTCATTTGGATCAAAGTCTTCACATGGACCAAGTCCTCACATGGAACAAATTCCTCATATGGTCAAAAGTCATATCATTCTTGTGCTAATGCTTCTGTTTTGCGGGGAAAATCTAAGGGTCTTGAATATGTGCATCATTATTCAAATCATTATGTTCATAAGTCCTTGAAGAATTTCTCTGCTTATACATATGAGTACTCTAACCCCCCCCCCCTCCTGTGAAACGAAGTGCACTTGATTCATTGCCACCTTTCTCATATGGAGCTCGCAGAATGATGAACTCTTTACCACCCCTCCAGATGTGGGTGGTGAAGAAGTTGAACTAATCTCTTATGCAGGGTCAGGTCTCCAGACGAACTTGAACGTCTGATGAATTTGCTGGAGACCTGAGGAATTGCTTGAAAGGATGCAAGCTAATCACGAAGAAATGAATCATTCATTTCTCACGTCCTCACATTACTTTGTTTACTATACTGTGTGATGAAATTATGTTTGACGAAATTGATGTCATATTCTTCACTCAGAAGTATATGAGTTCGTAAGTTGTACTAATTCATCTGTAGGATGAGTCACCTAAAGCAACTAAGTGGGTCCTCAATAGTTGATGCACCAACCACATAACTGGTAACAAGAATCTATTGATGGACATGCCACTTGCTCCATGTAAGTGCATCTTGTGCCCCTTAGGGATTTTGGTGTATTGAAGACTTATAGGTTAAGGGACTAATATGTGTGTGAGTGTACACAGGCTCTATAAGTCGCTCAGGAGTTTGATATATACGAAGAATGTCGACCCCTAAAAATGAATGTCTTCAGCTGAAGACTTTGGTATTTCCCTGAAGATTTTGAAGCTGAAAAATTCGGTGTGACCTTGAAGATATAAACGAGGACTATGAAGCGTGAAGGCTTTTGTTTTCGTAGTTTCATTTCCTTTCTTTGAGTCATAGGAAACACCGTACTGTTAAAGCGGGCTGAGGTAATACTAAGGAAAAGTTTCCAACTGATGCTCAACTCAAAAGCCTCAACACAACCCAATCCTTCGAGTGAAGCCTTTGGAAATCTTTACAGTTCAGTAAAGTTCTTCAGTGACAGAGATGATGTTCTTCTGGTCTCTGAGGAAATTGGTCTGACTGAGGAGTTAGGTTTCGCCAGTGCGAATTGCCCACAGTGAGGAATATGATAAGGCCTGAGGAATTTGACAGTTCAAATTCCGACCGTTGCTGTGCTTTGCGCCAGTTGTCCAGATATTTTAACCACCTAACGGTCATATCATTGGGGGGGCATTTTTGTCTTATTATGTCGGGTTCCACCCTCGCTATAAATAGCCGCCCCCCAGAACCACTAGCTGGTTGGCTGCTCAGAGAGAGATTGACACTTGTCATTTGAGAGCAACCCATTCCTTGAGGACTTTGAGAGTAAATCATCAGTGAGGAAAAAACCCAAAACCCGAACCACCAAAACCCAAAGTGATTAAGCATCACTGAATAGATTGTTCCTGTGTGGAACCGACGCCTTTTACCTTTGAAGACTGTGTATCTTCCAGACAGTTAGGCGTCATGGTCTAGAGCATCCAGCAGTCAATTGTGGATCGCCAGGTGACCGAGTTTGTGAGGGTTTGGAAGTCTACCCTGAAGACTTACCACGAGTGTTGGGCGAGGTCTGTGTGACCTCAGCTCAATGAGAATACGGTAAGGACTATGTGACTTTTGGTTTAAATACCAAGCCGCTCCGAACCAGACGTACGACTGTCACATCAGTTGGAACTGGGTCATGAAATCACTGTCTTCATCGAGCTCCTGGTTCTATTTCCTCAACCCCTTCATTTACTCTAAGTACTTGTTGATGAATCTGATCGTTACTGTTTGAAGAATTTGACTGAAGACTTTGTCAACTTCCTCATCTCAAATTCTTCAGTCAATTTATCTTCAGCCTGCTTATCCTGTTCACGCTATTCATGCTCTGTGTTTGCTTCATTTCATCATGATGACTATGCTACTGCTATGTTTCACATGCACTTGAGTACATATTACGCTGCGAGTATTTCGTCACTTAGCAAATTCCACATCTAGTAATTCCTCTATGATGAATTTGTAAAAATCGCTTATTCACCCCCCTCTAGTCGATATAACGCACTTTCAATTGGTATCAGAGCAAGGTACTCCCTTGTTTTCTGTGATTTCGGTTTAACCACCTAGAGTTTTAGTTATGTCGACTGCAAGCATGATCAAGGTCTCAGCTGGGTGTCCTACCTTCGATGGAACGGACAACCCCTACTGGAAGAACAAGATGCGCATGCATCTTGTGGCAATTGACAAGGATCTCTGGTATGTTGTGGAAAATGGTGTTCCCTCCATCACTCCCACTATCAATGCTGCTGATGTGAAGAGATTCAAGCAACTCGATTCTCAAGTGAAGAATATCATATGTGGCCATCTGAGCAAAGGTCAGTATGGCAGAGTGAGTGCTTTGGAGTATACTAAGCTTATCTGGGATAAGCTGTCCAAAGTCAACGAAGGTGTTTCAACTCAACGTGACTCTCGAGTTGATGTTCTTCGCAATCTCTTCAACCGCTTCAAAAGACTCGACAACGAAAATGTGCAGCAAACTTTCGATCATCTCACTGATATCTCCAATGAGCTCCAAGCTCTTGGTTCGACTAACATCACCGACCATGAGGTGGTGAAGAAACTACTGATATCTCTTGATTCCTCATTCGATACACTTACTTTGATGATTCAAGAACAGGGAGATTACAAGTCACTAGATCCTGCTGATATTCTTGAGAGACTCAATACTCATGAATTCCAACAAGATGAAAAGAGAGACCTCTATGGGCCAAGCTATGGAAGATCTCGTGCTTTCAAGGCTAAGGCAATTTCCTCATCCGAAGGCGAAGAATCTGACAGTAGCCTTGGAGATCCTGAAGAACTGAGTCAGGAGCTTGCAATGCTCGTGAGGAAATTCCAGAAGTTCTCAAGGAGAGGTCAGTTTGGAAAATCATCAAGAAGTGGCATGAAGAACTCAGAATCTTCATCAAATGATTACAAGAAGAGAACTTGTCAAAATGCAAGAAATCTGGCCACTATATTGCTGACTGTCCTCTCTGGGAAAAAGAATCAAAGAAGAAGAAATACCAGGATGATAGTTCTGATGACTCAAATAAAAAGAAGAAATCTTCAAAATCCTCAAAGTCCTCATCTTCAAAGTCCTCATCGCACAGGAAGAAAAACTTAAGAAAGGCTCGGGCACTTATTGGCAAGGAAATGGATTCTGAAGAAGAATCTGAACAATATGAAGAAGAGGAGGTATCTGAAGAAGAGTATGACTCCGGTGTGGCTAGCCTAGCTCTCGCTACTGCCTTCGTCAGCAAGTCATTCTTCAACACTGAGGAAAGTGATGATGACTCCAACCTTGGCTATGATGGCTATGCTCCCACCTATTGCTTCATGGCAAGAAGTGCCCAGGCAACCACACTGTGGCATGTCTTTGATGGATCTGACTATCCCAAATGGAAAGTCCTCATGCGGAAGCACCTCATTTCGAAGAACATCGAGTTATGGACTGTTACTGAGCTTGGACTGACAGATCTCTGCAAGATGGCAAACGCTGATGACATTCATAAGTACACACAGCTGGACGCTCAGGCGATGAATATCATCTGCTCTAGCTTATCAAAGGTCATGTTCAAAAGCATCTACCATCTTCAGAATGCAAAGCTCATCTGGGACAGGCTCTTTGATGTTCATGAAGGTTATCGCACTCATCAAGATCCCATGTTCATCGAATACAAGAACTTCCTCAAAACTCAGAAGATAGATCCAACTTCATATTCCTCATCTATGTGCCTCATGGCAAAAGGTTCAAAGGTACTCAAACATGATTCCTCATCTGAATCTAGTGAATGTGAATATGATGAAAACAAACCTAGCTATTCCAAACTTTCTAATATTGCCACCAAACAACAAACTGCTTTGGAAAGGGTTCACAAACTGCTAGACAAAAGCGATGGCCTGTTGAATGGGGAAATGGATCGCACTCAAACTCTGACTAAGGGACTTCAAAGTCTCCAGTCTAAGTTTGATAACCTTGAAAGTCGTGATGATGCTCTCTTAGTCGATCATGAGAAACTTTCTTATGAATTTCTTCAAAGAAAGCAAGTCTAAGGGTGTCTCATGAAGATCTTCAAAGGGATAACGATTCTTTGCTTGCTCAAAAGATCAGTACCGCTCAAGAAGATTTTGTTCCACCTTGCTTGAAATGCATTGAATGTGAAACTGCTCATTCATCACCTGAAAGTTCAAATGCTTCTATTGCTGCAAATTCTTCAACTATTTCTGTGGTCACAAATTCCTCATCTGAGGATACCACATGTGTCACTAGTGAAAATGTAGGGTTGAAGGAATTGTATGTAATAGGCATATACAAAAGCCTCAAAGGGCATCAAACCCTTTGTGATGTGCTTAAAAAGAAGATTCTGAACAGGAACCCTCAGAAAGAGGGTATTGCCTTTGAGAGGAAACTCAACGTTGATGGATCTTACTGGAAACCTGAGCAGTATCCCAAAACCTCATGGGTTGCTGCAAACGGACCCCCTGTAGATCCATCCACTTTATCTGGTTTTACTTGTGAATCTTCATATTCCTCTGATGAGTCATTTGACTCCAACTATAAACTGTTCAAAAATCAGAATGGTGAAGCATTTGCCAGATATGTTGGTACTAACTGCAGGAACGGTCCTCTGATGAAGAAAATCTGGGTCCCAAAAAGGTACCTTGAAAATCTTCAAGTGAATGTTATCATGACACCACCAGTGAAGAACAGGAACCCCAGATCAAATTCTTCATTCGGACCAAAGTCTTCACAAGGACCAAAGTCCTCACATGGACCAAATTCCTCATATGCTCAAAAATCATATCACTCTCGTGCTAATGCTTCTCTTTCGTGGGCAAAATCTATGGGTCATGAATATGTTCATTATTCTTCAAATCATTATGTTCATAAGTCCTCGAAGAATTTCTCTACTTATTCATATGAGTACTCTAACCCCCGTCCTGTGAAACGAAGTGCACTTGCTTCAATGCCACCATTCTCATATGGAGCTCGCAGAATGATGAACTCTTTGCCACCCCTCCAGATGTGGGTGGTGAAAAAATTGAACTAATCTCTTATGCATGTTCGGGTCTCCAGACGAACTTAAGCGTCTGATGAATTTGCTGGAGACCTGATGAAATGCTTGAAGGGATGCAAGCTAATAACGCAGAAATGAATCATTCATTTCTCACGTCCTCACATTACTTTGCTTACTATACTATGTGATGAAATTCAATCTGATGAATTTAATGTCATATTCTTCACTCTGAAGCATATGCGTTCGTAAGCTGTACTAATTCATCTGCAACATGAAACTCCCAAAGCAACGGAGTGGGTCCTCGATAGTGGATGCACCAACCACATGACTAGTGACAAGAACCTATTGATGAACATTCCACTATCCCCTTCTCATCTGAAGCATATCACCTACGCTGATAAAGGAAAAAAGCAAGGTATTGGGTCTAGGTAAGGTTGCAATCTTGAAGGATCGACACATGGATAAGGTGATGCTTGTCGAGTCCCTCGGTTTCAACCTCATGTCTGTCTCAATGCTTTGTCATCTCAATATGGTTGTCATCTTTGGCAAATATCGTTGTGTTGTCATCATGGAATCTAACAAATCCAAAGTGTTCGAAGGCTTTAGGAGAGGAGACTTGTATATTGTTGATTTTTCTACAGGTCCACAGCCGGCCACATGTCTACATGCAAAAGCTTCAGAAGGCTGGTTATGGCATCGACAACTTGGTCACGCTGGCATGAGGAACTTGCACACGCTCGCGAAGAAAAGGCACGTCATTGGTATTGAGGGTGTCAGATTCCTCAAGGATCACTTGTGTGGGGCTTGTGAATCTGGAAAGACGACCAGATCCAAGCATCCATCCTAGACTATCATGACTACCACTCGTCCTTTTGAATTGCTTCATATGGATCTCTTTGGTCCCACTCACTATGCCACACTAACAAATACTCCATGCTAATATGGCTTTGTCATTGTTGATGATTTCTCTCGCTATAATTGGGTGCACATTATCTTGTACAAATCTGAAGTGCAGAATGTCTTCAAACTATTTTCTTCAAGGGCCTCGACGAATTTCGGCGTCAAGATCAAGCATATCAGGAATGATAATGGGAATGAGTTAAAGAACACTGGTCTTGATGATTATCTTGATGAACTTGGTATTACTCAAGATCTATCTGCCCCTTATACTCCTCAGCAGAATGGCGATATGGAGCACAAGAACATGACTCTTGTTCATATGGCTCGCACCATGCTTGATGAATAGAAGACCTCACGTCATATCTGGCCTAAGGCAATCAATACTGCTTGCCACATCATCAACAGGGTATATCTTCACAAATTCCTAAAGAAGACTTCATATGAACACCTCACTGACAAGAATCCCAATGTGAGTTATTTCAAAGTCTTCGGTGCTAAATGCTGGATTAGAGATCCTCACCACAGTTCCAAATTTGCACCGAAAGCACATGAAGGCTTTATGCTTGGTTACGGAAAGGACGCGCAAACCTACAGAGTTTTCAATACCTATCACAACAAGGTTGTTGAAACTGTAGATGTGCGGTTCGATGAAACTAATGGCTTGCAATGAGAGCACCTGCCTCCTGTGCTAGATGAAATGCCTCCTGAGGAGTCCATTAGGTTCAAGGCCACTGAAGACGTGATCCCTACTGAAGAACAACTACTCTCTGAAGAAGTTGTACCAACTATTGAAGATATTCATGCTGACACACCTGAAGAAAATGGCACTGAAGAAATTGCTCATCCTCAGCAAAGTCATCAACCTACTCATCGACGACTTGCAAATGAAGTACAAATTGAGAAAATTCTCGATGACATCAATGCACCTGGTCCTCTCACTCGCTCAAGAGCTTCACATTTGTCTATCTTTTGTGGGCATTTTGCTTTTGTCTCTATCACAAAGCCCACCAAAGTTGATGAAACATTCCTGGAGCCTGAGTGGATTCAAGCCATGCAATAGGAATTGCATCAATTCAAGCTCAACAATGTGTGGGAACTTGTCAAACGCCCAGATCCTTGTGAGCACAATATCATAGGTAGCAAGTGGATCTACCGCAACAAACAAGATGAACTTGGTCAGGTAGTGAGGAATAAGGCCCGTCTTGTGGCACAGGGCTACACACAGGTTGAGGGAATTGACTTTGATGAAACTTCTGCACCTATTGCTAGACTTGAAGCTATTCACATATTACTTGGTTATGCTAATCATCACAATATCATCTTATATCAAATGGATGTGAAAAGTGCATTCCTCAATGGTAAGCTTGAGGAAGAAGTATATGTTGCTCAACCCCCAGGTTTTGAAGATCCTAAGTATCCGGACAAAGTCTTCAGACTCAACAAGGCTCTCTATGGCCTCAAGCAAGCCCCTCGGGCGTGGTATGACACACTGAAGGAATTCCTCATGAAGAAAGGCTTCAAACCCGGTTCACTTGACCCAACTCTTTTCACAAAATCATATGATGATGAATTACTTGTGTGCCAAATATATGTGGACGATATTATCTTTGGATGTACAGACAAACGTTACAGTGGGGAATTTGCCTATATGATGAGTGAAGAATATCAAATGTCTATGATGGGAGAGCTCAAATTCGTCTTAGTGCTTCGGATTCGTCAACAACACAATGGCATCTTCATCTCTCAAGAGAAATACCTCAAGGATGTCCCGAAGAAATTTGGCATGCAGGATTGCAAAGGCGTCAAGATTCCTATGCCCACATCGGCTCAACTCTACACTGACGAAAGTGGTAAAGATTTCGATCAGAAGGTATAATGCTCCATGATTGGTTCGTTATTGTATCTATGTGCATCTAGGCCAGATATTATGCTTAGTTGTCGGATTTCGGGCTCCACAAAACCCTCAAGGTTCGAACACAGGGGCGTGTGCGAAGATCCCCTGCAGCTTCGCCCTACTTAGCTCTCTACTCGATGGTTACTATGGCGAACTCGCACGATGACGAGGAAGAAGATGAACACGGTGGTTTACCCAGGTTCGGGCCGCTGCGAAGCATAATACCCTACTCTTGCTTTGGTGGATTGCCTCTCGGGGGGTGTGGTGGATGAACTAGTACAGTGGTGAGGAGCCTCGTGAGGGCGCTTGAGTGGTGTTCTTGGCCTTCTGCTAGCCTTGTGGTGGAGTCCCCCTCTACGGTGCACCCTAGTCTCTATATATAGCAGTGGCCCGGGTCCTCTTCCCTTATCGCAATGGCGGGAAGGGATCCCACAACGGCCAAATTTGAAGGGGGACAGGAGTACATCCCCGCCCTGTCCAAAGGTGGTCTTCGCCTGCAAAGTAGCTGTCGATGATGCAGAGGTGGGCTCGGCGATGACATCCGCCCTGCGGGGCTCGTGGTCGTGGTCTTGTTGCACCGGAATGGAAACCTTTGGGAGGCGCTTTGGGAACCCGCGTACGTCCCTGCTCCCTTTGCACCAAAGGGGAAACTACACCGCCTGGTGCGCTGGCGCCCGCCTGTCCTTCCTTGCGTCATCCTTGACTCCTGAGGCCGGGTTCTGCATAGAGATCTCCGCCACTCCGGAGGGGGCCTGAGGAAGCTCACCCCTTGCTGATCTTGGTGCTGTTCTTCCTCGTGAGCCTGGGGTCCTCGCGAGGGCCTTGTCTTGAGTGAAGTCGCGCCAGGCCGTGCTTGGCTGACGAGGAGGGCCATGCCCTGGGCCGCAGGCAGGCAGGTCTGGGTACCCCCGTACCCAGAACGCCGACAGTAGCCCCCGGGCCCAAGGTGCGCTCGAGCTGGCTTCCGGGCGAAGCCTTGAGGACGGCCCGACACGCCGCGTGCCCCAAATGCCTGCGGGCCAGGACTGGCGCGCGTCGTGCGGTTGATGTCGGGCGTCCAACGTCCCTTCGGCCACCGCCCGAATCGAGAAAAGCCTGACTTCCAGCGTAGAGCCAGTACTGCTTTCCCCTTCGGCGCACCTGCTCTTACTCCCAGATCCCCGGCCTTAGCAGAGACCTCTCCAGATCCGGCGCCGCTCCGTCCTCCTCCTTGTCGTGTCGGCCCCGCGAACTTCCCAATGGCTCCCACCGGCAAGCCGAGTCCAGAGTCCACCATTGACAAGGACGGAGACCTCGTCCCGGTGCTCCCGTCGGCAGCGGACGAGACCAACGAATGCGGACGGACCTTGATATGGGGCGGCTCCTCGGAGAAGCGGCCCTCGTCCAGGTCGGCCTATCGTTTCTTCCTTCATAGCGTCTTCGCCGGGCTCGTCCTGCCTTTCTCCGCGTTCTTCACCGCCATCCTCGACCACTACGGGATTCAAGCCCTTCATCTCCAGCCCAACTCCATCCTGCTCTTGTCCTTCTTTGCCTTCTACTGCGAGGCTTTTGTGGGCGTGAAGCCTTCGGTGGCCCTCTTCCGACATTTCTTCACCTTGCGCGTGCACGACGGCGCTCAGCGGTCGGCGTGCGTCTCCTTCGTCGCGGTCCAGAGCGGTAACATGCTCTTAAAGGCGGGGAAGAAAGTGGAGAACTTCAGGCACCGCTGGGTCTTCATGGATCTCAATAGCACCAATCCCTGCTTGGATCTGCCGTAGGGGCTACCGGAGAAGACCACCGTGTGGAGCTCCGCGAAGCTTTCCGACCCCTGGGCCATGCCCGTCCTGGAGCGGATTTCTCGTGATATCAGTGCCAGGAAGCTGACTGGGGGGATGATAGTGAAGGAGTTCTTGACGCAGCGCCTGGCGCCCCTCCAGTCTCATTCTAGGCCCTTGTGGGATTATCAGGGCAGCGGCGACAACCTCAGACTTCGGTCCGCACACATAACCCCCAAGGAACTAAACAGGGCTGTGGCAACCCTGCTCAACGGTGACCCCGGTGATCTCCCCGATGCCTACGCCCCGCTGTACCGCCACGACAACGGAGCCGACCTGGTCGCCGCGATGCCTGTCTTCGACGAACTGGGGCTCTCCCCAGCTGAGGGCCTTGGCTCCCCGGTGATGGTGTCTTCCGGCGACACCACGGGCGGGGAGGATTCGGGGAAGACAGCTGATGACGACCCGACGGGGGCGTCTCCCCCGTCGCAGAGCATGCTCTTGCGTGACCTTGAGGACGACGACGATATTGGTGAAGTTACTGCTGCAGGCTCTCCACGTCCCGCCAAGGTCCTCAGGGGGCTAGGGCCGGCCCCGCATGCCACACGGTCCGCCTGCCTGGGGACCCCCAGGAAGCGCGGAGCGGGGTCTCCTCTGGTTTTCCCTGCCTCTGTCGGCAAGGCGGTTGAAGTGCTGGCCTCGCCCCCGCCCGGATCGTAGCCCGCGGCAAGGCGGACGAGGCCGGGGCCCTGGCGATCCCTCCAGCAGCTGCCCTTGCGGACAGTGCCTCTGCTCCCCCGCGTGGTGGTGCCCTCACTGAGAAAGGCGAGGGCGCCCCCATCGTCGTCGGGGCGGAGAGGAAGAGGAAGTGGGTCGACGTTGAAGAGTAAGTAATCTGGCTCGGCCTTGGTCACCTGCCGGTAGCTTGTGTATTGATGATTTTCCTTTGCTTGGTAACCAGGAACGCCGCCGCGCTGAAGATGAGGAAGAAGAAGGTGGGCATCAAGCCGAAGGCGTCTTCCGATGCACCTCCCGCTCCTGTCATCCTGCCGTCGCCTGACGAGGCGCCTGCCGCCGAGGGGGTGGGGGCTCGCGAGGCAATCCTCCTGGTCACCGCCGCGGAGCCCCCTGAGCCCCCAATGCCTGTTGGCATGGTCGCACCTGTCCTCGAGGGCGCGTTGGTGCCGCTGTCCGGAGGGCCAGCCCCTAAGGGCCAGCCGCCCGTCGATCCATCTGTATCCGTCTTGCCCGTGGTCGCTGCGTAGCCTCCGGAGCCTCCTGCTCCTCGTGCTGCTGTCTCCCTGGGGACGTCTCCTGTGATAGCACAGGAGACTCCTCCGGAGGAGGCCTTGATGCCTTCGTCGCGTGGCCTCGACGTCCTGGACGGGGCCTTCACCGCTCTGGGTCAAGTTCGGGATGCCCTCGCGGGTACCGATGATCGCCTAGCGAATGGGCGCGTCCGGCTCCTCTCCGGGTGGCTCCAGGCCGACGCCTATGCCGTGGCGGTCTGGGGCCAGGCCAAAGCCGCCGTGGCGAAGAGCGAGAAGGTGGCCGTGTCAGCCAAGGCAGCCCGCGAGGCGGCGCTGACCGACGCGGCGTCTGCTGTAAGGCGTTGTGACGAGGCGGAGGCCCTCTTCAAGGTTCTTCAGGAGGAGAAATCCGCGCTTGCGGAGCAGCTGCGTCAGCAGGGGGAAGCCTTCAAGACCTGCAAGGCCCAGCTTGCCGATCGGGACTCCGAGCTGTCCCAGGCGGCGGCCGACCGTGCCGCAGCGCAAGAGCACCTGGACGCGCGGGAAAGGGAGGTCGCCCTGGAAAAGGCCCAGCTCGAAACCAGGGAAAAGGCTCTAACCGAGGCCAAGGAGAAAAAGGCCGCGGAGCTCAGCGCCCTTCCCCCCGTTGAGCTCAGGCTTCGCCAAGCGCTCCACTCCCTCTGCGAGGAAGGGTTTACGGAGCCCCTGGTGGCTCCGGAGAGCGGCTTCGCGGAACTCGCTTCGAAGCTTGTCGAGGCGCTGGAGGGCGCCGTTGCCAAGGTGGTGTTGGGGAACGTTGCATGGGAAACAAAAATTTCCTACGCACACACAAGATATATCCATGGTGATGAGCATCTACGAGAGGGAGAGTGAATCTACATACCCTTGTAGATCGCTAAGCGGAAGCGTTAAGAAACGCGGTTGATGTAGTCGAACGTCTCCGCGATCCAAATCGCAAGTCGTCCCTCGATCCAATGACGAACTAGTGCCGAACGGACGGCACCTCCGCGTTCAACACACGTACGGCTTGATGACGCCTTCACCTCCTCGATCCAGCGAGCGATGATGAAGTAGTAGATGAGTTCCGGCAGCACGACGGCGTGGTGATGGTGGTGAGGAACAATCTCTGCAGGGCTTCGCCAAGCACTACGGAGATTATGACGGGAGAACTAGAGGGTTAGGGTTGTCGACACACGGCTTGGGAAATCTTGATGTGTCCCGTGTGCTAGCCCTGCTCCTCTATTTATATGTTGAGCCTTGGGGTCTAAACTTGGAGTAAAAGCCTCCTCCAGGTCGGTTTTGCCCGCACAAGGTCGGTTTGGCCCGCAGGGAAAGAGTCCAACTCGGATCCCTGCAGTACCGCGCACAAGCAGTAGTACCGCTCACGAGCGGTAGTACCGCTTGAGCGGTAGTACCGCATCACACAAGCGGTAGTACCGCTTATGCGGTAGTACCGCTTCACACAAGCGGTAGTACCGCTTACGCGGTAGTACTGCCTTACCAGCGGTAGTACCGCTTAAGGCAGCAGCAAAACTTCCTTTTGCACTTTCCAATACCTCGTGGGCTTTACCCCTTTGGCTCATATAAAGTGTTGCTGCACCCGAACACTTCGGTAAACATCCGGAACCCCTTCTGGTGAATTCCGGAACCCTTCCGGAGATCAAAACACTATTATCACATATATCAATCTTTACCTCCGGACTCTTCCGGAGATCCTCGTCATGTCCGGGATCTTATCCGGGACTCCGAACAACCTTCGGTCACCAACAAAATAACTCAACTATACTAATCGTCACCAAACGTTAAGTGTGTAGACCCTGCGGGTTCGAGAACTATGTAGACATGACCGAGACACCTCTACGATCAATAACCAATAGCGGGACCTGGATGCCCATATTGGCTCCTACATATTCTACGAAGATCTTTATCGGTCGAACCTCTATGTCAAGGATTCAGTTATTCCCGTATGCTGTTCCCTTTGTTCTTCGGTATGTTACTTGCCCGAGATTCGATCGTCGGTATCTCTATACCTAGTTCAATCTCGTTACTGGGAAGTCTCTTTACTCGTTCCGTAATACAAGATCTCGTGGCTAACATTTTAGTCACATTGCTTGCAAGGCTCATTGTGATGTTGTATTACCGAGTGGGCCCTGAGATACCTCTCCGTCACACGGAGTAACAAATCCCAGTCTTGATCCATGCCAACCCAACCGACACTCTCGGAGATACCTGTAGAGCACCTTTATAGTCACCCAGTTACGTTGCGACGTTTGATACACACAAGGTACTCCTCCGATATCAGGGAGTTGCATGATCTCATGGTCATAGGAACAGATACTTGACATGCAGAAAACAATAGCAATAAACTGACACGATCATATGCTACGTTTATAGTTTGGGTCTTGTCCATCACATCATTCTCCTAATGATGTGATCCCGTTATCAAATGACATCTCATGTCAATGGCTAGGAAACCTTAACCATCTTTGATCAACGAGCTAGTCAACTAGAGGCTTACTAGGGACACAGTGTTGTCTATGTACCCACACATGTATTTGAGTTTCCAATCAATTCAATTATAGCATGGATAATAAACGATTATCATGAACAAGGAAATATAATAATAACTAATTTATTATTGCCTCTAGGGCATATTTCCAACAGTCTCCCACTTGCACTAGAGTCAATAATCTAGTTCACATCACTATGTGATTTACATTGTAATGAATCGAACACCCATGCAGTTCTGGTGTTGTTCATGTTTAGCCCTTGGAAGAGGTTTAGTCATCGGATCTGCAACATTTAGATCCGTGTGTACTTTGCAAACATTTATGTCGTCCTCCTTGATGTAATCGCGGATGGAATTGAAACGTCGCTTTATGTGTCTGGTCCTCTTGTGAAATCTTGGTTCCTTGGCTAGAGCAATGGCACCAGTATTATCACAAAACAAAGTCATTGGGTTAAGCGCACTAGGCACTACTCCAAGATCTGTCATGAACTCCTTCATCCAGACACCTTCCTTCGCCGCCTCCGAGGCAGCGATGTACTCCGCTTCGCATGCAGAATCAGCTACCACGCTTTGCTTGGAACTGCACCAGCTAACCGCACCCCCATTAAGAATAAATACGTATCCGGTTTGTGATTTAGAGTCATCCGGATCAGTGTCAAAGCTTGCATCGACGTAACCCTTTACGACGAGCTCTTGATCACCTCCATAAACGAGAAACATGTCCTTAGTCCTTTTCAGGTACTTCAGGATATTCTTGACCGCCGTCCAGTGTTCCATTCCTGGATCACTTTGAAACCTTCCGACCATACTTATGGCAAGGCTGACATCGGGTCTTGTGCACAACATTGCATACATGATAGAGCCTATGGCTGAAGCATAGGAGATGACATTCATCTTTTCTCTATCTTCTGCAGTCACTGGGCATTGAGTCTTACTCAACTTCACACCTTGCAATACAGGCAAGAACCCCTTCTTGGACTGATCCATTTTGAACTTCTTCAAAACTTTGTCAAGGTATGTGCTTTGTGAAAGTCCTATTAAGCGTCTCGATCTATCTCTATAGATCTTGATGCCTAATATGAAAGCAGCTTCTCCTAGGTCCTTCATTGAAAAACTCTTGTTCAAATATTCCTTCACGCCTTCCAACATTTCTATATTGTTTCCAATCAGCAATATGTCATCCACATATAATAATAGAAACGCTATAGAGCTTCCACTCACTTTCTTGTAAATACAAGCTTCTCCGTAAACTTGTATAAACTCGAACGCTTTGATCACCTCATCAAAGCGAAGATTCCAACTCCGAGATGCTTGCACCAGTCCATAAATGGATCGCTGGAGTTTGCAAACTTTGTCAGCATTCTCTGGATCGACAAAACCTTCTGGTTGCATCATATACAACTCTTCCTTAAGGAAACCGTTAAGGAACGCTGTTTTGACATCCATCTGCCAAATTTCATAATCGAAAAAGGTAGCTATTGCTAACATGATTCTGACGGACTTAAGCATCGCTACGGGTGAGAAGGTCTCATCGTAGTCAACTCCTTGAACTTGTGAAAAACCCTTTGCCACAAGTCGAGCTTTATAGACGGTGACATTACCGTCCGCGTCCGTCTTCCTCTTAAAGATCCATTTGTTCTGAATGGCCTTACGCCCTTCAGGTAATACTTCCAAAGTCCATACTTTGTTTTCATACATGGATCCCATGTCGGATTTCATGGACTCTAGCCATTTCTCAGAATCCGGGCACATCATCGCTTCTCCATAGCTCGTAGGTTCATCGTTGTCCAACAACATGACCTCTAAGACAGGGTTGCCGTACCACTCAGGAGCAGTACGCCTCCTTGTCGACCTACGAGGTTCGATAGCAACTTGATCCAAAGCTTCATGATCATCATCATTAACTTCCTCTTCAGCTGATGTAGGCTCTACAGAAACATCTTTCTATGCTGCGCTACTTTCAAGTTGAAGTAAAGGTTCAACAACCTCATCAAGTTCTATCTTCCTCCCACTCAATTCTTTCGAGAGAAACTCTTTCTCAAGAAATGTTCCGTTTTTAGCGACAAACACTTTGCCTTCGGATCTGAGGTAGAAGGTATACCCAACTGTCTCTTTTGGGTATCCTATGAAGACGCATTTCTCCGCTTTGGGTTCCAGCTTTTCAGGCTGAAGCTTTTTGACATAAGCATCACATCCCCAAACTTTAAGAAACGACAGCTTTGGCTTCTTGCCAAACCAAAGTTCATATGGCGTCGTTTCAATGGATTTCGATGGTGCCCTATTTAAAGTGAATGCAGCTATCTCTAATGCATAACCCCAAAACGATAGTGGCAAATCAGCAAGAGACATCATAGATCGCACCATATCTAATAAGGTTCGATTACGACGTTCGGACACACCATTACGCTGTGGTGTTCCAGGCGGTGTCAGTTGTGAAACAATTCCACATTGTCTTAAGTGACTGCCAAACTCATAACTCAGATATTCTCCTCCTCGATCAGATCGTAGGAATTTAATCTTCTTGTTACAATGATTCTCAACTTCACTCTGAAATTGTTGTACTTTTCAAATGTTTCAGACTTGTGTTTCATTAAGTAAATATACCCATATCTACATAAGTCATCAGTGAAGGTGAGAAAGTAACGATAACCACCGCGCGCCTCAATACTCATCGGACCGCACACATCAGTATGTATGATTTCCAATAAGTCACTTGCCCGTTCCATTGTACCAGAGAACGGCGTTTTAGTCATCTTGCCCATGAGGCATGGCTCACATGTGTCAAGTGATTCAAAATCAAGTGACTCCAAAAGTCCATCAGCATGGAGCTTCCTCATGCGTTTTACGCCAATATGACCTAAACGGCAGTGCCACAAGAAACTGGTATTATCATTATCAATTCTACATCTTTTGGCATCAATGTTATGAACATGTGTATCATTACTATCGAGATTCAATAAGAATAAACCCCTCACATTGGGTGCATGACCATAAAAGATATTACTCATATAAATAGAACAACCATTATTCTCTGATTTAAATGAGTAACCGTCTCGCAATAAACAAGATCCAGATATAATGTTCATGCTTAACGCAGGCACCAAATAACATTTATTCAGGTTCATCACTAATCCCGATGGCAATCGAAGAGCGAGCGTGCCGACGGAGATCACATCAACCTTGGAACCATTTCCCACGCGCATCGTCACTTCGTCCTTTGCCAGCCTCCGTCTATTTTGCAGTTCCTGTTTTGAGTTGCAAATATGAGCAACCGCACCGGTATCAAATACCCAGGGACTAGAACAAGAGTTGGTAAGGTACACATCAATAACATGTATATCATATATACCTTGTTTGTTGTTGGCCGCCTTCTTGTCAACCAAATACTTGGGGCAGTTCCGCTTCCAGTGTCCAGTTCCCTTGCAATGAAAGCACACAGTTTCTGGTTTGGGTCCAGCCTTGGGTTTCTTCACGAGAGGAGCAACTGCTTTGCCACTCTCCTTGGAGTTACCCTTCTTACCCTTGCCATTTTTCTTGAAACTAGTGGTTTTATTGACCATCAACACTTGATGCTCCTTCTGAATTTCAGACTCAGCGGCTTTTAGCATCGCAAACAGCTCGGCGACTGACTTGTTCATCCCGTGCATGTTATAGTTCAACACGAAGCTCTTGTAGCTAGGTGGCAATGATTGAAGAACTCTGTCAGTGATAGCCTCTGGCGGAAGGGGCATCCCCAATTCAGCCAGACGGGTGGTGTACCCAGACATTCTGAGTACGTGATCACTGATAGACCCGTTCTCCTCCATCTTGCAAGCATAGAACTTATCGGAGATCTCATATCTCTCGATCCGGGCATTCTTCTGAAAGATAAACTTCAACTCCTGGAACATCTCATATGCTCCATGACGTTCAAAACATCTTTGAAGTCCCGGTTCTAAGCCATACAATATTGCACATTGAACTATTGAGTAATCTTCAGAACGAGCCTGCCAGGCGTTCACAACGTCTAGAGACTCAACTGGAGCGGGTGGATCACCAAGCAGTGCATCAAGGACATAAGCCTTCTGGGAAGCCGTAAGGATAATCCTTAGATTACGGGCCCAGTCCACAAAGTTATTTCCATCATCTTTCAACTTAACTTTCTCTAGGAACGCATTAAAATTCAGGGGTGCTACTGCGCGAGCCATGATCTACAACATAAATATAGCAAAGACAACTTAGACTATTGTTCTAGATAATGAGTTTAGTTAATCATATTACTTAAAAAACTCCCACTCAAATTGACATCCCTCCGGTCATTCGAGTGTAACATGATCCAAATCCACCAACTCAAGTCCGATCATCACGTGAGTTGAGGTGGTTTCAATGGTGAACATCTTCATGTTGATCATATCTACTATATGACTCATGTTCGACCTTTCGGTCTCTTGTGTTCCGAGGCCATGTCTATACATGCTAGGCTCGTC
Organism: Elymus sibiricus; assembly: GCA_039707655.1. Lineage (NCBI taxonomy): Eukaryota > Viridiplantae > Streptophyta > Magnoliopsida > Poales > Poaceae > Elymus > Elymus sibiricus. The sequence goes on along the minus strand of CM077665.1, from coordinate 212,279,253 downwards.
AAGTTTAACCCGAGTGTTCCGCACGTGCAACATGGCTTACACCCGTTGTATGTGAACGTAGAGTCTATCACACCCGATCATCACGGCGTGTCTCGAAACGACGAACTTTCGCAACGGTGCACACTCGGGGAGAACACAATTTATCTTGAAATTTAAGTGAGGGATCACCTTATAATGCTACCGTCGTCCTAGGCAAAATAAGATGCATAAAAGGAGTAACATCACATGCAAATCATAACTGACATGATATGGCCATGAACATGTGCTTTTGATCTCCATCTTCAAAGCACCGGCATGATCTCCATCGTCACCGGCATGACACCATGATCTCCATCATCTTGATCTCCATCAACGTGTCGCCATGAGGTTGTCGCACCGACTGTTGCTTCCACGACTATAGCTAACTCATAGCGATAATGTAAAGCAAAAACGGCGAAAATAATTAAAGACAACTCTATGGCTCCTGCCAGTTGCCGTACTCATCGACATGCAAGTCGTGATATTCTATACAACACATGATCATCTCATACATCACATATATCTCATCATGTACTTGGCCATATCACATCACAACATACCCTGCAAAAACAAGTTAGACGTCCTCTAATTGTTGTTGCAAATTTTACGTGGCTGCTACGGGTTTGCAAGAACCGTTCTTACCTACGCAAAACCACAACGTGGTGTAGTGATTGCTTTTTGATCTTCTAAAAGAACCCTCTTCATTGAAATCGATTCAACTAAAGTGAGAGAGACAGACACCCGCTAGCCATCTTTATGCAACGAAGTTACATGTCAGTTGAAGGAACCTGTCTCGCATAAGCGTACGCGTAATGTCGGTCCGGGCCGCTTCATCTCACAATACCGCCGAATCAAGTATCAACTAGTAACGGCAAGCAATATGTATACACCCACGCCCACAACTCGTTTGTGTTCTACTCGAGATCTCATCTACGCATAGACCTAGTTCTGATACCACTGTTGGGGAATGTTGCATGGGAAACAAAAATTTTCCTACGCACACACAAGATCTATCCATGGTGATGAGCATCTACGAGAGGGAGAGTGAATCTACATACCCTTGTAGATCGCTAAGCGGAAGCGTTAAGAAACGCGGTTGATGTAGTCGAACGTCTCCGCGACCCAAATCGCAAGTCGTCCCTCGATCCGATCACGAACTAGTGCCGAACGGACGACACCTCCGCGTTCAACACACGTACGGCTTGATGACGCCTTCACCTCCTCGATCCAGCGAGCGATGATGAAGTAGTAGATGAGTTCCGGCAGCACGACGGCGTGGTGATGGTGGTGAGGAACAATCTCTGCAGGGCTTCGCCAAGCACTACGGAGATTATGACGGGAGAACTAGAGGGTTAGGGTTGTCGACACACGGCTTGGGAAATCTTGATGTGTCCCGTGTGCTAGCCCTGCTCCTCTATTTATATGTTGAGCCTTGGGGTCTAAACTTGGAGTAAAAGCCTCCTCCAGGTCGGTTTTGCCCGCACAAGGTCGGTTTGGCCCGCAGGGAAAGAGTCCAACTCAGATCCCTATAGTACCGCGCACAAGCGGTAGTACCGCTCACGAGCGGTAGTACTGCTTGAGCGGTAGTACCGCTTCACACAAGCGGTAGTACCGCTTATGCGGTAGTACCGCTTCACACAAGCGGTAGTACCGCTTACGCGGTAGTACTGCCTTACCAGCGGTAGTACCGCTTAAGGCAGCAGCAAAACTTCCTTTTGCACTTTCCAATACCTCGTGGGCTTTACCCCTTTGGCTCATATAAAGTGTTGCTGCACCCGACCACTTCGGTAAACATCCGGAACCCCTTCCGGTGAATTCCGGAACCCTTCCGGAGATCAAAACACTATTATCACATATATCAATCTTTACCTCCGGACTCTTCCGGAGATCCTCGTCATGTCCGGGATCTTATCCGGGACTCCGAACAACCTTCGGTCACCAACAAAATAACTCAACTATACTAATCGTCACCAAACGTTAAGTGTGTAGACCCTGCGGGTTCGAGAACTATGTAGACATGACCGAGACACCTCTACGATCAATAACCAATAGCGGGACCTGGATGCCCATATTGGCTCCTACATATTCTACGAAGATCTTTATCGGTTGAACCTCTATGTCAAGCATTCAGTTAATCCCATATGATGTTCCCTTTGTTCTTCGGTATGTTACTTGCCCGAGATTCGATCGTCGGTATCTCTATACCTAGTTCAATCTCGTTACGGGCAAGTCTCTTTACTCGTTCCGTAATACAAGATCTCGTGGCTAACATTTTAGTCACATTGCTTGCAAGGCTCATTGTGATGTTGTATTACCGAGTGGGCCCTGAGATACCTCTCCGTCACACGGAGTAACAAATCCCAGTCTTGATCCATGCCAACCCAACAGACACCCTCGGAGATACCTGTAGAGCACCTTTATAGTCACCCAGTTACTTTGCGACGTTTGATACACACAAGGTACTCCTCCGATGTCAGGGAGTTGCATGATCTCATGGTCATAGGAACAGATACTTGACATGCAGAAAACAATAGCAATAAACTGACACGATCATATGCTACATTTATAGTTTGGGTCTTGTCCATCACATCATTCTCCTAATGATGTGATCCCATTATCAAATGACATCTCATGTCAATGGCTAGGAAACCTTAACCATCTTTGATCAACGAGCTAGTCAACTAGAGGCTTACTAGGGACACAGTGTTGTCTATGTACCCACACATGTATTTGAGTTTCCAATCAATACAATTATAGCATGGATAATAAACGATTATCGTGAACAAGGAAATATAATAATAACTAATTTATTATTGCCTCTAGGGCATATTTCCAACAGGTGGAGGGGGTCTTGGTGACGAGGACGTTGTTGATGGTCGGAGTGCACAACATGGGGAGCATGCCGGCCATGGCCGAGCACCTGAGCTGATCCCTCGAGTCGAAGGTGATTGCAGTCTGGGACCATTTGACGGGACGCATGGCTTCGGGCTTTGGGAGAGCCGCGTTCACCTCCCGCGTGAACTGCTTGAAGACGCGGTTCGACGCTGGGGCTTGGGCGCCGCCCAGGATACAGGCTACCACCCTGTCCTCCTGGAATCCCCTAGCCCCATCGTCTTGCCTGTCCTCTTCCTTCCTTCTAGGTGGTGGTGGTAGTGGTGGTAGGCCGTTCTCACGAGGACGGGCCTCACGAGGCTGACCACGGCGTGACCCCCCCGGAGGGTCATCGCGCCAGCGGTCCTCCCGAGCCTGATCGTGCCAACGGTCCTCCCGAGCCTGGTCTCGCCAGCGGTCCTCCTGAGGCTGGTCTCGCCACCCCTGATGCGGTTCCCGGTTGTCCCAACGGCCTCCACCGCGGCCTCCGCCGCGTCCGTAGTCACGGTCAGTGCGTCCAGAGCGCCGGCCGAAGTGTTCGGCGTGGACCAGCCTGAGTTCCTGGCAGTCGGCGGTGTCGTGGTTGTTGGTGCCATGGAAGATGCAGGTCGGTCTCCCCCCTGCGGGGTCTTCCTCGCCTTAGCTGCGCTTCGCCTCAGGCTCGGCCGCAAGTACCGCTGGGGCCTTGCGCTTCACCTCCTTGGCCTTGGTCTTCTTTTCCTCTGGATCTGCCACCGGAGGCTCGTGGAGCGACAGGCGGCCCTCTTCGGCCTTGGCGCACCTGTTCGCCAGGTTGAACATCTCCAAGGCTGAGCACAGTTCGTCGTTCATGGCGAGGTCCTCCTTCATCTTGAGGTCCGTGACGCCGTCGGTGAACGCGGAGATGATAGCCTCATCCGACGCCTTCGGGACCTTGAGGCGCGTGGTCGTGAAGCGCTGTATCAACTTGTGCAGGGTCTCTCCCTCCTGCTGCTTTACATGCCGCAGGTCGTTCACGGTGAGCACGCAGTCGTGGGTACCTTGGAAGTTGGCGACGAAGCGCTTGCGCAGGTCGTCCCAGGAAGTGATGGACCCCTTCGGGAGGTTGACGAGCCAGGAGAGCGTGCCGCACTTGAGCGCCATGGGGAACCAGCACGCCGTGACCTTGTCGTCTCCACCGGTCGACCGGATGCTCAGCGAGTAGAGCTGTAGGAACTCAGCGGGATCCGGGGTGCCGTCGTAACGAGGGGGTAGGTCAGGCTTGAAATTGCAGGGCCACGTGGTTGGATGGAGCTCCGGGGCGATGGCGAGGCACCCCACCGGCTCGACGGGTGCTGCGTGTGCGGGAGGGGCCCGGTCTTGATGCTCCGGAGGGGCCGCCTCGAGTGGTGCCCGGTCGCGACGCTGGTTCGGCAGCGCGGGGAGCGCACGCGCGTCGACACGCGGCCAGGGTACCACCTGGCAGCTTACTTCATCTCTCGCCCTTGCCCGCGGTTTGCGGGGCTGGTCGTGCGGGCGCGCTTCACGCCTGGGCTCGGGGTCGACGTCGCGTTGCGGAGGAGGTGGCGGCGCATCGTGGGCCACGTCGTCTGCCAGGGAAGGTCGGGGTCGAAACGAGTTGGAAAGCGCTGTAGCATCGCCGGCAGCACTGACGAGCTCCGCGATGCGCCGAAGCGAGTCGTCATAGCGGTCGGGGGCGGGGCGATAGCGGAGCAGCTCGTTCGCCATGGCGACTGTGCCCGAACCGCGCGCCGACCCAGGCCGAACGTGGGAGGACGACCCGGTAGCTGGAATGATCAACGGAGTGGCGGTGTGGCCGTCACGCCGTGTGGTGACCGGCTGGGAGGAGTCTTGTTGTTCGTGGGCCTCCGGGCCCGTGGCGGCGTTGGCCACAGGTGAGGGGGACCGGCGCGCGCCGGCGCGGCCCACGGGTGCCGTCTGGGCGACGCGGGCAGCTCGGCGCTCGACGCGGGCTCAGCGGGCGTCAGACATCGGAGCGGCAAGGGGGGAGAAGAGCTTGGCTTGAGGAAGACTCCGACACGCCCCTACCTTACTTGAACAGGATCTGTTCTATAGGCTCGTACCGTTTACCAAAAAGGAGGCAAGCACTTCAGTCTGGTTGATGCATTCTGACCACTGGGCCAGAGCGTGCTTAATGGCCTGGATTCATCTGATGGATTGATCCAACGCTTGTAGAGGATCGTCCGCAAAACCCTCAAGGTTCGAACACAGGGGCGTGTGCGAAGATCCCTTGCAGCTTCGCCCTACTTAGCTCGCTACTAGATGGTTACTACGTCGAACTCGCACGATGACGAGGAAGAAGATGAACACGGTGGTTTACCTAGGTTCGGGCCGCTGCGAAGCGTAATACCCTACTCCTGCTTTAGTGGATTGCCTCTCGGGGAGGTGTGGTGGATGAACTAGTATAGTAGCGAGGAGCCTCGTGAGGGCGCTTGAGTGGTGTTCATGGCCTTCTGCTAGCCTTGTGGTGGAGTTCCCCTCTACGGTGCAGCCTAGCCTCTATATATAGCAGTGGCCCGGGTCCTCTTCCCTTATCGCAATGGCGGGAAGGGACACCACAACGGCCATATTTGAAGGGGGACAGGAGTACATCCCTGCCCTGTCCAAATGTGGTCTTCGCCTGCAAAGTAGCTGTCGATGATGCAAAGGTGGGCTCGGCGATGACATCGGTCCTGCGGGGCTCGTGGTGGTGGTCTTGTTGCACCGGAATGGAAACCTTTGGGAGGCGCTTTGGGAACCCGCGTACGTCCCTGCTCCCTTTGCACCAAAGGGGAAATTGCACCGCCTGGCGCGCTGGCGCCCGCCTGTCCTTCCTTGCATCATCCTTGACTCCTGAGGCTGGGTTCTGCATAGAGATCTCCGCTGCTCTAGAGGGGGCCTGAGGAGGCCCACCCCCTGCTGATCTTGGTGCTGTTCTTCCTCGCGAGCCTGGGGTCCTCGCGAGGGCCTTGTCTTGAGTGAAGTCACGCCAGGCCGTGCTTGGCTGACGAGGTGGGCCTTGCCCTGGGCCGCAGGCAGGCAGGTCTAGGTACCCCCGTTCCCAGAACGCCGACAGTAGCCCCCGGGCCCAGGGCACGCTTGAGCTGGCTTCCGGGCGAAGCCTTGAGGACGGTCCAAAGCGCCGCGGGCCCCAAACGCCTGCGGGCCAGGACTGGCGCGTGTCGTGCGGTTGATGTCGTGCGTCCAACGTCCCTTCGGCCACCGCCCGAATCGACAAAAGCCTGACTTCGAGCACCGAGCCATTACTGCTTTCCCCTTCTGCGCTCCTGCTCTTACTCCCAGATCCCCGGCCTTAGCAGAGACCTCTCCAGATCCGGCGCCGCTCCGTCCTCCTCCTTGCCACGCCAGCCCCGCGAACTTCCCAATGGCTCCCGCCGGCAAGCCAAGGCCAGAGGCCCAGAGATCAGACTCCGCTCCCATCTCACCGGCGCTTTCGGAGTCCACCATTGCCAAGGATGGAGACCTCGTCCTGTTGCTCCCGTCGACGGCAGACGGGACCAACGAGTGCGGGTGGACCTTGATATGGGGTGGCTCCTCGGAGAAGCGGCCCTCGTCCAGGTCAGCCTATCCTTTCTTCCTTCATAGCGTCTTCGTCGGGCTCGTCCCGCCTTTCTCCGCGTTCTTCACCGCCATCCTCGACCACTACGGGATTCAAGCCCTTCATCTCCAGCCCAACTCCATCCTGCTCTTGTCCGTCTTTGCCTTCTACTACGAGGCTTTCGTGGGCGTGAAGCCTTCGGTGGCCCTCTTCCAACATTTCTTCAGCTTGCGCGTGCACGACGGCGCTCAGCGGTCGGCGTGCGTCTCCTTCGTCGCTGTCCAGAGCGGTAACATGCTCTTAAAGGCGGGGAAGAAGGTGGAGAACTTCAGGCACCGTTGGGTCTTCATGGATCTCAATAGCACCAACCCCAGCCCCCAGCCCATCTCGATTTCTTGTTTCCTTGCTCAAGGCCCCCGCCCTCACAACCATGACGCCGGTGAGGAGGTCTTCCGAAGCCGAGAAGCGGAAGGCCCGCCAGGAGGGGCCAGACCAACATCCACCAAAGAGGGGTCGGGGCCATCCCCGCAAGTACACCGTGGTGTCAACGGCGGCGCCCCGGGGGCGCGGCCGCACCCCCGCAAGGGCAGGCGCCCTCTCCGGCGCAGGCGGAGGCGGCGGGCGCGGCGACCGTGGCCAAGGAGGGAGGCCCTCAGCGGGTGCCCGACCATCGCGCCCGTGGTCCCACAATGGCGATGTAGCCCAGGAGTTCGTGGTGTGGGTGGAGAGACCGGCGATCACCTGGCTGCAGCTCCCGCGCTTCATCGCGGAGACGGTGCGGGCCAACGAGCCCGCGGTCCTGTGGCAGTATGCCGGTGGTTGTTGTAGAGGCGCGTTGTGGGTGGAGATTGAGGCTACCATCGCAGGTTACGCCTTCTTGAGCCGCGGGTGGTAGACCTTCGCCCGCGCCCGCGGACTGGAGGGGAGGCTCACGCTCCACTTCAAGTACAACGGCGCGGCGACGCTCTTCGTCAGGATCTTTGGGGAGGATGGCAGGCGCTTGGTGTGCTGCCCGGAGGGTCACGGCGGTGGCAGCGATCACCTTCCCGCATGTGGCAGCCCTTGCGGCGGCGGCGCTGTTGGAGGTGAGCTTGCCCTTGGTGACGGCCGTCATGCTTCCAGTGGCAGCGACACCTCCTCCGAGGAGAGTCCGAGCGATGAATCCTACAACGCGCCACCGCGTCGGCGCGCTCGGACCTCGGGGGGGAGCAGGCCGCGACGGCGCCGTACTCCCGTCCAAGAAGCGGCCACGCCGGCGCACCACCATGGGCCCGTCAAGGAGGAAGAGGACTCCGACTGAGTGCGGCCGTACCGAGCCTGGGCCTTAGGAGTGGCAGCCCTTGAGGGGGTCACCTTTTGCCTTTTTCTTCTTTTCTTTCCCTGCAGTCAAGAATCATGGAGGGCCCTGCGGGGCATGTAATGAATTATGGCGCTTGCGCCTTTACTTTTTAGCATTTTCATCGCACATCCGGATTCCTGTTTTACTATCAACTGAGACTTCTCGCCCGTCGTGGTTAGGGTACTTAGCTCAATGTGTCTGCGATGGGCCTCTGCGTCGAGAGGTTCGTTCGTAGCACCTGGGGAGCTCGGGGATGTTGCCAGACGGTCTTCTTTCTTGCAAACAAGGTGGTTTGGGAGCCCTCTTGGTGCTCTACGTCGGCAGGGCCCAATCCCGCGCGTACCTCGACCGCCGTTGGGGCGTCCGGATCACCAGGACAAGGCCAAGGGGCGAGGGGCTATGTGACCAGTGAGGCTCCTGAGTCGCGCTGCTCAGGAGTCCCCCTTGACGTTAGAGCGACTCCCGAACCGCTCCTCGCTCTTCCCGGGGCTCCATGATGCCGCGACAGGAGCCCACGAGCGAGGGTGAGGCAACACGCGCCTGTTGGCTCACTCGAGAGCACCACGCGAGGACCAGGATGCCAAGGTCTTGGCGAGGTGTGGACACCGTGCCCAGCCCCGCTCGCGGGGCGCGTGAGGGGGAGACCGACAGGTGCCGATTCGGAAACAAAACTTCAAGACAGAACAAATTGCAAGGAGGAAAATTCCCACCCCTTTTTGAAATAAGGTTGTGAAACTTCGAGTTTCACTCCAGAAAATGAAAATTCGAATACAAAAAGAAGCAAAGAACTGCCGCGTCCGGCCCCTAGGCTAGTCTTCGTCTTCACCCAGCGCGGAGCATTGGGCCTCCACTAGGCGTGGGCATAGTCATTGGAGGACAGTGTTGTCCGCCAGCGCGGAGCATGGGGCTTCCACTTGGACGTGGGTGGGAACCCCTCCGCCTCCTCGGGGGGCTCCGGGCGTATACAGCCCACTCATTATTACGTGAGAGTGTCACGGATTGGGCCCGGGGGTGCGCAGGGGGCTCCATGCCTCCTGGACATGGAGCCCACTTCCTGCCCCCAAGCATGATGTGGCGGAGCGGGGCCGGCTCCGGACGGGCCCTCGAGCACGGGGGGAGCCCCCAACAGTCTCCGCAGGGAGGGCCCGACTCGGAATAGGGCCTCGGGCCTCCCAAAACCCGAGGGCGAATGTCGTTGTTGTAGTGGCGCCGCAGCCTCCCACGCTACGGGCGAGGCTCGGCGCGGGGTCCTTCCTTCGAGCGCGAGGTTGGCGCCCAAGGAGGTGCCCCAGTGCGCCTCACTGGGATGCCCGGGAGCCTCGCACGGGTACTCAACCCCCCGTCCCTAGGCGGACCGGGCCGGACCCGGAGACATGGGCGAGTACGTGGTCTTCTGCAGCCAGACGGGCAAGGCCTGGCCCAGAGACATGAGCGTGTGTTCCACCCTCCGTCTCTGGGCAGGCGACGCCCGTCTTGGAGACATGGGCGTGTGTTCCACCCTCCGTCTCTGGGCAGGCGACGCCCGTCTTGGAGACATGGGCGTGTGTTCCACCCTCCGTCTCCAGGCGGGGAGCGCCTGGCCTGGGGACTTGGGCATGTGTTCCACCCTCCGTCTCCACTCGGGAAGCACCTGGTCCGGGGACACAGGCGCCTGCTCAGGGTAGATCCCCACCAGCAGGTGTGCCTCGCGAAGCTGCCAATGCCAGGCACCTTCGCAAGACCGACCCCGCCAGCTGACCTCGCGAGGCCGCCCATGCTAGCCCCGCTGAGAGCCACTCGCGAGGTCACGTATGCTCCTCCTGTCGTCGTAGTGGTTGATGTTGCACCCTTCGCGGCTTGGGCACCCGTCGGCATGGTCGTCGTGGATGCGCTCGAGCCTCTGGGCGCGGGTGTAGACGAGTCGCCGGCTGCCCACTCCGGGGTCGGCATGCGCGCTGGGAGGTGCGGGGCGGCGTCCACCCCACATGGCCAGCGCCTCCCACAGATCTTCATCCGTGCCGGGGGTGAACTCCTGCGTGCCTGATAACCTGGGCTGCACCCCTAGCGGGCGCGTGTCGTAACACGCCTCCCAGGGGCATTCGCGTGTCCTCAGCGCCACGTCGGTTGGTTGAGTGACTCCACGGACGCGAGCCCCCAGGCCCGTCCGGTAGGGGAGCGTCTGGACCACACCGGCTGTGCCGGCGCGCCTAGCCGTGCGGCACAACCAGTCATCGTAGCGGTTGGAGTGGTGTGGTAGCGCCGCAGCTCGCGGGCCACGAGGAGCGGGACTCGCTTGCGCGTCAGGTCGTGGCTGACTCGGGAGGATGACGCCGTGACATGGATGCGGGGGGGGGGGAGTCGGGGCGACGATATCGTGCTGCGCGGTGGATGAAGGCGGCAGGCCCCGGCGCTTGTCGAAGGCCGGGCTGTCGATGGCGTCTGCCAACGGGGGGGCAAGGCGGCGCGGGGCATCGTGGCCCGCAGGTGTCGCCCGAGCAACGTGAGCAGCCTGGCGTTTGGCGCGGGCTCGGTGCCCTTTGGCCATGGGAGCGGCGAGCGGAGGCGAGGTGAAGCTTGCGGAAGGATTCCGACACGCCCCCTAACTGGCGTGCCAAATGTCGGATTTCGGGCTCCGCAAAACCCAAAGAGGTTCGAACTCAGGGGTGTATGCGAAGATCTCCTCCAGCTTCGACCTCAAGCTCACAGCCCCATGGCCTAGCCATATCGAACTCACTCAATCGCGGGGAAGAAGACGAACACACGGATTTACCCAGGTTCGGGCCGCTGCGAAGCGTAAAACCCTACTCCTGCTTTTGGTGGATTGCCTCATGAGGAGGTTTGTGGATGAACTAGTACAGTGGTGAGCAACCTCGCGATGGCACTTGAGTGGTGTTGGATCTCCCCCTTCTACGGTGCAGCCTAGCCTCTATTTATAATGGCCCGGGTCCTCTTCCCTTATCGCATTTTCGGGAAGGGATCCCACAATGGCCAAATTCGAAAGGGGACTGGAGGTACATCTTATCCTGACGAAATGTGGTCTTTGCCTGCAAAGTGGCTGGCAGTGATGCGGAGGTGGGCTTGGTGGTGACATTCGTCCTGCTGAGCCCGTTGGCCTGGTCTTGTTGCACCAGAATGGAAACCTTTGGTGGGACGCCTTGGGAACTCGCGTGCGCCCTTGCCTCCTTTGCACCAAAGAGGAAATTGTCTTCTTCTGTGCCCGCCTGCACCCGCCTGGCCCGGCTGGCGTCACCTCAGCCTCCCGAGGCCGAGCGCTGCATAGAGATTTCCGCTCCTCGGGAGGGGGCCTGGAGAGGCCTCCTCCATCCGGGGCCTTGGCGTCGTTCTCCTCGCGAGGGTGGGTCTCTCGCGAGGGCCTTGTCTTGAGTGAAGCTGCGCCGGGCCGGGCCGGGCCGGGCTGTCGAAGTGGGCCACGCCCAGGCCCGCAGGCAGGCAGGTCTGGGTACCCCCGTTCCTAGAGCGCCGACAAACTACCAGTGCAACTGGAGAGATTACTGTTGCTAAAGAAATTCCCAGGGCAACTCCCAATGTTGCGCCTGAAGAAATTGCAAGGCCAGCTGAAGAAAATGCTGAAGAAACTGTTGCACCATCTTCACCACTTGCTCCCCCAGCAAAATCCTCAAGGGTGAAGAAAATCACACTTCCTTCTGCATCTGAAGCGAAGAAAACCAAGGTTGCGGAAAAAGCTGCTGCATTCAAAAGAAAAGCATCACCAACTGCAGACTCCACAGCTATGAAGAAGTTGAAGATTATGCCCAGTCCTTCAACAGAGCCCATTGATGCTACACCTCTGTCATCAATCCCTGCCTATGAGATTATCCCTTTTGGTGAGGAATATCACATTCCAGTTGATGATGCTGATGAGAATCAATCTGTCGCTTCAGAACCAGTTGATGAAGAAATACAGGTTGATGAAAATGCTCAAACACCTGTGACATCATCCCCCCAGCCACAATTAACCACTGAAGAGGCTGGAGTTGAAGAAATGGAAGAGGATGTGGACATTGGATGCACCACTCCTGTTATACATGATGAATTTTGGGAAGCAGCTCACCCAAATTTCCCAATGGCCACCCCTGTTGCACAGATTCCTCAGTCCCCTACACAAACCGAAGAAATTCACACAGAGACTGAAGAACACCATACTCCTCTCCAGCCACTCAATGAAGAAATTCCAGTTGCATGAGCTAACGAAAATGCTGTCCCAAGTGCACCTGAGGATCATGGCGTGCAAATTCCTCAGAATACTGAGACTGCAATTGTGACTAGGGAGGTTGGGAGACGTGTCAAACCAAATCTTTAGCCCAAGCAAGCACTGCCATTCAAAAGGCGACCCAAATTCCTCAAGGAGAATTTCTATGATGAACACCATTTCTTCACTGGTGCAATCCTTATGACTCCCCGAGGATTCGTCAAAAGAGATTTTTGACTGCTACTCAAGCCAACTTTTACAGTGCCGTGCTATTTTAGTAGGACAAGGTTTTTCAGCATTATCAAATTCCTCATGCTGACATGGAAACTATTCCTTTCTTCACCCCAGTACTAAATGTTCTTCATGATGCTGGTCTGCTGCCATCGACATCTACGATTGGAATGAAGAAATCATTCTTCAGTTCTATGCTACTCTTCATATCTCAGGTGATGTAGAAGATATCAACACATGGGTACTTGACTGGATGACTGAGAACACCCATTACACTACTCCAACAACTGAGTTACTTCGAGTTGTTCCAGTCAGTATTCCCTCAGCTGAAGCCAGATGCCTCTGTGAAGAACCTGAACTTCAAAATCATCTCATGCAAGTACTGATGAAGCCTGTAGCTCCAGGTCAAGCACCTAGAACCTCATTTCTGGTGAAGGATTTGTTGTATGTGCCTCGCACCGTGTACATAATCATGACCAAAAACCTCAGCCCAATCAAGGGTCATAACAATGAAGAAGAGGATGTGGTCGGTGTGATGAAGAATCTGCTATTCAACATCATTCACGGGATTCCTATAAATCTTCATGATTTCTTCATGAGGACATTGGCCAACATTGCTCTGTCTCCCTTTGAACTGAAGCCATATGCTCCATGGATCATGAAATTCATCAGAGCGCGATCCTCAATTCCTTATGAAGCAGATTTTAAGAATCATTCGGTTACCTTCCCCCAATTGAAGTCCTCAAGAGCACATTTACCTCAATTGATGGGAAGGGCAAATCAGTTATTGATGAAGGATCTCGTCCTCTGAATGGTCAATTTTGTTCTGCTGCTTCTTACTCAACCAATGATGACACATCATCACAAGACCCAGCAGCTAGGGCCAGTGCTCAAAAACCTCTTGAAACTGCTCCAAGAGTGATGACTGATCGTGAACTTCTCATCAGTCTTCATCAGAAGGTTGATCGCAATCACAAGTGGGTCAAACGTTAGTTCAAATCAATTCTTCAGAACATGACAGTAACGCAGAACTCAGTGAAGAAAAATCACTACTATGTGCATGAAATCTTCAATCACAGTTGGGCCATACTTGCACATCTCAAAACACCTACAGAACTTGAGGAGATGGATCTTCAGCAGAACTATGACTGGTCTCGACTTCCTCAGAAGAAATTCAAGAAAGTTCAAGTCCCTCAGCTGGTGACCAGTTCATATTCTTCATGTCGTGAGACAGATGAAGATGAAGACATTGATGATACTACGGCTGGCCCTACACCACCAACCGACCTCGACAACGCCGGCGCTCCTCCACCCACCTTCAAGATGAAATTCTTTAGGGACGTTAGTCCTTAGTTTCGTCCCTTTTTGTCACTTGATGACAAAGGGGGAGGAATTTGAGTTAGTCTTCAAGCGGGTCTCATTATATGGGCTATTTTTGTTTAAGTTACAACTCTTGCTCTTCTGAAGTGTTTGTTGGTTGAGTTGTAAACTTAAGTCCGATGGTGGTCTGGTACTTTTGAATTGCCTTCCGCATGCTTATTTCCTCAAGTATCTTAATGCACGCATGCTGAATTTCATCAGACACCATTTTTCATCATTCATTTCAATTTCCTCATGATATATGTTAAATGCGTGTATGGATTACAAGTTATAGGGGGAGATCTCCAAGAGTTTATCCTACCATGTACATTTGCAGTCCAAAGCAAATTCCTCAAATATGCACATCTTCAGGGGGAGTTCCTCTATATCTTGCAATCAAATTCCTCAAACTCAGTCCTTACACTTCATATGTTTATCCCCGTTGAAAACATAACCTATTTGTCATCGATCACCAAAAAGGGGGAGATTGTAAGTGCATCTAGTGCCCCTTAGTGATTTTGGTGTATTGAAGACTTATAGGTTAAGGGACTAATATGTGTGTGAGTGTACATAGGCCCTATAAGTCGCTGAGGATTTTGATATATACGAAGAATGTCGACCCCTAAAAATGAATGTCTTCAGCTGAAGACTTTGGTATTTCCCTGAAGATTTTGAAGCTGAAGAATTCAGTGTGACCTTGAAGATATAAACGAGGACTATGAAGCATGAAGACTTTTGTTTTCATAGTTTCATTTCCTTTCTTTGAGTCATAGGAAACACCGTACTGTTATAGGGGGCCGAGGTAATACTAAGGAAAAATTTCCAACTGATGCTCAACTCAAAATCCTCAACACAACCAATACTTCGAGTGAAGCCTTTGGAAATCTCTTAAAGTTCAGTCAAGTTCGTCAGTGATAGAGACGATGTTCTTCTGGTCTCTGAGAAAATTGGTCTGACTGAGGAGTTAGGATTTCGCCAGTGCGAATTACCTACAGTGAGGAATATGATAAGGCCTGAGGAATTTGATAGTTCAAATTCCGACCGTTGCTGTGCTTTGCGCCAGCTGTCCAGATATTTTATCCACCTAACGGTCATATCATTGGGGGGGCATTTATGTCTTATCATGTCGGGTTGGACACTGGCTATAAATAGCCGCCCCCACGACCACTAGCTAGTTGGCTGCTCAGAGAGAGATTGACACTTGTCATTTGAGAGCAACCCAGTCCTCGAGGACTTTGAGAGTAAATCATCAGTGAGGAAAAAACCCAAAACCCAAACCACCAAAACCCAAAGTTATTGAGCATCACTGAAGAGATTGTTCCTCTATGGAACCAATGCTTTTTACCTTTGAAGACTGTGTATCTTCCAGACGGTTAGGCGTCATGTTCTAGAGCATCCAACAGTCAATTGTGGATCGCAGGATGACCAAGTTTGTGAGGGTTTGGGAGTATACCGTGAAGACTTACCACGAGTGTTGGGCGAGGTCTGTGTGACCTCAGCTCAAGGAGAATATGGTAAGGACTGTGTGTCCTGGGACTGTGTGTCTTTTCGTTTAAATACCAAGCCGCTCCGAACCAGACGTACGACTGTCACAGCAGTTGGAACTGGGTCATCAAATCACTTTCTTCATCGAGCTCCTGGTTTTATTTCCTCAACCCCTTCATTTACTCTAAGTACTTGTTGATGAATCTGATCGTTACTGTTTGAAGAATTTGACTGAAGACTTTCTCGATTTCCTCATCTCTAATTCTTCAGTCAATTTATCTTCAACCTGCTTATCCTGTTCGCGCTATTCATGCTCTGTGTATGCTTCATTTCATCATGATGACTATGCTATTGCTATGTTTCACATGCACTTGAGTACTTATTCCGCTGTGAGTATTTCGTCACTTAGCAAATTCCTCATCTAGTAATTCCTCTGTGACGAATTTTTAAAAATCGCCTATTCACCCCCCCTCTAGTCAATATAACGCACTTTCACTCCATCTCACCTGAAGCATATCACCTACGCTGACAAAGGACAAAGAAAGGTATTGGGTCTAGGTAAGGTTGCTATCACGAAGGATCGACACATGGATAAGGTGATGCTTGTCGAATCCCTCGGATTCAACATCATGTCTATCTCAATGCTTTGTGATCTTGAAATGGTTGTCATCTTTGGCAAATATCATTGTGTTGTCGTCATGGAATCTGACAAATCCAAAGTCTTCGAAGGCTTTAGGAGAGGAGACTTGTACATTGTTGATTTCTCTACAGGTCCAAAGCCGACCACATTTTTACTTGCAAAAGCTTCAAAAGGTTGGCTATGACATCGACGACTTGGACACGCTCGCATGAGGAACTTGCACACATTCACGAAGAAGAAGCACGTCATTGGCATTTAGGGTGTCAAATTCCTCAAGGATCACTTGTGTGGGGCTTGTGACTTGTGAGTCTAGAAAGATGACCAGATCCAAGCATCCCTCCAAGACTATCATGACTACCACTCGTCCTCTTGAATTTCTTCACATGTATCTCTTTGGTCCCACTGATTATGCCACTCTAACCAATGCTGCATGCTTATATGGCTTTGTCATTGTTGATGACTTCTCTCGTTATACTTGGGTGCATTGTCACACCCTGTTTTTGTACCACTTTGCTAAGCTATGATTTTATAAAATTTGGACCCAATTAAAACTTTTTGAGTGCTTGTGACAATTGACTTGATTGCTTGCTTGTGTTTTGACTCACAAAAACTCTCCTAGTCTCAAGACTCATCTCCTTGATCCAAACCCCTTGCCCAACGATCATGCCATGTGTATAGTTCCTAAAACTATTTTTATAAAATATAATTTTGGCCAAAAAGCATTTTATTCAATTTAGGTTTTCAAAACACCCTGAATTGAGATTTGTACTACAACTACTCAAATTAGGGTGAATATTTTACCCCAAAGACTTTATTTGCAACTTACCATATATAAGACTTCCCAAAACCACCAAATTATATTTTTAAAGTTTATTTTCCTATTTTATTTAAAGGCTTTTTCTTAAGGCTAGAAATGGTCTTTCATAGGTAAAAAATATTTTTACGCTTTAAAAATATTTGAGAAAATTTAGGGAAACTCAGTGGACATATTTTTTCCATATATATGAGTTTCGACACATGGTCATGTTCAAAATATTGGACAAAACCGTCCAAAACGCTTTCTGCCTATTTCAAGCATTTGAAATATTTCTATAAGAAATATTCTCCAATAAATCCAGGAAAATTCAAGCATGTCACATATGCCTAATGAGATTATCCTGCAAAGTTTCATTCGAATCCAAATTGTTTTGGTTCATCAAAATCTCCCAAAAAGCCCTCTGACCAGATCCAAACTTGAACAACTTTACATTGTCAAGTTTCTCCAATTGATCTCAAAGTTTATGGGCATGCTCTAATCCCCAAATAATGCCACCAAACCAAGTGGAGCATCAAGGAGAATAGTTTAGCATGATCAGATCTATAGAAACCCGTTTTTGTTGATTTCTAGGGTTTACCAGGTTTGCATTGCCAACTTTACTCATATGAGCTCAAAGTTGGTGGTCAACCTCATTTTTATCTCCTAATTGATCCTGGTAAATCTCATGGAAAGTGGGTCAAACTATCTTGCCCAAACCAGTAGCAAACATCTGCTGGTGGTTTTCTAAAGTTACCTTTTTACAAACTTAACCTGTTCTCCTTGACTCCCCCTTTTTACCACAGCCCCTACTAGTTACCCTCTACCTCCAGTAACAACCCCAGGGCAACAGCTCAATGATTGATAGGGTGAGATCCCCAGTTTTACCTCGCTGGCCTGCTGAAACAGCCACATTTCTACCTCCCCTCTTACTTCTACCCTTCCCTTAGCCTCCAAGTACCCCTAGGGCATCTCCAGAACCCCCTTAGATGCTAATGGAAAATGTGGCCGCGTCCAGAGGCTATTGAGGCATGGCCATGCCGGTCATTCGGGCGCTCTACAGCACGCTACAGTGTGCTCCTGCACTGTAGCCGACCCCAATCCCAGGCCCCGATAGCCTTGGGCCTCCCCCTCGTGTCCCCTGAGACGCGCTTGATGTCTGGGACACGCCTCCCTGTCGGCCCCCTCCTCTCTCTTCCTCCTTCTCTCCCCTCCCGCACGTGTCGAGCGTCGCCGGTTCGGCGAACCAGCAGCTTCACACGCGCGCGCTCCCCCGCTCCCCTCTTGCTTCCCCTGGTTGTAGACGACGCCCAGACATGTCCCCATGATCCCCCGTTCCCTCCAGCGACGACAATGAGCTCTCGGTGCACCGCACCCCGACTATTTAAGCCCTTCCCGATGCCCTCTCTCCCATCTGGTCTCCTTCTTCCTCTCCTAATCGAGCCTCTGCGTCGCTTGTTCCACCACCCAAAGCCCCGGTGCTCAGGATCGAGCCGAGCTCCACCGCATCGGGACTAAGGTAATCTTCGAGTATAGCCCCTCTTCGGTGTCCTTTACTTCCCCTCTGATCTTCCCTCGCCTTCCTGACGCGGTCCCCTCTCTCCTCCGCTCTAATTGCAGCCTGTATCATCGACGGCGGCCACCTCCCGAGCTCCTTCGCCGCGGCCTCCTTGTCGCCGGTGACTCGGGACACTCCGGCGACCACCTCGACCACCATATGAACAGCGGGTTTGCAAGGAGTCCATCCCTGTCGTCGGATTCCCTCACCGTGGACGGAGTCTTCGCCGGTGAGCCTCGCCGTCCTCTGGACAGAGGTTGACGATGACCTGCTAGTGGGCCCCGCTCGTCAGCCTCTGCCTCGCCCCGCCTCTCTCTCCCTCTCGCTGACGCCTAGGCCCCGCGCGTCAGGTTCAAACTTAGCGTGGCACGCGCGCCTGACTCGACTGGGTTGTTGTCGCTCTGGACCGGCCCACCTACTGGCCAGCTCTGGCCTAGGGCGTAGTGCCCTTTTCCTTTTTATTTTTCTGTCAATGTCCAAAAATTCCACTGGGTTAAATAATTCTCCAAATCCAATAATTCCAACTCCACAAATCTTGTAATATTCCAACCTATTTGATTATGCCACTTGTGGAAACTTTAGAAAATGTTCTATACACTGTTCTTATTTAAAACCCTGTTTTAAATATTAATAATCTCTGTTAAAATACTTTTCACCATTTTTGGTACTTCAAAACCAAACCCTAATAATTTTTACAATGCTAGTATACACCCTGGTATTTTACAAAAATGGTTTGACATTTTTCTGAGTGCTATTATTTTCTCTTTTTTTACCGCAGTCTTATTTTTGCCCGTTATTGTTGCGACGATAGATTGCGTTGTTGACGAAGGAGTTGGATCAGAAGATTTCGAAGACCTCGAAGACTTTGTTGAGCCAGGCAAGCATCCCTTTGACCATGTCTAAGAAACCTTTTCATGCATGTCATATAGCACTTGATATTGATTCATCGAAATCATGATTATTATGGTGACCACCTTTATGGGTTGCCTCCGTTACTTTCCTCCGTTACCTTCTACCTAGAGTTGTGTGGGCGGGAAGTAGATACGTTGCCAAATAGTTGCTACGCAAAGTTGGACAGGAATACGCATGGCAATGGAAACAAAAGAGTTTTCAAAGACTTTTCGAAAACCCTGTCGGGTGCCACTAATGCCCGAGAGAGATGTTGAGCTAGGTAACCACTTGATTAAGAAGTGGTGTACCGAGGAAAGTAGTGTGTTATTTTCAAAAACGGATTAGATTTAAGATTTGCTGATCGTCCCAACCTTACATGTATAACCACGATACCCCTTATGGGATGGGGCTTTGTTGATTACTTTGGTCGATGCTAGCAGAGATTCCACATTACTAGTGGCGGGAGTTACGTGGTCACTCTCGTACGGGGTCGTGCCTAGGAGGATGACCATGGGCTGTTTTCACAGACACCGGTCACACCGTTGGTCCCTTCATGGATGATACTTGTGATGTACATCATGCGGGCTGTGTGCCAACGAGTGGACTCTTTGTTTAGTGTCGTCAAGGGAAAGGCGTTGTCCGGGTGCTTACCTCAGATACGTAATATACCGCGAGTCGTGAATGACACAGAAGTTCCCCGACTTTTGTGGGTAAAGTGTGCAACCTCTGTAGAGTGTAAAACTATTCAAATAGCCGTGTCCACGGTCAAGGAGAGTTGGGTGGTCCTTCTTAAACTATGTCCAGATGTTTTCAAAAACTTGGTGTGTGTGTGTGGGAAGAGAATAATTGAGTTGAGTCATGATGACTTGACGTGATGATCGAACATGAGATGTTCAACTGTCGATGTACCAAGAAACGGGGTCCTGAACACCCGTGTGCACCAGACACTGCAGCCTCCAGACCGGCAAGACCTTGACGGGCACAAGCATTCCCCCAATAACAACAACTAAGGGCCAAGCAAACCCAGTAAGACCCCTTGCCAGGGGCTCAAGGACGCACACACCCGCCAAAAACTCCCCCGCCAAGGCTCAGCTCCACGTCGCCAGGATGGTTGTCTACATCGACCAGGTGACGACCGAGCAGGCAGATAGGTGGAACCGGCTGGGGCGCATGGCAGCGCGGAGGGATTTACAACAACTTTAACGACACCTGTCCTATGGCGTGGGAAAAGAATAGAAGGTAGCTGGGCCGATGGCACAGAAGGCGATGCAGTCCTTGCCGGGAGATGTCGCCAGCTTGACACCTCACGTCGCATTCAATGCGCCTGTCCTACTCCGTCCGAGTTAGGTATTTCCCACTACCACCTCGTCTGACACTCTGGCAAGAAGTAGTATCCACTGTTCGCCAGGTGTAAAGACTATTTTGCCACTGTGGTAACCCCATCATCTATAAAAGGAAGCCCATGGCTACCTTTAGAAAGGTCGAAACCATGTTCACTCTACACGTGTAGCTGCACTTCTGAGGTACCTCTTGCCGGGATTGTTGTGCCTTGTATTGTGAATAACCATAATCCACGAGAACACATGACGTAGGTGTCGGTGTCAAAACCGGCGGATCTCGGGTAGGGGGTCCCGAGCTGTGAGATTAGGATCGATGGGTAATAGGAGACGAAGGAAACGATGTTTACCCAGGTTCGGGCCCTCCTATGGAGGTAAAACCCTATGTCCTGCTTGATTGTATTGATGTGTATGAAGATTACAGAGTCGATCTACCTCGAGATCAAGTAGCCAAAACCCTAGATGAGCTTATCTGCCCTCTACAATCCAAACCTCCTGGTTTATATAGACACCGGGGATACCTAGGGTTTACACATGATAAGTCTTCAGCCGGATGTAAAGACGCCGATCCTCTTATCTTGACTTGGAGTGCACGCTGCGTCTTCAGAGGTTTCCTTCTAGAATATGGGGTCGCCGCATATCCGGCCATTTCTGTGACAGTCAGAGAGCGGCCCACCAAGACGGCCTGTGAGAGATAGGCCGGCGGCCCGAGGACCCCTTAGTCCAGGACTCCCTCAGTAGCCCTCGAACTAGCCTCCAACGCCAGGGGTCAAGACACCAGTAGATTCGCGTGATCGGAGTCTTCGGATTGCGGGGCAAGTTCTTTTCCCCCTTTACGATCGGCTGGCTCTAGTCCGGCCGCCGATGATACATAGTTATCCGAACATGTAGTTATCCGGACACCATAAGTTGTTTAACCTCGAAGGCCAAACGTCAAAGGGTGAACAGTATTTCGTGACAACCTTTCTGACGAAGCGTCGTGGCCCGTCACGGCCGCTGAGCAAGTTACCAAAGCTCGATTCGCGGTTTGAGGCCGTTTCTCCATTGGCACGTCTTATCAACATGTAGATCGTGTCCCGTTTATTACGGGATATGTTCAATGTCCTGGGTTATCCCACGCGCGCATAACAGCACGATTGTTTCGGGAAGCGGCGAGGCCTGCGGCGTAGTAAGAGGGAGGCTCTTGGTATTACGGCACCCCATAAAAGGGAGAAAACCCCCCAAGGCCTATTCACGCTCCAAATTCGCACCCTTTGCCTCCTCAACCTTCCCGAGCTCTGAGAGTCCAGATCCAGTTCTTCCTCGATCCTTCCTCCGAGTTCGGCCATGGCTGGTTCAGGCTCCATGGGCAAGTGGGAGGTTTCCTCCGTCACCGACAACGATATTCAGGAGCTTAAGCGTGCCGGCTACATTTCCGCCGACATCGCCCACCGCGCCCCAGAGGCGAATCAGGTGGTTCCCACTTTGAAGCCAGGCAAGAGGGTGGTGTTCGTCCCCCATTTCATCCGGGGACTGGGCTTCCCGCTCCACCCCTTCGTCAGGGGCCTCATGTTCTTTTACCGGTTGGACTTCCATGATCTCCCCCCGAACTCCTTCATGCACATCTCGGCATTCATCACCGTCTGTGAAGCTTTCCTGCGGGTACAACCGCACTTTGGCCTGTGGCTCAAAGCATTCAACGTCAAGCCGAAGACAGTTGCGGGCGCGCATGCGGATTGTGGAGGGGCGGTGATCAGTAAGCTCCCCCGTGTCGAGTGGCCGGATGGCACCTTCATGGATACGGTCAAGATCTGGCAAAAGGAATGGTTCTATATCACCGAACCAAGGAGCGTGGACTGGGCGGCACCTGCGGAGTTCAGATCCGGACCACCCACGAGGCTAACCTCGTGGCTCAAAAAAGGTCTTTACTGGGGGTCGGCCACAGAGGTAAAATTGCTGCAGAAGCGCATCTCCTCGATGATCGAGGCCAAAATCGAGCTGGTCAACGTGATCCAGGTCATGCTCCGACGTCGTCTCCTCCCCTGCCAGCATCGGGCCTCCCCAATGTGGGCTTACCAGCTTAGGGACCCGGCCACCGTGAGCCAATTCTTCTGCACTACCCACGAGAAATTGTGGAAAGCGATGTTCAAGCCCTAGAAGAGCTGGCCGGCCGTGCAGGAGGACACTGGTCTCGACGCAGAAACCCCTCCTACCAAGGTATGATAAACTTTAATTCTCCGGCTCCATTTTTTGACAAAGAGTTGAACCCCTTCTCCCTCATCTTCGCAGAAATGGCTGAGCAAGGCCGAGCAAATCGACTGTCCGGCCCCGTAGCCCGAAGACCCTCGATCTGATCTATTGACGGAGATGCTCGTCGTGGCGCCGTATTCGGCGCCAAAGAAGAAGGACAAGAAGAAGAAAGGAGAGAAGAAGGAGGCCCGAGAGGGTCTTCGTCAAAAGGGTCTTCCGGACTCTTAAGTCCGAGGAGACCCATGCTTCTTCTACTCACGAGGAAGAGCACGAGGACGAGGGGGAGTGCGGCTCCCCCCTCACAAGGAAAAGGGCAGCGTCAGAGGATGTCGTGGAGGATCTACCTCCTCCGGCCCCGAAGAGGACATGCCGGACAAAGGCAGTCCTGGCCGATGATAATTCAGACTCCGATAAGGAGTCTGAGTCTTTTGAGAGGGTTCCCCGAAGGAACCCAAGGGCTAAGCCCCCATCCCAGAAGTATAAATCCGAAGACCCGCTGGATGACTTATATAGAGCTTTTGATGCCAAACGGACGAGCATCTTTCAATTTGCAGCCCCCCGCACGATCTCCCCACCGATCAGGTTTCAGATGGGGAGTCTCCACCCGGCGAACTAGCGGAAAGTGGGACTGCGTCACACCCTATGCCTCCCGAGGTCTCGAAAGAGGCCGCGGAGGTGTTATCGTGCCGGGCTCCTTCCGAGCCGAACACCGGCGACGGGGGTGACGACGTTATGGCTGAGGTTAATACCTCGGCCGCTGAAGACCAGGAGAGGGAAACTCCCCTGGCAACTGAAGAGCGGGAACGGAGTTCGGCCCAGCCCCCTCCGAGGGTATCTCTGGAGCGCTCTACGCCTCCGGGGGTGCCAGCTCAGTCCCCGACCGGAGGGAGGGTTGGCGGGTCAACACCGGTGCCGCCCATGACTGGGTGGCCGGCCGTGATGGAGGAAGCTTTATCCGGCTCCTCCATTGCCAAAGATCACCGCGCCCTTATGGGTGCGGTTTTGCAAGGCACTCAGTCTGTTGATAGCAGACTGAAAGAGGCCTTCAACGGTCTCTTGACGGGCTTCAAGGTGAGCCACATAATACTCTTTCTTCCCGAAAAGGTTAACTTACTGAATTTATGCAACTCTTATAAGTGTAGTAGCCCCCGAGCCCTGGGTGAGTTTGAAAAACCCACCCGGGGGTCGAATGTCTGAATATCAGAAATGATGCTCAAAGCACCCTTTGTTCCTTACTATTCTAAGAGCTCCGAAGAGTACATAGCAGAGGGTCTGAATCTGACAGCTCGGGAGTTTTAATGCACATAAGTTGTTTTGTAGGCCTCGTCGGCGGCGGCGACCTCCAACGCAATGGAGCTTGCCGAGCTAAATCGGAAGCTCAAGAGCTCCGATGAAGAGCTTGATCGCCTGAACAAGAGGTTCGACGAGACGCAAGGTGAGTCTGAATTGTATCATTCGGGTCTATTTGTCCATCCTCACTGATTGAGATATCCGGATTGTTATCCCTAATTGTATTTACTGATTGTTACCATAGTTGTGGCCGCGGAGGTCAAGAACCTCAAGGCCAAGTTGGCAAAGGCGAGGCAGGAGGCCGCGGATGAGAAGGCGGCGGCCGAACGAGTGGCAGCCGACCTGTCGGCGTTAAAAGCCATGAGCGAGAAACATGAGGCCCAGGTGGTGGAGGTGCAGCTGGAGCTCAAGGATGCCAGCACGAAGTGCGAGGCCCTTGAGCAAAAGAACGGGGACGAGGCCA
Source organism: Elymus sibiricus (assembly GCA_039707655.1). Lineage (NCBI taxonomy): Eukaryota > Viridiplantae > Streptophyta > Magnoliopsida > Poales > Poaceae > Elymus > Elymus sibiricus. The sequence continues at coordinate 212,255,022 of CM077665.1, read as the reverse complement.
CCAAACTATCCTCGCTGAAATCCAAACTCAAGTCGGAGCGAGTTGAGAGGCGGTTCTTCGAAGAAGAACTCCGCCAAGTCAAGGCGATCGCAGATGGTAAGCCGTACTTACTGCAGTGTGCCTTTGGTGGTAACATGTTTGCATTGCTCACCCGGGTGTGGCGTTCCTCAGGTGCTTTTATAGACCTCCCGAGGAGTGCAGCGGACGCGAACAGATACTTCGCCTCTCGGGATGGGGATGTCGAGCATCGGCTGTTCTGGGCGCAATTTCAATCCCCCGAGCATCCTCCCCTCCTGAGCAAGCATATGAAACAACTAATGGAGCTGCACAGGATGGCAGAGCCGGCCATGAGGGACCTCTCCATCCGGTTGTGGCCTGTAGAGCCATTGCAGAGCAGTTACTTCGGATTGGTTCAGAAACTGTGCGACGCCGCGCCTCGGATTGACGCTATAAAGCGTTCTACGTGCATCGAGGGGGCTCGGATGGCCGTTGCAAGGACCATGGTGCACTGGCCGAAGATCAAGCCGACCGAGATGGCCACCGCACCTCCGCCCCCTGGGAAGGAGCATAGGCGCCCCGAGAAATACTTTGCCACCGTGATGGATGGTGCTCGGGCGATAGAAGCTCAACGCCCTAAGGATGTAATGTATGAATGAACGTTTTGTCTTGTATCCGATGACTGTTCCGCTTTATAATGCGATTGCATGGTTTATCATGTCTTTAAGCTTTGTATTATTTTGACTCTTGTGTGGCCGTTTTCTCTGAAAGTTGTGAGTCGTCGGCTTCAACTCCCATGTAGATACTACACGAGGTGTTTCTACCTCCGCATTGCGACCCTTAGCCGACGTGTCGGTGCACGAAGGCGGTAGTGCGAGGGGAACAAGGCAATTGGACTATGTTGCTTTAGTGCTTTCACTTAGCCGTAGGAGCTTGACTGCGGGGGCTGATGACCAGCCCCCAGTGTTGTGTGATATTCGGATACACCGAGGTTGAAACCAGCATCACATGGTTTGTAATAGTACAAACCCTTCGTATAACATGGAATAACCTCTATCGATTTTTAGTTTGACACTTATGCTCAGATTGCAGACCAGTTCTTGCTTATTATGACAGTCAGTTTTCGGCTTTCTCCACTGAGGTACTTGAGGAGGCAAGCTGGAAGCACAATCGCAGTGGTTCTCCCTTTACCCTTTTAGCCGAACGGGCGAAACGTAAGAGGGCAAACACAGGAGCCGGGCAACCAAACCATTGACCCAAGACATAATTCGGAACCAATTCATATAACGCGACATCCGAGGCGCCGAACACATAAACAATAGTGTCGGGGTGATGCTTAGGGCGATTTTTATAGTCAAGCCCCTGGTCTATTAGCCGTTCGCATTGTAACATCGGTGAGCAGAGAACAGAGTATGTGACATAAAATACAGCGAGGAGGCCATAAAGGATGGTCTTTATTTCTGATAAATTCTTACAACCAAACTGCCGAAGAAACTGTTACAGGTATGTTGGAATGAGAAAAATAAAGCTTACAAAGGAGCGTTTTTACCCGGAGCCTTCGATAGGTGGCTTGACGTCCTCAATTTGCCCTGTCGCATGTCTGCTCCTTTGCTCCCGAGGGGGTTGCGTTCCTTTAAAGGTGATTGATATCGGCGAATGGACCTTTGGAAGGAGATCTTGAGAAGTCGCCGAAGTGTGGACGAGTTGACGCATGAAAGGTCCTAGATGGTACCTGTGGTTTGTCCGAAGACATGTGTTGGCAGCAGTTCGGTCCAGCCGAACACTTTGCCTTTCATAGTGGGTCCCCACAGCAGCCATGGTATTTTGAGCGCGAAGTTGTGCCTTCTTGGCACATATTTTGCGGGAACTAGGGCTGTGCTGTGGGGTGCGTATCCCTATTTTGGTTGGGCGGAAGATGATTCCGGGAGTTCGGTTTGAGACTGAAATCGCTTGCTATCATGTCGTGCCTTTATGGCTGTGTTGGGCGCCGGCCTACCATCGCCGTACTGGAATTCAGCTGCCAGGGCCGCTGTGTGCTCCTCAGTTCAGAGAGAGCGCTCTGTGTTGCCGTTGACAGTAATGACCTCCCTGGGCCCGGGCATCTTGAGCTTCAGGTACACGTAGTGGGGGACGGTGTTAAAGCGAGCGAATGCCGTGCGGCCGAGTAGGGCATGATAACCGCTGCGAAATGGGATAATGTCGAAGATCAAGTCTTCGCTACGGAAGTTATCGGGCGAACCGAACACTACTTCTAGATTCACGGTACCCGAGCAGCGGGCTTCGATGCCTGGGATCACTCCTTTAAAGGTAGTGTTGCTGGGTTTGATCCTTGACGGATCTATACCCATATTTTTCACCGTGTCTGAGTGAATCAGATTAAGAATACTTCCTCCGTCCATGAGGACTCTAGTGAGGTGATACCCATCGATAATGGGGTCTAGGACGACGGCTGCCGAACCTCCGTGACGGAAACTGGTCGGATGATCCCGTCGATCAATGGTGATCGGGCAAGCCGACCATGGGTTATACTTCGGGGCTACGGGCTCTACGGCGTAGACCTCCCGAAGGGCGTGCTTCCTCTCCTTTTTTGGTATGTGAGTGGCATATATCATGTTCACAGTTTTTACCTCTGGAGGGAGCTGCTTTTGTCCTCCATTGCTTGGACCGCGGGGATCGTCATCGTCCTCGCTGCGTGGGCTCTTGCCTGGCTCCTCGGTTGCGAGTTTGCCGGCTTGTTTGAATACCCAACAATTATTGTTGGTGTGGTTAGCGGGCTTGTCTTGGGTGCCGTGGATCTGGCATGGCCTATCCATGATTTTGTCCAGCCTGTAGGTCTGTCCCTATTACCTTTAGAAGGTTTCTTCCGCTGTCTAGATTTTGGGTTGCGGAAAACGGCATTGACGGCCGTGTCCTCCGGATCGCCGTTGTTGTGCTACTGTTTGTTTTTGTTGCGCCGTGATTTCCCATTTCCATCCCGAACTTCGGAGGTGCCGGGGTCTTCGGGGTTATGGCTTCGTCGAGCTAGCCAGTTATCCTCACCCGCGCAAAAGCGGGTCATAAGTGAGGTGAGGGCGGACATTGTCCTCGGCTTGTCCTGGCCGAGCTGACGGGCTAGCCACTCATCCCGGATGTTATGTCTAAAGGAGGCTATTGCCTCGGCGTCCGGTCAGTCAACGATCTAGTTTTTCTTGGTCAAGAACCGATTCCATAATTGACGAGCTGATTCTCTTGCTTTCTGGACAACATTGCTCAAGTCGGAGGAGTCCGGTGGCCGGACATAAGTACCCTGGAAATTAGATCGGAAGGCGTCCTCGAGCTCTTCCCAGCTCCCGATAGAATTCTCAGGGAGACTATTTAACCAGTGCCGAGCTGGCGCCTTTAGTTTTAGGGGTAGATACTTGATGGTGTGGAGATCATCACCTCGTGCCATATGAATGTGGAGGAGGAAGTCCTCAATCCATACGGCTGGGTCTATTGTCCCATCGTATTGTTCTATGTTAACGGGTTTAAACCCTTCAGGGAACTGATGCTGCATCACCTTGTCTGTGAAGCACAGTGGGTGGGCAGCGCCTCTGACCCGAGCTATGTCATGCCTATGATCGGCGGTAGGTCGGGCCCGGTATTGTTCCCGACCTCTATCGTGGCAGTCGAGGCAAGACCGGTGCCCATCCCGTCTAGCGAGGGGGGGAGTACCCTGTAGATCCGTAGATGGATCTTGTGTGGCCTGCTCTGTAATCTAGGTCCTGTCGTAAGTCATACCTGTCCTCAGGCCCTGCTAGCTCTTTTCCTCTCCTGCGGGGCACCGCAGGTCTGTACTCGGCCTCGCTGGCCGTTCTATCCCGTCGGGGAGGGCGGTCCGGCCGGTCTGTCGGATTTCGGGCTCCGCAAAACCCTAAGGAATTCGAACCTAGGTGCGTGTGCGAATATTCCCCAACAGCTTCGTCCCCTCCAAGCTCACGACACAATAACCCTGCTCGATGGCGAGGAAGACGATGGCACACAACAGTTTACCCAGGTTTGGGCCGCTGCTGTCGGCGTTCTAGGAACGGGGGTACCCAGACCTGCCTGCCTGCGGCCCAGGGCATGGCCCACCTCGTCAGCCAAGCATGGCCTGGCAAGATTCCACTCAAGACAAGGCCCTCGCGAGGACCCCAGGCTCGCGAGGGAGAGCGGCACCAAGACCAGCAAGGAATGGGCCTCCTCAGGCCCCCTCCGGAGCGGCAGAGATCTCTATGCAGAACCCGGCCTCAGGAGTCAAAGATGACGCAAGGAAGGACAGGTGGGCGCCAGCACGCCAGGCAGAGCAGTTTCCCCTTTGGTGCAAAGGGAGCGAGGACGTGCGCGGGTTCCCAAAGCCTCCCCAAGGTTTCCATTCTGGTGCAACGAGACCACGACCACGAGCCCCGTAGGACAGATGTCATCGCCGAGCCCACCTCTGCATCATCGACAGCTACTTTGCAGGCGGAGACCACCTTTGGACATGGCGGGGATGTACTCCTGTCCCCCTTCAAATTTGGCCGTTGTGGGATCCCTTCCCGCCATTGTGATAAGGGAAGAGGACCCGGGCCACTGCTATATATAGAGGCTAGGCCGCACCGTAGTGGGGGGAGAAGACACCAACACAAGACAAGGCGGAGAGCCAAGAACACCGCTCGAGCACCCTCGCGAGGCTCGAAACCACTGTACTAGTTCATCCACCACACCTCCCCGAGAGGCAATCCACCAAAGCAGGAGTAGGGTATTACGCTTGGCAGCGGCCCGAACCTGGGTAAACCACCGTGTAGTCACCATCATGTAGCGAGCTAAGTAGGGAGAGGCCGCAGGGAAGCTTCGTACACGCCCCTGTGTTCGAACCTTGAGGGTTTTGCGGAGCCCGAAATCCGACAGCTGCGAAGCGTAAAACCCTACTCCTGCCTTTGGTGGATTGCCTCACGAGGAGGTTTGTGGATGAACTAGTACAGGGGTGTTCTACCTTGCGGGTGTGTTTGCGGGGTGGTTGCTTCGTCCCCTCTATCGGGCTACCTAGCCTCTATTTATAGCGGCCTGGGTCCTCTCCCCTTATCGCAATGGTAGGAAGGGATCCCACAATGGCCAAATTTGAAGGGGGACAGGAGGTACATCTTATCCTGACGAAAGGCGGTCTTCGCCTGCAAAGTTGGTGGTGGTGAAGCGGTGGTGGGCTCGCCGGTGACATCCGTCCTGCCGCGCTTGCTAACCCGGTCTTGTTGCACCAGAATAGAAACCTTTGACAGGGCTCCTTGGGAACCCGCGTTCGTCCTTGTCTCCTTTGTACTAAAGAGGAAACTGTCCCCTCTGGCACGCTGGCGCCCGCCTGGCCTGGCTGTCGTCACCCTTGACCTCCTGAGGCCTATCGTTGCATAGGGATCTCTGCCGCTCGGGAGGAGGCCTGGGGAGGCCTTCCCCTTTCGCCTTGGCGCTGTCTTCCTCACGAGGATGGGCTCCTCGCGAGGGTCTTGTCTTGAGTGAGGCCGCGTGAGGCCGTACGAACTGCCAGGTGGGCCACGCCCTGGGCCGCAAGTAGGCAAGTCTGGGTACCCTGGTTTCCAGAACGCCGACAGTAGCCCCCGGGCCCAAGGCGTGCTCGAGCTGGCTTCGAGGGGAAGGTTGAAGGAGATGGCCCGGAGCGCCGCGGGCCCTTATTGCTTGCGGGCCAGGTTTGGTGTGGGGTGCTTGGTGGGGCGCGGGTGTCCCTGCCCCGTGTCTCCTCGGGAACTGCCCGAACCGACAAGAGCCTGACGTCCAGCGCTGAGCCATTATTGCTTTCCTCTTCCACGCCCTTGCTCTTCTTTCTAGATCTCCATCCCTTGCGAGAACCTCCCCAGATCTCGACACCGCTCCATCCTCCTTCTTGCTCACTTGGCCCCGAAAGCTGCTCAATGGCTCCTGCCGGCAAGTTGAAACTCGAAGCCCAGAGCTCGGCTTCTGCTCCTATCTCGCCGGCGCTCTCAGAGTCCACCATCGCCAAAGACGGGGACCTCACCCCGGTGCTCCCATCGACGGCAGATGACTCCAATGAGTGGGGGCGGACCTTGATATGGTGCGGCTCTGCAGAGAGACGTCGCCTGGCCAAGTCAGCCTACCCTTTCTTCCTCCACAGTGTCTTCTCTGGGCTCGTCCCTCCCTTCTCCGCGTTCTTCACCGCCATCCTTGAGCACTATGAGATCCAGGCCCTCCATCTTCAACCCAACTCCATCCTGCTTCTGTCCGTGTTTGCCTTCTAATACGAGGCTTTCGTGGGCGTGAAGCCGTCGGTGGCCCTGTTCCGCCATTTCTTCAGCTTGCGGCTTCATGACGGAGCTCAGTGGTCGGCATGCGTCTCCTTCGTCGTGGTCCAGAGCGGGAACATGCTCTTCAAGGCCGGGAAGAAGGTGGAGAACTTCAAGAACCGTTGGGTCTTCTTGGATCTCAAGGGCAACGACCCTCGCCTGGAGCTCCCTAGGGTGCTGCCGGAGAAGGTCCCGGCGTGGAGCTTCGCGAAGCTCTCCGACCCCCGAGCCAAGCCCGTTTTGGAGCGGGTCCTTCGAGACATCAGCGCCAGGAAGCTGACAGGGGGGATGATAGTGAAGGAGTTCCTGGTGCAGCACCTGGCGCCCCTCCAGTCCCACTCAAGGCCCATGTGGGACTACCAGGTTGTCGGCGATGACATGAGGCTCCGTTCTGCGCTCCTGACCCCCGTGGAGTTGAACAGGGTTGTGACGACCCTGCTCAACGGCGATCCCGGGGACCCTCCTGAGGCCTACGCCCCGCTGTACTGCCGCGATGACAAGGCTGACCTGGTCGCCGCGATGCCCAGCTTCGACGAGCTGGGGCTCTCTCCGGCCGAGAGATCTGGCGCCCCTGTGGAGTTGTCCTCTGACGACATCGTCGATGGAGAGGACTCGAAGGAGATGGCAGATGACAACCTAAAGGAGGTATCTCCTCCGTCGCGGAGTGCCCTTCTCCGCGGCTTCGATGACGATGACACCGGTGAGCCCCCTGCTGCAAGTCCTCCTGCCGGGTGACCCCGAGGAAGCGCGAGGCAGGGCCTCCTCCGGAGTCCCCAGTTCGCGTCGGCAAGGTGGCCGAAGCGCCCGCCTCACCCCTACCCGAGCCGCTGCTCGTGGGCGAGGTGGCCGTGTTCGGGGTTGGCATGACCTTGCCGGCCGTGGCCACTTCGAGTGGTTCCACCGCTCCTCCACGCAGCGGGAGCTCCTCGAAGAAGGACGGAGGCCTCCCCGCCTTCGCCGATGTGGAGAGAAAGAGGAAGTGGGTTGACGTTGAGGAGTAAGTAGTCCCGCTTGGTTTCTTGCCTCATTCCTAAGGTTTATGCACTGATGGGCCTCTCTTTGTCTGACAATTAGGGGCGCCACGATGCCGACGTCGAGGAAGCAAAAGGTCGGCGTCAAGCTAAGGGCGCCCTCCGACACGACGCCCGTTCCTGGTGCCTTGCTGCCGCCTGACGAGGCGCCAGACGTCTCAGGCGAGGAGGCCCGCAGGGCGACTCTCCTTGTCACAGCCGCGGAGCCCCCGATGCCTACTGAAGAGGCCATCCCTGCCCTTGGCGGCATGCCCGTGCTGCAGCCCGAGGGGTGTAACAGCCCAGGACCGACGCTCCAGAAGATTCACCTTTTATTCCGTTCTCGTCGTGTGATTCGTTTCATTGTCGCATTCATCATCGCATCATTCGCATCATCTGCATAGCATTGTCACTCGTTTTTGAAAACTTGCATCCATTCGTAGTCGTCGGTTCTCTCCGTTCGTGTCGTGGACCGTTCGAGACCAACCACACACGCACGCACACGCGGCATCGTTAAAATATTGTTTTTAAAAATGCGCGTAAAATATTCTCGGATTGGGTCGAAAGTTGGTGTGTGGTCTTAATATATTGTAGGTAGACTGCCTGTCAAATTTCGTCGCAATCGGAGGTCGTTTGATACCCGAAAGGTCGACCGTAGCGGCACCGTCGCAGGTTTATTCGTCGGACGGTTTCGGTATTTCAAGATTCGATGCCGGGCCACAATCTCCCTCTGATCTCAGCCCATGGCCACTCTACATAGCCACCAAGCCCAGCCAACCCACCTCTCCGACTTGACTGTCGGATCGTCATCGGACGGACGCAATTCATCCCACCTTAGGCCCATCCACAAATATATAGACCCTAGTCCATCTCTAGACCAACCCTAATTTTAGGGATTCCCTCTGTTGTCTCAGCGCCGCCGCACTCCAATTCCCCTCGGGATCCATCCCCCAACCAGGGGCCTCCGACCACCTCCCGCAAATTTAGCGCCGGCCAACCCCCAACTCCACCACAGAAACCCCTCCATCCAATCCCGTGGGCGCCAGAGCCTCTCCTCCTCGAGCCGGACGCGTCCAGGGGACCGGAGCACCGATATGCAACTGCGTCCGTCCCTCGCAGGAGCCAGTCCTGAACCCCGCCGTGCCTGCAGCCAGGAGCCTGAGCTCCGCTCCAGCACCTCACTCCCGAGGTCTCCCGGCAGGAGCTTTGCCACCTTGCTGTCTTCAACGACGACCAGGTCACGTCGTCGTCCCTCCCCTGCTCCTCTTTTCTTCCTTCCCTTCTGTTCTTCTCCTCCAGGTCTCACCTTGTTCCCTCCCTCTCTCTGCAAACCATGAAGAGGAGCGCCGGCCAGGGAGCAAGCAGCGCCACCAGGGAGCTCCATCGCACCGGATTGGCCACCTCCATCATCAGGTCGCCGGCCACCCCTCTTCCTCCTCCATATCTCTCATCTCCCTCGCGAATCCCTCTCCCTCTTTATTCTTCCTTCCCATGTTTCTTCTCTGAACTCTCTGTGTCCCTTTCTTTCTTCAGGCTACAGAAGCGCCATGGCAGCCCGAAACTCGCCGTCGACCGCCCTCACGCCGTCGGACCTCGCCGTCGTCGGGAATGGGATGGCCTCCCCTGGATCCATGCCTCCTCGAGCCAACCCCGAACGTCCCCGTGCGTCTTCACCTCGAGACCACCTCAGCCCGCGCCGGAGCGCGCCGCCGCCAGTGACCACCGTCTCTCCCTAGAGCCCCTTTTTCCTCTCTGGTGCTCCCTCCCTCGATCATCTCTCGTCCGCTCTGTCCCCAGGCCAAACAGGAGCTCGCCATGGCCTCGGATTCAGCCGCCGCATCGCCAGCTCGCTGTTGCCCAAGTCCGGCTGGAATCCGGCGGGATACAAACCGGGGGAACCTCCCCCTCGCCTCCAGGACACGCCAGTGCCCGGAACCGGCCTCGCCCCTCTCCTGCATCTCGCCTCCAGCCGCTGCTCACCTCGCAAGGTCCGGTTTTCCCTGTCCAGTTCTCTGAATCCGAGGAGAAAGCATGGCCTTTGGCTAGTGCAAAGAGATATGCGCCTTGCTTTGTTCGAATACACCACGCCATCTCAGCTGGTCGGCTTGCTCAGTTAGAACCAGGAGGTTCTGGGTTCAAGTCCCAGGCGGCTCATTATTTTTGCCAGGGTTCGTTTTCTTTTGCACACATACACACATGGATTCTTTGGCCGATGCTACTCCTGGGACGTTGCACTATGTTGCTTCTGGCCCATGTATTTTTTTCCTTGTCCATTGTGATGTAGCTATCTTCTAGTGCATACATAATTGCAGATTGCCATTGATTTGAATTGTTAATAACTAAATATCCATGCCTCAAGATAAAATATGTCATATATGTAAAATTGGTGGACTTTCATGTAGTTTCACAATTTTTTTAACTTTCATGCATGTTTAAAATATTTAAACTTGCTGGTTGCTTCAATTTGCATAAATGCCATGCTAAAATGATTTATTTCATAACTAATTAACCGTAGCTCCATTTTTAATGAACAATATATGTATCTTGCTTAGAAAAAAAACGTGTAGAATAGTTTGGTCCTATTTATTTTGCTATTTAATAAACATAAAACATGGTTATTTCAGATCTGGACCAAATTCCTAATTTGCATGTGGGGTCATTCTGGAAATGCTATATGTTGCTTCCGGCCTCATTTAAAATGCCTAGATGATGTAGTCTTACATGCTTCACTCTTGCCTGAATAAACAAAATTTAAAATGATTGTTTGGTTAAAACAACTTTAACCGCATTTCTCTTAATATGGAGAGTTATTATTTTGTTATATGCATGTTCTCCTTCTCCATTTAAAATTGCTTAATTCCTTCTTCACCGTATGCCATGACCACCCATGTTTAACAACATTTAATATTGTTGTGTACCTAAACGGGAATAAACTAAGTAATTCAAATGTGGAGTTTCGTCAATATGCAACTCGTTGCATATTGAGCTTCACTTAATGTGTAGTGATGGATTGTTGTGATTGCCATGTCTTGCATAAATAAACCGGACATGCATCATGTTTGTTTGCGCATCATGTCATGCATATGTTGTGGTGTTGATCATGTGTTGATTGTTGTTTTCGGATTGCTTCTTCTCGATAGAGTTTCGAAAGCGTTCGGAGTGTGAGGATTCGTTCGACTACGTTGGTTCGTCCTCTTCATGGACTCGATCTTTTTCAAAGCGGGATCTCAGGCAAGTTGACCATTTCCCTGGATACCATTACTATCTTTGCCATGCTAGATGTCTCGTTTCTATTGCTGTCTCGCTACCTACAACTTGTATGTCAAGCCTCCCAAATTTCCATGAAAAGCCTCTAACCCCTCCACATCCCAGCAAAACATTGTTTGGCTATGTTACCGCTTGCTCAGCCCTTCTTATAGCGTTGCTAGTTGCAGGTGCAATTGTTTCCAGCTATCACAATATTATTGCTATTTAATTTAATGCACTTATATACTTGATAAAGGGTGGAAGGCTTGGCCTTTTGCTCGGTGTTTTCTTCCACTCTTGCCGCCCTAGTTACTTGTGTACCGGTGTTATGTTCCATAATTGAGCGCTCCTAACATGCTCGGGGCTGTTATGGGGACCCCCTTGATTTTCGTTTTAGGATAAAACTTGTCTGGCAAGGCCCAACATTGGTACTACATTTGCCCAACATAATAACACTGATAATTAATTTGACGCATAGGGAGTTAGCGCTACCCGAGGTTCGTTATTCAACCTAATACAGGGGGGCCAGTGCTGCTGGTGCTGGTCCAAATTAGAGCACCGTGCGGGGCCAACTCGGGGCAACTCGGGAGATGTCTATCAGGCCACCGTACGCTTCGCTTATCCGTCGTGTCCTGAGAACGAGATACGCGGCTCCAATCGGGTACGTCAACACGTCGGGCGGTCTTGCTGGACTTGTTTTACCTTTCTCGAACATCTTGTGCGAGGAATTCCGAAACTTTGGGCTATCTCGAGGTTGAGGTTTTCCAATGGAATTGCCTAGGAAGATCACGAGATTCGTGGTCGAGGTTATTCCCGCTGCGTGTGGTTAGTTTGTGATGGATGAGTTGGAGCACCCCTGCAGGGTTAAATCTTTCGAAAAGCCGTGCCCGCGGTTACATGACAACTTGGAAACTTTGTTTAACACCCAGTCATAGCAAACTTGAAGTAAAATCAAATAAAATACACCAACCGTGTGCGTAACCGTGACTGTCTCTTCTCGGAATTTCTGAACCGAGAGAGAACACGGTGGGGTTATGTTTGCTCGTAAGTAGGTGTTTAGGATCTCTTAGAGATCATTGCGAGTTCACGTCCGTTTATTCGACAATCATCCCCCTTTATTCTTGTACTCGTAAGTTAGCCACTCAAATAAATGCTTAGTGCTTGCTGCAGCCTCACCACTTAACCATACCTCACCCATTAAGCTTTAATAGTCTTGATACCCTTGGAAATGAGATTGCTGAGTCCCTGTGGCTCACAGATTACTACAACAACAGTTGCAGGTACAGGTAATGCGAAGTTTTTGAAGTGAGCGCGATGCTTGTTTGCTTTGGAGTTCTTCTTCTTCGTCGTCGATCTAGGATGGGTTCCAGGCGGCAGCTTGGGATAGCAAGGATGAATGTCATTTTATCGTTTGATTTCGTCCGTAGTCGGACCCTGCTCTTCTGTATGATGTTTGGATATGTTGTTGTATTGATGTGAAATTGATGTAGCTTGTGACGAGTGTAAGCCAATTCCATATACTCATCTCTTCTTTACATGTACTTGTAATGATATCTATTCTTGCGAAACGATGAGATGCGCTTCTATCCCTGTCGAGGCCCTCGTGCCAAAATTAGGATAGAACCGCATCTTGGGCGTTACAAGTTGGTATCAGAGCCTGTACCGACCTAGGAGCCCCCTTGATTGATCGAACTTTGGCCGAGTCGAGTCTAGTGAAAAACTATTTTGAGTCTAGTTATATATCGGAGACTAGGTTTCTTTTACTCCTCTTCTATGCTCTGGTGAGGTATTCGACTTAGGAATTTTGATTCTACTCCTCTTCTCGCTCAAATTTTTTTAGGATCACGCGGGTATTTTGGAAACTATATGATGCCGATGTGATGGAGTTCTGTCTTGGTGCCTCCGGTCTGACTTGATTTCTTCCGGGGAGTTGAGCTCCAAGGGATTCTTGACACATCGTTATCATTCAGTTTCCTTAGTATCTCAGGACGGAGGATGTTCGAAATTGCTTCAATACTTTTCGTGATAAGATAAGGCTGGAGTCACCTAGTACTGGGGAGGCGTCCGGGGTACTGCCATGTTTAGTATCGTTGTGATTACGAGTGTCTGAGGTAGACGAGTTTGCGGAGTTTCTTGGATTATGGTGTAGAAGGTTGCGGGTGCAGTTGTAGCTGATTACCTTGGGTACATTCCTGGGTCCGCAACCCGAATCGCATAAACAAGAAAGACTTCGGAAATTCTTAGGTGGGAATTCAAGTGGTTACCTAGGATTATCTTCCGCAGATGATGATGTGAGGTTGGGGTTCGACATCGAGTGGTTCGCTTGTTGATGGTCTTTCTTACAGCGGTTCTCGTTGTGTCTTAAAGAGTCCTTGTAGCTTGCTACGACTCGGGGACGCTTCGTATGTCGTGTGCACTGCCTTGTACATGATGGCTACTGTAAGATCGAGCCCGTGTGAGCCTTACCATGAAAATGTCGAGCGAAATCTCTGTCATATATCTGTTTACGGCTTAATTTGCAAGCCTCATCCTTTGTTTTGTTGGAATATGGTAATTCGAGTTGCTTCGATGTCAAGTGGTGATTTCATATCTTTTCTAAGCTTTGTTCTCATATTTTTATGAGAATGCTAATCCTTTTGTTCAACCGGAGTTGTCATGAAATTCTTTCAACCGGTGTGCTTCTCTTCAAGTGAATTCATCCCTCTCCAATATTTGCAAGATTAATCCTCTTATTCCTTTCCGGAGTTCGTCTCATCTGTCTCAAGTTGTCTTTCTTTTCCCCACCCTGCCGCCCTTTTTCTTCAAGAATTAAATTCTCATTCGAGTGCCTTTTCTATTCATGTGATGCTTCCTCTGTCTTCTCTTCAGTGATGTATCCGGTGATTCGTTGTGAAGATGCTCAGTGCTCAAGTTTATCATTTCTTAGTCTTCATCTTTGTTTTCTTTTGGTGGATTCAATTCAAGCTTTCGGTGTTCATCATATTCTTTTCATTCGTTAAATGTTTTTCATATGGGAATTCTTGTCCAAGCCTCTCTCTTTTATTCATCTCTCTTTATTCTATCCAGAGTGCTGAAGATATCTGAGAAGATTCGTGTTATGGTTCAAATCCTCTTAAGTGTTTCGAGGTTCTCATCCTCATCAAGTTCTTAATTTGTACCGGTGCAATCTCTCTTCTAAGCAATTGTTTCAACGGTGATCTCTTTGAGTGGGCTCATAACCCACAGCTTTTTCCCCAGGATCTTACCTGGCTCTTTTAATCTTTCCGGAGATGTCCTCAAGTTCTTTCAATATGACGTAAGAATGAATTTCATCAGTCATATCCCATCTCGAAGATCGCTTCTAAATCATTTTCATCGTTGGCTCAACCTTTCTTCATTCATTGTTCCGGAGTGCCTCAGGTAATTCCTGGTGGTGTTTCTCGTCATCATTCTCAGTGTGGAAGACCGAAGAAGAGTTTCTCTTAAATCTTGTCCCATTCTCTTGAAGATTCATGGTTTCAACTTCGTGTTATCCTATAAAATTGTTTTCGATCATGAGAAATTCTTTTTATATCTATCCGGAGCGTTTCAGAGTTGTTTTGATTTCTCGATCCTCTGTAGGCCATCATTTCAGAAGATTTCTTCGTTCTCAGCTTTCAGCTTTCATTCTCAAATTCTTCCCATTGTTGTCTCTACGTTCGTGTCTCAATTATTCCGGTGCTTCATTCAAGTTTTCTATTCGGCGGATCATGATCTCTTCGTCCTCATGTATCTCCATTCATTCGTTGTATCCTCATTCATTGGCAATTCTTACCGGTGTTCTCGTTCAAGACTTCCTCAAGTTTGTGCTCTTATCTATCCTCAATCTTTGCAAGAAGAATAAGTCGTATGCCAAATCCGTTGCTTGTCATCAGTTTAACTTGATGAAGGATAAGCATAACATAATTCTTATTCTTATTTCATCGGTTATTTCAATCCTTCTTCCGGAGTTGTTCATGAGATCTATTCTCGACTCTAAGTTGTTCATCCTTGCTTTTCCGGAGTCTCAAGTTTTTATCAAGTATCTCATCGTGAAGCTTCATCTAAATATTTGCTAGGCCTCAATATTATTCTTTCTACCTTCATTTCTTTTGATCATTCTTTCATATACGGAGGTCCTCATAGTAGTTCTTCAAGTATTTATTCCTTCCCAATTGTTCTTCAAGATTCTTGTTGGAGAGGCTCAAGTATCATTCGTCTTGTATTTCAAGTGCAATTCTTTCTCCCTTATCTTTTGAGATGATGTTATAGCATTCTTGATTCATGAGGAGACTCGAAGAGAATTTGTTTCAAGAATGAGATATTTAAAACAATCATGTTCTTCCTTGGAGTTATTTTGGTTTGTATTTCACCTAAAGCCTTTCCTAAGGATTGTTGCTATTTGCGGTGTTGTCATGATCCAAGTTTTCAATGTGTCCTTTTGGTGAAAGAGTTTTCCATATCTTGTTGCTCCCAAGTAATCTTTGTTTCTGTTAGTGGCTGGTTGTCACCTCATAATTTGGAGATGTTTTCCATAAGCCCACAACAAGTTTTCTTTCGTTGTTGAATTCCCAACAACTCCGTTCAATCTCTTTTATGTAAGGATGCTTTAAATTCATTTGGGGTAGAAGTTGTCATTTTCTTCTCTATTCTTTCCTTCGATGTAGCTTCTATTCTTATGTTCCGGAGGCATTGTCATGTTGCTCTCTTCGCCCATCATATTGTTTTCTCAAGATCATGTTCTTTCCTCGCTGGTCCATCCAACCGAAGTGTTGTGCCATGTTCTCAAGTTCTCTCCATCTTACCAAATTTTGTCCCTCTATCCTAACGAAATGCTGTCGAAATTTCTTTTGAATTTCTTGCTTGTTTCTCATATCATCCTTCATCTCTTCCAACCTTCATGTTTCTATGCTTTCACTTGTTTGTCAAAGAAGCAACTAAGCCTTACCTCTTCCTTTCGTCTTCCTCTTCCCCTTCTCATTCTAAGATCTCGGGTCGAGATCTCTTGTAAGTGGAGGAGAGTTGTAATAGCCCGGGACCGACGCTCCAGGAGATTCCCCTTTTATTCCGTTCTCGTCGTGTGATTCGTTTCATTGTCGCTTTCATCATCGCATCATTCGCATCATCTGCATAGCATTGTCACTCGTTTTTGCAAACTTGCATCCGGTCGTAGTCGTCGGTTCTCTCCGTTCGTGTCGTCGACCGTTCGAGACCAACCACACACGCACGCGCACGCGGCATCGTTAAAATATTGTTTTTAAAAATGCGCGTAAAATATTCTCGGATTGGGTCGAAAGTTGGTTTGCGGTCTTAATATATTGTAGGTAGACCGCCTGTCAAATTTCGTCGCAATCGGAGGTCGTTTGACACCCGAACGGTCGACCGTAGCGGCACCGTCGCAGGTTTATTCGTCGGACGGTTTCGGTATTTCAAGACTCGATGCCGGCCACAATCTCCCTCTCATCTCAGCCCATGGCCACTCTACACAGCCACCAAGCCAAGCCAACCCACCTCTCCGACTTGACCGTCGGATCGTCATCGGACGGACGCAATTCATCTCACCTTAGTCCCATCCATATATATATATAGACCCTAGTCCATCTCTAGACCAACCCTAATTTTTAGGGATTCCCTCTGTTTGTCTCAGCGCCGCCGCACTCCAATTCCCCTCGGGATCCATCCCCCAACCAGCGGCCTCCGACCACCTCCCGCAAATTTAGCGCCGGCCAACCCCCAACTCCACCACAGAAACCCCTCCATCCAATCGCGTGGGCGCCAGAGCCTCTCCTCCTCGAGCCGGACGCGTCCAGGAGACCGGAGCACCGCAGTGCAACCGCGTCCGTCCCTCGCAGGAGCCAGTCCTGAACCCCGCCGTGCCTGCAGCCAGGAGCCTGAGCTCCGCTCCAGCGCCACACTCCCGAGGTCTCCCGGCCAGAGCTTTGCCTCCTTGCTGTCTTCAACGACGACCAGGTCACGTCGTCGTCCTTCCCCTGCTCCTCTTTCCTTCCTTCCCTTCTGTTCTTCTCCTCCCGGTCTCACCTTGTTCCCTCCCTCTCTCTGCAAACCATGAACAGGAGCGCCGGCCAGGGAGCAAGCAGCGCCACCAGGGAGCTCCATCGCACCGGATTGGCCACCTCCATCATCAGGTCGCCGGCCACCCCTCTTCCTCCTCCATATCTCTCATCTCCCTCGCGAATCCCTCTCCCTCTTTCTTCTTCCTTCCCATGTTTCTTCTCTGAACTCTCTCCGTCCCTTTCTTTCTTCAGGCTACAGAAGCGCCATGGCAGCCCGAAGCTCGCCGTCGACCGCCCCCACGCCGTCGGACCTCGCCGTCGTCGGGAATGGGACGGCCTCCCCTGGATCCATGCCTCCTCGAGCCAGCCCCGAACCTCCCCGTGCGTCTTCACCTCGAGGCCACCTCAGCCCGCGCCGGAGCGCGCCGCCGCCGGTGACCACCGTCTCTCCCTAGAGCCCCTTTATCCTCTCTGGTGCTCCCTCCCTCGATCATCTCTCGTCCGCTCTGTCCCCAGGCCAAACAGGAGCTCGCCATGGCCTCGGATTCAGCCGCCGCATTGCCAGCTCGCTGTTGCCCAAGTCCGGCCGGAATCCGGCGGGATCCAAACCGGGGGAACCTCCCCCTCGCCTCCCAGGACACGCCAGCGCCCGGAACCGGCCTCGCCCCTCTCCTGCATCTCGCCTCCAGCCGCTGCTCACCTCGCAAGGTCCGGTTTTGCCTGTCCAGTTCTCTGAATCCGAGGAGAAGGCATGGCCTTTGGCTAGTACAAAGAGATATGCGCCTTGCTTTGTTCGAATACACCACGCCATCTCAGCTGGTCGGCTTGCTCAGTTAGAACCAGGAGGTTCTGGGTTCGAGTCCCAGGCGGCTCATTATTTTTGCCAGGGTTCGTTTTCTTTTGCACACGCTCATTATTTTTGCCAGGGTTCGTTTTCTTTTGCACACATACACACATGGATTCTTTGGCCGATGCTACTCCTGGGACGTTGCACTATGTTGCTTCTGGCCCATGTATTTTTTTTCCTGTCCATTGTGATGTAGCTATCTTCTAGTGCATACATAATTGCAGATTGCCATTGATTTGAATTGTTAATAACTAAATATCCATGCCTCAAGATAAAACATGTCATATATGTAAAATTGGTGGACTTTCATGTAGTTTCGCAACTTTTTTTATTTTCATGCATGTTTAAAATATTTAAACTTGCTGGTTGCTTCAATTTGCATAAATGCCATGCTAAAATGATTTATTTCATAACTAATTAACCGTAGCTCCATTTTTAATGAACAATATATGTATCTTGCTTAGAAGAAAAAAACGTGTAGAATAGTTTGGTCCTCTTTATTTTGCTATTTAATAAACATAAAACATGGTTATTTCAGATCTGGACCAAATTCCTAATTTGCATGTGGGGTCATTTTGGAAATGCTATATGTTGCTTCCGGCCTCATTTAAAATGCCTAGATGATGTAGTCTTGCGTGCTTCACTCTTGCCTGAATAAACAACATTTAAAATGATTGTTTGGTTAAAACAACATTAACCGCATTTCTCTTAATATGGAGAGTTATTATTTTGTTATATGCATGTTCTCCTTCTCCATTTAAAATTGCTTAATTCCTTCTTCACCGTATGCCATGACCACCCATGTTTAACAACATTTAATATTTTTGTGTACCTAAACGGGAATAAACTAAGTAATTCAAATGTGGAGTTTCCTCAATATGCAACTCGTTGCATATTGAGCTTCACTTAATGTGTAGTGATGGATTGTTGTGATTGCCATGCCTTGCATAATTAAACCGGACATGCATCATGTTTGTTTGCGCATCATGTCATGCATATGTTGTGGTGTTGATCATGTGTTGATTGTTGTTTTCGGATTGCTTCTTCTCGATAGAGTTTCGAAAGCGTTCGGAGTGTGAGGATTCGTTCGACTACGTTGGTTCGTCCTCTTCATGGACTCGATCTTTTTCAAAGCGGGATCTCAGGCAAGATGACCATTTCCCTGGATACCATTACTATCTTTGCCATGCTAGATGTCTCGTTTCTATCGCTGTCTCGCTACCTACAACTTGTATGTCAAGCCTCCCAAATTTCCATGAAAAGCCTCTAACCCCTCCACATCCCAGCAAAACATTGTTTGGCTATGTTACCGCTTGCTCAGCCCTTCTTATAGCGTTGCTAGTTGCAGGTGCAATTGTTTCCAGCTATCACAATATTAATGCTATTTAATTTAATGCACTTATATACTTGGTAAAGGGTGGAAGGCTTGGCCTTTTGCTCGGTGTTTTGTTACACTCTTGCCGCCCTAGTTACTTGTGTACCGGTGTTATGCTCCATAATTGAGCGCTCCTAACATGCTCGGGGTTGTTATGGGGACCCCCTTGATTTTCGTTTTAGGATAAAACTTGTCTGGCAAGGCCCAACATTGGTACTACATTTGCCCAACATAATAACACTGATAATTAATTTGACGCATAGGGAGTTAGCGCTACCCGAGGTTCGTTATTCAACCTAATACAGGGGGGCCAGTGCTGCTGGTGCTGGTCCAAACTAGAGCACCGTGCGGGGCCAACCCGGGGCAACTCGGGAGATGTCTATCAGGCCACCATACGCTTCGCTTATCTGTCGTGTCCTGAGAACGAGTTACGCGGCTCCTATCGGGTACGTCGACACGTCGGGCGGTCTTGCTGGACTTGTTTTACCTTTCTCGAACGTCTTGTGCGAGGAATTCCGAAACTTTGGCCTATCTCGAGGTTGAGGTTTTCCAATGGAATTGCCTAGGAAGACCACGAGATTCATGGTCGAGGTTATTCCCGCTGCGTGTGGTTAGTTTGTGATGGATGAGTTGGAGCACCCCTGCAGGGTTAAATCTTTCAGAAAGCCGTGCCCGCGGTTACGTGGCAACTTGGAAACTTTGTTTAACACCCGGTCATAGCAAACTTGAAGTAAACTCAAATAAAATACACCAACTGTGTGCGTAACCGTGACTGTCTCTTCTCGGAATTTCTGAACCGAGAGAGAACACGGTGGGGTTATGTTTGCTCGTAAGTAGGTGTTCAAGATCTCTTAGAGATCATTGCTAGTTCACGTCCGTTTATTCGACAGTCATCCCCCTTTATTCTTATACTCATAAGTTAGCCACTCAAATAAATGCTTAGTGCTTGCTGCAGCCTCACCACTTAACCATACCTCACCCATTAAGCTTTAATAGTCTTGATACCCTTGGAAATGAGATTGCTGAGTCCCTGTAGCTCACAGATTACTACAACAACAGTTGCAGGTACAGGTAATGCGATGTTTTTGATGTGAGCGCGATGCTTGTTTGCTTTGGAGTTCTTCTTCTTCTTCGTCGATCTAGGATGGGTTCCAGGCGGCAGCCTGGGATAGCAAGGATGGATGTCATTTTATCGTTTGATTTCGTCCGTAGTCGGACCTTGCTCTTCTGTATGATGTTTGGATATGTTGTTGTATTGATGTGAAATTGATGTAGCTTGTGGCGAGTGTAAGCCAATTCCATATACTCATCTCTTCTTTACATGTACTTCTAATGATATCCATTCTTGCGAAACGACGAGATGCGCTTCTATCCCTGTCGAGGCCCTCGTGCCAAAATAAGGATAGAACCGCATCTTGGGCGTTACAAGGGGCCAGCCCCCGAGGGCCAGCTGGGCGTAGGGTCGTCCGCCCCTTCCTTGTCTGTGGTGGCGGTGCAGCCACCGGCGTCTTCTGTCCTTCATGCTTCCACCTCTCCGGAGGCGGCTCCTGCCGCCGCACAGACGCTGCCTCCGGGCCGTGCCTCGGTGCCACCGAATCGCGGCCCTCTAGTCCAGTCAAGCACCCTGGACGGGGCCTACTCCATCTTGGATCAGGTCCGAGATGCCCTTCGTGGCGTCGACGATCGCCTTGCAAGGGAGCACCTGGGTCTTCTTTCTGGGTGGCTCCAATCTGACGCCTCGGCCGTGGCCCTTTGGGGCCATGCCGAGTCCGCCACAGCTGTGAGCAGGGAGGAGGCCGTGTCGACCAGGGCAGACCAAGATGCGGCACTGGCTGACGCAACGTCTGCCATGAAGGGCTGTGACGAGGGGGAGGCCCGCCTGAAGGCTCTTCAAGAGGACAGGTCTGTGCTTTCAGGGAGGCTTCGCCAGCGGGAGGAGGACCTCAAGGCCTGCGAGGTCAAGCTCGTCGATCGTGACTCTGCGCTATCCATGGCGGCTGTCGACCTGGCCACCGAGCGCGAGCAGCAGGACAAGTTGAAGGAGGAAGTGGCTGCGGAGAAGGCTCGGCTTGCCTCCAGGGAGGAGTCCCTTGCCGTGGCTGAGGAGAGGAAGGCTGCGGAGCTCGAGGCCTTCCCCCCCGTCGAGCTCAGGCTCCACCGGGCACTGCAGTCCTTCTGCCGAGGGGGATTCACAGAGCCCCTGGCGGCTCCTGAGGGTGGCTTCGTTGGGATTTCTTCAAAGCTCGCCGAAGTGCTTGAGGGTGCCGTCGCCAGGCTGGAGGACGTCTTGGAGAGTGAGTGCCACGACCACTTCTCCGAGGCCGCGACGCGCGTCTTAAGCCACCTCTACCTTCGCGAGCCGAGCTTCGACTTCAGCTCCGTGATTCGCCCGGTCAATCCTAGGGTTCGTGCCGCTACAGCGACAGCCGTGGAGGGCGCTGTCGGTGTCAAAACCGGCGGATCTCGAGTAGGGGGTCCCGAGCTGTGAGACTAGAATCAATGGTAACAGGAGAAGCGGGAGACGATGTTTACCCAGGTTCAGGCCCTCCTATGGAGGTAATACCCTACGTCCTGCTTGATTATATTGATGGTATAAGGGTTACAGAGTTGATCTACCTCGAGATCGTATGACTAAAACCCTAGATGAGTTCTGTTGGTCTACAACCTAAAACCCTCCGGCTTATATTGACGCCGAGGGTACCTAGGGTTTACAAATGGTCGGTTACACGTCGAAGGGATAAACATGCCTATTCGCTACTCCAAACATGGAGGACAAGCCACGATTCTCGAAGCTTCCACCCTGGAGACAGGGCCTTCAATCAATCCAGTGCTCGGTATGCGGCCCATATAGTCCGGCCCATAAGAAATAGGTCGGCCTCCCGAGGACCCCTTAAACCAGGACTCCCTCAGTAGCCCCCGAACTAGCCTCCAACGCCAAGGGTCTTAGCTCCAGCTACTTCATATGATCAGAGTCTTCGGCTTGCGAGGCGAGTTCCTTTCTCCAAATAGTGATCGGCCGAGTTTAGTTCGGCCTCCAACGACGTGTAGCTTTCCCGATCATTGACCGTCCGAACACCAAGAATAACTCGGTCTTGAAGGCCAAACGTCAAGGAGTAAAGAGTGCTCCCTGACAACCTTTCGGATGAAAGGTCACGGCCCACCACGACCACTGAACCAGTCGTAAAGACTCGATTCGTAGCTCGAGGCCGTTTTTATCAGCACGATCCATCAATGCACAGATCGTGCTCCGTTTCACACGGGATATGTTTAATCATGCGCGTATAATGGCACGCACGTCTTGGGAAGCGGAGGGATTCACGGCGCAGTGAAGGGAGGCTAACCGGCAACAAGCCCAATAAAAGGGGAAGAAAACCCCAAGGCTTAACCGCACTTCCCATTCGCATCCCTGCTTCCCCAATCTCCTGAGCCTCCAGAGGCCAGATCAAGGTTTTTCACCCTTCCTTCTCCGAGCTTAGCCATGGCCAGCTCCGGCTCCAACGGCAAGTGGGAGGCTTCCACGGTCACAGACCAGGATATCCGGGACCTCAAGGACGCCGTCTACCTCCTCGCCAATATCTTCCACCGCGCTGCGGAGGAGGTCCATGTGATCCCCACACTCAAACCAGGCGAGAGGGTGGTTTTCATTCCTCGCTTCATCCGAGGATTGAGCTTCCCACTCCACCCCTTCGTGAGGGGCCTCATGTTCTTCTACGGCCTCGACTTCCACGACCTCCCGCCGAACTCCTTCATGCATATATCGGCCTTCATCATCGTCTGCGAGGCCTTCTTGCGGGTCGAACCACACTTCGGACTATGGCTCAAGATATTCAACATCAAGCCGAAGTGTGTCGCAGGCGCACACGCAGACTGCGGCGGGGCGGTCATCAGCAAGCTTCCCCGCGCAGTACGGCCATCCGGCACCTTCATCGACACCATCAAGACTTGGCAAAAAGAGTGGTTTTACATCACCGCGCCAAGGGAGGAGGGCAGAACTATTCCTGCCGAATTCAGATCTGGCCCCTTGACCAGATTGACCTCATGGGTCCGAAAGGGCCTCGACTGGGGGGTCAGATACCTAGGTGGATGACCTACAGAGGGGCATCGCCTCCATGATCAAAGACAACATCGAGCTGACCAATGTGGTCCAGATTATGCTCCGGCGGCGCATCCTCCCCTGCCAGCGCCGGGACTCTCCTATGTGGACTTACCGGACTGACGATGATCCTACGATTCGTCAGCTCTTCCGCACCACTCGGGAGAAGCTGTGGAAGGCGCTGTTCAAGGCGTAGGAGAAGTGGCCGGCCAAGAAGGAGGACCAGGGCCTGCGCGCCGATAAGCCCCCCCCCCCCGAGGTATAGCACAGTTTTATTTGATCGGCTTTGTTTTCCTGAAGAAAATCTAAGTACTTTCTGATCACTTCCGCAGGAATGGTTGAGCAAGGCCACGGGCATCAAATGCCCGGCTCCACAGCCCGAAGACCCTAGGTCCCCGCTGCTGTCGGAGATGCTCGTCGTGGCGCCTTACAAGGCGCCGGAGAAGAAGGAGCAGAAGAAGAAACCAGGCCGAGCAGGCCTGCGCATCAGGGACCAGCCAGGGGCTGTGTTCGAAGAAACCCACGCCTCCTCGAATCAAGAGCAGGAGCACAAGGGTGAGGGGGGACGCGATTCCTCCCTCGCAGGAAAGAGGGCAGCGTCATCGGACGCCTCAGAGGAAGTACCTCCTCCCGCCCCGAAGAAAGCTTGCCGGACACAGGTAGTTCTATCCGACAAAAGTTCAGACTTGGATACCGAGTCCGAGGCCTTCGAGAGGGTTCCACGAAGGAACCTCAGGGTCAAGCCCCCAGCTCGAAGGTAAAGATCCGAAGACCTCCCGAGCTATTAGCGCTGAGTTTTGAATGTGACTAACACGTGAACGCCTAATGACTTGCAGCCCACCGCGTGTTCTCCCCACCGATCAAGTTTCGGACGGGGAGACCTCGCCCGCCGAGCTAGCGGAGAGCGGGACCGCATCACACCCCTCTCTTCCGGGCGCCGCGAAGGATGCCGCAGAGGTGTCATCCCAACAGGCTCCTTTGGAGCCGGACACCAGAGGTGGGGGCGATGACGTCATGGTCGAGGCTAACACCTCGGCCGCCGAAGACCCGGGGGAGAAGCCCCTCCCGGATACTGAGGAGACCGGACGAGGAGATGTCCAGTCACCTCCAAGGTCGTCTCCGGAGCACACCGTGCCTCCGGAGGCACCGCCTCAATCCCCGGTTGGAGATCGGGTCAACCGATCCCCACCGGCGCCACCGACCAATGGGTGGCCGGCTATGGGGGAGGCTGTG
Source organism: Elymus sibiricus (assembly GCA_039707655.1). Classification (NCBI taxonomy): domain Eukaryota; kingdom Viridiplantae; phylum Streptophyta; class Magnoliopsida; order Poales; family Poaceae; genus Elymus; species Elymus sibiricus. The sequence goes on along the minus strand of CM077665.1, from coordinate 212,230,923 downwards.
TCAAGCGCCTCCATCTCCGGGGAGCACCGCACCCTTATGGGCGCGGTATTGCAGAGCATTCAGTCCATAGACAGCGGACTGAAGGAGGCCTTCAACGGTCTTCTGACGGGCTTTCAGGTGAGCCACGTAATGCTCTGTTTTGTGAAATATTAATTTCTTTGTGTTATCATTATACACATGGCAGCCCCCGAGCCCTAGGTGAGTTTGGAAAAACTTACCTGGGGGTCAATAATAGACCATTGTCCGAACTATGTACAAGACAATATATGTTCGGAACGTTCTAACAGCCCTTAAAAGGACCGGACACAGGATCATATTTATGACAGTTCGGAAGGTTTGAACCCATGTAACATGATATGGTTTTGTTTTTTACAGGCTTCGTCGACGGTGGCGGCTGCTAATGCCGCCGAGCTGGACGAACTAAATCGGAAGCTCAAGAGCTCCGAAGATGAGCTTGACGCTCTGAACAAGAGATTCGACGAGGCGCAAGGTAAGCCGGATTAGAGTATCCAAATTCTTCATTACCGCACTGTAAACGCAGTGTTTTTGATATGTTTAATGCTTACGCAGCCTCGGCGAAGGAAGTAGAAAAGCTCAAGGCCCATCTTGAGAAGGCGAAGCAGGAGGCTGCGGTTGAGAGGGCGGCGGCCAAAGAAGCGGCTACCGCGCTATCCGCCTTAAGAGCCACCAACGACAAACATGAAGCTCGGGTGGAGGAAATCCAACAGGAGCTCAAGGACGCCGGCCAAAAGTGCGAGGACCTTGAGCGGAAAGGCAAGGAGCAGGCCGCTGAACTATCCACCCTGAAAACCAATCTCCAAAAGGAGCGGGTGGATAGGCGGTCTTTTGAAGAGCAAGTCAGCCAAGCCAAGGCTATCATGGATGGTAAGCCATATTTATTGCAGTGTGTCTTCGGGGATAGCAAGTTCGAGTTGCTTATCCAAGTATGGCGTTCCTCAGGCGCCTGCTCGGACCTCCAAAAGAGCACAGCGGATGCGAACCAGTTCTATGCTTCGCGGGGAGAAGGAGATGAAGCTCGGCTGTTTTGGGCGCAGTTTGAAGCCCCCGAGCGCTCTCCTCTTCTTGTTGAGCAGCTGAAGCAGCTGATGGAGCTACACCGGATGGCGGAGCCGGCTATGAAGGATCTCTGCATCCGTCTATGGCCCGACGAGCCACTGCCGGGCAGCTACTTCGGCCTGGTGCAGAAGTTGAGCGACGCCTCGCCCCGGTCGATGCGCTAAGGCGGTCCTCCTGTATCGAGGGAGCTCGGATGACCTTTGCGAAGGCCAAGGTGCACTGGTCGGGGCTGGATCCGATGAAGATAGCCACCGCCCCTCCGCCTCATGGAAAGGAGCATAGGCGCCCTGAGCTATACTTCTCCGGAGTAATGGAGGGTGCTCGGGCGATAGAGTCGCAGTGTTCGAGAGAGAACATGTATGAGTAAAGCGTTGTAATATGTCCGAAGACCTTTTAACGTGTTTATATTTAAGATGCATGGTTTATCATGTCTTTCGTGTTTTTGCATCCTTTATAACTCCTGTGTGGCCGTTAAAACTAAAAGCTGCGAGTCGTCGGCTTCAGCCCCCGTGTAGATACTACGCGGGGTGTCTCTGCCAACGGACTGTGACCCTTAGCCGAGCTATCGGTACCCGAAGGCGGTAGTGTGGGGCGGACAAGGCAATCGGACCATAATGCTTTATTGCTTTCACTTAGCCGTAGGGGCGCGAGAAAGGAGTGCGGGGGGCTGATGACTAGCCCCTAGGTGTTTGTGATGTTCGGATGAACCGTGGCCAAAGCCTATATCACATGGTTTGTACTAATACCAAACCCATCGTATGACACGGAATAACCTGTAACGAGATTTAGTTAAGCTCCGATTCGCAGACCGGTTCTCGCATACCATGACAGTCGGTTTTCGGCTTTCTCCGCTGAGGTGCTTGACCAGGCTAGCCGGAAGCACAATCGAAGCGGTTCTACCTTTGCCCTTTTAGCCGAACGAGTGGAACATAAAGGGCAAGCACAGGAGCCGGGCAACCCAACTATTGACCCAAGACATAGTTCGGAACCAATGCATATAAAGTGGAATTCCAAGACGCCGAACGCAAAATCAGTTCTGCTTAGGGCAATTTTCTTTAGTTCGAGCCCCCGGTCTATTAGCCGGTTGTAACGTAAAGTATACCAAATAGGTTCGCAAGAAGAGAGGGAAAATAGAGAGTGCGCCAAAAACAGCGAAGTGATCATGCATGATACATCTGTATTTTACTCAACAACTCTTATTATTCAAATTGACGATACAACTGTTTATAGGTATTAAAAATGAAATATAAACCTTACAGGAGGGGTTGTACCAAGGGTCTTCGATAGGTGACCTGACGTCCTCGATGTGCCCTGTAGCTTGTCCGCTCCTGCATTTCCCAGGGAGTTGTATACTGCGATGGGTGTACTGTTCGGTGAGCGGACTTTGGAGAAAAGTCTTGAGAATTCGCAGAAGTGTGAATGAGCTTTACGCCGGAGCAGGTACTTTATGGTACCTGTAGTGTGTCCGAAGACATGTTGATGGTGAGGGTTCGGTCCAGCCGAACACTTACCCTTTAATAATTTTTCCCCACCGCTGCCCATGGAATTTTGAGCGCGAAGTTGTGCCTCCTCGGCACGTACATTGCCGGTTCTAGGGCCGTGCGATGGGGGGCGAGTCCCTATTTATGGGGAGAAGAAGGTTCTGGTACTTCGGGTTGAGACTGAATTCGCTTCCCAGCCTTGGGTGCCTTTACGGCAGATGTCGGCGTTTGCCGATCATCAGTGTAATGGAATTCGGCCACTAGGGCCAACGCATGTTCCTCAGTTCGGAGGGAGCGCTCTGTGTTGCCATTGACAGTAATGACCCCCTTGGGGCCGGGCATCTTGAGCTTGAGGTATGCGTAGTGTGGGATGGCGTTAAAGCGAGCGAACGTTGTACGGCCGAGCAGGGCGTGATAGCCGCTGCGGAAAGGTACGATGTCGAAGATCAAGTCCTCGCTTCGAAAGTTATCGGGCGAGCCGAACACTACTTCCAGGCTCACAGAGCCCGTGCACCGGGCTTCGACGCCTGGGATCACTCCCTTAAAGGTAGTGTTGGTGGGTTTGATCCTCGACGGATCTATGCCCATCTTTTTCACCGTGTCTGAGTAAATCAGATTGAGGCTACTTCCTCCGTCCATTAGGACTTTAGTGAGGTGATACCCGTCTATGATGGGGTCTAGGACGAGGGCGGCCGAACCCCCATGACGGATACTGGTCGGGTGGTCACGTCGATCGAAGGTGCTCTGGTATGCTGACCATGGGTTATACTTCGGGGCTACAGGCTCTATGGCGTAGACATCTCGAAGGGCGCGCTTCCTCTCCTTTTTGGGTATGTGAGTGGCATATATCATATTTACTGTCTTTACCTCTGGAGGGAACTTCTTTTGTCTCCCACCGATCGGACCACGGGGTTCCTCTTCGTCCTCGCTGCGTGGGCTCTTGCCTTGGTCCTCGGATGCGAGCTTGCCAGCCTGTTTAAACACCCAACAGTTACGGTTGGTGTGGTTGGCGGGCTTCTCTTGAGTGCCATGGATCTGGCAAGGCCTCTCCATGATCTTGTCCAGCGCGGTGGGCCCGTCGCGATTGCCTTTAGGAGGCTTCTTCCGCTGCCCAGGCCGAGAGTTGCGGAAGCCGGCGTTAACAGCCGTGTCATCGGCATCACTATTATTGTTCCGACGCTTGTTCTTGTTGCGCTTCGGTTTCCCGTTTCCATCCCGAACTTCGAAGGTTCCGGGGTTTTCGGGGTTGTGGCTACGTCTTGCTATCCAGTTATCCTCGCCCGCACAAAAGCGGGTCATGAGTGATGTGAGGGCGGACATTGTCCTTGGTTTGTCCTGGCCAAGCTGACGAGCCAACCATTCATCCCGAATATTGTGCCTGAAAGAGGCTATTGCTTCGGCGTCCGGGCAGTCCACGATCTGGTTTTTCTTGGTCAAGAAACGATTTCAGAATAGCCGCGCGGACTCTCCTGGCTTCTGGACGACGTTGCTTAGGTCGGAGGAGTCCGGCGGCCGAACATAAGTGCCCTGGAAGTTAGATCGGAATGCGTCTTCTAGATCCTCCCAACACCCAATGGAGTTTTCGGGGAGGCTATTTATCCAGTGCACCTTAAGCTTCAAGGGTAGGTACTTGATGGCGTGGACGTCGTCTCCTCGCGCCATGTGGATGTGGAGAAGGAAATCCTTGATCCATACGGTTGGGTCAGTTGTCCCATCGTATTGTTCTATGTTTACGTGTTTAAACCCTTTCGGGAACTGATGCTACATCACCTCGTCCGTAAAGCACAGTGGGTGGGTAGCACCTCGCACCCGAGCTATGTCGCGCCGGCAATCGGCGTCTGTCCTAGTCCGGTTTCGCTCCCGACTTTCATTATGGCGGTCGAGCCAAGCCGGTACCCTTCCCGTTTATCGGGTGAGTATCCTCTGGATCCGTAGATGGATCGCGTACGACCTGCTCTATAGTCCAGGTCGTGTCGCAGGTCGAACCCGTCATCGGGCTCCAGTGGCTCTTTTCCCATTCTATGGGGTATCGTCGGCCGATAGCCGGTGTTGTCAGCCGTCCTGTCTCGTCCTCGAGGAGGGCGGTCTGGCTTGTCATACGGGGTATGTTTGGGAGACGGCGTATCAGTGAGCTCGTCATCGAATTGTGGCAGCAGCCTTCTGCGTGGATAGCTCTTAGGTTGGTCCGATAGACCGGTACCGTATCCTTCCTCGGCTGAGAGGACTCTTGTCCATCGATCGTTGATGTCGTCTTGCTCGGCTTTAAGCTTCCGTTCCTTTGCTTTCAGGCTGCGGGCCGTGGTTATAAGCTGTTGTCTAAACAACTTCTGATCTTCAGGATTATCAGGGATGGCGAAGTCATCGGCTTCCGGGATGTCCTCCTCCACGACAGGGGGGAGGTAATTGTCGTCCTCGGTGTCATTTAGATCGTCGGGGTTGCGCCGGTCTTCCGGCCTCTCCTGTCCCTCCATCGGGTGTTCGGGGATTTCGGGATTACCAAGGTCTTTTGGGGTGTCGTCCCCGGTGCCGTCGATAGCTTTTCTTCCCTTTTTCCCTTTTTACCATTTATGCGGTTTTCGGCGTCTTGACGATGCTTCATCCGATTTGTCGCCGTCGTTTTTCGGAGTGTCCACCATGTAGACGTCGTATGTGGAGGTGGCAGTCCACCTCCCGGTATTAACGGGGGTGAGGGGGGGATCCTCCTCATCCATGTATTCTGCCTCCTCGGAGGCATAGTCCAACATGTCGGTTAAATCTTCGACAGTGGCTACCAAGTGGGTGGTGGGTGGGAAGAAAAATTTGTCCTGACCCGCCGTGAGCCCGATCTGAGAACAGATCGGGGTTGGATCGTCGGTAATCTTCATCGATGAGATCCGATCTAGGGCCTCGTTGAGTATCGAGAGCTCGATCGGGTCAGCCTGCTCAGAGCTTCCGGAGTTAACCTCCGATGCGTCCGTGCGGGGAGTGAGTTTAGCAAGAACAGGTGTCCGGACGTCTGGCACTATGACCGGATCCGGACTGAAGGTTGGGTCCTCGCCGGGGTAGATCCCGTGGGCGGGACCGAAAGATGGATCTGAGGTTAAAGCCTCAAAGTCTTCGGGCGTGGCAGGTGAGACCGCGAGCCCGGTTAGCTACAGGTCGCCCCGAGAGTCTACGGAGAACTCTAGGTTCCCGAATCTGACCTCTTGATCAGGGGTGAAGCTTCCAACACGGCCTAGATGGCCGGCCGGGTCGGCGTGCAGCACAATGCTGCCAAAAGCGAAGATCTGTCCAGGGACGAAAGTGCCCGTATTGCGGACCTATTCGTTGATGACAAGGCGAGCCATCGATTCCTTTGACGATCACAGCGGAACTCTCAATGAAAGCACCAATGTCGGTGTCAAAACCAGCGGATCTCGGGTAGGGGGTCCCGAGCTGTGAGACTAGAATCGATGGTACAGGAGAAGTGGGATACGATGTTTACCCAGGTTCGGGCCCTCCTATGGAGGTAATACCCTACGTCATGCTTGATTATATTGATGGTATAAGGGTTACAGAGTTGATCTACCTCGAGATTGTATGACTAAAACCCTAGATGAGTTATGTTGGTCTACAACCTAATACCCTCCGGCTTATATAGACGCCGAGGGTACCTAGGGTTTACAAATGGTCGGTTACACATCGATGGGATAAACATGCCTATTCGCTACTCCAAACGTGGAGGACAAGCCACGATTCTCGAAGCTTCCACCCTGGAGACAGGGCCTTCAATCAATCCAGTGCTCGGTATGCGGCCCATATAGTCCGGCCCATAAGAAATAGGTCGGCCTCCCGAGGACCCCTTAAACCAGGACTCCCTCAGGCGCCGTGGATGCGTTGATGAAGAAGTTCGCCTGCGTCGCCATTCCCTCACCTCCTCCTGCGACTGCGAGGGTTGTCAACGACGATGACAGTGGCAGCGACGTTGACGACGAGCTCCCCACGACCGGGGCGAGTGGTGGGGCCAGCTCCTCTTAGCTTCTTTTCCTGGGCCTTCCCCTGCGATGTTTATCATGCTTCGTAGAAGCGTTAGACTTGTTTGCATTTTCGGAGACATTTTAATGCTTGTAATGACTGCTAAGCTGTGTGGTTTTGTTTCCTCGCTTCGTTTCCTTCCTGCTTGCTGTAGCGCTCTGCGTCGGCAGGGCCCGGTCCCGCGCATACCTCGACCGCCGTTGGGGCGTCCGGATCACCAGGACGATGCCAAGGGGCGAGGGGCTACGAGACCAGTGAGGCCCCTGAGTCGCGATGCTCAGGGGTCCCCCTTGACGTACGAGCAGCCCTCTTGAAGGGAACGCGGCGAAGACGGGGTTGATCAGGAGATTTGGAGCGCCTTGAGCTCTGCGTCAGCAGGGCCCGGTTCCGCGCATACCTCGACCGCCGTTGGGGCGTCCGGATCACCAGGACGATGCGAAGGGGCGAGGGGCTATGCGACCAGTGAAGCTCCTGAGTCGCGATGCTCAGGAGTCCCCCTTGACGTACGAGCGGCTCCCATACCTTTGATTTCGTCTGGGAGGAATGCGTAGAGACCAAGTGCCAGGGATCTGGTGAGGTGGCATGCGCCAGGCCTAGCCTGAGCGTAGCCCCCATGCAGCCCCCTCATGCGTGCATCCCAGGGGAATGATGCAAGATGGAGCCGCGCGGGGTCATCCTGAGGTTGAATGCACCCGCTAAGGCGCCCTCAGTTGTTTATCCCCAGCGTGGAGCATAGGGCTTCCACGTTGCGTGGGCATAGCCATTGGTGGGCCGTGTCGTCCGCCAGCGCGGAGCATGGGGCTTCCACTTGGGCGTGGGAATGGAACCCCTCCGCGTCCTCGGGGGGCTCCGGGCGTGTACATCCCATTAAGTTCGTACGCGTGGCCTGCACGGTAGAACTGGGAGGTGTATATGGGCGACGTGAGACAGCTCAGGCCTCACGTGGCCCTACCTCAAAGGGGGGTTGCGCCTAAATCCTCTTGGTGGAAATCGCCGCTTCAAGTCCTATACACTTTGGAGAAACCTGCGCCGAATGGATTTCCAAGGACCATCGCATGAGAAGGCCAAACACCAATGATCCCAGGAGGTGACGTGAACGAGGCCGGCTCGCCAGACAGAGCTCAACCATTGGATTTATCGACGCTGCAGGGACGGACCGAGCACAGACGCCGTGCTCAGTCTTCTCATGCGACAACTCCGAGGAGAAAAAATCCGGCGCGCGGCTCCTAGGGCGGCGAAAGGCCAACCGGAACCGTGCCGCGCGCCCTGACTCACCCACTCCCGATTAGCTCATGCGAGGGCGAAGCATCGAGGGCCATGCGAGGTGACGTACACGGGGCTGGCCCGTGAGACAGAGCTCGACCACTCGGATTTGTCAACGCTGCAGGGACGGACCCGAGCACAGACGCCGTGCCAGCCCTTAATCATGAGGCGGTCGAGGACATGATCATTAGGGCGCGACGACATTCCTGGTGGCGAAGCACCGAGCATGCAGGTTAGGATACTTTGGGAAATAGATCGAAAGCATGTAAAGGTCCAAATCATGCGAAAAAAAACGCGGCCGGGATGAGTTCTAGCCGCCTGAGGAGAACGCAGCCTGGTGGGCGCCCTCAAACTGAGCAAACCAAAAAGTTACCTAGTACGGGCCAAAGGGATCACCTGGCGGCGATGCCGCTGAAGCATGGAGGTAGTCATAGGAGCTTGGCCCTGTGCCTCCGCAAGGCTGGGCCTTCACGAGCCCGCCGCCTCAGGAGGCTCGGGACTCCCGCTCGGGCCCGGCACGTCCTCCAACTCTTCACGGTGCCTGTCCCGGTACGGTGCGAACATGGCCCGGGCAAGGCGCGGGAACGTGCCGGCCGCGTTCGCCAGCCCGAAGGGCATGCTGACGTAGTTGCGCGGGTAGGCCCTGCCGTGGCTAGTGCGCGTCGGCCAGAAGATGTCTGGTGAAGCGGCCCTGTTGATGCTGGGTACGTTGACGCAGGTGCGTGGCACGCCGCCCGGGTAGATGACGGCGACGGCGTTGGGTGGTGCAGGGCCGCGCCCACCTCGCACAGCCTGTGCTTCCTGAAGCTCCTCGATTGCTCTGGTGATGAACTCCTGCAAACTTGGCGCCTCGCGCCGTGCTCCTTGCTTGGATGGGTGCGTGCTGACACATGCCTCCGAGTTGTGCCCGAGTACTCCCCTCGTCTTGCTGGTCTGGTTGGTTGTCGTCCGGGTGGAAGCCCCCAAGCCCGGCCCAAGGGAGGCGCCGGGCGCGCCTTCCTATGCGAGGGAGGAAGGGGCCTGAGCCCCTGGCACGGACCCTGAGGCGCCATCCTTAGAGTTTTCAGCCCCCTAGCGTCCCTTGGACAGGTGCTGCTTCTTCTTCTTGGGCATGTCCTCGCGGGGCAGGACACCTCCTTCGTCGTCCGCGTGCTCGGCCACCGCGGCATGGTAGGCACGCTCGAGGGAGCGGACGGCGTCCTTCTCATCGCAGGCGACAGTGATGACATCGCCACTCCCCGACATCTTGACGACGTTGTAGCCGTGGTGGGTCACCGCCATGAACTTTTGCAAGTCTGGGTACCCAAGGATCGCATTGTACGGGAGGTGGATGTGGGCGACGTCAAAGACGATGATCTCAGTGTGGTAATTGTTGCGCCCGCCGAATGTGATGGGCAGGCGCACCTGCCCGATGGGGACTGTGGAGCCGTCAGTGACTCCTGAGAAGGGCTTGGTTGGCATGAGATGGTCGTACGACACTTGAAGCGTCTCCAACGTCTCGATGGAGAGGACTTTGAGTCCGGCGCCACCGTCGACGAGGGTCTTGGTGATGAGGATGTTGCTGCTGGTGGGCGTGCACAGCATGGGGAGTGCGCCCGCCATGGCTGAACATCTGAGTTAATCCTTGGAGTCGAAGGTGATGGCGCACTGGGACCACTTGAGGGGGCGCGTGGCCTCAAGCTTCGGAAGAGCCGCGTGCACCTCCCGCGAAAATTGCTTCAAGACGTGGTTCGAGGCCGGGGCTTGGGCACCGCCCAGGATGCAAGCTATCGCCCTAACCTCCTGGAAGCCCCTAGCCCGTCGTTCTGCTTGTCCTCTTCCTTCCTCCTGGGTGGAGGCGGCAGCGGGGGAAGACCGGCCTCGCGAGGGCGGACCTCACGAGGTTGGCCTCGACGTGACCCCTCCGGAGGCTCGTCGCGCCAGCGGTCCTCACGAGCTTGATCGCGCCAGCGGTCCTCCTGAGGTTGGTCTCGCCACTCCTGACGCGGGTCACGATTGTCCCAGCGGCCTCCGCCACGTCCATAGCCCCGGTCAGTGCACCCAGGGCGCCGGCTGAAGTGCTCGTCATGGACCACCCTGAGCTCCTGACAGTCGATGGTGTTGTGGCTGTTGGTGCCATGGAAGATGCAGTATGGTCGCCCTCCCAAGAGGGGTTCTTCGTCCCGGCCGCGCTTTGCCTCGGGCTCAGCCGCCAGCACCGCGGGTGCGTTGCGCTTTGGCTCCTTGGCCTTGGTCTTGTTGTCGTCGGGTTCTGCCTCTGGAAGCTCGCGGAGGGAGAGGCGATCCTCCTCGGCCTTCGCGCACTTGTTCGCCTTGTTGAGCATCTCCAAGGCCGAGCTCAGGTCGTCGTGGATAGCCAGCTCCTCCCTCATCCTCTGGTCCCTGATGCCATCGGTGAACGCCGAGATGATGGCCTCATCTGATGCCCTCGGGATCTTCAGGCGGGTAGTCGTGAAGTGCTGTATGAACTTGTGCAGGGTCTCTTCAGGTTGTTGCTTCACGCGACGGAAGTCACCCACTCCAAGCGCGCGGTCACGGCTGCCTTGGAAGTTGGCGACGAAGCGCTCACGCAGGCCTTCCCAGGAGGTGATTGACCCTTCCGGGAGGTTGAGGAGCCTGGAAAGCGCACCACCTTTGAGCGCCATGGGGTACCAGGTTGCCATGACCTTGTGGTCCCCGCCTGCTGCCTGGATGCTCAGCAAGTAGAGCCGTAAGAACTCGGCGGGGTCTGTGGTGCCGTCGTAGCGAGGAGGCAGGTCAGGCTTGAACTTGCAGGGCCACACGGCCGGATGGAGTTCCGAGGCCATGGCGCGGCAGCCCACCGGGCCCACGGGCGGTGCTCGCTCGGGAGGAACCTGGTCTTGATGCTCTTGCATGGCTGCCTCCAGGGGTGTCCGGTCGCTCCGCTGGCATGCCGGCGCTGGGAGCATACGCGCGGTCATGGCACCACCTGGCAGCTTAATTCTTCTCTCATCCTCGCCGGGGGCCCATGCGGCTGGTCGCGCGGTCGTGCTTCACGCCTGGGCTTGGGGTCGACGTCGCGCTGGGGAGGAGGAGGCGGCACATCATGAGCTTCGTCGCCTGCCAGGGAGGGTTGGGGCCGGAACGAGTAGGTGAACGTCGAAGCGTCGCTAGCTGCGCTGACGAGCTCCGCGACACGCCCGAGCCAGTCGTCGAGGCGGTTGGGGGCCGGGCGGTAGCGCAGCAGCTCACGCGCCATGTTCAGTGCGCCCGATCCACGCGCCGGCCCTGGGCGGGCGTGGGAGGACGACCCAGTAGCTGGAACGATTGACGAAGTGGCGGTGCGGCCATCGCGCCGCATGGTGACCGGCTGCGACGAATCCTGCTGCTCGTGGGCCTCCGGGCCCGTGGCTGCGTTGGCCACAGGAGAGGGAGAGCGGTGCGCAGCGGTGCGGCCCACGGGCGCCGTCTGGGCGACACGGGCAGCACGGCCCTCAGTGCGGGCTCGGCGGGCGTCGGCCATCGGAGCGGTGAGGCGGAGGAAGGGTGAGGCTTGAGGAAGACTCCGACACGCCCCCTACCTGGCGCGCCAAATGTCGGATTTCGGGCTCTGCAAAACCCTAAGGAATTCGAACCCAGGGGCGTGTGCGAAGATTCCCCAACAGCTTCGTCCCCTCCAAGCTCTCGACACAATAACCCCGCTCGATGGCGAGGAAGACGATGGCACACAATAGTTTACCCAGGTTCGGGCCGCTGTGAAGCGTAAAACCCTACTCCTGCCTTTGGTGGATTGCCTCACGAGGAGGTTTGTGGATGAACTAGTACAGGGGTGTGCTACCTTGTGGGTGTGTTTGCGGGGTGGTTGCTTTGTCCCCTCTACCGGGCTACCTAGCCTCTATTTATAGCGGCCCAGGTCCTCTCCCCTTATCGCAATGGTGGGAAGGGATCCCACAACGGCCAAATTTGAAGGGGGCAGGAGGTACATCTTATCCTGACGAAAGGCGGTCTTCACCTGCAAAGTTGGTGGTGGTGACGCGGTGGTGGGCTCGCCGGTGGCATCCGTCCTGCCGCGCTTGCTGACCCGATCTTATTGCACTGGAATAGAAACCTTTGGCGGGGCTCCTTGGGAATCCGTGTTCGTCCTTGCGTCCTTTGCACTAAAGAGGAAACTGTTCCCTCTGGCGCGCTGGCGCCCGCCTGGCCTGGCTGTCGTCACCCTTGACCTCCTGAGGCCTATCGTTGCATAGGGATCTCCGCCGCTCGGGAGGAGGCCTGGGGAGGCCTTCCCCTTTCGCCTTGGCACTGTCTTCCTCACGAGGATGGGCTCCTCGCGAGGGTCTTATCTTGAGTGAGTCCGCGTGAGGCCGTACGGACGCCAGGTGGGCCACGCCCTGTGCCGCAAGTAGGCAAGTCTGGGTACCTTGGTATCCAGAACGCCGACACGGTCATATGGAGTATGCCTGGGAGGCGATGTTTCAAGGGCCTCATCATCGAATTGCGGCAGCAGCCGCCGGCACGGGTAGCTTTTGGGTTGGTCCGGTAGATCGGTACCGTACCCTTCTTCGGCTGCCAAGACCCTCGTCCATCTATCATTGAGGGTGTCCTGTTCGGCATTGAGCTGCTGTTCTTTTGCCTTCAGGCTTCGGGCGGTGGCTAAAAGCTACAGCCTAAACCGTTCCTGATCCGCAGGGTTTTCGGGGACGGTGAGGTCTTTGGCTTCCAGGCTGCCTTCCTCCTCGACAGGGGGAAGGTAGTTGTCATCCTCGGAATCATTAGGATCATCGGTGTCGCGCCGATCTTCGGGCCTTTCCTGGTCCTCCAGTGGCTGTTCGGGGTCTTCGGGGTCGCCGAGGTCTTCCAGGGTGTCTTTTTCCCCGGTGCCTATAATGGCTTCCCTTCCCTTGCTTGCCTTATATCGTCTGCGCTGTTTCCGGCGCCTTGACGGCGCCTCACCGGATTTATCGCCATTCTTCTTAGGGGTGCGATCGCCCTTATCGTCGGGGGTGTCTACCATGTAGACGTCGTAGGTGGAGGTGGCAGTCCATCGTCCAGTGTTGACAAGGGCGGGGGCGCCGTCCTCTTCATCCATGTCTTCTGCCTCCTCGGAGGCATAGTCCAGCATATCGGTTAAGTCTGCGATAGTGGCTACCAAGTGGGTGGTGGGTGGGTCGAAAAATTCCCGGTGACCTGCCTTCAGACCGATTTGAGTATGGGTAGAGGTTGGGTTGTGTGTGATTTTTATTGATAGGATCCGATCCAGCGCCTCGTCGAGCACCGAGAGCTTGATCGGATCGATCTGCCTAGGACTTTCGGAGTTAACCTCCAAAGTGCTCGTACAAAAAGTGTGTTCGGCAGGGGCCGCCCCTGGGCCTTAGGTACTGTAACCGGATCCGGACTAAGGACCAGCTCATCGGCAGGGATAGACCAGAGGACGGAGTCGAGAGGGAGATCCGAAGTTAAGGCTTCGGAGGCTTCGGGCTTGTCAGATGGAATCGCGAGCCCTGCGAACGAAAGATCGCCCCGGGAGTCTACGGACAACTCTAAGTTCCCGAATCTGATCTCTTGATCGGGGGCGAGAATCCCGATCCGGCCAGGGTGGCCGGTTGGGTCATCGTGCAGCACGAAGCTGCCGAAAGTGAGAACCTGTCCGGGGGTGAACGAGCCCCCATTACGGACTTCATCGCTAATGATTAAGCGAGCCATCAATTCCTCTTGCGATCCCACAGCGGAACTCTCAATGAAAGCACCAATGTCGGTGTCAAAACCGGCGGATCTCGGGTAGGGGGTCCCGAGCTGTGAGATTAGGATCGATGGGTAATAGGAGACGAAGGAGACGATGTTTACCCAGGTTCGGGCCCTCCTATGGAGGTAAAACCCTACGTCCTGCTTGATTGTATTGATGTGTATGAAGATTACAGAGTCGATCTACCTCGAGATCAAGTAGCCAAAACCCTAGATGAGCTTGTCTGCCCTCTACAATCAAAACCCCCTGGTTTATATAGACACCGGGGGTACCTAGGGTTTACACATGATAAGTCTTCAGCCGGATGTAAAGACGCCGATCCTCTCATCTTGACTTGGAGTGCACGCCGCGTCTTCAGAGGTTTCCTTCTAGAATATGGGGTCGCCGCATATCCGGCCATTCCTGTGACAGTTAGAGAGCGGCCCACCAAGCCGGCCTGTGAGAGATAGGCCGGCGGCCCGAGGACCCCTTAGTCCAGGACTCCCTTAGTAGGGTTTTCCGCTCCGGCGGCCCGAACCTGTCTAAACCTTCCTCGCGTACACTGAGATCTGTGATGTTCTTTGTGTCGAAAACCCACTCGCCTGATTACGAAGGATCCTCCCCGGGTCCATAGATCGTCAAATCCCCGACATCTTTGGCGTGCCAGGTAGGGGGGGCGTTTCCGGCATGAACCTTCACCGGTCTTTGCGCACCTTCACCAGCAGCTTCATCGTCGCCCATGGCTCACAAGAAAGCCAAGAGAACGGCGACTCCAGCTGCGACCACATCCAAGCTGCCATCTCAGGCGGCCGTCGGCAGCGCCGATGAAGGAGACCACTGCCCTCACCACGCTAGTGAGCGCAGCCACAACAACACGCGGGGCTCCACAAGCGTCGCCCGGACCCCGCCGTCCTAGGGGGCGGAACGCACCAGCGGCGTCGGGGGCTGGGGCCGAAACAACAGCAACCACGGCAGCAGCTGCAACAGTGGCGAAGGCGACTGCGCCTCCGCCACGCCCTTCGCAAGGCGACCGCGACCATCACCTCCCAAGGCGGCGAGCCCGGGCAGCGTGCGGACAAGGACCCTGAGCGTCCCTGCTAGGGCGCGCATGGCCAAGCTCGACAGCAGCCTCCAGGAGCTGATGAGCGGCGCACAACGGCTCGGGCGAACACTCCTCCTGACACTGTCAGGAGTAAGAGCATCACCCGTTCCTCACACCGCTCCATGCCCAGGACTGCGGAAGAGGCTCTGGCGCAGGCACAGCTGTTGCTGAGCTTCCCGCCTGCGCTGGAGACGATGGAGGACTGGAGAGCAGCCATACAAAGCCTGTTGAGCTTTGCGAACCGTGACAAGACAGATGGGGCAGGACCGTCGCATGCACGCCGAGCGGCCCCGGGAGGCCCAGCGACCGGGCGCGATGCCGGCGGAACGCATACGGTCCAGTCGCCTCCACAACAGACTTCCCGCCGGACAGATGTTCAAGACGAGGTGTCTTACGCCTCGCCGGACCCGCGGCAGGACCAAGACCAGCGCCAAATCCTGAAGGACAGGAGCAAGGAAGACGCTCGGACGACCATCGAGAGGTGACATGAGACTCGCTGTCAATCCGACGGCCGCGTGGACCCCTCCATCAATGAACGCATGCCGGGGGCTCCTGGTAGCCTACCTTACGAGGTGGGATGCCCGGCGTTCACCGCGAGCTGCGACGGGTCCGCTGGCCTTCCAGTAGGGCCTTCAAGCCCGAGCTGCTCGACAAGTACGACAACAAGATAAGCCCCTCGGAGTTGCTCGGCATCTACACCATCGCCGTGCAGGCTGCCGAGGGACGGGACGAGAAGATACTCGCCAACTACTTCCCAGTGGCACTCAAGCCCAAAGCGAGGAATTGACCGATGAACTTGCCGGAAGGATCCATCTCTTCTTGGGTGGACCTGTGCAACCAGTTCGTTGGAGCGTACCATGGGGGCCACCAGCTCCCAGGGCAGCCCAACGACTTGCACGTGCTCCCCCGGAGAGACGGCGAGACCCTCCGCAAGTACATCCACAGGTTCAGCCGTGTGCAGCACAACATTCTAGATATCCACCCCGCCGCCATGATTGCTGCATTCCACACGAACATATGCAATCGCCGGATGCGGGAAGAGATAAGCATCAACAAGGTGTGAGATGTCACCGAGTTGTACTCCCTGACTGACAAATGTGCACGCGCTAAAGAAGGGAGGAGACTCCCAGGAGAAGACACTGGCGCGGAGGTCGACTCCGACGATGACGACGCGTCAGCCACCAAGAAGAAGGACCGGAAGCGCAACAAAAAGCACAAGGGAAAGGCGGTGATGGTTGTCGAAGGGGGCGTCAACCCTGACTCCACCAAGAAGGTTAAGTCCAAGGGGTCCGGCAAGAATGTTGCCGCGTGCTCCAAAGATGATGAGGCTGCGGCGGGGGAGAGGACAAGTGGGCCATACTGCAAGATCCATCGCACCAAGAGCCATGACATCAATAGTTGCCGCCAAGTCAAACAACTTGCCGAGAAACAGAGGCAGGAGTACGAATGGCGCGACACGGAGAAGGGTCAAGATGGTGCGAGTAGATCCGGCAAGAAGGGCAGAAGCGACTGTGGTCGGCGCCGCGGCAAGGCCAAGAAGCACAAGGAGATGCCCGCTAGAGGACGAGATAACAAGTCGTATGATGATGGCGACACTAACGAAGAAGAATCGGGAGACCCAGAGTTCCAGAAGGCTGTGGACGCCATGTGCGTTGATGGGAGCGCGTCCTTGCACTCCTCTCATCGGCAGCTCAAGCAATGGGCCCTTGAGGTCAAGGCGGCGGAACCAACAGAAGAGGCAAGAAAACCCCTCAAGTGGTCCAACACTCCCATCATCTTTTACGCTGAGGATCACCCTGACCACGTCACTGCCGTCGGGTGTGTGCCGTTATTGGTATCACTGACTGGTCGATAGTGGGGCCGGGCTGAACCTGATCTCACTGGATGTGATCAAGTGCTTGCAGATCCCTGACTCAGATCTCAAGCCGACGAGATCTTTCCAAGGGATCTACCCGGGACTATCTCAGCCAAAGGGGAAGATAACTCTGCCGGTCATGTTCGGCGGCGAGCTCAACTTCAGGACAGAGAAGATTGTCTTCGATGTCGCGAAGATTTCGCTGCCGTACAACGGAATCCTGGGCCGACCGGCGCTGGCGAAGTTCATGGCGGCGTCTCACCACGCCTACAACAGGTTGAAAATGCCAGGGACGATGAGCGTCATCACCATCAAGGCCGACAACAAGAACACAGTTCTCTACGTAGACAAGCTCATCCGGGAGGCAGTGGTAGCGTGTGCCGCGAGGCAGTAGCTCCTGCCGGCAAAGCTCCTGTGGGGAAGGACAAGGAGAGGAGCTCTCGTGAGTCTCCTGGGAACTCCGGGAATCGCACGACAGATTGCAGCACACCCGTCGAGGACCTACCAGAGACGTTCGCCGCCAGAAGCAAGAAGGGTAGGGCAGCCAAACCCTTCCCGGGTAGAATGAGTCACTAAACAGGGCAAACCGCGGAAGCGACACCTAACGTGTGCGACTCGTGTGTATACTGGGCGCTTCCGCAAAAAGTTCCACCTTCAGGGTGCAGCGCCGCCCCCATCCCTTTATTTTCTTTTGTGCAAGTTGTGCTAGCAGGGCATGTAATCCTTCGTACGAAGCCAGGTGATGACCCTGTGCGTAAGCAGTAAAAGCTAAGTACTCTGCAACCTCTGTCTAAGTGCATATTTATTTCGTGTATCTTTCACGGCATCTTGCGTGAGGGGTCTATTGGACCACCTAGGCCCCTCGCCACTCTGCTTTCTCTTCTTTCCTTTTCACAAAAAAGGAGAAGGGACCCCGAGTGCAAGCCTTCCCGGGGGGAGTGACGGTGGCGGGCCGCTACGGAAGCCTTCAATGACAGCGTCTGCGGAAGCATTCGACGGCAAGAAACGCAGCAAGCAAAAGCTAAGTTGCGCAAGCCTTTAAAACAAATTTAGGAAGCCGCCACCTCGAACGGATTTGATGCTTGTGTGAGAAAACCTGCACGCGTAGGACCCTTGTCGATCTTGTTCGTGCGTTGGGATGTCTCGAGTCCACTCGACATCCCAAACTACCGCGGCAATGATAACAAGGAGGCCTGACGGCAGCGGCACCACCAATAGGCTGCTAAGGATCCGCTCCTTCTAGCCCTTGCGGTATGGGTGTGTGCACCAACGGGCATTTCCGGCAAGCGTAGGGATAAGCGACAACACTCTAAGTATGAACTACGGTAAGAGGAGGGGGGCCTTCCGTCAGGCGATTAAAGTGCACTACGGTTGAAAAGCAACAAAGTTGTGACGCTAATACAAGGCAACCGGTTGCTTGTACATGCGTTGCAGGAAAAAGAAGGAAAGGGAAAAGGCAGATTAGCACTTCAGGGTCACGGAGCTGGCCTTGTCGGAGAAGGGAGCGACGAGGGCCTCGAGCTCGCTGGTGTCAAGGTCCTTGGGCAGCTTGGCGAACGCCTTGCTTAGGTCGAGGCCAGGGTTGTGGTAGGCGAGCTTCATGAGGACCTTGTGGAGGGCGCCGCAACATAGCTCGCGGCACCCCTGCAGGAACTTGTCGGCTTGCCCCGCCTCGTACTTCGCCAATGCCTCGACGAGCTTCCCGAAGAAGATGGATAGCCTCGCGCTCGCCGCGTCACGGGCGTCGTCAGAGAAAGCGCACTCCTCCAGGCCCATGCCGCTGAGTTGGGCGGAAAGCTTGCCGGCGATATCATAGAGCTGCTCCGACCATAGCTGGACGTTCGTCTGGAGTTTGTTGGATGCGCGTGTGGAGGAGGCAAACAGGTCCTTCTCCTTGTGATGCTCCTCGCGCAGTTCACCCTCTCTGTTCTGGCCGGCCCTGAGATTATCCTCATGGGTGCTCACCTTCACAAGTCCGCATTGGCGTCCGCGGCGACCTTTATCTCATCTTCCCTGCCACGGAGCTCCAGCTGGAGGTCCATCAGGGTTTTTGCCCCTTTCTGGGCCTCTTCCTTCAGCCTCAGGACCTCCAAGTTGGAGGCGGCAAGTTCTGACTCGAGCTGCTGCACCTTGCCTTCAAGCTCGGCTCGGGTGGAGCAAGCAGCCTCAGCGGCCTGGACGGCGTCCTGGAGCTTGCCGACGTACTCGGCGGCTTGCTTCTCAGCGACCTCTTTGTGCTTTGCCTCTAGGGCCTGAACTTGCTTCCCAAGCTCGACGCCAAGCTTGTCGGCAAGATCCTTCTCCCATGCCGCGAGTTCTTCTTCAAAGGTGTCGAGATGGATCTTGGGAGAGGTCAGCTCCGCCTCCGTGGTGGAGAAGATCTCTTCTGTCGCCCTCCAAATCTTCTCCGCCTCGGCCTCCCGATTGATGAACTCAGCCTTGGATTTGGCGAGCTCGACCCATTGATTGGTGAGATCTTGGCGTTGCTCGGTGAACCACTCCCGCTTCTTCGCAAGGAGCTCCTCAAGCCTCTCTTTCGCCGCCGCGAGAAGAGCCTCCCGGCAATCCAACCTTTCCGAGGGGTGGGCATAGAACGCCTGCAGCCGCCAGAAATCCCTACTGAGGGAAGACAGGAGGGCGTACTCATTGGCCCTGTCACCTCCGTCCAAGGGTTCAACGTCCGCGTGTAACAGCCTGAGACCGACGCTCCGGAATATTCCCGTTTTATTCTATTCTTGTCGTGTGATTCGTTTGGTTGTCGCATTCATCATCGCATCATTTGTATCATCGGCATAGCATTGGCACTTCGTTGCTATCATTTTTCAAAACTCGCATCCGTTAGTAGTTGCCGGTTCTCCCCGTTCTCATCGACGATCGTTTCGAGACCAACCACACACGCACGCGCCCGCGGCATCGATAAAATATGGTTTTAAAAGTGCATGAAAAATATTCTCGGATTGGGTCAAAAGTTGGCATGTTTTCTTGTTATATTGTAGGTAGACCGCCTGCCAAATTTCGTCGCAATCGGAGGTCGTTTGATACCCGAATGGTCGACCATAGCGGCACCATTATCGGTTTATTTGTCAAGCGTTTTCGGTTTTAAAACTTGTCTCCGATCCACACATGTTCCCTCTCTCCTTAGCCCAAACACCCCTGCACAGCCCACCTAGCCCTACCCCGCAACCGGAGCGTCCGATCGCGATCGGAGGGTCGAAAACACCCTAAAACCCTCAAACCCTAGCCATCCCTGCCTATAAACAGACACCCCTCATCCATTTTAGGAAAACCCTAATGCCCTCCTCGATTTCCGCGCCCCTCCAACCCGAGCCGCCACCAGAGCCAGCCAGCCTCCTCCCTCCACCGCACAGGGCCCGCCAAAGCCCATCTCTGGCCCGCCACGGGCCCAAATCGGGCCGAGGCGCCTGCGCTGCCGCCCGTACACCGCGCCCGAGCAGCCCCGCAGCCAAGTCGCGCCGTCCCGCACCCGATGCCCGGCCGCTCACCGGACCACTACGCCGCCGCCGCCTTGCGCCGCCTCGTGGGCCACCGGAGCGGCCAACTTCGGCGACCAGCGCACCGCAAGCCCTCGCGTCGCCCGGCCCCGAGGCCTCCTGCTCGCCACCGCCATCGCCGACCTCCCTCCCAAGCCGGAGCTCCCTCGGCCGGATCTGCTTAGCCACCACCATCGGAAGTCGCCTCTGCGTCGGATCTGGCCGGCCCCGCTCGCCGCCGGCAGCCAAGCCCCGTCAGCACCGCCATGAGCTCGGGGGTCGCGGTCGTGCGCACCCCTTCGCTCGTCCCGCTGCAAGATGCCCATGTGGGTCAGCCAGCGTCAGGCTTGGCTCCTCTCGCGGTAGCCCAGCCTCCCACGCGTCAAGCCGGCCCATCCACCAGCCTCCCGCGGGCCGCTGCACCGACCGGCCTGCTAAGGCCCAAGGTGAGCGCCGCCCACATATCCCGCTCCATGTGTGCTCTAGTGCTATCCGTCGCCCATTGCTGCAGTTGGGCCAGTTAGAATCGGCCTATAGTTGTTTTTTTCGTGCTGCAAATTTTCTAATTATCTCTGGGAATAACAGTTTTACAGAAAAGACCCTCATGTTCATGCATATAATGCCGCATTAATCGTGCATCGGATTAAAATAATTTGTACATGTAAAGTTTGTAGAATTTGGTGTAGATTAATTATATCCCACTTTCAACCATATTTAAAAATGTTTAACATGTTGTTTCTTGTAATTTGCATAAATGTCATGTTTATGCATTGCGCATAATTATTTAACCGTGCATTGGAATTAAACAAAACATATATGAAAAATGTTTAGATTATTTATGACCCATTTTCATGCATGATAAAAATATGTAATGTGCTGTTTGCATTTTATTTGCAGAAATAACTTGCTAAAATGGTTTATGTCCTAATCTCGCATAATTGTTGTGTCATTTTTTTATTTTATTAATATCAAAAACCCACATATTATATATGTTTTTCGAGGTAGAAAAATCCATAGAATTTATCTGGGCATTTAGTTTTGTCTTTTGAGCAATTTGTGTGCATGTCATTTTTGCTATGATGCCCTTTTGTTTATTTTGTGTGAATTAATCTATGCATGATATGAAATAATTTTGAACATGAGATATGCCCTTGGACATGTGTGCTAGGCCCTTGTATTTTTGGTTGCTATAGAAATCCATGTTTAGGTATTATTTTCTTGTTGCCAACATGTGAAAAAAAAGTTGTTGTGTTGAGATGCTAAAATAATTCTAAGTCCGAAAACTGTGTTATTTTGTTGCTATCTTGCCATGTGTTTTGCTATTGATCTATGGCTCCTTTGGTGTTGCCACAATGGGATGTATTGTAAAGCATGTTATGCTCTATCATATTGTGCCAATAGTTTGCATGAATAGGTTTAGCATCATAATTAATTCTGCTGTCCAACATGTCAATCTGTTAAAAACTGCTGCACATGTCTAGTCTAATTTTCACCAAGTTTGAGTATCTGGTTATATCGGAATGCCATGTTGTGTTGATGTTTGCCATGAATATGTGCATAATTTGATGTTGCCATAATGGAATGAATTGTAGTGCATCATGTCCTCTACCATGCTGTTAAGTTTCATGACAATATATGCCTTGTAGCATGTAGTTTCATTGCTGCCAATATGCCTTCGTGATAAAACTGCTCTGTTAAAAACTGAGATTTTCACTAAGTCCTAATATGCTACATTTTATTGCCATGGTGTGAGCTTCCTACCATGTGTTCCATGCCCCTTTTGAGTATGTTATGTTAAGATGAAATGAAGTGTGAGTTCTATGCTACAGCCCCATGTCTTGTTTGTGCGTTGTAGAATCTTGTAGCGTATTGTTTTCATGCGTGCAAAAAGCTATCTTACGGTTTTGGCCAGATTTCTACTAAAACTTGTATTGGTGATTGTGGTTGAACCGTAGCTCCGTTTTGGGCATGCCATACATGAATCTTGCCTAGAATTGAATGTAGTATCATATTATGATGTTGCATCCATGTTTTGAAGTGCTTGTGGTTGTCATTTTCATGAATTTTGCATCCATGACATGTTCATCTTGTGTGTGTCGTAACTTCTAGACCGTAGCTCCGTTTCATATGATCCATATATGTAAATCGCCTAGAATGACGTGTAGAATCACGTGGAGAGCTATAGTTTGCTGTTTAATAAATATAAAATGTGTTTAGGACAGATCTGGACCAAACTCATAATATGCATATGGGGTCGTTTCGAAAACACTATAAGTTGTTTTCGGCCTCATTTAAGATGCCTAGATAGTGTAGTTTCATTATGCTTCACCTCTTGCCATGTTTAATAACATTTAATATTGTCATGTACCTAACGAGAGTGAACTAAGTAATTCGAATGTGGAGTTACGTCAATATGCAACTCGTTGCATATTGAGCTTCACTTAATGTGTAGTATTTGATTTTTGTGATTGCCATGCCTTAATTAATTAGACCGGACATGCTTCATGTTTGTTTGCGCATCATGTCATGCATATGTTGTTGTGGTGTTATCATGTGTTGGTTGTTGTTTCCGGATTTCTTCTTCTTGATAGAGTTCCGAAAGCATTCGGGTGTGAGGATTCGTTCGACTACGTTGGATCGTCTTCTTCATGGATGCAATCTTCTTCCAAGCGGGATCTCAGGCAAGATGACCATTTCCCTGGATACCATTACTATCATTGCCATGCTAGATGTCTCGTTTCTATCGATTGTCTCGCTGCCTACCACTTGTATGTCAAGCCTCCCAAATTGCCATGAAAAGCCTCTAACCCTCCACATCCCAGCAAACCATTGTTTGGCTATGTTACCGCTTGCTCAGCCCTTCTTATAGCATTGCTAGTTGCAGGTGCAATTGTTTCCATGTGCCAACAAGGATATTTTGATATATCACAATATTATTGCTATTTAATTTAATGCACATATATACTTGGTAAAAGGTGGAAGGCTTGGCCTTTTGCTCGGTGTTTTGTTCCACTTTGCCGCCCTAGTTACTTGTGTACCGGTGTTATGTTCCATATTGAGCGCTCCTAACATGCTCGGGGTTGTTATGGGGACCCCCTCGATTTTCATTTTGGGATAAAACTCTTCTAGCAAGGCCCAACATTGGTACTTGAAAGAACATTTGCTCCCTTGGTGGTTTTGGTAATTAATTACAACATATATGTAATTGAACTAATGTTTCCACTAAGCATATTTCAGGAAAAGTTCAATGATAGGGATGGCAAAAGGATTGTGAAGATACCCCAAGATGCAAGGAAATGGATTGGCAAAGCTTCAAGCAAAAGAACTCTACATTTTACTTCGTGAGAAATCACTTTGAGTCCATAGGAAAGCCAATATTATTAAAAGGGGGTAAGGTACTGTTGGTGAACAAGATGCTCCACGTGCACAAGTGATAGTCACCAAAAACACCCACAAGATCTTCCACAAATACTCTGTCTAGAACCCTACCACTCAAATCGGTAAGACCAACAATTCCTATTCGGTCTCAACGAGATTCAAACCCTAGACAGATCCTTAGCCAAACCCATCTCGGTACTACCAACATTCCACTTCGGTGCCATCGAGTTCAGTTGCCAACTTTCTGGTTAGCTATTTTCAAGCATCGGTACCACTGAGTTTTGCCAGTCGGTCTCACCGAGACTTGGACCAACTTCCTGGTTAGCTATTCACAAGAATCTGTACCACTGAGTTTTGTGAATCGGTCTCACCGAGTTTTTGGACCAATTCTCTGGTTAGCCATTGTCAAGAATTGGTACCACCAAGATTTGAGAATCGGCATCACCGAGTTGTGCAATTTGACCGTTGGTCACCTAATCGGTACCACCGAGAATTATATATCGGTCTCACCGAGATTCAAAAGTTATTGCCTTTTGGTCACTTCGGTACCACCGAGTTTTACACTTCGGTGTCACCGAGTTGGTCCCTTTAGGTGTAACGGTTGAATTTTTGGGGATGCCTATATATACCCCATCACCACCACCCACTCGAAAGAGAAGCACTCAAAACTATTCCATACTTGCCCCATCCAATTTTCTGAGAGAGAGCCACCTACTCATGTGTTGAGTTCAAGCTATTCCATTCCTACCATATGAATCTTGATCTCTAGCCTCCCCAAGTTGCTTTCCACCAAATCAATCTCTTCCACCATAGCCAAATCTGTGAGAGAGTGATTGTGTGTTGAGGAGTCTATCATCTTGAAGCACAAGAGCAAGGAGTTCATCGACATTGCCGAGCCTATTACCTTTTGGAGGGTGGTGCCTCCTAGATTGGTTAGGTGTCACTTGGGAGTCTCCTACTTCGTGTTGTGGAGTTGAACCAAGAAGTTTGTACGAGCAAGGAGATCGCCTACTTCGGGAAGATCTACCCATAGTGAGGCTAGTCCTTCGTGGACGGAAGCCGTTATGGAATAGTCAAGGTTGCTACTTCATGGACCCTTATGGGCGGAGTCCTCCGTGGACTCGCGACCGTTACCCTCCATGGGTTGAAGACTCCATAAACGTGGACGTACGATAGCACCACCTATCGGAACCACGGGAAAAAAAATTGTGTCTACAAATTGCGTTTGATCTTCCTTCCTACCCTCTACTATACATGCTTGTTGTTACTTTCCGCTGCTATCCTCTTAGACATGCATGTGTAGGGTGTACTTGACTTGATATCATTGCTAAAATCTGCCAACACTTAAAATTGGAAAAAGGTAGAATTATTATTCGGTCAAGTAGTCTAATCACCCCCCTCTAGACATAGTTTCGATCCTACAGTACTACATTTACCTAATAACTAATAAAATTGCATAGAGACTTTCCAGACCCCATGGATAATTAATCAACCCCTGGGCCAGTGCTCCTCATGAGTGTTGGTCCAAACTAGAGCACCGTGCGGGGCCAACCCGGGGCAACTCGAGAGATGTCTATCAGGCTACCGTACGCTTCGCTTATCCGTTGTGTCCTGAGAACGAGATACGCGGCTCCTATCGGGTTCGTCGACATGTCGGGCGGTCTTGCTGGATTTTTTTACCTTTCTCGAACGTCTTGTGCGCGGGATTTCGAGGACACTTCGGGCTATCTCGAGGTTGAAATTTTCCAACGGAATTTCCAAGGAGATCACGGGTTTCGTGGTCGAGGTTATTCCCGCGGCGTGTGGTTAGTTTGTGATGGATGAGTTGGAGCACCCCTGCAGGGTTAAATCTTTCATGAGAGCCGTGCCCGCGGTTATGTGGCAACTTGGAAATTTGTTTAACATCCGGTCATAGAGAACATGAAGTAAACTCTAATAAAATACACCAACCGTGTGCATAACCGTGACCGTCTCTCTCGTGAGGCCTGCTCCGAAAGAGAACACGGTGGGGTTATGTTTGATCGTAGGTAGGTGTTCAGGATCACTTAGTGATCATTACTAGTACACGACTGTTTATGCAACGATCACCCCCCTTATTCTTGTACTCGTAAGTTAGCCACTCAAATAAATGCTTAGAGCTTGCTGCAGCCACACCACTTAACCATACCTCACCCATTAAGCTTTAATAGTCTTGATACCCTTGGAAATGAGATTGCTGAGTCCCTGTGGCTCACAGATTACTACAACAACAGTTGAAGGTACAGGTAATGCAATGCTTTGTCGTGAGAGCGATGCTTGTTTGATTTGGAGTTCTTCTTCTTCATCATCGATCATATGATGGGTTCCAGGACGGCAGCCTGGGATAGCAAGGATGGATGTCATTTTATCGTTTGATTTCGTCCGCGGTCGGACCCTCCTCTTCTGTATGATGATTGTATATGTTGTTGTATTTATGTGATCTTGATTTAGCTTGTGGTGAGTGTAAGCCAATTCCATATACTCATCTCTTCTCTACATGTACCTGTAATGATATCCATTCTTGCGAAACGATGAGATGCGCTTCTATCCCTGTCGAGGCCCTCGAGCCAAAATAAGGATAGGATCGCATCTTGGGCGTTACAACTTGGTATCAGAGCATGTACCGACCTAGGAGCCCCCTTGATTGATCGAACTTGGCCGATTCGAGTCTAGTGAAAAACTATTTTGAGTCTAGTTATATATCGGAGAGTAGGATTCTTTTTACTCATCTTCTATGCTCTCGTGAGGAATCCTGATGTAGGAATTTTAATTTTTCCCCTCTTCTCACTCAATTTTTTTTAGGATCACACGGGTATTTTGGAACCTCTAGGATGTCGATGTGACCGGAATTCTGTTCTTGGTGCCTCCCGATCATATGGATTGTGAAAGTGCGTTATCTCGACTAGAGGGGGGTGAATAGGCAATTTTTACAAATTCATCACTGAGGAATTTCAACTTGAGGAATTTGAAATGTGATGAATAACTAGCAGCGGAATAAATACTTAGGTGCATGAGAAACATAGCAGTAGCATAGTCATCATGATGAAATAAAGCATGCACAGATTACAGGTAGCGTGATACAGGATAAGCAGGTGAGTAACAAGGTAGCTTGAAGAATTTGAGGTGAGGAAATTGACAAAGTCTTCAGTCAAGTTCTTCAAATAGTAACGATCAATTTCATCAACAAGTATACGAGGAAATGAAAGGGTTGAGGAAATGGAACCAGGTAGCTTGATGAAGACAATAGTTTGATGACCCAGTTCCAACTACTGTGACAGTCGTACGTCTGGTTTGGAGCGGCCTGGTATTTAAACCAGAGGACACACAGTCCTTACCGTATTCTCCTTGAGCTAAGGTCACACAGTCCTCGCCCAACACTCGTGGTAAGTCTTCAGGGTAGACTTCCAAAACCCTCACAAACTGGTCACCCGGCGATCCACAATTGACTGCTGGATGCTCTAGACCAAGGTCACTTCGTGATCCCCAATTGACTGCAGGATGCACTAGACCATGACGCCTAACCGTCTGGAAGATACACAGTCTTCAAAGGTAACAATCGTCGGTTCCACACAGGAACAATCTCTTCGGTGATGCTCAATCACTTTGGGTTTGGTGGTTTGGATTTGGGTTTTTCTCTCACTGATGATTTTCTCTCAAAGTCCTCGGAGGATGGGTTGCTCTCAAATGACAAGTGTCAGTTCTCTCTCGGAGCAGCCAACCAACTAGTGGTTGTGGGGGGTGGCTATTTATAGCCAGGGTGCAACCTGACATGATAAGACATAAATGCCCCCAATGATATGACCGTTATGTGGATAGGATGATTGGGGACAGCTGCCGCTTAGCACAGCAACGGTCGGAATTTCGAACTATGAAAGGACTCAGGCTTATCATATTCCTCACTTGTAGGCAATTCGCACTGGCGAAATCCTAACTCCTCAGTCAGACCAATTTCCTCAGAGACCAGAAGATCATCGTCTCTGTCACTGAAGAACTTGACTGAACTGCAAGAGATTTCCAAAGGCTTCACTCGAAGGATTGGATAGGTTGAGGCTTTTGAGTTGAGCATCAGTTGGAAATTTTCCTTAGTATTACCTCGGTCCCCTTTAACAGTACGGTGTTTCCTATGACTCAAAGAAAGGAAATGAAACTATAAAAACAAAAGTCTTCACGCTTCATAGTCCTCGTTCATATCTTCAAGGTCACACCAACTTCTTCTTTTTCAAAGTCTTCAGGGAATACCAAAGTCTTCAGCAAAGTCTTCACCAAAGTCTTCACCAAAGTCTTCAGTTGAAGACATACATTTTTATGGGTCGATAATCTCCGAATGTATCAAACTTCTCAGCGACTTATAGAGCCTGTGTACACTTAAAAACGCATTAGTCTCTTAACTTATAAGTCTTCAATACACCAAAATCACTAAGGGGCACTAGATGCACTTACAGATTGGACTCGGGGAGTTGAGCTCCAGCGGATTCTTGACACATCGCTATCGTTCAGTTTCCCTAGTATCTCAGGAAGCAGATGTTCGAAATTTCTTCAATACAATTCATGGTGCGAAGAGTGTGGCGGCACCCAGTACTGGGGAGCGGGATCACATGTACTGCCATGTTTAGTATCATTGTGATTACGAGGATCTGAGGTAGATGTGTCTCCGAGGCCTCTGGTTGTGTGTTGACGGATGTGATACATTGGAGAGTAGTATTACTGCTAGGAGTTGAATGATGTATTTTACTCCGTGTATCCGTGGACCCGATTGCATAACCAAAGATTTCGGAAGTTCTTAGGTGGGAATTCAAGTAGTTACCTAGGATTATCCTTCCAGCAAATGCAAATGGGTTATGTATTTGCTTCCGGCTTAATTTGCAATCCTCATTCCTTGGTATTATTAGAGCATGGTAATTCGAGTTGCTTCGATGTCAAGCAATGATTTCATATCCTTCCTAAGCAGTGTTCTCATACTTCTGTGGGAGTGCTAATCCTTTTGCTCAATCAATTGTCATGTCAAATCTTATTCCTAACCGGTGCTCTTCTCTTCAAGAAGATTCAATCCTTCAAATATTTGCAAGATCAATCCTCATATTTCTTTTCGGAGTTCTTTTCATCCATCCTAAGTTGTCTTCGTTTTCCCCGCCCTCCCGCCCCTTTTCTTCTATAATAAAATTCTCATCCAAGTTCCTTTCTTGCATTGGTGCTTCCGCTATCTTTTCTTCCATCTGTATCCAGTGAT
Source organism: Elymus sibiricus (assembly GCA_039707655.1). Classification (NCBI taxonomy): domain Eukaryota; kingdom Viridiplantae; phylum Streptophyta; class Magnoliopsida; order Poales; family Poaceae; genus Elymus; species Elymus sibiricus. The sequence goes on along the minus strand of CM077665.1, from coordinate 212,202,355 downwards.
TCTTTGTGAAGATGGTCAAGTGTTAACTTCATCATTTCTTATTCGTCATCTTTGTTTTTTATCCAAGCCTCTGTTGCTTAGTCATCTCTCTATTCTATCCGGAGTGCTGAAGATATCTTAGAAGATTCGTCTTTTCATTAAATCCTTTCAAATTATTTTGAGGGCCTGACCTCATCAAGTTTTCAATTGTACCGGTGCAATCTCTCTTTTTAAGAAATTGTCTAAATGGCGGTTTCTTTTGAGTGGGCCCATAACCACAGGTTCTTCCCCAGGATCTTACCTGGCTCTTCTAATCTTTTCGGAGATGCCCTCAAGTTCTTCTCAATATGACGTATGAATTAATTCCATCAGTCATATTCCTTCTCCAAGATCACTTCTAAATATTTTTCATCCCTGCCCCAACCTTTCCTTATTCGTTGTTCCGGAGTGTCGCAGTAATTCTTGGTGGTGTTTCTCGTCATCATTCTCAGCATTGAGGACCGAAGGATAGTTTCTCTTAAATCTAGTTCCATTCTCGGAGATTCATGGTTTCAGCTTTGTGCCATCCTCTTAAATTGTTTTCGATCATGAGTAATTCCTTCCATATCTATCCGCAACATTTCAATGTTGTTTTCATTTCTCGATCCTCCGAAGGCCATCATTTTAGAAGATTTCTTCGTTCTCAGCTTTCAGCTTTCGTTCTCAATTCTTCTCAATTGTTGTCTCTTCGTTCGTATCTCAATTATTCCGGTGCCTCATTCAAGTTTTTGTTAGGTGGATAATGATCCCATCATTCTCATGTATCTCCATTCATACGAAGAATTCGCTCTTTCGTTTTCAAATTCTTACCGGTGCTTCGTTGAAGACTTTTTCAAGTTTGTGCTCTAAATCTCTCTTCAATCTTTTTCAAGAGGAATAAGTAGTATGCCAAATCCATTTCTTGTCATCAATTTAACTTGATGAAGGATAAGCATAACATAATTCTTATTTTTATTTCATCAAGGTGATTTCAATCCTTCTTCCGGAGTTTTCATGATATCAAATTCTCGATTCTAAGTTGTTCATCTTTTCTTCTCCGGAGTACAAGTTTTCTCATGTATCTCAAAGCTTCATCTAGATCATTGCAAGGCCTCAATCTTATTCTTTTCAATCTTCATTTCTTTTGATCATTCTTTGGTATACGGAGGCTCTACATGATGGTTCATCAAAGATTTCTTTCATTCTCAAGTGTTCTTCAATATTCTTCTTGGAGAGGCTCAAGTATCATTCGTCGTGTATTTCGAAGTGTATTCTTTCTCCATTGTCCTTTCAGATGGTGTTATAGCATTCTTGTTTCATGAGGAATCTTGAAGAGAATTTATCAAGAGTGACATAATCAAACCCATCATTCTCTTCCTTAAAATTATCTTGGATTGGATTTCACCTAAAGCATTTCCTAAGGATTGTGGCTATCATGGTGCTTATCAATGATCCAAGTTCTCAAGAAATCCTCTTGGTGGAAGGAGTTTTGCATATCTTGTTGCTCCCAAGCAATTTTGTTTCCGTTAGTGTCCGCTTTTCACCTCATAACTTTGAGATGTTTTCCATAAGCCCATAACAAGCTTGTTCTTTCCGTTATAGACTTAACAACAACTCAATTAAATCCTTCTTCATAAAGGATGCTTTTCAAATTCAAGTGTGGTAGGAATTGTCATTTTCTTTTCCATTCTTTTCTTTCCAATGATCTAGCTTCTATTCTTTTGTTCCGGAGGCAGTGTGATGTTGCTCACTTTGTCCATCATATCGTTTTGTCAAGATCCTGTTCTTCCCTTGCTTGTCCATTTAACCGGTGTGTTGTGCCTTGTTCTCAAGTTCTTTCCTTCTTATCAAGTTTTTCTCCTCCTTTCTACTAAAGTGCTGCCCAAATTCATAGTTTCTCATTCCTTGTCTATCTCGTTTCAATTGGAAGTCGTTTGATACCCGAACGGTAGAACGTAGTGGCACCATCATCGGTTTATTTGTCGGGCGTTTTGGTTTTAAAACTTGTCGTCGGGCCGCTCATGTTCCCTCTCTCCTCAGCCCAAACACCCCTACACAGCCCACCTAGCCCTACCCCGCAACCGGAGCGTCCGATTGCGATCAGAGGGTCGAAACCACCCTAAAACCCTCAAACCATAGCCATCCCTGCCTATAAATAGACACCCCTCGTCCATTTTAGGAAATGCCCACCTCGATTTCCGTGCCCCTCCAACCCGAGCAGCCACCTGAGCCAGCCAACCTCCTCCCTCCACCGCATAGGGCCCGCCAAAGCCCATCTCTGGTCCGCCCCGGGCCCGAACCAGGCCGAGGCGCCTGCGCTGCCGCTCGTACACCGCGCCCGAGCAGCCCCGCGGCCAGGTCACGCCGCCCCGCGCCCGATGCCCGGCCACTCACCGAAGCAACGAGCCACCACGCCTCGCGCCGCCTCGCCGGCCACCGGAGCGGCCAACTCCGGCGACTAGCGCATCGCAAGCCCTCGCGCCGCCCGGCCCCGAGGCCTCCTGCTCGCCACCTCCGTCACTAGCCTCGCTCCCGAGCCGGAGCTCCCCCGGCCGGATCTGCTTAGTCACCACCGTCGGAGGTCGCCTCTGCGTCGTATCTGGCCGGCCCCGCTCGCCGCCGGCAGCCAAGCCCCGTCAGTGCCGCCATGAGCTCGGGGGTTGCGGTCGAGCGCGCCCCTTCACTAGTCCCATCGCACGATGCCCGCATGGGTCAGCCGGCGCCAGGACGAGCTCCTCTCGCGGCGGCCCCGCCTCCCATGCGCCAAGCCGGCCCAGCCACCAGCCTCCCGCGGGCCGCTGCACCGACCGGCCTGCTAAGGCCCAAGGTGAGCGCCGCTCACATATCCCACTCCCTGTGCGCCCCAGTGCTATCCATCGCCTATTGCTGGTGTTGGGCCAGTTAGAATCGGCCTATAGTTCTTTTTTTTAGTGCTGTGAATTTTCTAATTATCTCTGGGAATAACAGTTTTACAGAAAAGACCCTCATGTTTATGCATATAATACCGCATTAACCGTGCATCGGATTAAAATAATTTGTACATGTAAAGTGTGTAGAATTTGGTGTAGATTAATTATATCCCACTTTCATCCATATTTAAAAATGTTTAACATGCTGTTTCTTGTAATTTGCATAAATATCATGTTTTTGCATTGCGCATAATTATTTAACCGTGCATCGGAATTAAACAAACCATATATGAAAAATGTTGAGATTGTTTATGACCCATTTTCATGCATGATAAAAATATGTAATGTGATGTTTGCATTTTATTTTCATAAAAAACTTGCTAAAACGGTTTATGTCCTAATCTCGCATAATTGTTGTGTCATTTTTTTAATATAAAAAACCCACATATTATATATGTTTTCGGGGTAGAAAAATCCATAGAATTTATCTGTGCATTTAGTTTTGTCTTTTGAGCAATTTGTGTGCATGTCATTTTTGCTATGATGCCCTTTAGTTTATTTTGTGTGAATTAATCTATGCATGATATGAAATAATTTTGAACATGAGATATGCCCTTGGACATGTGTGCTAGGCCCTGGTATTTTTGGTATCTATAGAAATCCATATTTAGGTGTTATTTTCTTATTGCCAATGTGAAAAAAAAGTTGTTGTGTTGAGATGCTAAAATAATTCTAAGTCTGAAAACTGTATTTTTTTGTTGCTATCTTGCCATGTGTTTTGCTATTGATTTATGGATCCTTTGGTGTTGCCAGAATGGGATGTATTGTAAAGCATGTTATGCTCTATCATATTGTGCCAATAGTTTGCATGAATAGGTTTAGCATCATAATTAATTCTGCTGTCCAACATGTCAATCTGTTAAAAACTGTTGCACATGTCTAGTCTAATTTTCACTGTCTGAGAATCTGGTTATATCAGAATGCCATGTTGTGTTGATGTTTGCCATGAATCTATGCACAATTTGATGTTGCCATAATGGAACGAATTGTAGTGCATCATGTCCTCTACCATGCTATTAAGTTTCATGACAATATATGCCTTGTAGCATGTAGTTTCATCGCTGCCAATATGCCTTCATGATAAAATTGCTCTGTTAAAAACTGAGATTTTCACTAAGTCCTAATCTGCTACATTTTATTGCCATGTTGTGAGCTTCCTACCATGTGTTCAATGCCCCTTTTGAGTATGTTATGTTAAGATGAAATGAACTGTGTGTTCTATTCTATGGCCCCATGTCTTTTTTGTGCAATGAAGAATCTTGTAGCATATTGTTTTCATGCGTGCAAAAAGCTATCTTACGGTTTTGGGCAGATTTCTACTAAAACTTGTATTGGTGATTGTGGTTGAACCGTAGCTCCGTTTTGGGCATGCCATATATGAATCTTGCCTAGAATTGTATGTAGTATCATATTATCATGTTGTATCCATGTTTTGAAGTGCTTGTGGTTGTCATTTTCATGCATTTTGCATTCATGACATGTTCATCTTGAGTGTGTCATAACTTCTAGACCATAGCTCCGTTTCGTATGATCCATATATGTAAATCGACTAGAATGACGTGTAGAATCACGTGGTGCACTTTATTTTGATGTTTAACAAATATAAAATGTGTTTAGGACAGATCTGGACCAAACTCATAGTATGCATATGGGGTCATTTCGGAAACACTATAAGTTGTTTCCGGCCTCATTTAAGATGCCTAGATAGTGTAGTTTCATTGTGCTTCACCTCTTGCCATGTTTAATAACATTTAATATTGTCGTCTACCTAACGAGAGTGAACTAAGTAATTCGAATGTGGAGTTACGTCAATATACAACTCGTTGCATATTGAGCTTCACTTAATGTGTAGTATTTTATTTTTGTGATTGCCATGCCTTGCATAATTAGACCGGACATGCATCATGTTTGTTTGCGCATCATGTCATGCATATGTTGTGGTGTTATCATGTGTTGATTGTTATTTCTGGATTGCTTCTTCTCGATAGAGTTCCGAAAGAGTTCGGGTGTGAGGATTCGTTCGACTACATTGGATCGTCTTCTTCATGGATGCAATCTTCTTCCAAGCGGGATCTCAGGCAAGATAACCATTTCCCTGGATACCATTACTATCATTTCCATGCTAGATGTCTCATTTCTATCGCTTGTCTCGCTACCTACCACTTGTATGTCAAGCCTTCCAAATTGCCATGAAAAGCCTCTAACCGTCCACATCCCAGCAAACCATTGTTTGGCTATGTTACCGCTTGCTCGGACCTTCTTATAGTGTTGCTAGTTGCAGGTGCAATTGTTTCCATGTGCCAACATTGATATTTAGATATATCACAATATTATTGCTATTTAATTTAATGCACATATATACTTGGTAAAAGGTGGAAGGCTTTGCCTTTTGCTCGGTGTTTTGTTCCACTTTTGCCGCCCTAGGTACTTGTGTACCGGTGTTATGTTCCATATTGAGCACTCCTAACACGCTAGGGGTTGTTATGGGGAACCCCTTGATTTTTTTTTTGGGATAAAACTCTTTTGGCAAGGCCCAACATTGGTACTACATTTGCCTAATAACTAATAAAATTGCGTAGGGACTTTCCGGACCCCGTGGATAATTAATCAACCAACGGGCTAGTGCTCATCATGAGTGTTGGTCCAAACTAGAGCACCGTGCGGGGCCAACCCGGGGCAACTCGGGAGATGTCTATCAGGCCACGGTACGCTTTGCTTATCCGTCGTGTCCTGAGAACGAGATACGCGGCTCCTATCGGGTTCGTCGACATGTCGGGTGGTCTTGCTGGATTTGTTTTACCTTTCTCGAACGTCTTGTGTGTGGGATTTCGAGGACACTTCGGGCTATCTCGAGTTTGAGATTTTCCAACAGAATTTCCAAGGAGATCACGGGTTTCGTGGTCGAGGTTATTCCCGCAGCGTGTGGTTAGTTTGTGACGAATGAGTTGGAGCACCCCTGCAGGGTTAATTCTTTCATGAGAGTCGTGCTCGCGGTTGTGTGGCAACTTGAAAATTTGTTTAACATTCGGTCATAGAGAACTTGAAGTAAACTCTAATAAAATACACCAACCGTGTGCGTAACCGTGACCATCTCTCTCGTGAGGCCTGCTCCGAAAGAGAACACGGTGGGGTTATGTTTGATCGTAGGTAGGTGTTCAGGATCACTTAGTGATCATTACTAGTACACGACCGTTTATGCGACGATCGCCCCCCTTATTCTTGCACTCGTAAGTTAGCCACTCAAATAAATGCTTAGAGCTTGTTGCAGCCTCACCACTTAACCATACCTCACCCATTAAGCTTTAATAGTCTCGATACCCTTGGAAATGAGATTGTTGAGTCCCTGTGGCTCACAGATTACTACAACAACAGTTGCAGGTACAGTTAATGATTTGACGTGAGAGTGATGCTTGTTTGATTTGGAGTTCTTCTTCTTCTTCATCGATCATAGTGTGGGTTCTAGGCCGGCAGCCTGGGATAGCAAGGATGGATGTCATTTTATCGTTTGATTTCCTCCGTACTCGGATCCTGCTCTTCTGTATGATGATTGTATATGTTGTTGTATTGATGTGATCTTGATTTAGCTTCTGGCGAGTGTAAGCCAATTCCATATACTCATCTCTTCTTTACATGTACCTGTAATGATATCCATTCTTGCGAAACGACGAGATGCGCTTCTATCCCTGTCGAGGCCCTCGAGCCAAAATAAGGATAGGATCGCATCTTGGGCGTTACAACGCGCCACCACCAGAAGCGGCCACCTGTTCCGTCCTCGGCATGACGCGGTTGCCCAGGCGCGCCTCCTCGGGGCAACCGCCCCGCTCCACCACTCCCCCGACCCGCAGTTACGATGCGTCGCGGGAAACGTAAACAGAAGTCATCGTAACTGCAGAAGATTGCGGCCGCGTGCGTCTGCACACTATTTTTGGGCCTAGCCAACAAACGTCATGGACCCATGTATGGCCCAGGCCTGGGGGCTACTGTCGGTGTACCAAGAAACGGGGTCCTTAACACCCGTGTGCACCATACGCCGCAGCCTTAAGACCGGCAAGTCCTTGCCGGGCATAAGCATTCCTACAACAACAACAAGTAAGGGCCAAGCAAACCCGGCAAGACGCCTTGTCGGGGGCTCAAGGACGCGTACACCCGCCAGGAACTCCCCCGCCAAGGCTCAGCTCCAGGTCGCCAGGCTGGTTGTCTACATCGACCAGGTGGTGGGCGACCAGGCAGATAGGTGGAACCGGCCGGGGCGCGTGGCAGCGCGGAGGGATTTACATAAGCTTTAACAACACCCATCCTATGGCGTGGCAAAAGAATAGAAGGTAGGTGGGCGGACGGCACAGAAGGAGATGCAGTCCTTGCCAGGAGATGTCGCGAGCTTGACACCTCATGGTGCATTCAATGCGCATGTCCTAGTCCGTTAGAGTTAGGTGTTTCCCACTACCACCTCTCCTGAAACTCTAGCAAGAAGCAGTATCCACTGTTCGCCAGGTGTAAAGACTATTTTGCCACTATGGTAACCCCTTCGTCTATAAAAGGAGGCCCATGGCTACCTTTAGAAAGGTCAAAACCCTGTTCACTCTACATGCGTAGCTGCACTTCCGAGGCACCTCTTGCCGGGATTGTTTCGCCTTGTATTGTGAATACCCATAGTCCACGAGAACACAGGACGTAGGGTTTTACACTCCGGCGGCCCGAACCTGTCTAAACCTTCCTCATGTACGCTGAGATCTGTGATGCTCTTTGTGTCGAAAACCCACTCGCCTAATTACAAAGGATCCTCGTCGGGTCCATAGAACGTCGCGTCCTCGACATCAACCTCTATTCATATTGATATCTGTAACCTGTTCATATGGTTACTCGGAACCTCATGATGCATGCTTTTACATGTTAATAGGACATACCATTGCACTCAAATTAGCTTTCCGCAAAATCACCTATTTAGTGCTATATCATGCTTTGTTATACCTTGTTCCAAACATGGGTTGCTTGCGAGTACATTCAAAGTACTCATTGGCTTACCACTGGTAATTTAATTGGCCAGACATGGAAGAACCAGAATATGGTGAAGATCTCATTGGAGACGAACATGCGAATTAGGATGCTTCCCAGTCATAATGCCTGTAGGGTTAAGGCAGATGGCATGGGTCTACACTATCTTTCAGGATTTCCGCTGCGAGTTTATGTTTGTTGTTTGGCGTTCATGGCCCTATCTAGGTAAGACTTGACCATCATGGTCATTATTTGTGTAAGACGGTATGTATGGATGTAAGACTCTTGTTATTTAGCTTCTGTGTGTTCAGTGAGCATTGATCTCTGTGATCACTGTACACATGCATTCGGTGATCACGACTTATGAGTCGGGGTCCCAACATGCATATTATGATATGAACTCCTCACTAACAAGAAACCCAATGTGTGTTATTTCAATGTCTTCGGTGCTAAATGCTGGATTAGAGATCCTCATCACAGTTCTAAATTTGCACCGAGAGCACATGAAGGTTTTATGCTTGGTTACGGAAAGGACTCGCACACCTACACAGTCTACATCACAGTTCTAAATTTGCACCGAGAGCACATGAAGGTTTTATGCTTGGTTATGGAAAGGACTCGCACACCTACACAGTCTTCAACACCTATCACAACAAGGTTGTTGAAACTGTAGATGTGCAGTTCGATGAAACTAATGGCTCGCAAAGAGAGCATCTGCCTCCTGTGCTAGATGAAATACCTCCCGAAGAATCCATTAGGTTCAAGGCTACTTAAGATCAGATACCCACTAAAGAACCTCTACCTACTGAAGAAGTTTTCCCAAACAATGAAGACATTCGTGCTGATGCACCTGAAGAAAATAGCGCTGAAGAACATGAACAACCCCAACAAAGTCATCAACCTGCTCATCCAACAGTAGCAAATGAAGTGCAGATTGACAAAATCCTCGACGACCTCAATGCACCAGGTCCTCTCACTCGCTCAAGAGCTTCACACTTGTCTAAGTTTTGTGGGCACTTTGCTTTTGTCTCTATCACACAGCCCACCAAAGTTGATGAAGCATTTCTGGAGCCTGAGTGGATTCAAGCTATGCAAGAGGAATTGCATCAATTCAAGCACAACAACGTGTGGGAACTTGTCAAGCGACCAGATCCACGCAAGCACAATGTCATAGGTACCAAGTGGATCTACCGCGCCAAACAAGACGAACTTGGCCAAGTGGTGAGGAATAAGCCCCGTCTTGTTGCATCGGGCTACACACAGGTTGAGGGAATTGACTTTGATGAAACTTTTGCACCTGTTGCTAGACTTGTAGATATCTGTATATTTCTTGCTTATGCTAACCATCACAAAATCATCTTATATTAAATGGATGTGAAAAGTGCATCCCTCAATGGTAAGCTTGAGGAAGAAGTATATGTTGCTCAACCCCCAGGTTTTCAAGATCCTAAGCATCCTAACAAAGTCTTCAGATTCAACAAGGCCCTCTATGGCCTCAAGCAAGCCCCTCGGGCATGGTATGACACTCTGAAGGAATTCCTCATGAAGAAAGGCTTCAAACCCGGTTCACTTGACCCAACTATTTTCACTTAATCATATGATGATGAATTATTTGTGTGCCAAATATATATGGACGACATTATCTTTGGCCGTACTAACAAACGTTACATTGACGAATTTGCGTACATGATGAGTGAAGAATATCAAATGTCTATGATGGGAGAGCTGAAATTCTTCTTAGGCCTTCAAATTCGTCAACAACGCAATGGCATCTTCATTTCCCAAGAGAAATACCTCAAGGATGTCCTGAAGAAATTCGGTATGCAGGATTGCAAAGACGTTAAGATTCCTATGCCCACAAATGGCCAACTCTGCAGTGACAAAAATGGTAAAGATTTCGATCAGAAGGTATATTGCTCCATGATTGGCTCTTTATTGTATCGATGTGCATCTAGGCTAGATATTATGCTTAGTGTTTGCATTTGTACCCGTTTTCAAGCAACACTAAAGGAATCACACCATAAGGGTGTGAAACATATTCTTCGATATCTAGCTCACACACCAACACATGTATTATGGTACCCCAAGGGCTCAGATCTTGACCTCATTGGATATTCTAACTCTGACTATGCTGGTGATCGGGTGGATTGCAAGTCTACAACAGGCACATGCCATTTCCTCGGACGATCCTTAGTCTGTTGGTCCTTGAAGAAGCATAACTACGTGTCACTATCTACTGTTGAAGCTGAGTACATTGCTGCTGGTTCCTGTTGTGCTCAATTGATGTGGGTGAAGCAAACCCTCAAGGACTATGGAATCAACGTGAAGAATGTCCCTCTATACTATGACAACGAGAGTGCCATCAAGATTGCTCAAAACCCAGTTCAACACTCGAAGACTAAGCACATTCAGATTCGTCATCATTTTCTTCGTGACCATGTGTTGAAGGGCGACATCTTCATCGACCATGTGAAGACTGAAGAACAACTGGCTGATATCTTCAGCAAGCCCTTGGATGAAAAGAGATTTTGCAAGTTGCGGTGTGAGCTAAATATGTTAGAATCTTCGAATGTTCTTTGAGAGTACACACATCCTAACACTTATGCAAAATTGATGACTATGATGTGCAACACACGTAGTAACATTTTTCTTCAATCAATGAAGACTAACTCTTTAAGTGTGAAGAAATTAATGAAGAATTTGATTCTCACAACCCTACGATAGTTGTACGCGGTGTCTGAAATCATCATAATTCTTATACGGTGAGTCACGCCACCAAACATTGCTGAAATTCTTCAAAATTGAGTTTTTTGTCATCTTGCAAATTGTTAAAATTTTCAAATTCCTCAAAGTTTGCAAACTCCTCAAAATTTCAAATTCTTCAAACTCTTCAACTGGAGTTCTTCATTTGAGTTTCTCTTCATTGACTACATACATATATTTGAATTTTCAATGTCCTCAAGAACATTCACCTATTGCTAAATCTTCAAGTTAATTTTCTTCTAAGTTAAAGTGAACGGACCCGTTCCCCCTCTATGCTAAACTGAACCCAATCTGTTCACAAATTCTTCATATGCGTTCTATTTGAAACCCGTTCAAAGTCTTCACTGTGTCCTATTCTGCTGAAGAATTTGCGAACGAAACATTAAAAAATTTAGTTTCAATTTTTGGCGGTTGTCGCTCTAACTTATCCCGCTTCCCACGACGGGATAACCCACGATCCCCCACTATCTCCACTTCTTAGTACGTGGGTGACATATGTCGATAGGATAGCAAGGGTTGGGGGTATAACTGCCCAAAATCTTCGGACTGTTCAGTTTTTCACTTCCCTATATATACCCCCTCCCTTTCACTGGCTCGAGTTACTCGTCACTTCCATCGCTCCCGAGCTCAACCCTAGCGCCACCGCTAAGCTTCATCGCCGCCGGAGTGGAAGAGCTTCACTGCCTCGACCTCCTCGTCGCCGTACTCGCGCCGGCGACGGAAATCTTCACTCCGCTCTCCCCGTAGTTGTCTTCCATCTCCAAGTTAGGGTGTACGAGATCTGGACTGATGAACTTCTTCGTTCTAAACCCCAGTTCATCGTGTTCTTCATAAAGGGTAATTAAAATCTGATTTTACTACCCTATTTTGATCCTTATGATTTTCAAAAAATTCTCAAAAGGTGTTTATTCTTCAACAACCCACTTCTTAAACACCGAACAACTTCCTTCTCTTGATTTGTTTCCCTAAGTTATGATTTTCTTCAAGATTCCTCAATTGTGTGGATCTTCAAATCTGCACAACTCTGGAATCTAAGTCAATAACACTTAGTGAAATTCTTCAAGACATCTATGGTCAAATTCCTCAACTTGATATATTTTGAAAAATTTCTAAGAACGCATATGACCTCTTCAAATTCTTCACACCTATACTCTGTTCACAGGTACAAAATGTCTGCTGATGAATCTCTAGGTTCTCATCAACTTAACTCATTTGCAGCGTTCCTCGAAGAAAAATTACATACATCTTCAGAATCTTCAAAAGTTCAAAATCCTCAAGTGAAGAAAATGGTTGATGGGAAAAGACCTCAAAAGGGAGGAAGGAAGGCAGAAACAAATACTGCTTTTGAAATCCCTGAGGATATATATCTTGAGTACTATACTCCTGATGAGGAAATCTATGGGAAGGAAACTAAGGAGAAGCGCAAAACGCGCATCCATAAAATTGAGAGGAGATGGGCAAAAGAATGGAGGGAGTACATATATGTTACTCCAAGTACATGAGGAAATTTGTTGTTAATCCTCCCTGCCCAAGACCTTTGCTGGATGAAGGCCAACATGTTGATCCCACTAGCATCAAAAGTGGTGAGGAATTTCCCAAGTAATGGGCTAAGCGTCAAGCAAAGTTACAGAAGATCGTTGCAGAAGGAGTGAAGAAATTCAATCGTGATACTGCCACTGCTGAGGCCTCTGCAAGTGGAACTGCTAAAAGGAAGGCCATGCCAAAGAAATCTTCTGCGAAGCTGAAGCCTTCAAGCTCTAAGCCCTCACAGCCAATTTCCTATGTTTCAATGTCCTCAGAGGAGTTTCCTCAAGCAGCTTCCTCAAAGGCTGCACCAATGTCCTCAGTTGCTGCGCAATCCTCACTTGCGGCTGCAAAATCTTCATCACCTGTGCATCTTGCCACCTGTCAGCGCACTGCTGGATTTTCAATTGCCTCAGGGGCATCTGCAACTTCCTCAGCTCACTAACATTCCTCAAGTAGTCTAACGCTGCTGAAAGTGAAGGCAACAGCTGGAAGAGGCAAGAGGCCAAGTCCTCATAAGAAGCAAGTAGTCTTCAATATTCCTTCAGCATCTGAAGATGATGAAGCTGACGATGAAGAACTTACTGATATCATCAGGGGCAGGCAACAAAGGGCCACCATTACTAAGGGAAGCTCGGTACCACTTCTGCTTGATCCAAGGATCATCCTTGATTTCATCGATGTCTGGCACAAGGATCCCAATACTCCTCTTTCCGACCTCCAGCTGCCCATCGGTGTAAGTCATGTCCTCACCCATTTCTTCGTTGAAGAGAAATGAAAATTTGAAAAGGATCAGAAGGCCAAGAAGAACTAGAACAAGAAGGAAAGGTGCTTGAGGAACAACATCATGAATCTAACTCCTAGGCAGCTCATCACTGTTCAATCTGAAATCAAGAACTTCAGTGAGGAATATGATCGTTATTGTGCTGATTGGCAAGGAGCAAAGGTAAGATTCGTCAATATGGCAGACAGAGCCTCCAAGGATCACAATTCCAGGGTTGTTGCACGATCACAACAACAAATTCATCTGGCTGAAACTTCTTCTCAGCCTGCTGAAGAAACTGCAAGCGCAGCTGAAGAAATTCATGCTGCTGAAGAATCTGCCAGGGCAACTTCCACTGTTGCGCATGAAGAAATTGCCAGGCCAGCTGAAGTATTTGCTACGCTTGAAGAATCTGAGACTGCCAGGGCGACTGCAATAGTCGTGCCTGAAGAAATTGCACCAACTTCATCCTCTACCTCTACTGCAAAATCTTCAAGGATGAAGAAAACCGCACTTCCTTCAGCATCAGAAGTGAAGAAAAGCAAGGCTGCGGAGAAGGAAGCCGCAAAGAAAAGGAAGGCATCAACTTCTGCAGAATCCTCAGCTCCCAATAAATTGAGGACTTTAACAAGTTCCTCAACTGAACCAATTGATGCAACTCCTATTTCTTCTGTGCCATCATATGAGATTGTTCCATTTGGAGAGGAATATGTCATTCCTGAGGACAATGATGATGAAGAAACTCAGTCTGCTGCTTCCACCAAGCATATTGATGAAGAAATTGAGGTGCAAGCAAATGCTTCACCCTTCATGGAATCATCGCCTCAGCCTCATCTCATAGCTAAAGAGGCCGACGTTGAAGAAATTGATGAGGACATGGACATTGGATCTACCACTCTTGTCATTAATGACGAATATTGGGAAGTAGGTCACCCAAATTCGCCAATGGCCACCCCTCTTACTCAAATTCCTCATTCGCCTGCTCAAACTAAAGAAATTCCTACAGGGTCTGAAGGACTTGATACTCCACTCTAGTCTATCACTGAAGAAATTCCAGCTGCATCAACTGAAGAAAATGCCACCCAAACGACACCTGAGGAAAATGTCACTCAAATTCCTCAGACTGAAGAACATGAAATTGTGCAAAGGGAGGTTGTTGGATGTTACAAGCCAAATCTTCAACCCAAGCCCGCTTTGCCCCTCAAAAGCACAAAGCGGCCCAAGTTCAACAAGGCCAATTTCTTCGATGAGCATCATTTCTTCACTGGAGCAAATCCGTATGACTCACCAAGAATTAGGAGCAAGAAGTTTTGGACTCATACCCAAGTCAACTTCTATTCTGTTGTCCCATTTGACAGGAGCAAAGTCTTCCAGCACCGAGAAATTCCTCATGTGGATATGGAGTCCATTCCATGCTTCAGCCCCGTCCTCAATGTTCTTCATGAGGCTGGTCTCCTACCGTTCTGTGCTCACATATGTGACTGGAATGAGAGCTTATGCTACCTTGCACCTCTCTGGTGATGCCTTTGATGTTAATTCGTCGATCCTCGATTGGATGACTGACGACACTCACTACACTGCTCCAGCCACTGAATTGCTTCAAGCTGTCCCAGTTGGAATTCCCTCAGAAGGTGGAAGACGCTTGTATGAAGAACCTGAACTTCCAAATCACTTGATGCAAGTGCTGACGAAGCCTTTGCCTCAAGGCCAAGCTCGAAGAACCACTTTCCCAGTGAAGGATTACCTATATGTACCCCGGACAGTTTACCGCATTATGAACAAAACCCTCAGCCCAATCAAAGGCCACAATTCTGAAGAAGAAGAACTTGTTGGCATCATGAAGAATATGTTGTTCAATATCATCCATGGGATTCCCATAATTTTTCACGATTTTTTCAGGAGGACTTTGGCCAATATTGCTCTGTCTCCATTTGAATTGAAGCCTTGTGCTCCCTAGATCATGAAATTCACCAGATCAAGGTCTTCAATTCCTTACAAGGCTAACTTTTAGAATCACTTCAGCTTTATGCCTCCGATTGAAGTCCTCAAAAGGACATTTTCCTCAGTGGAGGGAAAAGGCAAAACTGTTGTTGAAGAAGGCTCTTGTCCATTGAATGGCCAATTTTGCAAGGCTGCATCTTACTCCACCAATGACGACTCTACCACACAAGACTCTGCAGACAAGGCCACAACCTCAAATCCTCAAGGTTCTGCCCCGCGTGTGATGACTGATCGAGTGCTTCTACTAAGTCTTCATCAGAAGTTCGATCGCAATCACAAGTGGGTCAAGCGTCAGTTTGATTCAATACTTCAAAAAATGACTATGACGTAGAACTCAGTGAGGAAGAACCATTACTACGTGAATGAAATCCTTGACCGCACCTGGGCCATCCTCTCTCACTTCAAGACTCCTGAAGAACTCAAGGAGATGGATTTTCAGCAGAACTTTGACTGGTCCCATCAATCCCATCTCACGAGTTCTTTTCAAGTTTTATGTGGATGAAGTTTTTGAGACTTAGGTGAAATCGGGATATGAGAGGATTGAACAAGATACAAAAGCTCAAGATTGGGGATGCCCAAGGCACCCCAAGTCAATATTTCAAGAAGTATCAAGCATCTAAGCTTGGGGATGCTACGCATCCCACCTCTCTTGGTCAAGAATTATCGGTTAGCCTATGATGATCATAAGTTTTTATTCGTTCACATGTGCTATTATTGGAGCATATTTTGTGTTTATTTTTTCTTTTTATTTTATGCACCATGCTGGTATGAGAAAATCATTGGCTTATTTACAGAATGCTTCATGCGCTTCACTTAAATCTTTTGAGTATGGCTTTATAGAATGCTTCGTGTGCATCACTTATATATTTTGAGCTTGGATATTGGTCTCTCTATATTCATTGAAGAATGCTCTATGAACTTCACTTATATCTTGTTGAGATTAGTTTGATGATCACTCTTGTGCTTCACTTATATCCTCAGAGAAAATATTGAATGAATTGAATCTCATAAAACGTAAAATTATATAAGCTTCATATGCTTGTCCCATGGGGAGTAGTGACTTTACATACTAGAAGTATAAGCGGTAAAATTTATTGGAAGTTAGAAACATAACATTGGTCATTTAAACAATTCATGAAACAATCTTGAAGGAAGAGAGATTTCACACATAAATATACTATCTTGGACATGTTCTATGATTGTGAGCCCCCATCAATTATTTTCAAACTTGATCACGTAGTTGACATTGTACAAGGAAGACAACGTAATGGTTATGTTTGCTTATATTCACATAGTAGTTATATTGTCATGGATCCTCTAACATGTGGTGCTTGCTTTAGATCCTTTTCTAGCCCAAAAATTCGTACTAAGTAGAGATACTACTTGTGCATCTCCATAACCCTTAAACCTAGTTTCTTGCCATGAGAGTCCACTATACCTACCTATGGATCGAATAAGATCCTTCAAGTAAGTTGTCATCGGTGCACAAAGCAATAAAAATTAATCATGACCATGTATGATCTTTTATTGTAAGGGAAAATAAGCTTTGTACGATCTTGTGATGGAAAAGAAATTAAAGTGATTGACTGCATAATAAAGTTAGCTATCACAAGGGGCAATATAAAGTAACGTTCCTTTTCATTAAGAGATTGCACATCCAAAAACAAAAGGCGCATGACAACCTGTGCTTCCCCCTATGAAGGGCATATCTTTTACTTTTCCTTATTTACTTTTATGCAAGAGTCAATAATGTTCATCCCTATTCCAATCTGTTAATTCTTTAGTTGGCAAGAATCATGTGGTAGGGAAAAGATCCAGGCACATATATCCAGTTGGATATAGGTGATCATGATTCATTATTGTTGACATTATACAAGAGATAAATAAGTTGGGAGGCGGAACATTAAGCCCCTATCTTCCTATGTGTTTGATTGGAACTGCTTGTTCTACAAATATGCCTTGACTGTCAGCAATCATGGAAGAGTAAATGATAGTTGAGTATGTGGAATTTGCCAAATCAAATCTCTTACATATACCCTTCCTAAAAATAAGATGGATTGTAATTGTTTCATAACTGAAAACATTGTTTGCTAGTTTTCAATAGAGTTTATGGTCTATACTTTCACATGCTAATTGCTTATTACTTGATCAGGAGAAGTTCTATGAGAAAAGAGTTGATGTTTTATGATGCTAGAAAAAGTGATTGGAAGTAACATTGATCAAACTTATATACTATGCTGGCATTCACACTTCATAAATTATTTCTTTTATCATTTACCTACCCGAGGACGAGCATGAATTAAGCTCGGGGATGCTGATACGTCTCCAACGTATCGATAATTTATGATGTATTCATGCCAATATTCTACAACTTTCATATACTTTTGGCAATATTTTTATATTGTTTTTGGGACTAATTTACTTATCCAGTGCCCAGTGTCAGCTCCTGTTTTATGTGTGTTTTTTGTTTCGCAGAATTTCCATGACAAACAAAGTCCAAACGCGATAAAAATTTACGAAGATTTATTTTGGAATATATGTGAATTTTGGGAAGAAGAATCAATGCAAGACGATGCCCGACGGCCCCACAAGCCAACAGGGCGCGAGCAGGGGGTGGGGCCGTGCGCTGATGGCTTGTGTCCAGCCCTTAAGTCGGTTGTGACCCTTCTTTCACCGAACGAAAGCTAATTTTCCGGTAAAAATCCCCTCAAAATTTCAGCCCGATCGGAGTTACGGATCTCCCGATATTTAAGAAACGGTGAAGGGCCAAAAAACAGCAGCGAACCCTAGAAGAAAACGAGAGAGATCCAATCTTGGAGGGGCTCTCGCCCCTCCGGGAGTCATGGCAGCCAAGGACCAGAGGGTGAACCTCTCCCTAGATGGGGACATGCCATGGAGGAGGAAGCCTAAGGGGGGAGACTCTCCCCCTCTCTTCCGGCGGCGCCGGAGTGCCGCCGGGGGAACCATCACCGCGGTGATCATCTTCATCAACATCACCGTCTCCATCACCTTCCCTCATATATCCATGGCGGTCCACTCTCCCACACCCCGCTGTAATCCCCTACTTGAACATGGTGTTTCATGCCACAAATTATTAATCAATGATGTGTTTGCCAGCCTATGATGTTTGCGTATATCTATGTTGTGCTTTGGGTTTATTGATGATCTTGATTGGTATGAGTGTATGTTTTATTTTGGTGCTGTCCTAAGGTGCCTTACGTGAGGCGCACACGTGAAGGATTCACGCTGGAGGGTGTGGCAATATGTTCATGATTCGCTTATAGTGGGTGGCTAGAGTGACAAAAGCTTACACCCGAGTAAGGGGGGTTGTTTACGTATGGGAGTAAAGGGGACTTTATGTTTAATGCCATGGTTGGGTTTACCTTAATTATTTCTAGTAGTTGCGTATGCTTGCTAGAGATCCAATCATAAGTTCATATGATCCAAGTACGGAAAGTATGTTAGCTCATGCCTCTCCCTCATATAAAATTGCAAGAATGATTACCGATGTTGTTATCAATTGACTAGGATGATTCCGCACACCATACCATCATTATTCCACACTCGTTATTTGTAATATATTATAAATTTATTTAGGGCAGCAACTATTTTCATATTTTTGTTCTCCAATATCCTGCAAAGCTATCCTCTTTATACCCAC
This sequence comes from Elymus sibiricus, assembly GCA_039707655.1. Classification (NCBI taxonomy): domain Eukaryota; kingdom Viridiplantae; phylum Streptophyta; class Magnoliopsida; order Poales; family Poaceae; genus Elymus; species Elymus sibiricus. The sequence continues at coordinate 212,183,685 of CM077665.1, read as the reverse complement.
AACACGGTTTTATTTCTCGTTACTAGATAGAAGCAAATGTCTGGTGTATGCAGAGTTGTATCGGTGGCACATATGACTTGAGAGAATATTGATCTTACATTTAGCTCCTTGTGGGTTCGACACTCCATACTTATCACTTCCATCTTTGGAAAATGCTACGATGATTCCTTGCACTTGGCGATTATCAACACCCACAACCCTTGCTGTTGTACATACTGGACCAGTTAGTAGAGCTCGCGCACTCCAATTGAATTACCATGTATTTTTGTTTCTTGGAAATCCTTCTAATGTTCATGAACATATGATGCTGCCTAAATTAGATACTTTTGTTTTACTTATGAATGAAGTACCTAGCATGGACAAGAAGGATGGCCACTGGAGCGGGAACAAGCATGGAGAAGAAGGTGCGGGCGCGGGAACAAGCTTTTAGTGGCGATTTTCACACTTTGAAGCCACCATAAGGAGAGCATGAAGGCTTGGCTGAAATATTCAAGACACCATGTTATAAATTTCATCCATAGGCTATTATAGGTGTTGCGCCACCTTATTTTTGGGCCAGGCCCATGTAATTTTGAAATACCTTTTCATAGGTTGTTTTTAAAGTCCGTATGTGTGGGGAAACTGAGTTAGGGCTGGTTTCGGACCCCTCCTCCAAGGGGCCACGATATTACCCTCTATTCCCGCATATATACAACCCTTAGGGCGCCGTTTAGACTTTGGGTTTTGTTTAGATTACAAGTTCGCCATAGCTGCAACTTCGCATCCTTCGTTTGTGTTCCACGACCAGACCAAGACGTCACAGAACCCCACTTTCATCAATAAAGCTTTCGTCTTATATTCGCAGTATCCACATTGCAATTTCAGTTTCTTTCTTGTTCTTCGTTTGCATGCAGGAAATAGACCCTCGTGTCAGGTTTATCGTGCTCCGGCGTGGTCAATAACCTCTCGGAGTTGGTTTAGCGATTCCTAAGGCATGACGTCTTCACATGTTCGTAGTCGGATCGTCAAAGTCTACTCCACCAAAAACGATAGCCACCATCTCATCGAAAGACACGGACAACTTCGCCTCTATCACCGGGTGACCGCGTTTGTGAGGGTTTGGAAGTCTACCCTGAAGACTTACCACGAGTGTTGGGCAAGGTCTGTGTGACCTTAGCTCAAGGAGAATACGGTAAGGACTGTGTGTCCTGGGACTATGTGTCCTTTGTTTTAAATACCAAGCCGCTCCAAACCAGACGTATGACTATCACAACAGTTGGAACTGGGTCATCAAATCATTGTCTTCACCGAGCTCCTGGTTCTATTTCCTCAACCCTTCCATCTCCTCATTAACTTGTTGATGAAATTGATCGTTACTGTTTGAAGACTTTGACTGAAGACTTTCTCAATTTCCTCATCTCAAATTCTTCAGTCACTTTGTCTATCACCTGCTTATCCTGTTTTCACGCTACTTGTGCTCTGTGTATGTTTGATTTCATCATGATGACTATGCTACTGCTATGTTATGTATGCACTTGAGTACTTATTTCGCTGCCAGTATTTTGTCACTTAGCAAATTCCTCAACTAGTAATTCCTCAGTTACGAATTTGTAAAAATCGCCTATTCACCCCACCTCTAGTCGATATAACGCACTTTCACGTATAGTAGAAAGCTCCAAAGGGTGTCATAAAAGCGGTCTTTTCCTGATCTTCCTTGTTCATCTTGATCTGATGATAACCAGAATAAGCATCCAGGAAACAAGAGCTCTCACAACCAGCAGTGGAATCGATGATTTGGTTAACTAGGTGATACCCCACGCGTTGTTGCGGGAATCGCTAACAAACAATTTGATGTTTAGAAATATGAGAATTTTTAGAAAAACTCGTATAGGTCGATGACAAAGAATTTTCTTTGCAAAAAAATAGAGTGTAGAGTAAGAGAACAACGTGCTGAAAATGCACGTGTGTGCGTGTGCGCATGCGTGTGTCCGTGTGTGTTCGTATGTTGTGCTTGATAGTATATCATAGAAGTGATGAGATAAAAACACCATTACGTAGAGACATCTCAGCCCTCACGCAAAACCTAAAACAATGACAACACTATAGTTATGCATTCCATAAAAACATAACTTGCTCAGAAGAAGAAACCCGAGTTCACTTACAATATAATTTTCTATAAAAAAAGTTGGTTAAAAATTGAGGCTTACTTTCGACTGAATCATGCTTCTCACCAGATCATGAAGAATTTCCTGTCGTACACTTGCAATTAGAAACTGACCAAAGAAAACTAATGAGAGTTCTTCTTGAATACAAATGAAGCTGATCATTCTACTGATAACCAATTCTAAATTTAGGCAACATGAGGGCATAGTGTAGTTTGTAATTAAGAAGCTGAATGCATGATTGACGATGTAGCATGTGAGGTTGTATCATAAGGAAATTAAAAGAAATAATAACAGAGGGGGCATAGCATCTTCCATATGTGTGAGCTGCATATGAAACATTCGGATGAGTCCATAAAATCAGGCCTCTATATATAATAAGGGAAAGGAATGTGAACAGAAAGTATGATTGAGGAATATGAACAAAAAATATTTTTTCTATTTTGCCGCTGTCAAAAGATATAGCATGCATTGTCTATTAACCTCCTAATTGCGTCTGATGTTTTAATGTAACTAAATATTTCAAGAAAATTAGATGTGTGAACCAATTCGAATCCGTAGATTAAAAATCACATGGATCTGAGAAGGGGAAGCAAAGAACTAGACATTTACCTACGGCTAAAAGGACCATCTGTAAGCGTACTTAAGTTGGGATGGCCAAACGCAACAAAAATCTCCGGCAACTGTGCATGCGTAGACCACGAAATCATGAAGGTTAATCACCTGTAGTGTATTGCCAACAGAAGCTGCCGAGTCTGCGGCCTGTAGTGGACCCAGTTCTCCTTCCGCTTTTACTGTGGACGCCCTCATCTATCAGACCATCTGCTCATGGAGATCCTCGCCTGCCGGCCCGATAGATCGTTGGCCGCCGCGCGGTGTGCAGGACCTCGCGCTTCGCCATACCCCACCCAAGAAGGCGAAGATTGGCCGCGTCTAGGGCAGACACCAGACCGCCGTCAGCCTGTCACCAAGATCGCGATTCACCATGAGATATACTGCTATGGCGTCTCAGTGACCAGAGTCATCGTCTTCAACTTCATCCGCGTCATGGGCAGAGAATGCTGTTCCCAGCGTCCTCTGCTTTACACAGGCTTTGTTTGTGATGTTCATGGGCTCCTGGGGTGTGGTGTTGTGTGTACATCGTGGCGAATGTCATCCTGACGGCATGCGCTTCCACCATGGCCTGCGCAAAGATTGGCTTGCCGCTCGCATCGAATTGTGGGAATCATGGCACGGGAGGTGCGGGAGGAGGGAGGAAGCGTTGGAGGCAGGAAGATTGGGGAAAGCGGGGGAGATGAGGAGGGGAAGAATAGGCGGTGGCAAGGAGAGGAAGCGCAGAAGGCCAACCAACTCGTTTGGGTTTCCTGATTTCGTGGCATAGGAATTAGGAAGTCGGAAGTACATTATGCGTTGAATTGTGGTGCAGAATTGTGTCGAGGTGAACAGAAGAGGTTGTTTTGAATCGGATGGCTACCAATAATGCACGCCTTGATCGATGGCTAGAATTAATTGTGGTGATGTGGCATAAGGAGAAGCTAGAGAATTCCTTGTAGTGGGGGCTCCTATTTAGATATAGTAGATGTGTGGCAGAGTAAAGGGGTCCTTGGGACAGGCTTTATTAACACTTGTGTAGTCCACACACATGTGCCACATGCCGTTCTTCTTCAGAACAAGCACCGGGTTATCCAACCATTCGGGATGAAAAACTTCTACGATGAACCCAGCAGCTAGGAGCTGGGCCACTTCTTCACCAATCACCTTGCGTCTCTCCTTGTTAAAACGACGGAGGTATTGTCAGACGGGCTTCATGTTTGGATCCACATTAAGGCAGTGCTCAGCGAGTTCTCTCGGTATACTTGGCATGTCAGAAGGTTTCCATGCAAAGATGTCCTGATTCTCACGGATGAACTCGATGAGCGCGCTTTCCTATTTGGGATCCATATTGTCTCCAATGGTGAACTGTTGGGAAGAATCACGAGGAGTAAAATAAACTTTTTTTGTGTCCTCGGCAGACTTGAATTTGAGTAGAGGCTTGGGTTCAGTGGTTGGCTTATTTTCACTTATATATTTACAAACGCTACAATTACCTTTCTACCTTTATTTATCTTTTATTTTATTTTGAAATTTATATTTATCAACAATTATCTACACAATTCATTTGCTTGCAAATAACAAGATCAAGGGGATTGAGAACCCTCTTCCCCGCGTTGGGTGTAAGTTGTTTAGTCATTTGTGTGCAGCCGCTGAAGACGGTTGAGGATTGATATTCCTATTGGTTCAATAAACCTTGGTTTCATAACTGAGGGAAATACTTACCCACTTTGTGTTGCAATTACCTGTTCCTCTTCACGGAAAACCCAACGCGGATCACAAGTATTAGGAAGGATTTCTGGCGCCGTTGCCGGGGAATATCATCATCAACTACCAAGTAACTTCACACAAATTTTCATTCACTTGTTCTTCTTTTTATTTGCTGTTATATTTAGCTTGTCTCATAAAAATCAAAAATACAGAAATATTTATCTTTACTTATTACTAGTTTACCCCTTTGCTTGCTTGAAGTAGTTATCATGTCTGAGTTTGATAAAGTTATTGTTGAGAGCGCTAGTGAAGATAGTGCTAGTGAAACGGAAGAGGAGAGAATAAATATTGTTGATTCTATCCATGAACCTCCTAAAAATCAAGTTCCTAGTAGTAATACCCACACGGTTTTAAAATAAAAAATCTATGAAGTGGGTAGTGGGAACATCATTGGGAAACATATTATACGAGAATTTTTAGAGTGCTCGGGAGCTATCCCTTTTACTAAAGGAACCATACTTGAAGAGAAAAGTTGTTATGTGGATGCTATTACTCTGTTAATTTTGAAACTAGAAAGAATGTTTGTGCATGTCCATCCTATGCTCCAAAAGATATTTTTGGGACTTCCGAGCATCGATAATCCTAAGATTAAGAAAATTGTTACCATCATCCTTATGCATGAATTTTTCTATATAGTGCGGGAAGCAAGAGACATATTCTTTTTTTATAGAGTAAAATCTGAAACTCCCCCTAGAGAAGTGATCCTCCATAATAAAGATGCTTTGCGTATGATGGAATCTAGTCATTGCCAAGGTTTTAATGAGAATATGAGGAGAAATGTTTCGCCCGAAGAATTAACGCAAGATTTATTCCTTCATACTTGTGATAAATTTGAGTGGATTGCTAATGGAATAAATGAATGGTTTAGGGAGGATTGGCATGAAAACACTATTAGGGAACCTATCAATGATGAAATTAATGTTTTGTATGAAGATCCCAATAATGATGATGATGTTAGTGATGATATTATAAATCCTCTTGATCACTTGAGCCCTTCCACTAAATTTGAGAAGGAAAATTTGTTAAGTAAGATTTTATAAGAGCTAGTTTTAAGGTACATGAAGGAGAGTGGATCCCTTGTGAGCTAAGATGACAATACTTGAAACTATGCATTATGCCTTGCCAGGGGCATAAAACAATAGCGCTTGTTGGGAGGCAACCCAATAGTTATCTTAAATTTTTTCTTTAAAATTTCTGTTTATATTTCATCGCATGATTATTTCCTCTGTAATGATTATGTTTTGTGTTTAAATTAGTGTTTGTGCGAGGTAAAGCCTTTGGGATGACTCACAAGATGAGTAGAATCAATGCTGAAACAAAACATAAACTTTTGACTCTAGTACATGAATTTTAATTTTTTACTGGAGCGTGATAATGTTCTGAAATTTTTACAAAGTGTTTCTATACAAATTTTCGAGGTTTTCCTCATTGTTCATAAGTTTTAGAGTTACAGAAGTATAGGTTCTCCACAGATTGCTACAGACTGTTCTGTTTTAAACAGATTCTGCTTTGGCTTGCATAGTTGCTTGTTTTAATTATGCTATGGATTGTATTGGGGGTATAAGCCATGGAGAAGTTAGAATACAGTAACTATTATGCATTGATGAAATTTGAATCAATTTATAACAGTACTTAAAGTATGCAATATGTTTGTTATACTAACGGATATCACGAGGGTTTGTTGAGTTGTGTATGATTGAAGTTTTCATGTTTTGGGTGTTATCTTGATGAACAATGGAATAGGGAGTAGCAAGAGCCTAAGCTTGGGGATGCCCAAGGCACCCCAAGGTAATATTTTAAAGGAGACTCAAGCGTCTAAGCTAGGGGATGCCCCAGAAGGCATCCCCTCTTTCGTCTCAAATCCATCGGTATGTCACTTGAAGCTATATTTTTATTCGTCACATGATATGAGTTTTGCTTGGAGCGTCGTTTGCTTTTGTTTGCTTTTACTTTCAGTTTACCACAATCATTGTTTTATGGACACACCTATTTAAGAGAGACACCCCATCATCATAATTTGTTAGAATACTCTATGTGCTTCACTTATATCCTTTGAGCTTAGCAGTTGCTCTAGTACTTCACTTATATCTTTTTGAGCAAGGTGGCGTATAGATTTTATATAAATGATTTCACTCTCGCTCTTCACTTATATTTGTTTGAGAGTTAATAAATAGTGACGGTAATTTTCATGGGTCATAAGACTAGTCCAAAAATATTAGGTATTCAATGAGTGATAATCAAAACATGTAGCACAGATAGAGAAATTGTGGGTCAATGATATTAATGTAGTAATATGAAATAGGTGTGAATTCATAATTGTTAAACTGTAGAAGTCTCGATAGTAAGAAAGGTTGACCTTTTTGTTCATCTAAAAATTAAAGAGGCATGGTGATGATGTGTGAGCATTTCTATTCCTCGTTGAAATCCTAGTGTTGTTTCGGGTCGGAAGCGCGCGATGGTTAACTCCTACCAACCTCTTCCCTCGGGGCATGCGAGTAGTACTTTGATTTATGATAAAATAATAAAACTTTGCAATAAGTATATGAGTTATTTATGACTAATGTGAAACGATGGACATACGCAATCACTACAGGAATCAGAGAATTTGCTATCAGTCAATTCTTTGCCGTCTGCAGGCGGACGTCACAGATGGTTTTTAACGTCCGTTTGCCAAAAGCGGACGGCAAAGAAAGGACTCATGGCAAAGATGGAATTTGCCGTCAGTCCATTCTTTGATGTCAGCTAGCGGACGGCAAAGAAAGACAAAGGAAGACGACAAAGAAAGAAGACGGCAAACTAGTGCTTTGCCGTCAGTGGCCTTGTTGGCTAAGGGCAAAGGATGGACACGTGCTGATACGCCGCCGCACGAACCCCCTCCGCTGCACAGCCGTCGGCTCCTCCTCCACCCCACCCCTACCCCTTCTCAAGTGGTTACACCGCCACCGGTCTGTCCTCCCGTGCCTTAGCGTCGTGGCCGCCGCCGGCCGGCCCTCCCGTGTCCCGAGCAGTCCCGCGCCGGCCCTCCTCCCCGCGGCCAACCCTCCTCGCGCCGGCCCTCCTACACGCGGCCGGCCCTCCTCCCCGTGGCCACCCCTCCCTGTGCCGGCCCTCCTAACCACGCCGGCCCTCCTCCCCGTGGCCACCCCTCCCCGCGCCGGCCCTCCTCCCCGTGGCCACCCCTCCCCGCGCCGGTCCTCCTCCCCGCGGCCACCCCTCCCCGTGCCAGACCTCCTCCCTGCGTTGGCCCTCCTCCCTATGGCTACCCCTCCTCCACCACCGTAGCGTCCTCCCCGCGCCATCCCCGACCCGCCCCGCACCGTCCCTCCTCCCGGTGGCCACCCCTCCTCCACCACCGCGGAGTCCTCCCCGCGCCATCCCCAGCCCGCCCCGCGCCGGCCTTCCTCCCTGCGCTGGCCCTCCTCAACCGTCCCTCCTCCACCACCGCGGCGTCCTCCTCGATCCAAGGTGAGCGCTACTGGTTTGGGTGGATCAATTTTGATTTGGACAGATTTGAAATACTGCCATGTAGGAACTCGATTTGGAGAGATTGTGAGTAGTACTTGATTTTTTCAATATCATTTGTGATGCTACTGCCATGTAGAAAACAAACTAAACCTCACATGTGTTTTATTTTGTGTTTGAAGATATAATGTCACCATGGAAGATGCACTGCACAAATGTAACTTAATTAGCTTTCTAAATTAGCTACCAACACTATTTAATCAATTTCTTTATTCTCAAGTACCACTATTGATTGACACATTTTTTGTATAGTTGATTAAAATATTATTGAAGTGAGCAGGTAAATACAGAAAAATGGTGCTTATGTTGGTCGTGTTGGTGCTTTTCATGTGCAGGGATCTTCTCTTCACCTCCAGGAGCATCGTCGGTCCCGTTGCCATTGCCGTCGTCACTCGACTATCGCCTCTACGGTCTAGGGGTGAGCTCGACTGTCATCTCCTCCCCCTCCCCTATTTGCTCTGTTCTAGTCATCGTGTCGATGCCACTAGATTTTACTTTCATGTAAAGTCTCATAACCTAGGCGTCTCCCGTTCGAAAGGGCGGCATCTATAAATATGCATGTCTTTGCATATTTATAATTGCCATCCTTTCGAATTGTCCACGTTATCCATGGACAGCTCGAGTATGTGTAGATTGGGTTCACTTTCCCATGCTCTGCTCCAGATCCGATGCAGAATTTCGTCTGTGCCTCCCTGTTGTTCTCCGGGTACACATCCTCTCTGTTTAATGCCGAGACGTGTATCAGGAGAACAGGTGCTGACGAAATTCTGCGTGGGATCCGGAGCAGAGCATGGGAAAACGAACCCAATATACACATACTCGGGTGGGATTAGGACCTATCTTTACCTATTAGCATGTAGGTTGCATGGACGTAATAAAATTGACAAACTTGATTAACTGATGAATATATATATATATATATATGCTGAATTATATATATATTTCTTGTGTGTTTAGTAGCTAGGCAAGATGAGTGATCGTGCATGGATGTACACCGGTCACACTAGTCAGAAAGACATGACCAATGAATGGTTAACAAAAACCAAGGGGTTTGTGAAAGCCGCATTTGTAAATGGCTAGAGAAAAACCTGGTGCCCTGTTTTAGGTGAGACAACTTTAAACAAAGGACAGATGGTGAAATGGGTCAACACCTGCAGAAGTGGGGTTTTACGCCTAATTATACGGTGTGGACATTTCATGGTGAGTCTGCCCAACGTACCAGAGCTGAGGTGGTTCGATGTCGCACCGACGAGCATGGTACCGGGATCAAAGACATGGTGCAAGACTTTGATGATGCTCGGGATTCACACGATGAGATGGAGGAATCTGCAAAGGCCTTCTATGAAATGTTGGAGTCTTCAAAACGTCCTCTCCGCGAGCACACTGAGCTTTGTCAGTTGGATGCCATCGCGCAAGTAATGGCTCTGAAGGCTCAATTCAACTTGGGCAGAGAATGCTACGTCGCGATGATGACACTTTTTGGACGCTTTCTACCCCAAGGCCATGTCATGCGTGCAAACATGTACCAGTCGGACAAAATCCTCCATGTACTTAAGATGCCCTATGAGAAGATATATGCCTATGAGAACAAATGTGCCTTATTTAGGCTTGAGTATGCGGGCTTGAACTATTGTCCCATTTGCAAGTCTTCCACGTATGTTGTGGTAGACCACAGTATAGGTGAGAAGAGGCAGATCAAAATCCCAGTTAATGTTCTTCGGTACATGACAATCATACCAAGACTTCAACATCTTTTCATGGTCGAAGAGACGGCCAGACAGATGACATGGCACAAATTGGGCAAAAGAGCCGAACTAGATGTAGATGGGAATCAGATGTTGGTACACACATCGGATGCTTTTGCGTGGAAGCACTTCGATGCATTACATGAGGATAAAGCGGCAGATCCAAGGAATCCTCGAGTCTGCATCGGCACGGAAGGGTTCAATCTGTTTGGTATGACGGCAACCCAATACAGTTGTTGGCCTGTATTTGTCATTCCACTCTATCTCCCCCCGGACAGATTATGCAAAGAAAGAATATTTTCCCGACGTTGATAATTCCAAGGCCCACCTATACGGGGAAGAATATGAATGTGTACATGCAGCCGTTTAAGGATGAATTGCAAGAAGCTTGGGATAATGGGTTCAAGACATACGATGCCGCTAGAAAAGAAAACTTCAAAATGCATGTCTGGTACATGTACTCGATGCATGACTTGCCGGCGTATGCACTATTCGCTGGCTAGGGTACGCGTGGAAGGTTCCCCTGCCCCACATGCAAGGCAGCTCTTCAGTTTCTTTGGCTGCACGCGGGTCAGAAGTATTCTTGCTTCGACTTGCATAGACAGTTCCTAGATCCTCGCCATGAGTTCAGAAAAGACAAGAAGAACTTCATCAAAGGTACAGCTGTCAAAAACTCTGCACCACCTGCATTGGCAGGCCAACAGATCCTGGATCAGTTAAACGCTCTCGAGCCTGATCCAGAGCGTCCAGGGTATTTCAAGGGTTATAATTCAGAACACGCCTGGACTCACAAGACATGCTTGTGGGATCTGCCTTACTTCAAAGACCTACTTCTTCCACAGAACATCAACGTGATGCACACTGAAAAGAATATCGGAGTGGCACTTTTTGGTACATTGTTCGGCATAGAGGGGAAGTCAAAGGATAATCCTAAGGCTAGAGTCGATCAACAGACTCTATGTAATAGACCGTTACAGAACATGCGAAAACCAAAAGGAAAGCAGGACTGGACGAAGCCAAATGCCTGGTTCAATCTTGCAAGGGGAGCTATGAGGGAAATTATCTTGTGGGTGAAAATGTATTTGCTGTTCCCCGATGGGTATGCAGCGAATCTAAAGAAGAGAGCGAGTCTTGAAAAATATAAAATATTTGGTCTCAAGAGTCATGATTGGCACATATGGCTTTAGCGGGTAATGCCGGTGATGTTGCATGGCTTTATCCCTGAGGCTGAATGGCTAGTACTGGCAGAGCCGAGCTATTTCTTCCATGTTCTTTGTGCGAGATGACATGGAAATGTTGGCACCAGAGTTGCTCTGCAAGTTAGAGAAGATCTTTCCACCGGGCTTCTTTAATCCAATGCAGCATTTGATTTTACATCTCCCGATCGAGGCAAGATTGGGGGGGCCCGTGCAAAATCATTGGTGCTATGCAACTGAGAGGATGCAGAAGACGCTTCGAGCAAAATGTAAAAATAAACGTAGAATTGAAGCATCGATGGCCGAGGCATTCATTACTGAGGAGGCGGCAAACTTTGTGACAGCACACTACGAAGCCAAAAATTGTCATTTGCATAATCTAAAGCCTCGGTACAATGTTGATGACCCTAGAAAAGGTGGATCCAACCTCATCCTATTCAAAGGGAAGCTCGCACCAGCCGGTGCTTGGAAACCAATATTTGGATGTCGAAGAATGGCAGACCATTTCATTGTATATCTTCAACAACCTAACAGAAGTGCGGCCGTATATTGAGTAAGTTCTCGGTACATTGTTTCGAAACTTCTAATTCCTTTGAACTGCTCTTATTCCCGGATATTTGATACAGTCGATACGTCGCCAAATTCTCGGATGGAGCGGTGATCCAAAAGGATTCCATCGAAGAGTATGAGCTTCTGGCAAAGCATGGAGGTGGCTATCCCGATTTCATCTCTTGGTTCAAACAAATGGTAATTACCATTAATAGACCATTTCATTTCTTGGTCGAATTTGCGTCTAATGCAACTATCCTTTCGTATTAAACTTGTTGGCTAATTCAGAGTCTATGGACGCCGAATTGAGACAAGCCGCTAATGGTTTTGACTATAAGGTCTGTTCATTTGAGAAATACGACATCAACTAGTATCGCTTTCGTACCTTTGGCAAAGATCAATCTATGGCCGACTGAAAATCTACAACTTGTTGTGTCTCTGCTATCGGTGAAGGAGGTACCGAGTATTATGGAAGAGTTGAAGCATTTTATGAACTTTTATTCTATGGTGAAAACCCACCGAACATCGTAGTCTTCAAATGTTATTGTTTCCAAAGGAAGGAGACTAGAAGGACTCATGAACATATAGGGCTAGTCGAAATCAAATAAAGCACCCATTTTGGTGTTCCAGATGTTTATATTACGGCTCAACAGGCGACCCAAGTTTTCTATCTACCGTGGGCCTGCCAAACTGATAAAAATCTGAATGGTTGGGATGTCGTTTATGAAGTGCCGCCACGTGCTAGACCACCTCCCCCCAATGAAGAGGATTATGAACCTCACATTAACCCAGACACATATGAAGGAGAATTCTTCTAAGAAACACGTCTTTCCAAAAAATGTTTCAAAAACCTCTCTACTTTATCCCAGAACATGGAAGTAGACATCGACAGTGAATCCGACTTCACCGCTGAGCTGGAACAAGAAGAGCCGGAAGAAGAAGAGGTTACTACTGCGGATGACCTGTCAATGCTTGATCGATTGCAGAAAGGCCCTCCACATGTTGATGCCGCTGAACCTGATGAGCACGTCATTCATGACGACACGCGTGATAGTGATGATGATGATGCAGTTATTGATCCCAGAGCATATATAGACGATCCATAGTATTATTAGTTTGTATGCATCCCAACTTTAATTATGTACATATTATTATTCATGTCAGGTATTCATTTTTTCGTTTACCCTTTGTCATGGTAGGTGTTGAAAGATGGTGGGCGTAGGTGGTCGGGGCTACTTCCATTCCACCCCAATCTCTCTAGAGAGCGTTGATAGATAGTATGGGGACACCGGTGGGTGCTTCTTCATCGGCGACGTTGCCCACCGGGAGAGGAGGTCGGGGAGGGAAGAAGAGAAGTACAGGATGTGGCCGCGGGAGAGGTAGGCAGACTGATACGCCTTACTCGCCACCACCCCAGCTCATTCACCCGATCACATGACTGCTAGGGTGGACCCGTCTGAGGTGGAGGCTACGGGGACTCCAGACCACAAGCCTCAGGTCGACGGGCCTTCAGCCCACGTGACTCCGGTCCCAGATGCTTTGGCCCACGAGACTCCGGTCCCAGATGCTTCGGCCCACGAGACTCCAGATGGGGCTACGTCGCAGGAGACTTGCGGATGGGGTACCTGGCCGGATCCATCACAAGGGCCGAGTGGCCATGCTAATGGTAGCGGGGATCAGTTTACTGATAGTGAGGGTGAGGTGGTTGAGGGGGTCACCGTGTACCAGCGTGGTAGTGCACGGCTCCCGCCCCTGCCGGCGACCTGCGAGCAGAGGCCGTTGATTAGGCCCGATGGGGAGAAGTAAGTGCATTTACTCTTTTTGTAAATTTTGCCTTCATGTTTCTTCAAATATCTAATGCCTTGGCCTTGTCATACTGCAGGGGTTGGCATCACGGCAATGGAGTCCGCAGGCCCAACACCGTCCATGGTGTGCTTTGCCAGCAAAATTTTCCGGGGTTTGTCACGTTGCCCGGTGAGGGTCAGCTTCCACAGCTAGGATTGAGCGGGGAGCACTACAAGGCTGCCCAGGCCCCGCCGGAGGAGATGATCGACGGTGCCTTATGCCACACGAGGGCCGAGATGGTGATCAACAACTTTTCGGTAATTTCTCCTTTACACAATCAAAAATTAACAATAGCTAGTTATTGTACTAATTAGTGTTGTATCATTTGATTGCAAACCTTCTACAGGTGTCAGGAGGGATACGAGGAGGCCGCGGCAAACGTTATCGATACAGAGTGCAAGCACCTATTACAGAACTTACGACACGAGGCTCGGCCGCAGGCTGTTCGAGACTACTACGCCACATGTAATATTAAGAAGGACAAGTCGTCGTGCCGTGAAAAGTTTCTGAAGAAGTATCAGTATATGAAGATAATTACCTATTCTTAAGGCCTTGTACTTAGTTTCCTTGATTTGATTCGTAGGCATAGCACTCAAAATTCTCTTTACTAACTTAGGTGCCCCCAAGATGGTGTGCGGATAAGATGGATTATTGGGAGGCATTGGTGGATGAGTGGTGCATAGACCACTGGCGAGCCGTCCACGATAATGCGAAGGGCCGGCATGCCCAAATGGTTGGTGTGCCACACCATCAAGGCAGCACCAAGTTATTTCAGTTCAGGCGGAACTGGGTATGTGGTTTTCTTCATGATTCATGCAATTCATTCTTCATGCTAGCTTGAGCCCTTTACTAATACTTTGTTCCTCTCTTTTAGGCGCGACAAAATAACGTGGAGGTGCCAGAAATGTACGACCTCTATGCCATGGCCCATACTGCCTCGTACAAGAAGGCCAAGGCATCTCTGAGTCTGACCTGGACTATCCAGAAATGTTCACCAACATCTCCTCCCACCACAAGCTCGTGAGGTACAACGATGAGGGGAAGGAGAGGAAAGGGGAGGACTTTAACCCGAGCCAGCATCCTTTTGATCCAGCGCTGGTGATGATATGTGGTGGCGGGAGGCCCCATGGCTCGATAGCCATTGGAGATGGACTGATACATTGTTCTCTCACCCTCCCGGAGATGAAGGCACGCCAAACGAGCTCCTGTCCTGAGATAAGGACTCGTCCATGGCCAGTCGATCTCGCCATCGAGGTTAGTTATAAGGACTCATATATCTTTCCTCCATTATATTGTGTGTGCGGCCATCGATGATTACCATGCTAACGAGTAGTGGTGTTGCTGGCTGCTCTTCAGAAAGAGAGAGCGACAAAACATGTGCTTCTGGAGGAGAGGGACCGGGTGGTGGCAGAGAAGGAACTGGCCGCGGAGGAGCAGACGGCTAGGTTGTTGGAGGAGGTGAGGGCACGGAATGAGGCAGCCCACCGGGCCATGTACGAGCTCCTCATGGTAAGTTTCTTCTGCACATTAGCCAAATCATGCACATAAATGTTCGTTTCATTACTAACTAATATGACTGACTCGTCAAAACCAAATGTGCACTCTGTGTGCGAGAAGACCGGTCAGACCCCTCCGCCGATGCCAGTCATTACTTCGGAGTGAACGGCGAGTTTCATTTGAATGGTCATTAGTTACTAGTCTTAACATTTGAGTGTCATCATGCTAACGAGACATTGCAAATGTTCTTTGGTGCAACATAACTCCCGAGTCGCATCGCACAACCCTTCTCCAGGGCATCCTTCTCTAGGTGAAACCGGCCCGAGCAACCCCGGTGCGTCACCTCCGTGATGACGACGACGGTAAGTTTTCTCTAGTGTTTTGATTAACAAATGCATACTTATCTTCGTACATGCTAATTAGCCCTAACATGCCACACATTTCGCTTATTTTCCCCAAAAAAGACATACTTAGCTAATTATCCTCCAAAATGACATAATTAGCTTATTTGGTTCATTTATGACATAATTAGCTAAGTTAGGTCAAAAATGGCATAATAATCATGGTTAGCTCATAAGTGTCATATACTTAGCTTATTTTCCTCCAAAATGACATAATAGGCTAAGCTAGCTCAATAATGACCTATACATACGTAAGTTAGCTCAACAATGACCTATACTTACCCTATTTTCCTCCAAAATGACATAATAAGCTTAGTTAGCTCTAAAATGAGATAATTACCTAAGTTAGCTCTAAAGTGACACAAATAAGGAATTAGAATAAGAAAAACAAGGAAGAGGAGAAAACAAAGAATAGAAGAAGAAAAAGAAGAAAATAAAGAATAAAAGAAGAAGGAGAAGGAAAGGGATTAAAAGATAGAAGAGAGAAGAATAAGAAAATATATTCTTATTCTTCCTTTTTCTCTTCTTTCTTTTTCTCCATCTTCTACTCCTTATTCTTATTCTTATTCTTATTATTCATTTCTTTTTCTTATTTTTCTTCTCTTTCTTCTTCTTCTTCTTCTTCTTCTTCCTTTTCTTCTTCTTCTTTTTCTTCTTCTTCTTCTAGTCTTCTTCTTCTTCTTCTTATAACTTTCTTAATTACTACAATTTTTGCAGATTTGATTCACTTCATGGAACACTACAGGAATCAGGTACTTTGCCATCTGCCATAGCGGACGACAAAGGGTAGGACCACTGACAGCAAAGGCTTTGTCATCCGGCAGCAGACAGCCAAATTTCCGGCACTGTGAACTCCGGTAAAGGAGTGCTTTGCCGTCTGCCTTTACTCAGCGGATGGAAAAGTGTTTTTGCCGTCAGGCAGCAGACGGCAAAGTGGCTGGACGGCCTAAACTGGAGTTAGCCCCGTTAGTGGCTAACGGCATCCTTTGTCGTCTGTCCCCTGACGGCCATGCCCCGCGCGCCTTTGCCGTCCGCCGCCTGACGGCCATGCCCCGCGCGCCTTTGTCGTCTGCCCCCGGACGGCCATGCATCCGGCCCTTTGCCGTCTGCCCCCGGACGGCAAAGTGACCAAATGGCCCGAGGCGTGGTGAGGGAGTCCGAGATTAAGGGGTCCTCGGGCTAATGAGCTGCTCGCTGAGGATGAGATTGATCGAAGGCCTCGTCGCTATGGAGAAGACCTCAGGAGCCATGACGTGTCGCTCAAGTTGAAGATAGTAGATTAGGCATGTTTTTCCCTCTGGTGGGCAACCGACCATATGTAACCCTAATGACCCCTGGTGTCTATATAAGCTAGAGGGTTCTAGATCATACGACACAGAATCTCGTCTAGGGTTTTAGCTAGTTGATCTCGAGGTAGATCAACTCTGTAACCTTCATACCATCAATATAATCAAGCAAGACGTAGGGTTTTACCTCCATAGGAGGGCCCGAACCTGGGTAAACATCGTCTCCTTCGTCCCCTTGTTACCATTGATCCTAGACTCAAAGCTTGGGACCCCCTACCCAAGATCCGCCAGTTTTGACACCGACATTTGTGCTTTCATTGAGAGTTCCGCTGTGATCACCAAATGAATCAATGGCTCACCCCTTCGTAAGCAATGAGATCTGTAGCCCGGATGTTCCCATCTCTGGTCAGATCTTCGCTGGCGGCGACGTCTTGTCGCACGCTGACCCAACTATCCATCTTGGCCAGATCAGAAGTTTCCTCCCCGATCAAGAAATCAGATTTGGGAACCTAGAGTTTGCTGCTGATTCACGAGGAAGACTTGTTTGGATGAGGCCCTCAGCTCCCAAGGAGGAGCCCGCAGAGCTCGATGCCTCGGTGCCGGAAGCCTCGGGCATCGCCTATGAGGTGCCCCTACCTTCGGGCCGTCTAGAATGCCCAGCACAGTCGTCATGCCCGGACGTAATCGGCCTTCGCTGTCAAACGGCTCCGGATCCGCGACGCTGCAGATCGACCCCGAGCGCTTCGGCAACACGTGCTCCGCCGACGTCTCGCCCTTGAACGAGCTACTGGATCGGACCGATGACCAGACCCCGATCTATGATTGGATCGGGCTTAAACCCGATGAGAGGGAGATTCGCACTCCCTCGGTCACTCACTTAGTCACCACCGTTGAGCACCCGGCCGGAGGCTCATCCCCTCAACAGCCAAAACTAAAAACAGTTTATATCTCGGTCTCCGATCATCAAGATCCCTCAGATAACCCAGACTCGGGAGTTCGCTCCGAAAATAGTTCGGGATCGATTCCCGATCTTGCGCGCAGCCCGAACCCTACGCCGAACCCCGTTGTTCCGGACTCACATCACGGCGCGGAGCCGAAATTTATCCCACCCGCCACCCAAGTCGAGCACTCGCGCATTGCAGGAGAGTCCAAGTCTTCGGACTTACGAAACGTCAAACAATTACCAGGGGAGTCGGTTCACCACTTTTGGGCCAGACTCCTCTTCATCAGAGACAGGGTACCAGGCTCTAGTGACCAGGAGATAATGGAAACTTTCAGTCGCAATTGTCATGACGAAGGGATCCTCAATGCCCTATCCCGGCGGCATGTTTGCAGCTTCACCGAGTTATCGGACCTGGTACAAAAATACTGTGCCATGGAGAGCACCTGGCAAGCCGAACGACTACTCGCGGAACCAGACTTTACCGACCACTCTATAGGAGATCGGAAAAAGAGGATACCCCCGAAGCGGCTAGCCGAACACGAACCCGCCGAGAAGAGAAATAGACCCCCTACGGGGGCCAAAATCGTCCTTGATGGACTGCGTGACAAACCGTGCCCTATACATTCTGTCTTGCTGAACACAAACCCGAGTCACAACCTTAGAGCTTGCTGGGTCGTCAGGCAGGTCGCAAAAAGTGGAGAAGCCATTCTCCATAACCAACCGCCGAACAGGCGCTGCATAATGCCACGAGAATACAATGCGGAAGTCCTGACGATCTACGAAATGTTCCCCTCTAGGAACAGGAGAAAAAGAGCTCTTAAAGAACTCGAATAGGTCTACCATGTGGTGGCAGCAAGTCCATGGGCAGACACACCGATCACCTTCGCAGACACTGACCAACCAACCATCCGTCCCGGTCGAACACCGGCCGCACTGGTCCTAAACCCCATCGTCGACGGTTTTAGGCTGCAGAAGGTGCTAATGGATGGTGGCAGTGGTTTGAACCTCATCTACGAAGACACCCTGGAAAAAATGCAGTTCGACCGATCTCGCATCGAGCATAGCAACACAACCTTCTGGGGGATCATCCCTGGGAAAGAGGCACGTTGCTCAGGGCATGTCACCCTTGACGTAGTGTTCGCACGCCCGACAACTATCAATCCGAAGAACTTCTCTTCCATATCGTGCCCTTCCCTAGTGGCTACCACGCTCTGTTGGGGCGTGAAGCCTTCACAAAATTCCAGGCTATACCCCATTACAGGTATATGAAGCTCAAGATGCCAGGCCCAAATGTGGTAATCACAATTGCCAGTGATCCGAGTATAGCCCTTCGATCCGAAAACAAAACAGCAGCGCTCGCCCTCGAGGCATTAGCCGAGACCTTTGCTGCAGAAGAATTGACCGCACTCCGGTCAACAGTGGATAAGGACGATGTAATCCTTAGTAAAAGGCCCAAACCCACGTCCTTTAAACCTGCAAAAGAAATTGTTAAATTTTAGGTACACCCAATGGACCCTAGTAAAACAGCGTCCATCGGAGCTTAGCTGGACCCCACGGTGGACGAAGCGCTGCGAGCATTCTTACAAGAAAATTGGGACATCTTCGCCTGGCATCCTTCCGATATGCCAGGTATCCCACGGCGGCTGGCAGAACATAGTCTGAATATAATCCCAGGCTTTAAGCCCATCAAACAGACTCTGCGCCGCTTCTCCGAACCCAAACGGCAAGCTATGGGTGAAGAACTAGCCAAACTGCTAGAGGCCGAATTCATATGGGAGATCAAACACCCCGAATGGTTGCAAATCTGGTGATGGTACCAAAGAAAGATAAATCCTGGCGGTTGTGCGTCGACTTCAAAGACCTTAACAAGGACTGCCCTATGGACCCTTTCCCCCTACCACAGATAGACCAGATCATTGAAGCCACAGCCGGACACGATTCACTGTGTTTCCTCGACGCTTACTCCGGATACCATCAGATCAAAATGAAGGAATCCGACCAAGCTGCAACCGCATTCATCACCCCATACGGGCTATTCTGCTTCAACACAATGCCTTTCGGGCTAAAAAATGCCGGGGCTACATACCAGCGCATGATCCAGACCTGTCTCAAAAAACAGGTTGGCAAAACAGTCGAGGCATACGTGGACGATGTGGTCATTAAAACCAAACACGTCAGCCAGTTGATCGACGACCTAAGGCAAACCTTTGCCAGCTTACGCGAGTACGATATACGACTCAATCCAGAGAAATGTGTCTTCGGAGTCCCTGCTGGTAAACTGCTTGGATTCATTGTTTCCCATAGAGGAATAGAAGCGAATCCGGCTAAGATTCGCGCCCTATGGGAACTTGCAATTCCCACAGAGCTCAAGCACATCCAAAAATTGGCGGGTTGCATGGCGGCATTAAGCCGCTTTATCTCCCGTCTCGGGGAAAAGGCCTTACCGATCTACAGACTGCTGAAACGGACCAACAACTTCGTATGGACCGATGAAGCAGCCGCAGCTGGCAAGCAACCCCATACTCACAGCACCACGCGCCGGTGAACCAATGTTATTATACATATCGGCCACCAACCAAGTGGTTAGCGCAGTGCTCGTCGTCGAACGAGAAGAGGAGGGTCACAAATTCCGGATACAGAAGTCGGTCTACTATGTGTCAGAAGTACTAACGCAATGCAAGTCCAGATACCCGCATTACCAGAAGATAGCCTATACAGTAGTTATGGCATCGCGAAAATTAAGACACTACTTTCAAGAGTGTTCGGTCACGGTGGCCTCCGAAGTACACCTGAATGATATAATCAATAACAGGGACGCCACCGGCCGCATAGCCAAATGGGCAATTGAACTCCTTCAGATCCTGGCAGATTTCCTCGCTGAATGGACGGAGGCCGAGCTCCCCAGGGAATATAGCACATAGTCCCATTGGACGATGTACTTCGACGGATCCAAAACACTGGCCGGACAGGGGGCTGGAGTTATTCTCACATCCCCCACAGGCGACAACGTCCGATATGTGTTACAAATCATGTATGCCGATTCCAACAACGCGACCGAGTACGAAGCACTCTTGCATGGTCTTCGGATGGCAGCTTCAATGGGTATACAACGACTGGAGGTGCGGGGAGACTCCAACTTGGCCATCTCTCAAATCAATGGCGAATTCGATTCAAAAAACCCGAAGATGGCGGCTTATAGAAACACCGTCCTTAAAATATCTGCACGGTTCGAGGGGCTGGAATTCCATCATGTCGCTAGAGACAACAACCAGGCTGGTGATATATTGGCTCGTATGGGGGCCAAACGCGACCCCGTCCCAAAAAACACCTTCCTTGAACGGCTCTTCAAGCCATCGGTGGTTTGGCAGGACGACGATAAGGGCGCCGGACCGATCAGCGCAGAAGAGGTTGTTCACCCTATAAACGAACCAGACGATCAAATCATCGGCGGCTCCATAATGGAAGAAACGCCTTCGGCTCATGAGGTCATGGCAGTAATTACACCATGGACCGAGCCCTTCCTCGCTTACCTTCTTCGCCAAGAGCTCCCCGACGACCAGACAGAGGCAAGACGCATAGTTCGGCGATCCAAGTCCTATAAAGTCCACGAGGGTGAGTTATAGAAGAAAAGCACCACCGGAGTACTCGAACGGTGCATATCGGAGGAAGAAGGAAAACAACTTCTAGCCGAAATCCACACAGGAATGGGCGGCCACCACGCTACGGCAAGGGCCCTAGTAAGCAAGGCCTTTCGGGCCGATTTCTTCTGGCCCACCGCTCGAGCGGACGCCCAGTCTCTTGTCCAATATTGCGTGGGATGCCAACTTTTTGCAAATCAAAGTCACATGCCCCCAACGGCTCTTCAGACTATTCCGATTACCTGGCCTTTTGCGGTCTGGGGGCTGGACATGGTCGGACCATTTAAAGGGGGGTCCAAGAAGAATAAATATCTACTGGTCATGGTGGACAAGTTCACCAAATGGATCGAAGCAAAACCTGTTAAGTCAGCCAAGTCCGGACCAGTAATCGACTTTATATCTGGCGTGGTACACCGTTACGGCATCTCGCACCGTACAATAACGGACAATGGATCCAACTTCACTGCCCAGGAAGTAAAGGACTGGTGCGCAAAAATGGGCATTAAGCTCGATTATGCATCGGTGTATCACCCACAGACCAATGGACAGGTCGAACGGGCCAACAGCCTCATTATGAGTGGTATTAAGCCACGTTTGGTCCGGTCTCTTCTTGAGTCCGACTGTCATTGGGTGGAGGAGCTTGATTCCGTTCTGTGGGGCCTGCACACCACCCCGAATCGATCAACGGGATACACACCGTTCTTCATGGTCTATGGGGCAGAAGCAGTCCTTACTTGTGATATTATTCACGATGCACCTAGGGTGCGCATGTACGACAAAAAGGAGGCCGAGCTAGATCGGTAGGACGACTTGGATGCCCTAGAAGGAGAGCGCGACATTGCTGGGGCTCGCTCTACTTTTTATCAACAGCAGGCCTGGCGTTACCAGAGCAGGGAGGTCAGGGCAAAAGCATATAATGTGGGGGAACTCGTCTTACGGCTCCCCAAGAAGCAGAAGCATAATCTCAATCCCAAATGGGAGGGCCCCTTCATAATCGACGAAGTACTCGCAGGAGGGGCTTATCGTCTTCGAAGCCCGGCAGATAACCGCCTCGAACCAAACCCATGGAACGCAGCTCGTCTTCGGTGTTTTTACGGCTAGACCAGTGTCGTCATTCTTTTTACTCTCCTTTTTCTTTTTTCTCTTTTTCTTTTCATTTTCCTTCCCTTCCACCTTGATTTTTGGCAGGTTCGGACCTTTTCTCTCCCCAAGTCTATGTTCGGCTAAACCGAGCTCGTGTTTCATATTCGGCATACATCATCAAATGTTAAATCCGAATAAAACACCTGGGGGCTTCTTCCCGAAGCCGATGAGTTTACCTTTTAAGCATCTATTGAAATTTATTATGCATGCATGTTTCCTTCGTCGATTGTAAAGCCATTATTTGCATCAATTCGAACTAAGATTTTTGCCAAGCTGGGTTGCCTCACTCCTGTGTTTACCCTCTACGTTCCCGTTTGTTCGGCTAGAGAGTAAAGGGAGCACCTCTGCGATTGCTACGGCCGGGTCATCTGGATACGTACCTCAGACGGGTGAAGCCAAAAGCTAGCTATCTTTAGCAGAAAATTGGTCGGCCATGACGGAAGCAGCAAATAAAATTATGGTTATTATTACCATTGCGCGGTTTTCTCAAACAGGCCATTAGTCGCACACTAGCAATATGCGGCCTTATCATCTACGATTTACGTAGCAACCTAAAGGAAGGCACCGATAGAGGTACTATTTTCTTTGGAAGATGTTTCTTACGCTAAGCAGTAATATAACATGTCTCCCTGTGTACCTTCTGTTTGTTCGTACCAAATGGCCGGATTGCCTGGTTCCTCGAATGAATTCCCTCTTATCAAGGGATATTTTATACGGAACACTCCCAAGCTCTCAGCGAGGGGGGTCGAAGCCGATGGCCGGTTAAGACAAAGTTTGCAACACAGATGGAGCAACTTTTTGATTTAAGGTACATAGATACATAGAATCACACATCTGGCTGCTGGTCAAGATTGTCTATTAAGGCATTTAGGGCGCAATCTTCCTGCGAGAGATGAGCAGCAGGCATCACTTGGTCGTACACCAAGTGAAGCGGCATTTCTTGCCCATCAGGTCCTACTGGCCCAACCCGAGCCATATGCTCGGGGTTAATACCGGTATAACGGGTCTTGATCATTGCCCACGCTTCTCGTGCTCCCTCCCGGCAAGCCGATGTCTTCCATAGCTCGAACCGACTCTGGGCTTCTTTGAACCGATCTGTTAATTAGGTCATCCTTTCCGGAGGCTTCTCGGCAGGCCATAGCACTTTTATCATGCCCCTCATAGCCTTCCGAGCCCGCTCATGCACGGCGGACAGTTCCTTCAGGAGGCTCCCCCGGAAGGAGCCGATCTCTTCTTCAGGCCGCCCGGTTAGGAGACCTATACATGAGACAAGGCATGTCCATTACACCTTATGAAGGGGAGATACCTCTCTACGTTATAATCACACTTACCGAACATGCCCTCTGTAGTTTCTGGTTTTCTTCTTGGGCATGGGCCAATTGAGTCTTTAAACTCTTAATATCTTCGGCCTGCTATTTGTTTTCCGCCTGGAGGCGTTTCTTCTCTTCCAGGTTCCGCTGCAGCGAAAGGCAGCCGGCCTCATACTGGGATTCGGCATACCTCTAAGATTCTCGGGCTGCATCTAAATCCTTTTGCAATTGCCCTATTGATTCAGCTGCTAAAAAGAACCATCACGTCAACATGGGATTATACGCTAAGATCAGTAGAATAGATATACTCACCATGCGCCTCCCAGGTAAACTTCTTCACTTGTTCAAGCTCGGCCTTCACGGTTTCCACCTGTGTTCGGCTCGCTTCCAATTCATTGGCCAATTGCTCGTTCTGCTGCTTTAAGGCCAGCATCATTAATGAATTCAATTTGCAGATCCTTAATTCGGTCGTCCCGACCAATTCAAGGCTCGGGGGCTACTCGGTTTACGTTTATGTCCGGATTTTTAATCACTCACCTTCCGGCTGGACGATATCAGTTTCACAGCTTCCCCAAGCCCGGCTCGGGCATGTCCAAGTATGCGTCCGCCGAGCATAGAGCGTTGAACTCTTGTTCGGAAAACACCGGGTCGCACAGAATTTCTCGCTGCCGCCGGTGTTTCATCGCGCTCTTTGCTTCGGATTTAGTGACTGATACCTCGTCCCCAGAGTCTTCAGGGGCCGGATTGACCACAGGGGCCTCTGCGAAGGGTTCGGCGTGAGCAGAAGATCTTGATTCATGCGTGTTGCCGGGCGTCCCGGCAATGCCTTCGGTAGAAGAAGGTTGTACTTTCTTCCGGAGTATTCCGACATAAGATCTTCTGTAAGACCCTGCCGATCATAACAACAATGGACTAAGCGACCAAACAAATTACCTTTTGGTTGGACGAGTGCTCGGCACTGTCTCCACGACCGGCTGGCATAAAGGACTCCTGTTGGTGCCTGGCCCGGGCATTGCTGCTGTGGCCGACGTTCGTCGCGAGGACCGACGACGCTTGGGAGTGGGAGCCGGCATATTTGGGTCGACGGAGGACGTCTTCCTTTTATGGGAAGAATTTTTCTTCTTGCCCGCAGTGGAGGAGGGGAGTGATCCGGGGTGATCAGCTATGATAGCCACCTTGGATCGATCAAAGCTCTCCTGGTAAAAGACCCCGTCTTCATACTCCAGTGACAGCTCCGGATCGTCATGGAATCCCGGATCATCATCACGGGAGTAGTTCTCTGGTTGGGGCGCCGGACAGTTGATTGTCTCGGCAAAGCTCCGCCATTCCTGTTTGTGCAGATTAAAAGCGTTAGTCAAAAAGGGCGAATAAACACCCGAACTCAGGTCGCAGAGTCGAAGGGCTTACCCATTCGATGGGGTTGTAACTCGAGTAGCCCTCCTTGACCGGCAACCGAACAAAATCTTCTTTTTCTCCTTTGTATAGGTTGGCAAGTGCGGCTGCCAATGCCGCCTGATTGGCCGGGCCCATCCGCCGGGAGCTAGTGGTGTCACTCGTGCCGTTGTAACGCCACAAAGGATGTATCCTTTGTTGAAGAGGTTGAACGCATCGGGTGATGGCGGTGGCCATCACGTCAATCATGGTCAGCTTGTGATGAGCCAGTACCCTTACGTGGGCGGCCAAGCGTTGAACTTCAGCGCTGTCCTCTTGGGACGAACTCTTTGGTCGCCAATTATACATTTTCTTCGGAAGGGCGTCAGAGTATTCGGGCAAGCCCCTCCGAGCTGGGTCGAATAGGGGAACGTCCTTGATGTAGAACCATTCCGAAGACCATTCTTTGGATTCCTTCTTCGGTGTCCTCGCCGGGTATCCTGTTCCCGCTATGCGACATACTTCGGCTCCTCCGACTTCCCGGATGAGGCAGAAGTACTTCCTCCATAATTTTAAGTGCGCCTCGCAGCCCAGGAACATTTCGCAAAGAGCGACAAAACCCGAAATGTGCAGAATGGATCCGGGGGTAAGATGATGGAGCTGGATCCCATAGAATTCTAGTAACCCCCTCAGGAAAGGATGAATGGGGAACCCCAGGACACGTAAGAGGAAGGGCACGAAGCATACCCGCTCACCCTTGTTAGGATTGGGGAAGTTCTCCGCGAAGGCTTCGCCGTCAAAGGAAGTCAAGCCGGCACGGGTAGCCGCCAGATCTGAGGAAGGATGATACCCTTGGGTCTCGAGGTCACGCAGCCGAAGGGGGGATACGGAGCAACTTGTCCAATCCCCAGGACGGGAGCCGTAAGGGCGCTAGGAAGAGCTGGGGGCGCTCGCCATGTTTTTGCGGTGATCTCTCACTTGAAGTTTTTTCTAACGGGGAAGAAGAGGAAGATGTGAACCAGACCGCGATTTAACTTGTTTAAATAAGTAGTGCCTCCCTTGCGGAGGGGCAGTCTTGTAAAAAGCTACCGGGCCACTCGTCTCCCCTCGGCGCACAAGGATCGAGAAGCGCCGAAGGTTACTGCACTGGGTCCCACAAGTTCTCAGCGATCGAGGATTCTCTGATGACGGGATGGATGCCGAGTAAGAAGAGGTAGAGGGACTCGCCTCATAAGCCGAAGACTTCGACACGCAAGATTGTCCGGATACATTCCGGCGTTGGAGGCTAGTCCGGGGGCTACTGAGGGAGTTCGGGATTAAGGGGTCCTCGGACTGCCGACCTATTTCTCATGGGTCGGGCTAATGGGCCGCTCCCTGAGGATGAGATTGATCGAAGGCCTCGTCGTTATGGAGAAGACCTCAGGAGCCATGACGTGTCGCTCAAGTTGAAGATAGTAGATTAGGCATGTTGTTTCCCTCCGGTGGGAAACCGACCATATGTAACCCTAATGACCCTTGGTGTCTATATAAGCCAGAGGGTTTTAGATGATACGACACAGAAACTCGTCTAGGGTTTTAGCTAGTCGATCTCGAGGTAGATCAACTCTGTAACCTTCATACCATCAATATAATCAAGCAGGACGTAGGGTTTTACCTCCATAGGAGGGCCCGAACCTGGGTAAACATCGTCTCCTTCGCCCCATTGTTACCATTGATCCTAGACTCACAGCTCGGGACCCCCTACCCGAGATCCACCGGTTTTGACACCGACACCTGGCACTCCCAGTTTGCATAGGTGGGTGACACGTGTCCCCTTTGCCGTCGGGGACAGACGGCAAAGAGGCAATAAGGCCACTATTTTTTCTATTTTTTCTTATATCCAACAATTTTCACAGGCAAAATATGCTATATATGTATATATTTCACAATAACAATATTCTTGCCATGCTGATGATCATCCAACAAGCACAAATTAATATCATCCAACAACAAGCACAAATATCATCCTATCATCCAACAACAAGCACAATTCATCCAACAACAAGCACAAATATCATCCTATCATCCAACAACAAGCACAAATATCATCCAACAACAAGTAGCAAGTTTCACATATGTAGCAAGTTTTAAATTATTCATCGATACAAAATCATAAGCACTCCATGAACCACAAGCACTCCATCAATACAAGCTTCCGTGAAGTGACTCTAATCTGCAAAATGGGAAATACAAAAGTTAGATGAAGAAGACTAGAAGAAGAAGAAGAAGAAGAAGATGCAGAAGCGTTTTTCTTCTCTCTCTCTTTCTCCTCTTGTTTTCTTCTTCTTATTGCTTATTTGTGTCATTCGGGCAAAATTGGAAGAAGGATAGGTATTTCGAGGTTTGCCTCATGGTGTGTATGGTGCGCACTCACTCACACTTATATGGTCGTGTATGTTGGTGGACACTACCTACCACTAATATTTCGACAGTTGGTGATGGTCGTTTTCCCTTCTCCTCTCCCGCAATATACCAAGGTATATATTGAGAGAAGGAGAAGAAAAAATGACCCCCGTGACAACAGTCGGGATTCCTCCATCAAGAAGAGACATGTAACTCTCACAAGGAGCTAAGTTTGTCTAAGTGCTAAGTTTGTCTTTCTTTGAGAAAATGAGCCAAGTAAGTGGCATATTGGGGCTTACCGTCCTCGTCATCACGGAGGAGAGGCACCACGGTTGCTCGGGCCGGTTTCACCTGGAGAAGGATGCCCTGGAGAAGGGTTGTGCGATGCGACTATGGAGTTATGCTGCACCAAAGATGATTTGCAATGTCTCGTTAGCATGATGACACTGAAAAGATCATTGCATTGAAATGAAACTCACCATTGCAGCCGTGGTAATGATTGGCATCGACGGAGCGGTCTGGCCGTTCTTCTCGCACATAGTCTACACATTTGGTTTTCACAAGTCAATGATATTCGTTATTAATGAAACGAACATTAAATGCAAGATTTGACAAATATGAAGAAGAATGTTACCACGAAGAGCTCGTAGATGGCCCGGTAAGACGCATCGGACCATGCCCTCTCCTCCTCCAACAACCTAGCCGTCCTCTCCTCCATCTCCTTCTCCTTCTCCGCCATAAGCGCCTGTGTTGCCTCTCTCTCTTTCTGAATAGCAGCCTGCAACACAACTCCTCGTTAGCATTGTAATCATCTTTGTTCACACACACAACGTAATGAGGAAAGATATCTGAGTCCGTATAACTAACCTCGATGGCGAGCTTGACTGGCCGTGGACGAGGCCTTATCTCAGGACAGGAGCTCGTTTGGCGTGCCTTGATCTGCCGGAGAGTGCTAGGACAACGTATACGGCCATCTCCAATGGCAATCGAGCCATGGGGCCTCCCGCCGCCAGCTATCATCACCAGCTCTGGATCAATAGGCCCCTGGCTTGGGTTAAAGTCCTCCCCTTTCCTCGCCTTCCACTCATCTCTGTACCTCACGAGCTTGTTGTGGGAGGAGATGTTGGTGAACTTATCG
This sequence comes from Elymus sibiricus, assembly GCA_039707655.1. Taxonomy (NCBI): domain Eukaryota; kingdom Viridiplantae; phylum Streptophyta; class Magnoliopsida; order Poales; family Poaceae; genus Elymus; species Elymus sibiricus. The sequence continues at coordinate 212,155,217 of CM077665.1, read as the reverse complement.
GGATGATCGAGGTCAGACTCAGAGAATGCCTTGACCTTCTTGTACGAGGCAGTATGGGCCATCGCATAGAGGTCGTACATCTCTAGCACCTCCGTTTTGTTGTGAGGCGCCTAAAAGAGAGAGAGAGAGAGGAACAAAGTATTAGTAAAGTGCTCAAGCTAGAATCAAGAATGAATTGCATGAATCATGAAGTTGGCGCTCCCTTGATGGTGTGGCACACGAACCATTTTGTTACGCCGGTCCTTGGCATTGTTGTGGATGGCTAGCCATTGTTCTGAGCACCACCCATCCACCACCGCCTCCCAACAATCCATCTTATCCGCACACCATCTCGGGGGCACCTAAGTTAATAAAGAGATATTTGAGCTCTACGCGTAGGAATCAAATGAAGGAAACTAAGTACAAGGCCTTAAGAATACATAATTACCTTCATGTAATGCTCCTTCTCCATCTTGTTTCCGCGGCACGTCGACTTCTCCTTCCTAATACGCCGCGAGGCGTAGTAGTCTCGAATAGCCTGCACCCGAGCCTCGTGCCGAAAGTTTTGCAGTAGGCGCTTGCATTGCTGATCGATAACCTTTGCCGCGGCCTCCTCGTATCCCTCCTCACACGTGTAGAAGGTCTGCAATCAAATGAGACAACACTTATTAGTACAATAACTAGCTATTGTTGATTTTTAATTGTGTAAAGGAGAAATTACCCAAAACTGTCTGATCACCATCTCCGCCCTCGTGTGGCACAAAACACCGTCGATCCTCTCCATAGGCGGGGCCGGTGCAACCAAGTAGTGCTCCCAGGTCAGTCCTAACTCTCGAACCTGACCCTCACCGGGCAACATGACAAACCCCAGGAAGTTTTGCCTGACAAGGACACCAAGGATGCTGTTGGGCCTGCGGGCATCCTTGGGGTGATGCCAACCCCTCCAGTATGACAAAGCCAACACATTAGATATTTGAAAAAACGTGAAGGCAAAAGGTTAAAAAAGAGTACATGCACTTTGATGACCCACAAGTATAGGGGATCTATCGTAGTCCTTTCGATAAGTAAGAGTGTCGAACCCAACGAGGAGCAGAAGGAAATGACGAGCGGTTTTCAGTAAGGTATTCTCTGCAAGCACTGAAATTATCGGTAACAGATAGTTTTATGATAGGATAATTCGTAATGGGTAGCAAGTAACAAGTGTAACAAAGGTGCAGCAAGGTGGCCCAATCCTTTTTATAGCAAAGGACAAGCCTGGACAAACTCTTATATAAAGCAAAGCGCTCCCGAGGACACATGGGAATTACTGTCAAACTAGTTTTCATCATGCTCATATGATTCACATTCGTTACTTTGATAATTTGATATGTGGGTGGACCGGTGCTTGGGTGCTGCCCTTACTTGGACAATCCTCTCACTTATGATTAACCCCTCTCGCAAGCATCCGCAACTACGAAAGAAGAATTAAGATAAATCTAACCATAGCATGAAACATGTGGATCCAAATCAGCCCCTTACGAAGCAACGCATAAACTAGGGTTTAAGCTTCTGTCACTCTAGCAACCCATCATCTACTTATTACTTCCCAATGCCTTCCTCTAGGCCCAAATAATGGTGAAGTGTCATGTAGTCGACGTTCACGTAACACCACTAGAGGAGAGACAACATACATCTCATCAAAATATCGAACGAATACCAAATTCACATGATTACTAATAACAAGACTTATCCCATGTCCTCAGGAACAAACGTAACTACTCACAAAGCATACTCATGTTCATAATCAGAGGAGTATTAATTATCATTAAGGATCTGAACATATGATCTTCCACCAAGTAAACCAACTAGCATCAACTACAAGGAGTAATCAACACTACTAGCAACCCACAGGTACCAATCTGAGGTTTTGACACAAAGATCGGATACAAGAGATGAACTAGGGTTTGGAGAGGAGATGGTGCTGGTGAAGATGTTGATGGAGATTGACCCCCTCTCGATGAGAGGATCTTTGGTGATGACGATGGCTTCGATTTCCCCCTCCGGGAGGGAAGTTTCCCCGACAGAACAGCTCCGCCGGAGCCCTAGATTGGTTTTGCCCAAGTTCCGCCTTGAGACGGCGGCGCTTCGCCCCGAAAGCTCTGTTATGATTTTTTTTTCAGGTCAAAACCCTCCATATAGCAGAAGATGGGCACCGGAGACCTGCCAGGGGGCCCACAAGCCTGCTGGGGGCGCCCAGGGGTGTAGGGCGCGCCCCCTGGTTTGTGGCCTCCTGGTGGGTCCCCTGATGTATTTCTTTCGCCCAATATTTTTTATATATTCCAAAATAATTCTCCGTAGATTTTTAGGACTTTTGGAGTTGTGCAGAATAGGTATCTCAGATTTGCTCCTTTTCCAGTCCAGAATTCCAGCTGCCGGCATTCTCCCTCTTCATGTAAACCTTGTAAAATAAGAGAGAAAAGGCATAAGTATTGTACCAAAATGTGTAATAACAGCCCATAATGCAATAAATATCAATATAAAAGCGTGATGCAAAATGGACGTATCAACTCCCCCAAGCTTAGACCTCGCTTGTCCTCAAGCGAAAGCCGAAATCGATAAATATGCCCACATGTTTAGAGATAGAGGTGTCGATAAAGTAAAATACGGACATGAAGGCATCATGATCATCTTTAGAACAGAAACATATATTGACATATAATTTCTTATGCTGAAGTAACAATTCATTCACAAGGTAACGTATGAATCAAGAACTCTATTGAGAACCAACAAACTATGATCTCAGTCATTGAGGCAATTCCAATTTATCATAACGTAGGAAAGAGTCAACATAAGAGCTTGTAAAGCAAATCCACATACCCAATCATCTTTTAGTCTTTCACAATTGCTAACACTCACGTGGTACCTATGAGGTCAAAGCTTCAATCGGACATAGAGAAAGATAGGGGCTTATAGTATTGCCTCCCAACTATTTACCTCAAGGGTAATGTCAACAGAAATAACTCATGCTCACCCACTTCCGAGTGGATATGTGTGTCTAGATCATTCCCCAACACATGACGCTTGCCAAAAGATAGAGGCGGAATAAAGGAAGTGATGAAGATCACCACGACTCTTGTATAAAGGTAAGTACTAGAAAATAAAAGTAGCAGATATGCCCTTGGCAGAGGGAAGCAGAGGTTGTCATGCGCTTTTATAGTTGGATGCACAATCCCTTAATGCAAAAGAACGTCACTTTATATTTCCCCTTGTGATAGAGAACTTTATTATGCAGTCCGTCGCTTTTATTTCTTCCATATCACAAGTTCGAATAAAGTTTATTTTCCTCACACTAATAGATCACACATATTTACAGAGCAATTCTCATTGCTTGCACCGATGACAACTTACTTGAAGGATCTTACTCAATCCATAGGTAGGTATGGTGGACTCTCATGGCAAAACTGGGTTAAGGGTGTTTGTATGCACAAGTAGTATCTCAACTTGGTGCGGGAGTTTTGGCTGATATGAGGTGGAAGCAAGCAACACATGTTGAAGGATCTATAACCATATAACTTCTATTCGGAAATAAGCAATCATAACTCATTATGTTGTCTTCCTTGTCCAACATCAACTTCTTAACATATAATATTTTAATGAGTGCTCACAATCATAAAAGATGTCCAAGATAATATATTTATATGTGCACCTCTCTTTCTTTATTTCTTCCTTTTAATTGCCACAATGACCAATAGCTATGTTTGTCAACCCACAACAAGTTTCAACCGACATACTTCTTATATGTGAAGTCATCACTCCCCATAAGATCATCATATATACTCTTTGCTTTTATTCTATACTTCTTTCTATTTCCTTTTCTCAAGATCATGGCAAACAAGCAAAGCCCTCAACTCAAAACTACTCTTTATTATATAACTCTCGGACTTGCTTACATAGGGGGATCATAAAGGAAAATTCAAAACTAGATCACACGAAAACTTTATTCTACTAGATCAAGATAAAACCAAAAAGGATCGAACTAAGAAAAACGATAAAAGTAAAAGGTGTGATGGTGATACGATACCGGGGCACCTCCCCCAAGCTTGGCACAAGCCAAGGGGGGTGCCCATACCCAAGTGTTTAGTTGTCTTACTTCGGATGTGGTGATGTTGGAGTTGTTGGTGAGGTTGGAGGCTTGTCATCCGTCTTCCAAGGCATAGGCTCACCATCGTAAAAAGATGAACGAGTCTCCGGGATCCTCAAATCTGTAGCCAAACTCATTCTCTTAAATCTGTATTCATACTCACAGTTTTGGTTTTGCAGGTCTTAGATCTGGGCTTGGAGATGCTCGATTTTCTCGTAAAGCTTCAAGATGTGCTCTCCGATGTCCTTGGCGTCCAGCTTGTGCTTATGGGTAAACTCCGCGATCATCATGTGATTGGCATTGAGTCCTCGTTCCACCATCCCTTGGCACTTGAAAACTTGTTGCTCCATTGCTTCGAGTCTTGTCTCCACGCTTCCGGTCTTCTTGGGCCCCTCAACATGACGGATGTGCAGCACCCCCTCGCGCATCTCAATGGTTCGAGGGTGTTGCAGCACCTCCGCAAGGTAGGGGTTGATGACCTTCTCGAAGAACTTGTCCTTCGAAGCACTTGGGGACGCCATGTTCATCTAAATCTGCTACAGAAACAGCTCAAAGCAAAAACAGGAGGTATTGTCGTGATACGAGGGTCAAAACCTTCGGTAGATTATATAATGAGTTTTTACCGACCCGAAGGAGTATACCACAAGAAAAAGGAGTCCGGAGGGTACACGAGGTAGCCACAAGCCACAGGGGCGCGCCCCCCTGGCTTGTCGCCTCCTCTTGCACTCTTCGGACTACTTTAAATTTTCCTAATTTTTTAAATATTCCAAAACGGATAAAAATTGCCATTGAAAAAGTTTTGGAGTCGGTTTACTTACCGTACCACATACCTATTCCTTTTTGGAGTCTGAAACGTTCTGGTAAGTCTCCCTAATGTACTCCTCCGGAGTTATGGTATTAATAATATTGGTTTCAACATTTATGGGAGTACCTGAGATATAATGTTTGATTCTTTGACCGTTTACCACCTTTGGGTTTGTGCCTTCGGCGTTGTTGATCTTGATGGCACCGGAATGGTATACTTCCTCGATAATGTAAGGCCCTTCCCATTTAGAGAGAAGTTTTCCTGCAAAAAATCTTAAACGAGAATTGTATAGCAAGACATGATCACCTACATTGAATTCACGCTTTTGTATCCTTCTATCATGCCATCTCTTAACCTTTTCTTTAAACAACTTGGCATTCTCATAGGCTTGGGTTCTCAATTCATCAAGTGAGCTAATGTCAAATAACCTCTTCTCACCAGCAAGTTTGAAATCATAGTTGAGCCCTTTAATTGCCCAATAAGCTTTATGTTCTAGCTCTAGAGGTAAGTGACAAGCTTTACCATAAACCATTTTATACGGAGACATACCCATAGGGTTTTTATAAGCAGTTCTATAAGCCCATAATGCATCATCAAGTTTCTTAGACCAATTCTTCCTAGATCTATTAATAGTCTTCTGCAAGATCAATTTAATTTCCCTATTGCTCAATTATACTTGACCACTAGACTGAGGGTGATAAGGAGATGCAATTCTATGATTAACATCATACTTAGCAAGCAATTTACGGAAAGCACCATGAATAAAGTGTGAACCACCATCAGTCATTAAATATCTAGGGACTCCAAATCTAGGGAAAATAACTTCTTTAAGCATTTTAATAGAAGTGTTATGATCAGCGCTACTAGTTGGAATAGCTTCTACCCACTTAGTAACATAATCAATAACAACTAGAATATGAGTATACCCGTTAGATTGTGGAAAAGGTCCCATATAATCAAAACCCCAAACATCAAATGGTTCAATAACAAGAGAGTAATTCATAGGCATTTCCTGATGTCTACTAATATTACCAATTCTTTGACATTCGTCACAAGACAAGACAAACTTACGAGCATCCTTGAAGAGAGTAGGCCAATAAAAACCGGATAGTAATACCTTGTGTGCAGTTCTATCTCCAGCGTGGTGTCCCCCATAGGCCTCGGAGTGACACTTGCGTAGGATCTGTTCCTGTTCGTGCTCAGGTACACAACGTCTAATAATACCATCTACTCCTTCTTTATAAAGGTGTGGATCATCCCAAAAGTAATGTCTTAAATCATAGAAGAACTTTTTCTTTTGTTGGTATGTGAAACTAGGCGGTATAAATTTAGCAATAATGTAATTAGCATAGTCAGCATACCATGGAGCATTATGCGAAGCATTTATGACAGCTAATTGTTCATCAGGAAAGCTATCATCAATAGGTAGTGGGTCATCAAGAACATTTTCTAACCTAGACAAGTTGTCTGCTACGGGGTTATCAGCACCCTTTCTATCAATAATATGCAAATCAAATTCTTGTAGCAGAAGAACCCATCTAATAAGTCTAGGTTTAGCATCTTTATTTTCCATAAGGTACTTAATAGCAGCATGATCGGTGTGAACAGTTACTTTGGAATCAACAATATAAGGTCTGAACTTATCACAAGCAAACACAACCGCTAAAAATTCCTTTTCAGTAGTAGCATAATTTCTTTGAGCACCGTCTAGAGTCTTACTAGCATAATGAATAACATTTAGTTTCTTATCAACTCTTTGTCCTAGAACAGCACCAACAGCATAATCACTAGCATCACACATAATTTCAAAGGGTAGGTTCCAATCAGGTGGTTGAACAACAGGTGCAGAAATCAAGGCATTCTTAAGAATTTCAAATGCTTCTACACAATCATCATCAAAAATGAATGGAACATCTTTTTGCAAAAGATTAGTGAGAGGTCTAGAAATCTTAGAGAAATCTTTAATAAACCTCCTATAGAAACCAGCATGACCAAGGAAACTTCTTATACCTCTGATATTCGTGGGACACGGCATTTTTTCAATAGCATCAACTTTAGCTTTATCCACCTCAATACCTCTTTTGGAGATTTTGTGTCCCAAGACAATGCCTTCATTAACCATAAAGTGGCACTTTTCCCAATTCAAGACAAGATTAGTTTCTTCGCATCTCTGCAAAACTCAATCAAGGTTGCTCAAGCAATCATCAAAAGAAGTTCCGTAAACGGAAAAATCATCCATGAAAACCTCAAGAATCTTTTCACAAAAGTCAGAGAATATAGCCATCATACATCTTTGAAAGGTAGCAGGTGCATTGCATAAACCAAAAGGCATACGTCTATAAGCAAAGGTACCGAAAGGGCAAGTAAAAGTGGTTTTTTCTTGATCCTCTTTTGACATAGGTATTTGAGAGAAACCAGAGTAGCCATCAAGAAAGCAAAAATGAGTATGTTTGGATAGTCTTTCTAGCATTTGATCAATAAAAGGTAGAGGGTAATGATATTTCCTAGTAGCTTTATTTAATTTCCTAAAATCAATTACCATTCTATATCCTGTAACAATTCTTTGCGGGATCAATTCAATTTTATCATTAGGAACAACGGCAATACCTCCCTTCTTAGGGACACAATGAACGGGACTAACCCATCTACTATCAGCAAAAGGATAAATTATACCTGCCTCCAGAAGCTTTAGTATTTCATTTCTTACCACTTATTTCATCTTAGGATTCAACCGTCGTTGGTGATCAACAACTGGTTTAGCATCAGGCTCCATATTAATTTTATGCTGACATAGAGTGGGACTAATGCCCTTAAGATCATCCAAAGTATATCCAATAGCAGCACGGTGATTCCTCAGAGTTTGCAATAATCTCTTTTCTTCATGCTCTGAAAGGTTAGCACTAATAATAACATGATATATCTCCTTTTCATCAAGATAAGCATATTTCCAAGTATCGGGTAATTGTTCAAGCTCAAACACGGGATCACCCTTGAGTGGAGGAGGATCCCCAAGTATTTCAACAGGTAAGTTGTGTTTCAAAATAGGCTGCTGATCAAAGAAAATCTTATCTATTTCATTCCTCTCATTCATATGCATATCATTTTCATGGTCTAGCAAATATTGTTCTAAGGGATCAGTAGGAGGCACAGCAATAGAAGCAAGACCAATAATTTCATCTTTACTGGGCAATTCTTTGTCATGGGGTTGTCTACGAAATTTAGAAAAATTGAACTCATGAGACACATCCCCAAAACTCACAGTAACTATTTCTTTCTCACAATCAATCCTAGCATTAACAGTATTCAAGAAGGGTCTACCAAATATAATGGGGAAAAAATCATCTTGTGGGGAACCAAGAACAAGAAAATCAGTAGGATACTTTATTTTCCCACACAAGACTTCAACATCTCTAACAATCCCAATTGGTGCAATAGTATCTCTATTAGCAAGTTTAATAGTAACATCAATTTCCTCTAGTTCAACTGGTGCAATATAATGCATAATTTCTTTGTATAAGGAAAAGGGAATTGCACTCACGCTAGCACCCACATCACACAAGCCATGATAACAATGATCTCCTATTTTAACAGAAACAACAGGCACACCAACAATAGGTCTATGTTTACCTTTAGTATCCGGTGTAGCAATTCTAGCAGCTTCATCACAGAAATGAATAGCATGCCCATCAATATTATCAACCAAGAGATCTTTAACCATAGCAATACTAGGTTCAAATTTAATTTGTTCAGGGGGTGTAGGTGTTCTAGTACAACTCTTACGAACCACAGTTGAAGCTTTAGCATGTTCCTTTATCCTAACAGGGAAGGGTGGTTTCTCAATGTAAGCAGTAGGAATAACAGGATCAACATTATAAGTAATAGTTTCCTCTTCAACTTTAATAGGTTGAACTACTTTCACTTCAATGGGAGGATGATATTTAAACCACTTCTCCTTAGGGAGATCAACATGAGTAGCAAAAGATTCACAGAAAGAAGCTACTATCTCAGAGTCATGTCCATATTTAGTGCTAAATTCACGAAAAGCATCGGTGTCTATAAAGGATTTAACACAATTCAACTTAAGGTTTATACCTGACTCCTTACCTTCGTCGATTTCCCAATCTTCAGAGTTGCGTTTAATTCTTTCCAATAAGTCCCATTTGAATTCAATATCTTTCTTCATAAAAGAACCAGAGCAAGAAGTATCGAGCATGGACCGATCATTATTAGAAAGCCGAGCATAAAAGTTCTGAATAATAATTCCTCTCGGGAGCTCATGATTGGGGCATGAATATAACATTGACTTAAGCCTCCCCCAAGCTTGAGCGATACTTTCTCCTTCACGAGGCCAAAAATTATAAATATAATTCCGATCACGATGAACCAGATGCACAGGATAAAACTTCTGATGAAATTCCAATTTCAATCGGTTGTAGTTCCATGATCCAATATCATCACATAGCCTATACCATGTCAATGACTTCTCCTTCAAAGATAAAGGAAAGACCTTCTTCTTGACATCATCCTCGGGCAAACCTGCAAGCTTAAATAATCCACAAACTTCATCCACATAGATTAGATGCAAATCAGGATGTAGTGTTCCATCTCCTGCATAAGGATTAGCTAGCAGTTTCTCTATCATACCCGAGGGAATTTCATAATAAATATTTTCAGTAGGTGCAATAGGTTGAGGAGCATCTCTTTGTGCTTCTGGTCAAGGTGAAGATACCCCGAACAAGCCCCTCAAAGGATTACTTTCCATAGTAACAAGTGATAGTAAATTTCAGCACAGTATATAAAATTTTCCTTAGCAAGTTCCACTCACCAGAGGCGCTTCACTCCCCGGCAACGGCGCCAGAAAAGAGTCTTGATGACCCACAAGTATAGGGGATCTATCGTAGTCCTTTCAATAAGTAAGAGTGTCGAACCCAACGAGGAGGAGAAGGAAATGACGAGCGGTTTTCAGTAAGGTATTCTCTGCAAGCACTGAAATTATCGGTAACAGATAGTTTTATGATAGGATAATTCGTAACGGGTAGCAAGTAACAAGTGTAACAAAGGTGCAGCAAGGTGGCCCAATCCTTTTTATAGCAAATGACAAGCCTGGACAAACTCTTATATAAAGCAAAGCGCTCCCGAGGACACATGGGAATTACTGTCAAGCTAGTTTTCATCATGCTCATATGATTCGCGTTCGTTACTTTGATAATTTGATATGTGGGTGGACCGGTGCTTGGGTGCTGCCCTTATGTGGACAAGCCTCCCACTTATGATTAACCCCTCTCGCAAGCATCCGCAACTACGAAAGAAGAATTAAGATAAATCTAACCATAGCATGAAACATGTGGATCCAAATCAGCCCCTTACGAAGCAACGCATAAACTAGGGTTTAAGCTTCTGTCACTCTAGCAACCCATCATCTACTTATTACTTCCCAATGCCTTCCTCTAGGCCCAAATAATGCTGAAGTGTCATGTAGTCGACGTTCACACGTAACACCACTAGAGGAGAGACAACATACATCTCATCAAAATATCGAACGAATACCAAATTCACATGATTACTAATAACAAGACTTATCCCATGTCCTCAGGAACAAACGTAACTACTCACAAAGCATACTCATGTTCATAATCAGAGGAGTATTAATTATCATTAAGGATCTGAACATATGATGTTCCACCAAGTAAACCAACTAGCATCAACTACAAGGAGTAATCAACACTACTAGCAACCCGTAGGTACCAATCTGAGGTTTTGAGACAAAGATCGGATACAAGAGATGAACTAGGGTTTGGAGAGGAGATGGTGCTGGTGAAGATGTTGATGGAGATTGACCCCCTCTCGATGAGAGGATCATTGGTGATGACGATGGCTTCGATTTCCCCCTCCGGGAGGGAAGTTTTCCCGGCAGAACAGCTCCGCCGGAGCCCTAGATTGGTTCTGCCCAAGTTCCTCCTCGAGACGGCGGCGCTTCGCCCGGAAAGCTCTGTTATGATTTTTTTTCAGGTCAAAACCCTCCATATAGCAGAAGATGGGCACCGGAGACCTGCCAGGGGGCCCACAAGCCTGATGGGCGCGCCTAGGGGGGTAGGGTGCGCCCCACTGGCTTGTGGCCTCCTGGTGGGTCCCCTGATGTATTTCTTTCGCCCAATATTTTCTATATATTCCAAAATAATTCTCCGTAGATTTTCAGGACTTTTGGAGTTGTGCAGAATAGGTATCTCAGATTTGCTCCTTTTCTAGTCCAGAATTCCAGCTGCCGGCATTCTCCCTCTTCATGTAAACCTTGTAAAATAAGAGAGAAAAGGCATAAGTATTGTACCAAAATGTGTAATAACATCCCAAAATGCAATAAATATCAATATAAAAGCATGATGCAAAATGGACGTATCACACTTACCTCTCCCCATCAGGCCTAATCGACCACCTCAGCTCGCGGGTCGCCGGCACGGGCGGGAGCCGTGTCATACCACGCTGGTAGACGGTGGCCCCTCAGCCACCTCCTTGTCGCTATCAGAAAAACGATCCCCACCACCATCAGCATGGCCACTAGGCTCCTCCGGCCAGGTATCCCATGGGGTCTGCCGGGACGTGCCCTCATCCCTACTCTGCTCCGGAGTCTCATGGGACGAAGCCTCTAGGACAGAGTCTTGTAGGTCGAAGGCTCGTCGACCCAAGGGTCGTGGACCGGAGTCCGCGTAGCCTCGTCCTCAGACGGGTCCACCCTAGTAGTCCTGTGCTCAGGTGAATCAGCTGGGGGTGACGGCGAGGAAGGCGTAGCAGCCACCCTACCTTTGCCGCGGCCTCCTCTCCCACCTCTACTACCTCTCTTCTTCCCCCGACCTCCTCTCACGGGGGTCGACGAAGAAGTGGCCACCGGTGTATGCAGACTAGAGAGCAACGCTCTCCGGAGAGACTCAGCAGCAATGGAAGTACCCATCCCACCACCCTCCGATGAAGGAGCCGCGGAGTTCTCTCGACCCTTTCCCACCATCTTTCAACTACTGCCATGACAAATAGTAAACGAAATTAGTACAACATAAAATTGAATAACGACATGAATAATAAAATGTATATAATTTAAGTGTATCATCATATACCTAACATGAACTAAAAGTTGATTACCTGACATGAATTAATAATAATCTTGATCGTCTATATATTCTCCAGGATCAATAAATGCATCATCATCATCACTATCATCAATAAATGCATGATCATCATCACTACCAGGAACAACGTGTGGAAGGCCTCCTTCATGTAATCGGTTAAGCATTGACAGGTCATCCGCATTAGTAACCTCTTCTTGTTCCGGCTCTTCCAGTTCCGGCTCAGGGGTTAATTCGGATTCATTGTCGCTGTCTACTTCAATGTTTCGGGGTGAAGTAGAGCGGTTCTTGAAACGTTTTTTGGAAATACGTGTTTCTTGGAAGAATTCTCCTTCATATGTGTCTTGGTTAATGTGAGGTTCATAATCCTCTTCATTGTGGGGAGGTGGTCTAAAATGTGGCGGCACTTCATAAACGACATCCCAACCTTTCAGATTTGGATCAATTTGGCAGGCCCATGGTAGATAGAAAACTTGGGTCGCCTGTTGAGCCGTAATATAGACATCGGGCACATCTAAATCGGTGCTTTGTTTGATTTCAACTAGCCCTATATGTTCATGAGTCCTTCTAGTCTCCTTCGGCTGGAACCAATGACATTTGAAGACTACGACGTTCGGTGGGTTTTCACCATAGAATAGAAGTTCATAAATTGTTTCAATTCTTCCATAGTACTCTGTCCCTCCTTCGCCGATAGCAGAGACACAACAATTTGTAGTCTTTAGGTTGGGCATAGATAGCTCTTTGCCAAAGGTACGAAAGCGATACCCGTTGATGTCGTATGTGTCAAATGAACGGACCTTATAGTCAAAACCATTAGCGACTTGTCTCAGCTCGGCGTCCATAGACTCTGAATTAGCCTACAAGTTTAATACGAAAAGATTGTTGCATTAGCCGCAAATAAGACGAAGAAATGAAATGGTTCATTAATGGTAATTACCATTTGTTTGAACCAAGAGATGAAACTGGGATAGCCGCCTCCATGCTTCGCCAGGAGCTCATACTCTTCGACGGAATCCTTTTGGATGACCACTCCATCCGAGAATTTGGCGACGTATCGACTATATCAAATATCCGGGAATAAGAGCAGTTCTAAGGAATTACAAGTTGCGAAACAATAATGTACCGACAACTTACTCAATGTACGGCCGCACTTCTGTTAGGTTGTTGAAGATATACAACGAAATGGTCCGCCATTCATCGACATCCAACACTTTTTCTTTAGAAGCACCGGCTGGTTCGAGCTTCCCTTTGAATAGGCTGAGGTTGGATCGACTTTTTTTTGGGTCGCCATCATTGTACCGAGGCTTCGGATTATGCAAATGACGATTTTTGGCTTCGTAGTGTGCTGTCACGAAGTTTGTCGCCTCCTCAGTAATGAATGCCTCGGCCATCGATGCTTCAATTATACGTTTATTTTTACATTTTGCTCAAAGCGTCTTCTGCATCCTCTCAGTTGCGAAGCACCAACGATTTCGCACGCCCCCCCCCCCCAATCTTGCCTCGGTCGCGAGATGCAAAATCAAATGCTGCATTGGATTAAAGAAGCCCGGTGGAAAGATCTTCTCTAACTTGCAGATCAACTCCGACGCCAACTCTTCCATTTCATCTAGCACGCCAGGCGATAGTTCTTTCGCACAAAGAGAATGGAAGAAATAGCTCAGCTCTGCCAATACTAGCCATTCATCCTCAGGGATAAAGCCACGCAGCATCACCGGCATTACCCGCTCAAGCCATATGTGCCAATCATGACTCTTGAGACCAAATATCTTCAGTTTGTCAAGACTCGCTCCCCTCTTTAGATTCGCTGCATAACCATCGGGGAACATCAACTGCATTTTCACCCACAAGATCATTTCCCTCATAGCCGGCCTTCCAAGATTGAACCATGCCTTTGGCTTTGTCCAGTTCTGCTTTCCTTTCGCTTGTCGCATGTTTTGTAACGGTCTGTCACATAGAGCCTCCTGATCGATTCTAGCCTTAGGATTATCCTTTGACTTCCCCTCTATGCCGAACAATGTACCAAAAATGGCCTCGGCGATATTCTTTTCAGTGTGCATCACGTCGATGTTGTGTGGGCAAAGGAGGTCTTTGAAGTAAGGCAGATCCCATAAGCATGACTTGTGAGTCCATGCGTGTTCCGTATTATACCCTTTGAAATACCCAGGATGATTTGGATCCGGCTCGAGAGCGTTTAACTGATCCAACATCTGTTGGCCTGTCAACGCGGGTGGTGCAGAGTTTTTGACAACTCTACCTTTGATGAAATTCTTCTTGTCTTTTCTGAACTTATGGCGAGGATCCAGGAACTGTCTATGCATGTCGAAGCAAGAATACTTGCGACCCACCTGCAGCCAACGAAACTCAAGAGCTGCCTTGCATGTGGGCCACGGGAACCTTCCATGCACACACCAGCCAACGAATAGGGCATACGCCGGCAAGTCATGCGTCGAGTACATGTACCACACATGCATTTTGAAGTTTTTTTTGGTAGCGGTGTCGTATGTCTTGAACCCATTATCCCAAGCTTCTTGCAATTCATCCTTAAGTGGCTGCATGTACACATTCATATTCTTCCCCGGATAGTTGGGCCCTGGAATTATCAACGTCAGGAAAATGTTCTTTCTTTTCATAATCTCTCCGGGGGGAGATTGAGTGGAATGACAAATACAGGCCAACAACTGTATTGGGTTGCCGTCATACCGAACACATTGAACCCATCCGTGCTGATGGCGACTCAAGGATGCCTTGGATCTACCGCTTTATCCTTATGTAATGCATCGAAATGCTTCCACGCAAAAGCGTCTGAAGTGTGTACCAACATCTGATTCCCATCTGCATCTAGTTCGGTTCTTTTGCCCAATTTGTGCCATGTCATCTGTGTGGCCATCTCTACGACCATGAAAAGATGTTGAAGTCTTGGTACGATTGGCATATAGCGAAGAACGTTAACAGGGATTTTTGTCTCCATCTTCTCACCCATACTGTTGTCTACGACAACATACCTGGAAGACTTGCAAATGGGACAATAGTTCAAGTCCGCATACTCAAGCCTAAATAAGGCACATCCATTCTCACATGCATATATCTTCTCATAGGGCATCTTAAGTACACGGAGGATTTTGTTCGACTGGTACAGGTTTGCAGGCAGTACATGGCCTTTGGGTAGAAAGCGTCCAAATATTGTCATCATCGCGTCGTAGCATTCTCTGCCCAGGTTGAATTGAGCCTTCAGAGCCATTACTTGCGCGATGGCATCGAGCTAACAAAGCTCAGTGTGCTCGTGGAGAGGACGTTTTGAAGACTCCAACATTTCATAGAATGCATTTGCAGATTCCTCCATCTCATCGTCCGAATCCCGAGCATCATCAAAGTCTTGCACCATGTCTTCGATCCCGGTACCATGCTCGTCGGTGCGACGACGAACCCCCTCAGCTCTGGCACGTTGGGCAGACTCACCATGAAAAGTCCACGTATAATTAGGCTTAAAACCCCACTTCTGCAGGTGTTTAACCATTTCACCCTCTGTCTGCTTTTTAATGTTGTCGCACCGGGGACAGGGGCACCATGTTTTGTCCTGGCCATTTGCAAATGCAGCTCTCACAAACCCCTTGGTATTTGTTAACCATTCTTTGGTCATGTCTTCCTGACTGGTGTGACCGGTGTACATCCACGCATGATCACTCATCTTGCCTAGCTACTGGACACACAAGAAATATATATATAATTCAGCATATATATTCATCGATTAATCTAGTTTGTCAGTTTTATTACGTCCATGCAACCAACACGCTAATAGGTTAAGATAGGTCCTAATCCCACCCGAGTATGTGTAGATTGGGTTCATTTTCCCGTGCTCTGCTCTGGATCCGACGTAGAATTTCGACAGCACCTCCCCGCTGTTCTCCTGATACACGTCTCGGCAATAAGCAGAGAGGATGTGTACCCGGAGAACAACAGGGAGGCACTGACGAAATTCTGCGTAGGATCTGGAGTAGAGCATACGGGGAAACGAACCCAATCTACACATACTCGGGCTGTCCATGGATAACGTTGGACAATTCGAAAGGACGGTGGTTATAAATATGCAAAGACATGCATATTTATAGATGTCGTCCTTTCGAACGGGAGATGCATACTGGTCACGCATATTGATGATTGCAGACACCTATAGCTAGCAAGTTTCATCAGCACGAAGACCGGAACAGAGCAAATTAAGGGGGGAGGAGGAGAATTCATTTGTGCTCACCCACGAACGCAGGGGCGGAGCTCGTCCAATGCACTGGGAGGTCGTGGAACAATAGACCCTCGCAGCGACGAAACAACTGCACATTGAAATCCACGCGATCAACAGAAATATGATGTTTTCCATAACAAAATCGGAAAATATGTGACCTAACACATGATTTACAAAACTATGACCCCGTCGCCCTCTGGAAGGACGAAGAGCACCTTTTCGGTCAACAGGAGGCCGAAGAGGTGTCGAGGGTCGGGGGTCAATGGCGTCGGGGGCGGCGCATTAACAGTTTCGTGGGGTGACGTGTCGTGGTGTCGCCGGGGTGTCGTGCCGGGGAGTCGTGCAGGGGGCTCACCGGAGGGGCGTCGCCAGGGGTATCTTGCTGGGGGTGTCGTGCAAGGGGCTCACCGGAGGGGCGTTGCCGGGGTGTCGTGTCGGGGTATCGTGTCTGGGTGTCGGGGCGTCGTGTCGGGGTGTCTGGGTGTCGGGGTGTCGTGTCGGGGTGTCGGGGTGTCGTGTTAGGGTGTCGTGTCGGGGGGGTCGTGTCGGGGTGTCGGGGCGTCGTGTCGGGGTGTCGGGGTGTCGTTTTCTTCTTCCTCATCTTCTTTTTTTCCTCTTCTTCTTCCTCTTCTTCCTTTTCTTCCTTTTCTTCTTCTTCTTCTTCTTCTTCTTCTTTTCCTTTTTCCTTTTTTTCTTTCTTCTTTTCTTCTTATTTTTCTTCTATTTTTTTTCTTTTCTTCTAAGTTTTTTCTAACCTAATAAACTAACTAACCTAATAAACTAACTTAACCTAACCTAATAACCTAATAACCTAACCTAACTTAATAACCTAACCTAATAACCTAATAAACTAACTTAACAGGAAAAAACAGGAAAAAAGGTGGGTGCGGCCGGGCACTCACCGGAGTTGGGTGGGGGCTGCCAGGTCGGCAGGGGCGTCCGGGGCGGT
The DNA here is from genome assembly GCA_039707655.1 of Elymus sibiricus. Taxonomy (NCBI): domain Eukaryota; kingdom Viridiplantae; phylum Streptophyta; class Magnoliopsida; order Poales; family Poaceae; genus Elymus; species Elymus sibiricus. The sequence goes on along the minus strand of CM077665.1, from coordinate 212,138,018 downwards.
GGGGGCGAGGGGAGCCGGCGAGGGGAGGGGGCGGCGCTGTGGTGGTTTCCGGCAAGGGGAAGGGGCGGCGCGTGGAGCCGGTGAGGGGAGGGGGGCGGCGCGGGGAGGGGGCGGCGCGGTGGTGGGGGCGGCGCAGGGAGGGGGCGGCGTGGTGGTGGGGGCGGGGAGGGGGCGGCGCGGTGGGGGGGACGGTGCGGTGGTGGTGGGATGGCGACGTGGTGGTGGTGGGGCGGCGATGTGGTGGTGAGGAGAGAGAGAGGTGAGGAGAGGGGGGAGAGAGCGCAGGGAGGGGCCGACGTGGGGAGCTGGCGAGGGGAGGGCGGCGGTGCGGTGGTGTCGGGCGGCGCGGTGGTGGTGGAGGGCCGCGGGGATGGGGGCTCGCCGCGGTGGTGCAGGAGGGCCGCGGGGAGGGGGCGGTGGTGGTGGAGGGCCGCGGGGAGGGGGCGATGGTGTAGGAGGGCCGCGGGGAGGGAGGGCTCGCCGTGGGGAGGGCTGGCTCCGGCGCCGCCGCGGTGGTTTGCGGCGAGAGAGAGTGAGAGATGGGGAGGAAGGTGAGAGAGAGTGAGGGATGTGGAGAAGGGGAGAGAGAGAGGGGGTGGGGTGGCGGCCAGGGCAGGCTGTTAGCCGTTAGGTCGCCGTCCTCTTTGCCGTCTGGAAGCGGACGGCAAAGAGGCGGAAGGCTGACGGCAAAGAGCCGTGGACGGTATCCACGCCATCCAGTTGACCCGTGGTCCAGTGGGGCCCCCTCGTGCTCTTTGCCGTCTGCTTTTGGGCGCTTTGCCGTCGGCCAGCCGACGACAAAGTATGCACTGATGGCAAAGAGTTCCTTTGCCATCAGCTCATACTTTGCCGTCTGTTTTCTGCAAGCTGACGGCAAAGACAATCTTTGCCATCAGCCAGCAGACGGCAAAGATGCAGCAGACGGCAAATACCTGGATTCCGGTAGTGGAAGCTGGCATTGATGGACTGCTAGTGTTTAGTTTTTGTTTTCATTTGTATTGATGAACAGTGTGAAACTATGTATGTATATATGGATGAAGAGTGTGAAACTGTGCATGTATTGGTTCTTTTAATAGCCTATGTGTTCTTTTGTTCAATATTCGACGATGATGTTGGATACATGGCCTATGCTTCTTTCTGAAACTACATATATCATATATGTGCTGTGAATATGCAGGGAAATAATAGAATACAGACTAAAAAGTGGCTATACAAGCACTTTGTGGCTGCCAGCGGACGGGAAAGCCCTTTGCCATCAGTAGGCAGGCGGCAAAGGCGACACGTGGCGGCAACCTATGCAACCTGGGAGCACCAGATCTGACCCATTTGGTCACTTTGCCGTCTCAAGTGGCAACGGGCAGACGACAAAGATAGGCCTAGGGGGCGGCAAAGGTGGAGCAGGAGTGACAAGCCAGCCACAGGACTGCTAACGTCATCGAGCGGACGGCAAAGGCAGGTCCTCGTTTGCCATCAGCCGGCGGACGGCAAGTCTGCTGGTAGCCACCTAATGGGGCTAACAGCTGTACGTTGCCGTCCAGGAGCTTTCCTATCCGCCTTCCTAACAAAGCGGATGGCAAAGACCTTTGTCATACGCCACGGCTTTGTAGACGGCAAAGAAGCTCATTACCGTTACTTTCAGTGCCAAAAGTGGGGCCGTTAGCCAGCTGACGGCAAAGATGTTTGCCGTCCGTGGTATGGTCCTTTGCCGTCTGCTATGGCAGACGGCAAAGAAGCTGATTCCTGTAGTGAATCCCACTTTTTCATAATTTGCTAGCCTCTTCGGTATCGTGCATAGACCATTCTCACCTCGAGGATCGATGCAACTTTCGCCGGTGCATCCAAACCCCGTGACATGATACGCTCTGTTCCACATATGCCTTATTATATCTTCCTCAAAACAGCCACCATACCTACCTATCATGGCATTTCCATAGCCATTCCGAGATATATTTCCATGCATATTCCATCGTCACTTCATATGACTAGTTAATTCATCGTCATATTGCTTTGCATGATCATATATAGCTGACATAGTATTTGTGTCAAAGACACCGTTCATCATATTTTTGATACATGTCACGCTAGACCATTGCACATCGTGGTACACTACCAGAGGCATTCATACAGAGTCATATCTTCATATTAGTTCTCCATATCGAGTTGTAAGTAAATAAAAGTGTGATGATCATCATTATTAGAGCATTGTCCCAGTGAGGAAAGAATGATGGAGACGATGATTCTCCCATAAGTCGAGATGAGACTCCGGATGAAAATAAAGATGGGGGAGGCCAAATGAGCCCCCCATCCATTCAAAAAAAGAATGAGAGAAAATGAGAGAAGGGACTTTGCTACTATCTTTTACCTAGATGGCAACCTCTCTCTCTTATGATCTTCAATACAATGATCATCGCATCTTCGCTTTGATCTATCCGATATAATCCTATTGTGCAGTGTGTTTGTTGGGAACCGATGAATTGTAGGTTTATGTTCAGATTATTCATGAAAAGTATTTGAGATACCTCTGATATATTGTCTCTTAATTGCATGATCATTATCGCTTCGTAATGCTCTCCGATCTATTGATGTGCTTTGGCCAAGTAGATTGATGTTTCATCGGTGGGAGTGGTGCGTTGTGGTAGGTTCAACCTGGCGAGTTTCTATATCCCAGTGGCAAAGTAGGGACAAGATGCATCTTTGTGTTGTTGCTACTAAGAATAAAATGATGGGGTTCATTCATATTGTTTGAGTTTACTTTGTCTACATCATGTCATCATTCTCCAATCATTACTCTGTTTTACTTAATACTCTAGATGCATGCTGGATATCGATCGATGAGTGGAGTAATAGTAATAGGTGAAGGTAGGAGTCGGCCTATTTCCTTATGGAGGTGATGCCTTTATACACATGATCATTGCCGGGAACATCGCATAACTATCCGCTTTTCTATCAATTTCCCAACAGTAATTTGTTACCCATCGTATGCTGCCTACATGAGAGATGCCGCTAGGGAAAACTATGGCCCCCGGGTCTATTCACTTATATATTTACAAACGGTACAATTACCTTGCTGCCTTTATTTATCCTTTATTTTATTTTGCAATTTGTATTTATCAACAATTATCTACACAATTCATTTGCTTGCAAATGACGAGATCAAGGGGATTGACAACCCTCTTGCCCATGTTTGGTGCAAGTTGTTTGTTCATTTGTGTGCAGCCGATGAAGACGGTTGAGGATTGACATTCACATTGGTTTGATAAACCTTGGTTACATAAATGAGGGAAATACTTAGCCACTTTGTGCTGCAATTACCCGTTCCTCTTCACGGAAAACCCAACGCATATCACAAGTATCAGGCATCACATCCATAAACAAGTATACCAACTCCTGCCTACATCTACTACTATTAGTCCACTCATCGAACGCTATCCAGCATGCATCTAGAGTATTAAGTGAAACAGGGTAATGCTTGGAGAAAGATCACATGATGTAGACAAAGTAATCCAATTAATATGAATGAACCCACTGGTGCAGCGACGTGCTATACAAACGGTTTTTAACCCCTTTCCGTGACGTAGATCTAAACCGTCGCCTTGCCTGTGTGGGCGATAGGGGGGTCCATCCCACATGACACGGCAAAATCATCGGCGATGGTGCCCAACAAACGCAAACGTTTAGCAAAACGAAGCGTATGGGATTTCCGTATCTATCACAAACGAGAGTCGCCTCTCAACCGTTTGAGATATGGCATCCTTCCCATACGGCGCATCCTTGCAACTCGTGTGAGATCACACTAACATCGCACGCGCAATTCTGTAGCGCACCGTTTACGATGTGTGCCGAATCGCAAGCAGTACGTAATTGTAAAGCGTGTACGATAAGGAGACAATCACACACATTTTGTCCTACAGCGTCGTTTGCGATATACGAAGATTCGCAAACGCTCCTACTGTCATACTCGTGTCGGATGCATACGACATAACAAACAATTAAACATTGTAAATCGTGTATGATAAGGAGACTGTCACAAAATATTTAGGTCTGCTTAACCATTTTTTATATTGTCTAACATCACACATGGTTTGCAGACGACAATTGTGTGCATTGTCGCACACGGTTTCTCTCTCTGAAACGTGTCGAATCATGAGGTATATCGCACACGTTTTGCTTTACAAACCGTGTGTGGTGTAACGACCTGCAAAGCTTATTTTTCGGTTGTTTTAATCGCCAGAATTTAAAATTCTACAGGTTTGAATTTGATAGTAGGCTATTGCATTTTTAATATCCATCTTATATAGACATAGGTTCAACAACCAATGCATTATTCCATTCACATATACATATGTTCAAGAATTACATCAAGAAATAATAATTACATTAGGACCAGATAAATAATGATGAACCACGACTGCATACTTGTATTAAATACGGTAAAGGAAGAGGCGAAAGACACTCTGGCAGTTGTACAAGGTGAAGCGGAATGCCCATATTGTGTCCTCCTCCATGCAGAATGCACGGACGACTCTAGGCTAGCCCCTTGCGATGGCGGACCGCCCATCCTTCTCTAGGTTGATGAGGACATGTATGTAGTCATCGTGGCCTGGTAGATATACTTTAACGTTTGCACATCCACCAATCATGTAGTTTGAGAGGCAATCCTGAGTAAACTGTTTTGAGAACCACTACAAACAAAATAGATTCAGACATTGTAAATTTGTAAGCTAATAACTCATTATGGACAATAAAAGAAGGGTACAGAGTTCGTAGTTACCATCCTGAAGTTCACTATTGTCTTGGATAAGGTGTAAAGAAATAGTTTAATTGCCATATTTTGTCCCATTTTATTAACAACCTTTATAAGTTTCCTCACTTGATGCTGGTTCATGAATATCTCATTGCCCCATACGCAAAAAGGGTCAACACGCGGATCTTTACCAGTGACATATGTACCTACAAGTAACAAGTTAGTATTAGAAGGTAAACAGAAATTGCACAATGATGTAGTACAGTATTCCCTGTCCCAGTATATAAGATCTTATTACATCCAAAATACTCACATATTTGATGTATTAACATCTTATACTTTGGGGCGGATGGAGTATATATATAAGCCATGTGATGAAACTAACCTCGATGAAAAACAACAGCTGTTCCCGATATTGTCCTGGGTAAGTACACCGAAAGGCATGTTAAGTATTGACAGGCTAAACATCAACCAAATATATGCATGGTAAACAACATGATCACAAAATGATAGCTTCAGTGTGCAGGTTTAAGCACGCTAGCTAAGCTAATAATAAGTGGAGATGCGTGTTAACTGCAATAGGCTTAGCATTTAACAACAACAAAATATAGTCATTCTAACTGGTATTGTGCACGTTTAAGCACACTAGTTATAGTTACATAAAAATGGAAAGGCTTGTGCTCACTACAACAAGCTTAACAGCAACCAAATATAGTCATTCTAACTGGTATTGTGCACGTTTAAGCACACTAGTTATAGTTACATAAAAATGGAAAGGCTTGTGCTCACTACAACAAGCTTAACAGCAACCAAATATAGTCATTCATAGTGGTACTATTGAAATTGCATAGAATGTAGCTCGTGTTTACACATCAAATTGTATAACTGAACGTCACATTGTGAAAAAACAGAAATAAACAGTGGGCGTGTTAACTACACCAGGCTTAACAGGAACCACATATGGCCGTTGAAACTGGTATGATGAAATTGAACTGGAAAGTACATACTTGCAGATATAGAACTTCACAATGTGATTAACTGAAATAAACAAGACATGCTATATAGCAATTGAACCAGGACATATGCCCAGTACAAACAACCGAGCTAGGAAAAACAGTTAAACAAGGCATATGCTCACTACAACAGGCGTGATAGCAACCAAAAATAGTCATTCGAACTGTATTGTTGAAATTGCATAGAACATAGCCGGTGCTTAAACATGAAATTGTATAACTGAACATCACATGCGAAAGAACTAAAATAAACAATGAACATGTTAACTGCACCAGGTTTAACAGGAACCATATATGGCTCTTGAGACAGGTATTAATTAAATTCAACTGTAGAGTCCATACATTTAGCATGAGTGAAGTAATTTAATATGAGATGGGTTTCCTCACCTGTCACAGATGGGCTCATTCTCATTAGAAGAGCGCTGATTATGGGTGTGCTCCCTGTTGTCACAGATGGGCTCCTTCCCCTTGGAAGAGCAGGGATGCAGGGTGACCTCCCTGATGTCACGGATGGACTCTTTCCCCTTGGAAGAGACGGATAGGGTGCCGTTGTCGGCGTCGGCGTCGGCATCGTCGATGAGGTCTGACTTGGCAGCTGACGATGCCGAGCCACCGCCATAGAACATGTCCTTCAGAAATGACAAAAGAGGCTCCATGGAGATGAAGGAAGACAAATTCTTGAGAGCAAAGCAGAGTAGATCAGTGGCTGGGCCTTGCTTGAAGTCGACGGGGGTCGAACCCGAGGAGTCGGGGTAGGGCCACTTAACCTGTGACATAGCCCGCGACAAGCCGTCACTATCGACGAGCTCGACGTCGTATCCGGCTGCGTCGATATGCATCCATACGGGAACCCGCGCTCTTACAGGCTTGTATTCGTTAGATTTCCCGGCGGCCTCGGAGGCCACCTCGTCATCGTAGTCAGCTTCCCTGGCGGCCTCAGCGGCCACCTCGTCATCGTGGATAGCTTCCCCGGCGGCCTCGGCAGCCTGGGCAGCCACCTCGTCATCATAGTCAGCTACCCCGGCGGCCTCGGCGGACACCTCGTCATCGTAGTCAGCTTCCCCGGCGATCCCGGTGGGCACCTCGTCATCGTAGTCAGCTTCCCCGGCAGCCTCGGCGGCCATCTCAGCATCGTCCATCGGAAAGGCCGCGATATACCTCCTTTCGGCCATTCGCTCCTCGATCTCCCCTACAAGTGCAGCTGGGATTAGGCTGCGACGGTCTGCAGCGGGGATCAGTGCGGATCTGTGAGGAAGGGGGTGTTTAGTAGGCACCATCTAAGAAATTCATTGCGGCGAGGGTACGGAGATGGGTTCGTAACCTAGACTGGGAGAGCAGGAAAGGTTGACTGTAGAACGCGGAGCGGTATCGGGGGCAACAGCGGCGACGGCGAGGTAGCTAGGGTTTGAGCGAGGGAGTTGTGTGGGGTTGGGGGTGGGAGGGGCCTAGGTGGTGTTTGAGGAAATGCCGCGGCTACTTTAAATTTTACTTGGAGGGAATGAAAAGCCGGGACAAACTGAATATTTTATGAAGGGTTTGAAGTGGCGCCGGAGGAACAAACATCGCACACGGCCCAAACATAGTACCTGTGTGTAATTCAAAGAGATAAACCAGCGGAACCATCTATTTTTAAATTGATCAAGGTGGGTAACTATTTTTAAGATTTCTCTATGCGGGTTGGTGCAAGGTGGTCTGTAGTCACGTGACAACCACGGGCCGGGCGGGGCACAAAGTTAGCATGCGGGAACCGTGTCTACTACTCTACTGCGTACACAATCGCACACAGTTGTCTCCTTCGACTCGTCTGCTATTTAAGTTTCAAAAAAGACTACCATGCCATTTATATAACAACATTGGAAATTAAACACAATAAATCTAGGTTCATCGCACAAATAGACCTGCTTGTGGACCAAATGTATGTATGGAAAGGTTGTTGTGGTGTTCCAATGCGGATTGCACAACTTTCATGTGACACACAATGTCCTGCAGAGCACACGGCAATGTTGGCTTATGCCCCCTGCCCCCCTCCCCACACACACACACGCCTTCGACTCGGCGGGGGGATGGTATCTCAGTATATATATGAACCTACAAACTTATACTATAACTGCAAATTCACCATACCGTAACACAAAACCAATAGAAATCCATCATGATCACCCCCTCCCCCGTGTTTTAGTTCTGAGGGTAGATTGCGCGGGCCCACTGATGGGCGCGTCCTGGAAACTTCACAAGATGGGTGAGACCACAACCACATGTGTGTGGCTCAACTAATTACTTTTGGTGGTGTGATATTTCGTGCGTGCAAAACTTTTTGATGTGGCTCAAAAGTTGAATGGTATGTAGTACCTAACCTCATAAATAAGTTATGTGTATACGTAGTACTATTGTGATGCCCCTCCCCCGCCCCCGCCCCGCCCCACGCACACACATGCTTCGAACAAACACCATGACCTATATATATGTATCCGCTCAAACTTCTGTCTCGTATCTCACCATGAACTATATCATAAAAAATAATGAGAGGACTATATCTACATTGGTCAAATTAACCTGTAGTATATATGGGCAGGTTTAAGTGATAGACCACTTGGGTCCACAAATTTGGCATGTCGTCCATAACCACGCGATGGAGTGTGTGTAGACAACACCAACGCACATGCATGGCCCCAGGCACATATGTATGAAAGCGTTGTGCGATGTTTTCAAATACCAAACGCACAACTTTCGCCCCCACATGCGTGTCTCTCGAACCAGAATGGCCATGTACTGAGGTTAACGACCCATGCATATATAGCCCCAAGCGCGCCCATAGTTTGATTCGATAGGAGGGATTTAATGTGTATGATGCGTTTGATTTTTTGTTATAATTGAAATGTCGATGCATATATCAACTACGTATAATATATACACATATACCAACAAGAAGAATCCACCTTTGTCAAATAAACATCTCTACAGACACCTGTCAAAGTGACGACCCACATGGACATGGTTGTGTCGGTTTGACGATGCCGATGACCACGTGAGAGAGTGTTTGACAAAACAAACGCCCACTGCATGAGGCCCACACATATATGTATATATGTAATTAAGTGTTTGTTTAGTTAGTAACCAATGGAACTTTAATGTCACTTGCCTTAGAAACTGTAACTCGAATTATGAAGAGGATCGATCACAACGCACATAGGCCCTGTTTGGATCCATGGGTTAGAGTTAGTTTGAGCTAGTTGGGGCTCAAATAGCCCGAAAGAATTCAAACATGAGGGTTAGATTGTAGGTAGTTGCATCTAACCCACACAAAAAAGCTATCCTACCCAAGAGGTGCTAATTGGAGCTAGTTCTCATGGGGCCCTCTCTATCCCACCAACCATGAGGTGCTAATTGGAGCTAGTTCTCATGGCGCTCATTGAAAAATCACTTTTCTCTCTCCATCAAGTGCATCTATTGTCAATCTAACCCTGTCATCCAAACACCTCTTTGGCTAGAGTTAGTTTAGGGTTAGTCATGAGCTAGAAACTAACTCCAACCTCTAGCTAAGTTAGAGTATCCAAAACAGGGCCACACGCACGCATAACGAAAAGGATCCACATTGGTCAAAACAATATATAATATAGGTGCCACACATGGGCCCCATAGATTGACACGTCACCAATTACCATGTGAGGGAGCCACACTTAGGACCACCATAGATTATATGTGACACAAGCATATGCATGGGTATGTTTTTTGATTCAAAATGCCAACTGCACGACTTTGATACAGTGCGTGCTTCACAAATTGGGAAGTCGCCACGCTAAAGAAAATTGCGTGCAATATGTATGTCTCCTCCAACGCACCCCCTCAACTTTGAGCGGTAGGAGGTACTCATGAGTACGTCACGTCAATGTTTGGTGTGGAATCTCACCATGATCTACCGCAACACAGAGCAGATTAACTTAACCCACTTTGGTCAAACCCCTACCGATGCGGCTCAAAAGTGATAGACCACATGCATGGACCCACGAATGTGCGGATCACTAGTAATGCACGAAGGATTATTGTCCGAGGGACCACCACCATCGTGTGCATGTGTCCTAAACACAAGCATGACGTGTCTTGTTTTAAACATTTCAATGCACAATTTTGATAATTTGGGGTGGCACTGCCTCACAAAACGGACAATCCCACACACATAGGCTAGTGCAAATAAGTGAAACGGAAAGAGCCCCCCACCCCCTCCCCCCACACGGCCACCACTGGAAACACCACTTCGAGGCGCGTCAAAATATTTTTATGCAGAAAACACGTGACACATCAGTTCGTGTTATAATTATAAAAGGACCATATATCATTCGAAAAATATGCAATAATTGAGTTTCCAGGAATTCATTGGGGGAAATCATATGTCCCCTTGGGTTCATGTGTTTAGTCACCATGAAATAAATGGTAAGTAACCTCAAACATCGAAAAATCATTTTAAATTGAAGTGAATCTGAAAATCAACCGAAAATCATGAAACTCTGGATTATGTTTCATGATATATATATATATATATATATATATATATATATATATATATATATATATATATATATATATATATATAGTGTGTGTGTGTGTGTGCTAATTTCTAGCCTAATTAAAGACAAAATTTTGATACACTTTTCTTACAAACGGGAGTTTATTAAAGGTTGGTGCTTGGTACACACACTTGTCACGTTACCATCACGAATGATTACAGTACTGAACCGTATCCGTTAGTCCCAACAAAATATTACGTACCACCACGAGCCCCGTGTGTCGTCCGAGCGGACATGAGTTGATGGGACACATGATGCGTGCAGTCCGCGGCTCAGTCTGACCGTGAGGCGTGCGAGCAGGTGTGTAAATTGACCAGACGCGTGCGAGCAGGCCGCTCTGGCTCACCGGGAGACGTGTGAGCAGGTGTGTGAATTGACGGGACGCGTGCGAGTAGTCCTCTCCCCAGGCTAACCAGGAGACGTGCGAGTAGTCCTCTGTGCGGGCTAGAGGGGAGACGTGCGAGCAGGGGTGAGGCATGAGAGAAGACCGCTGCGCAGGCTCACCGGGAGGCCAGCCGTTTACACGCCTCCCACCTAGCTCCCAACCACTCTATATTAATCGCGCCTGTGCCACTGGTTATAGCAGGCGGCTGCACTCCCCTCTCTCCACACACCGCGCCTGCATCCTCGCCGCCGTTCCCAGTCGTAAACGCTCTCGGAAGTGTATCAGATGGCGACCAAGCGCACCATCGGAGGGAGTGTTGACGTGGGGGTCGAAGCCGGGGCCAGCGAAGCAACTAAGCATCTCTTGATACTGGGCGACGAGGTTGCCCTCCCGGCCGATGAGGTCTCGCACGGACAGAAGCATGGCAATGACGTCGTAAGCCCCGTCGTGCCTCCCCAGCAGGAGGCGGTGCTGCACAGAGACTACTACGACCTCTCTGATGACGACTCCATCGACGACGACTCCGACGACTCCGACGGCGACAACTCCAACGACGACGGAGAACAGGTTAGACCCCCCCTATTTTGGTAACTATATCATAGGATATCTCTGATTAGTTCTGTTTTCCGCCTTTCTTTGTAATTCGTCCGGGGTTCATGTTCTTTCAGTCCATGTAATCAGAGTAAGATTCGATAGATCCGTGTTAGTGTGTACGCATTGATTGTTTGGTAGGTAAATGATAAGTGACTTGGATAAGTGATAACCATACATACGATTATGCTAGTATTATGTCTAAGGTTTTAGAGTGATTTAATGGTTGACATCTACAAATGATCATTTTGCTAATAATCCGTCTACATAGATGATTGTACATGTACCCATTTGTAAATAAACACTGTATAAGAGCATGTAGATCACTACTTTAGTGATAATGTGGAGCAGTCCTTACTTCAAAGTTCCTTGTTTGTTTGAAAATAATCGGTTCATGCATTTAAAGTCATTAGTTAATAATTTTGTTGCACTAAGTTGTTTGTGATATCATTTTATGCATTTTATTCATCATTGTCATGATTGTTTATTATATGTATAGGTGCTATCTGACGACGTTGGCAGCGATAAGTACGACCAGAGAAGGTACAAGAAGCAAAAGCTCAAGGAGCTCTATGCGGGAACGCATAATCGTCGTATCAGGACTAGGAATGGGGGCTTCTGATGCCCGTTCTGCGCCCAAAGGCTTAACCCCGTGTTTGCAAGTGTTCTGGCGCATACTAGAGGATGATCCATTGGCTCTTTCAAGCAGAAGTATTCTCGGAGGGTGGCGCACGCCGCGTACGCGGAGTACCTAGAGAAAGTTTACGTTGTTGGTGGGTACGATTAGGATTGAGTTATATATACATGTCCTGATGCCAGCACTACCCTAGCTATCTATAGTTTGTGCGACTTATATCTCTGCTTGAGTATGTTTATTATGTGTTGATCTCGATGTCGGTGAGACTCTGTTTTATGAACTACTACGTAGAGCAATGTAATTGCAGTCATGAGCTGCAATCAATTTGGTTGATGGAATATTTATGCTTATCTTAGAGTCCCCGCACAATTTACTACTAGCAACTGTTTGCCCACAGCACGCACAACTACATTTTAGTGTTGGCAGCTTTTTTACACTATGCATATTACAGTAGAAAATGCTTGACTTACTTGCAAACTTGTTGAATGCGGTAAAAAATCCAGGTGTCACACGAAAAGATGAAATCTGGAACCCAAAAACTTGGTTATTTTCCTGGATTGTAACCGGGTGAGAGGACTAACATTGTGCCGCGACACGCGTGTGTCCTGACTCTCCAGAACGCATTCCCGTGCATCGAACGTCTATGGCAGTAGGATTTACACGGACCACGGCAGTCCATTTACACCGTAATTACACTTATCGCAAATGGCTGTGTTGACTGAACCGTCGTCTCTGAAGCACATTATTATTCTGGCCAAGAAAACCCTCACCATCGTCCCCGCTTAACAAAACTCGCACCGTCCTTCCCAGTCGCACCCGCACTGCATATTACACACCGCTGCTTAGTGGTTAACTTGTACGCTGATTTATGTCATTGCACACGCATCGTTTTTGCTAACCGTTTGCCATATAACACCCCCAATAATTGTAACACCCCAAAAATCGGGTTATCGATTTTTGTGCTGTTATTCCTTCCTAGCTTTTCTCTCCTGAATTTTTTCCTCTGGAATTTGGCAAGTGACCAAATGAATTCAGTCTATCCCCAACCTCTCAGTGCCTTCCCCATGCTCTTGTGCCAGCCAACCCTCCGTCAGTAAACCCTGAATCTCATTCAAACCCTAGTTCCGAAATATTGGAACTGGAAATCCTGCCTTTGTGTTTACAAAGGAGGTATCATTTTCCTTGCCCAGTTGATCCTCCCAAAATTTCCAGAGATCCTTCTTCCCTCATAAACCCTAGATGTGCAAAAACATTGCCAAGTCATAAGCAATATTTCTCATCTGGAATTAATTCCTTTTTCTGTCTTTCTGAGGAATTAAATCCAGGAAAATATCTATCCATCTCCAAAGCTCATGAAAACTTGTGGAGATATTCTTTGTGATCATATTGAGCTCTCACAAAAAAATTGGCCATAATTAAATAGGGGAAATTGCATTTTCCTATTTAAAGCCAATATCTCAATTTGGGGCCTTTCCAAAGGAACTGCCATTTTGGTAGCTAGGAAAAATTCCAAATAATTTGTGGAGCTTCTCATATCCATATATTCTCCATTTCCATCCAAATATCAAGATCCTCAATTAAAATTTTGAGCACCACTTCCATTTGCATATTCTGTCCAGATTTCTCATTTGCAAAGGAAGTGCATGATTCCTTGATCTCCTTGGGCTAAAATTTTGCAGGGTGATTCATGGTGATAAATTAACCTTGGACACCAAAAATTAGCCCATTCCATCTAGCCAATTGTCCTCAGAAAATTTGCCAAATTTCTGTCCAGATTGGAGCACTGTGAAGGAAGTATCATTTCTACTTATGCAAATGGTATACAATTTTTACAGTGACTCCATATGCCTAAATAATTGGTCTCCTCCAAATATGATTCATTTTCATCTAGCCAATTCCTCAGAACCATCTAATTTCTATTTCTGTCCAGTCTAGCACTTTGTAAAGGAAGTGCTTGATTGCTTGATTCAATTGAGCTGAAATTTGGCAAGGTAGTGCATATTGATATATTACTACTGTAAACCAAAAATCAGCTCAACTCTCCAAACCAATCTTTTCCTATAATTTTCCCAAGTTTCTGACCAGATTACATCTCTGTGAAGGAAGTACCATCATAGATGATCAATTTGATCTAAAACTTGTTCAGATATCTCTCATGACCAAATCATCACTCTACACAAAAAATCATCCCAGTCCATTTAGCCATTTGACCCCAGCATCATCTTCTTCATTTCTGGTCAGATTGCCAGGTTACAAAGGAAGTGCTAGTTATCTTTGCTCATTTGAGCTGAGACTTTGCCAAGTTAGTGACCTTAGTAGATGATTGACCCATGCCTGATATCAAGCCAAGAGGTGCACTGTGGTGGCCACACCACAGCACAAACAGGTTTCTGTTGGCAACTATTTGACCTTGGACCAGTCACCTCAGGCCTCTCTATTGTCATTCAGCTGCATAGGTCAACTTAGGATAGGAAGGAGAAGAGCCTAGACATCTTTTGGCCTCGTGTGCTGCGTGGCAACGCCGTGGTCACATGGTGACCACGACCAGAGCATGCCAAAATCGCGCCCTGTGCGCCAGAATCGTCGGGAGCGCCTCTCCAGCGAGCTCCAGCCTGTCCAGGAGCGTCTAGGAGCTCCCCATCACGCGCGTGAACCCTCCGGAGCTCTCTCCCCCTTGTCCTCTAGCCGTGGCCGCCTCTGCCTTCGTCCCAAAGCTCCGGTCACCATCCCGAAGCTCCGGCCGTCGTCCCCTTCCTTCCCGAGCCTTCCCCGCGGCTATATAAGGCGCCCTCGAGTCCTCCTCCCAGCCAGCAACCCCAGCCCCATCCCCTCGAGCTCGTGGAGCTCTCTCCCTCGCCCATGGCCGAAGGCCGCCGCCGGACCTCCGCGGCGATTCCAGCTTCGTGGGCCTCCCCCTCTCTTCTATCCATGGGCAGAGCGCCCCCAGGAGCTCGCAGGGTCGCCGCCATCCTCAGCTTCTCCGGGGAAGCGCTGCTACGGCGGCACCGCAAGCGCCCGTCGGCCACCGCGCCCTGACCAGTGGCGACGGCGCTGCAGCCCACCCCCGGTGGCCTCGAGACCACCCTCGGGCGCGGCGCGGCACGCTGGTGCTAGAGAGCTCGCCGGCCGGCCCCCTGGTGCGGCGAGGTGACCGCGACGCCGGCGGCCGGCTGCCCCTATCCCTGCCCCGGTCGAGCTTGAAGACGGCCGGAGGGAGGAGAGAGAGAGAGGCTAAGGCGGGCCCCGCCCGTCAGCGAGAGAGTGAGAGAGTCAACCCGGGCCCGCGCGTTTTTAAGTGAAAGCGTATTTTATTGAATACGCTTTCGCTTCTGCAAAGCGTACTTTCCAACCACTTCGGCTAGAAAGCGCTTTCTAGTGCAGGAAGCGTACTCGGACCGAAGGCGCTTTCTGTTTTAGCCCCAGGGACCTGTTTGTAGCAATTGTTTTTACAGATTGGTCCCTGGTGCTTAAACGCTTATATCTTTGCGACCGTAGCTCCGATCGAGGTAAAACCAGCGCCCACGCTTTCGTCACGTCGAGCCCGTTCCGATAGTACCATGGTCATAATATTTTCACACGGTGAAAATAACCATTTTTCCCTTGCCCTCCGATCGAGCCCTCTAAGAGAGAACCCTTTCCGGCGAATTCTTCCGCGAGGTGATTGCTCTTCCTCCCAACGTAATCGTCGACCCTCAGGCAAGCCAACCTCTTACCATGAGCTCCAAACTTGCGTGATGACTTTGCTTGCACCCTGTGTGTGTTTATCTGTTACCTGTTAGTCTGCATTTGCATACACATGTGATGACATCGAAATTAGATACTAGCATCACCTTTCATAGAATGGCCTGTCCTGTTTTCGTAATGCCATTGCTAATGACATAGTCATGTTAGCACTATGGACGATCGCATGCTATGACTATCAGTACCATGGTCTTGCTATGCTAGCACTTATAATTGTCGATATGTTGAGTTGTATTAAGAGATTGCTGTCTATGATTATTTTGGGTTTCATCCGACAGTTTGTGGATATGAAGAGTTGAATTAAATGAATCTAGTTGGTTGATCTTGAGTCACCTGTTTGGGCTTACCCGTGCAACCACATTTGCCGGTATGGGATGGCCTTGACTTGGCCTGACAGCGTGATCTTTCACCGGTACCACCAAAGAGGGAAGGTTATGCGCGCGCGCTGCCCTGGCCCGGTAGGCGGCGATAACCTTGTGAGCCTAGTTGTTTGTTTGTTTGCACGCGGTCCCCGTTCGGGATAGATAGTTTGGCCACGACAGTGGCAGATGTCATGAGGACACAGGTGTCATGAGGACACAAGGGCCACCCAAGGCAGGCCTCCGGGGAAGGATGAATGCTGGTGGTACGATGAGAGAGTCACATGTCAGGCAAGTTCTGTTGAAGCAACGCTGGTCCACCCGAGTGGAATCACAAGGCCAGGTGCTTCATGGTGTGGGTAAAGTGCGCAACCTCTGCAAAGTGTCAAAATCTATTCGAATAGCCGAGTCCACGGTATTGGACAGCCCGTCCAGACCTCACTAGGTGGTCAACCGTAATAATGATAACAATGATGGAAGAACTCATCTTTGGTAGACATCAAATGATGACAGGAATATGATATGTTAGTCAAGGAATGGCTATATGATGAGTGGTCGGATAACCACATGATTTGGATTGGATTTGAGTCAGTCAGGTTGGATCATGAGTATTTCGAGGGTTGTGGGACAACCCAGAAGAGAGTAAGTTGACCCTCGGTATCAGTAAGCACTTGAAGTACCTAGTGTGATCATTGCTATGCTATGTAGATTATAGGTCTGATCCATGTTATGCCATGTTTTCCTATTAATTCCATGCCATGTTTAGGGTTAATTCATGGATAGCATAGGGCTTGCTTTGTCATCTGCTTGTTTGGTTGCTATGTATTTTGTTGTCTTGCGAGTACATTCAAAGTACTCACCTGGCCTTGCACGTGGCCAGTTGCAGGAGAAGATCCGTCGTGCTAGATCGTAACCTAGCCAGTCCTGTGCGTTATGGAGCCCAGCCAGAGACGTCGATGCCACGGAACCAAGACCTCTGATACCCTTTAGTAGCCTTGGAGCTATGCATATTGTTGTAAGCAACAGTATTGTAATACTCCATTATATTAATAAAGCCATTTTTGTGCCTGGAATTGTTGTATCATGTCTTTGACGTGCGCCAGGTCTTATCCTGGGGCTGGTGTGCATCGGCCCTCTATCGGGGTGCCACAATAATGGGAGCTTCTTCCAGCCGACGCGTGACCAACCGAGCTGGGCGGGAGGTTGTGCGCGTTTGCGCGCGGGAACGGGCTCACCAACGATATGTTGTGCCGCCACGTGACCAAACGAACCACCGGGAACGCTTGTTCGTGCGTTGGTCAAGCTTGCATAGCAATCCTCCGTCAGGAACGCGGTGACAAGACATGCCAATTAAAGCCCGTCCAGCCCCCATTTACTCCACCGCTCATTTAACCTATTGTCTCTCTTCAACCTTTCCCCACAATGCAAGAAGCACACCCACACTCCAAATACAGAGAGGATATCCTGCTCGGCTCCAATGGCGGAGTTCCCAGCAGCTGCCGACGATGAGCGGCTGTTCACCATTCGTGCCTACGTGGACACCCACGTAAGGTTCAAGAACTTCACGGTGGTGTACACCAACGACCCGATCTGGGTGGAGAACTCCATCCACACCATGGAGCAGTTACTTGTCTATGACAAGTACGAAGTGGTCGGCTTCGACCTCGAGTACACCGGCGGTCGTGCCGGGCATGATCAGAAGGTTGCCGTCGCCCAGCTATGCGTGGGCCATTATGTCCTCATCTACCAGTACTGCCTGGCCATAAGGCCTTGCGATCGATTTGCCAGGTTTGTCAATAGCCCCGACTACATATTCGGTACGGTGGACACCACCAACGATGAAAAGGTGCTCAAGACGACTGACTTGGCCTACCGGAATCTTGTGGACATCCAATGCCTGTACAAGATCTTGGGCAGCGAGGAGAAGCATAAGGACTCCCTGGTTGACCTCGCCATGGCCATCATCGACCCCTACTACAGAGGCATGAAGGATGTATGCAAGAAGAAGAAGGTTGCCTGGCACCGCGCTTGGGTCAGAAGACTGGATGAAAATCACGTCATGTACGCGGCCAAGGACGCGGACGTAAGCTACAAGATGTGCAGGTGGATCGTTTACATGAGGAAGTGCCTCCGTCATGCGCCGATTGGCACCCCTCGTCATAAGAACTATAGATGAATGATTTGATGATCGTCACTACTAGTTTAGTATGCATCTACTTGTTAATTGATGTGTGCAAATGTTATCTGTAATGAGTAATGTAATTGGATGTTTATTTAGGTTATGCAATCATGATGTTGTTCTTTAGACAGAGCATAGATGCTATATAAAGGCATAGCAGATCACATCGCTTATGATTATAGAAAGGAGCACGTCGGTGATGATTTCAACAATCCCAGCCAATTGGTTGCGAGCAAGTGTTTGCCCCTAGGCCACATCACACACACCTTATTATCAGGAATCGTTTGTCTTTTTATCGGTCTTCCCACCCAATTCCGAGTACTGACCTGTTTGCCAGGTATCACACACATCTTGTTATGCAGAATCGTTTGTGTTACTTTTGATCAACACAAACAGTTCGTCCAAACGACCTATTTGCCGGGTATCAGATACAACCATGCAAATGACATCTTATGAGGGAGCTCTTATTTTGGTAGTACTATCTTTTCCTCAGTATGCAATGGTCAATTAATACCTGGACATCAATATGCAATTGACGATTAATATCCGGACCTTAAGAAGCAGAACCACGACCGAGGGTATCCTGCGCGGCTCCAATGGCGCTCCTAGTGGCTGCTGACGACGAGTGCCAGTTCACCATGCATGTCGTAGTGGACATGCCCTGTCCGTTCGTGGTGTACACCAAACATCTGATCTGGATGGAGAACTTCAACGTCATGGACCTGTTACTTGACGAGGATAAGTACATAGTGGTCTGGTTCGACCTCATGTCCCACCGCGTGCTCTGCTCTCGCATCCCTGCGCGTGCTCTGCTCTCGCGCCCTTGTGTGTGCTCTGCTCTCGCGCCCCTCCACGCGCGCTCTGCCAGCGGTTGGGGCCGGCCCACGATCACGTTCAGGGCTCCATATGCATGCGGTTACGCCACGCGCATCGCCCCATGCAGTTACGTGCTCCACGACTGAATCACGCGCTACAAAAACTGCCACCCGGACGTGCCGGTTTCCCAGGACGTCCGTCTCCCATTTATACCCATGGCCATTAACCATAGTCTCTTCACGCTTTCGATCGCGCCCCACAACACAATAAGCGCACCCTGGACAACGCATACAGAGAGGATGTCCAGCGGTGCTCCAATGGAGTTTGGAGTGCATCACGTGGAGACCCACATGGGGAAGACGGACCTCATTGTGGTATACACCAACGACCCGGGCATGGTGGAGGACTCCCTCGACACCATGGAGCTGCTGCTTGATGCGGATAACAAGTACAAAGTGGTCGGCTTCGACCTCGCTTACACCGGCGGTCGTGCCGGGCATGATCAGAAGGTTGCCGTCGCCCAGTTGTGCTTGGGCCATCACATCCTCCTCTACCACTACTGCCTGGCCACAGTGCCTTGCGATTGTGTCACCAGGTTTGTCAACAGCCCCGACTACAGGTTCGCTACAGTGGACAGCACCAACGATCCAAAGGTGCTCAAGATTTCGGGCTTGGCCTGCCAGAAGCTTGTCGACATTCGCGGCCACTACAGGGTCTAGGGCCGCAAGAAGGACATGGACTCCCATGTTGACCTGGCCGAGGCCATCATCGACCCCTACTACGCTGACGTGAAGGTTGAGTGCAACAAAAACAAGCATGTCTGGGACAGGGGTTGGGTTAAGAAACTAGATGAATATCACCTCCAAACAGCGGCCAAGCAAGCGTACACATGCTACGAGACGTTCAGGCGGATCATTGACATGAGGAAGTGCCTCCTACTTGAAGACAATGAGGGATCGAGCCACAAGCAGAGCGCTGGCGGCAAGCATCAGAAGAAGTAGAAGATTTGATGATCGTTTCTCAATTCTCATACTCCCTCTATGCAGAAATATTCGTAGTTTTAGAGGGATAAGTTTATTATGCATGTAATAGTTTATTATGGTCTGTGTCAATGTTATGTGTGTATTGGATGCTTAATTTGGTTATGCAATCATGTTCTTCTATATAGAGCATAGATGTTTGTGGGAAGATTGAGCAAATCACTTTGCATAGGGAATAAACAACCAAATCCATCGGTGATCATTTCATCAGTCCCTGATAGTTCTTTATACAGAACCATTTGCCCACAACACATCCGAGTGGCCTGTGTACATCACACACATCTTGATCTGAGAAACCGTTTGTGTTATTTTTGCTTATCGCACACAGTTCATCCTAGTGGCCTGTATGTTGTCTATCACACACATCTTGATCTATGTAACCTTTTATGTTATTTTCCCTCATCACAAATAGTTCATCCGAGTGACCTGTATGCCGTCTATCACACACGTGATCATCTAGACAATTGTGTTCTGCTTGATCAGCGCAAACAGTTTATAGGGGTGAACTGTATGCCGTACATCGCACACACTTGTTTTTTTATAAGTGTTTGTGTTATATTACCCAATCGCAAAAAGTTTATCTAGGACAACTGTTTGCCAAACATCGCACACGCAACTATTTTTTAGATCGTATTTGATGGATATGCCATCACACATAGTTAACGTCATTAGCGACAGAATTATAACTATACCGTTTGCGATCTGGTCATCGCACACAGTTTTGTTGAAGGGTCTCTGATTGATGTGTCGCGTTAGCAGCATCCTACTGTAGTGACCCCATCATTTTATCCTTAGTGGAAGCAATACAAATACGTGTCTTGTCCCCTACTTTGTCACTGGAATATAGAGCACCGCAAGATTGAACCCACAACAACGCACCTCCCCCACTGAAGATAAACCAATCTAGTTAGCCAAACAAAACCGATAGATCGGGGAGAATTACGAAGCTATTACAATCATGCAAATAAGAATCAAATACTAATTTAGAGGAGACTCAATTTTTTTCATGAATACTCTGAATATAAACCCACAATTATCACAACAAACGCACCATAAAGAGTGATTACATAAGATAGATCACCGCGAGAATCACGATGATCATGGCATCAAAGAACATAGAGAGAGAGAGCCATCTAGGTACTAACTACGGACCCGTAGGTCTATGGTGAACTACTCACACATCACCACGGGAGCAGCAAGGATGATGTAGAGGCCCTCCGTGATTGATACCCCTCTGGCGGGGCACCAGAACAGGGCTCCAGATGGGCACACGGCGGAATAGAGACTAGCGGCGACGAAAAAAGTGTTTTGGCAGGCTCTCTAGGGTGTTTGGGATTAATGTGAAATTATAGGCCGGAGAAAAATGCCAGAGGGCCGAGGAGGTGGCCCGAAGCCATCAGGGGGCGACCACCCCTCTGGGCGCGCCCTGTTGGCTTGGGGGCACCTCGTGTGGCCCCCGGTCTCCCTCCAAAATTTCCAGGTCTTTATCGTCAAAAAGTTTTGGGGTATTTGGACTTCATTTGCTATGGTATTTATGAAAAGCCAAAAACATGCAGAAAATAACAACTGGCACATGGCACTGGGTTAATAGGTTAGTGCTCAAAAATAGTATGAATCAACAAATAAATGCCCAAAGTGTATCCTAGAATGATAATATTATAGCATGGAACAATCAAAAATTATAGTTATGTTGGAGACGTATCTGTCGACCAGATAAATCTACAAACACAATATCCCTATAACACATACCAAACGCTCCCGAAAATTTGCCATCAAACAAGCAACAACAGCCCCAGTGGTTGTGACACCTTCTTTCACAGTACCACCTTTTGAACGAGTTACTCGTCCGATAGCTCTGCTAGCGGCAAGTTCCCAAGCTCCCTTGCCACCTGACACTACTTCCGACGCACTCTTGACATAAGAGGACTTGGCAAGATTAAATGAACCTTGTGAGGATCAACACCAAGAAGGTACTTGATTGAGCCAAGTTATAGTTGCATTGTTCTTTATATGTAGTCTCATGGATTGATGCACACTAACACTTCCCATGTTTGTTGCTGAACAAGCACCTAGGCGCAAGAGGAAACAGACATCAGGGACAATGCTTGACAGGTTAACTAAATCTAAAGGAGGAATAATGGAGATCCATTTTGAGACAGGTTTAAATAAAGGTTAAAAAAGATTGTGGGGGATTTTCCCTTATAGTGTTCAGTCAAAAAAAAGGCCGTGTGATGCTACAGAGTCAGCCAATAGTATCAGAGGCAGCTGTTGTCGTTAGGTGTCAAGCATGTATCCTCCCAACATGGATTCAGTAGAGGAATGACAAAGACGAAACCCAATCCAACTGTCGGCGTTCTGGGATCGGGGGTACCCAGATCTGCCTGCTTGCGGCCCAACGCGTGGCCCACCTCGACGGCCCAGTACGGCCTAGTGGCAAGACCCCCAAGTCAAGGCCCTCGCGAGGCGAATAGCGCCAAGACCTCCAGGGGAGAGGCCTCCCCAGGCTGCCTCCCGAGGAGCGGAGATTCCTATGCAGGTTCCCGGCCTCATGAGGCTGCGATGACGTGAGCCATGACGACCAAGGCTAGGCGGGCGACAGCGGGCGCAGAGGGGACAGTGTCCTCTTTGGTGCTAAGGAGGCAAGGACGTACGCGGGTTCCATAGGGATCCCCCAAAGGTTTCCATTCCAGTTCAACAAGACCAAGACCGCGAGCTCGGCAGGACGGATGTCATCGCCGAGCCCACCTCTGCGTCACGCCCAGAAGCTTTGCAGGCGAAGACCACTTTCCGTTAGGATAAGATGTACCTCTTGTCCCCTTTCAAAATTGTCCGTTGTGGGATCCCTTCCCGCCTGTGCGATAAGGGAAGAGGACCAAGGCCACCATAAAGGGGGACTAGCCTCCACCATAGAAAGGATCGAGACCGATCTTCACTTCTGAGCCCTCGCGAGGTCGCTCAACCACTATACTATTTCGTCCCCAAACCTCCACGTGAGGCCAATCCACCAAAAGAAGGAGTAGGGTTTTACACTACAAGGTGGCCCGACCCTGGGTAAATCTCTGTGTCCATCTTCTTGTTTGCTCGCATGCATTCGACGAGGCTAGGATGCGGGGAGGCGAGCTTGAGGCTAGAGCTGGTTGAGATCTTCGCACATGCCCCAGAGTTTGAACCTTCTTGGGTCTGAGGAGCCCAGATTCCGACATTTGGCACGCCAGGTAGGAGCGTGTCGAAGCTCCTTCTTTGTCAGCCGCGCTCCGCCCTCGCCTCGTCATCCCCATGGCAGATGCCGCTTCCAGGCTCGGCAGCCCGTGGCCTATGGGAACGCCGCGGGTTGCCCGACCGAGCCCGCGGTCGCTTTTATCCAAGGCGGGTCGCAGGCGCCCGCGTCCAGTCGCCATGTCAAGCAGCTTTTCCGCCAGGCTGGCGCAGCTCAGCCTCAGCTTGAGGCCCCGCGGAGCAGGGCGAGGCCGGAGACCGACATCACCTTCGACTCCAGGGACTATCCCAGGACGGCGGTCGCTGCTGGTGCGCTCCCCATGCTGTGCACGCCCACCATCAGTAATGTTGCGGTCACCAAGACCCTCATCGACGGCGGTGCCGACCTGAACGTCCTTTCCGTGGAGGCCTTCGACATGCTCCAGGTGCCCTACGACCAGCTCGCACCCACTAGGCCCTTCTCTGGGGTGGTCAAAGGCTCCGCCACCCCCTTGGGGTAGGTGCGCCTCCCCGTCACTTTCGGCACTCACGACAATTAGCGCACTGAGATGATCGACTTCGACGTGGCCCACATCAGCCTCCCGTACAACACCATCCTGGGATATCTGGCCCTCGCCAAGTTCATGGCGGCGACGCACCCAGGCTACAACATCATCAAGATGCCTGGTAGCAGCGGCATCATCTCTGTGGCCGGAGAAACCAAGGATGCGGTTCGAGCTCTCAAGCTCGTCTACAAGGCCGCGGCGGCCTCGCGCCCGGACACCGAGAGCGTCACGCAGGTTTCGGAGGCCACGCCCGCAAAGAAGAAACAACTGTTCTCTCAGGACAGGGCTGAGACGAAGCAGGTGCTTGATGATGACGGGAGCCCAGGTCCCACCTTCACCATTGGTGCTGGCCTTCCCCCGGAGCAGGAGAAGGCATTGGTTGACTTCCTCTGCGCGAACAAGGACGTGTTTGCGTGGGAGGCATCCGACATGGTGGGCGTCGCGAGAGAGGTGATTGAACACCACTTAATGGTGTGCCCCAGTGCGCGCCCAGTGAGGCAAAAGGCAAGACGACAAGCACAAGAGAAGCAAGCGTTCATCGTCCAAGAGGTCGGCAAGCTGCGGGAAGCTGGTGTTATTCAGGAAGTGCGGCACCCGGATTGGCTGACCAACCTAGTGATTGTCCCCAAGAAGGGTGGGAAGGAGCGCATGTGCGTCGACTTCACGAGTCTCAACAAGGCTTGTTCTCAGGACCCCATCCCGCTCCCGCGCATCGACTAGATCGTGGACTCCACCACTGAGTGCGATCTGCTATGCTTTCTGGATGCTTTCTCGGGTTACCACCAAATCAAGATGGCAGTGGAGGACGTCGAAAAGACGGCATTCCTCTCCACGTGCGGCGTGTATTGCTACACTTGCATGCCCTTCGGGCTGCGGAATGCTGGCGCGACCTTCCAGCGGTTGATGCGCATCGCCCTGGGGCAGCAGCTCGGGAGAAATGCGGAGGCGTACGTCGATGACATCGTGGTCAAGTCATGAGAGGCAAGGACCCTGATCGAGGACCTCGAAGAGCTGTTCGCCAGCCTGCATCGAGTGAACCTGAGGCTTAACCCGGAAAAGTGCGTTTTTGGGGTCCCGTCCGGCAAGCTACTCGGCTTCTTGGTGTCACACCAAGGGAGCGAGGCAAACCCAGAGAAGATCAAGGCAATCGAGAAAATGCGCCCGCCTCAGACCCTCAAGGAAATGTAGGAACTGGCAGGCTACGTGACCTCCTTGGGACGCTTCATCTCCAAGCTTGGCGAGCGGGCCCTCCCCTTCTTCAAGCTCATGAAAAGGGCCCCTTCGAGTGGACCCCTGAAGCGGAGGCAGCTTTCGAGGACCTCAAGTGGTACCTCACAGGCCCACCTGTTATGGTGCCGCCTCATCCTCACGAGCCCATGGTGCTCTACTTGGCGGCCACCCCCCACTCAGCCAGCACAGCGCTCGTAGCGGTCCGAGAGGAGTGCACCGGTGCAGGCACGGAGCAAGGCGGCCCGCGAGGGGCTGCACAATGTTCGCCACCTCATGATGGCGCTCCTGAGGCCCTCGTCACTTCATCAACCAACGGGGCACCTCATCGAGCACCCGGTGTACTTCGTCAGCACCGTGCTTCGGGACGCGCGCGCGCTACCTTATGCTGCAGAAGCTCCTGCTCGCACTCCTCGTTGCCTCAAGGAAGTTGCGCCATTACTTCCAGGGCCACCCCATCAAGGCCGTCTCTGCATACCCCCTGGAGAAAGTGCTGCGCAGCCCCAACGCTGCCGGAAGGGTTGCAGAGTGGAACATCGAGCTGTAGGCTTTCCAACTGGAGTTTAGCACAACCAGGGTCATCAAGGGCGCGGCCCTCGCTGACTTCGTGGCGGAGTGGACGGACGCTCCCGACCAGGGGCTGGATGAGGGCTAGTCCCTCGCGCCTGGCGATGAGGCGCCCGACGGCTAGGTCATGCACTTCGACGGAGGCTTCGCACGGTGGAGCGCGGGGGCTAGAGTTGTACTCATCTTCCTGACCAAGGACAATCCTTACTACGCCGTGCAACTTTGCTGCCAACATGGCGAGAAAGTCTCCAACAACATCGCGGAATACGACGGCTTGATCACTGGCCTCACGGCCGCTACCGCCCTGGGGGTCAAGCGCCTCACCATCAAGGGCGACTCCCAACTCCTCGTCAACTTTTCCAACAAGGAGTACAAGCCAAAGGACGAGCACATGGAGGCATACTTGGAAGAGGTACGTAAAAATGAAAAGCGTTTCCTGGGCTTGGAATTGCAGCATGTCCCGTGCGGCATGAACAAGGAAGCAGATGACATCGCCAAAATGGCATCGCATCGCGAGCCTCAGGAGCCTGGCATCTTCGAGGAGAGGCTCCTCAAGCCATCGGCGGCACCCCCGGCCATAGGCCCAGCGTTGCTTCAGGAAGAGCTGCCACCGGACCCGCCCTCAGGCGCCCCGGCTTGTGGTCCGACCTCAGGAGCCCGACTTCTCCTGGGGCTGGAACCTCAGGCCGGCGACTGGACCGAGGAGTTCAAGGCGTACCTACTCCGCGACGCCTTGCCGGAGAAGGAGGAGGACGTGGGGGGCATGGTTCGCCAGGCCACCGCTTATTGTTTGCAGGACGGCGAGCTGTAGCTCAGGCGCCCCAACAAAGTCTCGCTGTGGTGCATATCCGAGGAGCAGGGGCGCGAGCTATTGGCCGGCATCCACGGCAGCGATTGCGGGCACCACTCCTCGTCTGGCACCCTCTTGGGGAAGGTGTTCTGCAGCGGCTTCTACTGGCCTGCGGCGCTCCACGACGCCACCGAGCTGGTCCGATCCTACGAGGCCTGCCAATTTCACGCCAAGCAGATTCATTAGCCCGGGCAGGGTCTCCATACCATCCCGCTCTCCTGGCCTTTCATGGTCTGGGGTCCGGATATACTTGGGCCTTTCCCTCGGGCAGCCGGCGGTTACTGCTACCTCTACGTCGCTGTCGACAAGTTCACCAAGTGGGCGGAGGTGGAGCCCATGCGCACCATCCCCTCTGGCTCGGCAGTCAAGTTCATCAAGGGTCTCGTGAGCCGCTTCGGTGTCCCCAACCGTATTATTACCGACAATGGCTCATAGTTCACAAGCAACCTCTTTTGGACATATTGTGCTAACCTTGGAACGCAGATATGCTACGCTTCGGTGGCGCACCCATGGAGCAACGGCCAGGCTGAGCGCGCCAATGCGGAGGTCCTGAGGGGCCTCAAGACGAGGAGCTTCAAGAAGAAGCTTGAGGCCTGCGGCAGGGGTTAGCTCGGTGTTGTCCGTGTTGTGGTCCATGCGCACCACCGCGACTAAGCACACCGGCGAGACCCCGTTCTTCCTCGTCTATGGGGCTGCGGCGGTCCTTCCGCACGAGGTCAAGCATCGCTCCCCGCGAGTCTTGGCATTCGACGAGGAGCGTCAGGATGCCTCACGGGGAACGGATCTCGTGCTCGGGGAGGAGGCCCGCCGCCAAGCCTCGCTCTGCGCAGCGAGGTACCAGCAGGCGCTGCGAAGCTACCACTGCCACAGCATCCGCTCTAGGACCCTCAAAGTTGGTGACCTCGTCCTAAGGTGGGTCCTCTCCAGGGAGGGCTTGCACAAGCTCTCACCCATGTGGTAGAGCCCGTTCAGGGTCTCCCGCATTTCCAGGCCTGGCGCCGTACGCCTGGAGACGCAGGACGGGGTCACCATCCAAAATGCCTGGAACATCCAGCATCTCCGCAAGTTCTACCCGTGACACTCTCACGTAATAATGAGTGGGCTGTACATGCCCGGAGCCCCCCGAGGAGTGTCGTACGAGGCCGCGGAGGGGCTCCCACCCACGCCCAAGTGGAAGCCCCATGCTGCGCGCTGGCGGACGACACAGTCTTACAACGACTATGCCCACTCCTAGTGGAGGCCCCAAGCTCCGCGCTGGTGGGATGACTAGCTTAGGTGCCGGACGCGGTTGTTCTTTGCTCTCTTTTGTAACCAAATTTGCCACTTTTTGGAATGAAACTTGAAGTTTTCACTTCGTTATTCGAAAAGGGGTGGGAATTTTTCTCCGTGCCATTTTGAAGTCTCGTTTTTAAGAGGTTTGGCACCTGCCAGTTTTCTCTCTCTCGCGTGCGGGGGCTGGACACGGTGTGCACCTCGCCAAAACTTTGGCGTCCTAATACTTGCACGACGCTCTCGAGCGAGCCAGTAGGCGCAGGTTGCCTTAGGCCCCCGGCCTCAGGAGTGCTCATTTCCTAGCCTTGCCGGGCATCGCGACCCGACATACCAGCGACGATCCACCCTCGCTAAGGGGCTCCAACCAAAAATGGTCGCCGGGAGAAGGATGACCGAGGAAAGAGCGGCCACGGTTTGGTTCATTATTGAGGAACCCTACGTAAAGCGCATTTCGGCGCCTTCGCGGGATGCGGTGCCTCGAGGAGGCACCTCCGGAGGCCCTGACTCCTCGCAAACCCCCCAGGGGCCTCGCGAGCAGCGGGAATCTCTCGAGGCTCCGAAGCCATTTGGTCCGCAAGGAAGAAGCCCCCCGGCAAGATCTCTAAGCTGCCCCGGTGCTCCAGCTGCACCTCACGACGCAGGAACCCGCCACAAGTACACCAAGCAAAGTTATCCTAATCGTGACAGGCAGGAACTCACAATTAGTAGCAATATAAATACTAGAGTATGAGACAAAAAACGCTAACATAAAGGCGCAAGCGCCATAGTTCATTACACGCCCCCGCGGGGCCCTCCATGGTTTTTAATGCAGGAAGTAAAAAACAAAAGGCGGCTTCCTAAGGACTGTGACTCCTGAGGCTTGGCTCCGGCGCCGCCCGCGCTCAGCTGGAGTCCTCCTCCTCCTTGACGGGAGCACGGCGCCGCAGCAGCTCGCCGTCCTCCTTGGTCCGTGCGCGCCGACGTGGCGGCTCGTCGTAGTCGTCGTCGCTCGAGCTCCCCCCGGAGGAGGCGTCACTGCTACGGGAGGTGTTGCGGCCGTCGCCAAAGGCAAGTTCACCGCCGAGGACGCCGCCACCGCGATGGCTGTCATCGGCGGAGAGGTGGTCGCTGTCGCCGCCGTCACCCTCTGGGCAGCACCCCAAGCGCCTGCCGTCTTCCCCGATGATCTTGACAATGAGCGTTGCCACCCCTTCATGCTTGAAGTGGGGGGTACGCCTACCCTGCAGGACACGAGCGTGGGCGAACGTCTGCCACCCGCGGTTCAGGAACACATAGCCTGTGGGAGTGACCTCGACCTCCACCCACAAGGCCTCGCTGCAGCAGCCATCGAACTGCAGCCATAGGCCAACAGGCCCTCCGACCGGCAGTGCCTCCACAAAGAAGCGCGGGAGCTAGAGTCAGGTGATTGCAGGCCTCTCCGCCCACACCACAAACTCCTGGGCTGCGTCTGCCGAGTGGGATCGCGGGCGGGGAGGCCGGGCGCCCGCCACAAGCTTCCCCCCCTTGGCAACGGGTGCCACGGCTGCTGCAGCCGCCTGTGCGGGAGGGAGCCTTCCTACGGCTGCCGGAGGTAGCGCCGGCCTTCACGGAAGTGCGCCCACGCCCTCGGGGGACCACCGCCGGCGTCGCGGTGTACTTACGGGGACGACCACGGCCCCTCTTGGGCGGCGGCGAGTCTGGTCCCTCCAGGTGGGTCTTCCCTTTTTTGGCAGCAGAGAATCTCCTCACTGGCGCCATGGCTGCGGAACCGGCGGCTTGGAGTGAGGAGGCAAGAAGATGAAGACGGGCTAGGGGCTTTGACTCCCTCGCCCACTTATAGTTGATCGGAGGCCAACCGGCGTCCCTCTGCATTCTGGGCAATGATGGCCCTGCGTCACGCGTCAGCCTTTGTCAGTCAGGGCGGCTGCCGAGGCAACGTGGGGAAGTGGAGGCGTCCGCGTCCCGTCGTGCGCCACACGTCGAGCTTGGCCCACAGGCGAATGGGGCCCACGGTGCTTCGGCCTTCCTTCCATGCCTTCGCCTCGAAGCCAGGACAGGCCCACCTTGGGCCCGGGGGCTACTGTCGGCGTTCTGGGATGGGGGTTACCCAGATCTGCCTGCCTGCGGCCCAGCGCGTGGCCCACCTGGACGGCCCAGTACGGCCTAGTGGAGAGCCCCCCAAGTCAAGGACCTCGCGAGAGCACCAGCCTCGCGAGGCGAGGAGCTGCAAGACCTCCAGGGGAGCGGCCTCTCCTGGTTGCCTCCTGAGGAGCGGAGATTCCTATGCAGGTACCCGGTCTCATGAGGCTGCGATGATGTGAGCCATGACGACCAAGGCCAGGCGGGCACCAGCGGGCGCAGTGGGGACAGTTTCCTCCTGTGTGCTAAAGAGGCAAGGACGTACGCGGGTTCCCATGGGATCCGCCAAAGGTTTCCATTCTAGTGCAAAAAGACCAAGACCGCGAGGTCGGCAGGACGGATGTCATCGCCGAGCCCACCACTACGTCACGCCCAGAAGCTTTCCGTTAGGATAAGATGTACCTCTTGTCCCCTTTCAAAATTGGCCGTTGTGGGATCCCTTCCCGCCTGTGGAATAAGGGAAGAGGACCAAGGCCACCATAAAGGGGACTAGCCTCCGTCGTAGAACGGATCAAGACCGATCTTCACTTCCAATCCCTCGCGAGGTCGCTTAACCACTGTACTGGTTCGTCCCCAAACCTCCACGCGAGGTCAATCCAACAAAAGCAGGAGTAGGGTTTTACACCGCCAGGTGGCCCGAACCTGGGAAAGTCTATGTGTCCATCTTCTTATTCGCTCGCACGCATTCGACGAGGCTTGGCTGCGGGGCGGCGAGCTTGAGGCTAGAGCTGGTTGAGATCTTCGCACACGCCCCAGAGTTCAAACCTTCTTGGGTCTACGGAGCCCCGATTCCGACACCAACACCTTCCTCGACTATATATCTATAAGTATGGTTATTTATGGAAATTAGTAATATCGTCTTGCTCTGTCCCATACTTACTAGATTGCTGGTAATGAGACTCCCATAATTTTCAATAGATGAGGTTCAAGTTGGATCAGCAAGATGATAGAACCAGACAAGCATGCACTCATGTTTTCAAGTCTGCTTTGCGAGAAAAGATCACTTTGAAGGCAAGGCTAACAATGAACTTTCCCAAACATCTCTAGTGGAAAATATAACGGATGAAGACTGGACAACCCTTATCAAACACTGGTTTGATCTGAAGTATCAGGTGTTATATATGTGATCATATCACATGTTGAACTCCTATTTACGCACGTGCCTTACAAATATATCTTCTTCTAGGTGAACTATTCAAAGAACAAGGCCAACCATACGAAAGTGAAATTCCAATAGATAGCAGGATCTCGTGCAATATTGCACACTTAGAGTCTCTTGTAACTAGTTGTTTGTCGTGGTTATGTCACGGCAGATGTCCTCATGAGAGAACTTGGGTGTGACGCCATCGCAGCTAGGTGGCGACTTGGACGGGGTTGATCGGGAACAACAGACAAGGATTTACCCAGGTTTGGCCCCTCCAATGGAGGTAAAAGCCTACGTTTTGCTCTGTGTGTTATTGATGATGATCTCGATTACAATGGTGCGGAATCGCTAACCTAGCTCTCGAGGATTTCTTACTTGACATTTCTATCTCAGGGGCTCCCCTTTATATATAGGTTGAGGCCCTTAGATTAGAATAGAGCTCAGGTCGTAATATGACCCGTGACCTAATCTACTTCCTCCTTGAACCGACCTGCCAGGTGATGGACTATGAGACGGCCTCCTCGTCAAGCCGCCTCCTGGGCCCTTACGCCTAAGGGTCTTCGTTGCCCAAGCAGTATATTTACTTACGAACCGCCTTCTAATAGCTGGGTGACACCCTGGCGGATCAACCTGTGGGGTATATCCCCAACATTAGCCCCCAGTTTAAATTGGATTTATCCACGTTAAACTTCATCCTAAAAATGAAAGGAACCTTAAACTTGTAGTTAGACTTGGACTATGTTCTTAAGTTGGCATTTCTCTTCTCTTTGTTTGTTGAAGCTTCGTCTGGGTCAATATTGCACGGGGTCATTTCCCTTATTTCACTGACACTTAAGCCTTTTCTTCATTGGTACCCTTATGACATCACCTTAACGTTCCCTGATGTCAGTTCATCATGGTGAATCTTTTTGAACAGGCATCAAATCTCGTCAGGCGCGGGAATCGAGGTGCTCTTGTAGCCATAAATTACTGTGCCGCTTCAATTTTCCCTCCTTATAAATAGCCCGCTCGGCCCTTCCTTTCACTCTTTACGTCGTCTTCTTCCTCTCGCCCCCAACGCTCTGCCTGAACTCGCCGGAGTGTCAATCTCCTGAAGCACGCCGTCATCCTCACCAGAGCCTTGTTCAGATCATCTGTGGTCGCCTCAAGGAAAGCAAGACTCATGCATCCCCTAGGCTTCAACTTCGGTAAGTCTCATTTCCATCCTTTAGGGTTCGGGTATTCTTCCTAGTTCATCGGGTTTCTTCAAGTTCTTTTCATGCATAATTGTAGATCTAGCAAACTTTACACCCTTTGAATGAGATGGTTCTAATTCTATCTCCGTCGTATCTTTATAATGTATCAGATCCAAACTGTAGTTCATATGAGATTCTGCAAGTGCTCCACTTTCGGCGCTTCCGTCGTTCTGTAGGTCATTTATTTTCCCTTTTCCTGTATTTACCAAATCCGTTTGTTACTCCATCTTGATAGAAATTAGTTTGTGTACATGTATAAATTTCTTCCATGTCTTTTTATTCTTTGTGTCCACCTTTAGACGGTTTTATAGTTATACACAGGCTTATCTTTGTATATTGTGCCGTCTCAACATAATCCATCTCATAAGCCGCTTATCAAACTATTATTGTTCTTCAAATTTTGGCGAGTTATCCTTCTTAATACTACTCAATCAAAATACCGGTTGAGGAAGTCCTGGTTTAAGGGGTCCTCGGGAGGCCGACCTATTTCTTATGGGCCGGACTGTATGGGCCGCATACCGAGCACTGGATTGATCGAAGGCCCTGTCTCCAGGAAGGAAGCTTTGAGAATCGTGGCGTATTCTCCACGTTTGGAGTAGCGAATAGGCATGTTTATCCCTTCGACGTGTAACCGACCATGTGTAAACCCTAGGTACCTTCGGCGTCTATATAAGCCAAAGGGTTTTAGGTTGTAGACGAAGAGAGAACTCGTCTAGGGTTTTAGTCATACGATCTCGAGGTAGATCAACTCTGTAACCCTTATACCATCAATATAATCAAGCAGGACGTAGGGTATTACCTCCATAGGAGGGCCCGAACCTGGGTAAACATCGTCTCCCACTTCTCCTGTTACCATCGATTCTTGTCTCACAGCTCGGGACCCCCTACCCGAGATCCGCTGGTTTTGACACCGACATTGGTGCTTTCATTGAGAGTTCCGCTGTGATCGCCAAAGGAATCGATGGCTCGCCTTGTCATCAATGAAGAGGTTCGCAATACGGACACTTTCGTCCCCGGACAGATCTCCGCTTTCGGCAGCATTGTGCTGCACGCTGACCCGACCGGCCATCTAGGCCGCGTTGGAAGTTTCGCCCCTGATCAAGAGGTTAGATTCGGGAACCTAGAGTTCTCTGTAGAGTCTCGAGGTGACCTGTTGCTAACCGGGCTCGAGGTCTCGCCCGCCACGCCCGAAGACTCTGAGGCTTTAACCTCAGACCCATCTTTCGGCCCCGCCCACGGGATCTACCCCGGCAAGGACCCAACCTTCAGTCCGGACCCGGTCATAGTACCAGACGTCCGAACACTTTTTCTTGCCGAACACTCTCCACGCACGGACGC
The DNA here is from genome assembly GCA_039707655.1 of Elymus sibiricus. NCBI lineage: Eukaryota > Viridiplantae > Streptophyta > Magnoliopsida > Poales > Poaceae > Elymus > Elymus sibiricus. The sequence continues at coordinate 212,104,439 of CM077665.1, read as the reverse complement.
ATCGGAGGTTAACGCCGGAAGCTCTGAGCACGCCGACCCGATCGAGCTCTCGATACTCAACGAGGCTCTAGATCGGATCTCGTCGATGAAGATTGCCGACGATCCAACCCCGATCTGTTCTCAGATCGGGTTCAAGGCGGGTCAGGACGAATTTTTCACCCCACCCACCACCCACTTTGTAGCCACTGTCGAAGATTTAACCGACATGTTGGACTATGCCTCTGAGGAGGCAGAATACATGGATGAGGAGGATCGCCCCCTCACCCCTGTTAACACCGGGCGGTGGACGGCCACCTCCACATACGACGTCTACATGGTGGACACTCCAAAAAACGATGGCGACAAATCAGATGAGGCGCCGTCAAGACGCCAAAAGCCGCATAAATGGTCAAAAGGAAAAAAAGGGAAGAAAAGCTATCGACGGCACCGGGAACGGAGACACCCCGGAAGACCTCGGCGACCCCGAAATCCCCGAACACCCGTTAGAGGGTCAGGAGAGGCCGAAAGACCGACGCAACCCCGACGATCTAAATGATTCCGAGGACGAAAATTACCTCCTCCCTGTCGTGGAGGAGGACATCCCGGAAGCCGATGACTTCGCCATCCCTGATAATCTTGAAGATCAGGAGCTGTTTAGACAACAGCTTATAGCCACGGCCCGCAGCCTGAAAGCAAAGGAACGGCAGCTTAAAGCTGAGCAGGACGACCTCAACGATCGATGGGCGAGAGTCCTCTCAGCTGAGGAAGGATATGGTACCGGTCTATCGGACCAACCTAAGAGCTATTCGCGCAGAAGGCTGCTGCCACAATTCGACGACGAGCTCACTGATACGCCGTCTCCTAAACATACCCCATATGACAAGCCAGACCGCCCTCCTCGAGGACGAGACAGGACGGCTAACAACACCTGCCATAGGCCGACGATACCCCGTAGACGGGGAAAGGAGCCACTAGAGCCCGATGACAGGTTCGACCTATGACACGACCTGGACGACAGAGCAGGTCGTATGCGATCCATCTATGGATCCAGAGGATACTTACCCGATAGACGGGAAGGGTACCGGCCTTGGCTCAACCGCAACAGTAACGGACGGGAACAAAACCGTGCTACGACAGACGCCGATCACCGGTGCGTCATAGCTCGGGTTAGAGGCGCTGCCCATCCACTGTGCTTCACGGACGAGGTGATGCAGCATCAGTCCCCGGAGGGGTTTAAACCCGTAAACATAGAACAATACGATGGGACAACTGACCCAACCGTATGGATCGAAGATTTCCTCCTCCACATCCACATGGCGCGAGGAGATGACCTCCACGCCATCAAGTACCTACCCCAGAAGCTCAAGGGGCCAGTTCGGCACTGGTTAAATAGCCTCCCCGAAAACTCCATTGGGTGCTGGGAGGACCTAGAGGATGCATTCCGATCTAACTTCCAGGGCAGTTATGTTCGGCCGCCGGACTCCTCCGACCTAACCAACGTCATCCAGAAGCCAGGAGAGTCCGCGCGGCTATTCTGGAATCGTTTCTTGACCAAGAAAAGCCAGATCGTGGACTGCCCAGACGCCGAAGAAATAGCCTCTTTCAGGCACAATATTCGGGATGAATGGCTGGCTCGTCAGCTCGGCCATGACAAACCAAGGACAATGTCTGCCCTCACATCACTCTTGACCCGCTTTTGCGCGGGCGAGGATAACTAGCTAGCAAGACGTAGCCACAACCCCGAAAACCCCGGAACTTCCGAAGTTCGGGATGGCAACGGGAAACCAAAGCGCAACAAGAATAAGTGCCGGCACAACAATAGTGATGCCGATGACACGGTCGTTAACGCCGGCTTCCGCAACTCCCGGCCTGGGCAGCGGAAGAAGCCTCCTAAAGGCAATCGCGATGGACCCACCCCGCTAGACAAGATCATGGAGAGGCCTTGCCAGATCCATGGCACTCAAGAGAAGCCCGCCAACCACACCAACCATAACTGTTGGGTATTCAAACAGGCCGGCAAGCTCGCATCCAAGGACCAAGGCAAGAGCCCGCGCAGCGAGGACGAGGATGAACCCCGCGGTCCGATCGGTGGCGGACAAAAGAAATTCCCTCTAGAGGTAAAAACAGTAAATATGATATACACCACTCATATACCCAAGAAGGAGAGGAAGCGTGCCCTTCGAGATGAATACGCCGTAGAGCCTGTAGCCCCGAAGTATAAGCCATGGTCGGCATACCCGATCATCTTCGATCGACGTGATCACCCGACCAGTATCCGTCATGGGGGTTCGGCTGCCCTCGTCCTAGACCCCATCATAGACGGGTATCACCTCACTAAAGTCCTAATGGACGGAGGAAGTAGCCTCAATCTGATTTACTCAGACACGGTGAAAAAGATGGGCATAGATCCGTCAAGGATCAAACCCAGTAACACTACCTTTAAAGGAGTGATCCCAGGCGTCGAAGCCCAGTGCACGGGCTCTGTAAGCCTGGAAGTAGTGTTCGGCTCGCCCGATAACTTTCGAAGCGAGGACTTGATCTTCGACATTGTACCTTTCAGCAGCTGCTATCACGCCTTGCTCGGCCGTACAAATGCCCGGCCCCAAGGGGGTCATTACTGTCAACGGCAACACAGAGCGCTCCCTCCGAACTGAGGAACATGCGTTGGCCCTGGCGGCCGAATTTCATTACACTGATGATCGGCAAACGCCGACATCTGCCATAAAGGCACCCAAGGCTGGGAAGCGAGCTCGGTCTCAACCCAAAGTACCAGAACCTTCTTCTCCACATAAATAGGGACTCGCCCCCCATCGCACGGCCCTAGAACCGGCAAAGTATGTGCCGAGGAGGCACAACTTCGCGCACAAAATTCCATGGGCAGCGGTGGGAAAAAATTATTAAAGGATAAGTGTTCGGCTGGACCGAACTATCACCGTCAACATGTCTTCGGACACACTACAGGTACCATAAAGTACCTCCCACGGCATAAAGCTCATTCACACTTCGGCGACTTCTCAAGACTTTTCTCCAAAGTCCGCTCGCCGAACAGTACACCCATCGCGATATACAACTCCTTGGGAGACGCAGGAGCGGACAAGCGACAGGGCACATCGAGGACGTCAGGACACCTATCGAAGACCCTTGGTACAACCCCTCCTGTAAGGTTTATATTTCATTTTAAATACCTGTAAACAGTTGTATCGGCAATTTGAATAATAAGAGTTGTTGAGTAAAATACAGATGTATCATGGATGATCACTTCGCTATTTTTGGCGCACTCTCTATTTTCCCTCTCTTCTTGCGAACCTGTTTGGTATACTTTACGATGCAACCGGCTAATAGACCGGGGGCTCGAACTAAAGAAAATCGCCCTAAGCAGAACTGATTTTGCGTTCGGCGTCTTGGAATTCCGCTTTATATGCATTGGTTCCGAACTATGTCTTGGGTCAATAGTTGGGTTGCCGGCTCCTGTGCTTGCCCCTTTATGTTCCGCTCGTTCGGCTAAAAGGGCAAAGGGAGAACCGCTGCGATTGTGCTTTCGGCTAGCCTGGTAAAGCACCTCAGTGGAGAAAGCCAAAAACTGACTGTCATGGTATGCGAGAACCGGTCTGCGAATCCGAGCTTAACTAAATCTCGTCAAAGGTTATTCCGTGTCGTACGATAGGTTTGGTGTTAGTACAAACCATGTGGTATAGGCTTTGGCCACGGATCCTCCGAACATCACAAACACCTGGGAGCTAGTCATCAGCCCCCCGCTCTCCTTTCCCGCACCCCTACGGCTAAGTGAAAGCAATAAAGCATTCTGGTCCTATTGCCTTGTCCGCCCCACACTACCGCCTTCGGGTACCGATAGCTCGGCTAAGGGTCACAGTGCGTTGGCAGAGACACCCCGCGTAGTATCTACATGGGGGCTGAAGCCGGCGACTCGTAGCTTTCAGTTTTAACGGCCACACAGGAGTTATAAAGGATGCAAAACACGAAAGACATGATAAACCATGCATCTTAAATATAAACAGTTCAAAAGGTCTTCGGACATATTACAACGCATTTACTCATAAATGTTTTCTCTCGAACATTGAGACTCTATTGCCCGAGCACCCTCCATAACTATGGAGAAGTAGCGCTCAGGGCACCTATGCTCCTTTCCAGGGGGAGGCGGAGCAGTGGCTATCTTCGTCGGATCAAGACCCGGCTAGTGCACCTTGGCCCTTGGGAAGGCCATCCGAGCTCCCTCGATGCAGGAGGACCGCCTTAGTGCGTCGATCCGCGGCGAGGCGTCGCTCAGCTTCTGCACCAGGCCGAAGTAGCTGCCCGGCAGTGGCTCGTTGGGCCATAGCCAGATACAGAGATCCTTCATGGCCGGCTCCGCCATCCGGTGTAGCTCCATCAGCTGCTTCAGCTTCTCAACAAGGAGAGGAGAGTGCTCGGGGGCTTCAAATTGCGCCCAAAACAGCCGAGCTTCATCTCCTTCACCCCGCGAAGCATAGAATTGGTTCGCGTCCGCTGTGCTCTTCTGGAGGTCCGAGCAGGCACCTGAGGAACGCCATACTTGGGTAAGCAACTCGAACGTGTTATCCCCGAAGACACACTGCAATAAATACGGCTTACCATCCATGATAGCCTTGGCCTGGTTGACTTGCTCTTCAAAAGACCGCCTATCCACCCGCTCCTTTTGGAGATTGGTTTTCAGGGTGGATAGTTCGGCGGCCTGCTCCTTGCCTTTCCGCTCAAGGTCCTCGCACTTTTGGCCGGCGTCCTTGAGCTCCTGTTGGATTTCCTCCACCCAAGCTTCATGTTTGTCGCTGGTGGCTCTTAAGGCGGATAGCGCGGTAGCTGCTTCTTTGGCCGCCGCCCTCTCAACTGCAGCCTCCTGCTTCGCCTTCTCTAGCTCGGCCTTGATCTTCTCTATTTCCTTCGCCGAGGCTGCGTAAGCATTAAACATATCAAAAACACTGCGTTGACAGTGCGGTAATGAATAATTTGGATACTCTAAATCTGGCTTACCTTGCGCCTCGTCGAATCTCTTGTTCAGAGCGTCAAGCTCGTCTTCGGAGCTCTTGAGCTTCCGATTTAGCTCGTCCAACTCGGCAGCATTGGCAGCCGCCGCCGTCGATGAAGCCTGTAAAAAACAAAACCATATCAAGTTACATGGGTTCAAAACTTCCGAACTGTCGTAAATATGATCCTGTGTCCGGTCCTCTTAAGGGCTGTTAGAACGTTCCGAACAAATATTGTCCTGTACACAGTTCGGATAATGATCTATGATTGACCCCCAGGTAAGTTTTTCCAAACTCACCTAGGGCTCGGGGGTTGCCATGTATATAATGATAACACAAAGAAATTAATATTTCACAAAACAAAGCATTACATGGCTCACCTGAAAGCCCGTGAGGAGACCGTTGAAGGCCTCCTTCAGTCCGCTGTCCACGGACTGAATGCTCTGCAATACCGCACCCATAAGGGTGCAGTGCTCCCCGGAGATGGAGGCGCTTGACAGAGCCTCCCCCATAGCCGGCCACCCATTGGTCGGTGGTGCCAGTGGGGATTGGTTGACCCGATCTCCAACTGGGGATTGAACCTGTGCCTCCGGAGGCATGGTACGCTCCGGAGACAACCTTGGAGGTGACTGGACATCTCCTCGTCCGGTCTCCTCAGTATCCGGGAGGGGCTTCTCCCCCGGGTCTTCGGCGGCCGAGGTGTTAGCCTCGACCATGACGTCATCGCCCCCGCCTCTGGTGTCCGGCTCCAAAGGAGCCTGTTGGGATGACACCTCCGCGGCGTCCTTCGCGGCGCCTGGAAGAGAGGGGTGCAATGCGGTCCCGCTCTCCGCTAGCTCAGCGGGCAGGGTCTCCCCGTACGAGACTTGATCGGCGGGGAGAACACGTGGTGGGCTGCAAGTCAATAGGCGTTCACATGTTAGTCACATTCAAAACTCGGCGCTAAAAGCTCGGGAGGTCCTCGGATCTTTACCTTCGAGCTGGGGGCTTGACCCTGAGATTCCTTCGTGGAACCCTCTCGAAGTCCTCGGACTCGGTATCCGAGTCCGAACTGTCATCGGACAGCACTACCTGTGTCCGGCGCGCTTTCTTTGGGACGGGAGGAGGTACATCCTCTGAGGCGTCCGATGACGCCGCCCTTTTTCCTGTGAGGGGGGAATCGCCTCCCCCTCACCCTCGTGCTCCTCCTCTTGATTCAAGGAGGCATGGGTTTCCTCGGACACAGCCCCTTGGTGGTCCCTGATACGCAGGCCTGCTCGGCCTGGTTTCTTTTTTTGCTCGGCGCCACGACGAGCATCTCCGACAACAGCTGGGACCTAGGGTCTTCGGGCTGTGGAACCGGGCATTTGATGCCCGTGGCCTTGCTTAACCATTCCTGCGGAAGTGATCGGAGAGTGCTTAGATTTTCTTCAGGAAAACGAAGCCGATCAAATAAAATTGTGTTATACCTCGGAAGGGGGCTTATGGGCGCACATGCCCTGGTCCTCCTTCTTGGCTGGCCACTTCTCCTGCGCCTTGAACAACACCTTCCACAGCTTCTCCCGAGTGGTGCGGAAGAGCTGACGGATCGTAGTATCATCGTCAGTCCGATAAGTCCACATCGGAGAGTCCCGGCGCTGGCAGGGGAGGATGCGCCCCCGGAGCATAATCTGGACCACGTTGGTCAGCTCGATTTTGTCCTTGATCATGGAGGCGATGCCCCTATGCAGGTCATCCACCTCTGTATCTGACCCCCAGTTGAGGCCCTTTCGGACCAATGAGGTCAATCTGGTCGGGGGGGCGGATCTGAATTCGGCAGGAACAGTTCCGCCCTCCTCCCTTGGCTCGGTGATGTAAAACCACTCTATTTGCCAAGTCTTGATGGTGTCGATGAAGGTGCCGGATGGCCATACTACGTGGGGAAGCTTGCTGATGACTGCCCCGCCGCAGTCTGCGTGTGCGCCTGTGACACACTTCGTCTTGATATTGAATATCTTGAGCCATAGTCCGAAGTGTGGTTTGACCCGCAAGAAGGCCTCGCAGACAATGATGAAGGCTGATATATGCATGAAGGAGTTCGGCGGGAGGTCGTGGAATTCGAGTCCGTAGAAGAACATGAGGCCCCTAATGAAGGGGTGGAGCAGGAAGCTCAATCCTCGGATGAAATGAGGAATGAAAACCACCCTCTCGCCTGGTTTGGGGGTGGGGATCACCTGGCCCTCCTTCGCAGCGCGGTGGAAGATGTTGGCGGGGAGGTAGCTGGCGTCCTTGAGGTTGAGGATGTCCTGGTCTGTGACCGTGGAGGCCTCCCACTTGCCGTTGGAGCCGGAGCTGGCCATGGCTGAGATCGGAGGAGGAAGGGTGGAAAACCTAGATCTGGGCTCTAGAGGCTCAGGAGATTGGGGAAGCAGGGATGAGAATGGGAAGTGCGGTTAAGCCTTGGGGTTCTCGTCCCCTTTTATCGGGCTTGTTGCCGGTTAGCCTCCCTTCACTGCGCCGTGAATCCCTCCGCTTCCCAAGACGTGTGTGCTGTTGTACGCGCATGATTAAACATATCCCGTGTGCAACGGAGCACGATCTGTGCATTGATGGATCGTGCTGATAAAAACGGCCTGGAACCGCGAATCGAGTCTTTACGACTGGTTCAGTGGTCGTGGCGGGCCGTGACCTTTCATCTGAAAGGTTGTCAGGGAGCACTATTTAATCCTTGACGTTTGGCCTTCAGGACCGAGTTACTCTTGGTGTTCGGATGGTCAATGATCAGGAAAGCTACACGTCGTCGGAGGCCGAACTAAACTCGGCCGATCACTATTTGGAGAAAGGAAATCACCTCGCAAGCCGAAGACTCTGATCATATGAAGCAGCCGGAGCTAAGACCCTTGGCGTTGGAGGCTAGTTCGGGGGCTACTGAGGGAGTCCTGGTTTAAGGGGTCCTTGGGAGGTCGACCTATTTCTTATGGGCCGGACTGTATGGGCCACATACCAAGCACTGGATTGATCGAAGGCCCTGTCTCCAAACCGACCATGTGTAAACCCTATGTACCTTCGGCGTCTATATAAGCCGAAGGGTTTTAGGTTGTAGACGAAGAGAGAACTCATCTAGGGTTTTAGTCATACGATCTCGAGGTAGATCAACTCTGTAACCCTTATACCATCAATATAATCAAGCAGGACGTAGGGTATTACCTCCATAGGAGGGCCCGAACCTGGGTAAACATCGTCTCCCACTTCTCCTGTTACCATCGATTCTAATCTCACAGCTCGGGACCCCCTACCCGAGATCCGCCGGTTTTGACACCGACGCCGGTTTATTCTTTCATTTTCTCCTTTGCATTTTAGATCTGCAAAAATCGTGATGGCTCCCAACACCAGCAAAGCTTGTGGCTGGCTTAGATCGCAGGAGTTAGTACTCACGTTAGAAAACCTTGTGGCTCAAGGCCTTTTGCCGGCTCAAGTCAAAATCGGCTGGCGGGCGCCTGAAGAAGAATCCTCCCCTCAACATTAGCAAGGGGAGATTGTTGTTTTCACGGACCATCTACACAGGGTCTTTCGGCCGCCTGGCTCAAAGTTCTTCAGAGACCTTTTGAATTTTTTCAACCTCAGGCCCAAGATATTGGTCCCAACTCAATGAGCAATATCTGTCAATTTCAAGTACTTTGCGAAGTGTATCTCCAAATTGAGCCGTCCGTAACTCTCTTTAGAGAGTTCTTTTATATTAATCATCAAACCAAAGTGAAGCATGGCCCGAGTGTAGAGCTTGGCGGCATTTCTGTCCGGAAGGAAAAATAGTCCTTTTCCTGAATCGAAGCTGGCGAGTCATCCAAAAGGCTGGAACAAATCTTGGTTTTACTGCAAGAACACTGCCCCTGAAGGTTAGATCCATTTGTCGGGTTACAGACTAGGATGGCTTGACACCTGTAATGGATTCCCGGATTGGCTGACCGAAGAAGAGAGGAAACAACTAGCGTCTGTGCTTCTGAAGCTAAGGGCCTTGACTGCTCACGGCCTCACGGGAATCAATCTCATTCGGTGTTGGATAAGCTGGAGGATCCAACCTCTTAGTCTAAGAGGCGACTTAGTGTGCAATTATACTGGCGAGTCAAAAGACGTTCAACGCTTCAGCAGAAGGAAACTGTCTAACAATGACATAAATAAGGCCACCAAAAAATTATTTGTTGATTCAAAGGAGAAGTGCAGCGTGACTAGATTGGCTCCATTCTGCTTGACTAACTCGGTTCCTCTGGTATGTATTTTGTGAAATTTGTTTACTTTCTTGTCAGATTCTTCTTACTCATCGTACTTATTTTCTGGCTTCCCAAGCCCGGGTAAAGGAGGAGGGTTGTGATAGGCTTGGCGAGCCAACGTCAAAACTCAGCCACTCTTATGGAGATGAAAACCAAAAGATTTTTGTTGGGGCATAACCCTCTCAGCAACGCGCCACATCGGAACCCGGGTGTGGTGGAAAATGGGCAAGGGCCGGGCCGTCACCCCCCAGGTGGCACGCCGTATCATGATCTGGATATGGTGGCAAGTGAGCGAGGATCGGGTCGTCGCATTCTTAGTGGCGCGCAACATCGGCACCCGAGTGTAGTGGAAATTGAGCAAGGGTCTTCGCATTTGACTCGACGAGTGCGAAGGGTAACGAATCTAGCCGAGCCTAGGAGGATTCGCTTAGGTAGCTGAAACGTAGGGTCTCTGACAGGTAAGCTTTGGGAGGTAGTTGATACAACAGTGAGGAGAGGCGTTGATATCCTTTGCGTCCAAGAGACCAAATGGAGGGGACAAAAGGCGAAGGAGGTGGGGGGGACCGGCTTCAAGCTGTGGTACACGGGGCTGGTTGCAAACAAAAATGGAGTAGGCATCTTGATCAGCAAGAGCCTCAAGGATGGAGTGGTAGACGTCAAGAGACGTGGGGACCGGATTATCCTGGTCAAACTGGTAGTTGGGGACTTAGTTCTTAACGTTATCAGTGCATATGCCCCGCAAGTAGGCCACAATGAGAATACCAAGAGGGAGTTCTGGTAAGGCCTGGAGGACATGGTTAGGAGTGTACTGGTTGGTGAGAGGCTCTTCATAGGAGGAGACCTCAATGGCCATGTGGGCACATCTAACACAGGTTTTGAAGGGGTGCATGGGGGATTTGGCTATGGCATCAGGAATCAAGAAGGAGAAGATGTCTTAAGCTTTGCGCTAGCCTACGACATGATCATAGCCAACACCCTCTTTAAGAAGAGAGAATCACATCTAGTGACTTACAGTAGTGGGCAACACTCTAGCCAGATTGATTTCATCCTCTCGAGAAGAGAAGACAGGCGTGCATGCCTAGACTGTAAGGTGATACCTGGAGAGAGTGTTGTCCCTCAGCATAAGCTTGTGGTTGCTGACCTCCGCTTTCGGATTCATGTCCAGCGGGACAAGCATTCCAAAGTCGCTAGAACGAAGTGGTTGAAGCTCAAGGGGGTGGTAGCTCAGGTGTTCAAGGAGAGGGTCATTAAGGAGGGCCCTTGGGAGGAAGGAGGTGATGTAGACAACTTGTGGATGAAGATGGCGACTTGCATTCGTAAGGTGGCCTCAGAGGAGTTTGGAGTGTCAAGGGGAAGTAGAAGAGAAGCTAAAGATACCTGGTGGTGGAATGATGATGTCCAGAAGGCAATTAAGGAGAAGAAAGATTGTTTCAGATGCCTATATCCGGATAGGAGTGCAGACAACATAGAGAAGTACAAGATGGCAAAGAAGGCCACAAAGCGAGCTGTGAGTGAAGCAAGGGGTCGGGCGTATGAGGACCTCTACCAACGGTTAGACACGAAGGAAGGCGAAAGGGACATCTATAAGATGGCCAAGATCCGAGAGAGGAAGACAAGGGATGTTGACCAAGTCAAGTGCTTCAAGGACGGAGCAGATCAACTCCTGGTGAAGAACGAGGAGATTAAGCATATATGGCGGGAGTACTTTGACAAGCTGTTCAATGGGGAGAGTGAGAGCACTACCATTGATCTGGACGACTCCTTTGATGATACTAGCAGGTGTTTTGTGCGGTGAATCCAGGAGTCGGAGGTCAAGGAGGCTTTAAAGAGGATGAAAGGAGGGAAGGTGATAGGCCCTGATTGTATCCCCATTGAGGTGTGGAGAGGCCTCGGGGACATAGCGATTGTATGGCTAACCAAGCTTTTCAACCTCATTTTTCGGGCAAACAAGATGCCAGAAGAATGGAGACGGAGTATCTTTGTACCAATCTTCAAGAACAAGGGGGATGTTCAGAGTTGTACTAATTACCGTGGAATCAAACTGATGAGCCATACAATGAAGCTATGGGAAAGAGTCATTGAGCACCGCTTAAGAAGAATGACAAGCGTGACCAAAAATCAGTTTGGTTTCATGCCTGGGAGGTCGACCATGGAAGCCATTTTCTTGGTACGACAACTTATGGAGAGATATAGGGAGCAAAAGAAGGACCTGCATATGGTGTTCATTGACTTGGAGAAGGCCTATGATAAGATACCGCGGAATGTTATGTGGTGGGCCTTGGAGAAACAGAAAGTCCCAACAAAGTACATTACTCTCATCAAGGACATGTACCATAATGTTGTGACAAGTGTTTGAACAAGTGATGGCGACACTGATGACTTCCCGATTAAGATAGGACTGCATCAAGGGTCAGCTTTGAGCCCTTATCTTTTTGCCTTGGTGATGGATGAGGTCACAAGGGATATACAAGGAGATATCCCATGGTGTATGCTCTTTGCGAACGATGTGGTGCTAGTCGATGAGAGTCGGACGGGGGTCAACAGGAAGTTGGAGTTATGGAGGCAAACCTTGGAATCGAAAGGTTTTAGGCTTAGTAGGACTAAAACCGAGTACATGAGGTGCGCTTTCAGTACTACTAGGCACGAAGAGTAGGAGGATGTTAGCCTTGATGGGCAGGTGGTGCCTCAGAAGGACACCTTTCGATATTTGGGGTCAATGTTGCAGAAGGATGGGGATATCGATGAAGATGTGAACCATCGAATTAAAGCCGGATGGATGAAGTGGCGCTAAGCTTCTGGCATTCTCTGTGACAAGAGGGTGCCACAAAAGCTAAAAGGCAAGTTCTATAGGACGGCGGTTCGACCCGCAATGTTGTATGGCGCTGAGTGTTGGCCGACTAAAAGGCGACATGTGCAATAGTTAGGTGTGGCGGAGATGCGCATGTTGAGATGGATGTGTGGCCACACAAGGAAGGACCGAATCCGGAATGATGATATACGAGATAGAGTTGGGGTAGCGCCAATTGAAGAGAAGCTTGTCCAACATCGTCTGAGATGGTTTGGGCATATTCATCGCAGGCCTCCAGAAGCCCCACTGCATAGCGGACGGCTAAAGCATGCTGATAATGTCAAAAGAGGCCGGGGTAGACCGAACTTGACATGGGAAGAGTCTGTAAAGAGAGATCTGAAGGATTGGAGCATCACCAAAGAACTAGCCATGGATAGGGGTGCGTGGAAGCTTGCTATCCATGTGCCGGAACCATGAGTTGGTCACGAGATCTAAAGGGTTTCACCTCTAGCCTACCCCAACTTGTTTGGGACTACAGGCTTTGTTGTTGTTGTATTTTTTCTATAGGCAAACTCTGACTGGTGGAAAGCCAGAGGCAAAACCATCATCCAATCTCAGTCTGAGTCGGCTAATGGCCCGACGGATGAAAATGATTCAGGAGAAGATTCTGAGGTAGAGCTTGATTCCCTTGGCCAACTGTTTGTTGATCTTGCTGACGCATCCACCTTTCAGGATAACACCGAAGCTAGTCAAGCCGACAACGTTGAGGTAATTTCAATTTCCTCCAACTCATCAGAAACCTATATCCCGAAGAGGACAAGACCAGCCGTCAGGAAGGTTAATTTTTCGCATCCAGACGCTTACTTAGATCATAACTTCATTTTGAACAAAACTCAACACGCCGGCACATCAAAACGCAAGACCCAGAGCAGCTACGAGGAGTTGTCCGCCGGCTTCTCTCTTGAGCCGGCGCCTCGCAAGCAATGAGTTGAGCTGCCACACGGTCCAACTCCATCTCGTCCTTGAGCTGGACATTTTAAACAACCTCTGAACCCTTCTGATTAGAATTACCAGGAAATGGCGCCCTCTTCTGGCGAGTCGTCCGCAACTCAACTCCCCGCCTTCCCCATCAACCATGGGTAAGTTTTAATAATAAGAAGATTTACCTCTTCTATCCTATCTGGTAATTTTCTTAACCCAGCACTTGCTTTTCTGTTTGCAGAGCCAAAACCTTTTTGAGGAATAAAGGTGGGAGGTCATCTTCAACCGCAGGGGCCCCGCAAGTGGCTGATTCTGATCCTCAAACTGGTCCTGCTGGTTAGGATAACCAGGGTACGGGGACTGAGTCGGCTCATACAGATGAGCCCGTTCAGATTAAGAAAACATCAGCGATGGATGACCCCGCTCCTCATGAAGAACAGATGGAAGTAGGTGACCCGGCTCATCAAGTTAACCTGCCAAGCCCGACTCGTGCCTCCAGCCCTATGCGGGAGATTGATAACATTGTTCAATCGATAGCTAACATTGATACGGATATCGTCATTACTGTTTTGGCCAAGATCCTGACCAAGGATGAGCCAGAAAATTTGGCAAAAGGGAAAGCCAAACTTGAGCTTCCAGATTTTGCCAGTCTGAATGTTGAGTGTCTGCATCAACAATATATGACCCGGCTATTTGAGAGCCGATACATTGAAATGAACTTGGTCAGCACGCTCAAGCGGAAATATGAGGTAACGAACTGTCTTTTACCCTCTTATCATTTATACTCTTGTAGCCCCCAAGGGAAGGCTCATTAGGATGAGTTAATGAGCCGGGTCTTCTTAAAAAATTGCTTATGCTTCTTGTGAGAGTTGTCCGTAGCCCCCAAGACCGAGTTACTATTTGTAATAGCAAGTCGGTACTTTGTAAGAGAAGGAAATTAATGTCATTAGAACTCGATCTGTAGCCCCCAAGGACCGTGTTATTACGAGAGTGATGAGCCGGTGCTTTCGCGGAAACTTGAAAAGTATAATAAGGTTGAACCTGTAGTCCTGATAGTACTAGGCTTTAGCATAGTTGTAGAAGAAGAAGGGAAGGTTTTGCATTAGCCACCAAGTGTCTTGTAGATTGCTTGGAACTGGATGAAACTTCGTTGGAAAAGATCCTTATGTTTTATCCCCAAAGTGATGGGTCATCCGCCTGTGGCGCCTTCAGGCGATTTGAAAAATTGTTGCTGATAATTTGTAATATGCAGGAGATGCTAGATGATCTGAGTCATCTATGGCTGGCTTACAAAAGCGGCTTAAATAGGAAAAAGAACTTAAGTAGAAATCAAAGGCTCAGGCTGCCAATCTCAAGAAATCCTTGAATCAGGTTGTTGAGATGTTGCAGAAAACAAAGACTGACATGGAGCAAGAGCGAAATGCCTTCGACCAACGTGCTGAGATAGCTGAGAAGCAACTTAGCACTTCAAGGGAGGAATTGTCAACCCTAAAGCGTCACATTACGAACATGACCCAAGCCATCTTTGGTAAGTGACTATCATTTTAGTATTTATGGTTTGTAAACTGTCAGCCGGCTCAAAATGAATATCAATCTTGTTTGCAGGCAAGAAAAGTGACAACCTTGTTCAATAGCCAATAGTGAAGCTAAAGGCTATATTTACATACCTGGAACAGATGTTCACAGGGTGTGTGTATACGCTGAAAGCGGTGACAAAAACTGATAAGTCCCCCAGCCGGCTCAAAAACAAGCTTAGGGAATTATCCATGCTTCCTGAGCAGGTCGAGGAATTGAAAAGATCGGTGGCTCGTGCTGGTGCCAATGCAGCTCTTGCTCGCGCTAAGGCATAACTGCCTAAATTGGAGCCGGCTCAGCTAGAAGGTGGATTTCCTGAATACAAATTGGATGGCTCGGTGTTCTCACAAGAAGATTATGCCAAGTGCATAAAGGACACCCGTGCCCTGGCAACTCAACTGGCTGGCGAGCTGGATTTATCCAAGTATATGCCTGGCTATGCTGAGGTGAACAAACGCATCGAGCTAGCGGTATTCACATCTTTCGAGTTCATTCCACCTGAGTGTAAGAAAGACTTTGCTCCTGATGTCGACTCATCCATTATTACTGATGAAGACTCAATCTTTCCCGCTTTGTCAACCATTCGCTGGACTCAAAAAGACCCCCAGACAGAGCAGGAGACGGCGGCTCAAAATAACCCGTATGAGCAGTAGGGGTAGGTCGAGCCGGTAAGTTGCTTCTTGCTGTAACAAGAAAATTTTGAATATTTTGAGGCCCAAGTTGAGGCTTGTAATAGGAATAGTTGAAAACTTCTAAGTTGGCTGATGTGCCGTCATGCACTTGATATTGTTTTAATGAGTCGCGCTTCTGGGATAATTGATGTGAAATGATGTGTTAATAAATCAGCTTTGCATATGTTTTTTTCTTCATGTCTGAAGTAAACAAGCCTTCTTTTTGCTGCGGAATCTTAGCCGGCCATATAAGACCTGACTGAGATGAAACCAAATCCTTGATATATTTTCCAGGGAACATAGTTTGGTCGACGTGCAATCCAAACATCCCGAGGTCTATTATTGACCCGAAAAGAGAGTTATTTCTTCAAAAAAGAAAAACATATATAGCAAAAATATATAAACTATAAATACTAAGTGAAATTCGCAAGAAAAGTATGAGCCGGCTGGTTAAGACTCGGCATTTAGACTGGCTTTCGAGGCTCAAATCTTGCTTGAGTGAAGCTGGTGTGATAGCCCATGGTTTATCCTCGCTCTCTGTAAGCCAGCTCTCAGGTGACTTAACCCGTTGTTTTAACCTTGGTAAAGTTTAGGGTCCATACAGATTGACTTATCAAGAGTACAACGGGTCACTTGTTCAGAGTAGCATCTTGCAAACAGGCAGGTTTAACCATGTGCAATAGTGGCATTTAGCCAAGCCAAGAGGGATATTAACGGCTAACTTATTGAGTCGAGAACCCCAAGTGACTTATGTTTAAATAATAAAGACTGATGCATAACCTTTGGAGATGAAACGACAGAGACCCCGAATTTTTGGGGTGCCGGCTTTATTAGTGTAAACACGAAGATTTATACATATGTACATACAATGATGTGGAGCCAGTGGCTCTAAGTATAATAAGATCGAAGATGAGCAATATTCTAAGGCCTGGTGGTCTCCTCTTCAGAGGTGTATGATCCTTCATGTATGTCAATCAAGTAATATGATCCGTTATTGAGGTTCTTGTAGATGAGAAAGGGCCCTTCCCAAGGTGGTGAAAGCTTATGCATGCCTGTTTGTTCTTGAATCAAACGGAGCACTAAGTCGCATTCTTGGAAAGTTCGGCTGTGATAGCGACTTAGGTCTTGCTGATATATGGCTGATCGAGCTGCTGCCAGGTCACATTCTTCCTCTAAGGCATCCAAAGAATCTTGACATGACTGTTCATTGTCTGTTTCAACATATGCAGTAACCCGGGGGGAGTCGTGGCGAATATTGCTTGGCAACACAATTTCTGCTCCGTAAACCAGAAAAAATGGTGTGTACACTGTGGATCTACTGGGAGTAGTCTGTATGCTCCAAAGGACTGCAGGAAGCTCCTCGACCCAACATCTAGGGGTTTCGTTGTAACGAAACCATGAGCCTTGGCTTGACGCCTCATAATATCTCCTGATTAGCTCGCTTAGCCTGTCTGTTAGACTATCGATGTGCTACTAAGGCTAATTCAAGCCAGATGGCTCGTACTGACAAAACTGCTCCATTGCCCCCTTAGATAAATTGGTGCCATTATCAGTGATAATGCTATGTGGATAGCCAAAATAAAAAATCAGCTTCTTTAAGAACTTGACTGTTGTCTCAGCGTCACAATTGCTGATTGGTTCGGATTCAACCCACTTGGTGAACTTAATAACTGCCACCAGGAGGTGAGTCTTTTTTTCTGAACATGGCTTGAACAGACCTACTATGTCGAGCCCCCAGACTGCAAAGGCCAAGTTATTGGAATCATCCGTAATTCTTGAGACGAAACATGAGCCTGTCGAGCAAATTTTTGGCAACCGTGTGTAGGATCCAATGTATGTATAGAGGGGAGTGATTAGATTACTTGACCAAATTAAATATTCTATCCTTTTCCCAATTTTAGATGTTGGCAAAGTTTTAGCAATTGTAGCAAGTTAAGCACACCCTACACATGCAAGTCTAAGAGTATAGCAGCGAAATGTAAAGACATGCACATGAAAGTAGAGGGTAGGGAAAGGAGGATCAAACGCAATTGTAGACACGAAGATTTTTCCCGTGGTTCCGATAGGTGGTGCTATCGTACGTCCATGCTGATGGAGACTTCAACCCACAAAGAGTAGCAGTCTTGAGAGTCCACGAAGGGCTCCACCCAAAAGGGTCCACGAAGTAGCAACATCCTGTATTCCATCACGGCTTCCGTCGACGAAAGACTAGCCTCACTATGGGTAGATCTTCACGAAGTAGGCCATCTCCTTGCCCGTACAAACTTCTTGTTTCAACTCCACACACGAAGGAGGCCCCCAAGCGACACCTAACCAATCTAGGAGACACCACAGTCCAAAAGGTAATAGATGTGGTAACAATGATGAACTCCTTGCTCTTGTGCTTCAAAAGATAGTCTCCTCAACACACAATCCCTCTCTCATAGAGTTGGCTTGGTAGAAGAGGTTGATTGGGTGGAAAGCAACTTGGGGAGGCTAGAAATCAAGATTTATATGGTTGGAGTGGAAGATCTTGATCTCAACACATGAGTAGGTGGCACTCTCTTAGAAAAATGGATGAGGCAAGTGAAGATATGGTCTGAGTGCTTCCTCTACAAGTGAGAGGAGGTGGAGGGGTATATATAGGCATCTCGAAAAATCCAACCATTACAACATATTGGCCAACTCGGTGAAACTGACTCAAAAACTCGGTTGCACCGACTAGTGCAAAATGTGGCAACTTTTGGCTTCTCGGTGAGACCGATACATAAATCTCGGTGGGACCGATATGGGTGACCTAGGCAGTTTCCAAATCTGAGTGGGACCGATTTTCCAAACTCAGAAATTCCGATTCTTAAAAAATAGGATACCAGAGACCTTAGGGTTTCGGTTGTTTCGGTTGCACCGATTGGAATGTTGGTGTCACCGAGACCTTAGGGTTTTGGCTTAATATCTGTCTAGGGTTAAACTCGGTGGGGGCGAATATGGAAACTTGGTGGCACTGGTTTTTGTGGTAGGGTTTAGACAGAGAATTTTTGGGAGAATTTCTTGTGGTTTTTGGTGGCTAATCTCTAAGCACTTGAGCAACCAGGTCATCATAGAAACATCATCCCCTTTTAGTAGTATTGGCTTTCCTATGGACTCAAAAGTGAGTTCTCACAAAATGAAAAATGTAGAGTCTTCAAGATTGTTGCCAATAGATGTTCCTTGCATCTAGGGGATCTCCTCACAATCCTTTTGCCATTCCATTCATTGAACTTTCCTGAAATATACTTGGTGGAAACATTAGTCCGCTGAAATATATGTGGTTATTAATTACTAAAACCACCTAGGGAGAAGTTGTGCTTTCAATCTCCCCCTTTTTGGTAATTGATGACAATATATAGATCAAAGCTTCAATAGGGAGAAAACAATGAATAGCATCATCGCTTTGAGAGGTATGTGATAAGCAAGAGCTCCCCCTAAATTTGTGCATTATTTATGATTTGTGTTTTAATGCAAATGCACAATCAATTAGGATCATGGGTAACTCTTCCATGTCACATACAACTTGGTGGTGCACATAAATGATATGGATGGATTACAATGCACATAACACCAAACATGTGAGTGAATGATCATCATATAAACATCATGATAGGAAATAGTAGCATCATCAAGCAAAGCGTATGATCAAACACGACAGAGTTTAAGAACAACCAAACGGTAAACCAATTGTTTTTGAAATGACGAGAGCAAACAAAATGCAACACTTTCTCTTGAAGCCCTATGATCTATACAATTCTCCCCCTTTGGCAACAAGTTACCCAAAAGTTCAAAGGTATAGAGCTAAGTGTCACTCTGGGCTCTATCTCTTCCGGTAGCCGTTGAAGGAGTCGAAAGAAGGGCGTCAGCGAATGCTTCAACGGATGTCCTCTGAGGTGGTGGAGTAGACGCTGAAAGTGTTGAAGGAGCTGATGGACCAGATGTTGGGGCTGATGAAGATGGTCTCAACTCTAGAGCTGGCACGGCATACGATCTGGCCTGTCTCTTGAACTTAGTCTGGGGAATGGTGAGGAGGACTATTATCATCATCATCGCTAGAGTGGGGACTGGGCACTACATCCACTTCCTTCTTCAACTCTGTGACAGTCTTGGTCAGCTCATACACCTTGTTGTCTAGAGCATGAAACTTTTTCTCCACTATCCTCTCAAGACTCTTTTGGTTCTTGAGGATCTCAGTCACATTCTTTTCTATCCCTTGGATAGTGCTAATGAGATAGGACATCTGATTGCTTTTTGTCCTTGGAATTTGAGCACTAGTGGCTCTAGCCGCCTCTGCCTCTGCCTGTGCAGTAGCTGAAGTGGAACGTGAAGGATCCATCACCACAACATTGTCCTCGAAGTCTGGCAAGAGTGGCAGGTGTGGACGATCAAGTAGATATTGGCTCTTTCCAACTTTGCAATTAATGATCATCTGAATATATCGAGCATATCCACATGATCTCTTCTGATCAGCATCAATCCTCCAGATTGTCTCGACAATCAGATCCATCACTCTAAATCTGGTGTGGGTGTCTACATGATGAAGCATGTTGATGGAGTAGCCCCTAATCGTCTTGTCATCTCCAGACTTTGGCATCAAGGTATGCCTCATGATAGTGTTGGTGGTGGGTAGTCCTGCTTGCAAGATGTAGACAGAGCCAAGCTTGTGAGTCTTCACATAAGCAGTGGGGATGGTATTGTACATATTGGCCATGGAGTTGTGATTCATCTTGGTCTCAGCATATACATCAAGATCTCCATCCTGATTCTCTGGGGCTCCTAAGATGGTAGCCCACTCATCAACAGAAGACTGGTATCTGGTGCCCTCAGTCATCCATACAATTCTTACATCTGGATAGAAATGAGCTGTGGAATAGAATTGTATGATCATCTTATCATTCCATGCAGTGAACTCTCTGCCAACAAATGCATCAATATCAATGGCCTTGAAGTTCTCTAGCACATGAGGGAAGTAATCTTCATTTTACTTTAAGAACTTCCAATCAACGTATCTCATGTCGCTAACTGCAGGACTCTTGTCTAACAACACAGTCTCATAAAAATCTTGTTGCTCCTTGGTGTGGAAGCGAGCATCTACTGCAGTCCTTCTCCTGATGGAATATGGATCAACTGCTCTCCATGTCGTCAGCCCTTGATCCTTTCTCTTGTTCATTTCCTCTACCACTGGGTGATCATCATTATGCTCTGGCAAATGGGGTCTCAGTTGGGTCCTCATACATGGAAGCTGGTCTGCCAACCACATGAACAGTTCTCTTCCTCTCTCTCTTCTTCTGAGCAGGCTTCTTAGCCATGGACTTGGTCTTCCTGGAGGAGGTAGGGTTCTCAAGAGTGATAGTCATTCATCACTTGGCTGTCTCAGGAGCCTTCATAGCCTCAGTGCTGGCATATTCCTTCCTTATAGGCCTCTTGGAAGATGTGACCTGTTCAGAATTTTTCTTGGCAGCTCTATCTTTCTTTTCTTGCTTCTTTCTAGCTATCAACTCTTTAGGCACAAAATCGGCATCTTCCTCATTAAAGTTGAGCTTTCTCCTATCCCTAGTGGCTTCCTTGGGCAAACCATAAGAACTAGGGGTGCCAGGGTCTTCATAAGATTGGCAAGCCTCTGGGCTAGTGCCTGCATCCAGATCAATACTCTGCTCTCTGAAATCATTGTCACTGTCCTCTGAGCCTAACATGCTGACAAACTGACCTTGTGAATAGATATAGGGGAGTAGAACGAATGAGCATCACAAAATACAGCTATTTTTCAAAATTTGAACTCAAAGTCATAGTCTTAGAATTCTGTAAAGTGGGTTTTGGTTCCACCGAGATTTAATTTTCGGAGCTACCGAGACTAACTTCCTCTTTAACAAAGACTTGGTCACCTTTTAGGTTTCACTAAGAAAGGAAACTCGGTCTCACCGAGATAGTTCTGAGAGCCCAAAAAACCCAAATCGGTAGGACCGTTTCGTTTGCACTCGGTGACACCGATACGCACTTGGTGGAACCCTAAACCTAGATTTCTTCGTTGAGCTAATCTAAAGGAGTTATTTTGTGGATGGATGATTTGCAAATATTGGCAAGAGTATGAACAAAACCTAATGTGCAAGATTTGGAAGGAGCGCATAAGGGGCCGAAACCTTACCCTAATCCGGTGTAGGTTTCACGATGGCGACGACGGCGGGGATGATTGCCGTCGATGGCGATGGACTCTTGTGGCGAGGGCGCACTGGACGCGATGAAGAAGTCTGAAGACACAAGCGGCGGCAGCAGAGGGTTGTGGCAAGCCGAGGGATTCAAGAAGTTTTTGAATTCGGGTCTACGGGTGTATATATACCTTTCTGCTGTCAGAGATACCGATGCCAAAATTTTGGTGCCACCGAGTCTCTTAACTGCCAAAAGACAAAGAAACTCGGTGAGGCTGAGATTTTGATTCCAGTTGTACCGAGGTTCAGAAACTAGATCAACCTTAGTGCTTCGGTAAAACCGAGTTTGTGGAGTTGGTTACACCGAGTGGCACATGGGAGGTTTTGGAAATTAGCTCTTGTCGAAATTGAACTCCGAGTGCTCCTCACACAGAGGGTCCAAAAAGTGCTTTCTCAAATTTTGTGATGAAGCATGAATAGAATTTGAGACGAGAAAGCATAGATAGCTACAGGGAGGTACTTAAGCATTCTTGTATATCCAATTGGCCAAAGAAAATGGAAACCAAATAACAACAATTGGATATCCTCGAATGAGCAAAATATGCATACCAACATGCTCGCACAATAATATGTCAAATGAAATATGGCAAACATGCAAAACCACTCTAGTATCTACCAAGCACTTTGGCGATGGCGGAGTCATCTATATATGAGTATATTGACTTAGGAGACAAGTAAGAATACTTGATCATAGGTCATACTCATCGTTTAAGCTCAAGCTGGTTTACCACTTTTACATAAAGCTTTTAATGTGTTCACATCTTAAGAGATGCTTTGACTCATGTCTTAGGGTAAATCTCCCCCTTGATGTGACATCCCCCCTATGAGGGACAAACTAACCTTGGGTTTTGTCGTTGAGGACTTCATGTAGGTGTTGTAGTAGTGGATGCTCATAATTGATGAAGATCATCTTGAGTTGGGAGTCATCCTTGTTGTTTCTTACTCTTCTCACCTACATGGGTTAGTCCCACACAAGCAACAAATACAAGGATATCTACGGACATGGAGTGAAACACATTTATATGATGTCCATGGATTCTTTAATTACCTTGTCCCTTGCTTACCTACGAGGGAATATGTGACTCCTTGAACTATTGCATAAGGTTGGAGTTGATTGCATTAGTTCTTGCCAATGATGATTGTGAGTAAATTTTGTTGGTGGAGTCACCCCTCAAGAACTACTCTAGTTCTTCTTCTTTGGGACCCACATCAACTTGATGGGGATCCTTGGAGTTGAAGTAGCACTTGTTGAAGTAGAGCTTGTAGTAGCTTTGGGAACCCACTTGACCATCCTTGGGATTCTTCTTCAAATGTATCAATCTCCTCTTGAAGCTTGTACTTGCCCTTGAGCTTGTGGTCTTGTGGTGGAAGGTCATCTTGGTCTTTTGCTCCCTTGGGGAGAGTAGGATCATACTTCTCCCTTTGAGGAACAAACTTAGGCTTGGGGTATTCACCTTGTTCCCATTCAACTCCATTGGCGTTCAAGTAGTCGATGTCTTGGTTCTTCCGGTGTCCTCCATGCTTGCGTACAATCTCCTCAAATTGCTTACTTCTGGCAAGACTCTTGTAGACACCTTTTTCTATAATTCCTTTCAATAAATCATTTTCTTGCTCAAGTGTAACTTGGCTAAGAGAATCATTTGTGGAATCAATAGAGCTACTAGAAGCAACATCATTGAATTTACCATTAGTGTTGTTGCCACTAGATGAAGAACCTTTCTTGCCTTTGTTACTAGTTTGCTTAGGTTTGACTTGTGGAACAAATGTAGACAAGAGTAGTCATTTGGAAAGATAAGAAGAACTATTCTTTCGAAGATCGTCATTGATAGCTTTAAGAAACTCATGCTCTTGCTCTAAATTTAGCTTCTCGAAGCATAGCTTCTCATGAGTTCTTAAGAGCTCTCTATGATCTTCTTGTGTAGATTCATGGGCTAACTTAAGAGTGTTTAGTTCTTTAGTTAGACACTCAATCTCCTTCTTATCATCATCACATGACTTATCTTGACTAGCATGATTATTATCAAGTTCATTTTGACTAACATCACTAGTTTTATCAAAGAGCAAGTCATCATCTCCTAATAAATCATCCTCATCACTATTGAAGTCAATGTATTCGGGGTGTGATACCTTGGGGCCTTTATCCATGAAGCAACTTCCACCTCCTTCATTTGGTGAATCAAATATGTCATAGGAGTTGGAGGTTACGAGTGCTAATCCGGCAACACCTTCATCTTGACTATAGTCGGAGTTGGAGTGGTAGCTTCTCTCAGAATGGTTGTCGGAATTGGAGACGGAAACCCATTCACCAAGTCTTCTTCTTCTTGTGTAGCTCTTGGTGTACTTGTCCTTCTTCTCCGAGTCCTTGCTTCTCCAGGAGGGTCTTCGTTCATAGCGATCTTCTCTACTCTTTCACTCTCTATGAGGTGACTCATCTCTTGAGCTTCTCCTTCTAGGTGACTCTTCTCTTATTTTGTGGGGGGCCATGCACTCATTTGAGTAGTGTTCGGGCCTTCCACAATTGTAACAATTCCGGTCACGACTAGAGGAACGCTTCTCTTCATATCTTGAATTGGAGCTTCTCTCTTTGCCTCTACTCTTGTAGAACTTGTTGAATTTCTTGACCATGAGGCTTATCTCTTCATTGGTAACAAGGTTGTCACTTGAATTAGCGGGAGTATCACTTGTAGCTTTGTATGCACTGCTTGATTTGGTGTGAAGTTCTTCTTTGTCCATGAGTGACATTTCATGAGCAACAATCCTTCCAATGACTTCTGTAGGCTTGAGATCTTTGTAGTTTGGCGTCGTTTGGATCAATGTGCACACAGTGTCATACTTTCAATCCAAGGCTCTAAGGATCTTATTGATGATGAATTTGTCGGACATCTCTTTACTTCCTAAGCCGGCAATCTCATTTGTGATGAGAGCAAGCCTAGAGTACATTTCCACGACTCCTTCACCATCGTTCATCCTGAACTTGTCAAGTTGACTTTGTAGCACATCCAACTTAGATTCCCTGATGGATTCAGTACCTTCGTGCATATCAACCAAAGTATCTCAAATTTCCTTTGCATTCTCAAGACGGATTATCTTGTTGAACTCTTCGGGGCATAAGCAGTTGAATAGAATGTCGCATGCTTGAGCGTTGTATTGAAACGTCTTCAATTCTTATGCGGTTGCTTCATGATCCGATTCCTTTCCATCACCAAAGAATTCACCTGGAAATCCAACACGAACAACAGCCCATATGGCGGGGTTATGACCAAGAATATGCATTTTCATTTTATGCTTCCAACTAGCAAAGTTTGTACCATCAAAATATGGACCTCTACGATGATAATTTCCCTCACTAGACACCATACTCTCCTTGGTTGTAAAACCAATGCAATGGAGACCAATGCTCTGATACCACTTGTAGGATCCGAAGTATGTCTAGAGGGGGGTGATTAGACTACTTGACCAAATTAAAAATTCTAGCCTTTTCCCAACTTTAGATGTTGGCAAAATTTAGCAATTGTAGCAAGTCAAGCACACCCTACACATGCAAGTCTAAGAGTATAGAAGCGGAAATTAAAGACATGCACATGAAAGTAGAGGTTAGGGAAAGGAGGATCAAACGCAATTGTAGACACGAATATTTTTCCCGTGGTTCCGATAGGTGGTGCTATTGTACGTCCACGCTGATGGAGACTTCATCCCACGGAGGGTAGCAGTCATGAGAGTCCATGGAGGGCTCCACCCAAAAGGTTCCACGAAGTAGCAACCTCGTGTATTCCATCACGGCTTCCATCCATGAAGGACTAGCCTCACTATGGGTAGATCTTCACGAATTAGGCGATCTCCTTGCCCGTACAAACTTCTTGGTTCAACTCCACACACGAAGGAGGATCCCAAGCGACACCTAACCAATCTAGGAGACACCACTCTCCAAAAGGTAATACATGTGGTAACAATGATGAACTCCTTGCTCTTTTGCTTCAAAAGATAGTCTCCTCAAGACACAATCACTTTCTCATAGATTTGGCTTGGTATAAGAGGTCGATTGGGCGGAAAGCAACTTGGGGAGGCTATAAATCAAGATTCATATGGTTGGAGTGGAAGATCTTGATCTCAACACATGAGTAGGTGGCTCTCTCTCAGAAAAATGGTTGGGGCAAGTGAAGATATGTTACGAGTGCTTCCTCTATGAGTGAGAGGAGGTGGAGGGGTATATATAGGCATCTCCAAAAATCCAACCGTTACAACATTGTTGCCCAACTCGGTGAAACCGACCCAAAAACCCGGTTACACCGACTAGTGCAAAATGTGGCAACTTTTGGCTTCTCGGTGAGACTGATATATAAATCGCGGTGGGACCAATATGGGTGACCTAGGCAGTTTCCAAATCTCGGTGGGACCGATTTTCAAAACTCGGAAATTCCGATTCTTAATAATAGGATACAAGAGAGTTGGTCACTGGTTTCGGTTGCACCAATTGGAATGTTGGTGTCATCGACACAACTCTTTTTTTGCGTAGCAACTACTTGGCAACCTATCTACTTTCCCACCCACACAACTCTTTTTTTAACTATAACAGTAGGGTAAAACCCCACTGCAATTTTTATAAATCTAAATAAATAGTCTTACAAGTTTACAATAGGCTTGAGGTAAGTCTAAAGAAAAGGAAAAGAGAAAGAAAAAGAAAAAGAAAAGAAAAGAAAAGAAAAAAGAGATAACCCACACAACTCTGAGTGGAGTCATGTCATGCAAGTATCAATGAGGAGAGTAACGGAGGTAACCCATAAAGGTGGTAACCACATTCATCATGATCTACACATCGAAACATAAGGTGCTATATGACATGCATAAAAAGGGTTTCTAAGACATGGTCAAGGGGCTGCTTGCCTGGCTCAGCAAAGTCTTCGGGGTCTTCTCATGCTTCTGGTCCAACTCCGAGCAAACCGTCTACCTCGTCAACTACCGTCGGAAACAACCATAATAAGCAACACAACAAGCAGAGAAATAGAAGTGCTCTATAAATAGGAATTTTATTTTTCTTGGGTGTCTCTGCTCATAAGAAAAATTCCTAAAGTGGCTCTACTGGAGTTGGATCAATGAGGCTTTTTGAATGGTGGAAATGGAGGGATTAATGGTCTTATGAAAAGTCTACAAAAAATATTAAAAAAATCAGTGAATGCACTAATGAAATAGGGCATGATTTTAGAAGACTTTAGAAAGTGGTTTCACTGGATTTGGAGTTGGGATGAATTTCCTATGATTTCCCTAAGATGAATTAAATAGAAAATGGGGCCATTTATTTGACCCAACCAGAATAAAGCATAGGAAAATTGTTGACCATGGCTAGATAAATAGGGCATGTTATTTAGAGCACCTATAAATTTGAATCACTCCATTTCGAGTTGGTTTGAATGTTCTAGGAATTTTGAAGAAGGGCCTTTAGGAGGTTCAAAATTGAATTTAAATTTGAACAGTAGAGGAAAGTTTTCTGGAAAAATGTGCAAGTTAGTATTCTGGATATAGCAAGATTTTTGGGACCTCTAGGAATTTGAATCACCAAGTTTGGAGTTCATATGTATTCATTATGAATTGTTTGCTTCTCTGGAAAAAGATAAAGACAGAGGAAATACCAAAAGGCTAAACTGCACAGTGGGCGCAAGATAGCAATTGGGAGGACCATGCAGCTTCAGCCGTGCACTCTGGAGGCCACGCCAAAGGCGCACCCTGGTTTTACTCCTTCCCTGGGCGAAAACGCGCGCCAGGTGTTCCCACCTCCACTTAATGGGCGAGGCCCACCCGTCAGCCTCGCTAGCCGGCCAATAGGCAGGGCCCTGCGGCTGACGAGGCCGTCTTCAAGATCCCGCCGCAGGAGAGGCAGGGGGTCCGGCTGTGGCTGCAGGCACCACCAGCCACCATTTTTGGCGGTTTGGACACCGGTGAGCTCAGGGATCCGAGCCGCACCCACCTAGATGGCCCTTGGGGCTCGGGAAGGTCAAGGAGGAGCGCGGCGTCGACCATGCCGATGGACGTCGCGGGCCAAGATGGGCAGGGTGCCACGATCACTGGAGCAAAGGAATGGAGTGCGAGCGGGCTCGTGGCGTCATAGGAGGTGTCCAGGTGCATCCCAGAGGAGAGGTAGGGGTCGGGACTGAGCAAATTTTACCGAGGCCGAGGCGGCGACATGGCGATCGTGGGAGGAGGAGGAGGGCACATGAGTAGGAGGGTTTGGTCTGGGGGAGTCTGAGGGGAGAATGAGGTGGGCCAGGGGCACCGGGGTGCTCGGGGGGAAGCTTATGCAGGAGGGCGACGAAGTGGGGCTCGGGTGGCCGCAGGGGGCCCTCGGGCGCGGCGAGCCCGCGCATCTGAGTCGCTTTGGAAGATTGCGCGCGTCGGGGAGGGGCATGGGAGGACGAGGGGGATCCCCTGGCGTGTACTGGTGCTCTGTAGAGGCCGGACACGAGCTACAGGAGAAGATCCACGGCAGAGCGCCATTTCTGTAGGTGAGCGACGTGGTCACCACGCTATAGCATGTCCAATTCAACGGTTTGGTCGGGAAAAGTTGTCTAGCGCGTGAGGCACGCATGGAGGAGAGAAATAGTGAATTTTTGACCCATATGGAGCTGGGTGGAGATGGTTTTGACTGCAGGTAAGTTTGCAGCAACAAACATGGGAGCCAAATTAGGGTTTCTTACCAGAGTCCATTAGAGGTAAGAAGTTGTCTGGGTGGCTTAGGTATGGAAGGACTATATGTCCACCAATTTTCAGCTCGGGGAGGCAAGTAAATAGGGTACTTGTAGTTCAAGGTTACACTATTGCCAAAATTTAGTTTTTGATGTACTGCTCATATTTTCCATATGAGCCTACCATTTTTGGGTGTGGCAAGACGCATTAGCATACTAGAGATGCCGTGGAAAAACTTGGGTACATTTGCATGAATAGAATGATGGGAGAGAGGAAGGAGAGGTGCTGCCATGGTAAAAAGAGAGGGAAATGAGGGAGTTACCCCCCAAATAATTGAGCATAGGCCATGGAAAAGTTACCGGAGGTAGAAGGGGGCTAGCACATGCTGTGGTAAAAAGTTAGAGTCAAGGAGAATCTTTTTGGATCAACTTAGCTTGTCCACTAGTTTATGGCAGAAGGTGTTTGTGCCGTGTTTGGGCTAGGAATAGGAATCATATGGTATTGATATTTACCAGGAGTAAATGGCAAGTCCAGCTGGTCCTGATCACAAGTTTTCAGCTCATTTGAAGAAAGTTGATAATGCAAACTTGGTAAATCCTGGAAATGGGCAGAAATAGGTTTCATTAGATCTGGTCAGGCAAAACTATTCTCCTTAATGCACCACTTGGTGTGGTGGCATCATTTGGTGATTAGAGCATGCCCACAAAGTTTGGGACCAAATGGAGAAACTTGACAATGTAAAGCTGTTCAAATTTGATTCTAGACAAAGAGGGTTTTGGGGCATTTTGGTGAACCAAAATGATTGATATTGAGATGAAACTTGGCAAGACCATCACATATGGAATATGTGACTTGCTAGAATTTTCCTAGATTTATTTGAGAATATTTCTTATAGAAATATTTCAAATACTTGAAATATGCAGAAAGGGTTTTGAAGGGTTTTGTCCAATATTTTGAACATGAACATGTGTTTAAACTCCTATATATGGAAAATATATGTCTACTGAGTTTCCCTAAATTTTCTCAAATATTTTCAAAGCATAAAAATAATTTTTCCCTATAAAAGACCATTTCTGGCCTTAAGAAAAAGCCTTTTATTAAATTGTAAAATAATCTTTAAAAATAATATTTAGTGGTTTTGGGAAGTCTTATATATAATAGGTTTCAAATATAGTTTCTAAAAAATTTAAATACCCTAATTTAAGGACTTGTAGTTCAAGCCTCAACTCAGGGGGTTTTGAAAACCTAAATTAAATAAATGATTTTTGGCCAAAATAAATTTGTATAAAAATAGTTTTTGGTCCTATACACATGGCATGGTCATTTGGCAAAGATTTGGATCAAGGAGGTGGGTCTAGAGAGTAGGAGGAATTTTATGAATTAAAGCACTAGGAAGCAAACAAGCAATCAGCAATCAAGTCAAGCATCACAAGCACACAAAAAGTTTTTGTTGGCCCTAATTTTAGAGTCATGTTAACTTAGTCATGAGGCAAAACACAGGGTGTGACAGACCTACCCCCTTTACAAGAATCTCGTCCCTGAGATTCCTAGGCTAGGCGTTGAAGAGATACGGAAATTTGGGTCTGAGGTAGTCTTCACGTTCCCATGTTGCTTCTGCTTCGGTGTGGTTGCTCCACTAGATCTTGAAGTGCTTGATGATACAGCTTCGAGTGTGTTGTTCGGCTTTGTTTGAGAGGTGAACGGGGTCCTTGTGGTAAGCTAGGTCTGACTAAAAGTTATGGGCCTGATGAACGGGTTCGAGCGAAGGTCTGGCTTGCGTGTGTATTTTAAAGTCTGAATACAGGGCAAAGTAGTGTGTCTGTGTGCTGGTCCCGGGTTTACTCACGCTGGTTAGTGACATCTAGATGTCCCGTGCTAGAATAGAATGGTAAAGGTTTTGGTGTAGCTTCCCGTCAACGAGGAAGCCCTTATCTTCCTTAAAGTAGGAGATCTTCAGTCATAGGTGGTCTTCATCCTTGAGAGTGTTGAAGCGCGTCATCGTAGGCTTCTCGTCGAGATCTTCTGCTTGAGTAAGTTTCCCAGGTATGTTCTTGATTCATCTTTGGCCATTTGTCTTCGTCGTCACGGCCGCACGTTTCTGGCGGGTCGTCGAGTGTTTGGTCTACCTGTCTCTCCGTAGCCATTTGTGGCAAGGTTTGGGCTGAGTCTCGTCTGTAAGTCTAGGCTAAGAGATTTGACGCGGAATACGGTTCCTACCACCTAGGAAGATTTTCGGGGGGTCCTAGATGAGCTGGCTTCCCAAAAGTATAGTCCAGCCATACGATCCCCAAGGTCTAAGGGTTGGCAAGTGGGGTGAACCACCTTTGACAAGGGTTTCACCATGATCTAGTAAGGGTTCACATCCTTGATTGGACCAAAAAGGGTCTAGTAACGAAGTCATGACAGTCGTTCCACTCCGTTCCTGTTACCTGGAGAGAGTAGGGACGTCATACTCCTTGTATACCGTCAAAGTGGTGAGGGGAGCTATCAACTCCTTGGTTCCTTCCTAGTCAGGAACTGATAGGCGACTATTTAAAACAAGGAGCTCATTAATCTCTCTTGATATCCAAAGGCTTCATCGTGCTTGAATGCCGGTGCTTCTTGATATAGTCTAGCTGATGTAGCCGGCAGAGGAGTGGTGGTTGACTTTTCTTGCTTCTTCTTCTTCATCGTCGTGGTTTCCCAACCATAGTGGTTCTTCATCTTGCTTGGGGAAGAATGTCTTTTGTTGTAGGGAGCGTGCTTCAGGGAGTCCAACTCCTTCAAGGTGAAATTTTATACTTGAGCCGCATGGTAATTTGTGCTTCTGGGCTTATCCAAATAGGACTACGGTGTTCCTTCTCTTATTGGGTAAATAAGTATGTCATCCATGAGGACAACAACTTATCCCTCCAAGTATCACATAAGCACATTGCTCATGGGATATGTGAGAGAAGCGGGCATTTGTTCTGGATGGTCACTTTCCCAAGGGTTTTTGGTCCCTCGTAATCTAGTTCTACATGTCCACCTTCCTTTTGGACAGGATTGGTGGTGTTCAAGGTGGAGTATTGACCATGGTCTAATGACTTAGGGCCAAGACCTATGGTCATAATCCGACCATGTTATGGCTCGGTAAAGCTTAGGGGTTTCAAGGAGCTTAGGAGGTGAGTGAACATCTATCATCTTATCCCTGAGCACAATTTTTAGATGCCAATAGCCCTTCCTATTTCTTGTAACACCCCTGGATCAGTGCTACAGTGATCCATGTAAATAGGCTACAGTGATGACCATGATCAGCAACAAATCTTTTTGCTAGATAGGATATGATCAAGTTGAAAGTCATATCTCATTTCAAATCCCACTTCAAAAGGCCTTGAATTTTATTGTGATAAAATAAAGTTGCAAACAACAAGAATAAAATGTTGCACACTTGTGAAAAATCACAAAACAAATGTTGTTAAGGAAAACAACATCACCTTGATGTTGGTGTGGACCCCACCATTCAAAACAGGAGCTAAAAGCATTTAAAAGTGCTACTAAATTCATTTTGAAATTGCAAACAGTTTCTAAAAATGCCCAAAATAATTGTGGCCCTACAGAATATTGCAAGATAATATTTGGACCCAGTGGCACATTCTTGCTGAGAAGGAATAATGCAAAAAGGAAATAAAACAGAAGCTGTGGAGAAAACAGAAAAGAAAAAGGAAAAGAAAAGGGAAAAGTGCACTGTGCACTTGAGCCCAGTGCAACAGTGCAACGGCCCAGCCCAGCCAGCGTCGTCTCTCACCTCCCGTCACCTCTCTCCCTCGCGCTGTCGGCACCCGAGCGAACGCGCTCGCGCGTGGCCAGGCCCCCCTCGCTCTCTCTCTCCTGCGTGCGTGGAGCGATAAAAACGACCGCGCCCGACCCCCTGTACCTCTCCGTCGCCGCTTTCTCTCTCTCCCTCGTCTGCTCCCTTCGTTCCCGAGCACTGCCGCCGACCCGTAGCCGTGGCCACCGCCACCTCTTCGCCTCGCCGACGTGCCCACGCGCCTCCCCGACGTCGACTACCCCTCCTCCGCCTCTCAACCGCATCCGGGAGGCCTCACCGACGACGCCAGCCTCTTCATCCTCCTCAGACCGCCGCCGCACGCCGTCGCCGATATCTCCACCGTCGAGCCTCCCCCGAGCCAGCTTTGCACCTCTACAGGCTCATAGTGAGCCTCCGCTTCCTCCCCTCTCTCTCCCGTCGCCGTTAGCTACCTCTAAAGCCGACCCCGACGTGCGCCCGAATGCATCGCCGCGGAGCTCGTCGCCGGCGAGACTCCGGTGACCTTTTGGTCACGGGCTAGTGCCCGCTGGACTCGCCGCATCACGTAGGCCCTCGTCAGCCCCTTCCTTTGCTCATTTGCGTGCCGCTTCGCCGATCCCGCAGCTTACCCGAATGCCTCGCCGCCGGCGACGCCACACCGCCCGATTCCGGCCACCGTAGCTCGCGTGGCCACCCCCGTTCGACGCGGCGTAAAGAGGCCGATCGAAAGCAAGAAACCGCGGCCGTTTTGGTGCACCATGGACGATTTCCGAGCCCCCTCCTCCATTTCTGGTGCTCGCCGGGGCTGCTCCGGCGACCGAGCGCCGCCGCCGCCGACGTGGCTGGACCGGGGCCACCCCTAGGGTCGCTGACCCGTGGGCCCCAAGCCCCTGGTTGACCAGTTGACTTGGTCAAGTGGCTGACTGGGCTCAGCCAGCCACTGACATGTGGGGCCCAACCCCCCTAGGCCTATGACATGTGGGCCCAACCACATTAGAGTTAATAAAATTGATTTAGTTCAAATTTATTAGTTAGTTTAAACTAAAACAGACACTGACATGTGGGGCCCATTAGATTAGATTAAATAAAAAACCCTCGGTTATACTAATGAGATTATGACAGGTGGGGCCCCTCCTAATTAATCTGTAATTAGATTTAATATAAACCTGGAATTAGAGCTGAGTCACTAACAGCAGGGCCCCACAGGTCAGGTTTGACCTGGCCACTGTGCTGTTGACTGCTGATGCAATGCTAACCTCATGCTGACGTCACCCTGCACTATTCTGGATAATGTTGATTTAAATAAATAGAATTAATTCCAAAAAATGATTAAATCTTTGAAAAATCATAGAAATTAATCGGTAACTCGGATGAAAATAATTTATACATGAAAGTTGATCAGAAAAATCCCACGAATCCGAATAAGCTATCCGTTCGTCTGTCACATGCTCCTAGCATAGCAAACAAGGAACTTCCCCTCTGGATCGTCTGTCTGATAAATCCAAAGACCCGGGAAATATCGTCAGATATTCTCCTGTTCCGTATGATACGTGTAGTACTGCCTTAGACTACCCGACACTGCATATTGTCATGTCATACTTTGTGTAGCATTGTTTGCTTTATAATTATTGTTTCTCCCCCCCTCTTATTACCGGTAGACCCCGAGACTGACGCTGCTACCGGGTACGACTACACCATTGACGATCAGCCTTTTTGCCGCAGAGCAGCAAGGCAAGCAACCCCCCTTGAGCATTCCGATATCGCCTTATTCTTTCTCCCTCCTGCTTGCATTAGATTTTGCTACTGTACTAGCTAGCTCCTATTTCTGATGCATAGCCTGCTTTTGATAAACTGGTACTAAACCTGCAAACATATCAACTGTTTAGTATAGGTTGATCAATGAAACCCCCAGTGACCCCTTAGTCCCAGTTGCCCCTGCTTCTTCATCGATGACTCGACGACTCGAAGAGCCGAAGACTCGGTCAACCGACCGACGAGCCAGCCCCCTCACATCACCGCACACCCCTTAAGTATGGCACTGCAGAGCTACTACCGAGTGCCGAGGGTGATACCTCACTTAGCACTCCCGGTGTTAATTCTATAATGTAGCTAATCGGTCATGGGTATCGAGGGTGATTCCTCCTTCCCATTTATCGATAGCGACTCTTGTCATACACATACCTCGAGTGGGATCCATCGAGGGTGATTCCTCGGATTTCCACTTGGTGTATAAACACACAATTACCTCAACTTGACTTTGTTAACATGTGAAGACGGGACTGGAGGGACAGGCGGTACCACCCTGGTTGAGGTGGACCTGAGATCCCGATAGTCTTGAGACGGGTCGGCCCCAAGGGTACCCGTGTGTGAGATGTGGTGGGATGCGCCGGTAAGGCATCCAAAGGATTATGTTGAGGCGTGGACGGGCAGGAGAGGCCCTTGCCACACATCCTCGAGTCGGGGTGATGGGACCGCACTTTGAGGGTCGCGCTTGCCCCGCATTAATAAAATGCAAATGGGTTGGGTATTTGATCTGAGTTGGTCATTGGCCTTATTGCGCACCAAACCATCACGTGGGAAAGTTATGGGCACTCAGCGTCGTTGTATCAGCCGAAGCTCCTCGGACGTCAGCAATGGAGCGGCGCGCGCCGGATTGGACTAGACGGTACAGCTCTTGGACTGGAGTGTGCTAGGTCTGCTTTCGGCCGCGTTCGCATCGTGCAGGAGTGCAAGGGCAAGTGGGCCCACGAACCTGCGCGCTTAGGATTTAGACCGGCGGGCTGGCCTCTTCCTTGAGCCTAGGTGGGGCAATGACGTGCTGCTATCCCGAGGCCGGGCATGACCCAGGAAAGTGTGTTCGGCCGGAGGTGATCAGGCGTGTTGGAGATGCGGTGCACCCCTGCAGGGATGATTAATCTATTCGAATAGCCGTGTCCACGGTAACAGGACGACTTGGAGTTGTACCTTGACCTTATACAACTATAACTGTGATTTAAATTTGAAATGAATTCTGGCTCCGAGATTGCTTCCTCGCAGGGAGACGAGGAAGAATCTCTGGGCATGGTTACTTAATAAAATTGCTACAATAATATGACTATATATGAGATACCAGTCTACTCTCTTCTAATGCTGCAAGATGCTGAAGATGCTAGTCTTCGATAGGACTAGGCCTTCTCCCTATTCTTTCTTTCTGTAGTCAGTCCAGATATAACCCCTCCCTTTGATAATGATGCATATTTAGCATAGTTCTGATGTCAGTCTTGCGAGTACTTTGGATGAGTACTCACCGCTGCTTTGCATTCTCTTTCCCCCTCGATACGATTCTGCATTCAGACGATGGAGTCCAGGAGATGGAGTACGCCGGAGACAACTACTACACCGCCGCTGGAGCCTACTACGTGGAGAATGCCGACGCTCAGGAGTAGTTAGGAGGTTCCCAGGCAGGAGGCCTCGCCTCTTTCGATCTGCTGCTTATGTTTGTGCTAGCCTTCTTAAGGCAAAACTTGTCTAACTTATGTCTGTACTCAGATAATATTTTCTTCCGCTGACTCGTGTTTGTCGAACTTTGTATTCGAGCCCTCGAGGCCCCTGGCTTGTAATATGAAGTTGTATGACTTTAATTTGTGTCTAGTGTTGTGTTGTGATATCAATCAGTGAGTCCCTAATCTTGGTCGTACGCATTGCGTGTATGTTTAGCGTACGGTCGAGATCGGGGGCGTCACATTTCTCCAAACAAAATCGTCCTATATCACTGAAAGTACCATCTCATTAAGTCAACTCCAACATCACTTATGCTATTCACATCTCCATTGTTTGAGAGAAGGACTAAACCAAATCACATATGTATACTATAGCTAACTCAAATGTATCCCTATGTAAAAATCCTCGGGAGAAGCTTACAAACTGCTAAGCTTGAATAAGACACTAGAAATTCAAGTGTTCAGCTAATGTATCCAAGGTCTAAGGTATTGCATCTCTATGCTAAGGAGACACGTAATATACCAATCCAAGATCTTGTCTCCTTCCTACGAATCCAATTAATCGATCCACGAATACCATCCACTATTACATGATCCATTACTGCTACAAATCTAATACTGATGATGTTCCATATGTCTCCTAGAGTTCCTATAATCCCCAAATTCTAGAAAGAACTACATTATCATAGGATATCCACCAATTCCCATCGGGATGATCTACTGAACTCCAATGTTAGGTGCATATAGATCCTCGAATCAAATCGGTCAACAATCCAGTGTTCCTAGTTTATCTTCCAGCAAGAATCATGGTATCAAGATCGAGATCATTGGACTAAATCCATATTACTCTGAACCATATAGACTTACTCAGCATCTATAGTCCACTAGGAGCACCTATTTAATCGAAATCTCATGTCCTATGAGAACTACTGGTTCCTCCAAGACATTACCATGATGTCATCAATCCACTATCAATATCGCTTCACAAAGTCAAGTTATTATTCCACTTTCAGCTAGTGATCAGGATTATCCTAATAAATCTGATTTACTAAATGGAGAAGCAAGTCATGCCACTCCATCAACCTTATCCACCAAGTTCTTTTACAAACATAAAAGTCTCACAGCCCACCAAGAGTCTCATCTATATCCTCAAGACATCTACTATGGCTAAATCAAATCATTGTCTACAAATCATATATCCTTAGAACGATCCTTCCTATGGCATTAGGGTTCTGGTGCTAGCTCAAGAATGAAGGATGTTTGTTCACTATGATCGCTCGTTCCATCATGAACCAGTGCTATGCAGGGGTTATGGAAGCTCAATAGGTGCTCTACCAAACCCGTGTATTAAACACGTGATCCGAGGTTTGAGCTTGGGTAGCTTGTGAGGTCTAGGTTGGTCTAGGGAGGGGTTTCCAATCTTGAGGGCAAAAGCATATCTCTACGGGGTTGCACTTGGTTGAGTATGTTGTGGTCAAAGTCTTCAGTGCTAGTTGTCCGTCGAGGTGGATCCTTGGTGCATCTTGTCTTGCTGGTCTTGAGTTGATGAGATGGGGGAGAGGGAAAGTAGCATAGAGGGGAGTGCCTAAGGGGGTGGTATAGTGCACGTAAAATCAAACAAGTGCCTAAGGTCAAACACAAATATTATGATAAGGTAGGTGATACAGTCGCGTACTTGCTGCCTAAGGAAAAAAGTGGGACTTATACCAAAACATAAACAGATAAACCAAGAAACACACAACATGGTTCCATTCGAACCATCACACGGACTTGACTTCGCATAGGGGATACACGACTTATCCTACCGTAGGGGTTCTCGAACTCACTAGTCGTGCTTGCTTCGTGTGTCGGAGAGGAGGACTTTCAGTCTTCTGGGTCTTCCTCAGGTGTCGCTACTTCTTTTGTAGTTATTCGTTGAAATGGTTCGGGTTGGGGTCTAGAGAATCTTCGACATCTTCTCATCTGGTAAGCTGACGGGGTGAAGGTGGTTCCTTGTGGCTGCCATTGACTCGACCTTCTGTTGTCTTCTTAATCATCACGATCCATTTTGTCTCCTGAGGCGTCGATGGTTCCAGGTAGGCAATCCATCATGCAATGTCATCAATAAGGCAGGTAGAGGTCCATCCTGTCAGTTATGTTGATGACAACATCGACACCAAGAGCGGGGGATGAAGAGAACCGTTTTCCTGCTCACTATAGTGAGGCGGACCAAAGAGCGAGGTTCTCATCCACCGGTGGTTGCCGATACAACAATGGTAAGGACAAGGTTGCTATATTAACGATGTATATCATGATCTTGCATGTCTTACACCCTGATCATCGTAGGCCAAGGTTGCATCATACTGGAGCAGTGCCAAGGGTGTCACCATCTTCCAAGTCTTGATATCCTCATTCCTCGAGAAGGTATCTTCTGTTGTATCGTCTTGTCGTGGTGTCGCAAACTTGTGTCCAAGATATGTGGGCAACTGTCTGGCAAGGTGGATTCCTTCCAGGTTACTCACAAGGATTACAAGGAATCTACTGGTCAGGGGCATACGGGTACTAACGACCGCTTGCAAAGTTTTGAAAAAGGAGATGAGGAGAGTCAAGAGGAAAAAGGTTGGAAGTGGTAAGGCAAAAACCTTTGGTTTCTTTGGTATCTTAGGAGAGGTATGAAATATAGAAGTTTTGTAAGTGATTTGAAGGGTCTGAGAAAAATAGTTTTGTCCTCAATAACGTCCTTGCTAACTAAGGGCTTCCTATAGTCAGGATGGCTCTGATACCAGCTCTATGGGCACCCCGACTCATAGGTCGTGATCACTGAATGCACGTGTACAGTGATCCCAGAGATCAATGCTCGCTGAACACACAGAAACTGAATAACAAGAGTCTTACATCCAGTACATACCGTTTTATTCAAATATGGCCTTTATGGCCTAGTCTTCATAAACTCGTAGCGGAAATCTTCAACGATAGCGTGAACCCATGCCATCTGCCTTAACCCTACAGGCATTCTGACTGGGAAGCGTCCTAGATCGCATGTCCGTCACCAAGGTACTCTTCATCATATCTTGTTCTTTCATGCCTGGTCAATAAAATAATCAGTGGCAAGCCAATGAGTACTTTGAATGTACTCGCAAGCAACCCATGTTTTGGAACAAGGTATAACAAAGCATGATATAGAACTAAATAGGTAAGTTGCGGAAAGCTAATTTTGAGTGCAATGACATGATCAAATGACTTGAAGTAGCATGCATCATGAGGTTGCAGTTATCCATATGAACAGGTTACAGATACCAATATAAGTAAAGGCTGAACACCTCGTGTTTAGTCACCATGTCAAGTTATCTGACTTGACTCAGGAATCATCTTTTGTCTCACACACACCCACACACACCAAGGTTTTGTGAAAACATCTCGACGTAGCCCAAGAGCGGTCATCCAACTGTCATTGACCGTGGCCATGGCTATTCGAATAGTTTTACACTCTGTAGAGGTTGCACACTTTACCCACAAGACTCGGGGAACTTCTGTGTAATCCAGGACTCGCGGTATATTACATACACGAGGTAAGCACCCGAACAGTGCCTTTATCTTGATGATAGTAAACAAAGAGACCACTCGTTGGCACACAGCCCGCATGATGTACATCACAAGTATGATCCATGAAGGGACCAACGGTGTGCCCGGTGTCTGTGAAAACAGCCCATGGTCGTCCTATCTGGCATGACCCCGTATCGAGAGTGACCACGTCACTCCCGCCACTAGTAATGTGGGCTCTCTGCCAGCATCGACCAAGGTAATCAACAAAGCCCCGTCCCACAAGGGGCCGGTATTGTGGTTGTACATGTAAGGATGGAGTAACAGTCACAACTTAAACCAATCCTTTTTTGAAAACAACACACTCACTTGCCTCGGTGCACCACTTCTTTATCAAGAGGTCACCTAGATCAACATCTCCCTCGGGCATTAGTGTCACCCGAAGGGGTTTTCGAAAAGTCTTTGAAATTACTTTTATTTCCATCACCATGCATATTCCCATCCGTTTTTGCGTAGCAACTACTTGGCAAACTATCTACTTTTCCACCCACACAACTCTTTTTTTTGACTATAAACAGTAGGGTAAAACCCCACTACAATTTTTATAAATCTAAATAAATAGCCTTACAAGTGTATAAATAGGCTTGAGGTAAGCCTAAAGAAAAGGAAAAGAGAACGAAAAAGAAAAAGGAAAGAAAAGAAAAAAGAGATAACCCACACAACTCTGAGTGGAGTCATGTCATGCAAGTATCAACGAGGAGAGTAACGGAGGTAACCCATAAAGGTGGTCACCACATTCATCATGATCAACACATCGAAACATAAGGTGCTATATGACATGCATAAAAAGGGTTTCTAAGACATGGTCAAGGGGCGGCTTGCCTGGCTCAGTAAAGTCTTCGGGATCTTCTCATGCTTCTAGTCCAACTCCGACCACTCTCTCTACCTTGTCAACTACCGTCGAAAACAACCATAATAAGCAACACAACAAGCGGAGAAAAAAAGTGCTCTATAAATAGGATTTTTTTTCTTGTGTGTCTCTGGTCATAAGAAAAATTTCTAAAGTGGCTCTACTGGAGTTGGATCAATGAGGCTTTTTGAATGGTGAAAATGGAGGGATTAATGGTTTTATGAGAAGTCTACGGAAAATATTTTTAAAAAATGAGTGAATGCACTCATCAAATAGGGCATGATTTTAGAAGACTTTAGAAAGTGGTTTCACTGGATTTGGAGTTGGGATGAATTTCCTATGATTTCCCTAAGATGAATTAAATAGAAAATGGGGCCATTTATTTGACCCAACCAGAATAAAGCATAGGAAAAATGTTGACCATGGCTAGATAAATAGGGCATGTTATTTAGAGAACCTAGAAATTGGAATCACTCCATTTGGAGTTGGTTTGAATGTTCTAGGAATTTTAAAAAAGGGCCTTTAGGAGGTTCAAATTTGAATTTAAATTTGAACAGTATAGGAAAGTTTTCTGGAAAAATGTGCAAGTTAGTATTCTAGATAGAGCAATATTTTTGGGACCTCTAGGAATTTGAATCACCAAGTTTGGAGTTCATATGAATTCATTATGAATTGTTTGCTTCTCTGGAAAAAGATAAAGACAGAGGAAATACCAAAAGGCTAAACTACGCAGTGGGCACAAGATAGCAATTGGGCCGGGCCAGCAACATCAGTCGCGTGCTCAGGAGGCCACGCCGAAGACACACCCTGGGTTTACGCCTTCCCTGGGCGAAAACGCGCACCAGGTGTTCCCGCCTCCACTTAATGGGCGAGGCCCACCGGCCAGCCTCGCTGGCCGGTCGACAGGCAGGGCCTGGCGGCTGACGGGGCCGTCTTCAAGCTCCCATCGCGGGAGAGGCAGGGGGTCCGGCGGTGGCTGCCGGCGCCACCGGCCACCGTTTTCGGCAGTTCGGCCACCAGTGAGCTCATGGATCCGAGCCACACCCACCTGGATGGCCCTTGGGGCTCGGGAAGGTCGAGGAGGAGCCTAACATCGACCATGGCAATGGAGGGAGCCGACCGAGATGGGTAGGGTGCCAAGATCACCGGAGCGAAGGAATGGAGTGTGAGCGCGCTCGTGGCATCGTAGGGGGTGTCCACGTGCATCCCAGAGGAGAGGTAGGGGTCGGGGCTGAGAAAAATTTACCGAGGCCGAGGCGGCGACATGGCGATCGTGGGAGGAGGAGGAGGGCGCAGGAGTAGGAGGGTTCGGTCTGGGGGGAGTCTGATGGGAGAATGAGGTGGCCGAGGGGCACCGGGGCGCTCGGGGGGAAGCTTATGCAGGAGGGCGACGAAGTGGGCCTCGGGTGGCCACCGGGGGCCCTCGGGCGCGGCAAGCACGCACATCTGAGTCGCTTTGGAAGCTTGCGCATATCGGGGAGGGGCATGGGTGGTCGAGGGGGATCCCCTAGCGCATACTGGTGCTTTGTAGAGGTTAGACGCGAGCTACATGACAAGATCCACGGCAGAGCGTTGTTTCTGCAGGTGAGCGACGTGGTCACCATGCTATACTATGTACAATGCAACAGTTTGGCCGGGAAAAGTTGTCTAGCGCATGAGGCACGGATGCAGGAGAGCACTGGTGAAGTTTGGACCCATATGGAGCTAGGTGGAGATGGTTTTGACTGCAGGTAAGTTTACAGCAACAAACTTGGGAGCCAGATAAGGCTTTCTTACTGGAGTGCATTAAAGGTAAGAAGTTGTCTGGGTGGCTTAGGTATGAAAGGACTATATGTCCAGCAATTTTTAGCTCAGGGAGGCAAGTAAATAGGGTACTTGTAGTTCAAGGCTACACTGGCTGCCAAAATTTAGTTTTTGATGTACTGCTCATATTTTCCATACGAGCCTGCCATTTTTGGGTGTGGCAAGATGCATTAGCATACTAGAGATGCTGTGGAAAAACTTGGGTACATTTGCATGAACAGAATGATGGGAGAGAGGAAGGAGAGGTGTTGCCATGGTAAAAAGAGAGGGAAAATGACAGAGTTACCCCCACAAATAATTGAGCAGAGGCCATGGAAAAGTTAATGGAGGTAGAAGGAGGCTAGCACATGCGGTGGTAAAAAGTTAGAGGCAAGGAGAATCTTTTTGGGTCAACTTAGCTTTTCCACTAGTTTATGGCAGAAGGTGTTTGTGATGTGTTTGGGCTAGGTAGAGGAATCCTATGGTGTTGATATTTACCAGGAGTAAATGGCAAGTCCAGCTAGTCCTGGTCACAAGTTTTCAGCTCATTTGAAGAATGTTGATAATGCAAACTTGTTAAACCCTAGAAATGGGTAGAAATGGGTTTCATTAGATGTGGTCATGCAAAACTATTCTCCTTAATGCACCACTTGGTTTGGTGGCATCATTTGGTGATTAGAGCATGCCCACAAAGTTTGGGACCAAATGGAGAAACTTAACTATGTAAAGTTGTTCAAATTTGATTCTGGACAGAGAGGGTTTTGGGGCATTTTGGTGAACCAAAATGATTGCGATTGAGATGAAACTTGGCAAGACCATCACAAATGGAATATGTTACTTGCTAGAATTTTCCTAGATTTATTTGAGAATATTTCTTATAGAAATATTTCAAATACTTGAAATATGCAGAAAGGGTTTTGAAGGGTTTTGTCCAATATTTTCAACATGACCATGTTTTGAAACTCCTATATATGGAAAATATATGTCTATTGAGTTTCCCTAAATTTTCTCAAATATTTTCAAAGCATAAAAAATAATTTTTCCCTATAAAAGACCATTTCTCGCCTTAAGAAAAAGCCTTTTAATAAAATAGTAAAATAATCTTTAAAAATAATATTTAGGTTTTGGGAAGTCTTATATATAATAGGTTTCAAATATAGTTTTTGAAAGAATTTAAATACCCTAATTTAAGGACTTGTAGTTCAAGCCTCAACTCAGGGGGTTTTCAAAACCTAAATTAAATAAATGCTTTTTGGCCAAAATAAATTTGTATAAAAATAGTTTTTGGTCCTATACACATGGCATGGTCATTTGGAAAATATTTGGATCAAGGAGGTGGGTCTAGAGAGTAGGAGGAATTTTATGAATTAAAGCACTAGCAAGGAAACAAGCAATCAGCAATCAAGTCAAGCATCACAAGCACACAAAAAGTTTTTGTTGGCCCTAATTTTTGAGTCATGTTAACTTAGTCATGAGGCAAAACACAGGGTGTGACAGAGAAATAGGTAGGACCATTGGCATCTAAGAATTGTGCTCAAGGATAAGATGAATGACATTCCCTCACATCATAAGCTCCTTGAACCCCCGAAGCAAATGACGCTTCTCTCACATATTCCACGAATAATGTGTTGGAGTGATACTTGGGGAAATATGTTGTTGTCCTCACGGATGACATAGTTATTTACCCAATGAGATAAAGGAACACATTAGTCCTATTTGGATAGGCCTAGGAGCACCGATTGCCATGCTCCCCAAGTGTAAAGTTTTACCTTAAAGAAGTTGGACTCCTCGAAGCACCCTCTCTGCGGTAGAAGACATTCTTGCCAAAGCAAGATCAAGAACCACTATGGTTGGGAAGCCACAACAAAGAAGAAAAAGAAGCAAGAGAAGTCAACCACCACTTCTGTGTCGGCTACATCAGCTAGACTATATCAAGAAGCACCGACGTTCAAGCACGATGAAGCC
The DNA here is from genome assembly GCA_039707655.1 of Elymus sibiricus. NCBI lineage: Eukaryota > Viridiplantae > Streptophyta > Magnoliopsida > Poales > Poaceae > Elymus > Elymus sibiricus. The sequence goes on along the minus strand of CM077665.1, from coordinate 212,060,917 downwards.
CTTGGACATCATGAGAAATTAAAAGAGCCCGTTGTTTTAAGTGGCCACCTATAAGTTCCTGACTAGGAAGGAACCGAGAAGTTGGTAACACCCCTCGCTCCACCACCTTGACAGTGTATGATGAGCATGATGTCCCTACTCTCTTCAGATGCCTGGAACGGAGTGGAACGACCGTCATGACTTCGTTACTAGCCCCTTTTTGGTCCAATCAAGGATGTAAACCTGACTAGACCATGGTAGACCACATACCCACAGATAGTCCTGCCCGCTTGTGGAAACCTCAACCTTGGTGACTAGATGGATGTTCTATACTTTTGGATAGTCAGCATATTAATAACCCCGCTGAAACCTTCCCAGATGATAGAACATGTTTTGACACCAAGACTATAAGCTTAGGAACGAGGCTCAACCGAAACCTTCCCGCAAATGGCAACGAAGAGACAAGCACACCGAACACTTGAAGACACGCCGGAAACATGCATCTGTGACGATGTAGACAAATGGCCAAAGATGAATGAAGAACATATCTGGGCAGCTTACTCAAGCAAAAGACCTCGACAAAAATCCTATGTTGGCATGCCTCAACACTCTCAAGGATGAAGACCACCTGCGACTGAAGATCACCTGCCTTAAAGGAATCAAGGACTTCCCCGACGATGAGAAGCTACACTAAGACTTGACACTTCTATTCTAGCACGAGACATCTAGATGTCAATAACCAACGTGAGTAACCCCAGGACCAGCATGCAGACACACTACTTTGCCCCGTATTCCGACTTTGGAATACACACGCAAGCCAGACCCTTGCTCGAACCCCGTTGATCAGGCCCTTAACTCCTAGTCAGACCTAGCATACCGTAGGAACCCAATTCACCTCTCAGACGAAGACAAATGATGCACTCGAAGCCGTACCGTCAAGCACTTCAAGGCATAGTGGAGCAACCACACCAAAGCAGAAGCAACATGGAACATGAAGACTACCTCACCTCCGAATTTCCACATCTTTTCTATGCCTAGCCTAGGAATCTCGGGGACGAGATTCTTGTAAGGGGGGTAGGTTTGTCACACCCTGTGTTTTGCCTGATGACTAAGTTAACATGACTCAAAAATTAAGGCCAACAATTTTTTTTGTGTGGTTGTATGCTTGACTTGATTGTTGATTGCTTATTTGCTTACTTGTGCTTTGATTCATAAAATTTCTTCTACTCTCAAAACCCATCTCCTTGATGCAAAGCTTTACCCAATGATCATTCCATGTGTATAGGTCATAAAATTCTTTTTATAAAATATTATTTTGGCCAAAAAGCATTTATTTAATTTAGGTTTTCAAAAACCCCTGAATTGAGGTTTTCACTACAAGTCCTCAAATTAGGGGGAATGCTTTGCCCCAAAGACTTTATTTGGAACCTACCACATATAAGACTTCCCAAAACCACCAACTATTATTTTTAAAGATTATTTTCCTATTTTATTTATAGTGTTTTTCTTAAGGCCAGAAATGGTCTTTCATAGGGCAAAATTATTTTGATGCTTTCAAAATATTTGAAAACATTTAGGCAAACTCAGTGGACATATATTTTCCATATATATGAGTTTCAACACATGGTCATGTTCAAAATATTGGACAAAACCCTCCAAAACCGTTTCTTCCTATTTCAACATTTGGAATATTCCTATAAGAAATATTCTCAAATAAATCCAGGAAAACTCGAGAAAGTCACACATGCCATATGTGATGATGTTGCAAAGTTTCATATCAATCCCAACTATTTTGATTCATCAAAATGTCCCAACCCCTCTCTGTCCAGATCCAAACTTGAGCAACTCTACATTGCCAAGTGTATCCAGTTGTGCTAAAACTTTGTGGACATGTTCTAATACTATAATAAGGCATGTAAACCAAGTGGTGCATCAAGGAGAATAGTGTAGCTTAGCTGGATCTAAGCAAATATGTTTTTGTTGATTTCTAGGGTTTGAAACTTTTTCATTGTCCACTTTCTCCAATTGAGATCAAATTTTGTCGGCAAGTTCATTTGGTACTAATTATCATTCATTTTAATTGTCATGGCAAGTAGAGTCTTTTATCACTACTAGGGACAACCCTAGCAGTAGCGCTAGTTTTTGGACTAGCAGTAGCGCGAGCACCCGCGCTACTGCTACGGCGCTACAGCTAACCTATAGCAGTAGGTGGGTCCACCAGCGCTACTGGTAAGTAAAGTATCAATAGTGCTTTTCAGGACCCGCTCTACTGATAACTATTAGTAGCGCATGTATTTAACCCGCACCACTACTAATTGCGCATGTTTCTTTTTTTACATTTACATTGTATTTACACACGATTATACATATTAATATACAACATCCATAATTTTTTTGCAAGAAACAACATTTAGATTAAAGTGGATGGGTGCAAGTGATCAAGTTAAATTAGTAGGAAAATATGATATTACGACGGCACACAAGTGTCGAATGAAAGGATTCCCTTGATCCGACAATTGTGTGCCGTTGTAACATCATATTTTCCTACTAACCCAACTAAATCACCTCCACCCATCCACTTTAATCTAATATATGTCATCTCTAATAACTCATCATTCTTAGTCACATAACACTTATCATCATCTTAATCATCTAACAACTCATGACCAGTTGACCATTACTACACAATGTCATAAACTAGAAAAGGTCCTATTTCTTATCTAGCACATACTATTCTCTCCTAGCTAGGTAGAACCTACTACTCTCTCCTAGGTAAAATAGCATAAAACATAGAAGGTCCGACCCCTCCATTCTGAAGAAAAGAGATCCACCTATCTCCGATACGTGATCTAAGCATATCCTTCGAGCTTCCGCCAAGTGGTTGTCTCCTGACTTCCATCAATTTGCTAAATCCTTTGAGTTTCAGTCTATTGTCGCTTTTAGAAATCGAGTATGCATTGCGGAATTTTATAGGCCACCGCAGCCTTTAGCTTATGACATTCAAATGACCTTCTACAAACATCAGTCGAGGCACAACCTCCGAAGGGAATTTCTGTTGAAGAACATAATAATAACATAGTTAGCAATCTAGTTTTGCTTATGAAAAGTTTATGTATGCAAAATATGGACTAATTAATGACATAATAGTAAAAAAGAATCTTACCATGCTATCTGCAGCAATGTTACCATTGTTCAACGGGTGCACTAGTGGCACGTATTCAGAAAAACTTTCGCCAATATCTTCATAATTGGTCTTATAAAGATCAATATCATTAATAAATGAGATCAAATGATCTATCTCCAACCTAGTTAGTTCGGAGCCATGACTGTAGTAGCTCTGATCTACTATCTTTTGAATATTGGTGAAGAAGAGAAATAAGCTGACAATTAAAGACAAAAAAGTTAAGTAGGAATGAACACCAACTTTTTTTAAATAAACAATATAAATTACTTAACAAATATGGTTGACAAACTCACATGGAGGTAAAACTGGAAGCATATCGACATCCACCCAAATGTCGATATTACCTTCAATATGATCTTCAGGACAAAGATCGGAGGTTATTTTCATATGCTCCTGAAATCCATATGCCCTAGGTAGAGCTTCCCAATTTGAGCAACAAATTCTGAGTTATTAATTGCATTCATTACTTCAACCAGAAATTTGTGACCATGTTTAGTCCTCAGGTTAGCTCTCCTCGTCTCCATATTCTCAAGGCGCGTCTCGTGGCTCAAGGCTACACCCAAGTCGAAGGTATGGACTACAGTGAGACCTATGCCCCTGTTGCTAGACTTGAAGCTATCCGTATTCTTCTTGCTTATGCTAATCACCATGATATCATGGTTTATCAAATGGACATTAAAAGTGCATTTTTAAATGGTGAAATTAAAGAAGAGGTCTATGTTAAGTAACCCCCGGGTTTTGTGAATCCTAAGAAACCCAACCATGTTTACAAGCTTCGTACGTAAAGCTCTTTATGGACTCAAGCAAGCCCCTCATGCTTGGTATAAGTGCCTAACAAAGTTCCTTCTTGAAAAGGGTTTTGAGATTGGAAAAATTGACGCAACCTTATTCACTACAAGAGTTAATGGTGAACTATTTGTGTGCCAAATTTATGTGGATGATATTATCTTTGGATCTACTAACCCACAATTTAGTGAGAAATTTGGAAGGTTGATGTCCGAGAAGTATGAAATGTCCATGATGTGTGAGCTTAAATTTTTCCTTGGTTTGCAAATCAAGCAAAAGAGAGAAGGAACTTCATCTCTCAAACCAAGTATACCAAGGACTTGATCAATAAGTTCAACATGCAAGAGTGTAAAGGTATGAAAACACCTATGCCTACTAGTGGACATGTTGATCTTACCAAGGAGGACGAACCGGTTGATCAAAAGGTTTATCGATCTATGATTGGTTCATTGCTATATCTATGTGCCTCCCGTCCCAATATTATGCTTAGTGTGTGCATGTATGCTAGATATCAAGCCGCTCCTAAAGAGTGTCATCTTAAGGCCGTGAAAAGAATTGTGAGATACTTGATACATACACAAACTTTGGCATATGGTATCCCAAGGGATCTTATTTTAACCTTGTTGGCTATTTCGACTCGGACTATGCCGGAGACAAGGTCGATAGAAAATCCACCTCGAGTACTTGTCAATTTCTTGGTAGATCTCTTGTGTCTTGGTTCTCCAAGAAACAAAACTCGGTATCTCTATCTACTGCCGAAGCGGAATACATTGCCGCTAGATCATGTTGTGCTCAATTGCTATGGATGACTCAAACTCTTAAGGACTATGGCATACATGTGAGACATGTACCAATGTTATGTGACAATGAGAGCGTAATCAAAATTGCTCATAATCCCGTGCAACATTCTCGAACTAAGCATATTCAAGTTAGACATCATTTCATTCGTGATCATGTTGCCAAAGGAGACATCAATCTCAAGCATGTCCGTACTAAAAAACAATTGGCTGATATCTTTACTAAGCCACTTGATGAGAAAGTGTTTTGTCACTTGAGGAGTGAGTTGAACATCCTTGATGCTTCAAACTTCAGCTAGACTCACTCGGCTGCATACAAGGGCATGAGATTACATGATACTTCCATGATACACTGGACATGCTATCTTATAGCATGGAAATATATATGCTCCCTTGTATTGCAACTAATCTTTTGTAGGTACTTGGAAGAACTTCATTCCACAAGATTGCCAACAACTCCAATCATAAGCAATCTTGTCATGACCAAGTATCCACAACCGTTCTTGTTGATGGAACGAAGAAGATAACTCAACCATATCCTTGACATATATTTGTTGTGATCACATTTGCTAATTCTCAATTGATATCATGTCAAAAGGATATATCTTGTTCTTCCTTGCATGACTAACCCATGTAGGTGAAAAAGAGAACCAAAACACACAAGGATTGCTCCCAACTCAAGATGATCTTCATGAACATCGAGCATCCAGAACAAGTTCTTCCACATGCTACGTCATCAAAATCACTCAAAGGTATGTACTCATATCCATGAAAAAGATTTACTCCAAGTCATGAGATAAAGAAACTCAAGTGATATGAAAACATTAAAATGCTTAATCGAAAAATGGTAACCCCATGTTGAGCTTAACGATGAGTATGACCTATGATCAAGTATTCTTGCTTGGCTCCTAAGTCAATATACTCTAATATAGTTGACCTAGTCACCGACCATCATCTAGATGAAGCTTCTAGTGTGGTTCATCCTATATTTGCAAGATTTCTTGGAACCACTCAAATCTTCTCTACTTGATATTTCTTCGTAAAGTCTTTTGTATTTCCTTTGCAGATCTTTTTGACATTCTATTACAGGTTTTCCAAACTCAATTGCAAGTTTCTAAAACATTGCCAAGATTCTGTTTACTCCTCGGATTCTCTGACTCAAACCACTCGGTTTCACCGATTTAGCAGATAAGTTGCATGACCACAATTCGGTTGCACCGATGCGTTTGTCTTGGAGCCACCGATTTTGATTTCTTCTATGATTGAGTTCACATTAGCAAATCCTTATTTCTTCAGTGATCCCTTTGATATATATATATATATAAAGGGGGGAGCAACTTTATTCTACGATCCCTAACTCAAAGGAGGAGACATCTTACAAGCTCTCAGATCAGTGAAAGATGGAGAAATTATTCTCTATGTTCCCTCAGTTTTTAATGCTCTCTATGATCCTCATTCTTTTCCGTGAACCCGACATTCTATGACCCTTGTTCACTAAGGATCCCTTCTAACTCAATGATCCCTGTGTCTGACCCTATGTATGAACCTTTTTGGTGATTAATGCCAAAGGGGGAGAAATACCAAAGCTTCAATGCTAAGGGGGAGATACATGCTTCAATGCAAAGGGGGAGAATATCAAAGCTTATGCTTATATAGACAAGGGGAGAATACCAAAGCCGGGGGAGAAACATCAATGGTACCCAGTTACTACTTAAGGGGGAGAGAGCATGCCTAATCTTGTTCTATCATTTGAGGAGTGAGGAAATATATTTATTCCATTTGACTACTCATGTTAGACTTGTATCACCCTACCTACTCCCAATATCTAAATGCTAAGATTCAGGTGGAGAGGATGACCTACAATTTAGGGGAGAAAGTTCTAAATGTTCTTGAAGACATATCAATCTTAAGGAATACTATCTTCTATATGTTCTCCACATCTTGGTACTGTTGAGTTCTATTGCTTTTTGATTTGTAGAATGCTCTTGTGTTTCCTAACACTGTTTTATCAAGAGTGTTTCTACTACTAGACTACTCAAGAACTCAAGGTAAGTATATGCCTCAGACCCTTGGTCAAGATGATCTCTTGCTTCTTGCACATACTGTTTGCAAGAGTGAGGTCTCAAACAAGGATACAACTCATTCACATATATTTGATGCATATAGCCAAGATACACATGACTCATCTTATCCTTTCTACTACATGTGTGTCTATGCATTCCAAAGCAACTATCATTTAAAGGGATTGCACACATTTAGGGGGAGCAAGTTTAAGTCATGTGTCTCGCAAAGTCTTCATTATATCTTTGCATATATTTATTTGAAGCTTTGATTGTATGTTGTCATCAATTACCAAAAAGGGGGAGATTGAAAGCATATATGCTCCCTTGGTGGTTTTGATAATTCATGACAACATACATTGTCTCTTGGACTAATATGTCAACCTAATTTATTTCAGGTTTAGTCCAATGATGGGATGGCTATAAATTGTGAGGAGATACCCCAAGATGCAAGGAATGGATTGGCAAAGCTTCAAGCTAGAAGACTCTTTTTTTACTTTGTGAGAAATCACTTTTAGTCCATAGGAAAGCCAATACACTAGTGCAGGCGCCTGCTATACAAACTGTTTTTAACCCCTTTCCGTGACGTAGTCTCAAACCGTTGCCTTGCATGTGTGGGCGATAGGGGGGCCTATTGCACACGACCCGAAAAAAACCCGTTGGCGATGCCTGCTCCCGGCCACACACGACAGGCAAAATTATGTCGTGTGCGATTGGAAGGACTATCCCAAATAGGTATTTAGGAGAAATCGTGCGAGATGTGCATAGCATCCCACACGGTGAATCCCAAACATACGTTTCCGTTCGTATTGTACATCACACACAATTTTCTGCTTAACATCGTTTGTGTTAGGGTGGCCATCACAGACGGTGCCTAGAAGAAACTATTTGTCATAGGGTTGTCCATCACACACATGTTTTATGTGAAAACGTTTGCGAATGGGTGTTCTAATGCACACAGTTTGCGCCCGGAACTCGTGTGTGATTGTTCACTGATCCAACACGCCAATTTTCCAGCAAGCGTGTGGGTTTGTTGAGGTCATCACTGACGGTGTTCTATGACAAACCGTCTGCAATATGAAAACCCAATAATTAGGCTAATTGCTCTATTATCTATAATCCAACTAGTAAACAAATTGATACTTCATATCAACCACACAATATATTTCATTTCGTATTACGGCAACAAGGATTTCATAATTGAAATACATCACAGTACAACATCATATAGGCATATACTACTTAGCTACCCAATTACACGACAGGACCGAGTTTCACATGCAACATCTAAAACCTTTGGAAAATAGCATCATATACGGTAAATAGACAGATGAATCTCGTCTAGAAAACTGTTGAAGCGGAAGGCAAGTATTGAGCCTTCACTGATTTTGAAGGTTCGTGCAACTTTATGCCAGTGCCTATGGATGGTTAGCCGCCCATCCTTCATCCTCTTGAGGAAGACTTCAAGATTATACCGTGGGTGTTGTATGAATACCTTCCTCGCCTCTTGACCATACAGGTGGTTTGAGACGTACTCATCGATGAACTGCTTTGGAAAGGACTGGAAACAAAGATATGCTTAAATTACGTTTCTAAAAATTGGAATGTCACAAAGGGAAAAAAGACAAGGTAAAAGAGATAGTACCATCCTATAGTTCACTGATGTCTTCTTCATTGTGCAGACAAACAGCTTGTTGTTTTTGGTCGCAAGTTTCTTTATCTTAACAATCTTTCTAAGTTTCTTGATATAACTAATATTCATGAACACATCATTTCCCCACATGGAAAATGGGTCGAACAGTGGGTCTAAACCTCTTAAGGCAGGACCTACATGTGCAAGACTAAATTATTGTTAGAAACCTAAATATTAGAATGGTTCCTGCAATTGGACAATAATGTGCTATTAGCCAAAGGATCATGAAAGTGCAAACCTCGATGGTAAACCTCAGTGTCTCCCATTGTTCCCCCTGTAACGTGTTTAAGAATAGATATTGATCAGTAAAATCTGTGAATGAAAGATAAACACATTGCATATCCAACATATGAATTCAAGCCACATGGAAAAGCCAAGCGTGCTAAGAACTATGAAATATAGCAATTGTAGGCTTCACGTGCATAACAAAACAAAATTGTACCAACAAGAATTGAACATCACATTGCAGATGATCACCAAAACAACTAAACCAAACAGTTAACTGAGCATCACATTGCACAATACAACATAGTAGTAGAAGGTCAGATTGCATACTAGCCTTACATTGCATATTTCACTAGAGTTTCTTAAGGGAAGGCAGGAGCAGCACATGTAGCAGGTAAAATAAACAGACGTAACAGGCGTAGCTAGCTGAACACAGGTCATTAGTAATTATGGTTAAAAAACAAGATATTCCTCGTCGTTGGAGATATCGATAACGCTGGACTTGGACGACGGCGAGGCCTCCACATCGTGGGTGCCCTCCTCGTAGTGGTGAGTTGCCTCGGCCTGTCCGGGCACCAACCTGCCTGCTATATGGAGTTCAGGAAAGCACGGGCACACTAAGAAAACAACTCGGAGTCGTCGTCGAAGGCAACAGCGGAGCCCTGGAGAAAACACAACGAGCTGTTGTTCAAAGCAGCCAACCGCGTGGCGGCGTCCGCGCGCGAGGCATCGACGGTGTCCTCGACGTCTAGATGCTGCTCCAAGATCTGGGGGTCAGCACGCATGACAGCCATCGCGGCCTCATCCGTGCGTTAGGTCGCGATTTGCTTCTCCGCTGCCAGGTGCTCCTTGAGATCATGGCTATACTGCGTGCACCATGTCTTTCGGCGGCTATTATGTGGGGGGTGGGCCGGTGATTTTGGTGGAATATGTCGCGCCGGCGGTCGGGCCATGTGGAATGGAGGAGGAGGGGGTGGAGGGGGGAGGGGGTATGGGGAAGGTTTGGATTACCGGACTATGACTAGCAGGATGAGGCCGAGCAACAGGAAGGAGGGTCGCCGGCGAGAAGGCGGCGCTGCAAGCAAGCAGTGAAGGTTTGAATTTAGGAAATGAAGGGGGGAGCAGGGGGAATGGGAAGTGTGGCTTTTGGTTGGTACGAGGGGCGGGGGAAGTAGATATTTGCGCGGCAGCCCAAAATTTCGTTCGGTGCGGCAAAAAAGTAGCGCACATAGTCACATCGGACACAGTACCATTACCATAACTGTGTGTGATATTCAACAACACAAACGTATCCTATAGTTTATCCCCTGTGTGATGAGACTGAACGTGGAAATTTTGGTCTCCAAGCTTCCGGCGTAAGATATCAGATACTACATTGCACACGGTACTTACATTTCATGATCATTTGGATGAGAAAATGGGGATACGGCGGCAAATTTTGTTCCGAATTTGTAACACCCCAAAAATATTAATCATGTTTTATTAATTAAAATTTTGCCAGGAAATTAAATTTTTCTATTTTCTGGATCATCTATTGATTTCAGAATCACTCCTTTCTTCTGAATTGTGGAGTTGTCCCTCCAAATAGAAACCTTTCAAAAATATTGTTGGACTTGAATACCTTCTCAAGAACATTTCTTTTTATTTTATGATCAGTGGAAATATTTTTATAACTACTCTTCTAAGCTTTATTTCTTTTAAAATGGTTTCTCATAATTTTTAGAGCCTCATTTGCACTACAACTATTTGATAACTTCATTTAAAAATTCTACAAAAATTTGTAGAAGACATGTGAGGTTCCTACATCACATTTATGCAAAGGAACAGCCTTCTATTTTGGAAATTTTGAGCAAACCATCCTCATCTTCATTCTGGTCCAGTTTGGAAGTTTGTACTGCAACCCTATTTTGTTTTGCTCTAATGCCCTTGGGATTTTTCCTACTATTAGTGATCCCTACCAAACCCTTAAGTCCAGATGATTGAGACCATTGGAATATTTTTGGTACATGCAATAACACCATTTTGTTTCTGTCCAGAGTTGAAGATTTGCAAAACTTGCACTAACAAGTATCTGGTTTTGTCAAACTAACCTTGCCATCATCTTTTCCATCTAAAGAGACTCCAACCTGGAAAGTTGGGTGGCTAGCAAGGTCTTCTAGTTGGCCTTGGCATTTTGTCAAACACCTTGTGGGTTTGAGCAGTATTGGCATGGTTATAAGTTTGCATTATGAACCTGCTTTCTTTGCCTAACCAGCATGTCCTCTAGAGGTGTAGCATAAACTCTAACCACCCTGTTAATTTGCAGCTTCATCGAAGCCTCTTGGCAAGCATTGGCATTTCGCCGAGCACATGGCGTGCGTGCTCTGGGCGCGAGCAGAACGCGCGTTTTGCACGTAAGTGCGCCTAAGCCGCCACAGCCTTATCTCTCTCGGCCTAGTTCTTATCCGCCCACAGAGCCGTGCTGTGCACCAGCGCCACCTTCCCCCCGTCGCTAGCGCCGCTCTGCAAGGTTCAGAGCAGCTGCCTTGGCGGCTAGCCACCGGCCGCAGCGAGCCTCTATCATGGACGGCACCGCCCAAGCCGCACGCGCGTGCCAGCTCGTCCCCTTGAGCAGTAGGGAGATAGTTTGATAACGCCGACCAACGCCAGTCGCCGCCACGTCGCCTCCGGCGACAGTAGTGAGCAGCCGTCGAGCTTATCCTCGGCCATCGCCACGAACCGACCTCGCCGCCTATATATAGGGACCCCGAGCTCGTTGGGACTGCATGCTCATCCCTAGTGAGCCCCCGAGAGCAACCAGAGGGACCAGAGAGGGCCGTTCGCCTCAACTCCGGCAGTCTCTGCCGCCGCCGTCCCGCGCTCAAATCCCGGGCAAACCATGGACCCCTCTCGTGGATTTCTTAGCCAAACGACTCTCTGAGCCTCCGCAGACCCATTCCCCAGACCAATTTTGGCCTAACAACCGCTAGGGATCGAAGCCCCTTTCAACCACAGCGCTCGTCCGCCTTGGTCGACGCCCTGCTCGAATTCGAGCTCTGCGACGCATGTGACTGGCATCCCCAGAAGCGGCGTGGACCCCTGAAGCTATAGGTGGCTGTGGCGTCGCAAATGGTGGCATGTGCCGCCGGGTATCATCGCCGGAGCCCTTCCCTGGCTTCTGCCAGGCACGCGAGGGAGATAGAAGATGAACCCGATAGGTGGGTCCCACCTGTCGGTCACTCAATCCAACCGCGAGTGGCGCTGGCCTCTGAGTGCGTCTCCTTCGCAAGTAAGCGTTTTCCAGTGATTACGTCTTCTGTTTCTGGAAGGCGTATTCCTCCCCGAACCGTTTTCTTTCATGTTATTTATTAAAGTCAGACGTTGACCAAATGTTTGACTGGCTCTAACTCCTAAAATAAAAGTCCAATTGAATTGATTCTTTTTCCCACCTCTCTCAAATTTCACCTAGTTTATTTTCATATTTATTTGAAAATTTTCCCAACAACTTTTCTGTACTGTTTTCAAATTGTGTGTTGATTCGAATATTTTCAAAAATAGGAATTTGGAGGGAAGATAAAAACTTTCAGAAGTTTTGGAGTGCACCTCATCTACTTACACATTGAAGGCAAGCATTCTGAGCCCTGGTATAATATTCGTTGTGTGTTGTTTTATGTGACTACAACACCAAGTTGACTTGAAGCATTAATTATTTCATGTGATGTTGTGATCATGCTCTTGAGTGCATGATGAAGATTCCTTGCTGTTGGAATTAATATACTTATGACAGTATTCACCCTCTTATACCTCTCATACCTACCGGAAGGAATCTGGAGAAGTCTCTGCCTCGGGTAGACATGAGCTTGGTGCTGACATCTCGTTGGAGCGAGTATGATCAGTAAGGCATGGTGAGGTATGATGACTGGTGATTCTGTTTGTTGGTATTGAATATATTTGTTCTACTAATCATGCAGGAAACACTTTAACCTCCTGAGTCGACCGTAGATCGAGTCTTGTGCCAGTAACCCCCATACTTGTTTCGTACTACCACTCGTCCTTGTCAGTAAGTTGTCAACCCCTTTCTTGGCACACACCGTACAGAGAGGCCATAGTGGAAGATACCGGAGGCATCTGGTAGGCATGCCACTTGGTCCGGGGGCATGGGTGTTCCGATGGGTCCGAGGGGGTCGCTCCCCTATTTTGCGCATGATATAAATTTTGTGATCCCATGCTAATCGAGGTTGGAGCCTCCCCACTTAGAGTTTTGCTTAACGAGTGTCGTGGGTGATTCCAGGCACCGGTAAGTTAAGCTGGTGTGTGCGGGTCGGGTGTGTTTTCAATTCAAAGACCGTAAACGGAATTAGTCCCGGTGGACTAAAGGAATCCGTTACTTGTGGGTAAAGAGTACACCCTATGCAGAGTATATATCTATTCGAATAGCCGTGTCCGCAGTTAAGGACTACAGTCTGGGATGGGTCAAGTGTCGGTCTTAGTGTCGGTCTTCGGAGGAAAAACTTCTAAACTAGAACATTGATCATGACGTGTGACAAATGATGATTATGATTATTATTATTGTGGACTAACCATTTATATTATTTGAATTATTGAGTATCCCTGGGATGGTTCTACCTCCTGGATACTCATTGTTATTATTCCTATATAAGCCCTTTATGTGGCGTCGCTCAGACGCCCGACTGTGGCATGCTTGTTATTTATTTCCTTTATAAGCCCTTTATGTGGCGTCGCTCAGACGCCCGACTGTGGCATGCTTGTTATTTATTTCCTTTATAAGCCCTTTATGTGGCGTCGCTCAGACGCCCGACTGTGGCATGCTTGTTATTTATTTCATTTATAAGCCCTTTATGTGGCGTCGCTCAGACGCCCGACTGTGGCATGCTTGTTATTTATTTCCTTTATAAGCCCTTTATGTGGCGTCGCTCAGACGCCCGACTGTGGCATGCTTGTTATTTATTTCCTTTATAAGCCCTTTATGCGGCGTCGCTCAGACGTCCGACTGTGGCATGCTGGTTATTTATTTCCTTTATAAGCCCTTTATGTGGTGTCACGCAGACGCCCGACTGAGGCATGCTTTATATTATTATCCTTTCGAGGCATCGCTTCAGACACCCGATATGTGTATTTTATTTTTATTCTCTGATTGCTTATTCAGGTTTAATATGAATAACCTGCTTGCGTGCGTCATGAATTTTATTTTGTGACAGATTAAGTGATCGTGGATTATTTTAGTGCATAATTATCAACTGTTTTATTATACCTGTTTTCATGATGTTTGCGAGTACATTCAAAGTACTCACTGGCTTGCCCCTGGCTATTGTCTTGGCCAGATTTCTTGCTTGGAGAGGAGCGCAATGATGACAGCCCCGGAACCTAGGCAACAATGATAGCAGCCTCGCGAAGATAGGAGTTATCCAGGTCAGCTGTTCCTGTGGGAAATGGAGTCCCATAGACGCTGATGATCCGCAAACCGCTTCCGTCATCAACCACTAAAAAAAATTATTGTACTCAGAGACCACTTTGGTCGTGTACTTCAAATATTGTATTTTTGCATGGAATTTCTGTCAAGATTGTGTCTCATCAGCTAACAGTAATCCTGGAGCTGGTGATCACAAGGGCCATTTACTGGGAAATTAATATCCTGGAAAACCGGTCCTGACAACCTTGGTATCAGAGCTAGGCTGACCATTGGCTAATCCTATCTTAGCCGGGTCAATAAAACCTAGGTTACCACCCACCAGACCTTAACCTAACCACAACCAAGCTTATCCTATACGATAGCCACATAGTGTCCCCGACACCTTTTTGGCAGTCGGTGCCCAACCTATCAGCCTAGCCTGTCAATCACGCGCCAGTGACCGACACGTAACTTGTCTCATTCGCAAGCGTGCGAAGGAAGACTCCGTTTTCTTTTCTATAAAAGGGAATGTTAGCCCCAACCCAGCACAGCACAACGTCTACCCCAAAACCAAGCCAAGATGCCTGGCCCCATTGTTCACAATGAGACCACAGCAACCAACCTTGGAGGTTTTGTAACCGTGCTAGCAAACCTCACCCGTCGTGCCTTTGCATTAGAAGAGCCCCCAGAATATGTTGTGTACCAAGGGCTCATGAGCGGTGAGAGTCGTCAATTCTGGGCCACGGTGCACGTCTATAGTAGGGGTATAGCGCCAGAACGCCCCTACAGGTTCACCGGAAGGACAACTTCCTTTGAGCCACAAGCCATCCAGCTAGCAGCTCGAGAGGCTATAGTTCAACTCCGGCACCTATCGCCAAGAGTTAACTGCAGCTCATTCTACTACTACCCCAGCCGTGATGGGTATAGTAGGCCACCCCAGGTTGCCAACGGAGACCACAAGACAGACCCTGCATTGCTGCATCTGGTGCGCTATGTAAGTGCACTAGAGGCATTGTTCGATCAGGTCACTCTTGATCTGATCGCCGCTCGTGGAGAACTTGCCCGTCGAGCCCCAGCAAGAGGAGAAGATGTGCCCGACGCCGACAACCCAGTCGTGCTGTTCGGACAACCGATCGAGTCCTTGAGGTCTGCCCCTGCAGCCGACTGGAATGCATTTGTATCCCCGGAGGAGCTTTGTTGCCTTTTGGGGACACGCTCCAACGGGATTGTGACCACCAACCCCCGCGATGGTCATCATCGCTACCCCGACCCTGCACAACCCCATCCAGCAAACCCCGATGGTGAGGCCCAAGGAGAAGCCTCGACGTCCGCAAGGCACGCTCGAATAGACATGAATGAAGTAGACTAAGCCACTCGAGTAGTGCCGAGTCTTAATATTCCTACGCCTTGTAATAGTGAGACCGTGTATGGTCATTAATAAATTGCAGACTGCTTGTATGCCATCATTTTTAATGGTACTACAAGTAACCATGCATAAATAATTTTGGCGTCTAGTCACATATTTAATTTTGGGCGTAGTTACCATAAGACCACCCAACCAACAACCACAGTAATACGTCGCATTTTGCGATATATGTATATCTGTGGCATTGACCCCGACCACCTTATAGCAGAACCGACAATCAATATTGCCCCCACACCACAATATGTCACCCAACCCAGATGCTATACACGAGGCCACTCCGTGACCTTACCAAGCATCCCTCACCTTGTGCACCGCCTCCACAGCCAGTTTTCCATGTCACGTTTTGGGATTCATATGAGAACCTCGGATGCAACCCGGGAAATTTTGTTAATATAATTGTGGGATTTTTAACCATAGTATCATGGGTTCTCCACACCCATCTCAGTATGAGCTGTTCAAATCGAGGGTCACTTTCACTACCTCAAAATATTGGACAGTTGTACACATTCCGCCAGTAGACCCAAACCAAGACCCCACGGAAGTCTCCTTCATCGGGGAATATTTCCTCATGACCTATAGATTTTTACTTGTACCGTATACACCGTGATTGTATAAATTAGCGTAGCATTTATTTGCATGATAGGATATCTGGGTGTGTTTTATAATTTATTGTATGAGTATATTGTGTTGGTTGCAGTTGTTTGCTATGATTTTAAATTGGAGTGTTTTCGTCATAGCAAATCATAGGGTGAGATTTCCTTAAGAGACCACCGCATACGAAAAATGTTTTCTCAACAAATGCTTGATTTACATGACCTCGCGTGATACGACTCACAGGCCACGTGCACTAAATGCAAGACCGTGCGCTCTTTTATCACCTAATAGATCACCTCACTAGTAGGACATAGTTGCAGCTTGGTCAGCGGTTTTACTGTGACCCCGTCATATTGTGTGTATGGATTATTTATTTTTGCATGTTAAGATTGCCGCGTGGTAGGAATATTATTTTTGCAACGTCCTTAACAAATCTCGAGGACGAGATTTTTCTTAAGAGGGGTAGGGTTGTAACACCCCAAAAATATTAATCATGTTTTATTAATTAAAATTTTGCCAGGAAATTAAATTTTTCTATTTTCTAGATCATCTATTGATTTCAGAATCACTCCTTTCTTCTGAATTGTGGAGTTGTCCCTCCAAATAGAAACCTTTCAAAAATATTGTTGGACTTGAATACCTTCTCAAGAACATTTCTTTTTATTTTATGATCAGTGGAAATATTTTTATAACTATTCTTCTAAGCTTTATTTCTTTTAAAATGGTTTCTCATAATTTTTAGAGCCTCATTTGCACTACAACTATCTGATAACTTCATTTAAAAATTCTACAAAAATTTGTAGAAGACATGTGAGGTTCCTACATCACATTTATGCAAAGGAACAGCCTTGTGTTTTGGAAATTTTGAGCAAACCATCCTCATCTTCATTCTGGTCCAGTTTGGAAGTTTGTACTGCAACCCTATTTTGTTTTGCTCTAATGCCCTTGGGATTTTTCCTACTATTAGTGATCCCTACCAAACCCTTAAGTCCAGGAGATTGAGACCATTGGAATATTTTTGGTACATGCAATAACACCATTTTGTTTCTATCCAGAGTTGAAGATTTGCAAAACTTGCACTAACAAGTATCTGGTTTTGTCAAACTAACCTTGCCATCAACTTTTCCATCTAAAGAGACTCCAACCTGGAAAGTTGGGTGGCCAGCAAGGTCTTCTAGTTGGCCTTGGCATTTTGTCAAACACCTTGTGGGTTTGAGCAGTATTGGCATGGTTATAAGTTTGCATTATGAACCTGCTTTCTTTGCCTAACCAGCATGTCCTCTAGAGGTGTAGCATAAACTCTAACCACCCTGTTAATTTGCAGCTTCATCGAAGCCTCTTGGCAAGCATTGGCATTTCGCCGAGCACATGGCGTGCGTGCTCTAGGCGCGAGCAGAACGCGCGTTTTGCACGTGCGTGCGCCTAAGCCGCCACAGCCTTATATCTCTCGGTCTAGTTCTTATCCGCCCACAGAGCCGTGCTGTGCACCAGCGCCACCTTCCCCCCGTCGCTAGCGCCGCTCTGCAAGGTTCAGAGCAGCCGCCTTGGCGGCTAGCCGCCGGCCGCAGCGAGCCTCTATCATGGACGGCACCGCCCAAGCCGCACGCGCGTGCCAGCTCGTCCCCTTGAGTAGTAGGGAGATAGTTTGATAACGCCGACCAACGCCAGTCGCCGCCACGTCGCCTCCGGCGACAGTAGTGAGCAGCCGTCGAGCTTATCCTCGGCCATCGCCATGAACCGACCTCGCCGCCTATATATAGGGACCCCGAGCTCGTTGGGACTGCATGCTCATCCCTAGTGAGCCCCCGAGAGCAACCAGAGGGACCAGAGAGGGCCGTTCGCCTCAACTCCGGCAGTCTCTGCTGCCGCCGTCCCGCGCTCAAATCCCGGGCAAACCATGGACCCCTCTCGTGGATTTCTTAGCCAAACGACTCTCTGAGCCTCCGCAGACCCATTCCCCAGACCAATTTTGGCCTAACAACCGCTAGGGATCGAAGCCCCTTTCAACCACAGCGCTCGTCCGCCTTGGTCGACGCCCTGCTCGAATTCTCTAGGAAGTAGATGTAGCAGGCAAGGGTTGCGACGCAGAAGCCCGGCGACGGACCTTTGGCGGACTCCACCTCCAGCATTCGGGCCTTGGTGGCGGCGCGGGTTATGACCCCGCAGCCTGACGGCGGGGTCGTGGCAAAGATGGACAACGGTGGGGTGGCGGCCCTAGTGGCGTCCGGCGTGGTGGCGGCCACGGCGGCCACCGGCAGCAGCTACCTTCGGGCAGCAGAGCGTGTAGTTGGTGGCATGCGCACACCCACCAGGGACGCCACGTACACTACACGCTTCATAGGACTACGCGCCGACGCAGTGCAGCCTCCCAGCTGGAGTTGTCCTCTGGCAGAGTGGTTGGGCGACGACGAACGGCCGGTGCCATTGGTGATTGGGGGAGAAGCAAACTAGACAAGCTACGGGGAGGGAGAATGAAGGCAATGTGGAGTCGCCGGCCGTGAGGGTTTATATAGCAGGCCGGCAAACATTGGGGATTTCACCGAGCATGGCGGGAAGCTAGAGCCGTAGCACGGTTTTGCGCGCGGGAACCTGCGCGGTTCTGAGCGGGAACGGGATCATCGAGCGGGCGCGTGGCCAAAACCCAAAAGCGGTGCCGAAGCGTGCACTGTAATACTCGGGCGGCAACGCGGTGACAAGACGAGAGAGAGGAGGACGGACTGATGCGGAGGCACACGGTCAAAATAATAAAATGTCTGCGATATTAATATAGGCAAACGACACTTCCCAATGTAGCGTCTGTAATGATTTCATCCATCTCTGACAATTATTTGGCAGCAACCGTCTGCCCACAACACACACAGCTTGTCAGTATGAATCGTCTGTGTTATTTCTGGTGTTCGCACACGATTCTCATTACTCACATGTCTGTTGTATATCGCACACATCGTGTTATGCCGAGTCGTTTGTGTTCTGCTGAATCAGCGCACACGGTTTATCCGAGTGAACTGTATGCCGTACTTCGCACACGTATGTAGTTTTGGTAACCATTTCTGTTATCTTCTTTAATCACAACTGGTTCATAAGAACAAACTGTCTGCCGTAGATCACACACGCAACTACTTTCTGAATTGTATTTGATGGATCCACCTTCGCACGCAGTTCGTGCCATTAGCGGCGTAGCTTGAACTATACCGTTTGCGATTGATGGATCGCACATAGTTTCGTCGAAGGGTCTCTGATTGATGTGTCGTGTTTGGACCATTCTGTAGTAGTGATACTATTAAAAGGGGGTAAGGTATTGTTGGTGAACAAATTGCTCCACGTGCACAAGTGCTAGCCACCAAAAACACCCACAAGCTCTCCCACAAAAATACTCTTTCAAAACAATAATCCACAAAATCGGTGCCACCAAGTTTTCATCCGGCCCTACCGATTTTCTACCCAAGACAGAACCCTAGCCAAACCCTAGAATTTCAGTACAACCGAGACTGCATCGGTGCAACTGAGTTTTGGTGACCATGGTTCAGGTGACTGATTTCAAGGAATCAGAAATTCCGAGTTTATGCTTCGGTCTCACCAAGTTTTGGGAACTGTCTTCGGCCACTCTTTTCGGTACCACCGAGATTCCTATATCGGTCTCACCGAGATTCCGAAAGTTGCCACATTTTGAACAGATCAGTACAACCGAGTTTTGCTTCGGTTTCACCGAGATGGTCAATAATGTTGTAATAGTTGGATTTTTGGAGATGCCTATATATACCCCTCCACCACATCCCACTCTCAAAAGAAGCACTCAGAACAGTTCCCCACTTCCCATATCCAAATTTCTGAAAGAGAACCACCTACCCTTGTATTGAGATCAAGATCATCCAGTCCAACCATATAGATCTTGATTTCTAGCCTCCCCAAGTTGCTTTCCACCCAATCAATCTCTTCTACCAAGCCAAATCTATGAGAGAGTGATTGAGTGTTGTGGAGTCTATCATCTTGAAGCACAAGAGCAAGGAGTTCATCATCACTATCAAGCCTATTACCTTTTGGAGGGTGGTGCCTCGTAGATTGGTTAGGTGTTGCTTGGGAGCCTCCTACTTCGTGTTGTGGAGTTGAACCAAGAAGTTTGTACGGGCAAGGAGATCGCCTACTTCGTGAAGATCTACCCATAGTGAGGCTAGTCCTTCATGGACGGAAGCCGTTATGGAATAGTCAAGGTTGCTACTTCGTGAACCCTTATGGGTGGAGCCCTCCATGGACTCTCGTGACCGCTACCCTCCGTGGGTTGAAGACTCCATAAATGTGGATGTACGATAGCGCCACCTATCGGAACCACGGGAAAAATCCTTGCGTCTCCAAATTGCGTTTAATCTTCCTATCTCTACTCTCTCTTACATGTGCTTGTCTTACTTTCCGCTGCCATACTTTTTGACTAGCATGTGTAGGGTGCATTAGACTTGTTATAATTGCTAAAACTGCCCACCAATTAACTTGGGAAAAGGCTAGGTTTTAATTCTTGCAAGTAGTCTATTCACCCCCCCTTTAGACGTCTCTTCTATCGATCCCTTCTGCTATGGCTAAAGTAGAAGTAGCGTGTTACCCTAACCAGCGCTACTACTAAGCTTCTGAGTATAAGCTTTTCCCTAGTAGTGTATCTTGCCCAAACCAGTAACAAACACCTTCTGGCAGAAATCCAAAACTGTTGTTTTTCACCTCTTCCCTAGTTCTCCTTGACCCCAAACTTTTACCACCACTCCACATTGTTGCCTTCTACCTCTAGTAATAAGCTCCAACCCTGGTTCAATAATTGAGGGTAAAACTCTGATTTACCCCTCTCTTTTCACCATGGTAGCACCTCTTTTTCCTCCCTCATTTTTACTTATGGACTTGCCTTAGCTATTAAGCTACGGAGCATCTCAGAAACTCCTAGGAGCTTGTGGACAGGCTTGGCCACGCGGAGGATGCCAGTGGCATGCCATGGCGTGCAATGGCCGCGCTCTGGAGCGTGCTATAGTGCTCTGGTGCACTGTAGCCACCCCCATTCCGAGGCTCCAACCACCTTGGCGCCAAGGAAGTTGTCCCCCGCGACCATCTTGGCTTCGGCAGCAAGCTTGATGGCCGGCCCCCTCCATTCCTTGCCCCTCCCTCGCTCTGCCGAGCATGCCCAGCGCCGCACCGCTCGGCCAATACTTGGCCTCGAGCTCCCTCTCACACCCCATGTCCCGTAACTACGTCCACGAGGCCGGTAGACAAAGTCCAGAGTGCCAATTTGACCTCTGACATTGCGTGCACCATGGTCGTGGGCGTCGTCCAGGGTACGTCGTCGCCTGTACATAAAGTTGCACCCCCTGACCTCGTGGCCGGCTCGCGCGACCTCCTGAACCTCCCGTAAACCCACCCGGACCACCCGTTCGACCTCTCGTGCCCTCCATCGATGACCTTGGCCGAAACCATGCCAACGGCCTCTACTCAAATTGGAGCTCCCCAATGCCCCTCCTCCTCTCCTACCCACAGAAAAGGGACTGAGCAACTCCCACTAGCCTCCCCTCAGCCCCCATTCCCTCTCTCATCGACCGTGTCGTGCTCCCTGGCGACGGCCGACGCTGCTGTCCGCCCTTCCGTCCAGCCAGTTGCTCCCGGACGCCCCATGAACAGCGCGGCAACCTCCGAGCGCAGTGTGGAATGAGGCACCCGCCCAGGCAACCGGTGCGCCGTCTGGCTTAGCGGCGCGGCCGGAACTGCGGTGATCGGCGCCCTTCTCTGTCTCCTGTCGGGAGGAAAAAGGAGGAGACGAGAGAGAGAGAGCCCGGTGGGTCCTAGGAGTACGCGGCCCAGCGGCCGGGCCCAGCCGTTAAGTGGAAACGCCTTCCTCT
Organism: Elymus sibiricus; assembly: GCA_039707655.1. Lineage (NCBI taxonomy): Eukaryota > Viridiplantae > Streptophyta > Magnoliopsida > Poales > Poaceae > Elymus > Elymus sibiricus. Next base: position 212,038,920 of record CM077665.1, on the reverse strand, counting down.
GAAGTTGTTTACGGCCAACGGAGGCGCATTTTAGGAAAGGCGCCACCGACGTGGCACTTGCGCGCGCACGGCCGAGCCACTGGGCCGGCCCCGTTGCTGTCCTACAACCGTTGCACATTTTAGCCTTTTGGTAATTTCTTTGTCTTTTTTTCTTTTTCCAAAAAAGCAACCGGTTCATAGAATATTCATATGACCTCCAAAATTGATGATTCAAATTCCTATGCACTCCAAAAATCACGCTCCATCCAAAATATAGCTTACACCTTTTTCTTGCAAACTTTCCTGTACAACAAATAGATTAAACCTTATTTTTGAATTTCTGCATTAAAGTTTGGAAATTCATAAGGGGCTCACCCTAGATCGAAATGCAATGAATCAAATGACTGGGTGGATCTAATTTTATGCACTAGGTGGTGAACATTTTTCCTGACACCTCCGTTGCAAACCTAATTATTGAGCTATTTCTTCAAATATGATCCACTTGTTTAACCTTTAGAATATTCATACCAACTCCAAATCCAGTGAAACCAATTCCTAAATGCTTCTAAATTCAGTCCCTATTTAATTAGTGCCTCCACTCCTTTTTACAAAAATATAGTCTGTGAACTCCTTATAGGATCATCATTTCCTTCATTCCCATCATATTGGCCTCTCCAAAAAACCCTATTGATGCAACTCAAGTAGATCCTATTTAGCTATTTTCCTTATAACCAGAGTTATCCTAGGAAAATAAACTTCCTATTTTAGAACACTTTTATTTTCCTTATGGTTGTTTCCGACAGTAGTTGACGAACTAGACGAAGTGCTCAGAATTGGACGAGAAGCGTGTGAAGACCTCGAAGACTTTGCTGAGCTAGAGAAGCAGCCCTTTGACCATGTCGATGAAACTATTTCTTGCATGGCATTATAGTACTTTGTTTGTTGCATGAAAGAGCATGTCGATGATGTGGTAAAAACCTTGTCGGGTTTGTCTCTGATGTATTTCTCATTGAAACTTGCATTGTGCATGACCCTACCTTCCTATGAGGGTTATGAGGGTGGGAAGTAGTTAGGATGCTAAGTAGTTGCTACGCAAGTGGGACGGGGATATGCATGAGATGGAAAACAAATGTTTACTAAAGACCTTTTCGAAAACCCCATCAGGTGCCACTAATGCCCAAGGGAGATGATGTTGATCTAGGTAACCACTTGATAAAGAAGCGGTGTATCGAGGGAAGTGTGTGTGTTGTTTTCAAAAAGGGATTGGTTTAAGTTGCGACCGTTACTCCAACCTTACATGTACAACCACTCTACCCCTATATGGGAAGGGGGCTTTGTTGATTACATTGGAGATGCTAGCAGAGAGCCCGCATTACTAGTGGCGGGATTGACGTGGTCTCTCTCGATATGGGGTTATGCCAGGTAGGTCGACCATGGGCTGTTTTTACAAGCACCGGGCACACCATTGTGTCCCTTCATGGATGGTACTATGTTGAGAAAGCTCGTGCTTGTACATCATGAAGACATGGGCCAACGAGTGGACTCTTTGTTTAGTGTCGTCAAGGGAAAGGCATTGTTCGGGTGCTTACCTAGGGTATAAATAATACCGCGAGTCGTGGCTTGACACAGAAGTTCCCCGAGTCTTCTGGGTAAAGTGTGCAATCTCTGCAGAGTGTACAACTATTCGAATAGCCGTGTCCACGGTCAAGGACAGTTGGATGACCGCTCTTGGGCTACGTCCATTGTTTTCACAAAACTTGGTGTGTGTGTGTGTGTGTGTGACAAAGAGATAGTTGAGCTAAGTCGGATGACTTGATGAGATGATTGAACATGAGATGTTCAAACCCTGTTTATATTGATATTTGTAACCTTTTCATACGGATATCAGCAACTTCTTGACGCATGCTTTACAAAATGTAGGGACATGATACTGCACTCAAAACTAGCTTTCCGCAAACCTACCTACTTAGTGCTATACCATGCATTGTGTTACCTTGTTCCAAACATGGGTTGCTTGCGAGTACATTCAAAAGTACTCATTGGCTTGGCACTGGTTATTTTATTGGCCAAACATGAAAGAACAGGATATAATGAAGAGTACCTCGGTGACGAACATGCAAGCTAGGACGCTTCCCAGTCAGAATGCCTGTAGGGTTAAGGAAGATGGCATGGCTCCATGCTATCATTGAAGATTTCTGCTGTGAGATTATGAAGACTTGGCCATAAAGACTGTATTTGAGTAAAACGGTATGTAATGGATGTAAGACTCTTGTTATTCAGTTATTGTGTGTTCAGTGAGCATTGATCTTTGGGATCACTGTGCATGTGCATTCGGTGATCACGACTTTTGAGTCGGGGTCCCCACAGCCTTCCTCAGGGGAAACACCTCATTGAAACACACCAGTGCTGCTTCGACGGTGTCACTCGCGTTAACAATAGTCATAGACTTGGAACGTCAGATGATCTGTCGGGCAATGATTTCCTCATCTGGGAGCTCGCCACGAATCAGATACACCAAATATGGCACTGTCCAATCAGCAATAGCATGAAGAGCCGCCACCAACTGTGCCTCTGGGTTAGGAATAGCTATATCCTCCTCTGATGGAAACTTGACGAAACGGTTATGAAGCATCCAGGAACACATTGGGAGGAACCGACTTACGCTAGGAGCCAAGCCGTGACAAGGCATCTGCCGCCTCGTTAAACCGGCGATCAATATGCTCAACCTGATAACCCTGAAAATGACCTGCGATGTGAGTGACTGCTCTACTATAAGTCGCCATCAGGGGGTCTATTGAGTCCCAAGTTCCTAATACTTGCTGAGCCACCAGATCCGAGTCGCCTAAACATCTGACCCGACTTAGATTCATTTCCTTAGCCATTCAGAGCCAATGCAGAAGAGCCTCATACTCAATTGCATTGTTAGTACAAGGGAACATGAGTTATAAGACGTAAAAAAAATTGTCACCTCACGGGGAAGATAAAATAGCGCCAGCCCCCGAGTCCTCCAACTTTCTGGAGCCATCAAAGTGTATTGTCCAATACGTGTTATCTGGTCTTTCCTCGGGAACTTCCAATTCTTTCCAATCATTAATTGTCACACCCTGTGTTTGTACCACTTAGCTATGCTATGAATTTATAAAATTTGGACCCATTTAAAACTTTTTGAGTGCTACTTCTTGCTTGGAATGCTTGTTGTGTGCTTGTTTGGTTGATTTTGTTTTGGCACTCTAGGATTCTTCTTCTCTCCATGTTCATCTTCCTTGATCCAAATCCATGCCCAGTGATCATACCATGTGTATAGGACCTAAAACTAATTTTATCAAATATTATTTTGGCCAAAAAGCATTTATTCAAATTAGGCTTTATAAAACCCCTGAATTGAGGTTTGTACTACAAATCCTCAAATTGGGTGGTATGTTTTGCACCAAAGAGTTTATTTGGAACCCACTATATATAAGACTTCCCAAAACCACCAAATATTAATTTTAAAGATTATTTTCCTATTTTATTTAAAGGATTTTATTTAAGGCCAGAAATGGTCTTTCATAGGGAAAAATTATTTTTATGCTTTCAAAATATTTGAGAAAATTTAGGGAAACTCAGTGGACATATATTTTCCATATATATGAGTTTCAACACATGGTCATGTTCAAAATATTGGACAAAACCTTCCAAAACCCCTTCTGTCTGTTTCAAGCTTTTCAAATATTCCCATAGGAAATATTCTCAAATAATTCCAGGAAAATTCTAGCATGTCACACATGATATGTCTTGCATGTGGATACCCGTGGTGACAATGGGGTGTTCTATTGATTGACATGATATATGTTTTGGTACTCAACTTGCGGATTCCCGCGGTGACATTGGGGTAATCTATGCATAGGGGTTGATACACGTTCTTGTCCTACTTTCTCCGATAGAAATCTTGGGGTACTCTTTGAGGTTCTTTGTGTGGATTGAGTATTATGAATCTGAAATTGTTTGACGCGTATCGTATAATTAACTCATGGATACTTGTGGTGACATTGGAGTATCTAGGTGACATTAGAGTTGGTTGATGCATATCATATGGTGTTATTCTAGTACGACCTCTTAGATAGATCGAACGGAAAGGATAACTTGATGTTATGTTAGTACGAACTCTTGAATAGATCAATCGGAAAGAATAACTTTAAGGTGGTTTCGTACCCTACAAACAATTTCTTCTTATGTTCTCCGCTAGATAAGAACTTTGGAGTGATTCTTCGTTGCACATTGAGGGATGGTTATGTGATCCAATTATATTAGCATTGTTGAGAGATTGCACTAGCGACAGTACGGACCCTAGGCCTTGTTTTCAAGCATTGCAATGCCGTTTGTGCTCGCTTTTGTTACTTGCTACCTTGCTGTTTTTATATTTTCAGATTAAAAAAACCTATATCTACCATCCATATTGCACTTGTATCACCATCTCTTCGCCGAACTAGTGCACCTATACAATTTGCCATTGTATTGGGTGTGTTGGGGACACAAGAGATTTCTTGTATTTGATTGCAGGGTTGTTTCAGAGAGACCATCTTCATCCTACACCTCCCACGGATTGATAAACTTTAGGTCATCCACTTGAGGGAAAATTGCTACTGTCCTACAAAACTCTGCACTTTGAGGCCCAACAAAGTCTACAAGAATAAAGTTGCGTAGTAGACATCACCAGCCGCCGGCGTAGGTTGAGGTGTGTCGAACAAGCGTGCGGGCTCCAAATTAGGGGGAAGCCGGCTCAAGTGTCTCCTCTGGTGGACCGCGTCCGAGGCGTCTCAACGAAGGCCTAGGAGCCAAGCTTCTACTTTCAAGCGCTCAGCTTCACCATGGATGTGAGTCTGCAACTCCGCCATACAAGTATTTTCAGTATCGATTTCCTCTTGGATTTTAGCCATCTATCCGCGAAGGGTGGTTAGCGTCATGTTATGCTCCTCCCGATTCTCCACGGTTACCGGTGTCTCTAGGAGTTTTGTCATCTCTGCCATTAGATCGGCCATGGCTTGAGCCGGCGAACTACTTGACCTGGTCGTTCCTAAAACTGGGCCAGTCCCGGTCATCGCCCCAGCCGCTGCTGAAACATGAGCCGCCGCTGTTCCTCCATGAAAACGGCGGCTTGACGAGGCGGCTCATGGGACTCCTTGGTGGTCTCATCCTCTGAATAACCATCGAACCTGCCGTCAAAAAGTGGGTAGATCGACTCGGTATCTCCCATCGAAAACTCGCCATCGGAGTTGACGAGGGTGTCTCCACTATATGCCGCGTCATCCGCAAGATTGACTCCTTGAGTAAAGCTAATGAAGACGTAGTGTCGGCTGGCTTGACATCGGCCGGGTTGAGCGCATCGAGCCGGCTCGATGATGTCGGTGCAGGTGTCCGGTGCAGGTGTCCGACTTAGGTCCTGATGCGCCGATCTTGCCAATGGAGATGTGGATCTTGCCAAAGGGGACCCGGTACCCATACTCGATTGAGTCGGCCTCGGGGCCCTAGCCTATGTCGTCGATGTATAGCTTGCCACGGTGACTCTAGGTTATCTAACCAATCGCGTATACCCCGAACCATGGGAGAGCTCCCTCCAAGAACTCAACTCCACCGTGCGGTAGCCCCACGGTGGGCGCCAACTGTCGTGGTTTTGTCACGGCAGATGTCCTCATGAGAGAACTTGGGTGTGAGTCCATCGCAACTAGGTGGCGACTTGGATGGGGTTGATCGGGAATGAGAGACAAGGGTTTACCCAGGTTCATCCCCTCCAATGGAGATAAAAGCCTATGTCCTGTTCTATGTGTTATTGATGATGATCTCGATTACAAGGGTGCGGAAATGCTAACCTAGCCCTCGAGTACTTGACCTTTCTATCTCAGGGGCTCCCCTTTATATATAGGTTGAGGCCCTGAGATTACAATAGAGTCCGGGTTGTAATATGACCCGTGACCTAATCTACTTCCTCCTTGAACCGACCCGCCAGGTGATGGACTATGAGTCGGCCTCCTCGTCAAGTCGCCTCCTGGGCCCTTATGCCTAAGGGCCTTCGCTGCCCAAGCAGTATCTTTACTTACGAACCGCCTTCCAATAGCCGGGTCACACCCCTGGCGGGTCAACCTGTGGGGTATATCCCCAACACTATTGATTCACTCTTTTGGTTGTGTCACATTATCATATCTATATTGACTTGCTCCAAATGAAGTGGAAAGCCCGTAAGGACCAAAAAAGCTGGAACCAATTTGGTCGAAATCTTCAAGGACTGTCACACTAGCAAGACGAAGGGCATGACTACACGAGTCGAAGTTGTTGTTGTAAGTCCTTAATCCTCATGCCTTTGAAATACTAGTTACTCTGACTTGTGCATTGAACTACATGGTTTGCAGCCAATGTTTATTACTCTTTCAACTTTATACACAGTTGTCTTAACGTATCATTGCACCTTACCATGTTTAAAAGAGAGGAATGATGTTCTTTTGCTTTTGATCTATAATCTAGTTCTGTGCTGGACTTGCCCACACAATGTTACAATTGCATGTTTGTCTGATCTCAATTATTTTGTGATATGAAATTATGAATGATGTCATACTATGCTAACTGTATTATAAACTTTGTCTCTTTATCCTTAGCATCAATACAATGTGAAGAAATAGACAGTACATTGTCCATGCTACATTGACAAATGTTTGGAACCTGGTTTTATTATGTATTCCCTCTGTTTATAAATATAAGACCTTTTAGAGATAACAATATAGACTACATATGGAACAAAATGAGTGAATGTACACTCTAAAATACGTCTATATACATCTGTATGTAATCCATATTGGAATCTATAAAAGGTCTTATATTTAGGAACGAGGAGTATTTTGCAGTAAAATACAACTAATATGCTACATGGGTTCACCAAAATAAGTTTTGTATATAAACCAAAGCTATTATGTTTGTTTTTGCTACCTCATCAATAACTTCTTTTCCTATACTACTAATGTACAAAATCAACTTTTCAGCAAGCTATCGAACAAATGGTAGAACCGCCACAACCTCCTGAAGGTGACGAGGCAACCACAACCACAATGTCAACTTTTGCTGCTGTTGGTCAGTATCTCTCCACTAACAGTGCCAAAAGCACCTTCCTGCGTAATACTAGGCTGGTTGTTAAGGCAACCTCGTCCAAACTGCCTGATGAACAAGACGTCCAAGCTTAACAAAATGATATATATGCGCTCCAGACACAAGTCCAATCCCTAACGGAGACCCTTTGTGAAACAAGAACAACAATTGTCAGATGTCGTGAAGATATGCATGGTTTTGAAATCAGATTGTCAAACATTTTCTTCGTTGTTCAGGAGCTTAGGAGAAATGCAGGCGAAGGTTATGGTGGTCCATCAGACACTACAGTATGAACACGTACCAGTCAGGTCAAATGATCTGAGCTTCTGACCTTCTGATGGTGCATTTATTTGCTGAATTGTAAACTTTTATGCCACCCGGCCTTTTGTTATACGGATGTAATTATTTTTGTTGTGATACAACATTTGTTCTTAACATCTAGCCACCCACTGTAGAAAACAACAAGCCATTTTTGTATAGTATAGATTTATTGTTAGTTAATGTATTTGGTTTCATCATTCTGCTTTTTTAGGGGGTTTTGTCATTTTCCTTCTAGGTAGAAATTACCATAGGAGGCAAACGGACCAAATCACGTGAACTGACCTAGAGGCATGGATGACAATAATTGGGTTGGCCCCGAACTTCCCATTGAACAATCACGGGCCCTTCTGGACCTGTAGCCCACTGAAAATAACCAGACCAAATGAATGAAGGCCCCAAAATATCTGGCCATAAATATCGGGCCATAAATATTGGGCCATAATCCGGGCCCACTATAACAATGGGACGTTAACACACTCAAACTAAGATGTAGGACTTATTTGACCCATACAGACCATGGGCCCTTAACAGGCCGAAACTCAACTCGTGCCATGATCGGTCATAAGACACCCAACGCTTTTAGCAGGCCGAAAGAAAGATCAGGCCTGAAATGTTTTGGCAATTCCATGGGCCAATAGCAGACCGAACGGTACATTAGACCAGTGCCGGCCTAGTTACATGTTGCGTTGTTAATAGGCCAAATGTCGCTCGTGCCACAAAATACACCGACGTACTACACATGCCTTTAACATGTTGAATGTGAAAGCGGGTGATACGTCTCCAACGTATATACTTTTCCAAATACTTTTGCTCTAGTTTTGACCTCTCATTTGCATGATTTGAATGAAACTAACCCGGACTGACGCTGTTTTCAGCAGAACTACCTTGATGTTATTTTTGTCCAGAAATAAAAGTTCTCGGAATTGGACGAAACTTTTTCTGAATTATTTATGAGAATTATGATGAATTATGGAGTGAAGACCTGCCGGATGGGGTGTACCAGGGGGCCACCACACATCGAGGCCCCCCTAGGCCACGCCGTGATGGCTTGTGGGGCCCTCGTGGCTCCTCCGACCCTAATTCCAATCCTATAAAATCACATCTTCAGAGAAAAATCGGAGAGAAGTTTTCATCACGTTTCATGAGATGGAGCCGCCGCCACCTCCTGTACTTCCTCGGGAGGGCTGATTTGGAGTCCGTTTGGGGCTCCGGAGAGGGGAAATTGTCGCCGTCGTCATCACCAACCCTTCTCCATCAACACCGCCATGATGCTCACCATCGAGAGTGAGTAATTCCTTTGTAGGCTTGCTGGACGGTGGTGGGATTGGACGAGATTGATCATGTAATCGAGTTAAGTTTGATAGGGCTTGATCCCTAGTATCCACTACGTTCTGAGATTGATGTTGCTATGACTTTGCTATGCTTAATGCTTGTCACTAGGGCCCGAGTGCCATGATTTCAGATCTGAACCTATTATGTTTTCATGAATATAAGAGTGATTTGGATCCTATATTGCAAGTTGTATGCACCTATTACGTGTCATGAGCCGCATACCCCAAGGTGACAATAATTGGGATTCTTTCCGGTGATTGCCGTAGTTTGAGGAGTTCATGCATTCACCATGTGTTAATGCTTTGCTCCGGTTCTCTATTAAAAGGAGCCCTTAATATCCCTTAGTTTCCAATAGGACCCCGCTGCCACGGAAGGGTAGGACAAAAGATGTCATGCAAGTTCTTATCGCAAGCATGTATGACTACATACGGAATACATGCCTACAATACATTGATGAATTGGAGCTAGTTCTGTCTCACCCTAGTGTGTAACTGTTATATGATCAGTATCATCTAAATCATTATCCATCACCGATCCACGTGCCTACGCTTTACATATACTGAATCTTGCTAGGTTACTATTGCTACTGCTACTGTCACAACTGCTACAAAATTGCTGCTATCACCACTACTGTTACTTTTGCTACTACTATTTGTCGTGCTATTAAACCTTTGCTGCAGAGAGATATCCCAGGTGTGGTTGAATTGACAACTCAATTGTCAAGGCCAATAAATATTCTTTGGCTCCCCTTGTGTCGAATCAATAAATTAGGGTGAAATAATACCCGTGAAGACTGTCGCGATTCCCCTACACTTGTGGGTTATCAAGACCTTTTTCTGGCACCGTTGTTGGGGAGCATAGCTCTATTTATTGTGTTAAGTTGATGATATTCAATTGCCACTATGAAGAATCAGAAAGATATTCGAACTAAGATCGTCCCCTCTCGCACGAGAGAAGGTAAGGAACTGCTATCTAGCTCTGCTTTTGATTCACCTACTGTTTTGAATCAGCTTTTTACACCACCACATGTTGATCATCCTGATATGTCACATGAACTTGATGATGCTACCTCTGAAATTAATGATGATACTATTGCTACACATGTTGAAACTGAAACTGTGGCACTGAATGAATTACTTGATGCCCGTATTGCTAAAGCTAGAGAACTTGAAAATGTTGAATCTGATGAGGACTTTGAATCACCTGTTACACCTTGCTCTCCTAATAGATATAAATTGCCTCATGTACCTGAAGGTTATGTCATCAATAAGGAAAAAGCTAGTGATTTCTTTGCTTGTGAAAATAGAGATGACTTGAAAAAACTACTATGCAAACTGAAATAAAAATCTATGATGGAGAAAATGAAATATGATCCTAAATTTGTTGCTTCTCCTATATTTGTTACTGATAAGGATTATGAATTCTCTGTTGACCCTGTGTTAATTCCTATAGTAGAATCTGATCCTTTTCACGGTTATGAAAAGGAAACTGCTATCGAACACCTTATGAAACTGAATGATATTGCTGCTCTGTTTACCAATGATGAAAAGATGCGCTACTATTATATCCTCAAGCTTTTTCCTTACTTGCTAAAAGGCGAGCCCAAGGAATGGTTTCTATCTCTTGCACCTGGTTGTATGCGTAGTCCCCAGGATATGCTCCATTTTTTTCTGCAAAATATTATCCTGCTCATAAGAAACAAGCTGCCTTACAGGAAATATTTAAATTTGTGCAAATTGAAGAAGAGAATCTCCCTCAATCCTGGGGGAGGCTTCTCTTAGAGCTTTGCCTGATTGTCCTCTTAAGAAAAATGAAATTCTCGATATCTTTTATAATGGACTAACCGATGCTTCTAGGGACTTCCTAGATAGTTGTGCTGGTTGTGTTTTTAGGGAAAGAACTGTCGGTCAAGCTGAAGAATTATTGAATAACATATTGCAAAATGTCGATGATTGGACACTTCCTGAACCACCTAAGGAACCTATTCAAAAGAAGAGAGGTATTCTATTCCTCAACCCAAAAGATATGCAAGAAGCAAAAAGATCTATGAAGGAGAAAGGTATTAAAATTGAGGCTATCAAGAAACTACCACCTATTATAGAAATACATGGACTTGATAACCCGACACAGGTAGTAGAGGTAAACTCCATCCGTTCCTTTAGTGAAAATGATATACCTTACACTAAGTCTCTTGTACAATGCATGAATGAATATGATAATTATGTTGTTAAGCAAGAACACTTCAACAATTATGTTAAGGATCAATTGAGATGTAATGCCATGATGATAGACCGCTTAAGTGACTTGATGTTTAGAATTGCTAATGATGTAAAGGGTCTAGGTAAACATGCTTCTATGGTTCACACCCAACAAGACCAAGTTGCGAAGTCACAAAATGATTTGTTTGCTGAAATAAATAATAATATGAATGATCATTCTGTTAGATTAATGACTAGGGGAGATCGTATGACCCAAGAACATCTTTACCCAGAAGGTCATCCTAAACGAATAGAACAGGATGCCCAGAGAATTAAAGTTGATTCACCTAGTTCCCCTAATAAGAAAAGGAAGAAGAAAAAGGATAGGAACTTGCATGCTCCTAGTGAACCTGTTATAGAAACACCCACTAAGAAACAAAATGATGTTTCTATTTCTGATGTTGAGACATGATGTCTCCTATGCAACATTATTCTTGTAGACTTTGTTGGGCCTCCAAGCGCAGAGTTTTGTAGGACAGTAGCAATTTTCCCTCAAGTGGATTACCTAAGGTTTATCAATCCGTGGGAGGTGTAGGATGAAGATGGTCTCTCTCAAACAACCCTGCAATCAAATAATAAAAAGTCTCTTCTGTCCCCAACACACCCAATACAATGGCAAATTGTATAGGTGCACTATTTCGGGGAAGAGATGGTGATACAAGTGCAATATGGATGATAGATATATGTTTTTGTAATCTGAAAATATAAAAACAGCAAGGTAGCAAGTAACAAAAGTGAGCACAAACGGTATTGCAATACTTGAAAAAAAGGCCTAGGGTACTTTCGCTAGTGCAATCTCTCAACAATGCTAATATAATTGGATCACATAACCATCCCTCAACGTGCAATGAAGAATCACTCCAAAGTTCTTATCTAGAGGAGAACATAAGAAGAAATTGTTTGTAGGGTACGAAACCACCTTAAAGTTATCATTTCCGATCGATCTATCCAAGAGTTTGTACTAAAATAACACCAAGTCATCTTTTCCGACCAATCTATCTAGAGTTCGTACTAAAATAACACCATATGATATGCATCAACCAACTCTAATGTCACCTAGATACTCCAATGTCACCACAAGTATCCATGAGTTAATTATACAATACGCATCAAACAATTTCAGATTCATAATACTCAATCCAACACAAAGAACCTCAAAGAGTGCCCCAAGACTTCTATCGGAGAACGTAGGACGAGAACGTGCATCAACCCCTATGCATAGATTACCCCAATGTCACCTCGGGAATCCGCAAGTTGAGTACCAAAACATACATCAAGTGAATCAATAGAAAACCCCATTGTCACCATGGGTATCCATATGCAAGACATATATCAAGTGTTCTCAAATCCAATATTCAATCCAACAGAACGATATCTCAAAGGGAAAGATTCAATTCATCACAACATGATAGCAACGGAAATCCGACTATATTAACAAAGCCCGTGATACATCAAGATCGTGACATCTCAAGAACATGAGAGAGAGAGAGATTGAACACATAGCTACTGGTACATACCCTCAGCCCCGAGGGTGGACTACTCCCTCCTCATCATGGAGACCATGGGGATGATGAAGATGGGCACCGAAGATGATCTACCCTCTCCAGCAGGGTACTGGAACGCCTCCAGATTGGTTTTTGGTCGATACAGAGAGTTGCGGCGGCGGAACTTCTCGTCTAGGGTTATTTCTGGGGGTTTCTGAATATAAAGGATTTTTGGGCGTCGGTTTCACGCGGAGATAGGCCACGAGTGGACCAGAAGACACCAGGGCACGCCAGAGGGGCCTGGCGCGCCCTAGTTTGGTTGTGCCCACCTCGTGGCTCTTCTGGCCCTCCAACGAAGCTTCTAGTGCTTCTTTTGTTCCAAAAAATCGTCAAAAAGTTCCGTTGCACTTGGAGAACTTTGATTTCTGCACAAAAAACAACACCACGGTAGTTCTGCTGAAAACAGCGTCAGTCCGGGTTAGTTCTAAATAAATCATGTAAAGTGCATCAAAACCATATAAAAGTATTGTAAACATAGGCAATCATGGCATGAATACTTCATAAATTATCGATACATTGGAGACGTATCAGCATCCCCAAGCTTAATTCCTAATCGTCCTCGAGTAGGTAAATGATAAAAGAACTAATTTATAAAGTGTGAATGCTAGCATAATATATAAGTTTTATCATTGATAATTTCAGTCAATTTTCTGGCATCATGACCAGCAACTTTCTCTCATAAAAATCATCATGATAGAGCAATCAATTCACATGTTATGGTTCAAATAATGAATTCTCTTGAAACTTAACAACCTATGTTCTTAGTCACCAAACAATTGCAATTCAACTTATTATCAACAATGTCTAAATAAGAGCTCCACATACTCATCATCATATAGTCTTCTATGATTGCTAGTACTCAAAGCATATTTTTAGAACAAATGGCATCCATCGTAACACAGAGAAAGGTAGGGGCTTAATGTTTCGCCTCCCAACACATTTATCATAGAGATAATTGTCAACAATAATAAGTCATGATCAAATATATTTGACTGGCCATATGTGCCTAGATCTTTCCCCACCACATGATGCTTGCCAACTAATAGATTGAGGTTGGAATAAGGAGTTGACTCAACATGAAAAGTAGGTAACATGAAAGTAAATAGATTGTCCCTTCGCAGAGGAAAGCAGGGATTTGCATATGTGCCAGAGCTCATTGCTTAAAACAGAGATAAATATAATTTTGGGAGGTGCACCCTTCCTATCAACGTTACGACCAATAGTTATCAATATCTTTCATGTTAAACACATTAGCGGCGGTTCCCAAGCGGTAAAAGTAAAGGTTTACTCCCCTCCACCAACAAACACACTCAACGGCTAGCCGAATCCACGGGTACCGTCCATACCAACAACATTCCTGGGGAAGTTTTGTTTAATTATTTGCGTTTTTTTATTTCGGGACTGGGAATCCCTATTACCGCCCCTCTCGTGCAAGGATGAGTGAATAAACGCTCATCATGAGAATAACCCGCTTAACATGGGAGATACTGACCGCCCCCCGTCGCTCCATGAGCGGTCCAGTCACACAAAACAGATGTTTATTTGAATGTTTTGACGTGGCACATGCAAATTTATTTGGAATGGCAGTGAAATACCATATATAGGTAGGTATGGTGGACTCTTATGGAAGAAACTTGGCTCAAGGATTTGGATGCACAAGTAGTATCTCTACTTAGTACGAAGCGTTGGCTAGCAAAAGGTTCTAAACAAACACCACGTGTCGGAGGATCCATAACAATATAACTTCTATGCAAATATACACAACCATAACTCATTACATTGTATTCCTTGTCCAACTTCAACTAATTTTCTCAAGTTTGAAAATAATTAATGGGTATTCACAATCATAGAAGATGTCCAAGATAATATACTTGTATGTGAAAGTTCTCTTCCTTATACTAGTCATCCACGAATTGCTTGTATGACCAATATTGTGATTGTCAAGCTTCAAAAGAATTCACTTTCTAAACCAAATGTGAAGCTACTACTAGGCATGATATGAACATATAATTTCAACTTCATGGTATTCAATTCATTCAACAATTTACTCATAGGATATAAGTGAAGCACAAGAGTAAATGACAAGCCACTCTCAAAAGATATAAGTGAAGATCAATGAGTAGTCAAACAATTAAGTAGCTATGTGAGGACTCTCTTTCAATAAAGATTTTCAGGTCTGAGTATTTTATTCAAACAGCAAACTAAATAAAAATAGCACTCCAAGAATAGTACGTATCATATGGACAAATAAAAATTTAGGCTCAACATAGGCTAACCGATATTTGTTTAATGAAGAGAGGTGGGATGCGTAGCATCCCCAAGCTTAGATGCTTGAGAGTTCTTGAAATATTTACTTGGGGTGCCTTGGCCATCCCCAATCTTGAGCTTTTGTATCTCGTTCAATCCTCTCATATCCCGGTTTCACCTATTCTCAAAAACTTCATCCACACAAAACTTGAAAAGAACTCGTGAGATAGGTTAGTACACATAAGAACAAATCAACACTTCATGTACTACCAAGACAAGTTGCACAATAATTTTCAAACATCCTCTACTGTTTACTATCGTTTCCACAATTTATATCTACCAATATAGGCTATGGAAACTATAGGATAAGTAGATAACAAAACTATGACAGCAATCTGTCCAAACAGAACAGTCTGTAGAAATTTATGAAAACAGTGTACTTCTGAACTAAAAAAATTATGAAAATTTAGGACGCGATCAAGAATTTATATGAGAACACTATGTAAAAATTTCATAAACTTTCCACGTTCCAGTAAAATATGAAAATTCAAACACTACAGAAAAAGTTTCTGTTTTTACTCAGCACACATCAAACATGCAATGCAAGCATCCTAAGGCAATTCTTGGAAATTTTTATTGAAAAACAAGATTATAAATAACACATAACAGAAAATAACAAAATATAATGACAATCCAAGAAAAGCACATATTATGTGACGAATAAAAATATAGCTCTAAGTAAGATATACCGATAATGTTGAAGACGAAAGAGGGGATGCCTTCCGGGGCATCCCCAAGCTTAGGCGCTTGAGTATTCCTTGGACATTATATTGGGGGTGCCTTGGTCATCCACAAGCTTAGGTTATTGTCACTCCTTATTCTCCTCATATCGGTGTCTCACCCAAAACTTGAAAATTTCAATCACACCAAACTTAACGGAACTTCGTGAGATGGGTTAGTATAATACATATAGATCATTCACTTAAGTACTGTCAAGACAAGATTCATAATTGTTCCCACATTATACCTACTGTATTCTACCATTCTCATAATTTATACCACTGAATATAAGTTATGGGAACACTAAAACAAGCAAACTATGCAAGCAAAACAGAATCTCTCAAAAACAGAACAGTCTGTGAAGATCTGTAGTGTAATCATACTTCCCTGTCTCTAAAAATTCTGAAAACTTAGAAAAACCTGAAGAATTTCTATATAAAGTCTGTGTAAAAATTTCATATCATTATCGTGAACCAGTAAAAAACTAAAATTCCAGTACTGGAGTCAAAAGTTTCTGTTTTGGTTCAGCATCAATTCTACTCATCTTGCGAGTCATCCCAAAAGCTTTACTTGGAACTTTATTGAAATAAAAGGCACAAAACATTATTACTACAGTAGCTTAATCATGTTAACACACAAAAACAGAAAGGAAAAGTGTTGGGTTGTCTCCCAACAAGCGCTTTTTCTTTAAAGCCTTTTAGCTAGGCATGATGATTTCAATGATGCTCACATAGGAATAGAATTGAAACATGCAAGAGAGCATCATGAATCTCATGACAAGCACATTTAACTCTAACCCACTTCCTATGCATAGGGATTTTGTGATCAAACAATTTATGGGATCAAGAATCAACTAGCATAGGAAGGCAAAATAAGCATAACTTTGAATCTTTCAACACATAGAGAGGAAGCTTGATATTATTGCAATTCCTACAAGCATATGTTCCTCCCTCATAATAATTTTCAGTCGCATCATGAAGTTATTTCACAATATAACTATCACATAAAGCATTCTTTTCATGATCCACAAGCATAGAAAATTTATTACTCTCCACATAAGCAATTTTCTTCTCATTCATTGTAGTGGGAGCAAACTCAACAAAATAACTATCATGAGATACATGATTAACATAACCACATTCAATATTAAAATCATGATGACAAGTTTCACGGTTACTATCACTCTTTATAGCATACATGGCATCGTCATAATCATCATAGATAGGAGGCATGCCATCATCATAATAAATTTTCTCATCAAAACTTGGGGGACTACAAATATCATCTTCATCAAACATAGCATCCCCAAGATTGTGGCTTTGCATATCATTAGCATCATGGATATTCAGAGAATTCATACTATTAACATTGCAATCATGATCATCATTCAAGGAATTCTCATTAAGTATTTTCATAATTTCTTCCTCTACCAATTGAGCACGATTTTCTGAATCCTTATTTTCACGAAAGACATTATAAAGACGATACAAATGATGCATCCTAAACTCCATTTTTTTGTAGTTTTCTTTTATAAAACCAAACTAGTGAAAAATAGGAAACTAAAAGATTTAATTGCAAGATCTAAAGATATACCTTCAAGCACTCACCTCCCCGGCAACAGCGCCAGAAAAGAGCTTGATGTCTACTACACAACTTTATTCTTCTAGACTTTGTTGGGCCTCCAAGCGCAGAGTTTTGTAGGACAGTAGCAATTTTCCCTCAAGTGGATGACCTAAGGTTTATCAATCCGTGGGAGGTGTAGGATGAAGATGGTCTCTCTCAAACAACCCTGCAATCAAATAATAAAAAGTCTCTTGTGTCCCCAACACACCCAATACAATGGCAAATTGTATAGGTGCACTAGTTCGGCGAAGAGATGGTGATACAAGTGCAATATGGATGATAGATATAGGTTTTTGTAATCTGGAAATATAAAAACAGCAAGGTAGCAAGTAACAAAAGTGAGCACAAACGGTATTGCAATACTTGAAAACAAGGCCTAGGGTACTTTCGCTAGTGCAATCTCTCAACAAAGCTAATATAATTGGATCACATAACCATCCCTCAACGTGCAATGAAGAATCACTCCAAAGTTCTTATCTAGAGGAGAACATAAGAAGAAATTGTTTGTAGGGTACGAAACCACCTTAAAGTTATCATTTCCGATCGATCTATCCAAGAGTTCATACTAAAATAACACCAAGTTATCCTTTCCGACCAATCTATCCAGAGTTCGTACTAAAATAACACCATATGATATGCATCAACCAACTCTAATGTCACCTAGATACTCCAATGTCACCACAAGTATCCATGAGTTAATTATACGATACGCATCAAACAATTTCAGATTCATAATACTCAATCCAACACAAAGAACCTCAAAGAGTGCCCCAAGATTTCTATCGGAGAACGTAGGACAAGAACGTGCATCAACCCCTATGCATCGATTACCCCAATGTCACCTCGGGAATCCGCAAGTTGAGTACCAAAACATACATCAAGTGAATCAATAGAACACCCCATTGTCACCACGGGTATCCATATGCAAGACATATATCAAGTGTTCTCAAATCCAATATTCAATCCAACATAATGATATCTCAAAGGGAAAGATTCAATTCATCACAACATGATAGCAAGGAAAATCCGACTATATTAACAAAGCCCGTGATACATCAAGATCGTGACATCTCAAGAACATGAGAGAGAGAGAGATTGAACACATAGCTACTGGTACATACCCTCAGCCCCGAGGGTGGACTACTCCCTCCTCATCATGGAGACCATGGGGATGATGAAGATGGGCACCGAAGATGATCTACCCTCTCCGGCAGGGTACTGGAACGCCTCCAGATTGGTTTTTGGTTGATACAGAGAGTTGCGGCGGCGGAAATTCTCGTCTAGGGTTATTTCTGGGGGTTTCTGAATATAAAGGATTTTTGGGCGTCGGTTTCACGCGGAGATAGGCCACGAGTGGACCAGAAGACACCAGGGCACGCCAGAGGGGCCAGGCGCGCCCTAGTGGGTTGTGCCCACCTCGTGGCTCTTCTGGCCCTCCAACGAAGCTTCTAGTGCTTCTTTTGTTCCAAAAAATCGTCAAAAAGTTCCGTTGCACTTGGAGAACTTTGATTTCTGCACAAAAAACAACACCACGGTAGTTCTGCTAAAAACAGCGTCAGTCCGGGTTAGTTCTAAATAAATCATGTAAAGTGCATCAAAACCATATAAAAGTATTGTAAACATAGGCAATCATGGCATGAATACTTCATAAATTATCGATACATTGGAGACGTATCAGCATCCCCAAGCTTAATTCCTACTCGTCCTCGTGTAGGTAAATGATAAAAGAACTAATAAATGAAAATGATACTGGGCATGTAGATGCTCAACCAGATAGTAATAAAAAACATGATAATGATGTGGAGATAGAACCTGCGGAGGATCTTGATAACCCACCTCCTAAAAATAAACATTATGATAAGATAGACTTTGTTGCTAGAAAACATGGAAGGGAAAGAGAGCCATGGACAAAAAACCATGCCATTCCCTCGTAAGCCTTCTAAGAATAAAGATGATAAAGATTTTGAATGCTTTGCTTAAATGATTAGACCCGTCTTTTTGCGTACTCGTTTGACTGATATATTGAAAATTCCTCCATATGCTAAGTATATGAAGGATATTATTACCAACAAAAGAAAGATACCCGAAACTGAAATTGCTACTATGCTTGCCAATTATTCTTTTGATGGAAGAATACCTAAGAAGCTAGGTGATCTTGGCATACCCACAATACCTTGCTCTATTAAAAGAAATTATGTTAAAACTGCTTTATGTGATTTAGGAGCCGGTGTTAGTGTTATGCCTTTCTCCCTTTATAAAAGACTTGATTTGAGTAACCTTACACCTACTGAGATATCTTTGCAAATGGCTGATAAATCCACCGCTTTACCTATTGGAATTTGCGAAGACGTTCCTGTTGTGGTTGCAAATGTTATTATCTTGACAGACTTTGTTATTATTGATATGCCCGAGGACGACAATATGTCGATCATCCTTGATAGACCATTCTTAAGTACTGCAGGGGCTGTTACTGATTGCAATAAAAGCAAGGTTACCTTTCATGTCAATGGCAAGCAACATACCATGCATTTTTCAAAGAAGCAAACTTTGGTTAATAATATTAATGTCATTGAGCCTACTCCCACGATTATCATTGGAAGTTTTGCAATTCCTCTACCTACTGTCAAGAAAAAATATTATAATCTTATTGTTGGGGAGATGCAAATCCCCATTGAGGTAACCTAGTGACATATGAAAATTCTTCGGTTTCATGTTACCCGGAAGCGGTTGTTAATAAGACTTGACCAACCTTATTAATGGATCCTTTTTGGAAGGCATGTGATTGATGAATTTAGTACTCACAACTCTCTGTATCAAGAGTTTATCCTCTGTTATTTTCAGTTTATATAAAATAAATTAGCATGATTTTCCGTTTTTCTGTTTTTTCCCGTGCGTAGAAAAATGTCAGAAAATAAAAAGTCTCAGATTGCCACCAAATTTTAACATGAATTTTTCTAGATTAAATAAAAAATTAGCATAAAAATAACAGCAGGGGACTGCACCTGTGGGGCACCACACATCAGGGCGCCCCCCCTAGGCCGCGCCCTGATGGCTTGGGGCCCACAGGGGGGGCCCTACCTTATCCCTTCATCCCACACTCTCTCCTACCTCGAGCAAAAATTTCCTATCCATCTCTCTCTCGTGTTCTTCATCCAGAAAGTGAAATTTTCGATCTCTCTACTCAGAACTCCGTTTCCGAAACTGTTTTGAGGAATTGTTCCTTGGTATGTGACTCCTCCACTCCTCCAATTAGTTTTTGTTTTAGTGGTTTATATTTTGCATAATGTGATGCACTTGGTGCTACAGAAAAATGAGCTTGCATGTTGAATTCATTGAGTCCCAAGTAGTATGAATGCTTGATATGTCCTCTAGGCATCCATCTGAGTAGTTGTTATCAATCTTGCAAAGTTTTATTGACATAAATTTGTGACTCAAAAATTTCAGAAATTTGTGCTTGGGAAGATGAGTTTCTTTAGGAGGAGCTCCTCAAGAGGACTCACCTCGGGTGATTCATCTAGTGGGAAGTCGGTACGGCAAGCTTACATCGAGCCTCGAGATAACCAGATAGTTATGGCTGACGCCAAATCATGCCGATGGCCAAGTGAAGATTTCATGATAGGTGCAGCATTAAGGATGAATTTGACCAATTCATTTATAATACAAGTGTCACTGATTTCCTCGTAGATAAGTGTGTCCAACACTATGACCTTACTCGTACATTCACGCAAGGATTTCGCTATCAATCACATGCTTCTAGAGTGTTTTTTAAACTTTATGATAAATCCTTTAGCATGACTCTAGAAGATTTCTCTATTGCTTGAAAACTTCCACTTTGGGGATCGACCGAGAAACCTTCAAAAACTGATTATAACATGTTTCTCGAGAGTCTATGCGTTGGAGAAGATAGGGGAGTAACACAGGCAAGAATTAAAAGTATACAGTTTCCATCTATTCGCTACTTTGCACTGTCTAATGGGAAATGCATAGTAGGGAAACAAGATTGTAGTGCTTTATGTGCTCCTGATTTAAGCCTTATTCACACTGCTGTAACTGGTGAACAACACTATAACCTTGGTGCCATTGTTTTCCGAAGGTTGAATTCTAACTCTAGCAATGGTGATTTGTATGGAGGGATTTATGCCTCCCGTGTAGCTGCAAAACTAAGAGTGTCGCCTCAACCTAATGACCCTATCCTCCCTGAAAGATATTTAGACTTTGACGCTATGCATTATCATGATTTTATTGTAAACCGCGCTAAGGGTTATGAGCATAATTTAATATTTGAGAAATATACGCCTGTGTCTGTCACTTTGCGTGCACCTGCCCTCTTTAACTTTCAGGCTCGATAGCGTTATTATGTTCTTGAGGAGGAGGTGCGGGAATACAAAGCTGCAGTGGAGGCTACTCGTTTAGCGAAGGAGGCGACCAAGAACGCCTCCATAAGCTATCATTTTAACCATTTCCCAGACTATCAGTGGTGATCCCCAAGTTAGGCAAACGCCTAAGCTTGGGGGAGTACGTATTTCTCACCGACATTATATTCATGTTCACACACTTCATATAAATTGTCGGTGTTCATCCTCTTTCATTCTATATCCATATTAGTTTTATTTTTCCGCTTTCTTCTTGTGTGTTTGAAAAACTTTGGAAAACCCCAAAAATATTTCTCGCTTCTTTTTAGTTTCTTTTCTTGTTTTAATTATCTTAGTACTAAAAAGAAAACCCAAAAAGATTTCCTTTGCATGTTGGGAGCTTTCCCGTGTAAATAGTTTTTCTCGTTATTGTTTTCCCTTAGTTTATTTGCTTGCTTGAGAAAAAACAAAAACTCCAAAAATATTTCAGTGTGTTTCTCTGAATTTCTTTCCTTTTTGTTGAGTCTTTGAAAGGAGAAGACCACGATGAAAATTTTGAGTGGCTCTTATATGCTTTATTGTTGATCTCACAGAGAGCCAATATTACCTTGTCTTCTCCTTTGTCCAAAACTGCCCTGCAGATTCTAGCTTAGTCCACGGCATTCTTGCACTAGTATTATTATCACATCATTCGGTCATGCAAGTGAAAGGCAATAATGACGATATTTGACGAAGTGATCGTGGCAAGGGAAGCTGGTATGAACTCTTTTTGTTTTCCGTTTTTGTAAATATGTTTAGCTCGTTGGATCTCGATTCAGTATATTATGAGTGAACATGTTCATGATGACAATTAGAGATTATAGATTTTCATGCCATGCTTAAACAGCTAGTAGTGAATAATGATTTATCTTATAGATCAACATGCATTAAAATGGTTATGATGTGGTATGGTAGTATGGTATTTCCCTCTGAGAAATTCAAGCGTCTTGACTTGGCCCATGTGCAAACATGTAGTTGATTCAAAACCAATGCAGCCTTCATGATGTTTAAATTCAGAGTGTTCATATCCTACTCATGTTATGTCCAATGTTAATTATTCACAATGCATGCCCATGACCGTCTTTGCTCTCTAGCTGGTGGCTTCCCAACCTATTGCTAGCCTTCACCTGTACTAAGCGGAAATGCTGCTTGTGCATCCAAAACCTTTAAACCAATTTATTCCACATGAGTCCACCATACCTACCTATAAGCGGTATTACCCTGCCGTTCTAAGTAAATTTGCATGTGCCATCTCTAAACATTCAAATAAACATCTATTTTGTGCATGCATCTCGCTCATGGAGCGACGAGGCGGTCAGTATTTTCCATGCTAAGTGAGTTATTCCCAGGACGGTCGTTTATTCGCTGTCATTGCATGAGAGAGGCTAGTAAAAAGGATGTCCAGTCATGTATAATCAAAAATTACTTAAACAAAACTCCTTGGGATAGTTGATATGTTTGCAGGCATCCGTGGATTCGGTCAGCCTTGGTTTGTGTATGGATAGTGGATAGGAGTAAACTTTACTATTCTTTTTGGGAACCGCCAATAATGAGTTTAGCATGGAAGATATTGAAAACCTTTGTCGTAACGTTGACAAGAAAAGTGCACCACTCAAAAACCATATTCCAATTCTATTTTAAAACCTGAGCTTTGGCACCTCTGCAAATCAATGCTTCCCTCTGCGAATGGCCTATCTATTTATTTTTATGTTGAGTCATCATCCTCTTACTAAAAGCACCAGCCCTGAGAGCACTATTGTCATTTTTATACAATGAGTCTAGTTGATGTTGGATACGAGCATGATTGGATCTTTTCTATTCTGAATTATAATGTTTAGTTGCTGCTTGAACCTCAGAGGTGCTCTCCATTTTTGTTTTGCGGTCTCAGAAAGGGCTAGCAAAATACCATGTCACCATATTATATCATGATCGTCTTGATAAGTTGTTGGCATGCGAGATATCTTATTATTTGCTTGCTAGTTGGTTATGTATTGCCATGAGTTGACATGATGCCTAATTGCTATCATGGATGTGGTTATTTATAATTTATGCTAAAAACTTGAACCCTAGCTAAGCATGTGTATAACGACGAGAACAAAAGAGTTTGTAAAAGTTTTCTTTATCACTTTTAGTTTGTCAACTGAATTGCTTGAGGACAAGCAATGAATTAAGCTTTGGGGAGTTGATACGTCTCCAACGTATCTACTTTTCCAAACACATTTGCTCTGGTTTTGACCTCTAATTTGCTTGATTTGAATGAAACTAACCCGGACTGACGTTGTTTTCAGCAGAACTACCTTGGTGTTATTTTTGTGCAGAAATAAAAGTTCTCGGAATTGGACAAAACTTTTTGTGAATTATTTTTGAGAAGTATGATGAATTATGGAGCGAAGACCTGTCGGAGGGGGTGCCAGGGGGCCACCACACATCAAGGCACCCCCCTAGGACATGCGTTGGTGGCTTGTGGGGCCCTCGTGGCTCCTCTGACCCTAATTCCAGTCCTATAAAATCACGTCTTCGGAGAAAAACGGAGAGAAGTTTTCATCGCGTTTCACGAGACGGAGCTGCCGCCACCTCCTGTTCTTCCTCGGGAGGGCTGATCTGGAGTTCGTTTGGGGCTCCGGAGAGGGAAAATTATCGCCTTCGTCATCACCAACCCTTCTCCATCAACACCACCATGATGTTCACCACCGGGAGTGAGTAATTCCTTTGTAGGCTTGCTGGACGGTGGTGGGATTGGATGAGATTGATCATGTAATCGAGTTAAGTTTGATAGGGCTGGATCCCTAGTATCCACTATGTTCTGAGATTTATGTTCCTATGACTTTGCTATGCTTAATGCTTGTCACTAGGGCCCGAGTGCCATGATTTCGGGTCTGAACCTATTATGTTTTCATGAATATAAGAGTGATTTGGATCCTATCTTGCAAGTTGTATAATTGGGATTCTTTCCGGTGATTGCCGTAGTTTGAGGAGTTCATGTATTCACCATGTGTTAATGCTTTGTTCCAATTCTCTATAAAAAGGAGGCCTTAGTATGCTTTAGTTTCCAATAGGACCCCGCTGCTAGGAAAAGGCCCAAATCTTTAACGGGACGCTAAGAGGCTGAAAGATAGACCTGACAGTAAACGGTCCAATCCCATAATGGGTCGTTAACAGGCCGAAAGAACTTCAGGACGTAATTGGTCCCATAAATATAGCGAACAATTAACGGGCCGGAAGTGCCGATTTGTCGCAGTGACGACGAAAGGAAAACAGGTCGTTAATGGGCTGAATTGATACCCTCCTTACGGGTCGTGGATAAAAATGGGCCATGTGCAAGCAAGTTGTTATTGGGCCAGCCCATTTACACTAAATGGGCCTTTGTTGGGTCGTCCGACGTGTCAACATATCATAGGATCCTCTCGTCCAATGGGTGGTTCACATCTATCGTGACGTAGAACTGGCATGTGGTTCCTTTGGCGGATGAGAAAATGACACGTGGAAAATCATCATTGGATGGAGCCGTTAACGGGTATCAGATCCAAAACCGGCACCCGATAGCTTACGGCAACCCGTTACGGTGGCTGCCACGTGTCGGTTACCCTTGACAAAATCACTTCTACGACGCGCCATTTATCATCATGGAAGTGGACACTTCCGTGATGATAATTTGAGTATAGTCATGGAACACTTCTACGACATCATAGGTATGACTATCTTCATTCTGTCATCAAATTGTCATGGATGCACATATGTGACAGAAAACTAGACCTACTATAACAAACATGTATCATCACGAAAGTGGTTTTATTTTGTAGTGACCCCCGAAGCAAGACCCAAAACAAAGTTATCACCACCGCAAGCCTCTGTTCTTCCTCGATCCCATCTGGAGGCCTTTTTTGGTACTCTGTCGTGTGGGGAAACCATTAGGGAGGCAATCTACATTGACTTTGCTGCCTCCATAATGATGTGTGGGTAGTTCAAAGACGACACATCAAGCAGAGACCCTTCGTCGAAACTGTGTGCGATGCATGAATCGCAAACGGTATAGTTCAAGCTCCGTCACCAATGGCACAAACTGTGTGCGATGGTGGATCCATCAAATACGATTCATAAAATAGTTGCGTGTGCGATCCACGGCAGACAGTTTGTTCTTATGAACTGTTTGGGATTAGCGAAGATAACAGAAACAGTTAACAAAACTACGTACGTGTGCGAAGTACGGCATACAGTTCACTCGGATAAAATGTTTGTGCTGGTCCAGCAGAACACAAACGGGTTAGCGTAAGAAGGTGTGTGTGATATGCAACAAACGGTTCATTCATCGGAATTGTGTGGGAAGACCACTAATAACAGAAACGATTCATCCGGACAAGTTCTGTGTGTTGTGGGGAGACTGTTGCTGCCAAACAATTGTCAGCGATTGATGAAATCATTACCAACGGTACGTATGGAAGTGTCATTTGCCCGTATTAATATTGCAGAAGTTTTATTATTATTACCAGACTGACTACGCATCAACTATTCTTCCTCTCTCATGTCTTGTCACCGCATTTTTGCCTGATAAATTCCAGTGCACGCTTCGGCACCGCACAGCCGTTTCTTTTGGCCATGTTCCCGCGTGGAACCGCGCATGTTCCCACGCAAGCTTCCCCGTCGGTTTCCTGCCAGAAGCAAATGAGCATAAGAGCCGGCGCGCGACACACGCGGATCCACACCTAGTGCAGCCTAGCCCATCTATGAAGCATGCCAACCCGACCAAGCGTCGCCTCTTCCATCAACCTCCTCGATGACGAAAATGATCTGGTGCAGGCGCAATGTCATGTCGAGGCCGATTGCGTGTCCGGCAATGCGCTGGACAACGTTGTGCTGCGCGTCAAAGCAAGGGTTGAGCAGACCCTTGGTGCAGGGCGCGGCAGCGCCGCCGAGCAACATAGCCGCCTCATCACCAAGAGGCTGCAGCGCGCCGCACAAGAAGATGATCGGTGGTGCTCCGTAGAGCAAAACATGCGCGTCCGCGCCAAGAGGGCAAGGCGCGCCGCACAGCAAGAGTGATGGAGGGCTACAGAGCAAGAGGCGCGGCGCACGGCAGAGCAAGCACGGTTCCATCCCCGCTTGCCTGCTATACCACCCGACATGACATTGTAGCTGTGTCCAAGGCACGTCAGTAGCCCAATTTCTCGCCAGGAATGGGCAGCGACCATCTGCGCCGTACTTGCACCAAAGCCCAGCCACACCGTACTTGCATCGGATGCCGACCGCGCCTTTCGCATGGATCGCGCCATTCGCCTTGTCTGCGGCCCCCTCGATGCCAATGGGCTCATAGGTAGGCTCGAGTTCCTCCTTGGCCCAGGTGTCCAGCCGGGAGCAGTAGAAAAAAATGGCCGTCACATCCCCGAGATGGTAATCTCCAATGAAATAGCCAGCTTGGAGCTCGAGATCGAGCTCCAGCTCTACCTCGAGCGTGTAAACCGCATGGACGAACGCCTGACCGTGTTCAGGCACAACCAAGAGCTTCCGTAGGTTAGGGTGTAGTCACGAACACGTTTTATTTTGTTGAATCGTTTTGATGTCGATCCCGATGTCTGGACAACAATCACAATATTGATATGTTTCGATGTGTGAATGATTTATGTTCTATTGTTATGTTTCAATATGTGTAAATGGCTAACAGCTCGAGCCAGAAAATCGGTATGAAAACAGATAGAAATGTGAAACTAATAATATATATTAATTGTTCAATAGCTCATTGAAGACATGATACATATACAGTATATATCATCACATATACGTGATGATAGTACTTAACTAATACGTACAATGAATAAAAACTAAACTAATAATAACCCCTCGTTGAGCGGGGAGCAGTAAAGCGGCAGCCTCTCTCCATCGGCTCCCTGGTGCAGGGTGGCTTCCCAACGCGTAGGGAGTTCGCCGCCTCCTCCGCCTCGCAGCGCTCGACGTGTCGATCAGCCTCTTAGTGGCGGAGGCGCGCGACCATGCAGGACATTTCACTCGGCGCCCACCGGAGCTCCTTGGCGGTTGCATGCTCGAGCTTATCGGCCCACGCCCACGTAGCGGTGAGGCGCCTAATGCCTCTGGATTTCATCGTGTGGTACTGGCTGTCTTCATACAACTCCTCCGCTCGTCTACGCGCTCGCCGCCAAAGATCCAGCTCCTCCTTTTCTGATGCGGCACTAAGGGCATTCTAGGCTGCGAGATTCCTTGTGCGCTCCTCAGCCCACTCCTTCTTGAACGCCACCTGCCTGGCTCTCTCAGTCGGCAGCAGCGGCTTCCAGAAAGCCAGATTGTACTGGCCCCAAAACCTTCAGTTGGGGGATCTGGCCCGACCTCGTCTGGGGGTGCGAAGGGTCCTCCTCGTCGCTGCATTTCGCCCTGTCCTCGCGGGGTGGCGCCTCCTTCTCTGCTTGTGCACAGACCAGCCACGCCATGGCAGAGTTTTGTGCGAGGGGTGGGGGGAGAGACGAGAGAATGAAGACGGGATGACGTCTC
Source organism: Elymus sibiricus (assembly GCA_039707655.1). Lineage (NCBI taxonomy): Eukaryota > Viridiplantae > Streptophyta > Magnoliopsida > Poales > Poaceae > Elymus > Elymus sibiricus. The sequence continues at coordinate 212,010,840 of CM077665.1, read as the reverse complement.
GACGGGCACCATTTATAGGCGGCTGGAATCTTGATCGACGCCAGCAGAAAAAACGGGGGGATGACGCGCCGGTCGCCAGAATTCAATGGCTCAATTGCACACGATTTCCTAGTCAACAGTCGTGTGTGACTTAACATCACCGACAGTTCCCAATGCATGACCGCGTGTGATTAATAGCCCGCGAAAATTGGCTTTCAAAACTCGAAACGCGAAACAGAGTGTCAATCATGTGGGACACGTTTGTCTTGCCAAATATTTACATTTTCTATCCAAATGTAATGCATGCGTACCATTTGTGTTACGGAAGCAAGTCTAGTACTTTAACCCTGACATCTTGTCCCCATGTCGGGAAATCATTCATATTTTCATGTACTTCAAAGCATTTTTTTATTTTTTGAATTTAGTAACCTAGATTATCAATGCGTGTGTCCAAACCGTTACTCAAGATGTTTGGAAATCCTTCAAATTTATTGCATGGGGCTTATATACAGAAGTAAATAGTATGTAAATACGATTTTTCAACCAGTTTTTGCTTCATCTTGCATGTTTGTGTGTTTTAGTTTTGAACTATGACCATTAAATTTCTAGAAACTAACTTAATGTATGAAAATGACAATAGAACGCCGAAATTTTTCAAATTTTAGGATGTCGGTCGTATTCGTGCATTGTAACGATGAAAAAAAAACTAGGCCGAATGTGACAGCGATTGGTGGTTCGTCGTCACACAAGGCCCCATGTTCCCTCTCGGAACCACGCGCCTTCGTGTGATGCTCCGGTTTGTGAGAAGCATGTGTCTCAAGCTGGCAATGGGGATTACTCGGGTGGGTATTGGCATCCCATCCATGTCCCCATCATCGCCCTCCCATCCCCCGTCCAAATCTCCGTACCCATGCGCGGGGATAAAAAGTTTGCCATCCCTGTCCCCACTGGGTTCTTTATCTCCGTGGGGAAACCCACACATGCATTTAAGAACAACCTTTGATAGTGTTTTGTTAGAAATATATAGTATTTCAATGTAGTAAACAATATGTTGTGGTTAGACTTAGGGATTTTTGGGCCAAAGGGGTGGAATGTGTGGAAATTTGGGTGACTGGTGGCGCAAGTTACGTGGGGTCTACTAATTTCAGAACCCACATGTAAGTACTTCATGGGTAAAGCGGGATGCTATCACATCCCCATCCCCGCCCTGCATGCTAGGTAAGGTATTTGACCCACCATCTTCCCCATGGGCATTCAAGCTGGCACTTCTGCGTGCCCTAATAGAGTAATTACCCATGGGGATGAGGGTAACGGTTAACCATTGCCAGCTTGACATGTGTCAAAGCTTACACTACTACAGGATGGTCCAAAGACTACACATCAATCAGAGATTACCTCGAACAATACATTACATTGACCACGACATTTGGCCCCATATCGGGAAATCATGCATATTTTCATGTTCTTCGAAGCATTTTTCATCTTTTGAATTTAAAAACATAGATTCACAATGCTTGTGTCCAAATCGTTACTCAATATGTTTGGAACTCCTTCAAATTTATTGCACGTGGCATATACACGGAAGCAAGTAGTACATAAATATGCTTTTCCAGTGGTTTTTGCTTCATCTTGCTTGTTCATGTGTTTCAGTTTTGAACTATGGCTATTAACTTTCTGGAAACTAACTTAATGTATAAAAATGCAAATAGAACGCCGAATGTTTTTAAAATTTTAGGATGTCGGTCGTATTCGTACATTGTAACGATGAAAAAAACTAGGCTGAATGAGGCAGCGATTGGCGGTTCATCATCACACAAGGCTCTATGTTCCCTCTTGGAACCATGACCCTTCCTGTGATGCTCCGGTTTGTGAGAGGCATGTGTCAAAGCTTACCTCAAACAAGCTGTTACATTAATCACGACATGTTGGCCCCATGTCAGGAAATCATGCAGATTTTCATGTACTTCAGAGAATTTTTTAAATTTTTTAAATTTAAAAACCTAGATTCCCAATGCGTGTGTCCAAACCGTTACTCGAGATGTTTGGAAATCCTTAAAATTTATTGCACATGGCATATATAGGGAAGCAAGTAGTACATAAGTATGGTTTTTCTAGTAGTTTTTGTCGGATTTCAGGCTCCGCAAAACCCTCAAGGTTCGAACACAGGGGCGTGTGCGAAGATCCCCCGCAGCTTCGCCCTACCTAACTCACTACTCGATGGTTAGGACGATGAACTCGCACGATGACGAGGAAGAAGATGCACATGACGATTTACCCAGGTTCGGGCCGCTGCGAAGCGTAAAACCCTACTCCTGCTTTGGTGGATTGCCTCTCGAGGAGGTGTGGTGGATGAACTAGTACCGTGGTGAGCGGCCTCGTGAGGGCACTCGAGTGGTGTTCTTGGCTCTCTACTTCCCTTGTTGTCTCTCTGGTTCGTCCCCCTCTTCCACGGTGCAACCTAGCCTCTATTTATAGCAGCGGCTCGGGTCCTCTTCCCTTATCGCAATGGCGGGAAGGGATCCGACAACGGCCAAATTCGAAGGGGGACAGGAGTACATCCCCGCCCTGCCCAAAGGTGGTCTTCGCCTGCAAAGTGGCTGCCGATGATGCAGAGGTGGGCTCGGCGATGACATCCGTCCTGCTGGGCTCGTGGTCGTGGTCTTGTTGCATCGGAATGGAAACCTTTGGGCGGCGCTTTGGGAACCCGCGTACGTCCTTGCTCCCTTTGCACCAAAGGGGAAACTGCACCGTCTGGCGCGCTGGTGCCCGCCTGTCCTTCCTTGCGTCATCCTTGACTCCTGAGGCTGGGTTCTGCATAGAGATCTCCGCCACTCCGGAGGGGGCCTGAGGAGGCCCACTCCAGAGGGGGCCTGAGGAGGCCCACTCCTTGCTGGTCTTGGTGCTGCCTTCCTCCCGAGGGCCTTGTCTTGAGTGGGGCCGCGCCAGCCGCGCTTGGATGACGAGGTGGGCCATGCCCTGGGCCGCAGGCAGGCAGGTCTGGGTACCCCCGTTCCCAGAATGCCGACAGTAGCCCCCGGGCCCAAGGCGCGCTTGAGCCGGCTTTTGGGTGAAGCTGCTGAGGACGGCCCGAAGCGTCGCGGGCCCCAAATGCCTACGAGCCAGGACTGGCGCGCGTCGTGCGGTTGGTGTCGGGCGTCTAACGCCCCCCTCCCCCGGTCACCGCTCGAATCGACAAAAGCCTGACTTCCAGTGCCGAGCCATTACTTCTTTCCTATGCTGCGCACGTGCTCTTACTCCCAGATCCCCGGCCTTAGCAGAGACCTCTCCAGATCCCGGTGCCGCTCCGTCCTCCTCCTTGCCGCGCTGGCCCCGCGAACTTCCCGATGGCTCCCGCCGGCAAGTCGAAGCCAGAGGCCGAGAGCTCGGCCTCCGCTCCCATCTCACCGGCGCTCTCGGAGTCCACCATTGCCAAGGACGGAGACCTCGTCCCGGTCCTCCCGTCAACGGCAGACGGGACCAACGAGTGGGGGCGGACCTTGATATGGGGCGGCTCCTCGGAGAAGCGGCCTTCATCCAGGTCGGCCTATCCTTTCTTTCTCCATAGCATCTTCGCTGGGCTCGTCCCACCCTTCTCCAAGTACTTCACCGCCGTCCTCGACCACTACGGGATCCAAGCCCTTCATCTCCAACCCAACTCCGTCCTGCTCTTGTCCGTCTTCGCCTTCTACTGCAAGGCTTTCGTCGGTGTGAAGCCTTTGGTGGCCCTCTTCCGCCATTTCTTCAGCTTGCGTGTGCATGACGGCGCTCAGCAGTCGGCGTGCGTCTCCTTCATCGCGGTCCAGAGCGGTAACATGCTCTTAAAGGCCGGGAAGAAGGTGGAGAACTTCAGGCACCGCTGGGTCTTCATGGATCTCAAGAGCACCAACCCCCGCTTGGATCTGCCGAAGGGGCTGCCGGAGAAGACCCCCATGTGGAGCTCCGCGAAGCTTTCCGACCCCCGGGCCAGGCCCGTCCTGGAGTGGATTTCTCGCAATATCAGTGCCAAGAAGTTGACTGGGGGGATTATAGTGAAGGAGGTCTTGAAGCAGCGCCTGGCACCCCTCCAGTCGCATTCGAGGCCCTTGTGGGAATACCGGGGCAGCTGCGACGACCTCAGGCTTCAGTCTGCCCCCATGCCCTCCGGGGAGCTGAGCAAAGTTGTAACAACCCTGCTCAACAGCGACCCCAGAGATTATCCCGAAGACTGCACCCCATTGTACTGTCGCGACGACGGAGCCGATCTGGTCGCCGCGATGCCTGTCGTCAACGAACTGGGGCTCTCCCCAGCTGAGGGCCTTGGCTCCCCAGTGATGGTGTCCTCCGGCGACACCACGGGCGGGGAGGATTCGGAGAAGACAGCGGACGACGACCTGGTGGAGGCGTCTCCCCCGCCGCAGAGCATGCTCTTGCGTGACCTTGAGGACGACGACGGTGTTGGTGAAGCTTCTGCTGCAGGTTCTCCGCGTCCCGCCAAGGTCCTCAGGGGGCCGGGGCCGGCCCCTCGTGCCACACGGTCCGCCTGCCTGGCAACCCACAGGAAGCGTGGGGCGGAGTCTCCTCTGGTGGATCTTGCTTCCGCCGGCAAGGCGGTCGAAGCGCCCGTCTCGCCCCTGCCCGAATCGCAGCTCGTGGGCGAGGTGGACGGGTCCGGGGCCGGAGCGGCTCCTCCGGCCGCTGTCCTTGCAGAGAATGCCCTTGCCTCCCGACGCGGCGGCGCCCTCGTGGAGAGAGGTGTGGATGCTCCCGCCGTCGTCGAGGTGGAGAGGAATAGGAAGTGGGTCGGCGTCGAACAGTAAGTAGTCCCGCCTAACATTGGCCGCCTGCCGGTAGCTCGCGCGCTGATGATCCCTTCTTTGCTTGGTACCCAGGAATGTCGTTGTGCCGAAGATGAGGAAGAAGAAAGCGGGCGTCAAACCGAGGGTGCTCTCCGACGCATCACCCGCTCCTGTCGCCTTGTCGTCGCCTGACGAGGCACCTGACGCTGCGGGTGTGGGGGTGATACGTCTCCAACGTATCTATAATTTTTGATTGTTCCATGCTATTATATTATCTGTTTTGGATGTTTTATATGCATTAATATGCTATTTTATATTATTTTTGGGACTAACCTATTAATCTAGAGCCTAGTGCCAGTTTCTGTTTTTTCCATGTTTTTGAGTATTGCAGATAAGGAATATTAAACGGAGTCCAAACGGAATAAAATCTTCGGAATGATTTTTCTTGGAACAGAAGAAACCCAGCAAACTTGGAGATGAAGGCAGGAGACCTGCCGTGGCATCACAAGCCACCAGGGTACGCCCTAGGGGAGGGGGGCGCGCCCCCCAGGCTTGTGGCCCCATGGCAGCCCTCCTAACCCTATACTTCGGCCTATAAATTCCCAAATCTTCCCTGGATACTAAAAAGAGCCATGAAAATACTTTCCCGTCGCCGGAAGCCTCTGTTCCCATGAGATCCAATCTTGGAGCCTTTTCCGGTAATCTGCCGGAGGGGGAATCGATCACGGAGGGCATCTACATCAACTCCATTGCCCCTCCGATGATGCGTGAGTAGTTCACCACAGACCTTCGGGTCCATAGCTAGTAGCTAGATGGCTTCTTCTCTCTCTTTGTTCTTCAATACCATGTTCTTCATGATCTTCATGGAGATCTATCCGATGTAATACTCTTTTGCGGTGTGTTTGTCGAGATCCGATGAATTGTGGGTTTATGTTCAGATTATCGATGAATATTATTTGAATCTTCTCTGAATTCTTATATGCATGATTTCATATCTTTGCAAGTCTCTTCGAGTTATTGGTTTGGTTTGGCCAACTAGATTGGTAATTCTTGCCATGGGAGAAGTGCTTAGTTTTGGGTTCAATCTTGCGGTGTCCTCACCCAGTGACAAAGTAGGGGTATCGAGGCACGTATTGTATTGTTGCCATCGAGGATAAAAAGATGGGGTTTTCATCATATTGCTTGAGTTTATCCCTCTACATCATGTCATCTTACCTAATGCGATACTCTGTTCTTCATGAACTTAATACTCTAGATGCAGGCAGGAGTCGGTCGATGTGTGGAGTAATAGTAGTAGATGCAGAATCGTTTCGGTCTACTTGACACGGACGTGATGCCTATATGAATAATCATTGCCTTGGATATCTACATAATTATTCTCTTTTCTATCAATTGCTCGACAGTAATTTGTTCACCCACCGTATTATTTTCCTTCATGAGAGAAGCCTCTAGTGAAACCTATGGCCCCCAGGTCTATTTTCCATATTATATTTTCAGATCTATAAACCAAAAATACCTTGCTGCAATTCTTTTTACTTTTGTTTTACTTTTCGTTTTAGCAATCATATATATATATATATATATATATATATATATATATATATATATATATATATATATATATATATATATATATATATATATATATATATATATATCAGATCTCATCCTTGCAATTAACCGTGAAGAGATTGACAACCCCTTTATAGCGTTGGGTGCAAGTGTTTGATTATTTGTGTAGGTACATCCATTGGTGACTTGCTTGTATCTCCTACTGGATTGATACCTTGGTTCTCAACAACTGAGGGAAATACTTATCTACTTTGCTGCATCACCCTTTCCTCTTCAAGGGAAACCCAACGCATGCTCGAGAAGTAGCAAGAAGGATTTCTGGCACCGTTGCCGGGGAGATCTACATCAAGCCTACCAAGTACCCATCACAAACTCATCTCTTGCATTTACATTAGTTGCCATTTGCCTCTCGTTTTCCTCTCCCCCACTTCTAAAACGATTTTCATAAAATACCAAAAAGATTTGCCTTTTTATTCGCCCTTCTTCCGTTCGTCTTTTCGTTTGCTTTTTGCTTGTGTGTTAAATCGATTGCTCGTCCTTATGGCCCAACCCAAAAGCTTTGATCCTTATCTTTGGAAGTTGGAAGATATTGAGGATAATGTTAAAAGTTTCATGTCACTCCAACTTGACCACAATAGTTTCTTTAGGAACGAGCTTAGAGAACAAAAGACTATGTGGGAATACATGAATAAGGAACTTGATGATATGTCTAAGGAGTTTTATAGTTTGAAATCTCAGTTTGCTCATCTTGAAAATTTAGTAGGCCAAATTTCTGATAAACAAGCTACCTTAGTCAATAAAATGGCCATGAAACCAGAATCTTTTAATAATGATGAAGATCTTAAAGTGATTGATGTGACTCCCATTGAATCTTTGTTTTCTAATACAAATCTTGATAAAGATGGGACTGGAGATAAGTCAACTTTAGTTAAAAGGCGTCCCAATGATTCGGAGTTTATAGATCTTGATGCTAAGATTCATAAAAGTGGGATTGAAGAGGTCAAAACTTTAGATAGCAATGAACCCACTCTTTTGGATTTCAAGGACTTTAATTATGATAGTTGTTCTTTGATTGATTGTGTTTCCTTGTTGCAATCCATGTTGAACTCTCCTCATGCTTATAATCAAAATAAGGCTTTTACTAAACATATCGTTGATGCTATGATGAAATATTTTGAAGAAAAACCTGAGTTGGAAGTTTCTATACCTAGAAAGCTTTATGATGAGTGGGAACCTACTATTAAGATTAAAATTAAAGATTATGAGTGCCATGCTTTGTGTGATTTGGGTCCTAGCGTTTCCACGATTCCAAAAACTTTATGTGATGTGCTAGGTTTCCGTGAATTTGATGATTGCTCTTTAAATTTGCATCTTGCGGATTCCACAATAAAGAAACCTATGGGAAGGATTAATGATGTTCTTATTGTTGCAAATAGGAATTATGTTCCCGTATATTTCATTGTTCTTGATATAGATTGCAATCCTACATGTCCTATTATTCTTAGTAGACCTTTCCTTAGAACGATTGGTGCAATTATTGATATGAAGGAAGCAAATATTAGATTCCAATTTCCATTAAGGAAAGGCATGGAGCACTTTCCTAGAAATAAAATAAAATTACCTTATGAATATATTATGAGAGCTACTTATGGATTGCATACCAAATATGACAATACCTAGATCTATTGCGTTATGCCTAGCTAGGGGCGTTAAACAATAGCGCTTGTTGGGAGGCAACCCAATTTTATTTTTATGCTTTTGTTTTTGCTTATGTTCTTGAGTATTTTGCACATTATTACCTCTGTAGTAATTGTGTTTTCTTTTTTAAATTAGTGTTTGAGCCAAGTAAGACCTTTGGGATGGTCTACGGTGTTTGTGATTTGATTTTGCTGAAAAACAGAAACTTTTGCTCTCAGTCCAAGAATTTTGTAAATTCACTGGAACGTGATTTTGATCTGAAATTTTTACACAACATTTATATAAAAATTTACCTGATTGTCCTAATCTTTCAGAATTTTTGAGGTTACAAAAGTATTCGAAGTCTATAGACTGCTACAGACTGTTCTGTTTTAGACAGATTCTGTTTTCTTTGTGTTGTTTGCTTATTTTGATGTATCTATGGGTTGTATCGGGGGGTATGAACCATGGAGAAGTTAGAATACAGTAGATATTACACCAAAATAAATAAATAATGAGTTCACAACAGTACCTAAAGTGGTGATTTATTTTTCTTATACTAACGGATCTCATGAGTTTTCTGCTGAGTTTTGTGTTGTGAAGTTTTCATGTTTTGGGTAAAGATTTGATGGACTATGGAAAAAGGAGTGGCAAGAGCCTAAGCTTGGGGATGCCCAAGGCACCCCAAGCCATATTCAAGGATATCAAAGAGCCTAAGCTTGGGGATGCCCCGGAAGGCATCCCCTCTTTCGTCTTCAATCCATCGGTAAATTTACTTGAGGCTATATTTTTATTCACCACATGATATGTGTTTTGCTTGGAGCGTCTTGTATGGTATGAGCCTTTGCTTTTTAGTTTGCCACAATCATCCTTGCTGCACACATCTTTTTGAGAGAGACACGCTGAATCGTGAATTTATTAGAATACTCTATGTGCTTCACTTATATCTTTTGAGCTAGGCAATGTTGCTCTAGTGCTTCACTTATATCTTTTTAGAGCACGGTGGTGTTTTATTTTATAGAAATTATTGAACTCTCGTACCTCACTTATATTATTTTGAGAGTCTTTAAACAGCATGGTAATTGGTTTAGGTTATGAATTTGGTCCTAATATAATGGGCATCCAAGAGGGATATAATAAAAACTTTCATATTAAGTGCATTGAATACTATGAGAAGTTTGATTCTTTGCATATAGTTTTGAGATATGAAGATGGTAATATGAGAGTCATGCTAGTGAGTAATTGTGAATTGGATGAAATACTTGTGTTAAAGTTTGTGATTCCCGTAGCATGCACGTATGGTGAACCGTTATGTAACGAAGTCGGAGCATGATTTGTTTAATGATTGTCAACCTTTGTGTGAGGGTAGGGAGCGCGCGATGGTTAACTCCTACCAACCTCTCCCCTAGGAGCATGCGTCTAATACTTTGCTTCGATAACTAATAGACTTTTGCAATAAGTATGTGAGTTCTTTATGACTAATGTTGAGTCCATGGATTGTACGCACTCTCACCCTTCCACCTTTGCTAGCCTCTCTAGTACCGCGCAACTTTCGCCGGTGCATTAAACCCACCTTCCTCAAAACAGCCACCATACCTACCTATTATGGCCTTTCCATAGCCATTCCGAGATATATTGCCATGCAACTTCCACCGTTCCGTTTTTCATGACATGCATCATCACTTTCATATTGCATATAGAGTCATATTTTGTTCTAGGTATCGAGTTGTAAGTTTAAAAAAAGTGTGATGATTTTCATTATTAAAGCATTTGTCCCGTGAGAGAAAAGGATGATGGAAGCTATGAATCCCTCACAAGTTGGGATGAGTCTCCGGACTTTACAAAAAATAAAAGAGGCCAGCGAAGCCCATATAAAAAAATAAAAGAGGCCAAAGATGCCCACCAGAATAAAAAAAAAAAAAAAAAAAATGAGAGAAAGAGAGAAGGGAGAATGTTACTATCTTTTTCCAGACTTGTGCTTCAAAGTAGCACCATGATCTTCATGATAGAGAGTCTCCTGTTTTGTCACTTTCATATAGCTAGTGGAATTTTTCATCATATGCACAACCACTTAGTTTTATTTTTGAGCTTTCATACACTTATAGCTTTAGTGCATTCGTTGCATGGCAATCCCTACACACTCACGTTGATATCTATTGATGGGCATCACCATAGCCCGTTGATACGCCTAGTTGATGTGGGACTATCTTCTCCTTTTTCCTCCCAACCTCCACCATATTCTATTCCACCTATAGTGCTATATCCATGGCTCATGCTCATGTATCGCGTGAGAGTTGAAAAGGTTTGAGAACATAAAAGGTGTGAAACAATTGCTTGGCTTGTCAGCGGGGTTGTGCATGATTTAGATACTTTGTGTGGGGAAGATGGAGCATAGCCAGACCATATGATTTTTTAGGGATAACTTTCTAAGGCCATGTTATTTCGAAAAGACACAATTGCTTTGTTCGTATGCTCGAAGTATTACTGTTTTTATGTCAATATTAGACTTTTGTTTTGAATCTTATGGATCTGAATATTCATGCCACAATAAAGAATATTACATGGATAAATATGTTAGGTAGCATTCCACATCAAAAATTCTGTTTTTATCATTTACCTACTCGAGGACGAGCAGGAATTAAGCTTGGGGATGCTTGATACGTCTCCAACGTATCAATAATTTTTGATTGTTCCATGCTATTATATTATCTGTTTTGGATGTTTTATATGCATTAATATCCTATTTTATATTATTTTTGGGACTAACCTATTAATCTAGAGCCTAGTGCCAGTTTATGTTTTTTCCATGTTTTTGAGTATTGCAGATAAGGAATATTAAACGGAGTCCAAACGGAATAAAATCTTCGGAATGATTTTTCTTGGACCAGAAGAAACCCAGCAAACTTGGAGATGAAGGCAGGAGACCTGCCGTGGCGTCACAAGCCACCAGGGCGCGCCCTAGGGGGGGCGCCCCCCTGGCTTGTGGCCCCACGGCAGCCCTCCTAACCCTATTCTTCGGCCTATAAATTCCCAAATATTCCCTGGATACTAAAAAGAGCCACGAATATACTTTTCCGCAGCCGGAAGCCTCTATTCCCGTGAGATCCAATCTTGGAGCCTTTTCCGGTAATCTGCCGGAGGGGGAATCGATCACGGAGGGCATCTACATCAACTCCATTGCCCCTCCGATGATGTGTGAGTAGTTCACCACAGACCTTCGGGTCCATAGCTAGTAGCTAGATGGCTTCTTCTCTCTCTTTGTTCTTCAATACCATGTTCTTCATGATCTTCATGGAGATCTATCCGATGTAATACTCTTTTGCGGTGTGTTTGTCAAGATCCGATGAATTGTGGGCTTATGTTAAGATTATCTATGAATATTATTTGAATCTTCTCTGAATTCTTATATGCATGATTTCATATCTTTGCAAGTCTCTTCGAGTTATTGGTTTGGTTTGGCCAACTAGATTGGTAATTCTTGCAATGGGAGAAGTGCCTAGTTTTGGGTTCAATCTTGCGGTGTCCTCACCCAGTGACAAAGTAGGGGTAGCGAGGCACGTATTGTATTGTTGCCATCGAGGATAAAAAGATGGGGTTTTCATCATATTGCTTGAGTTTATCCCTCTACATCATGTCATCTTACCTAATGCGTTACTCTGTTCTTCATGAACTTAATAATCTAGATGTAGGAAGGAGTCTGTCGATGTGTGGAGTAATAGTAGTAGATGCAGAATCATTTCGGTCTACTTGACATGGACGTGATGCCTATATGCATAATCATTGCCTTGGATATCTACATAATTATTCGCTTTTCTATCAATTGCTCGACAGTAATTTGTTCACCCACCGTATTATTTTCCTTCATGAGAGAAGCCTCTAGTGAAACCTATGGCCCCCGGGTCTATTTTCCATAATATATTTTCAGATCTATAAACCAAAAATACCAAAAATACCTTGCTGCAATTCTTTTTTACTTTTGTTTTGCTTTTTGTTTTAGCAATCATATCTATCTATCTCTATCAGATCTCATCCTTGCAATTAACCGTGAAGGGATTGACAACCCCCTTATAGCGTTGGGTGCAAGTGTTTGATTATTTGTGTAGGTACATCCATTGGTGACTTGCTTGTATCTCCTACTGGATTGATACCTTGGTTCTCAACAACTGAGGGAAATACTTATCTACTTTGCTGCATCACCCTTTCCTCTTCAAGGGAAAACCAACGCATGCTCAAGAAGTAGCAGGGGGCTCACGAGGCAACCCTCCTGGCCGCTTCCGCGGAGCCCCCTGAGCCCCCGATGCCTGTTGGCGTGGCCGCTCCTACCCTCGAGGGCGTGTCGACGCCGCTGTCCGGAGAGCCAGCGCCCGAGGGCCAGCCGCCCGTCCATCCGTCTGTACACATGTTGTCCGTGGTCGTGGCGCAGCCCCCAGAGCCTCCTGCTCCTCGTGCTGCTGCCTCCCTGGGGGCGTCTCCTGTGATTGCACAGGCGACTCCTCCGGAGGAGGCCTCGATGTCTGCGTCGCGCGGCCTCGACATCCTGGGCGGGGCCTAACCGCTCTGGGTCAGGTTTGGGATGCCCTCGGGGTTACCGACGATCGCCTCGCGAGTGGGCGCCTAGGGCTCCTCTCCGGATGGCTCCAGGCCGACGCCTCTGCTGTGGCAATTTGGGGCCAGGCCGAGGTCACCGTGGCAGAGAGCAAGAAGGAGGCCACGTCAGCCAGGGCAGCCCACGAGGTGGCATTGGCCGACGCGGCGTCTGCTGCCAGGCGCCGTGAAGAGGCGGAGGCCCGCCTGAAGGTTCTCCAGGAGGAGAACTCCGCGCTTGCGGTGTAGCTGTGTCAGCAAGAAGAAGCCCTGGAGACCTGCAAGGCCGAGCTCGCTGATCGAGACTCCGCGCTGTCCGAAGCGACGGCCACCCAAGCCGCGGAGCGCAAGCGTCTGGACACGCAGGTGGAGGAAGTTGCTGCAGAGAAGGCTCAGCTCGACGTCAGGGAGAAAGCACTTGCCGCAGCTGAGGAGAAAAAGGCTGCGGAGCTCAGTGCCTTCCCCTCCGTCGAGCTTCGGCTCCGCCAAGCACTCTATTCCCTCTGCCGGGATGGGTTTACGGAGCCCCTGGTGGCTCCGGAGAACGGCTTCGCGGGGCTCTCCTCAAAGCTCGTCGAGGCGCTGGAGGGTGCCTTTGTCAAGGTGGAGGAAGTCTTGGAGAGTGAGTGCCGCGACCTCTTTTCCGAGGCCACGACGCGCGTCTTCAGCCACCTCCACCTCCGCGAGCCGGGGTTTGACTTCAGCTCCGTGATCTGCCCGGTCGATCCCAGGACTCGTGTCGCCGCGGCAGCGGCCGTGAAGGACGCCGTGGGGGCGCTGATGAAGAAGTTCACCTGCGTTGCTGTTTCTCCGCCTCCTAAAGCTGCTAGGGTTAGCGGCGAAGAAGACGATGTGAGGGACGTCGACGACGAGTTCCCCGAGGCTGGGACGAGTGGTGGCGATGGCTCCTCCTAATTCTTCTTCCTTGTTCCTTTCCTTCAACGTTCATCATGCCTCGCGGAGGCGTTAGACTTGTTTGTATTTGCGAAAACTTTTAATGCTTGTAATAACTGTTGAATCGTGCGATTGCTTTCTTTGCCTTGTTTCCTTCCTGCTTGCTGTGATGCTCTGTGTCGGCAGGGCCCGATCCCGCGCATACCTCAGCCGCCGTTGGGCCATCCGGATCACTAGGACGGAACAAGGGGTGAGGGGCTACAGGACCAGTGAGGCTCCTGAGTCGCGATGCTCAAGAGTCCCCCTTGACGTACGAGCAGCCCTCATGAAGGGAACATGGTGAAGGTCGGATTAACTTGGAAGTTTTGAACACCTTGTGCTCTGCGTCAGCAGGGCCCGGCCCCGCGCATACCTCAGCCACCATTGGGCCATCAGGATCACCAGGACGGTGCCAAGGGGTGAGGGGCTACGTGACCAGTGAGGCTCCTGAGTCACGATGCTCAGGAGTGCCCTTTGACGTACGAGCTCCAGCGTCCTCCTTAAGAGTTTTGAGCACTTTGAGCTCTGTGTCGGCAGGGCCCGGCCCCGCGCATACCTCAGCCGCCGTTGGGCCATCCGGATCACCAGGAAGGTTCCAAGGGGTGAGGGGCTACATGGCCAGTGAGGCTCCTGAGTCGCGATGCTCAGGAGTCCCCCTTGACGTACGAGCGGCTCACATACCTTTCCTCGCCAGCTTTTCCTGAGAGGGGCGCGTGAAGACCAGGTTTGGCAGACCTGGGAAGGTGGCGTGTACCAGGCTTGGCCCGGTAGTAGCCCCTGTGCAGCCCCCTCACGCGTACATCCCAGGGGAACGCAGCGAGAAGGGGCCGCGAGGGGCCTTCCTGAGGTTGGATGCAGCCGCTGGGGCGCCCTCAGTTGTTTATCCCCCGCACGGAGCGTAGGGCTTCCACATTGCGTGGGCATAGTCATTGGTGGACCGTGTTGTCCGCCAGCACGGAGCATGGGGCTTCCACCTTGCATGGGCATAGTCATTGGTGGACCGTGTTGTCCGCCAGCACGGAGCATGGGGCATCCACATTGCGTGGGAAGGAACCACTCCGCGTCCTCGGGGGGCTCCGGGCATGTACAGCCCATTGAGTTCGTATGCGTGGCTTGCACGGTAGAACTGGGAGGTGTATCTGGGAGCTCGCGAGGGCGCTTTGGCCTCGCGAGGTCCCTACCTCAAAGGTGGTTTGCGCCTGGATCTTCTTGTAGATAGCGCCGTCTGAGGTCCTGCAAATTTTGGAGAAGCCTACGCCGAACGTGCTCCCGAGGGCCATCGCATGAGAGGGCCAAGCACCAGTGACCCCAGGAGGTGACGTGAACAGGGCCGGCCCACCAGACAGAGCTCAGCCATTGGATTTATCGACGCTGCAGGGACGGACCCGAGCACAGACGCCATGCCAAGTCCTCTCATGAGGCGGTCGAAGGTAGGATCATTTGGGTGCGGTGACATTCACGCCGGCAAAGAGCCGTGCAGGCAAGGTGAAATGTTAGGAAATAGATCACATGCATGAAAAGTTACTGAAATATGCATAAATGAGGCGGCTGCAGGGGTATGCCCTGATCGCCCGATGATAATGCGGCCCGGTGGGCGCCCTCAAACGGAGCAAACCAAAAAGTTACCTGGCACAAACCAAAAAATCACCTGGCGGCCATGCCGCTGAAGAGTTGAAGCTGCCGTCGTAGCCTGATCTTGTACCTCCGTGAGCGCGACCCTCAAGAGCCCGTCGTCTCCCGGGGCTTGGGACCCCTGCTCAGTTCGGGCATCTCCTCCAACTCCTCGCCGCACCTCGCCAGGCAAGGTATGAACATGGCCCGAGCAAGGCGCTGGAACGTGGCGCCTGCGTTCGCCAGGCCGAAGGGCATGCGGACGTAGTTGTGCGGGTAGACCCATCCGCGATCGGCACACGTCGGCCAAAAGAGGCCCTTGGACGCGGCCCTGTTGATTGCGAGCGCGTTGACGCAGATGCGCGGCTGGTCGACCGGGCCGACAATGGCGGCTGCGCTTGGTGATGCAGGGCAGCTCCCGCCTCGCATGGCATGTGCCTCCTAAAGCTCCCCGATCGCTCTGATGACGGACTCTTGCGAGCTCGCCGCCTCACGCCGTGCTCCTGGCTCAGGCAGACGCGCGTCAGGACGCGCCTTCAGGTTGTGCCCGAGTGCCTCCCTTGTCTCACTGGCCAAGCCGGGGGCCTTCCGGATGGAAGCCCCCGAGGCCGACCCAAGGGGGGCGTCGAGCGCGCTTTTCTATGCGATGGAGGGTGGGGCCCCGTCCTTGGGCGCAGAGCCTGAGGCGCCGTCCTTGGAGGTCCCAGCCCCCTGGTGCCCTATGGTGAGGAGCTGCTTCTTCTTCTTGCGTGCATCCTCACGAGGCAGGGCATATTCCTCGTCGTCCGAGAGCTCGGCCGCCGCGGCGCGCTAAGCATGCTCGAGGGAGCAGACGGCATCCTTCTCATCACAGGCGACGGTGATGACGCCGCCACTCCCTGGCATCTTGAGGACATTGTAGCCATGATGAGTCACCGCCATGAACTTGGAGAGGGCCGGGTACCCAAGGATCGCGTTGTACGGCAGGTGGATGTGTGCAACGTCTAAGACGATGATCTCGGTGTGGTAGTTCTTGCGTCCGCCGAAGTTGACGGGCAGGCGCACTTGCCCAATGGGGACGGTGGATCCGTCAGTGACTCCCGAGAAGGGTTTGGTCGGCATGAGCTGGTCGTACGGTACTTGGAGCGTCTCGAAGGTCTCAATGGAGAGGACATTGAGCCCCGCTCCACTGTCGATGAGGGTCTTGGTGACGAGGACGTTGCTGATGGTCGGAGTGCACAGCATGGGGAGCGTGCCGGCCATGGCCGAGCACCTGAGCTGATCCCTCGAGTCGAAGGTGATTGTGGTCTAGGACCACTTGAGGGGGCGCATGGCTTCGGGCTTCGCGAGGGCTGCGTTCACCTCCCGCGTGAACTGCTTGAAGATGCGGTTCGATGTCGGGGATTGGGCGCCGCCCAGGATACAGGCTATCGCCCTGACCTCCTGGAAGCCCCCAGCCCCGTTATCCTTCCTGTCCTCTTCCTTCCTTCTGGGTGGTGGCGGTAGTGGGGGTAGGTCGGCCTCATGAGGCTGGCCACGGCGTGAGCCCTCCGGAGGGTCGTCGCGCCAGCGGTCCTCCCGAGCCTGATCGCGCCAGCAGTCCTCCCGAGGCCGGTCTCGCCACTCCTGGCGCGGCTCCCGGTTGTCCCAACGGCCTCCACCGCGGCCTCCGCCGCGTCCGAAGCCACGGTCAGTGCGTCCTGGGCGCCGGCCGAAGTGCTCGTCGCGGACCAGCCTGAGTTCCTGGCAATTGATGGTGTCGTGGTTGTTGGTGCCATGGAAGATGCAGGACGGTCTCCCTCCTACGGGGTGTTCCTCGCCTCGGCTGCGCTTTGCCTCAGGCTCGGCCACAAGTACCGCTGGGGCCTTGCGCTTCGCCTCCTTGGTCTTGATCTTCTTGTCTTCCGGCTCCGCCTCCGGGAGCGCACGGAGCGAAAGGCGACCCTCCTCGGCCTTGGCGCACTTGTTCGCCAGGTTGAACATCTCCAAGGCTGAGCACAGTTCGTCATTCATGGCGAGCTCCTCCTTCATCTTGAGGTCCTTGACGCCGTCGGTGAACGCGGAGATGATTGCCTCATCCGACGCCCTTGGGACCTTGAGGCGTGTAGTCGTGAAGCGATGTATGAATTTGTGCAGGGTCTCTCCCTCCTGCTGCTTCACACGTCGTAGATCGTTTACGGTGAGCGCTTGGTCACGGGTACCTTGGAAGTTGGCGACGAAGCGCTTGCGCAAGTCGTCCCAGGAGGTGATGGACCCCTCTGGGAGGTTGAGGAGCCAGGAGAGCGCGCCGCCCTTGAGTGCCATGGGGAACCAGCACGCCATGACCTTGTCGTCTCCACCGGCCGCCCGGATGCTCGGCGAGTAGAGCTGTAGGAACTCGGCGGGATCCGGGGTGCCGGCGTAGCGAGGGGGTAGGTCAGGCTTGAACTTGCAGGGCCACGTGGTTGGATGGAGCTCCGGGGCGATGGCGTGGCACCCCACCGGCTCGGCGGGTGCTGCATGTGCGGGAGGGACCCGGTCTTGACGCTCCTGGGGGCAAGCTTCGAGTCGTGCACGATCGCGACGCTGGTTCGGTGGAGCGGGGAGCACACGCGCGTTGACGCGCGGCCACGCACCACCTGGCAGCTTACTTCATCCCTCGCCCTTGCCCGCGGCTCGCAGGGCTGGTCGCGCGGGCATGCTTCACGCCTGGGCTCGGGGTCGACGTCGCGTTGCGGAGGAGGGGGCGGCGCATCATGGGCCACGCCGTCTGCCAGAGAGGGCTAGGGTCAAAACGAGTAGGAGGGTGCTGAAGCGTCGCCGGCAGCACTAACGAGCTCCGCGATGCGCCGAAGCCAGTGGTCTTGGCGGTCGGGGGCAGGGCGGTAGCGGAGCAGCTCGTGCGCCATGGCGAGTGCGCCCGAGCCACGCGCCGGCCCGGGTCGAACGTGGGAGGACGACCCGGTAGCCGGAACGATCGACGGAGTGGCGGTGTGGCTGTCGCGCCGCGCGGTGACCGGCTGGGAGGAGTCCTGTTGTTCGTGGGCCTCCGGGCCCATGGCGGCGTTGGCCACAGGTGAGGGGGACCGGCGCGCGGCGGCACGGCCCACGGGCGCCGTCTGGGCGACGCGGGTAGCTCGGCGCTCGGCGCGGGCTCGGCGAGCGTTAGACATCGGAGCGGCGAGGTGGAAGAAGAGCTTGGCTTGAGGAAGACTCCGACACGCCCCCTACCTGGCGTGCCAAATGTCGGATTTCGGGCTCCGCAAAACCCTCAAGGTTCGAACACAGGGGCGTGTGCGAAGATCCCCCGCAGCTTCGCCCTACCTAACTCACTACTCGATGGTTAGGACGATGAACTCGCACGATGACGAGGAAGAAGATGCACACGACGATTTAGCCAGGTTCGGGCCGCTGCGAAGCGTAAACCCTACTCCTGCTTTGGTGGATTGCCTCTCGAGGAGTTGTGGTGGATTAACTAATACAGTGGTGAGCAGCCTCGTGAGGGCACTCGAGTGGTGTTCTTGGCTCTCTACTTCCCTTGTTGTCTCTCCGGTTCGTCCCCCTCTTCCACGGTGCAACCTAGCCTCTATTTATAGCAGCGGCCTGGGTCCTATTCCCTTATCGCAATGGCGGGAAGGGATCCCACAACGGCCAAATTCGAAGGGGGACAAGAGTACATCCCCGCCCTGCCCAAAGGTGGTCTTCGCCTGCAAAGTGGCTGCCGTTGATGCAGAGGTGGGCTCGGCGATGACATCCGTCCTGCTGGGCTCGTGGTCGTGGTCTTGTTGCGCCAGAATGGAAACCTTTGGGCGGCGCTTTGGGAACCCGCGTACGTCCTTGCTCCCTTTGCACCGAAGGGGAAACTGCACTGTCTGGCGCGCTGGCGCCCGCCTGTCCTTCCTTGCGTCATCCTTGACTCCTGAGGCCAGGTTCTGCATAGAGATCTCCGCCACTCCGGAGGGGGCCTGAGGAGGCCCACTCCTTGCTGGTCTTGGTGATGCCTTCCTCGCGAGCTCGGGTCCTCGCGAGGGCCTTGTCTTGAGTGGAGCCGCGCCAGCCGCGCTTGGCTGATGAGGTGGGCCATGCCCTGGGCCGCAGGCAGGCAGGTATGGGTACCCCCGTTCCCAGAACGCCGACAGTTTTTGCTTCATCTTGCATGTTCATGTGTTTTAGTTTCGAATTTTGGCCTTTAAATTTCTAGAAACTAACTTAATGTATAAAAATGCCAATTGAACCCCGAATATTTCCAAATTTTAGGATGTTGTTCGTGCATTGTCACGGTAGAGATCTTTTTATTACAATTAAAACAATATATGTTACCGCTGTACCCCAAAATAGTTTTACAATTCAATACAAAAAGTGAACTGCATACACACGGTTCCATATAGGAACCGTTTGTGATGAAAATTCATAGATCTATTTATGGCTTACGAGGGAAGCTTCGCCGGCTCGTCTAGCTTGGATTACGTTCACCCTCGATCCACATTCCCTAGCAAATCCTTTCTGCAAAGAATGACGTCGTGGGAACGCTTTGTAAGGGTGTGTATGACTGCCCCCTCGGCCCCGAGCGCTCCCGCCTCTGCCAAGAACGTGGCTGCCTCGTCCAAGAGCATGGCCTCTTCCGCCTTAAGCGTGGCCGCATCCGCCGAAAGGGCCTCTGCAGCGGCCGAAAGGGCATCTGTAGCCACGGAGACGGCAGCTGCAGCTGCTACGATAGCGGCTGCAAACGCCAAGAGAGCTCGAGCAGCGTGTCGTGCCGCGGAGGCCGCCCTGGCCCAAGTCGAGGCCATCAGGCCTATATCATCGAGAATGCCCATGCCAAGATACTCCAGGCTTCGTCGGAATCCAACATGCACCACACGTCCGAAGAGGCGGCTGCTGCGGATGCCGATATGCATGCCGACGATGCGACGGTGGAGGCAATTGAGCCCCTTCCCCACGAGATCTCCGAGCGAGAGCTGGAGATGCGGGAGTTGTCCGAGAACGTCGAGCGCTAGGAGGAGTTGCGTGTGGCTCAGGAGGAGGTCGAGAAGCGTCTGTACGTCGAGGAATCGGCGGTGGAGTACCAACGCGAGCTCTGGAGGAGCCACTACTATGAGTACTACAACGATGAGGGCAACGCCGATGACGAGGGCAATGCCGAGGATGAGGACGTCACCGCGGTTGAATTCAGCCTGGGGAACGCGGAGTCCGGCACCGGCGGAATGTCGCCCGGACAAGTCGTCGACATCTCATCGAACATCGGCGAGGCATAGGACGGCGGCTCGGCGGCGTCTTTGTTAAAATTATGCGTAGTACTAATAGCCTTTGTTCAGAGAGTCGGTCTTTTGTTAGAGCCATGTCTAGTTCAAGCAGCTTGATTATTTAGTGAACTTGCTCGGTTTAGTAACTATGAGCTATGTGTCCGCTAATTTGTACACCCAAGTTAGCAGTTGATGTTAAATTATGCAATGACATGGATGTGCACTATAACCAGGGAATACGTGGGGAGGCGCAAAATTTTGTACGGTTTATATCATCGCACACGATAAAAACAGAAACACAGTGTCTAATGAATCTTTGCGCGCCAAGTTTCCCTGGAACGAGCGAAAAATTTCGCCGACCACCAAAAAATCTGCCTCCCCCCTCCAAGGGCCACATTTCCCCAGTTACCCCCCTCCAACCCCCCCCCCTTACGCCGCCGCCACATCTCTCCCACTAGCATCCGACCACTCCGGACACGCCATGGTCTCCTCAAGTGGCCCCTCAAGCGGTATCTCCGATGACGAATCTCTCACCAGCCAGGTATTCGTCTCTCTTCTCTCCGGCTCAACTAGGCTTAGGGTTTTGGTTTGGAATTGGGGATTTTAAAGAGCCAGGCCGATTTGAGCCATTTCTTTCTCTTGTATATCCCTAGGACAATCACTTCCAAGGAATGGAGCGGGTAGCTGAAGACCTGCCTGTTCATGGTCAACATCAATTTCCATCCGTGAAGTTACGAGCTTTTCAAGCTGGGTACAATGGGAGGAAGTTTCTGGCACATGCAAAGAAGGTTAGCCTAACTCTCGTTGTTAGAAATCATTTGTTATATTAGGTGTGATTCAGACACTTCCCGTGTGCTTTTTGATTCTGGATGTGATTAAGACACTGTCACGGTTCTACGATTGTGAGTGCCATTTTAATTGACATCAGTAGTAATATGTTATTAGTTTGTTCGGATCACATGGTAGGAATCTCACAACATGACTATAAAACATAGCATTTAGGGACTTTGTGAAAATAACAGTTTTTCACAAACTGTTTTAACCTGAAGGCATATTGACAGCAAGAAAACTATATGCTACAGTACTTATCATGGCATGAAAATTTACAGCATGGTAGTAGACATGATGCACTTCATTTCATTCAACATGAGCAAGGTCTAATTATACACAGAAACATGGCTAGCATCAACACAACATGGCAATCAGTAATAAATAGATTCTCAGACTTAGTGAAAATAACAGGGTGCAAGAGCAGCAGTTTTTAACAGATTGGCATGTTTGACAGCAGAATGTACATACCTGTCACTATTAATTTGATCTCATTCAAACTCTGCCGATGTGCATCCTGTACTACAAAGACTGTTGCATTTATATTTAGCTTCTTGTTAAAATTGGCAATTTTTTATTACACATGACAGAAACAGAGGAGGGATGAGAACCAGAGCATCCTACTACAAAGACTCTTCAAGCAGAACCATGGCATGGCCGATGAAGACCCATGTGAAGAACGCAAGTACAAGCATGGCCAGCCATTTCTTGTTGGCGAATACTATGAGGAGTGCAGTTCCACTTGTCACAAATTACATAAATATTGCATGAACAGAATGTCAGAAGGAGAAGATACTAACATTCCACAAGTGCACTACGAAAGTAGGCATTTCAATCACCGTGAGGGTACCATCAATGTGGAATTCGAGGATTTCATCTCTTCTTCAACTTCGATGAGCTTGCTGCCACCACTACTACAGAATGGTCCAAAGACGACACATCAATCAGAGACCCTTCGACGAAACAGTGTGCGATGCATGAATCGCAAACGGTATAGTTCAAGCTCCGTCGCTAATGGCACGAACTGTGTGCGAAGGTGGATACATCAAATACGATTCAGAAAGTAGTTGCGTGCGCGATCTACGGCAGACAGTTTGTTCTTATGAACTGTTTGTGGTTAGCGAAGATAACAGAAACAGTTAGCAAAACTACATACGTGTGCGAAGTACGGCATACAGTTCACTCGAATAAACTGTGTGCGCTGATACGGCAGAACACAAACGATTCGGCATAACAAAATGTGTGCGATATACAGCAAACAGGTGAGTAATGAGAATCGTGTGTGAACACCAGAAATAACACAGACGATTGGTGCTAATAACCTGTGTGTGTTGTGGGAAAACGTTTGCTGGTATACAATTGTCGGCGATTGATGAAATCATCATCGACGGGTTTCGTAGTTTAGTCCGTGTGTGTTCGCACACGAACACGTCACCGTGTACCCTCGACGCCGGAGGTGATGCACCGCAGCTCATGTCGAAGGAGACCCGTCCGGAAGCGCGGTACGCAAGCAATCCGGCGGGTGCTCTAGAGGACCCGAAACCCCACACGCCCGGGAGGGACCCCGTCAGGGCGTGCGGCGGCTATGGGCTGCCCTAGGTAGACCTGATTGCCCCAGGGCCTCGTGGATCGCTGCCCTCCAAGAGAAGAACGAATGAAGAACGAGAAGAAAGATACAAGGGTAGGGGATAGATAAACACGAAAAAGTAGTAGATGTGTTTGTTCGATTGTGTGTTGTTCAATCGGCCGTCACCCCCAACATATATAAGAGGCGGCTGGACTTCCCATACAAGCAAATGATTCATCTAGGCTTTCCTTACAAGAAAATTACATCAATTCATGTCCTAGAGTCCTAGTTCTAGTCCCATTCGGATTCAGCCCAAATCTGGCCCAATCTTCTGCCTTGCTCCTTGCGTGGGCCGTAGAAACTGCATATGACCTCCGATGGAGACGGTCCAAACATCAATTTTGTGTGCCTCAACGAGGCCAACAATCTGTATGTCGATCACTTTCTCAAATAAAGCCATCTTGAATACTCCACGAGGTCATCTTTAACTTTGAATCGGACTCGGTCATGTAGCGGACTGGACCGTCCGACTGTTGTAGCGTCTCTGCAGGCCGTATACTATCTCAGATGATAATGACCTTAAAAGCAAAGTTGACCGTTTCGACGTTATGAACAACTTTCATGTTGAACACTTTTCCATCCGAGGCCATCTACATGACCATATTGGCCAATCTTTACCTTCTGGTTGAATCACTCGGATTTGGAGTCCTTTAGTCGGTCGAGTGAAATTTCTCACTCGGACAGCAATTTTTCCACTCGGAATTCATGTACCTGGACTCCTTGACCGAAGTTTCACTCGGATGGAAACTTTTCACTCGGTCATCAAGCCTTCACTCGGATAGCTATATTTTCACTCGGATGATAAGCTTTTCACTCGGATTTCCCGAATGAAAACACAACCTGAACTTGTTTGGCCTCTGCAGGTTGCATACGACCTCGGATTTGGACGATTTATATACCAAAATCGACAGATTCGACGAGACGAAACTTTTCCGTGTTGAAGATTTTTCTATTAAGGCCGTCTTGAGGGCCTAATTGCTCGCGCGACCCATCAGACACCATCCAGGTGAGTGTCTGGTCCCTCGTGCCATACTTTTGTTCAGGGTCGGTCCGCAGTGTTTTGCTTCTAACTTTTGCATACGAACTTGGATTGAGATGATTTATATATCAAAATCGATCAGCTCGACGAGACGAAGACAATCCATGTAGAGCATTCCTTCATCCGAGGTTGTCTTGGAGGCGTAATCGACCAAAAAGCACTCAGAACATCTAAACATGACAATCCAAGTGTAATTTGGCCCTTGAAATGATGCCGAATGGTGATGGCCTAAACATCAAGGTTGTTTCACTCGGCAATATGAACTTTCTTGTATAAAAAACCTTTTCGTTTGAGTCCATCTTTTACTGCATTTTGTATCATGCCAAAATCAGGTGTCAACACATGCCCCCCTGTTTTTCGGCAAAGCTTGTATGCCGAAAAATAATTTGCACCATGTTTGTTCTAAGGACGATGTCAACACTCCATCGGCCATCTATATTTCTCAGGGCAATAATTATGTATCGGCCATGTTTATGCTAAGGGCGATAATCATATATCGGCCATTGCCTAATTAGGCTTCTTGCCACACTCTCGGGTGGTACTTCTTCAGATATCTGTCATTGAGAGCTCGAGGTAATAATACTCCTTGTATGGATTCCACCAAATATGAATTTCCAGGAACTATTCTTGCAATCCTAAAAGGACCTTCCCAGTTTGGAGACCACTTCCCGAATTTTCTATCTCTAGAACCAATCGGCAGAATCACTTTCCACACAAGATCGCCAACTTGAAAATTCTTCAACTTGACCTTTTTATTGTAAGCTCTTGCTACCCTCAACTTGTCCTTCTCTATGGCCTTTAATGCAGCCAAACGTTTATCAGCAACCTCATCAATATTGTCCATCATCAAATCATAAAAGTCCACTGCCGATAAATCATTTTGTTTGGCTATTCTCAAAGCACTCAAATTTACTTCCACTGGTAAAACAGCCTCTTGACCGTATACTAGCTCATACGGAGTTACCTTTGTAGCACCATGCTTTGAGATTCTATGTGCCCATAAAGCCTCAGACAACAACTCATGCCATTTTCTTGGATTATCCTCAATCTTCTTCTTGATGAGCTTAATCAATATTTTGTTGCTAGACTCAGCTTGTCCATTAGCTTGGGCATAATACGGAGATGAATTGAGCAACTTTATGTTATATGATTCGGCAAATTCTGTAACTTGATGTAACATGAAAGATGAACCTTGATCTGTAGTCAACGTCTGAGGAATGCCGAATCTATGAATAATGTGTTCGGTTATGAATTGAATTACCTCCGTATGTGTCATGTTCTTGAGAGGTACTGCTTCAGACCATTTAGTGAAATAATCGGTTGCCACCAACATGAACCGATGCCCCTTTGAAGAAGATGGATGAATTTGTCCAATGAAGTCTAAACCCCATCCTCTAAAAGGCCACGGCTTGATAATAGGATGTAACATAGCAGCAGGAGCCAACTGAATATCACCAAATTTTTTACAAGCTTCACAGCCTTTATAATACCTGAAGCAATCATTGATCATAGTCGGCCAATAAAATCCAGCACGTCGTAAGAGCCATTTCATTTTGGGTGCTGACTGATGAGTACCACAAATGCCTTCATGTACCTCTCCCATAGCAACTCTTGCTTGGTCCTCGTCCAAACACTTCAAAAGAACATCTTCAACCGTTCGGCGATAAAGACCATCATCTCTCATTGTATATTTGAAAGCCATACGCGGAACACCCCTGTCCACCCTTTCACTCGGATTGCACAAGTAATCAATAATGGGCTTTCTCCAGTCATGATTTTGACCTACACTAGATTTATTGTTAGTGGCCGAATCAGTGGGCTCTGGTTCGGCCTCTCCCATATTAGCAAGACAAGACATCGGCTTCTGAGAAATATGAAACATGCCATGATCAATATGATAGCCGGATGCTTGTTGTGCCAACTCATTTGCTCTCCAATTGTCATGTCTAGATATATGAGCAATGCTAAAACAATCCAAAGTAGAAATCGTATCTAGACACTTATCAAGATAAACATTAAGTGATTCGTCTAAACATTGAAAGACTTTGGACACTTGCTGTACTACTAATAACGAATCACCAAAAGCCTCAACATGTGTAGCACCTATAGCGAGCAACATCTCTAAACCGAATAACAATGCTTCATATTCGGCTTGATTATTTGTGCAAAAATATTCCAGTCGGCATGAGGCTTCAAAAACAGCACCATGAGGAGATATATAAACAATACCAACACCCTGGCCATTGCTACAAACTGAACCATCAAAATATAACCTCCATGGCACTAATGAGACAAGGTTTATATCAACATCATGCTTGTCATTAATCCAATGCTCAACAATAAAATTAGCAACAATTTGGCCTTTCACGGATTTTAGAGATTCATAAGCCAAATCATACTCAATTAAAGCATAAGCCCACTTGCCAATTCTACCACTAAGAATTGGCCTATGCAACATGTACTTAATGACATCGGTTTGACAAGCTACTATGCAGGCACTCGGCACTAGGTAATGTCTCAGTTTTGTACAAGCATAATATAAACAGAGGCATAATTTTTCAATAAATGTATACCTTGTCTCGGCGTCCAATAAGCGTCGGCTCAGATATATAATAGTATGCTCTCTTCCTTCGGTTTCTTGAGTCAATACAGCACCAATAACACCTTCCTCCGCCGCAATGTAAAGCCTAAAGGGCTCTTTATGTTTGGGTGCTTTCATCACCGGAGGAGTGCTCAAATAAGTCTTGATCATGTCGAATGCCTCTTGCTGTTTTGCCCCCCAAGTAAAATCAGCATCATTCTTTAACCGAAGGATAGGAGTGAATGCATCAACCTTCCCTAACAAATTAGCTATGAACCTTCTCAAATAATTGACCTTGCCAAGGAATTTTTGCATATCTCTCTTGCATGTTGGAGCCTCCACTTTTTGTATAGCTTCTATATTTTTGGGATCAATTTCTACGCCATTCTCATGAATAATGAAACCCAAAAACTTTCTAGCCGACACGCCGAATGCACACTTCAAAGGATTCATCTTCAGTCCGTATTTTTTCATTCTTTCAAAAGCTAAACGCAAATCGGCCAAATTAGACTTAAAAGCATCCGATTTGACAACAATATCATCAATATAGACTTCAAGTATAGTACCGAGTAAATCATGGAAAATTAAATTCATAGCCCTTTGATATGTGGCACCAGCATTTTTTAATCTGAATGTCATCACTGTCCACTCGAATAAACCAAGGAAACCAGGGCAACGAAAGGCTGTCTTGGACATGTCCTCTTCGGCCATAAAAATTTGATTGTAACCCGCATTACCATCAAGAAAGCTAATAACCTTATGTCCAGAAGCATCATTAATAAGCATGTCGGCTATTGGCATGGGATACTCATCTTTGGGTGTAGCTCTATTCAAATCTCTAAAATCAATGCACAATCTTAACTTGTCGGATCCTTTCTTCTCCACCGGCACAATGTTACAGATCCACTCGGCATACTTGCAAGGCCGAATGAAATTAGCTTTGAGCAACCGACCGATCTCCTCCTTGATCCGGTCATATGTTTTTGGATTAAATTTTCTGGCCGATTGTTTATAAGGTCTAAAACCGGCCTTTATAGGAAACCGATGCTCCACTAGCTCTCGGCTTAAACCTAGCATCTCATGATATTCCCATGCAAAGCAACAAACATATTCTTTCAATAGCCTGATCAACTCAGCTTTACGATCAGCTTTCAAATTCTTGTTTACAAAAGTCAGCCGAGTGACTGAACCATCTCCTATATCTACCTCTTCTAATGGATCGGCCGACGTAAAACCTTGTCCTAATTTATCCATGTCATCCAACTCTTCTATAGATTCATACATATCGTTCTCGCTAGACCGATATTTTGCAAGACGTTTCTACAACCACTCGGAATTATAATCCATTTAAACATATCATACCTTGGAGCTGATTGCCACCAATCGGCTTTAAAGAGACGGGCACAAAGCCATTCTTTGTTGCGCTGAGAAAATCAAACTCTGACAAGTCGCATCCCGTCAAGCAAGTAGCATTGGGATGTTGCCAATCCACCGATGCATCGGCCAAAGCAACACAAGCCGAGTTATCCGCATGAATGACTTCCACCTCATCATCAACCCACTGGATCAAAAACTGGTGCATAGTAGATGGCACGCATGGGTTTGCATGAACCCAATCATGGCCTAGTATGACGTTGTAGTTACCTTGCACCTCATTGACAAAGAATGTAGTAGCCAAAGTTTTGCTCCCGACTGTAAGCTCCACATACATCACACCTTTGGCTTTAGTTTTCTCTTTGCCTTCAAACCTGTTACGCACCATATTGGTCTTTATTAATTCATCATCGGGCAAACCCAATTTCTTGAAGACCGAATAAGGCATGAGATTCACCACAGCACCACCATCAACAAGCATCCGAGTGAGTGGTGATCCATTGATATGACCTCTGAGGTACAATGGTTTCAAGTGTGTCACTGGTTTTTTTGGCTTCTCAAATATTGCATTTTTGGGGCCAAAATCCAGCTGAGCCACTTCCCCTTCTTCATCTACAGCACGGAATTCAGCGGGTAAGTAATACACCATATTGATGTCCATACTTTCATGAACCGGTGTAGACTCATAGTCCAACAGATCGTCTTCCTCCTCGTGCGCGTCCACCAAATCTGAATTCTGTCCGAGTGAAGAAGAAGTAATAGGTGACGTGGACGATGTGAGAACGGTTGTATCATCTTCTTTTGGCGGTGTAAGTGCTACTGTGATAGATGTAGAAGCCATTATATCTTGTATTGGTTTAGGCTTCCACACTTGCTTTGCTGGTACCATGGGCCGAGTGACATTGAACAACTTGTCCCTTTGCTTCTCGGCCTCTTGTTCTGCCATCTCTTGATTTCTCAACCTCTGTAGTTTCCTCTTTTGTGTCTTTGTTAGCCCTGGAGGACACCACCTTGGCTGAGTGTATTTAGGATCAATTGGCTTCACTTGGCTGGTACTTGCTTCATGATTATTGGCCGAGTGCTTTGGCGCGATAACAAGTATCGGCTCAGTTGGGTTGCTATGCACAGTCGGTTGTTGTGTGGTGAATGTTTCAGTGCCCAAGACGAGTGAGTCAGCATTGATATTTTCCTTGCCTTTTCCTGACTACACTGCTGCAACACTTGGCAACTTGACACGCCACTCTTGTTGACTTTTCTGGCCTACGAAGTTTTCACTCGGGCGCACCTTTTTACTCGGATGAAATCCACTCAGACGTTCAACTGAGTAGAATCCACTCAGCCGTATTCTTTCATTCAGATAACTTCCACCCGGGTGCATTCTTACACTCGGATAGTTTTCACTCGGCGGCATATTTTGACCAACCGAGTGATGGACACCAATGTTCAGTCGGTTTTCATACGAGCATCCAAGTCGATCCCAAGCAGGTTGTCGTTGTTCTTGTGGAAACGGCACCCTTGATCCAGTCGGTTTTGCATACCGACTGAACATATCAGCTGATGGTGACCTTGGTCACTTCAGGTACGATGACCGATTAGAGCTAAAACCGGCCGACTGATTTGCATATTTGGACAGCAGCATATCAAAAGTTGGCTTGATTCGCTTACGCTGTACCTTAGCTTCATTCCTCTTCCACTTGCCAACTTCTGGACTCTTGGGTTTAACAAATTTAACACGAGTGTCTTGTTGCACCTATGGTTGCCCCCCGAGTGCAGGATTCTTGATGGTGATCTTGATTACTTCCTTGCCATCGGGTTGCTTGTCAAGCACAACCTGCCTCCCCAAGACCTTGATGTCCTCCTTGCTTTTCCTAGGCTCACCAACAATGACATTAGTTTTATTAGCAGATTCGGCTACCTCCAGCCGAATGAGCAACTTTTTCCCCTCCAAATCCAGAGTGTTCATTGGGAAGGGCTGCTTATCAACTTGCATCTCAGAAAAGTTCAATCGTCCGTCATTAATGGCCGATTGTATCTGTCGTCGGAAAACATTGCAATCATTAGTAGCATGAGAAAAAGAATTATGATATTTGCAATAAGCACGCCGTTTCAGCTCTTCAAACGACGGTAAAGTATGAGATATCCTAATGATCTTAGCTTGCAGCAAAGCATCAAATATTTTGTCACACTTAGCAATGTTAAAAGTAAACACCATCTCTTCATCACGATTCTTATGAATCGGTTTCAGATCATTGCAAGTAAATGGTTTGGCCTTAGATGGCCAAACAAATTCAGCAGCATACATATCACCTTCATCGTCCGAGTGATCACTACCATACTCAACCATATTCATCTTAGGACGATCAGTCTTATATCTATGCACCTCCTTGAGATCTTTGCTTCGGCTCTGCTGAGCCAAAGCTCTTTGCAAGACTTGGTTGATACTTAAGAACTCATAGCCTTCTAGCTTTTCCCTAATGTGAGTTTTCAAACCACTGAGCACAAGGTCAGCCAAGTCCCTCTCGGTTATCACCAAACTATAGCACCGGTTCTTTGTATCTCTAAATCTCTTGACGTAATCGGAGACCGATTCATCATTTTTCTGCTTAACCGATGTAAGATGTGATAATTTAAGTTCATTGTCGCCGCTGTAAAAGTGATCATGAAATTTCTGCTCTAGATGCGACCACACACGAATGGAACCATGTGGTAGAGAAGAGAACCATGAGAATGCAGTACCAGTTAAGGATAAAGGAAACAAACGCACTTTCAATTCATTCAGCGAGCCTGCCTCACCCAATTGTGCTAAGTATTGACTAACATGCTCCCATGTGGTTTTTGTGCCCTCTCCATTGAACTTAACAAAATCTGGAATTTTATATCCCGGAGGGCACTGGACAGCGTCAAAGTACTCGGGGTACGGTTTTTGGTAAATCCGATTCCGAGGTAACTCAACTCCAAAATTCTCTCGAAGCATCTTAGCCATCTCCTCTCTAAAATTAGCAAAAGCATCGTCCGTAGTAGACGATGAAGCTTGCTGTTGTGGGATGGGAGGAGTAGAATTACTAGCAGTAGGTAGGAACTGTGGCACATATGCCGAACCATAGTTCGGCTGTGGCCGAGTGTTTGCACCTATAGGTAATGCTTGGTTCGGTATTGGCACCGAACTTGGCATGCTCATGATGGGATTAGCGGGTGCAGCCACGATCTGATTGGTGTGGGTATGATAATAATTCATCGGCATGGGAGGTGCCGATGAAAGAGGTAAAGACAAATTAGGGTTTTCTACACTAGCAGCCACACCAATATTACCACTAGACGATTGAGGCATATTTTTCTAAGCATTGGTATTTTCTATGAAAGTTTGATAGACCAAATTATTACCATCAGCAATACGACTCTCAATCTCAGCCCACTGCTCGGGAGAAAAGGTAGTACTTACAGAGGGTTTAACCTGCTCATCGTGAAGAGGAGGGAACTTGATTTCTCCAATCGGAGTGACATTGCCTTGGCGATCCTTCTTGAATTTCGCCAGGAATTCCTGCAGCTCCTTCTCCTCATGTGCCTTCTTGTACTCCTCATAAGCTTGGCGATGATCGGCCGATAACTCATCAAGACCGGGCTTAATGATGTTATCGGCGTCTACTTCACCCGGCTTGGGAAGATCAGACATGATGGATAATGATGATGATGGATCTTCGAGTCCCCAGCGGAGTCGCCAAAAAGTGTGTTCGCACACGAACACGTCACCGTGTACCCTCGACGCCGGGGGTGATGCACCCCAGCTCACGTCGAAGGAGACCCGTCCGGAAGCGCGGTACGCAAGCAATCCGGCGGGTACTTTTGAGGACCCGAAACCCCACACGCCCGGGAGGGACCCCATCAGGGCGTGTGGCGGCTATGGGCTGCCCTAGGTAGACCTGATCACCTCAGGGCCTCATGGATCGCTGCCCTCCAAGAGAAGAACGAACGAAGAACGAGAAGAAAGATACAAGGGTAGGGGATAGATGAACACGAAAAAGTAGTAGATGTGTTTGTTCGATTGTGTGTTGTTCAATCGGCCGTCACCCCCAACATATATAAGAGGCGGCTGGACTTCCCGTACAAGCAAAGGATTCATCTAGGCTTTCCTTACAAGAAAATTACATCAATTCACGTCCTAGAGTCCTAGTTCTAGTCCCACTCGGATTCAGCCCAAACCTGGCCCAATCCTCTGCCTTGCTCCTTGCGTGGGCCATGGAAACTGCATATGACCTCCGATGGAGACGGTCCAAACATCAATTTTGTGTGCCTCAATGAGGCCAACAATCCGTATGTTGATCACTTTCCCAAATAAAGCCATCTTGAATACTCCACGAGGTCATCTTTAACTTTGAATCGGACTCGGTCATGTAGCGGACTGGACCGTCCGAGTGTTGTAGCGTCTCTGCAGGTCGTATACTATCTCAAATGATAATGACCTTAAAAGCAAAGTTGACCGTTTCGACGTTACGAACAACTTTCATGTTGAACACTTTTCCATCCGAGGCCATCTACATGACCATATAGGCCAATCATTACCTTCTGGTTGAATCACTCGGATTTGGAGTCCTTTAGTCGGTCGAGTGAAATTTCTCACTCGGACAGCAATTTTTCCATTCGGAATTCATGTACCTGGACTCCTTGACCGAAGTTTCACTCGAATAGAAACTTTTCACTCGGTCATCAAGCCTTCACTCGGATAGCTATATTTTCACTCGGATGATAAGCTTTTCACTCGGATTTCCCGAATGAAAACACAGCCTGAACTTGTTTCGCCTCTGCAGGTTGCATACGACCTCGGATTTGGACGATTTATATACCAAAATCGACCGATTCGACGAGACGAAACTTTTCTGTGTTGAAGATTTTTCGATTAAGGCCGTCTTGAGGGCCTAATTGCTCGCGCGACCCATCAGACACCATCCAGGTGAGTGTCTGGTCCCTCGCGCCATACTTTTGTTCAGGGTCGGTCCGTAGTGTTTTGCTTCTAACTTTTGCATATGAACTCGGATTGAGATGATTTATATATAAAAATCGATCAGCTCGACGAGACGAAGACAATCCATGTAGAGTATTCCTTCATCCGAGGTTGTCTTGGAGGCGTAATCGACCAAAAAGCACTCAGAACATCTAAACATGACAATCCAAGTGTAATTTGGCCCTTGAAATGATGCCGAATGGTGATGGCCTAAACATCAAGGTTGTTTCACTTGGCAATATGAACTTTCTTGTATAAAAAACCTTTTCGTTTGAGTCCATCTTTTACTGCATTTTGCATCGTGCCAAAATCAGGTGTCAACAGTGTGTACTGTGATTTGCTATGTCTGCACAACATCTATGCTGTGCCTACAGAACAACAACATATGTACTTATAAGAACATGATTGCATAAAAAAGAACACAATGCAATTTCAAATATTGTATCACAAATACCAGCAATATTACAAGGTTCAAATTCCAGCATAACAAGGCCCAAATTCAAAGATTACAAGGTACAAACTGACATTAGAAATCAAATCCAATCTTCAGGATCCATGGGATGAAATATTTGTGCGAAGGGATCATCCACCGAGAAGTCATATATCGGCTTGGTAGAATCGCTTCCGAATAATCTGTCATATGAACTTCCATATTGAAAATCAGCTTCTGCAGAGCCTTTTCCATTCCGCTGTAGACGCCTTCGCTAGTCAGTAAACCATCCATTGTTGCGCACTAAATATAGTGCAAACCTCATTACCATGAGCATCGTTGCTTTCTGAACAAAGAAACTGGCAAATTCAATATCTGGATTGGTGCCTCGGTACTCGTTCAAAGTAATTTCCATGAGATGGAATTCAAGGCATTCAATGTGATTGTTATATTGCGCCGCCTTTTCCACTCCAAGTCCTGCTTGTATCTGCAAACGAAGACAACATATCAGTGCTTAGATGCAGTATTGAACACTACTGGCCTCTTTGATTTGCATGATTTATAAAATACACTAATAGATTGACATGCCATCTTCGATCGTTCATGATTAACATCTCAAAAAAAATGTATAGTACATTTGTCATTGTAATCATGGGTAAAAGTACCAACAAATTGAACTCCGTTGTGGTTAACAATTAACAAGAAAGGAACATCACCTCGACATATAACTTCTCCGTGCACGGAAAGCATATAAGGAACTTAACAAGTTCATCCAGATTGGGGCCGATAGATTGTAGTGCCAAGATCTTCACTATGCGCAGAGACAATGCGAGGCTTGTGGGAATCATTTTTTGGATGACAGCCAAACATAGATCAACAAAAACTAGATAAAATGTGATGTACAATAATAAGAATGAGAAGTAGATTGTTGTACCTGAACGGGTATGGATCCAGCTGTAACAAGCTCGGAGAATTCTGCACACGAATAGCCCAACACTGTCAATTTTGGTGCGTCAATGACCCTAATTCTTGTTCGACCTTCTTTATCAAGTACAAACAATCTCTCTAGGAAAGGCGCATTCTCAATGACCATATCATGAAACTCCTCAACTGACAGCGTGTTGCGGCACCAGCCATGCACCAAATCGTACGGAGATTCGTCATAGCGATGTGGAGGCTACTGAACCCAAACATCATCTGAAGACGAAGATACTCGAGCGTTGTACAGCTGCCGAGCTGGCACTCCAAATCCGACTTCTGCGCCAATGAGCTCGATGTGCTTCAGTTTGGGGAGATGAAGAGCGTGCGCGGCATTAATCTTAGGGAAAAGGCACCACATGAACGTAGCGCGGCGCAGCGTGGGCGCAAGGCGAAGGACGGACGGAGGCAGTGTAACGCCCAAGATGTGATCCTATCCTTATTTTGGCACGAGGGCCTCGACAGAGATAGAAGCGCATATCGTCGTTTCGCAAGAATGGATATCATTACAAGTACATGTAAAGAAGAGATGAGAATATGGAATTGGCTTACACTCGCCACAAGCAACATCAATATCACATCAGTACAACATCATATACAATCATCATGCAGAAGAGCAGGGTCCGACTATGGACGAAAACAAACGATAAAATGACATCCAGCCTTGCTATCCCAGGCTGCCGGCCTGGAACCCATCCTAGATCGATGAAGAAGAAGGACTTCAAATCAAACAAGCAACGCGCTCACATCAAATCATCGCATTACCGATACCTGCAACTGTTGTTGTAGTAATCTGTGAGCCACAGGGACTCAGCAATCTCATTTCCATGGGTATCAAGACTATTAAAGCTTAATGGGTGAGGTATGGTTAAGTGGTGAGGCTGCAGCAAGCACTAAGCATTTATTTGAGTGGCTAACTTATGAGTACAAGAATAAAGGGGGATGATTGTCGCATAAACGGTCGTGAACTAGTAATGATTTCAAAGAGATCCTGAACACCTACTTACGAACAAACAAAACCCCACCGTGTTCTCTCTCGGATCAGAAATTCACGACAAGAGACAGTCACGATTACGCACACAGTTGGTGTATTTTATTTGAGTTTACTTCAAGTTTGCAATTACCGGGTGTCAAACAAAGTTTCCAAGTTGCCACTTAACCGCGGGCACGGCTTTCCGAAAGATTTAACCCTGCAGGGGTGCTCCAACTCATCCATCACAAACTAACCACAAGCTGCATTGGAATTCCTCAACCGCGGAATCACCCGTAGTATTGCGGAATCCCGGTGGAAATCTCAACTTCGAGATAGCCCGAAGTGTCATCGAAATCCTACGCACAAGACGTTCGAGAAAGGTAAAACAAATCCAGCAAGGCCTCCCGACGTGTCGACGATCCCGATAGGAGCCGCGTATCTCGTTCTCAGGACACGGCGGATAAGCGACGCGTACAGTGGCCTGATAGAAATCACCCGAGTTGCCCCGGGGTGGCCCCGCACAGTGCTCTGTTTTGGACCAGCACCAGCAGCACTGGCCCCCCTGTATTATGTTGAATTAACTCCTCGGGTTCATGACGCCCTATGCTTTAGTAACGGTGTTCAGTATTATTATGTTGGGCAAATATAGTACCAATGTTGGGCCTTGCCAGACAAGTTTTATCCTAAAACGAAAATCAAGGGGGTCCCCATAACAACCCCGAGCATGTTAGGAGCGCTCAATTATGGAACATAACACAAGTAACTATGGCGGCAAGAGTGGAACAAAACACCGAGAAAAAGGCCAAGCCTTCCACCCTTTACCAAATATATATGTGCATTAAATTGAATAGCAATAATATTGTGATAGCTGGAAACAATTGCACCTGCAACTAGCAACGGTATAAGAAGGGCTGAGCAAGCGGTAACATAGCAACACAATGTTTTGCTCGGATGTGGAGGGGTTAGATGCTTTCATGGCAATTTGGGAGGCTTGGCAAACAAGTGGTAGGTAGCGAGACAGCGATAGAAACGAGACAACTAGCATGGCAATGATAGTAATGGTATCCAGGGAAATGATCATCTTGCCTGAGATCCTGCTTGGAAGAAGAACGAATCCGTGAAGCAGGCGATCCGTGAAGTAGACGAACGGGACGTAGTCGAACGAATCCTCACACTCCGAACGCTTTCAGAACTCTATCGAGAAGAAGCGATCCGGAACAAACAATCAACACACGATACACCACGACATATGCATTACATGATGCACTTCAAATATGATGCATGTTATGCATGACATGGCAAGCACAACAATCAACTTCTACACATTAAGTGAAGCTCAATATGCAACGAGTTGCATATTGACGAAACTCTACATTCGAATATTTAGTTCACTCTCGTTTAGGTACACGACAATAATAAATGTTTTTAAACATGGCAAGAGGTGAAGCATAAGTAAACTACACATCTAGGCAAGTTTAAATGAGGCCGGAAACAACATATAGCATTTCCGAAACGACCCCATATGTTAATTTCGAAATTGGTCCAGATCTGAACTAATCATGTTTTATATTTTTTAAACAGGAAAATAAAGTATACCATGCAATTCTACACGTCATTCTAGTCGATTTACATATATGGAACATCTCAAACGGAGCTACGGTCTAAAAGATATGACCATCACAAGATAATATGACATGAATGCAAAATGCATGAAAATGACAACCACAAACATTTCAAATCATGAATGCAGCAAGATATTATGATTCTACATGAGATTCTAAGCAAGTTTCATGTATGGCATGACCAAAACGGACCTACGGTTCAACGACAATCACCAATACAAGTTTTAGTTCAAATCTGTCCAAAACAGCAACATAGCATATTGCACACATGAAAACAACAAGCTAGAAGATCCTAATATGCACAAACTAAGCATGGGGCAGTATCATATGACACACACTTCATTTCGTCTTCACATATCATACTCAAAAGAGTCATGGATCACATGGTAGGAAGCTCACAACATGGCAATAAAACATAACAGTTTATGACTTAGTGAAAATAACAGGTTTTAGCATAGCAGATTTTCACGAAGGCATATTGGCAGCAATAAAACTATATGCTACAGGGCATATCATGACATGAAAATTAACAGCATGGTAGTAGACATGATGCATTAAAATTCATTCCATGGTGACAAGGTTTAATTATGCATAGAATCATGGCTAGCATCATCACAATATGACATTATGAAGAAAACAGATTCTCAGACTTGGTGAAAATTAGAATAGACATGTGCAGCAGTTTTTAACAGATTCACATATTGGACAACAGAATTAATTATGATGCTAAACCTATTCATGCAAACTATTGGCACAACATGATAGGCAACAACATGCTTAACAAAAGACTCCTTTGGAGCAACCACAAAAGACTCCTAGATCATTAGCAAATCACATGGCAACATGGCAAAATAACAGTTTCAGACTTAGTGAAATTTAACTATCTCCCAAAACTGCAGCATTGACTAGGCATGTTGACATGGCAATAAAAGTAACATAACTACCCTCTATGAGCATGGCAAGGACACCAACAGCAAGAAGACATGACACACAACAAAACATACCATTGGCAAAATAATATAGGATGCATGGTTTGCTTAATATGATGCTTGCAAAACGGAACTCGTCGTTAACAGATTTCAGTTTTAACGTGATAGCCCCTTGAGAGCAAGAAATTGACATGTTAATTAAATCCTACCTAGCAACCAGAGGCATGGCATAAAAGTAGACATCACCTAGAGCAATACTCTTGAAGACACCACATGCAAAAGACCTACGGATTTGATGCAACCATCCACGCAAGTTTGAATAAAATAACAGATTTGCACATAACGACGGGATGCACTTTTGCAACATGGATATGGGCATGCAAATGACACCTAATGTACAGACAATGGGAACCATCATGTAGAGCACGAAGAGTACAACAATTTTCATATATATATCATGTTCATACGATGCACGGATTAACAAATGCAAGCAGTTTAATATGCCATAATGATGATTTTTGCAGGTAAATGGACTTAGCCAAAATAACCACCTCGGGATGAATCGGGACGGGGCGATGCGGGACAAGGCGATCCAGTGCCGGCGAGGCTGTTTGGTTCGCGGGATGGCGCGGTCCGGGCACGGGCAGGGACGGAGTCATCCCGATCTGGACCACCGACGGCGGCGGTTGCCGACGGTGCTCCGGCGGGCATCGCATGGCCAGGGCAACGGGGCAAGGCGGATCCGGGCTTCCGGGGCCGGGGGGGCCAGATCTGGCGGTCGGCAGCAACAGCGCTCGCCGGAGGGGCGGATCCGGCCACCGGCGGCGGCTCGGGCGCGCTACGGGTGAGGTCGGGGACGGAGGCGAGGTGGCTCTGACGACGGCGGCTGGCGGCGCGACACGCGGCGCTGCGGCTCCCGGCGGCGAGTTGGGTCACCGGCGGAAGCTCCGACAGGCGGCGGCTAGGGGGCGCGGGCTTGCGCGGCGACGGGCGCTAGGGCACGCAGGGGGAGGCGTGGGCCACGGTCGGGCCCTGGGTGGCGGCGGCTGGGCCCGGGGGGGCTGGCTCGGGCCCGAGCGGGCCTCGGGTGGTGGGAGGCGGCTGCAGCTGGCTGGAGGCGAGGTGGCGCCACGTGGCGGCCACTGATTGGTCGCGGGGCGGCGGCGCGGCGGCTAGCGGTGGCGCGGCGGATCCGAAGCTGCCAAGTGGCGGCGGCGGGGACGACCGGCGCTGAAAACGAGGAAGGGGAGGGGTTAGGCTGCCCAAAATGGAAGGGGGCCTTCCTTTTATTGGCAAGGGCTAGGGTTTTGGGGTTTCATCCGTTTTTCGGACCGTTCGATCCTGAACGAACGTCCGGAAGCGGAGGGGGGCTAGGTTGGGCTAAGTGGGCTGTGTAGATGGGCTAGGTGGGGATGAGAGGGAAGATTGCGGCCCGGCACAGAGTTTTAAAACACCGAAACGTCCGGCGATTTATCCGATGACGATGATACTACGGTTGACCGTTCGGTATCAAACGACCTCCGATCGCGACGCAATTTGGCAGGCGATCTACCTACAATATAACAAGACCGCGCGCCAACTTTCGACCCAATCCGAGAAAGTTTTATACACACTTTTAAAAACCATATTTTCCAGATGTCGCGGGCGCGTGCATGCGTGGTTGGTCTCGAAACGATCGACGACACGAACGGAGAGAACCGGCGACCAATAACGGATGCGAGTTTTCAAAAACGAGTGACGATGCTATGCAGATGATGCGAATGATGCGATGATGAATGCGACAACCAAGCGAATCACACGGTGACAACAGAATAAAAGGGGAATCTTCTTGGAGCGTCGGTCTCGGGCTGTTACAACTCTCCTCCACTTACAAGAGATCTCGACCCGAGATCTTAGAATGAGAAGGGGAATAGAAAGAGAAAAGGCAGAGGTAAAACTTAGTTGCTTCATTGACAACGAGTGAAACCAAGAGAAGAAGGATGATATGAGAAACAAGCAACAATTCAAGAGAAATTTCGGCAGCACTTCGGTAGAAAAGAGAAGCAGAACTTGATAAGACAGAAAGAACTTGAAGAGAGGACACAACACCCTGGTTAAATGGATGAGCAAGATAAGAATATGATCTTGATAAAACGAGATGATGGATCGATGTGAGCAACATCTTAATGCCTCCGGAAAAAATAATAAAAGCTAGATCTTTGGAGAGAAGAGAACGGAGAAGAAAAATGATAACTTCTATGACAATTTAATTTGAAAAGCATTTTGCAAGAAGAGATTGAACGGAGTTGTTGGAACATCAACAACGAAAAGAATAGCTTGTTGCGGGCTTATGGAAAACATCTCAAAATAATGAGGTGACAACCGGCCACAAACAGAAACAATTGGTTTCATTGAGATCAACGAAGAGATGAAAACTAATTTCACCAAGAGGGTACATTGAGCTTGGATCATTGATAAACACCATGATAGCAACAATCTTTAGGAAGGGCTTTAGGTGAAATCCATGCCAAGATAACTCCAACAAAGAAAAGATGGGTTTACATATCTCATTCTTGACAAATTCTCTTCGAGACTCTTCATGGATCAAGAATGCTATAGTAACATCTCAAAAGATAAGGAAGGAAGAATTGCACTTTGAAATGCAAGATAAGAATACTTGAGGACCTCCAAGAAAATCTTGAAGAACACTTGAAAATGAAAGAAATCTTGATGAACCACCATGAAGAACCTCTGGAAAGAACCCTGAAACGAAAGGATGATAGAAAGAATTGAAGGATGCAAAATGAACAAGATTGAGGTCTTGCAGAGATTTAGATGAAGCTTCGCAAAGAGATACTTGAGAAACTTGGAACTCCAGAAAAGAAAAGATGAAACACTTAGAACCAAGAATTTGATAACATGAACCACTCCAGAAGAAGGATTGGAATTAACTGATGAAAGAAGAATAAGAATTATGTTATGCTTATCCTTCATCAAATTCAATAGATGACAAGCAACGGATTTGGCATTTGACTTATTCTTCTTGAGAAGATTGAAGAGAGATATACAAGCTTGAAGAAGTCTTGAACGAACCACCGGAACAATTGAAATACGAATGAAGAGACAACAATTGAGAAGAATTTGAGAATGAAAGCTGAAAGCTGAGAACGAAGAAATCTTCTGAAATGATGGCCTTCGGAGGATCGAGAAATGAAAACAGCTCTGAAATGCTCCGGATAGATATGGAAGGAATTACTCAAGATCGAAAACAATTAGAGAGTATAGCAACAAGCTGAAACCATGAATCTTCAAGCGAATGAGCAAGATTTAAGAGAAACTCTCCTTCGGTCTTCAAAGCTGAGAATGATGACAAAAAAACATCAAGAATTACTGAGACTCTCCGGAATAATGAATAAGGA
This sequence comes from Elymus sibiricus, assembly GCA_039707655.1. Lineage (NCBI taxonomy): Eukaryota > Viridiplantae > Streptophyta > Magnoliopsida > Poales > Poaceae > Elymus > Elymus sibiricus. The sequence continues at coordinate 211,969,733 of CM077665.1, read as the reverse complement.
AAGGTTTAGCCAACGATAGAAAAGATTTAGAAGCGATCTTCGAGAAGGAATATGACTGATGGGATTCATTCTTATGTCATATATGAAAAGAAATTGAGATCTCCCGAGAAGGATTAAAAGAGTCAGGTAAGATCCTGGGAAAAAACCTGTGGGTTATGAGCCCACTCAAAGAGATCACCGTTGAAGCAATTGCTTAGGAAGAGAGATTGCACCGGTACAAATTAAGAACCTGACAAGGTGAGAACCTCGAACTAACTTGAAAGGATTTAAACGATAACACGAATCTTCTGAGATATCTTCAGCACTCCGGATAGAATAGAGAGATGAATAAGCAAGAGTGGCTTGGATAAGAATTCCAACATGGGAACTCATTTAGAGAATGAAAAGAATATGATGAGCACCGAAGGCTTGAACTGAATCTACCGAGAAAGAAAAAGAATAACGAAGAATGATGAACTTAGCACTTGAGGATCTTCACAATGAATAACCGGATACAATACGGAAGAGATTATAGCGGAAGCATCAATGAAAAGAAAGGCACTTGGATGAGAATTTAATTGTTGAAGAAAAAGGGCGGGAGGGTGGGAAAAACAAAGACAACTTGATACCAATGAGATGAACTCCGGAAAGAAATACGAGGATTTATCTTGCAAATTTTGGAGAGGGTTGAATTAACTTGATGAGAAACACACCGGTTAGGAAAGATAAATCACCACTTGACATCGAAGCAACTCGGATTACCATATTTCAACAAAACAAAGGATGAGGCTTGAGAATTAAGCCGAAAACAAATACATAACCCACCATTCATTTGTTGGGAGGATAATCCTAGGTAACTACTTGAATTCCCACCTAAGAATTTCTGAAGTCTTTCTTGTTTATGCGATTCGGGTTGTGGACCCAGGAACGTACCCAAGGTAATCAGGTACAACTGCACCCGCAACCTTCCACACCATAATCCAAGAAACTGCGCAAACTCGTCTACCTCAGACACTCGTAATCACAACGATACTAAGTATGGTAGTACATCCGAACTCTCTCCACCAGTACTGGGGATGCCGGACTCCTCTCGCCACTACTAGTATTGAAGCAATTTCGAACATCCTCCGTCCTGAGATACTAAGGAAGGTGAATGATAACGATGTGCAAAAATCCCTCGGAGCTCTACTCCTCGATAACAGGAGGCACCAAGACAGAATTCCTTCACATCGGCATCATATAGTTTCCAAAATACCCGCGTGATCCTAAAAAAAATTTGAGCGAGAAGAGGAGTAGAATCAAAATTCCTAAGTCGAATACCTCACCAGAGCATAGAAGAGGAGTAAAATAAACCTACTCTCCGATATATAACTAGACTCAAAATAGTTTTTCACAAGACTCGACTCAGCCAAGTTTGATCAATCAAGGGGGCTCGTAGGTCGGACAGGCTCTGATACCAACTTGTAACGCCCAAGATGCGATCCTATCCTTATTTTGGCACGAGGGCCTCGACAGGGATAGAAGCGCATCTCGTCGTTCCGCAAGAATGGATATCATTACAAGTACATGTAAAGAAGAGATGAGTATATGGAATTGGCTTACACTCGCCACAAGCTACATCAATATCACATCAGTACAACATCATATACAATCATCATGCAGAAGAGCAGGGTCCGACTACGGACGAAAACAAATGATAAATTGACATCCATGCTTGCTATCCCAGGCTGCCGGCCTGGAACCCATCCTAGATCGATGAAGAAGAAGAAGGACTTCAAATCAAACAAGCAACGCGCTCACATCAAATCATCACATTACCTGTACCTGCAACTGTTGTTGTAGTAATCTGTGAGCCATAGGGACTCAGCAATCTCATTTCCAAGGGTATCAAGACTATTAAAGCTTAATGGGTGAGGTATGGTTAAGTGGTGAGGCTGCAGCAAGCACTAAGCATTTATTTGAGTGGCTAACTTACGAGTACAAGAATAAAGGGGGATGATTGTCGCATAAACGGTCGTGAACTAGTAATGATCTCTAAGAGATCCTGAACACCTACTTAGGAAACAAACATAACCCCACCGTGTTCTCTCTCGAATCAGAAATTCATGAGAAGAGACAGTCACGGTTACGCACACAGTTGGTGTATTTTATTTGAGTTTACTTCAAGTTTGCTATGACCGGGTGTTAAACAAAGTTTCCAAGTTGCCACTTAACCGCGGGCACGGCTTTCCGAAAGATTTAACCCTGCAGGGGTGCTCCAACTCATCCATCACAAACTAACCACAAGTTGTGTTGGAATTCCTCAACCGCGGAATCACCCGTAGTATTGCGGAATCCCGGTGGAAATCTCAACTTCGAGATAGCCCGAAGTATCGTTGAAATCCCATGCACAAGACGTTCGAGAAAGGTAAAACAAATCTAGCAAGGCCTCCCAACGTGTCGACGATCCCGATAGGAGCCGCGTATCTCGTTCTCAGGACACGGTGGATAAGCGACGCGTACAGTGGCCTGATAGAAATCACCCGAGTTGCCCCGGGGTGGCCCCGCACAGTGCTCTGTTTTGGACCAGCACCAGCAGCACTGCCCCCCCTGTATTATGTTGAATTAACTCCTCGGGTTCATCACGCCCTATGCTTTAGTAACGGTGTTCAGTATTATTATGTTGGGCAAATATAGTACCAATGTTGGGCCTTGCCAGACAAGTTTTATCCTAAAACGAAAATCAAGGGGGTCCCCATAACAACCCCGAGCATGTTAGGAGCGCTCGATTATGGAACATAACACCGGTACACAAGTAACTAGGGCGGCAAGAGTGGAACAAAACACCGAGCAAAAGGCCAAGCCTTCCACCCTTTACCAAATATATATGTGCATTAAATTGAATAGCAATAATATTGTGATAGCTGGAAACAATTGCACCTACAACTAGCAATGCTATAAGAAGGGCTGAGCAAGCGGTAACATAGCAACACAATGTTCTGCTGGGATGTGGAGGGGTTAGAGGCTTTCATGGCAATTTGGGAGGCTTGACAAACAAGTGGTAGGTAGCGAGACAGCGATAGAAACGAGACAACTAGCATGGCAATGATTTTAATGGTATCCAGGGAAATGATCATCTTGCCTGAGATCTCGCTTGGAAGAAGAATGAATCCTTGAAGCAGGCGATCCGTGAAGTAGACGAACGGGACGTAGTCGAACGAATACTCACACTCCGAACGCTTTCGGGACTCTATCGAGAAGAAGCGATCCGGAACAAACAATCAACACACGATACACCATGACATATGCATTACATGATGCACTTCAAATATGATGCATGTTATGCATGACATGGCAAGCACAACAATCAACTTCTACACATTAAGTGAAGCTCAATATGCAACGAGTTGCATATTGACGAAACTCCACATTCGAATATTTAGTTCACTCTCGTTTAGGTACACGACAATATTAAATGTTGTTAAATATGGCAAGAGGTGAAGCATAAGTAAACTACACATCTAGGCAAGTTTAAATGAGGCCGGAAACAACATATAGCATTTCCGAAACGACCCCATATGTTAATTTCGAAATTGGTCCAGATCTGAACTAATCATGTTTTATATTTGTTAAACAGGAAAATAAAGTATACCATGCAATTCTACACGTCATTCTAGTCGATTTACATATATGGAACATCTCAAACGGAGCTACGGTCTAAAAGATATGACCATCACAAGATAATATGACATGAATGCAAAATGCATGAAAATGACAACCACAAACATTTCAAATCATGAATGCAGCAAGATATTATGATACTACATGAGATTCTAAGCAAGTTTCATGTATGGCATGACCAAAACGGAGCTACGGTTCAATCACAATCACCAATACAAGTTTTAGTTCAAATCTGTCCAAAACAGCAACATAGCATATTGCACACATGAAAACAACAAGCTACAAGATCCTAATATGCACAAACTAAGCATGGGGCAGTATCATATGATACACACTTCATTTCGTCTTCACATATCATACTCAAAAGAGTCATGGATCACATGGTAGGAAGCTCACAACATGGCAATAAAACATAACAGTTTATGACTTAGTGAAAATAACAGGTTTTAGCATATCAGATTTTCACGAAGGCATATTGGCAGCGATAAAACTATATGCTACAGGGCATATCATGACATGAAAATTAACAACATGGTAGTAGACATGATGCGTTACAATTCATTCCATGGTGACAAGGTCTAATTATGCATAGAATCATGGCTAGCAACCTCACAATATGGCATTATGAAGAAAACAGGTTCTCAGACTTGATGAAAATTAGACTAGACATGTGCAGCAGTTTTTAATAGATTGACATATTGGACAACAGAATTAATTATGATGCTAAACCTATTCATGCAAACTATTGGCACAACATGATAGGCAACAACATGCTTAACAAAAGACTCCTTGGGAGCAACCACAAAAGACTCCTAGATCAATAGCAAATCACATGGCAACATGGCAACAAAATAACGGTTTCAGACTTAGTGAAATTTAACTATCTCCCAAAACTACAGCATTGAGTCAGCATGTTGACATGGCAATAAAAGTAACATAACTACCCTCTATGAGCATGGCAAGGACACCAACAGCAAGAAGACATGACACACAACAAAACATACCATTGGCAAAATAACATAGGATGCATGGTTTGCTTAATATGATGCTCGCAAAACGGAACTCATCGTTAATAGATTTCTGTTTTAACGTGATAGCCCCTTGAGAGCAAGAAATTGACATGTTAATGAAATCCTACCTAGCAACCAGAGGCATGGCATAAAAGTAGACATCACCTAGAGCAATACTCTTGAAGACACCACATGCAAAAGACCTATGGATTTGATGCAACCATCCACGCAAGTTTGAATAAAATAACAGATTTGCACATAACGACGGGATGCACTTTTGCAACATGGATATGGGCATGCAAATGAAACCTAATGTACAAACAATGGGAACCATCATGTAGAGCACAAAGAGTACAACAATTTTCATATATATATCATGTTCATACGATGATTTTTGCTGGCAGTTTAATATGCCATAATGATGATTTTTGCATGTAAAAGGACTTGGCCAAAATAACCACCTCGGGACGAATCGGGATGGGGCAATGCGGGACAAGGCGATCCAGGGCCGGCGAGGCTGTTTGGTTCGCGGGATGGCGCGGTCCGGGCGCGGGCAGGGACGGAGTCGTCCCGATCTGGACCACCGGCGGCGGCAGTTGCCGACGGTGCTCCGGTGGGCATCGCATGGTCGGGGCAACGGGGCGAGGCGGATCCAGGCTCCCGGTGCCGGGGAGGCCAGATCTGGCGGTCGGCGGTGATAGCGCTCGCCGGAGGGGCGGATCCGGCGGCCGGCGGCGGCTCGGGCGCGCTGCGGGTGAGGTCGGGGACGGAGGCGAGGAGGCTCCGACGACGGCGGCTGGCGGCGCTGTGGCTCCCGTCGGCGAGTTGGCTCACCGGCGGAAGCTCCGGCAGGCGGTGGCTAGGGGGCGCGGGCTTGCGCGGCGGTGGAGGCAGCTTGCGGCGGCGGGCGCTAGGGCACGCAGGGGGAGGTGCGGGCCGCGGTCGAGCCCTGGGTGGCGGCGGCTGCGCCCGGGGGGGCTGGCTCGGGCCCGAGCGGGCCTCGGGTGGTGGGAGGCGGCTGCAGTTGGCTGGAGGCGAGGTGGCGTCACGTGGCGGCAACTGATTGGTCGCGGGGCGGCGGCGCGGTGGCTGGCGGTGGCGAGGCCGATCCGGAGCTGCCAAGTGGTGGCGGCGGGGACGACCGGCGCTGAAAATGAGGAAGGGGAGGGGTTAGGCTGCCCAAAATGGAAGGGGGCCTTCCTTTTATAGGCAGGGGCTAGGGTTTTGGGGTTTCATCCGTTTTTTGGACCGTTCGATCCCGATCGGTCGTCCGGAAGCGGAGGAGGGCTAGGTTGGGCTAAGTGGGTTGTGTAGATGGGCTAGATGGGGATGAGAGGGAAGATTGCGGCCCGGCACAGAGTTTTAAAACACCGAAACGTCCGGCGATTTATCCGATGACGATGATACTACGGTTGACCGTTCGGTATCAAACGACCTCCGATCGCGACGAAATTTGGCAGGCGATCTACCTATAATATAACAAGACCGCACACCAACTTTCGACCCAATCCGAGAAAGTTTTATACACACTTTTAAAAACCATATTTTCCAGATGTCGCGGGCGCGTGCGTGTGTGGTTGGTCTCGAAACGATCGACGACACGAATGGAGAGAACCGGCGACTAATAACGGATGCGAGTTTTCAAAAACGAGTGACGATGCTATGCAGATGATGCGAATGATGCGATGATGAATGCGACAACCAAGCGAATCACACGATGTTAACAGAATAAAAGAGGAATCTTCTTGGAGAGTCGGTCTCGGGCTGTTACAGGCAGCAAGCGCCCATGTCCAACATCAAAGTTAAGCTCCTCGAGCTGATCTAGGGCGGGGGTTAAGAACCACTCATGAAACTTGGGTTCGGCCTTGCAGTTTGAACGGAAAGTGACGATGGAAAGGCGTCTGAATGGCGCAGTGTGCGTGGCGAGGATGTGGGACAATGCGTCCAAGCGTTTGTGATCCCCGCTGCAGAGCTCGTCGTCGTCGAGGAGGTCAAGGGGGGTGGAGCGCCATAGGGGGCGCCACCGCCTAGAGAGAATGGTGGTCTGCACGGCAGATTTGATGGGGAGGAGGGACATGATGGTTACCAACATCTTGTCGGAGATGCTGCTGATGAAGTCCATGCTCACCGGAGGCTCGTGTGGTTCAGCCTCGACCTGCCCCCGCTTGTTGGCCACCTCATCGTCCATCAAAAAAGGAGGCGATCCTTGGCGGCGGCCCTTATAGATAAGACCGTAGGAGAAGGTGTAGCATTAATGGAGAACTTGGGAGAGAATAGGGCTGTGTGGGTGGAGGTCCGAGGTCAAAGGGCTTGATTCCCGGTGAGCCAGTTGCGCCTACGCGACGGACTGCTCGCACGCATCCCTTTGAGCCTGCACGGAGGACTCCTCACACGTGTCCCGTCTAATCAAACCTTTGGCCCACGTACGCCATCCCAAACGGTTTCTATAAACCATAAAGCGTTCCGTGCTTGGGAACTAAACCCATCAATAAATATTGAGCTTATTTCCTTTCACATTCCAAATTACCACGCGCTAATTTTTTTCGCAAATAAGTTCACACCTACAAAACCTAAACGTGTTCCCACTTAGCAGTTGTTTACTGTAGTAGGCTATAAGAATACAAACACGTACTCAAAAATTACCGCACATTCCTCACCCCCGCCACCAAAAAAACGGGCCTTTCTTTGTTAGTCCTTCATTCCGTCTGCCATGGCAGGTAGGAGGGGGGTTCTAGGTCGACTTCGAGATATAACCAGGGAAGAAAGACCAAGGCCACGGAAGCAACCGAGAGGTCCCGCCGCCGCGCCACGAAATCGCCATAGAGCTCCAGCCACACCGCTTTGGTCGCATCAGAGATGTCCAGTGGCGCCGCGGAAGCCCAGGAGGATCTTTCGCGGAGAGGAGATGGCTCTCACAATCACAAGCGCATTCACCTCGGAGGCGAACTGGATGAGTTGGCAGTCGTGGATTCCTTAGCCAGCGATGACATGCGCGCTGATCTCGATAGGAAGGACGCGATGATCGATGACTTGGTGAAGGTGCTGGAGAAGAGCGATGCCTCCATTGACAGGGCGACCGGCCTCGTGGAGAAACTTATGGAGGAGAACGACACCTGGAAGAAACTGCTCGAGAAGAAAAGTGCCTCGGAGGGGAGGCTGAAAGAACTCGCCGAGGAACTTCTGGAAGACTTGGCGAAGCTCTACATCCAGCGTGAGGGGCTGCTGAAGGAATTTGTGGAGTGTGTGAAGGAACTTCATGCGTACGCGACGCAGAGCATCGACGCTCTCGAGCAAAGAGCCCGCGCCATGGCCGCAATGCGGAATATGTCGGATGAGAGGCGAGAGGAGATAGAGGTTGTGGAGGCGATGAATAAGGAGATTGAGGAACTCCGCGCCCAGCAATCCATGAATAATTAGATAGCAGCGGGTCAGATCGTTTTCTTTGTCATCCTTCTTCAACCTCTCCCTTCTTGTTTTTCCCTTGTTTCTTTGGGGAGTTGCCGCTTGTGGCATTTTTTATTATCATGTATATGTAAGAGAATTATTATCCTTTGCCGGTGCGAATTTGTTGTTATATTATTTCGTTCATTTGTACTGTTATCATGAAACGTCAAAGTACTTGGCGAGGCATGAACAAAACAGTGATCACAAGCAAACTAGTCCCTCCGTCCAGGCGCATTAACCACATGATAAACAGCGGGTCGGATGAGCATGCGCAGTAGACTCTCATGCGTCTCATCGAGCATGCATGGCAGACAGCTCTCATGCATCATGTCAAGCCTGCGTGGCGGACAGCTCGCACGTGTCCCGTTGAGCCTGCGCGGCGGAAAGCTCGCATGCGTCCTATCATCAACCTGCAGCTACACGCACGGCACCCCCTTATCAAGTACTCCCTCCGTTTTTTTAGTTAGCATATTAAATTTGGTCAAATTCAAAATTTGTAAAGTTTGACTAGCTTTATAGGAAAATTATATAAATATTTATAATTTATAATGAATATTATTAGATGCATCGTCAAATTAACTTTCATACTATATAACCTAAGCATTGTAGATGTTGATATGTTTTTATATAAATTTAGTCAAACTATGTTTAGCTTGACTTTGACCAAATCTTATATGCAAAGTAAAAAAGAAACGGAGGGAGTAAAAAAATTGGACGCGTCGCACCAAATGATTATCATAAAAGTTTTGTATTTACGGGAATTCAATAAACCAATATTATCATACAAGTTCTGAATTTATGGGGATTTAAAAAGCAATGTTTCTCAATGTTTGCGTCCTAGTCACGATGCCGAGATGTTTTTAATCATTGCATGGGACCTAAACAGGGGCCCAAGGACATATAAATGATTTTGTAACCAATTTTGGTGCCCTGGAGCATGTGCTTGTAGTTCAAATTTGAATTATGCACATTAAGTGGATATAGAAAAGCTCAATTAATGTATAAAGGGTCCCAAATGAGCCATGAATAATTCCACATTTTAGCATTGCACTTGTATTAGTCTATGTTTCATGTAGAAAAATATATATGTGCAAGAAGAGACATCGACTGTCGTTCCCTCCACAGAGGTGACACAAGTTCCGTATCGAAAGAACGATGGTTCTTGAGAGAAGTTTTGGTGTGCAAGAGACTTGTCCCAAATTGGACAAAAAATTATCATGTTGTATAAGTGCCGTGTCATGACACCAGGGTAAGTTTCAAGAATTTCAGACGAGGTTTGGATTTATGATGATTGAAAAAACAAGTTTCTCGATGTTTTTGGCCTTGACTCCGAGATGTTTGTAATCCATTCACGTTCATTGCATGGGACCTAAACAAGGAACCCAAGGACACAAATATCTTTTTTAAACCCATTTTGGTGACACGAAGCATGTTCTTTTAGTTCAAATCTGAATTATGCACATTAAATGTCTAGAAACTTAATTAGTGTAGTATACAAAAAAAACTAAACGAACCATGAATAATTTAAAGCAGTTATATACGCCCGTCTGAAGCTCGTGCGTGTGTCGTGCTAGCTCGAGCTTCCTTCTTTCATAAGTTATCCAATTTGTATTAAAATGATGTTCTATCCAACACGCTTCTCCCACCACTCCCCCAATCGGTCTCCCGCCACTCCCCCAATCGGTCTCCCGCCACTCCCCCAATCGGTTTCCCGCCGAAGCGTCGGCCCCGTCATCAACCTTTTGGACGAGGAGGACGAGACGGAGCAGGCCGGAGAGCACGCAAAAGCAGCATCGCGCCATCGAGCATGAGCGAGACGTCATCATCAGCCCCCATGCCACCATCGCGCACGGTTTCTAGTACTACCAGAAATGTCTGTGATACGTATCTGGTCCCACCAGGTGCCCATCGGGGCACGCCTTGTAAATGAAAGGAGGCAACTCTTACCAGCAAGGCGTAGCTTCCCAGCGCGTAACCCAGTCGAACCGAACTCGGAAGTTAAGCATGCTTTCGGTGGAGTAGTCAAGGATGGGTGACCGATTGGGAAGTTGCTAGATTTTAAGGTTCATTTAGGCGGTGTGATACAATCACTATAGGCATAAATAAAATGCTTGTAGTGATATGTCATTCCGGCTAAATAAATATTGAGATCCTTGTTTTGAAAATATCCATGATTTTGTTTTGTTGTTATGAAAATGTCAAGGATCGATGACGTGTGTGTCTGTGTATTTGTGAACCAATGCATGTGTGTGGACCATGTGCCTACATTGTGCGGTTTCCGACGACAAACCTATCGGTGGGGGCCTTAGGGTCTGTCATGCCTTTTACTAAACGCTGGAAGGCCAAGGATGGGTGACGGTGTGTGTGCGCGTGTGCGTGTGCGCGTGCGTGCGTGCGTGTGTGTGTGTGTGTGCGCGCGCGTGCATGCGTGTGTGGTGTGTGTGTGTGTGTGTGTGTGTGTGTGTGTGTGTGCGTGCGTGTGTGTGTGTGTGCGTGTGTGTGTGCGTGCGTGCGTGTGTGTGTGTGTTTGTGTGGACCATGCATCCATTGTGCGGTTTTCGACGACGCGCTTATATATGGATGGGTCGCTATATATCATCCATTTGGCTGACAACGCTGCATCGTCACCCTCCTACGTGTCATGTGTGTGGTGGGGGAGGGGAACAATATATATACGACCATAACGACCTAGCTAGGTAGTATATATATATAACCAATCTTAAGGGGGGTATATATGCCGAGTTATCTCAGCTATGTGCATGCCACGTCATAGCTAGGGTTGTGCATTGTGTATTAATTGAAACACCGGACCACACCATTTTCGCATATACATTAGGCCATATGCAGGGGGGTGGTGTTCTTCTAGCCTCGCTCAACTGATCTTCGACGACGCGCCAACTCGTGAGACCGCGCGATCTACATATCCCTCTTGTTCGACAACAATATGTGATGGTTTGGCCAAATTAAGGTTTAAATTCTCTTGGTTGTCTTATGAAAAGTCAGACATGGATAAATGTGTGACAAAGTTTGAACCAGGTCATGTGTTCATAGGACCCCATCCTCCGGCACATAGTGTAAGGGGCAACACCCTACGTTTGTCATGAAACCCTTTTCTGTCACATTGGACACTTTTCGGCATGCACATATGCAGCATGTGCCACACATTAAAGTTGCGCATTGCGAATTTAAACATGACAACACCATGTTCGTAAATATATATATATATATACTTCATCCATTCCTAAATACAAGTCTTTTTTTAGAGATTTCACTACGAACTACATATATATACGTACTTTAGAGTGTAGATTCACTTATTTTTCTATGTACCTATATAGTTAGTACTAGAATCTCTAAAAAAAATTGAAAACTCTAAAAAGATTTATATTTAGGAACGGAGGGAGTATATATTTGAGCCACTAGCGGGCGTGGTTGTGCTTTGATGCTCTCTTGCGTTTTTTTTCTTTGTCGTTTATCCCGAAGATGCTAGTATTATGTAAAATAGCAAACGAAACTGACGAAACAACCGTATGCGATTGTATCCCCAACAGGCACGAGTGCTCTACTCTAACCGTGTGCGATGCTCGTACACAGCAAAATCGTCCTTGCCTAGTGGTGGCAACCGCAAGCGTCAGCCAGCGCAAAGTGGCAATGTGCACAGTAAAAACCCAAACCCGACAGCGACCTATAAAAGATCTCGCCGGCGGCGGCTAACAGCTAATTTTTCCGCCGATAGCTTGCCACCACCACCACACACACCAAATGGAACCTGTGCTCAACCATGGGGATGTGCATGGAGCCGTCCTCATAGTGTTGGACGACGACGTGATAGAGGATTTCGACGCGTTAGCCGCCATGGTGGGAAACGGCAAACAGCCAGCTGCCGCGGCTGACAACGACAGCATAGAGGATTCCAACACGCTGTGCTTCATGTCGGTCAACGGTCAACCGTCATCTGCCACGGCCGACGACGACGATGACCCTGAGTTTCAGCGTCGGGTGCAGATGGCCATCGCTCTGTCTGTCCAGGAATCGGGCCTCGATGCGTTCCTGCGTGATGAGGATGAGTGACATCTCAATGTCGGTGTGGAACAATCTATCGCATCTGCGGATGCCATCCGCAACGCGGCTAGGGATATGAAGCGGAAGAAACGGCGAGAGAGTGCGAAGAGGAAGCGGAACTCAGATGCATAGGGCAAAAAGAGGCGGGAGCAGGTCCAGAAGGCGGCGGAGCAGGCCGCCGCATGCCTCTCAGCCGCGTTGGAGGCCAGTGCAGGCCTTGCAGCTGCGGCAGCAGCCCTGGCAACAGTGGCCACGGCGACCAGGGACGCGGCTCTAGCGAGAGCGGCGCCCGTTTGTATCCGGATGGCCCACGTGGATGCCATGACATCTTCGTCGACAGCGGCAAACCTGGCGAGAGGCGCCGCGGTCACTCCGGCCGAGGTAGCCCCGCCGGTCTCCACCGTGGAACCACTTGAGCTCATCGACTTGACGAGCTCCCCTGAATACTCGTTCTGAGTCGAGGAAGGTCATGACGACGGTGGAGGCGCGGCGTTTGTATGCATCCATGGCGTAGTGAATATTTTGTGCAGTTCATCTTCGTGTAAATTGACGAACTGTTTGTAAATTACTGAGCGTATGAACTAATGTCAACTAATCCGCTGCAAAATAAGGCATTCTGTTGTGAAAATTTGCCAAATGTGTGTGTCATCTGTTTGTGGGCATGTGGAAATTTAGGATGAATTTCACGTCTGCGACTGAAATTGAGGATGAACTATGTGAGATGAGCCCGCCTTGACAAATCTCAGAAAGAGCTACCCGCCTTGAGCGATGCAAAAATCCGTGGTTTCGCGGCACGCATTTCGTTACAGCGTACAAACTTTATTATGTTAAGACCGTGTGCGATCTTGGTTGCTCCCGCCCAGTTCCTTTACCAAAATTTAAGTGGAAGCGGTATTTCAACTACATGTCGCCCTTCCTCGTCCACCGCACCGACCCTATAGTAAATTTTAAGCTGCCGAGGCATTTCAACCGTCGCCATCCCTCGTCCACCACCATCTCCACCCACACCATTACTACTAAATTTTTCAGCAGCAGCGGCACATCGGCAAACACCCCCCCTTCCTCCCCTGCTTGAACCCTAGCTCGCCCCCCCCCCCCCCCCCCGCTGCCTTCCACCACCAACCTCAGCCGGTCGGCCCGTGCCTCATAGCTAACCAGGTTCAGGGTCCCCACCAATCCACATACACCATCGCCACCCTGATTTTTTAGATGAGGCCGGCAGTGTCCCTTTCCCCCCAGATCCCCATCCCGTACTAGAGTCGCAGCCTAATCAGCCCGACCACATCTCCCGTGGAGCTCGAGGAGTGTATGAGCAAAAAGAGGGCTATCATGGCCTCTCCGCCGTACGCTAGCGAGGTGGGCGCCGTCCGCGCCAACCCTTCGATCCCGGACGAACACCTCACCGCGGGAGCCGGTGAGGACGATGCCTATGTTGCCATGCCGAAGGCTTCAAGTCTGCGGGCTCACGTATTCCTGTATCTCAGGAGAGCCGGCTATGACATCAAGCTCGTCAACATCACCGGCTTCACTCGGGCCATGTCACAAGTTAAGTGGTCCACCGGCAACGCCTCTGGTTCAACCGCCGTCGATCTCTTCAAAGGCCCCTCCACTGATCTCCTCCGCCTCGCGGTCATGGATTTGTGATCCTTCTACGCCATCGAGCCCCTTTTGTCATTTCTGAAGGAAACGTTCTACGGCGGTGGCTTGGGATCCTTAGCTCCAAAGTCAGATCTCATCCACCAAGATAATGGCACACACTACGGCTGTTACAAGGGGAAACGTCCCATCTGCGACATCAGGGAGCGCACCCTGGGCACCTCATATCCCAAGTGGAAGGAGCCCATCCATGACAAGTGAGGCAACATCCTGTGAGCAAATCATACCTTTCCTAGCTAGCCGTCTCGTACCCATTGTTGTAGTAGCTTTTTCCATGCGATAATCATGCAGTGTTTAATTGAGCATTTGTCCAGTTGTCTAGCAGATGCCTTGATTTTATGTATCTGGTTGTTAGGTTGGTTGCATTGAGTATTTGTCCAGTTTTCAATGGCTATAGTTGGTTGTTATAGTGAGCATCAATGCCTTATTTCTTTCAGTTATTCACAGTGTGATGTTCATTATGTGCAAGTATGAACTGTGCAGTTCAATTTCATCAATACCACCTATTACACCTGGTGTTGTTAACATGTGCCCTTAACTCCCGCTCTAAACATTTATGCCTTGTTTCTCTGAATTTGGTTGCCAGGTTGGTTGCAATGAGCATTTGTCTAGTCTTCAAGGAGATGCCTTGCTTTTCTGTATCTGTTTGTTAGGTTGATTGCAGTGAGCATTTGTCTAGTTTTCAAGCAGACGCCTTACTTTTCGTTATCTGGTTGTTAGGTTGGTTCCATTAAGCATTTGTCCAGTATCAAATGGCTATATTTGGTTGTTATAGTGAGCATATATGCCTTGTTTATTTCAAGAAGATACCTCGTATACTTGGTTGATGTTAAGCCTGTTGTACTTATCATGACTTTACATGTACTTGCACAGGACAACAATGGGAGTGGCCAATGTTTTCCACCGAGGTTCTTTTCATCCCTCCGCTTATACTCCATCCGTTCCATCATGTAGTGCATATAGATTTTTGTGATGTATCTAGATATACCATCTAAAATGTATACAATATGAAATTTTGTGATGTATCTAATGAAATGGAATTGCAATTCTAGATGTAAATGTTTTTCTCTAAAAACTTGGTCAAAGTAAGTAAATGTTGACTTCTCAAAATGTTTATAGGCAACACATTGTGGAACTGATGGAGTAATATATTACACCATTCTGCAACTGCATTTTAGCTTCTAATATCGGCTTCTTGCTTGTAGGTACATATGTCTTAGGTAAAGATCCATTCCTGGACCCTTTTGCGTGTGGGGCAATGAAATATTCATGAACCAGCATCAAGTTAGGAAACTGAAAATGATTGTTAGGGAAAAGAGACGAACAATGCCAATTAGACTATTTGTTTACACTCTATCCAACACAACAGTGAGCTGTAGGATGGTAACTACGAACTCTGTAGGCTTCTATTAGTACTGCCCATAATGAGTTGTCACACAACAATGTCTGAATCTTTTTCTTTTGAAGTGGTTCCCAAAGCAGTTTACTCAAGATTACCTCGTAAAGTACATGATTTCTGGACATGTAATGAAGGTTCAAATATATCATCGAGACTACAATGAGCATCGAGAAGTCGTAATGAAGACAGTGAAGGATGGGCGGGCGGCCATCACTAGGGGCTGGCCTAGAGTCGTTCGTGCGTTAGGCATGGAGGAGGGCACAATATGGGCATTCCGCTTCACCTACTCCAGCAACCAAAATATCTTTCGGCTCTCTCTTTACCGTCTTTAATACAACCTTGGTTCCATCATTCTTTATTTTTCCCTTTTGTAGTGTTCCTTTTTTTAGAATTGATGTTTATGTAGTTCTTGAGTATATGTACATGTGAATCGAATTATGCATTCGTTCTTAAACCTACATTTAAACATGATTCGATATGAAATACATGAATTCCTACTTTCAAATGTAAATTATGTGAATTATGAACAAAGGTATTTAATTAGGGGCAAATCATGCTCTACAGGCCATTACAATGCACACAGTTTGATAAAGCAAAACATCTGCGATCAACTTCAACATCACACACGTTTCTCCATTCGCGGCGTGTGCGATGAGTCCCGTCTTCGCACACGGTCAGGCGAGAAAGAACATGTGCGATTAATGACACCAGCGTTTGTGCTAGTCTCCTTATCACACACGATTTCGTATTTCGAACTGTGTATGATATCATGCCCATGGTAAACGTTGGTCAAAGAAGAACGCGTGCGATTGGCCTTCATCCGACACAGTTAGTTTGGATGACACATTTGGGAAGTATGGATCACACGTTTGGGACGTTTTGTAAATCACAAACGTTTATGAAAAACGCCGCATGTGGGATAGATTCAACCTTCGCATACGGTTTTATAATGACAAACGTATGCACTCTTATATCATATCACAGACGGTCATGGTGGAACTAAATGTGTGTGATAGCCCCCTTATCATACACGCTTTCTAATTGTGAACTGTTTGTGATCCGTCGCACATCATAAACGGCGCGACACAGAATAGCGCGTGCGATGTTAGTGTGATATGACATGAGTTGCAAGGATGAACCGTATGGGAAATACACCATATCTCAAACGATTTCTCGGTGACCCTCGTTTGTGATAGATGCAGACATCCCATACGCTTAGTTTTGCAAAATGTTTGCGTTCGTTGGCCACCATCGCCGACGGTTTTGCCGTGTCGTGTGGGATGGACCCCCTATCGCCCACACATGCAAGGCGATGGTTTACAACTACGTCGCGGAAAGGGGTTAAAAACTGTTTGTATAGCACGTCGCTGCACCAGTGCACTCTTGTCAAATGCTTGATGTTGTAAGTACTTCACAAACTCTAATCAACTTCTCCATACAAGGATGTAAATGAAAAAAAAGCTAATTGTATTCTATTCCTGTCAGGGGATTGACGGCGCAGAGATCATAAAGGGTGCATGCGTATTTCATAGATCATGATTTAGCAAATGGCGTTTTGTTAAGTAAAAATGAGACACGCAAGGCTTCCATTGATCATGTCGCCAGATCTTGTTCGACTAACAGATAGGAGAATTCTTCATGTGGCCATATCATGAATAGTAAGTTAACTATACAACCACGCATGCATTGATCGTCTTTCAGTTTTCGACATAGTTCATAAGTTCATGGTTTTCTTAAACTGTAGATGTCACTGGATCTTGGTGGTCATTGTTGCAAAACGCAACACATTTTACTACCTGGATTCTCTCGGAGAGTCAAATGAGCCTCAGGATCTGAATAATCTTTAGGATTTCATGGATAGGTATTGAATTCTTTGATGTTAATATGTTGTGTTCATATCTAGTTCAAGAATTGAGTATGTGAAAATTCATCTTCATTTGCAGTGTATTGTCAAAGAACATAACTTTAGGAGGGTTATGGTTGGACAGCCAACTACCTCTAGAGCACGTGATCGTTTCTCCGATAAGACAACGAAATCCGTTATTTTCAGAAAATGCTAGTCAGATGTTCAAGTTTCTAAGTAAATCTCTTACTATTTCTCTCCAAAGAAAAAAGAAGAAACAACTTACACCGGTTAGGTTGATCCTAACAGGGCAAATACATGACTAATACTGTACAAAAAATTTCAGTGTCCTCAACAACAACAAGGGACCATACTATGTGGATACTACGTTTGTGAACACATGATGAACCTATGCAGACATGTTCAATGTGGTGTCGATGCTGACAGGATAGAACCAGTAAGTCTGTTTCTTAATTAGTATCTTCTACTCCACACGTATCTCACATTCTAATCTAAAAGTCCTGCAGTTGATCTTCGGACCGATGACCTCTGAACCGCTCATCGCAGATGAATTGTTGTCTGTTAGGAAATTTATCAGCACCTTCTTTGTGGAACACTATATCAAGCCCACTAAAGATGTCGAAGATTTCCGGATTCGTATGCCCCAATAAAAAGTACGCACTGATATAGTGTATGCGCATGGATGTATTGTATTCCATGTGATCATGTCTTCGTATTTCATACACTATGATTATGTACTGCATATGTCGGTCTTACAGATGTGGAACTTAGCTAGCATTTGCTCAATTGCATATTGTCGTGAATTATTATGAATGTTCTTCATGTGGACACTATTTGTTCAATTGCATATTGTGGCGAATTATGATGAATGTTCTTCATGTGGACACTATTTGTCGATTGCATATTGTGGCAAATTTGCTATTCGCAGGGTGAATTAAATGCGATATTTTACAATAACCTGGCCATTTCAGCACACACGGTACAAGCAACTAAGCGTGTGCGATCCAGAATAGAAAGCACATGCAACTCATAGCGCAACCGTACCTGATCTACAAGAAAAGCACACAAGATATAAACTGAAACGTTGGTGATACATAAGAAATCGCAAACGATTTGCAGCACTTGTACGTGCGCGTAGGAGCTCCTCAATCATTTGCGATAGCACCTTATCTCACACGTGAGCCAACAGGAAACCGTGCCCGATACAAAGAGGATCCCACGCGTAAATATTTTGGGAAACGTGTCCGATGATATCATGCATGGCAGACGGTTGCCAGGGAAATCTCGTGTGGGATGATGAAGATATCACACACAGTTTATACCATGGCCCGTGTGGATTAGGTAACGTTTCGCAAAAGCTAAAAGGTCAAACACCATTTGTTTTTCATGATAAATTAGACACGTTCGACTCGTGTTAGACGTGTGTGATTGATCCCAAATCCCACACGTACGCCCAAAATATTGTGTGTGCGATATGTTCCTGCACCACACACGATTATGTTTGCAGATCGTTTGGATTCGTTGGTCACCATCGCCGACGGGTTTTTCCTTTTCGTGTGGGATGGACCCCCCCTATCGCCCACACATGCAAGGTGGCGATTTATAACTACGTCGTGGCAAGGGGTTAACAACCGTTTGTATAGCACGTCACTGCACATGTGATTGATGACAATCCCTATGGACTAATGGTTGCTTTGAGTTATACTTTAAGGTTTGTCCATAGGCATTGCTTGAAGACCGTAAGTTGGTTTCAAGGTTATAAGAAGGAGATTATGTGTTGACCAAGGTGCGATTCAAGGAGTTATCCAAAGATTGGTCATAGAGAAGATAAGATATAAGGTTTATCAAGACTAAGTCAAAGAGTAATTCAAGTTGATCAACACACAAAGCGTAGAAGATGTACCAAGTGGGATCAAGTGATCTCATGGTATGGTAAGCATTGTCCATTGCACTTTGTGTACTAACCCATGATCTTCGTGAGGTTTTTTGTGGGGTTAGATTTGTTTCCATGGCCTTGCATTAAAAGGAAGATCGCATGTAACCTATGGAGGCTGATATTAAGTGGTTATCATCATCAAGGTTACGGTGTGCAAGTTCAAGTGGAGCATCACGAAGAGATCATGCTTGAAGCCTGTCGTACATTCTCATGATAATGGACATGTGAAGATACGCCTAAAAGTGGCTCACCCATAGTGGAGTATGGGGGAGCAATCTACTTTTCTTCATCGAGCGTGTGCAATCAAGACAGGTGGTCCAAATTGAGGAGGTCAAGATCGTCATCATCTAGTTCAAGTGGACTATGCGCAAGGCAAAGGTTTGACCTTGATAGGTTTTATGTTTCACTGGTCTCATGGTGTTAGTTGGGAGACCGAGTTATAGGTTTCATTGTCGTACTATCAAGGGGGGCTCACGAGTGAGTAGATTGGTTGTATCATTCGTAGAGAGCTCAAACCATTGCATCCTTGGCATCATATTTCTTGGTTCTTGTTTGGCTATTCCGTGTTTGAGGTTTGGAGCTTGTGGCCATATTCATGACAAGCTTGAGTTCATCGAAAATGGATTTCGTATACATCATCTATTGAGTTTTTATGTTGGAGTTTGTGTGAGTTCCTCACTAATGGAGGTGTCATGCCTCTATATCATTGGCATATCTCTCTTGCCACTTCTGAAGATTTCTAGTCGTGATTTGACAGCTCTTGTCGTTAGCTTTCTATCAAGCTGGAGTTCATCAAAATCAAAGTTCATTTTCAGAAGTTATGGCAGTTTTGGTCCTACTTGCATCCATGTGTTTTGCTTGGGTAATTTTATTGCACTCAAGCGGTAGTACCGCTCGGTACCACAGTAGTACCGCTTGTGGTACTTCCGCTATGGACTACCGTAGCCACTACAGCTTGGGAAAAGTCCTCTATGCAACTTTTTGTTGCATGTATTCTTTTAGCGGTGGTAGAGCGGTAGTGCTGCTCCCCTGAGCGGTTGTACCGCTTTGGTACTTCCTCTAGCTGTGGACTACCGCACCCACTATCGATTGGGAATAGTCCTTTGTGCAGCTTTCTGTTGCCTATTTTCTTTTAGCAGTAGTAGAGCGGTAGTACCGCTTGAGTATCAAGGGTTTGGCATGTGTTTCCCAAACTGCTCTAAGCGGTAGTACTGCACCCCCGAGAAGTAGTACTACACCCCCAAGTGATAGTACCACTTGAGCACAGGTTGTGTGCATAACGGTTCGATTTGTGCCCCCTCTATAAAGGCGGTCTTCTTACGCATTGTTCCCAACGATTTTGGATAAGCTTTCTCCTCCATTGTTGACCTCAAGAGCTTGGGCTTCTCTTTATTCCTCCTATGATTCTTGCATCTTTTTGAGGGAAAAGAGAGAGGAGATCTAGATCCACATTAACATTTCCACCAATCACTTTCTCCTCTAAGTGAGGGGAACCCCTTTGATCTAGATCTTGAAGTTATTTTATGTTCTCCTTGTTCTTCCTCTCATATTTCCTCCGTAGCATTTGTTGTTGTGATGGGATTTGGGAGTGAGGGACTTGACCACTTCGTGTGTTCTTGCCATTGTATTAGTTGCATCATTTTGAGTTCTCCATAGTGATACAAGGATATGAAAGTTCAGAATATTTTTACTATTGGGTGTTTGGGCAGCCTAGAGCATGTGCCTCTTGGGTGCCCTAGACGGTTGGTGGTGTCACGGAGCTCAATCATTATGGTGGAAAGCTCCGGGCAAGCATCCGGGTCTCCAATTAGATTGTGGAGATTGCCTCGAGCAATTTGCACGGGTTCGCTGACCGTCCCCAAGGGTTGCCAATTGTACGGGTTTGGTGACCGCCCCCAAGGGTTTCAATTTGTATGGGTTCAGTGACCACCCTTAGGGGTCCCTTAGTGGAATCACAACATATTGCATTATGCGAGGGCGTGAGGAGATTACGGTGGCCCTAGTGGCATTTTAGGGAGCATTGTGCCTCCACATCGCTCTAAATGGAGATTAGCATCCGCAAGGGTGTTAACTTCAGGATACCTCGGTTATCTCTTACCCGAGCCCTTTACTTATGCACTTACTTTGTGATAGCCATAGTGATTCATGTTATATATATTGCTATCACATAGTTTCTTATCTTGCTTAGCATAAGTTGTTGGAGCACATAGTCAAGCCTAGTGTATTTAGGGTTTCTGCTTGACAATCAAATGCTAGTTTTATTCCACATTTGAGCTAAACCATAATTATTTGAAAGCGCCTATTCACCCCCCCCCCCCCCCTCTAGGCGACACCATGTCCTTTCACCTACGGGTCCATAACAATAACTAGATGGCTTTCTCTCTCTCTCTCTCTCTCTCTCTCTCTCTCTCTCTCTCTTGATCTTCAATACAATGATCTCCGCTGAGATCTACTCGATGTAATTCTCGCGGTGTGTTTGTTGGGATCCGATGAATTGTGTGTTTATGATCAGATTATTCATTGAAACTATTTGAGTCTTTTTGAGATCTATTTATGTGTGATTTCGTAGCTATGTATGCTTCCGATATATTTATTCTCTTTTGGCCAATTGGATGAGTAGATCTTCAGAGGGAATGGTGCATAGTAGTGGGTTATTATTGAATTTATTGTTATTATTTTGTTTCCTTGTTATACCATTTTATTTATTGTATATATTTATCAATTCCAGCCATACCATACAATTTGCCCGTGTAGCTAGCAAGAAGGATTGATAACCTTCTTGAATCGTTGGCGACAAGTTTGTTTTATGTGTTTTGCGCGGGTACTGATCATTAGTCATTACAGAGATAATTCCTACTGGTTAGATAAACCTTAGTTCTCAGTCGGGGGAAATAATTATTGCTAGGTTACAACCCTTACACTTGGGGGTTACCCAAAAACTTCTACAGGAGAGTAAACAAAGGTGCTTGGGTGGACCAAAAAACTATAACTCTATCATTCATGTCTGGTGGTTGGATAAATCCTCATGTCATTAGCTGTTTTTTAAAGCTAGAGAACAAAGATCAGCTCAACCGAGGAAGAGAAGATCTTCTACTAAACAACAAAATAGTTGAACACATAGTTAGCATAGAGGACATTGTCAACACTTATTTTACGTTTCCTTCATCGCTTCTTTTTTTAATTTCAAAATAACCTTGTCCACTACCTCTGAACAATATTAGAAACACAAATATGCAGGAGAAACTAATGAACTGAATGTTGAACCATTGAGATCCTTCAAGCCGACATATCTTACAGAAAAGTAATGCTGGCTTAAGCTAATTGAATGCTTGCTTGGTAAGACCAGTTATCAAATAGATAATCTACAATTAGATTATAATAGAATTTCCTTTTTATAACTTTTTTCTTTCTACATACATTTAGGTAAAAGTGGTTGCCTTCAAGGAAAAACAATAGATCTCAATTGGCGCTAACTTCACAACCAAATGTTTCGGTATTATGAACCTTACTATAGTGGTGATACATTTTTACCAACAATTGGTGCAGTAACTCACAACTTCAAGGATTTGTGTGCTGCTACATACCAAACATGTGCTCCGTGGAATATAAGAAACTTTGAAAAGATTTTTACCAGTGCCCAAGGTTAACTTTGGGTGCAATTTCATGCAACTATTTATTTTCCTCATATGCCTCACAATAGATAAACACTGTAATTCACCCAATTTTTTAGCACTGTAAATTCCAGGTATGACCCAGGAATTTTGATACTTCAATATATAAGCAGCTACGAAGGTCTTGGAATGGACGGTTTCTCCAAGTAAAGTACCTAAAAAGTTGAAAGGAGGAACTTATTTCTTTTGCATGTACCAAACATAACCAAAGAAGCAGCACTAAAATAAAATCACATTCTAAAGGACTATCTACAAGCTCTTCGCGAGAAGTTTCTGTTTGGAATTGTCACTTGCAAGGACAATGAAACACATCTGCCAATGGTAACTTCATTCCTCCAGAAACATGTTAGTAATTCTAGTTCTTACACTTGTTTTTTATACTATTCAGTCCTCCACAGACATGTGAGAAATACTAGTACTTTCACTTTGTTCTATGAATTAAACGATGCAAATAATTTCCTGTAATCGCATTTCCTCATCAAGGTTTTTGAATATTCAAGTGATCCTTTCAAGACTATTAATTTGTACTTCATAAATGCATGGGTTCAAGTAACTTCTAGGTATGCAGTCTTTCTACTAAATACCAACAGAGAGTGAACAATTGTGACAGAAATGAGAATGATCTTTTATGACACAAATGAGAATTAGCTTTCCCAACTTACCCTCTTTTTCTTTTATTCTGGGGGTTTACATCGCTAATATTTTTCAATTGCAAGCAAAACTCCACCACCAAGAAACGGTTCCTACTAGAAGAAAGAGTTCCATTGAAAATGTTTCCTGAAGTTTTATTCATGTCAATGAGAAATCTATTTTTATGTTGTTTCTATGGAGTTTCCCAACGGACTTTTTGTGCTCGAGTGGTAGTTTCTTGCTTACTTTGATGAACTCCAGAGATAGTTTCAGTTGTAAACAATGTTTTTCCCTTTTCTGCACTACATAGTTCAAAGTCTAAGTTTTTCGTTGAAGTAGAAGGAACAGAAACAATTTATCAACAACCTTTTATGTACAAAACAATTTTTATTTTTCTATATGAAATAGTGTACCATACGAAGCGAAGCAAAACATTCTTACTTTTAAGAAAACTAGCAGAGTGTCTCGCTCGATGCACAGGCTAGAATTTTGAAAAGTTTAATATTTATAACATATTATTTGATTTATCTGAAGAAAATATGCCATCTTATGAGTGATTGAAAAATAAAATTTATGATTTCCTAAATGGTCTCTAATTTGAGTTGGAAAAATATGTAGATGAATAGCCACAACTAATATTATGCTACCTTTTTCTGGATGAATGGTTATTAATTACGGGATTCTTGTAAGTACCAAATTATTTATACCATATGTATATGTACATGCGATATTGGATCATTGGATAGGAATAAAGTTTAGATCAAATTGTTAATATTATCTCATTGACCTTTTTTTCTTCGAGGCTTCCACTTAGATGATGGATATGTTTTTCTTTGGGATAGACACGATGGGGGTTTATTAGAGAAACCAGAAGGTCTATGGAGATATTAATTTTGGATTTCTTATAATGGTAATGTATTGGATGGCTAAAATTGTACTGGCCCAACAAAATAACGGCCTAGCGTGTCAGATTTTCGTGGGATTTTCTAGTCTAATTCTTTTTTTCTGGTTAACCCGTCCAATACTTTTAATATTAATAATAGATAAGTGGCAATAATTTAATTAGTTCTGCAGTGTCACTCTTATTTTGCATATCTCTTCTTTGTTTTGGAAATATTTCCCAAATTTCTTGTTTATTTTAGAGAGATTTTGATATATATATCTATACCTTATTTTATTTTATTTTATTTTATTTATATTTTTTTTTACATTTTTACAAATATTATATATATATATTTATTTATTTATTTATTACACAAATAAAGCAAGGTGATATTCTTGGTTTCGTCCCGTTTACATAATTTTATATTTACTCTATATATACGAGGTGGTACTAATTCGGGGACCTATTTTTGGTTTCTCCGCTCGGCTGGGCTGAGTTTGCCCACGTACATAGCTTGATTGAGCCTCAACCTGGGCCAAATCTCGCGTCCGTCACTTTGGAGTACCGATCAATTGCGTCATGATGCCTAGCATGGGCCGAATCCGGTTCTTTGGCCCAACAAAACCAGCCCTCGCAGAAGCTTTTTCCCGTGGTCTGCAAGCGCACGCAGAGACATCAAAACAGAGAAGCTTTTTCCCGTGAGCCGCGGAGGGTGTTGTGTGTGATCAATCTGAACGACGACAATGCTATGACATCTGCTTCTTGGTGGCTTGCTTCTGAATTTTAATATGAAGCCGGGAGTAGGCCTGTAGGAGCACCCAGGACGTCTCTAACAAACAGTTCCAGATAGTCTGCATCCAATTCGAGCAGGACATCGACGCGCAGGTACGCAGCCGTTGTTAACTATTGAGTGAAAATTCAAAACGTGTCAACATGCATAACGTTAGCTCCGTGGTGAAGCAGGATAGAGGATGTTGAACAGTTGAAGTAGAGAGTGTACGGTCCTGCTAAGAAATTAGTTCGTGTGTTGTGATTAAGTTTGTCGGTACGGTAATGTCTATATTTTATTATCCCGTTGCAACGCACGGGCACACACACACACACACACACACACATATATATATATATATATATATATATATATATATATATATATATATATATATATATATATATATATATATATATATATATACCCGATGTGTAAAAGTTGTTAGGAAAAAACTGATTAATATATGTTGTATGTCTGATGTGGCCCATGATTACAGTAATGAACACCCAATATGAATCGTACAGTGTATTTTATCAAGTAGGGATATTATGATCATTTGCCGCCACACATACAAACCCAAATGAAGTAAATACTAATAAAACATAAATACAAATTGTTTCATTAACTTGCATCTTAGAAAGCAACGGAATCTCTAAGCATGTATCGACAAAACTGGTAAACCTAGATACAAAATTGAGCCAAAGAGGTACACATACTAAAGTATATCTATAGATTTCATAATTCCTAACTCTACAAGGAAGTACAGTTGCATATCCAGGCTGGAAGGTACATAGCATAAGAAAAATGTTGATATAATGTAGTCCCTTCTCTTTCTTCAGCCCTGCACTCCGAATAGACAGTCATCATCGTTTATGGTTAGTAAAGCCAAGCGACGCTCTCTACAGGTGAATACAACGTATTCAAACAAATGAAAGTATTGAGATGACAGGCCATTTGTAATTTCTTCCCGACAATAGGTTATTAGATGGAATTAAAGCCAAGAGCCTGAATTGCGACTGCAACACATTGGCAAATAAATTCCCTTAATAAATTTAGATTTATATAAATAAAACTTGATACGATGGTATATATGTCAGTTGGAAAATAAATATGTCTGTATGAAATTCATTCAAACATTGTAATTATACAATCTGTAAATATATCCTATTAACACTGGATGATAATTTTGTTCATGCCTTTTTTTTGCCCGTATAATTTTTTATAACGATCAAAATTGTATTCATCTTGTTGTAATAATGTATTCATGTAGTGCAAAAAATAGAAGGGTCTGGCTATGGTTGGTCGCCTGAGAAAAATAAAACTCTTGGTAGCTCTACAAACTCTTCATACATATCTAAACATGCATGTGTTCACGTCCATGCATTAACTCATTCGTCTATAGTGCAAAACGTGAAATCTTACATGAATCTAAATGTTGCATGGAAAACACTCACCGTCTGAGAAATAAGGAACGCTTGCTCAGAATTAACTAATCTATACATAGGAACAGTTGTGATATTTTCCATTATTTTGTAGGTATGTGGTTGAATCGTTTGTTCGGTTCCACAGTGCGGCAGTGCATAGGAAATTACCAGTCGATTTGTTTATCTCCTCGGCGGCTATGAGCTGACGCATATATATATATATATATATATATACCGAGGAAGGTGCCCTTACTGTACATTGTGCAGAGAACAGACTTGCTTGCATGCTGATAATAAAATGCCTGTCGAATTTTTTTAAAATAATACATTTTTTTTAATAAATTTGAAAAATAATACACGGTTTGAGTTATTTTTAAAAATAATACACCGTCGGCCTAGCCTCGACCGACTGGAGCTTGTCGTCCTCCTCAAGGCCGACTAGCCCTTGTCGTCCTATAAGGAGCCGACAAGTGTCAACTATGCCGCGTGGCAGCCGACCATTGGTCGGGCCGCGTCACTCGGCCAGGCAGGCAATCTATCGGCCTCGCACAGGCCGACAGGCGCCTGTCGGCTCTCCAGTGGCCGAGTGGCCTCCAGTCGGCCCTGCCGAGGCCGACAGGGAGCAGATAAGGCCGCAGCGCTCCTTCTTCCTTCCTCCCTCCTTCCTTCTTCCACCTTTCTTCTTTTCTACTCTTCTAACCCGAAACTACACCGAATTAATACCCATTTTCTAGCCGATTTCTTCCCCGTTTTCCACCGTAGTTGCATTGTAGAGGGTAGGAGGAGGCAAGGAAGACCTCGATCTCGCGATGGGATAGCTCGTGGTGGTTTTGGTGAGCATTTTTTAAGAGGTGGTGGAGGTGAAGGTGGTGGAGGTGGAGGTGGTGGAGGAGGGGGTGCTGCACGTGGAGGAGGGGGTGCTGCACGTGGAGGTGGTGGTGGTGCTCTCCGATGATTGAGGGCCGTCGTTCGTCATTTCTTCGCACGCTTGAAGGGTATAATACAAGTTACATTTTGTGTGTCATATTACTTGTGCGATTTTCTAGTTGGTTCGGTAATATATCTTAACATATTTAGTTGGTCCGATAATATTTTGTTGTCAAGTATTTACGTGTCCGTTAATATTTAGGCATCCGGTAATATATAGTTGTCTATTAATATTTAGGTGTCTGGTAATATTTAGGTGACCGGTAATATATAGGCGTCCGGTAATGTAGAGTTGTCCGTTAATATTTAGGTGTCCGCTATTATTTAGGCGTCCGATAATATATAGTTGTCTTTTTATATTTAGGTGTCCGGTAATATTTAGGTGACCGGTAATACGTAGGTGTCCGGTAATGTAGAGTTGTCCATTAATATTTAGGTGACCGGTAATATTCCGGAATATTTTTAGATGTCTGATATTTCAGTTTATGAATATTTTTAAGTGCATCGATAATATCCCATAATATATTATAAGTTTGACTTGCTGCTTAATAGTTCTCCATGTTGAATATTTTAGGTCGGCAGATATGTCAGATGTAGTGAAGTTCACTTTTTTCTACGGTCATGGTACTGTCCAAACAAATCAGTTGGGAGTTGATCTTAGTGAGTTCGAGAACATAGTGGTGCCAATTAGTGCCCCTCAAACATGGTCTGTTAGTCAGTTGACAGAGTGGTTGACAAGATGTTTAGGGTATAATACTGAAACTCACACCGTCGGTGTTCATGCATTGTGGAGCCGGTCAAGTTCGAACATTTTCTTTTATTTGAGGCCAATCGAGCGGGACTCTCAGTGGGTGCGCTGGTTGCAAGGATGTGCAAAAAGGATAGTAAATCCTTGCGCCTTAGTGCTACCTGTCCTGAAGGAGGTCAGTGCCCCTGAAGGCGAGGGTGGTTATGATCCTGGCCAGAGCAGTGCAGGGATACATTTATCTATGTTAGATGTTCCGTCAAATGCTGGATATGATGGCCACGAATCAGGGTAGAGTAGTCAGGTAGAAGGAGGAAATGCTGATGGTTATGACGTTGGCCAGGCTGATGCTGACGAGGTAGATGGCCAAATGCAAAACCTGATGGAAGATGAAGATACAGATGTTGATATTGGTCATGCTGATAATTCCGACGAGTCGGATGAAGATGAGAACGTAGAGGTGGTGCCTAATCCTACAGCATGGAATCATGACTTCTCATCTGCAATGACCGTGAATGATGGCCATGATTCTGCTTTGGCAATATCACCAGAACAACATTGCGACGGGTGGTATGTAGCCCAACAAGGAAGCTCTTGGTTCTTCAAGCAACTGAAAATAGCAGTTGTGAAGGATAAGCCGAATGTGTGCATCCTTCATGACAGGCATGCAGGTATACTGAGTGCGATAAGGACACTGAAAAACCCTGGGCCTGATGAGCCAACTCCATGGCAGGACCTGCAGAGCCGTTGGTGCATGCATCACCTGGGGGCCAATTTCTTCCCGCAGTTCAGAAATAAGAACCTTATGAATCTATTCAAAAAACTCTGCAAGCAGAACCAGGAATGGAAGTACATGAAGATACGTGAGAGACTTAATGTGTGCACTCTGAGACATGTTAGGGACAGGAAAGCTGCAAGGGATGCAGCTGTGAGGGCACATGTAGAAGCAGTAGCTGCACAGTTAGCAACAGGACCAGCGGCCGAGGAGGAAGAACCTGTTGGGCTTTGTGATTTGCCAGGATTTGACCCACCTGGTACTAGGAGAAGGCTTGGCAGGACGATTAAAACATTTGAGCAGTGGATAGAGCATGAGCCTCTGGAGAGGTGGTCTTTGCTGCATGACACACATGGAGCAAGGTATGGTGTCATGACTACCAACCTAGCTGAAACTTATAACTTTGTCCTCAGAGGAAACCGTGCTTTGCCACTGACAGCAATCGTTGAGGGTATTTTCTATGGCACGGTGAAGTATTTCAGAGATAGACGTCAAGCAGCAGAGTTGCATATCACAAACAACCCGAACACACGTTATTGTGAAAGGGTTATGAAGTACATGAATGATAAGATGCGGAAAGCTAGGACTCACACTGTAGTCCCCATCGGAAATCAAGAAAGAAGGTTTGAGGTCCGATTAGTTAACAACAAATTCGGATGTGGAAATCAGGTGTTGACGCATGAGGTGAAAATTGGCAATGAAGTCAGGCCAACGTGTGAGTGCACATGCAACAAACCGAAGTTGCTTCATCTACCTTGCTCTCATGTACTTGCTGCTTGCGGGCAGCTAGGACTTGACGCAATCTCTTTCGTGTCTCCATATTTCCTGAAAGAGTCCGTGGTCAATACCTGGACAGGTGAGTTGCAGGGATTTCAATCAATGGGTAACTTCACCGCTGTTAACCCTGTTAAAAGGCGGTACATTCCGGACCCACGAAATATGCGTACAAGCAGAGGCAGACATCAGTCTCAGCGCATCCGGAATGATATGGATGAATCTGAAGCCGGAGGGCCAACTATTCAATGCATTCTATGCAATGAATTTGGCCACAGGGACACTAATTGTCCCACCTTCGTGACTGGGTGTGGACGAGGAAACCGGGGACGAAGAGGAAGAAGAGGGAGAGG
Organism: Elymus sibiricus; assembly: GCA_039707655.1. Classification (NCBI taxonomy): domain Eukaryota; kingdom Viridiplantae; phylum Streptophyta; class Magnoliopsida; order Poales; family Poaceae; genus Elymus; species Elymus sibiricus. The sequence continues at coordinate 211,939,769 of CM077665.1, read as the reverse complement.
AGGGAGAGGAAGAAACTAAGTGTGGCACTCCGTTTAATTCTGTATTAAGTGTGGCACTCTGTTTAATTCTGTATTAAGTGTGGCACTCTGTTTAATTCTGTATTAAGTGTGGCACTCTGTTTAATTCTGTATTAAGTGTGGCACTCTGTTTAATTCTGTATTAAGTGTGGCACTCTGTTTAATTTGTATTAAGTGTGGCACTTTGTTTAAATTTGTATGGTGCGTGCAACTGTGTTTTCATAAGTGCAGGAATGGAGGATGAACGCCCTCCATTGATTGATCCTCTCATTGATAGTGGCCATCGTGCTACGATGTTAGATGAACGCCCTCTGTTACCCCTAGTCACTCGCACTCCTAAGCATGACTGGAGGATACACCCGGATTGGACTGAGAGGTACGGGTTTTATTAATTTTGTTCTTTGTTAGGTGTTTTTTCCGATAACAACTCATTGAACCTTTGTGCTTTCTTATACGCAGGTTGAAATGGGCTAGGCTTTTACCTTTCGCGCGTCTTATTGAGGCCACAGATGGAGGCCGGAGACACGTCGCCATTGACCACTCTTTGCTCACGTGCTTAGTGGATCGATGGAGGCCGGAGACCCACACGTTTCACTTCTGTTGGGGAGAGATGGCTCCTACTCTGGAGGATGTGTCACTTTTGCTGGGACTACCCTTGTCGGGTCATGCCATAGGACCGTTGGAGGCACCGGCTGCTTGGGAGCAGCAACTTCGTCAACGTTTCCAGAATCTCTACCCCGGTGCTCCGGCATTAGCCGCGGAGAAGCACGGACCTAAGTTTGATTGGTTGGGGAAATTCGAGGTTTGTTCATCAATCACAGATCTGTCGCTTGTCTTGCATCTTTCCCTTGTCTTGCATATTCTCTATTTACTAATTGTCCATCTTTACTTATTGACTACAGATCCAGAAGTTTCCGGGGTATGGACAAGTCCCCATGACTGCGATACAGATCACTAGGAGCCTGGAGGCATACCTATTGTGGCTTCTCGGGAAGGTGGTGTTCACAGAGAATCATGTCACCACTTGCACCGCGCGATACATCCTCATTGCATTATAGATCGCTACAGCTACGGGCCCGGAGCAGATCACACAGAGGAGTTGGGGTTCTGCGGTTTTAGCGGCTACATACCGAGCTCTGTGCAATGGCTGTCGGCTAGAGGGGAAGAAGGCCGCCCTTCTTGGTTGCCCTCTATTTTTACAGCTGTGGTCCTGGGAGAGATTCTCTATTGCACGACCGAACATAAAGGTGGACGAGGCTTGGCCTTCGAACGAGCTTTTCGATGCTGAGGGCATCGACATGCCTACTTTCGGTATGATCTGGACACGTCGCCAGGTATGTGTCGTGTAAACCATGTCCTTATGTACACCATGACGGAAAATAACTTATTGTTCGCGCAGAGAAGCTTCGCTCATGAACAGACTAGGCGAGCCTACACCGCATTGAACGAGCAGTTCGATGTGTAGACTGGGGTGATCTGGCAGCCGTACACGCAGGCAGCCATAGATGCTAGATATCCCGGCGGTATTTCCGAGCTATGCACAAGAGATCGGGATTACTGGATGACAAAATCGAAGATCATCTTCGATGTATTCGTCGAGGAGATGGCCCAACAGAGGGTCGTGAGACAGTTTGGTCTTCGACAGTTGGCCCAGCCCCCACCTACTGAGCGTCGGCTGTTAGACGATGTCCACAGGTATGTCTAGTATTTCAATGTTGGTTGGTCTTCACATTTCGAAATACCAAAGAATTACTTAATCATTGCACACACAATGCAATTTCAGGAACACGAGGAAGGGGATTAACAGGACCATGGCTCAGAGGCTGGCACGTGTTCAGATGTACGTTGCAGAGTGGGAGACTGCGACGACACGGATTTGGGACGAGGATCGCGCGTTCGATACGGCTGATTTCAATGCCTATTGGAATCGGTACAGTGATATGACACGGTTACGCATCATTAACCACCCTCAGAGACAGGAGATACCGGCCCCTGCTACGAGGGATACGTACCCGAGCTATGATACTTCGGGCTCTAGACAGAACGTGGTAACATATACTGAACTTATCTAATGCATCTAGTTCTTACATACTTTGTCGTGCGGACGTAATAATCTCCGAGTTCATTTCAGGCTAACATGACACTCGAGCTTCACGAGGAGGTGGCCAGCTATACACGGCAACTATCGTCTACTGCTCTTCTAGAACCTCGTCTAGTGCACTCCTTCTTTACGCGCATCGAGGGGAAACTACGAGCTATATATCAGGCTATCACGTGCACCCGCTCTACGGACGTTGTTCTCCAACAGCCCCAGGTACGCCCGCCTCGTCACTCAACGGGCCAGCAGCAAGAACCCACACAGCACCGACATCAGCCGCGTCCATGTGTAGACCATCAGTGGATGAGTAGGCCACCACCTCCTGACCAGGTCGGGAGTTCAGCGTGGCAGCACCACCATGATCCCACGTCGGGCTACGGGCTTCGACCACACCCACAACAGCACGGTCCACCGCCGAGCTTCGTGATGCATCAACATCCTACAGGTATGTTTGTTCATATCTATTCTTTTCTATATCAGTTGGAACTACCTGTTTCTAATTACTTATGTGGCCTCCCTGTCGCAGGAGCCTACGGATATAGGGCGCCTATGTCCGGACATGAGGCCTCCCATTCCGAATCCACGTTTGACAGTGCTCCGAAAGGTGGGCACAACACACAGGATCAGGTGTCGCAGCACATCACCAACTGGATGGACACGTATTATTCTACTCCTCCACCAGATCCCACACAGCCCACACAGCCCACGCAGGACACACAGTATGGCGAGGACGGGTCTTGGATTCCTCTTCGTAACGTTCGGCCACCGAACATGTATGGGTGGTCGACGCCCCCTCCACCACAACCACGCCGCGGACGAGGACGACGTGGCTGATACTTATGTATGCGAGGGACGTATTTGTATGTGAGAGACATATTTCTACCTATGTATGCGAGAGACATATTTCGACCTATGTATGCGAGAGACATATTTCGACCTATGTATGCGAGAGACATATTACTATTAATTCGCATTGTTATTCGAGTTACATTTCCACACTGACTGCAACGCAACAAATTACTAAGATAGAAGTACATCTGAATTAAACGGTGCGACTAAATTTAAAAATGCAGCTTACAAACTACATGAAGTCATCGTCGTCATCCTCCGTTGATGCAGCACACTTGCCCTTCGACGATGCGGTAGTCTTCGACTTCGACGATGCGGGTCTCTTGGCCTTGGTGCTCGGCATGAAGTCATCGTCGTCATCCACCGTTGATGCAGCACCCTTGCCCTTCGACGATGCGGGTCTCCTGGCCTTGGTGCTCGGCATGAAGTCATCGTCGTCATCCTCCGTTGATGCAACACTCTTGCCCTTCGACGATGCGGTAGTCTTCGACTTCGACGATGCGGGTCTCTTGGCCTTGGTGCTCGGCATGAAAAGATCATCTTCGTCCTCACTGTCTTGGCTCCATAACCAAGTATCTTCTACTGCAGCCCTTAGGAAAGATGCACTCTTATGTTGTACTTTCTTCCACCTTCCATCCAACCTGAGAAGTTCTGTCCGTATCTCCTCAAAGGTCCTTGCAGGCCACCCGCTCCTACTTAATTGGTGAGCCAACTCATTCATGAAGATGTCACTACCGATGAGTTCGTCCCATGGAACTATCCTGTTGTCTATCTGGAAATTGGCGGCTAACCTCAGAAGTTTTTCGGACATACCGGGGTGAAAACAACTACGATCGAAAGGATAACCAGTTTTGGACATCTTCACGAGACTACACTTGCCTGCTTACCCACCTTAGTGTGGAGGGGGTTTTATAGGTTCAGAAGAGAACATGGAGGGAGAGAAGATGGCGCGAAGGAATGGCGGGAAACAATTGGCGGGAGAGAATGGCGGGAAGAGAATGGCGGGAAACGGTTGGCGTGAAACGGTTGGCGGGAGAGAATGGCGGGAAGGAATGGCGGTAAAAGATTTGGCAGAAAAGAATGGCGGGAAGTACATAAGCGGGAAAAGTTGAAGCCATGCAGCAGTCGGCTTAGAGTAAGCCGATTAGAGCTAATCGGCCTATAGTAAGACGATTAGTCTACAGCTTACTCTAAGCCGAATGCTGCATGTGGTGCTGGCCGAAAGGCCTATCGGCCAAGCCCAAGACGATTAAAAGCTAATCGGTCTATAGTAAGCCGATTAGTCCCAATCGGCCTACCACTGGCCGATGCTGTATTATTTTTTCAAATAACTCAAACTGCGTATTATTTTTCAAATTTATTAAAAAAATGTATTATTTAAAAAAAATAGCACTGGGATGCTCATGCTTCTCACATGTTTACATAATTCACAAACGCACCTATGTACTATGTGGAATTCTTGATTGAGATTTTACTACCTTGGATAGACCTTTCATGATCCTTTTAGCTGTTATTTGAAAGACAAACAGTAAACGACTCCCTTCCCTTCTTACGTACATGTGTTCAAGCAAGCTGAGAGGACATACCAGATGTATGTGCTAGTTCATCTTAGCTAGATGTCAAGGGAAAATCACGTTTCAAATCTTGTAGCTTGGAGAAGTCTGCATCTTGCACGCCGCTCATGTCCGAGGTTTACGTCTTGCAACTTGTCAAACAATGCTTGCCACGCTGTTCATGTACCTGTAGTTTGGCAAGGTCTGTGTCGTCATGACCTTGTCCTTCGATGCTACCGAGAGAGCATATGAAGACGCATCACGCCAGCTTTGCAACGCGTCCCTGGAACACCACCATGCGGCGGCTGAGGGCAGATCGCCAGGACCGTGGATGTTCGCGTGCTAGGGCACCGTGTGGTGGCACCTCTGCAAGCTGTCCGTCATGGAGCTTCTCAGTCTCGACGCATCCGGTCCTTCCACCATGCGCAGGAGAAGGATATTTCTACCTCCTTCTCGCAGTTGTCACGAGCCTTCGTCCTCAAACGAAGCATCATCGAGGGGATCAGAACGTTCGTTTTAGTCAGTGTTCATTGGGGGACTCGATGATGCTACCCTAGCTGGACCAAACGATTGTAGATTTAATACTCCAGCTTTTTATGATGGGGAGATGTAATTGTACTTCGGCGCTTTGGGAATAGAGACCCATCCAAAAGCAAGGTTGAGAAGCTCCAAAAAAAGGTGAGTTTGAGATTACGTCATGGACTCTTTTTTTTTTTGAACCAACGACATGGACTCTTGGTCGGTTGACACAATGAATGCTATATATGTTACACTAGTACATATGCCCGTGCGTTGCAACGGGCTCCATGTGTCACTACATTGCACACCACTCATATCTGACTGACAGACGTCAAAAATAAGGTTACCCTCATCATGTGCTTTCGGTATCATGAAGTATGGATGTGAAGGAGCCACCCTAACGCCTTTGTCGGCGTCAACTTCATCTCCGCACCTGTCATAGGATGGAAGAGTAGTACTGGCGAAACATTCAAACATTTATCTGACAGAAACCTATGGAAAACCCAACCATGAATAGCTCAGGTTAGCTATCTATATTTATACTGCAGTCAAAAATCAAAACTTGATCAAAAAATAACCTCATCCAAGATTGTGTCGCAACGGATTGCTGTAAGCCCACTAATGAATTTTGGATTTAGGACCAATCTTTCTGCCCGAAGTCAGCCACAAGACCGGGCATCAAGTTGTGCCAACAACGTATACACAACATTGATAGAATAATCTTAAGAAATAATTTACTGTTAGCTGCATGTGGTTTATACCCAGAAAGCTATGAAAGCAAGAGGACAACACAAATGATGGAAAAAAAGACAGAGCGATGATGACATTCTATCAATTTCCAAGCATACATAATTGATCCCTAATGTTCAGCAAGATTGGCATGAAAACTAATGTTCTATACTGAAAAGAAATCGGCAGCTGATCAGCATGTGCAACACGGCCGTTGCGTTGACGTAACTACACGTGGATTGGGCGGCATCTCGACGCGGAAAACCTCGTAGAAGGCACGTGGCGGCAGCCAGGGACAGGAGTTACTCTCCTACCACTGAATATGCCTGCTCGTCTTTCTTGTATTGTAATCATCTGAAAAAATGCAACATCTTCCATAAGCAATGTTTTGCACAAACGGTGATTATGTGACTAAATGTTGATTCTAAGCACAACTACCTCTCAAAAGGAAATCTAAACCCCTATCGTGTAGAGATGTACACATATAACAATGGAGGTAAAAGGAAAAGATAAGGCAAACTATGCCGACCTCAATAAGACATTACACATGAGAAGTTCTCTTCACTGGAGATATGATCTAAACTTTCCTTGCAAGACCATTTTAATATCATTACCTCTAACGATAAGGTTCGGAACCAAATTTAGCAACAGCTGGAATAGAATAGTACACAAAAAAAACATACGCTTCGTTTGGATGTCTCCATTGAGAGCCTCTGAATTGCATTGGATCCAATACCAAATCAACCTTTGTATTACAATGGGCTCCAATACCAATACAGATGTTTGGATGTACAAAATATTGCAGGTTGGAATTAGATAAGCTAGCAATACCAATGTTACGTTTGGATGCCATACAATGGAATTGACGGTTTGCATGAGCTGTGCCATGAACGGAGCCGGCCGAGCAGCCGTGTGGAGCACAGGACGCAGTCGTCCCCGACGGTCAGTCGACCATCCGTGACCGGGATGGAGCGACACCAGCGAGCGTGATGGGCCAAGCTCGTGCAGGCGCAGCTCCTCGTGTATGGGAAACTCCGACGGCCACGGGATCCAGAGCAGAGGACGTCCACGCTGGCGAGCACGAGGGCCAATCGAGCAGGGGACGGCGGGCGGGGAGGACGGCCAGGTGTGGCTAAGGACGGCGGGGCACGGCGGCCGGGGATGAAGGCACCCGCGCCGCCGTCGGACTCCATGGCGGGGAGTGGCTCAGGGGGACGGCGAGCAGGAGCTGGGGAAGAGGGGAGGAAGGCACCTGCGCCGCCGCCGGACTCCGTGGTGGTGGCCGCCGCCGGCGGCCTCTGCTAGGTCGTCGCGGTCGGCCTCTCCTATCCCCTTCTTTTTTCTGGTCGCTCGAACAGGTATGTTTTGCGGGTAGGCTGATTTCAGCGCGATTCGGAGCGGGACGGCTCCGTATCGTGGGTGGGCACTTCGCGTGGGATGTAATTCAGCCAGCGTTTTCGTTTCATTACAGCCTGCCAATTCGCTGTCCAACCAAACACATGAATTGAAACGCAGTGATAGAGGCATTTTCCTGCTGTCAAGTTCCTTTGAATTCAATTTAATTTTCCGAGTAGTGCATCTTATACATTGCTATATTTGCATGAAACCATTTTAAGCGTGACTGCATCTTTTGTCCAATTCATCATCTAGAAGTCTAGAAGACAGAGAAGCTAGCATTAGGAGATTTTGCTTGCACTTAAGAGTGCTAATATTTTTTAATAATGTTGCAATAATTAACTGGAAACATACCATCACCCAGGATATCTCGAAGTATTTCAATTATAACACCATAGTTTGATTGATATACCGCGCTCTGTCGGAAAAGCACTAAATATATTTAATAGCCAACAAGTAGAGCAAGTAGAAGGAAACATGGATTTACCATTGAAGAGTTTCTTTTCCCAACTAAAAGAAGTGTGTGATGAAGCTCATGCAGTTTAATTCATACTGCACACTGTAAGTGCATCACAAGGCTGGTGCTGCAAAAGGTAATTGTTGGGTGATGTCAGAACATAAAATTCATCCAGCATATACCCCCAAAGAGGTTCAGTTAAGAGGACCTGTATACGCATGTGTTCAATTGGCTGAGAAGGCCATGTTGGTCTTCGAGCATAAATAACTGTAAACCAATATCAGTGGTTGGCCAATGCACTCCACAAGCTCATGTGACATTTCTGCCATTATTTAGCACCTAAATTTCCAACACACATCAAGGGGATCATACTTACCGCAGATAATCAATCATGTATGTATGTACTTTCATTGGCATGCCTTCCAATAAAAACGGGATTAAGCAACTATGTTCTTCCCATGGTAGAAAGCTTCCTTCCAATAAAATCACGATTCGGCGATAGCTTCCTATGCCTTCCAATAAAAACAGGATTAAGCGATAGCTTCCTGTGCCTTCCAATAAAAATGTGATTCAGCAATGGTACATGGTCACATTGCTTCTATTTTCTTGCTCTGCTGCTCGTCCAATCACATTTTTAATAAAAAAAGACAAACTGAAGAAAGAAGATACATACTGAGGGTCTAAAAAGTAAACTGAAGACTGACAAGAAATATTGATGGATTGTCATGTTAATACAAAACTAACCGCTCACTTTAGAAATCAGGGGCAACAAAATAGCTACGGAAATTTGGAAGAGAACAAAGTTGCAGAGCCAGAGGTAGCTTGCCTAATTGATTGATAATCTGATTAATTTTATGAAAAAGATTGTTGTGTGCAAAGGTGGTTTCATTTATATAAATGGAGCCGGGGAGGGCCTCCCTGATTGTCTAAAATATAATTTATGAAGAATAGGCAGAAAAATAGATATGGATATGTGCAACACAATGGAGAGGGGTGACAGAGAACATCACATGAAGATATAATTCTTACCTCAAACAAAAAAAATATTATGACATGCTCTCGTAAACATAGCATCGCTCAGTACAAGCAAATATAAGTACAGATGGAAATTTTGCTATACTAAGAAGAAATGAAGATTTTAGTAGCGCAAACAGTGGTATCAAAGAAAAAAACAGTAGTGTATAATGACGTGCAAAATTCTGTAATCATTCACCGGTGGTGGTCTTCTGAAAAAGCTAGAGCTCAATTAACTAACACCCCCAAATGCTTTTTTGAACACCTGACTGGAAACTTGACCACCTCAAGCATCTGGTTCCGGTTAAAATCCAGATAAGCATAAAAACATGTCCACTTCTAGCATAGCACTTGACTTAAATCGATGAGAACACACAGAGCTGGCTACTCTACATACAAGCAGACCATGTACAAAACAACTCCCTGCCGATTTCCTGAAACCCCTGCTCTCCACACAAATCACACCCCAACACGGACCTCAACCGTGCCGACTACTAACAAATTCAAACCGGCTCAACTTTTTCCAGAAAATCAGTGCACGGAGACTACCTCGGTGGCTCCGGTCAGCCCCTCCCCTCCATATCGACCTCTCTCTCCCCCAATCAGCAGCTCGCCCCTCTCTCCTGGGCTGGGGACGGAGATAAAACTGACAAAGTGACACACACATAGGAAAATCCAAAAAGAGATGACCCCCAGCCCTCTCCAAACCCCCAATCCGTATCGGTCATTTGGGAAAACAATGAAACCCACAGCCCAGAAAAGACGACGAACAGAAAAACCGAAACTGAAAAAGACGGATGCTTTCAGAATCGCGCGCTGATATGTGCACCTCTAGATCCAATGGCCCCAAAATTTGAGCACAAAATCAAAATCAGTCGATTGAAATTTAGTAAAACGGATAACAAAATAAACCATACATTTCAGCAACTGCAAAGTGAGCCTAAATACTTCTAAAGACCTTGTTGGACATTTCAAAATGGTTGCATAAGGGAGTAGGATAACTAAAAAGGTCACGTGATTTGTACCATAAGAGATCCATGTGCAAGCTGAAAATTATAAGTACAATCAAGTCTATTTGTACCATAACTATTCCCTATATCCACGAACACTTGGAGTCCATTTTAAGTACACATAATTAAAAGCTGCAAATAGTTCTGTAGTTCTACTAAAAAGCAAGTTGGAAACTATTATTAGCAAAATATCTCAGCACCTACTCAATGTTTATATCCAAAACTGAAGTATCCAGTTTGTTAGACAAAAAGTATGCAAACAACATGATGAACAACTCTTAGTAACTTAATTTTCGTAGATACATTGGACTGTACAACATGTTCACTTTTGAAAACAAATTACACGAGGCCTGAATGCCTGATACACGAAAGAAAAAACTGATAAATTTGAAGTTCAACTCCTCATAAGCATAACATCAAACATGTTGTGGGCGTAATATCAAGAACAGAGGCACACATTTATTTGGGAATAATGTAGTTGCCGATCCATGAGAGAGAGAGAGAGAGAGAGAGAGATCCTGATGGAGAGGAGCAGCAACATCAGCCCGTGACCACCAGTACACGGAGAGAGATGAGAGGCAGAGCGGAACTCCTTGTCTACTGTAACTGTAAGTGCTACTTATTAGTACATGGCAGTAGGAGAATCTTGCATCCTCTGTCTAAACAAATAGCAAAGCTTATACCTTGAGGAGTCGAGGTGGTGGAGGCTTGAGGCCTTGAGCTGCCGGACTGATGGAGCCAGCGAGCTGGGGAGCGGACCAGTCGAATTGGATGAGATGGACTGCCGGAGGAGGAGCAAGATGGCGTTGAGCTCAACCAGCGAGGGGATGGGGCGTCGAGCAGGAGACGGGGGCATCGAGAAGAGCGTCGACCTTAACCACCGTCGTCCTAGTACGGTATTGCACAACGAAAGGGCGCCGCCGTGTCCGCCCGCATCGGCCCGTCGTCGACCAAGGAAGGGCGTCCAGCAGAGGTGGTCGTCCTGCTTCCTCAACGACCGGGAGAGGAAGGATGCTAGGGATGGTGCCGCCATCCAGCCATTCGATGAGCCTTGCTCTGGCTCTCTCTTCGTCCGGCGTCAGCCGCGCCGCCGCCGCCGGTCACCTCGTCCTCGACCAGATCTGGACCCCACTCGCCCCGCCGAGATCCAGGCGCCCAGCCTCCTGTGTCGTCCCATGCGCCACGGCACGCCGGTGGACCCTGCGCCCTGCCTACCTCGCCCTCGACACCAGCGTTGATCGCTCCTCTGCCTCGCTCGCCTACACCGCCGCCGCAACCGCGATGGGCTGCGTCGCCGCTTGCGTTTTCTCAATTAGCCACTGTATAAAAAGGATCGCGAGTTGAATACAAATAAGCGCAGGGTCTTTTTTATAAAGACGAAACGTTTTCGCAAGTATCACTTAAAAAGGGACTGCGGGTTTGCTAAAACCGTATGGACTTTTCTGCAAATTTGTCGCTACGGTGAGCGGGCAGAAGCGATAGCCGCTTTATTATTATATATATATATATATATATATATATATTATTATTATTATTATTATTATTATTATTATTATTATTATTATTATTATTATTATTAGGTAAAGAGGTAAAGATATATATCTTTTTCTAGGGTATATTATATGTTACGTATATTAAACAGTTATATAATTTTATTATTAGGTAAAGATATATATTTTTTTCTAGGGTATATTATATGTTACGTATATTAAACAGTTATATAATTTTAAAAGGCCCCAAAAGGTGCGTTTGAGATTTCTATGAAACCATGGTAGGCATGTTATATACTCGTGGTTGGTTGACACAATGCAACAAATATTACGTATATCAAACGGTTAAATAGTTATAGTTTTAAAAAGCCCACCAAATCAAAGGCTAGTATTTTCTGATTAACGTGAGATTTTCTAGGTAATTATCTTGCTTCTAATTAACCCATCATTTATTTTTAATATATAATAGATGTTTCCGTCAACCGGCGGATCGTTCGCGTGCGTCGACCTTGTATGCAACCGTCCGATCGACACTTGCTCTTGTCACACAACATCCTCCACACCGCACTTGTGTTTTGTAACATTGGTCGTGCTTCAAAATGGATGAACGCAACACAGTACGGGTTATAGATCTACCAGCCTTGTGCCAGGCGTCCCACAGATAGCTACATACACAACCTTATCTATTTGATGCATCTGCCTTCCTCTCAATGCATCCTCTTCTACCTCCCCAAATTGATTTTTCCTCCCTAGTTCCTCCTCTCCCCGCATCCCCGTATCCCCTCGCGATCAGTGGCCATGGGTTCTCGAGCGCGCACGCAGGAGCTTCACTCCGGTCTTCGTCGCCTAGCTATGCTACTCCAGCCCCATGCTGCATCGCCTCCACCACTTCATGCTCTGTTGCAAGTCGTGGTGGCTGCCCAAGCTCCACCGCCCTCTAGTTGTTGGCCACCGTCATCGCATTCGCAACACCCCTCCTCCCTTTCCAACTAGACCGAGCTCCTGCTCGAGGCCATGATCACAAGCACTGCAACATGGTGAATTTTTGTTACGAAAGTTGCGAAAAAATCTCAAAAAAATTCTGCAATAAGACCTCTGTTGCCAAAAGTATATATTCTGCAATATAATCTTTGTTACAACTATTTCTGCAACAAGACATGTGTTGCAAAAGACTTCTCGCAACATGTCTTCTATTGCAAAAGTGATGACGACACTCTCACTAGTGGGCATGCGACCTACACCACGGATCTTGTGCACGCGCGACATCTCTCGCTCGACGACGACGAGCTCCTCTTTCGTCGCGATGCACTCCGCATCGTCCTCTTCGAAAACCATGGAAAGACGATGGATGCACGCTACGGCACTACCTACAGGAAGGTGAATCCATTGACATCGGAGGTTTGGTTTCGTTTCCTTGTCACTTCGCCAGGGTTCGTGAGAGGATTCCGGAGACAGGCGAGCCTACTCCGGCGAGTCGACGAGCGGATCCGGCCTTGTTGGTTCCTGATGCGGTGCACGGAATCAAGGGCGGGGTGCATGTGGTACACGGTCGCACAATTCTGCCTTGGTCCAACGACCATGGGGTCTTGGGGGCGGGCCCACACCTCCCACCGGGCTAATTCCCAACAAGTGGAAGAGGGGCGATCTGACCGCCTTGGATCTCACGTGGCTTGGGTTGGGCCTGATATAAAAGCTCGGCTCTCCCCCCCCCCCATTCTAGATCTATACGAGACCCTACTCCACTTCTGGGAGGCGCCCATATGTGGCGTTTCTAGGGTTTCTGCCTCCTTCTCCTGGTGGGAAGGGAAAATCAAAAGAGATCTACGATCTATTGCGAAAGTTGTTGATTCCCCTCTCCCCTCAAATCTACCCAGTAGATCGAATTGAGAGAGGAGAGATCCCAAGATGAGGGACGAGGGATTTGGTGCGGGGAGGCAGGGCCGCGGCGCGGGTTGGTTCGACCGCGATGGCAGGCGTGGCCGAGAGAGCCATTTGTGGACGCGCAAGGAGGATGGCGGCACCTCCTCCACCACTCGCGCGTCTGGATCTGGCGAGACGGGGTTCAAGAAGTGGGACGAGGCAGAAGACAAGAACCCGACTACTCCACCACGCCAGGATCATTGGAAGGGCAACGGCGACGACAAATCCCACCGTGCTACAAGCAAGTCTCCTACCCCCCCCCCCCCAAAAAAAATCGTGCACCCCCTGCCTAGATCGAGCCTCCTATTGGAGTTCTTGAGGTTTGTCACATCTGCAATATTCTTGGTCATTTTACTGCTAATTGTCCTTAGGCTTTGTGTTCTAGATTTCAAAAGAGAGGGCATCTATCTGTTCTATGCACTACCTTTCTTCCTTGGGACTTTGTGTCGTCTATGTGTGATTTTCAGTCTAGGCGCAGGGGTTTTATCACATTCATGATTTATGTGATGATGGGCAGCCTAAAGAGAGATCTACCAATGTTATCATGACTGTGTTAGAGGGGTCTGTTACCTCCAAAATTCTTGAGAAAGAATTTGAAATCTATATAGGGTAGGGATAGCGCTGCTCTGCTCATGCCATATCAGACAAAATATTGTTATATGATTTCTAAATCTTCGTGAAGTTGATAGTGCCTTATATGTGGAAAGAATTGCTCTCAAATCATGTGGTGTTGTGATTGGGATGTCCCCTGGTCTGGTGATCTGGATGCTGAAGGGATGCTGGAGGTAGCCTAGGTTAAAATTGGCAGGATCCCCCTTGAGAAAAGATGTGACAAAACTGTGGCCTATGTTGGTGCACTGGTGGGTATCACTCTGGATGTTTGATCTGTCCAAGATGAAACGGTCGTCCTTTGTACGCGCCAAAATTGGTTGTTGTTCTGTAGACAAAATTTCTACTACTGCTGAGGGGTTCCTGGGAGATAAGTTTTATAGGTTCACTTACGAAGTGGAAAAAGTGTTGGTTCATAACCCCATTATGGAGGATGAGGAATTCATTGTTAGTAGTGACAAGAAGGTGAGTCATGCCCATACTCCTAAGCGCAAACTGCAGGAAGAGGAGAAGAGTGAAGAGTACAAAAATTACGATTGTAACAAACCAGAGCCATCTAAATATGGGGGTGGAAAGGCATGTTGCCTTCCTACAGATGATGAGGAACTTATGGCCTCCACTGATAATAGTGATGATGAAAATTCCCTGCTTATCGAGCAAATTGCAAGAGATCAAGGGATGGTGTTACAACAGAGCTCTCAAAACTGGCTGGTTCCGGTTAGTAAGATGCAGTAGCACTACTAGGAGAAAGCCTACTAGTAGCGCTGGAAATACATATAGCAGTAGCGCTGGGTCCAGCGCTACTGCTAACGCGCTACAGCTAAGTTGTAGTAGTAGCGCTGGTTAGAGAAGCGCTACTACTAAGTACAGTTAGCAGTAGCGCTGCACTGACCAGCGCTACTGATAACTATCTATAGCGCTGCAGGATGGCCAGCGCTGCTGATAACCCAGCACTGCTGCTATATGCTAATCCAGCGCTGCTGCTAGTATTCCTACTTTCACAGATTCATACCCCCCTCTACGTATTTGTGATGTATTTGTACAGGCTCTATACAGTAGTTTCATCAGATCACAATAAACATACAATATTCTCATCATATCATACACATAAAGTAGTCTCGTCATACCATCATCATCATCATTCAACACAAATATCATCACATCTCGAAAATAGCGATACACAAAAGTCATGTCATGTCTCGAATAAGTGCAACTGCATGGTCATGGCACACACACAAGTTTCATCATCTCTATCTAAACCATGATGAGAAGAGCGATCAGCATGAGCAAGACCGCGACTATGTAGTACTTGAGGCACCGGCGGTTCCGCTCCCTCTCTTGCTTGAGCGTCCACCTCAAGTAAGCATTCTCCCCTTCGGCTCTAGTGTCGAACCCTCTGTGGCTAGTGCCCGAGTACCCGTTCACCTGAGCCTGAGCGTCTGGCCAGTGGCGGTACACTCCTGGAACCTTCCCAACGAATACAACATAGCACTCCTTCGCCATCTCTGATCTATGCACCTGCATCGTCAGTTGATAAATTCATCGATAATATGCAACTTAATGTACTTGAGAAACACGAAGAGACAGAGTTAGCAAAATACAAGCAATCTATATAGTAAACATAAATAACGAAGTTCCAATTACCCAAACTAATTAACTAGAGCGATCTACGCTAGTTCAGGACCACGGTTTAATTACATCACATAGCTTCGCCGTGCATAAATTCAAAGTTTTGCGATAGAAAGACAGTATTGACACATATATTGTCATTGACAATCAGTCCTCCATGTCGGCGGTCCAATGTTCATAGTCAGGGAGGAAGCACCCGAGCTTCTTGAAAGGCTTCAGGACCAGACGCTGAGCGATTAGCAGTGCTCGGACATCATCCCGCGTCATTGTTGGCCCATGGTAGAACAACCATGTTGGTTCGAGGACCTGCTTCATGATCACTTGGGCAAGTTCACACTGTACGTGATAAAAGTCAGCTCGGATTCGATGATCCAGTGTCCTTCCTATATTTGTGGCCCAGCTGACAATCTCGGCATCGTTGGAAGTAGGTGACATGCGAAGGCGTTGATTATCCCTTCTGTACTCGAGCAGGTGATGCATGAGGTAGAATCCATCAGCCTTACTGTCGTGTGGTTGCTGGATGCAGCAGAAGTCGGTCTTATGGCCGAAAGCCAGCCCGTTCTTCCTGTACTTTTTCACCTTGATATATCCACCAGACATGCTGAAGGTTAACAGTGCACTATCGAGAACACTCTTTATGTGCGTGTAATCCTTTTTCTTGATGTTCTTCGATGAGTCCAAGTACATAGCATGGGAGTATTGTGGGTACAGAACGATGAGGACGGCGCCCCCCCCCCCCGCTGCGCAAATTAAGTACACCACAAATTAGCCTCCATGCTTGCAAAGGAATGATTAACACTTACAAAAGGATATGCGCGGATGACTTACGTGGGATGATAAGGCAGGAGAATCGCTTCCTTGTCCTTATTAGCGATCATGAAGCCGCCTAGGTACTTGCTCGCATAGTCACGGTGCTCTTTGCAGACTGCCAAGAAGCTCTCGTGCATATGGTACGGGTCCGCGACGCAGATATATTTTATGTTCTCGATCCTGATGAAGTAGTTGAGATACAGCGCATGCATGCGGATGAACTGGAAATCCAGCTTGGTCATGTGGAACATGTCATCGATGTAGTCAAATCACAGGATGAACTTATCCGCGGGCCATCCCTGGACGTACAACTTCCCACCCGGCACCTGAGCCGCGTAAAGCGGGTATCCTGGTTTTTCCGAGATGAGAAGGCTTTTCTCTTTGGCCAGCACATCTTCATGGAGTCTCCTTAGATCATTGTTCTGTATGGCCGCTAGCGCTTTCGCAGGTAGGATCGGGTCGCCGGCGACATGGAAACGCTTCACACCTTCGACAGGTATTCTGTCTACCACCACGGGCTTCAGAGGCGCCGGCTGGCTGCTTGAAGCAGCTCTGGCACCTTTAGGGCCTTTCTTGTCCGGTCTCCTCCTTTGCTTCTTGGCGGGTGGCGGTAGTGAGCCCACCATACCTTCCCTAACCACCACCCCCAGTGTCGTCGGGCTCATCAGTGGACGGCCCTCGGGTTGCTGGGTAGAGGCGGCATCTGGAGGCGTCTCCTGCGAGGATCGCTTGAAGAGAGACTTTTTGCATTCCGCCTTAGGACGTTCTGGCTCCGGCAAATCAGGCAGCATCAAGTCATCATCTCCATGCTCATAGCCTGAGTCTTCGTCGTCCTGAGCCATCAATCCTCCATCATCATAGGCGGTGTTGAAATACTTGTCTGGGTCATCATCATCCTCCTCCATGTCATCATCAACATTTGCTTCTTCGACAACGGGGGCGACGTCATCTGGCAGTAATTGAGGCTCTCCCTCGCGTCGTCCGCTATCACCCGCCACGACAGGTGCAGGTAATTTGGTAGGTGGGGTGGTGTTCATACCTTCTTGAGAAGCTGTCGTTGGTGTGATACTGGGCGCCTCGACACGAAGAAGAGTCTTCGGCCAAGGCAAGAACCAGCTCTTGCATGTGCCAATCCATTGAGGGGTCTCCTCGTCATCGACTGGTACCGGAGGAGGCAAATCCTCGAAGCCCGCTATGACACTGGCCACGTTAACCTTGAAGACGCCATCGGGCATCTCTCGGTTGTGGAACATGCGGTCCTTCGGCTTCACGATCGTTGCCTTTCCCACGACCACCTTCTGGCCCTTGATGTCGTACAGTAGGGTGCACGGGGTATCGTTGGCCTACGAAGACATGTCTGCGACGTCAAACATCCGAAAGGCAACTGAAACGGAAGACTATATAGACATGCTGGTGAAAAGGGTATGACGCGTAATTACTGTGAGGGCGTCGAGCTCAGCCATAGACGAAGGCCCGACGAGGATGCCAGAGATGGAGGTCGGGCTGCTATGAACAGGAGCGGGACCTTTTGCGGTTGCTTCAGCAGGTGCTGGTGGTGTGATGTTCACCGAATTGCTCCCAACGTAGCTGGGAAGGGGAAAGTCCTCTGCCCCTTTCTCTGGATTGTTCTTATGCCAATCGATAATTGCCGGAATCAAGTTGGTAATAATTGCAGATTGGAAGTTAGCCGTGACGCCAGCCACCGCTTCATTGACCGCTGCATGGACTTCCCCGCGCAACTCTTCTTTGGTCTCAGCTTTGGTCTTATTGACCGCAATCGCGACCTTCTCGTCGATGGTCTGCTGGTTGAGCGCCCGTCTCTTCCTTCTTTCCTCTGGCTCCTCGCTGTAGCACGTCTTCCACGAGGCGCCATCTCCGACGGCGTGCACACGTCCACCGGACGGCGGTTTGGCCTCCGGGACCTTTTTCAGTATGTTCAGGGCCCGGTTGAATGGGGTCTCCCACTTGGGCCTCGCCGACGACTGTGACGACTCGTCGCTTTCGGCTGCCTTTTGGTGCTGCTCTTTCTGCAAAAGGAACGTGGATGGTTTACTAATAATGTGACAAAACTTGTAGTCGAATTGATTGGAAGCTAATATGATAATGTGTTAATATAACCATTACCAGAAGTCTCATGAACTCCCTCGTGTTCGGGTCCGTGTAAAAGATCTTCTTGACGGGGTCCCACTTGTACCGGGCCCTGATCCAGTCACGCTCCTGCGGGTCGGTGAACTCCGCCAAGGGGTCTGGGATTCTGTGACTTTCACGTTCGGCGTCCTCCTTGGCCCATACGTGCCTCTTCCCCTCGTAACCACGGCTTCCGAGGTGGTGGGGAGGCGTGTTCCTGGCCTGGAGCGCCTTCATTTTCTCGGACTTTTCCTTGGTTTCATCTTTAGCGCAAGTCTCCTTGAATTTTTCAAAGTCCTCTTCCGTAAGTGTCGGATTCTCAGCATGAATCTTGGACCACGGTT
Organism: Elymus sibiricus; assembly: GCA_039707655.1. NCBI lineage: Eukaryota > Viridiplantae > Streptophyta > Magnoliopsida > Poales > Poaceae > Elymus > Elymus sibiricus. Next base: position 211,921,198 of record CM077665.1, on the reverse strand, counting down.
CATTCTTCTTAATCGCTTTTTTCACCCGAACTTTCCAGGCAGACAAGTCGTTGGTGAACGACACCATTGCCTTGCTGTTTATCTTTTTCATGGCGTTGTCGTCCCACGGTTCTTTGCTTTCTGTGCGGCCGGGGAACAGGAACCTGTTGTGCAAGTTCTTTAGGAGCATGTGCTCCATATGTGGTATCTTCTTCAACTTCTCGTCATTGATGTTGGCGGTTTCCCTGAGGATGCATCCTAGTTGATTGCCCCATTTCTTGCGCGCTTCCTCCGGCGCCGTTGGCTCTAATTTTTTGGGGTGCATCTCCGTGACCACAATTTGTCCGATGCCGAGCTCATTTGGTTTTCGTGTCCTCTTCTGCTTCGGTGCTTTACCAGCTACGACAGCATCGTTGCCGGTCTCGGGGGTGGTGTCGGTGCCGGTGCCAGTGCTGGTGCCGGTGTCGGTGTCAGGGTTGGTGCCACTGCCGCCACCATGCACCCCCATCTGGTGTTCGTCCAGGTAATCGAAATAGTGATTTGCTGCCTCGATGGGGTCTTCTTCGTCGAGGTGAGCAGAACCCCCGGCTTCGTCGAGGCGAGCAGAACCCCCGGCTTCGTCGTGGCTAGACATGTTTTCTATTCTACAATTGTAAATAAAAGATATAATGAAGAGAAAAAATGGGCCTATATTTGGTCGGAATGTTGATTCATTCCCCCCCGGCAAATCCCGGGCACTCCATATGTCCTAGTTTCTAGCACAAGTCATGCCGAAAATCACGGAAATTTTCGGCATGACCTTTGCTAAAAAGTGGACATATGGAGCGCCTGAAATTTGCCGGAACGGAAATGAATCAACATTCCGGCAAAACATAGGCCACTCGGATATTCTTCGACATTCAACCAACATTGCAAAATCATATAACATCAATGACATATATCATTTGCAAAATATATCATTCAAGCAAGTACATAGAGTGAAATGACCTCACTAAACATTGCAATATAGTGGTCTTTATTGCCTAGCTACAAATAATTTGCTACTGTTTTTTATTTATAGCTAAAAAAATTGCTACTGTTTTTTATTTATAGCTATTATATATACCTAAATTGCCCTAAACTAAATTGCCCTAAACTAAATTGCTCTCTATCTCTCTCTCTGCTACATCTCCTAGGGTTCATACATAGCTAGACTAGGGTTCATACATTGCTCTCTCTCTCTCTCTTTTCATCCAAATTGTACCTACATCCAAATTGAAAACCTAGTTTCATTTCTAAAAAAAAACCTAATTGACAGAGAGAGGGGGAGGTGGGGGGCAGGGGGTCGGCCAGTACCTGAAGGGGTCGGAGCGGCGGCGGCGCGGACGAGGAGGAGGTCGGAGCGGCGGCGGCGCGGACGAGGAGGCCGAAGCGGCGGCGGCGCGAACGAGGAGGAGGTTGGAGCGGCGGCGGCGCGGACGAGGAGGAGGTCGGAGCGGCGGGCAGGGGCTCGGGCCGGCGTCGAGGCCGAGGGCGGGCAGGGGCTCGGGCCGGCGTCGAGGTCCAGGTCGAGGGGCGACGGCCGGCGGGCAGGGGCGACGGTGGCGCGCGACAGCAGAGAGGAGGGGGAGAGGTGGGAGAGTGGGGGGTGGGACTTGGCAAAATTTTGAGCACGCGCGGTGGTTAACTCAAAATAGCAGTAGCGCTGGACTAGGAACCAGCGCTATAGCTAAGTTAGCTATAGCGTTGGATCCTAGTCCAGCGCTACTGCTAACTATTCCAATTTTTATTTTTTTAATTATAAAATACAAATAGCAGTAGCGCTGGTTTAGGATCCAGCGCTATAGCTAAGTTAGCTATAGCGCTGCTTCCCTATCCAGCGCTACTGCTAACTATTCCAATTTTTATTTTTATTTTCTTTTTATTATTTTCCTTTTCTAGTTTTTAGTTTTCTTTTCTTTTTATTATTTTCCTTTTCTTTTCTGTTTACTTTTCTTTTTCTTTTGTATTGCTTTCTCCCTTTTGTTTTTGTTTTTTTTTCTCCCGACGACGGCGTCTCCCTCCCACACTGCGTGAATATCACCGGAACCATGCATATGTGGTGGTAATTGAAGGGGATACGATGTATACATCATTTGACCGATAACGGTTACTTAAGTGCGTACACAAAATAGATACATATATATAAATGATGGTTTCTCAGCTGCGTCGACGACGTTTCACATTGAGCTTCTTCCCTTTCTTGTTCGTTTCCGAATAATTAAGCCCCTCCTTGTGACTTTTCCAGAACCATGGAGTACGATCTTTCTTATGTAATGTAGTATTGATTTTTCTTTTCACGTATGCTTCATCGTCATCGTCATCTTCCCTCATCGGGTTGCCGTATTGGTCGTAGTCTTCCTCGTTGGCGACTCCATCCATTCCGACGATGCTCCTTTTGCCTCTCCTCACGACAACACGGCTGAGATTGGTCGGGTCGGTTATGAAGAAGCATTGTGTCACGTGCTTAGCATGTACCCATGGCTCAGTTTTGGCGATGACGTTAACGTTCACGGTTGCGCTCTTCGCGTCGGGTATAGACATGGTAGTGAAATACTTGTTTTCTCTTACGACGTCCTTAGCCCATCTGACACGGAACATCGTCGCACTGTGCATTCCAGCATAGTCAAGCTCCCAGATCTCTTCGACCCTTCCGTAGAATCTTTCAGTTGTGCCGGCGTCGTCGGTCACGCATTCAATCGTCACCCCGGAGTTCTGGTAATCACCGTCCATGTCTTTGGCCTTCGTGTAGAACGTGTACCCGTTGATATCGTATGACTGATAGGTCGCGAGTTTGGGCGCGGGGCCATGTGCTAAGGCGTGTATGAGCAATCCGTCCGAACTGCCCTCTTCCGGGGGATTAGCAAGAACTTGCTTTTTGAACCAACGCAAGAAAGTGGCGTTGTGCTCTATAGTAACTTCGTCGTCCGTCTTGAGCATCCCCTTATCACTGTACTTATTTGCGATGGTTTCTTTGTGCTGTGCCACATAATCATCTACCACATCTAGGTGTTGTAGCACTACTAAGTTAGCCCTGTCAAAGTCGTTCCGTCGATTCGAGTAGTCCACATGCAATTCCCTCCGGCCGTTGTTGTGACCTTCTCCTCCGAGCCTCCCATCGTGCTTCTTGACGGGCAAACCAACAACAGGGTCTTTGACGCCTATATAATTCTCGCAAAAGGAGATGCACTCATGCGTCAGATACCCCTGGACGATGCTCCCATCGGGACGGGACATGTTACGAACGAATCCTTTGATGACCCCATTCATCCTCTCGAACGGCATCATGCTGTGAAGGAATGTCGGCCCAAGGTCGATGATGTCATCCACAATGTGGACACACAGATGCACCATGACGTCAAAGAACGCGGGCGGGAAGTACATCTCAAGCTCACATAGTATGACAACGATCTCTTCCTGTAGCCTTCGGAGCTGCTTCACACTTATGGACTTTCAAGAGATAATGTCGAAGAAGTTGCAGAGACCAGTAAGCGTGTCACGGACGTGCTTGTCCATTATCCCTCTAATGGCAACCGGGAGTATCTACGTCATCATCACGTGATAGTCATGAGACTTCAACCCGCTGAACCTTTTCTTCTTGGGGTCTAGAAATCTGCTTATCTTCCCACAGTAACCGGAACTGACTTTGATTCCCATAAGGCACTTGATGAATTGATCGATCTCCTTCGCACTTAAGGTGAAGCAAGAAGGGGGGCAATAATTCTCCTCCTTCTTGTTGACTTTTCTGCCCCCTTTCCCCCGCCTCCGTCTCCGTCTCCGTATCCTCCGTCGACTTTTTACGGGGCGGCATGTGGAGATCTTCCCTGATCTCCAAATCTTCCAAGTCTTTCCTTGCCTTCGGCCCGTCCTTGGTCTTCTCCGGCATGTTCATCAGTGTGCCAAGCAAGCTCTCGAGGACATTCTTCGTGATATGCATTTGATCAAGGCAATGAGGCGCGTCGTGATTGGGCAGTACTCCAAGTCCCAGAAAACAGACCTCGTTTTCCATATCTTCAGTAGCGGCTCCGGCGCCTTTTTCATCTTTCCCGGCGCGGGGCACTGTTCCTAGTTTTTCAACAGCTCGTTGATTTCGGCGCCTTTCCTCTTACGTGGAGGACCTCGATGCTCAGCCTTACCATTGAATAGATCTCCACGCTTTCTCCACGGGTCATCCTTCTCGAGCCATCTATGATGCCCCATGTACACAATTTTCCCGGACCCACCTTCTTTCGTTGACGTAAGCTGCTGAGACGTTGTATCATCCATGCACCTCGTGCATCCGTAGTATCCGTGGCACACCTGGCCTGAGACATACCCGTAACCGAGATAGTCGTGCACCGTCGTCATCAGCGCGGCTCTCATATAAAAATACTCTCCTTTGCTGGCGTCCCATGTCCATGCCGGTGTTTTCCATAACGTGTCTAGCTCCTCTTTCAGAAGACCCAGATACAGGTTAATATTATTTCCCAGTTGTTTCGGCCCTTGAATCAGCATGCTCATGTGTATGTACTTTGTCTTCATGCACTTCCATGGGGGGAGGTTGTACATCCATACAAAGACGGGCCATGTGTTGTGGTTGGTGTTTTGGTTTCCAAACGGATTCATGCCATCGGTACTCGCACCAAGCATGATGTTCCTTGGATCTTCTACAGCAAATCCATATACGGCGTTGAATGCTCTCCACTGGCTACCATCTACGAGGTGTCTCAGCTTCGGATCATCTCCATCGTCGGGCTTCGTCCTCTCCGCGTGCCAGCGCATGAGCTTTGCTTCCTTAGGATCTACGAAATACCGCTGCAGACGGGGAGTGATCGGAAAGTACCATACAACTTTCTGAGGAGCTTTCTTTCCTTCCTTCTTGTATCGAGAAGCATTGCACACTGGACAGCTGGTTTTTTCCGCGTGCTCCGTCCCCCGATAAATGATGCAATCGTTGATGCATGCGTGGTACCTAAAGTGCGGCAAATCAAAAGGGCAAACGATTTTCTTGGCCTCCTCGACACTAGTAGGACACAGGTTCCCCGCGGGAAGAACTTTATTATGTAGATACTTCAAATGCTCATCGAGGCTTTTGTCTGTCCATTTGTTTTTGGCCTTCGTCTTTAGAAGTTCGAGCGTGAAACTCAAGCGGGTGACCTCGGGATCGCAACCGTCATACAATGGAGTCTTTGAGTCTACTTCAAGTTGCGCCAGCTTGGCCTCCTCACTAGAAGCAGCTCTCTCACTAGTCGTACTCTTGCGAAGGAGGTCTCGAACATGAGGGTCCTGCACGACTGCACTTAGTAGCGTCGAAGACTGCGGCGTGACCGCCGCCTCTTCTCCGCCATGTCCGGACTCTTCTTCGCCGTGTCCGGAATCTTCTCCGCCGCCGTCATTTTCGGACTCTTACCCGCCGCCATCGTCTTCGTGTCGATCGGTCATCTCTTCGTCTAGCCCCATGTCATTATTCCCTGCCATGTGGACGTCCTCATCATCATCATCTTCACTTATCCACCGAGTATAGCCATCCATGAAACCATACATCAGCAGGTGCGCCTTCAAACTGCCACCATCAAAAGGGTCCAAAAGGACTCCTTCTTTGCATCTTGTACACGGACATCTAATCCTAGTCCGATTATTTGCATACATGTCCATCACCGCGGATTGCATGTATCGCTCCACCTTCCATCCACTCACCTTCATGACCGACTGCACGGTATAACAAGGAAAAGGGTTATAAACAAAATGCATGCATGCATGCAAAGTCATATAAAAATTTGGCATGACCTTGCCTAAAAATAGGACATATCGAGTTTGCTCGAAATTCACTGAAACGGAAATAAATCGACATTTCGGCAAAACATAAGCAACTCGGGGGCATGTCACTCGCACAAATCTCTCCATTATCCCAAACACACATATTCCCATTCTTGAAATGAACAACTTTTTACTCACCTATCTCCCGAGAGAGACCGATCGACCGGATGAGGCCTTTCGCTACCTATAGGGATCAAAAGTGTGGATGGCTAAATAGCTAGCTAGATCTAGCTAGTTGTTGGGGAGGAGAGATGACTCTAGCTAGCTAGGTAACTAATGGAGAGGGAGAGAGATGAGCTAGCTAGATCTATATCTAATGGAATGGAGGGAGAGCCAAATAAATGAGGTAGGGGGGCATTTATGGAGCTAGCTAGAGATGAGAAGGCCATTTATGGAGGAGAGTTATGGTGGAGGGGGCATTAATGGGGAGAGAAGAGAGGTACGAGGAAGAGAGAAGAAGGGCAACAATGGTAGAGAACTAACTTAGAGAGGGGAGAGGGGAAAGTAGGGGGAGAGAGGGCAAAGGGGGAGGAGGGGAGTGGGTGGGTGGAAAGGTGGCACCAGCCGTAACTAGCAGTAGCGCTGTTTCTAAGAAAGCGCTGCTGCTATTGTACTTAGTAGTAGCGCTTTCAAGGAAAAGCGCTACTATTAAGTATGACCCATTAGCAGTAGCGATGTTGTAAAATAAAGCGCTACTGATAAATTCTTATTAGTAGCGCTGTTTTCTGGACAGCGCTGCTGCTACAGCTAGCGTCGGTGGGAGTGTTGGGTCCCTCTTAGTAGTAGCGCTCTTTCTGAATCCAGCGCTACTGATAAATGATTACTTGTAGCGCTGCCCAGGGCCAGCGCTACTGCTAATTAGCAGCAGCGCTTGCTTATTTCCAGCGCTACTACTGATGTCCTACCTATAAGCATTTTCCTAGTAGTGTAGATTCCGGTTGCACAAGTGCATGTTGGACTCTATGAGTTGCAGGTAAATATCCTGTCAAAAATTAATCCTGAACTATCTTATCTTCAAGCTTTTAGTAATAAAACACAGGTCCAGGAAGTCAATGGGGAGGTGGATCCTAAGCTCAAGATTTCAAATGATTATGTGGTATAACTTCCTTCGGATTGTACTGAGGAAATCATTCCTACTCCTCCCCTTGCGGATGAGGATTCCTTACGGTTCAGTCATCGAAGTGGAGTGTATCAGGTGATGAAGATGGATCAGAAAGCTGCGAATCTGGCGAAGAAACAAGATCTAGAAGGTATCCTAACTCTTGTAATAAAATTCTTTTGCTGCCTTGTCCAATTCTGAGTTGTTGTGCAAAGCGTCTAAGATGGGTGTTATTATACCTGGATTTTGAATGTGTTGATGTGCTTAGAGAACTGGAAATAGTCCGGGGAAACTTATAGGAAAAACATAATAATGAGGAAGGCGAACATGATGTAAATGAGATGGTTGTTATCACTAGTTTGGGAAAACCTCGTCTGTTAGCCTTACTTGGCTAGACAAAGAAGATATCCTTGACCAACCTAGGTCTAATAGTAAGAGTAAGAAAATGAAAATCAATATTAAACTTTCTAGACCTATGACTAGAAGTCAAAAGAAAGCTAATCGGGATAGTGGTAACTCTGTCCAGCTTCCTGGCAAGGTTACCAGGGCTCGAAAACACAAAGATCATTCCAAATGAGAGGCCTCATTTGGAACTGCAGAGGGGTGGGCAATAAAGGAATGGACACATGCCTCTTTGATTTAATTAGTAACCATTCCCTGGACTTTTTAGGCCTTCAAGAGACTATGAAAAAAGACTTCACTCCTAAGATGCTCCGCAGGATTGACCCTTTTGACTATTTTAATTGGGACCGGATCCCATCTTGCGGCAAATTAGGAGGGATCCTCTATGGGGTTAAGAAGGATAGTTATGATGTCATTGCTTGTGAGAAAGGAAAGTATATTCTTCAGCTTAACATGTTAGACATCAAAACTAAAACTGTCTAGGGCCTCCTGGTGGTGTATGGTTCAACCCATGAAGAGTTTAAAGAAGAATTGTTGATAGAGTTAGCCACTTTTTGTGGAGAAATGGCCATTCCTTATATTGTTGGTGGGGACTTCAATATCCTGAGACATGGTGAAGAAAAGAACAAAAAATAACCATCACAAATCTTTTGATCTATTTAATTCTATCATTAACATCTTGGGGCTTCGTGAGATTTATGTTAGTGGGGGTAAATTCACTTGGACCAATAACCAAGCCCATCCCATGCTAAAGAAGCGTAACAGCCCGAGACCGATGCTCCAGAAGACTCCCGTTTTTCTGTTGTCATCGTGTGTTTCGTCTGGTTGTCGCATTCATCATCGCATCATCTACATCATTCGCATTGCATCGGCGCTCCTTTTGGGTTCTACCGTAGCTGCATCGTATGCAAATTAAAATTTTCCTACGCGCAGAACATCCAAGAACATGCTACGGAGATGGATCACAGCTCGTTACCACTAGACGCACAGTGCCGTGCAGCGGAAGTAGAGTTGGGGCAGCGCGTTCGCGTGGTCCATCTCCTCCTCGTCCGATCTGCCTCGAACAGCCGATCCGATCTCCCTCGCGCAGCCGGTCGCCAGATCCCACGTACAGGTTCGCCGGAGCGGCGCAAGTGCATCGCCTCTAACGGTATCCGCACGTGCAGGAGGAACACCGTGCGGCGGACTGCTAGGTCCGATCACACAGTCGGCGGCAGCAAGTGGGGTTGGCTAGTTGCAACACATGCAAAGCCCTAATGACGGCGCCGAAGCAATCAACCAAATGGGTGTGCCGCACCTTCACTATATATAGGCATCCGGCACGGGCTCAACTCTTGGGCCTCGCACGGATCCTAAAGCCCACGTGTTCCTTCCCTTAAGCACGCGACCCCTTAGGTTTTCGTTCACTTGGTCACGAGTCTGATCACATCCGCCTCGGCTAGTCGGTAGCGGCCTCTGCGTGCCGACTCCAAGTGTCTAATGAAGCTGGTTAGGTGAACCTATACTTCACAGTTCTGTTCCCTTTGCCACACGATATATGTTGTCGTGCACAAGGCGACATGGTCATCCTTGTTGCAGCACGACCTCTTTCTCGTTCCGGTGAATCCGACCAACACTTCGGATTATCTCATAATCCTCATTGCATGGCCATGCTTATCTAGGTCGGATCACACGAGGGGCCCAGAGTATATCTCTCCTCATCGGAGGGGCAAATCGCATCTTGCTCGACCATGTCTCGCAGCATGGGTCCGGACAAGCCCCAAACCTACCTTTATAACTACCCAGTTACGGAGTAGCATTTGGTCGGCCCAAAGCAAGTATGTCACCATCCCGAGTACATGCGCCAGCTCAGGTCTTAGGACACAGAATGTATGTTGTACTAGAGACTCACAGATGACCCATCGCCGCGTCTCATAGTTGGGTCTGTCCAACTCAGACCTTATCTCGACTCGGATCCGACTACGTCGAATCCGACCAGATCTTTCTGAGTTCATATTATCCGGCTAGCATCCAATGCTACATGGTCAGTGAGACCGAACCATCGACCGTGTCATATGCTAGTCTAATTGGCTGAGTGTCCACACAGCCTTTACGACTAGGGACCATTTAGGACAATCATCATACAATGCATAGTCTCACAAAACAAGTCACGTACTTGTTAATACATATTACTGATAATGTCCAAGGACTATCTTTATTCATAAACACATAGGAAATATCATCATACATGATTGCCTCTAGGGCATATCTCCAAACGGAGTCCAATCGCGATGAAACTTTTTGGACATTTTTTCTGGACCATAAGACACCCAGTGGGCCAAAGAAGTGCCGGGGGAGTGGGCCGAGGAGACCACAACCCACCAGGGCGCGCCAGGGGGGCCCCGGCGCGCCCTGATGGGTTGTGCCCTCCTCGGGACCCCTCTCCACCGCCTCTGATGCCTATAAATTCCCAAATATTCCAAAAACCCTAGGGGAGTCGACGAAACACAATTCCAGCTGCCGCAAGTTCCAGAACCTCGAGATCCAATCTAAACACCATCACGGAGGGGTTCATCTTCTTCATAGGTGCCTCTCCGATGATGCGTGAGTAGTCCACCATAGACCTACGGGTCCGTAGGCAGTAGCTAGATGGCTTCCTCACTCTCTCTTATGATTCTCAATACAATGGTCTCTTGGAGATCTATTTGATGTAAACTTTTGCGGTGTGTTTGTTGGGATCCGATGAATTTTGAGTTCATGATCAGTTTCTATCCATGAATATTATTTGAGTCTTCTTTGATCTCTTATATGCATGATTACTTATAGCCTTGTATTTCTTCTTCGAATCTTTGGTTTAGTTAGGCCAACTAGATCGATTTTTCTTGCCATGGGAAGAGGTGCTTTGTGATGGGTTCGATCTTGCGGTGTTCTTTCCCAGTGACAGAAGGGGCAGCAAGACACGCATGTATCGTTGCTATTAAGGATAACAAGATGGGGTCTATTCCTACATGAATAGATCTTGTCTACATCATGTCATCGTTCTTATTGCATTACTCCGTTTTGTCATGAACTTAATACACTAGATGCATGCTGGATAGCGGTCGATGTGTGGAGTAATAGTGGTAGATGCAGGCAGGAGTCGGTCTACTTATCTTGGACGTGATGCCCATATAATGATCATCGCCTTGGATATCATCATGATTATTTGATCTTCTATCAATTGCCCAACAGTAATTTGTTCACCCACCGTGCGCTATACTCATAAGAGAAGCCACTAGTGAACCATACGGCCCCCGGGTCTACTTTTCCAACATATTGCTTTCTTATCTATCTTTTTGCAACCTTTATTTTCAGATCTACAAAACCAAAAACCCAAAAACATATTGCTGCATATTTACTCCTCTTATTTGTGTTCTTGAGAGATCTATCTCTCCTATCTATCACTACCTAATCTATCTTATTACCGTAGAGAGATTGACAACCTCTCTTTCGCGTCGGTTGCAAGTATTTGTTGTTTGTGTGCAGGTGCTGCTTATTGGGTGGTGGTGATCCTCCTACTGGTTCGATAACCTTGGTTTCATAAGTGAGGGAAATACTTACCGTCACTGTGCTGCATCATCCCTTCCTCTTTGGGGAAATACCGACGCAATCTCAAGCCACGTCAAAGGAATTTCTGGCGCCGTTGCCGGGGAGGAAGCGGTCTCTTCTACGTGCCTATCGTAGGCGCCGAGGAGACACCATCATCATCTACCAGGTTCCTAATCACAAATCTCATCTCCTTGCAATTACATTATTTTCCATTTGCTTCTCATTTTCCTCTCCCCCACTTCACCAAATTTGCCGTTTTATTCGCCCTCTTTTCCGTTTTCCTTTTTGCTTGTTTGATATCTTTGCTTGTGTTGCCATGTTCCTTCTATTTGCTTGCATCTTCGCTTGCTAAAAATCTATTGATATGCATCCTCATCCACTTGCTAATCTTTTCAAAAGGCCAAATTATGATGAACCAATTGCTAGTGAGTTGAGTGCACTTGATTATCTCTATGAAGTTTTGTTTGAAAATCATGAATCTGAAAATTTTGATGAAGTGTTGAAAGAAGAAATTTATAAGGTGATTCATGATAGTTCCTTGAATGATGAGCATGATTGCAATGTTGCTAGCATGAATTCTCTAAATATCCATGATGCTAATGATATGCAAAGCCACAAGCTTGGGGATGCTATGTTTGATGAAGATGATATTTCTAGTCCCCCAAGTTTTGATGAGAAAATTTATTATGATGATTGCATGCCTCCTATTTATGATGATGGTGATGACACGTATGCTATAATGAGTAATAATAACCATGAAACTTATCATCATGGTTTTAATTTGCAATGTGGTTATGACAATCAAGTATCTCATGATAATTATTTTTTTGAGTTTGCTCCCACTGCCATGGATGAAAAGGAATTTGCTTATGTGGTCAGCAATGAAAATTCTATGTTTGTGCATCATGAAAGAATGATTTATGTGATAGCTATATTGTTGAATTCCTTCATGATGCTACTGAAATTTATTATGATGGAGGAACATATGCTTGTAGGAGTTGCCATAATATCAAGTTTCCTCTCTATGTGTTCAAAGTTTTGAAGTTATGCTTGCTTTGCCTTCCTATGCTAGTTGATTCTTGTTCCCATAAATTGTTTGCTGAAAAAATCCCTATGCATAGGAAGTGGGTTAGACTTAAATGTCCTTGTGATGAGATTCATGATGCTCTCTTGCATATTTCAATTACTACTTTTTATGTGAGCATCATTGAAATCATCGTGCCTAGCTAGGTGCGTAAAACGATAGCGCTTGTTGGAGGCAACCCAATGAATAAATAAATTTTTACTTTTTCCTTTTTGTTTTTGAGTGTTGACACAATTATGCCTCTGTTATGATTGTGTTTTTATGGTTTATTTAGTGTTTGTGCCAAGTAGAGCCTTTAGGATGATTCATAGGATGAGTAGAAGCGATGCTGAATCTGAAACAGAAACTTTGCGTCCAGTATATGAATTTTCATTTTTTGCTGCAACGTGATATTGAGCTGAAATTTTAACACAGTGTTGCTATAAAAATTTCTTACGTTTTCCTAATTTTTCAGAATTTTTAGAGTTACAGAAGTATGGTTAGAGTACAGATTACTACAGACTGTTCTGTTTAAGACAGATTCTGTTTTTGTTGCATTGTGTGCTTGTTTTGATGAAACTATGGTTTATATTGAAGGGTATGAGCCATGGTAAAGTTAAAATACAGTAGGTATAATTCAATAATAAAATATGAATAGGTTTTCAACAGCACCTAAAGTAGTGATTTGCTTTCTTATACTAACGAATCTCACGAAGATTTTGTTGAGTTTTGTGTGATTGAAGTTTTCAAGTTTTGGGTGAGATCACGATGGATGAAGGAATAAAGAGTGAAAAGAGCCTAAGCTTGGGGATGCTACCACACCCCCAAGATAATATCCAAGGAGAAACAAGCAACTAAGCTTGGGGATGCCCCCGAGTGGCATCCCCTCTTTCTTCTAACAACCATCAGTATTTTACTTGGAGATATATTTTTATTCGTCACATATCATGAGTTTTGCTTGGAGCGTCTTGTATCTTTGCTTGCTTTGTTTGTTAGTTTGTCACTTGTATCCTTGCTGGACACACCTATTTAGAGAGCCAAAATAATGCTATCATTTGTTAGAATTGCTCTTTATGCTTCACTTAAACTTTTTGAGCTATAGAATCGCTCTAGTGCTTCACTTATATCTTTTTGAGCACGGTGTGCTTGGAAATTTTTGTAGAAATACTCTCATGCTTCACTTAGATTAATTTGAGAGTTAGTAAAATTTTGTAGAAATCTTCTCATGCTTCACTTATACCTTTTTGAGAGATGAAACCTTTATGCTCATGTGCTTCACTTAAATTTGTTTGAGCTTGCCAAAAAGCAATGGCAATATATGAAACTAGTCCCAAAGTGATAGATATCCAAGGAGGATATAATAAAAACTTTCATGAACATCATTGGGCAAATTAAACTTGATTCTTTGTAATAGTTTTGAAACATGATGATAGTAATATGTCAGTCATGTTAGTGAGTAATTATGCTTTAGTAGGAATATTGGTGTTAAGGTTTGTGATTCCCTATGCATGCACGAAAGTCAATAGTTATGCAATGAAGTTATATCCTACTTATGGTGCATTATTCGGTGTTAGTTATGCTCAATGCTCGCTTATGTGAATTTTCGTTTCTTGGTTTGGTTGCTTCTCAATCTATTTGCTAGCCTCCATTTGTACTAAGTAAAAATACTACTTTGCATCCAAAATCCTTAAACCAAGTTTTGCCTTATGAGTCCACCATACCTACCTATATGCGGTATTTCAATGCCGTTCCAAGAAAATTTGTATGTGCCATCTCTAAATTTTCAAAATAAAATTTCTCTTTTGTGTGCTCGTACCGCTCATGAAACGGTGGGGAGTGTCCAATATGTTTCCATGCTAGATGTGTTATTCTCAAGATGAGTGTTTATTCACTTGTCATTGCACGAGAGTGCGGCGGTAATAGGGATGCCCATTCCCGAAATGAAAAAGAAAAAATATTTACTTTATGTTGTCAAATAATAAATTCCTTGGAAAGTGTGGTATGGAAGGCAACCGTGGATATGGCCCGCCATGGAAAGTGAAAGTTTGGTGGAAAAAGGAATAAACTTTATTTTCTGTTTGGGAACCGTCTATGATATATCTAGCATGGAAAGTATTGTGAGCTACTTTGTCGTTCTCATTGACAGGAAAAGCATGCCACCCAAAATATTTTCTCTCTCTCAATTTAAACCTTGAGCTCTTGCACCTCTACAAATCCCTACTTCCCTTTGCAAAGGGCCTATCTATTTACTTTATGCAATTTTTATTTTTTACGTTGAGTCTCCATCTTCTCTTATAAGAACCAACTAGGGGGCACTATGATCGTACTTGAGCATTGGGCATAGCTAATATTTGAGTGTGTTTCATGAATGGATCAATGATTGAGCATGATGGGCTAGGGATAACTTTCTTTAGTGTTGATATTTTGAAAGACGTGGTTGCTTGTTGACATGATGGGCTAGGGGGCCCCGGCGCGCCCTGATGGGTTGTGCCCTCCTCGGGGCCCCTCTCCACCGCCTCTGATGCCTATAAATTCCCAAATATTCCAAAAACCCTAGGGGAGTCGACGAAACACAATTCCAGCCGCCGCAAGTTCTAGAACCTCGAGATCCAATCTAAACACCATGCGCTATACTCATGAGAGAAGCCACTACTGAACCCTACGGCCCCCGGGTCTACTTTTCCAACATATTGCTTTGGGATCTATCTTTTTGCAATCTTTATTTTCAGATCTACAAAACAAAAAACCCAAAAACATATTGCTGCATATTTACTCCTTTTATTTGTGTTATTGAGAGATCTATCTCTCCTATCTAGCACTACCTAATCTATCTTATTACCGTAGAGAGATTGACAACCTCTCTTTCGCGTCGGGTTGCAAGTATTTGTTGTTTGTGTGCAGGTGCTGCTTATTGGGTGGTGGTGATCCTCCTACTGGTTCGATAACCTTGGTTTCATAACTGAGGGAAATACTTACCGTCGCTGTGCTGCATCATCCCTTCCTCTTTGGGGAAATACCGACGCAGTCTCAAGCCACGTTAGGGCCTCGCACGGATCCTAAAGCCCACGTGTTCCTTCCCTTAAGCGCGTGACCCCTTAGGTTCTCGTTCACTTGGTCATGAGTCTGATCACATCCGACTCGGCTAGTCGGTAGCGGCCTCTAGCAAAGCGTGCCGACTCCAAGTGTCTGATTAATCTGGTTAGGCGAACCTATACTTCACACTTCTGTTCCCTTTGCCACACGATATATGTTGTCGTGCACAAGGCGACATGGTCATCCTTGTTACAGCACAACTTCTTTCTCGTTCCGGTGAATCCGACCAACACTTCGGATTATCTCATAATCCTCATTGCATGGCCATGCTTATCCTGGTCAGATCCCCCGAGGGGCCCAGAGTATATCTCTCCTCATCGGAGGGGCAAATCCCATCTTGCTCGACCATGTCTCGCAGCATGGGTCCGGACAAGCCCGAAACCTACCTTTATAACTACCCAGTTACGGAGTAGCGTTTGGTCGGCCCAAAGCAAGTCTGTCACCATCCCGAGTACATGCGCTAGCTCAAGTCTTAGGACACAAAACGTATGTTGTACTAGAGACTCACAGATGACCTATCGCTGTGTCTCATAGTTGGGTTTGTCCAACTCAGACCTTATCTCGACTCGGATCCGACTACGTCGAATTTGACCAGATCTTTCTAAGTCCATATTATCCGTCTAGCATCCAATGCTACATGCTCAGTGAGACCGAACCATCCACCGTGTCATATGCTAGTCTAATTGGCTGAGTGTCCACACAGCCTTTACAACTAGGGACCATTTAGGACAATCATCATACAATGCATAGTCTCACAAATAAGTCACGTACTTGTTAATACATATTACTGATAATGTCCAAGGACTATCTTTATTCATAAACACATAGGAAATATCATCATACATGATTGCCTCTAGGGCATATCTCCAACAGCTCTGTGCCGTCATTTTTCAAAACTCGCATCCGTTCGTAGTCGCCGGTTCTCTCCGTTCGTGTCGTCGAGCGTTTCGAGACCTACCACACACGCACGTGCCCACGGCATCATTAAAATATTGTTTTCAAAACTGCGTATAAAATATTCTCGGATTGAGTCAAAAGTTGGCGAGCAGTCTTGTTATATTGTAGGTAGGCCGCCTGCCAAATTTCGTCGCAATCGGAGGTCATTTGATACCCCGTCGGTCAACCGTAGCGGCACCGTCATCAGTTTATTTGCCGGTTGTTTTTGGTTTTAAAACTCTATGCCAGGCCACATTCTCTCTCTCATCTCAGCAACACCACTCTACACATCCCACTAAGCCCAGCAAACACACCCCTTCGCTTCCGAACCGTTCGATCGTGATCAAACGGTCCGAAAACGGGAAAAATCCCTAACCCTAAGCCCCATGTCTATAAATAGACAGCTCCCATGCCTAAAATGGACGAAACCCTAGCTCTCCCCTCGATTTCCGCGCCCAGCCTCTCCACCGCCGCCACTTAGCTCCACCAGCGCCGCCCGCCTCCTTCCTCCAGCCGTGCGGGCCCGCCGAGCCCATCTGAGGCCTGCCCGGGCCCGGATCGAGCCGCCGCCAGCGCCCGACGGAGCTCCTCCCGTGCTCCTCATCGTTCCATGGTGCTCGTGCGTGAGATCTCCCTGTGCCCAGCTCAAGTCCACTCGCAAGTGCCCCGCGACCTCGCCGGCGACCGCCGCCAGGCAAGGATCTCGCCGCCCCTCTCCTCCCAGCAGCACCCCTCTCCTTCCTCCCGTTCTCTCTATCTCCCTCATGCCCTTTCTTTCCCTCCTCTCTGTCCCGCAGGTACAGCCACAGGAGCCGCCACGCCGTCCTCGTCGCCGGGGATCATCAGATCCGACCGGGATCCACCAGCTGCGTCCACTCCATGGCCGGATCTGATCCGCCTTCGTGCCTCCCGCGCCTTCCCCGACCTCTCCTCCGCGTCGCCATGCCCTGCTCGAGCTCGCTGCTTCGAGCGGCCGGCGAGTGAGCGAACCGCTCGTGAGGGCTACTCCAGCGCCCGCGTGGGCCTCTCCAGCGCGCCCCGCCGGCCCAACTGCTTCCCTGAGGCAGCCCAGCCGGCCTATTGGCCCAATGTGAGCAGCTCCTGCCTATCCCGCGCCCCAGAGTGCTACATTGTCATGTTGCGCCCGCTGTGTACTGTTGGGCCAGCCAGGATTCGGCCCGTGTCTGTTTTTTTGTCTTCGTGAATTTATCTATTTATACAGAGATTACAGATTTGCAGATTAGTCCCTTTAGTTCATGCATTTAATAACTCCACAACCGTGCATCGGATTAAAATACTCTATATAAGTAAAATGTGTAGAATTTCGTGTAGACTTGCATATCCAACTTTCACACATGTTTAAAATGTTTAAACCTACTGTTTGCATTAATTTGCATAATTGCCGTGTTAAACCGGTTTATGTCATATCTATTTATCCGTAGCTCCGATTAAAATGTTCCACATATGTAACTTGATTAGAAAAACGTGTAGAATCTCATGGCACA
The DNA here is from genome assembly GCA_039707655.1 of Elymus sibiricus. NCBI lineage: Eukaryota > Viridiplantae > Streptophyta > Magnoliopsida > Poales > Poaceae > Elymus > Elymus sibiricus. Next base: position 211,903,740 of record CM077665.1, on the reverse strand, counting down.
CTTTATTTTGCTGTTTAACAAATATAAAATTGCATTAGGACAGATCTGGACCAAATTCATAATTTGCATATGAGGTCGTTTTGGAAATGCTATATGTTGCTTCCGGCCTCATTTAAAATTCCTAGAGGATGTAGTTGTGTATGCTTCACCTCTTGTCATGATAAACAACATTTATAATGATTGTTTAGTTAAACAACATTAATCGCATTTCTATTAATATGGAGAGTTATTATTTTGTTATATGTATGTTCTCCTTCTCCATTTAAAATTGCTTTAATTTCATCTTCGCCTTATGCCATGACCACCCATGTTAAACAACATTTAATATTGATGAGTACCTAAACGGGAGTGAACTAAATGATTCGAACGTGGAGTTTCGTCAATATGCAACCCGTTGCATATTGAACTTCACTTAATGTGTAGTAATTGATTGTTGTGCTTTGTCATGTCTTGCATAACTAAACCGGACTTGCATCATATTGTTTGCGCATCATGTCATGCATATGTTGTGTTGTTTATCATGTGTTGATTGTTGTTTTCGGATTGCTTCTTCTCGATAGAGTTCCGAAAGCGTTTGGAGTGTGAGGATTCGTTCGACTATGTTGGTTCGTCTTCTTCATGGACTCGATCTTCTTCCGAGCGGGATCTCAGGCAAGATGACCATTTCCCTGGATACCATTACTATCATTGCCATGCTAGATGTCTCGTTTCTATAGCTTGTCACGCTACCTACCACTTGTTTGTCAAGCCTCCCAAATGCCATGATAAGCCTCTAACCCCTCCACATCCCAGCAACCAATGTTTGGCTATGTTACTGCTTGCTCAGCCCTTCTTATAGCGTTACTAGTTACAGGTGCAAGTTCTTCCATGTGTGTCATGGTTTTGTCCACCCGGCAACTGTCCTCGTAACAGGACTTAGGTGTGCGGCCATCGCTGCTTGGTGGCGACTCGAAGGGGTTAAACGAGAGAGAGAGTCGGATTTACCCAGGTTCGGCCCCTCCTATGGAGGTAATTGCCTATGTCATGCTTTGTGTGTATTTGATGGATATATCTCGATTACAAGGGTGCGGAATCGCTAACCTAGCTATCGAGAGGTTGTAACTTGAGAGTTTTGGCCTAGGGGCCTGCCTTTATATACAGGTCAAGCCCTAGGGTCTACACAGAGTCCGGATCATATTATGACCCGTGATCTACTACATCTCTAACTTCTCTTGCACCTTAAGGAAACTTTAACCGGCGTCCTTAGCTTCATGGGCTTTGAGCCGCCATCTTCTGGTGTTGGGCCGCCCGGCGTCTTGGTCAGCCGCCACCTCACGTATCTTGTACTTAGGACACGGCCCACTTAATCTTGGTTGCAGAGTCGTTGATATGTTTAACCCGGCCCAGTATGGCGGGTTACACCGTGAAGTTATATCCCCGACATTAGGCCCCAGATTGACTTTAAATTTGTTCATGTCAATAGATCTTTTCCTCCTTTGGCGGCTCATCCTTGGAATGGTATCTTTTATGAACCTCATAGCGCCGGCTTGTTCTGTTCCCATAGTTGTCATTTTCTTTGGCTCATATTTGGCGTGACGTCATCTGACGTCAATCTAGAAAAATAATGATGACATCACGGCGAATCTGGTTATATCCGTTTATCCCGAAAATCGAGGCGTTTTTGTTTCCCGAAATTTACTGTGTCCCCTCGATTGTCGCGCCTGTCAGTTGCCCCTCCGGGCTCCTTCCCCTTAAATATTTACCGAAAGGCCCTGGATTCACTTTTCACCTCCTCTCTTCGCTTCTTCTTCTTCCTCGAGTCTGGAAGCTCCTCGTGCCATTGCCGCAACTTCCTCATCACAGCGATCTTCCTGGAGTTCGTTGAGGCATTCCTTCTTCGTCAGCCAATCCTTCGCGCACTTGTCCCGCCACCGGCGACCGCTCAAGTAAGTGATCTTTCCTCTGACCTAGATCTATTATAGCACCTCAAGGTTCCTCGAGTTCTTTGGAAACTTTCATCAGTTCATCGTCATTGCTAGCTCCGTGTGTAGATCCTGCGGTTATAATCACCAAAGTAGAGCGGTAGAGTCACCAACTCCATTTTATGCATGGCATGTCTTAATCCTTCCTAGCATTAGATGAACCGTGTTGTCATTGCTTCCTTGCCCCCCTTCTAGGGCTAGCGAATATTCTCGCCTCTTTTTGAACTATTTTTAGATCCAAAATTGTTGCGACTTCGGGAGAAACTTGTTTGTCTCATACTTAGCAAAATTCCCAAGAACCTCTTATCTTAGCACAAGCCGCCCTTACTCCTGCCGGCTTGTTAATTGAAAACCATCGTATATTTAAGTCAGTGTATAGACTAGTTATTTTCCAGGCTTGACCTTTCATTGCAAATACTTTAGATCAATTTACTTGAAACGTTTACCAAAGTCGCCCTCTTGTACTTTATCCAGGCGACTTATTATGTCGGAGTCAAAAGCCTGCAATTGGGTGGCGACTCAAGTTTCTGATGTTCACTTGAAGGATTATGAGGAACATGGGTTTCTGCCACCTCAGAATGTGGTTGGCTGGCGAGTCATTCTTGGAGAGGAAATCCCACAACCCCAGGAGGGGGAAGTGGTGATATTTTTGGATCACCTTCAAAGGGATTTTTCACCTCCCGGGTCAAAATTCTTTCAGGACATCTTGCATTTCTTTGACCTTCATCCTCAAGACCTTTCCCCTAACTCTATATCGAACCTCTGCTAGTTCCAAGTGTTTTGTGAGGTGTATCTCCAAACAGAGCCCACCGTCTCCCTCTTCAGGGAGTTCTTCTATTTGAACCGGCAAACAAAGTGCGCGGATGGTCCCGGCTTAGAACTTGGCGGGGTTTCAATTCAAAGGCGGAAGGACGTCCTCTTCCCTGTTGCCACTTTACCAAGCCACCCTAAAGGGTGGAACAAGACTTGGTTTTACTATCGAAACACTGCTCCTGCCGAGGAAAATCCTTTGTCGGGTTATAGGCCCAACCTCCTTCCCATGGATCTTGAGCTTCCGGGTTGGGCTCCTCCAGAAGAGTGCTCCCAACATGCCCGTGTTTATGCAAAGTTGAGGGCTCTGCTAGCCAACGGGTTGACGGGGGTTGATTTGACCCGGTGTTGGGTATCTTGGAGGATTCTTCCATTAAGCCTACGTAGTGGCTTAATGTGCACCTATTCAGGCGACTTGAACGATCCTCAACGGTATAGCAACTTTTCCTTGGAGGCCGATGAGATAAACCGGATGGTGAAGAGACTGCTGGGTGAAAACTAGGATACTTGCAGCAAAGACGGGTTGAAACCCTTCTACGCCCTCAACCCGGCTCCTTCGGTATAAAAACTTTTTAAGATATTGACCCGGTTTTTTGAACAAACTTTGAGCCTTTGCTTCCCTGGTCTGAGCATTTGATTTTGCAGGCTACCTCTTCTTTCTGGAATCGGAAATGCCTGAAGGCCATGGCTAACAAGCCCAAAGCCGCCCCGAGCAAGAAGAAAAATAAGGCGCCTGCAGAAGGACCGTCTCAAATGGACGAAACAGCCGCCACTGATACCCGATCAGAGGTAAAACTAATTCCTTTGTTTATATTTTATTGAATCTATCTGACGCCTTTTTTCCTTAGGGTGATGTTGAGACAAGCCGTGCAGGCGATGTTGAGGTAATTTCCATATCTTCCGACTCAGATCCTCCGCCTCCATTGAAAACAAGGCGGGTTGTTCGGAAGGTAGGTTTTTCTCACCCGCATGCTCATCTGGACCCTTACTTTATTTTGAAGAAAACACAGCACCAGTCTAGGCGTCAAACCCGAAGTGGGAGTGGCGATCTTGTTGAGGGCTTACCCGATAAATCAGTCGCCAGGAAGCGATCAGCCAAGGTACTTAATGCTCCAAACTTTACAAAGAGAACACCGTCTTGATGTGTCAATGTTTTGATTCCTATAACTTGGTTAATCAGGAAACGCCACCTTCGTCGGACGACTCGACTGCGTCGAAGCTAGTGCCTTTTGTCATCAATCATGGGTAAATTCCTTATCAACTTTGTCAGTTTTTGAGTAGACTATTGTCTCTTTCCATTTTTTCATATCTTACTTTTTGACTTAGCAGGGCCAAAGCCAAGAAAAGGAAGACTGATGAGTCTTCTATTGACCCGGAGGCCTATGAGACGGAGCTTCCTGATCCGGCGGCTCATGAAATTCATGTTGATCATCCTGAGGACTCTCATGATATCCAAAATGATTTACCTCCTTCATCTGAACCAACCAATATTGAAGCCGTAACTGTTGAAGCCACTCCAGCAGTTAATATTGACCCGCCTAATCCTTCAGTGACAAACATAGATAACCCTGAGGTTATTATTACCGGGACGGGTTATACTGCTCCTGAGACTTCCAGTGTGTTAACAAAGGTTGTTGCTAAGGATGAAGCGGTACTGCAAGAAAAAGGGAAGGCCAAGTTGGAACTTCCAAATTATGAGAGCTTTAGTGTCGAAGATCTTCATGCTGCCTGCTTAGACCGCCTGGCTACAAGCCGTGAGATGGAAATCGGCCTTGTCAGCATGATGAAAAATAAATATGAGGTATGTTCTCATCCCATATCCTTTTGTAGCCCCCAAGGCCCATCTTTATCTAATATAAGCTGGGTCTTTGTCACGCCCAAGATGCGATCCTATCCTTATTTTGGCACGAGGGCCTCAACAGGGATAGAAGCGTATCTCGTCGTTTCGCAAGAATGGATATCATTACATGTACATGTAAAGAAGAGATGAGTATATGGAATTGCCTTACACTCGCCACAAGCTACATCAATATCACATCAATACAACAACATATCCAAATATCATACAGAAGAGCACGGTCCGACTACGGACGAAATCAAACGATAAAAAGACATCCATCCTTGCTATCCCAGGCTGCCGCCTGGAACCCATCCTAGATCGATGAGGAAGAAGAACTCCAAATCAAACAAAGCATCGCTCTCACGTCAAAGCATCGCATTACCTGTACCTGCAACTGTTGTTGTAGTAATCTGTGAGCCACGGGGACTCAGCAATCTCATTTCCAAGGGTATCAAGACTATTAAAGCTTAATGGGTGAGGTATGGTTAAGTGGTGAGGCTGCAGCAAGCACTAAGCATTTATTTCGGTGGCTAACTTACGAGTACAAGAACAGGGGGGATGATCGTCGTATGAACGGACGTGTACTAGTAATGATCACTAAGTGATCCTGAACACCTACTTACGTCAAACATAACCCCACCATGTTCTCTCTCGGATCAGAAATCACGAGAAGAGACAGTCACGGTTACACACCCGGTTGGTGTATTTTATTTGAGTTTACTTCAAGTTTGCTATGACCGGGTGTTAAACAAAGTTTCCAAGTTGCCATGTAACCGCGGGCACGGCTTTCCAAAAGATTTAACCCTGCAGGGGTGCTCCAACTCATCCATCACAAACTAACCACACGCCGCGTTGGAATTCCTCAACCGCGGAATCACCCGTGGTATTAGCGGAATCCCGATGGAAAATCTCAACTTCGAGATAGCCCGAAGTGTCGTCGAAATCCTGCGCACAAGACGTTCGAGAAAGGTAAAACAAATCCAGCAAGGCCGCCCGGCGTGTCGACGATCCCGATAGGAGCCGCGTATCTCGTTCTCAGGACACGGCGGATTGTCCAAACTTCCGGTAGGCCAATCACAGAGTTGCCCCTGGCGGCCACCGGCGGTTGACAGGTTTGGACCAACACATGAGGAGCACTGGCTCGGGGGTTGATTAATTATCCACGGGGTCCGAAAAGTCCCGATGCAATTTTATTAGTTATTAGGCAAATATAGTACCAATGTTGGGCCTTGCCAGACAAGCTTTATCCTAAAACGAAAGTCAAGGGGGTCCCCATAACAACCCCGAGCATGTTAGGAGCGCATAATATGGAACATAACACCGGTACACAAGTAACTAGGGCGGCAAAAGTGGAACAAAACACCGAGCAAAAGGCCAAGCCTTCCACCTTTTACCAAGTATATATGTGCATTAAATTAAATAGCAATAATATTGTGATATATCAAAATGTCCATGTTGGCACATGGAAACAATTGCACCTGCAACTAGCAACGCTATAAGAAGGGCTGAGCAAGCGATAACATAGCCAAACAATGGTGTGCTGGGATGTGGATGGTTAGAGGCTTTTCATGGCATTCGGAAGGCTTAACAAACAAGTGGTAGGTAGCGAGACAAGCGATAGAAAGGAGACATCTAGCATGGCAATGATAGTAGTGGTATCCAGAGAAATGATCATCTTGCCTGAGATCCCGCTTGGAAGAAGAATGAATCCATGAAGAAGACGACCCGTGAAGTAGACGAACGAATCCTCACACTCCGAATGCTTTCGTAACTCTATCGAGAAGAAGCAATCCAGAACAAACAATCAACACACGATAAACACCACAACATATGCATGATATGATGCGCAAACAAATATGATGCATGTCCGGTTTAATATGCAAGGCATGGCAAGAACAACAAACAACTACTACATGTTCAGTGAAGTTCAATATGCAACGAGTTGCATATTGACGAAACTCCACATTCAAATTATTTAGTTCACTCTCGTTTAGGTACTCATCAATATTAAATGTTGTTTAACATGGAAAACGGTGAAGCATACACAACTACAACATCTAGGCATTTTAAATGAGGCCGGAAGCAACATATAGCATTTCCGAAACAACCTCATATGCAAATTATGAATTTGGTCCTGATCTGTCCTAAGCATATTTTATATTTGTTAAACAACAACATAAAGTGTGCCATGAGATTCTACACATTTTTCTAGTCAAGTTACATATGTGGAACATTTTCATCGGAGCCACGGTTATTTAGTTATGAAATAAATCATTTTAATATGGCATTATTCAAATTAATGCAAACAATAGTTTTAAACATTTTTAACATGTGTGAAAGTTGCATATTATGAATCTACACAAAATTCTGAACATTTTACACCTTTAAATTATTTTGATCCGATGCACGATTGTTTACTTATTAGCATATGAAAACAAAGGCATTTTGTTATTAGGCAATCCTAGATAAAACTAAAATGCAATGACCAGAAAAGAAAAACACGGGCTGGATGCAGTTCTCTGCGGAAGCCCGGTTGCTAAATTGGTCCAAGCGTATGTGTGCACAAAGGAAAAAAACATATAACAAAGTTAAAAAAGGAAAGGAAAAGGGGTGACACTGGGATTTGAACCCCAGATCCCTTGGTTGTAGACCAACCCGATGACCAGTTGGGCTAGGACGGGACTATGATAAAAGAGGGATTTTGCTCTACAAGAACCATACCCTGGCGCGAATCTGACGAAACTGAACAACGAAACAGAGATAGCTCTGTTGCCATGTCGGGAATGCAGGTTGCGGGTGCGGTGACGGTGTCGGGGTCCGCGCGACTTGAGGCGAGGGGAGGTCCGGAACAGGTGGATCCGGGCACGGGGTGTTGGAATTAATCTTGGCATGTGTGCATATGCATGTGTGCGTATCACGCAATGGCTTAGAGATGGCCGAGTCGTTGAGATAGTGTTGTGCACGAGCTGTGCATGGGTGTGCATCTAGTTAGTTAGAGTGCATGCATTATCTATTAGCTGGTTAGCCGGGCCATGAGGTAGTGGCCGTTGTGGTGTGAGTGCATGCGTGCATGAAGGTAGCGGGCGTGAGTAGTGCCTAGAGACTTTGTGTTAGTGGCCGGATGTGGCTGCCGAGTGGTGTGTGATGGTCAGCTCCCTGTGTATATATAAGTTCAACAGATGAATGAAAAAGCAAGGCCGTGAGGGCTGAGGAAAATATGTAGCGCTTGTGTCCACCAAGGGAAGGGCCTCTCAGCAAAGCTCTTGTGGTCTTCCTTGGTTCATGCGTGTGTGTCCTCCTGAGTAGTTTTCATGGTGTGTGTCCATGAGAGAAATCACAAGAGAGTTGTGAGAGGTAGGACAAGAAGCGGCGCTGCGAGGAGGCGGCGCCAACACGGGGCTCGTTCCGGTCCTGTTCTTGCCGGATTGGCTGCAGTTGGTGGCCGTGGCGCCACCGGAAGTCAAGCTTGGCGTCCATGGCAGCTTCAGGCAATGCGGGGGCCTCCTGGAGAGAGAGATCAGCGGTGAGAGGGACAGAGGGCAGCGATGGGGGAAGGGAGGAGGAGATGAGGAGCGCGAGGGCAACTGAAGGACGCCGGCGGAGGCGCGTGGCGCAAGGCGACGGAGCTCCGGCGTGATGCTCGCCGGCGCGACAGTGCAGCAGGGGCACGGGGGAGCGCAGGACCCTCCTGGTCCAGGTCGAGCGGGCGGCTCGGGCAGGGAGGCATGGTCTAGCGGGGCGACGGCCATGGAGAGAATCGGGCCACAGGGAGCAGAGGAGGTGCAGCGGGGAAGGCAGAGATAGACCGCCGGTGACGAACTCCATGGATGACATAGCTGTTGCTCTCCTTGGCGTTGGTGTCCTGTTCTTCAGGAGGAAAGTAGAGATAGTTTAGAGTGGGTAGAGAGAGCAGCACGGGAGGGAGAGAGAGATGGGCAGAAGAGAAATCGGGAGAAGCAGGAGAGGGACGTGACGGTGCTGGAGGTGGTCGCCGGTGGAGCTCGCTCCGGCGACTGAGCCATGGTTGACTCGCGGATGAGAAGGCAGGAGGCTTCGGGCAGGGTTGGCGCAGGTGGGTCGGGAGCTGCAGTGGATCGAGGGAATCGTTAGGAGCAGCGATGGTTGGCTCGGTTTGCAAATCAAGGAGGTGGATCAGACAGATCCCGAGGAAGGGGGAGACCCGGTAGGTGGGTGGCGGTGCGGGCGATTGGAATGGGTGGATGGGACAGGGGACTAGGGTTTGACCGGTTATATAGGTATGGGGGATTTTTGGAGGGTAGATCTGGACCCTATAATTTGATCGGACGGTTGAGAATAATTAGGTTAGGGAGTCCAATTGGAAAACCGATGATGGTTTGGGGTATCTCGGGGTTAATTCGGATCCAACGGTCACGACTCGGTGATTCGGGTTCGGGAAAGATATCGGGCATGCGCGAGGGATCTGTGCAGTGTGCAGAGGGGCTAGGCGGAGATGAGAGGGAAGATGGGCAGCCCGGCAACAAGTTTTAAATCCGAAAAACGTCCTACGATTTGACCGGCTATAGTGCCGCTATAGGCTTAACGGTTCGGGTATCAAACGACCTCTGAATGCGACGAAATTTGGCAGGCGGTCAACCTACAATATAACAAGACCGCGGGCCAACTTTCGACCCAATCCGAGAAAGTTTTACACGCACTTTTAAAAGCAATAATTTACGTTGCCGCGGGCACGTGCGTGTGTGGTTGGACTCGAAACTGTCGTCGACGAAAACGGAGAGAACCGGCAATTACGAATGGGTGCAAGTTTTCAAAACGAGTGACGATGCTATGCAGATGATGCGATGATGAATGCGACAAACACACGAAACACACGACGACAACGGAATAAAAGGGGAATCTTCTGGAGCGTCAATCTCGGGTTGTTACAGTCTTGCATATGTTTGTCTGACTCAACCTATAGCCCCCAAGGGCCGACTCATCTGCCTGAGATGAGTCGGGTCTTTTTTGTAATAACTTTGAAAAGCTTTCGACCTGTAGCCCCCAAGGGCCGGCTCATCTGCCTGAGATGAGTCGGGTCTTTTTGTAATAATTTTGAAAAGCTTTCGACCTGTAGCCCCCAAGGGCCGGCTCAATTGCCTGAGATGAATCGGGTCTTTTTCGCATTTTCAATGTTAAAAAAGAGCTGAGATACATTAGCCCCCAAGTGCCAAATATATTGCTCTGCAATTTTCTTGGGACTTGATATAACCTTCATCTATGATACAGGAAGCTTTAAGGGCAGCCGAATCCAGCGCGGCCAGTTTGAAAGAAGATCTGGAAAAAAGGCAGACTTCCCACGCAGAAGTTGAAGAAAAACTTCGCCTTTCTTTGATTGAGCTAGAAAACACCAAGGCGGGTTTCTTAAAAGAGAAGAAATCCTTTGAAGATGAAAGGACGGCTTTGATTAAGCGTGCAAAGGATTCTGAGGGCCGGCTCAAACCCATTACTGAAGAGCTATCCGGGTTAAAACGGCATATTGCCCAGATGACCCAAGCTATTTTTGGTAAGTGTATACACCCTCCTGCTTTCTTGAAGTATAGATATAGTGCTCCTGACGACTTATGCATCGATTCTATTTTGCAGGCCCCCGGAGTAGCAGCTTTTATGATAACAGCATGCTCATGCTCAAGGTTGTTTATTCTCAGACGGAGCAGCTCTACTCTGGGATTCATCTCGCAATCAAGGCGACACTGGGGGATAAGCAACCCTTAAAATATATCAAGAATGTATTGGAAAATCTCTCCATCATCCCTCAGCATATTCCAGAGTTAAAGAGATCAGCCGCCCGATCAGGCGCGATATATGCATTGAGTCGGGCTTTAGCTTACGGAGAAGAGCTTGATCCAAACGAGCTGGCAAAGGGCTTTCCCGAGTTTAAAAATGACGGGTCAGAATTCTCCCAGGAAGATTACGCGGCTTGCGTCAAGGATGCTCAGATCATGTCGACTCAGCTGGTCTCTGAGATGAAACTAAGGAGCTATCAGGCGGCTTATGGCGCCAATCATACTCGGATTCCACCTCCTGACTTGATAACAAAAAACCTGGCTCCTCAACGGCGCGGGCACGTTTTTGCCCCTGAAGTTGACCCGTCTTTAATTCTTGATGACGAGGCTGTGTTCCAGGCTTTATCTCACTACAACTGGGATGCGGACAACCTTCAGATCCAGGAGCCAGAAAACCAGTCAGTGGATAAACCGGAGGCGTCTCATGCGCAAGATTAGCCGCCACTGACCCGGGTCATGCGATTGGCAATTTGAACTTCCTTAATTGTTGCCTTGTCAACTTAAGACCCAAGTATGGGCGGAAAAAACAATCGGTGGCTTCTTTAAGCAAGTAATAGGGATAGTTGAAAACTGTTGCCGTGCCATCGTGCACGTTTTGCACCTTTGATGCTAAATACTTTATTTGTTGTTTCACCATCTCGTTCGTGCAATCCTTTTATTGATGGGCTTTTTGACAAGATATAGCTAGGAAAAATGACCCGGCCATCTGATCTTGACTTTAACAATCGATTCCTCTTCCAACAATGTTGAATTTGTAGAATAACTTTGTCGATTGGCTGCACACGCATACTCAATCGTTTAACCCGGTCCTTGCAATATGGGCCGGTAATAATTTTGGACCTGAAACTTGCTGTAATAAACAAGCTGAATAAAACAATATTGATGAGCCGGTTCTTTGGCCGAAATTAATATCCAAGCTTGAGGTCCCCTGTTAGCCTCTTTAAGCAATAACACAATTTTTTGCTTTCATGCAGTCGATAACCTGGTTATTTTACACAAAAACCGGTAAAGACAGGATCGTGCCCAGAATATTTTTGCGTGATGGGTTTCATCACATAGTTTTCAGGGATCGTTTCCCGAAGGTTAGAAATATAGGGTAGTTCCCTTTGAAGGCACTTTTGATGGTCCTAGCCTTAATGCAAAGGACATATGATTATAATGCCGGCTTTCGAGGCTCGACAGAAAAAGACCGGCTTTCGGGGCTCGGGTCTTGCTTCAATGAAGCGGGTATGATAACCCATGGTTTATCCTAGCTTTCCGTATGCCGGCTCTCTCATGACTCAAGCCGGTGTTTTAACCTTAACAAGTTCAGGGTCCGAAAAGGATTGACTCGTTAAGAGTTCACGGGGTCATCTGATCGGAGTCGCATCAAACATACAGGCAGGTTTAACGACATATGGCGTTTGTTTTTGCCGGGTCACGAGGGTGAGAAAGCTAAGCCCGGTGGGCTGGAAGCCCCAAAATGCCCTCGGTAAGGTGGCATTGTTATGCCGGGTCACAAGGGTGAGAAAGCTAGACTCGATGAGTCGGAAGCCCCCAAGTACCCTTTGTTCTAGGAAATAAAGACTCAAACTCATCTTGTAAGTTGAAACGACAAAAATACGCCGGCTTTATTCATAACTGAAACATAAAGAAGTATATAAAGAAATCTGTAAGGGGGGAGGAAATTACAAAAAAGGAGTCGGCAGAGGTAAGTTTAAGTAAGGCCACTGGGTTTCTAGGGCCGGCTTATTTCCCTTTTGGAGGCGTAGGATTTCATCTTTGATATCCTCTAGAATATGAATTTTATTCAGGGATTTAGGTGCTAGTGGTACTGACCGCTATTCAACTGCTTGGGATTACTTTGAAATCCTCCTTGGTTATTATGTTGATTGCCCTGGCCAGGATGTTGTCCGTTGCCATGATTTCCCTGATGTTGAAAACAAGCCCTTGGGCCATCTTGTGACCCGCCAGGCCCGTGTTGACCCGGGTGTGCTCCACCATTGCCTCCTGAATTAATCTGGAAAGCCTGGCTATGGAACTCTTGCATTATATAACAATTTTCCCAAGAGTGGCTAGCCGGCTTATCTTGGGTGCTGTGCTTAGGGCAAGGTGCTTTAAGCGCCTCCTCATAATTGCGAGGTTTATTCCCATTGTAAGCTCCTCCGGGTCGACCGTTCCGGCGCCGGTTCTTGAAACCTGTATTAGTGTTGGCCACAAAGTCTGGCCCGCCATCCGACTGCTTCCGCTTATTATTATTCTGAGCCCCCTGGTTACCTCCTTGACCGTGCTGGCCTTTCCCTCCTTCAGCTTTTTTGCCCTTGGAGGTCTTGTCCTCGTCTGAACAGGGATCCTTTGTGCTATCTGACTCTGCATATCTGGTGAGGACGTCGATCAAGTCGCCCATGTCTTGCACCTTTCGCTTGAGTCGTCCGAGCTTTTGGACCAGAGGCTGGAAGTGACAGTTCTTTTCTAATATCAGGACTGCCTGAGCCGCCGTGATGTTGTCCGACGAGTGGATGATTTCTGCGACCCGGCGTGTCCAATGGTGCACTAACTCATCTACTCATTGAACGCAATGTTGCAGATCTACTATCGTCATAGGCTTCTTGCAGGTCCCTTGGAAATTCTTGATGAATCATTCTTTCAGCTCGGTCCATGTGTTGATGGAATTAGGCGGCAAGTTTTTCAACCACGTCCGAGCCGGTCCTTCCAACATCATGGTTAAATATTTAGCACATACAGCGTCGCTGACATCCAGCATGTCCATTGCCAACTCGTAACTCTCAATCCAAGACGCCGGCTCAAGATCTGTCATGTAGTTTGGTACCTTACGAGGCCCTTTGAAATATTTGGGCATGCGCTCAGCGCGGAGCGTCGGGGATAAGCATGGTATACCAATCGTCCTACTATTGGACCTAGCCCCCAAACTTGCCGGTTGAGGGTGAAGCTGCTGGATCGCCCGTGCTTCTGCTTCTGCTTGTCGTGCGCCTCTTGCAGCATCAACAACTGCCTGGGCGTCTGATGGCATGAGACGGGTTGGAGAAATCTGATGTTGTTGTCTTCGCCCACTACTAGAGATAGCCAGGGACTCCACATGACGACCTTTGCTAGCATAGGGAGTAGAATGCATCCGATCCGGGCTGTGTTGGGGAACGTTGCATGGGAAACAAAAAATTTCCTACGCACACGCAAGATCTATCCATGGTGATGAGCATCTACGAGAGGGAGAGTGGATCTACATACCCTTGTAGATCGCTAAGCGGGAAGCGTTAAGAAACGCGGTTGATGTAGTCGAACGTCTTCGCGATCCAAATCGCAAGCCGTCCTGCGATCCAATCACGATCTAGCGCCGAACGGACGGCACCTCCGCGTTCAGCACACGTACAGCTCGATGACGATCTCCGCCTTCTTGATCCAGCAAGAGGGAGCGGAGAGGTAGATGAGTTCTTCGGCAGCGCGCCGGCACGGCGGCGATGGTGGTGGAACTATTCAAGCAGGGCTTCGCCTAAGCGCTGCTGAAAACTAGAGGAGTCGATCTATCGGGAGAGAGAGCTGCACCGTGGCCTTTTGGGTTGGGTTTTATTGGCCCTCTCTCCCTCTAGTATATATAGGAGGGAGGGGGAGGGGCTGGCGCCCTAGGGATCCTCCCCTAGGGTCGGCCGAAGTGGGGAGGAGAGGGAGTTGGACTCCAATCCTACTCCTAGTAGGACTCCTCTCCCACTTGGAAACCCTTCCCCCTTTGGGCTTTTGCCTTTTCCCCTCACCCTAGCCGCATGGGCCCTTAGGGGATAGCTTGCCCAGCCCACTAAGGGCTGGTGCGCCACTCCTAAGGCCCATGTGGCCTCCTGGCATGAGTGGCCCCTCCCGATGGACCCCCGGAACCCTCCCGGCACTCCCGGTACACTACCGGAAATACCCAAAACTTTTCCGGTGGCCAAAACGGGACTTCCTATATATCAATATTTACCTCCGGACCATTCCGTAGCTCCTCGTGACATCCGGGATCTCATCCAGGACTCCAAACAACCTTCGGTCACCACCATACATAACTCTATACTACCAAAACGTCACCGAACGTTAAGTGTGCAGACCCTGCGGGTTCGAGAACTATGTAGACATGACCGAGACACCTCTACGGTCAATACCCAATAGCGGGACCTGGATGCCCATATTGGTTCCTACATATTCTACGAATATCTTCATCGGTTGAACCTCTATGTCAAGGATTCAGTTAATCCCGTACGCTGTTCCCTTTGTTCTTCGGTATGTTACTTGCCCGAGATTCGATCGTCGGTATCTCTATACCTAGTTCAATCTCGTTACCGGCAAGTCTCTTTACTCGTTCCGTAATACAAGATCCCGTGGCTAACACTTTAGTCACATTGCTTGCAAGGCTTATTGTGATGTTGTATTACCGAGTGGGCCCTGAGATACCTCTCCGTCATACGGAGTAACAAATCCCAGTCTCGATCCATGCCAGCTCAACAGACACCTTTGGAGATACCTGTAGAGCATCTTTATAGTCACCCAGTTACGTTGTGACGTTTGATACACACAAGGTATTCCTCCGGTGTCAATGAGTTGCATGATCTCATGGTCATAGGAACAGATACTTGACATGCAGAAAACAATAGCAATAAACTGACACGATCATATGCTACGTTCATAGTTTGGGTCTTGTCCATCACATCATTCTCCTAATGATGTGATCCTGTTATCAAATGACATCTCATGTCTATGGCTAGGAAACCTTGACCATCTTTGATCAACGAGCTAGTCTACTAGAGGCATACTAGGGACACAGTGTTGTCTATGTATCCACACATGTATTAGTGTTTCCAATCAATACAATTATAGCATGAATAATAAACGATTATAATGAACAAGGAAATATAATAATAAACACTTTATTATTGCCTCTAGGGCATATTTCCAACAGGCTGTACGAATATTGCGCTTGTTGTACCACAGCAGTTTTCAGCATCTCGATGGCGTTTCTAGCTTCAACCTCGAGAGGGGAGTTTCCGTTAATAGGCAATGCTTCCAAATTCTGGGTCGCAGCCAACATGTTGTCAACCGGGTTGGAGAAGTGGCCCCGTGGCGTCTGAAATCGCCGAGGCGGGGATTGAGATGGTTCCTCTTGCCGATTCCCGGGTTGCTGAACAGTTCCTGGTGTCTGTTGTGGGGTGTTAAAAAGCTGTTGTGGCTCAAGGTTCGGAGGGAGTCCACGGTGGCGTCTTCTCTCGTAAACCTCCTCCGATGCCTCTCTCTGAACTCCTAATCTCCAGGTCTCAGCCTTAAGGCGTTCTGTCTATTGGTGTATGCGAGCCTGCAGATCCGCCATCCGTGCGTTTTCAGCATCTATCTCCTTCTGTACTTCAATTATTTGACTACGCAATTTGGTTAGCTCCATATTGCGCTCTTCCTGGTTTTCCGCGGTGACCGGGGTATCCATGAGTTTTGCCATCTCGGCCATGAGATCGGTCATGGCTTGAGCCGGCGTTTTAGTTGACCCGCCGGATCCTCCAGCTGCTGATGGATCGGGAACCGTCGTAGCTCCCGCCATGTAAACGGTGACTTGTCGGGGCGACTCGCTGTACTCCTTAGGGTTTTCGGCCTCCAATGAGCCCCCAAGTCCGCCATCATAAAGAGGGCAGATTGACTCCGTATCTCCTGAAGATGATGCCCCATCCGAATTCACCAGGACATTGGCGTTGGATGCCGGCTCATCTGAAAGGCTGACCCCTTGCGTGAAGCCGGCGAACACGTGGCGAAGACCGCCCTGGTGCTGATTGGATCGTGTACTCCGAGTCGGCTCGTCGACGTTGATGTAGATGTCCGACCCGGAAGTTGCTAAACCGATCTCTCCCGCGGGACCTTGAAGCCCCCGTCCGACCGGGCCGTCCTTGGTGTTCCAAGCCGGCTCGTAAATCTTGTCGCGGCGGCTCTTGACCATCTGATTCACTGCAAACTTCCCGAATCCTGATTGGATTCCCTTCGAAAACTCAACTCCACCGGGCGACAGCCCCACGGTGGGCGCCAACTGTCGTGGTTTTGTCAACCCGGCAGATGTCCTCGTAATAGGAAGTAGGTGTGAGGCCATCGCCGCTTGGTGGCGACTCGAAGGGGTTAAACAAGAGAGAGAGTCGGATTACACAGGTTCGGCCCCTCCTATGGAGGTAATAGCCTACGTCCTGCTTTGTGTGTATTTGATGGATAGATCTCGATTACAAGGGTGCGGGATCGCTAACCTAGCTATCGAGAGGTTGTAACTTGAGAGTTTTAGCCTAGGGGCCTGCCTTTATATACAGGTCAAGCCCTAGGGTTTACAACAGAGTCCGGGTCATATTATGACCCGTGATCTACTACCTCTCTAACTTATCTTACACCTTAAGGAAACTTTAACCGGCGTCCTTAGCTTCATGGGCTTTGAGCCGCCATCTTATGGTGTTGGGTCGCCCGGCGTCTTGGTCAGCCGCCACCTCACGTATCTTGTACTTAGGACACGGCCCACTTAATCTTGGTTGCAGAGTCATTGATATGTTTAACCCGGCCCAGTATGGCGGGTAACACCGTGAAGTTATATCCCCGACAATGTGCAACATGGATATTTTGATATATCACAATATTATTGCTATTTGAATTAATGCACATATATACTTGGTAAAACGTGGAAGGCTTGGCCTTTTGCTCGGTGTTTTGTTCCACTTTTGCCGCCCTAGTTACTTGTGTACCGGTGTTATGTTCCATATTGAGTGCTCCTAACATGCTCGGGGTTGTTATGGGGACCCCCCTTGATTTTCGTTTTGGGATAAAACTCGTCTGGCAAGGCCCAACATTGGTACTACATTTGCCTAATAAATAATAAAATGCATAGGGACCCGCCGGCACCCGCGGATAATTTAATCAACAACCCGGGCCAGTGCTCCTCATGAGTGTTGGTCCAAACTGAGCGATGTCCGGCGCCCCCTGGTCACCCGGGGTCTCAGCCAACCCGACGTCTTGCTCATCCGGTCGTATCTTAGAATGAGATATGCGGCTCCTATCGGGTTTTGTCGGTACGCCGGGCGGCCTTGCTGGATTTGTTTTACCTTTCTCGAACGTCTTGTGTGCGGAATTCCAAGGATACTTTGGGCTATCTCGAGGTCGAGGTTTTCCAACGGAATTTCCAAGGAGATCACGGGTTTCGTGGTCGAGGTTATTCCCGTGGCGTGTGGTTAGTTTGTGATGGATGAGTTGGAGCACCCCTGCAGGGTTAAATCTTTCATGAGAGCCGTGCCCGCGGTTATGTGGCAACTTGGAAATTTGTTTAACATCCGGCCATAGAGAACTTAAAGTAAACTCTAAGAAAATACACCAACCATTTGCGTAACCGTGACCGTCTCTTCTCGTGAGGCCTGCTCCGTAAGAGAACACGGTGGGGTTATGTTTGACCGTAAGTAGGTGTTCAGGATCACTTAGTGATCATAACTAGTTCACGTCCGTTTATGCGACGATCACCCCCCTTATTCTTGTACTCGTATGTTAGCCATTCAAATAAATGCTTAGTGCTTTCTGCAGCCTCACCACTTAACCATACCTCACCCATTAAGCTTTAATAGTCTTGATACCCTTGGAAATGAGATTGTTGAGTCCCTGTGGCTCACAGATTACTACAACAACAGTTGCAGGTACAGGTAATGTGATGCTTTGACGTGAGCGCGATGCTTGTTTTGATTTGGAGTTCTTCTTCTTCTTTTTCTTATTCATCGATCATGGGATGGGTTCCAGGACGGCAGCTTGGGATAGCAAGGATGGATGTCATTTTATCGTTTGATTTTGTCCGTAGTCGGACCCTGCTCTTATGTATGATGATTGAATATGTTGTTGTATTGATGTGATCTTGATGTAGCTTGTGGCGAGTGTAAGCCAATTCCATATACTCATCTCTTCTTTACATGTACTTGTAATGATATCCATTCTTGCCAAACGACGAGATGTGCTTCTATCCCTGTCGAGGCCTCGAGCCAAAATAAGGATAGGATCGCATCTTGGGCGTTACAAGAAGCTAGATCGAATCCTGATGTCTCTTGATTGGAGCAGCTATTTCCTATGGTTACAGCGAGGAAACTGACCAGAGAGCTCTCTGACCACAATCCCCTCCTTGTTTCTTTAAATGGGGAGATGAAAGACACTCCCAAGCCTCGTGAATTTCTCCTAGACCTCTCTTGACTCATGAACGAGGAGTTCTCGAGGCTTGTGGATCAAATCTAGGATAGGAGAGTCTTACCTTCTTATCCTATTGATAGACTTAATATCAAACTGAAGAGAATTAAAACTTACTTCAAAGTTTGGGGGTCTAACAAATATGGTCATGATAAGAAGAGGAAGGAGGAGCTTCGCATGGAATTGTCCATGCTTGAGGAGCTGGAAGAAGAGGGCCCTCTTTCTCCTGAACTTTATGACAGAAAAGTTGATGTCAGTGTTGAGCTTCATGAGCTGTTAATCTCTGAAGAAATCTTCGGGTTGCAACAATCCCATGAGCGTTGGTTTCCCAAAGGGGATCGCAACATCTCTGAAGAAATCTTTGGGTTGCAACAATCCCATGAGCGTTGGTTGCCCAAAGGGGATTGCAACACAAACTACTTCCATAAGATAGCTAATGGTCACAAAAGAAAAAAAATACTATCCATATGTTGAAATGCGGCGATATTGAGATCAAAGGTACTGATAACCTGATCTCTCATGCTATGGCCTATTACAAGGAATTGTTGGGCGGCTCCTGGCAACCAGTTTAGGTTAGATCCTAATATGTGGAGTGATGATGAAAAGCTTAACGAAGATGATAACAAAGACCTGGTTAGAGAGTTCAACAAGGAAGAAGTAAAAGTTGCTCTGTTTAGCATGGATGCTAATAGAGCCACATGCCCTCATAATATTCATGTTGACTTTTATCAAAGCCGTTGGGAGACGGTTAAAGTGGATATTATGAACCTTTTTGATAGCTTCCATGAAGGGACGCTCGACATCCAGCGCCTCAATTGTGGTATTGTCACCCTTTTACCTAAAGTGTCGGGCGCTGATCGCATTCAACAATTCCATCCCATCTGTCTCCTTAGGTGTCCTTACAAACTTGTTACTAAGGTTCTTGATCGTCGTGTCGAGAAATATGCTCACAAACTGATCAGCTCCGCTCAAAACGCCTTTGTGAAAGGTAGAAATATTATGGATGGTATTTTGGCCCTCCATGAACTTCTCAACTACACTCATGTTAAGAAAAGGGAGCTTACGACAAAGTGAACTGGGATTTTCTTCTAGAATGTCATAAAACGAGAGGTTTCAATGATATTTGGTGTGGCTGGGTGAAAAAAATTATGTTCAATGGCACTGTTAGTATAAAAATGAATAGTTGTGTGGGGCCTTATTTTCAAAGTGCGAAAGGGCTACATCAAGGCGATCCCATGTCCCCTTTCTTGTTCAACCTTGCGGCAGAATGCCTATCCAAAATGATCAATAATGCTCAAAAAATGGCCTCCTGATGGGGCTGGCTCCTGATCTAATTCCTAATGGTGTTGCGTTATTGCAGTACGCAGATGGCACCATTATTTGCCTCCAGCACGATCTGGACAAAGCTTGCAACCTTAAATTGCTCTTGTACATTTTTGAGATGATGTCTGGGCTCAAAGTTAATTTCAAAAAAGTTAAATTTCAACTATTCATGGGGATGACTCCATCAATCAGGCTTATGTTGATTTGTTCAACTGTGAAGTTGGTAGTTTTCCTCTTAAGTATCTAGGTATGCCATCAATCAAGCCTCCTCTTTGAAAACGGCTGATTGGGATTTCCTAGAAGGGAAATACCTTAGTTTTTTATGCCTGGGTTGGTAATGCAGCCTGTATGGGAGGAAGACATACTATCCAGAACTCAGTAGTGACCCAATTGTCACTCTACCACATGTCTATGTGGTTGATGAATAAAACCTTTATTGAGAAGTTAGAAAAACATAAAAGGAGATTTTTCTTTCAGGGTTGTAACAAAAAGAGAAGATACCATCTTGTTAGATGGAATATGATTTGTAGATCCAAGAACAAAGGTGGCTTGGGAGTAAAGGATCTCTGCAAGCAGAATATTAGCCTTATGGTGAAATGTTGGTGGAAGTTAGACACTTAGGAGGGGATTTGGCAAAAAATTGTGAAGGCTAGATATCTTGCTAACCAAACTGTGGCCATGGCCAAGCCTAAATTCTCTGATTCCCCCTGTTGGAAGGCACTCCTGAAGGTGAAAGACCTGTATATGATGGGGAGAAGACTCAAATTGGAGTCTGGTGGTTTGGTTAGGTTGTGGAGGGATTCCATTGAGGGCCAGCCTCCTCTTTGTGAACAATTTCCCTACCTGTTTGAAATTTGCAATGAGCAAGATTGCACTGTTGATAAGTGGAATACAATCTCGATTTCTTCCTTCTTTAGGAGAAGATTGAACCTTGTCTTAACTGAACAATGGCAGAAGATGAATTCTTTGGTGGATGCATTTCCGCGGTCCTCTGAGAAAGACCATGTATTTTGGGGTCTTCATAAATCTAGTCGTTTCATGACTAAATCTATGTACAAATGGTTGGAAGGCCTCTGAGTGGATGTCATTTCAAATGGATTTGGAATTCTAAGATCCCTCTTAAAATTCAAATATTTCTCTCGCAACTGTTCCAAGATGCAGTTCTGACTCGTGATGTTATAAAACGGAGAAGATGGCATGGCAACCCAACCTGCTCCTTTTGTGCAGCTCTTGAAACATGACAATGTCTGGTTTTTTACCTATCCTATTGCTCGAGTGGTTTGGCATTTCATTGGGGTGTCGTTGAGCACAGACTTGTGCCCAAACAACCAATGGCAGTACTACTCTTGCTGTGACGGGTTTATTCCTGGTGAAGACAGATTCTATACTGTTGGATTGGCGACAATCACTTGGGCTGTTTGGTTGGCTAGGAACAGAGCCACCTTTGAGAAAAAACTGATCAAATCTCCTTTTGAGATTGTGTTCACAACATGTTCTTTCTTGTTATATTGGGCATGTCTTCGATCACACAAGGAGGCCAAGAATATGAGAAGTGATACTCAGATGATCCATGAAGGAACGATGACACTGATGGAACTCTGTGATGCAGCCAAGAATTCTCTCGAGAGCGCCTGAAGATCCTTCGTTCGTTCGCAGAGGCGTCTGAGAGGGAAGTGCGCCCACTCCTAGTCGCTAAAAACTTTATTACATCAATCTTCTTTCTGTAGCTTGCTTTTGCTTTTGGTGTTAGTGGCATTTAGACCTGCTGGTTTGGAACTTGATGTTGGCTGCCTGGTCTGTAATAGGACTAGTAAGAAGCGCGTGCGTTGCTACCGGGCATATCTAATACTCACTCCATTCCACAATGTAGTGCGCCCGCATTTCTCGAGATCTAAGTTTGACCATACATTTAACCAATAAGATCGATTGCGGCGGGAGCAAAAACTATACCACTAAGTTCGTATTTCGATACGAATTCAATGATATAATTTTTGCTCCAATTTAGTGGTATAATTTTTGCTCCCGCCGCAATCGGTCTCGTTGGTAAAATGTATGGTCAAACTTAGATCTCGGAAAGCGCGGGCGCACTACATTGTGAAACGGAGGGAGTAATTGTTCAACACCAATTGTGTCTAATGTATGCATTTCGAATCCTCGTGTATTTCTTCTTCTTACTAGTGGACCCGTTGCGCCAAATGGCGCAGAGGCACACTAAACCCATGTGCGCGATGAAAAAAATATCCATGATTTAATCCCTTTTAATAGAAAACCTGATGGATTGTCATCTACAATGAGATATATACATACATTTTAATTTGATAGCACATAGTCCCGTTTAAAACAAAATATATGTATTAGTTAGTTCAGTTGTAGGCAAGTACATATGATAAAAAATGGTGTCTTCTTGTGTACAATGACATATATATACACATTCTAATTTGGTGGTATAAAGTCCCATTCAATACTCTGTCATGTTAAAAATATTTGTATCCTTTTAGTAATCTTTTTGTATGGACAAATACGCATGCTAAGAATTTAGATGCTTATGTATAGAAAGAAACACATATTCCTGCATGTGTTAATTTTTTTTCTTCAAAAGATACATACTCTGGTGCTCAAAAATACTCCCTCCGTCCCATAATATAAGAGCGTTTTGCTGAGTAGGGCGTTTTGGTGACCGAGCTCCATGGAGCCCTTTATTTTGGAAAAATTCAAAATTCAAACTTTTTGACTTCAAAAAATTCCGAAAAAAAATATGCAACTATATAAGGATGAAATGTACGTGTGTGTAAAAGTTCAAGATGAAATACTTTGAAATGCGACCTGTACAAAAAAGACAAATTTCTGGGCTTTGAGGATGAATAGTATCATGTGTTAAAAAGCCTCAGATTTGTCTTTTTTGCACAGCCTTCATTTCAACGTATTTCATCCTAAAAATTTACACACATGTGTGTTATGCCTCCATGTATATCTGAATTTTTTTCCAGATTTTTTTGAATTGTAAAAATATGAATTTTCATGAATTTTGTGTTTTTCAAAAATCGGCCTCCATGGAAGCCGAGCTCCAAAAGGCATTTTCGCGTTTTGCTCTTATATTATGGGACGGAGGGAGTATATGTATATCTAATAACATGTAGGAACCATTTAAGGAGGCCTTTGTTCTTCCGAAAAGGAGTATTTCAATTAACCTTTTATTGTTGCAGTCCCTGCGGCCCTGCCTCTCCTGCCTTCGGGGAAGAAGTGGGGCCTGAATCGAGGAGGCGCAGATTACACAGCTGATGCACGTGACAAAGATGGTGCAAGCAGGGCCGGCCCTGAGGGGGGCAGGGGGGCGGCCGCCCCGGGCCCCCAAGAAGCAGGGGCCCCTCCTGAGGTGCACATGCCCACGGCCCAGGTAGTCAGCAGGATTCGTACTCACGTCCAAGCTTTGGAAAATAGTGGATCCAGGTAGACACGCTGCACGCGTAGACGCTCCGCTCAAAAGGGAAAAAATGGCAGTCAGATTACCCACGATCTCAGGAGGGCAGGACGTCGCCCTGCCTTCTTTTTCTTCGATGGCTACGATCCCTAATTCTACGTGGCCCCGTTGCTCCGATCACAAATCGCGAGCCGGCAGTCGCAACGCGACGACGCCTATACGAACTCTGATCTCCAAGCGCTGGATGTACACGCGTGCTGGCCAGAGTCCACATCTCCTAGCACCTCCTGCTAGATGCAATCTACTCGAAATAGGTTCATCACTGAACGCCCGATCACCCACCATCTGACGCCGATCCTAGGTATGTTACTGTTTTGCAATTCAACCACTTCGGAAGGTCATAGTAGTACCGAAAGAATCAACCACTTATGCGAGAATCAATTGGACCAATGATGAATTGATTAGCTTTCAGTTTATATCACCGTGTAGATTTTTAAAGCTGAAGGTTTCTTAGATTTGATTGAAATATTTTCGTATGATTTTTTGTAGAACTTTTGCTACACATCTATTTTCATTTGATTCGAGTTTAGAGCTCTTACAAATTGTCAATATGTTTATTATGCGAAAATATCTAGTGCTCCGGGAGCATCTAAGCTCGGATGCTCCTGTGCGAGCTCAGCCGTTGGATCTTAGATCCAAGAGCTCCCATGAAATGACGAACATTTTTGTAAAAAAGCTCCTCGCGTGAAATGACAAACATTTTTGTAAAAAAGCTCTTTGGAACATTCATGTTACTGTATGCATATATTCACTCACATCATTACAAAATCAAGTTTGACGGATTCTTATATGAAATTAAGAAAAACATGGTATTAAATGTTTTCATGCATTCTATAAAATCCATCCTTTCAAAAGAAAAATATGTTTGTTTTACAAATTTACTTGTGAATTAAGTGTGGTGATGTGAGCGTAAAATCCTATACATGCAAAGTATATAACCCTATTAGTATTGGGGGGCCCAAATTTTAGTTTCGCCCTGGGCCCCCAAAATCTCAGGACCGGCCCTGGGTGCAAGGATGAAGGCGGCAGCGCACGGAGCACAACCGTCGCAGCCCGCTTCTAACACTTTGTTGATGCAGCCACATCTAACTTGATAGGAAAATCCCTATGCTAAAACACAACTTAACACGAATGTCAATATAGATGAACGATTCATACTAAGTAATAAGTACAAAAACAAGCAACGGGGTACTAATAGGTATGGCTGTTTTAAAGTGATTGAGTTCTCCCCAACTACAAGTATTTAGGTACAGAGGGAGTACAAAAATAAGCAACGGGGTACTAATAGGTATGCCTGTTTTAAAGTGATGGCGGCAAATTACAGCTCATTGTAACATTGATTTCAGAAAAAAGAATTTGCTTCGTAGCACAATACTAAACCGTTGCGCCAAATGGCACAAAGTTCCATTTCAGACCAGGAGTGTTTTGAAAAGGTTTGCCTTTCTTGGTAAAAATAAGTTTTAGCAGCCACTTAGTCTATGATACCTCTAACAACATTTATATCTTCATAGCATTTTGAGTATATTATTGGTCAAACGCCGCAAGGTTCCATTGCTGCACCATTTGTGAAGAATAACAAAGTTCACTATTGCTTACAACCATGAATTTTGAGTGCTCAGAGTAAGCACAAAATTGGGGAGTCAGATCCCACAAAATAACAGAAAGGTCACTTGATTAGCCTATAAGTACAGAACATGTCACATTCTAAATAAAGTTTTCTCTCCCGCTAGTGCATACAACTCGCCTCGACAACCCAGAAAGCAGTCTTTGTTGTAGCAACAACAAACGAACTTGTAGGAAAAGATCATTGCATCTTGAAGCAATGTCCTTGAAAGGCTTAGCTGTTCCTGGGAGAGGATTTGAGCAAACATCATGTTTTATGAGAGGACAACACAAATATGAGAATGGTAAACAAACATGAAGCATGGCGAGTGCCATAAGTGAGAGGCAAGTTACCCATATATGTCAGATGCACCAAACAGAGCAAAAGGTTGAATGCAATTTTCCAAATCACCCAAAATTAGGTGAACAATCCATATGAGGGCAGAAAATGAATTATTCTGGTGTGAAAAAATATCACCGAGTCACCAGAAAACCTTTTTAAAAGAACTCAGCTTGGATGGGGCACTCTATATTATGTGTGCAAATGAAATTAAAAACATGTACTCTATTAGTATGTAAATCCGTTAAATGCATGCTGAGACATAGTTTCTTATGCAGAGAATACAACTCTGTTGTTCATGTCACAAGGCAAACTTTACGATTTTACCAGGCCTGCTATTTTTCTAGTTCAGTAAACAGAATCGAAAATAAAAAATCTGGAAATGGATGTTCTCCTGGTTAGCATACATACCTGCTAATTGTCTTTGTTGCCTCACCCCAGAGCAACCAAGCAAAGAGATCGAGAGCACTCTTGACAGCAAAAGGAAACGAGCAAGGATGCAACCTACAAACAGCTGCAAAGTAGGCATCAAACTAACTACCCCACACATCTGCACATTAAGAAATTCCGACATGGTTTTAGGAACAGCTACCCAGCTACTTCAAACCTGCTAACCAAGCTGCAGAAAAATAGAAAACAATCAACATCAACAATAGATTTTAGGAAACATACAGAACAGAGAAACAATCTCAATTTTTTTGTTCTTTCTGATGCAGAGCAGACAACAGTTTGAACGAACCATGCAATATTAGGACATGGAAACATTCTTTATGCAACAGAAAAACGAATCATTTATAACTTCTAATTGTACATGACAACAATCTGTCCAACTGTAGCTCTTGAATTATGACCTTACCAGGGTACAATAAAATAGGAAAATATAGCAGCTCCCCAAATAGATGAAGTATTTGAAATACTTGTATATCAATTCAAAGAATTTCAAGTGAAGAATTAACCAAGGTACATACCCTTTCCTCGAGGGCACATGGGAGTGAGGCAGGGACAACTGCAATGACAAGTGAGGTCGCGACAAGGCCCGTCTCATAGCAGCAGAATCACAAAGCAGGCACATAGGATCTGTAGCAATGACAGAAACCAAACAAAAGCTTAATAGGAGTGGTAGTTGGCCAAAATCACAACATACATAATGTAGATACACCAATAGAAACTGCATAGGGATCTTTCTAATTATCATAATGCCGACAAAGCTTTGCCACTGGTCATTAAATAGATTTGTAAAATTAACATCTTTCAGTAAGTATAATTGACATTGGTTGCAAGCTAAGATCGAGATCCCATGTAAGAAAGAACAAAGACCACGATCTTAGCTAAAGAATTCTCCATTTTAATGCAAATGCAAGGTATAATAGCAAGCTCATATGAGCACAAGGTATAATAGCAAGCTCCCATAAGATAATGTAGCAGTACATGTGTGTGAACAGAAACCAAGTTCATTATGGAAAGTACCAACAAAATGGTAGTAAAAGGTTTTTCAGTTTTATGTTTAGTAGCACAGGCAGCAAGTAGATCAGTCCATTTTTCAGGTCAGGAAAATTTAAGACAACTTAGAGCTGCCTAATAATTTTATATCCAAGACAGAAGAATTGGCAGATTATCCTCAAATTGCATTCTTTGCAATTATAATAAAGGCTATACAATGCAGAGAAATAGGCATGCTAATTGATAAGTTTCGTAACCAAGGGTAAAAGACGCTTGCTACAAAAAATATAGGCCATAGGACTGAAAATAGAAAAACCAGTAAACCTGTGACAGAAAAGACAACGTTAACTTTAGAAGCGATGACTACAGCCTGAGAATAAAACCAATGCTTCTGTAGTTAACTTTGAAGAAAACACAGTTATGGATGAAAAAGCTACTGCTGTTTGCAGGAGCATGAAGAAGGTTATTACCAAAGAGTCTTCACTTTGTGGTATAAATGTGAGAAATAACACCGAGAGTGAGGCCAAAAGAATTCACAGGGAACAAAAGAAGAATGCTCCAACATCATCTTCTGGATGTTGAAGAGGGTGCTCGTTTTTCTGCTCGGGTTAAAGAGAGGAAAAATGATTCTCGCTCCAAATCAAAGAAGCCCAAAGCAAAAACCAAACGATTCTCACTCTCCGGGAAGAAACCCAAAGCAAAACCACATAGACAGGTGCACAAGGTCAGTCCTTATATATAATCTTCTTCGTAGCGATCTTCGTTCTGTTCGGTATAGATAAATTGTATATCAGAAAATCAAAACCAGAGAGGCTATCTTGATGTCGTTGTAGGACCTCTGAATTCAGATAACCATACACCCATATTCCATCTTGAAAAAGAAAATTGTCTACCAAATGTTCCGCAACCAAACCATTTTTCGAATACATTTAGATAAATATGCACAACCCATATTTACATTAGCATAAATCATAACATCAAAATGAACCGTGTTCACTTGATAGAGAGAAAGAGAGAGAGAGAGAGAGAGAGAGAGAGAGAGAGAGAGAGTCACCTTGTTCTTCACCAATTTTTTTCATTCGATTCTTCTGTTCCTCTTCTCTCTCAGATCTGAGAGATTGTGGTGTTTGGATAGATTGAATATCAGGAAATCAAAACCAGAGAAACAGAAAATCAACAGGTAAAGAGAGAGCAGCTAAAAGCAATCTATCGAGAACTACATCTTGCTACAGTCGCAGGTTTTGTGGCAACACCCAACCACTGCAAAGAAAAATTCAGGAACATATGTGATACAGAGAGTAGTGGAATAGAGCAGAGTACATGAAGAGAGGGGGGAAAAGAGAGGTGGGGAGGACAAAAATACATAAGACGCCAATTCAGTTCTGGCTGCTGCCATCGGCAGCGCAAAATCTCTTGCCAAGAGGTCAGCAGAGACCAGACATGGCTGGGCCCAGCCGAGCCGCCTCCTGGCTCGGCGCTCTCACCTCCCTCTCCCAACGCACAAATTCTCTCCCATCTGCGCGTCGCCGTCTCTACCGCCGCCGGTGCTCCCTCCCTTGATCCGCACACCGGCTGCTCCTCTTCTTCATCTGCGTCGCCAGCCGCTTCTCTGATTTAATCCACACCGCCGTCTGCTCCTCTCCTCGCCTCCTCAATCGGCTGCAGGGCGTCGGACGAGCGGCCACGGGGCGACCGATCTGAAGCTGGGCTGCAAACGAGGGGCTACTCCAGCGGTGGTGAGGTAGTGAGGAGGAAGAAGGGGGCCGACGCAGGAGGACGTGTGTGGCGGCTGTGCGGATCGAGTAAAAAGTGCTAGGGTTTCACCCGAGTCCAGCGGAAGGAGGGGATTGGCACAGCGCAGGACGAGCGGATTGGCCAAAAGTGCTCTCGCACGCTCCTCAGGCTAATGTGCCACAAATCAGTGGCCCCCTCCCGGAGAGCGCCCACAGTCAGTGGGAGGGGTCGCAACGCATGGGTGCGCGACCAAAAGCAAGCCAACGACCCACCCAAAAAGCGCGACAAGCACGGGCGAAGGGGCACGAGCCGGGTGCACATGCGTTGGCCCATCCCACTGCAGCTGACGCAGGACGCAGCGACCCCACGACGCACGACGCGAGCAGCGCGTGAGGAGCGCCGCGCCAGGGGCGGTTGACCGAGAAAATACAATATACTCGAGACGTGCAGCCACAGCAGCCGACGAGCGGGACCAAGAGCAGCATCGGCCCACCCGTCATCAGCAGAAAACAAGCGGACCAAGAGCAGCATTGGCCCACCTGTCGTCAGCAGAAAACAAGCGTGGGTGTAGAAACCGGGTGTACATGCGCTGCCTAATCCTTTCGCGGCGCCCCCACGACGCACGATGCAGTGCAGGCGAAGCGTGACGAGACACGCGACGCGTCAGGAATGGCTCACGCGATGAATTCCAACCCAGCCAGTTGACGATCTTGCAGAGCCCACCAGTCATCCGGCTCCACAAAAACAACTGCAGGTCAAAAAACGCTGTGAAAATCGAACGTGTGAAACAACAACGTTGACCCGACCTGGGCACATCGAACGGGCAGAATCGAATGGAAATCAAGGAACCATCAGGTGAGCGGGTCGGCCAGCCACCTTATAGGTTAGAATTCTCTCACCATATCGCCCTCTCTCCGGCTTCGAGATACTAATAAAAATATTATTTGAGTTTAACATGTGACTTGTGTCTTATGTCTCCATTACTATGAAAATATCGATATAAGAGCATCTCCAATAGCCTTCCTATAATGGATTGCTAAAAACTGGTTATACCAGGAGGAGAGAGAAGGTATAGCAATCCACAACAAAATTTGCTTTTGCAGCATTCCTATAACTGGGTTGCTAAATTTGCCAACACACACATTGACATGTGGGGACAAGACACATAACACACATGCACAACAAACCGACCCACATGTCAATGGCACACCGGAGGCTTTGTAAAATTATAGCAAGTGGCCTCTCCACTTTGCAAATATGCAAAGTGTGGGTGAAAATATAGCAAGCTTTGTAAAAAATTTGGGTGGGGGACCACTTATACAAAGGCTGCTTGAGGAGGTTTTTTGGCCAAAGTTTGTATAATAGCAATTGGGTGCAAATATACAAAGGCTGTTGGAGATGCTCTTATTGGTTACATGCTTATTCATATAAGATGGGTACATGCAAGTTTCGATTTCGACGATAAACACCTCTTTTTTTCCATTCCTTCCTTTACAGTAACTGCCCTACAACACCCACTTGCATCTGCAAAGTGTCCCTTCCTACCCTTGGCCCACAAAGAAATAAGGCGGGTGTCATCTTATTTGCCACCACGACTAACGAACCCAACCTGAAAAATAAAAAAGGGAGAAAATGATATTTGTAAAGAATAGATAGGGTGAAATCAGAACCTTGTGCAACAATTTATCTGGCACACATATATATCAGTGCTTTCCTTAAGTGATGCAAAACATCCAACTTGAGATAACAGTAGTCAAACATCTCTTAAAACATTAAATTAATAGGAAATGCGACTGCTCTTTTCGAGTGCCACAATGTATGATGCAGAAATCTTTTTGTAACGGTTTGACACTAATGTATTCACCGTAATTAAGCAATGTATCCTAGCATTCTTGTTTTTGTGAAACCAGCGTTACCATTGGTGGAACCTACAATTAAATAAAAATGGAGCCGTCTTATCTCAAGCCGCAGAAAGAGCTAGCATCAAAGTTACAAAGGCGTGCAACTTTCAATGATTTCATCACAAACTTAGAAAGTAGTAAAGAACGTTTACATATGTTGTCGCATTGTCATCCTGAAGTATTTCATTGAACAAAATAGTACAATGCCAAAGAACAAAAACACATATTGGCCCAACAACTAATACACATTGCCTTGACCACCTTGTACAAATAATTTGGCTACTCATTTTAGGATACAAGAGCCAGAATAAAAGGAAAAATATCAAAATTTAGCTGCACTATAATTAGGCAAGGGAATTAGTTTGGCGGAGTGGTAATTGTGGAAAGAAAATGGAATTGTTCAGTATCAGATACTGCCAATTATATCTCTATCACTAAACTGGCTAGAGATCGCTAATTAGTCGGCGATAAGAGTTTGTGAACTGTTAATGTGTGCATATAACTTGGCACAAAACGGAAGGATCTAAAAAATCACAGTCAGACAACAACAACAATCACCAACTTAAAAATACAATATGCGGCAAATATCTTAAATGTTTCTGAATGTGTTTCACTATCTCTATGTGTACCAGCTGCCTCTATAGAAGGAAGCACACTCCTTGTGTACAAGCTTTCCCTATAGAAATAAGTATTTCAAATTAAATAGATCCCACCAAAAGAAACACGGACCTAAAGAAAAATGTGTATATGAGAGAACATAACTATGAAAACAAATATGATTCCTTTCCCCTTAGCTCACATGCATCCATTAAATGTGTGAACTGTTCGCAGGCCTGCAGAATCACGGTACAAACTACAAACAAAAATATTGAAATGCAACAATCCATATATAACTCGCCAATATTATCATGGTTTTCTGAAGAAGTGCATAATTGTCTCGTCCATACACAAATATTGATATATATTTTCTGTGAAGCATGAAGGTTTATCATCGAATAGATCATGTCCTGTCCATGCACTCATAAATTGGCAGTGCATGCTAAAGAATGGTCTATAAGATGGAATAATGAAATCATATCACACAAAACAAAGTGTCTTCAACCCCTCTATATGATTTGTTTACGGAAAGCACCTTGTTTGTAATTTGTTTCAGCCTTAGTACCTAAAGAGAAAAGCATAAAAAACTTATGGATCAGTTTCACTAAGAATCTCAATCAAATGAAACCGCAATAAAAAGTTGTGTCATATTGGTTTCACTTTGAAAGTAGGTGGAAGAAAAACATCTGGTCTCTTCCTTGCCCAGCCGCACTCAGTAAATACTACCATGTTCACCGTGTCAACAAGCTTCCTCTTGCTGCAAAAGGATCGTGCTTTGGAATGGGAGAAAAAAAACTTCACACGGCCTAACTATATAAGCATGGCTGAAGTCCCCCTTTCCATCCACATTCTCTATTTCAACACGACACCTTGCCCATGTCATCACGTCTGCTCCTTCCCACCCTTACCGATAATGGCCTCGGTGCTCACCTACTCTCTTTTCTATTGGAGGTGTTCACATAATCACAATGCCCCCGAACATGGTCAATCCCAATGCAATGAACTCAACCACCACATGTCATGCATGTCATCAAACCACGCCAGCGCAAGAGAATGTTTAAAACTCAACCCGTGCACAACTAGGATTTATGTAGTAAACATTAATATTTTTGGATCCATAGGTATTATATTTTTTTAAACAAAATATACACCAAAATCAATGTTGTAGTATCACCATGTGATATTTTTTTCCAATTACTCAAGTGAAGATTTTTTTAGTTTTTTTTCTAATTAATGATGTGAAGATGATTTTTAGTTACTGTCGTGTCGGTGTGCCTATTTAAAGCATGATGTTTCCGCTGCATAGTTAGAACAAATATGCTTATATGTGAATCAAATTGTGCAGTCTTTTCACTCAAAGTTATAGTGGTCAGAAGACCGATTAATGACGCTAAAATTAAATTCCTAGGGTATTAAATAATTTTCAACATAAAAAAACAAATTTGGGGAAAATATTAGTAACTTGCAAAGAAGAAAAATAGAGGATATGGAAACAATAGTACATCTGGATGTCACACTTTCAAGTAGAAAATTCCGATTACCGAAATCATCAATGGTCACTGCCATAGCATGATCCTCTACATTGTAGTGCATCTGAAAAAGTTGGACGTCGGGAAACAAAAATAAATATCAATAGGCATAAGACGTACACTATGATATTTTTTATCCGAATAAATACATGGCCATTGGGCAAGATCAGATAATTTCAAGAGGCAGAATTATTACAGGTCTTCATCGTTCAATACATGTCTATTGATACATCGGTCAAGGCGGTGACTTGTGGTGTGTCATGTGCGCGTGGTCGGTGTATACCTTAATTGCGATCGCAAAAATTATAATATAATATTAAGAGTACAGGTTCCAAATTTCTTAAAAATATGTACAAAGAAGTCATGCCCGCATGATCAATAATTTTAGGTTTTCAGAAATTGCCTGCAAGCAACAATCCCGGACAAATATCATAGACTGAAGCATTTATACACGATAGAACTGGTCGTAGGACATCTATAAAAATAAAAAATGTAACAACTGGGCTATTGGCTCTTGGAGACAAAATTGGATTGCATGGTACTGTTTCGTACTATTGTTGAAGTAGCAATGACATTAAAGATAACATGAATTACCCAGAACCCCTTCATATATAGCAGATGTGGGCATTCCGGCATGCAACTTGTGAGTGAATATCACATATTAGAAGCCTTTCAATCAACTCCTACAGGGAACAAAGAAAGATGGAAATCATGGGCTATACAACCAACAATCCAACAGTAAGCTGGTAAAGAAGGAAACAAATAATAATCATAACGAATACGAATGCGTACCTTAACATTGAAATTTAATTAATGTAAAAAGAACATCTGAAACCAAATGACAACCTAATGTGATGAACAGTTTGTTAATATAGAAATTACATACAGAATACTAATATACATGGCTATACAAGCAACAGTCCAGCTCTCTTTTTTTTGCGAATAATGGGCTTATATTGCTTTTAGAAGATAATAAGTTGTTGTATTAAATATAATCTACTCTCTCCGTTCCTAAATGTAAGTCTTTTTAGAGATTTTAATATGGACTACATACGAATGTATATAGACATAGTTTACAGTATAGATTCACTCACTTTGCTCCGTATGTAGTCTATACTAAAATCTCTAAAAAAAACTTATATTTAGGAAAGGAGGGAGTATATGATCAAGCAAAGAATAAAGTTACTTACCTTTACATTGTACTCGCCAAAAGGCGTGTCTACTCTATATAACTAAGTTGTTGTATTAAATATAATCTACTCTCTCCGTTCCTAAATGTAAGTCTTTTTAGAGATTTTAATATGGACTACATACGAATGTATATAGACATAGTTTAGAGTATAGATTCACTCATTTTGCTCCGTATGTAGTCTATATTAAAATCTCTAAAAAAAACTTATATTTAGGAACGGAGGGAGTATATGATCAAGCAAAGAATAAAGTTACTTACCTTTACATTGTGCTCGCCAAAAGGCGTATCTACTCTATATAACTAAGATCTCTCGTCAGTTCAGGAAAAAAAGCAAAATTGAAGAAGTTAGCCAATACAGTGTACAACTCTAACCGTGGATCAGTTGTAATAGATAACTGAAGCATATGAATCGTGTTCCCATAGTGTCTGTCTCGAGAGAAGCATAGGAATCGTGCACCTCGTCGACTCTCGTCCTTTACCAGCACGTCGCTCCCACCCGTCGTCATCCTCCCACAGTTCCTATTAGCCCGGCAACCTCCATAGGAACTGTGCATCTCGTCAATCCCAACGTCCTCCACCAGCAGGTCGAGCACACCCGTACTCCTTCTTCTCTTCCTAACTAAGCAGGAAATTGATACGTTACCTTAGAGAATAGGGAATATCAGTTCATATCATGTTCTTGCAGGTAGATAAAATTCACGTAACTAAATGATGATATTATAGAACTAAATTTTGTAAAGAACAAGAAAGCAACAGAGACATGAGAGCAATCACCAGCAGCCAGCCAAAAAATGTCTATCGCCTTGGTCCCCGAGTTGGCCATGGAGATGGTTCCCTTACGCTGTGCTTCCGCATCTCGCGAACTTGCCTCCCCTGGTGGACACTCCGGCATCCACCACACCACCACGTCGCTCGTTGGCCTATGGCCGATCTTGGGACGCGATGCCACCATCATCCTGCCCGGCCTTGGCCAAGGCTTCCTCCACCGCCGGTCGTCCCGCCAGGCCTGGGCCGCCCTCCACGGCCGTAACTCTGGACCCACCTCCTCCGGCCAAACCTGCACCTTGAAGGCCCTTGCTGTAGCTCGCCGAGCCGCCACCTGACCTCGCCTCCGCACTCCTAGGCCGGGGACGTCCGCCTCCGGTGCCTCACCGACCGGCCACCAGATCCTAGCCCCATTAGCTGCTCGGTGATGCGTGCGGGAAGCGAGGGATACAACACAGTGGCGAGGGTAGCAGGTGGCGAGCGGAGCGACCAACATCGGTGCGAGCAAGCACACGTGCCGTGCGCCGGGGTAGGGCAGCAGCGACGGCGGCGAGCGGAGAGTGGAGAGGACGATTGGATCGATTTTCTTTAGGGGTGGATCGAGTTGTTTTTTTCTTGTTGACATGGAACACATGTATCTCTGCTACTAATAAAAGAGCCAACTTAAATTATCGTATAACCACATCAAAACTGTACACAGGATTACCCAAGACGTCCGATTAATCTATACCTATTTTATATTATTTATATATATATTATTAAAAGTACGGAGTGCTTCTGTCCGTACGTCATTAAAATTACCCCTGAAGTTGTAAAATATTACCCATCAATGCCACCTATAAGTTATAAAAAACGTTTCACACAGAAAAATTTGGACTGGGCCGGCCCATGTTAGAATCACCTATACTGCGCCCTGCACGCAAGAAAACGACACAACTCTCCTAGGCCGGCCCATATGTGGGCGACCAATTTTTAATTTTTGGTTTTTTTCGTCATTGTTTTTTTCTTCTTTAAATAATTTGAGGGTATAAAAAAGTTTCCAAAAATTAAAAAATGAAAATTTTGAAATAAATGTTTAAAAATTCATAAATCTTTGTGGCTTCAGAAATTATTTGCAAATTTTAAAAAATATTAGCTAATTTTCTAATAAATGTTCAGGAAATAAAAATACATTAATGAGTTTTCTAAAAAAGTTCATGTATTAAAAATGTTTTGAAATTTCACAAAATTTCGGCAATTCAAAATATTCTTGTATTAAAAAATAGCATAAAAATTCAAAAATATTCATAAATTAAAATATATAGTTTATTGTTTCATAAAATATTCGCTGATTCAAAAAGATCATGCAGTTCAAAAAAGTTCATTAATTTAGAAAATTGTTTCACCAAATCCCAAAAAAATGTTAGTCGATTATAGAAATGTTCGCCGATTAAACAATAATGTTTGCAAATACTATAATATGTTCATGAATTCAAAAAACGTTTTTGATTTTACAAAATGTTCGTGAATTTAAAAAATATTCACAATTCAAATATGTTCACGAGTTTAAAAAAATGTTCATGATTTTTAAAAATTGTTCACGATTTCACAAAAATGAGAGTGATAGTGTATCTCGATGATGTAGTAAAATATGGTAATTTTCAATCGAGATTATGATTTTTTTTTCTCCCGTTGCAACGCACGGGCATGTTTGCTAGTCTCACTAAATCACATCTAACAGTCCATATTACATCAAGAATCTGCCACAGAAATTAACGCCTCGGATTAAATGTTCTGCCAGCAGACTGCCCCCCGAACCCTCATCAATTGGCAGATGCGATAGCCGCCTGCCTCATCCCTCTTCCCACGGCATGTTCGCCCCGATTGCCGCCGCCCCTTGGCTTGCTGCCGACCATGCCGCCGTCGGCACCTCTCCGGTGAGAGGAACGCGGGAGCCACCGTCGCCACTAGGGACGTGGACCCACACGGGCCAACCGCCGGTGAACAAGGCCGCGCGTGAGCCCTCCATCGGCAGCTCCTTTCCAGTTTGAGATCCCCCACAAGTCTTCTCCCTCCCATCGCCATTCTTCCTGCTGCCAGCAGCTCCATCCATCGGTATCTGCAAGGTAGCGACAATGACATGTCTCCCTCTCAATCCCTATAGTACTATACCCATGGAGTAAGGCGTCAAGAATCATGGTGTTTCTTTTCCATGGTAAATTTTAGGCGAC
The DNA here is from genome assembly GCA_039707655.1 of Elymus sibiricus. Lineage (NCBI taxonomy): Eukaryota > Viridiplantae > Streptophyta > Magnoliopsida > Poales > Poaceae > Elymus > Elymus sibiricus. The sequence continues at coordinate 211,867,030 of CM077665.1, read as the reverse complement.
CATGACCATTGTCACGGCCACCCTACCCTACCTTGATTAGTTGTAGCAACGATTATACATGTATGTGTAGGCACGCCGCCGGCAGCTTGATTACTTGGAGTGACCCGTGTGGTGCTTGAGGAAAGGAAAAGTGGAATAGCTGGCATTTGAGCCTTGAGCCCATGAACGCCCATTGTTGACCATTGATTAGCGCAGTGGAACGTCCAGAGACGGCTGCACTAACACCATTACCTTAGTCATGGCGTGACGGCGTTGCTGGTGAAGGGAAAGAGGATGGACAGGAAGAGGAAGGGGCAGAAAATGGTGGCATTTGTTGTTTTCTATTTTATGTCAACTACAATATTGTTTTTGGATGAGAGTACAAGACATAGCCATATTGTTTTATGTACTATCGTGGATGCATTCTTTAAGATTCCTGCACAAGTTGGTGATATTTACACATTACCGAGTGTCCTATGAAATTGTTCATGTGTTGTTTTGTTGGGTCTTAGTGTTTCGATTCTTGGGCGTTTGAGAAATGCTTCACAAATTATGCTCATGGTAACAATTGCAGATGTGGAGGTTTACCTGCAGCTCGCCTGTGTGGATGAGAAGCATGCTTTACTGATTTGTTGTTGCTGCCATCCTCGCTGCTACAGCCAAAGACAAAACTGATGGTAAGCCTCTTCTCCTCCTCCCAGTTATTCCCCTTTGTTATGTATGATCTCTGTTCATGTTGTTAGTGTTTAAAAATATCTTTGGTTGTTCTATCTAACAATATTATTGGTGGCTACTGAGTGTGGTGCATATACACCTAGGCTTTAAGTTGATGTTATTTTCCTATAAGATGTGCGGTGACGTGGGAATTCATGCAGGCGAAAAACAGCTCGCCTGCACACACCAGTGATGTAGGTCTCTTCTTGATCCTAGCCTACAGCGTGTTTGTTGTGTGCGCAGCAGTTACGATGTGGCAAATACGTACTTCAACACCATAGCTCTTACGACCGCACCTGACACCACCTACATGCCCCCGACTCTCTATGACCTCCTCGATGCTGCTGGCCGCCGTGTCGCTATCATCTTCAGGCCACCCATCGGCTGCATCTTTTCAATACCTGTAGCCTATCAAAAATAGGAGCAATCCCATTGTTGGTACAGAGCCTGAAGATTCTTTGCCTTTCTTTCAACTGGTTTAGTTTTGTCTTTCATAGGATATCATTATTTGACTGGTCCATTTAGATTTAGGCAACATCAGATGAGCCGATGATATATAATGGAAAATGTGATGCTCTTTTGCTGCACGTGTTAGATGTCTTGGTGATTGCAGGTTTTGCATGTAAGGGGAGCCAGAGAGGTGAGGGAGGCGACCACGACGGCAGTGGCCTTGGGGGCGTCGATTAAGAGTGCGCAGGACGACCGAAAGGGGCACATATGCGGCGGCTCAAAGAGGTTACCTAGGCTTTCGTGGTGCTCTACTCTATAGCTCATGCTCGGATGTTTCTACTGTCCTTGACTGATCAATTGGCTGTACTTCTGTATGAGTTGGTTAGTGACTTGTGCTCATAAGGTGCTCTACTCTCTCCAAGTATTCTGCTAGATTTGATTAGAATATCTATTGATCAAAACATGAAGTGAGAGGATCTAGGCCAAACAATGGTATTGTTTCCTTGGGGTGTAGACAAAATATGCAGCTGCACCTAAACACCTTAGTACCACAAGATGGTCACTATGGTACTTTCTGGGAATGTGTATAGAGAAATTCCCCATGTATTTAGGTTGTTCGCTTAACTATTACTCTTCTCTAATTTCTGACTTGGTGATAATTTAATATAGATTACAATATGTTTTGAAATAAAAAGATATGTTGAAAGTGTATGATGATAATTGTGTTGTGTTCTATCAACAGAACTATGCTCTCCTAAATCTGAATGAACCATAATTGCCAAGACAGAGCCGAGTTTCGGTTGTGAGGTTTCAACATGAGGTCAGAGCGTTAATGATTTGTTCATGCTAGGAGGTGAAGCTGTATGCTACCAGATTGCGGACATTTTCTTGGTATGTTGTATTTAAATAAAATAGCATATGGCCACTTCATTACAAGTATTGTTGATTGTAGCATATTTTGGCTTATTATTACAATGCCACACCGTGTGGCCAGTGTGCTCCATGCCCCCACGTCGTCCATGGTGTGTGCTTGGATGTCCAGGTTACCAGGCCAATTATTTTCTTGGATATGTGCTAGAATCATGAGTTGATTTTGTAACTTTGAACCACTAATTTCAGTCTTTCAGGCGTGTTGTTATTAGTTTTATACTACAATGTTTGATTTACTGGCTTTCACATAGACATTCACGGGAGCTCAATCTTTGTATGCACTTGACATTGTATACTTGATGTTTGGTTTATTAATCCAATTCTTTTGGACCTACTGCCAATGCATTTTGATAAGTCAAATTCGTCATGAATGCAACGTTAATATGGTATAAGAGCAACTCCAGTAGCTTCTGTAAAAATCTTCCTGTAAGAGTTGTTTTACGAGATGTTTGTATATTTGCATGAGAAACTTTTGTCATAGGGTTATACGTGCGTTGCACGTGCGCACTTACTAGTTCCATTTAAGACACGGCAATATCGCCGGTTACAGCACGGGTTACATCAACGGGGTAGTCAGCAAACCAAACATGATGAACATCATGATCTAACCCTGCACCCAAAGCCGCCAACACATGTGCGGCTTGTTACACACCCGGGAGACGTCAAGAACTTCTGCTTGGATAAACTGAGTCTGAAGCTTGGACTTGATCTCTCTAAACAAATTCCCCAACGCTGCTAGATCAAAAGTGTTGGAATCAACAGCTTGCTTAAGGGTAAGACTATCCGTTTCAAATTGCACTCTGCCAATACCAAACTGATCAGCCATATTGACAACTTGGAGAAGAGCCATAGCCTCTGCATGCACAGCATCTGTCAGATGAACGGCTGATCTTGTCACCGCCAGCTGAATTTTAGAGTTCCAATTCCTACATATCATACCCCAACCCCCTTGTTTTGACCTGGCATCAAACGCATCGTCCACGTTAATTTTTGTAACATCTTGTGGTGGTGGCTTCCAGAGACCCTTTGTTGGGACTTTCTCCTTCTCCTTCGGCACCAAATGTTCTTGCCATTCCTGGACGTGGTGGCGGACAGTGTACTGGAACTCATCCATGCTTTGCCTCAGTTCATCATGATTACCTCTGTTGCGTTCCGTCCACCAGTGCCAAAGTAAAGCGACAACAAGCAGTTTCTTCTCCTCATGGAAGCTTAAAATATAACCTGTAGGACCTCTCTCGCCGAAGATAATTGGGCAAGTTGGATTCTCTCTTGTTCCAGCAACAAAGCTCTCCATCGCTGCCTAACTAGCTTACAGTTCGGAAATAGATGGCCACCATCCTCAAAAAAACTACCGCAAACAGCACACCTCGTATCTAATGAATCACCATCCTCAGATCAAGTTGTTTTTTTTGAGACAAGAGGGGTGGGTCGAGATGGAAGAGGACGGGCGAATCACCGCACGGTGACGAGGGTGGGCTGAATAATATGGGGATAGGGGAGGCCGAAATAGGCCCATTGCAGCGATGACTTTCTTTTAACGAACCGTTTTTAACTAATTGATACGGGGCAAGCCCGTGTGTGTCGACCTTTTCACACTTGAAGGTGGAGGAAGGGAGAAAAATCATAAAAGAGAACACGGACACAAGGAAGATCTCCGATCACACATCCACTAAATCCACTCAAGCAATCAAGACACAAAGATCCCAAGTCAAACAAGCGATACACGGTAACCGGTAGTCGTCTCACTCCATAGAGGTGAGGTCTTGATATCCCGTGGGATCTTCCCAAGATAGGGCCTTGGCATCCGCTTCGGATCTTCTCACGTAGAGGCGTCTCTCCACGAGGGAAGGAAGTGAATGGAGCTATGCTCAACAATATCCAATGCTAAACATAAACTAACCCTAATTCAGAGGCGTAGGAGAAGTATATATAGTGCTAGGGACGAAGGGGTAAGTGGGAGAAATACATGGGCCTCGGGCCCGAGTGGAGTCTCTCTAGAAAGGCCGGAAGTTCCGGGCTAGGCTGGAAGTTCCGGGCGCCGGAAGTTCCGGGCGGCTTCCGGGCAGGGTCCGAGCTGAACAGAGAGTTGGCGCAGGCTTTGGAGGCTGGCTTCACAGGGGGGGGGGGGGGGAAGTTCCAGGCCAGACGGAATTTCTGGGGGCCGGAGGTTCCGGGCCAGGGTCTGTCCAGGTTCCGGGCTAGACAGAAAGTCTGCACTCCTGGACTCGGCCCTGGGTCGACGGTGGGCCGGAAGTTCCGGGCAGGCCGGAAGTTCTGGGCTGTCCAGAGAGTTGCCCTTGGTGTTTGCTCCTTCTCCTCCTCGGCTTTGGTCTTGGGGATGCTTCCTTGATCCTTTGTGGTCGTCTCCCTCGAACCTGATGATCCACAGGGTTTCATTGTGAGGTAGCATCCTAGTCCCACTGATATTTAAGTCTAGCTCGAAGAGGAGTGAGTTCAGCTTAGCTCCAATGTCGCGTGCGCGTGCTCTTGTCATAGGACCACTTGGGGGTTGGTATGATGGTGTAGACTTCATGGGGATGATGGTGGGATGCTCCGCATCATCTCCCCCCCCCCTTGGGGAAGATCCGTCCTCGAATCAAGCTCTTCATCACCATGAAAAGGGGATAGGTCCTTGACGTTGAAGGTTTCACTCACGTTGTACTTGTCGCGGGGAATGTCGATCTTGTAGGCATTGTTTGTAGCGTGCCAACACCTTGAAGGGGCCGTCGGCTCGAGGGAGTAGCTTAGACTTGCGTTCGTTGGGGAAGTGGTCCTTGCGAAGATGTAGCCATACAAGATCACCGGGCTTGAACACCATGGGGTTCTTGTTGAGGTTGCGCTTGTTAGTGACGCGTTCCACTTGACATTCGATCGTGCGCCTTGTGTCTTCATGCATTTTCTTGATGTAGCTTGCCCTTGCACTTGCGTCCATGTTGACACGCTCTTGGAGTGGTAGAGGGAGGATGTCCAATGGGGACAAAGGGTTGAAGCCGTAGACCACTTCGAACGGAGACTTGCCAGTGGTGGAGTGGCTTGCGCGATTGTAGGCGCACTCGGCGATGGGGAGGTATTCTTCCCATTCCTTGATGTTCTTCTTGATCAACACACGTAGTAGCGTAGATAGCGTGCGGTTCGTCACCTCCGTTTGTCCATCAGTTTGTGGATGATATGCCGAAGAGAATAGAAGCTTGATTACGGGCTTGGCGCATAGGGTCTTCCAAAAGTAGCTTAGGAACTTGACATCACGATCTGAGACAATGGTCTTGGGGACGCCATGTAGTCGCAAGATGTCCCTACATAAGAGATTTGCAATATGTGAAGCATCGTCTATCTTGTGACATGGAATGAAATGAGCCATCTTGGAAAAGCGATCCACAATGACAAAAACGGAATCATGGCCATTTTTAGTTCGTGGTAAACCAAGCACAAAATTGATGACCCACAAGTATAGGGGATCAATCGTAGTCCTTTCGATAAGTAAGAGTGTCGAACCCAACGAGGAGCAGAAGGAAATGACAAGCGGTTTTCAGCAAGGTAATCTCTGCAAGCACTGAAATTGTAGGTAACAGATAGTTTGATAGCAAGATAATTTGTAACGAGCAGGTAACGGTAACGGTAAACAAGGTGCAGCAAGATAGCCCAATCCTTTTGAGGCAAAGGACAGGCCAGAACAATCACTAGTAATAGGCAAAGTGTTCTTGAGGGTACACGGGAATTTCGTCAAGTCACTTTTGTCATGTTGGTTTGATTTGTGTTCGCTACTTTGATAATTTGATATGTGGGTGAACCGGTGTTAAGGCATTGTTCTTACTTGAACTAACAACCTACTTATGATTAACCCCCTCGCAAGCATCCGCAACTACGAGAAAAGTATTAAGACAAAGTCTAACAATAGCATTAAACATGTGGATCCAAATCAGCCCCTTACGAAGTAGCGCATAAACTAGGGTTTAAGCTTCTGTCACTCTAGCAACCCATCATCTAATAACTACTCCATAATGCATTCCCTTAGGCCCATGAATGGTGAAGTGTCATGTAGTCAACGTTCACACGACACCACTAAGGGAATCACAACATACATATCATCAAAATATCGAACACATATCAAATTCACATGATTACTCGCAACATGACTTCTCTTGTGACCTCAAGAACAAAGGTAACTACTCACAAATAATAATCATGCTCAAGATCAGAGGAGTAATGAATAGAATAATGGATCTGAACATATAATCTTCCACCAAATAAACCATATAGTAATCAACTACGCAAGGTAATCAACACTACTAGTCACCCACAGGTACCAATCTGAGGCTCCGGTACAAAGATTGAACACAAGAGATGAACTAGGGTTTGAGATGAGATGGTGTTATTGAAGATGTTGATGAACATTGGCCTCCCAAAGATGAGAGGGGTGTTGGTGATGACGATAGCTTCGATTTCCCCCTCCGGGAGGGAAGTTCCCCCGGCAGAATCGCTCCGCCGGAGGGCAAAAGTGCTCCTGCCCAAGTTCCGCCTCGAGGCGACGGCGCTTCGTCCCGAAAGTCCTCCTCTTCATTTTTTTTGGTTTTTGGGAATATATACCAGAAGATGGGCTCCAGAGGTGGGCCAGGGTGAGCACCACCCACCAGGCCGCGCCAGGGGGTGCCTGGTGCGCCCTGGTGGGTGCTCCTCACCAGGTGGCCCCCCTCCGGTAGATTTTTGCTCCAGTATTTTTTTTATTAATTCCAAAAATAATCTCCGTAAAGTTTCAGCTTCATTGGAGTTGTACAAAATAGGTATCTCTGACGTGCTTTTCTTGGGTCCAGAATTCCAGCTACCGGTGTTCTCCGTCTTTGTGTAAACCTTGCATATTATGAGAGAAAAGGCATTAGAATCACCCCCCGAAGCATTATTATTCAACAAAACAAAGTAAATAACAGTAGGAAATCATGATGCAAAATGGACGTATCAACTCCCCCAAGCTTAGACCTCGCTTGTCCTCAAGCGAAAGCCGATATTGAAAAGCATGTCCACATGGTTTGAGAGAGAGGTGTCAACAAAAACAAAATACGGACATAGAAGCATCATGCTTATTAACATAACAGCAACAAACTCTAACATAAGAACTTATTTCAATATATTTTTATCATAAAGCTTCTCATGAACAAGTAACAATTCATCACAACATAGAAGTATGAAGCATAAACCTTATTGAAACCAACAAATTGTGTTCTCAGTCAACTTTGCAACTACAATTCATCATATTTTCAGGAAGGGTCTCATGTCGAAGCCTTTTGGCAAGTCCACATACTCAACCATCATTTAGTCTTCTATGATTGCTAACGCTCACGGCATACCCATGAACAAAAAGTTTCAACCGGACACATAGGAAGATAGGGGCTTATAGTTTTGCCTCCCAACGTATTCACCTCAAGAGTGATGTCAACAATAATAACTCATGCCCACCCATATCCAACTGGATATATGTGCCTAGATCTTTCCTCACCACATGATGCGTGCAAAGGAAAAAGTAAAAAGGAATAGAGAAGAATACTTTGACTCTTGCATAAAACTAAGTGCATAAAAGTAAAAGATAGGCCCTTCGCAAAGGGAAGCAGAGGTTGTCATGCGCTTATTGGTTTGTATGCCCAATCCCTTAATGTAAAAGAACGTGACGCTATATTGCCCCCTATGATAGCAACCTTTATTATGCAGTCCGTCGCTTTTATTACTTTGCCATCATAAGTTCGTATAACGCTCAATTTTCTCTTACACTAATTGATCAAAACACTTTTAGAAGCAATTTTTATTGTCTTATTGCACCGATGACAACTTACTTGAAGGATCTTTCTCGATCCATAGGTAGGTATGGTGGACACTCAAGGAAAGAGTTTGGGTTTGGGTTTTTGGATGCACAAGTAGTATCTCTACTTAGTGCGGAATTTTTGGCTAGCAAAGATATTGAGCAAGCACCACATGTTGAAGGATCTATGACAATATAACTTCTATGTGGATATGAACAAACATAAATCATTACGTTGTCTTCCTTGTCCAACGTCAACAATTTTGGCATATAATATTTGATGGGGGCTCACAATCATAAAAGATGTCCAAGATAGTGTATTTGCATGTGAATCTTCTCTTCCCTAATTAATTCTTTCATGAATTGCATCATTGACCAATGCTATGTTTGTCAATCTCCAATAAATTTTACTACTTATACTTTTCCTTATGTGATGTCATTACTCACCATAAGATTAGCATATGATTCTTTTCATTTATTTATCTTTCTTTTATTTGATTGCAACAAGAAAGTAGAGAAGCAAAAACTCAAACTAAACTTTATTATATAACTTCCACACGATTACATAGATAGGTAGGCCACAAAACTAACACAAGTAAATAGATCTCGCTAAACTTTTATTCGACTAAGGCAAAGGGAAAACTAAAGATAGAACCAAAATAGGTAAAGGTGAATAAAAGTGATGGTGATACGATACCGGGGCACCTCCCCCAAGCTTGGCTCAAGCCAAGGGGAGTGCCCATACCCATGTACTCAAGTCTCCTTCGGTGGTGGTGATGAAGAAGGTGGAGGTGTTGATGTAGGTGGTGATGACGTGATGTCACACTTTAGCTTCAGAAGATCCTCCAATTTGCGGATGACTCTCCTAAGATTGTCGATGTGTTCTTGCAACAAGATATTTTCACGGATCAGAAATTTATTCTGAACACGAACCACTTTGAAGGTTCTAAAGGCTTCGATTTCAATAGGGGTGAGATGACTGTAATAAGGTTGAAGGATATCTTCTTCCTCTCCCTCCTTTGCTGGTGTGAATTGATCTCCTTCAAGGAGATAATCCACCTTAGCTTCATTGTCCTTCTTCTCCTTGTAGACTTCTTCTGGCTCCTCCCTCTTCAACTCTATCTTCATTAGCCAGGCATCTTCTTCCATATTGTTAGGAGAGGGAGAAGACATGATGCCCGACTTGACAAATCTGATAGGAAAACAGCAAGAAGCAAGAACAGAGGATTTTTCTGCGATGCGGTCGTCAAAACAGTCGGGGTATATGTAAAGAATTTTTATTCTTGGGAAACAAGTATTTGGAAGGAAAACGGAGTCGGGAAGGCGTCTGAGGTGGGCAGCACCCACTAGGGCACGCCCAGGTGTGCCTGGCGCGCCCTGGTGTATCGTGCTCACCTCGATCACCTTCCCGTTTATTTTTTTATTCCTAAAATTCTAAAATATTCCAAAACTGACAGAAAATATTTTTGCGGATTTTTCGGAGTCCGTTTACTTACCGTATCACGTACCTCCTATTTTTAAGTACTCTGGAGTGTTCCGGAAGGTTTCTTTTATGTGTTCCTCCGGTGTCATGGTTTGGATAACATTGCTTTCAACGTTAATAGGCGTACCTGAGATATAATGCTTAATTCTTTGGCCATTGACCACCTTCGGGTTAGTACCTTCGGCGTTATTAATCTTGATAGCTCCAGAACGATAAACCTCTTCAATAATATATGGTCCCTCCCATTTGGAGAGAAGTTTTCCTGTAAAGAATCTTAAACGAGAGTTGAATAAAAGAACATAATCTCCTATTTTCAATTCCCGCTTTTGGATTCTTTTGTCATGCCATCTTTTTACTTTTTCTTTGAATAGCTTGGCATTTTCATATGCTTGGGGTTCTCCATTCATCTAGTGAGCTAATATCAAATAGCCTCTTCTCACCGGCAAGTTTGAAATCATAATTGAGTTCTTTAATTGCCCAAAATGCTTTGTGTTCTAGTTCTAGAGGCAAATGACAAGCCTTTCCATATACCATTTTATATGGAGACATACCCATAGAATTTTTATAAGCTGTTCTATAGGCCCAAAGTGCAGCATCTAATTTCTTAGACCAATTCTTACGAGACCTATTGACAGTTTTTTGTAATATTAATTTTATTTCTCTATTGCTAAGTTCTACTTGACCACTAGATTAAGGATGATAGGGTGATGCAATTATATGGTTAACATCATACTTAGCAAGCATCTTACGGAAAGCACCATGAATAAAGTGTGAACCACCATCGGTCATTAAATATCTAGGGACTCCAAACCTCGGAAAGATAACCTCTTTAAGCATTTTAATGGAGGTGTGGTGATTAGCACTACTAGTTGGAATAGCTTCTACCCACTTAGTGACATAATCAACCGCAACTAAAATATGATTGTACCCGTTAGAGGAAGGAAAAGGCCCCATATAATCAAAACCCCACACGTCAAATGGTTCAACAACAAGTGAATAATTCATAGGCATTTCTTGACGCTTACCGATATTACCAATTCTTTGACATTCATCACAAGACAAGACAAACTTACGAGCATCTTTGAAAAGAGTAGGCCAATAAAATCCGGATTGCAATACCTTATGAGCAGTTCTATCTCCCGCATGATGTCCTCCATAAGCTTCGGAATGACATTTTCGTAGGATCTGTTCCTGTTCATGCTCAGGTACACAACGCCTAATAATACCATCTACTCCTTCTTTATAAAGATGTGGGTCATCCCAAAAGTAATGTCTCAAGTCATAGAAGAATTTTTTCTTTTGTTGGTATGTGAAACTAGGAGGTATATATTTAGCAACAATGTAATTAGCATAGTCAGCATACCAAGGTGTGTTGTGTGAGACACTTATTGCAGCTAGCTGTTCGTGAGGGAAACTATCGTCAATAGGTAGTGGGTCATCAAGGATATTTTCTAACCTAGACAAGTTATCAGCTACGGGGTTCTCAGCTCCTTTCCTATCAACGATATGTAAGTCAAATTCTTGAAGCAAGAGAACCCACCTAATGAGTCTAGGTTTGGCATCTTTCTTTTCCATAAGATATTTTATAGCAACATGATCGGTGTGAACAATAACTTTGGAGTCAACAATATAGGATCTAAATTTATCACAAGCAAACACAACTGCTAAAAATTCTTTTTCAGTAGTGGCATAATTTCGTTGGGCACTATCTAGAGTTTTACTAGCATAATGGATAACATTCAATTTCTTATCAACTCTTTGTCCTAGGACAACACCAACAGCATAATCACTAGCATCACACATGATTTCAAAAGGCAAGTTCCAATCAGGTGGTTGAACAATAGGTGCAGAAGTTAAGGCTTTCTTGAGTGTTTCAAAGGCTTCCACACAATCATCATCAAAGACAAAAGGAATATCCTTTTGCAAAAGATTAGTAAGAGGCCTAGAAATTTTAGAGAAGTCTTTAATGAACCTCCTATAAAAACCAGCATGACCAAGGAAACTTCGAATACCTTTAATATCTTTAGGACATGGCATTTTCTCAATTGCATCGACTTTAGCTTTATCCACCTCGATACCTCGCTCAGATATTTTACACCCCAAGACAATACCTTCATTAACCATAAAGTGGCACTTCTCCCAATTCAAGACAAGATTAGTTTGTTCACATCTCTGCAAAACTCGATCAAGGTTGCTTAAGCAATCATCAAAAGAAGTTTCGTAAACGGAAAAATCATCCATGACAACCTCCACAATCTTTTCACAAAAGTTAGAGAATATAGAAGCCATACATCTTTGAAAGGTAGCAGGTGCATTGCATAAACCAAAAGGCATACGTCTATAAGCATAAGTTCCAAAAGGGCAAGTAAAGGTGGTTTTCTCTTGATCAGACTGTGACACAGGTATTTGAGAGAAACCAAAATATTCATCTAGGAAACAAAAGTGTGTGTGCTTAGATAGTCTCTCTAGCATTTGATCAATGAAAGGCAAAGTGTAATGATCTTTTTTAGTAGCTTTATTTAATTTTCTAAAATCGATTACCATTCTATAGCCAGTGACAACTCTTTGTGGAATGAGTTCATTCTTATCATTAGGAACAACGGTAATACCTCCTTTCTTTGGGACACAATGAACGGGGCTTACCCATCTACTATCAGCTATGGGATAGATTATGCCTACTTCCAAAAGCTTTAATATTTCAGTTCTTACCACTTCTTTCATCTTAGGATTCAACCGCCATTGGTGATCAACAACGGGTTTAGCATCTGGTTCCATATTGATATTGTGCTGACATAGAGTGGGACTAATGCCCTTAAGATCATCAAGAGTGTATCCAATAGCAGCCTGGTGCTTCCTTAGAACTTTCAATAATCTCTCTTCTTCACGTTCTGAAAGGTTAGCACTAATAATAACAGGATATATCTTTTTCTCATCAAGAAAAGCATACTTCAAAGTGTCAGGCAATTGTTTCAATTCAAACACGGGATCACCTTTAGGTGGAGGAGGACCTCCAAGAGTTTCAATAGGCAAATTGTGTTTCAAGAGAGGTTGTTGTTCGAAGAAAATTTGATCTATTTCATTTCTTTCACGCATGTGCATATCATTTTCATGGTCAAGCAAATATTGCTCTAATGGATCAGTAGGAGGCACATCAATAGAAGCAAGACCAATTATTTCATCTTCACTAGGTAACGCTTTATCTCGAGGTTGTCTACTAAACTTGGAAAAATTAAACTCATGAGGCACATTACCAAAACTGACACCGACAGTTTGTTTTTCACAATCTATCTTAGCATTGACGGTGCTCAATAAAGGTCTACCAAAGATAATGGGACAAAAGTCATCTTGTGGGGAGCCAAGAACTAGAAAATCAGTAGGGTATTTTACTTTCTCACACAAGACTTCAACATCTCTAACAATCCCAAGTGGTGTGATAGTATCTCTATTAGCAAGTTTAATAGTAACATCAATATCTTCCATTTCAGCAGGTGCTATTTGATTCATAATTTCTTGGTATAAGGTAAAAGGGATAGCACTCACACTAGCACCTAAATCACATAAACCATGGTAGCAATGATCTCCTATTTTAACTGAGATAACGGGCAAGCCTTCTATAGGTCTATGTTTATCTTTCTTATCAGGCTTAGCAATTCTAGCAGCTTCATCACAAAGGTAAATGACATGCCCATCAATATTTTCTTCCAAGAGATCTTTAACCATAGCAACACTAGGTTCTACTTTAATTTTCTCAGGGGGTTTAGGTGCTCTTATATTACTCTTATGAACCACGGTTGATACCTTAGCATGTTCCTTTATCCTAACAGGGAAAGGTGGCTTTTCAATATAAGCAATAGGCATAACTGGATCAACATTGTAAAAGATGGTTTCTTCTTTAGCTATGACCGGCTCTTTAATTTGTTCTTTAACAGGGGGATGATATTTAAACCACTTCTCCTTAGGGAGATCAACATGAGTAGCAAATGCTTCGCAGAAAGAGGCTACTATCTCAGAGTCAAGTCCATATTTAGTGCTAAACTTGTGAAAAGTATCGGTACTCATAAAAGATTTAACACAATCAAATTCAAGCTTTATACCCGACTCATTACCTTCATCGAGTTCCCAATCTTCAGAGTTGCGTTTAATTCTTTCCAAGAGATCCCACTTAAAATCAATAGTCTTCTTCATATAAGAACCAGCACAAGAAGTATCGAGCATGGATTGATCATTATGAGAAAGCCGAGCATAAAAATTCTGAATGATAACTTCCCTCGGAATGTCATGATTGGGGCATGAATATAACATTGACTTAAGCCTCCCCCAAGCTAGAGCGATACTTTATCCTTCACGAGGCCAAAAATTATATATATAATTCCGATCACGATGAACTAGATGCATAGGATAAAACTTTTGATGGAATTCCAATTGCAAACGATTCCAGTTCCACGATCCAAGATCATCACATAGCCTATACCATGTCAATGCTTTTCCCTCCAAAGATAAAGGGAAAACCTTCTTCTTAACTTCATCTCCGGGTAAACCTACAAGCTTAAATAATCCACATATTTCGTTCACATATAAGAGATGCATATCAGGATGTTTAGTTCCATCTCCTGCATAAGGTTTAGCAAGCAAGTGTTCTACCATACCCGAAGGAATTTCATAAGAAACATTTTCAGTAGGTATTGTAGGTTGAGGGGTAACTAATTGTGGTTCCGGTCGAGGTGAAGATACCCCGAACAAACCCCTCAAAGGATTGTTCTCCATAGTAGCAAGTAGCAATAAATTTCAGCACATAGTATAAGTTTTTCCTTACCGATTTCCACTTACCAAGAGCGCTTCACTCCCCGGCAACGGCGCCAGAAAAGAGTCTTGATGACCCACAAGTATAGGGGATCAATCGTAGTCCTTTATATAAGTAAGAGTGTCGAACCCAACGAGAAGCAGAAGGAAATGACAAACGGTTTTCAGCAAGGTAATCTCTGCAAGCACTGAAATTGTAGGTAACAGATAGTTTGATAGCAAGATAATTTGTAACGAGCAGGTAACGGTAATGGTAAACAAGGTGCAGCAAGATAGCCCAATCCTTTTGAGGCAAAGGACAGGCCAGAACAATCACTAGTAATAGGCAAAGTGTTCTTGAGGGTACACGGGAATTTCGTCAAGTCACTTTTATCATGTTGGTTTGATTCGTGTTCGCTACTTTGATAATTTTATATGTGGGTGGACCGGTGCTAAGGTGCTATTCTTACTTGAACTAACAATCTACTTATGATTAACCCCCTCGCAAGCATCCGCAACTACGAGAAAAGTATTAAGACAAAGTCTAACCATAGCATTAAACATGTGGATCCAAATCAGCCCCTTAGGAAGTAGCACATAAACTAGAGTTTAAGCTTCTGTCACTCTAGCAACCCATCATCTAATAACTACTCCACAATGCATTCCCTTAGGCCCATGAATGGTGAAGTGTCATGTAGTCGACGTTCACATGACACCACTAAGGGAATCACAACATACATATCATCAAAATATCGAACACATATCAAATTCACATGATTACTCGCAACATGACTTCTCCCGTGACCTCAAGAACAAAGGTAACTACTCACAAATAATAAGCATGGTCAAGATCAGAGGAGTAATGAATAGCATAATGGATCTGAACATATAATCTTCCACCAAATAAACCATATAGTAATCAACTACGCAAGGTAATCAACACTACTAGTCACCCACAGGTACCAATCTGAGGTTCCGGTACAAAGATTGAACACAAGAGATGAACTAGGGTTTGAGAGGAGATGGTGCTATTGAAGATTGGCCTCCCAAAGATGAGAGGGGTGTTGGTGATGACGATAGCTTCGATTTCCCCCTCCGGGAGGGAAGTTCCCCCGGCGGAATCGCTCCGCCGGAGGGCAATAGTGCTCCTGCCCAAGTTCCACCTCGAGGCGGCGGCGCTTCGTCCCGAAAGTCCTCCTCTTCATTTTTAGGTTTTTTGGGAATATATACCAGAAGATGGGCTCCAGAGGTGGGTCAGGGTGAGCACCACCCACCAGGCCGCGCCAGGGGGTGCCTGGCGTGCCCTGGTGGGTGCTCCTCACTAGGTGGCCCCCCTCCGGTAGATGTTTGCTCCAGTATTTTTTATTAATTCCAAAAATAATCTCCGTAAAGTTTCAGCTTCATTGGAGTTGTGCAGAATAGGTATCTGTGACGTGCTTTTCTTGGGTCCAGAATTCCAGCTGCCGGTGTTCTCCCTCTTTGTGTAAACCTTGCATATTATGAGAGAAAAGGCATTAGAATCACTCCCCAAAGCATTATTATTCAACAAAACAAAGTAAATAACAGTAGGAAATCATGATGCAAAATGGACGTATCAAAAATCCATACGAATGTCTTCCCACGGTTGGAAGGGTATAGGAAGAGGCATGTAAAGACCATGGGATTGAGCTTTTGACTTAGCTTTGCGGCATGTAGAGCATCGGTTGGTGAAGCGTGCAACATCACGAAACATCTTGGGCCAAAAGTACTTGTTGGATAGTGTGGCATACGTCTTGTCGCGTCCAAAGTGACCCATAAGTCCTCCACCGTGAGCCTCTTGCAAAAGTAACAAACGAAGAGAAGACTCGAGTATACAAAGTTTGTTAGCACGCATGAGATAGCCATCTTTCATATAATAGTTATCCCAACAAGGTTTCACTTGACATTTGGCATATGGAGTAGCAAATGAAACATCATGCTCATACAAATCTTTGATATGCTCAAAACTAATAACATTCAATTCAAGTTGAGTGACTAGCATGCATTTTCGGGAAAGGGCATCCGCCACAACATTTTCCTTACCCTTAATGTATTTGATGACATAAGGGAAAGACTCAATAAATTCACTCCATTTAGCATGCCGTTT
This sequence comes from Elymus sibiricus, assembly GCA_039707655.1. Lineage (NCBI taxonomy): Eukaryota > Viridiplantae > Streptophyta > Magnoliopsida > Poales > Poaceae > Elymus > Elymus sibiricus. The sequence continues at coordinate 211,850,785 of CM077665.1, read as the reverse complement.
TTTCAACTTGGTTTGACTTTGACCCTTTAAGTACTTGAGCGTTTCATGGTCGGTATGTATAACAAACTCATGCGGTCGCAAATAATGTTCCCACACATGTAAAACTCTCGCCAAAGCATACAATTATTTGTCATATATGGGATAGTTAAGTTGAGCGCCGGATAGTTTCTCGCTAAAGTATGCGATAGGACGCTTCTCTTGCATAAGCACACCACCTATTCCATTACCACTAGTATCACAATGCACTTCAAATGTTTTATCAAAGTTGGGCAAACCAAAGAAAGGTGCACGAGTGAGTAAATTTTTAAGTTCATGGAATGCGGTGTCTTGGGTAGGACCCCAAATGAATGGTGCATTCTTCTTGCTCAAAGCATGGAGAGGAGATGCAATAGTGCTAAAGTCTTTGACAAAACGGCGATAGAAACCGGCTAGTCCTAGGAAACTACACACTTGTTGCAAATTCGTTGGTGTGGGACAAGTTTTAATAGCATCAATCTTAGTTTCATCTACATGAACGCCCTTAGAAGAGACTACAAAGCCTAGGAAAACTACCTTCTCGACACCAAAGGTGCATTTCTCCATGTTTGCATAGAGTTGTTCTTTCCTAAGGATTTGCAAAACATCACGAACATGGGTAGCATGCTCTTCAAGAGACTTGCTAAAAACAAGAATGTCATCAAAATAGACCACAACACAATATCCTATGAGGGGTCGCAAAACACAGTGCATGACACGCATGAAAGTACCCGGTGCTTCAGATAAGCCCATGGGCATCACTAGCCATTCATAGAGACCAAACTTAGTCTTGAATGCCGTTTTCCACTCGTCACCCTCTTGTATGCGAATTTGGTAGTAACCATTTTTTAAGTCAATCTTGGAGAATATAGTGGCACCACTAAGTTCATCTAGCATATCATCTAGACAAGGAATGGGATGACGATAACGAATAGTTATAGCATTGATATGATGGCAATCGGAACACATGCGCATACTACCATCTTGCTTAGGCACTAGTATCACCGGAACCGCACAAGGACTCAAACTCTCACGTACATGCCCTTTATCAAGGAGTTTTTGGACTTGCCTTTGTATTTCTTTTGTTTCTTCGGGGTTGACGCGGTAGGGAGCCTTGTTAGGAAGCGGTGCTCCGGGGATGAGGTCGATGCGGTGTTCGATCCCTTGTTTTGGTGGTAGTCCCGGAGGTAGCTCATCGGGGAAAACATCTTGGAATTCCTGCAACAACTTAGATAACACAAGAGGAAGATGTTGTGAAGGGTTAGTCCGAACGACGTCATCTTTGCACACAAGTACATAGTGAAGAACGGTCGATGGGCTCTCACTCACATCCCTCAAATCTCTTTTGGTGGCTAAAAGAACTATATCTCTCTCATGTCCCTCATCGTGGAGTCACTCATTTTAGTCTTGTGGCACTCACTTTATTTGAGGTGGATCACTCTCTCACTTTTGTCTCCATGATGGGATGAAGCGTGTTTGTCGGCGATGACTTGACTTGTAGTCATTGGGCGAAGGACATATTGCTTGCCCTTCATCTTGAAGCTATAGTGATTCGTCTGACCATTGCGGATGACACCGGGGTCGAATTTCCATGGTCTACCAAGTAGTAGGTGGCAAACGGACATTGGAACCACATCACATTACAAAGTGTCCTCATAAGCGCCTATCTTGAAGGAAACTTCAATGGTATGGTCAACTTTGAGGGTGCCGGGATCACTTAACCATTGGACCTTGTAGGGGCGAGGGTGCTTTTTCTTGACCAATTGTAGCTTGGAACAAAGGTCCTCACTTGCCAAGTTGTGGCAACTCCTGCCGTCGATGATGACCTTGACGGATTTTCCTTGGATGCACGCCTTGGTGTGGAAGATGTGGCAACGTTGGTCCTCATCTTCTTGTTGTTGGAGCGTCAAAACCTTGGAGACAACGAGAGTGGGGCTCGGATCGTTGTCGCAAAAGATTTGCGAATCTTCATCTTCATTCACTTGGCGATGTATGGCCACTTGCTCCAAAGCTTGCATCTCGTCGTCACTCATAGAGTCATAGGTGCCATCGTCTAGTAGAACCATAATGCGTTTGGTTGGACATTCGAAGGTCTTGTGGCCTCGGCCTTGGCACGTGAAACACTTGATGGAGCTTGTCTTGGCGGTAGCATCCGGTGTTGGAGTAGAGGATGAAGCTCTCGGCTTGTAGGTGCTTGCGGTTGGTCGGTTTGACGAAGTCGTCCTGTCCTTATAGCTTGACTTGTCGCCGGTAGGTGTTGTAGATTTCGTAGTCGAAGGTGTCGTTGTTGTACTAACTTGAGCACTTGAGCCGTAGGTCTTGGAGGAGAACTTGGAGTACTTGTAGTCATCTTGCACTTGCCGTTCTGCCTTTGTTGCTTGATGCACAAGTTCGAGAAGGTTTGAGTATGGTTGGAAGTCGGTGATTTTCTTGACTTGGTAGTTGAGGCCATTCAAGAAGCGTGCCATTGTTCGCTCGTCATCTTCCTTGACATTGGCTCGGATCATAGCGATTTCCATCTCTTGGTAGTACTCTTCTACCGACTTGGTGCCTTGCTTGAGTTGTTGTAGCTTCTTGAAGAGATCCCGGTTGTAGTGTGTAGGCACAAAATGAGCTCGCATGAGGTCCTTCATTTGGGCCCAAGTGTTGATAGGTGGCTCGCCTCTTTCTCTTCTCCTCTCAATCACTTGTTCCCACCAAATAAGGACATAGTCTTGGAACTCAAGTGAAGCCATGGCTATCTTCTTCTCTTCATCATAGTTGTGGAGGCGGAAGATCTTGTCAACCTTGAGTGCCCATGATAAGTAATCTTCGAGATCATTGCTTCTGGAAAACTTTGGCATTGTGAACTTGAGCTTGTCGAAACGTTGTTCATCATTGTGTTGGTGATGCCGAAAAACTTGTCTTGGATGTGGATCCTCATTGTCATTGTCTTGAGCGTGTTGGCGTTGATCTTGTCCTTGCTCGTCTTCATGCTCGGGTTCAACACGATGAACATGGGGACAGATACGAGGTGGACGCACTTGGTTTTGCCTTTCTTGGTGCTCCTCTTGGCGATTGGCTTCTTCTTGTCGTTGTCGACGAAGTTCTTCTTGTCGTTCTTGGCGAAGGGCTTCTTTCTCAAGACGTGCTTGACGGTTTTGTTCCTCCGACGCACGAGTAGAATCACGGAGTGCACGTTGGGCTTCAAGCGCTTGTTCTTTGCGTTGACGTAGTTCTTCTTCACGGCGTTGTTGTTGGCGTTCCTGTTCCAATGCCTCTTGTTCTTGATGTTGGCATCGAGTATGCTCGCGGAGTTGATCTTGTAGTCCATTGCCATGGAAGGGATTGTCCGAAGCTTGACGTTGGCGGCCGTGGTGTGAACTTGGACCGGAGCGGTCATCTCGATGATGAGAGTGTGGTCGAGGTGGACTCTCGGCAGAAGAGTACTCCGATGAGTGACGACTTGAGTGGCGCCGTCCAGAGGATGTAGATGTAGAAGACGCCCCCGTGACCATCAAGGCGCGAATTTCCTCCATTTGGCTTGAGAGCTTGGTGTCGAGGTAGTCCCTTGTTTGCACTTCGGATTCTCGAATGTCGGTGGCGAGGTGCTCGATGCGGTCGTTCAAAGCGTCATGCGATTGGCGCATTGCCTTTTGCGCGCCAAAGAATTGCATCTTGGTGATGAAGGTGGTTTCGTTGTCCTCTTGCTCCTCAAATGTCGGGTTGTGGATGTTTGACCTATCCATTACAACACTCAAGTAGATATAAGTGGAAGAATGAGATGACAATATCAATTACCGTTCCACAAGTTTGAAAATGGATCAAAGATCACTCAATATGCAAATGTGGAAGTAGTAGAATTGGTACCGAAGATCGTCCTTCTCACAACTACACAAATAAGGCTTATGGAGTAGCTTGGTTAGGATAGTGGCACAAATTTCAAGCAATCCGAAAGATAAGATTCAATAAAGTTGAAAGAGATTCGTAAAATTCGCAAATGAGACAAAGTAGATCACAAACAAGGAGTATACACGGAAACACACACACGAAAGAAAATTGGGGTCGTGCAACCAAGGATGAGCCAAAATGTGGAATCCACGGAAAATGCTCTCGTTGCCCAACACTAGAGAGACGGTAGCACGATTGCTCCAATGGGCGTGATACGCACTTGTGCACAACCTAAAAGGAACCAAATGTGTCGTCTTCATATGCCCGACTTGCTATGTATGTATGCGGCACGTGTCACTCGCTCAAGTGATCCAACATGATCAAATATGCTATGCGAAACTTGCGATGCTATTGCTCTTTTGCTCTTGCTTAAAAGCTTTGCTTCTCTTTTCTTTTGCAATGATGTTTTGTATGGTCACAATGCGGGACGTGCACACCAAGATAGCAATTATGTATGCGGGTACTACTTGAACACAAAATATACCAAAATATGATACCGAAATTATAATAAGACATATGCACGCAATTGAAGCTATGCGGAATATGTATCACTAAAGTGCACAACTAGCATAGCCCGGCAATACTCAATGGCTAGTCTCGATAGGCAAGTAACGCAAATAGGCTCGGGGGAACAATGCAATGGCAAGGGTAGAGTCAAGAGTGTCGTCGCGGTTACCGTCCTTGCTTACGGTTTGGTTTCAACGAAGAGTTTGTCGGTGACAATCTGGGGCGATGATGAGCAGCGATGTCGATGAAAAACCACTCCTAATTTGCCAAAACACCTTAGGAAGTGGCGATGCTCGCGACTCAAAATCTCAAATGCAAATGGGTTGCGGAAGAAATGGCGGAGGTAGCGGAAGAAATGGCTGAAAAAACCTGGGGAGAAAAGAAACTGAAAAAAAAATCAGCAACTTTCTCCTAAGGCCGGAAGGTCCGGGCCGGCAGGAAGTTCCGGGGGCCGGAAGGTCCGGGTGGGGCCAGAGGTTCCGGGGGTCGGGAAGATTGGGACGAACCCTAATTTCCAGATCTTGGACTTGGGCGGAGAACCGAGAGGAAAAACCCAAATCTTAGGGGGGGGAAGAAAAATTGGAGGAAATTGGATGGATAGAAAGGTATATCCACTCGTCCACAACGAAATCCACGAATCAAAAACAACAAAATCTCCTCAAATCAAACGAATCCAAGAAATTTGGTATGGCTATTTTTTGTGGGGATTTTCAAAATTAGGTTAAAAACGAAACAAAATTGGCTAGAAAATGGGGGAGGGGACTCCAAGGTGTGAATCAACGTGGCTCATGATACCAATATGATACGGGGCAAGCCCGTGTGTGTCGACCTTTTCACACTTGGAGGTGGAGGAAGGGAGAAAAATCATAAAAGAGAACACGAACACAAGGAAGATTTGTGATCACACATCCACTAAATCCACTCAAGCAATCAAGATACAAAGATCCCAAGTAAAACAAGCGATACACGGTAACCGGTAGTCGTCTCACTCCGTAGAGGTGAGGTCTTCATATCCCGTGGGATCTTCCCGAGATGGGCCTTGGCATCCCCTTCGGATCTTCTCACGTAGAGGCGTCTCTCCACGAGGGAAGGAAGTGAATGGAGCTATGCTCAACAATATCCAATGCTAAACATAAGCTAATCCTAATTCGGAGGCGTAGGAGGAGTATATATAGTGCTAGGGATGAAGGGGTAAGTGGGAGAGATACATGGGCCTCGGGCCCGAGTGGAGTCTCTCTGGAAAGGCCGGAAGTTCCGGGTGCCGGAAGTTCCGGGCGGCTTCCGGGCATGGTCTGGGCTGAACAAAGAGTCGGCGTAGGCTTCGGAGGCTGGCTCCACGGGGGCCGGAAGTTCCGGGCCGGCCGGAAGTTCCGGGGGCCGAAGGTTCCGGGCCAGGGTCCGGCCAGGTTCCGGGCTAGACAGAAAGTTTGCACTCCGGGACTTGGCCCTGGGTCGATGTTGGGCCGGAAGTTCTGGGCAGGCTAGAAGTTCCGGGCTGTCCAAAGAGTTTCCCTTGGTGTTTGCTCCTTCTCCTCCTCGGCCTTGGTCTTGGGGATGCTTCATTGATCCTTCGTGGTCGTCTCCCTCGAACCTGATGATGCACATGGTTTCATTGTGAGGTAGCATCCAAGTCCCATTGATATTCAAGTCTAGCTCGAAGAGGAGTGAGTTCACTTTAGCTCCAATGTCGCGTGCACGTGCTCTTGTCATAGGACCACTTGGGGGTTGGTACGATGGTGTAGACTTCATGGGGATGATGGTGGGATGATCCGCATCACTAATGGATGGCATGGTGGGTAATTTTTAATGTAGTTTTAGGTGTAATTTAATGACGACGGGTGGACAGAAACAATATCCACTTTATTATTAGGTAGAGATAGTGGTTTTGAGTTAGGTGTTACCAGGTTTTAGTCCCATAGTGGCTGTTTCGATGCAGTGGGTTTCCTGGTAATGCATCGAACTCGCTTTCCTCCTCCCCTTCTTCTGTCTATCTTGAACCGGTGTATTTCCGTTCTAATAATGGAGAGGGTCAGCTCGGTTCAAAAAAAAAGTGAGGACACCACTTGACCATGAGATTGCGCTGGCTCGCAAACCTACGGATCTTTAAAAAAAAGACCCGTCGGTCGATGTGTAGCACACCCTTTTTTACCATAATCTACTAGGTTTATTATGGACTAATATAATAAGCAAGATAAAAAGAGTGTTAGACTAGTCATAGTGGGAAGTATCATATACTAGTATCATGCATATGATACTAGTGTATGATACTACCTATAAAGTGTAAAGTATCATAGAGTAGTATTATATATGATCTTATTTATTTCCATGCATGACACAAAGTAGTATAGCATTTAACATGATACCGTATCTACCTATGTTACTCTAACCCTTTCTCTCATCTTTAATTCTCTGGCACGTCAACATATTTACTATTCACGAGTGCATGATACTAGCTATGATACCACCACTATGGCCAGCCTCATGAGGCAGAAGAAACATAAAACGGCCAAAAAAGACTGCCAAGTGGGGCCTATGTGGGAAACAACACCTACTTTTTTTGAAAGTGAAACAACACCTACTTGACGCAAAGTATGCCGGAAAAAAACTTGACACAAAGTATAGGACCTCCAGACGAAGACGATGGGCTCGGCGGTGAGGTTTTGTATCGCCCAGATCGTCGAAATCACTAATTGAGGAATACTCCTTTCAAAGATCACTTCCACCTTCTCAGGTTGCGACAAGTGGCGCATTGCATGTGTGTTACTTGTTGCAACCTCGGAGTTTTCCCTTTTTCCGTAGATCCATATTTTCAAAATGTTTTATCTCCTAAATCGTGCGTTCAAATCTCGAACCGTTTTCACCGTTGGGTTCCTCGCGTCGAGATCTTCAAAACTAGATCCCATATTGATAGGTTTTGATGAACTTTGTTTTTCACGAAAAAACCGTGCCTGTCGTGGTTTTATCAACCCGTCAGATGTCCTCGTAACAGGACTTAGGTGTTAGGCCATCGCCGCTTGGTGGCGACTCGAACGGGTTAAGCGAGAGAGAGAGTCGGGTTTACCCAGTTTCGGCCCCTCCTAGGGAGGTAATAGCCTACGTCCTGCTTTTTGTGTATTGGATTGATAGATCTCGATTACAAGGGTGCGGAATCTCTAACCTAGCTATCGAGAGATTGTAACTTGAGAGTTTCGGCCCTAGGGGGCGACCTTTATATACAGGTCAAGCCCTAGGGTTTACAACAGAGTCTGGGTCATATTATGACCCATGACTTACTATATCTCTAACTTATCTTGCACTTTTTAAGGAAACTTGAACCGACATCCTTAGCTTCAAGGGCTTCGAGCCGCCATCTTCTGGTGGTGGGCCGTCCGGCGTCTTGACCAGTCGCCACCTTATTTATTTTGCACTTGAGACATGGCCCATCTTGAACTGGGTCACAAGACTGTTGATGTGTTGACCCGTGGAGTTATATCCCCAACATTAGGCCCCAGATTGACTTGAATTCATTCATGTCAATAGATTTTCTTTCCTGTGGCGGCTCATCTTTGCCTGTGGCGACTCATTTTTGAACCGGCTTGTTCTGCTCCCACACTTGTTATTTTTCCTCCGTTCACTTATCATGACGTCATCTTTGCTGACCGTTGTTCTTCAAAGCCATCATAACGTATCTCCTCGAAGACTGCGCCAAATCCAGACGGGTGCAAAAATCGAGGCGCGTTTGTAGCCAGAAATTTACCATGGTCGCTTCGGTTTCCGCGGTGCCGCTTCACTTACTTCTTCTTTATAAATAGACCCCGCTGGACCCCACTGGAGCCTTTCCTCATCTTCTTCCTCCTCCTGCTTCTCCATTGACCGAACACCAGAAAAAGCTCTGAGGCAACTTCGAAGCCCTTTGACTCCGTTGCAGGCATCGTCAAACCCTCTCGCGATTGTCGAAACAAATTCGACCATCTTCGTTCCTGCTCCAACATCATCTGGTATGAATCCCCGCCATTTAGGGTTTTGATATTTTTCAGTGTTCTTGCCGTCCTTATGATGTTCATCTGAAACTTCATCAGTTGATTCATATACCATCCGTTCATTGCAATGTATCTTTAGAAAGTCCTCCGATTTATTTCCTTTAGAGTAGATCTAGAACAAACCATCAGAAGTTGCATTTTGGACTTGCTGCAGCTTCGGTCATGTCGTCGGTTAGAACATATATACCATTGTTGTCTTTGCTTAATTAGATCCGCCGAGAGAGAAACTTTCATAGAAACCTGTTCGTGATCCAATGTCGCCGCTAAGTCGTTAAAGATATCCCTTTGACCTTTTCAAATTTCGCCGGCTCATAATAGTATTTTAATATAGGCGGCTTATAATCTGCTCCAACTTATTCTTCTCATTACTCTTGTAGCTACTGCATAACCCGCCATGACTTCGAAGAGTTCCAAAGTTTGTAACTGGGCAAAAAGCAAAGAATCCAAGCTTACCCTGGAGAACCTCTTGGATCAAGGCCTTTTGCCGGCTCGAAAAACCATAAAGTGGCGAACTCTGGAAGAAGAGTCGGCCCCACAACCTCAACTAGGGGAGGTTGTAGTATTTACTGATCATCTACGCACGGGCTTCCGACCCCCCGGCTCAAAATTCTTTAGAGGCCTCTTGCACTTTTTTAAGCTCAGGTCTCAAGACATCAGCCTGAATTCCATGACAAACATTTGCCAATTCCAAGTGTTATGCAAGGTGTACCTTCAGGTTGAGCCGTCCGTCACTCTGTTTAGAGAATTCTTTTATCTTAACCGTCAAATAGAGACAAAGAACGGTGCTTCCTGCGAGCTTGGTGGTGTTTCCATTCAGAAGAGAAAAAACAATGGCTTCCCAGAATCAAAGCTGGCGAGTCATCCAAAAGGATGGAACAAAACCTGGTTTTATTGCAGAGATACTTCACCCGAAGGGGAAAATCCCTTGCCGGGTTTCAGATTGGAGAGACTTGGTAAAATGGAATTCCCGAGTTGGCCAACCGACGAAGAAAGAATAAATTTGGCACCTCTTCACGCAAAACTGAGAGCCCTGACCGCTCACAGCCTGACCGGGATAGATCTGATCCGTTGCTGGTTAAAGTGGCGGATCCAACCCGTCAGCTTAAGGGACGGCCTGATGTGTGATTATTCAGGTGCCTCAAACGATCCTCAACGGTTTTCTCGTGAAAATCTCACCAATAATGTCCTGACCAAGGAAACAAAGAAGTTCTTCTCTGTCTCAAAAGAGTTATGCAGCGTTACCGGCTTGGGTCCATTTTACCTTCTCAATCCGCCGCCTCAGGTATTAATTATTTCCATTGTCATTCATCCATGCTTCTCTTGACTCACCATTTGCTCATTATATATTTCATATATTTGCAAGCGGATTCTAACTTTTGGAAAGTTGAACCTCAAGCCTATCTTCCTCCTACTGGAAAAAAGAAAGCCCCAGTTTCCGTGTCATCTTCGGAGGAGGAATCTGACGTAGAACTTGATTCTCTCGGCCGCCTGTTTAATGAACTTGTTGACGCGCCTTCTTGTCAGGATGACTTCGAATGTAGCCAAGCCGGCGAAAATGAGGCAACTCCAATTTCCCTCAACCCTTCGGAAATGCTTGCTCCTCGGAAACCAAGACAAGCCGTTCGGGAAGTTAAATTATCACACACGGAAGCTCATACGGCTCCTAACTTTCTTTTGAAGAGGACACAACTTGCCGCCTCATTGAAACGCAAGACTCGGGATGATGAAGACCCTAGCTTGTCTTTTGCACCGCCGGCTCGCAAACCACACCATGAGGTGCCCCATAGTCCAACTGATGCCCTAGAGCCGTCTTGTTTAAACAACCTCTCAGTCCTTCAGATTCCCTTTATCAGGATTCTCCTTCATCGTCAGGCGACTCAAGCGCGTCACAGCTTCCCCCTTTCAATGTCAATCGAGGGTAAGTGTTTCATCTTTTGCGAAGTCCATATTGTATCTTTCATTGTCTTAATCTCAACTTGTGATAACTTTTGTTGCACTAATAATCCAGGGCCAAAGCCGTTGTGTCCAAACGAAAGGGCGAGTCATCCTCTGGACCGACGATCCAAGAGACGCCAATTCTACTGAAGATGACTCCAATGGTTGATTCTTCTGTTGAAAAGGAAGTTGATGCGAGGGTAGAGCCGGAGGCTGCTACTGAGATGCCCGGAATAAGTGAGCCGACTTTTATGGATGCTGCTCCTGAGATTGAGTCATCCCTCTTTCCTTCCAAATCAACTTGCGTAGATGAACTTCTGGCATCATCTGATCACAACGTTCCAGACGTTGTGTTTGTCAAAGAAAATCTGCAAACCCCCACTGCTTCCACTTCCTTAGCAAAATTTGTGAGCAAGGATGAATCAGCAATTTTGGATAAGGGAAAAGCCAAAATGGAATCCCTGGACTTATCCATACTTGGTGTTGAAGACCTGTATCAGGAGTACTTGACCCGGCTATCTGAGAGCCGGGAAATCGAAAAGAGCATGATAAATGCTATGAGGGAAAAATATGAGGTAATCTCCCCCTTTCACCATTATCTTGCATACTACCATTAGCTTCCAAAGACCAGCTTGTTATGATAAGCCGGTTTTATAGAATAACTAAACACTTGTAATATCCATGTAGCCCCCAAGGGCCGGCTCATCCTTATGAGATGAGTTGGGTCTTTTTAAGACTGAAGAAAATCGACCTGTAACCCCCAAGGGCCGGCTCATCCGCATGAGATGAGTCGGGTCTTTTAAGATTGAAGAAGTTCGACCTGTAGCCCCCAAGGGCTGGCTCAACCGCATGAGATGAGTTGGGTCTTTTAAGATTGAAGAAGTTCGACCTGTAGCCCCCAAGGGCCGGCTCATCCGCATGAGATGAGTCGGGTCTTTTAAGATTGAAGAAGTTTGACCTGTAGCCCCCAAGGGCTGGCTCATCTTCATGAGATGAGGCGGGTCTTCTCCATTTTTTAATTTGAAGAGAGCTAAATTACATTAGCCCCCAAGTGTCAAGGATATTTGCTTGCAATCTTCTTGAGACTTGTAAACCATAATTGTTGTTGTTTGTTATTTATCCATCAGGGATATTGTGAAGATGTTGAGTCTGTTGCCGTGAGACTGCAGAAAAGGCTCAAGGAGGAAAGGAGATTGAGAATCAAAGCCGAATCCATGGCGGCTCACTGTGAAAATTTTGCCTGTGAGGCCAACGAACATCTAGAACAGGCCGTAAAAGTATTCGAGGCAGAGAAAGTTGTCTTGACCAAACATGCAGAGAAAGCCGAGAAAAACTTGGGCCCTGTAAAGGAGAAATATGCCACCCTGGTGAAGCAGATCAATGACATGTTAACAGCAATCTTTGGTACGTGTTTTGCCTCGCTTTCATCAATGTGTCGGCTTTGTAAACCTTGCGATGACTTATTCTACTTTCCCCTATGCACAGGGCGAAAAAACCACAACCTTGTAGAGCTGCCAACTGTAAAGTTGAAGACCATTTTCACCTATGTAGAGCAGCTGTTTACAGGCTCCGTATACTCCATCATGGCTGTGAAAAATTTGAAGTATCCTCCGAGAAGTATCAAGGACATGCTGAAACAGCTATCTACGGTGCCACAGTGGGAGACAGAAACTCGGAAATCGGCGGCTCGAGTTGGAGCGAACATGGCGCTTGCTCGAGCGAAAGCTTATCTGCCAGAATTAGATGTGGAGCAGCTGAAAGGCAGCTTCCCGGAATTTAAGTTTGACGGGTCAGCCTTCACTCGTGAAGATTACGCCAAGTGTCTTCTGGAGACCCGGCCACTGGCGTCTTTGATAGCCGACGAGGTTGATCTGTCAAAGTATCATCCAGCCTATAATGCTGATAATGAACGCATCAGCGCGCCCAAAGATGAGCCGTCTGACCTGGTGCCACCTCGCCGTAAGACAACTTTTGCTCCTGATATAGACGCGTCAGCTCTTGTTGAAGGGACTGAAAATTTTGAATCTTTGCTCTCAATTCGTTGGCAACAGAAAGGCCAGCAGGTTGATGATGATGTCGAGCCGGCGGGGTCAGGTTCAGAGGCGGCTGATGATAGATCTTGAAGACGGCTTAGAAGCTGGATGCATTACCTCATCGGCTGAGCCCCGGGTGCAAGACAAACTTTTTGTGAAGGATTATGTGGCTCCACTAAGAGCCTATAATAGGAGTAGTACTCTTCATAACTTTTGAATTTGCATTGTCGTGCCATCGTGCACGTTCTGGCGCCTTTTGCCAGTGCTAACCTTCTGATTTTGACAAACTTCTTGTTAATATGCTCGTGGCACTGTTTACTCCCGCACTTTCCTTGCTTAATCTCTGGCCATTTTTGTCCGTAGAGCAAATCTGGAGCAAGCCGGCCGTAACAGCCCGTATCCGATGCTCCAGAAGATTCCCCTTTCATTATGTTGTCACTGTGTGATTCGTTTGGTTGTCGCATTCATCATCGCATCATTCGCATCATCTGCATAGCATCGACACTTCGTTGTCATCATTTTTCAAAACTTGCATCCGTTCGTAGTTGGCGGTTCTCTCCGTTCGTGTCGTCGACCGTTTCGAGACCAACCACACACGCACGCGCCCACGACATCGATAAAAAAATGTTTTCAAAAGCGTGCGAAAAATATTCTCTCATTGGGTCAAAACTTGGCGAGCGGTCTTGTTATATTGTAGGTAGACCGCTTGTCAAATTTCGTCACAATCAGAATCCGTTCGATACCTGAACGGTCAACCGTAGCGGCACTAGCTGGTCAAACCGTCGGACGTTTTCGTTTTATAAAACCTGATGCCGGGCTGCCCGTTTTCCCTCTCTGCTATGCCAAGCCCCTCTGCACAGTGCACAGACCCTTCGCGCGCGCCCGATAACTTCCCTAAATCGGAAACATACGGTCGTAACCGTTGGGTCCGGATCAACCCCGAAATACCCCAAACCATCATCGGTTTTTCAATTGGATTTCCTAACCTAATGATCTCAGACCGTCCGATCGTCATCGAAGGGTTCAGATCATCCCTCATCTAGCAATCTTCTGCTATAAATAAGAGACCTAATCCTAAAATCACGGACAGCTGTCTCATCCATCTATCCATTCCTCCGCCGCCACCACATCCTCCTCGTTCTCCCCGTCCCTCCAACCAGCGAGAAACCTCTATTTCTTTTCCCGACGAGTCCACACTCTAGCAAGATCCCCTTCGATCCAAGAGCCGTCGTATGCCCAAACCACCAAAGCCCGCATCTCCCTTCGTTCCCAAGCAGCAGGAGTGCCCGTGGCCCTGCGTCGCCGGTCAAAGGAGCCCCACCACCTGCTGCTCCCTCCGCAGCGCCCCGTTGCTTCGGCCTCGCGCCACCTCGTAGCCGCCTCCACTCGTGGCTAGCCGCTGGAGTCCGGCTGGACCACGCCGGAGCCACTAGGTCGCCCCTCTGCCCTTCTCCTCCCTCTCTGGTTGCTCTCTTGTGTCCAACCTCTCCCTCTCAACGTTCGCAGGAGCCGTGGCCGTCTTTCACATGGAGCAACGCCGCCCGAGAAGCGCCATAGCTGCCGCCGTTGAATCTTTGTTCCTCCCATGCCTCGGATCCATCGGGATCGAGCGCATGAGCCGCCCCGCGTTGACCCTCCAGCCGCTTCGTCCGTCACGCACCGCATGCCGGTGAGAACCCCAGTGAGCTGCATCTGCTCGTGCCCCTCTCCTCTTGCTTTCTCTCTCACACGTCTCCCTCTCTGTCCCTGTGTTGAGGAACAGCAGCAAGGAGCTCACCCCTGGCCTCGTCTCCGGTCGGGAACCAAGCCGGACGGAGCCCCTCGCCCAGATCCATGCCTCCTCGAGCTCAACCCTAGCCTCCTATGCGTCTTCTTGCCATGGCCGAGGTCTCTGTTACCCCCGTTGTAAGCAGTTCCCTTCTAATCTGAAATTTGGTTTCTTTTTCCTAGATCCGTCCAAGGGGTATAGGTTATGTAGGTTTCCTCTAAGTATCTGCACAAGCGCTCTAGTGGTTGAGTTGGCTAGCGCAGCAAACCTTCTTGCTAGGGATCCTGGGTTCGAGCCCCAGGCACCCCATATTTTGCTGGCATTTTTATTTGTTGTTCTGACCTTCCACTTGGGCCACATCCTCCCGGGCCATTGCAGAGTGATGCAATTCGGCCCGTGTATGTTTTAGGATTTAACTATTGTTTCCAGTGCATCGCATATTATAGGAAATGCCATGTTTTTAAAATGCCTATATATAAATAACCGTGCATTGGCTGAAAATGAGTTATATATAAAAAATGACTAGAATTTTATGTAGTTTCACAATTTGCAACTTTCAACCATGTTTAAAATGTTTAAACTTGCTATTTGCTTTAATTGCTTAAATGCCATGCTAAAATGATTTATTCCATAACTAAATAACCGTAGCTCCGATTTTCATGATCCACATATGTAACTTGACTACATAAAATGAGTAGAATCTCATGGCACACTTTATTGCTGTTTAATAAACGTAAAATATGTTTAGTTCAGATCTGGACCAAAATCGTAATATGCATATGAGGTTGTTTCGGAAATGGTATATTTTGCTACCGGCCTCATTTAAAATGCCCATTTGATGTAGTTGTTCATGCTTCACCTCTTGCCATGATAGACAACATTTAAAATAATTGTTTGGTTAAACAACATTAACCGCATTTCTCATAATATGGAGAGTTATTATTTTGTTATATGTATGTTCTCCCTCTCCATTTAAAATTGCTTGATTCCATGTTCACCTTATGCCATGACCACCCATGTTAAACAACATTTAATATTGTCGTGTACCTAACGAGAGTGAACTAAATAATTCGAATGTGGGGTTTCGACAATATGCAACTAGTTGCATATTGAGCTTCCCTTAATGTGTGGAAGTTGATAGTTGTGCTTTGCCATGTCATGCATACACGCATCATATTTGCTACGCATCATGTCATGCATATGTTGTGGTGTTATCGTGTGTTAATCGTTTGTTCCGGATTGCTTCTTCTCGATAGAGTTTCGAAAGCGTTCGGAGTGTGAGGATTCGTTCGACTACGTTGGCTCGTCTTCTTCATGGACTCGTTCTTCTTCCAAGCGGGATCTCAGGCAAGATGATCATTTCCCTGGATACCACTACTATCATTGCCATGCTAGATGTATCGTTTCTATCGCTTGTCTCGCTACCTACCACATTTTTGTCAAGCCTCCCAAATGCCATGATAAGCCTCTAACCCTCCACATCCCAGCAAAACATTGTTTGGCTATTTTACCGCTTGCTCAGCCCTTCTTATAGCGTTGCTAGTTGCAGGTGCAATTGTTTCCATGTGTCAACATAGATATCCTTTTGTTATATCACAATATTATTGCTATTTAATTTAATGCACACATATACTTGGTAAAGGGTGGAAGGCTTGGCCTTTTGCTTGGTGTTTTGTTCCACTCTTGCCGCCCTAGTTACTTGTGTACCGGTGTTATGTTCCATAATTGAGCGCTCCTAACATGCTCGGGGTTGTTATGGGGACCCCCTTGATTTTCGTTTTAGGATAAAACTTGTCTGGGAAGGCCCAACATTGGTACTACATTTGCCTAATAACTAATAAAATTGCATAGGGACTTTCCGGACCCCGTGGATAATTAGTCAACAACCCGGGCCAGTGCTCCTCATGAGTGTTGGTGAAAAATAGAGCACTGTGCAGGGCCACCCCAGGGCAACTTGGGTGATGTCTATCAGGCCACCGTACGCGTCGCTTATCCGTTGTGTCCTGAGAACGAGATACGCGGCTCCTATCGGGTTCGTCGCCACGCCGGACGGTCTTGCTGGACTTGTTTTACCTTTCTCGAACGTCTTGTGCGAGGAATTCCGAAAATACTTCGGGCCATCTCGAGGTTGCGGTTTTCCAATGGAATTGCCTAGGAAATCACGGGATTCGTGGTCGGGGTTATTCCCGGGGCGTGTGGTTAGTTTGTGATGGATGAGTTGGAGCACCCCTGCAGGGTTAAATCTTTCAGAAAGCCGTGCCCGCGGTTACGTGGCAACTTGAAAACTTTGTTTAACACCCGGTCATAGCAAACTAGAAGTAAACTCAAATAAAATACACCAACTGTGTGCGTAACCGTGACTGTCTCTTCTCGTGAATTTCTAAACCGAGAGAGGACACGGTGGGGTTATGTTTGTTCGTAAGTAGGTGTTCAGGATCTCTTAGAGATCATTACTAGATCACGTCCGTTTATGCGACAATCATCCCCCTTTATTCTTGTACTCGTAAGTTAGCCACTCAAATAAATGCATAGTGCTTGCTGCAGCCTCACCACTTAACCATACCTTACCCATTAAGCTTTAATAGTCTTGATACCCTTGGAAATGAGATTGCCGAGTCCCTGTGGCTCACAGATTACTACAACAACAGCTACAGGTACATGTAATGCGGTGATTTGACGTGAGCGCGATGTTGTTTTGATTTGGAGTTCTTCTTCTTCTTCTTCATCGATCTAGGATGGGTTCCAGGCGGCAGCCTGGGATAGCAAGGATGGATGTCATTTTATCATTTGTTTTCGTCCGTAGTCGGACCCTGCTCTTTTGTATGATGTTTGGATATGTTGTTGTATTGATGTGATATTGATGTAGTTTGTGGCGAGTGTAAGCCAATTCCATATAATCATCTCTTCTTTACATGTACTTGTAATGATATCCATTCTTGCGAAACGACGAGATGCGCTTCTATCCCTGTCGAGGCCCTCGTGCCAAAATAAGGATAGGGTCGCATCTTGGGCGTGACAAGTTGGTATCAGAGCCTGTACCGACCTAGGAGCCCCCTTGATTGATCGGACTTGGCCTAGTCGAGTCTAGTGAAAAACTATTTTGAGTCTAGTTATATATCGGAGAGTAGGTTTCTTTTACTCCTCTTCTATGCTCTGGTGAGGTATTCGACTTTGGAATTTTGATTCTACTCCTCTTCTCGCTCAAATTTTATTTAGGATCACGCGGGTATTTTGGAAACTATATGATGTCGATGTGAAGGAATTCTGTCTTGGTGCCTCCTGTTATCGAGGAGTAGAGCTCCGAGGAATTTTTGCACATCGTTATCATTCAGTTTCCTTAGTATCTCAGGACGGAGGATGTTCGAAATTGCTTCAATACTAGTAGTGGCGAGAGGAGTCCGGCATCCCCAATACTGGTGGAGAGAGTTCGGATATACTGCCATACTTTGTATCGTTGTGATTACGAGTGTCTGAGGTAGACGAGTTTGCAGAGTTTCTTGGATTATGGTGTGGAAGGTTGCGGGTGCAGTTGTAGCTGATTACCTTGGGTACGTTCCTGGGTCCGCAACCCGAATCGCATAAACAAGAAAGACTTTGGAAATTCTTAGGTGGGAATTCAAGTAGTTACCTAGGATTATCCTCCCAACAAATGCATGGTGGGTTATGTATTTGTTTCCATCTTAATCCTCAAGCCCCATCTTTTGTTTTGTTGGAGTATGGTAATTCGAGTTGCTTCGATGTCAAGTGGTGATTTCATATCTTTCCTAACCGGTGTGTTTCTCATCAAGATAATTCATCCCTCTCCAATTTTTGCAAGATCTATCCTCTTATTTCTTCCGGAGTTCTTTTCATCTATCTAAGTTGTCTTCTTCTTTTGCCCACCCTCCCGTCCTTTTTCTTCAAGGAATAAATTCTCATTCAAGTGCCTTTTCTATTCATGTGATGCTTCCCCTATCTTCTCTCCCGTGATGTATCCGGTGATTCTCATGAAGATCCTCAAGTTCTAAGTTCATCATTTCTTCGTCTTGTTTTCTTTCCCGGTGGAGCCAACTCAACCACCTCCATGTTCGTCATATTCTTTCATTCGCTAAATGAGTTCTCATGTTGGAATTCTTATCCAAGCCTCTCTTGTTTATTCGTCTCTCTCTATTCTATCCGGAGTGCTGAAGATATCTCAGAAGATTCGTGTTTTCATTCAATCCTTCCAATGTATTTTGAGGATCTCAACCTCATCAAGTTTTCAATTTGCACCGGTGCAATCTCTCTTTCTAAGCAATTGTTTCAATGGTGGTTTCTTTTGAGTGGGCTCATAACCCACAGGTTTTTTCCCCAGGATCTTACCTGGCTCTTCTAATCTTTCCCGGAGATCTCAAGTTCTTTTCAAATATGACGTAAGAATGAATTCCATCAGTTATATTCCTTTTCCAAGACCGCTTCAAATTATTTCGTCGTTGGCTCAACTTGGCCATCCAAGTATAAGCCGGTGGCAAGGACAATATTGTACCTGAAAAAACGTAAGTATATTTATATATATATAATCCGGCTCAATGAGACTCGGAGAAAAAGAGACTGGCTTTCGAGGCTCAAGTCTTGCTTCCATGAAGCGGGCATAATAACCCATGATTTGTCCTAGCTCTCGGTATGCCGGCTCTCACATGACACAAGCCAATGTTTTAACCTTGAAAGTTCAGGGTCCAGAAAAGGATTAACTTTTAAGAGTACATGGGGTCATCTGATTGGAGTCGCATCAAACATACAGGCGGGTTTAACCATACTTTAGTGGCATCTTTGCCGGGTCAAAAGGGTGAGAAAGCTAAACTCGATGAGTTGGAAACCCCCAAGTGACCTATGTTTCAAACAATAAAGACTCATGCTCAATTTATAGGCTGAAACGACAGAGGCCCCGAGTTTCGGGGATGCCGGCTTTATTATATTTGAACAGTAAGAAGTATATACAGAATTGTGCTGGGGGGGGGGGAGAATTACAAAAAGATGAGCCGGTGGCTCCTAAGTATAATAAGGCCACAGGTGCGCGATATTCCAGGGTCGGGTTGTTTCCTCCTGAGAAGTGTATGAATCCTCTCGTAGGTCGACCAGGTAATCCGAACCATTGTTGAGGTTTCGACTGGTGACGAAAGGGCCTTCCCAGGGCGGGGAGAGCTTGTGCATCCCCGTTTGGTCTTGAATCAGACGGAGAACTAAGTCGTCTTCCTGAAAGGTACGGCTTCGGACTCTACGGCTATGGTAGCGACGCAGGTCTTGCTGGTATATTGCAGATCTGACCGCTGCTAAGTCATGTTCCTCTTCCAAGGCGTCCAGGGAGTCTTGGCGTGCTTGCTCATTATCTACCTCAACGTAAGCAGTCACCCGAGGCGAGTCATGACGAATATCTCTCGGAAGAACTGCTTCAGCTCCATAAACCAAGAAGAAAGGAGTGTATCATGTGGATCTGTTGGGCGTTGTTCGAATACTCCAAAGTACTGAGGGGAGTTCTTCAACCCAACAACCCGGCGTTCGCAAGGGGCACCATGAGCTGGGGTTTGATTCCTCTCAAGATTTCTTGGCTGGCTCTTTCAGCTTGCCCGTTGGACTGCGGATGTGCTACCACTGCTAAATCGAGCCGAATGTGCTCCCGCTGGCAAAATTGCTCCATGGCTCCCTTGGGCATATTTGTACCATTGTCAGTAATGATGCTGTGAGGGTAACCGAAATGGAAAATCAGCTTCTTTAGAAATTTGACTGCAGTCTCCGCGTCGCAATTGCTGACCGGCTCTGCTTCAACCCATTTGGTAAACTTATCAACCGCCACCAATAAGTGGGTCTTTTTATCAGAGGACGGCTTGAATGGACCAACCATATCCACCCACCAGACTGCGAATGGGCAAGTAATTGGTATCATGCACAATTCTTGAGCCGGCACATGAGCCTGTCGACCAAACTTTTGGCACCCATCACACTTGCGCACAATTTCCTCAGCATCAGCATGAGCCGTCAGCCAATAAAATCCATGTCGAAAGGCCTTGGCGACCAACGATCGTGAGCTGGCGTGGTGCCCGCAATCGCCAGAATGGATTTCATTAAGTATTTCCTGGCCTTCCTCAGGCGAAACACACCGTTGGAACACGCCAGTGCTGCTTCGGCGATGTAACTCACCATTGATGATAGTCATGGATTTCGATCGCCGGATGATTTGACGGGCGTCGACTTCGTCTTCTGGGAGTTCTCCTCGGGTTAGATAAGCCAAATATGGCAAAGTCCAATCAAGGGTGACACGAAGAGCCGCCACCAGCTGTGCTTTCGGGTCAGGGATAGCTATGTCCTCTTCCGATGGTAACTTGACGGATGGATTGTGGAGGACGTCTAAAAAGACGTTCGATGGCACTGGTTTTCTCTGGGAACCAAGTCTAGACAAAGCATCAACCGCCTCAATGAGCCGGCGATCTATATGGTCGACCTGATAACCTTGGAAATGACCTGCCACATCAGAGACCGCTCGTCGGTAAGCCGCCATAAGAGGATCCTTAGAATCCCAAGTCCCTGAAACTTGTCGTGCTACTAGATCTGAATCGCCCAGACACCTGACCCAGCTAAGATTCATCTCTTTGGCTATCCGAAGCCCATGTAGGAGTGCTTCATACTCAGCTGCATTGTTAGTACACGGGAACATGAGCCGTAAGACATAACAAAATTTGTCACCTTTTGGAGAGGATATCACAACTCCAGCCCCCGAGCCTTCCATCTTTCTAGACCCGTGAAAGTGTATAGTCCAATACGTGGTATCTGGCCTATCCTCTGAGACTTGTATCTCTGTCCAGTCGTTGATGAAATCCACCAAAGCTTGAGACTTGATGGCGGTTCGGGGCATGTACTTCAAGTGGTGGTCACCAAGCTCAATGGCCCACTTGGCTATTCTGCCTGTGGCCTCTCGGTTTTGTATGATATCGCCAAGAGGCACCGAACTAACCACAGTTATCGGGTGTTCCTAGAAATAATGCTTCAACTTCCGGCTCGCCATGAAGATCCCCAAAACCAGCTTCTACCAATGTGGGTACCGTTGTTTAGATAAGGTTAAGACTTCGCTGACGAAATAAACCGGATGCCGAACCGGATATTCCTTTCCCTCTTCTTTCCGCTCGACCACAACTACAACACTTACCACCTTGGAGTTAGCGGCAATGTACATGAGCCTAGGCTCTTTTTCCATGGGAGCAGCCAGGACGGGCGGGTTAACATGTTGTTGCTTGAGTGCTTCAAAAGCTCTGCCGGCTTCGTCCGTCCACTTGAAGTCGCCTGATTTTTTCAATAGCTGATAAAAAGGGGTCGCCTTCTCCCCCACGCGGCTTATGAACCGGCTCAAAGCTGCGATGCGTCCTGTGTGCCGTTGAACTTGATTCACATTCGCCGGCTCGGATAATGACGTCACGGCCTTGATCTTGTCCGGGTTGGTCTCGATGCCTCACTCAGAGACTAGAAACACTAACAACTTGCCCGCAGGAACGCCAAAAACACACTTCGCCGGGTTAAGCTTGATACGTCTCCAACGTATCTATAATTTTTGCTTGTTCCATGCTGTTATGTTATCATACTTGGATGTTTTACAATCATTTTATAACAACTTTATATCATTTTTTGGGACTAACCTATTGACATAGTGCCAAAGTGCGAGTTGCTGTTTTTGCTTGTTTTTTTACTTCGCAGAAAATCAATACCAAACGGAGTCCAATCGCGATGAAACTTTTTGGAGATTTTTTCTGGACGAGAAGACACCCAGTGGGCCAAACAACTGCCGGAGAGGTGGGTTCTGGAGAGCACAACCCACCAGGGCGCGCCAGGGGGGCCCCGGCGCGCCCTGATGGGTTGTGCCCTCCTCGGCCCCCTTCCGCACCGCCTCTGATGCCTATAAATTCCCAAATATTCCAAAACCCTAGGGGAGTCGACAAAACACAATTCCATCCGCCGCAAGTTCCAGAACCGCAAGATCCAATCTAAACACCATCACGGAGGGGTTCATCTTCCTCATAGGTGCCTCTCCGATGATGCGTGAGTAGTCCACCATAGACCTACGGGTCCGTAGGCAGTAGCTAGATGGCTTCTTCTCTCTCTCTCTCTTATGATTCTCAATACAATGGTCTCTTGGAGATCTATTTGATGTAAACTTTTGCGCTGTGTTTGTTTGGATCCGATGAATTTTGAGTTCTTGATCAGTTTCTATCCATGAATATTATTTGAGTCTTCTTTGATCTCTTATATGCATGATTACTTATAGCCTCGTATTTCTTCTCCGAATCTTTGGTTTAGTTAGGCCGACTAGATCAATTTTTCTTGCCATGGGAAGAGGTGCTTTGTGATGGGTTCGATCTTGCGGTGTTCTTTCCCAGTGACAGAAGGGGCAGCAAGACACGCATGTATCGTTGCTATTAAGGATAACAAGATGGGGTCTATTCCTACATGAATAGATATTGTCTACATCATGTCATCATTCTTATTGCATTACTCCGTTTTTCCATGAACTTAATATACTAGATGCATCCTGGATAGGGGTTTATCTATCTTGGACGTGATGCCTATATAATGATCATCGCCATGGATTCGTCATGACTATACGATTTTCTATCAATTGCCCAACAATAATCTGTTCGCCCACCGTGCGCTATACTCATGAGATAAGCCACTAGCGAACCCTACGGCCCCCGGGTCTACTTTTCCATCATATTGCTTTCCGATCTACGTTTTTCCACTCTTTGTTTTCAGATCTACAAAACCAAAACCCCAAAAATATATTGCTGCATATTTACTCTTTTTATCTGTGTTCTTGAGAGATCTATCTCTCCTATCTATCACTACCTAATCTATCTTATTACCGTAGAGAGATTGACAACCTCTCTTTCGCGTCGGGTTGCAAGTATTTGTTGTTTGTGTGCAGGTGCTGCTTATTGGGTGTTGGCGATCCTCCTACTGGTTCGATAACATTGGTTTCATAACTGAGGGAAATACTTACCGTCGCTGTGCTGCATCATCCCTTCCTCTTTGGGGAAATACCGACGCAGTCTCAAGCCACGTCAAAGGAATTTCTGGCGCCCTTGCCGGGGAGGAAGCGGTCTCTTCTACGTGCCTATCGTAGGCGCCGAGGGGACTCCACCATCATCTACCAGGTTCCTAATCACAAATCTCATCTCCTTGCAAT
This sequence comes from Elymus sibiricus, assembly GCA_039707655.1. Classification (NCBI taxonomy): domain Eukaryota; kingdom Viridiplantae; phylum Streptophyta; class Magnoliopsida; order Poales; family Poaceae; genus Elymus; species Elymus sibiricus. The sequence continues at coordinate 211,827,394 of CM077665.1, read as the reverse complement.
TACATTATTTGCCATTTGCCTCTCGTTTTCCTCTCCCCCACTTCACCAATTTGTGTTTTATTCGCCCTCTTCTTCGTTTGCCTTCTTCTCGTCAGATCTCTTGTTTGGTTGTCACTATGAGTGATTTTGGTATGGCAGAAATGGATGGTGGCAGGACTCCTAAAATTGGACATTCTGCTAATCTTGATTCTAAAACTTTTGTTTTGGGGCAAGGGAACGTTATAGGAAAAGAAACTATCCAAGAGTTTTTCAATTTCGTTGGGAATTTGACTCTCGATGATACTCCTATATTGAAAAGAACTAAATCTTATGCGGAAGCTATCTCGGTGCTAGTTTTAAAACTTGAAAATAGATTCATTCGTACCCATCCTACCTTGCAAAGATTGTTTTATGAGCTACCCGTCATAAAGAATCCCAACGCTAAGAAGTTAGCTACCCTTGTTCTTATGAATGAATTTGATCACACAGTACGGGAAGCTAGGGAGATCTTTGACTTTTATTGTATGAGCCGTGAAAAATCGGTAATAGGAGAAATCCTTTACAATAGTGATTACATGATGAGATATTTGCTTGGAAATAATCAAAATTTTGATGAGAATCTCAAAAAGGAAGTCCTCGTTTTAGATATGATCCAACACGTTTTCAATGATGTAAACCAACAATATTCTTGGATCGAGGCCGGTAATCAAAGGGTGATACGGGGCATGCCCGTGTGCGTTGATCTATCATGAATTGGAGGTGGATTTGTGAATGAACACGAAGAACACGAGGGGAAATCACAATAGAAACACTCAAAAACAAGTCCAATCACACATCCACTATGCTCACATCCACACAAGATCCACAAGGGTGCAAGAACAACAAGGGGAAAGAGGATACATGGTAGAGTTCCTCCCAAATCCCATGGGGAGATGGGGCCTTGAATCCACTAGGGATCTTCCCGTGCAAGGGGCCTTGACATCCACTAGGGGGTCTTCTCTCATAGAGGCATCTACTCCATGGGAGAGGTAGTGGAAGGAGCAAGGGCTCAACTATCTATGAGCTAAACCAATGCTGACCCTAGCTAGAGGTGGGGGTGGAGTATATATAGTCTTGGCCACGAAGGGGTAAGTGAGGGGGAGATACAAGGCCAAAGGCCGCGGCTGCGCACAGGCAGTGCCGGACGTCCGGAGGACGTCGGTCGTCCGGAGGCTCGGGAAGGTCCGGACGTCCGGAGCGTGTCGGACGTCCGTGGCTCGGTCGTCCGGAGGTCTTCGGACTTCCGTAGATTCGACGCGGGTAGCTTGGCTCCGGATTTTCGTAGGGCGTCGGTCGTCCGGGCGCTGGAGGAGGTCGGTCGTTCGGAAGGCGTCGGTCGTCCGGGCGCTGGGCTTCTGCTCGTCTTCTGGCTAGGCTAGACTCCAGGCGTCGGACGTCTGGAAGACGTCGGACGTGCGGAAGGCGTCGGACATCCGGAGGCTGTAGACTCCGCAGCTCCGTCTTCTTCCGTCTTTGCTTCCATGCTTCCCTCGCGGATGGTGTAGGTGTACACTTGCGCTCGCACTCCTCCTCGTCCTCCATGAAGCTTCGACAATACCTATGCATGCACACGAGAAGAATGTCAAGTAGTATACCATCCTCGAAGGGGTCAAGTGAACACATGTAAAGGAGATGATTCACCTTTATGTATGTGAAGTAGTCGTGGCACGTGTCACTTGCCAAACGGACTCTTGTCATGGTGATGTCCGTAGGATGCTCCGCATCATCCCCTCCCCCTTGGGAAAGATCCGTCCTCTGATCAAAATCCAAATCAGCATGGGAAGGAAATGGCGTCGCCATGTAGGAGTGGACGGTCACCAAACGCTCATCATCATTAAACTCGAAATGGGCACTCTCCAATGTCGCACCGCCAAGTAATTCCTTCAAAAGGAGCAAACACGACAAACACTTGGAAAAACAAATGTGGTTAGCGTTAGTGCAAAACCAAGCACTCAAGCGGTTATTTGCCGAACAAGTGTCGTCATCATGCATAACATATTGTGTGACAAGGGATTGTGTCATGACATGTAAGCATATGGATTGAGCACAATCTAAGGCATCATGGAGACAAGCATGAAAATGTGAGGTAGTGATGCAAATATGTGTGACAATATAACAAGCATCTACCTCATGGTCATAGCAATCATGCAGAAAGCAATCAACAAAAGGTCTATGGTATGCATAGGAATCATTCACAACACCAAGTAATATGAAGTGTCTAAACACATGGGGCAAGCCAAAGTGCAAGGCAATCCACGCATAATGTGCATATGGTGTAGTGATGATAGTGTGGCACTCAACACAATATAAAGAGCAATTGGTCATCATGTGTGAGGCAATAAGTCAAGCATGTAGCAAGTTATCGGGCATAGCATATGTGAAGAAATGACATTGTTGCAACCAAACATATGATAGGAGGAATCAATCCACAAGTTGGATGCAACACACAAGGCATATAAATCATGAGGCATGGCAATGCGGCAAGTAAGTGGTCCAAGATGAGCAATATATGTCATGGTACAAGCAACACAAGTAGGAGGATCCACAATATCCATGCTCAAGAAGGATGTCACCTCAAAAGTGTGTCCTTGTGCATTCTTCACAATGCCGAAACACAAGCAAGTGTGACGTAGAAGGGCGTCCTTGTAGCGTGGCTCGCTCTCAAGTGCTCGAATCGTCAACTCACATGAAGTGCAGGTTGACATGTAGTCGAAGTGTCCTACACATACACACAACAAAGCAAAGAATGTATGTGCATGGTAGACAAACACATCATCCATCATGATGGTTCTCTTTTCTTGCACATAATAATTAGAAGCAAAAGTGCAAGAATAATATGATGCAACAATGTCTATATTCATGGCACTAAGCATATGGTGCAAAGAAGGAAGGCAAGCACGCTTCACATGAAAGATGTCAAAAGCTCCAATAATATGAGAGAAAGCTATGGGGGCAATCTCATAAGCAAAAGTAATATCATTGTTGCACTCAATACATGGCAAATCATTTAGCATGCGAGAGGCAACACATGGAGACATATAGTAATAAGCAATATCAATCATGTGCGAAGCATGGCAATGGTTGTCATCAACCTCATAAAAGGAGCACATCGGTGATGCAACATAAGCAAGCATAGTAATCATGTCGTGCAAACTAGTAGTGCGAAGATGCAACATACTAGAGGAAATCATGGCAATCATGTCATGTGAGAAAATAGTAGGCATGAGTAATGCGCATGACATATCGCGAGCACGAACACAAAGCAAGATCAATGTGTCATCATAGGCATGGGGCACAAAGCAAACATGGCAATAACACATGATATCTCCACCAAGCTTGCAAATACACATATAGATACAAGAATCATGGGTCATGTGTAATGCAAAGCATGGGTCACAAATGCATGGCAAGGGCATAGAAATGAGCATATCATGCAAAGTGAACATGGCAATATGGGCAAAGGATGTATAATGGACAATAACCCATAACCATGTGAGGGCCATGTAGAAGAAACGCGCGCAGTCCTTGCGCGAGGGGAATGGTTGGAGACACATTCCGGTAGATCCCAAAGCATCGGTGCTCTCAAGAGCTCTTTTCGTCAACTCAAGGGATTGTGAGGTTGACGAGTAATCATGAGTACCTACACACAGCAAAGACAAAGGGAAAATTGTGTGCATGTGGTATATGTATACATCATCCGTTAGGATGTGCATGTGCTTGTGTTCGTTAGCACAAAATATCCAATGCTCAAATAGGTGAGATGCATGATATAAGAACATGTCGTCCATCATGAAAGGTTTGTTTTTATGTATAGCATAATGGAGACTAGAGATATGTAGTGCATCATGTGAATTATCGGGAGCATTGTTATTCATGATATGCGGATGGTGCACACAATAATTGGGCTCATGCAATGGATGGGATGGAACAAAATCTCCTAACATGTATGAGGAAACTATTGGGGTCTCCTCATGTGCAATAGCGGAAGCATAATGCGGAGAGTATGGACAACATCCAAAATAATGCATATCCGAAGCTAGGTGGTCATGGTATGTCATATGTCAGCAATTGCGCAAATGATGCAAAGGGAGCATGGCAATATCATCACAAGAAAAGCAAATGCCAATAACCATGGGTTTGTCATCTATTCCATATGAGCAAATGGGATTAATTTTTATGGGATAGGCATAGTTGCTACGGTGAGAGTGCAAAGATGCAATATGTGAAATTTCACGCATAGCATATGACAAGTTTAGCGGATTGTCGAACATGATGTGACCAATAGAATTTTCACAATGTATCCTATGCAACATGGCATCACAAGTAATAGGATCCACATGAGGAAGTCGCATAATCATGAAGCATGGAAATAGGGTGATCATCATCATGCAAGCAATCAATGTCCACTAGTGGGATAAAATCATCACCTTCACCTATGTTACCTTTGTCCTTCCAAACATGTGGTGTAGGTGAGGTGGCATCGACCAACTTGTGGTCATCTTCATCGTGATGGAACCATGTGGGGGGTGCATCATATTCCACCATGGCCATGGTCTTGTCCAAAGGGAGGACGAAGTCGTTAAGGATCGGCGCGTCATCGTACATGGGACCTAGCACCAAAGGAGAAGACACAATAGAGGTAGAGGTTAAGTTGTTAGAAATTGAAATGGCCTCGCATGCCCTATCAACTACCTCACTCTCTCTATGTGGTGGTGGCTCACTCACTCCCTCTAGGTAGTTGCACTCATACTCACATATGGTGGAGTCACTCATCCTCTCATAGGAAATGCACTCAATGTCACATATGGTGGAGTCACTCATCTCACTCATGTGTTGGTGGCTCTCCTCACATGGAAATTGGGGCATCTCATCATATGTGGGTGTCGGAGAGAATTAGGTGCAAACGTCTCCATGCTCAACTCCTTTCGCCTCCTTGGTTGACGGGATAGTCCCATGCTCAACCGTCTCAGCGTCGTTGTCGTGGATGAAGGCCGAAGATGGCACATCATCACTCTCCGCCATGACCGAAGGGAAAGTCCCATGCTCGGCCATCTTCCTTGGGATGCTTCCGAAGATGGAAGGGTCATCCATGCGTGTAGTCGGTCGCCTTGGTGTTGGCGCCGAAGCTTGTCCTTGGTGGCGTTCTTGGTCTTCGTGCACTTTTTTCTTGGAGGTGGCTTGCCCTTCGCGATGATGGAGATCACGAGCATGATGGTTGTTGTGGCGGTCGTCTCGAAGATGAGGACGTGGACGACTTGTGCTTGCATCGGATGGGCGCTCCGAAGATGTGCGAATTGAGCGTCTCCGCCTTGAAGATGACGAAGGGGAAGAAGACTTGTTGTTGGCCAACACATGTCGAAGTTGCTCCATGTGTGCGTCCAACTTGTTGTTGAAGTAGTCTCTTTTCCGAGCTTCGGATTGATGTATGTCGGTGGCGAGTCGCTCGAGTTTTTGGTCGATGTAGATGTTCATGTCGATGTAGTCGTTGAAGACCGAAGATGTCGTGCTTTGCCTAGCCATCACAAGACTCGAGCAAAGGTGAGTGGGAAATGAGATAAACAATACGAAAATACCGTTTCCCAAAGTTGAGGATGTATCCCGTTTCACTCAATGTGAAAGGCAAGAATAGGGGAATTGGTACCGGACTTGTTCACTCACACCTACACATAAAGCTTATCGAGTGGCTCGGTTAGGACAAGTGGCACAAAATTCAAGCAATTGTCAATTCAAGATATCGAAAATGTTGAGGAAGATTCACAAAATTGTAATGCAAAGCAAATAGATCAATAGCTATGGTGGCACTAGGAACACACACACAGATAGATAAATGGGATCCGCGTAACCAAGGAATGAGCACAAAATGTGAGAGACCCGGGAAAAGCTCGTGTTGCACGGATACAAGAAGAGACAATAGCTCAATTGCTCAAATGGGCTAGATACGCGCTTGTGCACCAACCTAAAAGAGTAAACGTGCCGCCTTCAATCCCAATTATGCTATGTATGTATGATCCAAGTGTATGAACTATGCAAAATGGCTCAATGCTATTTCTATTTCTTACAAGCTCTTTTGTATCTCCTCTTTTGCTTAAAAGCTTTTTCTTCTTTTGCTCTTTTTTTTCTCTATGCTGGATGCTCGAACCAAGATATGAGACAAGTATGATGGATATGCACGGGAGAGACTTAAGGCACAATGTAGATAACAAGATGTTTGCACGCTAAAGCTAGCTATGCGGCATAAGAGTATCACTACGGTGCACAAGTAACGTGGCCCGGCAATTCTGAACTCGCTAGTCTCAATGGGTAAGGTACGCAATAGGCTCGAAGCGATCAATGCAATGGCAAGGTAATGGACAATGATGTCGTCGAGGTTACCGTCCTTGCTTACGGTTGGGGTGCCAAAAGGCAAAGTGGCCGATGTCGATGTCGAGGCCGAGTCGATGATGAGTGGCGGCGTTGTCGATGTAGAACCATCCCTAATTAGCCGAAACACTTTAGGAAACGGAAAACGCAACTCAAAATCTCAAACAAAATTGGGTTAAGGTGGCGGAAGTTTATGGTGGAAAGGTTATGCGGAAGTTGTGATGGATTCAAATGGGTATGAACCTATTTTTGTGGGAATGAGGGTGTCAAGAGCTACAAAATGAGCTAAAGAACGTCAAAATCGGAGTCCGGATGAATTAATTATGGACAAAACAAAATTCGGCCGAAGTCAGTTTCTACAGGTTACGAACGTCCGAGAGATGTCGGACATCCGAGGCTCGGACGTCCGGACGGTCCAGAAATCCGAGATTTCGGGTCTTTTTAGGGGTTCCGGACGTCCGAGGCTTTGGAGGGGTCCGGACGTCCGGAAATGGTCGGACGTCCGAGGGGTCTGGGTCAGCTCGAGATGTGAGATCCGGAACGCGATTTTGGGCGGAAATTTCGATTTTCGGGGTCAAAATTGACGGGGAAAAAGAAAAATTAGATGGATTTGGTGGAGCGAAAGCTAGATCTACTTGCCAAACATGAATCCATGGATCAAAATCAACAAAATTTCACAAGAACCAACAAATCACAAAAAAATTGGTGAGGCTATTTTTGGTGGGGATTTTCGAATTGGGACAAAAACTCACAAAATTGAGGCTAGAAAACGAAGGGGAGAACTCCAAATTCGTGAGAACGTGGCTCTGATACCAATATGATACGGGGCACGCTCGTGTGCGTCGATCTTTCACGAATTGGAGATGGATTTATGAATGAACACGAAGAACACGAGGGGAAATCACAAGAGAAACACTCAAAAACAAGTCCAATCACACATCCACTATGCTCACATCCACACAAGATCCACAAGGGTACAAGAACAACAAGGGAAAAGAGGATAAATGGTAGAGTTCATCCCAAATCCCATGGGGAGATGGGGCCTTGAATCCACTTGGGATCTTCCCGTGCAAGGGGCCTTGACATCCACTAGGGGGTCTTTTCTCATAGAGCCATCTACTCCATGGGAGAGGTAGTGGAAGGAGCAAGGGCTCAACTATCTATGAGCTAAACCAATGCTGACCCTAGCTAGAGGTGGGGGTGGAGTATATATAGTCTTGGCCACGAAGGGGTAAGTGAGGGAGAGATACAAGGCCAAAGGCCGCGGCTGCGCACAGGCAGTGCCGGACGTCCGGAGGACGTCGGTCGTCCGGAGGCTCGGGAAGGTCCGGACGTCTGGAGCGTGTCAGACGTCTGTGGCTCGGTCGTCCGGAGGTCTTCGGACTTCCGTAGATTCAGCGCGGGTAGCTTGGCTCCGGATTTCCGTAGGGCGTCGGCCGTCCGGGCTCTGGAGGAGGTCGGACGTTCGGAAGGCGTCGGTCGTCCGGACGCTGGGCTTCTGCTCATCTTCTGGCTAGGCTGGACTCCAGGCGTCGGACGTCCGGAAGATGTCGGACGTCCGGAAGGCGTCGGACGTCCGGAGGCTGTAGACTCCGCAGCTCCGTCTTCTTCCGTCTTCGCTTCCATCCCTCGCGCATGGTGTAGGTGTACACTTGCGCTCGCACTCCTCCTCGTCCTCCATGAAGCTTCGACAATACCTATGCATGCACACGAGAGGAATGTCAAGTAGTATACCATCCTCGAAGGGGTCAAGTGAACACGTGTAAAGGAGATGATTCACCTTTATGTATGTGAAGTAGTCGTGGCACGTGTCACTTGCCAAACGGACTCTTGTCATGGTAATGTCCGTAGGATGTTCCGCATCAAAGGGGGTACGTAGAGGGACAGCTTGATAGTGTTAAGGTTGCTATGGATGATGTGTTTCAAGTTTTATTTGGAAAACCTCTTGACAAAGGCACCTCATCCAAAAAGAAGGATGACAATACTTGAATCTACCCATTATGCCTAGCTAGGGGCGTAAAACGATAGCGCTTGTTGGGAGGCAACCCAATGAATAAATAATTTTTTGCTTTTTCCTTTCTGTTTTTGTGTGTTGACACAATTATGCCTCTGTTATGATTGTGTTTTTATGGTTTATTTAGTGTTTGTGCCAAGTAAAACCTTTAGGATGATTCATAGGATGAGTAGAAGTGATGCTGAATCTGAAACAGAAACTTTTTGTCCAGTATATGAATTTTCTTTTTTTGCTGGAACGTGATCTAGAGCTGAAATTTTAATACAGTGTTTCTATACAAATTCCTTACGTTGTTATAAATTTTTAGAATTTTTAGAGTTACAGAAGTATGGGTAGAGTACAGATTACTACAGACTGTTCTGTTTAAGACAGATTCTGTTTTCATTGCATTGTGTGCTTATTTTGATGAATCTATGGGTTATATTGAAGGGTATGAGCCATGGTAAAGTTAAAATACAGTAGGTATAATGCAATAATAAAATATGAATGGGTTTGCAATAGTACCTAAAGTAGTGATTTGCTTTCTTATTCTAAAGGATCTCACGAAGATTTTGGTGAGTTTTGTGTGATTGAAGTTTTCAAGTTTTGGGTGTGATCACGATGGATGAAGGAATAAAGAGTGCCATCTCTAAATTTTCAAAATAAATTTTCTCTTTTGTGTGCCCGTACCGCTCATGAAACGGTGGGGAGTATCCAATATTTTTCCATGCTAGATGTGTTATTCTCAAGATGAGTGTTTATTCACCTGTCATTGCACGAGAGTGCGGCGGTAATAGGGATGGCCATTTCCGAAATGGAAAAGAAAAAAATATTTACTTTATGTTGTCAAATAATAAATTCCTTGGAAAGTGTTGGTTTGGAAGGCAACCGTGGATACGGCCCGCCATGGAAAGTGAAAGTTTGGTGGAAAAAGGAATAAACTTTATTTTCTGTTTGGGAACCGCCTATGATATATCTAGCATGGAAAGTATTGTGAGCTACTTTGTCGTTTTCGTTGACAGGAAAAGCATGCCACCCAAAATATTTTTTCTCTCTCAATTTAAACCTTGAGCTCTGGCACCTCTACAAATCCCTACTTCCCTCTGCGAAGGGCCTATCTATTTACTTTATGCAATTTTTGTTTTTGCTTTGAGTCTCCATCTTCTCTTATAAGCACCAACTAGGGGGCACTATGATTGTACTTGAGCATTGGGCATAGCTAATATTTGAGTGTCTTTCATGAATGGATCAATGATTGAGCATGATGGGCTAGGGATAACTTTCTTTAGTGTTGATATTTTGAAAGTCATGGTTACTTGTTGACATGCTTGAGTATTGAAGTCATTATGTTAAAACTAGACTATTGCTTTGAATCATTATAAGTCCAAATGTCCAAGCTATATAAAAGAAAAGAATGTGATGAACATGTTAGGCAGCATTCCACATCAAAAATTCTGTTTTTATCATTTACCTACTCGAGGACGAGTAGGAATTAAGCTTGAGGATGCTGATACGTCTCCAACGTATCTATATTTTTTGCTTGTTCCATGCTGTTATATTATCATTCTTGGATGTTTTACAACCATTTTATAACAACTTTATATCATTTTTTGAGAGTAACCTATTGACATAGTGCCAAAGTGCCAGTTGCTGTGTTTGCTTGTTTTTACTTCGCAGAAAATCAATACCAAACGGAGTCCAATCGCGACGAAACTTTTTGGAGATTTTTTCTGGACCAGAAGACACCCAGTGGGCCAACCAACTACCGGAGAGGTGGGCTGTGGAGAGCACAACCCACCAGGGCGCGCCAGGGGGGCCCTGGCGCGCCCTGATGGGTTGTGCCCTCCTCGGCCCCCTTCCGCACCGCCTCTGATGCCTATAAATTCCCAAATATTCCAAACACCCTAGGGGAGTCGACGAAATACAATTCCAGCCGCCGCAAGTTCTAGAACCGCGAGATCCAATCTAAACACCATCACGGAGGGGTTCATCTTCCTCATAGGTGCCTCTCCGATGATGCGTGAGTACTCCACCATAGACCTATGGGTCCGTAGGCAGTAGCTAGATGGCTTCTTCTCTCTCTCTCTCTTATGATTCTCAATACAATGGTCTCTTGGAGATCTATTTGATGTAAACTTTTGCGGTGTGTTTGTTGGGATCTGATGAATTTTGAGTTCATGATCAGTTTCTATCCATGAATATTATTTGAGTCTTCTTTGATCTCTTATATGCATGATTACTTATAGCCTCGTATTTCTTCTACGAATCTTTTGTTTAGTTAGGCCGACTAGATCGATTTTTCTTGCCATGGGAAGAGGTGCTTTGTGATGGGTTCGATCTTGCGGTGTTCTTTCCCAGTGGCAAAAGGGGCAGCAAGACACGCATGTATCGTTGCTATTAAGGATAACAATATGGGGTATATTCCTACATGAATAGATCTTGTCTACATCATGTCATCGTTCTTATTGCATTACTCCGTTTTTCCATGAACTTAATACACTAGATGCATGCTGGATAGCGGTCGATGTGTGGAGTAATGGAGGTAGATGCAGGCAGGAGTCGGTCTATCTATCTTGGACGTGATGCCTATATAATGATCATCGCCTTGGATATCGTCATGACTATTCGATTTTCTATCAATTGCCCAATAGTAATTTGTTCACCCACCGTGCGCTATACTCATGAGAGAAGCCACTAGTGAACCCTACGGCCCCCGGGTCTACTTTTCCATCAAATTGCTTTCCGATCTATGTTTTTGCACTCTTTGTTTTTAGATCTACAAAACCAAAAACCCAAAAATATATTGCTGCATATTTACTCTTTTTATTTGTGTTCTTGAGAGATCTATCTCTCCTATCTATCACTACCTAATCTATCTTATTACCTTAAAGAGATTGACAACCTCTCTTTCGCGTCGGGTTGCAAGTATTTATTGTTTGTGTGCAGGCGCTGCTTATTGGGTGTTGGTGATCCTCCTACTGGTTCGATAACCTTGGTTTCATAACTGAGGGAAATACTTACCGTCGCTGTGCTGCATCATCCCTTCCTCTTTGGGGAAATACCGACGCAGTCTCAAGCCACGTCAAAGCTTCATCTTGTATACCCGAAGATTGTCAAAGGTTTCCTTGATGTCATCCAGTAGTGTTTCTTTCTTCTGAGATTTTACCACGATGTCATCAAAATATGCATGAACATTACGCCCCATCTGTGGTTTGAGGCAATTCTGGACACAGCGTTGGTAAGTCGCCCCAGTGCTCTTGAGCCCAAAAGGCATGGAGACATAGCAAAATGCCCCAAAGGGAGTGATAAAAGACGTCTTCTCTTGGTCCTCAACAACCATCTTGATCTGATGATAGCCAGAGTATGCATCCAAAAAGCATAACCGCTCACACCCCGCCGTAGAATCAATGATCTAATCAATACACGGAAGGGCAAAAGGATCCTTGGGACAGGCTTTGTTGCGATCGGTGTAATCGACACACATGCGCCAAGTGCCGTTCTTTTTCAAAACCGGCACCGGGTTAGCCAACCACTCAGGATGAAAAACTTCTACGATGAACCCGGCAGCTAGGAGCCGGGCCACCTCTTCTCCAATGGCCTTGCGTCTTTCCTCATTAAAACGACGGAGGTACTGGCGCACTGGTTTCATCTTAGGGTCTACATTAAGGTGGTACTCAACAAGTTCTCTCGGGACTCCAGGCATGTCAGATGGCTTCCATGCAAAGATGTCCCGATTCTCACGGATGAACTTGATGAGCGCGCTTTCCTATTTGGGATCCAGGCCGGTCCCAATGGTGAACTGCTTGGACGAGTCGCCTGTAGTGAAGTCGATTTGCTTCGTATCTTCAGCCGGCTTGAACTTGAGCTCGGGTTCTGACTCAGTATTAGGCTTCTTGAGAGGGCTCATATCAGCCGGGTCAAAGTTGGCAGTGTAGAATTTCAACTCCTCTGCGGCACAAGCCGACTCAGCGTAGGCCGCGTCTCCTTCCTCACACTCCTGGGCTATCTTCCGGTTTCCGTCCACGGTTATGGTCCCTTTAAGTCCTGGCATCTTGAGTTTGAGATAGACGTAACACGGGCGGGCCATGAAACGAGCGTAAGCCGGCCGCCCAAAAAGAGCATGATAAGGGCTTTTGATCTTGACTACTTCGAACATCAATGACTCGCACTTGTAATTAGACTCATATCCAAAGGCCACATCGAGCTTAATTCGCCCGATCGGATAAGCCGACTTTCCAGGGACGATCCCATGAAAAACCGTTGTTGAAGGAGGCAACATACTCTCTGACAGATTCATGTGACGGAACGTCTTGTAGTACTGTATGTTTATGCTGCTGCCTCCATCCATGAGAACCTTGGACAGAGTGTATCCTCCAACTTGCGGTGCCGCCACTAATGCCAAGCCGCCTGGACTGTCAACCCGGGGGGAATGATCCTCTCCGCTCCAGGTGATCGCGTGTTCGGACCAGTTAAGGTACCTAGGGACCGCTGGTTCAGCCATATTGACATCCCTGCTCTTGACCTTGCTGTCCTGTTTGCAGGTATTGGTGGTGAACACGTGGTATTGACCACAACTTAGTTGCCTCGGGTTTTTCTGAAAGATGCCTTGTCCATCGTGCTATTGGGGCTCCTTTCCTGAGTCGCCGCGCGCTTCGTCAGAGCTGCCAGGGACTCCAGGTGCGAGTGGCGGCTGTGTCGCCGGGCTTACCATAGCATGAGCCGGGACCTGCTGAGGGGGGCCATGACGTTCCTCGCAAGTACTCATCCCGAGCAAGACTCCGAGCTTAGAGTCCGAGTTGATGATGATCTCTTCTTCAATGGACGGCTCGTCCAGAGGATCGACCCGCTAAGAAGATTCGACAACGTCATAGCTTCGGTCGGCTTGACGCCGACCGGATTGAGCACATCGAGCCGGCTCGACGATGTTGGAGCAGATGTCCGGCTCAGGCACCGTCGCGCCGATCTTGCCGATGAAGACTTGGATCTTGCCGAAGGGTACCCGGTAACCATACTCAACTGAGCCGGCGTCGGGGCCCCAGCCAGAGTCGTCGATGTAGATCTTGCCGCGGCGGCTCTTGGTCATGCGACCGACCACATAACTCCCGAACCCTGGAAGGGCTCCCTTCGAGAACTCAACTCCACCGGGCGAGAGCCCCACGGTGGGCGCCAACTGTCGTGGTTTTATCAACCCGTCAGATGTCCTTGTAACAGGACTTAGGTGTGAGGCCATTGCCACTTGGTGGTGACTCGAAGGGGTTAAGCGAGAGAGAGAGTCGGGTTTACCCAGGTTTGGCCCCTCCTATGGAGGTAATAGCCTACGTCCTGCTTTTCGTGTATTGGATTGATAGATCTCAATTACAAGGGTGCGGAATCGCTAACCTAGCTATCGAGAGATTGTAACTTGAGAGTTTCGGCCTTAGGGTTTACAACAGAGTCCGGGTCATATTATGACCCGTGATTTACTATATCTCTAACTTATCTTGCACTTTTTAAGGAAACTTGAACTGGCGTCCTTGGCTTCATGGGCTTCGAGCCGCCATCTTCTGGTGGTGGGCTGTCCGGCGTCTTGACCAGCCGCCACGTTATTTATTTTGCACTTGAGACACGACCCATCTTGAACTGGGTCACAAGACTGTTGATGTGTTGACCCGGCCCAGTAGGGCGGGTTACACCGTGGAGTTATATCCCTGACAGTGCCCCTCGCGATAGAAAAAAAACAAAAAACGTGTTTTTTCCATTTCTGAGAGGCACGGCCGTGCCTCTCACGAAAGCAAAACCGTGCCTTTCGCATAAGCAAAACCGTGCCTCTCCAGAAAAAAGAAAACGCGTTTTTTCCCTTTCCGAGAGGCACGGTCGTGCCTCTCGCGAAAGCAAAACCGTGCCTCTCCAGAAAAAAAAACGCGTTTTTTCTTTCCGAGAGGCATGACCGTGCCTCTCGCGAAAGCGAAACCATGCCTCTCCCCGAAAAAAAGGCCACCATCCTCAAAAAAACTACCGCAAACAGCACACCTCGTATCTAACGAATCACCATCCTCAGATCGGGTTATTTTTTTGAGACAAGAGGGTGGCTCGAGATGGAAGAGGACGGGCGAATCACCGCACGGTGACGAGGGCGGGCTGAATAATATGGGGATAGGGCAGGCCGAAATAGGCCCATTGCAGCGATGACTTTCTTTTAACGAACCGTTTTTTAACTAATGGAGGGCACGGTGGGTAATTTGTAATGTAGTTTTAGGTGTAATTTAATGACGACGGGCGGACAGAAGCAATATCCACTTTATTATTAGGTAGAGATAGTGGTTTTGAGTTAGGTGCTACCAGGTTTTAGTCCCATAGTGGCTGTTTCGATGCAGTGGGTTTCCTGGTAATGCGTCGAACTCGGTTTCCTCCTCCCCTTCTTCTGTCTATCTTGAAACGGTGTATTTCTGTTCTAATAATGGAAAGGGTTGATACGTCCATTTTGCATCATGATTTCCTACTGTTATTTACTATGTTTTGTTGAATAATAATGCTTTAGGGAGTGATTCTAATGCCTTTTCTCTCATAATATGCAAGGTTTACACAAAGAGGGAGAATACCGGCAGCTGGAATTCTGGACCTAAGAAAAGCACATCAGAGTTACCTATTCTGCACAACTCCAATGAAGCTGAAATTTTACGGAGATTATTTTTGTATTTAATAAAAAATACTCGAGCAGAAAACTATCGGCGGGGGCCAGCCAGGTGGGCACAACCCACGAGGGCACGCCAGACCCCCTGGGCGCGCCCTGGTGTATCGTGGCCTCCTCGGCCCACCTTCGGTGCCCATCTTCTGGTATATAGTCACATTTGACCTAGAAAAAATCAAAGGAGGACTTTCGGGATGAAGCGCCACCGCCTCGAGGTGGAACTTGGGCAGGAGCACTTTTGCCCTCTGGCGGAGCGATTCCGCCGGGGGAACTTCCCTCCCGGAGGGGGAAATCGAAGCCATCGTCATCACCAACACCCCTCTCATCTTTGGGAGGCCAATCTTCATCAACATCTTCAACAGCACCATCTCCTCTCAAACCCTAGTTCATCTCTTGTGTTCAATCTCTGTACCGGAACCTCAGATTGGTACATGTGGGTGACTAGTAGTGTTGATTACCTAGCGTAGTTGATTACTATATAGTTTATTTGGTCGAAGATTATATGTTCAGATCCATTATGCTATTTAATACCCCTCTGATCTTGAGCATGATTATTATTTGTGACTAGTTACCTTTGTTCTTGAGGTCACGGGAGAAGTCATGTTGCAAGTAATCATGTGAATTTGATATGTGTTCGATATTTTGATGATATGTATGTTGTGATTCCCTTAGTGGTGTCATGTGAACATCGACTACATGACACTTCACCATTCATGGGCCTAAGGGAATGCATTGTGGAGTAGTTATTAGATGATGGGTTGCTAGAGTGAAAGAAGCTTAAACCCTAGTTTATGCGCTACTTCGTAAGGGGCTGATTTGGATCCAAACGTTTAATGCTATGGCTAGATTTTCTCTTAATACTTTTCTCGTAGTTGCGGATGCTTGTGAGGGGGTTAATCATAAGTGGGAGGTTGTTCAAGTAAGAACAGCACCCAAGCACCGGTCCACCCACATAACAAATTACCAAAGTAGCAAACACGAATCAAACCAACATGATAAAAGTGACTAGATGAAATTCCCGTGTACCCTCAAGAACACTTTGCCTATTACTAGAGATTGTTATGGCCTGTCCTTTGCCACAAAAGGATTGGGCTACCTTCCTGCACCTTGTCTACCATTACCGTTACTTGCTTGTTACCAATTACCTTGCTATCAAACTATCTGTTACCAAAAATTTCAGTGCTTGCAGAAATTACCTTGCTGAAAACCGTTTGTCATTTCCTTCTGCTCCTCGTTGGGTGATGACCCACAAGTATAGGGGATCTATCGTAGTCCTTTCGATAAGTAAGAGTGTCAAACCCAACGAGGAGCAAAAGGAAATGACAAGCAGTTTTCAGTAAGGTATTCTCTGCAAGCACTGAAATTATCGGTAACAGATAGTTTTGTGATAAGATAATTCGTAACGGATAGCAAGTAACAAATGTATCAAAGGTGCAGCAAGGTGGCCCAATCCTTTTTGTAGCAAAGGACAAGCCTGGACAAACTCTTATATAAAGCAAAGCGCTCCCGAGGACACATGGGAATTTATGTCAAGCTAGTTTTCATCATGCTCATATGATTCACGTTCGTTACTTTGATAATTTGATATGTGGGTGGACCGGTGCTTGGGTGCTGCCCTTACTTGGACAAGCCTCCCACTTATGATTAACCTCTCTCGCAAGCATCCGCAACTACAAAAAAGGAATTAAGATAAATCTAACCATAGCATGAAACATATGGATCCAAATCAACCCCTTACGAAGCAACGCATAAACTAGGGTTTAAGCTTCTATCACTCGAGCAACCCATCATCTACTTATTACTTCCCAATGCCTTCCCCTAGGCCCAAATAATGGTTAAGTGTCATGTAGTCGACGTTCACATAACACCACTAGAGGAAAGACAACATACATCTCATCAAAATATCGAACGAATACCAAATTCACATGATTACTTATAACAAGACTTATCCCATGTCCTCAGGAACAAACGTAATTACTCACAAAGCATATTCATGTTCATAATCAGAGGAGTATTAATTATCATTAAGGATCTGAACATATGATCTTCCACCAAGTAAACCAACTAGCATCAACTACAAGGAGTAATCAACACTACTAGCAACCCACAGGTACCAATCTGAGGTTTTGAGACAAAGATCGGATACAAGAGATGAACTAGGGTTTGGAGAGGAGATGGTGCTGGTGAAGATGTTGATGGAGATTGACCCCCTCTCTATGAGAGGATCGTTGGTGATGACGATGGCTTCGATTTCCCCCTCCGGGAGGGAAGTTTCCCCGGCAGAACAGCTCCGCCGGAGCCCTAGATTGCTTCTGCCCAGGTTCCGCCTCGAGACGGCGGCGCTTCGTCCCGAAAGCTCTCCTCTGATTTTTTTTCCAGGTCAAAACCCTCCATATAGCAGAAGATGGGCACCGGAGGCCTGCCAGGGGGCCCACAAGCCACAGGGGCGCGCCCAGGGGGGGTAGGGCGCGCCCCCAGGCTTGTGACCTCCTGGTGGGTCCCCTCTAGTATTTCTTTCGCCCAATATTTTTTATATATTCCAAAATAATTCTCCGTAACTTTTCAGGACTTTTGGAGTTGTGCAGAATAGGTCTCTCATATTTGCTCCTTTTCCAGTCCAGAATTCCAGCTGCCGGCATTCTCCCTCTTCATGTAAACCTTGTAAAATAAGAGAGAAAAGGCATAAGTATTGTACCATAATGTGTAATAACAGCCCATAATGCAATAAATATCAATATAAAAGCATGATGCAAAATGGACGTATCAACTCCCCCAAGCTTAGACCTCGCTTGTCCTCAAGCGAAAGCCGAGATCGATAAATATGTCCGCATGTTTAGAGATAGAGGTGTCGATAAAATAAAATACGTACATGAGAGCATCATGATCATCTTTAAAGCAGCCATACTTATTGATATATAATTTCTTATACTAGAGTAACAATTCATTCACAAGGTAGAGTATGAATCAAGAACTCTATTGAGAACCAACAAACTATGATCTCAGTCATTGAAGCAATTGCAATTTATCATAACATCGGAAAGAGTCAATATAAGAGCTTATAAAGCAAATCCACATACTCAATCATCTTTTAGTCTTTCATAATTGCTAACACTCACGCGGTACTTATGAGGTCAAAGCTTCAATTGGACACAGAGAAAGATAGGGGCTTATAGTTTTGCGTCCCAATTATTTACCTCAAGGGTAATGTCAACAGAAATAACTCATGATCACCCACATCCGAGTGGATATATGTGTCTAGATCATTCCCCAACACATGACGCTTGCCAAGGGAGAAAGGCGAAATAAAGGAAGTGGTGAGGATCACCACGACTCTTGCATAAAGGTAAGTACTAGAAAGTAAAAGTAACAGACAGGCCCTTCGCAGAGGGAAGCAGAGGTTGTCATGCACTTTTATAATTGGATGCGCTATCTCTTAATGCAAAAGAACGTCACTTTATATTGCCGCTTGTGATAAAGAACTTCATTATGCAGTCTGTCGCTTTTATTTCTTCCATATCACAAGTTCGTATAAAGTTTATTTTCCTCACACTAATATATCATACATATTTAGGGAGCAAATTTTTTTATTGCTTGCACCGATGACAACTTACTTGAAGGATCTTACTCAATCCATAGGTAGGTATGGCGGACTCTCATGGCAAAACTGGTTTAAGGATGTTTGGATGCACAAGTAGTATCTCTACTTGGTGCGGAAGTTTTGGCTAGTATGAGGTGGAAGCAAGCGTCACATGTTAAAGGATCCCTGACAATATAACTTCTATTCGGAAATAAGCAAACATAACTCATTATGTTGTCTTCCTTGTCCAACATCAACTTCTTAGCATATAATATTTTAATGAGTGCTCACAATCATAAAAGATGTCCAAGATAATATATTTATATGTGAACCTCTCTTTCTTTATTACTTCCTTTTAATTGCAACAATGAACAATTGCTATGTTTGTCGACTCACAACAAATTTCAATCGACATACTTCCTATATGTGAAGTCATCACTCCCCATAAGATCATCATATATACTCTTTGCTTTTATTCTATACTTCTTTTATTTCTATTTCTCAAGATCATAACAAGCAAGCAGAGCCCTCAACTCAAAACTACTTTTTATTATATAACTC
This sequence comes from Elymus sibiricus, assembly GCA_039707655.1. Classification (NCBI taxonomy): domain Eukaryota; kingdom Viridiplantae; phylum Streptophyta; class Magnoliopsida; order Poales; family Poaceae; genus Elymus; species Elymus sibiricus. The sequence goes on along the minus strand of CM077665.1, from coordinate 211,808,218 downwards.
TCGGACTCGTTTACATAGGGGGAACATAAAGCAAAACTCAAAAATAGATCACACTAAAACTTTATTCTACTAGATCAAGATATAACCAAAAGGATCGAACTGAGAAAAACGATAAAAGTGAAAGATGTGAAGGTGATACGATACCGGGGCACCTCCCCCAAGCTTGGCACAAGCCAAGGGGAGTGCCCATGCCCATGTGTTTAGTTGTCTTTCTTCAGAGGTGGTGATGTTGGAGTTGTTGATGAGGTTGGAAGCTTGTCCTCCGTGTTCCAAGGCATAGGCTCACCATCGTAAAAAGATGAACAGGTCTTCGGGATCCTCAAATCTGCAGCCAAACTCATTCTCTTAAATCTGTATTCATACTCACAGTTTTGGTTTTGCAGGTCATAGATCTGGGCTTGGAGATGCTCGATTTTCTCGTAAAGCTTGAAGATGTGCTCCCCGATGTCCTTGGCGTCCAGCTTGTGTTTATGGGTAAACTCCGCGATCATCATGTGATTGGCATTGAGTCCGCGTTCCACCATCCCTTGGCACTTGAAGACTTGCTGCTCCATTGCTTCGAGCCTTGTTTCCACACTTCCGGTCTTCTTTGGCCCCTCTACATCACGGATGTGCAGCACCCCCTCACGCATCTCAATGGTTTGGGGGTGTTGCAGCACCTCCGCAAGGTAGGGGTTGATGACCTTCTCGAAGAACTTGTCCTTCGAAGCACTTGGGGACGTCATGGCGATCTAAATCTGTCCGGAAAAACAACAAAAAACAAGAACAGAGGATTTTTCCATGGTACGGTGGTCAAAACCTTCGGGAGATTATATAATGAATTTTTACCGACCTAAAGGAGTGTACCACAAGAAAACAGAGTCCGGAGGGTACACGGGGTGGCCACAAGCCACAGGGGCGCACCCAGGGGGGTAGGGCGCGCCCCCCTGGCTTGTCGCCTCCTCGTGCACTTTTCGGAGTACTTTAAATTTTCCTAATTTATTAAATATTCCAAAATAGAGAAAAATTGCTATTGGAAAAGTTTTGGAGTCGGTTTGCTTACCGTACCACATACCTATTCCTTTTTGGAGTCTGAAACGTTCTGGTAGGTCTCCCTAATGTACTCCTCCGGAGTTATGGTATTGATAATATTGGTTTCAACATTTATAGGAGTACCTGAGATATAATGTTTGATTCTTTGCCCGTTTACCACTTTCGGATTTGTGCCTTCGGCGTTGTTGATCTTGATGGCACCGGAACGATGCACTTCCTCGATAATGTAAGGCCCTTCCCATTTAGAGAGAAGTTTTCCTGCAAAAAATCTTAAACGAGAATTGTATAGCAAGACATTGTCACCTACATTGAATTCACGCTTTTGTATCCTTTTATCATGCCATCTCTTAACCTTTTCTTTAAACAACTTGGCATTCTCATAGGCCTGGGTTCTCCAATCATCAAGTGAGCTAATGTCAAATAACCTCTTCTCACCAGCAAGTTTGAAATCATAGTTGAGCTCTTTAATTGCCCAATAAGCTTTATGTTCTAGTTCAAGAGGTAAGTGACATGCTTTACCATAAACCATTTTATACGGAGACATACCCATAGGGTTTTTGTAAGCAGTTCTATAAGCCCATAATGCATCATCAAGTTTCTTAGACCAATTCTTTCTAGATCTATTAACAGTCTTTTGCAAGATCAATTTAATTTCTCTATTGCTTAATTCTACTTGACCACTAGACTGAGGATGATAAGGATATGCAATTCTATGATTAACATCATACTTAGCAAGCAATTTACGGAAAGCACCATGAATAAAGTGTGAACCACCATCAGTCATTAAATATCTAGGGACTCCAAATCTAGGGAAAATAACTTCTTTAAGCATTTTAATAGAAGTGTTATGATCATCACTACTAGTTGGAATAGCTTCTACCCACTTAGTAACATAATCAATAGCAACTAGAATATGAGTATACCCGTTGGACTTTGGAAAAGGTCCCATATAATCAAAACCCCAAACATCAAATGGTTCAATAACAAGAGAGTAATTCATAGGCATTTCCTGACATCTACTAATATTACCAATTCTTTGACATTCATCACAAGACAAGACAAACTTACGAGCATCCTTGAAGAGAGTAGGCCAATAAAAACCAGATTGTAATATCTTGTGTGCAGTTCTATCTCCAGCGTGGTGTCCTCCGTAGGCCTCGGAGTGACACTTGTGTAAGATCTATTCCTGTTCATGCTCAGGTACACAACGTCTAATAACACCATCCACTCCTTCCTTATAAAGTTGTGGATCATCCCAAAAGTAATGTCTTAAATCATAGAAGAACTTTTTCTTTTGTTGGTATGTGAAACTAGGTGGTATAAATTTAGCAACAATGTAATTAGCATAATCAGCATACCATGGAGCATTACGTGAAGCATTTATGACAACTAATTGTTCATCAGGAAAGCTATCATCAATAGGTAGTGGGTCATCAAGAACATTTTCTAACCTAGACAAGTTATCTGCTACGGGGTTCTCAGCACCCTTTCTGTCAATAATATGCAAATTAAATTCTTGTAGCAGAAGAACCCATCTAATAAGTCTATGTTTAGCATCTTTATTTTCCATAAGATATTTAATAGCAGCATGATCAGTGTGAACAGTTACTTTGGAATCAACAATGTAAGGTCTGAACTTATCACAAGCAAACACAACTGCTAAAAATTCCTTTTTAGTGGTAGCATAGTTTCTTTGAGCACTATCTAGAGTTTTACTAGCATAATGGATAACATTTAATTTCTTATCAACTCTTTGTCCTAGAACAGCACCAACGGCATAATCACTAGCATCACACATTATTTCAAAGGGTAGGTTCCAATCAGGTGGTTGAACAACAGGTGCAGTGATCAAGGCTTTCTTAAGGATTTCAAATGCTTCTACACAATCATCATCAAAAACAAAAGGAACATCTTTTTGCAAGAGATTAGTGAGAGGCCTTGTAATTTTAGAGAAGTCTTTAATAAATCTCCTATAGAAACCAGCATGACCAAGGAAACTTCTTATACCTTTGATATCCGTGGGACACAACATTTTTTCAATAGCATCAACTTTAGCTTTATCAACTTCAATACCTCTTTCGGAGATTTTGTGTCCCAAGACAATACCCTCATTAACCATAAAGTGGCACTTCTCCCAATTCAAGACAAGATTAGTTTCTTCACATCTCTGCAAAACTCGATCAAGGTTGCTCAAGCAATCATCAAAAGAAGTTCCGTAAACGGAGAAATCATCCATGAAAACCTCAACAATCTTTTCACAAAAGTCAGAGAATATAGCAGTCATACATCTTTGAAAGGTAGCAGGTGCATTGCATAAACCAAAAGGCATACGTCTATAAGCAAAGGTACCGAAAGGGCAAGTAAAAGTGGTCTTCTCTTGGTCCTCTTTTGACACAGGTATTTGAGAAAAACCAGAATAACCATCTAGAAAGCAAAAGTGTGTGTGTTTGGATAGTATTTCTAGCATTTGATCAATAAAAGGTAGAGGGTAATGATCTTTCCTAGTAGCTTTGTTTAATTTCCTAAAATCAATTACCATTCTATATCCTGTAACAACTCTTTGCGGGATCAATTCATTTTTATCATTAGGAACAACGGTAATACCTCCTTTCTTAGGGACACAATGAACGGGACTAACCCATCTACTATCAGCAATAGGATAAATTATACCTGCCTTCAGAAGCTTTAATATTTCATTTCTTACCACTTCTTTCATTTTAGGATTTAACCGTCGTTGGTGATCAACAACTGGTTTAGCATCAGGCTCCATATTAATTTTATGCTGACATAGAGTGGGACTAATGCCCTTAAGATCATCAAGAGTATATCCAATAGCAGCACGGTGCTTCTTCAGAGTTTTCAATAATCTCTTTTCTTCATGCTTTGAAAGCTTAGCACTAATAATAACAGGATGTATCTTCTTTTCATCAAGATAGGCATATTTCAGAGTATCCGGTAATTGTTTAAGCTCAAACACGGGATCACCCTTGGGTAGAGGAGGATCCCCAAGTATTTCAATAGGCAGGTTGTGTTTAAAAATAGGATGCTGATCAAAGAAAATCTTACCTATTTCATTCCTTTCATTCATATGCATATCGTTTTCATGGTCTAGCAAATATTGTTCTAAGGGGTCAGTAGGAGGCACAACAATAGAAGCAAGACCAATAATTTCATCCTTACTAGGCAATTCTTTATCATGGGGTTGTCTACGAAATTTAGAGAAATTGAATTCATGAGACACATCCCCAAAACTTACAGTAACAGTTTCTTTCTCACAATCTATCTTAGCATTAACAGTATTCAAGAAAGGTCTACCAAATATAATGGGACAAAAATCATCTTGTGGGGAACCAAGAACAAGAAAATCACTAGGATATTTTATTTTCCCACACAAGACTTCAACATCTCTAACAATCCCAACTGGTGATATAGTATCTCTATTAGCAAGCTTAATGGTAACATCAATTTCTTATAACTCAGCTGGTGCAATATCATTCATAATTTCTTGATATAAGGTAAAGGGAATTGCACTCACACTAGCACCCACATCACATAAGCCATGATAACAATGATCTCTTATTTTAACAGAAACAACAGGCATGCCAACAATACGTCTATGTTTATCTTTAGTATCAGGTCTAGCAATTCTAGCAGCTTCATCACAGAAATGAATAACATGCCCATCAATATTATCAACCAAGAGATCTTTAACCATAGCAATACTAGGTTCAACTTTAATTTGTTCAGGGGGTGTAGGTGTTCTAACATAGCTCTTACGAACCGCAGTTGAAGCTTTAGCATGTTCCTTTATTCTAACAGGGAAGGGTGGTTTCTCAATATAAGCAGCAGGAATAACAGGATCACCATTATAAATAATAGTTTCTTCTTCAACTTTAATAGGTTCAACTACTTTCACTTCAATGGGAGGATGATATTTAAACCACTTCTCCTTAGGGAGATCAACATGAGCAGCAAATGATTCACAGAAAGAAGCTACTATCTCAGAGTCAAGTCCATATTTAGTGCTAAATTCACGAAAAGCATCGGTGTCTATAAAAGATTTAACATAATCAAACTTAAGGTTTATACCTGACTATTTATCTTCGTCGAGTTCCCAATCTTCAGAGTTGCGTTTAATTCTTTCCAATAAGTCCCATTTGAATTCAATATCTTTCTTCATAAAGGAACTAGTACAAGAAGTATCGAGCATGGATTGATCATTACGAGAAAGCCGAGCATAAAAATTCTGAATAATGACTTCTCTTGAGAGCTCATGATTGGGGCATGAATATAACATTGACTTAAGCCTCCCCCAAGCTTGAGCAATACTTTCTCCTTCACGAGGCCAAAAATTACAAATATAATTCTGATCACGATGAACCAGATGCATAGGATAAAATGTCTGATGAAATTCCAATTTCAATCGGTTGTAGTTCCATGATCCAATATCATCACATAGCCTATACCATGTCAATGCCTTCTCCTTCAAAGATAAAGGAAAGACCTTCTTCTTGACATCATCCTCGGGCAAACCTGCAAGCTTAAATAATCCACAAACTTCATCCACATAGATTAGATGCAAATCAGGATGTAGTGTTCCATCTCCTGCATAAGGATTAGCTAGCAGTTTCTCTATCATACCCGAAGGAATTTCATAATAAATATTTTCAATAGGTTCAGTAGGTTGAGGAGCAACTCTTTGTGCTTCCGGTCGAGGTGAAGATACCCCGAACAAGCCCCTCAAAGGATTATTTTCCATAGTAACAAGTGACAGTAAATTTCAGCACACTATATAAAATTTTCCTTACCAAATTCCACTCACCAAAGGCACTTCACTCCCCGGCAACGGCGCTAGAAAAGAGTCTTGATGACCCACAAGTATAGGGGGTCCATCATAGTCCTTTCGATAAGTAAGAGTGTCAAACCCAACGAGGAGCAGAAGGAAATGACAAACAGTTTTCAGAAAGGTATTCTCTGCAAGCCCTGAAATTATCGGTAACAGATAGTTTTGTGATAAGATAATTCGTAATGGATAGCAAGTAACAAATGTAGCAAAGGTGCAGCAAGGTGGCCCAATCCTTTTTGTAGCAAAGGACAAGCCTGGACAAACTCTTATATAAAGCAAAGCGCTCCCGAGGACACATGGGAATTTCTGTCAAGCTAGTTTTCATCATGCTCATATGATTCGCGTTCGTTACTTTGATAATTTGATATGCGGGTGGACCGGTGCTTGGGTGCTGCCCTTACTTGGACAAGCCTCCCACTTATGATTAACCTCTCTCGCAAGCATCCGCAACTACAAAAAAGGAATTAAGATAAATCTAACCATAGCATGAAACATATGGATCCAAATCAGCCCCTTACGAAGCAACGCATAAACTAGGGTTTAAGCTTCTGTCACTCTAGCAACCCATCATCTACTTATTACTTCCCAATGCCTTCCCCTAGGCCCAAATAATGGTGAAGTGTCATGTAGTCGACGTTCACATAACACCACTAGAGGAAAGACAACATACATCTCATCAAAATATCGAACGAATACCAAATTCACATGATTACTTATAACAAGACTTATCCCATGTCCTTAGGAACAAACGTAATTACTCACAAAGCATATTCATGTTCATAATCAGAGGAGTATTAATTATCATTAAGGATCTGAACATATGATATTCCACCAAGTAAACCAACTAGCATCAACTACAAGGAGTAATCAACACTACTAGCAACCCACATGTACCAATCTGAGGTTTTGAGACAAAGATCGGATACAAGAGATGAACTAAGGTTTGGAGAGGAGATGGTGCTGGTGAAGATGTTGATGGAGATTGACCCCCTCTCGATGAGAGGATCGTTGGTGATGACGATGGCTTCGATTTCCCCCTCCGGGAGGGAAGTTTCCCCGACAAAACAGCTCCGCCGGAGCCCTAGATTGCTTCTGCCCAGGTTCCGCCTCGAGACGGCGGCGCTTCATCCCGAAAGCTCTCCTCTGATTTTTTCCAGGTCAAAACCCTCCATATAGCAGAAGATGGGCACCGGAGGCCTGCCAGGGGGCCCACAAGCTAGAGGGGCGCGCCTAGGGGGGTAGGGCATGCCCCCCAGGCTTGTGACCTCCTGGTGGGTCCCCTTTGGTATTTCTTTCGCCCAATATTTTTTATATATTCCAAAATAATTCTCCGTAACTTTTCAGGACTTTTGGAGTTGTGCAGAATAGGTCTCTCATATTTGCTCCTTTTCCAGTCCAGAATTCCAGCTGCCGGCATTCTCCCTCTTCATGTAAACCTTGTAAAATAAGAGGGAAAAGGCATAAGTATTGTACCATAATGTGTAATAACAGCCCATAATGCAATAAATATCAATATAAAAGCATGATGCAAAATGGACGTATCATTGGGTTCGACACTCTTACTTATCGAAAGGACTATGATTGATCCCCTATACTTGTGGGTCATCAAGACTCTTTTCTGGCGCCGTTGCCGGGGAGTGAAGCGCTCTTGGTAAGTGGAAATCGTTAACGAATAAACTTATACTACGTGCTGAAATTTATTGCTACTTGCTACTATGGAAAACAATCCTTTGAGGGGTTTGTTCGGGGTATCTTCACCTCGATCGAAACCACAATTAGTTGCCCCTCAACCAACTGCACCTACTGAAAATATTGGCTATGAAATTCCTTCGGGTATGGTAGAACAACTACTTGCTAAACCTTATGCAGGAGATGGAACTGAACATCCTGATATGCACCTCTTATATGTGAACGAAATTTGTGGATTATTTAAGATTGCAGGTTTACCCGGAGATGAAGTTAAGAGGAAGGTTTTCCCTTTATCTTTGAAGGGAAAATCATTAACATGGTATAGGCTATGTGATGATCTTGGATCGTGGAACTGGAATCGTTTGCAATTGGAATTCCACCAAAAGTTTTATCCCATGCATCTAGTTCATCGTGATCGGAATTATATATATAATTTTTGGCCTCGTGAAGGAGAAAGCATCGCTCTAGCTTGGGGGAGCCTTAAGTCAATGTTATATTCATGCCCCAATCATGACATTCCGAGACAAGTTATCATTCACAATATGCTCGGCTTTCTCATAATGATCAATCCATGCTCGATACTTCTTGTGCTGGTTCTTATATGAAGAAGACTATTGAATTCAAGTGGGACCTCTTAGAAAGGATTAAACGCAACTCTGAAGATTGGGAACTCGACGAAGGTAATGAGTCAGGTATAAAGCTTGAATTTGATTGTGTTAAATCTTTTATGAATACCGATACTTTTCATAAGTTTAGCACTAAATATGGACTTGACTCTGAGATAGTAGCCTCTTTCTATGAAGCATTTGCTACTCACGTTGACCTCCCTAAGGAGAAGTGGTTTAAATATCATCCCCCTATTAAAGAAGAAATTAAAGAACCGGTCATAGCTAAAGAAGAAACCATCTTTTACAATGTTGATCCAGTTGTGCCTACCGCTTATATTGAAAAACCACCTTTCCCTGTTAGGATAAAGGAACATGCTAAGGTATCAACTATGGTTCGTAAGAGTAATATAAGAGCACCTAAACCCCCTGAACAAATTAAAGTAGAACCTAGTATTGCTATGGTTAAAGATCTCTTGGTAGAAAATATTGATGGACATGTTATCTACTTTTGTGATGAAGCTGCTAGAATTGCTAAACCCGATGAAAAAGATAAACATAGACCCATAGAAGGCATGCCTGTTGTCTCAGTCAAAATAGGAGATCATTGCTATCATGGTTTATGTGATTTGGGTGCTACTGTGAGTGCTATCGCTTTTACTCTATACCAAGAAATTATGGATGAAATAGCACCTGCTGAAATAGAAGACATTGATGTTACTATTAAACTTTCTAATAGAGACACTATCACACCACTTGGGATTGTTAGAGATGTTGAAGTCTTGTGTGGGAAAGTAAAATACCCTACTGATTTTCTAGTCCTTGGTTCCCCACAAGATGACTTTTGTCCCATTATCTTTGGTAGACCTTTCTTGAGCACCGTCAATGCTAAGATAGATTGTAAAAAACAAACTGTCAGTGTCAGTTTTGGTAGTGTGTCTCATGAGTTTAATTTTTCCAAGTTTAGTAGACAACCCCATGATAAAGCGTTATCTAGTAAGGATGAAATAATTGGTCTTGCTTCTATTGCCGTGCCTCCCACTGATCCATTGGAACAATATTTGCTTGACCATGAAAATGATATGCATTTGCGTGAAAGAAATGAAATAGATAAAATTTTCTTTGAACAACAACCTCTCCTGAAACACAATTTGCCTATTGAAAATCTTGGAGGTCTTCCTCCACCTAAAGGTGATCCTGTGTTTGAATTGAAACAATTGCCTGACACTTTGAAGTATGCTTATCTTGATGAGAAAAAGATATATCCTGTTATTATTAGTGCTAACCTTTCAGAACATGAAGAAGAGAGATTATTGAAAGTTCTAAGAAAGCACCGGGCTGCTATTGGATATACTCTTGATGATCTTAAGGGCATTAGTCCCACTCTATGTCAGCACAAGATTAATATGGAACCTGATGCTAAACCCGTTGTTGATCACCAACGGCGTTTGAATCCTAAGATGAAGGGAGTGGTAAGAACTGAAATATTAAAGCTTCTGGAAGCAGGTATAATCTATCCCATAGCTGATAGTAGATGGGTAAGTCCCGTTCATTGTGTCCCTAAGAAAGGAGGTATTACCGTTGTTCCTAATGATAAGAATGAACTCATTCCATAAAGAATTGTCACTGGCTATAGAATGGTAATTGATTTTAGAAAATTAAATAAAGCTACTAGGAAAGACCATTACCCTCTGCCTTTCATTGATCAAATGCTAGAAAGATTATCTAAGCACACACACTTTTGTTTCCTAGATGGATATTCTGGTTTCTCTCAAATACCTGTGTCACAATCCGATCAAGAGAAAACCACCTTTACTTGCCCTTTTGGAACCTATGCTTATAGATGTATGCCTTTTGGTTTATGCAATGCATCTTCTACCTTTCAAAGATGTATGAATGCTATATTCTCTGATTTTTGTGAAAAGATTGTGGAGGTTTTCATGGACGATTTTTCTTTTTACGGAACTTCTTTTGATGATTGCTTATGCAACCTTGATCGAGTTTTGCAGAGATGTGAACAAACTAATCTCGTCTTGAATTGGGAGAAGTGCCACTTTATTTTTAATGACGGCATTGTCTTGGGGCAAAAAATATCTAAACGAGGTATTGAGGTGGATAAAGCTAAAGTTGATGCAATTGAGAAAATGCCATGTCCTAAAGATATTAAAGGTATTCGAAGTTTCCTTGGTCATGCTGGTTTTTATAGGAGGTTCATTAAAGACTTCTCTAAAATTTCTAGGCCTCTTACTAATCTTTTGCAAAAGGATATTCCTTTTGTTTTTGATGATGATTGTGTGGAAGCCTTTGAAACACTCAAGAAAGCCTTAACCTCTGCACCTATCGTACAACCACCTGATTGGAACTTGCCTTCTGAAATTATGTGTGATGCTAGTGATTATGCTGTTGGTGCTGTCCTAGGACAAAGAGTTGATAAGAAATTGAATGTTATCCATTATGCTAGTAAAACTCTAGACAGTGTCCAACAAAATTATGCTACAACTGAAAAAGAATTTTTAGCAGTTGTGTTTGCTTGTGATAAATTTAGATCCTATATTGTTGATTCCAAAGTTATTGTTCACACCGATCATGCTGCTATAAAATACCTTATGGAAAAGAAAGATGCTAAACCTAGACTCATTAGGTGGGTTCTCTTGCTTCAAGAATTTGAATTACACATCGTTGATAGGAAGGGAGCTGAGAACCCCGTAGCTGATAACTTGTCTAGGTTAGAAAATATTCTTGATGACCCACCACCTATTGATGATAGTTTCCCTGACGAATAGTTAGATGCAATAAATGTTTCTCAAAACACACCTTGGTATGCTGATTATGCTAACTACATTGTCGCTATATATATACCACCTAGCTTCACATACCAACAAAAGAAAAAAAATCTATGACTTTAGACATTCTTTTGGGATGACCCACATCTTTATAAAGAAGGAGTAGATGGTATTATGAGACGTTGTGTACCTGAGCATGAACAGGAACAAATCCTATGGAAATGTCATTCCGAAGCTTATGGAGGACATCATGCGGGAGATAGAACTGCTCACAAGGTATTGCAATCTGGTTTTTATTGGCCTGCTCTCTTCAAGGATGCCCGTAAGTTTGTCTTGTCTTGTGATGAATGTCAAAGAATTGGTAATATCGGTAAGCTTCAAGAAATGCCTATGAATTATTCACTTGTTGTTGAACCATTTGATGTTTGGGGTTTTGATTATATGGGGCCTTTTCCTTACTCCAACGGGTACACTCATATTTTGGTTGCTGTTGATTATGTCACTAAGTGGGTAGAAGCTATTCCAACTAGTAGTGCTGATCACCACACCTCTATTAAAATGCTTAAAGAGGTTATCTTCCCGAGGTTTGGAATCCCTAGATATTTAATGACCGATGGTGGTTCACACTTTATCCATGGTGCTTTCCGTAAGATGCTTGCTAAATATGATGTTAACCATAGAATTGCATCACCCTATCATCCTCAATCTAGTGGTCAAGTAGAAGTTAGCAATAAAGAAATAAAATTAATATTACAAAAAACTGTCAATAGGTCTCGTAAGAATTGGTCTAAGAAATTAGATGATGCACTGTGGGCCTATAGAACTGCTTATAAAAATCCTATGGGTATGTCTCCATACAAAATGGTATATGCGAAAGCTTGTCATTTGCCTCTAGAATTAGAACACAAAGCATTTTGGGCAATTAAAGAACTTAACTATGATTTCAAACTTGCCGGTGAGAAGAGGCTATTTGATATTAGCTCACTAGATGAATGGAGAACCCAAGCCTATGAAAATGCCAAGCTATTCAAAGAAAAAGTAAAAAGATGGCATGACAAAAGAATCCAAAAGCGGGAATTCAAAATAGGAGACTATGTTCTTTTGTTCAACTCTCGTTTAAGAATTTTTGCAGGAAAGCTTCTCTCCAAATGGGAAGGACCATATATTACCAAAGAGGTTTACCGTTCTGGAGCTATCAAGATTAATAACGCCGAAGGTACTAACCCGAAGGTGGTCAATGGACAAAGAATTAAGCATTATATCTCAGGTACGCCTATTAACGTTGAAAGCAATGTTATCCAAACCATGACACCGGGGGAACACATAAAAGAAACCTTCCGGAACACTCCAGAATTCTGAAAAATAGGAGGTACGTGATACGGTAAGTAAACGGACTCCGAAAAATCCACAAAAATATTTTTTGTCAGTTTTGGAATATTAGAAAATTTTGGAAATAAAAAAAATAAACCGGAAGGTGATCGAGGTGAGCACGATACACCAGGGCGTGCCAGGCACCCCTGGGCGCGCCCTGGTGGGTTGTGCCCACCTCGGACACCTTCCCGACTCCGTTTTCCTTCCATATGCTTGTTTCCCAAGAATAAAAATTCTCTATATATACCCCCGGCTGTTTTGACGACCGCATCGCAGAAAAATCCTCTGTTCTTGTTTCGCGTTGTTTCCCTGACAGATCTGAAAATATGTCGTCTCAAGATTCGGAGGGGGAGAGCCATGTTGATCCCGATGTTTCGGACCCAAAGATCTTTAGGGAAATTTACCCCTATCTATGGACCTTGGAGGAAGAAGAAGATGCTACCATGAAGGACACAAAAGATGATAGCCCTGAGGAAGAGGATGATCCATTACCTCGACCCGGAGACATGCATGTGGAGTTTAAGAAATCAAGCCTCCCTAGAAGATACAAACCTAAGGTGCAATTTATCCCATCTCGTTTTCTGTAGGAGAGCAAGGTGGCATTGTGCAAAAAGATATTAAAGCTTGAGTTGGAGAATGATGATCTAAGGGAGGAAAACTTTATGCTTAAATATAAGTTAAATAAGAAGGCTTCTTCAACACCGCCACCTTCTTCTTCACCACCACCAAAGAAGACTTGAGCACACGGGTATGGGCACTCCCCTTGGCTTGAGCCAATCTTGGGGGAGGTGCCCCGGTATCGTATCACCACCACTTTTATTCACATTTACCTATTTTAGCTCGATCTTTAGTTTCCCTTAGTTTAGTTGAATAAAAGTTTAGCATGATCTATTTTCGTGTGTTAGTTTCGTGGCCTATCTATCTATGTAATCGAGTGAGAGTTATATAATAAAGTTTAGTTTGAGTTTTTGCCTCTCCACTTTCTTGTTGCAATCAAAATAAAGGAAAAGAATCATATGCTAATCTTATGGTGAGTAATGACATCACATAAGGAAAAGTATAAGTAGTAAAATTTGTTGGAGATTGACAAACATAGCATTGGTCAATGATGCAATTCATGAAAGAATTAATAAGGGAAAAGAATATTCACATGCAAATACACTATATTGGACATCTTTTGTGATTGTGAGCCCCCATCAAATATTATATGTCAAAATTGTTGACGTTGGACAAGGAAGACAACGTAATGATTTATGCTTGTTCATATCCACATAGAAGTTATATTGTCATAGATCCTTCAACATGTGGTGCTTGCTCAATATCCTTGCTAGCCAAAAATTCCGCACTCAGTAGAGATACTACTTGTGCATCCAAAAACCCAAACCCCAATTCATTCTTTGAGTGTCCACCATACCTACCTATGGATCGAGAAAGATCCTTCAAGTAAGTTGTCATCGATGCAATAAGGCAATAAAAATTGCTTCTAAAAGTGTTTTGATCAATTAGTGTAAGAGAAAATTGAGCGCTATACGAACTTATGATGGCAAAGTAATAAAAGCGACGGACTGCATAATAAAGGTTGCTATCATAGGGGGAAATATAGCGTGACGTTCTTTTACATTAAGGGATTGGGCATACAAACCAATAAGCGCATGACAACCTCTGCTTCCCTCTGCGAAGGGCCTATCTTTTACTTTCATGTTTTTACTTTTATGCAAGAGTCAAAGTATTCTACCCTATTCCTTTTTACTTTTTCTTTTTGCAAACATCATTTGGTGAGGAAAGATCTAGGCACATATACCCAGTTGGATATGAGTGGGCATGAGTTATTATTGTTGACATCACCCTTGAGGTGAATACGTTGGGAGGCGAAACTATAAGCCCCTATCTTCCTATGTGTCCGGTTGAAACTTTTTGTTCATGGGTATGCCGTGAGTGTTATCAATCATAGAAGACTAAATGATGGTTAAGTATGTGGACTTGCCAAAAGGCTCCGACATGAGACCCTTCCTGAAAATATGATGAATTGTAGTTGCAAAGTTGACTGAGAACATAGTTTGTTGGTTTTCAATAAGATTTATGCTTCATACTTCTATGTTGTGATGAATTGTTACTTGTTCATAAGAAGCTATATGATAAAAATGTGTTGAATAAATTTTATGATAGAGTTTGTTGATGTTATATTGATAAGCATGATGCTTCTATGTTCGTATTTTGTTTTTATCGACACCTCTCTCTCAAACCATGTGAACATGCTTTTCAACATTGGCTTTCGCTTGAGGACAAGCGAGGTCTAAGCTTGGGGGAGTTGATACGTCCATTTTGCATCATGATTTCCTACTGTTATTTACTATGTTTTGTTGAATAATAATGCTTTAGGGAGTGATTCTAATGCCTTTTCTCTCATAATATGCAAGGTTTATACAAAGAGGGAGAATACCGGCAGCTGGAATTCTAGACCTAAGAAAAGCACATCAGAGATACCTATTCTGCACAACTCCAATGAAGCTGAAATTTTACGGAGATTATTTTTGTATTTAATAAAAAATACTGGAGCAGAAAACTACCGGAGGGGGCCAGCCAGGTGGGCACAACCCACCACGACGCGCTAGACCCCCCTGAGCGCGCCCTGGTGTATCGTGGCCTCCTCGGCCCACCTCCGGTGCCCATCTTCTAATATATAGTCACATTTGACCTAGAAAAAAAATCAAAGGAGGACTTTCGGGATGAAGCGCCGCCGCCTCGAGGCGGAACTTGGGCAGGAGCACTTTTGCCCTCCGGCGGAGCGATTCCGCCGGGGGAACTTCCCTCCCGGAGGGGGAAATCGAAGCCACCGTCATCACCAACACCCCTCTCATCTTTGGGAGGCCAATCTTCATCAACATCTTCAACAACACCATCTCCTCTCAAACCCTAGTTCATCTCTTGTGTTCAATCTTTGTACCAGAACCTCAGATTGGTACCCGTGGGTGACTAGTAGTGTTGATTACATTGCGTAGTTGATTACTATATGGTTTATTTGGTGGAAGATTATATGTTCAGATCCATTATGCTATTTAATACCCCTCTGATCTTGAGCATGATTATTATTTGTGAGTAGTTACCTTTGTTCTTGAGGTCACGGGAGAAGTCATGTTGCAAGTAATCATGTGAATTTGATATGTGTTCGATATTTTGATGATATATATGTTGTGATTACCTTAGTGGTGTCATGTGAACGTCGACTACATGACACTTCACCATTCATGGGCCTAAGGGAATGCATTGTGGAGTAATTATTAGATGATGGGTTGCTAGAGTGACAGAAGCTTAAACCCTAGTTTATGCGCTACTTCGAAGGGGCTGATTTGGATTCAAACGTTTAATGCTATGGTTAGATTTTATCTTAATACTTTTCTCGTAGTTGCGGATGCTTGCGAGGGGGTTAATCATAAGTGGGAGGTTGTTCAAGTAAGAACAACACCCAAGCACCGGTCTACCCACATATCAAATTATCAAAGTAGCGAACACGCATCAAACCAATATGATAAAAGTGACTAGATGAAATTCCCGTGTACCCTCAAGAACACTTTGCCTATTACTAGAGATTGTTCTGGCCTGTCCTTTGCCACAAAAGGATTGGGCTACCTTGCTGCACCTTGTTTACCGTTACCGTTACTTGCTTGTTACCAATTATCTTGCTATCAAACTATCTGTTACCTAGAATTTCAGTGCTTGCAGAAATTACCTTGCTGAAAACTGTTTGTCATTTCCTTCTGCTCCTCGTTGGGTTCGACACTCTTACTTATCGAAAGGACTACGATTGATCCCCTATACTTGTGGGTCATCAAGACTCAGCTCGGTTTGAAAAAAAGTGAGGACACCACTTGACCATGAGATTGCGCCGGCTCGCAAACCTACGGATCTTAAAAAAAAGATCCACCGGTCGATGTGTAGCACACCCTTTTTTACCATAATCTACTAGGTTTATTATGGACTAATATAATAAGCGGGATGAAAAGAGTGTCAGACTAGTCATAGTGGGAAGTGTCATATACTAGTATCATGCATATGATACTAGTGTATGATACTACCTTTATAGTGTAAAGTATCATAGAGTAGTATTATATATGAGCTTATTTATTGCCATGCACGACACAAAGTAGTATAGCATTTAACATGATACGGTATCTACCTATGTTACTCTAACCCTTTCTCTCATCTTTAATTCTCTGGCACGTCAACATATTTACTATTCACGAGTGCATGATACTAGCTATGATACCACCACTATGGCCAGCCTCATGAGACAGAAGAAACATAAAATGACCAAAAAAGACTGCCAAGTGGGGCCTATGTGGGAAACAACACCTACTTTTTTTTGAAAGTGAAACAACACCTACTTGACGCAAAGTATGCCGTAAAAAAAACTTGATACAAAGTATAGGACCTCCAGACGAAGACGATGGGCTCAGCGGTGAGGTTTTGTATCGCCCAGGTCGTCGAAATCACTAATTGAGGAATACTCCTTTCAAAGATCACTTCCACCTTCTCAGGTTGCGACAAGTGGCGCATTGCATGTGTGTCACTTGTTGCAACCTAGGAGTTTTCCCTTTTTTCTCGTAGATCCGTATTTTCAAAATGTTTTATCTCCTAAATCGTGCGTTCAAATCTCGAACCGTTTTCACCGCTGGGTTCCTCGCGTCGAGATCTTCAAAACTAGATCCCATATTGATAGGTTTTGATGAACTTTTTTTTCACGAAAAAACCGGACGAAAAACCGTGCCCCTCGCGATAGAAAAAAAACGTGTTTTTTTCCGTTTCCGAGAGGCACGGCCGTGCCTCTCACGAAAGAAAAACCGTGCCTTTCGCGGAAGCAAAACTGTGCCTCTCCAGAAAAGAGAAAAAAAAGAAAACACGTTTTTGCCCTTTCCGAGAGGCACGGCCCTGCCTCTCGCGAAACCAAAACCGTGCCTCTCCAGAAAAAAAAACGCGTTTTTTTTCTTTCCGAGAGGCATGGCTGTGCCTCTCGCGAAAGCAAAACCATGCCTCTCCCCGAAAAAAAAACGTGTTTTTTCGCGAAAAAATATTTTTTTTTGGATTTTTTTTCGTTTAAAAGCTAAGAAAGACGGTGAAAAACCGGAACACAAAAAAACCCGGGGAAAAACCAATCTAAAAAGCCGAAAACGCGTGCAAAAAAATAATAAAAACAAAATCCAAAGGAAACGTTCAGAGCGCGACACGTGGCGACGGCTGAGAACATGCCAAGTGATGGCGCGTGGAAATGATCGTTGAAATGCTTTATAGGGAGTACTCCTCAACTAGTTGCTCTCCCGGTCGTGCGTTTTCATTTTTTTTGAGGGAAGGTCGTGCGTTTTCATGGGCTGGTTACAGTTAAGATACCTTGTAGGGCTTTCTGAGCCCAACAAAAGCGTTGCCCCCGGCCCGTCTCCAAAGAGCTATATATAACTTACGCGTTCTCCCAGCCGTCATGAACACCTGCCCTACTCGCGGAAACCCTACCGCCGCCGCTCTCTAAGGTCCCAAGGTGGCTGCGCCGTCTCCTTACCGTACTTCTTCCTTTTCTTCCTTGCACCTAACCTCGCTAATCGCTGCTAACATTTCGCTTTGTTGCTCCAGTCTCCAGATCTTCCTCCCTCGCAGCTGCCCCGGTGGCCTTTGCAGCAAGATGGCGTAAGTTCTCCCGCAGAAACCTTGGCACTGCTCGTTTCTGTAGTCTTGATTGCAGTGGTGTGCTGCAGATATTAATTCCGATACCTGTTGTTATCTTGTTTGTAACTAACGAGCGCTTTTGGGCTACTTATGAAATCTTAGTGTTGGTTCGTGCTCTTAACATCCGGGGGCGCAATTGTTTATTTTGTCGTTGGTTGGTCTTCTCCAATTAACACTGTCACACATGTGTTATTTGTTGGGCGTTTGGGTATTGTCTTTAGAATAGTTTTAATCTGCAAGTAGTTGTGAAGCAGATTGCTTAGTAGTTGCGTTCGTGATTATTAAATATTATAAGATACTAGCTGAAATTTCAAAAATAATAATAGCTGTATTACTCTGCTTGCAAATTACATCTGCTTTCAATAGGGTGTCCCTCTTTTCTTGTGATTTTACACTTCGAACGATCGCTTATGTGATCTACCCACGGTGCAAGATAGTTGTGGCACGTCATTATTTAATCACATATGACCTGTAGATTAATGTAATATACACGCTGGTACCTGATTGCCCAAAGTAAAGAGTAGCTAAGAACATGTAGAAAATTAACAGATTAAATTGCGGTAAACACAGATTTTTAAACTGCTGGTTAGTGTGTAATCTCTGTTCTTTATGCTTGCTGTTCTCGTATCATGCTATTCATGCCACCAATTGTCATACTTTGCAGGGAAGAAGCCCCAGCACCAGTTGTTGCCCCAGTAGAGGCACCTTCCACGGTTCTTGGTGAGCCAATGGACTTGATGACTGCTCTACAGCTTGTCATGAAGAAGTCAAGTGCTCATGATGGCCTTGTGAAGGGGCTCCGTGAGGCTGCCAAGTCCATTGAGAAGCATGCTGCTCAGCTTTGTGTGCTGGCTGAGGATTGTGACCAGCCTGATTACGTGAAGCTCGTTAAGGCACTATGTGCTGAGCACAATGTTCACCTGGTTACTGTGCCAAGTGCTAAAACTCTTGGAGAGTGGGCAGGGGTGAGTTTTCTAATGCCAAATTGTATTGTTCCATCTTATTATACTTAATTGCA
Source organism: Elymus sibiricus (assembly GCA_039707655.1). NCBI lineage: Eukaryota > Viridiplantae > Streptophyta > Magnoliopsida > Poales > Poaceae > Elymus > Elymus sibiricus. Next base: position 211,789,162 of record CM077665.1, on the reverse strand, counting down.
GCATGTATTCCACATTCATCTGAGGACTTAGCAATGCTTCACTGTTGCCGTCGAATGCACTTCCTCTTGATATTAAAATTCATTTGTTTCCCTATGCTTGTCTTGTAAGTTGTTTTAGCTTCTATTGTGGCATGCCTTATCTAGCTTTTCGTTGTAGTTATTCTTCATGTTTGTTGTGGAAGTATTGATATGTTGATATTAACATGCTTTCCTCTGCAGCTTTGCAAGATTGACTCTGAGGGCAAGGCAAGGAAGGTTGTGGGCTGCTCTTGCGTTGTTGTCAAGGTGACAAATCTACTCTAAACTGATATGACCAAAGGACAGGTTTCTTTTCAAGTAGACAGAAGTTGACGTTTGGCTGATTTGTTTGATTTACCAGGACTATGGTGAAGAATCCGAGGGCCTTAACATCGTACAGGAGTACGTCAAGTCTCACTAGATGAGAATGTTTCATCATGCAAACACTTGTGTTGAGCATTTTGGTCCTCTGTTTAATTTATGCTTTATTCTTGGGCTTCCTATTGTTCCAAGTTTCAAGTGTGAGCCTAGCAGATATTGTCGATTTGGACCTCTGAACCTTTGTTTATCAGGCAGCTGCTGCCTTTAGCGTAAATCATCAAGAGCTGATAATATATTTCTCTGCAATATCACAATTTGGATGTTGTGCTCTGTTGCTGTTGCATGTTCCATTTGACATCATTGTGTTTGTGCCTATGACTTATATTTGGTCATGGTGGTGATGGTATAAAATAGCAAAAAGTCTGAAATAATGCTCCAAATTGTTTGAGCTGATCCCACAAATTCATAGCGTACATTAAAGATGCTTGCTCATCTAAATGCCTGTAAAGTTCTGAGTTTGAATGAGCTCTGTAGGAAAAACAAAAATAGCGCTCCAAATTGTTTGAAATTCTGACAAAATTTTGTTTGTTAACCTTTAATTTTTTTAGCTGCTATTTTTTTAATTTTACCTTCATGAGAAGGAGCATATGTGCTATGAATTTGTACATGAGAATCCTCAACATGTGCTATAAATTTGTACAAACTACGAGGTGCCTATGGACCCTAAATGCATTTCTAGGCTTCCCATAAAAGTTGCTTCTCCTAAAACTTTACTGCATGTACTTTTTCCTTTGCTATGTCTACTTCAAATGCACACATTTCAACAAAATTTAGATTTTTAGTGTTTGCAAGTCAAAATATTTAAATTGACACTGGTGTTAGAAATTCCAAACTACGAATGTCAAATATACAATGAATGAATTCCCTGATGCAACTGTTTTGAGAATGACTGCCCTCTGTTCATCAGGAAAATTCTTCCATGTTCAATATATATAATCAATGGATTCGAACATCCTAGCAAAGAGCCCGGGAATTGCAACGGGAGAAAAAAAAAAATACAACACACCTCTAATCAACATGAGGAAAAAAATATAACACACCTCGAACATCCTAGCAAAGAGCCCGAGAATTGCAACGGGAGAAAAATAAATACAACACACCTCTAATCAACGTGAGGAAAAAAAATATAACACACCTCTAATCCGATAATCATGATTGAAGATTTCAATAGGTCCATGTACTTTATTTTAATGGCATTTGCGAAAGAACCCGTGTGTTGCTATTAGAGAAAATAATAACAGAGGCCTCTAACCCAATGACCATGACTAAAGACCCCAATAGGTCCACGTCCGTTATTCTAACATGGCATTTGCAAAAGAACCAGTGCATTGTTATGGAAGAAAAATAATACCACACACCCCTAACCCAATAACCATGACTCGTGATCCAGATAAGTTCACGTGCATCTCATCTGTGTTGCCGCTTATCCTACTTCCAGCCCTCGCTGACGTTGCCCCAGTTTTCAAACATCACAACACGTTTGAATCTAGTCAATCCAAATGTGTGTCTCTTTCTCTGTGCATAAGATGAGAAATCTGTTTTTTTTTCGAGCAAGGTTCTGTCGAGACATGCATGCGAGGTTATAGATTGTTTAATTTGTCTCTAATGTGTCTTTGTTGAGGTGTTGATTTTAAATCCAGATCTACCTCGGTAAAACAAAGGCGGATTGTGCACTATTGATTAAGGTTGCATCCAAAATAGCATTTAAAACAATATTTAACATGTAAATCAACATTATATTTAGATTCCACACATTCTTAATGAACTTTTATATATAACATCTCAAACTTGAAGTTAGGCTTTAAAGTTGTGGATATTTTTGAAAAGCATCTGAATCTGCCCCACCCCCCAAATAATGTTATTTTCTAGATGGACTGCGGTTCATTAAATGAAATATCAGGGGGCTTTATGCAAAAAGCAAAAGATTTTTTGGATTCACTTAAAAACAAGACAGTGGGTTGATTAACCAAAAGATCGGGCGGTTCTGCAACAAATGAAACATTTTTTTATTCACTTAAAACCGTACCTCCGGTTGATTTCAGGAAACTGTTGGGGTTTTCTACAAAATTACCGACGGACGGGCAGAAGCACTAACCCCTTTATTAGTAGGTATAGATGGTTTTCTTCAAGTATCGAGGCCTAAAGATCTCGACTGTAACAACCCCAAATTAGTAGTAATAATTAGGAATTTATTATGCATTATAATCATCTCATAAGCACCATTTATTTAATGTGAAAATGAGCATAATTCAAACCCCTATAAAATATTCAAAAATGCATTGATATGATTAATGCACTAACAAACGGGCGCATTCCAAGTGCTCCATGCCCCCGACACTACTCTCGACGACACTCCATAGGAGGAGGTCACGCTCGCACGAGCCGACTAAAACTATTTGAAAACATCGTTGTGTCACTTTGTCTAGTGTACTCAGACCTTCTCGTAAGGACATCAATACCATAGTTACACTCATAACCCTTGCCACTATACATACTGGACCAATTACTAGAGCTCGCGCACGCCAACTAAATTATCACGTACTTTCGTTTCTTGGGAATGATTCTAATGTTCATGAGAATATGATGCTGCCTAAAATAGATACATTTGTGTTGATTACTAATGAAGGGCCAAGCATGGACAAGAGGGATGAACACTGGAGCAGGATCAAGCGTGGAGATGAAGGCGCACGCGAAGGGAAACATAACGAAGTTTCTAGTGGAGTTTTCAGCACTTTGAAGCCCCCATGATGACATACAAGGACATGGACGAAATATAAAAGATGCCCTTTCATAAATTTCGTCCATAGCTTATTATAGGGGTCGCGTCACCTTATTTTTGGGCCAGGCCTATGTAATTTCGAAATACCACTTTGTAGGCTGGTTTTAGAGTCCGTATTTTAGGTGAAACGACTCGGGAGGTGTTTTAGTCCCACCTTGCCAAGGTTGGATGAAATCCCCTCCTTTTCCCCAAAAATACAACCCTTAAGGCACCGTTTAGACTTGAGTTTTGTTTAGATTAAAAGTTCACCATAGCTGCAACTTCGCGTCCTTCGTTTGTGTTCTATGACCAGACCAAGACGTCACAGAACCCCACTTTCATTAATAAAGCTTTCCTCTTATATTCACAATATTCAGATTGCAATTTTAGTTCCTTGCTTGTTCTTCATTTGCATGCAGGAAATAGACCTTCGCGGTGAGGTTGATCGTGCTCCGGCGTGGTCAATAACCTCTTGGAATTGGTTTAGCGATTGCTTAGGCGCGACGTCCTCGTACGTTCGTAGTCGGATCGTCAAAGTGTACCCCATAAAAAAACGATAGCCATCATCTTATCGAAAGACGAGACACCTTCGCCTCTATCAAGTGGTATCAAAGCTCCAGGTTGCTCAGTGAGATTCTTCTAGTTTTTCGTTGTCGGAATCTAGGCTCCGGGGACCCAAAGAGGTTCGAACTCTGGAGTGCGCTGGTTCCCCCTCCCTATTCTACCTCGCAACCTCACAGCGACAATCCGGCGTGCTCGAGCTAAGGAAGAAGAACAGTGGACACGGACGTTTACCCAGGTTCGGGCCACCTTGCGGTGTAAGCCCCTACTCCTGCTTGTTTGGATTGCTTGAGGGTGAGAGGGAGTACAAAGGTGGGTTCTGCCTAACTTCCGGTCGATCGATCCTGTTCTACGGCGGCAGCCTGTCCTGTCTTATACTGGCCCCGGTCCTCTTCCCCCGAAAACACAAGGCGGGAAGGGTTGCCACAACGGCCAGTTTGAAAGGGGACGAACTACAGCTTATCCTGACAAAAGTAGTCTTCGCCTGCAAAAGCCTCCTGCCATGACGTGCTGGTGGGCTCGGGGATGACCTCCGCCCTGGCGAGCCCCCAGCCTTGGTCTTCTTGCACCAAATGGGAAACCTTTGGAGATTGCTTTGGGAACCGGCGAGCTGGCCCTGCTCCCTTAGCACAAAAGAGGAAAGCCTCCTCATCCGTGCCTGCTGGCACGGCTCCTGGTGCCGCTCGGCGTGGCGCGCGTCACCCACGTGAAGATGCAGGACCGCGCGACCCCGCCGGGCCACCCTTGATTAGTCCGCTCCGCGAAGGCCACGGGGGCAGCCTCAGGAGGCGACCTTGCGAGGGGGGGCTTTGTGAGGCTCCTGACGATGCTTGCTGACATGCGCCTCGCGAGGCGGGGCCCCTCGCAAGGGTCTTGCTCGTGAAGTCCAATGGTGGACCGTGCTGGGCCCATGGCATGCGTCGCGTCTTGGGCCGCAGGCAGATGGGCCTGGGTACCCCCAGTCCCACGGGCCTGATAGTAGTTCCCGGGCCCGCGGCGTGCATGATTCCGCCAGTTGGAGGGGCGAAACGGTGCGGGCCCCAACCGCCTACGGGTCAGGCACGACGCGTGGCACACGACGGGGCGTGGGACGCCCCCACTTCCCCACGACGATTCGGCAACTGCTCAGGCTGACATAAAGCCTGCGCGCGGCGCGAGTCCATCATTGCTCTTCCTTGCCTTGCCTCAGTCTAGCGAAGGCGAGGGGGCGCAGGCTGACCATCCGCCGAATTCTATGTACAGGCAAGGGGAAGGGTACCTTGGCTCATCTTCCTTGCTCTTGCTCTTCATCCCCGCTTGTCGTTGTAGTAGCGATGGCGCCCGTGAGGAGGTTCTCCGCTGCTGAGAAGGGAAAGGCAGCGACGGAAGAGGCGGACGTGCCGAAGCCGGCGAGGGGGCGAGGCCGCCCTCGCACATCCGCCACCACGCCCGGGGCACCTCCCAGGGGGCGTGGGCGCCCTCCGCTAGCGACCCATGCCGGCTCAGGCAGCCATGGAGGAAGCTCAGCCCGCGGACGCGGACGCGGGGGGCGAGGCGGCTGTGGGCGGGGTAGGAGGAATGGCACAGCCACCCGGCCGCCCCGGCCGCAGAGCCACTCCGCCGACGCGGCTTGTGAGTTTATCATGGGGATGGATAGCCAGCCCCATACCTGGCTCCGGCTCCCGGACTTCTTCGCGGAGGAGATGGCGGAGCGCGCGCCCCTGGGCCTGTGGCTGCAGCCAGACGGCTGCTGCAACGGGTCTTCCTGGGTGGCGACAGAGTTCACTCCCCCCGGCTTCATGCTCTTGAAGCGGGAGTGGAAGTCATTCGCCCTCGCTCGCGGCTTGAAGGAGGGGCATGTCCTTCACTTTAAGTTCGACGGGGCCGCCACGCTCTTCATGAAGATCTTCGGGGAAGCCGACGACCGCCTGGACTGCTGCATGGAGAGCGACAACAGCGGTAGCGTCAGCTCCTCCGGTGACGATGGCAGCAACAGCTCTTCCTCCGGGGGAATGATACGTCTCCAACGTATCTATAGTTTTTGCTTGTTTCATGCTATTATATTATCATTCTTGGATGTTTTACAATCATTTTATAACAACTTTATATCATTTTTTGGGACTAACCTATTGACATAGTGCCAAAGTGCCAGTTGCTGTTTTTGCTTGTTTTTTACTTCGCAGAATATCAGTACCAAACGGAGTCCAATCGCGACGAATATTTTTGGAGATTTTTTCTGGACCAGAAGACACCCAGTGGGCCAAAGAAGTACCAGAGAGGTGGGCTGTGGAGGCCACAACCCACATGGGCGTGCCCGGGGGCCCCCGGCACGCCCTGGTGGGTTGTGCCCTCCACGGGCCCCCCTCCACCGCCTCTGACGCGTATAAATTCCAAAATATTCAGAATACCCTAGGGGAGTCGAGGAAACACAATTCCAACCGCCGCAAGTTCCAGAACCTCGAGATCCAATCTAAACACCATCACGGAGGGGTTCATCTTCTTCATAGGTGCCTCTACGATGATGCGTGAGTAGTCCACCATGGACCTACAGGTCCGTAGGCAGTAGCTAGATGACTTCCTCTCTCTCTTTTGATTCTCAATACAATGGTCTCTTGGAGATCTATTTGATGTAAACTTTTGCGGTGTGTTTGTTGGGATCCGATGAATTTTGAGTTCATGATCAGTTTCTATCTATGAATATTATTTGAGTCTTCTTTGATCTCTTTTATGCATGATTACTTATAGCCTCGCATTTCTTCTTCGAATCTTTGGTTTAGTTAGGCCAACTAGATCGATTTTTCTTGCCATGGGAAGAGGTGCTTTGTGATGGGTTCGATCTTGTGGTGTCCTTTCCCAGTGACAGAAGGGGCAGCAAGGCACGCATGTATCATTGCCATTAAGGATAACAAGATGGGGTCCATTCCTATATGAATAGATCTTGTCTACATCTTGGCATCGTTCTTATTGCATTACTCTATTTTTCCATGAACTTAATACACTAGATGCATGCTGGATAGCGGTCGATGTGTGGAGTAATAGTGGTAGATGCAGGCAGGAGTCGGTCTACTTATCTTGGACGTGATGCCTATATAATGATCATCGCCTTGGATATCGTAATGATTATTTGATCTTCTATCAATTGCCCAACAGTAATTTGTTCCCCCACCGTGTGCTATACTCATGAGAGAAGCCACTAGTGAAACCTACGGCCCCCGGGTCTACTTTTCCAACATATTGCTTTCTGATCTATCTTTTTGCCTCTTTGTTTTCAGATCTACAAAACCAAAAACCCAAAAATATATTGCTGCACTTTTTGTTTGCCTTTTTTATTTTATGTTCTTGAGAGATCTATCTCTCCTATCTATCACTACCTAATCTATCTTTTTACCATAGAGAGATTGACAACCTCTCTTTCGCGTCGGGTTGCAAGTATTTGTTATTTGTGTGCAGGTGCTGCTTATTGGGTGTTGGTGATCCTCCTACTGGTTCGATAACCTTGGTTTCATAACTGAGGGAAATACTTACCGTCGCTGTGCTGCATCATCCCTTCCTCTTTGGGGAAATACCGATGCAGTCTCAAGCCACGTCAAAGGAATTTCTGGCGCCGTTGCCGGGGAGGAAGAGGTCTCTTCTACGTGCCAATCTCAGGCGCCGAGGAGACTCCATCATCATCTACCAGGTTCCTAATCACAAATCTCATCTCCTTGCAATTACATTATTTTCCATTTGCCTCTCAGTTTCCTCTCCCCCACTTCACCAATTTGCCGTTTTATTTGCCCTCTTTTTCGTTTGCCTTTTTCTTGTCAGATCTCTTGCTTGCTTGCAATCTTGTTTGCATAGTCACGATGACTCAAGAAAACACGAAGTTGTGTGATTTTTCCAATACTAATAACAATGATTTTATTAGTACACCTATTGCTCCTCCTGCCACTAGTGCAGAGTCTTGTGATATTAATGCCGCTTTGTTGAGTCTTGTCAGGAAAGATCAATTTGCCGGTACTCCTAATGAGGATGCCGCGTCCCATCTAAACACATTCGTAGAATTGTGTGATATGCAAAAGAAAAAGGATGTGGACAATGATATAGTGAAGTTGAAATTATTTCCTTTTTCCTTGCGGGATCGTGTAAAAATTTGGTTTTCTTCTTTGCCTCGCAATAGTATCGATTCTTGGAATAAGTGCAAGGACGCTTTTATTACTAAGTATTTTCCGCCCGCGGAAATTATTTCCCTTAGGACACAAATCATGAATTTTAAGCAACTTGAGCATGAACATGTTGCACAATCTTAGGAAAGAATGAAGTTGATGCTAAGAAATTGTCCTACTCATGGTTTAAATCTTTGGATGATCATACAAAATTTTTATGCGGGGTTGAATTTTGTCTCTAGAAATCTTTTAGATTCCGCCGTGGGTGGTACTTTTATGGAAATTACTTTGGGTGAAGCTACTAAATTGCTAGATAATATCATGGCAAATTATTCACAATGGTATACCGAAAGAGCACCTACTAGTGAAAAAGTTAATTTGGTTGAAGAAATTAGTACTTTGAGTGATAATGTTGATGCTTTAATGAAATTGGTTGCTAGTAAAAATGCTCCTATTGATCTTAATGATGTGCCTTTGTCTACCTTGATTGAGCAAAATAGTGATTCCATAGATGTGAACTTTGTCTCGCGAAACAATTTCAATAACAATGCTTATAGAGGTAATTTTAATCCTAGGCCTTTTCCTGGAAATTCCTCTAATAATTATGGTAATTCCTATGGCAATTCCTCTTACAATAATAATAGGAACACATATGATCTTGAGAGTAATATTAAAGAATTTATCAATGTGCAAAAGGCTTTTAATACTACGATAGAAGAAAAGTTGAATAATATTGATGATATGTCTAGAAGCATTGATAGAATTTCTCATGATGTTGAAACTCTCAAGTTGAAAGCTTTTGTGCCTAAGATTGACGAGTCAATTAAAGCTTTATATGTCTCTATGGATGGAAGTAAGAAAAGAACCGCTATGCTTAGAGCTAAAAGAGAAATCTTAGAAAAATCATTTTCTAGTGATTGCCTTCATAAAAAAGATGAAGACCTTAAAGTGATTGGTGTTTCTACTATTGATTCCTTGTTTAGTAATATTAAGATTGATGATAAAGGGACTGAAGTAGAGTCAACACTACACCACGACACTCAAAACAGTGTCAAGTGATTTGTCGGCATAGGTCACGTAAGGTGACATATTTAGTGTCGGGAAAGATCTTTGCCGACAGAAAGGTGTTGGAAATATGCCCTAGAGGCAATAATAAATTAGTTATTATCATATTTCCTTGTTCATGATAATCGTTTATTATCCATGCTATAATTGTATTGATTGGAAACTCAAATACATGTGTGGGTACATAGACAACACTGTGTCCCTAGTATGCCTCTAGTTAACTAGCTCGTTGATCAAAAGATGGTGAAGGTTTCCTAGCCATGGACATGAGATGTCATTTGATAACGGGATCACATCATTAGGAGAATGATGTGATGGACAAGACCCAAACTGTAAACGTAGCATATGATCGTGTCAGTTTATTGCTATTGTTTTCTACATGTCAAGTATCTGTTCCTATGACCATGAGATCATGCAACTCCCTGACATCGGAGGAGTACCTTGTGTGTATCAAACGTCGCAACGTAACTGGGTGACTATAAAGGTGCTCTACAGGTATCTCCGAGGATGTCTGTTGGGTTGGCATGGATCAAGACTGGGATTTGTTACTCCGTGTGACGGAGAGGTATCTCAGGGCCCACTCGGTAATACAACATCACAATGAGCCTTGCAAGCAATGTGACTAAAGTGTTATCCACGAGATCTTGTATTACGGAACGAGTAAAGAGACTTGCCGGTAACGAGATTGAACTAGGTATAGAGATACCGACGATCGAATCTCGGGCAAGTAACATACCGAAGAACAAAGGGAACAGCATACGGGATTAACTGAATCCTTGACATAGAGGTTCGACCGATAAAGATCTTCGTAGAATATGTAGGAGCCAATATGGGCATCCAGGTCTCGCTATTTGTTATTGACCGTAGAGGTGTCTCGGTCATGTCTACATAGTTCTCGAACCGGCAGGGTCTACACACTTAACGTTTGGTGACGATATAAGTATAGTTGAGTTGTTATGTTGGTGACCGAAAGTTGTTTGGAGTCCCGGATGAGATCCCGGACATGACGAGGAGCTCTGGAATAGTCCGGAGGTAAAGATTGATATATGGGATAATAGTGTTTGGTCTCCGGAAGGGTTCCGGAATTCACCGGAAGGGGTTCCGGATGTTTCCCGAAATGTTCGGGTACGAGAACACTTTATTTGGGCCAAGGGGTAAAGCCCACGAGGCTTTAGGAAGGTGCAACAGGAAGTTTTGCGGAGGCCAGGGGCCAGACGCCCGGGACCCTGGTGTCTGGGGCCAGACGCCGAGGACCCTGGCGTCTGGTCCTGGAGTCCGAGCAGGACTCTTGCCTTGCGGGCCAAACCGACTTTGAGGAGGCTCTTTCTCCAAGTTTCGACCCTAGGGCTCAACATATAAATAGAGGGGCAGGGCTAGCACCCGGGATACATCAAGATTTCCCCAAGCCGTGTGCGGCAACCCTAACCCTCTAGTTCCTACGTCATAATCTCCGTAGCGCTTGGCGAAGCCCTGCAGAGATTGTTCCTCACCACCATCACCACGCCGTCGTGCTGCCGGAACTCATCTACTACTTCACCATCGCTCGCTGGATCGAGGAGGTGAAGGCGTCATCAAGCCGTACGTGTGTTGAACACGGAGGTGCCGTCCGTTCGGCACTAGTTCGTGATCGGTTCGAGGGACGACTTGCGATTTGGATCGCGGAGACGTTCGACTACATCAACCGCGTTTCTTAACGCTTCCGCTTAGCGATCTACAAGGGTATGTAGATTCACTCTCCCTCTCGTAGATGCTCATCACCATGGATAGATCTTGCGTGTGCGTAGGAAATTTTTTGTTTCCCATGCAACGTTCCCCAACAGTGGCATCATGAGCTAGGTCTATGCGTAGATGAGATCTCGAGTAGAACACAAACGAGTTGTGGGCGTGGGTGTATACATATTGCTTGCCGTTACTAGTTGATACTTGATTCGGCGGTATTGTGAGATGAAGCGGCCCGGACCGACATTACGCGTACGCTTACGCGAGACAGGTTCCTTCAACTGACATGTAACTTCGTTGCATAAAGATGGCTAGCGGGTGTCTGTCTCTCTCACTTTAGTTGAATCAATTTCAATGAAGAGGGTTCTTTTAGAAGATCAAAAAGCAATCACTACACCACGTTCTGGTTTTGCGTAGGTAAGAACGGTTCTTGCAAACCCGTAGCAGCCACGTAAAATTTGCAACAACAATTAGAGGACGTCTAACTTGTTTTTGCAGGGTATGTTGTGATGTGATATGGCCAATTACATGATGAGATATATGTGATGTATGATATGATCATGTGTTGTATAGAATATCACGACTTGCATGTCGATGAGTACGGCAACTGGCAGGAGCCATAGAGTTGTCTTTAATTATTTTCGCCGTTTTGCTTTACTTTATCGCTATGAGTTAGCAATAGTCGTGGAAGCAACAGTCGGCGCGACAACCTCATGGCGACACGTTGATGGAGATCAAGATGATGGAGATCATGGTGTCATGCCGGTGACGATGGAGATCATGCCAGTGCTTTGGAGATGGAGATCAAAAGCACAAGTTCATGGCCATATCATGTCACTTATGATTTGCATGTGATGTTAATCCTTTTATGCATCTTATTTTGCTTAGGACGACGGTAGCATTATAAGGTGATCCCTCACTTAAATTTCAAGATAAATTGTGTTCTCCCCGAGTGTGCACCGTTGCGAAAGTTCGTCGTTTCGAGACACGCCGTGATGATCGGGTGTGATAGACTCTACGTTCACATACAACGGGTGTAAGCCATGTTGCACGTGCGGAACACTCGGGTTAAACTTGACGAGCCTAGCATGTACAGACATGGCCTCGGAACACAAGAGACCGAAAGGTCGAACATGAGTCATATAGTAGATATGATCAACATGAAGATGTTCACCATTGAAACCACCTCAACTCACGTGATGATCGGACTTGAGTTGGTGGATTTGGATCATGTGACACTCGAATGACAGGAGGGATGTCAATTTGAGTGGGAGTTTTTAAGTAATATGATTAACTAAACTCATTATCATGAACATAGTCAAAATGTCTTTGCAAATTATGTTGTAGATTACTAGCTCGCGCTGTAGCTCCCCTGAATTTTTATATGTTCCTAAAGAAATAGATTTGAAAGATGTTGGTAGCAATAATGCGGACTGGGTCCATGATCTGAGGATTGTCCTCAATGCTGCACAGAAGGCTTATGTCCTTAATGCACCGCTCGGTGTGCCACCCCCTCTAGCGTCGTCTGTAGATGTTGTGAACATCTGACAGGCACGTTCCGATGACTACTTAATAGTTCAGTGCGTCATGCATTACGGCTTAGAATTGAGGCTCCAAAACGTTTTGAACGTCACGGAACATACGAGATGTTCTAAGAGCTGAAATTGGGATCTCAGGCTCGTGCCCGTGTTGAGAGGTATGAGACCTCCAACAAGATTCTTTGCCTGCAAGATGATGGAGAATAGCTCAATCGTTGAGCATGTGCTCAGATTGTCTGGGTACTACAATTGCTTGAATCGAGTGGAAGTTGTTCTTCCAGATAAGATAGTGATTGGTATAGTTCTCCAAGTCACTGTCACTAAGCTACTAGAGCTTCGTGATGAACTATAAAAGGCCAGAGATGGAAATAATGATCCCTGAGCTATTCGCGATGTTTGACCCCGCGAAGGTAGAAATCAAGAAGGAGCATCAAGTGTTGATGGTTAGTAAAACCACTAGTTTCAAGAAGGGCAAGGGCAAGGAGGGATACTTCATGGATGGCAAGCCAGTTGCTGCTCCAGTAAAGAAACCCAAGGTTGAACCCAAACCCGAGACTGAGTGCTTCTATTATGAGGAGAACGGTTGCTGAAGTGGAACAACCCTAGATGCTTGGTAGATAAGAAGGTTGGCAACGTCGACAGAAGTATATTTGATATACGTGTTATTGATGTGTACCTTACTAGTACTCCTAGTAGCACCTGGGTATTAGATACCGGTTCGGTTGCTAAGTGTTGGTAACTCGAAATAAAAGCTACAGAATAAACGGAGGCTAAGGGTGAGGTGACGATGAGTGTTGGAAGTGTTTCCAAGGTTGATGTGATCACCATCGCACGCTCTCTCTACCTTTGGGATTAGTGATGAACCTAAATAAATGTTATTTGGTGTTTGCGTTAAGCATGAACGTGATTAGATCAAGTTTATTGCAATACGGTTATTCATTGCAGTTAGAGAATAATGGTTATTCTATTTACATGAATAATACCTTCAATGGTCATGCACCCAATAAGAGTGGTTTATTGAATCTTGATCGTAGTGATACACATGTTCATAATATTGATGCCAAAAGATACAAAGTTAATAATGATAGTACCACATACTTGTGGCACTGCCGCTAAATGTCATATTGGTGTAAAACGCATGAAGAAACTCCATGCTGATGGATCTTTGGACTCATTCGATTTCGAATCGGTTGAGACATGCGGACCATGCCTCATGGGCAAGATGACTAAAACCCCGTTTTCCGGTATGATGGAGCGGGCAATTGACTTATTGGAAATGATACATGTTGATGTATGCGGTCCAGTGAGTTTTGTAGTGGGCGGTAGATATCGTTATTTTCTTACCTTCACTCATGATTTGAGTAGATATAGTGTATATTTACTTAATGAAACACAAGTCTGAATCGTTTGAAAAGTTCAGAGTGAAGTTTGAGATCATCGTGACAAGAAGATAAAATGTCTACGATATGATCGTGGAGGTAAATATCTGAGTTACGAGTTTGGTATATAACTTAAGACAATGTGGAAGTTGTTTCACAACTCACGCCACCTGGAACACCATAGTGTGATGGTGTGTCCGAACGTCGTAGTTGTGCTCTATTAGATATGGTGCGAACTATGATGTCTCTTATCGATTTACCACTATCGTTTTAGGGTTATGCATTAGAGACAACCACATTCACTTTAAAAGGGGCACCATAAGTCCGTTGAGATGACACCGTATGAATTTTGGTTTGGCAGAAACCTAAGCTGTCATTTCTTAATGTTTGGGGCTGCGACGCTTATGTGGAAAAGGTTTTCAACCTGATGAGCTCAAACCCAAAGCGGACAAATGCATCTTCATAGAATACCCTAACGTAACAGTTGGGTAAACCTTCTATCTCAGATCCAAGCACAAAGTGTTTGTTGCTAAAACGGGTCCTTTCTCGAGAAAGAGTTTCTCTCGAAAGAATTGAGTGGGAGGAAGATAGAACTTGATGAGGTTGTTGAACCTTTACTTCAACCTGAGAGTAGCGCAGCACAGAAAGATGTTTCTGTAGAGCCCACATTAGTTGAAGAGGAAGTTAATGATGATGATCATGAAGCTTCGGATCAAGTTGCTATCGAACCTCATAGGTCGACAAGGGCGCGTACTACTCCTGAGTGGTACGGCAACCCTGTCTTAGAGGTCATGTTGTTGGACAACGATGAACCTACGAGCTATGGAGAAGCGATGATGGGCCCGGATTCCGAGAAATGGTTAGAGGCCATGAAATCCGAGATGGGATCCATGTAAGAAAACAAAGTATAGGCTTTGGAAGTATTACCTGAAGGGCGAAACGCCATTCAGAACAAATGGATCTTTAAAAGGAAGACGGACGCGGACGGTAATGTCACCGTCTATAAAGCTCGACTTGTGGCAAAGGGTTGTTCACAAGTTCAAGGAGTTGACTACGATGAGACTTTCTCACCCGTAGCGATGCTAAAGTCTGTTGGAATTATGTTAGCAGTTGCTGCATTTTTCAATTATGAAATCTGGCAGATGGATGTCAAAACATCGTTTCCTTAACGGTATCCGTGAGGAAAGGTTGTATATGATACAACCGGAAGGTTTTGTCAGTCCTAAGGATGCTAAAATGTATGCAAACTCCAGCGATCCTTCTATGGACTGGAGCAAGCATCTCGGAGTTGGAATATACGCTTTGATGAGGTGATCAAAGTTTTTGAGTCTATACAAAGTTTATGAGAAACTTGTATTTACAATAAAGTGAGTGGGAGCACTATAGAATTTCTGATATGTATATGTGGTTGACATATTGTTGATCGGAAATAATGTAGAATTTCTGGAAAGCATAAAGGGTCGTTTGAAAGGAGTTTTTCAAAGGAAGACCTAGAATGAAGCTACTTAAATATTGGGCATCAAGATCTATAGAGATAGATCAAGACGTCTGATAAGACTTTCAATGAGTACATACCTTGACAAGATTTTGAAAGAGTTCAAAATGGATCAGTCAAAGAAAGAGTTCTTGCCTGATTTGTAAGGTGTGGAGTTGAGTGAGACTCAAAGCTCGACCACGGCAGAAGAAAGAGAAAGGACGAAGGTCGTCCCCTATGCCTTATCCATAGGCTCTGCATAGTATGCCAAGCTGTGTACCGCACCTAGTGTGTGCCTTGCCATGAGTCTGTCAAGGGGTACAAGAATGATCCAGGAGTGGATCACTGGACAGCGGTCAAGATTATCCTTAGTAACTAGAGGACTAAGGAAATATTTCTCGATTATGGAGGTTATGAAGAGTTCGTCGTAAAGGGTTACGTCGATGCAAGCTTTGACACCTATCCGGACGACTCTGAGTGGCAGTCAGGATACATATAGTGGAGCGGCCATTTGGAATAGCTCCAAGTGGAGTGTGGTAGAAGTGTCTACAGTATGACATAGAGATTTGTAAAGTACACACGGATCTGAATGTCGCAGACCCGTTGACTAAAGACCTCTCTCACATGCAAAGCATGATCCAACCCCGAAACTCATTGGGTGTTAGAACAATGTAAATCACATAGTGATGTGAACTAGATTATTGACTCTAGTGCAAGTGGGAGACTGTTGGAAATATGCCCTAGAGGCAATAATAAATTAGTTATTATCATATTTCCTTGTTCATGATAATCGTTTATTATCCATGCTATAATTGTATTGATTGGAAACTCAAATACATGTGTGGGTACATAGACAACACTGTGTCCCTAGTATGCCTCTAGTTAACTAGCTCGTTGATCAAAAGATGGTGAAGGTTTCCTAGCCATGTACATGAGATGTCATTTGATAACGGGATCACATCATTAGGAGAATGATGTGATGGACAAGATCCAAACTGTAAACGTAGCATATGATCGTGTCAGTTTATTGCTATTGTTTTCTGCATGTCAAGTATCTGTTCCTATGACCATGAGATCATGCAACTCCCTGACATCGGAGGAGTACCTTGTGTGTATCAAACGTCGCAACGTAACTGGGTGACTATAAAGGTGCTCTACAGGTATCTCCGAGGATGTCTGTTGGGTTGGCATGGATCAAGACTGGGATTTGTTACTCCGTGTGACGGAGAGGTATCTCAGGGCCCACTCGGTAATACAACATCACAATGAGCCTTGCAAGCAATGTGACTAAAGTGTTAGCCACGAGATCTTGTATTACGGAACGAGTAAAGAGACTTGCCAGTAACGAGATTGAACTAGGTATAGAGATACCGACGATCGAATCTCGGGCAAGTAACATACCGAAGAACAAAGGGAACAACATACGGGATTAACTGAATCCTTGACATAGAGGTTCGACCGATAAAGATCTTCGTAGAATATGTAGGAGCCAATATGGGCAT
The DNA here is from genome assembly GCA_039707655.1 of Elymus sibiricus. Classification (NCBI taxonomy): domain Eukaryota; kingdom Viridiplantae; phylum Streptophyta; class Magnoliopsida; order Poales; family Poaceae; genus Elymus; species Elymus sibiricus. Next base: position 211,772,643 of record CM077665.1, on the reverse strand, counting down.
CCAGGTCCCGCTATTGGTTATTGACCGTAGAGGTGTCTCGGTCATGTCTACATAGTTCTCGAACCCGCAGGGTCTACACACTTAACGTTTGGTGACGATATAAGTATAGTTGAGTTGTTATGTTGGTGACCGAAAGTTGTTTGGAGTCCCGGATGAGATCCCGGACATGACGAGGAGCTCTGGAATAGTCCGGAGGTAAAGATTGATATATGGGATAATAGTGTTTGGTCTCCGGAAGGGTTCCGGAATTCACCGGAAGGGGTTCCGGATGTTTCCCGAAATGTTCGGGTACGAGAACACTTTATTTGGGCCAAGGGGTAAAGCCCACGAGGCTTTAGGAAGGTGCAAAAAGAAGTTTTGCGGAGGCCAGGGGCCAGACGCCGAGGACCCTGGCGTCTGGTCCTGGAGTCCGAGCAGGACTCTTGCCTTGCGGGCCAAACCGACTTTGAGGAGGTTCTTTCTCCAAGTTTTGACCCCAGGGCTCAACATATAAATAGAGGGGCAGGGCTAGCACCCGGGATACATCAAGATTTCCCCAAGCCGTGTGCGGCAACCCTAACCCTCTAGTTCCTACGTCATAATCTCCGTAGCGCTTGGCGAAGCCCTGCAGAGATTGTTCCTCACCACCATCACCACGCCGTCGTGCTGCCGGAACTCATCTACTACTTCACCATCGCTCGCTGGATCGAGGAGGTGAAGGCGTCATCAAGCCGTACGTGTGTTGAACGCGGAGGTGCCGTCCGTTCGGCACTAGTTCGTGATCGGTTCGAGGGACGACTTGCGATTTGGATCGCGGAGACGTTCGACTACATCAACCGCGTTTCTTAACGCTTCCGCTTAGCGATCTACAAGGGTATGTAGATTCACTCTCCCTCTCGTAGATGCTCATCACCATGGATAGATCTTGCGTGTGCGTAGGAAATTTTTTGTTTCCCATGCAACGTTCCCCAACAAAAGGAGCTGTCCCCTATAGTCCTGCCGGGAAAGGTCCTTGCCGACAGAAAAAACTACGCCGACAGATAGTATGACGGTGTTGGTGAGATCTATGGCGACAGCCATTTTTACACCGACAGACAACTCTGTACCGACGGTTTGTCTGACACTGTCCAAGGCCGACGGATTCTATGACACCATATCTACGCCGACAGTTTATCTGATACTACATGTGCCGACAGATATTGCAACGGCCATTTCGTATACATGTGCCGACAGATAGTCCAACAACCATTTCGTATACATGTGCCGACAGATAATGTGACATGCAACGCTTCTGCCGACACACTTGCTATGAGCGTTATGCATTTTAGCATAAATGCAAATGCAGCCTATATTAACATGAAACTAAAATTATAATATTCAATTCATGTCCAGTTCGCAATACAATTGCACTCTTCCATTCATCACAAGATACTAGTAGACAATGCATTCATTCAACATATATAGAAGATTCACTAGATATCTTCACTCAAGTTAGCTACAACCATTAAGGAAATACGCAAGTCGACATTCAGGTCATGGCCTATTACATAACATCAGTCTACATTCAGGTCCTGGCTTGTTACAAAATATGATGAGCAAGTTCTGAAGAGACTGATTGTTTGATCACCTGAGTACTACAAAATATTACAAAAGATACCCAGTCTTCGATCAAAGCCGACATCAACTTCCATATGAATAAAATGCATCGTCCATGTTCCATGCTAGGGACAAAAGCGATCAGCGGAACATCCTAAATCAACTTTCGTACTCGCTACTTCCTCCCATTTGTCCCTGCAAAATAACTTGTATCTTTGAGCAATTTAGAAAATAAGAAACTTGATTTTCTAGTCCGTGGCAGAAGACATACGCATTTTCTGTATTGCATGAGTACAAGCAACATGGCAACTAAGTACAAGCAACATGGCAAAAAAAATTGTACGTGTGATTTGTTGTGTGTACATATGTAAAAGCCGAATATGAGTCCAATAGCAGTACGTTTTAGTTGCTTTGATTGAAAAGCTGTGTGTACATATGTAAAAGCCGAATATGAGTCCAGTAGCAGTACATTTGAGCTGCTTTGATTGAAAAGCAAAGCGGAATAAAAAAAACTGACATATAAACAGATTAAATATATCAAATATATCAATTTTTAATGATGATCCGCATAAAAAAATACGTTGACAGATCTTTCAGAAAATATATTCACCATGTAGTGAATACATATAAACAAGTTAAATGTAGTCATCATACTTATACGTGTAAGATTCTTCGTATTTATAACAGTGGTTGTTCGCTAATTTCACTACCATATAGAACTACAACTTTGTATTTAAAGCTGTAGGTTATTTATAACAGTACGTTGATTGTCAAGGCAAAGCACATAGTGGATACAACCAGGTGAAATCAAATTTTCTTATGGCATAGGCAGGGCAAAAACTACAACTTTGGGCCATAATTATAAGGAACTCTAGCCTACCATCATGTGCAAATCACACCCAAACCTCCAAGTCAACATACACCTAAGACAATGTTGTCGTTGCAGTCAGGCTTACAATATGATGTGGCAAATAAAGGAGCCAAAATGGATCGAACAAAATAGACTCAGCGAGCCTAGCAAATTTTGATAGAGACAAATGCCTAATAGATAGGTTATATGAGAAGGCTAAACGAAGGTGGATATTATACCTGAACTCTGCGATGACAACACCCGTGACCTGCTGCAAGGTTTGATCTACAAAATTAACAATTAGTTAGCATCAGGTGCTACCGTAAGCTGAAATAGGAAAATGTATTTACCCTATTAACAAAATTAACAATTAGTTTGCATTAGATTTACCCTATTTGATGGCCATGCAATGGACATGTGGTGAGCATCACCCATTGTTTGCATTCCATCATATCCACGAGCAAGCTCCACCTCTCTTTTCAATACAACATTCACAAGAACTTCGTAATATTGCAGCCCAAGAGCTTCACCTCCCACTATGGTGTCTTGGTTGGTTGAGATAACCATTGCCTTTGCCACTGGATCAGATCTCACCAAATGATATAATATGACATCCCTACCAACCTAAATCATGCATCGTTTATCAGAAATATGAATAATAGCAAACAACACAACAAGATATATGTAGTTAAGAGATGAGATGGTTACAAGGCTTTCTTCTTGATTGTGAGAGGCTTGACGGACGCTTGGAGTGGTTGCATGGCTTCTAGGTGGTACATGTGTGGATGCAACATTATGGCTAGGTGGTAATGGTATACGCTTCTGGATGAACAAGCCTTCGTCTTCCTGGACTGCATCATGATGACCCTCATGTTCCTCTTCCTCATCGTCATCATCTGGTGCAATACGTGAGTACTATGGAGGGCCACAAAAAGAAAATTAATTAGTGTACCTATGATTCACATGTCTTAACAAGAGTAGATAAGTAAACACTTTACCATGGGTCGAGAGATAGAAATAGGAGGTGAAGGAGTGGGTGTTTCCACACTGTGACTTCCTTTCGAAAATACGATCTGCTGCATCTCTGAGACTTGTCGTTGCATTTCTTGCATTTGCTCCTTTAAAGTTGAAACTTCTTGTTCAACTCTTTGACGAAGCTGAATTTGCATTGCAAGCTTTGTGGGCAATTTAGCTTTTATTCCAGGTGCACCCACACTCTGAGGAGTTGGCCCCAGACCCAACATACGAACACGTCCTCTTGGTTCCTTCTCTCCAAAAGTATGTGCATAAAAATCACCTTCTTCAATAGAGTTTCCATCCAGTTCTGGATGGAGTGCAGCTTCAGTTTGAAGTTTATTCTACAAAAACAAAGCAAATGTGGTACCTCAAGTTATTTCCACAATGAAGCCACAAGCATGATATTATTATAGAAATGTGACTTACAACTAGTGGCACTGCTAGTGGAGTAACAACTCTGGTTTTATTGCTTGTATGTACTTCGATATTTTTTTTGTCTCTTCCTGGATTATACCCAAGTTTCTGAGCCTGCAAAAAAATTTGTTTCACTAATAAGCAAAACTGAGCTGATATACCACTTTCAAAAATATGTGCTTGAGTAGTTGAGTTTACCATTTCATAACCAACACGAGCAAAACACTTGCTGCCAGCTACATGTAGCAATTTTAAATTGGAACAATTTTGTTTGTTTCTAGCAATGCTAGCCTAAAATAAGATGCAAACAATGAGTCAAGCTAGGATATAACATGAAAACACTAGTTCATTCTAACCCCAAGTAAAACTGATTTTCCCTTACCTCAGATTCTGGTTTTCTCCACTGATCAATAAGCTTTATCCAATCTTCTTTTCCAATTCTTCCATCATGTCTTTCCATAAGTTCCTCATCTGTCAATGTGGCATCAAACTTCTCCTTTAGGTCCGACTTAAATTCTCTCCATTTTTTGCAGCCGCGGCCATAAAGTAATCAAAAGCAGCTTCATCCACCTCAAAATATGACTTCACAAACATGAAAAGCAAGCCATTTAGCAAAAGACAGCTAGCAGAAATTGAATAATGCAGGAAAAATATATTTTGACAATCTAAAGTACCTTTATGTCATCCCATAGCTTAAACTTTGCCTCGGGTTCAATATATCTCCAGTCCTCAATTAGCACCGATAATTCCTTCCTTACTGGTGTTCCAATGAAATTAGCAAATGTTTTACCATTGGTCCCGACAGGCTGACCATGCTCATTTAGTTCAACTTTTTGTTTAGGTTGGTCTCTATCATATATCTTCTTCAATTCAGTGGGACACCGTCCTCTCTTCTTTTTTTGTTGTACAGTCATATCTGAAGCATTTGCTTTACAATGCAAAAGGAATGCGTGAGAAGGATGGAGCAGCACTAAATACATGAAATTAGCAAATCTGAAGTCATAAATCTAAAGTGCAAATCTGCACTCATAAATCTGAAGTGTTCAGAAAATAGACAAGAATGAGTGAGAAGGATGGGGCAGCACTAAAATACCTTGAAAGTCATCTGAGCCATGTCCTATGGGTTCATTATTGGGATCTTCGACATCATGATTTAACCTTGACTGGGAACGCAGGTTACGTCCTCCATTTGCAACTTCACTTGTGCAGTTATTTGGCTAGAAAAAAGCATAAATATGTGTGAAGGATGATACGCACAGTGGTTGTGAACATTGAGAAGTACATTGAATGTAAGCAATGAGAAGTACACAACCTTTTTCCTTTTCTTGGATGGATGTGATGAAGCTGCTTTTTCAGAGGGGGGATTCTTGTTTCCTCCCAATGCTTCATTCCATTTGAGTTCTACCAGAGCTCTCACTTTCCTCTCATTTTCTGCAATATTGGCTATCCTTGTAGCTTCATCAAGTAGAGGGACCTCCCTTCCTCCTCTTGTTCCTACCATCTCTTTTCCTGCAAGTGATAAATGTTAGAACAAGATGCTTAATAGACAATACTGGATAAATATACATAGACAAGTTTAGACTGCAAGGAGCAAGCATATTAAAACAAAAGGCAGCAACAAAATAACATGCAAATACCCCTTACTTTCTAGATTTTTTAGCATACACAATTCTCCCATCTATGTCTATTCTAGCACACTCAATGCTTTGAAGATCATCATGAAAACATGATGAGATATGTGGATCAACCATTGGCATAGCGGTCTCTACATCCTCATCTTCAACTTCATGCATGGCATATGAGCCCCGTGGATTGTAGTGGCTAACAGTAACCCATTCAACATCAATTGGGTCTTCAACATAGAAAACTTGAGTTGCTTGTGACGGTAAAATGAAAGGCTCATCCGATATATTTTCACCGATATTGACCAATTGCTTGAAATTCAGAGAAGTTACCCCAAGGCGATAAACTTTCACCCACTTGTCTTTCCTGCGGTTGTCAACCCAATCACATTTGAAGATAACTATTTTTCCTTTATTTTGATAGGTCAACTCAAGAATTTCCTTTATGATACCGTAAAATGTTTGGTTTCCTATTATCCTATTATCATCATTTCCTTTTTCATAATGAGTAGTTTGTGCAACTAGAGCTACACCACTATTTTGCACTGGCCTACCATCATCATAGGAATGCGTATGAAAATGTAACCCATTTCTAGTATAGCTACTAAACTGTTGGGCAACTTTGGATGGCCCCTGAGCTAACACACTTATCTCCTCTGGCACTTTGTCACCCATTTCTTCAACCTGTGAATATGGAATATAGCATTTTTAAAATTGGATGGAACTCTCTACATATATATACATCACAAGAAAACATAGACATGTGACAACTTACATGCTTCTTAAACCACTCATGAAAGGACTCGTGCTGGACACGACTAATTTGTCGATTATTTTTAAGACCAGTTGAGGAAAGATATTCCTTATGCTTGCTGCAAAGTATTCAACACTTCAGCAACAAGCATAAATAAATTGCAAATTGCAAAAGAAAAATTGATAACTTACTTCAAATAAGGTTCTATGTGGTCATAGTTGAACAAGACATATCTATGAGCTTGAAGCCAAGTCTTGTTGTCCAATGACACATAATGTTTGCCAACTAATCCTCGACCAAGGTTGCTGAAGAAAGGTGTGATACTACTGGTTTCCATAGCCAAACCTTGATCATTTCTAATTTGTCGAGTAAACTGAGTTTCACCTTGTAATATCGAGAACATTACGTAAGAGTCTCATCAAATAAATAGCTCTTAGCAATAGATCCCTATGGATGACTTCTAGTATGAACAAAGCCCTTACACCGACACAAATACCTACAACGAGATAAACAAATCATATGTATCTGACTATTTGCAGAAGAAGCATAATTTTGCTGCTATAGAAGTGGTCGGTGACAATTACCTCTCTATAGGGAACATGTTACGAAAATGCACTGGACCGGCTATTTTTGCTTGGGCTGGAAGATGCACCATCAAGTGTACCATGACATCAAAAAAGGATGGTGGGAATATAGTCTCAAGAATGCTCAAGGTCTCAGCTATTTCAGCCTCTAGTTTTTCCATATCACTAATAGAAATAACATGTGAGTAAATCTGCTTGAAAAAATTACTAACACGAATCAGTGCTGCACTGACTTTTTCGGGCAATAGCCTTCTCACAGCAAGTGGTAGCAAATGTTGCATTAAGATGTGGTTGTCATGGCTCTTTCGCCCGATTATTTTCCTTTCCTTGACATGCACATTACCTCGTATATTAGCTGCTAACCCATAAGGGAACCTAGCTCCTTTAAATACTCCACAAAATAACTTCTGCTAGGCAACATTCATTTCATAAGGTGCTGGAGGTAAATAAAATTTATCTTCTACTTCGAGTTCAACAGGATGAAGGTCACTTCTAATGTTTAGAGCCTGAAGGTCCAAGCGAGAGTTCAGATTATCCTTAGATTTCCCATCAATGCACAACAATGTGTTGATTATGTTCTCGCATACATTTTTCTCTATGTGCATGACGTCTAAGTTGTGACGCAACAACAAGCTCTCCCAATATGGCAACCTGAAGAAAATAGACTTCCTTTTCCAAACTATTAATGTCTCATCGTCCTTGCGCTTTCGCTTGGTTTTCTTCTTCCCAGAAGGATCCTTCCCAAAAACAGTATGCATGTCTTTTGTCTGAGCAACAATTTCTGGTCCAGAGAGAGGAATAGGTGCTGGCTTATGCTCAGCAATGCCATCAAAAGAATGGGTATTGGACCTAAAGGGGTGTGCATCATGTAAGAACCTACGATGCCCCATGTAGCATGTCTTGGTGCCATTATTCAGCCTAAGAGAACATGTGTCCGAATGACATTCGGGACAAGCTCCTTCACCGGATGTGCTACAACCAGCTGTATACCCTAGGCCTGGGAAATCATGAATGGTCCATAGTATGGCAGCTTTCAAATTAAAAAACTCTTCTTTGGAAGCATCATATGTTCAGACACCATGAAGAAACATATCTACCATGTCATCAATCAATGGCTCAAGATAAACATCCATATCACTACCAGGAGCATTTTTACCAGGAATCAACAATGTTAGAAGAAAATTTGATTGCTTCATGCACATCCAAGGTGGGAAGTTATAAGGAATCAAGATAACAGGCCAAACACTATAATTAACGTTATTGGATCTGAGAGGGTTAAAACCATCTGTTGCATATCCTAGCCAAAAATTACGGCTGTCCTTGCCAAAGTCCTTATGCACCTCATCAAAATATTTCCACTGAGCAAAATCAGCTGGATGCCTCACCAAACCATCTTTTGTGCGCCCTTCATCATGCCATCTGACGAGAGCTGCTGTTCTAGAACACATAAACAACCCCTGGAGCCTTTTCTTTATTGGAAAATAGCGTAGAACCTTCTTAGGTACCTTATGGACACGTTTTCCATCTAGACTCTTCTTTTCAGATTTCCATCGTGAAGTATTGCATATTGGACAAACATCAGCCTTAGCATTGTTTTTCCAGAAGAGGATGCAATCATGTTCACATGCATGAATACTAACATATCCAAGTCCTAGGCATTTCACCAATTTCTTAGCTTCATTATAGTTCTTGGCTAGTGAGGACCCTTCAGGAAAAGCATCATTAAGTAGATCTAGCAACAGGTTAAAACTTTTATCTGACCAGCCACCAAGCAATTTCACATGAAGTAGTCTAATTATGAAACGCAATTTTGAGAACTTCTTACACCCAGGATATAGCTCTTGACCAGAGTCATTTTCAACTTTTGGAGAGCTTTTAAATATGCATCAGTCTCCTCAAAAACTGTGTTATCTTCGAAGTCCCCCTCCTTATCTAAACCACCCCCCCAAGTCTCGAAGCAAATCAGAAATGTCATCCTCTTCGGGTGACTCCTCCTCAACCTCACTCTCATGATCATCGGGAACATTCAGGAAAGAACAACTAGATTCTCCGTGAAAAATCCAAGTTTTATACCCACGGAGAAACCCCTCACATACAAGATGCTCTCGCACCTCTCTTTCTTCATTCCAAACTGAGTTTGAACATCTCCTACAGGGACATAATATTTTGTTTCCAGATGAATTACTAAATGCAAAGCTTAAGATTTTTTCCACCCCTTCCAAATACACCTTTGTGTGCCTACATGTTATACAAATATACACATGGATCAGATCAGATGTAGTTATATAATTTCTAATCGCCCTATAACCACTAAAATTGTGTGTTGTACCTAGGCTCATCCATCCACCTTTTGTCCATGGTGACTGCACCTTCACAAGTGATTCACAGACTACTAAGTGAAATGTAGAGATACGGGATATCAATGTTGTTGTAGAGATTAGGAATATTGATGTTGCTGCAAAAATCGACATTCACTATAAACATACATATCAAATAGAAAAAAAAACTTAAAACATGGACATTGAGCTCCTAAAACCGGTCTGAATGCACGTAATCATATGGCTGCAAGAGAGATCTATCTGTGATGAACTAATAGTTCAATAACCATTAACAGATCACACTAAATAGCGTTCACACAACCAAATCTGCAACTACTTGAAACACAAAATGAGCAACAAAAATCTGAAACTCAAAAAATATCATGCAAGTTATCCAATCAGATCATCACACAAGCATTATTTAATCAGGCTATTAGTAACATTATGAACTACAGACGGCAGTAAATCACCTCAGGTCAGCAGGAATGGAGGTCAGCCGTGGAGGTGGATCCTTGGAGGCTGACGGGCTGCTGCTTTTTGCGGGTGTTGGTTGACGGCGCTGCTGCTCCTCGGCGAGGTGGACGCGCTGCTGCTCCTCGGCGCGGGCGGATTGCGCTGCAGCTCCAGGAGGGTGGTGCGCAGCGGGTAGAAGGATTCTCCTGGAGAGGGTAGTGGGGCGGGGCGGCGGCGCAGTGGGGCGGGGCGGCGACGCAGTGAGGCAGGGCGGGGAGGCGGCGCAGCGGGGCGGGGTGGGCGGGGCGGCAGGGCAGCGGGTCGAGGCGGCGGCGCGGGCAGTGGGGCGGGGCGGCGGCGCGGGCAAAGGGGCGGGGCGGCGGTGAAGGTCTGGCCGGCGGCGCAGGTCGAGCGGCGGCCAGCGGGTCGGGGTTAGGTTTTACCCTGTACGTGTGTGTGGCGGGTGAGAGAAGTGAGGGCTGAGATCTGGGAGTTTTTTTATCTTTGCCTTATTTTTTCTGTTCCCATGGCGCGCGCATGGCTCTATTTTCGCGCCATATATTTCGGGTGCGAGCTGAGGCAAACAACGCCGACACATTTAGTGTCGCCACGAATCGGCGACACACTGGCCACCGCTAAAGGTATCATCTACCGACAGAAATCACGTCGGTGCTTCTATGGAGCTTTACCGACAGATAATATTTCATGTGGTTATATAACTCTGACATGTTGTGTGTCGGTATAGTTTGGGACAAAAAGAGTGTCGGTGATTCTCACCTATACCAACACATGCATGTCGCCTTTGTAGTGTCGTGGTGTAGTGCAACTTTAGCTAGAAGGCGTCCCAATAATTTGGAGGATGAAAATCTTGATGAAATTTTTGATAAAAGTGGTTTTGAAGAGGTCAAAACTTTAACTAGTGATGTGCCCACTATTTTGGATTGCAAAGACTTTAATTATGATAGTTGCTCTTTGATTGAATGTATTTCTTTTCTGCAATCCATGTTGAATTCACCCCATGCTTATGAGCAAAATAAAGCTTTTACTAAACATATCGTTGATGCCATGATGAAATCTTTTGAAAAAAAAGTTGGAGTTGGAGATTTATATCCCTAGAAAATTACATGATGAGTGGGAACCTACCATTAAGGTCAAGATTAAAAATTATGAGTGCTTTGCTTTATGTGATTTGGGTGCTAGTGTTTCCACGATTCCGAAGTCTCTATGTGATGTGCTTGGTCTTACCAATATTGAAGAATGTTCTCTTAATTTGCACTTGGCGGATTCTACTATTAAAAAGCCTTTGGGAAGAATTAATGATGTTCTTATTCTTGCAAATAGGAACTATGTGCCCTTAGATTTTATTGTGCTTGATATTGATTCCAATCCGTCTTGTCCCATTATACTTGGTAGACCGTTTTTACGCACTATAGGCTCCGTGATTGATATGAAAGAAGGCAATATTCGTTTTCAATTTCCACTAAGAAAGGGTATGGAACACTTCCCTAGAACAAGAATTAAGCCACCATATGAATCAATCATGAGGGCATCCTATGGATCCAAAACCAAAGATGACAATACTTGAATCTATGCGTTATGCCTAGCTAGGGGCGTAAAACGATAGCGCTTGTTGGGAGGCAACCCAATGAATAAATAATTTTTTGCTTTTTCCTTTCTGTTTTTGAGTGTTGACACAATTATGGCTCTGTTATGATTGTGTTTTTATGGTTTATTTAGTGCTTGTGCCAAGTAGAGCCTTTAGGATGATTCATAAGATAAGTAGTAGTGATGCAGAATCTGAAAAAGAAACTTTGCGTCCAGTATTTGAATTTTCATTTTTTACTGGAATGCGATATTGAGCTGAAATTTTAACACCATGTTTCTATACAAATTCTTTACGTTGTCCTAATTTTTAAGAATTTTTAGAGTTACATAAGTATGGTTAGAGTATAGATTACTACAGACTGTTCTGTTTAAGACATATTCTGTTTTCGTTGCATTGTGTGCTTGTTTTGATGAATCTATGGGTTATATTGAAGGGTATGAGCCATGGTAAAGTTAAAATTGTCAGTGTTCTAGGATCGGGGGTACCCAGACCTGCCTGCCTGCGGCCCAGCGCATGGCCCACCATGACGGCCTGGTATGGCCTGGCGGCAAACTCCCCAAGACAAGACCCTCGCGAGGGCCCCGGCCTCGCGAGGCGACCAGCGCCAAGACCTCCAGGGGAGCGGCCTCCTCAGGATGCCTCCCGAGGAGCGGAGATTCCTATGCAGTGCCCGGCCTCATGAGGCTGGGATGACGTGAGCCATGACGACCAAGGCCAGGCGGGCGCCAACAGGCGCAGAGGGGACAATTTCCTCTTTGGTGCTAAGGAGGCAAGGACGGACGCGGGTTCCCAAGGAATCCCCCAAAGGTTTCCGTTCCGGTGCAACAAGACCAAGACCACGGTATCGGCAGGATGGATGTCATCGCCGAGCCCACCTCTACGTCACGCCCACAAGCTTTGCAGGCGAAGACCACCTTTAGTCAGGATAAGGTGTACTTCCTGTCCCCTTTCAAAATTGGCCGTTGTGTGATCCCTTCCCGCCCGTGCGATGAGGGAAGAGGACCGAGGCCACTATAAATGGGGACTAGCCTCCGCCGTAGAGGGGACCGATCGATCCATCCTCACCCGAGAGCCCTCGCGAGGTCTCTCAACCACTGTACTAGTTCATCCCCAAACCTCCTCGTGAGGCCAATCCACCAAAAGCAGGAGTAGGATTTTACACCGTAAGGTGGCCCGAACCTGGGTAAATCTCCGTGTCCATCTTCTCGTTCGCTCGAACGTATTCGGCGAGTCTTGTCTGCGGAGTGGCGAGCTTGAGACTTGAGCTGGGAAGGATCTTTGCACATGCCCCAGAGTTCGAACCTTCTTGGGTCTACGGAGCCCGATTTCCGACATTTGGCGCGCCAGGTAGGGGCGTGTCGAAGCTCCTTCCTCATCGACCATGCTTCGCCCTCGCCTCGTCATCTCCATGGCAGGTGCAGCACCCCAGGCTTGGCAGCCCGTGGCCTATGGGGACGCTGTGGGCTGCCCGGCCGCGCCCACGGTCGCTTGTATCCTCGGCGGGTCGCAAGCGCCCGCGTCCGGTCGTCATGTCAAGCAGCTTCTCTGCTAGGCGGGCGCAGCCCGGCCATGGCCCGAGACCCCGCGGAGCAGGGCGAGGCCGGAGACCGACATCACCTTCGACTCCAGGGGCCATCCCAGGACGGCGGTCGCTACTGGTGCGCTCCCCATGCTGTGCACGCCCACCATCAGTAACGTTGCGGTTACCAAGACCCACATCGACGGCGGCGCCGGCCTCAACGTCCTTTCTGTGGAGGCCTTCGACATGCTCCAGGTGCCCTACGACCAGCTCGTGCCCTCCAAGCCCTTCTCCTGGGTGGTCAGAGGCTCCACCACTCCCCTAGGGCAGGTGCGCCTCCCAGTCACCTTCGGCAAACGCGATAACTACCACACCGAGCTGATCGACTTTGACGTGGCCCACATTGGCCTCCCGTACAAAGCCATCCTAGGGTATCCGGCCCTCGCCAAGTTCATGGCGGTGACGCACCCATGCTACAACATCATCAAGATGCCTGGTAGCAGCGGCATCATCACTGTGGCCGGAGACACCAAGGATGCGGTTCGAGCCCTCAAGCTCGTCTACAAGGCTGCAGCAGCCTCACATCCCGATGCCGAGAGCGTCGCATAGGCTCCGAAGGCTGCACCCGCGAAGAAGAAACAACTGTTCTCTCAAGACCAGGCTGAGACGAAGCAGGTGCTTGTCGATGACGGGAGCCCGGGCCACACCTTCACTATTGGCGCCGGCCTTCCCCCGGAGCAGGAGAAGGCGCTGGTTGACTTCCTCCGCGCGAACAAGGACGTGTTTGCGTGGGAGGCATGCGACCTAGTAGGCATCCCAAGAGAGGTTATCGAACACCACTTGATGGTATGACCTGGTGCGCGCCCGGTGAAGCAAAAAGCAAGACGACAAGCACAAGAGAAGCAAGCGTTCATCGTCCAAGAGGTCAGCAAGCTGCGGGAAGCTGGTGTTGTTCGGGAAGTATGGCACCGATTGGCTGGCCAACCCAGTGATTGTCCCCAAGAAGGGTGGGAAGGAGCGCATGCGCGTCGACTTCACGAGTCTCAACAAGGCTTGCCCTCAGGAACCCTTCCCGCTCCCGAGAATCGACCAGATCATGGACTCCACCACCGAGTGCGATCTGCTATGCTTTCTGGATGCTTTCTCAGGTTACCACCAAATGAAGATGGTAGTGGAGGACGTCGAGAAGACGACCTTCCTCTCCCCGTGCGGCGTGTACTGCTACATTTGCATGCCCTTCGGGTTGCGGAACACCGGCGCGACCTTCCAGCGGTTGATGCGCATCGCCCTGGGGCAGCATCTCAGGAGAAATGTGGAGGCGTACGTCGATGACATCGTGGTCAAGTCACGAGAGGTGAGGACCCTGATCGAGGACCTGGAGGAGACATTCGCCAGCCTGCGGCGAGTGAACGTCAAGCTCAACCCAGAAAAGTGCGTTTTCGGGGTCCCGTCCGGCAAGCTGCTTGGGTTCTTGGTGTCGCTCCGAGGGATCGAGGCAAACCCAGAGAAGATCAAGGCAATCGGGAAAATGCGCCCCCCTCAGACCCTCAAGGAAATGCAGAAACTTGCAGGCTGCGTGACCTCCTTGGGACGCTTCATCTCCAAGCTTGGTGAGCGCGCCCTCCCCTTCTTCAAGCTCATGAAGAGGAAGGGCCCCTTCGAGTGGACCCCTGAAGCGGTACCTCATGAGCCCACCTGTTATGGTGGCGCCTCGTCCTCGCGAGGCCCTAGTGCTCTACTTGGCGGCCACCCCCACTCGGCCAGCGCAGTGCTCGTGGCAGTCCGAGAGGAGCACGCCGGCGCAGGCGCGAGGCAAGGCGACCCGTGCGGGGCCGCACAACGCTCACCGCCTCAGGATGGCGCTCCTGAGGCCCTCGTCACTTCATCAACCCACGGGGCACCAGAGCCCGTCCCGCCCCATGCGGGGCAGGGCGACGCCAACACCTCGTCCCTCGTCGAGCACCCGGTGTACTACGTCAGCACCGTGCTGCGGGACGCGCGCGCACGATACCCTATGCAGCAGAAGCTCCTGCTCGTACTCCTCATCGCCTCAAGGAAGCTGCGCCACTACTTTTAGGGCCACCCCATCAAGGTCGTCTCCGCATACCCCCTGGAGAAAGTGCTGCGTAGCCCCAATGCTGCTGGAAGGGTTGCAGAGGGGAATATCGAGCTGTAGGCTTTCCACCTGGAGTTCAGCACAACCAGGGTCATGAAGGGCGCATCCCTCGCTGACTTCGTGGAGGAGTGGATGGACGCTCCCGACCAGGGGCTGGATGAGGGCCAGTCCCTCGCGCCTGGCGACGAGGCACCCGACGGCTGGGTCATGCACTTCGACGGAGCCTTCGCACGGCGGGGCGCGGGGGCTGGAGTAGTGCTCATCTCCCCGACCCAGGACAAGCTCTACTACGCCGTGCAGCTCTGCTTCCAACATGGCGAGAAGGTCTCCAACAACATCGCGGAATATGAGGGCTTGATCGCTGGTCTCAGGGCCGCTTCCGCCCTGGGGGTCAAGCGCCTCACCATCAAGGGTGACTCCCAGCTCCTCGTCAACTTTTCCAACAAGGAGTACAAGCCGAAGGACGAGCACATGGAGGCGTACTTGGAAGAGGTACGTAAAATTGAAAAGCGTTTCCAGGGCTTGGAATTGCGGCACGTCCCGCACGGCGCGACAAGGAAGCAGACGACATCGCCAAGAGGGCGTCGCGCCGCGAGCCTCAGGAGCCTGGCGTCTTTGAGGAGAGGCTCTTCAAGCCATCGGTGGCACCCCCAGCCGCAGGCCCGGCGTCGCTTCAGGAGGAGCTGCCACCGGCCCTGCCTTCAAGCGCCCCGGCCTGTGGTCTGGCCTCAGGAGCCCGACTGCTCCTGGCGCTAGAACCTCAGGCCAACGGCTGGACCAAGGAGTTCAAGGCGTACCTGCTCCGCGGCGCCTTGCCGGAGAAGGAGGAGGACGCGGAGCGCGTGGTCCGCCAGGCCACTGCTTATTGTTTGTAGGATGGCGATCTGTACCACAGGCGCCCCAACGACATCTCGCCACGGTGCATATCCGAGGAGCAGGGGCACGAGCTGTTGGCCGACATCCACGGCGGCGATTGCGGGCACCACTCCTCGTCCTGCACCCTCGTGGGGAAGGTGTTCCGCAGTGGCTTCTACTGGCCCACGGCGCACCGCGACGCCACCGAGCTGGTACGATCCTGCGTGGCCTACCAATTTCTTGCCAAGCAGATTCATCAGCCCGCGCAGGGCCTCCAAACTATCCCGCTTTCCTAGCCTTTCGCGGTCCGGGGGCTGGATATACTGGGCCTTTTCCCTCGGGCAGCCGGCGGCTACCGCTACCTCTATGTCGCCATTGACAAGTTCACCAAGTGGGCGGAGGTGGAGCCCGTGCGCACCATCCCCGCCGGCTCGGCCATCAAGTTCATCAAGGGCCTTGTGAGCCGCTTCGGTGTCCCCAACTATATCATTACCGACAATGGCTCATAGTTTACAAGCAGCCTCTTTAGAACATATTGTGCTAACCTTGGAACGCAGATATGCTACGCTTCGGTGGCGCTCCCACGAAGCAACGGCCAGGCTGAGCACGCCAACACGGAGGTCCTGAGGGGCCTCAAGACGAGGAGCTTCAAGAAGAAGCTTGAGGCCTGCGGCAGGGGTTGGCTCGGTGAGCTTCAGTCCGTGTTGTCGTCCATCCGCACCACTGCAACTAAGCCCACCGACGAGACCCCGTTCTTCCTCGTCTACGGGGCTGAGGCGGTCCTCCCGCACGAGGTCAAGCATCGCTCCCCGCGGGTCTTGGCATTTGACGAGGAGCGTTAGGATGCCTCGCGGGGAACAGATCTCATGCTCGGGGAGGAGGCCCGCCGCCAAGCCTCGCTCCGCGTAGCGAGGTACAAGCATGCACTGAGGCGCTACCACTACCATAGCATCCGCTCCAGGACCCTCGAAGTTGGAGACCCCGTCCTGAGGTGGGTCCTCTCCAGGTAGGGCTTGCACAAGCTCTCGCCTGTGTGGGAGGGCCCGTTTAGGGTCGCCCGTGTCTCCAGGCCTGGCGCCGTACGCCTGGAGACGCAGTACGGGGTCCCCATCCAGAATGCCTGGAACATCCAGCACCTCCGAAAGTTCTACCCGTGACACTCTCACGTAATAATGAGTGGGCTGTATACGCCCGGGGTCCCATGAGGATGCGGAGGGGCCCCTACCCACGCCCAAGTGGAAGCCCCATGCTTCGCGCTGGTGGACGACACGATCCTCCAATGACTATGCCCACGCCTAGTGGAAGCCCCATGCTCCGCGCTGGTGGGAAGACTAGCTTAGGTGCCGGACGCGGCTGTTCTTTGCTCTCTTTTGTAGCCAAATTTGACATTTTTTGTGATGAACTCGAAGTTTTCGCGTCTCTGTTCGAAAAAGGGGTGGGAATTTTTCTCCATGCAGCGTTTCCCGTTTTGATGTCTCGTTTTTAAAAGGTTTGGCACCTGCCAGCTTTCTCTCTCTCTCTCTCGCGCCCCGCGAGCGGGGGCTGGACACGGTGTGCACCTCACCAAAGCCTTGGCGTCCTAATCCTTGCGCGATGCTCTCGAGTGAGCCAGCAGGCGCATGTTGCCTCAGGCCCCCGGCCTCAGGAGCGCTCATCTCCTGGCCTTGCCGGGCATCGCGACCTGGCATACCAGCGACGATCGACCCTCGCTCAGGGGCTCCAACCAAAAATGGTCGCTGGGAGGGGGACGTCCAAGGAAAGGGAAATTATGATTTGGCTCGTTATCAAGGAACCCTAACCCTATGTAAAGCGCGTTTTCAGCACCGCCGCGGGATGCGGTGCCTTGAGGAGGCACCTCCGGAGGACCTGATTCCTCGCGAACCGACCAGGAACTTCGCGAGCAGCGGGCACCTCTCCAGGCCCTGAAGCCGTCTGATCCACAAGGAAGAAGATGCCTCGGTGCCCCAGCTGCACCTCACGACGCAGGGACCCGCCACGAGTACACCAAGCTAAGTTATCCTAAATCACGACAAGTAGGAACTTTCTGTTGGTAGCAATACAAATACTAGAGTACGAGACAAAATACGCTAACATAGAGGCGCAAGCGCCATAGTTCATTACACGCCCCCGTGGGGCCCTCCTTGGTTCTTGACGCAGGAAGTAAAAAAAAACAAAAGGCGGCCTCCCGAGGACCGTCACCCCTGAGGCCTGGCTCCGGCGCCGCCCACGCTCAGTCGGAGTCCTCCTCCTCCTTGATGGGGGCACGGCGGCTCGACGGCCTCCGGGGCAGGGGCACGGCGCCGCGGCGGCTCGCCGCCCTCCTTAGTCCGAGCGTGCCAACGTGGCGGCTCGTCGTAGTCGTCGTCGCTCGAGCTCCCCCCGGAGGAGGCGTCGCTACTGCTGGAGGTGCTGCGGCCGTCGCCAAGGGCAAGTTCACCGCCGAGGACATCGCCGCCGCGATGGCTGTCGTCGGCAGAGAGGTCGTCGCTGTCCCCATCGTCGCCCTCCGGGCAGCACCCCAAGCGCCTGCCATCTTCCCCGAAGATCTTGACAAAGAGTGTCGCCGTCCCGTCATGCTTGAAGTGGAGGGTACACCTCCCCCGCAGGCCGCGAGCGCGGGCGAACGTCTGCCACCCGCGGTTCAGGAAGACATAGCCCGCGGGAGTGACCTCGACCTCCATCCACGAGGCCTCGCAGCAGCAGCCATCGGCCTGCATCCAAAGGCCAGTAGGCCCTCTGGCCGAAAGCGCCTCCACAAAGAAGCGCGGGAGCTGGAGCCAGGTGATCGCCGGCCTCTCCGCCCGCACCATGAACTCCTGGGCCGTGTCGGCTGAGTGGAACCACGGGCGGCGCGGCCGGGCGCCCGTCGCAAGCTTCCCCCCTCGGCCATGGGCGGCACGGCTACTATAGCCGCCTACGCGGGAGGGAGCCTTCCCGCGGCTGCCGGAGGTAGCACCGGCCCTCACGGGGGTGTGCTCGCGCCCTCGGGGGACCACCGCCGGCATCGCGGTGTACTTACGGGGACGGCCACGGCGCCTCTTGGGCGGCGGCGAGTCCGGTCCCTCCAGGCGGGCCTTCCCTTTCTCGGCGGCAGAAAATCTCCTCATTGGTGCCATGACCGTGGAAGCGGCGGATTGGAGTGAGGAGGCAAGAGGATGAAGATGGTCTAGGGGGCTCTGTCTCCCTCGCCCACTTATAGTTGATCGGAGGCCAACTGGCGCCCCTCTGCATTCCGGGCAATGATGGCCCCACGTTACGCGCCAGCCTTTGCCAGTCAGGGTAGTTGCCGAGGCGACGTGGGGAAGTGGAGGCGTCCGCGTCACGTCATGCGCCACGCGTCGAGCCTGGCCCGCAGGCGGTTGGGGCTCACGGCGCTTTGGCCTTCCTTCTTTAGCTTCACCCCGAAGCCAACCCGAGCGCGCCTTGGGCCCGGGGGCTGCTGTCGGTGTTCTGGGATCGGGGGTACCCAGACCTGCCTGCCTGCGGACCAGCACATGGCCCACCATGATGGCTCGGTACGGCCTGGCGGCAAACTCCCCAAGACAAGACCCTCGCGAGGGCCCCGGTCTCGCGAGGCGACCAACGCCAAGACCTCCAGGGGAGCGGCCTCCTCAGGCTGCCTCCCGAGGAGCGGAGATTCCTATGCAGTGCCCGGCCTCATGAGGCTGGGATGATGCGAGCCATGACGACCAAGGCCAGGCGGGCGCCAGCAGGCGCAGAGGGGACAATTTCCTCTTTGGTGCTAAGGAGGCAAGGACGAACGCAGGTTCCCAAGGAATCCCCCAAAGTTTTCCATTCCGGTGCAACAAGACCAAGACCACGGGATCGGCGGGATGGATGTCATCGCCGAGCTCACCTCAGTGTCACACCCAAAAGCTTTGCAGGCGAAGACCACCTTTAGTTAGGATAAGGTGTACTTCCTGTCCCCTTTCAAAATTGGCCGTTGTGGGATCCCTTCCCGCCTGTGCGATGAGGGAAGAGGACCGAGGCCGCTATAAATGGGGACTAGCCTCCGCCGTAGAGGGGACCGATCGATCCATCCTCACCCGAGAGCCCTCGCGAGGTCGCTCAACCACTGTACTAGTTCATCCCCAAACCTCCTCGTGAAGCCAAGCCACCAAAAGCAGGAGTAGGGTTTTACACCGCAAGGTGGCCCGAACATGGGTAAATCTCCATGTGCATCTTCTCGTTTGCTCGCACGTATTCGGCGAGGCTTGTCTGCGGAATGGCGAGCTTGAGACTTGAGCTGGGAAGGATCTTCGCACACGCCCCAGAGTTCGAACGTTCTTGGGTCCGCGGAGCCCGATTTCCGACAAAAATATAGTAGGTATAATGCAATAATAACATATGAATGGGTTTGCAACAGCACCTAAAGTAGTGATTTGCTTTATTATACTAACGGATCTCACGAAGATTTTGTTGAGTTTTGTGTGATTGAAGTTTTCAAGTTTTGGGTGAGATCACGATGGATGAAGGAATAAGGAGTGAAAAGAGCCTAAGCTTGGGGATGCTATAGCACCCCCAAGATATATCCAAAGAGAAACAAGCAACTAAGCTTGGGGATGCCCCCGAGTGGCATCCCCTCTTTCTTCTAACGACCATCGGTATTTTACTTGTAGCTATATTTTTATTCGTCACATATCATGAGTTTTGCTTGGAGCGTCTTGTATCATTTGAGTCTTTGCTTGCTTTGCTTATTAGTTTGTCACTTGTATCCTTGCTGGACACACCTATTTGAGAGAGCCAACATTATGCTATGATTTGTTAGAATTGCTCTATGTGCTTCACTTAAAATTTTTGAGCTATAGAATTGCTCTAGTGCTTCACTTAGATTAATTTGAGAGCTAGTAAATTTTGAAGAAATCCTCTCATGCTTCACTTAGACCTTTTTGAGAGATGAAATCTTTATGCTCATGTGCTTCACTTAAATTTGTTTGAGCTTGTTAAAAAGCAATGGCAATATATGAAACTAGTCCCAAAGTGATAGATATCCAAGGAGGATATAATAAAAAACTTTCATGAAGATCATTGGACAAATTAAACTTGATTCCGTGTAATAGTTTTGAGACATGATGATAGTAATATGTGAGTCATGTTAGTGAGTAATTATGCTTTAGTAGGAATATTGGTGTTAAGGTTTGTGATTCCCTATGCATGCACAAAAGTTAATAGTTATGCAATGAAGTTACATCCTACTTATGGTGCATTATTCGGTGTTAGTTATGCTCAATGCTCGCTTATGTGAATTTTTGTTTCTTGGTTTGGTTGCGTCTCAATCTATTTGCTAGCCTCCATTTGTACAAAGTAGAAATACTACTTGTGCATCCAAAATCCTTAAACCAAGTTTTGCCTTATGAGTACACCATACCTACCTATATGCGGTATTTCCATGCCGTTCCAAGCAAATTTGTATGTGCCATCTCTAAATCTTAAAAATAAACTTCTGTTTTGTGTGCTCGTACCGCTCATGAAACGGTGGGGAGTGTCCAATATTTTTCCATGCTAGATGTGTTATTCTCAAGATGAGTGTTTATTCACTTGTCATTGCACGAGAGTGCGGCGGTAATAGGGATGCCCATTCCCGAAATGAAAATGAAAAAAATATAGTTACTTTGTTGTCAAATAATAAATTCTTTGGAAAGTGTTGGTATGGAAGGCAACCGTGGATACGGCCGCCATGGAATAAACTTTATTTTCTGTTTGGGAACCGCCTATGATATATCTAGCATGGAAAGTATTGTGAGCTAATTTGTCGTTTTCGTTGACAGGAAAAGCATGCCACTCAAAATATTTCTCTCTCTCAATTTAAACCTTGAGCTCTGGCACCTCTACAAATCCCTACTTCCCTTTGCGAAGGGCCTATCTATATACTTTATGCAATTCTTGTTTTTACTTTGAGTCTCCATCTTCTCTTAAAGCACCAACTAGGGGGCACTATGATCGTACTTGGGCAGTGGGCATAGCTAATATTTGAGTGTGTTTCATGAATGGATCAATGATTGAGCATGATGGGCTAGGGATAACTTTCTTTAGTGTTGATATTTTGAAAGACATGGTTGCTTGCTGGCATGCTTGAGTATTGAAGTCATTATGTTAAAACTAGACTATTACTTTGAATCATCTACTAGTCCAAATGTCCATGCTATACAAAATAAAAGAATATGAGATGCACATGTTAGGCAGCATTCCACATCAAAAATTCTGTTTTTATCATTTACCTACTCGAGGACGAGTAGGAATTAAGCTTGGGGATGCTGATACGTCTCCAACGTATCTATAATTTTTGCTTGTTCCATGCTGTTATATTATCATTCTTGGATGTTTTACAATCATTTTATAACAACTTTATATCATTTTTTGGGACTAACCTATTGACATAGTGCCAAAGTGCAAGTTGTTGTTTTTACTTCGCAGAATATCAGTACCAAACTGAGTCCAATCGCGACGAAACTTTTTGGAGATTTTTTCTGGACAAGAAGACACCCAGTGGGTCAAAGAAGTACCAGAGAGGTGGGCTGTGGAGGCCACAACCCACATGGGTGCGCCAGGGGCCCCCGGCACGCCCTGGTGGGTTGTGCCCTCCACGGGCCCCCTCCATCGCCTCTGACGCATATAAATTCCCAAATATTCAGAAAACCCTAGGGGAGTCAACGAAACCCAATTCCAGCCGCCACAAGTTCCAGAACCTCGAGATCCAATCTAAACACCCTCACAGAGGGGTTCATCTTCTTCATAGGTGCCTCTCCGATGATGCGTGAGTAGTCCACCATAGACCTACAGGTCCGTAGGCAGTAGCTAGATGGCTTCCTCTCTATCTTTTGATTCTCAATACAATGGTCTCTTGGAGATCTATTTGATGTAAACTTTTGCGGTGTGTTTGTTGGGATCCGATGAATTTTGAGTTCATGATCAGTTTCTATCCATGAATATTATTTGAGTCTTCTTTGATCTCTTATATGCATGATTACTTATGGCCTCGTATTTCTTCTTCGAATCTTTGGTTTAGTTAGGCCAACTAGATCGATTTTTCTTGCCATGGGAAGAGGTGCTTTGTGATGGGTTCGATCTTGCGGTGTCCTTTCCCAGTGATAGAAGGGGCAGCAAGGCACGCATGTATCGTTGCCATTAAGGATAACAAGATGGGGTCTATTCCTACATGAATAGATCTTGTCTACATCATGTCATCGTTCTTATTGCATTACTCCGATTTTCCATGAACTTAATACACTAGATGGATGCTAGATAGCGGTCGATGTGTGGAGTAATAGTGGTAGATGCAGGCAGGAGTCGGTCTACTTATCTTGGACGTGATGCCTATATAATGATCATCGCCTTGGATATCATCATGATTATTTGATCTTATATCATTTGCCCAACAGTAATTTGTTCACCCACCGTGTGCTATACTCATGAGAGAAGCCACTAGTGAAACCTACGGCCCCCGGGTCTACTTTTCCAACATATTGCTTTCCGATCTATCATTTTGCCTCTTTGTTTTCAGATCTACAAAACCAGAAACCCAAAAATATATTGCTGCACTTTTTATTTGCCTTTTTTATTTTGCGTTCTTGAGAGATCTATCTCTCCTATCTATCACTACCTAATCTATCTTTTTACAGTAGAGAGATTGACAACCTCTCTTTCACGTCGGGTTGCAAGTATTTGTTATTTGTGTGCATGTGTTGCTTATTGGGTGGGGGTGATCCTTGTACTGGTTCGATAACCTTGGTTTCATAACTGAGGGAAATACTTACCGTCGAAGTGCTCCATTATCCCTTCCTCTTTGGGGGAATACCGATGTAGTCTCAAGCCACGTCAGGGAAGCGGTAGCGACGACGACTCTGGCGACTCCCTGGGCGTCCGCATCAAGAAGGAAGACTCTGACGAGGCGCTGGCGGCGCCAGAGTCAGAGTGTTGGAGGCGGCGCTGCTCGAGCCCGGTCCCTCCTCTTTTGCTATTTTTTTCTGCAATGGACCATGCTGGCCCCGCGGGGGTGTGTAAGAAGAATTATGGCCCTCGCGCCTTAAGTTTAATGCTGTTCTGGTCAAAAATGAGTTCGCTCTTAGCACTTCTCGTTAGGCTTATCCCCTTCTCTGTGATCGCCTTAATGCTCTGCGTCCCTAGGACCCAACCCCTGAGCAGGACTCATCCGTTGCTGGTATGTGAGGTCGCGATGCCTGGGACAAGGCCAGGAGGTGAGGGGCTCGAAGTTTGGTAAGAGTTCCCGAGGCGCGATGCTCAGGAGGTCCCCCTTGACGCACAAGCGGCTCACACGAGAGAAGTAGCTTCTGCCCGGAGCGAGGTTACGGGAAGAAGTAACACTACCAAAGACCAGCGAGCCATGGGGGGCAGTTAACTTAACTTTTCCGAACCCGTCGAGAGGCGGCCGCGGCCTGCGAGAGGTTCACGTGGCATGAGGGCGCGTCTTCCCGAAGTTCACTTCCTTATCCCATCTTCTATCCTGCGACGGATCAATGTAAGCCCCGCGAGGGGTGCGTGAAAAATTGTTGCCCGTTGCAACCAATGACTTTGCAGTTTGAACCATGCATCCACTTCTGAGGTCCCCTCGCGGGGTTCTCCCCTTTTCCCTTGCTTGCCTTCGTGCTCTGGTATGTCAGGTCGCGATGCCTGGGACAAGGCCAGGAGGTGAGGGGCTCTGGAAGCTAGTGAGGGTTCCTGAGGCGCGATGCTCAGGGACCCCCCTTGACGCGCAAGCGACCCTGATAACCCACAAGTGTAGGGGATCGTTTGTAGCCTTTTTCGATAAGTAAGAGTGTCAAACCCAACGAGGAGCTAAAGGTAGAACAAATATTCCCTCAAGTTCTATCGACCACCGATACAACTCTACGCACGCTAATGCTTGCTTTACCTAGAACAAGTATGAAACTACTTTGCAGAAATAAAACTAGAAGTACTTTGCAAGATAATAAAGAACGTGGAAATAAAAGTTAGGTGCTGTTTTAATAAAAGAACAAGAATGAAAACAAATTAGTAGAAAGCTTTTTTGTGTAACGCAAGAGAAAGATTGTCCCTAGGCAATTGAATATAATATGATAGATACTTGTTATATGCATTGAGGGAGAGGCATATGCTAACACACTTTCCGTACTTGGATCATATGCACTTATGATTGGAACTCTAGAAAGCATCCGCAACTACCAAAGTTCATTAAGGTAAAACCCAACCATAGCATTAAGTATCAAGTCCCCTTTACTCCCATACGCAACAACCCACCTACTCGGGTTTGTGCTTCTGTCACTCACGCAACCCACCATAGGCAAATCATGAACATATTGCAACACCCTACAGTGGGGATCCCTCACGTTTGCGCAACACGGAGGGCACCATAGGACAGCACCATATCAACATACAACTCACATCCATAACATCATACCACAATTAACCCATAGGACAAAAGAGATGTACTCAAACATCATAGGATAGCCAAATATCATTGGAAAATAATATATGGAGATGAGAACCATGTTTAAGTAGAGATTACAGCGGGGAAGAGAGGTATTACACCGCTGCATAGAGGGGGAGAGAGTTGGTGTGACGGCGGCGAAGTTGTTGGTGTAGATCGCCGTCATGATGATTGCCCCGGCGGCGTTCCGGCGCCACCGGGAGAGAGGGGGAGAGAGCCCCCTCCTTCTTCTTGTTCCTTGGCCTCCCCCCCTAGATGGGAGGAGAGTTCCCCCTCTGGTCCATGGCCTCTATGGTGGCGGAGGGGCAGGAGCCCCTCCTAGATTGGATCTCCCTCTCCGTTCTCTTCTGTTTCGCGTTCCTGTTTTCTTGCCGAAAACCGTTTCTTATATTCCCAGAGATCCGTAACTCCGATCGGGCTCAAATTTTGAGGGGATTTTTATCCCAAAATTAGCTTCCTTATGCCCGAAGGAGAGCTCCAACCGATGTACGAGGTGGGCACAACCCACCACGCCGCGCCTGGGCCTTCTGGGCGCGCCCTGGTGTCTCTTGGGGGCTGTGGGCTTCCGTTTGCGTTGATTCCACTTCTCAAAATTCACGAATATGCCAAAAAAAATCTCCATAAATTTTTATCGCGTTTGGACTTCGTTTGATATGGATATTCTGTGAAACAAAAAACATGCAACAAACATGAACTGACACTGGGCACTGGATCAATATGTTAGTCCAATAAATCATATAAAATGTTGCCAAAAATATGTGAAAGTTGTATAATATTGGCATGAAATAATAAAAAATTATAGATACGATGGAGACGTATCAGCATCCCCAAGCTTAATTCCTGCTCGTCCTCGAGGAGGTAAATGATAAAAAAGATAATTTTTGATGTGGAATGCTACCTAGCATAATCTCGATCATATATCTAATCATGGCATGAATATTAAGACACGAGTGATTCAAAGCAATAGTCTAGTTTTGACATGAAGACATTAATACTCAGGCATCCCAACAAACAATCATGTCTTTCAAAATATCAAGGCTAAAGAATGCTATCCCTACAAAATCATATAGCCTTGTCATGCTCTGTCTTCTTAACACAAAGTATAAATCATGTACTACCCCGGTGTCAGCCAAGCAATTGGTTCATACTGTTTAACGTGCTTCAGCATTTTCAACTCTCACGCAATACATGAGCCCAAGCCATGGATATAGCACTATGGGTGGAATAGAATATGGTGGTAGGTTTCAAAGGGGTAAAAGTGGAGAAGAAAGTCTCGCATCAACTCAGCGTATCAACGGGCTATGGAGATGCCCATCAATAGATATCAATGCGAGGAGTAGGGATTGCCATGCAACGGATGCACTAAGAGCTATAAGTGTATGAAAGCTCAATATAAAACTAAGTGGGTATGCATCTAACTCTATAATGAAAAATTCCCACTAGTATATGAAAGTGACAACACGGGAGACTCTCTATATGAAAAACATGGTGCTACTTTGAAGCACAAGTGTGGAATTAGCATGCCCCTTTTTCTTTCTTTCTCATATTTTTTTTCTTTTTCTTTTTTTTCTATTTTTTATTTTTCTTTGTCTGGAGCCTCATCCCGACTTGTGGGGGAATCATAGTTTCCATCATCCTTTCATTACTGGGGCATGCTCTAATAATGAATAATGATGATCATCACACTTCTATTTACTTACAACTCAATATTACAACTCGATAGTAGAACAAAGTATGACTCTATATGAATGCAATGATCTAGCGTAGTAAAGATATCAAAAAACGGACAAGCCATGGAAACATCATGCTAGCTATCTTACGATCATGTAACGCAATATGACAATGAATGCTCAAGTCATCAAAACGGATGCGGTGGAAGTTGCATGGCAATATATCTCGGAATAGCTATGGAAATTCCATAATAGGTAGGTATGGTGGCTGTTTTGAGGAAGATATAATAAGGCTTATGTGTGATAGAGCGTATCATATCACGGGGTTTGGATACAGCGGCGAAGTTTGCACCGACTCTCGAGGTGAGAAAGGGCAATGCACGGTACCGTAGAGGCTAGCAAATTGCGGAAAGGTAAGAGTGCGTATAATCCATGGACTCACATTAGTCATAAAGAACTCACATAATTATTGCAAAAGTTTATTAGTCCTCGAAGCAAAGTATTACTATGTATGCTCCTAGGGGGGAGGTTGGTAGGAGTTAACCATCGCGCGCCCCCGACCTTCACACAAAGATAGACAATCAAGGATAAATTGTGCTCCAACTTCCTGACATAACAGGAGACTATACGTGCATGCTTTGGGAATCACAAACCTTAACACCAATATCTTACTAAACACGATCATTTACTAGTACCTCCCACATATTATCATCTCTGTATTGCAAAACTATTGCAAGGAATCAAACATATCATATTCAGTGATCCCTAAGTTTTATGTAGGATTTTATGACTAACCATGTGACTAACCATGTGAAGCAAGAGAGTTTAATTATTTCTACAAAATACCATGCTCTAGTAAATATAAGTGAAGCAAAAGAGCATTCTACGAATAATGGTTTTCTATGTGAAGAGAAACAAGCAATCCAAACTTCAAATGATATAAATGAAGTACATGAAGCATTCTATAAAGCCATACCAAAAGATATAAGTGAAGTGCAATGAGCATTCTATAAATCAACCATGGACTATCTCATACCAGCATGGTGCATAAAAGAAAAGTGAAAACTAAACAAAAAATACGCTCCAAGATTTACACATATCACATGAACGAAACAAAAACGAAAACATACCGATACTTGTTGAAGAAAGATGGGATGCCTTCCGGGGCATCCCCAAGCTTAGACACTTGAGTCTCCTTGTATATTTACTTGGGGTGCCTTGGGCATCCCCAAGCTTGAACTCTTGCCTCTCCTCCTTCTCCTCATATCGACACCTCCTCGATGTTCGAACACTTCATCCACACAAAACTTAACAGAAGACTGGTGAGATCCGTTAGTATAATAAAGCAAATTACTACTTTAAGTACTGTGGAAAACCCATTCATATTTTATATTTGCATTATACCTGCTGTATTATAACTTCTACATGGCTTATACCAGTGATAAAATCGATAGTTTCATCAAAACAAGCAAAACAATGCATCAAAAACAGAATCTGTCTTAAACAGGATAGTCTGTAGTAATATGAAGTTTGACCATACGTATGTAACTCCAAAAAATCTGAAACGTTAGGAAGAAATAAAAATTTCGTGTAGCAATACTGTGTAAAAATTTCAGAAACTTTTGACGTTCCAGTAAAAAAATGAAAATTCACGCACTACAGCCAAAGTTTCTGTTTTTACACTGCATATACCAACAAGCAATCTAATCATCCTAAAGGCAAATCTTGGCACATTATTTTTATAATACAATGGATTTGTACAAGGGGATAATTATTTTTGTTGGAAAAGTTTCCATGATTCAAGACTCTCAAAGCTTCCATGGGCATGAACAAAGTTCAAGGATATCCCCCACTTCAACGATTCTCATCATCTCTCTCACTTTCACCTTTCCTTTTGTGAAGTTTTAGGTTACCCTCTATATTTTTTTGTTTTTAAACTTTATAAAAGCACACAACAGAAATAAATGACTCTCTAAAACTTCCGGGTTGTCTCCCTGGCAATGCTTTCTTTAAAGCCATTAAGCTAGGCATAAAGTGCTCAAGTAATGGATCCACCCGGATCCCAAGGTATATCAAAGCCAATTTTAATTAACAATGATTTGTAATTTAGTAGTGAGCACAAAGTGATATATATCATGTGACAACGAAGTCTAACTCTCATCCTATGTCTCGGCATGTTATACAAGAACAATTCATGCACATTAAGTAAAGGCCAATGCATAGTATAAACAGTTTCTTGCAATTTCATAGTATTGGAAACATAGAGAGGTGAAGATTTGGTTCCTCTCTCATAATATATGCAAGTAGGAGAAGCAAGCACATGCATATTATATTCATCAAAATCATCATGTGTAGTAGCAAAACGCAACCCATCAGTATAATCCTTAATAAGTGCAAACTTCTCCGATATAGTGTAGTTGGGAGAATTCAAAAAGATAATACGACTATCATGTGTGGGTGCAATAGCAACAATTTCATGCTTAACATAAGCAACTATAGCAAGTTCATCTTCATAAGCATAATTCATATTGGCATCATGGCCACAAGCATAGCAAGCATCAAGTTCATCAAAAAGGTATATTTCAAATGAATCCAAGGGATCATAGCAATCATCATAGCATTCATCCTTCGGTAAGCACGAAGGGTAACTAAACAATGTATGAGTTTAAGAGGTACCCTCATTAGAAGGTGGGCACCGATGTCTACTATGCAACTTTATTCTTGTAGACTCTTGTTGGGACTCCAAGCACAGAGTTTTGTAGGACAGTAGCAATTTTCCCTCAAGTGGATGACCTAAAGTTTATCAATCCGTGGGAGGTGTAGGTGAAGATGGTCTCTCTCAAACAACCCTGCAATCGAATACAAGAAATCTCTTGTGTCCCCAACACACCCAATAGAATGGAAAATTGTATAGGTGCACTAGTTCGGCAAAGAGATGGTAATACAAGTGCAGTATGGATGGTAGATATAGGATTTTGTAATCTGAAAAATATAAAAACAGCAAGGTAGCACGTAACAAAAGTGAGCACAAACAGTATTGCAATGCTTGAAAACAAGGCCTAGGGTCCGTACTTTTGCTAGTGCAATCTCTCAACAATGCTAATATAACTGGATCACATAACCATCCTGTGGGGACCCCGACTCATAAGTCGTGATCACCGAATGTACGTGCACAGTGATCCCAGAGATCAATGCTCACTGAACACACAGAAACTGAATAACAAGAGTCTTACATCCATTACATACCGTTTTACTCGAATATGGCCCTTAAGGCCTAGTCTTCATAAACTTGCAGTGGAAATCTTC
Organism: Elymus sibiricus; assembly: GCA_039707655.1. Lineage (NCBI taxonomy): Eukaryota > Viridiplantae > Streptophyta > Magnoliopsida > Poales > Poaceae > Elymus > Elymus sibiricus. The sequence goes on along the minus strand of CM077665.1, from coordinate 211,742,560 downwards.
AACGATAGCGTGAACCCATGCCATCTGCCTTAACCCTACATGCATTCTGGCTGGGAAGCGTCCTAGCTCGCATGTTCGTCACCAAGGTAATCTTCTTCATAACCTGATCTTTCATGCCTGACCAATAAAATAACCAGTGGCAAGCCAATGAGTACTTTGAATGTACTCGCAAGCAACCCAAGTTGTGGAACAAGGTATAACAATGCATGATATGGCACTAAGTAGGTAAGTTTTGCAGAAAACTGATTTTAAGTATAATGATATGATCAAGTAACCTTGAGAAAACATGCATCAACTGTCAGGTATTCATGTGAACAAATCTCAGTTATCATCATAAGCAGGGGTTGAACATCTCATGTTCATCATCACGCCAAGTCATCGGACTTAGCTCAAGTATCACCTTTGTGTCCTTCACTCTTACACACACCAAGTTTATTAAAACCTTGGACGTAGTTTAAGCAGGACCTCCAACTGTCCATGACCGTGGACACGGCTATTCGAATAGTTTGACACTCTGCAGAGGTTGCACGCTTTACCCACAAGACTCGGGGAACTTCCGTGTCATCCACGGCTCGCGGTATATTGCATACCCGAGGTAAGCACCCGAACAATGCCTTTCCCCTAGCGATACTAAACAAAGAGTCCACTCGTTGGTCCGTGTCTTCATGATGTACAAACACGAGCCTTGCTCTACATAGTACCATCCATGAAGGAACACAACGGTGTGCCCGGTGCCTGTAAAGACAGCGCATGGTCGCCCTTCCAGGCACGACCCCGTATCGAGAGTGACCACGCCACTCCCGCCACTAGTAATGCAGGCTCTATGCTAGTACCCACCAAGGTAATCAACAAAGCCCCGCCTCATAAGGGGTATCGTGGTCGTACATGTAAGGTTGGGACGATCAGCAAATCATAAATCTCTCCGTTTTCGAAAACACACACACAACTTGCACCGGTACACCACTTCTTTATCAAGTGGTTATCTAGCTCATCATCATCTCCCTCGGGCATTAGTGGCACCCGACGGGGTTTTCGAAAAAGTCTTTGAATTTTTTTTGTTTCCATCACCATGCATATTCCCATCCCACTTGCATAGCAACTAGTAGCAACCTAACTACTCCCTCCCGCACAACCCTCATAAGGATGGTAGGGTCTTGCACGATGCAAGTATCAATGGTAAAGTATCGGAGGCATCCCACCGAAGGAGGGGGGTACCTTATCAACATGATCAATTCATCAGAACAACAAGTGCTATATGACATGCAATAAAAGGGTTCATAGTCATGGTCAAAGGGCTGCTTGCCTGGCTCAGCAAAGTCTTCGAGGTCTTCAGATGCTTCTCGTCCACTCCGAGCACTTTATCTACTTCGTCAACTATCGCCGGAAACAACCGCAATAAGCAACACAACAAGCAGAGAAATAAAAGTGCTCTATAAATAGGAGTTTTATTTTTCTAGGACACCTCTGGTCATGAGAAAAATAACCAAGGAGGTTTTGGTGGATGTGGGTCAAGGGGGAGTTTTGAATGGTGGAAATGAAGGAAATGATGATCCTATAAGATGTCCACAGAAAATATTTTTGTAAAAATGATTGGATGCACCCAACAAATAGGGCACAAATTTAGAATGATTTGGGGAGTGGTTTCCCTGGATGTGGTGTTGGCATGATTTTCCTAGGGATTTTCAAAGTGAGCCATATATGAAGAAATGGTCCAATAATTGACATGGCATAATAAGTGTAAGGAAAAATGTTCACATCCTAATACAAGATTTTAGATGAACCTAGGAACTTGAACCACTCCATTTGGAGCTACAATGGATGACCTACAGATTTTACAAGGTGGGCTCTTAATAGCTCAAATTTGAATTTGAATATGAATAGGGCAGAGACTTGTGGTGGAAAAATATGTGAGTTGCGTCATTGGATAGGTGGAATTTTTAGGAGTATGTAGAAATTTGAATCATCAAAATTGGAGTGGATATGAATTTACTACGAATTATTGAATCTGCCAAAATAAGAAAAAGGAAAAGCAATTTTACCCAAAGGCCTAAACGGTGCTCAGGGCGCGGGGTAGCTACTGGGCCGGCCCAGCAGCTCAGCCGCACAGGAGGCCGGGCGACGTTGAAGGCGCACCCGGGGATTGCGCTTTCCCCGGGCGAAGGCGCCAGCCAGTTCTTCTCGCCTCCACTTAAAACGGGTGAGGCCCACCCGTCGGCCTCTCTGGCCGGCCGACAGGCGGGGCCGGTTGGCAGGCTCGTCCCCCACCTCCCGCTCGAACAGGGGAGAGGCAGGGGAGGCCAGCCGAGCGCGCGCCGGTGGCTCGTCCCGGCGGCACAGGCCGTCTCCGGCGACGCTTGGCACACCGACGTGCTCGGGAGGCTGCGCCGCTTCCTTCTCTATGCTCGGCGCCCGCAGGGGAGGGCCGTAGCGTCGTTGGCTGAGATGCCCGCGGAGGAGGCCGCCGGCCAGCATTGATTACGAACGCGCGGTGTTCCAGGAAGGGATGCAAGCGATGGAGGGGCTCTGTGCAGGTGAGGTGAAGACAATAGAGTGGCTAGGGGTCGAGGGGAAGCTCAGGCTTGCTCGAATTCGGGCGGGGCCGGTGCGGCATTGGCGGCAGCAGGGAGGAGGAAGGAGGCTTGGGAGGCACTGTGGGATGGTAGAGGGGGTCTGAGAGATAGAGGGGGGAGAGAAAGGGGCCGAGAGGGGGCTCGGGGGAGGTCCTTAATTAGCCGGGCACCAGAGCACCGTGGGTCGCGCCCATGGCCGCAACACCGGAGCGGCTAGGGGACACAGGGGCACTCCGGGGCTTGTCTGTGGCCTTCGTGGACGCGGTCCACGTCCAGGGAACGCCAGAGGGAGGAGACATGGGGGACAGAGGTGCACGCGTGCGAGGTCGCCCACTGGAGCTGCTCGGGCGGCCGGTGCGCGTGCGAAGGGAGGCCGGAGGAGGGAGAGAGAGGAGGGGCCCGACAACGTGCCGTGTCGTGGACGTCGAGGCGGCCTTGGGAGACACCACCACGAGGCCCAAGGCTGTCGGGGGCATCCATTGGGCAGCGGCTACAGTGCGGTCGGGCACTGTAGCATGCTCTGGAGCGCGACTTTGGCATACCATGGCATGCCTTTGGCGGCTTTTGCGTGGCCTCCTGTGTATAGGGTATCTAGGGGGAGTAAACAAGCAGGGTTGAGGCATTGGATGCCCTGGAGGGTTGATAGAATAAGAGGGGAGGGGAGAGAGGAGTGTTTTGCTGCTGTCCAGGGGGTAAAAATGGGGTTTTACCCCACTTAACCATTGAGTACTGGCCAGAGAAAGTTACTGGAGGTGAGGTGCAGTTCTAGTATGCTGTGGTAAAATTTTGGAGGCAAGGAGAATAGCAGAAGGGGGTCAAACAAGGCTTTTTACAGGATAAGCAAAAGTGTTTGATGATGGTTTGGCTAAGCAAATGGAGTTTGCTTGCCAAGAAATTTAACAGGGGCAAATGGTGATTAGAAATAGGGTTGATCACCAAGTTTGAGCTTGATTGAAGAAAGTTCACAATGTAACTTTGTGAAACCCTAGAAATCAACAGAATCAGATTTCTGTAGATCCAGGCATGCAATCCTGTGCTCCCAAATCCACAACTTGGTGTGGTATCATTATTTGGGGTATATAACATGCCCACAAAGTTTGGGGTCAATAGGACAAACTTCACAATGTAAAGTTTTTCAAATTTGGCTCTGGACAGGAATGGTTTTGGAATATTTTGATGAAGCAAATCAATTGGGATTGAGATGAAACTTTGCAAGATCATCACATGTGACATGTGTGACTTGCTGGAATTTTCTTGGAATTTATTGAGAATATTTATTATAGAAATGATTCAAAAGCTTGATTTGGGCAGAAAAGGTTTTGAGGGATTTTGTCTATGATTTTGAACATGACCATGTGTTGAAACTCACATATATGGAAAATATATGTCCACTGAGTTTCCCTAAATTTTCTCAAATATTTTTAAAGCATTTAAATATTTTTTCCCTATAAAAGACCATTTCTGGCCTTAAGAAAAAGCCTTTAAATAAAATAGCAAAATAATCTTGAAAATTAACATTTGGTAGTTTTGGAAAGTATTATATATAGTAGGTTTCAAATAAAGCCTTTGTGGAAAAACAATCCACCCAATTTGAGGACTTGTAGTACAAACCTCAATTCAGGGGTTTTGGAAAACCTAATTTGAATAAATCCATTTTGGCCAAAATAAAATTTGATAAAAATAGTTTTAGGTCCTATACACATGGTATGATCATTGGACAAGAGTTTGGATCAAGGAAAAGAGTTCTTGAGAATAGGAGGAGGTCTTATGAATATAGAGCACAAGCAAGCAAATAGCACACAAGTCAAGCATTCATAGGCACTCAAAAAGTTTTAATTAGCCCTAATTTTTGAGTCATGTTAACTTAGTCATGAGGCAAAACGCAGGGTGTGACAGACTTACCCCCCTTACAAGAATCTCGTCCCCGAGATTCCTAGGCTAGGCGTGGGAAAGATGCGGAAATTCAGAGGTGAGGTAGTCTTCACGTTCCACGTTGCTTCTGCTCCAGCGTGGTTGTCCTTCTGGATCTTGAAGTGCCTGATGATATGTCTTCGAGTGCATCATTGATGTCGTCTAAGGGTGAACGGGGTTCTTGCAATCTGCTAGGCTTGCATATTGGTTAAGGGTTTGGTGGACGAGGTTCTGGCAAGGGCCTGGCTTGCGTGTGTATTCCAAAGTCGAAATACGTGGCCAAGATAATGTGTCTGCACACTGGTCCTGGGGTTGCTCTCGCTGGTTAGTGACGTCTAGATGTCTCTCTTTAGTCCACACGGGTCAAGGTCTTGGCGTACTTTCCCGGTGACGGGGAATCGTCAACTTTGTTGGAGCAGTTGATCTTTCGGTGCTCGTGGATCTTCAATTGTAAGGACGTCGAAGTTTGTTGGCGTAGGCTTCTCGTTGACGGGGGAGTCCTTATCTTCCTCAAGGCAGGATGTCTTCAATCGTAGGTGTTCTTCATCCTTGAGGGTGCTGAAGCACGTCATCGTAGGATTCGCGTCGACAACTTCTGTTTGAATAAGTTGCCCAGGTATGTTCTTCATCCATATATGACCAGTTGTCTTCGTCGTTACAGACGCACGTTTCTGGCGGGTCTCTGAGTGTTTGGTCTACTGGTCTCTCCGTAGCCATTGTGGGAAGGTCTGGGATGAGTCTCGTTCCTAAGACTAAGCTTAGAGACGCAAAACTGTCCCTACCTGCGAGGAAAGTTTTTAAGGGGTCCTGGATGAGCTGGCTACCCGAAAGTATGGACCAGCCATCCAATCCCCAGGGTTTGAGGCTTGGCAAGCGGGGTGAACTACCTTTGACAGGTGTTTCACCATAATCCAGTCAGGTTTACGTCCATGATTGGACCAAAAAGGGGCTGGTAACGAAGTCATGACAGTTGTCCACTCTATTCCAGGCATCTGAAGGGAGTAGGAATGTCATGCTCAGCGTACACCTTCAAGGTGGTGGAGTGAGTGGTGCTATCAGCTCCTCGGTTCCTTCCTAGTCAGGAACTAATAGTTGATTGTTAAGACAAGGGGGCTCTATAATCCTCTCGATGTGCAAGGGCTTCATCGTGCTTGGACGTTGGTGCTTCATGGTATAGTCTAGTTGATGTAGTCGGTCGAGGAGCGGTGGTTGACTTCTCCTGCTTCTTCTTCTTCGTCGTGGCTTCTCAACCGTAGTGGCTCTTCATCTTGCTTGGGTAGGAATGTCTTCTGCTGTAGGGCGGGTACTTCAAGTAGTCCAACCCTTTTCAAGGTGAACCCTTATGCTCGAGAGGCATGGTAATTGGTGTTCCTGGGACTGGTCCAAACAGGACTAAGGTGTTCCTTCTCTTATTGGGTAAATAAGTATGTCATCCCGGAGGGTAACAACCTATTCCACCACGCTTCACATAAACACGTTGCTCATGGGATATGTGAGAGGAGTGGGCATTTGCTCCAGATGGTCACTAGTTCGGGGGTTTGTGGTCCAACCTAATACAGGTCTTCGTGGCCACCTTCCTTTTGAACAGGATTGGTGGTGGTTGAGGTGGAGTATCGACCATGGTCAAAGGCCTATGGTCATAATCCGACCGTGTTACGGCTCGGTGAAGCTTAGGGGGTTTCAAGGAGCTTAGGATGTGAGTGAACGTCTATCCTTGAGTACAGTTCTTAGATACCAATAGTACTACCTACTGCTCCAAACAAAATCACCCTAACACATTGAAGGTATCATCTCATATAAGTCAACTCCAATTATCACTCATGCTATTCAACTCCAAAGTTTGAGAGAAGGACTAAACCAAAATCTCATATGTTATTCTACAGCTAACTCAAATATATCCCTATGTAAAAATCCTCGGGAAGCATACAAGCTGCTAAGCTTGATTGTGATACTAGAAATCCAAGTATTCAGCTAATATATCCAAGGTCTAAGGTGTTGCATCTCTATAGGAAAACACGTAATAAACCAATCCAAGATCTTGTTTCATTCCTACGAATCCAATTAATCGATCCACGAATACCATCCACTATTACATGACCTATTATTGCTACAAATCCAATACCGGTGTCGTTCCATATATCTCCAGATTTCCTAAATCCCCAAATCCCAGAAAGAACTATCTCATCACAGTATAACCATCAATTCTATCATGATGATCTAGTGATCTCCGATGTTAGGTGCATATGGATTCTTGAATCAATTCTGACAACCATCCAATATTCCTGGTTTGTCTTCCACCGGGAACATGGTATCAAGGTCAAGATCATCGGACTAAATCCAAATTACTCCGAACCATGTGGCTTGATTAATCCTGAGCACCTATTAGAATCACCTATTTAAATCCAATGTTTACATCTAGTAAGAATTCCCTACTAGTTTCTCCAGTTACTATCATATCACCATCAATCCACTGTCAACATTACTTGCCAAAGTCAAGTCATTAATCCACCAAAAATTCAGGCTTGTGGTTACAATCGCCCTACTAAATCCAAATTGACTCAAGGGAGAAGCAAGTTATGCTACTCTATCAACTTGATCCACCAAGTCCACTCACCAACATAAAAGTCTCGTAATCCACCAAAGGGTCCCAACTACTTCCTCAAGACATCTATTACAACCTCATCAAATTATTAGCCTACTAGTTATACATCCTCAGAACAATCTTCCCTATGGCATCATCAGTTCAAGTGCTGGCTTAGGGATGTAATGTGTCTGTTCACTATGATCACTAGTCCCGTAATGAACCCAGCGGTAAGCAGGGGTTATCGATGCTCATCAGGTGATCTGGCAAATCCGTGTATTAAACACGTGATCAGAGGTTTGAGCTGGGGTAGCTTGTGAGGTCTAGGTTTGTCTAGGGAGGGTTTTCCAATCTTGAGGAAAAAGCATAACTCTACGGGGTTGCGTTTGGTTGAGTACGTTGTAGTCAAAGTCTTCGGTGTTAGTTGTTTGTCGAGGTGGATCCTTGGTGCATCTGGTCTTGCTGGTCTTCAGTTGACGAGAGGGGGAAGAGAGAAAGTAGCATAGAGGAGCGTGCCTAAGGGGGTGGTATAGTGCAAGTGCAATCAAACAAGTGCCGAAAAGGCCAAACACAAACATCAAGGTAAGGTAGGTGATATAGTCGCGCACTTGTTGCCTAGGGCAAAAGTATGACTTACACCAAAGCACAAACATGAAAAACAAGCAACACACATCATGGTTCCATCAGAACCATCATACGGACTCGACTTCGCATGGGGGATACACGACTCATCCTACCCTAGGGGTTCTCGGACTTAGTAGTCATGCTTGCTTCGCGTCTTGGAGAGGAGTCCGCTTAGTCTTCTGGGTCTTCTTCAGGCGTCGCTATGTCTCTGGTTGTTGTTCGTCGAAACGATTATGGTTGCGCGTGAAGAGTCTTTGACGACTTTGGATCTGGTGAGTTGACGACGAAGGTGATTCCTCATGGCTGTCGTTGACAGGGTCTTCTGGTGTCTTCGTAATCGTGCCAATGCCTTCCTGTCTTCCATGGCATTGAGAGTTCTAAGTAGGCAATCTTTTATGCAATGACATTAACAAGGCATGGTAGAGTTATATCCTGCCGGTCACGTTGATGATATTATCGACACCAAGAGCGGGGGATGATGAGAACCGTTTTCCTGCTCACTATAGTGAGGCGGACCATATGGCGAGGTTCTCATCCACCGGTGGTTGCCGACACAACAACGGTAATGACAGGATTGCTCTATTAGCGATGCATATCATGACATTGCATGTCTTGTGCCCTGGTCATCGAAGGCCAAGGTGGCATCACCCTGGGGCATTGTCGAGGGTGTCACCATCTTCTGAGTCTTGATATCCTCATTCCTCGAGAAGGTATCTTCTGTCGGTATCTCCTTATCTGGTGTAGCCAACTTGTGTCCCAGATATGTGGGCACTCGTCTGGCGAGGTGGCTTCCTTCCAGGTTATCCACGAGGATTTCAAGGAATCCAGTTGTCAGGGGCTCAAGGGTACTATCGACCGTTTGCAAGGTTTTGAAAAGTAGATGAGGAGAGCCAAAAGAAAAATGGTGGAAGTGCTAAGGCACAATCCTTTAGTTTCTTTGGAAGCTTAGAGGAGGTAAGACATACGGTAGTATTTGCAAGTGATTTGAAGGGTCTGGGAAAACAGTTTTGTCCTAACTAACATCCATGCTAACTAAGGGCTTCCTACAGTCAGGATGGCTCTGATACCAAACTCTGTGGGGACCCCGACTCATAAGTCGTGATCACCGAATGTACGTGCACAGTGATCCTAGAGATCAATGCTCACTGAACACACAGAAACTGAATAACAAGAGTCTTACATCCATTACATACCGTTTTACTCGAATATGGCCCTTAAGGCCTAGTCTTCATAAACTTGCAGCGGAAATCTTCAATGATAGCGTGAACCCATGCCATCTGCCTTAACCCTACATGCATTCTGGCTGGGAAGCGTCCTAGCTCGCATGTTCGTCACCAAGGTAATCTTCTTCATAACCTGATCTTTCATGCCTGACCAATAAAATAACCAGTGGCAAGCCAATGAGTACTTTGAATGTACTCGCAAGCAACCCAAGTTGTGGAACAAGGTATAACAATGCATGATATGGCACTAAGTAGGTAAGTTTTGCAGAAAACTGATTTTAAGTATAATGATATGATCAAGTAACCTTGAGAAAACATGCATCAACTGTCAGGTATTCATGTGAACAAATCTCAGTTATCATCATAAGCAGGGGTTGAACATCTCATGTTCATCATCACGCCAAGTCATCGGACTTAGCTCAAGTATCACCTTTGTGTCCTTCACTCTTACACACACCAAGTTTATTAAAACCTTGGACGTAGTTTAAGCAGGACCTCCAACTGTCCATGACCGTGGACACGGCTATTCGAATAGTTTGACACTCTGTAGAGGTTGCACGCTTTACCCACAAGACTCGGGGAACTACTGTGTCATCCACGGCTCGCGGTATATTGCATACCCGAGGTAAGCACCCGAACAATGCCTTTCCCCTAGCGATACTAAACAAAGAGTCCACTCGTTGGTCCGTGTCTTCATGATGTACAAACACGAGCCTTGCTCTACATAGTACCATCCATGAAGGAACACAACGGTGTGCCCGGTGCCTGTAAAGACAGCGCATGGTCGCCCTTCCAGGCACGACCCCGTATCGAGAGTGACCACGCCACTCCCGCCACTAGTAATGCGGGCTCTATGCTAGTACCCACCAAGGTAATCAACAAAGCCCCGTCCCATAAGGGGTATCGTGGTCGTACATGTAAGGTTGGGACGGTCAGCAAATTTTAAATCTCTCCGTTTTCGAAAACACACACACAACTTGCTCCGGTACACCACTTCTTTATCAAGTGGTTACCTAGCTCATCATCATCTCCCTCGGGCATTAGTGGCACCCGACGAGGTTTTCGAAAAAGTCTTTGAAACCATTTTTGTTTCCATCACCATGCATATTCTCATCCCACTTGCATAGCAACTAGTAGCAACCTAACTATTCCCTCCCGCACAACCCTCATAAGGATGGTAGGGTCATGCACGATGCAAGTATCAATGGTAAAGTATCGGAGGCATCCCACCGAAGGAGGGGGGTACCTTATCAACATGATCAATTCATCGGAACAACAAGTGCTATATGACATGCAATAAAAGGGTTCATAGTCATGGTCAAAGGGCTGCTTGCCTGGCTCAACAAAGTCTTCGAGGTCTTCAGATGCTTCTCGTCCACTCCGAGCACTTCATCTACTTCGTCAACTATCGCCGGAAACAACCGCAATAAGCAACACAACAAGCAGAGAAATAAAAGTGCTCTATAAATAGGAGTTTTATTTTTCTAGGACACCTCTGGTCATGAGAAAAATAACCAAGGAGGTTTTGGTGGATGTGGGTCAAGGGGGAGTTTTGAATGGTGGAAATGAAGGAAATGATGATCCTATAAGATGTCCATAGAAAATATTTTTGTAAAAATGATTGGATGCACCCAACAAATAGGGCACAAATTTAGAAACATTTGGGGAGTGGTTTCACTGGATTTGGAGTTGGCATGATTTTCCTAGGGATTTTCAAAGTGAGCCATATATGAAGAAATGGTCCAATAATTGACATGGCAGAATAAGTGTAAGGAAAAATGTTCACATCCTAATACAAGATTTTAGATGAACATAGGAACTTGAACCACTCCATTTGGAGCTACAATGGATGACCTACAGATTTTACAAGGTGGGCTCTTAATAGCTCAAATTTGAATTTGAATATGAACAGGGCAGAGACTTGTGGTGGAAAAATATGTGAGTTGATCATTGGATAGGTGGAATTTTTAGGAGTATGTAGAAATTTGAATCATCAAAATTGGAGTGGATATGAATCTACTACGAATTATTGAATCTGCCAAAATAAGAAAAAGGAAAAGCAATTTTACCCAGAGGCCTAAACGGTGCTCAGAGCGCGGGGTAGCTACTGGGCCGGCCCAGCAGCTCAGCCGCACAGGAGGCCGGGAGACGAAGAAGGCGCACCCGGGGATTGCGCTTTCCCCGGGCGAAGGCGCCAGCCAGTTCTTCCTGCCTCCACTTAAAACGGGTGAGGCCCACCCGTCGGCCTCTCTGGCCGGCCGACAGGCGAGGCCGGTTGGCAGGCTCGTCCCGCACCTCTCGCTCGAACAGGGGAGAGGCAGGGGAGGCCAGCCGAGTGCGTGCTGGTGGCCCGTCCCGGCAGCACAGGCCGTCTCCGACGATGCTTGGCACACCGACGAGCTCGGGAGGCTGCGCCGCTTCCATCTCTGTGCTCGGCGCCCGCAGGGGAGGGCCGTAGCTTCGTTGGCTGAGATGCCCGCGGAGGAGGCCGCCGGCCATCATTGATTATGAACGCTCAGCATTCCAGGAAGGGGTGCAAGCGATGGAGGGGCTCTGTGCAGGTGAGGTGAAGACAATAGAGTGGCTAGGTTGAGGGGAAGCTCAGTCTTGCTCGAATTCGAGCGGGGCCGGGGCGGCATTGGCGGCAGAAGGGAGGAGGAAGGAGGCATGGGAGGCGCTGTGGGATGGTAGAGGGGGTCTAAGAGATAGAGGGGTGGAGAGAAAGGAGCCGAGAGGGGGCTCGGGGGAAGTCCTCAAGTAGCCGGGCACCAGAGCACCGTGGGTCGCGCCCACGGCCGCAACACCGGAGCGGCTAGGGGACACAGGGGCACTCCGGGGCTTGTCTATGGCCTTCGTGGACGCGGTCCACCTCCAGGGAACGCCCGAGGGAGGATACGGGGGGGGGGGGGACAGAGGTGCGCGCTTGCGAGGTCGCCCACTGGAGCTGCTCGCGCGGCCGGTGCGCGTGCGAAGGGAGGCCGGAGGAGGGAGATAGAGGAGGGGCCCGACAACGTGCCGTGTCGTGGACGTCGAGGCATGCAATCCTGTGCTCCCAAATCCACAACTTGGTGTGGTATCATTATTTGGGGTATAGAACATGCCCACAAAGTTTGGGGTCAATAGGACAAACTTCACAATGTAAAGTTTTTCAAATTTGGCTCTGGACAGGAATGGTTTTGGAATATTTTGATGAAGCAAATCAATTGGGATTGAGATGAAACTTTGCAAGATCATGACATGTGACATGTGTGACTTGCTGGAATTTTCTTGGAATTTATTGAGAATATTTATTATAGAAATATTTCAAAAGCTTGATTTGGGCAAAAAGGGTTTTGAGGGGTTTTGTCTATGATTTTGAACATGACCATGTGTTGAAACTCACATATATGGAAAATATATGTCCACTGAGTTTCCCTAAATTTTCTCAAATATTTTTAAAGCATTTAAATAATTTTTCCCAATAAAAGACCATTTCTGGCCTTAAGAAAAAGCCTTTAAATAAAATAGCAAAATAATCTTTAAAATTAATATTTGGTGGTTTTGGAAAGTCTTATATATAGTAGGTTTCAAATAAAGCCTTTGTGGAAAAACAGTCCACCCAATTTGAGGACTTGTAGTACCAACCTCAATTCGGGGGTTTTGGAAAACCTAATTTGAATAAATCCATTTTGGCCAAAATAAAATTTGATAAAAATAGTTTTAGGTCCTATACACATGGTATGATCATTGGACAAGAGTTTGGATCAAGGAAAAGAGTTCTTGAGAATAGGAGGAGGTCTTATGAATATAGAGCACAAGCAAGCAAATAGCACACAAGTCAAGCATTCATAGGCACTCAAAAAGTTTTAATTGGCCCTAATTTTTGAGTCATGTTAACTTAGTCATGAGGCAAAACGCAGGGTGTGACACATCCCTCAACGTGCAACTAAGAATCACTCCAAAATTCTTATCTAGCGGAGAATATAAGTGTTTGGGAACGTTGCATGGGAAACAAAAAATTTCCTACGCACACGCAAGATCTATCCATGGTGATGAGCATCTATGAGAGGGAGAGTGGATCTATGTACCCTTGTAGATCGCTAAGCAGAAAGCGTTAAGAAACGCGGTTGATGTAGTCGAACGTCTTCGCGATCCGAATCGCAAGCCGTCCCACGATCCAATCACGATCAGTCCCGATCTAGCGCCGAACGGACGGCACCTCCGTGTTCAGCACACGTACAACTCGATGACGATCTCCGCCTTCTTGATACAGCAAGAGGGAGCGGAGAGGTAGATGAGTTCCCCGGCAGCACGACGGCATGGTGACGGTGGTGGTGGTGCTGTCCCGGCAGGGCTTCGCCAAGCGCAACCGAGATGATCTAGTGGAGAACAGATCTAGAGGGAGAGAGAGGCAGCTGTGGCATTTTAGGTTGGGGGCTGCCCTCAAAAACCCTCTAGTATATATAGGAGGGAGGGAGGAGGAGGCAGCCCCTAGGGTTTCCCCTAGGGGTTCGGCCGAACAACCAAGGAGGAGGAGTCCACCTCCCACAAGGGAGGTGGAATCCTAGTAGGACTCCTTCCCACTTGGCCTCCTCGCCACCCCTTGCGCAAGGGCCTCCTAGGGGCTGGCCGGCCAGCCCACCAGGGGCTGGTGCGCCACCTCCTAGGCCCATGTGACCCTTGGGGTGGGTGGCCCCCACTAGGTGGACCCCCCGGAACCCATTCGTCACTCCCGGTACACTGCCGGAAATGCCCGAAACTTTTCCGGAGACCAAAACGGGACTTCCAATATATCAATCTTTACCCCTGGACCATTCCGGAGCTCCTCGTGACGTCCGGGATCTCATCCAGGACTCCGAACAATATTCAGTCACCACCAAACATAACTCAATACTACCGAAACGTCACCGAACGTTAAGTGTGCAGACCCTGTGGGTTCGAGAACTATGTAGACATGACCGAGACACCTCTACGGTCAATAACCAATAGCGGGACCTGGATGCCCATATTGGTTCCTACATATTCTATGAAGATCTTTATCAGTTGAACCTCTATGTCAAGGATTCAGTTAATCCCGTATGCTGTTCCCTTTGTTCTTCGGTATGTTACTTGCCCGAGATTCGATCGTCGGTATCTCTATACCTAGTTCAATCTCGTTACCGGCAAGTCTCTTTACTCGTTCCGTAATACAAGATCCCGTGGCTAACTCTTCAGTCACTTTTCTTGCAAGGCTTATTGTGATGTTGTATTACCGAGTGGGCCCTGAGATACCTCTCCGTCACACGGAGTAACAAATCCCAGTCTTGATCCATGCCAGCACAACAGACACCCTCGGAGATACCTGTAGAGCATCTTTATAGTCACCCAGTTACGTTGCGATGTTTGATACACACAAGGTATTCATCCGGTGTCAGTGAGTTGCATGATCTCATGGTCATAGGAACAGATACTTGACATGCAGAAAACTATAGCAATAAACTGACACGATCATATGCTACATTCATAGTTTGGGTCTTGTCCATCACATCATTCTCCTCATGATGTGATCCCATTATCAAATGACATCTCATGTCTACGGCTAGGAAACCTTGACCATCTTTGATCAACGAGCTTGTCTACTAGAGGCATATTAGGGACACAGTGTTGTCTATGTATCCACACATGTATTTGTGTTTCCAATCAATACAATTATAGCATGGATAATAAATGATTATCATGAACAAGGAAATATAATAATAATCACTTTATTATTGCCTCTAGGGCATATTTCCAACAGTCTCCCACTTGCACTAGAGTCAATAATCTAGCTCACATCACTATGTGATTTACATTGTAATGAATCTAACACCCATACAGTTCTGGTGTTGATCATGTTTAGCCCTTGGAAGAGGTTTAGTCAACGGGTCTGTGACATTCATATCCGTGTGCACTTTGCTTATATTTATGTCCTCCTCCTTGATGTAATCGCGGATGGAATTGAAGCTTCACTTTATGTGTCTGGTCCACTTGTGAAACCTTGGTTCCTTGGCCAGAGCAATGGCACCAGTGTTGTCACAGAACAGAGTCATTGGGTTCGGTGCACTGGGCACTACTCCAAGATCTGTCATGAACTCCTTCATCCAGACACCTTCCTTCGCCGCCTCCGAGGCAGTGATGTACTCCGCTTCGCATGTAGAATCAGCTACCACGCTCTGCTTGGAACTGCACCAGCTTACCGCACCCCCATTGGGAATAAATACGTATCCGGTTTGAGACTTAGAGTCATCCGGATCAGTGTCAAAGCTAGCATCGACGTAAGCCTTTACGACAAGCTCTTGATCACCTCCATAAATGAGAAACATGTCCTTAGTCCTTTTCAGGTACTTTAGGATATTCTTGACCGCCGTCCAGTGTTCCACTCCTGGATCACTTTGAAACCTTTCGGCCATACTTATGGCAAGGCTGACATCGGGTCTTGTGCACAGCATTGCATACATGATAGAGCCTATGGCTGAAGCATAGGGGATGACACTCATCTTTTCTCTATCTTCTGCAGTCACTTGGCATTGAGTCTTTCTCAACTTCACACCTTGCAATACAGGCAAGAACCCCTTCTTGGACTGTTCCATTTTGAACTTCTTCAAAACTTTGTCAAGGTATGTGCTCTTTGAAAGTCCTATTAAGTGTCTCGATCTATCTCTATAGATCTTGATGCCTAATATGAAAGCAACTTCTCCTAGGTGCTTCATTGAAAAACTCTTGTTCAAATATTCCTTCACGCTTTCCAACATTTCTATATTGTTTCGAATCAGCAATATGTCATCCACATATAATATTAGAAACGCTATAGAGCTCCCACTCACTTTCTTGTAAATACAAGCTTCTCCGTAAGCTTGTATAAACCCGAACGCTTTGATCACCTCATCAAAGCGAAGATTCCAACTCCGAGATGCTTGCACCAGTCCATAAATAGATCACTGGAGTTTGCAAACTTTGTCAGCATTCTCTGGATCGACAAAACCTTCCGGTTGCATCATATACAACTCTTCCTTAAGGAAACCGTTAAGGAACGCTGTTTTGACATCCATCTGCCAAATTTCATAATCGAAAAATGCAGCTATTGCTAACATGATTCTGACGGACTTAAGCATCGCTATGGGTGAGAAGGTCTCATTGTAGTCAACTCCTTGAACTTGTGAAAAACCCTTTGCCACAAGTCGAGCTTTATAGACGGTGATATTACCGTCCGCGTCCGTTTTCTTCTTAAAGATCCACTTATTCTGAATGGCCTTTCGCCCTTTAGGTAATACTTCCAAAGTCCATACTTTTGTTTTCATACATGGATCCCATCTCGGATTTCATGGCCTCTAATCATTTCTCGGAATCCGGGCCCATCATCGCTTCTCCATAGCTCGTAGGTTCATCATTGTCCAACAACATGACCTCTAAGACAGGGTTACCATACCACTCAGGAGAAGTACGTGCCCTTGTCGACCTACGAGGTTCGATAGCAACTTGATCCGAAGCTTCATGATCATCATCATTAACTTCCTCTTCAACCGATGTAGGCTCTACAGAAACATATTTCTGCGCTGCGCTACTCTCTGGTTCAAGTAAATGTTCAACAACCTCATCAAGTTCTATTTTCCTCCCACTCAATTCTTTCGAGAGAAACTCTTTCTCGAGAAATGACCCGTTCTTTGCGACAAACACTTTGCCTTCGGATCTGAGATAGAAGGTATACCCAACCGTCTCTTTTGGGTATCCTATGAAGACGCATTTCTCCGCTTTGGGTTCCAGCTTTTCAGGCTGAAGCTTTTTGACATAAGCATCACATCCCCAAACTTTAAGAAACGACAACTTTGGTTTCTTACCAAACCACAATTCATATGGCGTCGGCTCAACGGATTTCGATGGTGCCCTATTTAAAATGAATGCAACTGTCTCTAACGCATATCCCCAAAACGATAGTGGCAAATTGACAAGAGACATCATAGACCGCACCATATCCGATAAGGTTCAGTTACGACGTTCGGACACACGATTTTGTGGGACTTGACCCTCACGATCCGTCTACCAACCGTATAGGGAGAACCGTACACGACTGATATCCATGGCAATCGCTGAACCAACTCCACGATGTTATCGACCGAGCCAACGGCGCGATCGACCTATCCACGAGGGATTTTTCCTGCAAGCAAATCGAAGAACATGCAAGAAAATAATAGCCAAGAAATCTGAAATTGCGAATATGCTAGATGAATAAATCTCACAAGATGGGGTTCCGATAGATTGTCTTGACGGCCGCACTAGCCGCTACGAGCGAAGACAAATAAAAGTAGCAATAGCTAAACTTCTCTAAAACAAAAACCCAAGTCTAAACCCTAACCTAGGTTAGCTATTTATTAAAGAACGGCGGCGGACGCATGACTCATACAGAGGCCGGACGTTCCACGGCTCGGAAAGTCCCGACATTTTGATTTGGTTGTTGACAAGATGTGGCCCAACGTGATGTTCGGGCGCACTAATTGGTCCTTGTATCGCTGTCTCCTTGCACCGTATCATGGGCTTGTCTACACGTGTGTTTGATTGACGTAAACAAGGTCGCCTCCTTTTTGATGCATGTATGTAGTTCCTTGGCTGATTGTAAGTGTACCACCATGAATAGAACGATGGGCATGCAACCAACGAAGGGACGTGTGCACATGCAAGGCTCACGTAATCTTCAACATAATCTCTCATCTTCATATCAATTCTACATAAGACAAGAAAAGGTGTAGTATTTTTGTCTCCCATAATAAAATATAATATTATATAATTATGAATAGAAATTACCTGTAAAATGTGTAGTTTAATATTTGTAGACATATCTATGGTGTCTATGTTCACATCATCCTCCCTTTCTTGAAAACAAAGCTGTCCTCGGCTTTCTTTTATGTGAAACACACCATAAAGCAAAGCAAAAATAGATGCAACATATATAAGTCGTTCCAAAGGCATTAGATCATGAGGGTCTGATACATTTTTTTATAGCCCCATTATGAATATCATGATAAAATTTCTCATGTCGGAGCATAACATTGTGAATATCATGATAAAATTTACCACACACATAGTCTATATATGAATTATGGGGACGCAAATGAACTTTGTGAGCATCCCATATGTCCAGGTCATAAGTTGGAACACTCAACGAAAAAATTAAGAATTGATAGCAAGCATACTATGCGTAGTACGATCCGTTGATTTAGCTTGCCCATCATTTATTATTTCATTGGGGGTCATTGGAAACAAGTTAATGGTTTTCCCTTCAAACATGAGAGTATACGAATTTGTTCTACCATCATGGCTAACACTATTATCATATTGCCAAGGTCGACCTAACAACAAAGAACAAGCTTGCATAGGTACAACATCACAGTCAACGTAATCATGATATGAACCAAGTGTAAAATGTACTCTCACACGACGTGTTACCTTTAACTTACCACAGTCGTTGAACCATTGAATGTAATATGGATGGGGGTGTCTCATAGTGGTGAGGCAAAGCTTCTCTACCATCTCTATACTCGCCAAATTATTGCAGCTTCCACCATCAATGATTACACGAACAAAATGCCCTTTGACAACAAACTTAGTTTGAAAAAGATTATGGCGTTGAGGCATCTCAGCATGCTCCACCTGGGCACTTAGTACTCGCATGGTTACAAGACTTGGGTATTGATCTGCCATGTCAGCATGACAATGTATCTCCTCCAAGTCATGTGCCTTAGTGTCACCTGCATTATTAGTGGCAAGCATATCACGTGTATCTTCATCCAAATCACTACCTGAGGAGTACTCACCATCTTCCCGCACAATGAATGTACGTTTATTTGGGCAGTCCTTCATCAAGTGCCTGCCACCTTTGCATATATGACACTTCATGTCCCTTGTGCGTCCAGACGATGTGGTGGCTGAGAAAGACATTGCCTTCGAAGCCTCGGAGGATTGTGGAGCTGATTTTGAACTTGGTGGGTGTGCACCATTGTTCAAGATAGGTGGCGTTGCCTCAGTTGTGAACGAAACAGTGGGAGAAGGTGTCCACGATGAGCGGTGACCTGCAGAAAAGTTACCTCATCCCTTGTTGTAGCATCCCAGTACTTCCCTTTCAGCTTTACAAGAAAAATGAAACAAATGAGTAATAGAATTGTACTCCTTATAGTCCAATATATCCTGAATATCATGATTCAAACCACCTAAAAATCTAGCCATCATAGCATCGTCGGTTTCAACTAATCCACATCGCATTAAGCCAGTTTGCAATTCTTGATAATAATCCTCTACAGAACTACTACCTTGTTTTAAACGTTGTAATTCATTCAGTTTGTCACGAACATAATATGAAGGAACATAACGCTGTCGCATAGCTCGTTTTAAAGCATCCCAAGTAGTAGGTATATTGTTCACATTAACACGGCAATATTCACTCCACCAAATAGAAGCAAAGTGTGTAAATTCACTAGTGGCTGCCCTAACTCTTTGGTTCTCGGGAATATCATGACATGCAAATTTTTGTTCAACTGAAAGTTCCCAATCAAGATAAACATCTGGATCATATTTACCATTGAAAGCAGGCATAGTAAATTTAATTTTAGCACTAGAGTGTCCGTGATCTCTAACATCATACCTGTGTGGATCTTGTGCCATACCTTGACGGTTGAAACGTAGTTGTCGATGAGCACGGTCATTATGGCGGTTGACCATTTGGTCGTCTTCGGTGTCACCATAATAATCCACGTAGTTGTCCCCATGTTCCTTGTTGGCGCGTGGATGGGGTTGTTGGTGCTGGTTTATGGTAGCAGCATCAGTGGTCGTAGCTGGGTGTTCAGGATGACCCAAGGGCACACGTCGAGCGCGCGAATTAGCGGCGACACCCGTGGAGTTGTGAGGAGCAGCATTGTTGTTGATGAGGGCTGCACTCTGCAACCCATCCAGACGTGACAAGATGTCATGTAGATGTGTGTTGGCAACACCTTGTGCATCCTCTATGGCCTTGAGCCGCTTTTCTGCCACAATCTGAACACCCTCAAGTTGGGCGAGGCGCTCGCTGGTAACCTTCACATCCGCACTTAGGCCCTCAAGCGTGGGTTCAGTCCCTGCCATTGTTAGTGATAGAGAGAAAAAATACATAGTGTATAATCCCTATCAACTAGTAGGACGTGGTGGGAAAAACTCGCTCACACTCAAGCTTAGTATCAAATTCTTACTTGTTCTTACCAATGCAACAGGTGGTGATCGACGTGTTGGTGTTGGCTTCAAACAACCGATGAAGATTGGATGGAGCTATTACCAAGAATCAATAGAGCCGGGACCTATACTTATTGGTAGGAAAAGGTGTAGCTTGGCAAAGGCTGCTCAACTCACAATATTAGTGGCACAATTTAGCAAAAAGCAATGCAAGTTGAATAATTGCTCAAACTCCTAACTAGTGCTGGCAGTCGACTAGTAAGAGATAAAACAATCTAAGCCTAGATACTGAATCAAGGGAGTGAAAATCGATGAAAAAAATGATAGCTCAAAGTAGCTAGATATAAGTGAAGTATAAACGAGGTGTATACCAAAGCTTGAAAAGAGATGATAGATGAAGTGACGCGCAAGTAGCAGCAAGAATAGAGTCCTGAGTAGCAAATAGAAGAAAGCAGTTTAAAATAGATGCTAGCCGGCCTGACTTTTTTTTTCCTTTTTTTCTATCTTTTTCTTTGCTTTTTTTTGCTCTTTCTTGTATCAAGCCGGTAACAAGCAAACAGTGTAGCACTACCAAAGATAAGAGGTGAGGGTACGTGTGCTAAACAGCGGTAGTAGTAATCAAGGCTGTCCCGATGAAATCGAGATGCTCGGTCACGAGCGGCCGAAGGCTTGGACGTGCACAACAACAATTTTTTAAAAGCAGATAGGACGTGTGGGAATACGGGAGCAGTTGCCTCAGGTGCGTGTGCGGAACTGAACACACGAAAAGTGGCAGACGACGCGACACAAATAAAACAAAAAGACTGACGAACACGTAAATTGGATAGATAAGTTGCGCGACACAAAGACGACGCGGAAATGGATGGACTGTTGTGATGGACACGTAACCGAACAGAGGAAGATTCCATTTTTTTAACTTCCAGATCACGGATGAACTTGTGACCGAGAATATGCTGGACAAAAACAAAGATTGATCTAGTAGATATTTTCTCTCGTAGTAATCTAGACCAGCACTAGTACTAGATGAATGCAACCAAAAATTCAACTACACAAATACTAGATGCAAAAATTGCTAAAGGCTGAAAAGGTAGGTGCAGCGGATGAACTAATCTAATTTTTTTTTGGCTTTTTTTTGGGGTTGTAGGACGGAAAACAATCTAATCTAATAAAACTGTAAATTTCTCACTGATGAACCTGAAAACTGATACCACTTGATATGAACTGGGGTCCGATCTTTCGATGAGAGTGGGGATAACTACAATTTTGTGGGACTTGACCCTCACGATCCGGCTAGCAACCGTACAGGGAGATCCGTACACGACTGATATCCACGGCAATCGTTGAACCAACTCCACGGTGTTATCGACCGAGCCAACGGCGCGATCGACCTATCCACGAGGGATTTTTCCTGCAAGCAAATCGAAGAACATGCAAAAAAATAATAGCCAAGCAATCTGAAATTGCGAATATGCTAGATGAATAAATCTCACAAGATGGGGTTCCGATAGATTGTCTTGACCGTCGCACTAGCCGCTACGAGCGAAGACAAATAAAAGTAGCAATAGCTAAACTTCTCTAAAACAAAACCCAAGTCTAAAGCCTAACCTAGGTTAGCTATTTATTAAAGAACGACGGCGGACGCATGACTCGTACAGAGGCCGGACGTTCCACGGCTCAGAAAGTCCCGACGTTTTGATTTGGTTGTTGACAAGATGTGGCCCAACGTGATGTACGGGCGCACTAATTGGTCCTTGTATCGCTGTCTCCTTGCACCGTATCATGGGCTTGTCTACACGTGTGTGTGTTAGGTTCCACTCGAGAATCACTCCATTACAGAGAAATCGAGCTCAGATACAAGAATTTGGGGAGGAAGTACATGAGGTAGGAGAAGATAGGGGAAGGAGGGAGCTGCTGTTGCCTTTGCCTGATCCAAGCCCGGATACCCGTTCGCTGCGTCTTCCATGGATATTTGTAGTCCGCCTCCACCTTGGGGTGCCGCCCAGCAAGGCCCGGCCCATGTTCTGGCTATTTGGTGGGCTTGCTGCCTTGGCTTCCATGGCAGCGATAGTGTTGCCGCCGATTTGTCCGTGGTAATATTGGGTCACTGACATCCCCTACCCCTTGAGATTCGGCTTGCCCTCAAGTCGATGCCACCGAGGAACTGCCCTACTTGCTGACCACCACGGAACTTGACACGACAATGATCAGTCTTGTCCGACGAGTGAGAAAGCCAAACTGCCAAACTGCTTCCACCTGGGTCCCAGGGCTGCTCAATGACGATCTTCATACATCTTTTACGCCATAAAACATAAGGATCCTGCTTCTTTGCTTCAGGATTATCTATTTGTTGCACTTCATCAGTCTCCTCTGGTTTGTTCATGTCAGCAGTGTGCTTGTTGTAAATATCACCTGTGTAAAATGCTCTGTCCATCCTTTTTGTATTACCATCTTCAGTCTGCTCTTTTACATGATTTTTTCCTGTGCTTTGTACTACTCTCACTTCCTCTGAACTAGTATCCTCAACCAGTTTATCCTCTTCAACATTATCTGCATGCAGTACTGCAACTATCCCCGTCGCACTAGCATTTTGATAAGCAGGAAAAGGTAGCCAAGATGTTTGTCCACTTCTGCTGGCAAAGCCAGTGAAACATGGAACTATAATGGTACTATTCCAGGGATTCATCAAACTGACAGTATACTTAAATTGCTCTCGACTCAATAATTTCCATTGTATTGACATAGTCATAATCCGAGCTGTTTCATGTCGTTTAACAGGTATGGGAATGCCACCAACAACAACATACTCCAATATGTGATGCTCATAAGTTTTCCCTCGCTCCTAGCTTTTACATGCAATATATCTAATGCTCCATGGTTTATCAAGAGTAAAACACCAAGCCCACTGACTGACTTGTTCATGAACAACAGTATGTAGTTCAGACCATATACTCAAAGAGCCCTCGAAAAGGTGAACAACAGTAGCACAAACTTCATTTAGTTTCGAATATGCTTGAATAGAACCGAACTCAAAGTAACATGTCTGCTCACTCTCAATACTCGATGAGTGCAACAATTTTTCAGTACTTATAGCCATGGCCCCAGAAATAAGCTCTCTCTCTAAATATGGCTCATCAGGATAGCCGGCATTTGAATGATATTTGGAAGAGGGACACGGTCTAGGCCTGAACAAGTGTCCCATGTGACTGATCCTCACTCGTACAGGTGGCATTCGAATGATATTCTCAGCCATTGCACAATCTAGAGGGCGCCCGGACTGCAGTTTTGCATCCGGCAAATGACAGAAAGACTCTTCCATGGAATTCGACTGACGATAAGAAACTTGAGGAGAACTCACATCGATGAATGGTAATGGTACTAGCTCAACACTAAATCCCGAAACTTCATGTGGCTGGTGATGTGTACACGAACATGGCTCCTCAAGATAACCTGCAAGTGAATCATATTTGAGCAACCACCACGGTCTTAGTCTGAATAGGTGTTCCATGTGACTGCCCTTTAAAGTAATTTTCTGGAAGCACCAACAGGATTCTCTCATGAGATTTGGATCAGTAGAACCATGAGCACTAAACTGAAATTCCACTGTCGGTAGCTCTGACCATAACTGTACTACTTGGCAATTGCTTGAGAATGACGAACACAGTAGTTTCAGGTGCACCCCTTGGCGACATTTCAGGGATTCTGTCAGAGAATTTAGAGCACCAGAAAAATGATTCATCCCATAAGTAATTTTAGGCCATGTGTACTTCAGATGCACGCCTTCATGAATGCAATCAAACGACGGCCATGGGCATGGTCTGGATCTGCTCCCCTTGGATATGATATGCACTTCTATAGGTGATGGCCATGGTTGATGTTCGAAGGAAGGCGGGTGCAGACGCTCAATGATGGCAGTGTCATGTGTCTTGTCGGCACTGTCGATGGTGGCGATCAGAAGTTGCACCGTATCATTCGCGTGAACAAGGGTTTCTGCCAAGCACTTCGCCGACAATGGATTGGCTGCCATGACAATGCTCGGGATGATGTCGGAGGTGATGGTCACAGAGGAAAGAACCTCTGCAGTAGTGGTGTTGGTGCCAATGGAAGATCCAGGCATGAGCTGCTCGATCTCCTGGGTCAGGCACTCCGTCGAGCAGGTGACATGCATCATCTCGATGGAAACTGGGGATGCATCATTGGCGGTCGCAGGGGCCTCTTGGATTTGGGTGGTGGCTGAGAAGACGTTGGTAGTGGTTGCCATGGGAGGAACGACCTCCTTATTGAGGGAGGAGGTGCCGGTGCTGATGGTGGGCGGTGTCCACGCGGGTGTGAGCCGCTCGACCTCTTTGTCGTTGATGTCGACGTCGGGCTCGGGGTGCACGGTTGTGGTGGCGTTGTGGACCTCGTCGATGTTGGTCGAGCATTCCGTCGAACAGGTGACTGGCACCATCTCGATGGAAGGAGGGGACGCGCCTGGGATGAGCTCGAAGGTCTCATGGGCCTCGGTGGTGGAGGAGGTGTCGGGGGCGACCGGTATGACGGTGGCGTCGACGGTGAGGCCGCCATCGGAGGTCGTGATCGTGGAGCGCGCCGGCTGCAGGATCGAAGCTCCCGTGATGGACCTGGAGAGCAGCGCGTCATACAGCGCGAACAACCTGTCCGTAGCGTCGTAGCGCGCCTGAGCCTTCGCCTGGAACTCGTCCAGGTAAGCTTTCAACTCAGGATGCATGGTCGTGGAAGGAATGGCGTGCTGGAAAAAATTGGGTGATTTTTTTTGGACGAATTTTGGAAGGGTGGTGAGAAGGCTCTGATGCCACGATGTTAGGTTCCACTCAAGAATCACTCCATTATAGAGAAATCGAGCTCAGATACAAGAATTTGGGGAGGAAGTACATGAGGTAGGAGAAGATAGGCGAAGGAGGGAACCGCCGTTGCCTTTGCCTGATCTAAGCCCGGATACCCGTTCGCTGCATCTTCCGTGGATTTTTGTAGTCCGCCTCCTCCTTGGGGTGCCGCCCAGCAAGGCCCGACCCATGCTCTGGCTATTTGGTGGGCTTGCTGCCTTGGCTGCCATGGCAGCGATAGTGTTGCCGCCGATTTGTCCGTGGTAATATTGGGTCGCTGACAGTGTGTGATTGACGTAAACAAGGTCGCCTCCTTTCTGATGCATGTATGTAGTTCCTTGGCTGATTGTAAGTGTACCACCATGCATAGAACGATGGGCATGCAACCAACGGAGGGACGTGTGCACATGCATGGCTCACATAATCTTCAACATAATCTCTCATCTTCATATCAATTCTACATAAGACAAGAAAAGGTGTAGTATTTTTGTCTCCCATAATAAAATATAATATTATATAATTATGAATAGAAATTACCTATAAAATGTGTAGTTTAATATTTGCAGACATATCTATGGTGTCTATGTTCACATCAATTACGCCGTAGTGTTCCAGGCGGTGTCAATTGTGAAACAATTCCACATTGTCTTAAGTGATTGCCAAACTCATAACTCAGATATTCTCCTCCTCGATCAGATCGCAGGAATTTAAACTTCCTGTTACGATGATTCACAACTTCACTCTGAAATTGCTTGAACTTTTCAAACGTTTCAGACTTCTGTTTCATTAAGTAAATATACCCATATCTACTTAAGTCATCGGTGAAGGTGAGAAAATAACGATATCCACCGCACGCCTCAATGCTCATCGGACCGCACACATCAATATATATGATTTCCAACAAGTCACTTGCCCGTTCCATTGTTTCAGAGAACAGGGTCTTAGTCATCTTGCCCATGAGGCATGGTTCACATGTGTCAAGTGATTCAAAATCAAGTGACTCCAAAAGTCCATCAGCATGGAGCTTCTTCATGCGTTTTACACCAATATGACCTAAGCGGCAGTGCCACAAGAAAGTGGTGCTATCATTATCAACTCTACATCTTTTGGCATCAATGTTATGAACATGTGTATCATGACTATCGAGATTCAATAAGAATAAACCCCTCACAATGGGTGCATGACCATACAAGATATTACACATATAAATAGAACAACCATTATTCTCTGATTCAAATGAGTAACCGTCTCGCAATAAACAAGATCCGGATATAATGTTCATGCTTAACGTAGGCACTAAATAAAAATTATTCAGGTTCATCACTAATCCCGGTGGTAATCGAAGAGCGAGCGTGCCGACGGAGATCACATCAACCTTGGAACCATTTCCCACGCGCATTGCCACTTCGTCCTTTGCCAGCCTCCGTCTATTCCGTAGTTCCTACTTTGAGTTGCAAATGTGAGCAACCGAACCGGTATCAAATACCCAGGCACTACAAAGAGAGTTGGTAAGGTGCACATCAATAACATGTATATCATATATACCTTGTTTGGTGTTGGCCGCCTTCTTGTCAGCCAGATACTAGGGGCAGTTCCGCTTCTAGTGACCAGTTCCCTTGCAATGAAAGCACTCAGTTTCTGGCTTGGGTCCAGCCTTGGGTTTCTTCACGGGAGGGGCAACTGCTTTGCCACTCTTCTTGGAGTTACCCTTCTTGCCCTTGCCATTCTTCTTGAAACTAGTGGTTTTATTGACCATCAACACTTGATGCTCCTTCTGAATCTCAGACTCAGTGACTTTCAACATCGCAAACAGCTCGGCGACTGACTTGTTCATCCCTTGCATGTTATAGTTCAACACGAAGCTTTTGTAGCTAGGTGGTAGTGATTGAAGAACTCTGTCAGTGATCGCCTCTGGCGGGAGAACAATTCCCAACTCCGCCAGACGGTTGGAATACCCAGACATTCTGAGTACATGTTCACTGACAGACCTGTTCTCCTCCATCTTGCAAGCATAGAACTTATCGGAGGTCTCATACCTCTCGATCCGGGCATTCTTCTCAAAGATAAACTTCAACTCCTGGAACATCTCATATACTCCATGACGTTCAAAACGTCTTTGAAGTCCCGGTTCTAAGCCATACAACATTGCACATTGAACTATTGAGTAATCATCAGAACGTGCCTGCCAGGAGTTCGCAACGTCTGCAGACTCTACTGGAGCGGGTGGTTTACCGAGCGGTGCATCAAGGACATAAGCCTTTTGGGAAGCCGTGAGGATAATCCTCAGATTACGGGCCCAGTCTACAAAGTTACTTCCATCATCTTTCAACTTAGCTTTCTCTAGGAACGCATTGAAATTCAGGGGTGCTACTGCACGAGCCATTGATCTACAACATAAATTTTGCGAAGACAACTTAGACTATTGTTCAAGATAATGAGTCTAGTTAATCATATTACTTAAAAAACTCCCACTCAAATTGACATCCCTCAGGTCATTCGAGTGTCACATGATCCAAATTCACCAACCCAAGTCCGATTATCATGTGAGATGAGGTGGTTTCAATGGTGAACATCTCCATGTTGATCATATCTACTATATGACTCATGTTTGACCTTTCGGTCTCTTGTGTTCCGAGGCCATGTCTGTACATGCTAGGCTCGTCAAGTTTAACCCGAGTGTTCCGCATGTCCAACACTGGCTTGCACCCGTTGTATGTGAACGTAGAGTCTAATACACCCGATCATCACGTGATGTCTCGAAACGACGAACTTTCGCAACGGTGCACACTCGGGGAGAACACAATTTTATCTTGAAATTTTAGTGAGGGATCACCTTATAATGCTACCGTCGTCCTAAGCATAATAAGATGCATAAAAGGATTAACATTGCATGCAAAACATAAGTGACATGATATGGCCATGATCTTGTGCTTTTGATCTCCATCTCCAAAGCACCGGCATGATCTCCATCGTCACCGGCATGACATCATGATCTCCATCATCTTGATCTCCATCAACGTGTCGCCATGAGGTTGTCACGCCAACTATTGCTTCTACAACTATTGCTAACTCATAGCGATAACGTAAAGCAAAAACGGCGAAAATAAATTAAAGACAACCCTATGGCTCCTGCCGGTTGCCGTACTCATCGACATGCAAGTCGTGTTAATCTATACAAAACATGATCATCTCATACATCACATATATCTCATCATGTTTTTGGCCATATCATATCACATCATATCCTCTAATTTGTTGTTGCATGTTTTACGTGGCTTCTATGGGTATCTAGCAAGAACGATTCTTACCTACACAAAACTACAACGGTGATATACAAGTTGCTATTTCACCTTCTACAAGGACCGCCTCTGTCGAATCCGATTCAACTAAAGTGGGAGAGACAGACACCCGCCAACCATCTTATGCAACAAAGTTACATGTCAGTCGATGGAACCAGTCTCTCGTACGTGGACGAGTAAGGTTGGTCCGTGCCGCTTCATCCCATAATACCGCTGAATCAAGAAAGGACTAAGGAGGGAAGCAATCTGAATATCAACACCCACAAACTCCTTTGTGTTCTACTCATGATCTCATCTATGCAAAGACCTAGCTCATGATGCCACTGTTGGGGAACGTTGCGTGGGAAACAAATAATTTCCTACGCACACACAAGATCTATCCATGGTGACGAGCATCTATGAGAGGGAGAGTGGATCTACGTACCCTTGTAGATCACTAAGCGGGAAGCGTTAAGAAATGCGGTTGATGTAGTCGAACGTCTTCGCGATCCAAATCGCAAGCCATCCTGCGATCCAATCACGATCCGTCCCGATCTAGCGCCGAACGGACGGCACCTCTGCGTTCAGCACACGTACATCTCGATGATGATCTCTGCCTTCTTGATCCAGCAAGAGGGAGCGGAGAGGTTGATGAGTTCCCCGGCAGCACGATGGCGTGGTGACGATGGTGGTGGTGCTGTCCCGGCAGGGCTTCGCCAAGCGCAACCGAGACGATCTAGTGGAGAACAAATCTAGAGGGAGAGAGAGAGGCAGCCGTGCCTTTTTAGATTGGGGGCTGCCCTCAAAAACCCTATAATATATATAGGAGGGAGGGAGGAGGAGGCAGCCCCTAGGGTTTCCCCTAGGGGTTCGGCTGAACCACCAAGGAGGAGGAGTCCACCTCCCACAAGGGAGGTGGAATCCTAGTAGGACTCCTCCCCACTTGGCCTCCTCCCCACCCATTGCGCAAGGGCCTCCTAGGGGCTGGCCGGCCAGCCCACCATGGGCTGGTGCGCCACCTCCTAGACCCATGTGACCCTTGGGGTGGGTGGGCCCCACTTGGTGGACCCCCCGGAACCCATTCGTCACTCCCGGTACACTGCCGGAAATGCCCGAAACTTTTCCGGAGACCAAAACGGGACTTCCTATATATAAATCTTTACCTCCGGACCATTCCGGAGCTCCTCGTGATGTCCGGGATCTCATCCGAGACTCCGGACAATCTTTGGTCACCACCATACATAACTCAGTACTACCGAAACGTCACCGAACGTTAAGTGTGCAGACCCTGCGGGTTCGAGAACAATGTAGACATGACCGAGACACCTCTACGGTCAATAACCAATAGCGGGGCGTGGATGCCCATATTGGTTCGTACATATTCTATGAAGATCTTTATCGGTTGAACCTCTATGTCAAGGATTCAGTTAATCCCGTATGTTGTTCCCTTTGTTCTTCGGTATGTTACTTGCCCGAGATTCGACCGTCGGTATCTCTATACCTAGTTCAATCTCGTTACCGGCAAGTCCCTTTACTCATTCCGTAATACAAGGTCCCGTGGCTAACTCTTCAGTCACTTTGCTTGCAAGGCTTATTGTGATGTTGTATTACCGAGTGGGCCCTGAGATACCTCTCCATCACACGGAGTAACAAATCCCAGTCTTGATCCATGCCAGCTCAATAGACACCCTCGGAGCTACCTATAGAGTATCTTTATAGTCACCCAGTTACGTTGCGACGTTTCATACACACAAGGTATTCCTCCGGTGTCAGTCAGTTGCATATTCTCATGGTCATAGGAACAGATACTTGACATGCAGAAAACTATAGGAATAAACTGACACGATCATATGCTACGTTCATAGTTTGGGTCTTGTCCATCACATCATTCTCCTAATGATGTGGTCCCGTTATCAAATGACATCTCATGTCTACGGCTAGGAAACCTTGACCATCTTTGATCAACGAGCTAGTCTACTAGAGGCATACTAGGACACAGTGTTGTCTATGTATCCACAAATGTATTTGAGTTTCCAATCAATACAATTATAGCATGGATAATAAACGATTATCATGAACAAGGAACTATAATAATAATAACTTTATTATTGCCTCTAGGGCATATTTCCAACAATAAGAAGAAATTGTTTGTAGGGTACGAAACCACCTTAAAGTTATCCTTTCCGATCAATCTATCCAAGAGTTCGTACTAAAATAACACCAAGTTATCCTTTCCGATCAATCTATCTAGAGTTCGTACTAAAATAACACCATATGATACGCATCAACCTACTCTAATGTCACCTAGATACTCCAATGTCACCACAAGTATCCATGAGTTAATTATACGATACACATCAAATAATTTCAGATTCATAATACTCAATCCAACACAAAGAACCTCAAAGAGTGCCCCAAGATTTCTGTCGGAGAACGTAGGACAAGAACGTGCATCAACCCCTATGCATAGATTACCCCAATGTCACCTCGGGAATCCGCAAGTTGAGTACCAAAACATACATCAAGTGAATCAATTGAACTCCCCATTGTCACCACGGGTATCCATATGCAAGACATATATCAAGTGTTCTCAAATCCAATGTTCAATCCAACATAACGATATCTCAGAGGGAAATATTTAATTCATCACAACATGATAGCAAGGGAATAACATCATATGATCCGACAATATTAACAAAGCCCGTGATACATCAAGATCGTGACATCTCAAGAACACGAGAGAGACAGATTGAACACATAGATACTGGTACATACCCTCAGCCCTGAGGGTGGACTACTCCCTCCTCTTCATGGCCTTCGCCGGGATGATGAAGATGGCCACCAGAGATGGATTTCCCTCTCCGCCAGGGTACTGGAACGTCTCCAGATTGGGTTTTCATCGATACAGAGAGTTGCGGCAGCGGAGCGGAGAGTCTAGGGTTATTTTTGATGGTTTCTATATTTATAGAATTTTTTGGTGTTGGTTTCACGCGAAGGTGGGCCACGAGGTGGGCACGATACACCAGGGCGAGTCGGGGGGCCTGGCGCGCCATGGTGGGTTGTGCCCACCTCGTGTCTCTTCTGGCCCTCCCACGAAGCGTATAGTGCCTCTTTTGTTCCAAAAAAATCGTCAAAAAGTTTCGGGTGATTCCGAGAACTTTCATTTTCTGCACAAAAACTACACCAAGGTAGTTCTGTTGAAAACATCGTCAGTCCGGGTTAGTTCTAAATAAATCGTATAAAGTGCATCAAAACCATAGAAAAGTATTGTAAACATAGGTGAATATGGCATGAATACTTCATAAATTATCGATACGTTGGAGACGTATCAGCATCCCCAAGCTTAATTCCTATTCGTCCTCGAGTTGGTAAATGATAAAAGAACTAATTTATGAAGTGTGAATGCTAGCATAATATTTAAGTTTGAGCATTGATAATTCCCGTCAATTTTCTAACATCATAACTAGCAACTTTTTCTCATAAAAATCACCATGATAGAGCAATCAGTTCACATGTCATGGTTCAAATAATGAATTCTCTTGAAACTTAACAACCTATGTTCTTAGTCACCAAACAATTGCTATTAAACTTATTCTCAACAAAGTCTAAGTAAGAGATCCACATACTCAATCATCATATAGTCTTCTATTATTGCTAATACTCAAAGCATATTTTTAGAACAAATGGCATCCATCGAACACAGAGAAAGATAGGGGCTTAATGTTTCGCGTCCCAACTCATTTATCATAGAGATAATTGTCAACAATAATAAATTATGATCAAATATATTTGACTGGATATATAGGTTTGGATCTTTCCCCACCACATGATGCTTGCCAACTAATAGACTGAGGTTGGAATAAGAAGTTGACTCAACATGAATAGTAAATAACATGAAAGTAAATAGATTATCCCTTTGCAGAGAGAAGCATGGATTTGCTTATGTGCGAGAGCTCATTGTTTAAAACAGAGATAAATATAATTTTGGGAGGTGCACCCTTCCTGCCAACGTTACGACCAAGAGTTATCAATATCTTGCATGTTAAACACATTAGCGGCGGTTCCCAAGCGGTAAAAGTAAAGGTTTACTCCCCCTCCACCAACAAACACACTCCACGGCTAGCCGAATCCACGGGTACCGTCCATACCAACAACATTCCTGGGGGGGAGTTTTGTTTAATTATTTGCATTTTTTTCTCGGGACTGTGAATCCCTATTACCGCCCTTCTCATGCAAGGACGAGTGAATAAACACTCATCATGAGAATAACCCGCTTAACATGGAAGATACTGACCGCCCCCCGTCGCTCCATGAGCGGTCCAGGCACACAAAACAGATGTTTATTTGAAATTTTAGAGGTGGCACATGCAAATTTACTTGGAATGGCAGTGAAATACCATATATAGGTAGGTATGGTGGACTCTTATGGAAGAAATTTGGCTCAAGGGTTTGGATGCACAAGTAGTATCTCTACTTAGTACGAAGTTTTGGCTAGCAAAAGCTTCTAAACAAGCACCACATGTTGGAGGATCCATAACAATATAACTTCTATGCAAATATAAACAACCATAACTCATTACGTTGTCTTCCTTGTCCAACTTCAACTAATTTGCTCAAGTTTGAAAATAATTAATGGGTATTTACAATCATAGAAGATGTCCAAGATAATATATTTGTATGTGAAAGTTCTCTTTCTTATACTAATCATTCAAAAATTGCTTGTATGACCAATATTGTGAGTGTCAAACTTCAATAGATTTTACTTTTTAAACCAAATGTGAAGCTACTACTAAGCATAAAGCACATTGATAATTTCGGATTTATGATATTTCATCCATTCACAATTTACTCTTAGGATATAAGTGAAGCACAAGAGTAAACATCAAACTACTCTCAAAAGATATAAGTGAAGATCAAGCGAGTAGTCAAACAATTAAGTAGCTATGTGAGGACTCTCTCTCTCTCAGTAAAGATTTTCAGATCTGAGTATTTTATTCAAACAACAAACTAAACAAAAATAGAACTCCAAGAATAGCACACATCATGTGAACGAATAAAAATTTAGGCTCAACATAGGCTAACCGATAGTTGACGAAGAGAGGTGGGATGTATAGCATCCCCAAGCTTAGATGCTTGAGACTTCTTGAAATATTTACTTGCGGTGCCTTGGGCATCCCCAAGCTTGAGCTTTTGTATCTCTCTCAATACTCTCATATCCCGGTTTCACCTAGGTCTCAAAAACTTCATCCACACAAAACTCAAAAAGAACTCGTGAGATAGGTTAGTACACATAAGAATAAATCAACACTTCATGTACTGCCAAGATAAGTTGCACAATAATTTTCAAACATCATCTACTGTTTACTATCATTTCCACAATTTATATCTACCAATATAGGCTATGGAAACTATAGGATAAGTAGATAGCAAAACTATGACAGCAATCTGTCCAAAGAGAACAATCTGAAGCAATTTATTAAACCAGTGCACTTCTGTAAATTAAAAAATTATGAAAATTTAATACAGGCTACATAATTTATATGACAACACTGTGTAAAAATTTCAGAAACTTTCCACGTTCCAGTAAAAAAATTAAAATTCCTATACTGGAGTCAAAAGTTTCTGTTTTGGTTCGGCATCAATTCTACTCATCTTGTGAGTCATCCCAAAGGCTTTACTTGGCACTTTATTGAAATAAAAGGCACAAAACATGATTACTACAGTAGATTAATCATGTGAAAACAGAAAAACAGAAAGGAAAAGTGTTGGGTTGTCCCCCAACAAGCGCTTTTCTTTAAAGCCTTTTAGCTAGGCATGTTGATTTCAATGATGCTCATATAGGAATAGTATTTGAAACATGTAAGAGAGCATCATGAATCTCATGACAAGCACATTTAAGTCTAACCCACTTCCTATGCATAGGGATTTTGTGAGCAAACAATTTATGGAAGCAAGAATCAACTAGCATAGGAAGGCAAAACAAGTGCAACTTCAAAACTTTGAACACATGGAGAGGAAACTTGATATTATTGAAATTCCTACAAGCATTTGTTCCTCCCTCATAATAATTTTCAGTAGCATCATGAAGGAATTTCACAATATAACTATCACATAAAGCATTCTTTTCATGATCTACAATCATAGAAAATTTATTACTCTCCACATAAGCAATTTTCTTCTCATCCATGGTAGTGGGAGCAAACTCAACAAAATAACTATCACGAGACACTTGATTGACATAACCACATTCAATATTAAAATCATGATGACAAGTTTCCTGGTTACTATCACTCTTTATAGCATACATGTCATCATCATAATCATCATAGATAGGAGGTATGCCATCGTCATCATAAATTTGCTCATCAAAACTTGGGGGACTAAAAATATCATCTTCATCAAACATAGGATACCCAAGCTTGTGGCTTTGCATATCATCATCATCATGGATATTCAAAAAATTCATACTAGCAACATTGCAATCAAGCTCATCATTCAAGGAATTCTCATTAAGTATTTTCATAATTTCTTGCTCTACCAATTGAGCACAATTTTTTGAATCCTTACTTTCACGAAAGACATTATAAAGACGATACCAATGATGCAACCTAAACTCCATTTTTTTGTAGTTTTCTTTTATGAAACCAAACTAGTGAAAAACAAGAAACTAAAAGATTTAATTGCAAGATCTAAAGATATACCTTCAAGCACTCACCTCCCTGGGAACGGCGCCAGAAAAGAGATTGATGTCTACTACACAACTTTATTCTTGTAGACTCTTGTTGGGCCTCCAAGTGCAGAGTTTTGTAGGACAGTAGCAATTTTCCCTCAAGTGGATGACCTAAGGTTTATCAATCCGTGGGAGGTGTAGGATGAAGATGGTCTCTCTCAAACAACCCTGCAATCAAATACAAGAAATCTCTTGTGTCCCCAACACACCCAATACAATGACAAATTGTATAGGTGCACTAGTTCGGCGAAGAGATGGTAATACAAGTAATATGGATGGTAGATATAGGTTTTTGTAATTTGAAAATATAAAAACAGCAAGGTAGCAAGTAACAAAAGTGAGCACAAACGGTATTGCAATGCTTCAAAACAAGACCTAGGGTCCGTACTTTCTCTAGTGCAATATCTCAACAATGCTAATATAATTGGATCACATAACCATCCCTGAACGTGCAATGAAGAATCACTCCAAAATTCTTATCTTGCAGAGAATATAAGAATAAATTGTTTGTAGGGTACGAAACCACCTTAAAGTTATCCTTTCCGATCGATCTATCCAACAGTTCGTACTAAAATAACACCAAGTTATCCTTTCCAATCATCTTTCTCGAGTTCGTACTAAAATAACACCATATGATATGCATCAACCAACTCTAATGTCACCTAGATACTCCAATGTCACCACAAGTATCCATGAGTTAATTATACGATACACATCAAACAATTTCAGATTCATAATACTCAATCCAACACAAAGAACCTCAAAGAGTGCCCCAAGATTTCTGTCGGAGAATGTAGGACAAGAACGTGCATCAACCCCTATGCATAGATTACCCCAATGTCACCTCGGGAATCCGCAAGTTGAGTACCAAAACATACATCAAGTGAAGCAATTGAACACCCCATTGTCACCACGGGTATCCATATGCAAGACATATATCAAGTGTTCTCAAATCCAATGTTCAATCCAACATAACGATATCTCAAAGGGAAAGATTCAATTCATCACAACATGATAGCAAGGGAACAACATCATATGATCCGACTATATTAACAAAGCCCTTGATACATCAAGATCGTGACATCTCAAGAACACGAGAGAGAGAGAGAGATTGAACACATAGATACTGGTACATACCCCCAGCCCCGAGGGTGGACTACTCCCTCCTCTTCATGGCCTCTGCCGTGATGATGAAGATGGGCACCGAAGATGGATTCCCCTCTCCGGCAGGGTACTGGAACATCTCCAGATTGATTTTTCGTCAATACAGAGAGTTGCGGCGGTGGAGCAAAGAGTCTAGGGTTATTTCTGATGGTTTCTATATTTATAGGATTTTTTGGCGTTGGTTTCACGCGAAGGTGGGCCACGAGGTGGGCACGATACACCAGGGCGCGCCGGGGGGAGGGGGCTGGCGTGCCCTGGTGGGTTGTGCCCACCTCGTGGCTCTTCTGGCCCTCCCACGAAGCGTCTAGTGCCTCTTTTGCTCCAAAAAAAATCGTCAAAAAGTTTCGGGCGATTCCGAGAACTTTCATTTTCTGCACAAAAACAACACCACGGTAGTTCTGATGAAAACAGCGTCAGTCCGGGTTAGTTCTAAATAAATCATATAAAGTGCATCAAAACCATATAAAAGTATTGTAAACATAGGTGAATATGGCATGAATACTTCATAAATTATCGATACATTGGAGATGTATCAGGCACGGGTGATCAATCCGCCCTTCCTCCTTTTGTTCTTCGCTGTCCTCCTCATCTTTTTCATCTAATGAGCTCACAGTTTTAGCAATTTCTTCTTCCATAGATTCCTGCAAAATATTAGTCTCTTCCAAGGAAGCGGTCATTCCTTCAATTAATTCTTTAACATAAGCATTAGAAGCATAGTTTTCATAGCAATATTTAAGTATGGCAAAAATTTTAGATTCATAAAGAGTAGCATCATACTTTTCAATCAAAGAAGCAATTTCATATGCACCCTTAAAAGCAACAAATTCTTCAATTTTTTCAACATAAAAATAACAATAGGCTTCCTTGGCATAAGAAGATAGTATTTCATTATCATTAAACACACATTGGTAGGGAAGGTGTTTTTTAGTTTCTTCAGAACAACAAGTAAAATCATGTATTTCGCATAAATTCCAAGCATAGCAACACAAAGTATTAATTTGATGCCACAAGAGTTTCCCTTTTTGAGATATGTGGTGTCGCACATAATAAGCATGCTCATTTAATGATTTTCCGTCAACTAAGCTAGTTGGGTTTTCAGCACGAGCACAAATGGATCGAAGATGATCCAAATAATATTCTTCGGTAGTACGGAACACTAGTGGTTCCTCAACTTTTGGAGCAGCGAGTACATCTAATTTTTTTGGTATTCTGCGTTTCCTACCCATATCTAAAGATAGAAAACAACTAATAACGGAAAATAAAAATTACTTAGTGATAAAGCAAACAAGCACACACGAGAATATTCACCCCACGCTATTGCTCCCCGGCAACGGCGCCAGAAAAAAGTTCTTGATAACCCACAAGTGTAGGGGATAGTTTGTAACCTTTTTGGATAAGTAAGAGTGTCGAACCCAATGACGAGCTAAAGGTAGAACAAATATTCCCTCAAGTTCTATCGACCACCGATACAACTCTACGCACGCTAATGCTTGCTTTACCTAGAACAAGTATGAAACTACTTTGCGGAAATAAAACTAGAAGTACTTTGCAAGATAATAAAGAACGTGGAAATAAAAGTTAGGTGCTATTTTAATAAAACAACAAGAAAGTAAACAAATTAGTAGAAATCTTTTTGTGTAACGCAAGAGAAAGATTGTCCCTACGCAATTGAATATAATATGATAGATACTTGTTATATGCAATGAGGGAGAGGCATACGCTAACACACTTTCCATACTTGGATCATATGCACTTATGATTGGAACTCTAGCAAGCATCCACAACTACCAAAGTTCATTAAGGTAAAACCCAACCATAGAATTAAGTATGAAGTCCCCTTTACTCCCTTACGCAACAACCCACCTACTCGGGTTTGTGCTTCTGTCACTCACGCAACCCACCATAGGCATATCATGAACATATTGCAACACCCTACAGCGGGGATCCCTCATGTTTGTGCGACACAGAGGGCACCATAGGACAGCACCCATACAACTCACATCCATAACATCATACCACAATTAACCCATAGGACAAAAGAGATCTAGTCAAACATCATAGGATAGCCAAATATCATTGGAAAATAATGTATGGAGTTGAGCACCATGTTTAAGTAGAGATTACAGCGGAGAAGAGAGGTGTTACACCGCTGCATAGAGGGGGAGAGAGGTTGTGTTGACGGCGGCGAAGTTGTTGGTGTAGATCGCTGTCACGATGATTGCCCCGGCGGCGTTCCGGCGCCACCGGGAGAGAGGGGGAGAGAGCCCCCCTCCTTCTTCTTCTTCCTTGGCCTGCCCCCTAGACGGGAGGAGAGTTCCCCCTCTGGTCCATGGCCTCCATGGTGGCGGAGGGGCAGGAGCCCCTCCTAGATTGGATCTCCCTCTCTGTTCTCTTCTGTTTCGCGTTCCTATTTTCTGGCCGAAAACCGTTTCTTATATTCCCGGAGATCCGTAACTCCAATCGGGCTGAAATTTTTAGGGGATTTTTATCCAAAAATTAGCTTCCTTGCGCCCAAATGAGAGCTGCAACCAACGTATGAGGTGGGCACAACCCACCACGCTGCGCCTGGGCCTTCTGGGCGCGCCCTGGTTTCTCTTGGGGGCTGTGGGCCTCCGTTTACATTGATTCCACTTCTCAAAATTCACAAATATTCCAAAAAAAATTCTCCATAAATTTTTATCGTGTTTGAACTTCGTTTGATATGGATATTCTGCGAAACAAAAAACATGCAACAAACAGGAACTGGCACTGGGCACTGGATCAATATGTTAGTCCAATAATTCATAAAAAATGTTGCCTAAAATATGTGAAAGTTGTATAATATTGGCATGAAACAATCAAAAATTATAGATATGATGGAGACGTATCAGACCCGCGGGAGGGAAAACGCTCGCAATGGCGAGGCTGCCCCGGGGGGGGGGGGGTTCTCATACTTAGCTCTTTGCAACGCCAATAGGTTGTCACTTGCTGGGCGTGCCTTGTGAGACCCCTCGAGTGATCCATCCCGAGGAAAATCATGCGCACAAAAGCTTTATTTCGAACGATGCGTGCTCGCTAGCTTGCACTTGGGTGTCACGTGAGGAGACTAGACACCAAGGGCCTTGGTGGGGTGATGTGTGCGGGAGCAGGCCTGCGAGCCAGAGCCCAGCCACTTGGGTTTTTCAACGCTGCTAGGACTAACTCGAGCACACGCACCATGTCCAGCCCCCGCTCGCGTGAGGCTCATGGGGAAGCTGGCGAGCACATGCCACGGAAGAAGGCCGGCGGCTGCCGTGTTAGGCACGATTCACCCTGAGGTCGGTGTGGCCCGTGGGGCGCTCTCAGTTGACTGTGCACCAGTGAGGAGCATGGGGCTTCCACTTGGGCGTGGGCATGGTCGTAGTTCGACCGTTCCGCCAGCGCGGAGCATGGGGCTTCCACTTGGGCGTGGGCATGGTTGCGATTCAACCGTTCCGCTAGCGCGGAGCATGGGACTTCCACTTGGGTATGGGCATGGTTGCGATTCAACCATTTTGCAAGCACAGAGCATGGGGCTTCCACTTGGGCGCGGGCATGATCGCGGTTCGATCGTTCCGCCAACACGGAGCTTGGGGCTTCCATTGGGGCGTGGGCGGGAGTTCTCCCGAGGCCAAGGGGTGGCGCACCGGGAGGCTCCGGGGCATGTACAACCCAACCTCATTGTTATGTGAGAGGGTCACTGGTAGAACTTGCGGAGGTTCTGGATGTTCTAGGCGTTCTGCACAGGTACTCCATCCTCTGTCTCCAGGCGGGCAACGCCTGGCCTGGAGACATGGGCGACCGTAAAAGGGCCTTCCCACATGGGCAAGAGCTTGTGGAGGCCCTCTCTGGAAAGGATCCGTCATAGGACGAGATCCCCGACCTCGAGGGTACGAGGGCGGATGTTGCGACTGTGGTAACGCCACAAGGCTTGTCGGTACCTCGCAGTGCGAAGGGCGGCCTGGCGGCGGGCCTCCTTGAGGAGCAAAAGATGGGTCTCCGGCATGTCATCCTGACGCGCCTCGTCGAATTCCAAGACCCGCCGGGATCCATGCTTAAGGTCCGAGGGAAGGACCGCCTCAACCCCGTAGACGAGGAAGAAGGGGGTTTCGCCCATGGGCTTAGTCGCAGTGGTGCAGATGGACCACAGCACGGACTGCAGCTCATCCAGTCAACCCTTCCCGCAGGCCCCAAGCTTCTTCTTGAAGCTCCTAGTCTTGAGGCCCTTGAGGACCTCAGCGTTGGCATGCTCGGCCTGGCCGTTACTTCGCGGGTGCGCCACGGAAGCGTAGCATATCTGCGTACCAAGGTTAGCACAGTATGACCTGAAAAGGCCACTTTTAAATTGGGCACCTGGAGAGTCTCGAAGGTCTCGACAGAGAGCATGTTGAGGCCGCCGCCTCCGTCGATGAGGGTCCTGGTGACTGAGATGTTGCTGATGGTGGGAGTGCACAACATGGGGAGCGCGCTCGCGGCAGCCGTGGACTTGAGGCTGTCCTTGGAGTCAAAGGAGATGGCGTATTGCGACCACTTGAGGGGCCGCGCGGCCTCCGATCTCCGGAGGCGGCATTCACCTCACGAGGGAACTGCCTGAGTAGGCGGTTCGTCGCAGGGGCATGGGCTCCGCCGAGGATACAGGCTATCACGCAAGGCTCCTGATAGCCCCCAACCCACTCGTCATGCTGGATGTTGTCGTTCCTCCTGGGCGGTGGCGGCAGCGGCGAAAGAGCAATGTCGTTCTGAGGGCACGCCTCACGAGGCTGTTCATGCCAGGCGCCCTCACGAGGCCGATCCCGCTAGCCGTCCTTGCCAAGGCTGCTCACGCCAGCCCTGGCGAGGGTTGCCATTGCGTTCGTCGCGGAGGGACTTGAGTTCCTGGCAGTCTTCGGTGTTGTGGGTGCGCACGTTGTGGTAGACACAGAACGGGCGGCGGTCCTTCTCGGGCACATCATGGTCGCGGATGCATTTCTGCCCAGGCTTTGCCGTGAGCATGGTAGGGCCCTTGCTCTTCACCTCCTTGCCCTTTGCCTTGCTATTGTCGGGCGCGGCTTCACGGTCGTTGTGGATGAACAGGCGGCCCTCTTCGGCCTTGGCGCACTTCTCAGCGATGTTGAAAAACTCTAGAGCCGAGCTCAGGTTGTCGTTGATGGCGAGCTTCTCGCACATCCTGACGTCCTTGACGCCGTTGGTGAATGCCATGATGATGGCTTCGTCTGAGGCACGCAGGATCTTGTTGCTCACCTGGCTGAAGTGCTAGATGTACTTGCGTAGGGTCTCTCCAGGGCGCTGCTTCATGCACCGCAGGTCGTTGACGGAAAGGGGGCGGTCATGCGTGCGCGACGAACTACTTGCAGAGTCCGCTCCACGAAGAGATCGACTCCTCGGGCAGGTTCATGAGGCAGTGATGTCTACTATGCAACTTTATTCTTGTAGACTCTTGTTGGGCCTCCAAGCGCAGAGTTTTGTAGGATAGTAGCAATTTTCCCTCAAGTGGATGACCTAAGGTTTATCAATCCGTGGGAGGTGTAGGATTAAGATGGTCTCTCTCAAACAACCATGCAAGCAAATACAAGAAATCTCTTGTGTCCCCAACACACCCAATACAACGGCAAATTGTATAGGTGCAGTAGTTCGGCGAAGAGATGGTAATACAAGTGCAATATGGATGGTAGAAAAAGGTTTTTGTAATCTGAAAATATAAAAACAACAAGGTAGCAAGTAACAAAAGTGAGCACAAACGGTATTGCAATGCTTGAAAACAAGGCCTAGGGTTCGTACTTTCGCTAGTGCAATCTCTCAACAATGCTAATATAATTGGATCACATAACCATCCCTCAACGTGCAACGAAGAATCACTCCAAAGTTCTTATCTAGCGGAGAACATAAGAAGAACTTGTTTGTAGGGTACGAAACCACCTTAAAGTTATCCTTTCCAATTGATCTATCCAAGAGTTCATACTAAAATAACATCAAGCTATCCTTTAGGATCAATCTATCTAGAGTTCGTACTAAAATAACACCATATGATACACATCAACCAACTCTAATGTCACCTAGATACTCCAATGTCACCAAGTATCCATGAGTTAATTATACGATACACATCAAACAATTTCAGATTCATAATACTCAATCCAACACAAAGAACATCAAAGAGTGCCCCAAGATTTCTACCGGAGAACATGGTATGAAAACGTGCAATCAACCCCTATGCATAGATCCCCTAGGTCAACGGAATTCGCAAGTTGATGCCTCAACATATATCAAGTGAA
Source organism: Elymus sibiricus (assembly GCA_039707655.1). Classification (NCBI taxonomy): domain Eukaryota; kingdom Viridiplantae; phylum Streptophyta; class Magnoliopsida; order Poales; family Poaceae; genus Elymus; species Elymus sibiricus. The sequence continues at coordinate 211,700,182 of CM077665.1, read as the reverse complement.
TCAATAGAATACCCCAATGTCACTACGGGTATCCCACGCAAGACGTACATCAAGTGTTCTCAATCAAAATATTCAATCCAACATAAGGACATCTCAAAGGGAAAGATTCAATTCATCACAACATGATATCAAAGGAATAACATCATACGATACGACTATATTAACAAAGCCCATGATACATCAAGATCGTGACATCTCAAGAACACGAGAGAGAGATATTGAACACATAGCTACTGGTACATACCCTCAGCCCCGAGGGTGGACTACTCCCTCCTTGTCATGGCCTCCATCGGGATGACGAAGATGGCCACCGGAGATGATCTACCCTCTCCGGCAAGGTACTGGAACGCCTCTAGATTGGTTTTTCTTCGATATAGAGAGTTGCGGCGGCAGAACTTCTCATCTAGGGTTATTTCTGGGGATTTCTAAATATATAGGATTTTTGGGCGTCGGTTTCACGCGAAGATGGGCCACGAGTGGACCCCAAGACACTAGGGCGTGCCGAAGGGGCGTGGCGCGCCCTGCTGGGTTGTGCCCACCTCGTGGCTCTTCTGGCCCTCCAACGAAGTTTCTAGTGCCTCTTTTGTTTCAAAAAAATTGTCAAAAAGTTTTGTTGCATTTGGAGAACTTTGATTTCTGCACAAAAAACAACCCCACGGTAGTTCTACTGAAAACAGCGTCAGTCCGGGTTAGTTCTAAATAAATCATGTAAAGTGCATCAAAACCATATAAAAGTATTGTAAACATAGGTGAATGTGGCATGAATACTTCATAAATTATGGATACGATGGAGACATATCAGCATCCCCAAGCTTAATTCCTACTCGTCCTCAAGTACGCAAATGATAAAAGAAATAATTTATGAAGTGTGAATGCTAGCATAGTGCATACGTTTGATCAATGATAATTTCAACCACTTTTGCTAGCATCATAACAACAACTCTTTCTCATAAAACTCATCATGATAAAGTAGCAACCAATTCACATGTTATGTCTCAAACAATGAATTCTCTTGAAACTTAACAACCTATGTTCTTAGTCACCAAACAATTGCAATTCAACTTATTCTCAACAAAGTCTAAGTAAGAGCTCCACATATTCAATCATCATATAGTCTTCTATGATTTCTAGTACTCAAAGCATATTTTTAGAGCAAATGGCATCCATCGAACACAGGGAAAGACAGGGGCTTAATGTTTCGCCTCCCAACTCATTTACCATAGAGATAATTGTCAACAATAATAAGTCATGATCAAATATATTTGACTGGCCATATGTGCCTAGATCTTTCCCCACCACATGATGCTTGCCAACTAGAGAATAATTGAGGTTGAAATGAGAATGCATACTATTGACTCTTGCATAAAAGGAAATACTGAAAGGTAAAAGATAGGCCCTTCGCGGAGGGAAGCATAGATTGTTATGCGCTTTTTGGTTTTGTAGGCACAATCCCTTAATGCAAAAAAACGTCACGTTATATTGCCCCTTATGATAGCAACCTTTATTATGCAGTCCGTCGCTTTTATTACCTTGGCATCACAAGTTCGTACAATGCTCAATTTTCTCTTACACTAAATGATCAAACACATTTAGAAGCAATTTTTATTGCCTTTTTGCACCGATGACAACTTACTTGAAGGATCTTATTCAATCCATAGGTAGGTATGGTGGACACTCATGGCAAGAAAATGGGTTTAAGGGTTTTTGGATGCACAAGTAGTATCTCTACTTAGTACGAATTTTTGGCTAGCAAAAGATCCTAAGCAAACGCCACATGTTGGAGGATCCATAACAATATAACTTCTATGCAAATATGCACAACCATAACTCATTACGTTGTCTTCCTTGTCCAACTTCAACTAATTAGCTCAAGTTTGAAAATAATTAATGGGTATTCACAATCATAGAAGATGTCCAAGATAATATATTTGTATGTGAAAGTTCTCTTCCTTATACTAATCATTCACGATTTGCTTGTATGACCAATATTGTGATTGTCAAGCTTCAAAAGATTTCAGTTTCTAAACCCAATGTGAACTTGCTACTAAGAATATAGCACATTGACAATTTCAGATTCATGATATTTCATTCATTCACAATTTACTCTTAGGATATAAGTGAAGCACAAGAGTAAACATCAAACTACTCTCAAAAGATATAACTGAAGATCAATGAGTAGTCAAACAATTAAGTGGCTATGTGAGGACTCTATCTCTCTCTCAATAAAGATTTTTAGATCTAAGTATTTTATTCAAACACCAAACTAAATAAAAATAGAACTCAAAGAATAGCACTTATAATGTGGACAAATAAAAATTTAGGCTCAACATAGGCTAACCGATATTTGTTGAAGAAGAGAGGTGGGATGCGTAGCATCCCCAAGCTTAGATGCTTGATACTTCTTGAAATATTTACTTGGGTGCCTTGGGCATCCCCAATCTTGAGCTTTTGTATCTCGTTCAATCCTCTCATATCCCGGTTTCACCTATTCTCAAAAACTTCATCCACACAAAACTTGAAAAGAACTTGTGAGATAGGTTAGTGCACATAATAATAAATCAACTCTTTATGTACTTCCAAGACAAGTTGCATAATAATTTTAAACATCATCTACTGTTTACTATCATTTCCAAGATTTACATCTACCAATATAGGCTATGGAAACTATAGGATAAGTAGATAACAAAACTATGACAACAATCTGTCCAAACAGAACAGTCTGTAGCAATTTATGAAAACATTGTACTTCTGTAACTCAAATAGTTATGAAAATTAAGGACATGATAAAGAATTTATATGAAAACACTATGTAAAAATTTCAGAAACTTTCCACGTTCCAATAAATATGAAAATTAAAACACTACAGAGAAAGTTTCTGTTTTTACACAGCACACATCAAACATGCAATGCAAGCATCCTAAGGCAATTCTTGGAACTTTGTATTGAAAAACAAGATTATAAATAACACCTAACGGAAAATAACAAAATATAATGATGATCTAAGCAACGCACATATTATGTGACGAATAAAAATATAGCTCTAAATAAGATATACCGATAATGTTGAAGACGAAAGAGGGGATGCCTTCCGGGGCATCCGCAAGCTTAGGCGCTCGAGTCTTCCTTGGATATTACATTGGGGGTGCCTTGGGCGTACCCAAGCTTAGGTTCTTGTCACTCCTTATTCTCCTCATATTGGTGTCTCACCCAAAACTTGAAAACTTCAATCACACAAAACTTTTTACCTCTACTCTTTCTTCTTTTCTTCTTCACCACATCATGTGTGGGTTTAATTAATTTTTTCGAGCTTCTTATTGATGAGATTGGTTGAATAGGGAGCTCCTCCTCGTCACCTATTTCATCATGAGAGACAATAGGAGGGAAAGTGGAATTCTTTACCCTTTCATTAGTATTCCTTTTATATTCTATTGGTTTTCCCATCTTTCAATAGTTGGCAATATAGGCATTCTCATTGCAATTTACCATGCAAAACATATAGATATTTTTTAGATTAGTTTCAATGTCGTCCGTGAGAATGAATACTTCAAACCAACTATTTTTATGTGTCAATTCTTCACTCCCCAAAAATAGAGAAAGCTCATTATAAAGTTCAAGGGTGATCAAGTCATTACAATATTTGGCCATGATTTGATCATGAAAATGTTTGCATTGGAAATTAAAATGACCAACTTTATTGCAAAGTTCACAATAATATGACAAAGAGAACATAATTTTATAGCAAATTCATCTATTACTTTGAGCAAAAAATTGGTTCTATCATGTTTATGCTTCTTACAAAATCTATCATCCCTATAAGGCACATCTTCACAAACTTTATGCACTCCACAAAATTGACATGCTTATAAGAAACATTTTTATCATGACTGGTGCAATCATCATTAGTATTTTGGATATTCATAGAATTCATACTAACAACATTCCAATCATGCTCCTCATTTATGCCAAACATTTTATTGAATTCTTCTTCTATCAATTGAGCACAATTTTCCTTTCCATCATTTTCAAGAAAGACATGATAAAGACGAATAATATGAGGCCAACTCAATTCCATATTTTAGTTTTATATTATAAACCAAACTAGTGATAAAACAAGAAACTAAAAGATTCAATTGCAATATCTAAAGATATACCTCCAAGCACTCACGTCCCCAACAACGGCGCCAGAAAAGAGCTTGATGTCTACTATGCAACTTTATTCTTGTCGACTGTTGTTGGGCCTCCAAGCGCAGAGTTTTGTAGGACAGTAGCAATTTTCCCTCAAGTGGATGACCTAAGGTTTATCAATCCGTGGGAGGTGTAGGATGAAGATGGTCTCTCTCAAACAACCCTGTAATCAAATACAAGAAATCTCTTGTGTCCCCAACACACCCAATACAATGGCAAATTGTATAGGTGCACTAGTTCGGCGAAGAGATGGTAATACAAGTGCAATATGGATGGCAAATAAAGGTTTTTGTAATCTGAAAATATAAAAACATCAAGGTAGCAAGTAACAAAAGTGAGTACAAACGGTATTGCAATACTTGAAAACAAGGCCTAGGGTCCGTACTTTCGCTAGTGCAATCTCTCAACAATGCTAATATAATTGGATTACATAACCACCCCTCAACGTGCAAAGAAGAATCACTCCAAAGTTCTTATCTAGCAGAGAACATAAGAAGAAATTGTTTGTAGGGTATGAAACCACCTTAAAGTTATCCTTTCCGATCGATCTATCCAAGAGTTCATACTAAAATAACATCAAGTTATCCTTTCCGATCAATCTATCTAGAGTTCATACTAAAATAACTCCATATGATACGCATCAACCAACTCTAATGTCACCTAGATACTCCAATGTCACCACAAGTATCCATGAGTTAATTATATGATACGCATCAAACAATTTTAGAGTCATAATACTCAATCCTACACAAAGAACCTCAAAGAGTGCCCCCAAGATTTCTATCGGAGAACATGGTATGAAAACGTGCAATCAACCCCTATGCATAGATCCCCTAGATCACCGGAATCCGCATGTTGATGCCTCAACATATATCAAGTGAATCAATATAATACCCCAATGTCACTACGGGTATCCCACGCAAGACGTACATCAAGTGTTCTCAACCAAAATATTAAATCCAACATAACGACATCTCAAAGGGAAAGATTCAATTCATCACAACATGATAGCAAGGGAATAACATCATATGATCCGACTATATTAAGAAAGCCCATGATACATCAAGATCGTGACATCTCAAGAACACGAGAGAGAGAGATATTGAGCACATAGATACTGGTACATACCCTCAGCGCTGAGGGTGGACTACTCCCTCCTCGTCATGGCCTCCACCGGGATAACGAAGATGGCCACCGGAGATGATCTACCCTCTCTGGCAGGGTACTGGAACGCCTCCAGATTGGTTTTTCGTTGATACAGAGAGTTGCGGCAGCGGAACTTTTCATCTCGGGTTATTTCTAGGGGTTTCTGAATATATAGGATTTTTGGGCATCGGTTACACGTGAAGATGGGCCACGAGTGGACCACAAGACACCAGGGCGCCCCCTGGTGGGTTGTGCCCACCTCGTGGCTCTTCTAGCCCTCCAACGAAGCTTCTAGCGCCTCTTTTGTTCCAAATTTTTTTTTAAAAAGTTTCGTTGCATGTGGAGAACTTTGATTTCTCCACAAAAAACAACACCACGGTAGTTCTGCTGAAAACAACGTCAGTCCGGGTTAGTTCTAAATAAATCATGTAAAGTGCATCAAAACCATATAAAATTATTGTAAACATATGTGAATGTGGCATGAATACTTCATAAATTACCAATACGTTGGAGACATTTCAGGCAGGAGCGCGCGCCATCCTTGAGGGCCATGGGGAACTAGTTCGCCATGACCTTGTCATCGCCGTTCGCCGCCTTGATACTCATCGCATAGAGCCGGAGGAACTCCGTGGGGTCGGGGATGCCATTGTAGCGCGAGGGCAGCTCAGGCTTGAACTTGATGGGCCAAACCACCCGACGCAGCCCACGAGTGAAGGCCCGACAGCCTCCGCTGCTCGAAGGGACGCCGCGCGTGAGGGCGGCCCAATTCTGGTGCCCGGCCTCTGCGACATCCTAGATGATCCAGTCCTGGCGCTAGCGCTGCTGCTCGAGGATCACGCGCATGTCAGGCGGCGCGCCACGGACAATCTCGCAGCTGGCCTCATCTTGGGCCTCTGAAGTTGCTCTGCGGCGCTGATCGCGCGGGCGAGCGTCGCGCCGAGGCTCGACTAGGTCGCTGCGCAGGGGAGGTGGCGGAGGCGCTCCGCCCGCCACGTCCCCAGCGCGAGACAATGGACGGCGAAGCGAGCGAGAGGGTGCCGGGGCTTCTCCGACGGCGGTGACGAGCTCGCTGATGCGGGCCAGCCAGGCATCGTAGCCAGCGTCTGCCGAGCGGTAGCGAAGCAGCTCGCGCGCCATGAGCAGCACGGCCTACGCGTTCATGTGCCCAAGGCGGGCATGGGGGGAGGAAGCCGTGGCGGTGCGGCCATCCTGCTGCACGGAAGGGTGCAAAGAGGAGTCCTGCTGCTCGCGGGCAGCAGGGTCGATGGTGGCGGCAGCTGTGGCGCCGACGGAGTGGTGGCGACCATCGCGGCCCGCAGGCGCGGTCTGGGCGATGCGGAACCCCCGACGCTCGGCGCGCACACGGCGAGTGTCAGCCATAGGGTTGGCAAAGCTGGAGCCAAAACAGAGCTGGAGAACAACGGTGCACCCCCTACCTTGCGCGCCAAATGGAGGAATCAAGGCTCCGGGGACCCAAAGAGGTTCGAACTCTGGGGTGCGCTGGTTCCCCGGGCCTACTATACCTTGCAACCTCACGGCGACACTCCGGCGTGCTCGAGCTAAGGAAGAAGAACAGTGGACATGTCCGTTTACCCAGGTTTGGGCCACCTTGCGGTGTAAGACCCTACTCCTGCTTGTCTAGATTGCTTGAGGGTGAGAGGGAGTACAAAGGTGGGTTCTGGCTAACTTACGGTCGATCGATCCTGTTCTACAGCGGCAGCCCGCCGTGTCTTATACTGGCCCCGGTCCTCTTCCCCCCGAAAACACAAGGTGGGAAGGGTTGCCACAACGGCTAGTTTAAAGGGGGACAGGACTGCAACTTATCTTGACAAAATTAGTTTTCGCCTGCAAAAGCCTCCTGCCGTGACACGCTAGTGGGCTCGGGGATGACCTCCGCCCTGGCGAGCTCCCAACCTTGGTATTCTTGCACCAAACGGGAAACCTTTGGGGATTGTTTGGGAACTGGCAAGCTGGCCCTGCTCCCTTAGCACAAAAGAGGAAAGCCTCATCATCCGTGCCTGCTGGCATGGCTCCTGGCGCCGCTCGGCGTGGCACGCGTCACCCACGTGAAGATGCAGGACCGCGTGACCCCGTCGGTCCACACTTGATTAGTCCGCCCCGCGAAGGCCTCAGGGGCAGCCTCGGGAGGCGATCCTGCGAGGGGGGCTTCGCGAGGCTCCTGACGATGCTTGCTGACGTGCGCCTCGCGAGGCGGGGGCCCTTGCGAGGGTCTTGCTCATGATGTCCAATGGTGAGTCGTGTTGGGGCCATGGCTTGTGTCGTGTTTTGGGCCGCAGGCAGACGGGCCTGGGTACCCCCAGTCCCACGGGCGCGACATTCGTAGTCTAGATCGCATTTGTTTTGCTTACCTACAGTCCATGAAAAAGCTGCAAAAAATATTAGGGTGTAACAGCCTGGGACCGACGCTCCAGAAGATTCCCCTTTTATCCCGTTGTCGTCGTGTGATTCATTTGGTTGTCGCATTCATCATTGCATCATTTGCATCATCTGCATAGCATCATCACTCGTTTTCGAAAACTTGCATCCGTTCGTAGCTGCCGGTTCTCTCCGTTCGTGCCGTCGACTATTTCGAGTCCAACCACACACGCACGCGCCCGCGGCATAAAAAAACATTTTTAAAAGCGCGTGAAAAATATTCTCGGATTGGGTCGAAAGTTGGCGTGCGGTCTTAATATAGTGTAGCTAGACCGCGTGTCAAATTTCGTCGCAATCGGAGTCCGTTTGATACCCCAACGGTCAATGGTAGCGGCACCGTCATCGGTTAATTTGCACACGTTTTGGTCTTTAAATACCTCATTGCCGGGCTGCAAACCTCCCTCTCATCTCCACCTAGCCCATCTACACAGCCCAACACACCCACCTAACCTAGCCCCCTTCCGACCGGAGCCATCCGATCTAAATCGGAGGGTCTAGTTTTAGTCCCAAACCAACCACTTCCTATTTAGGCAAACCTAGATCAAACCCTACCTATTTAATCAGTCCAACCCTAGATTTTAGGAGGCTTGTCCCATCCCACCAATTCGCCACCCACACTTGGTCTCCTCCCACCTCGGGATCCTCCTGATCCAAATCCCCTCGATCTCCCAGCCAACCAGCAGCGCCCGAGCGGATCCCCTGCACCCAACCGGACGCGTCCAGCGCCCGTAGCTCCCTGCGTCCGCGCGCCCGTAGTGCCGGCCGCCCGAGACCTCGCCACTCCAGCAGCCGTGGCCATGGCGCTCGAGCGCCCATGCCTTCCCGCGCCCGTGCGCAGGAGAGAAACTCCCTGCAGCCCGTCCCCGCGCCCAGGAGCCATGGAGCGGAGCTTCGTGCCTCCCTGTATAGCTCCATCCCGAGGACCTCCAGCGCCGCCCCTACCGGACCTCCCCGCCTCCTCGCCGGACCAGGCGACCCCGGGTTCCCTCTCCCCCTGCCCTCCCTTCTCTTCCTCCTCCCTCTTTTTCCCTCATCTCTCCCCCGTATCTCTCTCTAATCCAACGCCATGGCTGCCATCTCAGGAGCTCAAAGCCGTCAGGGATGTCGCCATGGAGACCCGTGCCCCCGCCGTTCTTGCGTTGCCCTTCTCCGCATCCGCGCCAAGGCCCGTCTCTATTTCGCCAGTCCCCACCACCCGATGCCTCCCATGGAGCCCCTTGCAGCCCCCGTCTGTGCCGTCTCATGCGGGACCTCGCCGGTGAGACCGAGCTCTACCGCGCACCTCCTGTTCACTTCTCCTCCTTCCTCCGGTTCTCCTCCTGCTCCCATCAGATCTCTCTCACTCAAGGCCGCTCTCTGTCTCCTGTGTATGTGTCGCAGGGAACCCCATGGCTACCTACAGGAGCTCCAGGTTCGACCATGGCGCCGATGGAGCACCCCACCATGGGACCTCGCCTTAGCACCGCTGGATCCGGTGCCCGAATGCACGATCCGCCCATCCTTGTTGTCCTCCGGTCAGCCCCGTCGACCTCCGCCTGTCCTAGACCTCGCCTGCACAACCAAGGTCGGCCTTGTGTCTTGTTAGCTTCCCTAGAGCTCCGCCTTCAGTTTTCTTCAATCAGCGACATGTTATGTTCATGTAGCACAATATCCATTATTTGTCACAATTCCGTCGTAGCCCAACTTGTCAATGTGTTGGGTTGCAGTCGGGAGGTCCTGGATTCGGGTCCCAGTTGACCCATATTTTTCCTCTGTTTTTATTAAAACGCAATGACAGATGCGCTTGGGCCTGATCCACCGCTGGTTTGCCTTGTGCTTCCAGATTTGGCCCACTTATTTTTTTCTGGCTCTACGAATTTCAACAATATCCACTCATGGCATATTTACAGATTTTCACCGATTTTCCTATGTTAATAAATAATTAACCGTGCATCGAATGAAAATGATCTATATATGTAAAATATTCAGAATTTGGTGTAGATTAATAATATCCAACTCTCACTTGTGTTAAAAATGTTTAAACTTGCTGTTTGCATTAATTTGCGTAAAAGCCATGTTAAAATGATTTATTTCATAACTAATTAACCGTAACTCCAATAAAAATGTTTTATATATGTAACTTGACTAGAAAACGTGTAGAATCTCATGGCACACTTTACATTGCTGTTTAACAACTATAAAACATGCTTAGGACAGATCTGAACCAAATTCATAAATTGCATGTGGGGTCATTTTGGAAATGCTACATGTTGCTTCCGGCCTCATTTAAAATGCCTAGTTGATGTAGTTGTTCATCCTTCACCTCTTAACATGATACACAACATTTAAAATGATTGTTTAGTTAAACAACATTAACCACACTTCTCATAATATGGAGAGTTATTATTTTGTTGTGTGTATGTTCTCCCTCACCATTTAAAATTCCTCTAATTCCATCTTCACCTATGCCATGACCACCCATGTTAAACAACATTTAATATTGATGTGTAAATAAACGTGAGTGAACTAAATGATTCGAACATGGAGTTTCGTCAATATGCAACCCGTTGCATATTGAACTTCACTTAATGTGTAGTAATTGGTTGTTGTGATTGCCATGCCTTGCATATATTAAACCGGACATGCACCATATTTGTTTGCGCATCATGTCATGCATATGTTGTGGTATTTATCGCGTGTTGATTGTTTGTTTCCGGATTGCTTATTCTCGATAGAGTTCCGAAAGTGTTCGGAGTGTGAGGATTTGTTCCACTACGCCTCGTTCGTCTACTTCATGGATTTGTTCTTCTTCCAAGCGGGATCTCAGGCAAGATGACCATTTCCCTGGATACCATTACTATCATTGCCATGCTAGTTGTCTCGTTTCTATCGCTCTCTCGCTACCTACCACTTGTTTGTCAAGCCTCCCAAAATGCCATGATAAGCCTCTAACCCTCCACAACCCAGCAAATCATTGTTCGGCTATGTTACCTCTTGCTCAGCCCTTCTTATAGCGTTGCTAGTTGCAGGTGCAATGTTTCCATGTGCCAACATGGATGTTTTTGAGCTATCACAATATTATTGCTATTTAATTTAATGCACATATATACTTGGTAAAGGGTGGAAGGCTTGGCCTTTTGCTCGGTATTTTGTTCCACTCTTGCCGCCCTAGTTATTGGTGAATCGGTGTTATGTTCCATATTGAGCGCTCCTAACATGCTCGGGGTTGTTGTGGGGACCCCCTTGATTTTCGATTTAGGATAAAACTTGTCTGGCAAGGCCCAACATTGGTACTACATTTGCTCAACTTAATAATTCTGAACACCGTTAGTAATGCATAGGGAGTTAGCGCTACCCGCGGATTAATCAACATAATACAGAGGGGGCCAGTGCTGATGGTGTTGGTCCCAAACGGGCAGACTGCGGGGCCACTGCGGGGAAACTCGGGGTTTGGTTTGACTCGTAGTGTGACCCATCCGATTGTGCCCTGAGAACGAGATACGCGACTCCTATCGGGATTGTCGGCACGTCGGGCGGCCTTGCTGGATTTGTTTTACCTTTCTCGAATGTCTTGTGCGCGGGATTTCGACGACACTTCGGCTATCTCGAAGTTGAGATTTTCCATTGGGATTCCGCGAATACTACGGGTGATTCCGCGGTTGAGGAATTCCAACCCGGCTTGTGGTTAGTTTGTGATGGATGAGTTGGAGCACCCCTGCAGGGTTAAATCTTTCGGAAAGCCGTGCCCGCGGTTATGTGGCAACTTGGAAAATTTGTTTAACACCCGGTCATAGAAAACTTGAAGTAAACTCAAATAAAATACATCAACCGTGTGCGTAACCGTGACTGTCTCTTCTCAAGATTTCTGAACCGAGAGAGAACACGATGGGGTTATGTTTGTTCGTAAGTAGGTGTTCAGGATCTCTTAGAGATCATTACTAGTTCACATTCATTTATTCAACGATTATCCCCTTTATTCTTGTACTCATAAGTTAGCCACTCAAATAATGCTTAGTGCTTGATACAGCCTCACCACTTACCCATACCTCACCCATTAAGCTTTAATAGTCTTGATACCCTTGGAAATGAGATTGCTGAGTCCCCGTGGCTCATAGATTACTACAACAACAGTTGCAGGTGCAGGTAATGCGATGATTTGACGTGAGCGTGATGCTTGTTTGATTTGGAGTTCTTCTTCTTCATCGATCATAGGATGGGTTCCAGGCCGACAGCCTGGGATAGCAAGGATGGATGTCATTTAATCGTTTGATTTCGTCCGTAGTCAGACCCTGCTCTTCTGTATGATGATTGTATATGTTGTTGTATTGATGTGATCTTGATTTAGCTTGTGGCGAGTGTAAGCCAATTCCATATACTCATCTCTTCTTTACATGTACTTGTAATGATATCCATTCTTACGAAACGACGAGATGCGCTTCTATCCCTGTCGAGGCCCTCGTGCCAAAATAAGGATAGGATCGCATCTTGGGCATTACAAGTTGGTATCAGAGCATGTACCGACCTAGGAGCCCCCTTGATTGATCGAACTTGGCCGAATTGAGTCTAGTGAAAAAAACTATTTTGAGTCTAGTTATATACCGGAGAGTAGGATTCTTTTTACTCCTCGTCTATGCTCTGGTGAGGAATTACGACTTAGGAATTTTAATTCTACCCTCTTCTCACTCAAATTTTTTTAGGATCACGCGGGTATTTTGGAACCTCTATGATGTCGATGTGACCGGAACTCTATTCTTGGTGCCTCCCGTATGTATGGATTGGACCCGGGGAGTTGAGCTCCAAGGGGTTCTTGACACATCACTATCGTTCAGTGTCCTTAGTATCTCAGGACACGGATGTTCGAAATTGCTTCAATACTATTCGTGGTGCGAAGAGTGTGGCGGCACCCAGTACTGGGGAGCGGGATCACATGTACTGCCATGTTTAGTATCGTTATGATTACGAGGGTCTGAGGTAGATGAGTTTCTGAGGTTTCTGTGGTTGTGTGTTGACGGATGTGATACACGGTGGGTAGTATTATTGCTAGGAGTTGAGTGTTTTATTCAGTAATTTATCCGTGTATCCGTTGGACCAGATTGCATAACCAGAAAGATTTCGGAAGTTCTTAGGTGGGAATTCAAGTAGTTACCTAGGATTATCTTCCCAACAAATGCAAATGTATTATGTATTTTTTTCGGCTTGTTCGTAAGCCTCATCCTTTGGTTTTGTTAGAGTATGGTAATTCGAGTTGCTTCGATGTCAAGTGGTGATTTCATATCTTTGCTAAGTGGTGTTCTCATATTCCCATGGGAGTGCTAATCCCTTTTGCTCAATCAAATTGTCATGTCAATTCTTTTCAACCAGTGTGCTTCTCTTCAAGAAGATTCATTCCTTTCAATATTTGTAAGATCAATCCTCATATTTCTTTCCGGAGTTCGTCTCATCTGTCGCAAGTTGTCTTTGTTTTTTCCCCGCCCTCCCGCCCTTTTTCTGCAATGATTAAATTCTCAATCAATTGCCTTTGCTATTCATGTGATGCTTCCGCTTTATTTTCATCCGTATTATATCCGGTGATTCTTTGTGAAGATGCTCAAGTGCTAAGTTCATCATTCTTCGTTCTTGTTTTCTTCCAGTGGATTCAATTCCAGCTTTCGGTGCTCATCATATCCTTTTCATTCTCTAAATGTCTCCCATGTTGGAAGTTCTTATCCAAGCCTCTCTTGTTTGTTCGTCTCTCTCTATTCTATCCGGAGTGTTGAAGAAATCTTAGAAGACTTGTGTTTCCGCTCAAATCCTTCAAAATTATCTCGAGGCTCTCAACCTCATCAAGCTTTCATTTGTACCAGTGCAATCTCTCTTTTTAAGCAATTGTCTAAACGGTGGTTTCTTTTTGAGTGGGCCCATAACCCACAGGTTTTCCCCAGGATCTTACCTGGCTCTTCTAATCTTTTCCGAAGTTGTCCTCAAGTTATTTTCAATGTGACGTAAGAATGATTCTCATCAGTCATATTCCTTTTCCAAGATCGCTTCAAATTAATTTTCATCGTTGGCTCAACCTATCTGTGTTCATTATTTCGGAGTGTCTTAGTAATTCATGGTGTGGTTTCTCGTCATCATTCTTAGCGTTGAAGACCGAAGGAGTGTTTCTCTAAATCTTTGCTCATTCTCTCGAAGATTCATGGTTCAAGTTTCATGCTATCCTCGTAAATTGTTTTCGATCATGAGTAATTCCTTCCATATCTACCCGCAGCATTTCAGAGTTGTTTTCATTTCTCGATCCTCCGAAGGCCATCTTTTCAGAAGATTTCTTCGTTCTCAGCTTTCAGCTTTCGTTCTCCAAATTCTTTTCAATGGTTGTCTCTTCGTTCGTATCTCAATTATCCCGGTGGCTCATTCTAGTTCTGCTAGGCGGATCAGGATCTCTTCGTTCTCATGTATTTCATTCATTCTTGGTATCCTCATTCGTTTGTGAATTCTTACCGGTGTTTCGTTCAAGTCGTATTCAAGCTTGTGTATCTCTCTTCAATCTTTTCAAGAAGAATAAGTGGTATGCCAAATCCGTTGCTTGTCATCAATTTAACTTGTTGAAGGATAAGCATAGCATAATTCTTATTCTTGGTTCATCGAGGTGATTCCAATCCTTCTCTCGGAGTTGTCATGATATCAAATTCTCGGTTCTAAGTTGTTCATATTTTGTTTTCCAGAGTTCCAAGTTTTCTCAAGTATCTTTGCGAAGCTCCATCTAAATCGTTGCAAGGCCTCAATCTTGTTCGTTTGCAACCTTCAATTCTTTTCTATCATCCTTCTATTCCGGAGTTCTTCTGAAGGTTCTTCGTGGCGGCTCTTCAAGGATTTAATTCCTTCTCAAAGTGTTTTTCAAGATTCTTGTTGGAGAAGCTCAAGTATTCTTTGTCTTGCATTCCAAAGTGCAATTCTTTCTCCCTTATCTTTTGAGATGGTGTTATAGCATTCTTGATTCATAAGGAGTCTCGAAGGGAATTTGTCAAGAATGTGATATTTAAACCCATCATTTCTTCTCGGAGTCATCTTGGATTGAATGTCACCTAAGGCATTTCCTAAGGATTGTTGCTATCATGGTGTTATATATGATTCAAGTTTCCTCCTCCTCTTGGCAAAAGAAGTTTTATCTCTTCATTGATCTCAATCTATCAATTGTTTTCCATTTGTGGCCGGTTGTCACCTAATAATTTTGAGATGTTTTCCATAAGCCCGCAACAAGCCTTTTCTTTTCGTTGTTGGTTTTTCAACAACTCTGTTCAACCTATGCTTTTCAAATTCAATTGTGTTAGAAATTGTCATTTCTTCTCCATTCTCTTCTATCAAAGGATCTAGCTTCATTCGTTTGTTCCGGAGGCATTATGATGTTGCTCTCTTCAATCTATCATCTGTTTTGTTAAGAACATGTTCTTTCTTTGCTTATTCATTTAACCGGTGTGTTGTGTCCTCTCTTCAGTTCTTTCTATCTTATCAAGTTTTGGCCTCTCTCGTCTGCCGAAATGCTGCCCAATTTCTTTTGAATACTTGCTTGTTTCTCATATCATCCTTCTTCTCTTGGTTTCACTCGTTTGTCAATGAAGCAACTAAGTTTTACCTCTTCCTTTCCTCTTCCTCTTCCCCTTTTCATTCTAAGATCTCGGGCCGAGATCTCTTGTTAGTGGAGGAGAGTTATAACAGCCCGGGACCGACGCTCCAGAAGATTCCCCTTTTATACCGTTGTCGTCGTGTGATTCGTTTGGTTGTTGCATTCACCATTGCATCATTCGCATCATCTGCATAGCATCATCACTCGTTTTCAAAAACTTTCATCCGTTCGTAGCTGCCGGTTCTCTCCGTTCGTGCCGTCGACTGTTTCGAGTCCAACCACACACGCTCGCGCCCGCGGCATCGGAAAAAAAAGTTTTTAAAAGCACGCAAAAAATATTCTCGGATTGGGTCGAAAGCTGGCGTGCAGTTTGAATATAGTGTAGCTAGACTGCGTGTCAAATTTCGTCGCAATCGGAGTCCGTTTGATACCCCAACGGCCAATGGTAGCGGCACCGTCATTGGTTAATTTGCACACGTTTTGGTATTTAAATACCTCGTTGCCGGGCTGCAAACCTCCCTCTCATCTCCACCTAGTCCATCTACACAGCCCAACACACCCACCTAACCTAGCCCCCTTCCGACCGGAGCCGTCCGATCTAAATCGGAGGGTCTAGTTTTAGTCCCAAACCAACCACTTCCAATTTAGGCAAACCTAGATCAAACCCTACCTATTTAATCAGTCCAACCCTGGATTTTAGGAGGCTTGTGCCATCCCACCAATTCGCCACCCACACCTGGTCTCCTCCCACCTCGGGATCCTCCTGACCAAATCCCCTCGATCTCCCAGCCAATCAGCAGCGCCCGAGCGGACCCCCTGCACCCAACCAGACGCGTCCAGCGCCCGTAGCTCCCTACGTCCGCGCGCCCGCAGTGCCGGTTGCCTGAGAGCTCGCCGCTCCAGCAGCCGTGGCCATGGCGCTCGAGCGCCCATGCCTTCCCGCGCCCGTGCGCAGGAGAGAAGCTCCCTGCAGCCCGTCCCCGCGCCCAGGAGCCATGGAGCGGAGCTTCGTGCCTCCCTGTGCAGCTCCATCCCGAGGACCTCCAGCGCCGCCCCTACCGGACCTCCCCGCCTCCTCGCCGGACCAGGCGACCCCGGGTTCCCTCTCCCCCTGCCCTCCCTTCTCTTCCTCCTCCCTCTTTTTCCCTCATCTCTCCCCCGTATCTCTCTCTAATCCAATGCCATGGCTGCCATCTCAGGAGCACGAAGCCGTCAGGGATGTCGCCATGGAGACCCGCGCCCCCGCCGTTCCTGCGTTGCCCTTCGTCGCATCCGCACCAAGGCCCGTCTCTGTTTCGCCCGTTCCCACCGCCCGACGCCTCCCATGGAGCCCCTTGCAGCCCCCGTCCACGCCGTCTCATGCGGGACCTCGCCGGTTGAGACCGAGCTCCCCCGCGCACCTCCTGTTCCCTTCTCCTCCTTCCTCCGGTTCTCCTCCTGCTCCCATCAGATCTCTCTCACTCAAGGCTGCTATCTCTCTCCTGTGTATGTGTCGCAGGGAACCCCATGGCTACCTACAGGAGCTCCAGGTTTGACCATGGCGCCGATGGAGCACCCCGCCATGGGACCTCGCCTTAGCACCGCTGGATCCGGTGCCCGAATGCACGATCCGCCCATCCCCGTTGTCCTCCGGTCAGCCCCGTCGACCTCCGCCTGTCCTGGACCTCGCCTGCACAGCCAAGGCCGGCCTTGTGTCTTGTCAGGTTCGCTCGAGCTCCGCCTTCAGTTTTCTGCAGTCAGCGACATGTTATGTTCATGTAGCACAATATCCATTATTTGTCACAATTCCGTCGTAGCCCAATTGGTCAATGTGTTGGGTTGCAGCCGGGAGGTCCTGGGTTCGAGTCCCAGTGGATCCATATTTTTCCTTTGTTTTTATTAAAACGCAATGACAGATGCGCTTGGGCCTGATCCACCGCTGGTTTGCCTTGTGTTTCCAGATTTGGCCCACTTATTTTTTTTTTCTGGCTCTGCGAATTTCAACAATACCCACTCATGGCATATTTACAGATTTTCACCGATTTTACTATGTTAATAAATAATTAACCGTGCATCGGATGAAAATGATCTATATATGTAAAATATTCAGAATTTGGTGTAGATTAATAATATCCAACTCTCACTTGTGTTAAAAATGTTTAAACTTGCTGTTTGCATTAATTTGCGTAAATGCCATGTTAAAATGATTTATTTCATAACTAATTAACCGTAACTCCGATAAAAATGTTTTATATATGTAACTTGACTAGAAAAAACGTGTAGAATTTCATGGCACACTTTACATTGCTGTTTAACAACTATAAAACATGCTTAGGAGAGATCTGACCCAAATTCATAAATTGCATGTGGGGTCATTTTGGAAATGCTATATGTTGCTTCCGGCCTCATTTAAAATGCCTAGTTGATGTAGTTGTTCATCCTTCACCTCTTCCCATGATAAACAACATTTAAAATGATTGTTTAGTTAAACAACATTAACCACATTTCAAATAATATGGAGAGTTATTATTTTGTTGTGTGTATGTTCTCCCTCTCCATTTAAAATTGCTCTAATTCCATCTTCACTTATGCCATGACCACCCATGTTAAACAACATTTAATATTGATGTGTAAATAAACGTGAGTGAACTAAATGATTCGAACATGGAGTTTCGTCAATATGCAACCGTTGCATATTGAACTTCACTTAATGTGTAGTAATTGGTTGTTGTGATTGCCATGCCTTGCATATATTAAACCGGACATGCATCATATTTGTTTGCGCATCATATCATGCATATGTTGTGGTGTTTATCGCGTGTTGATTGTTTGTTTCCGGATTGCTTCTTCTCGATAGAGTTCCGAAAGTGTTCGGAGTGTGAGGATTCATTCTACTACGCCCCGTTCGCCTACTTCATGGATTCGTTCTTCTTCCAAGCGGGATCTTAGGCAAAATGACCATTTCCCTAGATACCATTACTATCATTGCCATGCTAGTTGTCTCGTTTCGATCGCTCTCTCACTACCTACCACTTGTTTGTCAAGCCTCCCAAAATGCCATGATAAGCCTCTAACCCTCCACAACCCAGCAAACCATTGTTTGGCTATGTTACCGCTTGCTCAGCCCTTCTTATAGCATTGCTAGTTGCAGGCGCAATGTTTCCATGTGCCAATATGTATGTTTTTGAGCTATCACAATATTATTGCTATTTCGTTTAATGCACATATATACTTGGTAAAGGGTGGAAGGCTTGGCCTTTTGCTCTGTGTTTTGTTCCACTCTTGCCGCCCTAGTTACTTGTGAATTGGTGTTATGTTCCATATTGAGCGCTCCTAACATGCTCGGGGTTGTTATGGGGACCCCCTTGATTTTCGTTTTAGGATAAAACTTGTCTGGCAAGGCCCAATATTGGTACTACATTTGCTCAACATAATAATTTTGAACACCGTTAGTAATGGATAGGGAGTTAGCGCTACCCGCGGATTAATCAACATAATACAAGGGGGGCTAGTGCTGATGGTGTTGGTCCCAAACGGGCAGACTGCGGGGCCACCGCGGGGAAACTCGGGGTTTGGTTTGACTCGTAGTGTGACCCATCCGATTGTGCCCCGAGAACGAGATACGCGGCTCCTATCGGGATTGTCGGCACGTCGGGCGGCCTTGCTGGATTTGTTTTACCTTTCTCGAACGTCTTGTGCGCGGGATTTGTGACTTTCCACCACCACCACACCACCACCACCACTCCCTAGTAGTCTGTAGGATCATACTCTTGTGTGTTTATGTTACTGCTAACCATGACAGGATGTGGGGACCCCGACTCATAAGTCGTGATCACCGAATGCACGTGTACAGTGATCCCAGAGATCAATGCTCATTGAACACACAGAAACTGAATAACAAGAGTCTTACATCCAGTACATATCGTTTTACTCAAGTATGGCCTTTATGGCCTAGTCTTCATAAACTTGCAGCGAAAATCTTCAACGATAGTGTGAACCCATGCCATCTGCCTTAACCCTACATGCATTCTGACTGGGAAGCGTCCTAATTCACATGTTCGTCACCAACGAGATCTTCATCATATTCCTGCTCTTCCATGCCTGGCCAATTAAATAACCAGTGGCAAGCCAATGAGTACTTTGAATGTACTCGCAAGCAACCCATGTTTTGGAACAAGGTATAACAATGCATGATATAGCACTAAATAGGTATATTTGTAGAAAGCTAGTTTTAAGAGCAAGGACATGTTCTATCAGCTTGGAAGCATGCATCAAGAAGTAGCATATGAACATGTTACATATATCAATATAAGTATAGGCCGAACAACTCATGTTCATTCACCATGTCAAGTCATCCGACTTGGCTCAAGTAAAATCTTTTAACTTACACACACACACCAAGTTTTTGTAAACAATGGACGTAACCCAAGAGCGGTCATCCAACTGTCCTTGACCGTGGACACGACTATTCAAATAGTTTTACACTCTACAGAGGTTGCACACTTTACCCACAAGACTCAGGGAACTTCTGTGTCAAGCCACGACTCGCGGTATATTACATACCCGAGGTAAGCACCCGAACAATGCCTTTCCCTTGACGACACTAAACAAAGAGTCCACCATTGGCCCATGTCTTCAGGATGTACAAACACGAGCCTTGCTCAACATAGTACCATCTATGAAGGGACACAACGGTGTGCCCGGTGTTTGTGAAAACAGCCCATGGTTGCCCTACCTAGCACGACCCCGTATCGAGAGTGACCACGTCACTCCCACCACTAGTAATGCGGGCTCTCTGCTAGCATCGACCAAAGTAATCAACAAAGCCCCTTCCCATATAGGGGTAGAGTGGTTGTACATGTAAGGTTGGAGTAACGGTCGCAACTTAAACCAATCCTTTTTCGAAAACAACACACTCACTTGCCTCGGTACACCACTTCTTTCTCAAGTGGTTAGCTAGCTCAACACCATCTCCCTCGGGCATTAGTGGCACCCGACGGGGTTTTCGAAAAAGTCTTTCAAAACACTTTTGTTTACCTTGCCCTGCATAATCCCGCCCCATTTTGTATAGCAACTACTGAGCAACCTATCTACTTTACCACCCACACAACTCTAAGCATAAGTAGAGTCATGCTAAGTTCATCATTCTTCATTGTTGTTTTCTTCTCCGTTGGAGTCAATTCAAGAGTTTAGTGTTCATCATATCCTTTTCATTCGCTAAATGCATTCCCATGTTGAAATTTTCAGCCAAGCCTCTCTCTATTCTTATCCGGAGTTCTTAGATTTCTCAGAAGATTCGTGTTTTCGTTCAAATCCTTTGAATTGTTTCGATGGTCTCACCTCATCAAGTTCTCTTAATTGTACCGGTGCTATCTCTTTCTAAGCAATTGTTTTGACGGTGGTTTCTTTGAGTGGGCCCATAACCCACAGGTTTTCCCCAGGATCTTACCTGGCTCTTCTAATCTTTTCTGGAGACCTCAAGTTCTTTTCAAATGTGACGTAAGAATGAATTTCATCAGTCACATTCTTTATCGAATATCGCTTCTAAATCAGTTTCATCGCGGCCTCAACTTTTCCTTATTCATTGTTCCGGAATGTCTCAATATCTTGGTGTTGTTTCTCGTCAGCATTCTCAGCGTTGAAGACCGAATGAGAGTTTCTCTTAAATCTTGGGTCGTTCTTTTGAAGATTCGTCATTTCAGCTTGTTGCTATCTTCTCGAATTGTTTCCAATTATGAGTAATTCCTCTCATATCTATCCGGAGCATTTCAGTGTTGTGTTCATTTCTCGATCCTCCGAAGGCCCATTTCAGAAGATTTCTTCGTTCTAAGCTTTCAGCTTTCGTTCTCCAATTCTTCTCAATTGTTGTCTCTTCGTTCGTATCTCAATTATTCGGGTGCCTTGTTCAAGTTTCTATTAGGAAAATCTTGATCTCTTCATTCTCATGTATTACCATTCATTTCAAATTCTAACCGGTGGTTTGTTCAAGACTTCTTCAAGTTCATGCTTCTCTCTTCAATCTTTTTCAAGAAGAATAAGTAGTATGCATAATCCGTTGCTTGTCATCAATTTAACTTGATGAAGGATAAGCATAACATAATTCTTATTCTTCTTTCTTCGAAGTGATTGCATTCTTTTTTTCTGAGTTGTTCATGATATCCAATTCTTGATTCTAAGTTGCTCATCTTTTCTATTCCGAAGTTCCAAGTTTTCTCAAGTATCTCGTAGCGAAGCTTCATCTAAATCTTTGCAAGGCTTTAATCTTATTCTTTTCAACCTTCATTCTTTTGCATACGGAGATTCATCATGGTGGTTCGTCAAGAATTTAATTCATTCTCGAAGTATGCTTCAAGATTGTTGTTGGAGGAGCTCAAGTATTCTTTATCTTGCATTCCGAAGTGCAATTCATTCTCTCTTATCTTGTGGGATGGTGTTATAGCATTCTTGATTCATGAGGAGTCTCGAAGATAATTTATCAAGAATGAGATATTTAAACCCATTTGTCTTCCTTGGAGTTATCCTGGATTAGATTTTACCTAAAGTGTTTCCTAAGGATTGTTGCTAATTGCGGTGCTCATAAATGATCCAAGTTTTCTCCTCCTCCTCTTGGTGAAAGAAGTTTTCATCTCTTTGTTGATCTCAATCAAACCAATTGTTTCAATTAGTGGCAGGTTTTCACCTCACAATTTGGGATGTTTTCCATAAGCCCATAATAAGCTTATTCTTTTCGTTGTTCAATTTCCAACAACTCCGTTCAATCCTTCTTGTAAGGATGCTTTCAAATTTAATTGTCGTAGCAGTTGTCAATTCTTCTTCGTCCACTCCTTCGAACAATCTAGCTTCTATTCTTTTGTTCCGGAGGCATTGTAATGTTGCTCTCTTCGACCTTCATCTCGTTTTTCTTTACTTGCTTGCCAGTTAACCGGAGTTTTGTGTCCTCTCTTCAAGTTCTTTCCATCATATCAAGTTTCTCTTCTATTTTCTACCGAAGTGCTGCCCAAATTTCTTTCGAATTCTTACTTGTCCCTCATGCCAGTCTTCATCTATTTGCAACCTTCAAGATTCGTTGGTTTCACATTTGTCAAAGAAGCAACTAAGTTTTCCCTCTTCCTTTCCTCTTCCTCTTCCCCTTCTAATTCTAAGATCTCGGGTCGAGATCTCTTGTAAGTGGAGGAGAGTTGTAACATCCTGAGACCGACGCTCCAGAAGATTCCCCTTTTATTTCGTTGTCATCGTGTGTTCGTTTGTCTGTCGCATGCATCATCGCATCATTCGCATCATACGCATTGCATCGGCACTCCATTTCCGGCATTTTTCCAAAACCTGCATCCGTTCGTAGTTGCCGGTTCTTCCCATTTTCGTCGACGAGCGTTTCAAGACCAACCACACACGCACGCACCCGCGACATCGCTATTATATTGTTTTTAAAAGTGTGTATAAAACTTTCTCGAAATGGGTCGAAAGTTGGTGAGCGGTCTTGTGTTATTATATGTGAACCGCCTGCCAAATTTCGTCGCAATCGGGAGTTGCTTGATACCTGAACCATTAAACATATAAAGGCACTATAGCCGGTTTAATTGTTGGACTTTTTCGTAATTAAAAACCTGTTGCCGGGTTGCGCATGCTTTTCCTCTCTTCTATGCCTACCTCTCTGCACAATGCACAGACTTCACGCGCGCGCCCGATAACTTCCCCGAAGCCGAAACATACGGTCGTGACCATTGGATCCGGATCAACCCCGTAATACCCCAAACCATCATCGGTTTTTCATAGGGACTCCCTAATCTATTTATCTCGACCATCAGATCGAAATCGAAGGATCAAAGCTAGTCCCGTTTTGCTATATATAGTTCAGCCCCTAACCATTTGAGACAAAACCCTATTGTCCAGGGATCCTCCCCAACCAAATCGCGCCGCCACCCACCTCGCTTTCCCCACCGAACCAACCAGCCAGCCAGTATCCCTGTTTCTCCTCGGATCCGCCGCCGCCGTCCACCTCGCAGCCTAGCCGTCACCTGGTCTCCCCCTTCCTAGGATCCCTCCTGATCCATTCATCCATCCAGCAACCACTCGAGGAGTTCGAGCCAGCCAGCAGCTAGCCCCAGCCTCCCAGCAGGAGCAGCGCCATGGATGGCCAATTGGCCATGGAGCTCCCATGTCCAAGTTCCTCCTCCTCCCGCGTAGGTGCCTGAGCAGCCGCAATCTCCCAAGCTTCCTCGTGCGTGAGCCTCCTGGGTTGTCCTCGACGCCCACGCCGACCGAACATCTTCCTCGCCTCGACCTACCCCACAACAGCGACGGTGAGCGTGACGCCGGAGCACCGTTGCCTCGCACTGTTGCCTTGCTCCGCCCTCATCGTCCTTCCGCCGGTGAGCAGCACCAGAAGGACCTCGCCGACGAGCACCATGCCCAGCCTCGCTGGACCAGCAGGTGTGCACAGTGCCCCTGCCTTCTCTCTCTCTTTCTTCTTCCCTACCCTCTGTTTTTCCCTCTGTGAAGTCTCTCTCGCTTGTTTGCTTCAGGCAACAACAAACATCAGGGATGCCAACTCCGGCAGCGTCCCGTCCGCGCTGCCTCATGCCGGACCTCGCCGGTGAGACCGGGCTCCCCCGCGCGCCCCTTTCTTCCTCCTCCTCCCGTCCTCTCCATTTCCCTTCTCTCCCTGCTCCTAGATGCTTCTGATTGTCGCCGCCGTTGTCCTTGTGCTGCAGGAGTTCGCCGCTGCCATCGCCTCGGCTCCGGCCATAACCAGCCGTCCTCGGCCTTCCCTCTCGTCTGATCGGATCGTCCCGCAACCCCGAGTCTAGCCGCAACCGCGTCTCCGAGCTAGCCCAGGACACCGCCAACCTCTTGTTTCCCCACGGTAAGCAGTTCTGTCAAGTCTGAAGCTTTGTTCTTTTCTTAGACCCCGTTCTGGCATGTAGTTGTTATTTAGTATCGCCACTGAATTCCCGCACAAGCACATAAGTTATCGCAATGGCCAGCTCTGCTCGTTTCCACCCAGGAGACCTGGGATCAAATCCCAGCGGATGCACCTTTTCTTTTTCATTTTGTTGCTTTGTTGCTGTACCACCAGTTGCTTTTCTTCAATATATAAAGTTTGAGCTGCCACACAACACACGGAATTCGGCAACTGAGATGGTCATAGCGGCCCTCACTAATCTGAGGGGCCTGGGCTTCTAATCCCAGGTGCTCCGCTTTTATTTTATTTTTGGGATAATTGGTTTTATGCCCCTAGTTGGGTCACACTCGGCTGGTTTATCCCTACTTCCCGAAAACACGCGTTCCTGCCCAAACCACTTTGCTCGTCTTATGATTTTGCCCTTTGACTTTTTGACCGTCATTTTGGAAACTTCATAACAAATTCATACTAACTCAGAAAAATGCAAACAAGATATCAAAATGTTTAGAAAAACACCACCTGTGTGTGCATGTCATTTGCATTCATGACAAAAATGTTGGAAAGTCCCCATCACCTATATGAACTAAAACTGAGATCGGGACTTTCCAACACATTTGTCATGAATGCAAATGACATGCACATATAGGTGATGTTTTTCTAAACATTTTGATATCTTATTTGTATTTTTCCAAGTTAGTATGAATTTGTTATGACGTTTTAAAAATAACGGTCAAACAGTCAAAGGGCAAAAGCATAAGATGAGCAAAGTCGTTTGGGCAGGAATGTATGTTTTCGGAAATTAGGGGTAAACCGGCCGAGTGTGACCCAACTAGGGGCATAAAATCAATTATCCCTTTATTTTTTGCCTATTTCTTTTCATCTGCATACCTTCATGGCCAAAAATATGTTCTGAGCCGCACCGTCTCCACTGATTCAGTCCAGTCCCTTCCCAAATGCTTTTCCTTTTATTCTATTTCTGCTTGACATACTTGCATGCATTTTTGTGTGTGATGATCATATCTTAAATGGTTATTTAAAAGCAAACAATTCATATACGTGCAATGCTTAGAATTTGATCTACTTTCCTTTAGCGTAATTGTCATCAATGTTTAAAGTCGTTTAGCCACTGTTTTGCCTAGATGAAGTGCATGTAATTGTGAAGGGTTATATTGGTGTTAAAACTTTGGATGTGAGTAAGTAATTATCCATGCATCCAAATTAAACATGTCCTATATGTAAAATTCTTAGAATTTTATGTAGATCCATAATATCACATTTTCATCCATGTTAAAAATATTTAAACTTGTTGTTTGGTTAAATTTGCATTAGTGCCATGTTAAAATGGTTTATTTCATAACTAAATAACCGTAGCTCCGATTTTAATAAACTATATATGTAACTTGACTAGAAAAACATGTAGAATCACATGCTCCACTTTATTTTCATGTTTAATAAATATAAAAATATGGTTAGTTCAGATCTGGACCAAATTCATAATTTGCATATGAGGTCGTTTCGGAAGTGCTATATGTTGCTTTCGGCCTCATTTAAAATGCCTATATGATGTAGTTGTGTATGCTTCACCTCTTGCCATGATAAACAACATTTAAAATGATTATTTAGTTAAACAACATTAACCACCTTTCTCATAATATGGAGAGTTATTATTTTGTTTTATATATGTTCTCCTTCTCGAGTTAAAATTGTTTTAATCCCATCTTCACCTTATGCCATGTCCACCCATGTTAAACAACATTTAATATTGATGAGTACCTAAACGAGAGTGAACTAAATAATTTGAATGTGGAGTTTCATCCATATGCAACTGGTAGCATAATGAGCTTCACTTAATGTGTATTATTTGTTTCTTATGCTTGCCATGTCTTGCGTATTTAAACCGGACATGCATCATATTTGTTTGCGCAACATGTCATGCATATGTTGTGGTGTTATCATGTGTTGATTGTTGTTTCCAGATTGCTTCTTCTCGATAGAGTTCCGAAAGTGTTCGGAGTGTGAGGATTCGTTCGACTACGTCCCGTTCGTCTACTTCACGGTTTCGTTCTTCTTCCAAGCGGGATCTCAGGCAAGATGATCATTTCCCTGCATACCACTACTATCATTGCCATGTTAGTTGTCTCATTTCTATCGATGTGTCTCTCTACCTACCACTTGTTGACAAGCCTCCCAAAATGCCATGATAAGCCTCTAACCCTCCACATCTCAGCAAACCATTGTTTGGCTATGTTACCGCTTGCTTAGCCCTTCTTATAGCGTTGCTAGTTGCAGGTGCAAATTGTTTCCGTGTGCCAACATGGATGTTTTTGAGATATCACAATATTATTGCTATTTAATTTAATGCACATATATACTTGGTAAAAGGTGGAAGGCTTGGCCTTTTTCTCGGTGTTTTGTTCCACTTTTGCCCCCCTAGTTACTTGTGTACCGGTGTTAGGTTCCATATTGAGCGCTCCTAACATGCTCGGGGTTGTTATGGGGACCCCCTTGATTTTCGTTTTGGGATAAAACTCTTCTGGCATGACCCAACATTGGTACTACATTTGCCTAATAACTAATAAAACTTGCATAGGGACTTTCCGGACCCCGTGGATAATTAATCAGCCCCCGAGCCAATGCTCCTCATGAGTGTTGGTCCAAACTAGAGCACTGTGCGGGGCCACCCCAGGGAATCTTGGGTGATTTCTATCAGGCCACCGTATGCGTCGCTTATCCGTCGTGTCCTGAGAACAAGATACGCGGCTCCTATCGGGTTCGTCGACACGTCGGGCGGTCTTGCTGGATTTGTTTTACCTTTCTCGAACGTCTTGTGCACGGGATTTCGAGGACACTTCGGGCTATCTCGAGGTTGAGATTTTCCATCGGAATTCCGCGAATACAACGGGTCATCCCCCGGTTGAGGAGTTCCAACGCAGGTTGTGGTTAGTTTGTGATGGATGAGTTGGAGCACCCCTGCAGGGTTAAATCTTTCATGAGAGCCGTGCCCACGGTTATGTGGCAACTTGGAAATTTGTTTAACATCTGGTCATAGAAAACTTAAAGTAAACTCAAATAAAATACACCAACCGTGTGCGTAACCGTGACTGTCTCTTCTCGTGAATTTCTTATCGGAGAGAGAACACGGTGGGGTTATGTTTGACTCATAAGTAGGTGTTCAGGATCACTTAGTGATCATTACTAGTTCACGCCCATTTATGCGTCGATCACCCCCTTATTCTTGTACTCGTAAGTTAGCCACTCAAGTAAATTCTTAGTGCTTGCTGTGGCCTCACCACTTAGCCATTCCTTACCCATTAAGCTTTGCTAGTCTTGATACCCATGGAAATGAGATTGCTGAGTCCCCCTGGCTCATAGATTACTACAACAACAGTTGCAGGTACAGGTAATGCGATGCTTCGACGTGAGAGCGTTACTTGTTTGATTTGGAGTTCTTCTTCTTCTTCATCGATCATAGGATGGGCTCCAGGCCGGCAGCCTGGGATAGCAAGGATGGATGTCGTTTTTTATCGTTTGTTTTCGTCCGTAGTCGGGCCCTGCTCTTATGTATGATGTTTGGATATGATGTTGTGTTGATGTGATATTGATGTAGCATGTGGCGAGTGTAAGCCAATTCCATATACTCATCTCCTCTTTACATGTACTTGTAACGATATCCCTTCTTGCGAAACGACGAGATGCACTTCTATCCCTATCGAGGCCCTCGAGCCAAAATAAGGATATGACCGCATCTTGGGCGTTACACCACCTTTGGGTTTGGTTTGATGAATTTGAATGCAAAAGGTCTTGTGGTAAAACTTGGGGGCATTGGTATGAGCAGAACTATAGGAGAGAGGAAGGAAAGGTGTTGCCATGGTAAACAGAGAGGGAGAGTGAGGGAGTTACCGCCCAAATAATTGAGCAGAGGCCATGTCAAAGTTACTGGAGGTAGAAGGGGGTTAGAATATGTTGTGGTAAAAAGTTGGAGACAAGGAGAGTCTTTTTGGGTCAACTTTGCTTGCCCACAAGCTTATGGCTGAAGGTGTTTGATGCTGTCCTAGGGCATCTAGGGGTATCCAATGGCCCTGGGATTTACCAGGTGTAAATGGTAAGTCTAGTTAGTCCTGATAACAAGTTTTCAGCTCATTTGAAGAAAGTTGATAATGCAAACTTGGTAAACCCTAGAAATCAATAGAATCAGGTTTCTGTAGATCTAGTCATGCAAAACTATTCTCCTTGATGCACCAATTGGTGTAGTTTCATCATTTGGTGATTTGAGCATGCCCATAAAATTTGAGATCAAGATAAGAAACTTGATGATGTAAAGTTGCTCAAATTTGGTGCTGGAAAGAAAGGGTTTTGGGATATTTTGGTGAACCAAAATGATTGGGATTGAGATGAAACTTGTCAAGGTCATCACATTAGGCATATGTGACCTGCTGGAATTTTCTTGGATTTATTGGAGAATATTTCGTATAGAAATATTTCAAATGCTTGAAATATGAAGATAGGGTTTTGGAGGGTTTTGTTCAATATTTTAACATGACCATGTGTTGAAACTCCTATATGTGGAACATATATGTCCACTGAGTTTCCATAAATTTTCTCAAATATTTTGTAAGCATAAAAATAATTTTTGCGTATAAAAGACCATTTCAGGCCTTAAGAAAAATCCTTTAAATAAAATAGGAAAATAATCTTTAAAAATAATATTTGGTGGTTTTGGGAAGTGTTATATATGCTAGGTTCCAAATAATGTATTTGGGGCAAAATACTCACCCTAATTTGAGGACTTGTAGTACAAATCTCAATTCAGGGGTTTTTGAAAACCTAAATTGAATAAATGCTTTTTGGCGAAAATAATATTTTATAAAAATAGTTTTATGACCTATACACATGGCATGATCGTTGGGTAAAGACTTGGATCAAGGAGGTGACTCTAGAGAGTAGGAGGAATTTTATGAATTAAAGCACTAGCAAGCAAACAAGTAATTGGCAATCAAGTCAAACATCATAAGCACACAAAAAGGTTTTGTTGGCCCTAATTTTTGAGTCACGTTAACTTAGTCATGAGGCAAAACATAGGGTGTGACACAGGATCACAAGCCGACGTGCTAGATTGGGAGAGCATGACAAACAAGGAGCTCCATGATAAATTTCAACATATGATGGGTGAACAAGTGCAAGACGTGATGAATAGCTTTGGAGAGGCCATGCGCCCCTTAAAGAAGGCCAACATTATGGTGCCGTTGCTACTGCTGTGGTTTCTATGGCTGCTGCTGCTACTACGGTTGACTAGAACATTCACTACGACGGTGATTACGATGAGGAAGAAGAGGTTGTTCCTAATCAGAGCTACGAGCAACCACCAGCACAAGCACGAGGTCGTCCACATGGCTACAATTGCAACAGTAGGGCCGCACCACCCCCTCAGGTACGAGATCATGACAGTGTCCTGATACGCCCATTTTGCATCATGATTTCCTACTGTTATTTATTATGTTTTGTCGAATAATAATGCTTTAAGGAGTGATTCTAAGGCCTTTTCTCTCATAATATGCAAGGTTTACACAAAGAGGGAGAATACCGGCAGCTGGAATTCTAGACCTAAAAAAAGCACATCAGAGATACCTATTATGCACAACTCCAATGAAGCTGAAATTTTATGATGATTATTTTTGGAATAAAAAAACAGGAGCAAAAAACTACCAGAGGGGGCAAACCTGGTAGGCACAACCCACCAGGGCGCGCCAGGCCCCCTGGGCGCGCCCTGGTGGGTTGTGGCCTCCTCGGCCCACCTCCGGTGCCCATCTTCTGGTATATAGTCACATTTGACCTAGAAAAAAATAAGAGGGCACTTTCGGGACGAAGCGCCGCCGCCTCGAGGAGGAACTTGGGCAGGAGCACTTTTGCCCTCCGGCGGAGCGATTCCGCCGGGGGAACTTCCCTCCCGGAGGGGGAAATCGAAGCCATCGTCATCGAACACCCCTCTCATCTTTGGGAGGCCAATCTTCATCAACATCTTCAACAACACCACCTCCTCTTAAACCCTAGTTCATCTCTTGTGTTCAATCTTTGTACCGGAACCTCAGATTGGTACCTGTGGGTGACTAGTAGTGTTGATTACCTTGCGTAGTTGATTATTATATGGTTTATTTGGTGGAAGATTATATGTTTAGATCCATTATGCTATTCAATACCCCTCTGATCTTGAGCATGATTATTATTTGTGAGTAGTTCCCCTTTGTTCTTGAGGTCACGGGAGAAGTCATGTTGCAAGTAATCATGTGAATTTGATATGTGTTCGATATTTTGATGATATGTATGTTGTGATTCCCTTAGTGGTGTCATGTGAACGTCGACTACATGACACTTCACCATTCATGGGCCTAAGGGAATGCATTGTGGAGTAGCTATTAGATGATGGGTTGCTAGAGTGACAGAAGCTTAAACCCTAATTTATGCGCTACTTCGTAAGGGGCTGATTTGGATCCAAACGTTTAATGCTATGGTTAGATTTTATCTTAATACTTTTCTGATAGTTGCGGATTCTTGCGAGGGGGTTAATCATAAGTGGGAGGTTGTTCAAGTAAGAACAACACCCAAGCACCGGTCCACCCACATATCAAATTATCAAAGTAGCAACACGAATCAAACCAACATGATAAGAGTGACTAGATGAAATTCCCGTGTACACTCAAGAACACTTTGCCTATTACTAGAGATTGTTCTGGCCTGTCCTTTGCCACAAAAGGATTGGGCTACCTTGCCGCACCTTACTTACCGTTACCGTTACTTGCATGTTAACAATTATCTTGCTACCAAACTATCTGTTTCCTACAATTTCAGTGCTTGCAGAAATTACCTTGCTGAAAACCGCTTGTCATTTCCTTCTGCTCCTCGTTTGGTTCGACACTCTTACTTCTCGAAAGGACTACGATTGATCCCCTATACTTGTGGGTCATCATGTCCACAAACTTAAATTGAATACTCCACCGTTTGAGGGTAGATACATTTTTGATGCATATCTTACTTGGGAATTAGAAACTGAACAAGGTTTTACATGCTTGCAATATCCCGAGAATAGACGTGTTGCTGTTGCTGTTAGTGCATTCACTAGTTTTGCTTGTGTTTGGTGGTCTGAACATTGCAGAACATATCCAGAGAATATCCCTGCAACTTGGGCTGCTTTGAAAACTGTTATGCGTACTCGTTGGGTTCCACCGTATTATCAACGTGAATTACTTCAAAATTTGCAGTGCTTACGGCAAGGGAAAAATTCTATAGAGGAATATTATCAGGAGTTACAAACTGGCATGATTATATTTGGTATTGTTGAGGATAATGAAGTTATGCTTGCATGTTTTATGGGTGGGTTAAATAGAGAGATTCAGAGCATTCTAGAGTATAAGGAGTATAACACTACCACTCGTTTATTCCATCTTGTTTGCAAAGCTAAACGTGAAGTGCATGATCGATAGGCATTGGCGCGAACTATTTTTTCTGGAGGACGGTCTTCATCATGGACGCCATGTGCATCGTTTACTTCCACACGTCCTGCTACAACACCGCCTACATCAGCCGCCAACTCCGACCGAGATAGCAGAAAACAAGCACCACCAACACTCTCCGCCAAGGGCACACCTTCAGGCCCCGCAAACAGTTCTTCTTCATCCATGGCATCAATAGGGCAAACACATGAGGCTATATGTCGTCGTTGCAAGGGTGGAGGTCACTATGCGGGAGAATGCCCATCCAAGCGTGTGATGATCATTACCGAGGATGGTGGATATGAGTCCGCTAGTGATTATGATGAGGAAACTTTGGCTCTTATTGCAAATGAAGAATAGGGTGTTAATGATAATGAACAAGAGACATAATACAAGACTGCTGACTACGCCGATAGTTATGAAAGTTTAGTTCCTCAACATGTTTCAAGCGTGCAGGTCACACAAGCTGAGCAAAACCAGAGGCACAATTTGTTCCATACAAAAGGAGTTGTGAAGGAACGTTCTGTTCGCGTCATCATTGATGGAGGGAGTTGCAACAACTTGGCTACCATGGAGATGGTGGAGAAGCTTTCTCTTACCACCAGACCACATCCTCATCCTTATTACATATAATGGTTCAACAACAGTTGCAAGGTTAAGATAACATGTATTGTTCGTATGCATTTTAGCATTGTTACATATGTTGGTTATGTTGATTGTGATGTTGTAACCATGCAAGCATGCTTTGTTTTACTTGGTAGACCATGAGAATTTGATAAATATTCTGTACACCATGGTAGGACAAATCAGTATACTCTTGCTCATAAGGATAAAAATATTACTTTGCTTCCTCTACTGTACACATTTTGAAAGATGATATTGCTAGAGCTCGTAAAGGAAAACATGAGCAAAATAAGAGTGAAATCAGATTGCGGCTAAAGAGTTTGAGAAATACAATAAGCCTAATAAACCATCATCTAGTGTTGCATCTAAGATAAAATTTAAAAGTGGATGTTTACTTTCCACCAAATATGATATTACTGATCTGGACTTTACTAAATCTGTTTGCTATGCTTTTGTGTGCAAAGAGGTATTAGTTTCATTTGAGGACATACCTCCCTCTTTGCCTCCCGCTATCACTAACATTTTGCAGGAGTTCACTGACATCTTTCCACAAGACGCGCCACCGGGATTACCACCTATTAGAGGGACTTAGCATCAGATTGACTTAATTCCCAGTGCATCGCTACCCAACCATGCGCCATATCGTACCAATCCTGAGGAGACGAAGGAGATTACATGTCAAGTACATGAGCTGCTCGACAAAGGTTTTGTACGTGAATCCTAAGTCCTTGTGCTGTTCCTATTATTCTAGTGCCGAAAAAGGATGGTACATCGCATATGTGTGTTGATTGTAGAGGCATTAATAATATTACTATTCGTTATCGTCATCCTATTCCTAGGCTAGACGATATGCTTTATGACTTAAGTGGCTCTACCATTTTCTCCAAGGTTGTTTTGCATAGTGGATACCATCAAATTCGTATGAATTGGGAGATGAATGGAAAACAACATTTAAAACTAAGTTTGGATTATATGAGTGGTCAGGCATGCCTTTTGGGTTAACTAGTGCACCTAGCACTTTCATGAGATAAATGAATGAAGTTTTACGTGCTTTCATTGGGCGATTTGCGGTAGTCTACTTTGATGATATACTGATTTATAGCAGATCTTTGGAGGAACATTTGGAACATTTACGTGCTGTTTTTATTGCTCTACGTGATGCACGTTTGTTTGGTAACCTTGGGAAGCGCACCTTTTGCACCAACCGAGCATCTTTTCTTGGCTATGTTGTTACTCCATAGGGAATTGAAGTTGATAAAGCCATGATTGAAGCTATTGAGAGTTAGCCGCAACCCAAAATGATCACACAAGTGAGGAGTTTTCTTGGCCTTGCTAGTTTCCATAGGCGTTTTGTGAGGGATTTCAGCACCATTGCTGCACCTCTCAATGAGCTTACAAAGAAGGATATTTGAGCTACCGCACATGAAGAAGCCTTCACGGTGTTGAAAGATAAGTTAAAACATGCTCCTTTACTCCAACTTCCTGATTTTAATAAGACTTTTGAGCTTGAATGTGATGCTAGTGGAATTGGATTAGGACGTGTGTTCTTACAAGATGGTAAACGTGTTGCTTATTTTTTTGAAAAATTGAGTGGGCCTAGTCTGAACTATTCTACTTATGATACAGAATTATATGCTCTTGTTTGGACTTTGTAAACATGGAAACATTATTTATGGCCCAAAGAATTTGCTATACATTCTGATCATGAATCTTTGAAACACATTAAAAGTCAAGCAAAACTAAACCCTAGACATGCGATGGGTTGAATTCATTGAGACTTTCCCTTATGTCATTAAACACAAGAAGGGTAAAGAAAATGTTATTGCTGATGCATTATCTCATCGTTATACTATGCTTTCACAACTTAACTTTAAAATATTTAGATTGGAGACCATCAAAGATCAATACTTGCATGATGCTGAATTTAAAGAAGTGATGCAGAATTGTAAAGAAGGGAGAACATGGAACAAGTTCGTAATTAATGATGGATTTGTGTTTCATGCTAACAAGCTATGCATTCCAACTAACTCTGTTCATCTTTTGTTGTTGCAGGTGGCGCATGGAGGAGGATTGATGGGACACTTTGGTGTGAAGAAGATGGAGGACATACTTGCTACACATTTCTTTTGGCCAAAGATGAGACAAGATGTTGAGCATTTTGTTGCTCGTTGCATTACATGTCAAAAAGCTAAGTCACAACTCAATCCTCATGGTTTATATATGCCTTTACCTGTATCTAGTGTTCCATGGGAGGATATATCTATGGACTGTCTTTTAGGTTTACCTCGAATAAAGAAGGGGAGGGATAGCATATTTGTTGTCGTGGATATATTTTTGAAAACGACACACTTTATACCATGTCATAAAAGTGATGATCCTGCTAATGTTGCTGATTTGTTCTTTCATGAAATTATTCACTTGCATGGTGTGCCAACTACAATTGTTTCAGATCGTGATACTAAGTTTCTTAGCCACATTTGGAGATGTTTATTGGCTAAATTGGGGACTAAACTGCTTTTTAGTACTAGATGTCCCCCCAAACTGATGGACAAACTGAAGTAATCAATAGAACATTGTCTACTATGCTTAGGGGTGTTTTGAATAATAATCTGAAAATGTGGGAAAATGCTTGCCTCCTATTGAATTTGCTTGTAATCGTTTGCTGCATTCTACTACTAAGATGTGCCATTTTGAAGTTGTGTATGGTTTCCTACCTCGTGCACCTATTGATTTGTTGCCTCTTCCATCTTCGGAGAAGGTTAATTTTGATGCTAAACAACATGCTGAATTGATCTTAAAAATGCATGAGTTCACTAAAGAAACATTGAGCGTATGAATGCTAAATATAAACTTGCTAGAGATAAGGATAGAAAACATTTTGTCTTTGCACCTCTAGATCTTTTTGGTTACATTTGCATAAGGATAGGTTTCCTGCTTTGTGCAAGGCAAAGCTAATTCCACGTGCTTATGTCCTTTTAAGGTGTTAGAGAAAATAAATGATAATGCATATAAACTTGAGCTACCTGCAGATTTTGGGGTTAGTCCCACTTTTAACATTGCAGATTTGAAGTCTTATTTGGGTGAGGAAGATGAGTTTCCATCGAGGACAACTTCATTTCAAGGGGGGGGGGGGGGGGGGGTGATTAGGACATCAATACCATAATTACACTCACAACCTCTGCTACTATACATACTAGACCAATTGCTAGAGCTCGCGCACACAAATTAAATTATCAGGTACTTTCGTTTCTTAGGAATGATTCTAATGTTCATGAGAATATGATGCTACCTAAAATATATACATTTGTGTTGATTACTAATGGAGGGCCAAGCATGTACAAGAGGGATGAACACTGGATTAGGATCAAGCATGGAGATGAAGGCACATGTGAAGGGAAACAGAACGCCGTTTCTAGTGGAGTTTTTAGCACTTTGAAGCCCTCATAATTACATACA
Organism: Elymus sibiricus; assembly: GCA_039707655.1. Classification (NCBI taxonomy): domain Eukaryota; kingdom Viridiplantae; phylum Streptophyta; class Magnoliopsida; order Poales; family Poaceae; genus Elymus; species Elymus sibiricus. The sequence goes on along the minus strand of CM077665.1, from coordinate 211,664,391 downwards.
AGGACATGGATGAAATATACAAGATGCCCTTTCATAAATTTCATCCATAGCTTATTATAGGTTTTGCGTCACCTTATTTTTGGGCCAGGCCCATGTAATTTCGAAATATACCACTTCGTAGGCTGGTTTTAGAGTCCGTATTGTAGGTGAAACGACTCAGGAGTTGTTTTAGTCCCTCCTTGCCAAGGGTGGATGAAATCCCCTCCTTTTCCCCCTATAAATACAACCCTTAAGGAACCGTTTAGGCTTGGGTTTTGTTTAGATTAAAAGTTCGCCATAGCTGCAACTTGACATCCTTCGTTTGTGTTCTACGACCAGACCAAGACGTCATCGAACCCCACTTCCATTAATAAAGCTTTCCTCTTATATTCGCAATATTCAGATTGGAATTTCAGTTTCTTGCTTGTTATTCGTTTGCGTGCAGGAAATAGACCTTCGTGGTCAGGTTGATCGTGCTCCGGCATGGTCAATAAACTCTCAGAGTTGGTTTAACGATTGCTAAGGCGCGACATCCTCGTACGTTCATGGTCAGATCGTCAAAGTCTACTCCACCAAAAAAAATGATAGAAACCATCTCATCAAAATACGGGACACCTTTTCCTCTTTCACCTTTGACATAAGGCCGTTGTGCCATGCCCTCGCTAATATCTGACCATGCTAGATGCTATCAAGGATACCCTAGTCGAAAGTTGATTCATGAACGTCAACCGGTCGATTGGTTGGTTGAAGTGGATTGCACATTGAAATCCACACATGAAGGTAGAATTGTCTCCAAGAACAAGCGATGGGAGTGGAGTTTCTTTCGAATTGAACTGGTGGGGGTATGTGGGCTATTTGTAGGCAGACCAAAGAACTAACCGTTACACACTTTATGCACAACTTGGAGAGTCCGAGAGTCCAACTAGTTTTGCTCGGTCGCTCTAAGTTGAACAAAAGTATCAAATTTTAGATTACATCAGCAGATCCAAATGATTCCGGTCGGTGGTTCCGAGGTGAGTACCTTCGCAGTGGCATACTCTCTATAGTCGCCTCAAAGTTTCTGACTAGTTTTGCTCGAAATTTCCGACATGATAACTGAAGTTTGTCAAATTGCTTCGGCAACTCCGAATGGAATGTTGAAGGCTCTGATTGAATTAGGGTTTGATCACTGGATATATCTGGTTGTATCGATGGCTCCAAGTGGAACTATGAAAGGATCAATATGCTTGACTAGAGAGGGGGGGGGGTGGGTGAATAGGCAACTAACAACTTTTAACAATTATTTAACAAAATTAGCTTTAACACGAGTAAAGGTAGTCTAGATATGCAACTAGGTGGACAACCTATATGATGAGCTCAACAATTACAACAATAGCAAGCAAAAGAGAGGAACACAATATAAGCTTGCAACAAGTAAAGGTAAGATGTAACCGCAAGTAGATTCGATGGAGACGAGGATGTGTTACCGAATTTCCCTCATGGGTGAGGTATGTCTTCATTCGAGCAGTGTGGAGGCATAATGCTCCCCAAGAAGCTACTAGGAACACCATATTCTCCTCACACCCTCACACAATGCGAGATGTCGTTATTCCACTAGTGGTGAACTTGAAGGTGGCAACCGGACCTTTGCAAACAAGGTTGGGGCTCTCTCCAAAACTTAATTGGAGGCTCCCAACACCACCATGAAGCTTCACCAAAATGGAATGTGGCTCCAAGGTGACCTGTTCCGTCTAGGGTACCTAAACACCTATGAGTAACAAGATCCGCAAGGGATTAGTTGGTGAGAGTCAAATTTCTCTTGGTGGAAGTGTAGATCAAGGCCTTCTCCACCAAACCCTAGAGAATCAACAAGTTTTGATGGCGAGGGAGGGAGATTGGGCAATTTTGAGCTTTGGGCAACAATAGAGCAATGGGGGAAAAGAGGTAAGTCTTCTTGGGGAAGAAGACCCCCTACTTATAGTGGGCTTACAAATCCAACCGTTTTGTGCACTGGTCATGCACAAGTGGTAGTACCGCTCGGGTACTGAAATAGTACTGGAACGGAAGTACCACCAAAGTGGTATTACTGCTCTCCACTAGTGGTACTACCACTAAATGGACACCAAGCTACAAAGGAATCCACTGTAGTAGAATGACACTTAGGGCGGTAGTACTAGCATGCATAATCAGAGGGGAAACAAAATGTGAAAACTCAAGCGGTAGTAGCAGTGGTACTGGAAAATGGAAGTACCGCATGAGCGGTACTACCGCGGGTACCAATGGTACTACCGCCATCTCCAATTGAGGGTTATAGAACCAAAAAATACAAGCGATAGTACATGCAATATAGTCCAGCGGAAGTACCGCATAAGCGGTACTACCGTGGGCACTAGCGGTACTACCACCATTTGCAGATGGAGTTTATAGAACCTAAAACTCCAAGCGTTAGTACCAGTGGTACTGGCCACTGGAAGTACCGCACGAGCGGTACTACCATGGGTACGAGCGGCACTACCACCTGGCCTCTGATTAATAGGCCAACGCAAAAAGAGATGGGGCTTCAGAGTGGCGGAAACTTAAGTCGGTGCATATGTTTTGTGTATGTGTTGATTCCACCCATACCTTCCAATGTGCCCCCCTCTTAATAGTACGGTTTTCCTACGACTCAAAAAACAAATGCCGGAAACCCGTCTTTGCTCTTTCTTCCTCTGAGGGGATAAACCATCTTGTGCCACGTAGAATAATATTTGAAATGTTTGAAGCACACGGTTAGTCCGCAAAGCGGATTGTCATCATCACCGAAACCAACTAGAGCGAGATAGGCCCTAACAATCCCCCCTTTTGGTAAAATAATGACAATTCGAGATTCGCACAACAGATATCAAGGAATAATATGCAAACCAACAATCTATAAAATATATACGGGTGTTGGAAATATGCCCTAGAGGCAATAATAAATTGGTTATTATCATATTTCCTTGTTCATGATAATTGTTTATTATCCATGCTAGAATTGTATTGACTGGAAACTTAAATACATATGTGGATATATAAACAACACCGTGTCCCTAGTGGGCCTCTACTAGACTAGCTCGTTGATCAAAGATGGTTAAGGTTTCCTAACCATATACATGAGTTGTCATTTGATAACGGGATCACATCAATAGGAGATTGATGTGATGGACAAGACCCAACCGTAAGCATATCATTTGATCGTGTCACTTAGTTTATTGCTATTGCTTTCTTCACGTCAAGTATTTGTTCCTAAGATCATGAGATCATGCAACTCCCTGACACCGAAGGAATGCCTTGTGTGTACCAAACGTCACTTCGTGACTGGGTGATCATAAAGCTACTCTACAGGTATCTCCAAAGGTGTCTGTTGGGTTGGCGTGGATCGAGACTGGGATTTGTCACTCCGTATGACGGAGAGGTATCTCTGGGCCCTCCCGGTAACACAACATCACAAGAAGCTTGCAAGCAATGTGAATAAGGAGTTAGTCACGAGATCTTGTATTACAGAACGAGTAAAGAGACCTGTCGGTAACGAGATTGAACTAGGTATGGAGATACCGATGATCGAATCTCGGGCAAGTAACATACCGATGGACAAAGGGAACTGCATACGAGATTAACTGAATCCTTGACATCGTGTTTCGACCGATGAAGATCTTTGTGGAATATGTAGGAGCCATTATGGGCATCCAGGTCCCGCTATTGGTTATTGGTCGGAGAGGTGTCTCGGTCATGTCTACATGATTCTTGAACCCGTAGGGTCCGCACGCATAACGTTCGGTGACGCTAGAGTAGTATTGGGATATGTACGTTGGTGACCGAATGTTGTTCGGAGTCCTGGATGAGATCTCAGACGTCACGAGGAGCTCCGGAATAGTTCATAGGTAAATATTTATATATGGGAAGTCATATTTTGGCTACCGAAAAAGTTTCGGGTTTTACTGGTATTATACCGGGAAGCTTCTGGCAGGTTCCAGAGGATTCTGGAAGTCCATGGAAGATTCCACCACGCGCCTTAGGCCAGCATGGGCTGTAGAGGGGTGCCGCATCCTTATTGGGCCAGCCCTCCAAGGGCCCATGCGGCTAGACGGGTAGAAACCTTGAGGGGCAAGGCACCTCGGAAGTACCTTGGGGAGGGAGGACTCCTCCCTCTTGGCCACCACCCCTCCCTTGGAGGAGGGGTTAGGGCTGCGTCCCCCTCCCACCCCTTGCCTCCTATATATAGTGGATGGGAGGGGAGGGCTGCATACCCGAATCCCTATGCACCGGTGACAGCCCTCCCTCTCCCATTACTCCGTTTTCTCCTCAGATCGCATCTACAGTAGCGCTTGGCGAAGCCCTGTCGGGATTGCTCCACCACCATCTCCACCAATCCATCATGTTGGTTGAGATCCCATCTACTTCTCCCCCCTCGCTTGCTGGATCAAGAAAGGATGAGACGTCATCAAGCCGCACGTGTGCTAAACGTGGAGGTGTCGTCCGTTCGGCGCTTGATCGGGACGGATCGCGATTGGATCGTGAAGACGTACGACTACATCAACCGCGTTTTTAACGCTTCTTCTTACTGATCTACAAGGGTATGTATACACACTCCCCCTCTCATAGCTATGCATCTTCTTGGATAGATCTTGCGTGTGCATAGGAATATTTTGTTTCCCATGCAACGTTCCCCAACAGTGGCATCATGAGCTAGGTCTATGCGTAGATGATATGCATGAGTAGAACACAAAGTGTTTGTGGGCATTGATTTTCAGATTGTTACCTCCTTAGACTTATTTTGATTCGGCGGTATTGTGGGATGAAGCGGCTCGGACCAACCTTACTTGTTCTCGCACAAGAGACCGGTTCCACCGATTGACATGCAACTTGTTTTACATAAATGTGGCTGGCGGATGTTTGTCTCTCCCACTTTAGTTGAATCGGATTCGATGAAGGCGGTCCTTGTAGAAGGTTAAAAGGGAACTGGTTTATCACCGTTGTGGCTTTGTGTAGGTAAGAACGGCTCTTTCTAGTTTCCCATAGCAGCAACGTAAAACTTGCAACAACAAAGTAGAGGACGTCTAACTTGTTTTTGCAGGGCATGTTGTGATGTGATATGGCCAAGACGTGATTTGATATATGTGATTATGAGATGATCATGTTTTGTATAGTTATCACGACTTACATGTCGATGAGTATGGCAACCGGCAGGAGCCATAGGGTTGTCTTTAATTTAATTCATGACCCGCGTGTCAATATTTAAATGCCATGTAATTGCTTTACTTTATGGCTATGCGTTAGCAATAGTTGTAGAAGCAATAGTTGGCGATATAACCACGTGACGACAAGATGATGGAGATCATGCCGGTGCTTTGGAGATGGAGATCAAAAGCACAAGATGATGATGGCCATATCATCTCACTTATTTTGATTTGCATGTGATGTTTATCTTGTTATGGATCTTATTTGCTTAGGACGACGGTAGCATTATAAGATGATCCCTCACCTAATTTCAAGATAAAATTGTGTTCTCCCCAAGTATGCACCATTGCGAAAGTTCGTCGTTTCGAAGCACCTTGTGTTGATCGGGTGTGATAGACTCTTCGTTCGCATACAACAGGTGTAAGCCAGTTTTGCACATGCAGAATACTTGGGTTAAACTTGACGAGCCTAGCATGTACATACATGGCCTCGGAACACAGGAGACTGAAAGGTCGAACATGAGTCATATAGTAGATATGATCAACATGGAGATGTTCACCATTGAAACCACCTCATCTCACGTCATGGTCGGACTTGGGTTGGTGGATTTGGATCATGTCACACTTAAACAACCTGAGGGATTTGAGTGGGAGTTCATTAGTAATTTGATTAACTGAACTAAATATTATCATGAACATAGTCAACATGTCTTTGCAAATTATGTTGTAGATCAATAGCTCGCGCTGTAGCTCCCCTGTATTTTGATACGTTCATGGAGAAAAGTAAGTTGAAAGATGATGGTAGCAATTATGCAGACTGGGTCCATGATATGAGGATTGTCCTCATTGCTGCACAGAAGGCTTATGTCCTTGATGCACCGCTCGGTGCGCCACCCCCTCAAGCATCGTCTATGGATGTTGCGAACATTTGACAGGCACGTTCTGATGACTACTTGATAGTTCAGTGCGTCATGCTTTACGGCTTAAAATCAGGGCTCCAAAGATGTTTTGAACGCCACGGAGCATATGAGATGTTCCAAGAGCTGAAATTGAAATGTCAGGCTCATGCCCGTGTTGAGAGGTATGAGACCGCCGACAAGTTCTTTGCCTGCAAGATGGAGGAGAATAGCACAATCGGTGAGCATGTGCTCAGAATGTCTGGGTGCTACAATCGCTTGAATCAAGTGGGAGTTAATCTTCCATATAAGATAGTGATTGACAAAGTTCTCCAAGTCACTGCAACCAAGTTACTAGAGCTTCGTGATGAACTATAAACATGCAAGGGATGGAGAAGATGATCCGTGAGCTATTCGCGATGTTTTACGCCGTGGAGGTAGAAATCAAGAAGGAGCATCAAGTGTTGATGGTTAATAAGACCACTAGTTTCAAGAAGGGCAAGGGAAGATGGGAAACTTCAAGAATGGCAAGCCAGTTGTTGCTCCAGTGAAGAAACCCAAGGTTGAACCCAAACCCGAGATTGAGTGCTTCTATTGTGAGGGGAATGGTCACTAGAAGCGGAACTTCCCCAAGTACTTGGTAGATAAGAAGGCTGGCAACATCAACAAAAGTATATTTGATATACATGTTATTGATGTGTACCTTACTAGTACTCGTAGTAGAGCCTGGGTATTAGATACCGGTTCAGTTGCTAATATTGGTAACTCGAAACAAAAACTGCGGAATAAACAGAGACTAGCTAAGGGCGAGGTGATGATGTGTTTTGGAAGTGTTTCCAAGGTTGATGTGATCACCATTGCACGCTCCCTCTACCTTCGGGATTAGTGTTGAACCTAAATAAATGTTATTTGGTGTCTGCGTTGAGCATGAACATGATTAGATCGTGTTTATTGCAATACAGTTATTCATTTAAGTCAGAGAATAATGGTTGTTCTGTTTACATGAATAATACCTTCTATGGTCATGCACCCAATGTGAATGGTTTATTGAATCTCGATCGAAGTGATACACATGTTCATAATATTGATGCCAAAAGATGCAAAGTTAATAATGATAGTACCACATACCCGTGGCCCTGCTGCTTAGGTCATATTGGTGTAAAGCGCATGAAGAAACGCCATGCTGATGGATCTTTGGACTCACTCGATTTCGAATCGCTTGAGACATGCGAACCCTCCCTCATGGGCAAGATGACTAAGACCCCGTTTTTCGGCACGATGGAGCAGGCAAGTGACTTATTGGAAATAATACATGCTGATGTATGCAGTCCAATGAGTGTTGAAGCACGCGATGGACATTGTTATTTTCTTACCTTCACCAATGACTTGAGTAGATATTGGGTTATTTACTTAATGAAACACAAGTATGAAACATTTGAAGAGTTCAAACAATTTCAGAGTGATGTTAAAAATCATCGTAAGAAGTAGATAAAATGTCTACGATGTGATCGTGGTGGTGAATATCTGAGTTACGAGTTTGGTATGCATTTAAGACAATGTGGAATTGTTTCACAGCTCATGCCACCTGGAACACCATAGCGTAATGGTATGTCCGAACATCGTAATCGTATTCTATTGGATATGGTGCGATCTATGATGTCTCTTACTAATTTTTCCACTATCGTTTTGGGGTTATGCATTAGAGATAACTGCATTCACTTTAAATAGGGCACCATGTAAATCCGTTGAGACGACACCGTAAGAATTATGGTTTGGCAAGAAACCTAAGTTGTCGTTTCCTAAAGTTTGGGGGTGCGATGCTTATGTCAAGAGGCTTCAGCCACATAAGCTCGAACCCAAAGCGGAGAAGTGCAGCTTCATAGGTTACCCTAAGGAAACAATTGGGTATACCTTCTATCACAGATCCGAAGGCAAGTCTTGCTGTCAATAATGGATGCTTTGCAGAGAAGGAGTTTCACTCGAAAGAAGTGAGTGGGAGGAAGGTAGAACTTGATGAGGTTATCAAACCTTCACTTCAAATGGAGAATACCGCAACATAGAAAGATGTTTCTGTGATGCCTACACCATTTGAAGAGGAAGCTAATGATAGTGATCATGAAACTTTGGATTAAGTTACTACCGAGCTTCGTAAGTCGACAAGGACTCATCCTGCCCCTAAGTGATACGGTAATCCTGTCTTGGAGGTCATGTTGTTAGACAACGGTGAACCTACAAACTATGAGGAAGCTATGGTGGGTCTGGATTCCGACAAATGGCTAGACACCATGAAATCCGAGATAGGATCCATGTATGAAAATCAAGTATGGACTTTGGTAGGCTTGCCACTAAGTACAAATGGATCTTTAAAAGGAAGACATACGCTGATGGTAATGTCACCATCTATAAAGCTTGACTTGTCGCAAAGGGTTTCCGAAAAGTTCAAGGAGTTGACTACGATGATACTTTCTCACCCGTAGCGATGCTAAAGTTTGTGAGGATTATGTTGGCAATTCTGCTTTTTTCGATTATGTAATTTGGCAGATGGACGTCAAAACTGCGTTCCTTAACGGTTTCCTTTAGCAAGAGTTGTATATGATGCAGCCGGAGGGTTTTGTCGATCCCAAAAATGCTGACAAAGTGTGGAAGCTCCAGTGTTCCATTTATGGGCTGGTGCGAGCATCTCGGAGTTGGAATCTTCACTTTGATGAGGTGATCAAAGCTTATGTGTTTATACAAGTTTGGAGAAGCTTGTATTTACAAGAAAGTGAGTGGGAGATCTATAACATTTCTGATAAGGATATGTGGATGACATATTGTTGATTGGAAATTATGTAGAATTTATGGAAAGCATAAAGGATCATTTGAAAGGAGTTTTTCAAAGGAAGACCTAGGAAAAGCTGCTTACATATTAGGCATCAAGATCTATAGAGATAGATCAAGACACCTGATAAGTCTTTCACAGAGAACATACTTTGACAAGATTTTTAAAGAGATCAAAATGGACCAGTCAAAGAAGGAGTTCTTGCCTGTGTAGTAAGGTTTGAAGTTGAGTAAGACTCAAAGCTCGACCACGATAGAAGAAAGAGAAAGGACAAAGGTCGTACCCTATGCCTCAGCTATAGACTCTGTACTGTATGCCATGCTGTGTACCACACCTGATTTGTGCCTTGCCATGAGTCTGGCAAGGGGGTATTGCCGGAATCGGGGCTTCGGGGACCCTAGAGAGGTTCGAACTCTGGGGTGCACCGGCTCTCCAACCTCGTTCTCTCACCCTTACATACGGCGATGCTTCGACGTGCTTGAGCTTGGCGGGAGGAACAATGAACACAACGATCTACCCAGGTTCGGGCCACCCTGCGGTGTAAAACCCTACTCCTGCTTGTGTGGATTGCTTAGTGGGAGAAGGCGAGTACAAAAATGGGGCGTCCCCCTCTATAGTTGCAACCTACCCCTTCTTATCTTGGTCTCAGTCCTCTTCCTCCCGAAAACTCTCGACGGGAAGGGTTGCCACAACAGCTAGTTTTGAGGGGGACAGGACTGCAGCTTATCTGACGGAAGTAGTCTTCGCCTGCTAAAGCCTCATGTCGTGACGCGCTAGTGGGCTCAGCGGTGACCTCCGTCCTGATGAGCTCTCCACTCTAGACCTCTTACACTAAAGAGGAAACCTTTGGGGCGTAACTCGGGGACCGGCAGGATGGGCCTCCCATCTTAGCACCAAAGGGGAAATCCTCCTCGTCCGTGCCCGCTAGTGCGGCCCCCAGCGTCACTAGGCTCAGCATGCGTCATCCATGTGACGGTGCAGGGCCGTATGACCCCGCCAGGCCAGCCTTAGTGGATCCACCCCACCCGGGCCTCAGGAGGCGGGACCGCGAAGGGGCCTCGGGAGGTCCTTGATGACGATCCGTCGTGCGCCTCGCGAGGCGTTGTTCCTCGCGAGAGGCCTGACCGCGAAGTCCATCGGTGGGCCGTGTGGTGCTTAAGACAGGCGCCCCATCCTGGGCCGCGGGCAGATGGGCCTGGATACCCCTGGTCCCAGAGGCCTGACAGTACCCCCTGGGACCACGGCGTGCGCGGTTCCGCCTGTTGGTGTGGGCGAAACGACGCAGGCCCCAACTTCCCGTGGGCCAGGCGCGACGTGTGGCGCACGGTGGATCATGCGCCGCCTCCACTTCCCACGACGCTCTGGGGGCTGCGCTCCTGCCTTGAAAGACCCCTGTGTGCGCCGGGCGAAACCATCATTGCTCGGCTTCTCCCGTACGCCTCCCCCCTGCGCCTCTCCTCCTTCCTTGTATGTACGCTATCTCTTCCTCCCTTCCCCTCATCATGGCGAAAAAGGGTGGCTCCATGGGCGTCGGAGCGCAGGCGGAGTCTTCGGTGCCTCCCGCCTCCGCTGGGGGCAGCGGGGGCCCACGCCCAAGGCCGACCTCGACACGATGGCGCTGGGCTGCCGACGACGAGTAAGTGCATTACCGTTCCAGACTTGCCTTGCGTACTTTGTTTGGGACAACGAGCTTGATCACCAACTCTCGAGGGCGCCCACGCTCAAGAGGTGGAGGTATGCCTCGCCCGAGGCATCCCCTCGTATGCTCCCTGCCGGCGTGGCCTCAGCCCCCGCGCCAGGCTTGGCGGGGTCCGGGGGATCCACGGCGGAGCCCTGGAGGCGTGCAGCTGCGGCCACCGCGCACACCCACCGAGACCTCGCGCGCGAGGCGGAACTGGCCCGTAGGGAGGCGGCCGTGGTCGAGCGGGAGGCCGCCCGAACCGCCTTCGACCAGGAGGCGGAGCGCGAGCGCCTGGAGACCCTGGAGAGTCAGTTTCTCGCCGACAAGGCCGTCTTTCAGGCGATGCGCGGTGAAGCCTTCGCCCAGCTCAAGAGGAGGGAGGCCATAGGCAGAGCCGATGCCGACGCACGGGTGGCTCGAGAGCGGGAGGCCGCCCTGGAGGAGTACCGCGGTAAGCTGGCACAACAGGAGGCATGCTTCCAGCTCCGACGCGACGCGTTCCTGGAGGAGGTGGTAGAGCTCAAGGCCTGGCTGTAGAGCGCAGAGGCTGATCTCCAGGCCGCCCTCGGGAGAAAGGGTGATGTCGAGGCAGAGCTGGCGTCGCTGCAGATCCAAGTTGGCGAAGCCGCCGACGCTGTGCAGAGGGCCAAGGATGACGAGGCGCGTGCGCAGATGATGGAGGCGCAGCGTGCCAGACGGTTCTTGGACCTTGCCCGGCACGCTGGTGGCGCGCTTTTCCACTTCGTCAGGGACACCCCCGAGCTGCTCCACGTGCACGGGGATGGGGGCTACCTCAACTTCTTCTTCATGGTGGTAGAGGCGTTGGAGTCCGGTGTCTCCAAGGTGGAGGCAGATATGGAGTCGAGCGCCCGCGAGCTCCTGGATTTTGCGCTGACGCGCGTCTTCTCCAACCTCCCGCGCTTTGATCCTGCCTTCGACTTCTCCCGCATGGTGGAGCCAGTGCCTGCGGAGCTTCGGAGCCCCCTCAGGGATGAGGTGCGCGGACACGTGGAGTCCTTGGTTGGGCGGTTCGCCCAAGCAGCGTCTTCCGAGGAGAGCGGCAGTCTTGGCGTAGACCTCCCTAGCAGCCATAACGAAGACGGCCCCTCCTCCGCCTAAGCTTTATGTTTCCTTCCTGTTGCATTATGAACTACCCTGCCCTAGGGGGACGTGAAGACTTTCGTAAGACGCTTTTTGTTTTATGTGGTAGTTTCTTGTCATGCTTGATGCGTCTTTGCTCCTTCCGTGAGGCCTTCCTGCTTTCCCTTGCACCGCCTCTGCGCCCGGCGTTGCTGGGACCTATCGTTCGAGCATACCTTGCATCCCCGGCGAGGTCCCGCCCTACCGTGAGCCTCGGGGGCCAACAAATGGGGGCTTTCGGAGCCTGTGGGGGTCCTTGAGACACAGCGTGCAGGGTCCCCATCTTTGACACGCGAGGGGCCCCGTGATGGCAGCCCCCGAGGGGCTGCAGCACCTGGCTGTGACATTGCCAAGGCGTCATCTTTTGCCGGGTGCGCCTCGGGGGACCCTTCGGGCGATGTTGCTCGAGGGGGGGGGGGGGGGTCCTCCGCAGGGTGCTTCATTCAGGGTGCCACACGCTCGCCAGTTTGCTCTTTGGCATCGCGTGAGGAAGCTAGGCACCAACGGCCTTGGTGGGGTGATGTGCACGGGGGTAAGCCCACAAGCCAGGGCCCGGTCCCTTAAGCTTTTCAGTGCTGCCGGGACCAGCCCGAGCACATGCACCGCGTCCAGCCCCCGCTCACGCGAGGCCTAAAGGGGAACTGGTTAGTGCGCGTCTCGATGCGAGGTGACGCCTTCGACTGCCATCCACCAGTGCGGAGCATGGGGCTTTCACTGGGCATGGGCATAGTCGTGGTTCGACAGTTATTCCGCCGGCGTGGGGCATGGGGCTTCCACTTGGGCATGGGCATAATCGCGGTTCAACAGTTATTCCGCTAGCGTGGAGCATGGGGCTTCAACTTGGGCGTGGGCGGGAGTCCTCCCGAGGCCCAGGGGCAGTGCTCCGGGAGGCTTCGGGGCGTGTACATCCCCAACCTCACTCTTATGTGATAGGGTCACGAGCGGCGATAAGGGAGGGGTCGAGCGTGCAAGCGCTGGGCTTGGGGGCTCCCCCCAAGGTTCTCCAGGCGGTTTGCGCCCAATTTTCGGCGGAGTTGCACGCTCTCGCGACCCATGATATGGGCGCAGCGTGTGCCGCGCGGCCACCGGGTGCGACGCCCGGGGTGGAGAAGCGCCTTCCCAGCGGCCGCACGAGCTGAGCCGCCTTCCAAAGTCCTCCCATGATGGTTTTCCGGGAGGGCGAGACACTAAGGGCCCTCGTGAGGTGACGTGCACGGGGGGCCAGCCCGTTAGCCAGAGCTCGGTCACTTAGATTTCTCAGCGCTGCGAGGATGAGTCCTGGCATAGACGCCGTGTCTTAGCCCCCAGCCATGGAACCATTGACGGGATTGTTGCTGGGGCGCGGCAATTCCAGGTGACGAGGAGGCATTGAAACTCAAGATTTAAACCAGTGACATAAACTCAATCGAATGGTTAATCATGTTCATTACATGACGAGGAAGTACCAGCCCGAGATCAATGCAACAAACGGGAAGGAGACGCTAAATTTGAAATGGACCAAAAAATCACCTGGCCCTCATGCCTCTATGGGGGCGCTGGATGCTTGTCGTAGCAGGTCGCGAGAGCACTTCGGGAGCGTCTGGGGCCTGAGGAGGTCTACTCACGCCCCCTCCTGAGGCGCAGGATGTACTCGCGTAAAGTTTCCCTGGGGAGGTGCCTCTCCCGTTGCAGGCCACAGTCAGAGGGGGAGACGTCGGGGCGGGGGCAGCCACGCGTGTCCTTGAAATTGTTGATGAACAGCTCGCAGAGCCCGCTCCATGAAGAGACCAATTCCTCGGGTAAGCCCATGAGCCACCAGCGCGCATCTCCCTTGAGGGCCATGGGGAACCAGTTCGCCATGACCTTGTCATCGTCGCTCACCGCCTTGATGCTCATTGTGTAAAGCCGGAGGAACTCCACGGGATCTGGGAATCCATCATAGTGCAGGGGCAGCTCGGGCCCGAACTTGTCGGGCCAAAAAACCCCGCGCAGCTCGTGAGCGAAAGATCGGCAGCTCACGCCAACTGAGGGAGCCCCGCGCGCGCGAGCGACCAGGCCCTGGTGCCCGGCCCCCACAACATCTTGGATTACCTAACCTTGACGATGGCGCAACTCCTGCTCGGCAGGGCCTCGAGTGGGCAACGCCTGCCTCTTCCTTGGGGACGAGGCTTCGCGACACCGGGCGCCTTCTGTGGTGCCTGAGTGCCCAATTGCGGTAACTTGATGGGCACGCTTGAGGGACCAGGCAGCCTCCTTCTCGTCACAGCCGACAATGATGACGCCGCTACAGCCCGGCATCTTAAGGATGTTGTAGCTGTAGTGGACCACAGCCATGAACTTGGCCAGCGTAGGGTAGCCCAGCATAGCATTGTATGGGAGGCAAATACGCGCCACGTCGAAGTCAATGAGCTCGACACGGTGGTTGTCGCGCGTGCCGAAGGTGACGGGGAGGCTGATCCGCCCCAGGGGAGTGGCAAAGCCACCTGTTACTCCAATGATCGGTCTGGTCAGTGCCAGCCGGTTGGAGGGCACCCTGAGCTTCTCGAAGGTCTCGACAGAGAGCACGTTCAGGCCAGTGCCTCCGTCAACGAGGGTCTTGGGGATGGAGGCATTGTTGATGATGGGGGGGGGTGCATATCATAGGGAGCATACCCGCAATGCCCGCGCACTCGAGGTTGTCCCTGGAGTCGAAGGAGATGGGGCACTGCTGCCACATGGGGGGCCACGCGGCCCGAGGCCGCCGGGAAGTGGCGGCTGGCTCGCGAGGGGCTTGCTTAATCCAGGGGCCCGACGAAGGTGTATAGGTGCCACCAAGGATACACGCTACCGCTCGGGGCCCCTGGTGGTTCCTGACTCCTTCGCCAGGCTGGCCACCACCGTTTTCCTCGAGTGGCGACGGCTGATACAGAATGACGACATCACCTTGGGAGCGCACCCCGCGAGGGCGCCCGCGCCCGTCGTGGTCCAACGAGCCCCCGAGCTGACCCTATCCGCGGCCAACACTGGACATGCGACGACCCAGACGCCGGCCGGCACGCTCGCCGCAAGGGGGCTCGAGCGCCCAACAGTCCTCAGTGTTGTGGGTGCGCACATTGTGGTAGGCACAGTACAACCTGCCGGCCTCCTCTGGCACACCACCAGTGGGGCCGAGGACTGGCCTAAGCCACGCCACCGGAACCGGAGGAGGAGGAGGAGGAGGAGGAGGAGGAGGAGGAGGGCGCGGGGCTGATCACGCGGGGGCTCGCCAGGCCGGGGCCTTGGTGGGTCACCGCGCGGCAGCCGGGGCACCTCGCAGGCCGCGCTTCCTTCACCCGGCATTGGGTGTTGAAGCGGGCAGTAGGGTGCCAGAGCCCTCCAGGCGACGGCGATGAGCTCGGCGATGTGGTCCTCCCAGGCGCCGTGCCCCTCGTCTTTTGGGCGGTGACGAAACAGTTTGCTCGCCATGGGAAACACATCCTACTCGTTCAGGTATCCCAAGTGGACACAAGCGGAAGGGGTCGCAGTGGAACGGCCGCCTCGCCGCATGGGAAGGCGGGAGGATTCCTGCTGCTCGTGGGCGGCGTGGTTGGCAACGATGGCGGTTGCGACGCTGGCGGGGCGGTGACGGCCGTCTACCGCTGGGCGCCCGACGCGCGCACGAGGGGCTTCAGCCCTGAGGTCAGCGAGGGTGGAGCCAAAAGGGAGTTGAAGAGCGACGGTAGACCCCTACCTGGCACGCCAAATGTTGGAATTGGGGCTCCGGGAACCCTAGAGAGGTTCAATCTCTGGGGTGCACCGGCTCTCCAACCTCGTTCTCTCACCCTAACCTATGGCGATGCTCCGACATGCTTGAGCTTGGGCAAGGAACAATGAACACAACGATCTACCCAGGTTCGGGCCACCTTGCGGTGTAAAACCCTACTCCTGCTTGTCTGGATTGCTTAGTGGGAGAAGGTGAGTACAAAAATGGGGTGTCCCCCTCTACGGTTGCACCCTACCCCTTCTTATCTTGGTCTCGGTCCTCTTCCCCCCGAAAACTCTCGACGAGAAGGGTTGCCACCATAGCTAGTTTTGAGTGGGACAGGACTGCAGCTTATCTGAAGAAAGTAGTCTTCGCCTGCTAAAGCCTCCTGTCGTGACGCGCTGGTGGGCTTGGCGGTGACCTCCGTCCTGATGAGTTCTCCACTCCAGTCCTCTTACACTAAAGAGGAAACCTTTGGGGTATACCTCGGGTATCGGCAGGCTGGGCCTCCCATCTTAGCACCAAAGGTGTTGGGGATATAACCCCATGATGAGACCCGCCCAGGAGAGGGCCGGGTTAGGATGTTGGCAGCTTGGCCAGTAAGGCCTTAAGCAGGCCAGAAGACTAAGACGAGCCTGCTGGTAAGTTACCGGGCGGGTCGGGCGGAGGCCTAGAGCCGGAGAGGCGATATGTGACCCGGAGGCGTAAACCATCGGGAGATGGCTTGCTAGACAAAGCAAAGTGATTTAGAGATGAGGTCGGTTACTGGATGTAACCAAGCCCGGACTCTTGTAAGCCCAGGGCCTCGACCTGTGTATATAAAGGCTGGTTCCCTGGGCGGCTTAAGATACGAAACCTTTGATCGAGAGCTAGGTCAAGCGAATCCGCTCCCTTGTAATCGATACTGCATCAATACAACTCAAAGCAGGACGGGACGCCCTTCGCCGAAGAGGCACAGAATGCCATTGGATACCTGCAGACAACGGTGGCTCAACAGGAGAAGTACACTTACAGCCGGAGTCGTGTGCACTCAACCGCCATCCCAAGCCGTAGTTATAGCCGGCGCTTGGAGTCACCGACGGTTTCTTGCAGTGAGCGACGTCGGAACGCGCCCCGTGATGACCCGCCCGTTGTCAGTGCTCAGGCAATTGTGGATCATGCCAGAGCTTAGTGTGAGGCAGCGGCGGCCGCGGCGGCTTACCAAGACCCGCCCCCAGTAACACCTTCCACTTCGGTGGGAGCCGGAGTCACCTCCAGAGCTGTGGGAGTGCCGTGCTTAGCACCGGCTCTGCGGAATGAGCGTCTGCCGAAGGATTTTAAGGGTCCGTGCAAAGTACCTAATTATACAGCTGATCTGCCTCCAGAAGCCTGGATCGAGAGTTATGAGCTAGCCATGGAGATGTTGGATGTCAGTGATGCAGTCTGTGCTAAGTATTTCATCATGATGTTGGAAGGACCGGCTCGTACATGGCTAAAGGGTTTGCCACCCAACACCATTAATTCCTGGGCCTAGTTGAAAGCGAGGTTCATCAAGAATTGTCAAGGGACGTGCAAGCAGCCTATGACGATCGTTGATTTGGATCATTGCGTACAACGTGAGGATGAGTCGGCCCATCATTGGATCCGGCAGGTCTCAACCATTATCCACTCGTCTGACAATATCACGGCGGCTCAGGCGGTTCTGATTCTGGAGAAGAATTGTCACTTTTTGCCCCTTAAGCAGAAGCTTGGACAGCTCAAGCATTCTTGCCAAGACATGGGTGAGCTCATGGAGGCTCTCACGAAATATGCAGATTCAGACAACACGAAGGATCCTGGCTCTGATGATGAGAAGTCGGCTAAGGGTAAGAAGAATGGAAACGGCAAGGGTCAGCAGCAGAATGGGGCAGGAAATGGCAACCCAGGCAATGGCAGTAAACGGAAGCATCCAGACGGCGGGTCTGATCTGGTGGCCAATACCAACACTGGGAACAACCGCGGTAAGGGCAATGGTAAACCACCTTTCGGCAAGGGCAAGCCTTTCAACATGGAGGCAATGCTTAATGACCCCTGCCCGAAGCACAGTCTACCTAACAAGCCGTCCACTCATGCTTGGAAGGATTGTTATATCATGCGGGAGTTCCGGAACTACAGCCTTAACTAGCATCACGGTAACGGCAATGGACCGTCCGACGGGTCAGGATCTGGCTCTCATGGGTCAGGTTTTGGTACAGGCGGCTCAAGCTCTGGTTATCAGGGTCAAGGTAACCATGGAGGTCATAATCAACAACCTAGCAATGGTGGTCAGCAGGAGAACAATCAATCAGGGTATCAGAGTAACCCAAAGCAGCTTAGTGGAGGCCAGTAACACGTCTTCACAACAAGTCTTGATAAGCTTGATCAGAAGGTGCGCAAGAGAGTGGTTGACACAGCCATGTCGGCTCTTCCGCAATACTTAAAGTGGTCGGAATACACAATATCATGGAGCAGGGAGGATCACCCGCCACGCATTGATAACCCGGGGCATTTGGCCCTTGTGGTAGCCCCTCACGTAGGAGGCTACATGTTCACCAAGGTGCTGATGGATGGTGGCAGCATCATCAACATCCTGTACTATGACACTTTTCGTCGGATGAACCTGGTTGACAAGGATCTCAAGCCATCATCCACATTTTTTCACGGTGTGGTGCCCGGCAAATCAGCTTATCCAGTAGGAAACATTGCCCTTGAGGTAGCTTTTGGTGATGAGTTCAACTACAAGGTAGAGACCTTGTGGTTTGAGGTGGTTAAAATCAAGAGCCCATATCATGCTCTGTTTGGAAGGCCGGCTTATGCCAAGTTCATGGCTCGACCCTGTTATGTTTACTTGCAGCTCAAGATGCCTGGTCTGAAGGGGACGATTACAGTGCATGGTGATTGGAAGATTGCTCTTGAGTGCCAGGAAGGCGATGCTGCGTATGCGGAGTCAAGTTGTGCTGAAGCAGAGCTCAAGTTTTATAAAGACAATGTTGACCCGGCGGATATGACCCCGTTGAAGAAGCCCAGCACAGAATCTGACCCGCCCCTGAAATTTGTGGCAGAGGATACCAAGTTGGTGGACTTTGTTCCTGGCGACTCATTGCTGTAGTTCACGATTGGGGCCAATATGGACCCCAAATAGGAAAGCGCGCTCATCGAATTCATCCGTGAGAATCGGGACATCTTTGCATGGAAGCCTTCTGACATGCCGGGTGTACCGAGAGAATTCGCTGAGCACCAGCTTAACGTGGATCCTAAGTTTAAGCCAGTCAAACAATTGCTTCGTCGTTTCAATGAAGAGCGGCATAAAGCTATTGGGGAAGAGGTAGCTTGGCTCTTAGCAGTAGGGTTTATCATGGAGGTTTTTCACCCGGAGTGGTTGGCTAACCCTGTGCTTGTACTTAAGAAGAACGGCACGTGGCGCATGTGTGTAGATTACACAGATCTCAACAAGGCATGTCCGGTTGATCCGTTTGCTCTCCCCTGTATCGACCAGATCATTGATGCAACGGCGGGGTGTGAAAGTTTATGTTTCCTGGACGCTTATTCAGGTTATCATCAGATCAAGATGGCAGTCAAAGACCAAGAGAAGACGTCTTTCATCACGCCTTTTGGAGCTTTCTGCTACGTGTCTATGCCTTTTTGACTCAAAAGTGCGTAGGCGACTTATCAACGCTGTGTGCAGAACTGTCTTCATAGTCAAATTGGACACAATGTTCATGCTTATGTGGATGATATTGTGGTCAAATCAAGGAAGACGGAGACTCTGCTTGACGATTTGAAGGAACGTTTTGATAACCCGCGAGTTTACAAGATGATGCTTAATCCGGCTAAGTGTGTTTTTGGTGTGCCTGCAGGCAAGCTCCTGGTATTTTTGGTTTTAGAGCGGGGCATCAAAGCTAACCTGGATAAAATAAAGGCCATCACATCATTATCTAAGCCGGCGTGCATTAATGATGTCCAGCGCTTGTCGGGTCGTATTGCCGCTTTAAGCCGGTTCATAAGCCGCCTGGGCGAGAAGGCTATCCCTTTGTATCATATGATGAAGAAGACAGATGATTTTGTCTGGAGTGATGCTGCCAATGATGCATTTGAGGCGCTCAAAAAATAGTTGGTTGAGCCGCCTGTCTTGGCTGCTCCCGTGGAAAAAGAGCCTTTGCTCCTGTACGTGGCGGCTAATAATAAAGCCGTCAGTGCTGCAGTCGTTGTGGAGCGCAAGGAGGCAGGCAAAGAGTATCCAGTCCAGTGGCCGGTTTATTACGCCAGTGAGGTTTTGACAGAGTCCAAGCAAAGGTACCCACATTGGCAAAAACTGGTGTTTGGAGTGTTCATGGCAAACCGCAAGTTGATGCATTATTTTCTTGGACATGCAATCATGGCTTTTGGCTCTGCTCCTTTGGGAGATATTATTCAGAATAGAGAAGCCACCGGCAGGATTGCTAAGTGGGCAATTGAGCTTGGTCCTCTTAATTTGAGGTATGTACCTCGAACAACTGTCAAGTCTCAAGCCCTGGTGGATTTTATCAATGACTGGATAGAGTGTCAAGCACCTGAGGAGAAGCCGGACAATATGTATTGGACAATCCATTTTGATGGATACAGACAGTTGGAAGGATCCGGCGCTGGGGTTGTTTTAACTTCCCCTCGAGGTGACAATTTTTTTATGTATTAAGGTTAATGTTTCCTTGTACTAACAATGCAGCTGAGTATGAAGCCTTGCTTCATGGGCTCCGTGTGGCCAAAGATATGAATTTGAGCCGGGTCAGATGTCTCGGCGACTCAGATCTTGTGGCCCAGCAAGTTTCTGGCACATGGGATTCTAAAGATCCTCGTATGGCGGCTTATCGCCAGGCGGTTGATGTCATCGCTAGTCATTTCAAGGGCTATCAGGTGGATCATATTGATCGTCGGAAGAATGAGGCGGCTGATCCATTATCAAGACTGGGGTCTCAGCGTAAGCCGGGGCCACCTAATGTGTTTCTGGATGTACTGCATCGCCCGTCGGTTAAGTTACCTTCTTAGGAGGAACTTGCTATATCTGACCCGGAAGGACAATTGGTGGCGGCACTCCACGCTATCCCTGATTGGACGCTGCCTTACCTGGCATATCTGACTCGTGGCGAGTTACCCGAGGACGAGACTTTGGCATGGAAAATCATAAGGCGGTCTAAGTCCATAACTATTGTCAATGGCAAGTTGCACAGATGCAGCGTGACTGGTGTTTTTCAATGATGCGTTTCTCCTGAGCAGGGCCGTGAAATCTTGCAAGAGAGACATGCTGGCGATTGTGGTCATCACGCCGGGTTAAAGTCCCTGGTGGCCAAACCTTTCTGGCACGGTTTTTACTGGTTGACAGCTCATGCAGACGCATAGTATTTGGTCAGTAGATGTGATGGGTGTCAGAAATTTGGACGACGCGCCCATGTGCCCGCTCAAGAGTTGCGGATGATTCCGATCACCTGTCCGTTCACGGTCTGGGGGCTTGATATGGTTGGACCGTTTAAGCGATCCAAAGATAAGAAGACACCTCTTGGTGGCGGTTGACAAATTTACTAAGTGGGTTGAGGTAGAGTCGGTCAGTAAGTGCAACGCAGCAACAACGGTTCAGTTCGTCAAGAAGCTGATTTTTCGATTTGGTTATCCTCACAGTTTCATTACTGACAATGGTACAAATCTGTCCAAGGGGGCTATGAAAGAGTTCTGCGACAGTGAACACATTCGCCTTGACGTCTCCTCCGTGGCTCACCCACAGTCTAATGGTCAAGCAGAGCGAGCTAACCAGGAAATTCTGAGAGGGATAAAACCCCGGCTTATGGTTCCTTTGGAACGAACACTAGGTTGTTGGGTGGAGGAATTGCCTTCAGTTCTTTGGAGCATCAGAACCACCCCCAACAGATCAACATGCTACACGCCTTTCTTCATGGTTTACGGCACAGAAGCCGTTCTCCCAAGTGATATCCGTCACGACTCGCCCAGAGTGGCGGCTTACGTTGAAACTGATAATGCGACGATGCGTCAGGACGCATTGGATGACTTAGATGAGGAACGGGATCTTGCAGCAGCACGGTCGGCGATTCATCAGCAAGATCTGTGCCGCTATCATAGCCGCAGAGTCAAGACCCGGACGTTCCAGGAAGGCAACTTAGTGCTTCGTCTGATTCCAGACCAGATAGATATGCATAAGTTATCACCCCCCTGGGAAGGACCTTTTTTGATCAGCAGAAATCTCAGCAATGGTTTCTATTATCTCATTGATGTACGGGAGAGCGACAAGTCACGCACTTCTGGGGAGGAGACTGCCAGGCCGTGGAACATTGCTCATCTTCGGCCTTACTACACTTGAGCCATCAGCTCTCATCAATGTACATACTTCTGTCATTGTGTATACCATTGTTTATAATATAATAAAGCCGGCATCCCCATAATTCGGGGCCTCTATCGTTTTCCTGCACCAAGTTTTTGGGTAAGGAGTTGATCGTTCATAAGGTCACTTGGGGGCTTCCAACCCACTGGGTTTAGCTTTCATACCCTCTTGACCGGCTTAAAAGCCATATTTGAGTTAAACCTTCCTGTTTGCAACTTGCTACTCCGCTAGGTGACCCGCCGAACGTTTGACAGCCAATCTTTTTTAAGACCCTGAACTTGTCAAAGTTAAACCGGTGTCTTATGTCACGTGAGAGCCGGCTTATAGAGAGCGACGATAAACTCACCTATCTGCTGTAGTCTCTCCGTTATGTGGCCCGTTCGTACTCTTAACAGTCAATCTTTTTTAAGACCCTGAATTGGTTAAGGTTAAAACGACGGATTTATGTCACGTTAGAGCCGGCTTATGGGATTTTGGGCATTCATGCCTAGCTTCTTTGAGGCAAAAATCTTGAGTTTTCTCAAAAATATATATAAATGGTTGATCTCTTTTGGGCTGTGCCTTCAAAGCCGCCTAAACAGTAATGAAAGATATACATATATTTTCTGCTTGTTATTTTGTAGGAATTTTTCATGATCAGGTTCTAAGTCTCTGGATAATAGCTTATCCCGGCTTAGTATTGCTCATGGATTATAACCCGCCAGTGGGAATTGATGAATTGATACTGAGAGATATGATCATATCAAGACATTCACACCGTGGAAACTTTTTGAAGCGCCATAGCTGCCAGAATATGAGTTGATCAAGGCAAAACGTGCGCAAAGGCACGGCACAGGCAATCAAGTTTTTACTACGGCTATTACAAGGCTCCAGGGAGCCCAAAATTTGTGCGCTCAATAGTTTTTCACACAAGTAAGTACCCGGCGGCTCAGCATTGCCCGGGTTAACTTCAGCCGAGGCCTGCTCCTCGTTTAACTCGCTGACGGGTCATCCTGCGCCGGGTCTTCTGTCTCCTGGATCTGAAGGTTGTCCACATCCCAGTTGCAATTGATTAAGGCTTCAACTTCGGCTTCGTCATGGAAGATTATAGACGGGTCAACATCATGGGCAAAGATGTGCTTACGGCATTGAGGAGTCAGATCCACCGGCTCAAAAGTAGGCGCCCGGATCCGTGCATTGTTGTTGTCATAAGCCGCCTGATACACCTTCAGGTCAGCTTCTGCGGCTAATTGGCTGGCCAATGCTTGAGACACTCTAAAGCAATGAGCATAGTCGTCTTGCGTGAATTCTGACCCGTCGGCCTTAAGCTATGGAAAACCTCCCACCATCTCCTCCGGGTTAAGCTCCGGTGCATACGCCAAAGCCCGGCTCAAAGCAGCTATTGCGCCCTTGCGGGTGGCTGACTTCTTCATTTCTTCAAAATGCTTGGGGATGGTGGAAAGGCACTTCAGCACGTCTTTGATCAACTTTGGAGTCCCCTTTTCACCAAAAACAGCCCTGATGGTGAAGAGGCTTCCAACATATAGCTACTCAGTAAATGAATACAAAGCTTTCAGCTTAAGCAAGCTGTCATCTGGAAGGTTATGAGTTTGACGGCCTAAAAAAAGTTCAATTGTATAAGTCGCCGGGCGAGTCTTTCTAAGACTGTTTGAAAGGAATGCTGATAAAATAAATTAGCAAGACTTACCAAAGACAGCCTCAGTCATCCGAGATACATGGCATTTGAGACTGGTCAGCTCTTCAGCAATGGGTTTAAGTTGGCTCTCGGCTTCTTTGGCACGTTTGGTCAAGGCGGCTTGATTGGCTTCAGCAGTTTGTTTGTATGCCTCAAAATCTGCCTTGATCTTTTCCAGTTCTGTTGACAAGAGCCGCCACTTTGCATCAGCTTCAGTTCAGGCATCTTGTTGCAACGCCAGGTCCTTCCTAAGGTCCGCCAAACTAGACTCGGCCGCGTGTAAACGTTCCTGCACAATATAATTGTCAAAGTTAAGCTGCCAGCAAGGTTTATAATGGAGTTTGGGGCACTGAAGAAGGTTGTTACAAGTCTCAAGTAGATTGCAAGCAATATACTTGACACTTGGGGGCTAATGTATATCAGTTCTTTCAAAGTCTACAATACAAACAAGACCCGAAGCATCTTCATGAAGACAACCCGACTCTTGGGGGCTACACATTGCTCCTCAAGTTTATATGATCAGATTTACAAAAGTTCCGGTTCATTATTTACATAATGACCCGGCCCTTGGGGGTACACTTGGTTTTTTTCCTATCATACAATAAGTGCCGGCTCATTATTTCCATAAAGACCCGACCCTTGGGGGCTACACGCTGGTCTATTGAAGTCTACGTGTTGCTGAAGACCCGACTTATTTTCAAGAAAATAAGCCGGCCCTTGGGGGCTACGTAAGGTTATAGGAGGCAAGGAAGCTTGAGTACCTCATATTTTTTCTTCATCATGCCAACCAAGTTGGCCTCCATCTCTCGGCTCGCGGAAAGGCGGCTCAGATATCCAGAGTGCAGCTCATCAGCAGTAAGCTTCTCTAGATTAGGAAGGTCAAGTTTAGCTTTCTCCTTCTCAGGTGAAAGCGCCTCATCCTTACTAATGTGCTTGGTCAGCACGTTGGAAGGGGCGGGAGCTGTATAACCCATTCCGGTGATGGTAACCTCTTCTTCATGAGAAGTCTTATCTTCAACTATTGGCAGAGGGATGGGCGGCTTAGGATCAGCTTTCGGATTAGCCTCAGGGATCACAATGTGAGCATCCTCCGGCTCAGTAGGCTGCGGGGGCTTCGTCATGGACACCTTGATCGGCTTCAGAGGGCTTGATGTGAATTTCAGGAGGCCAAAGAAGAAATTAAAAAAACCAGAAAACCTATAGGCTGACGCCAAATATTCCATCCAAAAAAACCATATTTTGACTGTGCTTCAACTATATATTTAACAGTACAGGATGTCCCCGCATAACTTCTTGAAGTATTTCCCATACAATGGGTTCCTTTTCCCAAATTTTCCTGAATGTACAGAAATGGCTATAACAGAGTTTCTGTTATTCGTATTAACAACTACTCTAGGGGGAATGTTTTTATGTCTCCGGCGCTGAGATGTCAGGGGTAGCAGACGACCCGCTTAGCTTCCTCTTCTTGGCTTGTGCTCTATGAACAAAAGATGTCAGGATAAGTTTTATACAAGGATAAAAGTTACCAATCAATGTTGGATGCAGAGAAGAAAGTTACCCTGGGTTGATGACAAGAGGCGGCAGTTTAGAAGCGGTTGAGTCGCCAGAGGAAGGAGGAGTCTCGTGAAGACATTAAAATTGAGCAGTATAATCAGTTTTTCTGCATATGGATGGTATACAGAAGAAATGAAAACAAAGTTATAAGTTACCTCATTACGGCGTTTCCGAGGAGCCGGAACGTCGGGTAAGCCGGCCACTAGATCTTCAGAGCCACCGCTCCGGGTCTGACGCCTGGAGTCATGTCGCTGCTTCTTCAAAAGAAAGTTGGGATCCAAGTGAGAAAGGGGGTGTGAAAACTTTACTTTTCGGATGACCCGCCGTATTTTCTCTCTTGGCAAAGGTTCTGAGTCGGAGGAGATGGTAGTTACCTCTGCTGTGCTGGCTTCGCTTGTCTCCGTGTCACGCTGAGAGGAGTCAGTGTCAATAAGTTGCATGAAAAGAAGGCCAAGAGAGTCAAGTTCTACCTCCGAGTCATCCAGCTCAAGCAGCTCATTAGCTGTCGGTTTCTTCTTACGAGCCGGAGCCCGGGTCTTGGTCGCTTTTGTCTTTTTCTTCGAAGTAGAGGCTGTGTTTAGTCTCTTCTTCTAGAAGGGAGAGTCGGCCTGCGTATATAAGTACATTTGCGGAAAGGTTAAAAGAGGAGTGTGAAGCGCAAAACCTAAAGGAAAAGAGTGAAATGTTAAAGTAAAAGTCTTACTGCGGGAGCCGGGTTATGAACATAGAAGGGGTTTAACCCCGTCTTGTTGCAGACTTCTTGAGGTTCTCCCAACAATGATTTGACGATCAGGTTGAGGTCCTTGTCCGTTAGGGGGGGTCTGATTAAAGCGCTGAGGGTCATTCACCTCACGAGTATATTCACACATTAAGCCGCAGCGCCGATTCAATGGTAGGATCGTCCAAGAAACCCAGCAGCGGGTCAGATCAACGCCAGTCAGCCCGTTGGCCAATAAGGCACTGATCTTTGAAAACGTCTGAGCGTATTGGGCGCGCTCTACGGCAGACAACCAGTCTGGGAGCTCTGTGGTGGTGCAGAGCCGGTAGGGACGATAACCCGGCAATGGATTTTCTCCTTCTGGGGAGGTATCTTTACAATAGAACCAGGTGTGATTCCAGTCCTTGAGATGGCTAGGCAGAGTCGCGCAGGAAAGGACACATCCCTCCGCCTTTGAATAGAAACACCACCAAGTTCAAGGCTTGGGCCATATGCAATTTTTGTCTAGCGGGTGATATAGAAATAATCTCTGAAGAGTTCTACGGAGGGTTCTTCTTGCAGGTATGCTTCACAGAGTATTTGAAATTGGCACAAGTTGGTGACTGAGTTGGGGCCAATGTCTTGAGGATGAAGCTTGTAAAAATGAAGGGCGTCCCGGAAGAATTTTGATCTGGGTGGCGAGAAGCCATGTAGAAGATGATCCGTGAAAATGAAAACTTTCCCTTCCTGGGCTTTGGGGGTCATCTCATCATCACGAACCCGCCAGTGGATGACGTCCTGAGCCGGCAAAACTCCCATGACTACGAAATCATTGAGAATTTCCTCGGTAACCCCGGAGCCTACCCAATCGCAAGAGGCGGGGGCTTTAGCCATAATGGCGGGTTAAATGTTGTGGAAAGGCATGGAAATACGGCGGGTGAAGAACGTTACATGACCAAAACAGCTATGACTTCAGGACGACGACGCTACATGGCGGGTTATTATTAAGCTATGAGCCGCCGTCAGTTACAGATATGAAGCGGATTATGTTTTTCCAGGGAGAGCCGGCAGCATGATGGCGGGTCAGATAGGCAAGAGAATGTCAAAATATTTGCTAAGTGTGGACAAACAAATTTCACCAACTACGGCTGCAGTACAAGATCTACGAATGAGGATAAAATGGAAAATATTTTCTAAACCTAAAAACTTCTCGAGGAGGAACAACAGTTCATATACAAATTCTAATGAAGGAATAATCTACACTGGATATGGAATACATGTTAAGAGAAGCGCTGCGCGATTCAACCGTCGATTCAGAGCATAAAGTTACCTTGTTTCCAATCAATGATGAACAATCCGGTGAACGGCGGCGAACTCGGAAGAAAATCCGATGAACTATTGTAGATATAAGAGGGAGAAAATGGAACCTGGAGGATGCAGAGGGTGCGGGCGCGCGCGCCGGCGTGTTCTGGTCACGGTCAGGGTGATCCAGCGGCCTGGTTGAGGACGGCGACGTGGTCCGGACGGCGCGGCGGAGCTTCGGCTGTGAGAGCGCTTGGAGGAAGAAGAAGGAAGGAGCGGCAGCAGGGGAAAGTGAAAAGGATGGGACCCCCCGTGCCTACTTATAAGATGAGATGGAACAACAACAGTCCAGCGCGGGAATCGAGGAGACAAAATGATGATTGACTAAGAAAACGCCTCGATTCTCGGGTTGACCAGTTAATGCAAAGATCCGTTGTGATGTCATTAAGATCTTCTGGATTTACCAGAGATGACGTCATCCATTTTACATGGCGGGTCATGAAGATTTATTTCAAGTCAGGAGGTTATGAGGAACACAAGACTCGCCAACTAGAAGACTTGAAGATTGACATGAATAGGTTCAAATCAATCTGGGGCCTAATGTTGGGGATATAACCCCATGATGAGACCCGCCCAGGAGAGGGCCGGGTTAGGATGTTGGCGGCTTGGCCAGTAAGGCCTTTAGCATGCCGGAAGACTAAGACGAGCCTGCTGGTAAGTTACCAGGCGGGCTGGGCGGAGGCCCAGAGCCGGAGAGGCGATATGTGACCCGGAGGCGTAAGCTGCCGGGAGATGGCTTGCTAGACAAGGCAAAGTAATTTGGAGATGAGGTCGGTTACTGGATGTAACCCGGCCTGGACTCTTGTAAGCCTAGGGCCTCGACCTTTGTATATAAAGGCGGGTTCCCTGGGCAGCTTAAGATACGAAACCTTTGATCGAGAGCTAGGTCAAGCGAATCCGCTCCCTTGTAATCGATACTCCATCAATACAACTCAAAGCAGGACGTAGGCTTTTACCTCCTTCGAGAGGGGCCGAACCTGGGAAACCTGTGTCTTTCGTCCCGACCAACCCCTTCGAGTTAACTGCCGTAGCGATGGCTTCACTCCTAAGTCCATCCACTAGGACATCTACCGTGATAAAACCACGACAAAGGGGGAAATCCTCCTCGTCCGTGCCCGCTGGTGCGGCCCCCAGCGTCACTAGGCTCGACGTGCGTCATCCATGTGACGGCACAGGGCCGTATGACCTCGCTAGGCCAGCCTTAGTGGATCCACCGCACCCGGGCCTGGGGAGGTGGGCCCGCGAAGGCGCCTCGGGAGGTCCTTGGTGACGATCCGTCGTGCACCTCGCGAGGCGTGGTTCCTTGATGTCTACTATGCAACTTTATTCTTGTAGACTTTGTTGGTCCTCCAAGCGCAGTGTTTTGTAGGACAATAGCAATTTTCCCTCAAGTGGATGAGCTAAGGTTTATCAATCCGTGGCAGGTGTAGGATGAAGATGGTCTCTCTCAAACAACCCTGCAATCAAATAAAAGAAATCTCTTGTGTCCCCAACATACCCAATACAATGGAAAATTGTATAGGTGCACTAGTTCGGCGAAGAGATGGTGATACAAGTGCAATATGATGGTAGATATAGGTTTTTGTAATCTGAAAATATAAAAACAGCAAGGTAGCAAGCAACAAAAGTGAGCACAAACGGTATTGCAATGCTTGAAAACAAGGCCTAGGGTCCGTACTTTCTCTAGTGCAATCTCTCAACAATGCTAATATAATTGGATCACATAACCATCCCTCAATGTGCAACGAAGAATCACTCCAAAGTTCTTATCTAGTGGAGAACATAAGAAGAAATTGTTTGTAGGGTATGAAACCACCTTAAAGTTATCCTTTCCGATCGATCTATCCAAGAGTTCGTACTAAAATAACACCAAGTTATCCTTTCGATCGATCTATCTAAGAGTTCGTACTAGAATAACACCATATGGTACGCATCAACCAACTCTAATGTCACCTAGATACTCCAATGTCACCAAGTATCCATGAGTTAATTATACGATACACATCAATCAATTTCAGATTCATAATACTCAATCCAACACAAAGAACCTCAAAGAGTGCCCCAAGATTTCTATCGGAGAACAAGGCATGAAAACGTGCAATCAACCCCTATGCATAGATCCCCAAGGTCACCGGAATCCGCAAGTTAACGCCATAACATATATCTAGTGAATCACTTGAATACCCCAATGTCACTATGGGTATCCGCATGCAAGACATACATTAGTGCTCTCAAATCCATAAAATTATTCAATCCGATAATATCAAAATCTCAAAGGGAAAGCTCAATTCATCACAACAAGATAGAGACGGGAAAACACCATATGATCCAACTATATTAACAAAGCCCGTGATACATCAAGATTGTGCCATCTCAAGAACACGAGAGACAGAGATGAAACACGTACCTACCGGTACAAACCCTCAGCCCCAAGGTGAATTACTCACGCATTATCATGGTGAGAAAGAGAGACTTGTTGATGGAGAGGTGCAGCCCCAAAGAGATGGAGGCGATGGTGGCCATGGCGCCAGCGACAGGCGGCGGCGGTGGCGACGGGCGGCGGCCCCTTGACCCCCTTCTTTCTTGGTCTTGGTGCTGCCATGGAGGATCCTCTCCCCTTCTTCGCGGCTGCCAAGGGAGAGGAAAATTTGTGGCTTTCGGTGGCCCTCCCGAAATTAGGGTTTTTCTCTCCTGATATGTACCTCTGTGGTGCTCTATGGCCCTCCGATGGATGGACCCTTGATCAAATGGCTCTTGGGAACCTCTAGAACCTTCCTAGGGACTCCTCACAGGCCTCATGAGTCCTCAAAGTCGTGGCTTGGCCGAATACATCAGATATGGTAAGAGTTGGACTCAATCACGCCATCAATTCTCGTAATCCCGTAATCAGATATTTTCCTCCAGTACAATGGGTCTACAGATCGCATCCGAACTCCGTTTTGGACGAATTTGGAGTCCAAAATAAATGCCATAAAATTCCCCACATTTTTATAGTTTTAGCTTTTTCCATTTGACGCCGTCTTCGGGTGTCAAACTGACGATCTCTAAAAACTCTTTGTGGACAGATGTCAGGAAAGTCAGAGTCCTCCTCCAACAAGGCTCCTTTTGCATTTTTTCGCCAATTTCCAATTAGTTGTCACAACCCTAGAAATTGCTTTCAGAAGTTGCATCAGTGAGCATTCATGGCATCATGTTAAAATTCAAATGAATTTGAAATAGGGATGATCAAACCCTAGCCTCTCACTTGAATTAAACCAATTCCAATAATTGTGTTTTTCAATGATTTCAAAATGCCTTTAAAAAAGTGTTCACCATATCTGATAAATTTTGGCAACAACTTATCAGGGGTGAAATTTATTTTCACAACCATTTTGGCATTTTAAATAACCTTTAAAGGCTCCTAAAAATGACAAACAAAGCACTATAATTATTCTAGATGCTTCGAAATTTCTGAAAACTTTTTTGTAGCTTGGAAATATTCCAAATATACCCCAGAGTTAATTTCAGGAATTTTGGCTTCATAGATTTTGCCCAAATTAATATAACAGAAGACATTTAATAGAAAGCAGAAATATAAAAAATAAAAGAAAGGAAAGAGGCGCTCCTGGGCTTACCTGTTGCAGAAACTGGCCCAGCCCAGCTCGCTAGTGCCAGTCGTCGTCCTCCTCTTGCCAGAGGGACGAGGGCGTGTGCCCGACGCGTGCTCGGCCGGCGCTCGCCACCTCCTGCTCGCCTGCTAGCCTCCCTCGGCCTCTTCTTGCTCCAGATAGCCTCCGCGGAGACGTCCCGATCCAGGGGACTCTCCATTTCTTCCTCCTCGCCTCTCCCTCGCTCTCCTCCGCCATGGCCGGGCTCGCCATGGCCGCACCGTCGCAAACCCCGCAGCCACCGTGCCCCCTTGCCTCTCCGTCATGCTCTGGAGCTCCCCCCTGTCTCCCTGAAGCTCGCTGTCAACGCACCAGAGCCTGGAAGCACTGCAACGACGCCCTAGAACTCTTCCTCCCCGCCACGGCCAACGGATCGCCGTTGCCGATTCGCCCGCTACAGGATGTCCCCAAGCTCGCCGAGGCCCTCGTCCGACTCCCCGTGAGCCTCTGATCTTTTCCCCTAACTCCGCGTGCTCGTTTGCGTGCCCTAGCTAGTTGCTCGACCGTGGCCGAAGCATACCGCCGCCTGAGCTCGACGCCGACACCCCCGGTGACCATTTGGTCCCTCCGGTGTGTCCATCGTGCTCGCATCAAGCTGCAGAGCATACCTGGCGCGTTAGGTGACCCTCTGGTGCATCGCAAGGCCGAACCCGATGGCAACCGAGCTCCGGCCGCCGCCGTCGTGGTCGCTGCCGATGCTCTGGTCCATCTCCAGTGACGCCGTCCACACCAGTATATGCGCATGAGGCCCCGGAACACGTAGAGCTGCTCCGCCGCCCGAATGGTCGTCGTCGGAGGATTTCCGGTGACCTCCGCCGCGTCTGGCGTCGCCGGCGGCTTAACGCCGGTCAAAACCGCCATTAGCACTAACCTAATGAACCTTTGTTTCACCGATAGCCGAGCCCCACTCACTTAATTAACCGCAGGTTTAACCCTCTGCTTAAATTAAGCTAATCCCCGTGGCCCCACATGTCAGTTTGACCTGGCCACGTCACAATTGACCTGGCCCCACCAGTCAGCCTGTGGGGGTGACCCTGTGACTATGACAAGTGGGACCCAGTGACAGGTTTGACTTGAGTCAAACCGATGACGCAGTGCTGATGCAGTGCTGACGTCATAATCCTTTTCTGGTTTTTCTTATTTCTAAAAAGAATTTGGAATTCCAGAAAATGCTGAAAACTTGGAAAATTCATAGAAAATAATCTATAACTCGGATGAAAATAATTTATATATGAAAAATGATCAGAAAAATCCAATGAATCTGTTTATGCCATGATCATGCATGTTTGAGCAAGCTAACATCATCAACTAGGACATTTCATGATTAGGGCAATTTATGAAATAGCATTTGGAGTTGGGATTCAAACTTGTTTGAACCCCACTTCAATTAACTTGGTTAGTTATCACTCTAGGTCAATTCAATACCTTAGCTTGTCATATCATACATCATGTTTGTTGCATTACATTGAATGTGTTCCTTTCTTGCTTTGTCGGTGTTGTTCCTTCTCGGTAGACAATGGTTCCGACGTTGCGATAATTGACACCGATGAAGAGAAGTATTATCTTCAGAACTGTCAAGCAAGCAAACCCCCCCTTGAGCATACTGATATATAAACCCACTCTCTCGCTCCTGCTCTCTTTTACTGCATTAGGACAATAACGATTCAACTGTTGCCTGTTCTTGGTAGTTGAACCCATTCCTTTGCATGACCTGTCTTTGTCACAGTAAATAGTTGAAACCACTTAGCATGAGTAGCAACTGTTTGAGCCTTGATGTGCCTACTCATCCATGCTTGCTTACTTACCGTGCCTGCTATGCTTAGAGTCGTGTCGTGTCGGGTATGATCCATCTAGGCGATGAATCGGAATGGCAGTGTTAATGTCCTACTGTGTGAGAGCTAAGTGTGTGAACACGATTTGGTAAAGGTAGCGATGAGAGGCCATGTAGGAGTACATGGCGGGTTGTATCATTGGGACCATCCTTAAGAACCGAGTTCTGTGTATGTTAACCAAGACAAGATACTACAGCACATTGGGATCCTTAATTGACCCTCTCGGCTTATTAATCACCTTGATCTCTGTCCAGGAGTTGCAACTAGTTTCTGGTGTTCGTAGGATGTGCTGGCAGCCGTGCATAGCGCTGACCGGAGGGGTAGGCTATGGTGCGGTTGATGCACCGTGGCCCGGTGTACCAAGCGTAGTACCATCCGTCGAGGTGGGCTTGGGAACCCTGCATACATCGTTTGGGGCCGTGATGGAAATTTCGGCCGGACTTCCGTTGCGGGTTCAGTCTCAAATAGGCGATAAACCTGGACTAGAGTCTTGTGTGGTTAACGGTCGTGGCCGACTCCCTCGCTGGGCGTTTGCTTGAAGGTTGCCAAGGTGCCTTTTTACATGCACATGGCGGTAAGTGGTGGGAGCGTGTGTGAAGAAGTATACCCCTGCAGGGTTATCAATCTGTTCGAATAGCCGCGTCCTCGGATATGGACTACTTGGAGAACTTATGTGGTTCATAGACAAGTGAAATGGATACTCTAAAATGCACAAGATAAGTGTGAGTGCTATGGATGGCCTTCTTGTAGGGAGACGGGAGTGGATCCATAGTGGTGTATTGATTTGGTGAATATGTGGACTCGTGTGCGCTATCCCACCTCAAAGATGATACTTGTAGTCGTATTACAAGTTAGCCAAGAGTCAAAGTTGGCTTGCTGCAATAAACTCCACAACCCCCTTTGTTGATAATGATGCATATGTAGTTAGTTCTGATGTAAGTCTTGCTGAATACCTTTGTACTCACGTTTGCTTAATTTATGTTTTTGCATATGAGACTTCAGTCTCATTAGTGATTCTTGCGACGTGAAGTTCGATGTTGACCGGATTTGCTTGGGAATCCCAGACAGAGGTCTGGCTCCTATGGTAGGGTCGATGTAGCTTTTCAGGCTCTTCCAGCCGCTTTTATTAGATGTCTGTACCCGGACATGTAACTTCCGCTTGTTGCTTGTATGCTCTGAACGTTGGGTCATGTGACCCCCCTGTTTGTAACATTATACTATGTAGGCTCTTCGGAGCCTCCTCAATAAATGTTATGTTATAGAGTTTTGTTGTGATGCCATGTTGTATCTACGCATATCATGCATAGTGCGTGTATGATTGAAATGCATTGGTATGTGTGGGATTCGACACCTAGTTGTGTGCCTTTAGTAGCCTTCTTTACGAGGAAATGCCTCTTTGTGCTTCCATGATCCTTGGTAGCTTGCTACTGCTCCGGACATATTGATTGACCGTCGTGTATCCTTCTTTGCTGCTGTGTCTGTCCCTACGGGGAAATGTCACGCGATGTAATCGAGTCCTTGTAGCTTGCT
The DNA here is from genome assembly GCA_039707655.1 of Elymus sibiricus. Lineage (NCBI taxonomy): Eukaryota > Viridiplantae > Streptophyta > Magnoliopsida > Poales > Poaceae > Elymus > Elymus sibiricus. Next base: position 211,630,342 of record CM077665.1, on the reverse strand, counting down.
ACGACTCGTCTACACACGCTGATGACCGACACCTGAATTGTTGGGTTACGAATGCCTATCCCTATACGGTTGTGCCACTTGGGTCTATAACTAGTCATGTCGACCCGGGTTCTTTGACGTGTGAATGCTAGCGACATGTTCATATCCGTGAGCCAAAAGGCACAAACGTTCCCGGCCAAGGTAAGGTGACAGCCGTGGGTTACCGTGCGTGAGGCCGCAAAGTGGTGTGACATGTTATAGGCTGGATTCATATGGCTTAGGATCGGGGTACCGATAGCGTTGGTATCAGAGCTTGACTGCCTGTAGGATTACCAAGCCAAACTGGTCGATGTTGAGTCTAGAACTGCTCTAGTTATATAAGGGAATTGATTGTGGAAGGGAACGTAAGATTCTTTTTACTCCTTTCCTCGTGTCATTCTTATTCTGAGTCACCCTCTTCTTTATTCTACGGGGTTTAAGAATTAGGCTTCTCATCTATCTATCAGGATGACGAGTTACCATGCTAGAGACTTATAGGAAAGTTGTTGTCTTCCTGGAGTAGTGTCTCCATAAGAATTCAGTTGTTATGTTGTTAGTTTCATGCAGGTTGCCTCATATTTCATACCCGTACAGCCGTTATGCTGTCCGAGTTATCCAAGGTCACCAAATAATCTGATGCAATTGCAAACTTTTTCATCTTGAGTTGATGTCTTTTAGGCCAGACTAAGCACACTAATTCTTGTGTTGGGGTAATCCATTACCTCGATGTGTTGTTGAAGTGCTAGGAAACCATGTTGTCTCAGAGAACCACCCAACAGTCTAGTTGTGTTAGTGATTCCAGTGTGATAATTCTGGCCATCATTATCGAAAGCATCCTGTGATGCTACTTAGTCAGTAGGTATTCCATTTCTGGGTTCTTGAACCCAAGAATCATTCTACTCACTCTTGTTGATAGTGTTTGCTCATTTCCTTTAGGATGGTTAGTAACCTTGTCCTAGTCCTCGAGGTCTGTGGTATATCGTTCTTCCAATACCATGAACCATCTCCGGTAGGAGTTCTTCGTGACCTAAAGATCACAATCTGAGTGCTCGTGATGAGTTCTCCATTCTATAATTGTGACCCCGCCAACTCTTTTCCTTCTGCATGGGTTATCCGGAAGAATTATGTCGAACTTGTTCGACGTGCCAACTTATGCATCCACAACCCAGAAAAATCAGGTGCTCTTGAGTTGCCCCTTCATTTGTATTTCGACCTTCTTCTATCAGCGAATAGTCAAGAGTAGTTGTGCATTCATGTTCATCGATGTCTACTAGTCTCGTGGTCCATCAACCATTCTATTTCAGAATGACTAGGAGAAACAACTCCAGTACCTCATCCATTTCTTGGATTGGGTCAAAGCAGTTGTATTCCACAGATCAAAATGCCAACCCAGCTTTTGCTCTGTTTTACCTTGAAGTATTACCCTCTTCATGTCGAGAATGTCATGAGAATTGCATGACCTCTTATGCATTCTTGATACAGTGGTACTTCTCGCCATCATATTTCATTCCTCGGTATCCATGTTGGTTGTAACTGGAATACCGACAAGTGAACTGTGGTGTGTGAAATCAATACCTCTAGCAACTCTATTGCTTGGTAGTTAATGGACAATAATTTCACTCTTAGTGTGATGGTTATTGAATCATCATTCTAAGTTTGATCGTGCTACCTATTCTAGCTTTCCTGGTGCACTCTTCGATCAGTGGGTTAGGATTGTGTCAATCCTTCGCTCTTTTGATCATATCATCTTGCCCTGAAAGGCAGGGTTGATCTCGATCTCAATAACATATTGGTGGATCCTGATTTTCTGAATATCTTCTCGGAAGTATTACCAGGTTGTTCCCTGACCGTTAAGTTGAGTTCATGATCAAATTGGTTTTCCTATAAATTGCTCCTTCTCCAAGAATCTGTGTCGGATACCCTGAACTAGTTGGTTAAGCTAAACAACAACTTGGAGAGTTGGAAGATAAAAGCTTTGCCTAAATTAGCCCATTCCAAGGGGATATCCTATGTGGTGTGTATGTGTTGAAGAAAGATGAGATGTTCACCGATTGATCCTTGTGATCAATTGTTGTATCTATTGTCTTGTCCAATCTTTGGTTTGAATATGGACTATCGTCAAATCAAAATCAGAACCAAAGATTTTCCTAATGTTGTCATACTCGTGGATGCCTCCTCGAGCTTGCACCATTATACCTCTTGGTCTGACCAATTCTATCACCTTTTTCTCATAGTTGTGGAATTCCATCCATATGGATATCTTGATGAATTGTTATTGAGCCCATCGGCAACATTTTCATCTATTCCATGATTCATGTTGAACATAAAGCTAGCGTTGGAAACTTTGTATACAACATCTTCGTGTCCCGTAGATGAAGTATATGTTAGGTGTAAGAAGTGACTCCCTCTCAGTTCACGTGCATTTGACGCTAGTTGCCGCCGTGAATTCGAGGAAAGTTATTTTGTTTCCTTTGGAATCATCTCAAGTCAATCATGCATGTGAGAAGTATGCTATGGTTTGATAGCTTTGCAACCTCCAACCCATATGCACTCCCTAGCACATCAAGCCACTAATTGATTATTTCAAGGAAAAGAATTTATGTGCTATTCCTGAAGGGCCCAGACGGACTTGCACCCGGCTTCGTTATCCCCAATGATGATTCCCACCCAGAACTCGGTAGTGTTTTGTTGTAAGATTTCTATGTGGTCACGGTTGGCTTCGGTAGTGAGTCCACATGAGTCTTGCAATCCAGCTCATCTTTTGGAGCTGACTTCTGCAGTTCATCTCCCAAGAATCCCGCAATGCCATCTCGTCGATTTGTGTTGCAAACTCTCCTTTCGGACACGCTGAGTCTGAAGTATCCTGACACCAACCATATTTGAATCTCAGGCAGATATAATGGTTGGAACATTACCCAAGAGTTATAATATTGGTCTCTCTGTAACCCGGTGAAATGATGTTGTGGCTAACATACCTAACCGGAAGACCTAATATTGTAATATCTTGTATCAGCAACATTAGCCACTTCCCCATGAGGACTTTGTATGACTTATTCCATAAGTTGTTCCTCATGGACCCTTTGAGATCCCGAAGTCCGACCTTTTACTTGATGTGCTAGATATCAAGCATTATCTATAATTGGATTATGCTATTACATCAAGGAGAACATTCGAAGCAGAGTGCTAAATGTCTCTCGGTCGATCATCCAGATTTCGTTCCCTTGGCATAGCTAAGGTGAAATCTGAGAAAGTGTTGTCGTCCTTTGCATCTGCATCCTCCATTCTTATTCATCATGGTGGTATGATGTGTTGCCAGGATCCTTGGCATGGATGTTGTTAAACCTTGATGAATATGGAAATGCTCAAGTTCTTGAGAGCACGCTCAGACACTAGGTTATATCCTCGGTATCAATTGGAATGTGCCTTCTGTTTGTCGAGTTGTTCCATAACTCTGGTTTCCTTTCCGATCTGAGAATGCCATTTCTTTCGGACTCCTTCAAACAATCGTTGTGAATTGCCTTAACGTGGTATGAAGAGTTTCAATGATCTCTATATCAAAAGTAATTCTTTTTGCCACTTAAGGGATAATCCTATGAGTCACCTTCCCAAAGGTGCCCGCTATGGTATGAAGGGCAATTGATTCCTCGCTACTCTGAAACCTCTTCACCATCTGTATTAAGCGTGGAATTGTTGCCTACCAATTGAACCTTCGTCATCTACCTTTGTTCCATTCCTCTTGATATGTGTTTTGTGTCTCAGCTCGAGAGATGTTTTGGTGTCTCATTCCACGAGTTGATCATGAGTTGCTCGATCTTCGAGAAGATCGATTCTTGTAGGGTTTTCCATTCTTTTGTCATTGTGTTGGATGAAGCTTCCAAAGTAAGATGTCAAGATCAACCTGATGCAATGAATCATCATCTTCGAGAAGGGCAATTGGATCATGAAGATTGTAATAGTTAGTGTCCCCTCTTGCACTTACCCTACGCTTGAATCTCGGGACGAGATTCTTGTTTAGTGGGGGTGAGTTGTCACAACCCTAGAAATTACTTGTATTAGTTGCATCAGTGAGCATTCATGGCATCATGTTAAAATTCAAATGAATTTGAAATGGGGATGATCAAACCCTAGCCTCTCACTTGAAATAAACCAATTCCAATAATTGTGTTTTTCAATGATTTCAAAATGCCTTTAAAAAAGTGTTCACCATATCTGATAAATTTTGGCAACAACTTATCAGGGGTGAACTTTATTTTCACAACCATTTTGGCATTTTAAATAACCTTTAAAGGCTCCTAAAAATGACAAACAAAGCACTATAATTATTCTAGATGCTCCAAAATTTCTGAAAACTTTTTTGTAGCTTGGAAATATTCCAAATATACCCCAGAGTTAATTTCAGGAATTTTGGCTTCATAGATTTTGCCCAAATTAATATAACAGAAGACATTTAATAGAAAACAGAAATATAAAAAAATAAAAGAAAGGAAAGAGGCCCTCCTGGGCTTACCTGTTGCAGAAACTGGCCCAGCCCATCTCACTAGTGCCAGTCGTCGTCCTCCTCTTGCCAGAGGGACGAGGGCGTGTGCCCGACGCGTGCTCGGCCGGCGCTCGCCACCTCCTGCTCGCCTGCTAGCCTCCCTGGGCCCCTTCTCGCTCCGGATAGCCTCCGCGGAGACGTCCCAATAGAGGGGACTCCCCATTTCTTCCCCCTCGCCTCTCCCTCGCTCTCGTCCACCATGGCCGGGCTCACCATGCCCACGCCGTCACAAATCCCGCAGCCACCGTGCCCCTTACCTCTCCGTCATGCTCCGGAGCTCCCCCTGTCTCCCTAAAGCTCGCTGTCAACGCACGAGAGCCCGGAAGCACTGTAACGACGCCCTGGAGCTCTTCCTCCTCGCCACGGCCAACGGATCGCCGTTGCCGATTCGCTGGCTACAGGATGTCCCCAAGCTCGCCGGCGCCCTCGTCCGACTCCCCGTGAGCCTCTGATCTTTTCCCCTAACTCCGCATGCTCGTTAGCGTGCCCTAGCTAGTTGCTCGACCGTGGACGAAGCACGCTGCCACCTGAGCTCGATGCCGGCACACCCCCGGTGACCATTTGGTCCCTCCGGTGTGTCCATCGCTCTCGCATCAAGCTGCAGAGCGTACCTGGCACGTTAGCTGACCCTCTGGTGCATCGCAAGGCCGAACCCGATGGCAACCGAGCTCCGGCCGCCGCCGTCGTGGTCGCTGCCGACGCTCTGGTCCATCTCCAGTGACGCCATCCACACCAGTATATGCGCGTGAGGCCCCTGAACACGTAGAGCTGCTCCGCCGCCCGAATGGTTGTCATCGGAGGATTTCCGGCGACGTCCGCCGCGTCTGGCGTTGCCAGCGGCTTAACGCCGGCCAAAACCGCCATTAGCACTAACCTAATGAACCTTTGTTTCACAGACAGCCGGGCCCCACTCACTTAATTAACCGCAGGTTTAACCCTTTGCTTAAATTAAGCTAATCCCCGTGGCCCCACATGTCAGTTTGACCTGCCCACGTCATAGTTGACCTGGCCCCACCAGTCAGCCTCTGGGGGTGACCCTGTGACGATGACAAGTGGGACACAGTGACAGTTTTGACTTGAGTCGAACCGATGACGCAGTGTTGATGCAGTGCTGACATCATAATCCTTTTCTGGTTTTTCTTGTTTCTAAAAAGAATTTGGAAATTCCAGAAAATGCTGAAAACTTGGAAAATTCATAGAAAATAATCTATAACTCGGATGAAAATAATTTATATATGAAAAATGATCAGAAAAATCCAATGAATCTGTTTATGCCATGATCATGCATGTTTGAGCAAGCTAACATCATCAACTAGGACATTTCATGATTAGGGCAATTTATGAAATATCATTTGGAGTTGGGATTCAAACTTGTTTGAATCCCACTTCAATTAACTTGGTTAGTTATCACTCTAGGTCAATTCAATACCTTAACTTGTCATATCATACATTACGTTTGTTGCATTACATTGAATGTGTTCCTTTCTTGCTCTGTCGGTGTTGTTCCTTCTCTGTAGACAATGGTTCCTATGTTGCGATCATTGACACCGACGAAGAGAAGTATTATCTGCAGAACTGTCAGGCAAGCAAACCCCCCCTTGAGCATACTGATATAAACCCACTCTCTCGCTCCTGCTCTCTTTTACTGCATTAGGACAATAACGATTCATCTGTTACCTGTTCTCGGTAGTTGAACCCATTCCTTTGCATGACCTGTCTTTGTCACAGTAAATAGTTGAAACCACTTAGCATGAGTAGCAACTGTTTGAGCCTTGATGTGCCTACTCATCCATGCTTGCTTACTTACCGTGCCTGCTATGCTTAGAGTCGTGTCGTGTTGGGTCTGATCCATCTGGGCGATGAATCTGAATGGTAGTGTTCATGTCCTACTGTGTGAGAGCTAAGTGTGTGAACACGATTTGGTAAAGGTAGCGATGAGAGGCCATGTAGGAGTACATGGCGGGTTGTCTCATTGGGACCGTCCTTAAGAACTGAGTTCTGTGTATGTTATCCAAGATAAGATACTACCGCACATTGGGATCCTTAATTGACCCTCTCGGCTTATTAATCGCCTTGATCTCTGTCTAGGAGTTGCAACTAGTTTCTGGTGTTTGGAGGATGTGCTGGCGGCGGTGCATAGCGCTAACCGGAGGGGTAGGCTATGGCGCGGTAGATGCACCGTGGCCCGGTGTACCAAGCGTAGTACCATCCGTCGAGGTGGGCTTGGGAACCCTGCACACATCGTTTGGGGCCGTGATGGAAACTTCGGCCGGACTTCCGTTGCGGGTTCAGTCTCAAATAGGCGATGAACCTTGATTAGAGTCTTGTGTGGTTAACGGTCGTGGCTGACTCCCTCGCTGGGCTTCCGCTTGAAGGTTGCTGAGGTGCCTTTTTACGTGCACATGGCGGTAAGTGGCGGGAGCGTGTGTGAAGAAGTATACCCCTGCAGGGTTATCAATCTGTTCGAATAGCCGCGTCCTCGGATATGGACTACTCGGAGAACTTATGTTGTTCATAGACAAGTGAAATGGATACTCTAAAATGCGCAAGATAAGTGTTTGTGCTATGGATGGCCTTCTCGTAGGGAGACGGGAGTGGATCCATATTGGTGTATTGATTTGGTGAATATGTGGACTTGTGTGCGCTATCCCACCTCAAAGACTATACTTGTAGTCGTAGTACAGGTTAGCCAAGAGTCAAAGCTGGCTTGCTGCAATAAACTCCACAACCCCCTTTGTTGATAATGATGCATATGTAGTTAGTTCTGATGTAAGTCTTGCTGAGTACCTTTGTACTCACGTTTGCTTAATTTATGTTTTTGCAGATGAGACTTCAGTCTCATTAGTGATTCTTGTGACGTGAAGTTCGATGTTGACAGGATTAGCTTGGGAATCCCAGACAGAGGTTGGGCTCCTATGGTAGGGTTGATGTAGCTTTTCAGGCTCTTCCAGCCGCTTTTATTAGATGTCTGTACCCGGACATGTAACTTCCGTTTGTTGCTTGTATGCTCTGAATGTTGGGTCATGTGACCCCCCTTCTTGTAACATTATACTATGTAGGCTCTTCGGAGCCTCCTAAATAAATGTTATGTTATAGAGTTTTGTTGTGATGCCATGTTGTATCTACGCATATCGTGCATAGTGCGTGTATGATTGAAATGCATTGGTATGTGTGGGATTCGACACCTAGTTGTGTGCCATTAGTAGCCTTCTTTATGGGGAAATGCCTCTTTGTGCTTCCATGAGCCATGGTAGCTTGCTACTGCTCCGGACACATTGACTAACCAGCGTGTATCCTTCTTTGCTACTGTGTCTGTCCCTATGGGGAAATGTCACGCGGTGTAATGTAGTCCTTGTAGCTTGCTACGACTCGTCTACACACACTGATGACCGACACCTGCATTGTTGGGTTACGAATGCCTGTCCCTGTACGGTTGTGCCAGTTGGGTCTATAACTAGTCATGTCGACCTGGGTTCTTTGATGTGCGAATGCTAGCGACATGTTCATATCCATGAGCCAAAAGGCGCAAACGGTCCCGGCCAAGGTAAGGTGGCAGCCGTGGGTTACCGTGCGTGAGGCCGCAAAGTGGTGTGACATGTTACAGGCTGGATTCATATGGGTTAGGATCGGGGTCCCGACATTAATTCCTACACATCAAAGTGTGAAACAAGAACTTGTGCAATTTTGCAACTATTAATAGGTTAGTCCCAATAAATCATAAAACCATAGTAAAAACATAAGAAAATATGACATGAATACTTCATAAATTATCAATACGTTGGAGACGTATCAGCATCCCCAAGCTTAATTCCTATTCGTCCTCGAGTAGGTAAATGATAAAACAACTAATTTATGATGTGTGAATGCTAGCATAATATATAAGTTTGATCATTGATAATTTCAGTCAATTTTCTAGCATCATAACCAGCAACTTTTTCTCATAAAAATCATCATGATAGAGTAGCAACCAATTCACATGTTATGGTTCAAACAATGAATTCTCTTGAAACTTAGCAACCTATGTTCTTAGTCACCAAACAATTCCAATTCAACTTATTCTCAACAAAGTCTAAGTAAGAGCCCCACATACTCAATCATCATATAGTCTTCTATGATTGCTAATACTCAAAGCATATTTTTAGAACAAATGGCATCCATCGAACACAGAGAAAGATAGGGGCTTAATGTTTCGCCTCCCAACTCATTTATCATAGAGATAATTGTCAACAATAATAAGTCATGATCAAATATATTTGATTGGATATATATGATTGGATCTTCCCCCACCACATGATGCTTGCCAACTAATAGACTAAGGTTGGAATAAGAAGTTGACTCAACATGAATAGTAAATAACATGAAAGTAAATAGATTGTCCCTTCGAAGAGGGAAGCAGGGATTTGCAAAGGTGCCAATGCTCAAAGCTTAAATCAGAGATAAATATAATTTCGGGAGGTGTACCCTTCCTGTCAACGTTATGACCAAGAGTTATCAATATCTTCCATGTTAAACACATTAGCGGCAGTTCCCAAGCGGTAAAAGTAAAGGTTTACTCCCCCTCCACCAACAAACACACTCCATGGCTAGCCGAATCAATGGGTACCGTCCATACCAACAACATTCCTAGGGGAGTTTTGTTTAATTATTTGCATTTTTTTTGATTTCGGGACTGGGATCCCTGTTACCGCACCTCTCGTGCAAGGACGAGTGAATAAACACTCATAATGAGAATAACCCGCTTAACATGGAAGATACTGACCGCCCCCCGTCGCTCCATGAGCGGTCCAGGCACACAAAACAGATGTTTATTTGAATGTTTAGAGGTGGCACATGCAAATTTACTTGGAATGGCATAGAAATACCATATATAGGTAGGTATGGTGGACTCTTACTGAAGAAACTTGGCTAAAGGATTTGGATGCACAAGTAGTATCTCTACTTAGTACGAAGTGTTGGCTAGCAAAAGGTTCTAAACAAGCACCACATGTTGGAGGATCCACAACAATATAACTTCTATGCAAATATACACAACCATAACTCATTACGTTGTCTTCCTTGTCCAACTTCAACTAATTTGCTCAAGTTTGAAAATAATTAATGGGTATTCACAATCATAGAAGATGTCCAAGATAATAAATTTGTATGTGAAAGTTCTCTTCCTTATACTAATCATTCACGAATTGATTGTACGACCAATATTGTGCTTGTCAAGCTTCAAAAAGATATCACTTTCTAAACCCAATATGAAGCTACTACTAGGCATGATATGAACATATAATTTCAACTTCATGGTATTCAATTTATTCAACAATTTACTCATAGGATATAAGTGAAGCACAAGAGTAAATGACACGCTACTCTCAAAAGATATAAGTGAAGATCAATGAGTAGTCAAACAATAAAGTAGCTATGTGAGTACTCTCTCTATCAATAAAGATTTTCAGATCTGTGTATTTTATTCAAACATCAAACTAAACAAAAATAGAGCTCCAAGAATAGCACGCATCATGTGAACGAATAAAAGTTTAGGCTCAACATAGGCTAACCGATAGTTGACGAAGAGAGGTGGGATGCATAGCATTCCCAAGCTTAGATGCTTGAGACTTCTTGAAATATTTACTTGGGGTGCCTTGGGCATCCCCAAGCTTGAGCTTTTGTATCTCTCTCAATACTCTCATATCCCGGTTTCACCTAGGTCTCAAAAACTTCATCCACACAAAACTCAAAAAGAACTCGTGAGATAGGTTAGTACACATAAGACCAAATCAACACTTCTTGTACTGCCAAGACAAGTTGCACAATAATTTCCAAACATCATCTACTGTTTACTATCATTTCCACAATTTATATCTACCAATATAGGCTATGGAAACTACAGGATAGGTAGATAACGAAACTATGACAGCAATCTGTCCAAACAGAACAGTCTGTAGGAATTTATGAAAACAGTTTACTTGTGTAACTTAAACAATTATGAAAATTTAGGACATACTAAATAATTTATATGGCAACACTGTGTAAAAATTTCAGAAACTTTCCATGTTCCAGTAAAATATGAAAATTCAAACACTTCAGCAAAAGTTTCTGTTTTTATACAGCACACATCAAACATGCAATGCAAGCATCCTAAGGCAATTCTTGTAAATTTTTATTGAAAAAGAAGATTATAAATTACACCTAACAGAAAATAAAAAATATATAATGATGATCCAAGCAAAGCACTTATTATGTGACGAATAAAAATATAGCTCTAAGTAAGATATACCGACAATGTTGAAGACGGAAGAGGGATGCCTTCCGAGGCGTCCCCAAGCTTAGGCGCATGAGTCTTCCTTGTATATTACCTTGGGGGTTCCTTGGGAATCCCCAAGCTTAGGTTCTTGTCACTCCTTATTCTCCTCATATTGGTGTCTCACCCAAAACTTGAAAACTTCAATCACACAAAACTTAACGGAACTTCGTGAGAAGGGTTAGTGTAATAAAAATAAATCATTCACTTAGGTACTGTCAAGAGAATATTCATAATTGTTCCCAAATGATACCTAATGTATTCTATCATTCCCATAATTTATAGCACTAAATATAAGCTATGGAAACACTAAAAGAAGCAAACTATGCATCCAAAACAGAATCTGTCAAAAAACAAAACAATCTGTGAAGATCTGTAGTGTAACCATACTTCCTTGTCTCTAAAATTTCCGAACAATTAGGAAAACCTGAAGAATTTGTATATGAAGAATGTGTAAAAATTTCAGATCATTATCACTCTCCAGTAAAAAATTAAAATTCCTGTACTGGAGTCAAAAGTTTATGTTTTGGTTCAGCATCAATTCTACTCATCTTGTGAGTCATCCCAAAGGCTTTACTTGGCACTTTATTGAAATAAAAGACACAAAACATGATTACTACAGTATCTTAATCATCTGAACCCACAAAAACACAAAGGAAAAGTGTTGGGTTGTCTCCCAATAAGCACTTTTCTTTAAAGCCTTTTAGCTAGGCATGATGATTTCAATGATGCTCACGTAAAAAGTAGTAAATGGAACATGCAAGAGAGCATCATGAATAACATGACAAGAATATTTAAGTCTAACCCACTTCCTATGAATAGGGGTTTTGTGACAAAAACAATTTATGGTAGCAAGAATCAACTAGCATAGGAAGGCAAAACAAGCATAACTTCAAAACTTTGAACACATAGGGAGGAAACTTGATATTTTTGCAATTCCTACAAGCATATGTTCCTCCGTCATAATAATTTTCAGTAGCATCATGAATAAATTCCACAATATAACTCTCACATAAAGCATTCTTTTCATGATGCACAAGCATAGAAAATTTATTAATCTCCACATAAGCAATTTTCTTCTCATTCATTGTAGTGGGAGCAAACTCAACAAAATAACTATCATGAGACACTTGATTGACATAACCACATTCAATAATAAAATAATGATGAAAAGTTCCATGGTTACTATCACTCTTTATAGCATACATGTCATCATCATAATCATCATAGATAGGATGAATGCCATCATCATAATAAATTTGCTCATCAAAGCTTGGGGGGCTAAAAATATCATCTTCATCAAACATAGCATCCCCAAGCTTGTGGCTTTGCATATCATTAGTATCATGGATATTCAGAGAATTCATACTAGCAACATTGCAATCATGCTCATCATTCAAGGAATTCTCATTAATTATTTTCATGATTTCTTCCTCAACCAATTGAGCACAATTTTCTGAATCCTTATTTTCACTAAAGACATTATAAAGACGATACAAATGATGCAACCTAAACTCCATTTTTTTTGTAGTTTTATTTTATAAAACAAACTAGTGAAAAACAAGAAACTAGAAGATTGAATTGCAAGATATAAAGAAATACCTTCAAGCACTCACCTCCCCAGCAACGGCGCCAGAAAAGAGCTTGATGTCTACTACGCAACTTTATTCTTGTAGACTTTGTTGGGCCTCCAAGCGCAGAGTTTTGTAGGACAGTAGCAATTTTCCCTCAAGTGGATGACCTAAGGTTTATCAATCCGTGGGAGGTGTAGGATGAAGATGGTCTCTCTCAAACAACCCTGCAATCAAGTACAAGAAATCTCTTGTGTCCGCAACACACCCAATACAATGGCAAATTGTATATGTGCACTAGTTCTTCGAAGATATGGTGATACAAGTGCAATGTGGATTGTAGATATAGGTTTTTGTAATCTGAAAATATAAAAACAGCATGGTAGCAAGTAACAAAAGTGAGCACAAACGGTATTGCAATGCTTGAAAACAAGGCCTAGGGTCCGTACTTTTGCTAGTGCAATCTCTCAACAATGCTAATATAATTGGATCACATAACCATCCCTCAATGTGCAATGAAGAAAAACTCCAAAGTTCTTATGTAGCGGAGAACATAAGAAGAAATTGTTGGTAGGGTACGAAACCACCTTAAAGTTATCCTTTCCGATCGATCTATCCAAGATTTCGTACTAAAATAACACCAAGTTATCCTTTCCGATCGATCTATCTAAGAGTTCGTACTAGAATAACACCATATGATACGCATCAACCAACTCTAATGTCACATAGATACTCCAATGTCACCACAAGTATCAATGAGTTAATAATTATACGATACGCATCAAACAATTTCAGATTTATAATACTCAATCCAACACAAAGAACCTCAAAGAGTGCCCCAAGATTTCTATCGGAGAACAATGCATGAAAACGTGCAATCAACCCCTATGCATAGATCCCCAAGGTCATCGGAATCCGCAAGTTGACGCCATAACATATATCAAGTGAATCACTTGAATACCCCAATGTCACTACGGGTATCCGCATGCAAGAAATACATTAAGTGCTCTCAAATCCCTAAAAGTATTCAATCTGATAATAACAAAATCTCAAAGGGAAAACTCAATTCATCACAACAAGATAGAGAGGGGAAAACACCATATGATCGAACTATATGAACAAAGCACGTGATACATCAAGATCGTGCCATCTCAAGAACACGAGAGAGAGAGATTAAACACATAACTACCGGTACAAACCCTCAGCCCCAAGGTGAATTACTCACGCATTATCATGGTGACAAAGAGAGAGTTGTTGATGGAGAGGTGCAGCCCCAAAGAGATGGAGGCGATGGCGGCCATGGCGCCGGCGACGGGCGCCGGTCCCTTGCCCCCCTTCTTCCTTGGTCTTGGTGCTACAATGGAGGAGCCTCTCCCCTTCTTCATGGATGCCAATGGAGAGTCAAATTCGTGGCTTTCGGTGGCCCACCCGAAATTAGGGTTTTTCTCTCCTTATATGTGCCTCTGTGGTGCTCTATGACCCTCCGATGTATGGACCCTTGATCCAATGGCTCTTGGGCACCTCTAGAACCTTTCTAGGGACTCCTAACGACCCTCACGAGTCCTCAAAGTCGTGGATTGGCCGAATACATCAGATATGGTAAGAGTTGGACTCAATCACGCCATCAATTCTCGTAATCCCATAATCAGATATTTTCCTCCAGTAAAACGGGTCTACAAATCGCATCCGAACTCCGTTTTGGACGAATTTGGAGTCCAGAATCAATGCCATAAAATTCCCACACTTTCCTAGTTTTAGCTTTTTCCATTTGACGCCGACTTCGGGGGTCAAACTGACGATCTCTAAAAACAGTTTGTGGACAGATTTCCGGAAAGTCAGAGTCCTCCTCCAATAAGGCTCCTTTTGCGTTTTTTCGCCAATTTCCAATTAATTCCTACACATCGAAGTATGAAACAAGAACTTGTGCAATTTTGCAACTATTAATAGATTAGTCCCAATAAATCATAAAACCATAGTAAAAACATAAGCAAATATGACATGAATACTTAATAATATATCGATACGTTGGAGACGTATCATTCCTTCACGAGAGGCCTGACTGCGAAGCCCATCGGTGGGCCCTGTGGTGCTTAAGATAGGTGCCGCGTCCTGGGCCATGGGCAGATGGGCCTGGGTACCCCCGGTCCCAGAGGCCCGACAGGTACAACAGTGATCCAAGAGTGGATCACTGGATGTGGGGACCCCGACTCATAAGTCGTGATCACCGAATGCACGTGTACAGTGATCTCAAAGATCAACTCTCACTGAACACACATAAGCTGAATAACAAGATTCTTACATCCATACATACCGTCTTACGCAAATAAAGACCATCAAGGTCAAGTCTTACATAGGTAGAGCCATGAAGGCCAAATAACAAACATAATCTCGCAGCGGAAATCTTGAAAGATAGCGTTGACCCATGCCATATGCCTTAACCCTACAAGCATTCTGACTGGGAAGCGTCCTAATTTGCATGTTCGTCACCAGCAAAATCTTTAGCATATTCCTGCTCTTCCATGCCTGGCCAATTAAATAACCAGTGGCAAGCCAATGAGTACTTTGAATGTACTCGCAAGCAACCCATGTTTTGGAACAAGGTGTAACAATGCATGATATAGCACTAAGTAGGTAATTATGCATAAAGCTAATTTTAGAATGGAATGAAATGTCCTATCATCTTGTAAGCATGCATCATAAGGTCACAAGTATCCATATGAACAGGTTACAAATATCAATATAAACAAGGTTTGAACATATCATGTTTAATCATCATGTCAAGTCATCTGACTTAACTCAAGTATTCCTTTCCCACACACTCACACCAAGTTTTTGTAAACAATGGACGTAGCCCAAGAGCGGTCATCCAACTGTCCTTGACCGTGGACACGGCTATTCGAATAGTTTTACACTCTGAAGAGGTTGCACACTTTACCCACAAGACTCGCGGAACTTCCGTGTCATCCACGACTCGCGGTATATTACATACCCGAGGTAAGCACCCGAATAATGCCTTTCCCTTGACGACACTAAACAAAGAGTCCACTCGTTGGTGCCCAGCCCGCATGATGTACATCACAAGTACCATCCATGAGGGGACCAACAGTTTGCCCGATGTCTGTCAAAACAGCCCATGGTCGTCCTAACAGACCCGACCCTGTATCGAGAGTGACCACGTCACTCCCGCCAGAAGTAATGCGGGCTCTCTTCTAGCATCGACCAAGGTAATCAACAAAGCCCCGTCCCATAAGGGGTATCGTTGTTCTACATGTAAGGTTGGTGTAATGGTCGCAACTTAAACCAATCCATTTTCGACAACAACACACTCACTTGACTCGGTGCACCACTTCTTTATCAAGAGGTCACCTAGCTGAACATCTCCCTCGGGCATTAGTGTCACCCGACGGGGTTTTCGAAAAGTCATTGAAAGTAGTTTTTTTCCATCACCATGCATATCCCGTCCAACTTGCGTAGCATCTACTAGCAACCTATCTAGTTCCCACCCACATAACCCCCATAGGAAGGTAGGGTTATGCACAATGCAAGTGTCTATGAGTAATGCATCTGTGGCCAACCCAGCAAGGTTGCCACCACACCATCGACGTGCTCTTTCATGCAACAAGTAAGGTACTATAATACCATGCATAAAAATAGTTTCACAACATGGTCAAAGGGCTGCTTGCCTGGCTTAACAAAGTCCTCGGAGTTTTCAAATGCCAATAGTCCAGCTCCTTCGTCAACTTCGTAATCTATCGTCGCAAGTAACGGCACACAATAAGAAAATAGAACACAACAGGAAAATAAAAGCACTCAAAAAAATGTCAAACCATTTTTTCAAAATACAAGGTTGGAAACTAAAAATAATAAAATTACTAGTTTCTGGATTTGGTGTATAAAAGTGGTGAAAAATCATTTTAGCAGTGATTTTGAATATTCAAAACAAGGTTTTAAATACAAACAGTACATAAATTATTTTCAAAATGATGCAAAAGTGGCATCATTAAATAGGTTGGATTTTAACAAAAATTTACAAAGTTGAATCGTTGGATTTGGAGGAATATTTATGTAATAGCCCGAGACCGACGCTCCAGAAGATTCCCGATTTATTTCGTTGTCGTCGTGTGATTGGTTTTTTTTGTTGCATTCATCATCGCACCATTCGCATCATCTGCATGCATCGGCACTCTGTTGCTGTCATTTTTCAAACTTGCATCCATTAGTAGTTGCCGGTTCTCCCCGTTAACCGTTTCGAGATCAACCACACACGCACGCGCCCGCGTCATCATTCAAGTATTGTTTCAAAAGGTGCACATAAAACCATTGTTGGAATGGGACGAAAGTGGGCGTGCGGTCTTATTTTATTGTAGGTAGACCGCCTGCCAAATTTCATCGCATTCGGAGGTCGTTTGATACCCGAATAGTTAAATACATAGCGGCACTATAGCCGGTTTACTCATCAGACGTTTTCGGTTTTAAAACTCTATCACGGGCCACAATTTCTCTCTGTTCTCTCAGCCAACCACTCAACACGGCCCAATCCAGCTCACCTATCAAACCCCTTGACCGGAGCCGTCCGATCACGACCGGAGGGCTTGAATCGATGCAAAAAAAACCTCTCCTCGACCCTGTCTATAAATAGACAACCACCCCTTCCAAATCTGGGAAAAACCGTAGCTTCCAGACTTTCCTAATCTCCAGCCGCCACCACCCTCGGTTTCCGCACCGGACCAGCCCACCTGCGCCACTTGGCGCCGCCCCAGCGGGCGCGCCGCCACTTAAGGTGCCCTGGCCAATAGGAGGCCGCCATGTCGCCACGCCACCCCCTACAGCCAACCCCCGCGCGCCACGCCTCCGCCGTCCTACTCCTCCAGCCGCGGCCCGCCCAGGCCCGCGCAAGGCCCGCCCGAACCCATCTGGGTCTGGGGCAGCCTGCAGCGCCGCGACGCTCGAGAGCGCCTTGCTGCCTCCATGCCTGAGCTCCCCGCCCTGCCGCCAGCTCGCCTAGCGCCGCCTCGCCTCCTCGCTCTGGCACCCACCGTAGGGCACCGTCGCTGCCGACCGGAGCCTCGTCAACCCCACTGTCGCCTCGAGCTCGCGTCTGACCTCGCCAGCCCCGCAAGCCCGCGTCGCCATACCCGATCCGTGCCGCGCCGCCGGATCCACAGCGCCGCCGCCCACACAGCCGCCGCTGGTGCCCCCCCCCGCTGCGCCCGAAGGCCTCCCTGCATCGCCATCGCTCGTCCTTGATCCGATCGGCCCAGCTGCCTCCTCCCCTTCAGCCCAGTGGCCTGCTGGTGAGAGACCCTAGCCCAGCCCCTGACTAAGCAAATTTTGCTAAGTCATTTTGTGTGTGCTTAAACGTCATAGTAGCTTTTTAAAACGCTCTCAGATTTTGAGCCGTGCATCGGACGAAGATGAGTTATATTTGAAAATTGTTCTACTCGACATGCTCTACACGACTCTTGCATTTGTATGTATTTTAGGAGTCATCTAGTGTAACAGCTCGAGACCGACGCTCCAGAAGATTCCTGTTTTATTTTGTTGTCATCGTGTGATTCGTTTGGTTGTCGCATTCATCATCGTATCATCCGCATTGCATCGTCACTCCGTTGTCGTCATTTTTCAAAACTTGCATCCGTTCGTAGTTGCCGGTTCTCTCCATTTTGTCGTTGACCATTTTGAGACCAACCACACACGCACGCGCCCGCGGCATCATCGGTCGAAAGTTGGCGTGCGGTCTTGTTTTATTATAGATAGACCGCCTGCCAAATTTCGTCGCAATCGGAGGTCGTTTGATACCCCAACGGTCAACCGTAGCGGCACAGTCATCGGTTTAATTATCGGACAATTTTTCGCGGTTTAAAAACTATGTCACGGGCTACCACCTTCCCTCTCATCTCAGTCCAAGGCCTCCTACACAGCCCAAAAACCCACCTAGCAACACCCTCCGCTTCCGGAGCCGTCGGATCGAGATCCGAAGGTCCGAAAACGGGCTAAAACCCTCAAACCCTAGCCTCCTTACTATAAATAGCACCCCTACGCTGCCTAATTGGGTCTAACCCTAGCCTTGCTTCGATTTTCGTGCCCCTCCCATCCTCCAGCCGCCACCACAGCCTCTCCTCTCTCCTCTAGCCGACTGGGCCCGCCAGGCCCAGATCCGGCCCGCCCCGAGCCCGGGTCTTCGCCGCCACCGCCTGTATGCAGCTCGCAGCGAGCGTGCGCCTCCCGAGCGCTCCCGCGAACTCCTGTCGGCGTGGCCCGCATGGCGCCCGAGCCCTCGCTCCGCCTCCGGCCGCTACCGGTGCTCCGCCATTGCACATCTCCACGTCGTCGCCGCCCTGCCACTCGCCTCCGCCTTGTTGAGCCGCCACGCCACGACCACAAGCAGCTCGTTGTCGGCCTCCAACCAGCTGGATCCATCGGGAGTTGGCAGATCCGGGTGGCCCACATCGGATCCGGCCATCCCCGCTCGCGCCATTGCCCGCCGGTGCCCCCGGTCGCCTTGGCATGGCGTCGCCTCCCCTGATCCGATCGGGAGCGAGGAGGAGGACGACAGGCGCCCGAGCCAGCGCCTCACCCGCTCGTGGGCCTCGCCCGGCCCAAGCTAGCCGCGCCGGCCTCCCCAGCCGAAGCCACAAGGAGCCACACCGACTGGGCCTTGAGCCCATGGGTGAGCAACCCAGCCCCGGCTATCCCTCGCCCCTGGTGTTTTTTGCTATGTTGCGCTCGAGCTGTTAAGCCTGTTTCGGAGCAGTTTTGGCCCATTCCGTTTTTATTTCCGTCTGAACAATTTTCCCAATTAATCCTGGACATTATAATCAAAGAAAAAGGCATGATTTTAAAATGCTAATATATAATTAACCGTGCATCGGATGAAGATATTTTATATATGAAAAATGTGTAGAATTTTGTGTAGATAATTAAGATCCCACTTTCATGCATGAGAAAAATGTTTAACTTGCCATTTTCTATTAATTTGCGTAAATGTCATGAATTGCATTGCTCATAAATATTAACCGTGCAACGGAGTTAAACATGTCCTATATATAATGTGTAGATTAATTATATCGCATTTTCATGCAGGCTACAAATGGTTAATGTGATGTTTGCATTCTATTTTCATGAATAACTTGCTAAAACATTTTATGTTCTAATCTCGCATAAATGTTGTGTCATTTGTTTTATTGTAAAAACCCACATATTATATACGTTTTCAGGGTAGAAAAATCCATAGAATTTCTCTGTGCAATTAGTTTTGTCATTTGAGCAATTTTATGTGCATGTTATTTTGCTATGATGCACTTTTGTTTATTTTGTGTGAATTAATCTATGCATGATATGAAATAATTTTTAACATGAGATATGCCCTTTTGTTTATTTTGTGTGAATTAATCTATGCATGATATGAAATAATGTTTAACATGAGATATGCATAATATGTAATGATTTTGTTAATTTTGTTAATTTTGTGTGAATTTATCTGGTCTTTTTGTTTGCCATGATAATCCATGTTTAGGTGTTGTTTTCTTGTTGCCAACATGCTGTAAAAAATGTTGCTGTTTTGGTATGCCAAAATAATTCGAAGCCTAGAATCTGCTATATTTTGTTGTTGTGTTGCCATGTGATTTGCTAGTGTTCTAGGGGTCTTTTGTGGTTGCTCCAAATGAGTCTTTTGTTAAGCATGCTGTTGTCTACCAGGGTGTACCATTTGTTGCCATGTATAGGATTTTCATCATATGTATTTCTGTTGTCCAACATGCCAATCTGTTAAAAACTGCTACACATGTCTAGTCTAATTTTCACTAAGTCTGAGAATCTGTTTTCTTCAAAATGCCATGTTGTGTAGGTGCTAGCAATGATTCTATGGATAATTAGACCTTGCCACCATGGAATGATTTGTAGTGCATCATGTCCTCTACCATGTTGTAAATTTTCATGCCATGATATGCCCTGTAGCATATAGTTTCATTGCTGCCAATAAGCCTTCATGAAAAACTGCTCTGTCTAAAAAGTCCTAATCTGCTATATTTTATTGCCATCTTGCGAGCTTATTTCCTAGTGATCCATGCTGCTACTCAATTTTCTGTGATGATATGAATTGTTGTGCATCATGTAGGCTACATCCCCATGTCTAGTTTGTGCATTGTAGAATTTTGTAGCTTATTGTTTTCATGTGTGCAAAATGCTATGTGTCTGTTTTGGCAGATTTTAACTAAAACTTGTGTTGCTCGCTATTGTTGAACCGTTACTCCATTTTGAACATGTTCCACATGAAACTTGCTTAGAATATTATGTAGTTTCATAATATCTTGTTGCATCCATGATTTGACATGTTTATGGTTGATGTTTGCATGCATTTTGCATTCATGACATATTCATCTTGTGTGTGTCATATCTTTTAGGCAGTAGCCCCGTTGCAAATGTTTTACATATGAAAATCGCTTAGAAAGATGTGTAGAATCACATGGTGCATTTTGTTTTGCTGTTTTAAAAATATAAAACATGATTAGTTCAGATCTGGACCAATCTCTAAATTAACACATGGGGTCATTTCGGAAATGCTATACGTTGTTTCCGGCCTCATTTAAGATGCCTAGATAGTGTAGTTTTTTACGCTTCACCTCGTGCCATGTTTAACAACATTTAATATTGTTGAGTAGCTAAACAAGACTGAACATAAGCATTGAACGTGGAGTCTCGTCAATATGCAACTCGTTGCATATTGAACTTCACTTAATGTGTAGTAGTTGATTGTTGTGCTTTGCCATCTCTTGCATAACGAAAGCAGACATGCATCATGTCATGCATATGTTGTGGTGTTTATCATGTGTTGATCATTTTTTCCGGATTGCTTCTTCTCGATAGAGTTCTGAAAGCCTTCGAAGTGTGAGGATTCGTTCGACTACATTGGCTCGTCTTCTTCATGGATTCATTCTTCTTACAAGCGGGGTCTCAGGCAAGATGATCATTTCCCTGGATACCACTACTATCATTGCCATGCTAGTTGTCTCATTTCTATCGATGTGTCTCGCTACCTACCACCTGCTTGTCAAGCCTCCCAAATTGTCATAAAAAGCCTCTAACCCCTCCACATCCCAGCAAACCATTGTTTTGCTATGTTACCGCTTGCTCAGCCCTTCTTATACCGTTGCTAGTTGCAGGTGCAAATTGGTTCCATGTGCCAACATGGATGTTTTTTTTGAGATATCACAATATTATTGCTATTTAATTTAATGCACATATATACTTGGTAAAAGGTGGAAGGCTTGGCCTTTTTCTCGGTGTTTTTTTCCACTTTTTCCACCCTAGTTACTTGTGTACCGGTGTTATGTTCCATATTGAGCGCTCCTAACATGCTCGGGGAGTTGGGGAACGTTGCATGGGAAACAAAAAATTTCCTACGCACACGCAAGATCTATCCATGGTGATGAGCATCTATGAGAGGGAGAGTTGGATCTACATACCCTTGTAGATCGCTAAGTGGAAGCGTTAAGAAACGCGGTTGATGTAGTCGAACGTCTTCGCGATCCAATCACGATCCGTCCACGAACTCCCAATCAAGTGCCGAACGGACGACACCTCCGAGTTTAGCACACGTGCGGCTCGGCGGCTTCCTCTCCTTCTTGATCCAGCAAGCGAGAGAGAGGGGGTAGATGAGATCGGGACCAACACGACGGTATGGTGGTGGTGGTGGCAGCGGAATTCCGGCAGGGCTTCGCCAAGCGCGTACCGGTGAAACGTGGGAGGAGTTCGGAGAGGTAACAGGCAAGGGTCGAAGGGTGGCTGCCCCCAACGCCTCCCCACCTTTATATAGGCGTGGAGGGGGCTGGTGGCTTGCCCCCCAAGGCCCTAGGGTCGTTGGCGAAAGGGGGAGGAAGGAAATCCCACCTTTCCTTCCCCACCGATTGCTATCCCCCCTTTTTTAGGGATCCTGATCTTATCACCTTGGGATATGAATCTATTCCTTTTAAGGGAGGATCTTGGTGCGCCTAGACCAGGGTTGTGGGGACTTTCCCCACTACCCACGTTCATGTGGGTTCCCCACGCAGGTGGGCCCCACTCCGGAACCTTCTAGAACCTTCCCGGTACAATACCGAAAAAACTCGAACTTTTTCCGGAACCCCGATAAAAACTTTCCATATATGAATCTTTACCTCCGGACTCTTCCGGAGCTCCTCGTGATGTCCTGGATCCCATCCGGGACTCCGAACAACCTTCGGACTTTCCACTATTAATATCTCAATACTACCCTAGCGCTACCAAACGTTAAGCGTGCGACCCTACGGGTTCGAGAATCATGTAGACATGACCGAGACACCTCCACGGTCAATAACAAATATCGGGACCAGGATGCCCATATTGGTTCCTACATATTCTATGAAGATCTTTATCGGTCGAACCACGATGTCAAGGATTCAGACAATCCCGTATGCAGTTCCCTTTGTCCATCGGTATGTTACTTGTCCGAGATTCGATCGTCGATATCTCCATACCTAGTTCAATCTCGTTACCGGCAAGTCTCTTTACTTGTTCCGTAATACAAGATCCCATGGCTAACACTTTGTCACATTGCTTGCAAGGCTTGTTGTGATGTTGTATTACCGAGTGGGCCCTGAGATACCTCTCCGTCACACGGAGTAACAAATCCCAGTCTTGATCCATGCCGGCTCAACAGACACCTCGGAGATACCTGTAGAGCATCTTTATAGTCACCCAGTTACATTGTGACGTTTGATACACACAAGGTACTCCTCCGGTGTCAGTGAGTTGCATGATCACATGGTCATAGGAACAGATACTTGACATGCAGAAAACAATAGCAATAAACTGACACGATCATATGCTACGTTCATATATTTTGGGTCTTGTCCATCACATCATTCTCCTAATGATGTGATCCTGTTATCAAATGACATATCATGTCTATGGCTAGGAAACCTTGACCATCTTTGATCAACAAGCTAGTCTACTAGAGGCATACTAGGGACACAGTGTTGTCTATGTATCCACACATGTATTGGTGTTTCCAATCAATACAATTATAGCATGGATAATAAACGATTATCATTGAACAAGGAAATATAATAATAACTACTTTTATTATTGCCTCTAGGGCATATTTCCAACAGTCTCCCACTTGCACTAGAGTCAATAATCTAGTTCACATCACCATGTGATTTACATTGTTATGAATCTAACACCCAATGAGTTCTGGGGTTCGATCATGCTTTGCATGTGAGAGAGGTCTTTAGTCAACGGTCTGCAACATTCAGATCCGTGTGTTCTTTGCAAATTTATATGTCATACTGCAGATGCTACCACACTCCACTTGGAACTATTCCAAATGGCTGCTCCACTATACGTATCCGGATTGCTACTCAGAGTCATCCGGATAGGTGTCAAAGTTTGCATCGACGCAACCCTTTACGACGAACTCTTTATCACCTCCATAATCGAGAAATATTTCCTTAGTCCTCTAGTTACTAAGGATAACTTTGACCGCTGTCCAGTGATCCACTCCTGGACCACTCTTGTACCCCTTAACAGACTCATGGCAAGGCACACACTAGGTGTGGTACACAGCATGGCATACTATATAGAGCCTATGGAAAAGGCATAGTGGATGACCTTCGTCCTTTCTCTTTCTTCTGCCGTGGTCGAGCTTTAAGTCTCACTCAACTCCACACCTTACAAATCAGGCAAGAACTCTTTCTTTGACTGATCCATTTTGAACTCTTTCAAAATCTTGTCAAGGTATGTACTCATTTAACGTCTTATCAGACATCTTGATCTATCTCTATAGATCCTGATGCCCAATATTTAAGTAGCTTATTTCCAGGTTTTCCTTTGAAAAACTCCTTTTTCAAAAAACCTTTTATGCTTTCCAGAAATTCTACATCATTTCCGATCAACAATATGTCATCCACATATACTTATCAGAAATTCTATAGTGCTCCCACTCACTTTATTGTAAATACAAGTTTCTCATAAACTTTGTATAAACCCAAAAACTTTGATTACCTCATCAAAGCGTATATTCCAACTCCGAGATGCTTGCTCCAGTCCATAAAAGGATCGCTGGAGCTTGCATACATTTTAGCATCCTTAGGACTGACAAAACCTTCTGGTTGTATCACATACAACCTTTCCCCACGGAAACCGTTAAGGAAACTCTGTTTTGACATCCATCTACTAGATTTCATAATCGAAAAATGCAGCAACTACTAACATAATTCCAATAGACTTTAGCGTCGCTACGGGTGAGAAAGTCTCATCGTAGTCAACTCCTTGAACTTGTGAAAACCCTTTGCCACAAGTCGAGCTTTATAGACGGTGGCATTACCGTCCACGTCCGTCTTCCTTTTAAAGATCCATTTGTTCTGAACGGCCTATCGCGCTTCAGGTAATACTTCCAAAGCCCATACTTTGTTTTCTTACATGGATCCCATCTCGGATTTCATGGTCTCTAACCATTTCTAGGAATCCGGGCCCATCATCGCTTCTCCATAGCTCGTAGGTTCATCGTTGTCCAACAACATGACCTCTAAGACAGGGTTGTTGTACCACTCAGGAGTAGTACGCGTCCTTGTCGACCTACGAGGTTCGATAGTAACTTGATCCAAAGCTTCATGATCATCATCATTAACTTCCTCTTCAACTAACGTAGGCTTCACAGAAACAACTTTCGACGTTGCGCTACTCTGTGGTTGAAACAAAGGTTCAACAACATTATCAAGTTGTATCTTCCTCCCACTCAATTCTTTCGAGAGAAACTCTTTCTCGAGAAAGGACCCATTTTAGCAACAAACACTTTGCGCTTGGATCTAAGATAGAGGGTTGACCCTATTATTACGTTAGGGTATTATATGAAGATGCATTTGTCCGCTTCGGGTTCGAGCTCATCAGGTTGAAAACCTTTTTCACATAAGCGTCATAGCCCCAGACATTAAGAAATGACAGCTTAGGTTTCTGCCAAACCAAAATTCATACGGTGTCATCTCAACGGACCTAGATGGTGCCCTATTTAAAGTGAATGTAGTTGTCTCTAATGCATAACCCCAAAACGATAGTGGCAAATCGATAAGAGACATCATAGTTCGCACCATATCCAATAGAGCACGACTACGACGTTCGGACGCACCATCACACTATGGTGTTCCAAGCGGCGTGAGTTGTGAAACAACTTCCACATTGTCTTAAGTTGCATACCAAACTCGTAACTCAGATATTCACCTCCACGATCATATCGTAGACATTTTATCTTCTTGTCACGATGATCTCAAACTTCACTTTGAATTTGTTTGAACCTTTCAAATGTTTCAGACTTGTGTTTCATTAAGTAAATATACACATATCTACTCAAATCATCAGTGAAGGTAGGAAAATAACGATATCCACCACACGCTACAACACTCATTGGACCGAATACATCAACATGTATCATTTCCAATAAGTCACTTGCCCGCTCCATCATACCGGAAAACGGGGTCTTAGTCATCTTGCCCATGAGTCATGGTCCGCATGTCTCAACCGATTCAAAATCGAATGAGTCCAAAGATCCATCAACATGGAGTTTCTTCATGCACTTGACACCAATATGACATTTAGCGGCAGTGCCACAAGTATGTGGTACTATCATTATTAACTTTGTATCTTTTGGCATCAATATTATGAACATGTGTATCACTACGATCAAGATTCAATAAACCATTCTCATTGGGTGCATGACCATTGAAGGTATTATTCATGTAAACAGAATAACCATTATTCTCTAACTTAAATGAATAACCCTATTGCAATAAACATGATCATGCTCAACGCAAACACCAAATAACATTTATTTAGGTTCATCACTATTCCCGAAGGTAGAGAGAGCGTGCGATGGTGATCACATCAACCTTGGAAACACTTCCAACACTCATCGTCACCTCACCCTTAGCTGGCCTCCGTTTATTCCGTAGCTTTTATTTCGAGTTACTAACATTTAGTAACCGAACCGGTATCCAATACCCAAGTGCTACTAGGAGCACCAGTAAGGTACACATCAATAACACGTATATCAAATATACTTCTGTCGACGTTGCCAGCCTTCTTATCTACCATGTATCTAGGGTTGTTCCGCTTCAGCGACTGTTCTCCTCATAATAGAAGCACTTAGTCTCGGGTTTGGGTTCAACCTTGGGTTTCTTCACTGGAGCAGCAACTGGCTTTCCATCCATGAAGTTTCCCTCCTTGCCCTTGCCCTTCTCGAAACTAGTGGTTTCACTAACCATCAACAATTGATGCTCCTTCTTGATTTCTACCTTTGCGGTGTCAAACATCGCGAACAGCTCAGGGATCATTATTTCCATCCCTGGCCTTTTATAGTTCATCACGAAGCTCTAGTAGCTTAGTGACAGTGACTTGGAGAACTATATTAATCACTATCTTATCTGGAAGATCAACTCCCACTCGATTCAAGCGATTGTAGCACCCAGACAATCTGAGCACATGCTCAACGATTGATCTATTCTCCTTCATCTTGCAGGCAAAGAATCTTGTTGGAGTTCTCATAGCTCTCAACACGGGCACGAGCCTGAGATCCCAATTTCAGTTCTTAGAACATCTCATATGTTCCGTGACGTTCAAAAAATTTTGGAGCCTCAATTATAAGCCGTAATGCATGACGCACTGAACTATCAAGTAGTCATCGGAACGTGCTTGTCAGATGTTCACAACATCTACAGACGACGCTAGTGGGGGTGGCGCACCGAGCGGTGCATTAAGGACATAAGCCTTCTGCGCAGCAATGAGGACAATCCTCAGATCACGGACCCAGTCCGCATTATTGCTACCATCATCTTTCAATTCAATTTTCTCTAGGAACGTATAAAAACAGGGGAGCTACAGCGCGAGCTATTGATCTACAACATAATTTGCAAAGTCACTTTGACTATGTTCATGATAATGAGTTCAATTAATCATATTACTTAAGAACTCCCACTCAAATTGACATCCCTCTGGTCATTCGAGTGTCACATGATCCAAATTCACCAACCCAAGTCCGATCATCACGTGAGATGAGGTGGTTTCAATGGTGAACATCTTCATGTTGATCATATCTACTATATGACTCATGTCGTGGTTTTGTCACGGCAGAGGTCCGAAGACTTAGGTTCGAGGCCATCGCTGAGGTGGTGGACTCAAAGGGGTTGGTCGAGACGAGGGACATGAGTTTACCCAGGTTCAGCCCCTCAAGAAGAGGTAAAAGCCTACGTCCTGCTTGTGTTGTATTGATTGGTGTATCGATTACAAGGGAGCGGATTCGCTTGACCTAGTTCTCGATTGATTGGTTTTCTGTCTAAGCCGCCCCAGGGTCTCACCTTTATATAGGAGGTCGAGGCCCTGGGTTACACGAGTCCCAAACCGACTCATACAACATAGTCAACCCTGCCTCTAAGCCGCCTTGCCGCCTTGGGCAAGCCGTCTCCGGGCGGCTTAACCGCCCGGGTCTCACACCATCTTCTGTCTCTGGGCCTTCATCTTGGCCCGTCTGGTAAGCCGCCATACGGCCTGGCCTTCATCTTCCGGCCCACCTTAAGGGTCTTGGCTATGAGCCGCCAGGTATGACCTGGCCCCTCCTGGGCGGGTCTTACCACGGGGTTATATCCCCAACATTAGGCCCCAAATTGATTTGAGCCTGTTCATGTCAATCTTCAAACTCACTTGGCTGTGAGTCTCACATTTTTATCACCTGAAAAAGAAAACTCATAACCCGCCGTGACGTCATGTCAAATATGCTAAAAAAGATTCTGTGACGTTCGCAACGGATCCTCTCATTAAACGGTCGGCCCGAAAATCGAGGCGCCCCCTCCGGTCAATTATCACTGCACCTCTTCGATTTTCACGCGCACTGTTGCCATCCCATCTCATAAATAGGGACCCGAGGGGCCCCCTTTCCTTTCTCTGCCGCCACCGTCTTCTTCTTCCTCCTTCAGACTCGCGCCTCTAGAGCTCTTCCGCACCGACCGGACCTCACCATCGTCCCCAAAGTTGGCCGCTGCATCAACCTGATTCGGACCAGAACCTCGCCAGCCCGTCCGCATCCGCAAGGTACCATTCCCAACCCTTGTTGAATCTGTAGTCATCTCGATTAGGATCTCCCCGAGTTCATCGGGTTTCTTTTAGTGTTCTTCGCTGTTTGTCAGATTGTTCTTCGTAATGTAGACTGCCAAGTATCCTCTTGAATCTCATATCGTTGTTTATCCATCGCGGCCGTCCGCTCGATGTCTACATCCGCTTACGATAGATCTGTTCCTCACTCTTCTCTGCGCACTGACCACCTGTTCTTCCACTGTCATTTTAGGTCATGAATATATTTCATTTTATCCCCGCCTGTAGATCTTACAGCCATGGTTGCAATATGTGAAACCTGTTTATCCATACTTAACAATATTTCTAGTATCGCCTTGTCCACTTAACCCGCCATTGCATTGCCGGCTCTCTGATAAAATACGTCGGCGGCTTAACGCCTTATCATCATGCTGACCATAGCTGCCTTACTTATTTGGTGTTTCTAACCCGCCACATTCTGCACCTTCTCGCAGTTTAACCCGCCACCATGTCACGAGCGCCCGCGTCTTGCGATTGGGTTGGCTCCGGAACCACCGAGCAGCTTCTGCTTGACTTCGTAGAAGCGGGTATCTTGCCGGCTCAGGACGTTATACATTGGCGTGTTCCAGGGCCAGAAATAAGACCTACTCCTCAGGAAGGAGAGGTTGTCATATTCACTGATCACCTCCTCCGTGGTTTTAGCCCGCCCGGGTCAGAAAATTTCCGGGACGTTCTTCACTCCTTCAAGCTTCACCCTCAAGATATAGGTCGAAACTCTGTCACCAATATGTGTCAGTTTCAAGTCCTATGCGAAGTTTACCTACAAGAAGAGCCGTCTGTTGACCTCTCTTCCGTGACTACTTTTATGTCAACCGCCAAACGGAAGTGGCGGCTGGACCAAGTTTGGAGCTTGGCGGTGTTTCTATCCAGAGACGGAGAGATTTGCCCTACCCAGCAGCTGTCTTACCAAGTCACCCCAAAGATTGGAACAAGACCTGGTTTTATTGCAAGGACACTTCTCCCAAAGAAGAGAATCCGCTGCCGGGTTACCGTCCTACCCGGCTTTGCACCTCCGGAGAAGTCCCAGACCGGATGTCCGCCGCAGAGCGAGCGAAATATGCTCCGGCCTTCGTGAAGATCAGGGCCTTAATGGCGAACGGCTTGACTGGCGTCGACTTAATCCGTTGCTGGGTTACCTGGAAAATCCTGCCACTGAGACGGCGTGATCGACTCATGTACGAATTTACGGGTGAACCAAATGACCCTCTCTGTTTCAATGCCACCCCCCTGACAGAACAAGATATCAACTCTTCCGTCAAATCACTTCTTGGCGAAAAACAAGAGACTTGTAACAAAATTGGGCTGAAACCCTTTTGCGTCAAGAACCCGGCTCCAGCAGTAAGAAACCTTTTTTAGCAAACTGCTCGTTCTTTTTCTTGACCATCTGCCTTGCTTCTTTTAACCTTTTTGAACGGCTTATGCACAGACCGGCTCTACCTTCTGGAAGAAGAAATATACTCCTCCTGTAAGGAAACCTAAGGCGGGTAAAACCCGCGGCCGTAAGAAGAACACTTCTGCTCAAGAACTGCCTGAGCTTGACGACTCGGAGGTAGAACTTGACTCCCTTGGCCGTCTCTTTATGAAACTTATTGACAACAATTTTTCATAGGAGGAAACGAGGACAAGCCATGCGGATGCCCCTAAGGTAACTTACATTTCCTCTGACTCAGAAAACTTTCCACAAGAGAAAACACGGCGGGTCATCCGGAAAGTTCCATTTTCTCATCCTCTTGCTTATTTAGACCCCAACTTTCTTTTGAAAAAGCAACAGCACAACTCCAGACGTCAGACCCGGAGCACCGGCTCTGAAGAGCTTTTGACCGGCTTACCAAACTCTCCGGCTCCTCGGAAACGGCCTGCTGAGGTACTCTTTTAACCAAGTCCAATTTTTAACACTCTTGCATTGTAGCCTTATTCTGTTTTTTATCGTCTTAACTTTTTTAGGAGACGCCTCCTTCATCAGAAGAACACTTCTGCTCAAGAACTGCCTGAGCTTGACGACTCGGAGGTAGAACTTGACTCCCTTGGCCGTCTCTTTATGAAACTTATTGACAACAATTTTTCATAGGAGGAAACGAGGACAAGCCATGCGGATGCCCCTAAGGTAACTTACATTTCCTCTGACTCAGAAAACTTTCCACAAGAGAAAACACGGCGGGTCATCCGGAAAGTTCCATTTTCTCATCCTCTTGCTTATTTAGACCCCAACTTTCTTTTGAAAAAGCAACAGCACAACTCCAGACGTCAGACCCGGAGCACCGGCTCTGAAGAGCTTTTGACCGGCTTACCAAACTCTCCGGCTCCTCGGAAACGGCCTGCTGAGGTACTCTTTTAACCAAGTCCAATTTTTAACACTCTTGCATTGTAGCCTTATTCTGTTTTTTATCATCTTAACTTTTTTAGGAGACGCCTCCTTCATCTGGCGATTCCACTGCATCCAAGCTGCCTCCTCTGAAGATCAACCCGGAGTGCGTACCTTTGTATTTGCACCATATCCTTTACCACCCTTGTCCTCTATGTAACAATCTTTTTGTTTCCAGGGCTCAAGCAAAACGAAGGAAGACAGGCGGGTCTACCGCCGCTCCTGCTACCCAAGAGCCGGAGACTGCTAAGGCGGATTCCCCTGCAACTTATGTTGAGCCTACTAAGGCTAGAAAAGATGCGCCTGAAGACGCTTCTCATCCCTCTGAGCCGACTGATGATAACATGGCCACTCCTGAGAGTCCTCCAAAGGCTGATCCTAAACCGCCCAGCCCTTCAACAGCCGCCGAAGACACAGCTCATCCAGAAGTTGTTATCACTGGGACAGGCTATCAACTCCCTGATCCTAATGTGTTAGCAAAACACACCAGCAAGGCTGAAACATTCTCACCAGAAAAACTTGATTTTGAATTCCCCGTGTTAGAAAAACTGACTGCGGATGAACTACATGCTGGTTATCTGAACTGCCTCTCGACAAGCCGTAATATGGAGTCCAAGCTTGTTGGACTAATGAAGAAAAAATATGAGGTACTCCTCTTCTCTTGCTTTTTCCTTATACCCTTATGTAGCCCCCAAGAGCTGGTTTAATATTGCAAATAGTAGACCGGGTCTTCCAATCTTTGTCATACTCCAAATAGCTTAGCTTGTAGCCCCCAAGTATCGGGTTAATATAGATATTAAGCCGGTACTTACTTGAAAACTAGATCCAAGTGTAGCCCCCAAGTCCGGGTCATTATAATAATGATGAGCCGGAGCTTTTACTGCTAAAAACTCACGAATCATAACCCCCAAGCTCCGGCTTAAAAAATGAATCGGAGAAGACTTCATTGTTTTAGAAGCGCCGTGTGTATCCCCCAAGTGCCGGCTTAACTTTACAAAGATGAGCCGGAACTTGTTTGTAGGTTGTGAGAGAAAAACACAGACATTAGCCCCCAAGTGTCAAGTAGATTGCTTGCAATCTGCTTGAGACTTGTATCATAACGACTTCATCACTCGTCGATTAATATCTCATCCTGGCGACTTAAATATCCTGAACTTTTTTGTTTTTGTGCGATATAGGAAGCTTTGGATGCGGCCGAGTCTGATCTGACTGGCCTAAAGGACAATCTTGCTTCGCAACAAGCCACCCAGTCTAAGGCGGAAGAAAAATGGCGGGGTGCCGTTGAAGAGCTTGAGAAGGTTCAAGCTGACTTTGCTGCCTTCAAAGAGACTGCTGAGTCTAAACAAGCCGCCCTGACAAAGCGCGCAGACGATGCTGACAAGCGGCTCAAGCTCGTGTCAGAAGAACTGCAAACCCTCAAGCGTCATATATCCAGGATGACTTCTGCTATCTTTGGTAAGTACTGAAAACTTAGAAAATTTCCTTGCCTTGTTGAAAACTGTGCGAGCGGCTTATAACGCCTAACTTTCCTTGCAGGTCAAAGAAGCCGCCAACTATCTTCTGACAGCTTGCTGAAGTTGAAAGCAATATATACCTTGACAGAACAGCTATACTGCGGGACCCTTTGCACCATCAAAGCCATGTTGACTGAAAAAGGCGTCCCCAAACTCATGAAGGGAGTAATAGAGGTCTTGTCCACTCTGCCCAAGCAAATTGATGAGCTCAAACGATAAGCCGCCAGAAAGGGAGCAATGGCCGCGCTAAGCCGGTCTCTGGCCTTTGCCCCTGAACTGACCGCATAAGAGATGATGGATGGCTTTCCATCCAAAAAAGATGACGGCTCAGACTTTACCGAAGCTGATTATGCCAAATGTATGAAGGCCTCCCGAGTACTCGCATCAACGCTCGTTAACGAAATTGATCTGACCTCATACCAGGCGGCTTATGGCGAGGACAGCAAACGAGTGCGCTGCCCAACTTTTGAAGCCAGGGACTTAACTCCTGCACGCCGTAAGCTACTCTTTGCTCCTGAAATTGACCCGTCTCCCCTCTTTGACGAGGCCCAGTTTGAAGCTTTAACAAACTGCACCTGGGATGTGGACAACCTTCAGATCGAAGAGGTCAAAGACCAGACGCAGGATGACCCGCCATCGAGCTGAACACGTTGCTTCTGATAAAGATGACCCGGCTTTCTGAGCCGCCGAAACTGGAAGTGCGTAAGAACTTTAAGTCCGTTGCACTTTGGGCTCCCTGGAGAGCTTTGTAATAGGCATAGAAAAACTTGATTGCCTCAGCCGTGCCACTTTATGCACTTTTATCTGTCTTGTGTTCTGCTTGCAACATCTTTCGTCATGCCTCACGGCGGCTCATCTTAGGATATAAGACCTGCAAAAACAAACAAGACAGAATATGTTCTGTATTGCTGTGAGGGCGGCTTGAAAAAACACAACCCGGAGATGTTAAATCCTTTATGATCTTGCTTTTGCTTTCTTTTTCAAAAACTCATATGCCGGCTCTCCTGGCATGAACTCGTTGTTTGAACTCTTAACAGTACAGGGTCTCTAGTGAGAGTGACCATCAACTCCTTTGAGCGGCTCAGGGTCTCTAGGCGAGATTAACTGGTAAGAACACAACGAACCATAGAGAGGCGCAGCTGGGCATGAGTACCCCCCGGGCCCATAAGCTACTTCTCACGTGACATAAATCCGTTGTTCGAACCTTAAACAGTGCAGGGTCTTTAAAAGAGTAATTGTTTCAGAGTATGAACGGGCCACATAGCGGAGAGTATGCAGCAGATGGGTGAGTTTATCCTCGCTTTCCGTAAGCCGGCCCTCACGTGACAAGAGCCGCTGGTTTAACCTTGACCAGTACACGGTCTCTAGTGAGAGTGACTGTCAAATATTTTGAACAGCTCAGGGTCTCTAATCGAGATTAACTGGCAAGAGTTCGGTGGGTCACCTAGCGGAGCAACAGCAGCATACAGGCAGGTTTAACTCAAACTTGTGGTGGCTGAAGAGCCGATCAAGAGGGTGTGTAAGCTAAACCCGGCGGGTTGGAAGCCCCCAAATGACCTTGTTGACGGAGTCAACTTTTTGGGTATATAACCCGGCCTTACGGTGGCTGAAGAGCCGATCAAGAGGGTGTGTAAGCTAAACCCTGTCGGGTTAGAAGCCCCCAAATGACCTTGTGGTTGTGTCCACTTTTGCACAATCTGAAACGCATAAACGGCAGAGGCCCCGACTTGGTAAACTTATCCACCGCCACCAAAAGGTGGGTCTTCTTGTCTTTAGTTCTCTTGAAGGGCCCGACCATATCAAGCCCCCAGACCGCAAATGGCCAGGTAATTGGAATCATCCGCAATTCTTGAGCTGGTATGTGAGCACGTCGCCCGAACTTCTTACATCCATCACACTTGGTGACCAAGTCCTCTGCATCCTTATGAGCCGTCTGCCAGAAGAAACCATGCCGGAAAGCCTTGGCCACCAAAGATTTTGAGCCGGCGTGATGACCGCAATCGCCGACGTGGATTTCATTTAAGATCTCCTTACCCTCTTCAGGAGAAATACAACGCTGAAAAACGCCAGTGACGCTGCGCTTATGTAACTCGCCATTGACGATAGTTATGGATTTAGATCGCCTTATGATTTGTCTCGCCAAGGTCTCGTCCTCGGGCAACTCGCCGCGAGTCAAGTACGCTAGGTAAGGCAACGTTCAGTCAGGGATAACATGCAGAGCCGCCACCAGCTGCCCCTCCGGGTCAGGTATAGCCAGATCCTCCTCTGAAGGTAGCTTAACAGACGGGTGATACAACACATCCAAGAAAACGTTAGGCGGTACCGGCTTACGCTGAGAGCCCAGTCTTGACAATGCATCAGCCGCCTCGTTCTTGCAACAGTCAATATGATCCACCTGATAATCCTTGAAGTGACCAGAAATGATGTCCACCGCCTGACGATAAGCCGCCATCCGCGGGTCTTTGGAATCCCATGTGCCTGAAACTTGCTGAGCCACGAGGTCTGAATCGCCGAGCCATCTAACCCGGCTCAGGTTCATCTCCTTAGCCACACGGAGGCCATGAAGCAAAGCCTCATACTCAGCTGCATTGTTAGTACAAGGAAACATCAGCCTTAACACATAACAGAACTTGTCACCTCTAGGGGAAGTTAAGACAACTCCAGCCCCTGACCCTTCCAATTGCCTGGATCCATCAAAGTGAATTGTCCAATACGTGTTATCCGGCTTCTCCTCGGGCGACTAACACTCTGTCGAGTCGTTTATAAAGTCCACCAGGGCCTGAGACTTGACAGCCGTGCGAGGTACATATTTCAGATTAAGAGGCCCAAGATCCAATGCCCACTTAGCAACCTGCCAGTGGCTTCTCTTTTTTGGATTATGTCTCCCAACGGGGCAGAACTAACGACGGTGATATGGTGTCCCAGGAAGTAATGCTTCAACTTACGATTTGCCATGAACACCCCATATATCAGATTCTGCCAATGTGGGTACCTTTGCTTGGATTCTATCAGGACTTCACTGACGTAGTAAACCGGCCTCTGAACCGGGTATTCCTTGCTTGTCTCCTTACGCTCCACAACAATCGCGGCGCTGACTGCCCCGTTGTTAGCCGCCATGTAGAGGAGCAAAGGTTCCTTCTCAGCCGGAGCGGCCAAGATCGGCGGCTCAACCAGCTTCTTTTTGAGTGCCTCAAACGCCTCATCCGCCGCCTTACTCTAGACAAAGTCGTCCGTCTTCTTCATCATCTAATACAGAGGAATAGCCTTCTCGCCTAGGCGGCTGATGAAGCGGCTTAAAGCGGCAATACGACCCGCCGAACGCTGTACATCATAGACGCTCGCCGGCTTATACAACGACGTGATGGCCTTTATTTTGTCCGGGTTAGCCTCAATACCTCGCTCTGAAACCAAGAAACCCTGGAGTTTGCCTACAGGAACTCCAAAGACGCACTTGGCCAGGTTAAGCATCATCCTGTAAACCCGTAAGTTATCGAACGTTTCCTTCAGGTCGTCGTGTAGAGTCTCCTTCTTCCTTGACTTGACCACAATATCATCCACATAAGCATGAACATTGCGCCCAATTTGACCATGAAGACAGTTCTGCACACAACGCTGGTAAGTCGCCTGGGCACTCTTGAGCCCGAAAGGCATAGACACATAGCAGAAAGCTCCAAAAGGCGTAATGAAAGCCGTCTTCTCTTGGTCTTTAACTGCCATCTTGATCTGATGATACCCTGAATAAGCATCCAGGAAGCACAGACTCTCACAACCCGCCGTTGCGTCAATGATTTGATCAATGCGGGGGAGAGCAAGCGGGTCAATTGGACACACCTTGTTAAGATCCGTGTAATCCACGCACATACGCCACGTGCCGTTCTTCTTGAGTACCAATACCGGGTTAGCAAGCCACTCTGGGTGAAACACTTCAACGATGAACCCTGCTGCCAAGAGCCGGGCCACCTCTTCCCCAATAGCTTTGCGCCTCTCCTAATTAAACCGGCGGAGAAATTGTTTGACCGGCTTAAATTTAGGATCCACATTAAGGTGATGCTCAGCGAATTCTCTCAGTACACCCGGCATGTCAGAAGGTTTCCATGCAAAGATGTCCCAATTCTCATGGATGAATTCGATGAGCGCGCTTTCCTATTTGGGATCCATATTGGCCCCAATAGTGAACTGCTGTGATGA
Source organism: Elymus sibiricus (assembly GCA_039707655.1). Taxonomy (NCBI): domain Eukaryota; kingdom Viridiplantae; phylum Streptophyta; class Magnoliopsida; order Poales; family Poaceae; genus Elymus; species Elymus sibiricus. The sequence goes on along the minus strand of CM077665.1, from coordinate 211,593,711 downwards.
GTCGCCCGGCGTAAAATCCACCGTCTTGTTATCTTCCGCCACAAACTTGAGGGGCGGCTCAGATTCTGTGTTAGGCTTCTTCAGTGGAGTCATATCTGCCGGGTCAACATTTTCCTTATAAAACTTGAGCTCCGCCTCAGCACAACTTGACTCTGCGTAAGCTGCATCGCCTTCCTCACACTCAAGAGCTGTCTTCCGATCACCATGCACAGTAATCGTTCCTTTTAACCTGGGCATCTTGAGCTGCAAGTAAACATAGCAAGGTCCAGCCATGAACTTGGCGTAAGCCGGCCGTCCAAACAGAGCGTGGTATGGGCTCTTGATTTTGACCACCTCAAACCATAAGGACTCCACCCTGTAGTTGAATTCATCACCAAAAGCTACCTCCAAGGAAATCTTTCCCACTGGATAAGCCGACTTTCCGGGCACCACACCATGAAAAACTGTTGAAGAGGGCGTAAGATCCTTGTCAAGCAAATTCATCCGGCGGAAAGTGTCATAATACAGGATGTTGATGCTACTGCCACCATCCATGAGTACTTTGGTGAACACATATCCTCCCACTTGGGGAGCGACTACCAAAGCCAATTGCCCCGGGTTATCAACACGTGGCGGGTGATCCTCCCTGCTCCAAGTTATATCATATTCAGACCACTTCAAATATTGTGGGAGAGCCGGCATGACCGCATTGACTGCCCGCTTGCGCACCTTCCGGTCTCGCTTGTCGAGGCTGGTTGTAAAAACATGATACTGCCCTCCATTAAGCTGCTTGGGGTTACTCTGATACCCGGATTGGTTATTCTGCTGCTGACTTCCACTGCCAGACTGTTGATGATGACCTTCTTGACTGCCTTGACCCTGGTAACCGGATCCTGAGCCGCCAGTGCCAAAGCCGGCTCCTAAACCGCCCGGCCCTGAGCCTCCTGACGGACCATTACCGTTATTACGATGCTGTTGAAGGCTGTAATCCTGAAACTGCCGCATAATACTGCAGTCCCTCCATGTATGGCCTGCCGGCTTATAGGGACGACTGTGCTCTGGACAAGGTTTATTGAGCATCTCTTCTAGGTTGAAAGGAGCTTTACCCTTGTTAAAGGGCGGCCTGAAGTTCCCATTGCCCTTAGCATGATTGTTCCCAGCGCTGGTGTTCGCCACCAATTCTGACCCGCCGTCCGGGTTCTTCCGCTTGCCCGGGTTGCTGTTTCCAGCCGCGTTTTGCTGTTGACCCTTGCCATTGTTATTTTTCTTACCCTGGGCCGATCTCTCATCATCGGAGCCAGGATCTTTCGTGTTGTCAGAGTCGGCATACTTGGTGAGAGCCGCCATGAGCTCCCCCATGACTTGGCATGAGCGTTTGAGCCGGCCAAGCTTCTGCTTCAAGGGCGTAAAGTGGCAATTCTTCTCTAGAATCAAAACTGCTTGAGCCGCCGTAATGTGTTCAGAAGAGTGGATGATGGTTGAGACCCGCCGGACCCAGTGATGAGCCGACTCGTCCTCACGCTACACACAATGGTCCTAATCCACAATCGTCGTGGGCTGCTTGCACGTTCCCTGGAAAGTTTTGATGAACTTTGCTTTTAATTCGGCCCATGAATTAGTGGTGTTGGGTGGCAAGCCCTTCAACCACGTGCGAGCTGGCCCTTCTGTTGACACACGAACGCGTCGCGCATACCCTCGACGCCGGGGGTGATGCACCGCAGCTCACGTCGAAGGAGGCCCGTCCGGAAGCGCGGTACGCAAGCAATCCGGCGGGCGCTTTTGAAACCCGACGCACTGCTTCTCCGGGATGGAACCCGTCAGGAGTCACGGATGGATGATGGGCTGCCCTAGGTCGATTCGCTCGCCCCTAGGGCCTCGAGGTTCGCCGTCCTGCAAGAAGAAGAACGAACGAAGAACGGGAAGAAAGATACAAGGGAGAGGGATAAAAGTAGGGTAAAAAGATGTAGATGTGTTTGTTCGATTGTGTGTTGTTTCAATCGGCCATCACCTCTTCTATTTAAGACGGGGTTGGACTTCCCGTACAAGACATGGACCCAAATTTCCGTCCAAAGGGTCAAAAATACTAGCCAAACTCGGACTCTTCAAAATCTGTCCGAATCTGCGTGAACGGCAAGCGGTTGTACCGCTTCTTGGCACGGTAGTACCGCCCAAGCGGTACTTCCGGGTACTAGTACCGCGCCACTTCCGCGCGGGTGTCCAGAAGTGTTTTTTAAGCGGTAGTAGGGCGGTAGTAGAAGCGCGGTAGTACCGCTCGAGCGGTACTACCGCTTATGGGAGCGGTACTACCGCCCTCTACTATAGCAGCATCTTATAACGGCTGTAACTTTTGCATACGATCTCGGATTGAGACGATTTTTATATCAAAATCGACCGATTCGACGAGACGAAGACAATACGTGTCGATCATTTTCTCATATGAGGTCGTCTTGGGGGCTTAATCAGCCGAATAGTGTTCTGGATACAAAATCTCAGTACTTCGAACACAACTTCGGCCTTAGAGATGAGATCGGATGGCTATGGCCCAAATATCAAAATTTCTCCTTTCGACGATACGGAACTTCCTCACTTTGAGCACTTTTCCATTTGAGGCCTTCTTAATTATGTTTTTGACCATGCCAAAATCTGGTGTCAACACATGCCCCCCTGTTTTTCGGCAAAACTTGTGTGCCGAAAAATAACTTGCACAATGCTTTTTCTAAGGACGATGTCAACACTCCATCGGCCATTTATGTTCTTAGGGCGATAATCATATATCGGTCATGTTTGCTCTTAGGGCGATAATCATATATCGGCCATGTTTGTTCTTAGGGCGATAATCATATATCGGCCATTGCCTATTTAGGCTTCTTGCCACACACTCGGGTGGTACTTCTTAAAATATTTGCCATTAAGAGCTTGAGGCAGCAATGTTCCTTGTATGGATTCCACCAAATATGAATTTTCGGGAACTATTCTTGCAATCCCGAAAGGACCTTCCCAACTTGGAGACCACTTCCCGAATTTTTTGTCTTTCGAACCAATTGGTAGAATCACCTTCCACACGAGGTCGCCAACCTTTGTTGCACCATGCCTTGAGATTCTATGCGCCCACAAAGCCTCGGACAATAGCTCATGCCATGTTCTTGGATTATCCTCAATCTTCTTCTTGTTGAGCTTGATCAATATCTTATTGCTAGACTCAGCTTGTCCATTGGCTTGAGCATACTACGGGGAGGAATTGAGCAACTTTATCTTATATGATTCGGCAAATTCTCTAACTTGATGTGACATGAAAGATGAACCTTGATCCGTAGTTAATGTTTGCGGAATACCAAATCTATGAATAATGTGCTCACTTATGAATTGAATTACCTCCGTATGTGCCATATTCTTGAGAGGTACTACTTCAGACCATTTAGTAAAATAATCAGTTGCCACCAACACGAACCGATGCCCCTTTGAAGAGGAAGGATGAATTTCTCCAATAAAGTCTAATCCCCAACCTCTAAAAGGCCACGGCTTGATAATCGGATGTAACATAGCAGCGGGAGCCAACTGAATATCACCAAACTTTTGACAAGCTTCACATCCTTTATAATACCTGAAGCAATCGTTGATCATCGTCGGCCAATAAAATCCAGCACGTCGTAATAACCACTTCATCTTGGGGGCCGACTGATGAGTGCCGCAAATTCCTTCATGAACCTCTCCCATAGCAATTCTCGCTTGGTCTTCGTCCAAACACTTCAAGAGAACATCTTCAACCGTTCGGCGATAAAGACCATCGTCTCTCATTGTATATTTGAAAGCCATGCGCCGAACAGCCCTGTCCACCCTTCCAGTCGGATTGCACAAGTAATCAATAATGGGCTTCCTCCAGTCATGATTTTCATCTGCACTAGATTTATTGTTAGTGACCGAATCAGTGGGCTCTGGTTCGGTCTCTCCTATGTTAGCAAGACAAGACATCGGCTTTAGAAAGATATGAAACATGCCATGATCGACATGATAGCCGGATGCTTGTTGTGCCAACTCGTTTGCTCTCCAATTATCATGTCTAGATATATGAGCAATGCTAAAATGATCCAAAGTAGAAATTATATCTATACATTTATCAAGATAAACATTAAGTGATTCGTCTAAACATTGAAAAACTTTGGATACTTGTTGTACTACTAATAACGAATCACCAAAAGCCTCAATATGTGTAGCACCTATAGCAAGCAACATCTCTAAGCCGAATAACAATGCTTCATATTCGGCTTGATTATTTGTGCAAAAATATTCTAAGCGGCATGAGGCTTCAAAAACAGCACCATGAGGAGATATATAAGCAATACCAACACCTTGGCCGTTGCTACAAACTGAACCATCAAAATATAATCTCCATGGTACTAATGAGACAAGGTTTATATCAATATCTTGCTTGTCATTAATCCGATGCTCAACGATAAAATTAGCAACAATTTGGCCTTTCATGGATTTTAGAGACTCATAAGCCAAATCATACTCAATTAAAGCATACGCCCATTTACCAATTCTACCACTAAGAATTGGTCTATGCAACATGTATTTAATGACATCGGTTTGACAAGCTACTATGCAAGCACTTGGTACTAGATAATGTCTCAATTTTGTGCAAGCATAGTACAAGCATAGGCATAATTTTTCAATAAATGTATACCTTGTCTCGGCATCCAATAGGCGTCGGCTCAAATAAGTGATAGCATGCTCTTTTCCTTCGGATTCTCGAGTCAAAACAGCTCCAATAACGCCTTCCTCGGCTGCAATGTAAAGTCTAAAGGGCTCTCTATGCTTGGGCGCCTTCATCACCGGAGGAGTGCACAAATAATTCATAATCATATCAAATGCTTCTTGTTGTTTTGCCCCCAAGTAAAATCAACATCATTCTTCAACCGAAGGATATGAGTAAATGCATCAACCTTCCCTGACAAATTAGCTATGAACCTCCTCAAATAATTGACCTTGCCAAGGAATTTTTGCATATCTCTCTTGCATGTTGGAGCCTCCACTTTTTGTATAGCTTCTATCTTTTTGGGATCAATCTCTATGCCATCTTCATGAATAATGAAACCCCAAAACTTACCAGCCGACACGCCAAACGCACACTTCAAAGGATTCATCTTCAGCCCATATTTCTTCATCCTCTCAAAAGCTAAACGCAAATCGGCTAAGTGACATTCAAAAGCATCCGATTTGACAACAATATCATCAATATATACTTCAAGTATAACACCGAGTAAATCATGAAAGATCAAATTCATAGCCCTTTGATATGTGGCGCCGACATTCTTCAATCCAAAGGTCATCACTGTCCACTCAAATAATCCAAGGAAACCGGGGCACCGAAAAGACGTTTTGGACATGTCCTCTTCGGCCATGAAAATTTGGTTGTACCCCGCATTAACATCAAGAAAGCTAATAACCTTATGTCCAGAAGCATCATTAATAAGCATGTCGGCTATAGGCATAGGATACTCATCTTTGGGCGTAGCTCTATTCAAATCTCTGAAATCAATGCACACCCTCAACTTGCCGGAGCCTTTCTTTTCCACTGGCACAATATTAGAAATCCACTCGGCATACCTGGGGATGAATTCCATGGTAAAGGTATCAATGGCATGGTTGAAGAATATGAATGATGTGCTAACCGAAGATTATTTTTTGTGGACGAAAACCTTCGGCTTAATTTCTTATGAGATTCTTTCTCCTTCTTCACTTTTGTTGTACTTGTTACAATAGAAGCTTGCACATTATTTTCTGTTTGACTGCTCTTCTTGGGAACCCATGCCATGTTCTTCTTTCTCAGTTCATGTGCACTAAGCTTTTGTAATTCCTTCTTTTGCCAATACGATAAGCCGAGTGGGCACCTCAGCTGTGATTCTTGTTCAAGTAATGGCAATTCTTTTCTAACCTTGTGCACTCTCATCTTTTTTTGTTCAGATTTGGCATGTTGATTTTGAACATTTGCTTGCTCGACTTCTTTGCCTTTAGTAGCCAATGTTAACACTTTAATTGGCTCTTTATCATTTAAAATAAAATCTGAAGTGGCACACGTACGACCATCTTTTTTGACTCGATATACTTGCCTGACCACCTCTTTCTTCTTTCTTGAGCTCCGGACCGATTCCTTTTGAGTGAAACGGTCTTGGTTATGTAATTGTTCATCAAATGTTGATCTTCTTGGAGCTGCATAATTTTGATGAGATGGTTCAAAATAAGATGAATAATGTGCCCTTGAATTATACCTGTCCTGTGGTGGATATTGATTCGTATAAGCATATGGAGGTATCCATGGCATTGGCATTGACGTCCCAAAATATGGATATGAATACGACGCATTGAAATTTCCCTTCTGCCAATACCGTTCTTTAGATTCGCGCCTAGGGGTAATCTTGATGATTTTGAATTGCTTGGCCGATAAGCAATCTTTTCCTCACTTATCTTCTGATATTTTTCCAATAGCTGCGCGAAAGTGACTTTCGGCTTTTTACCTTTGCGTTTATTTCGGCCTTTGCTTTCTTTGGTTGTGCTTGCATCGATCATTGGATTTTCTTGTTGCCCCCCAGTGCTTGGCGTCTTCACCGTAACTTTGATAGAACCATTGCCTTCAAGAATATCATCATTGTACTCATGAATAATTTTTGCACTTGAAAGCTTGATCCCATCACCTGCAGCTTTTACCTTCTTGTCTTTAAATGGATCGGCTTGAAGCAGCCGATGCAAAATCTTTTTGCCATCAGGACCAATAGGAATAGCCTGGTCATCCCTTGGTGTTTTAACAAGTCTCAATCGTCCGCTATCAATGGCCGATTTAACTATTTGACGAAACATATTGCAGTCCTCAAAATTATGCTTGAACGAATCATGCAACTTACAATACATTCGTCCTTGGATTGATGGCTTTACACGGTGATCAAGAATTCTAATATAATCATTTTTCAGCAACAAATCAAAAATCTGATCACACATGTTTGAATTGAAGGTAAACCTTTTATTTTCTAGCCGATCTTGCTGTGAGAACGGCTTTGGAGTTAAGCAAACGAATGGTTCAGATTTGGCACCCCATTCGGCTATGCATTGTGTATCACACTCTATCTCCGATGACTTTGGATACGATATTGCAATAGCATCGGTTTTCTCAAAAGATTCAAACCTTGGCTTTATGTTTCTGAAATCAAAACTGTTATAACATATATGTCTCATTTGAGACCAAATGCAAGCCAAGTATGAAATAAGCAAAGCTACCCATGCATATATAAACTTTAAATAAGACAATGGGAAGTACTTTGACTGCGATAGTAAATCTTTATCGGTCTCTATAAATGGTGCAATGGGTTGACCAATATGCTTTATAACAATTTTGTTGCTAACAAGTAAATCACCCTCCTTCATTGGTCTTTCAAAAGTATTTATGATAATTTTTCCAATAGATGCATCAACAATAAAGTTGTGACCAAATCTAAAAATAGGTAAATCACTTGGTAGACATACCTCTTTATACACGTTGGGAGAGTATGATGGTTGTAACACTTGAATAATACTTTGATCCACTTTTGAATGACTCTCCAACGCTTTATCCTCATCTTTTCCTTGATTCCATGCTTCATCACTCGAATGATCTTCAAGTGAACTTTGCTCAGCTGCACGCTTGTGTTCTTGATGTTCATCATTAACCAAACTTTGTTCGGCCATATTACTTTGTTCTTGATGCTCATCAATTTCCTTGGCACGGAACTCGTAGGGCAGGAAATAGGTTCCCTCAACTTCAGAAGAATCAAGCACAGCTGTTTTGTGCTTGGCATGCCCTTTCTCAAGGGAGCTTCCCTCTTTGGATTTGATGGATTCGGAATACATACTAGTTGATTCGGCTTTTCCAGCCGAAGAACTTTCACTCTTTGAATCATCATTCTTTTCATTGGCTCCTATAATTGGCAAGACTTCTTCTGTAGTTGATTCGGTACATGTAATGTTTGATTCGGCCTTTTCAATAACCGAAATAACTTTGTTACCTGAATCAATACTTTTCTGTTTTTGAATTTGCAAGGCTTCTCGCTCTTGTCTAATTTTAGCCCACATCTCTGCTTGGTGAGCTTTAAATTTTTTCATCTCAATTTCTATCCAATCCTCATGAGATTGCCCCCCAATGCTTTGAGACTCTTTCGGCAATGAAACTTGAGTGTTGCCAAAACTTTGCAATTGTTTAGGGGGTATATAGCATGCTGCAACAATAGGTGAAGACATATGCATTGGTGTAGAACTATATTTTTCCTCGCATAGTCTATCAATTGGCAATGATTCATCTTCATACAAAACTCTAGCTTTTATTGCATCATAATCAGGAAACAACCCCTTTTCATGTTGTTCAAGGCAAAGAGCACTAATCCTGTTATTTTGGGCTAGCCTCTTTTTTAACGAAGCCACGTCAGCTTCTGTAAGGAATTGCTCCATAGTATTTTCATATTCTTTCGGCAATGAGGTGTTGCCGAAATTTTGCAATTGTGTAGAGGATGCATTATATGCTACAACATTAGATGAAGGCATGTATGCTCCTGCAAATTTATCACTTATTCGGCTATGACCATGAAGGTGTGAAGTCGAATTATGAATATCAACAGTTGCATACTGTGCTGACACATTACTAGTATGAGGTGTAGCATATGATGGTTGATGGTAATTGGCCGAATAACTAGTAGTAGCATAGCCAATTCCACTATCCACCGGCACATTTGAATTAACATATTGCAAGTTAGGTGCCGATGAATAAAAAGGTGAAACACTTTTTTGCATATTATTGAAAGTTCCAACATGAGGTGTTTCAACTTGATTAACCAAACTCATCATGTTGTTCATCGGCATATGGATTTCTGGAGTTGCCGATGCATGAGAGTTGGAATACATATGGTGCATGTTACTAGTATCATAAGAAGTTGAAGCTTGTAAATTACTTTGAATCGGCCCTTGCACATAATTAGATGTATAATTGACAAAACTAGGGTTGGCCGATAGAGCATACTCATTGAACGATCTAGTAACACCATATGAATTATTTGCATCTACATGAGGGGATTGAGTATTCATATTACCTTTGTAGATTGCTAACCCTAGAAGACGATATCTTCGTAGCAAGAACGGGCCGGAGACCGTTCGAAGCTTCGTCCCCAGCGGAGTCGCCAAAAAGTGTGTTGACACATGAACGCGTCACGCGTACCCTCGACGCCGGGGGTGATGCACCGCAGCTCACGTCGAAGGAGGCCCGTCCGGAAGTGCGGTACGCAAGCAATCCGGCGAGCGCTTTTGAAACCCGACGCACCGCTTCTCCGGGATGGAACCCGTCAGGAGTCACGGATGGATGATGGGCTGCCCTAGGTTGATTCGCTCGCCCCTAGGGCCTCGAGGTTCGCCGTCCTACAACAAGAAGAACGAACGAAGAACGAGAAGAAAGATACAAGGGAGAGGGATAAAAGTACGGTAAAAAGATGTAGATGTGTTTGTTCGATTGTGTGTTGTTTCAATCGGCCATCACCTCTTCTATTTAATAGGGGGTTGGACTTCCTGTACAAGACACGGACCCAAATTTCCGTCCAAAGGGTCAAAAATACTAGCCAAACTCGGACTCTTCAAAATCTGTCCGAATCTGCGTGAACGGCAAGTGGTAGTACCGCTTGTTGGCACGGTAGTACGGTACTTCCGGGTACTAGTACCGTGCCACTTCCGCGCGGGTGTCCAGAAGTGTTTTTAAGCGGTAGTAGGGCGGTAGTAGAAGCGCGGTAGTACCGCTTATGGGAGCAGTACTACCGCCCTCTGCTATAGCAGCATCTTATAACGGCTGTAACTTTTGCATACGATCTCGGATTGAGACGATTTTTATATAAAAATCGACCGATTCGACGAGACGAAGACAATCCGTGTAGATCATTTTCTCATATGAGGTGGTCTTGGGGGCTTAATCAGCCGAATAGTGTTCTGGATACAAAATCTCAGTACTTCGAACACAACTTCGGCCTTAGAGATGAGATCGGATGGCTATGGCCCAAATATCAAAGTTTCTCCTTTCGACGATATGGAACTTCCTCACTTTGAGCACTTTTCCTTTTGAGGCCTTCTTAATTATGTTTTTGACCATGCCAAAATCTGGTGTCAACACCCTCCAGCATCATGATGAAATATTTGGCACATACTGCATCACTGACGTCTAACATCTCCATGGCCAGCTCATAGCTTTCAATCCAAGCCTCTGGAGGTAGGTGAGCAGTATAATTGGGCACCTTGCGAGGACCCTTGAAATCCTTCGGCAGACGCTCATTCCGCAAAGCCGGCACCAAGCACGGCACTCCCACAGCCCTGGAGGTTACTCCTGCTCCTACTGAGACGGAAGGTGCAACTGTGGGTTCCTGATAAGCCGGCGCCGCCGCCAGAGCCGCTGCCTCTCGCTGTGCTCTTGCCCGATCCACTAGCGCCTGAGCATCCAGAGCCGCCCGATCAACTCGCGGCGGGTTCCGATGTCGATCACTGCTAGAGACCGCCGGCGACTCATAACGCCGGCTGTAGCTACGGCTGGGGATGGGGGTTGAATGCACGCGACTCCGGCTATATGTGTATTTCTCCTACTGGGCCACCGCCGTCTACAGGTATTCGATGGCATTCCGCACCTCCTCTGCGAAGGGCACCTCATCGGGGATCGGGATTGTACCAAGCCTGGTTGCCGCTGCCACCATGTTCTCTGCCGGGTTAGAATAATGACCTGGCGGGGTTGGAAAAGACTGTGGTAGGGTTTGGTTCCGTCGGGGCGGGTCTGGCTGTTGATGCTGAACCGCCGCCCGGCTTCTGGGTACTTCCGCCATCCGGGTTACGGTCAAAGGCACATTCCGTCCCGTCCCTGGCGTGTTAAAAAGATTTCTGGCTTCATACTGATCCGGCAAACGGGATTGATGCCTCATCCGATGAACCGCCGCTGCAGACTGCTGCTCTAGCTCAAGGCGGAAAGCATCCGCCCTAAGGCGCTCCGCCTCAGCATCCATCTGAGCCTTCAGCGCATTGATTTCCCGTTGGACTCCGGCCATCTGGTTCTTCAATCTCGTGATCTCCGTGTTACGGGCCGCTTGGTTTTCAGCAGTAACCTCAGTTTCCATCAGGGTTGTAAGCTCGTTCATCAGATCCAGAAGAACCTAAGACGGCGGCCTGCCAGCCCCAGACCCAATCGCATCGGCGGCTGTGCTGCTAGGGGCCGGCGCTGAACCTGCCATGAAGACGGCAGCGCGGTTCGGCGGCTCATAATCCTCCGGCTCATGATATTCTGACTCGGGGTAATGCACGACGTAGCCCCCAAGCCCACCATTGTGAAGCTGATAGATCGATTCCGTCTCTCCGCTCGAGGATCCATCCTCTGAGCAGATGAGAGTTTCTTCCCGCGACATAGAACCTTCAAGCTCCATGCCCTGGGTGAAGCCGACGAAGACATGCGTCCTGCCCGGGTTAGCACGGGCGGGTTGCACGTGTCGGGCCGGCTCGACGATGTTGGGGCAGATGTCCGGCCCGGGTTTAGATCCGCCGATCTTGCCGATGAAGACGTGGATTCCGCCGAAGGGGACCCGGAACCCATACTCGATTGAGTCGGTCTCAGGGCCCCAGCCGGCGTCGTCGATGTAGAACTTGCCGTGGCGACTCTTGGTCATCCTGCCAACGGCGTATCCCTCGATCCCTGGGAGAGAGCCCTTTGAGAACTCAACACCACCGATCCCTAGCCCCACGGTGGGCGGCAACTGTCGTGGTTTTGTCACGGCAGATGTCCAAAGACTTAGGTTCGAGGCCATCGCTGAGGCGGTGGACTCAAAGGGGTTGGTCGAGACGAGGGACACGAGTTTACCCAGGTTCAACCCCTCAAGAAGAGGTAAAAGCCTACGTCCTGCTTGTGTTGTATTGATTGGTGTATCGATTACATGGGAGCGGATTCGCTTGACCTAGTTCTCGATTGATTGGTTTTCTGTCTAAGCCGCCCCAGGGTCTCACCTTTATATAGGAGGTCGAGGCCCTGGGTTACATGAGTCCCAAACCGACTCATACAACGTAGTCAACCCTGCCTCTAAGCCGCCTTGCTGCCTTGGGCAAGCCGTCTCCGGGCGGCTTAACCGCCCGGGTCTCACACCATCTTCTGTCTCTGGGCCTTCGTCTTGGCCCGTCTGGTAGGCCGCCATACGGCCTGGCCTTCATCTTCCGGCCCACCTTAAGGGTCTTGGCTATGAGCCGCCAGGTATGACCCGGCCCCTCCTGGGCGGGTCTTACCACGGGGTTATATCCCCAACAACTCATGTTCGACCTTTCGGTCTCTTGTGTTCCGAGGCCATGTCTGTACATGCTAGGCTCGTCAAGTTTAACCCGAGTGTTCCGCACGTGCAACACTGGCTTGCACCCGTTGTATGTGAACGTAGAGTCTATCACACCCAATCATCACGTGGTGCTTCGAAACGACGAACTTTCGCAAAGGTGCGCACTCGGGGAGAACACAATTTTATCTTGAAATTTAAGTGAGGGATCACCTTATAATGCTACCGTCGTCCTAAGCAAAATAAGATGCATAAAAGGATTAACATCACATGAAAATCATAAGTGACATGATATGGCCATGAACTTGTGCTTTTGATCTCCATCTCCAAAGCACCGGCATGATCTCCATCGTCACCAGCATGACACCATGATCTCCATCATCTTGATCTCCATCAACGTGTCTCCATGAGGTTGTCGCGCCAACTGTTGCTTCTACGACTATTGCTAACTTATAGCGATAAAGTAAAGCAAAAACGGCGAAAATAAATTAAAGACAACCCTATGGCTCCTGCCTGTTGCCGTACTCATCAACATGCAAGTCAATATTTAACTATTACAACATGATCATCTCATACATCAAATATATATCACATCATGTCTTTGGCCATATCACATCACAACATACCCTGCAAAAACAAGTTAGACGTCCTCTAATTGTTATTGCATGTTTTACGTGGCTGCTATGGGTATCTAGCAAGAACGATTCTTACCTACGCAAAACCACAATGGTGATACACAAATTGCTATTCAACCTTCTACAAGGACCGCCTCAATCAAATCCGATCCAACCAAAGTGGGAGAGACAGACACCCGCCAGCCATCTTTATGCAACAAGTTGCATGTTAGCGATGGAACCGGTCTCTCGTAAGTGTACGAGTAAGGTTGGTCCGAGCCGCTTCATCCCACAATACCGCTGAACCAAGAAAAGACTAAGGGAGGAAGCAATCTGAATATCAACGCCCACAAACTCCTTTGTGTTCTACTCAAGATCTCATGTATGCATAGACCTGGCTCTAATGCCACTGTTGGGGAACGTTGCATGGGAAACAAAATGTTTCCTACGCAGACGCAAGATCTATCCATGGTGATGAGCATCTATGAGAGGGAGAGTTGGATCTACATACCCTTGTAGATCGCTAAGCGGAAGCGTTAAGAAACGCGGTTGATGTAGTCGAACGTCTTCGCGATCCAATCACGATCCGTCCATGAACTCCCGATCAAGTGCCGAACGGACAGCACCTCCGAGTTTAGCACACGTGCGGCTCGGCGGCGTACTCTCCTTCTTGATCCAGCAAGCGAGAGAGAGGGGGTAGATGAGATCGGGACCAACACGACGGTATGGTGGTGGTGGTGACAGCGGAATTCCGGCAGGGCTTCGCCAACCGCGTACCGGTGAAACATGGGAGGAGTTGGGAGAGGTAACGGGCAAGGGTCGAAGGGTGGCTGCCCCCAATGCCTCCCCACCTTTATATAGGCGTGGAGGGGGCTGGTGGCTTGCCCTCCAAGGCCCTAGGGTCATTGGCCAAAGGGGGAGGAAGGAAATCCCACCTTTCCTTCCCCACCGATTGCTATCCCCCCTTTTTTAGGGATCCTGATCTTATCCCCTTGGGATATGAATCTTTTCCTTTTAAGGGAGGATCTTGGTGCGCCTAGACCAGGGTTGTGGGGACTTTCCCCACTACCCATGTTCATGTGGGTCCCCCATGCAGGTGGGCCCCACTCCGGAACCTTCTAGAACCTTCCCGGTACAATACGAAAAAACTTGAACTTTTTCCGGAACCCCGATAACAACTTTCCATATATGAATCTTTACCTCCGGACTATTCCAAAGCTCCTCATGATGTGCCGGATCCCATCCGGGACTCCGAACAACCTTCGGACTTTGCACTATTAATATATCAATACTACCCTAGCGCTACCGAACGTTAAGCGTGCGACCCTACGGGTTCGAGAATCATGTAGACATGACCGAGACACCTCCACGATCAATAACCAATAGCGGGACCTAGATGCCCATATTGGTTCCTACATATTCTACGAAGATGTTTATCGGTCGAACCACGATGTCAAGGAATCAGACAATCCCGTATGCAGTTCCCTTTGTCCATCGGTATGTTACTTGCCCGAGATTCGATCTTCGATATCTCCATACCTAGTTCAATCTCGTTACCGGCAAGTCTCTTTACTCATTCCGTAATACAAGATCCCGTGGCTAACACTTTAGTCACATTGCTTGCAAGGCTTGTTGTGATGTTGTATTACCGAGTGGGCACTGAGATACCTCTCCATCACACGGAGTAACAAATCCCAGTCTTGATCCATGCCATCTCAACAGACACCTTCGGAGATACCTGTAGAGCATCTTTATAGTCACCCAGTTACATTGTGACGTTTGATACACACAAGGTACTCCTCCAGTGTCAGTGAGTTGCATGATCGCATGGTCATAGGAACAGATACTTGACATGCAGAAAACAATAGCAATAAACTGACACGATCATATGCTACGTTCATATATTTTGGGTCCTGTCCATCACATCATTCTCCTAATGATGTGATCCTATTATCAAATGACATCTCATGTCTATGGCTAGGAAACCTTGACCATCTTTGATCAACAAGCTAGTCTACTAGAGGCATAATAGGGACACAGTGTTGTCTATGTATCCACACATGTATCGGTGTTTCCAATCAATACAATTATAGCATGGATAATAAACGATTATCATTGAACAAGGAAATATAATAATAACTATTTTTATTATTGCCTCTAGGGCATATTTCCAACACAGGGTTGTTATGGGGACCCTCTTGATTTCGTTTTGGGATAAAACTCTTCTGGAAAGGCCCAACATTGGTACTATATTTTCCTAATAACTAATAAACCTGCATAGGGAGTAATTAACCCAAGGATCTTTAATCAACAACCTAGGCCAGTGCTCCTCATGAGTGTTGGTCCAAACTAGAGCACCGTGTGGGGCCAACCCGGGGCAACTCGGGAGATGTCTATCAGGCCACCGTACGCTTCGCTTATCCGTCGTGTGCTGAGAACGAGATACGCGGCTCCTATCGGGTTTGTCGACACATCGGGCGGCCTTGCTTGATTTGTTTTACCTTTCTCGAACGTCTTGTGTGCGGGATTTCGAGGACACTTCGAGCTATCTCGAGGTTGAGATTTTCCATCGGGATTCCGCAAATACTACGGGTTTATCCCATGGTTGAGGAGTTCGAACGCAGCTTGTGGTTAGTTTGTGATGGATGAGGTGGAGCACCCCTGCAGGGTTAAATCTTTCCTGAGAACCGTGCCCGCAGTTATGTGGCAACATGGATTTTTTTTAACATCCGGTCATTGAAAACATGAAGTAAACTCTAATAAAATACACCAACCGTCTGCGTAACCGTGACTGTCTCTTCTCGTGAGGCCTGCTCCGAAAGAGAACATGGTGGGGTTATGTTTGACCGTAAGTAGGTGTTCAGGATCACGTAGTGATCATTATTAGTTCACGTCCGTTTATGCGACGATCACCCCCCTTATTCTTGTACTCGTAAGTTAGTCACTCAAATAAATGCTTAGTGCTTGCTGCAGCCTCACCACTTAACCATACCTTACCCATTAAGCTTTAATAGTCTTGATACCCTTGGAAATGAGATTGCTGAGTCCCTGTGTCTCACAGATTACTACAACAACAGTTGCAGGTACAGGTAATGCGATGCTATGACGTGAGCGTGATGCTTGTTTGATTTGAAGTTCTTCTTCTTCTTCATCGATCTAGGATGGGTTCCAGGCCGGCAACCTGGGATAGCATGGATGGATGTCATTTTATCGTTTGATTTCGACCGTAGTCGGACCCTGCTCTTATGTATGATGATTGTATATGTTGTCGTATTGATGTGATCTTGATTTAGCTTGTGGCGAGTTAAGCCAATGCCATATACTCATCTCTTCTTTACATGTACTTGTAATGATAACCATTCTTGCGAAACGACGAGATGCGGTTCTATCCCTGTCGAGGCCTCGAGCCAAAATAAGGATATGATCGCATCTTGGGCGTTACAAGTTGGTATCAGAGCAATACCGACCTAGGAACCCCTTGATTGATCGAACTTGGCCGAGTTGAGTCTAGAAAAAAAAACTATTTTGAGTCTAGTTATATATCGGAGAGTAGGATTCTTTTTACTCCTCTTCTATGCTCTGGTGAGGAGTCTTGGTATAGGAATTTTAATTCTTCCCCTCTTGCCACTCAAAATTTTTTTAGGACCACACGGGTATTTTGGAACCTCTATGATGTCGATGTGACCGGAATTCTGTTCTTGGTGCCTCCCGACTCTATGGATTGGACCCAGGGATTTGAGCTCTAGGGGATTATTGACACATCGTTATCATTCAGTTTCCTTAGTATCTCAGTACGTGGATGTTCGAAATTGATCCAATACTATTCATAGTGCGAAGAGTGTGGTGTCACCCAGTACTGGGGAGCGGGATCACATGTACTGCCATGTTTAGTATCGTTGTGATTACGAGGGCTAAGGTATATGAGTTTCCGAGGTTTCTCTGGTTATGTGTTGACGGATGTGATACAGTGGTCGGTAGTATTATTGTTAGGAGTTGAGTGATTTATTCAGTAATTGATCCATGTATCCGTTGGACCAGATTGCATAACCAGAAAGATTTTGGAAGTTCTCAGGTGGGAATTCAAGTAGTTTCCAAGGATTATCCTTCCAGCAAATGCAAATGGGTTATGTATTTATTTCCATCTTAATCCTCAAGCCCCATCTTTTGTTTTGTTGGAGTATGGTAAGTCGAGTTGCTTCGATGTCAAGTGTTGATTTCTTATCTTTCCCAAATGATGTTCTCATATTTTCTATAGGAGTGCTAATCCTATTGATCAATCAGATGGTCATGTCAAATTCCTTTCCAGCCAGAGTGTTTCTCTTCATGTGAATTCAATCCTTTCCAATATTCGCAAGATCTATCCTCTTATTTCTTTCCAGAGTCTTTTTTAACCGTCCCATGTATTCTTTGTTTTCCCCACCCCTCCCGCCCTTTTTCTTCACCAATTAAATTCTCATTAAAGTGCCTTTTCTATTCATGTGATGCTTCTGGTATCTTCTCTTCCGTGATGTATCCGGTGATTCGTTCTGAAGATGCTCAAGTGCTCAAGTTCAACATTTCTTAGTCTTCATCTTTGTTTTATTTTCCGGTGGATTCAATTCAAGCTTTCGGGGATCATCATATCCTTTTCATTCTCTAAATGCTCTCCCATGTTGGAAGTTCTTATCCAAGCCTCTCTTGTTTATTCGTCTCTCTCTCTATTCTATCCGGAGTGCTGAAGATATCTCAGAAGATTCATGTTTTCATTCAATCCTTTCAAAGTATTTCGGGGCACTCAACCTTATCAAGTTTTCGTTTCTGCTGGTGCAATCTCTCTTTCTAAGCAATAGTTTCAACGGTGTTTTCTTTTGAGTGGGCCCATAACTCACAGGTCTTTCCTAGGATCTCACCAGGCTCTTCTAATCTTTCCGGAGATCTCAAGTTCTTTTCAATATGACGTAAGAACGAATTCCATCAGTCATATTCCCTCTCCAAGATCGTTTCTGAATCATCATAGGCTCAACATTTTTTTTCTTTCTTCTTCCGGAGTGTCTCAACAATTTTGGCGGTGTTCCTCTCATCTTTCTCAATCTGCAAGACCGAAGGAGAGTTTCTCTTAAATCTTTATCCGTTCTTTCGAAGATTCGTGATTTCAGCTTCGTGTTATCCTCTCAAATTGTTTTCGATCATGAGAAATTCTTTCCATATCTATCCGGAGCATTTCAGAGTTGTTTTCATTTCTCGATCCTCCGAAGGCCATCATTTCAGAAGATTTCTTCGTTCTCAGCTTTCAGCTTTCGTTCTCAAATTCTTCTCAATTGTTGTCTCTTCGTTCCTATCTCAATTATTCCGATGCTTCGTTCAAGATTTATCTAGGCGGATCGTGATCTCTTCGTTCTCATGCATCTTCATTCATTCGTAGTATCCTCATCCATTTCAAGTTCTTACTAGTGTTCTCGTTTAAGACTTCTTCAAGTTTGTCCCCTATCTTTTCTCAATCTCCTCAAGAAGAATAAGCAGTATGCTAAATCCGTTGTTTGTCATCAATTTAACTTGATGAAGGATAAGCATACATAATTCTTATTCTTGTTTCATCAGTTAATTCCGATCCTTCTTCCGGAGTTGTTCTTGATGTCAAATTCTCGATTATAGTTGCTTATTTTGTCTTTTCCGGGGCTCAAGTTTTCTCAAGTATCTCTTCGCGAAGTTCTATCTAAATCTTGCAAGTTCATAGTCTTATTCGTTTCAACCTTCATTTCTTTTGATCATTCTTTTGTTCCGGAGGTTGCTCTCTTCTCTCCATCATCTCGTTTTGTTAAGATCATGTTCTTTCCTTGATTATCCATTTAACCGGAGTGTTATGTCATTATTTCATGTTCATTCCATCTTATCAAGTTTTCTTATCTTCTCTACCAAAGTGCCGCCCAAATTTATTGGGAATTCTTGCTTGTTCCTCATGTCATTCTTCATCTCATTGAAATCTTCAATGATCATTGGTTTCACTCATTTGTCAAAGAAGCAACTAAGTCTTACCTCTTCCTTTCGTCTTCCTCTTCCCCTTCTCATCCTAAGATCTCGGGTCGAGATCTCTTGTAACTGGAGGAGAGTTGTAACAGCCCGAGACCGACGCTCCAGAAGATTCTCGTTTTATTCTATTGTCATCGCTCGATTCGTTTGGTTGTCGCATTCATCATCACATCATCCACATCATCCACATTGCATTGTCACTCCGTTGCCGTCATTTTTCAAAACATGCATCCGTTCGTAGTTGCCGGTTCTCTTCGTTTTGTCGCTGACCATTTTGAGACCAACCACACACGCACGCGCCCGCCGCATCATTGAGTTTTTGTTTTTAAAAAGTGCATATAAATATTCTCAGATTCGGTCAAAGTTGGCGTGCGGTCTTGTTTTATTATAGGTAGACCGCCTGCCAAATTTCGTCGCAATCGGAGGTCGTTTGATACCCCAACGGTCAACCGTAGTGGCACAGTCATCGGTTTAATTATCGGACGTTTTTCGCGATTAAAAAACTATGTCACGGGCTGCCACCTTCCCTCTCATCCAGTCCAGGGCCTCCTACAGAGCCCAACAACCCACCTAGCAACCCCCTCCACTTCCGGAGCCGTCGGATCGAGATCCGAAGGTCCGAAAACGGGCTAAAACCGTGAAACCCTAGCCCCCTTACTATAAATAGCACCCCTACCCTACCTAATTTGGTCTAACCCTAGCCTTGCCTCGATTTCCGTGCCCCTCCCATGCTCCATCCGCCACCACAGCCTCTCCTCTCTCCTCTAGCCGACTGGGCCCGCCAAGCCCAGATCCGGCCCGCCCCGAGCCCGGGTCCTCGCCGCCGCCGCCCATATGTAGCCCACAGCGAGCGTGCGCCTCCCGAGCGCTCCCGCGAGCTCCTGTCACCGTGGCCCGCATGGCGCCCGAGCCCTCGCTCCGCCTCCGGCCGCTACCGGTGAGCAGATCCACTGAAGCTCCGCCACTGCATGTCTCCCCGTCGCCGGCGCCCTGCCACTCGCCTCCGCCTTGCTGCGTCTCCGCGCCATGACAACAAGCAGCTCGCCACCGGCCTCAAACCCGCCGAATCCATCAGGAGTAGGCAGATCCAGGTGGCCCACGCCGGATCCGGCCATCCCCCGTCGCGCCATGGCCCGCCGGCACCCCCGGTCGCCGTGGCATGGCGTCACCTCCCCTGATCTGATCGGGAGCGAGGAGGAGGACGACGGGCGCCCCAGCCAGCGCCTTGCCCACTCGTGGGCCTCGCCCGGCCCAAGCCAGCCGCGCCGTCCTCCCCAGCCGAAGCCACAAGGAGACACACCGACTGGGCCTTGAGCCCATGGGTGAGCACCCAGCCCCGGCTATCCCTCGCCCCTGGCATTTTTTGCTATGTTGCGCTCGAGCTGTTAAGCTTGTTTCGGAGCAGTTTTGGCCCATTGCGGTTTTTTCCGTCTGAACGATTTTCCCAATTGTTATGGGGACCCCCTTGATTTTGTTTTGGGATAAAACTCTTCTGGCAAGGCCCAACATTGGTACTACATTTGCCTAATAACTAATAAACCTTCATAGGGAGTAATTAACCCGACGATCTTTAACAACAACCCAGGCCAGTGCTCCTCATGAGTGTTGGTCCAAACTAGAGCACCATGCGGGGGCAACCCCGGGCAACTCGGGAGATGTCTATCAGGCCACCGTATGCTTCGCTTATCCGTCCTGTCCTGAGAACGAGATATGAGGCTCCTATCGGGTACGGTGACACGTCGGGCGACCTTGCTGGATTTGTTTTACCTTTCTCGAACATCTTTTGCGTGGGATTTTGAGGACACTTCGGGCTATCTCGAGGTTGAGATTTTCCATCGGTATTCCGCAAATACTACGGGTTTATCCCGCGGTTGAGGAGTTCGAACGTAGCTTGTGGTCAGTTTGTGATGGATGAGAGCCGTGCCCGCGGTTATGTGGCAAATTGGAATTTTTTTAACATCCGGTCATAGAAAACTGGAAGTAAACTCTAATAAAATACACCAACTGTGTGCGTAACCGTGACCGTCTCTTCTCATGAGGCCTGTTCCGAAAAAGAACACGGTGGGGTTATGTTTGACCGTAAGTAGGTGTTCAGGACCACTAAGATCATTATTAGTTCACGTCCATTTATGCGACGATCACCCCCCTTATTGTTATACTCGTATGTTAGCCACTTAATTAAATGCTTAGTCCTTGCTGCAGCCTCACCACTTAACCATACCATACCCATTAAGCTTTAATAGTCTTGATACCCTTGTAAATGAGATTGCTGAGTCCCTGTGGCTCACATATTACTACAACAATAGTTGCAGGTACAGGTAATGCGATGCTATGACCTGAGCACGATGCTTGTTTGATTTGAAGTTCTTCTTCATCATCGATCTAGGATGGGTTCCAGGCTGGTAGCCTAGGATAGCAAGGATGGATGTCATTTTATCGTTTGATTTCGTCCGTCGTCGGACCCTACTCTTCTGTATGATGATTGTATATGTTGTTGTATATATGTGATCTTGATTTAGCTTGTGGCGAGTGTGAGCCAGTTCCGTATACTCATCTCTTCTTTACATGTACTTGTAATGATATACCTTCTTGCGAAACAACGGGATGCGCTTCTATCCCTGTCGAGGCCTCGAGCCAAAATAAGGATAGGATTGCATCTTGGGCGTTACATGTAGGTATTGTAATCTTTGTTGCAAAAGTGCATCTCGTTGTAGTCTGAAAAAACTATTTACTGTTAACGATAAGTTCCGTTTTGTGAGCATCATATTAAGAAATCCATGCATCCTATGATTTTGTGCCAATGGAGCAATTTGAAGTGTGACATGTCCACTTTCTATTAGTGTCCTTGCCATGCACATATATGATTGTTATGCTACTGTTATAGCCATGTAAACATGCTTAGTCAAACTGCTATTTTGGGAGAGAGTCAAATATCACTATGTCTGGAATCTGGATTGAAACTTAGGTTTTTATCTTGATGATTGCCGTGGATTCATAGCTAATTGCCAAATACCATGTGCAATGTATTGAAGTGCATGTTACGCCCTATTTTTCACTAAGTCTGAGAGTCTGGTTATTTCAGAATGCCATGTTGTGTTGATGCTAGCCACGATTCTGTGCATAATTAGACCTTGCCATTATGGAATGAATTGAAGTGCATCATGTCCTCCACCATGCTGTAGATTTTCATGCCATCATAAGTCCTGTAGCATATGTTTTTGTTTCTGCCAATATGCCTTCAGAATAAATTTGCTCTGTTAAAACTGGTATTTTCGCTAAGTCATAACTGTTGTTCCAATAGCCATCTTGTGAGCTCATTTGCTATTGATACATGATTCTATTCAATTTGCTGTTATGAGATGAACTGCTATGCATCATGTAAGCTACTGTCCCATGTCTTGTTTGTGCATTTTAGATTCTTGTAGCATGTTGTTTTGAGGTGTGCAAAATGCCATGTTGCTGTTTGGACAGATTATGTCTAGAACTTGTGTTGGTTGTTATTATTGAACCGTTGCTCCGTTTTGAACATGTCATATATGAAAATTGCTTATAATATCATTTAGTTTCATAATATATTGTGCATCCATGATTTGGAATGTTTGTGGTTGTCGTTTTCATGCATTTTGCATTCATGACATATTTATCTTGTGTTGGTCATATCTTTTAGGCCGTAGCTCCGTTTCAAATGAGCTATATATATAAATTGCCTAGAATGACGAGTAGAATCACATGGCGCAATTTATTTTCCTTTTTAATAAATATAAAATATGTTTAGAACAGATCTGGACCAAACTCATAATTTGCATATGGGGTCGTTTCGGAAATGCTATATGTTGGTTCCAACCTAATTTAAGATGCATAGATAGTATAGTTTATTTTGTGCTTCACATTTTGCCATGATAAACATCATTTCCATTATAAACAACATTTCAACTTGCCGTGCAAATAAACGAGAGTGAACTAAGTACTTCAAATGTGGAGTTTCATCAATATGCAACACGTTGCATATTGAGCTTCACTTAATGTGTAGAAGTTGATTGTTGTGCTTTGCCATGTCTTGCATAATTAAACCAGACATGCATCATATTTGTTTGCGCATCATATCATGCATATGTTGTGGTGTTTATCATGTGTTGATTGTTTTTTCCGGATTGCTTCTTCTCGATAGTGTTCCGAAAGCGTTCAGTGTGTGAGGATTCGTTCGACTACGTTGGATCATCTTCTTCACGGATTGGTTCTTCTTCCAAGCGGGATTTCAGGCAAGATGAACATTTCACTGGATACCACTGCTATCATTGCCATGCTAGTTGTCTCGTTTCTATCGCTATGTCTTGCTACCTACCACTTGTTTGTCAAGCCTCCCAAAATGCCATGATAAGCCTCTAACCCTCCACATCCCAGCAAATCATTGTTTGGCTATGTTACTGTTTGCTCAACCCTTCTTATAGCATTGCTAGTTGCAAGTGCAAGTTAATCCCATGTGACAACATGGATATTTTGAGA
The DNA here is from genome assembly GCA_039707655.1 of Elymus sibiricus. NCBI lineage: Eukaryota > Viridiplantae > Streptophyta > Magnoliopsida > Poales > Poaceae > Elymus > Elymus sibiricus. The sequence continues at coordinate 211,570,265 of CM077665.1, read as the reverse complement.
TATCACCATATTATTGCTATTTAATTTAATGCACATATATACTTGGTAAAAGGTGGAAGGCTTGGCCGTTTGCTCGGTGTTTTGTTCCACCTTTGCCGCCCTAGTTACTTGTGTACCGATGTTACGTTCCTTATTGAGTGCTCCCAACATGCTTGGGGCTGTTATGGGAACCCCCTTGATTTCCGTTTTGCGATAAAACTCTTCTGGCAAGGCCCAAAATTGGTACTATTTGCTTAATAACAACTAAAATATGCATAGGGCATGATCACCCCGTGGATAATTAATCAACCCCCGGGCCAGTGCTCCTCATGAGTGTTGGTCCAAACTAGAGCCGTGTGCAGGTCCAACCCGAGGCAACTCTGGAGATTTCTATCAGGCCACTGTACGTTGCGCTCATCCGGTTGTCCCCTTAGAACGAGATACGCGGCTCGTATCGAGATTGTAGGCACGTTGGGCGGACTTGCTGGATTTGTTTTTACCTTTCTTGAACGTCTTGTGTGCCGGGATTCCGAGGACACTTCAGGCTATCTCGAGGTAGAGGGTTTTCACCAGGATTCTGAGAATACTGGAGGCTATCTCGTGGTTGAGGTTTTTCGATGTAGCTTGTGGCTAGTTTCTGATGGATGAGTTGGAGCACCCCTGCAGGGTTAAATCTTTCTGAAAGCCATGCCCGCGGTTATGTGGCAACTTGGAAATTTGTTTAACATCCGGTCATAGAAAACTTGAAGTAAACTCAAATAAAATATACCAACCATGTGCGTAACCGTGATTGTCTCTTCTCGTGTGTTCTAAACTGAGAGAGAACATGGTGGGGTTATTATTGACTCATAAGTAGGTGTTCAGGATCACTTAGTGATCATTACTAGTTCACGTCCATTTATGCGTAGGTCACCCCTCCTTATTCTGGTACTTATAAGTTAGCCACCCAAATGAAGGCTTAGTGCTTGCTACAGCCTCACCACTTAACCACATCTCACCCATTAAGCTTTGCTAGTCTTGATACCCTTGGAAATGAGATTGCTGAGTCCCTGTGGCTCACAGATTACTACAACAACAGTTGCAGGTATAGGTAATGTGATGCTTTGACATGAGAGTGATGCTTGTTTGCTTTGGAGTTCTTCTTCTTCATCATTGATCTTAGGTTGGGTTCCAGGCCGACAGCCTGGGATAGCAAGGATGGATGTTGTTTTTATTGTTTGATTTCATTCGTAGTCGGACCCTGCTCTTCTCTATGGTGATTGAATGTATTGTTGTATTTGAGAAGATCATGACTTAGCTTGTGGCGAGTGTAAGCGAATTCCATATACTCATCTCCTCTTTACCTGTAGTTGTAACGACATCCATTCTTGCGAAATGACGAGATGCGCTTCTATCCCTGTCGAGGCCCTCGAGCCAAAATAAGGATAGGACCGCATCTTGGGCGTTACAAGTTGGTATTTGAGTCGTACCGACCTAGGAGCCCCCTTGATTTATCGAACTTGGCCGAGTCGAGTCTAGAATTATTTATTTATTTTGAGTCTAGTTATATATCGGAGAGTAGGACTCTTTTTACTCCTCTTCTTTGCTCTGGTGAGGAATCCTGTTGTAGTAATTTTAATTCTATTTCTCTTCTCACTCAATTTTTTTTAGGATCACGCGAGTATTTTGGAATCTCTATGATGTTGATGTGATGGAATTTTGTACTTGGTGCCTCCTATTTCCGAGGAGTAGAGCTCCAGGGGGTTCTTGACACATTGTTATCGGTCAGTTTCCTTAGTATCTCAAGACGCGGATGTTCGAAATTGCTTCAATACTATTTGTGGCGAGAGGAGTTTGGCGTCACCCAGTACTGGGGAGAGCGTCCAGATGTACTGCCATGTTTAGTTTCGTTGTGATTACGAGGGTCTAAGGTAGATGAATTTCTGAGGCCTCTAGTTATGTGTTGACGGATGTGATACATTGGAGAGTAGTATTACTGCAAGGAGTTGATTGATGGATTTTAATCCGTGTATCTGTGGACCCGATTGCATAACCAAAGGATTTCGGGAGTTCTTAGGTGGAAATTCAAGTAGTTACCTAGGATTATCTTTCCATCAAATGCAACATGGGTTATGTATTTGTTTCCGGCTTAAATTTGCAAGCTCCATCCTTTATTTTGTTGGAGTATGGTAACTCCAGTTGCTTTGATGTCAATTCTTGATTTCATATCCTTCTGAAGCGGTGTTCTCATATTTCTATGGAAATGCTGATTCTTTTGCTTAATCAAATTGTCATGTCAATTCTTTTCCGTCCGGAGTGCTTCTCTCCATAATAATTCAATCCTTTCCAATATTGCAAGATCAATCCTCATATTTCTTTCCGGAGTTCTTTCATCTATCTAGTTATCTTTGTTTTTTCTCACCCTCCCGCCATTTTTCTTCAACGAGTAAATTCTCATCCAAGTGCCTTTTATATTCATTTGATGCTTCCGTTATCTTTTCTTCCATTTTGTATCCGGTGATTCATTGTGAAGATCCTCAAAGTGCTAAGTTCATCATTCTTCATTCTTGTTTTCTTCTCCGGTGGATTCAATTCAAGCTTTCGGTGTTCATCATATCCTTTTTCATTCGTTTAATGCATTCCCATGTTGAAAATTCTTATCCAAGCTTCTCTTGTTTAGTCATCTCTTTTTGTTCTATCCGGAGTGCTGAAGCTATCTCAGAAGACTTGTATTTCTGTTCAAATCATATCAAATTATTTCGAGGGTTCTCACTTCATAAGGTTTTCAATTTGTACTGGTGCAATCTCTCTTCCTAAGCAATTGTTCCAACGGAGTTTTCATTGAGTGGGCCCATAACCCACAGGTTTTCCCCAGGATTCTTACGTGGCTCTTCTAATCTTTTCCGGAGATGTCCTCAAGTTCTTGTCAATATGAAGTAAGAATGAATTTCATCAGTCATATTCCTTCTCGAAGATCGCTGCTAAATCATCTTCATCATTGGCTCAACTTGTCCTTATTCATTGTTCCGGAGATCTCAGTAATTCATGGAAGTGTTTCTCGTCATCTTTCTCAGCGTTGAAGACCGAAGAAGAGTTTCTCTTAAATCTTGGTCCATTCTCTTGATGATTTTCGTGTTCAAACTTCGTCCTATTCTTCCAATTGTTTTCTGTCATGAGAAATTATTTTCCATATCTATCCGAAGTGTTTAAGTTTTTTGTTCGTTTCTCGATCCTCCGAAGGCCATCATTTCAGAAGAATTCTTCGTTCTCAGCTTTCAGCTTTCGTTCCCAAATTCTTCTCAATTGTTGTCTATTCGTTTGCATCTCAATTATTTCGGCACCTCGTTCAGTTTTCTGCTAGACGGATCATGATCTCTTCATTCTCATGTATTATCCCCATCCGTCTCAAATTCTCACCGGAGTTTCGTTGAAGACTTTTTCAAGTTCGTGTTATTCTCTCTTCAATCTTTTCAAGAAGAATAAGTGTTATGCCAAATCCATTTTTTCTCATCAATTTAACTTGATGAGGGATAAGCATAAATAATATTATGCTTGTTTCATCAAGGTGATTTCAATCCTTCTTCTGGAGTTGTTCATGATATCAAATTCTCGATTATAGTTGCTTACATTTTGTTTTCCAGTTCCAAGTTTTTCTCAAGTATCTCATCATGAAGCTTCATCTAAGTCTTTGAAAGGCCTCAATCTTGTTCTTTTTGCAACCTTCAATTCTTTTCTATCATCCTTTCATTCTGGTATTCCCCAAGAGGTTCTTCATCGTGGTTCGTCAAGGATTTTGTCCATTCTTGAACTGTTCTTCAAGACTCTTGTTGGAGGAGCTCAAGTATTCTTCGTCCTGCATTTTGAAGTGCAATTGTTTCTCCATTTTCCTTTGTGATGGTGTTATAGCATTCTTGATTCATGATGAGTCTTGAAGAAAATTTATCAAGAGTGAGATAATTAAACCCATCATTTCTTCCTCGGAGTTATCTTGGATTAGATTTCACCTAAAGCGTTTCCTTAGGATTGTTGCTATCATGGCGCTTATCAATGATCCGAGTTCCCAATGTATCCTCGTGGTGAAAGAAGTTTTGCATATCTTGTTGCTCCCAAGCAATCATTGTTTTACATTAGTGGTAGGTTGTCACCTCATAATTTTGAGATGTTTTCCATAAGACCACGACAAGCTTTTCTTTTCGTTGTTGATTTTCCAACAACTCTGTTCAATCCTTCTTTGTAAGGATGAGTTTCAAATTCAAGTCTGGTAGGATTGTCATTTTATTCTCCGTTCTTTTCTTTCCAATGATCTAGCTCTATTCTTTTGTTCCGGAGGCAGTGTGATGTTCCTCCCTTTGTTCCATCATATCGTTTTGTCAAGATCATGTTCTTCCCTTGCTTGTCCATTTAACCAGAGTGTTGTGTTCTGTTTTCAAGTTCCTTCCATCGTATCAAGTTTTGCTTCTCTTTTCTACCGAAGTGCTGCCCAAATTTCTTTTGAATTCTTGCTGTTCCTCGTGCCATTCTTCATCTCTTTTGAACCTCGAAGTTTTGTTGGTTTCATTCGCTTGTCAAAGAAGCAACTAAGTTTTACCTCTTACTTTTCTCTTCCTCTTTCCCTTCTCATTCTAAGATCTCAGGTCGAGATCCCTTGTCATTGGAGGAGAGTTGTAACAGCCCAAGACCGAGGCTCTAGAAGATTCCCGATTTATTTCATTGTCGTCGTGTGATTCGTTTGTTTGTCGCATTCATCATCGCATCATTCGCATCATCTGCATTGCATCGGCACTCCGTTGCCGTCATTTTTCAAACTTGCATCCGTTAGTAGTTGCCGGTTCTCCCGTTGACCGTTTCGGGACCAACCACACATGCACGTGCCCGCGACATCGTTCAAGTATTTTTTGGAAAGGTGCGCATAAAACCTCTCTTGGAATGAGACGAAAGTGGGCGTGCGGTCTTATTTTATTGTAGGTAGACCGCCTGCCAAATTTCGTCTCATTCGGAGGTCGTTTGATACCCGAACCGTTAAATATATAGCGGCACTATAGCCGGTTTATTAGTCGGACGTTTTCGGTTTTAAAACTTTGTCACGGGCCACAATTTCCCTCACTTCTCTCGGCCCAACCACTCCACACGGCCCAACCCATCCCACGTATCAATCCCCGCGACCAGAGCCGTCCGATCGTGATCAGAGGGCTCGAATCGGTGCAAAAATCCCCTCTCCTAGCCCCTATCTATAAATAGACAACCACCCCTTCCAAATCTAGGAAAAACCCTAGCCTCTAGCCTTCCAGAACCTCCAGCCGCCGCCACCCTCAGTTTCAGCACTAGACCAGCCCACCTCCGCCACTTCACGCCGCCCCAGCGGGTGCGCCGCCACCTGAGCCGCCGTTGGCCAATAGGAGGCCCCCACCTTGCCACCAGCCACCCCCTAAAGCCACCCCCTGCGTGCCACGCCTCTGCCTTCCTACTCTTCCACCCGTGGCCCGCCCAGGCCCACGCAAGGCCCACCCGAGCCATCTGGGCCCGGGGCAGCCCGCAACGCCGCGCCGCTCGGGAGCGCATCGCCGCCTCCACTCCCGAGCTACCCGCCACGCCGCCAGCTCGCCCAGCGCCGCCTCGCCTCCTCGCTAAGGCACCCACCGAAGGCCACCGTCGGCAACCGCTGCCGCCGGCCGAAGCCTTGCCAGCCCCACTGTCACCTCAAGCTTGCCTCCGACCTCACCAGCCCCGCAAGCCCGTGCCGCCGTGCCCGATCTGCGCAGCGCCGCCGGATCCGTAGCGCCGCCGCCCGCATAGTTGCCGCCGGTGCCCCGCCGCCTTGCCCGAAGGCCTCCCCGCCAGAACCCAAGCCGGCCTCGCCGCCGCTCGTCATCGATCCGATCGGGATCGGGAGGAGCTCCCGCTTGAGGCTGGCCACGCACAAGCGCCCGGGTGGGCCTCGCGACCTTGCCGGCCCTGATGCCCTACATGCCGGTGATGACCCACAAGTATGGGGAATCAATCATAGTCCTTTCGATAAGTAAGAGTGTCGAACCCAACAAGGAGCAGAAGGAAATGACAAGCGGTTTTCAGCAAGGTATTTTCTGCAAGTGCTGTAAGTAACAATAATAGATAGTTTTGTAGCAAGGTAATTCGTAACAAGTGACAAGTAACAATAGTAACAAAGGTGCAGCAAGGTAGCCCAATCCTTTTTATAGCAAAGGACAGGCCTGAAAGTACTCTTATATTAAGAAACCGCTTCCGAGGAGACATGGGAATTATGTCTAGTCATGTTCATCATGTTGAGTTGATTCGCTTTCGCTACTTTGATAATTTGATATGTGGGTGGACCGGTTCTAAGGTGCTATTCTTACTTGAACTAACAACCTACTTATGATTACCCCCTCTCACAAGTATCCGCAACTACGAAAGAAGAATTAAGATAAATCTAACCATAGCATGAAACATGTGGATCCAAATCAACCCTTATGAAGCAACGCATGAACTGCGGTTTAAGCTTCTGTCACTCTAGCAACCCATCATCTACTTGTTACTCCAATATGACTTCCCTTAGGACCATAACATGGTGAAGTGTCATGTAGTCGACGTTCACAGGACACCACTAAGATAAGTAACAACATACATATCATCAAAATATCGAACAAATACCAACTTCACATGATTACTTATAACAAGACTTCTCCCATGTCCTCAGGAACAATAGTAACTACTCACACCTCATCGACATGTTCAAGATCAGAGGTGCAATAATAATAATTAAGGATGTGAACATAATTTCTTCCACCAAGTAATCCAACAAGCATCAACTACAAGATGTAATCAACACAACTAGTAACCCATAGGTACCAATCTGAGGTTTTGAGACAAAGATTGAATACAAGAGATGAACTAGGGTTGGAGATGAGATGGTGCTGGTGAATATTTTGACGAGGATTGGTCCTCCCATGAAGGAGGAAGCATTGGTGATGGTGATGGCTTCGATCTCCCCCTCTCGGAGAGGAATTTCCCCGGCAGAATTTCATTGCCGGAGTGCAAAAGGGCCTCTGCCCAGTTTCCGCCTCGAAATGGCGGCGCTTCATCCTGAAAGGTTTCTTATGATTTTTTCTAGGGTAAAACACACCATATAGGAGAAGAGGGACCTCGAGAGGCCAGCCAGGGCCCCACAAGCCATCAGGGCGCGACCTGGGGGGTGCCCTGTTGGCTTGTGCCTGGCTGGTGGCCCCCTCTGGTATATTTTTGGCTCATAAATTCACATATATTCAATAAAAATTACTCGTGAAGTTTCAGGTCATTTGGAGTGTGGTGATTTTTCTGCCTTTTTCTCGGTTTTCCGGTCAAGAATTCCAGTTTCCAGATAATCCCCTCTTTGTAATGTACCTTGCATATTCAGAGAGAAAGGGCATAAAAATTGTATGATAATAGGGATTAATGGACAAGAATAACATAAATAGGAATAAGAAATCATGATGCAAAATGGACGTATAAACTCCCCCAAATTTAGGCCTCGCTTTTCCTCAAGCGAAAGCCGAACTCGAGAGTAATGACCATATAATTTGAGAGTGAGGTGTTGATAAAACAGAATACAGACATGGTGATAATCACAATTCATCATATTCAAGAGAAGAGTCTATATAAGAGCTTTCATTGTAGCAAACCCACATACTCAACTATCATTTAGTCATATATGATTGTTGACACTCATTGCATATTTTTGGAGCTAATGTTTTTGCCGGACACATAGGAAGATAGGGGCTTCATTTGCCACCTAACTCATTTACCTCAAGGATAATGTCAACAATAATGAATCATGGTTTCTTACATTCAACTGGATATATATACCTGGATATTTCCTCAATATGTGATGCTTGCCACTAAGAGAGTTTATAACTTAAAAGAAGGTTAGATATTAATGACTCTTGAAGAAAAGTAAGAACTTTACGAAAGTGAAAGATAGGCCCTTCACAGAGGGAAGCAGAGGTTGTCATGCGCTTTTATTTGGTTAGATGTGCAATCTCTTAATGCAAAGGAACTTCACTTTATATTGCCCCTTGTGATAGCGAACTTTATTACGCACTCCGTCGCTTTTATTTCTTCACCATCACGAGATCATACAAAGCTTAATTTCCCTTTAAATAAAAGATCATACATGATTAAAGGAATTTTCTATTGCTTATGCGCCGATGACAACTTACTTGAAGGATCTTATTCAATCCATAGGTAGGTAAGGTGGACTCTTACAAAAAGAAATTGGGTTCAAGGGGTTATGGATGCACAAGTAGTATCTCTACTTGGTGCGGAAATTTTGGCTAGCAAAAGTTCTAAAGGAAGCATCACATGTTAAAGGATCCATGCCTACATAACTTCTATGCAAATGTAAGCAATCATGACAATTAGGTTGTCTTCCATGTCCAATTTCAACACTTGATCATTATTTAATATTTGGTGAGGGTTCGTAATGATAGATGATGTCCAAGATAGTATATTTGTATGTGGATATTCTCTTCTCTATCATAATCTTGCATAGATTATAACAATGACTAAGGCTATGTTTGTTCTATTCCCAATAATTTTCATAGCTCATACATTCTTTTTATGTGAAGTCATTACTTCCCATGGGATAAGCATACGATCTTTACTATTCTTTTTATTGTCATGCTATGATGATTGGTGCAAGAGAGTAAATCACATGGACTCAATTAATCTTTATTATATAACTCTCACACTCGATTACAAGGATAGGTAGATCTCAAAGCAAAATCCTAAGCAAAGCTAATCTAAAACTTTATTTCTCTAATCCACAAAATTACTAAAGATCAAACTAAAATAAAAGATGATGGTGAAAAGTGATGGTGATACGATACCGGGGCACCTCCCCGAAGTTTGGAAAAAGCTAGGGGTTGTGCTTATACCCATGTACTCAAGTGCTCTTCGCTGATGGTGGTGGTGTTGGAGTAGTGGTGCCCTTCTTCTCTAGCTTGCGCCTGAGGGTGAAGTTTTCCTCCCTTAAATCGTCGTTTTCTTGTTCGAGCTTCAAAACCCTTTTGCATAAATTTGCCTTGCTTTCCTGGAGAAAATGAGACGGGATAAATTGGATCTTAGACTTGTTTACTCCATTGGGGAGGCTTGACTTCTTGAACTCCACATGCATATCTCCAGGTTGAGGAAGCGGATCTTCATCTTCATCCGAACTAGCGTCTGGACCGACATCTTCTATCTCCTCCAGATCGGAATCTCCCTCCTCTTCTATGGACCATAAGCAGGGGTAGATGTCCCCAAAGATCTTCGGGTCTGCCACATAGTTAGACACATAGCTCTCTCCATCTGAATCTTGAGACGACATATTCTCAGTTCTGCCAGAAAAATAGCTCGAAACAAGAACATAGGAGAATCTCGCAATGCGGTGGTCAAAACATACGGGAGTATATATAATGATTTTTTCTAGGTCAGAATACGTGTTCGAGAAGAAATCGGAGTCGGGGAGGCACACCAGGGCCACACAAGCTATCAGGGCGCGCCCCAAGGGGGCGCCCTGTTGGCTTGTTCCTCCCTCGTGGGTCCCCCTGACTCCGTTTTATTTTTGGAATTTTTCTAACATAATAAAACCAACATAAATTATTTTTTTGGAATTTTTTAAGCCGGTTTACTTACCGTACCACATACCTACCTCTTTTTCAGGTTTCTGGAGCGTTCCGGAAGGCCTCCCGTATGTGTTCTTTCCGGTGTTATTATTTGGACGACATTTGTCTCTTCATTAATGGGTGTACCTGAAATAAAATGCTTGATTCCTTGCCCATTCACCACTCTCGGGTTTTTGCCTTCGAAGTTATTAATCCTGATAGCACCGGAGCGGTAGACCTCTTCGACAACATATGGACCTTCCCATTTGGATAGGAGATTGCGTGCAAAAAAACCGAAACGAGAATTGTACAAAAGCACAAGGTCTCCTACATTGAATTCACATTTTTGAATCCTTTTGTCATGCCATCTTTTAACTTTTTCTTTAAACAACTTAGCATTCTCATAGGCTTGTGTCCTCCATTCATCTAATGGGCTAATGTCAAGTAACCTCTTTTCACCGGCAAGTTTAAAATCATAATTCAGTTCCTTAATTGCCCAGTAAGCCTTATGTTCTAGTTCAAGGGGCAAATGACAAGCTTTTTCATACACCATTTTATATGGGGACATACCCATGGGGTTCTTATAAGCAGTTCTATAAGCCCATAGAGTGTCGTCTAATTTCTTAGACCAATTCTTCCTAGATCTATTGACAGTCTTTTGCAAGATTAGTTTTAGTTCTCGATTTCTCAATTCAACTTGGCCACTAGACTGAGGATGATATGATGATGCAGTTCTATGGTTGACATCATATTTAGCTAGAAGTTTACGGAAAGCACCATGAATAAAATGTGAACCACCATCAGTCATTAAGTATCTAGGGAGGACAAACCTCGGAAAAATAACTTCCTTAAGCATTTTAATAGAGGTGTTATGATCAGCACTACTCGTTGGGATAGCCTCTACCCACTTAGTAACGTAATCAACATCAACTAAAATATGAGTGTACCCATTTGAGGAAAGAAAAGGTCCCATAAAGTCAAAACCCCAAACATTGAATGGTTCAATGGCAAGTGAATAATTCATAGGCTATTCCTGACGTTTACAAATGTTACCAACTCTTTGACATTTATTACATGAAAGGACATACTTACGAGCATATTTGAAAAGAGTAAGCCAATAAAAATCAGATTGTAATACCTTGTGTGCAGTTCTGTCACCAGCATGGTGTCCTTCGTAAGGTTCAGAATGACACTTCCTTAAGATTTGTTCATGTTCATGCTCGGGTATACAACGTCTAATAATACCATCTACTCCTTCTTATAAAGATGTGGGTCATCCCAAAATTAATGTCATAAATCATAAAGGATTTTTTTTCTTTTGTTGATAGGTGAAGCGAGGTGGGATGTATTTAGCAACAATATAATTAGCATAATCAGCATACCAAGGAGCACTACGTGAAGTGTTTATAGCATCAAGTTGTTCATCAGGAAAATTATCATCAATAGGTAGTGGGTCATCAAGAAAATTTTCCATTCTAGACATATTATCTGCTACGGGGTTTTCAGCTCCCTTTCTATCAACAATATGCAAATCAAATTCTTGAAGCAAGAGCACCCACCGAATAAGTCTAGGCTTAACATCTTTCTTTTCCATAAGGTATTTAATAGCAGCATGATCCGTCTGGATAGTTACCTTGGAATTGACAATATAAGGTCTAAACCTATCACATGCAAAGACAACTACTAAAAACTCCTTTTCAGTGGTGGCATAATTTATTTGAGCAGCATCTAGGGTTTTACTAAAATAATGGATACCATTCAATTTCTTATCTACTCTTTGCCCTAGAACAGCACCAACAGCATAATCACTAGCATCACACGTAATCTCAAATGGTAGGTTCCAATCAGGTGGTTGAACAATAGGTGCAAAAATCAAAGCTTTCTTAAGTATTTCAAAAGATTCTACACAATCATGATAAAAAACAAAATTAATATCTTTTTGAAGAAGATTAGTTAATGGCCTAGAATTTTTTGAGAAATCTTTAATGAAACGCCTATAAAAACCAGCATGACCAAGGAAACTTCTTATACCTTTGATATCTTTGGGGCATGACATCTTCTCAATGGCGTCATCTTTAGCTTTCTCCACCTCAATACCCCGTTCAGAAATTTTATGCCCAAGCACTATACCTTCATTCACCATAAAATGGCACTTCTCCCAATTCAAAACAAGATTAGTTTCTTCACATCTTTGCAAAACCCGATCAAGGTTGCTCAAGCAATCATCAAATGAAGTTCCTTAAATGAAAAAATCAGCCATGAAAACCTCAACAATCTTTTCACAAAAATCAGAGAATATAGCAGTCATACATCTTTGAAAGGTAGCAGGTGCATTGCATAAACCAAAAGGCATACGTCTATAAGCATACGTTCCAAAAGGGCAAGTAAAAGTATTTTTCTCTTGATCCTCTTTTGACACATGTATTTGAGAAAAAACAGAATATCCATCAAGAAAGCAAAAGTGTGCATGCTTAGATAATATTTCTAGCATTTGATCGATAAAAGGTAAATGGTAATGATCTTTCCTAGTAGCTTTGTTTAATTTCTAGAAATCAATCACCATCCTATAACCAGTTACTATTCTTTGTGGGATAAGTTCATTTTTATCATTAGGAACAACAGTTATACCTCCTTTCTTAGGAACACAATTTATGGAACTTACCCATCTACTATCAGCAATAGGATAAATTATACTTGCCTCTTGAAGCTTCAGTAGTTCAATTCTTACCACTTCCTTGATCTTATGGTTTAAGCGGCGTTGATGATCAACGACAGGTTTAGTATCTGGTTCCATATTAATCTTGTGCTGACATAGAGTGGGACTAATGCCCTTAAGATCATCGAGAGTATATCCAATAGCAGTTTGGTGCTTCTTCAGAGTTTGAAGTAATCTCTTTTCTTCATGCTCTGAAAGGTTAGCACTGATAATAACAGGATATATCTTCTTTTCATCAAGGTAAGCATATTTCAATGTATCGGGTAAAGTCTTTAACTCAAACACGCGATCTCCCTTGGGTGGAGGGGGATCCCATAAAATATTAACCGGTAAGTTGTGTTTAAGAATAGGCGTTTGTTTTAGAAATATGCCATTCATATGCCTATCATTTTCATGGTCTAGTAAATATTGTTCTAACGGATCGGTAGGAGGTACGACAATAGAAGAAAGACCAATAATCTCATCTTTGCTTGGTAATTCTTTCTCGTGTGGTTGTTTACTAAACTTACAGAAATTAAATTCATGAGACACATTGCCAAAGCTTACTTTAACCGTCTCAGTAACACAATTAATCTCAGCATTAACAGTATTCAAGAAAGGTCAACCAAATATAATGGGACAAAAGTTATCTTGAACCAAGTACTAGAAAATCAGTGGGGTACTTGACCTTTCCACACAAGACTTCAACATCTGTAACAACCCCAAGTGGTGTAATAGTGTCTCTGTTTGCAAGTTTAATAGTAACATCAATGTCCTCAAGCTCAGATGGTGCTATGTCATTCATAATTTCTTGATATAAGGTAAAAAGGTATAGCGCTAACACTGGCACCAATATCACACAAGCCGTGATAACAACGATCTCCAATTATAACCGAAATCACAGGCATGCCAACAACTGGTTTATTTTTATCTAGTTCATCTTGCGCGTTTCTAGAAGGTTTTGCAATTCTAGCAGCTTCACCACAGAAACTTGACCATCAATGTTATCAACTAGCAGATCTTTAACCGTAGCAACTTTAGTGTAACAGCCCGAGACCGACGCTCTAGAAGATTCCCCTTTTATTCCGTTGTCATCATGCGATTCTTTTGTTTGTCGCATTCATCATCGCATCATTCGCACCATCTGCATAGCATCGCCACTCGTTTAAAAATAAACTTGCATCCGTTAGTAGTTACCTGTTCTCGTCAATGATCGTTTCGAGGCCAACCACACACGCACGCGCCCGCTACATCGATAAAATATTGTTTTTAAAACTACGCGAAAAGTTTTCTCGGATTAGGTCGAGACTTGGCGTGCGGTCTTGTTATATTGTAGGTAGACCGCCTGCCAAGTTTCGTCGCAATCGGAGGACGTTTGATACCCGAATGGTCGACCGTAGCGGCACCGCCGTCGGTTTATATTCGGTGTTTTAAAACTCGTGTCACGGGCTTCAACTTTCCTCTCTTCTCAATCCAAACCAACTCTACATAGCCCACTAACCCACCTCATGCCTAGACATCGCCGGATCCATCCGATTTTGATCAAAGGGTTGAAAATTGGAGAAAAAGCCACCAAAACTCCAACCCTAACCCCCCTTTCCTATTTAAGCAGCCCCTCTTAGCCATTGTTTTGGACCTAAACCCTAGCCTTAGCCCTCCACGAAGCTCCATCCGCTGCCACCTTGGGATCCGCACCTACCCAGCCGCCGGCCGCCACTTGGCAGCCAGCCGGTGGGCCACGCCGCCGCGAGCCGCTGCTCCCGGCCATTCCCCATGCGCCACGTCGCCCCTGCAGCCTCCACCGCCCGCGGCCCGCTAGGCCCATCCGGGGCCCATCCCGGCCCGAGCAGCCGCCACCGCAGCCTGTAGGCGCCCGAGCCGCACGCCCGTCCCTGGATCCGCTCGACGGGAGGTTCGGCCTCGCCACGCCGCCGGCGCGCCCACTTCGCCGGAGTCCGCCGCTGCAGGCCCTCGCCGGCCGCCGAAGCCCTCCTGAGCGCAGCCTCCGCCGCCGGCCACCCCGAAGCGCCTCCGCCTTCCTTCGCGCCGCCTGCGCTGCCTCTGCAGTGCCCCGCGTGCGGACCCGCCGCTCCGCCGCCTGGCCTCGCCGACCTGCGCCTCGCCGTTGCACCACCGGACCGAGCAGCGCCGCGCTCCTCGCCGCCGGCGCTGTCTCCGGCCAGACCTGAGAAGGAGTTGCCCAGATCCGATGCCCCGCGACGCCCCGCCGCCATCTTCCCCGCATCCGGCCGGCCAACTCCGGCACCCCCGCGGCCGTTGACCCCCCACCCGGACGGGTTCGTCCGGATCCAGTCGGGACCTGCCCGTCCCGCGAACCAAATGACCCCGCAGCCCCGGGATCAGCTCGTCCTGCACCGCACCGTCCACGTTTCGTCAGGGCAAAAACAACTAAGTCCCTAACAAAACTGCAATTGTTTTCAGCTCCATTGCATTTTTTATGCATCGTATCTCATGAACCGTGCATCGGATTTTGATGTGTAATACATGAAAATTGATCTACAAATTGGGCTCTACATCATGGTTGAATTTTCATGCATGATAGGGTTCATCTACTTGCTGTAAATTGTGTTGCAAAAGTGCATTCCATCGTAGGAGGTAAACTTGTTATTTTATTCAATCTTTCGCGTATGATTGCATCTCATCGGTAGGCCTTTCGCATGTGGTGTCTTCATGAGTTTTCTTCTAGGATATGTCTACTTTGATGCCATGCCTTTGCTTGTCATGTAGGACACCATTAACATGTTTGTTTCATGCTCGCAAGTAGCCATCACGTAAAAACTGAATTCTGTTAACGTAGAGTTCCATTTTGTGAGCGCCATATTAAGCATTCCATGACCCGTATGAACATGTGCCAATGGTATGATTTGTAGTGTGTCATGTCTTCTTGCTGGTAGTGTCCTTGCCATGCTCATAAGTGATTGTTATGCTACTGTTATTGCCATGTCAACATGCCTAGTCAAACTACAGTTTTGGGAAGATAGTAAATTCCACTAAGTCTGAAACTGTTATTTTGTTGTCATGTTGCCATGTGATTTGCTAGTGATCTAGGACTCTTTTGGAGTTGCCACAATGGAGTCTTTTGTTAAGCATGTTATTGTCTACCAGGTTGTGCCATTTTTTTGCCATGTATAGTATTTACATCATAGTTTTGTATGTTGTCCAATATGTCAATCTGTTAAAAAAACTCTAATTTTCACTAAGTCTGAGAATCTGGTTATTTCAGAATGCCATGTTGTGTTGATGGTTGCCATGAATCTGTGCATTATTTGATGTTGCCATAATGGAATGAATTGTAGTACATCATGTCATCTACCATGATGTTAAGTTTCATGCCTATATATGGCCTGTAGCATATAGTTTTACTGCTGCCAATATGCCTTCGTGATAAAACTGCTCTGTTAAAAAACTGTTATTTCCACCAAGTCCCTAAACTGTTATATTTTGTTGCCATGTTGTGAGCTTCCTACCATGTGTTCCATGATTCTTTTGAGTATGAAATGTCAAGATCAAATGAAGTGTGTGTTATATGCTACTGCCCCATGCTTAGTTTGTGCATATTAGGATCTTGTAGCTTGTTGCTTTCTTGTGTGCAATATGCTATGTTGCTGTTTTGGGCATATTTTAAATACAACTTTTGTTGGTTGTTGTGGTTGAACCGTACCTCCGTTTTGCACATGTTCCACATGAAACTTGCTTAGAATTTCATGTAGTTTCATAATATATTGTTGGATCCATGATTTAACATGTTTGTAGTTATCGTTTGCATGCATTTTGCATTCATGGCATATGCATCTTGTGTTTGTCATATCTTTTAGGCCATAGGTCCGTTGCAAACGTTCTATATGTGTAAATAGACTAGAATGACGAGTAGAATCACATTGTGCACTTTATTTCCCTGTTTAATAAATATAAGACATGGTTAGTTCAGATCTGGACCAAATTCATAATTTGCATATGAGGTCGCTTCAAAAATACGATAAGTTGTTTCCGACCTCATTTAAGACGCCTAGATAGTGTAGTTTCATTATGCTTCACCTCTTGCCATGTTTAATAACATTTAATATTGTCGTGTACCTAACGAGAGTGAACAAAATAATTCGAAAGTGGAGTTTCGTCAATATGCAACTCGTTGCATATTGAGCTTCACTTAATGTGTAGTATTTGATTGTTGCGATTGTCATGCCTTGCATAATTAAACCGGACATGCATCATGTTTGTTTGCGCATCATGTCATGCATATGTTGTGGTGTTGATCATGTGTTGATTGTTGTTTCCGGATTGCTTCTTCTCGATAGAGTTCCGAAAGCGTTCGGAGTATGAGGATTCGTTCGACTACGTTGGCTCGTCTTCTTCATGGACTCGATCTTCTTCCTAGCGGGATCTCAGGCAAGATTACCATTTCCCTGGATACCATTACTATCATTGCCATGCTAGTTGTCTCGTTTCTATCGCTTGTCTCGCCACCTACCACTTGTTCGTCAAGCCTCCCAAAATGCCATGATAAGCCTCTAACCCTCCACATCCCAGCAAACCATTGTTTGGCTATGTTACCGCTTGCTCAACCCCCTTCTTATAGTGTTACTAGTTACCGGTGCAATTGTTTCCATGTGGCAACATGGATATCCTTTGATATATCACAATATTATTGCTATTTAATTTAATGCACATATATACTTGGTAAAAGGTGGAAGACTTGGCCTTTTGCTCGGTGTTTTGTTCCACTTTTGCCACCCTAGTTACTTGTGTACCGGTGTTATGTTCCATATTGAGCGCTCCTAACATGCTCGGGGTTGTTATGGGGATCCCCTTGATTTTCGTTTTGGGATAATACTCATCTGGAAAGACCCAACATTGGTACTACATTTGCTCAACATAATAATACTGAACACCGTTAGCAATGCATAGGGAGTTAGCGCTACCCGTGGATTAATCAACATAATACAGGGGGGGCCAGAGCTGATGGTGTTGGTCCCAAACGGGCAGACTGCGAGGCCACCATGGGGAAACTCGAGGTTTGGTTTGACTCGTGTCGTGTCCTGAGAACGAGATACACGGCTCCTATCGGGTTTGTCGACACGTCGGGCGGCCTTGCTGGATTTGTTTTACCTTTCTCAAATGTCTTGTGCGCGGAATTTCGAGGACACTTCGGGCTATCATGAGGTTGAGATTTTCCAACGGAATTTCCATGGAGATCACGGGTTTCGTTTACGAGGTTATTCCCGCGGCGTGTGGTTAGTTTGTGATGGATGAGTTGGAGCACGACTGCAGGGTTAAATCTTTCATGAGAGCCGTGCCTGCGGTTATGTGGCAACTTGGAAACTTTGTTTAACACCCGGTCATAGCAAACTTAAAGTAAACTCAAATAAAATACACCAACCGTGTGCGTAACCGTGACTGTCTCTTCTCGTGAGGCCTGCTCCTAAAGAGAACACGGTGGGGTCATGTTTGACCGTAAGTAGGTGTTCAGGATCACTTAGTGATCATTTCTAGTCCACGTCCGTTTATACGACAATCATCCCCCCTTATTCTTGTACTCGTAGGTAGCCACTCAAATAATGCTTAGTGCTTGCTGCAGCCTCACCACTTAACCATACCACACCCATTAAGCTTTAATAGTCTTGATACCCTTGGAAATGAGATTGCTGAGTCCTTGTGCCTCACAGATTACTACAACAATAGTTGTAGGTACCGGTAATGCGATGCTTTGACGTTAGAGCGATGCTTTTTTGATTTGGAGTCCTTCTTCTTCTTCTACATCTTTCTAGGATGGGTTCCAGGCCGGCAGCCTAGGATAGCAAGGATGGATGTCTTTTTTTTATCGTTTGTTTTCGTCCATAGTCGGACCCTGCTCTTCTGTATGATGATCGTTTATGTTGTTGTATTGATGTGATCTTGATTTAGCTTGTGGCGAGTGTAAGCCAATTCCATATACTCATCTCTTCTTTACATGTACTTGTAATGATATCCATTCTTACGAAACAACGAGATGCATTTCTATCCTTGTCGAGGACCTAGAGCTAAAATAAGGATAGGACTGCATCTTGGGCGTTACAAGTTGGTATCAGAGCCTGTACCGACATAGGAGCCCCCTTGATTGATCGAACTTGGCCGAGTCGAGTCTAGTAAAATTATTTTGAGTCTAGTTATATATCGGAGAGTAGGATTATTTTTACTCCTCGTCTATGCTCTGGTGAGGAATTACGACTTAGGAATTTTAATTCTACCCTCTTCTCACTCAAATTTTTTTTAGGATCACGCGGGTATTTTGGAAGCTCTATGATGCTGATGTGACCGGAACTCTGTTCTTGGTTCCTCCCGTACGTATGGATTGGACCCGGGGAGTTGAGCTCCAAGGGGTTCTTGACACATCGCTATCGTTCAGTTTCCTTAGTATCTCAGGATGCGGATGTTCGAAATTGCTTCAATACTATTCGTGGTGCGAAGAGTGTGGCGGCACCCAGTACTGGGGAGCGGGATCACATGTTCTGCCATCTTTTGTATCGTTGTGGTTATGAGGGTCTAAGGTAGATGAGTTTCTAAGGTTTCTCTGGTTTTGTGTTGACGGATGTGATACACGGTGGGTAGTATTATTCCTAGGAGTTGAGTGATTTATTCAATAAATTATCCGTGTATCCGTTGGACCATATTGCATAACCAGAAAGATTTCTGAAGTTCTTAGGTGGGAATTCAACTAGTTACCTAGGATTATCCTCCCAGCAAATGCAAATGGGTTATGTATTTGTTTCTGGCTTAATCCTCAGGCCCCATCTTTTGTTTTGTTGGAGTATGGTAATTCGAGTTGCTTCGATGTCAAGTGGTGATTTAATATCTTTCCTAACCGGTGTGTTTCTCATCAAGATAATTCATCCCTCTTCAATATTTGTAAGATCAATCCTCATCTTTCCTTTTCCCGGAGTTCGTTTCATCCGTCTTAAGTTTTCTTTATTTTCCCACCCTCCCGCCCCTTTCTTCTGGAGCCAGCCATCTCGAATCAAGTATCCTTCTATTGTGAAGTCTCTTCATCCGTTTTCTTCCCTGTTTTAATACGGTGTTTTCAATGTGAAGATTCTCAGGTGTTTCAAATCTCATCATTCTTCCTTCTTGTTTTTCCCCAGTGGATTAAATTCAACCTCTTGATGTTCATCATATCCTTTTCATCTGCTAAATGTGTTCCCGTGTCAGAAATTCTTGCCCAAGTATATCTTGTTTTGCATCTCTCTCTATTCTTTCCGGAGTGCTGAAGGTATGTCAGAAGATTCGTCTTTTCTTTCAATCCTTTCAATTATTTCGAGGTTCTCACCTCATCAAGTTTTCATTTGTACCGGTGCAATATCTTTCTAAGCAATCATTTCACCGGCGTTTCCTTCAGTGGGCCCATAACCCACAGGTTTTCCACAGGATCTTACCTGTCTCTTCTAATCTTTCTCGGAGATCTCAAGTTCTTCTCAAATATGATGTAAGAATGAATTCCATCAGTCATATTCCTTTTTAGAGATCGATTCAAATTATTTCATCGTTGGCTGAACTTTTTGTAGTCATTATTCCGGAGATCCCAGTAATTCATGGTGTGGTTTCTCGTCATCATTCTCAGCTTGAAGACCGAAGGAGAGTGTTTCTTAAATATTGGTCCATTCTCTTGAAGATTTGTGTTTCTATATTGATGCTATCATCTTAAATGGTTTTGATCATGAGTAATTTCTCCCATATCTATCCGGAGCATTTCAGAGTTGTTTTCATTCTCGATCCTCTGAAGGCCATCATTTCAGAAGATTTCTTCGTTCTCAGCTTTCAGCTTTCATTCTCAAATTCTTCTCAATTGATGTCTCTTCGCTCGTATCTCAATTATTCCGGTGCTTCGTTCAAGTTTTCTGACCGGTGGATCATGATCTCTTCGTTCTCATGTATCTCCATGCATTCGTACTATCCTCATTCGTTTCCAATTCTTACCTATGTTCTCGTTCAAGACTTCCTCAAGTTTGTGCTCTTATCTATACTCAATCTTTTAAAGAATAATAAGTCGTATGCCATATCCGTTGCTTGTCATCAATTTTACTTGATGAAGGATAAGCATAACATAATTCTTATTCTTGTTTCATCAAAGTGATTTCAATCCTTTTTCCGGAGTTGTTCATGATATCAAATTCTTGATTTCAATTGTTCTCAGCTTTTCTTTTCCGGAGTTCCAAGTTTTCTCAAGTATCTCGTCGCGAAGTTCCATTTAAATCTTTGCAAGGCTCCAATCTTGTTCTTTCCAACCTTCATTTCCTTTGATCATTCTTTTGTAAACGGAGGTTCTTCATGTGTTCTTCAGGATTCTTGTTGGAGGAACTCAAGTATCCTTTATCTTGCATTTCAAAGTGCAAATTCATTCTCCCTTATCTTTTGAGGTGGTTTTATAGCATTCTTAAATTCATGACGAGTCTCGAAGAGAATTTATTAAGATTGAGATAATTAAACCCATCATTTCTTTCTTGGAGTTATGTTGGATTGGATTTCACCTAAAGCTTTTCCTAAGGATTGATGCTATCATGGTGCTTATCAATGATCCAAGTTCTCAATTGTAACAGCCCAAGACCGACGCTCCAGAAGATTCCCCTTTTATTTCCATTCTCGTCATGTGATTCGCTTTATTGTCATATTCATCATCGCATCATTCGCATCATCTGCATAGCATCGTCATGTTTTCAAAACTTGCATCCGCTAGTAGTTGCCGGTTCTCCCCGTTGACTGTTTCGAGACCAACCACACACACACACGTGCCCGCGGCACCGATAAAATATTGTTTTCAAAACTGCGTGTAAAATGTTCTCGGATTGGGTTGAAAGTTGGCGTGCGGTCTTGTTATATTGTAGGTACACCGCCTGCCAAATTACATCGCAATCGGAGGTCGTTTGATACCCGAACGGTCGACCGTAGCGGCACCGTCATCGGTTTAATTGTTAGGTGTTTCGGTTTACAAAACTATGTCACGGGCCACAAACTTCCCTCTCATCTCAGCCCAACACCCCTCTACACAGCCCACTAGACCCACCTTGTGCCTAGCCATCGCCGGAGCCGTTCGATTTTGATCAGAGGGTCGAAAGTCGGACTAAAACCCCCTAACCCTAGATCCCTACTATAAAAGGAAGGGCAATCCCTCCTAATTGGGAAACCCTAGCCACTTCCTCGTTTCCCGTGCCAAACCACGCATCAGCCGCCTCCCAGCCAGCCTCTCTCCTCCCACCGCGTCAGGCCCGCCGCGGCCCAGATCCGGCCCGCCCGGGCCTGGATCCGCCGCCGTCGCCCGCGGCCATCCCGCATCGTCGCCGCCGCCATTCGCTCGCACGGAACCACCACCGCAGCCCGTAGCTCCCCTCAAGCACGCCTCGCTCTGCACCGCGCCTCCCCGCCACCTCGTCGCCACCCGGCCGTTCCTGGCGGACGCTGGCGATCACCGGAGGTCCGTCGACCTCCCCAAGCTCCGCCGCCAGTTGCCTCCACGCCCTTCCGCCCAGATCCGCCGCTGCCATGACCCTACCGGCCGGATCCGCCGCGATCTGGAGCCCGACCGCCCGTTTCTGGCCATGCCCGCCTGTCCCTGCCGCCGGCCTGCCGGAGATGAAGGCCGCTCCTCGTCGTAGACCGCGCCGCCGTGGCCCCTGCATCGGGTGGGACTCCCGCTCGAGCGCCCGCACGCGCATGCGTTGGCCAGCGCCCGATTGGGCCTCTTCCGCGTGGCCCATCCGCTCCTGCAACCGACATGGGCTTGGCCCACAAGGTGAGCCTCCAGATCGCCCTATCCAGCGCCCGTGTGGTGATTTGCTAACTTGCGCTCGCTGCTCTATTTAGGCTAGGGAACATATTCGGCCCAGAACGTTTTCCTGCGCTGCGAATTTTATAATTAATCTTGGTCATTTTAAAATCACAGAAAAATGTTAATATATAATTAATCGGGCATCGCATTCATAAACTTTATATATGTAATATGTCTAGATTTTTGCATAGATTAATAATATGAAACTTTCAACCATGCTAAAAATATTTAACATGCTGTTTTCGTTAATTTGCGTAATGCCATGTTTTTTTTGCATTGCGCATATAAAAATTGTCCGTGCATCATATGTAAAAAAACTATACATGTGTAAATATGTAAAATGTGTAGGTTATTTATGCCCATTTTTCATGCATGATAAAATATCTAATGAAATGGTTGCATTTTAGTTGCATACACAACTTGCTAAAACGGTTTATGTCCTAATCTTGCATATTGTTGTGTCATTGTTTCTTTAACAAAAAAACCGCATATTATATATGTTTTCGGGGTAGAAAAATCCATAGAATTTATCTGTGCAATTAGTTTTGTCATTTGAGCATTTTTGTGTGCATGTTATTTTTGCTATGATGCCCTTTTGTTTATTTTGTGTGAATTAATCCATGCAAGATATGAAATAATTTTGAACATGAGATATGCCCTTGGACATGTGTGCTAGGCCCTGGTCATTTTGGTTGCTATAGAAATCCATGTTTAGGTGTTATTTTCTTGTTGCCAACATGCCATAAAATGTGCTGTTTTGAGGGTCCAAAATAATTCCAAGTCTGAATCTGTGTTATTTTGTTGCTGTCTTGCCATGTGGTTTGCTATTGATCTATTGCTCTTTTGGTGTTGCCACAATGGAATGCTTTGTTAACCATGTTATGCTCCATCTTGTTGTGCCAATAGTTTGCAGGAATAGAATTTGCATCATAATTAATTCTGCTGTCCAATATGTCAATCTGTTAAAAACTGCTGCACATGTCTACTCTAATTTTCACTAAGTCTGAGAATCTGTTTTCTTCATGATGCCATGTTGTGTTGATGTTTGCCATGAATCTATGCATAATTAGACCTTGCCACCATGGTATGAATTGTAGTGCATCATGTCTAATACCATGCTGTTAATTTTCATGCCATAATATGCCCTGTAGAATATAGTTTTACTGCTGCCAATATGCCTCCATGAAAATCTGCTATGCTAAAACCTGTTATTTTCACTAAGTCCTAATCTGCTATATTTTGTTGCCATGTTGTGAGCTTCTTATCATGTGTTCCATAACTATTTTGAGTATGATATGTGAAGATGAAATGATATGTGTATCATATGCTACTGCCTCATGCTTAGTTTGTGTATTTTAGAATCTTGTAGCTTGTTGTTCTCATGTGTGCAAAATGCCATGTTGCTGTTTTGGGCAGATTTCAAATAAAACTTGTGTTGGTTGTTTTGGTTGAACCGTAGCTCCGTTTTGAACATGTTGCATATGTAACTTGTCTAGGATTTCATGTAGTATCATAATATCTTGCTGCATTCATGATTTGAAATGTTTGTGGTTGTCATTTTCATGCATTTTGCATTCATGTCATGTTCATCTTGTGAAGGTCATATCTTTTAGACCGTAGCTCCGTTTGAGATGTTCCATATATGTAAATCGACTAGAATGACGTGTAGAATTGCATTGTATACTTTATTTCCCTGTTTAATAAATATAAAACATGATTAGTTCAGATCTGGACCAATTTTGAAATTAACATATAGGGTCGTTTCCGAAATGCTATATGTTGTTTCCGGCCTCATTTAAACATGCCTAGATGTGTAGTTTACCTATGCTTCACCACTTGCCATGTTTAATAACATTTAATATTGTCGTGTACCTAACGAGAGTGATCTAAATAATTAGAATGTGGAGTTTCGTCAATATGCAACTCGTTGCATATTGAGCTTCACTTAATGTGTAGTATTTGATTGTTGTGATTGCCATGCCTTGCATCTTTAAACCGAACATGCATCATGTTTGTTTGTGCATCATGTCATGCATATGTTGTGGTGTTGTTCATGTGTTTATTGTTGTTTTCGGATTGCTTCTTCTCGATAGAGTTTCGAAAGCGTTCGGAGTGTGAGGATTCGTTCGACTACGTTGGTCCGTCTTCTTCATGGATTCGTTCTTCTTCCAAGTGGGATCTCAGGCAAGATGATCATTTCCCTGGATACCATTACTATCATTGCCATGCTAGATGTCTCGTTTCTATCGCTGTGTCGCTACCTACCACTTGGATGTCAAGCCTCCCAATTTGCCATGATAAGCCTCTAACCCCTCCACATCCCAGCAAACCTTTGTTTGGCTATGTTACCGCTTGCTCAGCCCTTCTTATAGCGTTGCTAGTTGCAGGTGCAAGCTCTTTCCATGTGCCAACATGGATATATTTTTTTGTTATATCACAATATTATTGCTATTTAATTTAATGCACATATATACTTGGTAAAGGGTGGAAGGCTTGGCCTTTTGCTCGGTGTTTCGTTCCACTCTTGCCGCCCTAGTTACTTGTGTACCAGTGTTATGTTCCATAATTGAGCGCTCCTAACATGCTCGGGGTTGTTATGGGGACCCCCTTGATTTTTGTTTTAGGATAAAACTTGTCTGGCAAGGCCCAACATTGGTACTACATTTACTTAATAACTAATAAAATTGCATAGGGACCCGCCGGCACCCGCGGATCTTTAATAAACAATCCGGGCCAGTCCTCCTTATGAGTGTTGGTCTAAAACTAGAGCACTGTGCGGGGCCACCCCGGGGCAACTTGGGTGATTTCTATCAGGCCATTGTACATGTCGCTTATCCGCCGTGTCCTGAGAACAAGATACGCGGCTCCTATCAGGATCATCGACACGTCGGGAGGCCTTGCTGGATTTGTTTTACCTTTCTCGAACGTCTTGTGCGAGGAATTCCGAAAATACTTCGGGCTATCTCGAGGTTGCAGTTTTCCAGTAGAATTGCCTAGGAAGATCACGAGATTCGTGGTCGAGGTTATTCCCGTTGCGTGTGGTTAGTTTGTGATGGATGAGTTGGAGCACCCCTGCAGGGTTAAATCTTTCGGAAAGCCGTGCCCGCGGTTACGTGGCAACTTGAAAACTATGTTTAACACCCGGTCATAGCAAACTTGAAGTAAACTCAAATAAAATACACCAACCGTGTGCGTAACCATGACTGTCTCTTCTCGTGAGTCCTTATCCGGGAGAGAACACGGTGGGATTATGTTTGTTCGTAAGCAGGTGTTCAGGATCTCTTAGAGATCATTACTAGTTCACGTCCGTTTAATCGACAATCATCCCCCTTTATTCTTGTACTCGTAAGTTAGCCACTCAAATAAATGCTTAGTGCTTGCTGCAGCCTCACCACTCAACCATACCTCACCCATTAAGCTTTAATAGTCTTGATACCATTGGAAATGAGATTGTTGAGTCCCCGTGGCTCACAGTTTACTACAACAACAGTTGCAGGTACAGGTAATGCAATGGTTTGACATGAGCGTGATTTTTGTTTTGATTTGGAGTTCTTCTTCTTCTTCTTCATCGATCTAGGATGGGTTCCAGGCGGCAGCCTGGGATAGCAAGGATGGATGTCATTTTTATCGTTTGTTTTCGTCCGTAGTCGGACCCTGCTCTTCTGTATGATATTTGGATATGTTGTTGTATTGATGTGATATTGATGTATCTTGTGGCGAGTGTAAGCTAATTCCATATACTCATCTCTTCTTTACATGTACTTCTAATGATATCCATTCTTGCGAAATGACGAGATGCGCTTCTATCCCTATCGAGGCCCTCTTGCCAAAATAAGGATAGGATCGCATCTTGGGCGTGATATCAATGTATCCTCGTGGTGGAAGAAGTTTTGCATCTCTTGTTGCTCTCAAGCAAATCAATTGTTTCCGTTAGTGGCGGGTTGTCACCTTATAATTTTGGGAGGTTCTCCATAAGCCCACTACAAGCTTTTCTTTTCGTTGTTGATTTTCCAACAACTCCGTGCAATCCTTATTTCTAAAGATGCTTTTCTAATTCAATTGTGGTGGAAGTTGTCATTTTCTTCAACGTGCTTTTCTCTCCAATGATCTAGCTTCTATTCTTTTGTTCCGGTGGCATTGTGATGTTGCTCTATTCGAACCATCATCTCGGTTTGTCAAGATCATGTTCTTCACTTGATTGTCCATCTAACCAGAGTGTTGTGTCCTCTCTTCAAGTTCTTTCCATCGTATCAATTCTTCCCTCTCTTTTCTACCGAAGTGCTGCCCAAATTTCTTTTCAAGTCTTGCTTGTTCCTCATATCACTCTTCCTCTCTTGCAATCTCCATGTTTTGTTGGTTTCACTCGTTTGTCAAAGAAGCAACTAAGTTTTACCTCTTCCTTTCATATTCCTCTTCCCCTTCCCATTCTAATATCTCGGGTCGAGATCTCCTGTAAGTGGAGGAGAGTTGTAATAGCCCGAGACCGACGCTCCAAAAGATTCCCCTTTTATTCCGTTGTCATCATGCGATTCTTTTGTTTGTCGCATTCATCATCACATCATTCGCATCATCTGCATAGCATCGCCACTCGTTAAAAAAACTTGCATCCGTTAGTAGTTGCCTGTTCTCGTCGACGATCGTTTCGAGGCGAACCACACACGCACGCGCCCGCGACATCGATAAAATATTGTTTTTGAAAGTTCGCGAAAAGTATTCTCGGATTGGGTCGAGACTTGGCGTGCGGTCTTGTTATATTGTAGGTAGACCGCCTGCCAAGTTTCGTCGCAATCGGAGGTGTTTTGAAACCCGAACGGTCAACCATAGTGGCAACGCGGTCGGTTTATTTTCGGACGTTTCGGTGTTTTAAAACTCGTGTCATGGTCTTCAACTTTCCTCTCTTCGCAGCCCAAACCAACTCTACACAGCCCACTAACCCACCTCATGCCTAGCCATCGCCGGAGCCGTCCGATTTCGATCAAAGGGTTGAAAATTGGACAAAAAGCCACCAAAACTCCAACCCTAACCCCCCTTTCCTATTTAAGAAGCCCCCCTTATCCATTTTTTGGACCTAAACCCTAGCCTTAGTCCTCCACGAAGCTCCGGTCGTCGCCACCTTGGGATCCGCACCTCCCCAGCCGCTGGCTGCCACTTGGCAGCCAGCCGGTGGGCCGCCGCCGCCAGCCGCTGCTCCCGGCCATTCAACATGCGCCATGTCACCCCTGCAGCCTCCACCGCCTGCGGCCCACCAGGATCATCCGGGGCTCGCCCGGGCCCGAGCGGCCGCCACCGCAGCCCGCAGGTGCCCGAGCCTCGCGCCCGTCCCTAGATCCGCCCGAGGGGAGGTTGGGCCTCGTCGCGCCGCCGTCGCCCCCACCTCACCGGAGTCCGCCGCTGCAGGCCCTTGCCGGCCGCCAAAGCCCTCCTGAGCGCATCCTCCGCGGCCGGCCACCCCGGGGCGCCACGGCCTTCCTTCGTGCCGCCTGCGCCGCCGCTGCAGCGCCCCGCGTGCGGACCCTCCTCTCCGCCGCCTGGCCTAGCCGGCCTGCGCCTCGCCGTCGCATCACCGGACCACGCCGCGCCGCGTTCCTCGCCGCCGGCGCTTTCTCCGGCCAGATCCGGGAAGGAGTTGCCCGGATCCAGTGCCCCGCGACGCCCCGCCACCATCTTCTTCGCCTCCGGCCCCCGGCCGGCCAACTCCGGCGCCCCCGCGGCCGTTGACCCCTCCACCCGAACGGGTTCGTCTGGATCCAGCCGGGACCTGCCCGTCCCGCGAACCAAATGACCCCGCAGCCCAGGGATCTGATCATCCTGCACCGCGCCGTCCAAGTTTTGTTAGGGTAAAAATAACTATGTCCCTAAGAAAACTGCAGTTGTTTTCAGCTCATTGCATTTTGTATGCCTTGTATCACATGAACCGTGCATCGGATTTTGATGTGTAATACATGAAAATTGATCTACAAATTGGGCTCTACATCATGGTTGCATTTTCATGCATGATAGGGTTCATCTACTTTCTGTAAATTGTGTTGCAAAAGTGCATTCCGTCGTAGGTGGTAAACTTGTTATTTTATTCAATCTTTCGCGTATGATGGCATCTCATCCGTAGGACTTTCACATGTGGTGTCTTCATGAGTTTTGTTCTAGGATATGTCTACTTTGATGCCATGCCTTTGCTTGTCATGTAGGACACCATTAACATGTTTGTTCCATGCTCGCAAGTAGCCATCACGTAAAAACTGAATTCTGTTAACGTAGAGTTCTGTTTTGTGAGCGTCATATTAAGCAAACCATGACCCGTATGAACATGTGCCAATGGTATGTTTTGTAGTGTGTCATGTCTTCTTGCTGGTAGTGTCCTTGCCATGCCCATAAGTGATTGTTATGCCACTGTTATAGCCATGTCAACATGCCTAGTCAAATTGCAGTTTTGGGAGATAGTAAATTCCACCAAGTCTGAAATTGTTATTTTGTTGTCATGTTGCCATGTGATTTGCTAGTGATCTAGGACTCTTTTGGTGTTGCCACAATGGAGTCTTTTGTTAAGCATGTTATTGTCTACCAGGTTGTGCCATTTTTTGCCATGTATAGTATTTGCATCATAGTTTTGTATGTTGTCCAATATGTCAATCTGTTAAAAAAAATAGCTGCTCTTGTCTATTCTAATTTTCACTAAGTGTGAGAATCTGATTATTTCAAAATGCCATGTTGTGTTGATGGTTGCCATGAATCTGTGCATTATTTGATGTTGCCATAATGGAATGAATTGTAGTACATCATGTCCTCTACCATGCTGTTAAGATTCATGCCAATATATGACCTGTAGCATATAGTTTTACTGCTGCCAATATGCTTTCATGATAAAACTGCTCTGTTAAAAAACTGTTATTTCCACCAAGTCCATAATCTATTATATTTTATTGCCATGTTGTGAGCTTCCTACCACGTGTTCCTTGATTCTTTTGAGTATGAAATGTGAAGATGAAATGAAGTGTGTGTTATATGCTACTGCCCCATGTTTAGTTTGTGCATATTAGGATCTTCTAGCTTGTTGTTTTCATGTGTGCAATATGCTATGTTGCTGTTTTGGCCAGATTTTAAATAAAACTTGTGTTGGTTGTTGTGGTTGAACCGTAGCTCCGTTTTGAACATGTTCCACATGAAACTGCTTAGAATTTCATGTAGGTTCATAATATATTGTTGTATCCATGATTTAACATGTTTGGGGTTGTTGTTTGCATGCATTTTGCATTCATGGCATATGCATCTTGTGTTTTTCATATCTTTTAGGCCGTAGCTCCGTTGCAAACGTTCTATATATGTAACTCGACTAGAATGACGAGTAGAATCACATTGTGCACTTTATTTCCCTGTTTAGTAAATATAAAACATGGTTAGTTCAGATCTGTACCAAATTCATAATTTGCATATGAGGTCGCTTCAGAAATACTATAAGTTGTTTCCGACCTCATTTAATATGCCTAGATAGTGTAGTTTCATTATGCTTCACCTCTTGATATGTTTAGAAAAATTTAATATTGTCGTGTACCTAACGAGAGTGAACTAAATAATTCGAATGTGGAGTTTCATCAATATGCAACTCGTTGCATATTGAGCTTCACTTAATGTGTAGTATTTGATTGTTGTGATTGTCATGCCTTGCATAATTAAAGCGGACATGCATCATGTTTGTTTGTGCATCATGTCATGCATATGTTGTGGTGTTGATCATGTGTTGATTGTTGTTTCCGGATTGCTTCTTCTCGATAGAGTTCCAAAAGCGTTCGGAGTGTGAGGATTCGTTCGACTACGTTGGCTCGTCTTCTTCATGGACTCGATCTTCTTCCAAGTGGGATCTCAGGCAAGATTACCATTTCCCTGGATACCATCACTATCATTGCCATGCTAGTTGTCTCGTTTCTATCGCTTGTCTCGCTACCTACCACTTGTTCGTCAAGCCTCCCAAAATGCCATGATAAGCCTCTAACCCTCCACATCCCAGCAAACCATTGTTTGGCTATGTTACCGCTTGCTCAGCCCCCTTCTTATAGTGTTGCTAGTTGCAGGTGCAATTGTTTCCATGTGCCAACATGGATATCCTTTGATATATCACAATATTATTGCTACTTAATTTAATGCACATATATACTTGGTAAAAGGTGGAAGGCTTGACCTTTTGCTCTGTGTTTTGTTCCACTTTTGCCACCCTAGTTACTTGTGTACTGGTGTTATGTTCCATATTGAGCGCTCCTAACATGCTCGGGGTTGTTATGGGGATCCCCTTGATTTTCGTTTTGGGATAAAACTCATCTGGCAAGGCCCAACATTGGTACTACATTTGCTCAACATAATAATACTGAACACCGTTAGTAATGCATAGGGAGTTAGCGCTACCCGCGGATTAACCAACATAATACAGGGGGGCAGTGCTGATGGTGTTGGTCCCAAACGGGCAGACTGCGAGGCCACCACGGGGAAACTCGAGGTTTGGTTTGACTCATAGCGTGACCCATCCTTCGTGTCTTGAGAACGAGATACGCGGCTCCTATCGGGTTTGTCGACACGTCAGGCGGCCTTGCTGGATTTGTTTTAATTTCTCGAACGTCTTGTGCGCGGAATTTCGAGGAAACTTCGGGCTATCACGAGGTTGAGATTTTCCAACTGAATTTCCATGGAGATCACGGGTTTCGTTTACGAGGTTATTCCCGCGGCGTGTGGTTAGTTTGTGATGGATGAGTTGGAGCACCACTCCAGGGTTAAATCTTTCATGAGAGCCGTGCCTGCGGTTATGTGGCAACTTGGAAACTTTGTTTAAAACCCGGTCACAGCAAACTTAAAGTAAACTCAAATAAAATACACCAACCGTGTGCATAACCATGACTGTCTCTTCTCGTGAGGCCTGCTTCGAAAGAGAACACGGTGGGGTCATGTTTGACCGTAAGTAGGTGTTGAGGATCACTTAGTGATCATTTCTAGTCCACGTCCGTTTATACGACAATCATCCCCCCTTATTCTTGTACTCGTAGGTAGCCACTCAAATAATGCTTAGTGCTTGTTGCAGCCTCACCACTTAACCATACCACACCCATTAAGCTTTAATAGTCTTGATACCCTTGGAAATGAGATTCCTAAGTCCTTGTGGCTCACAGATTACTACAACAATAGTTGCAGGTACCGGTAATGCGATGCTTTGACGTTAGAGCGATGCTTGTTTGATTTGGAGTCCTTCTTCTTCTTCTACATCTTTCTAGGATGGGTTCCAGGCCGGCAGCCTGAGATAGCAAGGATGGATGTCATTTTTTTATCGTTTGTTTTCGTCCATAGTTGGACCCTGCTCTTCTGTATGATGATCGTATATGTTATTGTATTGATGTGATCTTGATTTAGCATGTGGCGAGTGTAAGCCAATTCCATATACTCATCTCTTCCTTACATGTACTTGTAATGATATCCATTCTTGCGAAACAACGTGATGCATTTCTATCCTTGTCGAGGACCTCAAGCTAAAATAAGGATAGGACCTCATCTGGGGCGTTACAAGTTGGTATTAGAGCCTGTACCGACATAGAAGCCCCCTTGATTGATAGAACTTGACCGAGTCGAGTCTAGTAAAATTATTTTGAGTCTAGTTATATATCGGAGAGTAGGATTCTTTTTACTCCTCGTCGATGCTCTGGTGAGGAATTACGACTTAGGAATTTTAATTCTACCCTCTTCTCACTCAATTTTTTTTTAGGATCACGCAGGTATTTTGGAAGCTGTATGATGCCGATGTGACCGGAACTCTGTTCTTGGTGCCTCCCGTACGTATGGATTGGACCCGGGGAGTTGAGCTCCAAGGGGTTCTTGACACATCGCTATCGTTCAGTTTCCTTAGTATCTCAGGATGCGGATATTCGAAATTGCTTCAATACTATTCATGGTGCGAAGAGTGTGGCGGCACCCAGTACTGGGGAACGGGATCACATGTACTGCCATCTTTAGTATCGTTGTGATTATGAGGGTCTAAGGTCGATGAGTTTCCGAGGTTTCTCTGGTTTTGTGTTGACGGATGTGATACACGGTGGGTAGTATTATTGCTAGGAATTGAGTGATTTATTCAGTAATTTATCCGTGTATCCCTTGGACCAGATTGCATAACCAGAAAGATTTCTGAAGTTCTTAGGTGGGAATTCAAGTAGTTACCTAGGATTATCCTCCCAGCAAATGCAAATGGGTTATGTATTTGTTTCTGGCTTAATCCTCAAGCCCCATCTTTTGTTTTGTTGGAGTATGGTAATTCGAGTTGCTTCGATGTCAAGTGGTGATTTCATATCTTTCCTAACCGTTGTGTTTCTCATCAAGATAATTCATCCCTCTTCAATATTTGTAAGATCAATTCTCATCTTTCCTTTTCCCGGAGTTCGTTTCATCCGTCTTAAGTTTTCTTTATTTTCCCACCCTCCCGCCCCTTTCTTCTGGAGCCAGCCATCTCAAATCAAGTATCCTTCTATTGTGGTGAAGTCTCTTCATCTGTTTTCTTCCATGTTTTAATACGGTGTTTTCAATGTGAAGATTCTCAGGTGTTTCAAATCTCATCAGTCTTCCTTCTTGTTTTTCCCCAATGGATTAAATTCAACCTCTTGATGTTCATCATATCCTTTTCATCTGCTAAATGTGTTCCCGTGTCAGAAATTTTTGCCCAAGTATATCTTGTTTTGACTCTCTCTCTATTCTATCCGGAGTGCTGAAGATATCTCAGAAGATTCGTCTTTTCTTTCAATCCTTTAAATTATTTCGAGATTCTCACCTCATCAAGTTTTCATTTGTACCGGTGCAATATCTTTCTAAGCAATCATTTCACCGGTGTTTCCTTCAGTGGACCCATAACCCACAGGTTTTCTCCAGGATCTTACCTGTCTCTTCTAATCTTTCTCGGAGATCTCAAGTTCTTCTCAAATATGATGTAAGAATGAATTCCATCAGTCATATTCCTTTTTCGAGATCAATTCAAATTATTTCATCGTTGGCTCAAACTTTACGTAGTCATTATTCTGGAGATCTCAGTAATTCATGGTGTGGTTTCTCGTCATCATTCTCAGCTTGAAGACCGAAGGAGAGTGTTTCTTAAATATTGGTCCATTCTCTTGAAGATTTGTGTTTCTACGTTGATGCTATCATCTTAAATGGTTTTTATCATGAGTAATTCCTCCCATATCTATCCGGAGCATTTCAGAGTTGTTTTCATTCTCGATCCTCTGAAGGCCATCATTTCAGAAGATTTCTTCGTTCTCAGCTTTCAGCTTTCATTCTCAAATTCTTCTCAATTGATGTCTCTTCACTTGTATCTCAATTATCCCGGTGCTTCGTTCAAGTTTTCTGACCGGTGGATCATGATCTCTTCGTTCTCATGTATCTCCATGCCTTCGTACTATCCTCATTCGTTTGCAATTCTTACCTATGTTCTCGTTCAAGACTTCCTCAAGTTTGTGCTCTTATCTATCCTCAATCTTTTAAAGAAGAATAAGTCGTATGCCAAATCCGTTGCTTGTCATCAATTTAACTTGATGAAGGATAAGCATAACATAATTCTTATTATTGTTTCATCAAAGTGATTTCAATCCTTCTTCCGGAGTTTCTCATGATATCAAATTCTCGATTTCAATTGTTCACAGCTTTTCTTTTCCGGAGTTCCAAGTTTTCTCAAGTATCTCGTCGCGAAGTTCCATTTAAATCTTTGCAAGGCTCCAATCTTGTTCTTTCCAACCTTCATTTATTTTGATCATTCTTTTGTAAACGGAGGTTCTTCATGGTGGTTCGTTAAGAATTTTATTCATTCTCCAAGTGTTCTTCAGGATTCTTGTTGGAGGAACTCAAGTATCCTTTATCTTGCATTTCAAAGTGAAAATTCATTCTCCCTTATCTTTTGAGGTGGTTTTATAGCATTCTTAAATTCATGAGGAGTCTCAAAGAGAATTTATTAAGATTGAGATAATTAAACCCATCATTTCTTTCTTGGAGTTATGTTGGATTGGATTTCACCTAAAGCTTTTCCTAAGGATCGATGCTATCATGGTGCTTATCAATGATCCAAGTTCTCAATGTATCCTCGTGGTGGAAGAAGTTTTGCATCTCTTGTTGCTCTCAAGCAAATCAATTGTTTCCGTTAGTGGCGGGTTGTCACCTCATAATTTTGGGAGGTTCTCCATAAGCCCACTACAAGCTTTTTTTTTCGTTGTTGATTTTACCACAACTCCATTCAATCCTTATTTCTAAAGATGATTTTCTAATTCAATTGTGGTGGAAGTTGTCATCTTCTTCAACGTGCTTTTCTCTCCAATGATCTATCTTCTATTCTTTTGTTCCGGTGGCATTGTGATGTTGCTCTATTCGAACCATCATCTCGGTTTGTCAAGATCATGTTCTTCACTTGATTGTCCATCTAACCGGAGTGTTGTGTCCTCTCTTCAAGTTATTTCCATCGTATCAAGTCTTCCTTCTCTTTTCTACCGAAGTGTTGCCCAAATTTCTTTTCAAGTCTTGCTTGTTCATCATATCATTCTTCCTCTCTTGCAACCTCCATGTTTTGTTGGTTTCACTCGTTTGTCAAAGAAGCAACTAAGTTTTACCTCTTCCTTTCATCTTCCTCTTCCCCTTCTCATTCTAAGATCTCGGGTCGAGATCTCTTGTAAGTGGAGGAGAGTTGTAACAGCCCGAGACCGTCGCTCCAAAAGATTCCCCTTTTATTCCGTTGTCATCATGCGATTCTTTTGTTTGTCGCATTCATCATCGCATCATTCGGATCATCTGCATAGCATCGCCACTCGTTAAAAAAACTTGCATCCGTTAGTAGTTGCCTGTTCTCGTCGACGATCGTTTCGAGGCCAACCACACACGCACGCGCCCACGACATCGATAAAATATTGTTTTTGAAAGTTCGCGAAAAGTATTCTCGGATTGGGTCGAGACTTGGCGTGCGGTCTTGTTATATTGTAGGTAGACCGCCTGCCAAGTTTCATCGCAATCGGAGGTCGTTTGAAACCCGAACGGTCGCCCGTAGCGGCACCGTAGTCGGTTTATTTTCGGACGTTTCGGTGTTTTAAAACTCGTGTTATGGGCTTCAACTTTCCTCTCTTCTCATCCCAAACCAACTCTACACAGCCCACTAACCCACCTCATTCCTAGCCATCGCCGGAGTCGTCCGATTTTGATCAAAGGGTTGAAAATTGGACAAAAAGCCACCAAAACTCCAACCTATCCCACCTTTCCTATTTAAGCAGCCCCCTTTAGCCATTTTTTGGACCTAAACCCTAGCCTTAGCCCTCCACGAAGCTCTGGCCGCCGCCACCTTGGGATCCGCACCTCCCCAGCCACCGGCTGCCGCCTTGCAGCCAGCCGGTGGGCCGCCGCCGCCAGCCGCTGCTCCCGGCCATTCCCCATGAGCCACTCGCGGCCCGCCAGGCCCATCCGGGGCCCGCCCGGGCCCGAGCGGCCGCCACCGCAGCCCGCAGGCGCTCGAGCCACGCGCCCCGTCCCTACATCTGCCCGAGGGGAGGTTGGGCCTCGTCGCGCCGCCGGCGCCCCCACCTCGCCGGAGTCCACTGCTGCAGGCCCTTGCCAGCCGCCGAAGGCATCCTGAGCGCATCCTCGGCCGCCGGCCACCCCGGGGCGCCACGGCCTTCCTTCGTGCCGCCTGCGCCGCCGCTGCAGCGCCCAGCGTGCGGACCCTCCGCTCTGCCGCCTGGCCTCGCCGGCCTGCGCCTCGCCGTCGCATCACCGGACCGCGCCGCGCCACGCTCCTCGTCGCCGGCACTGTCTCCGGCCAGATCCGGGAAGGAGTTGCCCGGATCCGGTGCCCAGAGATGCCCCGCCACCATCTTCTCCGCCTCCGGCCCCCGGCCGGCCAACTTCGGCGCCCCCGCGGCCGTTGACCCCCCCACCCGAACGGGTTTGTCCGGATCCAGCCGGGACCTGCCCGTCCCGCGAACCAAACGACCCCTCAGCCCCGGGATCTACTCGTCCTGCACCGCGCCATCCAAGTTTTGTCAGGGTAAAAACGACTAAGTCCCTAAGAAAACTGCAGTTGTTTTCAGCTTCAATGCATTTTGTATGCCTCGTATCTCATGAATCGTGCATCGGATTTTGATGTGTAATACATGAAAATTGATCTAGAAATTGGGATCTACATCATGGTTGCATTTTCATGCATGATAGGGTTCATCTACTTGATATAAATTGTGTTGCAAAAGTGCATTCCGTCATAGGCGGTAAACCTGTTAGTTTATTCAATCTTTCGCGGATGATGGCATCTCATCGGTAGGCCTTTCGCATGTGGTGTCTTCATGAGTTTTGTTCTAGGATATGTCCACTTTGATGCCATGCCTTTGCTTGTCATGTAGTACACCATTAACATGTTTGTTTCATGCTCGCAAGTAGCCATCACGTAAAAACTGTATTCTGTTAACGTAGAGTTCTATTTTGTGAGCATCATATTAAGCAATCCATGACCCATATGAGCATGTGCCAATGGTATGTTTTGTAGTGTGTCATGTCTTCTTGCTGGTAGTGTCCTTGCCATGCTCATAAGTGATTGTTATGCTACTGTTATAGCCATGTCAACATGCCTAGTCAAACTGCAGTTTTGAGAGATAGTAAATTCCACTAAGTCTGAAACTGTTATTTTGTTGTCATGTTGCCATGTGATTTGCTAGTGATCTAGGACTCTTTTGGTGTTGCCACAATGGAGTCTTTTGTTAAGCATGTTATTGTCTACCAGGTTGTGGCCTTTTTTGCCATGTATAGTATTTGCATCATAGTTTTGTATGCTGTCCAATATGTCAATCTGTTAAAAAAAACAGCTGCTCTTGTCTACTCTAATTTTCACTAAGTCTGAGAATCTGGTTATTTCAAAATGCCATGTTGTGTTGATGGTTGCCATGAATCTGTGCATTATTTGATATTGCCGTAATGGAATGAATTGTAGTACATCATGTCCTCTACCATGCTGTTAAGATTCATGCCAATATATGACCTGTAGCATATAGTTTTACTGCTGCCAATATGCTTTCATGATAAAACTGCTCTGTTAAAAAACTGTTATTTCCACCAAGTCCCTAATCTATTATATTTTATTGCCATGTTGTGAGCTTCCTACCATGTATTCCATGATTCTTTTGAGTATGAAATGTGAAGATGAAATGAAGTGTGTGTTATGTGCTACTGCCCCATGCTTAGTTTGTGCATATTAGGATCTTGTAGCTTGTTGTTTTCATTTGTTTAATATGCTATGTTGCTGTTTTGGGCAGATTTTAAATAAAACTTGTGTTGGTTGTTGTGGTTGAACCGTAGCTCCGTTTTGAACATGTTCCACATGAAACTGCTGAGAATTTCATGTAGGTTCATAATATATTGGTGTATCCATGATTTAACATGTTTGGGGTTGTCGTTTGCATGCATTTTGCATTCATGGCATATGCATCTTGTGTTTTTCATATCTTTTAGGCCGTAGCTCCGTTACAAACGTTCTATATATGTAAATCGACTAGAATGACGAGTAGAATCACATTGTGCACTTTATTTCCCTGTTTAATAAATATAAAACATGGTTAGTTCAGATCTGTACCAAATTCATAATTTGCATATGAGGTCGCTTCGGAAATACTATAAGTTGTTTCCGACCTCATTTAAGATGCCTAGATAGTGTAGTTTCATTGTACTTCACCTCTTGACATGTTCAATAACATTTAATATTGTCGTGTACCTAAGGAGAGTGAACTAAATAATTCGAATGTGGAGTTTCATCAATATGCAACTCGTTGCATATTGAGCTTCACTTAATGTGTAGTATTTGATTGTTGTGATTGTCATGCCTTGCATAATTAAAGCGGACATGCATCATGTTTGTTTGTGCATCATGTCATGCATATGTTGTGGTGTTGATCATTTGTTGATTGTTGTTTCCGGATTGCTTCTTCTCGATAGAGTTCCAAAAGCGTTCGGAGTGTGAGGATTCGTTCGACTACGTTGGCTCGTCTTCTTCATGGACTCGATCTTCTTCCAAGTGGGATCTCAGGCAAGATTACCATTTCCCTGGATACCATCACTATCATTGCCATGCTAGTTGTCTCGTTTCTATCGCTTGTCTCGCTACCTACCACTTGTTCGTCAAGCCTCCCAAAATGCCATGATAAGCCTCTAACCCTCCACATCCCAGCAAACCATTGTTTGGCTATGTTACCGCTTGCTCAGCCCCCTTCTTATAGTGTTGCTAGCTGCAGGTGCAATTGTTTCCATGTGCCAACATGGATATCCTTTGATATATCACAATATTATTGCTACTTAATTTAATGCACATATATACTTGGTAAAAGGTGGAAGGCTTGGCCTTTTGCTCGGTGTTTTGTTCCACTTTTGCCGCCCTAGTTACTTCTGTACCGGTCTTATGTTCCATATTGAGCGCTCCTAACATGCTCGGGGTTGTTATGGGGATCCCTTGATTTTGGTTTTGGGATAAAACTCATCTGGCAAGGCCCAACATTGGTACTACATTTGCTCAACATAATAATACTGAACACCGTTAGTAATGCATAGGGAGTTAGCGCTACCCGTGGATTGATCAAAATATTATAGGGGGGGCAGTGCTGATGGTGTTGGTCCCAAACGGGCGGACTGCGAGACCACCACAGGGAAAATCGAGGTTTAGTTTAACTCATAGTGTGACCCATCCGTCGTGTCCTGAGAACGAGATACGCGGCTCCTATCGGGTTTGTCGACACGTCGGGCGGCCTTGCTGGATTTGTTTTACCTTTCTCAAACGTCTTGTGTGCGGAATTTCGAGGACTCTTCGGGCTATCTCGAGGTTCAGATTTTCCAACGGAATTTCCAAGGAGATCACGGGTTTAGTGGTCGAGGTTATTCCCGCGGCATGTGGTTAGTTTTTGATGGATGAGTTGGAGCACTCCTGCAGGGTTAAATGTTTCATGAGAGCCGTGCCCGCGGTTATGTGGCTACTTGGAAACTTTGTTTAACACCCGATCATAGCAAACTTAAAGTAAACTCAAATAAAATACACCAACCGTGTGCGTAACCGTGACTGTCTCTTCTCGTGAGGCCTGCTCCGAAAGAGAACACGGTGGGGTCATGTTTGACCGTAAGTAGGTGTTGAGGATCACTTAGTGATCATTTCTAATCCACGTCCATTTATACGACAATCATCCCCCTTTATTCTTGTACTCGTAGGTTGGCCACTCAAATAAGCATTGCAGCCTCACCACTTAACCATACCTCACCCATTAAGCTTTAATAGTCTTGATACCCTTGGAAATGAGATTGTTGAGTCCCTGTGGCTCACAGATTACTACAACAACAATTGCAGGTACCGGTAATGCGATGCTTTGACGTGAAGAGATGCTTGTTTGATTTGGAGTCCTTCTTCTTCTTCTACATCGATCTAGGATGGGTTCCAGGCCGGGAGCCTGGGATAGCAAGGATGGATGTCTTTTTTTTATCGTTTGTTTTCGTCCATAGTCGGACCCTGCTCTTCTGTATGATGATTGTATATGTTGTTGTATTGATGTGATCTTGATTTAGCTTGTGGCGAGTGTAAGCTAATTCCATATACTCATCTCTTCTTTACATGTACTTGTAATGATATCAATTCTTGCGAAACGACGAGATGCGCTTCTATCCTTGTCGAGGCCCTCGAGCTAAAATTAGGATAGGAACACATCTTGGGCTTTACATTTAGGCTCAACGTTTATTTGTTTAGGAGGTGTAGGTGTCCTAGAATGACTTTTATTAACCACAATTGTAGCTTTAGCAAGTTCCTTAATTCTAACAGGGAAAGGTGGTTTCTCAATGTAAGCAGTAGGAACAATTGGATCAACATGGCTAACAATTATTTCTTCCTTCTCAATTTTAATAGGTTTCGCTAATTGCTTTTCAATGGGTGGATGGTACTTAAACCACTTCTCCTTAGGGAGATCAACATGAGTAGCAAATGATTCACATAAAGAAGCTACTATCTTAGAGTCATGGCCATATTTATTGCTCAACTTATAGCATGAATCAGTTTCCATAAAAGATTGAACATAATCAAACATAAGCTTTATACCAGACTCTTTACCTTTCTCAAGTTCCCAATCTTCGGAGTTCTGTTTAATTCTTTCCACAAGATCCCATTTGAATTCAACGGTCCTCTTCATTAAGGAACCAATAGAAGAAGAATCGAGTAGTACTTGATCATCATGAGAAAGTCGAGCATAATTTTTTAGCGTAATAGTATTTCTTGAGATCTCATGGTTGGGGCAGTTGTGCATCATAGATTTAAGCCTCCCCAAGCTTGAGCGATACTTTCTCCTTCACGAGGCCAACAATTATAATAAAGTTACGATCATGATGAACTAGATGCATAGGATAAAACTTCTGATGAAATTCCAACTTAAGGCGATTCCAGTCCCATGATCCAATATCACCCAATAGCCTGTACCACATTAATGCCTTTCCCTCCAAATATAAAGGGAAAACTTTCTTCTTAACTTTGTCTCCAGACAACCCTGCAAGCTGATAATCAGGATAAGTCGTTCCATCATATGGGTGTGATAAGAGTTTTTCATGCATACCCGAAGGAATCTCATAATAATTTTTTTTAGTAGGTTCAGTAGGTTAAGGAACAATTTCCTCATCTTTAGTCCGGGGCGAAGATGCCCCGAACCAGCCACTCAAAGGGTGACCGTTCATAGCGACGAGCAACAGTAAATTTCAGCACGTATAGAAAATGTTTCCTTACCAATTCCACTTACCAAAGGCGCTTCACTCCCCGGCAACGGCGCCAGAAAAGAGTATTGATGACCCACAAGTATAGGGGATCAATCGTAGTCCTTTCGATAAGTAAGAGTGTCAAACCCAACGAGGAGCAGGAGGAAATGATAAGCGGTTTTCAGCAAGGTATTCTCTGCAAGTGCTGTAAGTAATGATAGTAGATTGTTTTGTAGCAAGATAAATCATAAAAAGTGAAAAGTAACAATAGTAACAAAGGTGCAGCAAGGCATACCAATCCTTTTTATAGCAACGGACAGGCCTGAAAGTACTCTTATATTAAGCAAGCGCTCCCGAGGACACATGGGAATTATGTCTAGTCATGTTGATCATGTTGAGTTGATTCGCGTTCGCTAGTTTGATAATTCGATATGTGGGTGGACCGGTGCTAAGGTGATGTTCTTACTTTAACTAACAACCTACTTATGATTACCCCCTCTCGCAAGCATCCACAACTATAAAAGAATAATTAAGATAAATCTAACCATAGCATGAAACATGTGGATCCAAATCAGCCCCTTATGAAGCAACACATAAACTGGGGTTTAAGCTTCTGTCACTCTAGAAACCCATCATCTACTTGTTACTCCACAATGACTTCCCTTAGGCCCATAACATGGTGAAGTGTCATGTAGTCGACGTTCACATGACACCACTAAGAGAAGTAATAACATACATATCATGAAAATATCGAACGAATACCAACTTCACATGATTACTTATAACAAGACTTCTCCCATGTCCTCAGGAACAATAGTAAGTACTCACACCTCATCAACATGTTCAAGATCAGAGGTGCAATAATAATAATTAAGGATATGAACATAATTTCTTCCACCAAGTAATACAACAAGCATCAAATACAAGATGTAATCAACACAACTAGTAACCCATAGGTACCAATCTGAGGTTTTGAGACAAAGATTGAATACAAGAGATGAACTAGGGTTGGAGATGAGATGGTGCTGGTGAAGATGTTGATGAGGATTGGTCCTCCCACGAAGGAGGAAGCATTGGTGATGGCGATGGCTTCGATCTCCCCCTCCTGGAGAGGAATTTCCCCAGTAGAATCTGATTGCGGGAGTGCAAAAGGGCCTCTTCCCAGGTTTCCGGCTCGGACGGCGGCGCTTCATCTCGAAAGGTTGCTTATGATTTTTCTAGGGTAAAACACACCATATAGGAGAAGAGGGGCCTCGCGAGGCCATCCGGGGCCCCACAAGCCATCAGGGCACGGCGGGGGGGGGGGGGGTGGCTGTTGACTTGTGCCTGGCTGGTGGCCTCCTCTGGTATATTTTTGGCCCATAAATTCACATATATTCAATAAAAATTCTTCGTGAATTTTCAGGTCATTTCATGTCTGGTGTTTTTTCTGCCTTTTTCTCGGTTTTTCGGTCCAAAATTCTAGTTTCCAGATAATTCCCTCTTTGTGATGTACCTTGCATATTCAGAGAGAAAGGGCATAAGAATTGTATGATAATAGGGAATAATGGACAAGAATAACATAAATATGAATAAGAAATCATGATGCAAAATGGATGTATCAGCCGGCCCAACTGCCTCCTCGCGATCGGCCTAGTGGCCCGTTGGTGAGAGACCCCAGTCCAGCCCCTGACTAAGCAAATTTTGCTAAGTCATTTTGTGTGTGCTTAAGCGTCACAGTAGCTTTTTAAAACGCACTTAGATTTTGAACCGTGCATCGGACGAAGATGAGTTATATATAAAAATTGTTCTACTTGACATGCTTTACATGACTGTTGCGTTTGTATGTATTTTAGGAGTCATCTAGGTGTTGTAATCTCTGTTGAAAAAGTGCGTCTCGTCGTAGTCTGAAAAAAACTGTTTGCTGTTAACAATATGTTCCGTTTTGTGAGCATCATATTAAGAAATCCATGCATCCTATGATTTTGTGCCAATGGAGAAATTTGAAGTGTGACATGTCCACTTGCTGTTAGTGTCCTTGACATGCACATATTTGATTGTTATGCTACTTTTATAACCATGTAAACATGCTTAGTCAAACTGTTGTTTTGGGAGATAGTCAAATTTCACTAAGTCTGGAATCTGGATTGAAACTTAGCTTTTTATCTTGATGATTGCCGTGGATTCATAGCTCTTTTGCAAAAGACCATGTGAGATGTATTGAAGTGCATGTTACTCCCTAATTTTCACTAAGTTTGAGAGTCTGGTTATTTCAGAATGCCATGTTGTGTTGATGCTAGCTACGATTCTGTGCATAATTAGACCTTGCCATTATGGAATGAATTGAAGTGCATCATGTCCTCTACCATGCTGTATTTCATGCCATCATAAGTCCTGTAGCATATGTTTTTATTGCTGCCAATATGCCTTCAGAATAAAACTGCTCTGTTAAAACTGGTATTTTCACTAAGTCATAACTGTTGTTTCAATAGCCATCTTGTGAGCTCATTTGCTATTGATACATGCTTCTATTCAATTTGCTGTTATGAGATGAATTGTTTTGCATAATGTAAGATACTGCCCCATGCCTTGTTTGTGCATTTTCGATTCTTGTAGCATTTTGTTTTGAGGTGTGCAAAATGCCATGTTGCTGTTTGGACAGATTATGTCTAGAACTTGTGTTCGTTGTTATTATTGAACCGTTGCTCCGTTTTGAACATGTCATATATGAAACTTGCTTAGAATCTCATGTAGTTTCATAATATCTTTCTGCATCCATGATTTGGAATGTTTGTGGTTGTTGTTTGCATGCATTTTGCATTCATGACATATTTATCTTGTGTTGGTCATATCTTTTAGGCCGTAGCTCCGTTTAAAATGATCTATATATGTAAATCGCCTAGAATGACGAGTAGAATCACATGGTGCAATTAATTTTCCTATTTAATAAGTATAAAATATGTTTAGAACAGATATGGACCAAACTCCTAATTTGCATACGGGGTCGTTACGGAAATGCTATATGTTGTTTCCGGCCTCATTTAAGATGCATAGATAGTGTAGTTTATTTATGCTTCACATTTTGCCATGATAAACAACATTTCAAATTGCCGTGTAAATAAAAAAGAGTGAACTAAGTACTTCAAATGTGGAGTACTTCAAATGTGGAGTTTCGTTAATGTGTAGAAGTTGATTGTTGTGCTTTGCCTGGTCTTGCATAATTAAACCGGACATGCATAATATTTGTTTGCGCATCATGTCATGCATATGTTGTGGTGTTTATCATGTGTTGATTGTTGTTTTAGGATTGCTTCTTCTCGAAAGAGTTCGGAAAGCGTTCGGTGTGTAAGGATTCGTTCAACTACGTTGGATTGTCTTCTTCACGGATTTGTTCTTCTTCCAAGCGGGATTTCAGACAAGATGAACATTTCCCTGGATACCTCTACTATCAGTGCCATGCTAGTTGTCTCGTTTCTATCGCTATGTCTCGCTACCTACCACTTGTTTGTCAAGCCTCCCAAAATGCCATGATAAGACTCTAACCCTCCACATCCCAGCACACCATTGTTTGGCTATGTTACCGCTTGCTCAGCCCCCTTCTTATAGTGTTGCTAGTTGCAGGTGCAATTGTTTCCATGTGCCAACATGGATATCCTTTGATATATCACAATATTATTGCTACTTAATTTAATGCACATATATACTTGGTAAAAGGTGGAAGGCTTGGCCTTTTGATCAGTGTTTTGTTCCACCTTTGCCACCCTAGTTACTTGTGTATCGATGTTATGTTCCATATTGAGCACTCCTCACATGCTTGGGGTTGTTATGGGGACCACCTTGATTTTTGTTTTGGGATAAAACTCTTCTGGCAAGGCCCAACATTGGTACTATTTGCTTTATAACAACTAAAATATGCATAGGGCATGATCACCCCGTGGATAATTAATCAACCCCCGGGCCATTGCT
Source organism: Elymus sibiricus (assembly GCA_039707655.1). NCBI lineage: Eukaryota > Viridiplantae > Streptophyta > Magnoliopsida > Poales > Poaceae > Elymus > Elymus sibiricus. Next base: position 211,525,507 of record CM077665.1, on the reverse strand, counting down.
CCTCATGAGTGTTGGTCCAAACTAGAGTCGTGTTCAGGGCTAACCCGGGGCAACTCGGGAGATTTCGATCAGGCCACTGTTCGCTGCGCTCATCCGGTTGTGCCCTGAGAAAGAGATACGCAGCTCCTATCGGGATTGTCAGCACGTCGGGCAGCCTTGCTGGATTTTTTTTACCTTTCTCGAACGTCTTGTGCACCGGGATTCCAAGGACACTTTTGGCTATCTCGAGGTTGATGTTTTCCACCGGGATTCTGAGGATACTGCGGGCTATCTCGTGGTTGAGGTTTTCCGACGCAGCTTGTGGCTATTTTGTGATGGATGAGTTGGAGTACCCCTGCAGGGTTAAATCTTTCTGAATGCCGTGCTCACGGTTATGTGGCAACTTGGAAATTTGTTTAACATCTGGTCATAGCAAACTTGAAGTAAACTCAAATAAAATACACCAACCGTGTTCGTAACCGTGACTCTCTCTTCTCGTGTGTTCTGAACCGAGAGAGAACACGGTGGGGTTACGATTGACTTGTAAGTAAGTGTTCAGGATCACTTAGTGATCATTAATAGTTCACGCCGTTTATGCATAGGTCACCCCTTCTTATTCTTGTACTCGTAAGTTAGCCACTCAAATGAATGCTTAGTGCTTACTGCAGCCTCACCACTTAACCATATCTCACCCATTAAGCTTGATACCCATGGAAATGAGATTACTGAGTCCCTGTGGCTCACAGATTACTACAACAACAGCTGCAGGTACAGGTAATGTGATGCTTTGACGTTAGAGGGATACTTGTTTGATTTGGAGTTGTTCTTCTTCTTCATTGATCTTAGGATGGGTTCTAGGCCGTCAGCCTGGGAGAACAAGGATGGATGTCATTTTTATCGTTTGATTTCGTCCGTAGTCGGACCCTACTCTTCTGTATGGTGATTGAATGTATTGTTGTATTTGAGATGATCATGATTTAGCTTGTGGCGAGTGTAAGCCAATTCCGTATACTCATCTCCCCTTTACATGTACTTGTAACGATATCCATTCTCGCAAAACGACAAGATGCGCTTCTATCCCTATCGAGGCCCTCGAGCCAAAATATGGATCGGACCGCATCTTGGGCGTTACAATTTATTTGTGTATAATTTTTGGGAATCAAACAGAAAATGAAAAGGAAAATGGGATTGTGCCTTTGGGCCAAAAGTGGCTGACCGAGCCGGCCCAGCCAGTGAAACCGGCCAGAGCGAGCTAGGCGCGCGCGCCCGCCAGGGTTCAAATCCGACAGGCAGGGCCCAGCCGCCAGAGAGAGAAAGGGAGGGGGCGGGAGAGAGGTGCGGATGCGAGATGGGGCCCGCCTGTCATCCCTGACATCGTGACCAGAGAGGGAGGCGCGCTCCTCGGCAACAGCAGGGGGCACGACAAGGATCGAGGACGACGGGAATGGACTCGGGGGCGAGCAACCGTTCGGGTGGTGGTGGAAATGGTCGGAGGGAAGCAGTGGTCCGCCAGCGACGAGGTCTCGCGGCGGAGGAGCTTCGGGAGGTGGTCGCTGGGGCCGTTTCCAGCCGCAAACTACAAGGAAGAGGAGATCAAGGGAGGACCAGAGGGAAAGAAATAAGGACCTAAGGAGCTCCTCACCGTGAGATCACCGGAGGCCCGAGGCGGCGGAGCTCCGGTCGATCCCAAGCGGTGGGGCTTCGGGGGCTTAAGTGGGGGCTCGGGATGGTCGATTAGGTGAGAGAGACAGGGTCCAGAGGTGGAAAGTGGGTCGGGGGTTTGCCCTTTACAGGCCCGCGTCGGCGTCCCGTGGACAGCGCACACGGAGGGGTGAGGGCGTCGCCAGAGGCTGTTCTGGCGCTCTGGGGCGTGCCTGAGGTGCTTGTGGACGCGGTTCGGGGCTAGGGAGGAAGAGAGGGGAAGCAAGGCATGCTCCTGACGGGCCCCGAGCTCGCGCACTCACTAGTCGAGCCGGGCGGCGCGGGCCACATGTTGCAGAGGGCAGAGGAGAGAGAGAGGAGGGGGTGTGTTTCTGGCGCGATGCGGACGTCGAGACGTGGTCTCTGGTGCGTGGGGAGGACCCGAGGTGGTCGGGGGCGCGGGGCCAAACCTCTGGAGCATGGCTGCGTGCTCTAGAGCGCGACTTTGGCCAGCATCCGCGCGTTCTCGTGCATCTCTAGTTGTCCTGTTGTGTCTGGGGTCTATTGGAGATGCCCCGGGTGGCGTAGAGGATAAGCAAAGGTGGGAGAGAGCGGAGTGGAGGAAGAAACACTTAGAGAGAGAGGGAGAATGTTGTTGTCCAGAGAGGGGGGAGAGGTTTTCACCCATGCAATTATGCAGCTGGGCGCCAGGAAATTTCCTGGAGGTGGGGAGGAAGTTGCTGGAGCCGTGGTAAAAATTGGAGGCCAAGGAGAACAAGTTAAGAGGTGAAAATAGGGGTTTTTGGAATTGTCCAAAAGGTGTTTGATAGATGTTTGGGCTAGATGAGTTCCTCTACTCACCATGATATTTAATAGGATGAAATGATGGGCAGAATTAAGCTTGATCACCAATTTTGAGCTCATCTGAAGAAAGTTGCTAATGCAAACTTGGTAAACCCTAGAAATGAGCAGAAACTGATTTTCTTAGATATATCCATGCAAATCTATTCTCCTTAGTTCACCACTTGGTGTGGTGGCATAATTTGGGGACTAGAGCATGTTCGCAAAGTTTGAGATCAACAGGAGACAGTTAGCAATGTAGAGTTGCTCAAATTTGGATCTGGTCAGGAATGGTTTTGGGGCACTTTTGTGAACCAAAACAATTTGGATTGGAATGAAACTTGGCAAAATCATCACATTAGGAATAAGTGACTTGTTAAAATTTTCCTGGATTTATTTGAGAATATTTCTTATAGAAATATTTCAAATGCTTGAAATAGGCAAGAAGGGTTTTGTCCAATATTTTGAACATGACCATGTGTTGAAACTCTCATATATGGAAAATATATATCCACTGAGTTTCCCTAAATTTCTCAAATATTTTGAAAGCATAAAATAAGTTTTCCCTAGAAACGACCATTTCTAGCCTTAAGAAAAGGCCTTTAAATAAAATATGAAAATAATCTTTAAAAATAATATTTGGTGGTTTTGGGAATTCTTATATATGGTAGGTTCCAAATAGAATCTTCGGGGCAAAACAATCCACCCAATTTGAGGACTTGTAGTACAAACCTCAATTCAGGGGTTTTGGAAAACCTAAATTGAATAAATGCTTTTTGGCCAAAATAATATTTTATAAAAATAGGTTTTAGTCCTATACACATGGCATGATCATTGGGAAAGGGGTTTGGATAAAGGAGATGAGTTTGGAGAGTAGGAGGAACAAAATGGTTGGTGGCACAATCAAACAAGCAAGCAATTATCAAACAAGTCAACCATTCATATGCACACAAAAAGTTTTAAATGGGTCCAAATTTTATAAACTTTCAGCATAGCAAAAGTGGTACAAACACAGGTTGTCACAGACCTACCCCCCTTACAAGAATCTCGTCCCCGAGATTCATAGACTAGGCGCTAAAAAGATAAGAGAACTCGGATCTAAGGTAGTCTTCACGCTCCCAGGTTGCTTCTGCTTCAGTGTGGTTGCTCCATTGGACCTTGAAGTACTTGATGGTGCGGCTTCAGGTGCAACGCTCGGCTTCATCGAAGATGCAAACTGGTCTCTGACGATAAGTGAGGTCTGGTTGAAGGTCGATGGCTTGATGATCGATGTCCTTGTAGAGGTCGGGGCGGTTGGGAACTTGGAGACACTTCCGAAGCTATGACACGTGAACAACGTTGTGCACATCGGATAACTCGGAAGGTATCTCTAGCTGGTAAGCAACTTCTCCTCGTTTGTCGGTGATCTTGAACGGGCCGATATATCTTGGTGCGAGCTTTGCCTTGACGTGGAAGAGCTTGGTTCCCTTGAGAGGTGTGACTCGGAGATAGACATAGTCTCCAACACGAAAACTCATGTCTCGGCGGTGTGAGTCGGCGTAGCTCTTCTGTCTTGACTTGGTCGTCTCTAGACGCTATCTTACGAGTTGAACTTGCTCTTCTGTTTTGCGGAAGATATCTGGTCCAAACACTAGTCCTTCTCCAATTTCTGACCAACTGAGGGGAGTGCGGCACTTACGTCCATACAACACCTCAAACGGTGCCATCTGAAGACCGGACTGATAGCTATTGTTGTAGGAGAACTTGACGAATGGTAGGCAATCTTCCCACTTGGCTCCATATGCCAAAACACAAGCACAAAGCATGTCTTCAAGTATCTGATTTACTCGCTCCGTTTGTCCCCCGGTTTGGGGGTGAAAAGCTGTGCTGACGGATAACTTGGTTCCCAAGGCTTCTTGGAACCTATTCCAGAACCTCGAGGTGAACTGGGTACCTCGATATGACATGATCTATTGAGGAACTCCATGGAGGATCACGATCCGGTTGATGTAGGGGTTGGCTAGCTGGTTCCCATTGTAGGTGGTCTTGATGGGAATGAAGTGGGCTACCTTGGTCAGGTGATCAACAATGACCCAAATGGAGTCATGTCCCTTGCTTGACCTGGGCAAACCGGTGATGAAGTCCTGATACGTCTCCAACGTATCTACAATTTTTGCTTGTTCCATGCTGTTATATTATCATTCTTGGATGTTTTACAATCATTTTATAACAACTTTATATCATTTTTTGGGACTAACCTATTAACATAGTGCCAAAGTGCCAGTTGTTGTTTTTGCTTGTTTTTTACTACACAGAATATCAGTACCAAACGGAGTCCAATCGCGACGAAACTTTTTGGAGATTTTTTCTGGACCAGAAGACACCCAGTGGGCCAAAGAAGAGCCAGGAAGGTGGGCTGTGGAGAGCACAACCCACCAGGGCGCGCCAAGGGGGCCCCGGCCGCCCTGATGAGTTGTGCCCTCCACGGGGCCCCTCTGCACCACCTCTGATGCCTATAAATTACCAAATATTCCAAAAACCCTAGGAGAGTCGACGAAACACAATTCTAGCCGCTGCATGTTCCAGAACCTCGAGATCCAATCTAAACACCATCACGTAGGGTTCATCTTCTTCATAGGTGCCTCTCCGATGATACGTGAGTAGTCCACCATAGACCTACGAGTCCGTAGGCAGTAGCTAGATGGCTTCCTCTCTCTCTTATGATTCTCAATACAATGGTCTCTTGGAGATCTATTTGATGTAAACTTTTGCGGTGTGTTTGTTGGGATCCAATGAATTTTGAGGTCATGATCTGTTTCTATCCATGAATATTATTTGAATCTTCTTTGATCTCTTATATGCATGATTACTTATAGCCTCGTATTTCTTCTTCGAATCTTTGGTTTAGTTAGGCCAACTAGATCGATTTTTCTTCCCATGGGAATAGGTGCTTTGTGATGGGTTCGATCTTGCGGTGTTCTTTCCCAGTGACAGAAGGGGCAGCAAGACACGCATGGATCATTGCCATTAAGGATAACAAGATGGGGTCTATTCCTACATGAATAGATCTTGTCTACATCATGTCATCGTTCTTATTGCATTACTCCATTTTTCCATGAACTTAATACACTAGATGCATGTTGGATAGCAGTCGACGTGTGGAGTAATAGTGGTAGATGCAGGCAGGAGTCGGTCTACTTATCTTGGACATGATGCCTATATAATCATCAATGCCTTGGATATCGTCATGATTATTTGATCTTCTATCAATTGCCCAACAGTAATTTGTTCACCCACCATGCGCTATACTCATGAGAGAAGCCACTAGTGAATCCTACGCCCCCCGGGTTTACTTTTCCAACATATCGCTCTCCGATCTATCTTTTTGCCACTTTGTTTTCAGATCTACAAAACCAAAAACCCAAAAACATATTTCTTCATATTTTATTTGCTCTTTTTATTTTGTGCTCTTGAGAGACCTATCTCTCCTATCTATCGCTACCTAATCTATATTTTTACCGTAGAGAGATTGACAACCTCTCTTTCATGTCGGGTTGCAAGTATTTGTTATTTGTGTGCAGGTGCTGCTTATTGGGTGGTGGTGATCCTCCTACTGGTTCGATAACCTTGGTTTCATAACTGAGGGAAATACTTACCGTCGCTGTGCTACATCATCTCTTCCTCTTTGGGGAAATACCGATGCAGCCTCAAGCCACGTCAAAGGAATTTCTGGCGCCGTTGCCGGGGAGGAAGCGGTCTCTTCTACGTGCCTATCGTAGGCGCCGAGGGGACTCCATCATCATCTACCAGGTTCCTAATCACAAACCTCATCTCCTAGCAGCTACATTATTTGCCATTTGCCTCTCGTTTTCCTCTCCCCCGCTTCACCAATTTGCCATTTATTCGCCCTCTTTTTCGTTTGCCTTTCTCTCGCCGGTTCTCTTGCTTTCTTGCAATCTTGTTTGCGTAGTCACGATGACTCATGAAAACACCAAGTTGTGTGATTTTTCCAATACTAATAACAATGATTTTATTAGTACTCCGATTGCTCCTCCCGCCACTTGTGCGGAGTCTTGTGATATTAATGCCGCTTTGTTGAATCTTTTCATGAACGATCAATTTGCCGGTAATCCTAATGAGGATGCCGCATCCCATCTAAACACGTTCGTAGAATTGTGTGATATGCAAAATAAAAAAGATGTGGACAATAATATAGTGAAGTTGAAACTATTTCCTTTTTCCTTGCGGGATAGCGTAAAAATTTGGTTTTCCTCTTTGCCTCGCAATAGTATTGATTCTTGGAATAAGTGCAAGGATGCTTTTATCACTAAGTATTTTCCGCCCACGAAAATTATTTCCCTTAGGACACAAATCATGAATTTTAAGCAACTTGAGCATGAACATGTTGCACTATCTTGGGAAAGAATGAAGTTGATGCTAAGAAATTGTCCTACTCATGGTTTAATATTTGGATGATCATACAACATTTTTATGCGGGGTTGAATTTTCTCTCTAGAAATATTTTAGACTCCGCCGTGGGTGGTACTTTTATGGAGATTACTTTGGGTGAAGCTACTAAATTGCTAGATAATATCATGGCAAATTATTCACAATGGCATACCAAAAGAGCACCTACTACTAAAAAAGTTAATTCGGTTGAAGAAATTAGTACTTTGAGTGATAAGGTTGATGCTTTGATGAAATTGGTTGCTAGTAAAAATGCTCCAATTGATATTAATGATGTGCCTTTGTCTACCTTGATTGAGCAAAATAGTGATTCCATAGATGTGAACTTTGTCTCGCGAAACAATTTCAATAACAATGCTTATAGAGGTAATTTTAATCCTAGGCCTTTTCCTGGAAATTCCTCTAATAATTATGGAAATTCCTATGGTAATTCTTCTTACAATAATAATAGCAATACCTCTGATCTTGAGTGTAATATTAAAGAATTTATCAATGCGCAAAAGGCTTTCAATACAACGATAGAAGAAAAGTTGAATAAGATTGATGATATGTATAGAAGCGTTGCTAGAATTTCTCATGATGTTGAAAATCTCTAGTTGGAAGATTTTGTGCCTAAGATTGATGAATAAATTAAGATTTATATGTCTCTATGGATGAAAGTAAGAAAAGAACCGCTATGCTTAGAGCTAAAAGAAAAATCTTAGAAACATCGTTTTCTAGTGATTGCCTTCATAAAAAAGATGAAGATCTTAAAGTGATTGGTGTTTATTCTATTAATTCCTTGTTTCGTAATATTATGCTTGATGATAAAGGGACTGAAGTAGAGTCAACTTTAGTTAGAAGGCGTCCTAATAATTTGGAGTGTGAAAATCTTGATGAAATTTTTGATAAAAGTGGGTTTGAAGAGGTCAAAACTTTAACTAGTGATGTGCCATTATTTTGGATTGCAAAGACTTTAATTATGATAGTTGCTCTTTGAATGCATTTATTTGCTGCAATCCATGTTGAATTCACCCCATGCTTATGAGCAAAATAAAGCTTTTACTAAACATATCATTGATGCCATGATGAAATCTTTTGAAGAAAAGTTGGAGTTGGAGATTTCTATTCCTAGAAAATTACGTGATGAGTGGGAACTTACCATTAAGGTCAAGATTAAAAATTATGAGTGCTTTGCTTTATGTGATTTGGGTGCTAGTGTTTCCACGATTCCGAAATCTCTATGTGATGTGCTTGGTCTCACCAATATTGAAGAATGTTCTCTTAATTTGCACTTGGCGGATTCTACTATTAAAAAGTCTTTGGGAAGAATTAATGATGTTCTTATTCTTGCAAATAGGAAATATGTGCCCATAGATTTTATTGTGCTTGATATTGATTGTAATCCGTCTTGCCCCATTATACTTGGTAGACCGTTTTTACGCACTATAGGTGCCGTGATTGATATGAAAGAAGGAAATATTCATTTTCAATTTCCCTTGAGAAAGGGTATGGAACGCTTCCCTAGAACAAGAATTAAGCCACCATATGAATCAATCATGAGGGCATTCTATGGATCCAAAACCAAAGATGACAATACTTGAATCTATGCGTTGCCTAGCTAGGGGCGTAAAACGATAGCGCTTGTTGGGAGGCAACCCAATGAATAAATAAATTTTTGCTTTTTCCTCTCTGTTTTTGAGTGTTGACACAATTATGCCTCTGTTATGATTGTGTTTTTATGGTTTATTTAGTGTTTGTGCCAAGTAAAGCCTTTAGGATGATTCATGCGATGAGTAAAAGCGATGCTGAATCTGAAACATAAATTTTGCGTCCAGTATATGAATTTTCATTTTTTACTAGAACGTGATATTGAGCAGCAATTTTAAAACAGTATTTCTATACAAATTTCTTACATTGTCATAATTCTTTAGAATTTTGGAGTTACCGAAGTATGGTTAGAGTACAGATTACTACAGACTGTTCTGTTTAAGATAGATTCTGTTTTCGTTGCATTGTGTGCTTGTTTTGAGGAATCTATGGGTTATATTGAATGGTATGAGACATGGTAAAGATAAAATGCAGTAGGTATAATGCAATAATAAAATATGAATGGGTTTGCAACAGCACCTAAACTAGTGATTTGCTTTATTATACTAACGGATCTCACGAAGATTTTGTTGAGTTTTGTGTGATTGAAGTTTTCAAGTTTTTGGTGAGATCACGATGGATGAAGGAATAAGGAGTGAAAAGAGCCTAAGCTTGGGGATGCTACCACACCCCCAAAATATATCCAAAGAGAAACAAGCAACTAAGCTTGGGGATGACCCCGAGTGGCATCCCCTCTTTCTTCTAACAACCATCGGTATTTTACTTGGAGCTATATTTTTATTCTTCACATATCATGAGTTTTGCTTGGAGCGTCTTGTATCTTTGCTTGATTTTCTTGTTAGTTTGTCATTTGTATCCTTTCTGGACACACCTATTTGAGAGATCCAAAATTATGCTATGATTTGTTAGAATTGCTCTATGTGCTTCACTTATACTTTTTGAGCTATAGAATTGCTCTAGTGCTTCACTTATATCTTTTTGAGCACGGTGTGCTTGGAAGTTTTTGTAGAAATACTCTCATTCTTCACTTAGATTAATTTGAGAGTTAGTAAATTTTGAAGAAACCCTCTCGTGCTTCACTTATAGTATTTTGAGAGATGAAATCTTTTTGCTCATGTGTTTCACTTAAATTTGTTTGAGCTTGCCAAAAAGCAATGGCAATATATGAAACTAGTCCCAAAGTGATAGATATCTAAGGAGGATATAATAAAAACTGTCATGAAGATCATTGGACAAATTAAACTTGATTCCTTGTAATAGTTTTGAAACATGATGATAGTAATATGTGGGTCATATTAGTGAGTAATTATGCTTAGTAGGAATATTGGTATTAAGGTTTGTGATTCCCTATGCATGCACGAAAGTCAATAGTTATGCAATGAAGTTACATCCTACTTGTGGTGCATTATTTGGTGTTAGTTATGATCAATGCTCGCTCATGTGAATTTTCGTTTCTTGGTTTGGTTGCTTCTCAATCTATTTGCTAGCCTCCATTTGTACTAAGTAGAAATACTACTTGTGCATCCAAAACCCTTAAACCAAGTTTTGCCTTATGATTCCACCATACCTACCTATATGCGGTATTTCCATGCTGTTCTAAGCAAATTTGTATGTGCCATCTCTAAATTTTCAAAATAAATTTTCTCTTTTGTGTGCTCATACAGCTCATGAAACGGTGGGGATTGTCCAATATTTTTCCATGCTAGATGTGTTATTCTCAAGATGAGTGTTTATTCACTTGTCATTGCACGAGAGTGCGGCGGTAATAGGGATGCCCATTCCCAAAATGAAAAATGAAAAAATATTTACTTTATGTTGTCAAATAATAAATTCCTTGGAAAGTGTTGGTATGGAAGGCAACCGTGGATACGACCCGCCATGGAAAGTGAAAGTTTGGTGGAAAAAGGAATAAACTTTATTTTCTGTTTGGGAACCGCCTATGATATATCTAGCATGGAAAGTATTGTGAGCTACTTTGTCGTTTTTGTTGACAGGAAAAGCATGCCACCCAAAATATTTCTCTCTCTCAATTAAAACCTTGAGCTCTGGCACCTCTACAAATCCCTACTTCCCTCTACGAAGGGCTATCTATTTATTTTATGCAATTTTTATTTTTACTTTGAGTCTCCATGTTCTCTTATAAAGCACCAACTAGGGGGCACTATGATCGTACTTGAGCATTGGGCATAGCTAATATTTGAGTGTGTTTCATGAATGGATCAATGATTGCGCATGATGGCTAGGGATAACTTTCTTTAGTGTTGATATTTTGAAAGACATGGTTGCTTGTTGGCATGCTTGAGTATTGAAGTCATTATGTTAAAACTAGACTATTGCTTTGAATCATTTACAAACCCAAATGTCCATGCTATACAAAAGAAAACAATATGAGATGAACATGTTAGGCAGCATTCCACATCAAAAATTCTGTTTCTATCATTTACCTACTCGAGGACGAGTAGGAATTAAGCTTGGGGATGTTGATACGTCTCCAACGTATCTATAATTTTTGCTTGTTCCATGCTGTTATATTATCATTCTTGGATGTTTTACAATCATTTTGTAACAACTTTATATCATTTTTTGGGACTAACCTATTGACATAGTGCCAAAGTGCCAGTTGCTGTTTTTGCTTGTTTTTTACTTCACAGAATATCAGTACCAAACGGAGTCCAATCGCGACCAACCTTTTTGGTGATTTTTCTGGACCAGAAGACACCCAGTGGTCCAAAGAAGAGCCAGGAAGGTGGGCTGTGGAGAGCACAACCAACTAGGGCGCGCTAGGGGGCCCCCGGCGCACCCTGATGGGTTGTGCCCTCCTCGGGGCCCCTCCGTACCGCCTCTGATGCCGAAAAATTCCCAAATATTCCAAAAATCCTAGGGGAGTCGACGAAACACAATTCCAGCCGCCGCAAGTTCCAGAACCTCGAGATCCAATCTAAACACCATCACGTAGGGTTTCATCTTCTTCATAGGTGCCTCTCCGATGATGCGTGAGTAGTCCACCATAGACCTATGGGTCCGTAGGCAGTCGCTAGATGGCTTCCTCTCTCTTTCTCTTATGATTCTCAATACAATGGTCTCTTGGAGATTTATTTGATTTAAACTTTTGCGGTGTGTTTGTTGGGATCCGATGTTTTGAGTTCATGATCAGTTTCTATCCATGAATATTATTTGAGTCTTCTTTGATCTCTTATATGCATGATTACTTATAGTCTCGTATTTCTTCTTTGAATCTTTGGTTTAGTTAGGCCAACTAGATCGATTTTTCTTGCCATGGGAAGAGGTTCTTTGTGATGGGTTCGACATTGCGGTGTTCCTTCCCAGTGACAGAAGGGGCAGCAAGACACGCATGTATCATTGCCATTAAGGATAACAAGATGGGGTCTATTCCTACATGAATAGATCTTGTCTACAACATGTCATCGTACTTATTGCATTACTCCGTTTTCCCATGAACTTAATACACTAGATGCATGCTGGATAGCGGTCAATGTGTGGACTAATAGTGGTAGATGCAGGCAGGAGTCGGTCTACTTATCTTGGACGTGATGCCTATATTACGATCATCGCCTTGGTTATCGTCTTGATTATTTGATCTTTTATCAATTTCCCAACAGTAATTTGTTCACCCACCGTGCGTTGTACTCATGAGAGAAGTCACAAGTGAATCCTACGGCCCTTGGGTCTACTTTTCCAACATATTGCTTTCCGATCTATCTTTTTGCTTCTTTGTTTTCAGATCTACAACACCAAAAACCCGAAAACATATTGCTGCATATTTTATTTGCTCTTTTTATTTTTATTCTTGAGAGATCTATCTCTCCTATCTATCACTACCTAATCTATCTTTTTACTGTAGAGAGATTGACAACCTCTCTTTCGCGTCGGGTTACAAGTATTTGTTATTTGTGTGCAGTTGCTTCTTATTGGGTGGTGGTGATCCTCCTACTAGTTCGATAACCTTGGTTTCATAACTGAGGGAAATACTTACCGTCGCTGTGCTGCATCATCCCTTCCTCTTTGGGGAAATACCGACGCAGTCTCAAGCCACGTCAAAGGAATTTCTGGCGCCGTTGCTAGGGAGGAAGCGGTCTCTTCTACATGCCTATCATAGGCGCCGAGGGGACTCCATCATCATTTACCAGGTTCGTAATCACAAATCTCATCTCCTAGCAATTACATTATTTGCCATTTGCCTCTCGTTTTCCTCTCCCCTACTTCACCAATTTGCCGTTTTATTCGCCCTCTTTTTCGTTTGCATTTATCTCGTCGGATGTCTTGCTTGCTTGCAATCTTGTTTGCGTAGTCACGATGACTCAAGAAAACACCAAGTTGTGTGATTTTTCCATTACTAAAAACAATGATTTTGTTAGTACTCCGATTGCTCCTCCCGCCACTAGTGCGGAGTCTTGTGATATTAATGACTTTGTTGAATCTTGTCATGAAAGATCAATTTGCCGGTAATCCTAATGAGGATGTCGCGTCCCATCTAAACACGTTCGTAAAATTGTGTGATATGCAAAGTAAAAAAGATGTGGACAATGATATAGTGAAGTTGAAATTATTTCCTTTTTCCTTGCGGTATCGTGCAAAATTTTGGTTTTCCTCTTTGCCTCGCAATAGTATTGATTCTTGGAGTAAGTGCAAGGATGCTTTTATCACCAAGTATTTTCCGTCCGCGAAAATTATTTCCCTTAGGACACAAATCATGAATTTTAAGCAACTTGAGCATGAACATGTTGCACAATCTTGGGAAAGAATGAAGTTGATGCTAAGAAATTGTCCTACTCATGGTTTAAATCTTTGGATGATCATACAACATTTTTATGCAGGGTTGAATTTTGTCTCTAGAAATCTTTTAGACTCCGCCGTGGGTGGTACTTTTATGGAGATTACTTTGGGTGAAGCTACTAAATTTCTAGATAATATCATGGCAAATTATTCACAATGGCATACCGAAAGAGCACCTACTACTAAAAAAGTTAATTCGGTTGTAGAATTTAGTACTTTGAGTGATATGGTTGATGCTTTGATGAAATTGGTTGCTAGTAAAAATTCTCCTTTTGATCTTAATGATATGCCTTTGTCTACCTTGATTGAGCAAAATAGTGATTCCGTAGATGTGAACTTTGTCTCGTGAAATAATTTCAATAACAATGCTTATAGAGGTAATTTTAATCCTAGGCCTTTTCCTGGAAATTCCTCTAATAATTATGGTAATTCCTATGGTAATTCTTCTTACAATAATAATAGGAACACCTCTAATCTTGAGAGTAATATTAAAGAATTTATCAATGCGCAAAAGGCTTTCAATATTACTATAGAAGAAAAGTTGAATAAGATTGATGATATGTCTAGAAGCATTGATAGAATTTCTCATGATGTCTAAAATCTCAAGTTGAAAGCTTTTTTGCCTAAGATTGATGAATCAATTAAAGCTTTATATGTCTCTATGTATGAAAGTAAGAAAAGAACCGCTATGCTTAGAGCTAAAAGAGAAATCTTACAAAAAATCATTTTCTAGTGATTGCCTTCATAAAAAAGATGAAGATCTTAAAGTGATTGGTGTTTCTTCTATTGATTCCTTGTTTAGTAATATTAAGATTGATGATAAAGGGACTTAAGTAGAGTCAACTTTAGTTAGAAGGCATCCCAATAATTTGGAGGGTGAAAATCTTGATGAATTTTTTGATAAAAGTGGGTTTGAAGAGGTCAAAACTTTAAAAAGTGATGTGCCCACTATTTTCGATTGCAAAGAATTTAACTATTATAGTTGCTCTTTCGTTGAATGCATTTCTTTTCTGCAATCCATGTTGAATTCACCCCATGCTTATGAGAAAAATAAAGCTTTTACTAAACATATCGTTGATGCCATGATGAAATCTTTTGAAGAAACGTTGGATTTGGAGAATTCTATTCCTAGAAAATTACATTATGAGTGGGAACCTACCATTAAGGTCAAGATTAAAATTATGAGTGCTTTGCTTTATGTGATTTGGCTGCTAGTGTTTCCACGATTCCGAAATCTCTATGTTATGTGCTTGGTCTCACCAATATTGAAGAATGTTCTATTAATTTGCACTTGGCAGATTCTACTATTAAAAATCCTATGGGAAGAATTAAGGATGTTCTTATTCTTGCAAATAGGAAATTTGTGCCCATATATTTTATTGTTCTTGGTATTGATTGTAATCCGTCTTGTCCCATTATACTTGGTAGACCATTTTTACGCATTATAGGTGCCGTGATTGATATGAAAGAAGGCAATATTCGTTTTCAATTTCCCTTGAGAAAGGGTATGGAACACTTCCCTAGAACAAGAATTAAGTCACCATATGAATCAATCATGAGGGCATCCTATGGATCCGAAACCAAAGATGACAATACTTGAATCTATGCGTTATGCCTAGCTAGGGGCGTAAAACGATAGCGCTTGTTGGGAGGCAACCCAATGAATAAATAAAATTTTTATTTTTCCTTTATGTTTTTGAGTGTTGACACAATTATGCCTCTGTTATGATTTTTTTTATGGTTTATTTAGCATTTGTGCCAAGTAAAGCCTTTAGGATGATTCATGAGATGAGTAGAAGCGATGCTGAATCTGAAACAGAAACTTTGCGTCCAGTATATGAATTTTAAGTTTTTACTGGAACGTGATCTTGAGCTGAAATTTTAACACGGTGTTTCTATACAAAGCCCTTACGTTGTCCTAATTATTTAGAATTTTTAGAGTGACAGAAGTATGGTTAGTGTACAAATTACTACCGACTGTTCTGTTTAAGACAGATTCTGTTTTCGTTGCATTGTGTGCTTGTTTTGATGAATCTATGGGTTATATTGAAGGGTATGAGCCGTGGTAAAGTTAAAATACTGTAGGTATAATGCAATAATAAAATATGAATGGGTTTGCAACAGCACCTAAAGTAGTGATTTGCTTTATTATACTAACGGATCTCATGAAGATTTTGTTGAGTTTTGTGTGATTGAAGTAATGATAGTAGGTATTGATTTTTGTAATAGTAACAATAAAAAACAACAAGGTAGCAAGTAAAAAAAGTGAGCACAAATGGTATTGCAATACTTGAAAACAAGGCATAGGGTCCATACTTTCGCTAGTGCAATCTCTCAACAATGCTAATATAATTGGATCACATAACCATCCCTCAACGTGCAACGAAGAACCACTCCAAATTTCTTATCTTGCGGAGAACATAAGAATAAATTGTTTGTAGGGTACGAAACCACCTTAAAGTTATCCTTTCCGATCGATCTATCCAAGAGTTTGTACTAAAATAACACCAAGTTATCCTTTCCGATCAATCTATCTAAGAGTTCGTACTAAAATAACACCATATGATATGCATCCACCAACTCTAAAGTCACCAAGATACTCCAATGTCACCACAAGTATCCATGAGTTAATTATACGATACGCATCAAACAATTTCAGATATATAATACTCAATCCAACACGAAGAACCTCAAAGAGTGCCCCAAGATTTCGACCGAAGAAAGTACGACGAATACATGCATCAACCCCTTTGCATAGATTACGCCAATGTCACCTCGGGGATCCGCGAGTTGAGTGGCAAGACATAGATCAAATGCTCTCAAATCCATAAAAGTATTCAATCCTGTAATAACGAAATCTTAAAGGGAAAACTCAGTTCATCACAACAAGATTGAGAGGGGAAAACACCATATGATCCAACTACATTAACAAAGCCCGCGATACATCAAGATCGTGCCAAATCAAGAACACGAGAGAGAGAGAGAGCTTAAACACATAGCTACTGGTACAAACCCTCAGCCCCGAGGGTGGACTACTCCCTCCTCATCATGGAGAACATAGGGATGATGAAGATGGCCTCCAGTGATGATTGCCCCTCCGATAGGACCATAAGTTTGATCTATGATAATTTCAACCACTTTTCCTAGCATCATAACAACAACTCTTTCTCATAAAACTCATCATGATAAAGTAGCAACCAATTCATGTGTTATGGTTCAAACAATGAATTCTCTTGAAACTTAACAACCTATGTTCTTAGTCACCAAACAATTGCAATTCAACTTATTCTCAACAAAATCTAAGTAAGAGCTCCACATACTCAATCATCATATAGTCTTCTATGATTGCTAGTACTCAAAGCATATTTTTTATAACAAATGGCATCCATCGAACACAGAAAAAGATAGGGGCTTAATGTTTCGCCTCCCAACTCATTTATCATAGAGATAATTGTCAACAATAATAAGTCATGATCAAATATATTTGACTGGCCATATGTTGCTAGATCTTTCCCCACCACATGATGCTTGCCAACTAGAGAATAATTGAGGTTGAAATGAGAATGCATACTATTGAATCTTGCATAAAAGTAAATACTGAAAGGTAAAAGATAGGCCCTTCGCAGAGGGAAGCAGAGGTTGTCATGCGCTTTTTGGTTTTGTATGCACAATCCCTTAATGCAAAAGAACGTCACGTTATATTGACCCTTATGATAGCAACCTTTATTATGCAGTCTTTCACTTTTATTACTTTGCCATAACAAGTTCGTACAACGCTCAATTTTCTCTTACACTAAATGATCAAACACATTTAGAAGAAATTTTTATTGCCTTTTTGCACCGATGACAACTTACTTGAAGGATATTATTCAATCCATAGGTAGGTATGGTGGACACTCATGGCAAGAAACTGGGTTAAAGGGTTTTTGGATGCACAAGTAGTATCTCTACTTAGTACAAATTTTTGGCTAGCAAAAGATCCTAAGCAAACACCACATGTTGGAGGATCCATAACAATATAACTTCGATGCAAATATACACAACCATAACTCATTACGTTGTCTTCCTTGTCCAACTTGAACTAATTAGCTCAAATTTGAAAATAATTAATGGGTATTCACAATCATAGAAGATGTCCAAGATAATATATTTGTATGTGAAAGTTCTCTTCCTTATACTAATCATTCACGAATTGCTTGTATGACCAATATTGTGATTGTCAAGCTTCAAAAGATTTCACTTTCTAAACCCAATGTGAAGCTACTACTAGGCATTATATGAACATATAATTTCAACTTCATGCTATTCAATTCATTCAACAATTTACTCATAGGTATAAGTGAAGCACAAGAGTAAATGACAAGCTACTGCAAAAATATATAAGTGAAGATCAAGCGAGTAGTTCAGTAAATGGGTAGCCATTTGAGAACTCTCTCTCATCTAAAAACTTTCAGATGTAAGTATTTTATTAAAAAAAAGCAATCAAAACAAAATAAAATGACATTCCAAGAATAGCACACATCATGTGAAGAAGCAAAAACTTAGGCTCAACCGCTACTAACCGATAATTGGTGATGAAGAAAGGTGGGATGCCTACCGGGGCACCCCCAAGCTTAGATGCTTGAGACTTCTTGAAATATTATCTTGGGATGCCTTGGGCATCCCCAAGCTTGAGATTTTGTGTCTCCTTAATTCCTTTTATATCACGTTTTCCCTAAATCTTAAAAACTTCATCCACAAAAACTCGAAAAGAACTCGTGAGATAGGTTAGTACACATAAGAATAAGTCCACACTTCTTGTACTTCCAAGACAAGTTGCACAATAATTTACAAACATCATCTACTATTTACTATCGTTTCCACAATTTATAACTACCAATCTAGGTTATGGAAACTATAGGATAAGTAGATAACAAAACTATGACAGCAATCTATCCAGATAGAATAGTCTATAGCAATTTATGAAAACAGTGTACTTCTGTAACTCAAAAAATTATTACAATTTATGAAGTGATAAACAATTTATATTACAAAACTATGTAAAAATTTCAGAAACTTTCCATGTTCCAGTAAAATTTGAAAATTCAAACACTATAGAGAAAGTTTCTGTTTTTACACAACACACATCAAACATGCAATGCAAGCATCCTAGGGCAATTCTTGGCACTTTTTATTGAAAATCAAGAATATAAATAACACCTAACAGAAAATAAAAAATATATAATGATGATCCAAGCAAGGCAGATATTATGTGACGACTAAAAATATAGCTCCAAGTAAGATATACCGATAGTGTTGAAGACGAAAGAGGGGATGCCTTCCGGGGCATCCCCAAGCTTAGACGCTTGAGTCTTCCTTGGATATTAACTTGGGGGTGCTTTGGGCATCCACAAGCTTAGGTTCTTGTCACTCCTTATTCTCCTCATATCGGTGTCTCACCCAAAACTTGAAAACTTCAATCACACAAAACTTAACGGAACTTCGTGAGATGGGTGAGTATAATAAATAAAGATCATTCACTTAGGTACTGTCAAGACAATATTCATAACTGTTCTAAAATAATACCTACTGTATTCTATCATTCCCATAATTTATATCACTGAATATAAGCTATGGGAACACTAAAACAAGCAAACTATGCATGCAAAACAGAATCTGTCAAAAACAGAACAGTCTGTGAAGATCTGTAGTGTAACCATACTTACCTGTCTCTAAAAATTCTGAAAAATTAGGAAAACCTGAAGAATTTGTATATAAATACTGTGTAGAAATTACAGATAATTATCACGCTCCAGTAAAAAATTAAAATTCCTGTACTTGAGTCAAAAGTTTCTGTTTTGGTTCAGCATCAATTCTACTCATCTTGTGAGTCATCCCAGAGGCTTTACTTGGCACATTATTGAAATAAAAGACACAAAACATGATTACTACAGTAGATTTATCATGTTAACACTCAAAAACATAAAGGAAAAGTGTTTGGTTGTCTCCCAACAAGCGCATTTCTTTAATGCCTTTTAGCTAGGCATGATGATTTCAATGATGCTCACGTAGGAATAGTATTTGAAACATGCAAAAGAGCATCATGGATCATATGGCAAGCACATTTAAGTCTACCCACTTCCTATGCATAGGGATTTTTGAGCAAACAATTTATCGGAGCAAGAATCGACTAGCATAGGAAGGCAAAACAAGCATAACTTCAAAACTTTGAACATATAGAGAGGAAACTTGGTATTATTGCAATTCCTACAAGCATATGTTCCCCCATCATAATAATTTTCAGTAGCATCATGAAGGAATTCAACAATATAACTATCACATAAAGCATTATTTTCATGATGCACAAGCATAGAAAATTTATTACTCTCCACATAAGCAATTTTCTTCTCATTCATTGTAGTGGGAGCAAACTCAACAAAATAACTATCATGAGACACTTGATTGACATAACCACATTCAATATTAAAATCATGATGACAAGTTTCATGGTTACTATCACTCTTTATAGCATACATGTCATCATCATAATCCTCATAGATAGGAGGCATGCCATCATCATAATAAATTTGTTCATCAAAACTTGGGGGACTAAAAATATCATCTTCATCAAACATAGCATCCCCAAGCTTGTGGCTTTGCATATCATTAGCATCATGGATATTCAAAGAATGCATACGAACAATATTGCTATCATGCTCATCATTCAAGGAATTCTCATTAAGTATTTTCACAATTTCTTCCTCTACCAATTGAGCACAATTTTCTGAATCCATATGTTCACAAAAGACATTAGAAAGACGAAACAAATGAGGCAACCTAAACTACATTTTTTGTAGTTTTATTTTATAAACCAAACTAGTGATAAACAAGAAACTAAAAGATTAAATTGCAAGATCTAAAGATATACCTTCAAGCACTCACCTCCCCGGCAACGGCGCCAGAAAAGAGCTTGATGTCAACTACACAACTTGTTCTTGTAGACTCGTGTTGGGCCTCCAAGCGCAGAGTTTTGTAGGATAGTAGCAAATTTCCCTCAAGTGGATGACCTAAGGTTTATCAATCTGTGGGAGGCATAGGATGAAGTTGGTATGTCTCAAACAACCCTGCAACCAAATAATAAAAAGTCTCTTGTGTCCCCAACACACCAAATACAATGGTAAATTGTATAGGTGCACTAGTTCGGCGAAGAGATGGTGATACAAGTGTAGTAATGATAGTAGGTATTGATTTTTGTAATAGTAACAATAAAAAACAGCAATGTAGCAAGTAACAAAAGTGAGCACAACCAGTATTGCAATGCTTAGGGTCCGTACTTTCGCTAGTGCAATCTCTCAACATTGCTAATATAATTGGATCACATAACCATACCTCAACGTGCAATGAGGAATCACTCCAAAGTTCTTATCCAGCGGAGAACATAAGAAGAAATTGTTTGTAGGGTACGAAACCACCTTAAATTTATCCTTTCCGATCGATCTATCCAAGAGTTCGTACTAAAATAACACCAAGTTATCCTTTTCGACCGATCTATCTAAGAGTTCGTACTAAAATAACACCTTATGATACGCATCAACCAACTCTAATGTCACCTAGATACTCCAATGTCACCACAAGTATCCATGAGTTAATTATATGATACACATCAAACAATTTCAGATTCATAATACTCAATCCAACACAAAGAACCTCAAAGAGTGCCCCAAGATTTCTACCGAAGAAAGTAGGACAAAAACATCAATCAACCCCTATGCATAGATTACCCCAATGTCACCTCGGGAATCCGCGAGTTGAGTGCCAATACATAGATCAAGTGCTCTCAAATCCATAAACGTATTCAATCCGGTAATAACGAAATCTGAAAGGGAAAACTCAGTTCATCACAAGAAGATAGAGAGCGGAAAACACCATATGATCCAACTATATTAAAAAAGCCCGCGATACATCAATATCGTGCCAAATCAAGAACACGAGAGAGAGAGAGAGAGAGAGAGATTAAACAAATAGCTACTGGCACAAACCCTCAGTCCCGAGGGTGGACTACTCCCTCATCATCATGGAGACCATAGGGATGGTGAAGATGGCCTCCCATGATGATTTCCCCCTCTGGCAGGGTGCCGTAACGGGTTCTAGATTGGTTTTTCGTGGCTACGGAGGCTTGCGGCAGTGGAACTTCTGATCTAGGGTTATTTCTGGGGGTTTCTGAACATATAGGATTTTTGGGCGTCAGTTTTACGCGAAGATGGGCCACGAGGGGCCGACAACACACCAGGGTGCGCCAGAGGGGGCTGGCGCGCCCTACTGGGTTGTGGCCATCTCGTGGCTCTTCTGGCCCTCCCACGAAGCTTTTAGTGCCTCTTTTATTCCAAAAAAATCGTCAAAAAGTTTCGTTGCATTTGGAGAACTTTTATTTCTGCACAAAAAACAACACCATGGTAGTTCTGCTGAAAACAACGTTAGTCTGGGTTAGTTCCATGCAAATCATACCAAAACCATATAAAATTGTTGTAAATATGGCATGAATACTTCATAAATTATAGATACGTTGGAGACGTATCACACACTTAGCGACGAAAGTGGCTATCTCTCTTTTCATGCCATGCCACCAGAATCTTGCTTTGAGGTCTTGGTACATCTTGGTTCCTCCGGGGTGGATGGAGTACGGAGTGTCATGAGCTTCTTGCAAGATCAAGTTCTTGAGCTTAACCTTGTTGGGCAAGAAAATAAGATTCCCAACCATACAACTCCTTGTTCATCCACTGAGAATCCTGGGGCTTTGCGTGCCTTGATGTTCCTTTTGATGCCTTCAATACTCTCGTGTCCCTTCTGAACTTCCTTAATATCATTCATCAGGGTGGGTTTAGCTTCGAGGTTGGCTAGGAATCCAGGCGCAACTAGTTCCAAGCCAAATCTTTCAAGCTTTTCATACAGGGCGGGTAGCCTTTCCTTAATCTTAGCATTCAAGGAACAAGCCTTTCTGCTTAAGGTATCTGCTACCACGTTAGCTTTTCCAGGGTGGTATTGGACACTGAGGTCATAGTCCTTGATCAAATCCAACCATCTTCGTTGCCTCATGTTCAATTCCTTTTGTGTGAAAATATACTTCAAACTATTATGGTCTATGTATATCCCACATCGCTTCCCTAGAAGGTAATGTTGCCATGTCTTCAAGGCATGAACTTCTGCTGTCAACTCAAGATCATGAGTAGTGTAGTTCGCTTTGTGGGGGCGTAACTGTCTGGATAGATATGCTACGACTCTGCCTTCCTGCACCGGAACACTTCCAAGCCCGGTCCTTAAGGCATCACAATATATCACAAACTCGTTGTGAATATCGGGGGTGACCAAAACTGGGCTGTCGTCAATCTCTTTTTGAGCTCTTGGAAACTTTCCTCGCACTTCGGCGTCCATTCAAACTTCTTGTCCTTCTTCAGGAGTTGAGTCATGGGTCTAGCAATGCTCGATAATCCTTCGACGAACTTGCGGTAATATCCCGTGAGTCCGAGGAAGCTTCTGACTTCCTTCACACTGCTTGGGTATTGCCACTCAGTCACGGCTTCAATCTTGGTGGGATCCACTGACAATCCTTCTGCAGTCAATACATGACCCAAGAATCCAACTTCGTGCAACCAAAATTCGCACATGATGAACTAGGCATAAAGCTGGTGCACTTGAAGCTTGTCTAGGACCAATCTCAAGTGTTGTGCATGTTCTTCCTCAGACTTGAAAAAGATGAGTATGTCATCGATGAAGACGACAACAAACTTGTCCAAGTACTCCATGAAAACTTTGTTCATGAGGTACAGGAAGTAAGCTGGGGCATTGGTTAACCCAAATGACATGACCGTGTATTCATACAGGCTATACCATGTCACGAATGCCATCTTCGGAATGTCTTGGGGTCTGATCTTCAACTGGTAGTACCCAGACCCAAGATCGATCTTGGAAAACACCTTGGCACCATTCAGCTGATCGAATAGGTCTCCTATCTTGGGGAGTGGATACTTGTTCTTGATTGTGACTTCATTGAGAGATCAATAATCGACACAAAGTTGAATATTACCATCCCTCTTTTGTACAAATAGAACAGGTGATCCCCAAGGAGAGGCACTAGGGCAGAAAAAACCTTTCCTGAGCTGCTCTGCTAGTTGCTTCTTCAATTCAGCATACTCTTTGGATCCCATTCTATAGGGCTTCTTATAAATGGGTCCTGCTCCGGGCATTAGCTCAATGATGAATTCAATGTCACGATCAGGAGGCATTCCGGGCAACTT
Source organism: Elymus sibiricus (assembly GCA_039707655.1). NCBI lineage: Eukaryota > Viridiplantae > Streptophyta > Magnoliopsida > Poales > Poaceae > Elymus > Elymus sibiricus. The sequence goes on along the minus strand of CM077665.1, from coordinate 211,501,946 downwards.
ATCAGGAAAGACATATGGCTATTCACATACCACTGGCACTTGGTCCAACTCAATTCCCGACAAACAATTGACCCGAGGGGCTTGAGCGGAGGCCGTGTTGGGAACATACTTGACTTCAACTCCTTGGCTATTGGTCATGGTAACAGTCCTCTCAGCACAATCTAAGAAGCCTTGGTGCTTGGTTAACCAATCCATGCCTAGGATCACATCCAAGCCTTGCGACTTCAAGATGATAAGGCTGCTAGGAATTCTACTCCTTTGATGACGATTCCAACTCCCTTACACCCTATCTTGGTCCTCATGACCAATCCTGGGGTATGTACCAACATATGACTACCCAGGGGTGTAGTCTTCATACCACTCTCTAGTGAAAACTTTTGGGTAACAAAAGAATGCGAAGCTCCACAATCAAACAGAACGGTTTCTGGGGTTGAGTTGACGAGGAATGTACCCAGTATGACGCCCGGGTCTTCCTCAGCAGTGACATGGTTCACATGACCCTTGCCATTGTTGGGATGCTTGTGGGGAGCTTAGTTCCTTGGTGGCGCTCCATGGCCTTGACCTTGGTTCGGCGCATTGTGGCGCGGTGCATCTGGCTTCTTGTTGGGGCACTGCCTAGAGATGTGCCCAGGCTGACCACATCCAAAGCAAGTGACTTGGACTGAGCCGCTGTTGTTGTTGCCACTATTGTTGTTATTGGGGTTATTGTGAGATGGTATGGGATTGGCGTACTGCTGATGCTTGTAGCTCGGACGAGGTGCAGGAGGTCTAGCCTGCTGAGGCTCATAGGTTGGCTTGGCTGGGGCTGGCTGCCATGGGCGAGGCTTCTGGTTGCTGGAACTTCCCTTGTTGATCATCTTGCTCTTGTGAATGTCTTCCATGGCATGACGCTTGTCTTAGAGCATGAGAGCCTTGTTCACTAGGTCGAAGAAGGTCCGGCAGTCGCAGACAATGAGCTGATACGGCAGGGCTTGCTGGAGTCCTTCCATGAAGCATTCCATCTTAGCGGCCTCAGTGTTGACATCTTCAGGGGCATACCTTGACAGCAAGTTGAACTTCTGCATATACTCCTTGACAGAGCCACTTCCTTGTTTCAGCACTCGGAATTCTCTCTTCTTGATAGCCATGATCCCAGAAGGAATGTGGGCTGTGTAGAATCCTTCCTTCAAATCAGCCCAGGTGATCACACGATCGCCTTGCATGACCTTGAATCCATCCCACGAAGCTCTGGCGGTACCTCCAAGGCAGTGAGAGGCATAAAGAACCTTCTCATGATCCTTGTTTCAGTTGACCGGTGTAAGGAGGTCCTCGATGTTGTGGATCAAGTCATCGGCATCCAAGGGTTCAACAGTCTCGGTGAAGGTCGGGGGCGAATTCCTCATGAACTCCGACAGAGTGGAGTGGCCATTGCCATTCCTTCCATGCTATTGGTTGTTAACAAGGGCCTAGGCCATCTGCTGAATAGCAGCGGAGTTGGCTCGACGTTCCTCCCGGAGAACTTGGAGAAACTGAGCTATGGTCATGTTCTCCGGTGGAGGTGGTGACGGGGGAATGTCGCTATGTGTCTGCTCCTAGTGACCTCCAGCATGAGCAGACCCACCAGCTCCCTACTGTTGGCTAGAGTTGCCGGCGTCGGGGTTGCCAAAAGTGATGGCGCGGGTTGCAGTCACCATCCTGTTTGGAGCAGCCAAGTCAAACAACTGGGACAGAAGAGACGGGGGAGCAATAATAGAGAAAGCGCGCATAAGGGGGTTTGTATAGTGCAAGTGTGATCAAACAGAGGTCGAAAGACCAAACACATAATATTAAGATAAGATAGACAATGGAGTCACTTACATGTTGCCTAAGGCAAAAGCACGACTTGAATTGGAGCACAAACAAAAAAAAACAACAAGCACACATGGTTTCATATGAACCATTACACGGACTCGACTTCGCATGAGGGGTACATGACTTATCCTACCCTAAGGGTTCTCAAACTCAAGTGGTGGAGTGCTCGGTCTCGTACTCATGTTACTCTGGGTCTTCCTCCTGATCATCATCCGTACGGGCGTCGTCTCCGGTCGAGGGGGTTGGAGAACGAGGAGGTCCGTCCTGATGACGCTTCACCGGTGGGTCGGTGAAGAGCGTACGGTACTCCTTCGCACTCATGCAATGACAATGTGTGGGTGCGTCTCTAGCTGGGGGTACTCCTCCTTTGTAAGCGATAGCTGATCCTCCCTCGAGGGCTCCATCCTTCTTGATCCAATCTAGCTTCATCTTGGTTGACAAAGTAGCTCTCGGGTGTGGTTTTGGGGACCCCAACTCATAAGTCGTGATCACCGAATGTACGTGCGCAGTGATCCCAGAGATCAGTGCTCACTGAACACACAGAAACTGAATAACAAGAGTTTTACATCCATTACATACCGTTTTACTCAAATATGACCTTTATGGCCAAGTTTTCATACACTCGCAGCGGAAATCTTCAACGATAGTATGGACCCATGACATCTGCCTTAACCCTAGCTACAGGCATTCTGACTAGGAAGCGTCCTAGCTCGCATGTTCGTCACCAAGGTGTTCTTCATTACATCCTGTTCTTTCATGCCTGGCCAATAAAATAACCAGTGGCAAGCCAATGAGTACTTTTAATGTACTCGCAAGCAACCCATGTTTGGAACAAGGTATGGCAGGGCATGATATAGCACTAATAGGTTATTTTGCGGAAAGCTAATTTGAGTGCATTGGTATGTCCTATCAACATGTAAAAGCATGCATCATGTGGTTCCGAGTAACCATACGAGCAGGTTACAGATATCAATATGAATAGAGGTTGAACATCTCATGTTCAATCATCATGCCAAGTCATCTGACTTAACTCAAGTACCATCTTTCTCCCACTCACACACAAGCCAAGTTTGTGAAATCATAGGATGTAGTTTAAGCAGGACCTCCAACTGTCCATGACCATGGACACGACCATTCGAATAGTTTTACACTCCGCAGAGGTTGCACACTTTACCCACAAGACTCGGGGAACTTTCATGTCAAGCCGCGACTTGCGTTATTATTCATACCCGAGGTAAGCACCCGAACAATGCCTTACCCCTGACGATACTAACAAGGAGTCCACTCGTTGGTGCCGTCCCTCATGATGTACATACAAAGTATCACCCACGAGGGCATGCAACAGTGTGCCCGGTGTTTGTGAAAAAAGCCCATGGTCGTCCTTTCCGCCATGACCCTGTATCGAGAGTGACCATGTCACTCCCACCTCTAGTAATGCGGGCTCTCTGTGAGTACCCACCAAGGTAATCAACAAAGCCCCGTCCCATAAGGGGTATCTTGGTCGTACATGTAAGGTTGGGACGGTCAGCAGATCTTAAATCTCTCCATTTTCGAAAAACACACACAATCTCTTACCTCGGTACACCACTTCTTTGTCAAGTGGTGACCTAGCTTGACATGATCTCCCTCGGGCATTAGTGGCACCCGATGGAGTTTTTGAAAAGTCTTTGAAAACACTTCCTTTCCGACACCATGCATTTTACCTTCCTACTTGCGTAGCAACTACTTAGCATCCTAACTACTTCCCACTCACATAAGCCTCATAAGAAGGTAGGGTCATGCTCAGTGCAAGTATCAACGAGGAAAGCAATGGACGTAATCCACCACGATGGTCACCTATTCAACATGATTCAATGCAAGGGAATAAAGTGCTATATGCCATGCATAAAAATGGTTTCTTAGACATGGTCAAAGGGCTGTTTGCCTAGCTCACCAAAGTCTTCGAGGTCTTCTCACGCTTCTGGTCCAACTCCGAGCGCTCCGTCTACTTTGTCAACTACCATCGGAAACAACCATAATAAGCAATACAACAAGCAGAAAATAAAAGTGTTCTTAAAATAGGAGTTTTATTTTTATAGGACACCTCTGGCTATAAGAAAAATAACCAAAGGGGTTCTACTGGATCTAGATCAATGAGGATTTTTGAAATGTGGAAATGGGGCAAATTATTGATCCTATAAGGAGTCTAAAGAAAACATTTTTATAAAAATGAGTGAATGCACCTATTAAATAGGAAATGATTTTAGAAACATTTTGGAAGTGGATTCACTGGATTTGGAGTTGGGATGATTCTCCTATGAATTTCTTAAGATGAAATAAATGGAAAGTGGGACCTTTTATTTGATCCAGCAGAAACATAGCATAGGGGAAATTTTAACCATGGTTAGATAAATAGTGCATGATATTTAGAGTACCTAGAAATAGGAATCACTCCATTTGGAGTTGATTTGGATGTTCTAGGAATTTTACAAATTGGGCTTTGAATAATTCAAATTAGAATTTGTACTGGAACAGTGCAGAAACTTGTGGTGGAAAATATAAAAGTTGCATCATTAAATTGGCTTGAATTTTAGAAAAATGTAGGAGTTGGAATCATATCATTTGGACTTATATTTATTTATTTGTGATTTTTGCAAGTTTCCGAAGAATGGAAAAGAAAAATTGCACTGTTCTTATGGGCCAAAACAGTCGCAGCTGAGCCGACCCCCATAGGGAACGGCCCAGGGCACAGGGCAGCGCTGCAGGAGGGCCACATCGAAGGCGTATTCGCAGAATACGCCTCCCCTCAAATCTGTGCCCGCCGCTGCGTGTGTTTGAACCTGATGGGACGGGCCCACCCGTCAGTGAAACAGAGGGAACAGAGGGGATGACAGGTGGGGGCACCCGTCATCTCCCACCTCCAGCCAGACCGGGGAGGAGCTCACCAGTGACGTTCCCGACGACCGATTGCTGCACGGGTGGTTGTTGGAAATATGCCCTAGAGGCAATAAAAAAATGGTTATTATTATATTTCCTTGTTCATGATAATTGTTTATTATCCATGCTATAATTGTATCGATTGGAAACTCAAATACATGTGTGGGTATATAGACAACACCATGTCCCTAGTGAGCCTATGTAGGACTAGCTCGTTGATCAAAGATGGTCAAGGTTTCCTAGACATAGACATGAGTTGTCATTTGATAATGGGATCACATCATTAGGAGAATGATCTGATGGACAAGACCCAAACTATGAATGTAGCATATGATCGTGTCAGTTTATTGCTATTGTTTTCTGCATGTCAAGTATGTGTTCCTATGACCATGAGATCATGTGACTCACTGACACCGGAGGAGTACCTTGTGTGTATCAAACATCACAACCTAACTGGGAGACTATAAAGATGCTTTACAGGTATCTCCGAGGGTGTCCGTTGAGTTGACATGGATCAAGACTTGAATTTGTTACTCCGTGTGATGGAGAGGTATCTCAGGGCCCACTCGGTAATACAACAGCACAATGAGCCTTGCAAGCAAAGTGACTAAAGAGTTAGCCATGAGATCTTGTATTACGGAACGAGTAAAGAGACTTGCCGGTAACGAGATTGAACTAGGTATGGAGATACCGACGATCGCATCTCGGGCAAGTAACATACCGATAAACAAAGGGAACTGCATACGGGATTAACTGAATCCTTGTCATAGAGGTTCAACCGATAAAGATCATTGTAGAATATGCCGGAACCAATATGGACATCCAAGTCCCGCTATTGGTTATTGACCGCAGAGGTGTCTCGGTCATGTCTACATAGTTCTCGAACCCACAAGATCTGCACACCTAATGTTCGGTGTCGTTTCGGTATTATTGAGTTATGTATGTTGGTGACCGAAGGTTGTTCGGAGTCCCGGATGAGATCGTGGACGTTACGAGGAGCTCCGGAATGGTCTGCAGGAAAAAATTGATATATAGGAAGTTTCGTATTGGTCACCGGTAATGTACCAGGGGTGCAGGAAGGGTTTCGGAGTCCATCGGAAGGGGCCCACCAGCCCCGAAGGGCCCCATGGGCAGTGAGAGGGGGCGCACCAGCCCCTCGTGGGCTGGCCGCCCCTCCCACAAGGCCCATGCGGCCGAAGGGTGGAAGGGGGGAACCCTAAAGGGGGGCCGGCCACCTTGCCTTGGGGGCCAAGGCACCCTTTGGCCGCCGCCCCCCCTCTCTTGGGCGTTGCCCCTAGGGGTGGGAACCCTAGGGGGCCGACCCCCTCTCCCTCTCCCCCTATATATATGAGAGGGGAGGGAGGTCTGCTGTGACGCCCTAGTTTTGTGCTACAATAATCTCTGTAATTAAGCTACAGTAATCCCACGCGAATGTTCCCACGCCACCACGATTACTGTTGATAAACTCGCGTTGGTTCAAACCCCGTTCAAATTCCGTTGCAATTTAAATTCGTCTAAAAGGTGGATTTAAAAGTTGTACAAAAATGGAATTAAAAATGTTGGATGGGTTGCAAATAACCCTAAGATTTTATAAAATTCAAACCAGCATTTTTGGAATTATTTTAGTGCCTTTAAAAGAATAAAAACAGACGCTGTTATAAAAAAACGAAAACGAACTGGGCCGAATTAGGCCGGCCTAGCCGGCCACTATAAGGGAGCATGTATATGTGTGTGTATGTATGCATGTATGTGTGTATGTATTTATGTATGTATGTATGTATATATGTATATACTAAAGACAAATAGAAAATTAAATAAAAATAATTTATAAATAAATAAATAGTTAACTAGTTAATTAAATCGATTAATTAATTAGTTAATTAATTAATTATTTAATTAATCAATATTTACTGTTTAGTTTAATTAAACAGTAATTACTGTTTAGGATAATTCGAATTTATTAATTAAAAGAATTTTAGAATATTATTAAATCTTTAGAAATTAATATAAAATAAACCGTAGTCCGGATTAAAAAGTTTTGAACATGAAAGTTGTTCAGAAAAATCCCACGAATCCGAATACGCTATCCGTTAGTCTGTCACATGCCTCTAGCATAGCAAACATGGAACTTTTCCATCATTTTCATCTGTCCGGTAAAAGCCAGTGACCCGGAAAATATCGTCAGATATTCTTCCGACCCGTTTGCGACGCGTAATACTGCGTTAGTGCATGCCTAGCTCTGCATATTGCCATGCCATGCATCGTGATGCATTTGTCTGCTTTATATTTATTGTTTCTCCCCCCTCTTCTTACCGGTAGACCCCGAGACTGACGCTGCTGCCGGGTACGACTACACCGTTGACGATCAGCCCTTTGCCGCTGAGCAGCAAGGCAAGCAACCCCCCTTGAGCATTCCGATATCGCCCATTTCTCTCCCTCTCATTCTTGCATTAGATTTTGCTACTGTATTAGTTAGCTCCTATTCTGATGCATAGCCTGTTTTTGATAAACTACTACTATACCTGCAATCATACCAACTGCTTAGTATAGGTTGATCAATGAATCCCCTGTGACCCCCCTTAGTCCCAGTTGCCCCTGCTTCTTCATCGACGACTCGACGACTTGAAGACCCGAAGACTCGGTCAACCGACCGACGAGCCAGCCCCCCTCACATCACCGCACACCCCTTAAGTATGGCACTGCAGAGCTACTACCGAGTGCCGAGGGTGATACCTCACTTAGCACTCCCGGTGTTAATTTTGTAGCGTAGCTAATCGGTCGTGGGTATCGAGGGTGATTCCTCCTTCCCATTTATCGATAGCGACTCTTGTCATACACATAACTCGAGTGGGATCCATCGAGGGTGATTCCTCTGATGCCCACTTGGTGTATAAACACACAGTTACTTTAACTTGACATTGTTTACAAGTGAAAGACGGGACTGGAGGGACAGGCGGTACCACCCTGGTTGAGGTGGACCTGAGTTCCCGACAGTCTTGAGACGGGTCGGCCCCAAGGGTACCCGTGTGTGAGATGTGGTGGGATGCGCCGGTAAGGCATCCAAAGGGTTATGTTGAGGCGTGGACGGGCAGGAGAGGCCCTTGCCACACATCCTCGAGACGGGGTGAAGGGACCGCACTTTATGGGTCACGATTGCCCCGCATTAATAAAATGCTAATGGGTTGGGTATTTGATCTGAGTTGGGTCGTTGGCCTTTTTACGCACCAAACCATCGCGTGGGAGAAGTTATGGGTACTCAGCGTTGTTGTATCAGCCGAAGCTCTTCGGACGTCAGCAATGGAGCGGCGCGCGCCGGATTGGACTGGACGGTGCAGCTCTTGGACTGGAGTGTACTAGGTCTACTTTCGGCCGCCCACGCAATGTGCAGGAGCGCAAGGGCAAGTGGGCCCATGAACCTGCGCGCTTAGGATTTAGACCGGCGGGCTGGCTTCTTCGTTGAGCCTAGGTGGGGCGACGACGTGCTGCTATCCCGAGGCCGGGCATGACCCAGGAAAGTGTGTCCGGACGGAGGTGATCAGGCGTGTTGGAAATGCGGTGCACCCCTGCAGGGATGAATAAACTATTCGAATAGCCGTGTCCACGGTAACAGGACGACTTGGAGTTGTGCCTTGACCTTATACAACTATAATTGTGATTTCATTTGAAATGAATGTGGCTCCGAGATTGCTTCCTCGCAGGGAGTCGAGGGAGGATCTCTGGGCGTGGTTACTTAATAAAATTACTACAATAATATGACTATATATGAGATACCAGTCTACCCTCTTCTAATGCTGCAAGATTGCTGAAGATGTTAGTCTTCGATAGGACTAGTCCTTTTCCCCCTATTCTTGCTTTCTGCAGTCAGTCCAGATATAGCCCCATTCCTTGATACTGATGCATACTTAGCATAGTTCTGATGTCAGTCTTGTGAGTACTTTGGATGAGTACTCAACGCTGCTTTGCTTTCTCTTTCCCCCTCAATACGATTCTGCGTTCAGATGATGGAGCCCAGGAGATGGAGTACGCCGGAGACGACTACTACACCACCACTGGAGCCTACTACTACGTGGAGGCTGGCCCCGACGCTCAGGAGTAGTTAGGAGGTTCCCAGGCAGGAGGCCTCGCCTCTTTCGATCCGCTGCTTATGTTTGTGCTAGCCTTCTTAAGGCAAAACTTGTTTAACTTATGTCTGTACTCAGATATTATTTGCTTCCACTGATTCGTGTTTGTCGAGCTTTGTATTCGAGCCCTCGAGGCCCCTGGCTTGTAATATGAAGCTGTATGACTTTAATTTGTGTCTAGTGTTGTGTTGTGATATCAATCAGAGAGTCCCTAATCTTGGTCGTACGCATTGCGTGTATGTTTAGCGTACGGGCGAGATCGGGGGCATCACATCTGCCACACCTTAAGCCACGGTGCAGCCCTCCCTCTCCCCTAGATCGTCTCTCCTCTAGTTTGACTCGGCGTTGCTTAGCGAAGCTCTGCCGGATCAGCTCCACCACCACCACCACCACGCCGTTGTGCTGCCGGAGAAGTCATCTACCTCTCCGCCCTCTCTTGTTGGTTCAAGGAGGCGTAGATCGTCATCGAGCTGTACGTGTGTTGAACGTGGAGGTGCCGTCCGTTTGGCGCTAGATCGTGATTGGATCGCGGGACGACTTGCGATTTGGATCGCGAAGACGTTTGACTATTAACCGTGTTTCTTAACGCTTCCCGCTTAGCGATCTACAAGGGTATGTAGAAAGGAGTTTGTGGGTGTTGATATTCAGATTTCTTCCCTCCTTAGTCTTTTCTTGATTCAGCGGTATTATGGGATGAAGCGGCCCGGACCAACCTTACTCGTCCACGTACGAGAGACCGGTTCCATCGACTGACATTTAACTTTGTTGCATAAGATGGATGGCGGGTGTCTGTCTCTCCCACTTTAGTTTAATCGGCTTCGACAAAGGCGGTCCTTGTAGAATGTGAAATAGCAACTTGTATATCACCGTTGTGGTTTTGCGTAGGTAAGAATCGTTCTTGCTAGATACCCATAGCAGCCACGTAAAATATGCAACAACAAATTAGAGGACGTCTAACTTGTTTTTGCAGGGTATGATGTGATATGATATGGCCAATAACATGATGAGATATATGTGATGTATGATATGATCATGTTTTGTATAGATTATCATGACTTGCATGTCGTTCAGTACGGCAACCGGCAGGAGCCATAGGGTTGTCTTTAATTATTATGTGGCATGCGTGTCACTCATTAAGCGCTATGTAATGCTTTACTTTATCGCTAAGCGGTAGCAATAGTAGTACTAGCATGGTTGGCGTGACAACCCCGATGGCGACACGTGTCATGCCGGTGACGATGGAGATCATGTCGGTGCTTTGGAGATGGAGATCAAAAGCACAAGTTCATGGCCATATCATGTCACTTATGATTTGCATGTGATGTTAATCCTTTTATGCACCTTGTTTTGCTTAGGATGACAGTTGCATTATAAGGTGATCCCTCACTAAAATTTCAAGATAAAATTGTGTTCTCCCCGAGTGTGCACCATTGCGAAAGTTCATCGTTTCGAGACACCACGTGATGACCGGGTGTGATAGACTTTACGTTCGCATACAACGGGTGCAAGCCAGTGTTGCACATGCGGAACACTCGGGTTAAACTTGAAGAGCCTAGCATGTACAGACATGTCCTCGGAACACAAGAGACCGAAAGGTTGAACATGAGTCATATAGTAGATATGATTAACATGAAGATGTTCACCTTTGAAACCACCTCATCTCACGTGATGATCGGACTTGGGTTGGTGAATTTGGATCATGTAGCGCTCGAATGACCAAAGGGATGTGAATTTGAGTGGGAGTTTTTTAAGTAATATGATTAACTAAACTCATTATCTTGAACAATAGTCTAAGTTGTGTTCGCAAATTTTATGTTGTAGATCAATGGCACGCGCAGTAGTTCCCCTGAATTTCAATGCGTTCCTACAGAAAGCTAAGCTGAAAGATGATGGAAGTAACTTTGTAGACTGGGCCCGTAATCTGAGGATTATCCTCATGGCTTCCCAAAAGGCTTATGTCCTTGATGCACCGCTTGGTGAGCCACCCGCTCCAGTGTCATCTCTAGATGTTGCAAACACCTGGCAGTCGCGTTCGGATGATTACTCAATAGTTTAGTGTGCTATGTTGTATGGCTTGGAGCCGGGACTTCAAAGGCGTTTTGAACGTCATGGAGCATATGAGATGTTCCAGGAGTTGAAGTTTATCTTTGAAAATAATGCCCGGATCGAGAGGTATGAGACCTCCGATAAGTTCTATGCTTGCAAGATGGAGGAGAACGGGTCTGTTAGTGAGCACATACTCAGAATGTCTGGGTATTCCAACCGTCTGGTTGAGTTGGGAATTGCCCGCCCGCCGGAGGCGATCACTGACAGAGTTCTTCAATCACTGCCACCTAGCTACAAGAGCTTTGTGTTGAACTATAACATGCAAGGGATGAACAAGTCAGTCGCCGAGCTGTTTGTGATGCTGAAAGTCGCTGAGTCTAAAATCCAGAAGGAGCATCAAGTGTTGATGGTCAATAAAACCAGTAGTTTCAAGAAGAATGGCAAGGGAAGAAGGGTAACTCCAAGAAGAGTGGCAAATTAGTTGCCCCTCCCGTGAAGAAACCCAAGGTTGGACCCAATCCAGAAACTGAGTGCTTTCATTGCAAGGGTACTGGCCACTAGAAGCGGAACTGCCCCAAGTATCTGGCCGACAAGAATGCGGCCAACACCAAACAAGGTATATATGATATACATGTTATTGATGTGTACCTTACCAACTCTCGTTATAGTGCCTGGGTATTTGATACAGGTTCGGTTGCTCACATTTGCAACTCAAAATAGGAACTGCGGAATAGACGGAGGATGGCAAAGGACGAAGTGACGATGCGCGTGGGAAATGGTTCCAAGGTTGATGTGATTGTCGTCGGCACGCTCACTCTTCGATTACCATCGGTATTAGTGATGAACCTGAATAATTGTTATTTAGTGCCTGCATTAAGCATGAACATTATACCTGGATCTTGTTTATTGCGAGACGGTTACTCATTTAAATCACAGAATAATGGTTGTTCTATTTATATGAGTAATCTCTTTTATGGTTATACACCCATTGTGAGGGGTTTATTCTTGTTGAATCTCGATAGTGATGATACACATGTCCATAACATTGATGCCCAAAGATGTAGAGTTGATAATGATAGCACCACTTTCTTGTGGCACTACCGCTTAGGTCATATTGGTGTAAAACGCATGAAGAAACTCCATGCCGATGGACTTTTGGAGTCACTTGATTTTGAATCACTTGACACATGTGAACCATGCCTCATGGGCCAGATGACTAAGACCCCGTTCTCTGGAACAATGGAACGGGCTAGTGACTTGTTGGAAATCATACATAATGATGTATGCGGTCCGATGAGCATTGAGGCACACGGTGGATATCGTTATTTTCTCACCTTCACCGATGACTTAAGTAGATATGGGTATATTTACTTAATCAAACATAAGTCTGAAACGTTTGAAAAGTTCAAGCAATTTAAGAGTGAAGTTGAGAATCATCGTAACAAGAAGATTAAATTCCTACGATCTAATCGAGGAGGAGAATATCTGAGTTATGAATTTGGAAATCACTTAAGACAATGTGGAATTGTTTCATAGTTGACGCCACCTGGAACACCACAGCGTAATGGTGTGTCCGAACATCGTAATGGAACCTTATTGGATATGGTGCGGTCTATGATGTCTCTTGCCGATTTACCACTATCGTTTTGGGGTTATGCGTTAGAGACAACTGCATTCACTTTAAATAGGGCACCATCTAAATCCGTTGAGATGACGCCGTGTGAACTGTGGTTTGGCAAGAAACCAAAGTTGTCGTTTCTTAAAGTTTGGGGATGTGATGCTTATGTCAAAAAGCTTTAGCCTAAAAAGCTGGAACCCAAGGCGGAGAAATGCGTCTTCATAGGATACCCAAAAGAGACAGTTGGGTACACCTTCTATCTCAGATTCGAAGGCAAAGTGTTTGTCGCTAAGAACGGGTCATTTCTCGAGAAAGAGTTTCTCTCGAAAGAATTGAGTGGGAGGAAGATAGAACTTGATGAGGTTGTTGAATCTTCACTTCAACCAGAGAGTAGCGCAACACAGAAAGATGTTTCTGTGAAGCCACATCAGCTGAAGAGGAAGCTAATGATAGTGATCATGAAGCTTTAGATCAAGTTACTATCAAACCTCGTAGGTCGACAAGGGCACGTACTGCTCCTGAATGGTACGGTAACCCTGTCTTAGAGGTCATGTTGTTGGACAACGATGAACCTACAAGCTATGGAGAAGAGATGGTGGGCCCGGATTCCGACAAATGGGTAGAGGCCATGAAATCCGAGATAGGATCCATGTATGAAAATAAAGTGTGGACTTTGGAAGTATTACCTGAATGGCGAAAGGCCATTCAGAATAAATGGATCTTTAAGAGTAAGAGGGATGCGGACGGTAATGTCACCGTCTATAAAGCTCGACTTGTGGCAAAGGGTTTTTCACAAGTTCAAGGAATTGACTACGATGAGACTTTCTCTCCCGTAGTGATGCTTAAGTCTGTCAGAATCATGTTAGCAATAGCTGCATTTTTCAATTATGAAATTTGGCAGATGGATGTCACAACAATGTTCCTTAACGGTTTCCTTGAGGAAGATTTGTATATGATACAACCAGAAGGTTTTGTCGATCCAGAGAATGCTGACAAAGTTTGCAAGCTCCAGTGATCCATTTATGGACTGGTGCAGGCATCTCGGAGTTGGAATAAGCGCTTTGATGGGGTGATCAAAGTGTTTGGGTTTATACAAGTTTACGGAGAAGCTTGTATTTACAAGAAAGTGAGTGGGAGCTCTATAGTGATTCTAATATTATATGTGGATGACATATTGCTGATTGGAAACAATATAGAATTTTTGGAAAGCTTGAAGGAATATTTGAACAAGAGTTTTTCAATGAAGGACCTAGCAAAAGCTGCTTTCGTATTAGGCATCAAGATCTATAGAGATAAATCAAGACGCTTAATAGGACTTTCACAGAGCACATACCTTGATAAAGTTTTGAAGAAGGTCAAAATGGATCAGTCCAAGAAAGGGTTCTTGCCTGTGTTACAAGGTGTAAAGTTGAGTAAGACTCAATGCCCAGTAACTGCAGAGGATAGATAAAAGATGAGTGTCATCCCCTATGCTTCTGCCATAGGCTCTATCATGTATGCAATGCTGTGCACAAGATCAGACGTTAGCCTTGCCATAAGTATGGCCGAAAGGTTTCAAAGTAATCCAGGTGTGGATCACTGGACGGCGGTCAAGAATATCCTAAAGTACCTGAAAAGGACTAAGGAAATGTTTCTCGTTTATGGAGGTCATCAAGAGCTCGCCATAAAGGGTTACGTCGATGCAAGCTTTGACACTGATCCGGATGACTCTAAGTCTGAAACCGGATACGTATATATTCTCAATGGGGGAGCGGTAAGCTGGTGCAGTTCCAAGCAAAGCGTGGTAGCTGATTCTACAAGCGAAGTGGAGTACATAGTTGCCTCGGAGGCAGCGAAGGAAGGTGTCTGGATGAAGCAGTTCATGATGGATCTTGGAGTTGTGCCCAGTGCACTGAACCCAATGACTCTGTTCTGTGACAACACTGGTGCCATTGCTCTAGCCAAGGAACCAAGGTTTCACAAGAGGACCAGACACATAAAGCGACGCTTCAATTCCCTCCGCGATTACATCGAGGGGGAGACATAAATATTTGCAAAGTGCACATGGATCAGAATGTTGCAGATCCGTTGACTAAGCCTCTTCCACGAGGGAAACATGATCAACACCAGAACTGTATGGGTGTTAGATTCATTACAATGTAAATCACTTAGTGATGTGAGCTAGGTTATTGACTCTAGTGCAAGTGGGAGACTGTTGGAAATATGCCCTAGAGGCAATAATAAAATGGTTATTATTATATTTCCTTGTTCAGATAATTGTTTATTATCCATCCTATAATTGTATTGATTGGAAACTCAAATACATGTGTGGGTATATAGACAACACCGTGTCCCTAGTGAGCCTCTGTAGGACTAGCCCGTTGATCAAATATGGTCAAGGTTTCCTAGCCATAGACATGAGTTGTCATTTGATAACGGGATCACATCATTAGGAGAATGATGTGATGGACAAGACCCAAACTACGAACGTAGCATATGATCGTATCAGTTTATTGTTATTGTTTTTTGCATGTCAAGTATGTGTTCCTATGACCATGAGATCATGTGACTCACTGACACCGGAGGAGTACCTTGTGTGTATCAAACGTAACAACATAACTGGGTGACTATAAAGATGCTCTACAGGTATCTCCGAGGGTGTCTGTTGAGTTGACATGGATCAAGACTGGGATTTGTTACTCCGTGTGACGGAGAGGTATCTCAGGGCCCACTCAGTAATAAAACATCACAATGAGCCTTGCAAGCAAAGTGACTAAAGAGTTAGCCACATGATCTTGTATTACGGAACGAGTAAAGAGACTTGCCGGTAACGAGATTGAACTAGGTATGGAGATACCGACGATCGAATCTCGGGCAAGTAGCATACCGATAAATAAAGGGAACAGCGTACGGGATTAACTGAATCCTTGACATAGTGGTTCAACCGATAAAGATCTTCGTAGAATATGTAGGAACCAATATGGGCATCCAGGTCCTGCTATTGGTTATTGACCGTAGAGGTGTCTCGGTCATGTCTACATAGTTCTCGAACCCACAGGGTCTGCACACTTAACGTTCGGTGACGTTTCGGTATTATTAAGTTATGTATGTTGGTGACCGAAGGTTGTTGGGAGTCCCGGATGAGATCCCGGACGTTACGAGGAGCTAAAGAATGGTCCGGAGGAAAAATTTGATATATAGGAAGTTCCGTATTGGTCACCGGAAAAGGTTCGGGCGTCGCCGGTAATGTACCATGGGTGCCGGAAGGGTTTCTGAGTCCATCGGAAGGGGCCCACCAGCCCCGGAGGGCCCCATGGGCAGTGAGAGGGGGTGCACCAACCCCTTGTGGGCTGGACGCCCCTCCCACGAGGCCCATGGGGCCGAAGGGTGGAAAGGGGGAACCGTAAAGGGGGGCCGGCCACCTTGCCTTGGGGGCCAAGGCACCCCTTGGCCGCCGCCCCCCTCTCTCTTGGCCGCCGCCACTAGGGTTGGGAACCCTAGGGGGCTGACCCCCTCTCCCTCTCCCCCTATATATATGAGAGGGGAGGGAGGGCTGCCACACCTTAAGCCACGATGCAACCCTCCCTCTCCCCTAGATCGTCTCTCCTCTAGTTTGACTCGGCGTTGCTTAGCGAAGCTCTGCCGGATCAGCTCCACCACCACCGCCACCACGCCGTTGTGCTGCCGGAGAACTCATCTACCTCTCTGACCTCTCTTGCTGGATCAAGGAGGCGGAGATCGTCATCGAGATGTACGTGTGCTGAACGCAGAGGTGCCGTCCGTTCGGCGTTGGATCGTGATTGGATCGTGGGACGGCTTGCGATTTGGATCGCGAAGACGTTCGACTACATCAACCGTGTTTCTTAATGCTTCCCTCTTAGAAATCTACAAGGGTATGTAGATCCGATCTCCCCTCTCGTAGATGCTCATCTCCATGGATAGATCTTGTATGTGCGTAGGAAATTTTTTGTTTCCCATGCAACGTTCCCCAACAGTGGTACCAACGGGCCCAGGGGGAGCGTCGTGGTTCCGGGGATGGTGTAGTCAGCCGTCGGAATGGCCTGGTTTGCCGGCGGCGAGCGAGTACAACGGAGGGGCTTCGTGAGGGGGGTTGCCCCGGTCGTCACCGGCTGCAAACAACGAGGAGGAGAAGGGGAATCACACAAGGGTGGCTATGGGGATCCATAGGAAGAAGATGGAGCACCAGAGAGGGCATGTACCGTGAGATCGATGGCAGTCTGCGATGGCGGAGCTCGGGTTCGATATGAGCGCAGGAGCTTGTGGGGCTGGTGCGGGAGGAGCGGGCGCTCGATTGGGGGAAAGAGGAGCTAATCAGAGGGGGGCGAGGGTCGCGGGGTGGCCTTAAATATTCCAGGCGCTGGCGCATCGTGGTCCGAGGTTCGACAAGGTCGTGGCCATCTCTATCGTGCCTGGGGGCTCTCCAGCTTGTGTCTTTGGCCTTCGTGGACTTGGTCCTGGACTAGGGAAGGAAAGAGAGGGAGCGGGGGAGAGCAACGCGTCGCATGTGCGAGCGCGCTCACTGGTTCGCTTGCGTGGCCATGGCGTGCGTGTGAGGAGGCCTCCAGAGGGGGAAAGAGGAGGGGGACCTGGGTGTTGCTTGTGTGATAGGTCGAGGCAAGGCTGCTGGCGAGAGGGGGGGAGCTCGAGGTGGTCGGGGCCTCGGAATGGGACCGGCTACAGTGCGGCTGGGCACTGTAGCGCGCTCTAGAGCACCCATATGGCCGGCATGGCCATGCCCCCATGCGCTCTAGGCCGCCTAACCTTGTCCACTAGCTCCTGGGGCCTTCTGAAGGTGCCCTGGTGTGCAAGGAATCTTGGAGAGAGGTGGTAATAGAGAGTAGAAGTGAAGAAGGGCTAGGCAGGGGCTGACCAGAGAGGTAAATGGGGTTTTTTACCCCATCAATCCTTGAGCAATGGCCATGCAAACTTTACTGGGGGTAGAAGGGAACAAGCAGGTGATGTGGTAAAAATTGGGGACCAAGGAGAAATAGGGAAGAGGTGAAAACCGTAACTTTTAGTAATGACCAGAAGGTGTTGATGCAAGTTTGAGCTAGCTAAATGGTTCTCCTTGCTATGACACTTAACTGGAGTTAATTGTAGATAGAAATGAGGTTGATAACCAAATTTGAGATTATATGATGAAAGTTGCCAATGCAAACTTTCTAGACCCTAGAAATGGGCAGAAATGGTTTTGCTTAGATCTAGTAATGCAATTCTATTCTCCTTGATGCACCACTTGGTGTGGTGGCATCTGAGGGAGTCCTGGTTTAAGGGGTCCTCGGGAGGCCGACCTATTTCTTATGGGACGGACTATATGGGCCGCATACTGAGCTCTGAATGGATTGAAGGCCCTGTCTCCAGGGTGGAAGCTTCGAGAATCGTGGCTTGTCCTCCACGTTTGGAGTAGCGAATAGGCATGTTTATCCCTTCGACGTGTAATCGACCATTTGTAAACCCTAGGTACCCTCGGCGTCTATATAAGCCGGAGGGTTTTACGTTGTAGACCAACAGAACTCATCTAGGGTTTTAGTCATACGATCTCGAGGTAGATCAACTCTGTAACCCTTATACCATCAATATAATCAAGCAGGACGTAGGGTATTACCTCCATAGGAGGGCTCGAACCTGGGTAAACATCGTCTCCCACTTCTCCTGTTACCATCGATTCTAGTCTCACAGCTCGGGACCCCCTACCCGACATCCGCCGGTTTTGACACCGACATTGGTGCTTTCATTGAGAGTTCCACTGTGATCGTCAAAGGAATCGATGGCTCGCCTTGTCATCAACGAAGAGGTCCGTAATACGGGCACTTTCGTCCCCGGACAGATCTTCGCTTTCGGCAACATTGTGCTGCACGCCGACCCGACTGGCCATCTAGGCCGTGTTGGAAGCTTCGCCCCTGATCAAGAGGTCAGATTCGGGAACCTAGAGTTCTCCGTAGACTCTCGGGGCGACCTGTCGCTAACCGGGCTCGCGGTCTCACCTGCCACGCCCGAAGACTCTGAGGCTTTAACCTTAGATCCATCTTTCGGTCCCGCCCACGGGATCTACCCCGGCGAGGACCCAACCTTTAGTCCGGATCCGGTCATAGTGCCAGATGTCCGGACACCTGTTCTTGCCGAACACTCTCCCCGCACGGACGCATCGGAGGTTAACTCCGGAAGCTCTGAGCAGGCTGACCCGATCGAGCTCTCGATACTCAACGAGGCCCTAGATCGGATCTTTTCGATGAAGATTACCGACGATCCAACCCCGATCTGTTCTCAGATCGGGCTCACGGAGGGGCAGGATGAATTTTTCTTCCCACCCACCACCCACTTGGTAGCCACTGTCGAAGATTTAACGGACATGTTGGACTATGCCTCCGAGGAGGCAGAATACATGGATGAGGAGGATCCCCCCCCTTACCCCCGTTAACACCAGGATGTGGACTGCCACCTCCACATACGACGTCTACATGGTGGACACTCCGGAAAACGATGGCAAAAAATCGGATGAAGCGCCGTCAAGACGCCGAAAACCGCATAAATGGTCAAAAGGGAAAAAGGGAAGAAAAGCTATCGACGGCACCGGGGACGACACCCCGGAAGACCTCGGTAATCCCGAAATCCCTGAACACCCAATGGAGGGACAGGAGAGGCCGGAAGACCGGCGCAACCCCGACGATCTAAATGACTCCGAGGACGACAATTACCTCCCCCCTGTCGTGGAGGAGGACATCCCGGAAGCCGATGACTTCGCCATCCCTGATAATCCTGAAGATCAGGAGCTGTTTAGACAACAGCTTATAGCCACGGCCCGCAGCCTGAAAGCAAAGGAACGGCAGCTTAAAGCCGAGTAAGACGATCTCAACGATCGATGGACGAGAGTCCTCTCAGCCGAGGAAGGATACGGTACAGGTCTATCGGACCAACCTAAGAGCTATCCACACAGAAGGCTGCTGCCACAATTCGATGATGAGCACACTGATACGCCGTCTCCCAAGCATACCCCATATGACAAGCCAGACCGCCGTCCTCGAGGACGAGACAGGATGGCTGACAACACCGTCTATCGGCCGACGATACCCCGTAGAAGGGGAAAAGAGCCACTTGAGCCCGATGATAGGTTCGACCAGCGACACGACCTGGACTATAGAGCAGGTCATACACGATCCATCTACGGATCCAGAGGATACTCACTCGATAAACGGGAAGGGCACCGGCCTTGGCTCGACCGCAATAATGAAGGTCGGGAGCGAAACCGTACTAGGATAGACGCCGATCGCCGGCGCGACATAGCTCGGGTCCGAGGTGCTGCCCACCCACTGTGCTTTACGAATGAGGTGATGCAGCATCAGTTCCCGGAAGGGTTTAAACCCGTAAACATAGAACAATATGATGGGACAACTGATCCAACCGTATGGATCGAGGATTTCCTTCTCCACATCCACATGGCGCGAGGAGACGACCTCCACGCCATCAAGTACCTACCCCTGAAGCTTAAGGGGCCAGCTAGGCACTGGTTAAATAGCCTCCCCGAAAACTCCATTGGGTGTTGGGAGGATCTAGAAGACGCATTCCGATCTAACTTCCAGGGCACTTATGTTTGGCCTCTGGACTCCTCCGACCTAAGCAACGTCGTCCAGAAGCCAGGAGAGTCTGCGCGGCTATTCTGGAATCATTCTTGACCAAGAAAAACCAGATCGTGGACTGCCCGGACGCCGAAGCACTAGCCTCTTTCAGGCACAATATTAGGGATGAATGGCTGGCTTGTCAGCTTGGCCAGGACAAACCAAGGATAATGTCCGCCCTGACATCACTCATGACCCGCTATTGTGCGGGCGAGGATAACTGGCTAGCAAGACGTAGCCACAACCCCAAAGACCCCGGAACCTCTGAAGTTCGGGATGGAAATGGGAAACCGAAGCGCAACAAGAACAAGCACCGGCACAATAATAGTGATGCCGATGACACGGCTGTTAACGCCGGCTTCCGCAACTCCCGGCCTGGGCAGCGAAAGAAGCCTCCTAAACGCAACCATGATGGACCCACCGCGCTGGACAAGATCATGGAGAGGCCTTGCCAGATCCATGGCACTCAAGAGAAGCCCGCCAACCACACCAACCATAACTGTTGGGTGTTCAAACAGGCCGGCAAGCTCGCATCCGAGGACCAAGGCAAGAGCCCACGCAGCGAGGACGAAGAGGAACCCCGTGGTCCGATCGGTGGCGGACAAAAGAAGTTCCCTCCATAGGTAAAGACAGTAAATATGATATATGCCACTCACATACCCAAAAAGGAGAGGAAGCACGCCCTTCGAGATGTCTACGCCATAGAGCCTGTAGCCCCGAAGTATAACCCATGGTCGGCATACCCGATCACCTTCGATCGACGTGACCACCCGACCAGTATCCGTCATGGGGGTTTGGCCGCCCTCATCCTAGACCCCATCATAGACGGGTATCACCTCACTAAAGTCCTAATGGACGGAGGAAGTAGCCTCAATCTGATTTACTCAGACACGGTGAAAAAGATGGGCATTGATCCGTCAAGGATCAAACCCACCAACACTACCTTTAAGGGAGTGATCCTAGGCATCGAAGCCCGGTGCACGGGCTTTGTGAGCCTGGAAGTAGTGTTTGGTTCGCCCGATAACTTTCGAAGCGAGGACTTGATCTTCGAAATCGTACCTTTCCGCAGCGGCTATCACGCCCTGCTCGGCCGTACATCGTTCGCTCGCTTTAACGCCATCCCACACTATGCATACCTCAAGCTCAAGATGCCCGGCCCCAAGGGGGTCATTACTGTCAATGGAAACACAGAGCGCTCCCTCCGAACTGAGGAACATGCGTTGGCCCTGGCGGCCGAATTCCATTACACTGATGATCGGCAAACGCAGACATCTCCCGTAAAGGCACCCAAGGCTGGGAAGTGAGCTCGGTCTCAACCCGAAGTACCAGAACCTTCTTCTCCCCATAAATAGGGACTCGCCCCCCATCGCACGGCCCTAGAACCGGCAAAGTACGTGCCGAGGAGGCACAACTTCGCGCTCAAAATTCCATGGGCAGCGGTGGGGAAAAATTATTAAAGGGTAAGTGTTCGGCTGGACCGAACCCTCACCATCAACATGTCTTCGGACACACTAGAGGTACCATAAAGTACCTGCTATGGCGTAAAGCTCATTCACACTTCGATGACTTCTCAAGACTTTTCTCCAAAGTCCGCTCGCCGAACAGTACACCCATCGCGGTATACAACTCCCTGGGAGACGCAGGAGCGGAAAAGAGGCAGGGCACATCGAGGACGTCAGGTCACCTATCGAAGACCCTTTGTACAACCCCTCCTGTAAGGTTTATATTTCATTTTTAATACCTGTAAACAGTTGTATCGGCAATTTGAATAATAAGAGTTGTTGAGTAAAATACAGATGTATCATGCATGATCACTTCGCTGTTTTTGGTGCACTCTCTATTTTCCCTCTCTTCTTGCGAACCTGTTTGGTATACTTTACGTTACAACCGGCTAATAGACCGGGGGCTCGAACTAAAGAAAATCGCCCTAAGCAGAACTGATTTTGCGTTCGGCGTCTTGGAATTCTGCTTTATATGCATTGGTTCCGAACTATGTCTTGGGTCAATAGTTGGGTTGCCCGGCTCCTGTGCTTGCCCCTTTATGTTCCGCTCGTTCGGCTAAAAGGGCAAAGGGAGAACCGCTGCGATTGTGCTTCCGGCTAGCCTGGTCAAGCACCTTAGCGGAGAAATCCGAAAACTGACTGTCATGGTATGCGAGAACCAGTCTGCGAATCCGAGCTTAACTAAATCTCGTCAGAGGTTATTTCGTGTCATACGATGGGTTTGGTATTAGTACAAACCATGTCATATAGGCTTTGGCCACGGTTCATCCGAACATCACAAACACCTGGGGGCTAGTCATCAGCCCCCCGCACTCCTTTCTCGCGCCCCTACGGCTAAGTGAAAGCAATAAAGCATTATGGTCCGATTGCCTTGTCCGCCCCACACTACCGCCTTCGGGTACCGATAGCTCGGCTAAGGGTCACAGTGCGTTGGCAGAGACACCCCGCGTAGTATCTACACGAGGGTTGAAGCCGACGACTCGTAGCTTTCAGTTTTAACGACCACATAGGAGTTATAAAGGATGCAAAAACACGAAAGACATGATAAACCATGCATCTTAAATATAAACACGTTAAAAGGTCTTCGGACATATTACAACGCTTTACTCATACATGTTCTCTCTCGAACACTGCGACTCTATCGCCCGAGCACCCTCCATTACTCCGGAGAAGTATAGCTCGGGGCGCCTATGCTCCTTTCCAGGAGGCGGAGGGGCGGTTCTAGTCTCACAGCTCGGGACCCCCTACCCGAGATCTGCCGGTTTTGACACTGACAGCATCATTTGCGGTTTTTAGCATGCACAAAAAGTTTGGGACCAAATGGGGAACTTGATAATGCAAAAATTCCCAATTCTAGAAATCAATAGAAATGGGTTTGGGGGGATTTGGACAAATGGATCTGTTCTCCTTGATGCACCACTTGGTGTGGATGCATGATTAGAGGATTAAAACATGTCCACAAAGTTTGAGCACAAATGGAGGCACTTGGCAATGTTAAGTTGCTCAAGTTTGGATCTGGATAGAGATGGTTTTGGGGTAGTTTTGTGAACCAAAATTATTGGGATTGAGATGAAACTTGGCAAGATGATCACATATGGCTTATGTGACATGCTAGAATTTTCTTGGAGTTATTTGAGAATATTTCTTTTAGAAATATTTCAAATACTTGAAATAGGCAGAAAGGGTTTGTCCAATATTTTGAACATGACCATGTGTTGAAACTGTTATATATGGAAAATATATGTCCAATGAGTTTCCCTAAATTTTCTCAAATACTTTGAAAGCATAAAAATATTTTTTCCCTATAAAAGAGCATTTCTCGCCTCAAGAAAAAGCATTTAAATAAAATATGAAAATAATCTTTGAAAATACTATTTGATGGTTTTGGGAAGTCATTCCAAATAAAGTCTTTGGGGGCAAAACATTCACCCTAAGTTGAGGACTTGTGGTACAAACATCAATTCAGGGGTTTTTGAAAACCTAATTTAAATAAATGCTTTTTGGTGAAAATAATATTTTATAAAAATTGTTTTATGTCCTAGACACATGGCATGATCATTGGGCAAGGATTTGGATCAAGGAGAGGAGTTTTGAAAGTAGAAGGAGTTTTATGAATTAAAACACAAGCAAGCAAACAAGCAAACAGGAATCAAGTCAACCATCACAAACACACAAAAAGTTTTTGTTGGCCCTAATTTTTTAGTCATGTTAACATAGTCATGAGGCAAAACACAGGGTGTGACAGACCTACCCTCCTTACAAGAATCTCATCCCGGAGGTTCCTAGGCTAGGAGTTGGAGAGACGCGGAAATTCGGGTCTGAGGTAGTCTTCACGTTCCTATGTTGCTTCTGCTTCGATGTGGTCGCTCAACTAGATCTTGAAGTGTTTTATGATACAGCTTCGAGTGTGTTGTTTTGCTTTGTATGAGAGGTGAACGGGGTCCTTGCGGTAAGCAAGGTCTGACTAAAAGTTAAGGGCCCGGTGAACGGGTTCGAGCAAAGGTCAGGCTTGCGTGTGGATTCGAAAGTCGGATACGGAGCAAAGTAGTGTGTTTGCATGCTGGTCCTGGAGTTACTCACGCTGGTTAGTGACATCTAGATGTCCCGTGCTAGAAGGGTCGAGTCTTGGTGTTGCTTCTCATTGACGGGGAAGTCCTTATATTCCTTAAAGCAAGAGATCTTCAGTCGCAGGTGGTCTTCATCCTTGAGAGTGTTGAAGTGCGGCATCGTAGGCTTCTCGTCGAGAACTTCTGCTTGAGTAAGTTGCCCCGGTATGTTCTTTATTCATCTTTGGCCATTTGTCTTCGTCGTCATGGATGCACGTTTCGGGCGGGTTTTCGACGGTTCGGTCTACTTGTCTCTCCGTAGCCATTTGTGGCAAGGTTTGGGCTGAGTATCGTTCCTAGGACTAATCTTAGAGATTTGACGCAAAAATGGTTCTTACCACCTAGGAAAGTTTTTGAGGGGGGTCCTAGATGAGCTGGCTACCTAAAAGTATAGACCAGCCATCCAATCCCCAAGGTATGAGGCTTGGCAAGTGGGGTGAACCACCTTTGACAGGGGTTTCACCATGATCCAGTCTGGATTCACATCCTTGATTGGACCAAAAAGGGCTAGTAATGAGGTCATGACAATCGTTCTACTCTGTCCCAGGCTCTGGAGAGAGTAGGGACTTTATGCTCATCGTACATCGCCAAAGTGGTGGAGTGAGGGGTGCTACCAACTTCTCGGTTCCTTCCTAGTCAGGAGCTGATAGGACTCTTTAATTCTCTTGATTCCCAAGGACTTCATCGTGGTTGAACGTCGGTGCTTCTTGACATAGTCTAGCTGATGTAGCCGACAGAGGAGTGGTAGATGACTTCTCTTGCTTCTTCTATTTCGTCATGGTTTCCCAACCGTAATGGTTCTTCATCTTGCTTGGGCTAAGAATGTCTTCTGCTGCAAGGAGAGTACCTCAAGGTGTCCTACTTCTTCAAGGTAAATCCTTTCACTTGAGAAGTATGGCAATCGGTGCCTCTAGGCTTATCTAAATAGGACTAAGGTGTCCCTTACTCTCCTTGGATGCATAAGTATGTCATCCATGAGGATGACAACATATTTCTCCAAGTATCACACAAACACAGTGTTCGTAGAATATGAGAGAGTAGTGGGTATAAGCCAACCTAAAAGGGCTTGATGGTATATCCATTAACTGTAAGGTGTGGACGGTGTGGTCTTGAGGTAAGACTCGGGAATGGCTTGTAGACTAACGGCATTTTCATTCAGCTTGCTCTCGAGAGATAGCTCGGGAACAAATCTTTGGACAGTTAGTCTTAGTCTTCTAGGAGCTAGATTTGTCCCTAGTGGTTACTTGCCCATGGTTTTGTGGACCTTCGTGCCCAATATTTGGAGTCCACCGTCCTTGTGGATAGGATTGGGAATGGTCAAGGTAGAGTATTGGCCGTAGTCTTTCGACTTAGAGCCAAGGCCTATGGTCATGGTCTGACCATGTTATGGCTCGGTAAAGCTTAGGAGATAAGGATCTTGGGATGTGAGGGAACGTCTATCATCTTATCCTTGAGCATAGTTCTTGCATGTCAATAGTCCTATCTATTACTCTAACCGAAAGTCATCTTATTCCACCGAAACATTACCTTACGTAAGTCAACTCAATCATCACTCAGGTTATTCTTATCCTCATCACTCTCAAAGGGACTAAACAAAATCACATATGTATTCTATAGCTAACTCATATGTATCCCTATATAAAAATCCTCGGCAGAAGCATACAAGCTGCCAAGCTTAAATAAGGCACTACAAATCCAAGTGCTCAGCTAATTTATCCAAGATTTAAGGTGTTGCATCTCTATGCTAAGGAAACACATAATATATCGACCCGAGATCTTGTTTTCTTCCTATGAATCCAATCAAGTGGTCCATCAACTCCATTAGTCACCACATGATCCGTTAACTCTACAAATCCAATCTCGAGTGTGTTCCACATAATCTCCTAGAGTTCCTAAAATCTCCAAATTCTAGAAAGAACTATCCTATCGTAGAATATCCACCAATTCTCATCATGATGATCTAGTAAACTCCAATGTTAGGTGCATATAGATCCTCGAATCAAATCGGAGAACAATCCAGCGTTCCTAGTTTATATTCCATCAAGAAACATGTTATCATGATCAAAATCATCAGACTAAATCCAAATTACACCGAACCATGTAGACTTACTCAACATCTCTACTCCCCTAGGATCACCTATTTAATCCAAATCTCATGTCCAACAAGAATTCCTACTGGTTCCTCCAGGTCATTATTGTAACACGATCAATCCTTCACCATTAGTTGTCAAAATCAAGTTGTCATACCACCAAGAATTTCAACACATAATCATGTCTATCCTACTAACTCCAATTTACTCAGGGGAGAAGTAAGTTATGCCACTCCATCAGCTTGATCCACCAAGTTCATTTACCAACATAAAAGTCTCACAACCCACCAAAGAGTCTCATCTATATCCTCAATAATCTACTATTGCTAAATCAAATGATTGTCTACAAATCGTATATCCTTAGAACGATCCTTCCTATGGCATCAAGGTTCTAGTGCTATCTCAAGAATGAAGGATGTTTGTTCACTATGATCGCTCGTTCCATAATGAACCCAGTGCTAAGTAGGGGTTATTGAAGCTTAACTGGTTCTCTTGCAAATCCCTAGGTTAAGCATAGGTTTAGGGGTTCGAGCTGGGGTAGTTTGTGAGGTATAGGTTGGTCAAGGGAGGGGTTTCCAATCCTGAGGGAAAAGCATAACTCTATGGGGTTGCACTTGGTTGAATAGGTTGTTGTCAAAAGTCTTCAGTGCTAGTTGCTTGTCGAGGTGGATCATTGGTGCACCTTGTCTTGCTGGTCTTCAGTTGACGAGATGGGGGAGTGGGAAAGTAGCATGGAGGGGAGTGCCTAAGGGGGTGGTATAGCGCAAGTGCCATCAAACAAGTGGCAAAAAGGCCAAACACAATTATTAAGTTACGTTAGATGATATAGTCGCGTACTTGTTGCCTATGGTAAAAGTGCGACTTTGACCAGAACACAAACAAGTAAACAAGCAACGAACAACATGGTTCCATTCGAACCGTCACACGGACTCGACTTCGCATAGGGGATACACGACTCATCCTACCCTAGGGGTTCTCGGACTCAGTAGTCGTGCTTTGCTTCGCGTCTCTTGGAGGAGGATGTCCAGTCTTCTGGGTCTTCCTCAGGTGTCTCTACATCTCTTGTAGTGGCCCGACGAAATGATCCGGATTGAGGCTTGGAGAATCTTTGAGATATTCTCATCTGGTAAGCTGACGGGGCAAAGGTGATTCCTCGTGGCTGCCATTGACTCGATCTTCTGTTGTCTTCATAGTCATGTAAATGTCTTCTTGTCTTCTAAGGCATAAAAAGGGTTCTGGGTAGGCAATCCTTTATGCAAATACATTAACAAGGCATGGTAGAGGTCCAGCCTATCGGTTATGTTGATGACAACATCGTCACCAAGAGCGGGGGATGAAGAGAACCGTTTTCCTGCTCACTATAGTGAGGCGGGCCAAATGGCGAGGTTCGCATCCACCGGTGGTTGTCGATACAACAACGGTAAGGACAGGGTTGCTCTATTAGCGATGTTTATCATGATCTTGCATATGTCATGCCTTGATCATCATAGGCCAACGTTGCATCACCCTAGGGCAGCGTCGATGGTGTCAACTTCTTTTGAGTCTTGATGTCCTCATTCCTCGAGAAGGTATCTTCTGTTGGTGTTGTCTTGTCGTAGCATTTCCAATCTCGTCTTCCAAATATGTTTGTGATCATTTGGCAAACTCGCTTCCTTTCAAGTTACCCACGAGTATTTCAAGGAATCTAGTGGTAAGGGGTATAAGGGTGTTAGTGACTGTTTGCAAGTTTTGAAAAAACAAATGAGAGTCAAGAGAAAAAGGGTGGAAGTGCTAAGGAAAAAACATTCTCTTCCTTTGAAAACTTAGAAGAGGTGAGAAATACAAAGGTTTTGTAGGTGTTTTGAAGGGTCTGGAAAAATAGTTTTGTCCAAACTAACGTCCATGCTAACAAAGGGCTTCCTACAGTCAGGAGGGCTCTGATACCTGCTCTATGGGAACCCCGACTCATAAGTCGTGATCACCGAATGTACGTGCACAGTGATCCCAGAGATCAATGCTCAGTGAACACACATAAACTGAATAACAAGAGTCTTACATCCATTACATACCGTTTTACTCAAATATGACCTTTATGGCCAAGTCTTCATACACTCGTAGCAGAAATCTTCAACGATAGCGTGGACACATGCCATCTGCCTTAACCCTACAGGCATTCTGACTGGGAAGCGTCCTAGCTCGCATGTTCATTACCAAGGCATTCTTCATTACTAGTCCAATAAAATAACCAGTGGCAAGCCAATGAGTACTTTGAATGTACTCTCAAGCAACCCATGGTTGGAACAAGGTACGACTGGGCATGATATAGCACTTATAGGTAATTTCGCGGAAAGCTAATTTGAGTGCATTGGGATGTCCTATCTGTCGGATTTCGGGCTCCGCAAAACCCTTAAGATTCAAACACTGGGGCGTGTGCGAAGATCCCCTATAGCCTCGCCCTACCTAGCTTGCTACTCGATGGACACAACGAAGAACTCGCACGATGACGACGAAGAAGATGAACATGGTGGTTTACCCAGGTTCGGGCCGCTGCGAAGCGTACTACCCTACTCCTGCTTTCGTGCATTGCCTCTCGTGAAGGTTTGGTGGATGAACTAGTACAACGGTGAGGAGCCTCATGAGGGCGCTCTTGAGGTGTTCTTGGCCTTTTGTCGGCTTGGTGTTGGATGAGTGAATCGACTAGTTTTCGGATCCCTCTCTACGGTGTGGCCTAGCCTCTATATATAGCGGTGGCCCGGGTCCTCTTCCCTTATCGCAATGGCGGGAAGGGATCCCGCAATGGCCAATTTTGAAGGGGGACAGGAGTACATGCCCGCCCTGCCCAAAGGCGGTCTTCGCCTGCAAAGTAGTTGTCGATGATGCAGAGGTGGGCTCGGCGATGACATCCATCCTGCGGGGCTCATGGTCGTGGTCTTGTTTCACCGGAATGGAAACCTTTGGCGGGTGCTTTGGGAACCCGCGTACATCCGTGCTCCCTTTGCATCGAAGAGGAAACTGCTCCGCCTTGCGCGCTGGCGCCCGCCTGTCCTTCCTTGCGTCATCTTTGACTCCTGAGGCCGGGTTCTGCATAGAGATCTCCGCCACTCCGGAGGGGGCCTGGGGAGGCCCATCCCTTGCAGGTCTTGACGCCACTCCTCCTCGCGAGCCTAGGGCCCTCGCGAGG
Source organism: Elymus sibiricus (assembly GCA_039707655.1). Classification (NCBI taxonomy): domain Eukaryota; kingdom Viridiplantae; phylum Streptophyta; class Magnoliopsida; order Poales; family Poaceae; genus Elymus; species Elymus sibiricus. Next base: position 211,472,444 of record CM077665.1, on the reverse strand, counting down.
ACCTTGTCTTGAGTGGGGCCGCGCCTGGCTGTGTTTGGTTGACGAAGTGGGCCACGCCCTGGGCCGCAGGCAGACAGGTCTGGGTACCCTCGTTCCCAGAACGCCGACAGTAGCCCCCGGGCCCAAGGCGTGCTCGAGCTGGCTTCTGGGTGAAGCCTTGAGGGCGGCCCGAAGCGCCGCGGGCCCCAAATGCCTGAGGGCCAGGATTTACACACGTCGAACGCCTGGGCGGCGACGCCCCCGCTCCCCGAGGGCGTCACGAGACGCTCCAAGTCAAATTGACACGACGCCCGCGCGCAGCGTCGGCCATCATTGCCCTTCCTTGAATGCTGCTGCTGCTTCGGGCCTCCACTCCTTGGACCACGCGGATGTGACCCTTCAGTTGACAGGGAAGGCGACGCGGACTATACTGCGCCGATCGAACTGCCCCACGGCGCCCGAGGGGCGCCCGACGCCTACTCTCCCACGATGCCCTGCGGCTGCAGTTACACCTATAAATCCACCCCGTCCATGGCTGGGGGGGGGGGGCATTGCAGTCTTGACGCATCTTCCTGCTTCCTTCGCTCCGCCGAGAAAGCCCTCTCCTCTTCCCATCTTCCATGGCGTCTGGAGGAAGCGCTTCGGGCGCGAGGAAACACGCAGCATCGCCGGCTCCCTCGCCCTCCTCCGGAGGCAGCGGTGGGGGGCCCTCAGGGTCGGCGCAAGTTCGCCAGCGCTGGGCTATGGTCCATGCGTGAGTATTGCGCCGCCTCTTTCTTCATTAGTTGTCTTGTTTCACGCTCCGGAATTGATTCCCTCCTCCTTCCAGGGCGCCCGCGGCCAAGAAGCGCAAGCTTGGCGAACTCCAGGAGGAGGTGGACGCGCTGCGGGCCCAGCTGGCGACCACCGATGCCGCCTTCTAGGCCGCCCTCAGGGGTGAAGCAGAGGCCCGGGCGGAGCTGGCGTCCCTCCAGACCCAGGTCCAGGAGGTGGCCGACGCCGTGCAGGCCGCCCAGGACGAGGCGGCGCATGCCAGGCTGCTGGAATCCCAACGCGCCAAGCAGTTCCTGGACATCGCCAGCCGCGCGTCCGGCGCGGTGAACCAGTTCGTTGGGGACACCCCCGCGGTGCCGAACGTGCGCGGCGATGGGGGATACCTTGACTTCTTCCGGAAGGTGGTGGAGGCACTGGAGACCGGCGTCTCCCGCGTGAACGTGGACATCGAGTCCGACACGCGCGACCTCCTCGACCTTGCCTTGACGCTCGTCTTCTCCAACCTGCGCCGCCTCGCCCTGCAGCTCGACCTCTGGTACGTTGGGGAGCCAGTGCCTGACGGGCTCCAGCTCCCCCTTCGGGACGAGGTGCGGCCGCACATGGAGTCCATGGTGGAGCGGTTCGTCCAGGTGCCCGCCTCCAGCGGGGAGGACGACTCCGAAGCCGAGGCGGCCGGCGGCGCGGGCGGTGACGGCGGCTTCTCCTCCTAGGCGTCCCCTGTTTCCCTTTCCCGGTTCCTGTAGTGTTTCAAGAAGAACCCTGCCCTGGTGGGCATTAATCTTTTGCGTGTTACCTTCGCCTTCTTGTTTTTCTTCCTTGAGTTGCTGATCACTCGCTTGCCGTGACGTGTCCTAGCTTCCCCGCGCGGGGCCCGGCGCCGCCACCGAAGCGTCCTGGTGATGGGAACCGGTAGGGCCCTCGCGAGGCTCTCTCTCCTGAGGGGCGACCCGCGTCTGCCGCCCCCACCGGGTTCTGGGCCTTGCGGCACATCGTGGTTGAGTCTCTCACTTTGTGCCATTTTTCCCTGCCGCCCCGGTCCTCAGGGGTCTCGGCGGACTCGCGTGGTAGCCCGCAGTACCTGCATCCTTACATTAGTGCGCATAACTCCTATTCCGTCCCCGGGTCGTTATTAGGCCAGGAGGCTCTTGCTTGCTTCGGCAATATACTTAGATTGTGTGGCGGTGGCGATCTCATGCGTTGCGAGGTGCGGCCGGGCTGTCCAGATTGCCCGCGGCTCCGTCTGGGACGCTTCCTCCTCGTTTGTTGGACGGTTTGGGGGCCCTTTCGGCACTCTGCGTCTGCAGGCCCCAGTCCCGCACATTTCCCGACCACCGTTGCGTATGACCGGATCACCAAGGACGCAGCCATGGGGTCACGCCCCGACACCCTTGATGCCGACCGGATCACCAAGGACGACATCAAGGGGGGCGAGTGGCTATATGACCGGTAAGGCTCCTGAGGCGTGCTGCTCAGGAGCCCCCTTTGATGCTCAAACCGCTCTACGTCGGCAGGTCCCAGTCCCGCACATTTCCCGACCACCGTTGCGTACGACCAGATAACCAAGGACGCAGCCACAGGGTCAGGACCCGACACCCTTGATGCCGACCGGATCACCAAGGACGACATCAAGGGGGGCGAGTGGCTATATGATCGGTAAGGCTCCTGAGGCGTGATGCTCAGAAACCCCCTTTGACGCTCGAGCGATCCCCCATCCCGTCCTCTCGGGTGCTGCCTCAGGAGGCCCTGGGGCCTCCTGAGACTCCATGCTGCGGTGTCGTGCTGCGATCGGAGCCCCCGAGCGGGGGTCGACAGCTGAAAGATGCGTGCCCCTAAGGCGACAAGGCCTCGTGATCCAGCCTCGAGGTGCCTCGGGGTGGTGCGGAGCGCTTGGCTCCTTGCGAAACTCCATCCAGAAAGAGAGAATTCAAGATTGGTAGAACGAGAGAACATAGAGAGAAAAATTCCCGCCCCTTTTTCTTTTAAATATGGAGTTTCGAAATCCTCAAACTTCATTCCAAGAAACGACAACTCGAACACCAAAAAGAAGCAAGCAAATGACGCGTCCGGCCCCTAGGCTAGTCTTCGTCTTCCCCCAGCGCTGAGCGTAGGGAATCCACGTTGCATGGGCATAGCCATTGGAGGGCAGTGTTGTCTTCTCCGCTAGCGCGGAGCTGTGGCTTCCACATTGCGTGGGAAGGAACCCCTCCGCGTCCTCGGGGGGCTCCGGGCGTATACAGCCCACTCATTATTACGTGAGAGTGTCACGGCTGTAGATAGCTGGGCAAGCCCCCAGGCGCGTGGCCTGGTGGCCCCCAACTCCGTCAAGAACCACCCCATGCATTTCTGCTCGGTTGCGCGCCCTTATGACCCTAAACCGAATGCATCGTTCCCCGCGCGACCACAGGATTGCGCTCCCGAGGCCCAAACATGAGCACGATGCATCCGCCACAGCCACAAGGGTATTTTGTCATGAAGCCGCCTCGTGAGGCGTCCGTGCGCCGGTCGGACAATGTCCTGAGGACCTCGTGAGGCCCAGCCCCCCGAGACCGTGCCGGCCCTGCAGTTGCCATGGGTGCCCCGCGCCGTTTGTGTCTTGCTTCTCCCCCCAGGCCATTACTCCTGAGGCCTTGGGGCTTGGTCCGGCGTCGCTCGCCCGCGGGTGCCGCCTTGCGCTGCGCCCCGCGGGCCTGGGGGCACCCTCCCGCTCGCGCCGTCCAGGCCCGGTGCTCCGTCGACGGAAGCCCCCAGGCCCGGCTCGGGGAGGATGCCTAGGGTGCTCCTTACTGTTGGGGGGTGCTGGCGCCTGCGGCGGGCGCCTGATCCATCCCACCGTCAGGCAGAATGACGTAGCATGGTACATAGGGCTCCACATAAGGGCTCGGCCCTCCTCCTGAGCCGTCCGGTTGGGCACCGGGGACGGCCCCTCCTGGCGGCGGTGGGAAGCCGCCCCACGCGCGTCGCTCGCGGACCCTCCTGCGACGGGCCTCCGAGCGAAGTGGCTTACCTCTGCTACCACCCTTGGGTGGGCCGTGCGTCTCCTGGTGTGGATTGCTCCCTTGGTGACCTGATGCGCCTCCGCCGTTGTTGCTTGCTTGTCCTGACGCCAGCACCGCTTGCTCACTGCGCCGGATGGCGCGCTCCCGCCTGGTCAATGATACGTCTCCATCGTATCTACTTTTCCAAACTCTTTTGCCCTTGTTTTCGGCTCTAATTTGCATGATTTGAATGGAACTAACTCGGACTGACGCTGTTTTCAGCAGAATTGCCTTGGTGTTATTTTTGTGCAGAAATAAAAGTTCTCAGATTGACCTGAAAATTCACGGAGAATATTTTTGGAATTAATAAAAAATACTGGCGACAGAATCAACCGGAGAGGGGCCACCACCTGGTCACAAGCCAGGGGGCGCGCCCCCTAGGGCGCGCCCCCCTGTCATGTGGGGCCCCTGTTGCTCCTCCGACATCATTTCCACTTCTATATATTCCTATTCGGGGACAAAAAAATAGGAGAGAAGAGTTCATCGCGTTTTACGATACGGAGCCGCCACCACCTCCTATTCTTCGTCGAGAGGGCAGATCTGGAGTCTGATTTGGGCTCCGGAGAGGGGAAATCGACGCTGTCGTCATCACCAACCATCCTTCATCACCAATTTCATGATGCGCTCCACCGTTCGTGACTAATTCCATCGTAGGCTTGCTGGACGGTGATGGGTTGGATGAGATTTACCATGTAATCGAGTTAGTTTTGTTAGGGTTTGATCCCTAGTATCCACTATGTTCTGAGATTGATGTTGCTATGACTTTGCTATGCTTAATGCTTGTCACTAGGGTCTGAGTGCCATGATTTCAGATCTGAACCTATTATGTTTTCATGAATATATATGTGTTCTTGATCCTATCTTGCAAGTTGTAGACACCTATTACAAGTTATGATCCGCATCCCCCAGGGTGACAATAACTGGGATTCTTTCCGGTGATTACCGTAGTTTGAGGAGTTCATGTATTCACGAAGTGCTAATGCTTTGGTCCGGTTCTATATTAAAAGGAGGCCTTAATATCCCTTAGTTTCCATTAGGACCCCGCTGCCACGGGAGGGTAGGATAAAAGATGTCATGCAAGTTCTTTTCCATAAGCACGTATGACTATATATGGAATACATGCCTACATTACATTGATGAATTGGAGCAAGTTCTGTGTCACCCTATGTTATAACCATTGCATGATGAATGCCATCCGACATAATTATCCATCACTGATCCATTGCCTACGAGCTTTTCACATATTGATCTTTGCTAAGTCACTTTTCCGTTGCTACTGTTACAATCACTACAACACTGCTACAGTTACTTTGCCATCGTTACCGTTACTTCCAAACTACTTTGCTACTGAATACTTTACTGCAGATATTAAGTCTTTCAGGTGTGGTTGAATTGACAACTCAGCTGCTAATACTCGAGAATATTCTTTGGCTCCCCTTGAGTCGAATCAATAAATTTGGGTTGAATACTCTACCCTCGAAAACTGTTGCGATCCCCTATACTTGTGGGTTATCAAGACCTTTTTCTGGTACCGTTGCCGGGGAGCATAGCTCTATTCTCTGAGTCACTTGGGATTTATATCTGTTGATCACTATGAAGAATCTGAAAGATGCTAAAACTAAGATCTACCCCTCAACTACGAGGACAGGTAAGGAACTGCCATCTAGCTCTGCACTTGATTCACCTTCTGTTATGAGTAAATTTGCGACACCACCACCTGCTACTAAATCTGATACGTCGCAAGTAATTGATGATGTCACTTCTACTATGCATGATGCTTATGATGATACTTTGCTTGATAATACTGTGCCACTGGGTGAATTCCTTGATGAACAAATTGCTAGAGTCAGTGCTGAAACTGATGATATTTCTGAATCTGATGAAATTATTGAAACTGAACACTATGAGACACCGTCTAGACCTAGCTCTCCTAGATATGAATTGCCTGATATACCTGAGGGTTATGTTATGGAAGGAGAGATAGCTAGGGACTTTCTTGCTTGTAAAGATAGAGATGATCTTAAGAAATTGCTATGCAAGTGGAAGGAAAAATCTTTGTATGCTAGAATGCAATATGATCCTAAGTTTGCTACTTCACCTATCTTTTTTACTGATAAGGATTATGAATTCTCTGTCGATCCTGAGTTAATTACTTTGGTTGAATCTGATCCTTTCCATGGTTATGAATCTGAAACTGTTCTGGCACATCTTACTAAATTGAATGATATAGCCACCCTATTCACTCATGAGGAAAAAATTCGTTACTACTATATTCTTAAGTTGTTTCCTTTCTCATTAAAGGGTGATGCTAAGATATGGTTTAATTCTCTTGCTCCTGGTTGTGTGCGTAGTCCCTAGGATATGATATATTACTTCTCTGAAAAATATTTTCCTGCCCATAAGAAACAAGCTGCCTTGCAGGAAATATTTAATTTTGTGCAAATTGAAGAAGAGAGTCTCCCACAAGCTTGGGGGATGCTTCTCCAGTTACTTAATGCTTTGCCTGATCACCCTCTCAAGAAAAACGAAATACTTGATATCTTTTATAATGGACTAACTGATGCTTCTAGGGACCACCTAGATAGTTGTGCTGGTTGTGTTTTCAGGGAACGAATTGTTGAACAAGCTGAACTACTATTGAATAATATATTGAGAAATGATAATGATTGGACTATTCCCGAACCACCTCCAAAGCCGACTCCGAAGAAAAGAGGTATTCTATTTCTCAGTCCTGAAGATATGCAAGAGATAAAGAAATCTATGAAAGAAAAAGGAATTGGAGCTGAAGATGTTAAGAATCTACCACCTATTGAAGAAATACATGGTCTTGATAACCCGACACAGGTAGTAGAGGTAAATTCTCTCCGTAGGTTTGATGAAGGTGATATTCCTTATAATAAGTCTGCTAGCCAATGCTTGGATGAATTCGATAACTTTGTAGTCAAGCAAGAAAATTTCAATGCTTATGTTAGTAGACAATTGAAACATAATGCTTACATGCTTGATCGCTTGGGTGAGTATTTGAGTAGAACTGTTAATGATCTTAAGCTGATTAGTAAACATGCTTCCATGGTAACTACTCAAGTAGAACAAGTGCTCAAGGCACAAAATGATTTGCTTAATGAGATGAATGTTAAGAACCATGATCATTCTGTTAAAGTTGTGACTAGAGGTGGTAGAATGACTCAGGAACCTTTGTATCCTGAGGGCCATCCTAAGAGAATCGATCAAGATTCGCAGAGAGTTAATACTAATGCACCTAGTCATCCCAGTAATAGTAGAAAAAAGAATGACGATAGGACTTTGCATGCTGCTAGTGAACCTGTTATAGATTCACATGAAAACCCAAATGACATTTCTATTTCTGATGCTGAGGCACAGTCTGGTAATGAACATAAGCCTAGTGACAATATTAATGATGATGTTCATGATGATGCTCAACCTAGTAATGATAATGAAGTGGAGATTGAACCTGCTGTTGATCTTGATAACCCACAACCTAAGAATAAAAGATATGATAAAAGAGACTTTGTTGCTAGGAAGCATGGTAGAGAAAGAGAGCCTTGGGTTCAGAAACCCATGCCCTTTCCTCCTAAACCATCCAAGAAAAAGGATGATCAAGATTTTGAGCACTTTGTTGAAATGCTTAGACCTGTCTTTTCGCGTATGCGCTTGACTGATATTCTGAAAATGTCTCCTTATGATAATTATATGAAAGATATTGTGACAAATAAAATAAAGATACCGGAAGCTGAGATTTCCACCATGCTTGCTAATTATACTTTTAAAGGTGGAATACCAAAGAAACTAGGAGATCCCGGAGTACCTACTATACCATGTTAGTGTTATGCCTTTCTCTTTATATCGTAGACTTGATTTGAATAAGTTGACACCTACTGAAATCTCTTTACAAATGGCTGACAAATCAACTGCTTTACCCATCGGTATTTGTGAGGACGTGCCAGTTGTGGTTGCAAACGTTACTATCTTAACGGACTTTGTTATCCTTGATATTCCCGAGGATGACAGTATGTTGATCATCCTTGGTAGACCCTTTTTGAATACAGCAGAGGCTGTTATTGATTGCAACAAGGGCAATGTCACCTTTCATGTTAATGGTAATGAGCATACAGTACACTTTCCGAAGAAAAAAACTCAAGTTCATAGTATCAATTCCATTGAAAAGATTCCAACTATTATTATTGGAGGTTTTGAATTCCCTCTCCCTACTTTCAAAAAGAAATATGATATACTTATTGTTGGGGAGATGCATATCCCCATTGAGGTAACCTAGTGTCATTCGAAAATTCTCCGGTTCCGTGTCATTCGAAAAAAGTTTGTCAATAAGACTTGATCAACCTTATTGATGGATTCTTTTTGACAGGCACGAGAGGGATGAATTTAGAAAGCACAACCTTCTGTACTCAATCTTTACCTTTTGTTAATTAGATTAAATAAAGCAAGAATGCTATTATTCTTCTGTTTTTTGTTTTACCCGTGCAATAGAAAAATGACCTGAAAATAAAAGTCCTCAGAATACCCTGAAAATTTAGTATGATTTTTTTTGGAATATTTTAGAATTTTTGGCACTGAGAACACACAGGGGGCTGCACTAGTGGGCCACAAGCCTGCAGGGCGCGCCCACCCCCCTGGGCGCGCCCCCCTGGCTTGTGGGTCCCACGTGGGGCCCCCTCACTTATTCCAGCCACCTTCCACTTCATCTTCCTCCAGAAAAAATCCCACCATTGCTCAAACCCGAGTTCTAGCTCATCTTGCTGCCATTTTCGATCTATTTGCTTAAAGCTCCATTTGCAAAACTGTTTTAGGGGATTGCTCATCGGTATGTGACTCCTCCAATGGTCCAATTAGTTTTTGTTCTAGTGCCTTATATATTGCAAATTTTTGCTGGTTTGGTAACCTTGTTTTTGAGCTTGCATGTCAAATTTGTATGGTCCCAAGTAGTTTTGATGCATGATATAGCTTCTAGGCACTTGTGGGAGTAGTTACTATAAGTTTTGTTGAGCTTTGTTCACTTTTATTTGGAGTCACTCAAAATTTCAGAAATTTTACAGAGAAAGAAAAATGTTAAGGAGAATATACTAAGGTGGTTCCTCGAGCAAGAAGACCCCGAGACGCGCGATACGTGAACCCGACTTTGACCCACCGAGGGAAGCTCAAGTGCGGCCGTGTGAATGGCCGTCGAATCAATTTATGGTTCAAGCCGGTTTCCAGGAAGAGTTTTACGCGTACATACGAAATCCTAGCCTTGAAGATTTCATTTCAGACCAATGCAAGCAATATTACCAACTCACTGATTCCTTCGTGCGGAGGTTTGAATTTTCATCCAGGCGTAATAATCATTCTGTTCTATTTAATCTCTATGATGAATCATATGCCTTGGACCTGGAAGATTTTAATGATGCATGCAAAATTCCACGGTGGGGCAACCATAGTGACCCTCACAAAACTGAATATAATGATTTTCTTGCTAGTATCACTGTAGGAGAAACTAGAAACATTACACAGGCTACCTTGGGGAGCATTCATTTTCCTGCTATACACTATTTTGCTCTCTTCATAGGTAGATGTATTAACGGTAAACATGAACATAGCCACCTTTGTGTACCTGATCTCAGTATCCTTAAGAGTGCAGTAATGGGCGATAGACGATATAACTTAGGGGCTATTGTTGCTAGGAGACTACATAAAAATGCTAAGGATGGAGATTTCTTTAGCGGGATTTATGCCACCCGTATAGCCAATTATCTTGGGGTACCCATAAGGGAAAATGATATTGAGTTACCACCTGCTTTTCTTGATTATGAGGCTATGGTGCGCTACCAGTTTCTAGAGAGAAACGAATAGTCCCTCCTATACCGACTAATTTTTGACAGACAACGTGCTATCCATATTACCCTTCCTGCTCCTGCCTTCTTTAACTTTTAGGAAAACAGAGACATTTTATAACCAGAGAGGAGGCAAACGAATACGAGAGAGAGGCGGAAGCCGCTCGCCTCCGCGCTACAGCCGTTCAAGCGGTAGCCGCCACAGCCCAGTACAACCCCAACTATGACTTTGGATATTACCCGGGCCAGCCATGGCCTTAGACCAACTTAGGGGAGTACATATTTCTCATCGACATTACATTCATGTTCACACACTCATTCCAGTTGTCGGTGTTCATACTTTTTCATTGTACCATCCATGGTAGTTTATTTCTTACTTATGCTTTCTTCTTGTGTGTTTAATTAATCTTGAAAAAATCCAAAAAATTAGTTCTAGCTTTACCTTCTAGCTTGTTTACGTTGTAGTATTAAAAGAAAACCCAAAAAGATTTCTCGTTCTTCTTTTGCTTGTTGGGAGCTCTCCCGTGTAAATAATTTTCCTTTATTCTTTGGGTCGTAAGGACAAGACCACGATGACATGTTGAGTGGCTCTCATATGCATTATTGTTTATCTATCAGAGAGCTCATATTACCTTGCCTTCCCCTTTGAGTTATTGCTTGCAAATTCCAGCTTAGTCCAATGCACGTGCACTCTTATTATTATTCACACCGTTCGGTCGTGCAAGTGAAAGGCAATAATGACGATATATGATGAAATGATTGAGATGGAGAAAAGCTGGTATGAACTCGACCTATCTTGTTTTTGTAAATATGATTAGCTCATCGTTCTGAATTCAGCTCATTATAGAGGAAACATGTTTGCAATGACAATTAGAGATTATAGTTGCTCATGCCATGCTTAATTAGCTAAGAGTGTATAATGGTTTGTCTTGGGTGCCAACATGCATTTTAAAATGGTTGTGATATAGTATGATAGGATGGTATCTTCCTCTGAATGATTCAAGTGGCTTGACTTGGCACATGTTCACACATGTAGTTGAAACAGAATCAACACAGCCTCCACGATGTTTATGTTCATGGTGATTTATCCTACTCACGCTTGCATTCAATGTTGGTTAATCTCAAAGCATGTTTATGACAGTTGTCGCTCTCTTGTTGGTCGCTCCCCAGTCTTCTGCTGGCCTGCACTTGTACTAAGCGGGAATACTGCTTGTGCATCCATTTTCATAAACCTAAAGTTGTTCCATATGAGTCCACCATACCTACCTATATGCGGTATTTACCTGCCGTTCCAAGTAAATTTGCACGTGCCATACTCTAAATCTTCAAATAAATATTCCGTTTTGTATGCCCGAATCGCTCATGTAGTGACTGGGGGCTGTCAGTATCTTCCATGCTAGGTGGGTTATTCTCTCGATACGTGTTGATTCACTATCATTCACGAGAAAGTGGTTGGTATTCGGGATGCCCAGTTCCATGCTCAAAATTCAAATCAAAATATAATAAAACAAAACTCCCCCAGGATTGTGTTTGTATGGACGGTACCCGTGGATTCGGCCCGCCGTGGAGTGTGATCAAATGGTGGAGGGGGAGTAAAAACTTTACTATTCTGTTTGGGAACCGCCTATAATGTATCTAGCATGGAAGATATCGAGATCTCTGTTGACGAAGAAATTGTTCCACGCAACACACAATTGCACCGCGCAATGTATTGAATAACGGAGTCGCCAACCGCACTTTCGTGTACGATAAACGGATGCTTTACGAGCAAAGCAACAAAGAGGTACCTCGATTTCGGAGAGGAGATACGGATGCTTTACTAGCAAAGCAACAAAGGATTTCGTCGATTTCGGGGAGGAGAGCCGACCACTTTTCAGTGCAAAGCGGCAAAGATGGGCAAAACCCTAGAGTAGCTAAGGCTCGGCCATTAACAATGAAAAGGTAAAAAGATACGAGTAAAAGTAGATTGATTTGTGATAGATTGATTGTGTGTCGTTCAATCGGCCGGCACCCCCAACATATATAAGAGGCGGCTGGACTTCCCGTACAAGCAAAGGATTCATCTAGGCTTTCCTTACAAGAAAATTACATCAATTCAAGTCCTAGAGTCCTAGTTCTGGTCCCGCTCGGATTCAGCCCGAATCTGGTCCAATCTTCTGTCTTGCTCCTTGCGTGGGCCGTGGAATCTGCACATGACCTCCGATGGAGATGGTTCAAACACGAATTTTGTGTGTTCGACGAGGCCAATAATCCGTATGTTGATCACTTTTCCAAATAAGGCCATCTTGAATACTCCACGGGGTCATCTTTAATTTCGAGTCGGACTCGGTTATGTAGCTGACTGGACCGTCCGACTCTTGTAGCGTCTCTGAAGGTCGTATACTATGTCGGATGATGATGACTCCAAAAGCAAGGTTGACCGTTTCGACGTTACGAACAACTTTCATGTTGAACACTTTTTCATCCGAGGCCATCTAGATAAGTATTTGAGCCCATCTTCAGCTTCTGGTCGGATTTGACAGTTTCCACCCCGGCAAGCTTTCCCCGGCAAGGTTTCCATCCCGGCAAGCTTTCACATCCCGGCAAGCTTTCCATCCCGGCAAAATTTCCCCGGCAAGGTTTCCATCCCGGCAAGCTTTCTGGTTGTATCTTGCGGGTCTTTTTTGTGGCAGTAAACGACCTCGGATGAAAATGTGCCCAAAAAAAAGTTGACCGTTTCGACGTTACGAACAACTTTCATGTTGGACATTTTTCGATTTGAGTCAATCTTGAATGGCTAATTGCTCACGCATTGCATCAGACACTCGCCAAGACGTGTCTGGTCTCCCGCGTCTTATTTCGCCTCTTGACATGGCTGCATTCAGATAGCTCTAACTTTTGCATACGAACTCGGATTGGGACGATTTTTATATGAAAATCGACCGATTCGACGAGACGAAGACAATTCATGTAGAAAGTTTTCTCATATGAGATCATCTTGAGGGCGTAATCAGCCGAATAGTGTTCTGGATACAAAATCCCAGTACTTCGAACACAACTTCGGCCTTAGAGATGAGGTCGGATGGCTATGGCCCAAATATCAAAGTTTCTCCTTTTGACGATACGGAGCTTTCTCACTTTGAGCACTTTTCCATTTGAGGCCTTCTTAATTACGTTTTTGTCCATGCCAAAATCTGGTGTCAACACATGCCCCCTATTACGTTCTAAAGACGATGTCAACACTCCATCGGCCATTTATATGTGCTTAGGGCGATAATTTGCTATCGGCGATATGCGCTCAGGCTTGTTGCCATTTGGGTATAGCCTGTTCAGATATTTGTCGTTTGAGAACAATTGGATGTCACAAACGCCTCCATACATGCTTCCCATAGCAGTCCTCACCTGGCTTTCATCCAGGTACTCTGTGGGGATATCATAAATTGTTCGACGATACACCATTCTGGCTGCCGAACGATTATGACCATGCACCTCAAAGGAATACCGTCAACTATTCGGCAACACAAATCATCAAAGATCAAACTGTATATTAAGCCATGTGCCGAACAATCTTGCTTCACTCGGATCCTGCAAAAGACTGACACTCGGATTTCTTCCAGTTAGCTTCCTGAATAGCACTAGATCCTTCATTACTGGCTGAATCGACTAAGGGGTCAGTCACATGTAGTTTTCCTTGCCGATTCAAAGATGAGTCAGCCGTATTTTTCCCACGAGCTGAGTGAATAAATAAGTCGGCCATATGTGAATTGGCTACACCAAGCATCAGACTGTTCAGATGTGAAAAAACATGCCTCTTGTTGCATCAACTCCATCTGAAGTTATTTGAACAGTTCTGATAGGTCCATCTTCAGTTTTATCGATATTACCCGAGTGGTGATCCACATGGATTTAAAATCACCCGGATCGCAACTTGATGCTTTAGGACCAGTCGGGTCATCACAAAGATTTTCAATCGGACATACCGACTGTATTTCACTCGGTTCGAACCTTGGCAATATTACCTAAATGATGATCCACTCGGATTCAGCTGAGATAGTAGCCTAATGCTTGTTGTACCAACATGACGAAATCTCAGGACGATAAACAAATATCGGCCATGCGTTCTCATCTCAAAGGATCTGGGGAACCTGCCCACCAAAGTGTGAATAGCCGAAATAAATCAGAAATTTCAGCTGGCGATAAATTGTTGGGCACAAACTCTGATGGAACGGTTGAAGAACATGGATGATGCACTGTCTGGAGTCTCGTATTGTGACATCAAAATTGTTGTTTTTGTCTACCGGCTTCACGCTTGTCCTCTCTTACTCCTGCAACAGGAGCTGTCACATTATTCTTGCCTTGACGGCTTCCTTTGGGGACCCACGCCATGTTACTCTTCTCCAGCTCATAGGCCCTAAGGCGCTTCAGCTTCTTCTCTTGCGAATATGATAAGCCGAGTGGGCATCTTGGCTGTGGCTTTGTTTTATGCACTGGCAAGTTTTCCTTGGCTTTGGGAACCTCCAACTTGGCCTGTTGAAATTCAGCAATTGGATCCTTGAAAGTTACACGCTTCATCTCCTTGCCTTTAGTAGCCAACGTAGACTCAGCTGGCTTTTTGTCGTACGGAGTCGGATATGAAAGAGCACACTTGCGGCCATCCTTTTTCACTCGGTAAATTTGCTTGACCACCTCTATCTTCTTTCTTGAGCTCCGGACCGATTCATTTTTATTGAAACGGTCTTGAACATATGACTGCTCACTGAAGGTTGGTCTTCTTGAAGCTGCATAATATTGGTGAGATGGTTTATAATAACATGGAGGATGTGCCCTTGTATCATACCTGTCCCATGATGGATATGGTTTTACGTGAGCGTAGGGAGGCATCCACGGCATTGGCTTTGGCGGCCCAAAATAGGGATATGAATATGATGCATTGAAATTATCACTTTGCCAATACCGGTCCTTAGATTTGTGCCTAGGGGGTGATCTCGATGCTTTTGAATTACTTGGCCGATAAGCAATCTTCTCTTCATTTATCTTCTGATATTTTTCCAATAGCTGCGCGAAAATAACTTTCGGCTTTTTAACCTTGTGCTTATTTCGGCCTTTGTTTTCTTTGATTGTGACAGCATCGATCATTGGATTTTCTCGTTGCCCCCCAGTGCTTGGCGTCTTCATTGTAACCTTGACAGAACCTCCTCCCTCAAGAAGCTCATCATTGTGCTCATGAATAGTTTGTGTACTTGAAAGCTTGATCCCATCACTTGCAGTTTTTACCTTCTTATCTTCAAATGGATCGACTTGAAGCAACTGATGCAAGACCCTTTTGCCATCAGGACCAATAGGAATGGACTAGTCATCCCTTAGCGTTTCAACAAGTCTCGATCGTCCTTTAATGGCCGATTTAACCATCTGTCGAAACATGGTGCAATCCTCAAAAGTATGCTCAAACGACTCATGCAATTTACAATACACTCGCCTTTGGATTGATGGCTTGACATGGTGATCAAGAATTCTACCATAATCATTCTTCAACAAAAAATCAAATATTTGATCACTCATATTTAAATTGAAGGTAAATTTTTTGTTTTCTAGCCGATCTTCGTGTGAGAACGGCTTTGGAAGCAAGCAAACGAATGGTTCGGATTTGTCATCACCCCATTCGGCTATGTGTTGCATTTTGCATCCTATTTCCGATGTCTTTGAATAAGAAATTATACTATCATCGGTTTCTGCAAAAGATTCAAACCTTGGCTTTATGTTTCTGAAACCAAAACTGTTATAACATATATGTCTCATTCGAGACCAAATGCAAGCCAAGTATGAAACAATCAAAGTTGCCCATATGAAAATAAAACTTAGCCGGCATGACGGGAACAACCTTTATTGAGATAAGTTGTAACTCGGCGTGTAACTCAGTGGGTGCTTGTTCCGTGTTAGCTGTAACTCGGTATGTGTCGTCTTCGAGTTATGAATGACTCGGTTCTTCACCCCAGAGTTATAAGTGGTTCGAGTTATAACTTCACTACTAGCCTCCATGAATAATACGATATGTTGACTGGCACGACTAGTGAAGAATTTATTCCTAGCAAACAAGTTACTCATCTCGATCGGTCTTTCAATATCACTTAAAATCATGAAGGTAGATGCATCAACAATACAATTATGACCGGATCGAAAAACAAATAAACTGCTGGTTAGGAATACCTCATTGGAGATGTCGGGAGAGTGTGACGCTAGCATGGGAACAATACTTCGCCCCTCCTCTGGATAATTCTCCAACGCCTCATTTTCCTTTTCTGGATCTTATGCCGGGTTACTCGGATGCTCCCTGTTAATCGAACATTGCTCAGCCTCGCTTTCTAGCTCTTGATGTTCATCGTTGGCTGAATCTTGCTCGGTCATGTCCTTTTGCTTTTGATACTCATCATCTTTGCCACGGAACTCAGAGGGTAATACAAAAACTCCCTTGCATCCAGAAAATTCAACCGCGGCCAACTCGGGTCGTTTGCCATGTTCCTTGACGATGAAGTCTTCTTCTGCCGGCTCAATGGACTTGGCAAGTATGCCCGGGTTGTTTAGTCCGGCTTCTGCAGAGTTGGTGGTGTTACCCGGGTTATCTTTCTTCTGCCTATCAAACTCGGCATCCATATTGCATGACTCGGCTTCGTTAGCTAGCTCGGTCATAATAGCCGAGTCAATCCTGTCCTGATTGGCTTGCAGAATTTCATTTTCTTGTCTCTCTAACTCAGATGGCTCGTCATGATTGTTGCAGCAAGGAGTAGACGTGTCGTCCGAGTATTGGTGTATTTGCTTCTGAGTCATGAATAACTCCGCACGCTCTTGTCTCCGAGTTGGAACAACTCGGTTCGTTCCTGTCTCCGAATTGGAACAACTCAGTGCTTTTGTCTCCTCTTTGCACTTCTTCCCGATAACCTCATAGCCTTGACGCTGTTCGTCTGATAAGTCGCCGGTGTCAGCCACTATATGCTCAGTACCGAGTAGATTAGAAGGACTCGGCGCAGCTGCCTTAGCTCCGAGTAGATCATAAGGACTCGGCGCTGCTGGCTTTTTGATGGCGCGGTTCCTTGTCTTCTGGCATCTAGCCAATATAATCTTCACCATCTCAGCCTTCCGTTCTTCAAGCTCGTGCTCAATTTCTAACCGGTATTCTTCTGGGAGCTCTTCAAGTGTGACAGGGAGGATGTCGTCCGAGTTAGCTGTAACTCGGCTTGTTGTCCGAGTTAGCTGAGATTGTCCCCCGACTCTTTTGGTTTCCTCTAACTGCTTCCATGTATCCATTAATGTATCGTAGATCCGTTTCTGCTTCTCATCTTCTGGTCGGGGTTGCCTCCGAGTTGACTGTAACTCGGTGTGTACTGTCTCCGAATTATCTATAACTCGGTGTGTATGATTTCCGAGTTGACTGTAACTCGGTGTGGCACACTTGATTTCTTTCGGCCATGAGTTAACAAAATTTTGGAATTGTGCAAGGGAAGTATTGTACGCCATAGTATTATAACCCGGCATATGTGCGTAATCTTCACTAATCTGGCCATCACCCTGAAGGTAAGCCGAATTGCGAATATCATCAGTCGCATAAGTTGCCGTGTTACTCGGACGCTCCATATCTTTTTGCCTTATTGTAGCAGAATCATGGGGCCTTTCTACTAGCTTTCGGTAAATAACCTTCTCGAGGTCAGTGACAAGTTTTTCCCACCGATCATCTGCTCCTGCATAAGAATGCCCTCCAATGCTTTTTGTCTCTTTCGGCAATGACGTGTTGCCGAAACTTTGCACTTGTACAGGGGATGTACCATAGGCTGCAATACTAGAGGAAAGTACATTAGCTCCTTCTGAATTTTCACTTAGTCAGCTATAACCATGTAAAGGTGTGGAGCCGAATTGTGAACATCACTAGTTGCATATGGTGCTGAAAAGTTAGTAGCATAAGGTACATCATATGATGGTTGAGGGTAATTGGCCAAATAGCTAGTAGTAGCGTGTCCAATTTCTCTATCCATCGACGTGTTTGAAGGTGAAGCCCCATACTGCAAGTTATTTGCCTATGAACATAAAGATGAAACACTCGATTGCACGCCATTAAAATTTCCAACTTCGAGTATTTCATTTTGATTGATCGAACTCATCATGTTACCCATCGGCATGTGATTTTCTGGGGTTGCCGATGCATGAAAATTCGGATTTACATGTTGCAAGTTGCTAGAATAGGTTGAAGCATGTAGATTATTTTGCATCGGCTTTTGCACATAGTAAGAACTAGGGTTAGCCGATACAGTACACGTATCACTAGGTATACCAACATTAACACAAGAGTAATTTGAATCTACGTAAGAAAATTGAGGATTCATGATACCATTGTAGATTGCAGCCTCTTGATGTGCTCCAAGATGTGTATGTTCTTGTTCCACTTCATCCGAGTTAGATGTAACCCGGCCTCTTCCTTTTCTTCTTGTCGCCGAGTAGATCGAAAGTACTCGGCGTTCTCGTCCCCAGCGGAGTCGCCAATTTGTGTTGGCGCAGAAATTTGCACCGCGCAACACCAAGATGCAGAGTCGCCAATTTGTGTTGGCGCAGAAATTTGCACCGCGCAACACCAAGATGCAGAGTCGCCAATCGTACTTTCGTGACGATGAACGGATGCTTTACGAGCAAAGCAACAAAGGGTTCCTCGATTTCGGAGAGGAGATACGACCGCTTTTCAGCGCAAAGCGGCAAAGATGGGTTCCTCGATTTCGGAGAGGAGATACGGCCGCTTTTCAGCGCAAAACGGCAAAGGTTACCAAACCCTAGGGTTGCTAAGGCTCGGCCATGGGTAACGAAAGGTAAAAATAGTACGGGTAAAAATAGATGTATTTAGATGTATGTCGATTGTGTGTCGTTCAATCGGCCGGCACCCCCAACATATATAAGAGGCGGCTGGACTTCCCGTACAAGCAAATGATTCATCTAGGCTTTCCTTACAAGAAAATTACATCAATTCACGTCCTAGAGTCCTAGTTCTGGTCCCGCTCGAAATCAGCCCGAATCTGGTCCAATCTTTTGTCTTGCTCCTTGCGTGGGCCGTGGAATCTGCACATGACCTCCGATGGAGATGGTTCAAACACGAATTTTGTGTGCTTCGACGAGGCCAATAATCCGTATGTTGATCACTTTTCCAAATAAGGCCATCTTGAATACTCCACGGGGTCATCTTTAATTTCAAGTCGGACTCGGTTATGTAGCTGACTGGACCGTTCGACTCTTGTAGCGTCTCTGCAGGTCGTATACTATGTCGGATGATGATGACTCCAAAAGTAAAGTTGACCGTTTCGATGTTACGAACAACTTTCATGTTGAACACTTTTTCATCCGAGGCCATCTAGATAATTATTTGAGCCCATCTTCAGCTTCTGGTCGGATTTGACAGTTTCCACCCCGGCAAGCTTTCCCCGGCAAGATTTCCATCCCGGCAAGCTTTCACATCCCGGCAAGGTTTCCATCCCGGCAAGATTTCCCCGGCAAGGTTTCTATCCCGGCAAGGTTTCCATCCCGGCAAGATTTCCCCGGCAAGGTTTCCATCTCGGCAAGCTTTCTGGCTGTATCTTGCGGGTCTTTTTTGTGGCAGTAAACGACCTCGGATGAAAATGTGCCCAAAAGAAAAGTTGACCGTTTCGACGTTACGAACAACTTTCATGTTGAACGTTTTTAGATTTGATGCCATCTTGAATGGCTAATTGCTCACGCATTGCATCAGACACTCGCCAAGACGTGTCTGGTCTCCCGCGTCTTATTTCGCCTCTTGACATGGCTGCATTAAGATAGCTCTAACTTTTGCATACGAACTCGGATTGAGACGATTTTTATATGAAAATCGACCGATTCGACGAGACGAAGACAATTCATGTAGAAAGTTTTCTCATATGAGATAATCTTGAGGGCGTAATCAGCCGAATAGTGTTCTAAATACAAAATCCCAGTACTTCGAACACAACTTCGGCCCAAATATCAAAGTTTCTCCTTTTGACGATACGGAGCTTTCTCACTTTGAGCACTTTTCCATTTGAGGCATTCTTAATTACGTTTTTCTCCATGCCAAAATCTAGTGTCAACACATGCCCCCCTGTTTTTCGGCAAAGTTTGCATGCCGAAAAATAATTTGCACCATGCTTGTTCTAAAGACGATGTCAACACTCCATCGACCATTTATATGTGCTTAGGGCGATAATTTGCTATCGGCGATATGCGCTCAGGCTTGTTGCCATTTGGGTATAGCCTGTTCAGATATTTGCCGTTTGAGAACAATTGGATGTCACAAACGCCTCCATGCATGCTTCCCATAGCAGTCCTCACCTGGCTTTCATCCAGGTACTCTGTGGGGATATCATAAATTGTTCGACGATACACCATTCTGGCTGCCGAACGATTATGACCATGCACCTCAAAGGAATACCGTCAATTATTCGGCAACACAAATCATCAAAGGTTTGGAGCCGAATTGTGAACATCACTAGTTGCATATGGTGCTGAAAAGTTAGTAGCATAAGGTACAACATATGATGGTTGAGGGTAATTGGCCAAATAGCTAGTAGTAACGTGTCCAATTTCTCTATCCATCGGCGTGTTTGAAGGTGAAGCCCCATACTGCAAGTTATTTGCCGATGAACATAAAGATGAAACACTCGATTGCACGGCATTAAAATTTCTAACTTCGAGTATTTCATTTTGATTGATCGAACTCATCATGTTACCCATTGGCATGTGAATTTCTGGGGTTGCCGATGCATGAAAATTCAGATTTACATGTTGCAAGTTGCTAGAATAAGTTGAAGCATGTAGATTATTTTGCATCGGCTTTTGCAGATAGTAAGAACTAGGGTTAGCAGATACAGTACACGTATCACTAGGTCTACCAACATTAACACAAGAGTAATTTGAATCTACGTAAGAAAATTGAGGATTCATGATACCGTTGTAGATTGCAGCCTCTTGATGCGCTCCAAGCTGTGTATGTTCTTGTTCCAGCCTCTTAGTTGTTATGTCTGCAATGAAAGCATATTACTCAAAATCATTATTCATCCCTGTATTAAAAGCTCGAGCTCTGGCACCTCTGCAAATCAATGCTTCCCTCTACGAAGGGCCTATCTATTTTACTTTTCTATTGAGTCATCATCCTCTTATAAAAGCACCAGTTAGAGAGCAACTCCGTCATTTGTAAGCTTTGTTATTAATTGATATTGAGTATGAGTGTGACTGGATCTCTTTTACCATGAATTATAATGTCTAGTCAGTCCTTGTTCTTTAGTGGTGCTCTGCATTTATGTTTTGCGGTCTTAGAAAGGGCTAGCGAGATACCGTTATGTCATATTATATCATGATTGTTTTGATAAAATTGTTGTCATCCGAGACTTATTATTATTGCTCGCTAGTTGATTATGTCATTGATATGAGTAAATGTGAGACCTAAGTGTTATTGTGAATGTGATTAGTCTATAATCTTTGCTGAAAATCTGAACATCAGTTAGACGTATTTACAACAACAAGATCAAACAGAGTTTGTAAAAGTTTTTCTTTATCACTTTCAGTTTATCAACTGAATTACTTGAGGACAAGCAAAGGTTTAAGTTTGGGGGAGTTGATACGTCTCCATCGTATCTACTTTTCCAAACTCTGTTGCCCTTGTTTTGGACTCTAATTTGCATGATTTGAATGGAACTAACCCGGACTGACGCTGTTTTCAGCAGAATTGCCTTGGTGTTATTTTTGTGCAGAAATAAAAGTTCTCGGATTGACCTGAAAATTCACGGAGAATATTTTTGGAATTAATAAAAAATACTGGCGAAAGAATCAACCGGAGAGGGGCTACCACCTGGTCACAAGCAAGGGGGCGCCCCCCCCTAGGGCGCGGCCCCCTGTCTTGTGGGGCCCCTGTTGCTCCTCCGACCTCGTTTCCACTTCTATATATTCCAATTCGGGGAGAAAAAAATAGGAGAGAAGAGTTCATCGCGTTTTACGATACGGAGCCGCCGCCACCTCCTGTTCTTCCTCGGGATGGCAGATCTGGAGTCTGATTTGGGCTCCGGAGAGGGGAAATCGACGCCGTCGTCATCACCAACCATCATTCATCACCAATTTCATGATGCTCTCCGCTGTTCGTGAGTAATTCCATCATAGGCTTGCTGGACGGTGATGGGTTGGATGAGATTTACCATGTAATCGAGTTAGTTTTGTTAGGGTTTGATCCCTAGTATCCACTATGTTCTGAGATTGATGTTGCTATGACTTTGCTATGCTTAATGCTTGTCACTAGGGCCCGAGTGCCATGATTTCAGATCTGAACCAATTAAGTTTTCATGAATATATATGTGTTCTTGATCCTATCTTGCAAGTTGTAGACACCTTTTACGAGTTATGATCCGCATCCCCCAGGGTGACAATAACTGGGATTCTTTCCGGTGATTACCATAGTTTGAGGAGTTCATGTATTCACTAAGTGCTAATGCTCTGGTCCGGTTCTCTATTAAAAGGAGGCCTTAATATCCCTTAGTTTCAATCAGGACCCCACTGCCACGGGAGGGTAGGACAAAAGATGTCATGCAAGTTCTTTTCCATAAGCACGTATGACTATATATGGAATACATGCCTACATTACATTGATGAATTGGAGCTAGTTCAGTGTCACCCTATGTTATAACCGTTGCATGATGAATGCCATCCGACATAATTATCCATCACTGATCCATTGCCTACGAGCTTTTCACATATTGATCTTTGCTAAGTCACTTTTCCGTTGCTACTGTTACAATCACTACAACACTGCTACAGTTACTTTGCCATCGTTACCGTTACTTCCAAACTACTTTGCTACTGAATACTTTACTGCAGATATTAAGTATTTCTGGTGTGGTTGAATTGACAACTCAGCTGCTAATACTCGAGTATATTCTTTGGCTCCCCTTGTGTTGAATCAATAAATTTGGGTTGAATACTCTACCCTCGAAAACTGTTGCGATCCCCTATACTTGTGGGTTATCAGTCAACCCAGGCTGTTGAGGGCCCATCGGGTCATGGAGGCGCGTGTTGGTGTGCGCGCGGGGCGCCCCGTCGTTTCCTCTGTGCGCTTGGTTGTCGTGGCCGGGCTGCACCCCGAAACCGGTCACTGGGATTCGGAGTAGAAGGAGCACAGCATGTGGCGGGCCCCGCTCGGGCCCGTCCGGTGCCGGAGGGGTCACACCGCCGGCGGGCTGGGGAACGGGCGCGGCAGACGAGCCCCCGGCGCCTGACGCCTGCAGCCTTGAAGAAGAGTGAGGCACCACGGCCCTTTGCGCGACGGTGACCAGCTCCGGGATGTGGTCGAACCATGCGTCGAAGCCCCTGTGCGTTGGGCGGTGGCAGAGCATCTCGCTTGCCAGCAGTAGCCCATCGTGCGCGTCGAGGTCCCCCACGTAGGTGCGGCGCGTCGTCGGTACCGAGGGCGCCGCCCGCCCACCGTTTGCTTGGGCGGTGCGGGAGGCGGTGACGGTGGAGGCGATGCTGGTGGCTTGATACTGACCGCCCAGTACCATGCTGCAGGGGCGTGGGCCCCTGGTGGCAACGGCGGGGTCAACGGAAGCTGATCCGCTGCGGCCGGGGGAAGTTTGTTGAGCGCCGGCCATCGGAGCAGTGAAGCGTGGGCAGAACGAAGCTTGGAGAAGACCCTGACACGCCCCCTACCTGGCGCGCCAAATGTCGGATTTCAGGCTCCGCAAAACCCTTAAGATTCGAACACAGGGGCGTGTGCGAAGATCCCCTACAGCCTCGCCCTACCTAGCTCGCTACTCGATGGACACAATGAAGAACTCGCATGATGACGAGGAAGAAGATGAACACGGTGGTTTACCCAGGTTCGGGCCGCTGCGAAGCGTAATACCCTACTCCGGCTTTGGTGGATTGCCTCTCGTGGAGGTTTGGTGGATGAACTAGTACAACGGTGAGGAGCCTCGTGAGGGCACTCCTGAGGTGTTCTTGGCCCTCTGTCGGCTTGGTGTTGGATGAGTGAATCGACTGGTTTTTGGATCCCTCTCTACGGTGTGGCCTAGCCTCTATTTATAGTGGTGGCCCGGGTCCTCTTCCCTTATCGCAATGGCGGTAAGGGATCCCACAACGGCCAATTTTGAAGGGGGACAGGAGTACATGCCCGCCCTGCCCAAAGGCGGTTTTCGCCTGCAAAGTAGCTATCGATGATGCAGAGGTGGGCTCGACGATGACATCCATCCTGCGGGGCTCGTGGTCGTGGTCTTGTTTCACCGAAATGGAAACCTTTGGCGGGTTCTTTGGGAACCCGCGTACGTCCTTGCTCCCTTTGCATCAAAGAGGAAACTGCTCCGCCTGGCGCGCTGGCGCCCGCCTGTCCTTCCTTGCGTCATCTTTGACTCCTGAGGCCGGGTTCTGCATAGAGAGATCCGCCGCTCCGGAGGGGGCCTGGGGAGGCCCATCCCTTGCCGATCTTGACGCTGCTCCTCCTCGCGAGCCTAGGGCCCTCGCGAGGGCCTTGTCTTGAGTGGGGCCGCGCCTAGCTGTGTTTGGTTGACGAAGTTGGCCACGCCCTGGGCCGCAGGCAGGCAGGTCTAGGTCCCCCGTTCCCAGAACGCCGACACTATCAACATGTAAAAGCATGCATCCTGAGGTTCCGAGTAACCATACGAGCAGGTTACAGATATCAATATGAATAGAGGTTGAACATCTCATGCTTGATCATCATGCCAACTCATCTGACTTAACTCAAGTACCATCTTTCTCCCACTCACACACACGCCAAGTTTGTGAAAAAATCAGACGTAGTTTAAGCAAGACCTCCAACTGTCGATGACTGTGGACATGGCTATTTGAATAATTTTACACTCTGCAGGGGTTGCACACTTTACCCACAATACTCGGGGAACTTCCATGTCAAGCCACGACTTGAGGTATTATTCATACCCGAGGGTAAGTACCCGAACAATGCCTTTCCCCTGACGATTCTAACAACGAGTCCACTCATTGGTGCCATCCATCATGATATACATCACAAGTATCATCAACGAGGGCTCGCAACGGTGTGCCCGGTGTTTGTGAAAACAGCCCATGGTCGTCCTTTCCGGCACAACCCCGTATCGAGAGTGACCACGTCACTCCCGCCACTAGTAATGCAGGCTCTCTACTAGTACCTACCAAGGTAATCAACAAAGCGTCGTCCCATAAGGGGTATCGTGGTTGTACATGTAAGGTTGGGACGGTCAGTAGATCTTCAATCTCTCTGTTTTCGAAAAACACACACACTCTCTTGCCTCGGTACACCAGTTCTTTGTCAAGTGGTTACCTAGCTCGACATCATCTCCCTCGGGCATTAGTGGCACCCGATGGGGTTTTTGAAAAGTCTTTGAAAACACTTCCTTTCCGAAACCATGCATTTTCCCATCCTACTTGTGTAGCAACTACTTAGCATCCTAACTACTTCCCACCCGCATAACCCTCATAGGAAGGTAGGGTCATGCTCAGTGCAAGTATCAACGAGGAAAGCAACAGAGGTAATCCACCACGGTGGTCACCTATTCATCATGATTCAATGCAAGAGAATAAAGTGCTATTTGCCATGCATAAAAATGGTTTCTTAGACATGGTCAAAGGCTTGCTTGCCTGGCTCAGCAAAGTCTTCGAGGTCTTCTCACGCTTCCGGTCCAACTTCAAGCACTCCGTCTACTTCGTCAACTACTGTCGAAAACAACCATAATAAGCAATACAACAAGCAGAAAATAAAAGTGTTCTTAAAATATGACTTTTATTTTTATAGGACACCTCTGGCTATAAGAAAAATAACCAAAGGGGTTCTATTGGATCTGGATCAACGAGGATTATTGAAATGTAGAAATGGAGGGAATTTTTGATCCTATAAGGAGTCTACAAAAAACATTTTTATAAAAATGAGTGAATGCACCTATTAAATAGGGCATGATTTTAGAAACATTTAGGAAGTGGATTCACTGGATTTTGAGTTGGGATGATTTTCCTATGAATTTCTTAAAATGAAATAAATGGAAAGTGGGGCATTTTATTTGATCGAGCAGAAACATAGCATAGGAAAAATGTTAACCATGGCTAGATAAATAGTGCATGATATTTAGAGTACCTAGGAATTAGAATCACTCCATTTGGAGTTGATTTGGATGTTCTAGGAATTTTACAAATTGTGTTTCAATAATTCAAATTTGAATTTGTACTGGAACAATGCAGAAACTTGTGGTAGAAAAATATAAAAGTTGAATCATTAAATAGGCCAAAACAGTCACAGTTGACCCAGCCCAGATAGGACTGGCCCAGGGCACAACGCAGCACCGCGGGAGGGCCACGTCGAACGCGTATTCGCAGAATACGCCTCCCCTCGAATGGGTGCTGTCGGTATTCTGGGAATGGGGGTACCCAGACCTGCATGCCTTCGGCCCAGCGCGTGGCCGACAGTTGACGGCCTAGTACGGCCTGGCAGCAGGCCCCTCAAGACAAGACCCTCGCGAGAGCCCCAGCCTCGTGAGGGGAACAGCGCCAAGACCTCCAGGGCAGCGGTGCGCCCCAGGTTGCCTCCTGAGGAGCGGAGATTCCTATGCAATGCCGGGCCTCATGAGGCGGGGATGACGTGAAACATGACGACCAAGGCCAGGCGGGCGCCAGCGGGCGCAGAGGGGACAGTTTCCTCTTTGGTGCTAAAGAGGCAGGGACGGACGCGGGTTCCCAAGGAATCCCCCAAAGGTTTCCATTCCAGCGCAACAAGACCAAGACCACGGGCTCGGCAGGATGAAGGTCATCACCGAGCCCACCTCTGCGTCACGCCCAGAAGCTTTGCAGGCGACGACCACCTTTAGTCAGGATAGGGTGTACTTCTTGTCCCCTTTCAAAATTGTCCACTGTGGGATCCCTTCCCACCTGTGCGCTAAGGGAAGAGGACCAGGGCCGCTATAAATAGGGACCAGCACCCACCGTAGAAGGGAGAGAGAGAGATCGATCCATACTCACCCAAGAGACCTCGCGAGGTCGCTCAACCACTGTACTAGTTCATCCCCAAACCTTCTCGTGAGGCCAATCCACCAAAAGCAGGCATAGGGTTTCACACCGCAAGGTGGCCCGAACCTGGGAAAATCTCTGCGTCTATCTTCTCGTTCGCTGGCATGCATTCGACGAGGCTTGGCTGTGGGGTGGTGAGCTCGAGACTTGAGCTGGGAAGGATCTTCGCACATGCCGAGAGTTTGAACCTTCTTGGGTCTCGGAGCCTGATTTTAGGGGCGTGTCGAAGCTCCTTCTTCGTCAGCCATGCTTCGCCCTCACTTCGTCATCTTCATGGCAGGTGCCGCTCCCCACGCTTGGCAGCCCGTGGCCTGTGGGGACGTTGCGAGCGGCACGGTCCTGCCTGCGGTCGCTTGTATCCTCGGCGGGTCGCAGGCGCCCACGTGCGGTCACCATGTCAAGCAGCTTCTTCGCCATGCGGGCATAGCTCAGCCGCGGCCCGAGGCCCCGTCAAGCAGGGCGAGCCTAGACACCGACATCACCTTCGACTCCAGGGACCATCCTAGGATGGCGGCCGCTGCTGGTGCGCTCCCCATGTTGTGCACGCCCACCATCAACAACGTTGCGGTCACCAAGACCCTCATCGATGGTGGCCCCGGCCTCAACGTCCTTTCCGTGGAGGCCTTCGACATGCTCCAGGTGCCCTACGACCAGCTCGGACCCTCCAGGCCCTTCTCAGGGGTGGTCGGAGGCTTCGCCACCCCCTTGGGGTAGGTGCGCCTCCCCGTCACCTTCGGCACTCGCGACAACTACTGCACCGAGTTAATTGACTTTGACGTGGCCCACATCGACCTCCCGTACAACGCCATCCTGGTGTATCCGAGCCTCGCCAAGTTCATGGCGGCGACGCACCCAGGCTACAACATCATCAAGATGCCTGGTAGCAGCGGCATCATCACTGTGGCCGGAGACACCAAGGACGAGATACGAGCCTTGAAGCTCATCTACAAGGCCGTAGCGGCCTCATGCCCCGACACCGAGAGCGTCATGCAGGCTCCGGAGGCCACGCCCGTGAAGAAGAAGCAGTTGTTCTCTCAGGACCGGGCTGAGACGAAGCAGGTGCTTGTTGACGACGGGAGCCCGAGCCCCACCTTCACCATCAGCGCCGACCTTCCCCCGGAGCAGGAGAAGGCGCTGGTTGACTTCCTCCGCGCTAACAAGGATGTGTTTCATGGGAGGCGTGCGACCTGGTGGGTGTCCCGAGACAGGTGATCGAGCACTACTTGATGGTGTACCCCGATGCGCGCCCAGTGAAGCAAAAGGCAAGACAACAAGCACAAGAGAAGCAAGTGTTCATCGTCCAAGAGGTCAGCAAGCCGGAGTTATTCAGGAAGTGCGGCACCCGGATTTGCTGGCCAACCCAGTAGTTGTCCCCAAGAAGGGAGGGAAGGAGCGCATGTGCGTCGACTTCATGAGTCTCAAAAAGGCTTGTCCTCAGGACCCCTTCCCGCTCCCACGCATCGACCAGATCATGGACTCCACTGCCGAGTGCGAACTGCTAAGCTTTTTGGATGATTTCTTAGGTTACCACCAAATCAAGATGGCAATGCAGGACGTCGAGAAGACCGCTTTCCTCTCCCCGAGCGGCTTGTATTGCTACACTTGCGTGCCCTTCGGGATGCGGAACGCCGGCGTGACCTTCCAGCAGTTGATGCGCATCGCCCTAGGGCTGCAGCTCGGGAGAAATACGGAGGCATACGTCGACGACATCGTGGTCAAGTCACGAGAGGCGAGGACCCTGATCGAGGATCTTGAGGAGACGTTCGCCAGCCTACGGCGGGTGAACCTGAGGCTTAACCCGGAAAAGTGCGTTTTCGAGGTCCCGTCCGGCAAGCTACTTGGTTTCTTGGTGTCGCACCGAGGGATTGAGGCAAACCCAGAGAAG
The DNA here is from genome assembly GCA_039707655.1 of Elymus sibiricus. Lineage (NCBI taxonomy): Eukaryota > Viridiplantae > Streptophyta > Magnoliopsida > Poales > Poaceae > Elymus > Elymus sibiricus. The sequence goes on along the minus strand of CM077665.1, from coordinate 211,443,879 downwards.
ATCAAGGCAATCGGGAAAATGTGCCCCCCCCCCTCAGACCCTCAATGAAATGCAGAAACTGGCGGGCTGCATAACCTCTTTGGGATGCTTCATCTCCAAGCTAGGCGAGCACGCCCTCCCCATCTTCAAGCTCATGAAGAGGAAGGGCCCCTTCGAGTGGACACGTGAAGCAGACGCAGCTTTCGAGGACCTCAAGCGGTACCTCATGAGCCCACCCGTCATGGTGGCACCTCGTCCTCGCGAGCCCCTGGTGTCGGAATCGGGGCTCCGCAAAACCTAACAAGGTTCAAACACTGGGGCATGTGCGAAGATCTCAACCGGCTCGAAGTCTCAAGCCTGTCACCCTACGGCCTAGCTGCGTCGAATAAGTGTGAGCAGGGAAGGAGATGGACTCAGAGATTTACCCAGGTTCGGGCCACCTTGCGGTGTAAAACCCTACTCCTGCTTTGTGGTGGATTGGCCTCATGAGGAGGCTGAGGATGAACTAGTATAGTGGTCCGGTTGCCTCGCGTGGGCTCTTGGTGGTGATGAACTGGTGTCTCCAACCTGCCTTCTATGATGGGAGCTAGTCCCACTTCCCTTATCGCATAGGCGGGAAGGGATCCCAAAACGACCAAATTTGAAAGGGGACAAGAAGTACATCCTATCCATACTAAAGATGGTCTTCGCCTGCAAAGCTTCCGGGTGTGACGCAGTGGTGGGCTCGGCGATGACATCTGTCCTGCCGAGCTCGTGGTCTCGGTCCTCTTGCACTAGGAAGGAAACCTTTGGCGGGTTCCTTGGGAACTCGCGTACGTCCTTGTCTCCTTAGCACGAAAGAGGAAACTGTCTTCCCTCTGCGCCCGCCTGGCTTGGCCGTCAGAACCCACGTCACCCCGGCCTCACGAGGCCGGGTACTTGCATAGGAATATCTGCTCCTCGGGAGGCGTCCCGGGGGGATGCCGCTTCTCCGGAGGTCTTGGTGTTACTCTCCTCGCGAGGCGGGTGAGGGAGTCCTGGTTTGAGGGGTCCTCGGAAGGCCGACCTATTCGTTATAGGCCGAACTATATGGGTCGTATGCCGGACATTGGATTGATGGAAGACCCAGACTCCACAAAGGAACCTTCTAGAAGCGTGGCGTGTCCTCCACGTTTAAAGTAGTGAATAGGCATGCTTATCCCTTCGACGTGTAACCGACCATGTGTAAACCCTAGGGACCCCTGGCGTCTATATAAGCCGGAGGGTTTTAGGTTGTAGAACAACAGAACTCATCTAGGGTTTTAGCTACTGGATCTCGAGGTAGATCAACTCTGTAATCCCCATATCATCAATATAATCAAGCAGGACGTAGGGTATTACCTCCATAGGAGGGCCCGAACCTGGGTAAAACCTTGTCCCCTTCGTCTCCTGTTCCCATCGATCCAAGTCTCACAGCTCGGGACCCCCTACCCAAGATCCGCCAGTTTTGACACCGACATTGGTGCTTTCATTGAGAGTTCCGCTGTGATCGTCAGAAGGAATCGATGGCTCGCCTAGTCATCAACGAAGAGGTCCGCAATATGGGCACTTTTGTCCCTGGACAGATCTTCGCTTTCGGCAGCATAGTGCTGCACGCCGACCCGACCGGCCATCTAGGCCGCGTCGGAAGTTTCGCCCCTGATCAAGAGGTCAGATTCGGGAACTTAGAGTTCTCCGCACACTCTCAAGGCGATCTATCACTAACCGGGCTCGCAGTCTCGCCTGCCACGCCCGGAGACTCTGAGGCTTTAACCTCAGATCCATCTTTCGGCTCTGCCCGCGGGATCTACCCCGGCGAGGGCCCGACGTTCAGTCCGGAGCAGGTCATAGTGCCCGACGTCTGGACATATGTTCTTGCCGAACACTCTCCCTGCGCGGACGCACCGGGGGATCATCCCGGAAGCTCTGTGCAGACCGGCTCGATTGAGCTCTCGATACTCAACGAGGCTCTAGATCGGATCTCGTCGATGAAGATTACCGACGACCCAAACCCGATCTATTCTCAGATCGGGCGCCAGACGGGTCAGGACGGATTTTTTGTCCCACCCACCACCCACTTGATAGCCACTGTTGAGGATTTAACCGACATGCTAGACTATGCCTCCGAGGAGGCAGAGTACATGGATGAGGAGGATCACGCCCTCACCCCCGCTAAGACCGGGCAGTGGACGGCCACCTCCACATACGACGTCTACATGGTGGACACTCCGAAAAACGACGGCGACAAATCGGATGACGCGCCATCAAGGCGCCGGAAGCCGCATAAACGGTCAAAGGGAAAAAAGGGAAGAAAAGCTGCCGAGGGCACCGGGGACGGAGATACCCCGGAAGACCTCGGTCATCCCGAAAACCACGAACACCCGTTAGAGGGTCAGGAGAGACCGGAAGACCGGCGCGACCCCGATGATCTGGATGATCCCGAGGACGACGACTACCTCCGCTCTATCGAGGGGGAGGATAATGCGGAAGCCGATGACTTCGCCATTCCCGACAATCCTGCAGATCAGGAACTATTCAGGCAACAGCTCATATCCACAGCCCGCAGCCTGAACGCAACAGAATGGCAGCTTAAAGCCGAGCAAGACGACCTCAATGACTGATGGACGAGAGTCCTCTCAGCTGAGGAAGGATACGACACCGGTCTATCGGACCAACTTAAGAGCTATCCGCGTAGAAGGCTGTTGCCACAATTCGACGACAAGCTCACTGATACGCCGTCTCCCAAGCATACCCCATACGACAAGCCAGACCGCCCGCGTCGAGGACGAGACAGGACGGCTGATGATACCGGCTATAGGCCGACGATACCCCGTAGACGGGGAAAGGAGCCACTAGAGCCTGATGACAGGTTCGACCTGCGACACGACCTGAATTACAGAGTAGGTCGTACGCGATCCATTTACGGATCCAGAGGATACTCACCCGATCAACGGGAAGGGCACCGTCCTCGACTCGACCGCAACAATGAAAATCAGGAATGAACCCGAGCTAGGACAGACACCGATCACCGGCGCGTCATAGCTCGGGTCAGAGTCACCGCCCACCCACTGTGCTTCACGGACGAGGTAATGCGGCATCAGTTCCCGGAAGGGTTTAAGCCCGTAAACATAGAGCAATACAATGGGACAACTGACCCAACCGTATGGATCGAGGATTTCCTTCTCCACATCCACATTGCGCGAGGAGATGACCTCCACGCCATCAAGTACTTACCCCTGAAGCTCAAGGGGCCAGCTCGGCACTGGTTAAATAGCCTCCCCGAAAACTCTATTGGGTGTTGGGAGGACCTAGAAGAGGCATTCCGATCTAACTTCCAGGGCACTTATGTTCGGCCACCGGACTCCTCCGATCTAAGAAACGTCGTTCATAAGCCAGGAGAGTCTGCACGGTTATTCTGGAGCCGTTTCTTGACCAAGAAAAACCAGATCGTAGACTGCCCGGACGCCGAAGCTATAACCTCCTTCAGGCATAATATTCGGGATGAATGGTTGCGACAGCTCGGCCAGGACAAACCCAGGACAATGTCTGCCCTCACATCACTCATGACCCGCTTCTGCGCGGGCGAGGATAACTGGCTAACTAGACGTAGCCACAACCCCGAAGACCCCGGAACCTCCGAAGTTCAGGATGGAAACGGGAAACCGAAGCGCAACAAGAACAAGCACCGGCACAATAATAGTGATGCCGATGACACGGCTGTTAACGCCACTCTGGGCAGTGGAAGAAGCCTCCTAAAGGCAAACACGACGGACCCACCCCGCTGGACAAGATACTGGAGAGGCCTTGCCAGATCCACGGCACTCAGGAGAAGCCCGCCAATCACACCAACCGTAACCGTTGGGTCTTCAAACAGGCCGGCAAGCTCGCATTCGAGGACCAGGGCAAGAGCCCACGCAGCGAGGACGATGATGAACCCCGTGGTCCGATCGGTGGCGGACAAAAGAAATTTCCTCCAGAGGTAAAAACAGTAAACATGATATACGCCACCCATATACCCAAAAAGGAGAGAAAGCGCGCCCTTCGAGATGTCTCCGCCATAGAGCATGTAGCTCCAAAGTATAACCCATGGTCGGCATACCCGATCACCTTCGATCGACGTGACCATCCGACTAGTATTCATCATGGGGGCTTGGCCGCACTCGTCCTAGATCCGATCATAGACGGGTACCACCTCACTAAAGTCCTAATGGACGGTGGAAGTAGCCTCAATCTGATTTACTCAGATACAATGAAAAGATGGGCATAGATCCGTCAAGGATCAAGCCCAGTCACACTACCTTCAAAGGAGTGATCCCAGACATTGAAGCCCGATGCACATGCTCTGTAAGCCTGGAAGTAGTGTTCGGCTCGCCCGATAACTTTCGAAGCGAGGACTTGATCTTCGACATTGTACCTTTCCGCAGCGGCTATCACGCCATGCTCGAGCGAACAACGTTCGCTCGCTTTAATGCCGTTCCACACTACGCATACCTCAAGCTCAAGATGCCCGGCCCCAGGGGGGTCATTACTGTCAATGGCAACACAGAGCGCTCCCACCGAACTGAGGAACATGCGTTGGCCCTGGCGGCCGAATTCCACTACACCGATGATTGGTAAGTGTCGACATCCGCCGTAAAGGCACCCTAGGCTGGGAAGCGAGCTCGGTCTCAATCCGAAGCACCAGCACCTTCCTCTCCCAGTAAATAGGGACTCGCCCCCCATCGCACGGCCCTAGAACCTGCAAAGTCCGTGCCAAGAAGGCACAACTTCGCGCTTAAAATTCCATGGGCAGCCGTGGGGAAAAACTAATAAAGGGTAAGGTGTTCGGTTATACCGAACTAACACCATCAACATGTCTTCGGACACACTACGGGTACCATAAAGTACCCGCTACGGCGTAAAGCTCGTCCACGTTTCGGCGACTTCTCAAGGCTTTTTCTCCAGAGTCCGCTCGCCGAATACCACACCCATAACAGTGTACAACTCTTCGGGAGACGCAGGAGCGAACAAGCGACAGGGCACTTCAAGGACGTCAGGTCACCTATCGAAGACCCTTGATACAACCCCTCCTGTAAGATTTATATTTTAAATACCTATAAAACAGTTGTACCGCCAATTTGAGTAATAAGAGTTGCTAAGTAAATTACAGATATATCCTACAGTATCTTTTTGCTGTCCCTTTTCTGAACACTCCCTCTTTTCTCCCTCTTCTTGCGAACCTGTTTGGTATACTTTACGATGCAACCGGCTAATAGACCGGGGGCTCGACCTTAAAAATCGCCCCAATCACAACTGATTTAGTGTTCGGCGTCTTGGAATCCCGCTTTATATGCATTGGTTCCGAACTATGTCTTGGGTCAATAGTTGGGTTGCCCGGCTCCTGTGCAACCCCTTTATGTTCCGCTCATTCGGCTAAAGGGGGCAAAGGGAGCACCACTGCGATTGTGCTTCCGGCTAGTCTGGTCAAGCACCTCAGTGGAGAAAGCCGAAAACTGACTGTCATTGTATGCGAGAACCGGTCTGCGAATCCGAGCTTAACTAGATCTCGTCAGAGGTTATTCCGTGTCATACGATAGGTTTGGTATTAGTACAAACCAGGTGATATAGGCTTCGGTCACGGTTATTCCGAAAATCACGAACCTTGGGGGCTAGTCATCAGCCTCCCGCACTCCTTTCTTGCGCCCCTACGGCTAAGTGAAAGCAATAAAGCATTATAGTCCGATTGCCTTGTCCGCCCCGCACTACCGCGTTCGGGTACCAACAGTTCGGCTAAGGGTCACAGTGCGTTGGCACGGACACTCCGCGTAGTATCTACATGGGGGCTGAAGCCGACGACTCACCGCTTTCAGTTTTAATGGCCACACAGGAGTTATAAAGGATGCAAAACAAACAAGACATGATAAGCCATGCATTTTAAATATATACATGTGGAAAGTTCTTCGGACATATTACAACAATTTATTCATACACGTTCTCTCTCGAACACTGAGATTCTATGGCCCGAGCACCCTCCATAACTCCGGAGAAGTACAGCTCGGGGCGCCTATGCTCCTTTCCAAGAGGTGGAGGGGCGGTGGCTATCTTCATTGGATCAAGCCCCAGGCAGTGCACCTTGGCCTTCGCGAAGGTCATCCGAGCTCCCTTAATGCAGGAAGATCGCCTCAGTCCGTCGATCCGAGGAGAGGCGTCGCTCAGCTTTTGCACCAGGCCGAAGAAGCTGCCCGGCAGTGGCTCGTTGGGCCATAGCCGGATGCAGAGATCCTTCATGGCCGGCTCCGCCATCCGGTGTAGCTCCACCAGCTGCCTCAGCTGCTCAACGAGGAGAGGAGAGCGCTCGAGGGCTTCGAATTGTGCCCAAAACAGCCGAGCTTCGTCTCCATCTCCCCGCGAAGCATAGAACTGGTTTGCATACGCGGCGCTCTTCTGGAGGTCCGAGCAGGCGCCTAAGGAACGCCATACTTGGGTAAGCAGTTTGAACTTCCTATCCCCGAAGATACACTGGAATAAATATGGCTTACCATCCATGATAGCCTTAGCCTGGCCGATCTCCTCTTCATAGGACCGCCTATCCACCCGCTCCTTTTGGAGATCGGCTTTTAGGGTGGATAGTTCGGCGGCCTGCTCCTTCCCTTTCCGATCAAGGACCTCGCACTTTTGGCCAGCGTCCTTGAGCTCCTGTTGAATTTCTTCCACCCGAGCCTCATGCTTGTCGCTAGTGGCTCTCAGGGCGGATAGCGCGGTAGCCGCTTCTTTGGCTGCCGCCTTCTCAACCAAAGCTTCCTGCTTCGCTTTCTCAAGCTCGGCTTTGAGGTTCTCAATATCCTTCGCGGAGGCTGCATAAAGCATAGACTTATATCAAGAAACCGTGTCGATAGTACGGTAAAGAAGAGTTTTGATACTCTCATCTGGCTTACCTTGCGCCTCGTCGAATCTCTTGTTCAGACCGTCAAGCTCGTCTTCGGAGCTTTTGAGCTTCCGATTTAGCTCATCCAGCTCGGCAGCGTTAGAAGCCGCCGCCGCAGACGAAGCCTACAAAATACAAACCAACTATATCAAGTTACATGGGTTGAAAAGCTTCCGAACTGTCCTAGATAAAATCATGGGCCCGGTCCTTTTTTAGGCGGCTACAACATTCCGAACACACATTTGTCTTAGTTCGGATAATGCTCTATTATAGACCCCCAGGTAAGTTTTTCTAAACTCACCTAGGGCTCGGGGGCTGCCATGTATATAATAATTAATCAAAGAAATCAATATTTCACAAAATAGAGCATTACATGGCTTACCTGAAAGCCCGTCAGGAGACCGTTGAAGGCCTCCTTCAGTCCGATATCCACAGACTGAATGCTCTGCAGTACCGCACCCATAAGAGTGCGGTGCTCCCCGGAGATGGAGGCGCTTGATAGAGCCTCCCCCATAGCCGGCCACCCATTGGTCGATGGCGCCGGCGGGGATCGATTGCCCCGATCTCCAATCGGAGATTGAACCAGTGCCTCTGGAGGCATGGTGCGCTCCGGAGACCGCCTTGTAGGTGACTGGACATCTTCTCGTCCGGTCTCCTCAGTATCCGGGAGAGGCCTCTCTCCCAGGTCTTCGGCGGCCGAGGTGTTGGCCTCGGCCATGACGTCATCACCCCCAGTGTCCGGCTCCAAGGGAGCCTGTTGGGAGGACACCTCCGCGGCATCCTTCACGGCACCCGAAGGAGAGGGGTGTGACGTGGTCCCGCTCTCCGCTAGCTCGGCGGGCGGGGTCTCCCCGTCCGACACTTGATCGGTGGGGAGGACTTGTGGTGGGCTGCAGTTCAATAAGCGTTCACATGTTAATTGTATTCGAAACTTAGCACTAATAGCTCGGATAGGTCTTTGGATCTGTACCTTCGAGATGGGGGCTTGACCCTGAGGTTCCTTCGCGGAACCCTCTCGAAGTCCTCGGACCCAGTATCCGAGTCCGAGCTATCGTCGGATGAGATAACCTGTGTCCGGCGCGCTTTCTTCGGGGCGGGAGGATCTAAGTCCTCCGGGGCGTCTGATGACGCCGCCCTCTTTCCTGTGAGGGGGGAATCGCCTCCCTCCTCACCATCGTGCTCCTCCTCCTGGTTCGAGGAGGCGTGGGTTTCTTCAGACACAGCCTCCGGCTGGTCCCTGATGCGCAGGCCGGCTCGGCCTGGCTTCTTTTTCTCCTTCTTCTCTGGCGCCTTGTAAGGCGCCACAACGAGCATCTCCAACAACAGCGGAGACTTGGGGTCTTCGGGCTACGGAGCCGGACACTTGATGCCCGTTGCTTTGCTCAGCCATTCCTGTGAAAGGTGATCGGAAAATGCTTAGACTATCTTTAGGAAGACAAAGCCGATCAAATAAAACTATGCTATACCTCGGGTGGGGGCTTGATGGTGCTCAGGCCCTTGTCCTCCTTCTTGCCCGGGCACTTCTCCTGCGCTTTGAACAGCGCCTTCCATAGCTTCTCCTGAGTGGTGCGGAAGAGCTGACAGATCGTAGGATCATCGTCAGTCCGGTAAGTCCACCTAGGAGAGGCCCGGCGCTGGCAGGGGAGGATACGCCGTCGGAGCATGATCTGGACCACGCTGGTCAGATCGATGTTTTCTTTTTTCAGGGAGTCAAGGCCCCTCTGTAGGTCCTCCACCTCGGTATCCAACCCCCAATCAAGGCCCTCCTCCCTTTGCTCGGTGATGTAAAACCACTCTTTATGCCAGGTCTTGATGGTATCAATGAAGGTGCCGGACGGCCATACCGCGTGAGGGAGCTTGCTGATGACTGCCCCGCCGTAGTCCGCATGGGCACCCGTGACACACTTCGGCTTGATGTTGAAGATCTTGAGCCACAGTCCGAAGTGTGCCTCGACCCGCAAGAAAGCCTCACAGACTATGATGAAGGCCGATATATGCATAAACGAGTTCGGCGGGAGGTCGTGGAAGTCGAGCACGTAGAAGTACATGAGGCCCCTCATGAAGGGGTGGAGCGGGAAGCTTAATCCTCGGATGAAATGAGGGATGAAGACCACCCTCTCGCCTGGTTTGGGGGTGGGGATCACCTGGCCCTCCTCTGTGGGGCGGTGGAAGACGTTGGCGGCGAGTTATCCGGCCTCCTTGAGGTCCCGGATGTCCTGGTCTATCACCAAGGAAGCCTCCCACTTGCCGTTGGAACCGGAGCTGGCCATGGCTAAGCTCGGAGGAGGAAGGATGGAAAACCTAGATCTGGGCTCTGGAAGCTCAGAGATTGGGGAAGCAGGGATGCGAATGGGAAGTGCGGATAAGCCCTGGGGTTTTCTTCCCCTTTTATTGAGCTTCCTGCCGGTTAGCCTCCCCTCACGGCGCCGTGAATCTCTCCGCTTCCCAAGGCGTGCGTGCCGTTCTACGCACATGACTAAACATATCCCGTATAAAACGGGGCACGATCTATGCATTGATGGATCGTGCTGTTGGAAACGGTCTCGAATCGCGAATCGAGTCTTTACAACTGGTTCGGTGGTCATGGGGGGCCGTGACTTTTCGTCTGAAAAGTTGTCAGGGTTCGCTATTTGCTCCCTGACGTTTGGCCTTCGGGGCCGGTGACTCATGGTGTTCGGACGATCTATGATCGGAAAAACTACACGTCGTCGGAGGCCGAACTAATTTGACCAGTCACTATGTGGAGGATGGAACTCGCCTCGCAAGCCGAAGACTTTGATCACATGAAGCAGCTCAAGCTAGGACTCTTGGCGTTGGAGGCTAGTTCGGGGGCTACTAAGGGAGTCCTGGTTTGAGGGGTCCTCGGAAGGCCGACCTATTCGTTATAGGCCGAACTATATGGGCCGTATGCCGGAGATTGGATTGATGGAAGACCCAGACTCCAGAAAGGAAGCTTCTAGAAGCGTGGCGTGTCCTCCACGTTTAAAGTAGTGAATAGGCATGTTTATCCCTTCGACGTGTAACCGACCATGTGTAAACCCTAGGGACCCCTAGCGTCTATATAAGCCGGAGGGTTTTAGGTTGTAGAACCACAGAACTCATCTAGGGTTTTAGCTACTAGATCTCGAGGTAGATCAACTCTATAATCCCCATATCATCAATTTAATCAAGCAGGACGTAGGGTATTAGCTCCATAGGAGGGCCCGAACCTGGGTAAAACCTTGTCCCCTTCGTCTCCTGTTCCCATCGATCCAAGTCTCACAGCTCGGGACCCCCTACCTGAGATCCGCCGGTTTTGACACCGGCAGCGGGGGCTCTCGCGGGGGTCTTGACTTGAGGGGCTCGTTGCGGGGCCGTACCGGGCCGTCGTGGTGGGCCACGCGCTGGGCCGCAGGCAGGCAGGTCTGGGTACCCCCGATCCCAGAACGCCGACAGTAGCCCCCGGGCCCAAGGCGTGCCAACCTTGGCTTCGAGATGAAGGCAAGGAGCGAAGGGTGCAGCGCCGCGGGCCCCCAATCTCCTGTGGGCTAGGCTCGACGTGTGGTGCGCGACGGGGAACAGACACCTCTGCCCCCAATCGCCAAGGCAACTGTCCAGGCTGACAAAAGCTAGGCGCCCTCTTGAGAGCCATCATAGCTCTTCTTCCCTCCGTCTTGCTCTCTTGCTCAGATCCCCTTTCCATCGCAAGAAACTCCTCCAGGTCTAGGCGCAGCACCGTCCTCCCTCTTGCTCTTCTTCCCCCAGGATCCTTCGGATGGAGCACGCCGGGAAGGCGAAGCCCGAGGCTCCAGCCTCGGCCCCCTCTTCTCCCTCTCCGACGCTCATGACATCCACCATCGCCAAGGAGGGGTATCTTGCCTCAGCGCTCCCGTTGACTGCGGGAGACTCCAATGAATGGGGGGAGACCTTGATCTAGTGTGGCTCCGCGGAGCGGCGCACCCTGGCGAAGATGGTATACCCCTTCTTTCTCCACAGCGTCTTCTGCGGGCTCATCCCGCCCTTCTCGGGGTTCTTCTCCTTCATCCTCGCGCACTACGGGATCCAAGCTCTCCACCTTCAGCCCAACTCTATCTTGCTCTTGTCGATCTTCGCTTTCTACTGTGAGGCCTTCGTAGGCGTGAAGCCTTCTGTGTCCCTCTTCCACCACTACTGCAGCATGAGGCTCCATGACAGCGCACGGTGGTCGGGGTGCGCCTCCTTCGTCGTGATCCAAAGCGGCAATGTGCTCCTGAAGGCCGGGAAGAAGGTGGAAGGCTACAGGCACCGCTGGGTCTTCTTGGATGTTCGGGGGGTTGATTCGCATCTGGAGCTCCCGACGAGGCTGCCCGAGAAGACTCTTGGGTGGGCCTCCGCGAAGCTCACCGACCCCCGGGCGACGCCCGTCTTGAAGCGGATCTCCTTAGACATGGACGCCAGGAAGTTGAACGGGGTGATGATGGTGAAAGAGTTTGTGACGCAGCGCCTGGCGCCGCTCCAGCAGCACTCGAAGCCCATGTGGTAGTATGAGGGCATGGGAGATGCCATCAGGCTCAGATCCGCCAGCCTGACAGGCGAGGAGCAGGACAAGGCCCTGAACACTCTGCTCTTCAACGATCCTGGGGATTTCCCGAGGCCTACGCCCCGCTGTACCGCCACGACGACGGCAGGGCGCTGGCTGCCGCCATTCCTGATTTTGACGACTTGGGGCTCACGCCATCCGAGCACCCCAATCCCCCGGTGCTGGTGTCCTCCGGCGACACCAACAGCGGGGAGGATTTGGAGGAGACCATGGATGACAGAGAGGAGGCGTCCCCTCCATCATAGAGCGTGCTCCTCCGCAGCCTTGATGACGACGATGATGATACCGACGGCCCCAGGCCGCTGGCTCCCGGCGCTTCGCCAGGGTGCTCAGGGGGCCGGGGCCTTCCCCCAAACCGCTCGGACGTCCTGCCAGACGATCCCGAAGAAGCGCGCGGCCATGCCTACTCCTGGGGACTCCCCGTGCCCTAGCAAGGTGGCCGAGACGCTGGCCTCGTCTCAGCCCGTGCCGCGGCCGAGAGGCGGGGAGGCCGTCACTGAGGCGGAGGTGGCTTTGCCGACCGCGGTTCCTCAGGGTGTCCTCTGCACCCCTCCGGGCGACAGCACCACATCGGGGGTCGGCGAGGAGCACCCCGCTCGCCCCCTGGGCACAACCAAGGCCACGCCGAAAGGAAGCGGGGGCATTCCGACCAGCGCCGAGGCGGGGAAGAAGAGGAAGTGGGTCAAGCGCGAGGAGTAAGTAACATTCCTCGTCTCTGTTTGACCATGAACTGTGGATGTGCTCACGGCTCTCCTCCTCTCACTGCCCAGGTCGAGGTCGTGCCGAAGAGGAAGAAGGCGAGCGTTGAGCCGAAGGAGCCCCTTGTCCTGGGGGCGCCATCAGCCTTGGGCTGTGATGGAGGCGAGCTGCGCCAGCTCAGTGCGTCACTTGGAGGATCGGCCACCGGGGGCGCGGGGGCTCTCGAGGTCGCATTCCCTGCCGCAGCCGTGGTGGCTCCTCGCCCCCTCCTGGTGGAATCTGTTCCCGAGGGCGCAGCGATGTAGCCTCGGGAGGAGCCAACCCCCACGGGCCAGCTGGTTGTGGAGTCATCCTCGCTTGCCGTGACGGAGGAGAAACTGGAGCCCCCGACTCCCCAAGTTAGCCATGCCGCTCGACCCTTGGTCCCGGCGCCCGCCGATGCATCGGTGTCACCTTCCGGTCCGGTTCTCATACTCGCGCACTGCGGTCCTCTGATCAGGTCCGATGCCTTGCATGAGGCCTACACCATGCTTGGCAGGCTCCGGGCCGACCTCTAGGATGCTGAAAGGTGCCTCGCGAAGGAGCGCCTGGGGCTCGGTTCTGGGTGGTCCCAGGCCGAGGCGGCCACCCATACCGCCTGGAGCCGAGCTGAGGTTGCCATCGCGAAGAGCGAGAAGGAGGCCGCCGAGGCCAAGGCGGCCCGAGACACGGCACTGGTCGAGGTGGAGTCTGCCAGGAAGTGTTACGGTGAGGCGGAGGCCAACCTAAAGGCCTTTCAGGATGAGCAAGCCGCGCTCACGCAACAACTCTGTGAGCAGGAGGAAGTCCTCAAGGCCCGCGAGGCGAAGCTCGCCGATCGCAACTCCACGCTGTCCCGAGTGGCCGATGACCAAATAAAGGAAAGCGAGCGCCTGGCCAAGCTGAAGGAGGTGGTGGAAGAACCCCAGGCGTCCCATGCCCGGGGTGTCTCCAAGACTATCGGCGTTCTGGATACCGGGGTACCCAAACATGCCTGCCTGCGGCCCAGGGCATGGCCCACTTGACGGTCCTGCGCGGCTTCACTCAAGACAAGACCCTCGCGAGAGTCCCACCCTCGCGAGGAGGACAACGCCAAGGCTCCCGGAAGGGGGAGGCCTCCCCAGACCCCCTCCTGAGTGGCGGAGATCTCTATGCAATGCTCGGCCTCGGGAGGTCAAGGGTGACGCCAGCCAGGACAGGCGGGCGCCAGCGCGCCAGAGGGGACAGTTTCCTCTTTGGTGCAAAGGAGACAAGGACGAGCGTAGGTTCCCGAGGCACCCCACCAAAGGTTTCCATTCCGGTGCAACAAGACCAAGACCCCGAGCTCCGCAGGACGGACGTCATCGCCGAGCCCACCTCTGCATCACCAACAGCTACTTTGCACGCAAAGACCACCTTTCGTCAGGATAAGATGTACCTCCTGTCCCCCTTCAAATTTGGCCGTTGTGGGATCCCTTCCCGCCGTTGCGATAAGGGAAGAGGACCCGGGCCGCTATAAATAGAGGCTAGGCTGCTCTGTAGAGAGGGGATCCGACGCCACCAAAACGCACTTGCGAGACAACTCACCACTGTACTAGTTCATCCACAAACCTCCTCGTGAGGCAATCCACCAAAGGCAGGAGTAGGGTTTTACGCTTCGCAGCGGCACGAACCTGGGTAAACTCTCATGTGCAATCTTCTTCCTCGCCATCGAGCGGGGTTATCGCGTTGAGAGCTTGGAGGGGGTGAAGCTGTTCGGGATCTTCGCACACGCCCTTGTGTTCGAACTTGGGTTTTGCGGAGCCCGAACTCCGACATTTGGCGCGCCAGGTAGGGGGTGTATCGAAGTCTTCCTCAAGCCTCGCTCTTTCTCTGCCTCACCGCTACGATGGCTGATGCTCGCCGAGCCCGCGCCGAGCGTCGTGCTACCCGCATCGCCCAGACAGCGCCCGTGGGCCGCACCGCCGCGCGCCGGTCCGCCTCTCCTGTGGCCAACGCCCCCACGGGCCCGGAAGCCCATGAGAAGAAGGACCCATCACAGCCGGTCACCACGCAGTGCGATGGCCGCACCACTACTCCGTCGATCATTCCAGCTACATGATCATCCTCCCACTCTCGCCTGGGGCCGGCACGTGGGTCGGGCGCACTCCTCATGGCGCACGAGCTGCTGCGTTACCGCCCTGCCCCCAACCGCTACGATGACTGTCTCGGGCGCATTGCAGAGCTCGTCAGCGCCGCCGGCGATGCCTCGGCGCTCTCCTACTCGTTCCGGCCCCAGCCCTCTCTAGCAGGCGACGAGGCCCATGATGTGCCGCCTCCTCCTCCCCAGCACGACGTCGACCCGGAGCCCAGGCGAGAAGCACGCCCGCGCAGCCAGCCGCGCGGGCCCCGGTGAGGGTGAGAGATGAAGTAAGCTGCCAAGTGGTGCCGCGGCCGTGCGCTGATGCGCGGGCGCTCCCCGCGCCGCTGCCCCAGCGTCATGACCGCGCGCCCTTGGAGGCGGCAGCGCAGGAGCATCAAGACCGGGCCCCTCCTGTGAGCGCGACGCCCATAGGTCCAGTGGGTTGCAGCGCCATTGCCCCGGAGCTGCATCCGGCTGTGTGGCCCTGCAAGTTCAAACCTGGCCTACCTTCTCGCTACGACGGCTCCCCTGATCCTGCCGAGTTCCTACAGCTCTACTCGCTGAGCATCAGGCGGCTGGCGGAGACGACAAGGTCATGGCAAGTTGGTTCCCTATGGCACTGAAGGGTGGAGCGCTCTCCTGGCTCCTCAACCTCCCGGAGGGGTCGATCACCTCCTGGGACGACCTGCGTGAGTGCTTCGTCGCCAACTTCCAAGGCACCCGCAACCGCGCCTTTGGAGTGGGTGACCTGCATCGCGTGAAGCAATAGCCGGACGAGACCTTGCACAAGTTCATACAGCGCTTCACGACTGTCCGCCTCAAGATCCCGAGGGAGTCGGATGAGGCCATCATCTCGGCATTCACCGACGGTGTCAGGGACCTCAGGATGAGGGAGGAGCTCGCCATCAACGACGACATGAGCTCGGCTCTAGAGATGTTCAACCTCGCGAACAAGTGCGCGAAGGCCGAAGAGGGCCGTCTCTCACTCCGTGAGCTTCCGGAGGCAGAACCCGAAGACAAGAAGAGCAAGACCAAGGAGACGAAGCGCAAGGCCCCTTGCGGTGCTGGCGGCTGAACCTGAGGCAAAGCGTAGTCGAGACGAGGAGCCCCCCGCGGGAGGGCGACCATTCTGCATCTTCCATGGCAACAATAGCCACAACACCATCGACTGTCAGGAGCTCAGGGTGGTCCATGACAAGCATTTCGGTGGGCGCCCTAGGCGTAGCGACCGTGGCTATGGTCACGGTGGAGGCCGCGGCAGAGGCCGCTGGGACAATCGAGACCCGTGCTAGGTGTGGCGCGACCGGCCTCGGGAGGACCGCTGGCGCAACGAACCTCCGGAGGGGTCATGTCGCGGTCAGCCCCGTGAGGCCCGCCCTCGTGAGGCTGGCCTTCCCCCGCTGCCGCCGCCACCCAGGAGGAAGGAAGAAGACAGGCAAAACGATGGGGCTGGGGACT
Organism: Elymus sibiricus; assembly: GCA_039707655.1. Classification (NCBI taxonomy): domain Eukaryota; kingdom Viridiplantae; phylum Streptophyta; class Magnoliopsida; order Poales; family Poaceae; genus Elymus; species Elymus sibiricus. The sequence continues at coordinate 211,428,165 of CM077665.1, read as the reverse complement.
TTCAGGAGGTTAGGGCAATAGCTTGCATCCTGGGCGGCGCCCAAGCTCCAGCATCGAACCGCATCTTCAAACAGTTCTTGCGGGAGGTGAACGCGGCTCTCCCGAAGCCCGAGCCTGCGCGCCCCCTCAAGTGGTCCCAGTGTGCTATCACCTTTGACTCCAACGATCAACTCAAGTGTTCAGCCATGGCGGGCGCACTCCCCATGCTATGCACGCCTACCATCAGCAATGTCCTCGTCACCAAGACCCTCATCGACGGTGGTGCGGGGCTCAATGTCCTCTCCATCGAGACGTTTGAGACGCTCCAAGTGCCATACGACCAGCTCATGCCAACCAAGCCTTTCTCAGGGGTCACTGACAGCTCCACTATCCCCATCGGGCAGGTGCGCCTGCCCGTCACCTTCGGTGGGCGCAACAATTACCACCCCGAGCTCATCGTCTTTGACGTCGCCCACATCCACCTCCCGTACAACGCGATCCTCGGGTACCCAGCCCTCGCCAAGTTCATGGCGGTGACTCACCATGGCTACAACGTCCTCAAAATGCCGGGGAGTGGCGGCGTCATCACCGTCGCCTGTGATGAGAAGGATGCCGTTTGCTCCCTCGAGCGTGCCTACCATGTTGCAGCGGCCGAGCACTCAGACGACGAAGGAGACGTCCTGCCTCGCGAGGATGTCCCCGAGAAGAAGAAGCAGCTCTTTTCCATGGGGCGCCAGGGGTCTGAAACCTCTAAGGACGGCGCCTCAGGCTTCGCGCTTGGGGCCAAGGCCCCTCCCTCCCTCGCATAGGAAGGCGCGCCCGACGCCTCCCTTGTGTCGGGCTTGGGAGCTTCCACCTGGAAGGCTACCGACCTGACCAGTTAGACGAGGGAGGTGCTTGGGCACAACTTGGAGGCGTGTTCCGACCCGCATCGACCCAAGCAAGGAGCATGGCCAGAGGCGCCAAGTTCGCGAGAGTTCGTCACCAGAGCAATCATGGAGCTTCAGGAAGCACAAGCCATGTGAGACGGGCGCTGCCCTGCACCGCCAAGTGCAGTCGCCGTCGTTGGCCCGGGTGGCATGCCGCGTGTCTGCGTTAACGTACATGGACTCAATAGGGCCGCATCCCAGGACATCTTCTGGGCGTCGCGCGTCGTCCGCGGCGGGGTCTACCCGTGCAACTACGTCCGAATGCCCTTCGGCCTGGCGAACGCGGGCGCCACATTTTAGCGCCTTCCTCAGGCCATGCTCGTGCCTTACCGTGTCAGGCGCCACGAGGTGTTGGAGGAGGAGCCAGGCCCGAGCCAGAGCCTTGAGCCTCGAGAGGCGCCGGGCTCATGAAGGCCGAGCTCATGGAGACTCAAGGCCAGGCTCCGACGACTACCCCGACGCTTCAGCGGTATTGCCGCCAGGTAACTTTTTGGTTTGCTCAATTTGAGGGCGCCCGTCGGGCTGCATTATCCTCGGGCGGTCAGGGCTCATCCCCGCAGTCACGTCGTTTACGCATGTATCAGAACCTTTCATGCATGTGATCTATTTCGTAATATTCCAACCTGCCTGCTCGGTGCTTCGCCACCATGAATGTCGCCGTGCCCTAATGATCGTGCCTTCGACAGACTCATGATTAAGGGCTGGCACGACGTCTGTGCTCGGGTCCGTCCCTGCAGCATTGATAAATCCAAGTGGTCGAGCTTTGTCTCGCGGGCCAGCCCCATGCACGTCACCTCCCATGGCCCTTGGTGCTGCGTCCTCGCATGAGCTAATCGGGAGTGGGTGAGTCAGGGCGCGCGGCACGGTTCTTACAACCACAGCCGTCCTTTCGTCACCGTGGGAGCCTTGTGTCGGGTGTTTTCTCCTCGGAGTTGTCGCACGAGAAGACTGTGCACGGCGTCTGTGCTTGGGTCCGTCCCTGCAGTGTCGACCCCGACCAATGGCTGAGCTCTGTCTGGCGGGCCGGCCCCGTTCACGTCACCTCCTGGGGTCATTAGTGTTCGGCCTTCTCATGCGATGGCCCTTGGAAATACACTCGGCGCAGGTTTCTCCAAAATATATAGGACTTGCAGTGGCGCCCTCTACCGGAAGACTCAGGCACAACCCGCATTTGAGGTAGGGCCTTGTGAGGCCTGAGCTACCTCATGAGTGCCCATATACACCTCCCAGTTCTACCGTGCAGGCCACGCGTACGAACTTAATGGGCTGTACAAGCCCGGGGGGCTCAGGAGCCGGGGCCCCCCATTCCCACGCCCAAGTGGAAGCCCCATGCTCCGCGCTGGCGGACGACACTCTCGCCCAAGCGGCTATGCCCACGCAACGTGGAAGCCCCATGCTCCGCACTGGCAGACGACACTGTCACCCAAGCGGCTATGCCCACACAACGTGGAAGCCCTATGCTCCGCGTTGGTGGATAAACAACTGAGGGCGCCCTAGCGGGTGCATCCAACCTCAGGACGGCCCCTCGCGGCTCCATCTCGCAGCATTCCCTTGGGATGCCCGCGTGAGGGGGTTGCATGGGGGCTACACTCAGGCCAAGCCTGGCGCACGCCACCTCCCCAGGTCCCTGATACCTGGTCTTCACGCGTCCCTCTCAGATGAAAGCTGGTGAGGAAAGGTATGGGAGCCGCTCGTACGTCAAGGGGGACTCCTGAGCATCGCGACTCAGGAGCCTCACTGGTCACATAACCCGTCACCCCTTGGCACCGTCCTGGTGATCCGGACGCCCCAACGGTGATTGAGGTATGCGCAGGACCGGGCCCTGCCGACGAAGAGCTCAAGGTGCTCCAAATCTCCAAGTCAACCCTGTCTTCCCCGCGTTCCCTTCGTGAGGGCTGCTCGTACGTAAGGGGGACTCCTGAGCATCGCGACTCAGGAGCCTCACTGGTCACGTAGCCCCTCACCCCTTGGCATCGTCCTGGTGATCCGGACGCCCCAACGGCGGTCGAGGTATGCGCGGGACCGGGCCCTGCCGACGCAGAGCGCTACAGCAAGCAGGAAGGAAACAAGGCGAGGAAAGAAACCACACAACTGAGCAGTTATTACAAGCATTATAATGTCTCTTGAAATGCAAACAAGTTTAACGCCTCCATGGGGCACGATGAACGTTGCAGGAAAAGACCCAGGAAGAGGAACTAGGAGGGGCTGGTGCCACCGCTCGTACCGACCGCGGTGAGCTCGTCGTCGACATCGCTGCCGTTGCCATCATCGTCACTAACCCTTGCAGCTGCAGGAGGAGGGGGGAACGGCGACGCAGGTGAACTTCTTCAGCAGTGCCTCCACGGCGCCCCCCACGTCCATCGCCGTAGCGGCACGATCCCCAGGATCAACCGGACGGATCACGGAGCCGAAGTTGAAGCTCGGCTCGCGAAGGTAGAGGTGGATGAAGACGCACGTCGCGACCGCGGAGAAGAGGTCGCGACACTCACTCTCCAAGACGTTCTCCACCCTGGCGACGGCACCCTCAAGCACCACGGTGAGCTTTGAAGAAAGCCCCACGAAGCCGCTCTCAGGAGCCACCAGGGGTTCCGTGAATCTCCCCTGGCAGATGGGGACTGCAGTGCCTGGCGGAGCCTAAGTTCGATGGAGGGGAGGGCGTCGAGCTCTGCAGCCTTCCCCTCCTCAGCCGCGGCAAGGGCCTTCTCCCTGGATTCAAGCCGAGCCTTTTCCGCAGCTACCTCCTCCTTCACCCTGTCCAGACGCTCTTGCTCTGCGGCTTGGTTGGCCGCCGCCTTGGACAGCATGGTGTCAGAATCGGCAAGCTTGGCTTCGCAGGCCTTGAGGTCCTCCTCCCGCTGGCGAAGCTGACCTGCGAGCACAGTCTTTTCCTCCTGAAGAGCCTTCAAGCGAACCTCTGCCTCGTTGTGGCGCTTCACGACAGGCGCTGCATCAGCTAGTGTCGCGTCACGAGCTGCCTTGGCTGACGCGGCCTCCTTCCTGCTCTCGGCCGCGGTTGCCTCGGCCTAGCTCCAGACCGCCACGACAGAAGCATCGGCCCGGAGTCACCCGGAGAGGAGCCCCAAGCGCTCCTTCGCGAGGTGATCGTCGGCGCCCCCGAGGGAGCCCCGGACCTAATCCAGAGCGGCATAGGCCCCATCCAGGGGGCCTAAGATGACCAGAAGGCCACGAGTCGGAGACACCAGGGCCCGGCCCGGAGGTGGCGCTTGCACGGCGGCATGAGCCGCCTCTAGGGGGGCAGAAGCATGGAGAGCAAAAGGTGCCGGGGGCTGCGCTACCCCCACAGACAAAGCCGAGACGGACAGTCCCACGGCCAGCTGGCCCTCGGGGGCTTGCCCTTCAGACAGCGGCGCAGACGCGCCCTCAAGGGCAGAAACGGCCTCTCCAACGGGCATCGGGGGCTCCGCGGTCGTGACAGGGAGAGTCGCCCCGCGAGCCTCCTCACCCGCGACATCCGGCGCCTCGTCAGGCGTCGGCAGAGCACCAGGAACGGGCGTCGCATGGGAAAGCACCTTCGTCTTGACGCCCGCCTTCTTCTTCTGCACCTTCAGCACGGCAGCGCTCCTGGTTACCAAGCAAAGGAGGGACCATTAGCACGTAAGCCACCGACAGGCGGCCAAAGCTAAGCAGGATTACTTACTCTTTGACATCAACCCACTTCCTCTTCTTCTCCACTACGACAAAGGCGGGAATGCCATCGCCCTTCTCCAGAGAGGCGCCGCCACGTGGGGGAGCAGGGGCACCGTCCGCAGGGGCCGCGGCCGGAGGGGCCGTTTCGGCCACAAACGCGCCTGCCTCGCCCACAGGCTGCAGCACGGGCAGGGGCGAGGCAGGCGCTTCGGCCACCTTGCTGGCACGGGCTGGGCGCCCCGGAGGAGGCCCGGCCTCGCTTTTCCTTCTGGTCACCCGGCCGGCCGACCGTGCGGCCCGAGGAGTGGACCCCGGCCCCCTGAGGACCCCGGCGAGACGTGGGGGACTTGCAGCAGAAGCCTCGCCGGCGTCGTCGTCGTTTTCAAAGCCGCGGAGATGCGTGCTCCGCGACGGAGGGGACACCTCCTCCAGATCGTCGTCCGCTGTCCCCTCCGAGTTTTCCCCGTCCGCGGTGTCACTGGAGGACACCGCGACCGGGGAACCAGAGCGCTCGGCCGGGGAGAGCCCCAGTTTGTCGAAGATGGGCATCACGGCGACTAGATCGGCCTTGTCGTCACGGCAGTACAACGGGGCATAGGCCTCAGAAAGGTCCCCGGGGTCACCGTTGAGCAGGGTCGCCATAGCCCTCTGCAGTTCCCCGGGGGTCAAACGTGCGGACCGAAGCCTAATGTCATCGCCACTGCCCTAATAGTCCCACATGGGCCTCGAGTGAGACTGGAGGGGCGCCAGGCGCTGCGCCAGGAACTCCTTCACTATCATTCCCCCGGTCAACTTCCTGCCGTTGATATCTCGAGAGATCCACTCCAGGACGGGCTTGGCCCGAGGGTCAGAGAGCTTTGCGGAGCTCCACGCAAGAGTCTTCTCCGGTAACCCCTTCGAAAGATCCTGGCGGGAGATGACACACTTGACATCCAAGAGGACCCAGCGGTGCCTGAAGTTCTCCACCTTCTTCCCGGCCTTCAAGAGCATGTTCCCGCTCTGGACCGCGATGAAGGAGACGCATGCTGACCGCTGCGCGCCGTCATGGAGCTGCAAGCTGAAGAAATGACGGAAGAGGGCCACCGAAGGCTTCACGCCTATGAAGGCCTCGCAGTAAAAGGCGAAGATGGACAAGAGCGGGATGGAGTTGGGCTGGAGATGGAGAGCTAGGATCCCATAGTGCTCAAGGAAGGCGGTGAAGAACTTGGAGAAAGGCGGAACGAGCCCAGAGAAGATGCTATGGAGGAAGAAGGGGTAGGCCGACCTGACCAGGCGGTGCTTCTCCGCGGAGCCGCAACATATCAAGGTCCGCCCCCACTCATTGGTATCATCAGCCGTCAACAGAAACACCGGGGCGAGGTCCCCGTCCTTGGCTATGGTGGATTCTGAGAGCGCCGGCGAGATAGAAGCGGAAGCCGAGGAAGCAAGAAGCGGGAACCATCGAGAAGCCTTTGGGGCCGAGGAAGCAAGAAGGAAGACGGTGCGGTGCTGAGATCTGGTAAGGTCCTCACAAAGGATGGAGATCTAGAAGGAGGAGCAGGAGCGCAGAAGGGGGAAGCAATAATGGCTCAACGCTGGACATCAGGCTTTTGTCAGTTCAGGCAGTTGCTGAGGAGACACGGGACCGGGGACACCCGCGTCCACCCACGCACCGCACGCCAGACCTGGCCCATAGGCAATAAGGGCCCGCGGAGCTCCGGGCCATCTTCTTCGGCTTCCCCTTGAAGCCAACTCGAGCGCGCCTTGGGCCCGGGGGCTACTGTCGGCGTTCTGGATACCGGGGTACCCAGACTTGCCTGCCTGCGGTCCAGGGCATGGCCCACTTGATGGTCCGTACGGCCTTGCGCGGCTTCACTCAAGACAAGACCCTCGCGAGAGTCCCACCCTCGCGAGGATGACAACGCCAAGGCTCCCAGAAGGGGGAGGCCTCCCCAGACCCCCTCCTGAGTGGCGAGATCTCTATGCAATGCTCGGCCTCGGGAGGTCAAGGGGGACGCCAGCCAGGACAGGCGGGCGCCGGAGGGGACAATTTCCTCTTTGGTGCAAAGGAGACAAGGACGAGCGCAGGTTCCCGAGGCGCCCCGCCAAAGGTTTCCATTCCGGTGCAACAAGACCAAGACCCCGAGCTCTGCAGGACGGACGTCATCGCCGAGCCCACCTCTGCATCACCAACAGCTACTTTGCAGGCGAAGACCACCTTTCGTCAGGATAAGATGTACCTCCTGCCCCCCTTCAAATTTGCCCATTGTGGGATCCCTTCCCACCATTGCGATAAGTGAAGAGGACCCGGGCCGCTATAAATACAGGCTAGGCTGCTCTGTAGAGAGGGGATCCGACGCCACCAAAACACACTCGCGAGACAAGTCACCACTGTACTAGTTCATCCACAAACCTCCTCGTGAGGCAATCCACCAAAGGTAGGAGTAGGGTTTTATGCTTCGCAGCGGCCCGAACCTGGGTAAACTCTTGTGTGCAATCTTCTTCCTCGCCATCGAGCGGGTTTATCGCGTTGAGAGCTTGGAGGGGGTGAAGCTGTTAGGGATCTTCGCACACGCCCCTGTGTTCGAACATCCTTGGGTTTTGCGGAGCCCGAAATCCGACAGAGACGACGAACCAGCTGGAGGCCAGGGAGAGGACCCTTGTCGTTGCCGAGGAGAAGGCGGCCGCAGAGCGCGATGCCTTCCCCTTCCTCGAACTCGAGCTTCGCAAGTCGCTGCGCTCCATCTGCAGGGGAGGATTCTGGGAGCCTTTGGCGCCCCCCGAAGCCGACTACGCAGGGCTCTCCTTCAAGCTTACTGAGGTGCTCGAAGGCGCTTCCACCATGGTGGACACCATTTTGGAGAACAAGTGCCGCGATCTTCTTGCCACGGCCATGACGCGGGTCTTGAGCCAACTCTACCTCTGCGAGCCCGGCTTCAACTTTGATGCGGTGCTAGTCCCGGTTGCTCCTGCGTCCCGCGTTGCTGCGGAAGCAGCCGTGAAGGGTCCGGCGGACGCGTTGGTGCAGAAGTTCACCTACATCGCCACCGCCTAGCCCCCGGACGCTGAAGCAAGCGGTTGTGATGACGGCGGCGGCGACATTCACGATGAGCTTGCCGTGGCAAGGACAGTTGGCGACGACAGCCATGGCGACGGGGGCCCTCCTCCTAGATCTTACCCTGCAACATTTCACTTTGCCTTGCAGAGGCGTGAGACTTTGAATTCGCAAGACATTCAGTGCCTGTAATAATTGCTTGAACTTCCTTGAATTTCGTGATTTCCTCCGGTGCCTTGTTTCCTTCCCGCTTGCTTTTGTGCTATGCGTCGGCAGGGCCCAATCCCGCGCATTCTTCGTCCGCCGTTGGGGCATCCGGATCGCCAGGACAAGACCAAGGGGTGAGGGACTACGTGAGTCGTGAGGCCCCTGAGTCGCGATGCTCAGGGGTCCCCCTTGACGTGCGAGCAACACTCACGAAGGAAACATGGCGAAGCCAGGGAATATTTGGGGGCGCCTTAGTGCTCTGCGTCGGCAGGACCCAATCCCGCGCATACCTCGACCGTCGTTTGGGCGTCCGGATCGCCAAGACGAGACCAAGAGGCGAGGGGCTACGTGACCAGTGAGGCCCCTGAGTCGCGATGCTCACGGGTCTCCCTTGACGTCCGAGCGGCGCCCGTGAGGTGAGTTCATACCTTTTCTCACCAGCTTTTACCGGGGAGGGACCCGAGAAGACCAGGTACCAGAACCTGGTAAGGTGGCTCACGCCAGGCCTATCCTGAGCGTAGCCCCCGGCCAGCCCCCTCGCGTGTGCATCCCAGGGGAACGCTGCGTGACGGGGTTGTGCGAAGAGCCGGAGGCCATCCTGAGGTTGGTGCAACCAATAGGGCGCCCTCAGTTGTTTATCCCCCAGTGCGCAGCTTGGGGCTTCCACTGGGCGTGGGCATAGCCGCTGAGCGAGAGTGTCGTCCGCCAGCGCGGAGCATGGGGCTTCCACTTGGGCGTGGGAAGGGAGCTCTGTGTTAGAGTCTCCGGGCATGTACAACCCATTAAGTTCGCACTCATGGCTTGCACGGCTGAACGGAGGAGGTGTATCTAGGCACCCGTGAGCTAGCGCGGGACTCACGAGGCCCTACCTCAAAGGCGGGTTGCGCCTGAATTTTTATAGCGCGAGGCGCGCTTGTAAGACCTGTGGGGTGGGTAACCTGCGCCGAATGAATCTCCGGAGGCCATCGCATGAGAAGGCGAAACACCAACGACCCCAGGAGGTGACGTGTGCGGAGCCAAGCCGCAAGACAGAGCTCAGTTGTTGGGTTAATCGACGCTGCAGGGACGGACCCGAGCACAGACGTCGTGCCCAGTCTTCTCATGCGACAAACCTGAGGAAAGACACCCGGCGCGCGGCTCCCGTGAAGGCGAAGCGCCGAACATCGGTTATTGGAACCGGGCCGCACGCCCTGACTCACCCACACTCGATTAGCTCACGCGAGGACAAGCACCAAGGGCCTCGGCGAGGTGACGTACACGGGGCTGGACCGCGAGACAGAGCTCAGCCGCTTGGATTTATCAACGCAGCAGGGATGGAGCCTAGCACGGACGCGGTGCGAGCCGTTAATCATGAGGCGGTCGAAGACGGGGTTGTAAGGGCGCGGCGACATTCATGGTGACGAAGCACCGGTCATGCAGTTGGAATACTTAGGAAATTCATTAAGTGCAGAATTAGTTTGATGCATGCGCAAAACGATACAGTTGCGGGGGCGGGCCCTAGCAGCTTGAGGATGGTGCAGCCCGAGGGGCGCCCTCAATTGAACGAACCAAAAGTCACCTGGCTTCGGCTCTGCTGAAGCGTTGGGGTAGTTGTCGAAGCTGGATCTTCACGAGCTTGAGTGCTCCATTGGCTCGAGGGGCTCGCGAGGGTCTGGGATTTCCGGAAGATCCTCGTGGCATCGGGCCTCATGAGACGCGAGGACGGTCTGCATGAGGCACTGGTACGTAGCGCCCGCGTTCACGAGGCCGAAGGGCATGCAGATGTAGCTGCAGGGGAAGCCCCCGCTGCGTCCGACACGCGATGGCCAGAAGAGCCCCTATGATGAGGACCTGTTGAGGCCCGGGATGTTGACGCAGACGCGCAGCCTTCCGTCGGGGACGGCTGCCGCATCGGGCGGCGCAGGGCGGTGCTCGCCGCGCAGTGCCTGCGCCTCCTGAAGCTCCCTGATCGCGTTGGTTATGAACTCTCTTGCTCCTGGCGCCTCACGCCTTGCTTCTTGCTTGTGGGGGCGCACGTCAAAGCACGCCTCCGAGTGGTGCCCGAGCACCTCCCCGGTCGCGTCGGTCAGGTCGGTAGATTTCCAGGTGCAAGCCCCGAGCCTGCCCTAAAAGAGGCGCCGAGCGCGCCTTCCTATGCGAGAGGGAGAGGCGCCCCAGCGGCAGACGCAGGGCCTGAGGCGCCAGCGGTGGAGGTCCCAGCCCCCTGGCGGCTCTTAGGGAGGAGCTGCTTCTGCTTCTTCCGGGTGTCCTCGGGAGGCAAGACATCGCCCTCGTCGTCAGAGTTTTCAGCCGTCGCAGCCTGGTAGGCACTTTCGAGGGAGCAGACTGCATCCTTCTCGTCGCAGGCGACTGTGATGACGCCGCTGCACCCTGGCATCTTGAGGATGTTGTAGCCATGGTGGACTGCCGCCATGAACTTGGCGAGGGCATGGTACCCAAGGATGGCATTGTACGGGGGGCCGATGTGAGCGACATCGAAGTCGATGAGCTCAGTGCGGTAATTGTCGCGCCTGCCGAAGGTGACTGGGAGGCGCACCTACCCCAGTGGTGTGGTGGAGCCGTCTGTCACTCCTGAGAAGGGTGTTGCCGGCATGAGCTGGTCATAGGGCACCCGGAGCGTCTCAAAAGTCTCAACAGAGAGAACATTGAGCCCAGCGCCGCCGTCGATGAGGTCTTGGTGACGAGGACATTGCTGATGGTGGGTGTGCAGAGCAAAGGGAGCCCGCATGCGGCGGCTAAGCACTTGAGTTGGTCCTTGGAGTTGAAGGTGATGGCCCACTTCGACCACTTGAGGGGACGCGTGGCCTCGTGCTTCGGGAGGGAGGCGTTCACCTCACGAGAGAACTGCTTGAATATGCGGTATGAGGCTAGGGCGTGAGCCCCTCCTAGGATGCAGGCGACCGTACGGGGATCCTGGAAGCCCCCAGCCCCATCGTCCCGCCGGTCGACTTCGTTCCTCCTTGGCGGTGGCGGCAGCGGAGGAAGTCCGGCCCTGTCCCGAGGATGGGCCTCCTAGGGCTCGTCACGCCAGGATCTGTCACGAGGCTCGCCACGCCAGCGGTCATCGCGAAGCTGGTCGCACCAGTCCTGTCGTGAGTCGCGGTTGTCCCGACGGCCTCCACTGCAGCCTCCTCCACAGCCGTAACCATGGCCACCGCGCTTGGGGTGGCGATCGAGGCGCTCATCACGGATCTCCCTGAGCTCTTGGCAGTCGCTGGTGCTGTGGGTGTTGGTGTAGTGGAAAATGTAGAACGGGCGGTTGCTCTTGAGGGGTTCTTTCTGGTCTCGACTACTCTTTGCCTCGGGCTCGGCTGCCAGAACGGTGGGGTTCTTGCATTTTACCTCCTTGGACTTGGCCTTCTTATCTTCATGGTCTGCTCCGAAAGCTCACGGAGGGAAAGGCGGCCTGCCTCGGCCTTTGCGCACTAGTTCGCCAATTGAACATTTCCAGGCTAGAGCACAGGTCGTCGTGAATGGCGAGCTCCTCTCACATCCAGAGATCCCTGATGCCATCAGTGAACGCCAAGATGATGGCTTCATCCGACGCCTTCGGGATCTTGAGGCGGACGCTCGTGAAATGATGTATGTACTTGTGCAGGGTCTCTCCCTCCTGCTGCTTCACGTGCCGCAGGTCGCTCACCCCTGGGGGACGGTCCAGGGTGCCCTGGAAGTTGGCGGTGAAACGCTCGCGAAATTCGTCCCAGGAGGAGATCGGTTCCTTCGGGAGGTTGAGGAGCCAGGAGCGTGCGCCATCCTTCAGAGCCATGAGGAACTAGTTCGCCATGACCTTATCTCGGCCACCTTCTTCCTCGATGCTCAGCGAGTAGAGCTGGAGAAACTTTGTGGGGTCGGCGGTGTCGTCGTAGCGTGGAGGGAGGTCCGGCTTGAACTTGCTGGGCCAGACAACGCGGCGCAGCTTCGAGGTGAAGGCACGGTAGGCCGCTTCGCTCTCAGGCACAGCATGGACGGGAGGAGCCTGGTCTTGATGTCCATCCACCGCAACCTCCAACGGTGCACGAACCTGATGATGGCGCTGTGGCGGTCGGAGCGCCAGTGCGTCACCTTGCGGCCGCGGCACCACCTGGCAGGTTGCCTCGTCTCGTGCGTGCGCTGGTGCCGCGCGTGGCTAGTCGCGGGGGCGCGCTTTGCGCCTGGGCTCGAGGTTGGCGCTTTGCAGGGATGGAGGAGGGGGCGCGCCGTGGGCCATGTCGCCCGCCTGGAAGGCTGGGGACAAAGCGAGTGGGAGGACATCGGGGCTTTGCCGGTGGCGTCGACGAGCTCGACGATGCGGCCAAGCCAGTCTTCGTAGCGGTCGTTGGTGGGGCGGTAACGCAGCAGCTCGCACGCCATGAGCAGCACAGTCGGTGTGTTCGCTGGTCCGCGGCGGGAGTGGTAGAACGACACCGTGGCAGGAACAGGGGACGGAGTGGCGGTGTAGCCGTCACGCTGCATGGAGGGTGGCAGCGATGAGTCCTGTTGCTCTTTAGCAGCCAGGTCGGTGGCAGCGCTGGCTGCCGGAGAGGTGGAGCGGCGCGGGACGCCGCAGCACTCGGGCACCGTCTGGGCGACGCGAGCGGCCCAGCGCTCGGCACAAACTCGGCGGGCGTCGGGCATGGGAGCAACGGAGTTGAGACGAGGTGAAACCGGAGAGAGATTTCGCCACGCCCCTACCTGGCACGCCAAATGTCGGAATTGGGGCTCCGCAAAACCCAAAGAGGTTTGAACACTGGGGCGTGTGCGAAGATATCAACCGGCTCGAAGTCTCATGCATGTCACCCTACGGCCTAGTTGCGTCAAATAAGTGTGAGCGGGGAAGGAGATGGACTCAGAGATTTACCCAGGTTCGGGCCATCTTGCGGTGTAAAACCCTACTCCTGCTTTGTGGTGGATTGGCCTCACGAGGAGGCTGAGGATGAACTAGTACAGTGGTCCGGTGGCCTCGCGTGGGCTCTTGGTGGTGATGAACTGGTGTCTCCAACCTGCCTTCTATGATGGGAGCTAGTCCCTCGTTATAGGGGCCATTGTCCTGTTCCCTTATCGCACAGGCGGGAATGGATCCCACAACGGCCAAATTTGAAAGGGGACAAGAAATACATCCTATCCTGACTAAAGGTGGTCTTCGCCTGCAAAGCTTCCGGGTGTGACGCAGTGGTGGGCTCGGCGATGACATCCGTCCTGCCGAGCTCGTGGTCTCGGTCCTCTTGCACTAGGAAGGAAACTTTTGGTGGGTTCCTTGGGAACTCGTGTACGTCCTTGTCTTCTTAGCACGAAACAGAAAAACTGTCTTCTCTCTGCGCCCTCTGGCGCCCGCCTGGCTTGGCCGTCAGAACCCATGCCAGCCCGGCCTCACGAGGCCGGGTACTTGCATAGGAATCTCCGCTCCTCGGGAGGCGGACCGGGGGGATGCCGCTTCTCCGGAGGTCTTGGAGTTGCTCTCCTCGCGAGGCGGGGGCTCTCGCGGGGGTCTTGACTTGAGGGGCTCGTTGCGGGGCCATACCGGGCCGTCGTGGTGGGCCACGCGCTGGGTCGTAAGCAGGCAGGTCTGGGTACCCCGATCCCAGAACGCCGACACCTGGTGCTCTACTTGGCGGCCATCCCCCACTCGGCCAGCGCTGCGGTCGTGGCAGTCTGAGAGGAGCGCGCGGCGCAGGTGCGAAGCAAGGCGGCCCGTGCGGGGGCACGCAACGCTCACTGCCTCAGGATGGCGCTCCTGAGGTCCTCGTCACTTCATCAACCCTCGGGTCACAGGAGCCCTTCGCGCTCCACGCGGAGCAGGGAGACACCAACACCTCATCCCTTGTCGAGCACCTAGTGTACTACGTCAGCACCGTGCTGCGCGACGCGCGCGCGCTACCCTATGCAGCAGAAGCTCTTGCTCGCACTCCACGTCGCCTCAAGGAAGCTGCAGCACTACTTCCAGGGCCACCCCATCAAGGTCGTCTCCGCATACCCCCTGGAGAAAGTGCTGCGCAGCTCCAACGCTGCTGGAAGGGTTGCGGAGTGGAACATCGAGCTGCAGGCTTTCCACCTGGAGTTCAACACAACTAGGGTCATCAAGGGCGCAGCCCTCGCTGACTTCGTGGAGGAGTGGACGGACGCTCCTGACCGGGGTCTGGCTGAGGGCCAATCCCTCGCACCTGGCGATGAGGTGCCCGACGGCTGGGTCATGCACTTTGACGGAGCCTTCGCACGGCGGGGCGTGGGGGATGGAGCAGTGCTCATCTCCCCGACCCAGGACAAGCTCTACTAGGCCGTGTAGCTCTGCTTCCAACATGGCGAGAAGGTCTCCAACAACATCGCGGAATATGAGGGCTTGATCGCTGGTCTCAGGGCCGCCTCCGCCCTGGGGGTCAAGCGCCTCACCATCAAGGTCGACTCCCAGCTCCTCGTCAACTTTTCCAACAAGGAGTACAAGCCGATGGACAAGCACATGGAGGCATACTTGGAAGAGGTACGTAAAATTGAAAAGTGTTTCCAGGGCTTGGAATTGCAGCAAGTCCCGCGCGGCGTGAACAAGGAAGCATACGACATCGCCAAGAGGGCGTCGCGCCGCGAGCCTCAGGAGCCTGGCGTCTTTGAGGAGAGGCTCTACAAGCCATCGGCGGCACCCCCGGCCGCAGGCCTGGCGTCGCTTTTGGAGGAGCTACCACCGGCCCCATCTTCAGGCGCCCCGACCTGTGGTCCGGCCTCAGGAGCCCGACTGCTCCAGTCGCTGGAACCTCAGGCCAGCGACTGGACAGAGGAGTTCAAGGTGTACCTGCTCCACGGCGCCTTGCCGGAGAAGGAGGAGGACGCGGAGCGCGTGGTCCGCTAGGCCACTGATTATTGTTTGCAGGACGGTGAGCTGTACCGCAGGCGCCCCAATGACGTCTCGCTGCGGTGCATATCCGAGGAGCAGGGGTGACGCTGCTGGCCGACATCCACGGCAGCGATTGCGGGCACCACTCCTCGTCCCGCACCCTCGGGGGGAAGGTGTTCGCAGCGGCTTCTACTGGCCCATGGTGTTCCACGACGCCACCGAGCTTGTCCGATCCTGCGAGGCCTGCCAATTCCACGCCAAGAAGATTCATCAGCCCGCGCAGGGCCTCCAAACTATCCCGCTCTCCTAGCCCTTCGCGGTCTGGGGGCTGGATATACTGGGGCCTTTCCCTCGGGCGGCCGGCGTTTACTGCTACCTCTACGTCGCCATTGACAATTTCACCAAGTGGGCGGAGGTGGAGCCCGTGTGCACCATCCCTGCTGGCTCGGCCGTCAAGTTCATCAAGGGCCTCGTGAGCTGCTTCGGTGTCCCCAACCGTATCATTACCGATAATGGCTCACAGTTTACAAGCAGCCTCTTTAGAACATATTGTGCTAACCTTGGAACGCAGATATGCTACGCTTCAGTGGTTCACCCACGGAGCAACGAGCAGGCTGAGCGTGCCAACGCGGAGGTCCTGAGGGGCCTCAAGATGAGGAGCTTCAAGAAGAAGCTTGAGGCTTGCAGTACGGGTTGGCTCGGTGAGCTGTAGTCCATGTTGTGGTCCATCCGCACCATCGGGACTAAGCTCACCGGCGAGACCCCGTTTATCCTCGTCTACGGGGCTGAGGCGGTCCTCCCGCATGAGGTCAAGCATCGCTCCCCACGGGTCTTGGCATTCGACGAGGAGCGTCAGGATGCCTCGCGGGGAACAGATCTCGTGCTCAGGGAGGAGGCCCGCCGCCAAGCCTCGATCCGCGTAGCAAGGTACCAACAGGCACTGCGGCTCTACCACTTCCGTAGCATCCGCTCCCGGACCCTCGAAGTTGGGGACCTCGTCCCGAGGCGGGTCCTCTCCAGGGAGGGCTTGCACCAGCTCTCGCCCGAGTGGGAGGGCCCATTCAGGGATGCCCGTGTCTCCAGGCCTGGCGCCGTACGCTTGGAGACGCAGGACGGGGTCCACATCCAGAATGCCTGGAACATACAGCACCTCCGGAAGTTCTACCCGTAACACTCTCACGTAATAATGAGTGGGCCATATATGCCGAGGGTCCCCTGACAACGCGGAGGGCCCCCCACACACGCCCAAGTGGAAGCCCCATGCTCCATGCTGGCGGACGACATGGTCCTCCAATGACTATGCCCACGCCTAGTGGAAGCCCGATGCTCCGAGCTGGTGGGAAGACTAGCTTAGGTGCCGGACGCGGGTGTTCATTGCTATCTTTTGTAACCAAATTTGCCATTTTTTGGAATGAACTCGAAGTTTTCACATCTCTATTCGAAAAAGGGGTGGGAATTTTTCTCCTTGCAGTGTTTCCCGTTTTGATGTCCCGTTTTTAAAAGGTTTGGCACCTGCCAGATTTCTTGGACACAGTGTGCACCTCGCCAAAGCTTTGGCGTCCTAATCCTCGCGCGACGCTCTCGAGCGAGCCAGCAGGCTCATGTTGCCATAGGCCCCCGGCCTCAGGAGCGCTCATCCCCTGGCATTGTTGGGCATCGCGACCTGGCATACCAGCGACGATCGACCCTCACTCGGGGGCTCCAACCAAAAATGGTCGCTGGGAGGAGGACGACCAAGGAAAGGGAAATCACGATTTGGCTCGTTATCAAGTAACCCTAACAATATGTAAAGCGCGTTTTCAGCATCGCCGAAGGATGCAGTGCCTTGAGCAGGCACCTCTGGAGGACGCGATTCCTCGAAAACCCACCAGGAACTTCGCGAGCAGCGGGCACCTCTCGAGGTCCCGAAGCCATCATATCCACAAGGAAGACGCTTCTCCGATGCCCCAGCTGCACCTCAAGAGGCAGGAACCCGCCACGAGTACACCGAGCTAAGTTGTCCTAATCACGACAAGCAGGAACTTTCAATTGGTAGCAACATGAATACTACAGTATGAGATGAAAAACACTAACATAAAGGCGCAAGCGCCATAGTTCATTACACGCCCCCACGGGGCCCTCCATGATTCTTGAAGCAGGAAGTAAAAAAACAAAAGGCGGCCCCCCGAGGACCGCCGCTCCTGAGGCCTGGCTCCGGCGCCGCCCGTGCTCAGTCAGAGTCCTCCTCCTTGACGGGGGCACGACGACATGGCGGCTCGACAGTATTCGGGGCAGGGGCACGACGACGCGACGGCTTGCCGCCCTCCTTGGTCCGGGCGCGCAGGCGTGGCGGCTCGTCGTAATCGTCGTCGCTCGAGCTTCCCCCGGAGGAGGCGTCGCTACTACTGGAAGTGCTGCGGCCGTCGCCAAGGTCAAGTTCACCGCCGAGGACGCCGCCGCCGCGATGGCTGTCGATGGCAGAGACGTCGTCGCTGTCGCCGACGTCGCCCACCGGGCAGCACCCCAAGCGCCTGCCGTCATCCCCGAAGATCTTGACAAAGAGCGTTGCCGCACCGTCACGCTTGAAATTGAGGGTACGCCTCCCCTGCAAGCCGCGAGCGTGGGCGATCGCCTGCCACCCGCGGTTCAGGAAGACGTAGCCTGCGGGAGTGACCTCGACCTCCACCCACGAGGCCTCGCTGCAGCAGCCATCGGCCTGCAGCCAAAGGCAAGCAGGGCCTCCGGCCGGAAGCGCCTCCACAAAGAAGCACGGGAGCTGGATCCAGGTGATCGCCGGCCTCTCCGCCCACACCACGAACTCCTGGGCCGTGTCGGCCGAGTGGAATCACGGGCGGGGCGGCCGGACGCCCATCACAAGCTTCCCCCCTCGGCTACGGGTGGCACGGCTACTACAGCCGCCTGCGCGGGAAGGAGCCTTCCCACGACTGCCGGAGGTAGCGCCGACACTCACGAGGGTGCGCCCGCACCCCCGGGGGACCACTGCCGGCGTCGCGGTGTACTTACAGGGTCGGCCGCGGCCCCTCTGGGGCGGCGGCGAGCCCGGTCCCTCCAGGAGGGTCTTCCCTTTCTCGGCGGAGGAATACCTCCTCACTGGCGCCATGCTTGCGGAAACGTTGGCTTGGAGTGAAGAGGCAAGAAGATGAAGACGGGCTAGGGCCTCGGTCTCCCTCGCCCACTTATAGTTAATCGGAGGCCAACCGGCGTCCCTCCGCATTCTGGATAATGATGGCCCCGCGACACGCGCTAGCGCTTGTCAGTCGGGGCGGTTGCCGAGGCGACATGGGGAAGTCGAGGCGTCCGCGCCCCGTCGTGCGCCACGCATCGAGCCTGGCCCGCAGGCGATTGGGGCCCGCGACGCTTCGGACTTCCTTCCTTGGCTTCGCCCCGAAGCCAACCTGAGCGCGCCTTTGGCCCGTGGGATACTGTCAGCATTCTGGGAACGGGGGTACCCAGACCTGCCTGCCTGCGGCCCAACGCGTGGCCCACAGTTGATGGCCCAGTACGGCCTGGCAGCCGGCCCCTCAAGACAAGACCCTCGTGAGAGCCCCAGCCTCGTGAGGGGAACATCGCCAAGACCTCTAGGGGAGCGGTGCGCCCCAGGCTGCCTCCCGAGGAGCGGAGATTCCTATGCAATGCCTGGCCTCATGAGGCGGGGATGACGTGAGCCATGACGACCAAGGCCAGGCGGGCGCCAGCGGGCTCAGAGGGGACAGTTTCCTCTTTGGCACTAAGGAGGCAGGAACGGACGCGGGTTCCCAAGGAATCCCCCAAAGGGTTCCATTCCAGTGCAACAAGACCAAGACCACGGGCTCGGCAGGATGGAGGTCATCGCCGAGCTGACCTCTGCGTCATGCCCAGAAGCTTTGCAGGCGAAGACCACCTTTAGTCAAGATATGGTGTACTTCTTGTCCCCTTTCAAAACTGGCCGCTGTGGGATCCCTTCCCGCCTGTGCGATAAGGGACGAGGACCAGGGCCGCTATAAATAGGGACCAACACCCACCGTAGAAGGGAGAGAGAGAGAGATCGATCCATCCTCACCCAAGAGCCCTCGCGAGGTCGCTCAACCACTGTACTAGTTCATCCCCAAACCTCCTCGTGAGGCCAATCCACCAAAATCAGGAGTTGGGTCTTACCGCAAGGTGGCCCGGACCTGGGTGAATCTCTGTGTCCATCTTCTCGTTCGCTGGCACGCATTCGACGAGGCTTGGCTGTGGGGTGGTGAGCTCGAGACTTGAGCTGGGAAGGATCTTCGCACACGCCCAAGAGGTCGAACCTTCTTGGGTCTGCGGAGCCCGATTTCCAACAGGTGCCCGCCGCTGCACGCATTTGAACCTGACGGGACGGGACTGCCTGTCAGTGAAACAGAGGAAACAGAGGGGATGACTGGTGGGGGCCATCTGTCATCTCCCACCTCCGGCCTGATCGGGGAGGAGCTCACCGGCGACCGATTGCTGCGCGGGTGGTACCAACTGACTCAGGGGAGAGCCGTGGTTCTGGGGGTGGTGCAGTCAACCGTCGGAGTGGCCCGGTTTGCCGGTAGTGAGCGAGTACGACGGAGGGGATTCGGGAGGGGGGTCCCCCGGTCGTCACCGGCTGCAAACAATGAGAGGGAGAAGGGGAATCACACCAGGGTGGCTAGGGGGATCCATCAGAAGAAGAAGGAGCACCAGAGAGGGCATGTGCAACGAGATCGATGGGAGTCCGCGGCGGCGGAGCTCGGGTCCGATCCGAGCGTAGGGGCTCGTGGGGTTGATGTGGGAGGAGCGGGCGCTCGATTGGGGGACAAAGGAGGCGATCAGAGGGGAGCGAGGGTCACGGGGTGGCCTTAAAGAGCCCAGGTGCTGGCGCACCATGGTCCGAGGTCTGGCGAGGTTGTGGTCATCTCTAGCATGCCTGGGGGTTCTCCAACTTGTGTCTGCGTCCTTCGTGGACTTGGTCCCGGACCAGGGAAGGAAAGACAGGGAGCGGGGGAGCGCTGATGCGTCGCGCATGCAAGGGCACTCACTGGTGCGCTGGGGCGACCATGGCGCGCGTGTTAGGAGGCCTCTAGAGGGGGAGAGTGGATGGGGTCCGTGGTGTTGCATGTCCCACACGTCGACACAAGGCTGCTGGCGAGAGGGGGGAGCCCGAGGTGGTCGGGGCCTCGGAATGGGAGCGGCTACAGTGCGGCTGGGCACTGTAGCTCGCTGCAGAGTGCCCATATGGACGGCATGGTCATGTCCCCATGCGCTCTGGGTCGCCTAACCTTGTCCACTAGCTCTCGGGGCCTTCTGAATGTGCCCTTGTGCGCAAGGAATCTAGGAGAGAGGTGGTAATAGAGAGTAGAAGTGAAGAAGCGCTAGACAAGGGCTGACCAGAGAGGTAAATGGGGGGTTTTACCCCATCAATCCTTGAGCAATGGCCATGCAAACTTTACTCGGGGTATAAGGGAACAACCTGGTGATGTGGTAAAAATTTGGGACCTAGGAGAAATAGGGAAGAGGTGAAAACAGTAACTTTTAGTAAAGACCAGAAGGTGTTTGATGCAAGTTTGAGCTAGCCAAATGATTCTCCTTGCTATGAAACTTAACAGGAGTTAATTATAGATAGAAATGAGGTTGATCACCAATTTGGGATTATATGATCAAAGTTGCCAATGCAAACTTTATAAACCCTAGAATGGGCAAAAATGGTTTTGCTTAGATCTAGTCATGCAATTCTTTTGTCCTTGATGCACCACTTGGTGTGGTGGCATCACTTGCGGATTAGAGCATGCCCAAAAAGTTTGGGACGAATGGGGAAACTTGATAATGCAAAAATTCCCAATTCTAGAAATCAACATAAATGGGTTTGAGGGGATTTGGACAAGTGGATCTGTTCTTCTTGATGCACCACTTGGAGTGGATGCATGATTAGAGGATTAGAACATTTCCACAAAGTTTGAGCACAAATGGAGGCACTTGGCAATGTAAAGTTGCTAAAGTTTGTACCTGGACAGAGATGGTTTTGGGGTAGTTTTGTGAACCAAAATTATTGTGATTGAGATGAAACTTGGCAAGATGATCACATATGGCTTATGTGACATGCTAGAATTTTCTTGGATTTATTTGAGTACATTTCTTATAGAAATATTTCAAATACTTGAAATAAACAGAAAGGGTTTTGAAGGGTTTTGTCCAATATTTTGAACATGACCATGTGTTGAAACTCTTATATATGGAAAATATGTCCACTGAGTTTCCCTAAATTTTCTCAAATACTTTGAAAGCATAAAAATAATTTTTCCCTATAAAAGACCATTTCTGGCCTCAAGAAAAAGCATTTAAATAAAATATGAAAATAATCTTTGAAAATAATATTTGATGGTTTGGGAAGTCTTATATATGGTAGGTTCCAAATAAAGTGTTTGGGGAAAAACATTCACCCGAATTTGAGGACTTGTATTACAAACCTCAATTCAGGGGTTTTTGAAAACCTAATTTAAATAAATGTTTTTTGGTGAAAATAATATTTTATAGAAATTGTTTTATGTCCTAGACACATGGCATGATCATTGGGCAAGGATTTGGATCAAGGAGATAAGTTTTGAAAGTAGAAGGAGTTTTATGAATTAAAACACAAGCAAGCAAACAAGCAAACAACAATCAAGTCAACCATCACAAACACACAAAAAGTTTTTGTTGCCCTAATTTTTAAGTCGTGTTAACTAAGTCATGAGGCAAAACACAGGGTGTGATAGTGGTGAAGTTCCTTGCAGAGCTTCATGGATTCCTTAATCAGGTTGTGAGCCAGACTGTCAGCAGAGAGGCAGAAGTAGGTCTGGAACCTGAGTGGTGTGCCATCCTCCTTGGATGGGACCAACGTCGAACTCTCGCCAATATCATCCTTCCTGAAAGGTAGGTAGCGAGTAGCTGGCTCGTCAGCCATCTCTGGGATGATGTTTCGAAGGTGGATAAGTGCCTTGCGTGCAGTTGTCTCGACTGCAAACGCCAAGGTCTCCATCTGTGGTCCTTCAAAGAACCAACTCATCGGGGAGTTATTTGCCTTCATGACCACGTGAACGTGGTACTCCTTCGTGATGGCATCGACCCAGTGCTCGTGGTAGAGGAAAACGGGAGGTCAGCGAAACTGGTACTTCTCCAGGCTGTCCCCAAGGAGTTGGGGAAAGCCGGATGGTAGGAGGTCCTTGTGTACGACGGCCATCTACAAAGGTTTTAAGGGGAGGGGAGTCAGTAAAGTTTGAAATGAGACTAGGAAAGTTAAGAAGTGCATAAACTCCTAAGTATAGACACTAGTTGTAGTTTTTGAAAGGGGTTTTATACTAACTAACGTCCATGCTAACTAAGGCTCTGATACCATCTCTGTGGTGACCCCGACTCATAAGTCGTGATAACTGAATGCCCATGTACAATGATCCCAGAGATCAATGCTCATTGAACACACAGAAGCTGAATAACAAGAGTCTTACGTCTATACATATCGTCTTACACAAATAAAGACCATCAAGGTCAAGTCTTACATAGGTAGGGCCATGAAGGCCGAATAACAAACATAAACTCGCAGCGGAAATCTTGAAAGATAGCGTAGACCATGCCATCTGCCTTAACCCTACAAGCATTCTGACTAGGAAGCGTCCTAATTTGCATGTTTATCATCAATTAAATAACAAGTGGCAAGCCAATGAGTACTTTGAATGTACTCGCAAGCAACCCATGTTTTGGAACAAGGTGTAACAATTCATGATATAGCACTAAGTAGGTAATTTTGCAGAAAGCTAATTTTGGAATGCAATGACATGTCCTATCATCTTGTAAGCATGCATCATGAGGTCGCAAGTATTCATATGAACAGGTTACATATATCAATATGAACAAGGTTTGAACATCTCATGTTCAATCATCATGTCAAGTCATCCGACTTAACTCAAGTATACCTTTCCCACACACTCACACACGGTTTTTGAAAACAATGGATGTAGCCCAAGAGCGGTCAACCAACTGTCCTTAACCATGGACATGGCTATTCAAATCATTTTACACTCTGCAGAGGTTGCACACTTTCGCCACAAGACTCGGCTAACTTCCGTGTCATCCACGACTCGCGGTATATTACATACTCGGGGTAAGCACCCGAACAAAGAGTCCACTCGTTGGTGCCCATCCCGCATGATGTACATCACAAGTACCATCCATGAGGGGACCAACGGTGTGCCAAGTGTCTGTCAAAACAGCCCATGGTCGTCCTAACAGGCATGACCCCTTGTCGAGAGTGACCACGTCACTCCCGCCACTAATAATGCGGGCTCTCTGCTAGCATCGACCAAGATAATAAACAAAGCCCCGTCCCATAAGGGGTATCGTGGTTGTACATGTAAGGTTGGAGTAACGGTTGCAACTTAAACCAATCCGTTTTCGAAAACAACACACTCACTTGCCTTGGTGCACCACTTCTTTATCAAGAGGTCACCTAGCTCAACATCTCCCTCGGGCATTAGTGTCACCCGACGGGGTTTTGAAAGTACTTTTATTTCCATCACCATGCATATCCCGTCCCACTTGCGTAGCATCTACTAGTAACCTATCTACTTCCCACCCGCATAACCCTCATAGGAAGGTAGGGTTATGCAAAATGCAAGTGTCAACCAGTAATGCTTCTGTGGCCAACCCAACAAGGTTGTCACCACACCATCGACGTGCTCTTTCATGTAACAAGTAAGGTACTATAATGCCACGCATAAAAATAGTTTCACAACATGGTCAAAGGGCTGCTTGCCTGGCTCAACAAAGTCCTTAGGGTCTTCAAATGCCTCTGGTCCAGCTCCTTCGTCAACTTCGTAATCTAACGGCACAAGTAACGGCACACAATAAGACAATAGCACAAAATAGGAAAATAAAAGCCCTCAGAAAAATGTCAAACCATTTAAAAAAAATACTAGGTTGGAAACTAAAAATACAAAAATTACTAGTTTCTGGATTTGGTGTATAAAAGTGGTGAAAAAGCATTTTTGCAGTGGTTTTGAATATTCAAAAGAAGGTTTTAAATACAAACAGTACATAAATTATTTTCAAAATGATGCACAAGTGGCATCATTAAATAGGTTGGATTTTAAAAAAAAATTACAAAGTTGAATCATTGGATTTGGAGGAATATTTATTTCTATGGAATTTTGGGAAATCAAAAAGAAAAAGAAAAGGAAAATGACACTGTGCCTTTGGGCCAAAAGTGGCTGACCGAACCGGCCCAGCTAGCGAAACCGGCCCGAGCGAGCTAGCCAGGTTCAAACCCGACAGGCGGGGCCCAACCACCAGAGAGAGAGGGAGGGGGCGAGAGAGAGGTGCGGATGACAGGCGGGGCCCGCCTGTCATCCCCGACCTCGCGACTAGAGAGGGAGGCGTTCTCACCGGCGATGGCAGGGGGTACGACAGGGGTCGAGGACGGCAGGAATGGACTCGGGGGCGAGCCGCCGTTCGAGTGGTGGCGTAGATGGTCAGAGGGAAGCAGTGGTCCGCAAGCGACGATGTCGCGCGGCGGAGGAGCTTCCGGAGGTGGTCGTCGGGGCCGTTTCCAGCAGCAAACTGCACGGAAGAGGGATGGTTCCACGTCAGGAGATCAAGGGAGTAATGAGGGAAAGAAATGAGAACTGGAGGAGCTCCTCACCATGAGATCACCGGAGGCCCGAGGCGGGGGAGCTCCGGTCGATCTCGAGCTGTGGGGCGTTGGGGGCTTAAGTGGGGCCTCGGGATGGTCGATTAGGTGAGAGAGAGGGGGTCCAGAGGGGGGACAGGTTCGGGGGTTCGCTCTTTATAGGCCCGCGGCGGCATCCTATGGACAGCACGCACGGAGGGGCGAGGGCGTCGTCAGAGGCCGTTCTGGCGCTCTGGGGTGTGCCTGAGGTGCTTGTGGACGCGGTCCGGTGCTGGGGAGAAAGAGAGGGGAAGCAAGGCGTGCTTGATACGTCCATTTTGCATCATGCTTTTATATCGATATTTATTGCATTATGGGCTGTTATTACACATTATGGTACAATACTTATGCCTTTTCTCTCTTATTTTACAAGGTTTACATGAAGAGGGAGAATGCCGACAGTTGGAATTCTGGACTGGAAAAGGAGCAAATCTGAGATACCAATTCTGCACAACTCCAACAGTCCTGAAAATCTACGGAGAATTATTTTGGAATATATAAAAAATATTGGGCGAAGAATATACCAGAGGGGACCCACCAGTCAGTCGAAAACCAGGGGCCGTGCCCTACCCCCCTGGGCGCGCCCCTGTGACTTGTGGCCCACCTGGTAGGCCTCCGGTGCCCATCTTCTGCTATATGGAGGGTTTTGACCTGGAAAAAATCATAAGGGAGCTTTCGGGACGAAGCGCCGCCCTCTCGAGGCGGAACTTCGACAGAACCAATCTAGGGCTCCGGCGGAGCTGTTCTGCCGGGGAAACTTCCCTCCCGGAGGGGGAAATCGAAGCCATCGTCATGACCAATGATCCTCTCATCAAGAGGGGGTCAATCTCCATCAACATCTTCACCAGCACCATCTCCTCTCCAAACCCTAGTTCATCTCTTGTATCCGATCTTTGTCCCAAAACCTCAGATTGGTACCTGTGGGTTGCTAGTAGTGTTGATTACTCCTTGTAGTTGATGCTAGTTGGTTTACTTGGTGGAAGATCATATGTTCAGATCCTTAATGATAATTAATACTCCTCTGATTATGAACATGAATATGCTTTGTGAGTAGTTACGTTTGTTCCTGAGGACATGGGATAAGTCTTGTTATAAGTAATCATGTGAATTTGGTATTCGTTCGATATTTTGATGAGATGTATGTTGTCTCTCCTCTAGTGGTGTTATGTGAACGTCGACTACATGACACTTCACCATTGTTTGGGCCTAGAGGAAGGCATTGGGAAGTAATAAGTAGATGATGGGTTGCTAGAGTGACAGAAGCTTAAACCCTAGTTTATGCGTTGCTTCGTAAGGGGCTCATTTGGATCCACATGATTCATGCTATGGTTAGATTTATCTTAATTCTTCTTTCGTAGTTGCGGATGCTTGCGAGAGGGGTTAATCATAAGTGGGAGGCTTGTCCAAGTAAGGGCAGCACCCAAGCACCAGTCCACCCACATATCAAATTATCAAAGTAACGAACGTGAATCATATGAGCATGATGAAAACTAGCTTGACAGTAATTCCCATGTGTCATCGGGGGCGCTTTGCTTTATATAAGAGTTTGTCCAGGCTTGTCCTTTGCTAAAAAAAGGATTGGACCACCTTGCTGCACCTTTGTTACATTTGTTACTTGCTATCCTTTACGAATTACCCTATCACAAAACTATCTGTTACCGATAATTTCAGTGCTTGCAGAGAATACCTTACTGAAATCCGCTTGTCATTTCCTTCTGCTCCTCGTTGGGTTCGACACTCTTACTTATCGAAAGAACTACGATAGATCCCCTATACTTGTGGGTCATCAAGACTCTTTTCTGGCGCCGTTGCCGGGGAGTGAAGCGCCTTTGGTGAGTGGAACTTGGTAAGGAAAAATTTATATAGTGTGCTGAAATTTACTGTCACTTGTTACTATGGAAACTAATCCTTTGAGGGGCTTGTTCGGGGTATCTTCACCTCGACCAGAAGCACAAAGAGTTTCTCCTCAACCCACTGCACCTACTGAAAATATTTATTATGAAATTCCTTCGGTTATGATAGAGAAACTGCTAGCTAATCCTTATGCAGGAGACGGAACACTACATCCTGATTTGCATCTAATCTATGTGGATGAAGTTTGTGGATTATTTAAGCTTGCAGGTTTGCCCGAGGATGATGTCAAGAAGAAGGTCTTTCCTTTATCTTTGAAGAAGAAGGCATTGACATGGTATTGGCTATGTGATGATATTGGATCATGGAACTACAACCGATTGAAATTGGAATTTCATCAGAAGTTTTATCCTATGCATCTGGTTCATCGTGATCGGAATTAAATCTATAACTTTTGGCCTCATGAAGGAGAAAGAATCGCTCAAGCTTGGGGGAGGCTTAAGTCAATGTTATATTCATGCCCCAATCATGAGCTCTCAAGAGAAATTATTATTCAGAATTTTTATGCTCGGCTATCTCATAATGATCGATCCATGCTCGATACTTCTTGTGTTGATTCCTTTATGAAGAGGGATGTTGAATTCAGATGGGATTTATTGGAAAGAATTAAACGCAACTCCAAAGATTGGGAACTCGACGAAGGTAATGAGTCAGGTATAAACCTTAACTTTGATTGTGTTAAATCCTTTATAGACACCGATGCTTTTCGTGAATTTAGCACTAAATATGGACTTGACTCTGAGATAGTACCTTCTTTCTATGAATCTTTTGCTGCTCATGTTGATCTCCCTAAGGAGAAGTGGTTTAAATATCATCCTCCCATTGAAGTGAAATTAGTTGAACCTATTAAAGTTGAAGAAGAAACCATAACTTATAATGTTGATCCTATTGTTCCTACCGCTTATATTGAGAAACCACCTTTCCCTGTTAGAATAAAGGGACATGCTAAAGCTTCAACTGTGGTTCGTAAGAACCGTACTAGAACACCTACACCCCCTGAACAAATTAAAGTTGAACCTAGTATTGCTATGGTTAAAGATCTCTTGGTTGATAATATTGATGGGCATGTTATTCATTTCTGTGATGAAGCTGCTAGAATTGCTAGATCAGATACTAAAGGTAAACATAGACCTATTGTTGGCATGCCTGTTGTTTCTGTTAAAATAGGAGATCATTGTTATCATGGCTTGTGTGATGTGGGTGCTAGTGTGAGAGCAATTCCCTTTTCCTTATACCAAGAAATTATGAATGATATCGCACCAACTGAACTAGAGGAAATTGATGTTACCATTAAGCTTGCTAATAGAGATACTATTGCACCAATTGGGATTGTTAGAGATGTTGAAGTCTTGTGTGGGAAAATAAAGTATCCTACTGATTTTCTTGTTCTTGGTTCCCCACAAGATGATTTTTGTCCGATTATATTTGGTAGACCCTTCTTGAATACTGTTAATGCTAAAATTGATTGTGAGAAAGAAACTGTTACTGTAAGTTTTGGGGATGTGTCTCATGAGTTCAATTTCTCTAAATTTCGTAGACAACCCCATGACAAAGAATTGCCTAGTAAAGATGAAATTATTGGTCTTGCTTCTATTGTTGCGCCTCCTACTGATCCTCTAGAACAATATTTGCTAGACCATGAAAACGATATGCATATGAATGAAAGGAATGAAATAGATAATATTTTCTTTGATCAGCAACCTATTTTGAAACACAACTTGCCTGTTGAAATACTTGGGGATCCTCCTCCACCCAAGGGTGAACCCGTGTTTGAGCTTAAACAATTACCGGATACTCTGAAATATGCTTATCTTTATGAAAAGGAGATATATCCTGTTATTATTAATGCTAACCTTTCAGAGCATGAAGAAAAGAGATTATTGAAAACTTTGAGGAAGCACCGTGCTGCTATTGGATATACTCTTCATGATCTTAAGGGCATTAGTCCCACTCTATGTCAGCATAAAGTTAATATGGAGCCTGATGCTAAACCAGTTGTTGATCACCAGCGACGGTTAAATCCTATAATGAAAGAAGTGGTAAGCAATGAAATATTAAAGCTTCTCGAGGCAGGTATAATTTATCCTATTGCTGATAGTAGATGGGTTAGTCCCGTTCATTGTGTCCCTAAGAAGGGAGGTATTACCGTTGTTCCTAATGATAAAAATGAATTGATCCCGCAAAGAATTGTTACGGGGTATAGAATGGTAATTGATTTTAGGAAATTAAATAAAGCTGCTAGGAAATATCATTACCCTCTACCTTTTATTGATCAAATGCTAGAAAGACTATCTAAACACACACATTTTTGCTTTCTAGATGGTTATTCTGGTTTCTCTCAAATACCGGTGTCAAAAGAGGATCAAGAAAAGACCACTTTTACTTGCCCATTCGGTACCTTTGCTTATAGACGCATGCCTTTTTGTTTATGCAATGCACCTGCTACCTTTCAAAGATGTATGATGGCTATATTCTCTGACTTTTGTGAAAAGATTGTTGAGGTTTTCATGGATGATTTTTCCGTTTACGGAACTTCTTTTGATGATTGCTTGAGCAACCTTGATCGAGTTTTGCAGAGATGTGAAGAAACTAATCTTGTCTTGAATTGGGAAAAGTGCCACTTTATGGTTAATGAAGGTATTGTCTTGGGGCACAAAATCTCCGAAAGAGGTATTGAAGTTGATAAGGCTAAAGTCGATGCTATTGAAAAAATGTCGTGTCCCACGGACATAAGAGGTATAAGAAGTTTCCTTGGTCATGCTGGTTTCTATAGGAGGTTTATTAAAGACTTCTCTAAGATTTCTAGGCCTCTCACCAATCTTTTGCAAAAAGATGTTCCATTCATTTTTGATGATGATTGTGTAGAAGCATTTGAAATTCTTAAGAATGCCTTGATTTCCGCACCTATTGTTCAACCAGCTGATTGGAACCTACCCTTTGAAATTATGTGTGATGCTAGTGATTATGTTGTTGGTGCTATTCTAGGACAAAGAGTTGATAAGAAATTAAATGTTATCCATTATGCAAGTAAAACTCTAGACTGTGCTCAAAGAAACTATGCTACCACTGAAAAAGGAATTTTTAGCGGTTGTGTTTGCTTGTGATAAGTTCATACCTTATATTGTTGATTCCAAAGTAACTGTTCACACCGATCATGCTGCTATTAAATATCTTATGGAAAAGAAAGATGCTAAACCTAGACTTATTAGATGGGTTCTTCTGCTACAAGAATTTGATTTGCACATTATCGATAGAAAGGGTGCTGATAACCCCGTAGCAGATAACTTGTCTAGATTAGAGAATGTTCTTGATGACCCACTACCTATTGATGATAGCTTTCCTGATGAACAATTAGTTGTCATAAATGCTTCGCGTAATGCTCCATGGTATGCTGAATATGCTAATTACATTGTTGCTAAATTTATACCGCCTAGTTTCACATACCAACAAAAGAAAAAGTACTTCTATGATTTAAGACACTACTTTTTGGATGATCCACACCTTTATAAAGAAGGAGTAGATGGTGTTATTAGACGTTGTGTACCTGAGCATGAATAGGAACAAATCCTACGCAAGTGTCATTTCGAGGCCTACGGAGGACACCACGCTGGAGATAGAACTGCACACAAGGTATTACAATCTGGTTTTTATTGGCCTACTCTCTTCAAGGATGCTCGTAAGTTTGTCTTGTCTTGTGATGAGTGTTAAAGAATTGGTAATATTAGTAGACGTGAGGAAATGCCTATGAATTACTCTCTTCTAATTGAACCATTTGATGTTTGGGGTTTTGATTATATGGGACCTTTTCCACAATCTAACGGGTATACTCATATTCTAGTTGATGTTGATTATGTTACTAAGTGGGTAGAAGCTATTCCAACTAGTAGCGCTGATCATAAAACTTCTATTAAAATGCTTAAAGAAGTTATTTTCCCTAGATTTGGAGTCCCTCGATATTTAATGACTCATGGTGGTTCACACTTTATTCATGGTGCTTTCCGTAAATTGCTTGCTAAGTATGATGTTAATCATAGAATTGCATCTCCATATCATCCTCGGTCTAGTGATCAAGTAGAATTGAGCAATAGAGAAATTAAATTGATCTTGCAGAAGACTGTTAATAGATCCAGAAAGAATTGGTCTAAGAAACTTGATGATGCATTATGGGCTTATATAACTGCTTATAAAAACCCTATGGGTATGTCTCCGTATAAAATGGTTTATGGTAAAGCATGTCACTTACCTCTAGAGCTAGAACATAAAGCTTATTGTGCAATTAAAGATCTCAACTATGATTTCAAACTTGCTAGTGAGAAGAGGTTATTTGACATTAGCTCACTTGATGAATGGAGAACCCAGGCCTATGAGAATGCCAAGTTGTTTAAAGAAAAAGTCAAGAGATGGCATGATAAAAGGATACAAAAGCGTAAATTCAATGTAGGTGATTATGTCTTGCTATACAATTCTCGTTTAAGAATTTTAGCAGGAAAACTTCTCTCTAAATGGGAAGGGCCTTACATTATTGAGGAAGTATATCGTTCCAGTGCCATCAAGATCAACAATGCCGAAGGCACAAACCCGAAGGTGGTAAACGGTCAAACAATCAAACATTATATCTCAGGTACTCCCATAAAAGTTGAAACCAATATTATCAATACCATAACTCCGGAGGAGTACATTAGGGAGACCTACCAGAACGGTTCAGACTCCGAAAAGGAATAGGTATGTGGTCCGGTAAGTAAACCGACTCCAAAACTTTTTCAACAGCAATTTTTCTCCGTTTTGGAATATATAAAAAATTAGGAAAATTTAAAGCAGTCCGAAGAGTGCACGAGGAGGCGACAAGCCAGGGGGGCGCGCCCCTGTAGCTTGTGGCCACCCCGCGTATCCTCCGGACTCCGTTTTCTTGTGGTATACTCCTTCGGGTCGGTAAAAATTCATTATATAATCTCCCGAAGGTTTTGACCTTCGTATCATGGCAATGTCTCCTGTTTTCGTTTTGAGCTGTTTCTGCGGCAGATATAGAACAAGATGTCTTCGCAAGAGTCGGTCGGGGAGAGCCGTGCCTCTCATCTGACACCGGGGCCCGGAGCATTCAATGAAGCCAACCACTTCGGGCAGGCCACGGAGGAAGAGATGGAGGCCGACTTGAAAAGGATAGATGCCATGGAGGAAGACCAAGAAGTTACCTCTTGACTACAACCTGGAGCCATGTTGGAAGAACTTCAGAGCTCAGCAATTCCGAATTTGGTTATCCCTCCCAATGCTAAATTTCTTACTTACGAAAATATGAAAAAGAGTGTTGCTTCTTCCCCCGCAGCAATGAAACATCCATGGGTTACGGGAGCTCTAACCGTCGCCGAAAAACTTCGCAAGGAAATAATGGATCTCAGACAGCAAAATA
This sequence comes from Elymus sibiricus, assembly GCA_039707655.1. NCBI lineage: Eukaryota > Viridiplantae > Streptophyta > Magnoliopsida > Poales > Poaceae > Elymus > Elymus sibiricus. The sequence continues at coordinate 211,396,590 of CM077665.1, read as the reverse complement.
ATAAGCTTGAGGAGGAGAATCGCATTCTGAGGGGCATCATTGCCAAGAATATAACATCACCACCTCCGAAGCAAGACAACTAAACACATGGATATGGGCACTCCCCTTGGCTTGGGCCAAGCTTGGGGGAGGTGCCCCGGTATCGTATCACCATCACATATTTTACTTTTATCGTTTTTGTTAGTTCCATCCTTTTGGTTATATCTTGATCTAGTAGAATAAAGTTTTTTGGTGTGATCTAGTTTTGAGTTTTGCTTTTTGTTCCCCCTATGTAAGCAAGTCCGAGAGTTATATAATAAAGAGTAGTTTTGAGTTGAGGGCTTTGCTTGTTTGCTATGATCTTGAGAAAAAGAAATAGAAAGAAGTATAGAATAAAAGCAAAGAGTATATATGATGATCTTATCGGGAGTGATGACTTCACATATAAGAAGTATGTCGATTGAAGTTTGTTGTGAGTTGACAAACATAGCTATTAGTCATTGTGGCAATTAAAAGGAAGTAATAAAGAAAGAGAGGTTCACATATAAATATATTATCTTGGACATCTTTTATGATTGTGAGCACTCATTAAAATATTTTATGCTAAGAAGTCGATGTTGGACAAGGAAGACAACATAATGAGTTAGGTTTGCTTATTTCCGAATAGAAGTTATATGGTTATAGATCCTTCAACATGTGACGCTTGCTTCCACCCCATAGCAGCCAAAACTTCCGCACCAAGTAGAGATACTACTTGTACATCCAAACACCCTTAACCCAGTTTTGCCATGAGAGTCCACCATACCTACCTATGGATTGAGTAAGATCCTTCAAGTAAGTTGTCATCGGTGCAAGCAATAAAAATTGCTCTCTAAATATGTATGATCTATTAGTGTGAGGAAAATAAACTTTATACGAACTTGTGATATGGAAGAAATAAAAGCGACAGACTGCATAATAAAGTTCTCTATCACAAGGGGCAATATAAAGTGACGTTCTTTGCATTAAGGGATTGTGCATGCAACTATAAAAGCGCATGACAACCTCTGATTCCCTCTGCGAAGGGCCTATCTGTTACCTTTACTTTCTAGTACTTACCTTTAAATAAGAGTCGTGGTGATCTTCATCACTTCCTTTATTTCGCCTTTATCTCTTGGCAAGCGTCATATGTTGGGGAGTGATCTAGACAAATATATCCACTCGGATGTAGGTGAGCATGAGTTATTTCTGTTGACATTACCCTTGAGGTAAATAGTTGGGAGGCAATACTACAAGCCCCTATCTTTCTCTGTGTTCGATTGAAGCTTTGACCTCATAGGTACCGCGTGAGTGTTAGCAATTATGAAAGAATAAAAGATGATTGAGTATGTGGATTTGCTTTACAAGCTCTTATATTAACTCTTTCCTACGTTATGATAAATTGGAATTGCTTCAATGACAGAGATCATAGTTTGTTGGTTCTCAATAGAGTTCTTGATTCATACTTTACCTTGTGAATGAATTGTTACTCTAGTATAAGAAATTATATATCAATAAGTATTGCTGTTCTAAAGATGATCATGATGCTCCCATGTCCGTATTTTTTTTTATCGACACCTCTATCTCTAAACATGTGGACATACTTATCGATTTCGGCTTTCGCTTGACGACAAGCGAGGTCTAAGCTTGGGGGAGTTGATACGTCCATTTTGCATCATGCTTTTATATCAATATTTATTGCATTATGGGCTGTTATTACACATTATGGTACAATACTTATGCCTTTTCTCTCTTATTTTACAAGGATTACATGAAGAGGGAGAATGCCGGCAGCTGGAATTCTGGACTTGAAAAGGAGCAAATCTGAGATACCTATTCTGCACAACTCCAAAAGTCCTGAAAATCTACGGAGAATTTTTTTGGAATATATAAAAAATATTGGGCAAAGAATATACCAGAGGGGACCCACCAGGCAGTCACAAGCCAGGGGGCGCGCCCTACCCCCCTGGGCGCGCCCCTGTGGCTTGTGGCCCACCTGGCAGGCCTCCGGTGCCCATCTTCTGCTATATGGACGGTTTTGACCAGGAAAAAATCATAAGGGAGCTTTCGGGACGAAGCACCGCCGTCTCGAGGTGGAACTTGGACAGAACCAATCTAGGGCTCCGGTGGAGCTGTTCTGCCTGGGAAACTTCCCTCCCGGAGGGGGAAATCGAAGCCATCGTCATCACCAACGATCCTCTCATCGAGATGGGGTCAATCTCCATCAACATCTTCACCAGCACCATCTCCTCTCCAAACCCTAGTTCATCTCTTGGATCCGATCTTTGTCTCAAAACCTCAGATTGGTACCTGTGGGTTGCTAGTAGTGTTGATTACTCCTTGTAGTTGATGCTAGTTGGTTTACTTGGTGGAAGATCATATGTTCAGATCCTTAATGATAATTAATACTCCTATAATTATGAACATGAATATGCTTTGTGACTAGTTATGTTTGTTCCTGAGGACATGGGATAAGTCTTGTTATAAGTAATCATGTGAATTTGGTATTCCTTCGATATTTTGATGAGATGTATGTTGTCTCTCCTCTAGTGGTGTTATGTGAACGTCGACTACATGACACTTCACCATTGTTTGGGCCTAGAGGAAGGCATTGGGAAGTAATAAGTAGATGATGGGTTGCTAGAGTGACAGAAGCTTAAACCCTAGTTTATGTGTTGCTTCGTAAGGGGCTGATTTGGATCAACATGTTTCATGCTATGGTTAGATTTATCTTAATTCTACTTTCGTAGTTGCGGATGCTTGCTAGAGGGGTTAATCATAAGTGGGAGGCTTGTCCAAGTAAGGGCAGCACCCAAGCACTGGTCCACCCACATATCAAATTATCAAAGTAACGAACGCGAATCATATGAGCATGATGAAAACTAGCTTGACAGTAATTCCCATGTGTCCTCGGGAGCGCTTTGCTTTATATAAGAGTTTGTCCAGGCTTGTCCTTTGCTACAAAAAGGATTGGGCCACCTTGCTGCACCTTTGTTACATTTGTTACTTGCTATCCTTTACGAATTACCCTATCACAAAACTATCTGTTACCGATAATTTCAGTGCTTGCAGAGAATACCTTACTGAAAACCGCTTGTCATTTCCTTCTGCTCCTCGTTGGGTTCGACACTCTTACTTATCGAAAGGACTACGATAGATCCCCATACTTGTGGGTCATCAGTGATCCTGGCGGGCCCCGAGCTCGCGCGCTCACTAGCCTAGCCGGGGTGGCGCCAGGCATGCGCTACAAAGGGCAGAGAAGAGAGAGAGAGAGAGAGAGAGAGAGAGAGAGAGAGAGAGTAGGGGGGTGGGGTTCTGGCGCGACGCGGACATCGAGACACGGTCTCTGGCGCGGAGGGAGGCCCCGAGGTGGTCGGGGGCGCGGGGTCAACCCTCTGGAGCGCGGCTGCGCGCTCTAGAGTGCGACTTTTGCTGGCATCCACGCGTTCTCGCGCATCTCCGGTTGTCCTGTTGTGTCTGGGGTCTATTGGAGATTCCCTAGGTGGCATAGAGGATAAGAAAATGTGGGAGAGAGCAGAGTGGAGGGAAAAAAGCTGAGAGAGAGGTAGAATGCTGCTGTCCAGAGAGGGGGGAGAGGTTTTCACCCATGCAATCATGTAGCTGGGCGCCAGGAAATTTACTGAAGGTGGGGAGTAAGTTGCTGGAGCCGTGGTAAAACTTGGAGGCCAAGGAGAACAAGTTAAGAAGTGAAAACATGGGTTTTTGGAATTGTCCAGAAGGTGTTTGATATATGTTTGGGCTAGGTGAGGTCCTCTACTCACCATGATACTTAAGAGGATGAAATGATGGGCAAAAATTAAGCTTGATCACCAATTTCGAGCTCATTTGAAGAAAGTTGCTAATGCAAACTTGGTAAACGCTGGAATTGACCAGAAATTGATTTTCTTAGATCTATCCATGCAAATCATTCTCCTTAATGCACCACTTTGTGTGGTGGCATAATTTAGGGACTAGAGCATTTCCACAAAGTTTGAGATCAATAGGAGACAATTGGCAATGTAGAGTTGCTCAAATTTGGATCTGGACAGGAATGGTTTTGGGGCACTTTTGTGAACCAAACAATTTGGATTGGAATGAAACTTGGAAAGATCATCACATTAGGCATAAGTGACTTGCTAGAATTTTCTTGGATTTATTTGAGAATATTTCTTATAGATATTTCAAATGCTTGAAATAGGCACAAAGGGTTTTGAAGGGTTTTGTCCAATATTTTGAAAATGACCATGTGTTGAAACTCTTATATATGGAAAATATATGTCCACTGAGTTTCCCTAAATTTTCTCAAATATTTTGAAAGCATAAAAATAATTTTTCCCTAGAAAAGACCATTTCTGGACTTAAGAAAAGGCCTTTAAATAAAATATGAAAATAATCATTAAAAATAATATTTGGTGGTTCTGGGAAGTCTTATATATGGTAGGTTCCAAATAGAATCTTTGGGGCAAAACAATCCACCCATATTGAGGACTTGTAGTACAAACCTCAATTTATGGGTTTTGGAAAACCTAAATTGAATAAATGCTTTTTGGACAAAATAATATTTTATAAAAATAGTTTTTACTCCTATACACATGGCATGATCATTGGGAAATGGGTCTGGATAAAGGAGATGAGTTTGGAGAGTAGGAGGAATAAAATGGTTGGTGGCACAGTCAAATAGGCAGGCAATTATCAAACAAGTCAACCATTCATATGCACACAAAAAGTTTTAAATGGGTCCGAATTTTATAAACTTTCAGCATAGCAAAGTGGTACAAACACATGGTGTGCGCGACCTACCCCCTTACAAGAATCATGTCCCCGAGATACCTAGACTAGGCGTTAAAAAGATAAGGGAACTCGGATCTAAGGTAGTCTTCACGCTCCCAGGTTGCTTCTACTTCAGTGTGGTTGCTCCATTGGATCTTGAAGTACTTGATGGTGCGGCTTCAGGTGCAACGCTCTGCTTCATCCAAGATGCAAACTGGTCTATCACGATAAGTGAGGTCTGGCTGAAGGTCGATGGCTTGATGATCGATGTCCTTGTAGAGGTCGGGGCGGTTGTGAACTTGGAGACACATCCAAAGTTGTGACACGTGAAAAACGTTGTGCACATCGGATATCTCGGAAGGTAGCTCTACCTTGTAACCAACTTCTCCTCGTCTTTCGATGATCTTCAAGGGGCAAATATATCTTGGTGCAAGCTTTCCCTTGACATGGAAGCGCTTGTTTATTGCTACTGCTTTCTTCACGTCAAGTATCTGTTCCTAAGACCAGGAGATGATGCAACTCCCTGACACCGAAGGAATTCATTGTGTGTACCAAATGTCACTTCATAGCTGGGTGATCATAAAGGTACTCTACAGGTACCTCCAAAGGTGTCAGTTGGGTTGGCGTGGATCGAGACTGGGATTTGTCACTCCGTATGATGGAGAGGTATCCGTGGGCCCTCTCGGTAATACAACATCACAAGAAGCTTGCAAGAAAGGTGACTAAGGACTTATTCATGGAATGTTTTATTATAAAACGAGTAAAAAGACTTTCCTGTAACGAGATTGAACTAGGTATGGAGATATCGACGATCGAATCTCGGGCAAGTAACATACCGATGGACAAAGGGAACTGCATACGGGATTAACTGAATCCTTGATATCGTGGTTCGAGCGGTGAAGATATTTTTGGAATATGTAGGAGCCATTATGGGCATCGAGGTCTCTCTATTCGTTATTGTTCAAAGAGGTGTCTCGGTCAAGTCTACATGATTCTCAAACCCGTAGGGTCCGCACGCTTAACGTTCGGTGACGCTAGAGTAGTATTTGGATATGTACGTTGGTGACCGAATGTTTTTTGGAGTCCCGGAAGTAACGAGGAGCTCCGGAATAGTCCAGAGGTAAAGATTTATATATGGGAAGTCATATTTTGGCTACCAGAAAAGTTTTGGGTTTTACCAGTATTGTACTAGGAAGCTTCTGGAAGGTCCCGGAGGATTCCAGAAGTCCATGGAAGGTTCCACCACTCCCCTTAGGCCAGCATGGGCTGTAGGGGGGCTCCCTAGCCTTATTGGGCCAGCCCCCCAAGGGCCCATGTGGCTAGGGGTTAGAAACCTTGAGGGGCAAGGCACCTCGGAGGTGCCTTGGGGAGGGAGGACTCCTCCCTCTTGGACGCCACCCCCTCCCTTGGAGGAGGGGTTAGGGCCGCGCCCCCTCCTACCCCTTGCCTCCTATATATAGTGGAGGGGAGGGGAGGGCTGCATACCCCAAACCATATGCCCCGCTGGTAGCCCTCCCTCTCCCATTTCTCTGTTTTCTCCTCAGATCGCATCTACGGTAGCGCTTGGCGAAGCCCTGCCGGGATTGCTCCACCATCATCTCCACCAAGCCATCGTGCTGGTTGAGATCCCATCTACTTCTCCTCCCTCGCTTGCTGGATCAAGAAAGGAGGAGCCATCATCAAGCCGCATGTGTGCTGAACGCAGAGGTGCCGTCCGTTCGGCGCTTGATCTGGACGGATCATGATTGGATCATGAAGACGTATGACTACATCAACTGCATTTTTAATGCTTCTGCTTAGCTATCTACAAGGGTATGTAGACACACTCCCCCTCTTATAGCTATGCATCTCCTTTGATTGATCTTGCGTGTGCGTAGGAAAATTTTGTTTTCCATGCAACGTTCCCCAACAATGGACTCCCCCTAGATGTGTGCACTAATTTGACATGCTTTTGGAATGCAAAGCTCACACACTAGGATCAACACTCCCCCCTATGGCTATAGATAAGACAACGCTTGCAACAAAATAGATATGGAGGGTAATCATAAGTGCAAGCATATGTACGAGAGCATAAGGATATAGGGCAACGATAAATAACAACTCCACATACATAGATATACGACATAAATAGATAGATAAGCTACTATAGTATGTCTCACGCTATACTCGAACATAGTCTCAAAACAAAGCCACTAGAAGATAAAATATTTCACAAGCAAGATCAACGAATACACATGCAAGCTTGTGAGTCGACAACACCGTGCAAATCTCCCGCTTTCTAAGCTCTCCCCCTTTGGCATCAAGACACCGAAAAGACAAAGAGCAACACAAAATGCCCTGAAGGTGGTAGTGCTACTTGGCAGACGCCTCTGACTTGTCATCTACAAGTCCCTCAGACTCCACCCTATCTCTACATCAACATCGGTAGAGGCATCAGCTGGAGGGGTAGACGTAGCAGCATAAGAGTCATCACCTGATGGGGTCACCTACTAATGGTAGGGTCATGGGCCTGACATCCACACTGGTGCAGCGACGTGCTATACAAATGGTTTTTAACTCCTTTCCGTGACATAGTTTTAAACCATTGCCTTGCTTGTGTGGGCGATAGGGGAGTCCATCCCACACGGCACAGAAAAATCGTCGGCGATGGTGGCCAACGAACGCAAACTGTCGGGGATATAACTTCACGGTGTAACCCGCCATACTGGGCCGGGTTAAACATATCAACGACTCTGCAACCAGGATTAAGTGGGCCATGTCCTAAGTACAAAATACGTAAGGTGGCGGCTGGCCAAGACGCCGGGCGCCCCAACACCAGAAGACGGCGGTTCAAAGCCCATGAAGCTAAGGACGCCGGTTAAGGTTTCCTTAAGGTGCAAGACAAGTTAGAGATATAGTAGATAACGGGTCATAATATGACCCGGACTCTGTTGTAAACCCTAGGGCCTGACGTGTATATAAAGGCAGGCCCCTAGGCCAAAACTCTCAAGTTAGAACCTATCGATAGCTAGGTTAGCGATTCCGCACCCTTGTAATCGAGATCTATCCATCGAATACACACAAAGCAGGATGTAGGCCATTACCTCCACAGGAGGGGCCAAACCTGGGTAAACCCGACTCTCTCTCTCGTTTAACCCCTTCGAGTCGCCACCAAGCGGCGCTGGCCTCACACCTAAGTCATGTTACAAGGACATCTGCCGGGTTGACAAAACCACGACAGTTGGCGCCCACCGTGGGGCTCTCGCCCGGTGGAGTTGAGTTTTCGAAGGGGATCCAGCCAGGATTCGGGAAGTTTGTGGTGAACCAGATGGTCAAGAGCCGCCATGATAAGATCTACGAGCCGGCCTGGAGCATCAAGGACGATCCGATCGGATGTGGGCTTCAATATCCCGCAGGAAAGATCGGGTTAGCAACTTGTGAGTCGGACATCTACAGCAACATCGACGAGCCGGCTCGGAGTACCCGATCCAATCAGCGCCAGGGCGGTCTTCGCCATGTGTTTGTCGGCTTCACGCAAGGGGTCAGCCTTTCAGATGAGCCGGCCTCTAGCGGGGACGCCCTCGTCAATTCGGACGTCACATCGTCTATAGGAGATACGGAGTCAATCTGCCCTCTTTACAATGGTGGACTTGGGGGCTCATTGGAGATCGAAGCCTCTGAAGAATACAATGAGTCACCCCGACAAGTCGCCGTCTACATGGCAGGGGCTACGGGGGTTCCAGATCCAGCTGCAGCTATAGGTTCTAGTGGTTCAGCTAAAATGAGGGCTCAAGCCATGGCGGAACTCATGGCCGAGATGGCAAAACTCGTGGATACCCCGGTCACTGCGGAAAATCAGGAAGAGCGTAATGTGGAGCTCACCAAATTGCATAGTTAAATAATCGAGGTATAGAAGGAAATCGATGCTGAAAATGCATGGATGGCGGATCTGCAGGCTCGTATACATCAAGAGACGGAGTGCCTTAAGGCCGAGGCCTGGCGGCTAGGAGTTCAGATAGAGGTATCGAAGGCGGTTTACGAGAGAAGATGCCACCGTGGGCTCCCTCCGAATCTTGAGCCACAACAGCTTTTCAACACCCCACAACAGACACCAGGAACTGTTCAGCAACCCGGGAATCGGCAAGAGGAATCGGCTCAAGCCCCGCCGACTCAATCCCCGCCTCGGCGATTTCAGACACCACGGGGACACTTCTCCAACCCGGTTGACAACATGTTGGCTGCAACCCGGAATTTGGAAGCATTGCCTATTAACGGAAACTCCTCTCTTGAGGTTCAAGCTAGAAACGCCATCGAGAAGCTGAAAACTGTTGTGGTACAACAGGCGCAATATTCGTAAAGCCGGGATCGGATGCATTCTACTCCCTATGCTTGCAAAGGTCGTCATGTAGAGTCCCCGGCTGTCTCTAGTAATGGGCGAATGCAGCAGCATTAGGTTTCTCCAACCCGTCTGATGCCATCAGATGCCCAGGCAGTTGTTGATGCTGCAAGATTCGCACGACAATCAGAAGCAGAAGCAGTAGTACGGGCGATCCAGCAGCTTCACCCTCAACCAGCGAGTTTGGGGGCTGGGTCCAACAGCAGGATGATTGGTATACCATGCTTATCTCCGGCTCTCCGCACTGAGTGCATGCCCAAAGATTTCAAAGGATCTCGTAAGGTACCAAACTACACGGCAGATCTTGAGCTGGCGTCTTGGATTGAGAGTTACGAGTTGGCAATGGACATGCTGGATGTCAGCGACGCTGTTTGTGCTAAATATTTAACCATGATGTTGGAAGGACCGGCTCGGACGTGGTTGAAAAACTTGCCGCCCAATTCCATCAACGCATGGACCGAGATGAAAGAACGATACATGAAGAACTTCTAAGGAACCTTCAAGAAGCCTATGATGATAGTTGATCGACAACATTGCGTTCAATGAGTAGATGAGTCGGTGCACCATTGGACACGCTGGGTCGCAGAAATCATCCACTCATCGGACAACATCACGGCAGCTCAGGCAGTCCTAATATTGGAAAAGAATTGTCACTTCCAGCCTTTGGTCCAAAAGCTCGGGCGGCTCAAGCGAAAGGTGCAAGACATGGGAGACTTGATGGGCGTCCTCACCAGATATGCAGAGTCAGATAGCACCAAGGATCCCGGTTCAAACGAGGACAAGACGTCCAAAGGCAAAAAAGCTGAAGGAGGGAAAGGTCAGCACGGTCAAGGAGGCAACTAGGGGGCTCAGATAATAATAAGCGGAAGCAGCCGGATGGCGGGTCAAATTTTGTGGCCAACACTAAAATAGGTTTCAAGAACCAGCGCCGGAACGTTCGACCCGGAGGAGCTTACAATGGGAATAAACCTCGCAATTATGAAGAGGTGCTTAAAGGACCTTGCCCTAAGCACAACACCCAAGATAAGTCGGCTAGCCACTCTTGGGAGAATTGTTATATCATGCAAGAATTCTGTAGCCAGGCTTTCTAGAATAATTCAGGAGGTAATGGTGGACCACACCCGGGTCAACATGGACCTGGCGGGTCACAAGGTGGCCCGGGGGCTAGTTTTCAACATCAGGGAAATCATGGCAACGGACAACATCCTGGCCAGGGCAATCAACATAATACCCAAGGAGGATTTCAAAGTAATCCCAAGCAGTTGAATAGCGGTCAGTACCACTAGCGCCTAAATCCCTGAATAAAAATTCATATTCCGGAGGATATCAAAGATGAAATATTACGTCTCCAAGATGGAAATAAGCCGGCAATGGAAAGCCAATGGCCTTAATTAACTTAGCTCTGCCGGCTCCTTTTTTGTACTTTCCTCCCCCCTTGCAGATTTCTGTATATACTTTTTTATATTTCAGTTATGAATAAAGCCTGCGTTTTTTGTCGTTTCAACTTACAAGATGAGTTTGAGTCTTTATTTTCTGGAACAATGGGCAGTTGGGGGCTTCCGACTCATCGAGTCTAGCTTTCTCACCCTTGTGACCCGGCATAACAATGCCACCTTATTAAGGGCATTTGGGGGCTTCCAGCCCATCGGGCTTAGCTTTCTCACCCTCTTGACCTGGCAAAAATAAACACCTTATATGGTTAAACCTGTCTGTATGCTTTATGCGACTCCGATCAGATGACCCCGTGAACTCTTGACAAGTCAATCCTTTTGTGGACCCTGAACTTGTTAAGGTTAAAACACCGGCTTGAGTCATGTGAGAGCCGGCATACGGAAAGCTAGGATAAACCATGGGTTATCATACCCGCTTCATTGAAGCAAGACCAGAGCCTAAAAGCCGGTCTTTTCCCGCCGAGCCTCAAAAGCCGGCAGATAATCTCGGTATTACTATCATGTCCTTTGTGTTAAGGACTAGGACCATCCAAAGGTGCCTTCAAAAGAGTTTACCTTATGTTTTCAAAATTCCGGGAAGCGATCCCTAACATGAACATTATGTGATGAAACTCATCACGCGAAAATATTCTGGGCACAACCCTGTTTTTACCGGTTTTGGTATAAAATAACCAGGTTATCGGCTGCATGACAGCACAAAATTACATTATTGCTTAAAGAGCCTAACAGAGGACCTCGGGCTTGGGCGTTAATTTTCGCCAAAGAGCCAATTTATCAATATTGTTTTATTTGGTTTGTTTATTACAACAAGTTTCAGGTTCAAAATTATTACCGGTCCATGCTTCAAGGACCGGGTTAAACGATTGGGTATGCGTGAGTAGCCAATCGACAAGCTATCCTGCAAATTCAACATCGTTGGAAGAGGAATAGATTGTTAAAATCAAGATCATAATTGTCGGGTTATTTTGCCCAGCTATACTTTATCAAAAGGCCCGTCAATAAAAGGATTGGACAGACAGGATGATAAAACAGCAAATCAAGTATCTAGCATCAAAGGTGCAAAACATGCACGATGGCACGGCAACAGTTTTCGACTATCCCTATTACAGGCTTAAGGAAGCCACATATTGTTTTTCCGCTCATACTCGGGGGCTCAAGTTGACAAGGCAACAATTGAGGAAGTTCAAATTGCCAATTGCATGACCCGGGTCAGTGGCGGCTAATCTTGCACATGAGACGCCTCCGGGTTATCCACCGACTGGTCTTCTGACTCCTGGATCTGAAGGTTGTCCGCATCCCAATTGTAGTGAGATAAAGACTGGAACACAGCCTCGTCATCAAGAATCAAAGACGGGTCAACTTCAAGGGCAAAAAGGTGCTCGCGCCGTTGAGGAGCCAGATTTTTTGTTATCAAGTCAGGTGGTGGAATCCGAGTATGATTGGCGCCATAAGCCGCCTGATAGCTCCTCAGTTTCATCTCAGAAACCAGTTGAGTCGACAGGATCTGAGCATCCTTGACGCAAGCCGCGTAATCTTCGTGGGTGAATTATGACCTATCATTTTTAATTTTGGGAAAGCCTTTTGCCAGCTCGGTTGGATCAAGCTCTTCTCCGTAAGCTAAAGCCCGGCTCAATGCATATATCGTGCTAGATCGGGCGGCTGATCTTTTCAACTCTAGAATATGCTGAGGGATGATGGAGAGATTTTCCAATACTTTCTTGATATATTTTAAGGGTTGCTTCTCCCTCAGTGTCGCCTTAATTGCGAGATGACTCCCAGTGTAGAGCTGCTCCGTCAGAGAATAAACAGCCTTGAGCATGAGTAGACTGTTATCATAAAAGCTGTTGGTCCAGGGACCTACAAAATAGAACCGATGCATAAGTCGCCAGGCGCGTTATATCTCTACTTCAAGGAAATAGGAGGATATATACACTTACCAAAAATAGCTTGGGTCATCTGGGCGATATGCCGTTTTAACCCGGATAACTCCTCGGTAATGGGTTTGAGCCGACTCTCAGCATCTTCTGCACGCTTAAGCAAAGCCGTCCTTTCAGCTTCAAAAGATTTCTTCTCTTTTAAGAAGCCCGCCTTGTTGTTTTCCATCTCAATCAAAGAAAGGCGAAGTTTTTCTTCAACTTCTGCCTGGGAAGTCTGCCCTTTCTCAAGGTCCTTTTTCAGATTGGCCACGCTGGATTCAGCTGTCTTCAAAGCTTCAACACCATGAATAAAGTTTACATCAAGTCCCAAGAAAATTGCAAAGAAATGTATTTGGCACTTGGGGGCTAATGTATTTTCAACTCCTTTTTGACATTAAAGATGTAAACTAGACCCGAGTCATCTCAAAGAGATGAGCCGGCCCTTGGGGGCTATAGGTTGCAAGTTCTTGCTAAAAGACCCGACTCATCTCAAGGAGATGAGCCGGCCCTTGGGGGCTACAGGTCGACAGTTCTTCCTAAAAGACCTGACTCATCTCAAAGAGATGAGCCGACCCTTGGGGGCTACAGGTCGAAAGCTCTTCGAGTTAGTTCAAAAAGACCCGACTCGTCTCAAAGAGATGAGCCGGCCCTTAGGGGCTATAGGTTGAGTCAACCTAACATTTGCAAGACCCAGCTTATCTTAGAAAGACAAAGATGGGCCTTGGGGGCTACAAAAGGATATATAATGAGAGTATGAAAAGGAGAACATACCTCATATTTATTTTTCATCATGCTAACTAGGACGATTTCCATCTCACGGCTTTTTGCCAGGCGGTCTAAGCAGGCAGCATGAAGATCTTCGACAATAAAGCTCTCATAATTTGGAAGCTCCAACTTGGCCTTCCCTTTTTCTTGCAGTACCGCTTCATCCTTAGCAACATCCTTTGTTAACACACTAGAAGTCTCAGGAGCAGTATAACCCGTCCCAGTAATAATAACCTCAGGGTTATCTATGTTTGTCACTGAAGGATTGGGCAGGTCAATGTTAACTGCTGGAGTGGCTTCAACAGTTGCGGCTTCAGTATTGGTTGGTTCAGATGAAGGAGTTAAATCATTTTGGATATCCTGGGAGTCTTCAGGATGATCAACATGAATTTCATGAGCCGCCGGATCAGGAAGCTCCGGCTCAAAGGCCTCCGGGTCAACAGAAGACTCATCAGTCTTCCTTTTCTTGGCTTTGGCCCTGCTAAGTCAAAAAGTATGAAAAATTGAAAGAGACAATAGTCTACACAAAAATAGACAAAGTTGATAAGGAATTTACCCATGATTGATGACAAAAGGCTCCAGCTTGGACGCAGTCGAGTCGTCCGACGAAGGTGGCGTTTCCTGATTAACCAAGTTATAGGAATAAAAACATTGACACATCAAGCCGGATTTCTTTTTGTAAAGTTTGAAGCATTAAGTACCTTGGCTGACCGCTTCCTGGCGACTAATTTATCGGGTAAGCCCTCAACAAGATCGCCACTCCCACTTCGGTTTTGACGCCTAGACTGGTGCTGGTTTTTCTTCAGAATAAAGTAAGGATCCAGATGAGCGTCCGGGTGAGAAAAACCTACCTTCCGAACAACCCGCCTTGTTTTCAGCGGAGGCGGAGGATCTGAGTCGGAAGATATGGAAATTACCTCAACATCGCATGCACGGCTTGTCACAACATCTCCCTAAGGAAAAAAGGCATCAGATAGATTCAATGAAATATAAACAAAGCAATTAGTTTTACGTATGATCGGGTATCAGTGGCGGTTGTTTTGTCCATTTGAGACGGTCCTTCTATAGCCGCCTTATTTTTCTTCTTGCTCGGGGCGGCTTTGGGCTTGTTAGCCGTGGCCTTGAGGCGTTTCCGATTCCAGAAAGAAGAGGTAGCCTGCGAAATCAAACATTCAGACCAGGGAAGCAAAGGCTCAAAGTTCGTTCAAAAAAACCTTGTCAATATCTTAAAAGGTTTTATACCGGAGGAGACGGGTTGAGGGCGTAGAAGGGTTTCAACCCGCCTTTGCTGCAAGTCTCCTAGTTTTCACCCAGCAGTCTCTTCACCATCCGGTTTATCTCATCGGCCTCCAAGGAAAAGTTTCTATACCGTTGAGGATCGTTCAAGTCGCCAGAATAGGTGCACATTAAGCCACTGCGCAGGCTTAATGGAAGAATCCTCCATGATACACAACACCGGGTCAAATAAACCCCCGTCAACCCGTTGGCTAGCAAAGCCCTCAACTTTGGATAAACATGGGCATGTTGGGAGCGCTCTTCTGGAGGAGCCCAACCCGGAAGCTCAAGATCCATGGGAAGGCGGTTGGGACTATAACAGGCAAAGGATTTTCCTCGATAGGAGGAGTGTTTCGACAATAAAACCAAGTCTTGTTCCACCCTTTAGGGTGGCTTGGTAAAGTGGCAACAGGGAAGAGGACGTCCTTCCGACTTTGAATTGAAACCCCATCAAGTTCTAAGCTAGGACCATCTGCGCACTTTGTTTGCCGATTCAAATAGAAGAACTCCCTGAAGAGGGAGATGGTGGGCTCTGTTTGGAGATACACCTCACAAAACACTTGGAACAGGTAGAGGTTCGATATGGAGTTTGGGGCAAGGTCTTGAGGATGAAGGTCAAAGAAATGAAAGACGTCCCGCAAGAATTTTGACCCAGGAGGTGAAAAATCCCTCTGAAGGTGATCCAAAAATATCACCACTTCCCCCTCTTGGGGGTGTGGGATTTCCTCTCCAAGAATGAGTCGCTAGCCAACCACATTTTGACGCGGAAGAAACCCATGTTCCTCATAATCCTTCAAGTGAACATCAGAAACTGGAGTCGCCACCCAATTGCAGGCTTTTGACTCCGACATAATAAGTCGCCTGGATAAAGTACAAGAAGGAGACTTGAGTAAACGTTTCAAGTAAAATGAACTAAAGTATTTGCAATGAAAGGTCAAGCCTGGAAAAGAACTAGTCTATACACTGACTTAAATATACGACAGTTTTCAATTATCAAGCCGGCAGGAATAAGGGCAGTTTATGCTAAGATAAGAGGTTCTTGGGAATTTTGCTAAGTATGAGACAAACAAGTTTCTCCCGAAGTCGCAACAATTTTGGATCTAAAAATTGTGCAAAAAGAGGCGAGAATATCCGCTAGCCCTAGCAGGGGGGCAAGAAAGCAATGACAGCACGGTTCATCTAATGCTAGGAAGGATTAAGACATGTCGTGCATAAAATGGAGTTGGTGACTCTACCGCTCTACTTTGGTGATCATGACCGCATGATCTACACACGGAGCTAGCAATGACGATGAACTGATGAAAGTTGCCGAAGAACTCGAGGAACCTCTATGTGCTATAATAGATCTAAGTCAGAGGAAAGATCACTTACTTGAGTGGTCACCGGTGGTGAGACAAGTGCGCGGAGGATTGGCCGATGAAGGACTGCCGTGACGACCTCGAGGAAGATCGCTGGGATGAGGAAGTTACGGAAACGACACGAGGAGCTTCCTGACTCGAGGAAGAAGAAGAAGCGAAGAGAGGAGGTGGAAAGTGAATCCAGGGCCTTTCGGTAAATATTTAAGGGGAAGGAGCCTGAAGGGGCAACTGACAAGCGCGACAATCGAGGGGACACGGTAAATTTTGGGAAACAAAAACGCATCGATTTTCGGGATAAACGGATATAACCAGATTCACTGCGATGTCATCATTATTTTTCCAGATTGACATGAGATGACGCCACGCCAACTATGAGCCGAAGAAAATGACAAGTGTAGGAACGGAACAAGCCAACGCTATGAGGTTCATAAAAGATACCATTCCAAAGATGAGCCACCAAAGGAGGAAAAGATCTATTGACATGAACGAATTCAAAGTCAATCTGGGGCCTAATGTCGGGGATATAACTTCACGGTGTAACCCGCCATACTGGGCCGGGTTAAACATATCAACGACTCTGCAACCAGGATTAAGTGGGCCGTGTCCTAAGTACAAGATACGTGAGGTGGCGGCTGGCCAAGACGTTGGGCGGCCAAACACTAGAAGACGGCGGCTCAAAGCCCATGAAGCTAAGGACGCCGGTTAAGGTTTCCTTAAGGTGCAAGATAAGTTAGAGATATAGTAGATCACGGGTCATAATATGACCCGGACTGTGTTGTTAACCCTAGGGCTTGACCTGTATATAAAGGTAGGCCCCTAGGCCAAAACTCTCAAGTTACAACCTCTCGATAGCTAGGTTAGCGATTCCGCACCCTTGTAATCGAGATCTATCCATCGAATACACACATAACACGACATAGGCTATTACCTCCACAGGAGGGGCCGAACCTGGGTAAACCCGACTCTCTCTCTCGTTTAACCCCTTCAAGTCGCCACCAAGCGGCGATGGCCTCACACCTAAGTCCTGTTACAAGGACATCTGCCGGGTTGACAAAACCACGACACAAATGTTTGGCAAAACTAAGCGTATGGGATATTTGCATCTATCACAAACGAGAGTCACCGGCCAACCGTTTGAGATATGGTGTACTTCCCATACGGTCCATCCTTGCAACTCGTGTGAGATCACACTAACATCGCACACGCTATTCTGTGGCGCACCGTTTACAATGTGCACCGAATCGCAAACAGTTCAGGATTATAAAGCGTGTATGATAAGGGGGCTATCACACACATTTAGTTCCACTATGACCGTCTGTGATATGATATAAGAGTGCATACGTTTATCATTATCAAACCGTATGCGAAGGTTGAATTTATTTGACCAACGTTTACGATGGGTATGATATCATACACAGTTCAAAATACCAAATCGTGTGTGATAAGGAGACTAGCACAAATATTTGACAATAAGTAACTGTGTGCGCTGGTGTTGTTATTCTCTCGTCTGACCGTGTGCGAAGGCGAGACTCATCGCACACACCGCGAGTGGAGAAACATGTGTGCTATTGAAGTTGATCGCAGATGTTTTGCTTTCTCATACTCTGTGCGTTGTAATGGCCTTCAGAGCATAATTTACCCCTAATTTAATACCTACGGTCATAATTGACATAATTTCAATTTGAAAGCAGGAAATCATGTATTTCATATCGAATCATGTTTAAATGTAGGTTTAAGAATGAATGCATAATTTGATTCACATGTAAATATACTCAAGAAGTACATAAGCATCAATTCTCAAAAAAAGGAAAACTACAGAAGGGACAAATAAAGAATGATGTAACCACGGTTGTATTAAAGATAGTAAAGAGAGAGCCGAAAGACATTCTGGTTACACGAGAAGGTCAAGCAGAATGCCCGTATTGTGCCCTCCTCGATGCCTAATGCACGAACGACTCTAGGCCAGCCCCTAGTGATGGCCGCCCGCCCATCCTTCACTGTCTTCATTACGACTTCTCGATGCTCATTGTAGTCTCGATGATATATTTTAACCTTCATTGCATGTCCATCAATCATGTACTTTGTGAGGTAATCTTGAGTAAATTGCTTTGGGAACCACTGCAAAAGAAAAAGATTCAGACATTGTTGTGTGACAACTCATTATGGGCAGTACTAATAGAAGGCTACAGAGTTCATAGTTACCATCCTACAGCTCACTGTTGTGTTGGATAGAGCGTAAACAAATATTCTTATTGACATTGTTTGTCTCTTTTCCCTAACAATCATTTTCAGTTTCCTCACTTGATGCTCGTTCATGAATATTTCATTGCCCCACATGCAAAAAGGGTCCAGGCATGGATCTTTAGCAAAGACATCTGTACCTACACGCAAGAAGATGATATTAGAAGTACAATGCAGTTGCAGAATGGTGTAATATATTACTCCACCAGTTCCACAATGTGTTGCGTATAAACATTTTGAGAAGTCAACATTTACTAACTTTGACCAAGTTTATAGAGAAAAACATATGCATCTAGAATTGCAGTTCCATTTCATTAGATACATCACAAAATTTCATATTGTATACATTTTTAAGGTATATGTAGATACATCACAAAAATCTATATGCACTACATGATGGAACGGATGGAGTATAGGCGGAGGGATGAAAAACCCTCGATGGAAAACATTGGCCACTCCCATTGTTGTCCTATGCAAGTACATGTAAAGTCATGATTAGTACAACAGGCTTAACATCAACCAAGTATACAAGGTATCTGCTTGAAATAAACAAGGCATATATGCTCACTATAACAACCAAATATAGCCATTTGATACTGGACAAATGCTCAGTGGAACCAACCTAACAACCAGATACATAAAAGCAATGTGTCTGCTTGAAAACTAGACAAATGCTCACTGCAATCAACCTAACAACCAGATAAAGAAAAGCAAGGCATCTGCTTGAAAACTAGACAAATGCTGACTTCAACCAACCTGGCAACCAAATGCAGAGAAACGAGGCATGAATGTTTAAAGTGGGAGTTAAGGGCACATGTTAACAACACCAGGCATAATAGGTGGTATTGATGAAATTGGATTACACATTTCATACTTGCACATAATGAACATCCCATTGTGAATAACTGAAAGAAACAAGGCATTCATGCTCACTGTAACAACCAACTATAGCCTTTGCAAACCGGACAAATACTCAATGCAACCAACCTAACAACCAGATAGAGAAAAGCAAGGCATCTGCTTGAAAACTGGACAAATGCTCAATTCAACATTGCATGATTATTACATGGCAAAAGCTACTACAACAATGGGTACGACATGGCTAGCTCAAAAAAGTATGATTTTCTCACAGGATCTTGCCTCACTTGTCATGGATGGGCTCCTTCCAATTGGGATATGTGGTGCCAGGGTGCGCTCCCTGATGTCGCAGATGGGACGTTTCCCCTTGTAACAGCCGTAGTGTGTGCCATTATCTTGGTCAATGAGATCTGACTTTGGAGCTAAGGATCCCAAACCACAACGGTAGAACGTTTCCTTCAGAAATGACAAAAGGGGCTCAATGGATTTGAAGGATCGCAAATCCATGACCGCGAGGCGGAGGAGATCAGCGGCGGGGCCTTTGAAGAGATCGACGGAGGTTGAACTAGAGGAATTTCCGATGGACCACTTAACTTGTGACATGGCCCGAGTGAAGGCGGTGATGTTGACGAGCTTGATGTTATAGCCGGCTCTCCTGAGATACAGGAATACGCGAGCCCGCAGACTTGAAGCCTTCGGCATGGCAACATAGTCAACGTCCTCACCGGCTTTGTCGGCGAGGTGTTTGTCCGGGATCGAAGGGTCGGCGCGAACAACGCCCACCTCGCCAGCGTACGGCTGAGAGGCCATGATAGACCTCTTTTTGCTCGTACACTCCTCGAGCTCCACGGGAGATTTGGTCGGGCTGATTAGGCTGCGACTCTCTGGAGTACGGGATGGGGATCTGGGGGAAAGGGACACCGCCGGCCTCATCTAAAAACTCAGGGCGGTGATGGTGTATGTGGATTGGTGGGGACCCTGAACTTGCTTAGCTATGAGGCACGTGCAGACCGGCTGAGGTTGGTGGTGGAAGGCGGCGGTGGGGCCGAGCTAGGATTCAAGCGGGGGAGGAAGGGGAGGGGGTGTTGTGTGGATGGGGGGGTGTTTGCGGATGTGCCGCTACTGCTGAAAATTTTAGTAGTAATGGTGTGGGGGGAGATGGTGATGGACGAGGGATGGTGACAGTTCAAATGCCTCGGCAGTTGAAACTTAACTATAAGGTATGTGAGGTGGACGAGGGAGGGCGGCATGCAGTTGAAAAAAATACCGCTTCCACTAAAATTTATGTGTCGGCGTTGTGGGAACGGGGGTACCCAGACCTGCCTGCCTGCGGCCCAGGGCGTGGACCACTTCGAATATGGCGTAGGACCGCTCAAGAACAAGGCCCTCGCGAGAGTCCCACCCTCGCGAGGGAGACAACGCCAAGATCCCCGGAAGGAAGAGGCCTCCCCAGGTCGCCTCCCGAGGGGTAGAGATTCCTATGCAACGATCAGCCTCGGGAGGTCAAGGATGACGCAAGCCGAGCCAGGCGGGCACCAGCGTGGGCAGAGGACACAGTTTCCTCTTTGGTGCAAAGGAGGCAAAGGCATACTCAGGTTCCCAAAGCACCCCCCAAAGGTTTCCATTCCGACGCAACGAGACCAAGACCACGAGCCCAGCAGGACGGACGTCATCGCCTAGCCCACCTCTGCATCAACACCGGCTACTTTGCAAGCAAAGACCATCTTTCGTCAGGATAAGATGTACTCCTTGTCCCCCTTCGAATTTGGCCGTTGTGGGATCCCTTCCCGCCATTGCGATAAGGGAAGAGGACCCGGGCCACTATAAATAGAGGCTAGGATGCTCTGCAGAGAGGACGGATCGAACACCACCCGAGCGCCCTCGCGAGGCTACTCACCACTGTACTAGTTCATCCACCAACCTCCTCGTGAGGCAATCCACCAAAAGGCAGGAGTAGGGTTTTACGCTTTGCAGCAGCCTGAACCTGGGTAAATCCTCGTGTGCTGATCTTCTTCCCCGCGGTTGAGTGAGTTCGTCGAGCTAGGTTGTCGAACTATGAGCTTCAGATCGAAGCTGGTGGGGATCTTCGCACACGCCCATGTGTTGGAACCTCTTTGGCTTTTGCGGAGCCCGAAATCCGACATTTCGTGTGCTAGGTAGGGGGCGTGTCGAAGCCTCTCCATCTGCGGCTGTAGTCAGGCCTCGATTCATCAGCTCCATGGCCGAAGTCGCCTCCGAGGCCAGGCATTACATGGTGCGCGGGGGCGCCGTGGCTCGCCTGGCCGACCCCGCGGTCGCATGCATCCTCGGCGGATCACAGTGTAACGCCCAAGATGCGATCCTATCCTTATTTTGGCACGAGGGCCTCGACAGGGATAGAAGCGCATCTCATCGTTTCGCAAGAATGGATATCATTACAAGTACATGTTAAAAAGAGATGAGTATATGGAATTGGCTTACACTCGCCACAAGCTAAATCAAGTTCACATCAATACAACATCATATACAACCATCATACAGAAGAGTAGGTTCTGACAAACGATAAAATGACATGCATCCTTGCTATCCCAGACTGCCGCCTGGAACCCATCCTAGATTGATGAAGAAGAAGAAGAGAAGAACTCCAAATCAAACAAGCATCGCGCTCACGTCAAATCATCGCATTACCTGTACCTGCAACTGTTGTTGTAGTAATCTGTGAGCCACAGGGACTCAGCAATCTCATTTCCAAGGGTATCAAGACTATTAAAGCTTAATGGGGAGGTATGGTTAAGTGGTGAGGCTGCAGCAAGCACTAAGCATTTATCTGAGTGGCTAACTTACGAGTACAAGAATAAAGGGGGATGATTGTCGCATAAATGGTCGTGAACTAGGAATGATCACTAAGTGATCCTGAACACCTACTTACGGTCAAACATAACCCCATTGTGTTCTCTCTCGGATAAGGACTCACGAGAAGAGACAGTCACGGTTACGCACCCGGTTGGTGTATTTTATTTGAGTTTACTTCAAGTTTGCTATGACCGGTTGTTAAACAAAGTTTCCAAGTTGCCACGTAACCGCGGTCACGGCTTTCCGAAAGATTTAACCCTGCAGGGGTGCTCCAACTCATGCATCACAAACTAACCACACGCCGTGGGAATAACCTCGACCACGAATCTCATGATCTTCCTAGGCAATTACACTGGAAAACCGCAACGTCGAGATAGCCCGAAGTATTCTCGGAATTCCTCGCACAA
This sequence comes from Elymus sibiricus, assembly GCA_039707655.1. Lineage (NCBI taxonomy): Eukaryota > Viridiplantae > Streptophyta > Magnoliopsida > Poales > Poaceae > Elymus > Elymus sibiricus. Next base: position 211,374,345 of record CM077665.1, on the reverse strand, counting down.
GACGTTCGAGAAAGGTAAAACAAATCCAGCAAGACCGCCCAACGTGTCGACAAACCCGATAGGAGCCGCGTATCTCGTTCTTAGGACACGACCGGATTGGCTAAATTTCCGGCTGGCACACCCGTTGGTGGCCCCGGCTATTGCCATTTTGGACCAACACTCATGAGGAGCACTGGCCCGGGTTGTTGATTAATTATACACGGGTTAATTACTCCCTATGCAGGTTTATTAGTTATTAGGCCAATGTAATACCAAAGTTGGGCCTTGCCAGACAAGTTTGATCCTAAAATGAAAATCAAGGGGGTCCCCATAACAACCCCGAGCATGTTAGGAGCGCTAAATATGGAACATAACACCGGTACACAAGTAACTAGGGCGGCAACAGTGGAACAAAACACCGAGCAAAAGGCCAAGCCTTCCACCCTTTACCAAGTATATATGTGCATTAAATTAAATAGCAATAATATTGTGATATATCAAAAGGATATACATGTTTGCACATGGAAACAATTTGCACCTGCAACTAGCAACGCTATAAGAAGGGCTGAGCAAGTGGTAACATAGCCAAACAATGTTTTGCTGGGATGTGGGGGGGTTAGAGGCTTATCATGGCATTTTAGGAGGCTTGGCAAACAAGTGGTAGGTAGCGAGACAGCGATAGAAACGAGACAACTAGCATGGCAATGATAGTAATGGTATCCGAGGAAATGATCATCTTGCCTGAGGTCCCGGTTGGAAGAAGAACGAATCCATGAAGAAGACGAGCCAACGTAGTCGAACGAATCCTCACACTCCGAACGCTTTAGGAACTCTATCCAGAAGAAGCAATCCGAAAACAACAATCAACACATGATCAACACCACAACATATGCATGACATGATGCACTTCAAATATGATGCATGTTATGCATGACATGGCAAGCACAACAATCAACTTCTACACATTAAGTGAAGCTCAATATGCAACGAGTTGCATATTGACGAAACTCCACATTCGAATATTTAGTTCACTCTCGTTTAGGTACACGACAATATTAAATGTTATTAAACATGGCAAGAGGTGAAGCATAAGTAAACTAGTCATCTAGGCATATTAAATGAAGCCGGAAATAACTTATAGTATTTCCGAAACGACCTCATATGCATATTATGATTTTGGTCCAGATCTGAACTAACCATGTTTTATATTTATTAAATAGGTAAATAAAGTGCACAATGTGATTCTACTCGTCATTCTAGTCCATTTACATATATAGAACGTTTGAAACGGAGCAACGGTCTAAAAGATATGACCATCACAAGGTAATATGCCATGAATGCAAAATGCATGCAAACATCAACCATAAACATCTCAAATCATGGATTCAACAAGATATTATGAAATTACATGAGATTCTAAGCAAGTTTCATATAGGACATGCTCAAAACGGAGCTACGGTTCAACCACAATCAGCAATGCAAGATTTTATTTAAATCTGCCCAAAACAGTAACATAGCATTTTGCACACATGAAAGCAACAAGCTACAAGATCCTGAAATACACAAACTAAGCATGGGGCAGTAGCATATAACACACACTTCATTTTATCTTCACATATCATACTCAAAAGAATCGTGGAACACATGGTAGGAAGCTCACAACATGGCAATAAAATATAGCAGATTAGGACTTAGTGAAAATAACAGGTTTTAGCATAGCAGATTTTCACAAAGGCATATTTGCAGCAGTAAAACTATATGCTACAAGTCATATATTGGCATGAAACTTAACAGCAAGGTAGAGGACATGATGCACTACAATTCATTCCATGGTGGCAAGGTCTAATTATGCATAGAAATGTGGCTAGCGTCATCACGACATGGCATTATGAAGAAAACAGATTCTCAGGCTTAGTGAAAATTAGAGTAGACATGTGCAGCAGTTTTTTAACAGATTGACATGTTGGACAGCAGAATTAATTATGATGCTAAGCCTATTCATGCAAACTATGGGCACAATATGATAGAGCATAACATGCTTAACAATGCATCCCATTGTGGCAACACCAAAAGAGCTATAGATCAACAGCAAACCACATGGCAAGACAGCAACAAAATAACACAGATTTCAGACTTAGAAATATTTTGGACCCTCAAAACAGTACCATTTTATGGCATGTTGGCAACAAGAAAATAACACCTAAACATGGATTTCTATAGCAACCAAAAATACCAGGGCCTAGCACACATGTCCAAGGGCATATCTCATGTTTGCAACTATTCCAAAATATGCATGGATTAATTCACACGAAAATAACAAAAGGGCATCATAGCAAAATGACATGCGCACAAAATTGCTCAAATGACAAAACTAATTGCACAGATAAATTATATGGATTTTCTACCGCAAAATCATATATAATATGTGGGTTTTTAACTATAAAACAAATGACACCACATATATGCGAGATTAGGACATAAACCGTTTTAGCAAGTTATTTATGCCAATTAAATGCAAACTCCACATCAAACATTTTTTAGCATGCATGAAAAAGCGATACAATTAATCTACACATTTTTCATACATGGTTTGATTAATTCGGATGCACACTCAAATGAATATGCATAATGCAAAAACATGACATTTATGCAAATTACTAGAAAACAACATGTCAAACATTTTTATCATTTATGAAAGTGGAATATTGCGAATCTACACGAAATTCTACATGTTTTACATATATGAAACACTCTAATCCGATGCAAGGTTATTTAATTATCGACATTTTAAAATAGGGCATTTTTCTGTCAATAAGCATGTGCAGGATTAAATAGCAAAATTGGTACACAGGGAAAAACATACTACACAGGCCTAATCTGAGCATAATGGGCCAACAGTGGCACATGGGGCAATGTACAAAACAGAGCCCCCAGGCGGGAGATAGCACGGCGGCGGGGGAGCTCACCCGTGGGCCGAGCCCAAGTGGAGAGGAGGCGGTCCGCAGGGAGCTGGGTCAGCTGGGCCCGCGGTGGGAGCGGCCCACGCGCGGACGCGAGCGAGGCGCTGCAGGCGAGCGGACTGCTCGTTCCCGAGCAATGGCTGGCGGCGCCACGACGGGAACCTCCGGCGGCGAGGCACGGGCGGAGGGGCAGGGAACGAGGCTGCGCTGACGGGATGCGACGGGGGCCGGCCAGATCCGGCCACGGGAGGTCGCTGGGGTCCGGTCTTTGCCGGATCGGGGCGGAGGTGAGCCGAAGGAGGAGCTCCGAGCAGCTGCGGCGACGCCCTTGGGGCAGCACTACGGCGAGCTCAAGGCTGACGCCGAGGCGAGACTCCGGCGAACGGGCGGGGAGGCAAGGCCCAGTCCTCGGAGCTCGACGACGAAGCGGCCTCAACCACGGGGCGCGCGGCGCGGGCAGCCATGGGAGGAGCCGTGGGGCGGCAGCGGTTGCGGGCGACCCGGGCCCGGATGGGCTCGGGCGGGCCCCGCGCGGGCCTAGGCGGGCTGGCGGCGCTGGAGGTGGGAGACAGGGAAGGAGGTGGCGGCTGAGGGTTGGGGAGGCACGGAAATTGATTCAAGGGGCTAGGGTTCCATTTTAGGTAGGGGTAGGCTTCCTTTTATAGCATGGAAGCTAGGGGTAGGGGGTTTTACACCATTTTCGGACCTTCAGATCACGATCCGACGGTCCGGAAGCGGAGGGGCTAGCAGGGCTATGGTGGGCTGTGGAGAGGGGGTGTGGGCTTAGAAGAGAGGGAGGTTGGTGGCCCGTGACATGATTTGAAATACCGAAACGTCCGCGATAAAAACCGATGACGGTACGGCTACGATTGAACATTGGGGTATCGAACAACCTCCGATTGCGACAAAATTTCGCAGGGGGTCTAGCTAAACTATATTAAGACCGCACGCCAACTTTCGACCCAATCTGAGAATATTTTTTGCGCACTTTTAAAAACATTTTCTAAACGATGCGGCGGGCGCGTGTGTGTGTGGTTGATCTCAAAAAGGTCAACGACAAGAACGGAGAGAACCGACGACTACGAACGGATGCGGTTTTGGAAAATTGATGGCAACAGAGTTGCCGATGCTATGCAGATGATTCGATCGATGCTATGATGAATGCGACAACCACATAACTCACACGGCGACAACGGAATAAAACGGGAATCTTCTGGAGCGTCGGTCTCGGGCTGTTACACGCAAGCGCCCGCCACCAGCCGCCAGGTCAAGCAGTTTCTCTGCCAAGCGAGCGCAGTTCGGCCACGGCTTGAGGTTGACATCACCTTCGGCCCCGACGACCACCCCAGGACAACAGCTGCCGCCGGTACGCTCCCCATGCTGTGCACACCGACCATAAGCAACGTGGCCGTCACCAAGACCCTCATAGACGGCGGGGCCGGCCTCAACGTCCTTTCCGTGGAGACCTTCAACACCCTTCAGGTGCCCTACGACCAGCTCGCACCCTCAAGGCCCTTCTGTGGGGTGGCCAGGGGCTCCGTCGCCCCCTTGGGGCGGGTGCGCCTACCCGTGACCTTCGGCACCCGCTACAACTATCGCACCGAGCAGATCGACTTCGACGTCGCCTACATCCACCTCCCTTCCAACGCGATCCTCGGCTAGCCCGCCCTCGCCAAGTTCATGGCGGCGACGCACCCAGGCTACAACATCATCAAGATGCCTGGGAGCAACGGCATAATCTCCGTCGCCGGGGATGCCAGGGACGCGGTCCAGGCGCTCAAGCTTGTCTACAAGGCCGCGGCCGCGGCGCACCCTGACGCTGGGAACGCAATGCAGACTCCGGAGGACGTCGTCGGTGCCGCGCCGGTGAAGAAGAAGCAGTTGTTCTCTCAGAACCGGGCTGAGACGAAGCAGGTGTGTGTAGACGACAAGAACCCTGGCTACACCTTCACCATCGGCGTCGGCCTCCCTCCGGAGCAGGAGGAGGCGTTGGTGCCCTTTCTTCGCGCAAACAAGGATGCGTTTGCGTGGAACGCGTCCGACCTGGTGGGGGTCCCGAGGGATGTGATTGAGCACCACCTCATGGTGTGCCCTAACGCACGTCCGGTAAAGGAAAAGGCGAGGAGACAGGCCCAAGAGAAGCAAGCATTCATCGCCCAGGAGGTCGGCAAGCTGAAGGAAGCCGGGGTTATCCGAGAGGTGCGATACCCGGAGTGGCTGGCCAACCCCGTTGTCATCCCAAAGAAGTGCGGGAAGGAGCGCATGTGCGTCGACTTCACGAACCTCAACAAGGCTTGCCCCCAAGACCCGTTCCCGCTGCCACGCATCGACCAGATCATTGACTGCACCGCCGAGTGTGACCTCCTATGCTTCCTGGACGCTTGTCTGGCTACCGTCAGATCAAAATGGCGGTGGAGGACGTCGAGAAGACGGCCTTCCTCACCATGTGCGGTGTGTTCTGCTACACGTGCATGCCCTTCGGGCTGCGAAATGCTGGCGAAACATTCCAGCGGTTGATGCACATCACCCTGGGGCAGCAGCTCGGAAGGAACGCAGAGGCCTACGTCGATGACATCATGGTCAAGTCGTGAGAAGCCAAGACCCTGATCGAGGACCTGGAGGAGACATTCGCCAGCCTGCAGCGAGTGAGCCTGAGGCTGAACCCCGAGAAGTGTGTCTTCGGGGTCCCGTCGGGTAAACTACTCGGTTTCCTGGTGTCGCACCGGGGGATCGAGGCAAACCCGGAGAAGATCAAGGCTATAAGCAAGATGAGTCCGCCTCAGACCCTCAAGGAAATGCAGAAGCTGGCGGGCTGCGTGACCTCCTTGGGGCGTTTCATCTCCAAGCTTGGCGAGCGCGCCCTACCGTTCTTCAAGCTCATGAAGAGGAAGGGCCCCTTCGAATGGACTCCGGAGGCAGATGCGGCATTCGAGGACCACAAGCGGTACCTCATGAGCCCACCAATAATGGTGGCGCACCGCCTTCGGGAGCCCCTATTGCTATACCTGGCTGCCACCCCGCACTCTGCCAGTGCTGCGCTTGTGGCGGTCAGGGAGGAACGTGTCGGCGCGAGCGCAACACCCTCAGACGCAGGCGGGTCCCCGGGCACGGAGCAAGGTGACTCACAGGATGCCTCGAAGCCCTCACCTCTTCAAGATGACGCTCCTGGGGCCTCGGCCGCGCCGGTGACCCCCGAGGCACCAGGATCTCATGAGCTCGCTGCGGAGCGGGGCGGCACGAAATGCTTCTCCCTCGTCGAGCACCCGGTGTACTACGTCAGTACCGTACTACGGGACGCGCGTTCGTGTTACCCAATGCAGCAGAAGCTATTGCTTGCACTTCTCGTCGCTTCAAGGAAACTGCACCATTACTTTCAAGGCCACCCCATCAAGGTCGTCTATGCGTATCCCTTGGAGAAAGTGTTGCGCGACCCCAATGCCGCAGGGAGGGTCGCAGAGTGGAACATCAAGGTGCAGGCCTTCGAGTTAGAGTTCAGCACGACCAGGGTCATCAAGGGGGCGGCCCTGGCGGACTTTGTGGCTGAGTGGACGGACGCTCCCGACCGAGGGATGGATGAGGGTCAGTCCCTCACCCCCAGCGACGACGCGCCTGATGGATGGATCATGCACTTCGACGGGGCCTTCGCGCGCAGGGGAGCGGGGGCCGGGGTTGTGCTCATCTCCTCGACTGAGGACAAACTCTACTATTCCGTACAGCTTTGCTTCTAGCACGGCGAGAAGGTCTCCAACAACATCGCGGATTATGAAGGCTTGATCGCTGGCCTCAAGGCCGCGGCGGCCTTGGGGGTCAAGCGCCTCACCAACAAGGGCGACTCCCAGCTCCTCGTGAACTTCTCCAACAAGGAGTACATGCCGAAGGACGAGCACATGGAGGCATACTTGGAAGAGGTACATAAGATTGAAAAGTGTTTCCTGGGCTTGGAGTTACAGCACATTCCGCGCGGAGCGAACAAGGAGGCCGATGACATCGCCAATAGGGCGTCGATCCGCGAGCGTCAGGAGCCAGGCGTCTTCGAGGAAAGGCTCTTCAAGCCATCCGCGGCACCTCCAACTGCGGACCAGGTGCCGCAGGGCGAAGAGCTGCCCCCAGCGCCGCCCTCGGGGGCTCCAACTTGTGGCCCGGCCTTAGGAGCCCGACTGCTCCTGGAGCTGGAACCCCAGGCCGACGACTGGACACAGGAGTTCAAGATGTACCTGCTCCACGGCACACTACCAGGGAAGGAGGAAGACGCACAGCGTGTGGTACGTCAGGCCACAGCTTATTGTTTGTAGGACAGCGAGATATACCACAGGCATCCAAACGACGTCGCGTTGCGATGCGTGTCTGGAGAACAGGGGCGCGAGCTGCTGGCCGACATCCATGCAGGAGACTGCGGGCATCAATCCTCGTCACGCACCCTTGTAGGGAAGGCGTCAATCCTCATCACGCATCAATCCTCGTCACGCACCCTTCTACTAGCCTACGGCGCTCAACGACGCCACCGAGCTGGTCCGATCCTGCGATGCTTGCCAGTTCCATGCCAAGCAGATTCATCAGCCCGTGCAGGTCCTCCAGACTATCCTGCTCTCCTGGCCCTTCGCAGTCTGGGGGATGGCTATACTAGGGCCCTTTCCGCGAGCGGCCGGCGGATACTGCTACCTCTACGTCGCCATCGACAAGTTCACCAAGTGGGCGGAGGTGGATCCTGTCCGCAGCATCCCCGCTGGTTCGGCTGTCAAGTTCATCAAGGGCCTCGTGAGGCGCTTCGGCGTCCCCAACCGCATCATCACCGACAACGGTTCGCAGTTCACAAGCAACCTTTTCAGGACCAATTGTACTAACCTTGGAACGTAGATATGCTACGCTTCGGTGGCACACCCATGAAGCAACGGTCAGGTAGAGCGTGCCAACGCGGAGGTCCTGTGGGGCCTCAAGGCAAGGAGCTTCAAGAAGAAGCTTGAGGCCTGCGGCAGGGGTTGGCTCGATGATCTTCAGTCCGTGTTGTGGTCCATCCGCACCACTGCGACTAAGCCCACCGGCGAGACCCCGTTCTTCCTCGTCTACGGAGCTGAAGCCGTCCTCCCACACGAGGTCAAGCATCGATCCCCACGGGTCTTGGCATTCGACGAGGAGCTTCAGGATGCCTCACGGAGGACAGACCTCGTGCTTGGGGAGGAGGCCCATCGCCAAGCCTCACTCCAAGCTGCGAGGTACCAGCAGGCGTTGCGGCATTACCATTCGACGAGGAGCGTCAGGATGCCTCACCGTAACGTCCGCTCCAGGACCCTCGAAGTCGGAGACCTCGTCCTGAGGCAGGTCCTCTCCAGGGAGTGCTTGCACAAGCTCTCGCCCATGTGGGAGGGCTCGTTCAGGGTCGCCCGTGTCTCCAGGCCTGGCGCCGTGCACCTCGAGACTCAGGACGGGGTCCCCATCTAGAATGCCTGGAACATCCAGCACCTCCGCAAGTTCTACCCGTGACACTCCCACGTAATAATTAGTGGGATGTATACGCCCGGAGCCACCCGAGGACGCGGAGGGGTTCCCACCCATGCCCAAGTGGAAGCCCCATGCTCCGCGCTGGCGGACACTACTGTCCTCCAATGACTATGCCCACACAACATGGATGCCCTATGCTCCGCGCCGGGAAGACGAAGACTAGCCTAGATGCTGGTCGTGGTTGTTCTTTGCTTTTCTTGTATTCGAATTTGCCATCTTTTCTGGAATGAAACTCGAGGCTTTTCAACTATATTTAAAGAAAAAGGGGTGCAGATTTTTCTCCTTGCAGTTTTCTATCTTGAAGTTTCTTTCTTCGGGTTAACACCTGCCAGCCTCTCCCTCTCGCGCCCCGCGAGCGGGGGCTATGGGCACGGTGCACACAACTCGCCAAGTCCTTGGCGTCCTGGTCCTCGCGTGGCGCTCTCGAGTGAGCTAGCAGGCGTGTGACGCCTCACCCTCACTCGGGGGGCTCCGCCGCGGCCCGGTGCCCTATCTTGGAGCCTCTGCAGGCTCACACCTCTGGGGGCAGGAACCGGCAAAAAAGCTATGGGAGCCGCTTGAGCATCAAGGGGGACTCCTGAGCAACGCGACTTAGGGGCCTCACTGGTCACGTAGCCCCCCGCCCCTTGGTCTCATCCTGGTGATCCAGACGCCCCAACGGCGGTCGAGGTATGCGCGGGATTCGGCCCCGCCAACGTAGAGCACCGCTTGAGCATCAAGGGGGACTCCTGAGCAACGCGCCTTAGGAGCCTCACTGATTGCGTAGCTCCTCGCCCCTTGGTCTCGTCCTGGTGATCTGGACGCCCCATCGGTGCTCGAGGTATGCGTGGGATTGGACCCCGCCGATGCAGAGTGCCGAAAAGGCTCCCAAACCACCTAACTCGCAGGAAAGAGGAACCCCCCAAGACCCCCAAGCTCCTCAGGCGTCACTGCCAAACCTCACGACGCAGAGGCCCGCCGCGGACGCATCAAGCTAAGTACCCTAATCACGACCAATAGGAAGTCTCAATTAACAGTAACATAGGGATCAGGATGCATGATGAGAGTGCTAAAGTAAGGGCGCGAGCGCCAGAAATTCATTACACACGCCCAGAGGGGCCCTTCGTGATTTTTTGATTATAGGGAAAGGAAGGGAAGAAGAATGCGAAGGAGCCCCCTCGAGGGCTGCCACTCCTTAGGCCCTGGCTCTGGCGCGCCAGCGCTCAGTCGGAGTCCTCCTCCTCCTTGACGGGCCCATGGCGGTACGCCGACGTAGCCGCCTCCCGGGCGGGGGAATGGCGCCATCGCGGCTGGCTACCCTCCGAAGTCCGGGCGCGCCGACGCGGCGGTGCATCGTAGCTGTTGTCGCTCGGACTCTCCTCGGAGGAGGTGTCGCTGCTGCTGGAAGCATGGCGGCCGTCGCCAAGGGCAAGCTCACCTCCAAGATCACCGCCGCCGTCACCCTCCGGGCAACACCCCAAGCGCCTGCCGTCCTCCCCAAAGATCTTGACAAAAAGCACCGTGGCGTCGTCGTGCTTGAAGTGGAGAGTGAGCCTCCCCTCCAGGCCGTGGGCGCGGGCAAAGGTCTGCCACCCGTGGCTCAAGAAGGCGTAGCATGCGGGGCTAACCTCAACCTCCACCCACAACGCACCGCTACAACAACCGTCGGCTTGCAGCCACAGACATGCGGGTTCGTCGGCCCACAGCGTCTCCGCGAAGAAGCACGGGAGCTGCAACCAGGTGATCGCCGGCCTCCCCACCAGCACCAGGAACTCCTGGCCCGCATTGGCCGTGTGGGCCCACGAGCGCGATGGCCGGGCACCTACTGCGGGTCTCCCTCCTCGGCCACGGCCACCGTGCCCACCGCCTCCGCCTGCGCTAGTGGAGGCACCAGCCCTCGCGGAAGCACGACCGCGCCCACGGGGCGCCGTCGACGACGCCTCGGTATACTTGCGAGGGCGACCCCGACTCCTCTTGGGAGGCTGTTGGTCCGGCCCCTCCTGGCAGGCTTTCCCCTTCTCGGCGGCAGAAAGCCTCCTCTTCGGCGTCATGATCGAGGAGACAGAGGACGAAGGCGGGGGAGCAAGAAGTAGGAATGATCCAGGTGGAGGCCAACCGGCACCCCTCCTCGTCCCGGGCAATGATGGCCCTTCGACGTGCGCCAGTTGCTGGTCAGCCAGAACGGTTGTCGAGGCGTCGTGGGGACTGGAGGCGCCGTGCGCTCCTCGGGCGCCGCGTGCCAGACTCGGTCGGCATGCTGCCTTGCTTCACGTCGCTTCATCTGCCCTCGGCGTGTCACATCGCGTGGACCGAGGGGGAAGACACAAGGAGGCACCCGCATTCAAGGAAGGGCAATGATGGCCGGCGCGGCGCGCAGGCTTCGCGTCAGCCTGACTCGGGGCGGTTCCCGACGTCCTCGGGGAGCGGAGGCATCCTCGTCTCATTGTGCGCCACGTGTCAGGTTGGGGCCCGTAGGCGATTAGGGCCCGCGGCGCTCAGGCCGGCTACTCTGGCTTCGCCCCGAAGCCAACCTGGGCATGCCTTAGGCCCGGGGGCTGCTGTCAGGTTCTGGGAACGGGGGTACCCAGACCTGCCTGCCTGCGGCCCAGGGCGTGGCCCACTTCGACGGCCTGGTACGGCCCGGCGCAGGACCGCTCAAGAACAAGGCCCTCGCGAGAGTCCCACCCTCGCGAGGGAGACAACGCCAAGATCCCCGGAAGGAAGAGGCCTCTCCAGGTCGCGTCCCGAGGGGTGGAGATTCCTATGCAACGATCAACCTCGAGAGGTCAAGGCTGACGCAAGCCGAGCCAGGCGGGCACCAGCGCGTAGAGGAGGCACTTTCCTCTTTTGTGCAAAGGAGGCAAAGGCATACGCAGGTTCCCAAAGCACCCCCCAAAGGTTTCCATTCCGGCGCAACGAGACCAAGACCACGAGCCTAGTAGGACGAACGTCATCGCCGATCCCACCTCTGCATCACCACCGGCTACTTTGCAGGCGAAGACCGCCTTTCGTCAGGATAAGATGTACTCCTTGTCCCCCTTCGAATTTGGCCGTTGTCGGATCCCTTCCCGCCATTGTGATAAGGGAAGAGGACCCGAGCCACTATAGATAGAGGCTAGGCTGCTCCGCAGAGAGGACGGATCGAACACCACCCGAGTGCCCTCGCGAGGCTACTCACCACTGTACTAGTTCATCCACCAACCTCCTCGTGAGGCAATCCACCAAAAGGCAGGAGTAGGGTTTTACGCTTCGCAGCGGCCCGAACCTGGGTAAATCCTCGTGTGCTGATCTTCTTCCCCGCGGTTGAGTGAGTTCGTCGAGCTAGGTTGTCGAGCTGTGAGTTTGAGATCGAAGCTGGTGGGGATCTTCGCACACGCCCCTGTGTTCGAACCTCTTTCGGTTTTGCGGAGACCGAAATCCGACATTATGTAAAGGAACTGAGCGGGGCGGGAGCAACCAAGATTGCACACGTTCCAAACATAATAAAGTGTGTACGCTATAACGAAATGTTGTGCTGCAAAACCACGAGTTTTTGCATCGCTCAAGGCGGGTAGCTCTTTCTGAGATTTGTCAAGGCGGGTTCATCTCACACGGTTCATCCTCAATTTCAGTCGCAGACGTGAAATTCATCCTAAATTTCCACATGCCCACAAATCGATGACACAAACATTTGGTAAATTTGCACCACAAAATGCCTTATTTTGCAGCGGATTAGTTCACATTAGTTCATACGCTTAATAATTTGCAAACAGTTCGTCAATTTACATGAAGATGAACTACACAAAATATTCACTACACCATGGATGCATACTGTAACAGCCCAAGAGCAACTTTCCAAATCCTTGTAATATTTCCATGTGTGAACCTTCCATGTTATGGCATCATGTGGTTTGAGATAATAAAGTTTGCTTCATGTCTTTCATTTTGCATGGTGGCATCATGTCATCCATTCCATATGGTTGCATCATGTGATGTTGTAGGAGTGTATGTGTTGTGATGATGTGCTTTGCATGAGGTGGTGTGCTCTTGTTGATGCCTTCAAATTATTTCATCTGTTCATCACCTCCATCTCTCTTTAATTCAAATTTGTTGAATGTGGTGATTTTACTTGCCCTAGTCAATTAAATAAAATGTTGTGGAGTTGTCTAATATAATGTATGTTATTTTAAAATTGTTCTTAGACTTGTTATACTCTCTTTGCCTTTTATAATTGCAAACAGATTCAAATGGTGATAAATGGGGCATTTCATTTTTTTCTCTTAAATTCCCAAAAACTATTTTATAAAATTGTATGTAATTCCAGCATCCCCAAACTATTTTTCTTTCTCTCAAATTATTTTCCAAACTCCTCTATTTTTTTCCTCTGGTGTTTTTTTGTTAATAGAAGTCCAGGGAGAGGGAGAGTTAACAGAAGGCCCAACCAGCCCACCAGCTTGCCTTCCCCCACTAGCCCAGCTACCAGCGCAGCCCGCTAAGCTGCAGGCATCGTCAACCTCAAGTATGGCGCTCATCCAGGACGCCACATCCCCGACCTCATCGAATCGACGGCCATCGGTGCCCCCAGCCCCCTATAAAGTATGTCCCCGACCTAGCCCTAGCCTCCCGTGAACGATTCCCACCTTCTCCTTCCCTCACTGTCGCCAAGGTAAGCCTCCACGCAAACTCCGACGCTCTCCCCACCATGCTCCGGCCAAGCACAAGCTCGAGCTCGGGGTAGCACCGTCGCCTCGTCTCCGACCTCCCTAACGATGTGGATCGAAGCCCTGGAGTCCTTGCTATCTTCTACAAGTACGCCCGCGACGTCAGCAACCCCGAAGCTCCGTCTCCGTCGCCATCTTCTTCCCTGGGTATGGATCCGATACGATCTGCACTTGGGTGCTTCCCCGCGTCGTCTCCATCTCCTTCTAGCCCTCGTACCCATGTCCACGAGACACTAGGAGAGCTGCGCCTCCGCCCTGCATTTTCGTCTCCTGGATTTCGTCCCGACCAAGTCGTAGTATCCATGCCACGCTTGTGCTCTCGGTGCTCCGGCCAAAGCATCGTTTTTTGCTTGTCTCCTTGTTGCCGTGAGTTGGACGAGCGCCTACGCTTAGGATCTTGCTGATGACCCATGCTTGCTCGCACGCGCTGCACACGCACCCACATCACCCAAGGCTCGCGCTCACGCCTCGCCTTGCTAGCTACGACGCATTGCCATGACGGCAAGGCCTCTCTGTGCATGCACTCAGGCGCACATGCACGCGCGACCGCAACCACAACTACGCCCCAGCATCCCGTAGCCCCGCCAGTGGTCCTTACTCCAGCGATTGCCGCCAGAGCCGCCATTGTCCTTCTCCCGCGCGAGGTAGAAGAAGCTTGCCTTCGCTGTATGTTAGGTCAAAGGCAGCCGAACCCCTCTTATCGCACACAACCAAGCCGTAGCCCAGTGGTAGCGCTCGGGGGGACTCCACCAGGGAAGTCTCGACCCACTAGTGTGGCTGACAGTGGGGCCTCGACCCACTAGTAACCCACTCGGGGCCCTGGTGTGACTGCCAGTGGACCCCCTTTTTTTTCTTTTGTTGATTTATTTCATTAACCCTGTTTTTCTCCATATATGCCATTTAGGGCAAGTTTCTATTCTGGCATGTCCATTTCTGTCAGTTTCCAGATGAGGCATATGCCTAATCTAGCATATACTAGGTTATACCTAGTTGGTGTTAATTTGCTTGTGGTTTGTGGCATGTTTTTCTACTGTAACATAGGCTTGTTATATATGATTTTAGGGTAGAAAAATCCAGTGAATCCATCTGTGGTATTAGTTTGATCATTTGAGCAAGTTTGTGTGGGTTCTATTTTGTGTCAGGATGCCATTTTGTTATTTTTGCATGATTTAATCCTTACACTCTTTGATAAACTTGTCAACATGAACATTGTCTCTTGATATGTGTACTAGCCCCTGGTAATTTTGCATGCCAGGTAAAACCATGTTTGTGTGTGGAATTTTTGCTGTCAACATGCTATGGTGTTAATGCTGTTTTAGGGTCAAATAATTCAAAGTCCTATAATCTGGTTATTGTGTTGCTATGTTTGCATGTTGATTGCCATGAATTTGCCAGTCCTTTGTGGTTGGACCAATGGAAGGAATTGTTAAACATGTTATCCTCTATTAGCATGTGCCAATAGTTTTCAAGTAGAGGTGTTGCATCTTAGTTAATTTTGCTGTCAAACATGTCAACCTGATAAAACTGTCCTGCTTTGCCACTTGATAATTTTTCCAAGTCTGCGGGACTGTTTGGTTCAATATGCCATGTTGGGAGGATGCTAGACAAGAATCTATGCTTTTGTTCAAGTTGCTGCCATGACATGAATTGTTGTGCATCCTGTTGCCTACATCTCCATGCCCTTCTTGTGCATTTTAGTGTGTTCTAGCCTGTAGATGTGTGGGTTGCAATATGACATGTTGCTGTTTTGGACAGATTGCTTGCATAATAGTTTTGTGCCTTGCGTGGGTTCTATCCACTTGTTTGCCATGATCTTTAGGTCTATTTATACTAGAATTTAATTTCCAATCCAGTGGCACACTTGGGATATCAAGAAATTTCCCATGGCCTCCCTCAATCTCTGTTTTGTCTCCATTACTATTAGTACCTTGTCGTGACTGCTCCGAGAGTTCCGTTACTCCGTTTGCAACGTTCTCCATATGCATTGGCATCATTTTCATGAGAAGCATTCAGTTTTACCATGTTCATGCATGTCCAAATAACAAATCTTGAGGTTTTGTTCAGAATGTTAAGGAACTAAATAATTGCATAAGAAAGATGACTAGTATAGGATTGCCATGTTAAACACATCAAGTTGGTCATGCATCATCCTTGGTTGCGCATTGCACCTTGCTTGTATGTTTATTTGGTGTTGTTTCTTCTATGGGTAGACCCGAGTGACGAGGCTGAGTACGAGGATCCTGGCGAGAACACCTATGAAGACCCTCTAGGCAAGATGATCGTTACCCGGATCCCGATACTATTTTTGCTATTGCTAGTTGTCTCGCTTCTGCCATTATGTCTCGATACCTACCACTTATATGTCAAGCCTCCCAAATTGCCATGAAAGCCTCTAACCCCTCCACTACCTAGCAAAACATTGATTGGCTAAGTTACCGCTTGCTCAGCCCCTTCTTATAGCGTTGCTAGTTGCCGGTGCATGTTGTTCAATGTGGCAACATGTATATCTTGGGATATCACCTTATTTAATGTTATTTACTGTTATCTTTCTCAGCCCCTTATTTACTGTTATTTAATTTAATGCACATATATACTTGGTGAAGGTGGAAGGCTTAGCCTTTTGTCCGGTGATTTGTTCCACTTTTGTCGCCCTAGTTTCCGAGTACCAGTGTTATGTTCCATATTGAGCGCTCGTAACATGCTTGGGGTTGATATGGGGACCCCCTTGACTATTCGTTTTGGCATAAAACTCGTCTGGCAAGACCCAACATTGGTACTACATTTTCTTAACAACCTCATAAAATGCATAGGGCTTAGCTACCCCGTGGATAATTAATCAACCCCCGGGCCAGTGCTCCTCATGAGTGTTGGTCTAAACTAGAGCATCGTGCGGGGCCAACCCGGGGCAACTCGGGATATTTCTATCAAGCCACTGTACGCTTCGCTTATCCGCCGTGTCCTGAGAACAAGATACGCGGCTCCGATTGGGTTCATCAACACGTCGGTGGTCTTGCTGGATTTGTTTTACCCATCTCGAATGTCTTGTGCACGGGATTCCAAGGATACTTCGGGCAATTTCGAGGTTGAGGTTTTCCACCGGATTCTCGAGGATACTATGGGCTATCTCGTGATTCAGGTTATCCATGCAGCGTGTGGTTAGTTTGTGATGGATGAGTTGGAGCACCCCTGCAGGGTTAAATCTTTCGGAAAGCCATGCCCGCGGTGATGTGGCAACTTGGAAATTGTTTAATATCCAGTTATAGTAAACTTGAAGTAAACTCAATAAAATACACCAACCGTGGCCGTCTCTTTTCGAGGGAGCCGGAAAGAGAACATGGTGGGGTTTTGTTTGACTTGTAGGTAGGTGTTCAGGATCACTTATTGATCATAACTAGTTCTCGTCTGCAAAGCGTAGGTTCTCATCTCACTCTTGTACTCGTAAGTTAGCCAGCGAAATTAATGCTTAGAGCTCCTACAAACCTCACCACTTACCCATACCTCACCCAACAGCTTACATAGTCTCGGTACCCGGGTTAATGAGATTGCTGAGTCCCTATGGCTCACAGATTACTACAACAGTACATGTACAGGTACTGATGAGTTTGTTCCAGTTGACGCTTCCCAGCTCCAGTGGGAGTTTGGCGAGGAGCGTGGGCGTATGTACGTGACTTACCCGGATGGCTAGGGGAGGTACTTGGTCGTCTTCCTAGGCTTAGCGAGATAGAAATCATTTGCTTTTGTCGTTTGATTTTGTCCGTAGGCCAACTCATACTTGTACTTTAGCTTGTGGCGAGTGTAGGCCAACTCATATACTCATCTCCTATTTTACATGTATTGCAATGATTTCTATACTTGCGAAACGACGAGATGCGCTTCTATCCCCATCGAGGCCCTCGAGCCTAAATAGGGATAGGACCGCACCTTCGACGTTACACATACAAATGCCATGCCTCCACCGTCGTCATGACCTGCCTCGGCTATGAACAAGTATTCAGGGGAGCTTGTCAAGTCGATGGGCTCCAATGGTTCCACGACGGAGACCGGCGGGGATACCTCGGCTGAAGCTACCGCGGCGCCTCTATCCAGGTATGCCGTTGTCGACGAAGCTGTCGTGGCGTCCACGTGGGCCATCGAGATACATACGGGTGCCGCTCTCGCAAGAGTTGCGTCCCTGTTCGCCGTGGCCACTGTTGCCAGGGCTGCTGCCGCAGCTGCAATGCCTGCACTAGCCTCCAACGCGGCTGAGAGGCATGCGGCGGCCCGCTACACCGCCTTCTGGTCCTGCACCCGCCTCTTTTTTCCCTCTGCATCTGAGTTCTTCATCAACCGCTTCCTCTGCGCACCCTCCCGCCATTTATGCCGCTTCAGATCCTTAGCCGCGTTGCGGAAGGCATCCGCATATGCGATAGATTTTTCCACACCGACACTGAGACGGCGCTCGTCCTGATCACACAGGAACGCATCGAAGCCCGATTCCTGGAGGGACAGAGCGATAGCCATCTGCTTCCGACGCTGAAACTCGGGGTCGTCATCGGCGGCGGCGGCGGCCATTACAGATCAAGGTTGACCGTTGACCGACATGGAGGACAGCGCGTCGGAATCCTCTATCCCGTCGTCGGCGGCCGCGGCAGCTGGCTGTTTGCCGTTGCCCGCCATGGGGGGCAACGCGCCCGAATCCTCTATCACCTCGCCATCCAACACTATCAGGATGGTGCCACGCACATCCCCATGGTTGAACACCGGTTCTATTTGGTGTGTGTGGTGGTGGCAAGCTATCAGCGGAAAAAAATAGTTGTTAGCCACCGCTGGTGGGATCTTTTATAGGTCGCTGTCGGGTTTGGGTTTTTACTATGGACATTACCCCTTTGCACTGGCTGACGCTTGTGGTTGCCACCACTACGCAAGGCCGATTTTGCTGTGTACGGGCATCGCACACGGTTACAGTAGCACACTCATGCCTATTGGGGATGCAATCGCATACGGTCGTTTCGTCAGATTCGTTTGCTATTTTAGATAATAGAATCTTTGGGGTAAACGGCAAAAAATGCAAGAGAGGGTCAAAACACAACCACGCCCGCTAGTGGCCCAAATATATACTCCCGCCGTTCCTAAATATATGTCTTTTTAGAGATTCTAGTACGGACAATATATGTACGGAGTAAAATAAGTGAATCTACACTCTAAAGTACGTATATATACACATATATATGTATGTTGTTCGTATTGAAATCTCTAAAAAAGACTTGAATTTAGGAATGGATGAAGTATATATATGTACGAACATGGTGTTTTCATGTTTAAATTTCCAGTGCGCAACTTTAATGTGTGGCACATGATGTATATATATGTGCATGCCTAAATGTGTCCAGTTTGACAGAACAGGGTTTCATGACAAACGTAGGGTGTTGCCCCCTACACGATGTGCCGGAGAAGGGGGTCCTATGAACACATGACCTGGTTCAAACTTTGTCACGCATTTATCCACGTCTGACTTGTCGTAAGACAACCAAGAGAATTTATACCTTAATTTGGCCAAACCATCACATATTGTTGTCGGACAAGAGGGATATATTGATCGCGCGTGTCACACCCTGTGTTTGTACCACTTTGCTATGTTATGATTTTATAAAATTTGGTCCTAATTAAAACTTTTTGAGTGCTTTTGAATGAATTGATTGTTTAATGATTGCTTGTTTGGTTGATTGTGTTTTAGCACTCAAAGATTCTTCTTCCTCTTCTCTTAAGAACTCAATCCCTTGATCCAAACTCTCTTCCCAATGATCATGCCATGTGTGTAGGACCTGAAACTATTTTTATAAAGTATTATTTTGTCCAAAAAGAATTTTACTCAATTTAGGTTTTCAAAAACCCCTGAATTGAGGTTTGTACTACAAGTCCTCAAATTAGGGTGAATATTTTACCCTAAAGACTTTATTTGGAACCTACAATATATAAGACTTCCCAAAACCACCAAATCTTATATTTAAAGATTGTTTTCATATTTTATTTAAAGGCTTTTTCTTCAGGCCAGAAATGGTTTTTCATAGGGAAAAATTATTTTTATGCTTTAAAAATATTTGAGAAAACTTAGGGAAACTCAGTGGACATTTCTTTTCCATATATATGAGTTTCAACACATGATTATGTTCAAAATATTGGACAAAACCCTCCAAAACCATTTCTGTTCATTTAAAGCATTTGAAATATTTCTATAAAAACTATTCTCAAATAAATCCAGTAAAATTCTAGCAAGTCATGCATGCTATATGAGATGATCTTGCAAAGTTTCATCTCAATCCCTATTTTTTGGTTCACCAAAATATCCCAAACCCCTCTCTGTCCACATCCAAATTTGAGTAACTTTACATTGTCATGTTTATCCTATTGATCTCAAACTTTGTGGGCATACTCTAATCCCCAAATGATGCCACCACACCAAGTGGAGCATCAAGGAGAATAGTTTCGCATGATTAGATCTATAGAAACCAGTTTCTGTTGTTTCTAGGGTTTACCAGGTTTACATTGACAACTTTCCTCAAATGAGCTCAAACTTGGTTATCAACCTCATATTTATCCCCTAATAGATCCTGGTAAATCTCATGGCAAGTGGGTAAAAATAACTTGCCCAAAGGAGTAGCAAACACCTTCTGGTGGTTTTCTGAAGTTACCTTTTTACCCACTTAACCTGTTCTCCTTGACTCCCCCTTTTTACCACAGCCCCTACTAGTTACCCTCTACCTCCAGTAACAACCCAGGGCAACAGCTCAATGATTGATAGGGTGAAATCCCCATTTTTACCTCTCTGACCAGCTGAGACAGGCACATTTCTACCTCCCCTCTTACTTCTACCCTTACCTTAGCCACCAAGTATCCCCATGGCATCTCCAGAACCCCCCAGACACTAGTGGACAATGTGGCCGTGTCCAGAGCGCATGGAGGCATGGCCATGCCGGCCATTCGGGCGCTCTAGAGTGTGCTACAGTGTGCTCCTGCACTGTAGCCGCCCCCAATCCCAGGCCCTGACAACCTTGGGCCTCCCCCTCGTGTCCCCCGAGACACCCTCGACGTCCGGGACACGCCTCCCTGTTGGCCCCCTCCTCTCTCCTCCTCCTTCTCTCCCCTCCCACGCGTGCCGAGCACCGCCAGTTCGGCCAACACTTGGCCTCACACGCGCGATGCCCCCAGGCCCTCCTCCGCTCCTTATCTCCCTCCCTCTGGTCATGGACGTCGCCCACGAACACCCCTGGCGCTCCCTCGCCCCCTCCCGCGGCCTTCAGTGCCTTTGCGGCCAACTCCGGCGGCCACGTCCGCGGTGGACCGCAGGCTAGCTATATAAGCCAACCTCGAGCCCACTTCTCCCCTCTGGTCTACCTCTCCTCCACTCAATTGCACCCCGAGGCCTCCTTCTTCTCCCCAGGAGCTCCTGAGCTCGAGATCGAGCTCGGGATCCGCCGCTTCGGCTCGCCGGAGATCCCATGGTATGGACCTCCTCGAGTACTCATTTCCTTCCCCATGACCCCCTCTCACCTCCCTGACTCTGTCCCTCCCTTTTTCCGTGCAGATTGTGTGTGGGATCCACCGGAGCAAGCTCCCTCGAGACCTCCTCCGCTGCGTCCGCTTCCCGCCGGCGACTCAGGCCACGCCGGTGATCCCCTTGACCACCACCCGAACGGCGACGACATCCTGATTCCATCTCCGTTGCCAACTCACCTCATAGTGCCCCCTGCTGCCGCCGGTGAGCTCGCCGCCCCTCTGATGAGGGGTTGACGACGATCCCGATAGGAGGGGCCCGCTCGTCAGCCTCTTGCACCCCTCCCGCGTCCCTCTCTCTCTCACTTGCCTACGGGCCCCGCCCGTCAGGTATAAAACCTGCGCGCGCGGGGGCATCGAGCCGCCTGGACCGCCCTGTTGGCAGGGCCGACTCAGCTAGCTGATTTGGCCCTGGACAAAGTGGCATTTTTGTTTTTTGTTTTCTCTGAAATTTTGCAAAAAATCCACAGGATTAAATAATTCTCGAAATCCAATAATTCCAACTCCACAAATCTTGTAATATTATTTGCTATTTAATGATGCCACTTGTGCCACCTTTTCAAAAAAAATATGTACTGGTTTGATTTAAAACCTAGTTTTGATTATTCAAAACCACACTTAAAATTATTTTCACCACTTTTTACAATTCGAAACCAGAAACTAGTAATTTTAGTATTCTTAGTTTCCACCCTAGTATTTTACAAAAGTGGTTTGACATTTTTAGGAGTAGTTTATTTTCCCTGTTTTTGCCGTAGCCTTATTTTTGCTGTTATTATTGCGACGATAGATTGCGTTGTTGACGAGTGAGTTGGATCAGAAGATTTCGAAGACCTTGAGGACTTTGTTGAGCCAGGCAAGCAGCCCCTTGACCATGTCTTAGAAACCCTTTTTATGCATGTCATATAGCACCTTATGTTTTGATGTGTTGATCATGATGAATGTGGTGACCACCTTTATGGGTTGCCCCCATTACCTTCCTCGTTGATACTTGCATGACATGACTCTACCTTATGCTTAGAGTTGTGTGGGTGGGAAGTAGATAGGTTGCTAAGTAGTTGCTACGCAAAGCGGGACGGGAATGTGCATGGCAATGGAGACAAAAGTAAGTTCAAAGACCTTTCGAAAACCCCATCGGGTGCCACTAATGCCCGAGGGAGATGTTGAGCTTGGTAACCACTTGATAGAGACATGGTTTACAGAGGCAAGTGAGTGTGTTGTTTTCAAAAACGGATTGGTTTAAGTTGCGACCATTACTCCAACCTTATATGTACAACCACGATACCCCTTATGGGATTGGGCTTTGTTGATTACTTTGGTCGATGATAGCAGAGAGTCCGCATTACTAGTGGCGGGAGAGTATGAGTTACTCTCTCGATACGGGGTTGTGCCAGGTAGGGCGACCATGTACTATTTTTATAGACACCGGGCACACCGTTGTGTCCCTTCATAGATGGTACAATGATTGAGCGAGTCTCATGTGATGTACATCATAAAGACGTGGGCCAACGAGTGGACTCTCTGTTTAGTGTTGTCAAGGGAAAGGCATTGTTCGGGTGCTTACCTAGGGTATGTAATATACCGCGAGTCATGGATGATACGGAATTTCCCCGAGTCTTGTGGGTAAAGTGTGCAACCTCTGCAGAGTGTAACACTGTTCGAATAGCGAGGTCCACGGTCAAGGACAGTTGGATGACCGCTCTTGGGCTACGTCCATTGGTTTACGAAACTTGGTGTGCGTGTGTGGAAAAAGGGAGAAACATGAGTTGAGTCGATGACTCGACGTGATGATTGAACATGGGATGTTCAAACCTTGATTCATATTGATAACTGTAACCTGTTCATATGGTTACTCAGAACCTCATGATGCATGTTTGTACATGTTGATAGGACATATCATTGTATAAAAACTAGCTCTTCCCAAAGGTACCTATTTAGTGCTATATCATGCCCTGTTATATCTTGTTCCAAAACATGCGTTGCTTGTGATTACATTCAAAGTACTCATTGGCTTGCCACTGGTTATTTAATTGGCCAGGCATGGAAGAGCAGGAATATGGTGAAAAGTTCGTTGGTGATGAACATGCGAACTAGGACGCTTCCCAGTCAGAATGCCTATAGGGTAAAGGCGGATGGCATGGGTCTATGCTATCTTTCAAGATTTCTACTGCAAGATTATGTTTGTTATTTGACCTTCATGGACCTATCCATGTAAGACTTGACCATGATGGTCCCTATTTGTGTAAAACGGTATGTATGGATGTAAGACTCTTGATTATCTAGCTTCTGTGTGTTCATTGAGCATTGATCTCTGGGATCATTGGACACGTGCATTCGATGACCACAACTTATGAGTCGGGGTCCCCACAGAGCTGGTATCAGAGCCATCCTAACTTTAGGAAGCCTTAGTTAGCATGGACGTTAGTTAGGATAAAACCCGTTTCAAAAACTATACCTAGTTGCTAAGTACAACAGTTTCTCTACTTCTCTTCTCTCCTAGTCTATTTCAAACCCTTACTAACTCTCCTCCCTTCAAACCTTGTAGATGGACGTCGTACATGAGGACATCCTATCATCCAGCTTTCCCCTACTCCTTGAGTATAGCCAGGAGAAGTGCCAGTTTCGCCGACCACCGGTTTTCTTCTACCACGAGCACTGGGTTGAAGCCATCACGAAGGAGTACCACATTGATGTGTTCGTGAAGGCGAACGACTCCCTGACGAGATGGTTCTTTGAAGGACCACAAATGGAGACTCTACCTATCGCCGTCGAGACGGCAGCACGCAAGGCACATATCCACCTTCGAGACATAATTCCAGAGATGACTTATGACCAGCTACTCGCTACCTACCCTTCTGAAAGGACGACATTGGCAAGAGTCAGATGGTCCCATCCAAATAGGATAGCACACCACTCAGATTCCAAACTTACTTCAGCCTATCCGCCGACAGGCTGGCTCACAACCTGATTAAGGAGTCTGTGAAGCTCCGCCAGGAACTTCACCACACCCCTACTTCGCCAAACCACTAAAATCTTAACCCAAGGCCGAGTAGCGACCTATGGATTCCCGTCACATGTTTCGGGTGTGGAGAACATGGGCATCATGCCAGAAGGAGCCCCTAACAAGCAACCGAGTCTTCTTTCTTCTTTGACAGGAAGCAGAGCACTCCACCATCTAAGTCCGAGAACCCCTAGGGTAGGACACACTACACCACGATACCACATTCCCTACTGACGTTGGTCGGGAAATGTCAGCATACACCAACACACAGTTAGTTGGCAATGTTTCTATCTAACTGTTGGTTGGTAATTCTCGTAGAGGCAACTGACTGTTGGTCGGGAATAATCAGACATTTAGTGTCTCATCGTCGGACGGCAATACACTTACACCCAGCCAACCATCGGTCGGGAAACAATACCGACCGACCGTTTGTTGGGCCAGCGAAATAGCCCGCGCCAATCGTTTGGGCCAGCGAAATTTAGCTCGCGCGCGGGGCGAAAAAGGCTTCGCGCCAACCAGCTCGAAAAATCCTCCAACCAGCTTTTCTCCCCTTCCCCTACCAGCCACCACACAGTAACCCTATCCCCACCCACGCGCTCTTTCCGGCGACGGCGCCGCCATTCTCTTCTTCTCTTCTCCGTGCACCGCCCTCCGCTCCGCGGCCGCCCCATTTCCTCCTCACCTGCCTCACCTTATCCCCTCCTCCTCCCACTCTCTCTGCCTTTCTGTGCTCCCGTGCTCCTAGTGCCTCCTCCCGGCTCCCGCATCCAGATGCGGCCGCCTAGGGTTCACTGCCACCGGAGATGGCTACCATGGACGTCGCCCCCTTCAGATCTAGCGGCTCAGTCCTCTACCAGGTGTCGTAGTCAAGGAGGACGCAGCGCTGTCACCAGGCTGGTGCTGGGTGCGCTCTGGCCCTCCTTCCGGCCCGTGTGTACCTTGCCCTGACTCCTCGGGCAGAGCCGAGCAACGGCGGCGACTACAAGCAGCAGCAGAAGCGGCGCATGGCCAAGGATCTAGGCCTCCGACCATTGGTGGTTGTTGTTGTGGCAGAAGCGGCGGTACAGAGTTCGCGCCTCCGCCCAGTTCAGCCTTGCCTCCATCAGCTCTGGAACCCCCGGTAAGCATATTCATAATCCTGTCTTCATTGTGATTGTGGCAAAAGCTGGATATGGACGACGACGATGACCAAGGGCAGCTTTTGTATATCTGCTAGCTTTACATCCGTTTTTTTTCTGTAGTTTATTTTTTGCCACGTGAAGCAGGATGGGTTTAGATTTGTTCATGCAATTGGCTGGGATAGAGATAGGACTGTAATGCCCAGATGTATTTTCAAGTGGATACCTACTGCCTAAACTACAAGAACACTTACAGAAAGTCACTGAATCCAATTTTATGTTCTGGAGCTCCCAAATAGACACCGTGCTTCAGAATCAGCTCCAAATTCTCAATCCTGTAACACAAACATCATTTGATAAAACAATAGAAATATGTTTCACAACAATAGCGGTACATGATAAAAACCATATGCATATGGAGAAACAAAAAGCGGCACCCAAATCAAGTGCATACCATTCTTAATCCTGTCTCTGGTTATTTTAATTTCCAAGAAAGTCTGACCCTCAACAACCTTATTATTTTGAGTGATTCCTGATCTTCCATCAAAGAATATCAATTCATTGCAAATACAGCACCATTATTATCGATTTCTTCATTGCTATCATTCTATTAGGATTTTACCGTTGATTCATTTCCAGTACTTCCATTAACTCTATGCATCCTCTGGTTCTGCTATTATTCTATTAGGATTTTACCGTTGATTCCAACATGCTGGTTATTTAGCTTTTTTCTGCCTTGAGTTATTTGGCAAGAAATTCGTAGCTATTCTGTGGGTGCTCCTTCAGTAAATATATTCTTACCTCCGCCATGTCAGGGGCACTTAGACACGAAAGGAGATGTTTCATATATGAAGGTATAAAAATATACAAAGCATCATCAAGCAATGGAGGAAGCTATAGCAGAACTCAAAATCAACAAAAAGAAATGCAGAACTTAATTAGTTCCTGGAGCATATACCTAGATGATCATAGATCGTGCAGGTTCATAACATGGAAATGCTCTTAGAAAGGTTGTTTACATGAATGTTGTCCTTTGTTTGTCTAAACAAAAGTATGGCGAATGTTACTACAATGTAGTAGTTACACTGTCGTTCATTTATAGTAGGATAGTAAAGTGATTATTTTTCGCTTCTGCTTCACATGGTTGTTGGTTGGAAAAAAAGTTTAAATCTTTTGTGCTACATTAGTTTGCTCCATTCCCATGGAATTTGTAACTGGACTGTCTCGGCCGTTGTTGTGTATATTTGTTTCTTTCTAAAAAATAGGTTTTTTATGCAACCCTTCGTAGACACTACCGCGGATGTCGAGTGGCGAAATGTTTTTTTTAACCTTCGAGTGGCGAAATGGTATTCCTTAATTAGGTTCATGAAATGGGAAAAAATCATATGAGTTTAATTTTCTAGATTACTGCATCAATAATGTAAGCAAATAAGTTCTCCTTTGTTAGACCCCTCCAGTTATGTACTTTTGCTGCCACTAATTGTGAACTATATGCAGCATTGAGCATTCTAATTATTCTTTTGCATTGTTCTCTATCTCGACAACTACTGTAGTGCAGGCTGAAGCGATGGCATGTATGATTGATGTAGTTTCATCTCAATAAGAACTATTTGGTGCATAGTATATTGGTCCCAGCCTACTTGCTGTAACTCCTGATTTTGATGGATTTTGTTCATGGCTTTGATTCTACAATCTAGAATTTGTACCCTTTTGAGGCAAATTCAAGAGAGTATATCATCCAATACTAACGATTTCAATTATCATGGTGTATTCAAGTCAAAGCTAAATACTAGTCTGTGTCCGCCTACCTTGGCAAGGATAGCAGGTTAATCTACTTTGGTGTTGTAGCTTCTTTTCTTCTTACTCTTATTTTTTACATTTCATTTCTTATTCCTATTTCCATTTAGGGCCGAAAATGCTGGGAACTGTTTGGTTTACACATGTACCTTTTAAGTGTTCTCCCTTCCTGCCCAAAACAATGTTAGGTGAGCTAATATAATACTTTTAGGCGTTCAGAAAGAGTCACATCTATAATTAGCTTTCAGCTTGCTATATCCAGTGTGAACTTCTAGAAATTTGTACATCTACTGAAAGAGTCACAGTTATATATATTCAGCTTTCAGCTCACTGTATCCACTATCTGTAAAGTTGTATGTTTATTGTTTTGGAAATAATTGTTGGAATATTGGCTGCTGGTACCTATGTACAGTAACTTAAATATATCCCCGGGAACACTATATGCTCAGCAATCGTACAAAGTAAATGATGCATTTCCTTTCAATGGATAGACAAAAAGTGGATGGAGGGCTTCTATGCCACATCCATGGCTACTGCTGGAAGTCGATTGGCGGTCTGCATGTCCTGAAATCCTAGTTTTATAGATTAGGTAAAGTAAGTGTATTCTTCATTTTATGCTGTTGTGTGTGCACAGTGCACATGTGAATTTTGTATGCATTCAATTTCATAGATTAATTGAGCATTCTAAAAATTGAGACTTGTTTAACTTTGTAGGAAGCAAACGTAAGGACTCGACTCACAAAGAACCATGAAGCCAGCGGTCCACGTCAACTGGATGTTTGAGCTTTCATTTTGTACAACTGATGTCTCATACTTGCATCTTTTATCTGTCCTTTTTTGAACCTGATGTATGGTGTCTTGGTGGTTATGTTTAGAACAGACTGAAGTGTATGTATGTGACAATTAGTTAATGGAATAAAAAATATTTGGTGCACCCTAAATACTGTGTCTTGGTGATTATGCTTAGAACGCATGAACTATGTGTATGTGACAGCCAGTACAATAGCTTAATTAAAGCTGTGGTTGGCTAAACAAAATGTTGATGACTTATTTGGTTGGCAAAGGAAAACACTGTCTGATTGTTGGTTGGCAAAACAAACACAGTCGGTCGGCAAAGCCCAACACCAGGCCCATCAGAATGTTGGTCGGGAAAGCCCCATGGCTACCCCAACAGACTGTTGGTCGGGAATGGCCCATTGCTGCCCCAACGGACTGTTGGTCGGAAAAGGCCCATAGCAGGCCCAATAGAGTGTTGGTTGGGAAAGGTACACAATAGCCATCAAGCAGTCGGTCGGGAAAGATATGTCGGTCGGGAAAGGGTTTTCCCGTCTGGACTTTTCCCAACAGACAGGGTCGGTCGGCAATAGTCTTTCCCGATCGACTGTCTGTCGGCGAAAGCTGTATTCCCAACCAACCTGGCTGTTGGGGATATAGTGCTATGGTGTAGTGACAGGTCATGTATCCCCTATGCGAAGTCGAGTCCGTGTAATGGTTCATATGAAACCATGTGTGCTTGTTGCTTGTTTTGTTGTTTGTGTATCGATGCAAGTCACGCTTTTTTCCTTTGGCAACATGTAAGCGACTACATCGCCTATCTTATCTAAATGTTATGAGTTTGGTCTTTCGACCTTTGATCACACTTGCACCATACCAACCCCCTTAGGCGCGTTACCTCTATTGATCCTTTTCCCTCATGCTATCCCACTTATTTGACTTGGCTGCTCCAAACAGGATGGTGACTACCACCCGCAACAGCTCCTTCACCAACCCTGAAGCCGGCGACTCGAGCCAGCAATAGGGAGCTAGTGGGACTGCTCAGGCTGGAGAACACCCGAAGCATTCACATGGCGACATTCCCCTGCCGCCACCTCCACCGGAGAACATGACCATAGCTCAGTTTCTCCAAGTTCTCCGGGAGGAACGTCAAGCCAACTCCGCTGCTATTTAGCAGATGGCTTAGGCCCTTGTGAACAACCAACAACAAGGAAGGAACGGCAATGGCCGGTCCACTCTGTCAGAGTTCATGAGGAATTCACCCCCAACCTTCACCGAGACTACTGAACCCCTGGATGCCGATGACTGGATCCGGACCATCGAGGACCTCCTTGCACTGGTCAATTGCAACGAGGATCGTGAGAAGGTTCTTTATGCCTCTCACTGCCTCAGAGGTACTGCTAGAGCATGGTGGGATGGATTCAAGGTCATTCAAGGCGACCGTGTGATCACCTGGGCCGATTTCAACGAAGGATTCCGCACAGCTCACACTCCTTCTGGGATCATGGCTATCAAGAAGCGTGAGTTCCGAGCCCTGAAGCAAGGAAGTGGCTCTGTCAAGGAGTACATGCAGAAGTTCAACTTGCTATCAAGGTATGCCCCTGAAGATGTCAACACCAAGGCCGCTAAGATGGAACACTTCATGGAAGGACTCCAGCAAGCCCTGCAGTATCAGCTCATCGTCTGCGACTGCCAGACCTTCTTCTACCTGGTGAACACGGCTCTCATGCTGGAAGACAAGCGGCGTGCCATGGAAGACTCTCGCAAGCGCAAGATGATCAGCAAGGGTAGTTCCAGCAACTAGAAGCCTCGCCCCTGGCAGCCAATCCCAGCCAAGCCAATCTATCAGCCTCAGCAAGCTAGACCCCCTGCACCTTGTTCGAGCTACCAGTCTCAGCAGTATGCCAATCCCCGACCAACTTTCAACAACCCCAATAACAACAATGGCGGCAGGGACAACAACAACAAAAACTTGGGTCAAGTCACTTGTGTTGGATGTGGCCAGCCAGGACACTACTCTAAGCAATGCCCCAACAAGAAGCTAGAGGAACCGCACCCCAATGCGCCGAAGCAAGGTCAAGGCCGTGGAGCACAACCAAGGAACCAAGCTCCCGGCAACCAGCCCAACAATGGCAAAGGTCGTGTGAATAGCGTCACCGCAGCGGAAGCCCAGGAAGACCCGGACGTCAGACTGGGTATGTTCGTCGTCAACTCAACCCCAACAACCGTACTGTTTGATTGTGGAGCTTCGCATTCTTTTGTTACCCAAAAGTTTGTGCTAGAGAGTTGTATGAAGCCTACACCATTGAGTAATCCCATGTAGGTGCAAACCCGGGATCGCAGTTGAGAACCAAGATAGGATGTAGAGGAGTTGAGATTGACATCAATGGGGTAGACTTCTTAGCAGACCTCATAGTTTTCGATTCGCAAGGCTTGGATGTGATCCTTGGCATGAATTGGTTAACCAAGCACCAAGGCTTGCTAGATTGTGCCAAGCGAACTGTCACCATGACCAATAGCCAAGGAGTTGAAGTCAAGTATGTTCCCAACCCGGCCTCTGCTCAAGCCCCTCAGGTCAATTGTTTGTCGGGAATTGAGTTGGACCAAGTGCCAGTTGTATGTGTATACCCAGATGTCTTTCCTGATGAGTGATGACCCACAAGTATAGGGGATCTATCGTAGTCCTTTCGATAAGTAAGAGTGTCGAACCCAACGAGGAACAGAAGGAAATGACAAGAGGTTTTCAGCAAGGTATTCTCTGCAAGCACTGAAATTATCGGTAACAGATAGTTGTATGATAAGATAATTCGTAACAGATAGCAAGTAACAAGTGTAGCAAAGGTGCAGCAAGGTGGCCCAATCCTTTTTGTAGCAAAGGACAAACCTGGACAAACTCTTATATAAAGCAAAGCGCTCCCGAGGACACATGGGAATTTCTGTCAAGCTAGTTTTCATCATGCTCATATGATTCGCGTTTGTTACTTTGATAATTTGATATGTGGGTGGACCGGTGCTTGGGTGCTGCCCTTACTTGGACAAGCCTCCCAATTATGATTAACCTCTCTCGCAAGCATCCACAACTACAAAAGAAGAATTAAGATAAATCTAACCATAGCATGAAACATATGGATCCAAATCAGCCCCTTACGAAGCAACGCATAAACTAGGGTTTAAGCTTCTGTCACTCTAGCAACCCATCATCTACTTATTACTTCCCAATGCCTTCCCCTAGGCCCAAATAATGGTGAAGTGTCGTGTAGTCGACGTTCACATAACACCACTAGAGGAGAGACAACCTACATCTCATCAAAATATTGAACGAATACCAAATTCACATGATTACTTATAACAAGACTTATCCCATGTCCTCAGGAACAAACGTAACTACTCAAAAAGCATATTCCTGTTCATAATCAGAGGAGTATTAATTATCATTAAGGATCTGAACATATGATCTTCCACCAAGTAAACCAACTAGCATCAACTACAAGGAGTAATCAACACTACTAGCAACCCACAGGTACCAATCTGAGGTTTTGAGACAAAGATCGGATACAAGAGATGAACTAGGGTTTGGAGAGGAGATGGTGCTGGTGAAGATGTTGATGGAGATTGACCCCCTCTCGATGAGAGGATCGTTGGTGATGACGATGGCTTCGATTTCCCCCTCCGGGAGGGAAGTTTCCCCGGCAGAACAGCTCCGCCGGAGCCCTAGATTGCTTCTGCCCAGGTTCCTCCTCGAGATGGCGGCGCTTCGTCCCGAAACTCTCTTATGATTTTTTTCAGGTCAAAACCCTCCATATAGCAGAAGATGGGCACCGGAGGCCTGCCAGGGGGCCCACAAGCCACAGGGGCGCGCCCAGGGGGGTAGGGCGCGCCCCCCTGGCTTGTGACCTCCTGGTGGGTCCTCTCTGGTATTTCTTTCGCCCAATATTTTTTATATATTCCAAAATAATTCTCTGTAACTTTTCAGGACTTTTGGAGTTGTGCCGAATAGGTCACTCATATTTTCTCCTTTTCCAGTCCAGAATTCCAGCTGCCGGCATTCTCCCTCTTCATGTAAACCTTGTAAAATAGAAGAGAAAAGGCATAAGTATTGTACCATAATGTGTAATAACAGCCCATAATGCAATAAATATCAATATAAAAGCATGATGCAAAATGGACGTATCAACTCCCCCAAGCTTAGACCTCGCTTGTCCTCAAGCGAAAGCCGAAATCGATAAATATGTCCACATGTTTAGAGATAGAGGTGTCGATAAATGAAAATACGGACATGAGGGCATCATGATCATCTCTATAACAACAATACTTATTGATATATAATTTCTTATGCTAGAGTAACAATTCATTCACAAGGTAAAGTATGAATCAAGAACTCTATTGAGAACCAACAAACTATGATCTTATTCATTGAGGCAATTGCAATTTATCATAACATCGGAAAGAGTCAATATAAGAGCTTGTAAGGCAAATCCACATACTCAATCATCTTTTAGTCTTTCATAATTGCTAACACTCACGCGGTACTTATGAGGTCAAAGCTTCAATTGGCACAGAGAAAGATAGGGGCTTATAGTTTCGCCTCCCAACTATTTACCTCAAGGGTAATGTCAACAGAAATAACTCATGATGACCCACATCCGAGTGGATATATGTGTCTAGATCATTCCCCAACACATGATGCTTGCCAAGAGAAAAAGGCGAAGTAAAGGAAGCGGTGAGGATCACCACGACTCTTGCATAAAGGTAAGTACGAGAAAATAAAAGTAACAGATAGGCCCTTCACAGAGGGAAGTAGAGGTTGTCATGCGCTTTTATAGTTGGATGCGCAATCTCTTAATGCAAAAGAACATCACTTTATATTGCCTCTTGTGATAAAGAAATTTATTATGCAGTCTGTCGCTTTTATTTCTTCCATATCACAAGTTCGTATAAAGTTTATTTTCCTCACACTAATAGATCTTACATATTTAGAGAGAAATTTTTATTGCTTGCACCGATGACAACTTACTTGAAGGATCTTACTCAATCCATAGGTAGGTATGGTGGACTCTCATGGCAAAACTGAGTTAAGGGTATTTGGATGCACAAGTAGTATCTCTACTTGGTGCGGAAGTTTTGGCTGATATGGGGTGGAAGCAAGCGTCACATGTTAAAGGATCCATGACAATATAACTTCTATTCGGAAATAAGCAAACATAACCCATTATGTTGTCTTCCTTGTCCAACATCAACTTCTTAGTATATAATATTTTAATGAGTGCTCACAATCATAAAAGATGTCCAAGATAATATATTTATATGTGAACCTCTCTTTCTTTATTACTTCCTTTTAATTGCAACAATGACCAATCACTATGTTTGTCAACTCACAACAAATTTCAATCGACATACTTCTTATATGTGAAGTCATCACTCCCCATAAGATCATTATATATACTCTTTGCTTTTATTCTATACTTCTTTTTATTTCTTTTTCCCAAGATCATAGAAGCAAGCAAGCCCTCAACTCAAACTACTTTTTATTATATAACTCTCGGACTCTCTTACATAGGGGGGGACATAAAGCAAAACTCAAGGCTAGATCAACCTAAAAACATTATTCTACTAGACCAAGATAACCAAAAGGATCGAACTGAAAAAACGAAGAAAGTAAAATATGTGATGGTGATACGATACCGGGGCACCTCCCCCAAGCTTGGCACAAGCCAAGGGGAGTGCACATACCCATGTGTTTAGTTGTCTTTCTTCGGAGGTGGTGATGTTGGAGTTGATGATGGGGTTGGAAGCTTGTTCAGTATCCACTTAAGCATAAAATGTTGTTCCCCCAGATCGTCAACTTCCTGCTCGAGCTTCAATATCCTTTGACATAATTCTTGCTTGCTCTCCTGCAGAAAACGAGAAGGGATAAATATAACCTTGGGTTTTCTCCTTGTGTTTGGGAGGCTAGATTTCCTGAACTCCACGTGCATATCTCCTAGTTGAGGCAAGGGGATCTTTTCTTCATCCGGGCTTTCTTCCTCATACTTGCCTTCTTGTTCCTCCTCCGAGAACAATCCATAAGGATCTAAATCCCCATAGAGCTTGGGATTGGCAAGATAATGCGATACATAGCTCTCCCCATCGGAATCTTGGGACGCCATATTGCTCTGAATCTGCTGCAAAAACAACTCAAAACGAAAACAGGAGGTATTGTTGTGATACGAAGGTCCATCCCTTCGGGAGATTATATAATGATTTTTTACCGACATAAAGGAGTGTACCACAAGAAAACGGAGTCCGAAGGGTACACGGGGTGGCCACAAGCCACAGGGGCGCGCCCCCCTGGCTTGTCGCCTCCTCGTGCACTTTTCAGACTACTTTAAATTTTCCTAAATTTTTAAATATTCCAAAACGGAGAAAAAATTCCATTGAAAAAGTTTTGGAGTCGGTTTGCTTACCGTACCACATACCTATTCCTTTCCGGAATCTGAAACATTCTGGTAGGTCTCCCTAATGTACTCCTCCGGAGTTATGGTATTGATAATATTGGTTTCAACATTTATGGGAGTACCTGAGATATAATGTTTGATTCTTTGCATGTTCACCACCTTAGGATTTGTGCCTTCGGCGTTGTTGATCTTGATGGCACCGGAACGGTACACTTCCTCGATAATGTAAGGCCCTTCCCATTTAGAGAGAAGTTTCCCTGCAAAAAATCTTAAACGAGAATTGTATAAAAAGACATGATCACCTACATTGAATTATCGCTTTTGTATCCTTTTATCATGCCATCTCTTAACCTTTTCATTAAACAACTTGGCATTCTCATAGGCCTTGGTTCTCCATTCATCAAGTGAGCTAATGTCAAATAACCTCTTCTCACCAGCAAGTTTGAAATCATAGTTGAGCTCTTTAATTGCCCAATAAGTTTTATGTTCCAGTTCTAGAGGTAAGTGGCATGCTTTACCATAAACCATTTTATACGGAGACATACCCATAGGGTTCTTGTAAGCAGTTCTATAAGCCCATAATGCATCATCAAGTTTCTTAGACCAATTCTTTCTAGATCTATTAACAGTCTTTTGCAAGATCAATTAAATTTCTCTATTGCTTAATTCTACTTGACCACTAGACTGAGGATGATAAGGAGATGCAATTCTATGATTAACATCATACTTAGCAAGCAATTTACGGGAAGCACCATGAATAAAGTGTGAACCACCATCAGTCATTAAATATCTGGGGACTCCAAATCTAGGGAAAATAACTTCTTTAAGCATTTTAATAGAAGTGTTATGATCATCACTACTAGTTGGAATAGCTTCTACCCACTTAGTAACATAATCAACAGCAACTAGAATATGAGTATACCCGTTGGACTTTGGAAAAGGTCCCATATAATCAAAACCCCAAACATCAAATGGTTCAATAACAAGAGATTAATTCATAGGCATTTCCTGACATCTACTAATATTACCAATCCTTTAACATTCATCATAGGACAAGACAAACTTACGAGCATCCTTGAAGAGAGTAGGCCAATAAAAACCAGATTGTAATACCTTGTGTGCAGTTCTATCTCCAGCGTGGTGTCCTCCGTAGGCCTCGGAGTGACACTTGTGTAGGATCTGTTCATGTTCATGCTCAGGTACACAATGTCTAATAACACTATCAACTCCTTCTTTGTAAAGGTGTGGGTCATCCCAAAAGTAATGCCTTAAATCATAGAAGAACTTTTTCTTTTTTTGGTATGTGAAACTAGGTGGTATGAATTTAGCAACAATGTAATTAGCATAGTCAGCATACCATGGAGCATTACGTGAAGCATTTATGACAGCTAATTGTTCATCAGGAAAGCTATCATCAATAGGTAATGGGTCATCAAGAACATTTTCTAACCTAGACAAGTTGTCTGCTACGGGGTTCTCAGCACCCTTTCTGTCAATAATATGCAAATCAAATTCTTGTAGCAGAACAACCCATCTAATAAGCCTAGGTTTAGCATCTTTCTTTTCCATAAGATATTTAATAGCAGCATGATCAGTGTGAACAGTTACTTTGGAATCAACAATATAAGGTCTGAACTTATCACAAGCAAACACAACTGCTAAAAATTCGTTTTCAGTGGTAGCATAGTTTCTTTGAGCACTGTCTAGAGTTTTACTAGCATAATGGATAACATTTAATTTCTTATCATCTCTTTGTCCTAGAACAGCACCAACAGCATAATCACTAGCATCACACATAATTTCAAAGGGTAGGTTCCAATCAGGTGGTTGAACAACAGGTGCAGTAATCAAGGCTCTCTTAAGAATTTCAAATGCTTCTACACAATCATCATCAAAAACGAATGGAACATCTTTTTGCAAAAGATTAGTGAGAGGCCTAGAAATCTTAGAGAAGTCTTTAATAAACCTCCTGTAGAAACCAGCATGACCAAGGAAACTTCTTATACCTTTGATATCCGTAGGACACGGCATTTTTTCAATAGCATCAACTTTAGCTTTATCAACTTCAATACCTCTTTCGGAGATTTTGTGTCCCAAGACAATGCCCTCATTAACCATAAAGTGGCACTTCTCCCAATTCAAGACAAGATTAGTTTCTTTAGATCTCTGCAAAACTCGATCAAGGTTGCTCAAGCAATCATCAAAAGAAGTTCCGTAAATGGAAAAATCATCCATGAAAACCTCAACAATCTTTTCACAAAAGTCAAAGAATATAGCCATCATACTTCTTTGAAAGGTAGCAGGTGCATTGCATAAACCAAAAGGCATACGTCCATAAGCAAAGGTACCGAAAGGACAAGTAAAAGTGGTCTTCTCTTGATCCTCTTTTGACACAGGTATTTGAGAGAAGCCAGAATAACCATCTAGAAAGCAAAAATGTGTGTGTTTGAATAGTCTTTCTAGCATTTGATCGATAAAAGGTAGAGGGTAATGATCTTTTCTAGTAGCTTTATTTAATTTCCTAAAATCAATTACCATTCTATATCGTGTAACAATTCTTTGCGGGGTCCATTCATTTTTATCATTAGGAACAACGGTAATACCTTCCTTCTTAGGGACATAATGAACGGGACTAACCCATCTACTATCAGCAATAGGATAAATTATACCTGCCTCCAGAAGCT
This sequence comes from Elymus sibiricus, assembly GCA_039707655.1. Taxonomy (NCBI): domain Eukaryota; kingdom Viridiplantae; phylum Streptophyta; class Magnoliopsida; order Poales; family Poaceae; genus Elymus; species Elymus sibiricus. The sequence continues at coordinate 211,337,896 of CM077665.1, read as the reverse complement.
TTAATATTTCATTTCTTACCACTTCCTTCATTTTTAGGATTTAACCGTCGTTGGTGCTCAACAACTGGTTTAGCATCAGGCTCCATATTAATTTTATGCTGGCATAGAGTGGGACTAATGCCCTTAAGGTCATCAAGAGTATATCCAATAGCAGCTCGGTACTTCCTCAGAGTTTTCAATAATCTCTTTTCTTCATGCTCTGAAAGGTTAGCACTAATAATAACAGGATATATCTCCTTTTCATCAAGATAGGCATATTTCAAAGTATCCGGTAATTGCTTAAGCTCAAACACGGGATCACCCTTGGGTGGAGGAGGATCCCCAAGTATTTCAACAGGCAAATTGTGTTTCAAAATAGGGTGCTGATCAAAGAAAATCTTATCTATTTCATACCTTTCATTCATATGCATATCGTTTTCATGATCTAGCAAATATTGTTCTAAAGGATCAGTATGAGGCACAGCAATAGAAGCAAGACCAATAATTTCATCCTTACTAGGCAATTCTTTATCATGGGGTTGTCTATGAAATTTAGAGAAATTAAACTCATGATACACATCCCCAAAACTTACAGTAACAGTTTCTTTCTCACAATCTATCCTAGCATTAACAGTATTCAAGAAAGGTCTACCAAATATAATGGGACAAAAATCATCTTGTGGGGAACCAAGAACAAGAAAATCAGTAGGATATTTTATTTTCCCACACAAGACTTCAACATCTCTAACAATCCCAATGGGTGCTATAGTATCTCTATTAGCCAGCTTAATGGTGACATCAATTTCCTCTAATTCAGCTGGTGCAATATCATTCATAATTTCTTGATATAAGGTAAAGTGAATTGCACTCACACTAGCACCCACATCACATAAGCCATGATAATAATGATCTCCTATTTTAACAGAAACAACAGGCATGCCAACAATAGGTCTATGTTTATCTTTAGTATCAGGTCTAGCAATTCTAGCAGCTTCATCACAGAAATGAATAACATGCCCATCAACATTATCAACCAAGAGATCTTTAACCATAGCAATACTAGGTTCAACTTTGATTTGTTCCGGGGGTGTAGGTGTTCTAGTATAACTCTTACAAACCACCGTTGAAGCTTTACCATGTTCCTTTATTCTAACAGGGAAAGGTGGTTTCTCAATATAAGCAGCAGGAACAACAGGATCAACATTATAAATAATAGTTTCTTCTTCAACTTTAATAGGTTCAACTACTTTCACTTCAATGGGAGGATGATATTTAAACCACTTCTCCTTAGGGAGATCAACATGAGTAGCAAAAGATTCACAGAAAGAAGCTACTATCTCAGAGTCAAGTCCATATTTAGTGCTAAATTCCCGAAAAGCATCGGTGTCTATAAAGGATTTAACACAATCAAACTTAAGGTTTATACCTGACTCCTTACCTTCGTCGAGTTCCCAATCTTCAGAGTTGCGTTTAATTCTTTCCAATAAGTCCCATTTGAATTCAATATCCTTCTTCATAAAGGAACCAGTATAAGAAGTATCGAGCATGGATCGATCATTATGAGAAAGCCGAGCATAAAAATTCTGAATAATAATTTCTCTTGAAAGCACATGATTGGGGCATGAATATAACATTGACTTAAGCCTCCCCCAAGCTTGAGCGATACTTTCTCCTTCACGAGGCCAAAAATTATAAATATAATTCCGGTCACGATGAACCAGATGCATAGGATAAAACTTCTGATGAAATTCCAATTTCAATCGGTTGTAGTTCCATGATCCAATATCATCACATAGCCTATACCATGTCAATGCCTTCTCCTTCAAAGATAAAGGAAAGACCTTCTTCTTGACATCATCCTCGGGCAAACCTGCAAGCTTAAATAATCCACAAACTTGATCCACATAGATTAGATGCAAATCAGGATGTAGTGTTCCATCTCCTGCATAAGGATTAGCTAGCAGTTTCTCTATCATACCCGAAGGAATTTCATAATAAATATTTTCAGTAGGTTCAGTAGGTTGAGGAGCAACTCTTTGTGCTTCCGGTCGAGGTGAAGATACCCCGAACAAGCCCCTCAAAGGATTATTTTCCATAGTAACAAGTGACAGTAAATTTCAGCACACTATATAAATTTTTCCTTACCAAATTCCACTCACCAAAGGCGCTTCACTCCCCGGCAACGGCGCGAGAAAAGAGTCTTGATGACCCACAAGTATAGGGGATCTATCGTAGTCCTTTCGATAAGTAAGAGTGACGAACCCAACGAGGAGCAGAATGAAATGACAAGCGGTTTTCAGCAAGGTATTCTCTGCAAGCACTGAAATTATCGGTAACAGATAGTTGTATGGTAAGATAATTCGTAACAGATAGCAAGTAACAAGTGTAGCAACGGTACAGCAAGGTGGCCCAATACTTTTTGTAGCAAAGGACAAGCCTGGACAAACTCTTATATAAAGCAAAGCGCTCCCGAGGACACATGGGAATTTCTGTCAAGCTAGTTTTCATCATGCTCATATGATTCACGTTCATTCCTTTGATAATTTGATATGTGGGTGGACCGGTGCTTGGGTGCTGCCCTTACTTGGACAAGCCTCCCACTTATGATTAACCACTCTCGCAAGCATCCGCAACTACAAAAGAAGAATTAAGATAAATCTAACCATAGCATGAAACATATGGATCCAAATCAGCCCCTTACGAAGCAACGCATAAACTAGGGTTTAAGCTTCTGTCACTCTAGCAACCCATCATCTACTTATTACTTCCCAATGCCTTCCCCTAGGCCCAAATAATGGTGAAGTGTCATGTAGTCGACGTTCACATAACACAACTAGAGGAGAGACAACATACATCTCATCAAAATATCGAACGAATACCAAATTCACATGATTACTTATAACAAGACTTATCCCATGTCCTCAGGAACAAACGTAAGTACTCAAAAACCATATTCATGTTCATAATCAGAGGAGTATTAATTATCATTAAGGATCTGAACATATGATCTTCCACCAAGTAAACCAACTAGCATCAACTACAAGGAGTAATCAACACTACTAGCAACCCACAGGTACCAATCTGAGGTTTTGAGACAAAGATCGGATACAAGAGATGAACTAGGGTTTGGAGAGGAGATGGTGCTGGTGAAGATGTTGATGGAGATTGACCCCCTCTCGATGAGAGGATCATTGGTGATGACGATGGCTTCGATTTCCCCCTCCGGGAGGGAAGTTTCCCCGGCAGAACAGCTCCGCCGGAGCCCTAGATTGCTTCTGCCCAGGTTCCGCCTCGACTCGGCGGCGCTTCGTCCCGAAAGCTCTCTTATGATTTTTTGCAGGTCAAAACCCTCCATATAGCAGAAGATGGGCACCGGATGCCTGCCAGGGGGCCCACAAGCCACAGGAGCGCGCCCAGGGGGGTAGGGCGCGCCCCCTGGCTTGTGACCTCCTGGTGGGTCCACTCTGGTATTTCTTTCGCCCAATATTTTTTTTTATTCCAAAATAATTCTCCATAACTTTTCCGGACTTTTGGAGTTATGCAGAATAGGTCTCTCATATTTGCTCCTTTTCCAGTCCAGAATTCCAGCTGCCGGCATTCTCCCTCTTCATGTAAACCTTGTAAAATAAGACAGAAAAGGCATAAGTATTGTACCATAATGTGTAATAACAGCCCATAATGCAATAAATATCAATATAAAAGCATGATGCAAAATGGACATATCAATGAGCTGCCCGGAATGCCTCCTGACCGTGACATTGAGTTCATCATTGAGATAACGCCCGGAGCAGGACCCATCTATAAGAAGCCCTATAGAATGGGATCCGAAGAGTTGGCTAAATTGAAGAAGCAACTGGCAGAGCAGCTCAGAAAAGGATTTATCCGACCTAGTGCCTCTCTTTGGGGTTCACCTATTCTGTTTGTGGAAAAGAGGGATGGTACTATTTGACTATGCGTCGATTATCGATCTCTCAATGAAGTCACAATCAAGAACAAGTACACACTCCCCAAGATTGAAGACCTGTTCGATCAGTTGAATGGCGCCAAGGTGTTTTCCAAAATCGACCTCACGTCTGGGTACTATCAGCTAAAGATTAGACCCCAAGACATTCCGAAGACAGCTTTTGTAACACGGTATGGCCTGTGTGAATACACGGTCATGTCGTTTGGGTTGACCAATGCACCTGCCTACTTCATGTACCTCATGAACAAAGTTTTCATGGAGTACTCGGACAAGTTTGTTGTCGTCTTCATTGATGACATACTCATCTTTTCCAAGTCTGAAGAAGAACATGCACAACACTTGAGATTGGTCTTGGATAAGCTTCAAGAGCACCAGCTTTATGCCAAGTTCAGCAAGTGCGAATTTTGGCCGCACGAAGTTGGATTCTTGGGTCATGTGCTGACTACCAAAGGGTTGTCAGGGGATCCTGCCAAGATCGAAGTCGTGACTGAATGGCAATCCCCAAGCAATGTGAAGGAGGTCAAAAGCTTCCTCGGACTCGCGGGATATTATCGCAAGTTCGTCGAAGGGTTCTCAAGCATTGCTAGACCCATGACTCAGCTCTTGAAGGAGGACAAGAAGTTCGAATGGACGCCGAAGTGCGAAGAAAGCTTCCAAGAGCTCAAGAAGAGATTGACAACAACCGATGTTTTGGCCACCCCTGATATTCACAAGGAGTTTGTGATATATTCTGATGCATCAAGAACCGGGCGTGGTGGTGTTCTGATGAAGGCAGAGTCATGGCATATCTATCCAGACAGCTACGTCCTCATGAAGAGAACTACGCTACCCACGATCTTGAGTTGGCAGCTGTAGGTCATGCCTTGAAGACATGGCGACATTACCTTCTCGGAAAGTGATGTGAGATATACACAGACCACAAGAGTTTGAAGTATATTTTCACTCAAAGGGAGTTGAACATGAGGCAACGAAGATGGTTGGAGTTGATCAACGATTACGACCTCAGTGTTCAATACCACCCTGGAAAGGCTAATGTGGTAGCAGATGCCTTAAGCAGAAAGGCGTGTTCTTTGAATGCTATGATCCAGGAAAGGCTAATGTGGTAGCAGATGCCTTAAGCAGAAAGGCGTGTTCTTTGAATGCTATGATTCAGGAAAGGCTACCAGCCTTTTATGAAGAGCTTGAAAGCTTTGGTCGGGAACTAGTTGCACCTGGTTTCCTTGCCAACCTTGAAGCAAGGCCTACCTTGATGGATGATATTAAGGAAGACCAGAAGGGTCATGACAACATTGAACGCATCGAGAGGAAGCTCAAGGCAGGCAAGGCCCCAAGATTCTTAGTGGATGAACAAGGAGTTGTATGGTTTGGGAATCGCATTTGCGTACCCAACAAAGTTGAGGTCAAGGATTTGAACTTGCAAGAAGCCCATGACCCTCCGTACTCCATCCACACTGGAGGAACCAAGATGTACCAAGACCTCAAAGCAAGATTCTGGTGGCATGGCATGAAAAGAGAGATAGCCACTTTTGTTGCTAAGTGTGATATATGCCAGCGAGTCAAAGCTGAGCATCAGTGACCCGCTAGATTGATACAACCTCTCAAAGTGCCTGAATGGAAGTGGGACAAAGTCAGGATGGACTTCATCACAAGATTACCTAGATCAAGCAAGGGACATGATTCCATTTGGGTCATTGTCGATCACCTGACCAAGGTAGCCCACTTCATTCCCGTCAAGACCACCTACAATGGGAACCAGCTAGCCAATCTCTACATCAACCGGATCGTGAGTCTCCACGGAGTTCCTAAGGAGATCGTGTCAGATCGAGGAACCCAGTTCACCTCAAGGTTCTGGAATAGATTCCAAGAAGCCTTGGGAACCAAGTTATCCTTCAGTACTGCTTTTCACCCCCAGTCCAGAGGACAAACGGAACGAGTAAGCCAGATACTCGAAGATATGCTTCGTGCTTGTGTTCTGGTGTATGGAGCCAAGTGGGGAGATTGTTTGCCATTTGCCGAGTTCTCCTGCAACAACAGCTATCACTCCAGTCTGCAGTTGGCACCGTTTGAGGTGCTATATAGACACAAGTGCCGCACTCCCCTCAACTGGTCTGAAACCGAAGAGGTACTAGTGTTCGGACCAGATATCCTATGCGAAGGAGAAGAGCAAGCTCAACTCGTCAAAGAGCGTTTAGAGACCGCCAAATCAAGAAAGAAGAGCTACGCTAACTCACATCGCCGAGACATGAGTTTTCGTGTTGGGGACTATGTCTATCTTCGAGTCACACCTCTCAAGGGAAACCAGCGCTTCCACGTCAAAAGAAAGCTCGCACCAAGATATATTGGCCCCTTCAAGATTACCGACAGATGAGGAGAAGTTGCCTACGAGCTAGAGCTACCTTACGAGCTATCTGATGTGCACAACGTTTTCCACGTGTCACAACTCCGAAAGTGTGTCCAAGTTCCCAACCGCCCCGACCTCTACAAGGACATCGATCATCAAGCCATCGACCTTCAGCCAGACCTCACTTATCCTGAGAGGCTAGTCTGCATTTTGGATGAAGCTGGGCATTGCACCCGGAGCTGCACCATCAAGTACTTCAAGGTCCAATGGAGCAACCACACCGAGCGTGAAGACTATCTTAGATCCGAGTTCCCTTATCTTTTTAGCGCCTAGACCAGGAATCTCAGGGACGAGATTCTTTTAAGGGGGTAGGTCTGTCACACCCTGTGTTTGTACCACTTTGCTATGCTATGATTTTATAAAATTTGGTCCTAATTAAAACTTTTTTAGTGCTTGTGCATGAATTGATTGTTTGATGATTGCTTGTTTGGTTGATTCTGTTTTAGCACTCAAAGATTCTTCTTCCTCTTCTCTTAAGAACTCAATACCTTGATCCAAACTCTCTTCCCAATGATCATGGCGTGTGTATAGGACCTAAAACTATTTTTATAAAGTATTATTTTGGCCAAAAAGAATTTTAATAAATTTAGGTTTTCAAAAATCACTGAATTGAGGTTTGTACTACAAGTCCTCAAATTAGGGTGGATATTTTAACCCAAAGACTTTATTTGGAACCTACAAAATATAAGACTTCCCAGAACCACCGAATCTTATTTTTAAAGATTATTTTCATATTTTATTTAAAGGCTTTTTCTTAAGGACATAAATGGTCTTTTATAGGGAACAATTATTTTTATGCTTTAAAACAATTTGAGAAAATTTAGGGAAACTCAGTGGACATATATTTTCCATATATATGAGTTTCAACACATTGTCATGTTCAAAATATTGGACAAAACCCTCCAAAACCATTTCTGTTCATTTCAAGCATTTGAAATATTTCTATAGAAATATTTTCAAATAAATCCAGGAAAATTCTAGCAAGTCACACATGCTATATGTGATGATCTTGCAAAGTTTCATCTCAATCCCATTTTTTTGGTTCACCATAATATCCCAAAACCCTCTCTGTCCAAATCCAAATTTGAGTAACTTTACATTGACAAGTTTATCCTATTGATCTCAAACTTTGTGGGCATACTCTAATCCCCAAATTATGCGACCACACAAAGTGGAGCATGAAGGAGAATAGATTAGCATGATCAGATCTATAGAAACCATTTTCTGTTGATTTCTAGGGTTTACCAGGTTTACATTGCCAACTTTCCTCAAATGAGTTCAAACTTGGTTATCAACCTCATATTTATCCCCTAATAGATCATGGTAAATCTCAAGGCAAGTGGGTAAAAATAACTTGCCCAAACCAGTAGCAAACACCTTCTGGTGGTTTTCTAAAGTTACCTTTTTACCCACTTAACCTGCTCTCCTTGAGTCCCCCTTTTTACTATAGCCCCTACTAGTTACCCTCTACTTCCAGTAACAACCCAGGGCAACAACTCAATGATTGACAGGGTGAAATCCCCATTTTACCTCTCTGACTAGCTGAGACAGCCACATTTCTACCTCTCCTCTTACTTCTACCCTTCCCTTAGCCCCCAAGTATCCCCATGGCATCTCCAAAAAACCCCAAACACTAATGGACAATGTGGCCGTGTCAAGAACGCGTGGAGGCATGCGCTCCCGCACTGTAGCTTCGCGTAATCCCAGGCCCTGAAAGCCTTGGGTCTCCCTCTCGTGTCCCCCGAGACGCCCTCGACGTCCGGGACACGCCTCCCTGTCAGCCCCTCCTCTCTCCTCCTCCTACTCTCCCCTCCCACGTATGCCGAGCACTGTCGGTTCGGCCAACCCTCGGCCTCACACACGTGACGCCCCTGGCCCTCCCCCGCTCCTTATCTCCCACCCTCCAGTTGTGGACGTCGCCCACGAACACCCCTGACGCTCCCACGCCCCTCCCATGGCCTCCAGTACCTTTGCGGCCAACTCCGGCGGCCACGTCCATGGTGGACCGCGGGCTGGCTATATAAGCCAACGCCGAGCCTTCTTCTCCCCCCTGGTCTCCCTCTCCTCCACTCAATTGCAACCCGAGGCCTCCTTCTTCTCCCAGGAGCTCCTGAGCTCGAGATTGAGCTCGGGATCCGCCGCTACGGCTCGCCGGAGATCCCATGGTACGGACCTCCTTCGGTGCTCCTTTCCCTCCCCTTGACCCCCTCTCACCTCCCTGACTCTGTCCCGCCCTTTTTCCCTGCAGATTACGTTTGGGATCCACTGGAGCAAGCTCACCCGAGACCTCCTCCGGCGTGTTCGCTTTTCGTTGGTGACTCAGGCCACGCCGGTGATCCCCTCGACCACCACTAGAATGGCGACGATGTCCTGATTCCATCCCCGTCGCTAGCTCACCTCGCCGTGCCCCCTGCGGACGCCGGTGAGCTCACCACCCCTTTGACGAGGGGTTGACGACGACCCCGACAGGAGGGGCCCGCTCGTCAGCCTCTCGTCCCCTCCCGCATCCCTCTCTCTCATTGGCCTACGGCCCCCGCCCGTCTAGTTTAAAACTTGACGCGCGCGGGAGCACCGAGCCGCCTGGGCCGCCCTGCTGGCTGGGCTGGCTCGGCTGGCCGATTTGGCCCAGGACACAGTGGCATTTTTTTTTCTTTTTTTGTGAATTTTTTCAAAAAATCCACAGGATTAAATAATTCTCCAAATCCAATAATTCCAACTCCACAAATCTTGTAATATTATGTGCTATTTAATGATGCCACATGTGCCACTTTTTGAAAACATTTTATGTATTGGGTTTATTTAAAACCTTGTTTTGATTATTCAAAACCACTGCTAAAATTATTTTCACCACTTTTTACAAATCTAAACAAGAAACTAGTAGTTTTCGTATTCTTAGTCTTCACCCTAGTATTTTACAAAAGTGGTTTGACATTTTTAGGAGTAGTTTATTTTCCTTGTTTTTGCCGTAGCCTTATTTTTGTCGTTATTATTGCGACGATAGATTGCGTTGTTGATGAGGGAGTTGGATCAGAAGATTTCGAAGACCTCGAAGAATTTGTTGAGCCAGGCAGGCAACCCCTTGATCATGTCTTAGAAACCCTTTTTATGCATGTCATATAGCACCTTATGTTTCGATGTGTTCATCATGATGAATGTGTTGACCACCTTTATGGGTTGCCCCCGTTACCTTCCTCGTTGATACTTGCATGACATGACTCTACCTTATGCTTAGAGTTGTGTGGATGGGAAGTAGATAAGTTGCTAGGTTGTTGCTACGCAAAGCGGGACGGGAATGTGCATGGCAATGGAAAAAAAAGTGTTTTCAAAGACCTTTCGAAAACCCCGTCGGGTGCCACTAATGCCCAAGGCAGATGTTGAGCTAGGTAACCACTTGATAAAGAAGTGCTTTACCGAGGCAAGTGTGTCGGGCCCATGGGACTGGCATACCCAGGCCCGTCTACCTACGACCCAAGGCGCTGCGTGTGTCTCGGGCCCGGAGAGTTTACCCGCCAAGCCTCCGGAATCAGACCCTCGCGAGGGTCCCTTCCTCGCGAGGTGCATGCCGGCGAGCGCCATCGGGAGGCCAATGGAGTTTCCCCCTTGAGGTCGCCTCCCAGAGCATCGTCGTGGGACCCTCTATTGAGGCTGTCCGCGGGAGCCTACGCGGGGCATACAAGCCAAGGTCGGTGCGGCGGGGTCATGCAGCCCTGTCCCTTCATGTGGCTGACTCGGCCCGCACAGGGCGGCCCCCAGGGTCGTACCAGCTGGCATAGAGAGAGAGGGTTTCCTCTTTGGTGATAGAGGAGCAATGCGAGCTCGCGGGCTCCCAAAGCAATCCCCAAAGGTTTCCTTTCTCATGCAAGAGGACCAAGACCGGGGGCTCGGCATGACGGATGGCATCCCCGAGCCCACAAGCACGTCACGACAAGGAGCTTTGACAGGCGAAGACCACTTTTGTCAGGATAGGCTGCAGTCTTGTCCCCCTTCAAACTGGTTGCTGTGGCAACCCTTCCCGCCTTGTGTTTTTGGGGGGAAGATGACCAAGGCTAGTATAAGAGTAGGGGACTAGCCACCGTAAAGGGCATCGAAAACTGGGCAGGAAAGAACACATCTTGTACTCATCTTCATCCTCAAGCAATCCAGACAAGCAGGAGTAGGGTCATACACCGCGAGGTGGCCCAAACCTTGGTAAATTGTGTGTCCCATGTTCGTCCTCCTTAGCTCGAGCCGTCGGAGAGTCGCCGTGAGGTTGTGAGGCAGAGTAGGGCATGAGAGAGAGTGCACCCTAGACTTCGAACCTTTCTGGGTCCCCGGAGCCCCGATTCATACATTTGGCGCGCCAGGTAGGGGTGCGCTGACGTTCCCCAGCTCCGTTTCGGCTCCGGCTTGACCAAACCCATGGCCGACGTTCGCCATGTGCGCGCTGAGCGCAGGGCGGCCTGGCTCGTTCAGACCGTCCCTGTTGGCCGAGGTGGTCGTCGCCACTTCGCCAGCACCGAGGTCACAGCGGCCACCGACCCCGCTTCCCGCGAGCAGCAGGACTCCTCCATGCACCCCTCTGTGCAGAGGGAGGGCCACACCGCCACAGTTTCCTCTTCCCATGCTCGCCTCAAGCGGGTGAACGCGCAGGCGGCGTTGCTCATGGCACATGAGCTGCTTCGCCACCGCCCTATGGACACAGGCTACGATGCGTGGCTAGGCCGCATCGCCGAGCTTGTCATAGCCGTCGGGGAGCCCCCGGTGCCCTCTCGTTCTGAGGGATCACTAGAAGAGTGTCTAGAGGGGGGGGTGAATAGACTACTAGCAGGAATTTAAAACCTAACCTTTTCCCAAGTTAATTGGTTGGTAGATTTTAACAGTTTTAGCAATTCTAGCAAGTCTAACAGCCCTACACATGCATGTCAACAAATATGGCAGCGGAAAGTAAAGACATTGCACATGAAGTAAAGGGGTAGAGATATGGAGATCAAACACATAAGGGACACGAAGATTTTTTTCCCGTGGTTCCGATAGGTGGTGCTATCGTACGTCCACGTTTATGGAGTCTTCAACCCACGGAGGGTAACGGTCGCGAGAGTCCATGGAGGGCTCCACCCATAAGAGTCCACGAAGTAGCAACCTTGACTATTCCATAACGGCTTCCATCCACGAAGGACTAGCCTCACTATGGGTAGATCTTCACGAAGTAGGAGATCTCCTTGCCCTTACAAACTTCTTGGTTCACTCCACAACACGAAGTAGGAGGCTCCCAAGCGACACCTAACCAATCTAGGAGGCACCACCCTCCAAAAGGTAATAGGCTCGGTAATGACGATGAACTCCTTGCTCTTGTGCTTCAAGATGATAGACTCTTCAACACACAAATACTCTCTCACAGATTTGGCTTGGTGGAAGAGATGGGATTTGTGGAAAGCAACTTGGGGAGGCTAGAAATCAAGATCCATATGGTTGGAGTGGAAAATCTTGACCTCAACAAAAGGGTAGGTGGTTCTCTCTCAGAAAACTGGAATAGTTCTGAGTGCTTCTCTTTTGAGTAGGTGGTGGTGAAGGGGTATATATAGGCATCCCCAAAAATCCAACCGTTACACACAAAATGACCAACTCGGTGACACCGATGTGTTAATCTCGGTGGTACCGAAGTGACCAAAAGGTGGCAACTTTTGAATCTCGGTGAGACCGATATAGGAAACTCGGTTGCACCGATAAGGTGACCAACGGTCAGATTCCCAATCTCGGTGACGCCGATCCAACAATCTCGGTGGTACCGATATTGTGAATTTGCGTAACAGAAAGTTGGCAACCTAAACTCGGTGGCACCGGTATGGAATCGGTTGCACCGAAGTGGCTAGGGTTTGGCTGAGTCTGTCTGTGGTTGAGAATCGGTGGCACCGGGATGGAAATGTTGGTTGCACCGATGTTGAGTATATGGCTATGGACAGACTTTGGTGGAAGAGTTTGTGGGTGTTTTTGGTGACTATCACTTGTGCACGTATGAGCATTTTGTTCACCAACAAAACCTTACCCCCTTTTAATAGTATTGGCTTTCCTATGGACTCAAAGTGATTTCTCACAAATGTAAAATGTAGAGTCCTCTTGCTTGAAGCTTTGCCAACCTATTTCCTTGCATCTTGGGGTATTTCCACAATCTCCACAATCCTTTTGCCAGCCCTTCTCTATGGACTATACCTGAGATACACTAGGTAAAAGTATTAGTCCAAGAGACAATGTATGTTGTCATGAATTATCCAAACCACCAAGGGAGCATGTTGTGCTTTCACGTTCGGTTCACCCCCATCGTCTCTCACAGGGTATGTGGCCCATGGAGCGCCTCCGCCCCACACGGTGATCCAGTCGAGCCCCGGTGCGACGCGCGCCCCTGCGACCAGCCTCATGAAGCGCCCCCACGGGACCAGGACGAGGCTAGCTGTGAGATGATCCGCCGTGCGCCGCCCGACGCGCGCATGATCGTTGAGCAGCAGCGCCAGCGCCAGGACCGGGTTGTCCAGGATGTGGCAGTGACCGGGCGCTAGAACCGGGCCACCCTCGCGCGCGGCGGTCCTTCGGGCATTGTGGGCTGCCGGGCCTTCACCTGCGAGCTTCGCAGGGTGATTTGGCCTACGAAATTCAAGCCCGAGCTTCCTCCGCGCTGCGACGGCACCCTCGACCCCACGGAGTTCCTCCAGCTCTCTGCACTGAGTGTTGAGGCAGCGGGCGGCGACGACAAGGTCATGGCAAACTGGCTCCCGATGGCCCTCAAGGATGGCGCACGATCCTGGCTCCTGAACCTAGCCGAGGGTTCGGTCTCTTCGTGGAGCAAACTCTACAAGCAGTTCATTGCCAACTCCAAAGGCATGCACGACCACCCCCTCTCCGTCAACGACCTTCGACGCGTGAAGAAGCGCCATGGAGAAACCCTACGCAAGTACATCCAGCGGTTCAGCCAGGTGTGCGACAAGATCCCGCGCGCTACGGATGAAACTGTCATCATGGCATTCACCAACGGCGTCAAGGTCCTCAAGATGTGCGAAAAGCTCGCCATCAACGACAACCTGAGCTCGGCCTTGGAGTTGTTCAACATCGCCGACAAATGTGCCAAGGCTGGAGGGCTGCCTGTTCGTCCACGATGACACAAACGCCGCGCCGAACGACGGCAAGGCCAAGGGTAAGGAGGTCAAGCGTAAGGGCCCCATCGTACTCGCGGTGGAGCCTGAGCAGAAGCGCGGACGCAACCATGGCATGCCTGAGAATGACCGCCGCCCGTTCTGCATCTACCACGACGTGCATACCCACAACACTGAAGACTGCCAATAACTCAGGATCCTACGAGACAAGCATGTTGGCCGGTGCCCAGAACGCAATGACCATGGCGCTGGCCATGGAGGCGACGGAAGCCATAGCGGCGGCAGGTGGGAAAGGCGTGGCGGCAACCCTCGCCAGGGCTGACATGAGCATCCTCGTGACTACGGCCAGCGCGATCAGCCTCGTGAAGTGCGCCCTCGGGACAACGCCGCGCTCCCACCGCTGCCGCCGCCACATTGGAGAAACGACGACAGCCAGCGCGATGAGGGGCCCAGGGGTTACCAAGAGCCTCGCGCCATGGCTTGCATCCTCGGCGGAGCCCACACCCCTTCGCCGAACTGCCGGTTCAAGCAACTCTCTCGTGAGGTGAATGCCACCCTCCCAAGACCGAAAGCCGCGAGGCCCCTCAAGTGGTCCCAGTATGCCATCTTCTTCGATGCCAGGGCAGCCTCAAGTCCACGGCCGCCACGGGCGCACACCCCATGATGTGCACACCCACCATGAGCAATGTCGCCGTCACCTAGACCCTCATCGACGGAGGTGTGGGCCTCAATGTGCTCTCTGTGAAGACCTTCGAGACGGTCCAGGTGCCCTACGACAAACTGATGCCGACCAGGCCGTTCTCTGCGGTGACCGACGGCTCCACCACTCCGGTGGGGCAGATCCGCCTCCCTTTCACATTCAGCACGCGCGACAACTACCACACCGAGCTCATCGATTTCGACGTGGCGGCACATCGGCCTCTTGTACAACGCCATCCTGGGATACCCGGCGCTGGCCAAGTTTATGGCAGCAATGCACCATGGCTACAACGTCCTCAAGGTGCCAGGATGGAGCGGCGTCATCACCATCGCTTGTGAAGAGATGGCCGCGGTCTGCTCCCTTGAGCGTGCCTACATGCTTGCCGCAGCAGAGCATTCCGATGACGCAGGGGATGCTGGGCCTCGCGAGTCCGTGCCCCCAAGGAAGAAGCAGCTGCTGCCCGTCCCAGGTCTCGCCAAGACGAAGAATGCAGCACCTCACAACTGATATGTCTCGAACATATCTATAATTTTTGCTTGTTCCATGCTATTATATTATCATTCTTGGATGTTTTATAATCATTTTAAAACAACTTTATATTATTTTTTGGGACTAACCTATTGACATAGTGCCAAAGTGCCAGTTGTTGTTTTTGCTTGTTTTTTTACTTCGCAGAATATCAATACCAAATGGAGTCCAATCGCGATGAAAATTTTTGGAGATTTTTTCTGGACCAGAAGACACCCAGTGGGCCAAAGAAGACCCAGGAAGGTGGGCTGTGGAGAGCACAACCCACCAGGGCGCGCCATGGGCCCCCCCACGCGCCCTGATGGGTTGTGCCCTCCACGGGGCCCCTCTGCACCTCCTCTGATGCCTATAAATTCCCAAATATTCTGAAAACCCTAGGGGGGTCGACGAAACACAATTCCAGCCACCGAAAGTTCCAGAACCTCGAGATCCAATCTAAACGCCATCACGGAGGGGTTCATCTTCTTCATAGGTGCCTCTCCGATGATGCGTGAGTAGTCCACCATAGACCTACGGGTCCGTAGGCAGTAGCTAGATGGCTTCCTCTCTCTCTCTTATGATTCTTAATACAATTGTCTCTTGGAGATCTATTTGATGTATACTTTTGCGGTGTGTTTGTTGGGATCCGATGAATTTTGAGTTCATGATCAGTTTCTATCCATGAATATTATTTGAGTCTTCTTTGATCTCTTATATGCATGATTACTTATAGCCTCGTATTTCTTCTTCGAATCTTTGGTTTAGTTAGGCCAACTAGATCGATTTTTCTTGCCATGGGAAGAGTGCTTTGTGATGGGTTCGATCTTGCGGTGTTCTTTCCGAGTGACAGAAGGGGCAGCAATACACGCATGTATCGTTGCCATTAAGGATAACAAGATGGGGTCTATTCCTACATGAATAGATCTTGTCTACATCATGTCATCATTCTTATTGCATTACTCCATTTTTCCATGAACTTAATACACTAGATGCATGCTGGATAGCGTTCGATGTGTGGAGTAATAGTGGTAGATGCAGGCAGGAGTTGGTCTACTTATCTTGGACGTGGTGCCTATATAATGATCATCGCCTTGGATATCGTCATGATTATTTGATCTTCTATCAATTGCACAACAGTAAATTGTTCACCCACCGTGTGCTATACTCATGAGAGAAGCCACTAGTGAATCCTATGGCCCCCGGGTCTACTTTTCCAACATATTGCTTTCCGATCTATCTTTTTGCCTCTTTGTTTTCAGATCTACAAAACCAAAAACCCAAAAACATATTGCTGCATATTTTATTTGCTCTTTTTATTTTGTGTTCTTGAGAGATCTATCTCTCCTATCTATCACTACCTAATCTATCTTTTTACCGTAGAGAGATTGACAACCTGTCTTTTGCGTCGGGTTGCAAGTATTTGTTATTTGTGTGCAGGTGCTGCTTATTGGGTGGTGGTGATCCTCCTACTTGTTCGATAACCTTGCTTTTATAACTGAGGGAAATACTTACCGTCGTTGTGCTGCATCATCCCTTCCTCTTTGGGGAAATACCGACGCAGTCTCGAGCCACGTCAACAACACGGATCCCGTGCCCGTTGCTGGCGCCGGCCGCCTCCCGGCATAGGAAGGCACACCCGGCTCCTCCCTCTGGCTAGGCTCGGGGGCTTCCACCTGGAAAGCGTCTGACTTGGCCGGTATGACGAGGGAGGTGCTCGGGTACCACTTGGAAGCTTTCTTCATCGCACGACCATACAAGGAAGGAGCGTGGCGCCGGGCGCCAGCGTCGCAGGAGTTCATCGACCAAGAAATCGGCAAGCTGTGGGAGGAGCGTCGCCCGGAGCGACCCGGCAGCCAGTCTGTCGCCCCCAGGAGGAGAGGCGGGGAGGGCATGTGTGTCGACATTGCAGGCCTTAATAGGGCCGGATCCCAAGGCCTCTTCCAACCACACGTCGCCACCAGCTATGTCTGCATGCCGTTTGGCATGGTGAGCGCCAGCGTTGCGTTCCAAAGGCTGGCGCAAGTCACGATGGCACCTCTCGTGGTGTCGAGGCCCCGCATGTCTCCAGGGCCTCAGGAGCCGGCCGACCCCTGAGGAGCGAACCTCCGCGGAACGCTCGGTTGGGCGGCTAGACGCTTCCGCAGCAACACAATTGCGAGGTAACTTTTTGGTTTGTTCAAATTGAGGGTGCCCTTCGGGCCGCGGTACCCTCAGGCTGGCATGGGTCCGTCCCTCCAGCATTCTCGCTTTTTGCATGTGTAGCGAACCTTGTTATCTCTTTCAGAGTCTATGTTATTTGTTTAAGCCTTGCGTTTGGTGCCTGGCCACCGTTTGAAATCGCCGCGCCCCCGCGACCCGTCTTTCGAATGTCCCTTGGCTGGTATTGGACACGGCGTCTGTGCTCCGGTCCGTCCATGCAGCGTTGATAAATCCAAGTGATCGAGCTCTGTCTCGCGGGCTTGCTCCCCTGCACGTCACCTCCTGAGGTCCTTGGTGTCTCCCCTCTTCAGGGGATTGCCGAGAGTAGGTGAGTAAGGGCACGGCTCAATATGTATAACTACCAGTCGTTTCATCACCTCGGGCGCCATGCATCAGGTGGCTTTCCCCTGTTCATCCCATCAAGGAACCCGACACAGCGTCTGTGCTTGGGTCCGTCCCTACAGCATCGCTAAACCCGAGTGACTGAGCTCTATCTGACAAGCTTCCCCCGTACACGTCACCTTCTGGGGTCCTCGGTGTCGAACCTCTTCGTGCGGTGGCTTCGGGACGGCCACCCGACGTGCGTCACCCCCATGTCACAGGTTTCATGCGCACGCAGCTGCGTGAAGAGTGAGGTGCAACCCGCCTGAAGACTAAGGAAGGAACTCCTGAGCCATGTGCCTGGAGCGTCCGACACCTCTCTTATCGCTGCCCGTGACCCTCTCATGTAATAATGAGGTTGGGGATGTACACGCCCCGGAGCCTCCCATAGGGCCACCCCTTGGCCTCGGGAGGACTCCTGCCCACGCCCCAGTGGAAGCCCCATGCTCCGCGCTAGCGGAGATACTATCGAACCGCGACTATGCCCACGCCCAAGTGGAAGCCCGATGCTCCGCGCTGGTGGAGGATCGACTGAGCTCCATGCTCGCCAGTTTCCCCTTGTACCTCGCGCGAGTGGGGGCTGGATACGGTGCCTGTTCTTGGGTTAGTCCCAGTAGCGCTGAAAAACCCAAGGGACGGGCTCTGGCTCGTGAATCTACCTCCACGCACGTCACCCCACCAAGGCCCTTGGTGTCTAGTCTCCCCGCGCGATACCCAAGTGTAAACCGGCAAACGTGTGACGTTCCAAGCATGGTTTCCTGTGGGCATGGTTCTTCCTCACGTGGGCTGCTTGTGCGTAAAGGGGGGGGTGGTTCTTGAGCATCGTGCCTCAGGAACCTTCACTAGCGCCCGTAGCCCCTCACCTCCTGGTTCAGTTCAGGCATCGCAACCTGGCATTCCAGCGATGACTGAGGTACGCGCAGGGCTGTGCCCTGCCGACGCAGAGCACGAGGACTCTCGAGCGGGTCGCTTGCGCGTCAAAGGGGGGCTCCTGAGCATCGCGCCTCAGGAGCCTTCACTAGTGCCCGTACCCCATCACCTCCTGGTCTAGTTCAGGCATCGCAACCTGGCGTTCCAGCGGCAGCTGAGGTACGCACGAGGCTGAGCACTGCCGACGCAGAGCACAAAGGCAAGTAAGAGAAAAACCAAGCCATGGAAGGGAAATCACAGATCACAAACGGTTATTAGAAAGTTCAGAATATTCCCCACGATTTAAACTGTCATCTTATGCCCCCTCGAGGCGGATTCAATTTATTGCAGGGCGGTAGAAGGAGGCTCACCGCCAAACTCTTCTCCATCGTCGTTGCAGAAGAACTTCTCAAGCAATGTGCTCATGTGGCCCTCCACAGCCGCCGCTAGGTGGCCACGAAATTCTTCGGTCACGGGGCCCGTCACCTCGTCGAATTTAAAGTTGGGATCGCGAAGGAGGAGATGGCTGAAGACGTGGATCGCCGCCACGGAGAAGAGATCGCGGCTTTCCTCTTCCAGGATGACATCCACCTCCCGAGCCATGCCCTCGAGTTCCCTCACGAGCTTGGGGGAGAGTTCGGCGTAGCTGGCGCCCTGAGGGATGAGAGGAGTCTCGAAACTCAACCTACAAATAGAGCCCAGGGCCTTGCGGGCCCTATGCTCAAGGGAGGAAAGCGCGGCATGGTCCGAAGCCGCCCTTGCATCGGCAGCGGCCTGAACCTCCTTCTCTCGGGCGTCCAGCTGGGCATTGGCCTCGGAGACCTGGTTGGCGTGAGCTTCTTGGGCCTCGGCCACCTCGCGCTACAGCGTCTCCAAGCGCCCGCGCTCTGTGGCCTGCTCGGTCGTCAGCTTCGCAAGCTCAGTGTCGTGGTCTGGGAGCCTTGCCTCGCAGGCCTTGAAGTCTTCTTCCCGCAGCTGGGGTTGCTGCGCTTGCGCGGCCTATTCCCGAAGCGCCTTCAGGCCGGCTTCCGCTTGCTTGAAGCGCTTGGCGAGCGTCGTTTGCTCGGCAAGCGCGCTCTCGCAAGCGCCCTTCGCCTCAGCGACCTCCTTTTTGCCTTCCGCAAGGATGGCCTCGGCCCTGCTGTGAACCTCTCTGGCGGAGGCTTCAAGCTGATGCCACCCTGCGGCGAGCCTCAAGCGCTTGGCGGAGAGGCGTGCCTCGGTGTCTCGAAAGTCCGCCCTGAGCAGGTGGAGCGCGCCTCGGAAGCCTGCCCCGAGCCGGTCGAGCGTGTCCTGGGCGTCGGTCAGAACCCAGCGCCTGAGCAAGGCGCTCTGGTCCATCAGGGCGAGGGCTTGCCAGGGGACCGGCGCCCCGGCGCTTGCTGTTGCCGTAACAAGAAGGGCCCCGGCACCCTTCGCTTGAGATGCCGGGGGCTTCGGGTCCTCGCCCACGCTTGTCTCCTGCGGTTCGCCTGGAAAGGCTGTCGCGCTGACCTCTGGGCCCCCGGGGTGAACACCGCTTGAGGGCGGACTGAGTCGCGCCCCGCGCCATGGCTGGCTGTGGGGGCCAGGACGGTCGGCGAAGGTTGAGGCGCCCCTCCCTTCCCCGCGGGCTGAGAAGGTGCAGCCTCGGCAGGTGGCGCCGGGGGCTGAGCAGCCGCGGCCTCAGCATGTGGCGCCTAAGGCCGGACCGCCGCGGACCTGGCAGGTGGTACCGGGGGTTGGACAGTCGCAGCCTTGGCGCACGGGCCCCTCGCCGCGTCGGGGAGACGCTGGGCGCTGCTGCGGCGCCTGCACGACCAAGCACAGCGCCAGTGGAACACCCCGAGACCGATGCTCCAGAAGATTCCCCTTTTATTTTGAGTTTCGTCATGTGTTCCTTTTGATTGTCGCATTCATCATCACATCATTCGCATCATCTGCATAGCATCGGCGCTCCGCCGCCTTCATTTTTCAAAAACTCGCATCCGTTCGTAGTTGTCGGTTCTCTCTGTTTTGTCGTGGACCGCTTTGAGACCAACCACACACGCACACGCCCGCGGCATTAGTTAAATATTGTTTTTAAAAGTGCGTATAAAATATTCTCTGAATGGGTTGAAAGTTGGTGTGCGGTCTTAATATATTGTAGGTAGACCGCCTACCAAATTTCGTCGCATTCGGAGGTCGTTTGATACCCGAACCGTTAAATATATAGCAGCACTATAGTTGGTCAGTCGTCGAACGTTTTCGGTGTTTAAAAATTCTTGTCACGGTCCGCAACCTCTCTCTTCTCTCAGCCCAACCACCTCTCCACAGCCCACCATAGCCCAGCTAGCCCCTTCTCCGGTCTGCATCGTCCGATCGCGATCCGACGATCGAAAACAACCTAAAACCCTAAACCCTAGACCCCCTGCTATAAATAGGCATGCCTCCCTGCCCAAAAATAGATTACTCCCCCTGCCTCGAGAGCCATGCATCCCCAACCCCCAGCCGCCCCCGGAGACGCCCCTGTCTCCCACCTCGCCGTGGAAACCGTGCCGGCTCCGTCCATCGCCGCCATGTGGCAGCCAGCCACAGGCTGCGCCGCCACCAGCCCCCGCAGCCAGCCACCAAGGGGCCGCCACGTCGCCCTCCCCGCGCCCCAGCCGCGGCAGGCCCGCCCGAGCCCATCGGGGCCCGGGGCAGCCCACGCGCGCCCGCACCGTGGACCTGCTAGCGCTCCAGCCGCGCCGCCCGTGCAGCCTCGCCCCGCCGCAGCCGGTGGCGTCTGCCGCCACACGCCCTGCCCATCGTTGTGCCTCCCCATCGCCTGCAGTGCTCGGCGCCGCCACTCACCCCTCGCGCTGCCCGTGCTCGCCGCCACGCCTCCTCATCGACCCGGCCAGCCCCGGCCGAGCTCGCCGCCGCGCTGGCCCCCCTAGCTCCACCGGCCGTCGCCTCGGCCAGATCCGGGCCGCCCCGCCCCGGATCCGCAGCCTCCGGCCCGCCCCCGGCCATCCTCAGCCTCGCCAGCGTCGGGCCGCCTCATCGGAGCCGCCCCGCTGGGATCGGGAACCCTCCGTCCCTGGATGCCCGCGGCCTGCCAGCCAAACGGCCTCCGGTTCCAACCCGTCTAGTTTTCGTGAGGTCCAAATTTCTCTAAGTCCCTAGAATTTTTTTATTTATCATCATATTACATTTTAAACTGCTTGTAGCATTCAATCCGTGCATTCGATGAGTATGTGCTATATATCGATTTTGATCTACTCGACACACTCTACATGACTATGCCATTTGTATTAATTTTAGAGTTCATCTAGGGTTGTAATCTGTGTTGCAATAGTGCATCTGGTCGTAGTTTGTAAATCTGTTATTTTGTTCAATCTTGTGGTGATGATTGCACTTAAACTGTAGCTCCTATGCATGTGGTTTCTTCGTGGAATTGGTCTATGTGATGTCTACTTTGATGTCATACCTCTGGTTGCTAGGTAAAACTTCATTAGCATGTCTATATGTTGCTCTAAAGTAGCTATCATGTTAAATCTGAAATCTGTTAACGTTAAGTTCCATTTTGAGAGCATCGTATTAAGCAAACCATGACTATTTTGAGCTGGTGATAATGGAGTTATTTGTAGTATGCTATGTCTAGTTGCTATTATCATGTTGCCATGCCAAGGATTCCTTGTGAAGCAGTAGTTTTCATCATGCGTACATGCGTACTCAATGTTGCTGTTTTGTGGGGTCTGAATAATTCTATGTCTGAAACTGTTATTTTGTTGTCATGTTGCCATGTGATTTGCTAGTGTTCTAGGACTCTTTTCGTGTTGCCACAATGTAATGCTTTGTTAACCATGTTATGCTCTATAATGTTGTGCCATTATTTTCCATGTATAGGATATTCATCATATGTATTTCTATTGTCCAACATGACAATCTGTTTAAAACTGCTGCTCATGTCTACTCTAATTTTCACTGTCTGAGAATCTGATTATTTTAGAATGCCATATTGTGTTGTTGCTAGCCATGATTCTATGCATAATTAGACCTTACCATTGTGGAATGAATTGAAGTGCATCATGTCCTATACCATGCTGTAAATTGTCATGCTATGATATGCCATGTAGCATATAGTTTAATTGCTGTAAAGAGAACATGGTGGGGTTATGTTTGACTCGTAGGTAGGTGTTCAGGATCACTTAGTGATCATTACCAGTTCACGTCCGTTTATGCGACGATCACCCCCCCCCCCCTTATTCTTGTACTCGTAAGTTAGCCACTCAAATAAATGCTTAGTGCTTGCTGCAGCCTCACCACTTAACCATACCTCACCCATTAAGCATTGCTAGTCTAGATACCCTTGGAAATGAGATTGCTGAGTCCCTGTGGCTCACAGATTACTACAACAAAAGTTGCAGGTACAGGTAATGCGATGCTTTGACGGGAGAGCGATGCTTGTTTCTTTTGGAGTTCTTCTTCTTCTTCTTCATCGATCTAGGATGGGTTTCAGGACGGCAGCCTGGGATAGCAAGGATGGATGTCATTTTATCGTTTCGTTTCGTCCATAGTCAGACCCTACTCTTGTGTATGATGATTGAATATGTTGTTGTATTGATGTGATCTTGATGTGGCTTGTGGCGAGTGTAAGCCAATTCCATATACTCCTCTCTTCTTTACATGTACTTATAATGATATCCATTCTTGCGAAACGACAAGATGCGCTTCTATCTTTGTCGAGACCCTCGAGCCAAAAATAAGGATAGGATCGCATCTTGGGCGATACAGCCAGACTGGCGCAAATCGCCCCGCACCCACGGAGGCTTCGGCCGGGGGTTGAGGCCGCCTTCTGGACGGGCACTACCTTCGCCCCAGCATTCACCTTCTTCTTCTTCTTCTCCTCGCCGACGCCGGAACACCTACCCCGATGAGAGGGTTAGCTTGAGAAACCAGTCATAGATACGCAGCTTGGGAATGGACTAAGGCACTTACTCGTCCCCGGCAGCCCACTTCCTCTTCTCCGCGGCGCCGGATGGCGTGCCCTCGCCACCTGGAGGGTGCTCGGCGCGGCCCTCAGCAGGTCCGGCCTGGTTCCCCCCTTCCTTGGGGGCCTGGGAGGCCTCCTGAGGGGGTGAAGCCACCGCTGGGGTGGGCGCCGCGCCTTCGACGTGGGCCCCCGTCGCCGGCACAGGAGTAGCCGCAGGGTCTGACCCCGCTCCGTCTTCCACGACTGCGGGCCTGGGGGGAGTTTCCTGGCGCTGCTCGTCTACGGTGTCACCGTCATCCCCAAGGATGTGCAAGGACGTTTGGAGACTGGGCGATGGCACCCGGCCAGCGTTCCCCTCACCTTCCGTTGCCTCCGAGTCCTCATTGCCATCGCCCTCGCCGGAGGACATAACCGCAATGGAGGTGTTCCGGCACGACCTAACGAGCCCCCAGTCGTCGAAGACGGGCATCTGCGCGACCAGCTCCTCCATGTCGGCGCAGCCGAACATCGGCGGGGCTGCCTCCGGAAGGTCCTCAGGGTCGTAGCCGAGTAAATCCCCCAAGGCCCCAGCTAGCTCATCGCGCGTCAGGCCGCTGACGTACAGCCTCATCGGGTCCCTCCCGCCGGTGAACTCCCACAGGGGCCGCGAGCGCGCCTGGAGCGGCGTGATATGCTGCCCCAGGAATTCCTTAATGACCATCGCCCCCGTCAGAAGCGCATTCCCGTGCGCAGCGATGCGCTCCAGGACGGGCTCCGCCCTCGGGTCGGTGAGCTTCTCGTGGCAGCACAAGGGATCTGCGCGGGCTGGCCCATGGGGGCCGTCAGGAGCGAGCTGACCCGGCGCGCGTTCATGAAGACCCAACGCTGCCGGTAGCCCTCCACCTTCTTCCCGGCCTTCAGGCGGATGCTCGCGCCCGTGACGTCAACAAAGGAGACGCACGCAGAGTGCTGGTCCGGGGCGGTGAACCCCAGGCTGAAGAAGTGGCGAAAGAGCGCCACCGAGGGCCTCATGCCCATGAAAGCCTTGCAATAGAAGGCGAAGATGGCTAGGAGGAGGATGGAGTTGGGCTGAATGTGCAAGGCGTGGATTTGGTAATGGGAGAGGATGGCATAGAAGAACTTGGAGAACGGCAGGGCCAACCCGGCGTAGATGTTGTGGAAGAAAAAGGGGTAGGCGGACTTCGAAAGGCCACTCAGCGCTGCCGATACTGGCCAGATTCCAGTCGCCTGCCCCTCGTTCAGCCCACCGGCCACTAGCGGGAGCACCGGGCCCAAGTCCTCCTCCTCAGAGACAATGTAGGGTAAGAGAGCCGGTCCGACGATGGCAGGGCCTGCGGTGGAGGCCGTGGCCTTCCCCTTCTTGCCGGCAGGCGCCATTTGAGTGCCTGGGCCGTAGGAGGAGCGAAGGAGGTACCTCGTGAGAGGTTGGATCTGCAGCGGTTCCGCCCAGAGGAGGAAGGTGCAGGGAGATGGATGCAACACAAAGAATGTCAATGATGGCTCCACCCCGCGCGCCCGCTTTATGTCAGCCCGGGTGGTCGCCGAGGCGCCATGGGGAGGTAGGGCACCCCACGCCTCAGCACGCACCACGCGTCGAGTCTGGCCCGCATGCATTGGATCCTGCATCACTTTGCCCCCTGTCGGCCGGGTCATGCACGCCGCGGGCTCGGGGGCTACTATCGGGCCCATGGGACTGGGGGTACCCAGGGCCGTCTACCTGCGGCCCAAGGCGCGGTGCTTGTCTCGGGCCTAGAGAGTTTCCCTGCCAAGCCTCCGGAATCAGACCCTCGCGAGGTGCACGCCGACGAGCGTCGTCGGGAGGCCAATGGAGTTTCCCCCTTGAGGTCGCCTTCCGGAGCCTCGTCGTGGGACCCTCTCTTGAGGCTTTCCACGGGAGCCTACGCGGGGCATATTAGCCAAGGACGGCGTGGCGGGATCATGCACCCCTGCCCCTTCATGTGGCTGACGCGGACCGCACAGGGCGGCCCCCATGGTCGTACCAACTGGCACGGACAGAGAGGGTTTCCTCTTTGGTGATAGAGGAGGAACGCCAGCTCGCGGGCTCCCAAAGCAATCCCCAAAGGTTTCCTTTCTCATGCAAGAGGACCAAGACCGGGGGCTCGGCAGGACGGATGTCATCCCCGAGCCCACAAGCACGTCACGACGAGGAGCTTTGACAGGCGAAGACCACTTTTGTCAGGATAGGCTGTAGTTTTGTCCCCCTTGAAACTGGCCGCTGTGGCTACCCTTCCCTCCTTGTGTTTTCGGGGGGAAGAGGACCAAGGCCAGTATAAGAGTAGGGGACCAGCCATCGTAGAGGGCATCTAATCCTGGGCAGGAAAGAACACATCATGTACTCATCTTCATCCTCAAGCAATCCAGACAAGCAGGAGTAGGGTCTTACACCGCAAGCTGGCCCGAAGCTGGGTAAACTGTGTGTCCCTTGTTCGTCTTCCTTAGCTCGAGCCTCCGGAGAGTCGTCGTGAGGTTGTGTAGCAGAGTAGGGCAGGAGAGGTGCACCCCAGAGTTCGAACCTTTCTGGGTCCCCGGAGCCCTGATTACAACAAAGTGAGTGTGTTGTTTTCAAAAACGGATTGGTTTAAGTTGCAACCGTTACTCCAACCTTACATGTACAACCACGATAACCCTTATGGGACGGGGCTTTGTTGATTAGTTTCGTCGATGCTAGCAGAGAGCCCGCATTACTAGTGGCGGGAGAGTATGAGTTACTCTCTCGATACGTGATCGTGCCAGGTAGGGTAACCATGTACTGTTTTTACAGACACCGGGAAAACCGTTGTGTCCCTTCATGGATGGTACAATGATTGAGCGAGTCTCATGTGATGTACATCATGAAGACGTGGGCCAACGAGTGGACTCTTTGTTTAGTGTCTTCAAGATAAAGGCATTGTTCGGGTGCTTACCTCGGGTATGTAATATATCGCGAGTCGTGGATGACACGGAAGTTCCCCGAGTCTTGTGGGTAAAGTGTGCAGCCCCTACAGAGTGTAAAACTATTCGAATAGCCGTGTCCATGGTCAAGGATAGTTGGATAATCGCTCTTGGGCTAAGTCCATTTGTTTACAAAACTTGGTGTGCGTGTGTGGAAAAAGGGAGAAACATGAGTTGAGTCGATGACTCGACGTGATGATTGAACATGGGATGTTCAAACCTTGATTCATATTGATATCTGTAACCTGTTCATATGGTTACTTGGAACCTCATCATGCATGTTTCTACATGTTGATAGGACATATCATTGCATAAAAATTAGCTTTTCACAAAGGTACCTATTTAGTGCTATATCATGCTCTGTTATACCTTGTTCCAAAACATGGGTAGCTTGCGAGTACATTCAAAGTACTCATTGGCTTGCCACTTGTTATTTAATTTCCTACGCATGGAAGAGCAAGAATATGGTGAAGAGTTCATTGGTGACGAACATGCGAACTAGGACGCTTCCCAGTCAGAATGCCCGTAGGGTTAAGGTAGATGGCATGGGTCTACACTATCTTTCAAGATTTCCGCTGTGAGATTATGTTTGTTATTTGGCCTTCATGACCCTATCTATGTAAGACTTGACCATGATGGTCTCTATTTGTGTAAGACGGTATGTATGGATGTAAGACTCTTTATTATTCAGCTTCTGTGTGTTCAGTGAGCATTGATCTCTGGGATCACTGTACACGTGCATTCGGTGACCATGACTTATGAGTCGGGGTCCCCACAGTGCGGTCCCACGAGTTGGCGCATCTTCGAAGATTGGTTGAGAGGGGCTAGAAGAACACCACCCCCCTGCATATGGCCAAATGTATACAGGAAAATGGCATGGTTCGGTGTTTACAATGCACAACACTAGCTATGATGTGGCATACACCTTGCTGAGATAACTGGACATATATACCCCCCTAAGATCGGTTATATATACTACTGATGCGGAGCATCCTACGGACATCACGATGGCAAGATTCCGTTTGGCAAGTGACACGTGCGACATCCACTCCACATACATAAAGGTGAATCATCTCCTTTACACATGTTCACTTGACCCCTTCAAGGATGGTATACTACTTTGAACTCCTCTCGTGTGCATGTATAGGTATTGTCGGAGTTTCACGGATGACGAGGAGGAGTGCCAGCACCTACGTATGACTACACCATCTGCGAGGGAGGCTTGAAAGAGAAGGAAGAAGAAGCGCGGACAAGACTCTGGAAGTCCCAGACCTTCCGGCCTGCCCGGAACTTCCGGCCTCCTCGACCTCAGGCGACACCAGGCGTGCAGACTTTCGGCCTAGCCCGGAACCCAGCCGGAACCTGCCCGGAACCGCCGGCCCCCGGACCTTCCGGCCCGCCCGGAACTTCTAGCGCCCGGAACTTCCAGCCTTTACAGAGCAACGCCACTCGGTCCGATTCTTGCGCAATGAAATTGATTTCATCTATATGCCACCGTTTGCACATCTTTCTATCCACAAGAAACATCCAGTAGATAGCGAATGATTGATTTTCTAGGGTTTACAGTCCGCCCGATGGAACTCGGTGGAACCGAAGCAAAAAATCGGTATCACCGATTTGCCAATCTGTGCTACTGAGAACTATCTCGGTGAAACCGAGTACCCCTTTTCGGTCTCACCGAAAGGAGTGCCAAGTTTCTGTTAAAGAGAAAGTCAGTCTCGGTAGCATCGAAATATTTGCTTCGGCTGTACCGATTTTCATGTGACATAATGTAAACCTTGAGAATCTTTTGTTCAAACTTTCAAAAACCAGCCGCATTTTGTGATGACTCATCTACTTCTGCTCCTCTATACTCTATTCACAGGGTCAGTATGTCAAGTGCTGAGGACAGTGAGAATAACTTCCAAGAGCAGAGTGTTGAGATGGATTCAGGCACTAGTCCTGAGTCTAGTTCACCTTCAGATCCAGGCACTCCGAGTTCTCATGGGTTGCCCAAGGCTGCTACAAGGGCCAGGAAGAAGCTAAATTCAGATGAGGAGGATTCAGACTTTGTGCCAGAAGAGATTCTTGCCAAGAAGCAAGAGAAGGCTGCCAAGAAGTCTGCAAAAGAAGCTACCTCTTCAAGGAGAGCTGTCAGGAAAGAGTATGCTAGCTCTGAAGCTATGAGGGCACCTGAGGGTGCTAGGGCAAAAATGGCTCTTCACCTTGAGTCACCCCCAAAGAAATCTATGCCTAAGCAGGCAGGGGAGAAGAAGAGAGCTAGGAAGAGAATTGTTTATGTCACTGGTAGGCAAACCTCCATGTTTGAGGACCCTGAGGAAGCTACAGGTGCTGCTGCTGAGGAGGAGGAAGAGCAGGTTGTTAAGGCCCCTCCCAAGAAGAAAACGAAGCTTATGGCAGATGCTATGCCAAAGTCAGGCACATCCAAGAGCACTAAATCTGCACCCCAGAAGGCTGCTGCTGAAAAACCCAAGAGGTTATCAGGACAAATTCCAGCTTCTGAAAAGAACAAAGGGACTACCTCCAGAGTTGAGGATGAAGATGCTATGTCTGCTTTGATGGAGCTTAGACCACACCTTCCAGTTCATAAGGCCAGCTACCCACTGACTGAAGATATGAAGAAGAGGAAGGATTCAGGTTTGAGGGCATGGAGAGCTGCTGATCCATATGCCCAAAGGAGGAAGACAGCTGTGGACTACAGGTTCTACACCAAAGAGCAACATGATTTCTATGAAACTGTGCTGTTTGACAAGAGTCCAGCTGTTAGTGACATGAGGAATGTCGATTGGAAATTCATTAAGGAGAATGAAGACTACTTTCCAAGTGTTCAAGACAACTTTCACTTCATTGGCTTGGATGAGTTTGTTGGCAGAGAGTTTACAGCATGGAATGATGAGATGATCATGCAATTCTACTCCACTGCACATTTCTATGGAGATGGTAGGATTGTATGGATGACTGAAGGAGCAAGATATGAGTCCACAGTTGATGAATGGGCTGCAATCTTGGGAGTCCCAGAGGTACAGGATGGTGACTTGGATGTCTACTCAGAATCCAAGGAGAGCCACAATGCTATGGCCAATATGTACAATGAGATCCCTGCTGCTCATGTGAAGTCTCACAAGTTAGGATCCATCTACTTTCTCCAGGCTGGCCTTCGTACCATGAACACCATTCTGAGGCATACTTTGATGCCCAAGTCAGGAGATGACAAGATGATCTGAGGCTACTCCATCAACATGCTGATCCATCTTGACAGACACACCAGGATTAGAGTTGTGGACTCAATTGTTGAGACAGTTAAGAGGGTTGCTACTGATCAGAAGCGCTCATGCTGCTATGCACCCTACATACAGATGCTCATAAATTCCAAGTTGGAGAAGCACATATTTGCTTTGGATAGACCCCACTTGCCCCTACAGCCAGATCTCGAGGACAACATTGTGGTGATGGACCCAGAACATCCCACATCAGCTGCAGCTCAGGCAGAGGCAGAGGCAGCTAGAGCCACTAGTGCTTAGGTTCCCAGATCCAGGAATGAGCAAATGGATCTTTTGATCTCATCAGTTCAGGGAATGCAGAAGGACATTAAGGACATTTTGGACAACCAAAACAGTCTAGTCAGGATCTTTGAGAACAGGATAAAGACCCTTAATGATAAGGTGGATGGGCTGACTAAGACAGTCAATGAGCTCAAGAAGGAAGTTGACTCAGTGCCTCTTCCTCAGACTTCTGATGATGATGATGATGAGGATGACTCACCTCTCAGGCCAAGCACACAATTCACTACCCAGGCCAGATCAGCCACCGTGCCAGCTCCAGATTTGAGGCCCTCTTCGTCAGCTCCTGCTACTGTCACCTCAGCTCCATCAGCTCCAGTTCCTCCAGCTGCCACTCCAACTCCATCCATGACATCTGCAGAGATCTTCGCCGACGCAGTTCTCTCGACTCCTTCATCAACAACCGGAGGAGATCAGCCCAAGAATGCTTAGATATATCTCTTTGATCTTTTTGGTAACTTGTTGCCAAAGGGGGAGAAGTGTATATAGATCTTTAGGCTTCGAGTGAGAGAGCATTTGGTTTTTATCGCTTTTTCAAAAACCATTTGTTTTTGTCTTTTGGTTGCTTGTGATACACGTTTGTTGGTGTTTTGATCATACGCTTAATGTGTGTTGCTACTATTTCCTATCATTATGCTTCTTATGAGATGATCATTCACCTTTGCTTGATTGTGTTGTGCTATGATATTAACTCTTATTATTCTCGCACACCACCAAGTTGTATGTGACATGGAAGAAGTGCCCCATGTACCTAATCGATTGTGCATTTGCATTCAAACGCAAATTTTAAAATAATGCACAAATTTAGGGGGAGCTCTTGCTTATCACATACTTCTCAAAGCGATGATTATACTCATTGATTATATCATATGTCGAAGCTTTGATCTATATGTTGTCATCAATTACCAAAAAGGGGGAGATTGAAAGCATATTTGCTCCCTTGGTGGTTTTGGTAATTAATAACAACATATATGTCATGGAACTAATGTTTCCACTAAGTATATTTCAGGAAAAGTTCAATGATAGGATTGGCAAAAAGGATTGTGGAGATTGTGGAGATACCCCAAGATGCAAGGAAATGGATTGGAAAAGCTTCAAGCAAGAGGACTCTACATTTTACTTTGTGAGAAATCACTTTGAGTCCATAGGAAATCCAATACTATTAAAAGGGGGTAAGGTTCTGTTGGTGAACAAAATGCTCATATGTGCACAAGTGATAGTCACCAAAAACACCCACAAGCTCTTCCACAAAAGTCTGTCAAAGCCAAATATTCAAAATCGGTGCAACCAACACTTTCCACTCGATGCCACCGATTCCCATACTCAGAAAGACACAAGCCAAACCCTACCTTTTCGGTGCAACCGATTCTGCTTCGGTGCCACCGAGTTTAGGTTGCCAACTTTCTGTTATGCAAATACACAATATCGGTACGACCGAGATTGTTGGATCGGCGTCACCGAGAATGGCAATCTGACCGTTGGTCACCTTATCGGTGCAACCGAGTTTCCTATATCGGTCTCACCGAGATTCAAAAGTTGCCACCTTTTGATCACTTCGGTACCACCGAGATTAACACATCGGTGTCACCGAGTTGGTCATTTTGTGTGTAACGGTTGGATTTTTGGGGATGCCTATATATACCCCTTCACCACCACCCACTCGATAGAGAAGCACTCAGAACTATTCCATACTTGCCCCATCCAGTTTTCTGAGAGAGAACCACCTACCCTTGTGTTGAGGTCAAGATCATCCACTCCAACCATATGGATCTTGATTTCTAGCCTCCCCAAGTTGCTTTCCACGAATCCCATCTCTTCCACCAAGCCAAATCTATGAGAGAGTGATTGTGTGTTGAGGAGTCTATCATCTTGAAGCACAAGAGCAAGGAGTTCATCACCATTGCCGAGCCTATTACCTTTTGGAGGGTGGTGCCTCCTAGATTGGTTAGGTGTCGCTTGGGAGCCTCCTACTTCGTGTTGTGGAGTTGAACCAAGAAGTTTGTAAGGGCAAGGAGATCGCCTACTTAGTGAAGATCTACCCATAGTGAGGCTAGTCCTTTGTGGACGGAAGCCGTTATGGAATAGTTAAGGTTGCTACTTCGTGGACCCTTATGGGTGGAGCCCTCCGTGGACTCTCACGACCGTTACCCTCCGTGGGTTGAAGACTCCATAAACGTGGAAGTACGATAGCACCACCTATCGGAACCACGGGAAAAATCATCGTGTCTACAATTGTGTTTGATCTTCCAACCCTTTCCTTTCTACTCATGCTTGTTGTTACTTTCCGCTGCTATACTCTTAGACTTGCATGTGTAGGGTGTACTTGACTTGCCATGAATGTTAAAATCTGCCAACTCTAAAATTTGGGAAAAGGTAGAATTTTTATTTGGTCAAGTAGTCTAATCACCCCCCCTCTAGACATACTTTCGTTCCTACAGGAACTTCTCAAGAAGCACCGTGGTTTCGATACGGAACACGTCACCTCTGTGGAGGGAACGACATTCATTGTCTCTTCTTGCCTTTATATTTTTTCTACATGCAACATAGACTAATACAATGGCGGTTCTACAGTGTGGAATTATGCAGGGCACATTTGCAACCCTTTATACATTAACTAAGCTTTTCTATCCATTTAATGTGTATTATTCATATTTGAACTACAAGCGCATGCTCCAGGGCACCAAAATGGTTTAGAAAATCATTTTTATGTCCTTGGGCCCCCGTTTAGGTCCCATGCAATGATTACAAACATCTCGGCGTCGTGACTAGGCCGCAAACGTTGAGAAACTTGCGTTCAAATTCCCATAAATCCAAAACTCGTCTGAAATTCTAGAAAAACTTACCCCGGTGTCATGACACGACACTTATAAGACATGGTAATGTTTTTTGACCAATCTGGGACAAGTTTTGGGAAAAACCTCTTACAATATGGAGCTTCCCATGAGAAGCACCGTGATTTCGATAGGGAACATTTCACATTTGTGGTCGAGACGACATTGATTTTTCTAGGCATGCACTTAAGGTGAAGAACTCAATTAATCTATAAAGGGCGCCAAACATTGAGTTTATTTGGCGTCGTGACTAGGGCGCAAACATTGAGAATCTTGGTTTTTAAATCCTCAATAACCCCAAAGATCGCCTGGAATTCATGCTCTAGTGCGTGAAAAATCATTGGAAAATCATTTTTGTGTCCCTGGCTGCTTGCTTAGATCCCATGCAATGAATGTGAATGAATTACAAACATTTAGGCATGATAGCTCGGTCGCAATCATTGATAATCTTATTTTTTTGAATACCAGTAAATACAAAACTCGTATGATAAATATTTGGTGCGACGTGTCCATTTTTTTACTTGATTTGGGGGGCCGTGCATGCAGATGGTTGATGACAGGACGCATGCGAGCTTTCCGCCGTGCAGGCTCGACGAGACGTGTGCTAGCTGTTCGCCACGCAGGCTCGACGGGATGCATGAGATAAGTCTGCTGCGCAGGCTCGTCGGGAAGCGAGACTTTGACTTCCACCCTCCGCTCGCCATGCTCCCAAATTAATGGCGTCCGACCCACTCTTTATCATGCGGTTAATGCGCCTAGACAGACAGACTAGTTTCCTTATTGTTTTTTATTGCGACTAGTTTACTTGTGATCCTATTGCCCCGCTGAACGTAACCATTGTTTTGTTAGTGCCTCGCTGAGAACTTGACTCGTATACATGTACCTACGAACGAAATAATATAACGACAAATTCGCACCGGCAAAGGATAATAATTTTATTACATATTCAGGATAATAAAAAAGGCCACATGCGGCAACTCCCCAAAGACACAGGGGCAAAAGAAGAAGGAAGAGGTGGAAGAAGGAAGACACAAAAAACAATCTGGGCCGCTGCTATCGAATTCTTGATGGATTGCTGGGCGTGGAGTTCCTCAATCTTCTTCTTCATCGCCTTCACGACCTTCATCTCCTCTCGCCTCTCCTCCGCCATCTTCCGCATTGAGGCCACGGCGCAAGTTGTTTGCTTGAGAGCGTCGATGGTCGGAGTCACGTACGCATTAAGTTCCTTGACACGCACCACGGATTCCTGCACCAGCCCCTCGGGCTCGATGTGGAGCTTCGCCAAGTGTTCCAAAAGTTCCTCGGCGAGTTCTTTCAGCCTCCCCTCCGAGGCACATTTATTGTCGAGCAATTTCTTCCAGGCGGCGTTCTCCTCCGGAAGTTTCACCACGAGGCCGGTCGCCATGTCAACCGGGGCATGGCTCTTCTCCAGCAGCTTCACAAAGGCATCAATCAGTGTCTGCTTCTTATCGAGCTCAGCGCGCATGTCGTCGCTGGCTGAGGAATCCAACACTGCCAACTTGTCCAGTTCGCCTTCGAGGCGAATGCGCTTGTGATTGTCATAGCCGTCGCCTCTCCACGAAAGATCCTCCCAGGCGTCCGCGGCGACACCGGACATCTCTGCTGTGGCAAATGCGGTGTGGCTAGAGCTCTCTGGCGCTTCCCCGGCACGGCGGCAGGACCTCTCGGTTGCTTCCGCGGCCTTGGACTTTCTTCCCTGGTTATATCTCGACCCAGAATCCCCCTCCTACCGGCCATGTCAGACGGAATGAACGACTAACAAAGAAGGCCTGGTTTTTTGGTGGCCGGGTGAGGAATGTGCGGTAATTTTCGAGTAGGTGTTTTTATAGCCTACTACAGTAAATAGCTGCTAAGTGGGAACACGTTTAGGTTTGGTATGTATGAATTGATTTGCAAGAAATTTAGAGCGTGGTAATTTGGAATGTGACGGGAAAAAAGCTCAAGATTTATTGAAGGTTTTAGTTCCCAAGCACGGAACGCTTTATGTTTTTAGAAACCGTGTGGGATGGCGTACGTGGGCCTACGTTCTCGGATGTGTGTACGTGTGTGCCCACTATTACTGCGGGGTCAAGGCCAAGACCGATGACGGAGTCGTGGTGGCCAAGACGGCCCCCGCTATGGTGGCGGCCTCGGCGGCTGCTGGTGGGTGGCGGCCGCCGGCAGCAGCTCGTTTCAGGCAACCGTGGCGGAGCATAGTGGGTAGCGCGCTTTTGTGCACAGGAAAGGGCTCATCGAGCAGACCCGTTGTAACAGCCCGTGACTGATGCTCCAAAAGATTCCCCTTTTATTTCGTTATGGCCTTGTTTTTTATTCGGTTGTAGCATTCATCATGCATTATTCGCATCATCTGCATAGCATTGGCACTCTGTTGTCGTCATTTTTTGAAAACTTGCATTCGTTCGTAGTTGCCGATTCTCTCCATTCTCATCGTTGACCGCTTCGTGACCAACACACATGCACGCGCCCGTAACATCATCAAAATATTGTTTTAAAAAGTGCTTATAAAACATTCTTGGAATGGGTTGAAAGTTGGCTTGCAGTCTTGGTTTATTGTAAGTAGACCGCCTGCCAAATTTCATCCCATTCAGAGATCGTTTGATGCCCCAACGAATAATTAGAGCGGCACTATAGCCGGTCTAATTATCGGACGTTTTCACAGTTTTAGAAAAACATATCACCAGGCTACCCGTATTCCTTCTCTTCTCACCCTAGCCCAGCTAAACACAGCCAATAAAACTAGACCAAACTTCTCTCTAATCCAGACCGTCCGATTGCGATCGGAGGGACCAAATAATCCCTACCCAAATCCATCTACTATATATAGTAGGCAGCTCCAAAGCAAACCCTAAAATCTAGGAGGTTTGTCCCGTCCGTCCCATAGCCGCGCCTCCACGACTGCCTAGTCTCCTCCCACCTCGGGTTCGGCATCTAACCAACCACCTCCCTTCGTGTTTCAGCCAACACCAAATCCACATTGAGCCAATTCCCAACACTCGCATGCCCGCGCCTCCACTTGATCCATGCCGCCTCTTGCCCATAGGCACAGGATGCCTTGCATCCTGCCCATGGCGCCAGCCCTGCTCGAGCCCATCATGCTTTGTCGTCCGTGCCACCAGGACCTCGTCCCCAACCTGCCCTAGTCCAGGGAGAGAGCTCCCTTCCATGCGCCTCCTCCTTATTCCAGTGGAAGCCCCCGACTAGGCCGTCCATCGTCCTAGCGCCGTCCCTTGCATCCAGCGCAACGCCGGCGAGCAGAAGCTTCCACCGGTCAGCCACTAGCCTCGTCTTTCCCTCCCCTATTTTCCATGTCTTCCTCCTTTTTTTAACAACCTCGTCATCCTCTGTCTTGTCACTTTCAGAGCAAGGCCATGGAGGTGGCCCGAAGCTTCCTCGCCGCCATCCGTTCCTTGCCACCAAACGGCGAGCCCACGTCCGACGTCGACCAAGACCCGGCCACCGGACCAGCAGGTTCCCTGCCTCGCGCCCCTTTTCTCCATTGATGGATCTCCTGCTCGTCTAACTGTCTCTCTCTCTCTTCTGCTCATGAAAAAGGCCGTCACCGCCGAGCCATGGAGCCTCCTCGGAACCTCTGGAACCTCTCCGCATCCAAGATCCATTGTATCCGCTCTGTTCCCTGCCTCTACGACCCTCACCGCGAGCGGATCAGGCGAGCTCCGTTGGAAGCCGCCGTCACCCACCTCCTGTTCGTGCAGTAGTACGAGGGAGACGAAGCCCTATGTCGCTGTCCAGCTCGCTCGCGTGGAGCGCAGCGCCAAGCCGCCGGCCCAGGCAAACCACCGCAAGGCCCATCCGCATCGAAGTCCAGCCCCGTCGCCCTGTTGCTGGCCGCCGACCTCTGTTTCCTCGTTGTTAGCACCGTATCTGAAGTTGTGTATTTTCCCCCCTAGATCCATTCTAACATATAGAGGTTATTTAGAGTGTGCACTCTGTTTATCCACAAGCACATGAGCAGCCGAGTTGGCTAGCGTAACCAGCCTCCATCCATGAGGTCCTGGGTTCAATCCTGGGTGCCTCCAGCCTTTTATTTTTTTCCTGTTTTAGCACACGAGCGACTTTGTTTTTTGTTTCAGTTTCATTTAGATCAGCTCGAAGGGATGTGTCATATTGTGCCAAACCCACCCATTATCACTGTTGAATTGTAGACCAGTTAGTTAGCCATTTATGCACTCATATGTGAGGTCCAGGGTTCGAATCCCACTCCACACTATTTTCCTGGGTTTTTTGCTTTGTCAGTGGGACACTGGCTCCTTGGTTCCATGACCCTGTTACCAAGCCCATTTTGACACAGTTGACCATCCTCCTGGATCCACTTGTCATTGGCAGTGGCTAGCTCAGCCGGTGTCTAATTGGTTGTTGTTTTAAGTCTAAAACCACACAATTTTACAAAATACGTTAGAGTTTTGGAAAAATCATATAATTTCAACCGTGCATCGGATTAAAACAATTTATAAATGAAACTTGAATAAAATTTTGTGTAGATTCACAATTTCCAACTTTCATCCATGATAAAAATGTTTAAACCTTCTGTTTGTATTAATTTGCGTAAATGCCATGTGAAACTGATTTATTTCATAACTAAATAATCGTAGTTCCGTTTTAAATGAACTTCATATGTAACTTGCTTAAAAAATGTGTAGAATCGCATTGTGCACTTTGTTTTTCCTGTTTAATAAATATAAAATATGATTATGAGAGATCTGGACCAAATTCCTAATTTGCTTATGAGGTCGTTTCGGAAGTGCTATGTGTTGTTCCGACCTCATTTAAAATGCCTAGTTAGTGTAGTTTATTTATGTTTCACATCTTGCCCACGATAAACAACATTTAAACTTGCCATGTAAATAAACGAGGGTGAACTAAATTATTCGACCCTGGAGTTTCGTCAATATGCTACTCGTTGCATATTGAACTTCACTTAATGTGTAGTAGTTGATTGTTGTGCTTGCCAACCCTTGCATAATTGTATGAACATGCATCATACTTGTTTGCACATCATGTTATGCATATGTTGCGATGTTTACCGTGTCATTTGTTTGTTTCCGGATTGGCTTCTTCTTGATAGAGTACCGAAAGCGCTCGGTGTGTGAGGATCCGTTCGACTATGTTGGCTCGTCTTCTTGACGAATTCGTTCTTCTTCCAAGTGGGATCTCAGGCAAGATGAACTTTTCACTGGATACCACTACTATCATTGCCATGCTAGTTGTCTCGTTTCTATCGCTGTCTCGTTACCTACCACTTGTTTGTCAAGCCTCCCAAAATGCCATGATAGGCCTCTAACCCTCCACATCCCAGCAAACCATTGTTTGGCTATGTTATCGCTTGCTCAGCCCTTCATATAGCGTTGCTAGTTGTAGGTGCAAGTTGTTTCCATGTGACAACATGGATATTTTGAGATATCACAATATTATTGCTATTTAATTTAATGCACATATATACTTGGTAAAAGGTGGAAGGCTTGGCCTTTTTCTCGGTGTTTTGTTCCACTTTAGCCACCCAAATTACTTGTGTACTAGTGTTATGTTCCATATTGAGCGCTCCTAACATGCTTGGGGCTGTTATGGGGACCCCCATGATTTTTGGTACAACCCCGGGCTGGTGCTCCTCATGAGTGTTGGTACAAAATAGAGCACGGTGCGGGGCCAACCCGGGGCAACTCGGTAGATTTCTATCAGGCCACTGTACACGTAGCTCATCCGCTGTGTCCTGAGAGCGAGATACGCGGCTCCAATCGGGATTGTCGACACGTCGGGACGCCTTGCTGGATTTGTTTTACCTTTCTCGAACGTCTTGTGCACCAAGATTTCGAGGATATTTTGGGCTGTCTCGAGGTAGAGGTTTTCCACCGGAATTTTGAGGATACTACGGGCTATCCCGTAGTTGAGGTTTTCCATGCAGATTGTGGCTAGTTTGTGATAGATGAATTGGAGCACCCCTGCAGGGTTAAATCATTCGGAAAGCCGTGCCCGCGGTTATGTGGCAACTTGGAAATTTGTTTAACATCCGTTCATAGAAAACTTAAAGTAAACTCAAATAAAATACACCAACTGTGTGCGTAACCGTGACTGTCTCTTCTCGTGAGTTCTTTACAGAGAGAGAACACGGTGGGGTTATGTTTGACTCGTAAGTAGGTGTTCAGGATCACTTAGTGATCATTACTAGTTCACGTCCATTTATGCGTAGATCACCATTTTTATTCTTGTACTCATAAGTTAGCCACTCAAATAAATGCTCAGTGCTTGCTGCAGCCTCACCACTTAACCATATCTCACCCATTAAGCTTTGCTACTCTTGATACCCTTGGAAATGTGATTGCTGAGTCCCTGTGGCTCACAGATTACTACAACAATAGTTGAAGGTACAAGTAATGCGATGCCTTGACATCAGAGCGATGCTTTGTTTGATTTGGAGTTCTTCTTCTTCTTCATCGATCATAGGATGGGT
The DNA here is from genome assembly GCA_039707655.1 of Elymus sibiricus. NCBI lineage: Eukaryota > Viridiplantae > Streptophyta > Magnoliopsida > Poales > Poaceae > Elymus > Elymus sibiricus. Next base: position 211,298,969 of record CM077665.1, on the reverse strand, counting down.
TCCAGGGCCGTAACCTGGGATAGCAAGGATGGATGTCGTTTTTATCGTTTGATTTCGTCTGTAGCCGGACCCTGCTCTTCTATATGGTGATTGAATGTATTGTTGTATCTGAGATGATCAGGATTTAGCTTGTGGCGAGTGTAAGCCAATTCCATATACTCATCTCCTCTTTACATGTACTTGTAACGATATCCATTCTTGCGAAACGACAAGATGCGCTTCTATCCCTGTCGAGGCCCTCGAGCCAAAATAAGGATAGGACCGTATCTTGGGCGTTACAAGTTAGTTTCAGAGCCAGTATCGACCTAGGTGCCCCCTAGATTGATCGAACTTGGCCGAGTCGAGTCTAGTGAAAAAACTATTTTGAGTCTAGTTATATATCGGAGAGTAGGATTCTTTTTACTCCTCTTCTATGCTCTGGTGAGGAATCCTGACATAGGAATTTTAATTCCACCCCTCTTCTCTCTCAAATGTTATAGGATCACGCAGGTATTTTGGAACCTCTATGATGTCGATGTGACGGAATTCTGTACTTGGTGCCTCCTGTTTCCACGGAGTAGAGCTCCAGGGGGTTCTTGACAAGGATGTTCGAAATTGCTTCAATACTCTTTGTGGCGAGAGGATTTTGGCGTCACCCAGTACTGGGGAGAGCATCCAGATGTATTGCCAAGTTTTGTATCGTTGTGATTATGAGGGTCTGAGGTAGATGAATTTCTGAGGCCCCTGGTTATGTTTTGACGGATGTGATACATTGGAGAGTAGTATTACTGCTAAGAGTTGAGTGATGTATTTTACTCCTTGTATCCGTGGACCCGATTGCATAACCAAAGGATTTCGGGAGTTCTTAGGTGAGAATTCAAGTAGTTACCTAGGATTATCCTTCCAACAGATGCATAATGGGTTATGTATTTGTTCCGGCTTAATTTGCAAGCCTCATCCTTAGTTTTGTTGGAGTATGGTAATTCGAGTTGCTTCGATGTCAAGTGTTGATTCCAGACTTTCCTAGATGTTGTTCTCATATCTCGACGGAGCGTCTTCCCTTTTCATCAATTGAATTTTGTCCACACTCCAGATGGGAAATAATTGCATTTTTTCCTAAAGGAGTGCTTCTCTTCAAGTTAATCCAATCCTCTCCAATAATTTCAAGATCTATCCTCATATTTCTTTCCGGAGTTCGTTTCATCCGTCCCAAGTTTTCTTTGTTTTTCCCCACCCTCTCACCCATTTCTTCACCGATTAAATCTTCGAGCCAAGTGCCTTTCTTTTCATTGATGCTTCCGCTATCTTTTCTTCCATATTGCATCCGGTGATTCATTGCGAAGATGCTCAAGTGCTAAGTTCATCGTTCTCATTCTCGTTTTCTTCTCCGGTGGAATAAATTCAACCTCTCCGTGTTCATCATATCATTTTCAATTGTTAAATGCTTTCTCATGTTGGAAATTCTTAGCCAAGCCTCTTTCTATTCTTCTCCGGAGTGCCAAAGAGATCCCAGAAGATTTGTCTCTCCGTTCAAAATCCTTTCAAATCATTTAGAGGTTCTCACCTCATCAAGTTCTTAATTTGTACCGGTGCAATCTCCCTTTCTAAGCAATCTTTTTACCGGTGTTCTCTTTGAGTGGGCCCATAACCCACATGTTTTCCTATGATCGTACATGGCTCTTCTAAATCTTTTCCGGAGATCTCAAGTTCTTTTCAAATGTGACATAAGAATGATTTTCATCAGTCACATGCCTTCTCCAAGATCGCTTCTAATTCATTTTCATTGATGCCTCAACCTTTCCTTATTCGTTGTTCCAGAGTGTCTCAGTAATTCATGGTGGTGTTTCTTGCCATATTGAAGACCGAAGAAGAGTTTCTCTTAAATCCTTCTCCGTTCTTCCAAAGATTCGTGGTTCAAGCTTCATGCTATCCTCGTAAATTGTTTTGATCATGAGTAATTCCTCCCATATCTATCCGGAGCATTTTAGACTTGTTTTCATTTCTCGATCCTTCGAAGGCCATCATTTCCGAAGATTTCCTTGCTCTCAGCTTTCATCGTTCGTTCTCAAATTATTCTCAATTGTTGTCTCTTCGTTCGTATCTCAATTATTCCGGTGCTTCGCTTAAGAGATTTCTCTAGGCAGATAGTGATCTCTTCGTTCTAATGTCATGTATCTTCGTTCATTTGTAATATCCTAATTCGTTTCAAATTCTAACCGGTGGTTCATGTAACAACCCGGAACCGACGCTCCAGAAGATTCCTGTTTTATTTCCATTCTCGTTGTCTGATTCGTGTGTTTGTCGCATCCATCATCGCATCATTCGCATCATCTTGCATAGCATAGTCACTCGTTTTCGAAAACTTGCATTCGTTCGTAGCTGCCGGTTCTCTCCGTTCGCGTCGTCGTCCGTTTCGAGGCCAACCACACGCACGCGCCCGCGACATCGGTTAAAAAAAATATTGTTTTTAAAGTGCGCGAAAAATATTCTCGGATTGGGTTGAAGGTTGGCAAGCGGTCTTGTTTTATTGTAGGTAGACCGCCTGCCAAATTTCGTCGCAATCGGAGCTCGTTTGATATTCGAACGGTCAACCGTAGCGGCACCGTCATCGGTATTCATCGGACGTTTTTCGGTGTTTGAAAACTCTGTTGCCGGGCCGCAAACCTCCCTCTCTTCTTGGACCAACCACCTCTCCACAGCACACTAGCCCAACCTAGCCCCTCATCCGTTCGTCGCCATCGGATCGCGATCGGACAGACGAGATCCATCCCACCTTAGTCCATTCCCTATACAAAACTAACCCATGGACAGACCCCTCTCTCTCACTAGGGTTTCCCCCTTGCCAAATTGCAGCCACCCCCCCCCCTCAAAAACCCACCTTCTAGCTCCACCTCCTCCAAATCCCGTAACCCTAACCACCTGCCCAATTTCAGCCTTTAGATTTTGATTTAAGGACTAAAAATCGTCCAAAACCCCACCCCGGACAATGTCCGCGGCCAACCCGGACATGTCCGGACGACCATAGCCTCGCCACCGGACCCTCACCGGAGGCCAGCCCCGCCGCCTAGCCGCCGTACCCTGTCGTCGCGTCGCCCGCCTCCATGACCTCCGCCCCGCCATGGCCGCCCCTGGAAGCTCATCCCCAGCCGCAGCCGTTGCCCGGATTCGGCCCGGATTGGCCGGATCTGACCATCCCCGCCGCCGCCGACCATGGCGAAGCCTCGATCTAGCCGCCCACCTACCGGATCCGCCGGATTCCATCGCCCCCGTCCCGTTCCACGCTGGCGTCGCTTGCCGGAGTGGCCGTAGCGCTGCCCCGTCGCGAGCCGTCGCCGTCGTTCGTCTCCTACACGAGGAGGACGATGGGTCGAGCCTCCTGCTTGAGCGCTCGCCCTAGCGCCCGTGTGGGCCTTCGCCAGGCCCAGCCTGGGCCTCGAGCCCAGCAAGGTGAGCCCCCTCCCCCTCTGGTGTTTGACGCCCGTGGGCGCTATTTAATATCCTGCGCTCAATTTCCGGTTTCAACCCGTTAGCAGATTCGGCCCACCTGTTTTTTTCACGTCCAACAAATTTGTCTAACTAACCAGTGCATTCTTAATTACAACAAAAGCATCATTTTGCATCGCTCATAAATAAGTAACCGTGCATCGTAATTAAATGTTTTATAGGTAAAAATGTGTAGAATTTTGTGTAGATTCATAATATCCAACTTTGAACCATGATAACAATGTTTAAATATCATTTATTGTTTATTTTGCATATATGTCGAATCATTGCATCATACATAATACTTAATTGTGCATCTATATTTTTGCATATTACTATAGGTAAAATGTGTAGGTGATGTATATCTATTTTACATGCATTACAAAAATGTTTGTTGTGGTGCGTGCTTTAAATTGCATAAATAACTTGAAAAACCCGGTTAATGTCCTATTCACGCATAAATTGTTGTGTCATTTTTGTTAATATAAAACCCACATATTATATATGTTTTCGGGGTAGGAAATCCATAGAATTTATCTGTGAATTTAGTTTTGTCATTTGAGCAACTTTGTGTGCATGTCATTTTGGCTATGATGCCCTTTTGTTATTTTCGTGTGATTTAATCCATGCAAGATATGAAGTAATTTTGAACATGAGATATGCCCTTGGACATGTGTGCTAGGCCCTGGTCATTTTGGTTGCCATAGAAATCCATGTTTAGGTGTTATTTTCTTGTTGCCAACATGCTATAAAAATCTGCTGTTTTGAGGGTCCAAAATATTTCTAAGTCTGAAAAACTGTTATTTTGTTTCCATGTTGTCATGTGGTTTGCTATTGATCTAGGAGTCTTTTGTGATTGCCACCAAGGAGTCTTTTGTTATGCATGTTGTTGCCTATCATGTTGTGCCAATAGTTTGCATGAATAGGTTTAGCACCATAATTAATTCTGCTGTCCAATATGTCAATCTGGTAAAAACTGCTGCACATGTCCACTAATTTTCACTAAGTCTGGAATCTGTAATATTTTGTTGCTTTCTTGCCATGTGTTTTGCTAGTGATCTACTGCCCCTTTGGGGTTGGTTGAATAGAGTTATTTGTAGTTAACAATGTCCTCTAGCATGCTGTTAAGTTTCATGCCAATATATGCCCTGTAGAATATAGTTTTGCTGCTGCCAATATGCCTGCGTGATAAAACTGGTATGCTAAAAACTGTTATTTTCACTAAGTCCTAATCTGCTATATTTTGTTGCCATGTTGTGAGCTTCCTACCGTGTGTTCCATGACTCTTTTGAGTATGATATGTGAATATGAAATGAAGGGTGTCTTATATGCTACTGCCCCATGCTTAGTTTGTGCATTTTAGAATCGCGTAGCTTGTTCTTTTCATGTGTGCAATATGCCATGTTACTGTTTTGGACAGATTTGAACCAAAACTTGTGTTGCTTGCTATTGTTGAACCGTAGCTCCGTTTTGAACATGTTCCACATGAAACTTGCTTAGAATTTCATGTAGTATCATAATATCTTGTTGCATTCGTGATTTGAAATGTTTGTGGTTGTCATTTTCATGCATTTTGCATTCATGGCATAATATCTTGTGAAGGTCATATCTTTTAGACCGTAGCTCCGTTTGAGATGTTCCATATATGTAAATCGACTATAATGACGAGTAGAATATCATTGTGCACTTTATTTCCCTGTTTAATAAATATAAAACCTGATTAGCTCAGATCTGGACCAATTTCGAAATTAACATGTGGGGTCGTTTCGGAAATGCTATATGTTGTTTCTGGCCTCATTTAAACTTGCCTAGATATGTAGTTTACTTATGCTTCACCTCTTGCCATGTTTAACAACATTTAATATTGACGTGTACCTAAACGAGAGTGAACTAAATATTCGAATATGGAGTTTCGTCAATATGCAACTCGTTGCATATTGAGCTTCACTTAATATGTAGAAGTTGATGGTTGTGCTTGCCATGTCATGCATAACATGCATCATATTTGAAGTGCATCATGTCATGCATATGTTGTGGTGTTCTCGTGTGTTGATTGTTGTTTCCGATTTGCTTCTTCTCGCTAGAGTTCCGAAAGCATTCGGAGTGTGAGGATTCGTTCGACTACGTTGGCTCGTCTTCTTCATGGATTCGTTCTTCTTCCAAGCGGGATCTCAGGGAAGATGATCATTTCCCTGGATACCATTACTATCATTGCCATGCTAGATGTCTCGTTTCTTTCGCTGTCTCGCTACCTACCATTTGTATGTCAAGCCTCCCAAATTGCCATGAAAAGCCTCTAACCCCTCCACATCCCAGCAAAACATTGTTTGGCTATGTTACCGATTGCTCAGCCCTTCTTATAGCGTTGCTAGTTGCAGGTGCAATTGTTTTCCATGTGCCAGCATGGATATCCTTTTGATATATCACAATATTATTGCTATTTAATTTAATGCACATATATACTTGGTAAAGGGTGGAAGGCTTGGCCTTTTGCTCGGTGTTTTGTTCCACTCTTGCCGCCCTAGTTACTTATGTACCGGTGTTATGTTTCATAAATGAGCGCTCCTAACATGCTCGGGGTTGTTATGGGGACCCCCTTGATTTTCGTTTTAGGATAAAACTTGTCTGGCAAGGCCCAACATTGGTACTACATTTGCCTAATAACAACTAAAATTGCATAGGGACCCGCCGGCACCCGCGGATAATTAATCAACAACCCGGGCCAGTGCTCCTCATGAGTGTTGGTCCAAAATAGAGCACTGTGCGGGGCCACCCCGGGGCAACTCGGGTGATGTCTATCAGGCCACTGTACACTAGCTTATCCGGTCGTGTCCTGAGAACGAGATACGCGGCTCCTATCGGGTTCGTTGACACGTTGGGCGGCCTTGCTGGATTTGTTTTACCTTTCTCGAACGTCTTGTGCGAGGAATTCCGAAAATACTTCGGGTTATCTCGAGGTTGCGGTTTTCCAGTGGAATTACCTAGGAAGATCATGAGATTCATGGTCGAGGTTGTTCCCGCTGCGTGTGGTTAGTTTGTGATGGATGAGTTGGAGCACCCCTGCAGGGTTAAATCTTTCGGAAAGCCGTGCCCGCGGTTACGTGGCAACTTGGAAACTTTCTTTAACACCCGGTCATAGAAAACTTGAAGTAAACTCAAATAAAATACACCAACCGTGTGCGTAACCGTGAATGTCTCTTCTCGTGAGTCCTTATCCGAGAGAGAACATGGTGGGGTTATGTTTGACGTATGTAGGTGTTCAGGATCTCTTAGAGATCATTACTAGTTCACGGCCGTTTATTCGACAATCATCCCCCTGTATTCTTGTACTCGTAAGTTAGCCACTCAAATAAATGCTTAGTGCCTGCTGCAGCCTCACCACTTAACCATACCTCATCCATTAAGCTTTAATAGTCTTGATACCCTTGGAAATGAGATTGCTGAGTCCCCGTGGCTCACAGATTACTACAACAACAGTTGCAGGTACAGGTAATGCGATGATTTGATGTGAGCGCGATGCTTCTTTGATTTGGAGTTCTTCTTCTTCTTCTTCTTCTTCTTCGATCTAGGATGGGTTCCAGGCGGCAGCCTGGGATAGCAAGGATGGATGTCATTTTATCGTTTGTTTTTCGTCCGTAGTCGGACCCTGCTCTTCTGTATGATGTTTGGCTATGTTATTGTATTGATGTGACATTGATGTAGCTTGTGGCGAGTGTAAGCCAATTCCATATACTCATCTCTTCTTTACATGTACTTGTAATGATATCCATTATTGCGCAACGACGAGATGCGCTTCTATCCCTGTCGAGGCCCTCATGCCAAAATAAGGATAGGATCGCAATTGGGCGTGACAGTTCGTTCAAGAATTTTTGTGTTCATGATATTCCCCAATCTTTGCGAGAAGAATAAGTCCTATGCCAAATCCGTTGCTTTTCATCAATTTAACTTGATGAAGGATAAGCATAACATAAATCTTATTCTTGTTTCATCACGGTGATTTCAATCCGTCTTCCGGAGTTGTTCATGATACCAAATTCTCAATTATAAGTTGTTTATCTTCTCTTTCCGGAGTTCCAAGTTTTCTCAAGTATTTCATCATAAAGTTTCATATAAATCTTTGCAAGGGTTCAATCTTCTTGTTGTCAACCTTCATTCTTTTCTATCGTCCTTTCATTCCGGAGTTCTTCTCGGAAGTTCTTCATGGTGGTTCGTCAAGGATTTATTTTATTCATTCTCGAAGTGTTCTTCAAGATTCTGGTGGTAGTACCTCAAGTATTATTTATCTTGTGTTTTAAAGTTTAATTCATTCTCCCTTATCTTTTGAGATGGTGTTATAGCATTCTTGGTTCATGAGGAGTTTCGAAGAGAATTTGTCAAGAATGAGATATGTAAACCCATTTGTCTTCCTTTGAGCTATCTTTTATTTGATTTCACCTAAAGCATTTCCTAAGGATTGTTGCTATCATGGTGCTTATCAATGATCCAAGTTCTCAACGTATCCTCTTGGTGAAAGAAGTTTTTCTTATCGTGTTGCTCCCAAGCAAAATTTGTTTTCCAGTAGTGTCCGGTTGTCACGTCATAATTTTGAGATGTTTTCCATAAGCCCACAACAAGCTATTTCTTTTCGTTGTTGATGTTTCAACAACTCCGTTCAATACTCATTTGTAGGGAGAAGTTTTCATTTTATTCTCCGTTTTTTTCATTCCAAGTATGTACATCTCTTCATGTGTTCCGGAGGATGCTCTCTTTTAATCATCATCTTGTTTTGTTAAGATCATGTTCTTTCCTTGCTTATCCATTTAACCGGGTGTTCTTCCCTCTTCTAAATTTTTTTCTATCTCATTAAGTTTTCCTTATTTTTCAACCGAAGAGCTACCCAAATTTCTTTTGAATTCTTGATTGTGCCTCGTGCCATTCTTCATCTCTTCGCAACCTCCAAGGTTCGTTGGTTTCACTCGTTTGTCAAAGAAGCAACTAAGTTTTACCTCTTCCGCTTTTTCTTCCATTTCTCATTCTAAGATCTCAGGTCGAGATCTCTTATTAGTGGAGGAGAGTTGTAACAGCACGAGATCTACGCTCTAGAAGATTCCCCTTTTATTTCGTTATCGCCGTGTTTTTTATTCGGTTGTAGCATTCATCATGCATCATTTGCATCATCTGCATGGCATCGGCATTCGGTTAACGTCATTTTTTGAAAACTTGCATTCGTTCGTAGTTGCCGGTTCTCTCCGTTCCCATCGTTGACCGTTTCATGACCAACCACACAAGCACGCGCCCGCGACATCATTAAAATATTGTTTTAAAAAGTTCATATAAAACATTATTGAAATGGGTTGAAAGTTAGCGTGCGGTCTTGGTTTATTGTAGATAGACCGGCTGCCAAATTTAATCTCATTCGGAGATCGTGTGATGCCCCAACAAATAACTATAGCAGCACTATATATAGCTGGTCTAATTATCGGACGTTTTCGCAGTTTTATAAAAACCTGTCACCGGGCTACCCGTATTCCTTCTCTTTTCACCCTAGCCCAGCTAAGCACAGCCAATAAAATCAGACCAAACTTCTCTCTAGCCCGGACCGTCCGATTGCGACCAAATAATCCATACCTAACTCCATCTCCTATATATAGTAGGCAGCTCCATAGAAAACACTAAAATCTAGGAAGTTTGTCCCGTCTGTCCCATCGCCGCGTCGCCACGACTGCCTAGTCTCCTCCCACCTCGAGTTCGGCATCTAGCCAACCACCTCCCTTCCTGTTTCAGCCACCACCAAATCCACATCGAGCCAATCCCCAACGCTCGCATGCCCGCGCCTCCACTCGACCCATGCCGCCTCTTACCCGCAGCCACCGGATGCCTTGCATCCTGCCCATGGCGCCCAACCTGCTCGAGCCCGTCATGCCTCGTCGTCCGTGCCACCAGGACCTCGTCCCCAACCTGCCCGAGTCTAGGGAGAAAGCTCCCTCCCGTGTGCCTCATCCTTGTACCAGTGTAGGCCCCCGACTAGGCCGACCATCGTCCTAGCGCCATCCCTTGTGTCTAGTGTGACGCCGGCGAGCAAAAGCTTCCACCGGTCAGCCACCAGCCTCCTCTTTCCCTGCCCTATTTTCCTCGTCTTCCTTCTTTTTTTAGCAGCCTCGTCATCCTCTGTCTTGTCACTTTCAGAGCAAGGCCATGGAGGTGGCCCGAAGCTTCCTCACCGCCATCCGTTCCGTGCCACCAAATGGCGAGCCCACGTCCGACGTCGACCAGGACCCCGCTGCCGGACCAGCAGGTTCCCTGCCTCGCGCCCCTTTTCTCCATTGATGGCTCTCCTGCTCCTCTAACTGTCTCTCTCTCTCTCTTCAGCTCATGAAAAAGTCCACCGCCGCCAAGCCATGGAGCCTCCTCGGAACCTCTGGAACCTCTTTGCCACCAAGATCCACCGTATCTGCTCCGTTCCCTGCCTCCACGACCCTCACCGCGATCGGATCAGGCGAGCTTCGTTGGAAGCCGCCGTCGCCCACCTCCTGTTCATGCAGTAGTACGAGGGAGACGATGCCCTGTGTCACTGTCCAGCTCGCTCGCATGGATCGAAGCGCCAAGCCACCGGCCCAGCCAAACCGTCGCCAAGGCCCGGCCGCATCAATGTCCAGCCCCGTCGCCCTGTTGCTGGCCGCCGGCCTCTATTTCCTCATTGTGACCACCGTATCTAAAGCTGTGTATTTTCCCCTAGATCCGTTCTAACATATAGAGGTTATTTAGAGTGTGCACTATGTTTATGCACGAGCACATGAGCAGCCGAGTTGGCTAGCGTTCCAGCCATGAGGTCCTGGGTTCAATCCCTGGCGCCTGCATCCTTTTATTTTTCTTCCCCGTTATAGCACGCGAGCAACTTTGTTTTTTTTGTTTCAGTTTCATTCAGATCAGCTCCAAGGGATGTGTCATATTGTGCCAAACCCACCCATTATCACTATTGAGTTGTGGACCAGTTTGTTAGCCATTTATGCACTCATAAGTGAGGTCCAAGGTTCGAATCGCACTCCACACTATTTTGTTGGGTTTTTTGTTTTGTCAATGGGACACTGGCACCTTGGTTCCATGCCCTGTTACCCAGCCCATTTTGACACAGTTGACCATCCTCCTGGACCCACTTGTCATTGATAGTTGCTAGCTCAGCCGGTCTCTAATTGTTTTTTTTTCAAGTCTAAAACCGCAGAATTTTACAAACTATGTTAGAGTTTTGGAAAAATCATATAATTTCAACCGTGCATCGGATTAAAACAATTTATAAATGAAACTTGAATAAATTTTTGTGTAGATTCACAATTTGAACCTTTCATCCATGATAAAAATGTTTAAACCTGATGTTTGTATTAATTTGTGTAAATGCCATGTAAAAATGATTTATTTCATAACTAAATAACCGTAGCTTCGTTTTAAATGAACTACATATGTAACTTGCTTAGAAAAATGTGTAGAATCGCATTGTGCACTTTATTTTTCCTATTTAATAAATACAAATTATGATTAGGACAGATCTACACCAAATTAATAATTTGCGTATGAGGTCGTTTTGGAAGTGCTATGTGTTGCTCCGACCTCATTTAAAATGCCTAGTTAGTGTAGTTTCTTTATGTTCCCCTCTTGCCCATGATAAACAACATTTAAACTTGCCACAAAAAAGAGTGAGCTAAATGATTCGAATGCGGAGTTTCGTCAATATGCTACTCGTTGCATATTGAACTTCACTTAATGTGTAGTAGTTGATTGTTGTGCTTGCCATGCCTTGCATAATTGCATGAACATGCATCATACTTGTTTGCGCATCATGTCATGCATATGTTGCGATGTTTACCGTGTCATTTGTTTGTTTCCGGATTTGCTTCTTCTCGATAGAGCACCGAAGCGTTCGGTGTGTGAGGATCCGTTCGACTATGTTGGCTCATCTTCACGGATTCGTTCTTCTTCCAAGCGGGATCTCAGGCAAGATGAACATTTCTGTGGATACCACTACTATCATTGCCATTCTAGTTGTCTCGTTTCTATCGCTATGTCTCGCTTCCTACCACTTGTTTGTCAAGCCTCCCAAAATGCCATGATAAGCCTCTAACCCCCACATCCCAGCAAACCATTGTTTGGCTATGTTACCGCTTGCTCAGCCCTTCTTATAGCGTTGCTATTTGCAGGTGCAAGTTGTTTCCATGTGACAACATGGATATGGTGAGATATCACAATATTATTGCTATTTAATTTAATGCACATATATACTTGGTAAAAGGTGGAAGGCTTGGCCTTTTGCTCGGTGTTTTGTTCCACTTTTGCCGGCCTAGTTACTTGTGTACCGGTGTTATGTTCCATATTGAGCGCTCCTAACATGCTTGGGGTTGTTATGGGGACCCCCTTGATTTTCATTTTGGGATAAAACTCTTCTGGCAAGGCCCAACATTGGTACTATTTGCTTAATAACAACAAAAATATGCATAGGGCAGGATCACCCCATGGATGATTAATCAACCCCCGGGCCAGTGCTCCTCATGAGTGTTGGTCCAAAATAGAGCACTGTGCGGGGCCAACTAGGGGCAACTCGGGAGATTTCTATCAGGCTACTATACACGTAGCTCATCCGCCATGTCCTGAGAAAGAGTTACGCGGCTCCTATCGGGATCGTCGACACGTCATGAGGCCTTGCTGGGTTTGTTTTACCTTTCTTGAACGTCTTGTCCACCAAGATTCTAAGGATACTTTGGGCTATGTCAAGGTAGAGATTTTCCACCGGAAATCTGAGGATACTACGGGCTATCCCGTGGTTGAGGTTTTTGATAAGCCACAAGTGTAGGGGGGTCGTTTGTAGCCTTTTTGGATAAATAAGAGTGTCGAACCCAATGAGGATCTAAAGGTAGAATAAATATTCCCTCAAGTTCTAAAGACCACCGATACAACTCTATGCACACTTTAACGTTTGCTTTACCTAGAACACGTATGAAACTATTTTGTAGGTGATAGGATAGGTTGCACGAATAAAACTAGAAGTACTTTGCGGTAATAAAACTACGAGTAAATTGCAAGATAATAAAAGTTAGTTGTTTAGTAGAAAGCTTTTGTCAAACAAGAAGGTTTTTTGTCCCTAGGCAATTGATAACTAGACCGGTAATCATTCTTGCAATTTTATATGAGGGAGAGGCATGAGCTAACATACTTTACGTACTTGGATCATATGCACTTATGATTGGAACTCTAGCAAGCATCCGCAACTACCAAAGATCATTATGGTAAAACCTAACCATAGCATTAAGTATCAAGTCCTCTTTACTCCCATATGCAACAACCCACCTACTCGGATCTGTGCTTCTGTCACTCACGCCATCCACCATAAGTAAGTTATGAACACATTGCAACACCCTACAGCGGGGATCCCTCAAGTTTGCGCGAGACGGAGGGCACCGTAGGACAGCACCATAATAAAATATACACTCATACCAACCACGATCATCAATTAGCCCATAGGACAAAACGGATCTACTCAAACATCATAGTATAGTCAAATATCATTGGGGAATAATATATGGAGTTGAGCACCATGTTTAAGTAGAGATTATTGCGGGGAAGAGAGGTGTTACACCTCTGCATAGAGGGGGAGAGAGTTGGTGTTGACGGCGGTGAAGTTGTTGGTGTAGATCGCCGTCACGATGATTGCCCCGACGGCGTTCCGGCGCCACCGGGAGAGAGGGCGAGAGAGACCCCCCTACCTTCTTCTTCTTCCTTGGCCTCCCCCTTAGATGGGAGGATAGTTCCCCCTCTGGTCCATGGCCTCCATGGCGGCGGAGGGGTAGGAGCCCCTCCTCTTCTGTTTCGCATTCCTGTTTTCTGGCCAAAAACCGTTTCTAATATTCCCGAAGATCCGTAACTCCGATTGCACTGAGATTTTAACACAATTTTTCCCCGGATATAAGCTTCCTTGCGCCCGAAGTAGAGCTACAACCGACTTACGACGTGAGCACAAGATATCACCACGCGCCTGGGCCCTCTGCCGTGCCCCGGTTTCTTGTAGTGGCTATGGGCCTCCTTTTGCGTTGATTCACCTCCCAAAAATCACAAATATTCCAAAACAATTCTCCGAAAATGTTTATCGCGTTTGGACTTCGTTTGATATGGATATTCTGCGAAACAAAAATCATGCAACAAACAGGAACTGGCACTGGGCACTGGATCAATATGTTAGTCCAATAAATCATATAAATGTTGCAAAAAATATGTGAAAGTTGTATAATATTGGCATGAAACAATCAATAATTATAGATATGACGGAGACGTATCAGCACCCCCAAGCTTAATTCCTGCTCGTCCTCGAGTAGGTAAATGATAAAAAGATAATTTTTGATGTGGAATGCTACCTAGCATAATCTTGATCAAATATCTAATCGTAGCATGAATATTAAGACATGAATGATTCAAAGCAATAGTCTATAATTTGACATAAAGACATTAATAGTTAGGCATCCCAACAAACAATCATGTCTTTCAAAATATCAAGGCTAAAGAACGCTATCCCTACAAACTCATATAGCCTTGTCATGCTCTGTCTTCTTAACACAAAGTATAAATCATGTACTACCCCGGTGCAAGTTAAGCAATTGGTTCATACTTTTTAACGCGCTTCAGCATTTTCAACTCTCATGCAATACATGAGTGCAAGCCATGGATATAGCACTATGGGTGGAATAGAATGCGGTGGTAGACATTAATATAGAGAAGACAAAAAGAAAGATAATCTCACATCGAAGTGGCTAATGAATGGGCTATGGAGATGCCCATCAATTGATATCAATGCGAGGAGTAGGGATTGCCATGCAACGGATGCACTAAGAGCTATAAGTGTATGGAAGCTCAAACTGAAACTAAGTGGGTGTGCATCTAACTCTATAATGAGAAATTTCCACTAGTATATGAAAGTGACAACATAGGAGACTCTCTATATGAAAAACATGGTGTTGCTTTGAAGCACAAGTGTGGAATTAGCATGCCCCTTCTCTCTTTGTCTCTCATTTTTTCCTTTTTTTCTTTTTTTCTTCCCTTATTTTTTTTCTCGTTTTTTATATTTGTCCGGAGCCTCATCCCGACTTGTGGGGGAATCATAGTTTCCATCATCCTTTCCTCACTGGGACATGCTCTAATAATGAATAATGATGATCATCACACTTCTATTTACTTACAACTCAATATTACAACTTGATAGTAGAACAAAGTATGACTCTATATATCAATGCCTCTGCAGTGTACCAAGATGTGCAATGATCTAGCGTAGCAAACATATATAAAAAACATACAAGCCATGGAAACATCATGCTAGCTATCTTACGATCATGTAAAGCAATATGACAATGAGTGCTCAAGTCATAAAAACGGAAGCGGTGGAAGTTGGATGGCAATATATCTGGGAATGGCATGGAAATGCCAAAATAGGTAGGTATGGTGGATGTTTTGAGGAATATATAATAAGGCTTATGTGTGATAAAGTGTATCATATCACGGGGTTTGGATGCACCGGCGAAGTTTGCACCGACTCTCGAGGTGAGAAAGGGCAATGCACGGTATCGTAGAGGCTAGCAAATTGCGGAAAGGTAAGAGTGCGTATAATCCATGGACTCACATTAGCCATAAAGAACTCACATACTTATTCCAAAAGTTTATTAGCCCTCGAAGCAAAGTATTACTACGCATGCTCCTAGGGGGGAGGTTGGTAGGGGTTAACCATCGCGCGCCCCCGACCTTCACACAAAGATAGACAATCAAGGATAAATTGTGCCAACTTCCTAGCATAACGGGAGACTATACGTGCATGCTTCGGGAATCACAAACCTTAACACCAATATCTTACTAAACATGATCATCCACTAGTACCTCCCACATATTATCATATCTATATCGCAAAACTATTGCAAGGAATCAAACATATCATATTCAGTGATCCATAAGTTTTATGTAGGATTTTATGACTAACCATGTGAATGGCCAATTCCCGTTAACTCTCTAAATAGATATAAGTGAAGAAAGAGAGTTTAATTCTTTCTACAAAATACCATGCTCTAATAAATATAAGTGAAGCAAAAGAGCGTTCTACGAATAATGGTTTTTTATGTGAAGAGAAACAGGCAATCCAAACTTCAAATGATATAAGTGAAGCACATGAAGCATTCTATAAAGCCATATGACGACCCACAAGTATAGGGGATCAATCGTAGTCCTTTCAATAAGTAAGAGTGTCGAACCCAACGAGGAGCAGAAGGAAATGACAAGCAGTTTTCAGCAAGGTAATTTCTGCAAGCACTGAAATTGTAGGTAACATATAGTTTGATATCAAGATAATTGGTAACGAGCAAGTAACGGTAACGGTAAATAAAGTGCAGCAAGGTAGCCCAATCCTTTTGTGGCAAAGGACAGGCCTGAACAGTCTCTAGTAATAGGCAAAGTGTTCTTGAGGGTACACGGGATTTTCATCTAGTCACATTTATCATGTTGGTTTGATTCGTGTTCGCTACTTTGATAATTTGATATGTCGGTGGACCGGTGCTTGGGTGCTGTTCTTACTTGAACAACCTCCCACTTATGATTAACCCCCTCGCAAGCATCCGCAACTACGAGAAAATAATTAAGATAAAATCTAACCATAGCATTAAACGTTTGGATCCAAATCAGCCCCTTACGAAGTAGCGCATAAACTAGGGTTTAAGCTTCTGTCACTCTAGCAACCCATCATCTAATAACTACTACACAATGCATTCCCTTAGGCCCATGAATAGTGAAGTGTCATGTATTCGACGTTCACATGACACCACTAAGGGAATCACAACACATATCAAAATATCGAACACATATCAAATTCACATGATTACTTGCGACATGACTTCTCCCGTGACCTCAAGAACAAAGGTAACTACTCATAAATAATAATCATGCTCAAGATCAGAGGGGTATTGAATAGAATAATGGATCTGAACATATAATATTCCACCAAATAAACCATATAGTAATCAACTACAAGATGTAATCAACACTACTAGTCACCCACAGGTACCAATCTGAGGTTCCGGTACAAAGATTGAACACAAGAGATGAACTAGGGTTTGAGAGGAGATGCTGCTGTTGAAGATGTTGATGAATATTGGCCTCCCAAAGATGAGAGGGGTGTTGGTGATGACGATGTCTTCGATTTCCCCCTCTGGGAGGGAAGTTCCCCCGGCGGAATCGCTCCGCCGGAGGGCAAAAGTGCTCCTGCCCAAGTTCCGCCTCGAGACGGCGGCGCTCTGTCCCTAAACTCCTCCCCTTATTTTTCCTAGGTCAAAAGTGATTATATATCATAAGATGGGCACCGGAGGTGGGCCGAGGAGGGCACAACCCACCAGGGCGCGCCCAGGGAGGCCTGGCGCGCCCTGATGTCTTGTGCCCACCAGGGTGGCCACCTCCAGTAGTTCTTTGCTCCAGTATTTTTTATTAATTCCAAAAATAATCTCCATAAAGTTTCAGCTCCATTGGAGATGTGCAGAATAGGTATCTCTAATGTGCTTTTTTCAGGTCCAGAATTCCAGCTGCTGGTATTCTCCCTATTTGTGTAAACCTTGCATATTATGAGAGAAAAGGCATTAGAATCACTCCCTAAGGCATTAATATTCAACAAAACATAATAAATAACAGTAGGAAATATGATGCAAAATGGACGTATCAACTCCCGCAAGCTTAGACCTCGCTTGTCCTCAAGCGAAAAGCCGAAATTGAAAAGCATGTCCACATGGTTTGAGAGAGAGATGTTGATAAAAACAAAATACGGACATTGAAGCATCATGCTTATTATCATAACAACAACAAACTCTATCATAAAACTTATTCATATACTTTCATCATATAACTTCTCATGAACAAGTACCAATTCATCACAATATAGAAGTATAAATAATAAACCGTATTGAAAACCAACAAACTATGTTCTCAGTCAATTTTGCAACTACAATTCATTATATTTTTAGGAAGGGTCTGATGTGGGAGCCTTTTGGCAAGTCCACATACTCAACCATCATTTAGTCTTCTATGATTGCTAACACTCACAGCATACCCATGAGCAAAAAGTTTCAACCAGACACATAGAAAGATAGAGGCTTATAGTTTTGCCTCCCAATGTATTCACCTCAAGGGTGATGTCAACAATAATTACTCATGCCCACTCACATCCAACTGGGTATATGTGCCTAGATCTTTCCTCACCACATGATGCTTGCAAAAGAAAAAAGTAAAAAGGAATAGGGAAGAATACTTTGACTCTTGTATAAAAGTAAATACATAAAAGTGAAGGATAGTCCCTTCGCAGAGGGAAGCAGAGGTTGTCATGCGCTTTTTGGTTTGTATGCCCAATCCCTTAATGTAAAACAACGTCACGCTATATTGCCCCCTATGATAGCAACCTTTATTATGCAGTCCGTCGCTTTTATTACTTTGCCATCATAAGTTCGTATAGCGCTCAATTTTCTCTTACACTAATTGATCAAAACATTTTTAGAAGCAATTTTTATTGCCTTATTGCACCGATGACAACTTACTTGAAGGATCTTACTCGATCCGTAGGTACGAATGGTGGACTCTCAAAGAATGAATTTGGGTTTGGGTTTTTGGATGCACAAGTAGTATCTCAACTTAGTGCGGAATTTTTGGCTAGCAAAGATATTGAGCAGGCACCACATGTTGAAGGATCTATGACAATATAACTTCTATGTGCATATGAACAAACATAAATCATTACGTTGTCTTCCTTGTCCAACGTCAACAATTTTGACATATAATATTTAATGGGGGCTCACAATCATAAAAGATGTCCAAGATAGTGTATTTGCATGTGGATCTTCTCTTCCCTATTAATTCTTTCATGAGTTGCATCATTGACCAATTCTATGTTTGTCAATCTCCAATAAATTTTACTACTTATACTTTTCTTTATGTGATGTTATTACTCACCATAAGATTAGCATATGATTGTTTTCATTTATTTCTCTTTCCTTTTATTTTGATTGCAACAAGAAAGTAGAGAGTCAAAACACTCCAACTAAACTTTATTATATAACTCTCACTCGATTACATAGATAGATAGGCCATGAAACTAACACACGAAAATAGATAATGCTAGAATTTTATTCAACTAAATCAAAGGAAAACTAAAGATCGAAGTAAAATAGGTAAAGGTGAATAAAAGTGATGGTGATACGATACCGGGGCACCTCCCCCAAGCTTGGCTCAAGCCAAGGGGAGTGCCCATACCCGTGTGCTCAAGTTTCCTTTGGTGGTGATGATGAAGAAGGTGGTGGTGATGATGTGGTAGGCTTGTCCTCCAGCTTCCAAGGCAAGGGCTCACCATCAAAGGTTGACGCAAGAGTCCCCTGAGTCCTGCAACTCGCAGCTAAACTCATACCTTTAAATCTTGCTTCATATTCAAATACTTGATTTTGAAGATCATAAACTTGACTTTGCAAAAAAATGATTTGCCCATTCACTACAAGAAATATGCTAACTTGCGACCATCAATATTGGTCGACGAATGGTCATTGTTTTTCATTTTTGACCTTTTTGTGACCAAAAACAGTTGGTCAAAAGCTGACCGTCTTTAACGAAACTTAACGACCTTCTTTGTGATATGTAAAAGGTCGTTGGTTCTACGACCAATTGTTTTGGTCATTGGTATCCTGCCCAGGCCACGTCAGATCCAACGTGGAAAGCTGACGTGGAAACATTGCGACCAATTGAATTGGTCGTTGATAAGAATCAGCCCGGTCCAATTCGGTATCTATATGGGCCAAGCCCATTAATTCAGCCCATTTGATTTTCTAGACCATGGCCGTTTACTATCCATTTCTTTTTTGGGCCTCGTCCATTATTTTCAGCCTTAATTGCTGCCAATATATTTCGAGCCTCTTTTCAAAGCCCAAATAGATTTGGTCCAATAGACATTTCAGCACCTTTTCCATTTGGACCATGCCTCTTCTTTTGTAGAATAGACATACACAATCAGCACAAATTCAATACAACATATACTTTTTTAGGCCACTTTCAGTCCAAGAATGCATTTCAAGTAAACAATGAATAATATTTTGAGTATATGTACATAACTACCAGCATTTGAGTAACATGTTCAACGGTACGTCAAAATTCTCAACAAATTTATCATTACAAGTTCAATAACATATAAAGCAAGTCGCTAACTGTGGCTTCGAGCTTTCTTCAAATTTCTTCGGCTGGAACTCCTGTAAATGAGAGGAACATCCACATGTTTAGAGTCTCAACATAGGCAATATTTGTTAGCAATAAAATGGAAAAATTAATTCGAGAACCATGCAAGAGCCTAGGTTTTACTATCATTTTGACACCTAGAGTAACATCCAAGCATATCTCAAGTTGATGCATTATTCTAGCATAACCAAATTAGAAACATCCCTTGCTGTTCTATTTTAACCTTACTACTACCTCCGTGACTAAATATATGACGTCTTGGTTCATTTCAATAATTTCACTAACGTGATTAGCAACAGCAGCAATAATGACCTGCGTGACATTCATTACAGAAGGAAAAAATATATAACATACATTACTTCACATATATCATGATGATGTTTTTACTCCTTCGAACTACAGCATAGACCATGTATCTAATCACGTTGCCACATACACAACATAAAAAATACCTTAGGCAGTCCTAGATACAAGCAAATATAAGGGCAAACCGAATCATTTGGTCTGCAGACTGCACATTTGCAATCCAAGGGGCAAACAAACCAATAACGGTGAATAATAGACTTAACAAACCAGCAAAAGGATCAGGAAAGCAAGGCCATCTACAGTAAGTTGCAAATGACATTACACTACAAATGACCAGCCTATCCAGATATCATTTTGAACACCACATAACGGGAGCTTGT
Organism: Elymus sibiricus; assembly: GCA_039707655.1. NCBI lineage: Eukaryota > Viridiplantae > Streptophyta > Magnoliopsida > Poales > Poaceae > Elymus > Elymus sibiricus. Next base: position 211,278,576 of record CM077665.1, on the reverse strand, counting down.
TTGGGTCAAGTAGCCAGGATACTACTCCTATTTGACTACAATTTATAGCAACTGTTAAAGTTCACAGGTGATTACCCCACAACGGACAAAGCTGTGATCTTTTACTCCAATTTGACTACAAACAAGCATTGAACTGCCATCATCAGAAAAATACATGGTGCTGTAGTAATAAAAACAAATAGGCAACGGTTGTTGTACATCTAGGATTCGTATGTGCAGATATAAGCAATGCTCCCAGGTAAACGCCATCTATTATATTATTAAAACGATAGAAAACGGACAGTTTAGATGTAACAATAGATAAAGAGTTAAAAGAACGGCCATGATTTGCAGGAAAAAAAGGCGTATGCATGTTTTCTTATATCATACGAGTCGAGATTAAAGGATAGAAAAAGTTACGCAAAAGAGTTGTCGTGTAATGATGAGATCGATAAATCAGATGGTTCACACATAAGGAGACTTATTATACGATTATAATGAATCACGTATGATTCTTAAAAAAAATGAATCACGTATCTGCACAGAAGCAAACAAATCCACCCTTTACGTTTCCTAGAAAAAAGAAACAAAGGCCATGTCCTACTATATGCACGCAACCAGGAAATATCAAGGTCTGACGAGGACGCATGTCCGTACATCAGTAGGAAAATCATTACGGAGTCAAGGAGGCACCAAGCTAGACACTTTAGGCATGCACGTTATTTTAAAATAAAAAGAACAACACGTACATGCATGCTAAACATCTCTTACCAAAGATAGAGTAATTCTCAAAAAACAAGATGGAGTCGGAATCCCTTCTGAACCCAAGAACACACCAATCTGCATGCATGTTCAAATAACAAATACTCCCTCCGTCCCATAATTCTTGTCGTTAGAACTGAAACAATGACAAGAATTATGGGACGGAGGGTGTATCTCGCTGTTATAGTCCACCATCCCATGAAAGATCACAAATGGATTTCTGGATTTATAGAGAGCAGTTAGAAAAATTAAAAAGGCACAACTTGGAGTTTGAAACATATATATATGTGAATTACATTTTTTTCTTCAAAAAAAAGTATGTAAAGATGCTAGGCATGCACGTTATTAGAATAAAAAAACCGCACATACATGCATATGAATATCTCTTAACAAAGATGGAGTAGGAATCCCTTTCGGACCCAAGAACACACCAATCTACATGCATGTTCAAATAACGAATACCTCGCTGTTATAGTCCACCACCCCATCGAAAATTACAAATGGTTTTCAGGATTTATGGGGAGCAGTTTCAAAATATTTGCGAACTTTTATACCTGTAACCTGTCACATACACATGGATTGCTTCTAGCTATAATCTTGGCAAAATAAATGTTCATATTTAGTTCTTGGTGAGACGACCCTAAAAAGTAACTGATGAAAAAATGACAATGAGCCAAGATGGAAGATGGATATTAGTAACAAAAATGCCTATAGTTTGCATCATGGGAAAGCATGTGTGAGAATTAACTGTTATAAGGACCATGCCCATCAAATTTAGGATATGTGTAAGAACAAATAAATGATCAATGCCAATATGCATGGTCAAATTTTCCTACACATATTTCCAGATCTTTATTTGGGAATCTAACCAATAATCTAACATCTCAAATTTAACGTAACCAATACATAAACATAAACAACACAAAACAAATCTAGCTAGCCGCGCAAATACGTGGGTCACACTGCTAGTTCATGCTGTTATAAAAGTTCACAGGTGATTAAACCCACATATCGACAAGAAATGCTGGACAATACTAGCAGACAAAGGCCATTCTTGCTATTAAAGTTCGGAGGTGATTAGCCACAAACTGACGAGTATGTCTTCCTTTACACCTATCTAACTACAGACAAGCACCGAGCATGCATATCATCAGAAAATAAATGATGCTGTAGCGATAACAACAAATAGACCACAGTTGTACTACAGCCATGAAATATATGTGCAGATGTAAGCAATCGAAGGATTGACCAAAACGAAGACTTTTTTTACTAGTGGGTGCGCCTAATTATCAGGGGAGTAGCTCACAGCAGGCGAGGCGCTCCGGGAGTGGAGGGGAAGGGGGGATTGGGTGCTCACCGTGACGGGGCATGGAGGGGGAGGGGATTAGGTGCTCATGATGACGGGGCGCTCGGGAAGCTTCATGCAGAAGACGCGGATTTCACTTAAAGTTGCAAAGCCGGCGGTGCATCTCGACGGCGACGGCAACCTGGCGCAGCAGGGCGCGCAGCACGGCGCAACGCTCCTAGAGGCCCCGCAGCACGGCGTCGGCGTGGCCCCACCACTTAGCCTCCCGCATCTGGCGCCGCGCTAGAAGCGCCACCCCCACCGCCGCCGCCGCCTTCCTCATCGCCGCCGCCAGCCTCTGTCGTGTGTGTCCTGAGCTGGGGGCAGCGGATCCCGTCAAAGAAGAGCGGAGAGGCCGCCGGCGACGCCCTGTCCGAAACCCTAGCCCCGACTAGATCGCGATGGATCTCCCTCCCTCGAGTTCTTCTCTCCCTTATGGTGAGGGAAGGGAAGGGGCAAGAGGAGGAAGGTGTGGGGAAGGCCATGGACGGCGGCGAGCTCCACCGAAGGGAGGTGGCGGCGGCGATCTAGAAGGGAGGAGGCGAGCTCTCGCTCTCGCTCTCTTTCTCCATCGGGCAAGACAGGGAGGGGTACATGGGGAGGGAGAGAGCAAGGGGTTGGGTGGTATTTTTCCTTTTCTTGTTTTTCTCCTTTTCTTTGCGGATGGATGTGGGATGGAGAGATGGATAGATGGATGGATGGATGGATGGACGCCATGTCATCGATCCGTGTCACAACCAATTCCACCAATCAGAATAAAGCATATGCAATTGTGTTTTTCCTATTGTTTTTCTTCTACTTTTTCACATGAGAAAATTAAAAAAATTATCTCTTGTAGTACACAAGGTTGCATATTGGAATGGCAAACAATGTGTTCGAAGGGAGTTTTCATTTTCTTTGGACAAAAATTTCATTTTCCATTTTTTGTGTGCCCAAAATGAGTTTTTTTGTGAAGGACCTACCATATATTTGTTTCAAAATTGGACCGAATCATTTTTCTAAAATATTATGTCATATTTAATGTACAATTGACTAAATGGGTGGGTGTCAAAAGCTTTGAGCCACCACTCATGAAAAAGACAAATTTCCCCCGATTCAGTAGGAAGTAGGTCAAATGTGAACTGCAGCTGCCTCATAGATTGCTTTTTATTTTTTGCAAAAATCATTTCTAGGTACAAAAGTATCTATTTAATCATAGAAACACCAAAAGTTTTCAAAGATTCAACAACTAGCTTGGAACGGGCATGCCCGCCGTTTTGACTGCATTTTGAAATAGGAATGAAAAATTAAAAAAGAATCAAAAAATTGAAAAACCTTCATATTGTGTCATTATATGTGACCAAGTTACCAGTAAAAATAATAAACTTGTAATACAATAATTATTTTTAAAAAGTGTTCTCAAAAATGAGCTATCACGTGTGAAGATTCATGTGTATCAAGCCAAATGATCAGTCTTATGGCCACATTCATGGCATAGTTAGCTCAAATGATCTCATATTGTGCACAAGGGTGCATATTGCAATGACAAACAATGTTGCCTAAGGAAGTTTTCCTTTTCTTTGGACGAAAAATTCATTTTCCATTTTTCGAGTGCCCAAAATGAGTTTTTTTGTGAAGGACCTACCATATATTTGTTGCAAAATTAGACCAAATCATTTTTCTAAAATATTAGGTCATATTTAATGTAAAATTGACTAAATGGGTGGGTGTCAAAAGCTTTGAGCCACCTCTCGTGAAAAAAGACAAATTTCCCGCGATTCAGTAGGAAGCGGGTCAATTTTGAACTGCAACTGCCTCATAGATTGCTTTTTATTTTTTGCAAAAATCATTTCTTGGTACAAAAGTATCTATTTAATCATAGAAAGACCAATTTTTTTTTAAGATTCAACCACTAGCTAGGAACGTGCATGCCCGCCGTTTTGACCACATTTTGAAATAGGCATGAAAAATTAAAAAAGAATCAAAAAATTGAAAAACCTTCACATTGTGTCATTATATGAGACCAAGTTACCAGGAAAAATAATAAACTTGTAATACAACAATTATTATTAAAAACTGTTCTCAAAAATGAGCTATCACGTGTGAAGATTCATGTGTATCAAGCCAAATGATCAGTCTTATGGTCACATTCATGGCATAGTTTGCTCAAATGATCTCATATTGTGCACAAGGGTGCATATTGGAATGACAAACAATGTTGCCTAAGGAAGTTTTCCTTTTCTTTGGACGAAAAAGTCATTTTCCATTTTTCGAGTGCCCAAAATAAGTTTTTTTGTGAAGGACCTACCATATATTTGTTGCAAAATTGGACCGAATCATTTTTATAAAATATTAGGTCATATTTAATGTAAAATTGACTAAATGGGTGGGTGTCAAAAGGTTTGAGCCACCTCTCGTGAGAAAAGACAAATTTCCCGCGATTCAGTAAGAAGCGGGTAAAATTTGAATTGCAGCTGCCTCATAGATTGCTTTTTATTTTTTGCAAAAATCATTTCCAGGTACAAAAGTATCTATTTAATCATAGAAACACCAAAAGTTTTCGAAGAGTCGACCACTAGCTAGGAAAGGGCATGCCCGCCGTTTTGACCGCATTTTGAAATGGGCATGAAAAATTCAAAACAAAGCAAAAAATTGAAAAACCTTCACATTGTGTCATTATATGTGACCAAGTTACCAGGAAAAATAATAAACTTGTAATACGACAATTATTTTAAAAAAGTGTTCTAAAAAATGAGCTATCACGTGTGAAGATTCATGTGTTTCAAGCCAAATGATCAGTCTTATGGCCACATTCATGGCATAGTTTGCTCAAATGATCTCATATTGTGCACAAGGGTGCATATTGGAATGACCAACAATGTTTCCTAAGGAAGTTTTCCTTTTCTTCGGACGAAAAATTCATTTTCCATTTTTGGAGTGCCCAAAATGAGTTTCTTTTGTGAAGGACCTACCATATATTTGTTGCAAAATTGGACCGAATCATTTTTATAAAATATTAGGTCATATTTCATGTACAATTGACTAAATGGGTGGGTGTCAAAAGCTTTGAGCCACCTCTCATGAAAAAGACAAATTTCCCCCGATTTAGTAGGAAGTGGGTCAAATGTGAACTGCAGCTGCCTCATAGATTGCTTTTTATTTTTTGCAAAAATCATTTCTAGGTACAAAAGTATCTATTTAATCATAGAAACACCAAAAGTTTTCGAAGATTCAACCACTAATAAGGAACGGGCATGCCCGCCGTTTTGACTGCATTTTGAAATAGGCATGAAAAAATAAAAAAGAATCAAAAAATTGAAAAACCTTCATATTGTGTCATTATATGTAACAAAGTTACCAGGAAAAATAATAAACTTGTAATACAACAATTATTTTTAAAAAGTGTTCTAAAAAATGAGCTATCACGTGTGAAGATTCATGTGTTTCAAGCCAAACGATCAGTCTTATGGCCACATTCATGGCATAGTTTGCTCAAATGATCTCATATTGTGCACAAGGGTGCATATTGGAATGACCAACAATGTTGCCTAAGGAAGTTTTCTTTTTCTTTGGACGAAAAATTCATTTTCCATTTTTTGAGTGCCCAAAATGAGTTTCTTTTGTGAAGGACCTACCATATATTTGTTGCAAAATTGGACCGAATCATTTTTATAAAATATTAGGTCATATTTCATGTACAATTGACTAAATGGCTGGGTGTCAAAAGCTTTGAGCCACCTCTCATGAAAAAGACAAATTTCCCCCGATTTAGTAGGAAGTGGGTCAAATGTGAACTGCAGCTGCCTCATAGATTGCTTTTTATTTTTTGCAAAAATCATTTCTAGGTACAAAAGTATCTATTTAATCATAGAAACACCAAAAGTTTTCGAAGATTCAACCACTAATAAGGAACGGGCATGCCCGCCGTTTTGACTGCATTTTGAAATAGGCATGAAAAAATAAAAAAGAATCAAAAAATTGAAAAACCTTCATATTGTGTCATTATATGTAACAAAGTTACCAGGAAAAATAATAAACTTGTAATACAACAATTATTTTTAAAAAGTGTTCTGAAAAATGAGCTATCACGTGTGAAGATTCATGTGTATCAAGCCAAATGATCAGTCTTATGGCCACATTCATGGCATAGTTTTCTCAAATGATCTCATATTGTGCACAAGGGTGCATATTGGAATGAAAAACAATGTTGACTAAGGAAGTTTTCCTTTTCTTTGGAGGAAAAATTCATTTTCCATTTTTCGAGTGCCCAAAATGAGTTTTTTTGTGAAGGACCTACCATATATTTGTTGCAAAATTGGACCAAATCATTTTTCTAAAATATTAGGTCATATTTAATGTAAAATTGACTAAATGGGTGGGTGTCAAAAGCTTTGAGCCACCTCTCGTGAAAAAAGACAAATTTCCCGCGATTCAGTAGGAAGCGGGTCAATTTTGAACTGCAACTGCCTCATAGATTGCTTTTTATTTTTTGCAAAAATCATTTCTTGGTACAAAAGTATCTATTTAATCATAGAAAGACCAATTTTTTTTTAAAATTCAACCACTAGCTAGGAACGTGCATGCCCGCCGTTTTGACCACATTTTGAAATAGGCATGAAAAATTAAAAAAGAATCAAAAAATTGAAAAACCTTCACATTGTGTCATTATATAAGACCAAGTTACCAGGAAAAATAATAAACTTGTAATACAACAATTATTATTAAAAACTGTTCTCAAAAATGAGCTATCACGTGTGAAGATTCATGTGTATCAAGCCAAATGATCAGTCTTATGGTCACATTCATGGCATAGTTTGCTCAAATGATCTCATATTGTGCACAAGGGTGCATATTGGAATGACAAACAATGTTGCCTAAGGAAGTTTTCCTTTTCTTTGGACGAAAAAGTCATTTTCCATTTTTCGAGTGCCCAAAATAAGTTTTTTTGTGAAGGACCTACCATATATTTGTTGCAAAATTGGACCGAATCATTTTTATAAAATATTAGGTCATATTTAATGTAAAATTGACTAAATGGGTGGGTGTCAAAAGGTTTGAGCCACCTCTCGTGAGAAAAGACAAATTTCCCGCGATTCAGTAAGAAGCGGGTAAAATTTGAATTGCAGCTGCCTCATAGATTGCTTTTTATTTTTTGCAAAAATCATTTCCAGGTACAAAAGTATCTATTTAATCATAGAAACACCAAAAGTTTTCGAAGAGTCGACCACTAGCTAGGAAAGGGCATGCCCGCCGTTTTGACCGCATTTTGAAATGGGCATGAAAAATTCAAAACAAAGCAAAAAATTGAAAAACCTTCACATTGTGTCATTATATGTGACCAAGTTACCAGGAAAAATAATAAACTTGTAATACGACAATTATTTTAAAAAAGTGTTCTAAAAAATGAGCTATCACGTGTGAAGATTCATGTGTTTCAAGCCAAATGATCAGTCTTATGGCCACATTCATGGCATAGTTTGCTCAAATGATCTCATATTGTGCACAAGGGTGCATATTGGAATGACCAACAATGTTGCCTAAGGAAGTTTTCCTTTTCTTCGGACGAAAAATTCATTTTCCATTTTTGGAGTGCCCAAAATGAGTTTCTTTTGTGAAGGACCTACCATATATTTGTTGCAAAATTGGACCGAATCATTTTTATAAAATATTAGGTCATATTTCATGTACAATTGACTAAATGGGTGGGTGTCAAAAGCTTTGAGCCACCTCTCATGAAAAAGACAAATTTCCCCCGATTTAGTAGGAAGTGGGTCAAATGTGAACTGCAGCTGCCTCATAGATTGCTTTTTATTTTTTGCAAAAATCATTTCTAGGTACAAAAGTATCTATTTAATCATAGAAACACCAAAAGTTTTCGAAGATTCAACCACTAGTAAGGAACGGGCATGCCCGCCGTTTTGACTGCATTTTGAAATAGGCATGAAAAAATAAAAAAGAATCAAAAAATTGAAAAACCTTCATATTGTGTCATTATATGTAACAAAGTTACCAGGAAAAATAATAAACTTGTAATACAACAATTATTTTTAAAAAGTGTTCTGAAAAATGAGCTATCACGTGTGAAGATTCATGTGTATCAAGCCAAATGATCAGTCTTATGGCCACATTCATGGCATAGTTTTCTCAAATGATCTCATATTGTGCACAAGGGTGCATATTGGAATGAAAAACAATGTTGACTAAGGAAGTTTTCCTTTTCTTTGGAGGAAAAATTCATTTTCCATTTTTCGAGTGCCCAAAATGAGTTTTTTTGTGAAGGACCTACCATATATTTGTTGCAAAATTGGACCGAATCATTTTTCTAAAATATTAGGTCATATTTAATGTAAAATTGACTAAATGGGTGGGTGTCAAAAGCTTTGAGCCACCTCTCGTGAAAAAAGACAAATTTCCCGCGATTCAGTAGGAAGCGGGTCAATTTTGAACTGCAACTGCCTCATAGATTGCTTTTTATTTTTTGCAAAAATCATTTCTTGGTACAAAAGTATCTATTTAATCATAGAAAGACGAATTTTTTTTTTAAATTCAACCACTAGCTAGGAACGTGCATGCCCGCCGTTTTGACCACATTTTGAAATAGGCATGAAAAATTAAAAAAGAATCAAAAAATTGAAAAACCTTCACATTGTGTCATTATATGAGACCAAGTTACCAGGAAAAATAATAAACTTGTAATACAACAATTATTATTAAAAACTGTTCTCAAAAATGAGCTATCACGTGTGAAGATTCATGTGTATCAAGCCAAATGATCAGTCTTATGGTCACATTCATGGCATAGTTTGCTCAAATGATCTCATATTGTGCACAAGGGTGCATATTGGAATGACAAACAATGTTGCCTAAGGAAGTTTTCCTTTTCTTTGGACGAAAAAGTCATTTTCCATTTTTCGAGTGCCCAAAATAAGTTTTTTTGTGAAGGACCTACCATATATTTGTTGCAAAATTGGACCGAATCATTTTTATAAAATATTAGGTCATATTTAATGTAAAATTGACTAAATGGGTGGGTGTCAAAAGGTTTGAGCCACCTCTCGTGAGAAAAGACAAATTTCCCGCGATTCAGTAAGAAGCGGGTAAAATTTGAATTGCAGCTGCCTCATAGATTGCTTTTTATTTTTTGCAAAAATCATTTCCAGGTACAAAAGTATCTATTTAATCATAGAAACACCAAAAGTTTTCGAAGAGTCGACCACTAGCTAGGAAAGGGCATGCCCGCCGTTTTGACCGCATTTTGTAATGGGCATGAAAAATTCAAAACAAAGCAAAAAATTGAAAAACCTTCACATTGTGTCATTATATGTGACCAAGTTACCAGGAAAAATAATAAACTTGTAATACGACAATTATTTTAAAAAAGTGTTCTAAAAAATGAGCTATCACGTGTGAAGATTCATGTGTTTCAAGCCAAATGATCAGTCTTATGGCCACATTCATGGCATAGTTTGCTCAAATGATCTCATATTGTGCACAAGGGTGCATATTGGAATGACCAACAATGTTGCCTAAGGAAGTTTTCCTTTTCTTCGGACGAAAAATTCATTTTCCATTTTTGGAGTGCCCAAAATGAGTTTCTTTTGTGAAGGACCTACCATATATTTGTTGCAAAATTGGACCGAATCATTTTTATAAAATATTAGGTCATATTTCATGTACAATTGACTAAATGGGTGGGTGTCAAAAGCTTTGAGCCACCTCTCATGAAAAAGACAAATTTCCCCCGATTTAGTAGGAAGTGGGTCAAATGTGAACTGCAGCTGCCTCATAGATTGCTTTTTATTTTTTGCAAAAATCATTTCTAGGTACAAAAGTATCTATTTAATCATAGAAACACCAAAAGTTTTCGAAGATTCAACCACTAGTAAGGAACGGGCATGCCCGCCGTTTTGACTGCATTTTGAAATAGGCATGAAAAAATAAAAAAGAATCAAAAAATTGAAAAACCTTCATATTGTGTCATTATATGTAACAAAGTTACCAGGAAAAATAATAAACTTGTAATACAACAATTATTTTTAAAAAAGTGTTCTAAAAAATGAGCTATCACGTGTGAAGATTCATGTGTTTCAAGCCAAACGATCAGTCTTATGGCCACATTCATGGCATAGTTTGCTCAAATGATCTCATATTGTGCACAAGGGTGCATATTGGAATGACCAACAATGTTGCCTAAGGAAGTTTTCTTTTTCTTTGGACGAAAAATTCATTTTCCATTTTTTGAGTGCCCAAAATGAGTTTCTTTTGTGAAGGACCTACCATATATTTGTTGCAAAATTGGACCGAATCATTTTTATAAAATATTAGGTCATATTTCATGTACAATTGACTAAATGGGTGGGTGTCAAAAGCTTTGAGCCACCTCTCATGAAAAAGACAAATTTCCCCCGATTTAGTAGGAAGTGGGTCAAATGTGAACTGCAGCTGCCTCATAGATTGCTTTTTATTTTTTGCAAAAATCATTTCTAGGTACAAAAGTATCTATTTAATCATAGAAACACCAAAAGTTTTCGAAGATTCAACCACTAATAAGGAACGGGCATGCCCGCCGTTTTGACTGCATTTTGAAATAGGCATGAAAAAATAAAAAAGAATCAAAAAATTGAAAAACCTTCATATTGTGTCATTATATGTAACAAAGTTACCAGGAAAAATAATAAACTTGTAATACAACAATTATTTTTAAAAAGTGTTCTAAAAAATGAGCTATCACGTGTGAAGATTCATGTGTTTCAAGCCAAACGATCAGTCTTATGGCCACATTCATGGCATAGTTTGCTCAAATGATCTCATATTGTGCACAAGGGTGCATATTGGAATGACCAACAATGTTGCCTAAGGAAGTTTTCTTTTTCTTTGGACGAAAAATTCATTTTCCATTTTTTGAGTGCCCAAAATGAGTTTCTTTTGTGAAGGACCTACCATATATTTGTTGCAAAATTGGACCGAATCATTTTTATAAAATATTAGGTCATATTTCATGTACAATTGACTAAATGGGTGGGTGTCAAAAGCTTTGAGCCACCTCTCATGAAAAAGACAAATTTCCCCCGATTTAGTAGGAAGTGGGTCAAATGTGAACTGCAGCTGCCTCATAGATTGCTTTTTATTTTTTGCAAAAATCATTTCTAGGTACAAAAGTATCTATTTAATCATAGAAACACCAAAAGTTTTCGAAGATTCAACCACTAATAAGGAACGGGCATGCCCGCCGTTTTGACTGCATTTTGAAATAGGCATGAAAAAATAAAAAAGAATCAAAAAATTGAAAAACCTTCATATTGTGTCATTATATGTAACAAAGTTACCAGGAAAAATAATAAACTTGTAATACAACAATTATTTTTAAAAAGTGTTCTGAAAAATGAGCTATCACGTGTGAAGATTCATGTGTATCAAGCCAAATGATCAGTCTTATGGCCACATTCATGGCATAGTTTTCTCAAATGATCTCATATTGTGCACAAGGGTGCATATTGGAATGAAAAACAATGTTGACTAAGGAAGTTTTCCTTTTCTTTGGAGGAAAAATTCATTTTCCATTTTTCGAGTGCCCAAAATGAGTTTTTTTGTGAAGGACCTACCATATATTTGTTGCAAAATTGGACCAAATCATTTTTCTAAAATATTAGGTCATATTTAATGTAAAATTGACTAAATGGGTGGGTGTCAAAAGCTTTGAGCCACCTCTCGTGAAAAAAGACAAATTTCCCGCGATTCAGTAGGAAGCGGGTCAATTTTGAACTGCAACTGCCTCATAGATTGCTTTTTATTTTTTGCAAAAATCATTTCTTGGTACAAAAGTATCTATTTAATCATAGAAAGACCAATTTTTTTTTAAAATTCAACCACTAGCTAGGAACGTGCATGCCCGCCGTTTTGACCACATTTTGAAATAGGCATGAAAAATTAAAAAAGAATCAAAAAATTGAAAAACCTTCACATTGTGTCATTATATGAAACCAAGTTACCAGGAAAAATAATAAACTTGTAATACAACAATTATTATTAAAAACTGTTCTCAAAAATGAGCTATCACGTGTGAAGATTCATGTGTATCAAGCCAAATGATCAGTCTTATGGTCACATTCATGGCATAGTTTGCTCAAATGATCTCATATTGTGCACAAGGGTGCATATTGGAATGACAAACAATGTTGCCTAAGGAAGTTTTCCTTTTCTTTGGACGAAAAAGTCATTTTCCATTTTTCGAGTGCCCAAAATAAGTTTTTTTGTGAAGGACCTACCATATATTTGTTGCAAAATTGGACCGAATCATTTTTATAAAATATTAGTTCATATTTAATGTAAAATTGACTAAATGGGTGGGTGTCAAAAGGTTTGAGCCACCTCTCGTGAGAAAAGACAAATTTCCCGCGATTCAGTAAGAAGCGGGTAAAATTTGAATTGCAGCTGCCTCATAGATTGCTTTTTATTTTTTGCAAAAATCATTTCCAGGTACAAAAGTATCTATTTAATCATAGAAACACCAAAAGTTTTCGAAGAGTCGACCACTAGCTAGGAAAGGGCATGCCCGCCGTTTTGACCGCATTTTGAAATGGGCATGAAAAAATAAAAAAGAATCAAAAAATTGAAAAACCTTCATATTGTGTCATTATATGTAACAAAGTTACCAGGAAAAATAATAAACTTGTAATACAACAATTATTTTTAAAAAGTGTTCTAAAAAATGAGCTATCACGTGTGAAGATTCATGTGTTTCAAGCCAAACGATCAGTCTTATGGCCACATTCATGGCATAGTTTGCTCAAATGATCTCATATTGTGCACAAGGGTGCATATTGGAATGACCAACAATGTTGCCTAAGGAAGTTTTCTTTTTCTTTGGACGAAAAATTCATTTTCCATTTTTTGAGTGCCCAAAATGAGTTTCTTTTGTGAAGGACCTACCATATATTTGTTGCAAAATTGGACCGAATCATTTTTATAAAATATTAGGTCATATTTCATGTACAATTGACTAAATGGGTGGGTGTCAAAAGCTTTGAGCCACCTCTCATGAAAAAGACAAATTTCCCCCGATTTAGTAGGAAGTGGGTCAAATGTGAACTGCAGCTGCCTCATAGATTGCTTTTTATTTTTTGCAAAAATCATTTCTAGGTACAAAAGTATCTATTTAATCATAGAAACACCAAAAGTTTTCGAAGATTCAACCACTAGTAAGGAACGGGCATGCCCGCCGTTTTGACTGCATTTTGAAATAGGCATGAAAAAATAAAAAAGAATCAAAAAATTGAAAAACCTTCATATTGTGTCATTATATGTAACAAAGTTACCAGGAAAAATAATAAACTTGTAATACAACAATTATTTTTAAAAAGTGTTCTAAAAAATGAGCTATCACGTGTGAAGATTCATGTGTTTCAAGCCAAACGATCAGTCTTATGGCCACATTCATGGCATAGTTTGCTCAAATGATCTCATATTGTGCACAAGGGTGCATATTGGAATGACCAACAATGTTGCCTAAGGAAGTTTTCTTTTTCTTTGGACGAAAAATTCATTTTCCATTTTTTGAGTGCCCAAAATGAGTTTCTTTTGTGAAGGACCTACCATATATTTGTTGCAAAATTGGACCGAATCATTTTTATAAAATATTAGGTCATATTTCATGTACAATTGACTAAATGGGTGGGTGTCAAAAGCTTTGAGCCACCTCTCATGAAAAAGACAAATTTCCCCCGATTTAGTAGGAAGTGGGTCAAATGTGAACTGCAGCTGCCTCATAGATTGCTTTTTATTTTTTGCAAAAATCATTTCTAGGTACAAAAGTATCTATTTAATCATAGAAACACCAAAAGTTTTCGAAGATTCAACCACTAATAAGGAACGGGCATGCCCGCCGTTTTGACTGCATTTTGAAATAGGCATGAAAAAATAAAAAAGAATCAAAAAATTGAAAAACCTTCATATTGTGTCATTATATGTAACAAAGTTACCAGGAAAAATAATAAACTTGTAATACAACAATTATTTTTAAAAAGTGTTCTGAAAAATGAGCTATCACGTGTGAAGATTCATGTGTATCAAGCCAAATGATCAGTCTTATGGCCACATTCATGGCATAGTTTTCTCAAATGATCTCATATTGTGCACAAGGGTGCATATTGGAATGAAAAACAATGTTGACTAAGGAAGTTTTCCTTTTCTTTGGAGGAAAAATTCATTTTCCATTTTTCGAGTGCCCAAAATGAGTTTTTTTGTGAAGGACCTACCATATATTTGTTGCAAAATTGGACCAAATCATTTTTCTAAAATATTAGGTCATATTTAATGTAAAATTGACTAAATGGGTGGGTGTCAAAAGCTTTGAGCCACCTCTCGTGAAAAAAGACAAATTTCCCGCGATTCAGTAGGAAGCGGGTCAATTTTGAACTGCAACTGCCTCATAGATTGCTTTTTATTTTTTGCAAAAATCATTTCTTGGTACAAAAGTATCTATTTAATCATAGAAAGACCAATTTTTTTTTAAAATTCAACCACTAGCTAGGAACGTGCATGCCCGCCGTTTTGACCACATTTTGAAATAGGCATGAAAAATTAAAAAAGAATCAAAAAATTGAAAAACCTTCACATTGTGTCATTATATGAGACCAAGTTACCAGGAAAAATAATAAACTTGTAATACAACAATTATTATTAAAAACTGTTCTCAAAAATGAGCTATCACGTGTGAAGATTCATGTGTATCAAGCCAAATGATCAGTCTTATGGTCACATTCATGGCATAGTTTGCTCAAATGATCTCATATTGTGCACAAGGGTGCATATTGGAATGACAAACAATGTTGCCTAAGGAAGTTTTCCTTTTCTTTGGACGAAAAAGTCATTTTCCATTTTTCGAGTGCCCAAAATAAGTTTTTTTGTGAAGGACCTACCATATATTTGTTGCAAAATTGGACCGAATCATTTTTATAAAATATTAGTTCATATTTAATGTAAAATTGACTAAATGGGTGGGTGTCAAAAGGTTTGAGCCACCTCTCGTGAGAAAAGACAAATTTCCCGCGATTCAGTAAGAAGCGGGTAAAATTTGAATTGCAGCTGCCTCATAGATTGCTTTTTATTTTTTGCAAAAATCATTTCCAGGTACAAAAGTATCTATTTAATCATAGAAACACCAAAAGTTTTCGAAGAGTCGACCACTAGCTAGGAAAGGGCATGCCCGCCGTTTTGACCGCATTTTGAAATGGGCATGAAAAAATAAAAAAGAATCAAAAAATTGAAAAACCTTCATATTGTGTCATTATATGTAACAAAGTTACCAGGAAAAATAATAAACTTGTAATACAACAATTATTTTTAAAAAGTGTTCTAAAAAATGAGCTATCACGTGTGAAGATTCATGTGTTTCAAGCCAAACGATCAGTCTTATGGCCACATTCATGGCATAGTTTGCTCAAATGATCTCATATTGTGCACAAGGGTGCATATTGGAATGACCAACAATGTTGCCTAAGGAAGTTTTCTTTTTCTTTGGACGAAAAATTCATTTTCCATTTTTTGAGTGCCCAAAATGAGTTTCTTTTGTGAAGGACCTACCATATATTTGTTGCAAAATTGGACCGAATCATTTTTATAAAATATTAGGTCATATTTCATGTACAATTGACTAAATGGGTGGGTGTCAAAAGCTTTGAGCCACCTCTCATGAAAAAGACAAATTTCCCCCGATTTAGTAGGAAGTGGGTCAAATGTGAACTGCAGCTGCCTCATAGATTGCTTTTTATTTTTTGCAAAAATCATTTCTAGGTACAAAAGTATCTATTTAATCATAGAAACACCAAAAGTTTTCGAAGATTCAACCACTAGTAAGGAACGGGCATGCCCGCCGTTTTGACTGCATTTTGAAATAGGCATGAAAAAATAAAAAAGAATCAAAAAATTGAAAAACCTTCATATTGTGTCATTATATGTAACAAAGTTACCAGGAAAAATAATAAACTTGTAATACAACAATTATTTTTAAAAAGTGTTCTAAAAAATGAGCTATCACGTGTGAAGATTCATGTGTTTCAAGCCAAACGATCAGTCTTATGGCCACATTCATGGCATAGTTTGCTCAAATGATCTCATATTGTGCACAAGGGTGCATATTGGAATGACCAACAATGTTGCCTAAGGAAGTTTTCTTTTTCTTTGGACGAAAAATTCATTTTCCATTTTTTGAGTGCCCAAAATGAGTTTCTTTTGTGAAGGACCTACCATATATTTGTTGCAAAATTGGACCGAATCATTTTTATAAAATATTAGGTCATATTTCATGTACAATTGACTAAATGGGTGGGTGTCAAAAGCTTTGAGCCACCTCTCATGAAAAAGACAAATTTCCCCCGATTTAGTAGGAAGTGGGTCAAATGTGAACTGCAGCTGCCTCATAGATTGCTTTTTATTTTTTGCAAAAATCATTTCTAGGTACAAAAGTATCTATTTAATCATAGAAACACCAAAAGTTTTCGAAGATTCAACCACTAATAAGGAACGGGCATGCCCGCCGTTTTGACTGCATTTTGAAATAGGCATGAAAAAATAAAAAAGAATCAAAAAATTGAAAAACCTTCATATTGTGTCATTATATGTAACAAAGTTACCAGGAAAAATAATAAACTTGTAATACAACAATTATTTTTAAAAAGTGTTCTGAAAAATGAGCTATCACGTGTGAAGATTCATGTGTATCAAGCCAAATGATCAGTCTTATGGCCACATTCATGGCATAGTTTTCTCAAATGATCTCATATTGTGCACAAGGGTGCATATTGGAATGAAAAACAATGTTGACTAAGGAAGTTTTCCTTTTCTTTGGAGGAAAAATTCATTTTCCATTTTTCGAGTGCCCAAAATGAGTTTTTTTGTGAAGGACCTACCATATATTTGTTGCAAAATTGGACCAAATCATTTTTCTAAAATATTAGGTCATATTTAATGTAAAATTGACTAAATGGGTGGGTGTCAAAAGCTTTGAGCCACCTCTCGTGAAAAAAGACAAATTTCCCGCGATTCAGTAGGAAGCGGGTCAATTTTGAACTGCAACTGCCTCATAGATTGCTTTTTATTTTTTGCAAAAATCATTTCTTGGTACAAAAGTATCTATTTAATCATAGAAAGACCAATTTTTTTTTAAAATTCAACCACTAGCTAGGAACGTGCATGCCCGCCGTTTTGACCACATTTTGAAATAGGCATGAAAAATTAAAAAAGAATCAAAAAATTGAAAAACCTTCACCTTGTGTCATTATATGAGACCAAGTTACCAGGAAAAATAATAAACTTGTAATACAACAATTATTATTAAAAACTGTTCTCAAAAATGAGCTATCACGTGTGAAGATTCATGTGTATCAAGCCAAATGATCAGTCTTATGGTCACATTCATGGCATAGTTTGCTCAAATGATCTCATATTGTGCACAAGGGTGCATATTGGAATGACAAACAATGTTGCCTAAGGAAGTTTTCCTTTTCTTTGGACGAAAAAGTCATTTTCCATTTTTCGAGTGCCCAAAATAAGTTTTTTTGTGAAGGACCTACCATATATTTGTTGCAAAATTGGACCGAATCATTTTTATAAAATATTAGTTCATATTTAATGTAAAATTGACTAAATGGGTGGGTGTCAAAAGGTTTGAGCCACCTCTCGTGAGAAAAGACAAATTTCCCGCGATTCAGTAAGAAGCGGGTAAAATTTGAATTGCAGCTGCCTCATAGATTGCTTTTTATTTTTTGCAAAAATCATTTCTAGGTACAAAAGTATCTATTTAATCATAGAAACACCAAAAGTTTTCGAAGAGTCGACCACTAGCTAGGAAAGGGCATGCCCGCCGTTTTGACCGCATTTTGAAATGGGCATGAAAAAATAAAAAAGAATCAAAAAATTGAAAAACCTTCATATTGTGTCATTATATGTAACAAAGTTACCAGGAAAAATAATAAACTTGTAATACAACAATTATTTTTAAAAAGTGTTCTAAAAAATGAGCTATCACGTGTGAAGATTCATGTGTTTCAAGCCAAACGATCAGTCTTATGGCCACATTCATGGCATAGTTTGCTCAAATGATCTCATATTGTGCACAAGGGTGCATATTGGAATGACCAACAATGTTGCCTAAGGAAGTTTTCTTTTTCTTTGGACGAAAAATTCATTTTCCATTTTTTGAGTGCCCAAAATGAGTTTCTTTTGTGAAGGACCTACCATATATTTGTTGCAAAATTGGACCGAATCATTTTTATAAAATATTAGGTCATATTTCATGTACAATTGACTAAATGGGTGGGTGTCAAAAGCTTTGAGCCACCTCTCATGAAAAAGACAAATTTCCCCCGATTTAGTAGGAAGTGGGTCAAATGTGAACTGCAGCTGCCTCATAGATTGCTTTTTATTTTTTGCAAAAATCATTTCTAGGTACAAAAGTATCTATTTAATCATAGAAACACCAAAAGTTTTCGAAGATTCAACCACTAATAAGGAACGGGCATGCCCGCCGTTTTGACTGCATTTTGAAATAGGCTTGAAAAAATAAAAAAGAATCAAAAAATTGAAAAACCTTCATATTGTGTCATTATATGTAACAAAGTTACCAGGAAAAATAATAAACTTGTAATACAACAATTATTTTTAAAAAGTGTTCTGAAAAATGAGCTATCACGTGTGAAGATTCATGTGTATCAAGCCAAATGATCAGTCTTATGGCCACATTCATGGCATAGTTTTCTCAAATGATCTCATATTGTGCACAAGGGTGCATATTGGAATGAAAAACAATGTTGACTAAGGAAGTTTTCCTTTTCTTTGGAGGAAAAATTCATTTTCCATTTTTCGAGTGCCCAAAATGAGTTTTTTTGTGAAGGACCTACCATATATTTGTTGCAAAATTGGACCAAATCATTTTTCTAAAATATTAGGTCATATTTAATGTAAAATTGACTAAATTGGTGGGTGTCAAAAGCTTTGAGCCACCTCTCGTGAAAAAAGACAAATTTCCCGCGATTCAGTAGGAAGCGGGTCAATTTTGAACTGCAACTGCCTCATAGATTGCTTTTTATTTTTTGCAAAAATCATTTCTTGGTACAAAAGTATCTATTTAATCATAGAAAGACCAATTTTTTTTTAAAATTCAACCACTAGCTAGGAACGTGCATGCCCGCCGTTTTGACCACATTTTGAAATAGGCATGAAAAATTAAAAAAGAATCAAAAAATTGAAAAACCTTCACATTGTGTCATTATATGAGACCAAGTTACCAGGAAAAATAATAAACTTGTAATACAACAATTATTATTAAAAACTGTTCTCAAAAATGAGCTATCACGTGTGAAGATTCATGTGTATCAAGCCAAATGATCAGTCTTATGGTCACATTCATGGCATAGTTTGCTCAAATGATCTCATATTGTGCACAAGGGTGCATATTGGAATGACAAACAATGTTGCCTAAGGAAGTTTTCCTTTTCTTTGGACGAAAAAGTCATTTTCCATTTTTCGAGTGCCCAAAATAAGTTTTTTTGTGAAGGACCTACCATATATTTGTTGCAAAATTGGACCGAATCATTTTTATAAAATATTAGGTCATATTTAATGTAAAATTGACTAAATGGGTGGGTGTCAAAAGGTTTGAGCCACCTCTCGTGAGAAAAGACAAATTTCCCGCGATTCAGTAAGAAGCGGGTAAAATTTGAATTGCAGCTGCCTCATAGATTGCTTTTTATTTTTTGCAAAAATCATTTCCAGGTACAAAAGTATCTATTTAATCATAGAAACACCAAAAGTTTTCGAAGAGTCGACCACTAGCTAGGAAAGGGCATGCCCGCCGTTTTGACCGCATTTTGAAATGGGCATGAAAAATTCAAAACAAAGCAAAAAATTGAAAAACCTTCACATTGTGTCATTATATGTGACCAAGTTACCAGGAAAAATAATAAACTTGTAATACGACAATTATTTTAAAAAAGTGTTCTAAAAAATGAGCTATCACGTGTGAAGATTCATGTGTTTCAAGCCAAATGATTAGTCTTATGGCCACATTCATGGCATAGTTTGCTCAAATGATCTCATATTGTGCACAAGGGTGCATATTGGAATGACCAACAATGTTGCCTAAGGAAGTTTTCCTTTTCTTCGGACGAAAAATTCATTTTCCATTTTTGGAGTGCCCAAAATGAGTTTCTTTTGTGAAGGACCTACCATATATTTGTTGCAAAATTGGACCGAATCATTTTTATAAAATATTAGGTCATATTTCATGTACAATTGACTAAATGGGTGGGTGTCAAAAGCTTTGAGCCACCTCTCATGAAAAAGACAAATTTCCCCCGATTTAGTAGGAAGTGGGTCAAATGTGAACTGCAGCTGCCTCATAGATTGCTTTTTATTTTTTGCAAAAATCATTTCTAGGTACAAAAGTATCTATTTAATCATAGAAACACCAAAAGTTTTCGAAGATTCAACCACTAGTAAGGAACGGGCATGCCCGCCGTTTTGACTGCATTTTGAAATAGGCATGAAAAAATAAAAAAGAATCAAAAAATTGAAAAACCGTCATATTGTGTCATTATATGTAACAAAGTTACCAGGAAAAATAATAAACTTGTAATACAACAATTATTTTTAAAAAGTGTTCTAAAAAATGAGCTATCACGTGTGAAGATTCATGTGTATCAAGCCAAATGATCAGTCTTATGGCCACATTCATGGCATAGTTTTCTCAAATGATCTCATATTGTGCACAAGGGTGCATATTGGAATGAAAAACAATGTTGCCTAAGGAAGTTTTCCTTTTCTTTGGAGGAAAAATTCATTTTCCATTTTTCGAGTGCCCAAAATGAGTTTTTTTGTGAAGGACCTACCATATATTTGTTGCAAAATTGGACCAAATCATTTTTCTAAAATATTAGGTCATATTTAATGTAAAATTGACTAAATGGGTGGGTGTCAAAAGCTTTGAGCCACCTCTCGTGAAAAAAGACAAATTTCCCGCGATTCAGCAGGAAGCGGGTCAAATTTGAACTGCAACTGCCTCATAGATTGCTTTTTATTTTTTGCAAAAATCATTTCTAGGTACAAAAGTATCTATTTAATCATAGAAACACCAAAAGTTTTTGAGGAGTCAACCACTAGCTAGGAAAGGGCATGCCCGCCGTTTTGAACGCATTTTGAAATGGGCATGAAAAATTCAAAACAAATCAAAAAATTGAAAAAACTTCACATTGTGTCATTATATGTGACCAATTTAACAGGAAAAATAATAAACTTGTAAGACGACAATTATTTTAAAAAAGTGTTCTAAAAAATGAGCTATCACGTGTGAAGATTCATGTGTTTCAAATCAAATGATCAGTCTTATGGCCACATTCATGGCATAGTTTGCTCAAATGATCTCATATTGTGCACAAGGGTGCATATTGGAATGACCAACAATGTTGCCTAAGGAAGTTTTCCTTTTCTTTGGACGAAAAATTCATTTTCCATTTTTTGAGTGCCCAAAATGAGTTTCTTTTGTGAAGGACCTACCATATATTTGTTGCAAAATTGGACCGAATCATTTTTATAAAATATTAGGTCATATTTCATGTACAATTGACTAAATGGGTGGGTGTCAAAAGCTTTGAGCCACCTCTCGTGAAAAAGACAAATTTCCCCTGATTCAGCACGAAGCGGGTAAAATTTGAACTGCAGCTGCCTTATAGTTTGCTCATGATTTTTTCCAAAAATAATTTCTAGGTACATAAGTATCTATTTAATCAGATATACATGGTTTGGTGGCGAGACATCGAGGTTTGGTCGGTGGACGACGGCCCCAACTCCAGAGCGCCCAAACTGGCATGCCAACCGCGTGGTCACCGCGTGACCTTAGTGTTGCCACGCGTTCTGGGCGGCCTAGGCATGTCTGATGGGTTGGGCACTCCTCCGGTAGGTGCTAGGAAGAAGAATACAACAGAAGAATCTCACGAGGAGACTAAACTAAGCTCAATCATGAATTAGCAGCCAAGTGTTTGATTAGCGGTGGTGGAAATGAACATGGCCAATGGCCCTAGGTTTTGGCTGAGGATGATCATCTACTAAGGAGACTGTCTTGGCAAATTTTCAGCTCAAATGGAGGAGCCTAAGTGGCACTTGCTTTACAAAATACCACAGTGGACAGAAATATGAATGTTGAATCTGGACTCAAATGAATAAATGGATTGAGCTGAAATTTGGCGCAGGATAGTAATTTGGGCATAGGAAGGCACTGTAAATTTTTTATACCATTGGTACATGCCAAAGTGGTACTTCCTTCACAATGCTCTTCTCTGGACAGAAAATAGAAATTGATGCTAGGCCCACATAGATGATTGGATTGAGCTGCAATTTGGAGGAGGACATTATAAGGGCAAACCGAATCATTTGGTCTGCAGACTGCACATTTGCAATCCAAGGGGCAAACAAACCAATAACGGTGAATAATAGACTTAACAAACCAGCAAAAGGATCAGGAAAGCAAGGCCATCTACAGTAAGTTGCAAATGACATTACACTACAAATGACCAGCCTATCCAGATATCATTTTGAACACCACATAACGGGAGCTTGTTTGGGTCAAGTAGCCAGGTTACTACTCCTATTTGACTACAATTTATAGCAACTGTTAAAGTTCACAGGTGATTACCCCACAACGGACAAAGCTGTGATCTTTTACTCCAATTTGACTACAAACAAGCATTGAACTGCCATCATCAGAAAAATACATGGTGCTGTAGTAATAAAAACAAATAGGCAACGGTTGTTGTACATCTAGGATTCGTATGTGCAGATATAAGCAATGCTCCCAGGTAAACGCCATCTATTATATTATTAAAACGATAGAAAACGGACAGTTTAGATGTAACAATAGATAAAGAGTTAAAAGAACGGCCGTGATTTGCAGGAAAAAAAGGCGTATGCATGTTTTCTTATATCATACGAGTCGAGATTTAAGGATAGAAAAAGTTACGCAAAAGAGTTGTCGTGTAATGATGAGATCGATAAATCAGATGGTTCACACATAAGGAGACTTATTATACGATTATAATGAATCACGTATGATTCTTAAAAAAAATGAATCACGTATCTGCACAGAAGCAAACAAATCCACCCTTTACGTTTCCTAGAAAAAAGAAACAAAGGCCATGTCCTACTATATGCACGCAACCAGGAAATATCAAGGTCTGACGAGGACGCATGTCCGTACATCAGTAGGAAAATCATTACGGAGTCAAGGAGGCACCAAGCTAGACACTTTAGGCATGCACGTTATTTTAAAATAAAAAGAACAACACGTACGTGCATGCTAAACATCTCTTACCAAAGATGGAGTAATTCTCAAAAAACAAGATCGAGTCGGAATCCCTTCTGAACCCAAAACACACCAATCTGCATGCATGTTCAAATAACAAATACTCCCTCCGTCCCATAATTCTTATCGTTAGAACTGAAACAATGACAAGAATTATGGGAGGGAGGGTGTATCTCGCTGTTATAGTCCACCATCCCATCAAAGATCACAAATGGATTTCTGGATTTATAGAGAGCAGTTAGAAAAATTAAAAAGGCATAACTTGGAGTTTGAAACATATATATATGTGAATTACATTTTTTTCTTCAAAAAAAAGTACGTAAAGATGCTAGGCATGCACGTTATTAGAATAAAAAAACAGCACATACATGCATATGAATATCTCTTAACAAAGATGGAGTAGGAATCCCTTTCGGACCCAAGAACACACCAATCTACAAACATGTTCAAATAACGAATACCTCGCTGTTATAGTCCACCACCCCATCGAAAATTACAAATGGTTTTCAGGATTTATGGGGAGAAGTTTCAAAATATTTGTGAAGTTTTATACCTGGAACCTGTCACATACACATGGATTGCTTCTAGCTATAATCTTGGCAAAATAAATGTTCATATTTAGTTCTTGGTGAGACGACCCTAAAAAGTTACTGATGAAAAAATGACAATGAGGCAAGATGGAAGATGGATATTAGTAGCAACAATGCCTATAGTTTGCATCATGGGAAAGCATGTGTGAGAATTAACTGTTATAAGGACCATGCCCATCAAATTTAGGATATGTGTAAGAACAAATAAATGATCAATGCCAATATGCATGGTCAAAGTTTCCTACACATACTTCCAGATCTTCATTTGGGAATCTAACCAATAATCTAACATCTCAAATTTGATGTAACCAATACATAAACATAAACAACACAAAACAAATCTAGCTAGCCGCGCAAATACGTGGGTCACACTGCTAGTTCATGCTGTTATAAAAGTTCACAGGTGATTAAACCCACATATCGACAAGAAATGCTGGACAATACTAGCAGACAAAGGCCATTCTTGCTATTAAAGTTTGGAGGTGATTAGCCACAAACTGACGAGTATGTCTTCCTTTACACCTATCTAACTACAGACAAGCACCGAGCATGCATATCATCAGAAAATAAATGATGCTGTAGCGATAACAACAAATAGACCACAGTTCTACTACAGCCATGAAATATATGTGCAGATGTAAGCAATCGAAGGATTGACCAAAACGAAGATTTTTTTACTAGTGGGTGCGCCTAATTATCAGGGGAGTAGCTCACAGCAGGCGAGGCGCTCCGGGAGTGGAGGGGAAGGGGGGATTGGGTGCTCACGGTGACGGGGCATGGAGGGGGAGGGGACTAGGTGCTCACGATGACGGGGCGCTCGGGAAGCTTCATGCAGAAGACGCGGATTTCACTTAAAGTTGCAAAGCCGGCGGTGCATCTCGACGGTGACGGCGACCTGGCGCAGCAGGGCGCGCAGCACGGCGCAACGCTCCTCGAGGCCCCGCAGCACGTCGTCGACGCGGCCCCACCGCTTGGCCTCCCGCATCTGACGCCGTGCTAGAAGCGCCACCCCCACCGCCGCCGCCGCCGCCGCCTTCCTCATCGCCGCCGCCAGCCTCTGTCGTGTGTGTCCTGAGCTGGGGGCGGCGGATCCCGTCAAAGAAGAGCGGAGAGGCCGCCAGCGACGCCCTGTCCGAAACCCTAGCCCCGGCTAGATCGCGATGGATCTCCCTCCCTCGAGTTCTTCTCTCCCTTATGGTGAGGGAAGGGAAGGGGCAAGAGGAGGAAGGCGTGGGGAAGGCCATGGACGGCGGCGAGCTCCGCCGAAGGGAGGTGGCGGCGGCGATCTAGAAGGGAGGAGGCGAGCTCTCGCTCTCGCTCTCTCTCTCCATCGGGCAAGACAGGGAGGGGTTCGTGGGGAGGGAGAGAGCAAGGGGTTGGGTGGGATTTTTCCTTTTCTTGTTTTTCTCCTTTTCTTTGCGGATGGATGTGGGATGGAGAGATGGATAGATGGATGGATGGATGGATGGACGCCATGTCATCGATCCGTGTCACAACCAATTACACCAATCAGAATAAAGCATATGCAATTGTGTTTTTCCTATTGTTTTTCTTCTACTTTTTCACATGAGAAAATAAAAAAATTTATCTCTTGTAGTACACAAGGTTGCATATTGGAATGGCAAACAATGTTTTCGAAGGGAGTTTTCATTTTCTTTGGACAACAATTTCATTTTCCATTTTTTGAGGGCTCAAAATGAGTTTTTTGGTGAAGGACCTACCATATATTTTTTGCAATATTCGACCGAATCATTTTTCTAAAATATTATGTCATATTTAATGTACAATTGACTAAATGGGTGGGTGTCAAAAGCTTTGAGCCACCACTCATGAAAAAGACAAATTTCCCCCGATTCAGTAGGAAGTGGGTCAAATGTGAACTGCAGCTGCCCCATAGATTGTTTTTTATTTTTTGCAACAATCATTTCTAGGTACAAAAGTATCTATTTAATCATAGAAACACCAAAAGTTTTCAAAGATTCAACAACTAGCTAGGAACGGGCATGCCCGCCGTTTAGACTGCATTTTGACATAGGCATGAAAAATTAAAAAAGAATCAAAAAATTGAAAACCTTCATATTGTGTCATTATATGTGACCAAGTTACCAAGAAAAATAATAAACTTGTAATACAACAATTATTTTTAAAAAGTGTTCTCAAAAATGAGCTATCACGTGTGAAGATTCATGTGTATCAAGCCAAATGATCAGTCTTATGGCCACATTCATGGCATAGTTTGCTAAAATGATCTCATATTGTGCACAAGGGTGCATATTGGAATGACAAACAATGTTGCCTAAGGAATTTTTCCTTTTCTTTGGACGAAAAATTCATTTTCCATTTTTCGAGTGCCCAAAATGAGTTTTTTTGTGAAGAACCTACCATATATTTGTTGCAAAATTGGACCAAATCATTTTTATAAAATATTAGGTCATATTTAATGTAAAATTGACTAAATGGGTGGGTGTCAAAAACTTTGAGCCACCTCTCGTGAAAAAAGACAAATTTCCCGCGATTCAGCAGGAAGCGGGGCAAATTTGAATTGCAACTGCCTCATAGATTGCTTTTTATTTTTTGCAAAAATCATTTCTAGGTACAAAAGTATCTATTTAATCATAGAAAAACCAATTTTTTTTGAAGATTCAACCACTAGATAGGAACGTGCATACCCGCCGTTTTGACCGCATTTTGAAATAGGCATGAAAAATTAAAAAAGAATCGAAAAATTGAAAAACCTTCACATTGTGTCATTATATGTGACCAAGTTACCAGGAAAAATAATAAAGTTGTAATACAACAATTATTATTAAAAAGTGTTCTAAAAAATGAGCTATCACATGTGAAGATTCATGTGTATCAAGCCAAATGATCAGTCTTATGGCCACATTCATGGCATAGTTTGCTCAAATGATCTCATATTCTGCACAAGGGTGCATATTGGAATGACAAACAATGTTGCCTAAGGAAGCTTTCCTTTTCTTTGGACGAAAAATTCATTTTCCATTTTTTGAGTGCCCAAAATGAGTTTCTTTTGTGAAGGACCTACCATATATTTGTTGCAAAATTGGACCGAATCATTTTTATAAAATATTAGGTCATATTTAATGTAAAATTGACTAAATGGGTGGGTGTCGAAAGCTTTGAGCCACCTCTCGTGAGAAAAGACAAATTTCCCTCGATTCAGTAAGAAGCGGGTAAAATTTGAATTGCAGCTGCCTCATAGATTGCTTTTTATTTTTTGCAAAAATCATTTCCAGGTACAAAAGTATCTATTTAATCATAGAAACACCAAAATTTTTCGAAGATTCGACCACTAGCTAGGAAAGGGCATGCCCGCCGTTTTGACCGCATTTTGAAATGGGCATGAAAAATTCAAAACAAATCAAAAAATTGTAAAACCTTCACATTGTGTCATTATATGTGACCAAGTTACCAGGAAAAATAATAAACTTGTAATACGACAATTATTTTAAAAAAGTGTTCTAAAAAATGAGCTATCACGTGTGAAGATTCATGTGTTTCAAGCCAAATGATCAGTCTTATGGCCACATTCATGGCATAGTTTGCTCAAATTATCTCATATTGTGCACAAGGGTGCATATTGGAATGACCAACAATGTTGCCTAAGGAAGCTTTCCTTTTCTTTGGACGAAAAATTCATTTTCCATTTTTTGAGTGCCCAAAATGAGTTTCTTTTGTGAAGGACCTACCATATATTTGTTGCAAAATTGGACCGAATCATTTTTATAAAATATTAGGTCATATTTCATGTACAATTGACTAAATGGGCATGGGAGTCAAAAGCTTTGAGCAACCTCTCATGAACAAGACAAATTTCCCCCGATTTAGTAGGAAGTGGGTCAAATGTGAACTGCAGCTGCCTCATAGATTGCTTTTTATTTTTTGCAAAAATCATTTCTAGGTACAAAAGTATCTATTTAATCATAGAAACACCAAAAGTTTTCGAAGATACAACCACTAGCTAGGAACGGGCATGCCCGCCGTTTTGACTGCATTTTGAAATAGGCATGAAAAATTAAAAAAGGACCAAAAAATTGAAAAACATTCATATTGTGTCATTATATGTGACCAAGTTACCAGGAAAAATAATAAACTTGTAATAAAACAATTATTTTTAAAAAGTGTTCTAAAAAATGAGCTATCACGTGTGAAGATTCATGTGTTTCAAGCCAAATGATCAGTCTTATGGCCACATTCATGGCATAGTTTGCTCAAATGATCTCATATTGTGCACAAGGGTGCATATTGGAATGACCAACAATGTTGCCTAAGGAAGTTTTCTTTTTCTTTGGACGAAAAATTCATTTTCCATTTTTTGAGTGCCCAAAATGAGTTTCTTTTGTGAAGGACCTACCATATATTTGTTGCAAAATTGGACCGAATCATTTTTATAAAATATTAGGTCATATTTCATGTACAATTGACTAAATGGGTGGGTGTCAAAAGCTTTGAGCCACCTCTCGTGAAAAAGACAAATTTCCCCTGATTCAGTAGGAAGCGGGTAAAATTTGAACTGCAGCTGCCTTATAGTTTGCTCATGATTTTTTCCAAAAATAATTTCTAGGTACATAAGTATCTATTTAATCAGATATACATGGTTTGGTGGCGAGACATCGAGGTTTGGTCGGTGGACGACGGCCCCAACTCCAGAGCGCCCAAACTGGCATGCCAACCGCGTGGTCACCGCGTGACCTTAGTGTTGCCACGCGTTCTGGGCGGCCTAGGCATGTCTGATGGGTTGGGCACTCCTCCGGTAGGTGCTAGGAAGAAGAATACAACAGAAGAATCTCACGAGGAGACTAAACTAAGCTCAATCATGAATTAGCAGCCAAGTGTTTGATTAGCGGTGGTGGAAATGAACATGGCCAATGGCCCTAGGTTTTGGCTGAGGATGATCATCTACTAAGGAGACTGTCTTGGCAAATTTTCAGCTCAAATGGAGGAGCCTAAGTGGCACTTGCTTTACAAAATACCACAGTGGACAGAAATATGAATGTTGAAGCTGGACTCAAATGAATAAATGGATTGAGCTGAAATTTGGCGCAGGATAGTAATTTGGGCATAGGAAGGCACTGTAAAAATTTTATACCATTGGTACATGCCAAAGTGGTACTTCCTTCACAATGCTCTTCTCTGGACAGAAAATAGAAATTGATGCTGGGACCACATAGATGATTGGATTGAGCTGCAATTTGGAGGAGGATGGTAATCTAGGCATATGAAGGAGTTGTACTAATTTTATACCATTTGGATAAATATAAATGGTACTTCCTTCACAATGCTCTCCATTGAACAGAAAATTAGGAGAAATATTGAGGAAAATTGGCTTGCGTAAAATCAGATAAAATTTGGTGTAGGGAGGTTCTATGGGCAGGGTCATGTCCTGGTAATTGTTCAGCAATTATAAAGCAATATAAAATATAGTTGCTTCACAAATTGAAAATATTACTAGAAACAAAGATTGGATGGTGAGCTCACATGGATTATTAGATGGGGATTAAGTTTTGTGGAGAGCTATTATATGGGCACATAGAATATGTGGTAAAAATTCAGATCATTACGAGATGCCTAGCTAGTACTTACTTCACAAAGCTTCTAGCTGAACAGAAACTTTGGAAATTTGTTGAGGAAGATTGAATAGGCAAATGGAGCTGAATTTTGTCACGAGCCAATGATGTGTATAGGAAAGAGTTCCCAAAAAATTTCAGCTCAAATGGAGGAGACTAGGTGGCACTTGCTTTGCAAAGTACCACACTGGACAGAAATATGAATGTTGAAGATGGGATAAAATGAATGAATGTATTGAGCTGAAATGTTGTGCAGGATGGTTATTTCTGCATTGGAAGGCACTGTAAAAATTTCATACCATTTGGAGAAACAAAAATAGTACCTCCTTCACAATGCTCTCCACTGAACTGAAAATTATGAAAAATATTGAGGGAAATTAGATAAATTAAATGAGCTAAAATTTTGTGTAGGGAGGTTATATGGGCAGGGTCATGTCCTGGTAAATTTCCAGCAATTATAAAGCAATATAAAATACAGTTGTTTCACAGACTGAAAATATTACCAGAAACAAAGATTGGATGGTGAGCTCACATGAATTGTTTATATATGTTTAACATTTTTCAAATACATGATTAACATCTTTTCATATATTCCCAACAAAAAAACATATTTTCATACATACGTTTTGATGTCTATATTTGGTTTTACACATTGTACATTTTTTGTATACATATGAAAAGGAGGTGGCCTTAAGTACCAATGCATCTACGTTCACAACCTCATGACAATTTATATTGGTCGTAATCAGGTAGAAATAAGGTCGTCAACCACTGTTGTCTGCTTTATGACCATTTGGTGTAAGGCAATTTCAGGGTTTGAGCCCTTCCTAGCGAAATGGCCGTGGATTTACGACCAATTCAGACGGGGTCACTAAGAGAAGGTCACAAGTTGACATATTTCTTGTAGTGATTGAGGGTGGAGATGGTGTCCTTCACAGACCGGCCATCCACCTTCTGATTACGGGTAAACTCCACGATCATGGAGTGATTGGCACTAAGTCCACGTTCCACCATCCTTTGGCACTTGAGGATGTCTTGTTCCACCGCCTCGAGCCTAGCCTTCACGCTTCCGGTCCTCTTGGGTCCCTGAACATCGCGGATGTGGAGCACCCCCTCACGCATCTCAATGGCTTGAGGGTGCTTCATCACCTCCGGCAAGTACGGGTTGATGACCTTCTCGAAGAACTTGTCCTTGGAGGAGCTTGGTGGAGCCATGGAGATCTTGATCTGCGAGAAAACAGCACAAAACAAGAACAGAGGATTTTTCTACGATGCGGTCGTCAAAACAGTCGGGGGTATATATAGAGAATTTTTATTCTTGGGAAACAAGCATATGGAAGAAAAACGGAGTGGGGAAGGTGTCCGAGGTGGGCACAACCCACCAGGGCACGCCCAGGAGGGCCTAGCGCCCTGGTGTATCGTGCTCACCTCGATCACCTTCCGGTTTATTTCTTAAATTCCAAAATTTTCTAATATTCCAAAACTGACAAAAAATATTTTTGCGGATTTTTTGGAGTCCGTTTACTTACCGTATCACGTACCTCCTATTTTTTAGAATTCTGGAGTGTTCCGGAAGGTTTCTTTTATGTGTTCCTCCGGTGTCATGGTTTGGATAACATTGCTTTCAACGTTAATAGGCGTACCTGAGATATAGTGCTTAATTCTTTGTCCATTGACCACCTTCGGGGTAGTACCTTCGGTATTATTAATCTTGATAGCTCCAGAACGATAAACCTCTTCGATAATATATGGTCCTTCCCATTTGGAGAGAAGCTTAATTGCAAAAAATCTTAAACGAGAGTTGAACAAAAGAACATAGTCTCCTATTTTGAATTCCCGCTTTTGGATTCTTTTGTCATGCCACCTTTTTACTTTTTCTTTAATAGTTTGTCATTTTCATAGCCTTGGGTTCTCCATTCATCTAGTGAGCTAATACCAAATAGCCTCTTCTCACCGGCAAGTTTGAAATTATAGTTGAGTTCTTTAATAGCCCAAAATGCTTTATGTTCTAATTCTAGAGGCAAATGACAAGTTTTTCCATATACCATTTTTATGGAGACATACCCATAGGATTTTTATAAGCTATTCTATAGGCCCAAAGTGCATAGTCTAATTTCTTAGACCAATTATTTCGAGACCTATTGACAGTTTTTTTAATATCAATTTTATTTCCCTATTGCTAAGTTCAACTTGACCACTAGATCGAGGATGATAGGGTGATGCAATTCTATGGTTAACATCATATTTAGCAAGCATCTTACGGAAAGCGCCATGGATAAAGTGTGAACCACCATCGGTCATTAAATATCTTGGGACTCCAAACCTCAGGAAGATAACCTCTTTAAGCATTTTAATGGAGGTGTGGTGATCAGCACTACTAGTTGGAATAGCTTCTACCCACTTAGTGACATAATCAACAACAACCAAAATATGAGTATACCCGTTAGAGGAAGGAAAAGGTCCCATATAATCAAAACCCCAAACGTCAAATGGTTCAACAACAAGTGAATAATTCATAGGCATTTCTTGACGCTTACCGGTATTACAAATTCTCTGACATTCATCACAAGACAAGACAAACTTTCGGTCATCCTTGAAGAGAGTAGGCCAATAAAAACCAGATTGCAATACCTTGTGAGCAGTTCTATCTCCCGCGTGATATTCTCCATAAGCGTCGGAATGACATTTCAGTAGGATTTGTTCCTGTTCATGCTCAGGTACACAACGTCTAATAATACCATCTACTCCTTCTTTATAGAGATGTGGGTCATCCCAAAAGTAATGTCTTAAATAATAGAAGAATTTTTTCTTTTGTTGGTATGTGAAGCTAGGCGGTATATATTTAGCAACAATGTAATTAGCATAATCAGCATACCAAGGGGTGTTTTGAGAAACATTTATTGAAGCTAACTACTCGTCAGGCAAACTATCATCAATAGATAGTGGGTCATCAAGAATATTTTCTAACCTAGACAAGTTATCATCTACGGGGTTCTCACCTCCCTTCCTATCAACGATATGTAAGTCAAATTCTTGAAGCAAGAGAACCCACCTAATAAAAATAGGTTTAGCATCTTTCTTTTCCAGAAGATATTTTATAGCAGCATGATCAGTGTGAACAATAACTTTGGAGTCAAAAATATAGGATCTAAATTTATCACAGGCAAACACAGCTCCTAAAAATTCTTTTTCAGTAGTAGCATAATTTCGTTGAGTGCTGTCTAGAGTTTTGCTAGCATAATGGAAAACGTTTAATTTTTTATCAACTCTTTGTCCTAGAACAGCACCAACAACATAATCACTAGCATCACACATAATTTCAAAAGGCAAGTTCCAATCAGGTGGTTGAATGATAGGTGCAGAGGTTAAGGCTTTCTTGAGTGTTTCAAAGGCTTCCACTCAATCATCATCAAAGACAAAAGGAATATCCTTTTGTCAAAGATTAGTAAGAGGCCTAGAAATTTAGAGAAGTCTTTAATGAACCTCCTATAAAAACCAGCATGTCCAAGGAAACTTCGAATACCTTTAATATCTTTAGGACATGGCATTTTCTCAATTGCATCAACTTTAGCTTTATCCACCTCGATACCTCGTTCAGATATTTTATGCCCCAGGAGAATACCTTCATTAACCATAAAGTGTCACTTCTCCCAATTCAAGACAAGATTAGTTTGTTCACATCTCTGCAAAACTCGATCAAGGTTGCTTAAGCAATCATCAAAAGAAGTCCCGTAAACGGAAAAATCATCCATGAAAACCTACACAATCTTTTCACAAAAGTCAGAGAATATAGCAGTCATACTTCTTTGAAAGGTAGCAGGTGCATTGCATAAACCAAAAGGCATACGTCTATAAGCATAGGTTCCAAAAGGGCAAGTGTCGATGTCAAAACCAGCGGATCTCGGGTAGGGGGTCCCGAGCTGTGAGACTAGAATCGATGGTAACAGGAGACGAGGGGGACAAGGTTTTACCCAGGTTCGGGCCCTCCTATGGAGGTAATACCCTACGTCCTGCTTGATTATATTGATGATATGAGAATTACAGAGTTGATCTACCTCGAGATCAAGTAGCTAAAACCCTAGATGAGTTCTGTCGCCCTACAACCTAAAACCCTCCGGCTTATATAGACGCCGAGAGTACCTAGGGTTTACACATAGTCGGTTACACGTCGAAGGGATAAACATGCCTATTCACTACTTTAAACGTGGAGAATACGCCATGATTCTAGAAGCTTCCTTCCTAGAGTCAGGATCTTCGATCAATCCAGTACACGGCAAACGGCCCATATAGTCCGGCCCATAAGAAGTAGGTCGGCTATCCGAGGACCCCTGAAACCAGGACTCCCTCAGTAGCCCCCGGACTAGCCTCCAACGCCGAGGTATGTTCGGACAATCTTGTACACTGAAGTCTTCGGCTTGCGAGGCGAGTCCCTCCATCCCTTCTTGTTTGGCAACCATCCTATCATCGGTGAAATCCCAAACGTCACGGGATTGCTTGGTCCATAGTAATAGTGTTTCTTGGTCTTCGCGCATCGTGGGGAGACGAGCGGTTCAGTAGCTTTTTACAAAACTACCCCTCCCACAAAGGAGGCACCACCCATTTAAACAAACTGAATCGTGGTCCAAGCCACATCTTCTTCTTTCCCATCGGAAAAAGCCTCCAGCGAAAGGTCTCTACCAAAAATGGCGAGCGCCCCCAGTTCCTCCTCGCATCCTTACGGATCCCGTCCCGGAGATTGGACAAGCTGCTCAGTGTCGCTCCTTCGACTTTGCGACCTCGTGACCCAAGGGTACCTTCCCTCCTCAGATCTGACAGCTGTCCGCGCCGGTTTATCTTCATTCAACGGCGAGGCCCTCGCAGAGAATTTCCCCCATCCACAAAAGGGGGAGCGAGTATGCTTTGTGCCCTTCCTCCTGCAGGGACTCGGGTTTCCCATTCATCCGTTCCTGAGAGGGTTACTAGAGTTTTACGGAATCCAGCTCCACCACCTCACCCAGGGTCTATTCTGCACATCTCGAGCTCGTTACCCTTTGTGAGATGTTCCTGGGCTGTGAGGCACACTTCGAGTTGTGGAGGAAGTACTTCTGCCTCGTCCCTCGCACCGGAGACAAGACAATTTTTGAGGTCGGTGGAGCCGAAGTATGCCGCATAGCGGGGACGGGATATCCCGTGGGGACGCCGAAGGAGTCCGAAGTATGGACTTCGGAATGGTTTTATATCGAGGACGTCCTCTATTCGATCCAACTCGGAGGGGTCTGCCCGAATACTCCGACGCCCCTTTGAAGAAAAGGTATAACTGGCGCCCAAAGAGCCTGTCCCAAGAAGACAGTGTTGAGGTGCAGCGCTTAGCAGCCCGCGTGAGGGTACTAGCCCATCATAAGCTGAGCATGATCGACGTCATGGCCGCCGCCATCACCCGGTGCGTACAACCTCTTCAACAGAGGATACACCCCTTGTGGTGTTATAACGGGAAAAGCAATACTACTCACTCCCAAAGACTGGGTCCTGCCGATCAAACAGCATTAGCCGCCGCACTTGCCGACCTATACAAAGGGGAGCAAGAAGATTTTATTCGGCGGTCGACAAAGGACGGATACTCAAGCCACAATCCCATCGAATGGGTAAGCCTTTCTACCCTGTGACCACAGTTCGGATTCTCAATTTGTCCCTTTCTGACCGAAGCCCTTAATTTTATGTGAACAGGAATGGAGGAGCTTTATCGAGACAGTTAACTGTCCGGCCCCTCATCCCGAGGACTATTCCCGTGATGATGATCCGGGCTTCCATGATGACCCGGACCTGTCAATCGAGTTTGAAGATGGGGTTTTCTACCAGGAGGGCCTTGACGGCTCCAAGGTGGCTATCATAGCCGATTACCCTGGATCCTTCCCTTCCCCTGCGACAAGCAAGAAGAAGAAATACCCGTCCCGCAAAAGGCAAGTATCCTCCACCGACCCAAACGCGCCGGCACCCACTCCCAAGCGCCGTAGATCTGCGCGACATACATCGGCAGCGGCGGCAGTGCCTGGGTCGGAAAGCAACAGGGATCCGACAAATGAGCCGGTCGCGGGGGCAAGCCTGCCTACGAGTTCATCCCAAAGGTATTTCGCTCGACTATTTGATTTAGTATTATGATTGATAAAGCCTCACAAGAGACCTCTTGTCGAAATATTTAGGCAAAGAGCTCGGCCGTCCCCTGCCAAGGATGTCGCCGGGGTGTCCGGCAGGGCTCCAAAGTCTGAGCCTTCCGCTCATGCTGAAACTGCTGCGCAGGTTCCCATGGCCAATCCAGCCTCGGCCGATTCTGGTGATGCCCTATCCGTCACCAAATCCGAGGTTGGGAGCGCTATGCATCATCGGCGGCGACGGGAAGCCCTGCGTCATCCGGCCTTCTCTGAACAAGAGTTCAGTGCTCTGCGTACGGCGGATGCACACCT
Source organism: Elymus sibiricus (assembly GCA_039707655.1). Classification (NCBI taxonomy): domain Eukaryota; kingdom Viridiplantae; phylum Streptophyta; class Magnoliopsida; order Poales; family Poaceae; genus Elymus; species Elymus sibiricus. The sequence goes on along the minus strand of CM077665.1, from coordinate 211,242,547 downwards.
CGGAGCCGCCCGAGCTGGGTTCGGGGAGGCCATGAAATTGATATCGTCCAGCCTTCAGGTGAGTAATCCGTTATTAAAGTCCGAGCACTCATGTAAACCCAGTAGCCCCCGAGCCTTAAATGGGTCGGAACGACCGAATTAAGGATCCTCGTATCGTTTTACTACTAATGCAGGCCTCAAAGCAATGGAGCGAGCAACTGGCCAAGGAACTAGAAGCCAGCCGAACACAGGTGGAATCTGTAAAGGCCGAGTTGGAGCAAGTGAAGAGCTTTACTCGGGAGGCGCATGGTGAGTATATCTGTTCTGCTGATCTTAGTATATTCCCGTGCTGACGCGAGGGTACTATGTAGCAGCTGAATCAATAGGGCAATTACAAAGAGATTTGGATGTAGCCCGAGAATCTCAGCGGTATGCCAAGTCCCAGCAGGAAGCTGGCTGTCGTGTTTTGCAACGACACCTTGAAGAGAAGAACCGCCTCAAGGCGGAGAACAACTAGCAGTGTCGTGGTTTTGTCACGGCAGATGCCCGAAGGCTTAGGTTCGAGGCCATCGCTAAAGAGGTGGACTCAAAGGGGTTAAACGGGACAAGGGACACGAGTTTACCCAGGTTCGGCCCCTCACGTTGGAGGTAAAAGCCTACGTCCTGCTTGTATTGTATTGACTGTAGTATCGATTACAAAGGGGCGGCTTGCTTGCCCTAACTCTCAATTGCTTGATCTCTCTCGCCGTAAGGCTTGTCTGTCTTTCTTAACTTGTCTAACCCGCCGCAGGGGCTCACCTTTATATACATAGGTAGAAACCCTGGGCTTACAAGAGTCCGGGTCGGGTTACACAACGTAACCGACCCCGGTTCTACTTTCCTAGTCTTACCAGATAAGTCTTCACGTGGCGGCTTACCCTTTCGGGCCTTGAGTCGCCACCAGGCTTTGGGCCTTCAACTGGCCCACCTGTAAGCCGTCATCTTCACGTCTTACCTTCCTGGGCCTGCTTAGGCTCTTGCACTATGAGTCGCCAACCGGTGTAACCCGGCCCCTTAAGGGCGGGTCATACCGTGGGGTTATATCCCCAACATTAGGCCCCAAATTGATTTGAACCTGTTCATGTCAATTAAAATCCTTCCGTTGGCGAGTCTTCCTTAATACTTCTTTTAATCTTGGACTGGTCTTTCCTAACCCGCCACATCCAATAGAGATGCTATAGCGAATCCTTTCCTTAACCCACCATTCCGGAAATCGAGGCGTCTTCTCAGCCGTGATCATCATGCCGCCTCCTCGATCTTCGGGCCTGCCGTTTCACTACCCCATTTTTCCTTATAAATAAGCACGGGGCTGTCCTCTTTCTCTTCTATCCAGTCGCCGCCCCTTCTTCTTCCTCGCGTCGTCACTGCAACACAGCAAACAGAAACTCCGTCGCCGTCGCTCTTCACCAGTTTCTTGGACTCGGGCCGCTGTATCACCCTGACCAGACCGGATCACAGCGGCACTCCTCCGCTCTCCAATCAGACAGTCAGGTAATGCTCCTTCCCCTCCATGGATTCGCATTAAACTAAATCTGTTCATCAAGCTCGCTGGAGTTCTTGCCTGTTCTTCTTGTTCTTCGTGCTGGGAACGGTGCCTCAATCCAAATCAAAGCACAAAGTGTTGCGGTAGTGATTAACTCCCCTTTTGTATCTAGTATGGATTGATTCTGCTTCAGCATTAGCGAGTCCCTGATTCATCTGTTCTTCCACTGCCTGATAGGGTTAATAATTTTCCCCCTTTCTGGATTGCCCGTAGATCCGAAAATGTTGTTACGGATTGTGAAACTTGTTTGTCCAACACTTAGTGAAATCTTGGGCCATCTTGGGGGTACTGACGACTGACCCGCCATTGATCTTTCGGGCGGCTTAGCACATATGTTTGTAACTCGCCATAAAGTTTGACTATTGCTTCTTTCACTTAACCCGCCAACATACCTCTGGCTTTTAAATTTCAGCACTTAACCCGCCAATATGTCAAGCGCAACATCGTCTTGTGACTGGGTCCAATCCGGAGTTACCGAGGATCTACTGTTAGACTATGTGAAGATAGGCGTTTTACCGGCTCGGGACGTCATTCAGTGGCGGGCTCCCGGGTTAGAGAAAAGACCCAGACCTCAAGACGGAGAAGTCGTTGTTTTCGCTGACCACCTCGTCCACGGCGTCAGCCCGCCCGGGTCTAAATTCTTCCGAGATGTTCTGCACTTTTTTAAGCTTCACCCTCAGGACATAGGCCCCAATTCAGTCACCAATATCTGCCAATTCCAAGTCTTGAGTGAGGTGTATCTACAAGAAGAACCTTCTGTGGACATTTTTCGTGATTACCATTATATCAACCCCCAAACTGAGAAAGCAGGCGGCTCAAGTCTGGAACTCGGCGGCGTGACTATCCAGAGGCGGAGAGATGTGCCTTACCCATGTGCTACCCTGCCAAGTCATCCTAAGAACTGGAACAGGACCTGGTTTTATTGCAAAGACACTTCTCCGGAGGGTGAAAATCCGCTGCCGGGTTACCGCCCTACCCGGCTTCCCAGCTCCGGAGAACTTCCCGACAGGCTATCCACGACTGAAAGAGCGAAGTATGCCCCTTCCATTGCCAAGATCAAAGCTTTGATTGCAAACGGATTAACTGGTGTCGACCTGACCCGCTGCTGGGTCAGTTGGCAAATATCGCCCCTGAGCCGGCGTGACCGGCTTATGTTTGAATACACGGGTGAACCCAATGACCCCCTCTGCTTCTCAAACGCCCAATTGTCACAACAGGAAATCAGCAATAGCGTTAAAAATATTCTCGGCGAAAAACAGGAAATTTGTGATAAAATTGGGCTGAGACCCTTCTATGCCCAGAACCCGGCTCTGCCTGTAAGAAAAACTTCTGGAAACCTTACAATCTTCGTCTTGCTCGTTTTAATTTGCATCTTTTAACCTCTCTGGCGGCTTGTGCGCTGGCCGGCTCAGATTTCTGGAAGAAAAAACTCAACCCGCCCGTGAGGAAGCCCAGGGCGGGTAAAACCCTTGCTCATAAAAGGAGAACCACCGCCTCCTCCATTCCTGAGTCTAAAGATTCAGAGGTAAAGCTTGACTTCTTCTGACCGTCTCTTTATACAGCTTACTGATGATATTTATTTCACAGGTTGAACCAGAGACCAGCCGTGCGGATGCTCCTGAGGTAATCAATATTTCCTCCGATTTAGAAAATTCTCCCCCAAAGAAGAAACGGCGGGTTATCCAAAAAGTCCCATTCTCTCATCCTCTTGCTTACTTGGACTGCCATTTTCTTTTGAAAAAGCAACAGCACACCTCCAGGCGTCAGACCCGGAGTGCCGGCTCTGAGGAGCTGATGGGCGGCTTACCCAACTCCCCAGCTTCCCGGAAGCGTCCTGCAGAGGTACTTTTTACCCAAGTCTGATCATCTTAACAGTCTTGTCTTGCAACCTTACTTTACCTGAAGAACTGTAATTTTTCCAGGACTCGCCCCCTTCGTCTGGCGACTCAACGGCCACTAAGCTGCCTCCATTGAGAATCAACCCAGAGTATGCATTTTTCCTTTGCACTATATTTTTCTTCAATCTTGTCTTTTATTTGACAATTGTTTTTGCTCTCTAGGGCTCAAGCGAAGCGGAAGAAAACCGGCGGGTCTGAAGCCGCCCCCACTGTCCAAGAGCCGGAGAAATCCAAGCCGGCTTCCCCTGTACCTCATGCTGAGCCTACAGAAGCTATAAAAGAAACACCTGCCGATGATCCTCAGCCCCACGAGCCGGCTGTTCATGATACGGTAACTCCTACGAGCCCTCCACGAACTGACTTCCAAACGCCGAGCTCTCCAGCTACCAAAAACGTCGCTCTTACTGGGGTGGGTTATCAATCGACCTCTCATGTGCTGACAAGACACACCGACGAGGCTAAAGAGAACTCGCCAGAAAGATTCGACTTTGCATTGCCCTCGTTGGAAAAGATGTCTACAGATGATCTTCATGCCGGCTATTTAAATCGCCTCAGCGCAAGCCACAACATGGAGCGAAAACTTGTTAGCCTTATGAAGTCCAAATTTGAGGTACTGCTCCTTTCTTGCTTTCCTTATACCCTTATGTAGCCCCCAAGATCCGGTTTAGTCTTGCAAAATAGTAGACCGGGTCTTATACTTCTTTTCATACTTCAAAGTATAATACCTATAGCCCCCAAGTATCGGGTTAATACTGATATTGAGCCGGTACTTAGTTGAAAGGGTTGATCCAAGTGTAGCCCCCGAGTTCGGGTCATGACGATGAGCCAGAACTCCATTGTAAACTTTGGAGAGCTCTGTGTAGCCCCCAAGTGCCGGCTTAACTTTAACAAAGATGAGCCGGGACTGCCATGTAGACTTAGAGAAAAACACAGGCATTAGCCCCCAAGTGTCAAGTATATTGCTTGCAATCTGCTTGAGACTTATAACACAATAGTTTCACCAATGTGCGAATCATATCCTGACAGAAAACCTTTGAAACTGTCTTTTGCGTAACGCAGGAAGCTTTAGCAGCTGCTGAGTCGAATTTCACTGTGCAACAAGCCGCCAGGGCTGAGGCGGACAATAAATGGCGAGTTGCCGTGACAGAGCTGGAGAAAACCCGGGCTGAACTCGCTGCTTATCAGAAGACGGCTGAGGCGGAAAAAACTGCTATAACCCAACGAGCCAACGACACTGAAAGCCGGCTTAAGGTTGTGTCCGATGAGCTACAAACTCTCAAAGACCATATCTCCAGAATGACCTCTGCGATCTTCGGTAAGTGCCAAGCACTTGAAAATTACCTTGTCTTGTTGAATAACTCATACAGGCGGCTTATCATACTTGACTATCTTGCAGGTGAACGGAGCCGCCAACTCGCTTTTGACAGCGTGATTAAGCTGAAAGCCATCTACTCCTTAACCGAACAGTTATATTGCGGGACCCTCTGCACCATGAAGGCGATGCTGACCGAGAAATGCATCCCAAAGCATATGAAGGGGGTGATAGAACTTCTATCCACCCTACCCAAACAGGTTGGAGAACTCAAACGGTCAGCCGCCAGGCAGGGAGCCATGGCTACTTTAAGCCGGTGTCTTGCTTTTGCCCCGGAGTTAACTACAGCGGAAATGACGGACGGGTTCCCAGCCAAAAAGGTCGACGGCTCAGACTTCACAGAAGCCGACCATGTCAAATGTATGAAAGATTCCCAGGTGCTGGCCTCAAGTCTTGCCAATGAGTTAGACCTTTCTACATACCAGGCGGCTTATGACGCAAAAAACAAACGCGTGCGTGGCCCAACCTTTGAATCGAGGAGCCTGACTCCCTCACGTCGTAAGCAGCTCTTCGCTCCTGACCTTAATGCCTCTCCCTTCTTCGACCAGACCCAATTTGAGGCCTTAACACGCTGCAACTGGGATGTCGACAATCTTCAGATCGAAGAGGTCGAAGACCCGGCGAAGGACGACTAGCCAGCGAGCTGTACTTTGGGCTGAAACTAACAACTCGGCCTGTCTGAGCCGCCAAGGCTGTCTTTTGTAAAAAACTTTAATCTTGCCTTGTCTTGTACTCCATGGGGAGCTTTTGTAATAGCTGTAGAGACATCTGAAATGCCTGAGTCGTGCCTTCGTGCACGTATAACCCTTTTTAAATAGTCTTGCTGCAATGATATCTTTCATATGCTCTTACTCTCAACCATGCTTTCAAGGTCCATGTCGGCTTATCAGAAAAGATAAAACCTGCAAAATAAACAAGACAGAAAACTTCTGTATTGTTGTCAGGGCGGCTTATAACAGCACAACCCGAAGATGTCTTTCATGGTCTTGCGTCTTGTTTCATAATCTTTCCTTGACCCGGCTTGTCAAAACCGGAATGATATGTAAGTGCGATGTATGATGCAATGCATGACATATGATGCAATGCACGATGCATGATGCAATGCATGATGTATGATGTTCTCTACTCTTACAAGTCATCCAAAAAGGGGGTAAGTGGCCAACTCGCTGCACCCCAATGTTGGAGAGGTTATCAAAAGAGGGGGTGAGTGGCTAACTCGCTGCACCCCAATTTTGAAAAAAGGTCATCAAAGAGGGGGGTAAGTATTCAACTCGCTGCATCCCAATTTGAAAAAAAAAATCATCAGAAGAGGGGGTAAGTTCTCAACTCGCTGCACCCCAATTTTGGAAAAGATCATCAAAAGAGGGGGTAAGTTTTCGACTTGCTGCACCCCAATTTTGCAAAGGGTCTTCAAAAGAGGGGGTGAGTGTTCAACTCGCTGCACCCCAAACTTGGAGAAAGTCGTCAAAGAGGGGGTAAGTATTTAACTCGCTGCACCCCAATTTAACCTTGCTGACTTTTTTTTTGGTTTCACAACCTGGCTTACAGTGGCTGAAACGCCGATCAAGAGGGGGTAAGTATACAACTCGCTGCACCCCAAATGACCTTGTCGTTGATCTTGACTTGTGCAAACTACGCGGTCTCGCTTGTCGAGGCAGGTTGTAAAAACATGGTACTGACCCCCGTTGAGCTGTTTTGGGTTACTCTGCTGCTGGCCTCCGCCGCCAGACTGTTAATTATGACCTCCATGGTTGTCTTGTCTCTGGTAACCGGACCCTGAGCTGCCAGTGCCAAAGCCGGCTGCTGAGCCGCCTGATGAACCATTGCCGTTATTACGATACTGTTGAAGGCTGTAATCCCGGAACTGTCGCATAATCCTGCAATCCCTCCATGCATGGCGTGCCGGCTTATCGGGCCGGCTGTGCTCTGGACAAGGTTTATTGAGCATCTCTTCCAAGTTAAAAGGAGTTTTACCCTTGTTTAAAGGCTGCCTAAAGTTTCCAACGTGAGCTTCTTCTGGGCGTTTATTCCGGTACTGACTCTTGAATCTCTTGCTATCATTGTCAGCGCTGTCTAACCCGCCATCCGCCGGCTTATGCTTCCGGTTGCTGTGTCGATCTCCTGGGCTCTCATCATGCCTCAGATGAACCGGCGTGACGCTTGGGCGAGTCTCCAGTTGCCCAATTTTGGCTTTCAACCCACTTAATTCCTTATACACCCAAGCTTGTGCTTCCTTCATCTGTTGCTGAATACTAGCTATTCTTGCGTGTAGCTCTATTAACTCTGCATTGCGTTCCACCTTTCTCTTAGCTTCCGGATTGCCAGTGATGACTCGTGATCCGTCCGTTGTAGCAAAAGCCGGGTTTTCCGGGTCGTAAGGCTCCGGATCAATGTCTCCATCAGAACAGTCCCCAAACTTCGCCTCACAAGGCGGGTGAAAAAGAGCAGTGTAACCACCCGGCTTAGACCTTGACCCGCCATTGAGAAGGGCAAGCTTACGCTCTGGGACCTGATATCCTTGCTCATTTGAATGGAATTCCATCCCCTGACCTTCATGACTCTCTGGCTTAGAGTAAGGCTTGACGTAGCCCCCAAGCCCGCCGTTCTGAAGCCGGTAGGTCGACTCCGTCTCTTCATTCAAGGATCCAACCTCTGAGCAGATGAGAGTTTCCTTCCGCGACACAAAATCTCCAAGCTCCGTGCCTCGGGTTAAGTCGACGAAGGTATGCTTCTTGTCCGGGTTAGCACGGATAGTTTGCACGCGCCGGGCGGTTTGATCCCGCCGGGTGGGTTGCTTGCGTCGGGCAGGCTCGTCGATGTTGTTGCAGATGTCTGGCCCAGATTCAGATCCGCCAATCTTTCCGATGAAGACTTGGTCTTCGCCGAAGGGGACCCGGGAACCATACTCGATTGAGTCGGCCTCGGGGACCCGGCCGGTGTCGTCGATGTAAAGCTTTCCATGTCGACTCTTAGTCATCTCACCAACAACGTCCCCTCGCTCCCAGAGAGAGAACCCTTTGAGAACTCAACACCATCAAGCGCTAGCCCCACGGTGGGCGCCAACTGTCATGGTTTTGTCACGGCAGATGCCCGAAGGCTTAGGTTCGAGGCCATCGCTAAAGAGGTGGACTCAAAGGGGTTAAACGGGACAAGGGACACGAGTTTACCCAGGTTCGGCCCCTCACGGTGGAGGTAAAAGCCTACGTCCTGCTTGTATTGTATTGACTGTAGTATCGATTACAAAGGGGCGGCTTGCTTGCCCTAACTCTCAATTGCTTGATCTCTCTAGCCATAAGGCTTGTCTGTCTTTCTTAACTTGTCTAACCCGCCGCAGGAGCTCACCTTTATATACATAGGTAGAAACCCTGGGCTTACAAGAGTCCGGGTCAGGTTACACAACGTAACCGACCCCGGTTCTACTTTCCTAGTCTTACCAGATAAGTCATCACGTGGCGGCTTACCCTTTCGGGCCTTGAGTCGCCACCAGGCTTTGGGCCTTCAACTGGCCCACCTGTAAGCCGTCGTCTTCACGTCTTACCTTCCTAGGCCTGCTTAGGCTCTTGCACTATGAGTCGCCAACCGGTGTAACCCGGCCGCTTAAGGGCGGGTCATACCATGGGGTTATATCCCCAACAAGCAGGCCGAAGAAATTGAGAGTTTGAAGAATCAATTGGCCCAGGCCCAAGGAGAGAACCAGAATCTAGAGAGGGGCATGTTCGGTAAGTGTGATTCTATCATCCGAATTTATTTCCTATGCATGAAGCATAACACACATGCCGTAACTCATGTATAGGTCTACTATCTGGGCGACCCGAAGAAGAGTTCGGATCATACCAGGGAAACCTTATGAAAGAGTTGTCTGTCCTTCATGAGCGGGCTCGGAAGGCCATGAAGAACATGTTGAAAGCATTGTGGCCCGCCGAGCAACCTCCGGAGGGGATGACCGAACTAGTCGATCGGTTCAAGGGAGCCCGAAGTAGGTTCGAGCTGTGGAAGACATCGGCCTGTCGAGAGGGAGCACGAGAGGCGTGGGCGATGATCAAGACCCGCTATACCGGACTTAACCCCGAGCGTATGGCTCAGGTTGGGCCAGTAGGGCCAGATGGACAAGAAGTGCCGCTCCACCTGGTATACGACCAAGTGATGCCTGCCGCCCGTCTCTCACAAGAAGATTGCTCCCTGGACACCATAATCGACAATCTCGATAGGCAGCCAGATGTATGATTATATGTAGCTATGTACTAATAATCGAGGAACTACTCCGTCCATGTTGTAAACTTTGTCTTAACCGGCCATCGGCTTCGGCCTCCCGCGCTAAGAGCTTGGGAGTGTTCCATGTAAATTATCACCCTAGGGGGAGTGAATTATGTTCGGGGAACCAGGCAATCCGGCCATGTGGTGCAAACAGACAGAAAGCACACAGGGAGATATGTTATATTACTGCTTAGCGTAAGAAACATCTTCCGAAGAAAATAGTACCCCTATCGATACCTTTCTTCAGGGTGCTACGTAAATTGTAGGCAAAAGGCCGTATACTGTTAGTATGCGACTAAGGGCTTGTGTGAGAGAAGAAGCCCGAGTAATGGTCATAACGACCACAGTCTTATTAGTTGATTCCGTCATAGTCGATCAATTTTCTACTGAAGATAGCTAGATTTTGGCTTCACCCGTCTGAGGTACGTATTCGGATGACCCGGCCGTAACAATCGCAGAGGTGCTCCCTTTACCCTCTAGCCGAACAATCGGGAACGTAGAGGGTAACCACAGGAGCGAGGCAACCCAGCTTGGCAAAGTCTTAGTTCGAATTTATGCATATGATGGCTTAAAAACGACAAGGAAAACATGGCGTACACAATAGGTGTGAATAAATGCTTATAATTTGAAAGCCCGGCTTCGGAAATAAGCCCCCAGGTGCTGTGTTCGGATTTAACACTTAAGGGTGTAGGCCGAAAATCTTAGTATAAGATCGGTTGAGCCGAACATAGAGTTGGAAAGAAAAGGAAAGAAGTCAAAACCTGCCAAAAATCAAGGTGGGAGGGAAAGGAAACAACAAAGAAAAGAAAGAAAAGAGGAGGGTAAAGAGTATGACGACACCGGTCTAGCCGTAGAAGCGCCGAAGACGAGCTGCGTTCCATGGGTTTGGTTCAAGGCGATTGTCCGACGGGTTCCGAAGGCGATACGCCCCTCCTGCGAGTACTTCGTCAATTATGAAGGGGCCCTCCCATTTGGGCTTGAGTTTATGCTTCTGCTTCTCCGGGAGCCGCAGAACGAGTTCGCCCATGTTGTATGCCTGTGCCCTGACCTCCCTGCTCTGGTAACGTCGGGCCTGCTGTTGATAAAAGGTAGAGCGGGCCCGAGCTATGTCGCACTCCTCTTCCAAGGCGTCTAAGTCGTCTTTCCGATCTAACTCGGCTTCCCTTTCTTCGTACATGCGCACCCTTGGCGCATCATGAATAATGTCGCAGGGGAGGACTGCTTCTGCCCCATAGACCATGAAGAACGGCGTATATCCCGTCGATCTATTCGGGGTGGTGCGCAGGCCCCATAGAACGGAGTCGAGCTCCTCAACCCAATGACAGTCGGACTCGTGAACAGACCGGACCAAACGTGGCTTAATGCCACTCATAATGAGGCCGTTTGCTCGTTCGACTTGTCCATTGGTCTACGAATGCTAAACCGATGCGTAATCGAGCTTAATGCCCATTTTTGCGCACCAGTCTTTGACCTCTTGGGCCATGAAATTGGATCCATTGTCCGTTATGATACTGTGCGAAATGCCGTAACGGTGTACCACGCCGGATATAAAGTCGATTACTGGTCCGAACTTGGCTGACTTGACAGGTTTTGCCTCTATCCATTTGGTGAATTTGTCCACCATGACCAGCAGGTATTTATTTTTCTTGGTCCCCCCTTTAAGTGGTCTGACCATATCCAGCCCCCAGACCGCGAAGGGCCAGGTAATCGGAATAGTCCGAAGTGTTGTTGGGGGCATGTGACTTTGATTTGCGAAAAGTTGGCACCCCACGCAGTGCTTGACAAGCGACTGGGCGTCTGTCCGAGCTATGGGCTAGAAAAAACCAGCCCGGAAGGCCTTGCAGACCAAGGCTCTTGCTGCGGCGTGATGGCCACCCATCCCTGCGTGGACTTCGGCTAAGAGCTGCCGACCTTCTTCCTCAGATATGCACCGTTGTAGTATTCTGGTGGTGCTTTTCTTGTATAACTCACCCTCGTGTACTTTGTAGGCTTTGGATCGCCGAATTATGCGTCACGCCTCCGTCTGATCGTCGGGGAGTTCCTTGCGAAGAAGGTAGGCGAGGAAGGGCTCGGTCCATGGCGCGATTACTGCCTTGACCTCGTGAGTCGAAGGCGTTTCGTCCATGACGAAGCCGCCAATGATTTGATCGTCTGGTTTGTTTGTAGGGTGAACAACCTCGTCTGCACTGGTTAGATCGGCGCCCTTGTGATCGTCCTGCCAAACCACAGATGGCTTAAAGAGCCGTTCCAAGAAAGGGTTTTTTGGGATAGGGTCGCGTTTGGCCCCCAGGCGAGCCAGTATGTCGGCGGCTTGGTTGTTGTCTCTAGCGACGTGATGGAATTCCAGCCCTTCGAACCGTGCGGATATCTTGAGGACAGCATCTCGGTATGCCGCCATCTTCGGGTTTTTGGCATCAAATTCGCCGTTGATTTGGGAGATGGCCAAGTTGGAGTCTCCCCGTACCTCCAGCCGGCGTATGCCCATTGATGCTGCCATCCGAAGACCGTGCAATAGTTCTTCGTATTCGGCTGCATTGTTGGAATCGGCATACATGATCTGCAACACATATCGGACGTTGTCGCCAGTGGGGGATGTGAGGATAACCCCAACCCTTACTCCGGCCAAAGTTTTAGAACCATCGAAGTACATTGTGCAGTGGGAGTATGTACTATATTCCCTTGGGAGTTCGGCCTCTGTCCATTCGGCGAGGAAATCTGCCAATACTTGAGACTTGATAGCTCGTCTTGGATTGTAAGCGATTTCAAAGGGAAGGAGCTCAATAGCCCATTTAGCTATTCGGCCGGTGGCATCCCTGTTGTTGATTATATCGTTCAGGGGCACTTCGGATGCCACCGTGACCGAACATTCTTGAAAATAGTGCCTGAGTTTCCGCGATGCCATACAGACTGTATAGGCTATCTTCTGATAGTGCGGGTATCTTGACTTGCATTGCGTTAGTACTTCTCACACGTAATATACCGGCTTCTGTATCCGAAATTTGTGTCCCTCCTCCTCTCATTCGACGACGAGCACTGCTCTAACGACTTCGTTGGTGGCCGATATGTACAATAACATGGGCTCACCCGCGCCTGGTGCTGTGAGTATGGGGTTACTTGCCAGGAGTGTCTTGATTTCTTCCAACGCGGCCTTTGCTTCATCGATTCATTCGAAATTCTTCGTCCATTTCAGCAATTTGTAGAGCGGTAAAGCCTTTTCACCGAGGCGGGAGATAAAGCGGCTTAGTGCCGCCACACAACCGGCCAACCTCTGGACGTGCTTTAGCTCTGTGGGAATTGCAAGCTCCGATAGGGCGCGGATTTTAGCCGGATTCGCTTCTATTCCTCTATGGGAGACGATGAATCCGAGCAATTTACCAGCGGGAACTCCGAATACGCATTTCTCCGGATTGAGTCGTATGTCGTACTCGCGTAGGCTGGCAAAGGTTTGCCTTAGGTCGTTGATCAGATGGCTGACGCGTTTTGGTTTTGATTACCACATCATCTACGTATGCCTCGACTGTTTTACCGACTTGTTTGGCGAGACAAGTCTGGATCATGCGCTGGTACGTAGCCCTAGCATTTTTTAGCCCGAAGGGCATAGTGTTGAAGCGTAATGGCCCGTAAGGGGTGATGAATGCTGTTGCCGAGGAAACACAACGAGTCGTGTCCGGCTGTGGCATCAATAATCTAGGCCATGCGTGGTAGGGGAAAAGGGTCCTTAGGGCAGGCCTTGTTGAGGTCTTTGAAGTCGGCACACAGTCGCCAGGATTTATCTTTCTTTGGTACCATAACCAGGTTTGCCAACCATTCGGGGTGTTTAATCTCCCGGATGAATCCGGCCTGTAGCAGGTTAGCTAGTTCTTCACCCATAGCTTGCCGTTTGGGCTCGGAAAAGCGGCGTAGGGTCTGCTTGACGGGCTTAAAGCCGGTGATGATGTTCAGGCTATGTTCGGCCAGCCGCCGTGGGATTCCGGGCATATCAGAGGGGTGCCAGGCGAAGATGTCCCAGTTTTCTCGTAAGAATGTTCGCAGCGCTTCGTCCACTACGGGATCGAGCTGAGCTCCGATGGACGCTGTCTTGTTGGGGTCCATCGGGTGTACCTGAAATTTAACAACTTCCTTTGCCGGTTTAAAGGACGTGGGTTTGGGCCTTTTACTGAGGATCACATCGTCCCTATCTACTGTTGACCGAAGTGCGGTCAGCTCTTCTGCCGCAAAGGTCTCATCTAGAGCCTCGAGGGCAAGCGCTGCTGTTTTGTTTTCGGCCTGTAGGGCTATATTCAGATCACTGGTGGTTGTGATCACTCCGTTTGGTCCTGGCATCTTAAGTTTCATATACCCGTAATGTGGTATAGCCTGGAATTTTGTGAAGGCGTCACGCCCCAACAAGGCGTGGTAGCCGCTGGGGAAGGGCACGATATGGAAGAGGAGTTCTTCGGATCGGTAGTTGTCGGGCGTGCCGAACACTACGTCCAGGGCGATACGTCCTGAACAGCGCGCCTCTTTCCCCGGGATGATTCCCCGGAAAGTTGTGTTGCTATGCTCGATGCGAGATCGGTCGAACTGCATTTTATCTAGGGTGTCTTCGTAGATCAGGTTTGAACCACTGCCGCCGTCCAAGCACCATGTGTAACCTGAAGCCATCAATGATGGGGTTCAGGACTAGTGCGGCCGGTGAATGACCTGGAAGAATGGCTGGTCGGTCAGTATCTCCAAAGGTAATGGGTATGTCTGCCCATGCACTTGTTGCTGCCACATGGTATATCTGCTCGAGTTCTCTAAGAGCTCTTTTCCTCTTATTCCTCGAAGGGAACATTTCGTAGATCGTCAGGACTTCGGCGTTATATTCTGGTGGCGATGTGGAGTGCCTGTTCAGCAGTGGTGCCTCAAGAATGGCTTCACCGCTTTTTGCAATCTGCCTGATGACCCAGCAAGCTCTAAGGCTGTGAGTCGGAGCTGTGTTTAGTAATACGGAGTGTATAGGGTAAGTTGATCCAGTAGTCCGTCAAGGACGGTACTGTCCCCTGAAAGGGCCTGTTTCTCTTTTTGGCGGCTCAAATTTGGCTGGCCGCTTCAGAGGTATCCTCTTTTTCCGATCTCCTCTAGGGTATTCGGTAAAGATTGGTTCCGACAACAGCCGCTCGGCTTGCCAAGCGCTTTCCATGGCACAATATTTTTGTACCAAAACTGATAGCTCGGTGAAATCACGAATGTGCCGGCGCGCCAGGGCATTGAGAATCCCTTCGTCAAGGCAGTTGCGATTGAAGGTTGCCATTATCTCTTGATCACTGAGGCCCCGTACTTTGTTTCTAGCGAGGAGGAGTCTGGCCCAGTAATGATGAACCGATTCTCCTGGTGACTGCTTAATGTCCCGTAAGTCCGAAGACTTGGGGTCTTCTGCGATGCTTGAGTGATCGGCTTGGGAGGTGGGTGGGGAAAGATCTGACTCCACGCCACGGTGGGAGTTCGGAATAACGGACTCCGAACTGTGTGATAAATCAGGGACCAATTCCGGTCTGTCTCCGGAGCGAACTCTAGAGTCTGGGTTGCGGGCGGGGGCTCGGTGATCGGAGACTGGGGTATAAACCATTTTTAGTTCCGGTCGCTGGGAGGACGAGCCCCCAGCCGGACACTCGACAGTGGTGACAAGATGGGTGACCGTGGGGATGTGAATCTCCCTATCGTCGGGTTTAAGCCCGAGCCGGTCATAGACCGGGAATTGGTCATCAGTCATACGCATGGTCTCGATTCGATCAAACAGCTCATTCAGGAACGAGGCGATGGTAGGATGCGTGTCGCTAAAGCGAGTGGGGTCGGTATGCGGCGTCGCAGTTCCGGAGTCGCACGAAAGCGGACCCAGGTCCTGCTTAACAATGGCAGATCCGGTTACAACGACCGGATTGGGCGGTCCAGGCGGCCCGGGGATAACGACCTCCTCATCGGAGGCGAGGCCCGATGTCTCCGGCGTCGAGGCGTCGGGATCTGCGGGCTTCTCCGTGGGAGTTGAGGGTTCCACCAGGACGAGTTCTCCCCATGAATCAGCGGCGAACTCTAAGGTTCCGAACCTGATTCCTTGATCGGGGGAAAAGTTTCCGATCCGGCCTAGGTGGCTGATCGGGCAAGCGCGCGACGAGATGTTGCCGCTTGGGAGGATCTGATTCGGGGCGAGAGTCCCCTGAGTGCAGATCTCACTGCTTGTGGTGAGGTGAGCCATCGACTCCTATGGCGATCACAATGGAACTCTCAATGAAAGCACCAATGTCGGTGTCAAAACCGGCGGATCTCAGGTAGGGGGTCCCGAGCTGTGAGACTAGAATCGATGGTAACAGGAGACGAGGGGGACAAGGTTTTACCCAGGTTCGGGCCCTCCTATGGAGGTAATACCCTACGTCCTGCTTGATTATATTGATGATATGAGGATTACAGAGTTGATCTACATCGAGATCAAGTAGCTAAAACCCTAGATGAGTTCTGTCGCCCTACAACCTAAAACCCTCCGGCTTATATAGACGCCGAGGGTACCTAAGGTTTACACATAGTCGGTTACACGTCGAAGGGATAAACATGCCTATTCACTACTTTAAACGTGGAGAATACGCGACAATTCTAGAAGCTTCCTTCCTGGAGTCAGGATCTTCGATCAATCCAGTACCCGGCAAACGGCCCATATAGTCCGGCCCATAAGAAGCAGGTCGGCTATCCGAGGACCCCTGAAACCAGGACTCCCTCAGCAAGTAAAGGTGGGTTTCTCTTGATCAGATTGTGACACAGGTATTTGAGAGAAACCAGAATATCCGTCCAGAAAACAAAAGTGTGTGTGCTTAGATAATCTTTCTAGCATTTGATCAATGAAAGGCAGAGGGTAATGATATTTTCTAGTAGCTTTATTTAATTTTCTAAAATCAATTACCATTCTATAGCAAGTGACAATTCTTTGTGGAATGAGTTCATTTTTATTATTAGGAACAACGGTAATACCTCCTTTCTTAGGGACACAATGAACGGGACTTACCCATCTACTATCATCTATGGGATAGATTATACCTACTTCCAGAAGCTTTAATATTTCAGTTCTTACCACTTCTTTCATCTTAGGATTTAATCGCCATTGATGATCAACAACGGGTTTAGCATCAGGTTCCATATTAATCTTGTGCTGACATACAGTGGGACTAATGCCCTTAAGATCATCAAGAGTATATCCAATAGCAGCCCGGTGCTTCGTTAGAACTTTTAATAACCTATCTTCTTCATGTTCTGAACGGTTAGCACTAATAATAACATGATATATCTTTTTCTCATCAAGATAAGCATACTTCAAAGTGTCAGGCAATTGCTTTAATTCAAACACAGGATCACCTTTAGGTGGAGGAGGACCTCCAAGAGTTTCAATAGGCAAATTGTGTTTCAGGAGAGGTTGTTGTTCAAAGAAAATTTGATCTATTTCATTTCTTTCATGCAAGTGCATATCATTTTCATGGTCAGGAAAATATTGTTCTAATGGATCAGTAGGAGGCATGGAAATAGAAGCAAGACCAATTATTTCATCCTTACTAGATAACACTTTATCATGAGGTTGTCTACTAAACTTGGAAAAATTAAGCTCATGAGACACACCACCAAAACTGACACCGGCAGTTTGTTTTTCACAATCTATCTTAGCGTTGACAATGCTCAAGAAAGGTCTACCAAAGATAAGGGGACAAAAGTCATCCTGTGGGAATCCAAGAACAAGAAAATCAGTAGGGTATTTTACTTTCCCACACAAGACTTCAACATCTCTAACAATCCCAAGTGGTGTGATGGTGTCTCTATTAGCAAGTTTAATAGTAACATCAATGTCTTGTATTTCAGTAGGTGCTATTTCATTCATAATTTCTTGGTATAAGGTAAAAGGGATAGCACTCACACTAGCACCCAAATCACATAAACCATGATAGCAATGATCTCCTATTTTGACTGAGACAACAGGCATGCCTTCTATGGGTCTATGTTTATCTTTTTCATCAGGTTTGGCAATTCTAACAGCTTCATCACAGAAGTAGATAACATGCCCATCAATATTTTCTACCAAGAGACCCTTAACCATAGAAACACTAGGTTCTACTTTAATTTGCTCAGAGGATTAGGTGCTCTAATATTACTCTTACGAACCACAGTTGATACCTTAGCATGTTCCTTTATCCTAACGGGGAAAGGTGGTTTTTCAATATAAGTGGTAGGCACAACTGGATCAACATTGTAAATGATGTTTTCATATTTAGCTATGACCGGTTCTTTAATTTCTTATTTAATAGGGGGTGATATTTAAACCACTTATCCTTAGGGATATCAACGTGAGTAGCAAATGCTTCACAGAAACATGCTACTATGTCAGAGTCAAGTCCATATTTAATGCTAAACCTGTGAAAAGTATCGGTGTTCATAAAAGATTTAACACAATCAAACTCAAACTTTATACCTGACTCATTACCTTCGTTGAGTTCCCAATCTTCAGAGTTGCGTTTAATTCTTTCTAAGAGATCCCACTTGAATTCAATAGTCTTCTTCATATAAGAACCAGCACAAGAAGTATCGAGCATGGATTGATCATTATGAGAAAGCCAAGCATAAAAATTCTGAATGATAACTTCTCTCGGGATATCATGATTGGGGCATGAATATAACATTGACTTAAGCCGCCGCCAAGCTAGAGCGATGCTTTCTCCTTCACGATGCCAAAAATTATATATATAATTCCGATCACGATGAACTAGATGCAAGGGATAAAACTTTTGGTGGAATTCCAATTGCAAACGATTCCAGTACCATGATCCAAGATCATCACATATCCTATGCCATGCCAATGCCTTTCCCTTCAAAGATAAAGGGAAAACCTTCTTCTTAGCTTCATCTCCGGGTAAACCTGCAAGCTTAAATAATCAACAAATTTCGTTCACATATAATAGGTGCATATTAGGATGTTCAGTCCCATCTCCTGCATAAGGTTTAGCAAGCAGTTGTTCTACCATACCCGAAGGAATTTCATAACCAATATTTTCAGTAGGTGCAGTGGGTTGAGGGGCAACTAATTGTGGTTCCGGTCGAGGTGAAGATACCCCGAACAAACCCCTCAAAGGATTGTTTTCCATAGTAGCAAGTAGCAATAAATTTCAGCACGTAGTATAAGTTTTTTCCTTACCGATTTCCACTTACCAAGAGCGCTTCAATCCCCGGAAACGGCGCCAGAAAAGAGTCTTGATGACCCAAAAGTATAGGGGATCAATCGTAGTCCTTTCAATAAGTAAGAGTGTCAAACCCAACGAGGAGCAGAAGGAAATGACAAGCGGTATTCAGCAAGGTAATTTCTGCAAGCACTGAAATTGTAGGTAACAGATAGTTTGATAGCAAGATAATTGGTAATGAGCAAGTAACAGTAACGGTAAATAAAGTGCAGCAAGGTAGCCCATTCCTTTTGTGGCAAAGGACAGGCCAGAACAGTGTCTAGTAATAGGCAAAGTGTTCTTGAGGGTACACGGGATTTTCATCTAGTCACTTTTATCATGTTGGTTTGATTCGTGTTCGCTACTTTGATAATTTGATATGTGGGTGGACTAGTGCTTGGGTTCTGTTCTTACTTGAACAATCTCCCACTTATGATTAACCCCCTCGCAAGCATCCGCAACTACGAGAAAAGTATTAAGATAAAATCTAACCATAACATTAAACGTTTGGATCCAAATCAGCCCCTTACGAAGTAGCGCATAAACTAGGGTTTAAGCTTCTATCACTCTAGCAACCCATCATCTAATAACTACTCCACAATGCATTCCCTTAGGCCCATGAATGGTGAAGTGTCATGTAGTCGACGTTCACATGACACCACTAAGGGAATCACAACATACATATCATCAAAATATCGCATATCAAATTCACATGATTACTTGCGACATGACTTCTCCCATGACCTCAAGAACAGAGGAAACTACTCACAAATAATAATCATGCTCAAGATCAGAGGGGTATTGAATAGCATAATGGATCTGAACATATAATCTTCAACCAAATAAACCATATAGTAATCAACTACAAGATGTAATCAACACTACTAGTCACTCACACATACCAATCTGAGGTTCCGGTACAAAGATTGACCACAAGAGATGAACTAGGGATTGAGAGGACATGGTGCTGTTGAAGATGTTGATGAAGATTGGCCTCCAAAAGATGAGAGGGGTGTTGGTGATGATGATGGCTTCGATTTCCCCCTCCGGGAGGGAAGTTCCCCCAGCGAAATTGCTCCGCCGGAGGGCAAAAGTGCTCCTGCCATAGTTCCGCCTCGAGACGGCAGCGCTCCATCCCAAAAGTCCCCCCTTATTTTTTCTAGGTCAAAAGTGATTATATACCAGAACATGGGCACCGGAGGTGGGCCGAGGAGGGCACAACCCACCAGGGCGCGCCCAGGGGGGCCTGGCGCGCCCTGGTGTCTTGTGCCCACCAGGGTGGCCCCGTCCGGTAGTTCTTTGCTCCAGTATTTTTTATTAATTCCAAAAATAATCTCCGTAAATTTTCAGCTCCATTAGAGATGTGCGGAATAGGTATCTCTGATGTGCTTTTTTCAGGTCCAGAATTCCAGCTACATGTATTCTCCCTCTTTGTGTAAACCTTGCATATTATGAGAGAAAAGGCATTAGAATCACTCCCTAAGGCATTATTATTCAAGAAAACATAATAAATAACAGTAGGAAATCATGATGCAAAATGGACATATCACCATACTCAAAAGATATAAGTGAAGTGCAATGAGCATTCTATAAATCAACTATGGACTATCTCATACCAGCATGGTGCATAAAAGAAAAGTGAAAACTAAACACAAAGGACACTCCAAGATTTACACATATCACATGAACGAAACGAAAACGAAAACATATCGATACTTGTTGAAGAAAGATGGGAGTCCTTTCGGGGCATCCCCAAGCTTAGACGCTTATGTCTCCTTGTATATTTACTTGGGGTGCCTTGGGCATCCCCAAGCTTGAACTTTTGCCTCTCCTCCGTCCCCTCACATCGAGACCTCCTCGATCTTTGAACACTTCATCCACACAAAACTTCATAGAAACTGGTGAGATCCGTTAGTATAATAAAGCAAATTACTACTTTAAGTACTGTTGCAAACCCATTCATATTTTATGTTTGCATTATACCTGCTTTATTATAATTTCTCCATGGCTTATACCACCGATAAAATCTATAGTTTTATCAAAACAGGTAAAACAATGCATCAAAAACAGAATCTGTCTTAAACAAGACAGTCTGTAGTAATCTGAACTTTGACCACACTTCTATAACTCAAAAAATTCTAAAAAATTAGGAAGAAATAAAGCTTTTGTATAGAAATACTGTGTTAAAATTTCAGAAACTTTTGATGTTCCAGTAAAAAATGTAAATTCACGCAGTACAGTCAAAGTTTCTGTTTTTACACCGCACGTACCAACAAGCAATCTAATCATCCTAAAGGCAAATCTTGGCACATTATTTTTATAATACAATGGATTTGTACAAGGGAATAATTATTTTTGTTGAAAAGTTTCCTTGATTCTGTATTCACAAAGTTTCCATGGGCATGAACAAAGTTCAAGTCTAGCCCCCACTTCAACGATGCTCATCATCTCTCTCACTTTCACCTTTCTTTTTGTGAAGTTTTAGGTTCCCCTCTATATATTTTTTGGTTTTTAAACTTTATAAAAGAACTCAACATAATAAAGTGACTCTCTAAAACTTACGGGTTGTCTCCCTGACAGCGCTTTCTTTAGAGCCATTAAGCTAGGCATAAAGTCCTCAAGTAATGGATCCACCCGGATCCCAAGGCATATCAAAGCCAATTTTAATTAACAATGATTTGTAATTTAGTAGTGAGCAGAAAGCAACATATATCATGCAATGATGAAGTCTAACCCTCTTCCTATGCATCGGCATGTCATAAGAGAACAATTCATGCACACCAAGTAAAGGCCAATGCATAGTATAAACAATTTCTTGCAATTTTATCGTATTGCAAACATAAAGAGGTGGAGATGTAGTTCCTCTCTCATAATAATTGCAAGTAGGAGCAGCAAGCACATGCATATTATATTCATCAAAATCATCATGTGTAGTACCAAAATGCAAGCCATGAATATAATCCTTAATAAGAGCAAACTTCTCCGATATAGTGTAGTTGGTAGAATTCAAAAAGATAATAGGACTATCATGTGTGGGTGCAATAGCAACAATCTCATTCTTAACATAAGGAACTATAGCAAGTTCATCTACATATGCATAATTCATATTGGCATCATGGCCACAAGCATAGCAAGCATCATGTTCATTAAAAAGGGATATTTCAAACGAATCCAAGGGATCATAGCACTCATCATAGCATTCATCATAGCATTCATCCTTCGGTAAGAACGAAGGAAAATTAAAAAATGTATGATTTGAAGAGTTACTCTCATTAGAAGGTGGGCACGGGTAGCTAATTCGCTCTTCCTCCTTTTGTTCTTCTCTCTCCTCCTCATCTTTTTCATCTAATGAGCTCACAATTTCAGCAACTTCCTCTTCCATAGATTCCTGTAAAATATTAGTCTCTTCCAAGGCAGCAGACATTCTTTCAATAAATTCTTTAACATAAGCATTAGAAGCATAGTTTTCATCGCAATATTTGAGTACGGCAAAATTTTCAGACTTGTAAAGAGTAGCATCACACTTTTCAATCAAAGAAGCAATTTCATAAGCACCCTTAAAAGCAACAAATTTTTCAATTTGTTCAACATCAAAATAACAATAGGCTTCCTTGGCATAAGAAGATAGTATTTCATTATCATTAAACACACATTGGTAGGGAAGGTGTTTTTTAGTTTCTTCAGAACAAGAAGTAAAATCATGTAATTCACATAAATTCCAAGCATAGCAACAAAAAGTATTAATTTGATGCCACAAGAGTTTCCCTTTTTGAGATATGCACTGTCGCACATAATAAGCATGCTCATTTAATGATTTCCCTCAACTAAGCTAGTTGGGTTTTTAGCACGAGCACAAATGGATCGAAGATGATCCAAATAATATTCTTCGGTAGTACGGAACACTAGTGGTTCCTCAACTTTTGGAGCAGCGAGTACAACTATTTTTTTTTGTATTTTACGTTTCCTACCCATAACTAAAGATAGAAAACAAGAGCACAAAATAAAAACTACTTAGTGATAAAGCAAACAAGCACACACGAGAACATTCACCCCACGCTATTGCTCCCCGGCAACGGCGCCAGAAAAAGTTTTTGATAACCCACGAGTGTAGGGGATCGTTTGTAGCCTTTTTCGATAAATAAGAGTGTCGAACCCAACGAGGAGCTAAAGGTAGAACAAATATTCCCTCAAGTTCTATCGACCACTGATACAACTCTATGCACACTTTAACATTTGCTTTACCTAGAACAAGTATGAAACTATTTTGTAGATGATAGGATAGTTTGCATGAATAAAACTAGAAGTACTTTGCGGGAATAAAACTACGAGTAAATTGCAAGATAATAAAATTTAGTTGTTTAGTAGAAAGATTTTGTCAAACAAGAAGGTTATTTGTCCCAAGGCAATTGATAACTAGACCGGTAATCATTCTTGCAATTTATATGAGGGAGAGGCATGACCTAACATACTTTCAGTACTTGGATCATATGCTCTTATGATTGGAACTCTAGGAAGCATCCGCAAGTACCAAAGATCATTAAGGTAAAACCCAACCACAGCATTAAGTATCAAGTCCTCTTTACTCCCATATGCAACAACCCACCTACTCGGATCTATGCTTCTGTCACTCACACCACCCACCATAAGCAAGTTATGAACACATTGCAAAACCCTATAGCAGGGATCCCTCATGTTTGCGCGTGATTGAGGGCACCATAGGACATCACCATAATAAAATATACACCCATACGAACCACGATCATCAATTCGCCCATAGGACAAAACGGATCTACTCAAACATCATAGGATAGCCAAATATCATTGGGGAATAATATATGGAGCTGAGCACCATGTTTAAGTAGAGATTACAGTGGGGAAGGGAGGTGTTACACCGCTGCATAGAGGGGGAGAGAGTTGGTGTTGACGGCGACGAAGTTGTTGGTGTAGATCGCCGTCACGATGATTGCCCCGGCGGCGTTCCGTCACCATCGGGAGAGAGGGGGAGAGATCCCCCCTCCTTATTCTTCCTTGGCCTCCCCCCTAGATGGGAGGATAGTTCCCCCTCGGGTACATGGCATCCATGGTGGCGGAGGGGCAGTAGCCCCTCCGAGATTGGATCTCCTCTCTGTTCTCTTCTGTTTCGCGTTGTTGTTTTCTGGCCGAAAACCGTTTCTTATATTCCCGGAGATCCGTAACTCCGATTGTGCTGAGATTTTAACATGATTTTTTTTTCGTATATAAGCTTCCTTGCGCCCAAAGTAGAGCTCCAACCGACTTACGAGGTGAGCACAAGACATCACCACGTGGGTGGGCTCTCGGCCGTGCCCCGGTGTCTTGTGGTGGCTGTGGGCCTCCTTTTGTGTTGATTCACCTCCCAAAAGTCACAAATATTCCAAAAAAGTTCTCCGTAAATTTTTATTGAGTTTGGACTTCGTTTGATATGGATATTCTGTGAAAAAATATATGCAACAAACAGGAACTCGCAATGGGCACTGGATCAATATGTTAGTCCAATAAATCATATAAAATGTTGCCAAAAATATGTGAAAGTTGTATAATGTTGGCATGAAACAATCAAAAATTATAGATACAATGGAGACGTATTAATAGGCAACACATTTCATCTCCGGTCTTTGACGACAAATGCGCTAGTTTTCTCCGATCTTTGACTACACATGTGTTAAGGACAAGGTTTTCTCTTTTAAGGTTTCATGCAAACAAGTTGGTTTTCATATCCTTGACTCACGTTCGTTCAAATGCACTAGTTTCAAGTGCTATTTTCATCTTTGGGGTAATGGCAGCCCGAATTGGTGATGTGAGTTCAAGATTTGGAAGAAACAATGTGACGCCGAATGGATCTTGGTTAGTCCTTCCAAGCGACGTTCTGCTTTAGGTCTGATGGCAATGCATTCCAGACCTCAAAAATCTGCCATCAAATCTGGTTCGTCGGCTCGTAAGAAATTATCGTTTCCAACCCTACAACAATATGATGTCTGCAAAGGGTACCGCTACCCTGTCTCGCAGGATGAGATCATTGCTCTTCAGTATGCTGGGTATGATCTGCCACCGCGCGAACGTGTTCTCATCAACCCTTCACCACCAGCGGACCTCTAGTGGACTGTTGCCTCGCCGCACATTACTTTCGGAACGGTGCATCAATCTCCGCCGGCTCCTTCGGTCCGTTCGGATTTGGATGATTCGATGAGCGGGAATTCAGCACTTTCAATTCTTCGGGACTTGCATTCTGTTTCTCCTTTGATTGCGGCGGCCCACCCAAATGGGTTGGCCTTGGATCAATCTCTTCTTCACGAGCCTGGGGAGTTGAATGTTGATCATGGGCTCCAAATCCCCTCTTCACAGGAGGCCTGGGCAAATTTTGAAGAAATGGTGAATGACGTGGTAACCAGGGTTTTGACCTGTACCGGTTGCTCCCGTCAGGGCCATCTGGCTGCTAATTGCCCATCTCGGGAGACTTGCTCCTCCTGCTGCCGGGTGGGCCACACCAAATCTTGTTGTGCCTCATTTTCTCTGGCAAATGGGCTCATTTGGAAACGGAAGAGTCCCTCCCCTGTTTCGGATTTTCCGGGAACTACTGCTTGCCTCGAGGAAACCGCGCGAGTTGCAGCGCCGCACTCTCCCGTCCCATCACATTCAATCTCTCTAAGCCCTCCATCAGAGCCATCGCCATTGACACCACCACCTCCAACATCTCCTCCTCCGATGGCCAACTTCGAGCTCGAACTGGAGCGTTATGTCACTGCTGGTCACCATATCATCGACGGTGGCCCTCATCGCCTACCTCGGACCTATGTCACTCCAGTGGCTCCCATTGCCCGACAACATGAGCAATATTTGGTGGCGGAGGTGATGCCCACACCACCAGTCAATCAGATTGGACAGGTATGGCAGCAAGTCGTTGAACTCTTAAACAATAGGGGTTTTCATGTCCGCTCAGCACAACCTTGGATTGCGGGTGTGGGTCTTTTTGAGTTGAGGGATGCTGTGGAGAGATTTCCTGTTGTCTAGATGATTCTGCAAGACTTAGGGAATGATTCTTTTGTTCGTTTCATGAAGCACAATGAAGGAGAGGGTTTTCGTGGGGCTGTTGGTTTTCGTCAAGGATGCCTCATGTTTCATGGTGTTCCGCTAGATTTGCGTAACACGAAGGATTTGCGGGCTGCTGTCAATACCTTTGGTGAATTCCACCATTGGGTTAGTGATGACCCATATCTCGTGTGATCAGTGGTTTTCGACTCCTTCCCTAAAGATGCTTTAGTGCCCCGCAGTGTCGTTTTCTCTGAATATGCTGCATGGGGGGGGGGGGCGAGGGTTTCTTGGACGGCACCTCTTTATATCCTTGGAGCAAATTTTGCAGAGCAGATGCCCCAAGATGAAGACCCCATGCCCCTCAATGGAAATCCACATCCGCTGCCGGGACACCTCGTACCTGATAATCTGATATTTTCCCTTTCTCCTTATCCTGCTCTTGGATGGAATGATGTCCCCCTGCTGCCAATGCCAGAACACCATGAGGAGCCGCACGACCAACATGATGCTAATGGATGGGGCTGGCATGCTAAGTAGCCAGCTATTCAACCGAAGGAACCAGCTCAGGACCAAGAGTCCATGGTTATTGATCAGCCAAGTTCCTTTGGTTCAGTTCAGGTTGTTGGACAAGTTATGAAATAGCAGCTTAACCCAAATGAAGTACCGGTTGATCAGCACCCACCTCCAAAGTTCAACCCATTGGCTATTGTTCCCTATCAGCAGCCTATTATTTAGCCGGTGAACCTGATGATTGGTATAGTCAGGGTGGTTTATGGGCCACTATTACCCCCTGTCATGGCTTGGAGAAGGATGTTCAAGACACTGATGGATGTTTTTAATGCCTCAGTGATTCCTTGGACACTCCCCCTTGTGCCTGCTGAGCCCCGGTGCTATGCAAGCGATCCTGGTCCATTGCCTTCAATGGTATCAATTGGGTTTCTAAAATGGTCTTTCTAGTTGACATCAATTCTGCTCCCTCAACGTCGACCAGGCCACGGCCTGTCGCCAGAGCTCTTCTCAATGATGCTAGTGACACAGGAGTTCACCATGCTAACACAACTATTACTGCCGATGACCAGTCCTCTTTCTCTGCTTAGTGTGCCAGGAATCGAGTTCCTCGGAAGAAGGACACGCCCATTGTGGACTCCTCGGTTCGCAGGTGCACCCATAGCTCGGTCAAGCGAGATGGCTTCAAGCCAATTATGCATGAGCTGCCACTGCCGATACCCAAGAAGAAGAAGCCTCGATCCAAGCTGCTGGTGGAGCCGCAAGCAAGCCACAAGGAGAGTGATCAAACTGGTGACGAGCAGCAAACTAAGGAGATCCCGCCTGCAACACCTATCAGAGTGATTTAAAATGTTGGTCAGAGCTTGGGCATTGCTCCAAAAAAGCTGACGGTGGAACTTCTTATGGAAGATCGGGCCGAGTCCTCAAAGCACAATCATTATGATTAGGATGAACATCCTTGATTTGCTATAGGGGGTTTCTCTGTTGGCCCCCCCAACTGGTTATTGCTTTACACTTTATTATGTTTGTTGTTATTCTGGTTGTCCTATAATGGTGACTTTGAAACTTTATTGGTGTTGGTTGCTGTGTGACTGCACTTTTGCTGCTGTTGATTTATGTTGGTATGGATAGTCGTTCTACTAGAAGATGGCGCATCCTCTGCTGGAATGTGCGAGGGCTTAATTTTGATACGCGTCAGAGATATTTCAGGAACAAAATTGATGAAAGTTTGGCCTCTGTTGTTTGCCTTCAGGAAACAAAAGTGCAGCACATTGATCATAGAAGAATTCGAAATTTCTGCCCTAAACGTTTCGATCATTTTGCATATTGCCCCTCGATTGGAGCCTCAGGTGGTCTGATTGTTCTTTGGAATTCCTCCTTACTGAATGGAGTGTTACTTGATTCTCAAAGATTTGGCAGGATCATTTCATTCACTTCGAATCACAATAATGATAAGTGGACGTTGGTCAATGTGTATGGGCCCTGTCAAGGTGAAGCCAGGGACCTTTCTGTCAGTTGGGTATAGAACCTGCATATACCTATTGATGAAAACTGGTTGCCGCTTGGAGACTTCAATTTTATTAGGTCCACTTCAAATAGAAATCTCCCTGGTGCACATGTTAATGACATTTTCATTTTCATTGAAATTACAGGCCATCTCGATCTTCTTGAGTTACCCCTTAAAGGAAGATCATATACATGGTCGAACATGCAAGATACCCCTCTTCTGGAGAAATTAGATTGGTTCTTCACCTATGCCAATTGGATTTCTTGTTAACCCCTTACACAGGTGTTACCTTTGGCCAAAACTGCATCAGATCATGTGCCCTGTGTGGTGACCATCAACACAACCATCCCCAAGAGCAATCTTTTCCGTTTTGAGAACTATTGGTTTGAACTTGATGGTTTTCTGAAGTGTGTGGAGAAATCTTGGAAGGTCCCCTCCAGGAAAGGCCATATAATTGCAATCATAATGGATAAATTTAAATCTTTGAGGCAGGCCCTCAAGAGATGGCAGACTGGTTTATCAAAGATCAAAACTCTGATAGGCAAATGCAATCAAGTGATTTTGCTCCTGGATAATCTTGAGGAATTGAGACCTCTTTTCAGGCCTGAGGCTAATTTCAGGGTGATTGTGAAACTGCATTTGGAACATCTATTACATTTGCAGTTCCTGTACTGGAAGAACAGGGCAACTATTAGGACCATCAAAGTGGGAGAGGAAAATACTAAATTCTTTCATGCTATGGCTACTGAAAGATATAGAAGGAATTCCATTTCTTCCCTGAAGCTTGAGGATGGAACTGTCAATACTGATCATGAGAAAATTGTTGCGAGCTTTTGGGCAACTTTCAAAGCCAGGATGGGGCAATCACAAGGAATCAATCTTGCTTTTGACCTACATTCCCTGTTACACAGGGTGGATGGTCTGGATGATCTTACCTTGCCTTTTACCAAGGAGGAGATGGATAGGACTGTTAAGGAGATGCCCATAGACAAGGCACCAGGCCTTGATGGCTTTAATGGATTGTTTTTTAAGAAGTGTTGGCACATCATCTGTGAGGACTTCTACACACTTGCAAATGTTTTCCATGCTGGATCTGCTATGCTAGAAAATATGAATTACTCATATATCGCACTAGTCCCTAAAAAGGGCTCCACTGAGCAGGTTGGAGACTTCAGGACAATTTCCTTAACTGGGATGGGTTTGAAATTTCTCTGTAAGATGACTGCTAATAGGTTTCAGTTGCAAATCATGAAGTGCAATCATAAAAATCAGTATGGGTTCATTAAATCCAGAACAATCCAGGACTGTGTTGGTTGGACTTTGGAGTACCTACATGAGTGTCACCAGTCAAAAAGGCCCATTGTTATCCTTAAACTTGACTTTGAGAAGGCTTTTGATTCCCTTGAGCATGAGTTCATTTTCCAATCCGAAAGCACAAGGGTTTTCATGATAAATGGATCCTTTGGGTCAAACAACTGCTTTCCTCAGGCTCCTCCTCGATGCTGCTAAATGGGGTCCCTGGCAGGAAATTTATGTGTAAAAATGGTGTGAGGCAGGGTGATCCTATGTCACCTTTATTATTTGCCATTGCTGCACATTTCCTGCAGACTTTAGTTAATGATTTGCTGTTGAAGGGAAAGATTGAGCTACCAATTCCTTGTCATGACAAGGACTTCCCAATTTGTGCAATATGCAGATGACACCCTTATTATCATGCCTGTTGTGGAGTCACAACTACTAGAATTAATGGGCATGCTGCTCATGTTTTCTCTATCTACTGGACTTCACATTAATTACCATAAATCTGATATGCTCCCAATTAATGTGAACCAAGATGAGTTGGATGCAAAGTAGGTACCTTGCCCTTCACTTATTTGGGCTTGCCTGTTGGTACCACCAAGCCAAGGATTGTTGATTTAATGCCTCTAGTGGATAATATGGAAAGGAGGCTGTCTACAAGCTCTTCATTCCGGGCCCAGGGTGGTAGATTGCAATATCTAAACTCTGCTTTCTCTTCAGTTCCAATTTTCTTCCTCTGTAGCTTGGACATACCCCCAGGTATTCTCAAGCAATTAGAGAGAATTCAAAGATAGTGTCTTTGGAGAAGGAATGGTCAGGACCAAGCTTCAGCTCTTGCTGCCTGGGATTTCGTATGCAGACCCAAGAAAAAAAGTGGGCTTGGAATTCTGAATCTGCTGTGCAGAATGATGCTTTGCTGCTCAAGCATGCTGATAAATTCTTCAACAAGGCTGATGTGCCTTTGGTTAATCTGATATGGAACACATATTATCATGACACAGTGCCACAAGGTACATCTTGGTGCAGATCTTTTTGGTGGAAGGATATTTGCAAGAGAATTGATAGTTTCAGGGCTGTTACTTACATAGAACCAAACAAAGGAGACACCTTCCTCTTTTGGTCAGACTCATGGATGGTGGGAAACTCCAAGATGCCTTTAGCACATAGGTTTTAGAGATTATTCTCTTTTGCAATTGATACCTTCTCCATAGCTGAGGAGGTATTTTGTGCTTTTGAAGATAATGACATGACCAGATTATTTCATCTACCACTATCTGAAAGAGCTTTTGAAGAATTACAAACGGTAGAACACCTACTCTAGAACTTACACAGGGACCAATCAGTGGATGATGTCTGGTTGTGGAGTGAAGATGGAAAAGGTTACTCTGCAAAGAAATTTTACATGCATGTTCATCAGCCAATCACTCCCAACCCTTTACTCAATTGGATCTGGAAGAGTTGTTGTACCATGAAAATCAAAGTTTTTGCATGGATGTTAATTATGGATAGGTTGAATACCCAGGATATGCTCGAGAGAAGGCACTGGAATGTCTCTGAATCTAATTTGTGTGTCCTATGCCATGCAAGGATTAAAGAAGACAGTGACCATTTATTCTTCACTTGCATGTTCAGCACCAGAGTTTGGAATTATCTACAAATCCAATGGAAGGGGAACTCCATGTGGGATATTTCCATAGGAGCAAGAAGAGATTTTCACCAACCTTTCTTCACTGAAGTGGTTTTCACTGCTTGCTGGAACATCTGGACCACTAGAAATGCTAGAGTCTTTCGGAATGAGCGCCCTAGTTTCAAC
This sequence comes from Elymus sibiricus, assembly GCA_039707655.1. Classification (NCBI taxonomy): domain Eukaryota; kingdom Viridiplantae; phylum Streptophyta; class Magnoliopsida; order Poales; family Poaceae; genus Elymus; species Elymus sibiricus. The sequence goes on along the minus strand of CM077665.1, from coordinate 211,212,086 downwards.
AGATGGAAGGCTAACTTTATTCATGACATTTCCTTACTAGCTCATAGGATTAAGGCCAGTTTTAGGGATGATCTTTTAAAGTGGGTGTCTTTTTACCCCCTTAAGGTTAGTTTATCTTCAGAGCCTCCTTTGTAACCTTCAAACTTAGTCTGTGCATTGTAGATCTGTGCTATGGAATAAAAGAAAAGGCTGTGGGGGTGTTTTCCCCTACAGTAGTCGGTCAAAAAAAATTATAGATATGATGGAGAAGTATCAGTTTTCCATGCAGCTTGTGGCTAGTTTGTGATGGATGAGTTGGAGCACCCCGACAGGGTTAAATCTTTTGGAAAGCCATGCCCGCGGTTATGTGGAAACTTGGAAATTTGTTTAACATCCGGTCATAGAAAACTTAAAGTAAATCAAATAAAATACGCCAACCTTGTGCGTAACCGTGACTGTCTCTTCTCGTGTGTTTTGAACCGAGAGAGAACACGGTGGGGTTATGTTTGACTCGTAAGTAGGTGTTCAGGATCACTTAGTAATCATTACTAGTTCACGTCCGTTTATGCGTAGATCACCCTTCTTATTCTTGTACTCATAAGTTAGCCACTCAAATAAATGCTTAGTGCTTGTTGCAGCATACCACTTAACCATATCTCACCCATTAAGCTTTGCTAGTCTTGATACCCTTGTAAATGAGATAGTTGAGTCCTTGTGGCTCACAGATTACTTCAACAATAGTTGCAGGTACATCTAATGCGATGCCTTGACGGGATGTGGCACCCAGGCTCAGAGAGGACCGGAACGCCCCGTATTCCAGCCCAAGGACAAGTCTTCTGGAATATGGCACTGTTGGCATAGAACAAATCAACTCTTTATTACCATGGAAAAGGGTTACAAGGGTACATGGATTACATCGGCACGACGAGGCTACGCCTGCCTAGAGTAGCTCTATGCTAACAGCGGAACGACCTGAGGAAGTGGAGTAACTCTCGGCAGCTGAACAACAGCGGCGGTGATGGACTCCACTCCACAGGGACTCTGGCTAGAACACTTATCCTAGCTCGCGCACTCAGTATCTTCGACAAGCAAGCAAACCTGACCTGCAAACTGGCATGATACGCCAGGTGAGTACTTTGAATGTACTCGCAAGCTCATGACAACCAAACAATGCAGCAAACAATAGCATGGCAATTATCATATTAAATGCATAAGTAGTTTACTTACTGTTACCAGTCACCAACTTACTCATTTCCGGGTTGTCCCACAACCCTCGGAATACTCACTGAGTACTTCCGACCACAAGACGAGTTCTTCCATCATTACTAACACTGTTACAGTTGACCACCTAGTGAGGTCTGGACGGGCTGTCCAATACCGTGGACGCGGCTATTCGAATAGATTTTACGCTCTGCAGAGGTTGAGCACTTTACCCACACCATGAAGCACCTGGCCTCGTGATATCACTTGGGTGGACCAGCGTTGCTTCAACAAAACCTGCCTGACCCCTGACTCTTTCATCGTACCACCGGCACTCATCCTCCCCCGGAGGCATGCCCTGGGTGGCCCCTGTGTCCTCATGACACCTGCCACCATCGTGGCCAAACTATGTAGACCCAAACGGGGGCTACTGTCCCAAACGGGGACGCCGGCACAAACTCAACAATCAACTGGGCTCACAGGGTTATCACCGCCTACCTGATCAGGGTAGCGCGCGTGCATAACCCTCCCTCTTTGGAGGTACCTGTGAAAGATCACGCAGTCAGGCCCGGTCAGGGCCGTCCCATACCGGCAAATGTGGTTGCACGAATATTCCCGGACAGGTGACTCAAGATCAACCACTAAGTTCATTTGTCAACTATAGTGGTTCAACACAATACTTAAATATTTAAATATTACTAGGAATTATCTATATCAATTAAATCAACCTAATGCATATAAAGATGCAATGCTATGGCAATGCATGCATGAAATGGGTATCATGGCTTGCCTGGGGTGAGGGATCCACCGGAAACAAATGCGCAAAGGTCGCGGAAGAAGTTGGCGGAAACAGTTCTCTCTCGGAGGGGCTGTTTACGGCAAGGGCAAAATGGTCATTTCCACAGTGTGAACACACTATGAAAATAGTACCAACATGACGGGCTCGAAGAGACGAAGACGTGGGCTTTGGAATCACTTCAATCGGAGTCCCGGAGGAGAAGATATGAGGCGTTGAAGTTGCAAAGCCTTTCTGTAAATAAACTATTTACTTCTGGCTCCCTGGGTAAAAACTGGAGGCGTCTTTTGTGGAAATGCGCTTTCCAGCGAGGAAAGCGTAAAAGATGGAATGCGCCTCCACTTATCCAGCTGGACCGGGCCTCCTCTCGCCGACAGTTGGTCCCCACGCCACCTTCTCTCTCCTCCTCCTCCTCCCTCTTCCTCCCCCGACTGGAGCCAGAGAAGAGGCCGGCCGAGCCGTGCGCCGGCGAGGGCCCCATCGCCCCCGGCCATCTCCGGCCACGGAGAAAGCTTCGGCGGGACCAGAGGGGTGCGCCGCTTCCACCTGCACCAGGCACGGACGCCGAGGGAGGGTCGCAGTGATGGCTCCACGCGGTGGCCGTGCATAGCGGTGGTGGCTACCGCGGGTACGTGGCCACGATGGCTCCGGCGCTAAAAAGAGGGGATGAGGAGGTCCGCCAGTGTAGAGGTGGTCTACTGGTGGTGGAGGAAGGGAAGGAGAGGCTCGGCATTAGGCGAATTTAGGAGGAGACCGCGGGCGACCATGGCGGCCAATGGAGGCGGAGAGGAGCTCCGGGGCTCGGGAAGGAGGATGGGGAGGGGCAGAGGAGTGCGGTGAGGGCAATGAGCTTCTCGGGAGGGGCTCGAGGGCCTTTAAATAGGTGGGGCGACACTGGGCTCGGCCACGGCCGCGGCGACGCGTGCGCCGGGCGCCAGAGCTTCGGTAGCCCGCCTGGAGGAGGGGAGAGGCTTCCCGAGAGGTCACGGAGGGGAAGAGAGAGCTCAGGAGAGGCTGGGAAGGATTGGGAGGGCTCGGGACGGCGCAGGCAACCGGACACGGCGGTGGCAGAACCGGCCGTGCCACGGGCGCGGCTACTGCACCGCGTAGGAGGGGACTTGAGAGAGGGAGAGGGGTCCAGGAGAAGGAAGGCGCCGAGAGGAAGCTGCTGGACATGGCTAGATGTCGAGGGAGCGGGGAAACGGACGAGACCGAGGGCTCCACTTGCCAGAACGCGCATATGGCATGCCGGCTCCGTGGTCACCGCGTGAGCTGGCACACTCGGTGCACCCTGACCGGTCTAATCATGTCAGAAGGAAGGGTCAATTGAAGGAGAAAGCCAAAGAGGAAGAAAACAGGCATAGAGGAGCTTGATATGACCACGGGTAGCAGATTTGATCGGGAACAACAAGGTGTTTGGAGTGGGGTGGGGGAGATTCAGCTGGGGATTGACTCTGGTTTTTGGCTGAGGGATATCACAAACTAAAATGATCACTACTGCAAATTTTCAGCTCATTTGCATGAGGATAGATAGCACTTGCAGTTCAAAGGGCTCTACTGGACAGAAAGGCTAATCTGGATGTGGCACTCACATATAGTTTTTCCTTGAGCTGAAAATGGGCATTTGATAATGATTTGGTCATATGAAAGTGCCATAAAAATTTCATGCCATTTGGGCAAGCCAAAATGGTACTTCCTTCATAATGGACCTCTCTGACCAGAATCTTAGAAACATTGCCGAGGGAAAATGGCTAGATGGAATGAGCCAAAATTTGGTGGAGATAGGTTATATGAGTAGGAGAATGCTCTGGTAAATTTCCAGCAATTATGAAGCAATATAAAATATAGTTGCTTCACAACAGGAAAATATGACCAGAAACCAAGATTTGATGCTGTGGTCAAATAGAAGATGGGATGATGCTCAAATCTTGTGGAGAGTGTTAATTTGAGCATATAAAGATGCCTGCCAAATTTCAACTCATTTGCATACTCTTAGCTAGCACTTGCTTCACAAAGCTTCCTTTGGATCAGAAGTTTGGAAATTTGCCAAGAAATATTTACCAACCAAATTGAGTTGAATTTTGGCATGTGGAGATGATATGGATAGGAAAGAGTTCCCAAAAAGTTTGGGAGCAATAAAGCAAAGATAAATGGCACTTGCTTCACAAAATGCCATCTGGGGCAGAATAGGAAAAGGAATATTGGTGAGATATTTTTGAACATGGCAAGGATAGGTTTTGACATATTTGAGGGAGATATTACCCAAAAAATTTATGAGAATTATTCGGGAATTTTTGGAATGATGAAGATATGGGTTGCTTCACATACAACCCAAGGCAGACAGGGTTATTCCTTTAATAGAAAAAGGAATATTCCCAAGAAAAAGAATATTGGGATTGGCTCAAGATGGAAATGACAAGGTCTTGGGATGGTTTAGAGGTTGGCAAGCCATTGGGGAAGAGGAATCAAGGGTGATCCTTCAAGGTTCCAAGACTACCAAACTACGGAAAAGCAAAACCAGACCAAAATCAAAAGAAAAAGAAATGGGCAAAATCCAGGGTGTTACAAACCTACCCCCCTTAAAGAAATCTCGTCCTCAAGATTTGGTTGCTCAGGGGTCAAACATGTATATTCCCACTTAAGGAAACCGTTTCCAACTCGGGTTTCCTTTTTGCCTTTGTACTACGCTCCCACTGGATTTTATCTGACACACTGCCTGGCTTCCGTGTGGTTTCCTTTACTGGATCCTTTTTCTGACAGATCTTACCCCATATATATTACTCTGACTTTAATCCTTTTATGTCTGCTGACTTATGGGGATGCAATGGCTTGTCCTGACTGAAATACCTGTCCTTATTGCAAGTCCGAGAGTTATTCCTCATGGACGGGTTGTGATGAAGTTCAATCCGGACGACCGTCCTTTGAGTTGTGAACAAATTCTTTCGATGGACACAAATCTTTTACTCATTGCATTGGGCTACTCCAAATGGATGTGTGCCCTCCAGAATCAAGCAGTGCTGTGAATCATACCGTTCTCCTGGCGGAATCGGACTCCTTGCAGGGGTTACAGAAACATCTTGGCTAGCTTCACTGCCCTTAGCATCACATTTGTACCAACGACTTGGCTGTAGCCTGTTGTGACCAGCATAAAGGGTATGACCTTGTAACGGCATTATCTGCAGACTTGGCTGACGGGGGTCCTAACAGGAAGATCTTGTCCCCAGCATGTTATCTTTTGACTGATTTCCCTAGATGAGGTCACATGCTTTGAGGCAGTTATCATTCTTCTGATCGTTCCATCTGACAGGCTTGAATATCCCCTTCTGATGATTCCGAGAGTGTATAGCTGGCTGAGCGGGTTGACTTGATATGGGGTCCTTGCAAATGGAATAAACCCCGTGGGTGTGTACCCACGGTGATTGGTATCGAACCAGACCATTTTGAGTATTTGTACCATGTTGATCTTGCAACCATTATCATACCTATATGGCCAATCTTGCTCCTTCATTATGGTTCTCTTTGCCTGGATCCTTAGCTGAAAGAGCTTGGCCTGATGTGTTCTTGATTCTTCGGATGACCATGGGTGCTGCCAGGTACAATATTCCGGCAGGTATATTACTTAACAAGTTGTAGCTGTAGGGTAACGACTGTCTGAACCCTTGAATGAAATCAGCAAATAAACCAGTAGCCACCAGAACAGTCTTTACAACTCAGATCTGGGACATTACTGGAGTAACTCAACCCCGACTCAAGACGGCTGAAAAGCAGCTCAGAGCATGAGATGGTGTCGATAAGAAGAAAGTAGCAGTTCCCTAAGACGGCCGAGAAACAGCTCAGAGCATAGGGTCACTGCTATGGAAAGAAATTCAACAGCTGCCCGAGACGGCCGAAAAACAGCTCAGAACACGGGCCAGTTGCTGTCAAGAGAAATAAAAGTCGGCATCCACCCCGGACGGCCAAAAACAGCTTAGAACACAGGCGTGGTGCCGTCACCAAAGGAAGACGGGCAAGGGTTCATCCGTATCCCATACAGCTTATCCATAGGTTGTTGGTCATCTCACTGAAATGTATATCTGACGTTCTTCTTCTTGTGACATGGCTCATGCAATAGCCGGATTCTCACCGGGCTGGCATCATTGTATGATTGACTCATATGGCCTTGGCAGCATGTCCACCATATCTATTGAGTATATGCGGCTGAGCGCTTGATTCCTGAAGCAGGCTTGTGTCCTGACTGACTTTTTTCCTTCTGACCAACTGTTGCGGATCCGATCCTTGGAATGCATGGTCATATGCTGCCAACTGTCGGTGGAATAGCTTATATTGATGTCGATGTGATACCTTGCTAATGAAGATTGCATGGCTTGTGCTGGAAGCCATCGAGATTATCTTGATGAAGAAGACCGAATTGCTCGTGCTCGAAGTTTTTGTCAAAATGGCTTCCTAGAGAAGACTGGGTACCGTACCTCAGAAGCTTTCCCTCTCAAGGACTTGCTAGGGAAGACTCGGTACCTTAGGCCAAAAGCTTTTGCGGTAGCTTGCTGAAGAAGCCTGAGTATCTTGCACTGGAAGATACCCATTTGTCATATCGGGGTAGAAAGAGGGACCTTGCATCGTAAGCTTCTCTGGTAGCTTGTGGAAAAGGACTGGGTTGCTTACACCTGAAGCTTTCTTTTTTGCCATATGCAAGCTAAGTGCATATATATATGTCCCTTAATGTTTCTGCTGTCGGTTACTTGTTGTATGCAACAGGGTATTCAGCTATCCTTCTTGCTGAACACTAAGTTCATAGCACATTCTGACTTGCTTCCAGAATATAACAGGTTTCCAATTGTACTCATAGCAGACTCAACCACGTATATGAATCATACCTTTGATGCGGAACGTACTATGGATCGGGCACACAGTCTGTCGTCTTGCTGATTCGATGATTACTGCTGTGAAGGTTGCACTGATGTATTCTTGATGCTGGTAACCAATCCAGTCAGGATATCATTTATATTCAGGCCCGATATTCCTGATATAATGCAGTCTGCTGAAGATTCCATATTGCTGAACTGAACTTCCAAATGACTGTCTCTTCACTGATTTCCTTGAGTCCAGTGTCGGTGAGCAACTTCCATAAGGGGAAATAAGGTAACACCAAGGGCCCAAGAAAGAAGCAAAAGAAACGACTAAAACAAAAGCACACAAGATCACACACAAGCAATATCATATACTACAGCTATTCACACCAATAATATGCATTCCTACTTAAGCACACAAATCTCGCTAGAACTCCGGTGCTACGGTCTACCATGCTGTGGCGGTGTGCACGAAAGTGAATCAATGTGTGGAAGAAAGTTGGTGTAAACAAGGCTACACCAAACACGAGCTTAACACCGGTTCCATCTGGATGGACACGGTGGCGAGGACGAACTTGGTGATCGTGGATCGGAACATGGGGGTCACGACCACATCATCATCAAGCGTACGGGGGAAAACCGTACTCGTCCAGAGGATGGATGGCAGGGGGAATAACGATGAAAAAGAAGGCTTGCGGCATTGCCTGTTTTTGATATGCAGGATCAGTCAGGGTTGCCGAAGCGACTAGAGGGATGGCAAGATCCGGGATAGAAACATGTCTATCACCAAAACAATAGGGGGGGCTGAAGAGAATATATTGGTGTGGTACCTGTGCATCAATCCTGCAAGGGATCGACACGCCAAGCACCTTGGCATCACTCCGCTGGAACGGAGATGACACCACACCAAGGAACAAGCATGCAAACTGGAGAGCGCAGGTGGTGAATCGAAACCGATGCCACCTACATTCACCAGATCCATCGTTAATGATAAGATATCTAGTCTATATGCATGCTATGCACAAGCAAATGCAACAAACAAGTGCAGTACACCAACTGGATCCTATACTACCGGTTACTAACGCTCGCGCGGTCTAGGGCGTCCTACAGCCAGACCTGCTCTGATACCAACGCTTGTGGCACCCCGGCTCAGAGAGGACCGGAACGCCCCGTATTCCAGCCCAAGGACAAGTCTTCTGGAATACGGCACTGTTGGCATAGAACAAATCAGCTCTTTATTACCATGGAAAAGGGTTACAAGGGTACATGGATTACATCGGCACGACGAGGCTACGCCTGCCTAGAGTAGCTCTATGCTAACAGCGGAATGACCTGAGGAAGCGGAGTAACTCTCGGCAGCGGAACAACAGCGGCGGTGATGGACTCCATTCCACAGGGACTCTGGCTAGAACACTTATCCTAGCTCGCGCACTCGGTATCTTTGACAAGCAAGCAAACCTGACCTGCAAACTGGCATGATACGCCAGGTGAGTACTTTGAATGTACTCGCAAGCTCACGACAACCAAACAATGCAGCAAACAATAGCATGGCAATTATCATATTAAATGCATAAGTAGTTTACTTACTGTTACCAGTCACCAACTTACTCATTTCCGGGTTGTCCCACAACCCTCGGAATACTCACTGAGTACTTCCGACCACAAGACGAGTTCTTCCGTCATTACTAACACTGTTACGGTTGACCACCTAGTGAGGTCTGGACGGGCTGTCCAATACCGTGGACGCGGCTATTCGAATAGATTTTACGCTCTGTAGAGGTTGCGCACTTTACCCACACCATGAAGCACCTGGACTCGTGATCCCACTTGGGTGGACCAGCGTTGCTTCAACAAAACCTGCCTGACCCGTGACTCTTTCATCGTACCACCGGCACTCATCCTCCCCCGGAGGCATGCCCTGGGTGGCCCCTGTGTCCTCATGACACCTGCCACCGTCGTGGCCAAACTATGAAGACCCAAACGGGGGCTACTGTCCCAAACGGGGACGCCGACACAAACTCAACTATCAACTGGGCTCACAAGGTTATCACCGCCTACCTGATCAGGGTAGCGCGTGTGCATAACCCTCCCTCTTTGGAGGTACCGGTGAAAGATCACGCAATCAGGCCCGGTCAGGGCCGTCCCATACCGGCAAATGTGGTTGCACGAGTATGCCCGGACAGGTGACTCAAGATCAACCATAAGTTCATTTGTCAACTATAGTGGTTCAACACAATACTTAAATATATAAATATTACTAGGAATTATCTATATCAATTAAATCAACCTAATGCATATAAAGATGCAATGCTATGGCAATGCATGCATGAAATGGGTATCATGGCTTGCCTGGGGTGAGGGATCCACCGGAAAGAAATGCGGAAAGGTCGCGGAAGAAGTTGGCGGAAACAGTTCTCTCATGGAGGGGCTGTTTACGGCAAGGGCAAAATGGTCATTTCCACAAGGTGAACACACTGTGAAACTAGTACCAACATGACGGGCTCGAAGACACGAAGACGTGGGCTTTGGAATCACTTCGATCGGAGTCCCGGAGAAGAAGATATGAGGCGTTGAAGTTGCAAAACCTTTCTGTAAATAAACTATTTACTTCTGGGTCCGTGGGTAAAAACTGGTGGCGTCTTTTGTGGAAATGCACTTTCCAGCGAGGAAAGCATAAAAGATGGAATGCGCCTCCACTTATCCAGCTGGACCGGGCCTCCTCTCGCCGACGGGTGCTCCCCACGCCACCTTCTCATTCCTCCTCCTCCTACTTCTTCCTCCCCCGACTGGAGCCAGAGAAGAGGCCGGCCGAGCCGTGCGCCGGCGAGGGCCCTGTCGCCCCCGGCCAGCTCCGGCCACGGAGAAAGCTTCGGCGGGACCAGAGGGGTGCGCTGCTTCCACCTGCACCGGGCACGGACGCCGAGGGAGGGTCGCAGCGACGGCTCCACGCGGTGGCCGTGGACAGCGGCGGTGGCTACCGCGGGTACGTGGCCACGATGGCTCCAGCGCTAAAAAGAGGGGACGAGGAGGTCCGCTAGTGTAGAGGTGGTCTACTGGTGGTGGAGGAAGGGAAGGAGAGGCTCGGCATTAGGTGAATTTAGGAGGAGACTGCGGGCGACCATGGCGGCCAATGGAGGCGGAGAGGAGCTCCGGGGCTCGGGAAGAAGGATGGGGAGGGGCAGAGGAGTGCGGCGAGGGCGATGAGCTGCTCGGGAGGGGCTCGAGGACCTTTAAATAGGCGGGGCGACACTGGGCTCGGCCACGGCCGCGGCGATGCGTGCGCCGGGCGCCGGAGCTTCGGGAGCCCGCCTGGTGGAGGGGAGAGGCTTCCCGAGAGGTCACGGAGGGGAAGAGAGAGCTCAGGCGAGGCTGGGAAGGATCGGGAGGGCTCGGGACGGCGCAGGCAACCGGACACGGCGGTGGCAGAACCGGCCATGCCACGGGCGCGGCTACTGCACCTCGTAGGAGGGTACTTGAGAGGGGGTGAGGGGTCCAGGAGAAGGAAGGCGCCGAGAGGAAGCTGCTGGACATGGCTAGATGTCGAGGGAGCGGGGAAACGGACGAGACTGAGGGCTCTACTTGCCAGAGCGCGCATATGGCACGCCAGCTGCGCGGTCACCGCGTGAGCTGGCGCACGCGGTGCACCCTGACCGGTCTAATCATGTCATAAGGAAGGGTCAATCGAAGGAGAAAGCCAAAGAGGAAGAAAACAGGCATAGAGGAGCTTGATATGACCACAGGTAACAGATTTGATCGGGAACAGCAAGGTGTTTGGAGTGGGGTGGGGGAGATTCAGCTGGGGATTGACTCTGGTTTTTGGCTGAGGGATATCACACACTAAAATGATCACTACTGCAAATTTTCAGCTCATTTGCATGAGGATAGATAGCACTTGCAGTTCAAAGGGCTCTACTGGACAGAAAGGCTAATCTGGATGTGGCACTCACATATAGTGTTTCCTTGAGCTGAAAATGGGCATTTGATAATGATTTGGTCATATGAAAATGCCATAAAAATTTCATGCCATTTGGGCAAGCCAAAATGGCACTTCCTTCATAATGGACCTCTCTGACCAGAATCTTAGAAAAATTGCTAAGGGAAAATGGCTAGATGGAATGAGCCAAAATTTGGTGGAGATAGGTTATATGAGTTGGAGAATGCTCTGGTAAATTTCCAGCAATTATGAAGCAATATAAAATATAGTTGCTTCACACCAGGAAAATATGACCAGAAACAAAGATTTGATGCTGTGGTCAAATAGAAGATGGGATGATGCTCAAATCTTGTGGAGAGTGTTAATTTGAGCATATAAAGATGCCTGCCAAATTTCAACTCATTTGCATACTCTTAGCTAGCACTTGCTTCACAAAGCTTCCTTTGGATCAGAACTTTGGAAATTTGCCAAGAAATATTTACCAACCAAATTGAGTTGAATTTTGGCAAGTGGCGATGATATGGATAGGAAAGAGTTCCCAAATATTTTGGGAGCAAGAAAGAAAAGATAAATGGCACTTGCTTCACAAAATGCCATCTGGGGCAGAATAGGAAAAGGAATATTGGTGAGATATTTTTGAACATGGCAAGGATAGGTTTTGACATATTTGAGGGAGATATTACCCAAACAATTTATGAGAATTATTTGGGAATTTTTGGAATGATGAAGATATGGGTTGCTTCACAACCCAAGGCAGACAGGGTTATTCCTTTAATAGAAAAAGGAATATTCCCAAGAAAAAGAATATTGGGATTGGCTCAAGATGGAAATGACAAGGTCTTGGGATGGTTTAGAGGTTGGCAAGCCACTGGGGAAGAGGAATCAAGGGTGATCCTTCCAGGTTCCAAGACTACCAAACCACGGAAAATCAAAACCAGACCAAAATCAAAAGAAAAACAAATGGGCAAAATCCAGGGTGTTACACGGGCGAGTGATGCTTTGTTTGATTTGGAGTTTTCATCTTCTTCATCGATCATAGGATGGGTTCCAGGCCGGCAACCTGGGATAGCAAGGCTGGATGTCGTTTTTATCGTTTGATTTCGTCCATAGTCGGACCATGCTCTTCTGTATGGTTATTGAATGTATTGTTGTATTTGAGATGATCATGATTTAGCTTGTGGCGAGTGTAAGCCAATTCCATGTACTCATCTCCTCTTTACATGTACTTGTAACGATATCCATTCTTGCAAAACGACGAGATGCGCTTCTATCCCTGTCGAGGCCCTCGAGCTAAAATAAGGATAGGACCGCATCTTGGGTGTTACGCGCGTGGCCCCGCCTTTATGAGAGGTGGGCCCCACCTGTCAGGGAAATGTGAAAATTAACGTCAAACTTAGTTTTTTTAGAAATCTGTAAAAGGTTTGTAAATTCTGATATCAATAACAAACATAACATTTAATTATTCATGCGGTATAAACATTGTACATTCAAACTAAGTAAATTACATTTCATAATTGTTCAAATATACATACAAAAATTGTTCGCGCAATTTATAACAAAACAAATATATGTGAGTATAATGAAATGTCAGTATTAGCAACAAGTGTATACTTTTTCTCTATTATTTCATATTTTTGGTGACAATAGTAGCAACCGGTGTAATTTACTATATTTTATTGGCTAGGAGGTGTTGTGGGTGTAGGTTTGATTAGACGGGGCGTGTGCGAGCAGTCCACCACACAGGCTCAAAGGTACGCGTGCAAGCAGTCTGCCACATAGGTGTAGCTGGCTCACTGGGAGTCAAGCCCTTTGACCTCGAACCTCCACCCATAGCGCTATTCTCTCCCAAGTTCTCCATTAATTCTCCACCTTCTCCTTCGATCTTATTTATAAGGGCCACCACAGAGGATCACCTCCTTTTTCGATGGACGACGAGGTGGCTAACAAGCGGGGGTGGGCCGAGCCTGAACTACACGAGCCTCCGGCGAGCGTGGACTTCATCAGGAGCATCCCCGACAAGACGTTGGTAACCATCATGTCCCCCCTCCCCATCAAATCTGCCGTGCGGACCACCATCCTCTCCAGGCGGTGGCGCCCCCTGTGGCACTCCACCCCCATTGACCTCCACGACGACGATGAGCTCTGCAGCGGGGATCGCAAACACTTGGACGCATTGTCCCACATCCTCGCCACGCACACTGCGCCAGTCAGATGCCTTGCCATCGGCACTTTCCGTTCCAACTGCAAGGTCGAACCCAAGTTTCACGAGTGGTTCTTATCCCCCACCCTAGATCAATTCGAGGAGCTCAACTTTGTTGCTGGACATGGGCGCTCGCTACCCCCGTCCGTCCTCTACCTCGTGCCCATGTTGCGCCACACTACGTTCATGCGATGCCTTTTCTCCAAGATTAATGCGGACCACGCTCTTCATCTCCCTAAACTGAAGCACCTCGAGCTCATTGGCGTCAACTTCTCGAAGGCAGATTTGGATCGCCTGCTCGACGGCTCTACAACGCTCGAGTACCTTCGTCTTCATATGATGTTTGGGTTGAGTAGCCTCCACATCGCTCTGACGAATCTCCGTACGATTTATGTGCATGGCTGGTGCCACAACATGCCGTCAGGTGGTGAGTTTCTTGATATGGTTATTAAGAATGTGCCTTTCCTTGAGAGATTGTTTGTACTTGATAAATAAGGTCGAACAAGAATCAGGGTCATTTACACACCGAAATTGACAGTGTTGGGCTATTCGTGTGCTGAATTCTCCAAACTTCTTACAGCTGGATCCATACCCATTCAGGAACAACAATCTTCTTCCCATTCTTATTATTGTACATCAAATTTTATCTAGTTTTTGTTGATCTATGTTAATCTGTCATCTAGAAAATGATTCCCACATGCCTCGCATTGTCTCTGCACACAGTGAAGATCTTGGCACTACAATCTATCAGCCCCGATCTGGATGAAGTTGTTAAGTTCCTTAGATGCTTTCCGTGCACAGAGAAGCTATACGTTGAGGTGATGTTCCTTTCCTGTTAATTGTTAACCACAACGGAGTTCAATTTGTTGGTACTTTTACCCATGATTACATTGACAGATGTACTATACATTTTTTGAGATGTTAATCATGAACGATCGAAGATGTCATGTCAATCAATTAGTTTATTTTATAAATCATGCAAATCAAAGAGTCCCGTAGTGTTCAAAACTGCATCTAAGCACTGATATGTTGTCTTCGTTTGCAGATACAAGCAGTACTTGGAGTGGAAAAGGTGGCACAATATAAGAATCCCATCAAATGCCTTGAATTCCTTCTCACGGAAATTACTTTGAACGAGTACCGAGGCACCGATCCAGAGATTCAATTCGCCAGTTTTTTTGTTCAGAAAGCAAGGGTGCTCAAGGTAATGAGGTTTGCACTATATTTAGTGCGCCACAATGGATGGTTTACTGATTAGCGGAGGCGTCTACAACGGAATGGAAAAGGTTGTGGAGAAGCTGATTTTCACTTTGGAAGTTCATATGACAGATTATTCGGAAGCGATTCTATCGAGCAGATATATGACTTCTCGCTGGCTGATCCCTTTGCAAAATATTTCATCCCATGGATCCTCAAGATTGGATTTGATTTCTAATATCAGTTTGTACCTTGTAATCTTTAAATTTGGGCCATGTAATGCTGGAATTTGGACCTTGTAATATTGCTGGTATTTGTGATACAATACTTGAAATTGCATTGTGTTAATTTTTGTTTATGCAATCATGTTCTTATAAGTACATATGTTGTTGTTCTGTAGGCACATCATAGATGGTCTGCAGACAGAGCAAATCACAGTACACACAGACTAAACTACGAAACCCGTCGGTGATGATTTATCAATCGCTGACAATTGTATACCAGCAAGCGTTTTCCCACAACGCACACAAGTTATTAGCACAAATCGTTTGTCTTATTTCTGGTGTTGGCACACGATTCTGATTATGCACATGTTTGCTGTATATCGCACACATCTTGCTATGCCGAGTCGTTTGTGTTCTGTTGTATCATCACACACGTATGTAGATTTGTTAACCGTTTTTGTTATCTTCGCTAATCACAAATGGTTCATAAGAACAAACTGTCTGCCGTAGATCGCACACGCAACTATTTCTGAATCGTATTGGATGGATCCACCATCGCACACAGTTTGTGTCATTAGCGAAGGAGCTTGAACTATAGCGTTTGTGATTCATGCATCGCACACAGTTTCGTCGAAGGGTCTCTGATTGATGTGTTGTCTTTGGACCATCCTGTAGTAGTGCCAAGGCCAACCTAGGTCCCCACACCATCATTGAAGGTCACATGACCGCATGTGCATTCAGATGTGTATGTCAAGGAATCCACTCGGATCAACCAAGTCAGTCGGACATCTACCTCCTAGTCGGCCCGACACCAGCACTCGGACAGAGGAGACATGAGGGCGACGTGGGAAGTGCAACGTTCGAGGGACTTAATACAATTTATATTATTTTTGAGCACTAACCTATTGACCCAGTGCCCAGTGCCAGTTTATGTTTTTTGCGTGTTTTTGTCTTTTCCGGTTTATAGTACCAAATGAAGTCCAATTGCCCCAAAACGTTTTTATAATTTTTCTGGACCAAAAGAAGACCTGGAAGCTTCGAGAGAAGACTTGAGGCCGCACGAGGGAGGCACAAGCCAACATGGCACGCTCTGATGGCTTGTCCCTCCCTGGTGGACCTCCTGACCCCGTTCTCTGGCCTATAAATTCACATATATTCCAAAAACCCTAGAGGGCATCCAGAAATACTTTTTCCACCGCCGCAAGTCTCTGTTCCACCGCGATCCCATCCGGAGCTCTGTTCCTGCACCCCGCCGGAGGGTGGATCGATCACGGAGAGCTTCTTCATCAACCTTGCTGCCCTCATGATGATGTGTGAGTAGTTCACCACGGAACTATGGGTCCGTAGTAAATACTTAGATGGCTCTCTCTCTCTCTCTTTTGATCTTCAATACAAGGATCATCGCATCTTCGCTTTGATCTATCCGATGTAATTCTTTTGTACGGTGCGTTTGTTGGGATCAGATGAATTGTGGGTTTATGTTCAGATTATTCATGAAAAGATGTTGAATACTTGCTGGTATTTTATTTACATGATTGTTATAGCTTCATAATCCTCTCTGATTATTTGAAATAGTTGGGTCAACTAGATTGATACTTCTTCGGTGAGAGGGGTGCGTTGTAGTGGGTTCAATCTGGCGGTGCTCTATATCCCAATGATAGAAAGGGACAAGACACGTCTTTGTATTGTTTCCACTAAGGATAAAACGATGGGGTTAGTTCATATTAATTGAATTCTCTTTGTCTACATCATGTCATTGTTCTCCAAGCATTACTCTGTTTTACTTAATACTCTAGATGCATGCTGGATAGCGGTCGATGGGTGAAGTAATAGTAATAGGTGCTGGCAGGAGTTGGCCTATTTGCTTATGGAAGTGATGCCTATATACATGATCATTACCATGAATATAGCATAATTATGCACTTTTCTATCAACTACACAACAGTAATTTGTTTACCTGCCGTATGTTGCTTACATGAGAGATGCCACTAGGGAAAACTATGGCCCCCAGGTCTATTCACTTATATATTTACAAATACTATCATTACCTTGCTGCCATTATTTACTTTTTATTTTATTTTCAAATTTACAATTATCTACTATTATCTACACACTTCACTTGCTTGCAAATAAGAAGTCCAAGGGGATTGACAACCCTCTTGCCTGCGTTGGGTGCAAGTGTTTGTTCTTTTGTGTGCGGCCGCTGAAGACAGTTGTTGATTGATATTCCTATTGGTTCAATAAACCTTGGTTCTTAACCGAGGGAAATACTTATCCGTATCGTGCTGCAATTACCCGTTCGTCTTCATGGAAAACCCAACGCAGATCACAAGTATCAGGAAGGATTTCTGGCGCCGTTGCCGGGGAATATCATCACCAACTATCAAGTAACTTCACACAAATTATCATTCACTTGTTCTTATTTTTATTTTATGTTATATTTAGTTTGCTTCATAAAAATAAAAAATAAAAAATATTTAACTTTGCCTGTCACTAGTTTACTTCTTTGCTTGCTAGTTTACTTGTCTTGCTTGTCACTTTGCTTGCTCGGTCACCATGTCTCAAGATACCACTAAGTTGTGTGACTTCTCAAATACTAATAACAATGATTTTTAGTAGTACTCCTATACCACCCTCCACTAGTGCTGAGGCTTTTGATATTAATGTTGTGTTGCTGAATCTTGTGATGAAAGATCAATTTTCGAGAAGTCCTAATAAGGATCCCGCTACTCATCTTAATACTTTTGTTGAACTATGTGATATGCAAAAGAAAAGTATATGGATAATGATGTTGTGAAATTAAAATTATTTCCCTTTTCACTAAGAGATAAAGCTAAGGCTTGATTTTCATCTTTACCACATAATAGTATTGGAACATGGCATAAGTGTAAAGATGCTTTTATTGCCAAGTATTTTTCCTCCTCCTAAGATCATCTCCCATAGAAATCAAATTATGAATTTTAAACAACATGATAAAGAACAAGTTTCTCAATATTGTGAGAGGATGAAATTGATGATTACAAATTGCCATACTCATGGTTTAAACTTGTGGATGATTATCCAAAACTTCTATGTTGGACTAAACTTTGTGTCTAGAAATCTTCTAGATTCTGCTATAGGTGGTACCTTTATGGATGTGACCTTAGGAGAGGCCACAAAACTTGTGGACAACATCATGACAAATTATTCTCAATGTCATACCGAGAGAGCTCCAACTGGTAAGAAGGTAAATTCTGTAGAGGAAATCGCTACTTTGAGTTAAAAAGTGGATGCTCTTATGAATATGGTTGCTAGCAAAAAATACTCATGTTGATCCGAATGATATGACCTTGTCTACTTTGATTGAGAAAAATAATTATGCTATTGATGTGAACTTTGTCTCGCGAAACTGTTTCAAAAATAATGCCTATAGAGGAAATTTCAATGCTAGACCATACACTACTGGAATAAGAGTATTTGCCGTCTGCCTTTTCTTTGCCGTCTGCCAGCGGACGGCAAAAATAGTCTTTGCCGTCAGCTTCCACAAAACAGACGGCAAAGAATAGACTGATGGCAAAGATTCTATTTGCCATCAGTCTGTTCTTTGTCGTCTGCCAGCTAACGGCAAAGAGCCAGAAGGCAGACGGCAAATAATGACTGACGGCATAAACATGCTTTGCCGTCTGTCTTTTTTATCACGGACGGCAAACACATTCTTTGTCGTCTGCATTTTAAAACGCAGACGGCAAAGAAAACACACATCCCACGGATTCAATACAAGAATCGATGACATGGCAACATCTCGTCCGCACATCCCACATCCCACGCCACTCACCCCCACCGCGCCATCTGACCCATGCACACGCCGTCTGACCCGCGCCTAGGCCCTAGCTGACCCGCCCCACTATGCTCCGTCTCTCCCCTACCCTGCTCTCCTCTCTCCTCTTGATCCAAACCGCCGCCGGCCACCTCTCCTGCCGCCCCCGCCTCGCCCCCACCACATCGCCCGCCGTGCCCCGCCTCGCCACCCACCACCTCGCCTGCCTGCCCTTCGCTCTTCGCCACCGGTGCCGCCGGCTTGGCCTTCCCCCCTCCCCGCCGGCTCCGCGCCTCCCCCGGCTCGGCGAACCGTCCAACGTCGCCCCCGCCGGCCGCAAGTCGCCCGCCAGCCCGGATCCCCGACCTCGTCCCCCGTCGCCCCCGCCGGCCCGTAGGACCCGGCCTCGTCCCGCGTCGCCCTCATCGGCTGTAGGCACCGGCCTCGTCCAACGTCGTCCCAGCCGGCCGCCGGCCCCGGTCTCATCCCTCGTCCCCCGTCGCGACCGGATCCAGCGGCGGCCCTCGCCGCATCGAAGGGCGGGGTCACGAAAGGATCCAGCGCCTGAGCTCCGGCGCGGCTGACGACTTCAGCTCCTAGGTGGCTTTGGTTCCATTCATGTGTAAACTATTGGAGTTCCTTTCTTGTGTAATATGTTCTTTGTAATCTGTTCACGTTGTGAGAAATACACTAGTTTTGTATTGTGAAATTCACTGTTTTGGAAGAACCGATGATAAATAATGTGGCGGTCGTCCTCCGTTCGGTCCTCTGTACTTGGATTATTGGTTCCCTTTTTTAATAACAATGTTTTGCCATCTGCTTTCTAGACAGGATGACAGCCGTTAGGCACCAAACGGGGCTGATAGCTCTCCTGTCCTGTCTGGGACCTTTGCCGTCAGCTAGGCCAACGGGACAGATGGCAAACGTCTTTGCCGTCCGTTATTGTTAGGCAGACGGCAAAGGACTTATTTGCCGGAGTTTATTTGGCCCAAAATTTTGCCGTCCACTGGCGGACGGCAAAGGTATTTGCCGTCCGTGGTTGTGCCTTTGCCGTCTGCCATGGCGGACGGCAAAGAACCTGAATCCTGTAGTGATATCCCAGTAACTCCTCTAATAATTGTGGCAACTCTTATGGGAATTCTTATGGAAATTCTTCTACAAATGCTAATAGGATACCCTCTGATCTTGAGAACACAAATAAATAATTTATTAGTTCTCAAAAGGTTTTCAATACTATGGTAGAAGAAAAGTTGCATACGATTGATACTTTGGCTATAAACATGGATATAATTGCTCTTAATGTTCAAACTCTTAAAGGAAAAACTTTGCCACCCAAGCATGATTTTAATGAGACTATTAAATCTATCCAAATATCTATTAATGAAAGTAAGGAGGGGGCCACTAAATTAAAAGCTAAGCGGGAATTCTTAGAAAAAGCTCCTCCACCCGGTTTTTATCGGAATCATGATGAAGATCTTAAAATGATTGGTACTTATCCTATTGAATATTTGTTTACTTCTCTGAATATAAATGATAAAGGGACTAGAGTTGAGCCAACTCTATCTAGAGAGCCTCCCGTTTGCTTGGTGGGTGATGATTCTAATGATAAAACTAAAAAAAGTGGGTTTGGAGAGGTTAAAACTTTAACAAGTGATGTGCCCACTATCTTGATTACAAGGACTTTAATTATGAAAGTTTCTCTTTATTAGAATGTATTTCGTTGTTGCAAACCATTATTAGCTCACCCAATGCTTATGTACAAAACAAGCCTTTCACTAATCATATAGTGGAAGCGATGATAAAAGCTTATGACGAGAAACTTGAATTTGAAGTTTCTATTCCTAGAAAATGGCATGATGAGTGGGAAACTACTATTAAAATAAGGATAAATAAATATGAATTCAATGCTTTGTGTGACCTTGGTGCTAGTGTTTCAACTATACCAAAATCTCTTTGTGATGTACTTGGTCTCATGAATATCAAAGATTGTCCCCTTAACTTCCATTTTGCGGATTCTACCATTAAGAAACCTTTAGGTAGAATAAATGATGTTCTTAATATTGCAAATAATAATTATGTGCCTCTATATTTCATTGTGCTTGATATTGATTTCCATCCTACTTGTCCAATAATACTTGGAAGACCTTTCTTACGAACTATAGGTGCAATTATAGATATGAAAGAGGGAAACATAAGGTTCCTATTTCCATTAAAGAAATGAACGGGATACTTACCTAGCAAGAGAATTAAACAACCTTATGAATAAATCATGAGAGGTACTTATGGGTGGAGTGTCAAAGATGACAACACTTGAAACTATGAATTATGCATAGCTAGGCACATAAAACAATAGCGCTTGTCGGGAGGCAACCCAGTAGTTATCTTTAATTTTAGCTTTTTACTTTCTAGTTGTTTTTGATAACAAGATTATTTCCACAGTAATGATTGTGTTTTTATGTTTTAATTAGTATTTGTACCAAGTAAAGCCTTTGGGATGGCTTCCAAGAGGAGTAGAATTGAGACGGTGCAAAAACTGAAACTTTAACATCCAGTGCACAATTTCTCTGATTTTACTGGAATGTCTTTTTGATCTGAAATTTTTACACAGTATTTCTATAAAAATTCTCCAGGTTTTCCTAATTTTTCAGAATTTGGAGAGTTACATAAGTATAGGTTCGTTATAGATCTTTACAGACTTTTCTGTTTTAGTTAGATTCTGTTTTTGCTTGCATAGTTTGCTTGTTTTGATGATGCTATGGATTGTATCGGGGGTATAAGCCATGGAGAAGTTAGAATACAATACCTGTTATGAAATAATGAAATATGAATCAATTCATAACAATACCTAAAGTATTTGATATGTTGCTTATACTAACGAATCTCACGAATATTTTTTGAGTTTTGCGTGATTAAAGTTTTCATGTTTTGTGTGTTATCATGATGGGCGAAGAAATAAGGAGTGGCAAGATCCTAAGCTTGGGGATGCCCAAGGAACCCCAAGGTAATATTCTAGGAAGACTCAAGCATCTAAGCTTGGGGATTCCCCGGAAGGCATCCCCTCTATCATCTCAATCCATCGGTATGTCACTTGGAGCTATATTTTTATTCGTCACATGATATGCGTTTTGCTTGGAGCGTCGTTTGCTTTTGCTTATTTTTGCTTTTGTTTTTAGTATGCCACAATCATAATTTTTCTGGACTCACCTATTTGATAGAGACACACCTTCATCATAATTTATTATAATACTCTATGTGCTTCACTTATATCTTTTGAGCTTAGCAGTTGCTCTAGTCCTTCACTTATATATTTTTGAGCACAGTGGTGCATAGATTTTGTAGAAATAATTGCACTCTCGTTCTTCACTTATATTTGTTTGAGAGTTAATTAATGGTGATGGTAAGTTTCATGGGTCATAAGACTAGTCCAAAAATAATAGGTATTCCATGAGTGATAATCAAAACCATCATGTAGCACTGTCGGAATCGGGGCTCCGGGGACCCAAGAGAGGTTCGAACTCTGGGGTGCACCGAATCTCCAACGCCGCTCACTCTCCCTATCCTACGGCGATGCTCCAGCATGCTTGAGCTTGGGGGGAAGGAACAATGAACACACGATCTACCTAGGTTCGGGCCACCTTGTGGTGTAAAACCCTACTCCTGCTTGTCTGAATTGTGTAGTGGTAGCAAGGGAATACAATGTGTCCTCCTATGATTATTGCCTCCTCTCTTTATACTAGGCCTTGGCCCTCTTCCCCGAAAAACTATCGGCGGGAAGGGTTACCACAATGGCCATCTTTGAAAGGCGACAAGACCGTAGCCCCTCTGACAAAAGTAGTCTCCGCCTCCTAAAGTTTATCATCGCGGCATGTTGGTGGGATTAGCGATGACGTCTGCCCTGCCGGGCTCTTCCCTGCAGTACTCTTTCACCAAAGAGGACACCATTGAGGCTGCCCTTAGGCCCGGCAGACTAGCTCTCTCCCCTTAGCACCAAAGGGGGAATCCTCCACATCCGAGCTTGCTAGCGCGGCCCTCGACACCACCATGCTCGGTGTGCGTCACCCATGTGGCCACGCAGGGCGGTATGGCCCTGTCAGACCGGCTCTAGCGGAGCCGCATTACAAAGGGCTCGGGAGGCTGCCCTGTGAAGGGGCCTCGAGGGGGCCTTAGACGACCATTCGTCGCATGCCTCAGGAGGCACGGCCTCTCCTGAGGGCCCAAGCCACGAAGCCCATTGGTGGCCCCCATGGTCCCAAGGCAGGCGCCGCACCCTGGGCCGTAGGCAGATGGGCCTGGGTACACCCTGTCCCAGAGGGCCGATAGTAGCCCCCGGGCCCGCGGTGCACAGTTCGCCTGTTGGGGGTGGGGGCGATGCGACGCGGGCCCCAACCGCCCGTGGGCCAAGCGCAACGCGTGGCGCACGATGGGTCATGCGCCGCCTCCAGTTCCCGCGACGCCCCTGGGGTTGTGCTCCTGCCTTGAAAGCCCCCTGTGTGCGCCGAGCAAAACCATCATTGCTTGCCTTCTCCTGTAGGCCTCCCTTCTGCGCTGCTCCTCGTTCCTTGTGCGACCGTCGTTTCCTCCTCCCTTCCACTCATCAGGACGAAAAAGAGGGGATCCATTGGCGCTGGGGCGCAAGCGCGGTCCTCGGAGGCACTTGCTCCGGCCGGAGGCAGCGGGGGGCCGCGCCCTAGGCCGACCCCGACACGGTTGCGCTGGTCCGCCGACGACGAGTATGTGCATTGCCGCTCCCGATTTGTCTTGCGTATTTCGGTTAAGCCAGCGATCCTGATCATCAACCCTCCAAGGTGCCCGCGCCCAAGAGGCGGAGGGATGCCTCACCCAAAGCACCTCCTCGCATGCCGCCTGCTAGCGTGGCCTCAGCCCACGCGCCAGGCTCGGCAGTCCCCAGGGGGTCCACGCCCGAGGCCTGGGAGCGTGCGGCCGCTTCCGCTGCCCACACCCCTCGAGGCACTGCGCGCGAAGCAGAGCTGTCCCGCAGGGATGCGACCATGATCGAACGAGAGGCCGACGTGGCCCTTTGCGAGCGGGAGGCCGCCCGGACCGCACTCGAGCAGGAGGCGGAGCGTGAGCATATAGAGACCTTGGAGCGTCAGTTCCTCGCTGACAAGGCCGCCTCTGAGGCCTCACACGATGAAGCCTTCGCCCAGCTCGTCCAGCTGGAGGCCCGCTTCCAGCTCCGACGTGACGTGTTCGTGGAGGAGGTGGATAGGTTGAAGGTCCAGTTGCAAGATGCTGAGGCTGCCCTCCAAGCCACCTTCAGGAGCAAGGGCAACGTCGAGGCAGAGCTGGCGTCACTGTAGACCCAGGTCGGCGAAGCCGCCGACGCTATGCAGAGGGCCAAGGGATGATGAGGCGTGGGCGCAGATGCTGGAGACGCAGCGTGCCCGATAGTTCCTGGACCTTGCCCGACGCGCTGGAGGCGCGCTTTCCCGCTTCGTTAGGGACACTCCAGAACTTCCACGTGCACACGGTGACGGAGCCTACCTCGACTTCTTCCTCAAGGTTGTAGAGACGCTGGAGTCGGGCGTCTCCAAGGTGGACGCAGACATCGAATCGAGCGTCCGCGACCTCCTGGACTGCGCGCTGACGTGCGTCTTCTCCAACCTCCGGCGCTTCGACCCTGCCTTCGACTTCTCCCGCATGATGGAGCCGGTGCCCGCGGAGCTCCGAAGCCCCCACAGGGCGAGGTGCACGAGCACGTGGAGTCCTTCGTCTGGCGATTTGTGCAGGCTGCGTGAGAGCAGCGACCTTGGCGCGGACCTCTCCAGCGGCCATGAAGACGGCGCCTCCTTCGCTTAGATGTTATGTTTCTTTTGTTGCGTTGTGCACTATCCTGCCCCAGGGGGCATGAAGACCTTTGCAAGATGCTTTTGTTTTACGCAGTGGCTGCTTGTCTCGCTTGACGCGCTCTGGCTTCTTCTGCGTGGTCTTCCCGTTTTTGTTGTTGTTTTTTTTCTTCTGCGTCGTCCCCACGTCCTGCGTCGCTGGGACCTGTCCCTCGAGGATGCCTTGTGTCCTTAGTGAGGTCATGCTCTGGCGCGACCCTTGGGGGCCCATGGATGAGGGCCTCCGGAGCTGGCGTGCCCTTCGAGGCGCACGTGTGGGGCCCCCATCTAGGGCGAGTGAGGGACCTCGTGAAGATAGCCCCCGAGACCCCTGTAGCAACGGGCTGCCATTTTGCCAGGGAACCGTTCTTCGCAAGGCTTGCCTCCAGGGACCCCCCAGGCGATGCTTTGCGAGGAAAAGAGGGGTCCTCCGCAGGGTGTCGCGCGCTTGCAAGCTTGCCCTTTGGTGTCGCGTGAGGAGACTAGGCACCGAGGGCCTTGGTGAGGTGGTATGCACGGGGGTAAACCTGTAAGCCCGGGCCCATGGTCCTTAAGCCTTTTAATGCTACCGGAACCAGCCCGAGCGCGTGAGGCACCGCGCCCGGCCCCCACTCACACGAGGCCTAAGGGGGAGCCAGTTAGTGCATGTCTTCGGGGCGGGGCGACGCCTTCAACCGCCATCCACCAGCGTGGAGCATGGGGCTTCCACTGGGCGTGAGCATAGTCGCGGTTCCACAGTTATTCCGCCAACGCAGAGCATGGGGCCTCCACTTGGGCGTGGGCATAGTCGTGGTTCGACAGTTATTCCGCCAGCACGGAGCATGGAGGTTCCACTTGGGCATGGGCGGGATCGCTCCCGAGGCCACAGGACGGCGATCCAGGGGCTCCAGGGCGTGTACAACCCCAACCTCATTATTATGTGAGAGGGTCATGGGCATCCCCTCTTGGTCCTCGAGTTGGTTTGCGCCTAATTTTTGGCACGGTCGCACACCCTCGCGCCCCCAGTGTGGGCGTAGTGCGCACCGCATGGCCACCTGGGTGAGGCGCCTGGCGTGACGAAGCGCCCGCCCTGTGGCCGCGCGAGCTGAGCCGTGCCCCAAAGTCCTCCCGTGTTAGTTTTCTGGGGGCAAGAGACTCGTGAGGTGACCTGCACGGGGGGCCAGCCAGTGAGCCAGAGCTCGGTCACTCAGATTTATCGGTTCTGCGAGGATGGTTCCTGGCACAGACGCCGTGTCTTAGCCCCCTGCCACATAACCATTAACGGGACGATCACGGGGGCGCAAAAATTCTAGGTGGCAAAGAGGCGTTGAAGCTCAGGATTCAAACATGTGACGTAAACTCAATCGAATGGTTTATAGGGTTTGTTATATGACAAAGAAGTACCTACCCGGTACTGGTGCAACAAACAGAAATGAGAAGCTAAATTTGAAACAAACCAAAAAGTCACCTGACGCTCGTGCCTCTGTGGGGGCGCTGGACACACATCGTAGCAGATTGCGATAACACTTCGGGAGCACCGGAGGCGTCGGGAGCCCTACTCGTGCTCCCTCCTGAGGTGCAGGATGTACTCACGCAAAGTCTCCCCGGGGAGGTGCCTCTCCCGATGTTGGCCGTGGTCGGGGGAAGAGACGTCGATGAAGTTGTCGATGAACAGCTCGTGGAGCCTGCTCTATGAAGAGACCGATTCCTCGGGCAAACCCATGAGCCACAAGCGCGCGCCACCCGTGAGAGCCATGGGGAACCAGTTCGCCATGACCTTGTCATCATCGCTCACCGTCCTGATGTCCGTCGTGTAAAACCGGAGGGACTCCCAAGGATCTGAGGCTCCATCATACCGCGGGAGCAGCTCGGCCTGAACCCGTCAGGCCAAACCACCCCGCGGAGTTAGTGAGTGAAAGCTCGGTAACTCACGCCGACTGACGGAGCTGCGCACGCATTAGCGGCCAGACCCTAGTGCTCGGCCCCCGCAGCGCCCTGGGTTACCTGATCTTGACGACAGCACTCCGACCCCTGCTCGGTAGGGCCTTGAGTGGGAAGCGACTGCCTCTTCCTTGGGGGCGAGATCTCGTGACGCCAGGCGCCCTCCGTGCTTCCTGAGTGCCCACTCGCGGCAACTTGGCAAGTGTGCTCGAGGGACCATGCAGCCTCCTTTTCATCACAGGCGACACTGATGACACCGTCGTAGCCTAGCATCTTAAGGACGTTGTAGCCATACTGGACCACAGCCATTAACTTGGCCAGTGCGGGGGTAACCCAGGATGGTATTGTACGGGAGGCAGATACGCGCCACGTCGAAGTCGATGAGCTCGACACGGTGGTTGGCACACGTGCCGAAGGTCACGGAGAGGCTGATCTGACCCAGAGGAGTGGTAAAGCCGCCTGTTACTCCAAAGAACGATCTGGTCGGCGCGAACCGGTTGTAGAGTACCCTGAGCTTCTCGAAGGTCTCGATAGAGAGCACGTTCAAGCCCGCGCCCCCGTCAACGAGGGTCTTGGGTATGGAGACGTTCTTGATGATGCGGGTGCATATCATGGGGAGCATACCTGAGACGCCTGCGCATGCGCGGTTGTCCCTGGATGCGAAGGACATGGCGCACTCCTACCACACGGGCGGCCGCCAGGAAGCGGCGGCTGTCCTGCGAGGGACTGGCTTGATCCAGGGGCCCAGCAGGGGTGCGTAAGCGCCGCCAAGGATACATGCTGCCGCTCAGGGCCCCCGGCGGCTCCCGGATCCTTCGCCGGGCTGGCTGTGGCCATTTTCCTCGAGTGGCGCCGGTTGGTGCAGGATGCCAATATCTCCCTGGGAGCGCGCCTCGCGAGGCCGCCCTCACCCGTCATGGTCCAACGAGCCCCCGAGCTGACCATCTCCACGGATAGTGTTGGGCATGTGGCGACCCGTGCGCTGGCCGACACGCTCGCCGCAGGGGGCTCGAGCGCCCGACATTCCTCGGTGTTGTGGGTGCACACATTGTGGTAGTCCCAGACCTCCCCACTTGGACCCTGAGGAGGAGGAGGAGGGCGCGGGGATGACCAAGCAGGGGCTCCGCAAGCCCGGGTCCGGCCGGGCCTTCACACAGCAACATGGGTGCCTCACGGGCCGCGCTCCCTGCACCAGGCGCCGAGGGTTGCAACGGGTGGTCGGTCACGAGGGCCCTCCTGGCGACTGCAACGAGCCGGGCGATGTGGTCCGCCCAAGCGCCATGCCCCCCGTCCATTGGGCGGTGATGAAGCAGTTTGCTTGCCATGAGGAGCGCATCCTGCGCGTTCAGGTCCCCCACGTGGACGCAAGCGGGAGGGGTCGCAGCAGAACAGCCGCCCCACTGCATGGGAGGGCGCGAGGAGTCCTGGTGCTCGCGGGCGGCCCAACTGGCAATGGCGACGGTGGCGACGTTGGCAAAGCGGTGGCGACCATCTACTGCTGGACGTTCGGCGCGCGCACGACGGGCCTCAACCATGGGGCTTGCCAGGGTGGAGCCGGAATGGAGCTGAAGTGCGACGGTGGGCCCTCTACCTGGCGTGCCAAATGTTGGAATCGGGGCTCCGGGGACCCAAGAGTGGTTCGAACTCTGGGGTGCACCGGCTCTCCAACCTCGCTCACTCTCCCTATCCTACGATGATGCTCCGGCGTGCTTGAGCTTGGGGGGGAGGAACAATGAACACACGATCTACCGAGGTTCGGGCCACCTTGCGGTGTAAAACCCTACTCCTGCTTGTCTGAATTACGTAGTGGTAACAAGGGAATACAATGTGTCCTCCTATGGTTATTGCCTCCTCTCTTTATACCAAGCCTCGACTCTCTTCCCCGAAAAATTCTCGGCAGGAAGGGTTACCACAATGACCATTTTTGAAAGGGCACAAGACCGTAGCCCCTCTGACGAAAGTAGTCTCCGCCTGCTAAAGTTTCTCGTCGCAGCGTGTTGGTGGGCTTAGCGATGACGTCTGCCCTGTCGGGCTCTCCCTCGCAGTCCTCTTTCACCAAAGGGGAAACCTTTGATGCTGCCCTTAGGCCCGATTGACTGCCTCTCTCCCCTTGGCACCAAAGGGGGAATCCTCCACATCCGAGCTTGCTAGCGCGGCCCTCGGCACCACCATGCTTGGCGTGCGTCACCCATGTGGTCACGAAGGGTAATACGACCCCATCAGACCGGCTCTAGTAGAGCCGCATTACCAGGGCCTCGGGAGGCTGCCCCGTGAAGGGGCCTCGAGGGGTCCTCATACGACCATTCCTCGCATGCCTCAAGAGGCACGACCTCTCATGAGGGCCAAAGCCACGAAGCCCATTAGTGGCCCCCCAGGGTCCCAAGGCTGGTGCCGCGCCCTGCGCCGCAGTCAGATGGGCCTAGGTACGCCCGGTCCCAGAGGCCCGACAAGCACATTTAAGAGAAATCTTGGGTTAATGATATTGATGTGGTAATGTGAAAGGGTGTGAGTTCACACTTGTCGGTTTGTAGAAGTATCGGTATTACGATGTGTTAATTACCCATTTGTCTAAATATTAAAAAGGCATGGTGTGGATGTGTGATAATTTCTATTGCTCGTTAAAATCCTGGTGTTGTTTCGGGTCGGAGGCGCACCATGGTTAACTCCTCCCAACCTCCTCCCTAGGGGCATGCGAGTAGTACTGTGATTTGTGATAAAACTAATAAAACTTTGCAATAACTATATGAGTTCTTTATGACTAATGTGAATCCGTGGACATACGCAATCTCACCACCTCATATTTTGCTAGCCTCTTCGGTACCGTGCATTGCCCATTCTCACCTCGAGAATCCGTGAGAACTTCGCCGGTGTATCCAAACCCAGTGACATGATACGCTCTGTCACACATAAGCCTTCTTATATCTTCCTAAAAAAAGCCACCATACCTACCTATTGTGGCATTTCCATAGCCATTCCGAGATATATTGCCATGCAAATTCCATCGTTACATCATATGACTAGTTCGTTCATCATCATATTGCTTTGCGTGATCATACAGAGCTGACATAGTATTTGTGGCAATGCCACCGTTCGTCATATTTTTGATACATGTCACGCTAGTTCATTGCACATCCTGGTACACTGCGAGAGACATTCATATGGAGTAATATTGTTTCATAGTTCTTCTTATCGTTTTCATGTTGAGTTGTAAGTAAATAAAAGTGTGATGATCATCATTAGAGCATTGTCCCAGTGAGGAAATAAAAATGGGAGAGGCCAAGTGAGCCCACCATAAAAAATGAGAGAAAAAGAGAGAAGGGACTTTGCTAGTATCCTTCACCACACTTGTGCCTACAAGTGGTACCTTATTCTTCATATAGAGAGTCTCATGTTATGTCATTTTCATATGCTAGTGGGAATTATTTTCTTTATTAAAAACTTGGCTTGTATATTCCGACGACAGGCTTCCTCAAATACCCGAGGTCCTCATGAGCAAGCAAGTTGGATGCACACCCTACTTAGCTACAGTTGATATCTATCGATGGGCATCTCCATAGCCCGTTGATATGCCTAGTTGATGCCAGACTTTCTTCTCCACTTTTACCCCTTTGATATCTACCACCATATTCTATTCCACCTTTATGCTATGTCCATGGTTCACGCTCATGCATTGCATGAAGAATAAAAAGTTGATGCACATCGAAGAAGTACGATCCAATTGCCTAACTTGGCGCCGTGGTGCTTGACATTTGTATTAATGTAGTGAAGATGGAGCCATGCATTACTAATATGATAAAATGAATGGGGGTAAACATTCTATTAGGATCGTAGACCTTGAAAGATTGATGATTATGTTGCTTGTGCCTATAAATATTACTATGTTGATGTGTGTTAATTCATTATTTCTCAATGAGCATACATGCAAAAGATTACATATTGGGTAGCATGTCACATCAAAAATTCTGTTTTTGTCATTTACCTACTCGAGGACGAGTAGGAATTAAGCTTGGGGATGCTGATATGTCTCCAACGTATCTATTATCATTCTAGGATACTTTTTGAGTATTTATTTACCAATTTACATTATTTTTGAGCACTAACCTATTGACCTAGTGCCCAGTGCCAGTTGTTGTTTTCTGCGTGTTTTATCTTTTCAGGTTTACAGTACAAAACGAAGTCCAATTGCCTCAAAACTTTTTTATTATTTTTTCTAGACCAAAAGACGACCTGGAATCTTCTGGAGAAGACCGAAGGCCGCATGAGAGAGGCATAAGCCAACAGGGCGTGCCTGGGGGGGGTCGGCGCGTACCGGTGGCTTGCCCTCCCTGTTGGACCTCCTGACCCCGTTCTCTGGCCTATAAATTCAAATATATTCCAAAATCCCTAGTGGGTATCCCGAAATACTTTTTCCGCCGCCGCAAGTCTCTGTTCCGCTGCGATCCCATCCGGAGCTCCGTTCCGGCACACTACCAGAGGGGGGATTGATCACAGAGGGCTTCTTCATCAATCTTGCTGCCCTCATGATGATGTGTGAGTAGTTCACCACAGACCTAAGGGTCCGTAGTTAGTACCTAGATGTCTCTCTCTATTGATCTACAATACAATGATCATCACATCTTCGCTTTGATCTATTAGATGTAATTCTTTTGTACGGTTCGTTTGTTGGGATCCGATGAAATGTTATAGCTTCGTAATCCTCTCCGATTTAATTGAAATAGTTTGGCCAACTAGATTGATACTTCTTCTATGAGAAGAGTGCGTTGTAGTGGGTTCAATCTGGCGGTGCTCTATATCCCAGTGACAGAAAGGGACAAGACACGTCTTTGTATTGTTTCCACTAAGGATAAAACGATGGGGTTAGATCATATTAATTAAATTCTCGTTGTCTACATCATGTCATTGTTCTCCAAGCATTACTCTTGTTTTACTTAATACTCTAGATGCATGTTGGATAGCAGTCGATGGGTGGAGTAATAGTAATAGGTGCAGGCAGGAGTCGACCTATTTGCTTATGGACGTGATGCCTATATACATGATCATTGCCATTAGTATCAAATAGCTATGCGCTTTTGTATCAATTGCCAATTTGTTTACCCACCGTATGTTGCCTACATGAGTGTCAGTGTACTAAGAACTGGGGGTCCCTAGTACCCACACTTATGCATGGGCAGCCGCCTGAGGCCGACAGCTTCTTGCCGGGCTCGCACCAGCCTCCAAGACGAACCGAAGCCAAGACCAGAGCAAGGCAACCATGCCCTTCACAAGGTGGAGTAGCCCGTCCACGGGCATCCCCGACAAGGATTCCAACCTGCCAGGCTGCTGCTCCACCTCACCAGGGACGATTGTCCACATCGGCTGAGGTGTCGAGGGGGCAGGCGGGCGGGCGGAGCTGGCGAGGGGCACGAGGCTACAACGGCGGGCCTGTGGCAGGTTTATTGCCACCCGTCCCGCGGCGTGGTAGAAGAATAAGAGGTAGCTGGGCGGACGACACAGAAGGAGAGGTAATCCATGCTGGGAAACTTTGCCAGCGCACCACATCACGGCGCATTCAATGCGCCTGTCCTAGTCCGTCAGAGTTAGGTGTTCCCACTACCACTCTGACAACAGCCCCTGTAGCTGTAAGAGCACATTGTATGCCTAGTAAATGACCATTGTAACCTTTGTGGAACCCCATTGAACTATAAAAGGACGCCCATGGCTACCTTGAAAAAGGTCAACACCCTGTCCATTTGCACACGTAGCAGCACCTCTCGAGCATCCTTGTCGGGTGGTAGTGCCCCTGTATTTGGACCCAGATATACAAACACACAGACATGACGTAGGGTTTTACGCTCCCGAGAGGCCCGAACCTTTATAAACCCTACGTGTAGTCATGGCCGACTAATGCTCTTCGTGCACTCGACGGCCCCGCCGAACTGTAAAGGGACCTTGCTGGTCCCATAGATCGTCGTGAATCACACCCCCGACATCTTTCGCGCGCCAGGTAGGGGGACCGCCTGTGCGCGAATCTTCATGTGGATTTCTGCATGTCTTCGCCGACGCCCATGGCGTTCAGGAAGGCCAAGGGCACGGTGACACCCGCCGCAACCACATCCAAGCTGCCATCGCAAGCCACCGATGGCAGTGACCACCATGCTCACCCCGTCGGCGAGCGCAACCACAACGCTGCGCAGAGTTCCGCAAACCACGACCCTGACCCCGCCGTCGTGGTAGCGCGAAACGCGTAGGCGGTGGCCAAGGGTGACGCCGCTGTGGTGGCCGAGGCAGCAGCCGCGGCAGCAACAGCTGTGGGGGCTGCGACCGGACTTCCGCCGAGCCCCTCGCAAGACGATCGCGACCCGCGCCCAGGAGATGGCGAACCGGAGCCTCGCGCGAACGGGGTCCTCGTGCGCTGCTCCCCAGGGGCGCATGGACGTGCTCCACGACCCCCTCTTGGTGAGGGCAAATGGCGGGTGACAGCACGGGAAAGCATTCCTTCTGGCATTGCCAGGAGTAAGAGCGCTACCCATGCCTCGCCCCGTCCGGTCCCCAAAACCGCGGGAGAATCTCTGGCGCAGACCCAGCTCCTGCTGAACTTCCCGCCTGCGCCGGAGGTGATGGAGGAATGGAGGGCGACCATACAAAGCCTGTTGAGCTTCGTCGACAATGACAAACTGGATGCGGCGGGTTCCTCGCGCGCGCGGCGCGCAGGTCCCAGAGAACCCACCACTGGATGCGATGCCATCGGGACACACACGGTGCAGACACCCCCACGACAGCAGCGGATATCCCGCCGCACCGAAGTGCAAGACGAAGTGTCTCAAGCATCAATGGACCCGCGGCAGAAGCAAGACCAAGGCCAAGTCCTGAAGGACAGGAGCAAGGAGGACGCGCACACCGCCATCGAAATACGGCAGGAAGCGCGTCGCCAATCCGATGGTCGCGCAGATCCAGCCATCAAAGAGCCCACACCCGGGGCACCGAGCAGCTTACCTTACGAGGTCAGATGCCCGGCGTTCGCCCGCATGCTACGGCAAGTCCGCTGGCCCTCTAGTAGGGCCTTTAAGCCGGAGTTGCCGGAAAATATGACAGCGTGGTTAGCCCGTCGGAGTTCCTAGGCATCTACGCCATCGCGGTGCAAGCTGCCGGGGGACGAGACGAGAAGGTGTTGGCCAACTACTTCCCGCTAGCGCTCAAGCCCAACGTGAGGAGCTAGCTAATGAACTTGCCGAAGGGGTCCATCTCTTCCTGGGCAGATCTGTGCATTCAGTTCATCGGGGCTTACCATGGGGGCCACTAGCTCCCGGGGTAATCTAGTGATCTACACGTACTTCCCCAATGGGATGGCGAGACCCTCCGCAAGTACATCTAGAGATTCTGCCATGTGCAGCACAACATCCCGGTCATCCAGCCTGCCGCGGTGATTGATGTGTTCCACACGAATGTACGCAATCACCGCATGCGTGAGGAGATGAGCATCAACAAGATGCGGGACGTCGCTGTCGAAATCGGGGCTCCGCAGACCCAAGAAGGTTCGAACTCTGGGGCATGTGCGAAGATCTCAACCAGCTCTAGCCTCAAGCTCGCCACCCCGCAGCCAAGCCACATCGAATGTGTGCGAGAGAACAAGATGGACACAGAGATTTACCCAGGTTCGAGCCACCCTGCGGTGTAAAACCCTACTCCTACTTTTGGTGGATTGGCCTCGTGTGGAGGTTTGGGGATGAACTAGTACAGTGGTTGAGTGACCTCGCGAGGGATCGGAAGTGAAGATCGGTCGATCCCTTCTAAGGTGGAGGCTAGTCCCTATTTATAGTGGCCTTGGTCCTCTTCCCTTATCGCCCAGTCGGGATGGGATCCCACAATGGACAATTTTGAAACGGGACAAGAGGTACATCTTATGACGGAAAGTGGTCTTTGCCTGCAAAGCTTCTGGGTGTGACGTAGAGGTGGGCTCGGCGATGACATCCGTCCTGCTGAGCTCGTGGTCTTGGTCTTGTTGCACTGGAATGGAAACCTTTGGGGGATCCCTTGGGAACGCACGTACGTCCTTGCCTCCTTAGCACAAAATAGGAAATTGTCCCCTCTGAGCCCGCTGGCGCCCGCCTGGCCTTGGTCATCATGGCTCACATCATCGCAACCTCATGAGGCCGGGTACCCGCATAGGAATCTCCACTCCTTGGGAGGCAGCCTGGGGAGGCCGCTACTTTGGAGGTCTTGGCATTGTTCGCCTTGCGAGGCTGTGGCTCTCGCGAGGGCCTTGACTTGGGGGGCTTGCCGCTAGTCCATACTGGGCCGTCGAGGTGGGCCACACGCTGGGCCACGCGGTGGGCCCAGAACGCCGACAGTAGCCCCCGGGCCCAAGGCGTGCCTGTCCTGGCTTTGAGACGAAGGCACAGAGCGAAGGGCGAAACGCCGTGGGCCCCCAATCGCCTGCGGGCCAGGCTCGACGCGTGGCGCGTGGCAGGACACGGACGCCTCCACTCTCGCGTCGCCTCGGTAACTGCCCAGGCCAACAAAAGCTTGGCGCCCAATGCCGAGCCATCATTGCTCTTCTTCCTTGCGCTTTTTCTCCCTTGCTCAAATCCCCTTTCTTCCGCGAGAACCTCCTCCAGATCTTGGCGCAGCGTCGTCCATCCTCTTGTTCCCCCAACCTCAAGGATTCCTCAGATGGCGCCTGCCGGGAAGTCGAAGTCTGAGGCTCAGGCCTCGGCCTCCTCTTCCCCTTTGCCGGCGCTTACCGCATCAACCATTGCAAAGGAGGGGGACCTCACCCCAGTGCTTCCGTTGACGGCGGGCGACTCTAGTGAGTGGGGGTAGACCTTGATCTTCTGTGGCTGTGCGGAGCTGTGCACCTTGGCGAAAACAGACTACCCATTCTTCCTCCACAACATCTTCTCCAGGCTCGTCCCGCCCTTCTTGGGGTTCTTCACCGCCATCCTTGAGCATTACGGGATCCAGGCCCTCCATCTTCAGCCCAATTCCATCCTGCTCTTGTCCGTCTTCGCCTTCTACTGTGAGGCCTTCATAGGCGTGAGGCCCTCAGTGGCCCTCTTCCACCAGTACTTCAACCTGCGGCTCCACGACGGCGTACACCAGTCGGCGTGCGTCTCCTTTGTCGCGGTCCAGAGCGAGAATGTGGTCCTGAAGGCCGGTAAGAAGGTGGAATGCTTCAGGCACCGCTGGGTCTTCTTGGATGCCCAGGGCCTCAATCCGCGCCTGGAGCTCCCACGTAGCTGCCCGAGAAGACACTCGAGTGGGGCTCCGCGAATTTCACCGATCCCCGGGCGAAGCCCATCTTGGAGCGGATCTCCCTGGACATGGAGGCCAAGAAGCTGACCATGGCGATGATAGTGAAGGAGTTCCTGACACAGCGCCTGGCGCCACTCCAGTCACACTCGAAGCCCATGTGGGAGTACCAGGGTGCGGAGGACAACATCAGGCTTCGATCCGCTAGCCTGACAGGCGAGGAGCTGGACAGGGCATTGGCTACCCTGCTCCACAGGGATCCTGGGGGCCTCCCCGAGGCCTACACCCCGTTGTACCCCTGTGACGACAGGGATGGGCTGGTTGCCGCCATGCCCGCCGTCGACGAGCTGGGGCTCATGCCGCTCGAGTGCCCCAATTCCCCCATGCCGGTGTCCTCTAGCGACACCAGCGGCGAGGAAGACTCCGAGGAGGCTGAGGACGTTGACCTGGAAGAGGTGTCCCCCCCGTCGCAGAGCAAGCTCCTCCGCGATCTTGAAGATGACGATGATACCAATGAGCCCCCGGCCGCGGATTCCCCGCGCTTCGTCAGGGTCCTCATCTGGTTGACTCCCCACGCTCCAGCAAGAAGATTGAGACGCCGGTCTCGTCTCCGTCTGAGTCGCAGCTGAAAGGCGGGGCGGCCGCTTCTGGGGCAGATGTGGCCTCTCCGGCCGCGGCCCCTCAGGGCGACAATGCCAAGCTGAAGAAGAGCGGGGGCGTTGCGACCATCGCTGAGGCGGAGAAGAAGAGGAAGTGGATTGTGCCCGAGGAGTAAGTAACCTACCTCGCCTTTGGTCAATTATAGATTGCACGCATGCTTATGACCCCTTCTCCTCTCGATGGCCAGGGGTGACGACGTGCCGAAGAAGAGGAAGCCAAGCTCCGAGCCGAAGGAGCCCCCTGTCTAGAAGGCGCCGTTAGCCTCCGGTCGTAGTCACGGAGGGTGTGGAAGTGCATCATCGCGCAAACCCAGCGCAACCCTTGGGCACCCTGGCAACGCCGCACCCGGGCACACGGGTGTAATGCCTACTCATGGCGCCTTGCTGATGCCGCTTGGGAAACCGAGCGCTGGGGGCGCGGAGGCTCACGAGGCGGCACTCCTTGCCGCGGCCGTGGCGACCCCAGCGCCGGTGGTGGGGGCGACTTCCAGCCCCCTTCTGGTGGAATCCGCCCCTGAGGACGCAGTGACGCAGCTTCAAGAGGAGCCAACCCTCGTGGGTTAGTAGGCTGTGAAGTCGTCCGCCCTCGTCCTGCCCGAGGAGAACTTGGATCCTCCGGGGCCAGAAGTCTGTCACGCCACTGCCCCCTTGCTCGTAGCACCCGCCGACGTGTCGGTGCCGCCTCCTGGTCAGGCTCTCGCGCTCGTGAACCGTGGCCCTCTTATCAGGCCTGGGGCCTTGGATGAGGCCTATATCGTGCTCGGCCGGATCCGGGCTGACCTCCAAGACGCCGACAAGTGCTTCGCGAGGGAGCACCTGGGGCTTATTTCTGGGTGGCTCCAGCCCGACACAGCCACGATGACGGCCTGGGGTCGGGCTGAGGTTGCCACCGTGGAGAGCAGGAAGGAGGCCGTCGAAGCCATGGCGGCTCGCGACGTGGCACTGGCCGAAGCAGCGTCTGTCGTGGAGCGCTGCGGCGAGGCAGAGACCAACCTGAAGGCCCTTCACGAGGAGCAAGCCACGCACGCACAACGGCTCCACCAGCGGGAGGAGGACCTCAAGGCCCGCGAGGCGAAGCTCGCCAATCACGACTCTGTGCTGTCCCAGGTGGCTATTGATCAAGCCACAGAACGCGAGCATCTGGCCATAGCTGAAGGAGGGGGTGGTAGAAGCCCAGGCGTTCCACGCCCGGCATGTCTCCGAGGCGACGGCCTAGTTGGATGCCAGGGGGAAGGCCCTTGCCACTGCTGAGAAGAAGGCGGCCGCGAAGCGCGATGCCTTCCCCTCCATCGAGCTCAGGCTTCGCCAGGCGCTACACTCTATCTGCAGGGGAGGATTCAAGGAGCCACTGGCGACCCCTGAGGGTGGCTACGCAAGGCTCTCCTCCAAGATCGCTAAGGTGCTCGAATGTGTTGCTGCAGTGGTGGACGCTATCCTAGAGGACGAGTGCCGCGACCTTTTCTCCATGGGCCCGGCTTCAGCCACCTCTATCTCCGCGAGCCCGGCTTCCATTTTGGTGCGGTGATCGTCCCGGTTGCCCCCGAGTCTCGCGCTGCTACGGCAGTGGCCGTGAAGGATTCCGCGGACGTGCTAGTGAAGAAGTTCACCTGCATCCCCGACGTCGGGCCCCCGGCGGTGGAGGCGAGTGATGGCGACGATGGCGGCCGCAGCGATGTTGACGACGAGCTCGCCGTGCCTGGGACGAGCGGCGGCGATGGCTATGGCGATGACGGCCCCTCCTCCTAGATTTCGACCTGCGACATTTATCATGCCTCGTGGAGGTGTAAGACTTGTTTGAATTCGCAAAACATTTAGTGCCGGTAATAACTGTTTGAACTCTGTGATTTACTTTCGTGCTTTGTTTCCTTCTTGTTTGCTTTTGTGCTCTGCGTCGGCAGGGCCCAATCCCGCGCATACCTCGACCGCCGTTGGGGCGTCCGGATCGCAAGGACGAGACCAAGGGGCGAGGGGCTACGTGACTAGTGAGGCCCCTGAGTCGCGATGCTGAGGGGTCCCCCTTGACGTGCGAGCAGCCCTCATGAAGGAAACATGGCGACGACGAGGTTTAATTGATTGGAGCACCTTAGTACTCTGCGCCGGCAGGGCCCAATCCCGCGCATACCTCGACCTCCGTTGGGCCGTCCGGATCGTCAGGACGAGACCAAGGGGCGAGGGGCTACGTGACTAGTGAGGCCCCTGAGTCGCGATGCTCACGGGTCCCCCTTGACGTGCGAGCAGCTCCCATACCTTTCCTCCCTAGCTTTTGCCTGGGAGGGACGCGAGAAGACCAGGTGCCAGGGACCTAGTGAGGTGGCGCGCGCCAGGCATGGCCTAAGCGTAGCCCCCATCCAGCCCCCTCACGCGTGCATCCCAAGGGAACGCTGCGTGACGGGGCCATTTGAAGAGCCGAGAGGCCATCCTGAGGTTGGTGCAGCCGCTAAGGCGCCCTCAGTTGTTTATCTACCAGCGCGGAGCATGGGGCTTCCACTTGGCGTGGGCATAGCCACTGAGCGACCGTGTCGTCCGCCAGCGCGGAGCTTGGGGCTTCCACTTGGGCGTGGGCATAGCCGCTGAGCGACCGTGTCGTCCGCCAGCACGGAGCATGGGGCTTCCACTTCGGTGTGGGAAGGGAGCTCTGTGTCAGAGTCTCCGGGCATGTACAACACAATTTCGTTCGTACGCATGAGTGGCACGATAGAACTGGAGGAGGTGTATCTGGGCACCCGTGAGCCAGCGCGGGACTCAAGAGGCCCTACCTCAAGGCGGGTTGCGCCTGAATTTCCTGGCGCGGGGCACGCTTACAAGACCTGTGTGATGGGGGTAACCTATGCCGAATGAATCTCCGGAGGACATCGCATGAGAAGGCCAAACACCAAGGACCCCAGGAGGTGATGTGAACGGGGCCGGCCCGCCAAACAGAGCTCAATCGAAGCTGCAGGGATGGACACGAGCACAGACACCGTGCCCAGTCTTCTCATGCGACAACCCGAGGAAAGACACCCGGCACGCAGCTCCCGCGACAGCGAAGTGCCGAACTACGGTTATACGAACATGGCCGCGTACCCTGACTCACGCACTCTCGATGCGAGGACAAAGCACCAATGACCCCGGGAGGTTGCGTGCACGGGACTGGCCCACGAGACAGAGCTCAGTCGCTTGGATTTATCAACGCTGCAGGGACGGACCCGAGCACAGACGCCGTGCCAGCCCTTAATCATGAGGCGGTCGAGGGCGGGGTTGTTAGGGCACAGTGACATTCATGCAGGTTGGAATACTTAGAAAACTCATCACATAGAGAACCAGTACTTATACACGTGCAAAACGATACATCTGTAGGGGCGGGCCCTAACAGCTTGAGGATGATGCAGCCAACGGGCGCCCTCAAATGAACAAACCAAAAGGTCACCTGGTAATGATGGTGCTGAAGCGTTGGAGTAGTTGTTGAAGCTTTATCCTCATGAGCCCGAGGGCTCCGGAGGCTCGAGGGGCCTGTGAAACACAGGGGGCTCGCGAGGGTCTGGGACCTACTGAAGGACCGCACGGCGCTGGGCCTGATGAAACGTGTGCACGGCCTACGTGAGGTGCTAGTACGCAGCGCCCACGTTCACGAGGCCAAAGGGCATGGGAACGTAGCTGCAGGGGTAGCCCCCACTGCGACTGACACGCGATGGCCAGAAGAGGCCCTGTGATGCGGCCCTGTTGAGGCTCGGGATGTCGACGCAGACGCGCAGCCTGCTACTCACTTCGGGGGTGGCAGCTGCACTGGGTGGTGCGCGGCGATGCTCGCCACGCATGGCCTGCGCCTCCTGAAGCTCCTCGATTGCGTTGGTGATGAACTCCTGTGAGCCTGGCGCCTCGCGCCGTGCTCCTTGCTTGTGGGGTCGTGCGTCGAAGCATGCCTCCAAG
This sequence comes from Elymus sibiricus, assembly GCA_039707655.1. Classification (NCBI taxonomy): domain Eukaryota; kingdom Viridiplantae; phylum Streptophyta; class Magnoliopsida; order Poales; family Poaceae; genus Elymus; species Elymus sibiricus. The sequence goes on along the minus strand of CM077665.1, from coordinate 211,172,357 downwards.
TGGTGCACGAGCGCCTCCCTCATTGCACCGGTCAGGCCAGAAGCTCTCCAGGTGGAAGCCCCCAAGCCCGTCCTGAGGGAAGCGCCGGGCGCGCCTTCCTATGCGGGAGCGAGAGGCGCCCCAGCACTGGACACGGGGCTCGAGGCGCCGTCCTTGGGGGTCTCTCTCCCCTGATAGTTCTTGGGGAGGAGCTGCTTCTTCTTCTTGGGGGTGTCCTTAGGAGGCAGGATGCCGCCCTCGTCGTCAGAGTTTTCAGCCGCCGCGGCCTGGTAAGCTCGTTCGAGGGAGCAGACTGCATCCCTCTCATCGCAGGCGACCGTGATGACACCGCTGCACCCTGGCATCTTGAGGACGTTGTAGCCATGGTGGGTTGCTCCCATGAACTTGGCGAGGGCAAGGTACCCGAGGATGGCGTTGTATGGGAGGTGGATGTGGGTGACGTCGAAGTCTATGAGCTCGGTGTGGTAGTGATCGCGCTTGCCGAAGGTGAACGGGAGGCGCACCTGTCCCAGGGGAATGGTGGAGCCATTGGTCACTCCTGAAAAGGGCTTGGTCAGCTTGAGCTGATCATAGAGCACCTGAAGCGTCTCGAACGTCTCGACAGAGAGGACATTGAGCCCAGCGCCACCATCGATGAGGGTCTTGGTGATGAGGACGTTGCTGATGGTGGGCGTGCAAAGCATGGGGAGCGCGGTTGCAGCGGCCGAGCACTTGAGGTGGTCCTTTGTAGGACCGAAAGTATGTCTAGAGGGGGGTTGATTAGACTACTTGACCAAACAAAATTCTACCTTTTCCCAAATTTTAGAGTTGGCAGATTTTAACATTCATGGCAAGTCAAGTACACCCTACACATGCATGTCTAAGAGTATAGCAGCGGAAAGTAACAACAAGCATGAGTAGAAAGGAAAGGGTTGGAAGATCAAACACAATTGTAGACACGATGATTTTTCCCGTGGTTCCGATAGGTGGTGCTATCGTACGTCCACATTTATGGAGTCTTCAACCCACTGAGGGTAACGGTCGCAAGAGTCCACGGAGGGCTCCACCCATAAGGGTCCATGAAGTAGCAACCTTGACTATTCCATAACGGCTTCCATCCACGAAGGACTAGCCTCACTATGGGTAGATCTTCACGAAGTAGGCGATCTCCTTGCCCTTACAAACTTCTTGGTTCAACTCCACAACACGAAGTAGGAGGCTCCCAAGCGACACCTAACCAATCTAGGAGGCACCACCCTCCAAAAGGTAATAGGCTCGACAATGATGATGAACTCCTTGCTCTTGTGCTTCAAGATGATAGACTCCTCAACACACAATCACTCTCTCACAGATTTGTCTTGGTGGAAGAGATGGGATTGGTGGAAAGCAACTTGGGGAGGATAGAGATCAAGATTCATATGGTTGGAATGGAATGGCATGATCTCAACACATGAGTAGGTGGTTCTCTCTCAGAAAACTGGATGAGGCAAGTATGGAATAGTTCTGAGAGCTTCTCTTTCGAGTGGGTGGTGGTGAAGATGTATATATAGGCATCTCCAAAAATACAACCGTTACACACAAAATGACCAACTCGGTGACACCGATGTGTTAATCTCGGTGGTACCAAAGTGACCAAAAGGTGGCAACTTTTGAATCTCGGTGAGACCGATATATAACTCTCGGTTGCACCGATAAGGTGACCAACGGTCAGATTGCCCATTCTCAGTGACGCCGATCCAACAATCTCGGTGGTACCGATATTGTGAATTTGCGTAACAAAAAGTTGGCAACCCAAACTCGGTGGCACCGAAGCAGAATCGGTTGCACCGAAAAGGTAGGGTTTGGCATGGGTCTGTCTGAGTATGGGAATCGGTGGCACCGAGTGGAAAGTGTTGGTTGCACCGATTTTGAATATTTGGCTTTGAGAAACTTTTTGTGGAAGAACTTGTGGGTGTTTCTGGTGACTATCACTTGTGCACGTATGAGCATTTTGTTCACCAGCAGTACCTTACCCCCTTTTAATAGTATTGGCTTTCCTATGGACTCAAAGTGATTTCTCACAAAGTAAAATGTAGAGTCCTCTTGCTTGAAGCTTTGCCAATCCATTTCCTTGCATCTTGGGGTATCTCCACAATCTCCACAATCCTTTTGCCAATCCTATCATTGACCTTTTCCTGAAATATACTTAGTGGAAACATTAGTTCAATGACTTATATGTTGTTATTAATTACCAAAACCACCAAGGGAGCAAATGTGCTTTCATCCTTGGAGTCGAAGGTAATGGCGTACTGCGACCACCTGAGGGGACATGGCCTCGAGCTTCTGGAGTGCTGCGTTCACCTCACAAGAGAACTTCCTGAAGATGCGGTTCAAGGCAGGGGCCTGAGCACCGCCCAGGATGCAGGCGATCGCACGGGGTTCCTGGAAGCCCCCAGCCCCATCATCCTACCGGTTATCGTCATTTCTCCTTGGCAGTGGCAGCAGCGAAGGGAGGCCAGCGTTGCCCTGAGGATGGGCCTCACGAGGCTGATCACGCCGGGGTCCGTCGCAAGGCTCGTCACGCCAGCAATCCTCACGAGGCTGGTCGCGCCAGTCCTGACGTGGGTCACGGTTGTCCCAACGGCCTTCGCCACGACCTCCTCCACGGCCTTAGCCACGGTCGACGCGCTCAGGGTGGCGGCCGAGGCGCTCGTCCCGGAGCGCCCTAAGCTCCTGGCAGTCATTCAAGTTGTGGGTGTGAGTCTAGTGGAAGATGCAGAATGGGCAGTTGCCCTTGGGCGCTCATCATGGTCATGACCGCGCTTCATCTCAGGCTATGCCGCCAGCACAGCGTGGCCCTTGCGCTTCGCCTCCTTAGCCTTGGCCTTCTTGTCTCCAGGGTCTGTCTCCAGAAGCTAGAGGAGGGAGAGGCGGCCCTCTTCGACCCTTGCGCATTTGTTCACCAGGTTGAACATCTCCAGAGCCGAGCACAGTTCGTCCTGGATGGCGAGCTCCTCTTTCATCTTGACGTCCTTGACGCCATCGGTAAACGCCGAGATGATGGCCTCATCCGACGCCTTCGGGATTTTGAGGCGAACGTTCGTGAAGCGTTGTATGTACTTGTGCAGGGTCTCGCCCAGCTGCTGCTTCACACACCGCAGGTCGTTCACTGCAAGGGCGACGTCGCGGGTGCCCTGGAAGTTGGCGATGAAGCGCTCGTGGTGTTCGTCCCAGGAGGAGATCGATCCCTCCAGGAGGTTAAGGATCTAGGAGCGCGCGCCATCCTTGAGAGCCATGGGGAACCAGTTCGCCATGAATTTGTCGTCACCGCTTGCCACCTTGATGCTCAACGTGTAGAGCTAGAGGAACTCCGCGGGGGCGGGAGTGCCATCGTAGCGTGGAGGCAGGTCCGGCTTGAACTTGACGGGACAGACGATACACACAGCTCCGGGGTGAAGGCGCGGGAGCCCGCTTCGCTCACAGGCGCAGCACGTGTGAGGGGAGCTCGGTCTTGGTTTCCGTGCACTGCGGCCTCCGGTGGCGCACGGTCTTGATGCTGACGCGGTGGTGCGGGGAGCGCACACGCGTCACCTTGTGGCCGTTGTACCACCTGCGCCGGCGCCCCACACGCCAGGTCGCGTGGGCGTGCTTCGCTTCTGGGTTCGGGGTCGACGCCGTGCATCGAAGGAGGAGGAGGCGCGCCGTGAGCTACGTCGCCCGCCAGAGAGGGTGGATGGGGGAGCGAGTGGGAGGGCGTCGGGGCCTCGCCGGCGGCGTTGACGAGCTCGGCGATTCGACCAAGCCAGTCGTCATAGCGGAGGTTGGTGGGGCGGTAACGCAGCAGCTCGTGCGCCATGAGCAGCGCGGCCTGTGCGTTCGCCAGCCCGTGGTGAGCGTGGGAGGACGACGTCGTGGCGGGAACAAGGGACGGACTAGCGGTGCGGCCATCGCGCCACGCGATGGGTGGCAGCGACGAGTCCTGCTGCTCGTGAGCAGCTGGGTTAGTGGCAGCGTTAGCTGCAGGAGAAGCGGAGCGGCGCGGGACACCGTGGCCCACGGGAGCCGTCTGGGCAACGCGAGCAGCCCGGCGCTCGGCGCGGACTCGGCAGGCGTCGGCCATGGGAGCGACAAAGCGGAGACGAATCGAAACTAGAGGGAGGATCACGACACGCCCCTACCTGGCGCGCCAAATGTCCGAATTGTGGTTCCGCAGACCCAAGAAGGTTCGAACTCTGGGGCGTGTGCGAAGATCTCAACCAGCTCTAGCCTCAAGCTCGCCACCCCGCAGCCAAGCCTCGTCGAATGCGTGTGAGCAAACAAGAAAATGGACACATATATTTACCCAATTTCGGGCCACCTTGTGGTGTAAGACCCTACTCCAGCTTTTGGTGGATTGGCCTCACGTGGAGGTTAGGGGATGAACTAGTACAGTGGTTGAGCGACCTCGCGAGGGCTCGGAAGTGAAGATCGGTTGATCCCTTCTACGGCAGAGGCTAGTCCCTATTTATAGTGGCGTTGGTCCTCTTCCCTAATTGCACAGGCGGGAAGGGTCCCACAATGACCAATTTTGAAAGGGGACAAGAGGTACATATTGTCCTGACGGAAAGTGGTCTTCGCCTGCAAAGCTTCCGGGCGTGACGCAGAGGTGGGCTTGGCGATGACATCCGTCCTGCCGAGCTCGTGGTCTTGGTCTTGTTGCACTAGAATGGAAACCTTTGTGGGATCCCTTGGGAACCCGCGTATGTCCTTGCCTCCTTAGCACAAAATAGGAAACTGTCCCCTCTTCGCCCGCTGGCGCCTGCCTAGCCTTGGTCCTCATGGCTCACGTCATCGCAGCCTCATGAGCCCGGGTACCTACATAGGAATCTCCGCTCCTCGGGAGGCAGCCTGGGGAGGCCGCTCGCTTGGAGGTCTTGGCGTTGTTCGCCTCGCAAGGCTATGGCTCTCGCGAGGGCCTTGACTTGGGGGGCTTGCCGCTAGGCCGTACAGGGCCGCTAGGCCGTACATGCTGGCCCATAGGTAGGCAGATCTGGGTACCCCCGTTCCCAGAACGCCGACAGTCGCCGAGTGGCCGACAGGTGCGCGTGGGCTGAGAAAGGAAGGAGGCTCCCGGGGGAGGATGCTGGCGCGGAGGTCGACTCCGACGACAACGAGAACGCGCCTGCCTCCTCGAGGAAGGGATCAAGTGCAAAGGCAAGGCAGTAATGGATGTCGAAAGCTCTGGCAAGCCTAACGTTGGCAAGAAGGCCAAGTCCGAGGAGCCCGGCAAGGACATTGCCATGTGCTCCGAAGACGACATGGCCCTACTGCAAGATCCACCTCACCAAAAGCCACGACATCAACGGATGCCGCCAAGTAGAATAACTTGCTATGAAGCAGAAGCAAGAGTACGAAAGGCGCGACAAGGAGAAGGGCCGGGATGGTGCCGGTGGACCTGACAAGAAGAACCGCAACGATCGAGGCGACCGCCGTGGCAAGGCCAAACAGCAAAAAGAAAAACCTGCTAGAGCCCGCGGCGACAAATCCGACAATGATGATGACAATGAAGAATATGAAGAGGGATCTGACAAGCAAGAGTTCCAGAAGGCCATAGATGCTATGTGTGTTGACGGAGGCGCATCTTTGCACTCCACCCACAGGCAGCTCAAGCAGTGGGTCCGTGAAGTCAGCACGGCAGAGCCAGCGGCAGAGGCGAGGAAGCACCTCAAATGGTACAACACTCCCATCATCTTCGATGCTGAGGACCATCCTGATATTGTCAGCGCGGTCGGGTGCGTGCCATTGTTGGTCTCACCAACGATTCGCAACCTCAGGGTCACGAAGATGTTGGTCGATAGTGGGGCCGGCCTGAACCTGATTTCGCCCGATGTGATTAAGCGGCTGCAGATCCCTAATTCGGACCTATAACCAATGGGCTCCTTCCAAGGAGTGCACGGGGGGGAGATCTCAGCCAAAGGGAAAGATAACCCTCGTGGTCACATTCGGCAGCAAGCTCAATTTCAGGACAAAGAGGGTCGTCTTCGATGTCGCAAAGATGTCGTTGCCGTATAATGGGATCCTGGGCCGCCCGGCTCTAGCGAAGTTCATGGCGGCGTCTCACCACACCTACAACACGCTCAAGATGTCGGGGCCGATGAGCATCATCACCGTCCATGCCGACAAGAAAGACGCGGTCCTCTGCGTCGACAAGCTCTACCGGGAGGCAGTGGCAGCGCCTGCTGTCGAGGCACTCGCTCCAACCGACAAAGCTCTCGGGGGGAAGAATAAGGACAAGATCTCTGGCATGGCTCGTGAGAACTCCGGGAAGCTCACGACAGAGTGGAGCACGCCCGTCGAGGACTTACCAGAGACCTCTGCCGACAGGAGCAAGAAGGGTAAAGTGACCATCCCCAAGATGAAGCAAGTGGCCGCGCGAGAGGACGGCGAGGGTGGACTTTCACTATAAGTGCCACCCTCGACAGAAAATAGGAAAGCGCGCTCGTCTCCTTCCTGCGGGCGAATGTCGACGTGTTTGTCTGGGAACCGTCTGACATCCCCGGTGTTCCCAGGGAGGTGATCAAGCACCACCTTGCTGTCTATCCTCATGAGCGCCCCGTCAAGCAGAAGGTCTGAAAACAAGCACTAGAGCGGCAAGAGTTTATTGCCGAAGAGATCAAGAAGTTGGAAGAAGCAGGCCTAGTCAGGGGTGTACTCCACCCGACATGGCTAGCGAATCCCGTAGTGGTGTGTAAGGCGAGCGGGAAGTGGAGACTCTATATCAACTTCACAGATGTCAGCAGGGCCTGCCCGAAAGACCCCTTTCCCTTGCCACGCATCGACCAGATAGTGGACTCGAGCGCCGGCGGCGACCTGTTGTCTTTCCTTGACTCCTACCCTAGTTATCATCAGATCTTCATGGCCGAGGAAGACGAGAAGAAAACAACGTTCGTCACTCCCTGCGGCACATACTAATTCAGGCGTATGCCGTTTGGTCTGAAGAGCGCGGCTTCAACATTTGCGAGGGCCGTCCAGATCAGACTCAGACCATAGCTGCACAGGAATATGGAGGCCTACATGGACGACATCTTAGTCAGGACCAAGGACAAGGCCACGCTGGTCCAAGATCTGGAAGAGACCTTTGTGAATTTGCACAAGATCAACTTCAAGATCAACCCTGAGAAGTGCGTATTTGGGGTCCCTTCCGGCAAGCCCCTCGGTTTCTTCGTATCTCAGTGCGTGATTCAAGCCAACCCCACCAAGATTGAAGCAATCGAACAACTGGAGGCACCGAAGCGCGTCAAGAACGTACGACGACTGGCGGGCTGCGTCGCCACCCTCAGCAGATTCATCTCCAAATCCGCGGAGCATGTCCCGCCATTTTTCAAGATCATGAAGAAGGCAGGCCCGATGACGTGGACTCCAGAAGTGGAGGCATCGTTGCAAGACCTGAAGAAGTACCTGTCCTCAGCCCCCGTCCTAGTTGCGCTCAAGCCTGAGGAACCGTTGTTGTTATATTTGGCAACGACGAACCAGGTGGTCAGTGCCGCGCTAGTGATGGAGAGGCAAGCCGAGGACAGCAAACCAGTGGCCTCCAAACCAACAACCAGCGAACAAGTGCCGAGCCGGCTGAGCCAAGAAGTCAACACAAAGACGGCACGGAAAGCGGAACAACAAGCGCTGCAGAAGACAAGGGTGGTGCAGCGACCGGTGTACTTTGTCAGCTCTCTCCTGTAGGGGGCTCGGTGAAGGTACTCTTGGATTCAGAAGCTGCTCTTCGGCCTCCTCATGGCCTCCCGGAAGCTGCGCCACTACTTCCAAGCGCACCGCATTACAGTCGTCACCCGCTTCCCGCTGCAGCGGATCTTGAGGAACCCAAAAGCAACTGGCAGGATTATTGAATGGGCCTTGGAGTTGGCCAGCTTTGATCTGAGTTTTCAAAGCACGACAACCATCAAAAGCCAAGCACGGGCAGAATTCGTTGCTGAATGGACGCTGACCCCAGATGAGTAAACCCCGGACACAGCTCTTCACGGCAAGGAAACACCTCAGGTATGAATCATGTACTTTGACGGGGCTTTCTCACTGCAAGGCGCCGATGCCAGGGTGCTGCTCATAGCACCCACCGGAGAGCACCTCAATTATGTGGTCATGCACTTCCCTCGGGAGGTGTCAACCAACAAGATAGCTGAGTATGAGGGTTTACTTGCCGAGCTGCTGATAGCGGCAGATTTGGGAATCAAGAAATTGATAGCCCGGGGAGATTCATAGTTGGTTGCATGCCAGGTCAACAAGGATTACCAGAGCCCCCTGATGGAAGCATATGCTGATGAAGTGAGGAATTTGGAAGAACGTTCGATGGTCTGCAGATGGAACACGCCCCCAGGGCGGAGAATGACGTCGCCGATGACCTATCGAAATGGGCAGCTCAGAAGTCGCCTGTGGAACAAGGCACCTTTGTGCTCCGACTCACTCAACCATCATTTACACCATCAGGGCAGCAAACCAAGAAGAGAAAGATCAGCTCCGATGACTATTTCCCGACAGAGCCACCTGTGGCCACCAAGAAGGTTGCCGGGGTGACGAAATGCTCGATGGTGAGCGCCGAGCCCCGGTGGGACAGTTGGTCCCCGCCGTCGAAGCTAGTGCTCCCGCAGCAGAAGAGACGCCTTTGGTCCCTGTCGTCGAGCCACGGCTCTGACATGGGCGCAACAGATTGTCCAGTACCTCCAGACAGGAGACCTCCCGGAAGAGCAAGAAGAGGCCGAGAAATTAGCCCGGTAGTCGAGCATATATCATTTTGTGGACAACGATCTGTACAGGAGGAGACCAAACAGGATGAAATTGAGGTGCATCGCTCGGGAGGAAGGACAAAGGCTGCTGGCAGAGATACACGAGGGGATCTGTGGCTCCCACATTGGATCAAGAGACCTTGTTGGGAAGGCATTCCGGCAAGGATTTTACTGGCCCACAGCCCTTCAAGATGCCATGGCAGTGGTAACGACGTGTGAAGCATGCCAATACCGCGCCAAGCAAATACACCAAGTAGCACAAGCCCTTCAAACCGTACCACTCTCTTGGCCATTCTCGGTCTAGGGGCTCGACATCGTCGGCCCCCTCCCCCGTGCTACCCGGGGCTTCGAGTTCTTGTTCGTTACTATCGGCAAGTTCACGAAGTGGACCAAAGTTGAGCTAGTGAGAAAGGTAACGGCGCAGGCGGCAATCAAGTTCCTCAGAGGGATTGTTTGCTGTTTCAGGGTCCCCAACATGATCATCACCGATAACAGCACGCAGTTCACCAGCAGCACTTTTATGCAATACTGTCAAGACATCGGCTCCCAGATCTGCTTCACCTCAGTTGCTCACCCCAGGAGCAACGGGTAAGTAGAGAGGGTGAATGCTGAAGCGCTGCGGGGTCTCAAGACGAGGACTTTCGACAAGCTGCACAAGCATGGAAGGCGCTAGATTGATAAGCTGTTGGCGGTTCTTTGGTCGATCAGAACGATGCCCAATCGAGCCACAGGCGAAACACCCTTTGCCCTGGTCTATGGGGCGGATGCAGTTCTGCCCATGAAACTCACTTATGAGTCACCGAGAGTGCGGGCCTTTGACGAGGACCAGCAAGAGCGGCTACGGCATGGCGATGCCACACCCCTTGGGGAAGATCGTCTCCAGGCCGCACTGCGTACCGCTAGGTACCAGTAGGCCTTGCGGCGCTACCATAGCCACAAAGTGTGCGCCAAGATTGTTGAGGAAGGCAACCTTGTCCTTCGATGGATTCAATCTGCGAAGTGGTCAAACAAGTTGACGCCAAAGTGGGAAGGCCCTTACCGGGTGGTAGGAGTCACCAGGCCTGGCGTAGTCCGCTTGGAGACCGAAGATGGCACCCGATGCAAAACTCTTGAAATATTGAGCATCTTTGCAAGTCCTACCCGTAAGGCGCGGTTGTCGGGCTCCCCGGCAACCACTTTTGTGCAAGTCTCCTAGCAATGCGTGTAATCCTTTATACAAAGCCAGGTGATACCCTGTGCGCAGTCAGTAAAACTAGATATCCCGCAACTTTTATCTTGCCTAGATACATATTTGCATTATGTTTCTCTATGCGGGTTATTGTGGTAGCTATTTGCCACCATAAGGTTGTTATCTAACCGCTAAAAGCCCATAGCGCACCCAATTTTCTCTTCTTTCTTTTTCCCGAAAGGAAGCAGGATTACTTCCCCCCGTATGCAAGTCATCCTGGGGGAAAAAGGGGCGGTAAGGGTGGACGCATTCGAAGCAACAACCTCACGACAAGAAGGAGAAGATAAGTGAAACTCTTACTCTTTCCCTGCTATGAACTTCAGCCTGAGGAAAGACCTGCGCGCGGGTGGGCCCTTGTCGAAATCATTGCGCGCCGGGGGTCAGAAGCATGCCTAGCACCCCGGATAGTCATGGGGAGGACGATGAGGGAACCTTGCGAAAAGTGGCGCTACGGGAGAGTGGTCGGGATTTATCCTTAAAAGCGCCCTCGAGAAGACAACCCACATCGGCAAGGGTCCTCGACAACCCACGTCGGAAAGGCACCGCAATGCAATTTCTCGCAAAGAGGGGAAAGGAAAAGGGGGATTAACACACAAACATACAAGACAAATCCTTTGTATATCAGTAGTGCCCAACGTTTTTCTTTGATTTTCTTTCAGGACTTCGTCAGGTACAACCTAATACGAAAGGAGGGCACCAAACCCAGCAACAACGGCGGTGGGGACAAGTAAAAGTACGACTTCCTATAACGTCCCCGCTGGCCTCCGAGGAGGAAGGCGCATCGGCTTGGTGGCGGTGGCGACGGTGTCAAGTCGGAGTACGACATGACCTACGACCCCGTCTGCCGCCGACAGGAGATCTGCCACTACGATGTGGCAGTTGATACAGAAATGAGGCCTCACAGATGGAGCCTCATTCCCGGATCCCTGAAACCCCAGCTACGACGCCATGCACGTCTAGTAAGACTCATCGCGCTTGATGCCGATGACGTTGCCGTCGTCATTGCTATCGCTGGAGGAATCGTAGTCGCTCCTGCTCAAGCTCTCCGTGCAACACTCCAAATGAGCGCTGGACTCCCCGAAGATCTGCATGAAAAGTGTGGTGGTGCCGTCGAACCTGAAGTGGAGGCGATGCCTGGGGCCTAATCCATGAGAGCGGGCGAATGATTTCCACCCTTGCGTCAGGAACATGGCGCTGCCAACAGAGAGGTGGACGGCCACCTAGGCGGGGCCATTGTAGCAGCCATCCGCCCGCAGCCATAACCCCTGGGGCGGGTTATCCTCCATGGCCCGGGCGAATGGGTCAGGGAGGCGCAGCCAGCTAAGAGGACGGCGGGGGACCGCCACGACGAATTCTTGCGCCTCCTCTCCAGCGTGGATGCTCGAGTGGGGTTGAGGGAGAGGTGCACCGCCGCGGCCACCGCCGCGGTTCGGCAGTGCTGCCCAACATTAGCAAAGGTTTAATCGGTTGACGGTATCCTTGGCGAAAGGCACACCCCCACGGTCGCCGCGAGCCGACGGAACCGCCAGCCCACGAACCGCGGACGCCGACCGACCGCAGGAACTAGACCCGACCTCTGCCGCCGTCACCACAATGCGCACCGGGCTCCGGGGTCTTCCCCTCCCGGCGCTCCTAGGAACTCGAGCGCGGCCACGGCTCCTTGCCATCGCAGAGGGAGCGCGCTGGAAACAGTGGCGAAAGGAAGAGGGAAGGAGCACCACGCAACTAAAGAAGAGCACGGAGTCGCGGAGCTGTGAGACTAGAATCGAGGGTAACAGGTGACGAAGGGGACAAGGTTTTACCCAGGTTCGGGCCCTCCTATGAAGGTAATACCCTACGTCCTGCTTGATTATATTGATGATATGAGGATTACAGAGTTGATCTACCTCGAGATCGTATGACTAAAACCCTAGATGAGTTCTGTTGGCCTACGACCTAAAACCCTCCGGCTTATATAGACGCCGGGGGTACCTAGGGTTTACACATGGTCGGTTACACGTCGAAGGGATAAACATGCCTATTCACTACTTTAAACGTGGAGGATACACCATGATTCTAGAAGCTTCCTTTCTGGAGTCTGGGTCTTCAATAAATCCAGTGCCCGGCAAACGGCCCACATAGTCCGGCCCATAAGAAATAGGTCGGCCTCCCAAGGACCCCTTAAACCAGGACTCCCTCAGTAGCCCCCAAACTTGCCTCCAATGCCAAGGGTCTTAGCTCCAGCTGCTTCACATGATCAAAGTCTTCGGCTTGCGAGGCGAGTTCCTTCCTCCAAATAGTGATCGGCCGAATTAGCTCGGCCTCCGACGACGTGTAGTTTTCCCGATCATAGATCGTCCGAACACCATGAGTAACCGGCCCTGAAGGCCAAACGTCAAGCAGTAAATAATGCTCCCTGACAACTTTTCAGATGAAAGGTCACGGCCCGCCACGACCGCTGAGCCAGTCATAAAGACTCGATTCGTGTTTCGAGGCCGTTTTCACCAACACGATCCATCAACGCACAGATCGTGCTCCGTTTCACACGGGATATGTTTAATCACGCGCGTATAACGGCACGCACGTCTTGGGAAGCGGAGGGATTCACGACGTAGTGAACGGAGGTTAACCGGTGCCAAGCCTAAATAAAATGGAAAGAAAACCCCAAGGCTTATCCGCACTTCCCATTTCCATCCCTGTCTCCCCAATCTCCCGAGCTTCCAAAGCCTAGATCTAGGTTTTCCACCCTTCCTCCTCCGAGCTTAGCCATGGCCATCTCCAGCTCTAACGGCAAGTGGGAGGCTTCCACGGTCATAGACCAGGACATCCGGGACTTCAAGGACGCCGGCTACCTCCCCGCCAATATCTTCCACCGCGCTACGGAGGAGGGCCAGGTGATCCCCACCCCCAAACCAGCCGAGAGGGTGGTATTCATTCCCCACTTCATCCAAGGATTGAGCTTCCCACTCCACCCCTTTGTGAGGGGCCTCATGTTCTTCTACGGACTCGACTTCGTCTGCGAGGCCTTCTTGCGGGTCGAACCACACTTCGGATTGTGGCTCAAGGTCTTCAACATCAAGCCGAAGTGTGTCGCAGGCGCACACGCAGACTGCGGCGGGGCGGTCATCAGCAAGCTTCCCCGCGCGGTATGGCCATCCGGCACCTTCATCGACACTATCAAGACTTGGCAAAAAGAGTGGTTTTACATCACCGAGCCAAGGGAGGAGGGTGGAACTATTCCTGCCGAATTCAGATCCGGCCCCCTGACCAGATTGACCTCATGGGTCCGAAAGGGCCTCGATTGGGGGTTGCATACAGAGGTTGATGACCTGCAGAGGGGCATCGCCTCCATGATCAAGGACAAAGTCGAGCTGACCAACGTGGTCCAGGTTATGCTCCGACGGCGCATCCTCCCCTGCCAGCGCCGGGCCTCTCCCATGTGGACTTACCGGACTGACGACGATCCTACGATACGTCAGCTCTTCCCCACCACTCGGGAGAAGCTATGGAAGGCGCTGTTCAAGGCGCAGGAGAAGTGGCCGGCCAAGAAGGAGGACCAGGGCTTGAGCGCCGACAAGCCCCCTTCCGAGGTATAGCACAGTTTTATTGGATCGGCTCTGTTTTCCTAAAGAAAGTCTAAGCATTTTCCGATCACTTCCGCAGGAATGGTTGAGCAAGGCCACGGGCATCAAGTGTCCAGCTCCACAGCCCGAAGACCCTATGTCTCCGCTGTTGTCGGAGATGCTCGTCGTGGCGCCTTACAAGGTGCCAGAGAAGAAGGAGAAGAAGAAACCAGGCCGAGCAGGCCTGCGCATCAGGGACTAGCCGGAGGCTGTGTCTGAAGAAACCCATGCCTCCTCGAATCAAGAGGAGGAGCATGAGGGCAAGGAGGGAGGCGATTCCCTCCTCGCAGGAAAGAGGGCGGCGTCATCAGACGCCCCAAAGGACGTATCTCGTCCCGCCCCAAAGAAAGCACGCCAAACACAGACAGCGCTGTCCGATGATAGCTCGGACTCGGATACCGAGTCCGAGGACTTCGAGCGGGTCCCACGGAGGAATCTCAGGGTCAAGCCCCCACCTCGAAGGTAAAGATCCGAAGACCTCCCGAGCTATTAATGCTAAGTTTTAAATGTTATTAACCTGTGAGCGCATATTGACTTGCAGCCCACCACATGTTCTCCCCACCGATCAAGTCTCGGGCGGGGAGACCCCGCCCGCCGAGCTAGCGGAGAGTGGGACCACGTCGCACCCTTCTCCTCCAGGCGCCGCGAAGGATGCTGTGGAGGTGTCCTCCCAGCAGGCTCCTTTGGAGCCGGACACTGGAGGCGAGGGCGATGACGTCATGTCCGAGGCTCACACCTCGGCCGCCGAAGACCCGGGAGAGAAGCCCCTCCCGGATACTAAGGAGACCGGACAAGGAAATGTCCAGTCACCTCCAAGGTTGTCTCCGGAGCGCACCATGCCTCCGGAGGCACAGGTTCAATCTCCGGTTGGAGATCGGGTCGACCGATCCCCACCGGTGCCACCGACCAATGGGTGGCCGGCTATGGGGGAGGCTCTGTCAAGCGCCTCCATCTCCGGGGAGCACCGCACCCTTATGGGTGCGGTACTGCAGAGCATTCAGCCGTAGACATCGGACTGAAGGAGGCCTTCAACGGTCTCCTGACGGGTTTTCAAGTGAGCCATGTAATGCTCTGTCTGTGAAATATTATTTTCTTTGAGCTATGGTTATATACATGGCAGCCCCCGAGCCCTAGGTGAGTTTGGAAAAACTTACCTGGGGGTCAATGATAGACCATTGTCCGAACTATGTTCAAGACAATATGTGTTCGGAATGTTCTAACAACCTTTAAAAGGACCGGATACAGGATTGTTTTCATGACAGTTCGGAAGCTGTGAACCCATGTAACTTGATATGGTGTTGTTTTTACAGGCTTCGTCGACGGCGGCGACTGCTAATGCCGCCGAGCTGGACGAACTATATCGGAAGCTTAAGAGCTCCGAAGACGAGGTTGACGCTCTGAACAAGAGATTCGACGAGGCGCAAGGTAAGCCGGACTAGAATATCCAAATTCTTCATTACCATACTGTCAACGCAGTATTTTTTTATGCTTTAATGCTTGCGCAGCCTCAGCGAAGGAGATAGAGAAGCTCAAGGCCGAGCTTGAGAAGGCGAAGCAAGAAGCTACGGTTGAGAGGGCGGCGGCCAAAGAAGCAACTACCGCGCTATCCGCCTTGAGAGCCACCAGCGACAAGCATGAGGATCGGGTGGAGGAAATCCAACAGGAGCTCAAGGACGCTGGCCAAAAGTGCGAGGTCCTTGAGCGGAAAGGCAAGGAGCAGGCCGCCGAACTATCCACCCTAAAAACCGATCTCCAAAAGGAGCGGGTGGATAGGCGGTCCTTTGAAGAGCTAGTCAACCAGGCCAAGGCCATAATGGATGGTAAGCCGTTTTTATTGCAGTGTGTCTTTGGGGATAGCAAGTTCAAATTGCTCACCCAAGTATGGCGTTCCTCAGGCGCCTGCTCAGACCTTCAGAAGAGCGCCGCGCACGCAAACCAATTCTATGCTTTGCGGGGAGAAGGAGATGAAGCTCGGCTGTTTTGGGCGCAATTTGAAGCCCCCGAGCGCTCTCCTCTCCTTGTTGAGCAGCTGAAACAGCTGATGGAGCTACATCGGCTGGCGGAGCCGGCCATGAAGGATCTCTGTATCTGGCTATGGCCCAACGAGCCATTGCCGGGCAGCTACTTCGGCCTGGTGCAGAAGCTGAGCGACGCCTCACCTCGGATCGACGCACTAAGGCGGTCCTCCTGCATCGAGGGAGCTCGGATGACCTTCGCGAAGGCCAAGGTGCACTGGCCGGGGCTGGATCCGATGAAGATAGCCACCGCCCCTCCGCCTCCTTCAAAGGAGCATAGGCGCCCCGAGCTGTACCTCTCCGGAGTAATGGAGGGTGCTCGGGCCATAGAGTCGCAGTGTTCGTGAGAGAACATGTATGAATAAAATGTTGTAATATGTCCGAAGACTTTTTAACGTGTTTATATTTAAGATGCATGGTTTATCATGTCTTTAGTGTTTTTGCATCCTTTATAACTCCTATGTGGCCGTTAAAACTGAAAGCTGTGAGTCGTCGGCTTCAGCCCCCATGTAGATACTACGCGGGGTGTCTCTGCCAACGCACTGTGACCCTTAGCCGAGCTATCGGTACCCGAAGGCGGTAGTGTGGGGCGGACAAGGCAATCGGACCATAATACTTTATTGCTTTCACTTAGCCGTAGGGGCGCGAGAAAGGAGTGCGGGGGGCTGATGACTAGCCCCCAGGGTTCGTGATGTTCGGAATAACCGTGGCCAAAGCATATATCACATGGTTTGTACTAATACAAAACCCATCGTATGACACGGAGTAACCTCTGACGAGATTTAGTTAAGCTCGGATTCGCAGACCAGATCTCGCATACCATGACAGTCAGTTTTCGGCTTTCTCCGCTGAGGTGCTTGACCAGGCTAGCCGGAAGCACAATCGCAGCGGTTCTCCCTTTGCCCTTTTAGCAGAACGAGCGGAACATAAAGGGGCAAGCACAGGAGCCGGGCAACCCAACTATTGACCCAAGACATAGTTCGGAACCAATGCTTATAAAGTGGAAATCCAAGACGCCGAAAGAAGAATTAGTTGTGCTTAGGGCGATTTTATTTAGTTCGAGCCCCCGGTCTATTAGCCGATTGCACCGTAAAGTATACCAAACAGGTTCGCAAGAAGAGAGGGAGAAATAGAGAGTGCGTCAAAAACAGCGAAGTGATCATGCGTGATACATCTGTATTTTACTCAACAACTCTTATTATTCAAATTGCCGATACAACTGTTTACAGGTATTAAAAATGAAATATAAACCTTACAGGAGGGGTTGTACCAAGGGTCTTCGATAGATGACCTGACGTCCTCGATATGCCCTGTTGCTTGTCCGCTCCTGCATCTCCCAAGGAGTTGTATACCGCGATGGGTGTACTGTTCGGCGAGCGTACTTTGAAAAAAAGTCTTGAGAAGTCGCCGATGTGTGATTGAGCTTTACACCGTAGCAGGTACTTAATGGTACCTGTAGTGTGTCCGAAGACATGTTGATGGTGATAGTTTGGTCCAGCCGAACACTAACCCTTTAATAATTTTTCACCACCGCTGCCCATGGAATTTTGAGCGCGAACTTGTGCCTCCTCGGCACGTACTTTGCCGGTTCTAGGGCGTGCGATGGGGGGCGAATCCCTATTTATGGGGAGAAGAAGGTTCTGGTACTTCGGATTGAGACCGAGCTCGCTTCCCAGCCTTGGGTGCCTGTACGGCAGGTCTCGGCGTTTGCCGATCATCGGTGTAATGAAATTCGGCCGCCAAGGCCAACGCATGTTCCTCAGTTCGGAGGGAGCGCTCTGTGTTGCCGTTGACAGTAATGACCCCTTTGGGGCCGGGCATCTTGAGGTTGAGGTATGCGTAGTGAGGGACGGCGTTAAAGCGAGCGAACGCTGTACGGCCGAGCATGGCGTGATATCCGCTGCGGAAAGGTACGATGTCGAAGATCAAGTCTTCGCTTCGAAACTTATCGGGAGAGCCGAACACTACTTCCAGGCTCACGGAGCCCGTGCACCGGGCTTCTACACCTGGGATCACTCCTTTAAAGGTAGTGTTAGTGGGTTTGATCCTTGACGGATCTATGCCCATCTTTTTCACCGTGTCTGAGTAAATCAGATTCAGGCTACTTCCTCCGTCCATTAGGACTTTTGTGAGGTGATACCCGTCTATGATGGGGTCTAAGACAAGGGCGGCCGAACCCCCATGACGGATACTGGTCGGATGATCTCGTCGATCGAAGGTGATCGGGTATGCCGACCATGGGTTATACTTCGGGGCTACAAGCTCTATGGCGTAGACATCTCGAAGGGCGCGCTTCCTCTCCTTTTTGGGTATATGAGTGGCATATATCATGTTTACTGTTTTTACATCTGGAGGGAATTTGTTTTGTCCACCACCGATCAGACCACGGGGTTCATCCTCGTCTTCGCTGCGTGGGCTCTTGCCTTGGTCCTCGGATGCGAGCTTGCCGGCCTGTTTGAACACCCAACAGTTACGGTTGGTATGGTTGGCGGGCTTCTCTTGAATGCCATGGATCTGGCAAGGCCTCTCCATGATCTTGTCCAGCGGGGTGGGTCCGTCACGATTGCCTTTAGGAGGCTTCTTCCGTTGCCCAGGCCGGGAGTTGCGGAAGCCGGCGTTAACGGCCATGTCATCGGCATCACTAGCGTTGTGCCGGCTCTTATTCTTGTTGCGCTTTGGTTTCCCATTTCCATCCCTAACTTCGGAGGTTCCGGGGTCTTCGGGGTTGTGGCTACGTCTTGCTAGCCAGTTATCCTCGCCCGCGCAAAAGCGAGTCATGAGTGCTGTGAGAGCGGACATTGTCCTTGGTTTATACTAGCCGAGCTGACGAGCCAGCCACTCCTCCCGAATATTGTGCCTAAAAGAGGCTATTGCTTCGGCGTCTGGGCAGTCAACGATCTGGTTTTTCTTGGTCAAGAACCAATTCCAGAATAGCCGCGCAGATTCTCCTTGCTTCTGGACGACATTGCTCAGGTCGGAGGAGTCTAGCGGCCGAACATAAGTGCCCTGGAAGTTAGATTGGAATGCGTCTTCCAGGTCCTCACAACACCCAATGGAGTTTTCGGGGAGGCTATTTAACCAGTGCCGAGCTAGCCCCTTAAGCTTCAGGGGTAGGTACTTGATGGCATGGAGGTCGTCTCCTCGCGCCATGTGGATGTGGAGGAGGAAATCCTCGATCCATACGGTTGGGTCTATTGTCCCATCGTATTATTCTATGTTTACGGGTTTAAACCCTTCCGGGAACTGATGCCGCATCACCTCATCCGTAAAGCACAGTGGGTGGGCAGCGCCCCGGACCCGAGCTATGTCGCACCAGTGATCGGCGTCTGCCCTAGTCCGGCTCCGTTCCCGACCTTCATTATTGCGGTCGAGCCAAGGCCGGTACCCTTCCCGTTTATCGCGTGAGTACCCTCTGGATCCGTAGATGGATCGCGTACGACCTGCTCTATAATCCAGGTCGTGTCGCAGGTCGAACCTGTCATCGGGCTCTAGTGGCTCTTTTCCCCGTCTACGGGGTATCGTCGGCCTATAGCCGGTGTTGTCAGCCGTCCTATCTCGTCCTCTAGGAGGGCGGTCTGGCTTGTCGTATGGGGTATGCTTGGGAGACGGCGTATCAGTAAGCTCGTCATCGAATTGTGGCAGCAGCCTTCTGAGCGGATAGCTCTTAGGTTGGTCCGATAGACCGGTACCGTAGCCTTCCTCAGCTGAGAGGACTCTCGTCCATCGATCGTTGAGGTCATCTTGCTCGGCTTTAAGCTGCCGTTCTTTTGCTTCCAGGCTGCGGGCCGTGGCTATAAGCTGTTGCCTGAACAGCTCCTGATCTTCAGGATTATCAGGGATGGCGAAATCATCGGCTTCCGGGATGTCCTCCTCCACGACAGGGGGGAGGTAGTTGTCGTCTTCAGAATCATTGAGATCGTCGGGGTTGCGTCGGTCTTCAGGCCTCTCCTGACCCTCTAACGGGTGTTCGGGGATTTCAGGATCGCAGAGGTCTTCCGGGGTATCTCCGTCCCCGATGCCGTCGATAGCTTTTCTTCCCTTTTTCCCTTTTGACCGTTTATGCGGCTTTTGGCATCTTGACGACGCTTCATCCGATTTGTCTCCATCGTTTTTCGGAGTGTCCACCATGTAGACGTCGTATGTAGAGGTGGCAGTCCACCTCCCGGTGTTAATGGGGGTGAGGGGGCGATCCTCCTCATCCATGTAATCTGCCTCCTCCGATGCATAGTCCAACATGTCGGTTAAATCCTCGACAGTGGCTATCAAGTGGGTGGTGGGTGGGACGAAAAATTCGCCCTGACCCGCATTAAGCCCGATCTGAGAACAGATCGGAGTTGGATCGTCGGTAATCTTCATCGACGAGATCCGATCCAGGGCCTCGTGGAATATCGAGAGCTCGATCGGGTGGGCCCGCTCGGAGCTTCCGGAGTTAACTTCCGATGCGTCCGGGTGGAGAGAGTGTTCGGCAGGAACAGGTGTCCGGATGTCTGGTACTATGACCGGGTCCGGACTAAAGGTTGGGTCCTCGCCGGGGTAGATCCCGTGGGCGGGGCCAAAAGATGGATCTGAGGTTGAAGCCTCGGAGTCTTCGGGCATGGCAGGCGAAACCGCGAGCCCGGTTAGCAACAGGTCGCCCCTAGAGTCTACGGAGAACTCAAGGTTCCCGAATCTAACCTCTTGATCGGGGGTGAAACTTCCGACACGGCCTAGATGGCCAGTTGGATCAGCGTGCAGCACAATGCTGCCGAAGGCGAAGATCTATCCGGGGACGAAAGTGTCCGTATTGCGGACCTCTTCGTTGATGACAAGGCGAGCCATCGATTCCTTTGACCATCACAGCAGAACTCTCAATGAAAGCACCAATGTCGGTGTCAAAACCGGCGGATCTCGGGTAGGGGGTCCCGAGCTATGAGACTAGAATCGAGGGTAACATGAGACGAAGGGGACAAGGTTTTACCCAGGTTTGGGCCCTCCTATGGAGGTAATACCCTACGTCCTGCTTGATTATATTGATGGTATGAGGATTACAGAGTTGATCTACCTCGAGATCGTATGACTAAAACCCTAGATGAGTTCTGTTGGCCTACAACCTAAAACCCTCCGGCTTATATAGACGCCGGGGGTACCTAGGGTTTACACATGGTCGGTTACACGTCGAAGGGATAAACATGCCTATTCACTACTTTAAACGTGGAGGATATGCCACGATTCTAGAAGCTTCCTTCCTGGAGTCTGGCTCTTCAATCAATCCAGTGCCCGGCAAACGGCCCACATAGTCCGGCCCATAAGAAATAGGTCGGCCTCCCGAGGACCCCTTAAACCAGGACTCCATCAGAGGGGGCGACTCTCCGCGGACCATAACGAGCGCATGCTCGTACGCCCATGGCTTTAGCAACCTCCCTCCCTGGCCAATGGCGAGCGCCGCGCGCACCACGCGTCGCCCGAGGCGTAGTCAAGATGGAAGGAGGAACGACACCAATTAAATGGTGATGGGCGGTCGCACGACGCGTCATTTCCTTCGCTGCTTACCCCAAGGAAGGCCAAGGGGCTGGCCACCCGTGTACCGATGTGACCGCGCACTGTCAAGCGTGTTGCTTGGGTGACCTCCCCTCTCCACCAATGTCGTTACCTGTGGTAAATGCGCATAGTGGGAAAGGTCAGTAAAAATTCATCATAACTGCAGGGAAACTAGGCCATGCATGCCCGTGTACTGTTTTGGGCCTAGCCCAACAACGACACGCGCGCTTATATGGCCCAGGCTTATGCACGGGCAACCGCCTCAGGCCGGCAGCTTCTTGCCTGGCTCGCACTAGCCTCCAAGACAAACCGAAGCCAAGAACAGAGCAAGGCAACCATTCACCAGGCAGAGTAGCCCGCCCACGGGCGTCCCCGGCAAGGATTCCAACCCGCCAGGCAGCCGCTCCACCTCGTCAGGGACGATTGTCTACATCGGCTGATGTGTCGAGCAGGCAGGCTGGCGGGCGTAGCTGGTCGGGGCACGTGGCTACAACGGCGGGCCTGTGGCAGCTTTCATGCCACCTGTCCCACAGCATGGCAGAAAAATAAGAGGTGGCTGGGCAGACGACATAGAAGGAGAGGCAATCCTTGCCGGGAAACGTCGCGAGTGCGCCACCTCACGGCGCATTCAATGCGCCTATTCTAGTCCGTCAGAGTTAGGTGTTTCCCACTACCACTCTGACGACAGCCCATGTAGCAGTAAGAGCGCACTGTATGCCTAGTAAATGACAATTGTAGCCTTTGTTGAAACCCCTTGAACTATAAAAGGAGGCCCATGCCTACCTTGAAAAAGGTCGACACCCTGTCCATTTGCACGCGTAGCAACACCTCTCCAGCATCCTTGCCGGGTGGATGCGCCCCTGTATTTGGACCCAGATATACAAACACACAGACAGCCCGAACCTGTATAAACCCTGCGCATAGTCATGTCCGACTGATGCTCTTCGTGCACTTGACGCCCCCACTGAACTGTAAAGGGACCCCGCTGGTCCCATAGATCGTCGTGAATCACACCCCCGACAATGAGAAATGCCACTAGGTAAAACTATGCCCCCCGGGTCTATTCACTTATATATTTACAAATCCTATCATTACCTTGCTGCCATTATTTACTTTTTATTTTATTTTGCAATTAACTATTATCTACTATTATCTACACACTTCACTTGCTTGCAAATAACGAGTCCAAGGGGATTGACAACCCTCTTACCCGCGCTGGGTGCAAGTGTTTGTTCTTTTGTGTGTAGCCGCTTAAGACGGTTGTTGATTGATATTCCTTTTGGTTCGATAAACCTTGGTTCTTAACTGAGGGAAATACTTATCTATATTGTGCTGCAATTACCCGTTCCTCTTCATGGAAAACCCAACACATATCACAAGTATAACTTCTTT
The DNA here is from genome assembly GCA_039707655.1 of Elymus sibiricus. Lineage (NCBI taxonomy): Eukaryota > Viridiplantae > Streptophyta > Magnoliopsida > Poales > Poaceae > Elymus > Elymus sibiricus. The sequence continues at coordinate 211,149,877 of CM077665.1, read as the reverse complement.
ATCAAAATAATTTTGCTCAATGACTGTTGTGTGAATTGGTAACCCTTTCCCCATTTTCCCTTGTATCTATCATGTCAGGACCCCGATCCTAAGCCATATGAATCCAGTCTGTAACATGTCACACCACTTTGCGGCCTCGCGCACGGTAACCCACGGCTGCCACCTTACGTTGGCCGGGACCGTTTGCGCCTTTTGGCTCACGGATATGAACATGTTGCTAGCATTCACACGTCAAAGAACCCGGGTCGACATGACTAATTATAGACCCAAGTGGCACAACCGTACAGGGACAGGCATACGTAACCCATCAATGCAGGTGTCGGTCATCAGCGTGTGTAGACGAGACATAGCAAGCTACAAGGACTCCATTATGCCGTGGGACCTAAATGTCATCAACTGCGCGTAGACGAGTCATAGCAGGCTACATGGACTCCATTACACTGCGAGACATTTCCCCGAAGGGACAGACATGGCAGCAAGAAGGATACTCACCGGTCAATCAATGTGTCCAGAGCAGTAGCAAGCTACCAAGGCTCGGTGGAAGAACAAAGAGGCATTTCCCCGTAAAGCAGGCTACTAAAGGTATACAGCTAGGTGTCGAATTCCACACATAGCAATGCATTTCAAACATACACGCAATATGCACGATATGTGTAGATACAACATGGCATCACAACAAAACTCTACAACATAACATTTATTTAGAAGGCTCCGAAGAGCCAACATAGTATAATGTTACAAGCAGGGTGGGTCACATGACCCAACATTCAGAGCATACAAACAACAAGCGGAAGTTACATGTCTAAGTACAAACATCTAATAAAAGCGGCTGGAAGAGCCTGAAAAGCTACAACGACCCTACCAAAGGAGCCAGACTCCTGTCTCGGTTTCCTAGCTAATCCATCGATGTCAACGTCAAGAAGAACATAGAATGAACAACGTCTATTTCTGCAAAAACGTAAATAAGCAACAGTGAGTACGAAGGTACTCAGCAAGTCTTACATCAGAACTAACTACATATGCATCATGTATCAAGAACGGGATTGTGGGGTTCACTGCAGAATGCCAGCTTTGACCTTTGGCTAGACTAAACTACGATAAAGTAACCAATGTATCACTACTCTCTCGTCTCCCTACGAGAGAGCACACACGAGTCCACATGTTCACCATATCAATACACCACTATGGATCCTCTCTCGTCTTCCTACGAGAAGGCCATCCATAGCACTCACACTTATCTGGAGCATTTTAGAGTATCCATTTAAATTGTCTATGAACAATGCAAGTCTCCAAGCAGTCCATATCCGCGGACGCGGCTATTCGAATAGATAGATTACCCTGCAGGGGTGTACTTCGTCACACATGCTCCCACCACTTATCGCCATGTGCACGTTAAAAAGGCACCTCGGCAACCTTCAAGCGGAAGCCAGGCGAGGGAGTCGGCCACGGACGTTAACTTACAACGACTCACGTCCAAGGCAGTTGCATATCTTAGTTGGAACCCATAATGGAAGTCCGGTCGAGGTTTCCAGCATGGCCTCAAACGTTGTGAGCAAGGCCCCAAGCTGGTCCTGACTGGGCCGTTCATCCACTTCGCAGGCCGTGCCACACCTATCAACGTTTCGAACTACTGCGACTCCTGGACTGAGGACAGAGTTGGTTAATAGGCTGACAGGGGTCGAGTTACCGGAACCCAATGTGCAATGGTAGCTAGTCTTGGAACACAAACACGAAACTCAGTTCCTATGAGCGGTCTCAATGAGACAACCCACCATGTACTCCTACATGGCCTCTCATCGCTACCTTTACCAAAACAGGTTCAACACTTAACCCTCATCATCAGGACACAATCATTTCACTCCAGTTCATCACCCAGATGAATCAGACCTGACACAACTCTAAGCATAGCAAGCATAACAGGGTTATAGCACAACATGGCTCAAGCATCTACTAGGTATGCTAGGTTGCTTGGTTCAGCTATTTACTGTGACAATGACAGGTCATGCAAAGGAGTGGGTTCATCTACCGCAACACAAGTAGCAGTTGAATCGCATTGTCCTAATGCATTGAAATGAGAGCAAGAGCGAGAGAGTGGGATTATATCGGAATGCTCAAGGGGGGGGGGGTTGCTTGCCTGTTTATTGGAAGAACACAGCTATTCTTTGATGTCGTCGATAACTACATCTCGCAAGTCTATCGACAAGGACAAACAAGGTATAAATTAAGCATCGCAAATGCTTCACAATGATGCATGATAATGGCATGGCAATATGTTGCTGGTTTGAGCTAATGCATCTATCAACATGTTAAATGAAGATGGTTTGAACCCAAGGTTCAAATTCAACTCCATATGTGAAGTGGCATATTGTGTTTGGAACAAAATGTCCAAGTTTGCCTATTTAGATTGCTCTAACATGCATGAAAATGCCACCATCACATTCATTGGATTTTTCTGATAATTTTTCATACATAAATTATTTCAATCTGACTTGCGGATTAATTTCTATGATTTTTAGAAGTTTTAACTATTTTCTGGAATTAGTTTTATTACAGAAATCATTTACTGCATCGGCTTTACGTCATCATGACATCAGCAGGTCAACAGACCAGGTCCAGGTCAAACCTGACCCACGGGACCCACATGTCAGTCTCTATTTAAGTAATGGCTTTTATTAAAACCTAACCCGAGGATTAATTAGCCGGCTGGCCCACTGTCAGTGGGTCAGGGTTGACCTAAGAGTGGTTAGGACTAATCCTAACCACCTGACAGGCCGGACCCACCTGTCGGTGGCCCTGGCCGGCGGGCTCGTCACTGGTGGCCTCTGGCCACGGCGGAGTCCGCCCTGGAGCCACGAGAATGGCGGAGGAGGGCACCACTGCACTCCTCGCGCTCACGTGCATCCAGTGGAGTAAGTGTGGGCTCGAGGAACGGCTGGGATGCATGCCGGCGACCACGTCCGTGGCGGCATCCATACGGGATCGACGGCACGGGGCTACAGAGCACGGGGAGGACGATGGGGAGAGGGGGAGGAGCATCAGCGGCTCACCGTGGATCCTTTAGAGGCAACGGCAAGGTCGGAGGCGCTCCCTAGCTGGCGAATTCGACAACGGCGTACGGCAGCCGAGGCGGGGAAGACGGAGACGGTGACGGTGATGAGGAGCTCCCATCTCGATTTCTTTAGTGAGGACGAGCTGGGCGATGAGGCGAAGCTCGTGAGCAGCAAAGCAGGGCGAGGCGGAGCCAGTGGCTGCGGGTGCGGCGAGCGGCGGCGACGGACGTGCTCGGTCCGAGGGAGGGAGAGAACAGAGAGGGGATGAGGATGGGGAGGAGCTCCAGAGTGACCAGGGGGGTGTCGTGGCGCTCTTAGAGCCCTCCGGGCGAGGCAGGCACATAGGAGGTGGTCGGCACGTGTGCGTGCGCCGCGGGCACACGCCCTCCCGTCCTTCTATCCTGATGAAGAAGACGGAGGTGCCCCTTTGGGCTGGGCCGGCTTCCTGGTTCTGGTAAGCCCAGGTAGGCCCTCTTCTTTTATTTCTTTTTCTTGTTTTCTTTTCTATTTTTGTGCAGTCTGTTTTGGCTTCAAATAAAATACCTAGCCATTCGTATAAATATTGAAAATAGTCATGTGAGCTAGGTGTAGATCACTAGTGCCACATGAAAGTTTTCAGAATTATTGAACTTATATTTTATATATAGAAAATATAAATCCAATGCCATTAATTGTTGGATTAATTCCAATGCCCAAAACAAATATTTCTGTGATCCCAAAATATTGGTTGACATTTTTATCTTGGTCCAATATTTTATTAGAGAACCAGGAACATTTTCTTGGACTTGTTTGAAGCAAATTTTTATATTGCTTATAGGACAAAATTTTGAATGGTGAGGCTTGATCAAATCCTCATTTCAATTTCATTTGAAAATAAAATGCATGCATGAATGCATTGGCAATCATAATTAACCTAGGGCTGTGACATATCATTCACGGGAAAATGCAGTCAGTCAAGGATTCTGCTCAGCCGGTGGGCAGAACTGATAGAAATACACAGGAAGTTCTGGGTACAATGAATGAATCCAAAGCTTCGAATGCTATGGGAAAACAGTGGATAACCCATCAACGAACAAGCGCAAGAGATCAGCCGAGCAAAATGAAGGCGAGCAAGCCGAAAATTCTCCAGCGAAGAAAAAGAATGGTGGGAGACAACCGTACGCCAACTCTGCCAATATATATCTCATGACACATACAACACACATACAAGGGGAAAGCAAAATAGAAAAGGAGAGGCGACATCAATGGATTGGTGCCAATGGGTGCAGAAGTGTCTCAACTACGAGTTCGTTCACCCTTGGTTTGCTCAGAACTTTGCATTCCATTCTCCATGGGGTGATTTCGTGCTATCTCGTTCATAAACCAACATGGTCCTGAAGTGAGAACACCTGCCACACCAAATGGACATGAGTAATCCACTCAGACTCCTGAATCCTATCCATTTGTGCTTGCTAAAATCAGAAGGAATGCTATTAGGAAGGCTGAAAAAGAACTAAAGAAGGCTGCTCACGAACAAGAAAACCTTCGCCTTCTCGAATATGATCTCGAGAAAATGAAGGTTGGTGGTCCATATGAAGGTCGCTTCAAGAGGAAGCATGATCCACTGATACGTCTCCAACATATCGATAATCTATGAAGTATTCATGCCATGATTGCCTATGTTTACAATACTTTTATATGGTTTTGATGCACTTTACATGATTTATTTAGAACTAACCGGGACTGACGCTGTTTTCCCCAGAACTATCGTGCTGTTGTTTTTTGTGCAGAAATCAAAGTTCTCCAAATGCAACAAAACTTTTTGATGATTTTTTTGAACAAAAGAGGCACTAGAAGGTTCGTTGGAGGGCCAGAAGAGCCACGAGGTGGGCACAACCCACCAGGGCGCGCCAGGCCCCTCTGGCACGCCCTGATGTCTTGTGGTCCACTCGTGGCCCATCTCCGCGTGAAACCGACGCCCAAAAACCATATATATTTAGAAACACCCAGAAATAACCCTAGACGAGAAGTTCCGCCGCCGCAACTCTCTGTATCGACGAAAAACCAATATGGATGCGTTCCAGTACCCTGCCGGAGAGGGTAGATCATCTCCGGTGGCCATCTTCATCATCCCGGCGGAGGCCATGACGAGGAGGGAGTAGTCCACCCTCGGGGCTGAGGGTATGTACCAGTAGCTATGTGTTCAATCTATCGCTCTCTCGTGTTCTTGAGATGTCACGATCTTGATGTATCCCAGGCTTTGTTAATATAGTCCGATCATATGATGTTGTTCCCTTGCTATCATGTTGTGATGAATTGAATCTTCCCCTTTGAGATATCGTTATGTTGGATTGAATATTGGATTTTAGAACACTTGATATATGTCTTGCATATGGATACCCGTGGTGACAATGGGGTGTTCTATTGATTCACTTGATGTATGTTTTGGTACTCAAATTGCGGATTCCCGAGGCGACATTGGGGTAATCTATGCATAGGGGTTGATGCACGTTCTTGTCCTACGTTCTTCGATAGAAATCTTGGGGCACTCTTTGAGGTTCTTTGTGTTGGATTGAGTATTATGAATATGAAATTGTTTGATGCGTATCGTATAATTAACTCATGATACTTGCGGTGACATTGGAGTATCTAGGTGACATTAGAGTTGGTTGATGCGTATCATATGGTGTTATTTTAGTACGAACTCTAGATAGATTGATCGGAAAGGATAACTTGGTGTTATTTTAGTAGAACTCTTGGATAGATCAATCGGAAAGGATAACCTTAAGGTGGTTTTGTACCCTACAAACAATTTCTTCTTATGTTCTCCGCTAAATAAGAACTTTGGAGTGATTCTTCGTTGCATGTTGGGGGATGGTTATGTGATCCAATTATATTAGTATTGTTGAGAGATTGCACTAGCGAAAGTACGGACCCTAGGCCTTGTTTTCAAGCATTGCAATACCGTTTGTGCTCACTTTTGTTACTTGCTACCTTGCTGTTTTTATATTTTCAGATTACAAAACCCTTTATCTACCATCCACATTGCCCTTGTATCACCATATCTTCGCCGAACTAGTGCACCTATACAATTTGCCATTGTATTGGGTGTGTTGGGGACACAAGAGATTTCTTGTATTAGATTGCAGGGTTGTTTGAGAGAGACCATCTTCATCCTACACCTCCCACGGATTGATAAACCTTAGGTCATCCACTTGAGAGAAAATTGCTATTGTCCTACAAAACTCTGTGCTTGGAGGCCCAACAAGAGTCTACAAGAATAAAGTTGCGTAGTAGACACCAAGCTCTTTTTTGGCGCCGTTTCCGGGGAGGTGTGTGCTTGAAGGAATATCTTTAGATCTTGCAATTGAATCTTTTAGTTTCTTGTTTTATCACTAGTTTGTTTTCATAAAAGAAAACTACAAAAAAATGGAATTGAGGTGGCCTCATATTATTCGTCTTTATCATGTCTTTCTTGAAAATGATGGAAAGGAAAATTATGCTCAATTGGTAGAGGAAGAAATTATGAACATAATTAATGACAATTCCTTGAATGATGAGCATGATTGTAATGTTGCTAGTATGAATTCTCTGAATATCCATGATGCTAATAATATGCAAAGCCACAAGCTTGGGGGTGCTATGTTTGATGAAGATGATATTTTTAGTACCCCAAGTTTTGATGAGAAAATTTATTATGATGATGGCATGCCTCCTATCTATGATGATTATGATGATGACATATATTTTATATAGAGTGATAGTAACCATGAAACTTGTCATCATGATTTTATTATTGAATGTGGTTATGTCAATCAAATGTCTCATGATAGTTATTTTGTTGAGTTTGCTCCCACTACAATGAATGAGAAGAAAATTGCTTATGTGGAGAGTAATAAATTTTCTATGCTTGTAGATCATGAAAAGAATGCTTTATGTGATAGTTATATTGTGAAATTCCTTCATGGTGCTACTGAAAATTATTATGAGGGAGGAACATATGCTTGTAGGAATTGCAATAATATCAAGTTTCCTCCCTACTTGTTCAAAGTTTTGAAGTCGTGCTTGTTTTGCCTTCCTATGCTAGTTGATTATTGCTCCCATAAATTGTTTGCCCACAAAATCCCTATGCATAGGAAGTGGGTTAGACTTAAATGTGCTTGTCATGAGATTCATGATGCTCTCTTGCATATTTCAATTACTACATTTTATGTGAGCATCATTGAAATCATCATGCCTAGCTAAAAGGCTTTAAAGAAAAGCGCTTATTGGGAGATAACCCAACACTTTTACTTTCTGTTTTTGTGTGTTCACATGATTAAGCTACTGTAATAATCATGTTTTGTGTCTTTTATTTCAATAAAGTGCCAAGTAAAGCCTTTGGGATGACTCACAAGATGAGTAGAATTGATGCTGAACCAAAACAGAAACTTTTGACTCCACTACAGGAATTTACATTTTTTACTGGAGGGTGATAATGATCTCAAATTTTAAAAAAGTGTTGATATATAAATTCTTCAGGCTGTCCTAATGTTTCAGAATTTTTAGAGACATGTAAGTTTGGTTATACTACACATCTTCACAGACTATTCTGTTTTTGACAGATTCTATTTTGCATGCATAGTTTGCTTGTTTTAGTGTTCCCATAGATTATATTCAGTGATATAAATTATGGGAATGATAGAATACAGTAGGTATTATGTGAGAACAATTATGAATCTTGTCTTGACAGTACCTAAGTGAATGATCGGTATTTATTATACTAACCCATCTCACGAAGTTCCGTTAAGTTTTGTGTGATTCAAGTTTTCAAGTTTTGGGTGAGACACCGATATGAGGACACTAAGGAGTGACAAGAACCTAAGCTTAGGGATGCTCAAGGAACGCCCAAGGTAATATCCAAGGAATACTCAAGCGCCTAAGCTTGGGGATGCCCCGGAAGGCATCCCCTGTTTCGTCTTCAACATTATCGGTATATCTTACTTAGAGCTATATTTTTATCCGTCACATAATATGTGCTTTGCTTGGATCGTCACTATATTTTGTTGTTTTCTGTTAGGTGTTATTTATAATCTTGTTTTTCAATAAAAAGCTCCAAGAATTGCCTTAGGATGCTTGCATTGGAAGTTTGATGTGTGCTGTGTAAAAACAGAAACTTTTGCTGTAGTGTTTCAATTTTCATATTTTACTAGAACGTGGAAAGTTTCTGGAATTTTTACACACTGTTGTCATATCAATTCTTTAGCATGTCCTAAATTTTCATAATTTTATGAGTTACAGAAGTACAATGGTTTAATAGATTTCTACAGACTGGTCTGTTTGGACAGATTGCTGTCATAGTTTTGTTATCTACTTATTCTATAGTTTCCATAGCCTATATTGGTACATATAAATTTTGGAAATGATAGCAAACAGTAGATGATGTTTGAAATTATTATGCAACTTGTCTTGGCAGTACATAAAGAGTTGATTTATTATTATGTGTACTAGCCTATCTCACGAGTTCTCTTCGAGTTTTGTGTTGATGAAGTTTTTGAGAATAGGTGAAACCATGATATCAGAGGATTGAACGAGATAAAAAAGCTCAAGCTTGGGGATGCCCAAGGCACCCCAAGTAAATATTTCAAGAAGTCTCAAGCATCTAAGCTTGGGGATGCTACGCATTCCACCTCTCTTCATCAACAATTATCGGTTAGCCTATGTTGATCCTAATTTTTTATTTGTCCACATGATATGTGCTATTATTGTAATGATTTTTTATTTAGTTTGCTGTTTAATAAAATACTCAGATATGAAAATATTTATTGAGAGAGAGAGCCCTCACATAGCTACTTGATTGTTTACCTACTCATTGATCTTCACTTATACCTTTTGAATAGTAGTTTGATGTTTACTCTTGAGCTTCACTTATATCCTATGAGTAAATTGTGAATCAATGAAATATCATAATATGAAATTATCAATGTGCTTTACGCTTAGTAGTAGCTTCACATATGGTTTATAAAGTAAAATCTATTGAAGTTTGACAATCACAATTTTGGTCATACAAGCAATTCGTGAATGATTAGTATAAGGAAGAGAACTTTCACATACAAATATATTATCTTGGACATCTTCTATGATTGTGAATACCCATTAATTATTTTCAAACTTGAGCAAATTAGTTGAAGTTGGACAAGGAAGACAACGTAATGAGTTGTGGTTGTGTATATTTGCATAGAAGTTATATTGTTATGGATCCTCCAACATGTGGTGTTTTCTTAGGATCTTTTGCTAGCCAAACATTCGCACTAAGTAGAGATACTACTTGTGCATCCAAAAACCCTTAAACCCAGTTTCTTGCCATGAGAGTCCATTATATCTACCTATATGCGGCATTACCGTGCCGTTCCAAGTAAATTTGCATCTGCCACCTCTAAAATTTCAAATGAGCATCTGTTTTGTGTGCCAGGACCGCTCATAGAGCGACAGGGGGCGGTCAGTATCTTCCATGTTAAGCGGGTTATTCTCATGATGAGTGTTTATTCACTCGTCCTTGCACGAGAGGGGCGGTAATAGGGATTCCCAGTCCCAAAAGAAAAAAATTCAAATAATTAAACAAAACTCCCCCAAGAATGTTGTTGGTATGGACGGTACCCGTGGAGTGTGTTTGTTGGTGGAGGGGGAGTAAACCTTTACTTTTACCGCTTGGGAATCGCCGCTAATGTGTTTAATAGGGAAGATATTGATAACTCTTGGTCATAACATTGACAGGAAGGGTGCACCTGTCGCCGTTCTGGATACCAGGGTACCCAGACTTGCCTGCCTGTGGCCCAAGGTGTGGCCCACCTCAACGATCCGTATAGCCCGGCGCGGCCTCGCTCGACACAAGGCCCTCGCGAGGCCCTGGACTCATGAGGGAGGCAGCACCAAGACCCGTGAGGAGGGAGGCCTCCCCAGGCCCCCTCCTGAGCGGTGGAGACTCCTATGCAATGCACGACCTCAGGAGGCCAAGGGTGCCGTCAGCCAAGCCAGGCGGGCGCCAGCATGCCAGAGGGGACAGTTTCCTCTTTGGTGCAAAGGGGACAAGGATGAGCGCGGGTTCCCAAGAAGCTTCGCCAAAGGTTTCCATTCCGGTGCAACAAGACCGGGTCAGCAAGCGCGGCAGGACGGATGTCACCGGCGAGCCCACCACCGTGTCACCACCACCAACTTTGCAGGCGAAGACCGCCTTTCATCAGAATAGGGTGTACTTCCTGTCCCCTTTCAAATTTGGCCGTTGTGGGATCCCTTCCCACCGTTGCGATAAGGGAAGAGGACCCGGGCCACTATAAATAGAGGCGAGGCTACCCAGTAGAGGAGGAGAACGATCCCCCCGCAAACACACCCGCAAAGCAACACACCTCTGTACTAGTTCATCCACAAACCTCCTCGTGCGGCAATCCACCTAAAGCAGGAGTAGGGTTTTACGCTTCGTAGCGGCCCGAACCTGGTTAAACTCTTGTGTGCCATCGTCTTCCTCGCAATCAAGTGGGGGTATCATGTTGTGAGTTTGGAGGGGGCAAAGCTGTTGGGGAATCTTCACACACGCCCCTGGGTTCGAATTACTTAGGGTTTTGCGGAGCCCGAAATCCGACATTTGGCGCGCCAGGTAGGGGCGTGTCAGAATCCTCACAGAAACTTTGCCTCGCCTCCGCTCGGTGCATCCATGGCCGAGGGACGCCGAGCCCGCGCCGAACGACGGGCTGCCCGCGTCGCTCGGGCGACTCCGCCGGACCTCGGCATCCCGCGCTGCCTCGGTTTTCCGACGAAAGGCGCCATCTCCAGCCCGACCTTGGACGGGCACCAGGGGCTATAGCCCTCGTCAACCGCGCGACGAACCCTCACCGCCCTGAACCTCCATAGCATCCATGTCGCGACATCATCTACCCGGGCTCGCCACGACCCGGCGCGCGGGCAGATCGCGCTCCTCGTAGCCTGTGAGCTGCAGCATTTCCGCGTTACTCACGGACGCTATGACGGTCGGATATGCCGCGGGTCCGTATGTGCCACCATGACGGGCGAGGCGGAGGCGTTTCCCCATGGGACGGCCCAGGAGCGGGCTCGCGCCCGTGAGGTCGCTCAACCGGCCGCCGAGGGCCAGCGGGCGCGCTGGTGGCATGCGACGCGAACCGCACCGGCAGGAAGTGTGGCCCGGCTCGCCGGGCATGCAGAAGTTGGCCACTGGCACAGGCGGGGGCCGACGGGAGCTGCCAGCCGCAGGGGGTAGGCGCCATAACACGCCCCTCGGCACCCCCGGCGGATCAAAGCAGGGTGTCCGGCGACTCATCTGCACCAACACCTGGGGGCTCGCGCGACTCTACCACGGCCACGTCGGCTAGCGCCCGGGCCACGATGGGAGCGGCGTCGGCTACCACGACGACTGGAGGAGCGTACGCGATCCTCACAGCGGCTCTCGTCGAGGCTGGCGCGAACAGCCTCGTAAGGGCGGCTGGCAGGGCTGGCCTCGCGAGGATGCCAATGCTGGCAGCCTCGTGAGGCGTGCCCACTGGTAGCGGGCTACCCTTGGCAAATGCTTGGGTCTGCGGACCGGGGGTCGTCTGCCTGGGAACGGAGGGTGGAACAGACGCCCATGTTCCTAGGCAGGTCGATGCCAGCCAGGAGACGGAGGGTGGAACACATGCCCATGTCGCCCGGCCAGGTATTTCCAACCTGGAGACGGAGTGTGGAACACACGCCCATGTCTCTAGGCCGGGCGCCCCAAGCCAGGAGACGGAGGGTGGAACCCACGCCCATGTCCCCTGGCAGGGCGACTCCTACCCAGAGACGGAGGGTGGAACATACGCCCATGTCTCCGGGCCGGGTTTCGCTCGACCAGTGGCAGGGGCTCACGTACTCACCCATGTCTCCGGGCCTGGTTCGGCCCACCCAGGGACGGGCGGTGGGGTACCTACGCGGGACTCCCGGGCGGCCCGGCGAGGTGCGCTGGGGCACCGCCTTGAGCGACTACCCCGCACGCGATGAAGGGCCCCTGCGCCGAGCCTCGCTCGCGGCGCAAGGGGCTGCGGCGCCGCTACAACGAAGACATCTGTCCCCGGGCTTTGGAGAGCCCGAGGCCCTGCCACGAAATGGGCCCTCCATACAAGGAGTGTGGGGGGCCCGCTCCACGCTCGAAGGCCCGTTCAGGAGCCACCCCACGTCGTCGCATCATGCTAGGGGAGTGGGAGCGGGCCCCATGCTAGGGAAGCATGGGGCTCTCAGCGCACCCCCAGGTCCAACCCGTGACACTCTCACGTAACAATGAGTGGGCTGTATACACCCGGAGGCCCCCGAGGACGCGGAGGGGTTCCATCCCACGCCCAAGTGGAAGCCCCATGCTCCGCGCTGGCGGACAGCACTGCCCCCCAATGGCTATGCCCATGCAACGTGGAAGCCCTACGCTCCGCGCTGGGGAGAAGACGAAGATGAAGATTAGTCTAGGTGCCGGACGCGGCTTTTTCTCTGCCTTTCTTATGTTCGAATTTGCCATTTCTGTGGAAAGAAGTCTGAGGTTTTCTGTTGGCTCTATTTAAAGGAAAAGGGGCGGGAACTTTTCTTCTAGCAGTCCTCTCTCTCTTGGAATCTCTTTCTTCGGAGCAACGTCTACCAGCCTCACCCTCTCGCGCCCCGCGGGCGGGGGCTACTGGCACGGTGTGCACACCTCGCCAAGGCCTTGGCGCCCTGGTCCCCGAGTGGCCTTGGCGTACTGGTCCTCACGTGGCACTCTCGAGCAAGCTTGCAGGCGCACGCCATCTTACTCTCGCTCGGGGGCTCCACCGCGGCTCAGTGCGCTGTCTTTAAAACCCCTGAAGGCTCACACCCCCTGGGGACAAGAACCGGCAGAAAGGATTGGCCGCCACTTGAACTTCAAGGGAGGCTCCTGAGCATCACGCCTCAGGAGTCATGCCGATCATGTGGCTACTCGCTCGCTATTGGTTTCGTCTTGGTGATCCGGACGGCTCCAATGGCGATCGAGGCCTCGCCCCCTTTGGTCTCGTCCTCGTGATCCGAACGCCCCAACGGTGGCGAGGCACGCGTGAGATCGGGAACTGCCGACGTAGAGTGCCGCTTGAGCGTTAAAAGGGGGGCTCCTGAGCACTGTGCCTCGGGAGCCTCACTGATCGCGTGGCTACTCGCTCGCTATTGGTTTCGTCCTGGTGATCCGGACGACTCAAATGGCGAGCGAGGCCCCGCCTTCTTTGGTCTCATCCTGGTGATCCGGACGCCCCAACGGTGGGGGGGCATGCACGGGATCGGGCCCTGCGGACGTAGAGCGCCGAAAGGGGTTCCCCCCAAGTCGCCTCATTCGCAGGAAAGAAGAACCTCCCCAAGCTCTCCAAGCGTTATCGGCTCACGGGACGCCACTGCTAAACCTCATGACACGAAGGCCCGCCGCGGACGCGTCAAGCTAAGCACCCTGGATCCGTTCGAGGAGAGGCCGCGGTTAACAGTAACACAACGACCATGACGCGCAACGAGAGCATCGATAAGAGGGCACGAGCGCCAAGGTTCGTCACACACCCGAAATGGTCCCCCACGATTTTTGATTACAGGTAGAAGAAAGGAAAGAAAAAGGCAAAGGAGCACCACCCTGGGGGGCCGCCGTTCCTAAGGCCCCGGCCTCGGCACGCCGACGCTCAATTGGAGTCCTCCTCCTCCTTGATGGCGCCGTGGTGGCAGGTCGGCGTGGCCGCTTCCCGGGCAGGGGAGCGGAGCCGCCGCGGCTGGCTTCCCCCAGAAGTCCGGGCCGACGGTGGGGTGGGGCGTCGTAGCTGTCATCGCTCGGGCTCCCCTCGGAGGACGTATCGCTGCTGCTGGAAACATGGCGGCCGTCGCCAAGGGCAAGCTCACCTCCAAGATTGCCGCTGCCGCCGCCCTCCGGGCAACACTCCAAACGCCTCCCGTCCTCACCAAAGATCTTGACGAATAATGTCGCGGCGCTATCGTGCTTAAAGTGGAGAATAGGCCTCCCCTTCAGGCCGTGGGCGCGGGAGAATGTCTGCCACCCGCGGCCCAGAAAGGCGTTGCCCACGGGGGTGACCTTGACCTCCACCCACAACGCGCCGCTGCAACACCCATCGACCCGTAGCCACAAGCCCGTGGGCGCGCCAGCCAGCGACGCCTCTGCGAAGGAGCGAGGGAGCTGCAACCAAGAGCTCGCCGCCCTCTCCACCGACACCAGGAACTCTGGTCCCGCGTCAGCTGAGCGAGCTTGTGAACGCGGCGGTCGGGCACCAACTGCCAGCCCTTCCCCCCTGCCGCGGCCGCCGTGCCCGCCGTCCCTGGGTGCGCCAACGGAAGCACCGGGCCCCGCGGAGAGGCGCCCGTGCCGCCGGGGTGCCACCGGGGGTATCCCAGCATACTTGTGAGGGTGACCCCTACCCCTCCTGGGAGGTTGCTGGCCCAGCGACCCTCGGCTGGCTTTTCCCTTCTCGGCGGCGAAGAACCTCCACACCGGCGTCATGATGGAGCGGATGGAAGACAAAGGCGGGGGGCAAGAAGAAGGAATGGGCTGGGGGCTTAGTCCCCCCTCGCCCATTTATAGCTGGATGGAGGCCAACCGGCGTCTTCCCAGCCCCGGGACTTGATGGCCCCACAACGTGCGACGGTTCAAGACCAGCTGAATCAGTTGCCGAGATGACGTGGGGAGCGGAGTCGCCGGGCACCTCGAGTGGCGCGTGTCGGACTCGACCGGCGTTCCATCCTGCCTCTTGTCGCTTCCCCTGCCCCGTCGGGTCACATCCGCGTGGACCGAGGTGGGGGCGCCAGGAGTCAGCATCATTCAAAGGGGGGTAATGACGGCCAAGGAGGCGCGCAGACTGGGCGTCACCTCGACTCAAGACGGTTCCTGACTCTTCGGGGAGTCGAGACGCCTTCGCCTCGTGGTGCGCCACGCGTCATGTCGGGGCCGCAGGCGATTGGGGCCCATGGCGGTCCGGCCCACCCCCCGTGGCTTCGCCCCGAAGCTAGCTCGAGCGCGCCTCGGGCCCGGGGGCTACTGTCGGCATTCTGGATACCAGGGTACCCAGACTTGCCTGCCTGCGGCCCAAGGCGTGTCCCACCTCAACGATCCGTACAGCCCGGCACGGCCTCGCTCGACACAAGGCCCTCGCGAGGCCCCGGACTCGCGAGGGAGGCAGCACCAAGACCCGCGAGGAGGGAGGCCTCCCCAGGCCCCCTCCTGAGCAGCGGAGACTCCTATGCAACGCACAACCTCAGGAGGCCAAGGGTGCCGTCAGCCAAGCCAGGTGGGCGCCAGCGTGCCAGGGGGGACAGTTTCCTCTTTGGTGCAAAGGGGACAAGGACGAGTGCGGGTTCCTAAGAAGCCCCGCCAAAGGTTTCCATTCCGGTGCAACAAGACCGGGTCAGCAATCGCGGCAGGACAGATGTCACCGGCGAGCCCACCACCACATCACCACCACCAACTTTGCAGGTGAAGGCCGCCTTTCATCAGGATAGGGTGTACTTCCTGTCCCCTTTCAAATTTGGCCGTTGTGGGATCCCTTCCCGCCGTTGCGGTAAGGGAAGAGGACCCGGGCCACTATAAATAGAGGCGAGGCTACCCAGTAGAGGAGGAGAACGATCCCCCCGCAAACACACCCGCAAGGCAACACACCTCTGTACTAGTTCATCCACAAACCTCCTCGTGAGGCAATCCACCTAAAGCAGAGTAGGGTTTTACGCTTCGCAGCGGCCCGAACCTGGGTAAACTCTTGTGTGCCATCGTCTTCCTTGCCATCGAGCGGGGGTATCGTGTTGTGAGTTTGGAGGGGGCGAAGCTGTTGGGGAATCTTCGCACACGCCCCTGGGTTCGAATTACTTAGGGTTTTGCGGAGCCCGAAATCCGACAGCACCTTCCAAAATTATATTTATCTATGATTTAAGCTTTGAGCTCTAGCACCTCTGCAAATCCCTGCGTCCCTCTGCGAAGGGCCTATCTTTTAAATTTCAATATTTACTTTTATGCAAGAGTCAATAGTATGCATTCTCATTTCAACCTCAATTATTCTCTAGTTGTCAAGCATCATGTGGTGGGGAAAGATCTAGGCACATATGGCCAGTCAAATATATTTGATCATGACTTATTATTGTTGAGAATTATCTCTATGATAAATGAGTTGGGAGGCGAAACATTAAGCCCCTATCTTTCTCTTTGTTCGATGGATGCCATTTGTTCTAAAAATATGCTTTGAGTGCTAGCAATCATAGAAGACTATATGATGATTGAGTATGTGGAGCTCTTACTTAGACCTTGTTGAGAATAAGTTGAATTGCAATTGTTTGGTGACAAAGAACATAGGTTGTTAAGTTTCAAGAGAATTCATTATTTGAACCATGACATGTGAATTGATTGCTCTATCATGATGATTTTTATGAGAAAAAGTTGCTGGTTATGATGCTAGAAAATTGACTGAAATTATCAATGATCAAACTTATATATTATGGTAGCATTCACACTTCATAAATTAGTTCTTTTATCATTTACCTACTCGAGGACGATCAGGAATTAAGCTTGGGGATGCTGATATGTCTCCAACGTATCAATAATTTATGAAGTATTCATGCCATGATTGCCTATGTTTACAATACTTTTATATGGTTTTGATGCACTTTACATGATTTATTTAGAACTAATCCGGACTGACGCTATTTTCAGCAAAACTACCGTGGTGTTGTTTTTTGTGCAGAAATCAAATTTCTTCAAATGCAATGAAACTTTTTGAAGATTTTTTTTGGAACAAAAGAGGCACTAGAAGCTTCTTGGAGGGCCAGAAGAGCCACGAGGTGGGCACAACCCACCAGGGCGCGCCAGGCCCCTCTGGCGTGCCCTGGTGTCTTGTGATCCACTCGTGGACCATCTTCGCATGAAACCGACGCCCAAAAATCATATATATTTAGAAACCCCCGGAAATAACCCTAGACGAGAAGTTCCACTGCCGTAACTATCTATATCGATGAAAAACCAATCTGGATGCATTCAAGTACCCTGCCGGAGAGGGTAGATCATCTCAGGTGGCCATCTTCATCATCCCGGCGGAGGCCATGACGTGGAGGGAGTAGTCCACCCTCGGGGCTGAGGGTATGTACCAGTAGCTATGTGTTCAATCTCTCTCTCTCATGTTCTTGAAATGTCACGATCTTGATGTATCACGGGCTTTGTTAATATAGTCGGACCATATGGTGTTATTCCCTTGCTATCATAATGAATTGAATCTATCACTTGTATCACTTGTTTTGACATCCATCTGCCAGATTTCATAATCAAAAAAATGCAGCAACTGCTAACATAATTCCAACAGACTTTTAGCATCGCTACGGGTGAGAAAGTCTCATCGTAGTCAACTCCTTGAACTTGTCGGAAACTTCTTTGCGACAAGTCGAGCTTTATAAATGGTGACATTTACCATCAGCGTCTGTCTTCTTCTTAAAGGTCCATTTGTACCCAACGGCCTGCCGTTTAATGGACAAGTCTACCAAAGTCCATACTTGGTTTTCATACATGGATCCTTTCTCGGATTTCATGGCTCCTAGCCATTTGTTGCAATCCGGGCCCACCATCGCTTCTTCATAGCTAGTAGGTTCACTGTTGTCTTAACAACATGACCTCCAAGACAGGATTGATGTACCACTCTGGGGCAGTACAAGTTCTTGTCATCCTAGGAGGTTCAGTAGTAACTTGATCCGAAGTTTCATGATCATCATCATTTGCTTCCCCTTCACTTGGTGTGGGCATCGTAGAAACATCTTTCTGGGTCGTGCTACTATCCAACTGAAGTGACGGTTCAACAACCTCATCAAGTTCTACTTTCCTCCCACTCAATTCTTTCGCGAGAAACTTTTTCTCGAGAAAGGACCCGTTTTAAGCAGCAAACATTTTACCCTTGGATCTGAGATAGAAGGTATACCCAACTGCATCCTTAGGGTATCGTATGAAGATGCACTTTTCCGCTTTGGGTTCGATCTTATCAGACATAAGCGTCGCATTCCCAAACTCTGAGAAATGACAGCTTAGGTTTCTACCAAACCAAAATTCATATGGTGTCATCTCAACGGACTTAGATGGTGCCCTAATTTAAAGTGAATGTAGTTGTCTCTAATGCATAACCCGAAAACGATAGTGGCAAAATGATAAGGGACATCATAGTACGCACCATATCCAATAGAGCACGACTACGATGTTCAGACACACCATCACACTATGGTGTTCCAGGTGGCGTAAGTTGTGAAACAATTTCCACATTGTCTTAAGTTGCATACCAAACTCGTAACTCAGATATTTACCTCCACGGTCATATCGTAGACATTTTATCTTCTTGTCACGATGATCTCAAACTTCACTCTGAATTTGTTTGAACTTTTCAAACGTTTCAGACTTGTGTTTCATTAAGTAAATATCCCCATATCTACTCAAATCATCAGTGAAGGTAAGAAAATAGTGATATCCACCGCACGCTTCAACATTAATTGGACCACATACATCAACATGTATCATTTCCAATTAGTCACTTGCCCGCTCCATCAAGTCGGAAAACGGGGTTTTAGTCTTCTTGCCCAAGAGGCATGATCCGCACGTCTTCAACCAATTCGAAATCGAGTGAGTCCAAAGATCCATCAGCATGGAGTTTCTGCATGCGTTTTACACCAATATGACCTTTAGTGGCAGTGCCACAAGTATGTGGTACTATCATTATTAACTTTGCATCTTTGGGCATCAATATTATGAACATGTGTAACACTACGATCGAGATTCAATGAACCATTCACATTGGGTGCATGACAATTGAAGGTATTATTCATGTAAATAGAATAACCATTATTCTCGAACTTAAATGAATAACTGTATTACAATAGACACGATCTAATCACGTTTATGCTCAACGCAAACACCAAAAACATTTATTTAGGTTCACCACTAATCCCGAAGGTAGAGAGAGCGTGCGATGGTGATCACATCAACCTTGGAAACACTTCCAACACACATCGTCACCTCGCCCTTAGCTAGTCTCCGTTTATTCCGTAGCTTTTATTTCGAGTTACCAACATTTAGCAACTGAACCGGTATCTAATACCCAGGTGCTACTAGGAGTACTAGCAAGGTACACATGAATAAAACGTATATCAAATATACTTCTGTTGACGTTGCCAGCCTTATTATCTACCAAGTATCTAGGGCAGTTCCGCTTTAGTGACCGTTCTCCTCATAATAGAAGCACTCAGTGTCCGGTTTGGATTTAACCTTGGGTTTCTTTACTGGAGCAGCAACTGGCTTGCCATCCATGAAGTATTCCTCCTTGCCCTTGCCCTTCTCGAAACTAGTGGTTTTACTAACCATCAACACTTGATGATCCTTCTTGATTTCTACCATCGCGGTGTCAAACATCGCAAATAGCTTGGGGATCATTATTTCCATCCCTGGCATTTTATAGTTCATCACGAAGCTCTAGTAGCTTTGTGGCAGTGACTTGGAGCACTATATCAAACACTATTTTATCTGGAAGATCAACTCCCACTCGATTCAAGCGATTGTAGCACCCAGACAATCTGAGCACATGCTCACCGATTGAGCTAATCTCCTTCATCTTGCAGGAAAAGAATCTTGTTGGAGGTATCATACCTCTCAACACGGGCACGAGTCTGAGATCCCAATTTCAGCTCTTAGAACATCTCATATGTTCTGTGACGTTCAAAAACGTTTTGGAGCCTCAATTCAAAGCCGTAATGCATGACACACTGAACTATCAAGTAGTCATCAAAACGTGCCTGTCAGATGTTCACAACATCTACAGACGACGCTTGAGGGGGTGGCGCACCGAGCGGTCCATTAAGGACATAAGCCTTCTGTGCAGCAAATGAGGACAATCCTCAGATCACGGACCCAGTCCGCATTATTGCTACCATCATCTTTCAACTTACTTTTTCTCTAGGAACGTATCAAAAATACTGGGGAGCTACGGCGCGAGCTATTGATCTACAACATACAAGGACATTTTGACTATGTTCATGATAATGAGTTCAGTTAATCATATTACTAAAGAAATCCCACTCAAATTGACATCCCTCCGGTCATCCGAGTGTTACATGATCCAAATTCACCAACCCAAGTCCGATCATCACGTGAGATGAGGTGGTTTCAATGGTGAACATCTCCATGTTGATCAAATCTACTATACGACTCATTTTCGACCTTTCGGTCTCTTGTGTTCCGAGGCCATGTCTGTACATGCTAGGCTCGTCAAGTTTAACCCGAGTGTTCCGCACGTGCAACACTGGCTTGCACCCGTTGTATGTGAACGTAGAGTCTATCACACCCGATCATCACGCGGTGTCTCGAAACGACGAACATTCGCAACGGTGCACACTCGGGGAGAACACAATTTTATCTTGAAATTTTGTGAGGGATTACCTTATAACACTACCGTCGTCCTAAGCAAAATAAGATGCATAAAAGCATTAACACCACATGCAAATCATAAGTGACATGATATGGCCATGAACTTGTGCTTTTGATCTCCATCTCCAAAGCACCGGCATGATCTCCATCGTCACCGGCATGACACCATGATCTCCATCATCTTGATATCCATCAACGTGTCGCCATGAGGTTGTCGCGCCAACTATTGCTTCTACAACTATTGCTAACTCATAGCGATAAAGTAAAGCAAAACGACAAAAATAAATTAAATACAACCCTATGGCTCCTGCCGGTTGCCGTACTCATCGACATGCAAGTCGTGATTATCTATACATAACATGATCATCTCATACATCACATATATCTCATCATGTCATTGTCCATATCATATCACAACATACCCTGCAAAAACAAGTTAGACGTCCTCTAATTGTTGTTGCATGTTTTACGTGGCTACTATGGGTATCTAGCAAGAACGATTCTTACCTACGCAAAACCACAACGGTGATACACAAATTGCTTTTCAACCTTCTCAAGGACCGCCTTTTGTCGAATCCGATCCAACTAAAGTGGGAGAGACAGACACCCGCCAGCCATCTTTATGCAACAAAGTCACATGTCAGTTGATAGAACCGGTCTCTCGTAAGCGTACGAGTAAGGTTGGTCCGGGCCGCTTCATCCCACAATACCGCTGAATCAAGAAAATACCAAGGGTGGAAGCAATCTGAGTATCAACGCCCACAAACTCCTTTGTGTTCTACTCGTGATCTCATCTACGCATAGACCTAGCTCATGATGCCACCGTTGGGGAACGTTGCATGGGAAACAAAAAAATTCCTACGCACACGCAAGATCTATCCATGGAGATGTGCATCTACGAGGGAGAGTGGATCTACGTACCCTTGTAGATCGCTAAGCGAGAAGCGTTAAGAAACCCGGTTGATGTAGTCGAACGTCTTCGCGATCCAAATCGCAAGCCGTCCCGCGATCCAATCACAATCCGTCCCGATCTAGCGCCGAACGGACGACACCTCCGCGTTCAGCACACGTACAGCTCGATGACGATCTCCGCCTTCTTCATCCAGCAAGAGGGGGCGGAGAGGTAGATGAGATCTCCAGCAGCACGACGGCGTGGTGGTGGTGATGGTGGAGTTATCCCGGCAGGGCTTCGCCTAAGCACTACCGGAATCTATTTGGTGGAGGAACTAGAGAATAGAGAACTAGCACGTGGCCGTGTGTTTTGGGGCTCTATTCCTCTTGTATATATAGGAGGGAGAGGGAGGATCAAGCCTCCCTAGGGTTTCCCCTAGGGGTCGGCCGAACCGGGGCAAGGAGGAGTCCAATCCACTTCCTACTAGGAAGTGGATTCATATTAGGAAGGAGTCCTATTCCTTCCTATCTCCACCTTTTTTCCTCTTGGGCATATGGGCCCTTATGGGGTCGGTTCCCCAGCCCATTAGAGGCTGGTGCGCCACCTCTGGGCCCATGTGTCCCCCGGGGTGGGTGGGCCCCACCCGATGGACCCCCTGAACCCATTCGTCATTCCCGGTACACTACCGGAAATACCCGAAACTTTTCCGGAACCCAAATACCACTTTCCTATATATAAATCTTTACCTTCGGACCATTCTGGAGCTCCTCGTGACGTCTGGGATCTCATCCGGGACTCCGAACAACCTTCGGTCACCAACACATATATCTCAATACTACCGAAACGTCACCGAACTTTAAGTGTGCAGACCCTGCGGGTTCGAGAACTATGTAGACAGGACCGAGACACCTCTACGGTCAATAATCAATAGCGGGACCTGGATGCCCATATATGTTCCTACATCTTCTACGAAGATCTTTATCAGTTGAACCTCTATGTCAAGGATTCAGTCAATCCCGTATGATGTTCCCTTTGTTTATCGGTATGTTACTTGCCCGAGATTCGATCGTCGTTATGTCTATATCTAGTTCAACCTCGTTACCGGCAAGTCTCTTTACTCCTTCCGTAATACAAGATCCTGTGGCTAACTCTTTAGTCACTTTGCTTGCTAGGCTCATTGTGATGTTGTATTACCGAGTGGGCCCTGAGATACCTCTCCGTCACACGGAGTAACAAATCCCAGTCCGATCCATGCCCAGTCAACAAACACCTTCGGAGACACCTGTAGAGCATCTTTATAGTCGCCCAGTTACGTTGCGACATTTGATACACACAAGGTATTCCTCTGGTGTTAGTGAGTTGCATGATCTCATGGTCATAGGAACATATACTTTGACATGCAGAAACAATAGTAATAAACTGACACGATCATATGCTACGTTCATAGTTTGGGTCTTGTCCATCACATCATTCTCCTAATGATGTGATCCCGTTATCAAATAACATCTCATGTCTATCGCTAGGAAGCCTTAACCATCTTTGATCAATGAGCTAGTCTAGTAGAGGCTTACTAGGGACACTTTGTTTTCTATGTATCCACACATGTATTTGAGTTTCCAATCAATACAATTATAGCATGGATAATAAACGATTATCATGAACAAGGAAATATAATAAAAACCATTTTATTATTGCCTCTAGGGCATATTTCCAATAGTGTAGTGGTAGCAAGGGAATACAATGTGTCTTCTATGATTGTTGCCTCCTCCTTTTATACCTTGCCTCGGCCCTCTTCCACGAAAATATCCGGCGTGAAGGGTTGCCACAAATGCCGGATTGAAAGGGGACAGGACTGCGGTCTTATCCTGACAAAAGTGGTCTCCGCCTGCCAAAGCCTCCCTTCATGACGCGTTGGTGGGCTCGGGGATGACCTCCTTCTTGGCGAGCGTCAGCTTTGACCGTCTAACACCAAAAGGGAAACCTTTGGGGGCCGCTTTGGGAACCGGCAATCTGGCCCTGCTCCCTTAGCACCAAAGAGGAAAGCCTTCGTGTCGCGGACCCAGATGACGCTGGGTAGGGTGCGCACCGCCCCGAGAGCAGGTCCGGCCGCGCGCCCCCGCCAGGCCGCTGGGGACTTGCGTCTCGCGGGGGCTCCCCAAGGGGCGACCTGACGAGGCCTCCTTCGGGGGCTGACAGGGGAGCCTCCGGTGGGTCGCCTCATGAGGCTGGTCCCCCATAAAGCCCTTCTTTGCGGCGCCGTTGGGGTAAGTCACTCCGGGCCCTGGCCCCGTGTCGCGACATGGGCCCCAGGTAGACGGGCCTGGGTACCCCCTGTCCCAATGGCCTGACACAAACCAGTCCGTATGAAGGGCCTCGCACTTTAGAATCGCCTCTTTTGGACCAAGGAACGGACTATATATTACTCTCAGGTGCTCTATGAAAGCAGAAAGATATTTCCTCGCGAAAATCTCAATATTCCTGCTATGCGAAAGCTTGGCTGCGTCGATCAATTGCTTCAAGATTTGGATGACTTCTGTCTCACCAAAGCATTTGCTTTCGAGCATCCATGGAACCGAGAGATAATACTTAAGTTCCATGCCACACTTTACATCTCTGGTCATGAAAATGACAGCTGAAAATGGATTATCGAGTGGATGACTGAGGGAAAACATATCAAATAAACTTCTACTGATTTCGTCTCGCACTTCCATTTTCTCGTTTTGAGCATGGAAGCAAATCACTTTCGGGTGCACGACATTGATGTAATATCTGATGATGTGTTTCGATGCACAATGAATAAATAAAATATCCGTGATTACTCTCGTTCTCCTCGTCCCGAGCACTTAACCTTTGAGAACAAGAGATTGTACCATATGCTCTCCTACACCATTTGTCCTCAGGATGTGTCGGCCTAGTGGACACCAGGGTTCCACGGCCCGTCCGCCTGCCAGGCCAGGAGGAGACGCTGGGCCAGCCCAAGAGGGTTGAACCCCTTCCTTCCCCTCCCAAGGGATTTGCCTCACGAAGGACATGGCCCCATGCGCGAGGCACATACCTGCCAAGGCAAGTTGGCAGGCGCCGGTGCTTTTGGAGACCCCTCGTGGGGGAGCTTCGCGAGGCAGTTCACATGGGGGGAGCCGCAGGGCACGGCCCCTTCCTCGATGGAGATTCCTGTGATGTCATGGCAAGGACAGAGGGGGAAGGCAGGATAGTTTCTACTCTGGTGATAAGGGAGATAGTGGAGCCTGCCTCCCCACAAAGCAGTCCCAAAGTGTTTCCTCTTTGGTGCAAGAGGATCAGAATGGATCGGCGCTACAGGGAGGAGGTCATCGCCGAGCCCACCAGCCCATCACGAAGACTGCTTTAGTTGGTGAAGACCACCTTTTGTGAGGATAGGACTGGGTTCCTGTCCCCCTTTGAGTTGCAGCCCTGTGGCCACCCTTTACCGCCAATATTTTTGAGGAAGAGGACCAAGGCCCTACAAAGCGGACAGGGACACCTCCATGTCAGGGGATCAAGCCATTTTCTCTCCCCAAGACTTGGAGCACAGCTCTCACACAGAGAAAAATACGCACAAAGCAGGACTAGGGTATTACACCGCAACGGTGGCCTGAACCTGGGTAGCTCGCGTGTCCCTGTCATGCCGGCGAGCAGCAGAGAGCTCGTCGTCGGTCCTCTCACGTCCGCTGTCAAGCCATTGGTAGCTATGCCAAGCACCCCCAGTGTTCGAATCTTGTTCACGGATAAGTTTCTTGGACGTAGATCCCAGACTCCGACAGGCTGGTATGAATCCTGATAATTCCATCTTTGATGTTTTTCAGAATGCCATATATGCCATCTCTGAGAGGTACATCTTCGACATTGAAGATATGTTTTTGCGCACTCTAAAGGATTCTGCTCAGTATCCACTTTGCATTAAAGTGTTCACACCATGGATCCAGAAAGTTATTGATCATGCAATGAAGATGATGTATCCTGCGAAAGCCTCTCACAAGTGCTTCATACCTCCTGTTCATGATACATTGCAACTCATGGAAGATTTTACCTCGGGTAAAACTCCTGCTTCAAGCCAAGACTACCACAGAAAGTTTGAAGGCCAGCGTCTTCCTCAATGAGAAAGAACATCTGGTCTTCTACCTCCATCTCAACTTGAAGTAATTTTGCAGACGCAACAACTACTTCTGAAGCATATCGAAGAAGATAGAAAGGAGAAAGAGCATCAAGCCTCCGAGCTCAATTCCATAAACAACCGCACACGGGTGATGCATTTGATCAGTGATGATAAAAAGAAGAGGCTCTGGAAATTGCTTCACAACTTCTTCACTGAGAAACAACTTCTGAATATGAACCTCCAAGAGTTGTATGATTATATTGACAAAGGCTTCACTATTGAAGATTTTCAAGAGCGCAATACTCTCCTCTACCTGCTCGTGATCATCCAACTGATATTCTTCATCTCAAGCTTCACAAATTTCTCTAAGAATCTGAAGCCACATCTCAAAAAGTGAAACGTACCGATGTCAATGTTCTATCCTGTGCTCCTCCCTCGGTTGATCCCAGTGTGCCCGGTTCATCTTCTCAGCTCAAAGTCAAGTTGCCTGAAGGAAAGTCAACTACTGCTGACAACAAAGAGATCATCATTCCACCTGCCACCTCTGAAGAAAAAGAATCTTCAGACAACTCATCTGGGGATGTCTCATAGTGATTCA
Organism: Elymus sibiricus; assembly: GCA_039707655.1. NCBI lineage: Eukaryota > Viridiplantae > Streptophyta > Magnoliopsida > Poales > Poaceae > Elymus > Elymus sibiricus. The sequence goes on along the minus strand of CM077665.1, from coordinate 211,123,837 downwards.
CATCAAGATCTTCATGCCTCATGTTATTCGTCACCTTTTTGAAACTCCTTCTGATACGGGGCAAGCCCGTGTGTGTCGACCTTTTCACACTTGGAGGGGGAAGAAGGGATAAAATCACAAAAGAGAACACGAACACAAGGAAGATCTCCGATCATACATCCGCTAAATCCACTTAAGCACACAAGGTTCAAAGATCCAAAGTCGAACAAGCGATACACGGTAACCGGTAGTCGTCTCACTCCGTGGAGATGAGGTCTTGATATCCCGTGGCATCTTCCCTAGAAGGGGCCATAGCATCCGCTTCGGATCTTCTCACGTAGAGGTGTCTCTCCACGAGGGAAGGAAGAAGATGAAGCTATGCTCAACAATATCCAATGCTAAACATAAGCTAACCCTAGATAGAAGAGGGGAAGGTGATTATATAGTCTTAGGTGAAAGAGGGGGTACATGGGCCAAGGCCCGCGGGCATGTGCGAAGACAGGGTCCGGTCATCCAAAGGATGTCTGACGTCCGACGACTCTAGACGGTCCGGACGTCCGGAGGAGGCCGGTCGTCCGAGGATTCGGTGCGGTGCGCCTTTGCCAGATTTCGGGAGTTTGTCGGATGTCCGGAGGCTCCGGTCTTCCACGATTCGATGCGGGTGCCTTGGCGCCGGATTTCCGAGCGGACTCGGACGTCCGTGCGCTGGGGTGTGTCGGTCGTCCGTGCGGTGTCGGTCGTCCGAGCGCTGTAGATCCCTGCTGGCCTTTGGGCGGGGGTGGACTCCAGGCGTCGGACGTCTGAGGCCTGTCGGACGTCCGGGAGCTGTGACTTGTCCACAACTCCTCCTTTGTCCTCCCAAGCTTGACGTCCTTCGTGTTTGCTTCCATGTTCTTCGTCCGAACACCTAAGTATACAAAGGACTTCCGCTTGAGGTAGTGACCATGTCTCGAGTGGATCAAACGGTGATTGAGCAAGGAGAGATGTCACCTTGGATTGTATGGCGCGTGCACGGGCTCTTGTCATGGGACCACTTGGGGGTTGGTTTGATGGTGTAGGTTTCTGGGGATGATGGTGGGATGCTCCGCATCATCTCCCCCCCTTGGGGAAGATCCATCCTCAGATCAAGATCTTTATCACCATGAAAAGGGGATAGATCCTTGACGTTGAAGGTGTCACTCACGTTGTACTTGTCGCGGGGGATGTCGATCTTGTAGGCATTGTTGTTGTAGCGTGCCAACACCTTGAAGGGTCCATTGGCGCGAGGAAGCAGCTTCGACTTGCGTTCGTTGGGGAAGGTGTCCTTGCGAAGGTGTAGCCACACAAGATCACCGAGCTTGAACATCATTGGGTGCTTGCTGATGTTGCGCTTGTTGGTGACGCGTTCCAGTTGACGTTCGATAGTGCACCTTGTATCTTCATGCATCCGCTTGATGTAGCTTGCCCTTGCACTTGAGTCCATGTTGACTCGCTCTTGTAGTGGTAGAGGAAGGATGTCCAATGGGGACAAAGGATTGAAGCCGTAGACCACTTTGAAAGGAGACTTGCTGGTGGTGGAGTGACTTGCGCGATTGTAGGCATACTCAACGATGGGGAGGCATTCTTCCCATTCCTTGATGTTCCTCTTGATCAACACGCGGAGTAGAGTAGATAGCGTCCGGTTCGTCACCTTTGTTTGGCCATCAGTTTGCGAATGATAGGCCGAAGAGAATAGAAGCTTGATTCTGAAAGTGTGTTATATCGACTAGAGGGGGTGAATAGGCGATTTTTACAAATTCGTCACTGAGGAATTACTGGTTCAGGAATTTGCTAAGTGACGAACTACTCGCAGCGGAATAAGTACTCAAGTGCATGAGAAACATAGCAGTAGCATAGTCATCATGATGAAATGAAACATACACAGAGCATAAGTATTGTGTACAGGATAAGCAGGCAGATGATAAAGTGACTGAAGAATTTGAGATGAGCAAATTGAGAAAGTCTTCAGTCAAATTCTTCAGACAGCAACGATCAGATTCATCAACAAGTACTTCGAGGAAATGAAGGGTTGAGGAAATAGAACCAGGAGCTCGATGAAGAAAGTTATTTTATGACCCAGTTCCAACTGCTGTGACAGATGTACGTCTGGTTCAGAGCGGCTTGGTATTTAAACCAAAAGACACATAGTCCCAGGACACACAGTCCCAGGACACATAGTCCTTACCGTATTCTCCTTGAGCTAAGGTCACACAGACCTCGCCCAACACTTGTGGTAAGTCTTCAAGGTAGACTTCCAAACCCTCACAAACTAGGTCACCCGGCGATCCACAATTGACTGTTGGATGCTCTAGACCATGACGCCTAACCGTCTAAAAGATACACAGTCTTCAAAGGTAAAAAGCGTCGGTTCCACACAGGAACAATCTCTTCAGTGATGCTCAATTACTTTGGGTTTTGGTGGTTTGGGTTTTGGGGTTTTTCCTCACTGATAATTTTCTCTCAAAGTCCTCGAGGAATGGGTTGCTCTCAAATGACAAGTGTCAATCTCTCTCTGAGCAGCCAACCAGCTAGTGGTTGTGGGGGGCGGTTATTTATAGCCAGGGTGCAACCCGACATGATAAGACATAAATGCCCCCCCCCCCCAATGATATGACCATTAGGTGGATACAATATCTGGACAGCTGGCACAAAGCACAACAACGGTCGGACTTTGAACTGTCAAATTCCTCAGGCCTTATCATATTCCTCACTGTAGGCAATTCGCACTGGCGAAATCCTAACTCCTCAGTCAGACCAATTTCCTTAGAGACCAGAAGAACATCGTCTCTATCACTGAAGATCTTGAATGAACTGCAAGAGATTTCCAAATGCTTCACTCGAAGGATTGGGTTGTGTTGAGGCTTTTGAGTTGAGCATCAGATGGAAAATTTTCCTTAGTTTGACCTCGGCTCCCTTTAACAGTACGGTGTTTCCTATGACTCAAAGAAAGAAAATGAAATTACGAAAACAAAAGTCTTCACGCTTCATAGTCCTCGTTAATATCTTCAAGGTCACACTGAATTCTTCAGCGTGAAAGTCTTCAGGGAAATACCAAGTCTTCACCAAAGTCTTCAGCTGAAGACATTCATTTTTAGGGGTCGACATTCTTCATATATATCAAACTCTTTAGCGACTTATAGAGCCTGTGTACACTCACACACATATTAGTCCTTTAACCTATAAGTCTTCAATACACCAAAATCTCCAAGGGGCATTAGATGCACTTACAATCTCCCCCTTTTTGGTGATTGATGACAAATAGGTTAAGTTTTCAACGGGGATAAACATATGAAGTGTAAGTACTAAGTTTGAGGAATTTGATTGCAAGATATAGAGGAACTCCCCCTGAAGATGTGCATATTTGAGGATTTTGCTTTGGACTGCAAATGCACATGGCAGGATAGACTTTTGGAGTTCTCCCCCTATATCTTGTAATCCATACATGCATTTTATATATATCATGAGGAAATTGAAATGCATGATGAAAAATGGTGTCTGAGGAAATTCAGCATGCGTGCATTAAAATACTTGAGGAAATAAGCATGCAGAAAGTAGTTCAAAAGTATCAGACCACCATCGGGCTTAAGTTTACAACTCAATCAACAAACACTTCAGAAGAGCGAGAGTTGTAACTTAAACAAAAATAAACAGCCCATATATTGACCCGCTTGAAGACTAACTCAAATTTCTCCCCCTTTGTCATCAAGTGACCAAAAGGGACGAAATTGAGGACTAACGCCCCTGAAGAATTTCATCTTGAAGGTGGTGGAGGAGCGGCAACGTTGTCGGGGTCGTTTGTCGATGCAGGGCCTGCCGCAGTGTCGTCAACATCCTCTTTGGAGTCAGTTCCACGCGATGAAGAAAATGAACTCGTAACGAGCTGAGGAACTGGAAGCTTCTTGTACTTCTTCTTGGAGGATAAGACCAATCAAAATCCCACTGAAATTCCTTCTCAGCAAGTTCCTCAGGGGTATAAAGATGCTCAAGAATGGCCCATGTGCGGTCAAAGACTTCATGCAGATAGTAGTGGTTTTTCCTCACTGCATTATGCCAGAGGGTCATATCCCGAAGAATTGCACCAAACTGCCTCTTGACCCACTTGTGGTTGTGGTTAACCTTTTGGTGAAGACTGAGGAGTAACTCACGATCAATCATCACTCTCGGAGCTGTTTCAAGGGGCTTTTGAGCCGTGGCTCTGGCTGCTGAGTCTTGTGATGCAGTGTCATCATTTGTGGAATAGGAAGCAGCAGGACAGAATTGACCATTTAGAGGACGAGATCCTTCATCGATGATAGATTTTCCCTTCCCATCAATTGAGGAAAATGTGTTCTTGAGGACTTCAATTGGGGGAAGGTAACAGTAATGATTTTGAAAATTAGCTTCATAAGGAATTGAGGATATTGCCCTGATGAATTTCATGATCCAAGAAGCATATGGCTTCAGTTCAAACGGAGACAGAGCAATATTGGCCAATGTCCTCATGAAGAAATCTTGAAGGAATCACGTGGATAATGTTGAACAGCAGATTCTTCATTATGCCTACCACATCTTCTTTTTCATTGTTGTGACCCTTGATAGGACTGAGGGTTTTGGTCATGATGCGACACACAGTGCAGGGCACATACAGCAAATCCTTCACTAGAAAAGTGGTTCTGGGTGCCTGACCTGGAGCCAAAGGCTTCATCAGTACTTGCATGAGATAATTTGGAAGTTCAGGTTCCTCATAGAGGCATCTGGCATCTGCTGAGGGGATACTGACTGGAACACCGCGAAGCAACTATGTTGCTGGAGCAGTGTAATGGGTGTTCTCAGTCATCCAGTCAAGTACCCATATGTTGATATCTTCAGCATTCCCTGAGATGTGCAGCGTAGTGTACAATTGAAGAATGAGTTCTTCATTCCAATCAAAGATGTCAACGCAGAATGGCAGTAGACCAGCATCATGAAGAACACTGAGGACAGGGGTGAAGCGAGGGATGTTCTCCATGTCAGCATGAGGAATTTGATAGTGCTGAAATACCTTGTCCTTCTGAAATAGCACTGCACTATAAAAGTTGGCTTGAGTTGTAGTCCAAAATCTCTTTTGGCGAATCATCGGAGAGTCATAAGGATTTGTGCCAGTGAAGAAATGGTGTTCATCATAGAAGTTCTCTTTGAGGAATTTGGGTTGCCTTTTGAAAGGTAGTGCAAGCTTGGGTTGAAGATTTGGTTTGAAGCGTCTCCCAACCTCCCTTGTCACAGTTGCAGTTTCAGTATTCTAAGGAATTTGCACTTCACGATCCTCAGAAGTACTTGGGACAGTATTTTCACCAGCTGATGCAGCTGGAATTTCTTCATTGGGCGGCTGGAGAGGAGTTCGTTGTTCTGCAGTCTCTATTTTAATTTCTTTAGTCTATGCTAGAGACTGAGGAATCTGAGTAAGAGGGGTGGCCATTGGTGAATTTGGGTGAGCCACTTCCCAGAATTCATCATGTATCACTGGAGTGGTGGATCCAATGTCCACATCCTCGTCTATTTCTTCAACACCAGCCTCTTCAGCAGTTAACTGAGGCTGGGGGGATGATGTCAATGGTGTTGGAGCATTTTCAGCAATCTGAATTTCTTCATCAACTGGTTCTGAAGCAGCAGATTGATTTTCATCAGCATCATCAGTTGGAATGTGATACTCTTCACCGAATGGAATAAGCTCATAAGCTTGGATTGATGACAAAGGTGTTGCATCAATGGGCTCTGCTGAAGAACTAGGTAGAGTCTTCAACTTCTTCATTGCTGAGGAATCATCAGACGGTGATGCTTTACTTTTTAGAGCAGCTTCCTTTTCTGCAGCTTTGGTTTTCTTCGCGTCTGATGCAGAGGGAAGTGTGAGTTTCTTCTCCCTTGAGGATTTTGCTGGGGGAGCATGGGGTGAAGAAGGTGCAACAGTTTCTTCAGGCACGACTGATGCAGTCGCCTTGGCAGTTTCTTCAGGCGCAGCAGTGGGAGTTGCCTTGGGAATTTCTTCAGCAGCAGAAATCTCTGTAGCTGTATTGGCAGTTTCTTCAGGATACTGGGCAGAAGAGCTCGCCTAAGGATTTTTTGGTTGCGTGCGAGCAGCAACCCTAGTGTTGTGGTCCTTGATGACTTGTTCAGCCATCGTGATGAATCTGCCCTTGGCACCTTCCCAATCTGAAGAGTGCTTGTTGTACTTCTCACTGAGGTTTTTGATGTCTCTTTGTACCGAGACAAGCTTATTTGGCATCAGGTTGAGGACATTGTCCTTGATGAATCGCCCTTTCTTTAGTTGAGCTTTCTTTGCCCTTCTAGCCTGCTCATGCTTCCATTTTTCTTCACCAATGAAAGCAGCGAGAACATGACTGGGCCAGGTGGTAGCTTCAGGTCATCAATAGGAGTGTTCGGGTCCTGATGCCATATATCAATGAAGTCCAGCACTATCTTTGTTCAAGCATGAGAGGAATTTGAGTTCCCTTTACTTGAGCCACTCTCTCTTGCTTGTTTCTGACTATAGCAGCCAGTTCTTCATCATCAGCCTCATCATCCTCAGATCCGGAGGGAACATGAAAGGAAACTTTCTTGCCATGAGGACTTGGGCTTATGCCTCGTCCTGCAGTTGCTTTAATCTTCAACAAAGTGGGGCTGGTTGAAGATTGTGCTTGTGCTGAGGAACTGTTAGATGTTCCTGAAGGAATTGTAAAACCATCTGTCCTCTGACACGTTGCAAAGTGTACTATAGTTGAGGACTTGGCAGCGGCAGTTGAAGATTGAGCAGCTACTGAGGACACAACTAGGGTCCTTGATGATTTTGTCTGAGGCATGTGCTGTGAAGAAACTGGAGCTGAAGATTTTGGTGCTGAGGACTTTGGTTTCATAGCAGATTTCTTCACCATTGCTTTCTTTGGGGAAGTGTTTCTTGCAGAAGCCCCAGCAGCGACAGCAACGGCAGATTCCTCATTGAATCTCTTCACTGCTTCTTTAGCCTTTCTTGCCAGCTTGGCTTGATGCTTTTCCCATTCAAGAGGAAAGTCTTCACCAGATTCGATACTGGTGGGATCAGCACGTTGACCTTGAGCCAAAGGTGGCCTGTTGCATGGAGGTTTGACAGCAAACTTCTTCGTATATTTTGGAGTGACATATCTATATTCTCTCCATTCTCGAGCCCATCTCCTTTCAATTGTCTGAATGCAGATCTTGCGCTGCTTTAGGGTTTCTTTACCATGTATGGCCTCATCTGGTGTGCAATATTCCTCATATAAATCATCAGGCATCTCAAAGGCGGTTTGCACTTCAGGGCGCTTTCCTCCTTTCTGAGGTCTTTTGCCATCAGCCATCTTCTTCAGCTGAGGATTTTGTGCTCTTGAGGATTCTGACGAAGTGTGTAATTTCTCTTCGAGCAATGCTGCAAATGAGTTAAGTTGATGAGAACCTAGAGATTCATTAGCTGACATTTTTTACCTGTGAATAGAGTATAGGTGCGAAGAATTTGAAGAGGTCATATGCGTTCTCAGAAATTTTAGCAAAAGTATGAAGTTTGAGGAATTTGACCATAGATGACCTGAAGAATTTCACTAAGTGTTCTTGACTTAGGTTCCAGAGTTGTATAGATTCGAAAATCCACACAATTGAGGAATCTTGAAGAAAATCATAACTTAGCAAAACAAATCAAGAGTAGGAAGGTGTTTGGTGTTTAAGAGATGGATGTATGAAGAATAAACACCTTTGGAGGATTTTGAGAGATTTATATGAATCAAACACGGTAATAAAATTGAATTTTAATTACCACAGATGAAGAACACGACGAAAACATAAGTGAAGTGGAGAAGCTCATCAGTTCAGATCTCCCACGCCCTAGCTTGGCTGTGGGAGACAGCTACAGCGGCGGCGGAGTGAAGACTTCCGCGGCCGATGCGAGTACGACGACGACGAGGTCGAGGCACCTAAGCTCTTCCTCTCCGGTGATGATGAGGTTAGCGATGGCGCTAGGTCTGGAGCTCGGGAGAGATGGGAGTGAGGAGTAACCCGAGCAGGTGGCAGGGAGGGGGTATTTATAGCGGCAGTAAAAACCAACTGGTCCGAAGATTTTGGACAAGTATACCCCTGACCCTTGCTATCCACACGACATGTGTCACCCACGTACTGTGTAGTGGAGATAGTGGAGGATCGTGGGTTATCCAGTCGTGGGAATCGGAACGGTTTGAGCGGCAACCGCCAAAAATAGAAATTGAAAATTTTAAAGTTTCGTTCGCAAATTCTTCAGCTGTCAAGGACACAGTGAAGACTTTGAACAGGTTTCAAAGTAGAACGCATACGAAGAATTTGTGAACAGACTTGGTTGAGTTTAGCATAGAGGGGGAACAAGTCCGATCATATTAACTTAGAAGAAAATCAACTTGAAGAAATAGCTATAAGTGAATGCTGTTGAGGACATTGAAAAACTCAAATATATATGTATATATAGAGAGAGAGACAATGAAGAACTCAAATTGATAGTTTGAAGAATTTGAGGATTTGAGGATTTTGCAAACTTGAAGAATTTGAAGATTTTGAAGAATTTGAAGATTTTGAAGAATTTGCAAAATGAGGAAAAACTCAAACATGAAGAATTTCAACTGTGGTTGGTGGCGTAACCCACCGTATAAGAATGATGATTTCAGACACCACGTACAATTGTCTTCGGGTTCTGAGAATCAAATTCTTCATTAATTTCTTCACACTTAGAGAGTTAGTCTTCATTGTTTGAAGAAAAACGTTACTTCATGTGTTGCACATCAAAGTCATCAATTTTGCATAAGTGTTAGGATGTGTATCCTTTCAAAGAACATTCGAAGATTCTAAGATATTTAGCTCACACCGCAACTTGCAAAATATTTTCTCATCCAAGGGCTTTGTGAAGATATCAGCCAGTTGTTCTTCAGTCTTCACGTGGTCGAGGAAGATATCGCCCTTCATCACATGGTCATGAAGAAAATGATGACGAATCTGAATGTGCTTGGTCTTTGAGTGTTGAACTGGGTTGTAAGCAATCTTGATGCCACTCTTGTTGTCGCAGTAGAGAGGGACATTCTTCACATTGATGCCATAGTCCTTGAGGGTTTGCTTCATCCATAGTAACTGAGCACAGCAAGAACCAATAGCAATGTACTCAGCTTCAGCAGTGGATAGTGACACGCAGTTCTGCTTCTTCGAGGACCAACAAACTAAGGATCGTCCGAGGAAATGACTTGTGCCTGATGTAGATTTGCGGTGCACACGATCACCAGCATAATCAGAATCAGAATATCCAATGAGCTCAAGATTTGCGATCTTGGGGTACCATAATCCTAGTGTTGGTGTGTGAGCTAGATATCGAAGAATATGTTTCACAGCCTTGTGGTGTGATTCCTTCGGGTTGGCTTGAAATCGGGCACACATGCAAACACTAAGCATAATATCTGGCCTAGATGCACATAGATACAATAAAGAGCCAATCATGGAGCGATGCACCTTCTGATCAAAATCTTTACCACTTTCGTCAGTGCAGAGTTGAGCCGATGTGGGCATAGGAATCTTGACGCCTTTGCAATCCTGCATGCTGAATTTCTTCAGGAGATCCTTGAGGTATTTCTCTTGAGATATAAAGATGCCATTGCGTTGTTGACGAATTTGAAGCCCTAGGAAGAATTTGAGCTCTCCCATCATAGACATTTGATATTCTTCACTCATCATATAGGCGAATTTGTCACTGTAACGTTTGTTAGTACATCCAAAGATAATATCGTCCACATATATTTGGCACACAAACAATTCATCATCATATGATTTGGTGAAAAGAGTTGGGTTAAGTGAACCGGGTTTGAAGCCTTTCTTCATGAGGAATTCCTTCAGTGTGTCATACCACGCCCGACGGGCTTGCTTGAGGCCATAGAGAGCCTTGTTGAGTCTGAAGACTTTGTCCGGATACTTGGGATCTTCAAAACATGGGGGTTGAGCAACATATACTTCTTCCTCAAGCTTACCATTGAAGAATGCACATTTCACATCCATTTGATATAAGATGATATTGTGATGGTTAGCATAAGCAAGCAATATGCGAATAGCTTCAAGTCTAGAAACAGGTGCAAAAGTTTCATCAAAGTCAATTCCCTCAACCTGTGTATAGGCCTGTGCCACAAGACGGGCCTTATTCCTCACTACCTGACAATGTTCATCTTGTTTGTTGCGGTAGATCCACTTGGTACCTATGAAATTGTGCTTGCGAGGATCTGGGCGTTTGACGAGTTCCCACACGTTGTTGAGCTTGAATTGATGCAATTACTCTTGCATGGCTTGAATCCACTCAGGCTCCAAGAATGCTTCATCAACTTTGGTGGGCTCTGTGATAGAGACAAAAGCAAAGAGACGGGCGGCAGGCATCACTTGGTCGTATACCAGGTGGAGCGACACTTCTTGTCCATCTGACCCTACTGGTCCAACCTGAGCCATACGCTCGGGGTTAAGCCCGTTATAGCGAGTCTTGATCATCGCCCACGCCTCTCGTGTTCCCTCTCGACAAGCCGATGTCTTCCACAGCTCGAACCTACTTCGGGCTCCCTTGAACCGATCGACTAGTTTGGTCATCCCCTCCAGAGGTTGCTCGGCGGGCCACAATGCTTTCAGCATGATCTTCATGGCCTTCCGAGCCCGCTCATGAAGGGCGGATAGCTCTTTCAGAAGGCTTCCCTGGTAGGATCCGATCTCTTCTTCCGGTCGCCCAGATAGGAGACCTATCCATGAGTCACGGCATGCGTATTATGCTTCATGCATAGGAAATACGTTCTGATGTTAGAATCACACTTACCGAACATGCCCCTCTGTAATTTCTCGTTCTCTCCTTGGGCCTGGGCCAATTGAGTCTTCAAGCTCCCAATTTCTTTGGCCTGCTGTTTGTTCTCCTCCTTAAGGCGATTCTTCTCTTCAAGGTGTCGTTGCAAAACACGACAGCCAGCCTCCTGCTGGAACTCGGCATATCGCTGAGATTCTCGGGCTACATCCAAATCTCTTTGTAATTGCCCTATTGATTCAGCTGCTACATAGTACCCTCGCGTGTTCGGACTTTACTGGGTTCGAACACTCGTGTAAACCCAGTAGTGTTTACCCAGTAGCCCCCGAGCCTACTGGGTTTACACGAGTGTTCGGACTTTAATAACCGACTAATCACCTGCAGGCTGGACGATATCAATTTCATGGCCTCCCCGAACCCAGCTCGGGCGGCTCCGAGGTGCGTGCCCGCCGTACGCAGAGCACCGAACTCTTGTTCGGAGAAGGCCGGATGACGCAGGGCTTCTCGTCGCCGCTGATGATGCATAGAGCTCCCAACCTTGGATTTGGTGACGGATATGGCATCACCAGAATCGGTTGGGGCTGGATTGACGGTGGGGACCCCCGTAGAAGGTTCAGCATGAGCGGAAGGCCGGGAATCTTGAGCACCGCCGGACGTCCTGGCGACATCCTCAGCGGGGGACGGCCGAACTCTTTGCCTGAATATTTCGACATAAGGTCTCTTGTGAGGCTCTATCAATCATGATAATAAATCAAACGGTCGAGCAAAATACCTTTGAGATGAACTCATGGGCGGGCTCGTCCCCGCGACCGGCTCATTTGTCGGATCCTTGTTGCTTTCCGACCCAGGCACTGCCGCCGTTGCCGAGGTATGCCGCGCGGATGTACGGCGCTTGGGAGTAGGAGTCGGCGCGTTTGGGTCATTGGAGGATACTTGCCTTTTGCGGGATGAGTTTTTCTTCTTCTTGCTTGTTGCAGGGGAAGGGAAGGATCCTGGGTAATCGGCTATGATAGCCACCTTGGAGCCGTCAAGGCCCTCCTGATAGAAAACCCCGTCTTCGAGCTCGATTGACAGATCCGGGTCATCATGAAAGCCCGGATCATCATCACGGGAATAGTCCTCGGGTTGGGGGGCCGGACAGTTAACTATCTCGATAAAGCTCCTCCATTCCTGTTCACATAAAATTAAAGGCTTCGGTCAAAAAGGGACAAATTGAAAACCCGAATTGTGGTCGCGGGGTTGAAAGGCTCGCCCATTCGATGGGATTGTGGCTTGGGTATCCCTCCTTGGTCGACCGCCGAATAAAATCTTCTTGCTCCCCTTTGTATAGGTCGGCAAGAGCGGCGACTAATGCTGTTTGATCGGCAAGGCCCAGTCTTCGGGAGCGAGTAGTGTCGCTTGTCCCGTTGTAACACCACAAGGGGTGTATCCTTTGTTGAAGGGGTTGGACGCACCGGGTGATGGCGGCGGCCATGACGTCTATCATGGTCAGCTTATGATGGGCTAGTACCCTCACATGGGCTGCTAAGCGCTGCACTTCAACGCTGTCCTCTTGGGACAGGCTCTTCGGGCGCGAGTTGTACCTTTTCTTCAAAGGGGCGTCGGAGTATTCGGGCAGACCCCTCCGAGCAAGATCGAATAGAGGGACGTCCTCGATGTAAAACCATTCCGACGTCCATTCTTCGGACTCCTTTGGCGTCCCCACGGGATATCCCGTCCCCGCTATGCGGCATACTTCGGCTCCACCAACGTCAAAACTTGTCTTGTCTCGAGTACGAGGGACGAGGCAGAAGTACTTCCTCCACAATTCGAAGTGTGCCTCGCAGCCCAGGAACATCTCGCAAAGGGCGATGAAGCCCGAGATGTGCAGAATAGACCCTGGGGTGAGGTGGTGGAGCTGGATTCCATAAAACACAAGTAACCCTCTCAAGAACGGATGAATGGGAAACCCGAGACCCTGCAGGAGGAAGGGCACAAAGCATACACGCTCCCCCTTTTGTGGATGGGGGAAATTCTCCGCGAGGGCCTCGCCGTTGAATGAAGACAAACAGGCGCGGACAGCTGTCAGATCCGAGGAGGGAAGGTACCCTTGGGTCTCAAGGTCACGAAGTCGAAGGAGGGACACGGAGCAGCTTGTCCAGTCCCCGGGACGGGATCCGTAAGGATGGGAGGAGGAACTGGGGGCGCTCGCCATTTTTGGTGGAGACCTTTCGCCGGAGGCTTTTTCCGATGGGGAAGAAGAAGATATGGCTTGGACCACGATTCAGTTTGTTTAAATGGGTGGTGCCTCCTTTGTGGGAGGGGTAGTTTTGTAAAAAGCTATTAAACCGCTCGTCTCCCCACGATGCGCGAAGACCAAGATATGCTATTACTATGGACCCAGCAGTCCCGTGACGTTTGGGATTTCACCGATGATAGCATGGTTGCCGAACAAGAAGGGATGGAGGGACTCGCCTCGCAAGCCGAAGACTTTGGTGTACAAGATTGTCCGAACATACCTCGGCGTTGGAGGCTAGTCCGGGGGCTACTGAGGGAGTCCTGGTTTAAGGGGTCGTCGGATAGCCGACCTGTTTCTCATGGGCCGGACTATGTGGGCCACTGGATGAGCATTGGGTGATCAGGGGGCCCGTCGCCAAGGTGGAAGTTTCAAGGAGCCATGGCGTGTCCTCCAAGTTGTCGATAGTAGATAGGCATGTTTTTTCCCTTTTGATGTGCAACCGACTATGTATAAGCCCTAGGTACCCTCGACGTCTATATAAGCCGGAGGGTTTTAGGTTGTAGGGCAACAGAACTCATCTACGGTTTTAGTTATACGATCTCGAGGTAGATCAACTCTGTAACCCTTATACCATCAATATAATCAAGCAGGACGTAGGGTATTACCTCCATAGGAGGGCCCGAACCTGGGTAAACATCGTCTCCCTCTTCTCCTGTTACCATCGATTCTAATCTCACAGCTCGGGACCCCCTACCCGAGATCCGCCGGTTTTGACACCGACAGAGAGGCTCTTGAGCGAGTGAGAGGACCTAGTGCATTGATGTCGTCGAGGATTTTCTCGATCTGCACTTCATTTGCAAGTCGTGGATGAGCAGGTTGAAGACTTTGTTGAGGCTGAGCATTTTCTTCAGTGCCATTTTCTTCAGGTGTGTCAGCATGAATATCTTCAATAGTTGGCACAACTTCTTAGAGAGTAGTTGTTCTTCAGTAGGGATCACATCTTCAGTGGCCTTGAACCTAATGGATTCCTCAGGTGGCATTTCATCTAGCACAGGAGGCAGGTGCTCTCGTTGCGAGCCGTTAGTTTCATCAAACCACGCATCTACAGTTTCAACCTTGTTGTGATAGGTGTTGAAGACTCTGTAGGTGTGCGAGTCCTTTCCGTAACCAAGCATAAAACCTTCACGTGCTTTTGGTGCAAGTTTAGAACTGTGGTGAGGATCTCTAATCAAGCATTTTGCACCGAAGACTTTGAAATAACTCACATGAAGTCTTCTTGTCAGTGAGGAGTTCATATGAAGTCTTCTTGAGGAATTTGTGAAGATATACCCTGTTGATTATGTGGCAAGCAGTATTGATTGCCTCAGGCCAGAAGTGACGAGCGGTCTTGTATTCATCAAGCATGGTGCGAGCCATCTCAACAAGAGTCCTATTCTTGCGCTCCACAACGCCATTCTACTGAGGAGTATAAGGGCAGATAGCTCATGAGTAATACCAAGTTCATCAAGATAATCATCAAGACCAGTATTCTTGAACTCAGTCCCATTATCACTCCTGATATGTTTGATTTTGACGCCGAAGTTCGTCGAGGCCCTTGAAGAAAATCGTTTGAAGACATTCTGCATTTCAGATTTGTACAGGATAATGTGCACCCAAGTATAGTGAGAGAAATCATCAACAATGACAAAACCATATAAGCATGGAGTATTTGTTAGTGTGGCATAGTGAGTGGGGCCAAAGAGATCCATATGAAGCAATTCAAACGGACGAGTGGTAGTCATGATGGAATTGGATGAATGCTTGTATCTGGTCATCTTTCCAGACTCACAAGCCCCACACAAGTGATCCTTGAGGAATTTGACACCCTCAATACCAATGACGTGCTTTTTCTTCGCGAGCGTGTGCAGGTTCCTCATGCCAGCGTGTCCAAGTCGTCGATGCCATAGCCCGCCTTCTGAAGCTTTTGCAAGTAGACATGTGGCCGGCTGAGGACCTGTAGAGAAATCAAAAATATACAAGTCTCCTCTCGTAAAGCCTTCGAAGACTTTGGATTTGTCAGATTCCATGATGACAACACAACGATATTTGCCAAAGATGACAACCATATCAAGATCACAAAGCATTGAGACAAAATGAGGTTGAATCCAAGGGACTCGACAAGCATCACCTTATAAATGTGTCGATCCTTCAAGATTGCAACCTTACCTAGACCCAATACCTTGCTCTTTCCTTTGTCAGCATAGGTGATATGCTTCAGATGAGAGGGAGCCAGTGGAATGTTTATCAATAGGTTCTTGTCACCAGTCATGTGGTTGGTGCATCCATTGTCGAGGACCCACTCAGTTGCTTTGGGTGTTTCATCCTGCAGATGAATTAGTACAACTTACAAACGCATATGCTTCAGAGTGAAGAATATGACTTCAAATTCATCATATTGAATTTCATCACATAGTATAGTAAGCAAAGTAATATAAGGACGTGATAAATGAATAATTCATTTCTTCATGAATAGCTTGTGTCCCTTCAAGCATTTCCTCAGGTCTCCGGCAAATTCTTCAGACGTTCAAGTTTGTCTGGAGACCTGACCCTGCATAAAAGGTTAGTTCAATTTCTTCACCACCCACATCTGGAGGGGTGGCAAAGAGTTCATCATTCTGCGAGCACCATATGAGAATGGTGGCATTGAGGCAAGTGCACTTCGCTTCACAGGACGGGGGTTAGAGTACTCATACGAATATGCAGAGAAATTCTTCGAGGACTTATGAACATAATGATTTGAGGAATTATGTACATATTTATAACTCTTAGATTTTCCCTGCAAAACAGAAGCGTTAGCACGAGAATGATATGATTTTTGACCATATGAGGAATTTGGTCCATGTGAAGACTTTGGTCCATATGAGGAATTTGATCTGGGGTTCCTTTTCTTCAGAGGTGGTGTCATGAGGACATTCACCTTAATACTTTCCAAGCAGCTCGTGGGAACCCAAATTTTCCTCAGAGGGGGACCATTCCTGCAGTTAGTTCAAACAAATCTAGCAAATACTTCACCATTCTGATCTTTGAACAGTTTATAGTTGGAGTCAATTGACTCATCAGAGGAATATGAAGTTTCACAAGTAAAGCCAGATAACGTAGATGGATCTACAGGAGGTCCTTTTGCAGAAACCCATGAGGTTTTGGGATACTGCTCAGGTTTCCAGTAGGATCCATTAGCATTGAGTTTCCTCTCAAATGCAATACCCTCTTTCCTAGGGTTCCTATTCAGAATCTGCTTTTTAAGCACATCGCAAAGGGTTTGATGCCCTTTGAGGCTTTTGTATATGCCTATCACATACAATTCCTTCAACCCTGCATTTTCATCAGTAATATTTGTGGTATCCTCAGATGAGGAATTTGTGACCACATAAATAGTTGAAGAATTTGTAGCAATAGAAGCATTTGAACTTTCAGGTGAAGAATTAGCAGTTTCACATTCGATGCATTTCAAACAGGGTGGAATGAATTCTTCCTGAGCGGAACTGATCTGTTGAGCAAGCAAAGAATCATTATCCCTTTAAAGATCTTCATGAGATACCCTTAGTTTCTCAAGATCTTGCTTTCTTTGAAGGAATTCATAAGAAAGCTTCTCATGATCAACTAAGAGAGCCTCATGATGACTTTGAAGGTTATCAAACTTAGACTAAAGACTTTGAAGTCCCTTAGTCAGAGTTTGAGTGCGATCCATTTCCTCATTCAACATGTCATCGCTTTTGTGTAGCAGTTTCTGAAGTTTTTCCAAGGCAGTTTGTTGTTTGGTGGCAATATTAGCAAGTGTGGAATAGCTAGGTTTGAGGTTTTCATCAGATTCACATTCACTAGATTCAGATGAGGAATGATATGTGAGTACCTTTGAACCTTTTGCCATGAGGCACATAGATGAGGAAGATGAAGTTGGATCAGTCTTCTGCATTTTGAGGAAGTTCTTGTATTCGATGAACATGGGATCTTGACGAGTGCGATAGCCTTCATGAACATCAGAGAGCCTGTCTCAGATGAGCTTTGCATTTTGAAGATGGTAAATGCTCTTGAACATGACCTTCGACAAGCTAGAGCAGATGATATTCTTCGCCTGAGCGTCCAGCTGTGTGTACTTATGAATGTCATCAGCATTTGCCATCTTGCAGAGATCTGTCAGTCCAAGCTCAGTAATAGTCCATAGCTCGCTGTTCTTCGATATGAGGTGCTTCCGCATGAGGACTTTTCATTTGGGATAGTCAGATCCATCAAAGACAGGGCACACTATGGTTGCCTGGGCCCTACATGCCATGAAGCAATAGGTGGGAGCATAGTCATCGTTGCCAAGGTTGGAGTCATCATCACTTTCCTCACTGTTGAAGATTGACATGCTGACGAAGGCAGTAGCGAGGGCAAGACTAGCCACACCAGAGTCAGATTCCTCCTCTTCTTCATATTCTTCAGATTCTTCTTCAGAATCCATTTCCTTGCCAATGAGTGCCCGAGCCTTTCTTAAGTTATTCTTCCTATGCGATGAGGACTTTGAAGATGTGGACTTTGAGGACTTTGAAGATTTCTTCTTTTTCTTCGAGTCATCAGAACTATCATCCTTGTATTTCTTCTTCTTTGATCATTTTCCCCAGAGAGGACAGTTAGCAATATAGTGGCTAGATTTCTTGCATTTGTGACAAGTTCTCTTCTTGTAGTCGTTTGATGAAGATTCTGAGTTCTTCAAGCCACTTCTTGATGATTTTCCAAACCGACCTCCCCTTGAGAACTTCTGGAATTTCCTCGCGAGCATTGCTAGCTCCTGACTCAGTTCTTCAGGATCACCAAGGCTACTATCAGATTCTTCATCTTAGGATGAGGAAATTGCCTTGGCCTTCAAAGGACGAGATCTTCCATAACTTGGCCCGTAGAGGTCTCTCTTCTTAGCTTGTTGGAATTGATGAGTATTGAGTCTCTCAAGAATATCAGCAGGATCTAGTGACTTGTAGTCTCCATGTTCTTGGATCATTAAAGCAAGTGTATCGAATGAGGAATCAAGAGATCTCAGCAGTTTCTTCACCACCTCATGGTCAGTGATGTCAGTGGCACCAAGAGCCTGAAGCTCATTGGAGATATCAGTGAGGCGATCGAAAGTTTTTTGAACATTTTTATTGTCAAGTCTTTTGAAGCGGTTGAAGAGATTGCGAAGAACATCAACTCGAGAGTCACGTTGAGTTGAAACACCTTCATTGACTTTGGACAGTCTATCCCAGTTAAGCTTAGCAGTTTCCAAAGCACTCACTCTGCCATACTGACCTTTGCTCAGATGGCCACACATGATATTCTTCGCTTGAGAATCGAGTTGCTTGAATCTCTTCACATCAGCAGCGTTGATAGTGGGAGAAACAAAGGGAACACCATTCTCCACAACATACCAGAGATCATTGTCAATTGCCTCAAGATGCATGCGCATCTTGTTCTTCCAGTAGGGGTAGTCGGTCCCATCGAAGGTAGGACACCCAGCTGAGACCTTGATCATGCCTGCAGTCGACATAACTAAAACTCCAGATGGTTAAACCAAAATCACACAGAACAAGGGAGTACCTTGCTCTGATACCAAGTGAAAGTGTGTTATATCGACTAGAGGGGGATGAATAGGCGATTTTTACAAATTCGTCACTGAGGAATTACTGTTTGAGGAATTTGCTAAGTGACGAATTACTCGTAGCGGAATAAGTACTCAAGTGCATGAGAAACATAGCAGTAGCATAGTCATCATGATGAAATGAAACATACACAGAGCATAAGTATCGTGAATAGGATAAGCAGGCAGATGATAAAGTGACTGAAGAATTTGAGATGAGGAAATTGAGAAAGTCTTCAGTCAAATTCTTCAGACCGTAACGATCAGATTCATCAACAAGTACTTCGAGGAAATGAAGGGTTGAGGAAATAAAACCAGGAGCTCGATGAAGACAGTGATTTGATGACACAGTTCCAACTGCTGTGACAGTCATACGTCTGGTTCGGAGCGGCTTGGTATTTGAACCAAAATACACACAGTCCTAGGACACATAGTCCTTACCGTATTCTCCTTGAGCTAAGGTCACACAGACCTCGCCCAACACTCGTGGTAAGTCTTCAGGGTAGACTTCGAAACCCTCACAAACTCGATCACCCGGTGATCCACAATTGACTGCTGGATGCTCTAGACCATCACGCCTAACCGTCTGGAAGATACACAGTCTTCAAAGGTAAAAAGCGTCGGTTCCACACAAGAACAATCTCTTCAGTGATGCTCAATCACTTTGGGTTTTGGTGGTTTGGGTTTTGGGGTTTTTCCTCACTGATGATTTTCTCTCAAAGTCCTCGAGGAATGGGTTGCTCTCAAATGACAGGTGTCAATCTCTCTCTGAGCAGCCAACCAGCTAGTGGTTGTGGGGGGCGGCTATTTATAGCCAGGGTGCAACCCGACATGATAAGACATAAATGCCCCCCAATGATATGACCGTTAGGTGGATACAATATCTGGACAGCTGGCACAAAGCACAGCAACGGTCGGACTTTGAACTGTCAAATTCCTCAAGGCTTATCATATTCCTCACTGTAGGCAATTCGCACTGGCGAAATCCTAACTCCCCAGTCATACCAATTTCCTTAGAGACCAGAAGAACATCGTCTCTTTCACTGAAGAACTTGACTAAACTGCAAAAGCGATTTCCAAAGGCTTCACTCGAAGGATCGGGTTGTTGATACATCTCCATCGTATCTACTTTTCCAAACTCTTTTGCCCTTGTTTTGGACTCTAATTTGCATGATTTGAATGGAACTAACCCGGACTGACGCTGTTTTCAGCAGAATTGCCTTGGTGTTATTTTTGTGCAGAAATAAAAGTTCTCGGATTGACCTGAAAATTTACGGAGAATATTTTTGGAATTAATAAAAAATACTGGCGAAAGAATCAACCAGAGGGGGTCCACCACCTGGCCACAAGCCAGGGGCGCGCCCCCCCTAGGACGCGCCCCCCTGTCTTGTGGGCCCCCTGGAGCTCCGCCGACCTCAACTCCAACTCTATATATTCCTATTCGGGGAGAAAAAAATCAGAGAGAGGAGTTCATCCCGTTTCACGATACAGAGCCGCCGCCACCTCCTGTTCTTCCTCGGGAGGGCAGATTTGGAGTCTGATTTGGGCTCCGGAGAGGGGAAATCGACGCCGTCGTCATCACCAACCATCCTTCATCACCAATTTCATGATGCCTTCCGCCGTTCGTGAGTAATTCCATCATAGGCTTGCTGGACGGTGATGGGTTGGATGAGATTTACCATGTAATCGAGTTAGTTTTGTTACGGTTTGATCCCTAGTATCCACTATGTTCTGAGATTGATGTTGCTATGACTTTGCTATGCTTAATGCTTGTCACTAGGGACCGAGTGCCATGATTTCAGATCTGAACCTAATATGTTTTCATGAATATATATGTGTTCTTGATCCTATCTTTCAAGTTGTAGACACCTATGACGAGTTATGATCCGCATCCCCCAGGGTGAAAATAACTGGGATTCTTTCCGGTGATTACCGTAGTTTGAGGAGTTCATGTATTCACTAAGTGCTAATGCTTTGGTCCGGTTCTCTATAAAATGGAGGCCTTAATATCCCTTAGTTTTCATTAGGACCGCGCTGCCACAGGAGGGTAGGACAAAAGATGTCATGCAAGTTCCTTTCCATAAGCACGTATGACTATATATGGAATACATGCCTACTTTACATTGATGAATTGGAGCTAGTTCTGTATCACCCTATGTTATAACCGTTGCATGATGAATGCCATCCGACATAATTATCCATCACTGATCCATTGCCTACGAGCTTTTCACATATTGATCTTTGCTAAGTTACTTTTCCGTTGCTACTGTTACAATGACTACGATACTGCTACTGTCACTTTTGCCACCGTTACCGTTACTTCCATACTACTTTTCTACTAAATACTTTGCTGTAGATATTAAGTATTTTAGGTGTGGTTGAATTGACAACTCAGCTACTAATACTCGAGAATATTATTTGGCTCCCCTTGTGTCGAATCAATAAATTTGGGTTGAATACTCTACCCTCGAAAACTGTTGCGATCCCCTATACTTGTGGGTTATCAAGACCTTTTTCTGGCGCCGTTGCCGGGGAGCATAGCTCTATTCTCTGAGTCACTTGGGATTTATATCTGTTGATCACCATGATGAATCTGAAAGACCAAAAAACCAAGATCTATCCCTCTTCTACGAGGGGAGGTAAGGAACTGCCATCTAGCTTTGCACTTGATTCACCTTCTGTTATGAGAAATTTGCGACACCACCACCTGCTAGTAATTCTGATATGTCGCAAGTAATTGATGATGCCACTTCTGCTATGCACGATGCTTATGATAATACTTTTCTTGGTAATACTGTGCCACTGGGTGAATTTCTTGATGAACAAATTGCTAGAGTGAATGCTGAAACTGATGATATTTCTGAATCTGATGAAATTATTGAAACTGAACACTATGATACACCTGCTAGACCTAGCTCGCCTAGATATGAATTGCCTAATATACCTAAGGGTTATGTTATGGAAGGAGAGGTAGCTAGGGACTTTCTTGCTTGTAAAGATAGAGATGATCTTAAAAAGTTGTTATGCAAGTGGAAGGAAAAATCTTTGAATGCTAGAATGCAATATGATCCTAAGTTTGCTACTTCACCTATCTTTGTTACTGATAAGGATTATGAATTCTCTATCGATCCTGAGTTAATTACTTTGGTTTAATCTGATCCTTTCCATGGTTATGAATCTGAAACTGTTGTGGCACATCTTACTAAATTGACTGATATAGCCACCCTATTCACTCATGAGGAAAAAAATCGCTATTACTATATTCTTAAGTTGTTTCCTTTGTCATTAAAGGGTGATGCTAAGATATGGTTTAATTCTCTTGCTCCTGGTTGTGTGCGTAGTCCCGAGGATATGATTTATTACTTCTTTGGAAAAAAAATTCCTGACCATAAGAAACAAGCTGCCTTGCAGGAAATATTTAACTTTGTGCAAATTGAAGAAGAGAGTCTCCCACAAGCTTGGGGGAGGCTTCTCCAATTTCTTAATGCTTTGCCTGATCATCCTCTCAAGAAAAACGAAATACTTGATATCTTTTATAATGGACTAACCGATGCTTCTAGGGACCACCTAGATAGTTGTGCTGGTTGTGTTTTCAGGGAACGAACTGTTAAACAAGCTGAACTACTATTGAATAATATATTGAGCAATGATAATGATTGGACTATTCCCGAACCACCTCCAAAGCCAACTCCGAAGAAAAGAGGTATTCTATTTCTCAGTCCTGAAGATATGCAAGAGGCAAAGAAATCTATGAAAAAAAAGGGTATTCAAGCTGAAGATGTTAAGAATCTACCACCTATCGAAGAAATACATGGTCTTGATAACCCGACACAGGTAGTAGAGGTAAATTCTCTCTGTAGATTTGATGAAGGTGATATTCCTTATAATAAGTCTTCTAGCCAATGCTTGGATGAGTTTGATAACTTTATTGTTAAGCAAGAAAATTTCAATGCTTATGTTAGTAGACAATTGAAACATAATGCTTACATGCTTGATCGCTTAGGTGATTATATGAGTAGAACTTTCAATGATCTTAAGCTTATTAGTAAACATGCTTACATGGTAACTACTCAAGTAGAACAAGTACTTAAGGCACAAAATGATTTGCTTAATGAGATGAATGGTAAGAACAATGATCATTCTGTTAGAGTTGTGACTAGAGGTGGTAAAATGACTCAGGAACCTTTGTATCCCGAGGGCCATCCTAAGAGAATTGAGCAAGATTCTCAGAGAATTAATACTGATGCACCTAGTCGTCCGAGTAATAAAAGGAAAAAGAATGACGATAGAACTTTGCATGCTTCTAGTGAACCTGTTATAGGTACTCATGAAAACCCAAATGATATTTCTATTTCTGATGCTGAGACACAATATGGTAATGAGCATGAGCCTAGTGATAATATTAATGATGATGTTCATGTTGATGCTCAACCTAGTAATGATAATGATGTGGAGATTGAACCTGCTGTTGATCTTGATAACCCACAACCTAAGAATAAAAGATATGATAAAAGAGACTTTGTTGCTAGGAAGCATGGTAAAGAAAGAGAACCATGGGTTCAGAAACCATGCCCTTTCCTCCTAAGCCATCCAAGAAAAAGGATGATGAGGACTTTGAGCGCTTTGTTGAAATGCTTAGACCTGTCTTTTTGCGTATGCGCTTGACTAATATTCTGAAAATGTATCCTTATGCTAAGTATATCAAAGATATTGTGACAAATAAAAGAAAGATACTGAAAGCTGACATTTCCACCATGCTTGCTAATTATACCTTTAAGGGTGGAATACCAAAGAAACTAGGAGATCCCGGAGTACCTACTATACCATGCTCTATTAAAAGAAATTATGTTAAAACTGCTTTATGTGATCTTGGAGCTGGTGTTAGTGTTATGCCTTTCTCTTTATATCGTAGACTTGATTTGAATAAGTTGACACCTACTGAAATCTCTTTGCAAATGGCTGATAAATCAACTTCTTTACCCATCGGTATTTGTGAGGATGTGCCTGTTGTAGTTGCAAATGTTACTATCCTAACGGACTTTGTTATTCTTGATATTCCCGAGGACGACAGTATGTCGATCATCCTTGGTAGACCATTTTTGAATACTGCAGAAGCTGTTATTGATTGAAACAAGGGCAATGTCACTTTTCATGTTAATGGTAATGAGCATACGGTACACTTTTCGAAGAAACAATCTCAAGTTCATAGTATCAACTCCATTGAAAAAAAATCAATGATTATTATTGGAGGTTTTGAATTCCCTCTCCCTATTGCCAGAAAGAAATATGATATACTTATTGTTGGGGACATGCATATCCCCATTGAGGTAACCTAGTGTTATTCGAAAATTCTCCGGTTCCGTGTCATTCGAAAAAAGTTTGTCAATAAGACTTGATCAACCTTATTGATGGATTCTTTTTGACGGGCATGAGATGGATGAATTTAGAAAGCACAACTTTCTGTACCCAACTTTTACTTTCTGTTATTTAGAGTTAATTACAGTAAAAATGCTATTATTTTTCTGTTTTCTGTTTTATCCGTGCAATAAAAAAAGTGACCTGAAAATAAAAGTTCTCCAAATGCCCTGAAAATGTAGTATGATTTTTTCCGGAATATTTAAGAATTTTTGGAACTGAGAACACATCAGGGGGCTGCACCAGTGGGCCACAAGCCTGCAGGGCGCGCCCACCCCCCTGGGCGCGCCCCCTGGCTTGTGGGACCCACGTAGGCCCCCCTCACTTATTCCAGCCACCATCCACTTCGTCTTCCTCCAGAAAAAATCCCACCATTGCTCAAACCCGTGTTCTAGCTCATTTTGCTGCCATTTTCGATCTCCTTGTGCAAGCTCCATTTGCAAAACTGTTTTGGGGGATTGTTCTTCGGTATGTGACTCCTCCAATGGTCCAATTAGTTTTTGTTCTAGTGCTTTATATATTGCAAATTTTTGCTACTGTGGTAACCTTGTTCTTGAGCTTGCATGTCAAATTTGTATGGTCCCAAGTAGTTTTGATGCATGATATAGCCTCTAGGCACTTGTGGGGGTAGTTGCTATAAGTTTTGTTGAGTTTTGTTCACCTTTATTGTGCGTCACTAAAAATTTCAGAAATTTTTCAGAAAAAATGATGAAGATATTATTAAGAGGCTCTTCAAGCCGGGGCTCTAAAGAAGATGGAAATGAGGTGAAGAAGAAGTCCAAATATAATCTTCCTCGCGGCGCGGAGGTTCGGCCATGTGAATGGCCAAGTGATGCATTCTTGAGGGCGGCCGGAATTTATGAAGATTTTTATTATTTGGCTGAGAATGCAGGCATCACCGACTTCCTCAACGATAAGTGTGACCAGTACCTCCTATGCACTAACATCTTCGTGCAAAATTTTCACTTTTATCCTAGGAAGAATCCTCCCATGGTAGAATTTTACTTATATGATGTGCCTAAGGAGATGAAACTTTACGATTTTTGCAAAGTTTACAAAATACCTTATGAGGGCAGCACCAGTGAACCACGTCCTAGAGACATGGAGGACTTTATTGCCACAATCACTATGGGGGAAGAGAGAGGGGTGTCAAAGGCAAGAGCGGCTAGTTTACATTTTCCTGTTCTACGCTATTATTCATTATTCGCGGGGAGATGTTTAGTTGGTCATGGGGAGAGTGGAAGCCTTAGTGCTCCCGACCTCACCATTCTGCGCCACGCTTTACTTGCTGATAGAACTTTTAGTTTGGGCGCTATAGTGGCCCAACGGTTGAACTTAAACCGTTCGAAGGGCCCCGTATTCGGAGGTATCTATGCATCTCGTCTAGCCAAACACTTTAAAATACCCATTAGGCTCGACGAGGAAGAGGAAATGTTACTACCTACAAGATATTTAGACTATGATCGTATGGTAGCACATGATTTTATTAGGAAGGATAATGATAGAAGGTTGCTTTACAACCTAGTATTTAGTTAGGGTACTTGTGAGATTATTACTCTGCCTGCTTCTTATTTGTTCGATATCCATTCAGGCAGGTACACTATTATGCCCGAGGACATCTACAGATATTGGGGTCTGTCGCAACCCCCAGCACCTGAGTCGGCACCAGGCCTTGATCCGTATCAGGATCCAGTTTTTCAGTGAGAGCCACAGGAGCTCGCCAACCAGTGGAACCCTTAGTATCCTCCGGAGTGTACAGGAGATGGTTATTTTCAGGCATGGCCATAGACCAACTTAGGCCCTAAGCCTAAGCTTGGGGGAGTATGTATTTCTCACCGACATTACATTCATGTTCAAACACATTCCAGTTGTCGGTGCTTATACGTCTTCATTGTATCATCCATGGTATTTTATTTCTTCTTTCCGCTTTCTTCTTGAGTGTTTAATTAACCTTGAGAAATATCCAAAAAAAATTAGTTCTAGTTTTACCTATTAGTTTGTTTAGTTGTTTCATTAAAAAGAAAACCCAAAAAGATTTCTCGTTCTTCTTTTGCTTGTTGGGAGCTTTCCCGTGTCAACTGTTTTTCTCGTTCTTGTTTTGAAATTTCTTTTCTTTGGGTCGTAAGGAGAAGACCACAATGAAAATGTTGAGTGGCTCTCGTATGCATTATTGTTTATCTTACAGAGAGCCCATATTACCTTGCCTTCTCCTTTGAGTTATTGTTTGCAGATTCCAGCTTAGCCCAATGCACGTGCACTCTTATTATTATTCACACCATTCGGTCGTGCAAGTGAAAGGCAATAATGATAATATATGATGAAGTGATTGAGATGGAGAAATGCTGGTATGAACTCGACCTATTTTTTTTTTGTAAATATGATTAGCTCATCATTCTGGATTTAGCTCATTATGGATGAAACATGTTTGCAATGACAATTAGAGATTATAGTTATTCATGCCATGCTTAATTTGCTAAGAGTGTATAATGGTTTGTCTTGAGTGCCAACATGCATTTTAAAATGGTTGTGATGTGGTATGATAGGATGGTATCCTCCTCTGACTGATTCAAGTGGCTTAACTTGGCACATGTTCACGCATGTAGTTGAAACAAAATCAACATAGCCTCCACGATATTTATGTTCATGGTGATTTCTATCCTACTCATGCTTGCATTCAATGTTGGTTAATCTCAAAGCATGTTTATGACTGTTGTCGCTCTCTAGTTGGTCGCTTCCCAGTCTCTTGCTAGCCTTCACTTGTACTAAGCGGGAATACTGCTTGTGCATCCACCTTCATAAACCCAAAGTTGTTCCATATGAGTCCACCATACCTACCTATACGCGGTATTTACCTTCCGTTCCAAGTAAATTTGCATGTGACAAACTCTAAACCTTCAAATAATAATTTGTTTTGCATGCCCGAATCGCTCATGTAGTAACTAGGGGCTGTCAGTATCTTCCATGCTAGGTTGGTTATTCTCACGATATGTGTTGATTCACTATCATTCACGAGAAAGTGGCTGGCATTCGGAATGCCCAGTTCCATGCTCAAAATCAAATCAAAATATAATGAAACAAAACTCCCCCAGGATTGTTGTTTGTATGGACTGTACCCGTGGATTCGGCTCGCCGTGGAGTGTGATTGATTGGTGGAGGGGGAGTAAAAACTTTACTATTCTGTTTGGGAACCGCCTATAATGTATCTAGCATGGAAGATACCGAGATCTCTCGGTCGTTATGTTGACAATGAAAGCATACCGCTCAAAATTAATATTCATCCCTGTTTTAAAAGCTCGAGCCCTGGCACCTCTGTAAATCAATGCTTCCCTCTGCGAAGGGCCTATCTATTTTACTTTACCGTCGAGTCATCCTCTTCTTATAAAAAGCACCAGTTAGAGAGCACCACCATCATTTGTATGCTTTGTTATTAATTGATATTGAGTATGATTGTGACTGGATCTCTTTGACCATGAATTACAATGTCTAGTCAGTCCTTGTTCTTTATAGGTTCTCTGCATTTATGTTTTGCAGTCTCAGAAAGGGCTAGCGAGATACCATTATATCATATTGTATCATGATTGTTTTGATAAAATTGTTGTCATCTGAGATTTATTATTATTGCTCGCTAGTTGGTTATACCATTGATATGAGTAAATGTGAGACCTAAATGTTAATGTAAATGTGGTTAGTCTATAATCCTTGCTGAAATCTGAACAACAGTTAGACATATTTACAACAACAAGATCAAACAGAGTTTGTAAAAGTTTTTCTTTGTCACTTTCAGTTTGTCAACTGAATTGCTTGAGAACAAGCAATGGGTTAAGCTTGGGGGAGTTGATACGTCTCCATCGTATCTACTTTTCCAAACTCTTTTGCCCTTGTTTTGGACTCTAATTTGCATGATTTGAAAGGAACTAACCCAGACTTACGCTGTTTTCAGCAGAATTGCCTTGGTGTTATTTTTGTGCAGAAATAAAAGTTCTCGGATTGACCTGAAAATTTATGGAGAATATTTTTGGAATTACTAAAAAATACTGGCGAAAGAATCAACCGGAGGGGTCCACCACCTGGCCACAAGCCAGGGGGTGCCCCCCCTAGGGTGCGCCCCCCTGTCTTGTGGGCCCCCTGGAGATCCGCCGACCTCAACTCCAACTCTATATATTCCTATTCGGGGAGAAAAAAATCAGAGAGAAGAGTTCATCGCGTTTCACGATACGGAGCCGCCGCCACCTCCTGTTCTTCCTCGGGAGGGCAGATCTAGAGTCTGATTTGGGCTCCTGAGAGGGGAAATCGACGCCGTCGTCATCACCAACCATCCTTCATCACCAATTTCATGATGCCTTCCGCCGTTCGTGAGTAATTCCATCGTAGGCTTGCTGAACGGTGATGGGTTGGATGAGATTTACCATGTAATCGAGTTAGTTTTGTTAGGGTTTGATCCCTAGTATCCACTATGTTCTGAGATTGATGTTGCTTTGACTTTGCCATGCTTAATGCTTGTCACTAGGGCCCGAGTGCCATGATTTCAGATCTGAACCTATTATGTTTTCATGAATATATATGTGTTCTTGATCCTATCTTGCAAGTTGTAGACACCTATTACGAGTTATGATCCACATCCCCCAGGGTGACAATAACTGGGATTCTTTCCGGTGATTACCGTAGTTTGAGGAGTTCATGTATTCACTAAGTGCTAATGCTTTGGTCCGGTTCTCTATAAAAAGGAGGCCTTAATATCCCTTAGTTTCCATTAGGACCCCGCTGCCACGGGAGGGTAGGACAAAAGATGTCATGCAAGTTCTTTTCCATAAGCACGTATGACTATATATGGAATACATGCCTACATTACATTGATGAATTGGAGCTAGTTTTGTATCATCCTATGTTATAACCATTGCATGATGAATGCCATCCGACATAATTATCCATCACTGATCCATTGCCTACGAGCTTTTCACATATTGATCTTTGCTAAGTTACTTTTCCGTTGCTACTGTTACAATCACTACGATACTGCTACTGTCACTTTTGCCACCATTACCGTTACTTCCATACTACTTTGCTACTAAATACTTTGCTGCAGATATTAAGTCTTTCAGGTGTGGTTGAATTGACAACTCAGCTGCTAATACTCGAGAATATTCTTTGGCTCCCCTTGTGTCGAATCAATAAATTTGGGTTGAATACTCTACGCTCGAAAACTGTTGCGATCCCCTATACTTGTGGGTTATCAGTTGTGTTGAGGCTTTTGAGTTGAGCATCAGATGGAATTTTTTCCTTAGTTTTACCTCGGCCCCCTTTAACAGTACGATGTTTCCATATGACTCAAAGAAAGGAAATGAAACTACAAAAACAAAAGTCTTCACGCTTCATAGTCCTCGTTAATATCTTCAAGGTCACACCGAATTCTTCAGCTTGAAAGTCTTTAGGGAAATACCAAGTCTTCGCCAAAGTCTTCAGCTGAAGATATTCATTTTTAGGTGTCGACATTCTTCGTATATATCAAACTCTTCAGGGACTTATGGAGCCTGGGTACACTCACACACATATTAGTACCTTAACCTATAAGTCTTCAATACACCAAAATCACAAAGGGGCACTAGATGCACTTACAGATTTCGAGCTTGGCGCATAGGGTCTTCCAAAAGTAGCTTAGGAACTTGACGTCACGATCTGAGACAATGGTCTTGGGAACGCCATGTAGTCGCAAGATGTCCCTACAAAAGAGATTGGCAACATGTGAAGCATTGTCTATCTTGTGACATGGAATGAAATGAGCCATTTTGGAAAAGCGGTCCACAACGACAAAAACGGAGTCATGGCCATTTTTAGTTCGTGGCAAACGAAGCACAAAATCCATACTAATGTCTTCCCAAGGTTGGAAATGTATAGGAAGAGGCATGTAAAGACCATGGGATTGAGCTTTAGACTTAGCTTTGTGGCATGTAGAGCATCGGTTTGTGAAGCGAGCAACATCACGAAACATCTTGGGCCAATAGTAATTGTTGGATATTGTGGCATACGTCTTGTTGCATCCAGAATGACCCATAAGTCCTCCACCGTGAGCCTCTTGCAAAAGCAACAAACGAAGAGAAGACTGGGGTATACAAAGTTTGTTAGCACGCATAAGATAGCCATCTTTCATATAATATTTCTCCCGACAAGGTTTCACTTGGCACATAGCATAAGGATTAGCAAAATAAACATCATGCTCATACAAGTCTTTGATATGCTCAAAACCAATAACATTCAATTCAAGTTGAGTAACTAGCATGCATTTGTGTGAAAGTGCATCCGCCACTATGTTTTCTTTACCCTTTATGTATTTGATGACATAGGGAAAAGACTCAATATATTCACTCCATTTAGCATGCCATTTGTTCAACTTAGTTTGACCCTTAAGGTACTTGAGAGTTTCATGGTCGGTGTGAATGACAAACTCATGAGGTCGCAAATAATGTTCCCACACATGTAAAACTCTCACCAAAGCATACAATTCTTTGTCAGAGATGGGATAGTTAAGTTGGGCACCGGAACGTTTCTCGCTAAAATACGCAATTGGGCGCTTCTCTTGCATAAGCACACAACCTATTCCGTTACCACTAGCATCACAATGCACTTCAAATGTTTTATCAAAGTTGGGCAAAGCAAGAAAAGGTGCATGAGTGAGCAAATTTTTTATTTCATGGAATGCGGTGTCTTGGGAAGGACCACAAATAAATGGTGCATTCTTCTAGCTCAAAGCATGGAAAGGAGATGCAATAGTGCTAAAGTCCTTGACAAAACATCGACAGAAACCGGCTAGGCCTAGGAAACTACGCACTTGTTGCAAATTCGTGCGTGTAGGCCAAGTTTTAATAGCATCAATTTTAGTTTCATCTACATGAACGCCCTTAGAAGATACTACAAATCCAAGGAAAACTACCTTCTCAACAACAAAGGTACATTTCTCCATGTTTGCATAAAGTTGTTCTTTCCTAAGGATTTGCAAAACATCACGAACATGGGTAGCATGCTCCTCAAGAGACTTGCTAAAGACCAGAATGTCATCAAAATAGACCACAACACAATATCCTATGAGGGGTCGCAAAACATAAGGCATGACGCGCATGAATGTACCCGGTGCTTCGGATAAGCCCATGGGCATCACTAACCATTCATAGAGACCAAACTTAATCTTGAATGTCGTTTTCCACTCGTCACCCCTTTTATGCGTTTTTGGTAGTAACCACTTTTAAGTCAATTTTAGAAAATATAGTGGCACCACTAAGTTCATCTAGCATATCATCTAGGCGAGGAATGGGATGACGATAACGAATAGTTATAGCATTGATAGGACGACAATTGGAACACATGCGCATACTACCATCTTGGTTAGATACTACTATCACCGGAACCGCACAATGACTCAAACTCTCACATACATGCCCTTTATCTAGGAATTTTTGGACTTGCCTTTGTACTTCCTTTGTTTCTTCGGGGTTGACGCGGTAGGGGGCCTTGTTAGGAAGCGGTTATCCGGGGATGAGGTCGATGCGGTGTTCGATCCCTCGTTTTGGTGGTAGTCCCGTGTTGGAGATATGCCCTAGAGGCAATCATCTATGATGATATTTGCTATGTGTTTATGAATAAAGATCGTCCTTGGACATTATCAATGATTTGTATTAACAAGTACATGACTTGTTTGTGAGACTATGCATTGTGTGGTGACTGTCCCAAATAGTCCCTAGTCATAAAGGCTGTGTGGACGCTCAGCCAATTAGACTAGCATATGACACGGTGGATGGTCTGGTCTCATTGGCCATGTAGCATTGGATGCTAGCCGGATAATATGGACTCAGAAAGATCTGGTCGGATTCGACGTTGTCGGATCCGAGTCGAGATAAGGTCTGAGTTGGACGGACATGACTATGAGACTGTGAGTCTCTAGTACAACATACGTTCTATGTCCTAAGACCTGAGCTGACGCATGTACTCGGGATGGTGATAGACCTGCTTTGGACCGACCAAACACTACTCCGTAAATGGGTAGTTATAAAGGTGGGTTTCGGGCATGTCCAGACACATGCCACGAGACATGGTCGAGCAAGATGGGATTTGCCCCTCCGATGAGGAGAGATATACTCTGGGCTTCTCGGGTGATCCGACCTGGATAAGCATGGCCATGCGATGAGGATTATGAGATAATCTGAAGTGTTGGTCGGATTCACCGGAACGAGAAAGAAGTCGTGCGGCAACAAGGATGACCATGTTGCCTTGAGCACGACAACATATATCGCGTGGCAATGGGAACGGAAGTGTGAAGTACAGGTTCACCTAACAAACTTCATTGGGCACTTGGAGTCGGCACGCTTTGCTAGAGGCAGCTACCGACTGGTCGAGTCGGATGTAATCTAACTCGCGACCAACTGAACGAGAACCTAAGGGGTCGCGCGCTTAAGGGAAGGAACATGTGGGCTTTAGAATCCTTGCGAGGCCCAAGAGTTGAGCTAGCGACGGATGCCTATATATAGTGGAGGTGCGGCACACCCATCCGGTTGATCGCTTCGGTGCCGTCATTAGGGCTTTGCATGTGCTGCAAATAGCCACCTCCACTTGCCGTCGCCGACTGTGTGGTCGGACCTAGAAGTCCGCTGCATGGTGTTCCTCCTACATGCGCGGATACCATTAGAGGCGATGCACTTGCGCCGCTCCAGCGACCTGTACGTGGGATCCAGCAACCGGTAGTTCGAGGGAGATTGGACCGGCTGTTTGTGGGAGATCGGACAAAGAGGAAACGGACCTCGCGGACGCGCTGCCCCAACTCTAGTTCCGCTGCACGGCACTGCGTGTCTAGTGGTAACAAGCTGTGATCCTTCTCCGTAGCATGTTCTTGGATGTTCTGCGCGTAGGAAAATTTTAATTCGCATGTGATGCACCTATGGTAGAACCCAACAATGATATCAGAGCCTCTTCTATAGGATTTGGATTCAGATCGGATGGACATATGATATGTGGAGGCGGCAGATGAGATCTGTCGTCGTTTGTGAGATCGGCTATATGCACGGTTGATGAGATCAACTGCACATCGGGGTCATTGAGGCTATATTTTTTGTCCATCGGAATCGATGAGGTAGTGACACAACCTAACCCTACATGTCGGTATCCGCCATCGGGGTTAACAGTGAAACGTAAATCCGAATTGGGTTCGCGATGATCGATGAGATCGATCAGATCATAAAATCCGGCGTGATCAGAATATAGATTCGATCTGTGATTTCGTGCACGATACACAAACCGGTAGAATGCGATTCTATGCATAACTTCGTTTTGCAGGTTTGATGTGAATAGTATGGCTCATATGTATGTGATGCATGTGTGTAACTTAACATGACCTGCGTGTCATGATTGTCACCCGGCAGGAGCCAAAGTGCTGTCATTATATTGTATAACGACCTGCGTGTCGACTTGTGATTCTCTGTAAATTCATTACTGGTTGTAGTAGTTGGAGAACAGAGATCAAGTTCGAGGCTTTGGCGTCCCGGTGTGATGAACAAGATGGAGTTCCGCCTTGGTCATCGGAGTTGGAGCCAGCCTGGAAGGATGTCGATGAAGGAGCCATACTATTTCACACATTTATGTTTATATGTGATTGATATTGCTTCTTGTTTCTATGCATGTTAAAATGGTAGAAAGATCCCTCGTTAATATCAAGCACATTGCCATTCCGGATGTTGCACCTTCGCACGTCAAGTACGTCTAGTGGTGGGCTCATAAAATTGAGGTGCCACTAGGTGTCCTTGAACTGGAGGGTTCGTGTCGGACACAGACATGCACTGCATCATGTTAACTTGACAAGGCTATGAAAACGGTTTTGGGCCTTGTGGCAAAGAAGGTTGGGAGCCGTGGTATAAGATACCTACCCGACCGACAGGAGTCGTATAGAGATACGATTAGCAAGGAGTTGCTTACCGAATAGGCAAGTTTGCTAGCAGTGATGCTAAAGCTCACTAGTCGCTCGCGCTAGACGGGTCCTGAATCACTGAGAGTTTGCGGAGGGATGCTGACTTCAGTGGGGGTAGTTCTGTTTAAGGCTTGAATTACTCTACATAAAAACATTGCTTAGTGATTGCATATTTTCTGTTGTAGATCAATGGCACTACCTGCTCAACCCAACTTTGCATTGAAATCAATTCTGGAAAAGGATAAAGTGAATGGAACAAACATTACTACCTGGTATAGAAATTTTAGAATTGTTCTCAAGCATGATAAAAAGGAACATGTTCTAGAGGATCCACTTCCACAGGAACCTGCCGATAATGCTAATGCCACAACCAAGAATGCCCACTAGAAACTCGTTGATGAATCAAACGAGATCAGCTGCCTCATGCTGGCTTGGATGGAGCCCGATTTGCAACATCATTTTGAAAACGTTGAGGCTTTTGATATGATCGAGAGTCTCAAGAGCATGTTTCAGGTGTAGGCCAGGACCGAAAGGTTCAACGTCTGGCAATCCTTGACGGATTGTAAGCTGAAAGAGGGTGATCCACTGAGCCCGCATGTGATCAAGATGATCGGGTACGTGCAAGCTTTCGATCGGTTAGGCTTCCCACTTGGGGACGAGCTGTCCACGGATGCAATTCTGGGTTCTCTTCCACCTAGCTATGGGACGTTCGTCTCGAACTATCATATGCACGGCATGGATAAGAAGCTCACTGAGTTGCATGGGATGCTCAAGGTGGCAGAGCAAGATATTAAGAAATGCACACATCAAGTTCAAGAAGAGTTGGTCCAAGAAAAAGGCAAGGCAAAGGGCACGGAGAAGGCTGTCTCCGCCGCTGCGCCGAAGTCAAGACTAGACTCAAAGACCGTTTGCTTTCATTGCAAGGAAACTGGTCACTAGAAGAGGAACTGTAGCAAGTGGCTTGCTGAGCATGGCAAGAAGGCCGGAAATGCTTCTTCAGGCAAAGGTACACTTGTTACATATTATCTAGACATTTACCTTGCTGACATACCTAGTAGCTCTTGGGTATTTGATACCGGATCGGTTGTTCATATTTGCAACTCGATGCAGGGGCTGATAAGAACTAGGCGTGTGGCATGAGGGGAGATTGAAATCAGGGTCGGCAACAAAGCAAGAGTTTCTGCGTTTGAGGTCAGCACGATGTAGCTCAAGCTTCCTTCTGGATTTATTTTGGAATTGAATAATTATTATTACATTCCCGCACTTAGTTGGAACATTATTTCTGCCTCATGCTTGATGAGTCAGGGTTATGAATTCAGTTTAAAGGACAATGGTTGTTCACTTTATTGGAATGGAATGTTCCACAGCTATGCACCTATTGTAGATGGGCTATTTGTTTTGAATCTGGAAACGGAACCAGTCTATAGCATGAATATCAAGAGGCATAAGCCTAATGAGATAAATCCGACATACTTCTGGCACTGCCGGTTTGGACACATTAGTCTGAAGTGCATGAAGAAGCTCCATGATGATGGAATCCTAACTTCGTCCGACTTTGGGTTGTTCGAGACATGTGAATCATGCTTGCTAGGCAAGATGACTAAGTCTCCTTTTGTAAAGAGTTGCGAAAGGGCGTCCGGGCTGTTGGAGCTTATACACATTGATGTGTGTGGTCCAATGAGCACAACGGCCAGAGGTGGCTATCAATACTTCGTGACTTTTACCGCCGACTTGAGTAGATATGGATATATCTATTTGATGAGGCACAAGTCAGCAACTTTTGAAAAGTTCAAAGAGTTTCAAAACGATGTTGAAAATCAGCTCGGCAAGACAATAAAGATTCTACAATCAGATCATGGAGGTGAGTACATGAGCCAGGAGTTTGATGATCATCTGAAAAGAAAACGACGTATAGTACCTCAGCTCACACCTCCGGGTACGCCGCAAAGAAACGGCGTGTCAGAACGGAGAAATCAAACCTTGTTGGACATGGTCCGATCGATGAGCAAATCAGATTTACCCTTGTCATTCTGGGGATATGCTCTAGAAACTGCAGCTTTCACACTTAACAGGGTACCATCAAAATCCGTAGATAAGACACCACATGAGATGTGGACTGGGAAGAGTCCTAGTTTGTCTTTTCTAAAGATTTGGGGTTGTGAAGCATTTGTCAAACTACTCATGTCGGACAAGCTTACACCCAAATCGGATAAAAGCATATTTGTTGGATATCCGAGGGAAACCTTGTGATACAGCTTCTACAACCGAGAAGAGAACAAAGTGTTTGTTGCTCGGAACGGGGTTTTCCTAGAGAAAGAGTTTCTCAGTCGGGAAGCCAGTGGAAGAACGGTGCGACTCGAAGAAATTCGAGAGTCACTCAGGGACGACTCGGCTGGTGATGAGATCACACCGGAGTTGGTCAAGGAACACATAGTGGAATCAATATCGGAGCCACGGAGGTCGGAAAGATTGCGTAGAGTGCGCGATGTGTTGTTGCTAGAAAGCGACAAGCCGGCCACGAATGCGGAAGCGATGGTGAGCCCAGATTCCGAGGCATGGCTAGAGGCCATGAGATCCGAGTTAAAGTCCTTGGATGATAATCAAGTCTGGGACTTGTTTGATCCGGCACCTGGCGTTATTGCCATTGGTTGCAAATGGGTCTTTATGAAGAAAACCGATGTGGATGGAAATGTTCAGATCCACAAAGCTCGGCTTGTCGCTAAAGGTTATGGACAAGTTCAAGGAATTGACTACGACGAGACCTACTCACCGGTAGCGATGCTAATGTCGGTCAGGATCATACTAGCTATAGCTGCATATTTCGATTATAAGATATGGCAGATGGATGTCAAAACGGCTTTCCTTCTTGGAAATTTAAAGGAGGATGTATACATGATACAACCTGAAGGTTTTGTCGATCCAAATAATCCTAGTAGAATATGCAAGCTCAAGAGATCCATTTATGGATGGAAGCAAGCAGCTCGGATTTGGAACATTCGTTTTGATGAAGTCATCGTTGACCTTGGTTTCATCAAGAACGAAGAGGATTATTGTTTATACAAGAAGTCTAGTGGGAGCTTGGTCGTATTTTTGATCCTGTATCTGGATGACATACTGCTGATCGGAAATGGTGTTTCGATGCTGAACTCAGTGAAGGAGTCATTGAATGGCAAGCTTTCGATGAAAGGCCTTGGAGAAGCAGTATACATTTTAGGCATCAAGATCTATACAGATAGATCGAAGAGGCTGCTCGGCTTAAGCCAGAGCACGTACATAGACAAAGTGTTGAAGCGGTTCAACATGAGTGAGGCCAAGAAAGGGTTCTTACCCATATCACATGGTATAAGGCTAAGCAAGACTCAGAGTCCTATGACTTCTGATGAGAGAAACCGGATGAGTAGAATTCCATATGCTTCCGCAATAGAGTATGCCATGTTATGTACTCGACTTGATGTTGCATATGCAATAAGCTTAACAAGCAGATACCAGGCTGACCCAGGTGAGAGTCACTGGGCAGCGGTGAAAACTATCTTGAAATACCTGAAAAGGACTAAAGAGATGTTCCTAGTTTATGTAGGTGAGGAGGAGCTCTGCGTAAAGGGTTACGCTGATGCTAGTTTCCAAACCGACAAGGATGATTGTTGATCGCAAACTGGATTCATGTATGTCATGAATGGAGGAGCAGTGAGCTGGACGAGTTCCAAGCAAGATATGGTGGCCGACTCCACAACAGAGGCCGAATAAATTGCGGCTTGTGAAGCCGCAAAGGAAGGTGTTTGAATTCGGAGGTTCCTGGAGGATCTTGGTGTGTTCCCGGGCTGGGCAAAATCGTTGGACCTGTATTCCGACAATTCAGGTGCGATCGCATGGGTCAAGGAGCCGAGACAACACCACAAGACCAGGCACATAGA
Organism: Elymus sibiricus; assembly: GCA_039707655.1. Lineage (NCBI taxonomy): Eukaryota > Viridiplantae > Streptophyta > Magnoliopsida > Poales > Poaceae > Elymus > Elymus sibiricus. Next base: position 211,085,932 of record CM077665.1, on the reverse strand, counting down.
CCGAAAGTATCACCTAATACGAAAGCTCATAAAGAATGGTAATACTAATTTATGCAAGATTCATACGGATGAAAATGTTGCAGATCCGTTGACTAAGCCGCTTCCACAACCCAAGCATGAGGGGCATGTTAGAGCTATGGGCATTCGATGTCTATTTGATTGACTCTAGTGCAAGTGGGAGACTGTTGGAGATAGGCCCTAGAGGCATTCATGTATGATGATATTTCCTATGTGTTTATGAATAAAGATCGTCCTTGGACATTATCAATGATGTGTATTAACAAGTACGTGACTTGTTTGTGAGACTATGCATAGTGCGGTGACTATCCCAAATGGTCCCTAGTCGTAAAGGCTGTGTGGACGCTCAGCTAGTTAGACTAGCATATGACACGGTGGATGGTCTGGTCTCACTGGCCATGTAGCATTGGATGCTAGCCGGATAATATGGACTCAGAAAGATCTGGTCGAATTCGACGTAGTGGGATCCGAGTCGAGATAAGGTCTGAGTTGGACGGACCCGGCTATGAGACGCAGCGATAGGTCATCTGTGAGTCTCTAGTACAACATACGTTCTATGTCCTAAGACCTGAGCTGACGCATGTACTCGGGATGGTGATAGACCTGCTTTGGACCAACAAACACTACTCCGTAACTGGGTAGTTATAAAGGTGGGTTTCGGGCATGTCCAGACCCATGCTGCGAGAAGTGGTCGAGCAAGATGGGATTTGCCCCTCAGATGAGGAGAGATATACTCTGGGCCCCTCGGGTGATCCGACCTAGATAAGCATAGCCATGCGATGAGGATTATGAGATAATCCAGAGTGTTGGTCAGATTCACCGGAACGAGAAAGAGGTCATGCGGCAACAAGGATGACCATGTCGCCTTGAGCACGACAACATATATCGTGTGGCAAAGGGAACGGAAGTGTGAAGTACAGGTTCGCCTAACCAGCTTCATCGGGCACTTGGAGTCGGCACGCTTTGCTAGAGGCAGCTACCGACTGGTCGAGCCGGATGTAATATAACTTGCGACCAAGTGAACGAGAAAAGGGGTCGCGCGCTTAAGGGAAGGGACATGTGGGCTTTAAGATCTGTGCGAGGCCCAAGAGTTGAGCCCGCGAGGGATGCCTATATATAGTGGAGGTGCGGCACACCCATCCGGTTGATCGCTTCGGCGCCGTCATTAGGGCTTTGCATGTGTTGCAACTAGCCACCTCCACTTGCCGTCGCCGACTTTGTGATTGGACCTAGCAGTCCGCCGCACGGTGTTCCTCCTACACGCACGGATACCATTAGAGGCGGTGCACTTGCGCCGCTCGGACGAACCTGTATGTGGGATCCGGTGACCGGCAGTTCGAGGGAGATTGGACCGGCTGTTCGTGGGAGATCGGACGAGGAGGAGACGGATCTCGCGGACGCGCTGCCCCAACTCTAGTTCCGCTGCACGGCACTGCGCGTCTAGTGGTAACGAGATGTGATCCATCTCCGTAGCATGTTCTTGGATGTTCTGCGCGTAGGAAATTTTTAATACGCATGCGATGCACCTACGGTAGAACCCAACATCCTGGAGGTAGCTCATCTGGGAAAACATCTTGGAATTCCTGCAACAATTTAGATAACACAAGAGGAAGATGTTGTGAAGGGTTAGTCCGAACGACTTCATCTTTGCACACAAGTACATAGTGAACAACAGTCGATGGGCTCTCACTCACATCCCTCAAATCTCTTTTGGAGGCTAAAGAACTATATCACTCATGTCCCTCATCGTGGAGTCGCTCAAGTTTGGCTTGTGGCACTCGCTCTCTTTTAGGTGGATCGCTCTCTCACTTTTATGTCCACGATGGGATGAAGCGTGTTTGTCGGCTATGACTTGACTTGGAGTCATTGGTCGAAGTACATATTGCTTTCCATTCATCTTGAAGCTATAGTGATTTGTCCTACCGTTGTGGGTGACGCCACGGTCGAATTGCCAAGGTCTACCAAGTAGAATGTGGCAAACGGACATTGGAACCACATCACACTCCAAAGTGTCTTCATAAGCACCTATCTTGAAAGAAACTTCCACGGTATGTTCAACTTGGAGGGTGCCGGAATCACCTAGCCATTGGACCTTGTAGGGGCGAGGGTGCTTCTTCTTGACCAATTGTAGCTTGGAACAAAGGTCATCACTTGCCAAATTGTGGAAACTTCCGCCGTCGATGATGACCTTGACGGATTTTCCTTGGATGCCCGCCTTGGTGTGGAAGATGTGGTAACGTTGGTCGTCTTCTTCTTGTTGTTGAAGCGTCAAAACCTTGGAGACAATGAGAGCGGGGCTCGGATCGTTGCCGCAAAAGATTTGCGAATCATCATCTTCATTGACTTGACGATGCATGGACACGTGCTCCAATGCTTCCATTTCACCGTCACTCATAGAGTCATAGGTGTCATCTTCTTGAAGGATCATGGTGCGTCTTGTTGGACATTCATAAGTCTTGTGGCCTCGGCCTTGGCACGTGAAACATTTGATGGGACTTGTCTTGGCGTTAGCATCCATTGTTAGTGAAGAGGATGAGGTTCTCGATTTGTAGTTGCTTGTAGTAGGTCGGCTTGACGAAGTCGTCTTGTCCTTGGAGCTTGACTTGTCGCCGGTAGGTGTTGTAGTTTTTGTAGACGAAGGCGTCGTTGTCCTAGTAGCTTAAGCACTTGAACCGTAGGTCTTGGAAGAGAACTTGGAGTACTTGTAGTCATCTTGTACTTGGCTTTCCGCCTTGGTCGCTTGATGCACAAGTTCAAGTAAGTTGGAGTATGGTTGGAAGTCCACGATTTTCTTGACTTGGTACTTGAGGCCATTCAAGAAATGTGCCATTGTTTGCTCGTCATCTTCCTTGACATTGGCTCGTACCATTGCGATTTCCATCTCTTGATAGTACTCATCTACCGACTTGGTGCCTTGCTTGAGTTGTTGTAGCTTCTTGAAGAGATCCCGGTTGTAGTGTGTAGGCAGAAAACGAGCTCGCATGAGATCCTTCATTTGGGCCCAAGTGTTGATCGGAGGTTCACCTCTCTCTCTGCTTCTCTCAATCACTTATTCCCACCAAATAAGGACATAGTCTTGGAACTCGAGGGAAGCCATGGAGATCTTCTTCTCTTCATCATAGTTGTGGAGGCGAAAGATCTTGCCAACTTTGAGTGCCCATGATAGGTAATCTTCGGGATCATTGCTTCCAGAAAACTTTGGGATTGTGAACTTTAGCTTGCCAAAGCGTTGTTCATCATTGTGGTGGTGATGTCGAAATCCTTGTCTTGGAAGTTGATCCTCATTGTCATTGTGTTGGGCGTGGTGGCGTTGATCTTGTCCTTGCTCGTCTTCATGCTCGGGTTCGTCGCGATGAGCTTGGGGACGGCGACGAGGTGGACGCACTCGGTTTTGCATTTCTTGGTGCTCCTCTTGGCGATTGGCTTCTTCTTGTCGTTGTGGACGAAGTTCTTCTTGTCGTTCTTGGCGAAGTGCTTCTTGCTCAAGACGTGCTTGACGGTTTCGTTCCTGCAACGCACGAGTAGAATCATGGAGTGCACGTTGGGCTTCAAGCGCTTGTTCTTCGCGTTGACGTAGTTCTTCTTGACGACGTTGTTGTTGGCATTCTTGTTCCAATGCCTCTTGTTCGTGTTGTTGGCGTCGAGCACGCTCGCGAAGTCGATCTTGTAGTCCATTGACATGGAAGGGATTGTCCGATGCTTGACGTTGGCAGCCATGGTGTGAACTTGGACCGGAGCGCTCATCTCGATGATGAGAACGTGCTCGAGGTTGACTCTCCCCAGAAGAGCACTCTGATGAGTGACGACTTGAGTGACGCCTTCCGAAGGATGTAGATGTGGATGAAGCACGCATGACCATAAAGGCGCGAATTTCCTCCATTTGACTTGAGAGCTTGGTGTTGAGGTAGTCCCTTGTTCGCACTTCGGATTCGCATACGTCGGTGGCGAGTTTGTAACACCCCGTTACGCCTGGCGGGATCTAGACTGGCCCCACAGACCAACACTAGTCTTTCCTGCGCACTTTGTCCTCACTCGTGCGCACCCGGGACCAACTTCCCGGTCAGTCACCCATCCTAGAATTGCTCCAAGCCAAGCACGCTTAACTTTGGAGTTCTTTTCGAGTAGGCTCCCGGAAAATAAGGAATTCCTTGTTGATATGAGTAGTCTATCATTCCTATTAAGCCAGGCTCTCACATACACCCCCACTCAAAGGAACCGACGTCCTCGTCGGCCCATCAGGAACGTTCCCTCTTGGCACCCATATGCGCGTCCAGTCTGGCACATGTGCCATGCCGTGTGCCACGATGGGCCACACGCGCCATGCGCCACATGTCCGTGTACCTGACCCGCACATGCCCGTGTAACCGCAAGGGTCGGCTCATATACCAAATTGTAACACCCCGTTACGCCTGGCGGGATCTAGACTCGCCCCACAGACCAACACTAGTCTTTCCTGCGCACTTTGTCCTAACTCGTGCGCACCCGGGACCAACTTCCTGGTCGGTCACCCATCCTAGAATTGCTCCAAGCCAAGCACGCTTAACTTTGGAGTTCTTTTCGAGTGGGCTCCCGGAAAGGAAGGAATTCCTTGTTGATATGAGTAGTCTATCATTCCTATTAAGCCAGGCTCTTAGAGAGTTGCTCAATGCGGTCATTCAAGATGTCATGCAATTGGCGCATTGCCTTTTGCGCGCCGAAGAATTTCATCTTGGTGATGAAGGTGGTATCGTCGTCCTCTTGTTCCTCAAATGCCGGGTTGTGGATGTTTGACCAATCCATAACAACACTAAAGTAGATATAAATGGAAGAATGAGACGACAATATCAATTACCGTTCCACAAGTTTGAAAATGGATCAAAGATCACTCAATATGCAAATATGGAAGTAATAGAATTGGTACCGAAGATCGTCCTTCTCACACCTACACAAATAAGGCTTATGGAGTAGCTTGGTTAGGATAGTGGCACAAATTTAAACAGATTCGTAAGTTCGCAAATGGGAAATGTAGATCAATAGCAATGAGTATACACACACACACAGGATGAGCCAAAATGTGGAATCCATGGAAAATGCTCGCGTTGCACAACACTAGAGAGACGCTAGCACGATTGCTCCAATGGGCGTGATACGCACTTGTGGACAACCTAGAAGGAACCAAACATGTCATCTTCCTATGCCCGACTTGCTATGTATGTATGAGGCACGTGTCACTCGCTCAAGTGATCCAAGGTGATCAAGTATGGTATGCGAAGTTTGAGATGCTATTGCTCTTTTACTCCTTTGCTCTTGCTTAAAAGCTTTGCTTCTCTTTTCTTTTACAATAATGTTTTGTATGGTCACAATGCGGGACGTGCACACCAAGATAGCAATTATGTATGCGGGTACTATTCGTAACACAAAAGATGATACTAAGATATATGCACGCAATTTTAGCTATCCGGAGTATGTATCACTAAAGTGCACAAGTAGCGTAGCCCGGCAATACTCAATAGCTAGTCTCGATAGGAAAGTAACGCAAATAGGCTCGGGGTAACAATGCAATGGCAAGGGTATATAACGAGAGAGTCGTCGCGGTTACCGTCCTTGCTTACTATGTGGTTTCAACGAAGAGTTGGTCGGCGACGATCCAGGGCGATGATGAGCGGCGATGTCAATGAAGAACCACTCCTAATTAGCCGAAACACCTTAGGAAGTGGCGATGCTCGCGACTCAAAATCTCAAATGCAAAGGGTTTGCGGAAGAAATGGCGGTGGAACAATGCGGAAGAAATGGTGGAGAAAACAAATTTTTTGGGCTGAAATTTCAGTTATGTCAGAGTTGCTCGGTCGTCCGGGCCCTATCGGTCATCCGGTGTCCGGACGTCCGACGATTATCGGTCGTCCGAGGCCTGCCGGCTGGACCAGTTCACCAGGGGAACTATGAACTCGAAAGGTAAAGAAAAATTTGGGAAAAATTCCGACGATTTGACAGTGGAAAATGATGGGAAAGATGGGGGAAATGTAGATCCACTAGTCCACAACAAAATTCACGGATCAAAATCAACAAAATCTCCTCAAATCCAACGAATCCAAGAAATTTGGTATAGCTATTTTTGTGGGGATTTTTTAAATTAGGACAAAAACGAAACAAAATTGGCTAGAAAGTGGGGGGATGGACTCCAAGGTGTGAATCAACATGGCTCATGATACCAATATGATACGGGGCAAGCCCGTGTGTGTCGACCTTTTCACACATGGAGGGGGAAGAAGGGAGAAAATCACAAAAGAGAACACGAACACAAGGAAGATCTCTGATCACACATCCGCTAAATCCACTTAAGAACACAAGATACAAAGATCCAAAGTCAAACAAGCGATACACGGTAACCGGTAGTCGTCTCACTCCGTGGAGATGAGGTCTTGATATCCCGTGGGATCTTCCCTAGATGGGGCCTTGGCATCCGCTTCAGATCTTCTCACATAGAGGTGTCTCTCCATGAGGGAAGGGAGAAGATGGAGCTATGCTCAACAATATCCAATGCTAAACATAAGCTAACCCTAGGTAGAAGAGGGGAAGGTGATTATATAGTCTTAGGCGAAAGAGGGGGTACATGGGCCCAGGCCCGCGGGCATGTGCGCAGACAGGGTCCTGTTGTCCGAAGGATGTCGGACGTCCGACGGATCAAGACGGTCCGGACGTCCGGAGGAGGCCAGTCATCCAAGGATTCGGTGCGGGTGCGCCTTGGCCGGATTTGCGTAGTTTGACGGACGTTTGGGGCTCAGTCGTCTAGAGGCTCCAGTCTTCCGACGATTCGATGCGGGTGCCTTGGGGCCGGATTTCCGAGCGGACTCGGACGTCCATGCGTTGGGGCGTGTCGGTCGTCTGAGCGTTGTAGATCCCTACTCGCCTTTGGGCGGGGTCGGACTCCAGGCGTCGGACGTCCGAGGCCTGTCTGATGTCCGGGAGCTGTGACTTGTCCGCAGCTCCTCCTTTGTCCTCCAAAGCTTGATGTCCTTCGTGCTTGCTTCCATGTTCCTCGTCCGAACACCGGAGTATACAAAGGACTTCCGCTTGAGGTAGTGACCATGTCTCGAGTGGATCAAACGGTGATTGAGCAAGGAGAGCTGTCACCTCGGATTCAATGACGCATGCACGAGCTCTTGTCATGGGACCACTTGGGAGTTGGTTTGATGGTGTAGGTTTCATGGGGATGATGGTGGGATGCTCCGCATCACCTTCAATAAAAGGGAGAGAATTACTTCGAGTTTTCGATAGATTTGTCTTTTGGTGTTTATTTAGACATGTTTTTCGTTTTTTCTCGAGTTGCAAATGCTTTATCAGGCTTAGCTGTACTATGTTGTAAAACTCTTGGTAATTTCTGTACTGTAATGTTAATAACCCCTCCTGTTGCTACATTTCTCTTCAAGTACTTCTTCTGCAGGTGGAATTATTATCGAAAGTTATGAATGATTGCACTATGTTCTGGACGGATTTCATCTCATCAGTGCGAATCATTATCTGGAATGATTGAAATTTCCTCTGTATACATCAATACTTGTAGGATAACTTATCTCAAATCTACAATACAAAACAAGAAACATCTGTTACATTATGGGCCAAATGAAAACTTTTTCTTTCATGGATATGACACTTCCATGACGATAATTCTGACAAAAACACGTATCATCATAGATGTGGTGCGCTCCAACTTCCATGATAAAACATTATGACAGAAAATGGGCTTTTCGTCCTGGGAGGGCCGAAGCCGCACCTGCAAGACATTCTTTGCGTCGGGCCTTTGGGACTGGGGGTACCCACGCCCGTCTGAATAAGGCCCACAATGCGACGCGTGGCCTGGGCCTAGTACGGCCCGCAGTTGGGTGATGCAAGAAAGGTCTTTGTGGGGATCCCGACCTCGCGAGGCATTTGGCCGAAGGCACCCCCACCAGCTTCACGAGGACGCCCTCGCGAGGTCGCCTCCCGGGGCTGCCGCACGGGAGCTTCGCGGGGCGCGTAGGTCGAGGATCGGTTAGCGGGGTCGTTCGGCCCGCCCCGTCCTGAGGGCAGCGCGCGCCATTCCAAACGGCATCTGGAGCCGTGGCAGGAGGCTTCATTTAGAAGACTTTCCCCTTCGGTGTTTGGGGAATGGGGACAAACTGTCGGTTCCAAAGAAGGCACCCAAAGGTTCCCCGTTTGGTGTAAGAAGGCTAAGGCAGGGGGCTCTCCAGGACGGAGGTCATCCCCAAGCCCACTAGTGCATCATGAAGGGAGGCTATTGCAGGCGAAGACTACTTTTGTCACGATACACTGCAGTCTTGTCCCCCTTCAAACTGGCACATGTGACAACCCTTCGTGCTTGAGATTTTTGGGGCAAGAGGACCAAAGCTAGGATAAAAGGAGCAAGGCAGCGACCATAGAGAACCCCCCTCCCCCCCCCCCCCCCCCGGACTGTATGGTCTCTCACCCTCTAAGCAATCTAGACAGGCACGAGTAGGGTTTTACACCGCGAGGTGGCCCAAACCTGGGTAAGCGGCTGTGTTCATCGTTCTTCCACCCAAGCTCAAGCACGCCGGAGCATCGCCGTAGGTCAAGAGAGAGCGAGGTTGGAGAGCTGGCGCACCCTAGAGTTCGAACCTCTCTTGGGTCCCCGGAGCCCCGATTCCAACATTTGGCGCGGGAGGTAGGGGTGCATCGCTGTTCTCCAGTTCTATTTCAGCTCCGTCCTTGCCGACCCCATGGACGAAGCCCATCGTGTGCGCGCTGAGCGCCGAGCGGTCCGCAGGCTATGAAGGTCGCCGCCACTCTGCGTCACAGACCTTGCTGCGTGCAGGCGGCAAGACACCTTCGTGCTCCTCCCCATGTGGCAGGATGGCCAAGATCGCCGTCGCCCCCCCCCCTCCACCGCTCACCTAGAGCACGTGAATGCGTGGGCCGCACCGCTCCCAGCGCGCGAGTCGCTTCGGCCCCGCCCGATGGGCGAAGAACAAGGCGCCTAGCCGGCCTCTACTATCGAGCTCGCCGCCGCCACGGGAGGGGCCCAGGCACCTCCTCGTCCGCCTCACACCCCTCGGTCGATGGGTGTACCCTCCGCCTCCTTGCGCGGTGGCCTAGCCGGTCCTCGGCATGTTTCGCAGCCGCCAGGCGGGGGCATCGGAGTTCATCAGGAGTCATGCGTTGCGGCATGCACCCTCGACGGGGCCCAGGCCCCCATGGACGGCCGTCGCCTCAAGCCTTCTCCTTGCGAGGCAAACGCTGCCCTCAGGGAGCGAGGGCCTGTGTCGCCATCGAGCGGGGCGCAGTGTGAAATCACCTTTGACATAGGGGACCACCCTAGATCGACTGTCGCCGTAGGCGCGCTCCCCATGTTGTGCGCCCCGGCCACCAGCAAGGTCGCGGTCACCAAAACCCTCAATGATGGGGGTGCTGGACTCAACATCATCTCCGTCGCCACTCTCAAGGCGTTCCAGGTGCCCCGCGACCTACTGAAGCCCGTCGGGCCCCTCTCCTGAGTCGTCGACGGGGTTACGGCTCCCCTCGGGTAGATACGCCTGCCCATCATCTCCCGCACCCTCAGTCGACGCACCGAGCTCGTCGAATTCCCCAACAAGAAGTACAAGCCTAAGGACGAGCGCATGACGGCCTATCTGGAGGAGGTACGCAAACTCGAGAAGCGCTTCCTGGGTTTAGAATTGCAGTACATCCCACGTGGCGCCGCTCAACTGCGTGAGAAGCTACCCCCGCACCATCAACGGGCACGCCGGACTAAGGCCCACCGGCCCGTCTTCAGGGGGGCGCCTGGTGCTGGCGCTAGAACCTCAGGAGGACGGTCGGGCCGACGAGTTGACGGCTTACCTGCTCCGCCGCGACCTCCCAGCAGAAGATGCGAAGATAACACGCGTGATCCGACAAGCCACTGCTTACTGCCTGTGGGGTGACGGGTCGTATTGCCGGCGGCCTAACGACGCCCCGCTACAGTGCGTCTCGGAGGGACGAGGGCACAAGCTGCTCGCCCACATCCGTGGGGGAAATCGCATACACCACTCCTCGTCACGCACCCTGGCTGTCCAGCGAAGCCTGCCATGCCCACACAAACCAGAGCCCCCAGCCCGCGCAAGGGCTTCAGATAATCCCGGTCTCTTGGACCTTTGCGGTATGGGGGCTCGACATCCTAGGCCCTTTCCCTCGTGCGGCTAGCGGGCACCTCTACCTCTACGCCACCGTCGACAAATTCACCAAGTGGGCGGAGGTCGAGCCCGTCTGCGCCATCCCAACTGGGTCGGCCATTAAGTTCATCAACGGCCACGTGTGCCGGTTTGGCGTACCCGACAGAACCATCACCAACATTGGCTCCCAATTCAAAAGTGGCCTCTTCAAAGTTGTATTGCGCTAACCTTGGTATGCACATATGCTGTGCTTTGGTGGCCCACCCTCAAAGCAATGGCCGGGCCGAGCAGACCGACGCCGAGGTCCTCAAGGGCCTCAGGACAAGGAGCTTCAAGAAGAAGCTTGAGTCCGGCGAGAGGGGGAGACCGGAGGAGCTGCACTCCATGTTGTGGTCCGTCCGCTCCACCACGGCTAAGCCTACCGGCGGAACCCCCTCCCTCCTCATCAACCCGGTTGACGCTGTCCTCCCCTCGGAGCTCAAGCACGGTTCTCGGCTGGTCTTGGCATTCGACGAGGCACGTCAGGATGACCCGCGGGGGGCCGACCTTTTGCTCCTCGAGGAGGCCCGCCGCCAGGCCGCCCGTCGCGCCGCGAGGCACCAGCAGGCCTTGCGGCGCCGCCATGACCGCGTCATTCGTCCTCGTACCCTCGGGTTCGAGGACCTCCTCCTATGATGCATCCTCTCCAGAGGGGGCCTCCGCGAGCCCTCGCCCATGTTGGAAGGCCCCTTCGGGGTCACCCATGTCTCTAGGCTGGGCACGGCCCTCTTGGAGACGGAGGATGGAGCCCCCATGCAAAATGCATGGAACATCCAGTACCTCCGCAACATCTACCCGTGACACTCTCACGTAAGAATGAGTTGGGCTGTATACGCCCCGGAGCCTCCTGATGCGTCACCCCTTGGCCTCAGGAGGACTTCCGCCCATGCCCAAGTGGAAGCCCCATGCTCAGCGCTGGCGGAAGTACTATCGAACCGCGACTATGCCCACGCCCAAGTGGAAGTCGCATGCTCATTGCTGGCAGAAGTACTATTGAATCGCGACTATGCCCACGCCCAAGTGGAAGCCCCATGCTCCGCGCTGGCGGAATTACTATTGAACCTCGACTGTGCAAATGCCCAAGTGGAAGCCCCATGCCCCACGCATTGCGGCATTTTGTTGAAGCCCCTTGGCAAAACCACGCGTTCGTTCTCTCCCTCCTATAGTTCATGCGAGCGGGGGCTGGACACGGTGCCTACGCTTGGATCGGCCCTGGCGACATCGGAGGCCCAAGTGGCGGGCTCCGAGCAGCGGGCCGGCCCTCGTGCGTACCACCTCACCAAGACTCTTGGTGTATGGTCTCCTCACGCGATGCACACAAACGAGCCAACGAGAGCGCACCGTTCTGAAGGTGGAACCCCCAAGGCAGGACCCATGCACGCGGAACTGTTTTTCGGCCGAAGGTGTCCTACCGAACATTTCCCCTTAGGAGCCCATGCTCGTCCCCTGCACCCTCTCCCCTCGGCTTGGTTCGGCCCCGACCTGGGTAGCCAGCGGCGACTGGAGCTTGCGCGGAAACCAGGTTTTAACGGCATCCAGAACAGAAGCAGGTATGAAAAACAGTAAGGGAGAGTTCATAAGATCATAAGTATTTCCTACGGTGACAAGGGGTCCAAGCGAGGACCACCGAATTCACGCCCCGATGGAGTCAAGGGCGGGCGCTAGCAGAAAGGCGAAGGGTAACCTAAGGAGACGCATTGCTTCCATCACCATTGGGGCCATAACCCTCGCGACTGTTGGGGGCGAACTGTGCGCTCAACGCATCTACATAATCTTCCACGCTTCCTCGAAGGCATCACGGATCTCCTTGGGGACTGGGGCTATCACGGCCTCGAAATCAAAGCTAGGATCGGCATGGAGTAGATGGCTGAAGATGCGCATCAATGCCTGGGTAAGAACATCGCGACACTCGTCCTCGATAATCCTGCCCACCTCCTTGGCGCCAGCTTCAAGTCGCTCCATGACCTTGGGAAAAAATTCGAGGTAACTGACTGTGGGGACCCCGACTCATAAGTCGTGATCACCGAATGCATGTGTACAGTGATCCCAGAGATCAATGCTCACTAAACACACAGAAGCTGAATAACAAGAGTCTTACATCCACATTTAGCGTCTTACACAAATAAAGACCATGAAGGTCAAGTCTTACATAGATAGGGCCGCAAGGGCCAAACACTTAAACATAACAAGCAGCGGAAATCTTGATCGGAAGCGTGAACCCATGCCATCTGCCTTAAACCTACATGCATTCTGACTGGGAAGCGTCCTAGTTCGCATGTTCGTCACCAACGAACTCTTCGCCATATTCCTGCTCTTCCATGCATGGCCAATTAAATAACCAGTGGCAAGCCAATGAGTACTTTAAATGTACTCACAAGCAACCCAAGTTTTGGAACAAGGTAGAATAATGCATGATATATCACTAAGTAGGTAAGTTTTGCAGAAAGCTAATTTTAAGTGCAATGATATGATCAAGTAACTTGAATAAGCATGCATCAGCTGTTGACAGGTATTCATGTGAACAAGTCTCAGTTATCATCATAAGCAGGGGTTGAACATCTCATGTTCACCATCATGTCAAGTCATCCGACTTGTCTCGAGTACACCATCTTTGTTAACCACACCCTCACACCGAGTTTATGAAAACCCAGGACATAGTTTAAGCAGCACCACCCAACTGTCCTTGACCGTGGACACGGCTATTCGAATAGTTTTACACTCTGCAGAGGTTGCACACTTTACCCACAAGACTCGGGGGACTTCCGTGTCATCCACGACTCGCGGTATATTACATACCCGAGGTAAGCACCCGAACAATGCCTTTCCCCTAGCGATACTAAACAAAAAGTCCACTCGTTGGTGCCATCCCTCATGATATACATCACACGTATCATCCATGAGGGCACGCAACGGTGTGCCCGGTGCCTGTAAAGAGAGAGCATGGTCGCCCCACCAGGCACGACCCCATATCGAGAGTGACCTCGTCACTCCCGCCACTAGTAATGCGGGCTCTATGCTAGTACCCACCAAGGTAATCAACAAAGCCCCGTCCCATAAGGGGTATCGTGGTTGTGCATGTAAGGTTGGGACGTCGACAAATCTTAAATCTAATCCGTTTTTGAAAACACACACACAGTCACATGCTCTGGTACACCACTTCTTTTGCAAGTGGTTACCTAACTCAACATCATCTCCCTCGGGCATTAGTGGCACCCGACGGGGTTTTCGAAAAGCCTTGAAATCATATTCGTTTCCATCACCATGCATATTCCCATCCCACTTGCGAAGCAACTACTAGCAACCTAAACTACTCCCACCCGCACAACCCTCATAAGGAGGTAGGGTCATGCACGATGCAAGTATCAACGGTAAGAGTATCGGAGGCATCCCACCGAAGGGGATACCACATCAACATGATCATCATCAAGAACTAATGTGCTATATGTCATGCAATAAGAGGTTTCATAGTCATGGTCAAAGGGCTGCTTGCCTGGCTCAACAAGGTCTTCGGGGTCTTCAAAGTCTTTGGGTCCAACTCCCTCGTTAACCTCGCAATCTATTGTCATGATAAATAACGGTAAAAATAAGAATCTACCGCCCGGAGGGGAGCGGCTGAGGGGAGGAGAGGGGGCGAGGAGGAGGCCGACAGGTGGGACCCTCCTGTCAGGACCTTCGTCCACCTCTGGACAGAGGGGAGCGGGGCTCACCGGCGATGATTCTGGCGACGAAGAGATGAGCTGGTGGTAGGAACAGACTCGGCGTCGAGCCGCCGTTCCTCTGGAGGTGGAGGGAAGACCAGAGGTGCCCTGGGTTGCCGGCGACGAACACTCACGGCGGAGGAGCTTCGGGAGGGGGTCGGAATCGTCGGTTTTTGCAGCAATTCGAGCGGAGGAGTGGTGGGGAAGGGCCAGGAGCCAGCTGCGGTCACAATGGAGGTGAGAGGAGAGCCGGAGCGGGCCTGTGTCCCGAGATCAACGGAGCCCCGACGCTGCGGCGCCTTGGTCGATATCGAGCATTGGTGCTCGGGGGGGCTCAAATGGGAGCTTGGGATGGCCGATTGGGAGTGGAGGGGAGTCACCAGAGGGAAGAGAGAGACCCGGGGTGGCTTTATATAGCCGGGCGCGGGTGCACCGAGCTCGGGTGCGCCGATGAGGAAGAGGTGCTCGCTGGAGGGCACGGAGGAGAGAGAGAGCGTCTGGGATCCTTCTGGACGCGGTCCAGGACTAGGGGAGGGAAGAAAGAGAGCGGGGAAGCTCGCGCGTGTGAGGCCGGTGGTCGGCCGAGCCGGGCGCCGTCGGGTGCGCATGCGGGAGGGTGAGAGAGAGAGGGAGAGGAGGCTCCCGAGACGGCAGCGTGTCGCGGACACCGAGGCACCTCGACTGGCGCGAGGCGGCGGCTCGAGGTGGCCGGAGTATGGGCAGGGCACGAGGTCAACCCTCTGCCTGTCCTGTAGCACGCTCCAGAGCGCGTCTTTGGCCGGCATGATGGGCTTTTGGCGCGCTCTGGCGCGTCCACTAGTGTCCATCGACTGCGCAGGGGCTAAACAAAGGGGAAAATGGGCATGGGATGTCCTGGAACTTAGCAAGAGGGAGAGAGAGCTGAGAGAAGGGGAAAAAGTGGCTGGCCAGGGGGTGCAAGAGGGGTTTTTACCCCTCAATCATGGGGCTAGCCGTTTGGCTTTCTACTGCAGGTGCCGGGGGTCTAGGTGGAGCTGTGGTAAAAATTTGTGCTCAAGGAGAACAAGGGAAGGGGCTCAATTATTGATTCTTGGATTCTGCCTGAAGGTGTTTGATCAGTGTTTGGGCAAGCAAATGGAGTTTTCTTGCCATGATATTTAACAGGGTGATAATGTATGTAAAATTGGAGGGGGCCTCCAAGTTTGAGATGGTTTGAGGAAAGTTCACAATATAAACTTGGTAAACCCTAGAATTTGGCAGAATCAGAATTCTGTAGATCCAAGCATGCATTTCACTTCCCACAAATCCTCCACTTGGTGTGGTGTCATTATTTGGGCTTTAGCACATGCCCACAAAGTTTGGGGTCTAGGGAAGAAACTTCACAATGTAAATTTGTTAAAATTTGACTCTGGACAGGAATGGTTTAGGAATATTTTGGTGAAGCAAATCAATTAGGATTGAGATGAAACTCTGTAAGATCATCACATATAGCATGGGCGTCTTGCTGGAATTTTCCTGGAATTTATTGAGAATATTTCTTATAGAAATATTTCAAAAGCTTGATTTGGGCAGAAAGGGCTTTGGGGGGTTTTGCCCATGATTTTGAACATGACCATGTGTTGAAACTCATATCTATGGGAAATATATGTCCACTGAGTTTCCCTAAATTTTCTCAAATATTTTTAAAGCATTTAAATAATTTTTCCCTATGAAAAACCATTTCTGGCCTTAAGAAAAAGCCTTTAAATAAAATAGTAAAATAATCTTTAAAATTAATATTTGGTGGTTTTGGGAAGTAACATATATAGTAGGTTCCAAATAAAGTCTTTGGGGGAAAAGGATCCACACAATTTGAGGACTTGTAGTACAACCCTCAATTCAGGGGCTTCTAAAAACCTAATTTGAATAAATCCTTTTTGGCCAAAATAATATTTGATAAAAATATTTTTGGGTACTATTCACATGGCATGATCATTGGGCAAGAATTTTGGATCAAGGAAAATGAATATGGAGAGGAGTAGAACCTAAGAGTGCCAACACATACAACCAAGCAAGCAAGCATCAAACAAATCAAACAAGCACATGCACTCAAAAAGTTTTAATTGGTTCCAAATTTTATAAATCCAAGCATAGCAAGGTGATACAAACACAGGGTGTGACAGACCTACCCCCCTTACAAGAATCTCGTCCCCGAGATTCCTAGGCTAAGCGCTGAAAAGATAAGGGAACTCAGATCTAAGATAGTCTTCACGCTCCCAGGTTGCTTCAGCTTCAGTGTGGATGCTCCATTAGACCTTGAAGTACTTGATGGTGCGGCTTTGGGTGCAACGCTCTGCTTCATCCAAAATGCGAACGGGCCTCTCACGATAAGTGAGGTCTGGCTGAAGGTCGATGGCTTGATGGTCGATGTCCTTGTAAGGGTCGGGGCGGTTGGGAACTTGAAGACACTTCCGGAGTTGTGACACATGAAAGACGTTGTGCACATCTGATAGCTCGGAAGGTAGTTCTAGCTGATAGGCAACTTCTCCTCGTCTTGCAGTGATCTTGAAGGGGCCGATGTATCTTGGTGCAAGCTTTCCTTTGACGTGGAAACGCTTGGTTCCTTTAAGAGGTGTGACTCGGAGATAGACATAATCTCCGACGTTGAGTTTCACTTCCCGGCAGTGAGAGTCGGCGTAGCTCTTTTGTCTTGTCTTGGCGGTCTCGAGGCGCTCTCGGACGAGTTGAACTTGCTCTTCTGCTTCGCGGAGGATGTCTGGGCCAAAGACTAGTCCTTCTCCGGTTTCCGACCAATTGAGGGGAGTGCGGCACTTGCGTCCGTACAACACCTCAAATGGTGCCATCTGAAGACTCGACTGGTAGCTGTTGTTGTAGGAGAACTCGGCGAATGGTAAGTAATCTTCCCACTTGGCTCCATATGCCAAAACACAAGCACGGAGCATATCCTCGAGTATCTGGTTTACTCGTTCCGTCTGTCCACCGGTCTGGGGGTGAAAAGCATTGCTGAAGGACAACTTGGTTCCCAAGGCTTCTTGGAATCTATTCCAGAATCTCGAGGTAAACTGGGTACCTCGGTCTTACACGATCTCCTTAGGAACTCCGTGAAGACTCACGATCCGGTTGATGTAGAGGTTGGTCAGTTGGTTCCCATTGTAGGTCGTCTTGACGGGAATGAAGTGGGCTACCTTGGTTAGGTGATCAACAATGACTCAAATTGAATCATGTCCCTTGCTTGACCTTGGTAATCCGGTGATGAAGTCCATCCCGACCTTGTCCCATTTCCATTCAGGCACTTTGAGAGGTTGCAATAGTCCAGCGGGTCGCTGATGCTCAGCTTTGACTCTCTGGCATATGTCACACTTAGCTACAAAGGTGCCTATCTCCCGTTTCATGCCATGCAACGAGAATCTTGCTTTGAGGTCTTGGTACATCTTGGTTCCTCCAGGATGGATGGAATACGGAGTGTCATGAGCTTCTTGCAAGATCAAATTCTTGAGCTCTTCTTTGTTGGGTATGCAGATACGATTCCCGAACCATACCACTCCTTGTTCATCCACCGAGAATCCTGGAGCCTTGCCTGCCTTGATCTTCCTCTTGATGCCTTCAATGCTCTTGTGTCCCTTCTGAGCTTCCTTAATATGATCCATAAAGGTAGGTTTTGCTTCGAGGTTGGCTTGGAATCCAGGTGCAACTAGTTCCAAGCCGAAACTTTCAAGTTCTTCATACAGGGAGGGTAGCCTTTCCTTAATCACAGCATTCAAGGAACAAGCCTTTCTGCTTAAGGCATCAGCTACCAGGTTAGCCTTTCCAGGGTGGTATTGCACACTGAGGTCATAGTCCTTGATCAAGTCCAACCATCTTCGTGGCCTCATGTTCAATTCCCTTTGAGTGAAAATATACTTCAAACTCTTGTGGTCTGTGTATATCTCACATCGCTTCCCCAGAAGGTAATGTCGCCATGTCTTCAAGGCATGAACTACGGCTGCCAACTCAAGATCATGAGTAGCGTAGTTCTCTTCATGAGGACGTAGCTGTCTGGATAGATATGCTACGACTCTACCTTCTTGCATCAGAACACCTCCAAGCCCGATTCTCGATGCATCACAATATATCACAAACTCCTTGTGAATATCGGTGGTGGCCAAAACTGGGGCTGTTGTCAATCTCTTCTTGAGCTCTTGGAAGCTTTATTCACACTTCGGCGTCCATTCGAACTTCTTGTCCTTCTTCAAAAGCTGAGTCATGGGTCGGCCAATGCTCGAAAATCCTTCGACGAACTTGCGGTAATATCCCGCGAGTCCAAGGAAGCTCCTGACTTCCTTTGCATTGGATGGGGATTGCCATTCAGTCACGGCTTCAATCTTGGCAGGATCCACTGACAATCCTTCTGCAGTCAACACATGACCCAAGGATCAAACTTCATGCAGCCAGAATTCACATTTGCTGAATTTGGCATAAAGCTAGTGTTCTCGAAGCTTGTCTTGGACCAATCTCCAGTGTTGCTCGTGCTATTCTTCCGACTTGGAAAGGACGAGTATGTCATCAATGAAGACAACAACGAACTTGTCCAAGTACTCCATGAAGACCTTGTTCATGAGGTACATGAAGTAGGCAGGGGCATTGTTCAACCCGAATGACATGACCATATATTCATACAGGCCATACCGGGTTACAAATGCCGTCTTCGGAATGTCTTGGGGCCTGATCTTCAACTGGTAGTACCCTGACCTGAGGTCGATCTTGGAAAACACCTTTACTCCATTCAGCTGATCGAATAGGTCTTCAATCTTAGGAAGTGGGTACTTGTTCTTTATTGTGACTTCATTGAGAGAATGGTAATCGACACAGAGTCGGATAGTTCCGTCGCTCTTAAACACAAATAGAACAGGTGATCCCCAAGGAGAGGCACTTGGGCGAATGAATCCTTTTCGGAGCTGTTCTGCTAGTTGCTTCTTCAATTCAGCCAACTCTTCGGATCCCATTCTATAGGGCTTCTTATAGATGGGTCCTGCTCCGGGCGTTAGCTCAATGATGAACTCAATGTCGCGGTCAGGAGGCATTCCGGGAAGCTCATCAGGAAATACATCCGGGTATTCACATACCACTGGCACCTGATCCAACTCAATTCCCGACAGACAATTAGCCTGAGGGGCTTGAGCAGAGACATGGTTGGGAACATACTTGACTTCCACTCCTTGGCTATTGGTTATGGTAATGATCCTCTTGGCACAGTCCAAGTAGCCTTGGTTCTTGGCCAACCAATTCATGCCAAGGATGACGTCCAAGCCTGATGAATCCAGAAGTATAAGGTCTGCTAGGAAGTCTACCCCATTGATGATAATCTCAACTCCTTTACAACCTATCTTGGACTTCATAACCGAACCCGGGGTTTGTATCAACATATGACTACCCATGGGTGTAGGCTTCATACCACTCTCTAGTGCAAACTTTTGAGTGACAAAAGAATGCGAAGCTCCACAATCAAACAGTACGGTTGCTGGGGTTGAGTTGACGAGGAACGTACCGAGTATGACGTTCGGGTCTTCCTGGGCTTCCTCAGCGGTGACGTGATTCACACGACCCTTGCCATTGTTGGGCTGGTTGCGGGGAGCTGGGTTCCTTGGTGGCGCTCCACGGGCTTGACCTTGGTTTGGCGCATTGGGGCGCGGTGCATCTGGCTTCTTGTTGGGGCACTGCTTAGAGATGTGTCCAGGCTAACCGCACCCAAAGCAAGTGACCTGACCATAGTTGTTGTTGTTGTTGTTGTTCCTGCCACCATTGTTTTATTGGGGTTGTTGTAGGCTGTCCTGGGATTGGCATACTACTGAGGCTGGTAGCTCGGACGAGTTGCAAGAGGTATAGCCTGCTGCGGCTGGTAGGTTGGCTTGGCTGGGGCTGGCTGCCAGGGGCGAGGCTTCTGGTTGCTGGAACTACCCTTGCTGATCATCTTGTCCTTGCAAGTGTCGTCTATGGCACGACGCTTGTCTTCCAGCATGAGAGCCTTGTTCACCAGGTCAAAGAAAGTCCGACAGTCGCAGACTATGAGCTGATACTGCAGGGTCTGCTGAAGTCCTTCCATGAAGCGTTCCATCTTAGCAGCCTCCGTGTTGACATCTTTAGGTGCATACCTTGACAGCAGGTTGAACTTCTGCATGTACTCCTTGACAGAGCCACTTCCTTGCTTCAGCGCTCGGAATTCTCTCTTCTTGATAGCCATGATCCCAGAAGGAATGTGGGCGGTGCGGAATCCTTCCCTGAAGTTATCCCAGGTGATCACACGATCGCCTTGCATGACCTTGAATCCATCCCACCAAGCTCGGGCGGTACCTCCGAGGCAGTGAGAGGCATACAACACATTCTCACGATCCTCATTGCAATTGACCAGTGCAAGGAGGTCCTCGATGGTGCAGATCCAGTCATCGGCATCCAGTGGTTCAACAATCTCGGTGAAGGTTGGGGGCGAATTCCTCATGAACTCTGACAGAGTGGAACGGCCTTGCCGTTCTTGCCTTGCTGCTGGTTGTTCACAAGGACTTGGACCATCTGCTGGATAGCAGCAGTGTTGGCTTGGCGTTCCTCCCGGAGAACTTGGAGAAACTGAGCTATGCTCATGTTCTCGGGTGGAGGTGGTGGCGGGGGAATGTCGCCTTGTGGCTGCTCCTGGTGTCCTCCAGCCTGAGCAGTCCCACCAGTTCCCTGTTGCTGGCTGGAGTTGCCGGCTTCAGGGTTGGTGAAGAAGCTGTTGCGGGTTGCAGTCACCATCCTGCTTGGAGTAGCCAAGTCAAATAACTGGGATAAACGAGAGGAAAAGCAATACTGGAGAAAGCGCGCCTAAGGGGGTTTGTATAGTGCAAGTGTGACAAAACGAGGGTTGAAAGACCAACACACATGTCGGATTTCGGGCTCCGCAAAACCCTAAGTAATTCGAACCCAGGGGCATGTGCGAAGATGCCCCAACAACTTCGTCCCCTCCAAACTCACAACAAAATACCCCCGCTCGATGGCGAGGAAGACGATGGCACACAAGAGTTTACCCAGGTTCGGGCCACTGCGAAGCGTAAAACCCTACTCCTGCTTTAGGTGGATTGCCTCACGAGGAGGTTTGTGGATGAACTAGTACAGAGGTGTGTTGCCTAGCGGGTGTGTTTGCGGGGGGACTGTCCTTCCCTCTACTGGGCAGCCTCGCCTCTATTTATAATAGCCCGGGTCCTCTTCCCTTATCGCAACGGGGGGAAGGGATCCCACAACGGCCAAATTTGAAAGGGGACAGGAAGTACACCCTATCCTGACGAAAGGCGGTCTTCGCCTGCAAAGTTGGTGGTGGTGACGCGGTGGTGGGCTCGCCGGTGACATCCGTCCTGCCGCGCTTGCTGACCCGGTCTTGTTGCACCAGAATGGAAACCTTTGGCGGGGCTTCTTGGGAACCCGCTCTCGTCCTGGTCCCCTTTGCAACAAAGGGGAAATTGTCCCCTCTGTCATGCTGGTGCCCGCCTGGCTTGGCTGACTGCAGACTTGGCCTCCTGAGGTCGCTTATTGCATAGGAGTCTACGCCGCTCAGGAGGGGGCCTGGGAGGGGTCTCCCTCCTCGCGGGTCTTGGCGCTGCCTCCCCCGCGAGCTCGGGATCTCGCGAGGGCCTTGTGTCGAGCGAGGCCACGTCGGGCCGTACCTGGCCGTTGAGGTGGGCCATGCCTTGGGCCGCAGGCAGGCAAGTCTAGGTACCCTGGTATCCAGAACACTGACAGTAGCCCCTGGGCCCGAGGCGAGCTCGAGCTAGCTTCGGGGCGAAGCCACGGTGGGTGGACCGGAGCGCCATGGGCCCTAATCGCCTGCGGCCCCGACATGGCGCATGGCGCACCACGAGGCGAAGGCGTCTCGGCTCCCCGAAGAGTCGGGAACCATCTTGAGTCGAGCTGACGCCCGGTGTGCTCGCCTCCTTGGCCATCATTACCCCCCTTTGAATGCTGCTGACGGGGCAGGGGAAGCGACGTGAGGCAGGATGGCACGCCGGTCGAGTCTGGCACGCGCCGCTCGAGATGCCCGGCGACTCCACTCCCCATGTCGTCTCGGCAACTGCTTCAGCTGGTCTTGAACCGTCACGCGTTGCGGGGCCATCAAGTCCCGGGGCTGGGAAGACACCGAATGTCCTCCATCAAGCTATAAATGGGCGAGGGGGGACTGAGCCCCCAGCCCATTCCTTCTTCTTGCTCCCTCGCCTTTGTCTTCAATCCGCTCCACTATGACGCTGGTGAGGAGGTTCTCCGCCGCCGAGAAGGGAAAAGCCAGCCAGGTGTCGCCGGGCCGGCAACCTCGCAGGAGGGGTAGGGGTCGCCCTCGCATGTATGCTGGGATAAACCCGGTGGCACCCCGTGGGCGCGGGCGCCTCTCCGCGGGGCCTGATGCTTCCGCTGGCGCACCTAGGGACGGCGGGCACGGCAGCCGCGGCAGGGGGGAAGGACTGGCAGTTGGTGGGTGAAGGTCGAGGTCACCCCCCGCGGGCAACGCCTTTCTGGGCCGCGGGTGGCAGACCTTCGCCCGCTCCTACGCTCCACTTTAAAGACGACGGCGCCGTGACATTATTCGTCAATATCTTTGGTGAGGACGGGAGGCATTTGGAGTGCTGCCCGGAGGGCGGCGGCAGCGGCGATTTTGGAGGTGAGCTTGCCCTTGGCGACGGCCGCCATGTTTCCAGCAGCAGTGATACGTCCTCCGAGGGGAACCTGAGCGATGACAGCTACGACGCCCCACCCCGCCGTCGTGCCCGGACTTCGGGGGGAAGCCAGCCGCGGTGGCGCCGCTCCCTTGCCCGGGAAGCGGCCACGCCGACGTGCCACCACGGCGCCATCATGGAGGAGGAGGACTCCGATGGAGCGTCGACGCGCCGAGGCTGGGGCCTTAGGATCAGCGCCCCCCAGGGCGAGGCTCCTTCGCCTTTTTCTTTCCTTTCTTCTACCTGTAATCAAAAATCATGAGGGACCCTTTCGGGTGTGTGACGAACCTTGGCACTCGCGCGCTCTTATCGATGCTCTCATTGCGCGTCATGGTCGTTGTGTTACTGTTAACTGCGGCCTCTCCTCGAATGTAGCCAGGGTGCTTAGATTGATGCATCCGCGGCGGGCCTTCGTGTCAGGAGGCCTTCGTGTCATGAGGTTTAGCAGTGGCGTCCCATGAGCCGATAACTCTTGAAGAGCTTGGGGAGGTTCTTCTTTCCTGCGAATGAGGCGACTTGGGGGCAGCCCCTTTTGGCGCTCTACGTCCGCAGGGCCTGATCCCGTGCATGCCCCCCCACCGTTGGGGTGTCCGGATCTCCAGGACGAGACCAAAGGAGGCAGGGCCTCGCTCGCTGAGGGAGTCCTGGTTTAAGGGGTCCTCGGGAGGCCGACCTATTTCTTATGGGCCGGACTATATGGGCCGCATACCGAGCACTGGATTGATTGAAGGCCCTGTCTCCAGGAAGGAAGCTTCGAGAATTGTGGCGTATTCTCCACGTTTGGAGTAGCGAATAGGCATGTTTATCCCTTCGACATTTAACCGACCATGTGTAAATCCTACGTACCCTCGGCGTCTATATAAGCCGAAGGGTTTTAGGTTGTATAACAACAGAACTCATCTAGGGTTTTAGTCATACGATCTCGAGGTAGATCAACTCTGTAACCCTTATACCATCAATATAATCAAGCAGGACGTAGGGTATTACCTCCATAGGAGGGCCCGAACCAGGGTAAACATCATCTCCCACTTCTCCTGTTACCATCGATTCTAGTCTCACAGCTCGGGACCCCCTACCCGAGATCCGCCGGTTTTGACACCGACATTGGTGCTTTCATTGAGAGTTCCGCTGTGATCGTCAAAGGAATCGATGGCTCGCCTTGTCATCAAGGAAGAGGTCCGCAATACGGGCACTTTCGTCCCCGGACAGATCTTCGCCTTTGGCAGCATTGTGCTGCACGCCGACCCGACCGGCCATCTAGGCCGTGTTGGAAGTTTCGCCTCTGATCAAGAGATCAGAATCGGGAACCTGGAGTTCTCCGCAGACTCCCGGGGCGACCTGTCATTAACCGGGCTCGCGGTCTCGCCTGCCATGCCCGAAGACTCTGAGGCTCTAACCTCAGATCCATCTTTCAGTCCCGCCCACGGGATCTACCCCGGCGAGGATCCAACTTTCAGTCCGGATTCGGTCATAGTGCCAGATGTCCGGACACCTGTTCTTGCCGAACACTCCCCCTGCGCGGACGCATCAGAGGTTAACTCTGGAAGCTCTGAGCAGGCCGATCCGATTGAGCTCTTGATACTCAACGAGGCTCTAGATCGGATCTCGTCGATGAAGATTGCCAACGACCCAGCCCCGATCTGTGCTCGGATCGGGCTTAAGACGGGTCAGGACGAATTTTTTGTCCCACCCACCACCCACTTAGTAGCCACTGTCGAGGATTTAACCGACATGCTGGACTATGCCTCTGAGGAGGCAGATTACATGGATGAGGAGGATCACGCCCACACCCCCGTTAACACCGGGCGGTGGACTGCCACCTCCACATACGACGTCTACATGGTGGACACTCCGAAGAACGACGGCGACAAGTCGGATGAAGCGCCGTCAAGACACCGAAAGCCGCATAAATGGTCAAAAGGGAAAAAGGGAAGAAAAGCTATCGATGGCACCGGGGACGGAGACACCCCGGAAGACCCTGGCAATCCCGAATTCCCCGAACACCCGTTAGAGGGTCAGGAGAGGCCGGAAGACCGGCGCAACCCCGACGATCTACATGATTCCGAGGACGACAATTATCTCCCCCCTGTCGAGGAGGAGGACATCCTGGAAGCCGATGACTTCGCCATCCCCGATAATCTTAAAGATCAGGAGCTGTTCAGGCAACAACTTATAGCTACGGCCCGTAGCTTGAAAGAAAAAGAACGGCAGCTTAAAGCCGAGCAAGACGACCTCAACGATCGATGGACGAGAGTCCTCTCAGCTGAGGAAGGATATGGTACCGGTCTATCGGACCAACCTAAAAGCTACCCACGCAGAAGGCTGCTGCCACAATTTGATGACGAGATCACTGATACGCCGTCCCCTAAACATACACCATACGACAAGCCAGACCGCCCTCCTCGAGGACGAGACAGGACGGCTGACAACAACGGCTATAGGTCAACGATACCCCGTAGACGGGGAAAGGAGCCGCTAGAGCCCGATGGCAGGTTCGACCTACGACACGACCTGGATGACAGAGCAGGTCGTACGTGATCCATCTACGGATACAAAGGATACTCACCCGATAGACGTGAAGAGTACCGACCTTGGCTCGACCACAACCATAACGGACGGGAACAAAACCGGGCTAGGACAGATGCCGATCACCGGCGCGTCATAGCTCGGGTTAGAGGCGCTGCCCACCCACCGTGCTTCACGGACGAGGTAATGCAGCATCAGTTCCCGGAGGGGTTTAAACCCGTAAACATAGAACAATACGATGGGACAACTAACCCAACCGTATGGATCGAGGATTTCCTCCTCCACATCCACATGGCACGAGGAGATGACCTCCATGCCATTAAGTACCTACCCCTGAAGCTCAAGGGGCCAGCTCGGCACTGGCTAAATAGCCTCCCCGAAAATTCTATTAGGTGCTGGGAGGACCTGGAGGATGCATTCCGATCTAACTTCCAGGGCACTTATGTTCGGCCATCGGACTCCTCCGACCTAAGCAACGTCGTCCAAAAGCCAGGAGAGTCCGCGCGGCTATTTTGGAATCATTTCTTGACAAACAAAAACCAGATCGTGGACTGCCCGGATGCCGAAGCAATAGCCTCTTTCAGGCACAATATTCGGGATGAATGGCTGGCTCGTCAGCTCGGCCAATACAAACCAAGGACAATGTCCTCCCTCACATCACTCATGACCCGCTTTTGCGCGGGCGAGGATAACTGGCTAGCAAGACGTAGCCACAACCCCGAAGACCCCGGAACCTGAGAAGTTCGGGATGGAAACGGGAAACTGAAGCGCAACAAGAACAAGCGCCGGCACAATAATAGTGATGCCGATGACACGGCTGTTAATGCTGGCTTCCGCAACTCACGGCCTGGGCAGCGGAAGAAGCCTCCTAAAGGCAATCACGACGGACCCACCCCGCTGGACAAGATCCTAGAGAGGTCTTGCCAGATCCACGGCACTCAAGAGAAGCCCGCCAACCACACCAACCGTAACTGTTGGGTATTCAAACAGGCCGGCAAACTCGCATCCGAGGACCAAAGGAAGAACCCACGCAGCGAGGACGAGGATGAACCCCGTGGTCCGATCGGTGGCGGACAGAAGAAATTCCCTCCAGAGGTGAAAACAGTAAACATGATATATGCCACTCATATACCCAAGAAGGAGAGGAAGCGTGCCCTTCGAGATGTCTACGCCGTAGAGTCTGTAGCCCCGAAATATAACCCATGGTCGGCATACCCGATCACCTTCGATTGCCGTGACCACCCGACCAGTATTCGTCATGGGGGTTCGGCCGCCCACGTCCTTGACCCCATCATAGACGGGTATCACCTCACTAAATTCCTAATGGACGGAGGAAGTAACCTCAATCTGATTTACTTAGACACGGTGAAAAAGATGGGCATAGATCCGTCAAGGATCAAACCCAGTAACACTACCATTAAAGGAGTGATCCCAGGCGTCGAAGCCCGGTGCACGGGCTCTGTAAGCCTAGAAGTAGTGTTCGGCTCGCCCGATAACTTTCGAAGCGAGGACTTGATATTCGACATCGTACCTTTCTGTAGCGGCTATCACGCCTTGCTCGGCCGTACAGCGTTCGCTCGTTTAACGCCGTCCCACACTACGCATACCTCAAGCTCAAGATGCCCGGCCCCGAGGGGGTCATTACTGTCAATGGCAACACAGAGCGCTCCCTCCGAACTGAGGAACATGCGTTGGCCCTGGCGGCCGAATTCCATTACACCGATGATCGGCAAACATCTGCCGTAAAGGCACCCAAGGCTGGGAAGCGAGCTCGGTCTCAACTCGAGGAACCAGAACCTTCTTCTCCCCATAAATAGGGACTCGCCCCCCATCGCACGGCCCTAGAACCGGCAAAGTACGTGCCGAGGAGGCACAACTTCGCGCTCAAAATTCCATGGGCAGCGGTGGGGAAAAAATCATCAAAGGTAAGTGTTCGGCTGGACCAAACTATCACCATCAACATGTCTTCGGACACACTACAGGTACCATAAAGTACCTGCTAAGGCGTAATGCTCATCCACACTTCGGCGACTTCTCATGATTTTTCTTCAAAGTCCGCTCGCCGAACAGTACACCTATAGCGGTATACAACTCCTTGGGATACGCAGGAGCGGACAAGCGACATGGCACCCCGAGTACGTCAGGTCACCTATCGAAAGACCCTTGGTACAACCCCTCCTGTAAGATTTATATTTCATTTTTACCTGTAAATAGTTGTATCGGCAATTTGAATAATAAGAGTTGTTGAGTAAAATACAGATGTATCATGAATGATCGTTTCGCTGTCTTTGGCACACTCTCTATTTTCCCTCTCTTCTTGCGAACCTGTTTGGTATACTATACGATGCAACCGGCTAATGGAATGGGGGCTCGAACTAAAGAAAATCGCCTTAAGCACAACTGATTTTTGCGTTCGGCATCTTGGAATTCCGCTTTATATGCATTAGTTCCGAGCTATGTCTTGGGTCAATAGTTGGGTTGCCCGGCTCCTGTGCTTGCCCCTTTATGTTCCGCTCGTTCGGCTAAAAGGGCAAAGGGGGAACCGCTGCGATTGTACTTCCGGCTAGCCTGGTCAAGCACCTCAGCGGAGAAAGCCGAAAACTGACTGTCATGGTATGCGAGAATAGATCTGCGAATCCGAGCTTAACTAAATCTCGTCAGAGGTTATTCCGTTTCATACGATGGTTTGGTATTAGTACAAACCATGTGATATAGGCTTTGGCCACGGCTCATCCAAACATCACAAACACCTGGGGGCTAGTCATCAGCCCCCCGCACTCCTTTCTCGCGCCCCTACGGCTAAGTGAAAGCAATAAAGCATTATGAACTGATTGCCTTGTCCGCCCCACACTACCGCCTTCGGGTACCGATAGCTCGGCTAAGGGTCACAGTGCGTTGGCAGAGACACCCCGCGTAGTATCTACATGGGGGCTGAAGCCGACGACTCGCAGCTTTCAGTTTTAACGGCCACACAGGAGTTATAAAGGAGGCAAAACATGAAAGACATGATAAACCATGCATCTTAAATATAAACGCGTTAAAAGGTCTTCGGACATATTACAACGTTTACTCACACATGTTCTCTCTCGAACACTGCGAGTCTATCGCCCGAGCACCCTCCATTACTCCGGAGAAGTACAGCTCGGGACACCTATGCTCCTTTCAAGGAGGCGGAGGGGCGGTGGCTATCTTCATCGGATCCAGCCCCGGCCAGTGCACCTTGGCCTTCGCAAAGGTCATTCGAGCTCCTTCGATACAGGAGGACCGCCTTAGCGGGTCAATCCGGGGCGAGGCGTCGCTCAGCTTCTGCACCAGGCCAAAGTAGCTGCCCGGTAGTGGCTCATTGGGCCATAGCCGGATACAGAGATCCTTCATGACCGGCTCCGCCATCCGGTGTAGCTCCATCAGCTGCTTCAGCTACTCAACAAGGAGAGGAGAGCGCTCGGGGGCTTCAAATTGCGCCCAAAACAGCCGAGCTTCATCTCCTTCTCCCCGCGAAGCATAGAACTGGTTCGCGTCCGCTGTGCTCTTCTGGAGGTCCGAGCAGGCGCCTGAGGAACGCCATACTTGGGTAAGCAACTCGAACTTGCTATCCCCGAAGACACACTGCAATAAATACGGCTTACCATCCCTGATAGCCTTGGCCTGGCTAACTTGCTCTTCCAAGGACCGCCTATCCACCCGCTCCTTTTGAAGGTTGGTTTTCAGGGTGGATAGTTTGGCGGCCTGCTCCTTGCTTTTCCCCTCAAGGTCCTTGCACTTTTGGATGGCGTCCTTGAGCTCCTATTGGATTTCCTCCACCCGAGCCTCGTGCTTGTCGCTGGTGGCTCTTAAGGCGGATAGCACGGTAGCTGCTTCTTTGGCCGCCGCCCTCTCAACTGCAGCCTCCTGCTTCGCCTTCTCAAGCTCGGCCTTGAGCTTCTCAATTTCCTTCGCTGAGGCTGCGTAAGCATTAAAACATATCAAAAATACTACGTTGATGGTACGGTAATGAAGAATTTGGATACTCCAATCCGGCTTACCTTGCGTCTCGTCAAATCTCTTGTTCAGAGCGTCAATCTCGTCTTCGGAGCTTTTGAGCTTCCGATTTAGCTCGTCCAGCTCGGCAGCATTAGCAGCCACCGCCGTCGATGAAGCCTGTAAAAAACAAAACCATATCAAGTTACGTGGGTTCAAAACTTCCGAACTATCATACATATGATCCTATGTCCGGTCCTCTTAAGGGCTGTTAGAATGTTCCGCACGAATATTGTCCTATACATAGTTTGGATAATGATCTATGATTGACCCCCAGGTAAGTTTTTCCAAACTCACCTAGGGCTCGGGGGCTGCCATGTATATAATAATAACTCAAAGAAATTAATATTTCACAAACAAAGCCTTACGTGGCTCACCTGAAAGCCCGTCAGGAGACTGTTGAAGGCCTCCTTCAGTCCGCTGTCTACGGACTGAATGCTCTGCAATACCGCACCCATAAGGGTGCGGTGCTCCCCGGAGATGGAGGCGCTTGACAGAGCCTCCCCCATAGCCAGCCACCCATTGGTTGGTGGCGCCGGTGGCGATCGGTTGACCCAATCTCCAACCGGGGATTGAACCGGTGCCTCCGCAGGCATGGTGCGCTTCGGAGACAACCTTGGAGGTGACTGGACATCTCCTCGTCCGGTCACCTCAGTATCCGGGAGGGCCTTCTCCCCGGGTCTTCGGCGGCCGAGGTGTTAGCCTCGACCATGACGTCATCGCCCCCACCTCTGGTGTCCGGCTCGAAAGGAGCCTGTTGGGATGACACCTCTACGGCGTCCTTCGTGGCGCTCGGAGGAGAGGGGTGCGACACAGTCCCACTCTCTGCTAGCTCAGCGGGCGGGGTCTCCCCGTCTGAGACTTGATCGGCGGGGAGAACACGTGGTGGGCTGCAAGTCAATAGGCGCTCACGTGTTAGTAACACTCAAAACTTAGCACTAATAACTCAGGAGGTCTTCGGATCTGTACCTTCGAGCTGGGGGCTTGACCCTGAGGCTCCTTCGTGGAACCCTCTCGAAGTCTTCGGACTTGGTATCCGAGTGCGAACTGTCGTCGGACAGAACGACCTGAGTCCGCCGCGCTTTCTTCAGGGCGGGAGGAGGTACATCCTCTGAGGCGCCCGGTGATGCCGCCCTCTTTCCTGTGAGGGGGGAATCGCCTCCCCCCTCACCCTCGTGCTCCTCCTCTTGATTTGAGGAGGCATGGGTTTCCTCGGACGCAGCCCCTGGCTGGTCCCTGATGCGCAGGCCTGCTCGGCCTAGTTTCTTCTTCTGCTCCTTCTTCTCTGGCACCTTGTAAGGTGCCACGACGAGCATCTCCGACAGCAGCTGGGACCTAGGTTCTTCGGGCTGTGGAGCCGGGCATTTGATGCCCGTGGCCTTGCTCAACCATTCCTGTGGAAGTGATCGGAAAGTACTTAGATTTTCTTCAAGAAAACGAAGCCCATCAAATAAAATTGTGCTATACCTCGAAAGATGGCTTATCGGCGCGCAGGCCCTGGTCCTCCATCTTGGCCGGCCACTTCTCCTGCGCCTTGAACAGCGCCTTCCGCAGTTTCTCCCGAGTGGTGTGGAAGAGCTGATGAATCGTCAGTCCGGTAAGACCACATAGGAGAGTCCCGGCGCTGGCAGGGGAGGATGCGCCGCCGGAGCATAATCTGGACCACGTTGGTCAGCTCGATGTTGTCCTTGATCATGGAGGCGATGCCCCTCTGCAGGTCATCCACTTCGGTATCCGACCCCCAGTCGAGCCCCTTTCAGAACCACGAGGTCAATCTGGTCGGGGGGGGGGGCAATCTGAATTCGGCAGGAACAGTTCCGCCCTCCTCCCTTGGCTCGATGATGTAAAACAACTCTTTTTGC
The DNA here is from genome assembly GCA_039707655.1 of Elymus sibiricus. NCBI lineage: Eukaryota > Viridiplantae > Streptophyta > Magnoliopsida > Poales > Poaceae > Elymus > Elymus sibiricus. The sequence continues at coordinate 211,054,943 of CM077665.1, read as the reverse complement.
CAAGTCTTGATGGTGTCGATGAAGGTGCCGGATGGCCATACTGCGCGGGGAAGCTTGCTGATGACCGCCCCGCCGCAGTCTGCGTGTGCGCCTGCGACACACTTTGGCTTGATGTTGAAGATCTTGAGCCACAGTCCGAAGTGTGGTTCGACTTGCAAGAAGGCCTCGCAGATGATGATAAAGGTCGATATATGCATGAAAGAGTTCGGCGGGAGGTCGTGGAAGTCGAGTCCGTAGAAAACATGAGGCCCCTCACAAAGGGGTGGAGCGGGAAGCTTAGTCCTTGGATGAAATGAGGAATGAAAACCACCCTCTCGCCTGGTTTGGGGGTGGGGATCACCTGGCCCTCCTCCGTGGTGCGATGGAAGATATTGGCGGGGAGGTAGCCGGCGTCCTTGAGGTCCCGGATGTCCTGGTCTGTGACCGTGGAAGCCTCCCACTTGCCGTTGGAGCTGGAGCTGGCCATGGCAGAGCTCGGAGGAGGAAGGGTGGAAAACCTAGATCTGGGCTCTGGAAGCTCAGGAGATTGGGGAGGTAGGGATGCGAATGGGAAGTGCGGTTAAGCCTTGGTGTTTTCTTTCCCTTTTATTGGGCTTGTTGCCGGTTAGCCTCCCTTCACTGCGACGTGAATCCCTCCGCTTCCCAAGACGTGTGTGTCGTTATACGTGCATGATTACATGCAAATCATGTGGAAACGGAGCACGATCTGTGCATTAACGGATCGTGCTGATCAAAACGGCCTCGAACCGCGAATCGAGTCTTTACGACTGGTTCAGTGGTCGTGGTGGGCCGTGGCCTTTCATCTGAAAGGTTGTCAGGAAGCACTATTTACTCCTTGACGTTTGGCCTTCAGGACCGAGTTATTCTCGGTGTTCGGACGGTCCATGATCGGGAAAACTACACGTCGTCGGAGGCCAAACTAAACCCGGTCGATCGCTATTTGGAGAAAGGAACTCGCCTCGCAAGCCGAAGACTCTGATCATTTGAAGCATCTGAAGCATAGACCCTTGGCGTTGGAGGCTAGTTCGGGGGCTACTGAGGGAGTCCTGGTTTAAGGGTTCCTCGGGAGGCCGACCTATTTCTTATGGGCCGGACTATATGGGCCGCATACCGAGCACTGGATTGATTGAAGGCCCTGTCTCTAGGAAGGAAGCTTCGAGAATTGTGGCGTATTCTTCATGTTTGGTGTAGCGAATAGGCATATTTATCCCTTTGACATGTAACCGACCATCTGTAAATCCTAGGTACCCTCGGCGTCTATATAAGCCGAAGGGTTTTAGGCTGTAGAACAATAGAACTCATCTAGGGTTTTAGTCATACGATCTCAAGGTAGATCAACTCTGTAACCCTTATACCATCAATATAATCAAGCAGGACGTAGGGTATTACCTCCATAGGAGGGCCCGAACCTGGGTAAACATCGTCTCCCACTTCTCCTGTTACCATCGATTCTAGTCTCACAGCTCGGGACCCCCTACCCGAGATCCGCCGGTTTTGACACCGATACTCGCCATTTGAGTCGTCCGGATCACCAGGACGAAACCAATAGCGAGCGAGTAGCCACGCGATCAGTGAGGCTCCCGAGGCGCAGTGCTCAGGAGCCCCCCTTTTAACGCTCAAGCGGCACAATACGTCGGCAGGTCCCGATCCCGCGCGTGCCTCGCCACCGTTGGGGCGTCCGGATTACCAGGACGAGTCCAAAGGTGGCGAGGCCTCGATCGCCATTGGAGCCGTCCGGATCACCAAGATGAAACCAATAGCGAGCGAGTAGCCACATGATCGGCAAGACTCCTGAGGTGTGATGCTCAGGAGCCTCCCTTGACGTTCAAGTGGTGGCCAATCCTTTCTGTCGGTTCTTGTCCCCAGGGGGCATGAGCCTCCTGGGCTTTTAAAGACAGCGCACCGAGCCGCGGTGGAGCCCCCGAGCGAGAGTAAGACGGCGTGCGCCTGCTAGCTTGCTCGAGAGCGCCACGCGAGGACCAGGACGCCAAGGCCACTCGGGGACCAGGGCGCCAAGGCCTTGGTGAGGTGTGCGCACCGTGCGAGTAGCCCCTGCCCGCGGGGCGCGAGAGGGTGAGGCTGGCAGGCGTTGCTCCGAAGAAAGAAATTCCAAGAGAGAGAGAGGACTGCTAGAAGAAAAGTTCCCGCCCCTTTTCCTTTAAATAGAGCCAACAGAAAATCTCGGACTTCTTTCCAGAGAAAAGGCAAATTCGAACATAAGAAAGGCATAGAAAAAGCCGCGTGCGGCGCCTAGGCTAGTCTTCGTCTTCCCCCAACACGCAACATAGGGCATCCACATTGCGTGGGCATAGTCATTCACTACTAGGAGAAACCCTACTAGTAGCACTTGAAAAACCTATAGCAGTAGCGCTGGGTCCAGCGCTACTGCTAACGCGCTACAGCTAAGTTATAGCAGTAGCGCTGGTTGGTGCAGCGCTACTGCTAAGTCTGGTTAGCAGTAGCGCTGCACTGACCAGCGCTACTGCTACAACTTAGCCGTAGCGCTGTGGAAAGGCAAGCGCTGCTGCTAATCCAGCGCTGCTGCTAGATGCCTTCCAGCGCTGCTGCTAGTATTCCTGCTTTCACAGATTCATACCCCCTCTACGTATCCGTGATGTATTTATACAGGCTCTATACAGTAGTTTCATCAGATCACAATAAACATACACTATTATCATCATATCATACACATACAGTAGTCTCGTCATACCATCATCATCATCATTCAACACAAATATCATCACATCTCGAAAATAGTGATACACAAGTCATGTCATGTCTCGAATAAGTGCAACTGCATGGTCATGGCACACACACAAGTTTCATCATCTCTATCTAAACCATGATGTAGAAGAGAAGAGCGATTAGCAAGAGCAAGACCGCGACTATGTAGTACTTGAGGCAACGGCGGTTCCGCCCCCGCTCTTGCCGGAGCGTCCACCTCAAGTAACTACTTTCCGCTTCGGCTCTGCTATCGAACCCTCTGTGGCTAGCACCCGGGTACTTGTCCACCTGGGCCTGAGCGTCTGGCCAGTGGTCGTAGACTCTTGGAACCTTCGCCATCTCTGATCTATGTACCTGCATCGTGAACGATAATATGCAACATAATGTACTTAAGAACACAAAGAGGCATAATTAGCAAAATACAAGCAACCTATAGTAAACATAAATGACGAAGTTCCTCATACCCAAACTAATTAACTAGAGCGATCTACGCTAGTTCAGGACCACAGTTTAATTACATCACATAGTTTCGTCTGGACGCTAGTGACCCATATATTGTCAACGACAATCAGTCCTCGGTCCAATCTTCATAGTCAGGGACGAAGCACCCGAGCTTCTTGAAAGGCTTCAGGTCCAGACGCTGAGCGATTAGCAGTGCTCGGACATCATCCCGCGTGATTGGCCCATGGTAGAACATCCCTGTTGGTTCGAGGACCTGCTTCATGATCACTTGGGCAAGTTCACACTGCACGTGATAAAACTCAGCTCGGATTCGATGATCCGGTGTCTTTCCTATGCTTGTGGCCCAGTTGACAATCTTGGCATTGTTGGTAGTAGCTGACATGCGAAGGCGTTGATTATCCCTTCTGAACTCGAGCAGGTGATGCATGAGGTAGAATCCATCAGCCTTACTGATGTGCGGTTGCTGGATGCAGCAGAAGTCGGTCTTATGGCTGAAAACCAGCCCGTTCCTCCTGAACTTTTTCACCTTGATATATCCACCAGACATGCTGAAGGTTAACAGGGCACTATCGAGAACACTCTTTATGTGCTTGTAATCCTTTTTCTTGATGTTCTTCGATGAGTCCAAGTATATAGCATGGGAGTATTCTGGGTACAGAACGATGAGGACGCCCCCCCCCCCCCGCTGTGTAAATTAAGTACACCTCAAATTAGCCTCCATGCTTGCAAAGGAATGATTAACACTTACGAAAGGATATGCGCGGATGACTTACGTGGGATGATAAGGCAGGAGAATCGCTTCCTTGTCCTTATTAGCGATCATGAAGCCGCCGATGTACTTGCTCGCATAGTCACAGTGCTCTTTGCAGACATCCAAGAAGCTGTCGTGCATATGGTATGGGTCCGCGACACAGATATATTTTATGTTCTCGATCCTGATGATGTAGTTGAGATACAGCGCATACATGCGGATGAACTGGAAATCTAGCTTGGTCATGTGGAACATGTCGTAGATGTAGTCAAATCGCAGGATGAACTTATCCGCGGGCCATCCCTCGACGTACAACTTCACACCCGGCACCTGAGCCGCGTAAAGCGGGTATCCTGGTTTTCCCGATATGAGAAGGCTTTTCTCTCTGGCCAGCACATCATCATGAAGTCTCCTTAGATCATTGTTCGGTATGTCCTCTAGCGCTTTCTGAGGTAGGATCGGGTGGCCGGCGACATGGAAACGCTCCGCACCTACGACAGGTATTCTATCTACCTCCCGGGGCTTCAGAGGCGGCTGGCTGCTTGAAGCAGCTCTGGCGCCTTTAGGGCCTTTCTTGCCCGGTCTCCTCCTTTGCTTCTTGGCGGGTGGCGGTAGTGAGCCCACCATACCTTCCCTAACTGTCACCCCCAGTGTCGTCGGGCTAATCAGTGGATGGCCCTCGGGTTGTTGCTGGGTAGAGGCGGCATCTAGAGGCGTCTCCTGCGAGGATCGCTTGAAGAGAGACTTTTTGCATTCCGCCTTATTAGGACGTTCCGGTTCCGGCAAATCAGGCATCATCAAGTCATCATCTCCATGCTCAAAGCCTGAGTCTTCGTCGTCCTGAGCCATCAATCCTCCATCCTCCTCCGTGTCATCATCAGCATCCTCCTCCTCCATGTCATCATCCTCCTCCTCCATGTCATCATCAGCATTTGCTTCTTCGACAACGGGAGCGACGTCATCTGGCACTAATGGAGGCTCTCCCTCGCATCGTCCGCTATCACCCGCCACGACAGGTGCAGGTAATTTGGTAGGTGGGGTGGTGTTCATACCTTCTTGATAAGCTGTCGTTGGTGTGATACCGGGCGCCTCGACACGAAGAAGAGTCTTCGGCCAAGGCAAGAACCAGCTTTTGCATGCGCCAATCCGTTGAGGGGTCTCCTCGTCATCGACTGGTACCGGAGGAGGCAAATCCTCGAAGCCCGCTAAGACACTGGCCACGTTAACCTTGAAGACGCCATCGGGCATCTCTCGGTTGTGGAACATGCGGTCCTTCGGCTTCACGATCGTTGCCTTTCCCACTGCCACCTTCTGGCCCTTGATGTCGTACATTAGAGTGCACGGGGTATCGTTGGCCTACGAAGACATGTCTGCGACGTCAAACATCCGAAAGGCAATTGAAACGGAAGACTATATAGACATGCTGGTGAAAAGGGTATGACGCGTAATTACCGTGAGGGCGTCGAGCTCAGCCATAGACGAAGGCCCGCCGAGTAGTCCAGAGACGGAGGACGGGCTGCTATGAACAGGAGCGGGAGCATGTGCGGTGGCGTGAGCAGGTGCTGGTGGTGCGATGTTCACCGAATTGCTCCTGACGTAGCTGGGAAGGGGAAAGTCCGCTGGCCCTTTATCTGGATTTTTCGTCGTCCATTCAAAAAATGCCGGAAGCAAGCTAGAAATGGAAGATGTGAAGTCAGCTGTGATGACAGCTACCGCTACACTGACCCTTGCATCGACTATCTGTTCCAACTCTGCTTTGGTCTCAGCTTTGGACTTATTGATCGCAAGCGCGACCGTCTGGTCGATGGTCTGTTGAGTAAGCAACTTTCTCTTCCTTCTTTCCTCTAGCTCCTCGTGGTAGCACGTCTTCCACGAGGCGCCATCTCCGACGCCGTGCACACGTCCATAGGACGGCGGTGTGTCCTCCGGGACCTTTTTTAGTATGTTCAGGGCCCGGTTGAAATGGGTGTCCCACTTGGGCCTCACCGACGACTGTGACGACTCGTCGCTTTCGGCTACCTTTTGGTGCTGCTCTTTCTGCAAAAGGAACGTCGATGGTTTACTAATAATGTGACAAAACTTGTAGTCGAATTGATTGGAAGCTAATATGATAATGTGGTAATATAACAATTACCAGAAGTCTCATGAGCTCCCTCGTGTTCGGGTCTGTGTAAAAGGTCTTCTTGACGCGGTCCCACTTGTACCGGGCCCTGATCCAGTCACGCTCCAGCGGGTCGGTGAACTCCACCAAGGGGTCTAGGATTCCGTGATTTTCACGTTCGGCGTCCTCCTTGGCCCATACGTGCCTCTTCTCCTCGTAACCACGGCTTCCGAGGCGGTGGGGAGGCGTGTTCCTGGTCTGGAGCACCTTCATTTTCTCTGACTTTTTCTTGGTTTCATCTTTAGCGCAAGTCTCCTTGAATTTTTCAAAGTCCTCTTCCGTAAGTGATGGATTGTCAGCATGAATCTTGGACCACGGTTCATTCTTATCAATCGCTTTTTTCACCCGAACTTTCCAGGCGGACAAGTCGTTGGTGAACATCACCATCGCCTTGTTGTTTATCTTTGTCATGGCATCGTCGTCCCACGGTTCTTTGCTTTCTTTGCGGCCGGGGAACAAGAACCTATTGTGCAACTTCTTTAGGAGCATGTGCTCCATATGTGGTATATTCTTCAACTTCTCGTCGTTGATGTTGGCGGTTTCCCTGAGGATGCATCCTAGTTGATTGCCCCAGCACGAGCGCGCATCATCTGGCATTGTTGGCTCTAATTTCTTGGGGTGCATCTCCGTGACCACAATTTGTCCGATGCCGAGCTCGTTTGGTCTTCGTGACCTCTTCTGCTTCGGTGCTTTACCGGCTACGACAGCATCGTTGCCGGTCTCGGGGGTGGTGTCGGTGCCGGTGCCAGTGCTGGTGCCGGTGTCGGCATCGGTGTCGGGGTTGGTGCCACTGCCGCCACCATGCACCCCCATCTGGTGTTCGTCCAGGTAATCGAAATAGTGATTTGCTGCCTCGATGGGGTCTTCTTCGAGGCGAGCTGAACCCCCGGCTGAGGCGTAGCTAGACATGTTTCCTATTCAACAATTGTAAATAAAAGATATAATGAAGAGAAAAAAGGGGCCTATATTTGGTCGGAATGTTGATTCATTCCCCTTCCGACAAATCCCGGGCACTCCATATGTCCCAGTTTCTAGCACGTCATGCCGAAAATCACGGAAATTTTTGGCATGACCTTTGCTAAAAAGTGGACATATGGAGCGCCTGAAATTTGCCAGAATGGAAATGAATCAACATTCCGGCACAACATAGGCCACTCGGATATTCTTCGACATTCAACCAACAACCAACAGGGTGAGCTTCCACATGTACAGTACTGTTCAAGTTGTTTTATCATATGCAAGTTCAGAAGTTCTGATAAAAATCAAAATGCCAAAGTTTCAAAAACTTATGCTTTGAGCGTGATGGCTCCCCTGTTTCTATGGTAATCTCAAATATTCTGATCATGGTCTTATGGGTTCTGCTATCATGGGAAAATACACGGATTCATGTAGGGCGTCAGAAGGTAATTTAGGTAGAAATTTCAAGGCCCAAACTCATATCACACACGCATAGAAGGAATTGCTATGGCTCTTACAAGGCCCTTGCACGACAGGGAGGGTACCTAGAATGCACATTGTTATAACCCAAGAGAAGGAAACCATAAGCAAGTATTATTCTAGAGTTTGGCTTTTAATGGCTGTACTAGGACATTGTCTTGATGCTTCCTACAAGTTTCTCCATCCTTGCTTCCAAATGTTGTGAAAATGCATCATCACCATCAATCTTTCTTGGAGCTATATACAATTCTATTTCATGACCAACAGGATTATAAACATTCAACCAACATTCAAACATATACAAAGCAACCAACATTCTATTACTAAGTAGCAACAATCCTGTTTTTAACCCTAGATATGAACCCTAGATTTTTTTTCCTAATTGACTAGAGAGAGGGGGAGGTGGGGGGGAGGGGGGTACCTGAAGCGGCGCGGACGAGGAGGCCGGAGCGGGCAGGGGCGACAACGGCGGGCAGGGGCGACGGCGGCGCGCGACACAAAGGAGGGGGAGAGGTGGGAGAGTGGGTGGGAATGGGAGGGCTCGGGCGTCTGCGCGGACGAGGAGAAGTTCGGAGCGGCGGGCAGGGGCGACGGCGGCGGGCAGGAGGGCGACGGCGGCGCGCGACAGAGAGGAGGGGGAGTGGATGGGGAGAGGTGGGGGGAGAGGTGGGGGGGGAATGGGAGTTGGCAAAATTTGAGCACGCGCGGCGGTTAACTCAAAATTAGTAGTAGCGCTGGGTTAGGACCAGCGCTATAGCTAAATTATCTATAGCGCTGGTTCATAATCCAGCGCTACTGCTAACTGCTTTAATTTTCAGTTTTTTTAATTCTAAAATACACATAGTAGTAGGGCTAGGTTAGGATCCAGCGCTATAACTATATGAGCTATAGTGCTTGTTCATAATCCATCGCTACTGATATGTATTAGTTTTTATTATTTCCATTTTCTTTTCTGTTTACTTTTCTTTTTCTTTTGTATTACTTTCTCCCTTTTGTTTTTGTTCTTTTGTATTTCTTTTGTATTGCTTTCTTCCTTTCTGTTTACGACGGCGTCTCCCTCCCACACTACGCGAATATCACCGGAACCATGCATGTGGTGGTAACATATATATCAGTTGACCGATAACGGTTACTTAAGTGTATACACAAAATAGATACATATATATTATATAAATGATGGTTTCTCAGCTGCGTCGACGACGTTTCACATTGAGCTTCTTCCCTTTCTTGTTCGTTGCCGAATAATTGAGCCCCTCCTTGTGACTTTTCCGGAACCATGGAGTATGATCTTTCTTATGTAATGTAGTATTGATTCTTCTTTTCACGTATGCTTCATCGTCATCGTCATCTTCCCTCATCGGGTTGCCGTATTGGTCGTAGTCTTCCTCGTTGGCAACTCCATCCATTCCGACGATGCTCCTTTTACCTCTCCTCACGACAACACGGCTGGGATTGGTCGTGTCGGTTATGAAGAAGCATTGTGTCATGTGCTTAGCGTGTACCCATGGCTCGGTTTTGGCGATGACGTTAACGTTCACGGTTGCGCTCTTCGCGTCAGCGGGTGGTATAGACATGGTAGTGAAATACTTGTTTTCTCTTACGACGTCCTTAGCCCATCTGACACGGAACATCATCGCATCGTGCAATCCAGTATAATCAAGCTCCCAGATCTCTTCGACCCTTCCGTAGAATCTTTCAGTTGTGCCGTTGGCGTCGGTCACGCATTCAATCGTCACCCCGGAGTTCTAGTAATCACTATCCATGTCTTTGGCCTCCGTGTAGAATGTGTACCCGTTGATATCGCATGACTGATAGGTTGCGAGTTTGGGCGCGGGGCCATGTGCTAAGGCGTGTATGAGCAATCCGTCCAAACTGCCCTCTTTCGGGGGATTTTCAAGAACTTGCTCTTTGAACCAACGCAAGAAAGTGGCGTTGTGCTCTACAGTAACTTCGTCGTCCGTCTTGAGCATCCCCTTATCACGGTACTTATTTGCGATGGTTTCTTTATGCCGTGCCACATAATCATCTACCACATCTAGGTGTTGTAGCACTACTAAGTTAGCGCTGTGAAAGTCATTCCGTCGATCCGAGTAGTCCACGTGCAATTCCCTCCGACCGTTGTTGTGACCTTCTCCTCCGAGCCTCCAATCGTGCTTCTTGATGGGCAAACCAACAACAGGGTTTCCGACGCCTATACAATTCTCGCAAAAGGAGATGCACTCATGCGTCAGATACCCCTGGACGATGCTCCCATCAAGACGAGACATGTTACGAACGAATCCTTTGATGACCCCATTCATCCTCTCGAACGGCATCGTGCTGTGAAGGAATGTCGGCCCGAGGTCGATGATGTCGTCCACGATGTGGACACACAGATGCACCATGACGTCAAAGAACGCGGGCGGGAAGTACATCTCAAGCTCACATAGTATGACAATGATCTCTTCCTGTAGCCTTCAGAGCTGCTTCACACTTATGGACTTTCGAGAGATAACATCGAAGAACTTGTAGAGACCAGTAAGCGTGTCACGGACGTGCTTGTCCATTATCCCTCTAATGGCAACCGGGAGTATCTGCGTCATCATCACGTGACATTCATGAGACTTCATCCCGCTGAACCTTTTCTTCCTGGGGTCTAGAAATCTGCTTATCTTCCCACAGTAACCGGAACTGACTTTGATTCCCATAAGGCACTTCATGAATTGATCGATCTCCTTCGCACTTAAGGTGAAGCAAGAAGGGGGGCAATAATTCTCCTCCTTCTTGTTGACTTTTCTGCCCCTTTCCCCCTCCTCCGTCTCCTCCGTCGACTTTTTATGGTGGATATCTTTCCTGATCTTCAAATCTTCCAAGTCTTTCCTTGCCTTCGGCCCGTCCTTGGTCTTCTCCGACATGTTCATCAGTGTGCCAAGCAAGCTCTCGAGGACATTCTTCGTGATATGCATTTGATCAAGGCAATGAGGCGTGTCGTGATTGGGCCAGTACTCCAAGTCCCGGAAAACAGACCTCGTTTTCCATACCTTCAGTAGCTGCTCCGGCGCCTTTTTCATCGTTCCCGGCGCGGGGCACTGTTCCCAGTTTTTCAACAGCTCGTTGATTTCGGCGCCGCTCCTCTTACGTGGAGGTCCTCGATGCTCAGCCAACCCATTGAATAGATCTCCACGCTTTCTCCACGGGTCATCCTTCTCGAGCCATCTACGATGCCCCATGTACACGATTTTCCCGGACCCGCCATCTTTCGTTGACGTAAGCTGCTGAGACGTTGTATCATCCATGCACCTCGTGCATCCGCAGTATCCGTGGCACACCTGGCCTGAGGTGTACCCGTAACCGTGATAGTCATGCACCGTCATCATCAGCGCGGCTCTCATATAGAAATACTCTCCTTTGCTGGCGTCCCATGTCCATGCCGGTGTTTTCCATAACGTGTCTAGCTCCTCTTTCAGAAGCCCCATATACAGGTTAATATTATTTCCTGGTTGTTTCGGCCCTTGAATCAGCATGCTCATGTGTATGTACTTTGTCTTCATGCACTTCCATGGGGGGAGGTTGTACATCCATACAAAGACGGGCCATGTGCTGTGGTTGGTGTTTTGGTTTCCAAACGGATTCATGCCATCGGTACTCGCACCAAGCACGATGTTCCTTGGATCTTCTGTAGCAAATCCATATACGGTGTTGAATGCTCTCCACTGGCTACCATCTACGAGGTGTCTCAGCTTCGGATCATCTCCATCGTCGTGCTTCTTCCTCTCCGCGTGCCAGCGCATGAGCTTTGCTTCCTTAGGATCTACGAAATACCGCTGCAGACGGGGAGTGATCGGAAAGTACCATACAACTTTCTGAGGAGCTTTCTTTCCTGCCTTCTTGTATCGAGAAGCATTGCACACTGGACAGCTGGTTTTTTCTGCGTGCTCCCCCCGATAAATGATGCAATCGTTGATGCATGCGTGGTACCTAATGTGCGGCAAATCAAAAGGGCAAACGATTTTCTTGGCCTCATCGACACTAGTAGGACACAGGTTCCCCGCGGGACGAACTTTATTATGTAGATACTTCAAATGCTCATCGAGGCTTTTGTCTGTCCATTTGTTTTTGGCCTTCGTCTTTAGAAGTTCGAGCGTGAAACTCAAGCGGGTCACCTCGGGATCGCAACCGTCATACAATGGAGTCTTCGAGTCTACTTCAAGTTGCGCCAGCTTGGCCACCTCTCTAGAAGCAGCTCTCTCTCTAGTCGTACTCTTGCGAAGGAGGTCTCGAACATGAGAGTCCTGCACGACTGCACTTAGTAGCATTGAAGACTGCGGCGTGACCGCCGCCTCTGCTTCTCCGCCATGTCCGGACTCTTCTTCACCGTGTCCGGAATCTTCTCCGCCGCCATGTTCGGATTCTTCTCCGCCGCCGTCATTTAACTCTTCCCCGCCGCCATGTCCGGCGCCATCGTCTTCGTGTCGATCGGTCATCTCTTCGTCTAGCCCCATGTCGTTATTCCTTGCCATGTAGACGTCCTCATCATCATCATCTTCACTTATCCACCGAGTATAGCCATCCATGAAACCATTCATCAGCAGGTGCGCCTTCAACCTGCCATGATCAAAAGGGTCCAAAAGGACTCCTTCTTTGCATCTGGTACACGGACATCTAAACCTAGTCCGATTATTTGCATGCATGTCCATCACCGCGGATTGCATGTATCGCTCCACCTTCCATCCACTCACCTTCATGACCGACTTCATGCATAGTATAACAAGCAAAAGGGTTATAAACAAAATGCATGCATGCATCAAATTCATATAAAAATTTGGCATGACCTTGCCTAAAAATAGGACATATCGAGTTTGCTCGAAATTCACCGAAACGGAAATAAATCGACATTTCGGCAAAACATAAGCAACTCGGGGGCATGTCACTCGCACAAATCTCTCCATATCCCAAACACACATATTCCCATTCACACACATATTCCCATTCTTGAAATGAACAACTTTTTACTCACCTATATCTAGCTAGATCTAGGTTTTGGGGACATGTCAATAGCTAGCTAGATCAAGTTGTTGGGGAGGAGAGATGACTCTAGGTAACTAATGGAGAGGGAGAGAGATGACTCTAGGTAACTAATGGAGAGGGAGAGAGATGAGCTAGCTAGATCTATATCTAATGGAATGGAGGGAGAGCCAAACAAATGAGGTAGGGGGCATTTATGGAGCTAGCTAGAGATGCGAAGGCCATTTATGGAGGAGAGTTATGGTGGAGGGGGCCATTAATGGGGAGAGAAGAGAGGTAGGAGGAAGAGAGAAGAAGGGCAACAATGGTGAGGGGAGAGGGGAAAGGAGGTGGAGAGAGGGCAAAGGGGGAGGAGGGGGAGGGAGGTGAAAAGGTGGCACCAGCCACGCTTAGCAGTAGCGATGTTTTCCAGAATGCGCTACTGCTATGACACTTAGTAGTAGCGCTTTCAAGAAAGAGCGCTACTATTAAGTGGGGCCCATTAGCAGTAGCGGTTCCACAAAATACAGCGCTACGACTAAAGTCTTAGTAGTAGCGCTGTATTCTGGACAGCGCTGCTACTAAAAATTGTGTCGGTGGGCTCGTCGGGTCCCGCTTATCAGTAGCACTCTTTATGTTTCCAGCGCTACTGCTAAGTCTTTACTTGTAGCGCTGCCTAAATCCAGCGCTACTGGTAAGTAGCAGCAGCGCCTGTTACATTCCAACGCTACTGATATTGTCCTGCCTATAAGGTTTTTCCTAGTAGTGATTGGAGGACAGTGTTGTCCGCCAGCCAGGAGCATGGGGCTTCCACTTGGGCATGGATGGGAACCCCTCCGCATCCTCGGGGGGCTCCGGGCGTATACAGCCCACTCATTATTACGTGAGAGTGTCACGGGCAGAATTTGGGGGTGCGCTAAGAGCCCCATGCTTCCCTAGCATGGGGCCTGCTCCCACCCCCCTAGCATGATTCAGCGACGTGGGGTGGGTCCTGAACGGGCCTTCGAGCATGGAGCGGGCCCACCACGCTCCTCGTATGGAGGGCCCATTTCGCGGCAGGGCCCCGGGCTCTCCAAAGCCTGGGGACAGATGCCTTCGTTGTAGCGGCGCCGCAGCCCCCTGCACCGCGAGCGGGGCTCAGCGCAGGGGCCCTTCGTCGCGTGCGGGGCGGTCACTCAAGGCGGTGCCCCAGCACGCCTCGCTGGGCCGCCCAGGAGTACCGAGTAGGCACCCCACCGCCCGTCCCGGGTGGGCCGAACCAGGCCCGGAGACATGGGTGAGTACGTGAGCCCCCACCACTGGTCGAGCAAAACCCGGCCCGGAGACATGGGTGTATGTTCCACCCTCCGTCTCTGGGTAGGAGTCGCCCTGCCAGGGGACATGGGCGTGTGTTCCACCCTCCGTCTCCTGGATGGGGGCGCCTGGCCTGGAGACATGGGCGTGTGTTCCACCCTCCATCTCCGGGTTGGAAATACCTGGCCGGGCGACATGGGCGTGTGTTCCACCCTCCGTCTCCTGGCTGGCATCGACCTGACATGGGCGTGTGTTCCACCCTCCATTCCCAGGCAGACGACCCCCGGTCCGCAGACCCAAGCGTTTGCCAAGGGTAGCCCCCTACCAGCGGGCGCGCCTCACGAGGCTGCCAGCGCCTGGCATCCTCGCGAGGCCGGCTCTGCCAGCCGTCCTCACGAGGCTGTTCGCGCCAGCCTCGACGAGAGCCGCTGTGAGGATCTCATACGCTCCTCCCGTTGTTGTGGTAGCTGACGCCACTCCCGTCGTGGCCCGGGCGCTCGCCGACATGGCCGTGGTAGATTCGCGCGAGCCCCCAGGTGTTGGTGCAGATGAGTCGCCGGACGCCCTGCCTTGATCCGCCGGGGGTGCCGAGGGGCATGTTATGGCGCCTACCCCCCGCGGCTGGCAGCTCCCGTCGGCCCCCGCCTGCGCCAGGGGCCAACTTCTTCATGCCCGGCGAGCCGGGCCACACTTCCTGCCGGTGCGGTTCGCGTCGCATGCCACCAGCGTGCCCGCGGGCCCTCGGCCAATCGTGGTGGCGCGTACGGCCCCGCGGCATATCCGACCGTCATAGCGTCCGTGAGTAACGTGGAAATGCTGCAGCTCACGGGCTATGAGGAGCGCGATCTGCCCGCGCGCCGGGTCGCGGCGAGCCCAGGTAGATGATGCCACGATGTGGACGCTATGGAGGTTCAGGGCGGTGAGGGCTCGTCGCGCGGTTGACGAGGGCAATAGCCCCTGGTGCCCGTCCAAGGCCGGCCTGGAGATGGCGCCTTTCGTCGGAAAACCGAGGCAGCGCGGGATGCCGAGGTCCGGTGGCGTCGCCCGAGCGACACGGGCAGCCCGTCGTTCGGCGCGGGCTCGGCGTCCCTCGGCCATGGATGCACCGAGCGGAGGCGAGGCGAAGTTTCAGTGAGGATTCCGACATGCCCCTACCTGGCGCGCCAAATGTCGGATTTCGGGCTCCGCAAAACCCTGAGTAATTCGAACCCAGGGGCGTGTGCGAAGATTCCCCAATAGTTTTGTCCCCTCCAAACTCACAACACAATACCCCCGCTCGATGGCGAGGAAGACGATGGCACACAAGAGTTTACCCTAGGTTCGGGCCGCTGCGAAGCGTAAAACCCTACTCCTGCTTTAGGTGGATTGCCTCACGAGGAGGTTTGTGGATGAACTAGTACAAAGGTGTGTTGCCTAGCGGGTGTGTTTGCGGGGGGGGGGGGGGGTCGTCCTTCCCTCCACTGGGCAGCCTCGCCTCTATTTATAATAGCCCGGGTCCTCTTCCTTTATCGCAACGGCGGGAATGGATCCCACAACGGCCAAAGTTGAAAGGGGACAGGAAGTACACCCGATCTTGACGAAAGGTGGTCTTCGCCTGCAAAGTTGGTGGTGGTGACGCGGTGGTGGGCTCGCCGGTGACATCCGTCCTGCCGCGCTTGCTGACCCGGTCTTGTTGCTCCGGAATGGAAACCTTTGGCGGGGCTTCTTGGGAATCCGCTCTCGTCCTTGTGCCCTTTGCACCAAAGAGGAAACTGTACCCTCTGGCACGCTGATGCCCGCCTGGCTTGGCTGACGACACCCTTGTCCTCCTGAGGCCGCATGTTGCATAGGAGTCTCCGCCGCTCAGGAGGGGGCCTGGGGGGGGGGCTCCCTCCTCGCGGTTCTTGGCGCTGCCTCCCTCGCGAGCTCGAGGTCTCGCGAGGGCCTTGTGTCGAGCGAGGCCGCGTGGGGCCGTACCTGGCCGTTGAGGTGGGCTATGCCTTGGGCCGCAGGCAGGCAAGTCTGGGTACCCAGGTATCCAGAACGCCGACAACATATATTAAGACAAGATAGACGATGGAGTCGCTTACATGTTGCCTAAGGCAAAAGTGCGACTTGCATCGGGACACAACAACAAAAACAAGCAACAAGCACACTTGGTTTTATATGAACCATTACACGGACTCGACTTCGCATGAGGGGTACATGACTGATCCTACCCTAGGGGTTCTCGGACTCAGGTGGTGGAGTGCTTGGTCTCGTAGTCTCGCTCCTCTGGGTCTTCCTCCTGATCATCATCCGTACGGGCATCGTCTCCGATCGAAGGGGTCGGAGAATGCGGAGGTCCATCCCGACGACGCTTCGTCGGTGGGTTAGTGAAGAGCTCACGGTACTCCTTCGCACTCATGTGACGACGACGTGTGGGTGCATCTCTAGCTGGGGGTACTCCTCCTCGGTAAGCGACAACTGGTCGTCCCTCGGGGGCTCCATCCTTCTTGATCCTGTCTAGCTTCGTCTTGGCTTGACGAAGTAGCTCTCGGGTGTGGTGAAGTTCCTCGCGGAGCTTCACGGACTCCTTAATCAGGTTGTGAGCTAGACTGTCGGCGGAGAGGCTGAAGTAGGTCTGGAACCTGAGTGGCATCCCATCCTCCTTGGACGGAATCAACGTCCAACTCTCGCCATTTCCATCCTTCTTGAAAGGTAGGTAGCGAGTAGCTGGCTCGCCAGCCATCTCTGGAATGATGTCTCGAAGGTGGATAAGTACCTTGCGTGCAGCCGTCTCGACTGCGAGTGCTAGGGTCTCCATCTGTGGTCCTTCAAAGAATCAACTGGTCGGGGAGTCGTTTGCCTTCACGACCACATCAACATGGTACTCCATCGTGACGGCATCGACCCAGTGCTCGTGGTAGAGGAAAACGGGTGGTCGGCGATATTGGCACTTCTCCAGGCTATCCTCAAGGAGTAAGGGAAAGCCGGATGTCAGGAAGGCTTTGGGTACGACGTCCATCTACAAAGGTTTGGAGGGAGGAGAGTCAGTATAGTGCTGTGACAAGACTAGAAGAGGTAAGAAGTGCAGAACTCTTAAGTATATGTGTAATTTTGAAAACGGTTTTATCCTAGCTAACGTCCATGCTAACTAAGGGCTTCCTATAGTCAGGATGGCTCTGATACCAGATCTGTGGGGACCCCGACTCATAAGCCGTGATCACCGAATGCATGTGTACAGTGATCCCAGAGATCAATGCTCACTGAACACACAGAAGCTGAATAACAAGAGTCTTACATCCATATTGAGCGTCTTACACAAATAAAGACCATGAAGGTCAAGTCTTACATAGATAGGGCCGCAAGGACCAAACACTTAAACATAACAAGCAGCGGAAATCTTGATCGGAAGTGTGAACCCATGCCATCTGCCTTAAACCTACAGGCATTTTTACTGAGAAGTGTCCTAGTTCGCATGTTCGTCACCAATGAACTCTTCGCCATATTCCTGCTCTTCCATGCCTGGCCAATTCAATAACCAGTGGCAAGCCAATCAGTACTTTGAATGTACTCGCAAGCAACCCAAGTTTTGGAACAAGGTATAATAATGCATGATATAGCACTAAGTAGGTAAGTTTTGCAGAAAGCTAATTTTAAGTGCAATGATATGATCAAGTAACTTGAATAAGCATGCATCAGCTATTGACAGGTATTCATGTGAACAAGTGTCACACCTTGTGATTTGCCTCATGACTAAGTTAACAGGACTAAAAAATTAGGGCCAATTAAAACTTTTTGAGTGCATATGAATGCTTGACTTGTGTGCTATTTGCTTGCTTGTTTGATTGCTTGCTAGTGCTCTATATTCATAAAACTCCCTCCTACTCTCAAAGCTCTTTTCCTTGATCCAAACTTCTTGCCCAATGATCATGCCATGTGAATAGTACCCAAAACTATTTTTATAAAATATTATTTTGGCCAAAAAGGATTTATTCAAATTAGGTTTGCAAAAGCCCCTGAATTGAGGTTTGTACTACAAGTCCTCAAATTGGGAGGATGCTTTTTCCCCCAAAGACTTTATTTGGAACCTACTATATATATGACTTCCCAAAACCACCAAATATTAATTTTAAAGATTATTTTCCTATTTTATTTAAAGGCTTTTTCTTAAGGCCAGAAATGGTCTTTTATAGGGAAAAATTATTTAAATGCTTTAAAAATATTTGAGAAAATTTAGGGAAACTCAGTGGACATATTTTTTCCATATATATGAGTTTCAACACATGGTCATGTTCAAAATCATGGGCAAAACCCCTCAAAACCCTTTCTGCTTAAATCAAGCTTTTGAAATATTTCTATAAGAAATATTCTCAATAAATTCCAAGAAATTTCCAGCAAGTCACAATTGTCATATGTGATGATCTTGCAAAGTTTCATCTCAATCCCAATTGATTTGCTTCATCAAAATATTCCAAAACCATTCTTGTCCAGAGCCAAATTTAAACAACTTTACATTGTGAAGTTTCTTCCCTTGACCCCAAACTTTGTGGGCATGTGCTAAACCCAAAATAATGACACCACACCAAGTGGTGGATTTGTGGGAAGTGAGATGCATGCCTAGATCTACAGAAATCTGATTCTGTTGATTTCTAGGGTTTCACAAAGTTACATTGTGAACTTTCTTCAATCAAGCTCAAACTTGATGAGCAACCCTATTTCTAATCACCATTTGCCCCTGTTAAATTTTTAGCAAGCAAACTCCATTTGCTTAGCCAAACCATCATCAAACACTTTTGCATATTTTGTAAAAGACCTTGTTTGACCCCCTTCTGCTATTCTCCTTCACTCCAAATTTTTACCACTGCTTGCCAGCATTGCACCTCAGCTCCAACAACTTTCTATGGCCAAGACTCAATGCTTAAGTGGGGTAAAAACCCATTTTACTCCTCTGGACAGCCCCTTTCTCTCTCTTCCTTGGCCTCTCTCTTTCTACTTTGACTCTCCAGGGCATCCAATGCCTCAACCCTGCTTGTTTACTTCCCCTAGACCCCCTAGACACGGGAGGCCACGCAGAAGCCGCCAAAGGCATGCCATGGCATGCCAAAACGGCGTTCTAGAGTGCGCTACAGTGCGCTCCCGCACTGTAGCCGCCACCCAATGGCTGCTCCCGACAACATTGAGCCTCCCCCTTGTTCCCCTCGAGGTCGCCTCGGCGTCCAGGACACGGCACGCTGTCGGCCCCCTCCTTTCTCTCCCTCCCGTTGCCCCTCCTCCATTACGCGCCATGGCCGCCCGGCTCGGCCAGTGGGCAAGCTCACACGCGCGCTCCTCTGGCCCCCCTTGTTCCCTCCCTGGACGTGGACCTCGTCCACGAAGCCCGTAGACATGCTCCCGCGACCCCCCGAGCCCTCCAGCAGCGGCATTGTCCGAGCCGGCGCACGAGCTCGCGGTGCACCGCGCCTCCGCCTATAAAAGCTCTCCCGAGCTCACCTCTGCCCTCCTCTCGCCCCTTCTATATCCCCCAAAGCTCTGGACCAGCCCCCTCTCTCTCCCGTGCCCTCCTCCTCCTCCAACGGCCGGCGACGCCCGCCTCGGGTGTCCTCAAATTCGAGCTCCCCCGTGACTCCCTCCTCATCTCAGGTGCACCAGGGACCCCTCCAGCCCAACAAAGTTCCTCCCCCGAGCTTCATTCCCTTTTCTAGTGGCCGGACCAGTGGTCTCCATGCCTCCGTCGCCGACCCCCGCTGCATCCGAACCCCGCTCGCTCCCGTGCTCCCCCGCGGGCGAGAGGTAGACGAGATGGTGCGCCTCGTTCTCCTGGTTCCGTCCATCACCGGAGCTTCGCCGGAGGTGGACCGTAGCCTCCGCAGTCGCCGTCGAGAGCCGCCCTTCCCCTCGGTCGGGCGCGAGGCGGGAGGAGGAAGAAGCTGCCCCGTCAGCAGGCAGGCCCCGCTTGTCGGCCGGTCGGCGAGGCTGACGGGTGGGCCTGGCCCTTAAGTAGAAACAGACACAACCAGGAACCGCCTTCACGTTGGGAAGGTGTATTCCTGTGAATACTCCTTCGGCATCGCTGCCGCCCCGACAGGCTGAGCCACTGGGCCAGCCCAGAAGCTATCTTACGCGCAGGTGCGCGTTTTAGCCCATTTCTTTTGGGTAAATCCTTTAGCCCTTTTCTTTTTCCAGAAACTTGTAAAATTCATAATAAATTCATTTGAACTCCAAATTGGATGATTCAAATTCCTGGGTGTCCCTAAAATCAAGATTTATGCGAATATGTGCATTGAACATTTTTATTGAAACTTTTCTGGTAGTTTCAAATTCAAATTTGAATTTGAACCATGTAGAACCCCACCTTGCAAAATTCCTAGAACATCCAAATCAACTCCAAATGGAGTGATTCCAATTTCCAGGTGCTCTAAATATCATGCCTTATTTATCAGGCCATAGTTAACATTTTTACCATGCATTGATTCTGCTGGGTAAAATAAATAGCCCCATTTTTCATTATTACCATCTTAGGAAACTCATAAGAAAATCATCCCAACTCCAAAACCAGTGAAACCACTTTCTAAATTATTCTAAAATCATGCCCTATTTAATGAGTGCCTCCACTCATTTTTATAAAAATATTTTCTGTGGACATCTTGTAGGATCATCATTTCCCTCATTCCCACCATTCAAGACTCCCCCTTGATCCACATCCAATGAAACCTCCTTATTCATTTTTTTATGACCAGAGAAATCCTAGGAAAATATATTTCCTATTTATAGAGCACTTTTATTTTCTGCTTGTTGTGTTACTTATTACGGTTGTTTCCGGCGATAGTTGACGAAGTAGACGGAGTGCTCGGAGTTGGATCAGAAGCGTGAGAAGACCTCGAAGACTTTGCTGAGGCAGGCAAGCAGCCCTTTGACCATGACTATGAAACCTCTTTTTGCATGGCATATAGCACATTATTTCTGGATGATGATCATGTTGATGTGGTATCCCCTTTGGTGGGATGCCTCCGTTACTTTCTTGTTGATAATTGCATTGTGCATGACCCTACCTCCTTATGAGGGTTGTGCGGGTGGGGGTAGTTAGGTTGCTAAGTAGTTGCTACGCAAAGTGGGACGGAAATATGCATGGTGATGGTAACAAAATGATTTCAAAGACTTTTCGAAAACCCCGACGGGTGCCACTAATGCCCGAGGGAGATGATGTTGTGCTAGGTAACCACTTGAGAAAGAAGTGGTGTACTAGAGCGGGTTGTGTGTGTGTGTTTTCGAAAGCGGAGAGATTTAAGATTTGCTGACCACCCCAACCTTACATGTGCGACCACTCTACCCCTATGTGGGAAGGGGCTTTGTTGATTACTTTGATGGGTACTGGCATAGAGCCCACATTACTAGTGGCGGGAGTGATGTGGTCACTCTCGATACGGGGTTGTGCCGGAAAGGACGATCATGCGCTGTCTTCACAGGCACCAGGCACATCGTTGGTTCCTTCATGGATGGTACGATCTGGAGCGAGGCTCGTATGATGTACATCATGAGGGCTGTGTACCAATCGAGTGGACTCTTTGTTTAGTATCGTTAGGGGAAAGGCATTGTTCGGGTGCTTACCTCGGGTATGTAATATACCGCGAGTCGTGGATGACACGGAAGTTCCCCGAGTCTTGTGGGTAAAGCGTGCAACCTCTGCAGAGTGTCAAACTATTCGAATAGCCGTGTCCACGGCCATGGACAGTTGGAGGTCCTGCTTAAACTACGTCCGATGTTTTTCACAAACCTAGTGTGCGTGTGTTGGTGACAAAGATGGAGTACTCGAGACAAGTCGGAGGACTTGACATGATGATTGAACATGAGATGTTCAGACTTTGATTGTATTGATATCGGTAACCTATTCGTGCGGATACTTGCATCCTCATGATGCATGCTATTACTAGTTATTTTGATCATGTCATTGCACTCAAAATTAGCTTTCCGCAAAACTTACCTACTTAGTGCTATGTCATGCTTTGTTACTGCCTTGTTCCACACATGGGTTGCTTGCGAGTACATTCAAAGTACTCATTGGCTTGCCACTGGTTATTTTATTGGCCATGCATGAAAGAACATGATATGATGAAGAGTACCTTGGTGATGATCATGCGAGCTAGGATGCTTCCCAGTCAGAATGCCTGTAGGGTTAAGGCAGATGGCATGGGTTCACGCTATCGTTGAAGGTTTCCGCTGCAAGTTTATGAAGACTTGGTCATAAAGGCCATTTTTGAGTAAAACTGTATGTAATGGATGTAAGACTCTTGTTATTCAGTTTTTGTGTGTTCAGTGAGCATTGATCTCTGGGATCACTGTGCACGTACATTCGGTGATCACGACTTATGAGTCGGGGTCCCCACAACAAGTCTCAGTTATCATCATAAGCAGGGGTTGAACACCTTATGTTCACCATCGTGTCAAGTCATCCGAGTTGTCTTAAGTATACCATCTTTGTTAACCACACCCTCACACCGAGTTTATGAAAACCCAGGACATTGTTTAAGCAGCACCACCCAATTGTCCTTGACCATGGACACGGCTATTCGAATAGTTTTACACTCTACAGAGGTTGCACACTTTACCCACAAGACTCGGGGGACTTCCGTGTCATCCACGACTCGCGGTATATTACATACCCAAGGTAAGCACCCGAACAATGCCTTTCCCCTAGCGATACTAAACAAAAAGTCCACTTGTTGGTGCCATCCCTCATGATATACATCACACGTATCAACCATGAGGGCACGCAACAGTGTGCCCGGTGCCTGTAATGATAGCGCATGGTCGCCCTACCAGGCACGACCCCGTATTGAGAGTGACCTCGTCACTCCCGTCACTAGTATTGCTGGCTCTATGCTAGTACCCACCAAGGTAATCAACAAAGCCCCGTCCCATAAGGTGTATCGTGATTGTGCATGTAAGGTTGGGACGGTCGACAAATCTTAAATCTAATCTGTTTTCGAAAACACACACACACTCACTTGCTCCGGTACACCACTTCTTTCGCAAGTGGTTACCTAACTCAACATCATCTCCCTCGGGCATTAGTGGCACCCGACGGGGTTTTCGAAAAGCCTTGAAATCATATTCATTTCCATCACCATGCATATTCCCATCCCACTTGTGTAGCAACTACAAGCAACCTAAACTACTCCCACCCGCACAACCCTCATAAGGAGGTAGGGTCATGCACGATGCAAGTATCAACGGTAAGAGTATCGGAGGCATCCCACCGAAGGGGATACCACATCAACATGATCATCATCAAGAACTAATGTGCTATATGCCATGCAATAAGAGGTTTCATAGTCATGGTCAAAGGGCTGCTTGCCTGGCTCAACAAGGTCTTCGGCGTCTTCAAAGTCTTCGGGTCCAACTCCCTCGTCAACCTCGCAATCTATCGTCGCGATAAATAACGGTAAAAATAAGAATCATCACAAAAACAGAGCACAAAACTCACTTCTAAAATGTTGTCCTACTCTGATAAATACTACAAACTATACTAAAAATATCTGTCTATGGTTTTGTTGTGAGAAACATTTTGAAAACTATTTAAACAGAGGCTAAAAATATTAAAAACTGGGTTTTAAATAAAATCACTACATGAAACATTTTCAAAAAATTACACAAGTGACACTATTAAATTCTACAGAATATTACAAGATTTGTGGTGGAAAAAAATTTGGAATTGGATAAATATTCATTTGTGTGGCATTTTTGCAAATAATGCCAGAAAAAGTAAAAGAAAAGGGCTCCAGTGCCCTGGGCCAGTGGCGGCTAGCAGCTGGGTCGGCCCAGAGGCCAGACAGCCCAGGCAGACCGGTGTCCCCCGCGCGCGCCAGGTTCAAACCTGACGGGCGGGTGCCGGAGGCCAGCGGCTGAGGGGAGGAGAGGGGGCGAGGTAGAGGCCAACAGGTGGGGCCCTCCTGTCGGGACCTTCGTCCACCTCTGGACAGAGGGGAGCGGGGCTCACCGGCGATGATTCCGGCGACGAAGAGATGAGCTGGTGGTAGGAATGGACTCAGCGTCGAGCCGTCGTTCCTCTAGAGGTGGAGAGAAGACCGAAGGTGCCCTGGCTCGCCGGCGACGAACACCCGCGGCGGAGGAGCTTCGGGAGGGGGGTCAGAGTCGTCGGTTTTTGCAGCAATTCAAGTGGAGGAGTGGTGGGGAAGGGCCAGGAGCTAGCTGCGGTCACGATGGAGGTGAGAGGAGAGCCGGAGCGAGCTTGTGTCCCGAGATCGACGGAGCCCCGACGCGGCGGCCCCTCGGTTGATCTCGAGCACTGGTGCTCGGGGGGCTCGAATGGGGGCTCGGGATGGCCGATTGGGAGTGGAGGGGAGTCAGCAGAGGGAAGAGAGAGACCCGGGGTGGCTTTATATAGCCGGGCGTGGGTGCACCGAGCTCGGGTGCGCCGGTGAGGAAGAGGTGCTCGCTGGAAGGCACGGGGGAGAGAGAGAGCGCGTCTGGGGTCCTTCTGGACGCGGTCCAGGACCAGGGAAGGGAAGAAATAGAGCGGGGAAGCTCGCGCAGGCGAGGCCCGCGGTTAGCCGAGCCGGGCGGTGTCGGGTGCGCGTGTGGGACAGTGAGAGAGAGAGGGAGAGGAGGCTCCCGACACGGCAGCGTGTCGCGAACGCCGAGTCGCCTCGACTAGCGCGAGGGGGCGGCTCGAGGTGGCCGGAGTATGGGCAGGGCATGAGGTCAACCCTCTGCCTGTCCTGTAGCGCACTCCAAAGCGCATCTTTGGCCCGCATGATGGGCTTTTGGCGCGCTCTGGCAGGGGCTAAACAAAGGGGAAAAGGGGCATGGGATGCCCTGGAACTTGCCAGGAGGGAGAGAGAGCTGAGAGAAGGGGAAAAAGTGGTTGTCCAGGGGGTGCAAGTGGGGTTTTTACCCCCTCAATCATGGGGATAGCCATTGGGCTTTCTACTGGAGGTGCTGGGGGTCTAGGTGGAGCTGTGGTAAAAATTTGTGCTTAAGGAGAACAAGGGAAGGGGCTCAATTATTGATTCTTGGATTCTGCTTGAAGGTGTTTGATCAGTGTTTGGGCAAGAAAATGGAGTTTTCTTGCCATGAGATTTAACAGGGTGATAATGTACGTAAAATAAGAGGGGGCCTCCAAGTTTGAGATGGTTTGAGGAAAGTTCACAATGTAAACTTGGTAAACCCTAGAATTTGGAAGAATCAGATTTCTGTAGATCCAAGCATGCATTTCACTTCCCCCAAATCCTCCACTTGGTGTGGTGTCATTATTTGGGGTTTATCACATGCCCACAAAGTTTGGGGTCAAGGGAAGAAACTTCACAATGTAAAGTTGTTCAAATTTGACTCTGGACAGGAATGGTTTAGGAATATTTTGGTGAAGCAAATCAATTAGGATTGAGATGAAACTTTGCAAGATCATCACATATAGCATGGGTGTCTTGCTGGAATTTTCCTAGAATTTATTGAGAATATTTCTTATAGAAATATTTCAAAAGCTTGATTTGGGCAGAAAGGGTTTTGGGGGGTTTTGCCCGTGATTTTGAACATCCTCTCTTTCGCGTTGGGTTGCAAGTATTTGTTCTTTGTGTGCAGGTGCTGGTTACGTAGTGGTGGTGATCCTCCTACTGGTTCGATACCTTGGTTTCATAATTGAGGGAAATACTTACCGTCGCTGTGCTGCATCATCCCTTCCTCTTTGGGGAAATACCGACACAGTCTCAAGCCACGTCAAAGGAATTTCTGGCGCCATTGCCGGGGAGGAAGATGTCTCTTCTACGTGCCAATCTCTGGCGCCGAGGAGACACCATCATCATCTACCAGGTTCCTCATCACAAATCTCATCTCCTTGCAATTACATTATTTGCATTTTCCTCTCGTTTTCCTCTCCCCCACTTCACCAAATTTGCCATTTTATTCGCCCTCTTTTTTGTTTTCCTTTTTCTTGTCAGATCTCTTGTTTGCTTGTCATCATGAGTGATTTTGGTATGGCAGAAACAAATGATGGAAGGACTCCTAATTTTGGACGTTCTAGTAATCAGGATGCTAAAACTTTTGTTTTGTGTCAAGGGAACGTTATAGGAAAAGAAACTATCCATTTTTTTTTTCAATTGCATTGGAAATTTGACTCTTGATGATACTCCTATACTGAAAAGAACTAAAACTTATGCGGAAGCTATTTCAGCGCTAGTTCTGAAACTTGAAAATAGGTTTATCCGTACCCATCCTACCTTGCAAAGATTGTTTTATGAACTACCCGACATAAATGATCCCAAGTCTAAGAAGTTCGCCACCCTTGTTCTCATGAATGAATTTGATCACATAGTACGAGAAGCTAGGGAGATCTTTGATTTCTATGGTATGAGCCGTGAAAAACCAGTAATAGGAGAGATCCTTTACAATAGTGATTACATGTTGAGACATTTGCTTGGAAATAATCAATTTTTTATGAGAATCTTAAAAAGGATATCCCCGTTTTAGATATGATCCAATAGGTTTTCAATGATGTTAATCAACAATATTCTTGGATTGTGGCCGGGAATCAAAGGGGGTACATAGATGGACAACTTGATAGTGCTAAGGTTTCTATGGATGATGTGTTTGAAGTTTTATTTCCAAAATCTCTTGATAAAAATACCTCTATGAAAACCAAAGATGACAATACTTGAATCTATGCATTATGCCTAGCTAGGGGCGTAAAACGATAGCGCTTGTTGGCAGGCAACCCAATGAATAAATTTATTTCCATCTTTTTCTTTGTGTTTTTGAGTGTTGACACAATTATTCCTCTTTTATGATTGTTTTTTTCCGTTTTATTTAGTGTTTGTGCCAAGTAAAGCCTTTAGGATGATTCATAAGATGAGTAGAAACTATGCTGAATCTGAAACAGAAACTTTGCCTCCAGTGTGCGAATTTTATTTTTTTAGTGGAGAGTGATATTGAGGTGAAACTTTAACACAGTATTTCTATACAAATTCTTTACATTGTCCTAATTTTTCAGAATTTTTATAGTTACATAAGTATGGTTAGAGTATAGATTACGACAGACTGTTCTGTTTAAGACAGATTCTGTTTTCGTTGCATTGTATGCTTGTTTTCATGAATCTATGGGTTGTATTGAAGGGTATAAGGCATGCTAAAGTTAAAATACAGTAGGTATAATACAATAATAAAATTTTAATGGGTTTGCAACAGTACTTAAAGTAGTGATTTGGTTTATTATACTAACGGATCTCACGAAGATTTTGTTGTGTTTTGTGTGATTGAAGTTTTCAAGTTTTGGGTGAGATCAAGATGGATGAAGGAATAAGGAGTGAACAGAGCCTAAGCTTGGGGATGCTACAGCACCCCCCAAGATATATCCAAATAGAAACAAGCAACTAAGCTTGGGGATGCCCCGAGTGGCATCCCCTCTTTCTTCTAACAACCATTAATATTTTACTTGGAGCTATTTTTTTGTTTGTCACATATCATGAGTTTTGCTTGGAGCGTCTTGTATCATTTGAGTCTTTTCTTTCTTTTCTTTTTAGTTTGTAACTTGTATCCTTGCTGGACACACCTATTTGAGAGAGCCAAAATTATGCTAAGATTTGTTAGAATTGCTCCATATGCTTCACTTAGATTAATTTGAGAGCTAGAAAATTTTGAAGAAATCATGTCATGCTTCACTAATACTATTTTGAGAGATGAAATCTTTATGCTCGTGTGCTTCTCTTAAATTGGTTTGAGCTTTTAAAAAAGCAATGGTAATATATGAAACTAGTCCCAAAGTGATAGATATCCAAGGAGAATATAATAAAAACTTTCATGAAGATCATTGGACAAATTAAACTTGATTCCTTGTAATAGTTTTGAAACATCATGATAGTAATATGTGAGTCATGTTAGTGAGTAATTATGATTTAGTAAGAATATTGGTGTTAAGGTTTGTGATTCCCTATGCATGCACGAAAGTCAATAGTTATGGAATGAAATTACATCCTACTTATGGTGCATTATTCGGTGTTAGTTATGCTCAATGCTCGCTTAGGTGAATTTTCGTTTCTTGGTTGGTTGCCTCTCAATCTATTCGCTAGCCTCCGCTTGTACTAAGTAGAAATACAACTTGTGCATCCAAAATCCTTTGACCCAGTTTTGCCTTATCAGTCCACCATACCTACTTATATGCGATATTTGCATGCCGTTCTATGCCAATTTGTATGTGCCATCTCTAATTTTCAAAATAAATTTTCTTTTTTTGTGCCCGTAACGCTGATGAAACTGTAGGAGGTGTCTAATATTTTCCCATGCTAGATGTGTTATTCTAAAGATGGGTGTTTATTCACTTGTCATTGCACGAAAGTACGGCGGTAATAGTGTTGCCCAGTCCAGAAATGAAAAAGAAAATTTACTTTATGTTGTCAAATAATAAATTCCTTGAAAAGTGTTTGTATGGAAGGCAACCGTGGATACGACCAGCCATGGATTGTGAAAGAATGGTGGAAAAAGTAATAAATTTTATTTTCTGTTTGGGAACCGCCTATGATATATCTAGCATGGAAAGTATTGTAAACTACCTTGTCGTTTTCGTTGACAGGAAGGCATGCCACCCAAAATATTTTTCTCTCTCAATTTAAAACTTTGAGCTCTGGCACCTCTACAAATCCCTACTTCCTTCTGCGAAGGGCCTATCTATTTACTTTATGCAATTTTTATTTTTACTTTTAGTCTCCATCTTCTCTTATAAAGCACCAACTAGGGGGCACTATGATCGTACTTGAGCATTGGGTGTAGTTAATATTTGAGTGTGTTTCATGAATGGATCAATGATTGAGAATGATGGGCTAGGGATAACTTTCTTTAGTGTTGATATTTTGAAAGACATCGTTGCTTGTTGGCATGCTTGAGTATTGAAGTCATTATATCAAAGCTAGACTATTGCTTTGAACCATCTAAAGTCCAAATGTCCATGCTACAAAAGAAAAGAATATGTGATGAACATGTTAGGCAGCATTCCACATCAAAAATTCTATTTTTATCATTTACCTACTTGAGGACGAGTAGGAATTAAGCTTGGGGATGTTGATACGTCTCCAACGTATCTATAATTTTTGCTTGTTCGATGCTATTATATTATCATTCTTGGATGTTTTACAATCATTTTATAGCAACTTTATATCATTTTTTGGGACTAACCTATTGACATAGTGCCAAAGTGCCAGTTGCTGTTTTTGCTTGTTTTTTACTTCGCAAAATATCAGTACCAAACGAAGCCCAAACACCGTGAAACTTTTAAGATATTTTTTGGGGGCCAGCAGACATCCAGTGGGCCAAAGAAGTGCCTAAGGGGATGGTCAAGGAGACCACCACCCACTAGGGCGCCAAAGGCCCCGGGCGCGCCCTAATTGGTCGTGCCCTCCTCGGGATGCCTCTCCACCGCCTCTGATGCCTATAAATTCCCAAATATTTCAGAAACCCTAGGGGAGTCGACGAAAAACACATCCAGCTGCCGCAAATTCCAGAACCACAAGATCCAATCTAACACCATCACGGAGGGGTTCATCATCCTCATTGGTGCCTCTCCGATGATGCGTGAGTAGTCCACCATAGACCTACGGGTCCGTAGGCAGTATCTAGATGGCTTCCTCTCTCTCTTTTGATTCTCAATACAATGGTCTATTGGAGATCAATTTGATGTAAACTTTTTGCGGTGTGTTTGTTGGGATCCGGTGAATTTTGAGTTCATGATCAGTATCTATCCATGAATATTATTTGAGTCTTCTTTGATATCTTATATGCATGATTACTTACAGCCTCATAATTCTTCTTTGAATCTTTGGTTTAGTTAGGCCAGCTAGATCGATTTTTCTTACCATGGGAAGAGGTGCTTTGTGATGGGTTCGATCTTGCGATGTCCTCTACCAGTGATAGATGGGGCAGCGAGGCATGCATGTATCATTGCTATTAAGGATAACAAGATGGAATCTATTCCTACAGGAATAGATCTTGTCTACATCATGTCACCAATCTTATTGCATTACTCCATTTTTTCATGAACTTAATACGCTAGATGCATGCTGGATAGCGGTCGATGTGTGGAGTAATAGTAGTAGATGCAGAATCGTTTCGGACTACTAATCTTGGACATGATGCCTATATAATGATTATCGCCTTGGATATCATCATGATTATTTGATCTTCTATCAATTGCCCAACAGTAATTTGTTCACCCACCGTGTGCTATACTCATGAGAGAAGGCACTAGTGAAACCTACGGCCCTCGGGTCTACTTTTGCAA
The DNA here is from genome assembly GCA_039707655.1 of Elymus sibiricus. Taxonomy (NCBI): domain Eukaryota; kingdom Viridiplantae; phylum Streptophyta; class Magnoliopsida; order Poales; family Poaceae; genus Elymus; species Elymus sibiricus. The sequence continues at coordinate 211,024,892 of CM077665.1, read as the reverse complement.
CATATTGCTTTCCGATCTATCTTTTTGCAGCTTTTCTTTTCAGATCTATTATTCCAAAAAACCCAAAAATACCTTGCTGCACTTTTTATTTGCCCTTTTTATCTTGTGTTCTTGAGAGATCTATCTATCCAATCTATCATATCCTAATCTATATTTTTACCGTAGAGAGATTGACCACCTCTCTTTCGCGTCAGGTTGCAAGTATTTGTTCTTTGTGTGCAGGTGTTGTTTACGTAGCGGTGGTCATCCTCCTACTGGTTCAATACCTTGGTTTCATAACTGAGGGAAATACTTACTGTCATTGTGCTGCGTCATCCCTTCCTCTTTGGGGAAATACCGACGCAGTCTCAAGCCACGTCAGCAGCGTCCATGTACACCCACTGCTTCCTGAAGCCCTTCGCTTCCTGATGGACCTCTATGTTGATGCACTCGCTCGCCGTCGCATTCATGGCCCAGAGCGACACGCATCCAGAGCACTGGTTGGCCACGGTAAGCCGGAGGCAGAATAAATGTCGAAGCAACGCCACCGAGGGGGCCACTCCCAGAAAGGCCTCGCATAAAAAGGCGAAGGCCGAAAGCAGGAGAATGAATGTTGGCTCAAAGTGTAGCGCGTGAACCTGGTAGCGAGTAAGCACGGCGTTGAAGAAGTCCAAAAATGGAGGCAATAAACCAGAGAAGAGCTCGGGGAGATAGATGGCGACGGTGGTGGCATCCAGCTCGGTGGAACGCCGCGAGGCTGACTAGATCTTGGTCGGCCCCGATTCGTTGAAGTCAGTCACGGTCATCGGGAGGACCTTATTGAGCCCCTCACGGTTGAGCACCGTAGACTTGCCCAGGGCGGCTTCTGGCACCGCTAACCAGCTCGCCGCCGCCATCGCCTCTCTCCTCTTGACGGGGGTTGCCATTGTGACAAGGCAAGATGGAAAGCAGAGGAGGTTCGGTGAAGAAGGGGCAAGCTAGCATAGGAAGGAAGGTGCGAGAAGGGGGACGCAAGACACGAAAGGGCAATGATGGCCCCGAGCCGCGTGCAGGCTTTACGTTAGTTCGGGCGGTTGCCGAGGCGTTGTGGGTAGTGGGGGCGTCCCACGCCTCATCGTGCGCCACACGTCGCCCCGGGCCCATAGGCGGTTGGGGCCCGCGTCATTTATCCCCCTCCGATCCATGGGATCGTGCACGCCGTGGCCTTGATGGCTACTATCGGGCCTTTGGGGCTGGGGGTACCTAGGCCCGTCTGTCTAAGGCCCACAACGTGATGCGTGACCTGGGCCCAGTATGGCCCACCGTTGGGTGCCATAAGAAAGGTCTACTTGGGGACCCCCGCGTCGCGAGGCATTCAGCTGAAGGCAGCCCCACCAGCCTCATGAGGACGCCCTCGCGAGGTCGCCTCTCGGGGCTGCCCCACAGGAGCTTTGCAGGACGCATAGGTCGAGGATCGGTTAGCGGGGTCATGCGGCCCGCCCCGTCGTGAGGCCAGCGCGCGCCCTACCAAATGGCGTCGGGAGCCTTGGCAGGAGGCTTGACTTAGAAAACTTTCTCCTTCGGTGTTAGGGGAATGGGTACAGCCCGTCGGTTCCCAAGAAGGCACCCAAATGTTTCCCGTTTGCTGTAAGAAGGCTAAGGCAGGGCGCCAAGACGGAGGTCATCCGCGAGCCCACCAGCGCGTCACGAAGGGAGGCTTATGCAGGCGAAGACCACTTTTGTCAGGATACACTGATGTCTTGTCCCCCCTTCAAACTGGCGCATGTGGCAACCCTTCCCACCTGAGATTTTCGGGGAAAGAAGACCAAAGCCAGGATAAAAGGAGCAAGGCAGGGACCATAGAGAACCCCCCCCCCCCCGATTGTATGGTCTCTCACCCTCTTCACAATCTAGATAGGCAGGAGTAGGGTTTTACACCGCGAGGTGGCCCGAACCTGGGTAAGCGGCTGTGTTCATCATTCTTCCGCCTAAGCTCAAGCATGCCGGAGCATCGACATAGGTTAGCAAGAGAGAGCGGGTTGGAGAGTCGGTACACCCTAGAGTTTGAACCTCTCTTGGGTCCCGGAACCCCGATTCCAACACTTTGGGCCGTCCCTGGCATAAAAAATCATGGTAGAAGTGAGGCCAAGATTTTTTTGGGGGATTTCCTGGTTACGGTGGGCAATCGTGGTTGGTCAGGGCCAATCGATGCAGTGTGGTTTGCGCATTTCTCTTGTACAAGCATGTGTGCGAGGCATTCACTGAACCCGATCGAGCAAGGCGTTCACTTACTGAACCCAAGCGATCGATCGGTCCGTCACAATACATGCTTAACACGAGCCATTGACCCCTCGCACTTCGTACCAAGCCCGAGCGATTCCTTGGCTGCTAACTGAACCGAGTGATTCCTTGCTGCTATAACTAAACCCGAGCGATCGATCCCCCATGCGAGACATGAGTCGTTGAACTAGTAGCCGGTTTTCAGTTGCCTTTGGATAAACAGTGCCCGTTGTTGCCATGCGCGTGATACGTGGAACGAGGTTGCATCGATCGATCGATCCCCTTGCGCGAGACGTGGTGAGTTGACCTAGCCAGTTGGTTGGCTGTTGGTGAACAATTCCTTGCTGCAACCTACTCTTACGCTCCATCCCAAATCGTGGGGTTGTCACTGAATGAATGGAACGGAGCCAATGGTAGCAGTACCCGGTGTTGGGGTGGATGACCCCGACCGATCGAGGAGGCCATGCCGCGGTACACCACACCCATGCCGGTGTTGGGTGGATGAACAAGACCCCATGGATGCTGGAGGACGTTGATGGTGGATGAAGAGGACCCCATGGAGGCTGGTGGAAGTCAACGGTGATGAACAATAGCCCGTGGAGTCCCGTTTTGTGGTACGCCACACCCCTGCACTTCATTTCTTCGTCAGACCCCCAGCCGAGGCGTTGCCTCCGTTCTGACCCAGTTGGTTGGCTGCCGATGAATAGGACATCATTGCTGCCGTCCGTTGACTCTGCCATGCTGCCCCTTCATGTACACGAGCCCTGGCCCCGCCCATATGCGCGAGTACTCGTTCGAGACGCCGCCCGTATGTACGTATGTGGCAATATTTACTTTCTTGCAGCGTGGCTGTATGTACGTGTACACGATTTAGACGGGGTTTCCTCAACTGCTACGTCGAGGCTATAGTACTACACTTGCCGCTTCTTACTCGGCCAGGGTTCATCATTGTTGTAGAGAGACCGATCAACCAATATGTAGGTACATGTTTTGCGACCAGACACAAAAAGCTATGTACGCTTGGACCTGGTAGGTCCCAACTGTCAGGGGCTGAATAAGGAGGCACTTCCTTGCATGCGAAGATAAAACTCGTCGGTCCTAGCTGTCAGGCGAGGAATCATATTTTTCGCGTAATAAGCAGGCACTTCCTTGCATGAGAAGATGTACCTGGTGGCTCCCAGCTGTCAGAGGGAGGAACTATTTTTATTTGCGTTATAAGGAGGCACTTCCTTGCGTGCGAAGATGCAGCTGGTGGGTTCCAGCTATTAGGGTGGAACCATTTTTCGCTTAATAAGTTGACCACGCCGCGTCGAGAGCACCAAGGTGGTGGAAGACGACGAGGCCTAGGAAGGGAACGAATTGAAGCCAGGGAAGACGCGATAGTGAAGTCCCGGGCAGAGGGGAGTACGAGGGTTCAATGGTTCGGCTGTGGTGTGAGGCTGGCGTCGCTGGAGAACAACAGAAGGTGTGGGTGAGTAGATGGATGGCCTGGCCAGCAATTCGAGTACGATGGAGCGGTGAGTCCTTCCGGCAGCACATCCGTCCATTGGAGTCGGGAGTTCGCGGTCCCATCAGAACTGGTTTGGGCGACTGGAGCAAGAAGATCAGAGATTGAAGAAGCACAATAGTCATTGGATTTACATCAAAAGGTCACGCTTGTAGAAACGATTGTTTATTGAGTTGACAAAGCCTGCGTGTGCCTCAACTTAGTAGGCCCACAAATCATCGTCGAAATGTGTGCCAGACAGCATACATCCCATTTTATATTTATTTTTTTGTAATTTACAACCCATTTGCTAATTCATCAGGAATTTATTACAACCCATTTTCTGCCCAGGACCTCATTTAATAAATTCAACAATATTTTGCATATTTCGGTGGAATCCAAACTATTTTTAATCCCGAAATTTTAGTTAGATTGAAACTAATATTAAAGTAAATTTAAATTAGGTTAAAATCCATTGATATTTATAATCTCGAAATCCGAAAAAAAATGCCAAAATTTGAAAGCTGGAATCTCGAAATTCTTATTATTATTTCAGCCAATTTTCTGTGCAAGCCGAATGCATCCCTCCTTGTCTGGAAAATTTTGCAGACAAACAATTCGCAAAAAAATATGAAAAAATGCAGCCCAACACGGTCCATCTTGCGTGGAAGAGGATGAGATATTTAAGGAGCATGTTGGTTGTTTGATTTACATCCAACACCTATCGCTATCAAAGTTGTTTTGTGGACCAAGTTGACAACGCCTTCCGTCGGCTTGAACCTCGTGGGCCCGCAATGTTAGTTCCAATTCTATCTGGACATTCAACCCATTTAATTTTTTACAAGAATTTATAGCCCATTTGCTGGGTTGGGTAAAAAAATAATGTTGCGGGCATGCTGCACCCATTTATTAATTTTTTCTTAGAAATTATAGCTAATTTGCTTCTTTTCTAAATTCACAAATTTGCTGGGCTGGTTGGACAGGTCAATGTTATAAAAAATAAAACTGGGATGGATATTTCTTGTGGACAAGAGATTTCCTTAATAATTTACAAGATTGGTGGAAAATAATATTGCAGACTGTAACCCATTTACTTTTCTACGAGAAGTTTTAGCCTAGTTTTTTTTCGAAATACACCGATTTCTAGGCTAGATGGAAAATAATGTTGCGGACATGCCCCAATTAACACTTTTTGCAAATCTACAGCTATTACCTTCTTCAGAAATACACACACTTGCTTGTCTGGATTAAATAGTAATGTTGGTCTGGCCAGAGCGTTCTTATAAAATATAACACATTTGGTAAGCTATTTTAGCCTACCAAAACTTGTTATATTTTCATACAAAGGGAGTAGAAAATAAAAGCTGAGCTATGCGTTTTTTCTTAAAAAACATAACATGGTTGCGCCATTTTTATTAAAAAAACTAGGCGCGGTATCCCACAACCCAGTTGATACATGCTGGATACCGGTGTCAGCATGTCATGGGCTACGCATATACTTGGCTAGGTAGGCAGAAGGACAATTTATATTTGTTCGTCCTAAAAAATGAAATCCTCGGTGACAGCCTCTCCTTATATAATTCACTCCTTTATTTACTACATTGACAACCTGGTGGGTCCGAGATGTCACTATTTTAGTGGGCGGTCGGACTATTTTTTCGCTTTTACTATGTATATATCTGGTGGCAGGACATTTGTTTCTTGTCTGTCGCCGGCCACAGGGTGGCGGGAGCATGTGGTCCGGCCATCGCTCGTTTGGGAGGCTGGAGGAAGAAACATGCATGAGATATAAGATGTAAAGAAAAGGCACACCAGCCGTTCGTTATGAATCCAACCATTGGCTGAAGGAAAACACGTGGGTCGCCTTGACAGTTGATTCATTTAGACGAACAACAGAAGAAGGAGTACTAGTTAATTTTCTTCCACCACAAGTACATCTTTAGAAGCTGAAGCTGAACCAGACACTAGACACAGCCACGGCCTCCGCCACATCCAGCGCCACCCCCACGACAACGACTATGACCTCCGCCACTGCCCCGACCTCCGCCATCACCACGGCCGCTTCAACTGCCACCACCACGGCCATCGCCAATGCCACTCCCACGTCCACGACCTCCGCCACCGCCACTGTCATGGTAGAATGCGTGGAATCAGGCAAAGTTGGAGTGGACGACATCTGCATTCAAGTCAGGCCATTCGACCGCGGCAGTGGGCGCGAGCGCAAGGGCCCCATAGTGCGGCTCCGCCTTTGCCTTCTTCCACACAACTATATCCAAGCCCAGGTCCATCTCATCCCATAACGGTTCGAAAGGACTCGCGGGCTGCTCATCATCATCCTATCCAAAATTGAATAGGAGTGGGTGATCCTCCAGTGGCGCCAATCACGAGGGAGTGCTGGTAGATTGGAGATGGGAATGGGAGGCGCCAGAGAGACGATTGGGGTGAGAGAGGGTACGGCGACGTCTTATAGGCTCCCGCGGGCGCCATTAAGGAGGAGTAAGAGTGGTGGCGGGCGGTTAAAGGGCGAGTCTGCCGGTGTGAAAAGCTACTGCCGTCGGCCAGCATGCCAACCGGATGCACAAAGATGATGCGTTGGAGTCTCTGTAATTGGAGGATTAATGATAGGCAACCATCGCCGGTGGTCCATTTGATCCGCGCTTCTTCAATCCCCCCACAGTGCAACGCGGAAGAAGATGAAACTTCCGTCCCACTCTAGCGGTTGCAGTATGGAGCGAGTTCGATTTAACAAGTGGGGGCACGGCGCGAGGCAGCGCCGTCGGATCCTGGGCGGCAGCAAGACAGTCCGACCACGTTGGTTTGGGTGGCAGGAGAACAAGCATAGGGAAGACAGAAGAAGCACGTCAGACGGGCTTTTTTAGGATGTTAGACACGATTTTAACTTGCCTCTCCATGATACAACTTGTTTTTTTAGCCTCTCAGTCTGTGGCGGACCAGCAGCCCATTTGTTTTGCGGGCCAACCTACAGAAAACAACACTTGATTTTTCATCTAGGCAAAGAAACAGTGCAGTAGCATATGTTTTTAGAGGCCGGAAACAATATGGTTGGGATTGAGAGCGTAATGATGAGCTGGGTCATTTGTGTAGGATCCATTTGATCAGATGCCATGAGGTTGTCGGGGTACACAAACAGGGGTGTTTATTTCCCCCTAACTTGTGCACGAACGATAAGCCTCCAACCCGATGGCCTAAGCCTACCAGGGAAAGCTACTGCCTCTCCAACGCCAACCCAAGACGAAGAAGCTGCTCTTCATGAGATCAAGGAGTGCATCAAGATGAAGCCAAGACCAAGACCCCGGCAGGAGCAGCCTACGCTGGCCCAGCAACGCCGGCAAGATCAATACAACGGCCCAGGGCAGGCCCGAGCCACGCCAGCCACGTCCTTGGTGCCTGCCGGGGACCGAGGCGCGCACACCTTCCAGAAGACCCGGCAGGCCATTCCCCAGCAGGTGCAAGCCGATCGGCCACTACTCCACCGCATCACAATGCCAGTCAGTTATCGATGCCGTGTCGAGCCCTCACGTGGCTAAGTGGCTCTCGCTAAGCACGCGGCGATACATCAGAAGACAGATTACATCCATTTGACACCCGTCCAGAGGCGTGTCAAGACACTAAGCAACAACCAGCTAAGCGGTGGTAGGAGCTTGTCGGGGATGCACCCCCGCACGCCACCTCGACTAGCAATCATGGTATTTTGTCCTAAATGCCAGAGTTAGGTATGATAGAACTGTTAAGCTATCTAATAGATAGATAATGTCTGTTTTGCCACTGTGGTTGCCCCTTGTCCTATAAAAGGAGGCCCAAGGCAACCTAGCTCAAGATTCGGACCTTTGGACACTTGTACTCACATAGTACCTCCCCCGAAGGCAACCTTGTCGGCTTTGAGCGTTGTGTGTGCTTCGTGTTCCTCGAATCAATCCACCAAAGCAGGAGTAGGGTTTTATGCTTCGTGTTCCTCCGCATCATCGTGCCGTCTCATGACCTCTGCTCTTTGTGCAAGTTGACCTCACACCTGCCGAACCACAAAGGGGCCCTTGGTCCCATAGGTGATCGTGTGCATCCGTGCCCCGACATCTTTGGCGCGCTAGGTAGGGGGCGTGCTTCCTTTGTGCGAACCTGAAATCGTGAGCGGCGCGTCAATCTTCATCGCCATCTTCTTGACCCATGGCTCCCAAGAAGAGGGCCGGCGCGACCACGCATCCGTCTCCTTGGAAGGCCCCCTCGCGTGCAGCCGCGGACGCCGTGCGCACTGCGGCGGCGGCAAATGAGGTGGGCGTCGTGGGCGACGCGACTCGCACAGGCGACGCCGCCGTCGTGTCCCCTGCGGCCAAGCTGGAGCATGGAACGCCGAAGAGGAGCAAGCCCGCATAATCCCAGGGAGGTGCGGCTTTATCCGATGGGCAATGAAAAGGAAGAGTTACTTGGCTATATACCTCCTTCCTCTCCTTCCCCGCCAGTGGTCAGTTTTGCATGGCGGTGGTGCCGCCAGTGTCGATAAGCTCACGTAAGGTTCGGTCCTACATTTATTCCGCCAAGGATAAATCCCTAGCCGAATGCTAGAGCGAATCCACCGGTAGTACCACCGGAAAGCGGACCACAGCAAGGTCCCGTTCGCCTATGCCTCCGTCGCATAGGCTGCCGCGGGACCGTTGGGCGCGAAGGAAAGGAGGGAAGGCTCGGCCATTCATGTTTTTCTCCTCCATTCCCCGTTAGTGTGAATACTTTCGTTAACCCGACAGGCTCGTGCCGGGGATTGGAATCATAACTAACGGGCTCCCAAGTTCTCCATTTGCCCCTCTTCGTTTTTCCTCTGTCTCAGGATAAAAAGTGGGTACACATGCATGTATTCACCGGGAAACGCAAAGAGGAAGCTTGGACAAAAAAGTGAAGGAGGGACAATGGGCATGAATAGACACACGCCAAGATGGAAGGGGAGCCGTGACAAAGGCTAAATTGACACTATTATCAACTTTCATTAGAGCTCGCATTTGTATATCCCTCTCCCTAGCAACCAAGGTTTCGTATGGTGAATCTTGTGCACGATGGAACCTTACCGTGCTTTGTTTGCGCCTTTGCTTTGTTTCGAGTCCGCTCAACAAACCATGCGGCAGCATCAAACACCGTAAAGGGAAAACTCACCGGCAGCGTGTCCTTGCCAGCAGAATGCTAAGGACCAGTTCCTCAAAGCAATCGCGGCAGCACGTTGTTGGCGGGTAATTAGAGCGCACAAAGAAAACAACTATACGAATACCAGTGGTAAAACGGGGGGGGATAGCATGTGTTTACATAAAGATATCAGTTCAGCAAACATTAAAACAAAGATAGTGCATGGCCTAATACGGGATACATATTGTGTCTTAAGTACAGGACAGCATGGCAGCAAGATTAACTCAAGGCTAACCCCGGTGGATACCCTGGGTCCTTGGGACCGAGAGGACCCTGTCAGCAAGGGGACCAGCTTTCTCCATGGCAGCAGAGGTGTCGGCGCCCGATGGCAGCTTCTTGAAACCGTCGGAGAGGTTGAGGTCCGGGTGGAAGAAGGCGAGGTTGCTCAGGACCAGGAAGAGAGCGTCGTAAGCAAGCTTCCGGGATTCATTGGCAAAGCAGGCGGCCCTGTCGCCCTCGTACATCTTCAACCCCTCGATCAAGCCCTCGAAGAAGAGTGTTAGCTTGACGCTTGGAACCTCATGTTTGCCGACGGAGAAGTCCCAGCTCTTCATGTCCATCTTTGCAATCTGGGCAGTGAGGCGCTCGGCGATGTCAGTCATACTCTTGATCCAGAGGTCGCGCTGCTAGATTTGGTTCTCCAGCTTGTCCTCTGCTTCTTTCTGGAGGGTCTTCGCGTCGTTCAAATCTGTCAGCAGCAGTTTTTCGCGGGCCTGGCAGATTCAAGGTCTTTCTCTAAGGAAGCAAGCCTGGATTTCATGTCATAGATGGTGTCATTCGCGACATCGAGATCTTGACTCTTGGAGGAAAGCTGCGATTGCGCCTCTTCCAGAGTGGCTTTCACCTTTCACGCTTCCTCCTCGAGGTCCCTGATTAGCTTGTTCAGTTGGGCCTCAAGGTTGGTCTTGGCGGCGGACGGAGCAGCAAGATCATCGCCCACCTTCATCAGTTGGGCTGAGGACTCCAGAGACAGCGCGTCAAGAGTGGCCTTGTGGCCATCCTCCAACTCCTTGGTACGTTGTTGAACACGGGCCTCCAGCTCCTCTTCCTTGCTATGGAGAGTAGCTTCGAGGGCCCCTTCCCGGGAGGAGATGTTCGTCTCTCTGGTGTTCAGAAGCGCTTCGCGCTCCACCAGTCGAGCCTCCCGGGCTGCGACGTCCTCTTTGGCCATGGATAGCGTCTCATGCTATCTATTAAGAGAATGGATATGTCAGTTGTACCACTCTCGCAGCTCATTCCCTTTGCTCCTCAGCTGCTGGTCCACGAGCTCGGCTGAGTCGCGCTGCTCCTTAACCGCCTGCCACTTGAGGCTGTACCTGCTCTGCACGTCATTGAGCCCTGCTGCCATGGATTCCAGGAAGGCCAAATCTTTGGTACCATGATAACCCACAAGTATAGGGGATCGCAACAGTTTTCGAGGGTAGAGTATTCAACCCAAATTTATAGATTCGACACAAGGGAAGCCAAAGAATACTTGAGAGTATTAGCAGTTGAGTTGTCAATTCAACCACACCCGGAGATTAAATATCTCTAGCAAAGTGATCAGTAGCACCGTAATATGATAGTTTGGTAGCAGTAGTGACAGTAACAATAGCAGTAATAGTAGTAGCAATAGTTTTGTAGCAGTTGGAACTGTAGCAACAACAGTAGTAACTTAGCAAGAACAATAAGTGGAAAGCTCGTAGGAACTGGATCGGTGAACTCGTTGGATGATATTCGTCATGTAACAGTCATAACCTACGCTGATACAGAACTAGGTCTAGTTCATCAATGTAATGTAGACATGTATTCCGTAAATAGTCATACCTGCTTATGGAAAAGAACTTGCATGACATCTTTTGTCCTACCCTCCCGTGGCAACCAGGTTCATAAGGAAACTAAGGGATACTAAGCCCTCCTTTTAATAGAGAACCAGAACAAAGCATTAACACATGGTGAATACATGAACTCCTCAAACTACGGTCATCACCGTGAAGTATCCCAAATATTGTCACTATGGGGTTGACGGATCATAACACGTAATAGGTGCATATGGCTAGGCAAGATCGGATCAAGAACATAGATATAAGGGTGATAACATAAACAGTTCAGATCTGAAATCATGGCACTCGGGCCCTAGTGACAAGCATTAGGCATAGCAAAGTCACAGCAACATCAATCTCGGAACATAATGGATACTAGGTATCAAGCCCTAACAAAACTAACTCGATTACATGATGAATCTCATCCAACTCCTCACCGACCAGCAAGCCTACGAAGGAATTACTCACTCCCAGTGGGGAGCATCATGGAATCGAAGATGGAGAAGGGTTGGTGATGACGAAGACCGAAGATTCCCCTCTCCGGAGCCCCAAACGGGCTCCAGATCTGGCCTCCCGATGAAGAATAGGTGGTGGCGGCGGCTCCGTATCGTAAAACGCGATGAAACTTTCTTTCTAATTTTTTCTCTGAAAATAGGAATTTATAGTGGCGGAATTGGGGTCAGTGGGGCCATGAGGTGGGCACAACCCACCAGGGCGCTCCCAGGGGGTCTGGCGCGCCCTGGTGGGTGCTGCTCACCCTGGCCCCCCTCTTCGGTAGATTTTGGCTCCAATAATTCTTATATATTCTGAAATAATTCTCCAAAAATGTTCGTTCCGTTCTGAGAACTTTTATTTCTGCACAAAACCGAAGATGATGAAGGGTTGATGATGACGAAAACCGAAGATTCCCCTCTCCGGAGCACCAAACGGGCTCCAGATCTGGCCTCCCGATGAAGAACTGGAGGTGGCGGCGGCTCCGTATTGTAAAACGTGATGAAACTTTCTCTCCAATTTTTTTCTCCAAAAATAGGATTTTATAGCATTGGAATTAGGGTCAGTGGGGCCACGAGGTGGGCACAACCCACCAGGGCGCTCCGGGTGGGGCTGGTGCGCCCTGGTGTCTTGTGCCCAGCCAGGGCCCCCTCCGGTGGTTCTTGGCTCCAATCATTTTATTTATTGTAAAATAAATCTACAAAAAGTTTCGTCCAGTTCCGAGAACTTTTATTTCTGCACAAAAACAACACCATGGTAGTTCTGCTAAAAACAGCGTTAGTCTGGGTTAGTTCCATTCAAATCATGCAAATTAGAGTCCAAAACAAGGGCACAAGAGTGAGGAAAAGTAGATACGTTGGAGACATATCAACTCCCCCAAGCTTAAACCTTTGCTTGTCCTCAAGCAATTCAGTTGACAAACTAAAAGTGATAAAGAAAAACTTTTATGAACTCTTTTGTTCTTGTTTTCAGCAAAGATTATGACTAACCATGTATATGCTTAAGTAGCACCCAGGTTTTCAGCAAAGATTATGACTAACCATGCCGGCAATAACTCTTATAAATTATATTAACTCATATCAATAACATAAGCAACTAGCGAGCAATAATAAGATATCTCAAGCGCCAACACTTTGTCAAAACAATCATGATACAATATGACAATAGTGGTATCTCGCTAGCCCTTTCTGAGACCGCAAAACAGAAATGCAGAGCACCTCCAAAGTTCAAGGAGCAATTAAACATTGTAATTAATGGTAGAGAAGATCCAGTCATGCTCCACCCAACATCAACTATACACAATGCATGAGGATGACAATAGTGCTCTCAGGTCTGACGCTTATTTGAGAAGGTGATGACTCAACATAAAAGTAAATAGATAGTCCCTTCATAGAGGGAAGCATGAATTTGCAGCGGTGCCAGACCTCAAAGTTTAAAACAAAGATAGATATAATTTTGGGAGGTACACCCTTCCTGTCAACGTCATGACCAAGAGTTATCAATATCTTCCATGCTAAACAAATTAGCGGCGGTTCCCAAGTGGTAAAAGTAAAGGTTTACTCCCCCTCCACCAACAATGACACTCCACGGCTAGCCGCATCCACGGGTACCGTCCAAACCAACAACATTCCTGGGGGAGTTTTGTTTAATTATTTTTTATTTTTTATTTCGGGACTGGGAATCCATATTACCGCCCCTCTCGTGTAAGGACAAGTGAATAAACACTCATCATGAGAATAACTCGCTTAGCATGGAAGATACTGACCGCCCCCTATCGCTCCATGAGCGGTCCAGGCACACAAAACAGATGTTCATTTTAATTTTTAGAGATGGCACATGCAAATTTACTTTGGAACGGCAGGGTAATACCGCATATAGGTAGATATAGTGGACTCATCTGGCACACTTAGTTTAAGGGTTTTGATGCACAAGCAGTATTCCCGCTTAGTACAGGCGAAGGCTAGCAAATAGATTGAGAAGCGGCCAGCTAGATATGTCATGAACATGCATTACATATAATCAACATTGAATACTAGCATGAGTAGGATATGGACACCATGAACATAAATATCATGAAGGCTATGTTGGTTTTGATTCAACTACATGCGTGAACATGTGCCAAGTCAAGCCACTTGAAACATTCAGAGGAGGATACCATATCATCATACCGCATCACAACCATTTTTAATGCATGTTGACACCTAAGATAAATCATTAGCCACTCCTAGCTACTTAATCATGGCATGAACAACTATAATCTCGAATGGTCATTGCAAACATGTTTGATCAAAATAAGCAGAATCAAGGATACTAGGTTAGGCATATTTACGAAAACAAAAACAAGTTTAGTTCATACCCGCTTTTCTCTGCCACAGTCAATTCATCAAATGTCGTCATTATTGCCTTTCACTTGCATGACCGAATGATAAGAAAATAATAATAGTGCAAGACTGTCGTGGACTAAGATGGAATCTGCAACATTTTATTCAAGAGGAGAAGACAAAGTAATATGGGCTCTTCGTTGGATAAACAATAATGCATATGAGATCCACTCAACATTTTCATTGTGGTCTTCTCTTTGGTACGACTAAAATAAAAAGAAAAGAATTTTAGAGAAACACACTGAAATAATTTTGGAGAAAGTAAATTAAAGAAGAAAAAAAAACGAGAAAAACTATTTACACGAGAAAGCTCCCAACAAGCAAAAGAAGAAATGAGAAATCTTTTTGGGTTTTCTTTTGATGATGCAATTAAACTAAGCTAGAAAGAAAAACTAAAAAGAAGTAGGAAATATTTTTGGATTTTCTCAAAGTTTTTCAAACACACAAGAAGAAAGCGAGAAAACAAACCTAGCATGGATATTACAATGAAAAAGTGTGAACACTGACAACTGAATGAAATGTGTGAACATGAATGTAATGTCGGTGGAAATACGTACTCCCCCAAGCTTAGGCTTTTGGTCTAGCTAGGTAATCACCATCCGTAGTAGCCATCCGGTCCCAATTTGTAGTGAGGTGGAGGCGGCACCTGAGCATCCCACCCCTGGGGCTCCTCCTCAGCGGCTGCTAGGTTGTTCCGGTAGGCTGTAATGTCATCTGGCATGATCCTGTATCCGTTCCTGGCAATAGAATCAAACAAAGCAGGTGCAAGCAACGGAATAACATCACGGGTTTCCTTGCTGAATACTAGGTTGTAATGAATGTCACGGGGAGAATCAGTTACATCGAGGAATTGGTGATCTTGCAGTGACTTGTGATCAAGGTAAACTCGGGATAAGAGATAATCATGTGGGCGAAACAAAACCTTAAAGTGTCTCGCTAAGCGAGTAGCATAAATGCCACCATGTATCTTTCCCTTAGTTTTGTTAAGGTGTAAGCGACGAGCAATAATAGCCCCCATACTAAAGGTTTGATCATCATAAAGTGCACGACGTAAAATAGCAAGGTCAGGGGCACTGAGTGCGCTGACCTTCTCCCTGGCAGTTAAACACTTAGCGATGACCAAAGGGAAGTAATGCACTGAGGGAAACTGCAAGGTGGTAGCAGTAGCGTTTGACACGTCTCTATCCTCACCCACTGTTAAAGTGAGGAGAAAATCCTCAAACTCAGATGGCCTAGGTTCTCTCAATTCCCCATCAGAAGGGATCAAGCATTTTGTAAGTCAGTTAGCGACATTTTGTAAGTTTCAGCATAAAGATTAAGTTGCACTTCAGGAGGATTGTTTCTCCCTAGATAATAAAAACCATGCACAAAGGAACTTATAAGGATGTGATATTGGTCACACTTAGCTGTGAGGAACTCGGTCAACCCAGCGTTTGCAACAAACTAAGCGAACTCTTGATGGAATTCGGCCTCCTCCATGAAGGCATCATGCGGCCATTCACACGGCCGCACCTCCGCCCTTCTTGGGGTGTGAAGGACATTGTCCGATGGTTCCCCAATGACTCCTTTGGCATCTTTCTTGGAAGAGAACTTCCTAAAGATTTGCATTTTATTCATATAAAAATTCTGAAAAAATTTAGTCCACAAAAATTTTGTCAACAAAACTTTGTAAGATTGTTAGCAAGTACTCCTAAGCATGCATAGAGGCCATAATGAGCATTCAAACTGCTTAGAACTCTAAGAATTCAACATGCAAGCTCATCTACATCAACACCAAGAGTAGCTAATTACTCTAAAAATAACCCACTAAATCAAAAACTAATTTGAGCAATGGAGGAGTCACATACCAAGTAGCAATCCCTCCAAACAGTTTCAAAAACGGAGCTTCGAGCAAAGAGATCGAAATCTGTGGGTTTGAGAGCAAGAACACGGGAATGGTGGCTGTGGTGATTTTTTTCTGGAGGTAGGGGATGATGTGGGCTAAAGAGATTGGTGAGGGGGCCCACGTGGGGGGCACAACCAACGTGGGGGCCACAAACCAGAAATTCAGAAATATTCGGAAAAATATCGTATCAAATTTTCTGGACATTCTGGGATCTTTTATTTTTGGGTCATTTTTTATTGCACGGAGAAAACAGAAAACAGGATAAACATGGCATTTTATTTTATTTGACTAACTAAAACAGAAAATAAAAGGTGGGAGAACAAAGTTGTGCTAACTAGATTCATCGACTTCATACCTCTCAAAAATGATTCATTAATAAGGTTGATCAAGACTTATTAACAACCACTTCTGATTAGCATGAAACCGAAGAACTTTCATAAAACACTAAGTTACCTCAATGGGGATGTGCATATCCCCGACAATAACTATATCATATTGATTCCAATAGGAAGAGGTGATTGAAAACTTCCAATAGTAATGGTCAGAGATTCTTCAATAACATTTATACCATTCACTTGGAATTGTTTCTTCGGAAAGTGCACCGTATGCTCATTACCACTGATATGAAAAGTGACTTTGCTTTTATTGCAATAAATAACAGCCCCTGCAGTATTCAGAAAGGGTCTACCAAGGAAAATCGACATGTAGTCGTCCTCGGGCATCTCAAGAATAACAAATTCCGTTAAGATAGTAACATTTGCAACAACAACGGACACATCCTCACAAATACTGATAGGTATGGTCATTGATTTGTCAGCCATTTGCAATGATATCTCGACAGGTGTGAGTTATTCAAGTCAAGTCTTTTATATAAGGAGAAACACATAACACTAACACCGGCTCCCAAATCACACAAAGCAGTTTTGACATAGTTTCTTTTGATTGAGCAAGGTATAGTTGGTATTCCAGGATCTCCAAGTTTTTAGGTACTCCATCCTTAAAAGAATAATTAGCAAGCATGGTGGAGATTTAAGCTTCCGGTATTGTCGAGGATATAACTCCATGGTGTAACCCGCCCTACTGGGTCGGATCAACACCTCAACAGTCGTGTGACCCGTTTCAAAGTTGGGCCGTGTCCCAAGTGCAAACTAAGTAAGGTGGCAGCTGATCAAGACGCCGGGCGACCCACAACTCGAAGAACGGCGGCTCAAAGCTTATGAAGCTAAGGACGCCGGTTTAAGTTTCCTTAAAGTGCAAGATAAGTTAGAGATGTAGTGAATCACGGGTCATGGTATGACCCGGACTGTGTTGTAAACCCTAGAGCTTGACCTGTATATAAAGGCAGGCCCCTACGGCCGAAACTCTCAAGTTACAATCTCTCGAGAGCTAGGTTAGCGATTCAGCACCCTTGTAATCGAGATCCAGCAATCCAATACACAAAAAGGAGGACGTAGGCTATTACCTCCATAGGAGGGGCTGAACCTGGTTAAACCCGACTCTCTCTCTCGCTTAACCCCTTCGAGTCGCCACCAAGCGGCGATGGCCTCACACCTAAGTCTTGTTACGAGGACATCTGCCTGGTTGACAAAACCACGATAGTTGGCGCCCACCGTGGGGCTCTTGCCCGGTGGAGTTGAGTTCTCAAAGGGAGCCCTTCCAGGGTTCGGGAGTTACGTGGTCGGTCGCGTGACCAAGAGCCGTCGCAGCAAGATCTACATCGATGACTCTGGCTGGGACCCTGACGCCGACTTAGTTGAGTATGGTTATCGGGTCCCCTTCGGCAAGATCCAAGTCTTCATCGGAAGATCGGCGCGACGGTGCCCAAGCCGGACATGTGCTCCAACATCGTCGAGCCGGCTCAGCGTGCTCAATCCGGTCGGCGTCGAGCCGGCCGAAGCCATGACGCTGTCAGATCTTCTCGAGGGGTCGATCCTCTAGACGAGCCGTCCGTTGAAGAAGAGATCATCATCAACTCGGACTCTAAGCTCAGAGTCTCGCTCGTGACGGGGACTTGCGAGGAGCGTCGTGGCCGCCCTCAGCAGGTCCCGGCTCATGCTATGGTAAGCACGGCGGCACAGTCGCCACTCGCACCTGGAGTCCCTGGCAGCTCTGATGAAGCGCGCGGCGACTCAGGAAAGGAGCTCCAGCAGCACGATGGACAAGGCATCTTTCAGAAAAACCCGAGGCAACTAAGTTGTGGTCAATACCACGTGTTCATCACCAATACCTGCAAGCGGGATAACATGGTCAAGAGCACGCAATCCCCTGGAGCAGAGAGGATCATCCCCCCTTGGTTAACAATCCAGGCGGCTTGGCGTTGGTGGTAGGACCATAAGTTGGAGGATACACTCTGTCCAAGGTTCTCATGGATGGAGGCAGCAGCATAAACATACTATACTATGAGACGTTACGTCGAATGAATCTGTCAGAGAGCACGTTGCTTCCTTCAACAACAGTTTTCCATGGGATCGTCCCTAGAAAGTCGGCTTATCCAATCGGGCAGATTAAGCTCGATGTGGCCTTTGGAAATGAGTCCATCTACATGTGCGAGTCATTGATGTTTGATGTGGTCAAGATAAAAAGCCCTTATCATGCTCTCTTTGGGCGGCTGGCTTACGCTTGTTTCATGGCCCGACCGTGTTACGTCTATCTCGAGCTCAAGATGCCAGGACTTAAAGGGACCATAACCATGGACGAAACCGGAAGATAGCCGAGGAGTGCAAGGAAGGAGACGCAGCCTACGCTGAGTCAGCTTGTGCCACAGAGGAGTTGAAGTTCTAGACTGCTAATCTTAACCAGGCTAATATGAGCCCACTCAAGAAGCCCAATACTGAGTCAGAACCCGAGCTCAAGGTCAAGCCGGCCGAAGATACGAAGCAGATCGACTTCACTCCAGGCGACTCGTCCAAGCAGTTCACCATTAGGGCAAGAATCAGTTGGACTATGGGGCACCTCATGGCGTGGTTTGCGAGCCGGCGGCACACAACACAAACTAGGGTCTTCATCATCCCGAGTCTTGCGTTTCGATGAGCTGGCAAATTGTGTGCTCTTCAAAAGAAAGTCAGGAGCCATATGAGCTTCTGGGTGTGATAATTTAACTTTCCGAATGGCTTGTCTTGGTTTCCGAGGAGCAAGCATTTCCGAAGGATTGAGGGAAATTGTAGTTACCTCAGTTTCGCCGGCTTGGCTACATTTCGAGTCGTCCTGACAAGAAGGCGCGTCAGCAAGTTCATTAAACAGGCGACCGAGAGAATCATGTTCTACCTTGGATTCCTCCTCCGAAGATGACACGAAGACTGGGGCATTCTTTTTTCCCGTAGCTGGAAGGGAGGGTTGAGGTTCAACTTTCCAAAAGTTAGAATCCGCCTGCAAATGTATGAAACATATAAAGAGCAAATGGCAAGTCAAGAGAAGCATGGATAACTGACAATGGAAATAGCTAATACCTGAGGCGACGGATTGAGAAGGTAAAATGGACCCAAGCCGGTGACGCTGCATAACTCTTTTGAGACAGAGAAGAACTTCTTTGTTTCCTTGATCAGAACATTATTGGTGAGATTTTCACGGGAAAACCGTTGAGGATCGTTTGAGGCACCCGAATAATCACACATCAGGCCATCCCTCAAGCTGACGGGTTGGATCTGCAATGAATCAGATCTATCCCGGTCAGGCCGTGAGCAGTCAGGGCTCTTAGTTTTGCGTGAAGAGGTGTCTAATTTACTCTCTCTTCATCAGTTGGCCAACTCGGGAATTCCATTTTCCAATTCTCTCCAATCTGAAACCCGGCAAGGGATTTTCCCCTTCAGGTGAAGTATCTCTGCAATAAAACCAGGTTTTATTCCACCCTTTTAGATGACTCGCTAGCTTTGATTCTGGGAAGCCATTGTTCTTTCTCTTCTGAATGAAAACGCCACCAATCTCGCAGGAAGCACCGTTCTTTGTTTCAGTTCGACGGTTAAGATAAAAGAACTCTCTGAATAGAGTAACGGACGGCTCAACCTGAAGGTACACCTCACATAACACTTCGAATTGGCAAATGTTGGTCATGGAATTTGGGCTGATGTCTTGAGGCCTGAGCTTGAATAAGTGCAAGAGGTCTCTAAAGAATTTTGAGCCCGGGGTCGGAAGCCCCTGCGCAGATGATCAGTAAATACTATGATCCACAAGGCCTTGATCCTTGTAAGCCGGCTCTTCTTCAAGAGCTCGCCACTTTATAGTCTTGCGACCGGCAAAAGGCCTTGATCCACATGGTTCTCCAAGGTAAGCTTGGATTCTTTTCTTTTTTCCCAGTTACAAACTTTGGAGCTCTTCGAAGTCATGGCGGGTTATGCAGTAGCTACAAGAGTAGTGAAGAAGAATAAGTTGTTGCAGATTATAAGCCGACTATATTAAAATACTGTTATGAGCCGGCGAAATTTGAAACGGCCAAAGGGATATCTCTAACAACTTAGCAGCGACATTGGATCACAAACTAGTTTCTATGAAAGTTTCTCACCGGGCGGATCTAATTAAGCGAAGAAAAGCAAAGGTATATATGATCTAACCGACGGAACGACCGAAGCTGTGATACGTCTCCAACGTATCTATAATTTTTGATTGTTCCATGCTATTATATTATCTGTTTTGGATGTTTTATATGCATTAATATGCTATTTTATATTATTTTTGGGACTAACCTATTAACCTAGTGCCTAGTGCCAGTTTCTGTTTTTTCCTTGTTTTTGAGTATTGCAGATAAGGAATATTAAACGGAGTCCAAACGGAATAAAATCTTCGGGATGATTTTTCTTGGACCAGAAGAAACCTACCAGACTTGGAGATGAAGGAAGGAGACCTGCCGGGAGGCGACAAGCCTGCAGGGCGCCCCTAGGGGGGGCGCCCCCTGGCTTGTGGCCCCCCTGTAGGTCCTCCAACCCTATCCTTCGGCCTATAAATTCCCAAATATTCCCCCAATACCAAAAAGATCCACGAAAATACTTTTCCGCCGCCGGAACCCTCTGTTCTCGTGAGATCCCATGTTGGAGCCTTTTCCGGTAATCTGCCGGAGGGGGATTCGATCACGGAGGGCATCTACATCAACTCCATTGCCCCTCCAATGATGCGTGAGTATTTTACCTCAGACCTTCGGGTCCATAGCTAGTTTCTAGATGGCTTCTTCTCTCTCTATGTTCTTCAATACCATGTTTGTCAAGATCCGATGAATTGTGGGTTTATGATCAGATTATCTATGAATATTATTTGAATCTTCTCTGAATTCTTATATGCATGATTTCATATCTTTGCAAGTCTCTTCGAGTTATTGGTTTGGTTTGGCCAACTAGATTGGTAATTCTTGCAATGGGAGAAGTGCTTGGTTTTGGGTTCAATCTTGCGGTGTCCTCACCCAGTGACAAAGTAGGGGTAGCGAGGCACGTATTTGTATTGTTGCCATCAAGGATAAAAAGATGGGGTTTTCATCATATTGCTTGAGTTTATCCCTCTACATCATGTCATCTTACCTAATGCGTTACTCTGTTCTTCATGAACTTAATACTCTAGATGCAGGCAGGAGTCGGTCGATGTGTGGAGTAATAGTAGTAGATGCAGAATCGTTTCGGTCTACTTGACACAGACGTGATGCCTATATGCATAATCATTGCCTTGGATATCGTCATAACTATGCACTTTTCTATCAATTTCTCGACAGTAATTTGTTCACCCACCGTATTATTTTCCTTCAAGAGAGAAGCCTCTAGTGAAACCTATGGCCCCCGGGTCTATTTTCCATATTATATTTTCAGATCTATAAACCAAAAATACCTTGCTGCAATCTTTTTACTTTTGTTTTACTTTTCGTTCTAGTAATCTTCTATATCTATCTCTATCAGATCTCATCCTTGCAATTAACCGTGAAGGGATTGACAACCCCTTTATAGCGTTGTGTGCAAGTGTTTGATTGTTTGTGTAGGTGCAAAGATTGGGGACTTGCTTGTATCTCCTACTGGATTGATACCGGGGTTCTCAACAACTGAGGGAAATACTTATCTAATTTGTTGCATCACCCTTTCCTCTTCAAGGGAAAACCAACGCAAGCTCAAGAAGTAGCAAGCTGCAGCAAGTCCAAAGGACAACTCCTGATAGTTTGTTCTAGATCTACTATAAAGGAAAATGGAGTGGAGAATATTCTAAAGATACACTGCAATGAACGGATGATATATGGATCCACTAATGAAGTTTTGGATGAATATTATGAGGACAGCAAGAAGACCGAAAAATATCGAAACCCTAAATGGCGGGGATTCATACCAGATGACGCTGGAGCAGGAATGAAGATGATCGAGTTTGCTTCGACGGTCACGAGAGGGCTTGACGATGCCGGCAATGGAGTCGAAGGGCTTCGAGGTCGCCCTGGGAGCTTTTGCTAGTGTTCGGTCAATGGAGAAGCCGAAGGAGGAAGACGATGAGGAAAGGCTCTAGTGGGGTCCAACGGGGTCTATTTATAAGAAGAAGTAAGTGAAGCGGCACCGCGAAAAACGAAGCGACCGTGGTAAATTTGTGGCTACAAGCGCGCCTCGATTTTCGCACCCGCCTGAATTTGGCGTGGTCTTCGAGGGGATACATTATGATGGTTTTGAAGAACAACGGTCAGCAAAGATGACGTCATGGTAAATGAACGGTGGAAAAATGACAAGTGTGGGAGCAGAATAAGCCGGTGTTAGGAGAATTTGCTGAAGATACCATTTCAAAGATGAGCCGCAGGCAAAGATGAGCTGCCACGGGAAAGAAAAATCTATTGACATGAATGAATTCAAATCAATTAGGGGCCTAATGTCGGGGATATAACTCCACGGTGTAACCCGCCCTACTGGGCCGGGTCAACACCTCAACAGTCGTGTGACCCAGTTCAAAGTGGGTCGTGTCCCAAGTGCAAACTAAGTAAGGTGGCAGCTGATCAAGACGCCGGGCGGCCCACAACCTGAAGAACGTTGGCTCAAAGCCCATGAAGCTAAGGACGCTGGTTTAAGTTTACTTAAAGTGCAAGATAAGTTAGAGATGTAGTGAATCACGGGTCATGGTATGACCGAGACTCTGTTGTAAACCCTAGGGCTTGACCTGTATATAAAGGCAGGCCCCTAGGGCCGAAACTCTCAAGTTACAATCTCTCGAGAGCTAGGTTAGCGATTCCGCACCCTTGTAATCGAGATCCAGCAATCCAATACACAAAAAGCAAGACGTAGGCTATTACCTCCATAGGAGGGGCCGAACTTGGGTAAACCCGACTGTCTCTCTCACTTAACCACTTCGAGTCGCCACCAAGCGGCGATGGCCTCACACCTAAGTCCTATTACGAGGACATCTGTAGGGTTGACAAAACCACGACAGGTATATTTCTGTTATTAGTGATGATGGCTTTCATATACTTTGCATAAGGGGCCATCTTTAAGATATCGGTTAAGCGGGTACGCAAAAAGACTGGCCTAATCATTTCAGCAAAGCGCTCAAATTCTTCAACATCATTTTTCTTAGATGACTTAGGTGGAAATGGCATGGGTTTCTCAACACATTGCTCTCTTTCTTTACCATGTTTCCTAGCTACAAAGTCTCTTTTATCATAATGTTTATGTTTAGGTTGTGGGTTATAAAGATCAGCAGCAAGCTCTATTTCAACATCATTATCTGGTTCTTTATCATTATTAGGTTGAGCATCTTCATGAACATCATCATTATCATTTTAATTATTACTAGGTGAATGTTCATTACCAGACTGAGTTTCAGCATCAGAAATAGAGACATCATTATTATCAAGAGGTTTTTGTGTCTCGGGTTCACTAGAGGTATGCAAAGTCCTATCATTTTTCTTTTTATTTTTCTTCTTAGAAGGACTAGGTGCATCAGAATTAATTCTCTGAGAGTCTTGTTCAGTTCTTTTAGGGTGACCCTCAGGATAGAGTGGTTCTTGGGTCATTCTACCTCCTCTAGTTATTACTCTAGCATCAAAATCATTCATATTACTATTCATTTCATCAAGCAATTCTTTTTGAGATTTAGCAACTTGTTCTAACCGAGTTTGAACCATAGAGGCATGTTTTCCTACACCCCTAACATCATTACTGATTCTAAATAGCAAGTCACTCAAGCGAGCAATCATATCAGAATTATATTTCAATTGTTTCAGAACATGAGCATTGAAATGATCTTGCTTCATAATATAGTTGTCGAACTCATATAAGCATTGACTAGGATGTTTATTGTGAGGGATATCACCTTCATTAAACTTTAATAAAGAATTTACCTCTACCACCTGTGGAGGTGGTGGTGTGTCAAGGCCATGTATTTCTTCAAAAGGTGGCAAATTCTTAACATCCTCAGCTTTAATACCTTTTTCCTTCATAGATTTCTGTGCCTCTTGCATATCTTCAGGACTGAGAAATAAGATACCCCTCTTCTTCAGAGTGGGTTTAGGCGGTGGTTCAGGAGGAGTCCAATCATCATAATTCTTCAATATATTATTCAATAATTCCTCAGCTTGGTCAACAGTTCACTCCCTGAAAACACAACCAGCACAACTATCTAGGAAATCCCTAGAAGCACCGGTTAGTCCATTATAAACGATATCAAGTATTTCATTTTTCTAGAGAGGATGATCAGGCAAAGCATTAAGCAACTGGAGAAGCCTCCCCCAAGCTTGTGGGAGACTCTCTTCTTCAATTTGCACAAAGTTAAATATTTCCTGTAAGGCAGCTTGTTTCTTATGAGCAGGAAAATATTTTTCAGAGAAGTAGTAAATCATATCCTAGGGACTACGCACACACCAGGAGCAAGAGTATTGTACCATGTCTTAGCATCACCCTTTAATGAGAACGGAAATAACTTAAGGATATAATAGTAGCGAATCTTCTCATCATGAGCAAAGAGGGTGGCTATATCATTCAGCTTAGTAAGGTGTGCCACTACAGTTTCAGTTTCTTAGCCATGGAAAGGATCAGATTCAACCAAAGTAATTAACTCTGGGTCGACAGAGAACTCACAATCCTCATTGGTAACAAAGATAGGTGATGTAGCAAACTTAGGATCACATTTCATTCTAGCATTGAACGTCTTTTCCTTATACTTGCGTAGCAATTTCTTAAGATTGTTTCAATCCTTGCAAGAAAGAATTTCTCTAGTTACCTCTTCGTCCATAACATAACCTTCAGGTATCTTAGGCATATCAAACTTAGGAGCGCTAGGTCTAATAGGTGTTTCATAGTCATCATCAGTTTCATAAGCTTCATCAGTTTCAGCAATCTCATCAATTTCAGTAGTTTCATTCTCTTTAGCTCTAGCAATTTGTTCATCAAGAAATTCTCCTAGTGTCACATTATAATCAAGCATGGTACTAGCATCATCAATAGCATAATTCATAGCAGAGGTAGCATCATCAATAACTTGCGACATATCAGGATTACTAGCATGTGGTGGTGTTGCAAGCTTACTCATAACAGAAGGTGAATCTAGATGGCAGTTCCTTACCTCCCCTCGTCTTAGAGGGAAAAATCTTAGTCTTTGGATCCTTCAGATTCTTCATAGTGATCAATTGATATAAATCCCAAGTGACTCAACAAATATAGCTATGCTCCCCGGCAACGGCGCCAGAAAAAGGTCTTGATAACCAACAAGTATATGGGATCACAACAGGTTTTGAGGGTAGAGTATTCAACCCAAATTTATAGATTCGACACAAGGGGAGCCAAAGAATACTTGAGAGTATTAGCAGTTGAGTTGTCAATTCAACCACACCTGGAGATTAAATATCTAAAGCAAAGTGATTAGTAGCATCGTAATATGATAGTTTGATAGCAGTAGTGACAGTAACAGTAGCGGCAACAGTAGTAGCAATAGTTTTGTAGCAGTTGGAACTGTAGCAACAACAGTAGTAAGTTAGCAAGAACAATAAGTGGAAAGCTCGTAGGCACTAGATCGGTGAACTCGTTGGATGATATTCGTCATGTAACAGTCATAACCTAGGGCGATAGAGAACTAGCTCCAGTTCATCAATGTAATGTAGGCATGTATTCCGTAAATAGGCATACGTGCTTATGGAAAAGACCTTGCATGACATATTTTGTCCTACCCTCCCGTGGCAGCAGGGTCCATAAGGAAACTAAGGGATATTAAGGCCTCCTTTTAATAGAGAACCGGAACAAAGCATTAACACATGGTGAATACATGAACTCCTCAAACTACGGTCATCGCCGTGAAGTATCCCAAATATTGTCACTATGGGGTTGACGGATCATAACACGTAATAGGTGCATATGACTAGGCAAGATTGGATCATGAACATAGATATAATGGTGATAACATAAATAGTTCAGATCTAAAATCATGGCACTCGGGCCCTAGTGACAAGCATTAGGCATAGCAAAGTCATAGCGACATCAATCTCAGAACATAATGGATATTAGGGATCAAGCCCAAAGAAAACTAACTCGATTACATGATGAATCTCATCCAACTCCTCACCGACCAGTAAGCCTACGAAGGAATTACTCACTCCTGGTGGGGAGCATCATGGAATTGGAGATGTAGAAGGGTTGGTGATGACGAAGACCGAAGATTCCCCTCTCTGGATCCCCAAACGGGCTCTAGATCTGGCCTCCCGATGAAGAACAGGAGGTGGCGGCCGCTCCGTATCGTAAAACGCGATGAAACTTTCTCTGTAATTTTTTTCTCCGAAAATAGGAATTTATAGTGGCGGAATTAGGGTTAGTGGGGCCACGAGGTGGGCACAACCCACCAAGGCGCGCCCAGGTGGTCTAGCGCACCCTGGTGGGTGCTGCTCACCCTGGCCCCCCTATTCGGTAGATTTTGGCTCCAATAATTCTTATATATTCTGAAATAATTCTCCAAAAAGTTTCGTTCCATTCCGAGAACTTATATTTCTGCACAAAAACAACACCTTGTCAGTTCTACTGAAAACAGCGTCTGTCCGTGTTAGTTCCATTCAAATCATGCAAATTAGAGTCCAAAACAAGGGCAAAAGAGTGAGGAAAAGTAGATACGTTGGAGACGTATCACACCATCAGCGGAACCGTCAACTTCTTCGACTCTCTGAGACAGCGGCGCCAGTATCCTACTGATTTCCTCGTCAGGGTCTGCGCCCGCTAAGAAGGGTGAGCCAGGAGTTGTGGGACCCAGCTAAGCAGTGACCAGCGCTAGATGGCTCTGGGGAGATCGCAGGGCCGATGGCAGAGGATAGCTTGACGTGGAGGGCCCCATGGACTGGAGATGAGTCTTCTCCTCAACGACTGTATCCGGGCCAGGTGCGCTGCTGGGGGTTGGTTCCGCCTTTTCTCAGGATTTCTAAGGCTCCCCAGCAACCTGCCCGTGCCACTCCGCGGCAGCGATCTTCATCGCCTCCTTAGCAGCATCCTTCCCGATGACAGCCACTTCTTCCAGCAACTCAGGCTCTTCAAGTAACGAAGCTGCGGACAAAAGCAATGAGCAGAAAAATGAAGAGTCAGAAATCAACAAAGCACACTGGAAAAGAGAACAGGGGGAAGTGAAGGCACAAGCAAGTGGGATACCCGATAGGGGTTGCTGAGGAGGGACATCCCCTCCCCCGGTAACATCAGTTGCCGACGTGCTGTCCGTCACCATCTCTTCGGTGGAGGCCTCAGTACGGGCAAACCCCTCGGTGGAGGCCCCTGCCGGCGACTCCTCCCCACCAACAGGAAGATGCCCTTCCTCATCTTTGCCAGCAGTCAAAGTCTGCCATGGAGTTTTGTGAAGAGGGTTGGGCCGGGGGCTAGGCACAGAATCTTTTTCCGCACCTCCTACTGGGCTCGTGCCTACCGCGGAACCTGGCTCTGCCGTGGACTTGGCCCGCTTGGCCTGATGCGCATGGGTCTCTCTATCCCTATCAGATTCAACTATCCAAGACTAGTCAAGAGATCAAGAACGGAAAAACATCGACTAAAATCATAATTTAGTGACTCACTCCGAGGCGAGGAGCATGGAGCCCAGCTCGTATGACACAAGCGGTGGAGTCGATCTGCCCCTCTTCAAAGATGGAGGAGCGGGGCTTGATGGAGGGACCGCGTCCTCTGGCAAGGTCGAGCTTGGCGGGGAAGTTGGGCTTGACGGGGGGCTGGAGTCCACCGCGTTGACTAACCGCCGCTTGACGGAAGGAGACTTGGCCTGGGAAAGGTGGGAGGAATGGCGGCGCATTGCGTCGGGCTTGCATCCCCTGGTGGTCGTCTTCTTCACCTTCTGGGCA
Source organism: Elymus sibiricus (assembly GCA_039707655.1). Lineage (NCBI taxonomy): Eukaryota > Viridiplantae > Streptophyta > Magnoliopsida > Poales > Poaceae > Elymus > Elymus sibiricus. The sequence goes on along the minus strand of CM077665.1, from coordinate 210,997,183 downwards.
CCACGCGAAGAAGCAGGGGCCACTGACTCTCGGTTGACGCGCTCACGGAGGCGGCGCCCCGGCTCTGGAGCTTGAGGACCCATTTCAAGCCCTTCTTCCTCCATCTCCTCTTGGGATCCTGTCACCGTGGCTTGGGAAGCCCCAGCCACGGCAGAGTGAAGACCGACAGCATCCTCCGGGACGTGCCTTTCGCTCTCTTCCTCAGAAGAATCTTCATCCTCGAGCTCCTCCTCTTCCTCTTCCCCGGAGCCCAACCTCTTGGCGCCCCTGGCCTTCTTGTCTTCATGAATCCAAGCGGAGATGAATGCCTCCTCCGCCCTGGTGGTCGGCTTGATCAGATTGTCCTCCACCTTGGAAGCTCTTTCTTCCAGGCAGGAGACCCAGTCCATCTCGTCATCCACGGCAGACAGCTCCTAATCGGGCTTGACTCCGGAGACATTAAAGTCAGGCATCCATTGCAGAATCTGGCTCCGGGCAGAATTGAGATGCAGGGGAACGACTCTCGCTAGTAGATGGAATGGCCCAAGATGACCGAATAGCTCCTCGCACAACCAGCCATGGTCGTAAACCGACAAGTTGTTGGCAGGGCCTGGGAACAACCACATCCAGTTGGCGGAGCCGTTGAACTCTCATGCAAACCTGTCCCTCCTATGCAGCGGCGCGATGCGGCGCCAAAGGAAATCGGCCCCCACATGTTCGATGGTCAGCCCGGTAACTTTCAGACGGGCAATCCTGTTCAGCGTCGGGCGCAGCTTGTCGTCGGTGAGGCCCGGCTTGCTCCAGTCGCTGCCGCGCGTGACACATCCAGTCCGCGCCAAGCAAAACTCAGGGGCTTCTTAATCCTTAATCAAGCACCAGTCGCCCCTCCACTCTTCACACTTCCTGCGCTGCTGGCCAGAAAGATAGTCCCAGTCATCCTTCCGGCATCGGGGAATCCAACTTATATTCCCCGAGCAATGGGACTTGTCTTCTATCTATGGGACGAAGAAGTACCTGAACAAATCCACATTGGGGGCAACTCTGACAAAGTTCTCGCACAGGTGAGCAAAGATCACCATACACGCCATTGCATTCGGCGTGAAATCCAGAAGGTGGAATCCATACACCGTCATCATGGCACGGAAGAAATCAGAGAATGGGGGGGGGAGAGGCCACAGAAGAAGTACGCACAGAAAAAGTGGTACGAATCTGATGGCATTTTCTCCTTGGGATGTCCGGCAAAACTACGGGTGCTCCATGCCCATTCGTTGCCCTCCCCCACATGTAGGCGTACCTTGCGATCGAGGCATTGCCGTCCAGGTTCGACAGGGAGAAAACCACATCTCTCCGCCGCAACCTCTCCTGCTCTGTTGGTTTCTTGCTCCTCTCTTCAACTACTGGATCCGCCGACGCGGCCGTCTGCTTCCCCTTCACGATGCTCGTCTTTTTCCCCATCTCTTGGGTTCTCAAGGATGGCAGAGGATCTAACAGTGCTTGGTGGGTGAATGGCGGTGGCGGAAGCGGTTTCTTGGCTTGAGGAGGAAGATGAAGGACGGAGAAACGGACGCAAATGAGAAGCGCCCCTGCGCATTACCTTCTTATTGGGAACCCACGCGGGGATGGCTCTTCGTGATTTTTTTCCGTTTCTTTTACTGGCAATGGCTACTGTTCCACGACCCCACGACATGCGATAATTACGTGGAGTGGACGTGGGTTCGACAAGTCATCATGACCAAGGACTTAAGGGCAGCATTCCTCCGACGCCTGTCCGTGCACTGTTTTTTGGGGCATAACCCAACGATGCCAAGCGATACATATGGCTCGGGCCCGGGGGCTTCTGTCGGGGTACACAAACATGGGTGTTTATTTCCCCCTAACTTGTGCACGAACGATAAGATTCTGACCCGATGGCCTAAGCCTACCGGGGAAATCTACTGCCTCTCCAACGCCAACCCAAGACGAAGAAGCCGCTCTTCATGAGATCAAGGAGCGCATGAAGATGAAGCCAAGACCAAGACCCCGGCAGGAGCAGCCTACGCTGGCCCAGCAACGCCGGCAAGATCAGTACAACGGCCCAGGACTGGCATGAGCCGCGCCAGCCACGTCCCTGGTGCCTGCCGGAGACCGAGGCGCGCACACCTTCCAGAAGACCAGGCATGCCATTCCCCCGGCAGGCGTGAGCCAATCGGCCACCGCTCCACCTCATCACAACGCCAGTCAGTTATCGATGCGGTGTCGATCCCTCAGGTGGCTAAGTGGCACTCGCTAAGCACGTGGCCGCACATCGAAATACAGATTACATCCATTTGACACCCGTCCAGAGGCGTGTCAAGACACTAAGCAACAGCCAGCTAAGTGGTGGTAGGAGCTTGCCGGGGATGCACCCCCGCACGCCACCAGGACTAGCAATCATGGTATTTTGTCCTAAATGCCAGAGTTAGGTATGATATCACTATTAAGCTATCTAATCGATAGATAATGACTGTTTTGCCACTATGGTTTCCCCTTGTCCTATAAAGGAGGCCCAAGGCAACCTAGCTCAAGATTCGGACCTTTCACTACTGGAAACAGGGAATTTCCCATCAGCCAGCTCTTTGCCGTCTGCCAGCGGATGGCAAAGAATGTCTTTGCCATCTGCTTACAAAAAACAGACGGCAAAGAACTAACAGACGACAAAGAACATGGTTGCCATCAGCCAATTCTTTGCCATTTGCCAGCGGATGGCAAATAATCTTTGCCATCTGCTAGCAGATGGCAAAGAGATGGGGCTGGTGGGCCGTTCCAGCGCCGACCCCCACTGGACCGCACCCACCTCTTTGCCGTCTGCAAGCAGATGGCAAAGAATCTTTGCCGTCTGCTGGCAGATGGCAAAGAGGTTGGTGGGTCCTGTGGACATTCGTGCTGTAACGGCGCACCAGCCCCATCTCTTTGCCATCTGCCAGCAGACGGCAAAGATTCTTTGCCATCCGCTGGCAGATGGCAAAGAGGTGGGGCTATTTTTTTGCAGGTAAAAAAAACTGTTTCCCCCACCTCCTCTCTCTCTCCCCTCTCTCTCACTTCTCTCTCCCGCACCTCACCCGCGCCCGCACCACCCGCCGCCGAGCATCGCCGCCGCCCCACCACCCCGCCGCCGCCCAAGCTCCCCGCCGCCGCACCCAGCACCCCGCCGCCGCACCCAGGCAGCCCGCCGCCGCCCCAGCCGCTCCTTCCCCCCCATCCCCGCCGCTCGCTCAAGCCCCGCCGCCCGCCAGCGCCGACGCCGACGCCGCGACCCGCCCGCTCCGGCAAGGTCAGTCCCCCTCCTCCCCCGCCCCTCCCCGCGAATCGCGCGCTCAGAGCAGGCGCCCCGCCGCAGGGACGGAGATCTCACAGACTGTTCGGTGGTCGGTTTCGCAGATGAACAAGGAGAGGCTCATGAAGATGGCTGGCGCCGTCCGCACCGGCGGCAAGGGCACCGTGCGCCGGTAGGTCCTCCGCCTCGACTAGCGCGACCGATCTGTGGAAAAGATTGGGGTTTGAAGCGCTAATCTGCCTCCTTGGGTTGGGGTTTGGTGCAGGAAGAAGAAGGCGGTGCACAAGACGGCGACCACGGATGACAAGCGGCTGCAGAGCACGCTCAAGAGGGTGGGCGTCAACACCATCCCCGCCATCGAGGAGGTCAACATCTTCAAGGACGACCTCGTCATCCAGTTCCTCAACCCCAAAGGTGACCTCTTTCCTTCATTCACGGTGCTGCTCTTGGATTAGTACTCGCTGCTTGCTTCTGCTTATCAGGTGGAGGTGGAGATGGGGATTACTGACTTGTTTGTGTTCTGTCGATGCAGTGCAAGCGTCCATCACCGCAAACACATGGGTGGTCAGTGGGACTCCCCAGACCAAGAGTATGGATCCCTCTCACTTCCCTATCATTTTGTTATGATGATGCAAGTTATAGCATTCTTAGATTGGCACTAATTCTAGTTTTACGGATGGATGCACCGTTTTAATGCATCAGCTAACCCATGTTTACATCTATTTAGAGATCCACTGATTGTGATATCTGACTAGTCCTAGTCAATTTGAAAAAGTTTATAACATACTCATTTTAACTTTAGCCATGAACTCTGCTAGACAGTCTACTCATACATGCCTTTCCACGTCTCAATTGTAGTTATCTGGGCCTATTTGTATATTCTTCATACCATCCATGTAAATACATCTAACAAACTGCATGCTGACAGAAAAACATTGATGTGGTATTAAAAAAATGGAAACAAAATTAGAGCACACACTCACCTTCTGTCACCATTTTGCGCTTATTTATCTTTTTGGCGATAACTTGTCTCATTTAGTAGTTCTGTTCTTCAAAGTTTTTCTTCATTCTTTTCCAACTTCGTCCTGTGTACCGTCTGCGACAGGCTAGCTGGAAGCCCACAGTAGGTTTTTCAAAGACGTAGAATACTCTAGCTAGTTGCTCTTAATCCTTTTTCATAATTCTTATGAACTATACCACCATGATAACTAATTCCTCTTGACGCTGCTTAAGTTCATGGCCATGCAGGGCATGGTCGCACAATGACAACTTGAGTCGTTATTAACTTCCATAATCCTGATCGCTTTTGAAACACAGGGCCAAATTGAGTCCGTACCTTGCATGAAAGTGGCGCGCAGGGCAGCATGTGCTTTCACGGTGGTGACTGCAAGAGCTTTGTGTAGTTCCAGGAGATCAACACATTTACGCCTTCTGCTGATGTCGTTCCATGGGAACTCTCGAGCAGCAGCAATGAGCTGATTAGACAAAAAGAAAGATTAGTGATGGGAGGGCGGCCAGGTGGGGATCGATTGGTGGAGTCGTATCAACATTGGAGATCAAAATTCCTAATCTCTGATGCTACTTATGGTACGATCATGCATCTACCCATGAAAGAATTTCTATACACGTATATGCATCTTGTTTTTTTTGTTTTCTTGACGGAATACATCTTGTCTTGTAAAAAAAAGTACGTACCTCTTCGTCTTAGTAAATAAACCTGATTTACCATGCAAGAAAAAACTGATTTGAATTCGGAAACTATTTCCCTGTACGTCATGATTTCCATCCTGGTACAATGGGACTATTTACCTCAACGTCAATATCACCATCTTTTTTTTTGAAACTCACGATATCCATCCTGGTATGATGGGACTCTTCCCTTCCGTGCCTACCTTATGACTTGTTTGATGTAGAATCTCAGCCATGTTTTTTTGTGGGGGATAGAATCTCAACCGTTGACAAAACGTAACTTAATATCGTCAAATCTACACCGTTTCTTTTCTATCGTTTTAAGTATATAATAGATGGCTCAGATGTACTTGCATCTTTAAAAATCAGCGATTTAATGAACATTCTGCCAATTGACACATGAAGCAGAGTATAAAAAGTTATAGCGTGTTACAGATAAACCAGAGAAATTGGCATGTATATGCGTGTCTTCCTGGTTATGTTGGGTACCTTACAGATTCAGTTGGGATATGTGGTCAAAGACTAGGACACTAATATCCGTGTAGGTTACATTTATAGTTGCTTAATTCATGATCTGCTCGTATTGTCATTTTTATTCTGTGTGTGCAGGGTGAGGATTGGGGTGGAAGCCCCTGTGAGGACACCTTGTCCCAGTCAAGCATGAGCCGGCGGCGGTGACGCTGCATATGTTATCCAGGATCCTGCTCAGCGGTTGTGCCATCGGCGACGAGATCCAGAAGACGGCCACGGTGGCGGTGGTGGTGGCGGTTGCCCTGGGTGGTGATGAACCAGTAGCAGGTGAGGATACTATGCAATTTCGCTGTGAATCATTGCTGACTATTTGTCGTACTTCTTGTGTTCTGAAGATTTGTTTCATACATAAATGGATGGCTCTTCTTCTTGAGTTTATAGCTTCTTTTTCTTTATTTTTATGAGTTTTTTAGATCAGAATATTACAACTTCCTTGGTGAATTTTGTTGTGGTGGCAGCGGCTACTCCTAGACTCTTGGTGCTTGCTGATCAAGGCACGGCCCAACATGGACGTTTAAAACACATGCAATGAGATTATCTCCAGGTAACTCATTAGGATGCTTCTGATCTCTTTTCAACTACAACAAATGCAATGGTGTACTGTGTAAGATGATTCACGGTGATGCACAATGGTTGATATATACTAGGATATTGTAAAAAAGACAATTGTGTGAAAGGTCCGAGCTTGACATTGATTATAATAGATAGTACCTTCTTATGGAAAATACTTTCACTTACATTCATAAAACTAAATTTCAGCATTTGCTTGATTGTCTAAATCCAGAGCCTCTATTGCCTCTTCTGCAATCTATTGGGAACATATCTATTTATATCTATTTACATCAAGTTAAAGTTTCGGTTTCTATTCGTACATATACTTGATAAGAAGCTGCATGTGTACTTCGTACTGTGTTTTCTTTTTGGTTCTATAGGGCCTCCGATCATGGCTATGGAATTTCATATATTACTAATTTATAGCTTGTATTTACTTTATAGTACTACAAATGGTAGAAGCTCAGACATAATTCTTATGTTTGTCCATAACTTTTTGTTCAATTAATTTGGTTAAACTGATCAGAGTGAGTGTGGTTTTCAGAGGCTGAAGTAATGAACCTTTAATCGTACTAGACTTGGCGTGCGCATGATAGGTGTTCAGTTTTGTTTTCGAAAAGCAGATTTTGGTACTAACAGTGTGGTTCACGACCCTCAAAGACATTTAAAGTACTGCTGGTGGCGATAGCATTAGAGAAAATGATCTGTTGCAACTGGCTACCATGTGTACTGGTCTTTAGATGGGCACCATATCAGTATATCAGTATTGAGGCATCATACTGTTCTTGTTCTCTTTCTCTTCCCTTATGTTTCTATTCCATGCAAATAAATAAGGTCATCTTATCTGCTAGGCGATCCCAAAGATAGGTAACCGGGGAAGATAGTAAATTTGCCATTCACAACCTGTTGCTGCTGCTACATTACTAAAACATTTATAATTACAATAGTGCAAAGTTTCTTAATCTACCAGCTTATTTACTAGGGCTCATTTAGTTTAATGAATATTTTTTGTTATTAATAATTGAGTTACAATTGTGTTGTTTGGACAGATATTGATCCGACCCATCCCTAGAAACCGAACTACTAACCTAATTGATGAGGTAATATTTTTTAGTTCCATACAGGTTTTTGAGATTAATTCATTTTTTGGTTGGTATTTACTATTTAGGGAAACTTGCACATGAAGTGTTTGATCTGGGAATTGCAATTTCAAATGCATATGGTGCGCGCTGTAAATCTTTAGAGTATATAAGCATGCATGATCTATTCTCCAAGATGGATGTGTACTGTGTCACCCACCCGCTGGAGCTGCGCAACACACCGACGGCGTCGGTGGTCCTCCTCCGTTGTGAGGCGGTCTTCACGCTCACTTACGTTAGTTCAATTCAGAGTCTGTTTCGGTGTGTTTGGAGTGCATGGTAAGATGATGTGCGCAAATAGAATTAGAAGAGTGGGACTGGGCGATATTTTTTCCTTAATAAAGTGGTGGTGGTGCTACTTAACTGTGGGCTCTTAGTTTGATTGAGGGTCTATAGGTGCACTGCATGTATCCTTCAGTGCATAGAAACTTGCTACCTATGGATGAAACTGTGTAATATTGATGAAACTATGTATATGTATGGATGAAACTTGCTACTATTGATAACATGTGTTGGATATGTGTTCATGGATATGTGTTGGATATATATGTGTTCATGACTATTGGTAATATGTGTTGGATATGCTATATTGATCATATATATATACATATGTGTTTGATTTTCTGTGAAAATGAATTGATATAAGAAAAAACAGAATTAAATGGGGCAATATAGGCACTTTGCCATCTGCTGGCAGATGGCAAACAGCTTTGCCATCAGCTGGCAGATGGCAAAGAGGCCACATGGCAGCTACCTGTGCAACCTGGGAATCAATGGGCTGGCCTATTTGGTCTCTTTGCCATCTGCCAGCAGATGGCAAAGAGCCTGCAGCCTTTGCCGTCTGCCAGCAGATGGCAAAGAGCCTGCAGCCTTAGCCATCTGCTGGCAGACGGCAAAGAGCCTGCAGCCTTTGCCATCTGCTGGCTGATGGCAAAGCACGCCGTTAGCCTCCTAACGGAGCTAACACCGTCCCTCTGCCGTCCAGAGGCTTTGCCATCTGCCAGCTGATGGCAAAGGCTGCAGGCTCTTTGCCATCTGCCAGCAGATGGCAAAGTAGCCTTTGCCGGCTGGGTTTCAGACAAACTGTTTGCCGTCTGCTAGCAGATGGCAAAGCCTTTGCCATCCGCCGACCATGCCTTTGCCATCTGCCATGGCAGATGGCAAAGTGCCTGATTCCTGTAGTGTTTGGACACTTGTACTCGCGTAGTAGCTCCGCCGAAGGCAACCTTGCCAGGTTTGAGCATTGTGTGTGCTTTGTGATCCCCCAATCAATCCACCAAAGTAGGAGTAGGGTTTTACGGTTCTCAGCGGCCCAAACCTGGGTAAAACACCAGCGTACCCATCGTCGTGCCGTCTCATGACCTCTGTTCTTTGTGCAAGTTGACCTCACCCCTGCCGAACCACAAAGGGGCCCTTGGTCCCATAGGTGATCGTGTGCATCCGTGCCCCGATAGTAGTGTTCGTGTGTTAGCAGGTTGGTTACCGATTAGTGCTTTTAAAGGCTACATTCTAATAATTCACGCACCAGTACAACACAAAAAGTTAAACCATTCAGATCAAACTCAGGTTTGGAGGATATCTTCATATTCATAGCCAACATTCAAAATAAAATAATCAAAGATTCATATATACACAAGTTCAGTTCAGCATGTTGATGCATCCAAATGATGGAGATCACAACCAATATTGATAGCCAACATTCACATCAACAACTCAAAAGATTCACACACACAAGTTTAACATGTTTATGCATCAAAATGATCGAGAGATCACAACAAATATCCTCCATCGACACACTTTAATTACCTGGAGTGCAGACTCGTTAAGTGGTGTTCACTTGGTGATACTTATTGCCAAAATTAATTCTTGTCTTCGTAAATTTTCGACAACATAAGAGGCAGCACAAACCATCTAAGCTTTATTCATAGGTTTTCCTATTGATGGTGGCCTCGGTGCCGCGGGAGGTTTGAGCATCTTGGCCACTACTTTAATCAACTAGTTTGCTGGCTCATCTTTGTCCTGTAGCTCACCAAAATTCTACCTCGCAAACAAGAAAGGAGGCGGTTGACAAACTGAACCACCCAAAGTTTATGTGCAGTTCCACTGAAATGGAGCATTCCTTAGGTGCAAACTGTTCAGGTGGTGTTCACTATGGCACTTCTTCTTGTCAACATTGATGCTTGTCTGAGTGAACTTGGAGTACATAGGAGCGAGCACAAGTATCTGACCATCTGATCTACGATTGATCAGAGAAATGGCAAGTGACATTGCTTCAATCTGGGCAAAGGAATATGAGGCACAGTGAGTCATATTTATTTTGTGGCAGTTCCACTAAAATTTAGCATCCATGTTTCACTTCACGAATATGTGGATGTGTCCTCGTGGAAATGTTATGAAGAACGGTTGGATTAAATGTTGCGGTAAACTAAAGGTGGAAAAACAACAGGACAAAGTTGGCTTGTATGATTACCATATCAAAAGTTTGGCATGTCATCATTTGGTCTCCTCACCAGTTGGTGAAACCAAGGACATGATTGGCCTTTAATGTCTGATTTGACCTTGTCAGTGAGGGAGTACAATTATACTAGTGAACAATACCATTATTTTCTCACAGAAGCAGTAAAATAGAGGTAAACACATTCACCAAATATTATTATCTTACCTAAGGGAAGGTTAGGGTGCTAATATGGACGAGGAGGATAGGAAGTCCAATCACCTTTGTGCAGTTCTATTGAAATCGAGTAATGCGGGCGGTGTGAACTGCAAAAAACACTTCTCACTTCTTTTAAGAAGTGTTTTTGTGCAGTGCACCAATAGGACACAATAGCAACAAGGTGAAAGGGATATTCATGTTTGCACAAAAAGGCACAACGAAAACAAGTAGTATGAAACAATTACTGGCAATAACAATTGATTAAATGTGTCATTACAAATAACAGTGGCATGGTTTCATTTTACCAGGGGCATTATATTCAGAACAACTAAATAGTTGTTATAAGGGCATGGGACAGTGGGTGCGCCAGCACCATGTACCTCCACCGTGGCATGGGACAGTGGGTGTAGTAGCACCATGTACCTTGACCAGGGCATAAAGTGGTGATGCAGTGTTTCTTAACATGAGAAACAAACATCCAAGCAATATATCAGGGTTGGTCCCATTTTTGTTCTCTTTAGCCACCTATTCTTATGTGTGGGTAGCAAATCTAGTCCTGGTCATACTCTATCTCCTTGTCACCCCCAGCACCCACTTTCTTTCCTTTTTAAACCAAGATAGTTTGCTTCCCCGCAAAAAAAAGATACATATTTGCTTATCCAGTGTGTACAACGTTTCCCAAGTATTTCCCTTTTGCAGCAAGAGACTGGTTGGACAGGTAGTCTGGTACTACTTTCACACATTTTCTTTCCACTTTGGACCAAGTCCTAGATACATGCTACAATCCCCCCCCCCATTTCTTTCCTATTTGAACCGAGTACTATAAGATTCGACTGTATGAAGTACCTTTAACATCTAACAATAGTAAAATTTTAGGTGGAGTTGGAACAGCCGATCGAGCCTAGCTACGTGGAGGCTGAGACGTAGAAATGATCCACACGCAACGACGTGGGAGAGCTGAGGCAGTAGAGAAAGGCCGATTTCATATGAAGTTATACCCGAGGGTCATCGAGGTGTGGCTAGGTCAGCACCGGGAGGCCAGACCTGCCCTCACTACGGCTGCGATAAAGGATTGGTTGCCCTCTCGTACCGACGCTGAGTAAGAGAGAACTATGTGGGCCGTGGTGGGTATCCTACCATGCCGATGATGACCACCTAAATGTTGCACCTACTCCCCTTCTTCGACGGAGCGGATCTGTCTGCATCTGCGACCAACGACGAATAGGGAGAGTGTGTGGCCAGCGTTGTCTTGTTTAGATCTTGAGAGAATGAGAGTGTGGGAAGAGATCAACACCAGTAAGCAATAGCAGGAGGCTCCTGCCTATATATAGTGGTGTTGTTTTCTCTTTTTCTCTCAATAAAAAAATAAAATTGTGTACATGATAGGTCACACTTCGTATTGTTGATATGTTGTACTCGACCCGAACAACCACCCCCTCAAATAAAATTGAACAAGCAGACAGCTCAGATTATCTGAAACGGGGGTTGCACCAACCTTCAATACTATTCATAATGTTTTGTATGTACAATTTGAGCACATACATAACTAGCAAACATGTCACCAAAATTGTACTATACTACTGTTTGATTCCTATTTTTATGTGGTATACATTATATTTTATTAGTTAAACTTATGGTCAAAACATAACACAAAGTATGAGGTGCCAAACTTTGTTCAAATACGACTCCAACGACATATTTTTTTATGATATGAACTAGTAAAATTTTGTTAGTTAGATCTATGGTCAAAATTTAGCACAAAATATGAACGGGACCAATAAATCAGGATGGAGGTAGTAGTAGTACGCTTGGCCGCTTGGTGCTTCCTCCTCAGTCGTAGAAAATGTTTCTGTAACTAGCCGCCCAATTACATTGTTTCACGGGCATGGGGGGCAGCTAGCATCTAGGCCCACATGCCATTCACTAAATTATAGGAAAGTTCTACAGGCGTAACTCACGAGTCAACCCAGTGTGGGAGTCATGACTTGTCATATCACAAAACACATGCCTTTGCCAGCAGCATGGTAAGTTGGAACAGTCGTGGAATCCTTTTCTCCTAGATCTTCAAAAAAACCACACTCTAGGCTACTAACTTCTGCCATTTTTCTTCTCTACCAAGGAAGGAAAGGTGGGCGAATCAGTGATGCTACTTTATTTTCTTTCCAAGAATCTTCTTTTCGTAGGGAACCGACCGATCCTCACTGCCTATTCTTTTCCCGTTGTGTTTGTGATTGTGCTTTCCCTTTGGTTGCTTTTTGTTCGTAGTTCATTGATGGATCCTGGAGCATTGGACAAAGATTTGCCGACGGACAACCCCCTCGAGACATAAATCTCCAAGAAGCGAGCATCGGCTAACGAGTTGGCGATGTTGGCGGCCAAACCCATGGAGTCGAAGAGCTCCAAGAAACAAGCACTGGACAAAGAGTTGACGACGTTGGCAGATGAACTCCTGAACATAGAGATCTCCAACGATAGCAAGGGCACCATCGTCCCTACCCTAGAAACTCTAATGACCACCTATGAGAGACTCAAGGCCGGGTTTGAGGAGATAGTCGCCGTCGAGAAGCATTATTCCCCTGACAAGATGTTGGCCCCCGGAGGGATGGGATCCCCCAATGAGATGCCCAAGGTAAAAAAAACAAAAAGAAAAATTAGCTTACTATAATTGTGGTTTTTTTATTATTTGCAATGTGCTTGCTAATATGTTAGGGTTGTGCAGCTGCCATTGGGCATCCTTGATGATTACTGCTACTTGTGAGCTGCATTGGGTTTTTCCCCGAAGAAGAAGGGTGAAGCAACATGGTAGCGGTAAGTATTGCCCTCAATGAGAACCTCGAACCAGTTGGAGAACCACAACAACTTGCGTCAACAATACCTGCACACAAAAACCACACACTTGCACCCAACGCGGGCAAGAGGGTTGTCAAGCCACTTGAACTCGTTACTTGCAAGGATTACTTCTGATAGTGATAGATAGATAAATATAAAAGTAAAATAAAAATAAAGTAAATAAATTTCAGCAAGGTATTTTTAGGTTTTTTTATAATATGATTTGGATGGACCCGGGGGCCATAGTGCTCACTAGAGGCTTCTTTCTCGAACACGTATCATATGGTGGGTAGACAAATTACTGTTAGGAATTGATAGAAAAGCACATAGTTATGATTATGTGTTCATGGCAATGATCATGTATATAGGCAGAATGTCCGTGACAAGTAGACTGACACGATTCTGCATCTACTACTATTACTCCACCAATCGACCGCTGTCCAGCATGCGTCTATGGTATTAAGTTCATGACAAACAGAATAATGCTTTAAGCAAGATGACATGATGTAGACAAAGTAAGACCAAGCAATATGTTCAAACCCCATCATTTTACCCTTAGTAGTAATAATACAATACATGTCTTGTCCCCTTCTGTCACTGGAATATAGAGCACCACAAGATTTGACCCACTACAACACACTCCTCCCACTGAAGATAAATCAGTCTACTTGGCCAAACCAAACCAATAGATCGGAGATACTTCCAAAGCTATAATAATCATGCATAATAGAATTCAGATAAGACTCAATGAATCTTCATGAATAATCTGATCAAAAACCTAGAATTCATCGGATCCCAACAAATGCACCGCAACAGAAGATTACATCGGATACATCATTACGAGAATCATGAAGAACTTTGTATTGAAGATCAAAGAGAGGGAGAAGAAGCCATCTAGCTTATAGCTATGGACCCGTAGGTGTGTAGTGAACAACTCACACATCATCATGGAGGCAGGAAGGTTGATGTAGACGGCCTCCATGATGGATTCCCCCTCCGGTAGAGTATCGGAAAAGGCCTCCAGATGGGATCACGGAAGAACAGATACTTGCAGCGGCGGATTTTTTTTTCTGGGTGGATCTATGATATTTTTCGGGTAATTGGGAATATATAGAAGTGGAATGAGGTCAAGAGGTGCCGCGAGGGGCCCAAGAGCTAGGGAGCGCGCCCTACTCCTAACGGCGCGCCAGCCTAGCTCGTGGCCGCCTCGTGGGTCTTCTGGCCACCTCCCGAAGGTTCATGGGTCTATTCTTGTCCAAAAATAACTCCTGTAAATTTTTGTCCTATTTGGACTCCGTTTGATTTTCTTAAACTTCCAAAAACAGGCAAAAACCAGAAACTGGCACTCGGCCCTGAGTTGATAGGTTAGTCCCAAAAAATGATATAAAATAGCATATAATTACATATAAATTATTCAAGATTGATAATATAATAGCACGAAACAATAAAAAATTATAGATACATCGGAGATGTATCGGTATCCCCAAGCTTAGTTCCTGCTCGTCCTCGCGTAGGTAAATGATAAAAACTAAAACAAATTATGTGCCATGCTACCCAACATGTAATCTCTTTCGGGTGTAGATATTAAACGATGAATCAACTAACATTAACACAATAATATTCATGAACATAAGAAGCATAATCATTACTTTTCATAATATATGATGACTAACGAGTGCTATCCCCTACTCATTTTATCATATTAAGCATGCCATGACTCTGTCTTCACCGCATAAGTATAAATCATGAACACCCTGGTGTCAAACCAGTTAATTGGATCGTACTTCTAACGCGCTTCAGCATTTTCAACTTCACGCAATACATGAGCGTGAGCCATGTATATAGCATATGGGTGGAATAGAATGTAGTGGTAGATATAAAAGGAGTCAAAAGGTGGGAAAGTCTTACATCAACTAGGCAAATCAACGGGCCATGGAGATGCCCATCAATCGATATTGATGCGAGGAGTAGCGATTGCCATGCAACGGATGCACTAGAGCTATAAGTGTATGAAAGGTCAAATGAAACTAAGTGGGTGTGCATCCAACAAGCTTGCTCATGAAGACCTCAGGCATTTGAGCAAGCCCGTCATCGGAATATACAAGCCAAGTTCTATAATGGAAAATTCGCATGAAAGTGAAAAAACTGGAGACTCTCTATATGATGAACATGGTGCCACTTTGAGGCACAAGTGTTGTAAAGGATAGTAACATTGTCTATTTTTCTCTCATTTTTTCTTTTCTCTTTTTTTAAGGTGGGCTCATTTGGCCTCCCCCATTTTTTTATTTTTCGTCTCGAGTCTCATCCCGAATTGTGGGGGAATCATTGTATCCATCATCCTTTCCTCACTGGGACAATGCTCTAATAATTATGATCATCACACTTTTATTTACTTACAACTCAGAATTACAACTCGATAAAGAACAACATGACTCTATATGAATGCCTCTGGCAGTGTACCAGGATGTGCAATGATCTACTGTAGCAAAGATACCAAAAAACGGACAAGCCATGTAAATATCATGCTAGCTATCTTACAATCATGCAAAGCAATATGATGATGAACACACAAGTCATGTCACAGAGCGATGGAAATTGTATGCCAATATATCTCGGAATGCTATGGAAATGCCATGATAGGTAGGTATGGTGTCTTTTTTGAGGAACATATAAGGTGGCTTATGTGCGATAGAGCATACCATATCACGGGGTTTTGATGCATCGACGAAGTTTGCACCGACTCTCGAGGTGAAACAGGGCAATGCACGATACCGAGGAGGCTAGCAAATTGTGGAATGGTGAGAGTGAGTATATCCAAGGACTCACATTAGTCATAAAGAACTCATATACTTATTATGAAGATTTATTATCTCTCTCGAAGCAAAGCTCTACCGCATGCCCCTAGGGAGGACGTTGGGAGGAGTTAACCATCATGCGCCCCCGATTCGAACAACACAATAGGATTTCATTACAGACATAAAAATGCTCACACCTCATCACCATGGCATGCCCAATACTTAGATTAGAATTAAATAACAAACTTTAATACAAATATTTCTACTAACCAATGATCATGAACCTATACCCTTTCATATTACTACATCAATATAATTAACCCATATTTCATCTTTGGTGAGCTACATGAAAGTTTTTATTATATCCCGCTTGAATACTTATACTTTTTGGACTAGTCTTATAACATGTGCAAATTAGCATTCCTTATGCCTTATAATCTCAAAAATATTTAAGTGAAGCATGAGAGTTCAACTATTTCTACAAAATATTACCGCCGCCGTACTCTAAAAAGATATAAGTGAAGCACTAGAGGAACTGCCTAGCTCAAAAGATACAATTGAAGCACCGAGTATTCTAACAAATTATGATGGAAGTGTGTCTCTCTCATAAAGTGTGTACAGCAAAAGATGATTGTGGAAAAGTAAAAAGAAAATAAACTATAATACATGACTCTCCAAGCAAGAATCATATCATGTGATGAATAAAAATATAGCTCCAAGTGACATACCGATAGATTTGAGACAAAAGAGGGGATTCCTTCTGAGGCATGCCCAAGCTTAGATGCTTGGGTCTTCCTTGAATATTACATTGGGGCGCCTTGGGAATCCCCAGGCTTAGGGTCTAGCCGCTCCTTATTCCTTCATCCATCATTGTCTCACCCAAAACTTGAAAACTTCAGCACACAAAGCTCAACAAAACTTCGTGAGATCTGTTAGTATAATAGAAATATCAAATACTTTGGGTATTGTTATAAATTGATTCATATTTTATTATTGCATAATAGTTACTAGATTCCAACTTCTCCATGACTTATACCCCCCCTGTGGGATCAAGAAGGGACGTCTAGAGGGGGGGTGAAGAGACTACTTGAAAAAATAAAACCTATCCTTTTACCAATTTTAATATTTGGCAGATTTTAGCAATTCTAACAAGTCTAGTGCACCCTACACATGCAAGTCAATGAGTATAGCAGCGGAAAGTAAAGTAAAGAACATGTAAGAAAGAGTAGAGATAGTAAGATCAAACGCAATTAGAGACACAAAGATTTTTCCCGTGGTTCCGATAGGTGGTACTATCGTACGTCCACGCTGATAGAGACATCAACTCACATAGGGTAGCGGCCATGAGAGTCCACGGAGGGCTCCACCCATAAGGGTCCACAAAGTAGCAACCTAGTCTATTCCATCACAGCTTACGTCCAGGAAGGACTAGCCTCACTCGGGGTAGATCTTCACAAAGTAGGCGATCTCCTTGCCCGTACAAACTTCTTGGTTCTACTCCACACACAAAGACGGAGGCTCCTAAGCGACAGCTAACCAATCTACGAGAGACCACTCTCCAAAAGGTAATAGATGTGGTAACAATGATGAACTCCTTGCTCTTGTGCTTCGAAAGATAATATCCACAACACACAATCACTCTCTCATAGATTTGTCTTGGTAGAAGAGGTTGAATGGGTGGAAAGCAACTTGGGGCTTCTAGAAATCAAGATTCAAATGGTTGGAGTGGAAGATCTTGATCTCAACACATGAGAAGGTGGTTCTCTCTCAGAAAAATGGATGGGGCAAGTGTAGGTCTGTTATGAGTGCTTGCTCTACGAGTGAGTGGTAGGTGGAGGGGTATACATAGCACCTTCAAAAATCCAACCGTTACAACATTATTGCCCAACTCGGTGAAACGAAAGCAAAAACTCAGTTGCACCGACTAGTGCAATATGTGGCAACTTTTGGCATTTCGGTGAGACCGATATATGAATCTCGGTGGGACCGAATTGGCTGACCTAGGCAATTACCCAAATTCGGTGAGATCGATTCCCAAAACTCGGAAATTCCAATTTTTAGAAACATGTTAGCAAAAAGTTGGTCACTGATTTCGGTTTCGCCGAATTGAAAGTTGGTGTCGCCGAGACCTTTGGGTTTGGCTTAGGATCTGTCTAGGATGAAACTCGGTAGGGCCGATTTGGAAAACTTGATGGCACCGAGTTTGAGTGGTAGGGTTTAGATAGAGTATTTTGTGGGAGAAATTCATGTGTATTTTTGATGGCTAACTCTAAGCACTTGAGCAACCAGATTATCATATATACCTCATCCCTTTTAATAGTATTGGCTTTCCTATGGACTCAAAAGTGATTTCTCACAAAATACAAAATGTAGTGTCTTGAAGCTTGATGTCTTGCCAATCCTATTACTTTCCTTCTTCTTCTCTCCTTGGGGATTCTCCACACATTCCAGCCAACTCTCTCTGTGGACTTCATCTTAAATAAACTAGGTAAAACTATTAGTCCAAGAGACAATGTATGTTGTCATGAATTATCAAAACCTCCAAGGGAGCATATGTGCTTTCAATCTCCCCCTTTTTGTTAATTGATGATAACATACAATGAAATCTTCAAACTTAGATTTGCAAGGATATTTGAAAGCTTTGAGAAACACATGACTAAGACAAACTCCCCCTAAATGTGTGCAACCCCTTTTTAAAGGATAGTTGCTTTGGAATGCATGAACACACACACAGTAGAAGGGACATGATAAGTCCTGTGTATCCTGGCTATCTGCATCAAAAAATGCAAATGAGGTATTTCCATGTTCAAGACTCTCTCTTGCAAAAAAATATGTGC
The DNA here is from genome assembly GCA_039707655.1 of Elymus sibiricus. Lineage (NCBI taxonomy): Eukaryota > Viridiplantae > Streptophyta > Magnoliopsida > Poales > Poaceae > Elymus > Elymus sibiricus. Next base: position 210,978,887 of record CM077665.1, on the reverse strand, counting down.
AAGAAACAAGAGATCATCTTGACCAAGGAAATGATGCATATACTTACCTTGAAGTCCTTGAGCATTTTAATCACTAGGAACACACTTGAGAAAACAATGTTAGAAAACAGAAGAGTATTCTACTTATTGAAATGCAAAAGAATTCAAATGTACCAAGATATGGAAGACATATAGAAGATAATGTTTCTTAAGATTGATATGTCTCCAAGAACATTTAGAACTTTCTCCCCTAAGTATGGATTTGCAAGTCTTCCTCTCCCCCTGAATCTTAACATGTAGATATTGGGAGTAGGTAGGGTGAGACAAGTCTAACATGAGATCATATATTCTCTATCCTTAAAATGATAGTATGAATTTGGTCTTCTCTCTCCCCCTTAATAAATATTCCTCCTCCTTGAGAGGCATAGGCTTTATATTCGTCCCCCTTCATACTTCTCCCCCTTTAATACCTTTAGTAAGCATGAGATTTGATAGTTCTCCCCCTTTAGCATTAATTTCCAAAAAGAGTCACAGGGTATGGGATCCTAGAGAGTAAGGATCATGGAGGTCATCGACTAAAGATGTCAAAAAGATGACAATAAACACAATTGATGGCAAAACTTGGTGACTCCGAGGCAAAGTGTATCAATAGAACCAATACGGAAAGATTAGGGTTCTGGGTAAAATTGGTACATTCAAAGAGTTTCATATTGGTGGTACCGAAGAATATCTTGGCAGTAAATCTGCATTATCGGTGGAACTGATTTTCCAAGCTCAGACAGACTGAACTTGCAAACAGAAACTTGGCAAAGTTATTCTTGACCATTTTGTTGATGAAAAAGATTTTCAGGAAATCTCAATTGATTCAAAATGATTTGCAATGAGTTTTTCAAAAATATTTGCAAGGAATTTTCAAAAAGATTTGCAATGAATTTTCAACTAGATGGAGATTGAGTGGTTCTAAGAAAGCAGGCAACTGAAAAATGATCCAAACAAGAAGCTTCATCTAGATGATCGATGGTCGGTGACTAGGTCACGTATATTAGAATATATTGACTTAGGAGCCAAGTAAGAATACTTGATCATAGGTCATACTCATCCTTTAAACACAAAATGGGGTTACCATTTTTTGTTTAAGCTTTTAAATGTTTTCGTATCACTTTGAACTGCTTTATCTCATGGCTTGGAGTAAAGCTTCTTCAAGGATATGAGCACATACCTTGGCGTGATGTAGATGGCATGGAGTGTAGGTGGACGTGTTGTGGATGCTCGAAGTTGATGAAGATCATCTTGAGTTGGGAGCAATCCTTCTTTTCTTTGAAGCTGGGTTCTCCCACAAGGGTTAGTCATGCAAGGAAGAACAAGACATATCCAAGTCACAAGAGTGAGATTTTCATTATATGTATGTCAAGGATATGGTTTGTGTTGTCTTCTTCCTTCATCACAATGAGGGTCTGTTGATACTCTGCCAAGACAAGATTGCTTTTGATAGTAGTTGTTGGCAATTTTCTAAAATGTAGTTCATCCAAGTACCTACAAAAGGTTAGATGCAATACAAGGGAGCATAGAATTCCAAGTTATAAGGTATTATCATGTCAATAGTATCAAGGAATAGTCATGTAAGCTCATGCCCTTGCAAGCATCCTAGTGAGTCTAGCTCAAGTTTGAAGCATCAAGGATGTTCAACTCACTCCTCAAGTGATAAAACACTTCCTCATCAAGAGGCTTAGTAAAGATATCGGCCAATTTCTTGTTGGTGCGAACATGTTTGAGATTAATGTCAACTTTAGCAACATGATCACGAATGAAATGATGTCGAACTTGAATATGTTTAGTTTGTGAATGTTGTACGGGGTTATGAGCAATCTTAATAGCATTCTCATTGTCACACAACAATGGAACATGTCTCACTTGGATTCCATAATCCTTAAGAGTTTGAGTCATCCATAGTAATTGAGCACAACATGATCCTGCGGCAATGTATTCCCCTTCAGCGGTAGATAGAGATACCGAGTTTTGTTTCTTGGATGACCAAGACACAAGATACCAAGAAATTGACAAGTACCGAGGTGGATTTTCTATCAACCTTATCTCCCGCATAGTCCGAGTCGGAATAGCCAACAAGGTTAAAAGAAGATCCCTTGGGATACCAAATGCCAAAGTTCGGTGTATGTATCAAGTATCTCACAATTCTTTTCACGGCCTTAAGATGAAACTCTTTAGGAGCAGCTTGATATAGAGCACACATGCACACACTAAGCATGATATCGGGTCGGGAGGCACATAGACATTGCAATGAACCGATCATTGATCGATAAACCTTTTGATCAACCGGTTTGTCCTCCTTCGTGAGGTAAACATGTCCACTAGTAGGCATCGGAGTTTTCATACCTTTACACTCTTGCTTGTTGAACTTCTTGATAAAGTCCTTGGTATACTTGGTTTGAGAAATGAATGTTCCTTCTCTCGTTTGCTTGATTTGCATGCCAACGAAAAATTTCAGCTCACACATCATGGACATCTCATATTTTTTGGACATCAACCTTCCAAATTTCTCACTAAAATGTGGGTTAGTAGATCCAAAGATAATATCATACACATAAGTTTGGCACACAAATAATTCACCATTGACTCTTTTTGTGAACAAGGTTACGTCAATTTTACCAATTTCAAAACACTTTTCAATAAGGAACTTCGTTAAGCATTTGTACCAAGCTCATGGGGCTTGCTTAAGATCGTAGAGAGCTTTACGAAGTTTATAAACATGATTAGGTTTCTTAGGGTTCACAAAGCCGGGGGGGTTGTTTAACACAAACTTCCTCCTCAATTTAACCATTTAGAAAAGTGCTTTTGATATCCATTTGGTAAAGAGTAATATCAGTGTGATTGGCATAAGTGAGAAGTATATGAATGGCTTCATGTCTAGCAGCGGGGGCATACCTCTCACCGTAGTCCATACCTTCGACTTGAGTGTAACCTTGAGCTACGAGACGTGCCTTGTTGCGTAGCACTTGACCATCTTCATCTTGCTTGTTCCGAAATACCCATTTTGTTCCGATGATGTTTTGCTCGTCATTGGGCTTCTCCACTAGTGTCCACTAGTCGACAACCCGTGCACCTGCACGCCTAGCTATTATCGGTATAAATAATTATTAATAAAGTCTATTATCATTTAAATGTAGGAGGTTAAATTTCCGATATGATAAAACTTGAAAAATACTAAGTTATGCAAAAATAGATAAAAATAATAATGAACACATGAATTATATGATTCATTTTTGGTTGGAGTGCGTCTGTTTTACATGTTCCGTAAACTTCTATCATTGGTCTAAATGAAACCTCCCTATAATAATTGGAGGATACAACTTCCTGAATTATATGCCATCTTTTGATCCATATGGTAAGGTACACATCTTCTTGACTAAGACAATTATACACACACACACACACACACACACACACACACATATATATATATATGTTCGATCCACATTGTAGCATATAAATATCACATCTCTATAAAATAAGGGCTAGTTTTTTCAAAGATGATGTTTATATAAAAAGAGTAGCATAATAAATTTATTCAAAGAGGCACCAAGTGTTGTCTAAAGATAGTTTTAGTGACACATAAGTGTTCCATTTAGTGATGGTTTCCATTATATAAGTGTCGTGGTCGGTATACATATGTACCACAATAATAGTGCTACTCTTATCATTTAAATATGGTTCTTCTTAATGCATCCAGAAGTGCTCCTGTCTCAAATTCTAAAAAAACTTCTATACTTAATTGAGAATGTGTCTATATATCATCTAGTTAGATAGTACAATATCTCGTAAAACTTGAAAAAAAATAACCCTATAAATTTATATTTTGGTAGATGTGGTTGTGAATATACCTATTTGAAAAACTATTAGCCCGCCTTGCCAGCCCTAGCACAAAATGGAATGATATTCTTTTCAGGCCTCAACTGATATTTTTTAGCAGGTCTATGTTCATATATCATTTTTGAATGTGCGACAAAATTTTATACTTGTCTAACGCTTAGGTGGTTTCACATATAAGTTAATGGCCTTGCTAGCAGTGATATATGTGATCCATTGGGGAGAGATTTATGTATGTGGGATTGATTTTATCCTGCTTTTTCAACCATAGTACAAAAAGCAATGATATTCCAACCCCCACGTAGTAACGCAATGATATTTGTTTAATTATATTACCTAATGGTTTAAGTTCATGTAATATTTTTATGCGTGACAATTTATGCATATCTTCCTTCTTGTGTACAGATTAGGTGATTTCACATATTAAATTAAAAACCTTGGCTAGAATAATATCTAGGAGCCATTAGGGAGATATTCATGTAGGTCTGTGTCTATTTTATTTTATTTCCACTGAGTCTTTCTTTACATGGGTTTTTTATTGAAACTTTTTTTACGTATGGATTGAGATTTTTTTTCAATCAAGTATATGTTTTTGAAAAAAAATAGGTATAGGGTTTCTTCTTAACGTGAGTCTTGTTTTTGTTTGTACGTGTCTCTTTTCTTTTTTCAAGTGGACATGTACATGGTTTTCACTTTGCTGGGAATTGGAACGCTGGCTCTATTTTTAACGTGAGGAGAAGTTATTTCATTTGTACGTATTCTTTTTTTCCATTTTTTCAAACGGGAGAAGGCACGCCATTTTTTGGCACTTTTATGTGGGGAATGATATGTCTTCCTTTTTAAACCATGGCGATGGACCTATTTAATGGCATTATGACTCTCTTTAATGTGATGTATTTTTTTAATAATGGGCAGTATCTCTCCTTTTTCTATTAAATAATCTTGGAGATGTGGAATAATGTGGAAGCTCTTTCTTTTAATGTGAGAAAATATATTTATTTGTACGTATCCTTCGGTTCCAAAAGCGAGAGGGCACCTGATTTTGTGAAACTTGGACGGGCTAGACGATTTTTTTAAGCCAGGATGACTCTTTTCTTATAGCGTTAGGACTCTTTTCTACATGTGATTTTTTAACTCCGCTATAGTTTTTTAGGCACGGTGTTCATCTTTTTTTAACACGCGACGTGTGCTAGTGGGAGAACATGATAGGACTCTACTTTTTTTCAACGGGACGCCGTATATTTTTTTGTAAGACAGATTGGATCGAGTCATCGTGTGTGACTTTTTTCTTTTCCTGATGGTACAAATTGTGTAATTTTTGGTCGTGTCAGGTTGTCCTTATTTTTTCATATAAAGCAACGTAAATTGTAGGGTTAAAATAGATCATTATATAAATTGAATGGTTCAGATATTTTTAATGATGTGGATTAACATGAAGGCTCGTATGGTGCATCCAATTAGTAAATATTAGATACTTCATTCCTCTCGAAGTTGTGTAGCTCTTCATGCATGGAATTCACCCAATCCGGGTCTTCAAGTGCTTCTTCCACCTTCATAGGCTCAATGCTAGATATAAATGAGTAATGCTCACAAAAATTAGCTAAACGAGTTTTAGAGCGAGTGATTCTCCCGGTTTGTATGTCGCCAAATATTTGCTCTAAGGGATGATTCTTGTTCACTCTTGCTCGAACTCATGGTAGCTTTTGCTTGTTCGATGGTGGAGCTTCATCATCATCATCATCATTTTCCTATTCAATGTTGGTGAAGGTGTCGTTTCCTTGAGGTGGTGGTGAAGGAGGTTGTGGTGGATCATAATGATGTACTTCTTCCTCCTCTTCATCTTGCCGTGTATCGCTTGTGGTTGCCTCCATGTCATTTTGTGGTTCGCCTTGACGTGAGGTAGGAGCTTCCACTTGTGTTGATGAAGTACTTTCCTTCACCTCCATGGGACGAATCTTGTCGATGGACAAGTCTTGAATGGCTTCCGAAGGTTCCTTATCTCCTACATCATTTGGCAATTTTTTGACTTGCGAACCATTACATTCATCAAACTTCACATCTACTATCTCTTCAACTTTTCGAGTGAAGTTGTTGTATACAAGGTAAGGGTGAGAGTTTGATCCGTAACCGAGTAGGAAACCCTCATGTGATTTCGGAGAAAATTTAGAACAACGATGCTTATCAAGAATGTAACACTTTGAGCTGAATACCCGAAAGTATCCAACTTGGGGCTTGTTACCGGTGAGTAGCTCGTATGCAGTTTCAATGAGAAGCTTGTGTAGGTAAAGTCGGTTTTGCCTCATGACTAAGTCAACATGACTCAAAAATTAGGGACAACAAAAAAAAATTATGTGCTTGTCATGCTTGACTTGATTGTTGATTGCTTGATTGCTTGCTCGTGCTTTAATTTGTAAAATTACTTCTACCCTCAAAACCCATCTCCTTGATCCAAAGCTTTGCCCAATGATCATGCCCTGTGTATACGACATAAAGCTATTTTTTTATAAAATATTGGCCAAAAAGCATTTATTTAACTTAGGTTTTGAAAAACCCCTGAGTTGAGGCTTGAACTACAAGTCCTTAAATTAAGGTATTTAAATTCTTTAAAATACTATATTTGAAACCTATTATATATAAGACTTCCCAAAACCACTAAATATTATTTACCTATTTTATTTAAAGGCTTTTTCTTAAGGCCATAAATGGTCTTTTATAGTGAAAATTATTTTTATGCTTTCAAAATATTTTAGAATATTTAGGGAAACTCAATGGACATATATGTTCCATATATAAGAGTTTCAACACATGGTCATGTTCAAAATATTGGACAAAATCCTCCAAAACCCTTTCTGCATATTTCAAGCATTTGAAATATTTCTATAAGAAATATTCTCAAATAAATCCAAGAAACTTCCAGAAGGTCACATATGCCTAATTTGATGACCTTGCCATGTTTCATCTCAATCTGAATCATTTTGGTTCACCAAAATATCCCAAAACCCTTTCTGTCCAACACCAAATTTGAGCAACTTTACATTATCAAGTTTCTTATCTTGTTCTCAAATTTTATGGGCATGCTCTAATCACCAAATGATGACACTACACCAAGTGGTGCATCCAGGAGATTAGCTTGGCATGACCAGATATATAGAAACCTGATTCTGTTGAATTCTAGGGTTTACCAAGTTTGCATTATCAACTTTCTTCAAATGAGCTGAGATCTTGTGATCAGGACCTATTGGACTTACCGTTTACCCATGGTAAATCTCAGGGCCATTGGATACCCCTAGATGCCCTAGGACAACATCAAACACCTTCAGCCATAAGCTTGTGGACAAGCTAAGTTCACCCAAAAAGATTCTCCTTGCCTCTAACTTTTTACCACAACATATTCTAACCCCCTTCTACCTCCAGTAACTTTTCCATTGCCTCTGCTCAATCATTTGGGGGGTAACTCCCTCATTTTCCCTTTCTTTTTACCATGGGAGCACCTCTCCTTCCTCTCTCCCATTATTCTATTCATGCAAATGCCCCCAAGTATTTCCACAGCACCTCTAGTATACTGATGCATCTTGCCACACCCAAAATGGCATGCTCATATGGAAAATATGAGCAAATCATCCTAACCTAGTTTATGGCAACAAATATAGCTTTGTACTACAAGTACCCTATTCACTTATCTCCCTGAGCTGAAACTTGGTGGTCATGTAGTCCTTCCATACCTAAGGACACTGGACAAGGATTTGTTCCAAATGGCCTACAGTAAAAACCCCTTAGATGGGCCTCAAGTTTGCTGCTGCAAACTTGCCCTCTATAAAAATCCCATCTTCACTGCTCCTACTACTTCCAAACTTCACAAGTACCCCCTAGCATGCGTGCCTTACACGCTAGACAACTTTGTCCGACCAAAATGATGCTCTGGACATGCATTGGCGTGGTGACCATGCAGTTGACATGCAGAAACGGTGCTCTGCCACTCGGCGCTGCCCTGTAGCTCGCGTCTGGGATCAACAGGGCATCCATGCGTGCCTGGAACCCTCTCCCAGCCTCCCATGCCCCTCCCCGAAACCAGGATGCAGCCAAGGGAGCCCAGGCACGCGCGTGCTCGGCGCCGAGGGCAACCGAGGCACACCCTAGCTCCTCCACTCATCGCCCCTGTCAAAAAAGCCTCCCCAAGCTCCCTGGTTCTCCTAGTCCACCCCTCACCCTCACAGTACCTCCTTGACCACCCCAAGCTCTCCCCGCGCCATATCCCTTCGTCCATGGCTAGAAATGCCGCCGTACGGCCCGGTCAAATTAGAACTCCCCGGTGCCCCTTTCTCCCTCCTAACCACGGCAGAAGACCCACACGACACCTACAATCCACCCCTCAACCCCCATCCCTGCTCCCCTCAATCGTGGTGGGAGAACCCTTCGTCGTCGGCGGCCACCCCCGCGGCCGTCCGATCCCCCACCGTTGGGCCTCTCTCCGGTGGGCGTGCATACCTTAGATGGGTGCAGCTCGTCGCCCGGAGTACTCCGATGGCCGCACTGCCCGAACTGGTGGCTAGGAGCGCTGGCGAGTGGCGTCGGCGTCGCCCCTGACCGGGCGCAAAGGCACCCGCGGGAGGACAAGGACGAACCTGCCAGCGGGCCCCGTCTTTCGGCCGGCCAGCGAGGCTGACAGGTGGGCCTCGCCGCTTAAGTGGAAACAGACTGGCCTCGGTGTTGCCTTCACTCGGGGAAAACGTATTTCCCCAAGTGCGCCATCGACGTGGCCTTCCGTGCGCGCGGCTGAGCAGCTGGGCCAGCCCAGTCCTTATCCTGCGCCCTGTGCGTACTTTAGCCCAATGGGTAAGCTTTTTCCATTTTCTGTTTATACGGAAATTTGTAAAATCTCTAGGAAAATCATATTAACTCCAAATTTTATGATTCAAAGTTCTAGGTGTTCCTAAAATCATATCCTATCCAATTCCAAAAAAATTTCCTCTACTTTTCAAATTTAAATTGAAATTTGAACCTCCCAAGGACCCCTTTCTAAATCTCTAGAGCATTCATCTTAGCTTCAAATTTGATGATTCAAGTTTCCAGAGACTCGAAAAATCTTTCTAGCAATGGATAACATTTTTCCTATGCTATATTCTGCTAGACCAAAGAAATAACCATGTTTTCCATTATTCCATCTTAGGAAATTCATACGAAATACATCCCAACTCAAAACCCAGTGAAACCACTTTCATAAATTCTTCTAAAATCATGCCCTATTTGACGAGTGCATCCACTCATTTTTATGAAAATATTTTCTGTAGACTTCTTGCAGAATCATTAATCCCTTCATTTCCACCTTATTGGCCTATTCAAAAATCTTTGTTGATCCAAATCTAGTAGGGCAACTTTAGGTATTTTTCTTATGACCAGGGACACCCAAGAAAAATAGAAATTCCTATTTTTGCACTCTTTTATTTCTTTGCTTTTTGGGGTTGCTTATTGTTGTTGTTTCCAACGGTAGTTGATGAAGTAGACAGAGTGCTCGGAGGTGGACGAGAAGCTTGTGAAGACCTCGAAGACTTTGCTGAGCCAAGCAAGCAGCCCTTTGACCATGTTGATGAAACCCCTGTTATATGCTTGGCATATAGAACTTTATTTCGTTGCATCAACAGCATGATGATGTGGAACAACCTTGCTGGGTTGGTCTCTGATGCATTCCTTGTTGATACTTGCATTGTGCATGACCCTACCTTTCTATGAGGGTTAATTATGCGGGTGGGAAGTAGATGGGATGCTATGTAGTTGCTACGCAAGTGGCACGGGGATATGCATTGAGGTGGAAAACAAATGTTTACCAAAGACCTATTCGAAAACCCCATCGGGTGCCACTAATGCCCGGGGGAGATGGTGTTGATCTAGGTAACCACTTGATAAAGAAGTGGTGTACCGAGGCAAGTTGTGTGTGTGTGTTTTTGAAAATGGTTTAGATTTAAGATTTGTCGACCATCCCAACCTTACATGTACAACCACTCTACCCCTATATGGGAAGGGGCTTTGTTGATTACTTTGGTCGATGCTAGCAGAGAGCCCGTGTTACTAGTGGCGGGAGAGTATGAGTTACTCTCTCGATGCGGGGTCGTGCCAGGTAGGGCGACCATGCACTGTTTTTACAGACACCGGGCATACCGTTGTGTCTCTTCATAGATGGTACAATGATTGAGCGAGTCTCATGTGATGTACATCATGAAGACATAGAACAATGAGTGGACTCTTTGTTTAGTGTCATCAAGGGAAAGGCATTGTTCGGGTGCTTACCTTGGGTATGTAATATACCGCGAGTCGTGGATGACACGGAAGTTCCCTGAGTCTTGTGGGTAAAGTGCGCGACCTCTGCAGAGTGTAAAACTATTCGAATAGCCGTGTCCACGATCAAGGACGGTTGGGTGGTGCTGCTTAGACTATGTCCAGATGTTTTTCCAAAACTTGGTGTGTGTGTGTGCGTGTGTGACAAGGAGGTACTTGACCTAAGTCGGATGTCTTGTTGAATGATTCAACATGTGATGTTCATACCTTGCTTACTTTGATATCTGTAACCCGTTCATATGGATATCTTCAACCTATTGATGCATAGTTGGTAGGACATGATATTGCACTCAAAATTAGCTTTCTGCAAAACTACCTACTTAGTGCTATACCATGCATTGTTTTACCTTGTCCACACATGGGTTGCTTGTGAGTACATTCAAAGTACTCATTGGCTTGCCACTAGTTATTTTATTGGCCATGCATGAAATAAAAGGATACAATGGAGAGTACGATGGTGAAGAACATCCGAGATAGGACGCTTCCCAGTCAGAATGCATGTAGGGTTAAGGCAGATGGCATGAGTTCACGCTATCGTTGAGGATTTCCGCTGCGAGTTTATGAAGACTTGCCCGTAAAGGCCATATTCGAGTACAAACGGTACGTAATGGATGTAAGACTCTTGCTATTCAGTTTTTGTGTGTTCAGTGTGCATTGATCTTTGGGATCACTGTGCACGTACATTCGGTGATCACGACTTATGAGTTGGGGTCGCCACAGAGCTGGTATCAGAGCCATCCCGATTGTAGGAAGCCTTAGTTAGCATGGACGTTAGTTAGGAAAAAACTATTTTTCCAGACCCTTCAGACCACTTGCAAGAATCCCTATATTCTTACCTCTTCTAAGTTTCAAAGAAACAGAAGATTTTTGCCTTGCCACTTCCACCATTTTTTCTCTTGACTCTCCTCATCTGCTTCTTGAAAAATTTCACAAATGGTAGCTAGTACCCTTATGCCCGTGACCACTGGATTCTTGAAATCCTTGTGTGTAACCTGGAAGGAAGCCACCTTGCCAGACATATGCCCACATATCATAAACACAAGTTGGCGACACCACGGCAAGACAACACCAACAGGAGATACCTTCTCGAGGAATGAAGACGTCAATACTTGGAAGATGGTGAGACCCTCGACACTGCCCTAGGATGATGCAACCTTGGCCTACGATGATCGGGGAATAAGACATGCAAGACCATGATATACATTGCTAATAGAGAAATGATACGTCTCCAACATATCTATAATTTTTGCTTGTTCCATGCTCCGTGAAGTCAGTCTGAACGGGCTCCGTGGAAGCTACGCTGCTTCTCCGCTGAGATGGCAGGGTAGCTTCTGGGGTAGCTTCGTGCCGCTGAGATAATTGGCCGGCAGCTCGTTGGCTCTCAGCTTCCTCTAGCTTTTGTAGTCTTGCACTCATCTTCTGCATGTCGCTCAGCTCCGCTTTCCTCTTTCTCTCCCGGCTTCTGTAACCGCCTGCGTCGGGAAACCCAAACTTCCACGGAACGGAGCCTGGAGTGCCTCGTGTTCGTCCAGGGTGCTTAGCATTCCCTAGGGCCTCAGTCAGCTCGTCCTTCTCTCTGTCGGGAATGAACGTCCCTTCCTGCGCTGCGGTGATATACTTCTGAAGCTTCGTGACGGGTATTGCAAGTTGCTCTTCCGTCCAACGGCACTTCCCTGTTTCAGGGTCCAAAGTTCCCCCAACCCCGAAGAACCAAGTCCTTGAACGGTCTGGCCATTTCAATGTCTCTGGTTCGACCCCTTTAGCAATCAGGTCATTCTCAGCTTTGTCCCACAACGGCCGGGCTTTGAGGTAGCCACCTGACCCCGTGTGATGGTGATACTGCTTCTTTGCAGCGTTGTTCTTGTTTGTCTCTGACATTTTCTTACTCTTGTCTGATGTCTTGTAGGCCACAAATGCGGGCCAGTGATCTCTTATCTTCTCAAATCGGCCGATGAATTCTGGAGTCTCACCTTTGTTGACAAACTTTGATTTCAACTCCTTCTTCCACCTCCTGAATAGATCTGCCATCTTCTTAAGAGCACACGCCTTTACCAGTGGCTCTATAACGGGCTTATTCGGATCCTCCTCTGGCGGTAGGGTGAAATTTGCCTTCAGCAAGGTCCAAAGATCATCTTTTTGTCTATCGGTGACATAATCACCTTCAGGGGCGTCGTCCTTAGGCTTATTCCATTGCTTGATGCTGATCGGGATGTTGTCCACTGAGAAGAAAATGCGTCCTTGGTCCGCTTGGGTTCAATCGGTAGGCCATCGTCCGCGAGTGCTGTGATCGTGAACCTTTCATCCTTGCGCAACCTCTTCTTCGGGCCTCGTCTCGTTACCGAAGTTTGGCTCGATCCGGAGGGCTATAAAAGAAGAAAGAAGAGTTAATATATGTACATACCAAAACAATTAATGCATCAATTAGCTAGTCAGCACCTCCGGAGCCATCATGATCATGTCATCGGAGCCATCATGATCATGTCCTTCCTCCTCCATTGTTCCATCGGTGTCGTTGAGAAACGACAAGACAGCATCACCTCCGGCGAGGATTATCTCCCCCAACAACTGTTCTTGTTCCAAGTCTCTTTGATCCATAGTTTCTGCAAATATTACAACATGGCAATTAATATACAAACATGAATGTCCGACGTCCGGACCGCCTCTCTCATGAATGTCAAACAAGGGATTCTCTTAACCTTTAAGGGATTTAATTAACAAAATGGCGCCATTCTGGATGTGCAGAAAATGGTCCATATTTTTCCTGATCTCATCTACCCTTCTATATGTCACGTTGTCTAGTGTCAAAGGATTCAAGAAAACCAAGGCTTCATCATTAGCCGGAAGTAACAGGCGCATAATGGTACGAAGCTCTAAAAATTGTTTTGGAACGGAGTCCCGGATAGGATAATTAATTAGCTTTTTGGTACAAAGTTCAGCAAGAGCCTTCCGAATATCGCTATTTGGAAGGCCTTTGCTGAAATTCGTACCAAAAAGCAAATTATTCTATCCGGAACTCCGTTCCAAAACAACTTTGAAGAGCTTCATAGCATCATACGCATGTTACTTCCGGCTAATGATGAAGCCATGGATTTCTTCAATACTTTGATAGACAACGTGACATATAAAGAATATATATAGATGAGATCAAAAAAAATTGGATCAACTTGTGCACATCCATAATGGGGGCATTCTTGATAAATCTATGTTACCGGAGTTATCTATGTTACCGGAGGGGGTAGACGACAACGACGCTCACCCCTCATGTCATGTCCGACGTCCCCCCTCATGTCGAAGTTATCGGGGAGGGGGTAGACGACAACGACGCTCACCCCTCATGTCCGACGTCCGACGTCCCCCCTCATGTCATGTCAGACGTCCCCCCTCATGTCATGTCGGACGTCCCCCCGTCATGTCGAAGTTACCGGAGTTTTCTTCTAGGGGTTTGGCTGACCTCGAGAGTTTGTCAGGTAGGGGAGGGGGGGTAGGAGATCGACAATGCTTTTTTCTAGGGTTTGCGTGGCCTCGAGAGTTGGTCGCCCGATATGTCCGAAGTCCCCCCTCATGTCGAATTTACCGGAGTTTTCTTCTAGGGGTTTGGGTGGCCTCGAGAGTTTGTCGGGTAGGGGCGGGAGGGGGTAGGAGATCGAGGGCGACGGCGGCATACATACATATAGCCACATACATACATGGAAAAAAATGCTATGAACAAAAAAATGCTATGAACAAAAAAACATCATATATACATCCATCCATACATACATATAGCCACATACATATATACATTATATATGAACAAAAACATGCTATGAACAAAAAAACATCATATATACATCCATCCATACATACATATAGCCACATACATATATACATTATATATGAACAAAAACATGCTATGAACAAAAAAACATCATATATACATCCATCCATACATACATATAGCCACATACATATATACATTATATATGAACAAAAACATTCATCATATAAAAAAACAACATATATATATAAAAAAAATTGCACAGAGCAGGGGCGGCGGCGGCTCACAGCGGGGGCGGCCGGCGAAGGTGACGGCAACGGCGGGGGCGGCGAGGGCGCCGGCGACGGCGACGGCGGGGGCGGGCCGGGGCAGGGGCGCGCTCGGGGGCGGGGCAGGGGCGTGGGCTCGGGGGCGGGGCAGGGCCGCGTGCTCGGGGACGACGACGGCGACGGCGACGGCGACGACGGGGCAGGGGCGTGGGCTCGGGGGCGGGGCAGGGCCGCGGGCTCGGGGACGGCGACGGCGACGGCGACGGCGACGGCGACGACGGGGCAGGGGCGTGGGCTCCGGGGCGGGGCAGGGCCACGGGCTCGGGGACGACGACGGCGACGGCGACGGTGACGACGGGGCAGGGGCCTAGCGATGGCGACGGCGTGGTCGGTGGATTGCATCGGGGCAGCCTGGCGGCGTTGAGGAGGTCGGCGTCGTCGGGCGAAGTGGCGATGAAAACTGTGAAATTTCACAAGTGCTGGTTATATACACTCAGCATTGGTCCCGGTTGGTGGCACCAACCGGGACCAATGCCACCCTTTAGTCCCGGTTGGTGCCACCAACCGGGACCAAAGGTCTCTTTTCGTCAGCCCAAAGGGCGGGAAGCAGAGACCTTTGGTCCCGGTTGGTGGCACCAACCGGGACTAAAGGGTGGCATTGGTCCCGGTTGGTGCCACCAACCGGGACCAAAGGTGGGCATTGGTCCCGGTTGGTGCCACCAACCGGGACTAAAGGGTGGTGCTGCCCGGGGCCAAAAGTTTAGTCCCACCTCGCTAGCTGAGAGGGCTCGAGAGTGGTTTATAAGCGCTGCTGCGCTAGCCCTCTCGAGCTCCTCTCAACAGCAGGCTTACGGGCCTAATCTCACACACCTCTGCCTGTGGACCTTCTGGGCCTTCTGCGGGCCTGAATCCTGGCCCAACTAGATGGTTGGGTTTCTAGTCGTATTCAGGCCGTGGTGGCCCACTAGGCGGCATTTTTTTTAATTTTTTTCTAATTTTTTTGTTTTCTTTTTTGCTTTATTTATTTTCTTTTGTTTCTACTTACAGTTTTTTAGTGATTCTTTTTGCTTTTAGGTCACAAAAATTATAAACTTTCTGTTAGTGCCATTAGTTTCCAAATTTGAATAGTTTAAATTTGAATTCTTTTAAATTGGTGTGAATCACTAGTTTGTGAATAACTTTACTATAAATATAGATTTTTGAGTGATTCTTTTTCCTGCTATTTAATATTACTGTGTTTTATCATTATATTCAATTTGGTAATTTTTAGGTAATTTTAAATGTCTGTTTTAACCAAAAACAGATTTTGTTATTTTAGTTTGCTATTAAAGTTTCTAAAAAAATTCTTTATGAAAATTCTTTTTGCTATTAATGTTTTGAACAAAAAATACTTTGATAACTTTAGTTGCATAAATTTTATATAATTTTAGTTTCATAAATACTAGAGGTTTATAAAATATTTTTAGTTGATTCCTTTTGCTATTAGAGTTTTATAAAAGCTTTTTAGTTGATTCTTTTTGCTATTGAAGAATATTATAGTTTTATTTTAGTTGATCATAACAGAATTTTTTAATTAATTATTTTTAGTTCATTATTTTTGCTATTAGAGTTTCATAAAGGTTTTCTAGTTCATTCTTTTTGCTATTAGTTCATTCTTTGAGCTAAATGACCCTGAAATTGAAAAGCACTTCAAATGAACTCTGAAAAGGTTGAAAGTTGGCATGGTATCATCATTACACCCACATAGCTTGTTCTAAAAAGTTGAGAGGGTTACGGCAAAAACTGGATGCACTTCATGTACAAAATGGACAATCTCTTTCGAAGTATCAGGGTTTCGGACGAAAACTCATCTGTTACAAAGGGATTTCATTTTTTTGAACTTATTTGAACTCCAGACTTTTTGTGTGTTCAAAATGCACCATTCAAAGCCACATCATCAATTTTCAACCCTTTCTGACTTCATTTCCTATTTTTCATGCATTTACTGATTTTTTAAGCTAAATGACCCAGAAATTGAAAAGCACTACAAATGAACTCTGAACAGGTTGAAAGTTGGCATGGTATCATCATTTCACCCACATAGCATGTGCTAAAAAGTTGAGAGGGTTACGGCAAAAACTGGATGCACTTCGTGTACAAAACGGACAATCTCTTTCGAAGTATCAGGGTTTCGGATGAAAACTCATCTGTTACAAAAGGCATTTAATTTCTTCACATGTAACTGCAATGATATAGTTGTGGAGAGAAAGTCTTCACTTTTTCTTCGCTTGTGTCCGTTGCTTATTGCGCCGTAACAATGGATAATCTTCATCGTTTAACAGGGTGCTTGGGTCAGCCTTGACTTTGAAGGGAGGAATTTCATGAAACTTTTCATAATCTTCAGACATGTCTGTCTTGCCCTCCAATCCCACGATGTCTCTTTTTCCTGAAAGAACTATGTGGCGCTTTGGCTCATTGTATGATGTATTCGCTTCCTTATCTTTTCTTTTTCTCGGTTTGGTAGACATGTCCTTCACATAGAAAACCTGCGCCACATCATTGGCTAGGACGAATGGTTCGTCTGTGTACCCAAGATTGTTGAGAGCCACTGTTGTCATTCCGTACTGTGGGTCTACCTGTACCCCGCCTCCTGACAGATTGACCCATTTGCACTGAAACAAAGGGACCTTGAAATCATGTCCATAGTCAAGTTCCCATATGTCCACTATGTAACCATAATATGTGTCCTTTCCCCTCTTGGTTGCTGCATCAAAGCGGACACCGCTGTTTTGGTTGGTGCTCTTTTGATCTTGGGCGATCGTGTAAAATGTATTCCCATTTATCTCGTACCCTTTGTAAGTCAATACAGTCGAAGATGGTCCCCTGGCCAACGAGTACAGCTCATCAGAAACAGTGTTGTCACCCATGAGACGTGTTTGCAACCAACTGCCGAAAGTCCTGATGTGTTCATATGTAATCTAGTCGTCACACTGCTTCGGGTGTTTGGAGCGCAGAATATTCTTGTGTTCATCGACATACGGGGTCACCAAGGTAGAATTCTGTAGAACTGTGTAGTGTGCTTGAGACCAAGAATGCCCGTCCCTACATATTATTGAGTCCGCTCCTAGCGTGCCTTTTCCAGTCAGTCTCCCCTCATACCGCGATTGAGGGAGACCAATCTTCTTAAGGTCAGGAATGAAGTCAACACAAAACCCAATGACATCCTCTGTTTGATGGCCCATGGAGATGCTTGCTTCTGGCCTAGCGCGGTTACGAACATATTTCTTTAAGACTCCCATGAACCTCTCAAAGGGGAACATATTGTGTAGAAATACAGGGCCCAGAACGACAATCTCGTCGACTAGATGAACTAGGACGTGCGTCATGATATTGAAGAAAGATGGTGGGAACACCAGCTCGAAACTAACAAGACATTGCACCAAATCACTCCTTAACCTTGACAGAATTTCTGGATCGATCACCTTCTGAGAGATTGCATTGAGGAATGCACATAGCGTCACAATGGCTAATCGAACGTTTTCCGGTAGAAGCCCCCTCAATGCAACCGGAAGCAGTTGCGTCATAATCACGTGGCAGTCATGAGACTTTAGGTTCTGGAACTTTTTCTCTGCCATATTTATTATTCCCTTTATATTCGACGAGAAGCCAGACGGGACCTTCATACTGAGCAGGCATTCAAAGAAGATTTCCTTCACTTCTTTGGTAAGAGCGTAGCTGGCAGGACCTTCATACTGCTTTGGATGCATGCCGTCTTTTTCATGCACACGTTGCTGTTCCTCCCGTGCCTCCGGTGTATCTTTTGTCTTCCCATACACTCCCAAGAAGCCTAGCAGGTTCACGCAAAGATTCTTCGTCACGTGCATCACGTCGATTGCAGAGCGGACATCTAGGTCTTTCCAATAGGGTAGGTCCCAAAATATAGATTTCTTCTTCCACATGGGTGCGCGTCCCGCATCGTCAGTCGGAACAGATAGTCCGCCAGGACCCTTTCCAAAGATTACTTGTAAATCATTGACCATATCAAGTATGTGATCACCAGTACGGAGGGCGGGCTTCTTCCGGTGATCTGCCTCACCTTTGAAATGCTTTCCTTTCTTTCGACATTGATGGTTGGTCGGAAGAAATCGACGATGCCCCAGGTACACATTCTTCCTGCATTTGTCCAAATATATATTGTCGGTGTCATCTAAACAGTGTGTGCATGCGTGGTATCCCTTGTTTGTCTGTCCTGAAAGGTTACTGAGAGCAGGCCAATCGTTGATGGTTACAAACAGCAACGCATGTAGGTCAAATTCCTCCTGTTTGTGCTCATCCCACACACGTACACCTTCTCCATTCCACAGCTGTAAAAGTTCTTCAACTAATGGCCTTAGGTACACATCAATGTCATTGCCGGGTTGCTTAGGGCCTTGGATGAGCACTGGCATCATAATGAACTTCCGCTTCATGCACAACCAAGGAGGAAGGTTATAGATACATAGAGTCACGGGCCAGGTGCTATGATTGCTGCTCTGCTCCCCAAAAGGATTAATGCCATCTGCACTTAAACCAAACCATACGTTCCTTGCGTCACCTACAAAGTCCCCCCACCTTCTCTCGATTTTTCTCCACTGCGACCCGTCAGCGGGTGCTCTCAACTTCCCGTCTTTCTTACGGTCTTCTTTGTGCCATCGCATCAACTTGGCATGCTCTTTGTTTCTGAACAGACGTTTCAGCCGTGGTATTATAGGAGCATACCACATCACCTTGGCAGGAACCCTCTTCCTGGGGCGCTCGCCCTCAACATCACCAGGGTCATCTCGTCTGATCTTATACCGCAATGCACCGCATACCGGGCATGCGTTCAAATCCTCGTACTCACCGCGGTAGAGGATGCAGTCATTAGGGCATGCATGTATCTTCTGCACCTCCAATCCTAGAGGGCATAGAACCTTCTTTGCTTCGTACGTACTGCCGGGCAATTCGTTATCCTTTGGAAGCTTCTTCTTCATTATTTTTAGCAGCGAACTAAATCCCTTGTCAGATACACCATTGTCTGCCGTCCATTGCAGCAATTCCAGTGTGGTACCGAGCTTTCTGTTGTCATCTTCGCAATTTGGGTACAACCCTTTTTTGTGATCCTCTAACATGCGATCGAACTTCAACTTCTCCCTTTCACTTTCGCATTCTCTCTGTGCATCAACAATGACCCGGCGAAGATCATCATCGGGCACATCGTCTGGTTCCTATTGATCTTCAGCTTCCCCCATTGCAGCATCACCGTATTCAGGGGGCGGGTAGTTGTCATCATCCTCTTCTTCTTCGTTGTCTTCCATCATAACCCCTCTTTCTCCGTGCTTGGTCCAAACATTATAGTGTGGCATAAAACCCTTCTCAAGCAGGTGGAAGTGAAGGGTTTTAGAGTTGGAGAAAGCCTTCGTATTCTCACAGACACTACATGGACAATGCATAAAACCATTCTGCTTGTTTGCCTCAGCCGCTTCGAGAAAATTATGCAGGCCCTTAATATACTCGGAGGTGCATCGGTCACCGTACATCCATTGCCGGTTCATCCGCGTGCGTTATATAGTTCTTATTATTGAACAACATATAACTCTCTAGAGCATCTAATTAAAACACACAATTAAGAACTTTTTTCTTTTAGAAAGAAGATAAGAAGAGGCTAACCACGGTGTTGCCGGCGCCGAGATGGGCGCGGGCGATCGACGGTGGTGAGGACGGGGACGGGACAGGACGGACCGCCAAACCTAGACAAATCTTGAGGAAAATGGAGCTTGGACAAGGAGCTTCGAGAGGAGAAAGCTTAAGTGTGGCTCGGGCATTTCATCGAACACCTCATGTGCATAGGAGGTGAGCTAGAGCACCACAAAAGCTCTCCCACGGCCGGGCAAAAAAACAGAGCAATGCGGGGGCTATATATAGGCCAACCATTGGTCCCGGTTCCAGCTACAAACCGGGACCAATGGTTGTGGTCCAGGAGCGAGGCACATTGGTCCCGGTTCGTGGTAGGAACCGGGACTAAAGGGGTCACCTTTAGTCCCGGTTCCAGCCTCAAACCGGGACCAATGGTTGTGGGCCAGGAGCGAGGTGAATTGGTCCCGGTTCGTGTCTAGAACCGGGACAAAAGGGGTCCGACGAACCGGGACCAATGGCCCACGAGGCCCGGCTGGCGCCCTGGCCTCACGAACCGGGACCGATGCCCCCATGGGTCCCGGTTCGTGAGTGAACCGGGACTAATGGGCTTCTCAGGGGTGGACCGATGCCCTGTTTTGTACTAGTGTAACCATGTGCTTAACATACGGTTTTACGAGAGAACACTGGATAAGCTTCGATAACCTTGGTTTATCATTGGGTTTCATCATGGGACTAGTGATCCTAGTGAACAGACACATTACATCCCTAAGACAGCATTTGAACTAACGATGCCATAGGGAAGATCATTTTGAGGGTACATGATTAATAGACTGATGATTGGATGTGACTATAATAGATGTCTGGAGGATATAGCTTAGCCCCTTTGGTGGATTACAAAACTTTCATGAGGGTAGGTGAACTTGGTGGATCAAGTTGATAGAGTAGCATAACTTACTTCTCCCTTAAGTAAATTGGATTAGGTTGGGCAATTATGATCCCAAGCTGAAATTCTTGGATGAGTAAGAATTTGACTTGAACATATGATTTTGATAGGGGATTGGTGATATTATGATAGAGACTAGAGTAACAACTTGGAATTCTTACTAGATGTGAGCTTTGGATTTAAATAGGTGATCCTAATAGAGTGTCGATGATGATAAGACTACATGGTTTAGAGTAAATTGGATTTAGTCTGATGGTCTCGATCTTGATACAATGTTCTTGATAGTAGATAAGCTAGGAGCACAGGATTGTTATCCGATTCGATTCGAGAATCTTTATGCACCTAACATTGGAGTTTACTAGGTCATCATGATGGGAATTGGTGGATATTCTACGATGAGATAGTCCTTTCTAGGATTGGGAATTATAGGAAGTCTAGAGGATAGATGGAACAATCACTAGTATTAGATCTATAGCAGTAATGGATCATGTGACATTGGATGGTATTCGTGGATCGAATAAACTGGATTCGTAAGAAGGAAACAAGATCTTGGATTGGTATATTACGCGTTTCCTTGGCATAGAAATGCAGTACCTTAGACCTTGGATGGGTTAGTAGATCACTTGGATTTATAGTTTCACAATCAAGCTTAGCAGCTTGTAGGCCTTCCCGAGGATTTTGACATAGGGATACATATGAGTTAGCTATAGTATACATATGAGATTTTGGTTTATTCCTTGTCTCTAAACCTTGGAGTTGAATAGCATGAGTGATGTTGAGTTGACTTGTATGAAATAATACCTTCAATGATAAAGAATGATTTTGCTTGGAGTAACCGATAGGACTATTGGCATCTAAGAACTGTGCTCAAGGATAAGGTGATAGACATTCACTCACAACCAAAGATCTTTGAAACCCCGAAGCTTTACCAAGCCATAACACGGTCGGAATGTGACCATAGGCTCTGGCTCAATGTCAAAAGACTATGGTCGATATTCCACCTCGACCACCACCAATCATGTTCATAAGGAAGGTGGACACGAAGATTTAGATTACGACGGACCACAAACCCCTTGACAAGTGACCATCCGGAGCAAACAGCCGATCCTCTCACATATCCCATGAACAATGTGTTTGTGTGATACTTGGGGAAATATGTTGTTGTCCTCACACATGACATACTTATTTACCCAATAAGAGAAAAAGAACACCTTAGTCCTAACTGGATAGGCCCCAGGAGCCCGTTTGCCAAGTTTCTCAAGTGTAAGGTTTACCTTGAAGAAGAAGGACTCCTTGAAGTACTCTCCCTGCAACAGAAGACAATCTTACCCAAGCAAGATGAAGAACCACTACGGTTGGGAAACCACGACGAAGAAGAAGAAGCAAGAGAAGTCAACCACCGCTCCTCTACCAGCTACATCAGCTAGACTATCTCAAGGAGCACCGACATTCAAGCACGATGAAGCCATTGGACATCAAGAGAAATTAAAGAGCCCCCTTGTTTTAAGTAGCCACCTATCAGTTCCTGGCTAGGAAGGAACCGAGAAGTTGATAGCACCCCTCCCCACTTTTATGGTGCACGATACGCATGACGTCCCTACTCTCTTCAGATGCCTGGAACGGAGTGGATCGACTGTCATTACTTCGTTACTAACCCCTTTTTGGTCCAATCGAGGTCGTGATCCTGACTGGGCCATGGTGAACCACCCAGCGAAGACAGTCCTCCCCACTTGTCGAAACCTCAGACCATGAAGACTAGATGGCTGATCTATACTTTTGAATAGTCAGCTTATTTAAAATCTCCGTTAAACCTTCTTAGAGGAAGGAACCCATTTAGCCACCCGAACTCTAGGCTTAGTCTTAGGGACGAGACTCAACCCAAGCCCTTACCATAGATGGCTACAGAGAGACAAGTAGACCAAACACTCGAAGACCTGCTAGAAACGCGCGTCCGTGATGATGAAGACAAATGGCCGAAGATGAATGAAGAACATACCTGGGCAACTTACTCAAGCAGAAGTTCTCGGCGAGAAGCCTACGATGACGCGCTTCAACACTCTCAAGAATGATGACCACCTGCGACTGAAGATCTCCTTCTTTAAGGAAGATATAGACTTCCCCATTAACAAGAAGCTACACCAAGACTCAACCCTTCTAATCTAGCACGAGACATCTAGATGTCACTAACCAACATGATTAACCCCAGGACCAGCACACCAACACACTACCTTGCCATGTATTTCGACTTTGGAATACACACGCAAGCCAAACGCTTACCCGGACCATGTTCATCGAGCCCTTGACCTTTAGTCAAACCTAACTTATCACGCGAACCCCGTTCACCCTCAGATGAAGTCAATGATGCATATGAGGCTGTATCATAAGGCACATCAAGATCCAATGGAGCAATCACATCGAAAAAGACGACACATGGGAACGTGAAGACTATCTCAGGCCCGGATTTCTATATCTCTTCAACGCCTACCCTAGGAATCTCGGGGACGAGATTCTTGTAAGGGGGGGTAAGTCTATCACACCCTGTGTTTTTCCTCATGACTAAGTTAACATGACTCAAAAATTAGGGCCAAAAAAAACTTTTTGTGTGCTTGTGATGCTTGACTTGATTGTTGATTGCTTGTTTGCTTGCTTGTGCTTTAATTCGTAAAATTCCTTCTACTCTCAAAACCCATCTCCTTGATCCAAAACTTTACCCAATGATCATGCCATGTGTATAGGACATAAAACTATTTTTTTATAAAATATTATTTTGGCCAAAAAGCATTTATTTAACTTAGGTTTTCAAAAAACCCTGAGTTGAGGCTTGAACTACAAGTCCTTAAATTAGGGTATTTAAATTCTTTAAAAAACTATATTTGAAACCTATTATATATAAGACTTCCCAAAACCACTAAATATTATTTTTAAAGATTATTTTCTTATTTATTTAAAGGATTTTTCTTAAGGCCAGAAATGGTCTTTATATGGAAAAAATATTTTTATGCTTTCAAATATTTGAGAAAATTTAGGGAAGCTCGGTGGACATATATGTTCCATATATAAGAGTTTCAACACATGGTCATGTTCAAAATACTGGACAAATCCCTCCAAAACCTTTTATGCATATTTCAAGCGTTTGAAATATTTCTAAAAGAGATATTCTCAAATAAAGACCATGGCAAGTTTCATCTCAATCCCAATCATTTTGGTTCACCAAAATATCCCAAAACCCTTTCTGTCCAACACCATATTTGAGCAACTTTACATTATCAAGTTTCTTATCTTGATCTCAAATTTTATGGGCATGCTCTAATCACCAAATGATGAAACTACACCAAGTGGTGCATCCATGAGATTAGCTTAGCATGACCAGATCTACAGAAACCTGATTCTGTTGAATTCTAGGATTTACCAAGTTTGCATTATCAACTTTCTTCAAATGAGCTGAGAACTTGTGATCAGGACCAACTGGACTTACCATTTATCCCTGGTAAATCTCAGGGCCATAGGATACCCCTAGATGCCCTAGGACAGCATCAAACACCTTCAGCCATAAGCTTGTGGACAAGCTAAGTTGACCCAAAAAGATTCTCTTTGCCTCTAACTTTTTACCACAACATATTCTAACCCCCTTCTACCTCCAGTAACTTTGCCATTGCCTCTGTTCAATCATTTGGGAGGTAACTCTCTCATTTTCCCTCTCTTTTTACCATGGGAGCACCTCTCCTTCCTCTCTCCCATTATTCTGTTCATGCAAATGCCCCCAAGTGTTTCCACAACACCTCTAGTATACTGATGCATCTTGCCACATCCAAAAATGGCATGCTCATATGGAAAATATGAGCACATCATCCAAATCTAGTTTATGGCAACGAATATAGCTTTGTACTACAAGTACCCTATTCACTTATCTCCCTAAGCTGAAATTTGGTGGTCATGTAGTCCTTCCATACCTAAGAACACTGGACAAGGATTTGTTCCAAATGGTCTACAGTAAAAAACCCTTAGATGGGCCTCCAGTTTGCTGCTGCAAACTTGCCCTCTATAAAAGACGCATCTTCACTGCTCCTACTTCTTCCAAACTTCACTAGTACCCCCTAGCATGCGTGCCTTAGACCCCAGACAACTTTGTCCTACAAAAATGATGCTCTGGACATGCATTGGCGTGGTGACCACGCAGCTGACAAGCAGAAATGACGCTCAGCCACTCGGCGTTGTCCTGTTGCTTGCGTCTAGGCTCAGCAGGGCATCCACGCGCGCCTAGAACCCTCTCTCAGCCTCCCATGCCCCTCCCCGACACCAGGATGCAGCCTGGAACGCGCGTGCTCGGTGCCGATGGCATCCGAGGTGCTCCCGAGCTCCCCCTCGTCGCCCCTGTCAACCCCCCCTGAGCACCCTGGTGCCCCTATTCCACCCCTCTCCCTCTCAGATACCTCCCTTACCATCCCAATCTCTCCCCGCGCCCTCTCCCATTCTCCATCGCCGGAAGTGCCACCGTACGGGTCCGGTCAAATTAGAACTCCCCGGTGCCCCTCTCTCCCTCCTAACCATGGCAGAAGACTCACACGACACCTACAAGCCACCCCTCAACCCCCATCCCTGCTCACCTTGATCGTGGCGGGCGAACCCTTCGTCGTCGGTGGCCAACCCCATGGCCGTCTGAGCCCCCACCGTTGCGCCTCTCTCCGGTGGGCGTGCATACCCTTGATGGGTGCAGCTTGTCGCCCGGAGCACTCTGGTGGCTGCATCGCCCGAACTGGTGGCCGAGAGCATCGGCGAGCGGCGTCTGCGTCGCTCCTGGCCGGGCCCAAATGCACCCGCGGGAGTACAGGGACAAACCATGCCAACGGGCCCTGACTGTCGGTCGACTAGCGAGGATGACAGGTGGGCCTCGCCGCTTAAGTGGAAATAGACTGGCCTCGGTGTCTCCTTCGCTCAAGAAAAATGTATTTCCCTGAGTGTGCCATCGACGTGGCGCGACGCGCGCACGCTGAGCTGCCCGGCCAGCCCAGTCCTTATCATGCACCCTGTGCGCACTTTAGCCCACTGTGAAAGCTTTTTCCATTATCTGTTTTTACAGAAATTTGTAAAATCTCTAGGAAAATCATGTTAACTCCAAATTTGATGATTCAAAGTTCTAGGTGTTCCTAAATTTTTATCCTACCCAAATATGTTCGTTGCACATTTTTCCATAAAACTTTCCTCTACTGTTCAAATTTAAATTCAAATTTGAACCTCCCAATGACCCCTTTCTAAATCCCTAGAGCATTCATCTTGGCTTCAAATTTGATGATTCAAGTTTCCAGATACTCGAAAAATCTTTCTAGCAATGGATAACATTTTTCCTATGCTATATTCGGCTAGACCAAAGGAATAGCCCTGTTTTCCATTATTCCATCTTAGGAAATTCATAGGAAATACATCCCAACTCCAAACCCTGTGAAACTACTTTCTAAATTCTTCTAAAATCATGTCCTATTTGATGAGTGCATCCACTCATTTTTATGAAAATATTTTTTGTAGACTTCTTGCAGAATCATTAATCCCTTCATTTCCACCTTATTGGCCTATTCAAAAATCTTTGTTGATCCAAATCCAGTAGGGCAACTTTAGGTATTTTTCTTATGACTAGGGACACCCAAGAAAAATAAAAATTCCTATTTTTGTACTCTTTTATTTCTCTGCTTGTTGGGGTTGCTTATTGTGGTTGTTTCCAACGGTAGTTGACGAAGTAGATGGAGTGCTCGGAGTTGGACGAGAAGCTTGTGAAGACCTCGAAGATTTTGCTGATCCAAGCAAGCAGCCCCTTGACCATGTTGATGAAACCCCTTTTATATGCTTAGTATATAGCACTTTATTTCGTTATATCAAGAGCATGATTATGTGGAACAACCTTGTTGGGTTGTTCTCCGATGCATTCCTCGTTGATACTTGCATTGTGCATGACCCTACCTTTCCATGAGGGTTATGCGGGTGGGAAGTAGATATGATGCTATGTGGTTGCTACGCAAGTGGGACGGGGATATGCATTGAGGTGGAAAACAAATGTTTACCAAAGACCTTTTTGAAAACCCCATCGGGTGCCACTAATGCCCGGGGGATATGGTGTTGAGCTAGGTAACCACTTGATAAAGAAGAGGTGTACCGAAGCAAGTTGAGTGTGTGTGTTTTTTAGAACAAATTATATTTAAGATTTGTCGACCGTCCCAACCTTACATGTACAACCACTCTACCCCTATATGGGAAGGGGCTTTGTTGATTACTTTGGTCGATGCTAGTAGAGAGCCCGCATTACTAGTGGCGGTAGGGTATGAGTTACTCTCTCGTTACGGGGTCGTTCCAGGTAGGCCGACCATGTACTGTTTTTATAGACACCGGGCACACCGTTGTGTCCCTTTGTGGCACCCCGGCTCAGAGAAAACCGGAACGCCCCGTATTCCAGCCCAAGGACAAGTCTTCTGGAATACGGCACTGTTGGCATAGAACAAATCAGCTCTTTAATACTATGAATAAGATTACAAGGCACATGGATTATATAGGCACGACGATACTACACCTGCCTAGGGTAGTTCTATGCTAACAGCGGAACAACCTGAGGAAGCGGAGCAACTCTCGGCAGCGGAACAACGACTGCAGTGATGGACTCCACTCCGCAGGGACTCTGGCTGGAACGCGTATCCTGGCTCGCAAACTCGACATCCACGACAAGCAAGCGATCATGGCATGACCTGCAAACTGGCATGATACGCCAGGTGAGTACTTTGAATGTACTCGCAAGCTCACGACAACCAAACAATGCAGCAAACAATAGCATGGCAAGTATCATATTAAGTACTTAAGTGCTTCACTTACGGTTACCAGTCATCAACTTACTCTCTTCTGGGTTGTCACACAACCCTCAACTTACTCTTTTCGGGTTGACTCTCAACCCTCTGAATACTCATAAGCCATCGAGTTCTTCCGATCATACGAAGAGTTCTTCCATCATTACTAACATTGATACAGTTGACCATCTACTGAGGTCTGGACGGGCTGTCCATTACCGTGGACGCGGCTATTCGAATAGATTTTTACACTCTGCAGAGGTTGCGCACTTTACCCACACCATGAAGCACCTGGCCCTGGCCTCGAGATCCCACTCGGGTGGACCAGCGTTGCTTCAACATAACCTGCCTGACCCGTGACTCTTTCATCGTACCTCCGGCACTCTTCCTCCCCCGGAGGTCAGCCTTGGGTGGCCCCTGTGTCCTCATGACACCTGCCACCGTCGTGGCCAAACTATGTAGACCCAAATGGGGCCTACTGTCCCAAACGGGGACTCCCAGGCTAAACAATCAACATCAACTGGGCTCACAAGGTTATCGCCGCCTACCAGGCCAGGGTAGCGCGCGCGCATAACCTTCCCTCTTTGGAGGTACCGGTGAAAGAGCACGCGATCAGACCAAGTCAAGGCCATCCCATACCGGCGAATGTGGCTGCACGGATAAGCCCGGACAGGTGACTCCAGATCAACCGACTAAACTTAGCCTTAGCAAATATAGTGGTTCATCACTATACTTAGGATGGCAGCAACCAGGCATTTAAATTAATTACTATGAATTATCATATAGCAAGTAAATGAGAGTAATTCATTTGTAAATGCAAGCAATTAAATTGCTATTGAAATACTTCATGGAATGGGTGTCCTGGCTTGCCTGGGATGAGGGATCCACCGGGAAGAAGTGCGGAAAGACCGCGGAATGAGTTGCCGGAAACAGTTCTCTCTCGGAGGGGCTGTTTACGGCAAGGGCAAACTGGTGATTTTCACTATATGAACACATAGTGAAAGTGATACCAGCATGACGGGCTCGACGAGACGAAGACGTGGCCTTTGGAATCACTTGATTTGGAGTTTCGAGCGAAAAGATATGGACGCTTGAAGTCCAGGGACTAATCTGTAAAAGTTTTATTCACAGATGGGCCCCTGGCTGAAAAACAGAAAGCGCCTTTGGCCGAAATACGCTTTCTGCGCAGAGAAGCGTATTTCTAGCCGCAGTGCAAAAGAATGCACCTTCTCAGCTGGGAAACGTACTCCAGAGGAGTACGCCTCCACTTATCCAGCTGTACCGGCCTTTAGTCGCCGACGGGTGGGTCCCGACCCCACCTGTCAGGTCTCCTCTCTCTCCTCCCCCATCTACTTCTTCCTCCCCCGACTGGGCCAGAGAGACGGCCGGCCGAGCCGTGCGCCGGCGAGGGCCCCGTTGCCCCGGCCATCTCCGGCCACGGAGAGAGCTCCGGCAGGACCAGAGGGACGCACCGCTTCCATCTGCACCGGCCACCGACGCCGAAGAGCTTCGGAATGGTAGTGGCCTGGCCTACGGCGGACGGTGGTTCGGGCGATGAGGGGCAGGGCGCTGCCGACCACTGAGGAAGAAGGGAAGATGTGCTGGAGCTCCGCCTGGTACTGGGGAGGCCTCTGGTGGATAAAGGAGGGAGGGAGGAACCCTGGCTTGCTCGGATTTGAGCAGAGGCCGGAGGCAACAATGGCGGGCGTGGAGGAGAAATTGGAGCTCTCCGAGCTCAATGGAGGGGCTGGGAAGGACGCTAGGAGGGAGAGGGAGATGCTGTAGGCGCTGGCCATGCCCGGAGGGGCTCGAGGCCACGGCTTTTATAGCTGCCCGACGGCGAGTGGATAACCACGACCGCCGTGGCGAGCTTATCGCCGTCCTGGCGCTCGGGGGGGACGTGGCTGGCGGCTTGCGGCGACAAGGGGCTTCGCGGAGAGAGGAGAGGTCTCGGGGAAGGTCAGGGAGGCTCGGGAAAGCTCGGACACGGCGACGACAACTCCTGCCGGACGCGGGCGTGGCTGCCGTACCGCGTGGGAGGGGACGAGAGAGGGGGAGACTTATCTAGGGAGGAAGACGACAACGAGGGGGAACTGTTGGACACGACGAGGCGTGCGGAAACGACGAGCAGAGGAGGGGCCCGAGCAAACGACATCCAGCTCGCGTCCATGGCGTGCCAGGGCGGTGGTCACCACGTGGACCGTGGCCTCCAGTGCCCCTTGTCCGGCCAAATCATGTCCAGAGTGTTGTCCTCCCAAGGAATATTCTCAGAGAGGAGACAGATCGACAAAAGAAACCAAGAGGAGATGGGAGACTTCACTGGAAGTTTGCTGGCAGCAAGTGCTTGAAATGAAATGAGAGAGATTGGGCAGGGGATAGATTCTGGTTTTTGGCTGAGGGTGATCACATACTAGGGTGATCATCTCTGCAAATTTTCAGCTTATCTAGATGAAAATAGATAGCACTTGCAGTAGAATGGGTACTACTGGGCAGGAATGCTAATCTGGATGTGGCACTCAAACCACAATAGGTATGGAGCTGAAATCTGGAGGAGGCTAGGGATTTGGTCATATGGGGATGCTCTAAAAATTTCATACCATTTTCATGAGCACAAATGGTACTTCCTTCGTACAACATCCCTTTGAGCAGAATCTTAGGAAAATTCCTAAGGAAAAATGGCTAGATAGAATGAGCCCAAATTTGGTGGAGATAGGTTATATGGGTGGGAGAATGTCCTGGTAAATTTTCGGCAATTATGAAGCAATATAAAATATAGTTGCTTCACAACAGGAAAATATGACCAGAGACAAAGATTTGATGCTGAGGTCACTCAGAAGATGGGATGATGCTCAAATCTTGAGGAGAGTCATGATTTGAGCATATGAAGATGCCTGAAAAATTCCAACTCATTGGCAAACTCTTAGCTAGCACTTGCTTCACAAAGCATCCTCTGGATCAGAAACTTTGGAAATTTGCCAAGAAATATTTGCTAGCCAACTTGAGTTGAATTTTTTCATGTGGCAATGATCTGGATAGGAAAGAGTTCCCAAAATGTTTGAGAGCCAGAAAGCAAGGATAAATGGCACTTGCTTCACAAGATGCCATCTGGGGCAGAATAGGAAAAGGAATATTCGAGGAATATTTTTGAACATGGAAAGGATAGGTTTTGACAGATTTGAGGAATATATGACCCAAACAATTTATGAGAATTATTTGGGAATTTTTGGAATGATAGAAATGTGGGTTGCTTCACAACCCAGGGCAGACAGGGTTATTCCTTTAATAGAAAAAGGAATATTCCCAAGAAAAGAATATTGTGATTGGTTCAAGATGGATATGACAAGGTCTTGGGATGGGTTAGAGGTTGGCAAGCCACTAGGGAAGAGAAATCAAGGGTGATCCTTCCAGGTTCCAAGACTACCAAACGACAGAAAAGCAAAATCCAGACCAAAATCAAAAGAAAAAGAAATGGGCAAAATCCAGGGTGTTACACCCTTCATGGATGGTACAATGATTGGGTGAGTCTCATGTGATGTAGCTCGGGCTCTCTGCTAGTAATGCGGGCTCTCTGCTAGTACCAACCAAGGTAATCAACAAAGCCCCATCCCATAAGGGGTATGATGGTTGTGCATGTAAGGTTGGAACGGTCGACAAATCTTAAATCTCTCCGTATTAGGAAACACACCCGCTTACTTGCCTTGGTACACCACTTCTTTATCAAGTGGTTACCTAGCTCATAATCATCTCCCTCGGGCATTAGTTACAACCGACGAGGTTTTCAGAAAAAGTCTTTGAAATCATTTCCTTTCCGACACCATGCATATTCCCATCCCACTTGCATAGCATCTACTTTAGCAACCTAACTACTTCCCACCCGCATAACCCTCATAAGGAGGTAGGGCCATGCACGATGCAAGTATCAACGAGAAAGTAATGGGGCATCCACCAAGGTGCTAACCAAATCACCATGATCAATTCATCGAAAAATAAGGTGCTATATAACATGCATGAAAAAGTTTCTTAGGCATGGTTAAGGGGCTGCTTGCCTGGCTCAACAAATTCCTCGGGATCTTCAAAGTCTTTTGGTACAATTCCCTCGTACAACAACGTAATCTATCGTCGCAATATTAACGGGCAGAAATAAGAACACAAGAAAAACAGAGGAAAATTCACTTCTAAAATGTTACACTACTATGTAAATTACCATATTAAAAACTAAAAATAATAGTTTCTGGTTTTGAAGTGTAAAAAGTTTTGAAAACTATTTTAACATAGACTATTAAAGCCTAAAACAGTGTTTTAAATAAAAACAGTGTATAGAACCTTTTCAAAAATTTCCACAAGTGGCATAATCAAATACTACAAAATATTACAAGTTTTTAAAAATTGGAATCACTGGATTTGGATTTTATTTAGCTTTGTAGAATTTTTGGAAAATCAACAGAAAAGAAAAAGAACAAGGGCTACTATGCCCTGGGCCAGTTCTTGCCGAAGCTGGGCCGACCCGTAGCCGCGCCAGCCCAGGGGAACCGGCGCCCGCGCGCGCCCGCGTTCAAACCTGACGGCTGGGGGCCGAAGCCCAGCGACACAGAGAGGAGGGAGAGGGAGGTGAGGATGACAGGCGGGGCCCGCCTATCTTCTCCAACCTCACGGCAGGGAGGCGGGCGAGCTCACTAGCGAGGTTGCCGGCCACGGCTAGAGGAGCTGAGGGCAGGGACGGAGTCAGCGTCGAGTCGCCGTTCCTGTGGAGGTGGAAGGAGACGCTGGAGAAGCCCTAGTTGCCGGTGACGAGGAGGCCGTGACGGAGAGCTTCGGGAGGAGGTTGCCGCCGACGGTTTCTGCAACAATCCGCGTGGAAGAAAAAGGGTAACGCGTCAGACGAGCAAGGGAGGGCCAGAGGAAGAAGAAAGAGGGCCGGAGCGTCTCTGTACCCGGACGTCTCCGGCGAGTCGAGCCGGCGGAGCTCGGGCTCGATCTCAAGCTCGGGCGACTCCGGGGCTGATTTGGCGGCACAGGAGGGCGATTGGGGAGGAGAGAGAGCCAACAGAGGGGAGAGAGGGGCTCGGGGTGGCCTTTTATAGTGGGGGCGACGGTGCACAGTGGACCCGTGTGCCGGTGAGGTTGCTGCCATCGCCAGAGAGGGAGAGTGCTCACGGGGGCTTGCCTGTGGCGTTCCTGGGGTCGGTCTATGACTAAGGGGAGAGAGACGGGAGAGAGGAGAGCGCGCTCCTGCGAGGCCATGCATTGGCCGAGCAGGGCTGCGTCTGGCACGCGCTGGGGAGGGTGAGAGAGAGAGACAGAGGAGGCTCCAGACACGGTGGCGTGTCGCGGATGCCGAGGGGCCTCGACTAGCGCGAGGGGGAGGCTCGAGGTGGTCGGGCATGGGCGGGAGAGGGAGGTTAACCCTCTGGAGCACGGCAGCATGCTCCAAAGCGTGACTTTGGCCGGCATGGCCAACTTTTTGGTGTGCTCTGGCGCGTCCACTTGTGCCAGGGGGCTGCAGGGGGAATAAGTGAGAGGGATAAGAGCCTTGGATGCACTGGAACTTGCTAGGAGGGAGAGAGAGCTGAGAAAAGGGAGGGTAAGTGGCTGTCCAGGGGGTGCAAGTGGGCTTCCCACCCCCTCAATCATGCATCTGGGCACCAGCATTTTTATGAGAGGTGAGGAGGGATTGCTCTGAGTTGTGGTAAAAATATGAGGTGACAGAGAACAGGGGAAGAGATCAGAATATTTGTTTTACCAAATCACCAGAAAGTGTTTGATGTGTGTTTGGGCAACATAAGTTTTCCCACTTGCATTTAGATTTAACAGGATCAAATGGGAAGTAAAAATATGGTGGATCACCAAGTTTGAGCTCCATTGAAAGAGTTTGCCAATGGAAACTTGGCAAACCCTAGAAATTAACAGAATCAGGTTTTTGTAGATCCAGTCACGATAAGCTTCTCTCCTAAGTGCACCACTTTGTATGCTGGCATTATTTCGGCATTAGAGCATGCCCACAAAGTTTCAGATCAATTGGGGAAAGTTGACAATGTAGAGTTGCTCAAATTTGAATCTGGACAAAGAGGGTTTTGGGGTATTGTTGTGAATCAAAACAATTGGGATTGGGATGAAACTTGGCAAGATCATCACATTGGGCATATGTGACTTGCTGGAATTTTCCTGGATTTATTTTAGAATATTTCTTATAGAAATATTTCAAAAGCGTGAAACAGACAGAAAGGGTTTTGGTAGGTTTTGTCCAATATTTAGAACATGACCATGTGCTGAAACTCATATATATGGAAAATATATGTCCACTGAGTTTCCTTGAATTTTCTCAAATATTTTGAAAGCATAAAAATATTTTTCCCTATGAATGACCATTTCTGACCTTAAATAAAAGCCTTTAAATAAAATAGGAAAATAATATTTAAAATTATTTTTTTGGTGGTTTTGGAAAGTCTTATATATAGTAGGTTCCAAATAAAGTCTTTGTGGCAAAACAATCCACCCAATATGAGGACTTGTAGTACAACCCTCAACTCAGGGTTTTTTTGAAAACCTAATTTGAATAAATCCTTTCTGAACAAAATAATATTTTATAAAAATAGTTTTAGGTACTATACACATGGCATGATCATTGGACAGGGGTTTTGGATCAATAAGATGGTCATAGAGAGAAGAAGATTTTTTGTGAATTAAAACACAATCAAACAATCAAGCAAAAAGCACCCAAGTCAATCATCACAAGCAAGCAAAAGTTTTAAATGGGTCCAAATTTTATAAAATCATAGTCATAGCAAAGTGATACAACATAGGTTGTGACAAACCTACCCCCCTTACAAGAATCTCATCCCCGAGATTCCTAGGCTAAGCGTTAAAAAGATAAGGGAACTCGGATCTAAGGTAGTCTTCATGCTCCCAGGTTGCCTCTGCTTTAGTGTGGTTGCTCCACTGGACCTTTAAGTACTTGATGGTGCTGCTTTGGGTGCAATGTTTTGCTTCATCCAGAATGCGATCTCGCCTGTCACGATAAGTGAGGTTTGGCTGAAGGTCTATGGCTTGATGGTTGATGTCCTTGTAGAGGTCGGGGCGGTTGGGAACTTGGAGACACTTCCGGAGTTGTGACACGTGGAACACGTTGTGCACATCTGCTAACTCGGAAGGTAGCTCTAGCTGGTAGGCAACTTCTCCTGGCTTTGCGGTGATCTTGAAGGGGCCGATATATCTTGGTGCAAGCTTTCCCTTGACGTGGAAACGCTTGGTTCCATTGAGAGGCGTTACTCGGCGATACACATGGTCTCTGACGCAGAAGTTTACTTCTCTACGGTGAGAGTCGGCGTAGCTCTTCTGTGTTGACTTGGCGGTTTCCAGACGCTCTCTGATGAGTTGAACTTGCTCTTCGGCTTAACGGAGAATTTCAGGTCCAAAGACTAGTCGTTCTACGGTCTCTGACCAATTGAGGGGAGTGCGGCACTTGCGTCCATAAAACACCTCGAATGGTGCCATCTGAAGGCTGGACTGATAGTTGTTGTTGTAGAAGAACTGCGCAAACGGCAGGCAGTCTTCCCATTTGGCTCCGTATGCCAAAACAGAAGCACGGAGCATATCCTCGAGTATCTTATTTACTCATTCCGTCAGTCCTCCGGTCTGAGGATGAAATGCGGTGCTGAAGGATAGCTTGGTTCCCATGGCCTCTTGAAACTTTTTCCAGAACCTCGAGGTAAACTGGGTACCGCGTTCTGACACAATCTCCTTTGGAACTCTGTGGAGGCTTACTATGCGCTCGATGTAAAGGTTGGCTAGCTTGTGTCCATCATAGGTGGTTCTGACAGGAATGAAGTGGGCTACCTTGGTCAGGTGGTCGACGATGACCCAAATGGAATTGTGTCCTTTGCTTGACCTGGGCAAACCGGTGATGAAGTCCATCCCGACTTTGTCCCATTTCCATTCAGCCACCTTGAGAGGTCGTAACAATCCAGCGGGTCGCTGATGCTCAGCTTTGACTCTCTGGCATATGTCACACTTAGCGACAAAAGTGGCTATCTCTCTTTTCATGCCATGCCACCAGAACCTTGCTTTGAGGTCTTGGTACATCTTGGTTCCTCCAGGATGGATGGAATACAGAGTGTCATGGGCTTCTTCCAAGATCAAAATCTTGAGCTCAACTTTGTTGGGCACGCAGATGCGAGTCCCAAACCATACAACTCCTTGCTCATCCACTAAAAATCCTGGGGTCTTGCCTTTCTTAATCTTCCTCTTCATACCTTCAATGCTCTCATGACCTGTCGGTGCACTAGGACTGGGGTACCCAGTGCCCCTGCCTTATGCACATGCAGTAGTAGTAGAACCCATCAACATAAATACAGTCAAAACCAGCCCAAACCAGAGAAGCCGCTCTACGTGAGATCAAGGAGTGCATCAAGAAGACGAAACCAGCATTCAAGACCAAGACTCCGGTAGAAGCAGCCTATGCTGGCTAAGCAACGCTGGCAAGGTCGATGCCACGGCCCAGGACGGGCCCGAACCGCGCCAGTGATGACCCCGGTGCCTGCCGGGGACCGAGGCACAAACATCTTCAGGAAGACCCGGCAAGCCATCCCCCGACAGGCGCGAGCCGATCGGCCACCGCTCCATCGCATCGCAACGCCAGTCATTTGTCGATGCGGTGTCGAACCCTCAGGTGGCTAAGTGGCTGTCGCTAAGCACGTGGCAACTCGGTGGGAGACATATTATGCCCGTTTGACACCCGTCCAGAGGCGTGTCATGATATTGAGCAATAGTTAGCTAAAGCGGTGGTAAAAGCCTGCCAGGGATGCGTCTCCACACGTCACCTAGGCTAGCATATATGACATTTTGTCCTAAGTGCCAGAGTTAGGTATGATAGAACTGTTGGTTATCTAGTCACTAGATACTGTCTGTTTTGCCACTGTAGTTACCCCTTGAGCTATAAAAGGAGGCCCAAGGCAACCTAGCTAAAGATTCAGACCTTTGAACACTTGTACTCGCATAGCAGCTCTCCCGAAGGCAACCTTGCCGGGTTTGTGCACTTCGTGTGCTTCGTGTTCCCCCGATCAATCCACCAAAGCAGGAGTAGGGTTTTATGCTTCCCAACGGCCCGAACCTGGGTAAAACACCAGCGTCTCGTCATCGTGCTGCCTCACCACATCTGCTCTTTGTGCAACGTGGCCTCACCCCTGCCGAACCACAAAGGGGCCCGTGGCCCCATAGGTGATTGTGTGCATCATGACACGACATCTTTGGCGCTCCAGGTAGGGGGAGCGTCATTTGCGCGAACCTGAGATCGTGAGCAGCGTGTCGATCTTCTTCGATGTCTTCTTCCTCTATGGCTCCCAAGAAGAAGCCCGGCGCGACCGTGCATCCCTCCACTTCGAAGGCCCCCTCGCACGTAGCTGCGGATGCCGTTGGCACCGCGGCAGCGACGAGTGAGGTAGGCGTCGTAGGCGACGTGACTGTCACAGGCGGCGCCACATTCATGTCCCCTGCGGCCGAAACTGAAGCGGGGAACGCCGAAGAGGAGCAACAGCAACAACATTTTGGCGAGCTCAGGCCGAGTGCCGCGGGAGGAGGAAACGTTTAGTCTCCACCTCCCCGCCGCGCTGGTGGCCGCGGCCGCAACAGCAGCGCCCAATCTGGGGCAAGCCATGATCTTCCAGCTACGCCTGTTACAGGCGCGGCTGCTGGGCGCGCGCCTTGCCCAGAGCAAGACGGAGCACCGAACGGGACCGTAGACCCACTAGTTCGACCTCCTCCATGTCAGACCGCCCCGGCGATGGGTGCACGGTGACAAGAACGCGGCGACGCCCCTCTCGGTTCCACCAGGAGTCGAGCGACGTCGTGATCCGCCTCTCTAGCCATGCCGGCCATGGCAGCGGAAGCGATGGCGTGGGCCGAGCTGCTGTTAAATTTCCCGCCGTCTGCTGACAAGATGGACGACTGGAGAGCCACCATCCAGAGTTTGATCGGCTTCGTCGAAGCCAGCAAATCGCAACATGCAAAGCCGTCGCGACGCCCGCGGACGGCGACGGCGGCCCAGGCTGACGGTCGTGTCGAGGGGGCCGTGCCAACGGTGCAATCCCCTCTGCAACAATAGACCCAGAGGCATCCACAACGAGCTCCACATGCCGACGAGCCTGACGAAGCATCTATGGACTCATCCGGCCCGCGCGATCGCCGGGACAAGCGGCGTGTCCTGGAAGACCGGCGAAGGGAATACGCGCGCGTCACCATAGAGCGACGCCGGGAAGAACACCGCCAATCCGTCAAGCGCAACGGCCTAGATGTTGGCGACCCCGCGCCCAATGCTGGTGGGTACCTGCCTTATGAGGTTGGGTGCCCTGCCTTCACTCGCGAACTGCGACAGGTACGGTGGCCGTCGGCCCGAGCTTTCAAGCCTGAACTGACGGAGAAATACGACGGGAAGCTAAACCCGGCGGAATTCCTGGGCATCTGTACGATAGCCGTTCAAGCCGCCGGGGGAAGAGATGAGAAGGTGCTCGCCAACTATTTCCCTTTGGCGCTCAAGTCAAATGTGAGATCGTGGCTAATGCACCTGCCGGAGAACTCTATTTCATCATGGGCTGACTTGTCCAACGAGTTTGTCAGTGCCTTCACAGGTGGCCACCAGGAGCCAGGACAGCCCAGCGACCTACAAGTCCTTCTGCAGAAGGAGGGAGAAACCTTGCGGAAGTACATCCATAGATTCAGTCGAGTACACCGCAATATTCCAGAGATACACCCCGCAGCCGTGATTACCGTGTTCCATTCGAACGTGCACAACAGGAGGATGCGGACAAAGATGAATGTTAGACTCCCCAAGACCGTCAATGAGTTTTACACATTGGCGGACATGTGTGCTCGTGCCGAGGAAGGAAGGCTACTCCCCGGTGAGGAGGTTGGCGTCGAAGTCGACTCAGATGACGACGATGATGCCCCTGGCCCGAAGAGGAAAAGCCGAAGGCGCAATAAGAAGCGTAAAGGAAAGGCAGTATTGGCCGTTGAGAGCTCTGGTGATCTCAGTGCCGACAAGAAGGCCAAGGCCGAGGCCCCGGCGAGGGAGCTTTCGCGTGCGCTAATTGCCGGGAGGCCACAGCGGCAGAGAAAACCGGAAAGTCCGACGAGCCATACTGCAAAATCCACTGCACCAAAGGTCACGATCTCCAAGAATGCCGCCAAGTTGAGGAGCTTGCTGAGAAGAAGATGGCTGAATACGAGAAGCGTGACAAGGAGAGAGGCCAAGATGGTGCCACTGGGAAGGGTCGTGGTGGTAGAGGGGGCCGCCGAGGCAAGGCCCTGCAGCAGAAGGAAAAACCTGCTAGAGGCTGTGAGAAGAAAGAAAGAGATGATATGAGTGATGATGAGGATGATGGAGAAGAGTCCAGTGATCGAGAATTCCAGAAGGCAACTGAAGCCATGTGTGTTGACAGGGGTGCGTCCTTGCATTCCTCTCATCACCAGCTCAAGCAGTGGGCGCGTGATATCAATGCCATGGAGCCAGCTGCAGAGTGCCGAAGGCCACTCAAATGGTCCCGCACGCCTATCATCTTTGACGAAGAGGATCATCCTGACCGCACCACTGCGATTGGATGTTTGCCGTTGTTGGTCTCCCCAACAATCCGCAACCTCAAAGTAACCAAGATGTTAGTTGACGGCGGGGCGGGGTTCAACTTAATCTCCCCTAAACTGGTTGAAAAGCTGCAGATCCCTGACGAAGAGCTCAAAGCTACGGGTACGTTCCAAGGAATCAACCCCGGCAGGAGCCGACCCAAGGGAAAGATCACTTTGCCTGTGATGTTTGGCGGGGAGTTGAACTACCGGACTGAGAAGGTGTTGTTTGATGTGGTCGAACTCCCTCTGCCTTACAATGGAATTCTTGTTCACCCAGCCCTGGCA
Organism: Elymus sibiricus; assembly: GCA_039707655.1. Lineage (NCBI taxonomy): Eukaryota > Viridiplantae > Streptophyta > Magnoliopsida > Poales > Poaceae > Elymus > Elymus sibiricus. The sequence continues at coordinate 210,939,377 of CM077665.1, read as the reverse complement.
AAATTCATGGCAGCATCCCACTATGCTTACAACACTTTGAAGATGCCAGGGCCCATGGGAATCATCTCCATTCCATCTGATAAGAAGGATGCTATTATATGTGTGGACAAGATGTATCGAGACGCGGTAGCGACTGAGGTTGCGGAAACCCCAGCTCCTGCTGAGGAATCAATGAAGGGGAAGAAGTCTAGCAGGGATACCGGCAAGGACTCCGGAAAGCGCTCCTCTTCGGTGTGCGCTACACCCGTCGATGACCTGCCGGAGAGTTCCACTAGCAAAAGATCCAAGGTCACCAATCCTGCGACGAAGAAGGTCCCGGCAGTGCAGGATGGCGCTGATGGTACGTCTACCATTAGTGCCACCCTTAATGACAAATAGGAAAGCACGCTCGTTGCCTTCCCGCTGGCGAATGTCGATGTGTTTGCTTGGCAACCATCTGACATCCTCGGTGTTCCCAGGGAGGTAATTGAGCACCACCTTGCTGTCTGCCCTCATGCCAGGCCCGTCAAGCAAAAAGTTAGAAAGCAAGCCTTGGAGTGGCAGCAGTTCATCGCTGAGGAGATCAAGAAGCTCGAAGCAGCTAGTTTGGTCAGAGGAGTGTTGCATCCAACTTGGTTAGCCAACCCGGTAGTGGTGCGGAAGGTGAATGGGATATGGAGGCTTTGCATTGATTTCACTGACTTGAACAAAGCATGCCCGAAGGACCATTTTCCCTTGCCGCGCATCAACCAGATTGTTGATTCCACTTCCGGGTGTGACTTGCTTTCCTTCTTGGAGGCATACTCCGGATACCACCAGATATTCATGGCCAAGGAATATGAGGAAAAGACCGCGTTCATAACTCCGTGTGGCACGTACTGCTTTGTACGTATGCCTTTCGGGTTAAAGAGCGCTAGTTTTACCTTTGCAAGGGCCGTGCGGATTGGATTTGAACCTCAGTTGCACAAGAACGTGGAAGCTTACATGGATGACATAGTAGTCAAAACCAGAGATGAAGCAACCCACATGCAAGACTTGGAAGAAACTTTTATGAACTTGCGCAAGATCCATTTGAAGCTCAACCCCGAGAAGTGTGTGTTTGGTGTCCCATCCGGCAAGCTGCTTGGGTTCTTTGTATCGCAGTGGGGAATAGAAGCCAATCCCGACAAGATCAAAGCAATCGAGCAGATACAAGCGCCCAAGTCCGTCAAGGACGTAAGACGCTTGGCCGGATGCATTTCCGCGTTGAGTAGGTTCATCTCCAAATCCATTGAACGCGCCCTGCCGTTTTCAAGATTTTAAAAAAGGCTGGCCCGATGAAGTGGACCCCAGAAGCAGAAGTAGCGCTGCAACATCTGAAAGCTTACCTTTCCTCCACTCCCACCTTGGTTGCACCTAAACCGCAAGAACCGTTGCTACTATACTTGGCGGCAACGAATCAAGAAGTGGTTAGCGCAACGCTGGTGATGCAGCGAGAAGTGGGTGAAGATGCAGCCACAGCGAATGATTTCACCAGGGGTGGAACCGAGGCATTCGCTGTAGGACCTGATACAAACCGAGGGGAACCTAAGCAAGCAAACGAGGAAGTTTCAAGGAAGCAGCAAAGAAGAAAGTAGTGCAGCGACCAGTATACTTTATCAGCTCCTTGTTACAAGGGGCTAGGTCAATGTACTCTGGAGTGCATAAGCTGATTTTTGGCCTTATCATGGCCTCGAGGAAACTGCACCACTACTTCCAAGGCCACGAGATCACAGTTGTCACCCGTTTTCCGCTGCAGCATATATTGAGGAACCCCGAAGCCACTGGCAGGATAGTTGAGAGGGCACCAGAGCTGTCAAGTTTTGGTTTGAAGTATGAGAGCACTTCCACAATTCAGAGCAAGGCATTGGCGGAATTCATTGCAGAATGGACGCCCACGCCAGACAAATAGGTTCCAGAGACAATTCTCCCTGGCAAAGAAGCGCCTAAGGAATGGATCATGTATTTTGACAGTGCTTTCTTGCTTTAGGGCGCCAGAGCAGGCGTGCTCCTCATCGCCCCCATCAGAGAGCATCTCAAATATGTGGTTCAAATGCACTTTCCCCAGGAGGAGGCCACCAACAACACCGCTGAGTAAGAGGGGCTCCTTGCCGGACTTAGAGTCACGATGGAGTTGGGAATCAAGAAACTGATCATTCGAGGAGATTCTCAACTCGTGGTAAAACAAGTCAACAAAGATTATCTGAGTCCGTTGATGGAAGCATACGTGGAAGAGGTGAGGAAGCTGGAGGAGCACTTTGATGGATTGCAAACACAGCATGTACCACGTGCAGAAAACAGCATCGCTGATCATCTATCAAAGTGCACCACGCAAAAGCTTCTTGTGGAACCAGGAACTTTTGTCCTCCACCTCACTCAGCCATTGGTATCCCCGTCAACGATGACTAGGAAAAGGAGAAAGCTCAACTCCGGCAAGCATTTCCCGGCAGAGCTTCCTGAAGCCGCTAGTAGAGAGGCTACCGGGGACAGTCTCGTTTCGGTTGGTGAGCAGCTCCGTCCTGCAGAAACCTGGGTTCTTGCGGTCGAGGTAAGCGCTCCCACGAACGAGGAGACACCTTTAGTCCTCGTTGTCGAGCCACAGGCTCCAGCTTGGGCACATCATATAGTCCACTTCCTTCAAACAGGAGAATTTCCCGAAGAGCAGGAAGAAGCCAAAAAAGTAGCCCGTCAGTCAAGTATGTACTGGTTTGTCGATGACACTTTGTACAGAAAAAGACTAAACGGTGTGAAATTAAGGTGCATTCGCCGGGAAGATGGACTGAAGCTGTTGGCAGAGATTCACAGAGGCATGTGGGGGTCTCACATCGGATCAAGGGCCCTTGCCGGAAAAGCTTTCTGGCAGAGTTTCTATTGGCCCACAACCCTCCAGGATGCAACTGAGCTAGTCACCAAGTGTGAAGCCTGCCAGTTCCATTCCAAGAACATTCATCAACCAGCACAAGCTCTCCAGACGATCCCTTTATCCTAGCCATTCTTTGTCTTGGGGCTCGATATTTTGGGCCCCTTTCCCCGCGCCATCGGGGGCTTTGAATTCTTGTTCGTAGCAATCGACAAGTTTGCGAAGTGGCCTGAGGTGGAACCAGTGAGGAAGGTGACCGCGCAGTCACCTGTCAAGTTCCTGAAAGGACTAGTGTGCCGTTCTGGAGTGCCGAACAGGGTGATCACCTATAATAGCACCCAGTTCACGAGCCGCATCTTTATGCAATACATCCAAAGCCTTGGAAGCAAGGTCTCCTTCGCCTTTGTTGCCCATCCGAGAAGCAACGGGCAAGTCAAGAGGATGAATGCTGAAGTGTTGCGTGGGCTCAAGATAAGAACTTTTGATAGACTGCGAAGAGGCGGCAAACGCTAGATAAATGAGCTGCTGGTGGTTCTTTGGTCCCTTAGAATGACACCAAATCGAGCTACCGGCCAGACGCCCTTCTCCCTAGCATATGGGGCGGAAGCAGTTTTCCCCACAGAACTCATATATGGGTCACCTCAAGTACTTGCCTAGGATGAAGTAGAGCAAGACCAGCTACGTCATGAAGATGCCACGCTCCTCGAGGAAGATCGTCTCCGGGCCGTTGTGCGTGCTGCACACTACCAGCAAGCCCTGCGCCGCTATAATAGCTGCAGGGTCCAGGGCCAGAGCCTTGAGGAAGGCGACCTTGTCCTTAGGCGCGTTCAATCCGCCAAGGGTACCAACAAGTTGACGCCGAAGTGGGAAGGCCCTTACCGGGTAGCACGAGTCACCAGACCTGGCGCAGTCCGTCTGGAGACCGAAGATGGCATCAAAATGCTTAACTCATGGAATATTGAGCATCATCGTAAGTTCTACCTGTAAGGCGCGGTTGCCGGGCTCACTCCCCGGCAACCACCTTTTGTACAAGCCTTGCCGCAGTGCATATAACCCTTTGTACAAAGCCAGGCACAGACCCTGTGCATGCAATAATAAAGCTAGGCATTGCATCATACCATCGAACTACATGTTTACTATGCATTTTTATGTTGCAATGTTATCGCTTTTAAGTTTTAGAAATTTGCTAGAGTACTTGATGAGCCTATGATCCTTGTTACCGCATTCTCTCTCTCCAGAGGACAGAGGCCTCTTACCCTACATGTTTGCCCATCAGGAAAACAAGGAAGAAGGGCAAAGAAACAAGGACGGCGGCCCGTCGTACTCCAGAAAAGGATAATACCTGAAAAGATAAGTCTAATCACATATTACAAGCTCGGTGCCATTTGCTCCCTTAAGGAAACCCTTGCCATCCTTTTTGACTATGTAAAATGGAGTCCTTCACGCAATGGAAACCCTTGTCGGGACGAGCAATCCCCCAGCTCCTGTCGCTTATCAGCTCTGGGGGCCCGTGCCAATACCGACATGGAGCATTGCCGGGGCATGATGCCAGCCTGCTGCCAGGGGCTCGCTCCCCCTTGGTGCTCGCGGTTAGTACTGACCTGGCAAATAGTTCCGTGTGGCAAGGACAAACATGCTGAAACAGTGTAAACAAGGGGAGAAAGGGATAGTACTTAAGGACGAGAAATAGCATTCTTCCATTCATTTTCGGTACAAAATGGATAGAGATTACATTATGATTATCTAAATCTTGGCAAGCGCCTACATCTTTTGATTTACAAAAAGATAAGTGCCCCGTAATGCCTTTCTTGTCCCTCTCCTCTTAGGGATTGGGTGGAGAAGAAAAAGAGGGCAAAAGGAGCGCCTTGCTGGGATTCGGCGCCTCACCGCTAGGGCTAGCGGGACGCGTCCCCTGGAGGATCAAAGGGACCCTGCCCCCAGGCAGGGCGGACGAAGCCGGCAGGGAGGAAGAAGATGGAGGGCAGGTGCAGATGGTGCTGCTGGCGAAGCACAGCCGGTGATGATGGTGCTGCCGGCAATCACGACGCGTCGGAGCTGTCATCCCCACTCTTGAAGCATCGTGGGTTGCCGCCATGGTTATCTTCCTCATCGCCACCACTCAAGGGGACACCTCCGCCGTCGTCCGAGCCCTCGACTCGGTAGCCGAGGCAAACGCCAAGCCTCCCGAAGAGCCTCACAGAGAGCATGGTCGTCCCCGTTGACCCGAGGCAGGGAGACTCCCTGCCCTTAAGGAGTATGCGCAGGCAAAAGGCTCCCACCCATAGTGCCATGGGTGGGGAACTCTGCCACGACCCATGATGGACCGCTGCTGCAAGCACTCGCGCGCAGCCGACGGCCATACGGACGATCTTTCTCCGTGCCTTGAAGAAGGAGCGCAGAGACCGCAGTCGACCACAGCACTGCGTTTCGGCTATGGACTCCAGCACGGTGTCGTCCACGCGGCGTTCTGTCAAAGCTGAAGCAGCGGGCGACGCAGCAGCAGGTGCGCCACCGCAGCTGCCGCTGGCGCGGCCGCCGCGCTGCCCGCTTCCCTGTCCGAGGCCCCTCCCGCCAGCTCTCAGTCCAAAACAATCGACCCAAGCTGGGGCTGGGCATAGACACAAAAAGAAGACCCTGCGGCAGCAGGCTCGCTCGCCTGACCCTTCCCCCTGACCATCAGGAGGGAAGGGACGGTCCGATGATGGGAGAAGAAGGGCAAGCTATGTGAACCTGAGATCGAGGTGGAGAAGGGAATGGATGAGCATCGCCCGTTGTGACCCCCCAATTTATAGGGAAGGGCACGGGGGCTGGCTCTCCTCCGCTCCAAGGCGGCCGCCCATCTCCACCAATCCCACTACCCACGATCACAGGCGAACGGGTAATCGCCCCATTGCTCCAATCCCTGGCGCAACAGTTTCTGCCACTCCCACGCCTTTGAGCCATGCGCATCCACTACGAATTCCCCGCAATGCATGCGGCACATGTGGCAGAAACGACCTGAGCTCGTAGGTAAGTGCTTGCTTGAAAGTCGACGGTTACTCCCTCATATTGCGCGCCTGTGCACAAATTTTGGTCCTGACCCAATGGCGATGGGCGAGCGCGTTTGGGCCAGACCCGGGGGCTCCTGTCGGTGCACTAGGACTGGGGTACCCAGTGCCCCTGACTTATGCACAGGCAGTAGTAGCAAAACCCATCAACATAAATACATTCAAAACTAGTCCAAACCAGAGAAGCCGCTCTACGTGAGATCAAGGAGAGCATCAAGAATACGAAACCACATTCACGACCAAGACTCCGGCAGAAGCAGCCTACGCTGGCTAAGCAACGCCGGCAAGGTCGATGCAAATGCCCAGGACGGGCCCTAACCGCACCAGTAACGACCCCGCTGCCTGCCGGGGACCGAGGCGCACACATCTTCAAGAAGACCTGGCAAGCCATCCCCCGGCAGGCGCGATCCGATCGGCCACCGCTCCACCGCATCGCAACGCCAGTCATTTGTCGATGACGTGTCGAGCCCTTAGGTGGCTAAGTGGCTCTCGCTAAGCACGTAGCGACTCGCTGGGAGACAAATTATGCCCGTTTGATACCCGTCCAGAGGCGTGTCAAGATATTGAGCAATAGTTAGCTAAAGCGGTGGTAAAAGCCTGCCGGGGATGCGTCCCCGCACGCCACCTAGGCTAGCATTTATGACATTTTATCCTAAGTGCCAGAGTTAGGTATGATAGCATTGTTGGTTATCTAATCACTAGATAATGTCTGTTTTGCCACTATGGTTACCCCTTGAGCTATAAAAGGAGGCCCAAGGCAACCTAGCTAAAGATTCGAACCTTTGAACACTTGTACTCGCGTAGCAGCTCTCCCGAAGGCAACCTTGCCGGGTTTGAGCAGTGCGTGTGCTTCGTGTTCCCTCGATCAATCCACCAAAGCAGGAGTAGGGTTTTACGCTTCCCAGCGGCCCGAACCTGGGTAAAACACCAGCGTCTCGTCGTCGTGCTGCCTCGCCACCTCTGCTCCTTGTGCAACATGACCTCACCCCTGCCAAACCACAAAGGGGCCGTGGCCCCATAGGTGATCGTGTGCATCGTGACCCGACATGACCCTTCTGAGCTTCCTCGATATCATCCATTAAGGTAGGCCTTGCTTCGAGGTTGGCTAGGAAACCAGGCACAACTAGTTCCAAGCCAAAGCTTTCAAGCTCTTCATACAAGGCGGGTAGCCTTTCCTTAATCATAGCATTCAAGGAACAAGCCTTTCTGCTTAAGGCGTCTGCTACCACATTGGCCTTTCCAGGGTGGTATTGAACACTGAGGTCGTAATCCTTGATCAACTCCAACCATCTTCGTTGCCTCATGTTCAACTCCCTTTGAGTGAAAATATACTTCAGACTCTTGTGGTCGGTGTATATCTCACATCGCTTCCCTAGAAGGTAATGTCGCCATGTCTTCAAGGCATGAACTACATCTACCAACTCAAGATCATGAGTAGCATAGTTCTCTTCGTGAGGACGTAGTTGTCTGGATAGATATGCTACGACTCTGCCCTCTTGCATCAGGACACCACCAAGCCCGGTTCTCGATGCATCACAATATATCACAAACTCCTTGTGAATATCAAGGGTGGCCAAAACTGGGGTTGTTGTCAACCTCTTCTTGAGTTCTTGGAAGTTTTCATCGCACTTCGCTGTCCATTCGAACTTCTTGTACTTCTTCAAGAGTTGAGTCATGGGTCGGGCAATGCTCGAGAATCCTTTGACGAACTTGCGGTAGTATCCCGTGAGTCCGAGGAAGCTTCTGACTTCCTTCACATTGCTTGGGGATTGCCATTCAGTCACGGCTTCGATCTTGGTAGGATCCACTGGCAATCCTTCCGCAGTCAACACATGACCCAAGAATCCAACTTCACGTAGCCAGAATTCGCACTTGGTGAATTTGGCATAAAGCTGGTGCTCTCGAAGCTTGTCTAGGACCAATATCAAGTGTTGTGCATGCTCTTCTTCGGATTTGGAGAAGACGAGTATATCTTCGATGAAGACGACGACAAACTTGTCCAAATACTCCATGAAAACTTTGTTCATGAGGTACATGAAATAGGCTGGGGCATTGGTTAACCCAAATGACATGACCGTGTATTCATACAGGCCATACCGGGTCATAAATGCCATCTTCGGGATGTCTTGGGGTCTGATCTTCAGCTGATAGTACCCAGACCTGATGTCGATCTTGGAAAACACCTTGGCACCATTCAGCTGATCGAACATGTCTTCAATCTTGGGAAGTGGGTACTTGTTCTTTATTGTGACCTCATTGAGGGAACGGTAATCGACACAGAGTCGGATAGTTCCGTCCCTCTTTGACACAAATAAAACAGGAGATCCCCAAGGAGAGGCACTAGGGCGAATAAATCATTTCCTGAGCTGCTCAGCCAGTTGCTTCTTCAGTTCCGCCAGCTCTTCGGATCCCATTCTATAGGGTTCTTATAGATGCGTCCTGCTCTGGGCATTAGCTCAATGATGAACTCAAGGTCACGGTCAGGAGGCATTTCGGGCAACTCGTCAGGAAAGACATCTAGGTACTCACATACCACAGGCACTTGATCCAGCTCAATTCCCGACAAACAATTAGCCTGTGGGGCTTGAGCGGAGGTTGGGTTGGGAACATACTTGACTTCAACTCCTTGGCTATTGGTCATGGTAACAGTTCTCTTGGCATAGTCCAGCAAGCCTTAGTGCTTGGTTAACCAATTCATGCCGAGGATCACATCCAAGCCTTGCGAGTTCAAAACTATGAGGTCTGCTAGGAAGTCTACCCCGTTGATGTTGACCTCAACTCCTTTACATCCTATTTTGGACCTCATAACTGACCCCGGGGTTTGTATCAACATATGGATACCCAGGGGTGTAGGCTTCATACCACTCTCTAGTGCGAACTTTTGGGTAACAAAAGAATGCAAAGCTCCACAATCAAACAGTACAGTTGCTGGGGTTGAGTTGGCGAGGAACGTACCCAGTATGACGTCCGGGTCTTCCTGGGCTTCCTCAGCGGTGATGTGATTCACACGACCCTTGCCACTATTAAGCTGGTTGCGGGGAGCTGGGTTCCTTGGTGGCGCTCCATGGCCTTGACCTTGGTTTGGCGCATTGGGGCACGGTGCATCTGGCTTCTTGTTGGGGCACTTCCTAGAAATGTGTCCTGGCTGACCACATCCGAAGCAAGTGACTTGGCCTAAGCCGCTATTGTTGTTGCCACCATTGTTATTATTGGGGTTATTGTAAGCTGGCCTGGGATTGGCATACTACTGAGGCTGGTAGCTCGGACGAGGTGCAGGAGGTCTAGCCTGCTCGGGCTGATAGGTTGGCTTGGCTGGGGTTGGCTGCCATGAACGAGGCTTCTTGTCGGCGTTCTGGGAACGGGGGTACCCAGACCTGTCTGCCTGCGGCCCAGCGCATGGCCCACCTCGTCAGCCAAGCGCGGCTAGCGCGGCCCCACTCAAGACAAGGCCCTCGCGAGGACCCGAGCTCGCGAGGAAGGCAGCACCAAGACCAGCAAGGAGTGGGCCTCCTCAAGCCCCCTCCGGAGTGGCAGAGATCCCTATGCAGAACCCGGCCTCAGGAGTCAAGGATGACGCAAGGAAGGACAGGCGGGCGCCAGCGCGCCAGACGGTCAGTTTCCACTTTGGTGCAAAGGGAGCAAGGACATACGCGGGTTCCCAAAGCGCCACCCAAAGTTTTCCATTCCGATGCAACAAGACCACGACCACGAGCCCTGCAGGACGGATGTCATCGCCGAGCCTACCTATGCATCATCGGCAACCACTTTGCAGGCGAAGACCACCTTTGGACAGGGCGGGGATGTACTCCTGTCCCCCTTCGAATTTGGCCGCTGTGGGATCCCTTCCCGCCATTGCGATAAGGGAGGAGGACCCGGGCCGCGGCTATAAATAGAGGATAGGCTGCACCGTAGGAGAGGGGGAGACACCAGACAGAGAGGAGGCAACACCACCAGAGCGCCCTCACGAGGCGTCGCACCACTATACTAGTTCGTCCACAAACCTCCTCGTGAGGCAATCCACCAAAACAGGAGTAGGGTATTACGCTTTGCAGCGGCCCGAACCTGGGTATATCATTGTGTGCTCCTTCTTCCTCATCATCGTGCGAGTTCATCGTAGAAATCATCGAGTAGCAAGCTAGGTAGGGCGAGGCTGCAGGGGATCTTTGCACACACCCCTGTGTTTGAACTTCTTTGGGTTTTGCGGAGCCCGAAATCCGACACTTCTGGTTGCTGGAACTACCCTTGATGATCATCTTGTGCTTTCGAGTGTCCTCCATGGCACGACGCTTGTCTTCGAGCATGAGAGCCTTATTTACCAGGTCGAAGAAGGTCCGGCAGTCGCAGACAATGAGCTGATACCGCAGGGCTTGCTGAAGTCCTTCCATGAAGCGTTCCATCTTAGCGGCCTCAGTGCTGACATCTTCAGGGGCATACCTCGACAGGAGGTTGAACTTCTGCATGTACTCCTTGATAGAGCCACTGCCTTGCTTCAACGCTCGGAATTCTCTCTTCTTGATAGCCATAGTCCCAGAAGGAATGTGGGCGGCGCGGAATCCTTCCTTGAAGTCAGCCTAGGTGATCATGCCATCGCCTTGCATGACCTTGAACCCATCCCACCAAGCTCTGGCGGTACTTCCGAGGCAGTGAGAGGCATAAAGAACCTTCTCACGATCTTCATTGCAATTGACCAAAGCAAGGAGGTCCTCGATGGTGTGGATCCAGTCATCGGCATCCAAATGTTCCGCAGTCTCGGTGAAGGTTGGGGGCGAATTCCTCATGATCTCAGACAGGGTGGAGCGGCCATTGCCGTTCCTGCCTTGCTGCTCGTTGTTCACAAGGATTTGAGCCATCTGCTGGATAGCGGCAGTGTTGGCTTGGCGTTCCTCCCGGAGAACTTGGAGAAAATGCGCCATGATCATGTTCTCCGGTGGATATGGTGACGGGGGAATGTTGCCATGTGGCTGCTCCGGGTGCTCTCCAGCATGAGCAGCCCCGCCATCTCCCTGTTGCTGGCTAGAGTTGCCGGCTTTAGGGTTTGTGAAGGAGTTGTTGCGGGTCGCAGTCACCATCCTGTTTGGAGCAGCCATGTCAAACAACTGGGATAGAAGAGGGAAAAGCAGCAATAGAGAAAGCGCGCCTAAGGGGGTTGGTATAGTGCAAGTGTGATCAAACATAGGTCGAAAGACCAAACACATTATATTAAGATAGGATAGATGATGGAGTCGCTTACATGTTGCCTAAGGCAAAAGCGTGACTTGCATCGGAACACAAACAACAGAAACAAACAACAGGCACCCATGGTTTCATTTGAACCATTACACGGACTCGACTTCGCATGAGGGGTACATGACTGATCCTACCATAGGGGTTCTCGGACTCAAGTGGTGGAATGCTCAATCTCGTACTCACACTCCTCAGGATCTTCCTCTTGGTCATCCTCTGTACGGGCGTCGTCTCCGGTCAAGGGAGTCGGAGAACGAGGAGATCCATCCTATCAGCGCTTCGCCGGTGGTGCAGTGAAGAGCTCACGGTACTCCTTCACACTCATGCGACAACGACATGTGGGTGCATCTCTAGCTGGGGGTACTCCTCCTCTATAAGCGATAGCTGGTCGTCCCTCAGTGGCTCCATCCTTCTTAACCCTGTCTGGCTTCACCTTGGCTTGACGAAGTAGCTCTTGGGTGCGGTAAAGTTCCTTGCGGAGCTTCGTGGACTCCTTATTCAGGTTATGAGTCAGATTGTCGGCGGAGAGGCTGAAGTAGGTCTGGAATCTGAGCGGTGTCCCATCCTCCTTGGATGGAACCAACGTCCAACTCTCACCAAAGTCATCCTTCCTGAAAGGTAGGTAGCGAGTAGCTTGCTCGTCAGCCATCTCTGGGATGATGTCTCGAAGATGGATAAGTGCCTTGCGTGCAGCCGTCTCGACTGTGAGCGCCAGGGTCTCCATTTGTGGTCCCTTAAAGAACCAACTAGTCGGGGAGTCGTTTGCCTTCACGACAACATCAACGTGGTACTCCTTCGTGACGGCATCGACCCAGTGCTCGTGGTAGAGGAAAACGGGTGGTCGGCGATACTGGCACTTCTCCAGGCTATCCTCAAGGAGTAGGGGAAAGCCGGATGCAAGGAGGGCTTCGGGTATGACGGCCATCTACAAGGTTTAGGGGAGAGGAGTCAGTAGAGTTTTGAAAGTAGTCTTAGGAAAGGTAAGAATTGCAAAAACTCCTAAGTGTAGGTACTAGGCATAGTTTTGAAAATGGTTTTGTCCTAACTAACGTCCATGCTAACTAAGGCTTCCTATAGTCAGGATGGCTCTGATACGTACCAGCTCTGTGGGGACCCCGACTCGTAAGTGGTTATCACCGAATGCATGTGTACAGTGATCCCAGAGATCAATGCTCACTGAACACACAGAAGCTGAATAACAAGAGTCTTACATCCATACATACCGTCTTACACAAATAAAGACCATCGAGGTCATGTCTTGCATAGATAGGGCCATGAAGGCCAAACACCAAACATAACTAGCAGCGGAAGACTTTTGGTCCAATTCCTTCGTCAACAACGCAATCTATCATCGCAATATTAACGGGCAAAAATAAGAACACAGCAAAAACAGAGGAAATAATTCACTTCTAAAATGTTACACTACTCTGTAAATTACCATATTAAAAACTAAAAATAATAGTTTCTTGTTTTGAAGTGTAAAAAGTTTTGAAAACTATTTTAACACAGACTATTAAAGCCTAAAACAGTGTTTTAAATAAAAACAGTGTATAGAACCTTTTCAAAAATTCCCACAAGTGGCATATTCAAATACTACAGAATACTACAAGTTTTTAGAAATTGGAATTACTTGATTTGGATTTTTATTTAGCTCTGTGGAATTTTTGGAAAATCAACAGAAAAGAAAAAGAAAAAGGGCTACCGTGCCCTGGGCCAGTTCTGGCCGAAGCTGGGCCAGCCCGTAGCCGGGACAGCCAAGGCGATCTGACGTGTGCGCGCGCCTGCGTTCAAACCTGACGGCTGGGGCCCGAAGGCCAGCGACACATAGAGGAGGGAGAGGGAGGTGAGGATGATAGGAGGGGCCCGCCTGTCATCTCCAACCTCGCGGTAGGGAGGCCGGCAAGCTCACCGGCGAGGTTTCCGGCCATGGTGAGAGGAGCTGAGGGCAGGGACGGAGTCAACGTCGATTTGCCGTTCCTGTGGAGGTGGAGGGAAACGCCGGAGAAGCCCTAGTCACCGGCGACGAGGAGGCCACGGCGGAGAGCTTCGGGAGGAGGTTACCGCCGATGGTTCCTGCAGCAACCCACGCGGAAGAAGAAGGGAAACGCGTCCGAGGAGCAAGGGAGGGCCAGAGGAAAAAGAAAGAGGGCCGGAGCGGCTCTGTACCTGGAGATTTCCAGCGAGCCGGGCCGGTGGAGCTCGGGCTTGATCTCGAGCTCGGGCGACTCCGGGGCTGATTTGGCGGCACAGGAGGGCGATTGGGGAGGAGAGAGAGCGAACAGAGGGGAGAGAGGGGCTCGGGGAGGCCTTTTACAGAGGGGGCGCCGGTGCACTATGGACCCGTGCGCTGGTGAGGTTGCCGCCGTCGCCCGAGAGGGAGAGTGCTCACGGGGGCTTGCCCGTGGTGTTCCTGGGGTCGATCTAGGACTAAGGGGAGAGAGACAGGAGAGAGGAGTGCGCGCTCATGCGAGGCCATGCATTGGCCGAGCGGGGCGACGTCAGGCACGCACTGGGAGGGTGAGAGAGAGAGACAGAGGAAGCTCCCGAAACGGTGGTGTGTCGCGGACGCCGAGGGGCCTCGACTGGCGCGAGGGGGATCTCGAGGTGGCCGGCCATGGGGAGGAGAGGGAGGTCAACCCTCTAGAGCATGGCAGCGCGCTCCAAAGCGCGACTTTGGCCGGCATGGCCAGCTTTTTGGCATGCTCTGGTGCGTCCACTTGTGCTAGGGGGCTGCAGGGGGAATAAGTGAGAGGGACAAGAGCCTTGGATGCTCTGGAACATGCCAGGAGGGAGAGAGAGCTGAGAAAAGGGAGGGAAAGTGGCTGTCCAGGGGGTGCAAGCGGGCTTCCCACCCCCTCAATCATGCCTTTGGGTGGCAGGATTTTTAACACACGTGAGGAGGGATTGCTCTGAGCTTTGGTAAAAATATGAGGTGAAGGAGAATAGTGGAAGGGGTCAGAATATGGTTTTTACCAAATCACCAGAAGGTGTTTGATGTGTGTTTGGGCAAGATAAGTTTTCCCACTTGCATTGAGATTTAACAAGATCAAATGGGAAGTAAAAATATGGTGGATCACCAAGTTTGAGCTCCATTGAAAGAGTTTGCCAATGTAAACTCGGTAAACCCTAGAAATTAACAGAATCGGGTTTTTGTAGATCCAGTCATGCTAAGCTTTTCTCCTAAATTCACCACTTGGTGTGGTGGCATTATTTGGGCATTAGAGCATGCCCACAAAGTTTCATATCAATTGGGGAAAGATGACAATGTAGAGTTGCTCAAATTTGAATCTGGACAGAGAGGGTTTTGGGGTATTCTTGTGAATCAAAACAATTGGGATTGGGATGAAACTTGGCAAGATCATCACAATCAGTATATGTGACTTGCTGGAATTTTCCTGGATTTATTTGAGAATATTTACTATAGAAATATTTCAAAAGCTTGAAACAGATAGAAAGGGTTTTTGGTAGGTTTTGTCTAATATTTTGATCATAACCATGTGTTGAAACTCATATATATGGAAAATATATGTCCACTTAGGTTTCCTGAATTTTCTCAAATATTTTGAAAGCATAAAAATAGTTTTTCCCTATGAAAGACCATTTCTAGCCTTAAATAAAAGCCTTTAAATAAAATAGGAATATAATATTTAAAATTATTTTTTTGGTGGTTTTGGAACATCTTATATATAGTAGGTTCCAAATAAAGTCTTTGTGGCAAAACAATCCACCCAATATGAGGACTTGTAGTACAACCCTCAACTCAGTTTTTTTTTTGAAAACCTAATTTGAATAAATCCTTTCTGGCCAAAATAATATTTGATAAAAATAGTTTTAGGTACTATACACATGGCATGATCAGTGGACCGGGGTTTTGGATCAATAAGATGGTCATAGAGAGAAGAAGAATGCTTGTGAATTAAGACACAATCAAACGTTCAAGCAAAAAAGCACTCAAGTCAATCATCACAAGCACTAGTGGAATCAGATCATTTGCCGTCTGCCATGTCTTTGTCGTCTGCTGGCTGATGGCAAAGAGACTCTTTGCCGTCAGCTGCCGACAAACAGACGGCAAAGAGCACACTGATGGCAAAGATACTCTTTGCCATCTGTGAGCTCTTTGCCGTCTGCTGGCAGACGTCAAAGATGGAAAAGGCAGACGGCAAAGGGAGACCCCCCCGCCCCCATCTCTCTACCCCATCTCTCCACCTCACCTTTACCTCTTTGCCGTCTACTAGCGAACGGCAAAGGGCCTCATCTTCTTTGCCGTCTGCTAGCAGACGGCAAAGGAGACGACCACATAACGGTCGCCCCACGGATCGAGCCCACGGATCAGTGATGTGGCAAAATCTGCTCCACACACATGCCCACGATCTGCACCACACACTTCCCACCTACCAGCCACCACGTGCCCTGGCCCTACACCCTGACCCCAACCCACCATCCTCCCTTGACCCCTCTCTGTTCCCGAGATAGGAGGCGCAGTCTCCGCTCGCACCACCTGCCGTGCAGCTCGCCCCACCGGCCGTCAGCGCTGCTCGTCCCACCGGCCGCCCCCACCGCCAGCGCTGCTCTCCCCACCTACCGCCGGCGCTGCTCGCCCCACCGGCCGCCCCCACCGCCAGCGCTGCTCGCTCCACCAGCCGCCCCCATGCTCGCCCCACCGACCGCCCCCACCACCGGCCGTCGGCGCTGCTCGCCCCACCGGTCGCACCAACCGTCGGCGCTGCTCGCCCCACCGGTCGCCCCCACCGTCGGCACTGCTCGCCACACCGGTCGCCCCCACCGTCGGCGCTGCTCCACCTCGCCGGCTACTACTTTGCCCCCGTCGTGCCCCTCATCTCACCTGGGGATTCACCTCGCCGGCCACCATCTGTTGGGGCTTCACCTTGCCAGCCAGTGCCTCTCCCCCGTTCTGCCCCTCACCTCGCCGGCCTCCACCTCACCGGCCATCACTGCCGTTCACTTCACCGGCCGCCGCAGGGAGAAGCGCTGCCGAGCGGATCCAAGGCTCACGCGGTTGTTTACGGAGCTGCCTCGTGCCGTCGTGGAAGAGGAGGGCCGCGCCCGATCTAGATTTTTTTACATCTTCTCTGTAAATTGATATATACATAATATTGTGGCAGAGTTTTGTAATTCGATCTATGGAAAATGTTCATGTTCATGTGTAAATTTTGTAACAGAATTTTGTAAATTGATCTATGTAGAATGTTGTAACAGAATTTTGCTCTGTCTGTTTCGATGTTCATGTGCCCTGCATATTTTTTTAAACTAAAACAAGTCTTTGCCGTCTGTAGTGTAGTGTGCAGACGGAAAAGGCTACCGTTAGCCCCTAACGGCCCTAACTCCGTTCATTTACCATCCAGCCGCTTTGCCGTCTGCAGGCTGACGGCAAAGATCTTTGCCGTCCGTAGTGCAAAGGCAGACGGCAAAGGACCTCTTTGCCGGAGTTTATTCGGCCCTAAATTTTGCCGTCCGTGGTTGTGACTTTGCCGTCTGCCATGGCGGACGGCAAAGAACCTGATTCCTGTAGTGAAGCAAGCAAAAGTTTTAAATGCGTCCAAATTTTATAAAATCATAGTCATAGCAAAGTGATACAACACAGGGTGTGACATTCCTAGTCAGAATGCGTGTAGGGTTAAGGAAGATGGCATGGGTTCACACTATCGTTGAGGATTTCCGCTGCGAGTTTATGAAGACTTGGCCATAAAGGCCATATTTGAGTACAAACGATACGTAATGGATGTAAGACTCTTGTTATTCAGTTTTTGTGTGTTCAGTGAGCATTGATCTCTGGGATCATTGTGCATGTACATTCGGTGATCACGGCTTATGAGTTGGGGTCCCCACAAAGTGTCTTGGCGTCTTGTATTCATCGAGCATCATTTTACACATCTCTATGAGAGTCCA
This sequence comes from Elymus sibiricus, assembly GCA_039707655.1. Lineage (NCBI taxonomy): Eukaryota > Viridiplantae > Streptophyta > Magnoliopsida > Poales > Poaceae > Elymus > Elymus sibiricus. The sequence goes on along the minus strand of CM077665.1, from coordinate 210,922,343 downwards.
GTTCTTCCTCTCAACGACTCCATTTTGTTGAGGTGTGTACGTAGCCGAGAACTCATGTGAAATCCCTTCTTTGTCAAGAAAGGTATCCACATTGGTGTTCTTGAACTCCAATCCATAGTCGCTCCAAACTTTCTTGATCTTCACTTCAAATTGATTTTGAGCCTAGCGAGCGAAGTTCTTGAAGATCTTTTGCACCCGCGACTTATCATCAAGAAAGAATACCCACGTAAATCTGGAAAAATCATCAACTATAACTATACCAAAGGAATTTCCACCGAGGCTTTTGTAAGCATTCGGACCAAAAAGATCCATATGGAGCAACTCGAGTGGTCTCCTAGTAATCATGATGTTCTTTACAGGATGACTTCCACCTACTTGTTTTCCATATTGACAAGCACTACAAAGTCTATCTTTGTCAAAGATAACATCTTTAACACCAAGTATATGATCACCTTTGATGAGCGTTTCTAGATTACGCATACCAACATGTCTTAGCCTTCTATGCCAAAGACAACCTTTAGAAGATTTTGTAATAAGACAAGTACGAGGTTTGGATCTCTTAGTGAAGTCAACTATGTATATATCACCTCTACGGAAACCGATAAAGACCATGCAATGATTATCTTAACGAAAAACTTGGTAATCAACTTTAGTAAATAGAACATTAAAACCGAAGTCGGCTAGCCTAGATACGGAAAGAAGATTGTAACCAAGTGATTCAAGAAGCATGACATTTTGAATGGAACTATCATGAGATATGGCCACCTTACCAAGACCAAGTATCTTACCCTTGGAGTTGTCTCCAAAAGTCACATCCCTCTGTGGTCCATGGTTTGGTGTGATCTCTTGAAACATGTATGTATCTCCGGTCATGTGATCGGTGCATCCACTATCGAGAATCCACTCTTTTCCTCCGTACATGTAATCCTGGAAGTTCGCCATGAGACTTAGATTCTTCATAGTATTTTCCTATTCGATGTCAAAAAAATCATCTTCATCATAGTAGCCATGTTCCACATTGTCATCATCAATTGGAGTATCCTCGTCATAAGAATCAAGAGATTCGTTAGAATTGTGATCATGACAATGTTCAAGATTATGAATGCGGATGGGTTCAACAATGATGTTGTTGATAGTTATGACATCTCATTTAGCACACATGAGGTCTCTAAGCTCGAAGAGATAATCATCAAAATTAGGATCATTAGGTTTCATCTTGTGAAATGCAATAGTTTTATGGAGAATGACATCAAGATTTTTCAAGGAGTAGTTTGGATGTCTATTCTCTAAATCATTCCACAAAGTATAAGCACACTCAAAGTTTCTCATTTGATCAAACACAATTCTTGGCAATCCTCTAATGATGAGATTAACAATTCTAAGATTACGAAGCGTGTCAATTTCTTCTTCCTATGAACGATGTAAGGGATCAATGGGAGGCACATAAGGGCTCTTAACAAACTTGCTCAAATGGAATTCATGGAATAGATTAAGCATCTTGTTTTTCCAGTGGCCATAGCACTCCCCATTGAGAACAGGCACTCTACAACTAAGACTCCCCAAACTAGACACATCCATCTTCCTCCAATGGAGATAAAACCAAAGCTATGGAGATCAAAGCTTTGATACAAATTGTGGGATCAAGAAGGGACGTCTAGAGGGGGGGTGAATAGACTACCTGACAAAATAAAACCTAACCTTTTACCAATTTTAATGGTTGACGATTTTAGCAATTCTAACAAGTCTAGTGCACCCTACACATGCAAGTCAACAAGTATAGCAGCGGAATGTAAAGACAAGCACATGTCATAAAGAGTAGAGATAGGAAGATCAAATGTAATTGGAGACACGAAGATTTTTCCCGTGGTTTCGATAGGTGGTGCTATCGTACATCCACACTGATGGAGACTTAAACCCACGGAGGGTAACGGTCGCGAGAGTCCATGGAGGGCTCCACCCATAAGGGTCCACACAGTAGCAACCCCGTCTATTCCATCATGGCTTACGTCCATGAATGACTAGCCTCACTCGGGGTGGATCTTCACGAAGTAGGCGATCTCCTTGCCCATACAAAATTATTGGTTCAACTCCACACATGAAGACGGAGGCTCCCAAGCGACACCAAACCATTCAAGGAGAAACCACTCTCCAAAAGATAATAATGTGGTAACAATGATGAACTCCTTTCTCTTGTGCTTCAAAAGATATTCTCCTCTTGGCTTGGTAGAAGAGGTTGATTGGGTGGAAAGAAACTTGGGAGGCTAGAAATCAAGATTCATATGGTTGGAGTGGAAGATCTTGACCTCAACACATGAGAAGGTGGTTCTCTCTTAGAAAAATGGATGGGGCAAGTGTTGGTCTGTTCTGAGTGCTTCCTCTATGAGTGAGAGGTTGGTGGAGGGGTATATATATAGGCATCTCCAAAAATCCAACCATTACAGAATTATTGCCCAACTTCGTGAAACCGAAGCAAAACCTCGGTTGCACCGACTAGTGGAAAATGTGGCAACTTTTGGCATTCCGGTGAGACCGATGTATGAATCTCGATGGGACCGAATTGGCTAACCTAGGCAGTTACCAAAACTCGATGAGACCGACTCCTAGAACCTGGAAATTCTGATTTGTAGAAATAGGATACCAGAGAGTTGGTCACTGATTTCGGTTTCACCGAATTGAAAGTTAGTGTCACCGAGACCTTAGGGTTTGGCTTAGGATCTGTCTAGGATGAAACTCGGTAGGACCGATTTGCAAAACATGGTGGCATCGAATTTGAGTGGTAGGGTTTAGACAGAGTATTTTGTGGGATAAATTCACGTGTATTTTTGGTGGCTAACTCTAAGAACTTGAGCAACCAGATCATCATAGATACCTCCTCCCCTTTTAATAGTATTGGCTTTCCTATGTGGACTCAAAAGTGATTTCTCACAAAATGCAAAATGTACAGTCTTGAAGCTTGATGTCTTGCCAATCCTATTCCTTTCCTTCTTCTTCTCTCCTTGGGGATTCTCCACACATTCCAGCCAACTCTCTCTGTGGACTTCATCTGAAATAAACTAGGTAAAACTATTAGTCCAAGAGACAATGTATGTTGTCATGAATTATCAAATCCGCCAAGGGAGCATATGTAAATTTCTATAATTTTTTGATAATTTCAACATAAAGAGAGGTAAGTGAGTAATATGAAAATTTCTATAAAGAGAGGTAAGTGAGTAATATGAAAACTATTCATGCCTTGATAATTTGAACATAAAGAGAGGTAAGTGAGTAATATGAAAATTTCTATAATTTTTTTTGTCTCTCTCATAATAATTAAATGTAGGTTCATATTCAAATTCAACAATATAGCTATCATACAAAATATTCTCTCAATGATCCACATGCACAATTTTTTTACAATCTTCCAAGATAGTGGGATTAACATTAACTAAAGTCATGACCACTCCAAACCCACTTTTATGAAAAATCATAAGATTGATCATTCTCCAAAAGTAGTGGGACCATTATTGCCTAAATTTGACGCTCTTCCAAACCCACTTTTAGTGTTATTGCAAATATCATTATCAATAATAGATTCATCATGAAGCTCAAAATTCTCAAGATCACAAGAAACATCATGATTATCACCACAATCATGATCATTAGCACAATTGATATTCATAGAATTTATACTAAAAAATTAAAATCATGCTTTTCATTTAATAAATGTATCCCAATAGCATTTTCATTCATCACTTCATTATTTACTCCTTGGTTTACAATAAGCAGCAAGTTTGAAAAGATTACCAAGTGGATGAGGATCCATTTATCTTAAAATTTTGAATTTTACTTCATGTTCTTGTGTGGCAAAGATAAAGATAACATAACCAGGAAAGTAAAAAGTAGAACAAGGGAATGATAGTTTGTGTGAAGGGACCTCGCGCAAAGTTGGTGATATCTCCCTGGCAACGGAACCCGACATTATTCTGCTACTTGCGAGCGGCGTTGGGTATTTCCCCGAAGAGGAAGGGTGAATATATATAGTAGAGATATATATTTCCCTCAGTGAGAACCAAGGTTATCGAAACAATACGAGAACTATGACAACTTGCATCAACAATACTTGCACACACAAAACCAAACACTTGCACCCAACGTGGGCAAGAGGGTTGTCAAGCCCCTTGAACTCGTTACTTGCAAGGATTACTTCTGATAGTGACAGATACATAAATATAAAAGTAAAATAAAAAGAAAGTAAATAAATTGCAGCAATGTATTTTTAGTTTTTTTATAATATGATTTGGATAGACCCGGGGGCCATAGTGCGCACTAGAGGCTTCTCTCTCGAACACATATTCTACGGTGGGTAGACAAGTTACTATTGGGCAATTGATAGAAAAGCGCATAGTTATGATTATGTATTCATAGCATCGATCATGTATATAGGCATAATGTCCTTGACAAGTAGACCGAAACGATTCTACATCTACTACCATCACTCCACCAATCGACCGCTATCCAGCATGCATCTATGGTATTAAGTTCATGACAAATAGAGTAATGCTTTAAGCAAGATGACATGATGTAGACAAAGTAAGACCAATCAATATGTTCAACCCCCGTCATTTTACCCTTAGTAGCAATAATACAATATGTGTCTTGTCCCCTTCTATCACTAGGATATAGAGCACCGCAAGGTTGAACCCACTAGAATACACTCCTCCCACTGAAGATAAATCAATCTACTTGGCCAAACCAAACCGATAGATCGGAGATACTTCCAAAGCTATAACAATCATGCATAATAGAATTCAGAGAAGACTCAATTAATTTACATGAATAATCTGATCATAAACCAACAATTCATCGAATCCCAACAAACACGCCGTAAAAGAAAATTACATAGGATAGATCATCGCGAGAATCGTGAAGAACTTCGTATTGAAGATCAATGATTGAGAAGAAGCCATCTAGCTACTAGATATGGACCGATATATCTATGGTGAACTACTCACACATCATCATGGAGGCAATAAGGTCGATGTAGACGGCCTCCATGATGGATTCCCCCTCCGGCAGAGTATCATAAAAGGCCTCCAGATGGGATCGTGGAAGAACGGAGACTTGTGGCGGCGAAACAATATGTTTCCGGATGGCTCTCTAATGTTTTTGGGGTAATTGGGAATATATAGAAGTGGAATTAGGTCAGGAGGTGCCACAAGCGGCCCACGAGCTAGAGGGCACGCGCTACCCTCCAGGGCGCGTCGGCCTAGCTCGTGGCCGCCTCATGAGTCTTCTGACCACCTCCCGAAGCTTCATGGGTCTCTTATGGTCCTAAAATGGCTCCCATAATTTTTTATCCAATTTGGACTCCGTTTGATATTGATTTTATGAAATGTCCAAAAACATGCAAAAAACAAAAACTGGCTCTAGGCACAAAGTTAATAGATTAGTCCCAAAAATGATATAAAATAGCATATAATTGCATACAAAGTATTCAAGATTGATAATATAATAGAATGTAACAATCAAAAATTATCGATACGTTGGAGACGTATCAATTACCATGGCGTCGTCGATCCTGTAGACATTGCCCTAGAGATCGATGACAAGAAATAGTTGGTCGAGCAAATCTTTCAAAGTACATTTGCATTTTGTTTAATTACCTGAACAATGCATGTTATCAAACCCTCTAGGGCTAATGCACTGTCTATGTGGGCGGTACTGCTACTTTTGTGTATGGGTGAATCATGTGAACCCTCTCCGATTTATGGATACAAGTGTATCCGCAATAGCTTTTGATGTAATTTATGGCATGTTGAGACGTAAGTTTGCACCGTTTGATGAAATAGTGTTTGGAGTCAAACCTCGTCTGATGCGTCATTGTGTTAGTAGTCTAGCTACTGATCGAGCTATACTCGTACTTGCACACACTGACCAAAGAGAAGCGTTGGGGCTGATCAGCTCATTCTATATTAGGTTTGTCCATCAATTACCCAATAGTCCAGAAAAGACATTCTAAACGTTCAGCTCGCTTCTAAAATTGTACGCTCAGCTATTGATCAGACAATAGCCCACAATATACAGACCCAATGTATGCCTGATGTCTACTACACAATTTTATTCTTGTAGACTTTGTTGGGCCTCCAAGCGCAGAGTTTTGTAGGACAGTAGGAATTTTCCCTCAAGTGGATGACCTAAGGTTTATCAATTCGTGGGAGGTGTAGGATGAAGATGGTCTCTCTCAAACAACCCTGCAATCAAATACAAGAAATCTCTTGTGTCCCCAACACACCCAATACAATGGCAAAATGTATAGGTGCAATAGTTCAGTGAAGTGATGGTGATACAAGTGCAATATGGATGGTAGATATAGGTTTTTGTAATCTGAAAATATAAAAACAGCAAGGTAACAAATAGTAACGATATATTAATGCTTGGAAACAAGGCCTAGGGTTCGTACTTTCGCTAGTGAAATCCCTCAACAATGCTAATATAATTGGATCACATAACCATCCCCCAACATGCAACGAAGAATCACTCCAAAGGTCTTATTTAGCGGAGAACATAAGAAGAAATTGTTTGTAGGGTACGAAACCACCTTAAAGTTATCCTTTCCGATCGATCTATCCAAGAGTTCGTACTAAAATAACACCAAGTTATCCTTTTCGATCAATCTATCTAGAGTTCATACTAAAATAACAACATATATATGATACGCATCAACCAACTCTATTGTCACCTAGATACTCCAATGTCACCACAAGTATCCATGAGTTAATTATACGATATGCATCAAACAATTTCAGATTCATAATACTCAATCCAACACAAAGAACCTCAAAGAGTGCCCCAAGATTTCTATTGGAGAACATAGGACAAGAACGTGCATCAACCCCTATGCATAGATTACCCCAAAGTCACCTCGGGAATCCGCAAGTTGAGTACTGAAACATACATCAACTGAATCAATAGAACACCCCATTGTCACCACGGGTATTCATATGCAAGACATATAATAAGTGTTCTCAAATCCAATATTCATTCCAACATAATGATATCTCAAAGGGAAAGATTCAATTCATCACAACATGATAGCAAGGGAATAACATCATATGATCCGACTATATTAACAAAGCCCGTGATACATCAAGATCGTGACATCTCAAGAACACGAGAGAGAGAGAGAGAGAGAGAGAGATTTAACACATAACTACTGGTTCATACCCTCAGCCCTGAGGGTGGACTACTCCCTCCTCATCACGGCCTCCGCCGGGATGACAAAGATGGCCACCGGAGATGATCTATCCTCTCCGGCTTGGTACTGGAACGCCTCCAGATTGTTTTTTCGCTGATATAGAGAGTTGCGGTGGCGGAACTTCTTGTCTAGGGTTATTTCTGGGGGTTTCAGAATGTATAGGATTTTTGGGCGTCGGTTTCACGCGAAGATGGGCCACGAGTGGACCACAAGACACCAGGGCGCGCTAGAGGGGCCTGGCGCGCCCTGGTGGGTTGTGCCCACCTTGTGGCTCTTCTGGCCCTTCAAAAAATCTTATAGTCCCTCTTTTGTTCCAAAAAAAATCATCAAAAAGTTTCATTGCATTTGGAGAACTTTGATTTCTGCACAAAAAACAACACCACGGTAGTTCTGCTGAAAACAGCGTCAGTCCGGGTTAGTTCTAAATAAATAATGTAAAGTGCATCAAAACCATATAAAAGTATTGTAAACATAAGCAATCATGGCATGAATACTTCATAAATTATCGATACGTTGGAGACGTATCAGCATCCCCAAGCTTAATTCCTGCTCGTCCTCGAGTAGGTAAATGATAAAAGAACTAATTTATGAAGTGTGAATGCTAGCATAATATATAAGTTTTATCATTGATAATTTCAGTCAATTTTCTAGCATCATAACCAGCAAATTTTTCTCATAAAAATCATCATGATAGAGCATACAATTCACATGTCATGGTTCAAATAATGAATTCTCTTGAAACTTAACAACCTATGTTCTTAGTCACCAAACAATTGCAATTCAACTTATTCTCAACAAGCATGTCTAAGTAAGAGCTCCACATACTCAATCATCATATAGTCTTCTATGATTGCTAGTACTCAAAGCATATTTTTAGAACAAATGGCATCCATCGAACACAAAGAAAGATAGGGGCTTAATGTTTCGCCTCCCAACTCATTTATCACAGAGATAGTTGTCAACAATAATAAGTCATGATCAAATATATCTGTCTGGCCATATGTGCCTAGATCTTTCCCCACCACATGATGCTTGCCAACTAGAGAATAATTGAGGTTGAAATGAGAATGCATACTATTGACTCTTGCATAAAAGTAAATACTGAAAGGTAAAAGATAGGCCCTTCGTAGAGGGAAGCAGGGGTTTGCAGAGGTGCCAGAGCTCAAAGCTTAAATCAGAGATAAATATAATTTTGGGAGGTGCACCCTTCCTGTCAACGTTACGACCAAGAGTTATCAATATGTTCCATGTTAAACACATTAGCGGCAGTTCCCAAGCGGTAAAAGTAAAGGTTTACTCCCCCTACACCAACAAACACACTCCACGGCTAGCCGAATCCACGGGTACCGTCCATACCAACAACATTCCTGGGGGAGTTTTGTTTAATTATTTGCATTTTTTTCGGGACTGGGAATCCCTATTACCTCCCCTCTCGTGCAAGGACGAGTGAATAAACACTCATCATGAGAATAACCCGCTTAACGTGGAAGATACTGACCGCCCCTCGTTGCTCCATCAGTGGTCCAGGCACACAAAACAAATGTTTATTTGAATGTTTAGAGGTGGCACATGCGAATTTACTTGGAATGGTAGTGAAATACCATATATAGGTAGGTATGGTGGACTCTTATGGAATAAACTTGGCTGAAGGATTTGGATGCACAACTAGTATCTCTACTTAGTACGAAGTGTTGGCTAGCAAAAGGTTCTAAACAAGCACCACATGTTGGAGGATCCATAACAATATAACTTCTATGCAAATATACACAACCATAACTCATTACGTTGTCTTCCTTGTTCAACTTCAACTAATTTGCTCAAGTTTGAAAATAATTAATGGGTATTCACAATCATAGAAGATGTCCAAGATAATATATTTGTATGTGAAAGTTCTCTTCCTTATACTAATCATTCACGAATTGCTTGTACGACCAATATTGTGATTGGTAAACTTCAATAGATTTTACTTTCTAAACCAAATGTGAACTTGCTACTAAGAATATAGCACATTGATAATTTCATATTTATGATATTTCATTCATTCACAATTTACTCTTAGGATATAAGTGAAGCAGAAGAGTAAACATCAAACTACTCTCAAAACATATAAGTGAAGATCAATGAGTAGGCAAACAATTAAGTAGCTATGTGAGGACTCTCTCTCTCTCAATAAATATTTTCAGATCTGAGTATTTTATTCAAACAGTAAACTAAACAAAAATAGAACTCCAAGAATAGCACACATCATGTGAACGAATAAAAATTTAGGCTCAACATAGGCTAACCGGTAGTTGACGAAGAGAGGTGGGATGCGTAGCATCCCCAAGCTTAGATGCTTGAGACTTCTTGAAATATTTACTTAGTGTTCCTTGGTTATCCCCAAGCTTGAGCTTTTGTATCTCGTTAAATCCTCTCATATCCTGGTTTCACCTATTCTCAAAAACTTCATCTACACAAAACTTGGAAAGAACTCGTGAGATAGGTTAGTGCACATAATAATAAATGAACTCTTTATGTACTGCCAAGACAAGTTGCATAATAATTTCAAACATCATCTACTTTTTACTATCATTACCACAATTTATATATACCAATATAGGCTATGGAAACTATAGGATAAGTAGATAACAAAACTATGACAGCAATCTGTCCAAACAGAACAGTCTGTAGCAATCTATTAAACCAGTGTACTTTTGTAACTTCAAAAATTATGAAAATTTAGGACGTGATAACGAATTTTTATGACAACACTGTGTATACATTTCAGAAACTTTCCACATTCCAGTAAAATATGAAAAATCAAACTCTACAGCAAAAGTTTCTGTTTTTACACAGCACACATCAAACATGCAATGCAAGCATCCTAAGGCAGTTCTTGGAACTTTTTATTGAAAAACAAGATTATAAATAACACCTAACAGAGAACAACAAAATATAATGATGATCCAAGCAAAGCACATATTATGTGACGAATAAAAATATAGCTCCAAGTAAGATATACCGATAATGTTGAAGACGAAAGAGGGCATGCCTTCTGGGGCATGCCCAAGCTTAGGTGCTTGAGTCTTCCTTGGATATTACCTTGGGGGTTACTTGGGAATCCCCAAGCTTAGGTTCTTTTCACTCCTTATTCTTCTCATATCGGTGTCTGACCCAAAACTAGAAAACTTCAATCACACAAAACTTAATGGAACTTCGTGAGAAGGGTTAGTGTAATAAGTAAAGATCATTCACTTATGTACTGTCAAGACAAGATTCATAATTGTTCTCACATAATACCTACTGTATTATACCATTCACATAATTTATATCTCTGAATATAAGTTATGGGAACACTAAAACAAGCAAACTATGCATGCAAAACATAATTTGTCAAAAACAGAACAGTCTGTGAAGATCAGTAGTGTAACCATACTTCCATGTCTCTAAAAATTCTGAAAACTTAGGACAACCTGAATAATTTGTATATAAACACTGTCTAAAAGTTTCAGATCATTATCACGCTCCAGTAAAAAATGAAAATTCCTGTACTGGAGTCAAAAGTTTCTGTTTTGGTTCAGCATCAATTCTACTCATCTTGTGAGTCGTCCCAAAGGCTTTACTTGACACTTTATTGAAATAAAAGACACAAAACATGATTACTACAGTAGCTTAATCATTTGAACACTCAAAAACATAAATTAAAAGTGTTGGGTTATCTCCCAACAAGTGCTTTTTTAAAGCCTTTTAGCTAGGCATGATGATTTCAATGATGCTCACATAGGAATAGTAATTGAAACATGCAAGAGAGGATCATGAATCTCATGACAAGCACATTTAAGTCTAACCCACTTACTATGCATAGGGATTTTTGTGAGCAAACAATTTATGGGAGCAAGAATCAACTAGCATAGGAAGGCAAAACAAGCATATCTTCAAGATTTTCATCTTATAGAGAGGAAACTTGATATTGTTGCAATTCCTACACGCATATGTTCCTCCCTCATGATAGTTTTTAATAGCATCATGAATAAATTCAACAATATAACTATCACATAAAGCATTCTTTTCATGATCCACAATCATAGAAATTTTATCACTCTCCTCATAAGCAAATTTCTTCTCATTCATAATAGTGGGAGCATCAAATGAAACTCGAATACTATAAATTGTTTCCACATTAAAAGAGTAATGTTCAGTGAAAGGATATTCAAAATTATGACAATAATTATCACTACTTTTTATAACATAAGTATCATCACAATAATCATCATAAGTAGCAACTTTGTTCTCATCATAGTCAAGTGAAACCTCTTCCGAAATAGTGGAATCATTACTAAATAAAGTCATGACCTCTCCAAATCCACTTTTATCATTATAATAAAATTCAACACCCTACAAAATAGTGGGATAATAATTATCTAAAGTTGACACTCTTCCAAACCCACTTTCATAAATATCGCAATCATCATAAATAGGAGACATGCAATCATCATAACAAATTTGATCATTCAAAGTAGGGGAACTAAAAAGATCATCTTCATTAAGCATAGCATCCCCAAGCTTGGGACTAACATTAATTGCAGCAAATAAATTCTCAAACATGTCATTCTCATCCAGCATAGTATCCCCAAGCTTGTGGCTTGGCATATCATAAGCATAATCACTCTCGGCATTAATAGTATGAATAGGACCAATAGAATAATTATTATTATCATCATAATTTACCAAGTTGGTGCCAAATTTTTTTTCAAGATTATAAGAAGTATCATTATCTTCCCAATCATAGTCATCACAACAAGCAATAGGCATAACAAAATCATCATCAAGTGTATCATCTTCCACAATTACTTTTGATTCATCCTCGTGAGGCACAACAATAATAGGAGCAACATCATTTGGGAGAGATACCTTTTTACCTCTACTCTTTCTCCTTTTCTTCTTCTTCTTCACCACATCATGTGTGGGTTTTATTAATTTTTTCGAGCTTCTTACTGATGAGATTGATTGAATAGGGGGATCCTCCTCGTCACCTATTTCATCATGAGAGACAATAGGAGGGAAAGTGGAAATCGTTAGCCTTTCATTAGTATTCCTTTTATATTCTATTGGTTTTCCCATCTTTCTATAGTTGCCAATATAAGCATTCTCATTGCAATTTACCATGCAAAACATATAGATATTTTTTAGATTAGTTTCAATGTCGTCCGTGAGAATGAATACTTCAAACCAACTATTTTTATGTGTCAATTCTTCGGTCCCAAAAAATACAGAAAGCTGATTATAAAGTTCAAGGGTGATCAAGTCATTATAATATTTGGCCATGATTTGATCATGAAAAAGTTTGCATTGGAAATTAAGATGACCAACTTTATTGCAAAGTTCACAAGTAATATGACAAAGAGAACACAATTTTGTACCAAATTCATCTATCACTTTGAGGAAAAATTGGTTCTATCATGTTTATGCTTCTTACAAAATCTATCATCCCTATAAGGCACGTCTTCACAAACTTTATGCTGTAACAGCCCAAGTGCATCCCTTGACATTTGAAATATATTTCATGTGTGGACCTTCATGTGTGCCCTTGTGTTTGAGTAATATATTTTTGCTTCATTACATTCCTCATGCATCATGGCATCATGGCATCATCACATAAATTATTAGTGCATCATTATTGCTTGGCTTATGGTGTTGTGGTTGTGAGTGAGTGTGTTGTGGTACGTGTGTGCAAACTAGTTTTGAAAACCCCCCACTATTTCTCTAAACTATGCCATCTCTCCTAATTTTTTTCATATATGCAATATGTGTTGATTTCACTTGCTCTTTTCCCTAGATAAAAATGTTGCTCCACTTCTAAATATTTTGTTAAGATTTGTTAGTCTACTCTCAACCATGTATTATGCTTTGTCATTTTCAAATCTTTGCAAAATAGGTTCCAATTATGAATACAAGTGAATTAATGAATTGCTCTAAAAATGCCAGCTGCATTTTTATTAAATACGGCATTATTTTGTGAGTACAAACATATTTTTAGTTTCCTCAAAAAGTCTACCAATCTTTCCTGTCCTTATTTTGTTTTCTATTTTTAAAAGATAAAGAAAAGCCTTTTCCTTCAGAGAGAGAGAAGCCAGCATGTTGGGCCTCTCCGGGCCCAACAGCAGCGAGCCCAGCGGCCTCCCGCAGCCCAGCCAGCCTCAGAGCGTTCGCTTCTTCCACCTCCTGTACGGCGTCCATCCCGAGCGCCACGTCGCCAAGTCCGGTGATTTGACGGCCGACCGTCGTGCCTAGCCCCTATAAATCATGTCCTAACCCTACCCCGGCCTCTCCTCTCTCCATTCCTCACTCCTCCTCGCCTCGCCGCCACAGGTAGGTCTCCCCCAAGCTTCCGCCGTCGCCATGCTCCCGATGCTCCGGCCGAGCCTCTGCTCATGCACGGGTTGACCTCCTCGCCTTGTCTCCATCGCCCTAGTGCCGCGGGAAGGGTCCCCTGCGTTGCCATCTTCTTCCTCTACAGCTTGAGGGAGCGCCAAGGCCCAGATCGGTGCTGCCCCAAGCTTCTTCTTCATCTTCTTCTCGGACCAGAAGACCTGCCGCGTTCGACGACTTGTTGCCGAATCCTCGACGAGCCCCGTGCCTCCTCTCCGTGTCCTAGGTATACTAGGTATACCCCTCCCCGTCACTGTCGATTCCCTCGCGCTCTAGTGCCCCGTGCGCGTCGTTCTAGTCATGCCAAGATCGCGCCTTCCGTGCTCCGGCCATAGTCGCAGTGTATGCGTACTATTTTCTTGTGCTTGTGTTTTGCTCCCCGCGCGCTATACCAGTGCCCCTCACGCGTATGCCGTTTGCACGCACCCGCAGAAATTTCCCGCAGCTCCCACACGCACCACACAACACCTGCACGCACGCCTTCACCGGACATCCATGGCCGAATGGCATCGAGATCACGCGCACCCCACCTTGCGAGCCTTTGCACGCTCCCACCTCGCACGCGAGGATCCTCTCATGTTTCCACACCCCCGCTGTGGGTCAGTGGCCGAAATGGTCGCTGCCTGCCTCGCCGGCGTCGTCACCAAGTTTCAAGTGTCCAAGGAAGAAGAAAGCCTCGCGTTTTGTTAGGTTTTATTGAAACCGCGCTTGAATTTAGCACGAAGTCAGCATAGTGCAGTGGTTAGCCCCCTGCTATGCAACTCAGAGGTCCCTGGTTCGAATCCCTGCGCCCCCTTTTATTTGGTTTTGTTTCGTTTTCTGATTTTAGTCCAACACGCGCATGCCATCCAAATATCATGACCCCCTCGTTTTGTTCAAACACCTAGGCCTAGCGTAGTGGTCAATGCTCCATGTTCAGGCCACAAGGTCTGGGGTTCGAATCCCCCCATGCCCCCATTTAAGATTTCCATGTTATTTATCTGATGTGTGTATAACAGTGGGTCCAGGGCCCCTGGCTCACTGCCAGGTGGGTCCTTGTTTTTTTTTCATTTTTGTTTGTGTTGTTTTTTCCTATGTTTTCAGTGATTTTCCATTTAGGGAAATATTGCCAGATTTGTCTGTTTCCAAATCTGTCAGCATCCTAGTACATGCCTTATTTGGCATACAAGTGCCTATAAGTGGCTATGACATTTCTTGTGTTTGCAATTTTGGAGTTTTACCAACAGGAAGATAGGCATGTGATATATGATTTTGAGGTAGAAAAATCCAGAGAATCCAATGGTGTGGATGGTTTTGTCATTTGGACATGTTTGCATAAATGTCATTTTGTGATATTGTGCCATTTTTGTCTTTTTCACATGAATTAATTCTTGCACTATATGGAAAACTTGTCAACATGGAATATGCTCATTTATGTATGTGCTAGCCCCTGGTAATTTTGCATGCCATGATAGATCATCATATGGGTGGCATTCTTGATGTTAACATGTCACCAAAATTATGTTTTCACATGCCCAAAATATTCTAAGTGTTGGAAATCTGTTATTTTGTTGCCATGTTAGCTAGATGATTCCCTTGCATATATTGTTCCTTTGAAGATGGCACCATGATATGAATTGTTTTCCTTGTCATCCTCTGTAGATGTGTGCCAAGATCTTGTGGATTAGACTATTGCATCCTATATAAAACTTGCTGTCAACATGCTATTCTGTTAACAAGTGCCATGTTTGTCCTTGCTAAATTTCACTAAGTCTGAGAATCTGCTAATTTCAATATGTCAACTTGTGAGGATGGTAGCCATTGATACACGCATGTTTTGATATTGCCATAAAGTAGGGAATTGAAGTACATGTTTCCCTCTACCATCCTGTTAATTTTCATGCCATGAAAGTTCCTGTAGCATATATAAAAGTTGTTGTCATGTTAACTCAGATACTATAAAACTGGAATTTTCACTAAGTCCCTGAAAACTGATTCAACATGCCATCTTGTGAGCTTCATTGCCATTGATCTATTCTTCCTTTCATGATGTTGTAGATAGATGAATTGTTGTGCTTGCTGTATACTTCATGCCCATGCCTTGGTTGTGATTTAAAACTTTTTGTAGCTCTGGATATGTGTGTTGCAAGATGACATGTTACTGTTTGGTGACAGATTGTGTGTTTGAATGTGTTGTGACTTGTGGGAGCTATACTCCATTGTTTTGCATGATCCTTAGCTCTATTCTTGCTAGATTTCATTTCCTATCAAGTGGCATCCTTGGAATACCAAGGAATACCCCATGGCCTCCCTCATCTTGAGTTTTGTCTCCGTTAACGTTCGTACCTTGCCGTGAGGGTAACGTGAGCTACGTTACTCCGTTTGCAACGTTCTACATATGCATTTGCATCGATTTTGCATGAAGCATTAATATTTGCCATGATCATGCATGTTCAAATAACTAAACTTGAGGTTCTGTCCAGAATACTAAAGAACTTAATGAATGCATGAGAAACATGACTAGCTTAGGGTTGTCATATTAAATACTTCAAATTGGCCATGCATCATCTTGTTTCTGCATTGCACCTTGTTTGTATGTTTATTTGGTGCTATTTCTCTTTGGGTAGACGCAAGTGTCAAACCTGAGTACGAGGATCCAGGAGAGTACAACTACGAGGACCCAGCTCTTTGCCCCTCGGAACACCCAGCAGGCAAGATGATCGTACCCGGATCCCGACACTATTTTTGCCTTGCTAGTTGTCTCGTTTTTACCATTATGTTTCGTTAACTACCACTTTATCTGTCAGCCCCCTAAATTGCCATGAAAGCCTCAAACCCCCTCCACTACCTAGCAAACATTGATTGGCTATGTTACCGCTGCTCAGCCCTTATCTTATAACGTTGCTAGCTGCAGGTGCAAGCTTTCCATGTGTCAACATGGATATTTTGGTTATATCACTCTATTTACCGTTATTTAAATTAATGCACATATATATCTGGCAACAGTGGAAGGCTTGGCCTTTTACTCAGTGTTTTGTTCCTCTTTTTCCGCACTAGTTCCAAGTACCGGTGTTATATTCCATATTTTGCGCTCCTAACATGCTCGGGGTTGTTATGGGGACCCCCTTGACCATTCGTTTTCGATTAAAACTTGTCTGGAAAGACCCAACTTTGGTACTACATTTGCTAAACAACTTAATAAAACTGCATAGGGCATAGCTACCCCGTGGATAATTAATCAACCCCCGGGCCAGCGCTCCTCATGAGTGTTTGTCCAACCTAGAGCACTATACGGGGCCACCCACAGGCCACTTGGGTGATTTCTATCAGGCCACCGTATGCGCCGCTTATCCGTCGTGTCCTGAGAACGAGATATGCGGCTCCTATCGGGTTCGTCGACACGTCGGGTGATCTTGCTGGACTTGTTTTACCTTTCTCGAATGTCTTGCGCGAGGAATTCCAATTTTTCTTCGGGCTATCTCGAGGTTGCGGTTTTCCAGTGGAATTGCCTCGGAAGATCACGAGATTCATGGTCGAGGTTATTCCCGCGGTGTGTGGTTAGTTTGTGATGGATGAGTTGGAGCACCCCTGCAGGGTTTAATCTTTCGGAAAGCCGTGCCCGCGGTTACGTGGCAACTTGGAAACTTGTTTAACACCCGGTAATAGTAAACTTGAAGTAAACTCCAATAAAATACACCAACTGTGTGCGTAACCATGACTGTCTCTGCTCGTGAACATGAACCGAGAGAGAGAACATGGTGGGGTTATGATTGACGTAAGTAGGTGCTCAGGATCACTTAGTGATCACGCTAGTTCACGACCGTCATGCGTAGGCCACCATATTTACATTCATGTTCTCGTAAGTTAGCCACCAAATACATGCTTAGTGCTTGTTGTAGCCTCACCACTTAACCATTCCTCACCTAATTGCTTACATAGTTTCGGTACCCGGGTTATGAGATTGCTGAGTCCCTGTGGCTCACAAATTACAACAATACAGGTACAGGTGTTGACGAGAACGTGTCAGACGATGTGACTCAGCTCCAGTGGGAGTACGATGAGGAAAGTAGGCGTATGTACGTTACGTATCCTGATGAGTAGGGAGCTCCGTGGTGGTGATCCTGGGATGGCAAGACAGTTTATCATTGCTTCTTTTGTCGTTTGTTTTTGTCCGTAGCCGGACCCTGCCTTCCGAATGATGTATGAATAATTTGTGTGGACTTGTAAGATAGCTTGTGGCGAGTGTAAGCCAACTCATATACTCATCTCTTCCTACATGTATGCAATGTTTTACTGTACTTGCGAACGATGAGATGCGCTTCTATCCCCGTCGAGGCCGCAAGCCTTAATAGGGATAGGACCGCATCTTGGGCGTGACAAGTTGGTAATCAGAGCCATACCGACCATAGAAGCCCCTTGCTTGATCGAATCTGGCCGAGTCGAGTTTAGTGAAAAACTATTTTGAGTCTAGTTATATCGGAGAGTAGGATTCTTTTACTCCTCTTCTAAACTCTGGTGAGGAATTACGACTTAGGAATTTTAATTCTATTCCTCTTCTCGCTCAAATTTTTTTTAGGATCACGTGAGTATTTTGGAGCCTCTATTATACCAATGTGACGGGAATTCTGTTCTTGGTGCCTCCCATACGTATGGATTGGACCCGGGGAGTAGAGCTCCAAGGGATTCTTGACACATCGTTATCGTTCAGGTTCCTTAGTACTTAAGAACGCGGATGTTAAAAATTGCTTCAATACTATTCGTGGTGCGAAGAGTGTGGCAGCACCCAGTACTGGGGAGCGGGATCAGATGTACTGCCATCTTTAGTATCGTTGTGATTACGAGGGTCTGAGGAAGATGAGTTTCCGAGATCTTTGGGTGTGTATTGAGGGATGTGATACACTGGAGAGTAGTATTACTGCTAGGAGTTGAGTGATGGATAAAAACTCTGTGTATCCGTGTACCCGATTGCATAACCAAGATTTCGGGAGTTCCTAGGTGGGATTTCCAGTAGTTTCCTAGGATCATCTTCCGACAGATGTATATTGTTGTACATTTGTTTCGAGCAACCTTAGCTCAATACTTTTGTGTTATTTCAAGTGGCTTCATGTTCTAATGATGTTATCAAGATCCTGCAAAAAGCGTTCTCACTACTTGCCGTTTCAATGCAATCGATGATATTCCGTTGCAAATTCTTTCAAGCCATTGATTCAGCTTATTCTATCATCTTTGTCAATGGTGTGCTGATAATCTTGTCCATCTTCAGGATGGCACCAGTAACTCGTGGGAATCATGGTCGGGATGGAGAGCACTCTTATCCTCCACCACCCCCACCTCCACCTCCAGAAGCTTGGCAAGCTGTGATGGCCGCAACCAATGCCAACACTCAGATGTTGCTCAGGTTGCTGCAGGAAAGGGAGCAGGGACAGCAAGGTCATCAAGGGAATTTCCATAATCAGCTGCAGTTCGCCTCTCTGAACCAGTTCCTCGCAAATCAGCCCAGGTCCTTCACTTGTTGTGATCAGCCTCTCGATGCAGACGATTGGCTCCGTGACATGAACAAGCATTTTGAGTGCAGCAATGTCAGGCTAGATGACTATGTCAAGTTTGTGACTTTCCAGCTCAAGGGTCAGGCAGCAGATTGGTGGCAGCAGTACAAGGATTCTAAAGGTGGCCGTGCAGTCTCTTGGGATGATTTCTGCCATGACTTCAGAGCCAATCATATCCCGACGAGCTTTATCAAGGGTATGCGTGAGAAGTTCAGGAACCTGAAGCAGAGGAGTATGTCTGTCTATCAGTACAACTCTGAGTTTCAGAATCTAGCCCGCTATGCTAAGCAAGATGTTCCTGATGAGAAGTCCAAGATTTATCAGTTCAGACGTGGCCTCAGGGATGATCTTCAAATTGCTCCCGTCCTTCACGAGCCTCCTGTGTTTGATCAGTTCTACAACTTGGCTCCAAAGTTCGAGGCAGTTCAGCTCAAGCTTGAGAATTCCAGGTAGCGATTCAGAGACTCCAACCCTTCCTCGTCCAGCTCTCAGATTGTTCCTATGCAGCAGAAGTATTGGGTTCCTCCTCCTCCGTTTCATCCTCCTCAGCAGCAGAAGCAGCACGGTGGTCGTGCACTTTCCCACCCACCCAACTCAGGTTTTCAGAAGAGGCCCAGGCTCCCAAGTCAGCAAATGCTCCTCCTCTAGGCAACTTCCGTCCACACTCAGAGGTGACGTGTCACAAGTGTGGTCAGAAGGGCCATTACTCCAACAAGTGCACCAACCAGCGGCGTCTTCCGCCTCCTCCTCCTACCAGGCCCCCAGGCAGTGCTATGGTGAAGCACAATCCCAAGTCATCAAGAGTGAACATGGTTAATGCAGCTGAAGCAGAGGATTCTTCTCAAGTGATAATGGGTAACCTCTCGGTTAATTCTATTCCTGCAAAGGTTTTGTTTGACACTGGTGCATCGCATTCATTCATGTCAAAAACATTCTTCTCCAAGCATGACTTCGATTCTGAATATTTGAGCAAAGCATTGCGTGTTGTTTCTCCCGGCACTCTCATGAGCGCTAACAAGGTCGTCCCGGATGTTTCTATCAAGATGGGCAATTATTCTTTTTTGGCATCTCCAATTGTTCTCGGCAATTCCGATATTGATCTTATTCTTGGCATGGATTTTCTGGCGATGAACAAGGCTTATGTTGATTGCAAAGCTAAAGAAGTCCAATTGACTCATCCTTCTGAAGATGTGATCATTTTTGCTGCTCGCGATGACACAATTCGTCTATTTTCTCTCAATGAGAAGGGTGAAATTTCTGCCATCTCTCAAATTCCCGTTGTCTCGGAGTATGAAGATGTCTTTCCAGAAGAGTTGCTAGGAATGCCTCCTCACGGGCCAGTTGAGTTTGTGATTGAACTCGAGCCTAGAACTGAACCAGTGTGCAAGCATCCTTATAAGCTTGGCCCTGAAGAGCTGAAAGAATTGAAGCAGCAGCTAGATGAACAAGAGCATCTGGGTTTGATCAGACCAAGTTCTTCACCTTGGGGTTGTGGTGTTCTATTTGTCAAGAAGAAGGATGGCACGGACCGACTATGTGTCGATTACCGTCCATTGAACAAGAAGACAATCAGGAACAAGTATCCACTTCCCAACATCAATGAGTTGTTTGAGCAACTGAAAGGTGCCAAGGTTTTCTCGAAGTTAGATCTCCGTATGGGCTATCATCAGATCCATATTCGTGAAGAAGATATTCCAAAGACTGCCTTCAGGACGAGTTTTGGCTCTTATGAGTACACCGTCATGTCCTTTGGTCTAGCAAATGCGCCTCCGACTTTCTCCAGAATGATGAACTTCATATTCTCTCCTTTCAAGAATGAGTTCATCTTGGTTTATTTGGATGACATCCTTGTGTTCTTGGAGACCGAAGAAGAGCATGCATAGCATCTCCGACTTGTGATGGACAAGTTAAGAGAGCATCGGTTCTATGCAAAGTTCTCCAAGTGTGAGTTTTGGCTCAATGAAGTGGTGTACCTTGGGCATGTCATCTCTGCCGAGGGCATTAAAGTGCACCCTGAGAAAGTTCAGGCAATTGTTAAGTGGGAGCCTCCTCAGAATGTCAAGAAGCTTCGAAGCTTCCTCGGGCTTGCAAGTTACTGCAGAAGATTCGTTGAGAACTTCTCTCAAATTGCCAAGCCTTTGTCTAACCTCCTTTAGAAGAGTGTCAAGTATGTGTGGACTCCTGAGTGTGATGTGGCGTTCAATACACTCAAGGAAAAGCCGACTTCAGCTCCAGCTCTTGTTCCTCCCGAGCAATCCAAGCCTTTCCAAGTATTCTGTGATGCTTCCCTCCAAGGACTTGGTGGTGTTCTTATGCAAGATAAGAAGGTGGTGGCTTATACCTTGCGGCAGCTGAAGCCTAGCGAGAAGAACTACCCCACTCATGACCTTGAGTTTGCGGCAGTTGTTCATGCTCTGATGACCTGGAGACATCTTTGGTTGGGAAGACCAGTTGAGGTGTTCACCGACCACAAGAGCTTGAAGTACATTTTCACTCAACCCAATCTCAATCTTCGGCAAACATGTTGGGTGGAAATGATCGAGGAGTACAATCCAAGCATTGAGTATACTCCTGGAAAAGCAAATGTCATTGCAGACGCGCTTAGCAGAAAGGCGTACTTCAACAGTCTTATTCTAGAGCCTCTTCAACCCGAGCTTTGTGAAGCATTCTGCAAGCTCAATCTCCAAGTTGTTCCTCAAGGTTTTCTTGCCAATCTTCAAGTCTCTCCGACTCTAGAAAATCAGATTCACCAAGCTCAGCTTCTTGATGCTATGGTGAAGAAAGTGAAGAAAGGTGTGGCCAAGAGCATTCCAAAGTATAAGTTCTTCTATGTTGATGACAAAGATACCTTGTTCTTCGAGGACCGTCTGTGGTTCCAAAAGGTGATCTCAGGAAGGTTATCATGAATGAAGAACATAATTCCCTCCTCTCAATTCATCCAGGAAGTTCCAAAATGTATCAGGACCTCAAGCAAACCTTCTGGTGGACTCGTATCAAACGTGAGATTCCTCAGTTTGTGAACGAGTGTGATGTTTGTCGCAGAGTGAAGGCGGAACATCAACATCCAGCAGGCCTCCTTCAGCCTTTGCCCATCCCAGAGTGGAAATTCGATCTTGTTGAAATGGATTTCGTCACTGGGTTTCCTAAGTCCAACAGCGGAAATGATGCCATCTTCGTGGTCATCGACAAGCTCACCAAAGTTGCCCACTTCCTTCCGGTCAAAGAATCTATCTAGGCAGCTCAGCTAGCAGAGCTATACACGTCAAGGATAGTTTCTTTGCACGGTGTTCCTAAGCTCATACCCTCAGATCATGGAAGCATCTTCACTTCCAAGTTTTGGGATTCCTTCCAGACTGCAATGGGGACCAATCTGCGTTTCAGTACAGCTTTCCATCCTCAGACTAGTGGTCAAGTTGAGAGAGTCAATCAAATCCTCGAAGATATGCTCAGAGCTTGTGTGATTTCTTTTGGCAAGAAGTGGGAAGATTGTCTCCCGTTTGCTGAGTTCTCATACAACAATAGCTTCCAAGCAAGTTCCGGCAAAGCTCCTTTCGAGATTCTCTATGGCAGAAAGTGCTGCACCCCGCTCAATTGGTCTGAAACCGGCGAGCATCAAATCATTGGTAATTACATGAACTCTGAAGCATAAGAAATGTGCCGTGTCATTCGTGAAAATCTCAAAGCAGCTCAATCCCATTAGAAGAGTCATTATGATAGCAAGCATCGTGACATGACCTTCCAGATCGATGATTTTGTCTATCTCAGATTGTCTCCCATGAAGGGCACTCAATGCTTTGGCACAAAGGAAAGCTTGCTCCACGCTTTGTGGGTCCTTTCAAGATTGTGGGCAATAGGGGTGAGCTTTCCTACCAACTCGAGAGTCCTCCCAATTTCGCAAATGTGCTTGATGTGTTTCACGTCTCTCAGCTCCGGAAGTGTTTCAAGAGTCCCGAGCGCACCGTTGATCTCCAAGACATAGACCTCCAAGCAGACCTATCCTATCATGAGCATCCAGTTGCTATCCTTGAAGAAACTGAGCGTAAGACTCGCAACAAGCCAATCAAGTTTCTATAGGTGAAGTGGTCACATCACTCCGACAAAGAAGCCACTTGGGAACGAGAGGACCATCTTCGTTCTGAATTTCCCGAATTCTTCCGTTCCTAGATCTCGGGACGAGATCCTCATGTAGTGGGGGAGAGTTGTAACAGCCCAAGTGCATCCCTTTCCATTTATAATATATTTCATGTGTGGACTTTCATGTGTGCCCTTGTGTTTGAGTAATATATTTTTGCTTCATGACATTCCTCATGCATCATGGCATCATGGCATCATCACATAAATTATTAGTGCATCATAATTGCTTGGCTTATGGTGTTGTGGTTGTGAGTGAGTGTGTTGTGGTATGTGTGTGCAAACTAGTTTTGAAACCCCCCCACAGTTTCTCTAAACTATGCCACCTCTCCTAATTTTTTTCATATATGCAATATGTGTTGATTTCACTTGCCCTTTTCCCTAGATAAAAATGTTGCTCCACTTCTAAAGATTCTGTTAAGATTTGTTAGTCTACTCTCAACCATGTTTTATGCTTTGTCATTTTCAAATCTTTGCAAAACAGGTTCCAATTATGAATACAAGTGAATTAATGAATTGCTCTAAAAATGCCAGCTGCATTTCTATTCAATAGGGCATTATTTTGTGAGTACAAACATACTTTTAGTTTCCTCAAAAACTCTACCAATCTTTCCTGGCCTTATTTTGTTTTCTGTTTTTAAAAGATAAAGAAAAGCCTTTTCCTTCAGAGAGAGAGAGAGAGAAGCCAGCATGTTGGGCCTCTCCGGGCCCAATAGCAGCGAGCCCAGCCCAGCCAGCCTCAGAGCGTTCGCTTCTTCCACCTCCTGTACGGCGTCCATCCCGAGTGCCACGTCGCCAAGTCCGGTGATTTGATGGCCGACCGTCGTCCCTAGCCCCTATAAATCATGTCCTAACCCTACCCCGGCCTCTGCTCCTCGCCTCGCCGCCGCAGGTAGGTCTCCCCCAAGCTTCCGCCATCGCCATGCTCTCGATGCTCCGGCCGAGCCTCTGTTCATGCACGGGATGACCTCCTCGCCGTGTCTCCGTCGCCATAGTGCCGCGGGAAGGGTCCCCTGCGTCGCCATCTTCTTCCTCGACAGCTTGACGGAGCGGCAAGGCCCAGAACGGCGCTGCCCCAAGCTTCTTCTTCATCTTCTTCTCGGACCAGAACACCTGTTGCGTTCGACGACTTGTTGCTGAGTCCTCGACGAGCCCCGTGCCTCCTCTTCGTGTCCTAGGTATACTAGGTATACCCCTTCCCGTCTCTGTCGGTTCCCTCGCACTCTAGTGCCCCGTGCGCGTCCATCTAGCCATGCCAAGATCACGTCTTCCGTGCTCCGGCCGTAGTCGCAGTGTATGCGTACTATTTTCTTGTGCTTGTGTTTTGCTCCCCGCGGGCTGTACCATTGTCCCTCGCGCGTATGCCGTTTGCACGCACCCGCAGAAATTTCCCGCAGCTCCCACACGCACCACACAACACCTGCACGCACGCCTTCACCGGACATCCATGGCCGAATGGCATCGAGCTCACGTGCACCCCACCTTGCGAGCCTTTGCACGCTCCCACCTCACATGCGAGAATCCTCTCATATTTCCGCACCCCCGTTGTCGGTCAGTGGCCGAAATAGCCGCTGCCTGTCTCGCCGGCGTCGTCACCAAGTTTCTGGTGTCCAAGTTAGAAGAAAGCCTCGCGTTTTCTTAGGTTATATTGAAACCGTGCTTGGATTTAGCACGAAGTCGGCATAGTGCAGTGGTTAGCCCCTGCTATGCTACTCAGAGGTCCCTGGTTCGAATCCCTGCGCCCCCTTTATTTGGTTTTGTTTCGTTTTCTGATTTTAGTCTAGCACGCGCGTGCCATCCAAATATCATAACCCCCTCATTTTGTTCAAGCACCCAGGCCGAGCGTAGTGGTCAACGCTACAAGGTCTGGGGTTCGAATCCCTCCATGCCCCCATTTTAGATTTCCATGTTATTTATCTGATGTGTGTATGACAGTTGGTCCAGGGCCCCTGGCTCACTGCTAGGTGGGTCTTTGTTTTTTTTTCATTTTTGTGTTATTTTTTCCAATGTTTTCAGTGATTTTCGATTTAGGGAAATATTGCCAGATTTGTCTATTTCCAAATCTTTCAGCATCCTAGTACATGCCTTATTTGGCATACAACTGACTATAATTGGCTATGGCATTTCTTGTGTTTGCGATTGTGGAGTTTTACCAACAGGAAGATAGGCATGTGATATATGATTTTGGGGTAGAAAAATTCAGAGAATCCAATGGTGTGGCTTGTTTTGTCATTTGGACATGTTTGCAAAAATGTCATTTTGTGATATTGTGCCATTTTGTCTTTTTCACATGAATTAATTCTTGCACTATATGGAAAACTTGTCAACATGGAATATGCTCAATTGTGTATGTGCTAGCCCCTGGTATTTTTGCATGCCATGATAGATCATCGTATGGGTGGCATTCTTGATGTTACCATGTCACCAAAATTATGTTTTCACATGCCCAAAATATTCTAAGTGTTGGAAATCTGTTATTTTGTTGCCATGTTATCTAGATAATTCCCTTGCATATATTGTTCCTTTGAAGATGGCACCATGATATGAATTGTTGTGCTTGTCATCCTCTGTAGATGTGTGCCAAGATCTTGTGGATTAGACTATTGCCTCCTATATAAAACTTGCTGTCAACATGCTATTCTGTTAACAAGTGCCATGTTTGTCCTTGCTAAATTTCACTAAGATTGAGAATCTGCTAATTTCAATATGTCAACTTGTGTGGATGGTAGCCATTGATACATGCATGTTTTGATGTTGCCATAAAGGAGGGAAATGAAGTACATGTTTCCCTCTACCATCCTGTTAATTTTCATGCCATGAAACTTCCTGTAGCATATATAAAAGTTGCTGTCATGTTAACTCAGATTCTATAAAACTGGAATTTTCACAAAGTCCCTAAAAACTAATTCAACATGCCATCTTGTGAGCTTCATTGCCATTGATCTATGCTTCCTTTCATGTTGTTGTAGATAGATGAATTGTTGTGCTTGCTGTATACTTCCTGCCCATGCCTTGGTTGTGATTTAAAACTTTCTATAGCTCTGGATATGTGTGTTGCAAAATGACATGTTACTGTTTGTGGACAGATTGTGTGTTTGAATGTGTTGTGACTTGTGGGAGCTATACTCCATTGTTTTGCATGATCCTTAGCTCTATTCTTGCTAGATTTCATGTCCTATCAAGTGGAATCCTTGGAATACCAAGGAATAGCCAATGGCCTCCCTCATCTTGAGTTTTGTCTTCGTTAACGTTCGTACCTTGCCGTGAGTGTACTGTGAGCTACGTTACTCCGTTTGCAGCGTTGTACATATGCATTCGCATCGATTTTGCATGAAGCATTCATATTTGCCATGATCATGCATGTTCAAATAACTAAACTTGAGGTTCTGTCCAGAATACTAAAGAACTTAATGAATGCATGAGAAACATGACTAGCTTAGGGTTGTCATGTTAAATACTTCAAATTGCCCATGCATCATCTTGTTTGTGCATTGCACCTTGTTTGTATGTTTATTTGGTGTTGTTTATCTTTGGGTAGACGCGAGTGTCGAACCTGAGTACGAGGATCCAGGAGAGTACAACTACGAGGACCCAGCTCTTTGCCCCTGTGAAGACCCAGCAGGCAAGATGATCATACCCGGATCCCGACACTATTTTTGCCTTGCTAGTTGTCTCGCTTTTACCGTTATTCGTTACCTACCACTTTATCTGTCAGCCTCCTAAATTGCCATGAAAGCCTCAAACCCCTCCACTACCAAGCAAACATTGATTGGCTATATTACCGCTGCTCAGCCCTTATCTTATAACGTTGCTAGTTGCAGGTGCAAGCTTTCCATGTGTCAACATGGATATTTTGGTTATATCACTCCATTTACCATTATTTAAATTAATGCACATATATATCTGGCAACGGTGGAAGGCTTGGCGTTTTGCTCAGTGTTTTGTTCCGCTTTTGCCTCACTAGATCCAAGTACCGGTCTTATATTCCATATTTTGCGCTCCTAACATGATCGGGGTTGTTATGGGGACCCCCTTGACCATTCGTTTTAGATTAAAACTTGTCTGGCAAGACCCAACTTTGGTACTACATTTGCTAAACAACTTAATAAAATTAAATAGGGCATAGCTACCCCGTGGATAATTAATCAACCCCCGGGCCAGTGCTCCTCAAGAGTGTCGGTCCAACCTAGAGCAATGTGCGTGGCCACCCCAGGGCAACTTGGGTGATTTCTATCAGGCCACCGTATGCGTCGCTTATCCATTGTGTCCTGAGAACGAGATACGCAGCTCCTATCGAGTTCGTCAACACGTCGGGTGGTCTGCTTGACTTGTTTTACCTTTATCGAATGTCTTGCGCGAGGAATTCCGATTTTTCTTCGGGCTATCTCGAGGTTGCAGTTTTCCAGTGGAATTGCATAGGAAGATCACGAGATTCGTGGTCGAGGTTATTCCCGTGGTGTGTGGTTAGTTTGTGATGGATGAGTTGGAGCACCCCTGCAGGGTTTAATCTTTCGGAAAGCCGTGCCCGCGGTTACGTGGCAACTTGGAAACTTGTTTAACACCCGGTAATAGTAAACTTGAAGTAAACTCCAATAAAATACACCAACTGTGTGTGTAACCGTGACTGTCTCTGCTCGTGAACATGAACTGAGAGAGAACACGGTGGGGTTATGATTGACGTAAGTAGGTGTTCAGGATCACTTGGTGATCATGCTAGTACACGACCGTCATGCGTAGGCCACCATATTTACATTCATGTTCTCGTAAGTTAGCCACCAAATACATGCTTAGTGCTTGCTGCAGCCTCACCACTTAACCATTCCTCACCTAATGGCTTACATAGTTTCGGTACCCTGGTTATGAGATTGCTGAGTCCCTGTGGCTCACAGATTACAACAATACAGGTACAGGTGTTGACGAGAACGTGTCAGACGATGTGACTCAGCTCCAGTGGGAGCACAATGAAGAAAGTAGGCGTATGTACGTTACGTATCCTGATGAGTAGGGAGCTCCGTGGTGGTGATCCTGGGATAGCAAGACAGTTTATCATTGCTTCTTTTGTCATTTTTTTCGTCCGTAGCCGGACCCTGCCTTCCGAATGATGTATGAATAATTTGTGTGGACTTGTAAGATAGCTTGTGGCAAGTGTAAGCCAACTCATATACTCATCTCTTCCTACATGTATGCAATGTTTTACTATACTTGCGAACGACAAGATGCACTTCTATCCCCGTTGAGGCCGCAAGCCTTAATAGGGATAGGACCGCATCTTGGGCGTGACATATGCACTCCACAAAAATTGACATGCTTATAGGAAACATTTTTATCATGACTAGTGCAATCATCATTAGTATTTTGGATATTCATAGAATTCATACTAACAACATTGCAATCATGCTCACATTCAAGGAATTATCATTAAGTATTTTCATAATTTCTTCCTCTACCAATTGAGCAAAATTTTGTGACTCCTTATTTTCACGAAACACATTATACAGACGATACAAATGATGCAACCTAAACTCCATTTTTTTGTACTTTTCTTTTATAAAACCATACTAGTGAAAAAAACAAACTAAAAGATTTAATTGCAAGATCTAAAGATATACCTTCAAGGACTCACCTCCCCGGCAACGGCGCCAGAAAAGAGCTTGATGTCTACTACGCAACTTTATTCTTGTAGACTTTGTTGGGCCTCCAAGCGCAGAGTTTTCTAGGACAGTAGCAATTTTCCCTCAAGTGGATAACCTAAGGTTTATCAACCCATGGGAGGTGTAGGATGAAGATGGTCTCTCTCAAACAACCCTGCAATCAAATACAAGAAATCTCTTGTGTCCCCAACACACCTAATACAATGGAAAATTGTATAGGTGCACTAGTTCAGCGAAGAGATGGTGATACAAGTGCAATATGGATGGTAGATATAGGTTTTTGTAATCTAAAAATATAAAAACAGTAAGGTAGCAAATGGTAAACAGTGAGCAAAACGGTATATTAATGCTTGGAAACAAGGCCTAGGGTCTGTATTTTCGCTAGTGCAATCTCTCAACAATGCTAATATAATTGGATTACATAACCATCCCCAACGTGCAACGAAGAATCACTCCAAAGTTCTTATTTAGCGGAGAACATAAGAAGAAATTGTTTGTAGGGTACGAAACCACCTTAAAGTTATCCTTTCCGATCGATCTATCCACGAGTTCGTACTAAAATAACACCAAGTTATCCTTTCCGATCAATCTATCTAGAGATCGTACTAAAATAACACCATATGATACGCATCAAACAACTCTAATGTCATGTAGATACTCCAATGTCACCACAAGTATCTTTGAGTTAATTATACGATACGCATCAAACAATTTCAGATTCATAATACTCAATCCAACACAAAGAACCTCAAAGGGTGCCCCAAGATTTCTATCGGAGAACGTAGGACAAGAACGTGCATCAACCCCTATGCATAGATTACCCAAATGTCACCTCGGGAATCCGCAAGTTGAGTACCAAAACATACATCAAGGGAATCAATAGAACACCCCATTGTCACCACGGGTATCCATATGCAAGACATATATCAATCCAACATAACGATATCTCAAAGGGAAAGATTCATTCATCACAACATGATAGCAAGGGAATAATATCATATGATCTGAATATATTAAAAAAGCCCATGATACATCAAGATCGTGACATCTCAAGAACATGAGAGAGAGAGAGAGATTGAACACATAGCTACTGGTACATACCCTCAGCCCCGAGGGTGGACTACTCCCTCCTCATCATGGCCTCCGCCGGGATGATGAAGATGGCCACCGGAGATGATCTACCCTCTCCGGCATGGTAATGGAATGCCTCCAGATTGGTTTTTCTCTGATATAGAGAGTTGCAGCAGCGAAACTTCTTGTTTAGGGTTATTTCTGAGGGTTTCTGAATATATAGGATTTTTGGGCGTCTGTTTCATGCGAAGATGGGCCACGAGTGGACCACAAGACACCAGGGCGCGCCAGAGGGGCCTGGAATGCCCTGGTGGTTTGTGCCCACCTCGTGGCTCTTCTGGCCCTCCAACGAAGCTTCTAGTGCCTATTTTGTTCCAAACAAATCGTCAAAAAGTTTCGTTGCATTTGGAGAACTTTGATTTCAGCTCAAAAAACAACACCACGGTAGTTCTGCTGAAAACAATGTCAGTCCGGGTTAGTTCTAAATAAATCATTTAAGTGAATCAAAACCATATAAAAATATTGTAAACAAAGGCAATCATGGCATGAATACTTCACAAATTATCGATACGTTGGAGACGTATCAATGCCATGATCAATATTCACATCAAACTCAAATAGCTGGTTCACAGATACATTCAACATCAACAACCAATGTTCACAAACAATGAGTAACATTCGTGAATGTGAAGTGGACGTACTACTAGTACTTTTGGAAGGCCTAGAGAGGGTGTGTGTACGTGTATGAGAGAGAGAGGAGTTGTGCTATGGAAATAGGCCTAGAGAGAGAGAGAGAAAATTATCATCGTTATCTTCTTTACTCGGCAACAAAATCATACCGAAACATAAAAATCCTTCTCCCTCCGTCCCATAATATAAGAGTGTTTTTGACACTTATATTATGGGACGAAGGGAGTAGAACATTCGTGTACAACAAGTTTTCAAAAGGTGTATTGTATAATAAAACATTTCTGTCAAATCTAGGCATGCGTGAAATAAACTCTGTAAGTAGTACTGCTCCTTTATTAAGAAAGAGTACCGATTGCTCCGACTTTATTAACCCATGTCCCACCTCACATTAACACCATACTTCTTGGAGTCCGTGCATGGAGGATGGGTGATCTGTTCTCCCTACTCATCTCTCTTCTCATCAACTGATGCTCGGCGGGCGGTTAGATTTTGGCTATCGTCGGTTTATTAAATTTACGGTCCCACATGTCAGTGAAAATGGAAGACAACACTTGTTCACTGTAGTGAGCAGCATGACAAACCGACCGTGGGGGTGCGACGCGAACGCGACAGGTGTGCTTTTCCTTTGTTCGTGCGATCGATCGGTAGATACAAATCCAGATAAAAAAGATGAAGATGGGGCTTTCCCACGCGTTACCGTGCTAATTTCGCCTAGTCATTTTGCTCACATACGTGCCCAGATGTCAGTGATATGCCAAGCGGAAGCACGTTGAGCGACGGGCTGAACGTGATAGGTGTACCGTGAGTGGTCCACTTTCTTGTTTTGAACTTAAGTGTAACACATGGTTTTGCACCTTCATACTGACGATCGATGCAAAACATTCTTGTTTTGAACTTAAGTGTAACACTTGGTTTCCACACTTTCTACTAATACCCTGAATCATCATTCTATATATTGTAAGTGTCAGATTAATTGGTCACACTCACATGTTTAGATTTCAAGTTTCATGAAATCGTTGCACGCAAAGATTAAGAGAAAACTAACCAATGCATGCATAATTCTTGGTCATTGTATTGGTCACGCATGTATGCGTTGCAATTAATACATTGGTAAATGCTCAACATCTCGTTGGTTTAGATTTTTGTATTGAGCCCTATAACCATAAGTGGGGGATATTATCTTTTGGAATCAGGCTGGTCATAATGGGGAGTATCATATACTCCCTCCCTACCAAAATAAGTGTCTCAACATGACACATAGTAGCACATCATTGAATATGATACGGTATCATGATATGATACTCAACTATATTTTTCTTCATTTAATTCTATATATACCACCTCGTCAAAATTGCCTAGTTGGCATGTATGATACCCCCATTACGGGAAACCTCATGTGTTGTTGCTGTTACGGACAAGGTTCATACGTTTTGTTGCTACATTGCCGTATAGTCTTTGCGCGTGGTAGTAGTATTGGCGCTAGAGTACTTTCCTACAAGAAGCAGATTCAACGAAGAGCACAATGATGGTTGCTTCGTCCGAGCAACTCAGAGTGTGAAAGGTGGGGCCTTCTGATTTTACTGCTCATTAGTCATTATTACTGCGGCGCTGCGACACAGGTTGAGTCTCCCCTGCAGTTCTACGTGATGCACTCCAATTTTGCCACATGTCAGCGACAAGAGTATTCTTTCAGCAAGGGGGAGCAAGGAAACCGTGCGGTAGAGTGACCTTGCTCTTTATATTTATTTTTTATTTTTGATGAAAGCTAGCATTTCCACTTTCCACTCTTACGATGGAGGAGTACGAAACATGACAGCCAAGTGAACTTCGTATGAGCAGTGGTTCATACAATAATTTTATGATTTGTTGATTTAAAGATTGCTCACCACGCATGTTGCTTGGTTTGCAGTGGTTCATACGACAGACTGAATTGTTAGTTGGCACATGCAATATGTCCCACACGTCAGCGAAAGGACAATGACATGTACAACGTGGTAGAGCGTCTCCACATCTTCCATTTTTATTAAAGCAAGCGTGTCCACTCTTAAGTGGGAGGAGTGCGAAACATGACAGCACACGTGATATGACCGTCCGGTTTTTCTTTGAGGGTAATTTGCTTGTGGAGCTGACGGTCAAGACCACACACAGTATAACGATACAAAGTGCGACCCGGAGAGGCAGGCACATGTAGTTGGAAGGTCATGAACCATATATGTTAGCAAATATCGAACCTAATATGTGCCTGCAATTAATATATTAGATTACTAGGCACATAATAATATCACAATATCAACGTGCATTACATAAACACATTTAGTAGTAGTAAGTTCTAAAAGACAAATGCCAACATGCCACGCAGGTTCATACTATTTTGTGCCTGGCTATTTCACCTTGATTTACGGTGCTACATTACTCAGGATTGTACATACATGGGTACATGTCCATCTCGTAGATCTAGTCCCATGTGTTCTTCATAGATGGCATGATTCATAACGGTGGGAAACGGGAGTCCATGTCATCATAGCTTATTAGTGTCGCTCCCCACGATGGAGACTCATCCAAGCTAAAGCGACATAAATCACGGATAGGAGCGTTCAAGGTATTAATCCAGTGGTGCGCAATGAAAACACACCCATTCTTAATGCATGGCAGGCCGACAACGTCGTGCATGGAAGGTGGCATCGATTTCACTATGGGGTACCTCTCCCCAATAAAAACCAAGTACTCTCCAAGTATATTAACCCGCACCGAGGTAGCATCACGGGGGTCGAACACGCCGCCATCCATCTGGTGCACCTGGCAACTCAAACCTAGATACATGTTGACGTGCATGGTAAAGCACCATGCAGGATAAATGTTGTGGTCAAAAATGGCGTTTAATAATATTATGGAGCAAGTCTAATTAGGCGACGTAAGCAGAGGATACGTATTAAAATAAAACATTCTATATTTACTGATTTCTATGAGAGGGAGGGGAAGCGGTCTAGAGTATAGCCAACTACCGCAGGAGCTACAAGGAACAATTTCAGAGTGTGAGGTGGGCCAAATATATTATTTATAGTAGGAGTAATTTTTTGTTTGATGGGATTGTGGCTCAAATCTAGTAGTACAACGTACTTTGGGACTCTACCTCCTGCCACTCTTGTTGCGGAGAGAATGTAATACCTGGGTACCTGATCAGGGACCGATCATGATAGATCGTGGAACCTCGTTGCCCTTCAAAATTACCATGGGTAACGACTGCTAAGCTAGTACGTCCCAAGTGTGTCTTGATACGTCTCCAACGTATCTATAATTTTTTATTGTTCCATGCTATTATATTATCTGTTTTGGATGTTTAATATGCATTAATATGCTATTTTATATTATTTTTGGGACTAACCTATTAACCTAGTGCCTAGTGCCAGTTTCTGTTTTTTCCTTGTTTTTGAGTATTGCAGATAAGGAATATTAAACGGAGTCCAAACGGAATAAAATCTTCGGAATGATTTTTCTTAGACCAGAAGAAACCTGCCAGACTTGGAGATGAAGGCAGGAGACTTGCCGTGAGGCGACAAGCCACCTGGGCGCGCCCTAGAGGGGGGGGCGCACCCCCCTGGCTTGTGGCCCCCCAGCAGGCCTCCTAACCCTATTCTTCGGCCTATAAATTCCCAAATATTCCCCCAATACCAAAAAGAGCCACAAAAATACTTTTCCGCCGCCGGAACCCTCTGTTCCCATGAGATCCCATCTTGGAGCCTTTTCCGGTAATCTGCCGGAGGGGGATTCGATCACGGAGGGCATCTACATCAACTCCATTGCCCTTCCGATGATGCGTGAGTAGTTCACCACAGACCTTCGGGCCCATAGCTAGTAGCTAGATGGCTTCTTCTCTCTCTATGTTCTTCAATACCATGTTCTTGATGATCTTCATGGAGATCTATCCGATGTAATACTCTTTTCAGTGTGTTTGTCGAGATTCGATGAATTGTGGGTTGATGATCAGATTATCTATGAATATTATTTGAATCTTCTCTGAATTCTTATATGCATGATTTCATATCCTTGCAAGTCTCTTCGAGTTATTGGTTTGGTTTGGCCAACTAGATTGGTAATTCTTGCAATGGGAGAAGTGCTTGGTTTTGGGTTCAATCTTGTGGTAGGGGTAGCGAGGCACGTATTTGTATTGTTGCCATCAAGGATAAAAAGATGGGGTTTTCATCATATTGCTTGAGTTTATCCCTCTACATCATGTCATCTTACTTAATGCGTTACTCTGTTCTTCATGAACTTAATACTCTAGATGCAGGCAGGAGTCGGTCGATGTGTGGAGTAATAGTAGTAGATGCAGAATCGTTTCAGTCTACTTGACACGGACGCGATGCCTATATGCATAATCATTGCCTTGGATATCGTCATAACTATGCACTTTTCTATCAATTGCTCGACAGTAATTTGTTCACCCACTGTATTATTTTCCTTCAAGAGAGAAGCTTCTAGTGAAACCTATGGCCCCCGGGTCTATTTTCCATATTATATTTTCAGATCTATAAACCAAAAATACCAAAAATACTTTGCTGCAATCTTTTTACTTTTGTTTTACTTTTCGTTTAATAATCTTCTATATCTATCTCTATCAGATCTCATCCTTGCAAGTAACAGTGAAGGGATTGACAACCCCTTTGTAGCGTTGGGTGCAAGTGTTTGATTGTTTGTGTGGGTGCGAAGATAGGGGACTTGCTTGTATCTCCTACTGGATTGATACCTTGGTTCTTAACAACTGAGGGAAATACTTATCTACTTTGCTGCATCACCCTTTCCTCTTCAAGGGAAAACCAACGCAAGCTCAAGAAGTAGCAAGAAGGATTTCTGGCGCCGTTGCTGGCGAGATCTACATCGAGCCTACCAAGTACCCATCACAAACTCATCTCTTGCATTTACATTATTTGCCATTTGCCTCTCGTTTTCCTCTCCCCCACTTCTAAAACGATTTTCAGAAAGATTTGCCTTTTTATTCGCCCTTCTTCCGTTCGTCTTTTCGTTTGCTTTTTGTTTGCTCATGTGTTAGAACGCTTAAACTCATGGCTGGCCTTACTACTATCGCTAGTACTCCCGAAAGTGAAGTCCTAAATTTTAAGCAAAGGGAGGGAGAAAACTTAAAAGATGCTTGGTATAGAATTTGCAATGCTCAAAATAGATCTATTCGTAAGCAATCTACTACCGTTCTCCTTCGCAATTTTTATGTGGGTGTTTCTCCTTGGAATAGATATGTTCTGGATACAATTACGGGAGGAAATTTCTTGGGAAGCCATACCTTTGATTCTTATAATGCTATGACAAATTTGGTAGGTTCACCCCCACTCGTGGTTAATGAAACTATCTTAACTTTGGAACATGTGATGCGAAGGCTTGATGTTATCGAAAATAAAGTTGCTACTATAGAGCTCACTGAAAACTTGGATAAAAAGATTCATAATCATATTACTCAATATGGATCTAAGGTAGGAGTTACTTTAAAAAACCTAAGGGAAAAAGAACCCATAATTAATGAAAAATTGGATCAAGATTCCTCTAGAATTGGAAAGCTAGAGGACATTATTACCAACTTGGGTTCCGCTTTTGCCTCTGTTCAAACCACTCCAAAATTTCCTCTTTCTAAGACTGCCAAGTTTGTTTATGTTCCTAAAAATAAGGGTGAATCCTCCAGTAAAGAGGATGAAGATCTTAAGATGATAAGAGTTCACCCCATCTTTATCAATATTGTTAAGGAACCTATTACCACAAGTGAATCTCTTTACTTCTTTCCTAGGAGCATTATTATTGATAAGAGCAAATAACCTCCTAGGGTTTATAAGTGTGCAATTGAGGACTTGCATACCAAAGATGACAATACCTAGATCTATTGGATTATGCCTAGCTAAGGGCGTTAAACAATA
Source organism: Elymus sibiricus (assembly GCA_039707655.1). NCBI lineage: Eukaryota > Viridiplantae > Streptophyta > Magnoliopsida > Poales > Poaceae > Elymus > Elymus sibiricus. The sequence continues at coordinate 210,885,718 of CM077665.1, read as the reverse complement.
GCGCTTGTTGGGAGGCAACCCAATTTTATTTTATGTTTATGTTTTTGCTTCTGTTCTTGAGTGTTTTGCACATTATTACCTCTGTAGTAATTGTGTTTTATTGTTTTAATTAGTGTTTGTGCCAAGTAAGACCTTTGGGATGGTTTACGGTGATTGTTGATTTGGTTTTGCTGAAAAACAGATACTTTTGCTCTCAGTCCAGGAATTTTATAAATTCACAAGAGGGTCAATTGGATCTGAATTTTTTACACAAGATTTATATACAAATTTCCCTGATTTTCCTAATTTTTTAGAATTTTTGGAGTTACAGAAGTATTCGAAGTTTACAGATTGCTACAGACTGGTCTGTTTTTGACAGATTCTGTTTTCTTTGTGTTGTTTGCTTATTTTGATGTATCTATGGGTTGTATCGGGGGGTATGAACCATGGAAAAGTTAGAATACAGTAGATATTACACCAATATAAATAAATAATGAGTTCACAACAGTACCTAAAGTGGTGATTTATTTTTCTTATACTAACGGATCTCACGAGTTTTCTGTTGAGTTTTGTGTTGTGAAGTTTTCAAGTTTTGGGTAAAGACTTGATGGACTATGGAATAAGGAGTGGAAAGAGCTTAAGCTTGGGTATGCCCAAGGCACCCCAAGCCATATTCAAGGATAACAAAGAGCCTAAGCTTGGGGATGCCCCGGAAGGCATCCCCTCTTCCGTCTTCAATTCATCGGTAAATTTACTTGAGGCTATATTTTTATTCACCACATGATATGTGTTTTGCTTGGAGCGTCTTGTATGATATGAGTCTTTTATTTTTAGTTTTCCACAATCATCCTTGCTGCACACATCTTTTGAGAGGGACATGCATTAATCATGAATTTATTAGAATACTCTATGTGCTTCACTTATATCTTTCGAGCTAGGCAATGTTGCTCTAGTGCTTCACTTATATCTTTTTAGAGCACGGTGGTGTTTTTTATTTTATAGAAATTATTGAACTCTCATACCTTACTTATATTATTTTGAGAGTCTTTAAACAGCATGGTAATTGGTTTAGGTTATGAATTTAGTCCTAATATAATGGGCATCCAAGAGGGATATAATAAAAACTTTCATATAAAGTGCATTGAATACCATGAGAAGTTGGATTCCTTGCATATAGTTTTGAGATATAAAGATGGTGATGTTAGAGTCATGCTAGTGAGTAATTGTGGAATGGTAAAAAATACTTGTGTTAAAGTTTGTGACTCCCGTAGCATGCACGTATGGTGAACCGTTATGTAACGAAGTCGGAGCATGATTTGTTTAATGATTGTCATCCTTTGTGTGAGGGTCGGGAGCGCGCGATGGTTAACTCCTACCAACCTCTCCCCTAGGAGCATGCGTCTAATACTTTGCTTCGATAACTAATAGATTTCGGCAATAAGTATGTGAGTTCTTTATGACTAATGTGAGTCCATGGATAATACACACTCTCACCCTTCCACCATTGCTAGCCTCTCTAGTACCGCGCAACTTTCGCCGGTGCATTAAACCCACCTTCCTCAAAACAGCCACCATACACCTTCCTCAAAATAGCCAACATACCTACCTATTATGGCATTTCCATAGCCATTCCGAGATATATTGCCATGCAACTTCCACCGTTCCGTTTTTTTATGACACACACCATCATTGTCATATTGCTTTGCATGATCGTAAGACAGCTAGCATGATGTTTTCATGGCTTGTCCGTTTTTTGATGTCATTTGCTATGCTAGATCGTTGCACATCCCGGTACACTACCGAAAGCATTCATATAGAGTCATATTTGGTTGTAGGTATCGAGTTGTGAGTAAATAAAAGTGTGATGATCATCATTATTAGAGCATTGTCCCATGAGAGGAAAGGATGATGGAAGCTATGATTCCCTCACAAGTAGGGATGAGTCTCCGGAATTTACAAATAATAAAAGAGGCCAATGAAGCCCAAATAAAAAAAAGAGGCCAAAGATGCCCACCAAAATTAAAAAAATGAGAGAAAAGAGAGAAGGGACAATGTTACTACCTTTTTTTTCCACACTTGTGCTTCAAAGTAGCACATTGATCTTCATGATAGAGAGTCTCCTATTCTTGTCACTTTCATATACTAGTGGGAATTTTTCATTATATAACTTGGCTTGTATATTCCAATGATGGGCTTCCTCAAATTGCCCTAGGTCTTCGTGAGCAAGCAAGTTGGATGCACACCCACTTAGTTTCTTTTTGAGCTTTCATACACTTATAGCTCTAGTGCATCCATTGCATGGCAATCCCTACTCACTCACATTGATATCTATTGATGGGCATCTCCATAGCCCATTGATACGCCTAGTTGATGTGAGACTATCTTCTCCTTTCCCATACAACCTCCACCATATTCTATTCCACCTATAGTGCTATATCCATGGCTCACGCTCATGTATTGCGTGAAAGTTGAAAAGGTTTGAGAACATAAAAGGTGTGAAACAATTGCTTGACTTGTCATCGGGGGTGTGCATGATTTAGATACTTTGTGTGGGGAAGATGTAGCATAGCCAGACCATATGATTTTGTAGGGGTAACTTCTAAGGCCATGTTATTTTGAAAGGACACAATTGCTTGTTAGTATGCTTGAAGTATTACTATTTTTATGTCAATATTGAGCTTTTGTTTTGAATCTTATGGATCTGAACATTCATGCCACAATAAAGAATATTACATGGATAAATATGTTAGGTAGCATTCCACATCAAAAATTCTGTTTTTATCATTTACCTACTCGAGGACGAGCAGGAATTAAGCTTGGGGATGCTTGATACGTCTCCAACGTATCTATAATTTTTGATTGTTCCATGCTATTATATTATCTATTTTGGATGTTTTATATGCATTAATATGATATTTTATATTATTTTTGGGACTAACCTATTAACCTAGTGCCTAGTGCCAGTTTCTGTTTTTTCCTTGTTTTTGAGTATTGCAGATAAGGAATATTAAACGGAGTCCAAATGGAATAAAATCTTCGGAATGATTTTTCTTGGACCAGAAGAAACCTGCCAGACTTGGAGATGAAGGCAGGAGACTTGCCGGGAGGCGACAAGCCACCTGGGCGCGCCCTAGGGGGGGCACGCCCCTTGGCTTGTGGCCCCCCAGCAGGCCTCCTAACCCTATTCTTCGGCCTATAAATTCCCAAATATTCCCCCCAATACCAAAAAGAGCCACGAAAATACTTTTCCGCCGCCGGAACCCTCTGTTCCCGTGAGATCCCATCTTGGAGCCTTTTCCGGTAATCTGCCGGAGGGGGATTCGATCACGGAGGGCATCTACATCAACTCCATTGCCCTTCCGATGATGCGTGAGTAGTTCACCACAGACCTTCGGGTCCATAGCTAGTAGCTAGATGGCTTCTTCTCTCTCTATGTTCTTCAATACCATGTTCTTGATGATCTTCATGGAGATCTATCCGATGTAATACTCTTTTGCGGTGTGTTTGTCGAGATCCGATGAATTGTGGATTTATGATCAGATTATCTATGAATATTATTTGAATCTTCTCTGAATTCTTATATGCATGATTTCATATCCTTGCAAGTGTCTTCGAGTTATTGGTTTGGTTTGGCCAACTAGATTGGTAATTCTTGCAATGGGAGAAGTGCTTGGTTTTGGGTTCATCTTGCGGTGTCCTCACCCAGTGACAAAGTAGGGGTAGCGAGGCACGTATTTGTATTATTGCCATCAAGGATAAAAAGATGGGGTTTTCATCATATTGCTTGAGTTTATCCCTCTACATCATGTCATCTTACTTAATGTGTTACTTTGTTCTACATGAACTTAATACTCTAGATGCAGGCAGGAGTCGGTCGATGTGTGGAGTAATAGTAGTAGATGCAAAATCGTTTCGGTCTACTTGACACGGACGTGATCCTATATGCATAATCATTGCCTTGGATATCGTGATAACTATGTGCTTTTCTATCAATTGCTCGACAGTAATTTGTTCACCCACCGTATTATTTTCATTCAAGAGAGAAGCTTCTAGTGAAACCTATGGCCCCCGGGTCTATTTTCCATATTATATTTTCAGATCTATAAACCAAAAATACCAAAAATACTTTGATGCAATCTTTTTAGTTTTGTTTTACTTTTCGTTTTAGTAATCTTCTATATCTATCTCTATCAGATCTCATCCTTGCAAGTAACCGTGAAGGGATTGACAACCCCGTTGTAGCGTTGGGTGCAAGTGTTTGATTGTTTGTGTAGGTGCGAAGATTGGGGACTTGCTTGTATCTCCTACTGGATTGATACCTTGGTTCTCAACAACTGAGGGAAATACTTATCTACTTTGCTGGATCACCCTTTCCTCTTCAAGGGAAAACCAACGCAAGCTCAAGAAGTAGCATGTCTCCTCAGAAACAAGGTTCCAGGTGAGATTGAATGCCCCATGCACATCTATGATCGGCGATCTGATTTTGATCAGGGAATGCCTATTCCCTACAAAATAATGAAGAACTAATAGTGATTACACCATGATGTTGAGGGCACCTCCAACGGTGACCCGCAAATTTTCTCTGGCATATGTCCGGTCTGGCGAGCATTAATGCGGCACTAACGCTCTGGAGAGGCGCCGACTGTTTCGGGCAGGAAGCACGCGCGAGCAAGGGAGGGGGTTTCGGTGAGCTAGGGCGGTCAGACGCGCGCGTGACAGCTATGCGGACAACCACGTGGTGGTATTGTTTTTGTAATTTTGCAAAAGTACCCAATTAATGCACTCAATTAATTTCCCAAAAACATGTGGTTATAAAAACGTTAATTGCAATGCATGCACGCGTGACCAACAAATGACCGAAAAAACTACATGCATTGTTGAGTTTTCTCTTAATCCTTGCATGCAAGTATTTAATGCAACTTGAAATCTTAACATGTGATGGGGAGCAATAAACTTATAGAACGGAAAAAGTGGAATTTTGAGATAAATTGATATACTAAACCTGAAGATAGGGAGTATACCATAGGATGTGTCCCATAAGAAACATGTCCGCTGGTTTGTCACTGTGAAGATGCGGTTTGCAAGGAGCATGGCATCTTTGTACTCGTATGGAAACAAATCAGACGCAACTAACATTGTCCAGCTTTTACTACCACGTGCAAGATGGTTTGTGAAAGCAATCGCGATGTCAAACACAGGGATGAGATAGTATTTCTTGTTGGCACACGACCTTGTCGGGGCTTCCATGATTGCTATCTTCTTCAAACCCACCGTGGCTCCATTGTACCCATTCCGGTCGTTGCCCATTTCATGGCCGATCCCAATCCTGGACAATGGTCTACGGAATGGTCTCATCGGTGTGGATGTTGTGCAAATGAATGTTCGTACCCTCCCATACGTATGCAAACCAATCTCCATTGACACCAAGCCTAACCTGTGCAACAGTTGGTAGCGGGGTAATTACGAAAGGGACCATTATGATATTGAACATGGACATAGTGTTTAGAATACATTACGTGATCAAACTCATCTCTGACCTTCTCATTGGACAAAATCCGAGTGCCCCTCAACGTCAGCATCTCAAGTGGCGTCAACTTGCAACTACGGTGACATCGCCATGGAGAGACACCGCAAGAAACATCGTCGTCCTTGAGGACGCATGGAAGACCAACTAGCATGGCCATGTCCCATGCATATTTATGCACCATCTTAATATATTTGGCGCAAGTAGCACTGAGTCTTGCGAATGTGAGGAAGTCAGAGTGACCTACAATTTCCCCCAAAGAATCGTTGTCCAAGGTCTCCTAACCTCGACGAGGACGAGAACCACCATAGCCTTGCGAATCCATGGCAATGGCGACAAACTGGTTTAGATGAGAGGATGTGCTAACTGGAGGGCCTCGTCCCTTCGGAAAGTATGTTCTGCGGGCTAGTGCAGTTAATAATTTAGATTATGGAGCCGACGGTTGGTTCGTTGTATGTCCTGGCCTGTTCGCATCCCTCCACTCCACTAGTCCGTAATTAAAGCACACACAACATTATAGTTTGTTTTCTGGCACTCAAACCAACGCAGACTAGGATACCTCATCGCTCTTTTTCGAGCATGACTTCTACAACTACGTGGAGATGCCTGCATGCCAATCTTGCATGGCCAAGCCGTGCTAGGTGGGAGTTCTAAAAAAGGCGTGCAAGGCGGAACTGTAGGATCGAGATATTTGTGTTGTAGATGTAGAACTATAGGCTGCATGTTGTACAGTACAATAGTACATGGAATACCCTCGCCTTTTTCCCCTAATTCAAACTGTATCAGCTTTGAGTTACCATGAATTCAACCGCTAGGGAGAGTGACCAATATCATTGGAAACTACATTCAAATATACAAATAAAGCAATACTCCATCTTTATTTATGAAGTTACATACTATTAGTTGCGTTACCAGAGTGGTTCTTCTGCCTCGAGCTCATCGTCATGAGGACTGGGCCATTGCCACCATCCAACCTCTCCCGAATGAGGTACATTTCCCCAATGTTCATGAGATTCTAGAAGATTTTCTGCAGAATGATCCAGATGCACAAGTTTGTTTTAGAGAGATTCAGCCTTGTCCGTTTGGAGAGGCATTTGTTCAGTTCAGGCATGTCAGGGACAGAGATAGGCTGATTAGGGAAAGTCTTCATGCCTTTGGTGATGTTTTCATTTCCTTTACCAAGCTCAATGAGGGTAGAAACTGGAGGAGAGTACATTTCAATATGGTTTGCTGGCTCCACATTGTGGGCATTCCTTTTTACCATTGTAACACTGAAGACATTGCAACTACTATTGCTAAGTTTGGTAGAATTATCAACTGGGAAAAGATGATGCTCTAAAGGGCAAGATTCTTGGTAAAGCAAGAGTAACAGATCTGATTGAAATTCCCAAAAGTATCAGATGGTCTGAAGGAGAAGACTTTGAGGAATATTCTCTAACAAGTTTAGTTGAGGTGCTCTTAGAAGAAATGCAGGGAGGAGGGCCAGCAGATGAAGACCCAATACCTCCACCTGGAGTGGATCCTCACCCAGTGCCACAAAATGCAAATGACTTCCCTGGTTTTCATAACATGCAATTCAATAATGCTCAAGGTAATGCAGGTAATGCTGAGTGGGAAGAATGGGATGAGGAAGGACACTGGGCTTTCCCTCAGCCAGCAGATCAACCCATGGTTCTGGAACAACAGGAGGAATTATAGCTAGATGGTAATGAAGCATTGCCTAATAACAGCATTACCACAACTGTCTCTCTGTCTGAAGGTTTCTGTTCACATAACAATGGAGGGGTTAACATTCAAAACCAAGAACTTAATCAAATTGCACTAGGAGAAATTGGGGCACCTCTTGGTCTTGGGCTGCAGAACCCGGTACAAGCATATACTGCAGATGACCATGAAAACAATGTGGAAGAAGGAGAGTTCATCCCACCTGTTGAACCTCAGCTGGCAGTTGCAGAACAGATTGAGCAACGAGCTGTTGTGGTTCGAGAAGAAAACATGATTGAGGCGTAGGAGCAGGACCCAATTGTGGACAGGCAAGAGAATGATCAGCCTGAGGAGGTCACAGCTGTAGTTGAGCAACATGAAGCCAGCACTGATAATATTATTATAGGAGAAATGTCTACAACTGCACCTCCATAAATAGTCAAGGGGGGCTCACAAGTATTGTTGGACACATACTAGGTTATGCTGGTACATCTAAAGGTAATGATGTTCTTCCTATGGACATTACTAATTAGGAAAATTTCAGTGAGCAACATATCTTTAACTTGGATGCTCAACATGCTTTCTCTGTTATTGATGGTTCTCATCTTATGTCTAAAGAAGGTGTGGAGCTATGGGGTAAATACTTTGCACCTTCACCTACACAGGTGGCAAGCTCTTTCACAACTGACATTCCAGTAAGTTGGTTTAATTTCATCCTAAACCTTCTTTTGACACCAGATAAATTTGAATGGACACTAGATTTGCTAAAATCACCATTGTGGCAGATTTTGACTGAAAATTGTAAATCAGAGCAGGCAATGATATTCTGCATTCCTTAGAAATGTGCTGTTCCACAGGCTCCAGTGTGTAAACTTCAGTCTCCACTTGGATTTAATAAAGAAAATGCAGGATTTAGCCCAGCTGCACATTCCTCTTCTGAGGCTGACAGTCCTCTGAAAATGGTCCCCCCAGGGAATATCATTCTGCTGGCTGCAAGTGAAGCTATATCAAGGAAGAGGAGGGGAAAAGGTCCACTAGTGGAGTCTCAGCTAAGAAGAAGTGGTAGAATCAGAGAGGAAAATAAAGGTTTTAAAAGAAATTCATGTTCTGGAAATACTTTTCTGCCTTGCAATGCTGTTCCTCGAGTTTTACATAATAAAGTAGTTCAAAATCTTACAAAAACCTTTTGCATGGTGACTGAGGAGGAATTGCAATAGAAGCTGGCTAAGAGACCAAAAAGCAAAGGAGCCCGATGAGGAGGCCATGAATTCCATGGCCAAGGACAGTAGCAACACCAACTCTAGTGCTTAATGACTAGTTTCAAACAGCTATGTATCAGATGGGGGATCAGGACCCAGAAAAGAGTTAGGGATATTCTATTTCCTAAGACTGTATGTTTGGATCTGTATCACCTATCCTATGTTATGCACCCAAGGTGTATCTATGTTTGCAAACAATGTTTGTTTTGCTGTCCTACTGCTAGCAACTGGATGATATGTATGATAAAGCTTCTACAAGTTATGTGTCCATTTACCCTGTGTTCCAAGCAGTGTGCTGATAGATATCTAGCCTTATTTGAGATGGGAAATCAAGGTTTGGTCATTGATAGCATTATTAATAATATTAGGTTCCAATATGAACATTAACAGAACTTGGAATATCCTAAATTGGAATATCAGGGGCATCAATGCACAAGCAAAGTGGCTAGCCTTGAAACAAAAAAATTGAAGAGAGTGCAGCTGGGATTGTCTGTTTACAAGAGACTAAGAGAGAGATCTTTGGCTTGCCTTATGTTCACAATTTTTGTCCACAAAGATTCAACAAATTTGAGTTCTTGCCCTCTGTTGGTGCATCTGGAGGTTTGATTATTGCTTGGATTGGTTCACTCTTTTGAGGAGAAGTTTTGTTTCAAAATAGATTTTCCTTGTCAGTAAAATTTACATGCAACTCTTCTAATCAAACATGGATTTTGACTAACATATATGGTCCTAGCAATCAGGAAGATAAGGGGGGAATTTATACACTGGTTTAGTAATATTGAGATGCCTCCTGAAGTGGATTGGATAGTTATGGGGATTTTAATTTTTATTAGATCTCCAAGTGACAGAAATAAACCAGGGGGAGATGTGATTCAAATGCTACTTTTTAATGAAGCTATAAGAAATCTGTGGTTGATAGAACTACCACTCAAAGGGAGACAATTTAGTTGGAGCAATATGCAGGAAAACCCACTACTAGAAAAGCTTCATTGGTTTTTTTACTTATGCTGCCTGGATGACATCATATCCTGACACAACTGCTCTTCCACTTGCAAGGCCTATTTCTGATCATCTACCTAGCCTGATTAAAGTGGGAACTTCAATACCTAAATCCAAAAAAATTAGGTTTGAAAATTTCTGGCTAAAGCATAGCTCATTCAAAGAGATTGTCAAAAGAGCATGGGACATTCCTGTGGGTTTCATAGAACCTGCCAAAAAGCTTAATGCCAAATTCAAAAACCTGAGGAGAAGCTTCAAATTATGGGCAAAAGGCTTGAACTGCCTCAAAAAGCAGATAGCTGAAATAAATGAATGCATATTCCTCCTGGACTTCTTTGAAGAATTCAGAATGCTGGACATAATGGAATGGAACTGTAGAAACTTGCTCAAGGAGCAATTGTTGATTATCTTAAATAATTAGAAAATTTATTGGAAGCAGAGAGGTAAGATCGAGGGAGTAAAATTTGGAGATGAAAATACTAAATTTTTCCACACCAGAGCCTCCATCAATCACAGACATAATAAAATAGCTATGCTCCTCAATGGTGAACACATTGAAATAACAGATCATGCTGGAAAAGCTGGTATTCCTTGGGATGCATTTAAAAAATGAATGGGTCACTCTGAGGGACACTCTATGCACTTTGATTTACAAGATCTGCTAGGACAACAGATTAACCAAGAAATTTTCAGAGATATTGAAAGACCATTCTCTAATGAAGAGATCAATAATATTGTCAAGGAACTTCCAAGTGACAAATCTCCTGGGCCACATGGTTTTAATAATGAATTTATAAAGGCTTGTTGGGACATTATTGGAGCTAATGTCGGACAATTGATACATGCATTGCATGATGGTAATATCCCTCTGGAGAGTACTAACACTGCTTTTATTACTTTTATACCCAAGAAAGATGTCCCTCTCACTCCAAATGATATCAGACCAATTTCTCTCCTTAATGGAGTACTTAAGATCATCACTAAACTGCTAGCAAACAGACTACAAGAGGTAACTCTGGAAATGATTCATATTAATCTGGACGGATTTCTCAAGGACAGGGTCATTCAAGATTGCCTAGGATGGTCTTATGAATACCTCCATCAATGTCTTAAGTTTAGGGAGGAAATTCTAGTTCTCAAACTGTATTTTGAAAACTCTTTTGATACTATTGAACACCAAGGAATTATTGATATACTCAGAGCTAAAGTTTTTGGTGAAAAATGGATATCTTGGATACAGATGCTCTTCAACTCTGCTTCAACTGCTGTCTTACTTAATGGAGTTCCAGGGAAAAAATTTACTGTAGAAGAGGGGTAAGGCAAGGAGATCCTCTCTCCCCCCTTCTGTTTGTGATAGCTGCAGACCTCCTTCAATCAGTGATAAACAAAGCAATGAGGATGGAACTTTTAAAGACACCACTGCAAATTCACTCATGCCCTGACTTTCCTATTGTACAATATGTTGATGATACATTGTTGATAATGCAAGCTGATACAAGACAACTGATCTGTCTTAAGGCTCTACTAAATACTTTTGCTTCTGCCACTGGACTTAGAGTGAACTATCTATCTTGGTACCCATCAACATACAAGGGGAGCAGGCTCAATTGTTTGCTGGAACTCTTAACTGTCAAATGGGCCAATTCCCATTCACATATCTTGGGCTCCCTCTTGGGCTGTACAAACCAACAGTGGAACAATGCCTACCAATGGTTAATAGAGTGGCAAGAAGACTGGCTGGTATTGCCACCTTTATGACATATGTAGGAAGACTTCTAATGGTTAAATTAGTTTTGGCTTCACTCACAATTTTCTTTATGAGTTGTCTTGATGTACCAGTTAATATCAAATAGCAGGTTGTCAAAATCTCAGACATTGCCTTTGGAGAGGGCCAGACATGGAAGACCATAGACCTGCATTAGTTGCTTGGAACATAGTTTGTAGGCCTAAGAATCAAGGTGGTTTAGGAGTTATGGATATCTTCACCCAAAACAAGGCTTTACTAATGAAAAATCTCCATAAGTTCTATAACAGACATGAAATTCCATGGGTCTAATTGATTTGGGAAACACACTATTCTGACAATGAATTGCCAGGAGAGGAGATTGTAGGATCATTTTGGTGGAAAGCAAATCAGCAACTAGTTGAACAATACAAATCTCTTGCCAGATGTAATTTGGGGGATGGTAGAAGTGCCTACTTCTGGAGTGACCTATGGAGTGAAGGTATCATACACCATAAGTTCCCACATTTATATTCCTTTGTGATAAACAATATATGGACTGTTCAACAGGTGATCAGCACAGAGAATCTGGGAGACCTATTCCATCTACCACTATCAATTGAAGCTCATGAGCAAATTTTACAACTGGATAACATCTGTTACAACTTAAGACAGTCACAATATCAGAACATGACATACACTTGGAGTTACATATGGGGCAATGAACACTTTTCATCTGCAAAGGCCTACAAGGTGAGGATTGGCTTCAAACAAGCACATCCACACTTTAATTGGATTTGGAATTCTTCCTGCCAACACAAGCACAAAATGTTCTTCTGGATGCTGTTACATGATAGATTAAATACAAGAAACCTCCTTAGAAGGAAAACATTTGTCCTAGAGGAATACAATTGTGCAGTCAGGGACTGCCAACAAGAGGAAACACTACATCACCTATTTTGGGGATGCCCCTTTGCTATGAGATGTTGGAATTACATATGCCTCAACAGATCACAAAACTTGTTTGTATTGGAAGCCTTTCAGGATATAAAGGACAAACTAGGACTACCTTTCTTTATGGAAATTATAATCCTCAGCTTAGGGGCAATACGGATTTCCAGGAATAACAAGATTTTTGAACATATTCAGCCTACATTCCAAGGATGGAAGCACATTTACTTGCTGCAACTGAAGATGCTCACACACATAATCAAACCAAAGCATGCAAATCAATTCAATTCATGGCTGGAACTTCAAATTTAACTCCTCCCTTCATGGACTGGAACTTCTTTGGAAGCTTAAGCCCTTGTTAGCTTTTTTTGTCTTTCGTAGTTTCTTCTTCTTTTTCCTGGTGTTTTTTATTTGTAGCTTTTCTTTTCTTTTTTCTTTGTTTTTTCTTAGCCTTCTATAGGGGCTTTGCTCAAGCCCCTGCTCCCTTTATTTATTTGTTGTACAGAGAACCTTTTTTTAGTTATTTATAAAAATTGCAGTGGCGTGTTTACCCTACTGTTTATAGTCAAAAAATGCTCTATTTTTATTTACAGAGAGAGTTTATTTTTATGACATGCATTACTACATATTGCTAGTCAAATACAAAATTCAGACAGAGGTTGTAGTACTACTAAATCTAGACGTTGGTAAAATTACATGCAAATCCTCACAATGAAGTGACAGGATCCTGCGCCGGAGCTGACACCAGAGTGTAGGCGGCATGTTCGGGTTACCAAAGTCAGCCTCACCATGTGCAGTCACTGTCATCAAGGATGCAGAGCTACCCTGCTTACCCCTAGACATGTTTTGATTGATTTCCTGTGGGTTGCCCTCAGTTATAATAAATATTGTAAGGGTATATTGGTTACCTCGATGCTGCACTAACGCACGCAAACATTAATCATAACGTAGTACCACGTGCTGGCGTGTCGTAATATTACAAGGTTCAAACTATGTGTAAAAAAACAAGGTTCTAACTCATATTACAAGATTAATGCTACACCAACGTAAGAAGTTTCGTTACTTTAAGTGGATGCAGCATAATCGTACGAATAGCTTCCAAATTCCACCGGCCTTGTCAACTCACTTATCGGTCTGATAATTCAAGTGGTGACTCTAATGTCACTTCGGTTTCCAAATAGAATTCCATCTTCAGCAGAGCCTTTGTCATTCAGCTTTAGATGCTTGCTCTGATTAGCAAACCATTCATTTGCGTGCAATGATGATAAGCCAAACCTCATTACCTTGAGCACACTTGCCTTTAGAACAAAGAACCTGGCAAATTTAATCTTGTGTGTGGTGCCTCGGTACTCGTTCAAATCAATTTCTGTAAGATGGAGATCAAGGCATTCGATGGGATTGTTATATTGCAACAAATTTTTCACTTTCCGGTCTTTTGTTATCTGCAAAAGAAGAGAAACATATGAGGCTAACCATAGTGTTACTAGTGTAAGTTACTTCCCACCATAACTAGACTAACGTATAATCACTACAACAAGAATAAAAACGATGCCGGTGATCATGTGAGAAAAAATACTAAAACATTTCTTTCGGTATAGTGCCTAGATGCAGTTTTGAATAGTACATTTGTCATTGTAAACTTGTGGAAAAATAACAAAAAATAGAGCTCCGTTGTGGTTAAGATTTAACAGGAAATAAGTTTCACCTTGATGCGTTGCTTCTCCGTGCATGGAAAGCATCTAAGGAATCGAACAACTTGATCCAGATTGGGGCCGATAGATTCCAGTGCCAAGATCTTCACCGTGCACAGAGATGAGGTCAAGCTAATGGGAATCATTTTCTCGATGACAGCCGAATATACATCAAGAAAAGTTTAAAAAATGGGAATTTCAAGAAGAAGGAGGAGGAGGAGGAGAAGAGTGTTGTACCTAAACGGTTATGGATCCAATAACAAGTTTGCAGAAATTGCCATAGGAGTAGGCCAACAGTGTCAATTTGGCGCATTAGTGGCCATGATTTTTTGTTGAACCCTCTAGATTAGATACAAGCAAATTCTCAAGGAAAGGCGCGTCCTCAATGACCATATCGTGAAATATCTCAACTGATCCTTCAAGTAATTTCCTCTTGCGGGGCATGTAAGACACATAAATTGTTCAGAGATTTGTCGAGGAGATGTGGAGGCTAATGAACGCGTGGATCCCTACAAGATGAAGGTACTCAAGCGCAGTGCATCCACGGAGCAGGCGTTCCATAGCCTTCTTCGTGATGCCCATGTTAAAGTGCTCGAGCTGCTTCAGTTGAGGTAGAAGAAGAGCGGGCGCGACATTAAACTGAGGAAAATAGAAGGAGATGAACCTGGCGCGGCGAGGCGTGGGCGCAAGGCAGAGTGCAGACGGCGGCAGAGAGCGACATCATCCACCTGCAGAACTGCATTCCTCGAGCTGATCTAGGGCGGGGGATAAAAACCACTCGTCAAACTTGGCTTGGACCTTGCAGTTGGTACAGAAGATGCCAATGTCAACGCGTTTGGCTAGCCCAGGGTATGTGTAACAACCCGAGACGAACGCTCCAGAAGATTCCCGTTGTTTTCCATTCTCGTCGTGTCATTCGTTTCGTTGTCGCATTCATCATTGCATCATTCGCATCATCTGCATAGCATCGTCACTCGTTTTTGAAAACTTGCATCTGTTTGTAGTTGCCGGTTCTCTCCGTTCTCTTTGACGTCCGTTTCGAGACCAACCACACACGCACGAGCCCGCGGCATCGATAAAATATTGTTTTAAAAGTGCTCGAAAAATATTCTTGGATTGGGTCGAAAGTTGGTATGCGCTCTTGTTATATTGTAGGTAGACTGCCTGCCAAGTTTCGTCGCAGCCGGAGGTCGTTTGATACCCGAACGGTCGACCGTAGCGGCACCGTCATCGGTTTAATTATCGGACGTTTCCGGGTTTAGAAACTATGTCACGGGCTACCACCTCCCTCTCTTCTTGGCCCAGCCCCCTCTACACAGCACAACAACCCACCTAGCTAACCCCCTCCGCTTCCGCACCGTTTGATCGTGATCAAACGGTCCGAAAACGGATGAAAAATCCCTAGCCTTGCCCCTGCCTATATAAGGAACACCTCCCCCTTCCAAAAATGCTCAAAACCCAAGCCCCTAGCCCTTCTCGAGCCGCCAGCCGCCACCTCCTTCTTTGTTTTCTGCGCCACCGCAGCCGCTGCCCTAGGCCACTCCCAGCGCGCCACCTGTCCCCCCCGCACAGCTCCCACCACCACGGCCCGCCGGGCCCAGGGCAAGCCCGCCCGGGCCCGAACCGCCCGCCGCCACAGCCCACGACCGCCCGCACCCTCGTCTTGCCGGACCCCGCTGCCGTTTGCCCCCTCGCGCCGGCAGCGCCGCTCCTCTGCCCACAGGAGCTCGACGCCGCGACCCCGCCTCGTCGTCAAGCTCGCCCCGTCACCATCCGGCCTCCTCGTCGCCGGGAACGGGCCGGCGCCGCCTGGATCCGTCGGCCCCGCCCCAGATCTCCTCGCCGGCCTCCTCCATCCCTCGCCGGCGACGCCCGGGCCGCCCTGCGTCGGCCTCGCCGGCAGCCGGCGCCGTTGACCTCGGCCAGGACAGGCCCGTCCCGGATCTGCCCGAGCCCCCGATCCAAACGGGCGCCCGTGCCCGTCCCGCCTCGTCCTGGAACCGCCCCATCCAACTTCTGCGAGGTATAAAAAACGGCTAAGTCCTTTTTTTGCGTCTGTAAATATATTCATGATGCCATATTAAACTGCATGTAGTTTTCAAACCGTGCATCAGATGGAGATGAAATATATATGTAAAATGATCTACTCTTCGAGCTCTACATGATTGTATCATTGTCATATGCATTAGGGTTCATCTAGATGCTGTAAATTGTGTTGCAAAAGTGCATCTTATCGTTAGTTGCGAATCTGTTATTTTATTTGATTTTGCGCGGATGGTTGCATCTCACCTGTAGGTCTTTTGCATATGGTGTCTTCATGAGTATTGCCCTATAATATGTCTACTTTCATGCCATGCCTCTGGCTGCTAGGTATGAGTTCATTATCATGTAAATTTCTTGCTCTCAATTAGCTATCGCGTTAAAACTGAATTCTGTTAGCGATAAGTTCCATTTTGCGGTGCTCGTATTAAGCAATCCATGCCTCCTTCTAGTTGTGTCTTTGGAGTGTGTTGTAGTATGCCATTTCTACTTGTTGTTGATAGGTTTGCCATGCTATGAACCTTGTGCTTAGGTGAAGTTTTCATCATGAGAACAAGCATAATCAATGTTGCTGATTTGAGGTGCTGAAATATTTCTAAGTCTGCAACTGTTATTTTGTTGCCATGTTGTCATGTGATTTGCTATTGATCTAGGAGTCTTTTGTGGTTGCTCCCAAGGATTCTTTTGTTAAGCATGTTGTTGTCTACCAGGTTGTGTCGTTTCATGCCATGTATAAGATTTGCATCATAGTCATATTCATTGTCCAATATGCCAGTCTGTTAAAAACTGCTGCTCATGTCTAGTCTAATTTTCACTAAGTCTGAGAATCTGTTTTCTTCAAAATGCCATGTTGTGTGGATGGTTGCCATGAATCTGCGCATAATTTGATGTTGCCATAATGGTATGAATTGTAGTGCATCATGCCCTCTACCATGTTGTTAAGTCTTATGCCAATATATGACCTGTAGGATATAGTTTCTTTGCTGCCAATATGCCTCCGTGAAAATCTGCTCTGCTAAAAACTGTGAATTTCACTAAGTCCTAATCTGCTATATTTTGTTGCCATGTTGTGAGCTTCCAACCATGTGATCCATGACTCTTTTGAGTATGATATGTGAAGATGAAATGATGTGTGTGTCATATGATACTGCCCCCTGGTTAGTTTGTGCATTTTAGAATCTTGTAGCTTGTTGTTTTCATGTGTGCAATATGCTATGTTGCAGTTTTGGGCAGATTTGGAATAAAACTTGTGTTGGTTATTGTGGTTGAACCGTAGCTCCGTTTTGCACATGCCATATATGAAACTTGCTTAGAATCTCATGTAGTTTCATAATATCTTGTTGCATACATGATTTTAGATGTTTATGGTTGAGGTTTGCATGCATTTTGCATTCATGACATATGCATCTTGTGTTGATCATATCTTTTAGGCCGTAGCTTCGTTTTATATGATCTATATATGTAAATCGACTAGAATGACGAGTAGAATCACATGGTGCATTTTGTTTTGATGCTTAAAAAATATAAAACATGGTTAGTTCAGATCTGGACCAATTTCGAAATTAACATATGGGGTCGTTTTGGAAGTACTATATGTTGTTTCCGACCTCATTTAATATGCCTAGATGTCTAGTTTACTTATGCTTCACCTCTTGCCTTGTTTAACAACATTTAATATTGTTGTGTACCTAAACGGGAGTGAACTAAATAATTTGAATGTGGAGTTTCGTCCATATGCAACCCGTTGCATATTGAGCTTCACTTAATGTGTAGAAGTTGATTGTTGTGCTTTGCCATGTCATGCATAACATGCATCATATTTGAAGTGCATCATGTCATTCATATGTTGTGGTGTATCGTGTATTGATTGTTTGTTCCGGATTGCTTCTTCTCGATAGAGTTCCGAAAGCGTTCGGAGTGTGAGGATTCGTTCGACTACATCCCGTTCGTCTACTTCACGGATCGCCTGCTTCACGGATTCGTTCTTCTACTAAGCGGGATCTCAGGCAAGATGATCATTTCCCTGGATACCATTACTATCATTGCCATGCTAGTTGTCTCGTTTCTATCGCTATCTCGCTACCTACCACTTGTTGTCTAGCCTTTCAAATGCCATGATAAGCCTCTAAGCCCTCCACATCCCAGCAAAACACTGTTTGGCTATGTTACCGCTTGCTCAGCCCTTCTTATAGCGTTGCTAGTTGCAGGTGCAAATCGTTTCCATGTGCCAACATGGATGGTTTTGAGCTATCACAATATTATTGCTATTTAATTTAGTGCACATATATACTTGGTAAAGGGTGGAAGGCTTGGCCTTTTGCTCGGTGTTTTGTTCCACTCTTGCCGCCCTAGTTACTTGTGTACCGGTGTTATGTTCCATAATTGAGCGCTCCTAACATGCTCGGGGTTGTTATGGGGACCCCCTTGACTTTTGTTTTAGGATAAAACTCATCTGGCAAGGCCCAACATTGGTAGTACATTTGCTCAACATAATAATATTGAACACCATTAGTAATGCATAGAGCGTCATGAACCCGTGGATTAATTTAACATAATACACGGGGGGGCAAGTGTTGATGGTGTTGGCACCAAACGGGCAGACTGCGGGGCCACCGCGGGGAAACTCGGGGTTTGGTTTGACTCGTAGTGTGACCCATCCAGTTGTACCCTGAGAACGAGATACGCGGCTCCTATCGGGATTGTCGGCACGTCGGGCGGCCTTGCTGGATTTGTTTTACATTTCTCGAACGTCTTGTGCACGGGATTTCGACGACACTTTGGGCTATCTCGAAGTTGAGATTTTCCCATCGGGATTCCGCAAATACTACGGGTGATTCCGCGGTTGAGGAATTCCAACGCATCTTGTGGTTACTTTGTGATGGATGTGTTGGAGCACCTCTGCAGGGTTAAATCTTTCGGAAAGCCGTGCCCGCGATTACGTGGCAACTTGGAAACTTTGTTTAACACCCGGTCATAGCAAACTTGAAGTAAACTCTAATAAAATACACCAACCGTGTGCGTAACCGTGACTGTCTCTTCTCGGAATTTCTGAACCGAGAGAGAACACGGTGGGGTTATGTTTGTTCGTAAGTAGGTGTTAAGGATCTCTTAGAGATCATTACTAGTTCATGACCGTTTATGCGACGATCATCCCCCCTTATTCTTGTACTCGTAAGTTCGCCACTCAAATAAATGCTTAGTGCTTGCTGCAGCCTCACCACTTAACCATACCTCACCCATCAAGCTTTGCTAGTCTTGATACCCTTGGAAATGAGATTGCTGAGTCCCTGTGGCTCACAGCTTACTACAACAATAGTTGCATGTACAGGTTATGCGCTCTTTGACGTAAGAGCGATTCTTGTTTGATTTGGAGTTCTTCTTCTTCTTCATCGATCTAGGATGGGTTCCAGGACGGCAGCCTGGGATAGCAAGGATGGATGTCACTTTTATCGTTTGTTTTAATCCGTAGTCTGACCCTGCTCTTCTGTATGATGTTTGGATATGTTGTTGAATTGATGTGATATTGTTGTAGCTTGTGGCGAGTGTAGGCCAATTCCATATACTCATCTCTTCTTTACATGTACTTGTAATGATATCCTTTCTTGCAAAACGACGAGATGCGCTTCTATCCCTGTCGAGGCCCTCGTGCCAAAATAAGGATAGGATCGCATGTTGGGCGTGACAAGGTTGTATCAGAGCCTGTACCGACCTAGGAGCCCCCTTAATTGATCGAACTTTGGCCGTGTCGAGTCTAGTTTATAAAAAAATTATTTTGAGTCTAGTTATATATCGGAGAGTAGGATTCCTTTTACTCCTCTTCTATGCTCTGGTGAGGAATCCTGACGTAGGAATTTTAATTCTTCCCTCTTCTCACTCAATTTTTTTTAGGATCACGCGGGTATTTTGGAACCTCTATGATATCGATGTGACCGTAATTCTGTTCTTGGTTCCTCCCGTACGTATGGATTGGACCCAAGGTGTTGAGCTCCAAGGGGTTCTTGACACATCGTTATCGTTCAGTTTCCTTAGTATCTCAGGACGCGGATGTTCGAAATTGCTTCAATACTATTCATGGTGCGAAGAGTGTGGCGGCACCCAGTACTGGGGAGCGGGATCACATGTACTGCCATCTTTAGTATCGTTGTGATTACGAGGGTCTAAGGTAGATGAGTTTCCGAGGTTTCTCTGGTTATGTGTTGATGGATGTGATACACTGGTCGGTAGTATTATTGCTAGGAGTTGAGTGTTTTATTCAGTAATTGATCGATGTATCCGTTGGACCAGATTGCATAACCAGAAAGATTTCGGAAGTTCTTAGGTGGGAATTCAAGTAGTTACCTAGGATTATCCTTCCAACAAATGCAAATGGGTTATGTATTTGTTTCTGACTTGTTTCGTAAGCCTCATCCTTTGTTTTGTTTTGAATATGGTAATTCGAGTTGCTTCGATGTCAAGTGGTGATTTCTTATCCTTCCTAAGCTGTGTTCTCATATTTCTATGGGAATGCTAATCCTTTTGCTCAATCAAATTGTCATGTCTATTCTTTTCCAACCGGAGTGCTTCTCTTCAAGATAATTCAATCATCTCCAATATTTGCAAGATCTATCCTCATCTTTCCTTTCCCGGAGTTCGTCTCATCTGTCTCAAGTTGTCTTTGTTTTTCCCACCCTCCCGCCCATTTCTTCCGGAGCCAGCCATCTCGAATCAAATATCCTTCTGTTGTGGTGAAGTCTCTTCATCCGTTTCTTCCAAGTTCCAATCCGGTGTGTTTCAGGTGAAGATTCTCAGGAGTTTCAAATTTCATCATTCTTCATCCTTCTTTTCTTCCCCGGTGGATTCAATTCAAGAGTTCGGTGCCCATCATATCCTTTTCATTCTCTAATTGCTCTCCCATGTTGGAATTCTTATCCAAGCCTCTCTTGCTTATTCGCCTCTCTTCATTCTATCCGGAGTGCTGAAGATATCTCAAAAGATTCGTGTTTTTTATTCAATCCTTCAATTATTTTGAAGGTTCTCGCCTCATCAAGTTTTCATTTGTACCGGTGCAATATCTTTCTAATCAATCATTTCAACGGTGTTTCCTTCAGTGGGCCCATAACCCATAGGTTTTTCCGAGGATCTTACCTGGCTCTTCTAATCTTTTCGGAGATGTCCTCACGTTCTTTCCAATATGACGTAAGAATGATTTCATCAGTCATATTCCTTCTCGAAGATCGCTTCTAAATCATTTTCATCGTTGGCTCAACCTTTCCTTATTCATTCTTCCGGAGTGTCTCAGTAATTCTTGGTGGTGTTTCTCGTCATCATTCTCATCATTGTAGACCGAAGGACTGTTTCTCTTAAATCTTTGGCCATTCTCATGAAGATTCATGGTTGAAGTTTCATGCTATCCACCCGAGTTGTTTCGACTTGTGAGGAATTCCTCCCATATCTATCCGGAGCATTTCAGAGTTATTGTCATTTCTCGATCCTCCGAAGGCCATCATTTCAGAAGATTTCTTCGTTCTCATCTTTCAGCTTTCATTCTCAAATTCTTCTCAATTGTTGTCCCTTCGTTCGTATCTCAATTTTTCCGACGCTTCGTTCAAGTTTTTTTTCTGTTAGGTGGATCATGATCTCTTCGTTCTCATGTCATGTATCTTTATTCATTCATGGCATCCTCATTCGTTTTTGAATTCTTACCGGTGTTTCGTTCAAGACTTCTTCAAGTTTGTGCCCGATCTCTCTCTTCAATTCTTTCAAGAAGAATAAGTGGTATGCTAAATCCGTTGCTGGTCATCAATTTAACTTGATGTAGGATAAGCATAACATAATTCCTATTCTTGTTTCTTCAAGTGATTTCAATCCTTCCGAAGGCATTATGTTGTTGCTCTCTTCGTTCTATCATATCGTTTTGTCAAGATCATGTTCTATCCTTGATTATCCATCTAACCGGAGTGTTGTGCCATAGTCTCAAGTTCTTTCTATCTTATCAAGTTTTGTCTCTCTTGTCTGCCGAAGTGCTGCCCAAATTTCTTGTGAATTATTGTTGTTCCTCATGTCATTCTTTATCTCCTTCCAACCTTCAAGTTTCGTTGGTCTCACTAGTTTGTCAAAGAAGCAACTAAGTTTTACCTCGTCCTTTCTTCTTCCTCTTCCCCTTCTCATTCTAAGATCTCGGGTCGAGATCTCTTGTAAGTGGAGTAGAGTTGTAACAGCCCGAGACCGACGCTCCAGAAGATTCATGTTGTTTTCCATTCTCGTCGTGTGATTCGTTTGGTTGTCGCATTCATCATTGCATCATTCGCATCATCAGCATAGCATCATCACTCGTTTTTGAAAACTTGCATCCGTTCGTAGTTGCCGGTTCACTCCGTTCTCTTCGACGTCCATTTCGAGACCAACCACACACGCACGTGCCCGCGGCATCGATAAAATATTGTTTTAAAAGTGCGCGAAAAATATTCTAGGATTGGGTCGAAAGTTGGCATGCAGTCTTGTTATATTGTAGGTAGACCGCCTGCCAAGTTTCGTCGCATTCAGATGTCGTTTAATACCCGAACGGTCGACCGTAGCGGCACCGTCATCGGTTTAATTATCGGATGTTTCCTGTTTTAGAAACTATATCACAGGCTACCACCTCCCTCTCTTCTTGGCCCAACACCCTCTACACAGCCCAACAACCCACCTAGCTAACCCCCTCCGCTTCCGCACCGTTTGATCGTGATCAAACGGTCCAAAAACGGATGAAAAATCCCTAGCCTAGCCCCTGCCTATATAAGGAACACCTCCCCCTTCCAAAAATGCTCAAAACCCTAGCCCCTAGCCCTCCTCGAGCCGCTAGCCGCCTCCTCCTTCTTCATTTTCAGTGCCGGCCCCATCTGCCGCCACCACTTGGTGGGCGGGCAACCAGTCCGCACTGCCGCAGGCGCCGCCCTAGGCCCCTTCCAGCGCGCCACCTGTCCCCCCCGCGCAGCTCCCACCACTGCGGCCCGCCGGGCCCAGGGCAAGCCTGCCCGGGCCCGAACCGCCCGCCGCCGCAGCCGGTGACCGCCCGCATCCTCGCCTCGCTGGACCCCGCCGCCATTTGCCCCCTCGCACCGGCAGCGCCGCTCCTCTGCCCACAGGAGCTCGCCGCCGCGACCCCGCCCCGTCGCCGAGCTCGCCCCGCCGCCATCCGGCCTCCTCGTCGCCGGGAACGGGCCGACGCCGCCTGGATCCGTCGGCCCCGCCCCAGATCTCCTTGCTGGCCTCCTCCGTTCCTCGCCGGCGACGCCCAGGCCGCCCTGCGTCGGCCTCGCCGGCAGCAGGCGCCATTGACCTCGGCCGGGACAGGCCCGTCCCGGATCTGCCCGAGCCCCCGATCCAAACGGGCGCCCGTGCCTGTCCCGCCTCGTCCCGGAACCGCCCCATCCAACTTCTGCGAGGTATAAAAAACGGCTAAGTCCTTTTTTTTGCATCTATAAATATATTCATGATGCCATATTAAACTGCATGTAGTTTTCAAACCGTGCATCGGATGGAGATGAAATATATATGTAAAATGATCTATTCGTCGAGCTCTACATGATTGCATCATTGGCATATGCATTAGGGTTCATCTAGATGCTGTAAATTGTGTTGCAAAAGTGCATCTTATCGTTAGTTGTGAATCTGTTATTTTATTCGATTTTGCGCAGATGGTTGCATCTCACACGTAGGTCTTTTGCATATGGTGTCTTCATGAGTTTTGCCTTATAATATGTCTACTTTGATGCCATGCCTCTGGTTGCTAGGTAGGAGTTCATTATTATGTCAATTTCTTGCTCTCAATTAGCTATCGCGTTAAAACTGAATTCTGTTAACGATAAGTTCCATTTTGCGGTGCTCGTATTAAGCAATCCATGCTTCCTTCTAGTTGTGTCTTTGGAGTGTGTTGTAGTATGCCATTTCTACTTGTTGTTGATAGGTTTTCCATGCCATGAACCTTGTGCTTAACTGTAGTTTTCATCATGAGTACAAGCATAATCAATGTTCCTGATTTGAGGTGCTGAAATAAAGTCTGAAACTGTTATTTTGTTGCCATGTTGTCATGTGATTTGCTATTGATCTAGAAGTCTTTTCTGGTTGCTCCCAAGGAGTTTTTTGTTACGCATGTTGTTGTCTACCAGGTTGTGTATTTTGATGCCATGTATAAGATTTGCACCATAGTCATATTCATTGTCCAATATGCCAATCTGTTAAAAACTGCTGCTCGTGTCTAGTCTAATTTTCACTAAGTATGAGTATTTGTTTTCTTCAAAATGCCATGTTGTGTGGATGGTTGCCATGAATCTGTGCATAATTTGATATTGCCATAATGGTATGAATTGTAGTGCATCATGCCCTCTACCATGTTGTTAAGTTTCATGCCAATATATGACCTGTAGGATATAGTTTCTTTGCTGCCAATATGCCTCTGTGAAAATCTGCTCTGCTAAAAACTGTGAATTTCACTAAGTCCTAATCTGCTATATTTTGTTTCCAAGTTGTGAGCTTCCTACCATGTGATCCATGACTCTTTTGAGTATGATATGTGAAGATGAAATGATGTGTGTGTCATATGCTACTGCCCCATGCTTAGTTTGTGCATTTTAGAATCTTGTAGCTTGTTGTTTTCATGTGTGCAATATGCTATGTTGCAGTTTTGGGCAGATTTGGAATAAAACTTGTGTTGGTTGTTGTGGTTGAACCGTAGCTCCGTTTTGAAAATGCCATATATGAAACTTGCTTAGAATCTCATTTAGTTTCATAATGTCTTGTTGCATCCATGATTTGAGATGTTTATGGCTGAGGCTTGCATGCATTTTGCTTTCATGACATATGCATCTTGTGTTGATCATATCTTTTAGGCCGTAGCTTCATTTTATATATCTATATATGTAAATCGACTAGAATGACGAGTAGAATCACATGGTGCATTTTGTTTTTCTGTTTAACAAATATAAAACATGGTTAGTTCAGATCTGGACCAATTTCGAAATTAACATATCGGGTCGTTTTGGAAGTACTATATGTTGTTTCCGACCTCATTTAATATGCCTAGATGTCTAGTTTACTTATGCTTCACCTCTTGCCTTGTTTAACAACATTTAATATTGTTGTGTACCTAAACGGGAGTGAACTATATAATTTGAATGTGGAGTTTCGTCCACATGCAACCAGTTGCATATTGAGCTTCACTTAATGTGTAGAAGTTGATTGTTGTGCTTTGCCATGTCATGCATAACATGCATCAAATTTGAAGTGCATCATGTCATGCATATGTCGTGGTGTATCGTGTATTGATTGTTTGTTCCGGATTGCTTCTTCTCGATAGAGTTCCGAAAGCGTTCGGAGTGTGAGGATTCGTTCGACTATGTCCCGTTCGTCTACTTCACGGATCGCCTGCTTCACGGATTCGTTCTTCTACTAAGCGGGATGTCAGGAAAGATGATCATTTCCCTGGATAACATTACTATCATTGCCATGCTAGTTGTCTCGTTTCTATCGCTGTCTCGCTACCTACCACTTGTTGTCTAGCCTCCCAAATGCCATGATAAGCCTCTAACCCGTCCACATCCCAGCAAAACACTGTTTGGCTATGTTACCGCTTGCTCATCCCTTCTTATAGCGTTGCTAGTTGCAGGTGCAAATCGTTTCCATGTGCCAACATGGATGGTTTTGAGCTATCACAATATTATTGCTATTTAATTTAATGCACATATATACTTGGTAAAGGGTGGAAGGCTTGGCCTTTTGCTCGGTGTTTTGTTCCACTCTTGCCGCCCTAGTTACTTGTGTACCGGTGTTATGTTCCATAATTGAGCGCTCCTAACATGCTCGGGGTTGTTATGGGGACCCCCTTGACTTTTGTTTTATGATAAAACTCATCTGGCAAAGCCCAACATTGGTACTACATTTGCTCAACATAATAATATTGAACACCATTAGTAATGCATAGGGCGTCATGAACCCGTGGATTAATTTAACATAATACAAGGGAGCGAGTGCTGATGGTGTTGGTCCCAAACAGGTACACTGTGGGGCCACCGCGGGGAAACTCGTCGTTTGGTTTGACTCGTAGTGTGACCCATCCGGTTGTGCCCTGAGAATGAGATACGCGGCTCCTATCGGGATTGTCGGCACGTCGGGCGGCCTTGCTGGATTTGTTTTACCATTCTCGAACATCTTGTGCGCGGGATTTCGACAACACTTCGGGCTATCTCGAAGTTGAGATTTTCCCATCGGGATTCCGCAAATACTACGGGTGATTCCGCGGTTGAGGAATTCCAACGCAGCTTGTGGTTAGTTTGTGATGGATGAGTTGGAGCACCCCTACAGGGTTAAATCTTTCTGAAAGCCGTGCCCGCGGTTACGTGGCAACTTGGAAACTTTGTTTAACACCCGGTCATAGCAAACTTGAAGTAAACTCTAATAAAATACACCAACCGTGTGCGTAACCGTGACTGTCTCTTCTCAGAATTTCTGAACCGAGAGAGAACACGGTGGGGTTATGTTTGTTCGTAAGTAGGTGTTCAGGATCTCGTAGAGATCATTACTAGTTCACGACCATTTATGCGACGATCATCCCCCCTTATTCTTGTACTCGAAATTTAGCCACTCAAATAAATGCTTAGTGCTTGCTACAGCCTCACCACTTAACCATACCTCACCCATTAAGCTTGAATAGTCTTGATACCCTTGGAAATGAGATTGCTGAGTCCCTGTGGCTCACAGATTACTACAGCAATAGTTGCAGGTACAGGTAATGCGATGATTTGACGTCAGCGCGATGCTTGTTTGATTTGGAGTTCTTCTTCTTCTTCATCGATCATAGGATGGGTTCCAGGCGACAGCCTGGGATAGCCAGAATGGATGTCATTTTATCGTTTGTTTTAGTCCGTAGTCGGACCCTGATTTCTGTATGATGTTTGGATATGTTGTTGAATTTATGTGATATTGTTGTAGCTTGTGGCGAGTGTAAGCCAATTCCATATACTCATCTCTTCTTTACATGTACTTGTAATGATATCCATTCTTGCGAAACGACGAGATGCGCTTATATCCCTGTCGAGGCCCTCGTGCCAAAATAAGGATAGGATCACATCTTGGGCGTGACAGTATGATGCAATGATCTTGGGGACTGTGGCCATGCATTTGCAAACCCCATCGCAGAGACGGCTGTCGACGGTGACATTGAGGGGGATGCAGCGCCAGAAGGGGCGCCACCGCCTGGAGAGGACTGTGGTCCACACGCTTGATTTGGTGAGGAGGAGGTTGATGATGACAAGCAGCAGGTCATCGGGGAGGCTGCTGATGAGGTCCAAGCTCGCCATATGCTGTTTTCGCTCGAGCCGCCTCTGCTTGTTGGTCGCCGCATCCTCCATCTCAGTCGGAGACGACGCCGGTGTACACAAGTGTGCTGGTGTGTATTGTGTGCTAGGCGTGCGTGATCTTGTCCTTGTGTGCATGCTGCCCAGGGGTGTATGTGCATTGTCATAGTGTGCGTCCATGGTGGCGTCTATAAGAAGGTGTTAATGAACTAGTACTATTTTAACCGGAAAGAAGTGTGCACTCAATTTAGTAGCATGCAGGGAGCTACCGCGAGTGGTTTCTTGTTTGTTTATTTCACTCCGTGAAAGATGGGCCTATAGATTATTTATTTTCACCTACTGCCACATGGGTCCGCACACTAAGATAGAGAACACGAGTTGACAAGGCACCATGTAAACTTGTTGACAGGTCAACTAAACAATATATGAAGCATACGCTGAGACAGTGATCGGTATAATCCCCCAGTAAAAAGATATCGAGTGAGACGGGTGGCCCGTGAGACCTACATGGATAGAGGGAGACAGAGAGAGATACTCCCTCCGTTCGGTAATGTAGTGTGTATAATTTCAGAAAAGTCAAACTTTGGAAACTTTGACCATTATTCGGAGCTATACGCTGAGCCAATGACTATATAATCCCTCGTTAAAGAGGGATCGAGTGAGAGGGATGGACCATGAGACACACACACACACACACACACACACACACACACACACACACATATATATATATATACATACAGACCGTCTATTTTGACATTGGGTGCAGAATAGTTATTCTGACAACACTTCTGAACCTCCTCTGGAAGCTAAAAGAACTACACTACTAGCCAAAGCACACTGCAATGTCAGCAGAAAAAACTACACGCGTTTATTCGGCACCGTTGTTGCTCCAGTTCCTAAACCGTTTGTCGGAACGAGGCATATAAGATACCGTTGGATTGCTACAGAAAATGCGCAACTTCGTCATATTGAACACTTTTCTAGATTCCTCACGGTATAAGAGCAGTTTCAAAAACAGTGGGCGCCTAACAAGTGTCGGGGAAACGACGATCTATGGATCTGGCAAGGACCCTTCGTAATCAGGGGGGTAGGTTTCCAGCACAAAGAGCATCACTAATTCCTGCGCACGCGGGGGTTTAGATAGGTTCGGGCCGCCGGAGCGTAAAACCCTATGTCCTGTGTTCTTGTAGTTTATCGATGTTCACAATACAAGGCGCAATAGCCCCGGCAAGAGGTGCCTCAGGAGTGCAGCTACACGTGTAAAATGAACAAGGTTTCGACGTTTGCAACGGTAGCCATGGGCCTCCTTTTATAGACAATGGGTTACCACAGTGGCAGAATGGTCCTTACACCTGGCAAACAGTGGACACTGCCTCCTGCCAGAGTGTTAGTAGAGGTGGTAGTGGGAAATACCTAACTCTGACGAACTAGCACAGGCGCATTGAATGCGCCGTGAGGTGTCAAGCTGGCGACGTCTCCCGGCAAGGATTGCATCTCCTTCAGTGCCGTCCGCCCAGCTAACTTCTATTCTTTTGCCACACCATGGGACGGGTGTCGTTAAAGCTACGGTAAATCCCTCCATGCTGCCACGCACCCCGGCCAGTTCCACCTATCTGTCTGCCTGCTCGCCACTTGGTCGATGTGGACAACCAGCCTGGAGACATGGAGCTGGGCCTTGGCGGGGTAGTCTTTGGCGGGTGCGTGCGTCCTTGAGCCCCCCGGCAAGGCGTCTTGCCGGGTTCACTCGGCTTTTCCTTGTTGTAGTTCGACGAATGCCCATGCCTGGCAAGATCTTGCTGGGTTGGAGACTGTTGCATCTGGTGCACAAATTTGAGTGCTAAGGACCCCGTTTCTTAGTACAACAACATGAGCCCCCGGGCCTGGGGCACACATGCGTCTGCGATGGTTGTTGGGCTAGGCCCAAAAACAGTGTACAGGCGCACGCGGCCGCAATCTTCTGCGGTTATGATGACTTCTATTTACCTTTCCCACGACGCGCAGTAACTGCGGGTCGGGGGAGTGCTGGACCACAGCAATTGCCCCGAGGAGGCGTGCCTGAGAGCCTCACCATGCCGGACAAGGAGTGACACTTCCCTCACTCCACATGTTTTCACATGGGGTCGTGTATGGGGATGGGAAATGGTCGCCCAGTGGCGTGCTTTGCAGCGAACAGTCGACTCCCAAGCTTTCAACTGACGCTTGAGCATGTCCGCCTCATACGTCGCGTCACGTGACATGGCTTGAGACTGCATCGGTATTTCCCCAAAGAGGAAGGGATGATGCAGCACAGCGACGGTAAGTATTTCCCTCAGTTATGAAACCAAGGTTATCGAACCAGTAGGAGGATAACAACCACCCAATAAGCATCACCTGCACACAAACAACAAATACATGCAACCCGACGCGAAAGAGAGGTTGTCAATCTCTCTACGGTAAAAAGATACATTAGGTAGTGATAGATAGGAGAGACATATCTCTCAAGAATACAAAATAAAAAGGGCAAATAAAATATGCAGCAATATGTTTTTGGGTTTTTGGTTTTGTAGATCTAAAAACAAAGAAGCAAAGAGATAGATCGGAAAGCAATATGTTGGAAAAGTAGACCCGGGGGGCGTAGGATTCACTAGTGGCTTCTCTCATGAGTATAGCGCACAGTGGGTGAACAAATTACTGTTGGGCAATTGATAGAAGATCAAATAATCATGACGATATCCAAGGCGATGATCATTATATAGGCATCACGTCCAAGATAAGTAGACCGCTATCGAGTATGCATCTAGTGTATTAAGTTCATGGAAAAACGGAGTAATGCAATAAGAACGATGACATGATGTAGACAAGATCTATTCATGTAGCAATAGACCCCATCTTGTTATCCTTAATGGCAACGATACATGCGTGCCTTGCTGCCCATTCTGTCACACGGAAAGGACACCGCAAAATCGAACCCATCACAAAGCACCTCTTCCCATGGCAAGAAAAATCGATCTAGTTGGCCTAACTAAACCAAAGATTCGAAGAAGAAATACGAGGCTATAAGTAAGCATGCATATAAGATATCAAAGAAGACTCAAATAATATTCATGGATAGAAACTGATCATGAACTCAAAATTCATCGGATCCCAACAAACACACTGCAAAATTTTACATCAAATAGATCTCCAAGAGACCATTGTATTGAGAATCATAAGAGAGAGAGAGAGAGAGGAAGCCATCTAGCTACTGCCTACGGACCCGTAGGTCTATTGTGGACTACTCACACATCATCGGAGAGGCACCTACGAGGAAGATGAACCCCTCCGTGATGGTGTTTAGATTCGATCTCGAGGTTCTGGAACTTGCGACGGCTGGAATTGTGTTTCGTCGACTCCCCTAGGTTTTTGGAATATTTCAGAATTTATAGGCATCAGAGGCGGTGGAGAGGGGCCCCATGGAGGGCACAACCCATCAGGGCACGCTAGGGGTCCCCTGGCGTGCCCTGGTGGGTTGTGCTCTCCACAGTCCACCTTCCTGGCTCTTTTTTGGCCCATTGGGTGTCTTGTGGTCCAAAAAAAATCTCCAAAAAGTTTCATCGCGATTGGACTCCGTTTAGTATTCATATTCTGCGAAGTAAAAAATAAGCAAAAATAGCAACTGGCACTTTGGCACTATGTCAATAGGTTAGTCCCAAAAAATGATATAAAGTTGTTATAAAATGATTGTAAAACATCCAAGAATGATAATATAACAGCATGGAACAAGCAAAAATTATAGATACGTTGGATATGTATCAGCATCCCCAAGCTTAATTCCTACTCGTCCTCGAGTAGGTAAATGATAAAAACAGAATTTTTGATGTGGAATGCTGCCTAACATGTTCATCTCATATTCTTTTCTTTTGTATAGCATGGACATTTGGACTTGAAAATGATTCAAAGCAATAGTTTAGTTTTAACATAATGACTTCAATACTCAAACATGTTAACAAGCAACCATGTCTTTCAAAATATCAACACTAAAGAAAGTTATCCCTAGCCCATCATGCTCAATCATTGATCCATTCATGAAACACACTCAAATATTAGCTATGCCCAATGCTCAAGTATGATCATAGTTCCCCCTAGTTGGTGCTTTAAGAGAAGATGGAGACTCAAAGTAAAAAATAAAAATTGCATAAAGTAAATAGATAGCCCCTTCGCAGAGGGAAGTGGGGATTTGTAGAGGTGCCAGAGCTCAAGGTTTAAATTGAGAGAGAGAAATATTTTGGGTGGCATGCATTTCCTGTCAATGAAAACGACAAAGTAGCTCACAATACTTTCCATGCTAGATACATCGTAGGCGGTTCCCAAACAGAAAATAAAGTTTATTCCTTTTTCCACCAAACTTTCACTTTCCATGGCGGGCCGTATCCACGGTTGCCTTCCATACCAACACTTTCCAAAGAATTTATTATTTGACAACATAAAGTAAATATTTTTTCTTTTTCATTTCGGGAATGGGCATCCCTATTACCGCTGCACTCTCGTGCAATGTTAAGTGAATAAACACTCATCTTGAGAATAACACATCTAGCATGGAAAAATATTGGACACTCCCCACCGTTTCATGAGCGGTACGAGCACACAAAAGACAAAATTTATTTTGAAAATTTAGAGATGGCACATACAAATTTGCTTGGAACGGCATGGAAATACCGCATATAGGTAGGTATGGTGGACTCATAAGGCAAAACTTGGTTTAAGGATTTTGGATGCACAAGTAGTATTTCTACTTAGTACAAATGGAGGCTAGCAAATAGATTGAGAAGCAACCAAACCAAGAAACGAAAATTCACATATACGAGCATTGAGCATAACTAACACCAAATATTGCACCATAAGTAGGATGTAACTTCATTGCATAACTATTGAGTTTCGTGCATGCATAGGGAATCACAAACCTTAACACAAATATTTCTACTAAAGCATAATTACTCACTAACATGACTCACATATTACTATCATCATGTCTCAAAACTATTACAAGGAATCAAGTTTAATTTGTTCAATGATCTTCATGAAAGTTTTTATTATATCCTCCTTGGATATCTATCACTTTGGGACTAGTTTCATATATTGCCATTGCTTTTTGACAAGCTCAAACAAATTTAAATGAAGCACATGAGCATAAAGATTTCATCTCTCAAAATAGTATAAGTGAAGCATGAGAGGATTTATTCAAAATTTACTAACTCTCAAATTAATCTAAGTGAAGCATGAGAGTATTTCTACAAAAAATTCCAAACAAACCATGCTCAAAAAAATATAAGTGAAGCACTAGAGCAATTCTATACCTCAAAAATTTTAAGTGAAGCACAAAGAGCAATTCTAACAAATCATAGCATAATTTTGGCTCTCTCAAATAGGTGTGTCCAGCAAGGATACCAATCACAAACTAAGAAGCAAAGCAAGCAAAGACTCAAATGATACAAGACGCTCCAAGTAAAACTCATGATATGTGATGAATAAAAATATAGCTCCAAGTAAAATATCGATGGTCGTTAGAAGAAAGAGGGGATGCCACTCGGGGGCATCCCCAAGCTCAGTTGCTTGTTTCTCTTTGGATATATCTTGGGGGTGGTGTAGCATCCCCAAGCTTAGGCTCTTTTCACTCCTTATTCCTTCATCCATCGTGATCTCACCCAAAACTTGAAAACATCAATCACACAAAACTCAACAAAATCTTCGTGAGATCCGTTAGTATAATAAAGCAAATCACTACTTTAGGTGCTGTTGCAAACCTATTCATATTTTATTATTGCATTATACCTACTGTATTTTAACTTTACCATAGCTCATACCCTTCAATATAACCCATAGATTCATCAAAACATGCACACAATGCAACGAAAACAGAATTTGTCTTAAACAGAACAGTCTGTAGTAATCTGTACTCTAACCATACTTCTGTAACTCTACAAATTCTGAACAATTAGGACAGCGTAAGGGATTTGTATAGCAACACTGTGTTAAATTTTCAGCTCAAGATCACGTTCCAGTAAAAAATGAAAATGCATATACTGGACGCAAAGTTTCTGTTTCAGATTCAGCATCGCTTCTACTGATCTCATGAATCATCCTAAAGGCTCTACTTGGCACAAACTCTAAATAAACCATAAAAACACAATCATAACAGAGGCATAATTTTGCCAACACTCAAAAACAGAAAGGAAAAAGCAAAAATTTATTTATTCATTGGGTTGCCTCCCAACAAGCGCTGTCGTTTTACGCCCCTAGCTAGGCATAACGAATAGAATCAAGTATTGTCATCTTTGGTTTTGGGTCCATAGGATGCCCTCATGATTGATTCATATTGTGAGTTAATTCTTGTTCTAGGGAAGTTTTCCATACCCTTTCGTAATGGAAATGGAAAACGAATATTGCCTTCTATCATGTCAATCACGACACCTATAGTGCGTAAAAACGGTCTACCAAGTATAATGGGACAAGACGGATTGCAATCAATATCAAGCACAATAAAATCTATGGAAACATAGTTCCTATTTGCAAGAAAAAGAACATCATTAATTTTTCCCAAAGGCTTTTTAATAGTAGAATCCGCCAAGTGCAAATTAAGAGAACATTCTTCAATATTGGTAAGACCAAGCACATCACATAGAGATTTCGGAATCGTGGAAACACTAGCACCCAAATCACATAAAGCAAAGCACTCATAATTTTTAATCTTGACCTTAATGGTAGGTTCCCACTCATCATGTAATTTTCTAGGAATAGAGATCTCCAACTCCAACTTTTCTTCAAAAGATTTCATCATGGCATTAACGATATGTTTAGTAAAAGCTTTATTTTGCTCATAAGCATGGGGTGAATTCAACATGGATTGCAGCAAAGAAATACATTCAATCAAAGAGCAACTATCATCAGTAAAGTCTTTGCAATCCAAAATAGTGGGCACATCGCTAGTTAAAGTTTTGACCTCTTCAAACCCACTTTTATCAAAACTTTCATCAAGATTTTCACCCTCCAAATTATTGGGACGCCTTCTAGCTAAAGTTGACTCTACTTCAGTCCCTTTATTATCAATCTTAATATTACTAAACAAGGAATCAATAGTAGAAACACCAATCACTTTAAGATCTTCATCTTTTTATGAAGGCAATCACTAGAAAATGATTTTTCTAAGATTTCTCTTTTAGCTCTAAGCATAGCGGTTCTTTTCTTACTTTCATCCATAGATACATATAAAGCTTTAATTGATTCATCAATATTAGGCACAAAAGCTTTCAACTTGAGATTTTCAACATCATGAGAAATTCTATCAATGCTTCTAGACATATCATCAATCTTATTCAACTTTTCTTCTATCGTAGTATTGAAAGCCTTTTGCGCATTGATAAATTCTTTAATATTACTATCAAGATCAGAGGTGTTCCTATTATTATTATAAGAAGAATTACTATAGGAATTGCCATAATTATTAGAGGAATTACCAGGAAAAGGCCTAGGATTAGAATTACCTCTATAAGCATTGTTATTGAAATTGTTTCGCGAGACAAAGTTCACATCTACGGAATCACTATTTTTCTGAATCAAGGTAGACAAAGGCACATCATTAAGATCAATAGGAGCATTTTTACTAGCAACCAATTTCATCAAAGCATCAACCTTATCACTCAACGTACTAATTTCTTCAACCGAATTAACTTTTTTTACTAGTAGGTGCTCTTTCGGTATGCCATTGTGAATAATTTGCCATGATATTATCTAGAAATTTAGAAGCTTCACCCAAAGTAATCTCCATAAAAGTACCACCCGCGGCGGAATCTAAAAGATTTCTAGAGACAAAATTCAACCCCGCATAAAAAATTTGTATGATCATCCAAAGATTTAAACCATGAGTAGGACAATTTCTTAGCATCAACTTCATTCTTTCCCAAGATTGTGCAACATGTTCATGCTCAAGTTGCTTAAAATTCATGATTTTTGTCCTAAGGGAAATAATTTTCGCGACTTAGTGATGAAACCATCCTTGCACTTATTCCAAGAATCGATACTATTGCGAGGCAAAGAGGAAAACCAAATTTTTGCACAATCCCGCAAGGAAAAAGGAAATAATTAGAACTTCACTATATCATTGTCCACATCTTTATTCTTTTGCATATAACACAATTCTACGAACGTGTTAAGATGGGACGCGTCATTCTCATTAGGAGTACCGGTAAATTGATCTTTCATAACAAGATTCAACAAAGAGGCATTAATATCACAAGACTCTGCACTAGTGGCGGGAGGAGCAATCAGAGTACTAATAAAATCATTGTTATTAGTATTAGAAACATCACACAACTTGGTGTTTTCTTGAGTCATCGTGACTACGCAAACAAGATTGCAAGCAAGGAAGAGATCCGGCGAGAAAAATGCAAATGAAAAAGAGGGCGAATAAAACGGCAATTTGGTGAAGTGGGGGAGAGGAAAACGAGAGGCAAATGGAAAATAATGTAATTGCAAGGAGATGAGATTTGATTAGGAACCTGGTAGATGATGATGGAGTCTCCTCGGCGCCTACGATAGGCACGTAGAAGAGACCACTTCCTCCCCAGCAACGGCGCCAGAAATTCCTTCGACGTGGCTTGAGACTGCGTCGGTATTTCCCCAAAGAGGAAGGGATGATGCAACACAGCGATGATAAGTATTTCCCTCAGTTGTGAAACCAAGTTTATCGAACCAGTAGGAGGATCACCACCACCCAATAAGCAGCACCTGCACACAAACAACAAATACATGCAACCCGACGCAAAAGAGAGGTTGTCAATCTCTCTACGATAAAAAGATAGATTAGGTAGTGATAGATAGGAGAGATAGATCTCTCAAGAACAAAAAATAAAAAGGGCAAATAAAATATGCAGCAATATGTTTTTGGGTTTTTGGTTCTGTAGATCTGAAAAAAAAAGAAGCAAAAAAGATAGATCGGAAAGCAATATGTTGGAAAAGTAGACCCGAGGGCCATAGGATTCCCTAGTGGCTTCTCTCATGAGTATAGCGCATGGTGGGTGAACAAATTACTGTTGTGCAATCAAATAATAATGACGATATCCAAGGCGATGATCATTATATAGGCATCACGTCCAAGATAAGTAGACTGACTCCTGCCTGCATCTACCACTATTACTCCACACATCGACCGCTATCCAGCATGCATCTAGTGTATTAAGTTCATGGAAAAACGGAGTAATGCAATAAGAAAGATGACATGATGTAGACAAGATCTATTCATGTAGGAATAGACCCCATCTTGTTATCCTTAATGGCAATGATACATGTGTGCCTTGCTGCCCCTTTTGTCACTAGGAAAGGACACCACAAGATCGAACCCATCACAAAGCACCTCTTCCCATGGCAAGAAAAATCGATCTAGTTGGCCTAACTAAACCAAATATTCAAAGAAGAAATACGAGGCTATAAGTAACCATGCATATAAGAGATCAAAGAAGAATCAAATAATATTCATAGATAGAAACTGATCATGAACTCAAAATTCATCGGATCCCAACAAACACACCGCAAAAGTTTACATCAAATAGATCTCCAAGAGATCATTGTATTGAGAATCATAAGAGAGAGAGAGAGGAAGCCATCTAGCTACTGTCTACGGACCCGTAGGTCTATGGTGGACTGCTCACGCATCATCGGTGAGGCACCTATGAGGAAGATGAACTCCTTTCTGATGGTGTTTAGATTGGATCTCGAGGTTCTGGAACTTGCGGCGGCTGGAATTGTGTTTCGTCGACTCCCCTAGGGTTTTTGGAGTATTTGGGAATTTATAGGCATCAGAGGCGGTGGAGAGGGGCCCCGTGGAGGGCACAACCCATCAGGGCGCGCCAGGGCCCCCCTGGCGCGCCCTGGTGGGTTGTGCTCTCCACAGCCCACCTTCCTAGCTCTTTTTTCGCCCACTGGGTGTCTTGTGGTCTAGAAAAAATCTCCAAAAAGTTTCGTCGCGATTGGACTCCGTTTGGTATTGATATTCTGCGAAGTAAAAAACAAGCTAAAACAGCAACTGGCACTTTGGCACTATGTCAATAGGTTAGTCCCAAAAATGATATAAACTTGTTATAAAATGATTGTAAAACATCCAAGAATGATAATATAATAGCATGGAACAAGCAAAAATTATAGATACGTTGGAGACGTATCATCTCGCGCGACGTGTGTCGCGCGCGAGGCCCTGTATTGGCTGAGAGGGGTGGCCGCGGGCGCTGGCTGAGGGCCAGTGCACGTCCAACCCAGGTCGCGAAGAGTTGTTCCCTTCCTCTTCCCTTGCCCTATAAAGAGGGGTGGGGGACTGAGGGGGGAGCACTACTCATCCGCGTCCTCCTGCTCTAGGTTCTTCTTCCACTGTCTTTTCTTCCCCTCACCTTCTGCCACCTCCTGCGACGCGCTTCCATTGGGATGGCAAGGGGCCGCGGTCATGCTCGTGGATCGGGCGGCGTTGTGAGGGGCTCTCCGCAAAGCCCAACGCGCATTGGGGTGGCGACGGCGGGGGTCGGGTCCAGCTCCCGCGGTTAGTCGTCGTCCGTGAGCCGGAGATCGTGGAGGTCGGCGGCTCTGCCGAACCACAGCAGCCGCGGTGGTGGCCGCGGCGGTGTGCCCCTCCATCAACCCCACGCAGGTATCCACGTGGGCAGGAGGTGCATGAGTTCGTCGTGGTGGTCCCCCGCCATCCTCGGAGCTGGCTGCGCCACCCCGACCCGTTCGCCCGGGCCATGGTGGGCAATCCGCCCCAGGGGCTATGGCTGCGGGCAAATGGCTATTATAACCGCCCTGCCCGAGTGGTCATCGCCCTCTCCGTCGGCAGCACAATGTTTCTGATGCGGGGGTGGAAATCGTTCGCCCGCTCCAGTGGCTTAGGCCCTGGGCATCCCTCCACTTCAAGTTCTACGGCGGTGCCACCCTCTTCGGGAAGATCTTTGGGGCGTCCAGTGTCCGCTTGGAGTGTTGCGCGCAGAGCTCAAGCGGGAGCGACTATGATTCCTCCAACGACAGCAACAACGACGGCAGCACCTTCGATATCAAGCGGGAGGAGTCCAATGGCATCGTAGCTAGGGTTTTAGGGATCCGGGAATGAGGCTCCATCCATGAAACCTCGTTTCCAGATTAATTGCCACATCATAGTGGCAGATCTCCTATCGGTGGCCGACGGGGTCATAGAAGAAGCCGTACTACGACTTGACCCCGTCGCCACCGTCGCCGAGCTGAGATGCCTTCCTCCTCGGAGGCCGGCGAGGACATTATAGGAAGTCGTACTCCGACTTGTCCTCCCCGCCGCCGTTGCCGGGCTTGGCGTCCTCCTTTTGTATTTAAGCCGAGCTCGGTGTTGTCCTTTTGTATTTGAATGGTGTCCAATGTAACCCTATAATGAAATGAAGGGAAAAGATTCGGCAGTCTAAAAAAAGGAACAACAGCGAGTTCACTTTTGTGTCTTATAAATATCAGCTTTCCTGCCGCAAGAGAGTCTCATGTTCGTGCATTTTTTGGGTTCCTTCACTCGCCAAGGGTACTTGTCGATACGCACATCCTCCATTCGGGAGCTTCTAAGGATAAGTTCTTGAGCACCCTAATAAAGATGTTGCTCTCGGCAAGGCTGCCATGCCATCCCGCTACGGTAACCTTAGCGTTGGGCATGCTTCCAGCACTTAAGTGCGCAACGAGTCTGATGAGGGGCCTTAGCACGCAAGTTTCCTCGCATGAATAAAAAGCTCGAAAAAATCTTGGAGGGGTCGTGCAACTTAGCTTTTTTTTGGTCGTATCTCCTGTCGTCGAATGCTTCCATGGGTGCCCGCACCGTTACTCCCCCCGGGAAGACTTGCGCGCGGGGTCCCTTCTCCTTTTTGAGAAAAAGATAGAAGAGAAAATAGAGCAGGCGAGGGACCTAGGTGGTCCAACAGACCCCTTACACAACATGCCACGAAACATACACAAAATAAATATGTACTTAGAAAAAGGTTTGCAGGATACTTAGCTTTTATTAACTATGCACAGGGTCATCGTCTGGCTTTGTACAAAGGATTACATGCCCTTACGGCATAACTTGCACAAAAGTGGTTGTCGGGCGGGCCTGGCAACCGCGCCTCACGGGTAGAACTTTCGAAGATGCTTGATGTTCCATGAGTTTTGCATCGGGGTGCCATCTTTGGTCTCCAGGCGGACTGCGCCAGGCCTGGTGACTCGTACCACGTGGTAAGGGCCTTCCCACTTTGACGTCAACTTGTTTGATCCCTTCGCGGAGTGAATCCATCGAAGGATAAGGTCGCCTTCCTCAACAATCCTAGCGCGCACCTTGCGGCTATGGTAGCGGGGCAAGGCCTGCTGGTACCTAGCAGTGCATACTGTGGCCTGGAGACGATCTTACTCAAGGAGCATCGCATCGTCATGCCGTAGCCTCTCTTGTTGGAGATATGCCCTAGTGGTAATCATGTGATGATTTCCTTTCCTATGTATTCATGAGTATTTTGTATTGTCCTTGAACATCATCAGTGATATGTATCAATAAGTATGTGACTTATTCGTGAGACGATATATTGTATGATGATTGTTCTAATAATCCCTAGTTGCTAAGGTTATGCGGACACATATCGTTTACTAGTATATGATTCAGTTGATGACTACGTTTCACAAGTCATGTGCATAGAGATGCTAAACTGATAGTATGGACTTGGGGATTGAGATCACTGAGTCGGACAGACCCACTTTGAGATACATCGAGATAATGTCATCTGCTAGTCTCAAGTACAATGTATATGCCATGTCCAAGACCTGAGGTCCTCACATGTTCTCGGGATGAGGATCGACTTAGTTAGTGTGGGGACCCCGACTCATAAGTCGTCATCACGGAATGTACGTGCATAGCGATCCCAGAGATCAATGCTCACTGAACACACAGAAACTGAATAACAAGAGTCTTACATCCATTATTTACCGTATGTACTCAAATATGGCCTTTATGGCCAAGTCTTCATAATCTCGCAGCGGAAATCTTCAACGATAGCGTGAACCCATGCCATCTGCCTTAACCCTACAGGCATTCTGACTGGGATGTGTCCTAGCTCGGATGTTCGTCACCAAGGTAATCTTCACCATAACCTGGTCTTTCATGCATGTCCAATAAAATAACCAGTGGCAAGCCAATGAGTACTTTGAATGTAATCGCAAGCAACCCATGTTTTGGAACAAGGTATAACAATGCATGATATAGCACTAAGTAGGTAAGTTGCGGAAAGCTAATTTTTAGTGCATTGACATCATCAATCAACTTGTAAAAGCATGCATAATGAGGGTACGGATATCCATGTGAACAAGTTACAGATACCAATATAAACAGGGGTTGAACATCTCATGTTCAATCGTCATGCCAAGTCATGTGACTTAGCTCAAGTTCCATCTCTAGTCACACACACACACACACACCAAGTTTGTGAAAACATCGAACGTAGTTGAAGCAGGACCACCAACTGTCCATGACCGTGGACACGGCTATTCAAATAGTTTTACACTCTGTAGAGGTTGCGCGCTTTACCCACAATACTAGGGGAACTTCCGTGTCATCCACGACTCGCGGTACCTTAGGTTCCCGAGGTAAGCACCCGAACGATGCATTTCCCCTTAGGATACTAAACAAAGAGTCCACTCGTTAGCCCATGTCTTCATGATGTACAAACACGAGCCTTGCTCAACATAGTACCATCCATGAAAGGACGTAACGGTGTGCCCGGTGTCTGTAAAAACAGCCCATGGTCGCCCTACCTGGCACGACCGCATATGTAGAGTGACCACGTCACTCCCGCCACTAGTAATGCGGGCTCTCTGCTAGCGTCGACCAAGGTAATCAACAAGGCCCCTTCCCATATAGGGGTAGAGTGGTCGCACATGTAAGGTTGGGACGGTCAGAAGACCTTAAATATAATACGTGTTCGAAAACACACACGCAACTTGCCTTGGTACACCACTTCTTCATCAAGTGGTTACCTAGCTCTTCATTTCCCTCGGGAATTAGAGGCACCCGATGGGGCTTTCATAAAGTCTTTGATAAAACATTTTTTCCATCTCAATGCATATCCCCGTCCCTCTGTTTGAGTAAGTTGCCCAGGTATGTTCTTCATTCATCTTCGGCCATTTGTCTTCATCGTCACGGACGCACGTTTTCTGGCGGGTCTTCGAGTGCTTGGTCTACTTGCCTCTTCATAGCTATTTGTGGAAAAGTCTGGGTTGAGTCTCGTCCCTAATACTAAGTTTAGAGACTTAGTGTTAAAACGGGTTCTACCACCTAGGAAAGTTTTTGAGGGGGGGGGTCCTAGATGAGCGGGCTACCCAAAAGTATAGATCAACCATCCAATCCCCAAGGTCTGAGGCTAGGCAAGTGGGGTGAACTACCTTTGACAGGTGTTTCACCATGATCTAGTCAGGATTCACGTCCTTGATTGGACCAAAAGGGGCTAGTAATGAAGTCATGACAGCCGTTCCACTCTGTTACACGCATCTGAAGAGAGTACGGACGTCATGCTTATCGTGCACCATCAAAATGGTTCAACTTCTCGGTTCCTTCCTAGTCAGGAATGGATATGTGACCATTAAAATAAGGGACTCTTAAATCCTCTTGATGTCCAAGGGCTTCATCGTGCTTGAACGTCAGTGCTTCTTTATATAGTCTAGCTGATGTAGCTGGCTGAGGAGCGGTGGTTAACTTCCCTTGCTTCTTCTTCTTCTTGTTCTTCTTCTTCATGGCTTCCCAAACCATAGTGGCTCTTCATCTTTCTTGGGCATGAACGTCTTCTGCAGCAGAGAGGGTGCTTCGAGGAGTCCAACTTCTTCAAGGTAAAACCTTACACTTGAGAAGCATGGCAATCGACGCTTCTGGGGCTTATCCAAATAGGACTAAGGTTTTTCTCGCTCTTCTTGGACAAATAAGCATGTTTTCTGTGGGGACAACAACCTATTCCTCCAAGTATCACATAAACACTTTGTTCATGGGATATGTGAGAGAAGCGGTCATTTGTTCCGGATGGTCACTTGTCCAGGGGTTTGTGGTATAAATTTGGTTCCAGCGTAATCTAGTTCTTCGTGTCCACCTTCCTCATGGACAGGATTGATGGTGGTCGAGGTGGAGTATTGTTCATAGTCCTTTGACTAAGAGTCAAAGTCTATGGTCATATTCCGACCGTGTTATGGCTTGGTAAAGCTTTGGGGTTTCAAGGAGCTTAGGATGTGAGTGAACGTCTATCATCTTATCCTTGAGCATAGTTCTTAGATGCCAACAGTACTACCTATTATTCCAAACGAAATCATCCTATATCATCGCAGGTATCATCTCATATAAGGAAACTCCAACATCACTCAGGCTACCCATATCTCCATGGTTTTGAGAGGAGGACTAAACCAAAATCTCATATGTATATTATAGCTAACTCATATATATCCCTATGTAAAAATCCTCGGGAAAGCATACAAGATGCTAAGCTTGATTGTGACACTACAAATCCAAGTGATCTACTAACCTATCCAACGTCTAAGGTACTGCATCTCCATGCCAAGGAAACACGTATATATCAATCCAGGATCTTGTTTCCTTCCTACAAATCCAATCCAGTGGTTCATCGATCCCATCAATCATTACTTGACCCATTACTCCTACAAATCCAATAATGATGGGGTTCTACATAGTCTCCTAGAGTCCCTATGATCTACAAACCATTGAAAGGGATATTATCATAGCATATTCACCAATTTCCATTATCATGATCAAGTGAACTCCAATGTCCGGTGCATGTAGATCCTTGAATCAATATCTGGCAACAATCCAATATTATAGTTTATCATCCACCGAGAATCATGGTATCATGATTGATATCATTGGACTAAATCCGATTTACTCCGAACCATGGAGACTTACTCAACATCTATACTCCACTAGGATCACCTATAAACCTTATGTCCTATGAGAAATCCTACTTGTTCCTCCAAGAATCTTAGCGTGTGATCTTAATTGCCCTACTAAATCCAATTTACTCAACGGAGAAGTAAGTTATGCTATTCTATCAACTTGATCCACCAAGTTGACCTATCATCATGGAAGTCTCGTAATCCACCAAGGGTCTCAACTACTTCCTTAGGATATCTATTATGGTCTCGCCAAATCATTGGTCTACTAAGTCATGT
This sequence comes from Elymus sibiricus, assembly GCA_039707655.1. Taxonomy (NCBI): domain Eukaryota; kingdom Viridiplantae; phylum Streptophyta; class Magnoliopsida; order Poales; family Poaceae; genus Elymus; species Elymus sibiricus. Next base: position 210,842,348 of record CM077665.1, on the reverse strand, counting down.
ATCCTCAAAAATGATCTCCCCTATGGCATCATCTGATCGAGTGATGGCTCAAAATGTGATGTGTTTGTTCACTTCGATCACTAGTTCCATGGTGAACCCAGTGTTAAACAAGGTCATCGAAGCCTAACTGGTGTTTTCTCGCAAACCCGTATGCTAAGCACATGGTTACGGGTTTGAGCTGGGGTAACTAGTGAGGCCTAGGCTGGTCTAGGGAGGCACTTCTAATCTTGAGGGAAGAATGATAAGCCTACGGGGTTGCATAGGTTGTTGTCAAAAGTCTTCAGCGCCAGCTGTTTGTTGAGGAGGATTCTTGGTGCATCTTGCCTTGCTGGTCTTCAGTTGACGAGACTGGGGAAGAGGGAAAGTAGCATAGAGGGGAGCGCCTAAGGGGGTGGTGTAGTGCAGGTGTAATCAAACAAGTGCTGAGAGGGCCAAGAATATCATTACGATAAGGTAGGCGATATAGCCGCGTACTTGTTGTCTAGGGCAAAAGTGTGTCATATACCAAAACACAAACAGATAAAACAAGCAACACACAACATGGTTCCATTCGAACCATCACACAGACTCGACTGCTCATGGGGATACACGACCTATCCTACCCTAGGGGTTCTCGGAGTCAGTAGTCGTGCTTGCTTCGTGTCTTGGAGAGGAGTCCGCTCAGTCTTCTGGGTCTTCTTCAGTTGTCGCTATGTCTCTTGCGTTTATTCGTGAAAATGACCCAGATTGAGCCTGAAGAATCTTTGACAACTTCTCACCAGGTAAGTTGACCGGACGAAGGTGGTTCCTTGTGAATGTCGTTGATAGGGTCTTCTATTGTCTTCTTAATCGTAATAATCCCTCTTGTCTTCTGAGGCGTTGACGGTTCCAGGTTGGCAATCCTTCATGCATTGACATTAAAAGGCATGGTAGAGGTCCAACCCATCGATTACGTTGATGACAACATCGACACCAAGAGCGGGGGATGAAGAGAACCGTTTTCCTGCGCACTACGGTGAGGCAGACCAAATGGTGAGGTTCTCATCCACCGGTGGTTGCCGATACAACAACGGTAAGGACAGGGTTGCTCTATTAGCGATGTATATCATGATCTTGCATGTCTTACACCCTAATCATCGTAGGCCAAGGTTGCATCATCCTGGGGCAGTGTCGAGGGTGTCACCATCTTCTGAGTCTTGATACCCTCATTCCTCGAGAAGGTATCTTCTGTTGGTATCTTCTTGTCTGATGTCACCAACTTGTGTCCAAGATATGTGGGAAAATGTCTGGCAAGGTGGCTGCCTTCCAGGTTACCCACGAGGATTACAAGGAATCCAGTTGTTAGGGGCACAAGGGTACTCACGACCATTTGCAAGGTTTCTAAAAGCAGATGAGGAGAGCCAAGAGAAAAATGGTGGAAGTGTTGAGGCACAATCCTTCAGTTTCTTTGAAAGCTTAGAGGAGGTAAGAAATATGGTAGTCTTTGCAGGTGATTTGAAGGGTCTGGGGAAACAATTTTGTTTTAATTAACGTCCATGCTAACTAAGGCTTCCTACAGTCAGGATGGCTCTGATACCATCTCTGTGGGGACCCCGACTCATAAGTCGTGATCACCGAATGTATGTGCACAGTGATCCCAGAGATCAATGCTCACTGAATACACATAAACTGAATAACAAGAGTCTTACATCCATTACATAGCGTTTGTACTCAAATATGGCCTTTATGGCCAAGTCGTGATTATCTCGCAACGGAAATCTTCAACGATAGCATGAACCCATGCCATCTGCCTTAACCCTACAAGCATTCTGACTGGGAAGCGTCCTAGCTCTCATGTTCGTCACCAAGGTAATCTTCATCATAACCTGGTCTTTCATGCCTGGCCAATAAAATAACCAGTGGCAAGCCAATGAGTACTTTGAATGTACTCGCAAGCAACCCATGTTTTGGAACAAGGTATAACAATGCATGATATAGCACTAAGTAGGTAAGTTGCGGAAAGCTAATTTTTGAGTGCAATGACATGATCAATCAACTTGTAAAAGCATGCATCATGAGGGTATGGATATCCATGTGAACAAGTTACAGATACCAATATAAACAGGGGTTGAATATCTCATGTTCAATTATCATGCCAAGTCATCTGACTTAGCTCAAGCCATCTCTTGTCTCTCTCTCTCTCTCACACACACACACACACACAAACACACACACACACACACCACGTTTGTGAAAACATCGTATGTAGTTTAAGCAGGACCACAAACTGTCTATGACCGTCGACACGGCTATTCGAATAGTTTTAAAATCTGCAGAGGTTGCACGCTTTACGCACAAGACTCGGGGAACTTTCGTGTCATCCATGACTCGCGGTACCTTAGGTACCGGAAGTAAGCACCCGAACGATGCCTTTCCCCTAACGATACTAAACAAAGAGTCCACTCGTTGGCGCACATCTTCATGATGTACAAACACGAGCCTTGCTCAACATAGTACCATCCATGAAGGGACGGAACGGTGTGCCCGGTGTTTGTAAAAACAGCCCATGGTCGCCCTACCTGGCACGACCCCGTATCGAGAGTGACCACGTCACTCCCGCCACTAGTAACGTGGGCTCTCTGCTAGCATCGACCAAAGTAATCAACAAGGCCCCTTCCCATATAGGGGTAGAGTGGTTGCACATGTAAGGTTGGGGCGGTCAGCAGACCTTAAATCTAATCCTTTTTTGAAAACACACACGCAACTTGCCTTGGTACACCACTTCTTCATCAAGTGGTTACCTAGCTCTTCTTTTCCCTCGAGCATTAGTGGCACCCGATGGGACTTTCATAAAGTATTTGCTAAAACATTTGTTTTCCATCTAAATGCATATACCCGTCCGTCTTGCGTAGCAACTACTTAGCATCCTATCTAGTTTCCACCCGCACAACCCTCATAGGAAGGTAGGGTCATGCTCAGTGCAAGTATCAACAAGGAAAGTAACAGAGGTAACCCACCACGGTGTTCACCGTTTCATCATGATTCAATGCAATGGAATAAAGTGCCATGTGTCATGCATAAAATTGGTTTTTAGACATGGTCAAAGGGCTGCTTGCCTAGCTCAGCAAAGTCTTCGAGGTCTTCACGCTTTTCATCCAACTCCGAGCACATCGTCTACTTCGCCAACTATTGCCGGAAACAACCATAATAAGCAACACAACAAGCAGAGATATAAAAGTGCTCTATAAATAGGAGTTTGATTTTTTACAGCATCTCTGGTCATAAGAAAAATACCTAAAATGGTACTACTGGTGTTGGATCAACAATGATTTTAAAAAGGGGGAAATGGAGGGATTAATGATTTTATAAGGAGTCTACAGTAAATATTTATGTAAAAATGAGTAGGTGCACTCATCAAATAGGGCATGATTTTAGAAAAATTTAGAAAGTTGTTCACTGTATTTGGAGTTGGGATGAATTTCCTATGATTTTCCTAAGATGGAATAAAGGAAAAATGGGCTATTTATTTGGTCTAGCAGAGTATAGCATAGGAAAAATGTTAACCATTGCTGGCAAGATTTGTTTTAGTCTCTGAAAATTTGAATCACTCCACTTGGAGTTGATTTGAATCCCCTAGGGATTTTGCAATGGGGGTTTTGAATTTGAACACAACAGTAAAATTTTCTGAAAAAAAAAAGAATTGCACATATTTGGTTAGGCCAAGATTTTTAGAGCCCCTAGGAATTTGAATTAATGGATTTGGAGTTAGAATGTTTTTTCTATGGATTTTACAGTATTTTTGGAAAAAGAAAAGAGAAAGAAATATACCTACGGACTACACTGCGCACAGGTCGCAGAACAGGAATTGGGCCGGCCCAGCCGCCCGACTGCGCACACGAAAAGGGCCACGCTAGAGGCATACTCTCTGGATTGCGTCTTCTCAGCGCAGAGGCTGCCGCGGGTAACCCGCCTCCACTTAAACCGCCGGGCCCGGCCAGCGGGTTGCTGACAAGCGGGACCCACCTAGCAGGACCTTCCTCTTTCTCTTGTGGGCGCCTTCGCGCCTAGATAGGAGCGACGCCGGCAGCGCTTGCCGGTGCTACCGGCCACCATTTTGGGCGGTCCAGCTACCAGCGCGCTCGGGGCGACAAGCCGCATCCTCCTTGGTGCAGCATGCCCACGGCGGAGAGGTGCAACGACGAGGGCTCGGGTGGCCGCGGACGTGACCGTCGACGACGAAGGGCACGGCACCATGAGCACGGGGGTAAGGAAAATGGAGCGGTGGGGAGCCCCGTGGTGATGCAGGAGGTGCTCAAGTGCGGTTTGGGGAGAGGAAAGGCACGGGACAACTCGGATTCGGGCGGTGGCCGAGGTGGACGTCGTCAGCCATAGGAGGAGGAGAAGGCCACGGGAGGAAAAGGGGGGAGGGCCGGGAGGTTGGTGAGAGGGATAGATAGCGAGAGGAGGCAAGCGGGGGGCTCGGGAACGACCTTGAAGGCGGGGGTGTCTAGAGAGAGCTCGGGCATGCCTCGGATGCTCTCGGGCACGACGAGAACGAGCGTCAGAGGGGCCTTGGAGGTTTGCCGGTGTCGGGGAGAGGCGTGGGAGGTCGAGTGGGATCCCCTGGCGTGCGTTGGTGCCCTGGCAAGGCCGGACGTGGGCTATAGGAAAAGATCCACGACAGAGCGCCATTGCTGCATGTCAACAGTGTGGTCACCACGCCATGACCAGTCTAGGTCGACTTTTTGGTCGGCCAAACATGTCTAGCGTGTGAGGCACGCATGGTAAAGCTCTCTGGTGAGGTTTGGACCCATATGGAGCTGGGTGCGGTTGGTTTCTACTGCAGGTAAGTTTGCAGTAGCAAACTGGGGAGCTATCTCAGGGGTTCTTACTGGAGGGTAAATGAGGTAGAAGGTTGTCTGGTGGTCTTAGACATGGAAGGAGGAGATCCTCACAAATTTTCAGCTTAAGGGAATAAATCTACAGGGTACTTGCAGTTCAAAGGCACTGGTACTGCCAAAATCTAGGTTCAGATGATTTTCTCCTATTTTCCACATGAGCATGCCATCTTTGGGTTTGTATTGATGCATAAGTATGTAAATGAGGTTGTGGTAAAGTTCGGGGGCAATCATAAGTACAGAATAGAAGGAGAGGGGAAAGAGAGGCATGCCATTGCTGTCCAAACAGTAAAAAGGAGGGGTTTTACCCACCAATTATTGCTCCCTGGCCAAGAGAGAGTTACTGGAGGTAGAAGTGGGATAGAACATGATGTGGTAAAAAGTTACAGGCAAGGATAATCCTTTTGGGTCAACTTTTCTTGTCCACGAGCTTATGGCTGAAGGTGTTTGATGCTGTCCTAGGGCACCTAGGGGTATGCAATGGCCCTGATATTTACCAGTGGTAAATGGTAAGACCAATTGGTACTGATCACCAATTTTGTGATTATTTGATGAAAGTTGACAATACAAACATTGTAAACCCTAGAAATCAACAGAATCAGGTTTCTGTAGCTATAGTCATTCTAAGGTAATCTGCTTGATGCACCACTTGGTGTGGGGCATTATTTGGTGATTAGAGCGTGCCCAGAAAGTTTGAGATCAGTTGGAGAAACTTGACAATGTAAAGTTGCTCAAGTTTGGATCTGGACAGACAGGGTTTTGAGGGGTTTTGGTGAACCAAAATTATTTTGATTGGAATGAAACTTGGCAAGATCATAACATATGGCGTATGTGACATTCTGGAATTTCCCTTGATTTATTAGAGAATATTTCTTATAGAAATATTTCAAATACTTGAAATAAGCAGAAAGGGTTTGTTTTGTCCAATATTTCGAACATGACCATGTGCTGAAACTCTTATGTATGGAAAATATATGTCCACTGAGTTTCCCTAAATTTTCTCAAATATTTTGAAAGCATAAAAATAATTATTCCCTATAATAGACCATTTCTGGCCTGAAGAAAAAGCCTTTAAATAAAATAGGAAAATATTCTTTAAAAATAATATTTTGTGGTTTTGGGAAGTCCTATATATGGTAGGTTAAAAACAAAGTGTTTGGGAAAAAATTCACCCTAATTTGAGGACCTGTACTACAAACCTCAATTCAGGGGGTTTTGTAGACTTAAATTAAGTAAATGCTTTTTGGCCAAAATAAATTTGTATAAAAATAGTTTTTGGTGCTATACACATGGCATGATTATTGGGCAAAGATCTGGATCAAGGAGGTGAGTCTAGGGAGTAGGAGGAACCTTATGAATTTAGAGCACACTCGAGCAAGCAAAAAAATAGCAATCAAGTCAAGCATCACATGCACACACAAAGTTTTTGTTGGCCCTAATTTTTGAGCTATGTTTACTTAGTCAGAAGAGTCAAAACACAGGGTGTGACAGTTAGGGTCTATCAAACGCTACTTCGTAACTAGGTAGTTATAAAGGTAGCTTTCGGGTGAGTCGTGAGACATGTCGCGAGACATGGTTGACCAAGATGGGATTTGCCCCTCTGTGAGGAGAGATATTTTCTAGGCCCTCTCGTGTGAGCTGATTCAGAAAGCATAGCCATGCGACATGGGTAAAGTGTTAACCCAGTTCAGGAATCTGCATCACGGTTTCGAGAAGAGACATCGAGCTACTACAAGGGTGACAAGTACTCGCCTTGAGCTCTACAACCTATATCATGAGGCAAAATGAATGTTGTATATGGCACATTGTCGAGGTTCGTCTAACGACTTTGCGCACACATGGGAGTTGGCACGTTCTGCTAGGAGCCGCTACCGACTATCGACTCGGCTTGTGTCCATGTGTACGTGAACCTATAGGGTCGCACACTTAAGGGATTGTAGCCCATTCGGATTTGATCCGAATGAAAAATGGGACTAGACTCATCGTGGGCCTCAAGTGTTGATCCCACCTCGGAGGTCTATATAAAGGGGAGTGGGCGCACCATTCAGGGTTGATCCTTTTTCTCCAGTCGACAACCACCACCAATCCCCACGCCACCATGCCGTGCGATCGGACCTAGCAATCCGCCGCCCGACGCTTGATACGTCTCCAACGTATCTATAATTTTTCCTTGTTCCATGCTGTTATAATATCATTCTTGGATGTTTTACAATCATTTTATAGCAACTTTATATCATTTTTTGGGACTAACCTGTTGACATAGTGCCAAAGTGCCAGTTGCTGTTTTTGCTTGTTTTCTACTTCACAAGAAATCAATACCAAATGGAGTCCAATCGCGACGAAACTTTTTGGAGATTTTTTCTAGACCAGAAGACACCCAATGGGCCAAAGAAGTGCCGGGGGAGTGGGCCGAGGAGACCACAACCCACCAGGGCGCGCCAGGGGGCCCCGGCACGCCCTGATCGGTTGTGCCCTCCTCGGGGCCCCTCTCCACCTACTCTCATGCCTATAAATTCCCAAATATTCCAAAAACCCTAGGGGAGTTGACGAAACACAATTCCAGTCGCCGCAAGTTCGAGAACCTCGACATCCAATCTAAACACCATCACGGAGGGGTTCATCTTCCTCATAGGTGCCTCTCCGATGATGCGTGAGTAGTCCACCATAGACCTACGGGTCCGTAGGCAGTAGCTAGATGGCTTCCTCTCTCTCTCTCTTATGATTCTCAATACAATGGTCTCTTGGAGATCTATTTGATGTAAACTTTTGTGGTGTGTTTGTTGGGATCCGATGAATTTTGAGTTCATGATCAGTTTCTATCCATGAATATTATTTGAGTCTTCTTTGATCTCTTATATGCATGATTACTTATAGCCTCATATTTCTTCTACGAATCTTTGGTTTAGTTAGGCCGACTAGATCGAATTTTCTTGCCATGGGAAGAGGTGCTTTGTGATGGGTTTGATCTTGCGGTGTTCTTTCCAAGTGACAGAGGGGGCAGCAAGACACGCATGTATCGTTGCTATTAAGGATAACAAGATGGGGTCTATTCCTACATGAATAGATCTTGTATACATCATGTCATCGTTCTTATTACATTACTCTGTTTAACCATGAACTTAAGACACTAGATGCATGCTGGATAGCGGTTGATGTGTGGAGTAATAGTGGTAGATGCAGGCAAGAGTCGGTCTACTTATCTTGGACGTGATGCCTATATAATAATCATCGCCTTGGATATCGTCATGACTATTCGATTTTCTATCAATTGCCCAACAGTAATTTGTTCACCCACCGTGCGCTATACTCATGAGAGAAGCCACTAGTGAACCCTACGGCCCCCGGGTCTACTTTTCCAACATATTTCTTTCCGATCTATCTTTTTGCAATCTTTCTTTTCAGATCTACAAAACCAAAAATCCAAAAACATATTGCTGCATATTTTATTTGCCCTTTCTATTTTGTGCTCTTGAGAGATCTATCTCTCCTATCTATCACTACCTAATCTATCTTATTACCGTAGAGAGATTGACAACCTCTATTTCGCGTCGGGTTGCAAGTATTTGTTGTTTGTGTGCAGGTGCTGCTTATTGGGTGGTGGTGATCCTCCTACTGGTTCGTTAACCTTTGTTTCATAACTGAGGGAAATACTTACCGTCGTTGTGCCGCATCATCCCTTTCTCTTTGGGGAAATACCGACGCAGTCTCAAGCCACGTCAAAGGAATTTCTGGAACCGTTGCCGGGGAGGAAACGGTCTCTTCTACGTGCCTATCATAGGCGCCGAGGGGACTCCATCATCATCTACCAGGTTCCTAATCACAAATCTCATCTCCGTGCAATTTCATTATTTGCCATTTGCCTCTCGTTTTCCTCTCCCCCACTTCACCAATTTGCCGTTTTATTCGCCGTCTTCTTTCATTTGCCTTTTTCTTGCCGGATCTCTTGCTTGTTGCTATGATTAGTGTTACTACTCCCCCTTTGTCACCAGACTTTGAAGTTCTATACTACAAACAAAAACATGGGGAAAATTTGAAAGATGCCTGGTATTGGCTAATGGAATCCTATCGTATTTCCAATCTAAAGGGTGACGCAAAAGTCTTGCTTAGAAAATTTTACATTGGATTGGCTTTGTAAAGAATATCCTCAAATACTTGAGAAGGACAATAGATATGTTCCTGGTTTATGGAGGTGATGATGAGCTTGTTGTAAAGAGTTACACTGATGCTAGTTTCCAAATGATAGGGATGATAGTCGATCGCAATCTGGGTTTGTGTTCATTCTGAACGGAGGAGCAGTGTGCTCGAGGATTGACAAGCAAGATATGGTAGCTGATTCTACAACGGAGGCTGAGTACATTGCGGCTTCTAAAGATGCAAAAGAAGGTGTTTGGATGAATAATTTTATTTTTGATCTTGGAGTGGTTTAGGACTCGTCCAATCCATTGGACCTCTATTTTGATAATAGTGGTGCAATTGCACAGGTCAAGGAACCACGGAAACATCAGAAAACCCAACACATACTCAGGCATTTTAACCTCATTCGCGACATTGTCGAGAGAGGCGATGTAAACATATGCAAGATACACACGGATGCAAATGTTGCTGATCCATTAACGAAGCCTCTCCCGCAGTCGAAGCATGAGGTGCACATGAGGTCCATGGGCATACGATGCCTAGATGATTGACTCTAGTGCAAGTGGGAGACTATTGGAGATATGCCCTAGAGGCAATCATGTGATGATTTTGTTTCCTATGTATTCATGAGTATTTTGTATTGTTCTTGAACATCATCAGTGATATGTATCAATAAGTATGTGACTTATTTGTGAGACTATATATTGTATGATGATTGTTCTAATAGTCCCTAGTTGTTAAGGTTATGCGGACACATGTCCTTTACTAGTATACGATTCAGTTGATGAATACGTTTCACAAGTCATGTGCATAGAGATGCTAAACTAATAGTATGGACTCGGGGATTAAGATCACCGAGTCGGACAGACCCACTTTGAGATACAGTGAGATAATGTCATCTGTTAGTCTCAAGTACAATGTATATGCCATGTCCTAGACCTAAGGTCCTCGCATGTTCTCGGGATGAGGATCGACTTAGTTAGGGTCTATCAAACGCTACTCCGTAACCGGGTAGTTATAAAGGTAGCTTTGGGGTGAGTCGTGAGACATGCCGCGAGACATGGTTGACCAAGATGGGTTTTGCCCCTCCATGAGGAGATATTCTCTGGTCCCTCTCGTGTGATCAGATTCAAAAAGCATGGCCATGCGACATGGATTAAGTGCTAACCCAGTTCAGGAATCTGCATCACAGTTTCGGGAAGAGATGTCGAGCTACTACAAGGGTGACAACCTATATCATGAGGCAAAAGGAATGTTGTATATGACACACTGTCGAGGTTCATCTAACGACTTTGCCAACACATGGGAGTTGGCATGTTCTACTAGGAGCCGCTACTGACTATCGACTCGGCTCATGTCCATGTGTACGTGAACCTATAGGGTCGCACACTTAAGGGATTGCAGCCCATTCGGATTGGATCCGAATGGAAACTGGGACTAGACTCATCGTGGGCCTCAAGTGTTGAGCACACCTCGGAGGTCTATATAAAGGGGAGTGGGCGCACCTTTCAGAGTTGATCATTTTTCTCCCGTCGTAGCCACCGCCACTCCCCACGCCACCATGTCATGCGATTGAACCTAGTAGTCCGTCGCCCGATGCTGACCCGTACGTGTGGATACCTTGGAGGCATTGCATCTGCGATGCTTGGACGAACCGTTCGAGGGATCCGCTATGCGAGCCTGGCTTAATAGGAATGATAGACTACTCATATCAACAAGGAATTCCTTCTTTTCCGGGAGCCCACTCGAAAAGAACCCCAAAGTTAAGCGTGCTTGGCTTGGAGCGATTCTAGGATGGGTGACCAACCAGGAAGTTTGTCCCGGGTGCGCATGAGTGAGGAAAAAGTGCGCAGGAAAGACTAATGTTGGTTTGTGGGGCTAGTCTAGATCCCGCCAGGCGTAACGGGATGTTACAACTGGTATCAGAGCCGACCCTTGCGGTTACACGGGCATGCACGGGTCAGGTGCACGGGCATGTGGCGCATGGTGCGTGTGGCCCATTGTGGCACACGACATGGCACATGTGCCGGACTGGACGCGCATACGTGTGCCAAGAGGGAACGTTCCTGATGGGCCGACGAGGGCGTCGGTTCCTTTGAGTGGGGGTGTATGTGAGAGCCTGGCTTAATAGGAATGATAGACTACTCATATCAACAAGGAATCCCTTCTTTTCCGGGAGCCCACTCGAAAAGAACTCCAAAGTTAAGCGTGCTTGGCTTGGAGCGATTCTAGGATGGGTGACCGACCGGGAGGTTGGTCCCGGGTGCGCATGAGTGAGGACAAAGTGCGCAGGAAAGACTAGTGTTGGTCTGTGGGGCTAGTCTAGATCCCGCCAGGCGTAACGGGATGTTACATCCACGAGGAGCGGTTCGTGGGAGATCATTGCTCGTGGGAGATCGGCTACACAAGGAGGAGATGAATTGGCTGATCGACTACATGCATCACCAACTCTACTTCTGCTGAGGTGACTCCACGTCTAGTGGTAAACGCGATCCCATGATCTATTTCCAGCAGCATGTTCTTGGGTGCGCGGTAGAAATTTTTTATTTGGCGCTAGTGTAGTGTACCGCGTGTTCCATTATCTCTTGCTGGTCCTCATCAAAGACCTGCACTCTCGGTGACCCGTACGTGAGTTCCATGGGGAGAACTGCCTCTGCCCCATAAACTAGGGCAAAGGGTGTGTCGCCGGTGGCTCGATTTGGCGCCGTTCTGAATGACCAAAGAACCACCAGCACATCATCAATCCAGCGCCTTCCGTGCTTGTGCAACTTGTCGAAAGTTCTCGTCTTGAGGCCCCGCAGCCCTTCAACATTTTCCCTTTCTACTTGCCCGTTGCTCCTGAGGTCGGCAACAGAGGCGAAGCATACCTTGGTGCCGATATCTTGACAGTATTGCATGAAAGTGCTGCTGGTGAACTGCGTGCCGTTATCGGTGATGATCCTGTTTGGGACCCCGAAACGGCAAACAATCCCTCTGAGGAACTTGACTGTTGCCTGCACCGTTACCTTTCTCACCGGCTCAACCTCGGTCCACTTCGTGAACTTGTCGATGGCAACGAACAAGAACTCGAAGCCCCCGGTAGCACGGGGGAGGGGACCGATGATGTCGAGCCCCCAAACCGAGAATGGCAAGGAGAGCGGTACGGTTTGAAGGGCTTATGCTGGTTGGTGTGTCTGCTTGGCATGATATTGGCATGGTTCACATGTTGTCGCCACGGCCAAGGTGTCTTGAAGGGATGTGGGCCTGTAGAAGTCTTGCCGGAATGCCTTCCCGACAAGGGCTCGTGATCCTACGTGGGAGCCACAAATCCCCTTGTGTATCTCCGCCAGCAGCTATTGTCCTTCTTCCCGACGGATGCACTTTAGCTTCATGCCGTTTGGTCTTCTCTTGTACAAGGGGTCGTCCACAAATTGGTACATGCTTGACCGCCGGGCTACCCTTTCCGCTTCTTCTTGTTCCTCGGGAAGGTCTCCTATCTAGAGATACTGGACAATCTGTTGCGCCCATGTCGGAGCTCGTGGCTCGACGACAAGGACTAAATGCATTTCTTCCGTTGTGGGGGCACTAGCTTCTACGACCAAGACCCTCGGGTCTTTCGGAGCCTGTGGTTCATCGAAATGCGGCTAGTCACTCCCGGCAACCCTCTTGGCGACCACTGATGGCTCTGCCAGGAGATGGTCATCGGAATCGACTTTTCTTTTTCTGCTCCTCCGTATCGAGGGGTTGACTTAGGGTTGTATCAGTCAGAGGACAAAAGTGCCTGGTTCCACAGGCAACTTATGCATAGCTCTCTTTGACAGGTCATCGGCAATGTCATTCTCGGCACGAGGGACGTGCTCCATTTGCAGACCGTCAAACCGCTCCTCCAACCGCCACACCTGATCAACATAAGCTTCCATCAAGGGCTCTGATAATCCTTGTTCACTTGGCGAACAACGAGTTGTGAATCCCCCCTTACTATCAGTCTTCTGATGACAAGATCGGGTGCTATCCTTAGCTCGGCCAGCAGTCCTTCGTACTCGGCTGTGTTATTCGTTGATTCTTCCCGGGGAAAGTGCATCTGGATCATGTACTTGAGATGCTCTCCGGTGGGTGCTATGAGTAGCACCCAGACACCGGCACCTTCCAGTGAAAAAGCTCCGTCAAAGTACATGACCCATTCATGAGGAGCTTCCTTGCCGAAGAGTGCATTCTCAGGTACATCTTCATCGGTGTTGGCGTCCATTCTGCTACGGACTCCACCAAGGTTCTGCTCTGAATCGTCGATGTGCTTTCGAAGCTTAAATCAAAACTTGCAAGCAACAATGCCCACTCGACGATCCTGCATGTAGCCTCTGGGTTCCTCAGGATACGCTGCATTGGAAACCTGGTGACGACGGTGATGTGGTGTGCTAGGAAATAATGGCGCAGCTTCTGGGAGGCCATAAGGAGGCCGAAAAGCATCGTCAGCATCCCAGAGTATCTTGACCAAGCCCCCTGCAGGAGGGAGCTGACAAAATACACTGGTCGCTGCACCATCTTCTTCCTTGCGCCTGTCCTTCAGGATTTGGTGCTGGTCTTGGTCCCGCCACATGTCCAGCGAGGTGTACAACACCTTGTCTTGTACGTCGGTCTGGCAGGAAGTCCGCTGCGGAGGCGACTGGACCGTATGCACCCCGCCAGCGTCGCGCCTAGTGGCTGGGCCCCCCGGGGCCACTCGACGTGCATGCGATGGTCCTGCCCCCTCCGGCCTGTCGCGGTTCGCGAAGCTCAGTAGACTTTGTATGGTTGCTCTCTAGTCCTCCATCTTCTCCGATGCAGGCGGGAAGTTCAACAACAGCTGTGCATGCGCTAGAGCCTCATCTGCAGTCCTGGGCATGGAGCGGTGCGTGGCATGGGTGACACTCTTACTCCTGACAGTGTTAGGAGGAGTGTTCGCCCAAGATGTCGTGCGCCGCTCATCACCTCTAGGGGGCTTCTGTCGAGCTTGGCCCTGCGCGCCCTGGGAGGAACGCTCAGGGGTCTTGTCCGTGCGCCGCCCGGGCTCGCCGCCTGCTACTTCTCGAGCATGCGTTGGTTTTCGTGAAGAGGAACGGATGATGCAGCAAAGTAGATAAGTATTTCCCTCGGTTGTTGAGAACCAAGGTATCAATCCAGTAGGAGATACAAGCAAGTCCCCAATAATGTACCTACACAAAGAATCAAACACTTGCACCCAACGCTATAAAGGGGTTGTCAATCCCTTCACGGTTACTTGCAAGGATGAGATCTGATAGAGATAGATAGAATAGATTGCTTGAACGGAAAGTAAAACAAAAGTACAAATAATGCAGCAAGGTATTTTTGGTATTTTTGGTTTTAGATCTGAAAGTATAAGATGGAAAATAGACCCGGGGGCCATAGGTTTCACTAGAGGCTTCTCTCATGATGGCAAGTATTACGGTGGGTGAACAAATTACTGTCGAGCAATTGATAGAAAAGCGAATAATTATGAAGACATCCAAGGCAAGCATATAGGCATCACGTCCGTGTCAAGCATATAGGCATCACGTCCGTGTCAAGTAGACCGAAACGATTCTGCATCTACTACTATTACTCCACACATCGACCGACTCCTGCCTGCATCTAGAGTATTAAGTTCATGAAGAACAAAGTAACGCATTAGGTAAGATGACATGATGTAGAGGGATAAACTCAAGCAATATGATGAAAACCCCATCTTTTTATCCTCGATGGCAACAATACAATACGTGCCTCGCTACCCCTACTATGTCACTGGGTGAGGACACCGCAAGATTGAACCCAAAACTAAGCACTTCTCCCATTGCAAGAATTACCAATCTAGTTGGCCAAACCAAACCAATAACTCGAAGAGACTTGCAAAGATATGAAATCATGCATATAAGAATTCAGAAAAGACTCAAATAATATTCTTAGATAATCTGAACATAAACCCACAATTCATCGGATCTCGACAAACACACCGCAAAAGAGTATTACATCGGATAGATCTCCATGAAGATCATGAAGAACATGGTATTGAAGAGCAAAGAGAGAGAAGAAGCCATCTAGCTACTAGCTATGGACCCGAAGGTCTGTGGTGAACTACTCACGCATCATCGGAGGGGCAATGGAGTTGATGTAGATGCCCTCCGTGATCGAATCCCCCTCCGGCAGATTACCAGAAAAGGCTCCAAGATTGGATCTCACGGGAACCGAGGCTCCTGGCGGCGGAAAAGTGTTTTCGTGTCTCTTTTTGGTATCCAGGGAATATTTCTAAATTTATAGGCCGAAGAATAGGGTTGGAGGAGTTGCCGTGGGGCCACAAGCCAGGGGGGCGCGCCCCCCCCCTAGGGCGCGCCCCTGTGGCTTGTCGCCACACGGTGGCTCCCCTGCCTTGGTCTCCAAGTCCTCTGGGTTGCTTCTGGGTGACTATTATTCCGAAGATTTTATTCCGTTTGGACTCCGTTTAATATTCCTTATCTGCAATACTCAAAAACAAGAAAAAAACAGAAACTGGCACTAGGCTCTAGATTAATATGTTAGTCCCAAAAATAATATAAAATAGCATATTAATGCATATAAAACATCCAAAACAGATAATATAATATCATGGAACAATCAAAAATTATAGATACGTTGGAGACGTATCAAGCATCCCCAAGCTTAATTCTTGCTCGTCCTCGAGTAGGTAAATGATAAAAACAGAATTTTTGATGTGGAATGCTACCTAACATATTTATCCATGTAATATTCTTTATTGTGGCATGAATATTCAGATCCGTGAGATTCAAAACAATAGTCTAATATTGACATAAAAACAGTAATACTTCGAGCACACCAACAAGGCAATTGTGTCCTTTCGAAATAACATGGCCTTAGAAAGTTATCCCTACAAAATCATATGGTCTGGCTATGCTCCATCTTCCCCACACAAAGTATCTAAATCATGCACAACCCCGATGAACAAGTCAAGCAATTGTTTCACACTTTTGGTGTTCTCAAACCTTTTCAACTCTCACGCAATACATGAGCATGAGCCATGGATATAGCACTATAGGTGGAATAGAATATGGTGGAGGTTGCAAGGAAAAAGGGAGAAGATAGTCTCACATCAACTAGGCGTATCAACGGGCTATGGAGATGCCCATCGATAGATATCAATGTGAGTGAGTAGGGATTGCCATGCAACAAATGCACTTAGAGCTATAAGTGTATGAAAGCTCAAAAAGAAAACTAAGTGGTCGTGCAAGATGAAACTCCACTAGTTATATGAAAGTGACAAAATAGGAGACTCTCTATCATGAAGATCATGGTGCTACTTTGAAGCACAAGTGTGGAAAAATATAGTAGCAATTGTCCCTTCTCTCTTTCTCTCATTTTTTTCTTTTTTTGGTGGGCATCTTTGGCCTCTTTTTTTTATTTGGGCTTCGCTGGCCTCTTTTATTTTTTTTGTAAAGTCCGGATACTCATCCCAAATTGTGAGAGAGTCATGGCTTCCATCATCCTTTTCTCACACGGAACAATGCTCTAATAATGAAAATCATCACACTTTTATTTACTTACAACTCAAAAAGAAAATTACAACTCGATACCTATGACAAAATATGACTCTATATGTAAGATGAAAGTGATGGTGCATGTCATGAAAAGCGGAACGGTGGAAGTTGCATGGCAATATATCTCGGAATGGCTATGGAAATGCCATAATAGGTAGGTATGGTGGCTGTTTTGAGGAACATATATGGTGGCTGTTTTGAGGAAGGTGGGTTTGATGTACCGGCAAAAGTTGCGCGGTATTAGAGAGGCTAGCAAAGGTGGAAGGGTGAGAGTGCGTATAATCCATGGACTCAACATTAGTCATAAAGAACTCACATACTTATTGCAAAAGTCTATTAGTTATCAAACAAAGCATTAGACGCATGCCCCTAGGGGAGAGGTTGGTAGGAGTTAACCATCGCGCGCTCCCGACCCTCACACAAAGGTTGACAATCATTAAACAAATCATGCTCCGACTTCGTTACATAACGGTTCACCATACGTGCATGCTACGGGAATCACAAACTTCAACACAAGTATCTCTTCCAATTCACAACTACTCACTAGCATGACTCTCATATTACCATCTTCATTATCTCAAAACTATATGCAAGGAATCAAACTTCTCATAGTATCCAATGCACTTAATATGAAAGTTTTTATTATATCCCTCTTGGATGCCCATTATATTAGGACTAAAATCATAACCTAAACAAATTACCATGCTGTTTTAAGAAACTCTCAAAATAATATAAGTGAGGTACGAGAGTTCAATAATTTCTATAAAATATAACACCACCGTGCTTTAAAAAGATATAAGTGAAGCACTAGAGCAACATTGCCTAGCTCAAAAGATATAAGTGAAGCACATAGAGTATTCTAATAAATTCACGATTCAGCGTGTCTCTCTCAAAAAGAGTGTGTCCAGAAAGGATGATTGTGGAAAACTAAAAAGCAAAGACTCATATCATACAAGACACTCCAAGCAAAATACATATCATGTGGTGAATAAAAATATAGCCTCAAGTAAATTTACCGATGGATTGAAGACGAAAGAGGGGATGCCTTCCAGGGCATCCCCAAGCTTAGGCTTTTTGGTATCCTTGAATATGGCTTGGGGTTCCTTGTGCATCCCCAAGCTTAGGCTCTTGCCACTCCTTATTCCATAGTCCATCAAATCTTTACCCAAAACTTGAAAACTTCACAACACAAAACTCAACAGAAAACTCATGAGATCCGTTAGTATAAGAAAAATAAATCACCACCTTAGGTACTGTTGTGAACTCATTCTTTATTTATATTGGTGTAATATCTACTGTATTCTAACTTCTCCATGGTTCATACCCCCCGATAAAACCCATAGATTCATCAAAATAAGCAAACAACACAAAGAAAACAGAATCTGTTAAAAACAGAATAGTCTGTAGAAATCTATAGACTTCGAATACTTCTGTAACTCCAAAAATTCTAAAAAATTAGGAAAATCAGGGAAATTTGTATATCAATCTTTTGTAAAAATTTCAGATCAAAAGCACGTTCCAGTGAATTTACAAAATTCCTGGACTGAGAGCAAAAGTTTCTGTTTTTCAGCAAAATCAAATCAACAAACACCGTAGACCATCCCAAAGGTCTTACTTGGCTCAAACAATAATTTAAACAAGAAAACACAATTCTTACAGAAGTAATAATGTGCAAAACACTCAAAAACAGAAGCAAAAACAAAAGCATAAAAATAAAATTGGGTTGCCTCCCAACAAGCGCTATTGTTTAACGCCCCTAGCTAGGCATAACGATTTCAATGATGCTCACATAAAAAGTAGTAATTGAGATATGCAAAAGAGCATCATGAATAGCATGAAAAACACATTTAAGTCTAACCCACTTCCTATGCATAGGGATTTTGTGAGCAAACAATTTATGGGAACAAGAATCAACTAGCATAGGAAGGCAAAACAACCATAACTTCAAAACTATAAACACATAGAGAGGAAACTTGATATTATTGCAATTCCTACAAGCATATGTTCCTCCCTCATAATAAATTTCAGTAGCATCATGAAGGAATTCAACAATATAACTATCATATAAAATTTTCTCTTCATGATCCACATGCATGCAAAGTTGACACTCTTCCAAAATAGTGGGATTATCATTAACTAAAGTCATGACCTCTCCAAACCCACTTTTATCAAAAATTTCATAAGATTGAACACTCTCCAAAATAGTGGGATCAATAATGCCTAAAGTTGACACTCTTCCAAACCTACTTTCAATATCATATTCATCATGAGTATTAAATAAATTATCAAGATCATAAGAAGCATGATCACCCCAATCATGATCATTGCAATAAGTAGTGGTCATGGCAAAATCATCAAATATAGCATCCCCAAGCTTGTGGGTTTGCATATCATTAGCACAATTGATATTAATAGAATTTATAACAATATCATTGCAATCATGCTTTTCATTCAAGGAAACATCGTGAATCACTTCATCACAATTTTCAGATTCACGAATCTCAAGCAAAACTTCATAGAGATAATCAAGTACACTCAACTCTCTAGCAATTGGTTCATCATAATTGGATCTCTTGAAAAGATTAGCAAGCGGATGAGGATCCATATCAATAGATTTTTAGCAAGCAAAGATGCAAGCAAATAGAAGGCACATGGTAACACAAGTAGACAAAAAGAGATCCGACGAGAAAAAGGCGAATAAAACGGCAAATTGGTGAAGTGGGGGAGAGGAAAACGAGAGGCAAATGGCAAATAAAGTAAATGCAAGAGATGAGTTTGTGATGGGTACTTGGTAGGCTTGATGTAGATCTCTCCGGCAACCACGTCAGAAATTGACAAGTTGACGGGAAAGTTCTTCTCTTGACTTGCTATGTATCTTCCCAGCAACGGCGCAAGAAATCCTTCTTGCTACTTCTCAAGCATGCGTTGGTTTCCGTGAAGAGGAACGGATGATGCAGCAAAGTAGATAAGTATTTCCCTCAGTTGTTGAGAACCAAGGTATCAATCCAGTAGGAGATACAGGCAAGTCCCCAATAGATGTACCTAAAAAGGAATCAAACACTTGCACCCAACGCTATAAAGGGGTTGTCAATCCCTTCACGGTTACTTGCAAGGATGAGATCTGATAGAGATAGATAGAATAGATTGCTTGAACGGAAAGTAAAACAAAAGTAAAAATAATGCAGCAAGGTATTTTTGGTATTTTTGGTTTTAGATCTGAAAGTATAAGATGGAAAATAGACCCGGGGGCCATAGGTTTCACTAGAGGCTTCTCTCATGATGGCAAGTATTACGGTGGGTGAACAAATTACTGTCGAGCAATTGATAGAAAAGCGAATAATTATGAAGACATCCAAGGCAATGATTATGCATATAGGCATCACGTCCGTGTCAAGTAGACCGAAACGATTCTGCATCTACTACTATTACTCCACACATCGACCGACTCCTGCCTGCATCTAGAGTATTAAGTTCATGAAGAACAGAGTAACGCATTAGGTAAGATGACATGATGTAGAGGGATAAACTCAAGCAATATGATGAAAACCCCATCTTTTTATCCTCGATGGCAATAATACAATATGTGCCTCGCTACCCCTACTATGTCAATGGGTGAGGACACCGCAAGATTGAACCCAAAACTAAGCACTTCTCCCATTGCAAGAATTACCAATCTAGTTGGCCAAACCAAACCAATAACTCGAAGAGACTTGCAAAGATATGAAATCATGCATATAAGAATTCAGAAAAGACTCAAATAATATTCATAGATAATCTGAACATAAACCCACAATTCATCGGATCTCGACAAACACACCGCAAAAGAGTATTACATCGGATAGATCTCCATGAAGATCATGAAGAACATGGTATTGAAGAGCAAAGAGAGAGAAGAAGCCATCTAGCTACTAGCTATGGACCCGAAGGTCTATGGTGAACTACTCACGCATCATCGGAGGGGCAATGGAGTTGATGTAGATGCCCTCCGTGATTGAATCCCCCTCCGGCAGATTACCGGAAAAGGCTCCAAGATTGGATCTCACGGGAACCGAGGCTCCTGGCGGCGGAAAAGTGTTTTCGTGGCTCTTTTTGGTATCCAGGGAATATTTCTGAATTTATAGGCCGAAGAATAGGGTTGGAGGAGTTGGTGTGGGGCCACAAGCCAGGGGGGCGCCCCCCCCCCCCTAGGGCCCGCCCCTGTGGCTTGTCGCCACACGGTGGCTCCCCTGCCTTGGTCTCCAAGCCCTCTGGGTTGCTTCTGGTCCAAGAAAAATTATTCCGAAGATTTTATTCCGTTTGGACTCCGTTTAATATTCCTTATCTGCAATACTCAAAAACAAGAAAAAAATAGAAACTGGCACTAGGCTCTAGATTAATAGGTTAGTTCCAAAAATAATATAAAATAGCATATTAATGCATATAAAACATCCAAAACAGATAATATAATAGCATGGAACAATCAAAAATTATAGATACGTTGGAGACGTATCACCGCCTTAGGGATATTGGTCGCGGTCGTCCTGCGAAGGGCGCGGCAGAGGCGCAGTCGCTTTCGCCGCTGCTGTAGCTATCGCCGCTCCTTTGGCTTCAGCCCACGATGCCGCCGGTGCGTTCCGCGTCTCTACAAAGGCGGGGTCTTGGTCACGACTCGCGGAGCTCCGCGTGTTATTGTGGCTGAGCTCACCAGGGGGTGAGCGTGGTGGTCTCCTCCATCGACACTGCCGACGGCTGCCTGAGATGGTAGCTTGGATGTGGTTGCAGCAGGAGTCGCCACACCCATGACATTCTTAGGGGCCATGGGCGATGGTGAGGCTGCTGGAGAAGGTGCGCAGAGACCGGTGAAGGTTCATGCCAGAAACCGCCCCCTACCTGGCGCGCCAAAGATGTCGGGGGAACGACGATCTATGGATCTGGAAAGGACCCTTTGTAATCAGGTGGGTAGGTTTCCAGCACAAAGAGCATCACTGATTCCCGCGCACGCGGGGGTTTAGACAGGTTCGGGCTGCCGGAGCGTAAAACCCTACGTCCTGTGTTCTTGTGGTTTATGGATGTTCACAGTACAAGGCGCAACAGCCCCGGCAAGAGGTGCTTGGGGAGTGCAGCTACAGGTGTACAACGAACATGGTTTCGACCTTTGCAAAGGTATCCATGGGCCTCCTTTTATAGACAAGGGGTTACCATAGTGGCAGAATGGTCTTTACACCTGGCGAACAGTGGACACTGCCTCCTGCCAGAATGTCAGAAGAGGTGGTAATGGCAAATACCTAAATCCGATGGACTAGGACAGGCGCATTGAATGCGCCGTGAGGTGTCAAGCTGGCGACGTCTCCCGTCAAGGATTGCATCTCCTTCTGTGTCGTCTGCCCAACTACCTTCTATTCTTTTGCCACGCCATGGGATGGATGTCGTTAAAGCTGCTGTAAATCCCTCCATGCTGCCACGCGCCCCGGCCGGTTCCACCTATCCGCCTGCCCACTCGTCACTTGGTCGATGTAGACAACCAGCCTGGCGACGTGGAGCTGGGCCTTGGCAGGGGAGTGCGTCCTTGAGCTGCCCGACAAGGCGTCTTGCCGGGTTCACTCGACTTTTGCTTGTTGTAGTTCGAGGAATGCCCATGCCTAGCAAGATCTTGCCGGGCTGGAGGCTGCTGCGTTTGGTGCATAAGTCCGGGTGCTAAGGACCCTGTTTCTTAGTACACCGATAACGAGTGTCAGCAAGCGTATTTTTGTGTTTTTTTCTAAACCACTAGTTGGAATGAATCAAATGATATGGCGTTGGAAAGATATCATTGAGGCGCAACTTTTTCATGTAGATTACACTCTCTAATTCTTTACGGGTTGAGAGCAGTTTCAAATTTACCGAAAACGCGGAATTCTATTTTTCAATTTTTTTGATTTTTTGGTACGGTTTTTGCTTTAGTTTTTTAACCGTTTGTTGGAACGAGGCATGTGATACGGCGTTGGAAAGCTTTGAAATAGGCGCAACATTCATATGTTGGGCATTTGTTGAGATTCCTCCCGGTTTTAAATGAATTTTGAAAACGATGTGGCGGCCGACGATTGGCAGCGAGCGTATTTTCGTGAATTTTTCCAAACTGCTCGTCGGAACAATGCAAATGATACAACGTTGGACAGATATCAACGAGGCACAACATTTTCATGTAGAACACTCTCTCTAATTCCTTACGATTTAAGAGCGATTTTGAAATTACCGAAATGCGGACACTCTGTTTTTTGCGTGAACCGCATCAGACAGATGAATGCACTGCTTCAGACGGAAAACCGCATTGCATCCTATGGGCAAGCGAACTACACTGGTTCTCTTGTCGAACGTAAATTTTCTAAGACGATAATGTGAGGTGCACTTCACATTAGGCGTAAGTGAACCGCTGCGCTATAGAGAAGTGAACATCATTACTTTTTGTGTCGTTCTGTACACTTACGAGATGGACAACATCACACAGCCGACCGCACTGCTTCAGATTGAAAACTGCACTGCATCAAAGGGCCAAGTGGACTACATGATTTCTTTTGTCCTCTCTCTAACTTATATTTTGTGAACGAGAGTTGACTATAGAGACGAGGACAAGTGAACCACATCAATTTGCAAAGGGCACCACCAAGGGTTTGTCGATGAGCGGCATCATTTTTTAACAAATTATAAACTATGCCATACAAATTTGCAACAAAAAAAACAACTCCTCCAAAAATAATAGAATGTGAACTCCTGTTTACATTTGTTCACAATGTGAACCACAATGAGGTTTACAATGAACGGAACATATTTATAAAAAACAAGGGAACTTGCACGTCACAAGTACACAAAAAACATGAACCACATAAGGAGACAAACCTCACCTTGAGCATCCTCGGTCAACTATGCATTGCACTTCAAATCTAAACAGATAGTAAAAAATTATGAACTACAGTGGGTTAGCCCCAATCGAGCTCCATGACCTCCAACTCCGAACTAAACTCAGGCGTCCACTCTGTTCTTTCTTGGGGAGGTTTAGCCGCCATCCTCATGCATCCTCGTGCACTCTCACATACTGGGTGGCACACGACGACAAGTTGTGCGCGAGCAAACTACAGTTCAATGGGCTGGCTGCATGAACATGCATGCCAAACTGCATGCTGAAATTTAAAGGTTCCCTCGGGGTGCTCCTGTGTAACTCATATTCTGGTGATGCGGTTACTTTTTTCAGTGAACCGTGCACTGCATGTAAGTAGGTGGAGCACTGCTTCAATCTCCCAAGGTATACAAATTGCATTTTTTCATCAGCGCATGGAGAACTGCAAGAAAGCAAGATGGAACCCGGGCTGACGAAGGTCGCCTTTTCGTCATCGTCAAATACGTTGGGTGCCGGTGGTGCCCAGATCTGGCGCCGGCCATTCGCGGGGTGGCGTTGGGACGATTCCGGCAGCCGTCAGCCACGGATCCAGGCCAGAACCAGCGCGACGTCAGCCACGGATCCAGGACGGAACCAGCACGAGGAGGGGGTCGTCGTTGATGCTCGGGGAAGAGGGGGTGAAGCAGGTGGAGGGAGGGGTGTGCCTTGGCTACGCAGTGGTGGCAGGAAGTCAACAGCACACGGCGATTGTGGACTTCACGGTTGCGGTCGCCGGACTCCAGGGAGGCTGCCAGGGGACACGCCGGACGCCACCTTCAGCCAGTCCGTGGCGCGCCGCACCGGCCGCTCCGGACATTGCTGGTTGCTGCCAGAGGGGATGGGGCGCCCGCATGCGCACACCGTGGGACATGCCAACAAGGGCGGCAGGGGAGCAGGCAACCCTTCATCAGGGACTGGAGGCACGAAAGGGAGGCAATGGACGCAGCATGATCTGTGCTTGGCGACCTCAATGCAGTGGTCTCCGGGTGCACACGGACGTGGCGAGCCACTGCAGATGCAGACCGTGGGGTCCAAGGGGGGCCGAGATCTGGTGGGAGTGCTGGCCATGGGCCGAGATCCGTTGGGGAGGGAGGTCGCGGTCACCGTGGGTGTTACGCTAGACGCAACCGAGGATAGCGGCGCACTGGCCGACAGCAGGCCGGGTTGGCAGTGTGCGGGTGGATTTGGGGGTGGAGTGGGGTGTGGTGGGTATGAGGCCAGATGAGAGCTCAGGGGAGGGAGTTGGCTAGGGGCTAGGAGTGGGTGGGGAGGAAGGGAGCTAGGGAGGCTGGGGAGTTGGCCGTGGGTGGAGTTGTAGCTGTTCGGGGAGGGGGTTCGTGGTGAGGATTGTTGGGGCGTGGAGGAAGATGAGGTCATGGGGGGGAGAGAGGAGTGGGTCGGGCAAACGCAGAGAGGCGGAGGTGAAAGTAACGCGGGGCATTTTTCGGAATGGACGGATGGAGGTGTTGTAAGAATAAGCGTAAAGATGTTAGAATAAACTTTTAAGGGGTGGTGTTAGAATAGACCCATCATATATATATACATATGAGGACAAATGTTTCGTACGACCGGGTGTAGTTACTCCCACTTTTGTTTCACATGTTATAGATAGTATCTATCATATCGAAGTATATGCACGCGTAGTATGTAGTATATAACAATGTTTAGGTAGTTTATATACTACTTTTTAGGTAATATGTATCATATTTTGAGCATACTTTTTTTTACCTACAAATATATATATGTATTTCATAAATCTAATAAAAATTACGGGCTCCCTTACAATTTTTTTAAATAACTCACTTTGAACTATCTTAGATATAGTATATGAACATACTAAAAATGATAGGGTAGTATATATACTATCAGAAGGTAGTATATGAGACGTGGATGTAACTACACACGATCGTAGGATATATATATATATATATATATATATATATATATATATATATATATATATATATATATATATATATATATATATATATATATATATATATAAAGGACAGTAAAACCGAGCCTAAAGCAAGGCTTCTCAGCGATTCACGTTTTTATCCGTCCGTTTTCACGATTTGGGTGTTTTTGGTCGTTGGATCTGTGTCTAAAGCGAACTGTCTCGCACACGTGTGGTATATACTGGGCCTACTGTCCTATGGACAGCTGCTCCACAGGGCGAAACGACGCCATGTGGTTAACTAGGCCGTAGGCCAGCCCATTCTGGGTGATCGTTCGCTCCACTCTGACCTCTCCAACGTATCTATAATTTTTTATTATTCCATGCTGTTATATTTTCATTCTTCGATGTTTTACAATCATTTTATAGAAACTTTATATCATTTTTTGGAACTAACCTATTGACATAGTGCCAAGTGCCAGTTGCTGTTTTTTGCTTGTTTTTTACTTCGCAGAATATCAGTACCAAACGAAGTCGAATCGCGATGGAACTTTTTGGAAACTTTTTTGGACCAGAAGAAAGCCAGTGGGACAAAGAAGCACCCGGGAATAGGCCCAGGGGGCCCACAAGACACCAGGGCACACCAGAGCCCCGCGGCGCGCCCTGGTGGGTTGTGGTGGCCTCGGGACCCCCTCCACCGCCTCTGAGCACTATAAATACCCAAATATTCTAGAAACCCTAGAGGAGTCGACGAAAAATACTTCCAGCCGGCGCAAGTTCCAGAACCGCGAGATCCAATCTAACACCATCACGGAGGGGTTCATCATCCTCATTGATACCTCTTCGATGATGCATGAGTAGTCCATCATAGACCTACGGGTCCGTAGGCAGTAGCTAGATGGATTTCTCTCTCTCTCTTTTGATTCTCAATACAATGGTCTCTTGGAGATCTATTTGATGTAATGACTTTTTGAGGTGTGTTTGTTGGGATCCGATGAATTTTGTGTTCATGATCAGTTTCTATCCATGAATATTATTTGAGTCTTCTTTGATCTCTTATATGCATGATTACTTATAGACTCGTATTTATTCTTCGAATCTTTGGTTTAGTTAGGCCAACTAGATGAAATTTTCTTTTCATGGGAAGAGGTGCTTTGTGATGGGTTCAATCTTGCGGTGTCCTCTCCCAGTGACAGAAGGGGCAGCGAGGCACGCATGTATCGTTGCTATTAAGGATAACAAGATGGGGTCTATTCCTACATGAATAGATCTTGTTTACATCATGTCACCATTATTATTGCATTACTCCGTTTTTCCATGAACTTAATACACTAGATGCATGTTGGATAACGGTCGATGTGTGGAGTAATAGTAGTAGATGCAGAATCGTTTCGGTCTACTAATCTTGGGCATGATGCCTATATAACGATCATCGCCTTGGATATCGTCATGATTATTTGATCTTCTATCAATTGCCGAACAGTAATTTGTTTACCCATTGTGTGCTATACTCATGAGAGAAGCCACTAGTGAAACCTACGGCCCCCGGGTCTACTTTTCCAACATATTGCTTTCCGATCTATCTTTTGCCGCTTTTGTTTTCAGATTTATTATTCCGAAAACCCAAAAATACCTTGCTGCACTTTTTATTTGCCTCTTTTATTTTGTGTTCTTGTGTGATCTATCTATCCAATCTATTACAATCTAATCTATATTTTTACCGTGGAGAGATTGGCAACCTCTCTTACGCGTCGGGTTCCAAGTATTTGTTCTTTGTGTGGAGGTACCGTTTACATAGTGTTGCGTGGTTCTCCGACTGGTTCGATAACCTTGGTTTCATAACTGAGGGAAATTCATACCGTAGCTGTTCTGCATTATCCCTTCCTCTTTGGGGAAATACCGATGCAGTCTCAAGCCATGTCAAAGGAATTTTTGGCACCGTTGCCGGGGAGGAGGTGCGAAAGTAGTCTCCCGTGAACTTGCCAATTTTCGGCACCGTTGTCGGGGAAACATCATCAACATCTATCAGGTTCCTAATGAAAAATCTCATCTCCTTGCAATTACATTATTCGCCATTTGCCTCTCGTTTTAATCTCCCCCACTTCACAAAAATTTGTCATTTTATTCGCCCTCTATTTTCCATTTGCCTTTTTGCTTGTTTGCTATCTTTGCTTGTGTTGCCATGTGCCTTCTATTTGCTTGCATCTTCGCTTGCTAAAAATCTATTGATATGGATCCTCATCCACTTGCTAATCTTTTCAAAAGGCCAAATTATGATGAACCAATTGCTAGTCAGTTGAGTGCACTTGATTATCTCTATGAAGTTTTGTGCGAAAATCATGAATCTGAAAATTTTGATGAAGTGTTGAAAGAAGAAATTTATAAGGTGATTCATGATAGCTCCTTGATTGAAAAGCATGATAGCAATGATGTTACTATAAATTCTATTAATGTCAATTATGTTAATGATATGCAAAACTACAAGCTTGGGGATGATAATTTTGTCATGTCCACTTCTTATTGCAATGATCATGATTGGGGTGATAATGCTTCTTATGATCTTGAAAATTCATTTAAGCCTCATGTTGAATATGTTATTGATAATAATGTTTGCAATAGTATCAAAAGTGGGTTTGGAAGAGCGTCAACTTTAGGTAAAAAGAATCCCACATATTTGGAGAGTGTTCAATCTTATGAAATTTTTGATAAAAGTGGGTTTGGAGAGGTGATAACTTTAGTTGATGATAATCCCACTATTTTGGAAGATGATAAAAACTTTATGCATGTTGATCATAAAGAGAGTATTGTTTATGATAGATATATTGTTGAATTTGATTATGATCCTACATGTAATTATTATGAGAGAGAAAATTATGGTTGTAGAAATTTTCATGATACTAAATTACCTCTCTTCATGTCGAGATTGCTATGTCTCTTTCTTCTTTCTTCCATATGCTAGTTTTTGCTTGCCTTGATAATTTGTTTGCTTATAAAATGCCTATGCATAGTAAGTATGTTATACTTAAGTGTGTTTTCCATATGCTTCATGATGCTCTCTTTGTGTTGCTATTATTATCTTTCATGAGGGCATCATTGAAATCTCAAACCTATCTTAATGGCTATAAAGAAAGAGCTTATTGGGAGGCAACCCAATGAATAAAATTTATTTTTTTCATTTTCTTTCTGTTATTGAGTGTTGACACAATTATTCTACTGTTATGATTGTGTTTTTATGTTTAAATTAGTGTTTGTGCCAAGTAAAGCCTTTAGGATGATTCATAAGATGAGTAGAAACAATGCTGAATCTGAAACAGAAACTTCGACCCCACTGCAAGGATTTTCATTTTTTACTGGAGCGTGATAATGAGCAGAAATTTTAACAAAGTATTGCTATACAAATTCTTTACATTGTCCTAATTTCTCAGAACCTATTATATACTTAAAACGATAGAAAACGAACGGTGGTGATTTGACACTCTAAAATTAAGATGTATCAATGGTGAAGATTAAAGGACACAGATCTATTTTATTACACATCAGGGAAGGACGGGGACACCTTCTTTTTTAGGACACACGGTGCGGCAAGTCGTGGCTAGAAATATGTCTACGTTTGTTCACTTAGGAAAGAAACTTGGAGTTGTAACGTAGCTACACATGATTAAAAAAAGCATAGCTGCACGCGTGCCCGTGTCTGACTAGGACTAGAGTCAAAATAGCTAGAGTTATCAATATACTCCCATATAAACAGTACATAGATTCCAAGAAATATACATCATGCACGTTGCATGTTGCAAACAAATCGTGTCCCATGAACGCATGCATTCCTTTTTCGATGGGTACGTATGCATGCCTTGCATGGGTGTGCAAAATCGATTAGCTATGTATATATGCTTGTTTCATGTAGACTAAATATTTGTCTCTCTTGATTATATAATGAGTCACAGTTTTGAATGATAATATTTTTAAACTTAAATGTAAAAGGCATATATGTGTCATATATTGAGTTGCGCCAAAATCGGACAACATAGATGTCCATCCGATTTAACGCACAGTGCTATATAGCATGTGTGCCAGATTTGCTGATGGACCTTAATTAGTACTATACACCCCATAGGATTAGGAAGCAGGTTCCTACATGCAACTCAAGCATAGGATTCGCAGGACTTCTTATATTATGGGGCCGAAAGAGTATCTTGGAAACAATGATCATCTGATTTAAAAATATGGAATACATTTATTTATAATTTATGAAATAGAAATTTAATACTCCCTTGTGTCAAAATATAAGATTTTTTTGGTATAGACTGAGACAAAAAATGTCTTACATTCCGAGGTAGAGGGAGTAATTTATGTTTAACACGTAAAATATTAAAATTATATTTTCGAAAATAAAGAGAAAAACATCAGCATATGTACATATGCACAAACACTGTCACATATAAAAAGTCTAATAAATAATATTTCCATCGGTCTAAGTTATTTTAAATGTCTCGCCATTAATAGAAACACCGTCTCTAATGGAGTGAATAATCTACCTTGATCAGACATAAAGGAAAATCTAGAGTTTGATCTATTAAGAGTAAAACCACCTCTACTAGCTGTACGACATATTAAAATATTGTTTTCGAGACATTCGTTATATATTAATCTTGGCAATTTTCAATAAAAATACAAAGCAGAAAGATAGTCTGATTGAAACGAGAAGACACGTAAATGCATATAGGCGCATCCAACCGTAAAGAAGAAAAATAAATGTAATATATATAACACCAGTGACGAGATAAAAAGATAAAGAATTATAAAGTTTAGGTAGTATAATTCATCAGTATATGCAAAACATATATTTAGCACGAAAACTTTTAGAACATTTGCCGGTCAAAATATGACATATATAAGAAGATAAGTGAAAAATGGAAAGGGAAAAAGATTAGTATGAAATTGTATTGTTTTACATGGCGACTCTTGCAGTCCTCCGTGCAATGTTGGCATGTTGTGACATAGAAATTCTTTTACTAAAGACCAATTATAATTGATTGGTTGTTTTCATTAAAAATCAACTTATGATTCCACTAGAGGTACATCTAAGTATGTTAAATTATATTCAAAGTAATATATTGTAATAATGTAAACACAACTGCAAGTTAAATGAAACAATAATGACCACACCTGAAATTGATAACATTAGTAAAAGTAATAGGAATGCATAGAAAATATATAGGAAATCTAGCCGCGCAAATGCGCGGGACACACCGCTAGTTTTTAGTGTTATAGAAGTATGGTTAGAGTACAGATTACTACAGACTGTTCTGTTTTTGACAGATTATGTTTTTGTTGCATTGTGTGCTTGTTTTGATGAATCTATGGTTTGTATTGAAGGGTATAAGCCATTGTAAAGTTAAAATAAAGTAGGTATAATACAATAATAAAATATGAATGGGTTTGCAACAGTACTTAGAGTGGTGATTTGCTTTATTATACTAACGGGTCTCACGGGGGTTTTGTTGAGTTTTGTGTGGTTGAAGTTCTCAAGTTTTGGGTGAGATCACGATGGATGAAGGAATAAGGAGTGAAAAGAGCCTAAGCTTAGGGATACTACGGAACCCCCAAGACAATATCCAAGGAGAAACAAGCAACTAAGCTTGGGGATGCCCCGAGTGGCATCCCCTCTTTCTTCTAACGACCATCGGTATTTTACTTGGAGCTATATTTTTATTCGTCACATATCATGAGTTTTCCTTGGAGTCGTCTTGTATTATTTGAGTCTTTGCTTGATTTGCTTTTTAGTTTGTCACAAATATCCTTGCTGGACACACCTATTTGAGAGAGCCAAAATTATGCTATGATTTGTTAGAATTGCTCTATATGCTTCAGTTAAATTTTTTGAGCTATGGAATTGCTCTAGTGCTTCACTTATATCTTTTTGAGCATGGTGTGCTTTAAATTTTCGAAGAAATACTCTCATGCTTCACTTAGATTAATTTGAGAGTTAGTAATTTTTTGAAGAAACACTCTCATGCTTCACTTAGATAAATTTGAGAGTTAGTAAATTTTGAAGAAATTCTCTCATGCTTCACTTATATTATTTTGAGAGATGAAGTTTTTATGCTCATGTTCATCACTTAAATTTATTTGAGCTTGTCAAAAGCAATGGCAATATATGAAACTAGTCCCAAAGTGATAGATATTCAAGAGGGATATAATAAAAACTTTCATGAAGATCATTGGACAAATTAAACTTGATTCCTTATAATAGTTTTGAGACATGATGATAGTGATATGTGAGTCATGTTGGTGAGTAATTATGATTTAGTAAGAATATTGGTGTTAAGGTTTGTGATTCCTTATGCAAGCACGAAAGTCAATAGTTATGCAATGAAATTACATCCTACTTATGGTGCATTATTCGGTGTTAGTTATGCTTAATGCATGTTTATGTGAATTTTCATTTCTTGCTTGGTTGCTTCTCAATCTATTTGCTAGCCTCCACTTGTACTAAGTAGAAATACTACTTTTGCATCCAAAATCTTTAAATCCAGTTTTGCCTTATGAGTCCACCATACCTACATATATGTGGTATTTCCATGCCGTTCTAAGCAAATTTTTATGTGCCATCTCTAATTTTCAAAATGAATTTCCTTTTTGTGTGCTCGTACCGCTCATGAAACGGTAGGGGGTGTCCAATATTTTTCCATGCTAGATGTGTTATTCTCAAGATGAGTGTTTATTCACTTGTCATTGCACGAGAGTACGTCGATAATAGGGATGCCCATTGCCGAAAAACAAATTTACTTTATGTTGTCAAATAATAAATTCCTTGGAAAGTGTTGTTATGGAAGGCAACCGTGGATACGACTAGCCATGGACTGTGAAAGAATGGTGGAAAAAGGAATAAAGTTCATTTATGTTTGGGAACCGCCTATGATGTATCTAGCATGGAAAGTATTGAGAACTACTCGGTCCTTTTCGTTGATAGGAAAGGCATGGCACACAAAATATTTTTCTCTCTCAATTTAAGCTTTGAGCTCTGGCACCTCTACAAATCCCTACTTCCCTCTGCGAAGGGCCTATCTATTTACTTTATGCAATTTTTATTTTTAATTTGAGTCTCCATCTTCTCTTATAAAGCACCAACTAGGGGGCACTATGATCATACTTGTGCATTGGGTGTAGTTAATATTTGAGTGTGTTTCATGAATGGATCAATGATTGAGGATGATGTGCTAGGGATAACTTTCTTTAGTGTTGATATTTTGAAATACATGGTTGCTTGTTGGCATGCTTGAGTATTAAAGTCTTTATGTCAAAACTAGACTATTGCTTTGAACCATCCAAAAGTCCAAATGTCCAAGCTACAAAAAAAAAGAATATGTGATGAACAGGTTAGGCAGCATTCCACAACAAAAATTATGTTTTTATCATTTACCTACTCGAGGACGAGTAGGAATAAAGCTTGGGGATGCCGATACTTCTCCAACGTATCTATAATTTTTGATTGTTCCATGCTATTATATTATCATTCTTGGATGTTTTACAATCATTTTATAGCAACTTTATATCATTTTTTGAGACTAACCTTTTGACATAGTGCCAAGTACCAGTTGCTGTTTTTTGCTTGTTTTTTACTTCGCAGAATATCAATACCAAACGGAGTCCAATCGTGATTAAACTTTTTGGAGATTTTTTTGGACCAGAAGAAAGCCAGTTAGCCAAAGAAGCACCCCAGAGGAGGCCCAGGGGGCCCACAAGACACCAGGGCGTGCCAGAGCCCCCCGGCGCGCCCTGGTAGGTTGTGGTGGCCTCGGGACCCCCCTCCACCGCCTCTGAGCTCTATAAATACCCAAATATTCCAGAAACCCTAGAGGAGTCGATGAAAAATACATCCAGCCGCCGCAAGTTCCAGAACCGCGAGATCCAATCAAGCACCATCACGGAGGGGTTCATCATCCTCATTGGTGCCTCTTCGATGATGCGTGAGTAGTCCACCATAGACCTACATGTCCGTAGGCAGTAGCTAGATGGCTTTCTCTCTCTTTTGATTCTCAATACAATGGTCTCTTGGAGATCTATTTGATGTAATGACTTTTTGCGGTGTGTTTGTTGGGATCTGATGAATTTTGAGTTCATGGTCAATTTCTATCCATGAATTGTAACGTCCAAGTTGCGATCCTATCCTTATTTTTGCACGAGGGCCTCGACAGGGATAGAAGCGGATCTCGTCGTTTCGCAAGAATGGATATCATTACATGTACATGTAAAGAAGAGATGAGTATAAGGAATTGGATTACACTCACCACAAGCTACATCAATATCACATCAATACAACAACATATCCAAACATCATACAAAAGAGCAGGGTCCGACTACTGACGAAAACAAACGATAAAATGGCATCCATCCTTGCTATCCCAGGCTGCCGCCTGGAACCCGTCCTAGACCGATGAAGAAGAAGAAGAAGAACTCCAAATCAAACAAGCATCGCTCTCATGTCAAAGCATCGCATTACCTGTACCTGCAACTGTTGTTGTAGTAATCCGTGAGCCACAGGGACTCAGCAATCTCATTTCCAAGGGTATCAAGACTATTAAAGCTTAATGGGTGAGGTATGGTTAAGTGGTGAGGCTGCAGCAAGCACTAAGCATTTATTTGAGTGGCTAACTTACGAGTACAAGAATAAAGGGGGATGATCGTCGCATAAACACAAGTGAACTAGTAATGATCTCTAAGAGATCCTGAACACCTACTTACGAGCAAACATAACCCCACCATGTTCTCTCTCGATTCAGAAATCACGAGAAGAGACAGTCACGGTTACGCACACGGTTGGTGTATTTTATTTGAGTTTATTTCAAGTTTGCTATGACCGGGTGTTAAACAAAGTTTCCAAGTTGCCACGTAACCGCGGGCACGGCTTTCCGAAAGATTTAACCCTGCAGTGGTGCTCCAACTCATCCATCACAAACTAACCACACGCCGCGGGAATAACCTCGACCACGAATCCCGTGATCTCCTAGGAAATTCCGTAGGAAAACCTTAACCTCAAGATAGCCCAAAGTATTCTCGGAATTCTGCGCACAAGACGTTCGAGAAAGGTAAAACAAATCCAGCGAGGCCTCCCGGTGAGCCATATCCGTATCTAGAGCCCCGCGCTCTCTATCTACGGGCATCTTCCGTCTATGCGAAGTGGACAGTAGCCTGAAAATGCCTCGAGTTGCCCCGAGGTGGCACCGCCGACTGCTAGGTAGGTGGACCAACACTCATGAGGAGCACTGGCCCGGGTTTGTTGATTAAAGATCCGCGGGTGCAGGCGGGTCCCTATGCAATTTTATTAGTTATTAGGCAAATGGTAAAACCAATGTTGGGCCTTGCGAGACGAGTTTTATCTCAAAACGAAAATCAAGGGGGTGCCCATAACAACCCCAAGCATGTTAGGAGCGCAAAATATGGAACATAACACCGGTACACAAGTAACTACAGCGGCAAAAGTGGAATAAAACACCGAGCAAAAGGCCAAGCCATCCACCTTTACCAAGTATATATGTGCATTAAATTAAATAGCAATAATATTGTGATATAACAAAAAAGGATATCCATGTTGGCACATGGGATGTGGAGGGGTTAGAGGCTTTTCATGGCAATTTGGGAGGCTTGACAAACAGGTGGTAGGTAGCGAGAGAGCGATAGCAACGAGACAACTAGCATGGCAATGTTAGTAATGGTATCCAGGGAAATGGTCATCTTGCCTGAGATCCCGCTTGGAAGAAGAACGAGTCCATGAAAAAGACGAGCCAACGTAGTCGAACGAATCCTCACACTCTGAACGCTTTCGGAACTCTATCAAGAAGAAGCAATCCGAAAACAACAATCAACACATGATAAACTCCATAACATATGCAAAGCATGATGCACAATCAAATATGATGCAAGTTATGCATGACATGACAATGCACAACAAGCAAAGACTACACATTAATTGAAGCACAATATGAACGAGTTGCATATTGACGAAACTCCACATTTGAATTATTTAGTTCACTCTCGTTAGGTACACGACAATATTAAATGTTATTAAACATGGCAAGAGGTGAAGCATAATGAAACTACACTATCTAGCCATCTTAAATGAGGTCGGAAACAACTTATAGCATTTCCGAAACGACCCCATATGCAAAGAGCACAATGATATTCTACTCGTCAGTCTAAGCGTTTTACATATATAGAACGTTTGAAACGGAGCTACGGTCTAAAAGATATGACCATCACAAGATAATATGCCATAAATGTAAAATGCATGCAAACATCAACCATAAACATCTCAAATCATGGATTCAACAAGATATTATTAAACTACATGAGATTCTATGCAAGTTTCATGCAGGATATGCTCAAAACGGAGTTACGGTTCAACCACAACAACCAACACAAGTTTTATTTGAAATCTGCCCAAAACAGCAACATAGCATATTGCACACATGAAAACAACAAGCTACAAGATTTTAAAATGCACAAACTAAGCATGGGGCAGTAGCATATAACACACACTTCATTTCATCTTCACATTTCACACTCAAAAGAGTCATGGATCACATGGTAGGAAGCTCACAACATGGCAATAAAATATAGCAGATTAGGACTTAGTGAAAATAACAGTTTTTAGCATAGCAGATTTTCATGGAGGCATATTGGCAGCAGTAAAACTATATGCTACAGGTAATATATATTGGCACGAAACTTGACAGAATGGTAGTAGACATGATGCACTAGAATTCATTTCATGGTGGCAAGGTATAATTATGCATAGAATCATGGCTAGCATCAACACAATATGGCATTATGAAGAAAACAGATTCTCAGACTTGGTGAAAATTAGACTAGACATGAGCAGCAGTTTTTAACAGATTGACATGTTGGACAATGAATATAACTATGATGTGAATCCTATACATGGCATCGAAAGACACAACCTGGTAGACAACAACATGCTTAACAAAAGACTCCTTGGGAGCAACCACAAAAGAGTCCTAGAACACGAGCAAATCACATGGCAACATGACAACAAAATAACAGTTTTCAGACTTAGAAATAGTTTAGCATCTCAAAACAGCAATATTTTTATGGCATGTTGGCTACAAGAAAATATCACCTAAACATGGATTTCTATAGCAAGCAAAATTACCAGGGCCTAGCACACATTTCCAAGGGCATATCTCATGTTCAAAATTATTTCATATCATGCATTGATTAAATCACATGAAAATAACAAAAGGGCATCATAGCAAAATAACATGCACACAAAATTGCTCAAATGACAAAACTAATTGCACAGATAAATTCTATGGATTTTTCAACCCCGAAAACAAATATAATATGTGGGTTTTTACAATAAAACAAATGACACAACATTTATGCGAGATTAAGACATAAACCATTTTAGCAAGTAATTTATGCAAATTAAATGCATACATCACATCAAACATTTTTAACACGCATGAAAAAGCGATACAATTAATCTACACATTTTCCATATATGGTTTGATTAAATCCGGATGCACGCTTAAATATTTATGCGCAATGCAAATCATGAAAATTATGCAAATTAACAGAAAATGGCATGTTGAACATTTTTATCATTTGCGGAAACGGAATATTGCGAATCTACACGAAATTCTACACATTTTACATATATAAAAAAAATTATCTGGTGTACGGTTAATTATTAATGAGCAATGCAAACAATGACATTTTTCTGTAATTAAAAAAAATGTCCTAATTAATTAGGGAAATTCACAACGCATGGAAAAATACTCATGGGCCAAAACTAAACAGGATATGGCCTACACAGGCATATGTGCGCAACATATCAATACTACGCCCAGGGCACAATATAGGGGCACACGAGGGACTGTCCAGTGGGCTCACCCAAGTCAACATGGGCCGACGGTTGAGGCGTCCTAGCAGGCCGGCGGATCTGGCCAACGGCGCTAGGCCTGGGGCGGCAGAGGCCCACGACGGAGCTGGCAAGGCCCGAGCGCGGTCAACGGGCGAGCGGGCGCTCGTCCTGCTCGATCCCGATCGGGACGATGCAGGGAGCGCCACGGGGGCACCGGCAACTGACGCGGCGGCCGGCGAGGCATGAAGGCGGGCCGGGGAAGGCGCGGGGGCGCGGATCCAGACCCGGGTGTCCAGATCCCGCTGGAGTCGGGGTCGGAGCAAGGCGGCGGCACGACGGGCTTGACGTGGAGGCGGGCGTCCATGGCGGCGGAGAGACGGAGCTTGTAGGGAGGCGAGGCGATGCGCCGGCGAGGGGTCCAGCGGTGGGGCACGGCGCGGGGCGGCGCGGTGGTCCGGCGAGGCGGCATAGGCCAAGGCATTCGGCGCCATGGGAGCCGCAGGAGCTCGGGCTGAGCGAGCGGCAGATGCGGGCGCCCCGGCGGCGGTGCGGTCCTGTTCGGGCCCGGGGCGGGCCCGCGATGGGCCTGGCGGGCTGGCATTGCTGGGAGGAGAGAGGAGGCTGGGGGCACGGTTTTCGAGGCAAGCTTAGGGTTTGTCCCGATTTGGACAGCTAGGTGTCCATTTATAGCAAAATGGGGCTAGGGTTAGCTGATTTCTTCCTTTTTCGGACCGTCGGATCTCGATCAGGCGGTCTGAAATGGAGGGGTAGGCTAGGTGGGTCTAATGGGCTGTGTAGAGCCATGGGGTGAGATGAGAGAGAGGTCGTGCGGCCCGACACAAGATTTTTAAACCGCGAAAATGTCCGACAAATAAAACGATGACAGTGCCTCTACGGTCGACTGTTCGGGTATCAAACGACCTCTGATTGCGACGAAATTTGACACGCGGTGTACCTACAATATAACAAGACCGCACGCCAAGTTTTGACCCAATCCGAGAATTTTTTTTGTGCACTTTTGAAAACAATATTTTTATCGATGCCATGGGCACGTGCGTGTGTGGTTGGTCTCGAAACGGTCACCGACGAGAACGGAGAGAACCGGCAACTACGAATGCATGCAAATTTTTAAAAAACGAGTGACGATGCTGTGCAGATGATGCGATGATGAATGCGACAACCAAACGGATCACACGACGAGAATGGAAATAAAAGGGGAATCTTCCAGAGCGTCGGTCTCGGGCTGTTACAACTCTCCTCCACTAACAAGAGATCTCGACTCGAGATCTTAGAATGATAAGGGGAAGAGAAAGGGGAATGGCAGAGGTAAAACTTAGTTGCTTCTTTGACAAACGAGTGAAAGCAATGAATCTTGAAGGTTGCAAAGAGATGAAGAATGACACGAGAGACAAGCAAGAATTCACAAGAAATTTGGGCAGCACTTCGGTTGAAAAGAGAGGCAAACTTGATATGATGGAAAGAACTTTAGAAGAGAACACAACACTCCGGTTGCTTGGATAGCAGGGAAGGAACATGAACTTGACAACCCGAGATGAAGGGATGAATAGAGCAACATCACAATGCCTCCGGAACAAAAGAATAGAAGCTAGATCGTTGGAAAGGAGAGGACAAGGAGAAACATGACAACTTACGCCACCATTGAATTTGGAAAGCAACTTTACAAGGAAGGATGGAACGGAGTTGTTGAAACATCAACAACAAAAAGAATAAGCACGTTGTAGGCTTATGGAAAATATCTCAAAATAATGAGGTGATAACCGGCCACAAACGGAAACAATTGATTGCTTGGGAGTAACAAGAGATGAAAACTTCTTTCACCAAGAGGAGAAGGAGAAAACTTAGATCGTTGATAAACACCATGATAGCAACAATCCTTAGGAAATGCTTTAGGTAAAATCCAATCCAAGCTTGCTCCAATGAGGAAGATAATGGGTTTACATATCTCATTCTTGTCAACCACTCTTCGAGACTCCTCATGAATCAAGAATGCTATAGAACAATC
Source organism: Elymus sibiricus (assembly GCA_039707655.1). Taxonomy (NCBI): domain Eukaryota; kingdom Viridiplantae; phylum Streptophyta; class Magnoliopsida; order Poales; family Poaceae; genus Elymus; species Elymus sibiricus. The sequence continues at coordinate 210,803,124 of CM077665.1, read as the reverse complement.
TCAAAAGATAAGGGAGAAAGAATTGCACTTTGAAATGCAAGATAAAGAATACTTGAGCTACTCCAACAAGAATATTAAAGAACACTTCGAGAAGTAATTAAATCCTTGAAGAACCACCACGAGGACCTCCTTATACGAAACATTGATCAAAAGAAATGAAGGTTGAAAAGGATAGATTATGACGTTGCAAGATTTTGATGAAGCTTCGCGATGAGATACTTGAGAAAACTTGGAACTCCGGAAAAGAAAAGATGAAACACTTAGAACCAAGAATTTGATATCATGAACAACTCCAAAAGAAGGATTGAAAACACCTTGATGAAACAAGAATAAGAATTATGTTATGCTTATCCTTCATCAAGTTTAATTGATGACAAGCAACGGATTTGGCATACTACTTATTCTTCTTAAAAAGATTGGAGAGAGAGATAGAGCACAAACTTGAAGAAGTCTTGAACGAAACACCGGTAAGAATTTGAAATGAATGAGAGATACTAAGAATGAATGGAGATACATGAGAACGAAGAGATCCTAATCCGTCTACCAGAATCAGAATGAGACACTGGGATAATTGAGATACGAACGAAGGAACAACAATTGAGAAGAATTTGAGATCGAAAGCTGAAAGCTGAGAACGACGAAATCTTCAAAAATGATGGCCTTCGGAGGATCGAGAAATGAAAACAACTCTGAAATGCACCAGATAGATATTGGGGAATTACTCATGATCGAAAACAATTTGAGAGGATAGCACGAAGCTGAGATGACGAATCTTCAAAAGAACTGACAAGGATTTAAGAGAAACTCTTCTTCGGTCTTCAACGTTGATAATGATGACGAGAAACACCATCAAGAATTACTGATCCACTCCGGAATAAAAATAAATAATGGTTGAGGCAACGATCTTCGAGAGGGAATATGACTGATGAAATCATTCTTACGTCATATTTGAAAAGAGCTAGAGGACATCTCTGGAAAGATTAAAAGAGCCAGGTAAGATCCTGGGGGAAAACATGTGGGTTATGGGCCCACTCAAAGAGAACACCGTTGAAATGATTGCTTAGGAAGAGAGATTGCACCGGTACGAATGAAAACTTGATGAGGTGAGAACCTCGAAATAATTTCAGAGGATCTGAATGGAAATGAAAGTCTTCTGAGATATCTTGCCACTCCGGATATAACAAAGAGAGATGACTAAACAAGAGAGGCTTGGATAAGAATTTCCAACACGAGAAAGCATTTAGCGACTGAAAAGGATATGATGAACACCGGGAGCTTGCATTGAATCCACCGTGGAAGAAAACTAGAATGAAGAACTACTAACTTGAAACCCCCAAGAATCTTCACAATGAATCACCGGATACAACACGGAAGAGAAGCTAGCGGAAGCATCACATGAATAGAAAAGGCACTTGAATGAGAATTTAATCTTTGAAAGAAAAGGGCGGGAGGGTGGGAAAAACAAAGACAACATGAGACAAATGAGACGCACTCCGTAAAGGAATATGAGGATTGATCTTGCAAATATTGAAATACGATTGAATTCACTTGAAGAGAAGCACTCCGGATGGAAAAGACTTGACATGACAATTGATTGAGCAAAAGGATTAATACTCCCATAGGAATATGAGAACTCCACTTAGGAAAGATATGAAATCACCACTTGACATCGAAGCAACTCGAATTACCATACTCCAACAAAGCAAATGATACAGCTGGCAAATTAAGCCAGAACAAATACATAACCCATTATGCATTTGCTGGAAGGATAATCCTAGGTAACTACTTGAATTCCCACCTAAGAACTTCCGAAATCTTTCTGGTTATGCAATCTGGTCCAACGGATACACGGATAAATTACTGAGTAAACACTCAACTCCTAGCAATAATACTACCCACCGTGTATCACATCCGTCAACACAAAACCAGAGAAACCTCGGAAACTCATCTACCTCAGACCCTCGTAATCACAACGATACTAAAGATGGCAGTACATGTGATCCCGCTCCCCAGTACTGGGTGCCGCCACACTCTTCGCACCACAAATAGTATTGAAGCAATTTCGAACATCCGCGTTCTGAGATACTAAGGAAACTGAACGATAGCGATGTGTCAAGAACCCCTTGGAGCTCAACTCCCCGGGTCCAATTCATACATAGGGGAGGCACCAAGAACAGAGTTCCGGTCACATCGACATCATAGAGGTTCCAAAATACACGCGTGATCCTAAAAAATTTGAGTGAGAAGAGGGCAGAATTAAAACCCCTATGTCATGATTCCTCACGAGAGTATAGAAGAGGAGTAAAAAGAATCCTACTCCCCGATATATAACTAGACTCAAAATAGTTTTTTTCACTAGACTCGACTCGGCCAAGTTCGATCAATCAAGGGGCTCCTAGGTCGGTACAGGCTCTGATACCAACTTGTAACGTCCAAGATGCGATCCTATCCTTATTTTGGCACGAGGGCCTCGACAGGGATAGAAGGGCATCTCGTCGTTTCGCAAGTATGGATATCATTACAAGTACATGTAAAGAAGAGATGAGTATATGGAATTGGCTTACACTTGCCACAAGCTACATCAATATCACATCAATACAACAACATATCCAAACATCATACAGAAGAGCAGGGTCCGACTACAGACGAAAACAAACGATAAAATGGCATCCATCCTTACTATCCCAGGCTGCCGCCTGGAACCCATCCTAGATCGATGATGAAGAAGAAGAAGAACTCCAAATCAAACAAGCATCGCTCTCACGTCAAAGCATCGCATTACCTGTACCTGCAACTGTTGTTGTAGTAATCTGTGAGCCACAGGGACTCAACAATCTCATTTCCAAGTGTATCAAGACTATTAAAGCTTAATGGCTGAGGTATGGTTAAGTGGTGAGGCTGCAGCAAGCACTAAGCATTTATTTGAGTCGCTAACTTACGAGTACAAGAATAAAGGGGGATGATCGTCGCATAAACGGACGTGAACTAGTAATGATCTCTAAGAGATCCTGAACACCTACTTACGAACAAACATAACCCCACCGTGTTCTCTCTCAGTTCAGAAATCACGAGAAGAGACAATCACGGTTACGCACACGGTTGGTGTAGTTTATTTGAGTTTACTTCAAGTTTGTTATGACCGGGTTTTAACAAAGTTTCCAAGTTGCCACGTAACCGCGGGCACGGCTTTGCGAAAGATTTAACCCTGCAGGGGTGCTCCAACTAATCCATCACAAACTAACTACACACCGCGGGAATAACCTCGACCACGAATCCCGTGATCTCCTAGGAAATTCCGTAGGAAAACCTCAACCTCGAGATAGCCCAAAGTATTCTCGGAATTCCGTGCACAAGATGTTCGAGAAAGGTAAAACAAATCCAACAAGGCCTCCCGGTGAGCTAGATCCGCATCTAGAGCCGCGCGCTCTCTATCTACGGGCATCAACCGTCTATGCGAAGTGGACGATAGCCTGAAAATGCCTCGAGTTACCCCGAGGTGGCACCGCCGACTGCTAGGTAGGTGGGCCAGCACTCATGAGCAGCACTGGCCCGGGTTTGTTGATTAAAGATCCGCGGGTGCCGACGGGTCCCTATGCAATTTTATTAGTTCTTAGGCAAATGGTAAATCCAATGTTGGGCCTTGCGAGATGAGTTTTATCCCAAAACAAAAATCAAGGGGGTCCCCATAACAACCCCGAGCATGTTAGGAGCGCAAAATATGGAACATAACACCGGTACACAAGTAACTAGGGCGGCAAAAGTGGAACAAAATACCGAGCAAAAGGCCAAGCCTTCCACCTTTTACCAAGTATATATGTGCATTAAATTAAATAGCAATAATATTGTGATATAACAAAAAAGGATATCCATGTTGGCACATGGAAACATTGCACCTGCAACTAGCAACGCTATAAGAGGGGCTGAGCAAGCGGTAACATAGCCAAACAATGGTTTGCTGGGATGTGGAGGGGTTAGAGGCTTTTCATGGCAATTTGGGAGGCTTGAAAAATAGGTGGTAGGTAGCGAGATAGCGATAGCAACGATACAACTAGCATGGCAATGATAGTAATGGTATCCAGGGAAATGGTCATCTTGCCTGAGATCCCGCTTAGAAGAAGAACGAGTCCATGAAGAAGACGAGCCAACGTAGTCGAACGAATCCTCACACTCCTAACGCTTTTGGAACACTATCGAGAAGAAGCAATCCGAAAACAACAATCAACACATGATAAACTCCATAACATATGCAAAGCATGATTCACAATCAAATATGATGCAAGTTATGCATGACATGACAATGCACAACAAGCAAAGACTACACATTAAGTGAAGCTCAATATGAACGAGTTGCATATTGACGAAACTCCACATTTGAATTATTTAGTTCACTCTCGTTAGGTACATGACAATATTAAATGTTATTAAACATGGCAAGAGGTGAAGCATAATGAAACTACACTATCTAGGCATCTTAAATGAGGTCAGAAACAACTTATAGCATTTCCGAAACGACCCCATATGCAAATTATAAGTTTGGTCCAGATCTAAACTAACCATGTTTTATATTTATTAAACAGGGAAATAAAGTGCACATTGATATTCTACTAATCATTCTAAACGTTTTACATATATAGAACGTTTGAAACGGAGCTACGGTCTAAAAGATATGACCATCACAAGATAATATGCCATGAATGTAAAATGCATGCAAACATCAACCTTAAACATCTCAAATCATGGATTCAACAAGATATTATGAAACTACATGAGATTCTAAGCAAATTTCATATAGGACATGCTGAAAACGGAGTTACGGTTCAACCACAATAACCAACACAAGTTTTATTTGAAATCTGCCCAAAACAGGAACATAGCATATTGCACACATGAAAACAACAAGCTACAAGATTTGAAAATGCACAAACTAAGCATGGGGCAGTAGCATATAACACACACTTCATTTCATCTTCACATTTCACACTCAAAAGAGTCATGGATCACATGGTAGGAAGCTCACAACATGGCAATAAAATATAGCAGATTAGGACTTAGTGAAAATAACAGTTTTTAGCATAGCAGATTTTCATGAAGGCATATTGGCAGCTGTAAAACTATATGCTACAGGTCGTATATTGGCATGAAACTTGACAGCATGGTAGTAGACATGATGCACTACAATTCATTTCATGGTGGCAAGGTATAATTATGCATAGAATCATGGATAGCATCAACACAATATGTCATTATGAAGAAAACAGATTCTCAGACTTAGTGAAAATTAGACTAGACATGAGCAGCAGTTTTTAACAGATTGAAAATTAGACTAGACATGAGCAGCAGTTTTTAACAGATTGACATGTTGGACAATCAATATAACTATGATGCAAATCCTATACATGGCATCGAAAGACACAACCTGGTAGACAACAACATGCTTGACAAAAGACTCCTTGGGAGCAACCACAAAAGAGTCCTAGAACACTAGCAAATCACATGGCAACATGACAACAAAATAACAGTTTTTAGAAATATTTTTTATGGCATGTTGGCTACAAGAAAATAGCACCTAAACATGGATTTCTATAGCAACCAAAATTACCAGGGCCTAGCACAAATGTCCAAGGGCATATCTCATGTTCAAAATTATTTCATATCATGCATGGATTAAATCACACGAAAATAACAAAAGGTCATCATTGCAAAATAACATGCACACAAAATTGCTCAAATGACAAAACTAATTGCACAGATAAATTCTATGGATTTTTCTACCCGAAAACCTATATAATATGTGGATTTTTACAATAAAACAAATGACACAACATTTATGCGAAATTAGAACATAAACCGTTTTAGCAAGTAATTTATGCAAATTAAATGCAAACATCACATCAAACATTTTTAACACGCATGAAAAAGCGATACAATTAATCTACACATTTTCCATATATGGTTTGATTAAATCCGAATGCACGCTTAAATATTTATGCACAACGCAAATCATGACAATTATGCAAATTAACCGAAAATGGCATGTTGAACATTTTTATCATTTGCGGAAATGTAATGTTGCGAATCTACACGAAATTCTACACATTTTACATATATAAAACATCTTTATCCGGTGCACGGTTAATTATTAATGAGAAATGCAAACAATGACATTTTTCTGTAATTAAAAAAATGTCCTGATTAATTAGGGGAAATTCGCAACGCAGGAAAAAAATACTCATGGGCTGAAACTAAACAGGATATGGGCTACACAGGCATATGGGCGCAACATATCAATACTACGCCCAGGGCACAATATAGGTGCATAGGAGGGACTGTCCAGTGGGCTCACCCAAGTCAACATGGGCCGACGGTTGAGGCGTCCTGGCAGGCCGGCGGATCTGGCCAACGACGCTGGGCTTGGGGCGGCAGAGGCCCACGGCGGAGCTGGCGAGGCCCGAGCACAGTCAACGGGCGAGCGGGCGCTCGTCCTGCTCGATCCCGATCGGGACGATGCAGGGAGCGCCACGGCGGCACCGGCAACTGACGCGGCGGCCGGCGAGGCATGAAGGTGGGCCGGGGAAGGCGCGGGGGCGCGGATCTAGACCCGGGCGTCCGGATCCCGCCGGAGTCGGGGTCGGGGCAAGGCGGCGGCGCGACGAGCTTGACGTGGAGGCGGGCGTCCATGGCGGCGGAGCGACAGAGCTTGCAGGGAGGCGAGGCGATGCGCCGGCGAGGGGTCCCACGGCGGGGCACGGTGCGGAGCGGAGCGGTGGTCCGGCGAGGCGGCATCGACCAAGACGTTCGGCGCCATGGGAGCCGCGGGAGCTCGGGTGGAGCAAGCGGCGGATGCGGGCGCCCCGGCGACGGCGCGGTCCTGTTCGGGCCCGCGATGGGCCGGCGGGCCGGCGGCGCTGGGAGGAGAGAGGAGGCTGGGGGCACGGTTTTCGAGGCAAGTTTAGGGTTTGTCCCGATTTAGACGGCTAGGGGTCCATTTATAGCAAAATGGGGCTAGGGTTAGCTGATTTATCCGTTTTCGGACCGTCGGATTTCGATCGGGCGGTCCAAAACGGAGGGGTAGGCTAGGTGGGTCTAATGGGCTGTGTAGAGCCATTGGGGTGAGATGAGATAGAGGTGGTGCGCCCCGGCAAAAGATTTTTAAACCGCGAAAACGTCTGATAAATAAACCGATGACGGTGCCGCTACGGTCGACCGTTCGGGTATCAAACGACCTCTGATTGCGACGAAATTTGACAGGCGGTCTACCTACAATATAACAAGACCGCACACCAAGTTTTGACCCAATACGAGAATATTTTTCGTGCACTTTTAAAAAAAATATTTTTATCGATGTCGCGGGCACGTGCGTGTGTGGTTGGTTTATATGCATGAATATTATTTGAGTCTTCTTTGATCGCTTATATGCATGATTACTTATATGCTCGTATTTCTTCTTCGAATCTTTGGTTTAGTTAGGCCAACTAGATCGATTTTTCTTGCCATGGGAAGAGGTGCTTTGTGATGGGTTCGATCTTGCGGTGTCCTCTCCGAGTGACAGAAGGGGCAGCAAGTCACGCATTTATCGTTGCTATTAAGGATAACAAGATGGGGTGTATTCCTACATGAATAGATCTTGTCTACATCATGCGACCATTCTTTTGTTTTCAGATTTATTATTCCAAAAACCCAAAAATACCTTGCTGCACTTTTTACTTGCCTCTTTTATTTTGTGTTCTTGTGCGATCTATCTATCCAATCTATTACAATCTAATGTATCGTTTTACTCTCTTACGCGTCGGGTTGCAAGTATTTGTTCTTTGTGTGCATGTACCGTTTATATAGTGTTGCGTGGTTCTCCTACTGGTTCGATAACCTTGGTTTCATAACTGAGGGAAATACTTACCGTAGTTGTGCTGCATCATCCCTTCCTCTTTGTGGAAATACTGACGCAGTCTCAAGCCACGTTAGGGGATCAGTGAGGGGATAGGTGAGTGGACCCATCCCTCGTAGTTCTACCGACCTCTCGTCTCTGGCGACCCCAACCTTGGGCGGATCCTAGGTCCACCGCCGCTACTGGCTCACATGTCCTCCAACCTGAAGGTGTCCGAGTCTTCTCCCAATTTCATCCCTTTTCTCCACACCAATGGAAATCCTAGGCCAATCGTTGCCTATTGTTCCTCTCGCCAACGGGGAAGAAAGGTAGTCCTACTCTCACATGTTGGTCGACTGTCAGATTACGGGAGACCGACTACAATCAGTCATGTGGGTGTTCTCCAGTTCACACAAATGTAGCCATTATTATCATGTTGCACTGCGCACTCTCCAACTCCCTTGTTATTTGCGCAGATCGAGTTCTTATACAAGGCTTGGAACAACAAGTAAGACTCTTCTCAGTTCTTTTCTAAGCACTAATGCAAGGATGATGATTTCTGCATGGAACAAAGCTAACCGGTGTTCAACATGGTTATGCACAAATGATTCGGGGGAATATTGAGTTTGGTTCACATATTTTGGTTTCGGGAATTTTTTAATCTACAGCGGCTGCTATCCAGGTAATTAGTTTTCGTTACCTTCCATACCTCATATCTTCATGTTTTCAAATCGTGCTTGCTGATCAAGAACCTAATTAGAAGGTTTTGCAATTGTTATCTTCCCTGAATTTATATTTCTCCAATTTTGTCCGTTCACATGGTATGCAAGGTGCTTTATCTATCTTCTCACGAGCATTGTGATGAAACCGCCATGCTCTAGCGACGATGCGGCCCTTGCAATGCACGTGTGCACCATTGCAGTAGGCGTATCCGGTGAGCCCAAGATTAGCATTCCGGCAATGATTAGGTTTTCGTCAGGGGACTGACAACCTTTCGTTCTTATCTTCATTTAGTGGTTGAAAGATTGTTTGCCAAATATGTGTACAGCAATGATTATCTTCATTTAGTGGTTGAAAGATCGTCTTACCAATGATTAGAAACTGTAAGGTAGATCTTGACCGTCGAGTGAGGTTTTCACCGAGTGATGACAGTCGTTGGATCCCACGAAGCGTTGCAGGACGTTCACCGGTTAACTAAAGGTCGACACTTCTTGAGGTTCACATAGCTGGAGCCTGACACTCTCTTCCCTCAATAACCACTTCGAGCAGCGCCAACTTCGGCGGACTCTTCTTCGTCGACACCGCCGACCAGCTCGCCCTCGAATTCCTCACCTTCAATGATGTGTGTGAGGCTCCCCCTCCCTCGACCCCCTTTCCTCACGCCACGATCGCCGGCCTCTGATCCGTTTGCGCCCTGTTATTGTTTCCCCGTGGTAGTTCGATGATTCCAGAAGGCGATCAAGGAGATGGTAAACAAGAAGAAGGTGATGACCACTCTCTCCTTCATGTTCGACACAGGCGCCATCGTCGCCGGCGACTCCCGGTCCAGTATGGGCGGGTATATATGTAATCCTTCATCTCTTTTCCATGGCATCATGCAAATCTCTTCTATTATAGTATTTGCACTATAAATTATTTAGTGGGAATGCTTTCTTCAAATTACCTGGCAAGCTCCTTTAGACATAGGCATCATGCTACTTATTAGTTTGTGCTTCAGCTAGTTGAAATGTGAATGTTGCTATAGAGTAATTTTATTTATCCCAGTAAGAGATCTTTCAAATGTATCAAATTCTGTTTGGTACTTACATATGTAAAATGCAGCAATGTTACCCATGTGAATTGAAAATACATTTGCACACCATATGACAAGGTGAGCTAACCTGGATCTCTTTGTATGATTTGATTAGTCTGTACTACTTTGCTTCATCTATATGTATGTAACAGGATGTGCTCTTCACTTGTATACATATTCATCTTATTATTGTACTCAATTCAACTATAATCAATTTCTGGAGATGGACCTGGATCTAGATTGAGAGGATCGTACATAAATTGCCTTCATGCAGCCAACAACAATAGTGTTGTGAAGATGAGGTGGTTGACAAGCATATAGGAGTGACAAAGCTGTTCTGCTTCCTTGAGATTCAAGTCAGCACAATCATACAAAACTTTTTGTAGATGTCCTCCATATATGGTAGAAAATCTACAATCTAAATTATAATGTTCAGACATGAGCATTGAGGTACAATTCTATTAAAGAAGGTGATAGGCGTACACATTTAGGACATGTTTGTTCATCAATGAATGAATGGATATGCCTGCATTTGTTGCTTCCAAAGAGAATAACTTCGAGGACAGTAGCCAGAACCTGTACCGCTTCTGGAAGACCACCCTATCATCCCCAGTACTACAATTTCAGGGATCCACAAATGACAGCGAGCCCAAGCAGAAAAAATCGAATACCAAAAACCTGTCTATGCCTAACCATTGGAAAAGCAATAAAAATAGTACTGAAAAGTTTGATTTACCATATTTGATTTTTAAAAATGCAAGATCCTGAGCAGCTGACAAAGACTAAATCATTCATTTTATCTTGGTGCAGAAGATTTGCCTACAGAAGACGGAACCAGCGATTGCTTTATGATGTGCATGTGCAACGCTGATTTCGGGCACGACAGGGACAACCACGCACACCTTTCTACTTTCTTTTGGTTCCAGAAAACAAGTGGTCATTACATAAAACCATAAAAGAAGTTTTTACTAATTAGTTGCAAATATGTAACCGGGAATGAAAACTGAATAGCCATAAGCACTTTATTATTGGCTACCCATTAATAGGCATATAATAATCATTAACTTGCCTCTTCACATAGCTTCTACCGGACAGGAGCATCACCATGGTCTATTCGTGTGACTGTATGTGCACTTAACAAAAAAGGCCCACAACAACACAACTAAAATAAAGAAATTTCTATTATGTGGCCCATAACAGCCCAAAAATCATTCAGAAAACAAAAAACATGGTTTTACAAAAGCAATGCAAACCTATTTCATCAAAAAATTCTAATACACGGGCGCAGCAACGCGCGCCATTCACAATCTAGTGTGTGTATTATATATATATATATATATATATATATATATATATATATATATATATATATATATATATATATATATATATATATCTTTCCCTAATAATAAAGCACGGATTGACTCCGTGGGTTCACCGTCGTTCTTTTTTTTTTACAATCGTTTTCCTCTTTTGTTTCCAAGCGGCCGTGCTGTCTTAATTAAAGATAGATAGAAAAAAAGAGAAAAGCGGACGCGCTAGGATTCGATCCGAGGCCACCAGGATGGTGGGCTAAGCTCATGTTCATTTTTGGTACGTCATCTTAATTACAAGTAGCTCAGTTGGACCTCTGTGTTGGCCGTTGCTACTATTTTTCTAACGGGCCGCCAGCCACGTTTTGCGAGTGGGCTCTCCTGGAAGCCATGAGAAATAGAAGCGCTGAAAAATAAAAGTTTTTTTTGTTGTCAATGGGAAGAAGCGATCAGTTAAAAATATGTGTCGTATGGTATTCGAACCCACGATCTCCGTTCCTGTCAAGAAGACGGCAACCAACTGAGTATGTATGCTTTTGATAGAAATTTGGGTTCGCTATCTTTCCCTAATAATAAAGCACGGATTGACTCCGTGGGTTCACCGTCGTTCTTTTTTTTTACAATCGTTTTCCTCTTTTGTTTCCAAGCGGCCGTGCTGTCTTAATTAAAGATAGATAGAAAAAAAGAGAAAAGCGGGCGCGCTAGGATTCGATCCGAGGCCACCAGGATGGTGGGCTAAGCTCATGTTCGTTTTTGGTACGTCATCTTAATTACAAGTAGCTCAGCTGGACCTCTGTGTTGGCCGTTGCTACTATTTTTCTAACGGGCCGCCAGCCACGTTTTGCGAGTGGGCTCTCCTGGAAGCCACGAGAAATATAAGCGCTGAAAAATAAAAGTTTTTTTTGTTGTCGATGGGAAGAAGCGATCAGTTAAAAATATGTGTCGTATGGTATTCGAACCCACAATCTCCGTTCCTGTCAAGAAGACGGCAGCCAACTGAGTATGTATGCTTTTGATAGAAATCTGGGTTCGCTATCCAATAGTCCCACCTCGGTTCTTTTCTCAAAGTTCCATCAGTTTATATACGTTTACAAGTTGCCTAGCAGCAAGCCTCCAGAACCAAAAAACAAAGAGAACGAAGGAATGACACGAGAAAAGGAAGGGAGGGACATGCAACGGATGCGTTGATTGTGGCTTTAAATTTCAGATTGAGGAAGAAAAAGAGGAGGAACATGCAAGGGATGTGCGGACTGATTGTGGGTATATATATGATGGATGCATGCACGACCGGGCTGCCAATTGGCTATAAATTGGGACGGGTTGGAACTTGGAAGGATCCATGAGATGGAGGACGACATGCCTGCTAATTGGCTGATTGGAATGAACTCGCTGTGTGCACGAAGACTCGGCGGGCAGAAAGGGAAATTGGAGCCGGCTGTGTGCATCCCTGCAAGACTAACTGCACACGCGGGAGCTCCGGGATTGCTTTCCAAGCATCATACCCGAGTGAGTCGTTCGTTCAAACAAAAGTTTTTAATTTTTTATTAATACTAACAGAGTGTTCATTCGATCAAATAATGACATGCGTGTGGGCTTTTTGGTTCTGTACGTGAATAAATTCCACTCTTAGGAGCAAGAAGGAAGGGAAAATTTAAAAGAAGAAGTAATCCGCTTGAGCACAAAGGAAAGAAATTAGAAGAGGAAATAAATTTGTCAGGAAAGAAAGTAAAATAATTAAAAGAAGAAGTAATCTGCTATTATGAGCAGTTGAGCACGAAGAAAAGAAATTAAAAGAGGAAATAAATTTGACAAAAAGAAAGGAATTAGAAGAACGAATAAATTCCGTGTTCTATCTAATAGGAGAGACTCTTCTAAAAAAAACTAATAGGAGAGATGACCATTAAATAAATGGGCACACGCTAATGTTGTACTCCACTTCTTGATAATGTTGTTTTCAATTTCCTGTGGTATATATAAATTATGCCTGGCCATGTTTATATTATAATTTTATATGAATTATTTAGGGTAGTGTGAAAGTCAAGCTTTTTAGCCGGAAGTGTGAAAGTAAAGTTTACAATTGATTGATTCCCACATGTTGTACTCCACTTCTTGATAATGTTGTTTTCAATTTCCTGTGGTATATATAAATTGTGCTTGGCCATGTTTATATTATAATTTTATATGAATTATTTAGGGCAGTGTGAAAGTCAAGCTTTTTGGCCGGAAGTGTGAAAGTAAAGTTTACAGTTGATTGATTCCCAATCAGTGGGAATGAATTTCATGAATATTAATTATGGCTCTCTTTTGTACTTGATGATTAGAACAATAAGTTTACTCTCACCTTTTTTTAACTGTGGTTCGAGGGCCATGATGGAAGAACGCGACATAGTTTACTGCCTGAAAAATGTCCAAGCTCACGGTAGAGATGAAGAAGATCGACATGCACCGCCTGATATGTCAAGACATGATTTGTGTTGAACCACTTGAAGTGAATGCGATGGTTGCAACGCACGAGGAATTACAAGTTAGTGCAGGGAGAGGCTCGATTTTGTTTCTCTCGTTGCAACGCACGTGCATTTGTGCTAGTATAATTCTGATAACAACATGCCTATAAGGAGCCGCGGAGGTGTTCCTGAACTCGAAATCAGGAAAAAAGAACGCACCCGGCCCTGTCCTCCCCAGATCCTCGTCGACGCTACCGCCAACTGCCCAGCGCGCCGCCGCCGTCGTCAACTGCCCCAGCGCGCCGCCGCCGCCATCGTCAACTGCACCAGCGCGCCGCCGCCGTCCCCTTCCCCAACACGCAGCCGCCGCCGTCAAAGGCCCCAGCGCGCCGCCAAAGCCATCCGCCCCAGCGCCCCGTCGTCGCCATCCACGCTGTCGCCGCAGCCGAGCACTAGCGCCCGAGCTCCTGTACTTCTGCAGGTCACCCATGGCGCCGACGGGACGAGCGCGGGCGATGAGGGTGCCGGTTCCGGGAGCAAGGCCCTTCTGCTCAAGCTGCAGCCGCCGGCCTTGTCCTGCTCCAGGAGGAGCTGGAGGAGCGCACCTAGCCACTACGGTTTGTCAAGGACTTCTTCCACCTGAACCTCGACCTCTACGGCATCGTTGTCCAGCCACTCAAGGTCAAGGTGCCCCGCCTTCCCTCCCTCCCCCCTTTCTGTCTGGTTCGATTTGGCAGCCGTGAATGTGGTTTCCTCATGCCTCTCTGTTTTCTCTATTACTGCTCCGCAAGAGAACTCAACTCACTGGATCGGCAGCACCGGCTCCTCCTAGATCCGCTTTGCTTGCATCTGAAGCTCACCTTCTTTCTGAAAATTGTTTGGACCGCATGTTACAGCAAGCTGGACTTCCTCTGATGTGATCGTAGCTAAAAATCCACTCTTGTTTTGTTTCCTTCTCGATGTATCAGGGTGTGCACATCTGCAACCGCGAGCTAGATTATTACTTGCAGTTCTACGCCTTGGACAAAGGCGTGTTCAAAACTGACGGTGTCTTAACTTGCATGTCTGCACGACAACTTGCTGCATGCCTCCACGACCAGCACACATGAATCAGGGGACGGTAGCTCCACCCCCGCATGGTCCAGCAGTGTGCGATGTGCACCGCGTGCGCTGTCGCGGCTCGCCTCGCCATGACCTGCACGCTGTTCTAACTTGTTGCAAAGTTGACATAGAACAAGCTATGCAAGTCCAACTTAATCTAGCATGATGCGTCTCCTTCAAAAGCCAGATGCTACAATGTCTTCCTTTCTGAAGATGCAATGAATTTTGCAGTTTTGTTGTTCTACAGATGTGTATTGAAGTCTGAATTTTGTAGTTTTGTCTTTTTACAAAATCTAGTTCAATACAGTTTTGACGTAATCAATGGATTCTTGATTTTGTGTAATGTTACCCTTCCATGTAATTCACCTTTATTTTTACAGGGAGGTGAATCGGTTGCAGAAAAAATGTGGATATCTATGAGACAAAAATTATGTAAACAAAGCTGCTATGTATTATTTCTAAGACAAAGTAGAATGGGAAGCAGTGCGTGCAGTTTTGTGCCCTGAGGTGTTTGTGTTTATGTGCCACTGGCTGCTACTAGACCTCTCCCTAGTGCCCTCTCTCCCAACGTGAGCATGTTGCTGCTTTGATTATTTTTTGAAAAGGCTGCTCCTCTTTGTTTGCGTCCACAACTTCTGCTATGTATTATTGTTGCCGCTCCTCTCTCAAACTAATGCACAAAAAATAAAAAATGTGTGAGTTCAAAAATTGTTTGTGTTCTGTAAAAAAAATCAAAAATGAAGAAGATGGTTGAGGAGAAGTTCATAGTGTGTGTTGTGTGACGTTCAAAATGTTCATTTTGGGAAAAACACTAATCTGAGAGAAGTTTATAGTTCAATACTACGGCTATTGCTTACTTCCTAGAGGACCTCGAGCATACACCAACAACTTCATATGCTCATACAATTTTGGTAAAATTTCTCGCATCGCATCTTTCACGTAAATTTTCTACAAAACGGTGATATGTACAAAGAAAACTACTCTTATATGTCCTCGATGCGAAACTGTTTTTTGGGCAAAAGTAACACAATCAACTCCTGGAAGTTCATATATAAAAAAGAAAAGGAAAACCACTTGAAGAAGAAAACCAATTGAGAAGTTTACTAAAAAAACTACACAAGTTTACCAACAACAAATCAATTTTCCTCCATTAAAATAAATAAAAAACAAGAAGTTCAAATTGAAACAACAACATAATTCAAAGTTTATTAAAAATAAATTTTATCGTTTCTAAAAAACTAAAAACTAAGAAGTTCAAATTGAAAAACCAAGAAAGTCCAAATTAAAAAAAATAGAGAAGTTCACTACTTATTAAAAACGGATTACCCCGTTTCCACAAAAAAAAACTTGAAGTTCAAATTTAAAAAACGGAGTGGTTCAATGTCTAGTTTGAATTTATTTACTTTTAAATAACTAATTAAAAAAACGTTTCTAAAAACCTAAAACGAAGAAGGTCAACTAAATTAAGAGAGAAGTACAAGGTTTGAACAACGGAATATTTATGTGTCTAAAAAAACCAAGAAGTTCAAAATAAAAAATGAACATTTAAAAATTGATTTTTTCCTTTTTAAAAAATAACACCAAGAAGTCCAAATTAAAATAATAGAGCACTTTGATGTTCATAAAAAACTGAATATTTTCCAGTTCTAGAAATAAAATCGAGAAGTTCAAATTAGAAAAATAAAGAGGTTCAAATATAATAACCAAATAAGTTCAAATAAAAAAAACAAAGTAGTTCAAAAAAGCTATAAAAAACAAAGTTTCCCCGTTTCTAGAAAAACCTAGAAGTTCAAATTAAAATAACGGAGATGTTCAAATAATAGTTACAAAACTCTTTCCAATGGTATATTATTTGCCACAAGCGCCAACACACACACAGCTAAAAAAATGGCTCTTTTGGCTACACGCGTCCACATAAACTCTCTCTCTCTCTCTCTCTCTCTCTCTCGTGTTTGATTCGCATATACTCTAAAACAAAGACATAGAAGTTCACATACTACATGGTGGGTGTTTAATGTTTGATGCCTATTTAAAAACATATTTCCTTTCTAAGAATAACACTAAGAAGTTCAAATTAATATAACAAAGAAGTTCGAAGCATGTAAAAAACTCAGATTTGTTGCAAGAAGTTCATGTGCACCTCCGTGCACGGTTCATAATTTGTATTGCGGGACGTCCGACCTCCAATTACATGTTTTAAAATGGAAAAAATGACGTCTCACCTTCAATTGCGTGTAATTCAATGTATACACAAAAACGTGACAAAAGTTCATAGTGAAAACAATGAGAAGTGCAAGTACAAAAAGGAATATATTTCAGGTGAGAATAAAAGAATAGGAAACTAAAAGCTTAAAAGGTTTGTTGCTAGAAGTTCAAGTGTTCTGCCTGGCGAAGTTCAAAAATTCTTGCGAGAGAGGTTCACCTTGTATATCCATGTTCAAAAAGCAGGAAAAGATGTTGTTTTTGGTGTTTTAAAATAATTCTCTCAATCCACAAAGAAGTTCAGTTATTATTTGGGAGAAATTCGATTTCAAAAAGAAAATTAAAAATTCAAATTATAAACACAGAGAAAGTTCACGTACTACATGGTGTGTGTTTTATGTGAGAAAGATGAATAAAAAGGCAAGGTCCAATTTTTTTGTTGCTACAAGTTCAAGTCCTTGATCGGAGAAAGTTAGAAAATTACTGTGAGAGAGGTTTGTTCAAAAAGGAATATCATTTGTGTAACACCAACGAATGGGAGAGAAATTACACACGAAAATACGCGATAGAATTTCAACATGAAAACAACGGGAAGTTCAACTACTAAACTGAATAAATTTCAGATGCTAAACTTTTAAACCGTCGCGAGTATGCAAAGAGGATCAACATGGAAAAGTTGCGTGTTTACATCAGCTTTCCATCGATATATCACATGCTCAATTCCGGTGAGTGTATGGACAGCTACAAGCAAAAAAAACGTGAAAAACAGTGTGAAGTTCAGGAACACATACCGAGAAGTTCAAGTTCTTCGCGCGGTGCATTTTCGAAGACTCTGTTTCGCGATAAAGGCAGAACACGTGATCTTGCTGTTTTCAAAATTGCTTGGAAACAACTATGAATCAGAGAAAACCATCTACGTGAAAAAGTTTCGCATTTTCTGTAGCTTTTCAACGCTATATTATTTGCCCCATTCCGATAAAATTTGTAGAAATTACGGCCAAAAACTGTTTTTTGCCATTTTCAAAATTGACTTAAAACCGTAAAGAATTGGAAAAAACAATCTACATATAAAAGTTTCGCATTACTTCAAGCTTTCCCGTGCCATATTATTTGCTGCATTCTGACAAACTGTTGAGAAAATAAAGCGAAAATACGAACTCGGTGGGACTTTAGCCATTTTCAAAATTACGTTTAAATAGTTTAAAATTTGAAAAAACTTTCTCTATGAAAAAGAAGCGCATTTCCATTAGCTATCCAACGCCATCTCATTTGAATCAATCGGACTAGCTGTATTCAAATTGACCCAAAAATATGAACCCGACTGTTTGGTTTCTAAAATTCCACCATTTTTGAAATTCCTCTTTAACCGTAGGGAATTTGGGAAAAGGTTCAACATGTGAAATGAGCGGATTTGCAGAAGCTATCCAATGCCATCTCATTTGCCTCATTCCGATAAACAGTTTAGAAATAGGCTCGAAAATACGATTCACATTTTTTTTGTATGAAGAAAAATGATTTTCAAAACTGCTCTTAAACCATGTCCATTTTCTCAAAACTTCAACCTAGGCTGTTACCCTGGTGTCCATAGCTTTCCAACAGCATATCGCAAGCCCCATTTGGACACTTTTTAGAGGAAATTCAACCTAGCACTCGGGGAAGTTCAAGTGCTACTGCTGTGTCATGTTATGTAGTTATTAGAATATTATTCTCATCCCGTGATCAGAATAGTGTGTGTGTGTGTGTGTGTGTGTGTGTGTATCGGGTGGGTCTATTTTGACATCACCCCTTAAGACCTTATTCTAACAACATCTCACAACGACTCGTAGCTAGAAACTAACCGTCCACTGTGACCGACCGAACTGCGCGGAAAAATGAAAAAACCACTCGACTCCTCTCTCTCTCCATCCCACGACCTCCCCCGTGCCCACCTTCCTCGTCCTCCCCCATGGCCCCAGCTCCGCACGGCTCCCCCCACCAACCACCTGCACCGCCCGGCCGCCCTCCACCTCTCCTTGCCCCACCCAGCGCCGCCAAGGTCCCCGCCGGCGCCTCCAGGGAACGGATCCGCGTGGACCCTGGCCACCCTTCGTCGCAACAATCTCTATTGGCGTTGGATCCGGAAGCCCCCTCCCTCTCACTCCCGGCCGGTGCGCCTCTCCATCCCCACCCCACAACACCTCCACTCCCCCACCCAAGACCGACGGTCGCCGTGCCTCCTCTCCACGTCGGCCGTCGTGTCTCCCTTCCCCCACTGCAGCACCCCGCCCCTCCCCAACTGCAGCGCCCCGCCACTCCCCCTCCTCACCACCGCCGCACCGTCCGTAGCTTGCCTTCCGGTGGCGGATCCGGGCTGGCAACCGCCCCCAGCACTCCTTCCTGTCGCGGATCCGAGCCGGCAATCGCCCCCACCGTGCCTCCAGGCGGCGGATCCATCCCATCGAGGCACCCCCACCACCGGGTCCGGCTAGCATGGGCACATGCACGGCCTAGCGCTGGATTCGCCCGCCCTGCCGCCTTCCACCATGGCAAGGCCGCCGGGCCCCGGATCTTCCTCTCCCTCTCTAGCAAGGCGGTCCCATCGAGCAACTCCCCCCTACGTCAGGGGCTCTGGCATCGCCAGATCCCAACATCCCCAACCCTGAGGCATGGACGACGGCATCCCCGGCACTCTCCCTGGCCATCTGGAAGGGGGTCGTCGTCCCAGTCTGTCGACTCGCTGCAGTCTGCACGATGGACGTCTACATCACGTCCCCGACACTAGGTGGTGACGGTGGCAAGACGGCTCGCACACTCATGGTTTGCGGTCCTAGGTGAGCAGCTTCGCATGACCGTCCGATGGTAGCATCACCTCCAGTCTGATGTTGTCTACCTGCAGTGTGCTTGCTCGTGTGTGTTCAGTTCCTTCCCACCTAACGAGTAGTTCCAACAGCGTTCCAGGGCGCATCCACCTCGGTGGCTCACCCCGCGCGATGAGATTTGCCGTGTGCACCTAAAGTTCAATGTTTTTGCGTTTTTCTGTAGATAAATCAAAGTGCAAATTGTAGTCCGATGGGGGGGGGGGGCGTGTGCAGTACTCGGCTGACCAGCGCGATGTCCTCTGGCATCTCTGTGAACGTTGGATCTGATGTGGTTCGTTCTAATGAGCTATGTGGTTCACTCTGCTAAATTTTTTTGAAAGAAAACCTCACGAGAGTTTGCCTTGTGGTTTTTATATACTTAGAGAGAGAGAAAATGATGTGGTTCATTTTGCGGTCGTTGGTGGTTTGCTTTGTTAAAAAAAGCAAAGGAAATTTTTCTAGAGGTTCACTTCTTTTTATAATGCACTTCGTTTTTGTGTGTTTCAGAACTCAGTTGACTGCAACAACACCTGTAGTGGGATTTGTCTTGGGATGTGGTTCACTTTTAAGAATGAAGACGTTCACTTACATCAAACGTTAGAGAAAACAACAACAAAATTAATGTGGTTCACTTTTAAAAATTGTTGTGGTTCACTTGCCCTTGTCCCCGTGTTTCATTCTCGTTCATAAAAGTTAGAAAAAAGACAAAAACAAAAAGAAATCATGAAGTTTGCTTGCCCGTAGGATGCAGTGCAGTCTTCAGTCTGAAGCAGTGCATTTTCTTTCTGATGCGGTTCCCTCGTCAATTTTGGGGTCGCGAAAAATAGACTGTCCGCATTTCGGTAAATTCGAAAGTGCTCTTAAACCGTAAGGAATTTGAGCGAGTGTTCTACATGAAAAAGTTGCACCTCGTAGATATATTTCCAACGCCGTATCATTTGTATTGTTCTGACAAGCGATTTGGAAAAAAATACGAAAATACACTCGCTGCCACTCGTAGACAGCCGCACCGTTTTCAAAATTCATTTTAAACGGTGAGGAATCTGAACAAATGATCAACATATGAAAGTTGCACCTATTACACAGCTTTCCAACGCCGTATCACACGCCTCATTCCGACAAACGGTTATAAAACTAGAGCGAAAACCGTACCGAAAAAACCGAAAAATTTGAAAAACGGAATTCCGTGTTTTAGTAAATTTTTAATTACTCTCAAACCGTAAGGAATTATAGAATGTAATATATATGAAAAAGTTGCGGCTTGATGATATCTTTCAAACACCGTATTGTTTGCTTCATTCCGATGAGCGGTTTAGAAAAAAAATGCGAAAATACGCTCGCTGCCACTCGTCACGCGCCCACCGTTTTTGAAACTGCTCTTAAACCATGAGGAATCTCGAAAAGTGCCCAACATGACGAAGTTGCGCATTTTCCATAGCTATCCAACGGTATGTTATATGTCTCATTACGACAAACAGTTTAGAAACTGAAGCGAAAACAGTGCCGAAAAAACGCATGCAGATTTTTCTGCTGACATTGCAGTGCTCGTTTGATAGGGATGAAGTGCACTCACATTAACCGTGCATTTCAGATGTGATGTCAGAATATTTATTCTGAACCCAATGTCAGAATAGACGCTGGGTACAGAATAACTATTCTGACACCACTTTCGAACTGCACGGTTAACGTGAGTGCACTGCATCCCTATCAAACGAGCACTGCAATGTCGGCAGAAAAAACTGCATGCATTTTTCGCACTGTTTTTGCTCCAGTTTCTAAACCATTTGTCGGAACGAGGCAGATAATATACCGTTGGATAGCTACGAAAAATGCACAACTTCGTAATGTTGAACACTTTTTGAGATTCCTCATGGTTTAACAGTAGTTTCGAAAACGGCGGGCGCCTGACAAGTGGCAGCGTTCGTATTTTCGCATTTTTCTCTAAAATGCTCGTCGGAATGAAGCAAACGATACGGTGTTGGAAAGATATCGTCGAGGCACAACCTTTTCATGTAGATTACACTCTCTAATTCTTTATGGTTTGAGAGTAATTTTAAATTTACTCAAACACAGAATTCTGTTTTTCAATTTTTTTGATTTTTTCGTTACGGTTTTCACTCCAGTTTTAGAACCGTTTGTCGGAACAAGGCGTGTGATACGGCATTGGAAAGCTGTGTAATAGGCGCAACTTTCATATGTTGATCATGTCGTCGTTTTGTCACGACAAATGCCATGGGGTGGCTTATCAAACGTGGTTGGGGTCGAATGGACGTCGATTGGCTCCGGAGACAGGATTTGGGACACACGGTGCGAGACACTCGATGTACCCAGGTTCGGGGCCCTTCGTGGGAGGTCACACCCCTAGTCCTGCTTGTCTAGTGGACAATGGAGAAGGCTTACAAGGTTGCTCCTTGAGCTATTTGCTAAGGGAGAAAGAAGGGGCTTTCTTAGCTCCCTTCCCCTCTCTGTACATGTGTGTGTGTGTGTGTGTGAGTGTGTAGAGCTCAGGGTCCGCCCTTTGCATGAGGGGACGCTAGGGGGGTTTTATAGGCCAGCCCCCTGGCTTACAATATGCATGCATAACACGGGTGGGACCCGGCTGGCAGCCTCTCCAGACGGCCAGGGGGCCCACCGGGTTGGAAGTCATGTCATGTGCGGGGCCAGCCGGCTGCGGGGTCCCATCGGAAGTGGGGGCCCGCCTAGCTAGCCGTCGCCATTGGTGCGTGCCCGTCATGCCGCGCCATGGGTCGCACTGTGCGGTATCGCCTAGCCGCAGACGGCCGCGGTCAGCGATACGGCCGGCTCCACTATAGCCACGCGGTGTCAGGTCATGGAGTGGTTGGAGGCGTGCCTCCACTGTGCCGCCTTGCCTGGTCGACGTCAGCCGAGGTTAGCCCTACGGCCGACCCCACTGTAGCCACACGTGCTCTAGTCAGCGGTACTGGGAGCACTATCGCCATGCTTTGTCGATGCGTCGTCGTCCTGTCGTATGGGTTGATGGGAAAGGCACTGACCCGCCGGCTGGCGGGTCGCCTTGGAGCCGGACCACGGGGAATCTTCCTTGAGATGGTCCATGGCGGGGAGCCGGCCCCGGGGAGCTGGTCCATGGCGGGGAGCCTGCCCTTCAGGGGCGTTACTCGCCCGGTAATGTTTTGCAAAGTGGTTAGGGCCCGCTTGAGTCTACCCCAGGGTTATCCCCCTGACAGTAGTCCCCGAAGCCGTGGAGGCCCGCCGGCTCGGAGCGGTGGACCTCGCTGGCTTGCCGTCTGCACTTGCTGGCAGCGGGGCCCGCGCGCCAGTCCGTACTGGTGTGCCTCGGCTTCGCCGACATGCCGGTTGGGAAGGCCACGCGTCGCCAATCGCGGGATGGGGCCCGCCAGGCCGCGCGAGTGACAAGGCCGGACCTAGGGGCAGGGCTCGCCCGGCCGTTGCCTCGGCCTGCACGCGAGGATTTTATGCGGCCCAGGCCGTCGGTTAGACTTCCGACGCGCAGTAACACCGCCCCGCATGGAGCGGGGATCGTGGGGATCGTGCGTAGTAACACTGCCCCGCGCGGGGGTTTAAATGGAGGGGAAGGGGGTGAGGCGCGGATCATTCACTTCCCACTCCCCCGCCCCTTGCCCTCTCCGTTGCCCTGCCTGCCCAGAGAGAGAGAGAGCGAGAGAACTCGAGTGCCGCAAGCACGCCGCGCCATCGCGCGCCGTCGGCGACCTCCACAGCCTTGCTGTGTGGCCTTTTCTCCCGTGCCGCCCGTCCCGCTACCGGACCCGAGCCCGTGCCAAGCTTGTCGATGGGGAGCAAAGGCGCATGGGGAGGCGACGACGTTGACGAGGGTTACATCGAGCACCTCTGCTACCGCCGGCGGGGATCGTGGAGGCGCGCATCGCCGGGGGGGAGTGCGTCCCGACCCCGCGAACCGGCAAGGTCATGGTCTTCACCGAGCATTTCGCCCACGGATTTGGGTTGCCGGCGAGCACCTACTTCCGCTCGTTCCTCACCCATTTTGGGCTGCAACCACACCACCTCGGCGCCAACGCCATCTTGTAGCTGGCCGCCTTCGTCGTCCTGTGCGAGGGGTGCATCGGGAACCTGCCGCGCCTAGATCTGTGGTGTCGGCTGTTCTTCCTTAAGAAACAGATGATCGAAGACGTGAGGACCGGGGAGAGGAACATGACCGCCTGCGGGGCGGCCCTCGTCCACCACCGGAAGGGAGCCGGTTCCCCAACCCTCCCGCTGCAAGATTCGGTGAAGAACTAGCAAAAGGGGTTCTTCTACATGAAGAATGCGACAGTGGAGCTGGACTTCATAAAGTTGCCTCCCTTCGTCAACCGGCCGCCCCACGAGCAGCTGAACTAGGGGGATGAACATGCGGCAGACGGTTCAGATCATGAACCAGATCTGCGTCCGGCTCGCCGAGCTAACCGGCCCGGAGGAGCTTAAAGCCGTCAACCTCATCATCACGATGGTGGAGCGCCAGGTAGCGCCGCTTGCAGCGCCGCCCGCACCTCATCTGTCTGATGGGCGGGTGGCACGACTCGTGCCGGCTCTCGACGAGGAGGCTCAAGACGATTGCCGTTGCAAGACGGGTGAATCTCATCATCAAAGAAAGGGTGCCGGAAGAGGGGTGGCAGTGGGGCAAGACCCTTACAGTCGGACGGATCCGGCTCCGATGGTAAGTGCCTTCCCGCCTCGTGGCCCTTCATGGCTTTCGCCCTTGGCTAACTGCCAGCCCGTCCCGGCTACAGTTGTTTCCCCTACTGCAGGTATATGAGCCACCGACAGACGATGTGGCGGAGTTCGACGCCGAGGAGGTGGAGGACGTCGACGACATTGAGCCAGAGGAGGCGGCCCGAGCCTGCGGCTCGGAGGCCGGGGAATCTGAGTCGGTTGGTGAGTTCCCCTCTACGCGTTCTTCGCGCGACTGGACGGATGACGACGATGTTGATATTGGAGGCGCGTGCGATGCAGCGGACTTGGGGGACCCGGAGGACCTAGAAGACGACGCCACTGCGCTGAGGAGAAGGCTTCGGCGAGCCGGCCGAAACCCGGAGGAACACGAGCCGGATGTCGACGAGCGCACAGGGCAAGAGGCCGGCTAGATCGCGGCCGGCAGCTAAGCGTGCGACCGGTGGGCAACCGGGCGGTGGCCGCGGAGGCGGCGGGAAGAAGGCGCGGGTCGCCCCATTGGGTCCCGCCAGGCGGGCGGTTCCTACGACCGTTGGGTAAGTGGCCTTTGGGCCTTTGTATGTTTTGATAGGTTTTTAGCCGCCCTGCCCTTCCCGTTCTTCTCTTATCATCTCCATGTGACGCGCCCATGGGAAGGCGACAGCAATGGACAAGCCCGCGGGCGGATGCGCGACGGCACCGGAGGACAGGGAGCGCGCCGGGGGGCATGATTTGGAGGCGGCCGAAAGGGCGCTGACGACGGAGGAGCACCATCGGTGGGAAGAGGCCTCCAAGGAGACGGCGGTTGCGGCGACTCGTGATGCTACCGAAATGACCGGCTGGTCGTCGTGGGGAGACGGGCGAGCACCCCTGCCAGCGCGAGCGCCTCGGCGAGCGGAGGCGGATGCAAGGCCCGAGGAGGAGGCGCGCGCGATCGCGAGCGCGAAGGCGGCCCCTGATGACGCGACGCCGGAAGCCGATGTCGTGCCGCCAGAGCCGGAGGCTCCTGAGGCGGGAGGAGGTGATGGGGGCGGAGCGGTCGACGAAGGGGCCGTCGCGGGTGATACGTTTCCAACGTATCTATATTTTTTGATTGTTCCATGCTATTATATTATCTATTTTGGATGTTTTATATGCATTAATGTGCTATTTTATATTATTTTTGGGACTAACCTATTAACCTAGAGCCCAGTGCCAGTTTCTGTTTTTTCCATGTTTTTGAGTATTGCAGATAAGGAATATCAAACGGAGTCCAAACGGAATAAAATCTTCGGGATGATTTTTCTTGGACCAGAAGAAACGTACCAGACTTCGAGAGGAAGGAAGGAGACCTGCCAGGAGGTGACAAGCCTGCAAGGCGCGCCCTAGGGGGGGGGGGGCGCCCCCTGGCTTGTGGCCCCCCTGCAGGTCCTCCAACCCTAATCTTCGGCCTATAAATTCCCAAATATTCCCCCAATACCAAAAAGAGCCACGAAAATACTTTTCCGCCGCCGGAACCCTCTGTTCCCGTGAGATCCCATCTTGGAGCCTTTTTCGGTAGTCTGCCGGAGGGGGATTCGATCACGGAGGGCATCTACATCAACTCCATTTCCCCTCCGATGATGCGTGAGTAGTTCACCTCATACCTTCGGGTCCATAGCTAGTGGCTAGATGGCTTCTTCTGTCTCTATGTTCTTCAATACCATGTTCTTCATGATCTTCATGGAGATCTATCCGATGTAATACTCTTTTGCGGTGTGTTTGTCGAGATCCGATGAATTGTGGGTTTATGATCAGATTATCTATGAATATTATTTTAATCTCCTCTGAATTATTATATGCATGATTTCATATCTTTGCAAGTCTCTTCGAGTTATTGGTTTGGTTTGGCCAATTAGATTGGTAATTCTTGCAATGGGAGAAGTTCTTAGTTTTGGGTTCAATCTTGCGGTGTCCTCACCCAGTGACAAAGTAGGGGTAGCGAGGCACGTATTTGTATTGTTGCCATCAAGGGTAAAAAGATGGGGGTTTTCATCACATTGCTTGAGTTTATCCCTCTACATCATGTCATCTTACTTAACGCGTTACTCTGTTCTTCATGAACTTAATACTCTAGATGCAGGCAGGAGTCGGTCGATGTGTGGAGTAATAGTAGTAGATGCAGAATCGTTTCGGTCTACTTGACACGGACGTGATGCCTATATGCATAATCATTGCCTTGGATATCATCATAACTATGCGCTTTTCTATCAATTGCTCGACAGTAATTTGTTCACCCACCGTATTATTTTCCTTCAAGAGAGAAGCCTCTAGTGAAACCTATGGCCCCCGGGTCTATTTTCCATATTATATTTTCAGATCTATAAACCAAAAATACCAAAAATACTTTGCTGCAATCTTTTTAGTTTTCGTTTTAGTAATCTTTTATATCTATCTCTATCAGATCTCATCCTTGCAAGTAACCGTGAAGGGATTGACAACCCCTTTATAGCGTTGGGTGCAAGTGTTTGATTGTTTGTGTAGGTGCGAAGATTGGGGACTTGCTTGTATCTCCTACTGGATTGATACCTTGGTTCTCAACAACTGAGGGAAATACTTATCTACTTTGCTACATCACCCTTTCCTCTTCAAGGGAAAACCAACGCAAGCTCAAGAACTAGCAAGAAGGATTTCTGGCACCGTTGCCGGGGAGATCTACATCAAGCCTACCAAGTACCCATCACAAACTCATCTCTTGCATTTACATTATTTGCCATTTGCCTCTCGTTTTCCTCTCCCCCACTTCTAAAATGATTTTCAGAAAAAACCAAAAAGATTTTCCTTTTTATTCGCCCTTCTTCCGTTCGTCTTTTCGTTTGCTTGTGTGTTAGATCGCTTAAACTCATTTCTAGCCTTGCTACTATCGCTAGTACTCCCGAGAATGAGGTTCTTAATTTTAAGCAAAGGGAGGGAGAAAACTTAAAAGATGCTTGGTATAGAATTTGCAATGCTCAAAATAGATCTACTCGTAAGCAATCTACTACCGTTCTCCTTCGCAATTTTTATGTGGGTGTTTCTCCTTGGAATAGATATGTTCTGGATACCATTACGGGAGGAAATTTCTTGGGAAGCCACACCCTTGATTCTTATAATGCTATGATAAATTTGGTAGGTTCACCCCCACTCATGGTTAATGAAACAATCTTAACTTTGGAACATGTGATGCGAAAGCTTGATGTTATTGAAAATAAAGTTGCTACTATAGAGCTCATTGAAAACTTGGATAAAAAGATTCATAATCATATCACTCAATATGGATCTAAGGTAGGAGTTACTTTAAAAAATCTAAGGGAAAAAGAACCCATAGTTAATGAAAAATTGGATCAAGATTCCTCTAGAATTGGCAAGCTAGAGGACATTATTACCAACTTGGGTTCCGCTTTTGCCTCGGTTCAAACGACTCCAAAGTTTCCTCCTTCTAAGAATGCCAAGTTTGTTTATGTTCCTAAAAATAAGGGTGGATCCTCTAGTAAAGGGGAGGAAGATCTTAAGATGATAAGTGTTCACCCCAGCTTTATCAATATTGTTAGGGAACCTATTGTCACAAGTGAATTTCTTGACTTCTTGCCTAGGAGAATTATTATTGATAAGAACAAAGAACCTCCTAGGGTTTATAAGTGTGCAATTGAGGGATTGCATACCAAAGATGACAATACCTAGATCTATTGTGTTATGCCTAGCTAGGGGCGTTAAACAATAGCGCTTGTCGGGAGGCAACCCAATTTTATTTCTGTTTTTGTTTCTGTTTTTGAGTGCTTTACACATTATTACCTCTGTAGTAATTGTGTTTTATTTTTTTAATTAGTGTTTGAGCCAAGTAAGACCTTTGGGATGGTCTACGGTGATTGTTGATTTGATTCTGCTGAAAAACAGAAACTTTGCGCTCAGTCCAGGAATTTTCTAAATTCACCAGAGAGTCGAATGAGTCGGAATTTTTTACAAAAGATTGATATACAAATTGCCCAGATTTTCCTAATTTTTCAGAATTTTTGGAGTTACAGAAGTATTCTAAGTCTACAGATTGCTACAGACTGTTCTGTTTTTGACAGATTCTGTTTTCTTTGTGTTGTTTGCTTATTTTGATGTATCTATGGGTTGTATCGGGCGGTATGAACCATGGAGAAGTTAGAATACAGTAGATATTACACCAATATAAATAAAGAATGAGTGGTGATTTACTTTTCTTATACTAACGGATCTCACGAGTTTTCTGTTGAGTTTTGTGTTGTGAAGTTTTCAAGTTTTGGGTAAAGATTTGATGGACTATGGAATAAGGAGTGGCAAGAGCCTAAGCTTGGGGATGCCCAAGGCACCCCAAGCCATATTCAAGGATACCAAAGAGCCTAAGCTTGGGGATGCCCCGGAAGGCATCCCCTCTTTCGTCTTCAATCCATCGGTAAATTTACTTGACGCTATATTTTTATTCACCACATGATATGCGTTTTGCTTGGAGCGTCTTGTATGATATGAGTCTTTGCTTTTTAGTTTACCACAATCATCCTTGCTGCACACATCTTTTGAGAGGGACATGCATTAATTGTGAATTTATTAGAATAATCTTTGTGCTTCACTTATATCTTTTGAGCTAGGCAATGTTGCTCTAGTGCTTCACTTATATCTTTTTAGAGCACGGTGGTGTTTTATTTTATAGAAATAATTGAACTCTCGTACCTCACTTATATTATTTTGAGAGTCTTTAAACAGAATGGTAATTGGTTTAGGTTGTGAATTTAGTCCTAATATAATGGGCATCCAAGAGGGATATAATAAAAACTTTCATATAAAGTGCATTGAATACTATGAGAAGTTTGATTCCTTGCATATAGTTTTGAGATATAAAGATGGTGATATTAGAATCATGCTAGTGAGTAATTGTGGATTGGTAGAAATACTTGTGTTAAAAGTTTGTGATTCCCGTAGCATGCACGTATGGTGAACCGTTATGTAACGAAGTCGGAGCATGATTTGTTTAATGATTGTCATCCTTTGTGTGAGGGCCAGGAGCACGCGATGGTTAACTCCTACCAACCTCTCCCCTAGGAGCATGCGTCTAATACTTTGCTTCGATAACTAATAGACTTTTGCAATAAGTATGTGAGTTCTTTATGACTAATGTGAGTCCATGGATTATACGCACTCTCACCCTTCCACCATTGCTAGCCTCTCTAGTACCGCGCAACTTTCGCCGGTGCATTAAACCCACCATATTTCCTTCCTCAAAACAGCCACCATACCTACCTATTATGGCATTTCCATAGCCATTCCGAGATATATTGCCATGCAACTTCCACCGTTCCGTTTATTATGACATGCACCATCATTTTCATATTGCTTTGCATGATCGTAAGATAGCTAGCATGATGTTTTCATGGCTTGTCCATTTTTTGATGTCATTTGCTAGGCTAGATCGTTGCACATCCCGGTACACCACCGGAAGCATTCATGTAGAGTCATATTTTGTTCTAGGTATCGAGTTGTAAGTAAATAAAAGTGTGATGATCATCATTATTAGAGCATTGTCCCATGAGAGGAAAGGATGATGGAAGCTATGATTCCCTCACAAGTTGGGATGAGTCTCCGGACATTACAAATAATAAAAGAGGCCAATGAAGCCCAAATAAAAAAAAGGCCAAAGATGCCCACCAAAATAAATAAATAAATGAGAGAAAAGAGAGAAGGGACAATGCTACTATCTTTTTTCCACACTTGTGCTTCAAAGTAGCACCATGATCTTCATGATAGAGAGTCTCTTATTTTGTCACTTTCATATACTAGTGGGAATTTTTCATTATAATGCACACCCACTTTGTTTCTTTTTGAGCTTTCATACACTTATAGCTCTAGTTGATGTGAGACTATCTTTTCCCTTTTCCTCACAACCTCCACCATATTCTATTCCACCTATAGTGCTATATCCATGGCTCACGCTCATGTATTGCGTGAAAGTTGAAAAGGTTTGAGAACATAAAAGGTGTGAAACAATTGCTTGACTTGTCATCGGGGTTGTGCATGATTTAAATACTTTGTGTGGGGAAGATGGAGCATAGCCAGACCATATGATTTTGTAGGGATAACTTTCTTTGGCCATGTTATTTTGAAATGACACAATTGCCTTGTTAGTATGCTTGAAGTATTATTGTTTTTATGTCAATATTAAGCTTTTGTTTTGAATCTTATGGACCTGAACATTCATGCCACAATAAAGAATATTACATGGATAAATATGTTAGGTAGCATTCCACATCAAAAATTCTGTTTTTATCATTTACCTACTCGAGGACGAGCAGGAATTAAGCTTGGGGATGCTTGATACGTCTCCAACGTATCTATAATTTTTTATTGTTCCATGCTATTATATTATCTGTTTTGGATGTTTTATATGCATTAATGTGCCATTTTATATTATTTTTGGGACTAACCTATTAACCTAGAGCCCAGTGCCAGTTTCTGTTTTTTCCTTGTTTTTGAGTATTGCAGATAAGGAATATCAAACGGAGTCCAAATGGAATAAAATCTTCGGGATGATTTTACTTGGACCAGAAGAAACCTACCAGACTTGGAGAGGAAGGAAGGAGACCTGCCGGGAGGCGACAAGCCTGCAGGGCGCACCCTAGGGGGGGGGGGGGCCCTGGCTTGTGGCCCCCCTGCAGGTCCTCCAACCCTAATCTTCGGCCTATAAATTCCCAAATATTCCCCCAATACCAAAAAGAGCCACGAAAATACTTTTTCGCCGCCGGAACCCTCTGTTCCCGTGAGATCCCATCTTGGAGCCTTTTTCGGTAGTCTGCCGGAGGGGGATTCGATCACGGAGGGCATCTACATCAACTCCATTTCCCCTCCGATGATGCGTGAGTAGTTCACCTCATACCTTCGGGTCCATAGCTAGTGGCTAGATGGCTTCTTCTGTCTCTATGTTCTTCAATACCATGTTCTTCATGATCTTCATGGAGATCTATCTGATGTAATACTCTTTTGCGGTGTGTTTGTCGAGATCCGATGAATTGTGGGTTTATGATCAGATTATCTATGAATATTATTTGAATCTCCTCTGAATTCTTATATGCATGATTTCATATCTTTGCAAGTCTCTTCGAGTTATTGGTTTGGTTTGGCCAACTAGATTGGTAATTCTTGCAATGGGAGAAGTTCTTAGTTTTGGGTTCAATCTTGCGGTGTCCTCACCCAGTGACAAAGTAGGGGTAGCGAGGCACGTATTTGTATTGTTGCCATCAAGGGTAAAAAGATGGGGGTTTTCATCACATTGCTTGAGTTTATTCCTCTACATCATGTCATCTTACTTAATGCGTTACTCTGTTCTTCATGAACTTAATACTCTAGATGCAGGCAGGAGTCGGTCGATGTGTGGAGTAATAGTAGTAGATGCAGAATCATTTCGGTCTACTTGACACGGACGTGATGCCTATATGCATAATCATTGCCTTGGATATCGTCATAACTATGCGCTTTTCTATCAATTGCTCGACAGTAATTTGTTCACCCACCGTATTATTTTCCTTCAAGAGAGAAGCCTCTAGTGAAACCTATGGCCCCCGGGTCTATTTTCCATATTATATTTTCAGATCTATAAACCAAAAATACCAAAAATACTTTGCTGCAATCTTTTTACTTTTGTTTTACTTTTCATTTTAGTAATCTTTTATATCTATCTCTATCAGATCTCATCCTTGCAAGTAACCGTGAAGGGATTGACAACCCCTTTATAGCGTTGGGTGCAAGTGTTTGATTGTTTATGTAGGTGCAAAGATTGGGGACTTGCTTGTATCTCGTACTGGATTGATACCTTGGTTCTCAACAACTGAGGGAAATACTTATCTACTTTGCTGCATCACCCTTTCCTCTTCAAGGGAAAACCAACGCAAGCTCAAGAAGTAGCAGCTGGCCTGGCGACTGAGCCCGCCGGGAACAATGTCTCTAGGTCCGGGAGCGCACCGCGAAGCGGAGCCGGTCCCCTGATGGTGACCACGCGGGGTCCGGCAGCGGACGACGCTAGCTCTGGCTCCAGGACCCAGCCGTAGGAGACCTGGGCGATGTCCAGCGACGCCACCAGCGGCCGCCCAGGAGTCTCAGGGCCTGCTCATCCACCCTGAGCAGTCCGTGGCGGTGAGCACTTGAGCCTTCGTTTCTTTTTTCTTTTTGCTTGAAAGTTTTCCAGTGGGGGCGCGCCAGAGCACCCACTGGGTGTAGCCCGCGAGACTCGGGCCGGCTGTGAGGTAGCCGGGTCGAGTCTAACTGCTGCACTCTTATCTTCTTTTATCTTGCAGGCTCTTCATGACCGTCGGGTGATTGCGTACAACGTACTGCTAGGCCGGTACTGATGTCTACTACGCAACCTTCTTCTTGTAGACTCGTGTTGGGCCTCCAAGCGTAGAGTTTTGTAGGACAGCAGCAAATTTCCCTCAAGTGGATGACCTAAGGTTTATCAATCCATGGGAGGCGTAGGATGAAGATGGTCTCTCTCAAACAACCCTGCAACCAAATAACAAAGAGTCTCTTGTGTCC
Source organism: Elymus sibiricus (assembly GCA_039707655.1). Lineage (NCBI taxonomy): Eukaryota > Viridiplantae > Streptophyta > Magnoliopsida > Poales > Poaceae > Elymus > Elymus sibiricus. Next base: position 210,770,371 of record CM077665.1, on the reverse strand, counting down.
CCAACACACCCAATACAATGGTAAATTGTATAGGTGCACTAGTTCGGCGAAGAGATGGTGATACAAGTGTAATATGGATAGTAGATATAGATTTTTGTAATCTGAAAATATAAAAACAGCAACGTAACTAATGATAAAAGTGAGCACAAACGGTATTGCAATGCTTAGAAACAAGGCCTAGGGTTCATACTTTCACTAGTGCAAGTTCTCTCAACAATACTGACATAGTTGATCCATATGTAAATCTCTCACGTGCGACAAAGAGTTCACTCCAAAGTCACAAATAGCGGAGAACAAATGAAGAAATTATTGTAGGGTACGAAACCACCTCAAAGTTATCTTTTCCGATCAATCTTATGAGCTATCCCTATAAGTGTCACGAACAGCCCTAGAGTTCGTACTAAAATAACACCTTAAGATACACATCAACCAAAACCCTAATGTCACCTAGATACTCCAATGTCACCACGAGTACCCATGGGCTTAATTATACGATATGCATCACACAATTTCAGATTCATCATGTTCAATCCAACACAAAGAATTTCAAAGAGTGCCCCAAAGTTTCTACCGGAGAGTCAAGACGAAAACATGTGCCAACCCCTATGCATAGATTCCCATGGTCACGGAACCCGCAAGTTGATCACCAAAATATACATCAAGTGGATCAATAGAACATCCCATTGTCACCACGGATATCCCATCGCAAGACATACATCAAGTGTTCTCAAATCCTTAAAGACTCAATCCGATAAGAAAACTTCAAAGGGAAAACTCAATTCATCACAAGAAGATAGAGAGGGGAAAACTCCATATGATTCATCTATATTAATAAAGCTCGCGGTACATCAAGATCGTGTCATCTCAAGAACATGAGAGAGAGAGATCAAACACATAGCTACTGGTACATACCCTCAGCCCCGAGGGTGAACTACTCCCTCCTCGTCATGGAGACCACCGGGATGATGAAGATGGCCTCCGGTGATGGTTTCCCCCTCCGGCAGGGTGCCGGAACGGGCTCCCGAGTGGTTTTTCGTGGCTACAGAGGCTTGCGGCGGCGGAACTCCTGATCTAGGTTTCTTTCTGGGGTTTTTGGTATTTATAGGAATTTTTGGCGTCGGTCTCACGTCAAGGGGGTTCCCGAGGGGCCCACAAGCCAGGGGGGCGCCCCCTAGGCTTGTGGCTGCCTCGGGACTCCTCTCTGGTATCTTTTTGCTCAAGTATTTTTTTATATTTTCCAAAAATATTCTCCGTAAATTTTCAGCCCATTCCGAGAACTTTTATTTCTGCACAAAAAACGACACCATGGTAGTTCTGCTGAAAACAGCGTCAGTCCGGGTTAGTTCTAATAAAATTATACCAAAATCATATAAAATTATTGTAAACATGGCATGAATACTTCATAAATTATAGATACGTTGGAGACATATCAGCATCCCCAAGCTTAATTCCTGCTCGTCCTCGAGTAGGTAAATGATAAAAGAAATAATTTATGAAGTGTGAATGCTAGCAAGTGCACAAGTTTGATCAATGATAATTCCAATCACTTTTTCTAGCATCAATATAAACCATAAACAGTAGATCATCTCATAAAACTTCTTATGATCAAGTAACAAGCTATTCACATGTTAAAGTATAGACCAGAAAGTTTCTTGAAAACTAACAAACCATATTCCTAGTCATCGAACAATTGCAATTCATCTTATTTTCAGGAAGGGTCTATGTAAGAGCTTTGATTTAGCAAATTCCACATACTCAACTATCATATAGTCTTCCATGATTTTTGACACTCAAAGCATATTTTTAGAACAAATAGCATCCATCGAACACAGAGAAAGATAGGGTCTTAATGTTTCGCCTCCCAACTTATTTATCATATAGAAAATTGTCAACAATAATAATTCATGATCAAATATATTTGTGTGGATATATATGTCTAGATCATTCCCCAACACATGACGCTTGCCAAGAGAAAAAGGCGAAATATAGGAAGTGGTGAAGATCACCATGACTCTTGCATAAAGGTAAGTACTAGAAAGTAAAAGATAGGCCCTTCGCAGAGGGAAGCAGAGGTTGTCATGCGCTTTTTGTTTTTGGATGTGCAAACCCTTAATGCAAAGGAACGTCACGTTGTATTGCCCTTTGTGATAGCAACCTTTATTATGCAGTCCATCGCTTTTATTTCTTTACCATCACAAGTTCGTACAACGCTTATATTCCCTTATAATAAAAGATCATACATATTTAGGAGCAATTTTTATTGCTTTTTGCACCGATGACAACTTACTTGAAGGATCTTATTCAATCCATAGGTAGGTATAGTGGACTCTCATGGCAAAACTGGTTTAAGGGTGTTTGGATGCACAAGTAGTATTTCTACTTGGTGCGGAAGTTTTGGCTAGTATGAGGTGGAAGCAAGCACCACATGTTGGAGGATTCATAACAATATAACTTCTATACAAATATACCCAAACATAACTCATTAAGTTGTCTTTCTTGTCCAATTTTAACTAATTTGCTCGAGTTTGAAAATAATTAATGAGCTCACAATCATAGAAGATGTCCAAGATAGTATATTTATATGTGGAATCTCTCTTCCTCCAATATTCTTTCATGAATTGTTCAAGTGACCAATGCGGTGTTTGTTAACTTTCAATAAATTTTACCACCTATACTTATTATGTGTGAAGTCATTACTCCCCATGGGATAAATATATGAAGCATATTTAATTTCAGATTTATGATATTCAATTCATTCAACCATTTACTCATAGGATATAAGTGAAGCACGAGAGTGAATGACAAACTACTCCAAAAAGATATAAGTGAAGATCAATGAGTAGCTAACAATTAAATAACTATGTGAAGACTCTCTCATCTAAGAATTTCAGATCTTAAGCATTTTATTAAACAGCAAGCAAAAGAAAAATAGCACTCCAAGAATAGCACGCATCATGTGAACGAATAAAAATTTAGGCTCAACACAGGCTAACCGATAATTGTTGATGAAGAGAGGTGGGATCCGTAGCATCCCCAAGCTTAGATGCTTGAGACTTCTTGAAATATTTACTTGGGGTGCCTTTGTCATCCCCAAGCTTGAGCTTTTGTATCTCGTTCAATCTTCTCATATCATGGTTTCACCTATTCTCAAAAACTTCATCCACACAAAACTCAAAAAGAACTCGTGAGATAGGTTAGTACACATAAGAACAAATCAACACTTCATGTACTGCCAAGACAAGTTGCACAATAATTTCAATCATCATCTACTGTTTACTATCATTTCCACAATTTATATATACCAATATAGGCTATGGAAACTATAGAATAAGTAGATAACAAAACTATGACAGCAATCTGTCCAAACAGAACAGTCTGTGGAAATCTATTAAACCAGTGTACTTCTGTAACTCAAAAAATTATGAAAATTTAGGACATGCTATAAAATTTATATGACAACACTGTGTAAAAATTTCAGTAACTTTCCACGTTCCAGTAAAATATGAAAATTCAAACACTACAGAAAAAGTTTGTGTTTTTTACACAGCACACATCAAAACATGCAATGCAAGTATCCTAATGCAATTCTTGGAACTTTTTATTGAAAAACAAGATTATAAATAACACCTAACTGAGAACAACAAAATAAAATGACGCTCCAAGCAAAACTCATATTATGTGACGAATAAAAATATAGCTCCAAGTAAGATATACCGTTAGTGTTGAAGATGAAAGAGGGGATGCCTTCCGGGGCATCCCCAAGCTTAGGCGCTTGAGTATTCCTTGGATATTACCTTGGGGGTGCCTTAGGCATCCCCAAGATTAGGTTCTTGTCACTCCTTATTCTCCTCATATCGGTGTCTCACCCAAAACTTGAAAACTTCAATCACACAAAACTTAACGGAACTTCGTGAGAAGGGTTATTGTAATAAAGATAAATCATTCACTTAGGTGCTGTCAAGACAATATTCATAATTGTTCCCACATGATACCTACTGTATTCTATCATTCCCATAATTTATACCACTAAATATAAGCTATGGAAACACTAAAACAAGCAAACTATGCATGCAAAACAGAATCTGTCAAAAACAGAACAGTCTGTGAAGATCTGTAGTGTAACCGTATTTACCTATCTCTAAAAATTCTGAAAAGTTAGTACAACCTGAAGAATTTGTATATGAAGACTTTGTAAAAATTTCATATCATTATTACACTCCAGTAAAAAATGAAAATTCCTTTACTGGAGTCAATAGTTTCTGTTTTGGTTCAGCATCAATTCTACTCATCTTGTGAGTCATCCCAAAGGCTTTACATGGCACTTTATTGAAATAAAAGATACAAAACATGATTAATACAGTAGCTTAATCATGTGAACACTCAAAAACAGAAATGAAAAGTGTTGGGTTGTCTCCCAACAAGCGCTTTTCTTTGAAGCCTTTTAGCTAGGCATGATGATTTCAATGATGCTCACATAAGAATAGTAATTGAAACATGCAAGAGAGCATCATGAATCTCATGACAAGCACATTTAAGTCTAACCCACTTCCTATGCATAGGGATTTTGTGAGCAAACAATTTATGGGAGCAAGAATCAACTAGCATAGGAAGGCAAAACAAGCATAACTTCAAAACTTTGAACACATAGAGAGGAAACTTGATATTACTGCAATTCCTACAAGCATATGTTCCTCCCTCATAATAATTTTCAGTAGCATCATGAAGGAATTTCACAATATAACCACCATATAAGGCATTCTTTTCATGATCTACAAGCATAGAAATTTTACTACTCTCCACACAAGAAAATTTCTTCTCATGACTAATAGTGGGAGTATCATAAAAGAATTGAATACTATAAATTGGTTCCACATTAAAAGAGTAATATTCAGTAAAAGGATATTCATAATTATGACAAGTATCATAATAGTAATCATCACTCTTTTTCATCGCATAAGTATCATCACAATAATCATCATAAGTAGGAGGCATGCAATCTTTATAACAAATTTGATCATTCAAAGTAGGGGGAATAAAAAGATCATCTTCATTAAGCATAGCATCCCCAAGCTTGGGACAAACATTAATTGCAGCAAATAAATTCTCAAACATGTCATTTTCATCAAACATAGCATCCCCAAGCTTGTGGCTTAGTATATCATAAACATAATCACTCTCATCATTAATAGTATGAATAGCACCAATAGTATAGCAATTATTATCATCATCTTCCAAGTTGGTGCCATAAATATTTTCAAGATTATAAGAAGTATCATTATCTTCCCAATCATAATTATCACAACAAGCAATAGGCATAACAAAATCATCCTCAAGTGTATCATCTTCCACAACTATTTTTGATTCATTCTCATGAGGCCTATCAATAATGGGAGCAACATTATTTGGGAGAGATACCTACCTTTACTTTTCCTTCTTTTCTTCTTCTTCACCACATTATGTGTGGGTTTATTTAATTCCTCCAAGCTTCTTTTTGAAGAGGTTGGTTGAATAAAAAGCTCCTCCTCGTTACCTGATTCATCATAAGAAAAAATAGGAGGATATTGGGAAACCTCTTCCCCTTCATTAGTATTCTCTTCATCTTCTATTTGTTTTCTTGTCTTTAAGTAATTGGCAATATAAGGATTCTCAATGCAATTTACCACGCAATACATATAGATTTCATTTAGATCAAAATCAATCATTTTCATGAGAACCCAAGCTGGAACATCCTTAGTTTTATGTTTCATTTCTTCATACCCCAAAAATAGACTAAGTTCATTATGATGCTCAAGGGTAATGAGGTTATCACAATTTTTGGACACAATTCGATCATGAAATAATTCACATTGGAAATTAAAATGACCACTTTCATTGCAAAGTTCACAAGGACGGCGAGAAATATTAAGTCTTTCAGCACAAACATATAGCCTCTCTTGCAACCATTTAGTTTCTAAATACTTATGCCTCTTACAAAATCTATCTTCCCTTTTAGGCATGTCTTCACAAACTCTATGCACTCCACAAATATTGACATGCTTATAAGAAATCTTTTTATCATGACTAGTGCAATCATCATTAGTACTATGGATATTCAAAGAATTCATACTAACAACATTGCAATCATGCTCATCACTCAAAGACTTAGTGCCAAACATTTTAATAACTTCTTCTTCTAACACTTGAGCACAATTTTCCTTTCCATCATTTTCATGAAAGACATTAAAAAGATGAAGCATATGAGGCAACCTCAATTCCATTTTTTTGTAGTTTTCTTTTATTGACCAAACTAGTGAAAAACAATAAACTAAACGATTTAATTGCAAGATCTAAAGATATACCTTCAAGCACTCACCTCCCCGGCAACGGCGCCAAAAAAGAGCTTGATGTCTACTACGCAACCTTCTTCTTGTAGACTCGTGTTGGGCCTCCAAGTGCAGAGTTTTGTAGGACAGTAGCAAATTTCCCTCAAGTGGATGACCTAAGGTTTATCAATCCGTGGGAGGCGTAGGATGAAGATGGCCTCTCTCAAAAAACCCTGCAACCAAATAACAAAGAGTCTCTTGTGTCCCCAACACACCCAATACAATGGTAAATTGTATAGGTGCACTAGTTCGGCGAAGAGATGGTGATACAAGTGTAATATGGATAGTAGATATAGATTTTTGTAATATGAAAATATAAAAACAGCAAGGTAACTAATGATAAAAGTGAGCACAAACGGTATTGCAATGCTTAGAAACAAGGCCTAGGGTTCATACTTTCACTAGTGCAAGTTCTCTCAACAATACTGACATGGTTGAATCATATGTAAATCCCTCACGTGCGACAAAGAGTTCACTCCAAAGTCACAAATAGCAGAGAACAAACGAAGAAATTATTGTAGGGTACGAAACCACCTCAAAGTTATCTTTTCCGATCAATCATATGAGCTATCCCTATAAGTGTCACGAACAGCCCTAGAGTTCGTACTAAAATAACACCTTAAGATACACATCAACCAAAACCCTAATGTCACCTAGATACTCCAATGTCACCACGAGTACCCATGGGCTTGATTATACGATATGCATCACACAATTTCAGATTCATCATGTTCAATCCAACACAAAGAACTTCAAAGAGTGCCCCAAAGTTTCTACCGGAGAGTCAAGACGAAAACATGTGCCAACCCCTATGCATAGATTCCCAAGGTCACGGAACCCGCAAGTTGATCACCAAAACATACATCAAGTGGATCAATAGAACATCCCATTGTCACCACGGACATCCCATCGCAAGACATACATCAAGTGTTCTCAAATCCTTAAAGACTCAATCCGATAAGAAAACTTCAAATGGAAAACTCAATTCATCACAAGAAGATAGAGAGGGGAAAACTCCATATGATTCATCTATATTAATAAAGCTTGCGGTACATCAAGATCGTGTCATCAAACACATAGCTACTGGTACATACCCTCAGCCCCGAGGATGAACTACTCCCTCCTCGTCATGGAGACCGTCGGGATGATGAAGATGGCCTCCGGTGATGGTTTCCCCCTCCGGCAGGGTGCCGGAATGGGCTCCCGATTGGTTTTTCATGGCTACAGAGGCTTGTGGTGGTGGAACTCCCGATCTAGGTTTCTTTCTGGGGGTTTTGGTATTTATAGGAATTTTTGGCGTCGGTCTCACGTCAAGGGGGTTCCCGAGGGGCCTACAAGCCAGGGGGCGCGCCCTAGGGGGGGCGCGCCCCCTAGGCTTGTGGCTGCCTCGGGACTCCTCTCCGGTATCTTTTTGCTCCAGTATTTTTTATATTTTCCAAAAATATTCTCCGTAAATTTTCAGCCCATTCCGAGAACTTTTATTTCTGCACAAAAAACGACACCATGGTAGTTCTGCTGAAAACAGCGTCAGTACGGGTTAGTTATAATAAAATCATACCAAAATCATACTCCCTCCATTCCTTTATATAAGGTGTATTTGTTTTTTGAAAAGTCAAACGAGCGCATGTTTAACCGAGTTTTTAGAAAAATATATGAATATCCACAATACGAAATTTATATCATTTGATTCATCATGAAAAGTAGTTTTATATTTTACCTATTAGACATTGCAGATGTTGTTATTTTATTCTATAATGTTGGTCAAACATTCAAGTGGTTGACTTGCACGGAAATCAATGCACCTTATATTTTGGAACGGAGGGAGTATAAAATTATTGTAAACATGGCATGAATACTTCATAAATTATAGATACATTGGAGACGTATCAGGTACCGAGACGCCGAGAGCTGGCTGGCCGCCACGGAAGTGGACCTACGGCAACCGCGAGGTACGTGTGTCCCTTGTTTTCAATGGGGGCGCGCCAGTGCACCCACTGGGTGTAGCCCCCAGGATTTGGGCCGGCTGCGCTGCAGGCGGGTCGAATCCCTTCGTTCTTGCTGCTTTTTGTCACTATTTCTTGATGGGTCATGTCTTTATTTTTGCGAAGCTTCTGCCGGTGAGTCGGCTGATGCCCGACGCTGGCTGGCGTGAGCCAACCATCAGCGTGACCTTTTGAACGCAGAGTGCGGTCGGCTCCGCGAGGAGGCGAGCCGCCTGCTGGCGGAGAGGAACATGCTAGAGGCAGCCCATCGCAAAGAGCTAGAACGCCAGGCGGCGAGCCACCGCGAGGCCCTGATGGCCAAGGACGACCTGTTGGAGAGGACGGTCGAGGAGGCACGTCTTGTGAAGCAGGAGTACGACCGCCATGCCTGTGATTGGTCGGTGAGGGAGGAAAAGATGCACGGGGAGGCGCAGGCGGTCGACCAGCTTCTATCCCGTAAGTTCATCTTGCCTGGTCCTTTCTCGTGCCGTTCGGTTGCCTTCTTGGTCTTACATGCGTCTTCCTCCTTCCCTCTTCCTGCCAGGGCTCTTCCCTAAGACGCAGGAGGCCGCAGAGACGGCCGTGGAGGCCCACCGGGAGGGGGAGCATGCACAGGGCATGCACATCGGGATGCTCGCCGCTTGGGCGGTGGCCGAGATGAACATCGCAGCCAAGGCTCGCCTCAATATGGTGCTGCGGTCCGTGAAGCAGCTTCAGAATGCCGGCGTGGGGCTGGTTCGGGCCCTTTTGTCGGCGGTGGTGCAAACCCGCACCATAAGCCTACTGGCATGGTGGCTAGAGGCCGGCCGGGCGCGGGTTGACGCCTGGAGGGTTTCGGCTGCGCGAGCTGGCGCAGGGATGGCGCTCCTCGTCGTGAAGTCCTGGCACTCGGACCTAGACCTGGGGTTGCTGGCCACCCAACGTGCCGGTACGGATGCGGAGCTGGCCGAGATTGCCGACTCGCTGGCCACGCGGGCTAGTGACCTTGCGTCCTTTGCTCCGTGGGATGAGTATGTCCCGGAGCGGACCACAGACGGCATGGAGATCCCGGAGGACCAGTATGCGCTAGCTTTGACGATCCAAAAGGCAGTGCTGCCGACTCAGAGGACGAAGGCATCGGCTCCCGCGCCGATGCGTATGTCGACGCCGAAGTGGAGGCGGACACGGGTGCCACGGGGACCATGGATGGTGCCTCCACTAGCTAGGGCTCCTTCCTGCTTTCCTGTTTTGATAGGTTAGTTTGTAGTTCCACCCACTGGGGCTGTAGATTCATGTAATGAACCTGTGGCCGTGGGCCTTTATCTTTTGTTATGAACAAATGCATGTTGTTGTTTCGTTGATTTTTTGTGTGTGTCCCCTCGTCTATTTCCTTTGCCCCTTGGCTCCTTCTTTCTCAAGCCTCCCCCTGTAGTCTTGGCCCCGCCAGCCGGACAGCTAGGAGCCGGTCTGTGGCTGGGACGGGACGTCTTCTATAGGGCAGGCGGCGTGGTACTTGGGCCGTAGGACTTAGGCTAGGACGTATAAAACAGAGGCCGGCTAGCAATTTAGCTCTCGATCCAGCGGGCCCGAGCAGGTAGCTCCTTCGCCGGAGTTTTTTTGTGTTGCGATATGTAACACCCAAGATGCGGTCCTCTCCTTATTTTGCCTCGAGGGCCTCGATAGGGATAGAAGCGCATCTGGTCGTTTCGCAAGAATGGATATCGTTACATGTACTCCGTCCCAGGTGAGCGAGGCGAGCGCTCGGTCATCGTGCTCCTCACGACTGGGGCGAGCAAGCAGGAGACAGGGGGGAGGGGTCAACAGCGTCGGCGGCTCCTTGAAGCGACGGCGAGGTGCGGGGCAACAGGGAACGGAAGGATCCGAGGACGGGGAGGCCGGATCCGGTGCCGGTTTGGGCAGAGGCGGCGAGTTAGGGCGGCGGCGACAAGCTTCAAGGCGGCATCCATGGCTGCAGGGGCGTGCGAGAGAGGTTAGGGGGGGAGAGAGAGAGCAGTATGGGAGGAGCAGGAGAGAAGGGCGAGGGAGCTCCGTCCTGGGACGGCGAGGACCTGCTGTGGGGCTGGCCTAGCGATCTCCGGCGACGGGGCTGGCCGGCCGGCGGGGCGCAAGGGAGGGCGCCATGGTCGGCCGACGGAGCTCCTCGACTGCGTGGATCCGGGCCCGAGCGGGCTTTGGATGGGCCTAGCGGGCTCGATGCGGTGGGAGCTGGCTGGGGGGTGTTGGGGAACGTGTGGTGGCACAGGAGTGGTGGAGACGAAGGCTTGGGGTTACGTGGCGCGCTACGGTTGGCCGGGACGATGGCTGCAGTGGCGCCAAGTGGTGGTGAGGGGTTCGGTCGGCGCGGATTTTGATGGGGGCGGCGGCTGGAGGTTAGGGGAAGCTAGGGGAAGCCATATTTGGACGTGGGAGGGCTGCTTAAATAGGTAGGGTTCTAGGGTTCGCAGTTTTTGCTCGTTTTCGGACCGTCGGATCTCGATCGGGCAGTCCAAAATGGAGGAGTAGGCTAGGTGGGCTGGGCTGTGTAGGTGGGCGAGGTCTAGAGGAGAGGGGGAATTGGTGCGGCCCGGCGGCAGAGTTTTTAAAACAGAAAATGACCGACGATTGACCTGCTATATTGCCGCTATATGTTTAACGGTTCGGGTATCAAACGACCTCCGAACGCGACGAAATTTGGCAGGTGGTCTACCTACAACATATTACGACCCCTTGCCAAGTTTCGACCCAAGCTGAAAACTTATATACACAGTTATAAAAACAAAATATTTGCAGTGTCGCGGGCGCGTGCGTGTGTGGTTGGTCTCTAACGGTCAACAGGGAGAACCGACAACTACTACCGAATGCAAGTTTTGTAAAATGACGGCAACGGATTGCCGATGTAATGCGGGTGATAAGAATGATGCGATGATGAATGCAACAACCAAATAAATCACACGGCGGCAACGAAATAAAAGGGGAATCTTCTGGAACGTCGGTCTCGGGCTGTTACAACTCTCCTCCACTAACAAGAGATCTCGACTCGAGATCTTAGAAAGAAAATGGGAAGAGGAAGAGGAAAGGCAGAGGTAAAACTTAGTTGCTTCTTTGACAAATGAGTGAAACCAACGATCCTTGAAGGTTGCGAAGAAACGAAGAATAACGAGAAATAAGCAAGAATTCAAAAGAAATTTGGGCAGAACTTCGGTAGAAAAGAGAAGCAAAACTTGATACGATGGAAAGAAATGGAAAAGAGAACACAACACCCCGGTTAAATGGACAAGCAAGGAAGAACATGATCTTGTCAGAAAAAAGGGAGCAACATCACACTGCCTTCGGAACAAAAGAATAGAAGCTAGATCTTTGAAAAGAATGGAGAAGAAAACATAACTTCTACCACAATTGAATTGAAAAGCATCTTACAAAGAAGGATTCAACAGAGTTGTTGGAACATCAAGAACGAAAAGAAAAGCTTGTTGTGGGCTTATGGAAAACATCTCAAAATTTTGAGGTGACAACTGGACACTAACGGAAACAACGATTGCTTGCGAGCAACAAGATATGCAAAACTTTTTACACCAAGAGGATACATTTAGAACTTGGATCATTGATGAGCACCATGATAGCAACAATCCTTAGGAAATGCTTTAGGTGAAATCCAATCCAAGATAGCTCCAAGGAAAACAAATGGGTTTACATATCTCATTGTTGACAAAAAAATATTCAAGATTCCTCATAATCAAGAATGCTATAACACCACCTCAAAAGATTTGGCATACTACTTATTCTTCTTGAAAAGGATTGAAGAGAGATAGCACAAACTTGAAGAAGTCTTGAATGAAAACACCGGTAAGATTTTGGAATGGAATGAGGATAGTACAAATGAACGGAGATACATGACATGAGAACGAAGAGATCACGATCCTCCTAGAGAAATCTTGGGCGAAGCATCGGAATAATTGAGATGCGAACGAAGAGACAATAATTGAGAAGAATTTAAGAACGAAAGCTGAAAGCTGAGAACGAAGAAATCTTCTGAACTGATGGCCTTCAGAGGATCAAGAATGAAAACAAATCTGAAATGCTCCGGATAGATATGGGAGGAATTTTCTCATGACCGAAACAATTTGAAAGAATAGCATGAAGCTGAGATGACGAATCTTCAAAGAACAGACCAAGATTTAAGAGAAACACTCCTTCAGTCTTCAACGCTGAGAATGATGACGAGAAACAACATCATGAATTACTGAGACGCTCCGTAACAATGAATAAGGAAAGTTTGAGCCAATGATGAAAATAATTCGAAGCGATCTTCGAGAAGGAATATGACTGATGAGATCTCCAAAGAAGACTAGAAGAGCTAGGTAAGATCTTGGGGAAAACCTGTGGGTTATGGGCACACTCAAAATAAACCACCGTTGGAAGGATTGCTTAGGAAGAGAGATTGCACCAGTACAAATGAAAACTTGATGAGGTGAGAACGTCAAAATAATTTGAAAGGATTTTAAAAGGAAACATGAATCTTCTAAGATATCTTGCCACTCCGGATAGAATAGAGAGGGGTGAAAACAAGAGAGGCTTGATTAAGGGTTTCCAACACGGGAAAGCATTTAAGGGAGGAAAAGGATATGATGAACACCGAGAGGTTGAATTAAATCCAGCGGAAAGAAAATGGAGACGAAGAAATGATGAACTTGAAGCTCATGGGCATCTTCACAAAGGATCACCGGATACAATACGGAAGAAAAGATAACGGAAGCATCGATGAAAAGAAAGGCACTTGGATAATAATTTAATCACTGAAGAAAAGGGCAGGAGGGCGGGGAAAACAAAGACAACTTGGGACTGATGAAACGAACTCCGGAAAGGAATATGAGGATTGATCTTGCAAATATTGGAGAGGGTTGAATCATTTTGAAGAGGAGCACTCCGGATGGAAAAGAATTGACATGCCAATTTGATTGAGCAAAAGGATTAGCACTCCCATAGAAATATGAGAACACCACTTAAGAAGATATGAAATCACCACATGACATCGAAACAACTCGAATTACCATACTCCAACAAAACAAAGGATGAGGCTTTCAAATTAAGCCGAAAACAAATACATAACCCACTATGCATATGTTGGAAGGATAATCCTAGGTAACTACTTGAATTCCCACCTAAGAACTCCCGAAATCTTTGGTTAAGCAATCGGGTCCACAGATACACGGAGTAAAATCCATCACTCAACTCCTAGTAGTAATACTACTCACCAATGTATCAGATCCGTCAACACATAACCAGAGGCCTCGGATATTCATCTACCTCAGACTCTCGTAATCACAACGATACTAATCATGGCAGTACATGTGATGCCGCTCCCCATACTGGGTCCCGCCACACTCTTCGCACCACGAATAGTATTGAAGCAATTTCGAACATCCGCGTCCTGAGATAGTAAGGAAAATGAACGATAACAATGTGTCAAGAACCCCTTGGAGCTCTACTCCTCGGAAACAGGAGGCACCAAGTACAAAATTCCGTCACATCGGCATCATTGAGGTTCCAAAATACCCGCATGATCCTAAAAAATTTGAGTGAGAAGAGGGGTAGAATTAAAATTCCTACGTCAGGATTCCTCACCAGAGCATAGAAGAGGAGTAAAAGAATCCTACTCTCCGGTATATAACTAAACAGAAAATTAGTTTTTTTTCTAGACTCGACTCGGCCAAGTTCGATCAATCAAGGGGGCTCCTAGGTCGGTACTGCTATGATACCAACTTGTAACGCCCAAGATGCGGTCCTATCCTTATTTTGGCTCTAGGGCCTCGATAGGGATAGAAGCGCATCTCGTCGTTTCGCAAGAATGGATATCGTTATAAGTACATGTAAAGAGGAGATGAGTATATGGAATTGGCTTACACTCGCCACAAGCAACATCAAGATCACATTAATACAACAATTCATTCAAACATCGTACAGAATAGCAGGGTCCGACTACGGAGGAAATCAAACGATAAAAGCGACATCCATCCTTGCTATCCCAGGCTGCCGTCCTGGAACCCATCCTAGATCGATGAAGAAGAAGAAGAAGAAGAACTCCAAATCAAACAAGCATCGCTCTTACGTCAAAGATCGCATAACCTGTACATGCAACTATAGTTGTAGTAATCTGTGAGCCACAGGCACTCAGCAATCTCATTTCCAAGGGTATCAAGACTAGCAAAGCTTGATGGGTGAGGTATGGTTAAGTGGTGAGGCTGCAACAAGCACTAAGCATTTATTTGAGTGGCTAACTTACGAGTACAAGAATGAGGGAGGGTGATCATCGCATAAACGGACGTGAACTAGTAATGATCACTAAGTGATCCTGAACACCTACCTACGAGTCAAACATAACCCCACCGTGTTCTCTCTCGGTTCAGAAATTCACGAGAAGAGACAGTCACGGTTACGCACACGGTTGGTGTATTTTATTGGAGTTTACTTTAAGTTTTCTATGACCAGAGGTTAAACAAATTTCCAAGTTGCCACATAACCGCGGGCACGGCTTCTCGAAAAGATTTAACCTTGTAGGGGTGCTCCAACTCGTCCATCACAAACTAACCACACGTTGCGTCGGAAAATCTCAACCACGGGATAGCCTGCAACAACCTCAGAATTTCGTGGAAAACCTCAACCTCGAGATAACCCAAAGTATCCTTGGAATCCCGTGCACAAGACGTTCGAGAAAGGTAAAACAAATCCAGCAAGGCCGCCCGGCGTGTCGACGAACCCCATAGGAGCCGCGTATCTCGTTCTCAGGACACGACCAGATTGCCCAAACTTCCGGTAGTCCAATCACAGAGTTGCCCCTGGCAGCCACCGGCGGTTGACAGGTTTGGACCAACATTCATGAGGAGCACTAGCCCGGGTGTTGATTAATTATCCACGGGGTCCGGAAAGTCCCTATGCAAGTTTTATTAGGTTGGTGAATGGTAAAACCAATGTTGGGCCCTGCCAGAAGAGTTTTATCCCAAAATGAAAATCAAGGGGGTCCCCATAACAACCCCAAGCATGTTAGGAGCACTCAATATGGAACATCACACCTGTACACATGTAACTAGGGTGGCTAAAGTCGAACAAAACACCGAGCAAAAGGCCAAGCCTTCCACCTTTTACCTAGTATATATGTGCATTAAATTAAATAGAAATAATGTTGTGATATCTCAAAAATTATCCATGTTGTCACATGGAAACAACTTTCGCCTACAACTAACGACGCTATAAGAAGGGCTGAGCAAGCGGTAACATAGCCAAACAATGGTTTGCTGGGATGTGGAGGGTTAGAGGCTTATCATGGCATTTTGGGAGGCTTGACAAACAAGTGGTAGGTAGAAGAACGAATCCGTGAAGAAGACGATCCAATGTAGTATAGAAATGAGACAACTAGTATGGCAATGATAGTAGTGGTATCCAGGGAAATGTTCATCTTGCCTGAGATCCCGCTTGGAAGAAGAACGAATCCGTGAAGAAGACGATCCAATGTAGTCGAACGAATCCTCACACACCGAACGCTTTCGGTACTCTATCGAGAAGAAGCAATCCGGAAACAACAATCAACACATGATAGACACCAGATGATACGGGGCGCGCCCGTGTGTGTCGATGTTTCATGAATTGGAGGGGGATTTCACGAAGAACACGACGGACACGAGAGGAAATCACAAACTCAAGGACAATCTTCGATTACACATCCACTAGAAACACACGAACACATGAGTCACAAGATCCATAATCAACAAAAGGATACACGTAATGATAGTTTCCTCACTCCAAAGGGGGAGGTCTTGAATCCCTTAGGATCTTCCCTTAGAGGGGCCTTGGCATCACTTGGATCTTCTCTCAATGGAGGCAATCTCCGTGGGAGAAGTAAGTAATGGAGCTATTCTCAACAAAAGGTCTTTGCTAAACAACAGCTAAACCCTAGAGAGAAGAGGGGGAGGAGTTTATATAGTGCTAGTGACAAAGGGGTAAGTGGGAGAGGTACATGGGCCTCGGGCCCGAGTGGCATGGTTATGTAAAGGCCGGAAGTTCCGGGCAGCTTCTGGGCAGGCTCCGGGCTTTCCCGAGTGTTGGCACAGGCTTCGGAGGCTGGCTTCTGGGGGGCGGAAAATCCGGGACGGCCGGAAGTTCCGGGCCGGCCAGAAGTTCCTGGGGCCGGAGGTTCCAGGCCAGGGTGTGGGCCGGTTCTGGGCTAACCCAAAAGTTGGCACTCCTGGACTCGGCCTTGGGTCGACGGTGGGCCGGAAGTTCCGGGCGGGCCAGAAGTTCCGGGCTGTCCAGAGAGTTGCCCTTGGTGCTTGACTCCTTTTCCTCTGGGCCTTGGTCTTGGGGATGCTTCCTTGGTCCTTCGTGGTCTTCTTCCTCGTACCTAAGGATGCACATGGTTTCATTGTGAGGTAGCATCGAAGTTCCTTTGCCATCCAAGTCAAACTCGAAGAGGAGTGAGTTCACCTTATATCCAATGTCGTGTGCGCGTGCTCTTGTCATAGGGCCACTTGGGGGTTGGTGTGATGGTGTAGTCTTCATGGGGATGATGGTGGGATGCTCCGCATCATCTTCCCCCCTTGGGGAAGATCCGTCCTCAGATCAAGATCTTCATCACCATGAAAAGGGGATAGCTCCGTGACGTTGAATGTGTCACTAACGTTGTACTTGTCGCGGGGATGTCGATCTTGTAGGCATTGTTGTTGTATCGTGCCAACACCTTGAAGGGTCCATCGGCTCATGGGAGAAGCTTGGACTTGCGTTCGTTGGGGAAGAGGTCCTTGCGAAGGTGTAGCCACAGAAGATCACCGAGCTTGAACACCGTGGGGTGCTTGTTGATGTTGCGCTTGTTGGTGACGCGTTCCACTTGACGTTCAATCGTGCACCTTGTATCTTCATGCATTTTCTTGATGTAGCTTTCCCTTGCACTTGCGTCCATGTTGACGCGCTCCTGGAGTGGTAGATGTAGGATGTCCAATGGTGACAAAGGATTGAAACCATAGACCACTTCGAACGAAGACTTGCCGGTGGTGGAGTGACTTGCGCGATTGTAGGTGTACTCGGTGATGGGAAGGCAATCTGCCCATTCCTTGATGTTCTTCTTGATAAACACGCGAAGTAGAGTCGATAGCGTCCGGTTCGTCACCTCCGTTTTGTCCATCGGTTTGAGGGTGATATGCCGAAGAGAATAGAAGCTTGATTTTGAGCTTGGCGCATAGGGTCTTCCAAAAGTAGATCAGGAACTTGACAGGGCGATCCGAGACAATGGTCTTGGGGACGCCATGTAGCTGCAAGATGTCCCTACAAAAGAGATTTGCAATATGTGAAGCATCGTCTATCTTGTGACATGGAATGAAATGAGCCATCTTGGAAAAGCGATCTACAACTACAAAAATGGAGTCATGGCCACTTTTAGTTCGTGGCAAGCAAAGCACAAAGTCCATACTAATCTCTTCCCAAGGTTGGAAAGGTATAGGAAAAGGCATATAAAGACCATGGGATTGAGCTTTGGACTTAGCTTTGCGGCATGTAGAGAATCGATTGGTGAAGCGTGCAACATCACGAAACATCTTGGGCCAAAAGTACTTGTTGGATAGTGTGGCATACGTCTTGTCACATCCAAAGTGACCCATAAGTATTCCACCGTGAGCCTCTTGCAAAAGCAACAAACGAAGAGAAGACTCGGGTATACAAAGTTTGTTAGCACGCATAAGATAGCCAACTTTCATATAGTAGTTCTCCCAACAAGTTTTCACTTGACATTTAGCATATGGAGTAGCAAAAGAAACATCATGCTCATACAAGTCTTTGATATGCTCAAAACCAACAACATTCAACTCAAGTTGAGTAACTAGCATGCATTTGCGGGAAAGGGCATCCGCCACAATGTTTTCCTTACCCTTAATGTATTTCATGACATAAGGAAAGGACTCTATAAATTCACTCCATTTAGCATGCCGTTTATTCAACTTAGTTTGCCCCTTTAAGTACTTGAGCGTTTCATAATCGGTATGTATAACAAACTCATGAGGTCGCAAATAATGTTCCCACACATGTAAACTCTCACAAAAGCATACAATTCTTTGTCATAGATGGGGTAGAGTTGGCCGCCGGATAGTTTCTCGCTAAAGTACGCGATAGGACACTTCTCTTGCATAAGCACACCACCTATTCCAGTACAACTAGCATCGCAATGCACTTCGAAAGTTTTATCAAAGTTGGGCAAAGCAAGCAATGGTGCATGAGTGAGTAAATTTTGAAGTTCATGGAATGAGGTGTCTTGTGAAAGACCCCAAATAAATGGTGCATTCTTTTTGCTCAAAGCATGGAGAGGAGATGCAATGGTGTTAAAGTCCTTGACAGAACGTCGATAGAAACCGGCTAGTCCTAGGAAACTACGCACTTGTTGCAAATTAGTTGGTGTGGGCCAAGTTTTAATAGCATCAATCTTAGTTTTATCTACATGAACGCCCTTAGAAGATACTACAAAACCTAGGAAAACTACCTTCTCAACACCAAAGGTGCATTTCTCTATGTTTGCATAGAGTTGTTCTTTCCTAAGGATTTGCAAAACATCACGAACATGTGTAGCATCCTCCTCAAGAGACTAGCTAAAGACAAGAATGTCATCAAAATAGACTACAACACAATATCCTATGAGGGGTCGCAAAACATAATGCATTACACGCATGAAAGTACCCGGTGCTTCGGATAAGCCCATGGACATCACTAGCCATTCACAGAGACCAAACTTAGTCTTGAATGCCGTTTTCCACTCGTCACCCTCTTGTATGCGAATTTGGTAGTAACCACTTTTTAAGTCAATCTTGGAGAATATAATGGCACCACTGAGTTCATCTAGCATATCATCTAGGCGAGGAATGGGATGACGATAACGAATAGTTATAGCATTGATAGGACGGCAATCGGAACACATGCGCATACTACCATCTTGCTTAGGCACTAGTATCACCGGAACCGCACAAGGACTCAAACTCTCACGTACATGCCCTTTATCTAGGAGTATTTGGACTTGCCTTTGTATTTCCTTTGTTTCTTCGGGGTTGACGCGGTAGGGAGCCTTGTTAGGAAGCGGTGCTCCGGGGATGAGGTCGATGCGGTGTTCGATCCCTCGTTTTGGTGGTAGTCCCGGAGGTAGCTCATCGGGGAAAACATCTTTGAATTCCTGCAACAACTTAGATAACACAAGAGGAAGATGTTGTGAAGGGTTAGTCCGAACAACGTCATCTTTGTACACAAGTACATAGTGAAGAACGGTCGATGGGCTCTCACTCACATCCCTCAAATCTCGTTTGGTGGCTAAAAGAACTATATCTCTCATGTCCCTCATCGTGGAGTCGCTCATTTTTGGCTTGTGGCACTCACTCTCTTTGAGGTGGATCACTCTCTCACTTTTATCTCCACGATGGGATGAAGCGTGTTTGTCGGCGATGACTTGACTTGGAGACATTGGTCGGAGTACATATTGCTTGCCATTCATTTTGAAGTTATATTGATTTGTCCAACCATTGTGTGTGACGCCACGGTCGAATTGCCAAGGTCTACCAAGTAGGAGGTGGCAAACGGACATTGGAACCACATCACACTCCAAAGTGTCCTCATAAGCGCCTATCTTGAAGGAAACTTCAATGGTATGGTCCACTTGGAGGGTGCCGGAATCGCTTAGCCATTGGACCTTGTAGGGGCGAGGGTGCTTTTTCTTGACCAATTGTAGCTTGGAACAAAGGTCCTCACTTGCCAAGTTGTGGCAACTCCCGCCGTTGATGATGACCTTGATGGATTTTCCTTGGATGCCCACCTTGGTGTGGAATATGTGGCAACGTTGGTCCTCGTCTTCTTGTTGTTGGAGCGTCAAAACCTTGGAGACAACGAGAGCGGGGCTCGAATCGTTGTCGCAAAAGATTTGCGAATCTTCATCTTCATTCACTTGGCGGTGTATGGACACTTGGTCCAAAGCTTGCATCTCGTCGTCACTCATAGAGTTATAGGTGCGTTCGTCGAGGAGAACCATATTGCGTTTGGTTGGACATTCAAAGGTCTTGTCGCCTCGGCCTTGGCACGTGAAACACTTGATGGAGCTTGTCTTGGCAGTAGCATCTGGTGTTGGAGTAGCGGATGATGCTCTCGGCTTGTAGGTGCTTGAGGTTGGTCGGCTTGATGAAGTAGTCTTGTCCTTGTAAATTGACTTGTCGCCGGTAGGTGTTGTAGATTTCGTATTCGGAGGTTTTTCTGTCGTAGTAACTTGAGCACTTGAGCCGTAGGTCTTGGAGGAGAACTTGGAGTACCTGTAGTCATCTTGCACTTGCCGTTCCGCCTTGGTTGCTTGATGCACAAGTTCGAGAAGGTTGGAGTATGGTTGAAAGTTGGCTATCTTCTTGACTTGGTAGTTGAGGCCATTCAAGAGGCGTGCCATTGTTTGCTCGTCATCTTCCTTGACATTGGCTCGGATCATAGCGATTTCCATCTCTTGGTAGTACTCTTCTACCGACTTGGTGCCGTGCTTGAGTTGTTGTAGTTTCTTGAAGAGATCCCTGTTGTAGTGTGTAGGTACAAAACGAGCTCGCATGAGATCCTTCATTTGGGCCCAAGTGTTGATAGGAGGTTCGCCTCTTTCTCTTCTCCGCTCAATCACTTGTTCCCACCAAATAAGGACATAATCTTGGAACTTAAGTGAAGCCATGGCTATCTTCTTCTCTTCATCATAGTTGTGGAGGCGAAAGATCTTATCAACCTTGAGGGCCCATGATAAGTAGTCTTCGGGATCATTGCTTCCGGAAAACTTTGGCATTGTGGACTTGAGCTTGCTGAAGCGTTATTCATCATTGTGGTGGTGATGCCAAAATCCATGTCTTGGAGGTGGATCCTCATTGTCATCGTCTTGGGCGTGTTGGCATTGATCTTGTCCTTGCTCATCTTCATGGTCGGTTTCGTCGCGATGAGCTTGGGGACGGCGACGAGGTGGACTCCCTCGGTTTCTCCTTTCGTAGTGCTCCTCTTGGCGATTGGCTTCTTCTTGTCATTGTCGACGAAGTTCTTCTTCTTGTTGTTGGTGAAGGGCTTCTTGCTCGTGGTGAGCTTGGCGGTTCCGCTCCTCCAAGGCGCGAGTAGCTTCTTGCAAAGCGCGATGTGCTTCAAGCGCTCGTTCATGACGGCGATTGTGTTCTTCTTTCCGGTGTTGTTGTTCTTCTTCTCGACGTTGTTGTTCTTGCTCCAACGCATCTTGATCTTGTTGGCGGCGACGGTCTCGAGAGCGGACGCGATCTTGCAATCCATTGCCATGAAATGGATTGTCTTGACGGTGACGACCTTGGGGAGAACTTGGGCCGGAGTGGTCGTCGCGATGGTGATGACGCGCTTGTAGACTTGCGTCGGAAGAGTACACCTTGTCGATGTAGATGTGGAAGGTGCACGGTTGATCATCAAGGACCGAAGCTCCTCCATTTGGCTTGAGAGCTTGGTGTCAAGGTATTCCCTTGTGCGCCTTTCGGATTCACGCAAGTTGGAGGTGAGTTGGTCAATGCGGTCATGCAAGACATCTTGAGCTTGAGTAATTGCCTTGTGCGCGCCGAAGAAGTGCAACTTGGTGACGTGGTTGTTCACGTCGTCGTCATGCTCCTCGAAGGCCGGGTTTGACATGATGTTCCTATCCATAGCACTCAAGAAGATATATGTGGAAGAGTGAGAAGACAATACCAATTACCGTTCCAAAAGTTGAAAGTGGATCAAGATCACTCAATGTGCAAGTATGGAAATAGTAGAATTGGTACCGAAGATCGTCCTTCTCACACCTACACAAATAAGGCTTGTGGAGTAGCTTGGTTAGGATAGTGGCGCAAAATTCAAGCAATCTGAAAGAAAAGATTCAATAATGTTGACAAAGATTGGTAAATTTGAAAATTAGACAATGTAGATCAATAGAAATGAGTGTACACGGAAACACACACGGAAGAAAATTGGGGTCGTGCAACCAAGGATGAGCCAAAATATGGAATCCACGGAAAATGCTATCGTTGCACAACACTAGAGAGACGGTAGCACGATTGCTCCAATGGGCAAGATACGCACTTGTGCACAACCTAAAAGGAACCAAACGTGTGGTCTTCCTATGACCGACTTGCTATGTGTGTATGAGGCACGTGTCACTTGCTCAAGTGATCCAAGATGATCAAATATGCTATGCGAAGCTTGCGATGCTATTGCTCTTTTGCTCTTTCTTAAAAGCTTTGCTTCTCTTTTCTTTTGCAATGATGTTTTCTATGGTCACTATGCGGGACATGCACACCGAGATAGAAATTATGTATGTGGGTACTACTTGAACACAAAAGATACCAATATGATACCGAAATGGTACTAAGATAAATGCACGCAATTTAAGCTATGCGAAGTATGTATCACTAAAGTGCACAAGTAGCGTAGCCCGACAATAACTCAATGGCTAGTCTCGATAGGCAAGTAACGCAAATAGGATCGGGGTAGCAATGCAATGGCAAGGGTATAGACAAGAGTGTCATCGCGGTTACCGTCCTTGCTTACGGTGAGTTGTCAACGAAGTGTTGGTCGGCGACGATCCGGGGCGATGAAGAGCGGCGATGTCGATGAAGGACCACTCCTAATTAGCCGAAACACCTTAGGAAGTGGCGAAGCTCGCGACTCAAAATATCAAATGCAAAGGGTTGCGGAAGAAAAATGGTGGAGGTTTTCGGAAAACTGTGGTGGGAAAACCCAAGAAAATGAAAAATTGGTAATGGGAAAGTTTCTGCAAAGGACTGAAGGTCCGGGCCGGCCGGAGGTTCCGGGGGCCGGAAGGTCCGGGGTGGCTGGAGGGTCCGGGGGCCTGAAGGTCCGGGTTAGGTCAGAAGTTCCGGGGGTCGGGAAAATTGGGACGAACCCTAGTTTTCAGATCTTGGACTTGGGCGGAAAACCGAGAGGAAAAACCCAAATCTGACGGGGAAAAAGATAAATTGGGGGGAATTGGATGGATAGAAAGGTAGATCCACTCGTCCACCACGAAATCCACGGATCAAAATCAACAAAATCTCGTCAAATCAAACAAATACAAGAAATTTGGTATGGCTATTTTTGTGTGGATTTTCGAAATTAGGTCAAAACAAAACAAAATTGGCTAGAAGAACGGAGGGGAACTCCAAATTTATGAGAAACGTGGCTCTTGATACCAATATGATACGGGGCGCGCCCATGTGCGTTAATCTTTCACGAATTTGAGGGGGATTTCATGAAGAACACGAAGAACACGAGAGGAAATCACAAACTCAAGGACAATCTTCGATTACACATCCACTAGAAACACACGAACACACGAGTCACAAGATCCACAATCAACAAAAGGATACGCGTAACGATAGTCTCCTCACTCAAAAGGAGGAGGTCTTGAATCCCTTTGGATCTTCCCTTAGAGGGGCATTGGCATCACTTGGATCTTCTCTCAATGGAGGGCAATCTCCGTGTGAGAAGTAAGTAATGGAGCTATGCTCAACAAAAGGTATCTGCTAAACAACAGCTAAAGCCTAGAGAGAAGAGGGGGAGGAGTTTATATAGTGTTAGGGACGAAGGGCTAAGTGGGAGAGGTACATGGGAATCGGGCCCGAGTGGCATCGTTCTGTAAAGGCCGGAATTTCCAGGCGCCGGAAGTTCCGGGCAGCTTCCGGGCAGGGTCCGTGCTTTCCCGAGTGTTAGCGCAGGCTTCGGAGGCTGGCTTCTGGGGGGGGGGGATGTTTCGGGCCGGCCGGAAGTTCCGGGCCAGGGTCCAGGCCGGTTCCGGGCTAACCCAAAAGTTGGCACTTCTGGACTCAGCCTTGTGTCAATGGTGGGCCGGAAGTTTCGGGCGGGCCAGAAGTTCCGGACGGGCCGAAAGTTCCGGGCTGGCCGGAAGTTTCGGGCTGTTCAGAGAGTTGCCCTTGGTGCTTGACTCCTTTTCCTCTGGGCCTTGGTCTTGGGGATGCTTCCTTGGTCCTTCGTGGTCGTCTTCCTCGTACCTAAGGATGCACAGGGTTTCATTGTGAGGTAGCATCCAAGTTCCTTTGCCATCCAAGTCAAACTCGAAGAGGAGTGAGTTCACCTTAGCTCCAATGTCGCGTGCGCGTGCTCTTGTCATAGGGCCACTTGGGGGTTGGTTTGATTTTGTATTCTTCATGGGGATGATGGTGGGATGCTCTGCATCACCAGTACATATGCATGACATGATGCGCTAACAATATGATGCAAGTCCGGTTTAGTTATGCAAGACATGGCAAAGCACAACAATAAATTGCTACACATTAAGTGAAGTTCAATATGCAACGGGTTGCATTTTGATGAAACTCCACGTTCGAATCATTTAGTTCACTCTCGTTTATTTTGACGACAAGTTTAAATGTTGTTTAACATGGCAAGAGGTGAAGCATAAATAAGCTATATATCTAGGCATTTTAATGAGGTCGGAAACAACACATAGTATTTCCGAAACGACCCCATATTTCAAAACTGGTCCAGATCTGAACTAACCATGTTTTATATTTATTAAACAGGGAAATAAAATGCACAGTGTGATTCTACTCGTCATTCTAGTCGATTTACATATATAGAACATTTGCAACAGAGCTACGGCCTAAAAGATATGACACACACAAGATGAATATGACATGAATGCAAAATGCATGCAACCAACAACCATAAACATGTCAAATCATGTATGCAACAAGTTGTTATGAAACTACATGAGATTCTAAGCAAGTTTCATGTGCAACATGTTCAAAACGGAGCTACGGTTCAACAATAACAAGCAACACAAGTTTTATTTAAAATCTGCGCAAAACAGCAATATATCATATTGCAACCCACAAATCAACAAGCTACAGCCATATAAAATGCACAACAAGGACATGGTGATGTAGTCTATATGATGCACAACAATTTATCTCATTGCAGAAAATTTAATGGACGCATCGATCAATAGGAAATGAGATCACAAGATGACTATAAAATATAGCAGATTAGGACTTAGTTAAAATAATAGTTTTTAGCATAGCAGTTTTTTCATGAAGGCATATGGGCAACAATAAAACTATATTCTACAGGGCATATCATGGCATGAAAATCTACAGCATGGTAGAGGACATGATGCACTACAATTCATTCCATAGTAGCAAAGTCTAATTATGCATAGAATCATGGCTAGCATAAACATATCATGGCATTATGAACAAAACAGATTCCCAGACTTAGTGAAAATTAGACTAGACATGATCAGCAGTTTTTAACAGATTGGCATGTTGGACAACAGAAATACATATGATGAAAACCTATACATGAAAACTAATGGCACAACAAGGTAGAGCATATCATGGTTAACAAAACATTCCATTGTGGCAACTACAAAAGAGCCCTAGATCAATGTCAAATCACATGGTAAGGCAGCAACAAAATAACACAGATTTCACACTTAGAAATATTTTGGACCCTCAAAACAACAACATTTTTTATAGCATGTTGGCAACAACAAAATAACACCTAAACATGGATTTCTGTAGCAACCAAAAATATCAGGGCCTAGCACACATGTCCAAGGGCATATTTTATGTTTACAACTATTGCAAAAGGTGCATGGATTAATTCACACAAAATAGACAAAATGGCATAACGACAAAAATAACATGCACACAAACTTGCTCAAATGACAAAACTGATTTCACAGATAAATTCTATGGATTTTTCTACCTCGAAAACATATATAATATGTGGGTATTTACTTTGGAAAAAAATGATACAACCATTACGAAAGATTATGACATAAACCTTTTAGCAAGTT
This sequence comes from Elymus sibiricus, assembly GCA_039707655.1. Lineage (NCBI taxonomy): Eukaryota > Viridiplantae > Streptophyta > Magnoliopsida > Poales > Poaceae > Elymus > Elymus sibiricus. The sequence continues at coordinate 210,744,215 of CM077665.1, read as the reverse complement.
ATTTATGCAAATTAAATGCAAACATCACATTAAACATTTTTAGCATGCATGAAAATGGTGTATAATTGATCTACACATTTTATATATCTTTCATATCTAGAGGTTTTTACATATGATGCACCGATAATTATTTATGAGCGATGCAAAATCATGGCATTTACGCAAATTAAAAAGAATGACATGTTAAGTATTTTTATCATTTGAGAAAGCGGAATATTGTGAATCTACACGCAATTCTACACGTTTTACATATACAAAACATAGGGATCCGGTGCACGATTATTTAATTATCAACATTTTAAAAACATGTGTTTTTCTGCAATTTAAAAATGTCCAGGATATTGATAAATTCGCACACGCCGTAAAAAAATGACCAACAAGCCAAAACTGCTGGGCTCTCAGTTTAACAGAGAGCGCCACATATTGTAATGCGCTCGTGGGCATCATATAGGCATGCAGGGGGGGGGGTGCCTCACCACTGGGCCATCAGGCCGAATCTGGAGCGGGAAGGCTTGGCCTTGGCACGGTTTGGCTGGGCCGGCCCATCCGCCAAGCGAGCGAGGCGAGTGCTCGGTCGTCGTTCTCCTCACGAATGGGGCGAGCAAGCAGGAGGCAGGGCGGCGGGGTCAACGGCTCCGGCGGCGGCTTGAAGCGACGACGAGGTGCGGGGCAACCTGGAACGGACGGATCCGAGGACGTGGAGACCGGATCCGGTGCCGGTTTTGGTGGAGGCGGCGGCGACGAGCTTCAAGGGGACATCCATGGCTGTAGGGGAGTGCGAGAGAGGTTAGTGGGGAGAGATAGAGCAGTACGGGAGGAGAAGGAGAGAAGGGCGAGGGAGCTCCGGCCTGGGACGGCGAGGACCTGCGATGGGGCTGGCCTGGTGATCTCCGGCGGCGGGGCTGGCCGGCCGACGCTTGGTCCGGTGTGGGGCGCAAGGGAGGGCACCATGGCCGGGCAAGGGAGCTCCTCGACTGCGGGGATCCGGGCCGGGCGGGCTCTGGATGGGCCGAGCAGGCCCGATTCGTTGGGAGCTGGCTGGGGGGTGCTAGGGAACGCGTGGCGACGCAGGAGTGGTGGAGACGGCGGCTTGGGGTGACGTGGCGCGCTACAGTTGGCCGGGACGATGGCTGCGGCGGCGCCAAGTGGTGGTGAGGGGTTCGGCCGACGCGGATTTTGATAGGGGCGGCGGCTGGATGTTAGGGGAGGCTAGGGGAAGCCATATTTGGACGTGGGAGGGTTGCTTAAATAGGCAGGGTTCTAGAGTTAGCAATTTTTGTCCGTTTTCGGACCGTCGGATCTCAATCGGGCGGTCCGAAATGGAGGAGTAGGCTAGGTGGGCTGGGTTGTGTAGGTGGCCTAGGTCTAGAGGAGAGAGGGAATTGGTGCGGCCCAGCGACAGAGTTTTTAAAACCGAAAACGACCGACGATTAACCGGCTATATTGCCGCTATATGTTTAACGGTTCGGGTAGCAAACGACCTCCGAATGCGACGAAATTTGGCACGCGGTCTACCTACAACATATTACGACAGCTCGCCAAGTTTCGACCCAATCCGAAATTTTTTATACATACTTATAAAAATATATTTGCAGTGCCGCGGGCGCGTGCGTATGTGGTTGGTCTCTAATGGTCAACGGGGAGAACCGGCAACTACAACCGAATGCAAGTTTTGAAAAATGACGGCAATGGATTGCCGATGTAATGAGGATGATACGAATAATGTGATGATGAATGCAACAACCAAATAAATCACACGGCGGCAACGAAATAAAAGGGGAATCTTATGGAGCGTCGGCTCGGGCTGTTACAGTCTAGCTTTAGCCCCCGGGCTCTCGTCAGCCGGCCAGCCGGGAGCCGGTTGTACCTGGGCGAAGAGTGAGGGTTTTGCGTGTCCCACACTACTTAACCTTCCTGGAGGGAGCGGGCCCGGGCTAGCCGGCGAGCCCCCATGTGCGGGAAGTGGGACCCGAGCGCTTGTGCGAAGGAAGAAAAAACGCGAAGCGGTGATAGAAAGGTGGACCCCCAGTGACGACTTGGGGGCACCTGCTTGCATTCATTGAGCCCAAAAGCTGGGGGCACCTACTTGCATACATTGGTTTCTTAGTGATAAAACGGGCGGAGGAGCGCCGCGTTCCACGCGAGCTCTATTTCTTCGGCGGTGTCGTTGATGAATGGGCCCTCCCTGTTGGGTTCTACCGTAGGTGCATCGCATGCAAATTAAAATTTTCCTACGTGCCGAACAACCAAGAACATGCATGAAGATGGATAACAGATTGTTACCACTAGACGTGCAGTGCCGTGCATCGGAAGTAGAGTTGGGGCAGCGTGTCAACGAGGTCTGTCTCCTACTCGTCCGATCTCCCTCGAACAGCCGATCCGATCTCCCTCGAACTGTTGGTCGCCGGATCCCACGTACAGGTTCGCCGGAGCGGCGCAAGTGCACCGCCTCTAACGGTATCCGCGCGTGCAGGAGGAACACCGTGCGGCGGACTGCTAGGTCTGATCACACAGTTTGGCGGCGAGTGGAGGTGGCTAGTTGCAACACATGCAAAGCCCTAATGACGGCGCCGAAGCGATCAACCAGATGGATGTGCCGCACCTCCAATATATATAGGCATGCGGCGCGGGCTCAACTCTTGGGCCTCGCACAGATCCTAAAGCCCACATGTTCCTTCCCTTAAGCGCGTGACCCCTTAGGTTCTCATTCACTTGGTCGCGAGTCAGATCACATCCGACTCGACTAGTCGGTAGGGGCCTCTAGCATAGTGTGCTGACTCCAAGTGTCCAATGAAGCTGGTTAGGCGAACCTGTACATCACACTTATGTTCCCTTTTCCATTCAATATATGTTGTCATGCTCAAGGCGACATGGTCATCCTTGTTGCAGCATGACCTCTTTCTCGTTCCGGTGAATCCGACTAACACTTCGGATTATCTCATAATCCTCATCGCATGGCCATGCTTATCCAGGTCGGATCACCCGAGGGGCCCAGAGTATATCTCTCCTGATTTGAGGTGCAAATCCCATCTTGCTCAACCATGTCTCGCAGCATGGGTCAGGACAAGCCCGAAACCCACCTTTATAACTACCCAGTTACGGAGTAGCGTTTGGTCGGCCCATGCGTATGTTGGGCAGCATGGGTCAGGACAAGCCCGAAACCCACCTTTAGAACTATCCCGAGTACATGCGTCAGCTCTGGTCTTAGGACATAGAACGTATGTTGTACTAGAGACTCATAGATGACCTATCGCTGCATCTCATAGTCGGGTCCGTCCAACTCAAACCTTATATCGACTCGGATCCGACTACGTCGAATCCGCCCAGATCTTTCTGAGTCCATATTATCCGGCTAGCATCCAATGCTACATGGCCAGTGAGACCGGACCATCCATCGTCCACAAAGCCTTTACGACTAGGGACCATTTAGGACAGTCATCATACAATGCATAGTCTCACAAACAAGTCACGTACTTGTTAATACACATCATTGATAATGTCCAAGGATGATGTTTATTCATTAACACATAGGAAATATCATCATACATGATTGCCTCTAGGCCATATCTCCAACAGTCTCCCACTTGCACTAGAGTCAATCCAATAGACATCCAATGCCCATAGCTCTAACATGCCCCTCATGCTTGGGTTGTGGAAGCGGCTTAGTCAACGGATCTGTGATACATCCATTTTGCATCATGATTTCCTATTGTTATTTATAATGTTTTTTATGCATAATAATGCTTTAGGGAGTGACTCTAATGCCTTTTCTCTCATAATATGCAAGGTTTACATAAAGAGGGAGAATACCGGCAGCTGGAATTCTGGACCTGAAAAAGCACATCGAAGATACCTATTCCGCACATCTCCACATAAGGTGAAACTTCACGGAGATTTATTTTGGAATATATAAAAACTACTGGTGCAAATAACTACCATAGGGGGGCGACCTGGTTAGCACAAGACACCCGGGCGTGCCAGGCCCCCAGGCGCGCCCTGGTGGGTTGTGCCCAGCACGGCCCACCTCCGGTGCCCATCTTCTCGTATTTAAGGTCTTTTGACCTAGAAAAAATAGAGGGAGGACTTTCGGGACGGAACGGCGCCGTCTCGAGGCGGAACTTGGGCAAGAGCACTTTTGCCCTCCGACGGAGCGATTCCGCCGGGGGAACTTCCCTCCCGAAGGGGGATATCGAAGCCATCGTCATCACCAAGCCCCTCTCATCTTTGGGAGGCCAATCTTCATCAACATCTTCAACAACACCATCTCCTCTCAAACCCTAGTTCATCTCTTGGGTTCAGCCTTTGTACCGGAACCTCTGATTGGTACCTGTGGGTGACTAGTAGTGTTGATTACATCTTGTAGTTGATTACTATATGGTTTATTTGGTGGAAGATTATATGTTTAGATCCATTATGCTATTCAATACCACTCTGATCTTGAGCATGGATATTATTTTTGAGTAGGTACCTTTGTTCTTGAGGTCACGGGAGAAGTCATGTTGCAAGTAATCATGTGAATTTGATATGTGTTCGATATTTTGATGATATGTATGTTGTGATTCCCTTAGTGGTGTCATGTGAACGTCGACTACATGACACTTCACCATCCTTGGGCCTAAGGGAATGTATTGTGCAGTAGTTATTATATGATGGGTTGCTAGAGTAACAGAAGCTTAAACCCTAGTTTATGCGCTACTTCGTAAGGGGCTGATTTGGATCCGAACGTTTAATGCTATGGTTAGATTTTATCTTAATACTTTTCTCGTAGTTGCGGATGCTTGCGAGGGGGTTAATCATAAGTGGGAGGTTTTTTCAAGTAAGAACAGCACCCAAGCACCGGTCCACCCACATATCAAATTATCAAAGTAGCGAACGCGAACCAAACCAACATGATAAACGTGACTAGATGAAATTCCCGTGTACCCTCAAGAACACATTGCCTATTATAAGAGACTGTTCTGTCCTGTCCTTTGCCACAAAAGGATTGGGCTACCTTGCTACACTTAATTTATCATTACCGTTACTTGCTCGTTACCAATTATCTTGCTATCAAACTATCTATTACCTACAATTTCAGTGCTTGCAGAAATTACCTTGCTGAAAACCGCTTGTCATTTCCTTCTAGTCTTCGTTGGGTTCGACACTCTTACTTATCGAAAGGACTACGATTGACCTCCTATACTTGTGGGTCATCAAGACTCTTTTCTGGCGCCGTCGCCGGGGAGTGAAGTGCTCTTGGTAAGTGGAAATCGGTAAGGAAAAACTTATACTACGTGCTGAAATTTATTGTCACTTGCTACTATGGAAAACAATCCTCTTGAGGGGTTTGTAAGTGGAAATCGGTAAGAAGAAGGTTTTCCCTTTATCTTTGAAGGGAAAAGCATTGACATGGTATAGCCTATGTGATGATATTGGATCATGGAACTGGAATCGATTGCAATTGGAATTCCACCAAAAGTTTTATCCTATGCATCTAGTTCATCGTGATCGGAATTATATATATAATTTTTTGCCTCATGAAGGAGAAAGCATCGCTCTAGCTTGGGGAAGGCTTAAGTCAATGTTATATTCATGCCCCAATCATGATATCCCGAGATAAATTATTATTCAGAATTTTTATGCTCGGCTTTCTCATAATGATCAATCCATGCTCGATACTTCTTGTATTGGTTCTTTTATGAAGAAGACTATTGAATTCAAGTGGGATCTCTTAGAGAGAATTAAACGCAACTCTGAAGATTTGGAACTCCACGAAGGTAATGAGTCAGGTATAAAGCTTAAGTTTGATTGTGTTAAATCTTTTATGAATACCAATGCTTTTCACAAGTTTAGCACTAAATATGGACTTGACTCCGATATAGTATAGCCTCTTTATGTGATTCATTTTCTACTCATGTTGATCTCCCTAAGGAGAAGTGGTTTAAATATCATCCCCCTATTAAAGAAGAAATTAAAGAACCGGTAAAAACCAAAGATGAAACCATCATTTACAATGTTGATCCAGTTGTGCCTACTTCTTATATTGAAAAACCTCCTTTCCTTGTTAGGATAAAGGAACATGCTAAGGTATCAAATGTGGTTCTCAAGAGTAATATTAGATCACCTAAGCCCTCTGAGCAAATTAAAGCAGAACCTAGTGTTGCTATGGTTAAAGATCTCTTGGCAGAAAATATTGATGGGCATGTTATTTGCTTCTGTGATGAAGCTGCTAGAATTGCCAAACCCGATGAAAAAGATAAATATAGACCCGTAGTGGGCATGCCTGTTGTCTCAGTCAAAATAGGAGATCATTGCTATCATGGTTTATGTGATTTGGGTGCTAGTGTGAGTGCTATTCCTTTTACCTTATACCAAGAAATTATGAATGAAATACCACCTGCTGAAATAAAAGACATTGATGTTACTGTTAAACTTTGCTAATAGAGACACCATCACACCACTTGGGATTGTTAGAGATGTTAAAGTCTTGTGTGGAAAAATAAAATACCCTACCGATTTTCTAGTTCTTGGTTCGCCACAAGATGACTTTTGTCCCATTATCTTTGGTAGACCTTTCTTGAACACCATCAATGCTAATATAGATTGTGAAAAACAAACGGTCGGTGTTAGTTTTGGTGATGTGGCTCATGAGTTTAATTTTTCCAAGTTTAGTAGACAACCTCGTGATAAAGAATTATCTAGTAAGGATGAAATAATTGGTCTTGCTTCTATTGTCGTACCTCCTACTGATCCACTAGAACAATATTTGCTTGACCATGAAAATGATATGCACTTGCATGAAAGGAATGAAATAGATAAAAATTTCTTTGAACAACAACCTCTCCTAAAACACAATTTTCCTGCTGAAACTCTTGGAGGTCCTCGTCCACCTAAAGGTGAACTTGTGTTTGAATTAAAACAATTGCCTGACACTTTGAAGTATGCTTATCTTGATGAGAAAAATATATATCCTGTTATTATTAGTGCTAACCTCTCAGAACATGAAGAAGAAAGAATATTAAAAATTCTGAGGATGCATCAGGCTGCTATTGTATATACTCTTGATGATCTTACGGGCATTCGTCCCACTCTATGTCAGCACAAGATTAATAAGGAACCTGATGCTAAAACTGTTGTTGATCACCAACGGCGATTGAATCCTAAGATGAAAGAAGTGGTAAGAACTAAAATATTAAAGCTTCTTGAAGATGGGTAAGTCTCGTTCATTGTGTCCCTAAGAAAGGAGGTATTACTGTTGTTCCTAATGATAAAAATGAACTTATTCCACAAAGAATTGTAACTAGCTATAGAATGGTAATTGATTTTTGAAAATTAAATAAAGCTACTAGAAAAGATCATTACCCTTTGCTTTTCATTATTCAAATGCTAGAAAGATTATCTAAGCACACACACTTTTGTTTTCTGGATGGATATTTTGGTTTCTCTCAAATACCTGTATCACAATCTGATCAAGAGAAAACCACCATTACTATTCCTTTTGGAACCTATGCTTATAGATGTATGCCTTTTGGTTTATGCAATGCACCTGCTACCTTTCAAAGATGTATGACTGCTATATTCTCTGATTTTTGTGAAAAGATTGTGGAGGTTTTCATGGATGATTTTTTCGTTTACGGAACTTCTTTTGATGATTGCTTAAGAAACCTTGATCGAGTTTTGTAGAGATGTGAACAAAGTAATCTTGTCTTGAATTGGGAGAAGTGCCACTTTATGGTGAATGAAGGTATTGTCTTGGGGCATAAAATATCCGAATGAGGTATTGAGGTGGATAAAGCTAAAGTTGATGCAATTGAGAAAATGCCATGTCCTCAAGATATCAAAGGTATTCAGAATTTCCTTGGTCATGCTGGTTTCAATAGGAGGTTCATTAAAGACTTCTCTAAAATTTCTAGGCCTCTTACTAATCTTTTACAAAAGGATATTCCATTTGTTTTTGATGATGATTGTGTAGAAGCCTTTGAAACACTCAAGAAAGCCTTAACTTCTGCACCTATCGTTCAACCACCTGATTGGAACTTGCCTTTTGAAATTATGTGTGATGCTAGTGATTATGCTGTTGGTGCTGTTCTAGGACAAAGAGTTGATAAGAAATTAAATGTTATCCATTATGCTAGCAAAACTCTATACAGTTCTCAACGAAATTATGCTAGTACTGAAAAAGAATTTTTAGCAGTTGTGTTTGCTTGTGATAAATTTAGATCTTACGTTGTTGATTCGAAAGTCATTGTTCACACCGATCATGCTGCTATAAAATATCTTATGGAAAAGAAAGATGCTAAACCTAGACTCATTAGGTGGGTTCTGTTGCTTCAAGAATTTGATCTACATATAATTGATAGGAAGGGAGCTGAGAACCCCGTAGCTGATACCTTGTCTAGGTTAGAAAGCATTCTTGTTGACCCACTACCTATTAATGATAGTTTTCCTGATGAACAGTTAGCTGCAATAAATGTTTCTCAAAACACTCCTTGGTATGCTTATTATGCTAACTACATTGTCGCTAAATATATACCACCTAGCTTCACATACCAACAAAAGAAAAAAATTCTTCTATGATTTAAGACATTACTTTTGGGATGACCCACATCTTTATAAAGAAGGGGTAGATGGTATTATTAGACGTTGTGTACCTGAGCATGAACATGAACAAATCCTACGGAAGTGTCATTCTGAAGCTTATGGAGGACATCATGCGGGAGATAGATGTCGGGGCACGGATGCTCACGATCACCTATGGGACAAGAGGTCCCTTTTGGTTCGGCAAGGGGGGGTCACGTTGCACCAAGAGCGGAGAGCATGAGACGGCGCGACGATCAGGACACAGGCATTTTACCCAGGTTCGGGCCGCTGCTAAGCGTAAAACCCTACTCCTGCTTTTGGTGGATTGATTGGAGGAACACGAAGGACGCACATCGCCTAACCCCGACAAGGACTGCTGTCGGGGAAAGAGCCACTATGTGAGTACAAGTGTTTGGGGGTTCGAATTGCCAACCTCGAGCTAGGTTGCCTTGGGCCTCCTTTTATAGTGCAAGGGGTTACCACAATGGCAAAACAGTCATTATCTATAGATTAGATAGCTAATCAGAGCTATCATACCTAACTCTGGCATTTTGGACAAAATGCCATGATTACCTGCCTAGGTGGCGCTCGGGGGTGCATCTCCGGCAAGCTCTGGCGACCGCTTGGCCGGTCGTTGCTTATGGTCTTGACATGCTGCTGGGCGGGTGTAAAATGAGCATAACATGCATTTTGATGTGTTGCCACATGCTTAGCGAGAGCTGATTAGCCGCCTGAAGGCTCGACACCGCATTGATACGTGACAGGCGTGGCGATGCGGTGGCCGGTTGGCTCACGCCTGCCGGGGAGTAGCTTGCCAGGTCTTCTGGGAGGTGTGCATGTCTTGGTCCCCGGCAAGCGTCGGGGACGTGCTTGGTGCGTCGCAGTCCAGGCTTGGGCTGCCGCGTTGAGCTTGTTGAAGTCTTGTCTTGATCATTCGCCGGTTTTTGCTTCTACCACCTGTGCATAAGTCAGGGGCACTGGGTACCCCTGTACTGGTGCACCAACTGGAGCCCCCGGGACTGGCCCACACGTGCTCGCCAAGTGCCGTTGGGTCAGGCCCAAGTTTCATGCATAGGCGCGCAATGTAAGGGGGTAACTGCCAATTTATTGGTCAGCACTGACCCACCACCTCAGGTCGTTTCCACCACGTGCGCCGCATGCATAGCGGGGAGTTAGCGACGGGCGCGCGTGACTTAAAGTCCTGATCGTCGCAGAAACCGCGGCGCCATGGATTGGAGCAATGGGGCGGTTACCTCTTTGCCCGTGATCATGGGCGATGGAATTTGTGGAGATGGGCGGCGACCTTTGGAGTGGAGGAGAGCCACCCGCGCCCTCCCCTATAAATTGGGGGTCGCGAGGGGCGATGCTCATCCATCCTTTCTTCCTCCTTGAGTCCAAAACCCACAGAGCTCGCCCTTCTGCTTCTTTGTCTTGAGCCACGTTCGCTCTCCCGATGCTCAGGGGGAGGGGCCGAGCGAGCATGTTTGCAGGGCCTTCCTTCCAGACCCATGCTCAGTTCCCGTCATGGACAGACGGTTCTGAACTGAAGGCTGGTCGGGGATGCCTCGGACGGGGGATCGGGCAGCGTGGTGGCCGTATCGGGGACGACTGCGGTGGTACGTCTGCCACCGCGCTGCCCGCTTCTTTAGTATTGACGGAGCTTCATGCGGTTGACATCGCACCGGGGTCTATGTTGGAGATGCAGCGTCGCGGCGGTCCGCGGTTCCCGCATTCCTTCTTCAAGGTGATGGAGAAAAAACGCCCACACGGCCACCACGAGCGTGCGTGTGGTTGCAGCCGCGCGTCGTCATTTACCGTGGTGAAGCTCTCCTCCCGCAGCACTTTGGATGGAGCGTACGGGAGGGGGCTCTTCATCTTCGCGTGCTCTTCTAAGGCGGGGGATGGAATTCCGCGCCTTTGGCCACCGGGGACGACCATGCTCTCTGTGGGGTCCCCGGGTCGCCACGCCTGGAGCTTGGGCGATGGCAGGGGCGTCTCCTCGGGCAGTGGCGACGAGGAAGACAATGGCGGTCGGGGACTTAGGACGCATCAGGAGCACGGATGAGGTCTCTGACGCGCCGCATTCCCCGGCAGCACCATCATCACCAGCTGGTACCAGGCAGCGCCACCATCTGCACCTGCCCTTTGCCTTCTTTCCCCTTGTCAGTCTTGTTCGCTCCGTCGGCTTCTTCCACCCTGCCTAGAGGCAGGGCCGTTCTGCTCGGCGGTCGCGTCCCTCTGGTCCTGGCTGGGATGCGTCGAAACCCGGCCAGGCGCTCCTTTTGCCCTCTGTTCCTTCCCTACCTAATCCCTAAGAGGAGAGGGACAAGAAAGGGATGACGGGGCACTTATCTTTTTTTATGTCAAAAGATGTAGGCGCTTGCCATGTTTTAACTAATCATAATGTAATCTCTACCCATTTTGTATCGAAAATGAATGAGAATAAAGTGCCATCTTCTTCCTGCAAGTACTATCCTTTTCATTTCCTTATTGATACTGCATTGGTATGTTTTGTCTTTGCCGCACGGAGCTACTTGCCGGGTCGTCATTCAAACCACGAGCGCCAAAGTGGGGGAACGAGCCCCCGGCAACAGGTTGGCATTGTTCCCCGACAGAGCTCCTTGTCGGTATCGGCGTTTCCACCCTTGTAAATAGAGACAGGGGGACGGCTCGTCCCGACCAGGGTTTTCACCACGTGGATGACTCCACAACCCGCAGTAAGGAAGATACTAAGGGTTTCCTTGAGAAATCGAGAAGTATTGAACTGGAAATATGCGATATACTTATCTTTTCCAAGCAGTATCTTCTTTTTGAGCGTGATGGGCCGCCATCCTTGGTTCTTTGTTCCCCTTCCCTGTTTTCTCGATGGTAAAACATGTAGGGTGAGAATAGTAACAAAGATTACGGTTTAATCAAGTATTATAGCAAATCCTTATAACTTAAAAGCGCTAACATTGCAGTCATAAAAAACGCGTAATGAGCATGTAAGGATGATGATATGATGCAATGCCTAGCTTTATTATTATTGCACAGGGTCTGCGCCTGTCTTTGTACAAAGGGTTACATGCAACATCGGCAAGGCTTGTACAAAGGGTGGCTGCCGGGGACTAAGCCCGGCAGCCGCGCCTTACAGGTAGAACTTACAAAGATGCTCAATGTTCCATGAGTTCTGCACCTTGGTGCCATCTTCGGTATACAGACGGACTGTGCCAGGTCTGGTGACTCGTACTACCCGGTAAGGGCCTTCCCACTTCGGCGTCAACTTGTTTGTACCCTTGGCGGACTGAACACGCCGAAGGACAAGGTCGCCTTCCTCAAGGCTCCGGGCATGAACCCTGCGGCTATGGTAGCAGCGCAGGGCTTGCTGGTAGCGTGCTGCACGCACAGCAGCCCAGAGACGGTCTTCCTCGAGGAGCATGGCATCGTCATGCCACAGCTGCTGTTGCTCTACTTCATCGTAGGCATGCACTCGAGGTGACCCATATATGAGTTCTGTGGTGAGCACTGCTTCCGCCCCATACACTAGGGAGAAGGGCGTCTGGCCAGTAGCTCGATTTGGTGTCGTGCTGAGGGACCAAAGAACCACCGGCATCTCATCTACCCAGCGCCTGCCGCTCTTCCGCAGCTTATCAAAAGTCCTTGTCTTGAGTCCTCGCAGCACTTCAGCATTCATCCTCTCGACTTGCCCATTGCTCCTTGGGTGAGCATCAGAGGCGAAGGAGACCTTGCTTCCAAGGCTTTGGATATATTGCATGAAGGCGCGACTCGTGAACTGGGTGCCGTTGTCGGTAATCACTCTGTTAGGCACTCCAAAGTGACACACCAGTACTTTCATGAACTTGATAGCTGCCTGTGCGGTCACCTTTCTCACTGGTTCCAGCTCAGGCCACTTTGTGAACTTGTCGGTTGCCACGAACAAGAACTCAAAGCCCCCGACAGCACGGGGGAAGAGGTCCAAGATATCAAGCCCCCAGACCGAGAATGGCCAGGATAGAGGGATTGTTTGTAGGGTTTGTGCTGGTTGATGGTACCATCTTCGGTCTCCATACGGACTGCGCTAGGTCTCGTGACTCGTACTACCCGGTAAGGGCCCTCCCACTTTGGCGTCAACTTGTTTGTACCCTTGGCGGACTGAACACGCCGAAGGACAAGGTCGCCTTCCTCAAGGCTCCGGGCGTGAACCCTGCGGCTATGGTAGCGGCGCAGGGCTTGCTGGTAGCGTGCTGCACGCACAGCAGCCCGGAGACGGTCTTCCTCGAGGAGCATGGCATCGTCATGCCCCGGCTGCTGTTGCTCTACTTCATCATAGGCAAGCACTCGAGGTGATCCGTATATGAGTTCTGTGGGGAGCACTGCTTCCGCCCCATACACTAGGGAGAAGGGCATCTGGCCGGTGGCTCGATTTGGTGTCATCCTGAGGGACCAAAGAACCACCGGCAGCTCATGTACCCAGCACCTGCCACTCTTCAGCATTCATCCTCTCGACTTGCCCGTTGCTCCTCGGGTGAGCAACAGAGGCGAAGGAGATCTTGCTTCCAATCCTTTGGATATATTGCATAAAGGCGCGGCTTGTGAACTGGGTGCCGTTGTCGGTGATCACTCTGTTAGGCACTCCAAAGCGGCACACCAGTCCTTTCATGAACTTGATAGCTGCCTGTGCGGTCACCTTTCTCACTGGTTCCACCTCAGGCCACTTTGTGAACTTGTGGGTTGCCATGAACAAGAACTCAAAGCCCTCGACAGCACGGGGGAAGGGGCCCAAGATATCGAGCCCCCAGACCGAGAATGGCCAGGATAGAGGGATTGTTTGCAGGGCTTGTGCTGGTTGATGGATGTTCTTGGAATGGAACTGGCAGGCTTCACACTTGGTGACCAGTTTACTAGCGTCCTGGAGGGTAGTGGGCCAATAGAAACCCTGTCGGAAAGCTTTCCCGGCAAGGGCCCTTGATCCATTGTGGGAACCACATACTCCTCCGTGAATCTCCGCCAACAGCTTCAGTCCATCCTCCCGGCAGATACACCTTAATTTCACACCGTTCGGTCGTCTTCTGAACAGGGTGTCATCGACAAACTGGTACGTACTTGACCGACGGGCTACTCTTTCGGCTTCCTCTTGCTCTTTGGGAAGTTCTCTTGTTTGAAGGAAATGGACTATATGTTGTGCACAGGTTGGAGCCTGCGGCTCGACAACAAGGACTAAAGGCATCTTTTCATCTCCAGGAGCGCTTGTCTCGACCGCTAGACCCTGAGGTCCTACAGAAGGGAGCTGCTCGTCAACCGGAGCGGGATTTTCCCCGGCAGCTTCTCTACTAGCGGCTTCGGGAAGCTCTGCCGGGAAATGCTTGCCGGAGTTCAGCTTTCTTCTCTTCTTGGACAACGTTGATGGGGATACTGATGGTTGAGTGAGGCGGAGAACAAAGGTTCCTAGTTCCACAGGAAGCTTCTACGCAGTGCACTTCGATAGATGGTCAGCAATGCTGTTTTCCGCTCACGGCACATGCTCTGTTTGCAGCCCATCGAAGTGCTTCTCCAATTTCCTCACTTCTTCCACGTATGCCTCCATCAGTGGGATTTGGTAATCCTTGTTGTCTTGTTTTATCACAAGCTGAGAATCTCCTTGGACGATCAGCCTCTTTATTCCCAACTCCACCGCGATTCTGTGTCTGGCAAGGAGCCCCTCGTACTCAGTGGTTTTGTTGGTGGCTTCCTCCCGGGGAAAGTGCATCTGGATGACGTACTTGAGGTGCTCTCCGGTAGGGGTGATGAGGAGCACACCTGCTCCAGCCCCCTGGAGTGAGAAAGCACCGTCAAAGTACATGATCCAATCCTTGGGTGCTTGTTTGCTGGGGAGGATTGTCTCCGGAGCTTCATCATCTGGCGTGGGTGTCCATTCCAGAATAAACTCCGCCAGCGCCCTACTTTGAATGGTGGAAGTGCTCTCATACTTTAATTCGAAGCTTGACAATTCCAATGCGCACTCAACTATCCTGCCAGTGGCTTCGGGGTTTCTCAGTATGCGTTGCAACGGGAAACGGGTGACAACTATTATATCATGGGCTTGGAAGTAGTGGCGCAGCTTCCTCGAGGCCATGATGAGGCCGAAGATCAGCTTTTGTATTCCGGAGTACCTTGACCTAGCCCCCTGTAGTAGGGAACTGACAAAGTACACGGGCCGCTGCAGCATTTTCTTCTTTGCCACTTCTTTGGATTCGCCGTCAACCATTTGCTGAGATTCCCCTTGATCTGTGTTGAGTCTTGCCGCGGACGTTTCTTTCCCGCCCCCGGCAGCATCAGCAGTGGCTGCTGAATCTCCATCCACTCCCCGCTGTGCCACTAGCGCTGCACTAACCACTTGATTCGTCGCTGCCAAATATAGTAGCAACGGCTCTTGCGGTTTAGGAGCGACGAAGTTGGGAGCAGAGGATAGGTATTTCTTCAGGTCTTGCAGCGCTGCATCTGCCTCCGGGGTCCACTTCATCGGGCCAGCCTTCTTCAGGATATTGAAGAACGGCAAGGCACGCTCAGCGGACTTGGAGATGAACCTACTCAACGCGGCAACACATCCGGTCAGGCGTCTGATATCTTTCATGGTCTTGGGTGCCTGTATCTGTTCGATCGCCTTGATCTTGTTGGGATTGGCTTCTATTCCTCACTGAGATATGAGGAACCCAAGCAGCTTGCCGGATGGGATGCCGAACACACACTTTTCAGGGTTGAGCTTCAGGTTGATCTTGCGCAAGTTTGCGAAAGTTTCCTCCAGATCTTGTATGAGAGTGGCTTCATCCTTGGTCTTGACCACGATGTCATCCATGTAGGCTTCCGCATTTCTATGTAGCTGAGGTCCAAAACCAAGTTGAACAGCCCTGGCGAAGGTCAAACCAGCACTCTTTAACCCGAAGGGCATACGCACAAAACTGTACGTGACACAGGGGGTTATGAATGCGGTCTTCTCCTCATATTCCTTAGTCATAAATATCTGGTGGTAGCCGGAATAGGCATCCAAAAAGGAGAGCAAGTCACATCTGGAGGTGGAATCAACAATTTGATCTATGCGCGGCAAGGGAAAAGGGTCCTTCGGGCAAGCCTTGTTCAAGTCCGTGAAGTCTATGCAAAGCCTCCATTTCCCATTTGCCTTTCGTACAACCACCAGGTTTGCCAGCCAAGTTGGATGCAGCACCCCTCTGACCAAACCAGCTGCTTCAAGCTTCTTGATTTCCTCGGCAATGAACTGCTGCCGCTCCCATGCCTGTTTCCTAACCTTTTGCTTGACGGGCAGGGCATGAGGACAGACAACAAGGTGGTGCTCAATTACCTCCCTGGGAACACAGGGGATGTCAGATGGTTGCCAGACAAACACATCGACATTGTCCCGCAGGAAGGTAACAAGCGTGCTTTCTTATTTGTCAGTAAGGGTAGCACTGATGGTGAAGGTACCACCAGTGCCATCCTCCCTTGTCGGGACTTTCTTCGTCTCAGGATAGGCGACCCTTGTCTTCTTGCTAGCGGAACTCTCCGGCAGGTCATCATCGGGTGCAGCGCACTCCAAAGAGGTGCGCTTCCCGGAGTCCTTGCCGATGTTCTTGCCAGTCTTCTTTATTTTCTTTGTGTCCTTGGCGGGAGCTGGGATTTCTGTGGCTTTAGCTGCTACCGCATCGCGATACATCTGTTCCACGCAGATAACTGCGTTCTTCATGTCGGATGGGATGGAAATGACCCGAATGGGCCCTGGCATCTTCAAGGTGTTGTAGGCATAGTGGGATGCTACCATGAATTTTGCCAGAGCTGGGCGACCGAGGATTCCGTTGTAAGGCAGCGGGATTTCGGCGACGTCGAACACTATCCTCTCTGTCAGGAAGTTCAACTCCCCGCCAAATGTCACAGGCAGAGTGATCTTTCCCTTGGGTCGGCTCCTGCCGGGGTTGATTCCTTGGAATGTACCCGTAGCTTCGAGCTCTTCATCAAGGATCTGCAGTTTCTCAGCCACTCTAGGGGAGATCAAGTTCAATCCGGCCCCGCCGTCATATAACATCTTAGACACCTTGAGGTTGCGGATTGTCGGGGAAACCAACAATGGCAAACATCCGACCGTTGTGGTACGGTCAGGATGATCCTCTTCGTCAAAGATGATAGGTGTGCGGGACCATCTGAGTGGCTTCCTAGATTCTGCAACTGGTTCCACTGCATTGACTTCGCGTGCCCACTGCTTGAGCTGGCAGCGAGAGGAATGCAAGGATGCACCCCCGTCAACGCACATGGCTTCGGTTGCTTTCTGAAACTCCCTGTCGCTGGAATCCTCATCATCATCCTCAGCTTCACTCATATCGTCTGTTTCATTCTTCTCTCGGCCTCTGGCGGGTTTTTCCTTTTGCTACGGGGTTTTGCCACGGCGACCTCCTCTGCCGCCACGGCCTTTCCCGGCAGCACCGTCCTGGCCTTTTTCCTTGTCATGCTTCACGTACTCGGCCCTCTGTTTCTCAACAAGTTGCTCGACCTGTCGGCATTCTTGGAGATCATGGCCCTTGGTGCGGTGAATTTTGCAGTACGGCCCGTCGGACTTCCTGGTCTTCTCAGCGGCAGCATCCTCCCGGCAATCAGCGCACGCGGCAGCTCCCTTGCCGGGGGTTTCGGCTTTCGCCTTCTTGCCTGCACTGAGGTCTCCGGAGCTCTCGATAGCCAATACCGCTTTTCCCTTACGCTTCTTGTTGCGTTTCCTGCTCCTTCCTTTCGGGTCGGGGGCGTCGTCGTCATCATCAGAGTCCACTTCGATGCCCGCCTCCTCCCCGGGAAGTCACCTTCCTTCTTCAGCTCGAGCACACTTATCCGCCAAGGTGTAAAGCTCATTAACAGTCTTGGGGAGCTTCACATTCATCTTGGCTCGCATCCTCCTGTTGCGCACGTTCGAGTGGAACGCGACAATCACCGCTGCGGGATGGATCTCTGGGATGTTGGGGTGCACTCTTCTGAATCTCTGGATATACTTTCTCAAGGTTTCTCCCTCCTTTTGCGGGAGGACTTGGAGATCGCTGGGCTGGCCTGGTTCTTGATGACCACAGGTGAAGGCGCCAACGAACTCGTTGCATAGATCAGCCCAAGACGAAATGGAATTCTCTGGCAGGTGCATCAGCCATGATCTCATATTTGGCTTGAGTGCCAAAGGAAAGTAGTTGGCGAGCAACTTTTCATCTCTTCCACCTGCGGCTTGGACAGCTATTGTGTATATGCCCAGGAACTCTATCGGGTTTAGCTTCTCGTCGTATTTCTCCGGTAGCTCAGGCTTGAAAGCTCGGGTCGATCGCCAGCGGACCCGTCGCAGCTCGCTAGTGAAGGCAGGGCAACCGACCTCATAAGGAAGGTACCCGCCAGCACTTGGCACGGGGTCGCCGACGTCTGGACCGTTGCGCTTGTCGGATTGACGGGCGCTTCCCGGCGTCGCTCGATGGTGATGCATGCATCTTCTTTCCGCGGGTCTTCAAGGACATACCGTTGATCCTGGCGGTCGCACGGGACCAGACAAGACTATGGACGCCTCGTCGCGCTCATCAGCATGCGAAGCTTGCTGCGGCTGCCTCTGGGCCTGTTGTCGCCGAGGGGATTGCACCTTTGGGGTGGCCCCTTCGACGCGCTCGCCACCCCGGGCCGCTGCTGCTGTTCGCATACGTCGCGACGCTCTACATGCTGGGTCTTGTTGGCTTCAATGAAAGAAATCAAACTCTGAATGGTGGCTCTCCATTCATCCATCTTATCAGCCGCTGGCATGAAGTTGAGCAGCATCTGGACTCGCGCCATGGCCTCCTCCGCGGTGCTCGGCATGGCGAAAGAGGCGGACCGCGACGTCGCTCGACTCTTGGTAGGACCAAGAGAAGCGTCGCCGCATCCTTGATGTCGTGCCCCACTCGTCGGAGCTTTCTGGTGGGCAGTGGGCCGATCCAGTGGGGCTGCGGCTCCGCTGGGCGCTCCGTCTCGTTCCGCACGAGGTGCACGCCCAACAATCTCGCTGGCGACGGGCGCGGCCGGAGGGTCACGGCTTGCACCGGATCGGACGCCGCTGAGGCGGCCTCGGCCATCCGCGCGGCGGGGAGGTGATGAACGGATGTTTCCCTCGCCCGTGGCGTCGGGGCTGAGCTCGCCAAGTTGTTCTTGTAGTTGCTCCTCTCCGGTGCCTCCTGCTCCATCTCCGGTCATGAAGGACTGGACGGGGGCGTCGCCTGCGCCGGCCGCGTCATCCACGATGCCCTCCTCGCCCGCAGCCACCGCGACGTCTATGGCGGCGGCGGCCGCGTGTGAGGGAGCCTTCGAAGTGGATGGATGTGTGGCCACACTAGATTTCTTCTTCGAAGCCATTGTTGAAGAAGATGACTATGAAGATCGATTAGCCGTTCACGAACTCGGGTTCGCGCAAATGATGCACGCCCCCTACCTGGCGCGCCAAATATGTCGGGGCATGGATTCTCACGATCACCTATGGCACCAGAGGTCCCTTATGGTTCGGCAAGGGGGGGTCACGTTAAACAAAGAGCGGAGAGCATGAGACGGCACGACGATCAGGACACAGGCATTTTACCCAGGTTCGGGCCGCTGCTAAGCGTAAAACCCTACTCCTGCTTTTGGTGGATTGATTGGAGGAACACGAAGGACGCACAATGCCTAACCCCGGCAAGGACTGCTGTCGGGGATATTACCCCGCGGTATAACCAGGCCTGAAGTATGACCCGGCCGGGACTTGGCGACTCACTGCTGTGCCAGCTGAGCTTGGCGACTCATTGGTGACCCGGTAGGAGGTATGACCCGGCAGGAGGTATGACCCGACCCATCGTATGGCGGCTCATAGGTCACCTCTATTACCGGGTCACAGGACGACCAGGCCCATGGTCCAGCGTGTAAGCAAGCGCGAGGCGGCTCACAGAGAAGGCCCAAAGGAGAGGAAGGATTCCCTTACAAGAGAAACAAGACCCGGATTAGGACTCAAGAGAGACTAGTCATAATCCTACTCCTAGTAGGACTCTACATGTAAACCTACCCTTTCCACTTATATAAGGAGGGGTAGAGCACCCCTAGAGGGACAACTTCAAGTCATTAGAGATAGACAGATTAGAGGCTCTCGAGATTAGAGGTAGCGATCCCGCACCCTTGTAATCGAGATCATCCTCATCATCAATATACACAAAGCAGGACGTAGGCTGTTACCTCCATCGGAGGGGCCAAACCTGGGTAAACTCGCATCTCCCGATTCCGACTAACCCCTCTCAAGCCGCCACATAGTTGCGATGGCCTCACACCCAAGTTCTCTCACGATGACATCTTGCCATGACAAAACCACGACAGTTGGCGCCCACCGTGGGGCTAGCGCACGGTGGTGTTGTGTTCTTGGAGGGAGCTCTTCAGGGATCGAGAAGCCCTAGATCGAACAGACAAAGAACAACCTGCGTGCATGGGTCTACATCAAGTTCAAGCTCATCTGTCAAGATGGTAGAAGTTTGAGCAGCAGCATAATTCAGATCAGAGTCAAAAAGTAAACTTGGGTTGCGGCTGGCCACAGGCGTCCCCTGTCAAAGTCCGCTAAACCCTAAAAGATTGTTTAGAAGATTGTTGCTATCAGCCCCGCAGAGGACAAACACGAAAATTCTGGAGGCCGGACCGATCTGTTGTAGCCTGCGGATTAAGGTAAAAGCAAAGTCAAGGCGGCCTGTCCATGTGGAGAACCATGAGATTTATTCATGGTAGCCGACCACATTGAAAGTATTTAGTATGACATGGATTTCGAGCGAGCCCATACAATTTGCATGTGAAGCTAATCTAGTCTAATACTAGTACAAAACGGATCCGATTTTTTGATTCAGCCTACTATATCGAGCAAAACATCAGGCAAGCGACCAGGCGCGATCCATCAAAAAATTGTCTCGGCTGAAGCATCAAAGGAACTCCAAGTCCCAATGCATCAGAGAGGAAAAAATATATGGACATCGGACAAATCATTGGTGCAAGCATAAAAAAGGAATAGTATGTCAGCACGTTTTGCCAAGAAGGGATAGGATCGATGGATTATCAGTACTACAATGCTTCTTGCCATGTGAAATACTAGTGGGCGTCATCACGTGAGCAATAAAATAAAGGGAAGAAAAGAGAATAGGTTCTCAGCTCGGATACAGCGTAGGGAAGAAAAGAAGTTGTAGGAGGTCAATCCGCTGCTGAAGCAATCTGTACAACAGACAACCAAAATACGTCTATCTGTGGGAATCCGAGTCGGCCTCGCCCCGGCTCTCTCTCCCTCCACCTCGACCAACCGAGTCGCCGGTCTGCTATTCCACCTCAGCCGCCTCAACCAGCCGAGTCGCCGGCTTGCTACTCCGCCTCAGTCACCGTGCCTACACGCCGGCTCGCCGTACCCCGCCTCCCTCAGCCCCGGCTGCGCAAGCCGTGCCTCCTCGCGCCGTTTCGCCGGCCGGCTCGCCGCTCCGCAGTGGTTGGTCCTCCCGCGTCGCTCCCGGCACCCAAAGCCCGAGCCGAGTCCGCTCCACCGCGCTCACGTCGCTTCGCAGCTGTGGCCTCGCCTTGCCATCTCAAGCACTGGCCCGCCTCGCCTCCGACCTGCAAGCTCACGGTTGCGCCTCCCCAACGCGCCCCGGACGGCTCAACCGCCGTCCCACCGTGCCATGTTCCGCTCCGCCATGAGACACCTCGCTGCCGCGCCCCTGCGCACTACCTCCATCGCCTCAAGCCACCTGGCCAGCTCGCCGCTCCGCAGCGGCCGCTCTTCGCCACACCGGCGGCCTCGCCGCGCCTCCGGGTGGCCGGCACGCTGCGCCACATCAGCCGCCTCGCCGTCGCGCCTTGAGCCGTTGCCGCTCTCCTCCGCCCGGCCGCTGGCTCCGCTCCGGCCACTGCCCCCCTCGTGTCTGGGTCGCGATGAGCCGCCGGCCCCTGGCGTTGGCTGCCCCCCTCCCCCGAGCTATTTTGTCTGATGCAGAGAAGGACTGAGAAGAAAGGGGCAACTGCCCCACTAAAAAAAAAGAGACAGTGGATCGATATGCATGTCTAAACCCGGTTTGCTCCGTCCACATTCATCTAACAAAAATACCAGGTGATATTTATCCTATCTATTTTTTAGCATATCTTTCATCCGAGAATAATTACTTTGGCCTGTAATATTTTTACGCAGGACAATTATTCAAGTGGCTTTATACCGTGGAGATGGAGGCGCGCCAACATCATTATGCACCGGTGTTCGTCCGTGTCGCGTTGCGCCGGCTGACAATGCCGCGTCCGTCTCTCGCGACTGCACCGGCTTACAATGTCGAGGCGGCCTCTCGCGACCGCACCGGCTTACAATGCCGCGGCCGTCTCTCACGACCGCACCGGCTTACAACGCCGCTGCCGTCTCTCGCGACCGCACCGGCTTACAACACCGCTGCCGTCTCTCGTGACCGCACCGGCTTACAACGCCGCGGCCGTCTCTCGTGACCGCATCGGCTTACAACGCCGCGGCCATCTTTCGCGACCGCACTGGCTTACAACGCTGCGGCCGTCTCTCGGGACCGCACCGTTTACAACATCGCGGCCGTCTTTCGCGACCACGCCGTCTTCAAATGCTGCGGCTGACGTCTACGTCTACATCAACATGCCAGGGGGCGCATACACCAGTACGAGCCGCCCAACGGACACTCGTGACTTGCCACCCTGCGGTCCAGTCTACATTGACACGCCGGTGTTGTGCTTGCTCATTCAGGCCGCCAAACGAATATGCGCGAGCCGCCGCCCCCGCGATCCGGAGCGCTCCAAAAATGGTGGAGCAAATAAGGGAAATATATAATTATCAAATTCTACCCAGAGGAGTCAGGAGAGACGGACTACATGAGAATAAAGCTTGGGTCAAGAGGCATATGCGCTCAATTTGGCCACAACATTTGCAAAAGACATATGATGAGCGTCACGAAGATCATCAGCTCGCTACATCGTCTCCAGTTTGGATAAATTCCATCGTTCAACTGTCAACCTTATACCAGCTTATGCCACAGTCAACTATGAAGGCTCTAAAGCCGCCTCTTCGAGTCAACTTAAGACTCGGGGGCTACACAGACATGGCTCGACACATTTGGTCGTTTCAACAAGAACCCCGGGTCATTACAAGAAAGATAACCCGGTCCCGGGGGCTGCTGCCTTTATTGGCGGAAGATTTAAAGTCGCCCAAGAGGACAAGCCGCCATGATCCGACTGTTCAAACATGGGCGCACTACCTTATTGGCGGAAGATTTAAAGTCGCCCAAGAGGACGAGCCGCCATGCTGCGACCGTTCAAACATGGGTGCCCAGATTTATTGGATCATCATAAGGTCACTTGGGGGCTTCCAACCCACTGGGTTTAGCTTTCATACCCTCTTGGCCAGGCTTTATATGCCATGTTCGAGTTAAACCTACCTGTTTGCAACTTGCTACTCCGCGATGTGACCCGCCGAACTCTTGACAGTCAATCTTGCTCAGAGACCTTGAACTTTCATAGTTATTCTCGCACAAAGACCCTGAACTTGTCAAGGTTTAAACGGCAGCTTTTGTCACAAGAGAGCCGGCTTATAGTGAGCTAGGCTAAACTCGCCTTGTCTGCTGTAGTCTCTCCGTTATGTGGCCCGTTTGTACTCTTAGCAATGTCAATCTTTTAATGACCCTGAACTTGCTAAGGTTTAAACGACGGATTTATGTCACGTGAGAGCCGGCTTACGAGGTTTTCAGGCTTTTATGCCTAGCTTCTTCGGAAGCAAAACTTGAGTTTTTCAAAAACAAAATAGAGCTAGTCTCTTTTTGTCGAGCCTTGAAAGCCGACATTTTTATACTCTGTTATCATACACATACATCATCATACATTGCATCATACATTGCATCATCATTGCATCGTCATACCATGCATCATATATGCATGAATATCCTGGTTTATATTGCAGGAGCAGGTTTTCAAACCGGGATACATATTCCAATCCTTAATAGCCAACATGGCTAGATTTTCATTATGGTTGTTATAACCAATATTGAATAATTGAGGTTTTCAAAACGGGTTATATTATTCAAATCTTAAATAGCCAATGTGGCTGGATTTTTATTATGGTTATCATAACCTATATTGGATGATTGAAAGCCCCTTCAGAGTAATGGATGTTATTCCCTCATCCAAAAATACCAGCTCACAGCAGGGAGCATGGTTCAACATTGATATGCCAAGCATTCAGCAATATCATCCATATAATGGATATGATTTATTCTGCAATGGAAAGAATAGTCCCGAGTCGCTGCAGGCATATGACCCGGCACTTGGGGGCTACATTATTCAAAACAAGATTATATCCAGTATACAAGTCCCATGTCGCCGCAAGCATGCACCACGGCACTTGGGGGCTAATGCAAGTTGTTTTCAAATAATTACATTGTCAACAGACCCTGTTATCTCAAGGAGATGAGCTGGCCTTTCTATCTTTTTCTAAGTCCCAGCCCAGTATTGTCTTACTGAGCAGGTCCTTGGGGGCTACACATTGCTCATCAAGTCTACATAATCATCTCTGCAGACGTCCCTGCTCATTATTGCATAATGACCCGGCCCTTGGGGGCTACACTGGCTGAAGTATTATGAGCGTAATGCAATTACAAGTCCCAGGTACCTGCAGGCAAGACAACCCGGTACTTGGGGGCTACATATGTGGAACATTCAACTTATGACTGGTGACTCAGATGAACAATCCGGATTTCTCTAGGGTTGCAATATTCATATTGAGGCAAGTCTTAAGGCTATCATTACGTTCCCCTCTTAAGACTTGGGGGCTACAGGTAATATGGATATAAAAAATAGAAGGACACTTTCAAGATGTCAAGTGTTAGCAAGAAGGATCTCATTTCTTCATGGAGCTGAAGCATTGAAAGACCAGCTCAACATCACATGGATTTCTTTATTCCCAATAATTTTATCAAGTCAGCTGGAGCCTAGTTGTTTGACCCGGCATTATCAAAAGATCATAACCCGGCAGAGTCTATATAAGCAACCCGGCTTCATAAAGTTGAAAATGGTTTAACAATGGACAAATTTCCATTCCTAATTGAAGCAATGGAAAGCCGGCTCAACTTCATATGGTTTTATTATCTCCAATATTTTTCATCAAGCCAAAGCATTGGAGGCCGACTCAACGGCATATGGGTGTTTTATTCCCATTATTTTGCGAAGGACACGGACCTACACGATGTTTGTGAAGACGGCTCGTTAATATGAAGAAGAAACCCGGATTTTCATGGAGCTACTTCTTTAAGCCGGCCAGTGGAGCAAGCCGGTCCCTTAACATATTTGTTATTCTTATTTCAGGAGCTTACCATGAATAAATTCAAGCTAACCCGGGGGCTAATGTCGGGGATATTACCCCGAGGTATAACCCGGACTGAAGTATGACCCGATCGGGACTTGGCGACTCACTGCTGCACCAGCCGAGCTTGGCGACTCATTGGTGACCCGGCAGGAGGTATGACCCGACCCATCGTATGGCAGCTCATAGGTCAACTCTATTACCGGGTCACGGGACGACCAGGCCCAAGGCCCAGCGTGTAAGCCGGCGCGAGGCGGCTCAAAGAGAAGGCCCAAAGGAGAGGAAGGATTCCCTTACAAGAGAAACAAGACCTGAATTAGGACTCAAGAGAGACTAGTCATAATCCCACTCCTAGTAGGACTCTACATGTAAACCTACCCTTTCCACTTATATAAGGAGGGGTAGAGCACCCCTAGAGGGACAACTTCAAGTCATTAGAGATAGACAGATTAGAGGCTCTCGAGATTAGAGGTAGCAATCCCGTACCCTTGTAATCGAGATCATCCTCATCATCAATATACACAAAGCAGGACGTAGGCTGTTACCTCCATCGGAGGGGCCGAACCTGGGTAAACTCGTGTCTCTCAATTCCGACCAAACCCTCTCAAGCCGCCACATAGTTGCGATGGCCTCACACCCAAGTTCTCTCACGAGGACATCTTGCCGTGACAAAACCACGACAACTGCTGTCGAGGAAAAAGCCGCTATGTGAGTACAAGTGTTCGGGGGTTCGAATTGCCAACCTAGAGCTAGGTTGCCTTGGGCCTCGTTTTATAGTGCAAGGGGTTACCACAATGGTAAAACAGTCATTATCTATCGATTCGATAGCTAAGCAGAGCTATCATACCTAACTCTGGCATTTAGGACAAAATGCCATGATTACCTGCCTAGGTGGCTCTCGGGGGTGCATCTCCGGCAAGCTCTTGCCACCGCTTGGCCGGTCGTTGCTTATGGTCTTGACATGCTGCAGGGCGGGTGTCAACAGAGCATAACTTGCATTCTGATGTGTCGCCACGTGCTTAGCGAGAGCTGATTAGCCGCCTGAGGGATCGACACCACATGGATAAGTGACAGGCGTAGCGATGCGGTGGCCGGTTGGCTCGCGCCTGCCGGGGAGTGGCTTGCCGGGTCTTCTGGGAGGTGTGCATGTCTTGGTCCCCGGCAAGCGTCGGGGACGTGCTTGGGGCATCGCAGTCCAGGCTTGGGCTGCCGCGTTGAGCTTGTTGACGTCTTGTCTTGATCATTCGCCGGGTTTTTGCTTCTACTGCGTGTGCATAAGTCAGGGGCACTAGGTACCCCTGTACTAGTGCACCGACAATAGAACTGCTCACAAGGTATTGCAATCTGGTTTTTATTGGCCTACTCTCTTCAAGGATGCCCGTAAGTTTGTATTGTCTTGTGATGAATGTCAAAGAATTGGTAATATCGGTAAGCGTCAGGAAATGCCTCTGAATTATTCACTTGCTGTTGAACCATTTGATGTTTGGGGTTTTGATTATATGGTACCTTTTCCTTCCTTTGATGCATACACTCATATTCTGGTTGTTGTTGATTATGTTACTAAGTGGGTAGAAGCTATTCCAACTAGTAGTGTTTATCATAACACCTCCATTAAAATGCTTAAAGAAGTTCTCTTCTCGAGGTTTGGAGTCCCTAGATATTTAATGACTGATGGTTCATTCCGTAAGATGCTTGCTAAATATGATGTTAACCATAGAATTGCATCACCCTATCATCCTCAATCTAATGGTCAAGTGAACTTAGCAATAGAGAAATAAAATTGATATTACAAAAAACTATCAATAGGTCTCGAAAGAATTGGTCTAAGAAACTAGATGATGCACTTTGGGCCTATAGAACAACTTATAAAAATCCTATGGATATGTCTCCATACAAGATGGTATATGGAAAAGCTTGTCATTTGCCTCTAGAGTTGGAACATAAAGCATTTTGGGCAATTAAAGAACTCAATTATGATTTCAAACTTGTCGGTGAGAAGAGGTTATTTGATATTAGCTCGCTAGATGAATGGAGAACTGATACGTCTCCAACGTATCTATAATGTTTCCTTGTTCCATGCTGTTATATTATCATTATTGGATGTTTTACAATCATTTTATTACAACTTTATATCATTTTTTGGGACTAACCTATTGACATAATGCCAAGTGCCAGTTGCTGTTTTTGCTTGTTTTTTACTTCGCAGAAAAACAATAACAAACGGAGTCCAATAATGACGAAACTTTTTGGAGATTTTTTCTGGACCAGAAGACACCCAGTGGGCCAAACAACTGTCAGAGAGGTGGGCTGTGGAGAGCACAACCCACCAAGGCACGCCAGGGGGGCCCCGGCACGCCCTGATGGGTTGTGCCCTCGTCGGCCCCCTTCTCCACCGCCTCTGATGCCTATAAATTCTCAAATATTCGGAAAACCCTAGGGGAGTCGACGAAACACAATTCCAGCCGCCGCAAGTTACAGAACCGTGAGATCCAATCTAAACACCATCACGGAGGGGTTCATCTTCCTCATAGGTGCCACTCCGATGATACGTGAGTAGTCCACCATAGACCTACGGGTCCGTAGGCAGTAGCTAGATGTCTTCTTCTCTCTCTCTTATGATTCTCAATACAATGGTCTCTTGGAGATCTATTTGATGTAAACTTTTGCGGTGTGTTTGTTGGGATCCGATGAATTTTGAGTTCATGATCAGTTTCTATCCATGAATATTATTTGAGTCTTCTTTGATCTCTTATATGCATGATTTCTTATAGCCTAGTATTTCTTCTTTGAATCTTTGGTTTAGTTAGGCCAACTAGATCGATTTTTCTTGCCATGGGAAGAGGTGCTTTGTGATGGGTTCGATCTTGCTATGTTCTTTCCCAGTGACAGAAGGGGCAGCAAGACACGCATGTATCGTTGCTATTAAGGATAACAAGATGGGGTCTATTCCTACATGAATAGATCTTGTCTACATCATGTCATCATTCTTATTGCATTACTCCGTTTTTCCATGAACTTAATACACTAGATGCATGCTGGATAGCGGTCGATGTGTCGAGTAATAGAGGTAGATGCAGGAAGGAGTCGGTCTATCTATCTTGGACGTGATGCCTATATAATGATCATCGCCTTGGATATCGTCATGACTATTCGATTTTCTATCAATTGCCCAACAGTAATTTGTTCACCCACCGTGCGCTATACTCATGAAGAAGCCACTAGTGAACCCTACGGCCCCCGGGTCTACTTTTCCATCATATTGCTTTCTGATCTATGTTTTTCGCAATCTTTGTTTTCAGATCTAGAAAACCAAAAACCGAAAAATATATTGCTGCATATTTACTCTTTTTATTTGTGTTCTTGAGAGATCTATCTCACATATCTATCACTACCTAATCTATCTTATTACCGTAGAGAGATTGACAACCTCTCGTTCGCGTCGGGTTGCAAGTATTTGTTGTTTGTGTGCAGGTGCTGCTTATTGGGTGGTGGTGATCCTCCTACTAGTTCAATAACCTTGGTTTCATAACTGAGGGAAATACTTACCGTCGCTGTGCTGTATCATCCCTTCCTCTTCGGGGAAATACCGACGCAGTCCAAGCACGTTAAAGGAATTTCTGGCGTCGTTGTCGGGGAGGAAGCGGTCTCTTCTACGTGCCTATCGTAGGCACCGAGGGGACTCCATCATCATCTACCAGATTCCTAATCACAAATCTCATCTCCTTGCAATTACATTATTTGCCATTTCCCTCTTGTTTTCCTCTCCCCCAGTTCACCAATTTGCCGTTTTATTCGCCCTCTTTTTCGGTTGCCCTTTTACTTGCCGGATCTCTTCCTTGTTAGCAATCTTGTTTGCGTAGTCACGATGACTCAAGAGAACATCAAGTTGTGTGATTTTTCCAATACTAATAACAATGATTTTATTAGTACGCCTATTGCTCCTCCCGCCACTAGTGCGGAGTCTTGTGATATTAATGCCGCTTTGTTGAGTCTTGTCATGAAAGATCAATTTGCCGGTAATCCTAATGAGGATCCCGCGTCCCATCTAAACACGTTCGTTGAATTGTGTGATATGCAAAAGAAAAAAGATGTGGACAATGATATTGTCAAGTTGAAACTATTTCCTTTTTCCTTGCGGGATCGTGCAAAAATTTGGTTTTCCTCTTTGCCTCGCAATAGTATCGATTCTTGGAATAAGTGCAAGGATGCTTTTATCACTAAGTATTTTCCGCTCACGAAAATTATTTCCCTTAGGACGCAAATCATGAATTTTAAGCAACTTGAGCATGAACATGTTGCCCAATCTTGGGAAAAAATGAAGTTGATGGTAAGAAATTGTCCTACACATGGTTTGAATCTTTGGATGATCATACAAATTTTTTATGCGGGATTGAATTTTGTCTCTAGAAATCTTTTAGATTCCGCCGCGGTGGTACTTTTATGGAGATTACTTTGGTGAAGCTACTAAATTGCTAGATAATATCATGGCTAATTATTCTCAATGGCATACCGAAAGAGCACGTACTAGTAAAAAAGTTAATTCGGTAGAGGAAATTAGTACTTTGAGTGATAAAGTTGATGCTTTGATGAAATTGGTTGCTAGTAAAAATGCTCCTATTGATCTTAATGATGTGCCTTTGTCTACTTTGATTGAGCGAAATAGTGAATCCGTAGATGTGAATTTTGTCTCGTGCAACAATTTCAATAACAATGCTTATAGAGGTAATTTTAATCCTAGGCCTTTTCCTGGAAATTCATCTACTAATTATGGTAAATCTTCTTACAATAATAATAGGAACACCTCTGATCTTGAGAGTAATATTAAAGAATTTTTCAATGCACAAAAGGCTTTCAATACAACGATAGAGGAAATGTTGAATAATATTGATGATATGTCTAGAAGTATTGATAGAATTTCTCATGATGTTGAAAATCTCAAGTTGAAATCTTTTGTGCCTAAGATTGATGAATCTATTAAAGCTTTATATGTCTCTATGGATGAAAGTAAGAAAAGAACCTCTATGCTTAGAGTTAAAAGAGAAATCTCAAAAAAATCGTTTTCTAGTGATTCCCTTCGTAAAAAAGATGAAGATTTTAAAGTGATTGGTGTTTCTTCTATTGATTCCTTGTTTAGTAATGTTCAAATTTATAATGAAGGGACTTACGTAGAGTCAACTTTAGCTAGAAGGCGTCCCAATAATTTGGAGGGTGAAAATCTTGATGAAATTTTTGCTAAAAGTGGGTTTGAAGAGGTCAAAAATTTAACTAGTGATGTGCCCACTATCTTGGATTGCAAAGATTTTAACTATGATAGTTGCTATTTGAGAAAAATAAAGCTTTTACTAAACATATCGTTGATGCCATGATGAAATCTTTTGAAGAAAAGTTGGAGTTGGAGATTTCTATCATTGAAAAATTACATGATGAGTGGGAACCTACCATTAAGGTCAATATTAAAAATTATGAATGCTTTGCTTTGTGTGATTTGGGTGCTAGTGTTTCCACGATTCCGAAATCTCTATGTGATGTGCTTGGTCTTACCAACATTGAAGAATGTTCTCTTAATTTGCACTTGGCGGATTCTACTATTAAAAAACCTTTGGGAAGAATTAATGATGTTCTTATTCTTGCAAATATGAATTATGTGCCCATTGATTTTATTGTGCTTGATATTGATTGCAATCCGTCTTGTCCCATTATACTTGGTAGACCGTTTTTACGCACTATAGGTGCTATGATTGATATGAAAGAAGGCAATATTCATTTTCAATTTCCCTTGAGCAAGGGTGTGGAACACTTCCCTAGAACAATAATTAAGCCACCATATGAATCAATCATGAGGGCATCCTATGGATCCAAAACTAAAGATGACAATACTTGAATCTATGCGTTATGCCTAGCTAGGGGCGTAAAACCATAGCGCTTGTTGGGAGGCAACCCAATGAATAAATAAAATTTTGCTTTTTCCATTCTGTTTTTGAGTGTTGACAAAATTATGCCTCTGTTATGATTGCGTTTTTATGGTTTATTTAGTGTTTGTGCCAAGTAAAGCCCTTAGGATGATTCATAGGATGAGTAGAAGTGATGCTGAATCTGAAACAGAAACTTTACGTCCAGTATATGAATTTTAATTTTTTTCTGGAACGTGATATTGAGATGTAATGTTAACACATTGTTTATATACACATTCCTTACGTTGTCCTAATTTTTCAGAATTTTAATAGTTACAGAAGTATGGGTAGAGTACAGATTACTACAGACTGTTCTGTTTAAGACAGATTCTGTTTTCGTTGCATCGAGTGCTTGTTTTGATGAATCTATGGGTTATATTGAAGGGTATGAGCCATGGTAATGTTAAAATACAGTAGGAATAATGCAATAATAAAATATGAATCGGTTTGCAAAGTACCTAAAGTAGTGATTGGCTTTATTATACTAACGGATCTCACGAAGATTTTGTTGAGTTTTGTGTGATTGAAGTTTTCAAGTTTTGGGTAAGATCACGATGGATGAAGGAATAAGGATTGATAAAAGCCTAAGCTTGGGGATGCTACCGCACCCCCAAGATATATCCAAAGAGAAACAAGCAACTAAGCTTGAGGATGCCCCCGAGTGGCATCCCCTCTTTCTTCTAACGACCATCGGTATTTTAATTGGAGCTATAGTTTTATTCGTCACGTATCATGAGTTTTGCTTGGACCGTATTGTATCTTTGGTTGCTTTGTTTTTTATTTGTCCTTTGTATCCTTGATGGACACACCTATTTGAGAAATCCAAAATCATGCTATGATTTTTTAGAATTGCTCTATGTGCTTCACTTAGACTTTTTGAGCTATAGAATTGCTCTAGTGCTTCACTTATATATTTTTGAGCACGGTGTGCTTGGAAATTTTTGTAGAAATACTCTCATGCTTCATTATATTAATTTGAGAGTTAGTAAATTTTGAAGAAATCCTCTCATGCTTCACTTATACCTTTTTGGGAGATGAAATCTTTATGCTCATGTGCTTCACTTAAATTTGTTTGAGCTTGCCAAAAAGCAATGGCAATATATGAAACTAGTCCCAAAGTGATAGATATCCAAGGAGGATATAATAAAAAAATTCATGAAAATCATTGGTAAATTAAACTTGATTCCTTGTAATAGTTTTGAAACATGATGATAGTAATATGTGAGTCATGTTAGTGAGTAATTATGCTTAGTAGGAATATTGGTGTTAAGGTTTGTGATTCCCTATGCATGCACGAAAGTCAATAGTTATGCAATGAAGTTACATCCTACTTTTGGTGCATTATTCGGTGTTAGTTATGTTCAATGCTCACTTATGTGAATTTTCGTTTCTTGGTTTGGTCGCTTCCCAATCTATTTGCTAGCCTCCATTTGTACTAAGTAGAAATACTACTTGTGCATCGAAAATACTTAAACAAAGTTTTGCCTTATGAGTCCACCATACCTACCTATATGCGGTATTTCCATGCCGTTCCAAGAAAATTTGTATGTGCCATCTCTAAATGTTCAAAATAAATTTTCTCTTTTGTGTGCCCGTACCGCTCATGAAACGGTGGGGAGTGTCCAATATTTTTCCATGCTAGATGTGTTATTCTCATTATGAGTGTTTATTCACTTGTCATTGCACGAGAGTGCGGCGGTAATAGGGATGCCAATTCCCGAAATGAAAAAGGAAAAAAAATTACTTTATGTTGTCAAATAATACATTCATTGGAAAGTGTTCGTATGGAAGGCAACCGTGGATATGGCCAGCCATGGAAAGTGAAAGTTTGTTGGAAAAAGGAATACACTTT
Organism: Elymus sibiricus; assembly: GCA_039707655.1. Classification (NCBI taxonomy): domain Eukaryota; kingdom Viridiplantae; phylum Streptophyta; class Magnoliopsida; order Poales; family Poaceae; genus Elymus; species Elymus sibiricus. Next base: position 210,711,526 of record CM077665.1, on the reverse strand, counting down.
ATTTTCTGTTTGGACCGCCTATGATATATCTAGCATGGAAAGTATTGTGAGCTACTTTGTCGTTTTCGTTGACAGGAAAAGCATGCCACCCAAAATATTTTTCTCTCTCACTTTAAACCTTGAGCTCTGGCACCTCTACAAATCCCTACTTCCCTCTGCGAAGGGCCTATCTATTTACTTTATGCAATTTTTATTTTTACTTTGAGTCTCCATCTTCTCTTATAAGCACCAACTAGGGGGCACTATGATCGTACTTGAGCATTGGGCATAGCTAATATTTGAGTGTGTTTCATGAATGGATCAATGATTGAGCATGATGGGCTAGGGATAACTTTCTTTAGTGTTGATATTTTGAAAGACATGGTTGCTTGTCGACATGCTTGAGTATTGAAGTCATTATGTTAAAACTGGACTATTGCTTTGAATCATTATAAGTCCAAATGTCCATGCTATACAAAAGAAAAGAATGTGCTGAACATGTTAGGCACCATTCCACATAAAAAATTCTGTTTTTATCATTTACCTACTCGAGGACGAGTAGGAATTAAGCTTGGGGATGCTGATACGTCTCCAACGTATCTTTAATTTTTGCTTGTTCCATGCTGTTATATTATCATTCTTGGATGTTTTACAGTCATTTTATTACAACTTTATATAATTTTTTGGGACTAACCTATTGACATAGTGCCAAAGTGCCAGTTGCTGTTTTTGCTTGTTTTTTACTTTGCAGGAAATCAATACCAAACGGAGTCCAATCGCGACGAAACTTTTTGGAGATTTTTTCTGGACCAGAAGACACCCAGTGGGCCAAACAACTGCCGGAGAGGTGGGCTGTGGAGAGCACAACCCACCATGGCGCGCCAGGAGGGCCCCGGCGCGGCTTGATGGGTTGTGCCCTCCTCGCCCCCCTTCTCCACCGCCTCTGATGCCTATAAATTCTCAATATTCGGAAAACCATAGGGGTGTCGACTAAACACAATTTCAGCCGCCGCAAGTTCCAGAACCACGAGATCCAATCTAAACACCATCACGGAGGGGTTCATCTTCCTCATAGGTGCCTCTCCGATGATGCGTGAGTAGTCCACCATAGACCTACGGGTCCGTAGGCAGTATCTAGATGGCTTTCTCTCTCTCTCTCTCTCTCTCTCTTTTGATTCTCAATACAATGGTCTCTTGGAGATCTATTTGATGTAAACTTTTGCGGTGTGCTTGCTGGGATCCGATGAATTTTGAGTTCATGATCAGTTTCTATCCATGAATATTATTTGAGTCTTCTTTGATCTCTTATATGCATGATTGCTTATAGCCTCATATTTCTTCTTTGAATCTTTGGTTTAGGTAGGCCGACTAGATCGATTTTTCTTGCCATGGGAAGAGGTGCTTTGTGATGGGTTCGATCTTGCGGTGTTCTTTCCCAGTGACAGAAGGGGCAGCAAGACACGCATGTATCATTGCTATTAAGGATAACAAGATTGGATCTATTCCTACATGAATAGATCTTGTATACATCATGTCATCGTTCTTATTGCATTACTCTGTTTTTCCATGAACTTAATACACTAGATGCATGCTGGATAGCGGTCGATGTGTGGAGTAATAGAGGTAGATGCAGGCAGGAGTCGGTCTATCTATCTTGGACGTGATGCCTATATAATGATCATTGCCTTGGATATTGTCATGACTATTCGATTTTCTATCAATTGCCCAACAGTAATTTATTCACCCACCGTGCGCTATACTCATGAGAGAAGCCACTAGTGAACCCTATGGCCCCCGGGTCTACTTTTCCATCATATTGCTTTTCAATCTACGTTTTTTGCAATCTTTGTTTTCAGATCTACAAAACCAAAAACCCAAAAATATATTGCTGCATATTTACTCTTTTTATTTGTGTTCTTGAGAGATCTATCTCTCCTATCTATCACTACCTAATCTATCTTATTACCGTAGAGAGATTGACAACCTCCCTTTTGCGTCGGGTTGCAAGTATTTGTTGTTTGTGTGCAGGTGCTGCTTATTGAGTGGTGGTGATCCTCCTACTGGTTCGATAACCTTGGTTTCATAACTGAGGGAAATACTTACCGTTGTTGTGCTGCATCATCCCTTCCTCTTTGGGGAAATACCGACGCAGTCCAAGCACGTCAAGAACCAAAGCTTATGAAAATGCCAAACTATTCAAAGAAAAAGTCAAAAGATGGCGTGACAAAAGAATCCAAAAGCGGGAATTCAAAGTTGGAGAATATGTTCTTCTTCACAACTCTCGTTTAATATTTATTGCAGGCAAGCTTCCTCCCAAATGGGAAGGACCAGATGTTATCGAAGAGGTTTGACGTTTTGGAGCTATCACGATTAATAATGTCGAAGGTAGTAACCCGAAGGAGGTCAATGGATAAAGAATTAAACACTATATCTCAGGTACGCCTATCAATGTTGAAAGTAATGTTATCCAAACCATGACACCGGAGGAACACATAAAAGAAACCATCCGGAACACTCCAGAATTCGGCAAAAGAGGAAGTACGTGATACGCTAAGTAAACGAACTCCGAAAAATCCGCAAAAATATTTTCTGTCGGTTTTGGAATAATACAAAAATTAGGAAAATAAGAAATAAACGGAAAAGCAACCGAGGTGAGCATGATACACCAGGGCGCGCCAGCCCTACCAGGGGCGCCCTGGTGGGTTGTGCCCACCTTGGACACCTTCTCGACTCCATTTTCCTCCCATATTCTTGCTTCCCAAGATAAAAAAATATTTATATATGTCCCCGATTGTTTTGACCACCGCATCACAGAAAAATTCCATATTCTTGTTTCGTGTTGTTTTCCGATCAGATCTATCAAGCCAGGCATCATGTCTTCTCCCTCCTCCAATAACGTAAAATAAGATGCTTGGCTGATGAAGATGGAGCTAAAGAGAGAAGAGCCAAAAGAAGCCAATAATGAAGACAAAAGCAAGGAAACTATGAAGGATCACGCTGTAGAAGGAGGGCAATCCATGCTAACAGAAGAGGAGGAAGAAGAAGATATCCTTCAACCTTATTACAATCCTCGCACCCCCACTGAAATTGAAGCTTTTAGGGCTTTCAAAGCAGTTCATGTTCAGAATAAATTTCTACTCGTGAAAATATTTTGCTAGAGGAGCACATAAAATCACCCTTCGGAGAGTCATCCGCAAATTGGAGTACCTATTGAGTCTGAAGTGTGACACTTCATCACCACCACCTTCATCATCTTCACCAACAAAGGAGACTTGTTCAAGTAAGAACAGCACCCAAGCACCTATCTACCCACATAACAAATTATCAAAGTAGAGAACGCGAATCAAACCAACATGATAAAAGTAACTAGATGAAATTCCCCTGTACCCTCAAGAACACTTTGCCTGTTATAAGAGACTGTTCTGGCATGTCCTTTGCCACAAAAGGATTGGGATACCTTGCTGCATTTTATTTATTGTTACCGCTACTAGCTTGTTACCAATTATCTTGCTATCAAACTATCTGTTACCTACAATTTGAGTGCATGCAGAAATTACCTTGCTGAAAACCGCTTGCCATTTCCTTCCTATCCTCGTTGGGTTTGACACTCTTACTTATCGAAAGGACTACGATTTACCCCCTATACTTGTGGGCATCAATTTGCAACATTTTCGTCCGTATGAATCTTCCATAAATTAGTATCACCATTCTTTATGAGCTTTTCGTATCAGGTGATACTTTCGGTCTATGTGCCTGGTCTTGTGGTGTTGTCTCGTCTCCTTGGCCTGTGTGATGGCACCTGAATTGTCGCAATACAGGTCCAATGGTTTTGCCCATCCCGAGAACACACAAAGATCCTCCAGGAACTTCTGAATCCAAACACCTTCCTTTGCGGCTTCACAAGCTGCAATGTATTCAGCCTCTGTTGTGGAGTCGGCCGCCGTATCTTGATTGGAACTCCTCCAGCTCACTGCTCCTCCATTCATGACACACACAAATCCAGTTTGCGATCGACAATCATCCCTGTCGATTTGGAAACTAGCATCAGCGTAACCCTTTACGCCGATCTCATTCTCACCTCCATAAACTATGAACAGGACTATCCTGAAGTACCTGAAAAGGACTAAAGAGATGTTCATAGTTTATGGAGGTGAGGATGAGCTCTGTGTAAAGGGTTACGCTGATGCTAGTTTCCAAACCGATAGGGATGATTGTCGATCAAAAACTGGATTCGTGTATGTCATGAATGGAGGAGTAGTGAGCTGGACGAGTTCCAAGCAAGATACGGTGGCCGACTCCACAACAGAGGCCGAATACATTGTGGCTTGTCAAGCTGCAAAGGAAGGTGTTTGGATTTCGATGTTCCTGGAGGATCTTGGTGTGTTCTCGGGCTGGGCAAAACCATTGGACATGTATTGTGACAATTCAGGTGCCATCGCATAGTCCAAGGAGCCGAGACAACACCACAAGACCAGGCACATAGACCGATAGTATCACCAGATACAAAAGCTCGTAAAGAATGGTGATACTAATTTATGGAAGATTCATACGGATGAAAATGTTGCAGATTGATGCCCATAAGTATAGGGGATCGATCGTAGTCCTTTCGATAAGTAAGAGTGTCGAACCCAACGAGGAGCAGAAGGAAATGACTAGCGGTTTTCAGCAAGGTAATTTCTGCAAGCACTGAAATTATAGGTAATAGGTAGTTTGATATCAAGATAATTGGTAACCAGCAAGTAATGGTAACGGTAAATAAAGTGCAGCAAGGTATCCCAATCCTTTTCTGGAAAAGGACATGCCAGAACAGTCTCTAGTAATAGGCAAAGTGTTCTTGAGGGTACACGGGAATTTCATCTAGTCACTTTCATCATGTTGGTTTGATTTGTGTTCGCTACTTTGATAATTTTATATGTGGGTGGACCGGTGCTTGGGTGGTGTTCTTACTTGAGAAACCTCCCACTTATGATTAACCCCCTCGCAAGCAGCCGCAACTACGAGAAAAGTATTAAGATAAAATCTAACCATAGCATTAAACGTTTGGATCCAAATCAGACCCTTACGAAGTAGCGCATAAACAAGGGTTTAAGCTTCTGTCACTCTAGCAACCCATCATCTAATAACTTGTCGGGACCCTGATCCTAAGCCATAAGAATCTAGATCGTAACACTTCACATTACTTTGCGGCCCCACGCACGGTTATCTCCTCGGCTGCCACCTTACCTGGGCCGCGACCATTTGCGCCTTTTGGCTCACGAATGTGAATATGTCGCTAGCATTCAAATGTCCAAGAACCCGGGTTGACATGACTAGTCGTAGAACCCAAGTGGCACATCTGTACAGGTATAGGCATACGTAACCCAGCAATGCAGGTGTCGGTCTCAGCGTGTGTAGACGAGTCATAGCAAGCTATAGGGACTCCATTACGCCGTGGGCCATAAATGTCATCAACTGCGCGTAGACGAGTCATAGCAGGCTATATGGACTCCATTACACTGCGAGACATTTCCCCAAAGGGACAGACACAACAGCAAAGAAGGATACACGCCGGTCAATCAATGTGTCCGGAGCAGTAGCAAGCTACCAAGGCTCAGTGGAAGCACAAAGAGGCATTTCCCCGTAAAGAGTACTATTAGAGGCACACAACTAGGTGTCGAATCCCATACATACCGTTACACATCACACGTACGCACGACATGTCCGATATGCATAGATACAACTATGACATCACAACATAACCATATAACAACACAACATTTATGTAGAAGGCTCCGAAGAGCCAACATAGTATAATGTTACAAGCAGGCGGGGTCACATGACCCATCATTCAGAGCATAGAAGCAACAAGCGGAAGTTACATGTCTGGGTACAGACATCTACGAAAAGCGGTTGGAAGAGCCTAAAAAGCTACAACGACCCTACCAAAGGAACCAGACTTCTGTCTGGGATTCCCAAGCTAATCCGGTCAACATCGAACTTCACGTCGTAAGAATCACTAATGAGACTGACGTCTCCTCTGCAAAAACATAAATTAAGCAAACGTGAGTACAAGGGTACTCAGCAAGACTTGCATCAAAACTATCTACATATGCATGAGTATCAATGAAGGGGGTTGTGGAGTTTACGGCAGCAAGCCAGCTTTGACCCTTGGCTAACCTGTACTATGTTTGCAAGTAGTTTTCTTTGAGGTGGGACAACGCACACGAGTCCACATATTCACCAAATCAATACACCACTATGGATCCACTCCCGTCCCCCTACGAGAAGGCCATCCATAGCACTCACACTTATCTTGCGCATTTTAGAGTATCCATTTCACTTGTCTATGAACCACATAAGCAATCCAAGTAGTCCATATCCGAGGACGCGGCTATTCGAACAGATTAATTCACCCTGACTCAGAGGAACCGACGTCCTCGTGCCATCAACAACGTTCCCTCCTACAACACGTATCTGCGTCCAGTCCGACACATGTGCCATGCCGTGTGTCACGACGGGCCACACACGCCATGTGCCACGACGGGCCACACGCGCCATGTGCCATGACGAGCCACACGTGCCATGTGCCACATGCCCGTGCACCTGACCCGCACATGTCCATGTAACAGCGAGGTAGGCTCTAATAAGCACGAAACCCAGTTCATATGAGCCGTATCACAATACAATCCACCATGTTCTCCAACACGGCCTCTCATCACCATCTTGACCAAAACGGGTCAAGACACTTAAATCTCATCATTAGGACATGATCATTCCAATCCATCACCCAGATGGATCAGACCAACTCAACTTTAAGCATAGCAAGTGAGCATGGCTGAGTAGTCACAACATAGCTCAAGCAACTCCTAAGTATGCTAGGATGGTTTAGCTATTTGGCGACAATGACAGGTCATGCAAAGGAATGGGTTCAACTATCGAGAACAAGTAACCGTTGAATCGTATTGTCCTAATGCATTGAAATGAGAGCAAGAGCGAGAGAGTAGGATTATATCGAAATGCACAAGTGGGGGTTTCTTGCCTGACACTTCTGAAGATAACAATGAGTCTTCATCGGTGACAACGATCTCAACGTCGGAACCATCGTCTACCGAGAAGGAACACCACCGATAAACAGGAAAGGAACACATTCAATGCAATGCAACAAACACGATGTATGCTAAGGCATGTTAAAGCATTGAATTGACCTAGTGCAATAGATAGTCATATCAAGTGAAGTGGAATTCAAATATATGCTAAATTCCAACTTCAACACTATTTATTAAATTATCCTAATCATGAAATGTCCTAGTTGGTGATGTTAACTTGATCAAACATGCATGATCATGGCATAAACAGATTCATTGGATTTTTCTGATCATTTTTCATATATAAGTTTTCTTCATCTGAGTTATGGTTGAATTACTATGATTTTTCAAAGTTTCTATTATTTTCTGGAATAAATAATTCATTTAGTATATATCTAAAATCCAGAAAGGATTTATTGCGTCAGCATGACGTCAGGGTGACCTCAACAGGTCAATAGGGCCGGTCCAGGTCAAACCTGGCTAGTGGGACCCACTGGTCGGTGTCTCAGCTAATAAACAGGTTTAATTAGCATTAAGTTAATCCTAACTAAACCAATTAGCAGGCCTGGGCCCACTGTCAGTGACCCATTTCACTAATATGGATTAATTAATTTAATTAGGCGCTTAACATAATTAAGCCAGGGGCTGGCCCCATGCGTCATTGACTCCCGGATGTCAAATCTGGTGAGGAGGGGGTCAAACCTGCCGGCGGCTCAACGCCGGCGAAGCCCGAGGGGGCGGAGGGCGTCGGAATTCATCCTCCGACGACCAAACGAACGGCGTAGGGGCTCAGCGTGGAGCTGGGACTCGCCCGCATCCATCTGAGTTAGCGGGAGGGGCTGCGGCGGCTTGTGCTAACGGCGGCGAGCGTCTCAGCGGCGGCCGGAGTTCGGGACTCGGCGGTTTCGGTGTTGCGGTGCATGGTGGGGGCAGTGGCTAGAACCAAACAAACCTACGCTCGCACACGAGCCCAACGAGCACGCGCACGGGACCCGAAGGTCACCAGAGCTACGTCGGCGATGAGCTCGGGCGGTGGCATGCTACGGTCAACAAGGGGGCGATGGCTTCAGCGAGGGACGAGCAACGGGGTTAGGGGTATTCGACGCGGGAGCTCACAGCGGGTCGGACGAGACAGACGGCAAGCTCGGGGAGGCAGCGAGGTGAGCGCACGGTCGCCGGCGATCTCTCGGGCCGGAGGTTGAAGCCGATGTCGATGGCGACGACGGAGGGCACCTCTGGTTGCTTGGCTTAGTGAGGGGGTCGGGGATGGCGTCGCGGTCCTTCTGGACATGGCTGCGGGACACGGGATGTCCGGTGGCTACGGCGGCAGCGACGCCGAGCTCGCGGGCGCCTCGGCCATGGCGGGGAGAGGGCGAAGCAGGGCAGAGGGGAGGAAAAGAGGGGCCCCCCAGATCGGGACAGCAGCGGGGAGGTCAATCCCCTTGTCGCGCTGGCCTGAGGAGGGCCAGGCAGGCAGGTGGCGTGGCTGCGCGCGGCGGGCGTCGTGGCCAGCTTCTCCTCTGCCTTCTGGCAGGAGGAAGAAGACGCCCTTTCCCTTGGTGGGCTGGGCTGGGCCGGCCGGGTGAGCGCCGGGTAAGATTTCTATCTCTCTCTCTCTCTCTCTAATTCTGCTTTCTGTTTAATTATTTTGTTTGGGCAAAAATAATAAATTCAAAAGCCCTGAAATAATTCATGGGATATAATTTGAATATTTCAAAGTCCCACAAGAAGTTTCAGAAATTTTGAAACATCTAAAATATTTATAGTGGTTTTATTGGTCATCTTCAGAAACTTTGCTTATTTATTTAAATTTCCAAAATGGTTGTGAAAATATAGATCACCCCTGGTATGTTGTTGTCAACATTTATCAGAGAGGGGGAACATTTTTGAAGGGCATTTTGGATTCATTGAAAAAAATTCAATTGTTGGAATTTGTTTACTCAATGAAGTGCTAGGGTTTGTCATCCCCATTTCAGGTTTCATTGAATTTAAACATGATGCCATGAATGCTCACTGATGCCACTGATACAAGCAATTTCTAGGGTTGTGACAACTCACCCCCACTAAACAAGAATCTCGTCTCGAGATTCAGGCGTAGGGTAAGTGGACATAGGGGACACAAACTCACACGATCTTCACGATCCAATTGCCCATCTCGAAGATGTTGATTCATTGCATCATTTTGATCTTGACATCTTTGCCTTCGAGATCTTCATCCAACACAACGACAATGGAAGTAGGAAAGCTCTACAAGAATCGATCTTTTCGAAAATCGAGCAACTCATGATCAACTCGTGGAATGAGATGTGATAACATCTCTCGAGCTGAGACACAAAAACACAATGGGAATGATGGAATGAGGCAGATGACGAAGGTCCAATTGGTAGGCAACAATTCCACGCTTAGCTAGGATGGAGCATGGGTTTCAAAGTAGCGAGGAGTCAATTGCCCTTCATACCATAGCGGGCACCTTAGGGAAGGTGACTCGTAGGATTATCCCTTAAGTGGAAAAAAGAATTAGTTTTGATACAGAGATCATTGAAACTCTTCATACCAGCTTAAGGCAATTCACAACGACCGTTTGAAGGAATTCGAAAGAATGGCATACTCAGGTCGGAAGGGAACTAGAGTTATAAACAACTCGACAATGGAAGGCACAATCCAATTGATACCGAGGGTATAACCCAGTGTCTGAGCGTGCTCTCAAGAACTTGAGCATTTCCATATTCATCAAGGTTGTACCAACATCCATGCCAGGGATCTTGGAACACATCATACTACCATGATGAGTAATGACGGAGGATGCAGATGCAAAGAAAGACAACACTTTCACAGATTTCACCTTAGCTATGCCAGGGGAGCGAAATCTAGATGATCGACCGAGAGACATTTAGCACTCCACTTCTAATGTTCTCCTTGATGTGCTAGCATAACCCAAATATAGGTATTGTGTAGAACATCAAGTAAAGGTCGGACTTCGGGATCTCGAAGGGTCCATGAAGAACAACTTTTGCAATAAGTCATACAAAATCCTCATGGGGAAGTGGCTAATGTTGCTGATACAAGATATTACAATAATAGGTCTTCTGGTTAGGTATGTTAGCCACAACATCACTTCACCAGTTTACAGAGAGACCAATATTATAACTCTTGGGTAACATTCCAACCATTATATCTGCCTGAGATTCAGATATGGTTGGTGTCAGGATACTTCGGACTCAGCGTATCTGAAAGGAGAGTTTGCAACACAAATCGACGAGATGATGTTGCGAGATCCTCAGGAAATGAACTACGGAAGCCAACTCCAAAACGTGAGCTGGATTGCAAGATACATGTGAATACACTGTCCAAGACAATTGTGAACACATAGAAATCTTACAACAAAACACTACCGAGTTCTCGTTTGGAACCATCATTAGTATATAACGAAGTCTTGTGCATGACCTAGGATTAGCACGTACAGACTCCTTCTCTTGAACAAGTCAATCAGTGGCTTGGTGTGCTAGAATATACGTATGGAATGGAGACGGCCAATCTATCAAACCATAGAACACCTCGCACGTGCATGACTGATTTGGGATGATTCCAGAGGAGCAAAACAAACTTTTCTTCAATTCACGGCGGCAACTTGCATCAAATGCACATGAATTAGAGGAAGTCACTTCTTACACCTAGACATATACTTCATGTACGGAACACGAAGATATTGCCTACAAAGTTTCCAACACTAGCTTTATGTTCATCATGAATCGTGGAGAGGATAAACAATGTTGTCGATGGGTTCAACAACAGTTCCTTGAGGTTTCCACGAAAATGGAAGTCCGTAACTATGTGAACAAGGTGATAGCATTGGTCAGACCCAAAGATATAATGATGCATGCTCGAAGAAACATCCATGAGTCAGACAACATTACGATGATCGATGGTTCTGATTTTGATTTGACGATAGCCCATACTCAAATCAAAGATTAGATAAGACAATAGAGACAACAATTGATCACCAGGATCAACCGGTGAAGATATCATCTTTCTTCAACACACACACACCACATAGGATATCCCCTTGAAACAAACTATTTAGACAAAGCTTTTATCTTCCAACTCTCCAAGTTGTTGTTTGGCTTAACCAACTAGCTCAGGGATATCCAACACAGATTCCTGGAGGAAGGGTGGTTTATAGGAAACCAACTTGGTCACGAACTCAACATAATGATTAGGGTTCAACCCGGTGATACTTCTGAGAAGATATTCAGAAAATCATGAACCACCAATATGCTATTGAGCTCGAGAACAATCTTGCCTTTCAGGGCAAGACGACATGACCAAAGAGCGAGGGATTGACACAATCCTAACCCACTGATCGAAGAGTGCACCAGGAAAGATGAACTAGGTGGCACGATCAAACTTAGAATGATGATTCAATAACCACCACACTAAGAGTGAAATTAGTGTCCATTAACTACCAAGCAACAGAGTTGCTCGGAGTATTGATTTCACACATCATGGTCCACTTGTCGATATTCCGGTTACAACCAACATGGATACCGAGGAATGAATAATGATGGCGAGCAATACCACTGTATCAAGAATGCATAAGAGGTCGTGCCATTCTCATGACATTCTCGACATGAAGAGGGTAATACTTCAAGGTAGAACAGAACAAAAGCTGGGTTGGCATTTTGATCTGCGGAATACAACTACTTTGACCCAATCCAAGAAATGGATGAGGTACTGGAGTATGTTTCTCCCAGTCAGTCTGAAATAGAATGACTTGACGGACCACAGGAATGATAGGCATCGATGAACACGAATGCACAACTACTCTTGACTATCCACTGATAGATAAAGGTCGAAATACAAATAGAGAGGGGCAACTCAAGAGCACATGAGTTTTCTGAGTTGTAGATGCATAGGTTGGCAAGTCGAACAAGTTCGACATGTTTCTTCCGGATAACCCATGCAGAAGGAAAGAATTGGCACGCTCACAACTATGGAATAGAGGACTCATGAAGAGAACTCTTGTTGTGATCTTCAGTTCACGAGGAACTCCTGCCATGATTGGTTCATGGTATTGGAAGAATGATAAACCACGAACCTTGAAGACTATAACAAAGTTACTAATCATCCTAAAGGAACGAGCAAACACTACCAACAGGAGTGAGTAGAATGATGCTTGGGTTCAAGAACCCAGAAATAGAATACCTACTGACTAAGGGGCATCACAGGATGCTTTCGATAAAGATGGCCAGAATTATCACACTAGAAACTCAAACACAACTAGACTATTGGGTGGTTCACTGGAACCTGGTTTTCCTATTACTTCAACTCACACGTCGAGGTAATGGAGTACCTCAACTCAACAATTAGTGTGCTTTGTCTGGCCCAAAAGACACCGATTCGAGATGAAAGAGTTTGCAATTGCATCAGATTATATGGTGTTCTTGGATAACTCGGACAGCATAACGGCTGTACGGGTGTGAAATATGAGGTAACCTGCATGAAACTGACAACATCACAACTGATTTCTTATGGAGACACTGATCCAGAATGACAACAACTGTCCTATCAGTCTCCAGCATAGCAACCCGTCATCCTGATAGATAGGTGAGAAGCCTAATTCTTAACCCCGTAGAATAAAGAAGAGGGTGACTTAGAATATGAATGACACAAGGAAAGGAGTAAAAAGAGTCTTACGTTCCCTTCCACAATCAATTCCCTTATATAACTAAAGCAGGTCTAGACTCAACATCGACCAGTTTGGCTTGGTAATCCTACAGGCAGTCAAGCTCTGATACCAACACTGTCGGGACCCCGATCCTAAGCCATAAGAATCTAGCTCGTAACACTTCACATTACTTTGCGGCCTCACGCACGGTTATCTCCTCGGCTGCCACCTTACCTGGGCCGGGACCGTTTGCGCCTTTTGGCTCATGAATGTGAATATGTCGCTAGCATTCAAATGTCCAAGAACCCGGGTTGACATGACTATTCGTAGAACCCAAGTGGCACATCCGTACAGGGACAGGCATACGTAACCCAGCAGTGCAGGTGTCGGCCTCAGCGTGTGTAGACGTGTCATAGCAAGCTACAGGGACTCCATTACGCCGTGGGACATAAATGTCATCAACTGCGCATAGACGAGTCATAGCAGGCTACATGGACTCCATTACACTGCGAGACATTTGCCCGAAGGGACAGACACAACAGCAAAGAAGGATACACGCCGGTCAATCAATGTGTCCGGAGCAGTAGCAAGCTACCAAGGCTCAGTGGAAGCACAAAGAGGAATTTCCCCGTAAAGAGTACTACTAGAGGCACACAACTAGGTGTCGAATCCCATACATATCGTTACACGTCACACGTACGCACGACATGTCCAATATGCATAGATACAACTATGGCATCACAACATAACCATATAACAACACAAAATTTATGTAGAAGGCTCCGAAGAGCCAACATAGTATAATGTTACAAGCAGGCGGGGTCACATGACCCATCATTCAGAGCATACACACAACAAGTGGAAGTTACATGTCTGGGTACAGACATCTACGAAAAGCGGTTGGAAGAGCCTAAAAAGCTACAATGACCCTACCAAAGGAACCAGACCTCTGTCTGGGAATCCCAAGCTAATCCGGTCAACATCAAACTTCACATCGTAAGAATCACTAATGAGACTGACGTCTCCTCTGCAAAAACATAAATTAAGCAAACGTGAGTACAAGGGTACTCAGCAAAACGTACATCAGAACTATCTACATATGCATCAGTATCAATGAAGGGGGTTGTGGAGTTTATTGCAGCAAGCCAGCTTTGACCCTTGGCTAACCTGTACTACGACTGCAAGTAGTTTTCTTTGAGGTGGGATAACGCACACGAGTCCACATATTCACCAAATCAATACACCACTATGGATCCACTCCCGTCCCCCTACAAGAAGGCCATCCATAGCACTCACACTTATCTTGCGCATTTTAGAGTATCCATTTCACTTGTCTATGAACCACATAAGCAATCCAAGTACTCCATATCCGAGGACACGGCTTTTCGAACAGATTAATTCACCCTGACTCAGAGGAACCGACGTCCTCGTGCCATCAGCAACGTTCCCTCCTGGAACACGTATCTACGTCCAGTCCGGCACATGTGCCTTGCCGTGTGTCACGACGGGCCACACGCGCCATGTGCCACGACGGGCCACACGCGCCATGTGCCACGACGAGCCACACATGCCATGCGCCACATGCCCGTGCACCTGACCCGCACATGTCCATGTAACAGCGAGGTAGGCTCTTTTAAGCACGAAACCCAGTTCCTATGAGCCGTATCACAATACAATCCACCATGTTCTCCAACACGGCCTCTCATCACCATCTTGACCAAAACTGGTCAAGACACTTAAATCTCATCATTAGGACATGATCATTCCAATCCATCACCCAGATGGATCAGACCAACTCAACTCTAAGCATAGCAAGCGAGCATGGCTGAGTAGTCACAACATAGCTCAAGCAACTCCTAAGTATGCTAGGATGGTTTAGCTATTTGGCGACAATGACAGGTCATGCAAAGGAATGGGTTCAACTATCGAGAACAAGTAACCGTTGAATCGTATTGTCCTAATGCATTGAAATGAGAGCAAGAGCAAGAGACTAGGATAATATCAAAATGCACAAGGGGGGTTGCTTGCCTGACACTTCTGAAGATAACAATGAGTCTTCATCGGTGACAACGATCTCAACGTCGGAACCATCGTCTACCGAGAAGGAACACCACCGACAAACAGGAAAGGAACACATTCAATGCAATGCAACAAACACGATGTATGCTAAGGCATGTTAAAGCATTGAATTGACCTAGTGCAATAGATAGTCATATCAAGTGAAGTGGAATTCAAATATATGCTAAATTCCAACTTCAACACTATTTATTAAATTATCCTAATCATGAAATGTCCTTGTTGGTGATGTTAACTTGATCAAACATGCATGATCATGGCATAAACAGATTCATTGGATTTTTCTGATCATTTTTCATATATAACTTTTCTTCATCTGAGTTATGGTTGAATTACTATGATTTTTCAAAGTTTCTATTATTTTCTAGAATAAATAATTCATTTAGTATATATCTAAAATCCAGAAAGGATTTATTGCGTTAGCATGACGTCAAGGTGACCTCAACAGGTCAATAGGGCCGGTCCAGGTCAAACCTGGCCAGTGGGACCCACTGGTCGGTGTCTCAGCTAATAAGCAGGTTTAATTAGCATTAAGTTAATCCTAACTAAACAAATTAGCAGGCCTGGGCCCACTGTCAGTGACCCATTTCACTAATATAGATTAATTAATTTAATTAGGCGCTTAACATAATTATGCCAGGGGCTGGCCCCACGCGTCATTGACTCCCGGAAGTCAAATCTGGTGAGGAGGGGGTCAAATCTGCCGGCGGCTCAACGCCGGCGACGCCCAAGGCGGCGGAGGGCGTCGGAATTCGTCATCTGACGCCCAAACGAACGGCGAAGGGGCTCAGTGTGGAGCTGGGACTTGCCCGCATCCATCCGAGTTGGCGGAAGGGGCTGCGGTGGCTTGTGCTAACGGCGGCGAGCATCTGAGCGGCGGCCGGAGTTCGGGACTCGGCGGTTTCGGCGTTGCTGTGCACGGTGGGGGCAATGGCTAGAACCAAACGAACCTACGCTCGCACACGAGCCCAACGAGCATGCGCACGGGACCCGAAGGTCACCGGAGCTACGTCGGCGAAGAGTTCGGGCGGCGGCGTGCTACGGTCAGCAAGGGCGTGACGGCTACGGCAAGGGACGAGCAACGGGGTTAGTGGGATTCGACGTGGGAGCTCACAGTGGGTCGGACGAGACAGACGGCAAGCTCGGGGAGGCAGCGAGGCGAGCGCACGGTCGCCGGCGATCTCTTGGGTCGGAGGTTGAAGACGATGTCGATGGCGACGACGGAGGGCACCTCTGGTTGTTTGGCTCGGTGAGGGGGTCGGGGATGCTGTCGCGGTCCTTCTGGACATGGCTGCGGTTCACGGGATGTCCGGTGGCTACGGCGGCAGCGACGCTGAGCTCGCGGGCGCCTCGGCCATGGCGGGGAGAGGGCGAAGCAGGGCAGAGGGGAGGAAAAGAGGGGTCCCCCAGATCGGGATGGCAGCGGGGAGGTCAATCCCCTCGCCGCGCTGGCCTCAGGAGGGCCAGGCAGGCAAGTGGCGTGGCTGCGCCCGGCGGGCGCCGTGGCCAGCTTCTCCTCTGCCTTCTGGCAGGAGGAAGAAGACGCCCTTGCCCTTGGTGGGCTAGGCTGGGCCAGCCGGGTGAGCGCCGGGTAAGATTTCTCTCTCTCTCTCTCTCTCTCTAACTCTGCTTTCTGTTTAATTTTTTTGTTTGGGCAAAAATAATAAATTCAAAAGCCCTGAAATAATTCATGGGATATAATTTGAATATTTCAAAGTCCCAAAAGAAGTTTCAGAAATTTTGAAACATCTAAAATATTTATAGTGGTTTTATTGGTCATCTTCAGAAACTTTGCTTATTTATTTAAATTGCCAAAATGGTTGTGTAAATATAGATCACCCTTGGTATGTTGTTGTCAACATTTATCAGAGAGGGGGAACATTTTTGAAGGGCATTTTGGATTCGTTGAAAAAAATTCAATTGTTGGAATTTGTTTGCTTAATGAAGTGCTAGGGTTTGTCATCCCCATTTCAGGTTTCATTGAATTTAAACATGATGCCATGAATGCTCACTGATGCCACTGATACAAGCAATTTCTAGGGCTGTGACATAACTACTCCACAATGCATTCCCTTATGCCCAACGATGGTGAAGTGTCATGTATTCGACGTTCACATGACACCACTAAGGGAATCACAACATACATATCATCAAAATATCGAACACATATCAAATTCTCATGATTACTTGCAACATGACTTCTCCCGTGACCTCAAGAACAAAGGTAACTACTCACAAATAATATTCATGCTCAAGATCAGAGGGGTATTGAATAGCATAATGGATCTGAACATGTAATCTTCCACCAAATAAACCATATAGTAATCAACTACAAGATGTAATCAACACTACTAGTCACCCACAGGTACCAATCTGAGGTTCCGGTACAAAGATTGAACACAAGAGATGAACTAGGGTTTGAGAGGAGATGGTGCTTTTGAAGATGTTGATGAAGATTGGCCTCCCAAAGATGAGAGGGGTGTTGGTGATGACGATGGCTTCGATTTCCCCCTCCGGGAGGGAAGTTCCCCCGGCGGAATCGCTCCGTCGAAGGGCAAAAGTGCTCCTGCCCAATTTCCGCCTCGAGACGGCGATGTTCCACCCCGAAAGTCTGCTCCTTATTTTTACTAGGTCAAAAGACCTTATATACCAGAAGATTGGCACCGGAGGTGGGCCGTCCTGAGCACAACCCACCAGGGTGCGCATGGGGGGCTGGCGCGCCCTGGTGTCTTGTGCTGACCAGGGTGGCCCCCTTAGGTAGTTATTTGCTCCAGTATTTATTTTGTAATCGAAAATAATTCTCCATAAAGTTTCAGCTTATTTGGAGGTGTGCAGAATAGGTATTTCTGATGTGCTTTTTCAGGTCTAGAATTCCAGCTGCCGGTAGTCTCCCTCTTTGTGTAAACCTTGCATATTATGTGAGAAAAGGCATTAGAATCACTCCCTAAAGCATTATTATTCAACAAATAATCATAAATAACAGTAGGAAATCATGATACAAAATGGACGTATCAACTCCCCCAAGCTTAGACCTCGCTTGTCCTCAAGCGAAAGCCGATATTGAAAAGCATGTCCACATGGTTTGAGAGAGAGGTGTCGATAATAACACTAGGAAACACATGACATTTCCATAGGATTTGTTCCTGTTCATGCTGAGGTACGCAACGTCTAATAATACCATCTACTCCTTCTTTATAAAGATGTGGGTCATCCCAAAAGTAATGTATTAAATCATAGAAGAATTTTTTATTTTGTTCGTATGTGAAGCTAGGTGGTATATATTTAGCGACAATGTAGTTAGCATAATCAGCATACCAAGTAGTGTTTTGAGAAACATTTATTGCAGCTAACTATTCATCAGGAAAACTATCATCAACAGGTAGTGGGTCATCAAAAATATTTTCTAACCTAGACCAGTTATCAGCTACGAGGTTCTCAGCTCCCTTCCTACCAACGATATGTAAGTCAAATTCTTGAAGCAAGAGAACCCACCTAATGAGTCTAGGTTTAGCATCTTTCTTTTCCATAAGATATTTAATAGCAGCATGATCTGTGTGAACAATAACTTTGGAATCAACAATGTAGGTTCTGAATTTATCACAAGCAAACACAACTACTAAAAATTCATTTTCAGTACTAGCGTAATTTCGTTGGGCACTGTCTAGAGTTTTGCTACCATAATGGATAACATTCAATTCTTATCAACCCTTTGTCCTAGAACAGCACCAACAGCATAATCACTAGCATCACACATAATTTCAAAAGGCAAGTTCCAATCAGGTGGTTGGACGATAGATGTAGAAGTTAAGGCTTTCTTGAGTGTTTCAAAGGCTTCTATGCAATCATCATCAAAAACAAAAGGGATATCCTTTTGCAAAAGATTAGTAAGAGGCCTAGAAATTTTAGAGAAGTCTTTAATTAACATCCTATACAAACCAGCATGACCAAGGAAACTTCGAATACCTTTAATATCTTTAGGACATGGCATTTTCTCAATTGCATAAAATTTAGCCTTATCCACCTCAATACCTCGTTCAGATATTTTATGCCCCAAGACAATACCTTCATTAACCATAAAGTGGCACTTCTCCCAATTCAAGACAAGATTAGTTTGTTCACATCTCTACAAAACTTGATCAAGGTTGCTTAAGCAATCATCAAAAGAAGTTCCGTAAACGAAAAAATCATCCATGAAAACCTCCACAATATTTTCACAAAAGTTAAAGAATATAGCAGTCAAACATATTTGAAAGGTAGCAGGTGCATTGCATAAACCAAAAGGCATACGTCTATAAGCATAGGTTCCAAAAGGACAAGTAAAGGTGGTTTTCTCTTGATCAGATTGTGATGCAGGTATTTGAGAGAAACCAGAATATCCGTCCAGAAAACAAAAGTGTGTGTGCTTAGATAATATTTCTAGCATATGATCAATGAAAGGCAGAGGGTAATGATCTTTTCTAGTAGCTTTATTTAATTTTCTAAAATCAATTACCATTCTATAGCCAGTGACAATTCTTTGTGGAATGAGTTCCTTTTTATCATTAGAAACAATGGTAATACCTCCTTTCTTAGGGACACAATGAACGGGACTTACCCATCTACTATCAGCTATGGGATAGATTTTATCTACTTCCAGAAGCTTTAATATTTCAGTTCTTACAACTTCTTTCATCTTAGGATTCAATCCCCGTTGGAGATCAACAACGGGTTTAGCATCAGGTTCCATATTAATCTTGTGCTGACATAGAGTGGGGCTAATGCCCTTAAGATCATCAAGAGTATATCCAATAGCAGCCTGGTGCTTCCTCAGAATTTTTAATAATCTTTCTTCTTCCTGTTCTGAAAGGTTAGCACTAATAAAAACAGGATATATCTTTTTCTCATTAAGGTAAGCATACTTCAAAGTATCAGGCAATTGCTTTAATTCAAACATAGGATCACCTTTAGGTGGAGGAGGACCTCCAAGAGTTTCAATAGGCAAATTGTGTTTTAGGAGAGGTTGTTGTTCAAAGAAATTTTTATCTATTTCATTTCTTTCACGCAAGTGCATTTCATTTTCATGGTCAGGCAAATATTGTTCTAGTGGATCAGTAGGAGGCACGACAATAGAAGCAAGACCAATTATTTCATCCTTACTGGGTACTTCTCTATCATGAGGTTGTCTACTAAACTTGGAGAAATTAAATTCGTGAGACACATCACCGAAACTAACACCGACACTTTGTTTTTCACAATCTTTATTAGCATTGGCGGTGCTCAAGAAAGGTCTACCAAAGATAATGGGACAAAAGTCATCTTGTGGGGAACCAAGAACTGGAAAATCAGTAGGATATTTTACTTTCCCACACAAGACTTCAACATCTCTAACAATCCCAAGTGGTGTGATGTTGTCTCTATAAGTTTAATAGTAACATCAATGTCTTCTATTTCAGCGGGTGCTATATCATTCAGAATTTCTTGGTATAAGGTAAAAGGAATAGCACTCACACTAGCACCCAAATCACATAAACCATGATAGCAATGATCTCCTATTTTGACTGAGACAACAGGCATGCCCACTATGGGTCTATGTTTATCTTTTTCATCAGGTTTGGCAATTCTAGCAGCTTCATCATAGAAGTAAATAACATGCCCATCAATATTTTCTACCAAGAGATCTTGAACCATAGGAACACTAGGTTCTCCTTTAATTTTCTCAAGGGGCTTAGCTGCTCTAATATTAATCTTGCGAACAACAGTTGATACCTTAGCATGTTCCTTTATCCTAACAGGGAAAGGTGGTTTTTCAATATAAGCAATAGGCACAACTGGATCAACATTGTAAATGATGGTTTGATCCTTAGCTTTAACCGGTTCTTTAATTTCTTGTTTCATAGGGGGATGATATTTAAACCACTTCTCCTTAGGGAGATCAACATGAGTAGCAAATGCTTCACAGAAAGAGGCTACTATCTCAGAGTCAAGTCCATATTTAGTTCTAAACTTGTGAAAACCATCGGTATTCATAAAAGATTTAACACAATAAAAGTTAAGCTTTATACCTGACTCATTACCTTCGTCAAGTTCCCAATCTTCAGAGTTGCGTTTAATTCTTTCTAAGAGATCCCACTTGAATTCAATAGCCTTCTTCATAAAAGAACTAGGACAACAAGTATCAAGCATGGCTTGATCATTATGAGAAAGCCGAGCATAAAAATTCTGAATAATAACTTCTCTCAGGATATTATGATTGGGGCATGAACATAACATTGACCTAAGCCTCCCTCAAGCCAGAGCGATTCTTTCTCCTTCACGAGGCCAAAAATTATATATATAATTCCGATCACGGTGAACTAGATGCATGGGATAAAACTTTTGATGGAATTCTAATTGCAATCGATTCCAGTTCCATGATCCAATATCATCACATAACCTATATCATGTCAATGCTTTTCCCTTCAAAGATAAAGGGAAAACCTTCTTCTTAGCTTCATCTCTGGATAAACCTGTAACCAGAAATTTCATTCACATATAATAGGTGCATATCAGGATGTTCAGTTCCATCTCCTGGATAAGGTTTAGCAAGCAGTTGTTCTACCTTACCCGAAGGAATTTCATAGCCAATATTTTTAGTAGGTGCATTAGGTTGAGGGGAACTAATTGTGGTTCCGGTCGAGGTGAAGATACCCCGAACAAACCCCTCAAAGGATTGTTTTCCATAGTAGCAAGTGACAATAAATTTCAGCACGTAGTATAAGATTTTCCTTACCGATTTCCACTTACCAAGAGTGCTTCACTCCCCGGAACCGGCGCCAAAAAAGAGTCTTGATAACCCAAAAGTATAGGGGATCCATCGTAGTCCTTTCGATAAGTAAGAGTGTCGAACCCAACGCGGAGCAGAAGGAAATGACAAGCGGTTTTCAGCAAGGTAATTTCTGCAAGCACTAAAATTGTAGGTAATAGGTAGTTTGATAGCAAGATAATTGGTAACAAGCAAGTAACGGTAACGATATATAAAGTGCAGCATGGTAGCCCAATCCTTTTGTGGCAAAGGATAGGCCAGAACAGTCTCTAGTAATAGGCAAAGTGTTCATGAGGGTACACGGGAATTTCATCTAGTCACTTTTATCATGTTGGTTTGATTTGTGTTCGATACTTTGATAATTTGATATGTGGGTGGACCGGTGCTTGGGTGCTATTCTTACTTGAACAACCACCCACTTATGATTAACCCCCTCGCAAGCATCCAAAACTACGAGAAAAGTATTAAGATAAAATCTAACCATAGCATTAAATATTTGGATCAAAATCAGCCCCTCACGAAGTAGCGCACAAACTAGGGTTTAAGCTTCTGTCACTCTAGCAACCCATCATCTAATAACTACTCCACAATACATTCCCTTAGGCCCAAGGATGGTGAACTGTCATGTAGTCAACGTTCACATGACACCACTAAGGGAATCACAACATACATATCATCAAAATATCGAACACATATCAAATTCACATGATTACTTGCAACATGACTTCTCTCGTGACCTCAATAACAAAGGTAACTACTCACAAATAAGATTCATGCTCAATATTAGAGGGGTATTGAATAGCATAATGGATCTGAACATGTAATCTTCCACAAAATAAACCATATAGTAATCAACTACAAGATGTAATCAACACTACTAGTCACCCACAGGTACCAATCTGAGGTTGCGATACAAAGATTGAACACAAGAGATGAACTAGGGTTTGAGAGGAGATGGTTCTATTGAAGATTGGCCTCCCAAAGATGAGAGGGGTGTTGGTGATGACGATGGCTTCGATTTCCCCCTCCGGGAGGGAAGTTCCCCCGGCGGAATTCCTCTACCAGAGGGCAAAAGTGCTCCTACCAAAGTACCGCCTCGAGACGGCGGCGTTCCATCCCGAAAGTCCTCTCCTTATTTTTTCTAGGTCAAAAGACCTTATATACCAGAAGATGGGCACCAGAGGTGGGCCGTGCTAAGCACAACCCACCTGGGCGCGCCTGGGGGGCCTGGCGCTCCCTGGTGTCTTGTGCTCACCAGGGTGGCCCCTCCGATAGTTATTTGCTCCGGTATTTATTATATAATACAAAATAATTCTCTGTAAAGTTTCAGCTTATTTGGAGGTGTGCAGAATAGGTATCTCTGATGTGCTTTTTCAGGTCCAGAATTCCAGCTACCGGTATTCTCCCTCTTTGTGTAAACTGTGCATATTATGAGAGAAAAGGCATTAGAATCACTCCCTAAAGCATTATTATTCAACAAAACATTATAAATAACAGTAGGAAATCATGATGCAAAATGGACATATCAAGGGCCTTCGCATCCTCCAACGCCGCGAGCCAGTAGAAGACGTGGCGGAAATCTTTGGCTACCAGGGTCCTGGAGGCGGCGTGGTGGCCGCACTTGCCCTGATGGATGTCTTTGTGAATTTCATAGCCCTTGTCTGCCTCCAAGAAGCGTTGGAACACACCAATTACACTGCACCGGACCAGCTCGTGGTTGCTGATGGCGTAGGCGGGAGCCCGGTGCTGTATCTGTCGAGCCATGGTCTCGTCCAGCGGGAGCTCGTTGCGCGTTAGGAATGCGAGTATGAGCTGGGCCCAGTTGGGGGCCGATACCAGAGATGGGGCCGGCTCGGGCTGGGAGCCAAGGATCTTTGGATCCGGCTCAACTACTTCCGGAGCCAGTCCCGAAGTCCCCGGGGCCACCGCACCCAGGGGTGCGCTCTCCGCAGCCAGGACGGCTGCGTGTTCGGAGCCGGCATTGCCTGGAGCCGGGCCGACGAGCCACGCGGCGGGAGTCGGAGTGGTCGGTAGGGTTGATGTGGTCGGCTGAGCCCCCGAGCGTTGGGAGACGATGGTGGAGACGGGTGGTACAAAGATGGACACCGACTCGGGGGACGGCTTGATCGACGGCTTGAGTAGTCGCTCCAGAGAAATGCCAGCCGGAATGGCCTGGCAGGTGGAGCCGATCTTGGCTAGCGTGTCAGCCGCCTCGTTGTCCGCTCTGGGGACATGATGGAACTCACATCCATCAAAGGATCCGGTGAGCTGCTGGATGAGGAAGCTGTAGCTCGCCATGTTGGCATCCCTAGCATCCCCCTCACCGGAGACCTGCTGCACCACGAGGTCCGAGTCGCCGAAGCACAAGATGCGCCGGACGCCAATTTCTTTGGAGAGTCGTAGCCCGTGGACGAGTGCCTCATATTCTGCTATGTTGTTGGAGGTGGCGAAATGGATCTGGAGGGCATATTTCTGCTGGTCTCCCTTCGGGGAAGACAAGACAATGCCGGCTCCCAAGCCGATGCGCATCTTCGAGCCGTCGAAGTGCATGCGCCAGTGCGTGGAGTAGGGGGGAGGCGACATGAACTATGTCTCCGCCCAGTCGACCAGGAAATCGGCCATCGCCTGAGATTTGATGGTCGTGCGCGTCTCGTACCGGATGACGTGCGCGATAGCCCACTTGGCGATCCGGCCGGTGGCGTCCCGGCTGCCCATGATCTCTTAGAGTAGAGTCGTGCTTATCACGATAATAGTGTGCTCCTGGAAGTATTGCTTTAGCTTTTTGGCGGCGAAGTACACACCGTAGCACATCTTCTGGTAGTGGGGGTAATTCTGCTTGGAGACAGAGAGAACCTCACTCAGGTAGTAGACGGGACGTTGAACCGGAAGCGCTTGCCCTCCTCGGGCCGCTATACCACCAGAACGACGTTGGTCACGCATGTGGTCACCGTGATGTATGCGAGCATGGGTTCTTTCTCAGCCGGTGCGGCCAAGATGGGCGCAGTGGAAAGGGCGTGCTTGAGGTTGCAGAATGCCTCGTCCGCCTGATCGGTCCACTCGAACTTGGTTGTCTTCTTCCTGAGCTGGTAGAGGGGCAGCGCCTTCTCGCCCAACTGGCTGACGAACCGGCTAAGCGAGGCGAGGCAGTCGGCGAACTTTTGGACGTCATTCAACTTGACCGGCTTGCGCATGCGCTCGGTGGCCCTTATCTTCGCCGGGTTGGCTTCGATCCCGCGGGCGGAGACGAAGAAACCCAGGAGTTGACCGGTCAGTACGCCTAAAATGCACTTCTCCGGATTGAGCCAGACCTTGTACTCACGCAAATTGGAGAAGGTCTCCCGGAGGTTGTCGAGGAGGCTGAAATGCTTCTTGGTCTTGACGACGATGTCGTCCACATAGACGTGCGCGTTCCTACCGATCTAGGGCAGGAGGCACTTCTGCATGCACCGCTGGAATGTCGTGCCACCGTTCTTTAGGCCGAACGACATTGTGATGTAGAGTAGGCCTCGAAGGGGGTGATGAAGGAGGTCTTCAGCCGTTCGGCCGGGTCCAGCTTGATCTGGTGGTAGCCGGAGTAGGCGTCCAAGAAGGACAACAGGTCGTAGCCGGTGGTGGAGTCGATCACCTGGTCGATCCGTGGTAGGGCGAAAGGATCCTTGGGGCACGCCTTATTCAGGCTAGTGTAGTCGACACACTTGCGCCAAGTCTTGTTCTTCTTCAGCACCAAGACCGGGTTTGCCAACCACTTTGGGTGGAAAACTTCCATGATGAAGCCGCCTGCGAGCTGCCGGGCTATCTCTTCACCTATGGTACGTCGCTTCTCCTCGGAGAAACGGCGCAGTGCTTGCTTGACCGGATTAGCATCCGGCCGCACATGGAGTTTGTGCTCGGCGTACTTCCTCGGGACACCCAACATGTCTTTGGGAGACCATGCAAAAATGTCCCGATTCTCACAGAGGAAGTTGACGAGCTCGCCTTCCTATTTGCTACTAAGGCTGGCGTCGATGGTGATACACTGCTTGGGTTTGGCCGGGTCCAACGGGACTTCCTTGGCGTCCTTGGATGGCTAGAACGCCGCCTCGTTAGCCGACTGGGAGGGGGGAGACGTCACGGCCGACTGCCCCTCGGCTTGAGCCACGAGCCGGTCGAGCTGGCGACTTTCTTTAGCGATGACTAGGGCCTCGGCTAGCTGGATGTTGTCGCGCGCGCACTTCATTGACATCTTGTAGTCGCCATTGATGGTGATGAAGCCCTTGGGACCCGGTATCTTCAACTTGAGGTAGGTGTAATGGGGGACCACCATGAATTTGGCGAGCGCTGGTCTGCCCAGCATCGCGTGGTAGGGACTATTGAGGTCCACCACCTCGAACAACATAGGCTCGCGGTGGAAGTGGCTCTTGTTGCCGAAGAGGACGTCGAGCCGGATCTTGCCGATGGGGGAGAAAGATTGTCCTCGCACGATGCCATGGAAAACCGTCCGGGTCGGCTGCAGGTCTTTCTCCTTGAGCCCTAGCTTGAGCAACGTGTCGCGGTAGAGGATGTTGATGCTGCTACCTCCATGGATCAACACCCGTGAGACACGACAGGTGAGCCTATCAGAGACGATAGTGGGGGTCGAGGACGAGGACATAGCTTCCCGGGTTCGGCATCACGGCCGGGTGGTCCACCCGGCTCCAGGTGATCGGCTTCTCAGACTAGTGCATGTACTGGGGCACCGAGGGAACCGTGGCGTTCACCTCATGCCGGTGTTAACGCTGGCTATGCTTGTCATCCGCTTCGCTGGTGAAAATGAAGCATGCCCCGTCTTGGTCAGGGGACTGATCGTGGAGGCGGCCATTCTGTGGAGCCGGCGCTGACGTGGCTTGAGACTGCGTCGGTATTTCCCCAAAGAGGAAGGGATGATGCAGCACAGCGACGGTAAGTATTTCCCTCCGTTATGAAACCAAGGTTATCGAACCAGTAGGAGGATCACCACCACCCAATAAGCAGCACCTGCACACAAACAACAAATACTTGCAACCCGACGCGAAAGAGATGTTGTCAATCTCTCTACGGTAAAAAGATAGATTAGGTAGTGATAGATAGGAGAGATAGATCTCTCAAGAGCACAAAATAGAAAGAGCAAATAAAATATGTAGCAATATGTTTTTGGGTTTTTGGGTTTGTAGATCTGAAAACAAAGATTGCAAAAAGATAGATCTGAAAGAAATATGTTGGAAAAGTAGACCCGGGGCCGTAGGGTTCACCAGTGGCTTCTCTCATGAGTATAGCGCACGGTGGGTGAACAAATTACTGTTGGGCAATTGATAGAAAATCGAATAGTCATGACGATATCCAAGGCGATGATCATTATATAGGCATCACATCCAAGATAGGTAGACCGACTCCTGCCTGCATCTACCTCTATTACTCCACACATCGACCGCTATACAACATGCATCTAGTGTATTAAGTTCATGGAAAAACGGAGTAATGCAATAAGAACGATGACATGATGTAGACAAGATCTATTCATGTAGGAATAGACCCCATCCTTTTATCCTTAATAGCAACGATACATGCGTGTCTTGCTGCCCCTTGTGTCACTGGAAAGAACACCGCAAGATCGAACCCATCACAAAGCACCTCTTCCCATGGCAAGAAAAATTGATCTAGTCGGCCTAACTAAACCAAAGATTCGGAGAAGGAATACGAGGCTATAAGCAA
Source organism: Elymus sibiricus (assembly GCA_039707655.1). NCBI lineage: Eukaryota > Viridiplantae > Streptophyta > Magnoliopsida > Poales > Poaceae > Elymus > Elymus sibiricus. The sequence goes on along the minus strand of CM077665.1, from coordinate 210,684,255 downwards.
TCATGCATATAAGAGATCAAAGAAGACTCAAATAATATTCATGGATAGAAACTGATCATGAACTCAAAATTCATCGGATCCCAACAAACACACAGCAAAAGTTTACATCAAATAGATCTCCAAGAGACCATTGTATTGAGAATCATAAGAGAGAGAGAGAGGAATCCATCTAGATACTGCCTACGGACCCGTAGGTCTATGGTGGACTACTCACGCATCAACGGAGAGGCACCTATTGTCAGGACCCCGATCCTAAGCCATATGAATCTAGCCTGTAACATGTCACACCACTTTGCGTCCTCACGCACGGTAACCCAGGGCTGCCATGTTACCTTGTCCGGGACCGTTTGCGCCTTTTGGCTCACAAATATGAACGTGTCTCTAGTATTCACACGTCAAAGAACCCGGGTCGACATGACTAGTCATAGACCCAAGTGGCACAACCGTACGGGGACAGGCATACGTAACCCAACAATGCAGGTGTCGGTCATCAACGTGTTTTGACGAGTCGTAGCAAGCTACATGGACTCCATTACACCACGTGACATTTCCCCATAGGGATAGACACATCAGCAAGAAGGATACACGCCGGTCAATCAATGTGTCCGGAGCAGTAGCAAGCTACCAAGGCTCAAGGAAGCACAAAGAGGCATTTCCCCGTAAAGAAGGCTACTAAAGGCACACAACTAGGTGTCGAATCCCACACATACCAATGCATTTCAATCATACACGCAGTATGCATGATATGCGTAGATACAACATGGCATCACAACAAAACTCTACAACATAACATTTATTTAGGAGGCTCCGAAGAGCCGACATAGTATAATGTTACAAGCAGGAGGGGTCACATGACCCAACAATCAGAGCATACAAACAACAAGCGGAAGTTACATGTCTGGGTATAGACATCTAATAAAAGCAGCTGGAAGAGCCTGAAAAGCTACAACGACCCTACCAAAGGAGCCAGACCTCTGTCTAGGATTCCCAAGCTAATCCGGTCAACATCGAACTTCACGTCATACGAATCACTAATGAGACTGAAGTCTCATCTGCAACATAAATAGGAAAACGTTAGTACAAAGGTACTCAGCAAGATTTACATCAGAACTATCTACATATGCATCATTGTCAACAAAGGGGGCTGTGGAGTTTATTGCAGCAAGCCAGCTTTGAATCTTGGCTAACCTGTACTATGACTATGAGTACTTTCTTTGAGGTGGCGTATCGCACACGAGTCCACATATTCACCACATCAATACACCACTATGGATCCTCTCTCGTCTTCCTACGAGAAGCCATCCATAGCACTCACACTTATCTTGAGCATTTTAGAGTATCCATTTAAAGTTATCTATGAACAATGCAAGTCTCCAAGTAGTCCATATCCGCGGACGCGGCTATTCGATTAGATAGATTACCCTACAGGGGTGTACTTCGTCACACATGTTCCCGCCACTTATTGCCATGTGCACGTAAAAAGGAACCTTCAAGCAGAAGCCAGGCGAGGGAGTCGGCCACGGACGTTAACTTACAACGACTCACATCCAAGGTAGTCGGCTATCTGAGTTGGAACCCATAATGGAAGTCCGGCCGAGGTTTCCAATATGGCCTCAAACGTTGTGAGCAGGGCCCCAAGCCGGACCCGACTGGGTCATTCATCCAATTCACAGGCCGTGCCACACCTATCAACGTTTCGAACTACTACGACTCCTGGACTGAGAACAGGGTAGGTTAATAGGCCGAGAGGGGTCGAGTTACCAGAACCAAATGTGTCGTAGTAGCATGTCTTGGAACACAAACATGGAATTCAGTTCCTATGAGCGGTTTCAATGAGACAACCCAGCATGTACTCCTACATGGCCTCTCATCACTACCTTTGCCAAAACAGGTTCAACGCTTAACCCTCATCATCAGGACACATCCATTTCACTCCGGTTCATCACCCAGATGAATTAGAGCTGACACAACTCTAAGCATAGCAAGCATAACAGGGTTATAGCACAACATGGCTCAAGCATCTACCAGGTATGCTAGATTGCTTGGTTTAGCTATTTACTGTGACAATGACAGGTCATGCAAAGGAGTGGGTTGAACTACCGGAACACAAGTAACAGTTGTATCGTTTGTCCTAATGCATTGAAATGAGAGCAAGAGCGAGAGAGTGGGATTATATCGGAATGCTCAAGGTGGGGTTGCTTGCCTGAGACTTCTGAAGATAACAGTGAGTCTTCATCGGTGGCATCGATATCAACGTCAGAGTAACGTCTACCGAGAGGGAACAATACTGGCAAACAAGGAAATGAACACATTCAATGCAATGCAGCAGACATGATGTATGACTTGGCAACTTAAGGTACTGAATTGACCTAATGGAATAGCTAGTCATATTAATTGAAGTGGTATTCAAAATTAGTTCAAATTCCAACTCCAAATGTTATTTCATATATTGTCCTAGTCATGAAATGTCCTACTTGGTGATGTTAACTTGTTCAAACATGCATGAACATGGCATAAACAGATTCATTGGATTTTTCTGATAATTTTTCATATATAAATTATTTCATTTGGAGCTACGATTGAATTACTATAATTTTAGAAGTTTTAGGTATTTTCTAGAATTAAATAAATCCAGAAATCAATAACTGCATCAGCCTGACGTCATGCTTGCGTCAGCAAATCAACTGACCGGCTCAGGTTAAACCTGACCAGTGGAGCCCACTGGTCAGTGACTCAGTCACTTAACAGTGGCAATTAGTGTTAAGATTAACCCTAAACTAAAATTAGCCAGAGCCTGGCCCCACACGTCCTTGACCCCAGGGGAGTCAAAGCTGGTCAGGGGGGTCAAACACGCTAGCGGTTCAACGTTGGCGACTACAAACGCGGCGAAGGTTGTCGGGTTTCTCCCTCCGGTGACCAAACAGACAACGGAGGGTACGAATCGAACGCCCAGGTTGGTGCGCGTCCAACAGAGCAAGCGGGGCAGGCTGGGGTTGCCGCAATTCTCGTCAGTGTCGACATTTGTGGTGGCAGGAGCTCAAGAAAATGGTACTGGAGGCTACCAGGCGCGGGCAGGGCGGTTCCGATGCTCTACGGGCTCCTGGGAACTCCAGGAGTTCAGTGCCACTCTCAAACGCGAGCTTAGGATGCTCTAGGCATGGCGGCGGCATGGACGGCGGCGAGGGGTCTCGGGTTTGCCGGCTAGCACAGTTAGAGAAAGGAATCGATGATGTCTCTAGGGGAAAGGGGGGCGGTGGCTCACCGTGAGCTCGTTTAGCAGGTCAGGGGACTCGTGAACGGCCTGAACGGAGCGAATCGACGGCGAGGTCTTCCGGTGGCCGAAGCTTGAAGACGACGTCGAGGATGGCGATGGAGGGACTCGAGGCTTGATTCCTCCGGCGGTGAGGGCTAAGGCTATGCGTCAATTCCTACGGGCACTACAGTGAGGCGAGGGCGGCTCGGTGGCCACGTCTACGGCGAACAACGCTCGCAGCGGCGCTCGGGCGCGCATGGGGAAGAAAGCAGAGGGGAGGATGAGAGAGCAGCCAGGGGATAATGGTAGAGGGGCCGCGGTGATCCACTACGCGAGGATAAGGAAGGGGGAGGGGGTCGGCCTCCAGCGCGAAGCAGGAGGTGGAGGCCACCCGGCTCGGCATGGGTGGCTTCGCCTCTGCCTACTGGCACAGGTTGAAGACGACCGCCTTGCCAGGTGGGCTGGGTCGGTTGCCTCCTGGGCCAGGTAAGCTAGGTTAGTTTCTCTCTTCCTTTTTAATTCTGTTTTGTGTTTTATTTAATACCTTTGGCACTGATTTAAATACAAAAATCACTCAAACTTGTGCCAAATTGTTTTGAGTAATTTATGTGACTATGTGGCTTATTTCACACATAGTGAACATTTTGTTTAAGGTTTTGAACCATTTTGTTTTATTAAAGAAGAACAAAATAATTAAAACAATTCCAACAATAATTTTATCTGGTTTCAAATATTTCTTTTGAAACCTAAAAATTGTTGGTTTGGACCATTTATTTTATTTGAGGGAAATCCCATTTGCTAGGGTTTTATGAAGGCCATATGGATTCATTGATTCAAATCTGTTTAATTTGGTTTAATCCACATGGGGTTGGGTTAGGTCATCCCCATTTCAAGTTTAAGGGAGAAAAATTAACATGATGACATGATGCATAATGCAAACCAAGCAATGGCTAGCTAGGGCTGTGACAACTCACCCCCACTAAACAAGAATCTCGTCCCGAGATTCAGGCGTAGGGTAAGAGGATAAAGGTGACACAATCTAACACAATCTTCACGATCCAATTGCGCTCCTCGTAGGTGTTGATTCATTGCATCATGTTGACATTGACATCTTTGCTCTCGAGATCTTCATCTAAACACAATGGCAAAGGAAATGGAAAACCCCTACAAGAATCGATCTTCTCAAAGATCGAGCAACTCATGGTCAACTCATAGAATGAGACGTGAGAACGTCTCTTGAGCTGAGACACAAAACACACATCGAGAATGAGGGAAGGAGGTAGATGGCGGATGTTCAATTTGGTAGACAACAATTCCATGCTAAAACATATAGCGAAGAGGTTTTCAAGTAGCGAGGAAATAATTGCCCTTCATAACATAACGGGACACCTTAAGAGAGGTGACCAGCAGAGTTATTACCTTAAGTGGCAAAAAGAATTACTTTTGATATAGAGATCGTTGAAACTCTTCTTACCAGCCTAAGGCAATTCACAAACGATCGTTTGAAGGAATTCGAGCGAATAGCATACTCAGCTTGGAGAAGAAACTAAAGTTATAGAACAAGGCGGCAAACGGAAGGCACAATGCGATTGATACCGAAAATATAACCCAGTGTCTGAGCGTGCTCTCAAGAACTTGAGCATTTCCATATTCATCAAGGTTTTACCAACATCCATGCCAAGGATCTTGGTCACATCATACTACCATGATGAATAACGATGGAGGATGCATGTGCAAAGGAAGACAACACTTTCTCAGATTTTACCTTGGCTATGCCAAGGGAGCGAAATCTGGATGATCGACCGAGAGACATTTAGCACTCTGCTTCTAATGTTCTCCTTGATGTACTATCATAACCCAATTGTAGGTCATGTTCGCTAACTAGAACATCAAGTAAAAGTCGGACTTCGGGATCACAAAAGGGTCCATGAGGAACAACTTCTAGAATAAGTCATATGAAATCCTCATGTAGAAGTGGTCAAATTCGCTGAATCAAGATACTACAATAATAGATCCTCCGACTAGGTGTGTCAGTCAAAACATCAACCTTGCGGAAGCCTACATCATAGATCTTGGGAAAATTTCAACCATCATATCTGCCTGAGATTCAGATCTGGTTGGTGACAGGCTACTTCAGACTCGGCAGGTCTGAAAGAGAAGGTTTGTAACATAAATCGACGAGATGGCATTGCGAGATTCTCATGAAATGAACTACGGAAGCAAGCTCCAAAACATGAGCTAGATTGCAAGACTCACGTGGACACACTGTCCAAGACAATCGTGACCATATGGAGTTCTTACAAGAAAACACTACCGAGTTCTGGTTGGGAACCAGCTTCGGGGATATCAAGGTCCTTGCATAAGGCATGCTCTTAAGAAGAACTTCTTTTCCTTGAACAAGACAATCAGTGGCTTGGTGTGCTAGGGATACATATGGACTGGAGATGACTAGTCTATCAACCCACAGAATACTTCGCACATGCATGATTGGCTTGGGATGATTCCAAAGGAACAAAATAACTTATCTCGAATTCATGGCCGCAACTTGCATCAAGTGCACATGAATTTCGAGTAAGCCACTTCTTACACCTAACATACATTCACGAATGGAACATGAAGATACTGCCTACAAAGTTTCCAACACTAGCTTAATGTTCATCAAAAGTTATGTAAGAGATAAGGTTGTTGTCGATGGGTTCAACAATAATTCATCAAAATATCCATGAAGATGGAATTCCACAACTATGTGAACAAGGTATTAGCATTGGTCAGACCAAAGAACGTAATGGTGTATGTTCGAGGAAACATCCACGAGTAAAACAACATTATGATAATCGTTGGTTCTGATTTTGATTTGACGATAGCCCACACTAAAATCAAAGATTGGACAAGACAATAGATGCAACAATTGATCACAAGGATCAATCGATCAAGATATCATCTTTATTCTACACACACAAACACATACAAGGATATCCCTTTGGCATGAACTAAGTTAGATCAAGCTTTTATCTTTCAACTCCCCAAGTTGTTGTTTAGCTTAACCAACTAGCTCAGGGGTATCCAACACAGAGTCTTGGAGGAAAGGTGGCTTACAGGAAACCAACTTGATCACGAACTCAACATAACGGTCAGGGGACAACTTGGTGACACTTTCGAGAAGATATCCGGAAAATCACGGACCACCGATATGTTATCAAGCTCGGAAACAATCCTGCTTTTCAGGGCAAGATGATATGATCAAAATAGCGAAAGATCAACACAATCCTAACTCGTTGATCGAACAGTGCACCATGAAAGATGGACTAGGTGGAACAATCAATCTTAGAATGATGATTCAATAACCAACACACCAAGAATGAAATTATTGTCCATTAACTTCCAAGCAATGGAATTGCTAGGAGTATTGATTTCACACATCACGGTTCACTTGTCGACATTCCGGTTACGACCAACACGGATGCCAAGGAATGAATAATGATGGCGAGAAGTATTACTGTGCCAAGAATTCATGAGAGGTGGTGCAATTCTCATGACAATATTGACATGAAGAGGGTAATACCTCAAGGTAGAACAGAGCAAAAGCTGGATTGGCATTTTGATCTGCAGAATACAACTGCTTTGACCCAATCCTGGATATGGATGAGGTACTGCAGTTTGTTTCTCCTGGCCATCCTGATATAGAATGGCTTGACAGACCACAAGAATAATAGGCATCGATGAATACGAATACACAACTACTCTTGACTATCCACTGATAGAGGAAGGTCGAAATACAAATGAAGGGGGCAACTCAAGAGCACATGATTTTTTTGAGTTGTGGATGCATAGGTCAGCATGTCGAACGAGTTCAACAAAATTCTTCCGGATAACCCATGCGGAAAGGTAGGATTGGCAGAGTCACAACTATGGAATGGAGAACTCATCAAGAGCGCTCTTGTTGTGATCTTAAGCTGACGAGGAACTTCTGCCATAATGGTTCATGGTATTGGAAGAAGGATAAACCACGAGCCATGAAGACTATAGCAAGGTTACTAATCATCCTAAGGAACGAGCAAACTCTATCCACAGGAGTGAGCGGAATGATTCTCGGGTTCAAGAACCCAGAAATAGAATACCTACTGACTAAGTAGCATCATGAGATGCTTTCGATAACGATGGCCAGAATCATCACACTGGAAAACATAAAACACAACTAGACCATTGGGTGGTTCTCTGAGATAACATGGTTTCCTAAACACCTTTAACATATACGTCAAGGTAGAAGAGTACCTCAACACAACAATTAGTGTGCTTTGTCTGGCCCAAAGTACATCGATTCAAGATGGAAGAGTTTGCAATTGCATCAGATTATTTTTAACCCTTGGATAACTCGGACAGCATAACGGCTGTACGGGCGAGAAATATGAGGCAACCTGCAAGACAACTGACATCGTGACAACTGAATTCTTATGAAGACACTGGTCCTTAAAGACGACAACTTTCCTATAAGTCACCAACATCGTAACTCGTCATCCTGATAGATAGATGAGAAAGCCTAGTTCTTAACCCCGTAGAAAAGAAGAGGGTGACTCAGAATTAGAATGACACAAGGAAAGGAGTAAAAAGAATCTTACGTTCCCTTCCACAATCAATTCCCTTATATAACTGGAGCAGTTCTAGACTCAACATCGACCCGTTTGGCTTGGTAATCCTACAGGCAGTCAAGCTCTGATACCAACGCTGTCGGGACCCCGATCCTAAGCCATATGAATCTAGCCTGTAACATGTCACATCACTTTGCGGCCTAACGCATGGTAACCCACGGCTGCCACCTTACCTTGGCCGGGACCGTTTGCGGCTTTTGGCTCACAGATATGAACGTGTCTCTAGCATTCACACGTCAAAGAACCCGGGTTGACATCACTAGTGATAGACCCAAGTGGCACAACCGTACGGGGACAGACATACGTAACCCAACAATGCAGGTGTCGGTCATCAACGTGTGTAGACGAGTCGTAGCAAGCTACATGGACCCCATTACACCGCGTGACATTTCCCCGTAGGGACAGACACAGCAGCAAGAAGGATACACGTCGGTCAATCATTGTGTCCAGAGCAGTAGCAAGCTACCAAGGCTCATGGAAGCACAAAGAGGCATTTCCCCTTAAAGAAGGCTACTAAAGACACACAACTAGGTGTCGAATCCCACATATACCAATGCATTTCAATCATACACACACTATGCATGATATGCGTAGATACAACATGGCATCACAACAAAACTCTACAACATAACATTTATTTAGGAGGCTCCGAAGAGCCAACATAGTATAATGTTACAAGCAGGAGGGGTCACATGACCCAACATTCAGAGCATACAAACAAGAAGCGGAAGTTAGATGTCTGGGTACAGACCTCTAATAAAAGCGGCTGGAAGAGCCTGAAAAGCTACAACGACCCTACCAAAGGAGCCAGACCTCTGTCTGGGATTCCCAAGCTAATCCGGTCAACATCGAACTTCACGTCATATGAATCACTAATGAGACTGAAGTCTCATCTGCAAAACATAAATAAGCAAACGTCAGTACAAAGGTACCCAACAAGACTTACATCAGAACTATCTACATATGCATCATTGTCAACAAAGGGGGTTGTGAAGTTTATTGCAGCAAGTCAGCTTTGACTCTTGGCTAACCTGTACTACGACTATGAGTACTTTCTTTGAGGTGGCGTATCGCACACGAGTCCACATATTCACCACATCAATACACCACTATGGATCCTCTCTCGTCTTCCTACGAGAAGCCAACCATAGCACTCACACTAATCTGGAGCATTTTAGAGTATCCATTTAAAGTTATCGATGAACAATGCAAGTCTCCAAGTAGTCCATATCCGCGGACACGGCTATTCGAATAGATAGATTACCCTACAGGGGTGTACTTCGTCACACATGCTCCCGCCACTTACCGCCATGTGCACGTAAAAAGGCACCTCCACAACCTTCAAGCAGAAGCCATGAGAGGGAGTCGGCCACAGACGTTAACTTACAATGACTCACGTCCAAGGTAGTCGCCTATCTGAGTTGGAACCCATAATGGAAGTCCAGCCGAGGTTTCCAATACGGCCTCAAACGTTGTGAGCAGGGCCCCAAGCCGGTCCCGACTGGGCCGTTCATCCACTTCGTAGGCCGTGCCAGACCTATCAACGTTTCGAACTACTGCGACTCCTGGATTGAGAACAGGGTAAGTTAATAGGCCGAGAGGGGTCGAGTTACCAGAACCAAATGTGTCGTAGTAGATAGTCTTGGAACACAAACACGAAACTCAGTTCCTATGAGCGGTTTCAATGAGACAACACACCATGTACTCCTACATGGCCTCTCATCGCTACCTTTACCAAAACAGGTTCAACACTTAACCCTCATCATCAGGACACATCCGTTTCACTCCGGTTCATCACCCAGATGAATCAGACCTGACACAACTCTAAGCATAGCAAGCATAACAGGGTTATAGCACAACATGGCTCAAGCATCTACCAGGTATGCTAGGTTGCTTGGTTTAGCTATTTACTGTGACAATGACAGGTCATGCAAAGGAGTGGGTTGAACTACCGGAACACAAGTAACAGTTGAATTGTTTGTCCTAATGCATTGAAATGAGAGCAAGAGCGAGAGAGTGGGATTATATCGGAATGCTCAAGGGGGGTTGCTTGCTTGACACTTCTGAAGATAATAGTGAGTCTTCATCGGTGGCATCGATATCAACGTCAGAGTAACGTCTACCGAGAGGGAACAATACTGGCAAACAAGGAAATGAACACATTCAATGCAATGCAGCAGACATGATGTATGACTTGGCAACTTAAGGTACTGAATGTACCTAATGGAATAGCTAGTCATATTAATTGAAGTGGAATTCAAAACTAGTTCAAATTCCAACTCCCAATATTATTTCATATATTGTCCTAGTCATGAAATGTCCTAATTGGTGATGTTAACTTGTTCAAACATGCATGAACATGGCATAAACAGATTCATTGGATTTTTTTGATAATTGTTCATATATAAATTATTTCATTTGGATCTACGGTTAAATTACAATGAATTTTAGAGGTTTTAGGTATTTTCTGGAATTAAATAAATCCAGAAATCAATAACTGCATCAGCCTGACGTCGTGCTTGCGTCGGCAAGTCAACTGGCCGGCTCAGGTCAAACCTGACCAGTGGAGCCCACTGTTCAGTGACTCAGTCACTTAACAGTGACAATTAGTGTTAAGATTAACCCTAAACTAAAATTAGCCAGAGCCTGGCCCCAATTGTCATTGACCCTAGGGGAGTCAAAGCTGGTTAGGGGGGGTCAAACACGCCGACGGTTCAACGCCGACGACTACAAATGTGGCGGAGGTCGTCGGGTTTCGCCCTCCGGCGACCAAACGGACGACCGAGGGTACGAATCGAACGCCCAGGTTGGTGTGCGTCCAATGGAGCAAGTGGGGCAGGCTGGGGTTGCCGGAATTCTCGCCGGCATCGACATTTGCGGCGACCAGAGCTCGAGAAGATGGCACCCGAGGGTACCAGGCTCGGGGAGGGCGGTTCCGATGCTCTACGGGCTCCTGGGAACTCCAGGAGTTCAGTGCCACTCTCAAACGCGAGCTTAGGGTGCTCTAGGCACGGCGGCGCCATGGACAGCGGTGAGGGGTCACGGGTTCGCCGGCTAGCACGGTTAGAGAAAGGAATCGACGGCATCTCTAGGGGAAAGGGGACCGATGGCTCACCATGAGCTCGTTTAGTAGGTCAGGGGGCTCGGGGATGGCCTGAACGGAGCGAATCGACGACGAGGTCTTCCGGTGGCCGAAGCTTGAAGACGACGTCGAGGATGGCGATGGAGGGACTCGAGGCTTGATTCCTCCGGTGGTGAGGGCTAAGGCTATGCGGCGATTCCGATGGGCACTACAGCGAGGCGAGGGCGGCTCGGCGGCCACTGCTACGGCGAACAACGCTCGCAGCGGCGCTCGGGCGCGCGTCGGGAAGAAAGCAGATGGGAGGATGAGAGAGTAGCCAGGGGGATAATGGCAGAGGGGCTGCGGTGATCCACTACACGAGGATAAGGAAGGGGGTGTCGGCTTCCAGCGCGAAGCAGGAGGTGGAGGCCTCCCGGCTCGGCGTGGGTGGCTTCGCCTCTGCCTACTGGCAGAGGTTGAAGACGACCGCCTTGCCAGGTGGGCTGGGCCAGTTGCCTCCTGGGCCAGGTAAGCTAGGTTAGTTTCTCTCTTCCTTTTTAATTCTGTTTTGTGTTTTATTTAATACCTTTGGCACTGATTTAAATACAAAAATCACTCAAACTTGTGCCAAATTGTTTTGAGTAATTTTATGTGACTATGTGGCTTATTTCACACATAGTGAACATTTTGTTTAAGGTTTTGAACCATTTTGTTTTATTAAAGTAGAACAAAATAATTAAAAGAATTCCAACAATAATTTTATCTAGTTTCAAATATGTCTTTTGAAACCTAAAAATTGTTGGTTTGGACCATTTATTTTATTTGAGGGAAATCCCATTTGCTAGGGTTTTATGAAGGCCATATGGATTCATTGGTTCAAATCCGTTTAATTTGGTTTAATCCACTTGGGGTTGGGTTAGGTCATCCCCATCAAGTTTAAGGGAGTAAAATTAACATGATGACATGATTCATAATGCAAACCAAGCAATGACTAGCTAGGGCTGTGACACCTATGAGGAATATGAACCCCTCCATGATGGTGTTTAGATTGGATCTCGAGGTTCTGGAACTTGCGGCAGCTAGAATTGTGTTTCGTCAATCTCCTATGGTTTTTGGAATATTTGGTAATTTATAGGCATCAGAGGCGGTGGAGAGGGGCCCCGAGGAGGGCACAACCCCTCAGGGCGCGCTGGGGCCCCCTTGGCGTGCCCTGGTGGGTTGTGGTCTCCTCGGTCCACTCCCCCGGCACTTCTTTGGCCCACTGGGTGTCTTTTGGTCCAGAAAAAATCTCCAAAAAGTTTCGTCGCGATTGGACTCCATTCTGTATTGATTTTCTGTGAAGTAAAAAACAAGCAAAACAGCAACGGTCACTTTGGCACTATGTCAATAGGTTAGTCCCAAAAAATGATATAAAGTTGCTATAAAATGATTGTAAAACATCCAAGAATGATAATATAACAGCATGGAACAAGCAAAAATTATAGATACGTTGGAGACGTATCAGCATCCCCAAGCTTAATTCCTGCTCGTCCCCGAGTAGGTAAATGATAAAAACAGAAATTTTGATGTGGAATGCTGCCTAACATTTTCATCATATTCTTTTCTTTTGTATAGCATGGACATTTGGACTTGTAAATGATTCAAAGGAATAGTCTAGTTTTAACATAATGACTTCAATACTCAAGCATGTCAACAAGCAACCATGTCTTTCAAAATATCAACACTAAAGAAAGTTATCCCTAGCCCATCATGCTCAATCATTGATCCATTCATGAAACACACTCAAATATTAACTATGCCCAACGCTCAAGTACGATCATAGTGCTCCCTAGTTGGTGCTTTACAAGAGAAGATGGAGACTCAAAGAAAAATAAAATTGCATAAAGTAAAAGATAGGCCCTTCGTAGAGGGAAGTAGGGATTTGTAGAGGTGCCAGAGTTCAAGGTTTAAATTGAAAGAGAAAAATATTTTGGGTGGCATGCTTTTCCTGTCAATGAAAACGACAAAGTAGCTCACAATACTTTCCATGCTAGATATATCATAGGCGGTTCCCAAACAGAAAATAAACTTTATTCCTATTTCCACCAAACTTTCGCTTTCCATGGCGGGCCGTATCCACGGTTGCCTTCCATACCAACACTTTCCAAGGAATTTATTATTGGACAACATAAAGTAAATATTTTTTCTTTTTCGTTTTGGGAATGGGCATCCCTATTACCGCCGCACTCTCGTGCAATGACAAGTGAATAAACACTCATCTTGAGAATAACACATCTAGCATGGAAAAATATTGCACACTCCCCACCGTTTCATGAGCGGTACGGGCACACAAAAGAGAAAATTTATTTTGAAAATTTAGAGATGGCACATACAAATTTGCTTGGAACGGCATGGAAATACTGCATATAGGTAGGTATAGTGGACTCATAAGGCCGAACTTGGTTTAAGGATTTTGGATGCACAAGTAGTATTTCTACTTAATACAAATGGAAGCTAGCAAACAGATTGGGAAGCAACCAAACCAAGAAACGAAAATTCACATAAGTGACCATTGAGCATAACTAACACCGAATAATGCACCATAAGTAGGATGTAACTTCATTGCATAACTATTGACTTTCGTGCATGCATAGGGAATCACAAACCTTAACACCAATATTCCTACTAAGCATAATTACTCACTACCATGACTCACATATTACTATCATCATGTTGCAAAACTATTACAAAGAATCAAGTTTAATTTTCCCAATGATCTTCATGAAAGTTTTTATTATATCCACCTTGGATATCTATCACTTTGGGACTAGTTTCATATATTGCCATTGCTTTTTGGCGAGCTCAAACAAATTTAAGTGAAGCACATGAGCATAAAGATTTCATCTCTCAAAAAGGTATAAGTGAAGCATGAGAGGATTGCTTCAAAATTTACTAACTCTCAAATTTATCTAAGTGAAGCATGAGAGTATTTCTACAAAAATTTCCAAGCACACCGTGCTCAAAAAGATATAAGTGAAGCACTAGAGCAATTCTATAGCTCAAAAAGTTTAAGTGAAGCACATAGAGCAATTCTAACAAGTCATAGCATGATTTTGGCTCTCTCAAATAGGTGTGTCCAGCAAGGATACAAGTGACAAACTAACAAACAAAGCAAGCAAAGATACAAGACGCTCCAAGCAAAACTCATGATATGTGACGAATAAAAATATAGCTCCAAGTAAAATACCGATGGTCGTTAGAAGAAAGAGGGGATGCTACTCGGGGGCATCCCCAAGCTTAGTTGCTTGTTTCTCTTTGGATATATCTTGGGGGCGCGGTAGCATCCCCAAGCTTATGATTTTATCACTGCTTATTCCTTCATCCATCGTGATCTCACCCAAAACTTGAAAACTTCAATCACACAAAACTCAACAAAATCTTCGTGAGATCCGTTAGTATAATAAAGCAAATCACTACTTTAGGTACTGTTGCAAACCCATTCATATTTTATTATTGCATTATACCTACTGTATTTTAACTTTACCATGGCTCATACCCTTCAATATAACCCATAGATTCATCAAAACAAGCACACAATGCAACGAAAACAGAATCTGTCTTAAACAGAACAGTCTGTAGTAATCTGTACTCTAACCATACTTCTCTAACTCTAAAAATTCTGAACAATTACGAAAACGTAAGGAATTTGTCTAGAAACACTGTGTAAAAATTTCATCTCAAGATCACGTTCCAGCAAAAAACGAAAATTCATAAACTGGACGCAAAGTTTCTGTTTCAGATTCAGCATCGCTTCTACTCATCCTATGAATCATCCTAAAGGATTTACTTGGAACAAACACTAAATAAACATAAAAACACAATCATATCAGAGGAATAATTGTGTCAACACTCAAAAACAGAAAGGAAAAAGCAAAAAATTATTTATTCATTGGGTTGCCTCCCAACAAACCCTATCGTTTTACGCCCCTAGCTAGGCATAACACATAGATTCAAGTATTGTCATCTTTGGTTTTGTATCCATAGGATGCCCTCATGATTGATTCATATGGTGGCTTAATTCTTTTCCTAGGAAAGTGATCCATGCCCTTTCTCAAGGGAAATTGAAAACGAATATCGCCTTCTTTCATGTCAGTCACGGCACCTATAGTGCGTAAAAACGGTCTACCAAGTATAATGGGACAAGACGGATTGCAATCAATATCAAGGAGAATAAAATCAATAGGCACATAGTTCCTATTTGCAAGAATAAGAACATCATTTATTCTTCCCAAAGTCTTTTTAATAGTAGAATCCGCCAAGAGCAAATTAAGAGAACATTCTTCAATATTGGTAAGACCAAGCACATCTAATAGAGATTTCAGAATCGTGGAAACACTAGCACCCAAATCAAACAAAGCAAAGCATTCATAATTTTTAATCTTAACCTTAATGGTAGGTTCCCACTCATTATGTAATTTTCTAGGAATAGAATTCTCCAACTCCAACTTTTCTTCAAAAGATTTCATCATGCCATCAACGATATGTTTAGTAAAAGCTTTATTTTGCTCATAAGCATGGGGTGAATTCAACATGGATTGCAGCAAAGAAATGCATTCAATCAAAGAGCAACTATCATAATTAAAGTCTTTGTAATCCAAAATAGTGGGCACATCACTAGTTAAAGTTTTGACCTCTTTAAACCCACTTTTATCAAAAAAAAAATCAAGATTTTCACCCTCCAAATTATTGGGACGCCTTCTAGCTAAAGTTGACTCTACTTCAGTCCCTTCATTATCAATTTTAATATTACTAAACAAGGAATCAATAGAAGAAACATCAATCACTTTAAGATCTTCATCTCTTTTATGAAACCAATCACTAGAAAACGATTTTTCTAAGATTTCTCTTTTAGCTCTAAGCATAGCGATTATTTTCTTGATTTCATCCATAGAGACATGTAAAGCTTTAATAGATTCATCAATCTTAGGCACAAAAGCTTTCAACTTGAGATTTTCAACATCATGGGAAATTCTATCAATGCTTCTAGACATATCATTAATCTTATTCAACTTTTCTTCTATCGTAGTATTGAAAGCCTTTTGCACATTGATAAATTCTTTAATATTACTCTCAAGATCAGAGGTGTTCCTATTATTATTGTAAGAAGAATTACCATAATTATTAGAGGAATTTCCAGGAAAAGGCCTAGGATTAAAATTACCTCTATAAGCATTGTTATTGCAATTGTTTCGCGAGACAAAATTCACATCTACGGAATCACTACTTTGCTCAATCAAGGTAGATAAAGGCACATCATTAAGATTAATAGGAGCAATTTTACTAGCAACCAATTTCATCAAAGCATCAACCTTATCACTCAAAGTACTAATTTCCTCAACCGAATTAACTTTTTTACTAGTAGGTGCTCTTTCGGTATGCCATTGAGAATAATTAGCCATGATATTATCTAGAAATTTAGAAGCTTCACCCAAAGTAATCTCCATAAAAGTACCACCCTCGGCGGAATCTAAAAGATTTCTAGAGACAAAATTCAACCCCGCATAAAAAAATTGTATGATCATCCAAAAATTTAAACCATGAGTAGGACAATTTCTTAGCGTCAACTTCATTCTTTCCCAAGATTTTGCAACATGTTCATGCTCAAGTTTCTTAAAATTCATGATTTGCGTCCTAAGGGAAATAATTTTCGCGGGCAGAAAATACTTAGTGATCAAAGCATCCTTGCACTTATTCCAAGAATCGATACTATTGCGAGGCAATGAGGAAAACCAAATTTTTACACGATCCCGCAAGGAAAAAGGAAATAGTTTCAACTTGACAATATCATTGTCCATATCTTTTTTCTTTTGCATATCACACAATTCTACGAACGTGTTTAGATGGGACGCGACATCATCATTAGGAGTACCGGCAAATTGATCTTTCATGACAAGATTCAACAAAGCGACATTAATATCGCAAGACTCCGCACTAGTGGCGGGAGGAGCAATCGAAGTACTAATAAAATCATTGTTATTACTATTGGAAAAATCACACAACTTGGTGTTCTCTTGAGTCATCGTCACTACGCAAACAAGATTGCAAGCAAGGAAGAGATCCGGCAAGAAAAAGGGCAAACAAAAAAGAGGGCGAATAAAATGGCAAATTGGTGAAGTGGGGGAGAGGAAAACAAGAGGCAAATTGCAAATAATGTAATTGCAAGGAGATGAGATTTGTGATTAGGAACCTGGTACATGATGATGGAGTCCCCTCGGCGCCCACGATAGGCACGTCGACGAGACCGCTTCCTCCCCGGCAAAGGCGCCAGAAATTCATTTGACGTGGCTTGAGACTGTGTCAGTATTACCCCAAAGAGGAAGAGATGATGCAGCACAGCGACGGTAAGTATTTCCCTTAGTTATGAAACCAAGGTTATGGAACCAGTAGGAGGATCACACCACCCAATAAGCAACACCTGCACACAAACAACAAATACTTGCAACCCGACGCGAAAGAGAGGTTGTCAATCTCTCTACGGTAAAAAGATAGATTAGGTAGTGATAGATAGGAGAGATAGATCTCTCAAGAACACAAAATAGAAAGAGCAAATAAAATATGCAGTATTATGTTTTTGGGTTTTTGGTTTTGTAGATCTGAAAACAAAGATTGCAAAAAGATAGATCTGAAAGCAATATGTTGGAAAAGTAGCCCCGGGGGCCGTAGGGTTCACTAGTGGCTTCTCTCATGAGTATAGCGCACGGCGGGTGAACAAATTACTATTGGGCAATTGATAGAAAATCGAATAGTCATGACGATATCCAAGGCGATGATCATTATATAGGCATGACGTCCAAGATAGGTATACCAACTCCGCCTGCATCTACCTCTATTACTCCACACATCGACCGCTATCCAGCATGCATCTAGTGTATTAAGTTCATGGAAAATGGAGTAATGCAATAAGAACGATGACATGATGTAGACAAGATCTATTCATGTAGGAATATACCCCATCTTGTTATCCTTAATAGCAACGATACATGCGTGTCTTGCTGCCCCTTCTGTCACTGGGAAAGAACACTGCAAGATCGAACCAATCACAAAGCACCTCTTCCCATGGCAAGAAAAATCGATCTAGTCGGCCTAACTAAACCAAAGATTCGGAGAAGAAATATGAGGCTATAAGTAATCATCCATATAAGAGATCAAAGAAGACTCAAATAATATTCGTGGATAGCAACTGATCATGAACTCAAAATTCATCGGATCCCAACAAACACACCGCAAAAGTTTACATCAAATAGATCTCCAAGAGGCCATTTTAGCGAGAATCATAAGAGAGAGAGGAAGCCATCTAGCTACTGCCTACGGACCCATAGGTCTATGGTGGACAACTCACGCATCATCGGAGAGGCACCTATGAGGAAGATGAACCCCTCCGTGATGGTGTTTAGATTGGATCTTGAGGTTCTGGAACTTGCGGCATTTGGAATTGTGTTTCGTCGACTCTCCTAGGGTTTTTGGAATATTTGGGAATCTATAGGCATCAGAGGCGGTGGAGAGGGGCCCCGAGGACGGCACAACCCATCAGGGCGCGTCGGGGCTCCCCTGGCACGCCCTGGTGGGTTGTGGTCTCCTCGGCCCACACCCCCAGCACTTCTTTGGCCCACTGGGTGTCTTTTGGTCCAGAAAAAATCTCCAAAAAGTTTCGTCGCGATTGGACTCCGTTTGGTATTGATTTTCTGCGAAGTAAAAAACAAGCAAAACAGCAACTGGCACTTTGGCACCTTGTCAATAGGTTAGTCCCAAAAAATGATATAAAGTTGCTATAAAATTATTGTAAAACATCCAAGAATGATAATATAACAGCATGGAACAAGCAAAAATTATGGATACGTTGAAGGCGTATCAGGCGTCGAGGGCGGAGTTGAAGCTGGCGTGGGGACCGGAGCGCGTGGAGCCAGGAGGCCCTCTCCCCGGGCCAGTTGCTGAGAGAAGCTGCACGCATGTTCATTTCCCGCTTCACCCGGGTGTGCATCTTGCAAGGCGCATCGAGCATCTGCTCGAAGGTGAGCTTGGGCTGCCAGGCGGCCTTGCCGGTTCGCTATCGCTGGTTGGCGGCCTGGGCAGCCTGCTACTCCTCCTCGATGGTGGCGACCTATTTGCTCCCGTAGCAGGGATCCGGTTGATCGGTTTTCCTCTTGTTTTTTTGCTGCTGAGGTTATCCCCAGTCGGCCGCGTGGCGGCAGGCGGGACCGGGATGGCCTTACCGGCAGCATTGACCTTGATCCGCATAGCAGAGTCGGCCATGGCGTACTTGCCCCGCCTTGGCCATAAGCTCCGCCAGGGTGGCCGGCTCGGAGCACATGAGCTTGTGCTTGAGAAGGGTGCCATCTCGGCAGCCCTCGGAGAAGTACTGGATTGCAAGCACCTCGTGCACTCCCTCGAAGGAGTTGCGTATTTCGGTCCAGCGCGTGAGGTAGTCACGGAGGGACTCGTCCAGTCCCTGGACGCACATGGCCAGCTTGCGGGGACGGCCGGGCCGTTTGTAAGTACCGGTGAAGTTGCGCACGAACGCCTCTTCCAAGTCCAACCAAGTGTTAATGCTTTCGGCCACCAGGCTGTTAAGCCATGTCCGAGCCGAGCCAAGCAGCATGAGGAGGACGTAATGCACCACCACACGCTTGTTGCCCCGGGTGATGCCGACTGCGTTGGTGTAGTCGATGAGCTAGTTCTCTGGCTCGGCAGACCCGCTGTACTTGGGGGTGTCGCAGGGCAACGTGAAGCCCGCCGGGACTGGCTCATTGTGAATGTGCGGACCGAAACACGCCGGTCCGATCGGGCCCTCTTCCTCTAGAAGGAGGGATTTCACCAGACGGTCGAGACGGTGGCGAGCGTCGTTGTCGCTGTGGGGAACGCAGGGTCCGAGCCGGGTGGCGAACTCTGGTCATACCGCCGGCTCGGGGGAAGGCGCCCGGTTCCGCCATGGAGGCGGAGCCCAAGGGTCCGTCCGGAGGTGGCCGTCCGGTTCCTGGCCATCATCCCGCTGGCTGGTGATAGCCGGCTGCTCGCCCTGGCGCTGAGACCGAATGTCGCGGCTTCGTCCGCCTTGGCGGCCCGTGCCAGGGAGAGAGGATGAATGCTGAGTCTGCCGCTAACCGTCGGTGACGCGCCAGTCGTCACCCTCGGGACGGGGAGATTCGGAGCCGGCATGGGCGAGGCCAAGTTGGATCTGTTGCGTATTGGCGGTGGTGATGAGCTCTTGGATGTGGTGCTCCTGCAGCTCATGCTCCTACATGAAGGCGCAATGGAGCTGCCCAGCTGGGCAGAAATTACAAGGTCGGACTGCCCGGCCAGAGCCGCGGCAGCCTCGGCCTCGGCTCTGAGGCGCCCAGAGCTCGTGGAAGAGCCTGTGACCATTACCTCGACGCGCGCGTTGGCGCCATCCACGCTATCCGGACGTCGGTGGGCCGGAAACATCGAGTACCTCGCCTGGGTACTCGTCGATGGTGGGTGCATCGGAGATGCAGAGCTTTGCGAAGAGCGCGCAGAGGTCGTCTACGTCGCTGATAGTTACGCCATCAGAAGAACGCGGTGGGCCGAAGGCCGGCCTGTCGCTGATGAGCACCTCGCTGGGGTACTCGCCGAGGGCCGGCGTGTCGCTGAGACATAGCTTGCCGAAGTATGTGCAGAGGTCGTCGATGCCTGTAGGGTCCTGTTGTGGCATGGCTCTTTGGTGGTGGTGATGACGCTGCCCGCGAGGCAAACGGGGTCAGGGCCAGGGGCCGTGACATCTTCCGCGGAGGCGGAAGCCATATTAGTGTCAGGTAGCCCGGGCGCGATGCGCTCGGTGGAGTCGGCGAAGGGTCCCACCCGGAGCATGGCTCCAGCCGACGCCGCGCTCGGCCCCATGGTGGGCGCCAACTATCGTCGTTTTGTCATGACAGATGCCATGGGGTGGCTTATCAAACATGGTTGGGGCCCAATGGACATCGATGGCCTCCGGAGACGGGATTGGGGACACACGGTGCGAGACACTCGATCTACCTAGGTTTACAAGGTTGCTCCTTGAGCTGTTTGCTAAGGCAGGAATGGACATCGATGGCCTTCCGTGGGAGGTAACACCCATAGTCCTGCTTGTCTAGTTGACAATGGAGAAGGCTTACAAGGTTGCTCCTTGAGCTGTTTGCTAAGGCAGGAATAAGGGGCTTGCTTAGCTCCCTTCCCCTCTCTGTACATGTGTGTGTGTGTGTGTGTGTGTGTGTGTGTGTGTGTGTGTGTGTGTTTGTGTGCATAGCTCAGGGTCCGCCCTTTGCATGAGGGGACGCTAGGGGGGTTTATAGGCCAGCCCCCCTGGCTTACAATATGCATGCATAACGCGGGTGGGACCCGGCTGGTAGCCTCTCCAGCCGGCCAGGGGGCTCATCGACTGCGAAGTCTTGTGGTGCGTGGGGCCCGCCGGCTGTGGGGTCCCATCGAAAGTGGGGACCCGCCTAGCTAGCCGTCTCCATTGGTGCGTGCCCGTCATGCCGCGGCATGGGTCACACTGTGCGGTGTCGTCGAGCCGTAGACGGCCGCGGTCAGCGGTACGGCCGGCTCCACTGTAGCCACGCGGGGTCGGGTCATAGAGTGGTTGGAGGTGTGTCGCCACTGTGCCGCCTGGCCTGGTCGTAGTCGGCCAAGGTCAGTTGTACGGCCGACCCCACTATAGCCATGCGTGCTCTAGTCAGCAATACTGGGAGCACTGCCGCCTCGTACTGGTTGATATGAAAGACGTTGACCTGCCGGCTAGCGCGTCGCCTTGGAGCCGGACCGCGGGGAATCTTCCTTGAGCTGGTCCATGGCGGGGAGCCGGCCCCAGGGAGCCGGTCCATGACGGGGAGCCAGCCCTCCAGGGGCGTTACTGGACACGTATTGTTTTTCATTGTGGCTATGGCCCGCTTGAGCCTACCCCAGGGTTATCCCCCCTACAGATCATTTATTGAGATTACTCACGTTTTTAAATGAATTTTTAAAATGGTACGGCTGCCTACGAGTGGCAGCGAGCGTATTTTTGTGAATTTTTCCAAACCGCTCGTCGGAATGATGCGAATGATACGGCGTTGGAAAGATATTGACGAGGCGCAACTTTTTCATGTAGAATACTCTCTTTAATTCCTTATGGTTTAAGAGCAGTTTTGATTTTATCGAAATGCGGACACTGTTTTTCGCGACCTCAAAATCGACGCGTGAAAAACATCAGAGAGAAGAGCGCACTGCTTCAGACCAAAATCCGCACTGCATCGTACGGGCAAGCGAACTGCATGGTTTGCTTACGTCCGATGTGATTTTTTTTTGACGAGGAAGTGGAGTGCACTTCACATCAGGCACAAGTGAATCCCAACGCTATCGAGAAGTGAAGATCATTAATTTTGTTTGACGTTCTGTAACATTTTTCTGCACTTACAAGATGAACAACATCAAACGGCCGATCGCACTACTTAAGACTGAAAACAACACTATATCAAACGACCAAGTGGACTACATGATTTCTGTTATCCTCTCTCTAACTTATATTTTATGAACAAGAGTCGACCGTAGAGATGAGGGCAAGCGAACCGCATAAATTTGTAAAGGGCACCGCGAAGGGTTTCTCAATGAACCGCATCAAACGACATTTTTTTATATTTTTTGATGGACCTCAAGTTCTTAGCAAGTGCACTAAGTTTTATTTAAATTCCAAATGAAATTACATAGACTAGAAACTTAATTGAACGAGCGGAAGGAATATTCTGCGAGAAGAAACAAGTGAATCGCAAAAAAATTAATGGATTCTAGTCTCATATAGTTTGTGAAGTGCACTTTTTCCTCACTTTAATGTTCATCTTTTTCACTTGAAAACAAAAGTAAACTGAAAAACAAGAGAACAACGGACTGCAATGCACTTTTTCTGATGTTTTTCTTTTCACCTAGAAAAAAGAAAACTGAGCCGCAAGAGAACAACGAAGCTAGTTGATCTCAAAATCCAAAGTTGGCATTTTCCAAACGAGGGAATCCTCTTCTGAATGTTGTGGCAAAGGAGATGTTGTGCACGGACGCTCGCTGGGCTACACATGCATGACACTCACCAAACTGCACACGCACGAGCCCTGAACCGCATGGCAAGCGTCTCCTAGTTGCATGGCATGTTCGGCGGACTACATGCGAAGAGATGGCGCTGGCCAAACTGCAAGCGCATGAACTGCATGGTGAGTGTCTCTGAGTTGCACGACCATGGTTGACGAACGACAGGGGAAGCGATGGCGCTCGTCGGACCGCACACGCACGAGCCCCAGACCGCATTATGCGCGTCTCCGAGCTACACAGGACGAGCTCAGGGTGTGTCAGAAAGCTTATGCTGGCACAAATCCATGGTGGTTGAGCTCCGGGACAGCGCATGACATGGCGTTAGATAATTAACTACACTCAATTCACCAAAATCAACCAAACAAATTTTGAGAACACACTAAAAATTGAACTCCAAGCCGCGGCGAACTACTGCTGGTCCTGATCTCATGTTGACGGAGGACGAATGCGGTCAGGGGAAGCCTTCTTGAAAGCCAAACATCTAAAAAAATTGATGCAATGGCTCTTCGAACTGCATGTGACCCGCAACCGAACCACTAGCAGATCCCGAGCGATCTGCTCTCTTTGGTCGAGCTAGAGGAGGAGGTCAAGTCGGTGCGAGGTGGAGCTCCTCCCCCTCTACCAACACCCTGCAGCGCAGGGGCCGGTCTCGATAGTGCGGGACCAAATCCTTGCCCTCACAACCACACGGGAGGAGGACAGAGGCAGCATCGAAGGAGAGTGATGCCCGGGCCCGGCCTCCCAATTGTGGTCATTGTGGCTTTCCCGCCACGGCCATACCGTCGGTGGATCCAGCCCGCAATCGGTGAATCTGGGCTGATCCAGCGGCGCTTCCTTCTTGCCCCACTATTCCTCAACCTTGGGCGAGAAACAACTGTAATGCCTGGGTTTCACATATCCAAAATCTGAGAAAACAGAAAGCAGAACTTTGTGAGCTTCCATTCCACGGGAACTACACAACAAAATCTGCAACAAAAAAAAATCAAGTGGCATCTGGGGATCCAACTGAACATCAATTCGTTCCAGTTCCATTGCAGTGTGATTGCCATGTGACAGTGAAGAGAGAGTTGGAGGTAAACGAGTGCTCGTCAGGGGAGAACGGGTGCTCTCCGGGGAGAACGGGTGCTCGCCGGGGAGCTCAGGGTCACCATGTGCATGACGTCGTCCTATCGGCGGTGGAGGCGATGGGCGACCAGAGCAGTGCGGACGGCTCGGTTGCCGCTGGCACCAGTGGGCCGAGGAGGAAGCCCACCAGGAACCCTGCAGAGGACATCCCAAGGCCTCCCGGTGGTGGGCCAGCATTGCCTGCACGGAGCAGCGGCGGGGGGGGGGGGAGGGTGGATGAGGCAGTCGCACACTCTGGTAGACCGGGAGTCCTCGTCGTTCTGTGCCTCACTAGCACAGATAGTGCTGGGTTGCCGTCGCTTGCCGGGATTCGGTGGGTGTGCGACAGATTTTTGGATTGGGGCGGGGTTGCTGGGCGACTCGGCCGGGGGCAGCGTACTGTGGTGGCCGCGATGGCTAGAAGAAGGAACTGTCTGGCTGGATCCGGACAGGGTGGCAATTTGCGCGATTTCTCTAGGCTCGCGGGGGTGGGGCTGGGCACGGTAGCGCTGGCCAGGACTGAGGTAGGAGTTGGGTGCGAGGTCCGGGGAATGGAAGACGGTGGATAGGAGTGGGGTGCGTGCGGGGTGGGGTGAAGTTTTTCTTTTTCTATTTTGTGCTTCCGTTCGGTGGGTTAGGGGTGGTGTCAGAATAAGGGCTACTGGTGTCAGAATAAGGTCTTAAGGGGTGGTGTCAAAATAGACCCACCCTATATATATATATATATATACACACACTACATCCGTTCGATAATCTAGTGCATATAACTAAAAGGTGAAACTTTGACCATTATTTATATCTACAGTACCAAATATAGATAATATGAAACTACATCTTGTAATGAATCTAATGATATAAGTTTGTCATTCTAGATGTAAAGGTTTTTCTCCAAATACTTGGTCAAACTTTGTGAGTTTTGACTTTTCAAAAAAATTACATGATATGGACGGAGAGAGTGCCTAACTAGAGAGAGATCAAGTGTGTGTGTGTGTGTGTGTGTGTGTGTGTGTGACGGAGAAAGAGTGAGTGTGCAAAAAAGAGAGGGTGTGTCTGAAATGCAAAGGGACAACACACGATAAAGTAGAGAGAAAGTGTGCGTGTCTTATGCACGTATATCATGCATGCATCTCGAGAGAGAAAGTGAGGTGAGGTGATACAAGGAGATAACTGGTTGTTTGCAACAGAGAAACAGAGAGACCCTTAGCATGTTGTCAGGAGAAGTCTGCACACAAGGAAGAATGGTCAAGAGAGACGTATGGAGAAAATGGAGACATAGGGAGGGAGAGAGGGTGTGTTACTGACAAGGAGATCCCCTCGATAACGTGAGGACTATATGGGTGGGACGTTGAGAAACAGGGCACATGTGCGATAGACAGATATCCCGAGAGAGATCAAGATAGCTAGAGATAAGGAGAGAAAGAGACAATGAGTGTGTTTTTTGGTGGAGAGTGAGAGATAGTCATACCTAGGGGAGTGGGCATGTGGCTATGATGTACGTGAGAGATAGTCGTACTTAGGTGGGAGTGTGTGTGTGTGTGCCTGTGAGATAGATAGAGAACGAGGGAGAGAGGGTGTTAGATGGGTGTATCTAGTGCGAGTGAAATATGTGTATGTGTGACCTAGGGAGACAAAAAGTTTGAGAGAGAGAGAGAGAGAGAAGAGCCCGGAGAAAGCGGGGTGTGCGTGGGAGAGCTATGGACAACGAGCGAGATAATTTGTGTGTGTCCGATCAGTCACCATATATAGCTAGTTAGCTTAGAAAAAAGAGTCATACATTGTGGGGGAGAGAGACCTATACATAGTATGCATACGATCTAGAGAGAGTGTCATGGTATTTCTACGGCAGATGATAGGGCATGGCTTAAGTCATGGTTTGGGGCCGACGGGCGCCGCCGGCGCTTGGAGACGGGTGAGGGTGCGAAGCACATGACGCACGCATACCCAGGGTCAAGGCCCTCCGATGGAGGTAAAACCCCTACTACTGTCGGAGTGACTATATGCGATCACAGTACAGGGTGCTCCTTGAGATTTCGTGGGGAGCAAGAAGGAGCTTTTGCCACATGGCTTGCTGTCTCGTATGTGTGTGTGTGAGAAAAGGGCCGACACCCTCTCAGGGGGCCTGTGGGGTGGCTTTATAGTGTAGCTAGATGAATACAATATGGGGGGTAAAAGGGGTGCTAGCCCCGACTACCAGTCTCTCTAGCCGGTCGTTGGGACGCTGGCTGCCAGGTCTTGTCGGGCATGAGGCCTGCCGGCTGCCCGTCACTGTGGTAAGTGCATGCCGGCGTCAGGGGGTGATACTTGTGATCTGCGTTGGGTTTTTCCCCGAAGAGGAGGGGATGATGCAACACAGTATAGATAACTATTTCCCTCAGTGAGAACCAAGGTAATCAAACCAATAGGAGGATCACATAACTTTCGTCTTCAGTGCCTACACACAAAAGAGCAAACACTTGCACCCAACGCGGGGAAGAGGGTTGTCAATCCCCTTGAACTTGTTACTTGCAAGCAAATGAGTAGTGTAGATGATAGTTGAGTAAATATAAATTGTAAACTAAATAAAAAGTAAATAATGGCAGCAAGATAATAAGAGTGTTTTTAAATTTATATGTGAATAGACCCGGGGCCATAGTGTTTGATAGAGGCTTCTCCCTCGAAGAAAGCATACGGTGGGTAAACAAATTACTGTTGGGCAATTGATAAAAAAGCGCATAGTTATGCAGTATTTATTCACGACAATGATCATGTGTATATAGGTATCACATCCATAAAAAAGTAGACCGACTCATGCCTGCATCTAATACTATTACTCCACTTCGGGAGCGCTTCTATGCTTGCCTCTCTAGGTGTTAAGTTCATACAAACAGAGTAATGCTTGGAGAACGATGATATGATGTACACAATGTAAACTCAATTAATATGAATAAACCCCGTCATTTTATCCTTAGTGGCAGCAACACAAAGACATGTCTTGTCCTACTATGTCATTGGGATATAGAGCACCGACAGAGTGAACCCACTACAATGCACCTCTCCCACTGAAGATAAACCAATCTAGTTCGCTAAACTAAACCGATAGATCGGAGACAATTATGAAGCTATTATAATCATGCAAATTAGAATCAAATAAGAATTCAGAGGAGACTCAAATCTTTTTGATGAATAAATGAACATAAACCCACAATTCATCAGATCCCAATAAATGAACCGCAAAGAGTGATTACATAAGATAGATCGCCGCGGGAATCGCGGTGATCATGGTAATGAAGAACATAGAGAGAGAGATATCCATCTAGGTACTAACTACGGACCCATAGGTCTGTGGTCAACTACTCACACATCACCATGGGAGTAGCAAGGATGAGGTAGAGGCCCTCTGTGATCGATCCTCCCTCTGGCAGGGCACTGAAAGACGGCTCCCGATGAGATCGCAGCAGAACAGAGACTTGCGGTGGTGGAAAAAGTGTTTTGGGAGCTCCCCTAGGGTTTTTGGAATATATGTGAATTTATAAGCCAGCGTACGAGGTCCGGAGAGCCGGGAGGTGGCCACAAGCTAACATGGTGCAACCACCCCTTGGGCGCGCCCTATTGGCTTGTGGGGCCCCTATGCGGCCTCCGGTCTTCTCCCAAAGCTTCTAGGTCTTCTTTTGGTCCAGAAAAGGTCATCAATAAGTTTTGGGGTGTTTGGACTCCGTTTGGTGCTATAAACCTGAAAAGTCAAAAACATGCAGAAAACATCAAATCGCACTTGGCACTGGGTTAATAGGTTAGTGCTCAAAAATAATATGAATTAGCAAATTAATGCCCAAAAAGTATCCTAAAATGATGATATTATAGCATGGAACAATAACAAATTATAGATACGTTGGAGACGTATCAGGGAGTAGGTAGTGCACGCCTGCTACAGGGCCAGACTGCCCGGCCAAGGTCAGCGGTACCCGCAACCCTGTAGTCGCGCCTTGCTCTTGTCACAAGTCTTGTAGCCACGCTTCGCCACGTCAAGGGATCCTATAGCCACGCTTTACCCCATCATGGTTGTCTTGTCATGTCGTCCTACGTCTGTATGGGCGGATGGGACGGGCACTGACCTGTCGGCTGCCATCATAGCCGGCTAGTTGAGCCGGCCATGACCCAGCTGACCTCTGGTCGAGGGGTTAGCCCGCGGTGGCAGCCTGCCGCATGGCCAGCCGGCATAGGGTCCAGCTGGCCCAAATTGTTTTGGAGCGTTCTCTCCTGTGCTTTGGTATACCCATGGGCCATATCCCCATTAGTAGCTCTCGAAGTTATTGGGGTCCTGCGGTTTCCGATGAGGGGGCCAACGGCTTCCCCTCCCTCTGAAATTGTAGATGCCTCAAAGTGTTGATGACGGGGGTTCGGCCGGCTCCGGCCGGGGGGGGGGGGGGGGGGGACGCCGGCCTCACGCAGCCGGCCCAGCCGGGTGGCCTCTAGCCGGCTGGCCACGCCTCGACGCCTTGGTTTTCATAGTGCCGCATCAGGTCCGTCGTCGGTCCGCACGCGCCACGTGGGGCCTGTGGAGGGGGGAGGCCCAGCCACCACTCATGCAACGAGGTGCTGCCGCAGGCCTGGCCCACTAGGCCTCGGCCCGCGAGCGGGATCTTCTGCGGGGTGTACCCCGACGGTTGGCGTTCCCCGCGTTTAATGCGGCCGCACACTGCGGGATAGTGGGGAACGTGGGTGTAACTGATCCCCACGTCCCCACGTCTCCCAAGGTTTTTAAGGGAGGGGAAGGAGGAGGGGTCGATGTCATCATGCATTCTGCCCTCGTCGCCTTGTCTTCCTCCCCGCGTCGCGCCCCGAGCTCGAGCCTGTAGCACTCTGCCGCCCTTCCTTCCTTCACGCGCCCGCAGTGCTCGCCGCCTCCTCTTCCTCCGGGCGTTCGCAACACAAGCCGTCGATGTCTCATCGGGCGTCATTGTTTACCGCTTCAGCACCATCGCTACACCAAGGCCTACCTACCATCCAACTCGAGGACATCGAGCGCCTCCACCGCGCTCGCAAGATCCCGGCTGCGGATCGGGTCACCGTCCGTGCTCCCAACGACGAAGTAGCGCCGCAGCCCACCTCGGGTGAATACGTGGACTGAGCGAGGCTTCGGCCTCCCAGTGAGCAGGTTCTTCAGGTACTATCTCGAGACTTTCGGCCCCCAGCTGCATGATCTGGGGCCCAGTTCCATCCTCCCAATCTCGGGATAAATTTGTGACCTTCTGTGAAGCTTTTCTCGGCCTCCTCCCCTACCCCGAGTTGTGTAGAAGGTTCTTCTACTTCAAGGGTCAAAAGAACGGCGATGTGTCGTATGCCTGCGGGGCGGTGGTGGTTTATGTTCGCCTGTGGGATCACTAGAAGAGGCGTCTAGAGGGGGGGGGTGAATAGACTACTTGACAAGTTAAAAACCTAACCTTTTCCCAAGTTAATTCGTTGGCAGATTTTAGAAATTCTAACAAGTCTAATGCACCCTACACATGCTAGTCAACAAGTATGGCAGCAAAAAGTAAAGACAAGCATATGTAAGAGGGTAGAGATAGGAAGATCAAACACAATTTGGAGACACGAAGATTTTACCCGTGGTTCCGATAGGTGGTGCTATCGTACGTCCACGTTTATGGAGACTTCAACCCACGGAGGGTAACGGTTGCGAGAGTCCACGGAGGGCTCCACCCACAAAGGGTCCACGAAGTAGCAACCTCGTCTATTCCCTGATGGCCTACATCCACGGAGGACTAGTCTTACTCGAGGTAGATCTTCACGAAGTAGGCGATGTCCTTGCCCTTACAAACTCTTGGTTCAACTCCAGAATCACGAAGAAGAGGCTCCCAAGCGACACCTAACCAATCTAGGAGGCACCACCCTCCAAAAGGTAATAGGTGTGGTAGTATGATGAACTCCTTGCTCTTGTGCTTGAAAAGATAGTCTCCTCAACACTCAACCACTATCTCATAGGTTTGGCATGGGTAGAAGAGATTGATTGGATGGAAAGCAACTTGGGGAGGCTAGAAATCAAGATCCATATGGTTAGAGTGGATAATCTTGACATCAACACGAGGGTAGGTGGCTCTCTCTTAGAAAATTGGATATGGCAAGTGGGTGTGTGTTCTGAGTGCTTTCTCTTGCGAGTGAATGATGGTGGAGGGGTATGTATAGGCTTCTCCAAAAATCCAACCGTTACAACATTATTGCCAAACTCGGTGAAACTGAAGTGAAACTCGATGGCACCGACTAGTTCACAATGTGGCAACTTTGGCGTTTTCGGTGAGACCGATATATGAATCTCGGTGGTACCGATAGGGTGACCTAGGCAGTTACCAAATCTAGTTGAGACCGATTCTTCAAACTCGGTGGGAATGATTTCAAGAAATGGGCTAACAGAAAGTTGGTCCAACTTCTTGGTGAGACCGATTCTAGAAAATGGCTAACCAGTAAGTTGGTCAGTGTTTTCGGTGGCACCGAATAAAAGCTAGTAGTACCGAGATGCTAGGGTTTGGTTTGGCTTCTGTCTTGGATAAACTAGGTGGATCTGAATGGGAATGTTGGTGTCACCGAATTTAGACTTTTGGCTTTGGACAGAGGATATGTGTGGAAAAGTGGGTGAGTATTTTTGGTGGCTACTCTAAGCACTTGAGAAACAAGATCATCATATTTACCTCATGCCCTTTTAATAGTATTGACTTTCCTATGGATTCAAAGTGATTGCTCACAAAATGTAAAATGTAGATTCCTTGATCTTGAAACATGGCCAATCCTATTCCTTCCTTTCCTTGGTGAGGTTCTCCACACAATCTTTTAGCCAATCGTCTCTGTGGACTAAACCTGAAATAAACTAGATAAAACTATTAGTCCAAGAGACAATGTATGTTGTCATGAATTATCAAAACCACCAAGGGAGCATATGTGCTTTCACCGCCCCGGGCATTACCCGCGCCTCACGCTCACTGAGTCGGTGAAGATGTGGCAGCAGTCGATCTTCTACGTGAAGAACGACGACCCGGCCAAGGACTACATCTGGCTGTCGCAGTTCTTCCATGTGCCCCCCTACTGGCCATAATAGGGGCATGAATCTTGAGGGCGAGGAGCTCAACCAGATCGTCAGCCGGCTGCGGCGAAGGGTTGGTCGCCGCGGATCTGGTGGCAGCCTTCCTAGACCACCGGGTGTTGCCGCTGCAGGAGCGGCTGCACCGAATCTAAGACATGGGCAACCAGCGGGACCCCTGTCGGCTGTCCATCGGGACCCCAATTAGTCGTCCGGGTCAATCTCATCACCAACTTCAAGCTTGACCCGGATACATGGCACTACGGCAAGACGTCATATTGCGGACTCGACCCGGCGCCTGTCGTATGTTTCTTCGATGTTCTTATTTCTGCTTTTTCCTTCGGTCTTTTTCCTTCGGTCTTGTGCCCAACTCCGGCCACAGCGGTTTGAGCGGCAAATGACATCGGACGGGACGCACCCCCAAATCTTCGAGGCGGACTGCACGGAATACGACAAGGTGGACTTCGAGCTTGGGGAGCCAGCCGGCGACGAGGCCGGCTCCCGCTGTGAGAGTTGCCGGCTGCGGAGCTCGGCGACACCGGGGCCAGCGGGTCGAGGATGGCTGGTGAGTCCCGCCCTGAACCCACCATTAGTGACTGGACTGATGAAGATGATGATGATGTCCTTATTTTGGACGCGCCGCCCCTCACAGTGAGGAGGGAGCCACAGGGAGCGAGCAAGGAGCGCTAGACTGGGAGGCTACCGGCTGGAGACCAGCCAGCCTGGTGCCAAGCGATCGACGCGACATGACGCGAGAAGCGGCCAAATGAGGTGCATCCGCCTATGCCGGGGCCGGTTCAGAAGAAGACGCGTTAGAGCGCCATCCCAATGGGCGCTTGTTTGCCGACCCGTGCCAGGCGCCAGATCCCCACGTCGGTCGGATAATCTTAACTTTTGGTTGCATTCGGGGTTTTTCTCCTCTCTGGGTATTTTGGCTTATGCTTGCCTCTTTTCTTTTAGCGATGCCATCGAGCTGCCTGACGCGGGGATGGCCATCCCGCCTAGGGAGACGGCCCGAAGGAGGCGGCGAAGAGCGCGTCGGGGACCGTGGCGGCGCCTGCCTCCGAGACCGAGCACATTGAGGAATTGCCTCTTCGTGAGCAGCGCTCCAAAAAATGGAACAAGCTAGGCCGGACCGCGAAGGACATCGTGTAGCCGGCTGCTGACCTGCGCGTGGAGGGGGCTCCATAGCCGGCCACGGATAAGGTTCCGCAGCCGGCCGTAGAGCTGGCCCCCAAGCTGGCCCGGGGTGGCACGGTGCTAGCAGCGGAGAAGGAGGCGGTGCTCGGAGGGAGCGGAGCGGCGGCCATGGATGTTGAGGCCCGGGGTGAGGACTCGCGGGCCCTTGTCGTCACCACAGGATCCACCCCGACTGGCCTCGCCGTGTTAGGGTCCTCTAGTAGCGGGTCGGGCGGGGCCGGACTGTCGACGCACCACGTCCAGAAGGACTGGACAGAGTTGTCCACCGCCCCGTCACGGCCGAGCCGAGCGAGCCGGCCGGCAAGCAAGCCCTTGTGCTGGTCAGGTCAGCCCAGGTCGTGGCCCGCTACCGCGATGGGATTGCCAAATTTTTCGTGACGGGGGTGCGCAATTTCCAGCGGGTGGAGGAGGCCATTATGGTTAGTATTTTTTGATCTTCTATCTCATTTTCTTTCTTGCTCTTCTAGTGAGGGCGAGCCAGCGGACCCACTGGATCGAGCCGGCTGCGCGACTACATGGCAACCGGGTCGGATCTTTACCTAATTCTTGTTGTAACCTTGTCTTTCGGGTTTCTTGCAGGCTGACACTGCCAAGCACGAGGCGCTCTTCGCCGAGACCGTGGATCTGTACAAGCTCAGCAAGAAAGCTTGCTACACGGCCCAAGTGGAGTTGAAGAAGGCACAAGGTACATTTTCTCCTATGCTGGCACGCCAGCGCACCCACTGGGTGTAGTCTGCGAGATTCGGGCCGGCTGCGTGGCAGCCAGGTCTGATCTTCTTCCAATGCTGTTGTTTTGTGAGCCTATCTTTGGTCGTCTGCTGACAGATCACCGTTGTGTTTTTGAGAAGTCGCCATTGCCAACTTGGACTAGGTGCAGCTAAAGTGGGACGAGGTCGCCCAGGAGAGGGACCAGCTGGCCAAAGACCTAGAGAAGGCGACAATGGATCCGGTCTGGCTAGTCAAACTGGTGGTCGACAGCCAGTCGGCCGTGGACCATCTCACCGCCGACCTTGATACTGGTGATATGCGTTGGGTTTTCGGCGAAGACGAGCGGGTGATGCAACACAGTATAGATAAGTATTTACCTCAGTTAAAACCAATAGGAGTAGCACGAAACCCTCGTCTTCAGCGGCTGCACACAAAGAAGCAAACACTTGCACCCAACACGAGCAAGAGGGTTGTCAATCCCCTTGGACTCGTTACTTGCAAGCATATGAAGTGTGTACATGATAGTTGATAATTGTAAATGGCAAAATAAATAAAAGATAATGGCACCAAGGTAATGATAGCTTTTGTAAATATATAAGTGGATAGACCCGGGGGCCAAAGTTTTCCCTAGTGGCATCTCTCGTGTAGTAGGCATACGGTGGGTAAACAAATTACTGTTGGGCAATTGATAGAAAAGCGCATAGTTATGCAACATATATTCATGGCAATGCTCATTATATATAGGCATCACGTTCGTAAGAAAGTAGACCGACTCCTGCCGGCATCTACTACTATTAATCTACCCATCAACCGCTATCGAGCATGCATCTAGAGTATTAAGTAAAACAGAGTAATGCTTGGAGAACAATGACATGATGTAGACAAAGTAAATCCAATTAATATGAATCAACACCATCGTTTTATACATAGTGGCAGCAATAAAAAGACATGTCTTGTCCACTTCTATCACTCGAATACAGAGCATCGCTAGATTGAACCAACTATAACGCACCTCTCCCACTGAATAAATGTCAATCTAGTTGGCCAAATTATTTAAATAGATTGGAGAGAATTACGAAGCTATCATATAATCATGCATATGTAAAGAAGGACCAACAAGGAACTCAATATAATTTCACGAACAATCTGAACATAAACCCAAAATTCATTGGATCCCAACAAACACACCGCACAATGTGATTATTACATCGAGTAGATCACCACGAAGATGTGGTGAACTTTGTATTGAAGATCAAGAGAGAGAGATAGCCATCTAGGTACTAACTACGGACCCGTAGGTCTGTGGTCAACTACTCACAAATCACCATGGGAGGTGCAAGGTTGATGTAGAGGCCCTCCGTGATCGATCCCCCCTCCGGAAGAGCACTGGAATAGGGCTCCAGATGGACACACAACAGAACAGAGACTTGCGCCGGCAAAAAAAGTGTTTCTGGTTTCTCCCTAGGATTTTTGGGATATATTGGAATTTATAGGCCAGAGAGGGACATCGAGAGAGGACAGGAGGGGCCAGCACACAACACGGCGCAACCACCCCTAGGTGCGCCCTGATGTGTGCTGCCTCTGTCGTGCAGCCTTTGGTCTCCTCCCGAAGCTTCCAGGTCTTCTTTTGGTCCAGAAAAAAACATAAAAAAGTTTCATGGAAATTGGACTTCGTTTGGTATGGTAAACCTGAAAAGCCAAAAACACGCAAAAAACAAGAACTGGCACTAGGCACTTGGTTAATAGGTTAGTGCTCAAAAATAATATGAATTAGCAAATAAATACCCAAAAAGTATCCTAGAATGATAATATTATAGCATGGAACAAACAAAAATTATAAATACGTTGGAGACGTATCAGCATCCCCAAGCTTAATTCCTGCTCGTCCTCGAGTAGGTAAATGATAAAAACAAAAAAAATTATGTCACATGCTACCCAACATGTAATCTATTGTAGGTACGATGATTGAGTACCGATGAATTAATAAACATCAACATAGTAATATTCATAAACATAAGTAGCATAATCATCAAGTTTCAAAATATACGATCCTTAAAGAATGTTCACCCCCTATTCATTTTATCATATTAGCATGGCATGGCTCCGTCTTCACCACATAAATACAAATGTCAAGCACCACAGTGTTAAGTCAGGCAATTGGATCGTACTTTTTAACGCGCTTCAAATTTTTATTACTCACGCAATATATGAGCGTTAACCATGGATACAGCTTAAAGGTGGAATAGAATATGGTGGTAGGTTTCAAAGGGGTAAAAGTGGAGAAGAATGTCTCACATCAACTAGGCGTATAACGGGCTATGGAGATGCCCATCAATAGATATCAATGCGAGGAGTAGGGATTGCCATGGAACGGATGCACTAGAGCTATAAGTGTATAAAAGCTCAACTGAAGCTAAGTGGGTGTGCATCCAACTTGCTTGCTCATGAAGACCTCGGGCATTTGAGGAAGCCCGTCATCAGAATATACAACTCAAGTTCTATAATGAAAAAGTCCCACTAGCACATGAAAGTGACCAAACAAGAGACTCTCTATATGAAGAATATGGTGCAACTTTGAGGCACAAGTGTGGAAACAGAGATAGTAGAACTGTCCCTTCTCTCTTTTCTCTCATTATTTTTCTTTTTTTTCTTTTTCTCTCTTTTTTCTTTTATTTCCGTCCGGATTTTCATCCCGACTTGTGGGGGAATCATTGTCTCCATCATCCTTTCGTCACTGAGATAGTGCCCAAATAATGATGATCATCACACTTATATTTACTTACAACTCAACATGAAAAATTATAGTATGACTCTATATGAATGCCTCTGGCAGTGTACAATGATGTGCAATGATCTAGCATAGCAAAGGATATCAAAAAATGGACAAGCCATGGAAATATCATGCTAGCTATCTTACGATCATGCAAAGCAACATGACAATTAAAGTACTAGTCATATGATGTAACAATGGAAGTTGCATGGAAATATATCTCGGAATGGATATGGAAATGACATAATAGGTAGGTATGGTGGCTATTTTCAGGAAGATATAATGAGGCTTATGTGAGACAGAGCATATCATGTCACGGGGTTTGGATGCAGCGGCGAAGTTTGCACCTATCCTCGAGGTGAGAATGGGCAATGCACGGTACCGAAGAGTCTATCAAATATGAGGTGGTGAGAGTGCGTACATACATGGATTCACATTATTCATAAAGAACTCACATACTTATTAAAATGTTTTATTAGCTCACTCGAGGCAAAGTACTACTCGCATGCCCCTAGGGAGGAGGTTGGGAGGAGTTAACCATCGCGCGCCTCCGACTTAAACATCACTAGTATTTCAACGAGGAATAAGAATGCTCACACATCACCACCATGCCATAAAAATATTTACATGAACAACAAGTTAACACCCTCTAATTTACGATATTCTTATTAACCAATGATCATGCACTCATTCCCTTTCACATTACCACATTAATATCATTAATTCAAGAGTTCTTTTTTATGTGCTACATGAAGGTTTTGATTATGCACTCAGTGAATACCTATTATTTTTGGACTAGTCTTATAACCCATGCAAATTACTGGCACTATTTATTAACTCTCAAACAAATATAAGTGGAGAACGAGAGTGAAATTATTTCTTTAAATTCTATACACCACCATGCTCTACAAGATATAAGTAAAGTACTAGAGCAACTACTTAGCTCAAAAGATATAAGCGAAGCACAAAGAATATTCTAATAAATCATGGTGATCTTGTGTCTAGAAAACAGTGATTGTTGCAAACTAAAGCAAAAACAAACTAAACCAAATGACGCTCCAAGCAAAACTCATATCATGTGATGAATAAAAATATAGCTCAAGTGACATACCAATGGATTGAGACGAAAGAGGGGATGCCTTCCGGGGCATCCCCAAGCTTAGACGCTTGAGTATTCCTAGAATGTTACCTTGAGGTTCCTTGGGCATACCCAATCTTAGGCTCTTCACGTTCCTAATTCCTTCATCCATCGTGATAGCACCCAAAACTTGAAAACATCAACACACCAAACTCAACTGAAACCTTGGTGTGATCCGTTAGTATAATAAACATATAAAATACTTTAGATACTGTTATAAATTGATTCATATTTTTATATTTCATAAGTTACTGTATTCTAACTTCTCCATGGCCTATGCCCCCCGATACAATCCATAGCATCATCAAAACAAGCAAACTATGCAAGAAAAACAGAATCTGTCTAAAACAGAACAATCTGTAATGATTTGTAGAGAACCTACACTTCTATAACTCCAAAAATTCTGAAAAAATAGTACAACCTGGGGAATTTGTATATGAACGTGTTGTACATATTTAGATCAAAATGACGTTCCAGTAAAATCAGAAAAAATCTGCACTAGATGCTAAAGTTTCAGTTTTTGCACCGTATCAATTCTACTCACCATGCAAGTCATGCCAAAGGATTTACTTGGCACAAACACTAATTTAAACATAAAAACACAATAATTACAGATGCCATAATCATGTTATCAAAAACATACAGAAAGTAATAGCAAGAAAAAAAAGATACCTATTGGGTTGCCTCCCAACAAGCGCTATTGTTTTACACCCCTAGCTTGGCATATTGCATATTTTCAAGTGTTGCCATCTTTGACACTCCACCCATAAGT
The DNA here is from genome assembly GCA_039707655.1 of Elymus sibiricus. Lineage (NCBI taxonomy): Eukaryota > Viridiplantae > Streptophyta > Magnoliopsida > Poales > Poaceae > Elymus > Elymus sibiricus. The sequence goes on along the minus strand of CM077665.1, from coordinate 210,646,474 downwards.
ATCTCATGATAGATTCATAAGGTAGTTTAATTCTATTCCTTGGGAAGTGTTCCATCCCTTTCTTTAATGGAAATTGGAACCTTATGTTTCCTCTTTCATATCAATAATTGCACCTATAGTTCATAAGAAAGGTCATCCATGTATTATGGGACAAGTTGGATTGCATTCAATATCAAGCACAATGAAATCTACAGGCACATAATTTCTACTTACAATAATAAGCACATCATATATTCTACCCAAAGGTCTCTTTATGGTAGAATCCGCAAGATGCAAGTTAAGGGAACAATCTTGAATATTGGTGAGACCAAGCTCATCACAAATAGATTTAGGTATTATTGAAACACTAGCACCAAGGTCACACAAAGCATTGCATTCATATTCTTTAAGCTTTATTTTTATAGTAGGTTCCCATTCATCATGCAACTTTCTAGGAATAGAAACTTGTAGCTCAAGTTTCTCATCATAAGCTTTCATCATCGCTTCTACTATATGTTTAGTAAAAGCCTTGTTTTGTTCATAAGCATTGGGTGAGCTAATAATGAATTTCAACAACGAAATAAATTATACTAAAGATCAACTTTCATAATTAAATTCCTTGTGACCCAAGATAGTGGCACATTACTAGTTAAAGTTTGGGCCTCCCTGCTCCCACTTTTTTCAATTTTATCATTAGAATCATCACCCTCCAAGCAAACGGGACATCTTCTAGCTAAAGTTGACTCATCTCGAGTCCCTTTATCATATACTTTCATATTAGTAAACAAGTAATCAATAGGAGAGGTACCAATCATTTTAAGATCCTCATCATGATTACTAATGGAGAGAGATTTCGGTTTAGCAGCCATCCTATTTACTAGAGTGGTTTGTTTGTCTGAAATCTTCCCTATTAATTCTTCAGTTTGAGAAATTTGCAATTCAAGATTAGATACATCTTGATTGACTTCATCAAGTTGTTTACTAATTGCATCAAGGATAGTTGAGTGTTCCTTAATTTCAGCAGCAAATTTTTTATTGTGCTCATATTGTGAGGTCATGAAAGTTTTCATGGAGCTTTCAATTACAAACATCCTTTGGTAGTAGGAAATATTATAGAATCTATCTTGGGACATGGTGACCGAGCAAGCAAAGTAACAAGTAGAACAAGTAAACTAACAAGCAATGAAATCTTCTGTATTTTTGATTTTTTTTAGCAAGCAAAAAATAACAGCAAATAAAAAATAGAACAAGTTAATGATAATTTGTGCGAAGGTACTTTCTAGTAGGTTGGTGATAATCCCCGACAACGGCGCCATAAATCCTTCCTCATACTTGTGATCGGAGTTGGCTTTTCTGCAAAGACGAGCGGGTGATGCAGCAGAGTATAGATAAGTATTTTCCTCTATGATAACCAAGGTTATCGAACCAATAGGAGTAGTACGCAACCCCCATCTTCAGCAACTGCACACAAAGAAGCAAACACTTGCACCCAACGCGAGCAAGAGGGTTGTCAATCCCCTTGGACTCGTTACTTGCAAGAAAATGAAGTGTGTAGATGATAGTTGGTAATTGTAAATTGCAAAATAAATAAAAGATAATGGAAGCAAGGTAATGAAAGCTTTTGTAAATATATAAGTGGATAGACCCCGGGGCCAAAGTTTTCCCAAGTGGCATCTCTCGTGTAGTAGGCATACGGTGGGTAAACAAATTACTGTTGGGCAATTGATAGTTATGCAATATTTATTCATGACAATGATCATTACATATAGGCATCATATCCGTAAACAAGTAGACCGACTCCTGCCTGCATGTACTACTACTACTCCACCCATCGACCGCTATCCATCATGCATCTAGTGTATTAAGTACAATAGAGTAATGGTTGGAGAACAATGACATGATGTAGACAAAGTAAATCCAATTAATATGAATCAACCCCATTGTTTTATCCTTAGTGGCAGCAATATAAAGACGTGTCTTGTCCCCTTCTATCACTGGGATATAGAGCACCGCCAGATTGAACCCACTACAACGCACCTCTCCCACTGTAGAAATATCAATCTAGTTGGCCAAACTATTTCAATAGATTGGAGAGAATTACGAAGCTATCATATAATCATGTATATGTAAAGAAGGACTGGCAAGGAAGTTAATATAATTTCATGAACAATCTGAACATAAAACAACAATTCATCGGATCCCAACAAATGCACCGCACAAAGTGATTACATCGAATAGATCACCACGATGATGCGGTGAACTTTGTATTGACGATCAAGAGAGAGAGAAAGATAGCCATCTAGGTACTAACTACGAACCCGTTGGTCTATGGTGAACTACTCACACATCACCATGGGAGGAGCACTGTTGTTGTAGAAGCCCTCCGTGATCGACCCCCCTCCGGCAGGGCACGGGAACAGGGATCCAGATGGGCCCACGGCGGAATAGAGACTTCCGGCGGCGGAAAAAGTGTTTCTGGTTGCTCTCTAGGGTTTTTGGGATATGTTGGAATTTATAGGCCAGAGAGGGACGTTGGGACATGCCAGGAGGTGCCAGCATACATTAGTGCGCTGCCACCCTCTGGGCGCGCCCTGATGTGTGCTACCTCTCTCGTGCAGCCTCCGGTCTCCTCCCGAAGCTTCCAGGTCTTCTTTTGTCAAGAAAAAAATCATAAAAAAGTTTTGTGGCCATTGGAGTTCGTTTGGTACAGTAAACCTGAAATGCCAAAGACACGCAGAAAACAACAACTAGCACTAGGCACTGGGTTAATAGGTTAGAAAATAATATGAATTGACAAATAAATACCTAAAAAGTATCTAGAATGATAATATTATAGCATTGAACAATAAAAAAAAGTATAGATACGTTGGAGACGTATCATACCTAAACGAGACGACGGCGAAGGAGGACATCGTGAAGGGCTCGCCCGAGGCAGGCCAACAGGCGGCCAACCTCCAGACTGAGGTGGCCCGGCTTGGCTCCGAGCTCCGGATGGAGAAGGCGGACCATGCCCACGTGGAGAAGGCGATGAGGAACGAGTAAGCGCTAGGGCTCGGGTTCAGTGTCACGATCGATGATGGCTTCTAGCGTATGTGCTTTTGCCCCACCAGTCGTCCTCTTTTTCTTTCAGGTTTGCCGCATCCAGTTGGAACGGGGTCTTCTCTTAATTGCGTGCTTCCCCCTTTTAGACGGCTTCCCAGAGACACAGAGAAGGGCCGAGCTGTGGGGACCCCGAGTCATAAGTCGAAGTCACCGAATGCACGTATTTAGTGATCCCAGAGATCAATGCTCACTGAACACACGAAAACTGAATAACAAGAGTCTTACATCCATTACATATCGTCTTACACAAACATGGCCTTTATGGCCAAGTCTTAATAGATAGGGCCAAAAAGGCCAAAACACCAATTGTAAACTCGCAGCAGAAATTTTCAATGATAGCATGGACCCATGTCATCTGCTTTAACCCTACATGCATTCTGACTGGGAAGCGTCCTAGCTCACATGTTCATCACCAAGGTACTCTTCATCATATCATGTTCTTTCATGCCTAAATAGTTAAATAACCAGGGACAAGCCAATGACTACTTTTGAATGTACTCGCAAGCAACCCATGTTTGGAACAGGATAAACAATGCATGGCATAACCCTAAGCAGGTATTTTTCGGAAAGCTAATTTGGAGTGCAATATAATGCCCTACCATTTATAAAAAAATCATGCATCAACAGGTTGTAGATATCCAATCTGAACAGGTTACAAATATCAATATATATAGAATATATCAACTCTAGTTTCATCATCTCATCAAGTCATCCCACTTAGCTCAAGTATCTCTTTGTCACACACACACACCAAGTTTTGTAAAACAATTGACGTAGCCCAAGAGCGGTCATCCAAATGTTCTTGACAGTGGACACGGCTACTCGAATAGTTTTACACTCTGCAAAGGTTGCACACTTTACCCACAAGACTCGGGGAACTTCTGTGTCATCCACGACTCGCGATATATTACATACCCGAGGTAAGCATCCGAACAATGTCTTTCCCTTGACAACACTAAACAAAGAGTCCACTCCTTGGTACCTATCCCTCATGATGGACATCAAAAGTACCATCCATGAGGGGACACAATGGTGTGCCCGGTGTCTGTGAAAACAGTCATAGTCGTCCATTCAGTCACGACCTCGTACCTAGAGTGACCACGCCACCCCCGCCACTAGTAATGAGGGCTCTCTTCTAGCATCAACGAAGGTAATCAACAAAGCCATGTCCCATAGGGGGTATTGTGGCTCTACATGTAAGGTCGGAGTAACGATCACAACTTAAACCAATCCCTTTTTGAAAAAAACACACTCGCTTGCTTCCGTACACCACTTTTTTTATAAAGTGGTACCTAGCTCAACACCTCCCACGGGCATTAGTTGCACCCGATGATTTTTTTAAAAAGTCTTTGGTAAAACATTTATTTACCATCATTATGTATGTCCCCGTCCCACTTGTGTAGCAACTACTTGCACCTATCCACTTCCCACCCACATGACTCTCAACGGAAACTAGTGTCATGCACAATGCAAGTATCAACGAGAAGTGCATCGGAGACCAACCCAGCAAGGTTGTCACCACATTATCGACATGCTTTTTCATCCAATAAGTAAAGTTCTATAATGCCATGGACAAAAATAGTTTCATCAACAAGCTCAAAGGGCTACTTGCCTGGCTCAGCAAAGTCTTCGAGGTCTCTAAAAGCTTCTGCTCCAACTCCAAGCACCTTGTCTAGTTTGTCAACTACCGTCAGAAACAACCATAATAATCAAAACAACAAGGAAGAAAATGAAAGTATCCTAAAAATAGGAATTGCATTTTTCTAGGACACCTCTAATTTTATGAAAAATAACCAGAGTAGTTCTACTGGATTCGAAGCACTAGGGATTTTATTATGGTGGAATGAAAAGGGAATGGGGATCTGCAAGAAATCCCTAGATTGCTTTTTAGGAAAATGATTGAAGGTACTCATTAATTCAAGCATGATTTTAGAAATAGGAGGGAGTTGGTTTTACTGGATTCGGATATCATATGATCACTTTAGGGATTTTCCAAGTTGAATCATATGAAGAAATGGGCTATTTAATAGACCCAACAGAATCTATGCCTAGGAAAAATGGTCACCATTTTTAGATAAATAGGGCATGATTTGTGAGTCATCTAGGAATTTGAATCATCTAATTTGGAGTTAATATGAATGCTCTAGGTATTTTAAAAGTGGGCTCTAAGAGGTTCAAATTTGAACAGTACAGAAACTTGTGGTGGAAAAATATGAAAGTTGTGCCAAATAATAGGTGGGATTTTTAGAAGAATTTAGGAGTTAGAATCATGTCATTTGGTTGAATATTTAATATTGTGGAACTTTGCAAAGTTTTTGATAATTGAAAAAATTTAAATGGCACTGTTAACTATGGGACGAGACTGACACCAGCCGAGCCGGCCCAAGGAGAAACGGCCAAGGAGCGGGGCATCACACGCGCGGCCAAGGCATTTGAACCTGACGGTGGGCTAATGTCTACTTTGCAACTTTATTCTTGTAGACTCTGTTGGGCCTCCAAGCGCAGAGTTTTGTAGCATAGTAGCAATTTTCCCTCAAGTGGATGACCTAGGGTTTATCAATCTATGGGAGGTGTAGGATGAAGATGGTCTCTCTCAAACAACCCTGGAATCAAATACAAGAAATCTCTAGTGTCCCCAACACACCCAATACAATGGAAAATTGTATAGGTGCACTAGTTCGGCAAAGAGATGGTGGTACAAGTGCGATATGGATAGTCGATATAGGTTTTTGTAATCTGGAAATATTAAAACAGCAAGTTAGAAAGTGGAAAACAACAAGCAAAACGTTGTATAAATGCTTGGAAATAAGGTCTAGGGTTCATGCTTTCACTAGTGCAATCTCTCAACAATGCTAACATAATAGAATCATATGATAATCCCCCAACGCACGACAAAGAATCACTCCAAAGTTTATATCTAGTGGAGAACATAAGATGAAATTGTTGTAGGTAGTAGAACCACCTCAAGGTTATCCTTTCCGATCAATCGATTGAGCTATCCCTATAGGTGTCACAAACAACCCTAGAGTTCGTATTAAATAACATCATATAATATGCATCAATCAACCCGAATGTCACCTAGATACTCCAATGTCACCACAAGTATCGGTGGGTTAATTATTCGGCATGCATCAAACAATTTTAGATTCATCATATTCAATCCAACACAAAGAACTTCAAAGATTACCCATGATTTCTATCGGAGAAAGTAGGATGAAAACGTGCATCAACCCATGTGCATAGATCCCCCAAGGTCACCGGAATCCGCAAGTTGATGTCATAACATATATCAAGTGAATCAATAGAATACCCCATTGTCACCACGGGTAACCACATGAAAGACATACATCAAGTGTTCTCAAACCCCAAGTATTCAATCCAACATAACGAGATCTCCAATGGAAAGATTAAATTCATCACATCAAGATAGAAAGGGAAGAACACCATATGATCCAACTATATTAACAAAGCTCATGATACATCAAGATCGTGACATCTCAAGAACACGAGAGAGAGATCAATCACATAGCTACCGGTACATACCCTCAGCCCCGAGGGTGAACTACTACCTCCTCATTATGGACACCGTCGGGATGATAAGATCGCCTCCGGTGATGATTGAACCCTCCGGCAGGGTGCCGGAACAAGAATCCGGATGAGTTTTCTTCGATACAGTGGCTTGCGGCGGCAGAACGGAAGGTCTATGTTAACTTCTGATTTTTTGGGATTTATAGGATTTTTCAGCGTTGGAATCACGCGGAATGGAGCCACGAGGTGGTCCCAAGCCAACAGGACACGCCCCGGGGGTGGGGGGTTGGCTTGGGACCAACAGGTGCCCCCCCTCCGATGGTTCTTCACTCCGGTATTTCTTATTTGCTCTAGAAAAAAATGTCAAAAAGTTTTAGGCGATTCCGAGAACTTCTATTTTCTGCACAAAAAACATCACCATGGTAATTCTGCTGAAAACAACGTCAGTCCGGGTTAGTTTAATTAAATCATATAAATTGCATCAAAACCATATAAAAATATTGTAAACATAGGTGAATATGGCATGAATACTTCATAAATTTTTGATATGTTGGAGACGTATCAGCATCCCCAAGCTTAATTCCAACTTGTCCTCGAGTAGGTAAATGATAAAAGAAATAATTTGTGTAGTGTGAATGCTAGCATAGTATATAAGTTTGATCAATGATAATTTCAGTCACTTTTCTAGCATCATAACCAGCAGCTTTTTCTCATGAAACTCATTATGATAGAGTAGCAAGAAATTCACATGTCATGCTTCAAACAATGCAATCTCTTGAAACTTCACAACTTATGTTCTTAGTCATCAAAGAATTTGAATGTATCTTATTTTCAACAAAGTCTAAGTAAGAGCTCCATATACTCAATTATCATATAGTCTTCTATGATTGCTAATACTCAAAGCATATTCTTAGAACAAGCAACATCCTTCGAACACATAGAAAGATAGGGGCTTACTGTTTTGCCTCCCAATGTACTTATCATAAAGATAATTGTCAACAATAATGAATCATGATCAAATATATTTTACTGGATACATATGCCAGGATCTTTCCCCACCACATGATGCTTGCCAACTAGAGATTGAGGTTGGAATAATAAGTTTACTCAACATGAAAAGTAAATATCATGAAAGTAAATAACATAAAAGTAAATAGAATGTCCCTTCGTAGATGGAAGCATGAATTTGCACAGGTGCCAGAGCTATTGCTTAAAACAGAGATGAATGTATTTTGGGTGGTGTGCCTTTCCTTTCAACGTTATGACAAGGGATTTCAATATCTTCCATGCTAATCACATTATTGGCGGTTCCCAAACAGAATTGAAATTGTAATCCTCCTTGACCATTCAAACACATTGCATGGCTGACTGAATCCACGAATGCCCTCCAAACAATCAACTTTCTAGGGGGAGTTCTTGTTTATTTTATTTTTGTATTATGCAGGACTGGGCATCAGTTTTACCAGCCACTCTCGTTCAATGACAAGTGAATAAACACTCATCATGCGAATAACCCGCTTAGCATGGAAGATACTGACCGCCCCAATCGCTCCATGGGCAGTACGGGCACACAAAACGGATGTTTTTTGAAGGTTTTAGAGGTGGAACATGCAAATTTACTTGAAATGGTAGTGAAATACCATATACAGGCAGGTATGGTGGACACTCATGGAAGAAACTTGGCTCAAGGATTTGGATGCAAAAGTAATATCTCTACTTAGTACAAAGTTTTGTCTTGCAAAAAGGTTCTAAACAAGCACAACATGTTGGAGGATCCATAACAATATAACTTCTATGCAAATATACCCAAACATAACTTTTACGTTGTCTTCCTTGTCCAACATCAACTACTTGATCAAGTTTGAAAATAATTAATGGGTATTCAAAATCATAAAAGATGTCCAAGATAATATATTTGAATATGAAAGTTGTCTTACTTATACTAATCATTCATGAATTGCTTGTATGACAAATATTGTGATTGTCAAACTTCATTAGATTTTAGTTTCTAAACCCAATGTGAACCTACTAATAAGAATATAGCACATTGATCATTTTAGATTTATGATATTTCATTCATTCACAATTTACTCTTAGAATAAAATTGAAGCACATGAGTAAACATCAAACTACTCTCAAAACATATAAGTGAAGAACAATGAGTAGTCAAACAATCAAGTAGCTATGTGGGGATGATACGTCTCCAACATATCGATAATTTATGAAGTATTCATGCATATTCACCTATGATTACAATACTTTTATATCATTTTGATGCAATTTATATGATTTATTTAGAACTAACTGGACTGACGCTGTTTTCAGCAGAATTACTGTGGTGTTGTTTTTCTGCAGAAAATGAAAGTTCTCGGAATCGCCGGACACTTTTTTATGATTTTTTTCTAGAGACAATAAGAAATACTGGAGCGAAGAACCACCGGAGGGGAGACACCCGTGGGGCACAAGCTATCAGGGCACACCCCCCTAGGTCGCGCCCTGATATGTGGTGGGGCCCACGAGGCTCCGTTGCGCGTGATTCCGACGCAAAAAAATCCTATAAATCCCAGAAACCCCATAAATAGATAGTGACTCTCCGTTCCGCCACCTCAACTCTCTGTATTGATGAAAAACCAATCTAGAGATGTTCCAGTACCCTACCGGAGAGGGGAAACAATCACCGGTGGCCATCTTCATCTTCCCGGCGGAGGCCATGACGAGGAGGGAGTAGTTCACCCTCGGGGCTGAGGGTATGTACCAGTAGCTATGTGTTCAATCTCTCTCTCTCTCGTGTTCTTGAGATGTCATGATCTTGATGTATCATGGGCTTTGTTAATATAGTCGGATCATATGGTGTCATTCCCTTGCTATCATGTTGTGATGAGTTGAATGTTTCCCTTTGAGATCTCGTTATGTTGGATTGAATATTTTGGTTTGAGAACACCTGATGTACGTCTTGCATGGGATACCCGTAGTGACATTGGGATATTTTATTGATTCAGTTGATATATGTTGAGGCATCAACTTGCGGATTCTGGTGACCTTGGGGATCTATGCATAGGGGTTGATTGCACGTTTTCATACCACGTTCTCCGATAGAAATCTTGGGGTGCTCCTTGAAGTTCTTTGTGTTCGACTGAATATGATAGATCTGAAATTGTTTTATGCATGTGGCATAATTTACCCACGGATACTTGAGGTGACATTGGAGTATCTAGGTGACATCAGGGTTGATTGATAGGTATCATTGGTGTTGTTCTAGTACAAACTCTAGGGCTGTTTGTGACACTTATTGGAATATCCCAAAAGATTGATCGGAAAGAATAACTTTGAGGTGGTTCTACTACCTACCCCAATTTAATCTTATTGTTCTCCACTAGATAGGAACTTTGGAGTGATTCTTTGTTGCACATTGAGGGATGATCACATGATTCAACTATGTTAGCATTGTTGGGAGATTGCAATAGTGAAAGTATGAACCCTTGGCCTTGTTTCCAAGCATTTATAGAACATTTTGCTTGCTGTTTATCACTTGTTACCTTGCTGTTTTTATTTATTCAGATTATAAAAATCTATTTCTACCATCCATACTGCACATGCATCACCATCTCTTCGCCGAACTAGTGCACCTATACAATTTTCCATTGTATTGGGTGTGTTGGGGACAGAAGAGATTTCTTGTATTTGATATCAGGGTTGTTTGAGAGAGACCATCTTCATCCTACCCCTCCCATGGATTTATAAACCTTAGGTCATCCACTTGAGGGAAAATTACTACTGTCCTACAAAACTCTGCGCTTGGAGGCCCAACAGAGTCTACAAGAATAAAGTTGTGTATTAGACATCAAGCCGTTTTCTGGCGCCGTTGCCGGGGAGGTGACTACTTGAAGGTATATCTTTAGATCTTGAAATTAAATCTTTTAGTTTCTTGTTTGTCACTAGTTTGGTGTTATAAAGAAAACTACAAAAAAATGGAGTTTAGGTTGCCTCAATTGTTTCATCTTTTTAATGTCTTTCATGAAAATGATGGTTCGGAAAATTGTGCTCAATTGGTAGAGGAAGAGTTTATGAAAATAATTAATGAGAATTCCTTGAATGATGAGTATGATTTCAATGTTGCTAATATGAATTCTCTGAATATCCATGATGCTAATGATATGCAAAGCCACAAGCTTGGGGATGCTATGTTTGATGAAGATGATATTTTTAGTGCCCCAAGTTTTGATGAGCAAATTTATTATGATGATGGCATGCATCCTATCTATGATGATTATGATGATGACATGTATGCCATAAAGACTATTTATAACTATGAACATTTTCATCATGATTTTAATTTTCAATTTGGTTATGCCAATCATGTATCTCATGATAGTTATTTTGTTGAGTTTGCTCCCAATACAATGAATGAGAAGAAAATTGCTTATGTGGAGAGTAATAAAAAAATCTATGCTTGTGCATCATGAAAATAATGCCTTATGTGATAGTTATATTGTGAAATTCCTTCATGATGCTAATGAAAATTATTATGTTGGAGGAACATGTGCTTGTAGGAATTGCAATAATATCAAGTTTCCTCTCTATGTGTTCAAAGTTTTGAAGTTATGCTTGTTTTTCCTTCCTATGCTAGTTGATTATTTTTCCCATAAATTGTTTGCTAACAACATCCCTATGCATAGGAAGTGGGTTAGACTTAAAATGTGCTTTTCATGAGATCCATGATGCTCTTTTGCATGTTTCAAATACTATTCTTATGTGAGCATCATTGAAATCATCATACCTAGCTAAAAGGCATTAAAGAAAAGCGCTTGTTGGGAGACAACCCCACACTTTTAATTTATGTTTTTGTGTGTTTACATGATTAAGTTACTGTAGTAATCATTTTTGTGCCTTTTATTTCAATAATGTGCCAAGTAAAGCCTTTGGGATAGTATGGATACTTGTTGATTTGATTCTGTGAAAAAACAGAAACTTTTGCCTCCAGTAAAGAATTTCTTTGATTTTACCAGAGTGTCAAAAATTCTGAAATTTTTACACAGTATTTACATGCAAATTCTACAAGTTTTCCTAATTTTTAAGAATTTTTAGAGACAGGTAAGTATGGATGTACTACAGATCTTTACAGACTGTTCTGTTTTTGACAGATTCTATTTTTCATGCATAGTTTGCTTGTTTTAGTGTTCCCATAGCTTATATTTAGTTATATAAATTATGTGAATGGTAGAATACAGTAGGTATTATGTGAGAAAAATTATGAATCTTGTCTTGACAGTACCTAAGTGAATGATCTTTATTTCTTATACTAACCCATCCCACGAAGTTCCGTTAAATTTTGTGTGATTAAAGTTTTCAAGTTTTGGGTGAGACACCGATATGTGGAGAATAAGGACTGACAAGAACCTAAGCTTGGGATTCCCAAGGCACCCCCAAGGTTATATCCAAGGAAGACTCAAGCGCCTAAGCTTGGGGATGCCCCGGAAGGCATCCCCTCTTTCGTCTTCAACACTATCGGTATATCTTACTTAGAGCTTTATTTTTATTCATCACATAATATGTGCTTTGCTTGGAGCGTCATTTTATTTTGATTTTATCCGTTAGATGTTATTTATAATCTTTTTTTTCAATAAACATTTCCAAGAATTGCCTTTTAGGATGCTTGAATTTCATGTTTGATATGTGCTATGTAAAAACAAAAACTTTTGCTGTAGTGTTTGAATTTTCATATTTTACTGGAACGTGGAAAGCTTCTGAAATTTTTACAAAGTATTTTAATATAAATTATTTATCATTTACTAAATTTTAATAATTTTTATAGCTACACAAGTGCACTTTGTAAATTAATTCCTACAGACTGTCCTGTTTAGACAGATTGCAGTCATAGTTTTGTTATCTACTTCTCCGATGGTTTTCATGACTTATATTGGTACATATAAGTTGTGGAAATGATAGTAAACACTAGATAATGTTTGGAAATTATTATGCAATGTTTCTTGGCATTACATTGAGAGTTGATTTATTCTTTTGTGCACTAACCTTTCTCACGAGTTCTTTTCAAGTTTTGTGCAGATGAGTTTTTAAGAATAGGTGAAATTGGGATATGAGAGGATTGAAGGAGATACAAAAGCTCAAGCTTGGGGATGCCCAAGGCACCCCAAGTAAATATTTCAAGAATTCTCAAGCATCTAAGCTTGGGGATGCTACGCATCCCACCTCTCTTCATCAAACAAATATCGGTTAGCCTATGTTGAGCCTATTTTTTTTCGTTCACATGATATGTGCTATTCTTGGAGTGATATTTTTGCTTAGTTTTATGTTTTAATAAAATACTCATATCTGAAAATCTTAATTGAGAGGGAGTCCTCACATAGCTACTTAATTGTTTGACTACTCATTGATCTTCACTTGTATCTTTTGAGAGTAGTTTGATGTGCTTCACTTATATCCTAAGAGTAAATTGTGAATGAATGAAATATCATAATTCTGAAATTATCAATGTGCTATATTCTTAGTAGCAAGTTCACATTTGGTTTAGAAATTAAAATCTATTGAAGTTTAACAATCACTGTATTGGTCATATGAGCAATTCATGAATGATTAGTATAAGAAAGAGATCTTTCACATACAAATATATTATCTTCGACATCTTTTATGATTGTGAATACCCATTAATTATTTTCAAACTTGATCAAATAGTTGAAGTCGGACAAGGAAGACAACGTAATGGTTATCTTTGGGTATATTTGCATAGAAGTTATATTGTTATGGATCCTCTAACATGTGGTGCTTGTTTAGAACCTTTTGCTAGCCAAAACTTCGTACTAAGTAGAGATACTACTTGTGCATCCAAATCCTTGAGCCAAGTTTCTTCCATGAGAGTCCACCATACCTACCTATATGGTATTTCACTGCCATTCCAAGTTAATTTGCATGTGCCACCTCTAAACATTCAAATAAACATCCGTTTTGTGTACTCATACCGCTCATTGAGCGATGGGGTGGTCATTATCTTCCATGCTAAGAGGTTTATTCTCAAGATGAGTGTTTATTCACTTATCATTGCATGAGAGAGGCTGGTAAAAAGGATGCCCAGTCCTACATAATACAAAAATAAATACACAAAAACTCCCCCTAGAAAGTTGATTGTTTGGAGGGCAACCGTGGATTCGGCCAGCGATGGAATGTGTTTGAATGGTGGAGGGGGAGTAAAATTTCAATTCTGTTTCGGAACCGCCAATAATGTGATTGGCATGGAAGATATTGAAAACTATGTTGAGACGTGGACAGGAAAAGCACACCACTCAAAATTACATATGCATCTCTGTTTTAAACAATGAGCTCTGGCACCTATGCAAATCCCTGCTTCCCTCTGTGAAGGGACAATCCATATAATTTCATGCTATTTCCTATTCATGTTGAGTCAACTTCTTATTACAACCTTAGTCTATTAGTTGGCAAGCATCATGTGATGGGGAAAGATCCAAACATATATATCCAGTCAAATATATTTGATCATGCATCATTATTGTTGACAATTATCTTCATTATATGTATGTTGGGAGGCGAAACATTAATCCCCTATCTTTCTATGTGTCACACCCTGTGTTTGTATCACTTTGCTATGATTGGATTTACAAAATTTGGAACCAATTAAAACTTTTTCAGTGATTGTGCTTGTTTGAATTATTGCTTGTTTGGTTGTTTGTGTATGGCACTCTTAGGTTCTACTCCTCTCCATATTCATCTTCCTTGACCCAAACTTCTTGCCCAATGATCATGCCATGTGAATAGTACCGAAAACTATTTTTATCAAATATTATTTTGGCCAAAAAGGATTTATTCAAATTAGGTTTTCAAAAACCCCTGAGTTGAGGTTTGCACTACAAGTCCTCAAATTGGGTGGATCCTTTTTCCCCAAAGGCTTTATTTGGAACCTACTATATATATGACTTCTCAAAACCACCAAACATTATTTTTAAAGATTATTTTGCTATTTTATTTAAAGGCTTTTTCTTAAGGCCAGAAATGGTTTTTCATAGGGAAAAATTATTTAAATGTTTGAAAAATATTTGAGAAAATTTAGGGAAACTCAGTGGACATATATTTTCCATATATATGAGTTTCAACACATGGTCTTGTTCAAAATAATGGGCAAAACCCCTCAAAACCCTTTGTGCCCAAATCAAGCTTTTGAAATATTTCTATAAGAAATATTCTCAATAAATTCTAGGAAAATTCCACCAAGTCACAATTGTCATATTTGATGATCTTGCAAAGTTTCATCTCAATCCTAGTTGATTTCCTTCATCAAAATATTCCAAAACCATTCTTGTCCAGAGCCAAATTTGAACAACTTTACATTGTGAAGTTTATTCTCTTGACCCCAAACTTTGTGGGAATGTGCTAAAACCCAAATAATGATACCACACCAAGTGGTGGATTTGTGGGAAGTGAAATGCATGCCTAGATCTATAGAAATCTGATTCTGTTGATTCCTAGGGTTTCACAAAGTTACATTGTGAACTTTCTTCAATCAAGCTCAAACTTGGTGATCAGCCCTATTTCTAATCACCATTTGCCCCTGTTAAATTTCTTGGCAAGCATACCCCATTTGCTTAGCCAAACCATCATCAAACACTTTTGCTTATGCTATAAAAAGCCCTATTTGACCCCCTTCCTCTATTCTCCTTAAGTCTAAATTTTTACCACAGCTTACTAACAGTGCACCTCACCTCCAGTAACTTTCTCTGGCCAGTACTCAATGGTTAAGTGGGGTAAAACCCCATTTTCACCGTCTGGACAGCCCCTTTTTCCTCTCTCCCTCCACGTCTCTCCTACTCCCTTGACTTTCCAGGGAATCCAAGGGCACCTACACCTTGTTTATACCCCTCTGGTGCTACTGGACACAAGTGGCTGCGCCCAAAACGCCAAAGGCAATGCCATGGCATGCCATTTGGGCGCTCTGGAGCGCGCTACAGTGTGCCACCGCACTGTAGCAGGAGCATCCCGAGGCTCCCGACCACATTGGGATGAGGGAAGCTGTCCCCCGTGTCCCCCTCGGCGTCCGCAACCTCCCTCTCTGTCGCCCCCTCCTCCTTCTCCCTCCTGCTGCCCCACCTCACACGCGCATCAGCCGCCCGAAGAGCTCCAATGGGTGATGTTGCACGCGCGAGCCTCTGGCCCCCTCTAGCTGCCCCTCTTCCTATCCGCGGGCACGGACCAAGTCCAGGACCACTGCAGACACAGCCCAGGGCATCCCCGTGGCTTGTGGCGTCGCCCTTGACCTCGCCGTGCTCCCTGTCCACAGCAGGGACCGACCGCCCCTATAAGAGGAGTCCCCGAGCCTCCTATTGCTCCTCCCTCGCCCCCTCGACCTCCTAATCGTACTCCGGCACCAGCCACTCCCCCTCCAAACCCCCCCAGAGCACGGATCGGACCAGAGCCCGCCGCTTCGGGACCTCCACCGTCCGGCCTGGGTAAGCCCCCTCTGCCTCCCTCCTCGCTCGATCTGGAACCGCAATCCCCCTCTAATGCGTTTCCCCTTTCCTATCGTGCTCTTATCTGCAGGAATCATCGGTGGCGACCTTTTCCCGAGCCTCTCCGCCGCGGCCACCTCATCGCCGGCGATCGGCGGCCCCTCTCCGTCCAACTCCTCCTCCACCGTGACGGCAACAACCCCCGGAGCTCATTCCCGTGTGCTCCGCCCCTCGCCGCCGCCGGTAGCCTCGCCGGTGAGCTCCCCCGCTCCCTGTCGCGAGGTGAGGGATGACTGGTGGAGCCCAACTGTCATACCCTCACCCTCCCCCCTCTCGCTGCCAAGCATGGCCCGCGGGCAGGTTCAAAAATGAACCTGCCGCGCGCGTCGTTTCGTCCTGGGCCGAATTCGCCCTGGGCTGCCTCAGCTATGGCCGTTTTGGCCCAAGCGCTCTGTTGCTTTTTCTTTTTCTTTATTTCTGGCATCTTGCAAAAATTCCACTGGTCAAAATAAAATTCCGATGCCAAATGTTTCTCCACCACAAATCTTGTAATATTCTGTAGAATTTTACAGTGCCATTTGTATCATTTTGTGAAAACCTTTTATCTACTGTTTTATTTTAAAACCTCTTTTAGGCATTTTAGCCTCTGTTTTAAATAGTTTGAAAAACTTTTTTAACTACAAAACCCTAGACAAATATTCTTGGAATTGTTTGTAGTATTTATCAAAGTAGAGTAGCATTTTAGAAGTAGAGTTTGTGCTCTGTTCTTGTGTGATGCTTATTTTTGCCCGTTTATTCCGCGATGATAGATTGCGTTGTTGACGAGGGGATTGGACACGAAGACTTTGAAAACCCCGAAGACTTTGTTGAGCCAGGGAAGTAGCCCTTGGACCATGACTATGAACCCTTTTAATTGCATGGCATATAGTACTTATTTCCGTGATGTTGATCATGTGGGTGAGGTGTTTCCCCTCCTTCGGTGGGACGCCTCGAATACTTTCTTGTTGATACTTGCATCGTGCATGACCCTACCTCCTTAAGAGGGTTGTGCGGGTGGGAGTAGTTAGGTTGCTACTAGTTGCTACGGAAGTGGGATGGGAATATGCATGGTGACGGAAACAAAGTGTTTTCAAAGACTTTTTGAAAACCCCGTCGGGTGCCACTAATGGCCGAGGGAGATGATGATGAGCTAGGTAACCACTTGATAAAGAAGTGGTGTACCGGAGCAAGTGAGTGTGTGTGTTTTCGAAAACAGATTAGATTTAAGATTTCTCGACCGTCCCAACCTTACATGCACAACCATGATACCCCTTATGGGACGGGGCTTTGTTGATTACCTTGGTGGGTACTAGCATAGAGCCCGCATTACTAGTGGTGGGAGTGAAGTGGTCACTCTCGATACGGGGTCGTACCTGAATGGACGATCATGCGCTGTCTTCACAGGCACCGGGCACACCGTCGCGTGCCCTCATGGATGATACGTGTGATGTATATCATGACGGATGGCACCAACGAGTGGACTCTTTGTTTAGTATCGTCAGGGGAAAGTCATTGTTCGGGTGCTTACCTCGGGTATGTAATATACCGCGAGTCGTGGATGACACGGAAGTTCCCCGAGTCTTGTGGGTAAAGTGTGCAACCTCTGCAGAGTGTAAAACTATTCGAATAGCCATGTCCACGGTCAAGGACAGTTGGGTGGTGCTGCTTAAACTATGTCCTGGGTTTTCATAAACTTGGTGTGAGTGTGTTGGTGATAAAGGTGATACTTGAGTTAAGTCCGATGACTTGGCATGATGATGAACATGAGATGTTCAACCCCTGCTTATGATGATAGCTATGACTCGTTCACATGAACATATGTCTACGTTTGATGCATGCTTACTTAAGTTACTTGATCATGTCATTGCACTCAAAATTAGCTTTCTGCAAAACTTACCTACTTAATGCTATATCATGCATTGTTATATCTTGTTCCACAACTTGGGTTGCTTGCGAGTACATTCAAAGTACTCATTGGCTTGCCACTGGTTATTTAATTGGCCAGGCATGGAAGAGCAGGAATATGGCGAAGAGTTCGTTGGTGACGAACATGCGAACTAGGATGCTTCCCAGTCAGAATGCCTGTAGGTTTAAGGCAGATGGCATGGGTTCACGCTTTCGATCAAGATTTCCGGTGCTTGTTATGTTTAAGTGTTTGGCCCTTGTGGCCCTATCTATGTAAGACTAGACCTTCATGGTCTTTATTTGTGTTAGACGCTAAATGTGGATGTAAGACTCTTGTTATTTAGCTTCTGTGTGTTCAGTGAGCATTGATCTCTGGGATCACTGTACACGTGCATTCGGTGATCACGACTTATGAGTCAGGGTCCCCACAGAGCTGGTATCAGAGCCATCCTGACTGTAGGAAGCCCTTAGTTAGCATGGACGTTAGTTAGAATGAAAGCGTTTTCAAAACTACACCTAGCACCTATACTTAGGAGTTTCTGCACTTATAACCTCTTCTATTCTTCACATAGCACTCTACTGACTCTCCTCCCTTCAAACCTTTGTAGATGGCCATCGTACCCGAAGCCTTCCTGACATCCGGCTTTCCCCTACTCCTTGAGGATAGCCTGGAGAAGTGCCAGTTTTGCCAACCACGCATTTTCCTCTACCACAAGCACTGGGTCGATGCCGTCACGAAGGAGTATCACGTGGATGTGGTCGTGAAGGCAAACGACTCCCCGACTAGTTGGTTCTTTGAAGGACCACAGATGGAGACCATGGCACTCGCAGTCGAGACAGCTGCGCGCAAGGCACTCCTACACCTTCGAGATATCATTCCCGAGATGGCTGACGAGCCAGCTACTCGCTACCTACCTTTCAGAAAGGATGATCTTGGCAAGAGTTGGATGTTGATTCCATCCAAGGAGGATGGCACACCACTCAGGTTCTAGACCTACTTCAGCCTCTCTGCCGATAGTCTGGTTCACAACTTGATTAAGGAGTCCATGAAGCTTCGCGAGGAACTCCACCGCACTCGAGAGCTACTTCGTCAAGCCAAGACGAAGCCAGACAGGATCAAGAAGGATGGAGCCCCTGAGGGACGACCAGCTGTCGCTTATCGAGGAGGAGTACCCCTAGCTAGAGGTGCACCCACACGTCGTCATCGCATGAGTGCGAAGGAGTACCGTGAGCTCTTCACTGACCCACCGACGAAGCGTCGTCGGGATGGACCTCCTCGTTCTTTGACCCCTTCGACCGGAAACGATACCCGTTCAGATGATGAACAGGAGGAAGACCCAGAGGAGTGTGGCTATGAGACCGAGCACTCCACCACCTGAGTCCGAGAACCCCTAGGGTAGGATCAGTCATGTACCCCTCATGCGAAGTCGAGTCCGTGTAATGGTTCATATGAAACCATGTGTGCTTGTTGTTTGTTTTTGTTGTTTGTGTTCCGATGCAAGTCGCGCTTTTGCCTTAGGTAACGGGCAAGCGACTCCATCGTCTATCTTATCTAAATATATCTATCGGTCTTTCGACCTTCGTTTTACCATACTTGCACTATACCAACCCCCTTAGGCGCGCTTTCTCCAGTACTGCTTTCCCTCTCGTTTATCCCAGTTATTTGACTTGGCTGCTCCAAACAGGATGGTGACTCCAACCCGCAACAGCTTCTTCACCAACCCTGAAGCCGGCAACTCCAGCCAGCAACAGGGAGCTGGTGGGACTTCTCAGGCTGGAGGACACCAGGAGCAGCCACAAGGCGATATTCCCCCGCCACCACCTCCACCGGAGAACATGACCATAGCTCAGTTTCTCCAAGTTCTCCGGGAGGAATGCCAAGCCAACACTCCTGCCATCCAGCAGATGGCCCAAGTCCTTGTGAACAACCAGCAGCAAGGCAGGAACGACAATGGCCGCTCCACTCTGTCTGAGTTCATGAGGAATTCGTCCCCAACCTTCACCGAGACTGCTGAACCACTTGATGCCGATGACTGGATCCGCATCGTCGAGGACCTCCTTGCACTGGTCAATTGTAATGAGGATCGCGAGAAGGTGCTGTATGCCTCTCACTGCCTCGGAGGTACCGCCAGAGCTTGGTGGGATGGATTCAAGGTCATGCAAGGCGATCGTGTGATCACCTGGGATAACTTCAAGGAAGGATTCCGCACCGCCCACATTCCTTCTGGGATCATGGCTATCAAGAAGAGAGAATTTCGAGCGCTGAAGCAAGGAAGTGGCTCTGTCAAGGAGTATATGCAGAAGTTCAACCTGCTGTCAAGGTATGCACCTGAAGATGTCAACACGGAGGCTGCCAAGATAGAACGCTTCATGGAAGGACTTCAGCAGACCTTGCAGTATCAGCTCATTGTCTGCGACTGCCGGACCTTCTTCGACCTGGTGAACAAGGCCCTCATGCTGTAAGACAAGCGTCGTGCCATAGACGACACTCGCAAGCGCAAGATGATTAGCAAGGGTAGTTCCAGCAACCAGAAGCCTCGCCCCTGGCAGCCAAGCCAACCTATCAACCGCAGCAGGATAGACCTCCTGCACCTCGTCCGAGCTACCAGCCTTAGCAGTATGCCAATCCCAGGCCAGCCTACAACAACCCCAATAACAACAACGGCGGCAGGAACAACAACAACAACTATGGTCAAGTCACTTGCTTTGGGTGTGGTCAGCCTGGACACATCTCTAAGCAGTGCCCCAACCAGAAGCCAGATGCACCGCGCCCTAATGCGCCGAACCAAGGTCAAGGCCGTGGAGCACCACCAAGGAACCCAGCTCCCCGCAACCAGCCCAACAATGGCAAGGGTCGTGTGAATCACGTCACCGCTGACGAAGCCCAGGAAGACCCGGACGTCATACTGGGTACGTTCCTTGTCAACTCAACCCCAGCAACCGTACTGTTTGATTGTGGAGGTTCGCATTATTTTGTCACTCAAAAGTTTGCACTAGAGAGTGGCATGAAGCCTAAACCCCTGGGTAGTCGTGTGTTGATACAAACCCCGGGATCAGTTATGAAGTCCAGGATAGGTTGTAAAGGAGTTGAGATTAACATCAACGGGGTAGACTTCCTAGCAGACCTTATCATCTTGAAGTCGGAAGGCTTGGATGTGATCCTAGGCATGGACTGGCTAATCAAGAACCAAGGCTACTTGGACTGTGCCAAGAGGACTGTCACCATAACCAATAGCCAAGGAGTGGAAGTCAAGTATGTCCCCAGCTGTGCCTCCACTCAAGCCCCTTAGGTTAATTGTCTGTCGGGAATTGAGTTGGATCAAGTGCCAGTAGTATGTGAATACCCGGATGTATTTCCTGATGAGCTGCCCGGAATGCCTCCTGACCATGACATTGAGTTCATCATTGAGCTAATGCCCGGAGCAGGACCCATCTATAAGAAGCTCTATAGAATGGGATCCGAAGAGTTGGCTGAACTGAAGAAGCAACTGGCAGAGTAGCTCAGGAAAGGATTCATTCGCCCTAGTGCCTCTTCTAGGGGATCACCTGTTCTATTTGTGTCAAAGAGGGACGGGACCATCCGACTCTGTGTCGACTACCGTTCTCTCAATGAGGTCACGATAAAGAACAAGTACCCACTCCCCAAGATTGAAGACATGTTCGATCAGCTGAATGGAGCTAAGGTGTTTTCCAAGATCGACCTCTGGTCTGGGTACTACCAGTTGAAGATCAGGCCCCAAGACATTCCCAAGATGGCATTTGTAACCCGATATGGCCTGTATGAATACACAGTCATGTCATTCGGGTTGACCAATGCCCCTGCCTACTTCATGTACCTCATGAACAAAGTCTTCATGGAGTACTTGGATAAGTTTGTTGTCGTCTTCATTGATGACATACTCGTCTTCTCCAAGTCTGAAGAAGAGCATGAGCAACACTTGAGATTGGTCCTAGACAAGCTTCGAGAGCACCAGCTTTATGCCAAATTCAGCAAGTGTGAATTCTGGCTGCATGAAGTTGCATTCTTGGGTCATATGTTGACTGCAGAAGGATTGTCAGTGGATCCTGCCAAGATTGAAGCCGTAACAGAATGGCAATCCCCAACCAATGTGAAGGAAGTAAGAAGCTTCCCCAGACTCGCGGGATACTACCGAAGTTCATCGAAGGATTCTCGAGCATTGCCCGACCCATGACTTAGCTTTTGAAGAAGGACAAGAAGTTTGAATGGACACCGAAGTGTGAAGAAAGCTTCCAGGAGCTCAAGAAGAGATTGACCACAGCCCCAGTTTTGGCCACCCCCGATATTCACAACGAGTTTGTGATATATTGTGATGCATCGAGAACCGGGTTTGGAGGTGTCCTGATGCAAGAAGGCAAAGTTGTAGCATATCTGTCCAGACAGCTACGTCCTCATGAAGAGAACTACGCTACTCATGATCTTGAGTTGGCAGCCGTTGTTCATGCCTTGAAGACATGGCGACATTACCTTCTGGGGAAGCGATGTGAGATATACACAGACCACAAGAGTTTGAAGTATATTTTCACCCAAACGGAATTGAACATGAGGCAGCGAAGATGGTTGGAGTTGATCAAGGACTACAACCTGAGTGTTCAATACCACCCTGGAAAGGCTAACGTGGTAGCTGATGCCTTAAGCAGAAAGGCTTGTTCCTTGAATGCTATGATTAAGGAAAGGCTACCCGCCCTGTATGAAGAACTTGAAAGCTTCGGCTTGGAACTAGTTGCACCTGGATTCCTAGCCAGCCTTGAAGCAAAGCCTACCTTGATGGATGATATTAAGGAAGCTCAGAAGGGACACGAGAGCATCGAAGGCATCAAGAGGAAGATCAAGGCAGGAAAGGCTCCAGGATTCTCAGTGGATGAACAAGGAGTTGTATGGTTTGGGGAGCACATCTGCGTACCCAACAAAGTAGAGGTCAAGAACTTGATCTTGCAAGAAGCTCATGACACTCCGTATTCTATCCATCCTGGAGGAACCAAGATGTATCAAGACCTCAAGGCAAGATTCTGGTGGCATGGCATGAAACGGGAAATAGGCACCTTTGTTGCTAAGTGTGACATATGCCAGAGAGTCAAGGCTGAGCATCAGCGACCCGCTGGACTATTGCCACCTCTCAAGGTGCCTGAATGGAAGTGGGACAAAATCGGGATGGACTTCATCACCGGATTACCAAGGTCGAGCAAGGGACATGATTCTATTTGGGTCATTGTCGATCACCTGACCAAGGTAGCCCACTTCATTCCCGTCAAGACCACCTATGATGGAAGCCAGCTGGCAAACCTCTACATCAACCGCATCGTGAGTCTTCACGGAGTTCCAAAGGAGATCGTGTCAGATCGAGGAACCCAGTTTACCTCAAGATTCTGGAAGAAGTTCCAAGAAGCGATGGGAACCAAGCTCTCCTTCAGCACTGCTTTTCACCCCCAGACCGGTGGGCACACAGAGCGAGTAAATCAGATACTCGAGGGTATGCTCCGTGCCTGTGTATTGGCGTATGGAGCCAAGTGGGAAGATTGTCTACCATTCGCAGAGTTCTCCTACAACAACAGCTATCAGTCGAGTCTTCAGATGGCACCATTTGAGGTGTTGTATTGACGCAAGTGCCGTACTCCCCTCAACTGGTCGGAAACCGGAGAAGGGCTAGTCTTTGGGCCAGACATCCTCCGCGAAGCAGAAGAGCAAGTTCAACTTGTCCGAGAGCGCCTCGAGACCGCCAAGACAAGACAGAAGAGCTACGCCGACTCTTGCCGCCGAGAAGTGAGCTTCGACAATGGAGATCATGTCTATCTTCGAGTCACACCTCTTAAAGGAACCAAGCGTTTCCACGTCAAAGGAAAGCTTGCACCAAGATTCATCGGGCCTTTCAAGATCACCGCAAGGCGAGGAGAAGTTTCCTATCAACTAGAGCTACCTTCCGAGCTATCTGATGTGCACAATGTCTTTCACGTGTCACAGCTCCGGAAGTGTCTTCAAGTACCCAACCGCCCCGACCTCTACAAGGACATCGACCATCAAGCCATCGACCTTCAGCCAGACCTCACTTATCGTGAGAGACCAGTTCGCATTTTGGATGAAGCGGAGCGTTGCACCCGAAGATGCACCATCAAGTACTTCAAGGTCCAATGGAGCAACCACACTGAAGCTGAAGCAACCTGGGAGCGCGAAGACTATCTTAGATCTGAGTTCCCTTATCTCTTTAGCGCTTAGCCTAGGAATCTCGGGGACGAGATTCTTGTAAGGGGGGTAGGTCTGTCACACCCTGTGTTTGTATCACTTTTCTATGATTGGATTTACAAAATTTGGAACCAATTAAAACTTTTTCAGTGATTGTGCTTGTTTGCATTATTGCTTGTTTGGTTGTTTGTGTATGGCACTCTTAGGTTCTACTCCTCTCCATATTCATCTTCCTTGACCGAAACTTCTTGCCCAATGATCATGCCATGTGAATAGTACCCAAAACTATTTTTATCAAATATTATTTTGGCCAAAAAGGATTTATTCAAATTAGGTTTTCAAAAACCCCTGAGTTGAGGTTTGCACTGCAAGTCCTCAAATTGGGTGGATCCTTTTCCCCAAAGGCTTTACTTGGAACCTACTATATGTATGACTTCTCAAAACCACCAAACATTATTTTTAATGATTATTTTGCTATTCTATTTAAAGGCTTTTTCTTAAGGCCAGAAATGGTTTTTCATAGGGAAAAATTATTTAAATGTTTTAAAAATATTTGAGAAAATTTAGGGAAACTCAGTGGCATATATTTTCCATATATATGAGTTTCAACACATGGTCATGTTCAAAATAATGGGAAAAACCCCTCAAAACCCTTTCTGCCCAAATCAAGCTTTTGAAATATTTCTATAAGAAATATTCTCAATAAATTCTAGGAAAATTCTAGCAAGTCACAATTGTCATAGTTGATGAACTTGCAAAGTTTCATCTCAATCCCAATTGATTTGCTTCATCAAAATGTTCCAAAACCATTCCTGTCCAGAGCCAAATTTGAACAACTTTACATTGTGAAGTTTATTCCCTTGACCCCAAACTTTGTGGGAATGTGCTAAACCCCAAATAATGATACCACACCAAGTGGTGGATTTGTGGGAAGTGAAATGCATGCCTAGATCTACAGAAATCTGATTCTGTTGATTTCTAGGGTTTCACAAAGTTACATTGTGAACTTTCTTCAATCAAGCTCAAACTTGGTGATCAGCCCTATTTCTAATCACCATTTGCCCCTGTTAAATTTCTTGGCAAGCAAACCCCATTTGCTAAGCCAAACCATCATCAAACACTTTTGCTTATGCTATAAAAAGCCCTGTTTGACCCCCTTCCTCTATTCTCCTTAAGTCTAAATTTTTACCACAGCTTACTAACAGTGCACCTCACCTCCAGTAACTTTCTCTGGCCAGTACTCAATGGTTAAGTGGGGTAAAACCCCATTTTTACCCTCTGGATAGCCCATTTTTCCTCTCTCCCTCCACCTCTCTCCTACTCCCTTGACTTTCCAGGGAATCCAAGGGCACCTACACCTTGTTTATACCCCTATGGTGCTACTGGACTCAAGTGGCCGCACCCAAAACGCCAAAGGCAATGCCATGGCATGCCATTTGGGTGCTCTGGAGCGCGCTACAGTGCACCGCCGCACTGTAGCAGGAGCATCCCGAGGCTCCCGACCACATTGGGATGAGGGAAGCTATCCCCCGTGTCCCCCTCGGCGTCCGCAACCTCCCTCTCTGTCGCCCCCTCCTCCTTCTCCCTCCTGCTGCCCCACCTCGCACGCGCATCAGCCGCCCGAAGAGCTCCAATGGGTGATGTTGCACGCGCGAGCCTCTGGCCCCCTCTAGCTGCCCCTCTTCCTATCCGCGGGCACGGACCAAGTCCAGGACCACTGCAGACACAGCCCAGGGCATCCCCGTGGCTTGTGGCGTCGCCCTTGACCTCGCCGTGCTCCCTGTCCACAGCAGGGACCGACCGCCCCTATAAGAGGAGTCCCCGAGCCTCCTATTGCTCCTCCCTCGCCCCCTCGACCACCTAATCGTACTCCGGCACCAGCCACTCCCCCTCCAAACCCCCCCAGAGCACGGATCGGACCAGAGCCCGCCGCTTCGGGGCCTCCACCGTCCGGCCTGGGTAAGCCCCCTCTGCCTCCCTCCTCGCTCGATCTGGAACCGCAATCCCCCTCTAATGCGTTTCCCCTTTCCTATCGTGCTCTTATCTGCAGGAATCATCGGCGGCGACCTTTTCCCGAGCCTCTCCGCCGCGGCCACCTCGTCGCCGGCGACCGGCTGCCCCTCTTCGTCCAACTCCTCCTCCACCGTGACGGCGACAACCCCTGGAGCTCATTCCCGCGCGCTCCGCCCCTCGCCGCCGCCGGTAGCCTCGCCGGTGAGCTCCCCCACTCCCTGTCGCGAGGTGAGCGATGACAGGTGGAGCCCACCTGTCATACCCTCACCCTCCCCCCTCTCGCTGCCAAGCATGGCCCGCGGGCAGGTTCAAAAATGAACCTGCCGCGCACGCTGTTTCGTCCTGGGCCGAATTCCCCCTGGGCCACTTCAGCTGCGGCCGTTTTGGCCCAAGCGCTCTGTTGCTTTTTCTTTTTCTTTATTTCTGGCATCTTGCAAAAATTCCACTGGTCAAAATAAAATTCCGATGCCAAATGTTTCTCCACCACAAATCTTGTAATATTCTGTAGAATTTTACAGTGCCATTTGTGTCATTTTGTGAAAACCTTTTGTCTACTGTTTTATTTTAAAACCTCTTTTAGGCATTTTTAGCCTCTGTTTTAAATAGTTTGAAAATCCTTTTTAACTACAAAACCCTAGACAAATATTCTTGGAATAGTTTGTAGTATTTATCAGAGTAGAGTAGCATTTTAGAAGTAGAGTTTGTGCTCTGTTCTTGTGTGATGCTTATTTTTGCCCGTTTATTCCGCGACGATAGATTGCGTTGTTGACGAGGGGATTGGACACGAAGACTTTGAAGACCCCGAAGACTTTGTTTAGCCAGGCAAGCAGCCCTTTGACCATGACTATGAACCCTTTTAATTGCATGGCATATAGCACTTATTTTCGTTATGTTGATCATGTGGGTGAGGTGTTTCCCCTCCTTTGGTGGGGTGCCTCAAATACTTTCTTGTTGATACTTGCATCGTGCATGACCCTACCTCCTTAAGAGGGTTGTGCGGGTGGGAGTTGTTAGGTTGCTACTAGTTGCTACGCAAGTGGGATGGGAATATGCATGGTGACGGAAACATCATGTTTTCAAAGACTTTTCGAAAACCCCGTCGGGTGCCACTAATGCCCGAGGGAGATGTTGATGAGCTAGGTAACCACTTGATAAAGAAGTGGTGTACCGGAGCAAGTGAGTGTGTGTGTTTTCGAAAACGGGTTAGATTTAAGATTTGTCGACCGTCCCAACCTTACATGCACAACCATGATACCCCTTATGGGACGGGGCTTTGTTGATTACCTTGGTGGGTACTAGCATAGAGCCCGCATTACTAGTGGCGGGAGTGAAGTGGTCACTCTCGATACAGGGTCGTACCAGAATGGACGATCATGCATTGTCTTCACAGGCACCGGGCACACCGTTGCGTGCCCTCATGGATGATACGTGTGATGTATATCATGAGGGATTGCACCAACGAGTGGACTCTTTGTTTAGTATCGTTAGGGGAAAGGCATTGTTCGGGTGCTTACCTCGAGTATGTAATATACCGCGAGTCGTGGATGACACGGAAGTTCCCCGAGTCTTGTGGGTAAAGTGTGCAACCTCTACAGAGTGTAAAACTAATCGAATAGCTGTGTCCACGGTCAAGGACAGTTGGGTGGTGCTGCTTAAACTATGTCCTGGGTTTTCATAAACTCGGTGTGAGTGTGTTGGTGATAAAGGTGATACTTGAGCTAAGTCCGATGACTTGGCATGATGATGAACATGAGATGTTCAACCCCTGCTTATGATGATAGCTATGACTCGTTCACATGAACATATGTCTACGTTTGATGCATGCTTACTTAAGTTACTTGATCATGTCATTGCACTCAAAATTAGCTTTCTGCAAAACTTACCTACTTAGTGCTATATCATGCATTGTTATACCTTGTTCCACCACTTGGGTTGCTTGCGAGTACATTCAAAGTACACATTGGCTTGCCACTGGTTATTTAATTGGCCATGCATGGAAGAGCAGGAATATGGCGAAGAGTTCGTTGGTGACGAACATGCGAACTAGGACGCTTCCCAGTCAGAATGCCTGTAGGTTTAAGGCAGATGCAATGGGTTCACGCTTTCGATCAAGATTTCCGCCGCTTGTTATGTTTAAGTGTTTGGCCCTTGTGTCCCTATCTATGTATGACTAGACCTTCATGGTCTTTATTTGTGTAAGACGCTAAATGTGGATGTAAGACTCTTGTTATTCAGCTTCTATGTGTTCAGTGAGCATTGAACTCTGGGATCACTGTACACGTGCATTCGGTGATCACGACTTTTGAGTCGGGGTCCCCACACTATGTGTTCGATGGATGTTGTTTGATTTAAATATATGCCTTGAGTATTAGCAATCATAAAAGACTATATGATAATTGAGTATGTGGAGCTCTTACTAGACTTGATGATGCGTTGAAATTGTTTGGTGACCAAGAACATAGATTGTTAAGTTTCAAGTGAATGAATTGTTTGAACCATGACATATGAATTGATTGCTACTCAATCATGATGATTTTTATGAGAAAAATCTGCTGGTTTTGATGCTAGAAAAGTGGCTAAAATTATCCTTGATCAATATTATACATTATCCTGGCATTCACACTTCATAAATTATTTCTTTTATCATTTACCTACTTGAGGACGAGTAGGAATTAAGCTTGGGGATGCTGATACGTCTCCAACGTATCAATAATTTATGAAGTATTCATGCCATATTCACATATGATTACAATACATTTATATGGTTTTGATGCACTTTATATGATTTATTTAGAACTAACCTGGACTGACGCTGTTTTTAGTAGAATTACTGTGGTGTTGTTTTTGTGCAGAAAATGAAAGTTCTCGGAATCGCCCGGAACTTTTTTATGATTTTTTCAGGAGACAATAAGAAATACTGGAGCGAAGAACCACCGGAGGGGAGCCAGCCGTGGGGTACAAGCCATCAGGGCGCGCCCCCCTAGGTCGTGCCCTGATATGCGATGGGGCCCACGAGGCTTCGTTGCGTGTGATTCCAACGCTGAAAAATCCTATAAATCCCAGAAACCCTGAAAATAAACACAGACTCTCTGTATCGATGAAAAACCAATCTAGAGACGTTCCAGTACCCTGCCAGAGAGGGGAAACCATCACCGGTGGCCACCTCCATCATCCCGGCGGAGGCCATGACGAGGAGGGAGTAGTTCACCCTCGGGGCTAAGGGTATGTACCAGTACCTATGTGTTCAATCTCTCTCTCTCTCTCGTGTTCTTGAGATGTCACGATCTTGATGTATCATGGGCTTTGTTAATATAGTTGGATCATATGATGTTACTCCCTTGGTATCATGTTGTGATGAATTGAATCTTTCCTAGTAAGGATGAAATAATTGGTCTTGCTTCTATTGTGGTGCCTCCTACTGATCCATTAGAAAAATATTTGCTTGACCATGAAAATGATATGCACTTGCGTGAAAGAAATGAAATAGATCAAATTTTCTTTGAACAACAACCTCTCCTGGAACACAATTTGCCTATTGAAACTCTTGGAGGTCCTCCTCCACCTAAAGGTGATCCTGTGTTTGAATTAAAGCAATTGCTTGACACTTTGAAGTATGCTTATCTTGATGACAAAAAGATATATCATGTTATTATTAGTGCTAACCTTTCAGAACATGAAGTAGAAAGATTATTAAAAGTTCTAAGGAAGCATCGGGCTGCTATTGGATATACTCTTGATGATCTTAAGGGCATTAGTCCCACTCTATGTCAGCACAAGATTAATATGGAACCTGATGCTAAACCCGTTGTAGATCATCAACGACGATTAAATCCTAAGATGAAAGAAGTGGTAAGAGCTGAAATATTAAAGCTTCTGGAAGCAGGTATAATCTATCCCATAGTTGATAGTAGATGGGTAAGTCATGTTCATTGTGTCCCTAAGAAAGGAGGTATAACCATTGTTCCTAATGATAAAAATGAACTCATTCCACAAAGAATTGTCACTGGCTATAGAATGGTAATTGACTTTAGAAAGTTAAATAAAGCTACTAGACAAGATCATTACCCTCTTCCTTTCATTGATCAAATGCTAGAAAGATTATCTAAGCGCACACACTTTTGTTTTTTGGATGGATATTCTGGTTTCTCTCAAATACCTGTGTCACAATCTGATCAAGAGAAAACCACCTGTACTTGCCCTTTTGGAACCTATGTTTATAGACGTATGCCTTTTGGTTTATGAAATACACCTGCTACCTTTCAAAGATGTATGACTGCTATATTCTCTGATTTTTGTGAAAATATTGTGGAGGTTTTCATCGATGATTTTTTTCATTTACGAAACTTCTTTTGATGATTGCTTAAGCTACCTTGATCGAGTTTTGCAGAGATGTGAACAAACTAATCTTGTCTTGAATTGGGAGAAGTGCCACTTTATGGTTAATGAAGGCATTGTTTTGGGGCATAAAATATCTGAACAAGGTATTGCGGGGGATAAAGCTAAAGTTGATGCAATTGAGAAAACGCCATGTCCTAAAGATATTAAAGGTATTCGCAGTTTCCTTGGTCATGCTGGTTTCTATAGAAGATTCATTAAAGACTTCTCTAAAATTTCTTGGCCTCTTACTAATCTTTTGAAAAAGGATATTCCTTTCGTTTTTGATGATGATTGTGTGGAAGCCTTTAAAAGACTCAAGAAAGCCTTAACCTCTGCACCTATCGTTCAACCACCTGATTGGAACTTGCCTTTTGAAATTATGTGTGACGCTAGTGATTATGATGTTGGTGTTGTGCTAGGACAAAGAGTTGATAAGAAATTGAATGTTATCCATTATGCTAGTAAAACTCTAGACAGTGCCCAACGAAATTATGCTACTACTGAAAAAGAATTTTTAGCAGTTGTGTTTGCCTGTGATAAATTTAGATCCTATATTGTTGACTCCAAGGTTATTGTTCACACCGATCATGTTGCTATAATATATCTTATGGAAAAGAAAGATAATAAACCTAGACTCATTAGGTGGGTTCTCTTGCTTCAAGAAATTGACTTACATATCGTTGATAGGAAAGGAGCTGAGAACACCGTAGCTGATAACTTGTCTAGGTTAGAAAATATTCTTGATGACCCACTACCTGTTGATGATAGTTTCCCTGATGAATACTTAGCTGCAATAAGTGTTTCTCAAAATATTCCTTGGTATGCTGATTATGCTAACTACATTGTTGCTAAATATATACCACCTAGCTTCACATAACAACAAAAGAAAAAATTCTTCTATGACTTAAGACATTACTGTTGGGATGACCCACATCTTTATAAAGGAGTAGATGGTATTATTAGACGTTGTGTACCTGAGCATGAACATGAACAAATCCTACGGAAATGTCATTCCGAAGCTTATGGAGGACATCATGCGGGAGATAGAACTGCTCACAAGGTATTGCAATCTGGTTTTTATTGGCCTACTCTCTTCAAGGATGCCCGTAAGTTTGTCTTGTCTTGTGATGAATGTCAAAGAATTGGTAATATAGGTCAGCGTCATGAAATGCCTTTGAATTATTCACTTGTTATTGAACCTTTTGACATTTTGGGTTTTGATTATATGGGGCCTTTTCCTTCCTCTAACGGGTACACTCATATTTTGGTTGCTGTTGATTATGTCACTATGTGGGTAGAAGCTATTCCAACTAGTAGTGTTGATCACCACACCTCCATTAAAATGCTTAAAGAGGTTATCTTCCCGAGGTTTGGAGTCCCTAGATACTTAATGACTGATGGTGGTTCACACTTTATTCATGGTGCTTTCCGGAAGATGCTTGCTAAATATGATGTTAACCATAGAATTGCATCACCCTATCATCCTCAATCTAGTGGTCAAGTTGAACTTAGCAATAGAGAAATAAAATTAATATTACAAAAAACTGTCAATAGGTCTCGTAAGAATTGGTCTAAGAAATTAGATGATGCACTTTGGGCCTATAGAATAGCTTATAAAAATCCTGTGGGTATGTCTCCATACAAAATGGTATATGGAAAATCTTGTCATTTGCGTCTAGAATTAGAACATAAAGCATTTTGGGCAATTAAAGAACTCAACTATGATTTCAAACATGCCGGTGTGAAGAGGCTATTTGATATTAGCTGACTAGCTGAATGGAGAACCCAAGCCTATGAAAATGCCAAACTATTCAAAGAAAAAGTTAAAAGATGGCATCACAAAACAATCCAAAAGCGGGAATTCAAAATAGGAGATTATGTTCTTTTGTTCAACTCTCGTTTAAGATTTTTTGCAGGTAAGGTCCTCTCCAAATGGGAAGGACCATATATTATCGAAGAGGTTTATCGTTGGAGCTATCAAGATTAATAATGACGAAGGTACTAACACGAAGGTGGTCAATGGACAAAGAATTAAGCACTATATCTCAGGTACGCCTATTAACGTTGAAAGCAATGTTATCTAAACCATGACACCGGAGGAACCCTAAACCCTAATTCTAAAAAATAGGAGGCACGTGATACGGTAAGTAAACGAACCCCAAAAAATCCACAAAAATGTTTTTTTTTAGTTTTGGAATATTAGAAAATTTTGGAAATAAAGAAATAAACCGAAAGGTGAGCACGATACACGAGGGCGCGCCAGGCCCCCCTAGGCACGGCCTTGTGGGTTGTGCCTAGCGCGGACACCTTCCCGACTCCGTTTTCCTTCCATGTGCTTGTTTTCCAAGAATAAAAATTCTCTATATATACCCCTGACTGTTTTGACGACCGCATCGCAGAAAAATCCTCTGTTCTTGTTTCTTGATGTTTTCTCATCAGATCTAGATCTCCATGGCTCAACCCGTACTTGTCGAAAGTGATGAAGCACCCTCAAGCCATTGAGATGCGTGAGGGGGTGCTCCACGTACGCGATGTTCAGGGACCCAAGAAGACCGGAACCGTGGAGGCTAGGCTCGAGGCGGTGGAACAGGAAATCTTCAAGTGCCAGAAGATGGTGGAGCATGGACTTAGTGCCAATCACTCCATGATCACGGAATTCACCCGTGATCAGATGGTTGATGGCCGGTCTATGAAGGAAATCATCTCCACCCTCAACGAGCAAATTAATTTTCTGTAGAGCCAAGTTTATGATCTTCAAAACCAAGTTTTTCAGTATGAAGCAAGATTTAAAGGTATGAGTTTAGCTGCCAGTTGCAGGAATTAGGGGACTGTTGCGTCAACTTTTGATGGGGAGCCCTTGCCCTGGAAGCTGGAGGACAGGCCTACCACATCATCACCGCCACCTTCTTCATCACCACCACCAAAGGACACTTGAGCACACGGGTATGGGCACTCTCCTTGACTTGAGCCAAGGTTGGGGGAGGTGCACCGGTATCGTATCACCATCACTTTTATTCACCTTTACCTATTTTAGTTCGATCTTTAGTTTCACTTTGCTTTAGTTGAATAAAAGTTTAGCATGATCTATTTGCGTGTGTTAGTTTCGTGGCCTATCTATCTATGTAATCGAGTGAGAGTTATATAATAAAGTTTAGTTTGAGTTTTTGCCTCTCTACTTTCTAGTTGCAATCAAAATAAAAGAAAAGAGAAATAAATGAAAAAAATCATATGCTAATCTTATGGTGAGTAATGACATCACATAAGGAAAAGTATAAGTAGTAAAATTTATTGGAGATTGACAAACATAGCATTGGTCAATGATGCAATTCATGAAAGAATTAATAAGGGAAGAGCAGATTCACATGCAAATACACCATCTTTGACATCTTTTATGATTCTGAGCCCCCATCAAATATTATATGTCAAATTTGTTGACGTTGGGCAAGGAAGACAACGTAATGATTTATGTTTGTTCATATCCACATAGAAGTTATATTGTCATAGATCCTTCAACATGTGGTGCTTGCTCAATATCTTTGCTAGCCAAAAATTCCGCACTAAGTAGAGATACTACTTGTGCATCCAAAAACCCAAAGCCAAATTCATTCTAGGAGAGTCCACCATACCTACCTACGAATCGAGTAAGATCCTTCAAGTAAGTTGTCATCGGTGCAATAAGGCAATAAAAATGGCTTCTAAAAGTGTTTTGATCAATTAGTGTAAGAGAAAATTAAGTGCTATACGAACTTATGATGGCAAAGTAATAAAAGCGACGGACTTCATAATAAAGGCTGCTATCATAGGAGGCAATATAGCGTGACGTTGTTTTACATTAAGGGATTGGGCATACAAACCAAAAAGCGCATGACAACCTCTGCTTCCCTCTGCGAAGGGACTATCTTTTACTTTTATGTATTTACTTTTATGCAAGAGTCAAATTATTCTTCCCTATTCCTTTTTTATTTTTTCCTTTTGCAAGCATCATGTGGTGAGGAAATATCTAGGAACATATATCCAGTTGGATATGAGTGGCCATGAGTTATTATTGCTGACATCACCCTAGAGGTGAATACGTTGGGAGGCGAAACTATAAGCCCCTATCTTCCTATGTCTCCGGTTGAAACTTTTTGCTCATGGGTATGCCGTGAGTGTTAGCAATCATAGAAGACTAAATGATGGTTGAGTATGTGGACTTGCCAAAAGGCTCCGACATGAGACCCTTCCTGAAAATATGATGAATTGTAGTTGCAAAGTTGACTGAGAACATAGTTTGTTGGTTTTGAATAAGGTTTATGCTTCATACTTCTTTGTTGTGATGAATTGTTACTTGTTTGTGAGAAGTTATATGATGAAAGTATGTGAATAATTTTTATGTTAGAGTTTGTTGCTGTTATGATAATAAGCATGATGCTACTATGTCTGTATTATGTTTTTGGCGACACCTCTCTCTCAAACCATGTGGACATGCTTTTCAATATCGACTTCGCTTGAGGACAAGCAGGGTCTAAGCTTGGGGGAGTTGATACGTCCATTTTGAATCATGATTTCCTACTGTTATTTATTATGTTTTGTTGAATAATACTGCTTTAGGGTGTGATTCTAATGCCTTTTCTCTCATCATATGCAAGGTTTACACAAAGAGGGGAATACCGGCAGCTGGAATTCTGGACCTGAAAAAAGCACATCAGAGATACCTATTCTGCACAACTCCAATGAAGCTGAAACTTTACGGAGATTATTTTTGGAATTAATAAAAAATACTGAATCGAAGAACTACCGGAGAGGGCCACCCTTGTGGGCACAAGACACCAGGGTGCGCCCTGGCATGCCCTGGTGGGTTGTGCC
Source organism: Elymus sibiricus (assembly GCA_039707655.1). Taxonomy (NCBI): domain Eukaryota; kingdom Viridiplantae; phylum Streptophyta; class Magnoliopsida; order Poales; family Poaceae; genus Elymus; species Elymus sibiricus. Next base: position 210,611,020 of record CM077665.1, on the reverse strand, counting down.
CTACTCGGCCCGCCTTCGGTGCCCATCTTCTAGTATACAATCACTTTTGACCTAGAAAAAATCAGAGGAGGACTTTCGGGACAAAGCGCCGCCGCCTCAAGGTGGAACTTGGGCAGGAGCACTTTTTCCCTCCCACGGAGCGATTCCGCCGGGGGAACTCCCCTCTCGGAGGGGGAAATCGAAGCCATCGTCATCACCAACACCCCTCTCATCTTTGGGAGGCCAATTTCATCAACATCTTCAACATCACCATCTCCTCTCAAACCCTGGTTCATCTCTTGTGTTCAATCTTTGTACCGGAACCTCAGATTGGTACCTGTGGGTGACTAGTAGTGTAGATTACCTTGCGTAGTTGATTACTATATGGTTTATTTGGTGGAAGATTATATGTTCAGATATATTATGCTATTCAATACCCCTCTGATGTTGAGCATGCTTATTATTTGTGAGTAGTTATCTTTGTTCTTGAGGTCACGGGAGATGTCATGTTGCAAGTAATCATGTGAATTTGATATATGTTCGATATTTTGATGATATGTATGTTGTGATTCCCTTAGTAATGTCATGTGAACGTCGACTACATGACACTTCACCATTCATGGGCCTAAGGGAATGCATTGTGGAGTAGTTATTAGATGATGGGTTGCTAGAGTGACAGAAGCTTAAACCCTAGTTTATGCGCTACTTCGTAAGGGGCTGATTTGGATCCAAACGTTCAATGCTATGGTTAGATTATATCTTAATACGTTTCTCATAGTTGCGGATGCTTGCGAGGGGGTTAATCATAAGTGGGAGGTTGTTCAAAAAAGAACAGCACCCAAGCACCGGTCCACCCACATATCAAATTATCAAAGTAGCGAACACGAATCAATCCAACATGATAAAAGTGACTAGATGAAATTCCCGTGTACCCTCAAGAACAATTTGCCTATTACTAGAGACTGTTCTAGCCTGTCCTTTGCCACAAAAGGATTGGGGTACCTGGATGCACTTTATTTACTGTTATCGTTACTTGCTTGTTACCAATTATCTTGCTATCAAACTATCTGTTACCTACAATTTCCGTGCTTGCAGAAATTACCTTGCTGAAAACCGCTTGTCATTTCCTTCTGCTCCTCATTGGGTTCGACACTCTTACTTATTGAAAGGACTATGATTGATACCCTATAATTGTGGTTCATCACTTGTCTGGATTGCTTGAGGATGAGAGTGAGTAAAAGGGTGGGTTCTGGTTAACTGGGTCGATCTGATTCTATTGCGGCAGCCTGCCCTATCTTATACGGGCCCTGGTCCTCTTCCCCTGAAAACACAAGCAGGGAAGGGTCACCACAATGGCCAGTTTGAAGGGGGGCAAGACTGCAGCTTATCTTGACAAAAGTAGTCTTCGCCTGCAAAAGCCTCCTGCCATGAAGCACCGGTGGGCTTGGGGATGACCTCCATCCTGGTGAGCCCACAACCTCAGTCTTCTTGCACCAAAAGGGAAACCTTTGGAGATCGCTTTTGGAATCGGAGAGCTGCCCTGCTCCATTAGCACCAAAGAGGAAAACCTCTCCATCTGTGCCTGCTGGCATGGCTCATGGCTCCGCTCGGCGCTGCGCGCGGCACCCACGTGAGGATGCTAGACCGCACGACCCTGCCGGGCGACCCTTGATTAGCTTGCCCCGCGAGGACCTCGGAGGCAGTCTCTGGAGGCGTCCTCGCGGGGGCTTCGCGAGGCTCCTGACGGTGCCTACTAGCACGTGCCTCGCGAGGGTCTTGCTCGTGAACTCCAATGGTGGGCCGTGCATGGCCCGTGGCATGCGTCGCGTCCCTGGCCGCAGGCACACAGGCCTGGGTACCCCCAGTCCCCCGGGCCCGACAGTAGCCCCCGGGCCCGCGGCATGCATGATTCCGCCAGTGGGTGAAACGGTGCGGACCCCAACCGCCTGCGGGTCAGGCGCGACGCGTCAAGAAGGAAGACTCTGGCTAGGCGTAGGCGTCGCCAGAATCGGAGTCCTAGAGGCGGCACTGCTCGGGCCAGGTCCTTCCTCTTTTGCTTTTCATTCCTGCAATGAACCATGCTGGCCCCGCGGGGGCATGTAAGAAGAATTATGGCCCTTGCGCCTTATGTTTATTGTTGTTCTGGTTGAAAATGAGTTCGTTCTTAGCAGTTCTCGTTAGGCTTGTCCCCTTATCTATGATCGCCATAATGCTCTGCATCGCTAGGACCCAGCCCCCTTGCAGGACTCAGCCGTCGCTGGTATGCCATGTCCTGATGCCTGGAAAAGGCCTGGAGGTGAGGGGTCCGAACTCCGGTAAGAGCTCCCGAGGCGTGATGCTCAGGAGGTCCCCCTTCATGCGCAAGCGTCTCATGCCAGAGAAGAGGCTTCCGCCCGGAGCGAGGTTATGGGAAGAAGGAACATTACCGAAGATGACTGAGCCATGGGGGGCAGTTAACTTAAATTTTTGGAATGCGTCGCGAGGCGGCCGCGGCCTGCGAGAAGTTCACGTGGCTTGAGGGTGCGTCTTGCCAAAGTTCACCTCCTTATCCCATCTTCTATCCTGCGACGTATCAATGTAAGCCCCGCGAGGGTTGCGTGAAAAATTGTTGCCCTTTGCAACCAATGTCTTTGTAGTTTGAACCATGTGTCCACTTGTGATGTCCCCTCGCTGGGTTCTCCCCTTTTCCCTTGTTTTCCTTCGTGCTCTGTGTCATCGGAACCCAGCCGCCGAGCGAGCCTCAGCCGTCGCTGGTATATCAGGTCGCGATGCCTGGGACAAGGCGAGGAGGTGAGGGGCTCCGGAAGCTAGTGAGGGTTCCTGTGGCGCGATGCTCAAGGACCCCCCGTGACGCGCAAGCGGCCCGCGTGAGGGAAAACACTGGCAATGGCGAGGCAGCCCCGGGGGGGGAGGGGGTTCTCATACTTAGCTCTTTGCAACGCCAAGTGGTTGTCACTTGCCAGGCGCACCTTGTGAGGCCCCTCTAGTGATCCGTCCCAAGGAAAAATCCTGCGCACAAAAGCTTTATTTCAAACGACGAGCGCTCGCTAGCTTGCACTTGGGTGTCACGTGAGGACACCAGTCACCAAGTGCCTTGGTGGGGTGACGTGCACGGGAGCAGGCCCGCGAGCCAGAGCACAGTCCCATGGGTTTGTCAACGCTGCTGGGACTAAGCCGAGTAGAGGCACCGTGTCCAGCCCCCGCTCGCGTGAGGCTCAAGGGGAAGCTGGCGAGCGCGTGCTGCGAAAGAAGGCCAGCAGCTGCCGTGTCAGGCATGATTCACCCTGAGGTCGGTGCGGCCTGTGGGGCGCTCTCAGTTGACTATCCACCAGCGCGGAGCATGGGGCTTCCACTTGGGCGTGGGCATGATCATAGTTTGATCGCTCCAACAGCGCGTGGCATGGGGCTTCCACTTGGGCGTGGGCATGATCGCGGTTCGATCGTTCCGCCAGCACGGAGCATGGGGCATCCACTTGGGCATGGGCATGGTCGCGATTCAACCATTCCGCCAGCGTGGAGCATGGGGCTTCCACTTGGGCATGGGCATGATCGCGATTCAACCATTCCGCCAGGGCGGAGCATGGGGCTTCCACTTGGGCGTGGGCGGGTGTCCTCCCGAGGCCAAGGGGTAGCGCACCGGTAGGCTCCGGGGCGTGTACAACCCCACCTCATTCTTACATGAGAGGGTCACGGGTGGCGCTTGCGAAAGTTTCGGGTGCTCCAGGCAAAGGGCTCAGGAGCTCCCTCCTCAACCCTCAGGCGATCTGCGCCTAGCTTTTGGCGCATATGTGTGCTTATGTAACCTATGGATAGGGCGACACATGCCGGACGGCCGCTGGCGCATGGCGCCCGAGGTGGTGAATGTCGGAATCCGGGCTCCGGGGACCCAAGAGAGGTTCGAACTCTGGGTGTGCTAGCTCTCCAACCCTGCTCTCTCTTTCTCACCTACGGTGACGCTCCGGCGTGCTTGAGCTTGGGGGGAAGAACAATGAGCACGGTGGTTTACCTAGGTTCGGGCCGCCTCGCGGTGTAAAACCATACTCCTGCTTGTCTGTATTTCTTAGACGGTGCGAGTCAATCCAGAGGGGGTCGATGCCCTGCTCCTTTTATCCTGGCTTTGGTCCTCTTCCCCCGAAAATTTCAGGCGGGAAGGGTTGCCACAAGCGCCAGTTTTAAGGGGGACAAGACTGCAGACTATCCTGACTAAAGTGGTCTTCGCCTGCAAAAGGCTCCTATCGTGACGCGCTGGTGGGCTCAGGGATGACCTCCGTCCTGGCGAGCCCCCAGCCTCGCCCTTCTTACACCAAACGGGAAACCTGTGGGCGTTACTTTGGGAACCGGCGCGCAGGCCCAGCTCCCTTAGCACCAAAGGGGAAAGTCTCCCCATCCAAGCATCCTGGGGCGGCTCCCAGCGCCGCTTGGCGCGGCGTGTGTCACCCACGTGAAGGGGCAGGACAACAAGGTCCCGTTAAGCCACTTTCGGCCTACTCGCCCCGCGAAGCCCCCATTGGGTGACCCCGGGAGGCGGCTTCGCGAGGGTGTCCTGATACGTGTCCAATGTATCTATAATTTTTGATTGTTCCATGCTGACATATTATCATTCTAGGATACTTTTTGGGTATTTATTTACCAATTTATAATATTTTTGCGCACTAACCTATTGACCCAGTGCCCAGTGCCAGTTCCTGTTTTCTGCGTGTTTTTGCCTTTTCAGAGTTACAATACTAAACGGAGTCCAATTGCCACGAAACTTTTTGGTGAATTTTTCTGGACCAATACAAGACCTAGAAGCTTCGGAGGAGCGCAAGGAGATGCACCAGGGGCTCACAAGCCATCTGGCCGTGCCCAGAGGGGGGGGCATGGCCAGATATGTTGTGGGCCCCTGGAGCCTCTCCCAACGTCGTTCTCTGGCCTATAAATTCACATCTACCCTAAAAACACCAGAAGTGCTCCCGAAACACTTTTTCTATCGCCACAAGTCTCTGTTTCGACGAGAGGCCATCTACACCTCCGTTCCGGCACCCTGCTGGAGGGGAGATCGATCACGGAGGGCCTCTTCATCAACTTTGCTGCCCTCACCATGATGTGTGAGTAGTTCACCACATCCTTACGGGTCCGTAGGTAGTACCTAGATGGCAATCTCTCTCTCTCTCTTGATCTTCAATACAATGTTTATCGCATCTTTGCCTTGATCTATCCGATGTAATCCCTTTGTATGGTGTGTTTGGTGGGATCTGATGAATTGTGAGTTTATGTTCATATTATTCATGAAATATATTTGTGTCAAACCTGATTACTATGATTCTTATTTGCATGATCATCATAGTTCTTAATGCTCTCCGATCTATTGAGATAGTTTGGCCAACTAGATTGATATTTCTTCGGTGGGAGTGGTGCATTGTAGTAGGTTCAACCTGACGAGTTTCTATACCCCAGTGACAGAAGGGGACGAGTTGCGTCTTTGTGTTGTTGCTACTAAGGATAAAACGATGGGGTTTATTCATATTAGTTGAGTTTACTTTGTCTACATCATGTCATTGTTCTCCAAGCATTACTCCGTTTGTCATGAACTTAATACGTAGAGAGGCAAGCATAGAAGCGCTCTTCAAGTGGAGTAATAGTAGTAGGTGTAGGCAGGAGTCGACATATTTTCCTATGGATGTGATGCCTATATATACATGATCATTGCCGTGAACATCGCATAATTATTTGCTTTTCTATCAATTGCCAAACAGAAATTTGTTTACCCACCGTATGCTTTGCTTATGAGAGATGCCACTAGAGAACTCAACGGCCCATGGGTCTATTCACCTATATATTCATGAACACTATCATTACCTTGCTGTTATTTATTACCTTTTATTTTATTTTGCACTTTACTATTATCTACAATTATCTACACAACTCACTTGCTTGCAAATAACGTGATCAAGTGGATTGACAACCCTCTTGACGGCGTTGGGTTCAAGTTGTTTGCTCTTTTGTGTGCAGCCGCTAAAGATGGTTGAGGATTGGTATTCCTATTGGTTTGATAAACCTTGGTTTCATAACTAAGGGAAATACTTACCCACTTTGTGCTGGGATTACCCGTTCCTCTTGATGGAAAACCCAATGCAGATCACGAGTATCAGGAAGGATTTCTCGCACCGTTGCCGGGGAATACCATCGCCAACTATCAAGTAACTTCGCACAAAATTTCATTCACTTGTTCTTCTTTTTATTTGCTGTTATATTTAGTTTATCTCATAAAAATCAAAAATACAAAAATATTTACCTTTGCTAGTTACTAGTTTGGTTCTAGTTTGCTTTACTTGCTGGTTTACTTGCCTTGCTTGTTCTGCTTGCGTGGTCACCATGTCTCAAGATTGTACCAAGTTGTGTGATTTCTCGAATACTAATAATAATGATTTTATTAGTACTCCTATACCACCCGCCACTAGTGCGGAGGCATTTGATATTATTGCTGCATTGCTCAATCTTGTCATGAAAGATCAATTTTCGGGAAGTCCTAATGAGGATCCTGCATCACATCTTAATACCTTTGTTGAATTATGTGATATGCAAAACAAAAAGGATATGGATATTGATATTGTGAAATTAAAATTATTTCCCTTTTCATTTAGAGACAAAGCTAAGGCTTGGTTTTCATCTTTACCTCGTAATAGTATTGGAACGTGGGATACGTGTAAAGATGCTTTTATTGCCAAGTATTTTCCTCCTGCTAAGATTATCTCCATTAGAAATCAAATAATGAGTTTTAAACAGCAAGATCAAGAACATCTTGCTCAATCTTGGGAGAGAATTAAATTGATGATAAGAAATTGTCCAACTCATGGCTTAAACTTGTGGATGATTATCCAAAATTTCTATGCTGGACAAAACTTTGTGTCAAGAAATCTTCTAGATTCTGACGCAGGTGGTACCTTCAGGGATGTGACCTTAGGAGAGGCCACTAAACTTCGGGAAAAAATTATGACAAATTGTTCTCAATGGCATACCGAAAGAGCTCCAACTGGTAAGAAGGTAAATTCTGTTGAAGAAATTGCTTCTTTGAGTGAAAAAGTGGATGCTTTTATGAATATGGCTGCTAATAGAAATGTTAATGTTGATCCCAATGATATGCCTTTGTCTACTTTGATTGAGCAAAATAATGATGCTATTGATGTGAACTTCATCTCGAGAAATAATTTCAACAACAATGCTTATAGAGGAAATTTCAATGCTAGACCGTATCCCGGTAATTCCTCTAACAACTATGGAAATTCTTATGGTAACTCATATGGCAATGCTTCTACAAATTCTAATAGGATACCTTCTGATCTTGAGAATACAATTAAATAATTTATTAATTCTCAAAAGGTTTTCAACACTACGGTAGAAAAAAAGTTCCATATGATTGATATCTTGGCTAAAACATGGATAGAATTGCTCTTGATGTTGAAACTCTTAAAAATAAGTCTTTGACACCCAAGTGTGATTTTAATGAGACTATTAAATCTATCCAATTTTCTATTTAATGAAAGTAAGGAGAGGACCGCTAAGTTGAGAGCTAAGCAAGAATTCTTAGAAAAAGCTCGTCCACCCGGTTTTTACCGGAATCATGATGAAGATCTTAAAATGATTGGTGTTTCTCCTATTGAATATTTGTTTACATCTCTGAATATAAATAATAAAGGGACTTGAGATGAGTCGACTTTAGTTGAGAAATGTCCCATTTGCTTGGAGGGTGATGATTCTAATGCTAAAACTGAAAAACGTGGGTTTGGAGAGGCCAAACTTTAACTAGTGATGTGCCCACTATCTTGGATTACAAGGACCTTTATTATGATAAATGCTCTTTAGTAGAACATATTTTCTTCCTGCAATCCATTATTAGCTCACCCAATGCTTATGAACAAAACAAAGCTTTTACCGAACATATAGTAGAAGCTATGATAAAAGCTTATGATGAGAAACTATGATAAAAGCTTCCTGCAATCCATTATGGATGAAATCGAACGATAAAAGCGACATCCATCCTTGCTATCCCAGGCTGCCCCCCTGGAACCCATCCTATGATCGAAGAAGAAGAACAAGAACTCCAAACCAAACAAGCATAGATCTCACGTCAAAGCATCGCATTACCTGTACCTACAACTGTTGTTTTAGTAATCTGTGAGCCACGATGTCGGGGTACACAAACAGGGGTGTTTATTCCCACCTTGACTTGTGCACGGACGATATGCCTCCGACCCGATGGCCTAAGCCTGCCGGGGAAAGCTGTTGCCCCGTCAAGACCCAGGCCAAGCCAGAGAAGCCGCTCTACGTGAGATCAAGGAGCGCATGAAGAAGATGGAGCCAACATCCAAGACCCCGGCAGATGCGACCAATGCGGGCTAGCAATGCCTGCAAGGTCGTTACAGTGGCCCAGGGTGGGCCCAAGCCGCACCAGTCCCGTCCCCGGTGCCTGCCGGGGACCGAGGCGCACACATCTTCAGGAAGACCCGGCAAGCCACCTCCCGACAGGCACGAGCCGATCGTCCACCGCTCTACCGCATCGTAACGCCAGTCACTTATCGATGCGGTGTCGAGCCCTCAGGTGGCTAAGTGGCTCTCGCTAAGTACGTGGCGGCACACTAGAAGGCGGATTACGCACGTTTGACACCTGTCCAGAGGCGTGTCAAGATACTAAGCAGCAGACAACCAAGCGGTGGTGATAGCATGCCGGGGATACACCCCCGCATGCCACCTCGACTAGCAATCATGGTATTTTGTCCTAAATGCCAGAGTTAGGTATGATAGCACTGTTAGCTATCTAATCATAGATAATGTCTGTTTTGCCACTGTGGTTGTCCCCTGTCCTATAAAAGGAGGCCCAAGGCAACGTAACTCAAGATTCGTACCTTTGGACACTGGTACTTGCGTAGCAGCTCCCCCGAAGGCAACCTTGCCGGGTTTGAGCGTTGCGTGTGCTTTGTGTTCCTCTGATCAATCCACCAAACTAGGAGTAGGATTTTACGCTTCACAACGGCCCGAACCTAGGTAAACACCAGCGTCCCATCGTCGTGCTATCTCATGACCTCTGCTCTTTGTGCAAATTGACCTCACCCCTGTCGAACCACAAAGGGGCCCTTGGTACTATAGGTGATCGTGTGCATCCAAGCACCGACATCTTTGGCGCGCCAAGTAGGGGGCGCATGCTGCATTTGCGCAAACCTGAGTTCGTGATCGGTGTGTCAATCTTCTTTGCCGTCTTCTTCACCCATGGCTCCCAAGAAGAAGACCGGCGTGGCGGCACATCCCTCCACTTCGAAGGTCCCCCTCTCATGCGGCCGCGGACGCCATTGGCACCGCGGTGGCGACGAATGAGGCTGGCGTCTTGGGTGATGCGACTGGCGCATGCGGCGCCACCGTCGTGTCCCCCGCAGCCGAAGAAGGAACGAGGAATGGCGAAGAGGAGCAAGCCCGCCCAATCCCAGGGAGGTGCGGCTTGATCCGATAGGCAAAGAAAAGAAAGAGGTACTTGGCTATACCTCTCTCTCTTCTCCTTCCCTGCCAGTGGTCAGTTCTGCATTGCGGCGGTGCTGCCAGTGTCGATAAGCTCACATGAGGCTCGGTTCTGCGTTTATTCCGCCAAGGATAAATCCCGAGCCAAATGCTAGAGCGAATCCATCGGTTAACACCCCCGGCAAGCAAACCACGGCAAAGTCCCGTTCGCCTATGCCTTCATCGCATGGGCCGCCGCGGGACCGTTCGGCGTGAAGGAAAGGAGGGAAGTGTTGGGGAACGTTGCATGGGAAACAAAAATTTTCCTACGCACACACAAGATCTATCCATGGTGATGAGCATCTACGAGAGGGACAGTAAATCTACATACCCTTGTAGATCGCTAAGCGGAAGCGTTTAAGAAACGCGGTTGATGTAGTCGAACGTCTCCGCGATCCAAATCGCAAGTCGTCCCTCGATCCGATCACGAACTAGCGCCGAACGGACGGCACCTCCGCGTTCAACACACGTACGGCTTGATGACACCTTCACCTCCTCGATCCAGCGAGCGATGGTGAAGTAGTGGTTGAGTTCCAGCAGCACGACGGCGTGGTGATGGTGGTGAGGAACAATCTCTGCAGGGCTTCGCCAAGCACTACGGAGATTATGACGGAGGAACTAGAGGGTTAGGGTTGCCGCACACGGCTTGGGGAAATCTTGATGTGTCCCGTGCGCTAGCCCTGCCCCTCTATTTATATGTTGAGCCTTGGGGTCTAAACTTGGAGTAAAAGCCTCCTCCGGGTCGGTTTTGCCCGCACAAGGTCGGTTTGGCCCGCAGGGAAAGAGTCCAACTCGGATCCCTGCCGAACCGTGCACAGCCGCGCACAAGCGGTAGTACCGCTCACAAGCGGTAGTACCGCTTGGGCGGTAGTACCGCTTGGGCGGTAGTACCGCTTCACACAAGCGGTAGTACTGCTCGGGCGGTAGTACCGCTTCACCAAGCGGTAGTACCGCTTACGCGGCAGCAAAACTACTTTTGCACTTTCCAATACCTCGTGGGCTTTTATCCCTTTGGCCCATATAAAGTGTTGCTGCACCCGAACACTTCAGTAAACATCCGGAACCCCTTCCGGTGAACTCCGGAACTCTTCCGGAGATCAAAACACTATTATCACATATATCAATATTTACCTCCGGACTATTCCGGAGATCCTCGTCATGTCCGGGATCTTATCCGGGACTCCGAACAACCTTCGGTCACCAACATAATAACTCAACTATACTAATCGTCACCAAACGTTAAGTGTGTAGACCCTGCGGGTTCGAGAACTATGTAGACATGACCGAGACACCTCTACGGCCAATAACCAATAGCGGGACCTGGATGCCCATATTGGCTCCTACATATTCTACGAAGATCTTTTATCGGTCGAACCTCTATGTCAAGGATTCAGTTAATCCCGTATGCTGTTCCCTTTGTTCTTCGGTATGTTACTTGCCCGAGATTCGATCGTCGGTATCTCTATACCTAGTTCAATCTCGTTACCGGCAAGTCTCTTTACTCGTTCCGTAATACAAGATCTCGTGGCTAACACTTTAGTCACATTGCTTGCAAGGCTCATTGTGATGTTGTATTACCGAGTGGGCCCTGAGATACCTCTCCGTCATACGGAGTAACAAATCCCAGTCTTGATCCATGCCAACCCAACAGACACCCTCGGAGATACCTGTAGAGCACCTTTATAGTCGCCCAGTTACGTTGCGACGTTTGATACACACAAGGTATTCCTCCGGTGTCAGTGAGTTGCATGATCTCATGGTCAAAGGAACAGATACTTGACATGCAGACAACAATAGCAATAAACTAACGCGATCATATGCTACGTTCGTAGTTTGGGTCTTGTCCATCACATCATTCTCCTAATGATGTGATCCCGTTATCAAATGACATCTCATGTCAATGGCTAGGAAACCTTAACCATCTTTGATCAACGAGCTAGTCAACTAGAGGCTTACTAGGGACACAGTGTTGTCTATGTACCCACACATGTATTTGAGTTTCCAATCAATACAATTATAGCATGGATAATAAACGATTATCATGAACAAGGAAATATAATAATAACCAATTTATTATTGCCTCTAGGGCATATTTCCAACAGTCTCCCACTTGCACTAGAGTCAATAATCTAGTTCACATCACTATGTGATTTACATTGTAATGAATCGAACACCCATGCAGTTCTGGTGTTGTTCATGTTTAGCCCTTGGAAGAGGTTTAGTCATCGGATCTGCAACATTTAGATCCGTGTGTACTTTGCAAATATTTATGTCGTCCTCCTTGATGTAATCGCGGATGGAATTGAAACGTCGCTTTATGTGTCTGGTCCTCTTGTGAAATCTTGGTTCCTTGGCTAGAGCAATGGCACCAGTATTATCACAAAACAGAGTCATTGGGTTAAGTGCACTAGGCACTACTCCAAGATCTGTCATGAACTCCTTCATCCAGACACCTTCCTTCGCTGCCTCCGAGGCTGCGATGTACTCCGCTTCGCATGTAGAATCAGCTACCACGCTTTGCTTGGAACTGCACCAGCTAACCGCACCCCCATTAAGAATAAATACGTATCCGGTTTGTGACTTAGAGTCATCCAGATCAGTGTCAAAGCTTGCATCGACGTAACCCTTTACGACGAGCTCTTGATCACCTCCATAAACGAGAAACATGTCCTTAGTCCTTTTCAGGTACTTCAGGATATTCTTGACCGCCGTCCAGTGTTCCATTCCTGGATCACCTTGAAACCTTCCGACCATACTTATGGCAAGGCTGACATCGGGTCTTGTGCACAGCATTGCATACATGATAGAGCCTATGACCGAAGCATAGGGGATGACACTCATCTTTTCTCTATCTTCTGTAGTCACTGGGCATTGAGTCTTACTCAACTTCACACCTTGCAATACAGGCAAGAACCCCTTCTTGGACTGATCCATTTTGAACTTCTTCAAAACTTTATCAAGGTATGTGCTTTGTGAAAGTCCTATCAAACGTCTCGATCTATCTCTATAGATCTTGATGCCTAATATGAAAGCAGCTTCTCCTAGGTCCTTCATTGAAAAACTCTTGTTCAAATATTCCTTTATGCTTTCCAGCATTTCTATATTGTTTCCAATCAGCAATATGTCATCCACATATAATATTAGAAACGCTATAGAGCTCCCACTCACTTTCTTGTAAATACAAGCTTCTCCGTAAACTTGTATAAACTCGAACGCTTTGATCACCTCATCAAAGCGAAGATTCCAACTCCGAGATGCTTGCACCAGTCCATAAATGGATCGCTGGAGTTTGCAAACTCTGTCAGCATTCTCTGGATCGACAAAACCTTCTGGTTGCATCATATACAACTCTTCCTTAAGGAAACCGTTAAGGAACGCTGTTTTGACATCCATCTGCCAAATTTCATAATCGAAAAAGGCAGCTATTGCTAACATGATTCTGACGGACTTAAGCATCGCTACGGGTGAGGTCTCATCGTAGTCAACTCCTTGAACTTGTGAAAAACCCTTTGCCACAAGTCGAGCTTTATAGACGGTGACATTACCGTCCGCGTCCGTCTTCCTCTTAAAGATCCATTTGTTCTGAATGGCCTTACGCCCTTCAGGTAATACTTCCAAAGTCCATACTTTGTTTTCATACATGGATCCCATCTCGGATTTCATGGCCTCTAACCACTTCTCGGAATCCGGGCTCATCATCGCTTCTCCATAGCTCGTAGGTTCATCGTTGTCTAACAACATGACTTCTAAGACAGGGTTGCCGTACCACTCAGGAGCAGTACGCGTCCTTGTCGACCTACGAGGTTCGATAGCAACTTGATCCAAAGCTTCATGATCATCATCATTAACTTCCTCTTCAGCTAATGTAGGCTCCACAGAAACAACTTTCTGCGCTGCGCTAAACTCAGGTTGAAGTAAAGGTTCAACAACCTCATCAAGTTCTATCTTCCTCCCACTCAATTCTTTCGAGAGAAACTCTTTCTCAAGAAATGTTCCGTTTTTAGCGACAAACACTTTGCCTTCGGATCTGAGGTAGAAGGTATACCCAACTGTCTCTTTTGGGTATCCTATGAAGACGCATTTCTCCTCTTTGGGTTCCAGCTTTTCAGGCTGAAGCTTTTTGACATAAGCATCACATCCCCAAACTTTAAGAAACGACAGCTTTGGCTTCTTGCCAAACCAAAGTTCATATGGCGTCGTCTCAACGGATTTCGATGGTGCCCTATTTAAAGTGAATGCAGCTGTCTCTAATGCATAACCCCAAAACGATAGTGGCAAATCGGCAAGAGACATCATAGATCGCACCATATCCAATAAGGTTCGATTACGACGTTCGGACACACCATTACGCTGTGGTGTTCCAGGCGGTGTCAATTGTGAAACAATTCCACACTGTCTTAAGTGACTGCCAAACTCATAACTCAGATATTCTCCTCCTCGATCAGATCGCAGGAATTTAATCTTCTTGTTACGATGATTCTCAACTTCACTCTGAAATTGTTTGAACTTTTCAAATGTTTCAGACTTGTGTTTCATTAAGTAAATATACCCATATCTACTTAAGTCATCAGTGAAGGTGAGAAAATAACGATAACCACCGCGCGCCTCAATACTCATCGGACCACACACATCAGTATGTATGATTTCCAATAAGTCACTTGCCCGTTCCATTGTTCCAGAGAACGGCGTTTTAGTCATCTTGCCCATGAGGCATGGCTCACATGTGTCAAGTGATTCAAAATCAAGTGACTTCAAAAGTCCATCAGCATGGAGCTTCCTCAAGCGTTTAACGCCAATATGACCTAAACGGCAGTGCCACAAGAAAGTGGTATTATCATTATCAATTCTACATCTTTTGGCATCAATGTTATGAACATGTGTATCATTACTATCGAGATTCAATAAGAATAAACCCCTCACATTGGGTGCATGACCATAAAAGATATTACTCATATAAATAGAACAACCATTATTCTCTGATTTAAATGAGTAACCGTCTCGCAATAAACAAGATCCAGATATAATGTTCATGCTTAACGCAGGCACCAAATAACACTTTTTTAGGTTCATCACTAATCCCGACGGTAATTGAAGAGCGAGCGTGCCGACGGCGATCACATCAACCTTGGAACCATTTCCCACGCGCATCGTCACTTCGTCCTTTGCCAGCCTCCGTTTATTCCGCAGTTCCTGTTTTGAGTTGCAAATATGAGCAACCGCACCGGTATCAAATACCCAGGCACTACAACGAGAGTTGGTAAGGTACACATCAATAACATGTATATCATATATACCTTGTTTGTTGTTGGCCGCCTTCTTGTCAGCCAAATACTTGGGGCAATTCCGCTTCCAGTGTCCAGTTCCCTTGCAATGAAAACACACAGTTTCTGGTTTGGGTCCAGTCTTGGGTTTCTTCACGAGAGGAGCAACTGCTTTGCCACTCTTCTTGGAGTTACCCTTCTTACCCTTGCCATTTTTCTTGAAACTAGTGGTTTTATTGACCATCAACACTTGATGCTCCTTCTGAATTTCAGACTCAGCGGCTTTCAGCATCGCAAACAGCTCGGCGACTGACTTGTTCATCCCGTGCATGTTATAGTTCAACACGAAGCTCTTGTAGCTAGGTGGCAATGATTGAAGAAATCTGTCAGTGATAGCCTCTGGCGGAAGGGGCATCCCTAACTCAGCCAGACGGGTGGAGTACTCAGACATTCTGAGCACGTGATCACTGATAGACCCGTTCTCCTCCATCTTGCAAGCATAGAATTTGTCGGAGATCTCATATCTCTCGATCCGGGCATTCTTCTGAAAGATAAACTTCAACTCCTGGAACATCTCATATGCTCCATGACGTTCAAAACGTCTTTGAAGTCCCGGTTCTAAGCCATACAACATTGCACATTGAACTATTGAGTAATCATCAGAACGAGCCTGCCAGGCGTTCACAACGTCTAGAGACTCAACTGGAGCGGGTGGATCACCAAGCGGTGCATCAAGGACATAAGCCTTCTGGGAAGCCGTAAGGATAATCCTTAGATTACGGGCCCAGTCCACAAAGTTACTTCCATCATCTTTCAACTTAGCTTTCTCTAGGAACGCATTAAAATTTAGGGGTGCTACTGCGCGAGCCATGATCTACAACATAAATATAGCAAAGACAACTTTAGACTATTGTTCTAGATAATGAGTTTAGTTAATCATATTATTTAAAAAACTCCCACTCAAATTGACATCCCTCTGATCATTCGAGTGTAACATGATCCAAATCCACCAACTCAAGTCCGATCATCACGTGAGTTGAGGTGGTTTCAATGGTGAACATCTTCATGTTGATCATATCTACTATATGACTCATGTTCGACCTTTCGGTCTCTTGTGTTCCGAGGCCATGTTTGTACATGCTAGGCTCGTCAAGTTTAACCCGAGTGTTTCCGCACGTGCAACATGGCTTACACCCGTTGTATGTGAACGTAGAGTCTATCACACCCGATCATCACGGCGTGTCTCGAAACGACGAACTTTCGCAACGGTGCACATTCGGGGAGAACACAATTTTATCTTGAAATTTAAGTGAGGGATCACCTTATAATGCTACCGTCGTCCTAAGAAAAATAAGATGCATAAAAGGATTAACATCACATGCAAATCATAAGTGACATGATATGGCCATGAACTTGTGCTTTTGATCTCCATCACCAAAGCACCGGCATGATCTCCATCGTCACCGGCATGACACCATGATCTCCATCATCTTGATCTCCATCAACGTGTCGCCATGAGGTTGTCGCGCCGACTGTTGCTTCCACGACTATTGCTAACGATTAGCGATAAAGTAAAGCATTACATAGCGCTTAATGATTGACACGCAGGTCATACAATAATTAAAAACAACTCTATGGCTCCTGCCAGTTGCCGTACTCATCGACATGCAAGTCGTGATATTCTATACAACACATGATCATCTCATACATCACATATATCTCATCATGTAATTGGCCATATCACATCACAACAAACCCTGCAAAAACAAGTTAGACGTCCTCTAATTGTTGTTGCAAATTTTACGTGGCTGCTACGGGTTTGCAAGAACCGTTCTTACCTACGCAAAACCACAACGTGGTGTAGTGATTGCTTTTTGATCTTCTAAAAGAACCCTCTTCATTGAAATCGATTCAACTAAAGTGAGAGAGACAGACACCCGCTAGCCATCTTTATGCAACGAAGTTACATGTTAGTTGAAGGAACCTGTCTCGCGTAAGTGTACGCGTAATGTCGGTCCGGGCCGCTTCATCTCACAGTACCGCCGAATCAAATATCAACTAGTAACGGCAAGCAATATGTATACACTCACGCCCACAACTCGTTTGTGTTCTACTCGAGATCTCATCTACGCATAGACCTAGCTCAGATGCCACTGTTGGGGAACGTTGCATGGGAAACAAAAATTTTCCTACGCACACACAAGATCTATCCATGGTGATGAGCATCTACGAGAGGGAGAGTAAATCTACATACCCTTGTAGATCGCTAAGCGGAAGCGTTTAAGAAACGCGGTTGATGTAGTCGAACGTCTCCGCGATCCAAATCGCAAGTCGTCCCTCGATCCGATCACGAACTAGCGCCGAACGGACGGCACCTCCGCGTTCAACACACGTACGGCTTGATGACGCCTTCACCTCCTCGATCCAGCGAGCGATGGTGAAGTAGTGGTTGAGTTCCAGCAGCACGACGGCGTGGTGATGGTGGTGAGGAACAATCTCTGCAGGGCTTCGCCAAGCACTACGGAGATTATGACGGAGGAACTAGAGGGTTAGGGTTGCCGCACACGGCTTGGGGAAATCTTGATGTGTCCCGTGTGCTAGCCCTGCCCCTCTATTTATATGTTGAGCCTTGGGGTCTAAACTTGGAGTAAAAGCCTCCTCCGGGTCGGTTTTGCCCGCACAAGGTCGGTTTGGCCCGCAGGGAAAGAGTCCAACTCGGATCCCTGCCGAACCGTGCACAGCCGCGCACAAGCGGTAGTACCGCTCACAAGCGGTAGTACCGCTTGGGCGGTAGTACCGCTTCACACAAGCGGTAGTACCGCTCGGGCGGTAGTACCGCTTCACCAAGCGGTAGTACCGCTTACGCGGCAGCAAAACTACTTTTGCACTTTCCAATACCTCGTGGGCTTTTATCCCTTTGGCCCATATAAAGTGTTGCTGCACTCGAACACTTCAGTAAACATCCGGAACCCCTTCCGGTGAACTCCGGAACTCTTCCGGAGATCAAAACACTATTATCACATATATCAATATTTACCTCCGGACTATTCCGGAGATACTCGTCATGTCCGGGATCTTATCCGGGACTCCGAACAACCTTCGGTCACCAACATAATAACTCAACTATACTAATCGTCACCAAACGTTAAGTGTGTAGACCCTGCGGGTTCGAGAACTATGTAGACATGACCGAGACACCTCTACGGCCAATAACCAATAGCGGGACCTGGATGCCCATATTGGCTCCTACATATTCTACGAAGATCTTTTATCGGTCGAACCTCTATGTCAAGGATTCAGTTAATCCCGTATGCTGTTCCCTTTGTTCTTCGGTATGTTACTTGCCCGAGATTCGATCGTCGGTATCTCTATACCTAGTTCAATCTCGTTACCGGCAAGTCTCTTTACTCGTTCCGTAATACAAGATCTCGTGGCTAACACTTTAGTCACATTGCTTGCAAGGCTCATTGTGATGTTGTATTACCGAGTGGGCCCTGAGATACCTCTCCGTCATACGGAGTAACAAATCCCAGTCTTGATCCATGCCAACCCAACAGACACCCTCGGAGATACCTGTAGAGCACCTTTATAGTCGCCCAGTTACGTTGCGACGTTTGATACACACAAGGTATTCCTCCGGTGTCAGTGAGTTGCATGATCTCATGGTCAAAGGAACAGATACTTGACATGCAGAAAACAATAGCAATAAACTAACACGATCATATGCTATGTTCGTAGTTTGGGTCTTGTCCATCACATCATTCTCCTAATGATGTGATCCCGTTATCAAATGACATCTCATGTCAATGGCTAGGAAACCTTAACCATCTTTGATCAACGAGCTAGTCAACTAGAGGCTTACTAGGGACACAGTGTTGTCTATGTACCCACACATGTATTTGAGTTTCCAATCAATACAATTATAGCATGGATAATAAACGATTATCATGAACAAGGAAATATAATAATAACCAATTTATTATTGCCTCTAGGGCATATTTCCAACAGGAAGGCTCGGCCATTCATGTTTTCTCCTCCATTCCCCGTTAGTTGTGAATGCTTTCATTAACCCAGCAGGCTCGTGTCGGGCATTGAACTCATAACTAACGGGCCCCCAAGTTTCTCCATTTGCCCCTCTTTGTTTTTCCTCTGTCTCAGGACAAAAAGTGGGTACAAATGCATGTATTCACTGGGAAACGCAAAGAGGAAGATTTGCCAAAAATGGAAGGAGGGACAATGGGCGTGAATAGATACACGGCAAGACGGAAGGAGAGCCATGGCAAAAGCTAAGTTGACACTATTAGCAACATTCATTAGAGCTCGCATTTGTATATCCCCGTCTCTAGCAACCAAGGTTTCGTATGGCGAGTCTTGTGCACGATGGAACCTTACCGTGCTTTGGTTGCGCCCTTGCTTTGTTTCGAGTCCGCTCAACAAAACATGCGGCAGCATCAAACACCATAAAGGAAAAACTCACCGACAGCGTGTCCTTGCCAGCAGAATGCTAAGGACCCGGTCCTCAAAGCAATCGCGACAGCACGTTGTTGGTGGGTAACCAGAGCGCACACAGAAAACAACTATACGAATACCAGTGGTAAAACAAGAGGGATAGCATGCGTTTACATAAACATATCAGTTCAGCAGACATTAAAGCAAAGATAGTGCATGGCCTAATACGGGAAACATATTGTCTTAAGTACAGGACAACACGGTAGCAAGGGCGACTCAAAGCTAACCCCGGCAGCTCCCCTGGGTCCTTGGGACTGAGAGGACCCTGTCAGCAAGGGGAACGGCCATCTCCATGGCATCAGAGGTGTCGGCGCCCGATGGCAGTTTCTTGAAACCATCAGAGAGGTTGAGGTCCGAGTGGAAGAAGGCGAGGTTGCTCAGGACCAGGAAGAGGGCATCGCGAGCCAGTTACCGGGACTCGTTGGCAAAGTCGGCGGCCCTATCGTCCCCGTACATCTTCAACCCCTCGATCAAGCCTTCGAAGAAGAATGTCAGCTTGACGCTTGGAACCTCATGTTTGCCGACGGAGCAGGCCCAACTCTTCATTTCCATCTTTGAAATCTGGGCAGTGAGGCGCTCAACAATGTCAATCATGCTCTTGATCCAGAGGCCGTGCTACTGGACCTGGTTCTCCAACTTGTCTTCAGCATCTTTCTGGAGAATCATCACATTGTTCAGGTCTGTCAGCAGCAGCTTCTCGCGGGCACTTGCAGATTCAAGGTATTTCTCCAAGGAAGCAAGCCTGGATTTCATGTCAGAGATGGTGTCGTTGGCGGTGCCGAGATCTTGACTCTTGGAGGAAAGCTGTGACTGTGCCTCTTCCAGAGTGGCTTTTGCCTTTCGCGCTTCCTCCTTGAGGGCCCCGATCTCCTTGCTACTCCCGGCAAGGTCCTTCGCCAGCTTGTTCAGTTGGGCCTCAAGGTTGGTCTTGGCGGCGGATGCGACAGCAAGATCGTTGGCCACTTTCTTCAGTTGGGCTGAGGACTCCAGAGAGAGCGCGTCAAGAGTGGCCTTGTGACCGTCCTCCACCTCCTTGGTACATTGCTGAACACGGGCCTCCAACTACTCTTCCTTACCATGGAGAGTAGTTTCTAGGGCCCCTTCTCGGTAGGAGATGTTCGCCTCTCTGGTGTTCAGAAGCGCTTCGCAATCCACCAGTCGAGCCTCCCGGGCAGCAACGTCCTCTTTGGCCATGGATAGCGTCTCATGCTGCCTCTTAAGAGAATGGACCTGCCGGTTGTACCACTCCTGCAGCTCGTTCCCTTTGTTCCTCAGCTGCTGGTCCACTAGCCCGGCCGACTCGCGCTGCTCCTTAACCGCCTGCCATTTGTGGCTGTACCTGCTCTCCACGTCCTTGAGCCCTGCTGCCATTGATTCCAAGAAAGCCAAATCTTTGGTGCCATCACCGGAACCGTCAGCTTTTTCGACCCTCTGAGACAGCGACGCCAGTATCCTGCTGATTTCCTCATCGAGATCTGCGCCCGCTGAGAAGGGTGAGCCAGGAGTTGTGGGACCCAGCTGAGCAGTGACCAGTGCCAGATGGCTCAGTGGAGATAGTAGGGCCAATGCCAGAGGATAGCTTGACGTGGAGGGCCCAATGGACTGGAGAGGAGTCTTCTCCTCAATGACTGCATCCGGGCCAGGTGCGCTGTCGGGGGCTGGTTCCACCCTTTCTGAGGATTTCTGAGCCTCCCCGGCAACCTGCCCGTGCCCCTCCACGGCAGCAATCTTCATCGCCTCCTCAGCAGCATCCTTCCCGATGCCGGCCACTTCTTCCAGCAACTCAGGCTCTTCAAATAACGGAGCTGTGGACAAAAGCAATAAGCAGACAAATGAAAAGTCAGAAATCAACAAAGCACACGAGAAGAGAGAAAAGGGGGAAGTGAAAACGCAAGCAAGTGGGATACCCGATAGGGGTTGCTGAGGAGGGACATCCCCTCCCCCGGCAACATTAGTTGTCGACGTGCTGTCCGTCACCATCCCTTCGGTGAAGGCCTCAGTACGGGCAAACCCCTCGGTGGAGGCCCTTGCCGGCGACTCCTCCCCATGGGTGATGGTCGGTGGAGGATCTTGGAAAGAGGGCTCCCCCTGGCGAATCCCTCCTTGATAGATCTCTCCCGCCCCCCTGTCAGGTGTGGCATCCCTGCCAGCAGTCGCAGTTAGCCCTGGAACTTCGCGAAGAGGGCTGAGCCTGGGGCTAGGCGCGGGATCTTTCTCCGCACCTCCTACTGGGCTCGTGCCTGCCATGAAACTCGGCTCTGCCGCGGATTTGGCCCGCTTGGCTTGATGCGCAGGGGTCTCTCTATCCCTGTCAGATTCAATTATACAAGATCAGTCAAGAGATCAAGAATGGAAAAACGTCGACTAAGATTATAATTGAGTGACTCACTCCGAGGCGAGGAGCATGGAGACCAGCTCGTATGACACAAGTGGCGGAGTTGATCTGCCCCTCTTCAAGGATGGAGGAGCGGGGCTTGACGGAGGGATCGGGTCCTCCGGCAGGGTCGAGCTTGGCGGGGAAGTTGGGCTTGACGGGGGGCTGGGGTCCACCCCGGTGACCAACCGCCGCTTGACGGGAGGAGTCTTGGCCTGGGAAAGGCGGGAGGAATGGCGGCGCGTTGCATCGGGCTTGCCTCCCCTGGCGGTCGTCTTCTTCACTTTCTGGGCGCGTCGGGAAGACACAACGGACGCTGCCTCTCAGTTGATGTGCTCACGGAGGCGGTGTGTCGGTGCACTAGTACAGGGGTGCCCAGTGCCCCTGACTTATGCACAGGCGGTAGAAGCAAAAAACCACGCCAGCAATCAAGACAAGACTCTAGCAAGATCAACGCGGCAGCCCAAACCTGGACTGCGACGCGCCAAGCATGTCCCCGATGCTTGCCGGGGACCAAGACGTACAAACCTCCCAGAAGACCCGGCAAGCCACTCCCCGGCAGGCGTGAGCTACCCAGCCACCGCTCCACCGCATCGCTACACCTGTCACTTATCGATGCGGTGTCGAACCCTTAGGCGGATAATCAGCTCTCGCTAAGCACGTGGCGACACATTGGAAGGCAAGTTACGGTCAGTTGACACCCGCCCTACAACGTGTCAAGATCTTAAGCAATGACCGTCCAAGCGGTGGCAAGAGCTTGCCGGGGATGCACCCCCAGCGCCACCTAGGCATGTAATCATGGCATTTTGTCCTAAATGCCAGAGTTAGGTATGATAGCTCTGCTTAGCTATCTAATCGATAGATAATGTCTGTTTTGCCATTGTGGTGACCCCTTGCACTATAAAAGGAGGCCCAAGGCAACCTAGCTCAAGGTTGGCAATTCGAATCCCCGAACGCTTGTACTCGCATAGCCGCTCTTTCCCCGACAGCAGTCCTTGTCGGAGTTAGGCGCTCTGCGTTCTTCGTGTTCCTCAAATGAATAAACCAAAAAGCAGCAGTAGGGTTTTATGCTTAGCAGCGGCCCGAACCTGGGTAAAATGCCTGTGTCCTGATCGTTGCGCCGTCTCATGCTCTCCGCTCTTCGTGCAACGTGACCCCCCTTGCCGAACCACAAGGGACCTCTGGTCCCATAGGTGATCGTGAGCATCCGTGCCCCGACATCTTTGGCACACCAGGTAGGGGCCGTGCATCATTTCGCGAACCCGAGTTCGTGAACGGCAAATCAATCTTCATCATCATCTTCTTTAACAATGGCGCCGAAGAAGAAATTCAGTGCGACCGTGCATCCTTCCACTTCAAAGGCTCCCTCACACGCGGCCGCCGGTGCCGTAGGCACCGCGGCGGCTCGAGGCGAGGTGGGCATCGTGTACGATGCGGTCGGCATAGGCGGCGCCCCGTCCAGCCCTTCATGGCCGGGGATGGAGCAGGAGGCGCCGGAGAGGAGCAACTACAACAATCACATGGCGAGCTCGGCCCCGACGCCACGGGCGGAGGGAACATCCGTTCATCACCTCTGACGAATTTCGGGCTCCGCAAAACCCTAAGTAATTCGAACCCAGGGGCGTGTGCGAAGTTCCCCAACAGCTTCGTCCCCTCCAAACTCACAACACAATACCCCCGCTCGATGGCGAGGAGGACGATGGCACACAGGAGTTTACCCAGGTTTGGGCCGCTGCGAAGCGTAAAACCCTACTCCTACTTTAGGTGGATTGCCTCACGAGGAGGTTTGTGGATGAACTAGTACAGAGGTGTGTTGCCTTGCGGGTGTGTTTGCGGGGGCATCGCCCTCTCCCTCTACTGGGTAGCCTCGCCTCTATTTATAGTGGACCGGGTCCTCTTCCCTTATCGCAACGGCGGCAAGGGATCCCACAACGGCCAAATTTGAAAGGGGACATGAAGTACACCCTATCCTGATGAAAGGCGGTCTTCGCCTGCAAAGTTGGTGGTGGTGACGCGGTGGTGGGCTCGCCGGTGACATCCGTCCTGCCACGCTTGCTGACCCGGTCTTGTTGCACTGGAATGGAAACCTTTGGCGAGGCTTCTTGGGAACCCGCGCTCGTCCTTGTCCCCTTTACACCAAAGAGGAAACTGTCCCCTCTGGCATGCTGGCGCCCGCCTGGCTTGGCTGACGGCACCCCGGGCCTCCTGAGGTCACGTGTTGCATGGGAGTCTCCGCCGCTCAGGAGGGGGCCTGGGGAGGCCTACCCCTCGCGGGTCTTGGCGCTGCCTCCCTCGCGAGCTCGGGGTCTCACGAGGGCCTTGTGTCGAGCGAGGCCGCGCCAGGCTGTACGGATCGTTGAGGTGGGCCACACCTTGGGCCACAGGCAGGCAAGTCTGGGTACCATGGTATCCAGAACGTCGATAGTAGCCCCCGAGTCCGAGGCGTGCTCGAGCTAGCTTTGGGGCAAAGCCACGGGGGGTGGGCCGGAGCGCCGTGGGCCCCAATCGCCTGCGGCCCCGACATGACGTGTGGCGCACCACGAGGCGAAGGCGTCTTGGCTCCCCGAAGAGTCGGGAACTGTCTTGACTCGAGCTGACGCCCGGTCCGCGCGCCACCTTGGCCATCATTACCCCCCTTTGAATGGTGCTGACTCCTGGCACCCCCTCCCCGCCTCGAGCCACGCGGATGTGACCCAACGGAGTAGGGGAAGCGATGAGAGGCAGGATGGCACGCCGCTCGAGTCTGGCACGTGCCACTCGAGGTGCCCGGTGAATCCACTCCCCACGTCGTCTCGGCAACTGCTTCAGCTGGTCTTGAACCGTCGCGCGTTGCGGGGCCATCAAGTCTCGAGGCTGGGAAGACGCCGGTTGGCCTCCATCCAGCTATAAATGGGCGAGGGGGGACTGAGCCCCCAGCCCATTCCTTCTTCTTGCTACCTTGCCTTTGTCTTCCATCCGCTCCATTATAACGCTGGTGAGGAGGTTCTCTGCCGCCGAGAAGGGAAAAGCCAGCCGGGGGTCGCCGGGCCAGCAACCTCCCAGGAGGGGTAGGGGTCGCCCTCGCAAGTATGCTGGGATACCCCCGGCGGCACCCCGTGGGCACGGGCTCCTATCCATGGGGCCCGGTGCTTGGACCGGCGCACCCAGGGACGGCGGGCATGGGGGCCGAGGCAGGGGGAAGGACTGGTAGTTGGTTCTCGGCCGCCGCGTTCACAAGCCCGCTCAGGTGACGCGGGCCCGGAGTTCCTGGTGCCGGTGGAGAGGGCGGCGAGCTCTTGGTTGCAGCTCCCTCGCTCCTTCGCAGAGGCGTCGCCGGCTGGCGCGCCCACGGGCTTGTGGCTATAGGCCGATGGGTGTTGCAGCGGCGCGTTGTGGGTGGAGGTCGAGGTCAAACCCGCGGGCAACGCCTTTCTGGGCCGCGGGTGGTAGACCTTCGCCCGCGCCCACGGCCTGAAGGGGAGGCCTACGCTCCACTTTAAGCACGACGGCGCCACGACATTATTCATCAAGATCTTTGGTGAGGACGGGAGGCGTTTGGAGTGCTGCCCAGAGGTCGGCGGCAGCGGCGATCTTGGAGGTGAGCGTACCCTTGGTGACGGCCGCCATGTTTCCAGCAGCAGCGATACGTCCTCCGAGGGGAGCCTGAGCGACGACAGCTACGACGCCCCGCCCCGCCGTCATGCCCGGACTTCGGGGGGAAGCCAGCCATGGCGGCGCCGCTCCCCTGCCCGGGAAGCGGCCACACCGACGTGCCACCACGGCGCCATCAAGGAGGAGGAGGACTCCGATTGAGCGTCGGCGCGCCGAGGCCGAGGCCTTAGGAATGGCGGCCTCCCAGGGCGGGGCTCCTTCGCCTTTTTCTTTCCTTTCTTCTACCTGTAATCAAAAATCGTGGGGGACCCTTTCGGGTGTGTGACGAACCTTGGCGCTCGCGCCCTCTTATCGATGCTCTCGTTGCGTGTCATGGTCGTTGTGTTACGGTTAACCGCGGCCTCTCCTCGAACGTAGCCAGGGTGCTTAGCTTGACGCGTCCGCGGCGGGCCTTCGTGTCATGAGGCCTTCGTGTCATGAGGTTTAGCAGTGGCGTCCCGCGAGCCGATAACGCTTGGAGAGCTTGGGGAGGTTCTTCTTTCCTGCGAATGAGGCGACTTGGGGGGAGCCCCTTTCGGCGCTCTACGTCCGCAGGGCCCGATCCCGTGCATGCCCCCCCATCGTTGGGGCGTCCGGATCACCAGGACGAGACCAAAGGAGGCGGGGCCTCGCTCGCCATTTGAGTCGTCCGGATCACCAAGATGAAGCCAATGGCGAGCGACTAGCCACGCGAGCAGTGAGGCTCCCGAGGCGCAGTGCTCAGGAGTCCCCCTTTTAACGCTCAAGCGGCACTCTACATCGGCAGGTCCCAATCCTGCGCGTGCCTCGTCACCGTTGGGGCGTCCGGATCTCCAGGACGATACCAAAGGGGGCGAGGCCTCGATCGCCATTGGAGCTGTCCGGATCACCAGGACGAAACCAATAGCGAGCGAGTAGCCACGTGATTGGCAAGACTCCTGAGGCGTGATGCTCAGGATCCTCCCTTGATGTTCAAGTGGCGGCCAATCCTTTCTGCCGGTTCTTGTCCCCAGGGGGCGTGAGCCTCCGGGGGTTTTAAAGACAGCGCACCGAGCCGCGGCGGAGCCCCCGAGCGAGAGTAAAATGGCGTGCGCCTACTAGCTTGCTCGAGAGCGCCACGCGAGGACCAGGACGCCAAGGCCACTCGGGGACGAGGGCACCAATGCCTTGGCGAGGTGTGCGCACCATGCCAGTAGCCCCCGCTACGGGGCGCGAGAGGGTGAGGCTGCCAGGCGTTGCTCCGAAGATAGAAATTCCAAGAGAGAGAGAGGACTGCTAGAAGAAAAGTTCCCGCCCCTTTTTGAAATGGAATCATAAAACTTTCAACTTCATTGTAAAAAGTGGCAATTCAAATCACAAAAAGAAGCAAGCAACCGCCGCGTCTGGCACCTAGGCTAGTCTTCGCTTTGGTCTTCCCCCAGCGCGGAGCGTAGGGCATCCACGTTGCGTGGGCATAGCCATTGGAGGGCATTGTTGTCCTCCAGCGCAAAGCATGGGGCTTCCACTTGGGCGTGGGATGGAACCCCTCCGCATCCTCGGGGGGCTCCGGGCATATACAGCCCACTCATTATTATGTGAGAGTGTCACGGCTGAAGATAGCTGGGCAAGCCCCCAGGCGCATGGCCTAGGTGCTCCCAACTCAGTTTAGAGCCATCCCACGCATTAATGCGCGGTTGCGCGCCTCTACAGCCCAAACCTATGTGCATTGCTCCCCTCGTAGCCGTTGGATTGCGCTCCCGTGGCCCAAACATGAGCGCAATGCACCAAGCGCAGCTGCAGAGGTGTTGTGTCGGTGGAGCCGCCTCGAGAAGTGTCGCGGCACCGACCGGACCCCGGTTGGCATGCCTCATGAGGCCCTTCCTCCCGAGGGCCGCTCTGGCGCCCCCGTTGCCGCGGGTGGCCTGCGTTGACTGTACCTCGCCGACTCCGTAGGCGGTCGCCCCTGAGGCCCTGGACTCGGCTGTGCGTTGCTTGCTGATGGGGGCGGTGGCCGTTCCACGGCCCCGCGCCTCCCGGGACGCTCCCACTTCTCCCCTGTTTGCATGAACCTGGCCTGGTGCTCCCTCCATGGAAGCCCCATGCCCGGCTTGGGGAGAGCGTCTGGGGCATCTCCCTACTACGGGAGGGTGTCGGCACCTACAGGGGGCGCCTGATCCTCCGCGCCCTCCGCAGGTATGACGTAGGCTGGAACGTAGGGCTTCGTGTAGAGGCCTTGGCCTTCCCCTGAGTTGCCTCCGTGCGCACCGATGGCGGTCTCCCCGGGCGGCAGAATGACGCCATTCTGGGCGCGCGGTCCACAAACCCTCCTGCGGCGGGCTTCCGCCCGAAGTTGCTTTGCCCGGCCGCCGCCATGGGGTGGGCCGCATGTGTCTTGCCTTGCGTCGCCTTCCTGATTTTCCCTCGCGCCTTCATTACGGTTTCCGGCACGGCCGGAAGCCTGAGCCGCCCACTCCCTGCTCCGGTTGGCGCGCTCCTGCCGGGACGAGCCAGGCTGTTGTCGATCCATTTGGGCTTGTGTGCGTGCGTCGGGGTGTGCACGGGATGGCCCAGCACCCCCTTCGTGGGCGCTACCGGCGGGACTTGGCGGTGCTCCGAAGCCGGTCACCGGGATCCTGAGAAGTAGAAGCACGGCGTGCGGCGGGCCCTGCTCGGGTTCGCCCGGAAGCGAGGCGGCGTGCCATCTGTTGGCGGGGCGACGGGTACGGCGAGCGAGCCCCCTGCGCCCTGCGCCGGTGGTCGCAGGGAAAGGTGGGGGCCCCAGGCCCTCCTCGCGATGGCGACCAGCTCGACGAGGTGGTCGGCCCAGGCGTCGAAGCCCCCTTGTGTAGGGCGGTGGTGAAGCATTTCACTCACCATTAGGAGCGAGTCATGCTCGTTGAGGTCTCCCACGTACGTGCGACGTGACGCCGGTCCCATGGGCGCCGCCCTTCCGCCATGTGCCTGGCCGGCGCGAGCGGCGTCGATGGTGGACACGACACTGGTGGCCTGATAACGGCCGCCTGGCATCGTGCTGCCGAGGTGTGGGCCTTGGGGGGCAGCGGCGTGGTTGGCGGGGGTGGATCCTTCGAGGCCGGAGGGAGTTTGCCGTGCGTCCGCCATCGCCTTGATGGGGCGAAGAAGAAGAAGCGAAGCTCACTGGAGACTCCCACACGCCCCCTACCTGGCGTGCCAAATGTCGGATTTTGTGCTCCGCAAAACCCTAAATAATTCGAACCCAGGGGCGTGTGCGAAGATTCCCCAACAGCTTCGTCCCCTCCAAACTCACAACACAATACCCCCGCTCTATGGTGAGGAAGATGATGGCACACAAGAGTTTACCCAGATTCGGGCCGCTGCGAAGCGTAAAACCGTACTCCTACTTTAGGTGGATTGCCTCACGAGGAGGTTTGTGGATGCACTAGTACAGAGGTGTGTTGCCTTGCGGGTGTGTTTGTGGGGGGATCGCCCTCTCCCTCTACTGGGTAGCCTCGCCTCTATTTATACTGGCCCGGGTCCTCTTCCCTTATCGCAACGGCGGGAAGGGATCCCATAATGGTCAAATTTGAAAGGGGACAGGAAGTACACCCTATCCTGACGAAAGGCGGTCTTTGCCTGCAAAGTTGGTGGTGGTGACGCGGTGGTGGGCTTGCCGGTGACATCCGTCCTGCCGCGCTTGCTGACCCGGTATTGTTGCACTGGAATGGAAACCTTTGGCAGGGCTTCTTGGGAACCCGCGCTCGTCCTTGTCCCCTTTACACCAAAGAGGAAACTGTCCCCTCTGGCACGTTGGCGCCCACCTGGCTTGGCTGACGGCACCCCGGGCCTCCTGAGGTCGCGTGTTGCATAGGAGTCTCCGCCGCTCAGGAGAGGGCCTGGGGAGGCCTCCCCCCTCGCGGGTCTTGGCGCTGCCTCCCTCGCGAGCTCGGGGTCTGGCGAGGGCCTTGTGTCGAGCGAGGCCGCGCCGGGCTGTACGGATCGTTGAGGTGGGCCACGCCTTGGGCTGCAGGCAGGCAAGTCTGGGTACCCTGGTATCCAGAACGCCGACAACCTCCCCGCCGTGCGGATGGCCGAGGCCGCCTCAGTGGCGCCCAGTCCTGTGCGAGCTGCGACCTTCTGGCCGCACCCGTCGCCAGCGAGACCGTTGGGCGTGCACCTCGTGTGGAGTGAGACGGGGCGCCCAGCGGAACCGCAGACCCGTAGAATCGGCCCACTGCCCCACCAGAAAGCTCCAGCGAGTGGCGCACGGCATCATGGACGCGATGACGTTTCTCTTGGTCCTACCAAGAGTCGAGCAACGTCACAGTCCGCCTCTTTCACCATGCCGGGAACCACAGAGGAGGCCATGGCACAGGCCCAGATGTTGCTCAGCTTCATGCCAGTGGCCGATAAGATGGATGAATGGAGAGCCACCATTCAGAGTTTGATCTCTTTCATTGAAGCAAACAAGACCCAGCATGCGGAGCCGTCGCGATGTACGCGAAAAGCAGCGGCGGCCCGGGGCGGCGAGCGCGTTGAAGGGACCACCCCAACGGTGCAATCCCCTCCATGACAATAGGCCCAGAGGCAGCCGCAACAAGCTTCACATGCTGACGACCACGACGAGGCATCCATAGTCTCGTCTGGCCCGAACGACCTTCAGGATCAACCGTGTGTCCTTGAAGACCGGCGGAAGGAAGATGCGCGCATCACCATCGAGCGACGCTGGGAAGACACCGTCAATCCGATAAGCGCAACGGTCCCGACGTCGGCGACCCCGCGCCCAGTGTTGGCGGGTACCTTCCTTATTAGGTTGGTTGCCCTGCCTTCACTAGCGAGCTGCGACGGGTCCGCTGGCCGTCGACCCGAGCTTTCAAGCCTGAACTACCAGAGAAATACGACGGGAAGCTGAACCCTGTGGAGTTCTTGAGCATTTACATGATAGCTGTTCAAGCTGCGGGAGGAAGAGATGAAAAGGTGCTCACCAACTATTTCCCTTTGGCGCTCAAGCCTAATGTGAGATCATGGTTGATGCACCTGCCGAAGAATTCCATTTCCTCTTGGGCTGACCTGTGTAACGAGTTCATTGGCGCCTTCACCGGTGGTCATCAAGAACCAGGCCAGCCCAGCGATCTCCATGTCCTCCCGCAAAAGGAGGGAGAAACTTTGAGAAAGTATATCCAGAGGTTCAGTCGAGTGCACCGCAACATCCCAGAGATCCATCCCGCAACGGTGATTGCCGCGTTCCACTCGAACGTGCGCACTAGGAGGAAGCGAGCCAAGATGAATGTCAAGCTGCCCAAGACTATTAATGAGCTTTACACCCTGGCGGATAAGTGTGCTTGAGCTGAAGAAGGGAGACGACTCCCCGGAGAGGAGGCGGGCCTCGAAGTGGACTCTGACGATGACGACGATGTTGGAAATATGCCCTAGAGGCAATAATAAATTGGTTATTATTATATTTCCTTGTTCATGATAATCGTTTATTATCCATGCTATAATTGTATTGATTGGAAACTCAAATACATGTGTGGGTACATAGACAACACTGTGTCCCTAGTAAGCCTCTAGTTGACTAGCTTGTTGATCAAAAGATGGTGAAGGTTTCCTAGCCATGGACATGAGATGTCATTTGATAACGGGATCACATCATTAGGAGAATGATGTGATGGACAAGACCCAAACTACGAACGTAGCATATGATCGTGTCAGTTTATTGCTATTGTTTTCTGCATATCAAGTATCTGTTCCTATGACCATGAGATCATGCAACTCCCTGACATCGGAGGAGTACCTTGAGTGTATCAAACGTCGCAACATAACTGGGTGACTATAAAGGTGCTCTACAGGTATCTCCGAGGGTGTCTGTTGGGTTGGCATGGATCAAGACTGGGATTTGTTACTCCGTCTGACGGAGAGGTATCTCAGGGCCCACTCGGTAATACAACATCACAACGAGCCTTGCAAGCAATGTGACTAAAATGTTAGCCACGAGATCTTGTATTACGGAACGAGTAAAGAGACTTGCCGGTAACGAGATTGAACTAGGTATAGAGATACCGACGATCGAATCTCGGGCAAGTAACATACCGAAGAACAAAGGGAACAGTATACGGGATTAACTGAATCCTTGACATAGAGGTTCGACCGATAAAGATCTTCGTAGAATATGTAGGAGCCAATATGGGCATCCAGGTCCCGCTATTGGTTATTGATCGTAGAGGTGTCTCGGTCATGTCTACATAGTTCTCGAACCCGCAGGGTCTACACACTTAACGTTTGGTGACGATTAGTATAGTTGAGTTATTTTGTTGGTGACCGAAGGTTGTTCGGAGTCCCGGATAAGATCCCGGACATGACGAGGATCTCCGGAAGAGTCCGGAGGTAAAGATTGATATATGTGATAATAGTGTTTTGATCTCCGGAAGGGGTTCCGGATGTTTACCGAAGTGTTCGGGTGCAGCAACACTTTATATGAGCCAAAGGGGTAAAGCCCACGAGGTATTGGAAAGTGCAAAAGGAAGTTTTGTTGCTGCCTTAAGCGGTACTACCGCTGGTAAGGCAGTACTGCCGCGTAAGCGGTACTACCGCTTGTGTGAAGCGGTACTACCGCTCAAGCGGTACTACCGCTCGTGAGCGGTACTACCGCTTGTGCGCGGTACTGTAGGGATCCGAGTTGGACTCTTTCCCTGCGGGCCAAACCGACCTTGTGCGGGCAAAACCGACCTGGAGGAGGCTTTTACTCCAAGTTTAGACCCCAAGGCTCAACATATAAATAGAGGGGCAGGGCTAACACACGGGACACATCAAGATTTCCCAAGCCGTGTGTCGGCAACCCTAACCCTCTAGTTCTCCCGTCATAATCTCCGTAGTGCTTGGCGAAGCCCTGCAGAGATTGTTCCTCACCATCATCACCACGCCGTCGTGCTGCCGGAACTCATCTACTACTTCACCATCGCTCGCTGGATCGAGGAGGTGAAGGCATCATCAAGCCGTACGTGTGTTGAATGCGGAGGTGCCGTCCGTTCGGCACTAGTTCATGATCGGATCGAGGGACGACTTGCGATTTGGATCGCGGAGACGTTCGACTACATCAACCGCGTTTCTTAACGCTTCCGCTTAGCGATCTACAAGGGTATGTAGATTCACTCTCCCTTTCGTAGATGCTCATCACCATGGATAGATCTTGTGTGTGCGTAGGAAATTTTTTTGTTTCCCATGCAACGTTCCCCAACAGTGGCATCTGAGCTAGGTCTCTGCGTAGATGAGATCTCGAGTAGAACACAAACGAGTTGTGGGCGTGGGTGTATACATATTGCTTGCCGTTACTAGTTGATACTTGATTCGGCGGTATTGTGAGATGAAGCGGCCCGGACCGACATTACGCGTACGCTTACGCGAGACAGGTTCCTTCAACTGACATGTAACTTTGTTGCATAAAGATGGCTAGCGGGTGGCTGTCTCTCTCACTTTAGTTGAATCGATTTCAATGAAGAGGGTTCTTTTAGAAGATCAAAAACAAACACTACACCACGTTGTGGTTTTGCGTAGGTAAGATCGGTTCTTGCAAACTCGTTGCAGCCACGTAAAATTTGCAACAACAATTAGAGGATGTCTAACTTGTTTTTGCAGGGTATGTTGTGATGTGATATGGCCAATTACATGATGAGATATATGTGATGTATGAGATGATCATGTGTTGTATAGAATATCACGACTTGCATGTCGATGAGTACGGCAACTGGCAGGAGCCATAGAGTTGTCTTTAATTATTTTCGCCGTTTTGCTTTACTTTATCGCTATGAGTTAGCAATAGTCGTGGAAGCAATAGTCGGCGCGACAACCTCATGGCGACACGTTGATGGAGATCAAGATGATGGAGATCATGGTGTCATGCCGGTGATGATGGAGATCATGCCGGTGCTTTGGAGATGGAGATCAAAAGCACAAGTTCATGGCCATATCATGTCACTTATGATTTGCATGTGATGTTAATCCTTTTATGCATCTTATTTTGCTTAGGACGACGGTAGCATTATATGGTGATCCCTCACTTAAATTTCAAGATAAAATTGTGTTCTCCCCGAGTGTGCACCGTTGCGAAAGTTCGTCGTTTCGAGACACGCCGTGATGATCGGGTGTGATAGACTCTACGTTCACATACAACGGGTGTAAGCCATGTTGCACGTGCGGAACACTCGGGTTAAACTTGACATGGCCTCGGAACACAAGAGACCGAAAGGTCGAACATGAGTCATATAGTAGATATGATCAACATGAAGATGTTCACCATTGAAACCACCTCAACTCACGTGATGATCGGACTTGAGTTGGTGGATTTGGATCATGTTACACTCGAATGACCGGAGGGATGTCAATTTGAGTGGGAGTTTTTAAGTAATATGATTAACTAAACTCATTATCTAGAACAATAGTCTAAGTTGTCTTTGCTATATTTATGTTGTAGATCATGGCTCGCGCAGTAGCACCCCTGAATTTTAATGCATTCCTAGAGAAAGCTAAGTTGAAAGATGATGGAAGTAATTTTGTGGACTGGGACCGTAATCTAAGGATTATCCTTACGGCTTCCCAGAAGGCTTATGTCCTTGATGCACCGCTTGGTGATCCACCCGCTCCAGTTGAGTCTCTAGACGTTGTGAACGCCTGGCAGGCTCGTTCTGAAGATTACTCAATAGTTCAATGTGCAATATTGTATGGCTTAGAACCGGGACTTCAAAGACGTTTTGAACGTCATGGAGCATATGAGATGTTCCAGGAGTTGAAGTTTATCTTTCAGAAGAATGCCCGGATCGAGAGATATGAGATCTCCGATAAGTTCTATGCTTGCAAGATGGAGGAGAACGGGTCTATCAGTGATCACATGCTCAGAATGTCTGGGTACTCCACCCGTCTGGCTGAATTGGGGATGCCCCTTCCGCCAGAGGCTATCACTGACAGAGTTCTTCAATCATTGCCACCTGGCTACAAGAGCTTCGTGTTGAACTATAACATGCACGGGATGAACAAGTCAGTCGCCGAGCTGTTTGCGATGCTGAAAGCCGCTGAGTCTGAAATTCAGAAGGAGCATCAAGTGTTGATGGTCAATAAAACCACTAGTTTCAAGACAAATGGCAAGGGTAAGAAGGGTAACTCCAAGAAGAGTGGCAAAGAAGTTGCTCCTCTCGTGAAGAAACCCAAGGCTGG
Source organism: Elymus sibiricus (assembly GCA_039707655.1). Lineage (NCBI taxonomy): Eukaryota > Viridiplantae > Streptophyta > Magnoliopsida > Poales > Poaceae > Elymus > Elymus sibiricus. The sequence continues at coordinate 210,576,604 of CM077665.1, read as the reverse complement.
ACCCAAACCAGAAACTGTGTGTTTTCATTGCAAGGGAACTGGACACTGGAAGCGGAACTGCCCCAAGTATTTGGCTGACAAGAAGGCGGCCAACAACAAACAAGGTATATATGATATACATGTTATTGATGTGTACCTTACCAACTCTCGTTGTAGTGCCTGGGTATTTGATACCGGTGCGGTTGCTCATATTTGCAACTCAAAAGAGGAACTGCGGAATAGACGGAGGCTGGGAAAGGACGAAGTGACGATGCGCGTGGGAAATGGTTCCAAGGTTGATGTGATCGCCGTCGGCACGCTCGCTCTTCGATTACCATCGGGATTAGTGATGAACCTGAATAAATGTTATTTGGTGCCTGCGTTAAGCATGAACATTATATCTGGATCTTGTTTATTGCGAGACGGTTACTCATTTAAATCAGAGAATAATGGTTGTTCTATTTACATGAGTAATATCTTTTATGGTCATGCACCCAATGTGAGGGGTTTATTCTTATTGAATCTCGATAGTAATGATACACATGTTCATAACATTGATGCCAAAAGATGTAGAATTGATAATGATAATACCACTTTCTTGTGGCACTGCCGTTTAGGTCATATTGGCGTAAAACGCATGAGGAAGCTCCATGCCGATGGACTTTTGGAGTCACTTGATTTTGAATCACTTGACACAAGTGAGCCATGCCTCATGGGCAAGATGACTAAAACGCCGTTCTCTGGAACAATGGAACGGGCAAGTGACTTGTTGGAAATCATACATACTGATGTGTGCGGTCCGATGAGTATTGAGGCGCGCGGTGGTTATCGTTACTTTCTCACCTTCACTGATGACTTAAGTAGATATGGGTATATTTACTTAATGAAACACAAGTCTTAAACGTTTGAAAAGTTCAAACAATTTCAGAGTGAAGTTGAGAATCATCGTAACAAGAAGATTAAATTCCTACGATCTGATCGAGGAGGAGAATATCTGAGTTATGAGTTTGGCAGTCACTTAAGACAATGTGGAATTGTTTCACAACTGACACCGCCTGGAACACCACAGCGTAATGGTGTGTCCGAACGTCGTAATCGAACCTTATTGGATATGGTGCGATCTATGATGTCTCTTGCTGATTTGCCACTATCGTTTTGGGGTTATGCATTAGAGACAGCTACATTCACTTTAAATAGGGCACCATCGAAATCCGTTGAGACGACGCCATATGAACTTTGGTTTGGGAAGAAGCCAAAGCTGTCGTTTCTTAAAGTTTGGGGATGTGATTCTTATGTCAAAAAGCTTCAGCCTGAAAAGCTGGAACCCAAAGCGGAGAAATGCGTCTTCATAGGATACCCAAAAGAGACAGTTGAGTATACCTTCTACCTCAGATCCGAAGGCAAAGTGTTTGTCGCTAAAAACGGAACATTTCTTGAGAAAGAGTTTCTCTCGAAAGAATTGAGTGGGAGGAAGATAGAACTTGATGAGGTTGTTGAACCTTTACTTCAACCTGAAAGTAGCGTAGCACAGAAAGATGTTTCTGTAGAGCTTACATCAGCTAAAGAGGAAGTTGATGATGATGATCATGAAGCTTTGGATCAAGTTGCTATCGAACCTCGTAGGTCGACAAGGACGCGTACTGCTCCTGAGTGGTACGTCAACCCTGTCTTAGAGGTCATGTTGTTAGACAACGATGAACCTACGAGCTATGGAGAAGCGATGATGGGCCCGGATTCCGAGAAGTGGTTAGAGGCCATGAAATCCGAGATGGGATCCATTTATGAAAACAAAGTATGGACTTTGGAAGTATTACCTGAAGGGCGTAAGGCCATTCAGAACAAATGGATCTTTAAGAGGAAGACGGACGCGGACGGTAATGTCACCGTCTATAAAGCTCGACTTGTGGCAAAGGGTTTTTCCCAAGTTCAAGGAGTTGACTACGATGAGACCTTCTCACCCGTAGCGATGCTTAAGTCCGTCAGAATCGTGTTAGCAATAGCTGCCTTTTTCGATTATGAAATTTGGCCGATGGATGTCAAAACAGCGTTCCTTAACGGTTTCCTTAAGGAAGAGTTGTATATGATGCAACCAGAAGGTTTTGTCGATCCAGAGAATGCTGACAAAGTTTGCAAACTCCAGCGATCCATTTATGGACTGGTGCAAGCATCTCGGAGTTGGAATCTTCGCTTTGATGAGGTGATCAAAGCGTTCGAGTTTATACAAGTTTACAGAGAAGCTTGTATTTACAAGAAAGTTAGTGGGAGCTCTATAGCGTTTCTAATATTATATGTGGATGACATATTGCTGATTGGAAACAATATAGAAATGTTGGAAGACGTGAAGGAATATTTGAACAAGAGTTTTTCAATGAAGGACCTAGGAGAAGCTGCTTTCATATTAGGCATCAAGATCTATAGAGATAGATCGAGACGCTTAATAGGACTTTCACAAAGCACATACCTTGACAAAGTTTTGAAGAAGTTCAAAATGGATCAGTCCAAGAAGGGGTTCTTGCCTGTATTGCAAGGTGTGAAGTTGAGTAAGACTCAATGCCCAGTGACTGCAGAAGATAGAGAAATGATGAGTGTCATCCCCTATGCTTCAGCTATAGGCTCTATCATGTATGCAATGCTGTGCACAAGACCCGATGTCAGCCTTGCCATAAGTATGGTCGGAAGGTTTCAAAGTGATCCAGGGATGGAACACTGGACGGCGGTCAATAATATCCTAAAGTACCTGAAAAGGACTAAGGACATGTTTCTCGTTTATGGAGGTGATCAAGAGCTCGTCGTAAAGGGTTACATCGATGCAAGCTTTGACACTGATCCGGATGACTCTAAGTCGCAAACCGGATACGTGTTTATTCTTAATGGGGGTGCGGTTAGCTGGTGCTGTTCCAAGCAAAGCGTGGTAGCTGATTCTACATGCGAAGCGGAGTACATCGCTGCCTCGGAGGCGGCGAAGGAAGGTGTCTGGATGAAGGAGTTCATGACAGATCTTGGAGTAGTGCCTAGTGCGCTTAACCCAATGACTCTGTTTTGTGATAATACTGGTGCCATTGCTCTAGCCAAGGAACAAAGATTTCACAAGAGGACCAGACACATAAAGCGACGTTTCAATTCCATCCACGATTACATCAAGGAGGACGACATAAATATTTGCAAAGTACACACGGATCTGAATGTTGCAGATCCGATGACTAAACCTCTTCCAAGGGCTAAACATGAACAACACCAGAACTGCATGGGTGTTCGATTCATTACAATGTAAATCACATAGTGATGTGAACTAGATTATTGACTCTAGTGCAAGTGGGATACTGTTGAAAATATGCCCTAGAGGCAATAATAAATTGGTTATTATTATATTTCCTTGTTCATGATAATCGTTTATTATCCATGCTATAATTGTATTGATTGGAAACTCAAATACATGTGTGGGTACATAGACAACACTGTGTCCCTAGTAAGCCTCTAGTTGACTAGCTTGTTGATCAAAAGATGGTGAAGGTTTCCTAGCCATGGACATGAGATGTCATTTGATAACGGGATGACATCATTAGGAGAATGATGGGATGGACAAGACCCAAACTACGAACGTAGCATATGATCGTGTCAGTTTATTGCTATTGTTTTCTGCATGTCAAGTATCTGTTCCTATGACCATGAGATCATGCAACTCCCTGACATCGGAGGAGTACCTTGTGTGTATCAAACGTCGCAACGTAACTGGGTGACTATAAAGGTGCTCTACAGGTATCTCCGAGGGTGTCTGTTGGGTTGGCATGGATCAAGACTGGGATTTGTTACTCCGTGTGATGGAGAGGTATCTCAGGGCCCACTCGGTAATACAACATCACAATGAGCCTTGCAAGCAATGTGACTAAAATGTTAGCCACGAGATCTTGTATTACGGAACGAGTAAAGAGACTTGCCGGTAACGAGATTGAACTAGGTATAGAGATACCGACGATCGAATCTCGGGCAAGTAACATACCGAAGAACAAAGGGAACAGTATACGGGATTACCTGAATCCTTGACATAGAGGTTCGACCGATAAAGATCTTCGTAGAATATGTAGGAGCCAATATGGGCATCCAGGTCCCGCTATTGGTTATTGATCGTAGAGGTGTCTCGGTCATGTCTACATAGTTCTCGAACCCGCAGGGTCTACACACTTAACGTTTGGTGACCATTAGTATAGTTGAGTTATTTTGTTGGTGACCGAAGGTTGTTCGGAGTCCCGGATAAGATCCCGGACATGACGAGGATCTCCGGAAGAGTCCGGAGGTAAAGATTGATATATGTGATAATAGTGTTTTGATCTCCGAAAGGGTTCCGGAATTCACCGGAAGGGGTTCCGGATGTTTACCGAAGTGTTCGGGTGCAGCAACACTTTATATGAGGCAAAGGGGTAAAGCCCACGAGGTATTGGAAAGTGCAAAAGGAAGTTTTGCTGCTGCCTTAAGCGGTACTACCGCTGGTAAGGCAGTACTGCCGCGTAAGCGGTACTACCGCTTGTGTGAAGCGGTACTACCGCATAAGCGGTACTACCGCTTGTGTGAAGCGGTACTACCGCTCAAGCGGTACTACCGCTCGTGAGCGGTACTTCCGCTTGTGCGCGGTACTGCAGGGATCCGAGTTGGACTCTTTCCCTGCGGGCCAAACCGACCTTGTGCGGGCAAAACCGACCTGGAGGAGGCTTTTACTCCAAGTTTGGACCCCGAGGCTCAACATATAAATAGAGGGGCAGGGCTAACACACGGGACACATCAAGATTTCCCAAGACGTGTGTCGGCAACCCTAACCCTCTAGTTCTCCCGTCATAATCTCCGTAGTGCTTGGCGAAGCCCTGCAAAGATTGTTCCTCACCATCATCACCACGCCGTCGTGCTGCCGGAACTCATCTACTACTTCACCATCGCTCGCTGGATCGAGGAGGTGAAGGCGTCATCAAGCCGTACGTGTGTTGAACGCGGAGGTGCCGTCCGTTCGGCACTAGTTCGTGATCGGATCGAGGGACGACTTGCGATTTGGATCGCGGAGACGTTCGACTACATCAACCGCGTTTCTTAACTCTTCCGCTTAGCGATCTACAAGGGTATGTAGATTCACTCTCCCTCTCGTAGATGCTCATCACCATGGATAGATCTTGTGTGTGCGTAGGAAATTTTTTTGTTTCCCATGCAACGTTCCCCAACAGACGATGCCCCCGACCCGAAGGGAAGGAGCATGAAACGCAACAAGAAGCATGAGGGAAAAGCAGTGCTGGCTGTCGAGAGCTCCGGAGACCTCAGTGCAGGCAAGAAGGCGAAAGCCGAAACCCCCGGCAAGGGAGCTGCCGCGTGCGTTGATTGCCGGGAGGTTGTTGCCGCTGAGAAGACCGGGAAGTCCGACGGGCCGTACTGCAAAATTCACTGCACCAAGGGCCATGATCTCCAAGAATGCTGACAGGTCGAGCAACTTGTTGAGAAACAGAGGGCCGGGTATGAGAATCGCGACAAGGAAAATGGCTAGGACGGCGCTGCCGGGAAAGGCCGTGGCGGCAGAGGAGGTCGTCGCGGCAAAACCCCGCAACAAAAGGAAAAACCTGCCAGAGGCCGAGAGAAGAAGGAAACAGATGATATGAGTGAAGATGAGGATGATGATGAGGATTCCAGTGACAGGGAGTTCCAGAAAGCAACCGAAGCCATGTGCGTTGACGGGGGTGCGTCCAGGCACTCCTCTCGGCGCCAGCTCAAGCAGTGGGCACGCGAGGTCAATGTTGTAGAACCGACTGCAGATTCTAGGAAGCCACTCAGATGGTCCCGCATGCCTATCATCTTTGACGAAGAGGATCACCCTGACCGTACCACTACGGTTGGGTGTTTGCCATTGTTGGTTTCCCTGACAATCCACAACCTCAAGGTGTCTAAGATGTTAGTTGACGGTGGGACCGGATTGAACTTGATCTCTCCTAGAGTGGCTAAGAAACTGCAGATCCTTGATGAAGAGCTCGAAGCCACGGGTACATTCCAAGGAATCAACCCCGGCAGGAGCCGACCCAAAGGAAAGATCACTCTGCATGTGACATTCGGCGGAGAGCTAAACTTCCGAACAGAGAGGATAGTGTTCGACGTCGCCAAGATCCCACTGCCTTACAACGGAATCCTTGGTCGCCCAGCACTGGCAAAGTTCATGGCGGCATCCCACTATGCCTACAATACTTTGAAGATGCCAGGGCCCATAGGGGTCATTTCCATCCCATCCAACAAGACGAACACAGTTATTTGTGTAGACCAGATGTATCACGACGCAGTAGCAGCTGAAGCCACACATATCCTAGCTCCTGCCAAGGGCGTAGAGAGAATGAAGAAGATTGGCAAGGACACCGGCAAGGACTCCGAGAAGCGCGCCTCTTCAGAGTGCGCCGCACCTAACAATGACCTGCCGGAGAGTTCCGCCAGCAAGAAGACCAAGGTCACCTATCCTGAGACGAAGAAGGTCCCGGCAAGGGAGGATGGCACTTGTGGTACCTTCACCATCAGTGGTACCCTTACTGACAAATAGGAAAGCGCGCTCATTGCCTTCCTGCGGGAGAATGTCGATGTGTTTGCCTGGCAACCATCTGACATCCTCGGTGTTCCCAGGGAGGTAATTGAGCACCACCTTGCTGTCTGCCCTCATGCCCGACCCGTCAAGCAATAGGTTAGGAAACACGCCTTGGAGCGGCAGCAGTTCATTGTCGAGGAAATCAAGAATCTTGAAGCAGCTGGTTTGGTCAGAGAAGTGCTACATACAACTTGGTTAGCAAACCCGGTGGTGGTACAAAAGGCAAATGGGAAATGGAGGCTTTGCATAGACTTCACCAACTTAAACAAAGCTTGCCCGAAGGACCCTTTCCCCTTGCCGCGCATAGATCAAATTGTTGATTCCACCTCCGGATGTGACTTGCTCTCCTTTTTGGATGCCTACTCCGGCTACCACCAGATATTTATGAACAACGAAGATGAGGAGAATACCGCATTTATAACTCCCTGCGGCACGTACTACTTCGTACGTATGCCCTTCGGGTTAAAAAGTGTCGGTTCGACTTTCACCAGGGCTGTTCAAATTGGTTTGGGACCTCAGCTGCATAGAAATGTGGAAGCTTGTATGGATGACATCGTGGTCAAAACCAAGGATGAAGACACTCTCATACAAGATCTGGAGGAAACTTTCGCAAACTTGCGCAAGATCAACCTCAAGCTCAACCCTGAAAAGTTTGTGTTCGGTCTCCCATCCGGCAAGCTGCTTGGGTTCTTTGTATCTCAGCAAGGAATAGAAGCCAATCCCGGCAAGGTCAAGGCGATCGAGCAGATACAGGCACCCAAGACCATCAAAGATATCAGACGCCTAACCGGATGTGTTGCCGCGTTGAGTAGGTTCATCTCCAAGTCCGCTGAGCGCGCCTTGCCGTTCTTCAAAATCCTGAAGAAGGCTGGCCCAATGAAGTGGACCCCGGAGTGAGATGCAGCACTGCAAGACCTAAAGAAATACTTATCCTCTGCTCCCACCTTGGTCGCTCCTAAACCACAAGAGTCGTTGCTACTATATTTAGCGGCAACAAATCAAGTGGTTAGTGCAGCGCTGGTGGCGCAGCGGGGGGTGGATGAAGATTCAACAGCCGTTGCTGATGCTGCCGGGAGAGAGAAAGAAACATCCGCGGTAGGGCTCGACACCGGTCAAGGGGGATCTCAGCAAATGGTTGATAGTGAATCCAAGGAAGTGGCATAGAAGAAAATGGTGGAGCGGCCCGTGTACTTTGTCAGTTCCCTACTACAGGGGGCTAGATCAAGGTACTCCGGAGTACAAAAGCTGATCTTCGGCCTCATCATGGCCTCGAGGAAGCTGCGCCACTACTTCCAAGCCCATGAGATAACTGTTGTCACCCATTTCCCATTGCAACGCATACTGAGAAACCCCGAAGCCACTGGCAGGATAGTTGAGTGGGCCCTGGAGTTGTCAAGCTTCGGATTAAAGTATGAGAGCACTTCCACCTGAACTAGAAGCCGACCCAGCCCATCCCAGCGATGGGTAAGCTCGTCTTCAACCCCTCGCCAGGAGGACGAGGCGTGGCCGCACGCGCGCGCCCGAGGCCTCCACCTCCTGCCTGCCTGCCTCGCTGTCGTCTCCGGGTCCACCTCCTCGCCCAGGGGATGAGGATGACCCCCCGGCTCCATTCCCCTCTCTATGCTCTCCGTCCCCCCCCCCTCTGGCTCTCCCTCTCCCGCGCACGGCCGCAGCCACCATCGCCGCCGCCGCTCGCGTAGCTAGGGCCTGCCCCTCGTCCGACCATCGCCCCTCCGAGCTCCTACGCGACCCCCTCGACCTCCCCGTGGATCCAGGCATCGCCAGGAGCACCACAACGCCGAGGTCCCCGTCGTCTTCCCCACCTCCGACCGCCGCCCGCCTCGTCGATTCGCGCCATCCCATGCCTCCCCGGACTCGCCAGCAGCACCAGAAGCACCGCGGTGAGCCGTCGTGCCCTGCCCCCTTTTTCCCCTGCGGTGCCCGTACTGTAGCACCGCACCCGATGAGGCCGAGCCGGCGCCGCCGCCCAGCTCGTCGTGGCGCTCCTCCCCGGCCTCCTTTCGGTCCACCGCAAGCTCTCCTGGATGCGCGGGGCCGTGGGCTTCGCCCCAGTGCCCTTTGCGGCCGCTCCCATGGCCCTCCGGTGGCCCTCCACCATGGCCAGACGTCGCCAGCGACCAAATCCCGGCCGGCCGACGTGGCCTAATTAGTAGTCTCTAATTAACCCCCCCTGACGCTGCTACTCGGCCCCATGCTTAATTAACTAGCCATTTGTTTTAATTAAGCATCAGTTAACACTATGCCTATGACATGTGGGTCCCGCGTGTCAGGTTTGACCTGCTGACGCAAGCATGACGTCAGGCTGACACAGTAAATAATTTCTGTTATAAAAATAATCCAGGAAATAGTTTAAACTTCTAAAAATCATAGAAAATAATCTGTAACTCAGATGAAAATAATTTATATATGAAAAATGATCAGAAAAATCCAATGAATCTGTTTATGCCATGATCATGCATGTTTGAACAATTTAACATCACCAACTAGGACATTTTATGATTAGGGCAAATTTGATAATTAGTTTTGGATTGGAATTTGATATATATCTGAATTCCACTTCAATTAACTTGGTCAATTGTTCCTCTAGGTCAATTCAGTACCTTAAATTGTCATATCATACATCATGTGTGTTGCATCACATTGAATGCGTTACTTTCTTGTTGTCGGTGTTGTTCCATCTCGGTAGACGTTGTTCCGACATTGAGATCGATGTCACTAATGAAGACTCACTGTTATCTTCAGAAGTGCCAGGTAAGCAACCCCCCTTGAGCATTCCGATATAATCCCACTCTATCGCTCTTGCTCTCATTTCAATGCATTAGGACAATGCGATTCAACTGCTACTTGTGTTGTGGTAGTTAAACCCACTCCTTTGCATGACCTGTCATTGTCACAGTAAATAGCTGAACCAAGCAACCTAGCATACCTGGTAGATGCTTGAGCCATGTTGTGCTATCACCCTGTTATGATTTGCTATGCTTAGACATGTGTCAGGTCTGATTCATCTGGGTGATGAACCGGAGTGAAACGATTGTGTCCTAATGATCAGGGTTAAGTGTTGAACCTGTTTTGGTAAAGGTAGCAATGAGAGGCCATGTAGGAGTACATGGTGGGTTGTCTCATTGAAGCTGCTCATAGGAACTGAGTTCCGTGTTTGTGTTCCAAGACTAGCTACTACCACACATTGGGCTCCGCTAACTCAAGCTCTCTCGGCCTATTAACCTACCCTGTTCTCAGTCCAGGAGTCGCAGTAGTTCGAAACGTTGATAGGTGTGGCCGGGCCTGCAAAGTGGATGAACGGCCCAATCGGGACCGGCTTGGGGCCCTGCACACAACGTTTGAGGCCATGTTGGAAACCTCGGCCGGACTTCCATTATGGGTTCCAACTCAGATAGGCGACTACCTTGGACGTGAGTCGTTGTAAGTTAACGTCCGTGGCCGACTCCCTCGCCTGGCTTCCGCTTGAAGGTTGTCGATGTGCCTTTTTACGTGCACATGGCGGTAAGTGGCGGGAGCATGTGTGACGAAGTACACCCCTGCAGGGTAAACTATCTATTCGAATAGCCGCGTCCACGGATATGGACTACTTGGAGACTTGCATTGTTCATAGATAACTTTAAAAGGATACTCTAAAATGCTCCAGATAAGTGTGAGTGCTATGGATGGCTTCTCGTAGGAAGACGAGAGAGGATCCATAGTGGTGTATTGATGTGGTGAATATGTGGACTCGTGTCTGATACGCCACCTCAAAGAAAGTACTCATAGTCATAGTGCAGGTTAGCCAAGAGTCAAAGCTGGCTTGCTGCAATAAACCCCACAACCCCCTTTGTTGACAATGATGCATATGTAGATAGTTCTGATGTAAGTCTTGCTGAGTACTTTTGTACTCACGTTTGCTTATTTATGTTTTTGCAGATGAGACTTCAATCTCATTAGTGATTCGTATGACTTTAAGTTTGATGTTGACCGGAATAGCTTGGGAATCCCAGACAGAGGTCTGGCTCCTTTGGTAGGGTCGTTGTAGCTTTTCAGGCTCTTCCAGCCACTTTGATTAGATGTCTATACCCAGACATGTAACTTTCGCTTGTTGTTTGTATGCTCTGAATGTTGGGTCATGTGACCCACCCTGCTTGTAACATCATACTATGTTGGCTCTTCGGAGCCTCCTACATAAATGTTATATTGTAGAGTTTTGTTGTGATGCCATGTTCTATCTACGCATATCGTGCATAGTGCATGTATGATTGAAATGCATTGGTATGTGTGGGATTCGACACCTAGTTGTGTGCCTTTACTAGCCTTCTTTATGGGGAAATGCCTCTTTGTGCTTCCATGAGCCTTGGTAGCTTGCTACTGCTCCGGGCACATTGATTGACCGCCGTGTATCCTTCTTGCTGCTGTGTCTGTCCCTTCGGGGAAATGTCTCACAGTGTAATGGAGTCCATGTAGCCTGCTATGACTCGTCTACGCGCAGTTGATGACATTTATGTCCCACGGCGTAATGGAGTCCCTGTAGCTTGCTATGACTCGTCTACACACGCTGATGACCGACACCTGCATTGTTGGGTTACGTATGCCTGTCCCTGTACGGTTGTGCCACTTGGGTCTATAACTAGTCATGTCGACCCAGGTTCTTTGACATGTGAATGCTAGCGACATGATCATATCCGTGAGCCAAAAGGTGCAAAAGGTCCCGGCCAAGGTAAGGTGGCAGCCGTGGGTTACCGTGCGTGAGGCCGCAAAGTGGTGTGACATGTTACAGGCTTGATTCATATGGCTTAGGATCGGGGTCCCGACAGTCGATGATGCAGAGGTGGGCTCGGAGATGACATCTGCCCTGCGGGGCTCGTGGTCGTGGTCTTGTTGCACCGGAATGGAAACCTTTGGGAGGCGCTTTGGCAACCAGCGTACGTCCCTGCTCCCTCTGCAGCAAAGGGGAAACTGCACCGCCTGGCGTGTTGGCGCCCGCCTGTCCTTCGTTGCGTCATCCTTGACTCCTGAGGCCGGGTTCTGCATAGAGATCCCCGCCGCTCCGGCGGGGGCTTGAGGAGGCCCACCCCCTGCTGATCTTGGTGCTGTTCTTCCTCGTGAGCCTAGGGTCCTCGTGAGGGCCTTGTCTTGAGTGAAGTCGCGCCAGGCCGTGCTTGGCTGACGAGGTGGGCCATGCCCTTGGCCGCAGGCAGGCAGGTCTTGGTACCCCCGTTCCCAGAACGCCGACAGTAGCCCCGGGGCCCAAGGCGCGCTCGACCTGGCTTCCGGGAGAAGCCTTGAGGACGGCCCGAAGCGCCGTGGGCCCCAAACGCCTGCGGGCCAGGACTGGCGCGCGTCGTGCGGTTGATGTCGGGCGTCCAATGTCCCTTCGGCCACCGCCCGAATCAACAAAAGCCTGACTTCCAGCGCCGAGCCATTACTGCTTTCCCCTTCTGCGCACCTACTCTTACTCCCAGATCCCCGGCCTTAGCAGAGACCTCTCCAGATCCGGCGCCGCTCCATCCTCCTCCTTGCCGCGTCGGCCCCGCAAACTTCCCAATGGCTCCCAGCGGCAAGCCGAGGCCAGAGGCCCAGAGCTCAGCCTCCGCTCCCATCTCACCGCGCTTTCGGAGTCCACCATTGCCAAGGACGGAGAACTCGTCCCGGTGCTCCCGTCGACGGCGGACGGGACCAACGAGTGCGGGCGGACCTTGATATGGGGCGGCTCCGTGGAGAAGCGGCCCTCGTCCAGGTCGGCCTATCCTTTCTTCCTTCATAGCGTCTGCGCCGGGCTCGTCCCGCCTTTCTCCGCGTTCTTCACCGCCATCCTCGACCACTATGGGATTCAAGTCCTTCATCTCCAGCCCAACTCCATCCTTCTCTTGTCCGTCTTTGCCTTCTACTGCGAGGCTTTCGTGGGCGTGAAGCCTTCGGTGGCCCTCTTCCGACATTTCTTCAGCTTGCGCGTGCACGACGGCGCTCAGCGGTCGGCGTGCGTCTCCTTCGTCGTGCTCCAGAGCGGTAACATGCTCTTAAAGGCGGGGAAGAAGGTGGAGAACTTCAGGCACCGCTGGGGCTTCATGGATCTCAATAGCACCAACCCCCGCTTGGATCTGTCGAAGGGGCTGCCAGAGAAGACCCCCACATGGAGCTCCGCGAAGTTTTCCGACCCCCGGGCCAGGCCCGTACTGGATCGGATTTCCCGCGATATCAGTGCCAGGAAGCTGACTGGGGGGATGATAGTGAAGGAGTTCTTGACGCAGCGCCTGGCGCCCCTCCAGTCTCATTCTAGGCCCTTGTGGGATTATCAGGGCAGCGGTGACAACCACAGGCTTCGGTCCGCACGCATAATCCCCGAGGAACTGAACAGGGTTGTGGCAACCCTGCTCAACGGCGACCCCGGTGATCTCCCCGACGCCTACGCCCCGCTGTACCACCGCGACGACGGAGCCGACCTGGTCGCCGCGATGCCTGTCTTCGACGAACTGGGGCTCTCCCCAGCTGAGAGCCTTGGCTCCCCGGTGATGGTGTCTTCTGGTGACACCACGGGCGGGGAGGATTCAGGGAAGACAGCTGACGATGACCCGGTGGGGGCGTCTCCCCTGTCGCAGAGCATGCTCTTGCGTGACCTTGAGGACGACGACGATATTGGTGAAGTTTCTGCTACAGGCTCTCCACGTCCCGTCAAGGTCCTCAGGGGGCTAAGGCTGGCCCCTCGTGCCACACGGTCCGCTTGCCCTGCGACCCCCAGGAAGCACAGAGCGGAGTCTCCTCCGGTGTGCCCTGCCTTTGCCGGCAAGGCGGTTGAAGTGCCGGCCTCGCCCCCGCCCGGATCGCAGCCCGCGGGCAAGGCGGACGAGGCCGGGGCCATGGAGATCCCTCCAGCGGCTGACCTTGCGGACAGTGCCTCTGCTCCCCCGCGTGGTGGTGCCCTCACCGAGAAAGGCGAGGGCGCCACCATCGTCGTCTGGGCGGAGAGGAAGAGGAAGTGGGTCGACGTTGAAGAGTAAATAATCCGGCTAGGCCTTGGTCGCCTGCCGGTAGCTTGTTTATTAATGATTTTCCTTTGCTTGGTAACCAGGAACGCCGGCGCGCAGAAGATGAGGAAGAAGAAGGTGGGCGTCAAGCCGAAGGCGTCTTCCGATGCACCGCCCGCTCCTGTCGTCCTGCCGTCGCCTGACGAGGCGCCTGCCGCCGAGCGGGTGGTTGCTCGCGAGGCAACCCTCCTGGTCACCACCGCGGAGCCCCCTGAGCCCCCAATACCTATTGGCGTGGTCGCTCCTATCCTCGAGGGCGCGTCGGTGCCGCTGTCCGGAGGGCTAGCCCCTGAGGGTCAGCCGCCCATCGATCCGTCTGTATCCGTCTTGCCCGTGGTCGCTGCAGAGCCTCCGGAGCCTCCTGCTCCTCGTGCTGTGGTCTCCCAGGGGACGTCTCCTTTGATTGCATAGGCGACTCCTCCGGAGGAGGCCTTGATGCCTTCGTCGCGCGGCCTCGACATCTTGGACGGGGCCTTCACCGCTCGGGGTCAAGTTCGGGATGCCCTCGCGGTTACCGACGATCGCCTCGCGAGTGGGCGCCTGGGGCTCCTCTCCGGGTGGCTCCAGGGCGACGCCTCTGCGGTGGTGTTCTGGGGCTAGGCCGAAGCCGCCGTGGCGAAGAGCGAGAAGGAGGCCGCGTCGGACAAGGCAGCCCGCGAGGCGGCGCTGACCGACGCGGCGTATGTTGTAAGGCATTGTGACGAGGCGGAGGCCCGCTTGAAGGTTCTTCAGGAGGAGAAATCCGCGCTTGCGGAGCAGCTGCGTCAGCAGGGGAAAGCCTTCAAGACGTGAAAGGCCCAGGTTGTCGATCGGGACTCCAAGCTGTCCCAGGCGGTGGCCGACTGTGCCGCGGCGCGAGAGCGCCTGGACGCGCGGTAAAGGGAGGTCGCCCTGGAAAAGGCCCGGCTTGAAACTAGGTAAAAGGCCCTAACCGAGGCCGAGGAGAAAAAGGCCGCGGAGCTTAGCGCCCTTCCCCCCGTCGAGGCGCTGGAGGGCGCCGTTGCCAAGGTGGAGGGGGTCTTGGAGAGCGAGTGCCGTGACCTCTTTTCTGAGGACGCGACGCGCGTCTTCAGCCATCTTCACCTTCGCGAGCTGGGGTTTGACTTCGACTCTGTGATCCGCCCGGTCACCCCCGAGGTCCGCAGTAGTGCTGCGGCGGCAGTGAAGGGCGCCGTGGAGGCATTGGTGAAGAAGTTCACCCGCGTCACCGTTCCTCCGCCTCCTGAAGCTGCAGGGGTTAGCGGCGAAGAAGACGACACCAGCGATGTCGACGACGAGTTCCCCGTGGACGGGACGAGTGGTGGCGATGGCTCCTCCTAATTCCTCTTCCTTGTTCCTTTCCTGCAACGTTCATCGTGCCTCGCGGAGGTGTTAAACTTGTTTGTATTTGCGAAAACTTTTAATGCTTGTAATAACCGTTCAACTGTGTGATTGCTCTCTTCACCTTGTTTCCTTCTTGCTTGTTGTGATGTTCTGCGTAAGCAGGGACCGGCCCCGCGCATACCTCAGCCACCGTTGGGCCGTCCGGATCAGCGAGGACGGTTCCAAGGGGTGAGGGGCTACGTGGCCAGTGAGGCTCCTGAGTCGCGATGCTCAGGAGTCCCCCTTGACGTACGAGCAACCCTCATGAAGGGAACATGGTGAAGATTGGGTTAACTTGGAAATTTTGAACACCTTGCGCTCTGCGTCGGCAGAGCCTGGCCCCGCGCATACCTCATCCGCCGTTGGGCCGTCCGGATCACCAAGGAAGGTTCCAAGGGGTGAGGGGCTACGTGGCCAGTGAGGCTCCTGAGTCACGATTCTCAGGAGTCCCCCTTGACGTACGAGCTCCAGCGTCCTCTTTAAGGGTTTTGAGCGCTTTGAGCTCTGCGTCGGCAGGGTATGGCCCCGCACATACCCCAGCCGCCGTTGGGCTGTCCGGATCACCAAGGACGGTTCCAAGGGGTGAGGGGCTACGTGGCCAGTGAGGCTCCTGAGTCACGATGCTCAGGAGTTCCCCTTGATGTACGAGCGGCTCCCATACCTTTCCTCGTCGGCTTTTCCTGAGAGGGGCGCGTGAAGACCAGGTTTGGCAGACCTGGGAAGGTGGAGTGTACCAGGCTCGGCCCGGTTGTAGCCCCCATGCAGCCCTCTCACGCGAACATCCCAGGGAATGCAGTGAGATGGGGCCACAAGGAGCCTTCCTGAGGTTGGATGCAGCCGCTGGGGCGCCCTCAGTTGTTTATCCCCAGCACGGATCATAGGGCTTCCACATTGCCTGGGCATAGTCATTGGTGGACCATGTTGTCCGCCAGCACGGAGCTGTGGCTTCCACATTGTGTGGGCATAGTCATTGGTGGACCGTGTTGTCCGCCAGCACGGAGCAGTGGCTTCCACATTGCGTGGGAAGGAACCCCTCCGCATACTCGGGGGGCTCCGGGCCTGTACATCCCATTGAGTTCGTATGCGTGGCTTGCACGGCAGAACTGGGAGGTGTATCTGGGAGCTCGCGAGGGCGCTTTGGCCTCGCGAGGTCCCTACCTCAAAGGCGGTTTGCGCCTGGGTCTTCTTGTAGATAGCGCCGTCCGAGGTCCTGCAAATTTTGGAGAAGCATGCGCGGAATGTGCTCCCTAGGGCCATCGCATGAGAGGGCCAAGCACCAGTGACCCCAGGAGGTGACGTGAACGGGGACGGCCCGCCAGACAGAGCTCAGCCACTGGATTTATCAACGCTGCAGGGACGGACCCGAGTACAGACGCCGTGCCCAGTCCTCTCATGAGGCGGTCGAAGTTAGGATCATTCGGGTGTGGTCACATTCACGCCGGCAAGGAGCCGTGCAGGCAAGGTGAAACGTTAGGAAACAGATCACATGCATGAGAAGCTACTGAAATATGCATATATGAGGCGGCTGCAGGGGTATGCCCTGATCGCCTGAGGATAATGCGGCCCGGTGGACGCCCTCAAACAGAGTAAATCAAAAAGTTACCTGGCACAGGCCAACAAAAAGTCACCTAGCGGCCATGCCGCTGAAGAGTCGAAGCTGCCGTCGTAGCCTGATCTTGTACCTTCACGAGCGCGACCCTCGCGAGCCCGTCGTCTCCCGGGGCTCGGGACCCCTGCTCGGTCCGGGCATCTCCTCCAACTCCTCGCCACACCTCGCCAGGTAAGGTATGAGCTAGCCTGGGCAAGGCGCTAGAACGTGACGCCAGCATTCGCCAGGCCAAAGGGCATGCAGACGTAGTTGTGCAGGTAGACCCACATGCGGTCGGCACGTGCTGGCCAAAAGAGGCCCTGGGACGCGGCCCTATTGATTGTGTGCGTGTTGATGCAGACACGCGGTTGGTCGACCGGGCTGACGATGGCGGCTGCGATTGGTAGTGCAGGGCAGTCCCCACCTCGCTTGGCCTGTGCCTCCTGAAGCTCCTCGATCGCTTTGATGATAGACTCTTCCGAGCTCGGCGCCTCGCGCCGTGCTCCTGGCTCTGGCAGACACGCATTAGGACGCGCCTTCTGGTTGTGCCCGAGCTCCTCCCTTGTCTCACCGGCCAAGCCGAGGGCCTCACGGATGGAACCCTCCATGCCCGACCCAAGGGCGGCGTCGAGCGCGCTTTACTATGCGATGGAGGTTCCAGCCCCCTGGCGCCCCGCGGGAAGGAGCTGCTTCTTCTTCTTGCGTGCATCCTCATGAGGCAGGGCATCCTCCTCCTCGTCCGAGCGCTCGGCCGCCGCAGCGCGGTTAGCACGCTCGAGGGAGCAGACGGTATCCTTCTCATCGCAGGCGATGGTGATCACGCTGCCACTCCGTGGCATCTTGAGGACGTTGTAGCCGTGATGAGTCACCGCCATAAACTTGGCGAGGGCCGGGTACCCAAGGATTGCGTTGTATGGGAGGTGGATGTGGGCGACGTCGAAGACGATGATCTCGGTGTGGTAGTTTTTGCGTCCGCCGAAGTTGACGGGCAGGCGTACTTGCTTGATGGGGACGGTGGACCCGTCAGTGACTCCCGAGAAGGGGTTGGTCGGCATGAGCTGGTCGTACGGTACTTGGAGCGTCTCGAAGGTCTCAATGGAGAGGACATTGAGCCCCGCTCCACTGTCGATGAGGGTCTTGGTGAGGAGGACGTTGCTGATGGTCGAATTGCACAGCATGGGTAGCATGCAGGCCATGGCCTAGCACCTGAGCTGATCCCTCGAGTCGAAGGTTATTGCAGTCTGGGACCACTTGAGGGGACGCATGGCTTCGGGCTTTGGGAGAGCCGCGTTCACCTCGCGCGTGAACTGCTTGAAGACGTGGTTCAACGCTGGGGCTTGGGCGCCGCCCAGGATACAGGCTACCGCCCTGACCTCCTGGAAGCCCCCAGCCCCATCGTCTTGCCTGTCCTCTTCCTTCCTTCTGGGTGGTGGTGGTAGTGGTGGTAGGCCGGCCTCACGAGGACGGGCCTCACGAGGCTGGCCACGGCGTGAACCCTCCGGAGGGTCATCGCGCCAGCGGCCCTCCCGAGCCTGATCGCGTCAGCGGTACTCCCGAGGCTGGTCTCGCCACCCCTGACGCCATTCCCGGTTGTCCCAACGGCCTCCACCGCGGCCTCCACCGCGTCCGAAGCCATGGTAAATGCGTCCAGGGCGCCGGCCGAACTGTTCGGCGCGGACCAGCCTGAGTTCCTGGCAGTCGGCGGTGTCGTGGTTGTTGGTGCCATGGAAGATGCAGGTCGGTCTCCCCCCTGCGGGGTGTTCCTCGCCTCTGCTGCGCTTCGCCTCAGGCTCGGCCGCAAGTACCGCTGGGGCCTTGTGCTTCGCCTTCTTGGCCTTGGTCTTCTTTTCCTCCGGCTCTGCCGCCGGAGGCTCGCGGAGCGACAGGTGGCCCTCCTCGGCCTTGCGCAGCTGTTCGCCAGGTTGAACATCTCCAGGGCTGAGCACAGTTCGTCATTCATGGCGAGCTCCTCCTTCATCTGGAGGTCCGTGATGCCGTCGGTGAACGCGGAGATGATAGCCTCATCCGACGCCTTTGGGACCTTGAGGCGCGTGGTCGTGAAGCGCTGTATGAACTTGTGCAGGGTCTCTCCCTCCTGCTGCTTTACACGCCGGAGGTCATTCACGGTGAGCGCGTGGTCGCGGGTACCTTGGAAGTTGGCGACGAAGCGCTTGCGCAGGTCGTCCCAGGAGGTGATGGACCCCTTCGGGAGGTTGAGTAGCCAGGACAGCGCGCCGCCCTTGAGCACCATGGGGAACCAGCACCCCATGACCTTGTCGTCTCCACCGGCCGCCCGGATGCTCAGCGAGTAGAGTTGTAGGAACTCGGCATGATCCGGGGTGCCGTCGTAACGAGGGGGTAGGTCAGGCTTGAACTTGCAGGGCCACGTGGTTGGATGGAGCTCCGGGGCGATGGCGAGGCACCCCACCGGCTCGACGGGTGCTGCGTGTGCGGGAGGGATCCGGTCTTGACGCTCCTGAGGGGCCGCCTCGAGTGGTGCCCGGTCGCGACGCTGGTTCGGCAGCGCGGGGAGCGCACGCGCGTCGACGCGCGGCCGGGGCACCACCTGGCAGCTTACTTCATCTCTCGCCCTTGCCCGCGGTTAGCGGGGCTGGTCGCGCGGGCGCGCTTCACGACTGGGCTCGGCGTCGACGTTGCGTTGCGGAGGAGGTGGCAGCGCATCATGGGCCACCTCGTCTGCCAGGGAAGGCCGGGGTCGAAGCGAGTAGGAGAGCGCTGAAGCGTCGCCGGCAGCACTGACGAGCTCCGCGATGCGCTGAAGCTAGTTGTCGTAGCGGTCGGGGGCGGGGCGGTAGCGGAGCAGATCGTTCGCCATGGCGAGTGTGCCCGAACCGCGCGCCGGCCCAGGCCGAACGTGAGAGGACGACCCGGTAGCTGGAACGATCGACGGAGTGGCGGTGTGGCCGTCGCACCGCACGGTGACCAGCTGGGAGGAGTCTTGTTGTTCGTGGGCCTCCGGGCCCATGGCGGTATTGGCCACGGGTGAGGGGGACCGGCGCGTGCCGGCGTGGCCCACGGGTGCCGTCTGGGCGACGCGGGCAGCTCGGCGGGCGTCAGACATCGGAGCAGCTAGGTGGGAGAAGAGCTTGGCTTGAGGAAGACTCCGACACGCCCCCTACCTGGCGCGCCAAATGTCGGATTTCGGGCTCTGCAAAACCCTCAAGGTTCGAACACAGGGGCGTGTGCAAAGATCCCCTGCAGCTTCGGCCTACTTAGCTCTCTACTCGATGGTTACTACGGCGAACTCGCATGATGACGAGGAAGAAGATGAACACGGTGGTTTACTCAAGTTCGGGCCGCTGCGAAGCGTAATACGCTACTCCTGCTTTGGTGGATTGCCTCTCGGGGAGGTGTGGTGGATGAACTAGTACAGTGGTGAGGAGCCTCGTGAGGGCGCTTGAGTGGTGTTCTTGGCCTTCTGCTAGACTTGTGGTGGCATCCCGCTCTACGGTGAAGCCTAGCCTCTATATATTGCAATGGCCCGGGACCTCTTCCCTTATCGCAATGACGGGAAGGGATCCCACAACGGCCAAATTTGAAGGGGGACAGGAGTACATCCCCGCCCTGTCCAAAGGTGGTCTTTGCCTGCAAAGTAGCTGTCGATGATGCAGAGGTGGGCTCGGAGATGACATCCGCCCTACGGGGCTCGTGGTCATGGTCTTGTTGCACCGGAATGGAAACCTTTGGGAGGCGCTTTGGGAACCCGCGTACGTCCATGCTCCCTTTGCACCAAAGGGGAAACTGCACCGCCTGACGCGCTGGTGCCCGCCTGTCCTTCCTTGCGGCATCCTTGACTCCTGAGGCTGAGTTCTGCATAGGGATCTTCGCCGCTCTGGAGGGGGCCTGAGGAGGTCCACCCCCTGCTGATCTTGGTGCTGTTCTTCCTCGCGAGCCTGGGGTCCTCGCGAGGGCCTTGTCTTGAGTGAAGTCGCGCCAGGCCGTGCTTGGCTGACGAGGTGGGCCATGCCCTGGGCAGCAGGCAGGCAGGTCTGGGTACCCCCATTCCCAGAACGCCGACAAGCAGCCGCGGCAAGACGATGCCACGCTCTTCGAGGAAGACTGTCTCCGGGCTGCTGTGCGTGCCACATGCTACCAGCAAGCTCTGCGCCACTACCATAGCCACATAGTTCATGCCCGAAGCTTTGAGGAAGGCGACCTTGTCCTTTGGCATGTTCAGTCCGCCAAGGGTACAAACAAGTTGGCGCCGAAGTGGGAAGGCCCTTACCGGGTAGTACGAGTCACCAGACCTGGCGCAGTCCGTCTGGAGACCGAAGATGGCACCAAGGTGCAAAACTCATGGAACATTGAACATCTTCGTAAGTTCTACCCGTAAGGCGCGGCTGCCGGTCCCAGTCCCCGGCAGCCACCTTTTGTACAAGCCTTGTCGATGTTGCATATAACCCTTTGTACAAAGCCAGGCGCAGACCCTGTCCAACAATAATAAAGCTAGGCATTGCATCATATCATCATCCTTACATGCTCATTACGCATTTTTCATGATTGCAATGTTAGCGCTTTTAAGTTTTTAAGATTTGCTAGAATGCTTGATGAAACCATAATCTTTGTTACTGTCCTCACCCAACATGTTTTACCATCGAGAAAACATGGAAGGGAAACAAGGGAACAAAGATGGCGGCCCATCATGCTTGAAAAGAAGATACTACCTGGAAAAGATAAGTGTATCATATATTTCCAATTCAGTACTTCTCATTTTCTCAAGGAAACCCTTAGTATCTCCCTTACTGCGGGATGTGGAGTCATCCACGTGGTGAAAACCCTTGTCGGGATGAGCCGTCCCCCTGTCCTTGCTTATAGAGGTGACAGCGCCAATACCGACAAGGAGCTCTGCCGGGGAACAACGCCGACCTGCTGCCGGGGGCTCGTTCCCCCACTTTGGCACTCGTGGTTTGAATGACGACCTGGCAAGTAGCTCCGTGCGGCAGAGACGAAACATACTAATGCAGTACAAATAAGGAAAGGAAAGGGATAGTACTTGCGCGAAGAAAATAGCATTCTATTCTCATTCTTTTTTGATACAAAATGGGTAGAGATTACATTATGATTCGTTAAAACTTGGCAAGCACCTACATCTTTTGACATGAAAAAAGATAAGGGCCCCGTAATCCCTTTCTTGTCCCTCTCCTCTTAGGGATTAGGTAGAGAAGGAGCAGAGGGCAAAAGGAGTGCCTGGCCGGGATTTGACGCTACCCAGCCAGGACCAGAGGGATGCGACCGGTGGAAGGGCCCTGCCCTCACGCAGGGCGGACGAAGCCGACGGAGTGGACAAGACCGGCAAGGGGAAAGAAGGCGGAGGGCAGGTGCAGATGGTGGCACTGCCGGGACCCATCTGGTGATGATGGTGCTGCCAGGGAACGCGACGCGTCGGTGACCTCATTCGTGCTCCTGATGCGTCGTAGATTCCCGACCGCCATCGTCTTCCTCATTGCCACCGCCCGAGAGAACGCCCGTGCCATCGCCCAAGCTCCAGGCGTGGCAACCCGGGGACCCCACAGAGAGCATGGTCGTGCCCGGTGTCCAAAGGCGGGGAATTCCATCCCCCACCTTAGAAGAACACGTGAAGATGAAGAACTATCTCCCGTATGCTCTATCCAGAGTGCTGCGGGAGGAGAGCTTCATCACGGTAAATGACGACGCGCGGCTGCAACCGCGTGCATGCCCATGGTAACCATGTGGGTGTTTTTTCTCCATCACCTTGAAGGAGGAGTGTGGGAACCACGGACCGCCACAGCGCTGCACCTCCAACATAGACCCCGACGCGACGTCAACCACGTGGAACTCCGTCAAGACTAAAGAAGTGGGCAGCACGGCGGCACGCGTACCACCGCAGCCGTCCCCGATACGGCCACCACGCTACCCGCTCCCCCATCCGAGGCTTCCCGGACCAACCTTCAGTTCAGAACCATACACCCGTGACGGGAGCTGAACAGAGTTTCGGAGGGAAGGTTCTACTAGCACGCTCGCTCGGTTCCTCCCCCTGAGCATCGGGAGGGCGAGCGCAGCTCAAGCCAAAGAAGCAGAAGGGTGAGCTCTGTGGGTTGGCACTCAAGGAGGAAGAAACAATGGATGAGCATCGCCCCTCGCGACCCCCAATTTATAGGGGAAGGCATAGGGGCTGGCTCACCTCCACTTCAAGGTTCGCCGCCCATCTCCACCAATTCCATCGCCCACGATCACAGACGAACAGGTAACCACCCCATTGCTCCAATCCATGGCGCTGCGGTTTTTGCCACAATCAGGACTTTAAGTCATGCGCGCCCGTCGCTAACTCCCTGCTATGGATGCGGCGCGCGTGGCGGAAACGGCCTGAGGTGGCGGGATAGTGCTGACCAATAAATTGGTAGTTACTCCCTCACATTGCGTGCCTGTGCATGATACTTGGGCCTGACCCAACGGCACTTGGCGAGCAGGTGTGGGACAGTCCTGGGGGATCTTGTTGGTGCACTAGTATAGGGGTACCCAGTGCCCCTGACTTATGCACAGGCGGTAGAAGCAAAAAAACCCCGCCAGCAATCAAGACAAGACTCCAGCATGCTCAACGCGGCAGCCCAAACCTGTACTGCGACGCGCCAAGCATGTCCCCGACGCTTGCCAGGGACCAAGACGTACACACCTTCCAAAAGACCCGGCAAGCAACTCCCCGGCAGGCGTGAGTGTCGGATTTCGGGCTCCGCAAAACCCTAAGAAGTTCGAACCAAGGGGCGTGTGCGAAGATCCCCAACAGCTTCACTCCCTCCAAGCTCACAACACGATAACCCCGCTCGATGGCGAGGAAGAAGGTAGCACACGAGAGTTTACCAAGGTTCGGGCTGCTGCGAAGCGTAAAACCCTACTCCTGCCTTTGGTGGATTGCCTCACGAGGAAGTTTGTGGATGAACTAGTACAGTGGTGAGTTGCTTCGCGAGTGCGTTTGCCGTGGTCTCGGATCCCCCGCTCTATCGAGCAGCCTAGCCTCTATTTATAGCGCCCCGGGTCCTCTTCCCTTATCGCAATGGCGGGAAGGGATCCCACAATGGCCAAATTTGAAAGGGGACAGGAGGTACATCTTATCCTGACGAAAGGTGGTCTTCGCCTGCAAAGTAGGTGGTGGTGACGCGGTGGTGGCCTCACTGGTGACATCTGTCCTGCCGCGCCCGCTGGCCCAGTCTCATTGCACCGGAATGGAAACCTTTGGTGGGGCGCCTTGGGAACCTGCGCTCGTCCTTGTCTCCTTTGCACCAAAAAGGAAATTGTCCCCTCTGGTGCGCTGGCCCGCCTGGCCTAGCTGTCGTCACCCTTGACCTCCTAAGGCTGGTCGCTGCATAGAGATCTCTGCCGCTCGGGAGGTGGCCTGGGGAGGCCTATTCCCCTGCGGGTCTTGGCGCTGTCTCCCTCGCGAGCTCGGGGTCTCGCGAGGGCCTTGTGTGGAGCGAGGCTGTGCTGGGCCGTACTTGGTCGTCGAGGTGGGCCACGCCCTGGGCCGCAGGCAGGCAAGTCTGGGTACCCCCGTTCCCAGGACGCCGACAGTAACCCCCGGGCCCAAGGCGCGCTCTGGTTGGCTTCTGGGTGAAGCCATAGAGGATGACCCAAAGCGCAATGGGCCCCAACCGCCTGCGGGCCAGGTTTGACACGTGGCGCCCTCCGAGACGCTGGCGCCTACTCTCCTTCCCGCTGCCTCGGTGACTGCCTCGGCTAACAAACCGTCTGGCACACGCCTCCGAGCCGTCACCGTTCTCCATCAATCTGGTCGCCCGTTCTTCCTTCCTCTGTGGCTCATGCCTTCCCCACCAGATCCTGTGTCCGCCCGGCTCTGCCGTCCGCCATGGCTCCCAAGAAGAGAGGGGGCGAGGCCTCGAAGGTGCCGGGACCCTCGCCATTGCCGGAGCCCGCGTTAGGTGGATCCTTGGTGGTCAATCTTGAGGGGTTGGAGAAGGTCCGACTCGCGATTGCCGCCGGCTCCAACGAGTGGGGGTGACCAAGATCTGGCTGGGCTTGCGGCCCCAGGCCGAGCTGGAGGCCACCTGCATTTCCCTTCATCTCCACGCCCTCCTCTCCGGTTTGTTGCCGCCGTTCTCGGACTTCTTTTCTGCCGTGCTCGCGCATTATCAGGTTCATGCGCTCCACTTTGACCCTGGCTCCATCATCCTCCTTTCTGCCTTCGCTTTCTTGTGCGAGGCCTTCACCAGTGTCTCCCCATCTGTGGCCCTGCTTCGCCACTTCTTCTCTCTCCGGTTGAACTCCGGGGGGCACTGTTCAGGATGCGTGTCCCTGCGGGCCGCCGATGCGACGGCCAGTGGGGCCCTCGACACCTGGCTTTCACCGAACACATAGGGTTTCCGGAGGCAATGGGTGTATGTCGATGCTGCTGAGACCGGCTCCTTGCTCCAACCCCCGTCGTTTCCTGCGGAACCAAATCCCAAGTGGGAACACGAGGAGCTTGTCGATCCGCGGCTCACACCTATTCTGGTCAGGCTGGCGGAACTGAAGAAGTCTGGCCTGACAATGGCGATGGTGGTGCGGGAGTTCTCCCGCCGGCGAATTGCTCCTCTCCAGCGCCATTCCCGCCCGATGTGGACCTTTGTGGGCCCTTGCGACTCCATGAGGCGCCCTGTGTCGCCCACTCCTCGGGCTATTGCCGCGGCCCTAACCGGGAGCGACACCCCGCCGGTGCAGGCGGCCGCCACTTCCGCTGCTGGATGTCTAGGGTCAGACGCTGACACACCGTCCCTGGGCCCACGCGCTCGCCGGAAGAGGAAGGGGCCTGGGGGCAGCTGTCGCCCGTCGCCATGGGTGCCGATGAAGAGAAAGTGGGTCGCCCTGGATGAGTAAGTGTCCGTGTCCCCCCAGTCTTCCCTCGTGTGCCCCTTCTGAATCTCTGTTCCACAGGTTCCCCTCCGATGAAGAGAATGGTGAGACGCCTCTGCCGCCTCCTGAGGCCGCCAGGCCCATCGCGGTCTTAGCTCCCGCAGCCATCGAGGCTCCTCACAAGGAGGCGCCCATGCCCGAGCCCGTGCGACACTCGCAAGGTCTTGAGCGCGAGTTTCCATGAACTTCTTCATGCTTGGCCCCCATCTCGCGGGGGTGGGGCTACATCCTCCGCAGATGGTCTTCCCCAGGGGTCAGCCACGCCATGCCCTAGGGCCTTCCTTGAGCGACGACGCGAGTCTCCGCGGGGTGCGGCCTCCATCTGAGGAGAGAGAGGAGGAGGAGCCCCCAGCCCCCGAGCACGCACCGGGGCCGGGCGGCTCCCCGCATGCCCCTCTTACCGATCTAGAGGAGGGCGGAGATCCTGGTTGGGCCCTCGAGCCTGCGTGCGATCAGAGCGCCGTGCGGCGCGGTTTGCTCCAGTCTGCGGTGAACGGGCTGGGGCGTCTAGGGGTGGAGCTCGTTACTGCTGACACCCGTCTCGAGGCAGAGCGCTAGCGCCTTGCGCGCGAGTGGCATCGTCTTGAGGTTGCCGTCAACCTCGGCCGCCTGCAGCGCGAGCACGCCCACGCCATCGCCGAGAGGTCCCTTGCCGTGGCGAGGGAAGCCCGTGACCGCGCCCTTGTGGAGGCCCATGCCTCTGACTGCCGACGTAAGGCCTCGGAGGAACGCTTGGGAGAGCTTGAAGCCTCCAACGCCGCCCTCGAAAAGAGAATTCAGGTACACAGCGCTGCTCTTGACGACCTGATGACTGAGCCGCCCGCCGGCGGTACAGGGCCCTGCATACCCGAAGACACGCTGACAATGGAAGTGCTAGAGCAGAGCCTGGAGCAGGAGAGGCTGGAGGTGAGGGAGCACCAGGTGTCCCTCGCCGAGGACTCCCTCGCCTCCCACGAGGCAAAGTTTCAGGAGGAGATCGACGACAGGGTGGCGGAGGTTTGGCGTTCCCTCCTTCAGGACTACCGCGCGAAGTTGAAGCTCCAGAAGCCCCGCTTCTGCATGCGACGCGACCACCTGAAAAGCGAGGTCGAAGTCCTCAGGAGGAGGTTAGATGAAGCGGAGCGACGCCAGCAAGCCCCAATGGATGCCCAGGCGACTGCCGAGGCCGAGCTATCTTTTCTCTACAAGCAGGTGGAGGGCGTCACTTCCCTCATGGAGAAGGCTTCGGACGAGGCAGATCGTGCCCGCAGCCTTCAGCACACGCGCTCCATGATGTTCCAATCCCTTGAGAAGAGGGCTTACCGAGCCTTAAGCAACATCTGCGGCTCGAGCGTCTCGAGCCCCCGGGTTCCTGACGATGCCGGGTACCTGGGCTTCTTTTCCAGGGTCGTGGAGCACCTTGAGGGGGGCGTGGAGAAGATCTGCGAGTTCGTGGAGGAGAAGCGCCGTGACCTCCTTGCGCGGGCAGCCTCGCACGTCTTCAGCCACCTCCTTCGCCTCGATCTGCACTTCGACTTCGAGGCGGTGCTTGCCCAAGTGCCTGAAGTGATCCGGGGCGCCCTCGCCGAGTGGGTGGAAGACCATGTGGAGGACCAGATCGCGGGATTTTCTTCTGATGAACCGGAGGGCCATGACAGGGCCGGGGAGCGCGAACCCGGCAGTGGTGGTGATGAGGAGGGCGATGACGGCGTCATGTCCCCATAAGTAGTCTTCACGTTTGCCCCTCAAGGTTATGAGTGCAGCCCCGTGGCGGCTTGGGT
The DNA here is from genome assembly GCA_039707655.1 of Elymus sibiricus. Classification (NCBI taxonomy): domain Eukaryota; kingdom Viridiplantae; phylum Streptophyta; class Magnoliopsida; order Poales; family Poaceae; genus Elymus; species Elymus sibiricus. The sequence continues at coordinate 210,549,412 of CM077665.1, read as the reverse complement.
GTATTTTTGGAAGAACCTTCGGGGTGCTCCCGTGTGACGAGATGCACAGCGTTGTACGTGTTTTGCCGAAAATTCCCGCCGGTCTGGATGATCGTGTCGCGCGAGGATCCGAGCGTTTATGCCTTGGCAGGGTATGTGCGGCAGCGCGCCCACTGCACCCAGCTTTCGTCTCGGGTCACGCGCAAGAGAGGAGCGGTCCGGCAGTTGCTGAACTCCCCAAAGAAAGCGCGGAGCATGGGGCTTCCACTTGGGCGTGGGATGGAACCCCTCCGCGTCCTCGGGGGGCTCCAGGCGTATACAGCCTACTCATTATTACGTGAGAGTGTCATGGGTTGGGCCTGGGGGTGCGCTGAGAGCGTGTCACACCCTGTGTTTGTATCACTTTGCTATGCTAGGATTTACAAAATTTGGAACCAATTAAACTTTTGAGTGCACATGCTTGTTTGAATTGTTGCTTGTTTGCTTGTTTGGTTGTTTGTGTATGGCACTCTTAGGTTCTACTCCTCTCCATATTCATTCTCCTTGATCCAAACATCTGCCCAATGATCATACCATGTGTATAGTACCTAAAACTATTTTTATCAAGATTTATTTTGACCAAAAAGGATTTATTCAAATTAGGTTTTCAAAACCCCCTGAGTTGAGGTTTGCACTGCAAGTCCTCAAAATGGGTGGATCCTTTTTCACCAAATAATTTATTTGGAACCTACTATATATATGACTTCCCAAAACCACCAAATATTAATTTTAAAGATTATTTTGTTATTTTATTTAAAGGATTTTTCTTAAGGCCAGAAATGGTTTTTCATAGGGAAAAATTATTTAAATGCTTTAAAAATATTTGAGAAAATTTAGGGAAATTCAGTGGACATATATTTTCCATATATATTAGTTTCAACACATGGTCATGTTCAAAATCATGGGCAAAACCCCTCAAAACCCTTTCTGCCCAAATCAAGATTTTGAAATATTTCTATAAGAAATATTCTCAATAAATTCCAGGAAAATTCCAGCAAGTCACACATGACATATGTGATGATCTTGCAAAGTTTCATCTCAATCCCCCTTGATTTTCTTCACCAAAATATTCCAAAAGCCTCTCTGTCCAGATTCAAATTTGAACAACTTTACATTGTGAAGTTTCTTCCCTTAACCCCACTCTTTGTGGGCATGTGCTAAACCCCAAATAATGATACCACACCAAGTGGTGGATTTGTGGGAAGTGAAATGCATGCCTAGATCTACAGAAATCTTATTCTGTTCATTTCTAGGGTTTTACAAAGTTACATTGTGAACTTTCTTCAATCAAGCTCAAACTTGGTGATCAACCCTATTTCTAATCACCATTTGCCCCTGTTAGATTTCTTGGCAAGCAAACTCCATTTGCTTAGCCAAACCATCATCAAACACTTCTGCATATTTTGTAAAAAACCTTGTTTGACCCCCTTCTGCTATTCTCCTTCACTCCAAAATTTTACCACAGTCCCACATTATCACATCCTACCCCCAGTAAGAATTTCAAGCCTCGGCTCCATGGTTAAGTGGGGTAAAACTCCATTTTTACCCCCTGGACAGCAGGAATCTCCCTCTCTCTCCCCTTCCCTCTTATTCTAAGCTACTCCCCAGAGCATCCTATGCCTTTTTCTCATAGTATACTCCCCCTGGACCCACTGGACAGGGTTGGCCGCGCCCAGGATGCCGTTTGCGCGCTACAGTGCCCGACCGCACTGTAGCAGTCGCCCACTGCATGGCCCCGACAGCCTCGGGCCTCCCCCTCTCAACACTTGGCCCCCTTCGACGTCCGCACCATGGCGCCTTATCGGCCCCCTCCTGCCTCTCCCTCCATCGGCTCCGCTCACACGTACCGCGGCCGCCCGGTTCGGCCAACTGTTGGCCTCGCATGCGCGCACCTCCCCTTCTCTCTCTCTCGCTCCCCCTAGCCTAGACCTACCCCACGGGCACCCCAGACACGCCCTCTCCCCCTCCCGTGGCCTCTGGCCTCGGCCACGAGCTCGTCGGCGCACCCGTGTTCGGTGGACTCGCCCCCGCCTATTTAAGGCCTCCCCCGAGCTCTGTCCTCCCCTCTGGAACCCCCTTCCCCTCTCAATCGACCCCCTGAACCACACAAGTAACCACCCGGAGCCCCGGTGCTCGGGATCGACCGAGGCGCCGCCGCGTCGGGGCTTCGTCGATCTCGGGATACCGGCCCGCTCCGGCCTTCTTCCCTCCTCCATTGAGACAATAGAGAGCCCCTGCCTCGTTTCCACTTCCTCCCCGGTCGATTTGCGGTTGGTAGTGTCAACGGCGACCACCTCCCGAAGCGCCTTCGTCGCGGGACCTCGTCGCCGGCGACCCTGACCTCCCCGCAGACCGTCTCCTCCACCACCCGAGAGGCGACGAGCCCCTGAGCCCATTCCCTTGCTCGCCAGCCCTCGCCATCGCCGGAGACATCGCCGGTGAGCACCGCCTCCCTCTGTCCAGAGGAGGGAGACGAACCCGACAGGTGGCCCCCACCTATAGGCCTCTGTCTCGCCTCCCTCTCTCCTCTCACTGTCGCCGACAGCCGGGGCCCGCGCATCAGGTTTGAACCTGGCCGCACGCGCGGCTGGCTGGCTGGCCAGGTGGGCCGGCCCAGCTGCTGGCTGCCTCTGGCCCAGGCACAAAGGCTTTTTCCTTTTTGTTTTTCTTTTTCTGTGGGGTTTTCCAAAAATCCCACAGCTCCAAATAAAAATGTTATTCCAAATATCTTTCCACCTAAATTCCTAGAATAATATGTAGTATTTAACAGTGCCACTTGTAAAATTTTGTGAAAATGTTTTATGTATTGATTCTATTTAAAACCTAGTTTTTAATATTTTATTGCCTCTGTTTAAATAGTTTTCAACATGTTTTTCACAACAAAACCTTAGACAAACATTTTTAGAATATCTTGTAGTATTTATCAGAATTGAGTAACATTTTTAAAGTGGCTTTTGTGCTATGTTCTGTTGTGATGCTTATTTTTGCCCGTTTATTCCGCGACGATAGATTGCGTTGTTGACGAAGGGATTGGACCAGAAGGTTTTGAAGACCCGGAAGACTTTGTTGAGCAAGGCAAGCAGCCCTTTGACAATGACTATGAAACCCTCTTAATGCATGGCATATAGCACTTTATTTCGTGATGTTGATCATGTTGGTGTGGTGACCACTTCGGTGGGATGCCTCCGATACTTTTACCATTGAAACTTGCATCGTGCATGACCCTACCTCCTTGCGGGTGGGAGTAGTTAGGTTGCTAGTAGTGCTACGCAAGTGGGATGGGAATATGCATGGTGATGGAAACAAAATGGTTTCAAAGACTCTTTTTCGAAAACCCCATCGGGTGCAACTAATGCCCGGGGAGATGACGATGAGCTAGGTAACAACTTGATAAAGAAGTGGTGTACCGGAGCAAGTGAGTGTGTGTGCTTTCGAAAACGGATTAGATATAAGATTTGTCGACCGTCCCAACCTTACATGTACAACCATGATACCCCTTATGGGACGGGGCTTTGTTGATTACCTTGGTGGGTACTAGCAGAGAGCTCGCATTACTAGTGGCAGGAGTGACGTGGTCAATCTCGATACGGGGTCGTGCCTGGTAGGGCGACCATGCGCTGTCTTTACAGGCACCGGGCACACCTTTGGTCCCTTCATGGATGGTACGATCTGGAGCGAGGCTCATATGATCTACATCATGAGGGCTGTGTACCAATTGAGTGGACTCTTTGTTTAGTATCGTCAGGGGAAAGGCATTGTTCGGGTGCTTACCTCGGGTATGTAATATACCATGAGTCATGGATGACACGGAAGTTCCCCGAGTCTTGTGGGTAAAGTGTGCAACCACTGCAGAGTGTAAAACTATTCGAATAGCCGTGTCCACGGTCAAGGACAGTTGGGTGGTGCTGCTTAAACTATGTCCAGATGTTTTCACAAACTAGTGTGTGTGTGTTGCCGACAAAGGTGATACTTCAGCTAAGTCCGATGACTTGGCATGATGATGAACATGAGATGTTCAACCCCTCCTTATGATGATAACTGAGACTTGTTCACATGAATACCTATCAACAGTTGATGCATGCTTACTCAAGGTTACTTGATCATATCATTGCACTTAAAATCAGCTTTCTGCAAAACTTACCTACTTAGTGCTATATCATGCATTGTTATACCTTGTTCCACAACCTCGGTTGCTTGCGAGTACATTCGAAGTACATATTGGCTTGCCACTGGTTATTTAATTGGCCAGGCATGGAAGAACAGGAATACGGTGAAGAGTTCATTGGTGACGAACATGCGAACTAGGACGCTTCCCAGTCAGAATGCCTGTAGGTTTAAGGCAGATGGCATGGGTTCACGCTTTCGATCAAGATTTCCGCTGCTTGTTGTGTTTAAGTGTTTGGCCCTTGCGGCCCTATCTATGTATGACTTGACCTCCATGGTCTTTATTTGTGTAAGACGGTATGTAAGGATGTAAGACTCTTGTTATTCAGCTTCTGTGTGTTCAGTGAGCATTGATCTCTGGGATCACTGTACACGTGCATTCGGTGATCACGACTTATGAGTCGGGGTCCCTACAGAGCTGGTATCAAAGCCATCCTCACCATAGGAAGCCCTTAGTTAGCATGGATGTTAGTTGGGATAAAAACCTTTTCAAAAATTGTGCCTAGTTGCTAGGTGCAACAAATTCTTTACCTCTTTTCTCTTCTAGTCTATTTCAAGTCTTGCTGACTCTCCTCCATTCAAAACCTTGTAGATGGCCCTCGTACTCGAAGCCCTCCTAGCATCCGGTTTTTCCCTACTCCTTGGGGATAGCCTGGAGAAGTGCCAGTTTCGCCAACCACCTGTTTTTCTCTACCACGAGCACTGGGTCGATGCCATCACAAAGGAGTATCACGTTGAAGTGTTCGTGAAGGCAAACGACTCCCCGACCAGTTGGTTCTTTGAAGGACCACAGATGGAGACCCTGGCACTCGCAGTCGAGACAGCAGAACGCAAGGCACTTGTCCACCTTCGAGGCATCATTCCAGAGATGGCCGATGAGCCCGCTACTCGTTACCTACCCATCAAAAAGGACGACATCGGCGAAAGTCAGACACTGGTTCCATCCAAGGAGGATGGCGTGTCCCTCATATTCCAGACCTACTTCAGCCTCTCCGCCGATAGTCTGGTTCACAACCTGATTAAGGAGTCCGTGAAGCTCCGCCAGGAACTTCACCACATTCGGGAGCTACTCCGCCAAACCACTGACATCTTGAACCAAGGATGAATAGCAACCTCTGGGTTTTCGTCGCATGTTTCGAGCATGGCAAACATGGGCATCATGCCAGAAGGAGTCCCAGCAAGCAACCAAGTCTTCCTTCCTCTTGGGCAGGAAGCAGAGCACTCCACCACCTGAGTCCAAGAACCCCTAGGGTAGGATCAGACATGTACTCTTCATGCGGAGTCGAGTCCATGTAATGGTTCATATGAAACCATGTGTGCTTGTTGTTTGCTTTTGTTTTTTGTGTTCTGATGCGAGTCGTGCTTTTGCCTTAGGCAACATGTAAGCGACTCCATCGTCTATCTTATCTTAATATATGTATCGGTCTTTCGACCTTCGTTTTACCACACTTGCACTATACCAACCCCCTTAGGCGCGCTTTCTCCAGTATTGCTTTCCGTCTCATCTATCCCAGTTATTTGACTTGGCTGCTCCAAACAGGATGGTGACTGCAACCCGCAATAGCTTCTTCACCAACCCTGAAGCCGACAACTCCAGCCAGCGGCACGGAGCTGGTGGGACTGCTCAGGCTGAAGGACACCAGGAGCAGCCACAAGGCGACATCCCCCCGCCACCACCTCCACCGGAGAACATGACCATAGCTCAGGTTCTCCAAGTTCTCCGGGTGGAACGCCAAGCCAACACTGCTGCTATTCAGCAGATGGCTCAAGTCCTTGTGAACAACCAGCAACAAGGCAGGAACGGCAATGGCCGCTCCACTCTGTCTGACTTCATGAGGAATTAGCCCCCAACCTTCACCGAGACTGCTGAACCTCTGGATACCGATGACTGGATCCTCACTATCGAGGACCTCCTTGCACTGGTCAATTGCAATGAGGATCGTGAGAAGGTGTTGTATGCCTCTCACTGCCTCGGAGGTACCGCCAGAGCTTGGTGGGATGGATTCAAGGTCATGCAAGGCGATCATGTGATCACCTGGGATAACTTCAAGGAAGGATTCCGCACCGCCCACATTCCTTCTGGGATCATGGTTATCAAGAAGAGAGAATTCTGAGCGCTGAAGCAAGGAAGTGGCTCTGTCAAGGTATGCACCTGAAGATGTCAACACGGAGGCTGCTAAGATGGAACGTTTCATGGAAGGACTTCAGCAGACCCTGCAGTATCAGCTCATAGTCTGTGACTGTCAGACCTTCTTCGACCTGGTGAACAAGGCTCTCATGCTGTAAGACAAGCGTCGTGCCATAGACGACACTCGCAAGCGCAATATGATCAGCAAGGGTAGTTCCAGCAACTAGAAGCCTCGCCCGTGGCAGCCAGCCCCAGCCAAGCCAACCTCTCAGCTGCAGCAGGCTAGACCTCCTGTACCTCGTTCGAGCTACCAGCCTCAGCAGTATGCCAATCCCAGGCCAGCTTACAACAACCCCAATAACTACAACGGCGACGGGAACTACAACAACAACCCTGGACAAGTCACTTGTTTTGGATGTGGTCAGCCAAGACACATCTCTAGGCTATGTCCCAACAAGAAGCCAGATGCACCGCGCCACAATGCGCCCAACCAAGGTCAAGGCCGTGGAGGACCACCAAGGAACCCAGCTCCCTGCAACCAGCCCAACAATGGCAAGGGTCGTGTGAATCACGTCACCGCTGAGGAAGCCGAGGAAGACCCGGACGTCATACTGGATACGTTCCTCGTCAACTCAACTCCAGCAACAGTACTGTTTGATTGTGGAGCTTCGCATTCTTTTGTCACTCAAAAGTTTGCACTAGAGAGTGGTATGAAGCCTACACCCCTGGGTAGTCATATGTTGATACAAACCCCGGGTTCGGTTATGAAGTCCAAGATAGGATGTAAAGGAGTTGAGATCATCATCAACGGGGTAGACTTCCTAGCGGACCTCATAGTCCTGGATTCACCAGGCTTGGATGTCATCCTTGGCATGAATTGGTTGACCAAGAACCAAGGCTACTTAGACTGTGCCAAAAGGATCGTTACCATAACCAATAGCCAAGGAGTGGAAGTCAAGTATGTTCCCAACCCTGCCTCCACTCGAACCCCTCAGGTTAATTGTCTATCGGGAATTGAGTTGGATCAAGTGCCAGTGGTATGCGAATACCCCGATGTTTTTCCTGATGAGCTGCCCGGAATGCCTCCTGACCGCGATATTGAGTTCATCATTGAGCTAATGCCCGGAGCAGGACCCATCTATAACAAGCCCTATAGAATGTGATCCGAAGAGTTGGCTGAACTGAAAAAGCAACTGACAGAGCAGCTCAAAAAAGGATTCATTTGCCCTAGTGCCTCTCCTTGGGGATCACCTATTCTATTTGTTTCCAAGAGGGACAGAACTATCCGACTCTGTGTCGATTACCGTTCTCTCAATGAGGTCACAATAAAGAACAAGTACCCACTTGCCAAGATTGAAGACCTGTTCAATCAGCTGAACGAAGCCAAGGTGTTTTCCAAGATCGACCTCAGGTCAGGGTACTACCAGTTGAAGATCAGGCCCCAGGACATTCCGAAGACGGCATTGGTAACCCGGTATGGCCTGTATGAATATATAGTCATGTCATTTGGGTTGACCAATGCCCCTGCCTACTTCATGTACCTCATGAACAAAGTCTTCATGGAGTACCTGGACAAGTTTGTTGTCGTCTTCATTGATGACATACTCGTCTTCTCCAAGTCTTAAGAAGAGCATGAGCAACACTTCAGATTGATCCTAGACAAGCTTCGAGAGCACCAGCTTTATGCCAAATTCAGCAAGTGTGAATTCTGGCTACATGAAGTTGGATTCTTGGGTCATGTGTTGACTGCAGAGGGATTGTCAGTGGATCCTGCCAAGATTGAAGCCGTGAATGAATGGCAATCCCCAACCAATGTGAAGGAAGTGAGAAGCTTCCTCGGAATCGCGAGATATTATCGCAAGTTCGTCGAAGGATTTTTGAGCATTGCCTGACCCATGACTCAGCTCTTGAAGAAGGACAAGAAGTTCGAATGGATGCCGAAGTACGAAGAAAGCTTCCAAGAGCTCAAGAAGAGATTGACCACATCCCCAGTTTTGGCCACCCCCGATATTCACAAAGAGTTTGTGATATATTGTGATGCATCGAGAACTGGGCTTGGAGGTGTTCTGATGCAAGAAGGCAGAGTCATAGCATATCTATCCAGACAGCTACGTCCTCATGAAGAGAACTACGCTACTCATGATCTTGAGTTGGCAGCCGTGGTTCACGCCTTGAAGACATGGCGACATTACCTTCTGTGGAAGCGATGTGAGATATACACAGACCACAAGAGTTTAAAGTATATTTTCACCCAAAGGGAATTGAACATGAGGCAGCGAAGATGGTTGGAGTTGATCGAAGATTATGACCTCAGTGTTCAATACCACCCCGGAAAGGCTAACGTGGTAGCTGATGGCTTAAGCAGAAAGACTTGTTCCTTGAATGCTGTGATTAAGGAAAGGCTACCCGCCCTATATGAAGAGCTTGAAAGCTTTGGCTTGGAACTAGTTGCACCTGGATTCCTCGCCAACCTCGAAGCAAAGCCTACCTTGATGGATGATATCAAAGAAGCTCAGAAGGGACACGAGAGCATTGAAGGCATCAAGAGGAAGATCAAGGCGGGCAAGGCTCCAGGATTCTTAGTGGATGAACAAGGAGTTGTATGGTTCGGCAATCGCATCTGCGTACCCAACAAAGAAGAGCTCAAGAATTTGATCTTGCAAGAAGCTCATGACACTCCGTATTCCATCCATCCTGGAGGAACCAAGATGTACCAAGACCTCAACGCAAGATTCTGGTGGCATGGCATGAAACGGGAAATAGGCACCTTTGTTGCTAAGTGTGACATATGCCAGAGAGTTAAAGCTGAGCATCATCGACCTCTCAAAGTGCCTGAGTGGAAATGGGACAAAGTCGGGATTTACTTCATCACCGGATTACCAAGGTCTAACAAAGGACATGATTCTATTTGGGTCATTGTCGATCACCTGACCAAGGTAGCCCATTTCATTCCTGTCAAGACCACGTATGACGGAAGCCAGCTGGTAAATCTCTACATCAACCGCATCGTGAGTCTTCATGTAGTTCCAAAGGGATTGTGTCGGATCGAGGAACCCAGTTTACCTCAATGTTTTGGAAAAAGTTTCAAGAAGCAATGGGAACCAAGCTCTCCTTCAGCACTGCTTTTCAGCCCCAGACCGGTGGGCAGACGGAGCGAGTAAATCAGATACTCGAGGATATGCGCCGTGCTTGTGTTTTGGCATATGGAGCCAAGTGGGAAGATTGCCTGCCATTTCCTGAGTTCTCCTACAACAACAGCTATCAGTCAAGTCTTCAGATGGCACCATTTGAGGTGTTGTATGGACGCAAGTGCCGTACTCCCCTCAACTGGTCGAAAACCGGAGAAGGACTAGTCTTTGTCCCAGACATTCTCCGCGAAGCAGAAGAGCAAGTTCAACTCGTCCGAGAGCGCCTCGAGACTGCCAAGACAAGACAGAAGAGCTATGCCGACTCACACCGCCGAGAAGTGAGCTTCGACAATGGAGATCATGTCTATCTCCGAGTCACACCTCTTAAGGGAACCAAGTGTTTCCACATAAAAGGAAAGCTTGCACCAAGATACATCGGCCCCTTCAAGATCACCGCAAGGCAAGGAGAAGTTGCCTATCAACTAGAGCTACCTTCCGAGCTATCATATGTGCACAACGTCTTTCACGTGTCACAGCTCCGGAAGTGTCTTCAAGTTCCCAACCGCCCCGATCTCTACAAGGACATCGACCATCAAGCCATCGACCTTCAGCCAGACCTCACATAACGTGAGAGGCCAGTTCGCATTTTGGATGAAGCGGAGTGTTGCACCCGAAGCCGCACCATCAAGTACTTCAAGGTTCAATGGGGCAACCACACTGAAGCTGAAGCAACCTGGGAGCGTGAAGACTATCTTAGATCTGAGTTCCCTTATCTTTTTAGCGCTTAGCCTAGGAATCTCGGGGACAAGATTCTTGTAAGGGGGGTAGGTCTGTCACACCCTGTGTTTGTATCACTTTGCTATGCTTGGATTTACAAAATTTGGAACCAATTAAAACTTTTGAGTGCACATGCTTGTTTGAATTGTTGCTTGTTTGCTTGTTTGGTTGTTTGTGTATGGCACTCTTAGGTTCTACTCCTCTCCATATTCATTCTCCTTTATCCAAACATCTGCCCAATGATCATACCATGTGTATAGTACCTAAAACTATTTTTATCAAGATTAATTTTGACCAAAAAGGATTTATTCAAATTAGGTTTTCAAAACCCCCTGAGTTGAGGTTTGCACCCTCCGTCTCTGGGTAGGCGACGCCCATCCTGGAGACATGGGCGTATGTTCCACGCTCCGTCTCCAAGCAGGGAGTACCCGGCCTGAGGACATGGGCGTGTGTTCCACCCTCCGTCCACAGGTTGGAAGCGTCTGGCCTGAGGACATGGGCATCTGTTCCACCCTCCGTCTCCAGGCTGGGGTCGCCCTGCCTGGAGACATGGGCGTGTGTTCCACCCTTCATCTCCAGGCAGGCAACCCCCGGTCCACGGACCCAGGCGCTTGCCAAGGGTAGCTCCCCACGAGCGGGCATGCCTCACGAGGCTGCCAATGCCAGGCATCCTCATGAGGACGGCCGCGCCAGCCGCCCTCGCAAGGCTGTTTGCACCAGCCCCGGCAAAGGCCGCTCGCGAGGTCGCTCATGCTCCTCCTGTTGATGTGGTGGTCGGTGTTGCCTCCTTCATGGCCCGGGCGCTCGCCGACATGGTTGTTGATGAGTTGCACGAGCCCCCGGGTGCTAGTGTAGACGAGTCGCCGGGCGTCCTCCCCAGACACGCCGGGTGTGCCGGGAGGTGCGCCGCGGCGCCTCCCCCGTGCGGCTGGCAGCCCCCATCAGCCCCCATCTGCGTCAGGGGCTAACTCCTGCGTGCCCGACGAGCCTGGCCTCGCCCCCAGTGGGTGCGGGTCACGACACGTTTCTCCCACGCGTCCGCACGTCCTCAGCGTCTCGGTGGTTGGTCTAGTGGCCCCAAGGACGCGAGCCCCCTGGCTCGTCCCATAAGGAAGCGCCTGGACTTCGCCTGCCGTGGTGATGCGTCTAGCCGCGCGGCATATCCAGCCATCATAGCGCCCGCGGGCAATCATAGAAACGCTATAGTTCATGTGCCACGAGGAGTGCGATTCGCCCGCGCGCCGGGTCGCGGCGAGCCCGGGGGAATGGCGCCGCGACGCGGGTGCGGGGTAGGGTCGAGGCGATGAGAGTGCGCTGCGCGGTCGACGAGGGCGACAGCCCCCGGTGCCTGTCCGTGGCCGGGCCAGAGACGGCGTCCCCCGACGAGGGAGCAAGGCGACGCGGAATGCCGAGGTCCACAGGCGTCGCCTGAGCGATGCGAGCAGCCCGTCGTTTGGCGCTGGCTCGGCGTCCCTTGGCCATGGAAACGGCGAGCGGAGGCGAGGCGAAGCTCGAATGGGGGTTCCGACACGCCCCCTACCTGGTGCGCCAAATGTCAGATTTCGGGCTCCGCAAAACCCTAAGAAGTTCGAACCCAGGGGCGTGTGCGAAGATCCCCAACAGCTTCACTCCCTCCAAGCTCACAACAGTATAACCCCGCTCGATGGCGAGGAAGAAGGTAGCACACGAGAGTTTACCCAGGTTCGGGCCGATGCGAAGCATAAAACCCTACTCCTACCTTTGGTGGATTGCGCCTCACGAGGAGGTTTGTGGATGAATTAGTACAGTGGTGAGTTGCTTCGCGAGTGCATTTGCCGTGGTCTCGGATCCCGCGCTCTACCGAGCAGCCTAGCCTCTATTTATAGTGGCCCGGGTACTCTTCCCTTATCGCAATGGCGGGAAGGGATCCCACAACGGCCAAATTTGAAAGGGGACATGAGGTACATCTTATCCTGACGAAAGGTGGTCTTCGCCTGCAAAGTAGGTGGTGGTGACGCGCTGGTGGGCTCACTGGTGACATCCATCCTGCCGCGCCCGCTGGCCCTGTCTCATCGCACCGGAATGGAAACCTTTGGCGGGGTGCCTTGGGAACCTGCGCTCGTCCTTGTCTCCTTTGCACCAAAAAGGAAACTGTCCCCTCTGGCGCGCTAGCACCCGCATTGCCTAGCTGTCGTCACCCTTGACCTCCTGAGGCTGGTGGCTGCATAGAGATCTCTGCCGCTCGGGAGGTGGCCTGGGGAGGCCTATTCCCCTGCGGGTCTTGGCGCTGTCTACCTCGCCAGCTCGGGGTCTCGCGAGGGCCTTGTGTGGAGAGACGCCGTGCTGGGCCATACTTGCTCGTCGAGGTGGGCCACGCCCTAGGCCGCAGGCAGGAAAGTCTAGGTACCCCCGTTCCCAGGACGCCGACAGTGAGCTACCCAGCCACTGCTCCACCGCATCGCTACGCCTGTCACTTATTGATGCGGTGTCGAACCCTCAGGCGGCTAATCATCTCTCGCTAAGCACGTGGCGACACATTGGAAGGCAAGTTACGCTCGGTTGACACCCGCCCTACAGCATGTCAAGATCTTAAGCAACGACCGGCCAAGCGGTGGCAAGAGCTTGCCGGGGATGCACCCCCAAGCGCCACCTAGGCAGGTAATCATGGCATTTTGTCCTAAATGCCAGAGTTAGGTATGATAGCTCTGCTTAGCTATCTAATCAATAGATAATGTCTGTTTTGACATTGTGGTGACCCCTTGCACTATAAATGGAGGCCCAAGGCAACCTAGCTCAAGGTTGGCAATTCGAACCCCCGAACGCTTGTACTCACATAGCCGCTCTTTCCCCGACAGAAGTCCTTGCCGGGGTTAGGTGCTCTGCGTTCTTCGTGTTCCTCCAATCAATCCACCAAAAAGCAGGAGTAGGGTTTTACGCTTAGCAGCGGCCCAAACCTGGGTAAAATGCATGTGTCCTGATCGTTGCGCCGTCTCATGCTCTCCGCTCTTCGTGCAACATGACCCCCCTTGCCGAACCACAAGGGACCTCTGGTCCCATTAGTGATCGCGAGCATCCGTGCCCCGACACGTCGCCCTAGCACTGGAGCTTGAGGGCCCATTTCAAGCCCTTCTTCCTCCACCTCCTCTTGGGTTCCTGTCGCCATTGCTTGGAAGCCCCAGCCCCGGCAGAGTCAAGCCCGCTAGCTTCCTCGAGGACACGCCTTTCGCTCTCTTCCTGACAAGAATCATCATCCTTGAACTCCTCCTCTTCCTTTTCCCCGGAGCCCATCCTCTTAGCGGCCCTGGTCTTCTTGTCTTCGTCAATCCAAGTGGCGATCAACGCTTCCTCCGCCCTGGTGGTCGGCTTGATCAGATTGTCCTCCACCTTGGAAGCTCTTTCTTCCAAGAAGGAGACCCAGTCTATCTCGTCATCCAGGGCAGGCAACTCCCAATTGGGATTGACTCCGGTGGCATGGCAATCAGGCATCCATTGCAGAATTTGGCTCCGGGCAGAATTGAGATGCAGGGGAACGACTCTCGCTGGCAGGGGGAACGGCCCAAGATGGCCGAACATCTGCTCGCACAGCCACCCATGGCCGTAAACCGACAAGTTGTTGGCAGGGCCTGGGTACAGCCGCATCCTGTCGGCAGAGCCGTTGAACTCCCATGCAAACCTGTTCCTCCTCCGCAGCGGCGCGATGCGGCGCCGAAGGAAGTCGGACCCCACATGTTCGATGGTCAGCCCGGCAGCTTTCACACGAGTGATCCTGTTCAGCGCCGGGCGGAGCTTGTCGTCAGTGAGGCCCAACTTGCTCTAGTCACTGCCGCGCGTGACACATTCAGTCCGCGCTGAGCAGAACTCGGGGGCTTCTTCATCCTTAATCCAGCACCAATCGCCCCTCCACTCTTCCCACTTCCCGCGCTGCTGGCCAGAAAGGTAGTCCCAGTCATCCTTCCGGCACCGGGGGATCCAGCTTATGTTCCCCGAGCGGTGGGATTTGTCTTCGATCCGAGGGACGAAGAAGTGCGTGAACAAATCCACATTGGGAGCAACTCCAACAATATTCTCGCACAGATGGGCGAAGATCGCCATGCATGCCATTGCGTTGGGCGTAAAGTCCAGAAGGTTGAATCCATACACCGTCATCATGGCGCAGAAGAAATCAGTGAAAGTGGGGAGAGGCCACGGAGGAAGTACGCGCAGAAGAAGCGGTACAATTCTGATGGCGTCTTCTCCTTGAGGCTGTCCGGCAGAACTACGGGTGCTCCATGCCCGTTCGTTGCCCTTCCCCACATATAGGCGTACCTTGCGATCAAGGCATTGCCGTCCAGGTTTGACGGGGAGAAAATCACATCTCTCCGCTGCAACCTCTCCTGCTCTTGTGCTTTCTTCTTCATCTCTTCAACTGCTGGGTTCGCCGACGCGGCCATCTGCTTCCCCTTCTCGGCGCTCGTCTTTTTCCCCATCTCTTGGGCTCTCAAGGCTGGCGGAGGATCTAACATCGCTTGGTGGGCAAATGGCGACGGCGGAAGTGGTTTCTTCGCTTGAGGTGGAAGATGAAGGACGGAGAAACGGACGCAAATGAGCAGCGCCCCTGCGCGTTACCTTTTTATTGGGAACCCACGCGGGGGCTGGCTCTTTGTGATCTTTTTCCATTTCTTTTACTGGCAACGGCTACTGTTCCACGACCCCACGACGTGCGATAATCACGCGGAGTGGACGTGGGTTTGACAAGTCATCACTACCATGTACATAAGAGCAGCATTTCTTCGATGCGTGTCCGTGCACCGTTTTGGGGCCTAACCCAACGATGCCGAGCGATACGTATGGCTTAGGCCCGGGGGCTTCTGTCGGGGTACACAAATAGGGGTGTTTATTTCCCCCTTAACTTGTGCACGGATGACATGCCTCCGACCTGATGGCCTAAGCCTGCCGGGGAAAGCTACTGCCCCATCAAGACCCAGTCCAAGCCAGAGAAGCCGCTCTACGTGAGATCAAGGAGCGCATCAAGAAGATGGAGCCAACATCCAAGACCCCGGCAGAAGCGACCTACGCTGGCTAGCAACACCGGCAAGGTCGATATAACAGTCCAAGGCGGGCCCAAGCCGCGCCAGTCGCGTCCCCGGTGCCTGCCAGGGACCGAGGGGCATGCATCTTCAGGAAGAGCCGGCAAGCCATCTCCCGACAAGCGCGAGCCGATCGGCCACCGCTCCACCGCATCGTAACACTAGTCACTTATCGATGCGGTGTCGAGCCCTCAGGTGGCTAAGTGGCTCTCGCTAAGTACGTGGCGGCGCACCGGAAGATAGATTATGCTCGTTTGAAACCCGTCCAGAGGCGTGTCAAGACACTAAGCAGCAGAGAGCCAAGCGTTGGTGAAAGCTTGCCGGGGATGCACCCCCACACGCCACCACGACTAGCAATCATGGTATTTTTTCCTAAATGCCAGAGTTAGGTATGATAGCACTGTTAGCTATCTAATCACTAGATAATGTCTGTTTTGCCACTGTGGTTGCCCCTTGTCCTATAAAAGGAGGCCCAAGGCAACCTAGCGCAAGATTCGGACCTTTGGACACTGGTACTTGCGTAGCAGCTCCTCCAAAGGCAACCTTGCCAGGTTTGAGCGTTGCGTGTGCTTCGTGTTCCTCCGATCAATCCACCAAAGCACGAGTAGGGTTTTACGCTTCTCAGCGGCCCGAACCTGGGATAAACACCAGCGTCCCATCGTCGTGCTGTCTCATGACCTCTGCTCTTTGTGCAAATTGACCTCACCCCTTCCGAACCACAATGGGGCCCTTGGTCCCATAGGTGGTCGTGTGCATCCGTGCCCCGACACATGAGGACTCAGCAATCTCATTTCCAAGGGTATCAAGACTAGCAAAGCTTAATGGGTGAGGTATGGTTAAGCGATGAGGCTGCACCAAGCACTAAGCATTTATTTGAGTGGCTAACTTATGAGTACAAGAATAAGAAGAGTGATCTACAAATAAACGGACATGAACTTGTAATGATCAAGAAGTGATCCTGAACACCTACTTACGAGTCAATCATAACCCCACCGTGTTCTCTTTCCAAACTCCCTCGAAAAGAAACGATCACGGTTACGCACACCGTTGGTGTATTTTAATTGAGTTTGCTTCAAGTTTTCTATTACCGGATATTATAAAATTTCCAAGTTTCCACATAATCGCGGGCACGGCTCTCAGAAAGATTTAACCCTCCAGGGGTGCTCCAACTCATCCATCACAAACTAGCCACAAGCTGCGGTGGAAAACCTCAACCGCGGGATAGCCCATAGTATCCTCGAAATGCTGGTGGAAAACCTCTACCTCGAGATAGCCCGAAGTGTCCTCGGAATCCCGGTGCGCAAGACGTTCGAGAAAGGTAAAACAAATCCAGCAAGACCGCCCGACATGTCAACGAACCCTATAGGAGTCACGTATCTCGTTCTCAGGACACGACGGATAAGCGACGCGTACGGTGGCCTTGATAGAAATCACCCAAGTTTCCCTGGGGTGGCCCCGCATAGTGCTCTAGTTTGGACCAACACTCATGAAGAGCACTCGCCCGGGGGGTTGATTAATTATGCATGGGTTAATTACTCCCTATGCAAGTTTTATTAGTTAGGCAAATATAGTACCAATGTTGGGACTTCCTGGAAGAGTTTTATCCCAAAATGAAAATCAAGGGGCTCCCCATAACAACCCCAAGCATGTTAGGAGCGCTCAATATGGAACATAACACCGGTACTCGGAAACTAAGGAGGCAAGAGTGGAACAAAACACCAGGCAAAAGGACGAGCCTTCCACCCTTTACCAAGTATATACGCGCATTAAATTAAATAGGAAGAATATTGTGATGTCCCAAAGATATACATGTTATCACATGGAAACAACCTGCATCTACAACTAGCAATGCTATAGGAAGGGCTGAGCAAGCGGTAACATAGCCAAACAACGGTTTGCTGGGACGGTGGAGTTTAGAGTTTTATCATGGCAATTTTGGGAGGCTTGACAAACAAGTGGTAGGTAGCGAGACATATCGATCTAAATGATACAACTAGCATGGCAATGAGAGTAGTGGTATCTAGGGAAATGGTCATCTTGCGTGAGATCCCTCTTGGAAGAAGAACGAATCCATGAAGAAGATGAACCAATGTAGTAGAACGGATCCTCACACTCCGAAACGCTTTTGGAACTCTATCGAGAATAAGAATCCGGAAACAAACACATGACACGGTAAACACCACAACATATTCATGACATGATGCGCAAACAATGATGATGCATCTCAAGTTTAAATATGCAAGGCATGGCAACAACAAACAACTACTACAAATTAAGTGAAATTCAATATGCAACGAGTTGCATATTGACGAAACTCCATGTTCGAATCGTTTAGTTCACTCTCGTTTATTTACATGGCAAGTTTAAATGTTGTTTATCATAGAAATGTTGTTTATCATGGCAAAATGTGATTCATAATAAACCAGCTATCTAGGCATTTTAAATGAGGCCGGAAACAACTTATGGTATTTTTGAAAGGACCCCATATGTTAATTTCGAAATTGGTACAGATTTGAACTAACCGTATTATATATATTAAACATGAGAAAATACACTATGTGATTCTACTCGTCATTCTAGGCGATTTACATATATAGATCATTTAAAATGGAGCTACGGCCTAAAAGATATGACAAACACAAGATGAATATGACATGGTGGGCGCCCATGATCATTTAATACGGAGCTATGGCCCCCATGAGCTTGGTGGGTGCCCCCTAGGCTCGTTGCTCCCTCGTACACTTTATAGGATGTTTATTATTTCTCTATTTTTATATATTCCTAATGAACAAAAAATTCTTTTATGGAACTTTTGGAGTCGGTTTACTTACCATACCACATACCTACTCCTTTTCAGGATTTCTCAAGCGTTCTGGAAGGTTTCTTTTATGTGTTCCTCCGGTCTCATTGTTTGGATAATGTTGGTTTACTTGTTAATGGGTGTACCTAAAATATAATGTTTAATTCTTAACCACCTTAGGATTGGTGCCTTTGGCGTTGTTAATATCGATGGCTCCGGAGCGATAAACCCCCTCGATGATATAGGGTCCTTCCCATTTAGAGAGAAGTTTTCCTGCAAAGAATCTGAAATGGGAGTTGTATAATATAACTTGATCACCAATATTAAATTCCCGTTTTTGTATTCTTTTGTCAAGCCAACTTTTAACAGTTTCTCTGAACAACTTAGCATTTTCAGAGGCTTGTGTCCTCCATTCATCTAGAGAGCTCATGTCAAGTAACCTCTTTTCATCGGCAAGTTTACAATCATAGTTGAGTTCTCTAATTGCCCAATAAGCCTTGTGTTCTAATTGTAAAGGTAGACGACAAGCTTTTCCATAAACCATTTTATAGGGGGTCATACCCATAGGATTTTTGTAAGCAGTTCTATAAGCCCTCAACGCATCATCAAGTTTCTTAGACCAATTCTTCCTAGACCTATTAACGGTCTTTTGCAAAATTATTTTTACTTTTCTATTGCTCAAATCAACTTGTCCACAAGATTGAGGAAGATATGGAGAGGGAATTCTATGATTAACATCATATTTAGCTAATAGTTTACGAAATACACCATGAATAAAATGTGAACCACCATCAGTCACTAAATATCTAGGGACCCCAAACCTCGAGAAGATAACTTCTTTAAGCATTTTTAATAGAGGTGTTATGATCAACACTACTAGTTGGAATAGCTTCTACCCATTTATTAACGTAATTAACAACAACTAATATATGAGTACAGTCATTAGAAGAAGGAAAAGGTCCCATATAATCAAAGCTCCAAACATCAAATGGTTCAATAATTAGTGAATAGTTCATAGGCTCCTGACGTCTACCAATGTTATGAATTCTTTGACATTCATCACAGGAAAGGACAAACTTACATGCATCCTTGAAAGAGTAGTCCAATAAAAACCAGACTGTAATACCTTATGTGCAGTTCTATCTCCCGCATGGTGTCCTCTGTAGGCCTGAGAATGACACTTCTGTAGAATTTGTTCCTGTTCATGCTAAGTTACAGAACGTCTTATAATAGCATATACTCCTTGTTTATATAAATGTGGGTCGAGAATGTATCTGGTGAAACGAGCAAACTGGTGCACCGAATGCACCAACGACATATGGGCCATTGGATGCAAAAGACAGGGACAGGATCGGTTAGAAGATGGGCCTGTTGGTACGTTTTCAAAACAGTCCTTGCGGTGCAACTAAATAAGGCAAATTGACCTCTGCCGCACTCAGGTCGTCTCCCTCCCCTTCCATCTCTTGTACCAGCTGAGCCGCTGCCGGGAGCTAGGGTTAAGGCCCAGCGAGCTCAAGAACCAATCTACTTTCCTTAGAGCATCTCCAACAGAGTAGCTAAATAAGCCGTGCGCCCAAAAATGAAATTTTAGCACGCAAGCAACCGAACCGGCAGCTCCAGCAGACGCGCCAAAATCGCGTGCGCGCTAAAAACCACTCCGCGTGCGGAATAGAACGGCATCGCGTGCACGACAGAAAGAAATCGCGCGCAAAGCGAGCAATCGCCGCTGAACTCTCCGTCCGCGCCCGCTTGCACCCCACCCCGCGCTGCCGCCGGCGATCTGCGGCCATGGACGGGCGCTCCGACAGCCCCGTAACCCCCCCATACACGCGTGACCTCTCCGCCGCTATTGCCGCCGCTGCCGCAAACACTACGGCGGGCTTGACCTCAGCCGCCGACGCCGGCGTCGCTGTGGCTCCGAACAGCGGCCTCGCGCGCGGCTTCTTCATGCCGCCCCGGACGAGCATGCAGGGTGGCGTCGCGCCGCCACCGGTCGCGAAGCCACGGAGTTCCTCCTCCAAACGAACAACGGCAGCCACCGCGACGGTGACGGCGACGGTGTCCCAAAGGCAGAGGAAAGCGATGATAAAGAAGATGGCAGGAGTGAAGCCGGTCGTGCCTCCACCGCTCGAAGCGTTGGGAACCTCCCAATTTGTTGAGCCGGCGGCCAATGCACACATAGTGCTCGATGAAATGCCCACAAGGTATAATTTTTTGTTTTGTTGTTGTTAACAAATGCGCAAATATGTAGATTGATTTAGTTTTCCTTTGTCTCATACTACTTTGTAATTTCGATGATGATGCATATATGTCGACTATGGGTGTTGGCTCCAACCATTGGTCTCACACCAAGGAGGATGATGAAGACGAATATGAAGTGGATGATGAGGGTGAGGGTTTGATCGATGCACCGAAAGGAAGGGCTTCCAACTATACCGTCGACGAAGACAAATTGCTTTGCAACACTTGGTTGACCATGTCTATGGATCCCACCATTGGTGTGGATCAAACTAGAGATACATATTGGCTTCGTATGAATGAGTTCTTTGACGTATACAATAAGAGTGGAATTGAGCGCACCAAAAGATCTCTTCGGTCCCGGATGGGAACACCGGGCATATCTCTTACATAATAGTAGATGGATAATCAAATCGGAGATAATACCCAGGATTCTTTAAGATGCAGAAGATGTTCGGCCTTTGGCAACAGCTGCGCCGACGTTGACCAGACCTACAGCATGGCGGCGCTACATAACATGCACCCCGATGGCGCTGACGGTGGCTGTTGGGTGAGGAGTTTCAGAGGATAGCAGGGCCACCGGTGCTAGAACTAGGTAGGGCAGACCGGCGGATGGCGAGAGAGTGGCCGATGGAGCAAATTGCTAACCCTAGCTCACATATTGCCTAGTTCAGGTACAGAAAGGGAACAAAGGAGAGGAAGGAGACGCTGGGATTTCGGGGGGACTCCTTGTGTACTTAAATGGTTTTAGAAGGTCCCTTATGTAAAGTGTACCGGCGGCCACCTGATGATAGCATCTCGTCCATCAATTTTCCATGCAGTGGCGCAGAATCGACCGGAGCAGCCACTAGCATGAGTTGAGCGGTAGCATAGGATACGTTCTCAATGTAGGTCATCCCAAAAGTAATGTATCAAATCAAATAAGAACCTTTTCTTTTGTTGGTATATGAGATTAGGTGGTATATATTTAGTAACAATGTAATTAGCTTAATCTCCATACCAAGGACTATTGCAAGAAGTAGAAGGATTTATAACAGCTAATTGCTCATCAGGAAAACTATAATCAATAGGCAGTGGGTAATGAAGAAAAATTTCTATCCTAGAGAAATTATCTGCTACAAGATTTTCAGCTCCCTTCCTAGCAACATTATGCAAATCAAACTCTTGTAGTAAAAGAACCCACCTAATCAGTCTAGGTTTAGCATCTTTCTTTTCCATAAGATATTTGATAGCAGCATGGTCAATATGAATCATTACTTTAGAATCAACAATATAAGATCTGAATTTATCACATGCAAACACAAGTGCTAAAAATTATTTATCAGTAGTGGCATAAATCTTTTGAGCACTGTCTAACGTTTTACTAGCATAATGAATAACATTCAATTTTATATCAAATCTTTGTCCTAGAACAGAACCAACATCATAATCACTAGCATCACACATTATTTCAAAGGATACGATCTAGTCAGGTGGTTGAACAATGGGTGCAGAAATTAAGGCTTCCTTAAGTTTTTCAAATGCTTATACACAATCATCATAAAAAACAAATAGAACATCAGGCCTTGAAATTTAAGAGAAGTCTTTTATAAACCTTCTATAGAAATAAGCATGACCTATGAAACTTCTTATACCTTTAATATCTTTAGGATATGGCAATTTATCAATTGCATCAACTTTAGGTTTATCTACCTCAATACCTCTTTCGAAAATTTTATGCCCAAGGACTACACCTTCATTTACCATAAAGTGGCACTTTTTCCAAATCAAGACAAGATTAGTTTCTTCGCATCTCTGCATAACTCGATCAAGGATATTTAAGAAATCATCAAAAGGGTTCCCTAAATAGAAAAAACATCCATGAATACCACATCAGTCTTTTCGCAAAAGTCAGAGAATATAGCAGTCATACAGCTGTCGAAGGTAGCAGGTGCATTGCATAAACCAAAAGGCATATATCTATAAGCATAAGTTCCAAAAGGACAAGTGAATGTGGTTTTCTCTTGATCTTCTTTTGCTAGAGGTAGAATATCCATCTAAGAAAGAAAATTGTGTATGCTTAGATAATATTTCTAACATTTGATCAATAAAAGGCAATGGGTAATGACCTTTTCTAGTAGCTTTATTTAATTTCCTGAAATCAGTTACCATCCTATTATTGCTACTTGTGAGTTGCATTGGGTTTTCCCCGAAGAGGAAGAGTGAAGCAATATACTAGCGATAAGTATTTCCCTCGGTGAGAACCAAGGTTATCGAACCAGTAGGAGAATCACGACAACTTTGTGTCAACAATACATGCACACACAAAACCAACCACTTGCATCCAATGCGGGCAGAGGGTTGTCAAGCCCCTTGAACTTTTTACTTGCAAGGATTAGTTTTGATAGTGATAGATAGATAAATGTACATTAAAATGAAATGCAGTGAATAAATTGCAGAAAAGGTTTTTAGGGGTTTAGTAATATGATTTAAATAGACCGGATGGCCATAGTTTTCACTAGAGGCTTCTCTCTCGAACACATACCATATGGTTGGTAGACAAATTACTGTCAAGTAATTGATAGAAAAGCGCATAGTTATGATATTATTCATGCCAATGATCCTGTATATAGGCATCACGTCTATTACAAGTAGACCAAAACTATTCTGCATCTACTGCTATTACTCCACTTCGACATCGCTAGTATGGTTGCCTATCTAGGTATTAAGTTCATAACAAATGGAGTAACTCATTAAGCAAAATGACATGATGTAGACAAAGTAAGACAAGCAATATGTCCAGACCCCATCATTTTATCCTTAGTAGCAACAATACAATACGTGTATTTTCCCCGTCTGTCACTGGGATATAGAGCACCGCAAAATTGAAGCCACTACAATGCACTCCTCCCACTGAAGATAAATCAATCTAGTTGGCCAAACAAAACAGATAGATTGGAGAGAATTACAAAGTTATAACAATCATGTGTAATAACGTTCAACACACTAAATTACTTTCAAGTAATAATATGGTCATAAACCCATAATTCATCGTATCCGAGCAAACGCACCGCAAAATAAGATTACATCATATAGATCATCGCAATAATCGCGAAGAACATGGTATTGAAGATCAAAAAGAGAGATAAGAAGCCATCTAGCTACTAGCTATGGACCCGTAGGTCTGTGGTGAACTAATCACAAATCATCATGGAGATAGCAAGGTTGATGTAGAGTTGTAGACTGCCTCCGTGATGGATTCCCCCTCCGGCAGAGTACCATAAAAGACCACCAGATGGGATCGCGGAAGAACAGAGGCTGGTGTTGGCGGAAATAGTGTTTCTGGTTTCTCTATGTTCGTTTTGGGGTAATCAAGGATATATAGAAGTGGAATTTGGTCAGGAGGTGCCACGAGGTTCCCATGAGCCGGGGGGGCACGCCCTACCGCCTTGGTCATGCCCTGGCGGGTCGTGGCCACCTCATGGGTCTTCTGGCCTCCTCCCGAAGGTTCTTGGGTTTCTTTTGGTACAAAAAATAACTCATAATTTTTTTTCCAATTTGGACTCTGTTTGATTTGATATTCGGAAAAGTCCGAGCACAAGCAAAAAACAGGAACTGGCACTGGGCACTGGATTAATAGGTTAGTCCAAAAAATGGTATAAAATTATAATTGCATATAAATTATTCAAGATTGATAATATAATAGGATGGAACAATCAAAAATTATAGATACGTCGGTGACATATCAACATCCCCAAGCTTCATTACTGCTTTTCCTTGAGTAGGTATATGATAAAAAACAGAATTATTGATGTGGCATGGTACCCAACATGTAATCTCTTTCAGGTGTAGATATTGAGAACCGATTAATATATTAATATCAACATAATAATATCTAATATCCATGAACAAAGCATAATCATTATTGTTTCAAAATATACGATCATTAAAGAATGTTATCCCTACTCATTTTGTCATATTAAGCATGGCAGGACTCCGTCTAACCGCATAAGTATAAATCATGAGCACTCTGGTGCCAAACCAGGCAACTAGATCGTACTTCTAACGCGCTTCAGCTTTTTCAACTTCACCCAATACATGAGCGTGAGCCATGGATATAGCATATGGGTGAATAGAATATGGTGGTAGATATCAAAAGAGTCAAAGGTGGAAACGTCTTGCATCAACTAGGCGGATCAACGGGCTATGGAGATGCCCATGAGTCGATATCGATGCAAGGAGTAGGGATTGTCATGCAACGGATGCTCTAGAGCTATAAGTGTATGAAAGCTCAAATGAAACTTAGTGGGTGTGCATCCAACTTGATCGCTCATGAAGACCTCAGGCATTTGAGGAAGCCCATCATCAGAATATACAAGCCAAGCTCTATACTGAAACTTTCCCACTAGTACATGAAAATGACAAAACTTGAGGCTCTCTATATGAAAAACATGGTGCCACTTTGAGGCACAAGTGTGGTACAGGATAGTAACATTTCCCCTTCTCTCTTTTCTCTCTTTTTTATGGTGGGTTCATTTGGCCTCCCCCATTTTTCATATATTTTTTTAATTTTTGTCCGGAGTCTCATCCCTACTTGTGGGAGAATCATAGTCTCCATCATCCTTTCCTCACTAGGACAATGCTCCAATAATGATGATCATCACACTTTTATTTAGTTCAACTCGAAATTACAACTCGATAAGGAACAATATGACTCTTTATGAATGCCTCTGGCAGTGTACCAAGACGTGGAATGATCTAGCATAACATGTAATCAATGATAAGCGGTGGCTTTGCCACAAATACTATGTCAGCTCTACATGATCATGCAAAGCAATATGATGATGAAGGCATAAGTCATGTGACGGAATGATGGAAGTTGCATGGCAATATATCTTGGAATGGCTATGGAAATGCCATAATACGTAGGTATGGTGGCTGTTTTGAGGAAGATATAATGTGGCTTATGTTTGATGGAGCGTGTCATATCATGGGGTTTGGATGCACCGGCGAAGTTTGCACCGACTCTCGAGGTGAGAAAGGCAATGCACGACACCGAAGAGGCTAGAAAATTATGGAGAGGTGAGAGTGTGTATATCCATGGACTCACATTGGTCATAAAGAACTCATATACTTATTGCAAACCCTCATTGTCGGCGGTCTGGGAAAGGCGGTACCAGACCTGCCTGCCTGCGGGCCAATGTGTGGCCCACCACGAAGGCCCGGTACGGCCCTGCACCGAGCCCCCCAAGTCAAGGCCCTCGTGAGAACCACCGCCTCGCGAGGAGGACAGCGCCAAGACCTCTGGAGGAGTGGCACCCCTCCATGCTGCCTCCTGAGGAGCGGAGATTCCTATGCAGGTACCCAGCCTCATGAGGCCGGGGTGACATGGGTTCTGACAGCCTAGCTAGGCGGGCGCCAGCGGGCGCAGTGGGAGGTCAATGTTCTCTTTGGTGCAAAGGAGGCAAGGACGTACGCAGGTTCCTAAGGAACCCCCCAAAGGTTTCCTTCCCGGTGCAAGAGGACCGAGACCACGAGCTCGGCAGGATGGATGTCATCGCCGAGCCCACCGTTGCATCACACCCAGAAGCTTTGCAGGCGAAGACCACCTTTAGTCAAGATAGGATGTACCTCTTGTCCCCCTTTCAAATTTGGCCGTTGTGGGATCCCTTCCCGCCTGTTCAACGGGGGAAGAGGACCGTGGCCCCTATAAATAGGGACGAGCTCCCATCGTAGAAGGCAGGGGGAATCAGGTCAAGTTCATCGCCACCAAGAGCCCTTGTGAGACCTCCCAACCACTGTACTAGTTCATCCACTGCCTCCTCGAGAGGCCAATCCACCACAAAGCAGGAGTAGGGTTTTACACCGCAAGGTGGCCCGAACCTGGGTAAATCTCCGAGTCTATCTTCTTCCCCACTCACACTTGCTCGACGCAGTTAGGCCGTAGGGTGACAAGTTGGGACTCCGAGCCGATTGAGATCTTCGCACACGCCCCAGTTCGAACCTTGTTGGGTTTTGCGGAGCCCCGATTCCGACATTTGGCGCGCCAGGTAGGGGCGCGTCGAAATCTGTCTCTGGTTCCACCCTGTCTCAGCTCCATCGCTCCCATGGCCGACGCTCGCCGGATTCGCGCTGGGAGTCCGGCCGCTCGCGTCTCCCAGGTGGCGCCCGTGGGCCGCGGCGCCCCGCGCCGCTCCAACCCTCCGGCAACCGACGCTACCACCGGTCGAGCTGCTCAAGGGCAGCAGAACTTGTCGCTGTCTAACACCGGACAGCTTGGCGGCCGCACTGCTTCCCCGACCCCTGCTTCCGCCACGGCGTCGACCCCCCACGCTTGCCTTGGGCCGGCAAACGCACATGCCGCGCTGCTCAAAGCGCGGGAGAGGCCTTGCGGTCGTCTCATCGCGTGTCTCATAGCCCCCGGGCCTCTCACGGTCGCGTGCATCCTCGGTGGATCGCAGGCACCCGCGTCCGGCCGCCACGTCAAGCAGCTCCTCCACCAGGTGGGCGCAGCTCATCCGCGACCTGAGGCCCCGTGGAGTAAGGCGAGGCCGGCGGCCGACATCACCTTCGACTCCGAGGACCACCCCAGGGCTATGGTTGCCATCGGTGCAATCCCCATGCTGTGCACCACCACCATCAGCAACGTCGCGGTTATCAAGAAGCTCATCGACGGCGGCGCCGGCCTCAACGTCCTCTCAGTGGAAACCTTCGACACGCTGCGGGTGCCCTATGACCAGCTTGCGCCCACCGTGCCCTTCTCGAGGGTGGCCCAAGGCTCCACCACCCCTTTAGGACAGGTGCGCCTCCCAGTCACCTTCGGCACTCGCGACAACTACTGCACCGAGATGATCGACTTCGACGTGGCCCACATCGACCTCCCATACAACGCCATCCTGGGGTACCCGGCCCTCGCCAAGTTCATGGCGGCGATGCACCGAGGCTACAACATCATGAAGATGCCGGGGGGTAGCGGCATCATCTCCGTGGTCGGGGACACAAAGGATGCGGTTCAGGCCCTCAGACTCACCTGCAAAGCGGCGGCGGCCACATTCTCACGCGCCGAGGGCACCGCCCAGGCCCCGGGGGCTGGGGCGGCCCCGCGCCTCGACGACGGGGGCGACACCTCCGCTCCTGAGGCCGCAGCGGCCCTAAGCCCCGGTGTCGAGGGAGCGGTGCAGGCTCTGGAGGCCGCGCCCGCGAAGAAGAAGCAGCTGTTCTCTTAGGACCGAGCTCAGACGAAGCATGTGTTTGTTAACGGCGGAAGCTCAGGCCCCACCTTCACCATCGGCACTGGCCTTCCCCCGAAGCAGGAGAAGGCATTAGTCGACTTCCTCTGCGCGAATAAGGATGTGTTCGCATGGGAGCCGACTCACCTGGTGGGCGTCCCGAGGGACATCATGGAGCACCATCTGATGGTGTGCCCTCACTCACGCCCGGTAAAGCAGAAGGCACGGCGACAGGCGCAAGAAAAGCAAGATTTCATCGTCCAAGAGGTCCGCAAGCTGCGGGAAGCTGGCGTTATTCGGGAAGTGCGGTACCCTGATTGGCTGGCCAACCTCGTGGTTGTCCCCAAGAAGGGTGGGAAGGAGCGCAAGTGCTTCGACTTCACGAGTCTCAACAAGGTGTATCCGCGGGACCCCTTCCCGCTCCCGCGCATCGACCAGATCATGGACTCCACCACCGAGTGTGATCTACTGTGCTTCTTGGATGCTTTCTCAGGATACCATCAAATCAAGATGGCAGTGGAAGACATCGAGAAGACGGCGTTCCTATCCCCGTGCGGCGTGTATTGCTATACATGCATGCCCTTTGGGCTACGAGGGGCGACCTTCCAACGGTTGATGCACATCGCCCTGGGGCAACAACTCGGGAGGAATGCCAAGGCGTACGCTGATGACATCTTGGTTAAATCGCGGGAGGCGAGGACCTTGATCGAAGACCTGGAAGGGACATTCGCCAGCCTATGTCGGCTGAACCTGAGGCTCAACCCGGAGAAGTGTGTCTTCGGGGTCCCCTCCGGCAAGCTGCTCGGTTTCCAGGTATCGCACCGAGGGATCAAGGCGAACCCGAAAAAGATTAAGGCAATTGAAAAGATGAGCCCGCCACTGACCCTCAAGGAAATGCAGAAGCTGGCGGGCTGCGTAACTGCCTTGGGGCGCTTCATCTCCAGGCTCGGTGAGCGAGCCGTCCCCTTCTTCAAGCTCATGAAGAGGAAGGGCCCTTTCGAGTGGACCCCAGAAGCTGAGGCAGCCTTCCAAGAACTCAAGCAGTACCTCACGGACCCTCCCGTCATGGTGGCGCCACGCATTCACGAGCCTCTGGTACTGTACTTAGCAGCGACCCCACACTCGGCCAGCGCGGCGCTCGTGGCGATCCGGGAAGAGCGTGCCGGCACACGCGCGAAGAAAAGTGGTTTGCAAGGGGGCGCATGGCAGTCGCCACCTCAGGATGGCGCTCCTGAGGCCCTTGTCGCCTCAGCAGCTCATGAGGCATCCTAGTCATTCACGTCCCCTGAGCAGCAGGGCGGCGCCGACGCTTCGCGCCTCGTCGAGCACCCGGTGTACAATGTTAGCACCGTGTTATGGGATGCGCGCTAGCGTTTCCCCATGCAGCAGAAGCTCTTGCTCGTGCTCCTCATTGCCTCAAGGAAGCTACGCCATTAGTTCCAAGGCCACCCCATCAGGGTCGTCTCTGCGTACCCACTGGAGAAGGTGCTGCGCAACCCCAACGCTGCCGGAAGGGTTGCAGAGTGGAACATCGAGCTGCAGGCCTTCCACCTGGAGTTCAGCACATCCAGGGTCATCAAGGGCGCGGCCCTCGCTGACTTCATGGCGGAATGGATGGATGCCCCCGACCGGGGGCTGGATGAGGGCCAGTCCCTCGTGCCCGGTGATGAGGCGCCGGACGGCTGGGTCATGCACTTCGACAGCGCTTTGTCCCGACAGGGCGCGGGGGCTGGAGTCGTACTCATCTCACTGACCCAGGACAAGCTCTACAATGCCGTGCAGCTTCCAGCACGGCGAGAAGGTCTCCAACAACATCGGACAGTACGAGGGCTTGATCGCGGGCCTCAAGGCCGCCGCGGCCATGGGTGTCAAGCGCCTCACCGTCAAGGGCGACTCCCAGCTCCTCGTCAACTTCTCCAACAAGGAGTACAAGCCGAAGGACGAGCATATGGAGGCGTACTTGGAAGAGGTACGCAAAATTGAAAAGCGCTTCCCAGGGCTTGGAATTGCAGCACGTCCCACGCGGCGCGAACAAGGAGGCGGATGACATCGCCAAGAAGGCGTCGGGCCGCGAGCCTCAAGAGCGAGGCGTCTTCGAGGAAAGGCTCTTCAAACCATCGGCGGCTAAACTGACCGCAGGCCTGGCGTCACCTCGGGAGGAACTGCCGCCAGCCACGCTCTCAGGCGCCCCGGCCAGCGGACCGGCCTTAGGAGCACGATTGCTCCTGGCGCTGAAACGCCAGGCCGGCGACTAGACGGAGGAGTTCAAGGCGTACCTGCTCGGCGGCACCCTGCTGGAGAAGGAGGAGGGCGCGGAGCGCGTGGTCCGCCAGGCCACAGCCTACTGCCTGAAGGAAGGCGAGTTGTACTGCAGGCGCCCAAACGACATCTCGTCGCGGTGCATATCTGAAGAGCAGGGGCGCGAGCTGCTGGCTGATATTCACGGTGGCGACTGCGGGCACCATTCCTCGTCTCGCACCCTGGTGGGAAAGGCGTTCCGCAGCGGCTTCTACTGGCCCACGACACTCAACAACGCCACCGAGCTGGTCCGATCTTGCGAAGCCTGTCAGTTCCACGCCAAGCAGATTCATTAGCCCGCGCAAGGTCACTAGACCATCCCGCTTTCCTTGCCATTCGCGGTATGGGGGCTGGACATACTGGGCCCCTTCCCTCGAGCGGCCGGAGGCTACCTCTACCTCTACGTCACCATCGACAAGGTCACCAAGTGGGCGGAGGTGGAGCCCGTGCACACCATCCCCGCCGGCTCAGCAGTCAAGTTCATCCGGGGCCTCGTGAGCCGCTTCGGTGTCCCCAACTGTATCATTACTGACAATGGATCACAGTTCACAAGCAACCTATTTAAGGAATATTGTGCTAACCTTGGGACGCAGATATGTTACGCTTCGGTAGCACACCCACGGAGCAACGACCAGGCCGAGCGCGCCAATGCGGAGGTCCTGAGGGGCCTCAAGGCGTGGAGCTTCCGGAAGAAACTCGAGGCCTGTGGCAGGGGTTGGCTCGGTGAGCTTCAGTACGTGTTGTGGTCCATCCGCACCACTGCGACCAAGCACACCGGCGAAACTCCATTCTTCCTCGTCTACGGAGCCGAGGCGGTCCTCCCGCACGAGGTCAAGCATCGCTCCCCGCGGGTCTTGGCATTCGACGAGGAGCGTCAGGATGCCACGCAGGGAACAGACCTTGTGCTCTGGGAGGAGGCCCGCCGCGAGGCCTCACTCCATGCAGCAAGGTACCAGCAGGCGTTGCGGCGATACCATTGCCGCAGCATCCGCTCCAGGACCCTCGAAGTCGGAGACCTCGTCCTTAGGCGGGTCCTCTCCAGGGAGGGCTTGCACAAGCTCTCGCCCATGTGGGAGGGCCCGTTCAGGGTCGCCCGCGTCTCCGGGCCTGGCGCCGTGCGCCTGGAGACTCAGGACGGGGTCCCCATCTAGAATGCCTGGAACATCCAACATCTTCACAAATTCTACCCGTGACACTCGCACGTAATAATGAGTGGGATGTATATGCCCGGAGCGCCCCGAGGACGCGGAGGGGTTCCCACCCACGCCCAAGTGGAAGCCCCATGCTCCGCGCTGGCGGACGACACTGTCATTCAAAGACTATGCCCACGCCCAGTGGATGCCCCATGCTCCGCGCTAGGGGAAGACGAAGACTAGACTAGGCGCCGGACGCGGCTGTTATTTGCTCTCTTTTGTAACCAAATTTGCCACCTTTTTGAATGAAGTTTGAAGTTTTTCGCATCTTATTCGGAAATGGGGTGGGAACCTTCTTCTTGTAGCATTCTCTTGTTCTGATTTCTTTCTAAAAGGGTTTGGCACCCGACAGCTCTCCCTCGCGTGCCCCGCGAGCGGGGGCTGGGCACGGTACGTTGTGCAGGCTCCAGGCCGCACACGCACCTCGCCAAAACTTTGGCGTCCTAATCCTCACGCAACGCTCTTGAGGCGAGCTGGCGCACAACATCACCTCCAAACCCCGGCCTCAGGAGCGCCTACCTCCTAGCCTCGTCGGGCATCATGACCCGGCACAGCGGTAGCTATCAACCCTCACAAGGGGGCTCGGGGGCTCTATGGCTAAAGGAGGAAGCTCCGGAGGGACGCACCCCCGCGACGCAGGAGTCTACCGCGGGCGAGTCAAGCTAAGTTATCCTAATCACAAGTTACCCTAATCATGGCGGGCAGTGACATTCCAATTTACAGCAACATAAAAACTGGGATGCAAGAAGAAAAATGCTAACATAAAGGGGCAAGCGCCGCAGTTCATTACACCCCCGCGGGGCCCTCCATGGTTTTTCATGCAAGAAACAAAAGCAAAGGACGGCCTCCTGAGGACCACCACTCGCGCTCAATCCGAGTCCTCCTCCTCCTTGAAGGTGGCGTGGCGGCATGGCGGCTCAAAGGACTCCGGGGCAGGGTCGCGGTGCCGCGGCGGCTCGCCGCCCTCCTTGGTCTGGGCCCACCGGCGCGGCGGCTTGTCATAATCGTCGTCGCTCGAGCTTCCCCCGGAGGAGGCATCGCTGCTGCTGTAGGTACTGCGTCCGTCGCCAAGGGAAAGCTCACCGCCGAGGACACCGCCACCGCGATGATCATCGTCGGTGGAGAGGTGGTCACTGTCATCGCCGTCACCCTCTGGACAACACCCCAAGCGCCTACCGTCTTCCCCGAAGACCTTGACGAAGAGCGTCGCCGCCCCGTCGTACTTGAAGTGGAGGGTACACCTGCCCTGAAAGCCGCGGGCGCGGCCGAACGCCTGCCATCCGCGGGTCAAGAATACGTAGCCCGCGGGGGTGACCTCAACCCCCACCCATGAGGCTCGGCTGCAGCAACCGACAGCTTGCAGCCATAAGCCGGCGGGCCCTCCGGCTGGCAGCGCCCCCGCGAAGAAGCGCGGGAGCTGGACCCAGGAGACAGCCGGCCTCTCCTCCCACACCACGAACTCCTAAACAGCGTCGGCCGAGTGAGATTGCGAGCAGGGCGGCTGGGCATCAGCTGCATACCTTCCTCCTCGACCACGAGCGCTACGGCTACCGCTACCGCCTACGTGGGAGGGGGCCTCCCACGGATGCCGGAGGCGGTGCCAGCCCGCGCCAGAGTGCGCCCGCGTCCTCGAGGGGCCACTGCCGGCGTCATGGTGTGCTTGCGGGGACGGCCGCGACCCCTCTTGGGCGGTGGCGAGCCCGGTCCTTCCAGGCGGCCCTTCCCCTTCTCAGCAGCAGAAAACCTCCTCACTGGCGTCATGGTCGTGGAGGCCGCGGACTGAGGTGAGGAGGCAAGAAGATGAAGATGGGCTAGCGGGGCTCCGCCCCCTCGCCCATTTATAGCCGATTAGAGGCTAACCGGCATCTCCCCGCATGCTGGGCGATAATGACTCCACAGCACGCGCCAGCCCTTGTCCGTCTTGGCGGTTACCGAGGCGACGTTGGGAAGTGCAGCCGTCCGCGCCACATCGTGCGCCACGCGTCAAGACCGGCCATAGGAGATTGGGGCACACGGCGCTTCGGCCTCCCTTATCCAGCTTCGCCCCGAAGCCAGCTAATGCGCTCCTTGGGCCCGGGCGCTACTGTCGGCGTTTTGGGAAT
Source organism: Elymus sibiricus (assembly GCA_039707655.1). Lineage (NCBI taxonomy): Eukaryota > Viridiplantae > Streptophyta > Magnoliopsida > Poales > Poaceae > Elymus > Elymus sibiricus. Next base: position 210,516,313 of record CM077665.1, on the reverse strand, counting down.
GGGGGTACCCAGACTTGCCTGCCTGCGGCCCAGCGCGTGGCCCACCATGAAGGCCCGGTACGGCCCTGCAGCGAACCCCCCAAGTCAAGGCCCTCGCGAGGAGGACAGCGCCAAGACCTCCGGAGGATTGGCACCCCTCCGTGCCGCCTCCTGAGGAGCGGAGATTCCTATGCAGGTACCCGGACTCGTGAGGCCGGTTGATGTGGGTTCTGACAGCCTAGCCAGGCGGGCGCCAGCGGGCGTAGTGGGAGGACAGTTTCCTCTTTGGTGCAAAGGAGGCAAGGACGTATGCAGGTTCCCAAGGAACCCCCCAAAGATTTCCTTCCCGGTGCAAGAGGACCAAGACCACGGGCTCGGCAGGACGGATGTCATCACCGAGCCCACCGCTGCGTCACACCCAGAAGCTTTGCAGGCGAAGACCACCTTTAGTCAGGACAGGATGTACATCTTGTCCCCCTTTCAAATTTGGTCGTTGTGGGATCCCTTCCCACCTGTTCGACGGGGGAAGAGGACCATGGCCCCTATAAATAGGGACGAGCTCCCATCGTAGAAGGCAGGCGGAATCAGGTCGAGTTCATCGCCACCAAGAGCCCGCGTGAGACCTCCCAACCACTGTACTAGTTCATCCACAGCCTCCTCGAGAGGCCAATCCACCACAAAGCAGGAGTAGGGTTTTACACCGCAAGGTGGCCCGAACCTGGGTAAATCTCCGAGTCTATCTTCTTCCCCGCTCACACTTGCTCGACGCAGTTAGGCCGTAGGGTGACAAGTTGGGACTCCGAGCCGGTTGACATCTTGGCACACGCCCCAGTGTTCGAACCTTGTTGGGTTTTGCAGAGCCCCGATTCCGACACTCATTAGCTCTCTCGAAGCAAAGTACTACCATATGCCCCTAGGGAGGAGGTTGGGAGGAGTTAACCATCACGTGTCCCCCGATTCAAACAACCTGATAGGATTTCATTTCATACATAAAAATGCTCATGCCTCATCACCATGCCATGACCAATACTTAGATGAGAAGTAAATAAGAAACTTTAATACCGATATTTCCACTAACCGATGATCATGAACCTATATCCTTTCATATTACTACATCAATATAATTTAACCCATGTTTCCTATTTAGTGTGCTACATAATGTTGTTATTATATTCCCCTTCAATACCTATTCTTTTTGGACTAGTCATATAACACATGCAAATTACCATTCCTTATGCCTTATACTCTAAAAATATTTAAGTGAAGCATGAGAGGTCAACTATTTCTATAAAATATGTAGGGACCCGACCCAATACGGTCAAGTACCTGGTTTTGGAGTGTCATTTGCCTCCTCTCTTTATTTTTAATTTGGTCAAGGGAATTTGAATTAATTGCAATTCAAAAATAAAAGGTATTCAAATGGAAATCAAAATAGTTTTCTTTAACTCCCACTCTCTTTCCTTTAAGGTTGAAAAATTCATTTCATCTTCTCTCATGAAGGTCCTTGAGTGGCATGAAGTTGGAAATACTTTCAAATTAAATTTCCAATCATTTCAAATAGAAACACTTTATGGAAAATCATTTAATCCCCTATCTTTTCATCTTCAAAAGTTTTCAAAAATTCACTCAATTTCATACAATCAATTCACACAACAATCCAACAAACAATCATAATCACTTATTTAATATGATATTCCAAAATTTAGAATGTTGGGATGTTACAAACCTACCACACTTAAAATGAATCTCTTCCTCGATATTCGGAGAGGATAGAAAGAAATGGTTAGGGTTGGGGTCATCTAGAAAATCCATCGATGATCAAAATGCCTCGGGTGCTACCGCACTTAGAGTTAGAGGCAGGGCTGCATCAAAATTCATGTACTCCATCCTTAGAGTTGACGGTCTCGGTCTTCTCACATCTTCGGGATAACTCCTTTACTGATGCCCTCCCGTTATGGGCATATCGTTCCCTTGAATTCTTGAGTCCGCTCTTCAAAATAAAGTCCTTCCGAGACTAGGTCTTCTTGGCTGACAGGTCTGGCGCCAATGCTAAACAATTATTGACGATCTCATGGTGGTCAACAATTACTCGTTTCTCCTACGGGAAAGAGGGTTTGGGTTGAATCTCACCATATAACCTACAATGGCAACGATTGCCTGGTATATGGATCTATCATCGTATGATTCTAGGGTTTAAACAAGGTTCTGACATCATCGTCTTTCTACTATGGCTAAGTCACTCTAGATTTACCATCCCAAATAGCAAGAGCGAATGATAGGAGTAAGTCGGCATGGCAATCAACCCATTCCGCACCCGAATCATTACCCTGTATAGGGTTTAGCAAATCTCGTATAGGGTTTAGCATTCTCACAAGCATTGTAGAATTTCTCTTGTCCACAAACTGGGTTTGACTAAATCCAACGATTCTGCAATCCAAACAAAACATCTATCATTTTCTTCACAACTCTCGGGTTTTCGTAATATCCGAAGAAACGTCTGCTGATGAAGTTGTAGCTTCTTAAAGAGTTCTTTCTTCAACAAGGTTGTGCTTGTTTTTTTATCAAATTCTGGGACATGTGGTTTATGGGCTCTGTCGGCGTTTTGGGAACGGGGGTACCCAGACCTGCCTGCCTGCGGCCCAGGGCATGGCCCACTTCATCAACCAATCACAGTCGGGCGTGACCCCACTCAAGGACAAGGACCTCGCGAGGGTCCTAGGCTGGCGACGAGGAGCAGCGTCAACACCGGTAGGGGATGGGCCTCCCCAGGCCCCCTCCGGAGCGGCGGAGGTCTCTATGCAAGGCCCAGCCTCAGGAGTCAAAGATGATGCAAGGAAGGACAGGCGGGCGCCAGCGCGCCAGGCGGCGCAGTTTCCCCTTTGGTGCAAAGGGAGCAGGGACGTACGTGGGTTCCCAAAGCACCCCCAAAGGTTTCCATTCCGGTGCAACAAGACCACGACCACCAGCCCCGCAGGGCGGATGTCATCGCTGAGCCCATCCCTGTGCCGTCGACAGCTACTTTGCAGGCGAAGACCGCCTTTGGGCAGGGCGGGCACGTACTCCTGTCCCCATTCAAAATTGGCCGTTGAGGGATCCCTTCCCGCCATTGCGATAAGGGAAGAGGACCCAAGCCACCGCTATATATAGAGGGTAGGCTGCACTGTAGAGAGGGATCCGAATCCATTCCACCACTCATCCACCACCGAGCCACAGAGGGCCTCGAACACCTCAGGGGAGCCCTCATGAGGCCCTGAAACATTGTACTAGTTCATCCACCCCACCTCCTCGAGAGGCAATCCACCAAAGCAGGAGTAGGGTATTACGCTTCGCAGCGGCCTGAACCTGGGTAAATTGTCGTGTTCATCTTCTTCCTCGTCATCGTGCGAGTTCGTTGCCGTGTTCATCAAGTAGTGAGCTAGGTTGGGCGAGGCTGCAGGGGATCTTCGCACATGCCCCTGTGTTCGAATCTTAAGGGTTTTGCGGAGCCCGAAATCCGACATTTGGCGCGCCAGGTAGGGGGCGTGTCGAGGTCTTCTTCAAGCTTCGTTCATCCCAAGCTTCGCTGCTCCGATGGCCGGTGCTCAACAAGCTTCCCCCGGCCGTGGCGGGTCGGCTTCTGTCAACCCTACCGCGGCAGTCGGAGGCCCACGCCCCGGCAGCATGGTACCGAGCGGTCAGTACTAGGTCGCCAGCATCACCTCTGCTGTCACCGCCCCCCGCGCCGCTCAAGCACACAGCGGGCGGGCGGCGCCCCCGGCACCGGCGACGCACCGCACCTACGTGGGGGACCTCGACGCGCACGATGCGCTACTGCTGGCAAGCGAGATGCTCCACCACCGACCAACGCATGGGGGCTTCGACGCATGGGCCGATCACATCGCGGAGCTAGTCACCGTCGCACAGAGGGCCATTCCCCCCCACTCTTCTTCAAGGCCGCAGGCGCCAGGCGCCGGGAGCTCGCATGCCACGCCCGCCCCCCAGCCAGCCGGCGGAGGGACCGTTCCAGCGCCGGACGGGTCCGAGCGGGGCGCGCCACACGCTGTACTTCTCCTCCTCCAAATCCCGGTGACCGGTTTCGGGGCACAGCCCGGCCACGACGGCCAGGCACGCGTAGCAAACGACGGGGCCCCCCCGCGAGCACAACGACACACATCTCCGCGACCCGGCGGGCCCTCAGCAGCCTGGGTTGAACAGGCGGGAGCGCGCCATCCGGCGCAGTGAGCAGGCGGCGCAGGTGTCCGGACAAACAAGCAACAGCGGCGAAGGCGCATCGGGTCGCCAAGGGAGCAATCCACACCAGGAGACGCGCGGCCCACCCAACGGCGGTGGCAGAGGTAAGCAACTCCGCTCTGAGGCCCGGCGCAGGAGGGTCTGCGAGCGACACGCGCGGGGCGGCTTCCCGCCACCGCCAGGAGGGACTGCCCCCGGTGCACCGACGGGCGGCTCGGGAGGAGGACCGAGCACTTACGTGGAACCCTACGTACCATGCTACGTTGTACCGCCAGGAGGAGGGATGGGTCAGGCGCCCGCCGCAGGCGCCAGCACCCCCAAGAGTAAGGAGCACCCTGGGCGTCCTCCCCGAGCCGGGCCTGGGGGCTTCCATCGGCGGAGCACCGGGCCTGGGCGGAGCAAGCGGGAGGGCGCCCCCGCGGGCAAGCGACGCCGGACCAAGCCCCCAGGCCTCAAGGGTAATGGCCTGGGGGGAGCAGCAAGACACAAGCAGCACGGGCCACCCACGGCAACAACAGCGCAGGCACGGCCTCGGGAGGTCGGACCTCACGAGGCCCTCGGGACCTTGTCCGGAGGGCGCACGGACGCCTCATGAGGCATGCTTCATCGACAAAACACCCTTATGGCCGCGCCGATGCATCGTGCTCATGTTTGGGCCTCGGGAGCGCAATCCTGCGGTCGCACGGGGAACGATGCATTCGGATTAGGATCATAAGGGCGCGCAACCGGGCAGAAATGCACGGGATGGTTCTTGACGGAGTTGGGAGCCACCAGGCCGTGCGACTGGGGGCTTGCCTAGCTATCTACGGCCGTGACACTCTCACGTAATAATGAGCGGGCTGTATACGCCCGGAGCCCCCCGAGGACGCGGAGGGGTTCCTCCCACGCAATGTGGCAGCCACAGCCTAGAGCTGGCGGAGAAGTCAACACTGCCCATCAATGGCTACGCCCATGCAACGTGGATGCCCTACGCTCAGCGCTGGGAGAAGACGAAGACTAGCCTAGGGGCCGGATGCGGCATTTTCTTGCTTCTTTTTGGTGTTCGAGCTGCCATTTTTATAATGAAGTCTGAGAATTTCGAAACTCTATATTTAACAAAAAAAGGGGCGGGAACTTTTCTCTCTGCGTTTTCTCGTTTTGCCAGACTGGAGTTCTCTCTTTCTGAATGGTGTTTCGCAAGGAGCCTAATGCTCCGCGCCGCCCCGAGGCGCCACAGAGCTGGATAGCGAGGTCTTGACGCCACAGGGGCACGCATCTTTTAGCTGTCGACCCCCGCTCGGGGGCTCCGGCCGCAGCATTGCATCACGACGCGGAACCTCGGGAGGCCTCAAGCCTCCCGGGGAAACGCCTGAAGGGACGGAATGGGGGATCGCTCGAGTGTTGAGAGGGGCCTTACCGGTCATATAGCCACTCGCCCCCCTTGGTGTCATCCTTGGTGATCCGGTCGGCATCGAGGGTGTCGGGGCTTGGCCCAGTGGTTGCATCCTGGTTATCCGGTCGTACGCCACGGTGGTCGGGAAATGTGCGGGACTGGGACTTGCCGACGTAGAGCAATTTGAGCGTCGAAAAGGGGGCTCCTGAGCAGCATGCCTCAGGAGCCTTAACGGTCATATAGCCACTCGACCCCTTGGTGTCGTCCTTGGTGATCCGGTTGGCATCAAGGGTGTCGGGGCTTGGCCCCGTGGTTGCGTCCTGGTTATCCGTTCGTACGCCATGGTGGTCGGGAAATGTGTGGGACTGGGACCTGTAGACGTAGGGTGCCGAAAGGGCCCTCAAATCGTCCAGCAAGCAAGGTGGCAGCATCCCAAACGGAGTCGCGGATTGTCTGGATAGCCCAGTCATGCCTCGCGACGCACGAGATCGCCAGCGTCATACAAGCTAAGTACACTGCCGAACCAAGCAAGAGCCACTTGGCCTAATAACGCCCCAAGGACTGGATAAGGATTACGCGCACTAACGTAAGGATGCAGGTACTATGATCACCGCGCACGGCTGCCGAGGCCCCTAAGGACTGAAGCAACAGGGAAGGCGACACATGGGGAGGAGCTCGACCACGACGAGCCACAAAGCCCAGAGCCCGATAGGGGCGACGGCTGCGAGTTGTCTCTCAAGGGGGAGAGCCTCGTGAGGGCCCTACTAGTGGCTGTTGTGGGGCTGCATCGATGGCGACACCGGGCCCCGCGCGGAAAAGCCAAGTCATGTCACGGCCAGCGGTGACCAGCGATTCGAGGAAGAAAGACAAGATGGCGAAAGTAACATGCAAAAGATTAACGCCCAACAGGGCAGAATTCTTCTTTAAACATTACAGGAACCGGGAAGGGGGAACAGAGGACGCCTAGGAGGAGAAGCCGCCGTCGCCGCCCGCGCCGCCGGCAGGCTCGGCGTCGGAGTCGTCCTCCTCGCTGGAGGCGGGCACCTGGACGAACCGCTCCACCATGGCCTCCACATGTGGGCGCACCTCATGCTGCAGGGGGCGCTGGAGCCCTTCAGGCACCGGCTCCCCGACGCGCCGGAGGTCGAGCTGCGGAGCGAGGCGGCGCAGGTTGGAGAAGACGAGCATCAAGGCAAGGTCCAGAAGGTCACGCGCGTCGGACTCACTGTCCGCGTCCACGCGGGAGACGCCGGTCTCCAGCGCCTCCACCACCTTCTGGAAGAATTCAAGGTAGCCCCCGTCGCCACGCACGTTCGGTAGCGCGGGGGCGTCCCCGACGAACCGGCTCACCGCACCGGCCGCGCGGCCGGCGATGCCCGAGAACTGCTTGGCGCGCTGGGATTCCAGCGGCCTGGCGTGTGCCGCCTCATCCTGGGCGGCCTGCACGGCGTCGGCTGATAATCCCCAAGTGCAAGGAATCATCATAGCAATTTCCAAAGATGGAAGTGATAAGTATGGAGTGTCGAACCCACAAGAAGCTAAAGGTAAGATCAATATTCTCTCAAGTCCTATCTGCCACTGATACGACTCTACGTACACCGAACGTTTGCTTCTAACTAGAAACGAGAAATAAAACTACGTTGTGGGTATGAAGAGAATAGATTTGCATGATATCGGAGAACTAAAATATAAAAATAGGTGCTGTTATCATAAAGTTAGAATATATTACAATGTATTACAAACAGCGAGGGTGGAATAATGATGGGTCGGTGTGTGGAATTGTCCTAGGCAATTGTTAACAAGATCGGTAATCCTTATTGCAATTTTATATGAGGGAGAGGCATAAGCTAACATACTTTCTCTACTTGGATCATATGCACTTATGATTGGAACTCTAGCAAGCATCCGCAACTACTAAAGATCATTAAGGTAAAACCCAACCATAGCATTAAAGCATCAAGTCCCCTTTATCCCATACGCAACAACCCACCTACTCGGGTTTATGCTTCTGTCACTCAAGCAACCCACTATAAGCGAATCATGAACGTATTGCAACACCCTACAGCGGGAATCCTTCACGTGTGCACGGAACGGAAGGCACAATAGGACAGCACCAAAATAAACATACAACTCAAACCAATCTATATCATCAATCAACCCAAAGGACAAAAGTAATCTACTCAAAACATCATAGGATGACAACACATCATTGGATCATAATATGTGGCATAAAGCACCATGGTCAAGTAGAGGGTACAGCGGGTTGCGGGAGAGTGGAACGCTGTAGATAGATGGGGGAAGGTGATGGAGGTGTTGGTGAAGATGACGGAGTTGTTGGAGTAGATCGCCCTCACACGATGATTGCCCCAGTGGCGTTCCGGCGCCACCGGGAGAGAGGGGGAGAGAGCCCCCCTACTTCTTCTTCTTCCTTGACCTCCCCCCTAGATGGGAGGAGGGTTTCCCCTCTGGTCCTTGGCCTCCATGGCAGCGGAGGGGCGAGAGCCCCTCCGAGATTGGATCTCTCTCTCTGTTTCTGCCTTTTTTGATTCTGGCCTTTCACCATTTCTTAAATTCCCGGAGATCCGTAACTCCGATTGGACTGAAATTTTAACAAGATTTTTATACGGATATTAGCTTTCTTGCGGCGAAAGAAGGGCACCAACCGCCTTACAAGGTGGCCAGAAGTCAGCCTGGCCCGTCCAGGGGGTAGGGCACGCCCCCCTGGCTTGTGGTCACCTCGGGCATCGTCTCGCGTTGATTCTTTTCCCAAAATTCACATATAATCCAAAAAAAATCTCTGTAAGTTTTTATCGCATTTGGACTTCATTTAGTATGGATATTCTGCAAAACAAAAAACATGCAACAAACTGGAATTGGCACTGGGCTCTAGGTTAATAGGTTAGTCCCAAAAATAGTATAAAATAGCATATTAATGCATATAAAACATCCAAAACCGATAATATAATAGCATGAATACTTCATAAATTATAGATACGTTGGAGACGTATCAGCATCCCCAAGCTTAATTCCTGCTCGTCCTCGAGTAGGTAAATGATAAAAGAAATAATTTATGAAGTGTGAATGCTAGCAAGTGCACAAGTTTGATCAATGATAATTCCAATCACTTTTTCTAGCATCAATATAAACCATAAACAATATCTCATCTCATAAAACTTCTCATGATCAAGTAACAAGCTATTCACATGTTAAAGTATAGACCAGAAAGTTTCTTGAAAACTAACAAACCATATTCCTAGTCATCGAACAATTGCAATTCATCTTATTTTCAGGAAGGGTCTATGTAAGGGCTTTGATTTAGCAAATTCCACATACTCAACTATCATATAGTCTTCCATTATTGCTAACACTCAAAGCATATTTTTAGAACAAATAGCATCCATCGAACACAGAGAAAGATAGGGGCTTAATGTTTCGCCTCCCAACTTATTTATCATATAGATAATTGTCAACAATAATAATTCATGATCAAATATATTTGTGTGGATATATATGTCTAGATCATTCCCCAACACATGAAGCTTGCCAAGAGAAAAAGGCAAAATATAGGAAGTGGTGAAGATCACCATGACTCTTGCATAAAGGTAAATACTAGAAAGTAAAAGATAGGCCCTTCGCAGAGGGAAGCAGAGGTTGTCATGCGCTTTTTGTTTTTGGATGTGCAAACCCCTTAATGCAAAGCAACGTCACGTTGTATTTCCCTTTGTGATAGCAACCTTTATTATACAGTCCATCGCTTTTATTTCTTTACCATCACAAATTCGTACAACGCTTATTTTCCCTTACAATAAAAGATCATACATATTTAGGAGCAATTTTTATTGCCTTTTGCACCGGTGACAACTTACTTGAAGGATCTTACTCAATCCATAGGTAGGTATAGTGGACTCTCATGGCAGAACTGGTTTAAGGGTGTTTGGATGCACAAGTAGTATTTCTACTTGGTGCGGAAGTTTTGGCTAGTATGAGGTGGAAGCAAGCACCACATGTTGGAGGATCCATAACAATATAACTTCTATACAAATATACCCAAACATAACTCATTAAGTTGTCTTCCTTGTCCAACTTCAACTAATTTGCTCAAGTTTGAAAATAGTTAATGGGCATTCACAATCATAGAAGATGTCGAAGATAGTATATTTATATGTGGAATCTCTCTTACTTCAATATTCTTTCATGAATTGTTCAAGTGACCAATGAGGTGTTTGCTAATTTTGAATAAATTTCACCACCTATACTTATTATGTGTGAAGTCATTACTCCCCATGGGATAAGTATATGAAGCATATTTAATTTCAGATTTATGATATTCAATTCATTCAACCATTTACTCATAGGATATAAGTGAAGCACGAGAGTGAATGACAAACTACTCCAAAAAGATATAAATGAAGATCAATGAGTAGCCAACAATTAAATAACTATGTGAGGACTCTCTCTCATTGAAAATTTCAGATCCAATGATTTTATTCAAAACATCAAGCAAAAGAAAAATAGCACTCCAAGAATAGCACACATCATGTGAACGAATAAGAACTTAGGCTCAACATAGGCTAACCGATAATTGTTGATGAAGAGAGGTGGGATGCGAAGCATCCCCAAGCTTAGATACTTGAGACTTCTTGAAATATTTACTTGGGGTACCTTGGGCATCCCCAAGCTTGAGCTTTTGTATCTCGTTCAATCCTCTCATATCATGGTTTTACCTATTCTCAAAAATTTCATCCACACAAAACTCGAAAAGAACTCGTGAGATAGGTTAGTACTCATAAGAATAATTCAACACTTCATGTACTGCCAAGACAAGTTGCACAATAATTTTCAAACATCATCTACTGTTTACTATCGTTTCCTCAATTGATATCTACCAATATAGGCTATGGAAACTAGAGGATAAGTCGATAACAAAACTATGACAGCAATCTGTCCAAACAGAACAGTCTATAGCAATTTATGAAAACAGTGTACTTACATAACTTCAAAAATTATGAAAATTTAGGACAGGCTAAGGAATTTATATTAAAATACTGTGTAAAAATTTTCAGAAACTTTCCACGTTCCAGTAAAATATGAAAATTCAAACACTACAGCAAAAGTTTCTGTTTTTACACAGCACACATCAAACATGCAATGCAAGCATCCTAAAGGCAATTCTTGGAACTCTTTATTGAAAAACAAGATTATGAATAACACCTAACAGAAAATAACAAAATATAATGACGATCCAAGCAAAGCACATATTATGTGACGAATAAAAATATAGCTCCAAGTGAGGTTACCGATAATGTTGAAGACGAAAGAGGGGATGCCTTCCGGGGCATCCCCAAGCTTAGGCGCTTGAGTATTCCTTGGAGATTACCTTGGAGGTGCCTTGGGCATCCCCAAGCTTAGGTTCTTTTCACTCCTTATTCTCCTCATATCGGTGTCTCACCCAAAACTTGAAAACTTCAATCACACAAAACTTAACGGAACTTCGTGAGAAGGGTTAGTGTAATAAAGATAAATCATTCACTTAGGTACTGTCAAGACAAGATTCATAATTGTTACCACATGATACCTACTGTATTCTATCATTCCCATAATTAATACCACTAAATATAAACTATGTAAACACTAAAACAAGCAAACTATGCATGAAAAACAGAATCTGTCAAAAACAGAACAGCCTGTGAAGATCTATAGTACAGCCATACTTCCCTGTCTCTAAAAATTCTGAACAATTAGGACAATCTAGGAAATTTGTATATCAATCATGTGTAAAAAATTCAGATCAAAATCACGTTCCAGTGAATTTACAAAATTCCTGGACTGAGAGCAAAAGTTTCTGTTTTTGCACAGAATCAAATCAACTATCATCCACACTATCCCAAAGGCATTACTTGGCACTTTATTGAAATAAAAAGCACAAAGCATGATTACTACAGTAGCTTAATCATGTTAAAACACAAAAACAGAAAGGGTAAATGTTGGGTTGTCTCCCAACAAGCGTTTTTTTAATGCCTTTCTAGCTAGCATGGCATTGATACGCTTCCAAGCCTAATTCCGATGGAAGTTTTATTCATACTCTAAAAGATATAAGTGAAGTTCATAAAGAATTCTACATTTAATTAAGATTAACCAATACCCAAGCTCAAAATATATAAGTGAAGCACACGAAGCATTCTATAAAGCCATACTCAAAAGATTTAAGTGAAGCACAAAGAGCATTCTACAAAGCCATGCTCAAAATATTTAAGTGAAGCGCAAAGTGCATTCTACAAAGCCATGCTCAAAATATTTAAGTGAAGTGCATGAAGCATTCTATAAATCAATGAAGGACTAACTCATACTAGAAGGGTGCATAAAAGGGAAAGAAAAACACTAAAAACGCATATCATGTGAACAAAACAAAAACCGAGGTAGACAGATAATTGTTGAAGAATAAAGATGGGATGCCTTCTGTGGCATCCCCAAGCTTAGATGCTTGTGTCTCCTTGAAATATTTACTTGGGGTTCCTTGGGCATCCCCAAGCTTGAACTCTTGTCTCTCCGTATTCTTCTTATATCAATACCTCCTCGATCTTCGAACACTTCATTCACAGAAATCTTAACAAAACCCTTGTGAGATCCGTTAGTATAACAAAGCAAAATAGTACTTTAAGTACGGTTGTGGACTCATTCCAAATTCATATTAGCATTATATCTACTGTATTCCAACTTAACCATGGTTCATACCCCCCGATACTACCCATAGATTCATCAAAATAAGAGAACAATGCATACAAAACAGAATCTGTCAAAAACAGGACAGTCTGTAGCAATCTGGAAACTTCGTATACTTCTGTAGCTCAAAAAATTCTAAAAATTTAGGACAAATTAAAAAATTTATATAGAAGTACTTTGTAAGAATTTCAGAAACTTTTGACGTTCCAGTAAGAAATGCAAATTCATGCACTATAGTCAAAGTTTCTGTTTTTGCACTGCACAAAGCAAACAAGCAATCTAATCATCCTAAAACCAAATCTTGGCACATTATTTTTATAATACAATGGATATATACAAGGGGATAATTATTTTTGAGAAACTTCCATGAAAAATTCTACATTGTTTCCATGAGCATGAACACAAGTGTTCAAGGTCGACCCTCACTTCTCCAATGCACAACTTTCCAATCACTTCTCTTTTTGAAAAACTTCTTAGGCAAGAGGCAAGTAATTCTTTTTGTATTTTTAATTATTTCATTTTTTGTATGTTTCACCCACAACTAAAGAAAGCAAAAAGGGAAAACAAAATCTACTTAGTGAAGAAAGCAAACAAGCACACACGAGAATATCAACCCCACGCTATTGGTCCCCGGCAACGGCGCCAGAAAAGAGTTTGATAATCCCCAAGTGCAAGGAATCATCGTAGCAATTTCCAAAGAAGGAAGTGATAACTATGGAGTGTCGAACCCACAAGTAGCTAAAGGTCAGATCAATATTCTCTCAAGTCCTATCTGCCACTGATACGACTCTACGTACACCGAACATTTGCTTCCAACTAGAAACGAGAAATAAAACTACGTTGTGGGTATGAAGAGAATAGCTTTGCATGATATCGGAGAACTAAAATATAAAAATAGGTGCTGTTATCATAAAGTTAGAATATATTACAATGTATTACAAACAGCGAGGGTGGAATAATGATGGGTCGGTGTGCGGAATTGTCCTAGGCAATTGTTAACAAGATCGGTAATCCTTATTGCAATTTCATATGAGGGAGAGGCATAAGCTAACATACTTTCTCTACTTGGATCATATGCACTTATGATTGGAACTCTAGCAAGCATCCGCAACTACTAAAGATCATTAAGGTAAAACCCAACCATAGCATTAAAGCATCAAGACCCCTTTATCCCATACGCAACAACCCACCTACTCGGGTTTATGCTTCTATCACTCAAGCAACCCACTATAAGCGAATCATGAACGTATTGCAACACCCTACAGCGGGAATCCTTCACGTGTGCGCGGCACGGAAGGCACAATAGGACAGCACCAAAATAAACATACAACTCAAACCAATCTATATCATCAATCAACCCAAAGGACAAAAGTAATCTACTCAAAACATAATAGGATGGCAACACATCATTGGATCATAATAGGTGGCATAAAGCACCATGTTCAAGTAGAGGGTACAGCGGGTTGCGGGAGAGTGGACCGCTGTAGATAGATGGGGGGAGGTGATGGAGGTGTTGGTGAAGATGACGGAGTTGTTGGAGTAGATCGCCGTCACACGATGATTGCCCCGACGGCGTTCTGGCGCCACCGGGAGAGAGGGGGAGAGAGCCCCCCTCCTTCTTCTTCTTCCTTGAACTCCCCCCTAGATGGGAGGAGGGTTTCCCCTCTGGTCCTTGGCCTCCATGGCAGCAGAGGGGCGAGAGCCCCTCCGAGATTGGATCTCTCTCTCGTTTTCTGCCTTTTTTGATTCTGGACTTTCACCGTTTCTTAAATTCCCGGAGATCCGTAACTCCGATTGGGCTGAAATTTTAACACAATTTTTATACGGATATTAGCTTTCTTGTGGCGAAAGAAGGGCACCAACTGCCTTACAGGGTGGCCACAAGCCAGCCTGGCGCGCCCAGGGTGGTAGGGCCCGCCCCCCCTGGCTTGTGGTCTCCTCGGGCATCGTCTCACGTTGATTCTTTTTCCCAAAATTCACATTTATTCCAAAAAGAATCTCCGTAAGTTTTTATCGCATTTGGACTTCATTTGTTATGAGTATTCTGCAAAACAAAAAACATGCAACAAACAGGAACTGGCACTGGGCTCTAGGTTAATAGGTTAGTCCCAAAAATAGTATAAAATAGCATATTAATGCATATAAAACATCCAAAACCGATAATATAATAGCATGAATACTTCATAAATTATAGATACGTTGGAGACGTATCATCGGCCGCCTCCTGGACCTGGGTTTGAAGGGACGCCAGCTCCGCCCTGGCCTCCGCCTCGCCCCAGAGGGCGGCTTTGAAGGCGGCCTCGGCGGTGGTCAGCCGGGCCCGGAGCGTCTCCGCTTCCTCCTGAAGCTCGCCAAGCTTGCGCTTCTTGGCTGCGAGCGCCCTGGGAGGTGGAGAGGATCATGCTCGGAATGCTGGGCGGAAGAACTGGAGAAGAGGGAGGCGGCAGAATACTTACTCGTCGACCAGGGCCCAGCGTCGGCGAACCTGCGCCGGCCCTGAGGGCCCCCCACCGCTGCCTCCGGAGGAGGATGAGGGAGTCGGAGGTGCCGGCGCTTCCCAGCGCCTGCGCCGCCTCCGTCGGACGCCACGAAGGACAAGAAGATGGGAAGGAGAGAGGGTTTTCTCGGCGGAGCAAAGGAAACAAGAAGAAGCCTCAAGACTGCAATGCCCCTCCCTTGCCATGGGCGGGGCGGATTTATAGGCGTAACCGCAGCCGTGAGGCGTCGTGGGAGAGCAGGCGTCGTGTGCCTCTCGGGCGCCGCGAGGCGGTTCGATCAATGCAGTAACATCCACGTCGCCTCTCCTGTCAACTGAAGGGTCACATCCGCGTGGCCCGAGGAGTAGAGGCCCGAAGCAGCGACAGCATTCAAAGGGAGGCAATGATGACTGGCGCTGCACCCGGGCGTCGTGTCAATTTGACTTGGAGCGGTTCCGGACGCCCTCGGGGAGCGGGAGCGTCACCGGCCGGGAATTTGACACGCGTAAGGCCTGGCCCGCAGGCGTTTGGGGCCCGCGGCGCTTCGGTCCGTCCTCGAAGCTTCGCCCAGAGGCCAGCTCGAGCGCACCTTGGGCCCGGGGGCTACTGTCGGCATTCTGGGAATGGGGGTACCCAGACCTGCCTGCCTGCGGCCCAGGGCATGGCCCACTTCATTAACCAAACACAGCCGGGCGTGACCCCACTCAAGGACAAGGACCTCGCGAGGGCCCTAGACTCGTGAGGAGGAGCAGCGTCAAGACCGGCAGGGGATGGGCTTCCCCAGGCCCCCTCCGGAGCAGCGGAGGTCTCTATGCAAGTCCCGGCCTCAGGAGTCAAAGATGACGCAAGGAAGGACAGGAGGGCACCAGCGCGTCAGGCGGCGCAGTTTCCCCTTTGGTGCAAAGGGAGCAGGGACGTACGCGGGTTCCCAAAGCACCCCCCAAAGGTTTCCATTCCGGTGCAACAAGACCACGACCACCAGCCCCGCAGGGCGGATGTCATCGCTGAGCCCATCCCTGCGCCGTCGACAGCTACTTTGCAGGCGAAGACCGCCTCTGGGCAGGGCGGGCACGTACTCCTATCCCCCTTCAAAATTGGCCGTTGTGGGATCCCTTCCCGCCATTGCAATAAGGGAAGAGGACCCAAGCCACCGCTATATATAGAGGGTAGGCTGCACCGTCGAGAGGGATCCGAATCCATTCCACCACCGAGCCACAGAGGGACTCAAACACCTCAGGGGAGCCCTCATGAGGCCCTGAAACACTGTACTAGTTCATCCACCCCACCTCCTCGAGAGGCAATCCACCAAAGCAAGAGTAGGGTATTACGCTTCGTAGCGGCCTGAACCTGGGTAAACTGTCGTGTTCATCTTGTTCCTCGTCATCGTGCGAGTTCGTTGCCGTGTTCATCGAGTAGCGAGCTAGGTTGGGCGAGGTTGCAGGGGATCTTCGCACACGCCCCTGTGTTCGAATCTTAAGGGTTTTGCGGAGCCCATAATCCGACAGGCTCACTTCAACACGTGTACATCTTTGTCTCGTCTTTGGGGTTACATCTGTTCTGTATTCCAATCATTAACTTTCATAGATTCCTTAAATCCAATTGTACTTCATTCCTTCACATTCTTGGTGTAACCATCATATCCTTAAACAATTCTTCATTACATTTTCCAAACTCCAATTTATGGTCTAACATGATTAATACCTTTTTATCCGTTGGACAATTTGACTTGCAAGGTATTATCACCCTTAAAATTTATTGCATTGGATCATCCATAGACTAGATTCTTCTTGCATCAATGCACTTGACCACAACTAGTTCATCATTTACAATTCAACATATCAATGACATATCAACTTTGTTGATTCATGAATTAATACAATATTTGAGGCTCCCATTACCTAATTCAAATCAACATCCATACGAACATTAGGAGTATTTCCTATTACACTTATTGCTTCCAATATCCAAAACTCAGTTGCTCATATTTAGCCTTCTTCTCCGGGCAGATATAGGAGTAGTGTCCTGTCTTATTGCACTGATGACAGTTGATGTGGCTCAGATCCTTCTGTGCAAAAAACCATAGAGTCTTCCACTTCTTGTTGGGTTGGGCTTCTTTCCTGATGTTTGGGTCATACTTCTTACAACAACAATGGGGTCTCTCCAGGCTGCAATGCAAACATCTGATGCCTCCACTTACTTGGACTTTCTTCTTGTCCAGGTTGATCATTCCTTCTATCTCCTGAGAATCATAATGCACTTATGCTGTCGGGAAGTCTCCCAGAAACTCTTTTCATTTCTTCATGCAATACTGAGAAATGTGTCCTTCTTCTCCACATGTATAACATGACTTGGTGCATATTTGTGTGGGGTTTTCTTCCCGCGCATCTTCAACATCTTCTTTCATTACAGGTACTTTCATACCTCCTTGGAGGGATTCTTTCAATTCTTCCTTCTAATTCTAGATAGTTTGTTGCACCATGGGGTAAGTATGGCACTGATAAGGGTAGTGGTTGGTTCCTTCACATAAGAAACATGTAACCTGCCGAGTTGGTCATTCTTCGGCTAGGTGATTTTCTTCACAATGAGGGCATCCATCATTGCGTTCTACGTCGGTGTGTCCTATCTCTCCACAGATCTTGCATGCAAAAGGTTTCTTCATATCATTTCAACGGGGCTTCTGGGTCTTAGTGACCACATGAGATTTTTGTAGAGTCATCTTGAATTCTTCCCAAGTGATTGCTCCTTGCCATCCATCGATAGCTTCACACATCTTCCACCAAGTTGCAACACCTTTTGCAAAGTACCGAAGAGCATACTGGACCATCTCCTTCCTTGCAACAAAGTTATCCCTCAGGGGATCCTCCATGTTCTGAATCCATTGTTCTGTCTCCAAGTGAGTCATCGATCCAGAAAATATGAGTCCATATTCATTCACCATCTATTGGGCCCAAGTGTTTTGGGATGAGATGGGTAAGAGAGAGAGAGAGAGAGAGAGAGAGAGAAAGAGAGAGAGATGGATGGATACATACATACTACAATTAACAAACAACTCAAGGGCACAAAAGTTAAAACATCGAATCATTCGAACTAGGACTCAAGTCCACACATTCATAAAGTTCAATAAATTTTATAGTATCCCCACCCACATAAGTTTGGTATGGTCAGATACTCTAATGGCAAAAACGTTAATCTTTATTCTCTCATGGTGGGGCTACTACTAAGCTAACTTATCTAGGTCTTGATCCTTATCTCCACGGGTCGTTTTCTTGATATTCTCCAGTTCTTCTGCCAGATCATCCCTTTGACGCGAAGCTTCCTGTGACGCCCCTATCTTTCTAGGAGTTGGGTCTTGAGCTTCTGGATCTTCACTGACGAATCTTCTAGATCTCAAGTTCTTGCTTCTCCTACTCCGCTACCTTTAGCTTCTGGACCTTCAGTTCCTCACAAAGTGCTTCCCTGTGAAATAAAGCTTCCAGAAGGTCCATTTGAAGATTCTTGACATAATGTTCCAGTTCTTGATTATACACCAGCAGAGGTGAAAACTTATTCTCGTCCGTCAAGATGATGTGTGCTCCATTAGCCTTCTACCATCCAAACTTTCCAAAGTAATTGTTGCCTAACTCAGCACGATGACAATAGCTTAAGCGTGCGATAGCATTAGGGGCGACAGCGTTTATGCCCATATCACATTCATGATTTAATATACCATAGGTGATGCCTTTAGTCTTGGGGTCTTCTTTACGACCAAAAACTAGATTCTTGACGCCCCATGATCCACACTTCCTCTTACACACCTTGATCTTAGGTATCGGCAACTTCAGCAGTCTGACAAGTTCCACAAGGAATGGGCCACCAAGAACATCCTCGTACTGTTCTCTTTTATTCAGGATGTAGCTCTCCATCTATAATTTGAAATAAGGAGGGTTCGGTAAAACAATTTAGAGGTTACGAGAGTAGTACAAAATAAAAGTTGTTCCTATCTGGGTCTTCCTGTTTCTAAGCCATTTTCTAGGGTCACGTCCTACAGTCAACATGTCCTTTGTTACCATCTCTGTAGCGACCCAACCCAATATGGTCAAGTCTCTAGTTATGGAGTGTCATTTGCTTCCTCTCTTTATTTTTAATTTGGTCAAGGGAATTTGAATTTATTCCAATTCAAAAATAAAAGGCAATCAAATCGAAATCAAAATAGTTTTTGTTAACTCCCACTCTCTTTCATTTAAGGTTGAAGAATTCATTTCATCTTCTCTCATGAAGGTCCTTGAGTGGCATGAAGTTTTAAATACTTCCAAATAAAATTTCAAATTATTTCAAATAGAAACACATTTGGGAAAGTCATTTTATCCCCTCTCTTTTCATCTTCAAAAGTTTTCAAATTTTCACTCAATTTCACACAATCAACTCACACAACAATCAAACAAAAAATCATAATCACTTATTTAATATAACATTCCAAAATTTGGAATTTTGGGATGTTACAAAATATGACCACCACCGTGCTCTAAAAAGATATGAGTGAAGCACTAGAGCAACTGCCTAGGTCAAAAGGTATAAGTGAAGCACATAGAGTATTCTAACAAATCAAGATGAAAATATGTCTCTCTCGAAAGGTGTGTCCAGAAAACAATGATTATGGAAAATTAAAAAGAAAATAAACTCTACTACATGACACTCCAAGCAAACCTCATATTATGAGATGAATACAAATATAGCTCCAAGTGACATACCGATAGATTGGAGACGAAAGAGAGGGTGCCTTCCAGGGCATCCCCAAGCTTAGATGCTTGGGTCTTACTTTAATATTACCTTTGGATGCCTTGGGAAACGCCAATATTAGGGTCTTGCTGCTCCTTATTCCTTCATACATCATGATCTCACCTAATCCTTGAAAACTTTAGCACACAAAACTCAACAAAACCTCGTGAGATCCGTTAGTATAATAGACATATCAAATACTTTAGGTACTGTTATAAATTGATTCTATTTCATTATTGCATAATCGGTACTGTATTCGAAATTCTTCATGACTTATACCCCCTGATATAATCCAAAGAATCCTCAAAACAAGCAAACTATGCAAGCAAAAACAGAATCTGTGTAAAACAGAACAGTCTATAGTGATATGTGCAAAAAACCATACTTCTGTAACTTAGAAAATTCTAAAAAATTATAACAACTTGAAAATTTTGTATAGCAATACTGTGTAGAAATTTCAGTAATTTATCACGTTCTAGTATAGAGAAGAAATTCATATACTGGGTGCAAAATTTTTTTTTGCACATAATCAATTATACTATCATCCAAATCATCCCAAAGCCTTTACTTGGGACAAACACTAATTAAAATATAAAAAATAAAACCATTACAGTAGAAAAAATTGTGGGAACTCAAAATAATAGGAAGTATTGGGTTGTCTCCCAACAATCTCCTTCTTTGCAGCCAGTAAGATAGGCATGGGATAATAATGATGCTCACATAAAAGGTAAGAATTGAAGCACAAAAGTGTATCATAAAACATGTGACAAACACATTTAAGTGTAACATATTTTCTATGCATAGGAATTTTATAAGAAAAAAAAATTATAATCACAAGAAATGTCTAGCATATGGAAATGGGAAGAATGTAGCATTAACAATTTCGACACAAAGAGAGGTAAGTGAGTAACATGAAAATTTCTATAACGACATTTGCCTCTCTCATAATAATTACATGTAGGATCATATTTACATACAACCATATAGATATCATATAAAATATTCTCTCCATGATCCTCATGCACAAAGGTCTTACAATCTTCCATGATAGTGGGACTAATATTAACTAAAGTCATGACCACTACAAACCCACTTTTATCAAAAATTCATAATATTGAACACTCTCCAAATATGTGCTATTCTTATGTAAAGTTGACACTTTTCCAAACCCACTTTAAATATTATTGCAAACATTATTATCAATAACACAATCACCATGAGGCTTAAATAAATTTTCGAGATCATAAGAAGTATCACCCCAATCATGATCATTACAATTAGTAGTGGACATAACAAAATCAGCATCCCCAAGCTTCTAGCTTTGCATAGAATTAGCACAATTGACATTTATAGAATTAATACTAACATAATTGTAGTCATACTTTTCATTCAATAAATGTATCCCAATAACATTTCCATTTATCACTTCATTATTAGCTATCAGTTTACAATAAGTAGCAAGTTTGAAAAGATTGGCAAGCGGATGAGGATACATTTACCTTACACTTTTGATTTTACTTTTTGTTATTGTGTGTTAAAGATAAGGATAGCATACTAGGAAAGTATAAAGTAGAACAAGTAAATGATAGTGTGTGTGTAGGTACCTAATGAGAAGTTGATGATGTCTCCACGGTAACGGCGCCAGAAATTCTTTCTGCTACTTGTGAGCTACGTTGGGTCTTTTCCCGAAGAGGAAGGGTGAAGCAATATAGTAGCGATAAGTATTTCCCTTGGTGAAAACCAATGTTATGGAACCAGTAGGAGAATCACGACAACTTTGCATCAACAATACATACACACACAAAACCAAACACTTGCACCCAACACAGGCAAGAGGGTTGTCAAGCCATTTCAACTCGTTACTTGCAAGGTTTTTAGGGTTTTAGCAATATGATTTGAATAGAGCCAGGGACCATAGTTTTCACTAGAGGCTTCCCTCTCGAACACATAGCATACGGTGGGTAGACAAAATACTGTTGGGCAATTGATAGAAAAGCGGATAGTTATGATGTTATTCATCACAATGATCATGCATGTAGGCATCACATCCATGATAAGTAGACCAAAATTATTCTGCATCTACTACTATTATTCTACTTCTAGAGCGCTTCTATGCCTGCCTCTCTAGGTATTAAGCTCATAACAAACAGAGTAACGCATTAAGCAAGATGACATGATGTAGACAATGTAAGACAAGCAATATGTTGAGACCCCATCATTTTATCCTTTGTAGCAAAAATACAATACGTGTCTTGTTTTTTCACTGGGATATAGAGCACCGCGGATTGAACCCACTACAATGCACTCCTCCCACTAAAGATAAATCAATCAAGTTTGCCAAACCAAACAGATAGATCGAAGAGAATTACAAAGCTATAACAATCATGCATAATAAAGTTCAGCAAAGACTCTATTAATTTCAATGAATATTCTAATAATAAAGCCACAATTCATCGTATCCCAAAAAACGCACCGCCAAAGAAGATTACATCGGTTAGAACATGGTATTGAAGATCAAAGAGAGAGAAGAAGCCATCTACTCCCTCTGTACCGTAATATAGGTCGTTGGAGTAGCTGAACTTTAACTACTCCAGCGACCTATATTACGGTATAGAGGGAGTAGCTACTAGCTATGGACCCATAGGTCTAAGGTGAACTACACACACATCATCATGGAGGCAGCAAGGTTTATGTAGATGGCCTCCATGTTGGATTTCCCCTCCGGTAGTGTACCGGAAAGGGCCTCCAAATGGGATCACGGAAGAATAGAGGCCTGCGGCGGTGGAAAAAGTTTTTTGGGTGTCTCTCTATTGTTTTTGGGATAATTGAGGATACATAGAAGTGGAATTAGGTCAGGAGGTGCCACCATGGGTTCATGAGCCAGGGGCATGACCTACCCCCTTTGGCGCGCCCTGGCGGCTCATGGCCCCCTCGTGGGTCTTCTGGCCTCCTCCCAAAGGTTCTTGGGTCTCTTTTGGTCCAAAAATAACTACCGTGGATTTTTATCCAATTTGGACTCCTTTTGGTATTGATTTTTTGAAAGTACAAAAATAGGCAAAAAAATAGGAAGTGGCACTTGGCACTGGGTTAATAGGTTAGTCCCAAAAAAATGGTACAAAATAGCATATAATTGGATATAAGCTATTCAAAATTGATAATATAATAGCTTGAAACAATAAAAAATTATAGATACGGCGGAGACGTATCAATAACCATTTACAATTCTTTGAGGGATAAGTTCATTTTTATCATTAGGAACAACGGTAATGCCTCCTTTCTTAGGGACACAATGAATAGGAGTTACCCATATAATATCAGCTATAGGGTAAATTATACCTGCCTCCTAAACTTGGATAAATTGAATTCGTGAGATACATCACCAAAATTAACACTCACTGTTCGTTATTCCAATCAATTTTAGCATTAGCAGTATTCATGAAGTCTCTACCAAATATAATGGTACAAAAATCATCTTGTAGTGATCCAAGAACTAGAAAATCAATAGGGTATTTGATCTTACCACACAAGACTTCAACATTTCTAACATTCCCGAGTGGTGAAATAGTCTCTTTGTTTGCAAGCTTTATAGTAACATCAATATCTTCTACCTCAATAGGTGCAATATCATGCATAATTTCTTGATAAAGAGTAAATGGAATGGGACTAATACTAGCACCCATATCACATAAACCATGATAATATTGATCTCCAATCTTAACAAAAACAATGGGCATGCCAACAAAAACTTTATGTTTATCCTTAGAATCCTGTATAGCAATACGAGTTGCTTCATCGTTGAAATATATGACATGACCATCAATATTGTCAACTAGTAAATCCTTAACCATTGCAACTTTAGGTTCCCCTTTGATTTGTTTAGAGCGTCTATGTGTTTTGATACTACTTTTATTAACCACAGGTGCAACTTTAGCATGTTCCTAATCCTAATAGGAAAAGGTGGATTCTCAATATAAGTAGTCAGCACAACGAGATCAATGTTATAAATTATTGCTTCCTCTTTAGCTATAACAAGTTTGTCACAAGTTTCTTCAATAGGTGGATGAAATTTAAACCACTTCTCCGTATGGAGATCAACATGAGTAGCGAATGATTCACACGAAGTTGCCACTATCTCATAGTCAAGTTGTTATTTTGCACTAAACTTATGAAAAGCTTCAATTTCCATCAAATATTTAACACCACTAAACTCAAGATTTATACCTGACTCTTCACCTTTATCGATTTCCCAATCTTCGGAGTTTCATTTAATTCTTTCCAGAAGATCCCATTGGAAATCAATAGTTCTCTTAATAAAGGAACCAATAGAACAAGTATCGAGTATTGATTGATCATCATGAGAAAGTCGAGCATAGAAGTTTTGTATAATTATTTCTCTCGAGAGACCATGATTGGGGCATGTATGAATCATAGATTTAAGCCTCCCCAAGATTGAACGATACTTTCTCCTTCACCAGGCCAAAAATTACATATATAATTCTGATCACAAGGAAACAGATGCATAGGACAAAATTTCTGGTGAAATTCCAGCCTCAACCAATTCCAATCCCATGTTCCAGCCTCATCCAATAGCATGTACCATATCGATGCCTTTCCCTCCAAAGATAAAGGGAATACCTTCTTCTTAGCTCCATCCTCGGATAAACCTGCAAGCTTAAATAATCCACAAATTTCATCTATATAGATCAAGTGCATATCAGGATGTATTGTTCCATCGCCTGCATAAGGATTAGCTAGCAGTTTCTCTAACATACCCAAAGGAATATCATAATACATATTTTCAGTAGGTTCAATATGTTGAGGAGCGGTTCTCGCCACTTTTGGTTGAGGTGACGATAACTTGAACAAGCCCCTTAAAGGATTATCATCCATATTAACATGTGACAGTAAATTTCAGCATGTAATAAAAGTGTTTCCTTACCAAATTCCACTTACCAAAGGAGCTTCAGTCCCCGACGCTAGAAAAGAGTTTGATGACCCACAAGTATAGGGGATCAATCATAGTCCTTTCAGTAAGTAAGAGTGTCAAACCCAACAAGGAGTGGATGGAAATGACAAGTGGTTTTCACCAAGGTATTCTTTGCAAGCATTGAAAGTAGCGGTAACAGATAGTTTTGTAGTAAGGCGATTCGTAACAAGTAACAATAGTAACAAAGGTGTGATACATGTAAACTGTGTTGAGATTTTCCCCGAAGAGGAGGGGATGATGTAGCAAAGTAATTTTAATTATTTCCCTAAGTGAGAATGAAGGTTATCAAACCAATAGGAGAACCACGCAAATTCCCGTCTTTAGTGCCTACGCACAAAAGAGCAAACACTTGCACCCAACGCGGGCAAGAGGGTTGTCAATCCCCTTGAACTCGTTACTTGGAAGCGATAAGTAGTGATAGATAGATAATTTGATAAATATAAATTGTAAATAAAAAGAAAGTAAATAATGTCAGCAATATTTCAGGAGTTTTGGTAATTTTATTTTGTGAGGAGTCCCGGGGGGCCATAGTGTTTGCTAGAGGATTCTCTCTCGAAGAAAGCATACGGTGGGTAAACAAATTACTGTTGGGCAATTGATAGAAAAGCGCATAGTTATGAAATATTTATTCACGACAATGATCATGTATATAGGCATCACGTCCATAAGCATGTAGACCGACTCCTGCCTGCATCTAATACTATTACTCCACCCATCAACCGCTATCCGACATGCATCTAGAGTACTAACTAAACCCCATCGTTTCACCCTTAGTGGGAGCAATACAATACATGTCATGTTCCTTTCTGTCACTGGGATTGAGCACCGCAAGATTGAACCCACTAGAACGCACCACTCCCACTTGACGATAAATCAATCTAGTTGGCCAAACCAAACTGATAGATTGGAGAGCATTACGATGCTATAACAATCATGCAAATAAAATACCAGAAAGTAATCAATATCTTTTCATGAATAATCTGAACATAAACCCACAATTCATCGGATCCCAACAAACAGAACGCAAAGATTGATTACATAAGATAGATCACCGCGGGAATCGCGGTGATCCTGGGCATTGAAGAACCAAGAGAGAGATAGTGATGCGGAGCATCCCACCATCATCCCCATGAATACTACAACATCAAACCAACACCCAAGTGGTCCTATGACCAGAGCACGCGTGCGCGACATTAGAGCTAAGGTGAACTCACTCCTCTTCGAGTTTGACTTAGATAGCAAAGGGACTTCGATGCTACCTCACAATGAAACCCTGTGCATCATCAGGTTTGAGGGAGACGACCACAAAGGATCAAGGAAGCATCCCAAGACCAAGGCCGAGGAGGAGAAGGATCAAGCACCAAGGGCAACTCTGTGGACAACTCGGAACTTCCGGCCAGCCGGATAATCTGGCCTGCCCGGAACTTCCGGCCCACCGTCGACCCAGGGCCGAGTCCGGGAGTGCAGACTTTCTTTCTAGCCCGGAACCTGGCCGGACCCTGGCCCGGAACATCCGGCCCACGGAACTTCCGGCCAGCCCGGAACTTCCGCCCCCCCGAGAAGCCAGCCCCCGGAGCCTACGCCGACACTCTGTTCAGCCCGGAACCAGCCCGAAACTTTCGCCGCCCGAAACTTCCGACCTAGCCCGGAACTTCTAGCCTTCACAGAACGAAGCCACTCGGGCCCGAGGCCCATGTATCTCTCCCACTTACCCCTTCGTCCCTAACACTATATAAACTCCTTCCCCTCTTCTCTCTAGGGTTAGTTGTTGTTTAGCAAAGACCTTTTCTTGAGCATAGCTCCATTACTTACTTCTCCCACGGAGATTGCCCTCCATTGAGAGAAGATCCAAGTGATGCCAAGGCCCCTCTAAGGGAAGATCCTAAGGGATTCAAGACCTCCTCCTTTTGGAGTGAGGAGAGTATCGTTACGTGTATCCTTTTGTTGATTGTGGATCTTATGTCTCGTGTACTCGTGTGTTTCTAGTGGATGTGTAATCGAAGATTGTCCTTGAGTTTGTGATTTCCTCTCGTGTTCTTTGTGTCCTTCTTGAAATCCCCCTCCAATTCGTGAAAGATCGACACACATGGGCGTGCCCCGTATCATATTGGTTTCAAGAGCCAAGGTTTCTCACGAATTTGGAGTCTCCCCCTTCCTTTGCTAGCCAATTTTCTTTTGTTTTGTCCTAATTTCGAAAATCCCCACAACAATAGCCATACCAAATTTCTTGGATTCGTTTGATTAAAGGATATTTTGTTGATTTTGATCCGTGGATTTTGTTGTGGATGAGTGGATCTACCTTCCTATCCATCCAATTCCCCCCAATTTTTATTTTACCCCGTCAGATTTGGGTTTTTCCTCTCGGTTTCCGCCCAAGTCCAAGATCTGGAAATTAGGGTTCGTCCCAATTTTCCCGACCCCAGGAACTTCGGGCCTAACCCGGACCTTCCGGCCCCTGGACCCTCCGGCCACCTCGGACCTTCCGGCCCCCGGAACCTCCGGCCGGACCGGACCTTCTGGCCTTCGCAAAAACTTTCCCATTGCCAATTTTTCATTTTCTTGGGTTTTTCCCACCACAGTTTTCCGCAAACCTCCACCATTTTTCTTCCACAACCCTTTGCACTTGAGATTTTGAGTCACGAGCTTCGTCACTTCCTAAGGTGTCTCGGCTAATTAGGAGTGGTCCTTCATCGACATCGCCGCTCATCATTGCCCCGGATCATCGCCGACCAACTCTTCGTTGACACCTCACCGTAAGCTAGGACGCTAACCGCGACGGCACTCTTGTCTATGCCCTTGCCATTGCATTGCTACCCCCGAGCCTATTTGCTTTACTTGCCTATCGAGACTAGCCATTGAGTATTGTCGGGCTACGCTACTTGTGCACCTTAGTGATACATACTCCGCATAGCTTAAATTGCGTGCATTTATCTTAGTACCATTTCGGTATCATATTGGTATCTTTTGTTTTCAAGTAGTACCCACTTACATAATTGCTATCTCGGTGTACACGTCCCGCATAGTGACCATACAAAACATCATTGCAAAAGAAAAGAGAAGCAAAGCTTTTAAGCAATAGAAAAAGAACAAAAGAGCAATAGCATCGCAAGCTTCGCATAGCATATTTGATCATCTTGGATCACTTGAGTGAGTGACACGTGCCACATACACACATAGCAAGTCGGGCATAGGAAGACAACACGTTTGGTTCATTTTAGGGTGTGCACAAGCGCGTATCATGCCCATGGGGGCAATCGTGCTACCGTCTCTCTAGTGTTGTGCAACAAGAGCATTTTCCGTGGATTCCACATTTTGGCTCATCCTTGGTTGCATGACCCTTATTTTCTTCCGTGCGTGTGTTTCCGTGTATACCCATTGCTATTGATCTACATTGTCTCATTTGTGAATTTTACGAATCTCTTTCAACTTTATTGAATCTTATCTTTCGGATTGCTTGAAATTTGTGCACCTATCATAACCAAGCTACTCCATAAGCCTTATTTGTGTAGGGGTGAGAAGGACGATCTTCGGTATCAATTCTACTATTTCCATACTTGAACATTGAGTGATCTTGATCCACTTTCAACTTTTGGAATGGTAATTGGTATTGTATTCTCACTTTTACCACTTATATCTCCATGAGTGCTATGGATAGGAACATCATGTCGAACCCAGCCTTCGAGGAGCATGATGACGATGCAAAAAACGACGTCAGCAAGTTGCACTTCTTCGGCGCGCACAAGGCAATGACTCAAGCTCAAGATGTCTTGCATGACCGCATCGACCAACTCGCCTCCAACTTGCGTGAATCCAAAATGCACACAAGGGAATACCTCGACACCAAGCTCTCAAGCCAAATGGAGGAACTCCGATCCTTGATGGTCAACCGCGCGCGTTCCACATCTACATCAACAAGGAGTTGTCACACAAGTCGCAACTCAACAAAGTACTCTTCTGACACAAGTCCACAAGCGCGTCATCACCATCGCGACGACCACTCCGGGCCAAGTTCTCCACAAGTTCGTCACCGTCAAGACAATCCATTTCATGGCAATGGATTGCAAGATTGCGTCCGCGCTCGAGACTGTTGCCGCCAACAAGATGAAGATGCGTCGGAGCAAGAACAACAACGCCGCGAAGAAGAACGACATCGCCGTCATGAACGAGCGCTTGAAGCACATCACGCTTTGCAAGAAGCTACTCGCGCCTTGGAGGACCGTAACCGCCAAGCTCACCACGAGCAAGAAGCTCATCACCAGGAACAACAAGAAGAACTTCGTCGACAATGACAAGAAGAATCCAATCGCCAAGAGGAGCACAAAGAAAGGCGCAACCGAGTGGTCCACCTCGTCGCCGTCCTCAAGATCATCGCGACGAACCCGACCATGAAGACGAGCATGGACAAGATCAACGTCAACATGCTCAAGGCAATGACAATGAGGATCCACACCCAGGACAAGTATTTCGGCATAACCACTAGAATGATGAACAACGCTTCGGCAAGCTCAAGTTCACAATGCCAAAGTTTTCTGGAAGCAATGATCCCGAAGACTACTTATCATGGGCCCTCAAGGTTGACAAGATCTTTCGCCTACACAACTATGAGGAAGAGAAGAAGATAGCCATGGCTTCACTTGAGTTCCAGGACTATGTCCTTATTTGGTGGGAACAAGTGATTGAGCAAAGAAGAGAGAGAGGTGTACCTCCTACCAACACTTGGGCCCAAATGAAGGATCTCATGCGAGCTTATTTTGTGCCTACACACTACAACCGGGATCTCTTCAAGAAAATAAAACAACTCAAGCAAGTCACCAAGTTGGTAGAAGAGTACTACCAAGAGATGGAAATCGCTATGATCCGAGCCAATGTCAAGGAAGATGACGAGCAAACAATGGCACGCTTCTTGAATGGCCTCAACTACCAAGTCAAGAAGATAACCGACTTTCAACCATACTCCAACCTTCTCGAACTTGTGCATCAAGCAACAAAGGCGGAATGGCAAGTGCAAGATGACTACAAGTACTCCAAGTTCTCCTCCAAGACTTATGGCTCAAGTCCTCAAGCTACTACGACAACAACACCTTCGAATACGAAATCTACAACACCTACCGGCTACAAGTCAAGTTACAAGGACAAGATGACTTCATCAAGCCGACCAACCTCAAGCACCTACAAGCTGAGAGCTTCATCCGTTACTCCAACACCGGATGCTACTGCCAGGACAAGCTCCATCAAGTGTTTCACGTGCCAAGGCCGAGGCCACAAGACCATCGAATGTCCAACTAAATGCAATATGGTTCTCCTCGACGACGGCACCTACGACTCTATGAGTTACGACGAGATGCAAGATTTGGAGCTAGTGGCCATACACCTCCAAGTGAATGAAGATAAAGATTTGCAAATCTTTTGCGACAACGATTCGATCCCCGCTCTCGTTGTCTCCAAGGTTTTGATGCTCCAACAACAAGAAGATGAGGACCAACGTTGCCACATCTTCCAGACCAAGGTGGGCATCCAAGGGAAATCTGTCGGGACCCCGATCCTAAGCCATATGAATCCAGCCTGTAACATGTCACACCACTTTGCGGCCTCACGCACGGTAACCCACGGCTGCCACCTTACCTTGGCCGGGACCGTTTGCGCCTTTTGGCTCATGGATATGAACATGTCGCTAGCATTCACACGTCAAAGAACCCAGGTCGACATGACTAGTCATAGACCCAAGTGGCACAACCGTACAGGGACATGCATACGTAACCCAGCAATGCAGGTTTCGGTCATCAGCGTGTGTAGACGAGTCATAGCAAGCTACATGGACTCCATTACATCGTGAGACATATCTGTCATCAACGATACGTAGACGAGAAATAGCAGGCTACAGGGACTCCATTACACCGCGTGACATTTCCCCGTAGGGACAGACACAGCAGCAAAGAAGGATACACACCGGTCAATCAATGTGTCTGGAGCAGTAGCAAGCTACCAAGGCTCGGTGGAAGCACAAAGAGGCATTTCCCCGTAAGGTAGGCTACTAGAGGTATACAGCTAGGTGTCGACTCCCACACATACCAATGCATTCCAAACATACACGCAATATGCACGATATGTGTAGATACAACATGGCATCACAACAAAACTCTACAACATAACATTTATTTAGAGGGCTCCGAAGAGCCAACATAGTATAATGTTACAAACAGGAGGGGTAACATGACCCAACATTCAGAGCATACAAACAACAAGCGGAAGTTACATGTCTGAAAACAGACATCTAATAAAAGCGGCTGGAAGAGCCTGAAAAGCTACAACGACCCTACCAAAGGAGCCAGACTCTTGCCTGGGTTACTAAGCTAATCCATCGATGTCAACATCAGGAAGAACATAAAGAGATCAACGTCTAACTCTGCAAAAACATAAATAGGCAACAGTGAGTACGAAGGTACTCAGCAAGTCTTACATCAGAACTAACTACATATGCATCATGTATCAAGGAACGGGTTTGTGGGGTTTACTGCAGAATGCCAGCTTTGACTTTGGCTAGACTGAATATGATAAAGAATCCGACGTATCACTACTCTCTCGTCTCCCTACGAGAGAGCACACACGAGTCCACATGTTCACCATGTCAATACACCACTATGGATCCTCTCTCGTCTTCCTATGAGAAGCCATCCATAGCACTCACTCTTATCTGGAGTATTTTAGAGTATCCATTTAAATTGTCTATGAACAATGCAAGTATCCAAGTAGTCCATATCCGCGGACGCAGCTATTCGAATAGATTGTTTACCCTGCAAGGGTGTACTTCGTCACACATGCTCCCGCCACTTACCGCCATGTGCACGTAAAAAGGCACCTTGGCAACCTTCAAGCGGAAGCCCAGCGAGGGAGTCGGCCACGGACATTAACTTACAACGACTCTAGCCCAAGGCAGTCGCCTAACTAAGTTGGTCACCACAATCGAGAATCCGGCCGTGTTTCACGATTCGGACTCAGAAGTTGTGTATAGGGCCCCAAGCCGGTCCCGGTTGGGCCGTTCATTCACTTCGTAGGCCCGGCCACATCCTATCAACATTTCAAACTAGTGCGATTCCTAGACAGAGAACAGGGTAGGTTAATAGGCCGAGAGAGCTCGAGTTACCGGAGCCCAATGTGCGGTAGTAGCTAGTCTTGGAACACAAACACAGAACTCAGTTCCTATGAGCGGCTTCAATGAGACAACCCACCATGTACTCCTACATGGCCTTTCATCGCTACCTTTACCAAAACAGATTCAAAACTTAACCCTCATCATCAAGACACAATCGTTTCACTCCGGTTCATCACCCAGATGAATCAGACCTGACACAACTCTAAGCATAGCAAAGCATAACAGGGTGATAGCACAACATGGCTCACGCATCTACCAGGTATGCTAGGTTGCTTGGTTCAAGTATTTGCTGTGACAATGACAGGTCATGCAAAGGAGTGGGTTCATATACCGCAACACAAGTAGCAGTTGAATCGCATTGTCCTAATGCATTGAAATGAGAGCAAGAGCGAGAGAGTGGGATTGAATCGAATATGCTCAAGGGGGGTTGCTTGCCTGTTTATCGGAAGAACTCAGCTGTTCTTTGATGTCGTCGATAACTATGTCTCGCAAGTCTATCCACAAAGATGCATGAGTATGACATGTCAAAATGATGCTGGTTTGAGCTAATGCACCTATCAACATGTTAAATGAAGATGGTTTGAACCCTAGGTTCAAATTCAACTCCATAAGTGATATGGCATAATGTGATTTGAACAAAATGTCCATGTTTGCCTATTTAGCTTGCTCTAACATGCATGAAAATTCCACCATCAGATTCTTTCGATTTTTCTAATAATTTTTCATATATAAATTATTTTCCTCTGATCTACAGATTATTTTCTATGATTTTTCAAAGATTTTACTATTTTCTGGAATTACTTTTATTATAGAAATATATTTGTTGCGTCATTCTGACGTCATGCCTGCGTCAGCAGTCAACCGGGCCAGTCCCAGGTCAAACCTGACCAGTGGAGTCCACTGGTCAGTGACCCAAGGAGGCTCGCCGGAGTTGGTCGAAAACGTGCCACAGGGCACGGTTTCGCGCGTCGAGAGCACTGGGAGGGAGCCCGTGCTCGACCGCATCTAGCGGGGCTGGCTAGAGGTCTTGGGGTCACCGGAATCGTGCCCGGCGACAAGGCTAGCGGCGGCCGGAGCTCGGGCTAGCTCGGGCGCGTGCATGCGCTATGCGATGCGGCGGTTAAGCAGTGGCAACGGCGTCTACATGTCCCCACGAAGCCGTTGGGCGCCTTCGGGTGACCAAATGGTCACCGGAGCATTGCCGACGACGACCCTTGCGGCGGCGGGACTCGGCCATTGCGTGGAGGCCAACTAGAGCACGGGGATGACCATGGGGAGAGGGGAAAAGGGATGGCGAGCTCACGGGGAGTCGGATGGGGCGCTCGGTGGGCTCGGGGATGCGCCGGCGCGGTCGAATTTGGCACCGGTGGTCGTCGGACCCGAAGACGACGGCGAGGGCGAGGCGACGTCGTGGGCCCTCCGGGGGCGATTCTGTCGGCAAGGAGGATCAGGGCGATGCGGCGGAGCTCGTGGTCCGGTCAGGGAGGCGAGGCGATGCTGGTGGTCGCGTGGGCAGCGAGCGGCGGCGACGGCCGGCGAGGGAGAGAGCAGAGGAGAGGGAGAGAGACGACGGGGAGAGGGGGAATGGGATCAGCACATCGGGGCCGTCGTGCTGGTGCGGTTTGGAGTGGTCGGGACCCCCAGCTGGAAGCAGGAGGTGGCCGGAGGCCCTCGGGTGCGTGCCACGCTTCCCCTCTGCCTACTGGCTGGAGGTGGAAGACGAGACTGCCCCTGTGGGCTGGGCCTGACTTCTCTCCTGGGCCGGCTACAGGTAAGCCAGGTAGCCCTTTTCCTTATTGTTTTGCTTTTCTATTATCTGCAATTTTGTTCTGGTTTGTTAAAATATTAAACCATTTATAAAAATCTTGAAAATTGTTATGTGAGCTAGCTATAATTAACTAGTGCCACATAAAAAGTTTCAGAATTATTGGACTTTTATTTTATCCAAAGGAAATAAAATCCAATGCAAATAATATTTGGATTAACTCAAATGCCCAATATAAATGTTTCTGTTCCTCTAAAATATTGGATGGCATTTTTTAAATTAGTCCAATATTTTATTGGAATCCAGGGACATTTTCTTGGAACTATTTGAAGCATTTTATATATATATTGCTTGTTTGACAAAATTTTGGTTGCTGAGGCTCGATCATTTCCTCAATTCAATTTCATTTGACAAAATAAATGCATGCATGAATGCAATGTCAAGCAAGGAAAGCTAGGGCTATGACAACTCACCCCCACTAAACAAGAATCTCGTTCCGAGATTCAAGCGTTGTCGGGAAGAGGTCGGGGTACTCAAGTCGAAGACGATCTTCACGCTCTCAGGTAGCTTCATCCTCGGAATGGTGTGACCAATGAACCTTGAGAAACTTGATGCTGTGACATCGAGTGCTACGCTCGGCTTCATCGAGAATACGAACAGGATATTCTCAATATGAGAGATCATCTTGAAGATCAAGCGTTTCGAGGTCTACTTCGCGGATAGGATCCTTGAAGCAACGCCTGAGTTGAGAAACGTGGAACACATCATGAACTTTGGAAAGTTGCGGAGGTAGTTCCAATTGGTAGGCAACCTCTCCTCGTTTGGCAAGAATGCGAAAAGGACCAATGTAGCGAGGAGCCAATTTGCCTTTGATACCGAAACGATGGGTACCCTTGAGAGGGGTAACCCGAAGGTAAGCCTTCTCGTCAACTTCATAACTTACGTCCTTATGACGACGGTCATATTGACTCTTTTGACGAGACTGGGCTGTTTTCAGATTCTCACGAATGATGCGAACTTGCCCTTCTGCATCCTGGATCATATTCGGTCCAAAAAATTGTCTTTCACCAGTTTCTGACCAGTTTAATGGCATTCGACATCTTCGTCCATACAACACTTCGAAAGGAGCTTTGCCCAAACTAGACTGAAAGCTGTTGTTATAAGCAAACTCGGCGAATGGAAGACATTTCTCCCAGTTCATTCCGAATGAGATAACACAGGCTCTGAGCATATCTTCGAGAATTTGATTGACTCTTTCAACTTGACCACTTGACTGAGGGTGATAAGCGGTGCTAAAGGAGAGATGGGTTCCCATAGCATTCTAGAAACTTTCCCAAAATCGAGAAGTGAAAAGACTTCCACGATCGGAATTGATATCTAGAGGAACAACATGAAGAGAAACTATTCGAGAGATATATAGGTCTGCTAACTGACTAGCAGTTATACTGACACAGGAGCAAAGAAGGATACACGCCGGTCAATCAATGTGTCCGGAGCAGTAGCAAGCTACCAAGGCTCGGTGGAAGCACAAAGAGGCATTTCCCCGTAAGGCATGCTACTAGAGGTATACAGCTAGGTGTCGAATCCCACACATACCAATGCATTCCAAACATACACGCAATATGCACGATATGTGTAGATACAACATGGCATCACAACATAACATTTATTTAGAGGGCTCCGAAGAGCCAACATAGTATAATGTTACAAACAGGAGGGGTCACATGACCCAACATTCAGAGCATACAAACAACAAGCGGAAGTTACATGTCTAAGTACGGACATCTAATAAAAGCGGCTGGAAGAGCCTGAAAAGCTACAACGACCCTACCAAAGGAGCCAGACTCTTGCCTGGGTTACTAAGCTAATCCATCGATGTCAATGTCAGGAAGAACATAAAGAGATCAACGTCTAACTCTACAAAAACAAAAATAAGCAACATTGAGTATGAAGGTACTCAACAAGTCTTACATCAGAACTAACTACATATGCATCATGTATCAAGGAACAGGTTTGTGGGGTTTACTGCAGAATGCCAACTTTAACCTTTGGCTAGACTGAATATGATAAATAATCCGGCGTATCACTACTCTCTCTTCTCCCTACGAGAGAGCACACACAAGTCCACATGTTCACCATATCAATACACCACTATGGATCCTAGCTCGTCTTCCTACGAGAAGCCATCCATAGCACTCACACTTATCTGGAGTATTTTAGAGTATCCATTTAAATTGTCTATGAACAATGCAAGCCTCCAAGTAGTCCATATCCGCGGACGCGGCTATTCGAATAGATTGTTTACCCTGTAGGGGTGTACTTCGTCACACATGTTCCCGCCACTTACCGCCATGTGCACGTAAAAAGGCACCTCGGCAACCTTCAAGCGGAAGCCCAGCGAGGGAGTCGGCCACGGACGTTAACTTACAACGACTCTAGCCCAAGGCAGTCGCCTAACTGAGTTCGTCACCACAATCGAGAATCTGGCCGTGTTTCACGATTCGGACTCAGAAGTTGTGTACAGGGCCCCAAGCCGGTCCCGGTTGGGCCGTTCATTCACTTCGCAGGCCCGGCCACATCCTATCAACGTTTCGAACTAGTGCGACTCCTGGACAAAGAACAGGGTAGGTTAATAGGCCGAGAGAGCTCGAGTTACCGGAGCCCAATGTGCGGTAGTAGCTTGTCTAGGAACACAAACACATAACTCAGTTCCTATGAGCGGCTTCAATGAGACAACCCACCATCTACTCCTACATGGCCTATCATCGCTACCTTTACCGAAACAGATTCAACACTTAACCCTCATCATCAAGACACAATCGTTTCACTCCAGTTCATCACCCAGATGAATCAGACCTGACACAACTCTAAGCATAGCAAAGCATAACAGGGTGATAGCACAACATGGCTCAAGCATCTACCAGGTATGCTAGGTTGCTTGGTTCAACTATTTACTGTGACAATGACAGGTCATGCAAATGAGTGGGTTCATCTACCGCAACACAAGTAGCAGTTGAATCGCATTGTCCTAATGCATTGAAATGAGAGCAAGAGCGAGAGAGTGGGACTGTATCAAATATGCTCAAGGGGGGTTGCTTGCCTGTTTATCGGAAGAACTCAGCTGTTCTTCGATGTCGTCAATAACTACGTCTCGCAAGTCTATCCACAAAGACAAACAAGGTATAATTTAAGCACGGCCAATGCTTCATAATGATGCATGAGTATGACATGTCAAAATGATGCTGGTTTGAGCTGATGCACCTATCAACATGTTAAATGTAGATGGTTTGAACCCTAGGTTCAAATTCAACTCCACAAGTGATATGGCATAATGTGATTTGAACAAAATGTCCATTCTTAACTATTTAGCTTGCTCTAACATGCATGAAAATGCCACCATCAGATTCTTTGGATTTTTTTGATAATTTTTCATATATCAATTATTTTCATCTGATCTACAGATTATTTTCTATGATTTTTCAAAGATTTTACTATTTTCTGGAATTACTTTTATTACAGAAATATATTTATTGCATCATTCTGACGTCATGCCTATGTCAGCAGTCAACCGGGGCAGTCCCAGGTCAAACCTGACCAGTGGGGTCCACTGGTCAGTGACCCAGGGACTAATCCCGCGCTGACCGGGGTTTGACCCGCAGCTGGGGCCCGCTGTCAGCGGCTGGGGGCCTAATTAAACGGGGGGATTAGTGCTAAACGGTCGGCCACGTCGGCGCCCACCGGAGTTGGGCCGGCGACGACCAAACCCGCGGCGGAGGCTCGCCGGAGTTGGTCGAAAACGTGCCACAGGGCACGGTTTCGCGCGCCAGAGCATTGGGAGGGAGCCCATACTCGACCGCATCTAGCGGGGCTGGCTAGAGGGCTTGGGGTCATCGGAATCGTGCCCGGCAACAAGGCTAGCGGCAGCCAGAGCTCGGGCTAGCTCGGGCGTGTGCATGCGCTACGCGAGGCGGCGGTTAAGCAGCGGTAACGGTGTCTACATGTCCCCCTGAAGCCGTTGGGCGCCTCCGGGTGACCAAATGGTCACCGGAGCGTTGCCGGCGATGACCCTTGCTGTGGCGGGACTCAGCCATGGCGGGGAGGCCAACTAGAGGACTGGGATGACCACGGGGAGAGGGGAAAAGGGACGGCGAGCTCACGGGGAGTCGGATGGGGTGCTCGGTGGGCTCGGGGATGCGCCGGCGCTGTCGAATTTGGCACCGGTGGTTGTCGGACCCGAAGACGACGGCGAGGACGAGGCGACGTTGCGGGGCCTGCGGGGGCGATTTCGTCGGCGAGGAGGAGCAGGGCGATGCGGCGGAGCTCATGGTCCGGTCAGGGAGGCGAGGCGATGCTGGTGGACGCGTGGGCAGCGAGCGGCGGCGACGGCCGGCGAGGGAGAGAGCATAGGAGAGGGAGAGAGACGACGGGGAGAGGGGGAATGGGATCAGCACGTCGGGGCCATCGTGCTGGCGCGGTTTGGAGGGCTCGGGACCCCCAGCTCAAAGCAGGAGGTGGCCGGAGGCCCTCGGGTGCGCGCCACGCTTCCCCTCTGCCTACTGGTTGGAGGTGGAAGACGAGACTGCCCCTGTGGGCTGGGCCTGGCTTCTCTCCTGGGCCGGCTACAGGTAAGCCAGGTAGCCCTTTTCCTTATTGTTTGCTTTTCTATTATCTGAAATTTTGTTCTGGTTTGTTAAAATATTAAACCATTTATAAAAATCCTGAAAATTGTTATGTGAGCTAGGTATAATTAACTAGTGCCACATAAAAAGTTTCAGAATTATTGGACTTTTATTTTATCCAAAGGAAATAAAATCCAATGCAAATAATATTTGGATTAACTCAAATGCCCAATATAAATGTTTCTGTTCCTCTAAAATATTGGATGGCATTTTTTAAATTATTCCAATATTTTATTGGAATACCAGGGACATTTTCTTAGAACTATTTGAAGGTTTTTTTTATATATTGCTTGTTTGACAAATCATTTCCTCAATTCAATTTCATTTGACAAAATAAATGCATGCATGAATGCAATGTCAAGCAAGGAAAGCTAGGGCTGTGACAAAATCCATCAAGGTCATCATCGACGGCGGGAGTTGCCACAACTTGGCAAGTGAGGACCTTTGTTCCAAGCTACAACTTGGTCAAGAAAAAGCACCCTCGCCCCTACAAGGTTCAATGGCTAAGTGATTCCGGCACCCTCCAAGTGGACCATACCGTTGAAGTTTCCTTCAAGATAGACACTTATGAAGACACTTTGGAGTGTGATGTGGTTCCAATGTCTGTTTGCCACCTCCTACTTGGTAGACCTTGGCAATTCGACCGCGGCGTCACACACAATAGTTGGACAAATCAATATAGCTTCAAAATGACAGGAAAGCAATATGTACTCCGACCAATATCTCCAAGTCAAGTCATCGCCAACAAGCACGCTTCATCCCATCGTGGAGATAAAAGTGAGAGAGTGATCCACCTCAAAGAGAGTGAGTGCCACAAGCCAAAAATGAGCGACTCCACGATGAGGGATATGAGAGATATAGTTATTTTAGCCACCAAACGAGATTTGAGGGATGTGAGTGAGATCCCATCGACCGTACTTCACTATGTACTTGTGTGCAAAGATGACGTCATTCGGACTAACCCTTCACAACATCTTCCTCTTGTGTTGTCTAAGTTGTGCAGGAATTCCAAGATGTTTTCCCCGATGAACTACATCCGGGACTACTGCCAAAACGAGGGATCGAACACCGCATCGACCTCATCCCCGGAGCACCACTTCCTAACAAGGCTCCCTACCGCGTCAACCCCGAGGAAACAAAGGAAATACAAAGGCAGTCCAAAAACTCCTAGATAAAGGGCATGTACGTGAGAGTTTGAGTCCTTGTGCGGTTCCGATGATACTAGTGCCTAAGCAAGATGGTAGTATGCGCATGTGTTACGATTGCCATCCTATCAATGCTATAACTATTCGTTATCATCATCCCATTCCTTGCCTAGATGATGTGCTGGATGAACTTAGTGGTGCAACCATATTCTCTAAGATTGACTTAAAAAGTGGTTACTACCAAATTCACATACAAGAGGGTGACGAGTGGAAAACGACATTCAAGACTAAGTTTGGCCTCTATGAATGGCTTGTGATGCCCATGGGCTTATCCAAAGCACCGGGTACTTTCATGTGTGTCATGCATTTTGTTTTGCGACCCCTCATATGATATTGTGTTGTGGTCTATTTTGATGACATTCTTGTCTTTAGCAAGTCTCTTGAGGAGCATGCTACACATGTTTGTGATGTTTTGCAAATCCTTAGGAAAGAACAACTCTATGCAAACATGGAGATATGCACCTTTGGAGTTGAGAAGGTAGTTTTCCTAGGTTTTGTAGTATCTTCTAAGGGCGTTCATGTAGATGAAACTAAGATTGATGCTTTTAAAACTTGGCCCACACCAATGAATTTGCAACAAGTGCGTAGTTTCCTAGGACTAGACGGTTTCTATCGCCCTTTTGTCAAAGACTTTAGCACTATTGCATCTCCTCTCCATGCTTTGAGAAAGAAGAATGCACCATTCATTTGCGGTCCTACACAAGACACCGCTTTCCATGAACTTAAAATTTTGCTCACTCATGCACCTTTGCTTGCTTTGCCCAACTTTGATAAAACATTTGAAGTGCATTGTGATGATAGTGGTACTGGAATAGGTGGTGTGCTTATGCAAGAGAAGCATCCTATCCCGTACTTTAGCGAGAAACTATCCGGCGCTCAACTTAACTACCCCATCTATGACAAAGAATTGTATGCTTTGGTGAGAGTTTTACATGTGTGGGAACATTATTTGCGAACTCATTTATTTGTTATCCATACCGACCATGAAACACTCAAGTACTTAAAGGGTCAAACTAAGTTGAACAAACGGCATGCTAAATGGAGTGAATTTATTGAGTCCTTCCCTTATGTCATCAAATACATTAAGGGTAAGGCAAACGTTGTGGCGGATGCCCTTTCCCGCAAATGCATGCTAGTTACTCAACTTGAATTGAATGTTATTGGTTTTGAGCACATCAAAGACTTGTATGAGCATGATGCTTATTTTTCTAATCCTTACGCTATGTGCCAAGTGAAAACTTGTTGGGAGAACTATTATATGAAAGATGGCTATCTTATGCGTGCTAACAAACTTTGTATACCCCAGTCTTCTCCTCGTTTGATGCTTTTGTAAGAGGCTCACGGTGGAGGACTTATGGGTCACTTTGAACGCGACAAGACGTATGCCACACTATCCAACAAGTACTTTTGGCCCAAGTTGTTCCGTGATGTTGCACGCTTCACCAACCGATGCTCTACATGCCACAAAGCTAAGTCCAAAGCTCCACCCATGGTCTTTATATGCCTCTTCCTATACCTTTCCAACCTTGGGAAGACATTAGTATGGACTTTGTTCTCGGCTTGCCACAAACTAAAAATGAACATGACTCCGTTTTTGTAGTTGTGGATCGCTTTTCCATGATGGATCATTTCATTCCTTGTCACAGATAGACGATGCTTCACATATTGCAAATATATTTTGTAGGGACATCTTGCGACTACATGGCATCCCCAAGAGCATTGTCTCAGATCGCGACGTCAAGTTCCTGAGCTACTTTTGGAAGACTCTGTGAGCAAAGCTCGGAATCAAGCTTCTATTCTCTTCGGCATATCACCCTCAAACCGATGGACAAACATAGGTGACGAACGGGACGCTATCGACTCTACTTTGCGTGTTGATCAAGAAGAACATCAAGGAATGGGAAGATTGCCTCCCCATCGCCGAGTACGCCTACAATCGTGCAAGTCACTCCCCTACTGGCAAGTCTTCATTCGAAGTGGTCTACGGCTTCAATCCTTTGTCCCATTTGGACATCCTACCACTACCACTCCAAGAGCGCGTCAACATGGACGCAAGTGCAAGGGCATCCTACATCAAGAAAATGCATGAAGATACAAGGCGCACGATTGAACATCAAGTGGAATGCGTCACCAACAAGCGCAACCTCAACAAGCACCCCATGGTGTTCAAGCCCGGAGATCTTGTGTGGCTACACCTTCGCAAAGACCGCTTCCCCAATGAACGCAAGTCCAAGCTACTCCCACGAGGCGAAGGACCCTTCAAGGTGCTGGCACGCTACAACAATAATTCCTATAAGATCGACATACCACGCGACACGTACAACGTGAGTGATAGCTTCAAAGTCATGGATTTATCCCCTTTTCATTGTGATGAAGATTTTGATCCGAGGACGGATCTTCCCCAAGGGGGGGGGGGGGAGATGATGCGGAGCATCCCACCATCATCCACATGAAGACTACAACATCAAACCAACCCCCAAGTGGTCCTATGACAAGAGCACGCGCACGCGACCATGGAGCTAAGGTGAACTCACTCCTCTTCGAGTTTGACTTGGATAGCAAAGGGACTTGGATGCTACCTCACAATGAAACCCTGTGCATCATCAGGTTCGAGGGAGACGACCACAAAGGATCAAGGAAGCATTCCCAATACCAAGGCCGAGGAGGAGAAGGAGCAAGCACCATGGGCAACTCTCTGGACAGCCCGAAACTTCCGGCCTGCCCGGAAGTTCCGGCCCACCGTCAATCCAGGGCCGAGTCTAGGAGTGCAGACTTTCTGTCTAACCCAGAACCTGCCGGACCCTGGCCCGGAACTTCCGGGCCGCCGAGAAGCCAGCTCCCGAGCCTGCGCCGACACTGTGTTCAGCCCGGAACCCGCCCGGAACCAACCAGGAACTTCCGGCCTAGCCCGGAACTTCCGGCCTTCACAGAACGAAGCCACTCGGGCCCGAGGCCCATGTATCTCTCCCACTCACCCCTTTGTCCCTAGCACTATATAAACTCCTTCCCCTCTTCTCTCTAGGGTTAGCTGTTGTTTAGCAAAGACCTTTTGTTGAGCATAGCTCCATTACTTACTTCTCCCACAGAGATTGCCCTCCATTGAGAGAAGATCCAAGTGATGCCAAGGCCCCTCTAAGGGAAGATCCTAAGGGATTCAAGACCTCCTCCTTTTGTAGTGAGGAGACTATTGTTACGTGTATCCTTTTGTTGATTGTGGATCTTGTGTCTCGTGTACTCGTGTGTTTCTAGTGGATGTGTAATCGAAGATTGTCCTTGAGTTTGTGATTTCCTCTTGTGTTCTTCTGTCCTTCGTGAAACCCCCCTCCAATTCGTGGATGATCGACGCACACGGGCGTGCCCCGTATCAGATAGCCATCTAGGTACTAACTACGGACCCGTAGGTCTGTGGTGAACTACTCACACATCACCATGGGAGCAACAAGGTTGATGTAGAGGTCCTCCGTGATCGACGCCCCATCCGACAGGGCACCGGAACAGGGCTCCAAATGGGCACACGGCGGAACAAAGACTTGCGGCGGTGAAAAAATTGTTTTGGGAGGCTCTCTAGGGATTTTGGAATATATGTGAATTTATAGGCCAGAGAACGAGGGTTGTAGAGTGGGGAGGTGTCCCCAAGCTATCAGGGTGCGGCTACCCCCCGGACTTGCCCTGGTGGCTTGGGGCCACCTCGTGTGCCCTTCGGTTTTCCTCCGAAGCTTGCAGGTCTTATGTTGGTCCAGAAAAAATGTTCAAAAAGTTTTGGGGTATTTGGACTTCATTTGGTTCAATATTCGTAAAAAGCCATAACCACACAGAAAACAACAATTGGCACTTGGCACTGGGTTAATAGGTTAGTTCTCAAAAATAATATAAAACAACAAGTAAATGCCTAAAAAGTATACTAGAATGATAAGATAATAGCATGGAACAATAAAAAATTATAGATACGTTGGAGACATACAAACGTGAAGAAAGGTGGCCCAATCCTTTTTATAGCAAAGGACAATCCAAAAAGTTCTCTTATAATAAGCAAAGTGTACTCCAGGGCACATGGGAATTTTGTCTAGTCACGTTTGATCATGTTTAGTTGATTCGTGTTCAATACTTTGATAATTTGATATGTGGGTGGATCGGTGCTAGGGTGAGGTCCTTACTCGAAAAACAACCCTCTTATGATTACCCACTCTCGCAGGCATCCGCAACTATGAAATAAGAATTAAGATAAATCTAACCATAGCATGAAACATATGGATCCAAATCAGCCCCTTACGAAGTAAGACATAAACTAGGGTTTAAGCTTCTATTACTCTCACAACCCATCATCTGCTTATTACTCACCAATTATTTCCCTTAGGCGCAAGTATGATGAAGTGTCAGGTAGTCGACATTCACATGACACCACTGAAGGAAGAGTAACATACATCATCAAAATTATCGAACGAATACCAACATCACATGATTACTTATAACAAGACTTCTCCCATGTCCTAACTAACGAAAGTAACTACTCATAAATCATCTTCATGTTCAAGATCAGAGGTGTGTTGAATATGATTAAGGATCTGAACATGTAATCTTCCATCAATTAAACCAACTACAAGATGTAATCAACACTACTAGCAACCCACAGGTAACAATCCGAGGTTTGGAGACAAAGATTGAATAGAAGTGATGAACTAGGGGTTGAGATGAGATGGTGCTGGTGAAGATGTTGATGAATATTGGTCCGCCCACAATGGACGAAGCATTGGTGATGACGATGGCTTCGATTTCCCCCTCCCAGAGGGAACTTTCCCCGGCGGAATCGCTTCGCCGGAGACCAAAAGTGCTCCTGTCCAGGTTCCGCCTTGAGATGGCGGCACTTCATCCCGAAAGTGTTCTTCTGATTTTTTTTTCAAGGGAAAATGGCATCATATAGGACAAGATGGGCTCCGAAGACCTGCTGGGGCCCCACGAGCTCAGGGGGCATGCCATGGGGGTAGGGTCCGCCCCAGGCTTGTGGCTCCCTGGTGGGTCCCCTTCTGGTATTTTCTTCGCCGGTATTTGTTATATATTCCAAACAATTTTCAGTAAATTTTAGGGTCATTTGGAGTTGCAGAGAATATCCACCTCTTTTGTAGCCCTTTCCGGTCCAGAATTCCAGCTGCCGGGAATCTCCCTCTTTGCATGAAACTTTGAAAATAAGAGAGAAAAGGCATTAGGATTGCATCATAAAGTGTAATAATGGCTCAAAACATAATAAATATCAATGGAAAAACTTGATGCAGAATGGACGTATCAGGACTCTAGGCCACACTCCCTCCAGCGACGCCTTGCTCGTCGCTCGAAGGGCCTGGGCTCGGGGGCAACACGGGATCTCCACCGGCCCAAGGATGTGGCGGCCCATTATTTTAAGGAAAATCATCGCTTCCCGACGAGCGTAAACTTACAAGCG
Source organism: Elymus sibiricus (assembly GCA_039707655.1). Lineage (NCBI taxonomy): Eukaryota > Viridiplantae > Streptophyta > Magnoliopsida > Poales > Poaceae > Elymus > Elymus sibiricus. The sequence continues at coordinate 210,471,560 of CM077665.1, read as the reverse complement.
AAAAAATATAAAGAAAGCGGCTCACGCAAGGATTCAAGAGCGAGCATCATATGCACGTCAAAAGGAGTACTAAAGTACATATTTCAAATACAAGGCTCGGGGGCTCTAAGCCGGCAAGCTATGGATCTACGTCCTGGTTAGAATGGCCCCTGGTCAGCGCAGGGTCTTCTGGAGCCTGTTCCTCCTCTTCGCCTCGGACATACAAGCCGAAAAGCTCCTCCACGAAGTCTGCCATGATGGCCCGAGAAACGTGCGCCCACGAAGATTGCCTCAGCAGCCATAGCACTTTTGCAACACGGAACTCAGTGTCGGCAAGATGGAGGTTTGCGAGAATGCGCTCGCCAATACTCGTCCCTAGCTCGCGGCACTCCTCCTTGCTTGTCTTCTTGAAGTCCTTCACCACTACGGCCCGCTTGTCGGCAAATTTCTCGAAGAACCTAGAATAACTCCCCACTTCATCGTCCTGGAAGTTGGCGTGGGCCACAAAGGTCATGCCTAATGACCTGCCAGCTCCGAGGATACGAGTGTAGGCCTTCTTGAAGATCCCTGATGACCCACAAGTATAGGGGTTCAATCGTAGTCCTTTCGATAAGTAAGAGTGTCGAACCCAACGAGGAGCAGAAGGAAATGACAAGCGGTTTTCAGCAAGGTATTCTCTGCAAGTGATGTAAGTAACGATAATAGATAGTTTTCTAGCAAGATAATTCGTAACAAGTAAAAAGTGACAATAATAACAATGGTGCAACAAGGTAGCCCAATCATTTTGATAGCAAAGGATTGGCCTAGAAGTACTCTTATATTAAGCAAGCGCTCCTGAGAACACATGGGAATTTCTGTCTAGTTATGTTCATCATGTTGAGTTTATTCGGGTTCACTACTTTGATAATTAGATATGTGGGTGGACCGGTGCTAAGGTGTTGTTCTTACTTGAACAAACACTACTGGAATAAGAGGATTTGCCGTCCGCCATTTCGTTGCCGTCTGCCAGCGGACGGAAAAGAATGTCTTTGCCATGAGCTTCCAAAAAATAGACAGCAAAGAACTGGCTGATGGCAAAGATTTTGTTTGCCATCAGTCAGTTCTTTGCTGTCTGCCAGCTGACGGCAAAGAGTCGAAAGGCAGACGGCAAAGAGCCCACCTGGGCCCCACTAGCCCGTGGGGTTGGTGGGGTCAACTGGGCCGTCTGCGTGTTCTTTATCGTCTGCCTGGTGTCTCTTTGCCGTCCGCCAGCAGACGGCAAAGCGGCTGGGTACTAACGGCGTTGGCCCGACCCCCCACCCCCCTTTCTCTGTCACACTCTCTCTCTCTCTCTCTCTCTCGCCACCGATCCCCTTCTGTCCCCACGCCGCCCACCTCTGTCCTTGTCCCACCGCCGCCCTCCACGCCGCCAGCGCCCCCGCCCCCAGCCACCCCGCCCCCGGCCGCCCCGCCGGCAGCGCCCCCGCCCCCGTCCCCCGCCGCCCCGGCCGCCCCCGCCACCCCGCCCCCGGCCGCCCCGCCGGCAGCGCCCCCGCCCCCGTCCCCCGCCGCCCCGGCCGCCCCCGCCACCCCGCCGCCCCCACCTCCGGTGAGTAGCCCGGCCGCACCACCACCTTTTATTTTGTTTTGTCTGTTAAGTTAGTTAGTTAGATTATTAGGTTAGAAAAAAGAAAAGAAGAAGAAGAAAATTAGAAGAACAGAATAAACGTAGAAGAAAAAAAAAGAAGGAAAAAAGGAAAAAGGAAAAGGAAAAGAAGGAAAAAATAAGAAGAAGAAGAAGGAAAAGAAGAAGGAAAAGAAGAAGAAGGAAAAGAAGAAGGAAAAGAAGAAGGAAAAGAAGAAGAAGAAGAAGAAGAAGAGGAGGAGGAGGAGGAGGAGGAGGAGGAGGAGGAGACAAAAAAAGAAGAAGAAGAAGAAGAAGAAGAAGAAGAAGAAGAAGAAGAAGAAGAAGAAAAAGAAGAGAGGAGGAGGAGAAGAAGAAGAGGAAAAAGGAAAAGAAGAAGAAGAAGAAGAAGAAGGAGGAGAAGAGGAGGAGGAGAAGAAAAGGAAAAACAGAAGGAGAGGAGAAAGTAGAAGAAAAAGAGGAGAAGAAGAAGAGGAGAAGAAGAAGAGGATAAGAAAAGAAGAAGAAGAAGAAAAGAAGAAGAAGAAGAAAAAGAAGAAGAAGAAGAAGAAGAGAAGAAAAGGAAGAAGAAGAGGAGAAGAAGAAGAGAAGAAAAAGAAGAAGAAGAGGAGAAGAAGAAGAAATAGAGGAGAAAAAGAAATAGAGAAGAAAAGTAGTTATATATAGAGAGATTTTTCTATCGGGATTGAATATTCGTGTTGATTGTGTGGATTTAAATGTGCAGTTGTTTCGTCGCTTCGAGGGTCTAGTGTTCATCGACCTTCCCGTGTGACTACCACCCCTACACGGTCTAGTGGTGAGCACTACTGTCATATCCTCCCCGACCCTACCCTATTTGCTCTGTTCCGGTTGCCATGCCGATGTCACTTAATTTTATTTTCATGTCAAGTCTCGTAACCTAGGCATCTCCCGTTCGAAAGGGTGGCATCTATAAATATGCATGTCTTTGCATATTTATAACCATCATCCTTTCGAAATTGTCCATGTTATCCATGGACAGCCCGAGTACGTGTAGATTGGGTTCGTTTCCCATGCTTTGCTCTAGATCCGACGCAAAATTTTGGCTGCGCCACCCCATTGTTCAACGGGTACACATTCCCTCGGCTTATTGTCGAGACGTGTATTAGGAGAACAACGGGGAGGTGCTGCCAAAATTTTGTGTCGGATCCGGAGCAGAGCATGGGAAACGAACCCGATCTACACGTACTCGGGTGGGACTAGGACCCATCTTTACCTATTAGCGTGTAGGTTGCATGGACGTAATAAAATTGACAAACTTGATTAACTGATGAATATATATATATTTCTTTTGTGTTTAATTAGTAGCTAGGCAAGATGAGTGATCATGCGTGGATGTACACCGGTCACACTAGTCAAAAAGACATGACTAGTGAATGGTTAACAAAACCATGGTGTTTGTGAAAGCCGCATTTGCAAATGGCCGGAGAAAACCCTGGTGCCCCTGTCTTGGGTGCGACAACTTTAAATAGCAAACATAGGATGTAATGGGTAAACACCTACATAGGTTGGGTTTTACACCTTATTATACGGTGTGGACATTTCATGGTGAGTCTGCCCAATGTACGAGAGCTGAGGTGGTTCGTCGTCGCACAGACGAGCATGGTACCGGCATCGAAGACATGGTGCAAGACTTTGATGATGCTCGGGATTCGGACGATGAGATGGAGGAATCTGCAAAGGCCTTCTATGAAATGTTGGAGTCTTCAAAACGTCCTCTCCATGAGCACACTGAGCTTTGTCAGTTGGAGCCATCGCGCAAGTAATGGCTCTAAAGGCTCGGTTCAACTTGGGCGGAGAATGCTACGACGCAATGATGACACTATTTGGATGCTTTCTACCCAAAGGCCATGTCATGCCTGCAAACCTGTACCAGTCAGACAAAATCCTCCGTGTACTTAATATGCCCTATGAGAAGATAGATGCCTGTGAGAACGGATGTGCCTTATTTAGGCTTGAGTATGCGGGCTTGAAATATTGTCCCATTTGCTTGTCTTCCAGGTATGTTGTGGTTGACAACGGTATGGGTGAGAAGAGGCAGAACAAAATCCCAGTTATTGTTCTTTGGTACATGCCAATCATACCAAGACTTCAACGTCTTTTCATGGTCGAAGAGATGGCCAGACAGATGACATGGCACAAATTGGGCAAAAGAACCAAACTAAATGCAGATGGGAATCAGATGTTGGTACACACATCGGATGCTTTTGCGTGGAAGCATTTTAATGCATTACATGAGCATAAAGCGGCAGATCCAAGGCATCCTCGAGTCGCCATTAGCACGGATGGGTTCAATGTGTTTGGTATGATGGCAACACAATACAGTTGTTGGCCTGTATTTATAATTCCACTCAATCTCCCCCCCCCCCCGAACATATTATGAAAAGAAAGAACATTTTCCTGACGTTGATAATTCCAGGGCCCAACTATCCGGGGAAGAATATGAATGTGTACATGCAGCCGCTTAAGGGTGAATTGCAAGAAGCTTGGGATAATGGGTTCAATACATATGACGTCGCTAGAAAACAAAACTTCAAAATGCATGTCTGGTACATGTACTCGATGCATAACTTGCCAGCGTATGCGCTATTCGTTGGCTGGAGTACGCATGGAAGGTTCCCGTGCCCCACATGCAAGGGAGATCTTCAATTTCATTAGCTGCAGGCGGGTCAGAAGTATTGTTGCTTCAACTTGCATAGACAGTTCCTTGATCCTCGCCATGAGTTCAGAAAAGACAAGAAGAACTTCATCAAAGGTACAGTTGTCAAAAACTCTGCACCACCTGCGTTGACAGGATAACAGATCCTGGATCAGTTAAATGCTCTCGATCCTGATCCAGAGCGTCCAGGGTATTCCAAAGGGTATAATTCGGAACATGCCTGGACTCACAAGACATGCTTGTGGGATCTGCCTTACTTCAAAGACCTCCTTCTTCCACACAACATGGACGTGATGCACACTGAAAATAATATCGGAGAGGCCATTTTTGGGACATTTTTCATCATAGAGGGGAAGTCAAAGGATAATCCTAAGGCTAGAGTCGATCAGCAGACTCTATGTGATAGACCGTCACAGAACATGTGACAACCGGAAGGAAATAAGAACTGGTCGAATCCAAAGGCCTGGTTCCATCTTCCAAGGGGAGCTATGAGGGAAATTCTCTTGTGGGTGAAAATTTACTTGATGTTCCCCGTTGGGTATGCAACGAATCTAAAGAGGGGAGCGAGTCTTGATAAATTGAAAATATTTGGTCTCAAGAGTCATTATTGGCACATATTGCTTCAGCGGGTAATGCCGGTGATGTTGCGTGGCTTTGTCCCTAAGGCTGAATGGCTAGTACTGGCAGAGCTGAGCTATTTCTTACGTGTTCTTTGGGCGAAAGAAATATCGCCTGACGTGCTAGATGACATGGAAAAGTTGGAGCCGGAGTTGCTCTGCAAGTTAGAGACGATCTTTCCACCAGGCTTCTTTAATCCAAGGCATCATTTTATTTTACATCTCCCGACCGAGGCAAGATTGTGGGGGGGCGTGCAAAATCGTTGGTGCTATGCAACTTAAAGGATGCAGAAGACGCTTTGAGCAAAATGTAAAAATAAACGTAGAATTGAAGCATCGATGGCCAAGGCATTCATTACTGAGGAGGCGGCAAACTTCGTGACAGCACACAACGAAGCCAAAAATCGTCATTTGCATAATCCGAAACCTCGGTACAATGCTGAAGACACTAGAAAAGGTGGATCCAACCTCAGCCTATTCAAAGGGAAGCTCGCACTAGCAGGTGCTTGGAAACCACTAGTGTTGGATGTCGAAGAATGGCGGACCATTTCATTGTATATCTTCCACAACCTAGCCAAAGTGCGGCCGTGTATCGAGTAAGTTCTCGGTACATTGTTTCACAACTTCTAATTCCTTTGAACTGCTCTTATTCCCGTATATTTGATACAGTCGATACGTCGCCAAATTCTCGGATGGAGCGGTGATCCAAAAGGATTCCATCGAAGACTATGAGCTTCTGGCAAAGCATGAAGGCGGCTATCCCGGTTTCATCTCTTGGCTCCAACAAAAGGTAATTACCATTAATAGACCATTTCATTTCTTGGTCTAATTTACGGCTAATACAACTATCATTTCATATTAAACTTGTAGGCTAATTCAGAGTCTATGGACGCTGAATTGAGACAAGCCGCTAATGGTTTTGACTATAAGGTCCGCTCATTTGATCAATAGACCATCAACGGGTATCGCTTTCGTACCTTTGGCAAAGAGCAATCTATGGCCGACCGAATAACTACAAATTGTGGTGTCTCCGCTATCGACGAAGGAGGTACCGAGTATTATGGAAGAGTTGAAGCAATTTATGAACTTCTATTCTATGGTGAAAACCCACCGAACGTCGTAGTCTTCAAATGTTATTGGTTCCAGCCGAAGGAGACTAGAAGGACTCATGAACATATAGGGCTAGTCGAAATCAAACAAAGCACCCATTTATATGTTCCCGATGTTTATATTACGGCTCAACAAGCGACCCAAGTTTTCTATCTACCGTGGGCCTGCCAAACTTATAAAAATCTGAATGGTTGGGATGTCGTGTATGAAGTGCCACCACATGCTAGACCAACTCCCCCCAATGAAGAGGATTATGAACCTCAACTTTAATTAGGTTGAGGAGGGAAGAATAGAGGTACAGGACGTCGCCGCGGGATAGGTAGGCGGACTGATACGCCTTCCTCGCCACCACCCCCAGCTCATTAACCCGAGCACAGGACTGCTAGGGTGGACCCGTCTGAGGTGGAGGCTACGGGGACTCTGGACCATGAGCCTCGGGTCGACTGGCAATCGGCCCACGAGACTCCGGTCCCCCAGGCTGTGGCCCACGAGACTCCGGTCCCAGGGGCTACGTCCCAAGAGACTCCGGTCCCAGAGGCTTCGGCCCACGAGACTCCGGATACAGGGGCTACATCCCAGGAGACGTCCAGATGGGATACCTGGCCGGATCCGTCTGAGGGGCCGGGTGACCATGCTGATGGTGGCGGGACTGATTCTACTGATAGATAGGGCGAGGTGGTTGAGGGGGTGAAAGTGTACCAGCGTGATGGTACACGGCTCCGGGCGGGACCTGCGTGCAGAGGCCAGTGATTAAGCCTGATGTGGAGAAGTAAGTGCATTTACTCTTTTTGTTCCTTTTGCCTTCACATTTTTCAAACATCTAATGTGTTGGCCTTGTCATACTACAGGGGTTGGGATCACGCCGATGGAGTCCGGAGGCCCAACACTGTCCTTGGTGTGCTTTGCCGGCAAAATTTCCCGGGGTTTGTCAGGTTGCCCGGTGAGGGTCAGCTTCCAGAGGTAGGATGGAGCTGGGAGCACTACATGGCTGTCGAGGCCCCGCCGGGGGAGGTGATCAATGATGTCTTGTGCCACACGAGGGCCGACATGGTGATCAATAGCTTTTGGGTAATTTCTCCTTTATGCAATTAAAAAATAAAAATAGCTAGTTATTGTACTACTAAGTGTTGTCTCGTTTGATTGCAGACCTTCTACAGGTGTGAGGAGGGATACGAGGAGGCTGCTGCAACTGTTATCGATACCGAGTGCAAGCGCCTATTACAGAACTTACATCACGAGGCTCGGGTGCAGGCAGTTCGAGACTACTACGCCACACGTGGTATTAAGAAGGACAAGTCGTCGTGCCGCGATAAGTTTATGAAGAAGCCTCAGTACATGAAGGTAATTTCCTATTCTTAAGGCGTTGTACATAGTTTCCTTGATTTGATTCGTAGGCGTAGCGCTCAAATTTCTCTTTACTAACTTAGGTGCCCCCGAGATGGTGCGCAGATAAGATGGATTTTTGGGAGGCGTTAGTGGATGGGTGGTGCATATGCCAATGGCTAGCCGTCCACGACAATGCGAAGAACCGGCATGCCCAAATGGTTGGTGTGCCACACCATCAAGGCAGCGCCAACTTATTTCAGTTCGGGCGGAACTGGGTATGTGGTTTGCTACATTTTTCATGCAATTCATTCTTCATGCTAGCTTGAGCCCTTTACTAATACTTTGTTCCTCTCTTTAGGCAAAGCACAACACAGAGGTGCCAGAGGTGTACGACCTCTATGCCATGGCCCATACTGCCTCGTACAAGAAGGCCAAGGCATTCTCTGAGTCTGACCTCGATCATCCGGAAAACTACACCAACATCTCCTCCCACCACAAGCTCATGAGGTACAACCAGGAGGGGAAGTTTAGGAAAGGGGAGGACTTTAACCCGAGCCAGCATCCTTTCGATCCAGAGCTGGAGATGATATCTGGTGGCGGGAGGCCTCGTGGCTCGATAGCCATTGGAGATGGACTGATACATTGTCCTCTCACTCTCCTGGAGATCAAGGCATGCCAAACGAGCTCCTGTCCTGAGATAAGGCCTCGTCCATGGCCAGTCGATCTCGCCATCGACGTTAGTTATACGGACTCATCTATCTTTCCTCCATTACATTGTGTGTGTGGCCATCGATGATCACAATGCTAATGAGGAGTGGTGTTGTAGGCTCCTATTCAGAGCGAGAAGGCGAAAACCCAGGCGCTTCTAGAGGAGAGGGACCGATTGGTGGCGGAGCAGCAACTAGCCACGGAGCAGAAGATGGATCAGTTATTGGAGGAGGAGAGGGAACGGAACGAGGCGTCTCACCGGGCCATGTACGAGCTCTTCGTGGTAAGTTTCTTCTTCATATTAGCCAAATCATGCATGTAATGTTTGTTTCATTAATGAAAGTGCGTTATATCGACTAGAGGGGGGTGAATAGGCGATTTTTATAAATTCGTCACTGAGGAATTACTGGTTGAGGAATTCGCTAAGTGACAAACTACTTGCAGCGGAATAAGTACTCAAGTGCATGCGAAACATAGCAGAAGCATTGTCATCATGATGAAATGAAACATACATAGAGCATAAGTAGCGTGAAAAGGATAAGTAGGCAGAAGATAATGTTAATGAAGAATTTGAGTTGAGGAAATTGAGAAAGTATTCAGTCAAATTCTTCAGACAGTAACGATTAGATTCATCAACAAGGACTTCGAGGAAATGAAGGGGTTGAGGAAATAGAACCAGGAGCTCGATGAAGACAATGATTTGATGACCCAGTTCCAATTGCTGTGACAGTCGTACGTCTGGTTTGGAGCGACTTGGTATTTAAACCAAAAGACACACAGTCACATGACACACAGTCCTTACCGTATTCTCCTTGAGCTAATGTCACACAGACCTCGCCCAACACTCGTGGTAAGTCTTCAGGGTAGACTTCCAATCCCTCACAAACTTGGTCACCCGACGATCTGATACGTCTCTGTCGTATCTATAATTTTTGATTGTTTCATGCCAATATTCTACAACTTTCATATAATTTTGGCAACTTTTTATACTACTTTTTGGGACTAACATATTGATCCAGTGCCTAGTGCCAGTTCCTGTTTGTTGCATGTTTTTTGTTTCGCAGAAAATCCATATCAAACGAAGTCCAAACGGGATAAAAACTCACGGAGATTTTTTTGGAATATATGTGATTTTTGGGAAAAAGAATCAACGCGAGACGATGCCCGAGGGGCCACCAAGCCATAGGGGCGCGCCCCAGGGGGTAGGGCGCGCCCTAGATCCTTGTGGTCACCCCGTAAGGCGGTTGGTGTCCTTTTTTCGCCGCAAGAAAGCTAATATCCGGATAAAAATCATGTTAAAATTTCAGCCCAATCGGAGTTACGGATCTACGGGAATTTAAGAAACGGTGAAAGGCCAGAATCTGGGAAGGCAGAAACAGAAGGAAACAGAGAGAGAGAGAGAGATCCAATCTCGGAGGGGCTCTCGCCCCTCCGCCGCCATGGAGGCCAAGGACCAGAGGGTAAACCCTCCTCCCATATAGGGGGGTGGTCAAGGAAGAAGAAGAAGGAGGGGGGCTCTCTCCCCCTCTCTCCCGGTGGCGCCGGAACGCCGCCGGGGCAATCATCGTGTGACGGCAATCTACTCCAACAACTCCATAATCTTCCCCAACACCTCCATCACCTTCCCCCATCTATCTACAGCGGTCCACTCTCCCGAAACCCTCTGTACCCTCTACTTGAACATGGTGCTTTATGCTTCATATTATTATCCAATGATATGTTGCCATCCTATGATGTCTGAGTAGATTTTTGTTGTCCTATCGGTGATTGGTGAATTGCTATGATTGGTTTAATTTGCTTGTGGTTATGTTGTTGTCCTTTGGTGCCCATCATATGAGAGCGCGCATGGATCACACCATAGGGTTAGTTGTATGTTGATAGGACTATCTATTGGAGGGCAAGGGTGATAGCATCTTCAGCCTAGCATAGAAATTGATGCATACGAGATTGAAGGGGGACCAATATATCTTAATGCTATGGTTGGGTTTTACCTTAATGAACGTTAGTAGTTGCGGATGCTTGCTAATAGTTCCAATCATAAGTGCATAGAATTCCAAGTAAGGGATGACATGCTAGGAGTGGCCTCTCCCACATAAAACATGCTATCGGTCTAGTAACGTAGTCAATTGCTTAGGGACAATTCCGCAACTCCTACCACCACTTTTCCACACTCGTTAAACTAACTTAATTGTTACTTTATCTAAACAGCCCCTAGTTTTTATTTATGTGTTCTTTATTATCTTGCAAACCTATCCCGTTACACCTACAAAGTACTTCTAGTTTCGTACTTGTTCTAGGTAAAGCGAATGTTAAGCGTGCGTAGAGTTGTATCGGTGGTCGATAGGACTTGAGGGAATATTTGTTCTACCTTTAGCTCCTCATTGGGTTCGACACTCTTACTTATCGAGAAAGGCTACAACTGATCCCCTATACTTGTGGGTTATCAATACCCACAATTTACTGCTGAATGCTCTAGACCATGACGCCTAACTGTCTGGAAGATGCACAGTTTTCAAAGGTAACAAGCGTCGGTTCCACACAGGAACAATCTCTTCAGTGATGCTCAATCACTTTGGGTTTTGGTGGTTTGGGTTTTGGGGTTTTTCCTCACTGATGATTTACTCTCAAAGTCCTCGAGGAATGGGTTGCTCTCAAAATGACAAGTGTCAAGTTTTCTCTCGGAGCAGCCAACCATCTATTGGTTGTGGGGGGAGGCTATTTCTAGCCAGGGTGCAACCCGACATGATAAGACATAAATGCCCCCCAATGATATGACAGTTAGGTCAATGAAATATATGGGCAACTGGCGCAAGGCACAACAAAGTCGGAATTTCATCTGTCAAATTCCTCAGGGCTTATCATATTCCTCACTTGTAGGCAATTCGCACTGGCGAAATCCTAACTCCTCAGTCAGACCAATTTCCTCAGAGACCAGAAGAACATCGTCTCTGTCACTAAAGAACTTGACTAAACTGCAAGAGATTTCCAATGGCTTCACTCGAAGGATTGGGTTGTGTTGAGGCTTTTGAGTTGAGCATCAGATGGAAATTTTTCCTTAGTATTACCTCGGCCCCCTTTAATAGTACGGTGTTTCCTATGACTCAAAGAAGGAAATGAAACAATAAAAACAAAAGTTTTCATGCTTCATAGTCCTCGTTAATATCTTCAAGGTCACACCGAATTGTTCACCTTCAAAGTCTTCAGGGAAATACCAAAGTCTTCACCAAAGTCTTCAGCTGGAGACATTCATTTTTAGGGGTCGATATTCTTCTAATATACCAAACTCCTCATCGACTTATAGAGCCTGTGTACACTCACAAACATATTAGTCCCTTAACCTATAAGTCTTCAATACACGAAAATCACTAAGGGGCACTAGATGCACTTACAATCGCCCCCTTTTTGGTGATTGATGACAAATAGGTGAAGTTTTCAACGGGGATAAACATATGAAGTGTAAGTACCGAGTTTCAGGAATTTGATTGCAAGATATAGAGGAACTCCCCCTGAAGATGTGCATATTTGAGGATTTGGCTTTGGACTGCAAATGCACATAGCAGAGTAAAAACTTGGAGATCTCCCCCTATATCTTGTAATCCATACACGCATTTTATATATATCCTGAGGAAATTGAAATGCATGATGGAAAATGGGGTCTGAGGAAATTCAGCATGCGTGCATTAAGATACGTGAGGAAATAAGCATGCGGAAAGCAGTTCAAAAGTATTAGACCACCATCGGACTTTAAGTTTACAACCCAATCAACAAACTCCTCAGAAGTGCGAGAGTAGCAACTTAAAAAAAATAGCCCATATATAGACCCGCTTCAAGACTAACTTAAATTTCTCCCACTTTGTCACCAAGTGACCAAAAGGGATGAAATTGAGGACTAACACCCCTGAAGAATTTCATCGTGAAGGTGGTGGAGGAGTGCCAGCGTTGTCGGGGTCGGTTGGTGGGGTAGGGCCTTCAGCAGTATCTTCAATATCCTCAGCTTCATCAGTCTCACGCGATGAAGAATATGAACTTGTGACAAGCAGATGGACTTTGACCTTCTTGAATTTCTTCTCTGGAAGACGAGCCCAGTCAAAGTTGTGCTGAAGATCAAGCTCATTGAGTTCTTTAGGAGTCTTGAGATGTGAGAGAATGGCCCAGGTGCGGTTGAGGATTTCATGCACATAGTATTGGTTTTTCCTCACTGAGTTCTGCGTCACAGTCATGTTCTGAAGAACAGATTTGAACTGGCGTTTGACCCACTTGTGATTATGATCGACCTTCTGATGAAGACTTAGAATAAGCTCATGATCAGTCATCACTCGAGGGGCAGAAGCTTGAAGGTTTTGAGCTGAGGCTTTTGCAGCAGAATCTTGTGTGGCAGAGTCATCATTGGTGGAGTAAGATGCAGCCTTATGAAACTGACCATCCAATGGACGAGTGCCTTCATCAATTACAGCCTTGCCTTTTCCTTCAACTGAAGAAAATGTCTGCTTGAGGACTTCAATCAGAGGCAGGAAACTGAAGTGATTCTGAAAGTCAGCCTTGAACGGAATTGAAGACCTTGAGCTGATAAATTTCATGACCCAGGGAGCATAAGGCTTCAATTCGAATGGTGACACTGCAATATTGGACAAAGTCCTCATGAAGAAATCATGATAATTGATGGGAATTCGATGAATGATATTGAACAGCAAATTCATCATGATGCCAACAACTTCTTCTTCTTCAGAGTTGCGGCCCTTGATTGGACTGAGGGTTTTGGTCAATATGCGATAGATGGTCCTGGGCACATATAACAAATCCTTAACTAAGAAGGTGGTCCTTAGAGGTTTTCCTGGCGCCAAAGGCTTCATCGGCATTTGCATCATGTGATTTGGCAGTTCAGGTTCATCATAGATGCATGTTGCTCCTTCTAAAGGAATTGGAATTGGGACACAGCAAAGCAATTCAGCTGCTGGAGCGGTGTAGTGAGTGTTTCCTGAAAGTGCATTATATCGACTAGAGGGGGAGTGAATAGGCGATTTTTACAAATTCGTGACTGAGGAATTACTAGATGAGGAATTTGCTAAGTGACGAAATACTAGTAGCGGAATAAGTACTCAGGTGCATGCAAACATAGCAGTAGCATAGTCATCATGATGAAATGAAACATACACAGAGCATAAGTAGTGTGAACAGGATAAGCAGGCTGACGATAAAGTGATTGAAGAATTTGAGATGAGGAAATTGAGAAAGTCTTCAGTCAAATTCTTCAAACATTAACGATCAGATTCATCAACAAATACTTCGAGGAAATGTGGGGGTTGAGGAAATAGAACCAGGTGCTCGATGAAGACAGTGATTTGATGACCCAGTTCCAACTGCTGTGACAGTCGTACGTCTGGTTCGGAGCGGCTTGGTATTTAAACCAAAGGACAAACAGTCCCAGGACACACAGTCCTTACCGTATTCTCCTTGAGCTAAGGTCACACTGACCTTGCCCATCACTCATGGTAAGTCTTCAGGGTAGACTTCCAAACCCTCACAAACTCGGTCACCCGGCGATTCACAATTGACTGTTGGATGCTCTAGGCCATGACGCCTAACCGTCTGGAAGATACACAGTCTTCAAAGGTAAAATGTGTCAGTTCCACGCAGGAACAATCTCTTCAGTGATGCTCAATCACTTTGGGTTTTGGTGGTTTGGGTTTTGGGGTTTTCCTCACTGATGATTTTCTCTCAAGGTCCTCGAGGAATGGGTTGCTCTCAAATGACAAGTGTCAAGTTCTCTCTCGGAGCAGCCAACCATCTATTGGTTGTGGGGGCGGCTATTTATAGCCAGGGGCAACCCGACATGATAAGACATAAATGCCCCCCAATTATATGACCGTTAGGTGGATAGAATATCTGGACTGCTGGCGCAAAGCACAGCAACGGTCGGAATTTGAACTGTCAAATTCCTCAGGGCTTATCATATTCCTCACTTATAGGCAATTCGCACTGGCGAAATCCTAACTCCTCAGTCAGACCAATTTCCTCAGAGACCAGAAGAACATCGTCTATATCACTGAATATCTTGACTGAACTGCAAGAGATTTCCAAAGGCTTCACTCGAAGGATTGGGTTATGTTGAGGCTTTTGAGTTGAGCATTAGATTGAAAATTTTCCTTAGTATTACCTCGGCCCCCTTTAACAGTACGGTGTTTCCTATGACTCAAGGAAGGAAATGAAACAATAAAAACTAAAGTCTTCATGCTTCATAGTCCTCGTCAATATCTTCAAGGTTACACCGAATTCTTCAGCTTCAAAGTCTTCACCAAAGTCTTCAGCTGAAGACATTCATTTTTATGGGTCGATATTCTTCGAATATACCAAACTCCTCATCGACTTATAGAACCTGTGTACACTCACAATCATATTAGTCCCTTAACCTATAAGTCTTCAATACACCAAAATCACTAAGGGGCACTAGATGCACTTACAATCTCCCCCTTTTTGGTGATTGATGACAAATAGGTTAAGTTTTCAACGGGGATAAACATATGAAGTGTAAGTACTGATTTTGAGGAATTTGATTGCAAGATATAGAGGAACTCCCCCTGAAGATATGCATATTTGAGGAATTTGCTTTGGACTGCAAATGCACATGGCAAGATAAAATCTTGGAGATCCCCCCCTATATCTTGTAATCCATACACGCATTTAATATATATCATGAGGAAATTGAAATGCATGATGGAAAATGGGGTCTGAGGAAATTCAGCAAGCCTGCATTAAGATACTTGAGGAAATAAGCATGCAGAAAGCAGTTCAAAAGTATCAGACCACCATCGGACTTAAATTTACAACTCAATCAACAAAAGCTTCAGAAGAGCGAGAGTTGTAACTTAAACAAAAACAGCCCTTATAGAGCGACTCACTTGAAGACTAACTCAAATTTCTCCCCCTTTGTCATCAAGTGACCAAAAGGGACGAAATTGAGGACTAACGCCCCTGAAGAATTTCATCTTGAAGATGGTGGAGGAGCGCCAGCGTTGTCGGCGTCGGTTGGTGGGGTAGGGCCTTCAGGAGTATCTTCAATATCCTCAGCTTCATCAGTTGCACGCGATGAAGAAAATGAACTTGTGACGAGCAGAGGGACTTTGACCTTCTTAAATTTCTTCTCAGGAAGATGAGCCCAGTCAAAGTTCTGCTGAAATTCCATCTCGTTGAGTTCTTCAGGAGTCATATTCTGAAATGTGAGAGGATGGCCCCGGTGCAGTTGAGGATTTCATGCACATAGTAATGATTCTTCCTCACTGAGTTCTGCGTCACAGTCATGTTCTGAAGACTTGATTTGAACTGACGCTTGACCCACTTGTGATTATGATCGACCTTCTGGTGAAGACTTAGAAAAAGCTCACGATCAGTTATCACTCGACGGGCAGAAGCTTGAGGGTTTTGAGCTAAGGCTTTTGCAGCATAATCTTGTATGGCGGAGTCATCATTTGTGGAGTAAGATGCAGCCTTACAAAACTGACCATCCAATGGACGAGTGCCTTCATCAATTACAGCCTTGCCTTTTCCTTCAACTGAGGAAAATGTCTGCCTGAGGACTTCAATCGGAGGCAGGAAACTGAAGTGATTCTGAAAGTCCGCCTTGAACGGAATTAAAGACCTTGATCTGATGAATTTCATGATCCACGGAGCATAAGGCTTCAATTCGAATGGTGACACTGATATATTTGCCAAAGTCCTCATGAAGAAATCGTGATAGTTGATGGGAATCCCATGAATGATGTTGAATAGCAGATTCTTCATGATGCCAACAACTTCTTTTTGTTCAGAGTCGCGGCCTTTGATAGGACTGAGGGTTTTGGTAAAATGCGATAAATGGTCCTGGGCACATATAACAAATCCTTCACTAAGAAGGTGTTCCTTGGATGCTTGCCTGGAGCCAAAGGCTTCATCAACACTTGCATCATGTGATTTGGCAGTTCAGGTTCATCTTATATGCATCTTGCTCCTTCTGAAAGAATTGGAATTGGGACACAGTGAAGCAATTCGCTCGCTGGAGCAGTGTAGTGGGTGTTGCCTGACATCCAATCCAGAATCCATGTGTTAACATCAGAAGCTTCACCAGAAATGTGCAGATTTGCATAAAATTGAAAAATTAGCTCTTCATTCCAATCGCAGACATCAACACAGAATGGAAGAAGTCCAACATCATGAAGAACTGTCAGCACTGGAGGGAAGCATGGGATGGATTCCATATCCACATGAGGAATTTGATGATGCTGGAAAACTTTGTCCTTGTCAAACAGCACAGCAGCATAGAAGTTCATCTGAGATGGAGTCCAGAACCTAGAGCGACCAACTCTTGTTGAGTCATAGGGATTTGGTCCAGTGAAGAATATGTGCTCATTGAAGAAATTCGCCTTGATAATTTGGGGCGCTTCATGCCTTTGAATGGTAGCTTTTGCTTCGGCTGAAGATTTGGATTGAAGCGCCGTCCAATCTCGCTAGGAGCAACGGCAGGTTCTTCAGCTTGAGGAACATGTCCAGCAATTTCATAAGGCACATTCTAGACAGGAATTTCATCAGCTGATGCAGCTGGAATATCTTCAGGAGCTGTCATGAGGGGAGTGGACAGACCATCAGACCTTGTTTGAATTTCTTCAGTCGGGGCAGGAGACTGAGGAATCTGAGTGAGAGGAGTGGTCATTGGTGAATTTGGGTGTGCTGCTTCCCAAAATTCATCATTGATGACTGGAGTGGTAGATCCAATGTCCACATCCTTTTCTTCAACACCGGCCTCTTCAGCGGTCAACTGAGACTGGGGTGATGACACGAGAGGGGTTGAAACATTTTCATCCACCTCTATTTCTTCATCAATCTACTCTGAGGAAGCAGCAGACTGAGTTTCTTCATTGTCCTCAGGAATCACATATTCTTCTCCAAAAGGAACAATTTCATATGAAGGGACTGAAGAAATTGGAGTAGCATCAATTGGTTCGTCTGAGGAACTTGGCAAAGTCCTCACTTTCTTGGGAGCTGAGGATTCTGCAGAAGTTGATGCTTTCCTTTTCTTTGCGGCAAACTTCTCCGCAGCCTTTGTTTTCTTCATTTCTGATGCAGAAGGACGTGTGACTTTCTTCACCCTTGAAGATTTTGCTAGGGGAGCATGGGGTGACGGTGGTGCATTTTTTTCAGGCACGACTGATGTAGTTGCCCTAGCAGTTTCTTCAGGCGCAACGTTGTGAGTTGCCCTGGCAATTTCTTCAGCAGCATGAATTTCTGCAGCTGCACTTGCAGTTTCTTCAGCAGGCTGAGCAGAGGAGCTAGCCTGAGGAATTTGTGGTTGCGATCTGGCTGCAACCCTTGAGTTGTGGTCCTTGATGGCTTTGTCAGCCAGTTTGACGAATCTGACCTTGGCGCCTTTCCAGTCTGCATAGTAATGGTCAAATTCATCACTGAGGCCTTTGATGTCCTTTTGGACAGAGACAAGTTGATCAGGCGTCAGATTAAGAACATTGTTCTTCATGAAGCGCTCTTTCTTGTACTGAGCCTTCTTGGCCTTTCGGGCTTTTTCATACTTCCATTTTTCCTCACCAATGAAAGCTGTGAGGACATGGCTAGGACCAGGTGTCAGATTCAATTCATCAATCGGAGTATTAGGGTCCTCATGCGAAATGTCGATGAAGTTAAGCACAGTCTTTGGGTCCAGCAGGAGAGGAATTGAAGTGCCCTTGGCTTGAGCCACTCTTTCTTGCTTATTTCTCACAATGGCAGCAAGTTCTTCATCACTTGCTTCATCATCCTCAGATTCTGAGGGAATTTGAAAGACTACTTGCTTCTTGTGAGGACTTGGCCTCTTGCCTCGTCCTGCTGTTGCCTTCACTTTCAGTAAAGTAGGACTGCTTGAGGAATGTGCTTGGGCTGATGAAGTTGCAGATGCCCCTGAAGCAATTGAAAAACCAGCAGTCCTTTGACAGTGGAGGTCTTCGGCAAGGAGGTTTTAGGGCAAATTTCTTCATGTATTTTGGAGTGACATAGTGATATTCTCTCCATTCCTTCATCCATCTCCTTTCAATCTTTTGAATGCGAATTTTGCGCTTCTCTTTGGTTTCTTTCCCATAGATTTCCTCATTAGGTGTGCAATACTCAGCATAGATATCCTAAGGGATCTCAAATGGAGTGTTGGATGCAGGTTTCTTTCCTCCTTTCTGAGGTCTTTTCCCATCTACCATTTTCTTCAGCTGAGGATTATGAACTGTTGAAGTTTCTGACGAAGTATGCAACTTTTCATCAAGAAACTCTGCAAATGAGTTAAGTTGATGAGAAACTAGAGATTCATCAGCTGACATTTGTACCTGTGAATAGAGTATAGGTGCGGAGAATTTGAAGAGGTCATATGCGTTCTCAGAAATTTTTGCAAAAGTATCAAGTTTAAGGAATTTGACCATATATCCTTTGAAGAATTTCACTAAGTGTTCTTGACTTAGGTTCCAGAGTAGTGTAGATTTGATGATCCACACAATTGAGGAATCTTGAAGAAAATCATAACTTAGCGAAATAAATCAAGAGAAGGAGTTTTTTTGGTGCTTTAGAGATGGATTGTTGAAGAATAACACCTTTTGAGGATTTTGTGAAAATCATCGGGATCAAAAATGGCAATAAAACTAGATTTTATTTACCGTATGCGATGAACACGACGAACTGGGAAGTGAAGTGAAGGAGTTCGTCAGTCCAGATCTCCCACGGTCTAGCTTGGCAGAGGGAGACAGCTATAGCGGCGGCGGGGTGAAGACTTCCGCGGCCGATGCGAGTACGACGATAGCGAGGTCGAGGCAATGAAGCTCTTCCTCTCCGGCGACGATGAGGTTAGCGGCGGCGCTAGGTCTGGAGCTCGGGAGAGATTGGAGTGAGGAGCAACCCGAGCAAGTGAAGGGAGGGGGTATTTATAGCGGCAGTAAAAACCAACTGGTTCAAAGATTTTGGACCAGTATGCCCCTGACCCTTGCTATCCACGAGACATGTGTCACCCACGGACTGTGTAGTGGAGATAGTAGGGCATCGTGGGTAATCCAGTCGTGGGAATCAGAACGGTTTGAGCGGCAATCGCCAAAAATTGACATTGAATATTTTAAAGTTTCGTTCGCAAATTCTTCAGCTGTCAAGGACACAGTGAAGACTTTGAACGGGTTTTAAAGTAGAACGCATATGAAGAATTGGTGAACATGCTAGGTTGAGCATAGCATAGAGGGGAAACGGGTCCAATCACATTCACTTAGAAGAAGATCAACTTGAAGAATTAGCTATAAGTAAATGTTGTTGAGGACATTGAAAAAGCACAAATATATATATATATATATATATATATATATATATATATATATATATATATATATATATAGTCAATGAAGAACTCAGGTTGAACGTTTGAAGAATTTTAAGATTTCTGAGGATTTTGCAAACTTGAAGAATTTGAAAATTGGAAGAATTTGCAAAATGAGGAAAAACTCAAACATGAATAATTTCAACAGTGGTTGGTGGCGTGACCCACCGTATAAGAATGATGATTTTAGACACCGCGTACAATTGTCATAGGGTTCTGAGAATCAGATTCTTCATTAATTTCTTCACACTTAGTGTGTTAGTCTTCATTGATAGAAGAAAAACGTTACTTCGTGTGTTGCACATCAAAGTCATCAATTTTGCATAAGTGTTAGGATGTGTGTCCTTTCAAAGAACATTCGAAGATTCTAAGATATTTACCTCACACCGCAACTTGCAAAATCTCTTCTCATCCAAGGGCTTTGTGAAGATATCAGCGAGTTGTTCCTCAGTCTTGACGTGGTCGAGGAAGATATCGCCCTTCATCACATGGTCACGAAGAAAATGATGACGAATCTGGATGTGCTTGGTCTTTGAGTGCTGAACTGGGTTGTGAGCAATCTTGATGGCACTCTCGTTGTCGCAGTAGAGGGGAACATTATTCACATTGATGCCGTAGTCCTTGAGGCTTTGCTTCATCCATAGTAATTGAGCACAGCAAGAACCAGCAGCAATGTACTCAGCTTCAGCAGTAGATAGTGACACGCAGTTCTACTTCTTCGAGGACCAATAGACTACGGATCGTCCAAGGAAATGACAAGTGCCTAACGTTTACTTGCGGTCCACACGATCACCAGCATAATCAGAATCAGAATATCCAATGAGGTCAAGATCTGAGCCCTTGGGGTACCATAATCCTAGTGTTGGTGTGTGAGCTGAATATCGAAGAATATGTCTCACGGCCTTGTGGTGTGATTCCTTCGGTTTTGCTTGAAATCGGGCACACATGCAAACACTAAGCATAATTTCTGGCCTAGATGCACATAGATACAATAAAGTACCAATCCTGGAGCGATATACCTTCTGATCGAAATCTTTACCACTTTCGTCACTGCAGAGTTGAGCCGATGTGGGCATAGGAATCTTGACGCCTTTGCAATCCTGCATTTCGAATTTTTTCAGGACATCCTTGAGGTATTTCTCTTGAGATATGAAGATGCCATTGCGTTTTTGACGAATTTGAAGCCCTAAGAAGAATTTGAGCTCTCCCATCATAGACATTTGATATTCTTCACCCATCATATAGGCAAATTCGTCACTGTAATGTTTGTCAGTACACCCAAAGATAATATCGTCCACATGTATTTGGCACACACATAATTCATCATCATATGATTTTTTGAAAAGAGTTGGGTCAAGTGAACCGGGTTTGAAGCCTTTCTTCATGAGGAATTCCTTCAGTGTGTCATACCACGCCCGAGGGGCTTGCTTGAGGCCATAGAGGGCCTTGTTGAGTCTGAACACTTTGTCAGGATACTTAGGATCTTCAAAACCTAGGGGTTTAGCAACATATACTTCTTCCTCAAGCTTAACATTGAGGAATACACTTTTCACATCCATTTGATATAAGATGATATTATGATGGTTAGCATAAGCAAGCAATATGCAAATAGCTTCAAGTCTAGCAACAGGTGCAAAAGTTTCATCAAAGTCAATTCCCTCAACCTGTGTGTAGCCCTGTGCCACAAGACGGGCCTTATTCCTCACTACCTGACCAAGTTCATCTTGTTTGTTGCGGTAGATCCACTTGGTACCTATGGTATTGTGCTTGCGAGGATCTGGGCGTTTGATGACTTCCCACACGTTGTGGAGCTTGAATTGATGCAATTCCTCTTGCATGGCTTAAATCCACTCAGGCTCTAAGAATGCTTCATCAACTTTGGTTGGCTCTGTGATAGAGACAAAAATGCAAAGTGCCCACAAAAGTTAGACAAATGAGAGGCTCTTGAGTGAGTGAGAGGACCTGGTGCATTGATGTCGTCGCTGATTTTCTCGATCTGCACTTCATTTGCATGCCGCGGATGAGGAGGTTGAAGACTTTGTTAAGGCTGAGCATTTTCTTCAGTGTCATTGTCTTCAGTTGTTTCAGCATGAATGTCTTCAGTGTTGGGTACAACTTCTTCAGAGAGTAGTTGTTCTTCAGTAGGGATCACATCTTCAATGCCTTGAACCTAATAGATTCCTCAGGAGGCATTTCATCTAGCACGGGAGGCAGGTGCTCTCTTTGTGAGCCGTTAGTTTCATCGAACCGCACATCTACAGTTTCAACAACCTTGTTGTGATAGGTGTTGAAGACTCTGTAGGTGTGCGAGTCCTTTCCGTAACCAAGCATAAAACCATCATGTGCTTTTGGTGCAAATTTAGAACTGTGGTGAGGATCTCTAATAAAACCATCATTGCACCGAAGACTTTGAAATAACTCACATTGGGTTTCTTGTCAGTGAGGAGTTCGTATGAAGTCTTCTTGAGGAATTTGTGAAGATATACCATGTTGATGATGTGGCAAGTAGTATTGATTGCCTCAGGCCAGAAGCGACGAGGGGTCTTGTATTCATCAAGCATGGTGCGAGCCATCTCAAAAAGAGTCTTGTTCTTGTGCTCCACAAAGCCATTCTGCTCAGGAGTATAAGGGGCAAATAGCTCATGAGTAATACCAAGTTCATCAAGATAATTATCAAGACCAGTGTTCTTGAACTCAGTCCCATTATCGCTCCTGATATGCTTGATTTTGATGCCGAAGTTCGTCGTGGCCCTTGAAGAAAATCGTTTGAAGACATTCTGCGCTTGAGATTTGTATAGGATAATGTGCACCCAAGTATACCGAGAGAAATCATCAACAATGACAGAACCATATAAGTATGGAGTATTTGTTAGTGTGGCATAGTGAGTGGGGCCAAAGAGATCCATATGAAGCAATTCAAAAGGACGAGTGGTAGTCATGATGGTCTGGGATGGATGCTTGGATCTGGTCATCTTTCCAGATTCACAAGCCCCACACAAGTGATCCTTGAGGAATTTGACACCCTCAATACCAATGACGTGCTTTTTCTTCACGAGCGTGTGCAAGTTCCTCATGCCAGCATGTCCAAGTCTTCGATGCCATAGCCAGCCTTCTGAAGCGTTTGCATGTAGACATGTAGCCAGCTGTGGACCTATAGAGAAATTAACAATATACAAGTCTCCTCTCCTAAAGCCTTCGAAGACTTTAGATTTGTCAGATTCCATGATGACAACACAACGGTATTTGCCAAAGATGACAACCATATCAAGATCACAAAGCATTGAGACAGAGATGAGGTTGAATCCAAGGGACTCGATAAGCATCACCTTACACATGTGTCGATCCTTCAAAATTGCAACCTTACCTACAACCAATACCTTGCTTTTTCCTTTGTCAGCGTAGGTGATATGCTTCAGATGAGAGGGGGCCAGTGGAATGTTCATCAATAGGTTCTTGTCACCAGTCATGTGGTTGGTGCATCCACTGTCGAGGACCCACTCAGTTGTTTTGGGAGTTTCATCCTGCAGATGAATTAATACAGCTTACACCCGCATCTGCTTCAGAGTGAAGAATATGACATCAAATTCATCCGATTGAATTTCATCACATAGAATAGCAAGTAGAGTAATATGAGGACGTGAGAAATGAATAATTCATTTCTTCATCTTGCGTCCCTTCAAGCATTTCCTCAGGTCTCCAGCAAATTCTTCAAACATTCAAGTTCGTCTTGAGACCTGACCCTGCATAAAAGGTTAGTTCAATTTCTTCACCACACACATCTGGAGGGGTGACAAAGAGTTCATCATTCTGCGAGCACCATATGAGAATGGTGGCATTGAAGCAAGTGTACTTCGTTTCATGGGATGGGGGTTAGAGTACTCATATGAATATGCAGAAAAATTCTTCGAGGACTTATGAACATAATGATTTGAGGAATTATGCACATATTCATGACTCTTAGATTTTCCCTGCGAAACAGAAGCATTAGCATGAGAATGATATGATTTTTGACCATATGAGGAATTTGGTCCATGTGAAGACTTTGGTCCATATGAGGAATTTCATCTGGGGTTCCTTTTCTTCGGAGGTGGTATCATGAGGACATTCACCTAAAGACTTTCCAAGCAGCTCTTGGGAACCTAGATTTTCCTCAGAGGGGGACCATTGCTGCAGTTAGTTCCAACATATCTAGCAAATACTTCACCATTCTGATTTTTGAACTGTTTATAGTTCGAGTCAATTGACTCATCAGAGGAGTATGAGGTTTCACAAGTAAAGCCAGATAAAGTAGATGGATCTACAGGAGGTCCTTTTGTACTAACACATGAGGTTTTGGGATACTGCTCAGGTTTCCAGTAAGACCCATCTGCATTGAGTTTCCACTCAAATGCAATACCCTCTTTCCTAGGGTTCCTGTTCAGAATCTGCTTTTTAAGCACATCACAAAGGGTTTGATGCCCTTTGAGACTTTTGTATATGCCTGTTGTCGGCGTCAAATCCGATATATCTGGTAGTAGGGGTCCTAAGATAGGCATCTTGGAGCGATGGTAACATGGACACAGGATTTTACCCAGGTTCGGGCTCTCTCAAGGAGATAATACCCTACGTCCTGCTTTTGATTGTATTGATATGGGGATAGTACATAGTACAGGTATCTACCACGAGACTGTTGTAATCAATATCAGATTGAGGTTGTCTATTGACTAGCCTGGCCTCGGTTTATATAATGCAACGTAGGCCTAGGGTTTAGAGGAGTCCTTGTCTTGTGCGCCAAGTCTTGTGGATTCTCCCTTGTATGCATCATGGGATGCCCAAAGTGGCCCATTAGTAAACCGCCATGGGGGTCCTCGGCCCGAGCCATAGGTCGGGAGACGACGTGGTGAGTACCCCCTAGTCCAGGACACCGTCAGTAGCCCCCTGAACCGGTATTCAAGTTGGGGACGCTCCTCGGTTCTTCCAAGCATCTCATTGTCTTCGGTCGTCGGTCTTGAAAACTAGTTCAACAAATCTTCCCATGTCCGATCTTGAGGATCGCTGAGCTGAATCTGAAGAGTTCACACGTCGGGCATCCGAGGAGCCCTTTATGTTTTTGGCCTTTATCGATGCCTTGTTAATTTTTATGCCACACCTCGGGTCTGAAGTGTTTCCCGTGCGGCGGTGTCCTCTTGCATCCAAGCTCCAACGCCGGACAACATCCGAGATGTCTTTTTTGCATCCGAGCTCCAACGCCAGACTGTATCCGAGGTATCTTTTTGCAGCCGAGCACCAACGCCGGTATGCATCCAAGGTGTCATAGATTACCTCGGTCTTAAAAAACTTGAAGGAGTTCATCCGAGCTTAATGCCAGAAATGCCATTTATGGAGCCAGCCACTTGCATCCAAGCTTTATGCGGGACTGGCAATACCTCGGTCTCAGGCTATTTTTCGCGGGATTTATTTCTGATCACCGCAATTTATTTACTGTCGAGATGTATAGCCTGTAGACCTCAAGGTGTGTGTCGGTCTAAAACCCGAGATGCACCTCAAGGAAATAAAACCACATATCCCAGTAGCCCCTGAGACTTAGGTCTATTTGCAAAATCGGCTTGAGGATCAAGTTCCTGCTCGGCGGCATACGTTAGGGATGGAAACGCTGTACGCAGTAGTTTCTGAGACTCGGGTTGGGTGCGGCCGACCAACCTGAGGATCGAATCTCCTCGGAAACCATATTGCACTTTGATTTTGCTGCATTGAATTGGCAATGTAGTAGCCCCCAAGCCTTAATTTGGGCACGGGTGGTCGAATTAAGGATCGATATTTGTTTAACACAAACTTTGTTAAGTTTGACACAATTTATGTGTAATGATTCTATGTATCCAAGTACTTTACATCATTAATGCTCGGATCCACATTGTACAAGACTTTGTTGACCGACCATCGGCTTCAACCTCCTCGGCCAGTAGCCAAGGAGTGTTTGTCCTACTTTATAAAGCCTTTATAAGGGCAAAGATTTACGACAAACAAGGCAATCCGGCCATTCGGTTTTGTAAACAAAGGTACGCGGAGAGATATGTTATATTACTACTTAACGTAAGAAACATCTTCTGGGAAAAATAGTTCGTTTATAAGTTCCTTTTCCCAGGATATCATGTTGGCCATGATTGTGAATCCTCAACTTCGATAAATGTGGAAGGAAAATATTGAGGATTTAGTTTGGGGAATGTTCCCGAACTCTGTGGTCTTTAATGAACCGAAATGTTCACTTCCGTCGTTGCCGACCAATTATACTCTTAAGATGGCTAGATTTCTGCTTCACCCAGTCTGAGGTACTAACCCGGATGACCCGGAAGTAACAATCATAGAGGTGCTCCCTTTACCCCCTAGCCGAACAATCAGGAACATAGGGGGTAAGCATAGGAGCCAGGCAACCCAGCTTGGTCAAAATCTTAAGTCAAATTGATGCATATTTATGGCTTTATAATGATGATTATGAAAGGCAGCACTCGCATATTGAACACAAATGCTTTTATGCTATATGCTATTTTGACTCCTTTGTGACCGTTTATCATTTAAGAGTGGCCCATCGTCGGCTTCTACCCCTTTGTAGATGCTACGCAAGGTGTTTCCATAGTAACAACACAACCCTTAGCCGACGTCTCGGTGCCCGGAGGCGGTTGTGTTAGTGGAGACGAGACAATCAGATAACTAGGCTTTATAACTCTCACTTAGTCATAGGAGCTTAAAGTTTGGGATGCCCGTTACTAGCCCCCGGTTAGTGTTCGGCGTCAGCCGAGGTCAAGCCATTAACACTTCAGCCAATTCTATGAAAGGCCACCGGGTTAACCTCTATTGGTCTGTAGTTTGACAGAGTCATCGGATCGCTGACCAGTTTGCGCTCATTGTGACAATCAGTTTTTGGCTTTTTGCACTGAGGTACTTGACCAATTAAATCGGAAGTACAGTCGCAGTGGTTCTCCCTTTGCACACCTAGCCGAACAAAGCGGAATGTAGGAGGCAATCACAGGAGCTGGGCAACCCAACTATTGACCGAAGACACAATTCGAATCTGATGCAGATAAAGCAATATCCGAGAATGTTTTGCCGAGGACTGCTCGGAGTACCTTGGCTTTTGGTGGGTTCAGCTCTAGTCGAAGTCCCCCGTTGATATTGCCAATACTTTAAAGGCATCCGATGTTTTACTACGAGAGCTATGCTGGAGACACAAAGTATCCCCCGAGACTCAGGTTGGGTGCGGCCGACCAACCTGAGGATCAAATCTCCTCGGGAACTAGTCCAGATGTCATGTGCATTTCGCCAACGCCGAGGTGTAAGTCGGCAGGAAAGATACCGAGCCGTGGGTCGAAAAAGATCTCCCGAGCTGAATTATTACGCAGGACACCTCGGTCATGAGGATGTCCCGCCTACTAAAAAAACATAGAAATAGCTTAAAAGTGCTATAAGCTCGAAAAGCCAAAAAACATATGTAAAAACTTTAACGTCCGAAGTAAATCAAGTTTCTTGGTGCCAATCTGAAAATTGGTCTTAAAGTTAATATGTGCTTCGGTCGTGCTTTAACATGATACATACGATCTCCAGACTTCAAGCGGGCCAGCCTTCGGCTTCAACCTCCTATCCCGAAGGTGGAGTGCTTCTCAGGCCAGTTTAGCAAACTAAACTAGAACGGCTTTAGAGAGATACCAGGCCACCCAACTATTGACCAAACACTCGTGTCGGAAAAAGGAGTAGCAGAAAAAGACTTTGCAACGACCAAGAAGAAAACAACATTTATTATAAAATGGCTCAGATAAATTTAAGAGCCCCCAGTTAACATGGAAAAAATAAGTAATTTTAACAAACAACGCTACTAACAAGCTAAGTTTTTAACAAACAACTTTTTTGTTTAACACAAGTATAATGCTAGGTTGAACCGAGGAATTAACGATTGAAAAAAGGTTGAGCATGAAAGCGACTTAGCTGGTTAAGGTGCTCGGTGTCACGTGTGCTGAGCTTGCAGCGGGTCAAGGTCCCAGCCCCCAAGCCAGTCACGAGGTAGCCGACGAAGAGCTCGGTTTGATGAAGTGACAACACAACACTTCCGAAGGGCCGAGGAGAAACCCCCGGTCCAGCCGAGGAGACGGAGTAGTTCGACACCGTGATGGTGAAGCCCCCACGTCAATCGACCATGTCGACGACACAATTTGGTTGATGGAGCCGGGACGACGATGTAGGCACGCCAAGGTGACCGCATGACACAGCCAAAGTCGATGACCTGTGCCCACAATATAGTGCAAGCCAAGAGTAATAACAACTAAAGTTAATAATATATTAAAAAAATTATTCTACTTAGTTAATTTAAGTGAAGCAAATAATTAAAGGAATATGGCCTGGGCGCCGAGGTGCCTGAGCAAAGAGCCCCGTTTGACGAAGTGGCGACGCTGCACGGTCGATGTGGCGAGACGAAGTCCTCGGTCCAGCTAACATGACGAAGCTGGTCGGCCGGTGACGCCGAAGTCCCCGGAGTTCGTTGACGAAGAGATGATGAAGATCCCGGTCCAGCCGAGGTGACGAAGCAAATTGGCGCATAGGACGTCGACTTAATCAAGTGATGGCGCGGTGATGCCGACATGCCTGATCCGTGCGATCCCTGGGGTGATGCTTTGGACTTAGTAATCCAAACTGTTGGTCGGCCGGCCGAGATAACAATGAAGTTTGTTTGTTCTTTATATATCTACACGCATAAGACGGTGGAAAACCGAAGCGAAAAATTTCTTTGCACAATTAATTCACACCAAATAAATTAATTGAAAAATATGGCCTGAACACAGAGGTCGGTCGAGGCAGGACGACGACGTTGGCTCGCCGAGGTAGCGGCGTCGCGTAGTCGAGGTTGGTTATGAGGCGCGAAGTCAATGTTGACATAGGTCGGTAATCCGCAAGAAGCTGGCCGGACAGATGTCATACACAAA
The DNA here is from genome assembly GCA_039707655.1 of Elymus sibiricus. NCBI lineage: Eukaryota > Viridiplantae > Streptophyta > Magnoliopsida > Poales > Poaceae > Elymus > Elymus sibiricus. The sequence continues at coordinate 210,443,221 of CM077665.1, read as the reverse complement.
AATTGGTAGAGTATCTCTGCAAAAATAATGCAGTAGAAAACAACAAAAGAACATTCTGCCCAAAATAGATGTGTATTGTAAATGAATAGCTAGGAAAAATTACACCTGGCATTATCCTACGTGGTTGAGGCGGACCGAACACCAAGCCTTTATGCATCATGTAGAAATTGGAGATCGACGTAGATTCGGCAATTCTTGTACATGAGCAAAATCGATTAAGCCAGTTCGACCTTCGTGGGGAGTTTGCAACATCAGTTGACGGAAAAAAGCAAAAATTAAATATTAGAATCAGTCTTCACGCATGTGAACAAGCAAAGCAGGATGCACTATTTATTGATTGGACCTCGGAATCCATGCTTGTGCAGTTATGCCTGAATTAAAAGTACTACTCCTGACGGAGCAATAGTTGACAAATTCATTACAAGATTAATTCTAAAAAGACAATTTAATTTACTTCCCTGGAGGTCCATGTGAGGAAGAACTAGCAGGATTTTGGTTGAACCCATGTTGTCCCGATGGCCGGCCGCCAGACATCCTGTCACCGCCGCTCGAAGTGCAAGTCATCATCTGGCGTCAATAAATCCTTGCATGCCTCCTGCCACAAAAGCCTGCTGTAGACCTATCCACACAATGCTTTCGGGGTGGATCCTTTGAATAAATCGCTCGTCGGTCGTACACGAGCATCGTCTAGAACTTTTTAACAAGCTCGATCTGCAAAAACAAATAACACAGGATAGCGAACATATTTTTGCAAACAAATCGATCTACGCAAAACAAAATAAAACCCTAACACCTGATTCGGCATCGCTTGAAGATCCCATCGCACCACGACGACACCTAGCAGGCTCTCAATGAAAGCACCAATGTCGGTGTCAAAACCGGCGGATCTCGGGTAGGGGGTCCCGAGCTGTGAATCTAGGATCGATGGTAACAAAGGGACGAAGGAGACGATGTTTACCCAGGTTCGGGCCCTCCTATGGAGGTAAAACCCTATGTCCTGCTCGATTATATTGATGGTATGAAGGTTACAGAGTTGATCTACCTCGAGATCGACTAGCTAAACCCTAGATGAGTTTCTCTGCCCTACAGTCTAAAACCCTCCCGGTTTATATAGACACCGGAGGGTTCCTAGGGTTTACACATGACACGTCACCTGCCGGGGATGGAGATGTCCATTCCCCCATCCTAACTTGGAGTACACGACGCGCCTTCGGGACTCCCTTCTAGAATACCGGGTCTCGATGTATTCGGCCCCTCCTGCAATAGTTAGAGTGCGGTCCACCAAGCCGGCCCATTGAGAGACAGGCCAGCGGCCCGAGGACCCCTTAGTCCAGGACTCCCTCACCTGTCACATAAAATTCCTTCAACCCTGCATTTTCGTCAGTGATACTTGTGGTATCCTCAGATGAGGAATTTGTGACCACGGAAATAGTTGAAGAATTTGCATTAATAGAAGCATTTGAACTTTCAGGTGAAGAATGAGCAGTTTCACATTCGATGCATTTCAAGCAAGGTGGAACAAAATATTCTTGAGCGGTACTGATCTATTGAGCAAGCAAGGAGTCATTATCCCTTTGAAGATCTTCATGAGACACCCTTAGATTCTCATGAGACACCCTTCGTTTCTCAAGATCTTGCTTCTCATGATCGACTAAGAGGGCATCATGATGACTTTGAAGGTTATCAAACTTAGACTGAAGACTTTGCAGTCCCTTTGTCAGAGTTTGAGTGGGATCCATTTCCTCATTCAACAGGTCATCGCTTTTGTCTAGCAGTTTCTGAAGCTTTTCAATGGCACTTTGTTGTTTCGTAGCAATATTAGCAAGTTTGGAATAGCTATGTGTCATGTAATCCTCATATTCACCATCACTTGATTCAGAGGAGGAATTGTGTTTGAGTACCTTGGCACCTTTTGCCATGAAGCAATAGGTGGGAGCATAGTCGTCGTTGCTGACGTCAGAGTCGTTGGAGTTGCCATTTTCCTCATCGTTGAAGATGGACTTGCTGACAAAAGTAGTAGCGAGAGCAAGACTCGTCACACTAGAGTCCGACTCCTCCTCGGATTCCTCCTCTTCCTCATGTTCTTCAGATTCTTCCTCATAATCTATTTCCTTGCCAATAAGTGCCCGAGCCTTCCTCAAGTTGTTCTTTCTGTGTGATGAGGACTTTGAAGATGAGGACTTTGAGGACTTTGAAGATTTCTTCTTTCTCTTCGAGTCATCAGAACAGTCATCCTTGTATTTCTTCTTCTTTTATTCTTTTTCCAATAGAGGACAGTCAGCAATATAGTGGCCAGATTTGTTGCATTTGTGACAGCTTCTCTTCTTGTAGTCGTTTGATGAAGATTCTGAGTTCTTCATGCCACTTCTTGATGATTTTCTGAACCGACCTCTCCTTGAGAAATTCTGGAATTTCCTCACGAGCATTGCTAGCTCCTGACTCAGTTCTTCAGGATCACCAAGGCTACTATCAGATTCTTCATCTTCAGATGAGGAAATTGCCTTGGCCTTCAAAGCACGAGATCTTCCATAACTTGGTTGGTAGAGGTCTCTCTTCTCACCTTGTTGGAATTCATGAGTATTGAGTCTCTCAAGAATATCAGCAGGATCTAGTGACTTGTAGTCTCCACGTTCTTGGATCATCAAAGCAAGTGTATCGAATGAGGAATCAAGAAATCTCAGCAGTTTCTTCACCACCTTATGGTCGGTGATGTCAGTGGCACCAAGAGCCTGTAGCTCATTGGAGATATCAGTGAGGCGATCGAAAGTTTGCTGCACCTTTTCGTTCTCGAGTCTTTTGAAGCGGTTGAAGAGATTGGGAAGAACATCAACTCGAGAATCACGTTGAGTTGAAATGCCTTCATTGACTTTGGACAGCCTATCCCAGATAAGTTTAGCAGTCTCCAGAGCACTCACTCTGCCATACTGACCTTTGCTCAGATGGCCACATATGATATTCTTCGCTTGAGAGTCGAGTTGCTTGAATCTCTTCACATCAGCAGCGTTGATAGTGGGAGTGACAAAGGGAACACCATTTTCCACAACATAGAAGAGATCGTTGTCCATTGCCTCAACATGCATGCGCATCTTGTTCTTCCAGTAGGGGTAGTCCGTCCCATCAAAGGTAGGACACCCAGCTGAGACCTTGATCATGCCTGCAGTCGACATAACTAAAAATCCAGGTGGTTAAACCAAAATCACATAGAACAAGGGAGTACCTTGCTCTAATACCAATTGAAAGTGCGTTATATCGACTAGAGGGGGGCTGAATAGGCGATTTTTACAAATTCGTCACTGAGGAATTACTAGATGAGGAATTTGCTAAGTGACGAAATACTAGCAGCGGAATAAGTACTCAAGTGCATGCGAAACATAGCAGTAGCATAGTCATCATGATGAAATGAAACATACATAGAGCATAAGTAGCGTGAACAGGATAAGCAGGCTGAAGATAAAGTGATTGAAGAATTTGAGATGAGGAAATTGAGAAAGTCTTCAGTCAAATTCTTCAAACATTAACGATCAGATTCATCAACAAATACTTCCAGGAAATGAAGGGGTTGAGGAAACAGAACCAGGTGCTCGATGAAGACAGTGATTTGATGACCCAGTTCCAACTGATGTGACAGTCGTACGTCTGGTTCGGAGCGGCTTGGTATTTAAACTGAAAGACACACAGTCCCAGGACACACAGTCCTTACCGTATTCTCCTTGAGCTAAGGTTATACAGACCTCGCCCAACACTCGTGGTAAGTCTTCAAGGTAGACTTCCAAACCCTCACAAACTCGGTCACCCGGCGATCCACAATTTAGTGCTGGATGCTCTAGACCATGACGCCTAACCATCTGGAAGATACACAATGTTCAAAGGTAAAAAGCGTCGGTTCCACACAGGAACAATCTCTTCAGTGATGCTCAATCACTTTGGGTTTTGGTGGTTTGGGTTTTGGGGTTTTTCCTCACTAATGATTTTCTCTCAAAGTCCTCGAGGAATGGCTTGCTCTCAAATGACAAGTGTCAAGTTCTCTCTCGGAGCAGCCAACCATCTATCGGTTGTGGGGGGCGGCTATTTATAGCCAGGGGCAACCCGACATGATAAGACATAAATGCCCCCCAATGATATGACCGTTAGGTGGATAGAATATCTGGACAGCTGGCGCAAAGCAAAGCAACGGTCAGAATTTGAACTGTCAAATTCCTCAGGGCTTATCATATTCCTCACTTGTACGCAATTCGCACTGGCGAAATCCTAACTCCTCAGTCAGACCAATTTCCTCAGAGACCAATTTCCTCAAAGTCTTCACCAAAGTCTTCAGCTGAAGACATTCATTTTTAGGGGTCGATATTCTTCGAATATACCAAACTCCTCATCGACTTATAGAACTTGTGTACACTCACAAACATATTAGTCCCTTAACCTATAAGTCTTCAATACACCAAAATCACTGAGGGGCACTAGATGCACTTACATTTCCAGACATCCAATCCAAGATCCATGTGTTAACATTAGAAGCTTCACCAGAGATGTGCATGGTTGCATAGAATTGAAGAATTAGCTCTTCATTTCAATCGCAGACATCAGCACAGAGTGGAAGAAGTTCAACGTCATGAAGAACTGTAAGCACTGGAGTGAAGCATGGGATGGATTCCATATCCACATGAGGAATTTGATGATGCTGGAAGACTTTGTCCTTGTCAAACAGCACATCAGCATGGAAGTTCAGCTGAGCTGGAGTTCAGAACCTTGAGCGACCAACTATTGCTGAGTCATAAGGATTTGGTCCCGTGAAGAATATGTGCTCATTGAGGAAATTCGTCTTGATGAATTTGGGGCGCTTAGATCCTTTGAATGGCAGCTTTGGCTTAAGCTGAAGATTTGTCTTGAAGAGGCCCACAATCTCCTTTGGCATAACAACAATTTCTTCAGGTTGAGGAATATGTGCAGCAGTCTCGTGAGGCACATTCTAGACAGGAATTTCATCAGCTGATGCAGCTAGAATATCTACAGGAACAGTCATGAGGGGAGTGGACACACCATCAGACCTTGTTTTAGTTTCTTCAGTCTGGGCAGGCGGCTAAGGAATCTGTGTGAGAGGAGTGGTCATTGGAGAGTTGGGGTGAGCAGCCTCCCAATATTCATCATTGATAAGAGGAGTGGTGCTTCCAATATCCACATCCTCATCCATTTCTTCAACACCAGCCTCTTCAGCAGTTAACTGAGGCTGGGGCGATGATACCTGAGGGGTTGAAGTATTTTCTTCCACTTCTATTTCTTCATCAATCTGCTCTGAGGAAGCAGCAGAGTGATTATCTTCATCTTCAACCCATGGGATGACATAGTCTTCAACAAATGAAACTATTTCATAGGCTGGGACTGATGAGATAGGAATATCATCAATTGGTTCGGTTGAAGAACTTGGCAAAGTCTTCAATTTCTTGGGAGCTGAAGACTCTGTAGAAGTTGATGCTTTCCTTTTCTTTGCGGCAACCTTCTCCGCAGCCTTTGTTTTCTTCACTTCTGATGCAGAAGGAAGTGTGACTTTCTTCACCCTTGAAGACTTTGCTTGAGGAGCATGGGGTGACGGTGGTGCATTTTCTTCAGGCACGACTGATGCAGTCGCCCTAGCAGTTTCTTCAGGCGCAACATTGGGAGTTGCCCTGACAATTTCTTCAGCAGCATGAATTTCTTCAGCTGCACTTGCAGTTTCTTCAGTAGGCTAAGCAGAGGAGCTAGCCCGAGGAATTTGCGATTGCGATCTCGCTTCAACCCTTGAGTTGTGATCCTTGATGGCTTTATTAGCCAGTTTGACGAATCTGACCTTGGCGCCTTTCCATTCTGCATATTAACGGTCAAATTCATCACTGAGGCCTTTGATGTCCTTTTGGACAGAGACAATTTGATCAGGCGTCAGATTAAGAACATTGTTCTTCATGAAGCGCTCTTTCTTGAGCTGTGCCTTCTTGGCCTTTCTGGCTTTTTCATACTTCCATTTTTCTTCACCAATGAAAGTTGTGAGGACATGGCTTGGACCGGGAGGTAGATTCAAATCATCAATCGGAGTGTTAGGGTCCTGGTGCCAAATGTCGATGAAATTGAGCACAGTCTTTGGGTCCAACGAGAGAGGAATTTGAGTGCCCTTAGCCTGAGCCACTCTCTCTTGCTTATTTCTAACAATTTCTGCAAGTTCCTCATCACTTGCTTCATCATCCTCAGACCCTGAGGGAATATTGAAGACCACTTGCTTCTTGTGAGGAGTTGGCCTTTTGCCTCGTCCTACTGTTGCCTTCATTTTCAGCAAAGTAGGACTGCTTGAAGAATGTGCCTGGGCTAATGAAGTTGCAGATGCCCCTGAAGAAATTGAAAAGCCATTAGTCCTCTGACAAGATGCTAGATGCACGGGTGTTGAGGACTTGGCAGCAGCTGCTGAAGATTGTGCAGCTACTAAGGACATTGCAGGAGCCCTTGATGATTTTGCAGAAGGCATTTGCTGTGAGGAACTTGGCCGTGAGTGCATTTGGCTTGAAGATTTTGGCTTTGAGCCTGATTTCTTCATCATGGTTTTCTTCAGAGCAGGCGCACTAGTAGAGGCAGCAGCAGCAGAGTCCTCATTGAATTGCCTCACAGCTTCTTTGGAAATCCTTTGAAGCTTTCTCTTATATTTTGCCCATTCTTCAGAAAAATCCTCACCTCTCATGAGGCTAGTGGGATCTGCCGCCTGGTTATTTGCCAATGGAAGTCTTCGGCAAGGTGGTTTTAGTGCAAATTTCTTCATGTATTTTGGAGTGACATAGCGATATTCTCTCCATTCCTTCATCCATCTCCTTTCAATCCTTTGAATGCGTATTTTACACTTCTCTTTGTTTTCTTTCCCATAGATTTCCTCATCAGGTGTGCAATACTCATGATAATATCCTCAGGGATCTCAAATCCAGTGTTGGATGCAGGTTTCTTTCCTCCTTTCTGAGGTCTTTTCCCATCTGCCATTTTCTTCAGCTGAGGATTATGAACTGTTGAAGTTTCTGACGAAGTATGCAACTTTTCTTCAAGGAATGCTACAAATGAGTTAAGTTGATGAGAACCTAGAGATTCATCAGCTGACATTTGTACCTGTGAATAGAGTATAGGTGCGAAGAATTTGTAGAGGTCATATGCGTTCTCCCAATATGTTGCAAAAGTATCAAGTTTTGAGGAATTTGACCATAGATGACTTGAAGAATTTCACTAAGTGTACTTGACTTAGGTTCGAGAGTTGTGCAGATTTGAAGATCCACACAATTGAGGAATCTTGAAGAAAATCATGACTTAGCGAAATAAATCAAGAGAAGGAATTTATTGGTTGCTTATGAGATGGATTGCTGAAGAATAAACACCTTTTGAGGATTTTCTGAAAATCACCGGGATCAAAAATGGCAATAAAACTAGATTTTATTCACCGTATGCGATGAACACGACGAACAGAGAAGTGAAGAGAAGGAGTTTGTCAGTCCAGATCTTCCACGCCCTAGCTTGGCACAGGGAGACAGCTACAGCGGCGGCGGGGTGAAGACTTCCGCAGCTGATGCGAGTACGACGACGACGACGTTGAGGCAGTGAAGCTCTTCCTCTCCGGCGACGTTGAAGTTAGCGGCGGCGCTAGGGAGAGATGGGAGTGAGGAGTAACCCGAGCAAGTGGAAGGGAGGGGGTATTTATAGCGGCAGTAAAAACCAACTGGTCCGATAGTTTTGGACCAGTATACCCCTGACCCTTGCTATCCACGTGACATGTGTCACCCACATACTGTGTAGTGGAGATAGTGGGGGATCATGGGTTATCCAGTCATGGGAATCAGAACGGTTTGAGCGGCAATCGCCAAAAATTGATATTGAATATTTTAAAGTTCCGTTCGCAAATTCTTCCGCTGTCAAGGACACATTGAAGACTTTGAACGGGTTTCAAAGTAGAACGCATTTGAAGAATTTGTGAACAGATTAGGTTGAGCTTAACATAGAGGGGGGACGGGTCCGATCACATTCATTTAGAAGAAAATCAACTTGAAGAATTAGCTATAAGTGAATGTTGTTGACGACACTGAAAAAGCTCATATATATATATATATATATATATATATATATATATATATATATAGTCAATGAATAACTCAAGTTGTAAGTTTGAAGAATTTGAAGATCTTTGAAGATTTTGCAAACTTGAAGAATTAGAAAATTTGAAGAATTTGCAAAATGAGGAAAAACTCAAACATGAGGAATTTCAACTGTGGTTGGTGGCGTGACCCACCGTATAAGAATGATGATTTCAGACACCACGCACAATTGTCGTAGGGTTCTCAAAATCAAATTCTTCATTGATTTCTTCACACTTAGAGTGTTAGTCTTCATTGATTGAAGAAAAAGTTACTTCGTGTGTTGCACATCAAGGTCATCAATTTTGCATAAGTGTTAGGATGTGTGTCCTTCCAAAGAACATTCGAAGATTCTAAGATATTTAACTCACACCGCAATTTGCAAAATCTCTTCTCATCCAAGGGCTTTGTGAAGATATCAGCCATTTGTTCTTCAGTCTTCACATTGTCGAGGAAGATATCGCCCTTCATCACATGGTCACGAAGAAAATGATGACGAATCTGGATGTGCTTGGTTTTTGAGTGCTGAACTGGGTTGTGAGCAATCTTGATGGGACTCTCATTGTCGAGGAAGGGGGGAACATTCTTCACATTGATGCCATAGTCCTTGAGAGTTTGCTTCATCCATAGCAATTGAGCACAACAAGAACCAGCAGCAATGTACTCAGCTTCAGCAGTAGATAGTGACATGTAGTTCTGCTTCTTCGAGGACCAGCAGATTAAAGATCGTCCGAGGAAATTGTTGGAAATATGCCCTAGAGGCAATAATAAATTAGTTATTATCATGTTTCCTTGTTCATGGTAATCATTTATTATCCATGCTAGAATTGTATTGATCAGAAACTCAGATACATGTGTGGATACATAGACAACACCATGTCCCTAGTATACCTCTAATAGACTAGCTCGTTGATCAAAGATGGACAAGGTTTCCTAGACATGGACATGAGATGTCATTTGATAATGGGATCACATCATTAGGAGAATGATGTGATGGACAAGACCCAAACTATAAACATAGCATATGATCGTGTCAGTTTATTGCTATTGTTTTCTGCATGTCAAGTATCTGTTCCTATGACCATGATATCATGTAACTCACTGACACCAGAGGAATACCTTGTGTATATCAAACGTCCCAACGTAACTGGGTGACTATAAAGATGCTCTACAGGTTTCTCTGAGGGTGTCTGCTGAGTTGGCATGGATTGAGACTGGGATTTGTTACTCCATGTGACGGAGAGGTATCTTAGGGCCCACTCGGTAATACAACATCACAATGAGCCTTGCAAGCAAAGTGACTAACGAGTTAGCCACGAGATCATGTATTACGGAACTTGTAAAGAGACTTGCCGGTAAAGAGATTGAACTAGGTATAGACATACCGACGATCGAATCTCGGGCAAGTAACATACCGAAGAACAAAGGGAACTACATACGGGATTAACTGAATCCTTGACATAGAGGTTCAACCGATAAAGATCTTTGTAGAATATGTAGGAACCAATATGGGCATCCAGGTCCCGCTATTGGTTATTGACCGTAGAGGTGTCTCGGTCATGTCTACATAGTTCTCGAACCCGCAGGGTCTGCACACATGTTCGGTGACGTTTCGGTAGTATTGAGTTATGTATGGTGGTGACCGAAGGTTGTTCGGAGTCCCGGATGAGATCCCGGACGTCACGAGGAGCTCCGAAATGGTCCGGAGGTAAAGATTGACATATAGGAAGTCCCGTTTTGGCCACCGGAAAAGTTTTGGGTATTTCCGGTAGTGTACCGGGAGTGCCGGAGGGCCATCGGGAGGGGCCACCCACGCCAGGAGGCCACATGGGCCTGAGGGGTGGTGCACCAGCCCTTAGTGGGCTGGGCAAACCAGCCCCACAAGGCCCATGCGGCTAGGGAGGTGGGAAAGGAAAAAACCCCAAAGAGAGGGAAGGATTCCAAGTAGGATTGGAATCCTACTTGGAGTAGGATTGGAGGTGGACTGCTCCACCTCCTCCTTGGTTCGGCGGAAGCCACTAGGGGAAACCCTAGGGGCTGCCTCCTCCTCCCTGCCTCCTATATATACTAGAGGATTTTAGGGCAGCCCCAACCCTAATTGCCACCTGCTGCCCTCTTCTTCGTTTAGATCGTTTCTCCTCTAGTCTAGTTTCGGCGGTGCTTAGGTGAAGCCCTGCTGGAATAGTTCCACCACCGCCGCCGCCGCGCCGTCGTGCTGCCGGAGAACTCATCTACCTCTCCGCCCCCTCTTGCTGGATCAAGAAGGCGGAGATCGTCATCAAGCTGTATGTGTGCTGAACGCGGAGGTGCCGTCCGTTCGGTGCTAGATCGGAAGGACCGTGATTGGATCGCGGGACGGTTCGTGATTGGATTGCGAGACGGATCGTGATCGGATCGCGGGACGGCTAGCGATTTGGATCGCGAAGACGTTCGACTACATCAACCGCGTTTCTTAACGCTTCCCGCTTAGCGATCTACAAGGGTATGTAGATCCACTCTCCCTCTCGTAGATGCTCATCACCATGGATAGATCTTGCGTGTGCGTAGGAAATTTTTTGTTTCCCATGCAACCTTTCCCATCAGTGGCATCATGAGCTAGGTCTATGTGTAGATGAGATCATGAGTAGAACACAAAGGAGTTTGTGGGCGTTGATGCTCAGATTGCTTCCTCCCTTGGTCTTTTCTTGATTCAGCAGTATTGTGGGATGAAGCGGCCCGGACCAACATTACTCGTATGCTTACGAGAGACTGGCTCCATCAACTGACATGTGACTTTGTTGCATAAAGATGGCTGGCGGGTGTCTGTCTCTCCCACTTTAGTTGGATCGGATTCGACAAAGGCGGTCCTTGAGAAGGTTGAATAGCAATTTGTGTATCACCGTTGTGGTTTTTGTGTAGGTAAGAATCGGTCTTGCTTTATACCCGTAGCAGCCACGTAAAACATGCAACAACAATTAGAGGACGTCTAACTTGTTTTTGAAGGGTATGTTGTGATGTGATATGGCCAATTACATGATGAGATATATGTGATGTATGAGATGATCATGTTTTGTATAGAATATCACGACTTGCATGTCGATGAATACGACAACCGGCAGGAGCCATAGGGTTGTCTTTAATTTATTTTCGCCGTTTTTCTTTACTTTATCGCTATGAGTTAGCAATAGTCATAGAAGCAACAGTTGGCGTGACAACCTCATGGCGACACGTTGATGGAGATCATGGTGTCATGCCGGTGACGATGGAGATCATGCCGGTGCTTTGGAGATGGAGATCAAAAGCACAAGTTCATGGCCATATCATGTCACTTATGATTTGCATTTGATGTTAATCCTTTTATGCACCTTATTTTGCCTAGGACGACGGTAGCATTATAAGGTGATCCCTCACTAAAATTTCAAGATAAAATTGTGTTCTCCCCGAGTGTGCACCGTTGCGAAAGTTCGTCGTTTCGAGACACCATGTGATGATCGGGTGTGATAGACTCTACGTTCACATACAACGGGTGCAAGCCAGTGTTGCACATGGGGAACACTCGGGTTAAACTTGACGAGCCTAGCATGTACAGACATGGCCTCGGAACACAAGAGACCGAAAGGTCGAGCATGAGTCATATAGTAGAAATGATCAACATGAAGATGTTCACCATTGAAACCACCTCATCTCACGTGATGATCGGACTTGGGTTGGTGAATTTGGATCATGTGACACTCGAATGACCAAAAGGATGTCAATTTGAGTGGGAGTTCTTAAGTAATATGATTAATTGAACTCATTATCATGAACATAGTCAAAATGTCTCTGCAAATTATGTTGTAGATTACTAGCTCGCGTTGTAGCTCCCTTGAATTTTTATATGTTCCTAGAGAAATAGAATTGAAAGATGATGGTAGCAATAATGCGGACTGGGTCCGTGATCTGAGGATTGTCCTCATTGCTGCACAGAAGGCTTATGTCCTTAATGCACCGCTCGGTGCGCCACCCCCTCAAGCGTCGTCCGTAGATGTTGTGAACATCTGACAGGCACGTTCTGATGACTACTTGATAGTTCAGTGTGTCATGCATTACGGCTTAGAATTGAGGCTCCAAAACGTTTTGAACGTTATAGAACATATGAGATGTTCTAAGAGCTGATATTTGGGATTTCAAGCTTGTGCCCGTGTTGAGTGGTATGAGACCTCCAACAAGATTCTTTGCCTGCAAGATGAAGGAGAATAGCTCAGTCGGTGAGCATGTGCTCAGATTGTCTGCGTGCTACAATCGCTTGAATCGAGTGGGAGTTGATCTTCCAGATAAAATAGTGATTTATATAGTTCTCCAAGTCACTGCCACTAAGCTACTAGAGCTTCGTGGTGAACTATAAAATGCTAGGGATGGAGATGATCCCTAAGTTATTCGCGATGTTTGACACCGCGAAGGTAGAAATCAAAAAGGAGCATCAAGTGTTGATGGTTAGTAAAACCACTAGTTTCGAGAAGGGCAAGGGCAAGGAGGGAAACTTCATGGATGGCAAGCCAGTTGTTGCTCCAGTGAAGAAACCCAAGGTTGAACCCAAACCCGAGACTAAGTGCTTCTATTATGAGGAGAACGGTCGATGAAGCGGAAACAACCCTAGATACTTGGTAGATAAGAAGGCTGGCAGCATCAACAGAATTATATTTGATATACGTTTTATTCATGTGTACCTTGCTAGTACTCCTAGTAGCGCCTGGGTATTAAATGCCGGTTCAGTTGCTAATTGTTGGTAACTCAAAATATAAGCTACGGAATGAACGGAGACTAGCTAAAGGCGAGGTGACGATGTGTGTTGGAAGTGTTTCCAAGGTTGATGTGATCACCATCGCACGCTCACTCTACCTTCGGGATTAGTGATGAACCTAAATAAATGTTATTTGGTGTTTGCGTTGAGCATGAACGTGATTAGATCATGTTTATGGCAATATGGTTATTCATTTAAGTTAGAGAATAATGGTTATTCTGTTTACATGAATAATACCTTCAATGGTCATGCATCCAATGTGAATGGTTCATTGAATCTCGATCGTAGTGTTACACATGTTCATAATATTGATGCACAAGATGCAAAGTTAATAAATGATAGTACCACATACTTGTGGCACTACCGCTAAAGGTCATATTGGTGTAAAACGCATGCAGAAACTCCATGCTGATGGATCTTTGGACTCACTCGATTTCGAATCGGTTGAGACATGCGGACCATGCCTCTTGGGCAAGATGACTAGAACCCTGTTTTCCGACTTGATGGAGCGGGCAAGTCACTTGTTGGAAATGATACATGTTGATGTATGCGGTCCAATTAATGTTGAAGCGTGTGGTGGATATCGCTATTTTCTTACCTTCACTGATGATTTCAGTAGATATGGGGATATTTACTTAATGAAACACAAGTCTGAAACGTTTGAAAAGTTCAAACAAATTCAGAGTGAAGTTTGAGATCATCGTGACAAGAAGATAAAATGTCTACGATATGATCGTGGAGGTAATATCTGAGTTACGAGTTTGGTATGCAACTTAAGACAATGTGGAAATTGTTTCACAACTCACGCCACCTGGAACACCATAGTGTGATGGTGTGTCCGAACATCGTAGTCGTGCTCTATTGGATATGGTGCGTACTATGATGTCTCTTATCGTTTTGCCACTATCGTTTTGGGGTTATGTATTAGAGACAACTACATTCACTTTAAATTAGGGCACCATCTAAGTCCGTTGAGATGACACCGTATTAATTTTGGTTTGGCAGAAACCTAAGCTATCATTTCTTAGAGTTTGGGAAAGAGATGCTTATATGAAAGGACTTCATCCTGATAAAGCTCGAACCCAAAGCAGACAAATGCATCTTCATAGGATACCCTAAGGAAACAGTTGGGTATGCCTTCTATCTCAGATCCGAGGGCAAAATGTTTGTTGCTAAAGACGGGTCCTTTCTCGAGAAAGAGTTTTTCTCTTGAAAGAATTGAGTGGAGGAAAGTAGAACTTGATGAGGTTGTTGAACCATCACTTCAGTTGGATAGTAGCACGACGCAGAAAGATGTTTCTGCGACGCCTACACCAAGTGAAGAGGAAGCAAATGATGATGATCATGAAGCTTCGGATCAAGTTACTACCGAACCTCGTAGGTTGACAAGAACTCATACCGCCTCTGAGTGGTACGTCAATCCTGTCTTGGAGGTCATGTTGTTAGACAACGGTGAACCTACGAGCTATGAAGAAGCGATGGTGGGCCTGGATTCCAACAAATGGCTAGGAGCTATGAAATCCGAGAAAGGATCCATGTATGAAAACCAAGTGTGGACTTTGGTGGACTTGCCCGTTGAACGGCAGGCCGTTGAGTACAAATGGACCTTTAAGAAGAAGGCAAACACTGATGGTAAATGTCACCATTTATGAAGCTCGACTTGCCGCAAAGAAGTTTCCGACAAGTTCAAGGAGTTGACTACGATGAGACTTTCTCACCCGTAGCGATGCTAAAGTCCGTCGGAAATATGTTAGCAGTTGCTGCATTTTTCAATTATGAAATCTGGCAGATGGATGTCAAAACATCGTTTCCTTAACGGTTTCCTTGAGGAAAGGTTGTATGTGATACAACCAGAAGGTTTTGTCAGTCCTAAGGATGCTAAAAGGTGTGCAAGCTCCAGCAATCCTTCTATGGGCTGGAGCAAGCATCTCGGAGTTGGACTATACGCTTTGATAAGGTGATCAAAGTTTTTGGGTTTATACAAAGTTTATGAGAAACTTGTATATACAAGAAAGTGAGTGGGAGCACTATAGAATTTCTGATAAGTATATGTGGTTGACATATTGTTGATCGGAAATGATGTAGAATTTCTGGAAAGCATAAATGGTTGTTGGAAAAGAGTTTTTCAAAGGAAGACCTGGATAAAGCTACTTAAATGTTGGGCACCAAGATCTATGGAGATAGATCAAGACGCTTGATGAGACTTTCAATGAGTACATACCTTGACAAGATTTTGAAAGAGTTCAAAATGGATCAGTCAAAGAAGGAGTTCTTGCCTGATTTGTAAGGTGTGAAGTTGAGTAAGACTCAAATCTCGACCATGGCAGAAGAAAGAGAAAGGACGAACGTCGTCCCCTATGTCTTAGCCATAGGCTCTATATACTAAGCCAAGCTGTGTACCGCACCTGTGTGTGCCTTGCCATGAGTCTGTCAAGGGGTACAAGAGTGATCCAGGAGTGGATCACTGGACAGCGGTCAAAATTATCCTTAGAAACTAGAGGACTAAGGAAATATTTCTCGATTATGGAGGTGATAAAGAGTTCATCGTAAAGGGTTACGTAGATGCAAGCTTTAACACCAATCCGGATGACTCTTAGTAGCAATCCGGATACATATAGTGGAGCAGCCATTTGGAATAGCTCCAAGTGGATCCTGGTAGCAGTATCTATAGTATGACATAAAGATTTGCAAAGTACACACGGGTCTGAATGTCATAGAACCGTTGACTAAAACCTCTTTCACATGCAAAACATGATCGAACCCCAGAACTCATTGGGTGTGATATTCATAACAATGTAAATCACATAGCGATGTGAGCTATATTATTGACTCTAGTGCAAGTGGGAGACTGTTGGAAATATGCCCTAGAGGCAATAATAAATTAGTTATTATCATATTTCCTTGTTCATGATAATCGTTTATTATCCATGCTAGAATTGTATTGATCGGAAACTCAGATACATGTGTGGATACATAGACAAGACCATGTCCCTAGTATGCCTCTAATAGACTAGCTCGATGATCAAAGATGGACAAGGTTTCCTAGCTATGGACATGAGATGTCATTTGATAACGGGATCACATCATTAGGAGAATGATGTGATGGACAAGACCCAAACTATAAACATAGCATATGATCGTGTCAGTTTATTGCTATTGTTTTCTGCATGTCAAGTATCTGTTCCTATGACCATGATATCATGTAACTCACTGACACCAGAGGAATACCTTGTGTGTATCAAATGTCCCAACGTAACTAGGTGACTATAAAGATGCTCTACAGGTTTCTCCGAGGGTGTCTGTTGACTTGGCATGGATCGAGACTGGGATTTTTTACTCTATGTGACGGAGAGGTATCTCAGGGCCCACTCCGTAATACAACATCACAATGAGCCTTGCAAGCAAAGTGACTAAAGAGTTAGCCACGGGATCTTGTATTACAGAACGAGTAAAGAGACTTGCCGGTAACGAGATTGAACTAGGAATAGAGATACCGATGATCGAATCTCGGGCAAGTAACATACCGAAGAACAATGGGAACTGCATACGGGATTAACTGAATCCTTGACATTGAGAATCAACCGATAAAGATCTTCGTAGAATATGTAGGAACCAATATGGGCATCCAGATCCCGCTATTGGTTATTGACCGTAGAGGTGTCTCGGTCATGTCTACATAGTTCTCGAACCCGCAGGGTCTGCACACTTAACGTTCGGTGACGTTTCGGTAGTATTGAGTTATGTATGGTGGTGACCGAAGGTTGTTCGGAGTCCCGGATGAGATCCTTGACGTCACTAGGAGCTCCGGAATGGTCCGGAGGTAAAGATTGATATATAGAAAGTCCCGTTTTGGCCACCGGAAAAGATTCCGGTATTTCGGGTAGTGTACCGGGAGTGCCGGAGGGCCATCGGGAGGGGCCACCCACGCCGAGAGGCCACATGGGCCTAAGGGGTGGTGCACCAGCCTTTAGTGGGCTGGGAAAACCAGCCCCACAAGGCCCATGCGGCTAGGGAGGTGGGAAAGGAAAAAACCCCAAAGAGAGGGAAGGATTCCAAGTAGGATTGGAATCCTACTTGGAGTAGGATTGGAGGTGGACTCCTCCACCTCTTCCTTGGTTCGGCGGAAGCCACTAGGGGAAACCCTAGGGGCTGCCTCATCCTCCCTCCCACCTATATATACTAGAGGATTTGAGGGCAGCCCCAACTCTAATTGCCACGTGCTTCCCTCTTCTTCCTCTAGTTTCGGCGGTGCTTAGGCGAAGCCCTGCCGGAATAGTTCCACCACTGCCGCCGCCGCGCCGTCGCGCTGCCGGAGAACGCATCTACCTCTCCGCCCCTCTTGCTGGATCAAGAAGGCGGAGATCATCATCAAGCTGTACGTGTGATGAACGCGGAGGTGCCGTCCGTTCGGCGCTAGATCGGAAGGACCATGATTGGATCGCGAGACGGTTCATGATTGGATCGCGGGACGGATCGTGATCGGATCGTGGGACGGCTAGCGATTTGGATCGCGAAGACATTCGACTACATCAACCGCATTTCTTAACGCCTCCCGCTTAGCGATCTACAAGGGTATGTAGATCCACTCTCCCTCTCGTAGATGCTCATCACCATGGATAGATCTTGCGTGTGCGTAGGAAATTTCTTGTTTCCCATGCAACGTTCCCCATCAGAAATGACAAGTGCCTGACGTTGACTTGCGGTCCACACGATCACCAGCATAATCAGAATCAGAATATCCAATGAGGTCAAGATCTGAGCCCTTGGGGTAGCATAATCCTAGTGTTGGTGTGTGAGCTAGATATCACAGAATATGTTTCACAGCCTTATGGTGTGATTCCTTCTATTTTGCTTGAAATCGGGCACACATGCAAACACTAAGCATAATATCTGGCCTAGATACACATAGATACAATAATGAACCACTCATGGAGCAATATACCTTCTAATCGAAATCTTTACCACTTTCGTCAGTGCAGAGTTGAGCCGATGTGGGCATAGGTATCTTGACGCCTTTGCAATCCTGCATGCCGAATTTCTTCAAGACATCCTTGAGGTATTTCTCTTGAGATATGAAGATGGCATTGCGTTGTTGACGAATTTGAAGCCCTAAGAAGAATTTGAGCTCTCCCATCATAGACATTTGATATTATTCACTCATCATATAGACGAATTCGTCACTGTAACGTTTGTCAGTACATCCAAAGATAATATCGTCCACATATATTTGGCACACAAATAATTCATCATCATATGATTTTGTGAAAAGAGTTGATTCAGGTGAACCGGGTTTGAAGCCTTTCTTCATGAGGAATTCCGTCAGTGTGTCATACCACGCCCGAGGGGCTTGCTTGAGGCCATAGAGGGCCTTGTTGAGTTTGAAGATTTTGTCCGGATACTTAGGATCTTCAAAACCTGGGGGTTGAGCAACATATACTTCTTCCTCAAGCTTACCATTGAGGAATGCACTTTTCACATCCATTTGATATAAGATGTTATTGTGATGGTTAGCATAAGCAAGCAATATGAGAATACATATACTTCAAAGTGAAGAATATGACATCAAATTCATCAGACTGAATTTCATCACATAGTATAGTAAGCAAAGTAATGTGAGGACGTGAGAAATGAATGATTCATTTCTTCGTGATTAGCTTGCGTCCTTTCAAGCATTTCCTCAGGTCTCCAACAAATTCATCAGACGTTCAAGTTCGTCTGGAAACCTGACCCTGCATAAGAGATTAGTTCAATTTCTTCACCACCCTCATCTGGAGGGGTGGCAAAGAGTTCATCATTCTGCGAGCTCCATATGAGAAGGGTGGCATAGAAGCTAGTGCACTTCGTTTAACAGGACGGGGGTTAGAGTACTCATATCAATATGCAGAGAAATTCTTCGAGGACTTATGAACATAATGATTTGAGGAATAATGCACATATTCATGACCCTTAGATTTTCCCTGCGAAACAGAAGCATTAGCGTGAGAATGATATAACATTTGACCATTTGAGGAATTTGGTCCATTTGAAGACTTTGGTCCATATGAGGAATTTGATCTAGGCATCCTTTTCTTCGGGGGTGGTGTCATGAGGACATTCTCATGAAGACTTTCCAAGCAGCTCTTGGGAACCCAGATTTTCCTCAGAGGGGGACCATTCCTATAGTTAGTTCCAACATATCTAGCAAATACTTCACCATTCTGATTTTTGAACAGTTTATAGTTGGAGTCAATTGACTCATCAGAGGAATATGAAGTTTCACAAGTAAAGCTAGATAAAGTAGATGGATCTACAGGAGGTCCTTTTGCAGCAACACATGAGGTTTTGGGATACTACTCAGGTTTCTAGTAGGATCCATCAGCATTGAGTTTCCTCTCAAATGCAATACCCTCTTTCCTAGTGTTCGTGTTCAGAATCTACTTTTTAAGCACATCGCAAAGGGTTTGATGCTCTTTGAGACTTTTTTATGTGCTTGTCACATACAATTCCTTCAACCCTGCATTTTCGTCAGTGATACTTGTGGTATCCTTAGATGAGGAATTTGTGACCACGGAAATAGTTGAAGAATTTGTAGCAATAGAAGCATTTGAACTTTCAGGTGAAGAATGAGTAGTTTCACATTCGATGCATTTCAAGCAAGGTGGAACAAAATCTTCCTGTGCGGTACTGATCTATTGAGCAAGCAAAGAATCATTCTCCCTTTGAAGATCTTAATGAGACACTCTTAGTTTCTCAAGATCTTGCTTTCTTTGAAGAAATTCATAAGAAAGCTTCTCATGATCGACTAAGAGGGCATCATGATGACTTTGAAGGTTATGAAACTTAGACTGAAGACTTTGAAGTCCCTTTGTCAGAGTTTGAGTGGGATCCATTTGCTCATTCAACAGGTCATCGCTTTTGTCTAGCAGTTTCTGAAGCTTTTCAATGGCTCTTTGTTGTTTAGTAGCAATATTAGCAAGTTCGGAATAGCTAGGTTTCATGTAATCCTCAAATTCACCATCACTTGATTCAGAGGAGGAATGGTGTTTGAGTACCTTGGCACCTTTTGCCATGAAGCAATAGGTGGGAGCATAGTCGTCGTTGCTGACGTCAGAGTCGTTGGAGTTGTCATTTTCCTCATCATTGAAGATAGACATGTTGACAAAAGCAGTAGCGAGAGCTAGGCTCGCCACACCAGAGTCCGACTCCTCCTTAGATTCCTCCTCTTCCTCATATTCTTCAGAATCCATTTCCTTGCCAATAAGTGCCCGAGCCTTCCTTAAGTTGTTCTTCTTGTGTGAAGAGGACTTTGAAGATGAGGACTTTGAGGATTTCTTCTTTTTCTTCGAGTCATCTGAACTGTCCTCCTTGTATTTCTTCTAGCTTGATTCTTTTTCCCAGAGAGGACAGTCACAGATAAAGTGACCAGATTTCTTGCATTTGTGGCAAGTTCTCTTCTTCTAGTCGCTTGATGAAGAATCTGATTTCTTCATGCCACTTTTTGATGATTTTCCAAACCGACCTCTCTTTGAGAACTTTTGGAATTTTCTCACGAGCATTTCAAGCTCCTGACTCAGTTCTTCAGGATCACCAAGGCCACTATCAGATTCCTCGCCTTCGGAAGAGAAAATTGTCTTAGCCTTCAAAGCACGAGATCTTTCATAGCTTGGCCCGTAGAGGTCTCTCTTCTCAACTTGTTGGAATTCATGAGTATTGAGTCTCTCAAGAATATCAGTAGGATCTAGTGACTTGTAGTCTCCACGTTCTTGGATCATGAAAGCAAGTGTATCGAATGAGGAATCAAGAGATCTCAGCAGTTTCTTCACCACCTCATGGTCGGTGATGTCAGTGGAACCAAGAGCCTGAAGCTCATTGGAGATATCTGTGAGGCGATCGAAATTTTGTTGAACGTTTTCGTTCTTGAGTCTTTTGAAGCGGTTGAAGAGATTGCGAAGAACATCAACTCGAGAGTCACGTTGAGTTGAAACACCATCATTAACTTTGGACCACCTATCCCAGATAAGCTTAGCAGTTTCCAAAGCACTCACTCTGCCATACTGACCTTTGCTCAGATGGCCACAAATGATATTCTTCGCTTGAGAGTCGAGTTGCTTGAATCTCTTCACATCTGCAGCGTTGATAGTGGGAGTGACAAAGGGAACACCATTTTTCACAACATACCAGAGATCGTTGTCAATTGCCTCAAGATGCATGCGCATCTTGTTCTTCCAGTAGGGGTAGTCCGTCCCATCGAAGGTAGGACACCCAGCTAAGACCTTGATCATGCCTGGAGTCGACATAACTAAAACTCTGGGTGGCTAAACCAAAATCACACAGAACAAGGGAGTACCATGCTCTGATATCAATTGAAAGTGTGTTATATTGACTAGAGGGGGGTGAATAGGCGATTTTTATAAATTCGTGAGTGAGGAATTACTGGTTGAGGAATTTGCTAAGTGACGAACTACTTGCAGGGAAATAAGTACTCAAGTGCATGCGAAACATAGCAGTAGCATAGTCATTATGATGAAATGAAACATACACAGAGCATAAGTAGCGTGAACAGGATAAGCAGGCAGAAGATAAAGTGACTGAAGAATTTGAGTTGTGTAAATTGAGAAAGTCTTCAATCAAATTCTTCACACAGTAACGATCAGATTCATCAACAAGTACTTCGAGGAAATGAAGGGGTTGGGGAAATAGAACCAGGAGCTCGATGAAGACAGTGATTTGATGACCCAGTTCCAACTGCTGTGACATTCGTACGTCTGGGTCGGAGCGGCTTGGTATTTAAACCAAAAGACACACAGTCCCAGGACACACAGTCCTTACCGTATTCTCCTTGAGCTAAGGTCATACAGACCTCGCCCAACACTCATGGTAAGTCTTCAGGGTAGACTTCCAAACCCTCACAAACTCAGTTACCCAGCGATCCACAATTTACTGCTGGATGCTCTAGACCATGATGCCTAACCGTATGGAAGATGCATAGTCTTCAAAGGTAACAAGCGTCAGTTCCACACAGGAACAATCTCTTCAGTGATGCTCAATCACTTTCGGTTTTAGTGGTTTGGGTTTTGGGGTTTTTCCTCAGTGATGATTTACTCTCAAAGTCCTCGAGGAATGGGTTGCTCTGAAAATGACAAGTGTCAAGTTCTCTCTCGGAGCAGCCAACCATCTATTGGTTGTGGGGGGCGGCTATTTATAGCTAGGATGCAACCCGACATGATAAGACATAAATGCCCCCCAATGATATGACCGTTAGGTGAATGAAATATCTGGGCAGCTAGCGCATGGCCCATCAACGGTCGGAATTAGAACTGTCAAATTCGTTAGGGCTTATCATATTCCTCATTTGTAGGCAATTCGCACTGGCGAAACCCTAACTCCTTAGTCAGACCAATTTCCTCAGAGACTAGAAGAACATCGTCTCTGTCACTGAAGAACTTGACTGAACTGCAAGAGATTTCCAATGGCTTCACTCAAAGGATTGGGTTGTGTTGAGGCTTTTGAGTTGAGCATCAGATGATTTTTTTTCCTTAGTATTAGCTCGGCCCCCTTTAACAGTACGGTGTTTCCTATGACTCAAAGAAGGAAATGAAACAATAAAAACAAAAGTCTTCACGCTTCATAGTCCTCGTTATTATCTTCAAGGTCACACCGAATTCTTCGGCTTCAAAGTCTTCAGGGAATACCAAAGTCTTCAGCTGAAGACATTCCTTTTTAGGGGGCGATATTCTTCGAATATACCAAACTCCTCATTGACTTATAGAGCCTGTGTACACTCACAAACATATTAGTCCCTTAACCTATAAGTCTTCAATACACCAAAATCACTAAGGGGCACTAGATGCACTTACAATTAATTACTAATATGATTGCCTTGTGAAAACCAAATTTGTAGTCTATATGTGAGAAGACAGGTCAGACCCCTCCGCCGATGCCAGTCATTACCGCAGCAGGAACGGTGAGTTTCATTTGAATGGTCATTAGTTACTAGTCTTAATATTTGAGTGTCATCATGCTAACGAGACATTTCAAATGAACTTTGGTGCAGCATAACTCCCGAGCCGCATCGCACGACCCTTCTCCAGGGCATCCTTCTCCAGGTGAAACAGGCCGAAGCAACCCCGGTGCTTCACCTTTGCGATGATGAGGATGGTTAGTTTTCTCTAGTGTTTTGCTTAACAAATGCATACTTAGCTTCGCACATGCTAGTTAGACCAAATATGTCACTTACTTGGCACATTTTCCTAAAGAAAAACATACTTAGCTAATTATCGTCCAAAATGACATAATTTAGCTTATTTACTTCATTTATGACATAATTAGCTTAGTTAGGTCAAAAATAGCATAATAACCTTGGTTAGGTCATAAATGTCATATACTTAGCTTGTTTTCCTCCAAATTGACATAATAAGCTGATGTAGCTCAAGAATAGCATAATTACCCAAGTTAGCTTAATAATGACCTAATACTTGCCCTATTTACCCAAGTTAGCTCTTTTTCTCCTTCTTCTACTCCTTCTTTTTCTTCTTCTTCTTCCTCTTCTTATTCTTCTTCTTCTTCTTCTGGTCTTCTTCTTCTTCTTTTTCTTCTTCTTTTTCCTCTTCTTCTTCTTCTAGTCTTCTTCTTCTTCTAGTCTTCTTCATCATCTTCTTCTTCTTCTTCTTCTTCTTCTTCTTCTTCTAGTCTTCTTCTTCTTGTTGTTCTTTTAGTCTTCTTCTTCTTCTAACTGTCTTAATTACTTCATTTTTTGCAGATTTGAGTACTTGGAAGCTACCATTGATGGACTGCTAGTGTTTACTTTCTGTTTCATTGATGGAAGCTAGCAGATTTGATGAACAATGTGAAACTATGTGTGTATATATGGATGAACAATGTGAAACTATGTATTTTGCTAGCCTATGTGTTCTCGTGTTAAATATTTCATGATGATGTTGGATACATGGCCAATGCCTCTTTCATGATGATGTTGGATACATGGCCTATGCCTCTTTCATGATGATGTTGGATACATGGCCTATGCCTCTTTCTGAAACTATGTATATATATCATATATGTGATGTGCAAATGCAGGGAATTAATAGCAAACAAACAAAAAAAGGGTCCATACAGGCACTTTGTCGTCTGCCAGCGGACGACAAAGCCCTTTGCCATCTGCCAGCCGACGGCAAAGGTGCCACGTGGCAGCAGCCTATGCAACCTAGGAGCACCAGGTCTGACCCAGTTGGTCACTTTGCCTCCACTGGCACATGGCAAAGATAGGCCGAGCAGATGGCAATGTTTCGTTAGGGGGTGACGTGCTGCCGCCGGAATGATGACGTCACGGGTTGATGTCAAAGTTTACCGTCCGCTGGCTGACGACAAACTACGTCGTTAGCCACCTAACGTGGCTAACATCCATACATTGTCGTCCATGGCCTTTGCCGTCAGCCAGCTGATGGTAAATCGTCGTTGTCATCCACTGTGCTCTGGCTGACAGCAAATAAGCTCATTATCGGCACCAGCTATGCCGAAACTGGCGCCGTCAGTCAGCTGATGACAAAGACCTTTGCCGTCCGTGGTATGGTCCTTTGCCGTCAGCCATGGTAGACGGCAAAGAACGTAATTCCTGTAGTGTAAAAACCTACTTATGATTACCCCCTCTCGCAAGAATCTGCAACTACGAAAGAAGAATTAAGATAACTCTAACAATAACATGAAACATGTGGATCCAAATCAGCCCCTTATGAAGCAACGTGTAAACTGGGGTTTAAGCTTCTGTCACTCTAGCAACCCATCATCTACTTGTTACTCCACAATGACTTCCCTTAGGCCCATAACATGGTGAAGTGTCATGTAGTTGACGTTCACATGACACCACTAAGAGAAGTAACAACATACATATCATCAAAATATCGAACGATTACAAACTTCACATGATTACTTATAACAAGACTTCTCCCATGTCCTCATGAACAATAGTAACTACTCACACCTCATCAAAATGTTCAATATCAGAGGAGCAATAATAATGATTAAGGATTTGAACATAATATCTTCCACCACATAATCCAACAAGCATCAACTACGAGATGTAATCAACACAACTAGTAACCCATAGGTACCAATCTGAGGTTTTGAGACAAAGATTGAATACAAGAGATGAACTAGGGTTGGATATGAGATGGTGCTGGTGAAGATGTTGATGAGTATTGGTTCTCCCATCAAGGAGTAAGCGTTGGGGATGACGATGGCCTCGATCTCCCCCCTCCCGGAGAGGAATTTCCCCGGCAGAATCTGACTGCCGAAGTGCAAAAGGGCCTCTGCCCAGGTTTCCACCTCGAGATGGCGGCACTTCGTCCTGAAAGGTTGCTTATGATTTTTTCTAGGGTAAAACACAACATATAGGAGAAGAGGGGCGTCGGGAGGCCGGCAGGGGCCCCACAAGAAATCAGGGCGCGTCCTGGGGGGCGCCCTGTTGGCCTTTGGCCAGCTGGTTGCCACCCTCTTGTATATTTTTGGCCCAAAAATTCTTAAATATTCAATAAAAATTCTCCGTGAAGTTTCAGGTCATTTGGAGTCTGGTGATGTTTCTGCCTTTTCCCCGGTTTTCAGTCCAAGATTCTAGTTTTCAGATATTTCCCTCTTTGTAATGTACCTTGCATATTGAGAGAGAAAGAGCTTGAGAATTGTATGATAATAGGGAATAATGGACAAGAATAACGTAAATATGAATAAGAAATCATGATGCAGAATTGACGTATCAACTCCCCCAAGCTTAGACCTCGCTTGTCCTCAAGCGCAAGCCGAGCTCGAGAATAATGACCACATAATTTGAGAGAGTGGTGTCGATAAAAACAGAATACGGACACGAGAGCATCATGAATATCCATATAGCAGCAAACTTTTCTTCATATAACTTCTCATAAACAAGAAAAGATCTATTAACAATTATCGAAGTATGAAGCATAAACCTTATTGACAACCAACAAACGCTGCTTTTAGTCATGGAGATAATCATAATTCATCATATTTAAGAGAAGAGTCTATATAAGAACTTTCATTTTAGCAACCCACATACTCAACTATCATTTAGTCATCTATGATGGTTGATACTCATTGCATATTTTTGGAGCTAATGTTTGTCGGCGTTCTGGGAACGGGGCTACCCAGACCTACCTGCCTGCGGCCCCGGGCATGGCCCACTTCGTCAACCAAACACGGCCGGGCGTGGCCCCACTCAAGACAAGGCCCTTGCGAGGGCCCTAGGCTCGCGAGGAGGAGCAGCGGCAAGACCGGCAAGGAATAGGCCTCCCCAGGACCCCTCCGGACTGGCGGAGGTTTCTATGCAGGGCCCGACCTCAGGAGTCAAAGGTGACGCAAGGAAGGACATGCGGGCACCAGCACGCCAGACGGAGCAGTTTCCTCTTTGCTGCAAAGGGAGCAAGGACGTACGCGGGTTCCCAAAGCACCCGCCAAAGGTTTCCATTCTGGTGCAACAAGACCACGACCACGAGCCCCGCAAGACGGATGTCATCGCCGAGCCCACCGCTGCATCATCGACAGCAACTTTGCAGGCGAAGACCACCTTTGGACAGGGCGGACATGTACTCCTGTCCCCCTTCAAAATTGGCCGTTGTGGGATCCTTTCCCGCCATTGCGATAAGGGAAGAGGACCTGGGCCACCTTTATAAATAGAGGCGAGGCCACACCGTAGGGGGATGGGGGGACGAGGCGAGTCACTCATCCACCACCAGCCCGACAGAAGGCCAAGAACACCTCAGGAGCGCCTTCACGAGGCTCCGAAACACTGTACAAGTTCATCCACTAAACCTCCACGAGGGGCAATCGACCAAAGCAGGAGTAGGGTATTACGCTTCGCATCGGCCCGAACCTGGGTAAACCACCGTGTTCATCTTCTTCCTCGTCATCGTGCGAGTTCTTCGTTGTGTTCATCGAGTAGCGAGCTAGGTTGGGTGAGGCTGCAGGGGATCTTCGCACACGCCCCTGTGTTCGAATCTTAGGGGTTTTGCGGAGCCCAAAATCCGACATTTGGCGCGCCAGGTAGGGGGCGTGTCAGGGTCTCCTACGAGCTTCGCCCTACCCATGCTTCACTGCTCCGATGGCCGGCGCTCAACAGGCTTCCCCCCGCCGTAGCGGGTCAGCTTCCGCTGACCCCGCCGCTGCCGCCGGAGGCCCACGCCCCGGCGGCATGGTACTGGGCGGTCAGTATCAGGCCACCAGCATCGCCTCCCGCACCGCCCAAACACACGGCAGGCGGGCGGCGCCCTCGGCACCAACGACGCGCCGCACCTACGTAGGGGACCTCGACGCGCACGATGCGCTACTGCTGGCAAGCGAGATGCTCCGCCACTGCCCAACGCATGGGGGCTTCGATGCATGGGCCGACCACATCACGGAGCTGGTCACCGTCGCACAAAGGGGCGTGGCCCCTCACTCTTCCTCGAGGCTGCAGGCGTCAAGCGCTGGGGGCTCGTCTGCCGCGCCCGTTCCCCAGCCCGCTGGCGGTTTGATCCCTCCGGCACCGGGCGGGCCCGAGCGAGGCCCGCCGCACGCTGTGCTCCTTCTAGTCCGAATCCCAGTGACCAGTTTTGGGGCGCAGCCCGGCCACGACGACCAAGCGCACAGAGGAAACGATGGGGCGCCCCGCGTGCACAACAATGCGCGCCTCCATGACCCGGTGGACCCTCAACAGCCTGGGTTGACCAGGCGGGAGTGCGCCATCCGGCGCAGTGAGCAAGCGGCGTTGGCGTCCGGACAAGCAGGCAACAATGGCGGAGGCGCATCAAGTCACCAAGGGAGCAATCCACACCAGGAGACACACGGCCCACCCAAGGGCGGTGGCAGAGTTAAGCAACTCCGCTCGGAGGCCCGTCACAGGAGAGTCTGCGAGCGACGCGCGCGGGGCGGCTTCCCGCCGCCGCCAGGAGGGACCGTCCCCGGAGCCCCACCGGACGGCTCAGGAGGAGGGCCAAGCCCTTATGTGGAGCCCTATGTACCATGCTACGTCGTACCTCCTGACGGTGAGATGGACCAGGCGCTCGTCGCAGGCGCCAGCACTCCCTGAGAGTAAGGAACACCCTGGGCGTCCTCCCCGAGCCGGGCCTGGCGGCTTCCGCCGACGGAGCACTGGGCCTGGACGGCGCGAGCGGGAGGGCGCCCCCGGGCCCGCGGGGCGCGGCGCAAGACGGCGCCCCCACGGGCGAGCGACGCCGGACCAAGCCCCAGGGCCTCTGGAGCAATGGCCTGGGGGGAGCAGCAAGACGCAAACAGCGCGGGCCACCCGCGGCAAATGCAGCGCCGGCACGGGCTCGGGAGGCTGGGCCTCACGAGGTCCTCAGGACGTTGTCCGGCCGGCACACGGACGCTTCACGAGGCGGCTTCATTGACAAAATACCCTTATGGCTGCGCTGGATGCATCGTGCTCATGTTTGGGCCTCGGGAGTGCAATCATGTGGTCGCCCGGGGAACGATGCATTCGGGTTAGGGTCATAAGGGCGCGCAACCGAGCAGAAATACACGGGATGGTTCTTGACAGGGGTGGGGGCCACCAAGCCACGCGCCTGGGGGCTTGCCCAGCTATCTACGGCCGTGACACTCTCACATAATAATGAGTGGGCTATATACGCCCGGAGCCCCCCGAGGACGCGTAGGGGTTCCTTCCCACGCAATGTGGAAGCAACAGCTCCGCGCTGGCGGAGAAGACAACACTGCCCTCCAATGGCTATGCCCATGCAACGTGGATGCCCTATGCTCAGCGCTGGGGGAAGACGAAGACTAGCGTAGGGGCCGGACGTGGTAGTTGCTTGTTTCTTTCTGGAGTTCGAGTTGCCATTTTTTTTGGAAAGAAGTTTGAGGATTTCGAAAATCTATATTTAAAAAAAAGGGCCGGGGATTTTTCTCTCTACGTTCTCTCTGGTTACCAATCTTGAATTCTCTCTTTCTGAATGGAGTTTCTCAAGGAGCCAAACGCTCAGCACCACCCCGAGGCACCTAGGGGCTGGATCATGAGGCTTTGTCGCCTCAGGGGCACGCATCTTTCAGCTGTCGACCCCCGCTCGGGGGCTCCGACCGCAGCACGTCACCGCGGCATGTAGCCTCGGGAGGCCCCAGGGCCTCCTGAGGTAGCATCCGGAAGGACGGAATGGGGGATCGCTCGAGCGTCAAAGGGGGCTCCTCAGCAGCGCGCCTCAGGAGCCTTACCGGTCATATAGCCACTCGCCCCCCTTGATGTCGTCCTTGGTTATCCGGTCGGCACCAAGGGTGTCGGGGCCTAACCCCGTAGCTGCGTCCTTGGTTATCCGGTCGTATGCAACGGTGGTTGGGAAATGCGCGGGACTGGGACTTGCCGACGTAGAGTGGTTTGAGCGTTAAAGGGGGCTCCTGAGCAGCACGCCTCAGGAGCCTTACCGGTCATATAGCCACTCGCCCCCCTTGATGTCGTCCTTGGTTATCCGGTCGGCACCAAGGGTGTCAGGGCCTGACCCCATAGCTGCATCCTTGGTTATCCGGTCGTATGCAACGGTGGTCGGGAAATGTGCGGGACTGGGGCCTGCAGACGCAGAGTGCCGAAAGGGCCCCCAAACCGTCCAACAAGCGAGGAGGAAGCGTCCCAGATGGAGCCGCGGGCTATCTGGACAGCCCAGCCGCACCGCACGACGCATGAGGTCGCCACCGCCACGCAAGCTAAGTATACTGCCGAACCAAGCAAAAGCCTCCAGGCCTAATAACGACCCGAGAACGGGGTAAGAATTATGCGCACTTATGTAAAGATGCAGGTACTACGGGCTACCATGCGCGGCTACCGAGAGCCTTGAGGATTGGGGCGGTATGGAAAAAACGGCGCAAAGGAGGGACTCGACCACGATGAGCCACAAGGCCCAGGACCCGGTGGGAGGTGGCAGCTGCGGATCGCCCCTCAGGAGGGAGGGCTTAGCGAGGGCCCAGCCGGTTGCCGTCGCCAGGACGCATCGGTGGTGGCGCCGAGCCCCGCGAGGGGAAGCTAGGACGCGGTAAAGCGAGTGCGCGATCAACAACTCAAGGAAGAAAAACAAGGAGGCGAAGGTAACACGCAAAAGATTAACGCCCAACAGGGCAGGGTCCTTCTTGAGATATTACAGGCACCGAAGAAAAAGAAGACAGGGGATGCTTAGGGGGAGAAGCCGCCGTCGCCACCCGCGCCGCCGGCCGCCTCGGGGTCGGAGTCGTCCTCCCTGCTGGAGGCGGGCACCTGGATGAACTGCTCCACCAGGGCCTCCACGTGCGGGCGCACCTCGTCCCGAAGGACCGCTGGAGTCCGTTAGGCACCAGCTCCCCGATGCGCCATAGGTCGACCTGGGGGGCGATGCGGCGCAGGTTGGAGAAGACAAGCAACAGGGCAAGGTCCAGGAGGTCGCGCGCATCGGACTCGCTATCCGCGTTCACGCGGGAGACGCCGGTCTCCAGCGCCTCCACCACCTTCCGGAAGAAGTCAAGGTAGCCCCCATCGCCGCGCACGTTCGGCAGCGCAGGGGCGTCCCCAACAAACCGGTTCACCGCGCCAGCCGCGCGACCGACGATGTCCAGGAACTGCTTTGCGCGTTGGGATTCCAGCAGCCTGGCATGCGCCGCCTCGTCTTGGGCGGCCTGCACGGCGTTGGCCGCCACCTGGACCTGGGTCTGGAGGGACGCCAGCTCCGCCCGGGCTTCCGCCTCACCCCTGAGGGCGGCCTGGAAGGCGGCATCGGCGGTCGCCAGCTGGGCCCGCAGCGCGTCCACCTCCTCCTGGAGCTCACCAAGCTTGCGCTTCTTGGCCGCGAGCGCCCTGAAAGGAGGAGGGAATCAATTCCGGAGCATAAAACAAGATGACTAATGAGGAGGGAGGCGGCGCAATACTCACTCGTCGACCATGGCCCAGCGCCGGCGAACTTGCGTCGGCCCTGAGGGCCCCCCGCTGCTACCTCCGGAGGAAGACGAGGGAGCCGGCGGGGCCGCGCATTTCCCCGCGCCCGTAGCGCTTCCTCCAGACGCCATGGAATATGAGAAGATTGAAAGGGGAGAGGGCTTTCTCGGCGGAGCGAAGGGAGCAGGAAGATGCGTCAAGACTACAATACCCCCCCCTAGCCAAGGGTGGGGCGGATTTATAGGCGTAACTGCTGCCGAGGCGTCGTGGGGGAGCAGGCATCGTGCGCCTCTCGGGCGCCACGAGGCGGTTCGGTCGGCGCAGTACAGTCCGCGTCGCCTCCCCTGCCAACTGAAGGGTCACATCCGCATGGCCCGAGAAGTGGAGACCTGAAGCAGCACCAGCATTCAAGGAAGGGCAATGATGGCCGGCGCTGCGCGCGGGCGTCGTGTCAATTTGACTTGGAGCGTCTCCTGACACCCTCGGGGAGTGGGGGCGTCGCCGCCCAGGCATTTGACGCGTGTAAAGCCTGGCCTGCAGGCGTTTGGGGCCCTCGGCGCTTCGGGCTGCCCTCAAGGCTTCGCCCAGAAGCCAGCTCGAGCGCGCCTTGGGCCCGGGGGCTACTGTCGGCATTCTGGAAACGGGGGTAGCCAGACCTGCCTGCCTGCGGCACAGGGCATGGCCCACTTCGTCAACCAAACACGGTCGGGCGTGGCCCCACTCAAGACAAGGCCCTCGCGAGGAGGAGCAGCGGCAAGACCGGCAAGGAATGGGCCTCCCCAGGCCCCCTCCCGAGCAGCGGAGGTTTCTATGCAGGGCCCGACCTCAGGAGTCAAAGGTGACGCAAGGAAGGACAGGCGGGCACCAGCGCGCCAGGCGGAGCAGTTTCCTCTTTGATGCAAAGGGAGCAAGGACGTATGCGGGTTCCCAAAGCACCCGCCAAAGGTTTCCATTCCGATGCAACAAGACCATGACCACGAGTCCCGCTGGACGGATGTCATCGCCGAGCCCACCGCTGCATCATTGACAGCAAATTTGCAGGCGAAGACCACCTTTGGACAGGGCGGACATGTACTCATGTCCCCCTTAAAAATTGGCCGTTGTGGGATCCCTTCCCGCCATTGCGATAAGGGAAGCGGACCCAGGCCACCGCTATAAATAGAGGCGAGGCCACACCGTAGAGGGGGATAGGGGGACGAGTCGATTCACTCATCCTCCACCAGGCCGACAGAAGGCCAAGAACACCTCAGGAGCGCCTTCACGAGGCTCCGAAACACTGTACTAGTTCATCCACTAAACCTGCACGAGGGGCAATCAACCAAAGCAGGAGTAGGGTATTACGCTTCGCAGCGGCCCGAACCTGGGTAAACCACCGTGTTTATCTTCTTCCTCGTCATCGTGCGAGTTCTTCGTTGTCTTCATCGAGTAGCGAGATAGGTTGGGTGAGGCTGCAGGGGATCTTCGCACACTCCCCTGTGTTTGAATCTTAGGGGTTTTGCGGAGCCCGAAATCCGACAATGTTTTTGTTGGACACATAGGAAGAGAGGGGCTTCATTTGCCACCCAACTCATTTACCTCAAGGATAATGTCAACAATAATGAATCATGGTTCCTTACATTCAACTGGATATATATATATCTGGATCTTTCCTCAACATGTGATGCTTGCCAACTAAGATAGTTTATAAATTAAAAGATGGAAAATATTAATGACTCTTGTGTGAAAGTAAAAACTTTATGAAAGTAAAAGATATGCCCTTCGCAGAGGGAAGCAGAGGTTGTCAAGTGCTTTTATTTGGTTAGATGTGCAATATCTTAATGCAAAGGAACGTCACTTTAGATTGCCCCTGGTGATAGGAAACTTTATTATGCACTCTGTCGGTTTTATTTCTTCATCATCACAATATCATACAAAGTTTATTTTCCCTTTCAATAAAAGATCATACATGATTATAGGCAATTTTTATTGCTTGTGCACCGATGACTGAGGGGGTCCTGGACTAAGGGGTCCTCGGGCCGCTGGCCTATCTCTCAATAGGCCGGCTTGGCGGGCCGCTCTCTGACTATCGCAGGATGGGCCGGATATGCCACGACCCCGTGTTCTAGAAGGAAGCCTCGAAGGTGCGTCGTGCACTCCAAGTAAAGATGAGGAAATCGGCATCTCTATCCCCGGAATGAGACCTATCATGTGTAAACCCTAGGTACCCCCCGGTGCCTATATAAACCGGGGAGGTTTTAGATTGTAGGGCAGAGAAACTCATCTAGGGTTTTAGCAATTCGATCTCGTGGTAGATCAACTCTGTAACCTTCATACACATCAATATAATCGAGCAGGACGTAGGGTTTTACCTCCATAAGAGGGCCCGAACCTGGGTAAAACATCGTCTCCTTCGTCCCCTGTTACCATCGATCCTAGACTCACAGCTCGGGACCCCCTACCCGAGATCTGCCGGTTTTGACACCGACATTGATGCTTTCATTGAGAGTTCTGCAGTGATCGCCAAAGGAATCGATGGCTCGCATAGTCATTAGCGAGGAGGTCCGCAATATTTACTCTTTTGTCCCCGGACAGATCTTCGCTTTTGGCAGCATCGTGCAGCACGCCGACCCGACCGGCGGTCTTGGCCGGGTCGGGACTTTCGCCTCTGATCAAGAGGTCAGATTCGGGAACCTAGAGTTCTCCGTAGACTCTCGGGGTGATCTTTTGCTCACCGGGCTTGCAATCTCATCTGATGCGCCCGAGGACTCTGAGGCCTTGACTTCGGATTTCGCTCTTAACCCCGCCCACGGGACCAACCACAACGACGATCTGGCTTTTAGTACGGATCCGGTCATAGTACCGGATGGTCGGGGGTCAGCTCCTGCCGAACACACTCCTTGTTCGGACGCACCGGAGGTTAACTCCGAAAGCTCTGGGCAGACGGACCCGATCGAGCTCTTAACACTTAACGAGGCTCTAGATCGGATCTTATCGATGAAAACCACTGATAACTCAACCCCGATCCACGCTTAGATCGGTCTGAAGGCGGGTCAACAGGAATTTTTCTTCCCACCCACCACCCACTTAGTAGCCACTGTCGAAGACTTAACTGACATGTTGGACTACGCCTCCGAGGAGGCAGAAGATATGGATGAAGAGGATTGCGCTCCCGCCCCCGTCATCATCGGGCGATGGACTGCCACCTCTACTTATGATGTCTACATGGTGGATACTCTAGCCGATAAGGGCGATCACACACACAAAAACAATGGCGATAAGTCCGGCGATGAGCCGTCAAGGCGCCGAAAACTGCACAAACGGTCAAAGGCAAAAGAGGGAAGGGAAACCATTGCTGACTCCGGGGAAAATGACACCCCGGAAGATCTCGGTGACCCCGATCTCCCCGAGCATCCGCTAGAGTTTGCTGGTAGCATGCGGCATGCACAGCAGCCCGAAGACGGTCTTCCTCGAGGAGCGTAGCATCGTCATGCCTCAGCTGCTGTTGCTCTACTTCATCGTAGGCAAGCACTCGAGGTGACCCGTATATGAGTTCCGGGGGGAGCACTGCTTCCGCCCAGTACACTAGGGAGAAGGGCGTCTGGCCGGTAGCTCGATTTGGTGTCATTCTGAGGGACCAAAGAACCACCGGCAGCTCATCTATCCAGCGCCTGCCGCTCTTCCGCAGCTTATCGAATGTCCTTGTCTTGAGTCCTCATAGAACTTCAACATTCATCCTCTCGACTTGCCCGTTGCTCCTCGGGTGAGCAACAGAAGCGAAGGAGACCTTGCTTCCAAGGTTTTGGATATATTGCATGAAGGCATGGCTCGTGAACTGGGTGCCGTTGTCAGTGATCACTCTGTTACGCACTCCAAAACGGCACACTAGTCCTTTCATTAACTTTATAGCTGCTTGTGTGGTCACCTGTCCCACCGGTTCCACCTCAGGCCATTTTGTGAACTTGTCGGTTGCCACGAACAAGAACTCAAAGCCCCCGACAGCACGGGGGAAGGGGCCAAGGATGTCGAGCCCCCAGACCGAGAATGGCCAGGATATAGGGATTGTTTGCAGGGCTTACGCTGGTTGATGGATGTTCTTGGAGTGGAACTGGCAAGCCTCACAATTGGTGACCAGCTCAGTAGCGTCCTGGAGGGCAGTGGGCCAATAGAAACCCTGCCGGAAAGCTTTCCCAGCAAGGGCCCTTGATCCAATGTGGGAACCACATACCCCTCCGTGAATCTCTGCCAACAGCTTCAGTCCATCCTCCCGGCAAATACACCTCAATTTCACACCGTTCGGCCGCCTTCTATACAGGGTGTCATCGAAAAATTGGTACATACTTGACCGATGGGCTACTCTTTCGGCTTCCTCTTGCTCTTCGGGGAGTTCTCCTTTTTGAAGGAAATGGACTATATGTTGCGCCCAGGTTGGATCTTGTGGCTCGACAACAAGGACTAAAGGCATCTCCACGTCTCCGGGGGCGCTTGTCTCAACCGCTAGACCCTGAGGTCCTGTGGGAGGGAGCTGCTCGTCAACCGGAACGGGATTTTTCTAGGCAGCCACTCTACCAGCGGCTTCGGGAAGCTCTGCCGGGAAATGCTTGCCGAAGTTCAGCTTTCTTCTCTTCTTGGACATCGCAGACGGAGACAGTGATGGTTGGGTGAGGCGGAGAACAAAGGTTCCTGGTTCCACAGGAAGCTTCTGCGCAGCGCACTTCGATAGGTGGTCAGCAATGCTGTTTTCTGCTCGTAGAACATGCTCTGTTTGCAACCCATCGAAGTGCTCCTCCAACTTCCTCACTTCTTCCACATAGGCCTCCATCAGCGGGCTCTGATAATCCTTCTTGACTTGCTTTATGACTAGTTGAGAGTCCCCTCGGATAATCAGCCTCTTTATTCCCAACTCTACCGCGATTCTGAGTTCGGCAAGGAGCCCCTCGTATTCAGCGGTATTGTTGGTGGCTTCCTCCTGGGGAAAGTGCATCTGGACGACGTACTTGAGGTGCTCTCCGGTATGGGAGACGAGGAGCACGCCTGCTCCAGCGCCCTGGAGTGAGAAGGCACCTTCAAAGTACATGATCCAATACTTTGGCGCCTCTTTGCCGGGGAGGATTGTATCCGGAGCTTCATCATCTGGCGTGGGTGTGCATTCTGCAATAAACTCCACCAAGGCTCTGCTTTGAATGGTGGAAGTGCTCTCATACTTTAATCCGAAGCTTGACAACTACAGTGCCCACTCAACTATCCTGCCAGTGGCTTCGGGGTTTCACAGTATGCGTTGCAACGGGAAACAGGTGACAACATTTATCTCATGGGCTTGGAAGTAGTGGTGCAGCTTCCTCGAGGCCATGATGAGGCCAAAGATGTGCTTTTGTACTCCGGAGTACCTTGACCTAGCCCCTTGTAGTAGGGAACTAACAAAGTACAAGGGCCGCTGCAACATTTTCTTCTTTGCCACTTCCTTTGACTCACTGTCAACCATTTGGTGAGATCCCCCTTGACCTGTGTCGAGTCCTACCGCAGATGTTTCTTTCTCGCTCCCGGCAGCATTAGCAATGGCTGCTGAATCTTCATCCACCCCCGCCGCGCTAACCACTTGATTTGTTGCCGCTAGATATAGCAGCAACGGCTCTTGCGGTTTAGGAGCGACCAAGGTGGGAGCAGAGGATAGGTATTTCTTTAGGTCTTGCAGCGCTGCATCTGCCTCCGGGGTCCACTTCATCGGGCCAGCCTTCTTCAGGATCTTGAAGAACGGCAAGGCGCGCTCAGTGGACTTAGAGATGAACCTACTCAATGCGGCAACACATCCGGTCAGGCGTCTGATATCTTTGATTGTTTTGGGTGTCTGTATCTGCTCGATCGCCTTGATCTCGTCGGGATTGGCTTCTATTCCTCGCTGAGATACGAAGAACCCAAGCAGCTTGCCGGATGGGACAACAAACACACACTTTTTAGGATTGAGCTTCAGGTTGATGTTGCGCAAGTTTGCGAAAGTTTCTTCCATATCTTGTATGAGAGTGGCTTCATCCTTGGTCTTGACCACGATGTCGTCCATGTAGGCTTCCACATTTCTATGCAGCTGAGGTCCAAAACCAATTTGAACAGCCCTGGCGAAGGTCGAACCAGCACTCTTTAACCCGAAGGGCATTCGTACAAAGCAGTACGTGCCGCAGGGAGTTATAAATGCGGTCTTCTCCACATCTTCCTTGTTCATAAATATCCGGTGGTAGTCGGAGTAGACATCCAAAAAGGAGAGCAAGTCACATCCAGAGGTGTAATCAACAATTTGATCTATGCGCGGCAAGGGGAAAGGGTCCTTCGGGCAAGCCTTGTTCAAGTCAGTGAAGTCTATGCAAAGCATCCATTTCCCATTCGCCTTTCGTACCACCACTGGGTGTGCCAACCAAGTTGGATGCAGTACCCCCCTGACCAAACCAGTTGCTTCAAGCTTCTTGATTTCCTCGGCAATGAACTGCTGCCGCTCCAAGGCCTATTTCCTAACCTTTTGCTTGACGGGTCGGGCATGAGGGCAGACAGCAAGGTGATGCTCAATTACCTCCCTGGGAACACTAGGGATGTCGGATGGTTGCCAGGCAAACACATCGACATTCTCCCGCAGGAAGGTAACAAGCGCGCTTTCCTATTTGTCAGTAAGGGTAGCACTGATGGTAAAGGTACCACCAGTGCCATCCTCCCTTGCCGGGACTTTCTTCTTCTCAGGATAGGTGACCCGGGTCTTCTTGCTGGCGGAACTCTCCGGCAGGCCATCGTCAGGTGCGGCGCACTCCAAAGAGGAGCGCTTCCCAGAGTCCTTGCCGGCGTTCTTTATTTTCTTTGAGTCCTTGGGGGGAGCTGGGATTTCTGTGGCTTCAACTGCTACCGCATCGTGATACATCTGGTCCACGCAAATGACTACGTTCTTCTTGTCAGATGGGATGGAAATGACCCCAATGGGCCCTGGCATCTTCAAAGTATTGTAGGCATAGTGGGATGCCACCATGAACTTTGCCAGTGTTGGGCGTCCAAGGATTCCGTTGTAAGGTAGTGGGATCTCGGCGACGTCGAACACTATCCTCTCTGTTCGGAAGTTCAACTCCCCGCCAAATGTCACAGGCAAAGTGATCTTTCCCTTGGGTCGGCTCCTGCCGGGATTTATTTCTTGGAATGTACCCGTTGCTTTGAGCTCTTCATCAAGGATCTGCAGTTTCTCAGCCACTCTAGGAGAGATCAATATCAATCCGGCCCCACCGTCAACTAACATCTTAGACACCTTGAGGTTGCGGATTGTCGGGGAAACCAACAATGGCAAACATCCAACCATAGTGGTACGGTCAGGATGATCCTCTTCGTCAAAGATGATGGGCGTGCGGGACCACCTGAGTGGTTTTCTAGATTCTATAGTTGGTTCCACAACATTGACCTCGCGTGGCCACTGCTTGAGCTGGCGGCGAGAGAAGTGCAAGGACGCACCCCCGTCAACGCACATGGCTTCGGTTGCTTTCTGGAACTCCCTGTCACTGGAATCCTCATCATCATCCTCGTCATCACTCATATCATCTG
This sequence comes from Elymus sibiricus, assembly GCA_039707655.1. Lineage (NCBI taxonomy): Eukaryota > Viridiplantae > Streptophyta > Magnoliopsida > Poales > Poaceae > Elymus > Elymus sibiricus. The sequence continues at coordinate 210,404,943 of CM077665.1, read as the reverse complement.
TTTCCTTCTTCTCTGGGCCTCTGGCGGGTTTTTCCTTTTGCTGCGGGGTTTTGCCGCAGTGACCACCTCTACCGCCACGGCCCTTCCCGGCAGCGCCGTCCTGGCCTTTTTCCTTGTCGCGTTTCTCGTACTCGGCCCTCTGTTTCTCAACAAGTTGCTTGACCTATCGGCATTCTTGGAGATCATGGCCCTTGGTGCGGTGACTTTAGCAGTACAGCCCGTCGGACTTCCCGTCCTTCTGTGTGGCAGCAGCCTCCCGGCAATAAGCGCACACGGCAGCTCCCTTGCCGGGTGTTTCGGCTTTAGCCTTCTTGCCGGCACTGAGGTCTCCGGAGCTCTCGACAGCCATCACTGCTTTTCCCTTACGCTTATTGTTGCGCTTCTTGTTCCTTCCCTTCGGGTCGGGGGCATCGTCGTCATCATCAGAGTCCACTTTGACGCCCGCCTCTTCTCCGGGAAGTCGCCCCCCTTCTTAAGCCCGAGCACACTTATCCACCAAGGTGTAAAGCTCATTGACAGTCTTGGGGAGCTTGACATTCATCTTGGCTCGCATCCTCCTGTTGCATACGTTCGAGTGGAACACAACAATCACTGCTGCGGGATGGATCTCAGGGATGTTGCGGTGTACTCGGCTGAATCTCTGGATATACTTTCTCAAGGTTTCTCCCTCCTTTTGCGGGAGGACTTGGAGATCGCTAGGCTGGCCTGGTTCTTGATGACCACCGGTGAAGGCGCCAACAAACTCGTTGCACAGACCAGCCCAAAGGAAATGGAATTCTTCGGCAGGTGCATTAGCCATGATCTCACATTTGGCTTGAGCGCCACAGGGAAATAGTTGGCGAGCACCTTTTCATCTCTTCCTCCCGCAGCTTGAATAGCTATGGTGTAGATTCCCAAGAACTCCGCGGGGTTTAGCTTCCCGTTGTATTTCTCTGGTAGCTCAGGCTTGAAGGCTCGGGTCGACGGCCAGCGGACCCGTCGCAGCTCGCTAGTGAAGGTAGGGCAACCAACCTCGTAAGGAAGGTACCCGCCGACACTGGGCGCGGGGTCGCCGACGTCTGGACCGTTGCGCTTGTCGGATTGACGGTGTGCTTCCCGACTTTGCTCGATGGTGATGCGCGCGTCTTAATTCGGCCGGTCTTCAAGGACACACCGCTGATCCCGGCGGTCGTGCGGGCCAGACGAGACTATGGATGCCTCGTCGTGGTCGTCAGCATGTGAATCTTGCTATGGCTGCCTCTGGGCTTGTTGTCACGGAGAAGATTGCACCGTTGGGGTGGCCCCTTCAACGCGCTCACTGCCCTGGGCCGCCGTTGCTGTTCGCGTACGTCGCGATGGCTCTGCATGCTGGGTCTTGTTGGCTTCAATGAAATAAATCAAACTTTGAATGGTGGCTCTCCATTCATCCATCTTATCGGCTGCTGGCATGAAGTTGAGCAGCATCTAGACTATCGCCATGGCCTCCTCTGTGGTGCCAGGCATGGTGAAAGAGGCGGACTTCGACATGGCTCGACTCTTCATAGGACCAAGTGCAGCGTCGCCGCATCCTTGATGATCCTTGATGCCGCGCGCCACTCGCTGGAGCTTTCTGGTGACTCGTGGGCCGATCCTAAGGAGTTGCGGCTCCGCTGGGCGCCCCGTCTCGCTCCGCACAAGGTGCACGCCCAACGATCTCGCTGGCAATGGGGACGCCCGGAAGGTCACGGCTCGCACCGGACTAGGCGCCGCTGAGGCGGCCTCGGCCATCCACCCGGCGGGGAGGTGATGAACGGACGTTCCCTCAGCCCGTGGCGTCGAGGCCGAGCTCGCCATGTTGTTGCTGTAGCTGCTCCCCCTCAGTGCCTCCCGCTCCATTCTCGGCCGCGAAAGGCTGGACGGGGGGCGCCGCCTACGCCAACCGCGTCGTCCATGATGCCCGCCTCGCCTGTAGCAACCGCGGCGCCTACGGCACCGTCGGCCGCATGTGAGGGAGCCTTCGAGGAGGAGGGATGCGCAGCCGTGCTGGATTTGTTCTTCGGAGCCATTGTTGAAGAAGGTGATGATGAAGACTAATTCGCCGTTCACGAACTCAGGTTCGCGCAAATGATGCACGCCCCCTACCTGGCGCGCCAAAGATGTCGGGGAACGGATGCACACTGTCAACTATGGGACCAGAGGTCCCTTGTGGTTCGGCAAGGGGGTTACGTTGCACGAAGAGCGGAGAGCATGAGACGGCGCAACGATCAAGGCTCAGGCATTTTACCCAGGTTCGGGCCGCTGCTAAGCGTCAAACCCTACTCCTACTTTTTGGTGGATTGATTGGAGGAACACGAAGAACGCAGTGCGCCTAGTCCCGGCAAGGGCTGCTGCCGGGGGAAGAGCGGCAATGCGAGTACAAGCGTTCGGGGGTTCGGGTTGCCAACCTTGAGCTAGGTTGCCTTGGGCCTCCTTTTATAGTGCAAGGGGTTACCACAATGGCAAAACAGACATTATCTATTGATTAGTTAGCTAAGCAGAGCTATCGTACCTAACTCTGGCATTTAGGACAAAATGCCATGATTACCTGCCTAGGTGGCGCTTGGGGTGCATCCCCGACAAGCTCTTGCCACCGCTTGGCCGGTTGCTGCTTAAGATCTTGACACGCTACAGGGCGGGTGTCAACCGAGCGTAACTTGCCTCCCAATGCGTCCCCACGTGCTTAGCGAGAGCTGATTAATCACCTGAGGGCTCGACACTGCATCGATAAGTGACAGGCATAGAGATGAGGTGGAGCGGTGGCTGGATGGCTCACGCCTGGCGGGAAATGGCTTGCCGGGTCTTCTAAGAGGTGTGTTCATCTTGATCCCCGGCAAGTGTCGGGGACGTGCTTGGCGCGCCGCAGCCCAGGCTTGAGCTGCCGCGTTGAGCTTGCTGGAGTCTTGGTCTTGATTGCTGTCGGGGTTTTCTGCTTCTACCGCCTGTGCATAAGTCAGGGGCACTGGGTACCCCTGTACTAGTGCACCGACACCTCCCCTAAGAGGGATGAACTGGCCTCGGGTTTTGTCATTGAAGACTTCATGCAGATGTTGTACTAGTGGATGCTCATTGTTGATGAAGATCATTTGGATTTGGGAGCAATTCTTGAAGTTTGGTACTGTAACACCAACATGGGTTAGTCCCACACAAGGAACAATACAAAAATATCTATGGATATAGAGAGAAATGATCATGTGATGATGTCCATGGATGCATTGAATACCTTATCCCTTGCTTACCAACAAGAGGGTTTGTGACTCCTTGAACTAGTCCATTATGTTGAAGTTGATTGCACATGTTCTTGCCTTAACTGAATGTGAGTGAAGTTTGTTGTCGGAGTCACCCTTAAGAACTCTCTAGTTCTTGTTCTTTGGGACCCACATCACCTTGATGGGAAACCTTGGAGTTGAAGTAGCACTTGATGAGGTAGAGCTTGTAGTAGCCTTGGGAACCCACTTGACCATAGCTTGAGGTGGTTCTTCAAATGAGTCAACCTCCTCATGAAGCTTGTCCTTGCCTTTTAGCTTATGATCATGTGGTGGAAGATCATCTTGAGCTTATGCTCCCTTGAAGAGAGTAGGATCATAATTCCCTTGTTGAGGAACAAACTTTGTCTTGGGGTATTGATCTTCCTCCCATTCAGTTCCATTGGCATTGAATTTTCGTTCAAAACCAACACATTGATTCTTCCGATGCCATCTTTGCTTGTGTATAATTTCCATGAATTGATTACTTCCAGCAAAAAAATTGTAGAGACCTTTCTCTATAATTCCTTTCAAAAAATCAGTTTCCTGCTCAAGTGGAACTTGAATAAGAGAATCATTAGTGGAAACAATAGAGCTACTAGAAGCAACATCATTAGGTTTAGCATTTTTATTTTTACTACTAGATGAAGAACCCTTCTTGCTCTTGTTACTACTTTTCTTAGATTTAACATGTGGCATTGATACGTCTCCAACGTATCTACTTTTCCTCACTCTTTTGCCCTTGTTTTGGACTCTAAAGTGCATGATTTGAATGTAACTAACCCGGACTGACGTTGTTTTCAGTAGAACTACCATGGTGTTGTTTTTGTGCAGAAATAAAAGTTCTCGGAATGGAACAAAACTTTTTGGAGATTTATTTTGGAAAATATAAAAAATACTGAAGCCAAAAACCACCGGAGAGGGGGCCCAGGCTGGGCACGATACACCAGGGCGCGCTAGCCCCCTCCCGGCGCGCCCTGGTGTGTTGTGCCCACCTCGGGGCCCCACTTACCATAACTCCGCCACTATAAATTCCTAAATTTGGAGAAAAAAATCAGAGAGAAAGAATTATCGCGTTTCATGATACGGAGCCGCCGCCACCTCCTGTTCTTCATCGGGAGGCCAGATCTGGAGCCCGTTTGGGGCTCTGGAGACGGGAATCTTCGGTCTTCGTCATCATCAACCTTTCTCCATCGCCAATTCCATGATGCTCCCCACTGGGAGTGAGTAATTCCTTCGTAGGCTTGGTGGTCGGTGAGGAGTTGGATGAGATTCATCATGTAATCGAGTTAGTTTTGTTAGGGCTGGATCACTAGTACCATTATGTTCTGAGATTGATGTTGCTATGCCTAATGCTTGTCACTAGGGCCCGAGTGCCATGATTTCAGATCTGAACCGTTTATGTTATCATCTCTATATCTAAGTTCTTGATCCGATCTTGCCTAGTCATATGCACCTATTACGTGTTATGATCCGTCAACCCCATAGTGACAATATTTGGGATACTTCGTGGTGATGACTGTAGTTTGAGGAGTTCATGTATTCACCATGTGTTAATGCTTTGTTCCAGTTCTCTATTAAAAGGAGGCCTTAATATCCCTTAGTTTCCTTATGGGCCCCGCTGCCACAGGAGGGTAGAACAAAATATGTCATGCAAGTTCTTTTCCATAAGCACGTATGACTGTTTACGGAATACATGCCTACATTACATTGATGAACTGAGCCAGTTCTGTATCGCCCTAGGTTATGACTGTTACATGACGAATATCATCCAACGAGTTACCGATCCAGTGCCTACGACCTTTTCACTTATTGTTCTTGCTAAGTTACTACTGCTGTTGTTGCTGTTCCAACTGCTACAAAACTATTGCTACTACTGTTACCGCTACTGTTACTATTGCTACTGCTATCAAACTATCATATTACTGTGCTACTGATCACTCTGCTGCGGATATTTAATCTCCAGGCGTGGTTGAATTGACAACTCAGCTGCTAATACTCTCTAGTATTCTTTGGCTCCCCTTGTGTCGAATCTATAAATTTGGGTTGAATACTCTACCCTCGAAAACTGTTGCAATCCCCTATACATGTGGGTTATCAAGACCTTTTTCTGGCGCCGTTGCCGGGGAGCATAGCAATATTTGTTGAGTCACTTGGGATTTATATCAATTTATCACTATGAAGAATCTGAAGGATCAAAATACTAAGATTTGTCCCTCTACTACGAGGGGAGGTAAGGAACTGCCATCACACTCTGCACTTGATTCACCTTCTGTTATGAGTAAGCTTGCAACACCACCACATGCTAGTAATCCTGATATGTCGCAAGTTATTGATGATGCTACCTCTGCTATGAATTATGCTATTGATGATGCTAGTACCATGCTTGATGATAATGTGCCACTAGGAGAATTTTCTGAGGAACAAATTGCTAGAGCTAAAGAAAATGAAACTACCGAAACTGATGAAATTGCTGAAATTGATGAAGCTTATGAAACTGATTATGATCGTGAAACTCCTATTGGTCCTAGCTCTCCTAAGTTTGAAATGCCTAAGATACCTGAAGGTTATGTTATGGACGAGGAGATAACTAGAGAAATTCTTTCTTGCAAGGATAGTGAGGGATCACTAGATGTGTGTCTAGAGGGGGGGGTGAATAGAGTACTAGCAGAAATTTAAAACCTAACCTTTTCCCAAGTTAATTGGTTGGCAGATTTTAACAATTATAGCAAGTCTAGCACACCCTACACATGCAAGTCAACAAGTATGGCAGCGGAAAATAAAGACATTGCACATGGAAGAAAGGAGTTGAGATAGAGAGATCAAACGCATGAGGGACACGAAGATTTTTCTCGTGGTTCCGATAGGTGGTGCTATTGTACATCCACGTTTATGGAGTCTTCAACCCACGGAGGGTAACAGTCGCGAGAGTCCACGGAGGGCTCCACCCATAAGGTTCCACGAAGTAGCAACCTTGGCTATTCTATAACGGCTTCCGTCCACGAAGGACTAGCCTCACTATGGGTAGATCTTCACGAAGTAGGCGATCTCCTTGCCCGTACAAACTTCTTGGTTCAACTCCACAACACAAAGTAGGAGGCTCCCAAGCGACACCTAACCAATCTAGGAGGCACCACCCTCCAAAAGGTAATAGGCTCGGCAATGTCGATGAACTCCTTGCTCTTATGCTTCAAGATGATAGACTCCTCAACACACAATCACTCTCTCACAGATTTGGCTATGGTGGAAGAGATTGATTTGGTGGAAAGCAACTTGGGGAGGCTAGAGATCAAGATTCATATGGATGGAGTGGAATGGCTTTATCTCAACACACGAGTAGGTGGCTCTCTCTCAGAAAATAGGATGGGGCAAGTATGGAATAGTTCTGAGTGCTTCTCTTTCGAGTGGGTGGTGGTGAAGGGGTATATATAGGCATCCCCAAAAATCCAACCGTTACACCTAAAGTGACCAACTCGGTGACACCGAAGTGTGAATCTCGGTGGTACCGAGTTGCTCCAAAGGTAGCAACTGAATCTCGGTGAGACCGATATATAAATCTCGGTGATACCGATTTGGTGACCAACGGTCAGATTCCGCAACTCGGTGACGCCGATCCAGCAAACTCGGTTGTACCGATTTTTTGAATCGAGATAACAGAAGGTTGGCAACCCAAACTCGGTGGCACCGAAGTGGAATTGGTTGCACCGATGTGCTAGGGTTTGGCATGGGTCTGTCTGAGTTTGGGAATCGGTGGCACCGAGTGGGAATTGTTGGTTGCACCGATTTTGGATATTTGGCTTTGGACAAACTTTTGTGGAAGAGCTTGTGGGTGTTTTTGGTGACTATCTCTTGTGCACGTGGAGCATCTTGGTCACCAATAGTACCTTACCCCCTTTTAATAGTATTGGCTTTCCTATGGACTCAAAGTGATTTCTCACAAAGTAAAATGTAGAGTCCTCTTGCTTGAAGCTTTGCCAATCCATTTCCTTGCATCTTGGGGTTCTCCACAATCCTTTTTGCCAACCCATCTCTCTATGGACTTTCACCTAAAATACACTAGGTAGAAATATTAGTCCAAGAGACAATGTATGTTGTCATGAATTATCAAAACCACCAAGGGAGCATGTTGTGCTTTCAGATAGAGACGATCTTAAGAAATTGCTATGCAAGTATACAGAAAAGACTTTGAATGCTAGAATGAAATGTGATCCTAAGTTTGCTACTTCACCTATCTGTGTTACCGATAAGGATTATGAGTTCTCTGTCGACCCAGAGTTAATTACTTTGATTGAATCTGATCCTTTCCATGGCTATGAAACTGAAACTGTAGTGGCACACCTTACTAAGCTGAATGATATAGCCACCCTCTTTGCTCATGATGAGAAGATTCGCTACTATTACATCCTTAAGTTATTTCCGTTCTCATTAAAGGGTGATGCTAAGACATGGTACAATACTCTTACTCCTGATTGTGTGCGTAGTCCCCAGGATATGATTTACTACTTCTCTGAAAAATATTTTCCTGCTCATAAGAAACAAGCTGTCTTACAGGAAATATTTAAACTTGTGCAAATTGAAGAACAGAGTCTCCCACAAGCTTGGGGGAGGCTTCTCCAATTGCTTAATGCTTTGCCAGATCATCCTCTTAAGAAGAATGAAATAATTGATATCTTTTATAATGGACTAACAGATGCTTCTAGGGATTTCCTAGATAGTTGTGTTGGTTGTGTTTTCAGGGAACGAACTGTTGAACAAGCTGAGGAATTATTGAATAACATATTGAAGAACTATGATGATTGGACTCTCCCTGAACCGCCGCCTAAAACCACTCCGAATAAGAGGGGTATCTTATTTCTCAGTCCTGAAGATATGCAAGAGGCAAAGAAATCTATGAAGGAAAAAGGTATCAAAGCTGAGGATGCTAAGAATTTGCCACCTATTGAAGAAATACATGGCCTTGACACACCACCACCTCCATAGGTGGTAGAGGTAAATTCGTTATTAAAGTTTAATGAAAGTGATGTCCCTCACAATAAACATCGTAGTCAATGCTTATATGAGTTTGACAACTATATTATGAAGCAAGATCATTTCAATGCCCATGTTTTGAAACATTTGAAATATAACTCTGATATGATTGCTTGCTTGAGTGACTTGCTATTTAGAATCAGTAATGATGTTAGACGTGTTGGAAAGCATGCCTCTATGGTTCAAACTCAGTTAGAACAAGTTGTTAAGTCTCAAAAAGAATTGCTTGATGAAATGAATAGTAATATGCATGATTTTGCTGCTAGAGTAGTAACTAGAGGAGGTAGAATGACCCAAGAACCACTTTATCCTGAGGGTCACCCTAAGAGAATTGAACAAGATTCTCAGAGAATTAATACTGATGCACCTAGTCCTTCTAAGAGGAAAAAGAAAAAGAAAAATGATAGGACTTTGCATACCTCTAGTGAACCTGAGACACAGAAATCTCCTGATAATAATGATGTCTCTATTTCTAATGCTGAAACCCAATCTGGTAGTGAACATTCACCAAGTGATAATGAAAATGATAATGATGTTCACAATGATGATCAACCTAGCATTGATAAAGAACCCGATAATGATGTTGAAATAGAGCCTGCTCCTGATCTTGATAACCCACAACCTAAAAATAAACGTTATGATAAAAAAGACTTTGTGGCGAGGAAACATAGTAAAGAAAGAGAGCCATGGGTTCAGAAACCCATTCCATTTCCAGCTAAGCCATCTAAGAAAAAGGATGATGAAGAATTTGAGCGCTTTGCTGAGATGATTAACCCAGTATTTTTGCGTACTCATTTAACTGATATTTTGAAGATGGCTCCTTATGCAAAGTATATGAAAGACATCATCACTAATAAAAGAAAAATACATGAAGCTGAAATCTCCTCATGCTTGCTAATTTTTCTTTTAAGGATGGAGTACCTAAAAAACTTGGAGATCCTGGAATACCAACTATACCTTGCTCCATCAAAAGAAACTATGTTAAAACTGCTCTGTTTGATTTGGGAGCCAGTGTTAGTGTTATGCCTTTCTCCTTATATAAAAGATTTGATTTCAATAAACTCACACCTACTGAGATATCATTACAAATGGCTGACAAATCAACGGCCATACCTATTGGTATTTGTGAGGATGTGCCCGTTGTTGTTGCAAACGTTACTATCTTAACGGACTTTGTTATTCTTGAGATGCCCGAGGACGACAACATGTCGATTATCCTTGGTAGACCCTTTTTGAATACTGCAGGGGCTGTTATTGGTTGCAATAAAAGCAAAGTCACTTTTCATATTAATGGTAATGAGCACACGGTGCACTTTCCGAAGAAACAATTCCAAGTTAATGGTATAAATGTTATGGAAGAATCTCCGACCATCACTATTGGAAGTTTTCAACTACCTCTACCTACTGCCAAAAAGAAATATGATATACATATTGTTGGGGATATGCACATCCCCATTGAGGTAACTTAGTGTTTTTACGAAAGTTCTTCGGTTTCATGCTAATCGGAAGTGGTTGTTAATAAGACTTGATCAACCTTATTAATGAATCATTTTTGAGAGGTATGATGTCGATGAATCTAGTAAGCACAACTCTCTGTTCCCACTCTTTATTTTCTGTTTTAGCTAGTTAAATAAAATAAAATGCCATGTTTATGTTGTTTTCTGTTTTCTCCGTGCAATAACAAAATGACCCAAAAATAAAAATTCTCATAATGCCCTGAAAATTTAACACGATTTTTTCCGAATATTTATGAATTTCTGGAGCAAATAACATCAGAGGGGGGTGCACCTGGTGCCCACAAGACACCAGGGCGCGCCAGCACCCCCAGGGCGCGCCCTGGTGGGTTGTGGCCCCCACGTGGGCCCCCTCACTTATCACTTTAGCCCACATCACCACCTACCTCCAGCAAAAAATCACTAAAGCCACCATTTTCGTGTTCTTGCTCTCAAAACCGCGGATTTCGATCTCTTTGCTCGAAGCTCTGTTTCCGAAACTATTTGGAGGGATTGCTTCTTGGTATGTGACTCCTCCATTGCTCCAATTAGTTTTTGTTTTAGTGGTTTTTTTAGAGTAATTAGCTACTCTTGGTGCTGCTGTAGATGAGCTTGCATGTTGAATTCTTAGAGTTCTAAGTAGTTTAGATGCTCAATATGGCCTCTATGCATGCTTGGGAGTAGTTGCTAACAATCTTACAAAGTTTTGTTAATAAATTTTTGTGGACTAAAATTTTTTCAGAATTTTTATAGGAATAAAAAATGAATATCTTTAGGAAGTTCTCCGCCAAGAAAAATGCCAAGGGAGTCATTGGGGAATCATCGGACAATGACCTTCACAGTCCAAGAAAGGTGGAGGTGCGGCCGTGCGAATGGCCGCATGATGCCTTCATGGAGGAGGCCGGGTTCCATCAAGAGTCCGCTCAGTTTGTCACACATGCCGGACTAACCGAGTTCCTCGCAGCTAAGTGTGACCAATATCACATCCTTACGAATTCCTTTGTGCAAAGCTTTAATTATCTAGGGACAAACAATCCTCATGAAGTGGAATTTAATCTTTATGCTGAAACTCACAGAATGTCGCTAACCGACTTCTGGAATATATGCTTGATTCCTTCTAATGGGGATTTGAGGGAACCTAGGCCATCTGAGTTTGAGGATTTTCTCCTCGCGTTAACCATGGGTGAGGATAGAGGCGTGTCGAGCGCCACTGCTACTAGTTTACAGTTTCCCTCACTGCATTATTTCGCTTTGGTCATCACTAAGTGTTTAGCCTCTAGGGAGAAGGTCGGCGCACTCAGTGCTCCTGACCTTGCTATTTTACATCGTGCACTTTACGATGATCACACCTTTAGTATGGGAGGTATTATTGCTCGACGCTTACATCTTAATAAAACCAAGGGAAAGATACATGGTGGTATTTATGCTACTCGTTTAGCGGACCACTTTAGAATCCCATTTCGCCCCCATGATTACCTTTTACCCCGAGTTTACCTTGATTATAAGACACTGTAGGCTCACCAATTCCTTGATGTAACTGAGTCTCCCTGTGATATTCATTATAACTTAGTATTTAGTCAGGAGACACGTGATGTTATTCCGTTGCCTGCACCTGCTTTGTTTGATCCTATTGCCAGGAACGGATACAGGATTATGCCAGATGACATTGTAGCTTACCGGAACAACCTAGCAGCTGCTGAGAAGGAGCCCCAGGGGTGGGACGCTCAGGTGCCGCCTCCGCCTCACTACGACTTGGGACCGGCGGCTACTACGGATGCTGATTACCAACCTAGGCCAAAAGCCTAAGCTTGGGGGAATGCGTATTTCCACCGGCATTACATTCATGTTCGCACATTTCATTCCAATTGTCGGTGTTCATACTTTTCCATTGTAATATCCATGCTAGATTTCTTTTCTCGCCTTCTTCTTGTGTGTTTGAAAAACTTTGAGAAAACCCAAAAATATTTCCTACTTCTTTTTAGTTTTCTTTCTAGCCTAGTTTAATTGCTGCATCAATAGAAAACCCAAAAAGATTTCTCGCTTCTTCTTTTATTTGCTGGGAGATATCCCATGTAAATAGTTTTCGTCGTTTTTGTTTTTCTTCTTTAATTTGATTTCTTCAAGAAAAACCAAAAACTCCAAAAATATTTTAGTATGCTTCTCTGAAATTCTTTTCTTTTTATTTTGAGTCATACCTAGGAGAAGACCACAATGAAATTGTTGAGTGGTTCTCATCTGCATTATTGTTTATTTAACGAAGAACCCACATTACCTTGTCTTCTCCTCTTGAATAAAATGTTTGCAGATTCCGGCTTAGTCCACGGCATTCTTGCACTATTATTATTTTCTTATCGTTCGATCGTGCAAGTGAAAGGCAATAATGATGACATTTGATGAATTGACTGTGGTAGAGAAGGGTGGGTATGAACTGAACTTGTTTTTTTTTGTAAATATGTTTAACCTAGTATCCCTTGATTCAGCTCATTATGATCAAACATGTTTGCAATGACCATTAGAGATTATAGTTGTTCATGCCATGCTTAAGTAGCTAGGAGTGGATAATGATTTATCTCGGGTGTCAACATGCATTAAAATGGTTGTGATGTGGTATGATAATATGGTATCCTCCTCTGAATGTTTCAAGTGGCTTGACTTGGCACATGTTCATGCATGTAGTTGAATCAAAACCAACATAGACTTCATGATATTTATGTTCATGGTGTCCATATCCTACTCATGCTAGTATTCAATGTTGATTATATGTAATGCATGTTCATGACCGTCTTCGCTCTCTAGCTGGCCGATCTCAATCTAACTGCTAGCATTCGCCTGTACTAAGCGGGAATACTGCTTGTGCATCAAAACCCTTAAACTAAGTTATGCCATATGAGTCCACTATATCTACCTATATGCGGTATTACCCTGCCGTTCCAAAGTAAATTTGCATGTGCCAGCTCTAAAAATTCAAATGAACATCTATTTTGTGTGCCTGGACCGCTCATGGAGCGACAAGGGGCAGTCAGTATCTTCCATGCTAAGCGGGTTATTCTCATGATGAGTGTTTATTCACTTGTCCTTACACGAGAGGGGCGGTAATAGGGATTCCCAGTCCCGAAATCAAAAATCAAAAATAATTAAACAAAGCTCCCCCAGGAATGTTGTTGGTTTGGACGGTGCCCGCGGATGCGGCTCGCCGTGGAATGTGGTTGTTGGTGGAGGGGGAGTAAACCTTTACTTTTACCGCTTGGGAACCGCCGCTAATTTGTTTAGCATGGAAGATATTGATAACTCTTGGTCGTGACGTTGACAGGAAGGGTGCACCTCTCAAAATTATATCTATCTCTGTTTTAAACTTTGAGCTCTGGCACCGCTGCAAATCCATGCTTCCCTCTGTGAAAGGACCATCTATTTACTTTTAAAGTTGAGTCATCACCTTCTCAAATAAGCGCCAGAGCTGAGAGCACAATTGTCATCCTCATGCATTGTGTATAGTAGATATTGGGTGCAGCATGACTGGATCTTTTCTACCATGAATTACAATGTTTAGTCGCTGCTTGAACTTTGGAGGTGCTCTACATTTATGTTTTGCGGTCTCAGAAAGGGCTAGGGAGATACCACTATTGTCATACTGTATGATGATTGTTTTGACAAAGTGTTGGCACTTGAGATATCTTATTATTGCTCGCTAGTTGCTTATGTTATTGATATGAGTAAATATAATTCCTATGAGTTATTGTTGACATGGTTAGTCATAATCTTTGCTGAAAACATGGGTGCTACTTAAATATATATATGTAAATAAGAACAAAAGAGTTCATAAAAGCTTTTCTTTATCACTTTCAGTTTATCAACTGAATTGCTTGAGGACAAGCAAAGGTTTAAGCTTGGGGGAGTTGATACGTCTCCAATGTATCTACTTTTCCTCTCTCTTTTCCCCTTGTTTTGGACTCTAATTTGCATGATTTGAATGGAACTAACCCGGACTGACGCTGTTTTCAGCAGAACTACCATTGTGTTGTTTTTGTGCAGAAATAAAAGTTCTCGGAATGGAACGAAACTTTTTGGAGATTTATTTTGGAAAATATAAAAAATACTGGAGCCAAAAACCACCGGAGAGGGGGCCCAGGCTGGGCACAATACACCAGGGCGCGCCAGCCCCCTCCCAGCGCGCCCTATTGTGTTGTGCCCACCTCGGGGCCCCACTTGCCCTAACTCCGACACTATAAATTCCTAAATTTGGAGAAAAAATCAGAGAGAAAGAATTATCGCGTTTCACGATACGGAGCAGCCGCCACCTCCTGTTCTTCATCGGGAGGCCAGATCTGGAGCCCGTTTGGGGCTCCGGAGAGGGGAATCTTCGGTCTTCGTCATCATCGACCTTTCTCCATCGCCAATTCCATGATGCTCCCCACCGGGAGTGAGTAATTCCTTCGTAGGCTTGTTGGTCGGTGAGGACTTGGATGAGATTCATCATGTAATCGAGTTAGTTTTGTTAGGGCTTGATCACTAGTACCATTATGTTCTGAGATTGATGTTGCTATGACTTTTCTATGCCTAATGCTTGTCAGTAGGGCCCGAGTGCCATGATTTCAGATCTGAACCGTTTATTTTATCATCTCTATATCTATGTTCTTGATTCGATCTTGCCTAGTCATATGCACCTATTACGTGTTATGATCCGTCAACCCCATAGTGACAATATTTGGGATACTTCACGGTGATGACCGTAGTTTGAGGAGTTCATGTATTAATCATGTATTAATGCTTTGTTCCGGCTCTCTATTAAAAGGAGGCCTTAATATCCCTTAGTTTCCTTATGGACCCCGCTGCCATGGGAGGGTAGGACAAAATATGTCATGCAAGTTCTTTTCCATAAGCACGTATGCCTATTTACGGAATACATGCCTACATTACATTGATGAACTAAGCTAGTTCTGTATCACCCTAGGTTATGATTGTTACATGACGAATATCATCCAACAAGTTACCGATCCAGTGCCTACGACCTTTTCACTTATTGTTCTTGCTAAGTTACTACTGCTGTTGCTGCTGTTCCAACTGCTACAAAACTATTGCTACTACTGTTACTATTGCTACTGCTATCAAACTATCATATTACTGTGCTACTGATCACTCTGCTGCAGATATTTAATCTCCAGGTGTGGTTGAATTGACAACTCAGCTGCTAATACTCTCAAGTATTCTTTGGCTCCCCTTGTGTCGAATCTATAAATTTGGGTTGAATACTCTACCCTCGAAAACTGTTGTGATCCCCTATACTTGTGGGTTATCAGTCATAAAATTAGACAAGATGAGTCGTTTGGCAAGGTAAGAAGAACTCTTCTTTCAAAGATCGCCATTGATAGCTCTAAGAAATGCATGCTCTTGCTCTAAATTTAGCTTCTCGAAGCCTAGCTTCTCATGAGTTCTTAGGAGCTCTCTATGATCTTCTTGTGCAGATACATTAGCTAACTTAAGAGTGTTTAGTTCTTTAGTCAAATGCTTAATCTCCTTCTTAGCACCATCAAACAATTCATCTTGGCTATCATGATTACTAGCAAGTTCATTGTAGCTAACATCACTAGTTTTATCATTGAGCACGTCATCATCACCTAACAAGTCATCTGCATCACTATTGAAGTCAATGAATTCGTGGCTTGGGGCCTTTATCCAAGAAGCATCTTCCAATTACTTCGTTTGGTGAGTCAAATAATGTGGGGACCCCGACTCTTAAGTTGTGATCACCAAATGTACATGCACAGTGATCGCAGAGATCTATGCTCACTAAAGACATAGAAACTGAATAACAAGAGTCTTATATCCTTTACGTACCGTTTGCTCAAATATGGCCTTTATGGCCAAGCCTTCATAAACTCGCGGCGGAAATCTTCAACGACAGCGTGAACCCATGCCATCTACCTTAACCCTATAGGCATTCTGACTGGGATGCGCCCTAGCTCGCATGTTCGTCACCAAGGTACTCTTCATCGTATTTTGTTCTTTCATGCCTGGCCAATAAAATAACTAGTGGCAAGCCAAAGAGTACTTTTGAATGTACTCGCAAGCAACCCATGTTTTGGAACAAGGTATAACAAAGCATGATATAGCACTAAATAGGTGTCTTAGCGAAAACCTAATTTTAATGCAATGATATGTCCTATGAACATGTAGAAGCATGCATCATGAGGTTCCGAGTAACCATATGAACAGGTTACAGATGTCAATATGAATAGAGGTTGAACAACTCATGTTCAATCATCACGTCAAGTCATCCGACTTAGCTCAAGTATCTCTTTGTCACACACACACACAAACACCAAGTTTTGTGAAAACATCTGGACATAGTTTAAGCAGCACCACCCAACTGTCCTTGACCGTGGACATAGCTATTCGAATAGTTTTACACTCTGAAGAGGTTGCACACTTTACCCACAAGACTCGGGGAACTTCCGTGTCTTCCACGACTCACGGTAGATCACATACCCAAGGTAAGCACCCGAACAATGCCTTTCTCTGACAACACTAAACAAAGAGTCCACTCGTTGGCCCACGTCTTCATGATGTACATCACATGAGACTCGCTCAACATTGTACCATCCATGAAGGGACACAACAGTGTGCCTGGTGTCTATAAAAACAGTACATGGTCTCCCTACCTGGCATGACCTCGTATCGAAAGGGTGACTCTGGCCCTCTCGCCACTAGTAATGCGGGCTCTCTGATAGCATCAACCAAGGTAATCAACAAAGCCCCTTCCCATATAGGGGTAGAGTGGTTGTACATGTAAGGTTGGTATGGTCGACAAATCTTAAATCTAATCCGTTTTCGAAAACACACACACTCAACTTGCCTCGGTACACCAATTCTTTATCAAGCGGTTACCTAGCTCAACATCATCTCCCTCGGGCATTAGTAGCACCCGATGGGGTTTTCAAAAAGGGTTTTGGCAAACATTTGTTTTCCATCTCAATGCATATCCCTGTCCCACTTGCGTAGCAACTACTTAGCATCCTAACTACTACCGGCCCTAATAACCCTCATAGGAAGGTAGGGTCATGCACAATGCAGGTATCAACGAGAAATGCATCGTAGACAAACCCGGCAAGGTTGTCACCACATCATCGAAATGCCCTTTCATGGAACAATCAAAGTGCTATAATGTCATGCATAAAAATAGTTTCATCGACATGGTCAAAGGGGTGCTTGCCTAGCTCAGCAAGGTCTTCGAGGTCTTCTCAAACTTTTGGTCCAACTCCGAGCACTCCGTCTACCTCGTCAACTACCGTCGGAAACAACCATAATAAGCAACACAAGAAGCAGAGAAATAAAAGTGTTCTAAAATAGAATCTTTAGTTTTCTAAGATGCATATGGTCGTAAGAAAAATACCTAAAGTTTCTCTAATGGCTTTGGATCTCCAGAGATTTTTGAATGATGGAAATGGAGGGAATTATTGATCCTATAAGGAGTCTACAGAGAACATTTTTATAAAAATGAGGGAATGCACCTATTAAATAGGGCATGATTTTAGAAACATTTAGGAAGTGGTTTCACTGGATTCGGAGTTGGGATGATTTTTATATGAATTTCATAGGATGAAGTAAATGGAAAATGGGGCTATTTATTTGGTCCAGTAGAATCAATGCATGGTAAGAATGTTAACCATGGTTAGATAAATAGGCCATGATATCTAGAGCATCTAAAAATTGGAATTACTCAATTTGGATCTATAATGAGAGTTCTAGGGATTTTACAAGTTGGGAATTTCATAGTTTAAATTTGAATATGCATTTGAACAACACTAAAAAGTTTCCTCGAAAAATGTCAAAGTGGAACCACTAGATAGGTTGAAATTTTAGAAGAATTTAGGAGTTTGAATCATGGCATTTGGAGTTGTATTTATTTAATTGTGATTTTTGGAATCCTTCTGATATATGAAAAGGAAAATCGCACTGTGGCCATGGGCCAGAATCAGTGAAGCCGAACCGGCCCAAAAAGGAACCGGCCCAGGCAAACCGCCGCGCGTGCGCCTGCGCGCATTTGAACCTGCCCGATGGGGCCGGCCGGCCAGTGAGAGAGAGGGAGGCGGGAGACAAGGGAGAGGACGACAAGCGAGGCCCTCTTGTCATCTTCTTCCTCGCAACAGAGGAGGCCGAGGGGCTCAACACGGGTACCTCCGGTGATGGATCGACGCGAGGATGGCACCGTCGTGCTCAGGGCGCCGTCGCCCATCGAACAATGGTGGAGAGGGATGCCGGAGAGCTCTGGTTCCCCAGCGATGTTGAATCCGGTGGCGGTGCTTCGGGAAGAGGAAGCCCAGTCGTCTCCGGCTGGAAAGGAAGGGAAAAAGAGGCGTGGGACCCTCAGTGACACGCGGGGGCTCTAGATCGAGTGAAAATGGGTGCGGGGGAGGTCGGTACCGAGCGGATGGCGACGACCCGACGCGGCGAGGCTTTGCTCGATGCCGAGCGTAGCGACCTTCTCAGGAGGAACAGATGGCACACGCGGTCGATTGGGAGGACGTGGAAGCAGCAGGGGGAGAGAGAGGGGTCCGGGGTACGTTTTATAGCCAGGCGCCGATGCACCGTGGACATGGCCGCCGGAGTTTGCTGGAGGGGCAAGGGAGGCCATGGGAGGAGGCCAGGGCGTGTTTGCGGCGCTTCTGGGCATGGTCTACGACCAGGGGGGAGAAGAGAGAGAGCAGGGAACTCGTGTGTGTGAAGCTTTGGGTTGGCCGAACCAGCGGTGCTCGGCATGCACGGGGGGGGGGGGTTGAGGGGGGGGGGGGGGCAGAAGGAGGAAGAGAGAGGTGGGGGCGACAGGGAGGCGTGTCCCGGACGCCGAGGCCCTCTCGGGGGACTCGAGCGGGAGGGACATGGCTGTCGGGGGCACGGATTGGGGGACGGCTACAGTGCGGGACTACACTGTAGTGCAATCTCAAGTGCGTTTTTGGCATGCCATGGCATGTCTTTTGTGCCATGGTCATCGCCACTTGCGTCCAGAGGGTCTAGGGGTGAGTAAACAATGTGGGAATGCCCTTGGATGCCCTGAAAAGTCAACGAAGGAGGAGAGACGCAGACGGAGAGAGAGAAAAAGGGTTGCCCAGACAGGAACCTTGGGGTTTTACCCCCATGAATGATTGAGCCATGGTTTGAAATTTCTACTGGTGGTAGAGGAGGTATGTGGGTGACTGTGGTAAAAATTCGAGGGCAAGGAGAATTGTGGAAGGGGTCAAAACAACAGTTTTACCAATCTACCAAAAGGTGTTTGATGACTGTTTGGGCAAGTAAAAATATCCTACTTACCATGATATTTAACAGTATCAAGTAGTAGATATAATTGAGGTTGCACACCAAGTTTGAGCTTATTTGAGGAAAGTTGCTAATGCAAACTTTATAAACCCTAGAAATGGGCAGAAACGGATTTGCTTAGATCTAGTTAGGCAAACCTATTCTCCTTGATGCACCACTTGGAGCGGTGACATAATTTGGGTATTAGAGCGTGCCCAAAAAGTTTGGGATCAAATGGGGAAACTTGACAATGCAATAGTTTCCAATTCTAAAAATCAGCAGAAATGGGTTTGGGGTGATTTGGATAGGTGGATCTGTTCTCCTTGATGCACCACTTGGTGTGGATGCATTATTAGAGAATTAGAACATGTACACAAAGTTTGAGAACAAATGGAGGCACTTGGCAATGTAAAGTTGTTCAAGTTTGGATCTGGACAAAGAGGGTTTTGGGGCATTTTGGTGAACCAAAATTATTGGGATTGACATGAAACTTTGCAAGATGATCACATATGTAATATGTGACATGATGGAATTTTTCTTGATTTATTTGATGATATTTCTTATAGAAATATTTTAAATACTTGAAATATGCAGAAAGGGTTTTGGAGAGTTTTGTCCAATATTTTTGAACAGGACCATGTGTTAAAACTCTTATGTATGGAAAATATATGTCTACTGAGTTTCCCAAAATTTTCTGAAATATTTTGAAAGCATAAATATAATTTCCCCTATAAAAGACCATTTCTGGCCTTAAGAAAATGCCTTTAAAAATAGGAAAATAATCTTTAAAAATAATATTTAGTGGTTTTCGGAAGTCTTAAATGTAATAGGTTTCAAATATAGTCTTTTAAAGAATTTAAATACCTTAATTGAAGGACTTGTAGTTCAAGGCTCAACTACGGGGGTTTTGAAACCTAAGTTAAATAAATGCTTTTTGGCCAAAATAATATTTTATAAAAATAGTTTTATGTCCTATACACATGGAATGATCATTGGGCAAAGATTTGCATCAAGGAGATGGGTTTTGAGAGTAGAAGGAATTTTATGAATTAAAGCACAAGCAAGCAAACAAGCAAACAACATTCAAGTCAACCATCACAAGCACACAAAAAGTTTTTGTTGGCCCTAATTTTTGAGTCATGTTAACTTAGTCATGAGGCAAAACACAGGGTGTGATAGACCTACCCCCCTTTCAAGAATCTCGTCCCCGAGATTCCTAGGCTAGGCGTAGAAAAGATGTGGAAATTCAGAGGTGAGGTAGTCCTCACGTTCCATGTTGCTTCTGCTTCGGTGTGATTGCTCCACTGGACCTTGAAGTGCTTGATGATATGGCTTCGAGTGCGTCTCTTGGCTTTGTCTGAGGGTGAACGGGGTCCTTGCAATATGCTAGGCTTGCCTAAAGGTCAAGGGTTTGGTGAACGAGGTCCGGGCATGGGTCTGGCTTGCGTGTGTATTCCAAAGTCGGAATACGTGGCAAGTAGGGTGTCTGCGTGCTAGTCCTGGGGTTACTCATGTTGGTTAGTGACATCTAGATGTCTCGTGTTAGAATAAAAGGGTCAAGGTTTTGGTGTAGCTTCCCGTTGACGGGGGAGTCCTTATCCTTAAAGCAGGAGATCTTCAGTCGCAGGTGGTCTTCATCCTTGAGAGTGTTGAAGCGCGTCATCGTAGGCTTCTCATCGAGATCTTCTGCTTGATGAACTGCCCAGGTATGTTCTTCATTCATCTTCGTCCATTTGTCTTCGTCGTCACGGATGCACGTTTCTGGCGGGTCTTCGAGTGTTTGGTTTACTTCTTTCTCCGTAGCCATTTGTGGATAGGTTTGGGTTGAGTCCCGTCCCTAAGAACAAGCTTAGAGATTTGAAGCGAAAGTTTTTGAGGGGTCCTAGATGAGCTGGCTACCCAGAAGTATAGACCAGCCATCCAATCCCCAAGGTCTGAGGCTTGGAAAGTGGGGTGAACCACCTTTGACAGGGATTTCACCATGATCCAGTCAGGATGCACGCCCTTGATTGGACCAAAAAGGGGCTAGTAACAAAGTCATGACAGTCATTCCACTTCGTTCTAGGCATCTGAAGATAGTAGGGACGTCATGCGTATCGTACACCATCAAAGTGGTGAGGGGTGCTATCAACTTCTCGGTTCCTTCCTAGTCAGGAACTGATAGGTGGCTACTTAAAATAAGGGGCTATTTAATTACTTTTGATGTCCAAAGGCTCCGTCATGTTTGAATGTCGGTACTTCTGGACATAGTCTAGCTCATGTAGCCGGCAAAGGAGCAATGGTTGACTTCTCTTGCTTCTTCTTCTCCGTCGTGGTTCCCCAACCATAGTGGTTCTTCATCTTGCATGGGTAAGATTGTCTTCTGCTGCAGGGAGGGTGCTTCGAGGGGTCGGACTTCTTCAAGGTAAAACTTTGCACTTGAGAAGCTTGGCAATCGGGGCTTCTGGGCTTATCCAGTTAGGACAAAGGTGTTCCTTTCTCTCATTGCATAAATAAGTATGTCATTCGTGACGACAATAACATATTTCTCCAAGTCTCACACAAACATATTGTTCATGGGATATGTGAGAGAAGCGGGCATAAGCCAACCTAAAAAGGGCTTGACGATATATCCATTGATCGTAAGGTGTGGACTGTGTGGTCATGGGGTAAGACTCGGGAATGGCCTTTAGACTGACGGCATTTTGATTCTGCTTGCTCTCGAGAGAAAGCTTGGGAACCAACCTTTGGCTATTTAGTCTTAAATTCCTAAGAGCGGCATCTATTTTAGGCGGATACTTTTCCAGGGGATTGTGGTCCTTCGTGACCTAATTCCTCGAGTCCACCTTCCTTATGGGCATGATTGGTTGTGGTTGAGGTGGAGTATTGTTCATAGTCTTTCGACTTAGATCCAAGGCCTATGCTCATGATCCGGACATGTTATGGCTCGGTAAAGCTTAGGGGTTTCAAGGATCTTAGGATGTGAGTGAACGTCTATCATCTTTTCCTTAAGCACAATCCATGGATGCCAATAGTCCTTCCTATTATTCTATCCAAAGTCATCCCATTCCATCGAAACATTACTTTACGTAAGTCAGCTTCTCAACATCACTCAGGTTATTCATAACCTCATCAGTCTCGAAAGGACTAAACAAAATCACATATGTATATTATAGCTAACTTATGTGTATCCCTATGTAAAAATCCTCGGGTGAAGCATACGAGCTGCTAAGCTTGAATAAGACACTACAAATCCAAGTGCTCGGCTAATTTATGCAAGGTATAAGGTACTGCATCTCTACGCTAAGGAAACATGTAATATACCAATCCAAGATCTTGTTTCCTTCCTACGAATCCAATTAATCGATCCACGAATACCATCCACTTTTATACGATCAGTTACTGCTACAAATCCAATACTGGTAATGTTCCATATATCTCCTAGAGTTCCTATAATCCACAAATACTAGAAAGAATTATCTTATCATAGTACATCCAATAATTCCCATCACGATGATCTAGTAAACTCCAATGTTAGGTGCATATAGATCCTCGAATCAAATCGGACAACAACCCAGTGTTCCTAGTTTATCCTCCATCAAGAAACATGGTATCATGATCGAGATCATTGGACTAAATCCAAATTACTATGAACCATGTAGACTTACTCATCATCTATATTCCACTAGAATCACCTATTTAATCCAAGTCCCACGTCCTATGAGAATTCCTACTTGTTCCTCCAATTCATTACCGTAACATCGTCAATCCACGAATATTACTTGACAAAGTCAATTTTGTTACACCACCAAGAATCTCAGCTTGTTCTCATAATTGCCCTACTAAATCCAGTTTACTCAAGGGAGAGATAAGTTATGCTACTCTACCAACTTGATCCACCAAGTTCACCTATCATCATGAAAGTCTCGCAATCCACCAAAGGGGCTTAGCTATATCCTCAAGACATCTATTATAGTCACATCAAATCATCAGTCTATTAATCATGTATCCTCTGAAAGATCTTCCTTGTGCCATCGTTAGTTCAAGTCCTGGCTTAGGGAGGTAATGTGTGCGTTCACTAGGATCACTAGTCCCATGATTAAACCCAGTGCTAAACCAAGGTTATCAAAGATTATCCGGTGTTCCCTCGCAAACCAGTATGCTAAGCACATGGTTAAATGTTGGGTCGGGTAACTTGAGAGGTCTAGATTAGTCTAGGCAAGGGTTTCCAATCTTGAGGAAAAAACACATCTCTACGGGGCTGCACCTAGTTGAATAGGTTATCGTCCAAAGTCTTCAGCCCTAGTTGTTTGTCGAGGTGGGATCCTTGGTGCATCTTGCCTTTTTGGTCTTCAGTTGATGAGAAGGGTGAGAGGGTAAAGTAGCATAGAGGGGAGTGCCTAAGGGGGTGGCATAGTGCAAGTGCAATCAAACAAGTGCCGAAAGGGCCAAAAAAATTCATTGAGATAAGATCAATGGCATAGTCATGTACACGTTGCCTAGGGCAAAGGTGCGACTTATACCAAAACACAAACAGATAAAAGCAAACAACATACAACAAGGTTTCATTTGAACCATCACACGGACTCGACTTTGCATAGGGGTTACATGACTCATGCTACCCTAGGGGTGCTCGGACTCAGCAGTCGTGCTTGCTTCATGTCTCGGAGGGAAGGACGCTCAGTCTTCAGCTCCTAAGCCCTCCTGTGGTACTAGTGGGTATGCAACAGTCGGCTACTTGTTGGGACACCTCCTAACAATATGCCCATATTCGCCACATCCGTGGCTTGTGACGGGAGCAAAGAGGCCGTTACCCCTCCTGGGGTTATGACGTCGGTGAGATGACGATGGTCCCTCATGTGGTGGATACGGGAATCCGTTTGTACGCCTTCTGTACGGGGTTCGGTTGCGGGCTTCCTGAAGTTCCTCAATTTGTTGCCTTTGGTTGGTGAGGTAGACTTGTAGGTCAGCAATCTGTTGCTCTTTCTCGACCACCTTCTTCTTCTCGAGACAGTGGAGATGTAGGAGCGAAGGGAAATCCTGGCGGGACTTGAGGAATTCTTCGGTAAGGTAACATAGAAGGTAATCTACCGTGTTGGCGAAGCGGACCTCGAGCTTGAAGGTTGGGTCTTCGTCTCTTGTGGAAATCATTGCTTGAGCAGAGGCTCCTAACCCACTCTTGCTGGGAAGGTAGCGGGTAGTTTGCCCGTCCTTCATTTCTGGGAGGAGGTCTCGAAGATGGAGGAGGGCTTCATAGGCCGCCTGCTGAATGGCCATGTCTCTTGTTGGCATAGGCGGTCCAACAAAGAACCAACTCTGGGCTGAGGTCTTGGCTGGTACAACGACCTTGGCGTAGAACTCCATTCCAAACTCACCATTGTCCAGTTCGTGTAGGGTGTACATCGGCTCTGAAGGATAGTGGCATTGCTTGAGGCAGTCTCTTAGGAGAGGCAGAAATCCGGTCATGAGGAGTCTCATGGGAGCGACGACCATCTACAAGATGTTCAGAGGAGAGTTAATATGACTGGAGAGGATGAGGTGAGTATAAAAGGTTTTATAGTGGGCTAGATTAGAAGAGGAGAGAAGTGCAATAGGTTTTGCAAGTGATTTTGGTGTCTGGGGGCTAGTTCCTGTCCTAACTAACGTCCATGATAACTAAGGCTTCCTACAGTCAGGATGGCTCTGATACCAGCTCTGTGGGGACCCCGAATCATAAGTATTGATCACCGAATGTACGTGCACAGTGATCCCAGAGATCATTGCTCACTGAACACAAAGAAACTGAATAACAAGAGTCTTATATCCTTTACGTACCATTTGCTCAAATATGGCCTTTATGGCCAAGCCTTCATAAACTCGCAACGGAAATCTTCAATGACAGCGTGAACCCACGCCATCTGCCTTAATCCTATAGGCATTCTGACTGGGATGTGCCCTAGCTCGCATGTTCATCACCATGGTACTCTTCATCGTATTCTGTACTTTCATGCCTGGACAATAAAATAACCAGTGCCAAGCCAATGAGTACTTTTGAATGTACTCGCAAGCAACCCATGTTTTGGAACAAGGTATAACAAAGCATGATATAACACTAAATAGTTGTCTTTGCGAAAACCTAATTATAATGCAATGCTATGTCCTATCAACATGTAGAATCACGCATCATGAGGTTCCGAATAACCATATGAATAGGTTACATATGTCAAAATGAATAGAGGTTGAACACCTCATGTTCAATCATCACGTCAAGTTATCGGACTTAGCTCAAGTATCTCTTTGTCACACACACACACACACACACACACACACACAAAGTTTTGTGAAAACATCTGGACATAGTTTAAGCAGCACCACCCAACTGTCCTTGACCGTGGACACAACTATTCGAATAGTTTTACACTCTGTAGAGGTTGCACACTTTACCCACAAGACTCGGGGAACTTCCGTGTCATCCACGGATCCCGATATATCACATACCCGAGGTAAGCACCCGAACAATGCCTTTCCCTTGACGACACTAAACAAAGAGTCCACTCGTTGGACCATGTCTTTATGATGTACATCACATCAGAGTAGTTCAACATTGTACCATCCATGAAAGGACACAACGGTCTGCCCGGTGTCTGTAAAAATAGTACATGGTCGCCCTACCTGGCACGACCCCGTGTCGAAAGGGTGACTCTGGCCCTCTCGCCACTAGTAATGCGGGCTCTCTGCTAGCATCGACCAAGGTAATCAACAAAGCCCCTTCCCATATAGGGGTAGAGTGGTTGTACATGCAAGGTGTCATAATCTTCAGAAACCAAGAGTAATTATGGTTCTTGAAGAAGTTTGTAAAGTTTTGGAGATTGCCTCAAGTACCTACCATGAGTGATCGACATTGGTCGACGAACTAATTGTCGAGGAGAATATGGTGAAGGGAGTTTATCTTTGGTGTTAATTCACAGCCCCTCCAACTAGACATAGTCCTTTTGCAGAAGGGCAATTTGGTCTATCAAACACCTTGCTGCCATCGAGCACCATCGATGATCTCTATCCCTTCTTTCATTCCTTCCGGTGTTGTATGATAAGTATCAAATATGTGATTTCCTTCTATGCATGAGTTACCTTTCTATACGTTAGTGTAGTTCTTACTCGTTGTAGTTCAATTTTGTCTCGCTCCGCTGCTGGGTTCCGAGAGTTTTAAAGTTTCCCGAAGAAATTTCAAACTCCCATTCAACCCCCCCCTCTAGTAGACATACTACGTTCCAACATTTGGTATCAGAGCGAGGTACTCCTTGACTCTGCTTATTTTGGTCTAACAACCTTGGAGTTTCAAGTATGTCTTCGGTAAGCTACATGTCGCATCTCAACACCCACATCTTTAATGGGATGGACTATCCCTTCTGGAATGAGAAGATGAAGATTCTCCTCTGAGCCATTTATGATGATATGTGGAACATGGTGCAGAATGGATTTGTGGTTGAAGTACCTCAGGTCCCAACAAACCACGAGAAGAAACTCATCCACATGGATGTTGAAGCAAAAGATGGTGTTCATCTCTCTCATGCTCAATTTCTTCATTATTGTCAATGTGAAACTGCGGAGGAATTATGGGATAACCTCGAGAAGATCAACGAAGGTGTTTCAACTCCGAAAGAAGCTCGCATTGACAGACTCCGTGCGAAGTTCAACTGGTTGAACAGAATTAGAAATGAAAGTTGCCAAGAAACTTTTGATCATGTGAGTGACATTACTAAGGATCTGCAAGGTCTCAGTGCAAAGGATATCACTGACCATGAACTTGTTAAGAAACTGCTCTTGTCCCTAGAGAGTCCATTCAACACTTTGGTTCTGATGATTCGTGAACGAGATGACTTTAATTTTTTTGACTCTGCTGATATCATGGAAAGACTCAATACCCATGAGGAATAAGAAGAAGAAACAGTACTGCAGGAAGGTCCAAAGATAACACATCAATCAGAGACCCTTCAATGAAACTGTGTATGATGCATCGCAAACGGTATAGTTGTAGCTCCATCGCTAATGACGAGAACTGTGTGCGATGGTGGACCCATCAAATACGATTCAGAAAACAATTACGTGTGCGATACGTGGTGTACAGTTGTTCCAGACGAACTGCTTGCGATGAGCCAGAATTACGCAAATGCTTAACAAGATAAGGGTTTGTCTGATGTACGGCATACAGTTCATCCAGATGAACTATTTGCGATGAGGCAAAATAACACAACTGATTCGGTGTCTGAAGTTGTGCATGATACCAGGCAAACATGTCGCTCGATTGAACTATTTGCGAGGACAAAAGTAACACAAACAATTCAGCGTAAGCAGATGTGTGTGATACCAGGAAAACAGGTTAGTACTCGGAATTGTGTGGGTAGACAGATAAAAAGACACACGATTCCTGATAATAAGTTGTGTGTGCTGTGGGCAAACACTTGCTCGCACCCAATTGTGTGTAATTGTTGAAATCATCACCGATATGTTCCTTTCTTTAATTGTAAGCGATGTGATTTGCTCGGTCTGCATACCATCTATGCTCTTTCTATAGAACAACAACATGATCACATAACCTAAATAAACATCCAATTACATTACTGACTACAGATAACATTTGCATACCTCAATTAATAAGTACATGCATACTAAACTAGTAGTAACGATAATCAAGTCATCTATACTTCTTGTGACGACGGGAGGCACTTCCTCATGTCAACTATACCCATGCACATGTCGTAGATTACATATGCGTCCTTGGCTGCGTACTTCACATGATCTTCATCCAGTCTTCTGACCCAGGCGCGGTGCCAGGCAACCTTCTTCTTCTTGCAAACATCCTTCATGCCTCTATAGTAGGGGTCGATGATGGCCATTGTGAGGTCAACCAGAGACTACTTATGCTTCTCCTCACCGCCCAAGATCTTGTACTGGCATTGGATTTCCACAAGATTCCAGGAGGCCAAGCCCATGGTCTTGAGCACCTCTTCATCGTTGGTGGTGTCCACCGTACCGAATATGTAGTCGGGGTTGTTGACAAACCTGGCGAAACGCTCGCAGGGCCTTGTGGCCAGATAGTAGTGGTAGACTAGGACGTAACGGTCCACACACAGTTGGGCGACGACAACCTTCTGATCATGCCCGGCACGACCGCCGGTCTACTCGAGGTCGAAGCCGACCACTTTGAACTTGTCATCGGCAAGTAACTGCTCCATGGTGTGGATGGAGTTCTCCACCCAGACCGGGTCGTTGGTGTACACCACTGAGAGGTCCTTGATCCTTACGTGGGTGTCCACATAGGCACGAATGGTGAACTGTCGCTTGTCGTCGGCAGCCGCTGGGAGCGCTGCCATTGGAGCCGAGCGGGATATCCTCTCTGTATTTGGAGTCATGGGTGTGCTTCTTGCGTTGTGGGGAAAGGTTGAAGACAGACAAGATGTTAAATGAGCGGTGGAGTAAATGGAGGTTGGACGGGCTGTAATTGGCATGTCTTCTCACTGCGTTCCAGGCGGAGGATTGTTGTGCAAGCTTGACTAGCGCGCGAACACAGAGTTCGTTTGGCCACGCGGCGGCTCGAAGTGCCACCAACGTATCATTGGTGAGCCCGTTCCCGCGCAACCACGCATGTTCCCGTGTGCAACCGCGCGAAGCTTCCTCGCCCGACTCAGTTGTGCACGCGTCAGCTGGAAGAAGCTCCCATTATTGTGGGCGTTAAATGGCAAACGGTTGGCAAAAACGAAGTGTGTGCAATGACTTAAAGGAGTACAAACGTTCAACACTAAGCAGTGGGTGTGACAGTATGAATGATTGCTGTGTGTTGTGTAATATAGTTCGTTTGCGATGAGATCGGGAAGGGAAACACAAGCCAGAATGGTAGTTAAATCAAGTCGGTTACATGTTAAGGTGCAGATATCAATCGTCCATTGCATATTTAATTCAAAATGGTACTGCCAAAATACGACTCTCATACGATGCCATTTCACTGATTGTATCACAAATGGCAGAAATATTTAAGTCAATATGGTGCTTTCTGAAAGGAGCGGAGGGGTGGGAGGACAGGGATTATTTAGTTAGAACTAGGTAGAAGAATAGTGTATTGTTAATTAGAAGTTACTAGGTAGGAACAGATTTAAGAGAGACCAGGAATGAAATCACAATTTGTTTTAAGGTAAGTCTAGCAATTTTTACCATAATATGCATAGTGATAAAAAAATGCCAACACTCAAAGGTAGAAGTGCGTGTTGTGGGCTCACGGTTGCTAGTATATAAATATTCCATCAACCTAACTGATTACAGCTCAAGACTGCAATTACATTGCTCTACGTACTTCTAGTTCATAAATCAAAGTGTCATCAACATCTAGATCAACACATAATAAACATACTCAAGCATACATATAAGACGCACAAGGTAGATAGCTAGGGTAGTACTGGACATGTACTAATAACTCAATCCTGATCGTACCCACCAACAACACAAACTTTCTCCAGGTACTCCGCGTATGCGGCGTGCGCCACCCTGCGAGAATACTTCCGCCTGAAGGATCCAACAGCTCGTCCTCTAGCATGCGCCAAAACAGTTGCAAATGTAGGGTTAAGCCTTTGGGCACAGAATGGGAACCCGAAGCCCCCATTACGGGTCCTAATACGACAATTATGCTTTCCCGCATAGATCTCCCTAAGATTTTGTTTCTTGTACCTCCTTTGGTAATACTTATCGTTGTCGACATCGCACCTATACATATAATATATAAAATCATGGCATTGATAAATGAAATGGATAAAATGATATCGCAAACAACTTATAGTGCAAGAAAATTATTAACTAATGATTATAAATGCACGAACTAATTATTGTCAAACAAACTAGGAGTAGTAACTTTCAAGTACTACTCCATATATCACTAAAGTAGTGATTTAAATGCTCTTATACATTATTTATTTACAGAGGGGGTACATGTATACTCCCTCCAGTCCGCTGTATATGGCACACTACCAAAATATATTTCTTCTAAAACTACTCCATCTTTAGGCCCGGTTAGTAGTTAATGGCTTGATTAATTGGCATTATTGATTAGCATGCTAGCAATGCATGTGCTAGTTTCTTGGGTGAATTGGTCAGTTTCGTTGACAGCTAGATCCATGGAAATGGCCCATGGTGATCGAAGCGAGTGATTGGTTGTTGTATCCTCTCCCAGTAATAACTATCCAAATTAGGGAGGATTACACGTGATTTTAAGCGGGCATATTGGCTGAAACAAATCACTTGAGATTTTCTCTTGCCCTATCATCATACGCCTAGGTCGCAACGCTCTTTGTAGCAAGCCTAATACAGTGGACCAGAGGGAGTTATCATCTATGTAGGCCATTCATATCAATTCTAAAATATGTCAATGAATTATTAGCACAATCAGTAATCCTAGACGGATTATTAGAACATTATCATTTGTAAAGATCAACCATTAAATCACTATAACCTTAGACAGATTATTAACATGCCTAACCAGTTCTCCGTCGTCGTCGGAGTTGTCACCGTCGGAGTCGTCGGAGTCGTCGTCGCTGCAGTGGTCATCAAAGAGGTCCTAGTAGTCTCTATGCAGTACCGCCTCCTGCTGGGGAGGCAGGATGGGGCTTGCGACGTCGTGGCCGCGCTTCTGTCACCCATTAACCTCTTCGGCGGGGAGGGCAACCTCGTCATGCAGCATCAAGAGATGCCTAGGTGCTTTGCCGGTCCCGGCTTCGAACCCCGCGTCACCACTCCCTCCGATGGTGTGCTTGGTCGCCATCTGATACACTTCCGAGCGTTTGCGACTGGGAACGGCGGCGAGGATGAAGGCGGTGTGTGGGGAGAGTGGGGAGTGCGGCCGCCTATTATAACCAGTGGCATAGGCACAATTAATATGGAGTGGTTGGGAGCTAGGCGGGAGGCAGTTAAACGGCTCGCCTCCCGCTGAGCGTGTGCAGCGGTCTTCTCGCATGCCTTCTGTTATTTCACACCACTACTCGTATGTCTCCCGGTAAGCCTGCGTAGAGGAATGCCCGCACCGTCCTGTCAATTCACTCACCTGCTTGCACGTCTCCAGGTGAGCCAGCCCAGCATCCTGCTCGCACGCGTCCCGTCAATTTACACAACTGCTCGCACGCCTCCCGGTCAGCCTGAGAAGCGGACTGCTTGCATGCGTCCCGCCAACTCATGTCTGCTGGCACGGCACACGGGGCTCATGGTGGTACATAACAAATTGTTGGGCTAACGCACACCGTGTGAATACTTTAATCATTTGCGATGGTAACGTGACAACTGTGTGTCCCAACCTTTAATAAGGTCCCGTTTGTCCGAAAAGTTTATCAAAAACTTGTCTCGAATTTGGCCAAAAAATATCACAACATATTGGTGTCATATATATATATATATATATGAAAACTATTCTGATCACGGGATGAGAATAATATTCTGATAACTACCTGACTCGTCCCAACAGTAGCACTTGAACTTCCCCGAGTGCTAGGTTGAACTTCCGTCAAAATTTCCCAAATGGGGCATGCGATATACCGTTGGAAAGCTATGGACACCAATATAACAACCTAGGTCGAATTTTTGGCAAAATGTACACGGTTTAAGAGCAGTTTTGAAAACCTCTTTTGCTCATATAAAAAAGCGTGAATCGTATTTTTGAGCCTATTTCTAAACAGTTTATCGGAATGAGGAAAATGATATGGGGTTAGATAGCTGCCGCAAATCCGCTCATTTCACATGTTGAACATTTTCCCAATTTCCTACGGTTAAATAGGAATTTCAAAAATGACGGAATTTCGAAAACCGAACAGCCGGGTTCGTATTTTGGGATTAATTTTAAAACGGCTAGTCCAATCGACGCATATGATATGGCGTTGGAAATCTTATGAAAATGCGCATCTTTTCATATAAAAAGTTTGTTCCAAGTATGAACGGTTTAAAAGTAATTTAGGAAATGGCAGAATCTGTACCAAGTTCATATTTTCGCGTTATTTTCTCAATGCTTTGTCGGAATGTAGCAAATGATATGGCGTTGGAAAGCTTGAAGATATGCGAAACTTTTATATGTATATTGTTTCTTGTAATTGTTTACGGTTTTAAGTCAATTTTGAAAATGACTAAAAATGTATTTTGGCCGTAATTTCTACAAATTTTATCGGAATGGGACAAATAATATACCGTTGAAATCCTACGGAAAATGCGAAATTTTTTCATGTAGATGGTTTTCTCTGATTCCCATCCATTTTCAAGCAATTTCAAAAACAGTGAGATCACATGTTCTGCCTTTTATCGAGAAACAAATTCTTAACAAATGCACAGTGTGAAGAACTTGAACTTCCCGGCTTGTCTACTTTGAACTTCACTCTGTTTTTCACGTGGTGTTTTTTGCTTGTAACTCTCCATACACTTATCGGAATTGAGCAAATGATATACGGATGGAAAGCTGTTGTAAACACACAACTTTTCCGTGTTGGTCGTTTTTTCATACTCGTGACGGTTTAAAAAAAATTCATCTGACATTCATTGAGTGTAGTAGTCGAACTTCGTGTTGTTTTCACGTTGAACTTCTGTCACGTATTTTCGTTTGTAATTTCTCACCCATTCGCCGTGTTACACAAATGATATTCCTTTTTGTACAAACCTCTCTCACAAGAATTTTCTAACTTTCTCCGACCGAGGATTTGAACTTATAGCAACACAAAAATTGGACCTTTCCTTTTTATTCATCTTTCTCACATTAAACACACACCATGTAGTACGTGTACTTTCTCCATTTTTCTAATTTGAATTTTTAATTTTCTTTTTTTGAAATTGAATTGCTCCCAAATAATAATTGCACTTCTTTGTTCATTGAGAGAATTTTTTGAAACACCAAAAAAAATTCCCTTTTGTGTTTTCGAACATGGAAATACAAGGTGAACCTCTCTTGTAAGAATATTTGAACTTCCCCGGGCAGAGCACGTGAACTTCTTTCAACAAACCTTTTAAGCTTTTAGTTTTATATTCTTTTATTATCATGTGAAACGCATTCCTTGTAGTACTTGAACTTCTTGTTGTTTTCACTACGAACTTCTATCACGTTTTGTGTATACACCGAATTACACGTAATTGAAGGTCGGACATCATCTTTTGCCATTTTAAACATGTAATTGAAGGTCGGAGGTCCCACAATATAAATTATGAACTGTGCACGGAGGTGCACGTGAACTTCTTACAACAAACCTTTTAGGATTTTAGTTTTGTATTCTTTTATTCTCATGTGAAACGCATCCCGTGTAGTAGTGGAACTGTTCGCTGTTTTCACATTGAACTTCGGTCATGTATTTTTGTTCGTAATTCCTCACCCGTTCCTCGGAGTTTCTCAAATGATGTACCATTAGAAACATGTTGAAAATACGCATTTTTTCTTATGCGTTTAAACTTTTCTTTTCGAACAACATACACAAATTTTTAAACTGTTGTTTTAAATAAGAATATTTATATACCATTTGGAAGTTGTTGAATAGGAGGGAAATTTTCATGTAGAGCATTTCTATTCCAATTTTGTAATTGATTGAGAGAATTATTTCTAGAACACATTTTTGTGTGTTTTCGGCATAAGTAAATACACGGTGAACTTCCTTTACAAGGATTTTTGAACTTTGTGGGCCGACCACGTGAACTTCTAGCAAAAGTCTTTTTAGACTTTGCCTTTCTATTCTTTATTTCTTATATGAACGACACTCTATGTAGTAGTTGAACCGTTGGTTGTTTTCAATTTGAACTTCTAAACACTAATTGAAATAACCGTTAGAATCCATCGAAAAGGCACAACATTTATGTGTTGAGAAGTTTTTCTAATCCGTCGGAGTTGCACAACATTTTGTGTGTGTTTTTGCACATGTAAATTCACGGTGAACCTACTTTATAAGAATTTTTGAACTTTCCTGGGCCAACCAAGTGAACTTCTAGCAAGAGTCTTTTTGGACTTTGCCTTTTTATTTCTTTTTTCTTATATGAAACAGACTTCTTGTAGTAGTTGAGCCACTGGTTGTTTTCACTTTGAACTTCTCTCTGCTTTTCTATCCATAACTCCTCAAACACTGTTGGTTTAACAATGAAAATGAAATGCTCTATTATTCTAATTTGAACTTCTAGGTTTTCATTTATTTCGAAAAGTGATTATTTTCGAAAACAACGAAGAGGGAATATCCATTTTTTATTAACATCAAATTACTTTTTAAAAAGAATTGAACTTCTTTTTTCTTTTCTTAAACTTTAAGAGTTTACATTTTTCGGTGAGGCTTTGATTTCTTCTTGTTTTTAATGCATGGATGTTTTGTGTTCCTTTTCTCCTTTTTGGGACTTCTTTTTGTTCTAGTATTTGTACTTACTTGGGATTCTTTGTTTTGTAGTTTTTGAATTGAAACCAACATATCAAAACACTAGTTTTTTTGCATCCATACATACTATTGAACTTCAGGAAATATTACAGAACAAGAAATTATACAACATGATGTTTTAGCCAAATGTTTTTTTCTATTAGAACATGACAATTTATTCCCTAGAACATGTTGTACAACGTTTGAACATGACATTTTTGCTTTTTTTTAACTCTATGATGACTGTTAGTTTTTTTGTTGTTGAACTTCCTGGGTTTTTATATTCGAACTTGCAAGGGTTGTCATACCAACTAAGATATTTTTAACCTCTACCATTTTGTAGTTTTTGATGAATGCCCCTGATTTTTTGGGAACCCCTCTATCTTTTTTTCTTGATATTTTTGGCGACAGTAATACATGAACTTCATCAACTTTTTTTGTCAAGTAACAAAAGCTGCAGAACAAATTCGGAAGAGTGTAATTTTTATTCCACGACTTTCCCATGATTTCAATCATTAACTTGAACCCCTCCAAGATCTCTTTTTGCGTGATCATTTTAGACACTGACCGATCTACTTGAAACAACACTTGTGAGAACAAGCCCACTTAAATCATAAACCACCGAACAATACCTATTTTAATTTATCTTTTTCTCATCATTTAGTACTACTCTACATATAGTTTCATAGGTTTTGTCTCACGGACATTAGCACAAGCACGTGATGTTCTAGTACAAGAAACCAATTGAAAATCAATGATTTTTTTCCAGCAAATAACAACAGTACAGAAGAACAAAGACGTATGTTGATTAGCACCAACTGTAAAAATGCGCTCTCAAAAACATAGACGGACGTTTGGTTACACTATCTGCAGCCGTCCAAGTACATCCACAACGGTAGCTGTCGAGCAGACCAAGTGATGTTGCAGCTCGCTTCCCATACCCAGTCGCCAGGTCCATGCCTCCATCTTGTCCATCGCCCACAACACACCGAACCTGATAGGAGCAGGGAGAGGAAACAACATGTGTTGGCGCAGCTTGGCAGACTCGAGATGGCAAGAACCACACAGTGAGGACACACATCGAACTGAAGCGATTGGCTAAGACGAACTTCACAGTGAGCAGGAGCACACCTAGCAAGCATGCATGGTGGCAGCGGCGCAGGGGGGGGACGAGGAGCATGTGTGCGTACCTTGGTGGATCCCTCGGTGTCAGGTCATACTACACGTCAAGACCTCCCGGTGGTGTTGGTCAGAACTCCGCCAAGGCCTAGTGCATCGTTGCCGCCCACCACGACCACGAGTCCATGACGAGGACGACTCACCGGTCTGCCTCCCGTCTTTGCTTCTGCGATGAATCTTCATTTCACATCCAGTGGGGAATGATGGGGCCGTGGTCTCGAGTCCACCGGTTGTTTGCACGTGTCGCCAACCCGTGCGGCCGCTGCCAGATCGTCGTCGAACTTCGCGGCCGTCCGCACGCCGTGGTGTGTCCGCATGCACGGGGTAGTGCCGTGGTGTTCCCGGCTCCGTCCAATCGCGGTCCAGGATCCACGTTGAGGTCTTGGCTTCTTCTTGGCGTAAGGGTGGGGCGGCGCGGTGGCCAGATCCGAGGCCGCTGTCGGCGCGGTGGTCAGATCCGGGGGATGGTGAGGGCAGGGTGGCCGATGGCGGCACAGCGGATGGATCAGAGGGACGGTGGCGGCACGGCCGATGGATCCGTGGGACGGTGGCGGCGGGGTGGCCAGTGGTAGCGCGACGGCAGGATCCATGGGACGGTGGTAGTTCGACGGCCAGATGCGGGGGACTGTGGGGCTTCGTACGGGAGGAAGGAATCGGGGGGCAGAGGAGGTGTAGTGGGAAGGAATAGAATTGTTCTTTTTTTGCCCTTCCAACCGGTTGAGGAGTTCGGGAACATCGCATCGCTCGTTATATAGGGCACGCCGTGATCATAATAACTATTCTAATCCTGTGATTAGAATAGTGCCACCCTAAATATATATATATATATATCATGAAACAAAATGCCAAGTTTCATGAATTTCAGCAGAGTTCTAGATTTACTTTAATTTGAAAAAGAATATTTTCAATGTGTGTATCCGAGCTGTCTAAAACCCAAGATTTTCAATGTTTTCCGCGATGCCAAGATGTTTGAGATTTGTTACCATATATTTCATGGGGACTAAGCGTGAACCACATTTATGGCACATATGATTTCCCCTATGAATTCCTAGGAACTCAATTGATGTATAATTTTTTCGAATTATATATGATTTTTTTTAAAATTTTAACACAGACTCATATGTCCCGTGTTTACTACATAAAAATAGTTTGACGCGCCTCGAAGTGGTGGGTTGGGTGGTGGTCAGGGAGTCGTTCCGGCACATTTCGTGGCATGAGCCTCTGTGTGTGGGATTGCCCGTTTGGTGAGGCAGTTGCCACAGCAAAGTATCAAAGTCGTGCATTGAATATTTAAAACAAGACACAACACTAACGTCATACATATGTTTGAGACACATATGCATGTGGTGGTGGTCATCCCTCGGACAATCCCTCATGTGTTATTAGTGGCGCGCACATTCGTGAGCCCACGTGGTTTATCACTTCGAACCACAACGAGAGGGATTTGACCAAGGTGGATTCATTTTGGTCGGTGTTGCGGTAGATCATGGTGAGATTCCACACCAAAGTTTGACGCGTGCGTACTCATGACTCCCTCCCTGCTGCTCAAAGTTGAGGGGTGGGAGGACATATGTTGCACGTAGTTAACTTTAATGTGGGGGGACTTTCAAATTTGTGAAGCAGGCATCACATCAAAGTCGTGCAGTGGGCATTTTGACACCAAAAAACACACACATACATATGCGCTAATTTTTTTTACATATTATCTTTTTTATTCATTTTTTCACATATTACACCGTTGGAAAAATTTACAAATATGTTATCCTCTGAGTCTAGAGGAAGCTGACTGGCTCCAGTCGGCCGAGAGGAAGCCAATTAGTCCCAGTCGGCTTCGACTAGGCCGATAGGGCAGTCGGCCACGCTGTTATTGCTCTAGTCGGCTTAGCCGTGACCGATTAGTCCTCATCGTCTTAGTCATGAGCAATAAGTACTAATCGGCTTAACAGTGACCAATTAGCTCCAATTGGTGTTGGCAAAGCCAATAGATGCATGTAATCATATTTTGGTACGTAACTAATATTTTTTGATGACCAGAATAACAAAATAGCCCCTCACGACCGGGCGGCAAGACTTTTTCCTGCCAATATCGCCCGCCATCGTTTCCCCCATATTAGTTACCGCCAATATCTCCCGCCATAGCTTCCCGCTTGTTCGTTCCTGCCAATATCTCCCGCCTTCGTTTCCCGCTTCTTAGTTCCCACCAATATCTCCCGCCATAGTTTCCCTCTTCTTTATTCCTGCCTATTCTTCTCTTCTGAACCTATAAAATCCCCTCCACACTAAGCTGGGTAAGTAGTCCAGTATATTGCCGAGATGTGCAGGAACGAATTTGGGGCAAGATCGTGGAAATCGAGCCCGTAGAAAAACTTGAGGCCCCTGACGAAGGGATGGAGGGGAAAACCTAAACCTCGGATGAAATGGGGTAGAAACACCACCTTCTCGCCCTGCCACGGCGTGGGGATAACCTGGCCCGCCTCTGGAGCACGGTGAGCGACGTTGATGGGGAGATAGCCCGCGCTCTTCAGCTCCAAGATAGCGCTCTCGGTGACGGTGGAAGCCTCCCACTTCCCCTTGGACCCGGAACTAGCCATTGCTGGATTGAACGGATGACTAGAGAGGTTCTTGGAAGGGAGAGCAGATCTGGGCGCTGGAGCTCAAGAGGTTGGGAGAGCAACGGTGAAGGAAGAGGTGAGAGCGTGCGAAAGAAATGGAGGCCCCTCCCCTTTTATGGGCTGTAAAACCTAAGGTCCCTCTGAAAACACAAGTTTTCTTGAAGCCTCTTGCTCATATCTCTCATCAAAGGGTGCTATTCTATAATGTTTCTTTAGCAGCTCGGGCCGAGAAATTCAATGAAGTAATCCATATGCTGATTCAGCAAGCCAAGCATTGGAGTTGGTATTCCAAGTTTCTTGAATAACCTAGCTGTCTGAAACTCGCCAATGGACTTCACCGATACCGATACCAAACCTAGCTTGAGAGAGATCGATCACAGGCTTGTCACGAACGCAGAGGAAAAGAAGTAAGATACCCCCGCCCCCGAGCCGGGACCCCTTCTTGTACCGCTAGTGGTCTTGGATGAAGAACCACAAGAGCAACCTGAGGTAGTCGAGGAGGAGCCACAAGAGCAAGATGGAGGTGCTAGTTTATGCGCTATTCCGTAAGGGGCTGATTTGGATCCATATGTTTAATGCTATGGTTAGAGTAATCTTAATTCTTCTTTCGTAGTTGCGGATGCTTGCGAGAGGGGGTAATCATAAGTGGGAGGTTTGTCCAAGTAAGGGCAGCACCCAAGATAAGGCAAATCAAAGGGGTCAAAAAAGAAGATATAGAATTGTAGCTAACGGGGTTCGCTCGCCCTCGCCTGTCACTATAGCGTGTCAAGTTTCTCTCTTTCCAATCGGGCACCTTCATCGAGACCGTCAAGATCTGGCAGAAGGAGTGGTTCTACATCACGGAGCCAAGGAGCGCGGATTGGGGGGCGATTCCAGCCTTCCGATCCGGACCCCCCACGAGGCTGGTTTCATGGACCAAGAAAGGCCTCGACTAGGGGTCAAACAAGGAGGTGGCACTGCTGCAGAGCCGGATAGCAAAGATGATAGAGCGGGGGGTCGAGCTGCCCAACGTGATCCAGATTATGCTCTGCCGCCATATCCTCCCCTTCCAGGCCCGAGCTTCCCCATGTGGGCCTACAAGCCCGAGGACCCCGCCACCGTGCTCAGCTTCTACCGCACTTCCCACGCTCAGCTGTGTAAGGTGCTGTTCAAGCCGTAGAAGGACTTGCCGGCCGAGGAGGAAGACATCGGCCTCGACGCCGCAAACCCCCCTCGGGAGGTATGACAAGTTTTGTTGTTATATCCGGATTGTTCCCTTTTGATAAGGTACTCAACTTTCTCATTTCTCATCCGCAGAGCTGGCTGAAGAAGGCCGAGTAGATCGACAGCCCGGCCCCGCTGCCAGAGGGCCCCAGGACACCCTTGCTGACGGCCATGTTGGCCGTGGAGCCATACGAGGCGCCAGAGAGGAAGGAGAAGAAGAAGGAAAAGAAGAGGGAGGCCAGAGAAGGCCTCCGCTCCCGAGGACCCCCGGACACTAGATCCGGGGACACCCATGCTCCCTCTGCACAAGAGGAAGAGAGGGAGCAGGGAGAGGACGGGGAGGAAAGTAGGTAGTTTCATGAAGATGTCCCATTATCCTTTTGATCGTAGTTTCCACTCTGGTATGTCCCATAATCTTCTACGTTTAGCCGCCAATTTCAAGATCGGTGATAGAGTAGTTCCATGGGACGAACTCATCAATAGTGACACCATAATGAATGAGTTGGCTCACGCATTATCTAGGAGTGGGTGTCCTCCTAGGACATTTGAGGAGATACGGAAAGAACTTCTCAGGTTGCATGGAAGATGGCAGAAGCAACTGCATAAGAGTGAATCGTACCTCAAGTTTGCAGCAGAAAATACAGATTTATGGACATCGGAAAGTGAGGACGAAGACGACCTCTTCATGCCAAGCACCAAGGTCAAGACTACCGCATCGTCGAAGGGCAAGAGCTCTGCATCCACAAAGGGCAAGAGCTCTTCGTCGACAAAGGGCAATAGCTCTGCATCGAAGAAGGGCAAGAGCTCTGCATCGACGGAGGAGAACGATGATGTCTTCATGTAGTTTTTTAGCTATATTTTGTAATTTCAGCTGTACTATTTAATTAAGATGTATTTTATATTATGTGTGTGTACTATATTGTTTTGTGGGCATTATGTTTTATCTAAGCGTGACGTTGGATGCATTAGTTTGCAGTATAAGTGTTATCCCCGCTAAACCAATTGACCACTGAAATAGA
The DNA here is from genome assembly GCA_039707655.1 of Elymus sibiricus. NCBI lineage: Eukaryota > Viridiplantae > Streptophyta > Magnoliopsida > Poales > Poaceae > Elymus > Elymus sibiricus. The sequence continues at coordinate 210,364,532 of CM077665.1, read as the reverse complement.
ACATGAATATGTCTCATACATAAGTAGATAGTAATTTGTCTCATACATAGAATAGACATATGTATCATACATAAGTAGATAGTCATTTGTCACATACATAGAATAGACATACGTCTCATACATAATTAGATAGTCATGTCTCTACTGATCGATAGAAGCGTCAATGACGCCGCCTGCCCCGGCGCTCAGGCGCTGTGCCTGGCATACTCTAGCCCCACCTGTTGGGTGGCCTTATGTTATGAAGAGGAACCTCGGACCCGTCCTACTCATCCTGTGTATCCTGGGTGGGTCCTGGTGGAGGAGTCAAAAACATGTCCATCCACATGTTTTGCTACGATAGTGGCTCACCCTCACTCCCCCACCTAGATCCGGACGCTGTCGCCTGCTGATATGGATGTGGCCGAAACATGAAACCTGATGTGGGAATTTGCTGTTGTGGTGGAGGATCAAACGCAAAGCTGGACGAGGGAGCATGTTGCTGTGGGTGCTGCCACGCCGAACTGCCAGCCTCGTCGGGAGGTGGTGGAGGTGGCGTCGGCTGCTGTGTTAGGCGAGGACGTGGTTGTTGTCGTTGCGTGGATTGCCGCCACTGTTGCTGGTGCTGGGGAACAATGTCTGAAGTGCGGGTGCACGTGATAGCCGTGTAGACAGCTCATAGCTTCTGCTCCAGATGCGCGAACCATGGCCGGAGCTGAGATGTAGGTACCATAAGAGGTCCAGACGACAGTGATCGTGTATACTCCCTGACCTCACTGTGAAGATCGTATGCTAGCTCAGCCTGCAATTGTCACGATGATTATTAATTATGGATGTTAAAGTATGTAACCAGAAGATGCATTAGATAAAGACAATAGATATTATCGTGTACTACCTAGAGCCCGAAGTATCATAGCTCGGGTATGTATCATAGCTCGGAGTCTGGTATCTCCTCTGGATGAGGGTGCTGCATGAAGCGTAACCTTGTCCCGCCCATGTACCGATGCAAATAGGCATTGAATTCATCGAGATCAAACCTGCCAACCTCTTCCTAGAGATGTGTCATCGCAGTATCCCAGTCTGTCATGTACGGCTGAAGCCTTTGGAGCCACTGCTCCCGTGTCCTTCTTATCCCCTTCCTTGTGTTCCTGCAATTGAGGTGTGTGTTTACCAATTAACTGGTGATTCACTGTGAACAAATGTGAATGACAATGAAACATTGAATAAGTATACAATACATGTGGACTACTGCTGGCAGTGGGTTGTCTATAGGGGGGGGGGTCGACCATCTGTCGAAGACCAAATTGCCTCATAACTCGTTGCTGCGCCATCTCCTCGATGAAGATATCGAAGATAATCTTCGATTTCGTCATCTAGTATCCCCGATCTCTTGTGCATAGCTCCGAAATACCGCCGGGGTACCTGGCATGTATGGCTGCTTGCGTGTACGGCGGCCATATCACCTCGGTGTACATATGGAACTCCTCGTTTAATGTCGTGTAGGCTCGCCTAGTCTGCTCAGCAGCATAGCGTCTCTGCACAGATTATAAGTGAGTTTTCGGCCATAGTGTGAGCAAAGAACATGCATTAAATTATAATACGAGACATACCTTGCGACGCATCCAGCACAGACCGAAAGTAAGCATGTCGATTCCGTCAGCATCGAATAGGTGGCCCGCAGGATAACCCTCCAGGACATCTACGGCCGTCCTATAGAGAACCTCTCCCAGGACCACAGCTGTAAAAATAGAGGGCATCCAAGAAGGGCTGACTTCTCCAACACAAGCTAGAAACCGTTGCACATACCTCGGTATGTAGCTGCTTAGACCGCCGAACCCCAACTCCTAGGTGTGATCTGATTCGGCATCTCAGCTCTCGCGATCTCCAGTGCAATAGGGATGTAGCGCACACTTACAGTGGTGACATGGTTCTCTGTGAACATAACCTTCCCGAGAAGCCACAGTAGGTACGCCTCCAGGCTACGAGTGATATGTGTCGCATTCAGAGGGACATTTGGATACCCTGGGAAATTCTTGATCTGTATTGAGTAAAGAGAAGGTATTAATAAACAACAAATTTAATTGTAAAACTAGAAACACGACAAACGAAAGATACGTGGTTGAGGAACTAACACTGAAACATTGCAGCCAATCATACTTAGGTCCATGAGGCTCCGACGCAAGAACTGGAGCCCCATCATAAACACCCTCGAAACATTGTGCCATAGATGCCTCCCAACCAGGCTGTGCATCCAACGGTCCTACGGCAGGACCCGCCAAGGGTAGGCCCAGCACCAGTGAGACATCCTCTAGAGTAGGAGCCATCTCTCCCCAGCGGAAGTGGAATGTGTGGGTCTCAGGCCTCCATCGGTCCACTAAGCAGGTGAGCAGAGAGGAGTCAATGGCGACGCGTCTGGAGGTATCAGTGGCCTCTACTAGACGCGCGAAAGGTAAAAGTCCAGCCCTTTTCAACCTGCATATCAGAAAGCATAACAATTCATTTAGTGTGGCACATTAAATCCGTCTTGAAATGAATAAATAAAACACGTACCAGTCAACCCAATCCGGGTGTATCTTTCAGTCCACCTTAGAAGTGCGAGTGACAAGGGGGTAGAGCTGTCGCTCACATAACAGCGTGGCACGATGCTTACTATCAATCTCCGGATTTAATAACGACGGTTCCTCCATTCTACTATAGTGTATTTAAAGATAGTGCCACACTTAATACAAATTTAAAACATAGTGCCACACTTAATACAAATTTAAAACATAGTGCCACACTTAATACAAATTTAAAACATAGTGCCACACTTAATACAAATTTAAAACATAGTGCCACACTTAATACAAATTTAAAACATAGTGCCACACTTAATACAAATTTAAAGATAGCCTAGCTTCTTCCTCTTCCTCTTCCTCTTCCTCCTCTTCGTCCACAACTGCCTCGTCCACGCCTAGCGGCCCCCTGGTAGTGACGAAACTGGGACATTCATGGTCCCTATGTCCAAATTCATTGCATAGAATGCATTGCATGGTGCACCCTCCGGCATCAGATTCATCCATATCATTCTGGATGCGCTGACACACTCGTCTACCTCTACTTGTATGCATAAACTCAGGGTGTGGAATGTATCTCCGTTCAGCAGGGTCGACGGTGTTGAAGTTACCCATTGATCGAAAACCAAGCAACTAACCTGTCCAGGTATTGAGGACGGACTCTTTCAGAAAGTATGGAGATACGAATGAGATTGCGTCCAGTCCTAACTGCCCGCAAGCAGCAATTACATGCTAGCAAGGTAGGTGAAGCAACTTCGGTTTGTTGCATGTGCACTCGCACATTGGCCAGACTTCGTTTCCAATTTTCACCTCGTGTGTCCTTGACACATTTGCACATCCGAATTTGTTGTTAGCTAACCGGACCTCATACCTTCGCTCTAGATTTCCGATGGCAACAACAGTTTGTGACCGAGCTTTTTCCATCTTTTCATTATGTACTTCATAACCCTTTCACAGTAACGTGTGTTCGAGTTGTTAGTGATATGCAGGGCGGCGCTTTGACGTCTATTTCTGAAGTACTTCACCGTACCATAGAAAATTCCTTCAATGATAGTTGTAAGTGGAAAAGCCCTATTTCCTCTAAGGACAAAGTTATATGTTTCGGCGAGGTTGGTAGTCATGACACCGTACCTTGCTCCAGGTGTGTCATGCAGCAAAGACCACCTCTCAAGTGGCTCATGCTCTATCCACTGATCAAAGGTTTTTATTGTCCTCCCAAGCCTTCTCCTAGTACCAGGTGGATCAAATCCTGGCAAGTCGATGCACACACCGAAAGAGAAGAACAATCGATGCAGCACCTTTACATTTGGTAACTCTGGCATGAACAAGTCTTGGATATCGACATAGGTGCCTAGAATCCGGATCTGCAGTGTGTGGAGGAGCCGGACAATAGAGTCATATGCATCAAAATATGAACCAAATATGGTGTCAACTGCCCTCTACTTAGCCCTTCAAGCCTTGCCATAAGATATTTTGTACTTGAACCTGACGAAAACTTTTGTGTGGATAGCCGTCACTTCCATAGCTTTGCCCTCCACTATCTCGCTATAAAGCAACCGAGCAATGAGGGTGGACGTAAGGTTTGGATGATCTTGAGGGATGCAGTGAATAACACAAGTGTGCTGAACTAAGTCACTGATCACCCAGTTTGTGCCATACTTAGGGAGATAGACATGGACCCTCGAGGGACAACCCGGGTTCTTGCATACCATTGTCAAGTTTTTTGGACTTGACACATCTGCTACAAAAACCCTTTGCGTGAACATTGCATCCTTGAGAGCTTGCTTCTTTGGATGCATGGCACCCGTCGCAATGTTGTTCAGGTGATATTGCCACGTAGAATCATGGCCATCATTCACGATCATTGCAGTTGAGAAGTTCCGATTCCATGATGCAGGATTAGGCACCTGCTAGATGTTCTCTTCTTTGTCTGACTTGTCAGAATCATCAGCACTATCACCATCTCTATCTTCATTTTCCATCTGGTTTTGCATGTGCCCATCTACCTCATCAGCATCCGCCTCGCCACTGGCATAATCATCGACATTTCCTCCTTCTACATGACTGCTTTGCCCTGATTCGTAAACATCATCTCCAGCATGGGACACATAATTTGACATTGAATCATGCATCCCTTCACTGCTCTGGCCATAATCGTAACCACCGTCTGGTTCAGTTGCATTGACCTGCTTCACGACGGGAAGCACTAAGGCGATAGGATTAACTCCCCTGCTCGAGCAAGCTTGTAACCAGCGCACCCAATGTGAGTCCTGCTCTATTTCCTTCAAATAGAAGAAAGTATTCGAACTGGATCGGGTCCATAATGCATGAACACCTACGTTGTGTGTTTCAGTATTTAACCCTAAACACCTAGCAAGCCATTCTGTCAACTGACTAACAGACCATGTTTCAGGGGCAGTCACTGGCAATTCAACGTACTCAAATTCACTCAGATCAGCTCCTGTCTCAGTCATTTGGACATTACCAGGGCCGTAGTAAAAAAACTAACTTCACTAAATCAGACATATCTGTTGACCTAAAAAATTATTCAACAAGGACAAATATTAAGCAAAAGGCAAACTGATAATTTACCGAACCAACTAAAAATTACCACAGCTTCCCAAATATTACCCAAAGCTACCGGATCAACTAAAAATTTCCACACAACTAAATATTTGGCATCTACATATTGTATCGAACCAACTCTAATTGACAGTCCTAGATATATTACCCAAAGCTACCGGATGAACTAAAATAATCGACACACCTTAATATTCACACAACATAATACTACGGGAATAGACGTTGAATATATTACCCTTGAAGCATGTGAAGAAACGACGAACGGCGGCCTTCAAACACGCGAACGGACGGCGAACGCCGGAATCTCCACCACCTCCACCTCCACCTCCTCCTCCACCTCCACCACATCCACCTCCACCTCCACCACCTCCACCTCCACCTCCTCCACCTCCCCAATGGTCACCACCACCACTACGAGCTACCCCATCACGACATCGAGGTTTCCCTAGCCTGACCTAAGACTCTATAATCAATCTACAGTGAAAAACTAGGAAGAAATCGTCTCAATAATCTCGTAGAAATGGGGATCACTTCGGTTGAGAGAGAGAGAGGAGAGGGAAACGAGAAGAGAAGAAGAGAGGAGGAAGAAAGGGGTGCGGCCGATGGGTGTACTGGGTCCTGTCGGCTTCCGCATAGCCGATTGGACCCAGTCGGCCTGGGCGTAGCCGACTGGAGGTCACCAGGACGAGTGACGTGGTCCATCCAATAGTCGGCCGCCACGTGGCCGAGTGGCCACTTATCGGCTGTCGCGTGGCCGACAAGGGCCTGTCGGCTTCAGCAAAGCTGACTTGAGCCAATCGGCTTCCTCTCGGCCGACTGAGTAACATATTTGGAAATTTTGCAACCGACGTAATATGTGACAAATTTAATAAAAAAAGGTAATATTTAAAAAAATAGCTACATATGCTTGGATCACATAACTGGTGGTGGTCCTCAGTGGCTCCCTCACATGCATGGTCATCGGTGACGCATCCATCTATCGGGCCCATGTGGTCAATCACTTATGACCTATTATGGTTTTGACCAAGGTGGATCCTTTTGAGTATGTGTTACGATATGCCAAGACAAACGTTTGAGCTCATGCATACCCATGAACCCATCCCACCATCTCGAAATGCAGGGCGGGGGGGGGGAGGGGGCATATATATATATATGCGAGCTATTCTGTGACCAGGGACAGAATAATATTTTGTAACCAATCTTGAATTTACCCGACCGACTGTTTGTACTGACATATATTGTAACTAGAACTGATGCGTCTGTGTGTTGGACGGGCATAACCAGTGTGTTCGTCGACAAGTTTCCGGCGGTTCTACGGCGAGCTCCTGCTTGTCGCGCGTTACCAGAAGAGCCTTCTACGAGGTTCCGCACACGCGTTTGCTTGAACTGATTTCGTTTAGCTCTCGGGCCGCTTCCGGTGATTGCGTGAGCTGCCATGGCGGAGGTGTTCCCGCCGGTAGTGTTTGGCGCGCTGTTCGTTTCTCTTTCAATTGAGTTCGTCTGAGCTTCTGTGTGTTATTGGAGTCTTCAATTAATCACTGCGTGACAGTTTTTGATAGTATTTGCTTCGAATTTTTGATTTGCAGTTCTGTTCTTCTTCCGCTTCCGCCATGGCCATCTTCCCATGCGTGTTCTTGCTGTTCGTGCGTTTTTTTAAATTGGTTTAGCAGGGATGGTTGTTAGCTTTGCACGACTAGTTATGCATCATCAATTTTTCTTCTGGAGTCATGCGTAATCCGAATTTGGTTGTTTTAGTCGTTGGCAGGGATAGTTGTGCTGAACAACTTTGTGTTTACTGCTTTATTGGTTCGGTGGTGGTCAAGCTTGTTTGTTTGGGGTGTCAGACTATTCAATTTTTGGTCCACCTGTGTAATTAATACTTGTTTGTGGTTTTCTGTCGCTGTTGAATTTACGCGGAGAGATGCATGCGCATTTGGACGGCTACTGTATGTCAAGTTGGATTGCTACGCGTCATTGTTGTATGGCTGTGTGCGTACAGGGCAATAACTGCGTTGGTCAGACGACTCATTCCTCCTCTTTGCTATAAATGCTATCTACCTGCGATGATGCGCGGCTCAGACGACTCCTTCCTCCCGTTGTATCCTCTAAATCTCAGATCTAGGCTCCGCTCCTTCTATTTCTTCTTTGTTTTCTTCCCTGTGTTGTGAATGGAGGATTGTTCTTGTGGTTGTCTTGCAAGGATGGTACCCATGGCAGTTGCTTGTATCTACCAGGATGGGTTACAGTTGACGCAGGTTCAGCGCCGTGGGCAGCTTGAGTCTCTTCTGTACAGCAGGCGTGGTTTTCGGGCGCCTTATGTTTGCCATCTGAAGGCTGCAGACCTGGAGGAATCATGGGTATGTGATTGTTCTTGGTTTGTGTGTTTCATCTTAAAACCATTCACTAAATCTATATTATCATTAGCTCTTTTAGTTTAATCAGAGTCCTTGTCTATATGTTCAGTTTGTCAGGTATTATCAGTAGTTAACAGTAGTTAAAATAGTTGCTAGATGTCTGCAGTAGTTAACATTTGTTCAGTTTCGTCAGGTATTAACAGTAGTTAACAGTAGGTTTTTCTATGTTTATTTTGTTCTTCTTCAAATTTTGAAATTTCTATTAAAATAGTTGCTAGATCTGTGAATATATTCAGGCATGTTAGGTGTTTATTTTTCTTTTTTGTATGTATGCCCAATTGCAGAAATTGCCATTGAGGATCAGGTTTGGTTCTGCTAGGTTAGGGAAGCTGATGTTGGTTACAGTCCACAAGAATGGGTATCATAACATGGAGGCTTCCTATGTTACTGACTCTGATGGTTGCATCAACCTAACTGCTGGTTGGAAAGAGTTTGTTGCTGAATCTGGACTTGAGGATGGAGACGTTGTGATGCTGGTATTCTGCAAGGAAGATGACTCTCTGGAGATTAGTATTTATGTGATGTAGGTTATTTGTGGCAAAATCTAGCTAGTTGTGGCATTTGTGCTTCATTTGATTTTGTGATCGAATTTCAAAAAATATTGTCTATGAGATGATGGAACTATGTGTGTTTTCAGATGGTCTCAAAGTTTCTATTAGATTGTATGTCTACTCATTTTTATGTGTTATGTTTTTCAAATTTGTCAACAGTGTTGTTCTTGGACTGACGTGCATGAATAATTAGTACTGGCTTGTCTTCATGGTGATATTTTGGACATATGTGAATGTTTTGCGTGAATGTTGTACTACCAGTGTTGGATCCATTTAACTTAGTTCTAATAATTGGTAGAACTGATGTAGTTTATATGACAGTGCTGCGGCGTCGCATGCGTAGGCGAGTCCGTCACATCCGTGACCCCACTATCTATCTTAGGGTTGTGGCTCTGGGGTGCATTTCTGTTGGGGTGGAAACAGAATGACCGCACTGCGTGCGTTAGCGCGAGGCCGAGCCGGGGGAGGCCGAGCCAGGAACGAGCCGGAGCAGGCGACGACGCGGCGTGCCGCGGCGTCGCATGCGTAGGTGAGTCCGTCACATCCGTGACCCCACTATCTATCTTAGGCGTGTGGCACTGGGGTGCATTTCTGTTTGGGGTGGAAACAGAAAGACCAGCACCTCACCCAGTGGCATAGTCGTACTGATACATCATTCTTGTTTGGACTTTTTCCCCATTATCTATCTTAGGGTTTTTAGGGTTTAGGGTGCCTTTCTGTTTGGGGGTGGAAACAGAATGACCAGCACCTCACCCAGTGGCATAGTCATACTGATACATCTTTCTTGTTTGGACTTTTTCCCCATTATCTATCTTAGGGTTTTTAGGGTTTAGGGTGCATTTCTGTTTGGGGGTGGAAACAGAATGACCAGCACCTCACCCAGTGACATAGTCGTACTGATACATCTTTCTTGTTTGGACTTTTTCCCCATTATCTATCTTAGGGTTTTTAGGGTTTAGGGAGCATTTCTGTTTGGGGGTGGAAACAGAATGACTAGCACCTCACCCAGTGGCATAGTCATACTAATACATCTTTCTTGTCTGGACTTTTCCCCCATTATCTATCTTAGGGTTTTTAGGGTTTAGGGTGCATTTCTGTTTGGGGGTGGAAACAGAATGACCAGCACCTCACCCAGTGGCATAGTCGTACTGATACATCTTTCTTGTTTGGACTTTTTCCCCATTATCTATCTTAGGGGTGTGGCTCTGGGGTGCATTTCTGTTGGGGTGGAAACAGAATGACCGCACTGCGTGCGTTAGCGCGAGGCCGAGCCGGGGGGGAGGGGGGTCATGACCCCCCTCCCCTCCCCCGGTGAGGCCGAGCCAGGAACGAGCCGGCGCAGGCGATGACACGGCGTCCCGCGGCGTCGCATGCGTAGGCGAGTCCGTCACATCCGTGACCCCACTATCTATATTAGGGGTGTGGCTCTAGGGTGCATTTCTGTTTGGGGGTGGAAACAGAATGACCAGCACCTCACCCAGTGGCATAGTCGTACTGATACATCTTTCTTGTCTGGACTTTTTCCCCATTATCTATCTTAGGGGTGTGGCTCTAGGGTGGAAACAGAATGACCGCACTGCGTGCGTTAGCGCGAGGCCGAGCCGGGGGGGGAGGGGGGGTCGTGACCCCCCCTCCCCCTCCCCCGGCGAGGCCGAGCCAGGAATGAGCCAGAGCAGGCGACGACGCGGCGTGCCACGGCGTCGCATGCGTAGGCGAGTCCGTCACATCCGTGACCCGACTATCTATTTTTTAGTCCATGACATGCGTAACTAGCACCATACCCAGTGTCATTGTTGTACTTGCACATTTTTCTTGTTTGTACTTTTGCTACATTATCTATTTTAGTCAGAACATGCGCCGATGCGGTGTGCCGTGCGAAATAATGAGTGAGCAGGATAACGTGAGACTATTTTTGCGTTGTGATTGATAAGGTATTCTCATTTTGTTGACTGAGGTTTAGCCCACTTCCAATTTAATTGTGAATCATTTTTTATTTTGGTATTAACTTTGTTTAAATTTTGAAAAAAAATTGTATTTATTGTTGAATAGTGTATTTAATGAATTTAATTGTACCTTTGTGGTATCATTATTTGAACTGACTAACATTAATGTTAATTTATTTTTCGCACTAACTATTTTTTTTGAACTAACTGCTTTGAGATTGTGGGACTTGTGTATTTTTTTTAACCGACTATCGTGGGCGAGAGCCTTTTCTGTAAGTGCGGATATAAACTCCCCTGCCCATAGCCCACCCCGTGGGGAAGTTAGACAAACTGTTGCGTTTTCGTTCCCCTCCTCTGGTCTTCCTCCCAAGCAGAGCGTCTTCTCCTGTGTCAGCAGAGCGTCGGCCTGCGACTCAAAGTGGAGAAGAAGATTTCTAGGTGAGTTGTCTCCCCTCCTTTCGTCTCCCCTCCTCCCCCCTTCCCTCTGGTCGTCCTGGCTACTAATAATTTTGCTCGTGTCCCGATTTGCTAGGTTTTTTCAAGGGGAAGCTCCAGTTCCCGACGCTCACCAGCCTCCTCGCCGGCGGCGTGGCCGTCTACGAGGGCGAGAAGTGGGTCAAGCACCGGAGGATCCTCAATCGCGGGTTGCACACGGAGAAGCTCGAGGTAATTTCCCCCTCCTCTCGGCTCCCATCCTCTCCTACCCAATTTTTCTGTGATTATTGTCCTATCTAGCAAGTTCAATGTGAACCCTAACTTTGTGCATGTCTCTTTCAGGTCTTGGTCGACACATTTGTGTTTTACAGATCTTGATGGGTGGCTCACCTAGGCAGAAGAATTTGGAAGGAGGTAATTTCTTATATCAGATCTGGTCCAGGATAAGTTTTTCGTTCAATGTTTCAAAACTGTTGCTTGATGTGTACTGATCTTATGGATGGTTTTAGTACTCACTACCATCTGCTGGTTGAACTGGTTATGTCTTGTTGGTAGTTACAACTTGTATGAATTTTCTAGTACTGAACATCTTGTACTGATTATTTAGATGTGTTTTGATGGTGTGGATCTCATTCAGTACTTCTATGAGAAGTTTTAGTACTGACTACCATCTACTCTTTGAACTGGTAGTTGTACATATTGAAGTGGCAGTTGTTTTGTCATAGTTATTTTTTGTGGTCCTGGTCTTGTACATGAACTGGCATTATGTCATGTTTGTGCACTGAAAGGGCTGGTCTGTTTAAACTGAGTGCTTGTTCTTCCTTATTGCAAAATGGTGTTTCTTTGCTGACTATTATGTTGTTGCAGATGTTGGAGTGCCAGTACCTCCTAAATCTGACAAATCAGACCCCCTTCAAGATCTTGTGAATGCTATTTTTGAGAAACCCAATGCTCTAGAAGATCTTGCGAGTGTTGCTGGTGTTTTTCTTTTGATTGCTCTATATTATTAGTGTGTTTTTTCATAAATGATTTTGAATTAGCTTAGTTTATCATTATGTGCATGTGTGTTGCCATGCATTTTATTTTGTTGCTTCTTTGTTGTTTATTGTATTATTTTGTGTGTGCTTATGTTTTTGTTATATGCAGTTAATGATAGCCAGGCAGTCGATGAGGCAATTAATGATGTTGTCAAAGACATTAATGTTATGAATTTTGAAGATGGTGATGGAAGCTTGCAGTTGTTTGAGACTCAGTCTCAGAGTGTTGATCGTACTGAGCCTGTTACGCAGGCTGAGGATGTTGAACTGCAACTTCAGTTGGAGGATGAAAGGAAAATAAAGAAGTTGAATGATCATGCAAGGAAACAGGAGTTGTTACGGCGTCAAAAGGCAGCTTTGGTGCATCCCCGTGCTGACGATGTTGTGCTACCTGAACCTGAGGCAGTGGCTCTCAAGGTCAGAAAAACTATTTTGAAGAGGAAGTTGAAAGCTGTAATTGCTCATGGCATGCAGAGGCGTAGCCGGCGTGTGAAAGCTACTCTGGATACTGCTACAAACAAAGCTGATGTTGTTAGTGATTCTGTCAATATTGGTGCAAGCACACTCGGTGGTTCTCCTGTTTGCCGTAACCCACGAGTTTTGGTATATAACAAGCCTTCTGCATCTCTTCTCCCCGAGCGTTGCTCAATGAAGGAAAATAAGAAGCACAAAGTTCCTCCTGCAAAGGTGAACAAAGGTGTGAAGAAGCGTGCCCGTGTTGAGGCTGAGGATCCTGAATTTGATGTAGAGGAGCTTGAAGTTAATTCTGAAGATGAAGAGGCGATGGTATATGTTCTTTTCCTTTGTGTAGTTTTTTTACTTTCCTAGTTAGTATCACTTTTTTATATGTCTGAACTAGTTTAGCTAGTAAATGTGTTAATGTTTGGAATCAGTTTGTTTATTAGTGGTTGTGCTTTCTGGTTGTATATATGTCTATTAGCATTTGGTTTGGCTCTTCTTATGGTACTCACATGTTTCTCGTTTTGGTAAATGTGTTGTGTACTTTATGTGGTTTATTAGTTGAACTTATAGTATTGTTTTGGTTATTGCTTTTTATATTTAGTTACCTAAATGTTTCCTTGTTTTGTTTTCTTTTTAACCTGTTAATGTTAGGAGTCCAGTGAAGTTGGCAAGAGGTAAAAAGGATAGCATTGTTGTTACTGAAGGAGATTTGCAGAAATTGAATATAACTGTGCGATGTTCGCTGAACGAGATAGTTACTTGTGCTCAAATTCTGAAGGAACGTCATGTCGCCAGAGTTCATAAGGCTAGTTTTGGTTCTGTCTCCTCTAATGGGAGTTTTGTATCTGAAGATAGATCCTGATACCATGACTCTTGACATGGGTGAGGCAAATAAGAGGCTACGCATCACTAGCGATGGCATATAGCAGCTCTTTGGGTTCCCTCGTGGCAGTCGTTCTCCACCAAGGCCGTCTGAGGATGGCTACGACGATGCCCTAATGAGGTTAAGATCAGAGCTTGGCATCAGCAGGAGCCAGGATATCAAGACCAAGGATTTGAGGGATAAGCTTAGGGTCCTTGTCAATGATCCTGCTAAAGATGATTTAGATCTGCGGGTTTTCCTCATTATTGTATTCATGAAAGTTGTTTTGCCTAGTGCGGCCACTCGTGTTTCGAGAGAGGCAGCAATGTTTGAGCACCTCGTCATCGAGGACATGGCTAATATGGATTACTGCCAGATGATGGTTGATGAGCTTAGGAGGGCTGTCGTTAGATACCAAAATGGTGTTACCCTTGGGAAGGCAATCACGGGCTGTGCTATAGGGCATGTACTAATGTATCTTTACTGCCTCATCCGTGGCAAGGTAGCGGAAGTGGATATGCGAGTTCCCCATCTATGTTTCATGGATCAAAAGAAGCTCTCTGATCTTGCAGACGCAGATCTTATAAAAAAAGGCAATGCAGACCCTCGGACTTGGTTGTATGGGAAGCTTCCGGTGAGCTTTGTTTCTATCCTTGAGTTTATAGTAATCTTTTTAGTTGATTTGAGTCTTAGTTTTCTTGTTTTCAGTACTGATGGGTCATTTGTGGTTGTACTGATGTTTTTTCTTTTCATTGTATTAATTTGTGCAACTATTAAGTTTGTACTGGCAGTCATATTTTGTTAGTACTGACTCAATTAAAAATTTATCTTGAATCATGTTTTTTCAGACTGATGGGTCATTAGTGGTTGTACTGATGTTTTTCTATTCATTGTATTAATTTGTGCACCTATTAAGTTTGTACTGGCAGTCATATTTTGTTAGTACTGACTCAATTAAATGTTTATCTTGAATCATGTTTTTTCAGTACTGATGGGTCATTTGTGGTTGTACTAATTTTTTTCTATTCATTGTATTAATTTGTGCACCTATTAAGTTTGTCCTGGTAGTCATATTTTGTTAGTACTGACTCAATTAAAAGTTTATCTTGAATCATGCTTTTTTAATGTGAGTTGGATTCATTTCTTACCTTTTTTTTCTTGTTTCACAGTGGAAAACCCAGGATGAAGTGGTTTTTTTCCGTGTTTATAAACGCCCAGTCCTGGAGATGCCTTCTCAAGCTCCCATGATTTCATCTTTCCGGAATGAGTTGACAGATGGTCGCCGTACTGATGGTGCTTTTGATCATCCTCCTGTCCCTAGTAAATCTAGTACCTCCTACAAGCCTGCTTTTGGTATTGATGTGGCAGTTTCTGCGTTGGAGCGTGTTGAGCACATTTTTCTTAATGTGACTTCTGCACTGGATAAAGTGCCAACTATAGTTGAGCGTCTGAGTCGTATTGATGGCATCCTTTCTGAGGGTCATCAATTTAATGCTGACGAATCAATGGATTATATTGAGATGGAGAGACTTTTAATTAGTGAAATGCGTGATGGTGCTGCTCAACTTGTCCAGAGCTCGGCGCGCTTGTTGAACACTGTCAAGCGTTTCAAAACCATGCAAGACTCTCGCTGCAACACATATGAAAAAGGTGTTGATCTTGTGCTGAAGCAGATGGAGGAGAATGAGGCTGCTGCCCGTAGGACAGAAGTTGATACTGAGGCTAATAATTTCTCTGGAGATAATAGAATGATGTTGATTTGGAGGCCCCTCTTCTTGAGGTGACTCAGTTTATTTTTTGTTTTTTGTTTTTTTAATATGTTGTTCTGATATGCATACTGTAGTTGAACTTTGTTAACCTGCTTTGATTTTGCTTGTTTCAAAGTTGGTCCTTTTTTCGTGAAGTAGCTCATGAATGGTTTGTGCTCTATTATTTTTATTTCTCTGATGCAGGAGACAACTGGTGGTGTTGATGCTGGTGCTGATGAGAGAGGAGTCAACAATGTATCTGCTGATAAGAGAAAGGTCGGATGTTCTTTTTACTGTTTACAAACGGCTTTCTAATTTTTTCCATGCGGGCCTCCGTGCCTTACTTTTGGGTTGGTTGTTAATAGCAATGTTGTTTTTTTGCTTTATTATTTATCAATCAGGATCCTGTTGATGCCGGTAAGGCTCATTCGCCCACCGTTGATGTTCCTGTGCATAAGGATCTTGTTGATAGTGGTGAGGCTCATTCTCCCACTGTTGATGTTCCTGTGAATAAGGATCCTGTCGATGGTGATGTTGCTTCTGTTGATGTGAAGGTTTGTTTTATGTACTTGCATGTTTTCTGCAGGTTTTCCTTTGTGTCCTTTTATGGTTGTTAGTTTTGCACACTAACTATAGTATCTGAAATTTTCCACTCAGATGCCTAATGTTGAACAAGATGTTAATGTTGCTGGTGTCGGTGGCAAGGTTGCTGACGAGGATGTTGCTGCTGCCAGTGTGCTTGGTTGTAAATCTTCTGGTATTGGCACTGATGCAAATGACAATGTATCTGATTCTGAGGAGTTGCCTCCTGAGAATTTTCCGCCTGGAGGGCTTGACTATGGTGATGCATTGGAAGATGCCAGGGTGTCTAGCACAGAAGATGTATTGTCTGAAGATGATGAGATGATTGTATCTATTTCTTCTGGCCCCATGACTGATGAGGCGATTTTGACGTCTCAGGATTTTTTATCGTCAATCCCTGAAAGTGCAGGCAAGATTTTGTCGTCACAAGATTTTGTGTCGTCAAACCCTGAAAGTTCAAGCAAGTTGGCATCTTCAGATGTTTCTCAGTCGTCTAAAACTAAGAGTGCAGGCAAGAAACTGTGATAGCGATAGGATTTGTTTGTCATTTCTTTTTATTGTACTTCTCATCTTTGGTTGTGTGGCCTTGTGGCCTTGTAGTGTTTGACCTGATTGTTCGTTTTCCTTTTAAGTGTAATCAGACGGTGCTAATGCTGCTAAGGTTGATGCTTTTTTCTTCACTGTTACGAGGTTGCGCATGAACCGTAAGAAACGGTTAGTGTGGCTTTTTGTGTCGTGACTGTGGCTGTATCATTTCCATATTTTACTTTCTGTTTTCTCCTTGTATTCTTGTTGTCATTGTAGTAGTTTTAATTCCTTGCACCATCTTTTTGCCGCAGTGAACTTCCAATGTTTCGAAATGAAGAATGTGATGCTAAAATTGAACATGTTGCTGAAGCTTTCAAACTTGAAGGCATGCTCAACTGTGATGCTGCTGATGTTGTTCTATATTCTCTACGTGAAAAGTACCGGGGCACCGACAGGTTGATTGTTCCCAGATGGGTAACAGTGAGTATTGCGATATTTATCTATTTATTTTTTTTATTTTTTTGTGTGTATTGTGCTAGTTTTAGATTTGATTGGTTTCTTGTCAATTTATTAATAGACATTTGTGATTTGTGCAACAGACCAAGATCCTTAATGGAGATACTTCTGGCAATGTGCGGCAGTGGTTCTTAAAGTCAGTGTCTGATGGGATTGACTTTGTATGTGACTCATCCTTTCCATATTCTTACTGTACTCATGAAATCAAATGTGCTCTTATTATTTAAATGTGTACTTATTGTACTAATGAACTGGAATTGAAACGATTTTTTTTCAAATTTTACATGGTGAAAATAATGTTAGCACTGGTGTGTTTGTTCATTTAGGACTTATGATTTTGTAAATGTTAGCACTGATGAGTTTCTTGTTGCGTATTTTGTTTATTGTTTCAAGGCTGAGTAATAGTTTATTTTAGACTTATTGAGTTCATTTTCTTCTGTGCTTGTTTTTGTCAGCTTCTTTTCACTACTTTTGATCCGCCGCTCGAAGACCGTGACATGAAATCTGGTGAAGCAGTTGGCCACTGGTGCCTGGTTGTTCTAAATTTGAAGTTCCGTTGTTTCGAGTGCCTTTATTCGCAGCGTGACGAAACATGGGATGCCGCGGTTAGTTTTTTCAAGACGATGATAGACAACATAAAGAGGCTGTGGAGGGAATACAATATAGATAGGTTGAGACTGTTGACGCCGGCTCGTATTGATGATTTCTCTGCTGAGTTTGTTCGTGTGTCACTGCAGCAAAACACGTGAGTATCCCCTTTAATGAAATTTATCATTTGTTTTCTGTTACTCTAGTGTGTGCTTTCGTAGTTTTCTGTTACTCCATGTATATTCTTGTAATGTGCCCTCACTTTTTCCTGGTTAACACGCATGATTGTGGTTTTTTATGCTGCAAAACTGCAAGTCTTATCATTGCCGGGATGATGGTGTGATTGAATTGCTTGATTACACACATGTTGACATTCCTGCGATTAGAAAGACTCTGCTGTACACTTGCGCTACTAGCGAGCTGTTTAATGTGGATTTCCGGGGTCTCTTTGGCATTGAACCTTGTACGTATGCATGAGTTTTTCCCCCTTTTATTTGCAGCTTTCCGTCATAACTAGTACTCTTATGAGTTATGTAGTTGTACTTACCCTTTTTTTAATTTATTTTCCTTTTGCTCCTTTCTTGTTGCAGGTGAATGGTTGGATCTTGGGGAGAATGACTATCGAATTTTTGGCAGTCAGTTCTTGGAGCTGGAGCGTGTGCCTGTTGATTTGGGCCTGGGGCGTTCTCCTCAGAAGACTAGATCTGGTGTTCAGATGGGTCGCTTGGGAGCTCTGAAAGGTTCTGCAGCTGCTGATGCAAAGACTCCCGTTACATCGAAGGATCGCATTGTCCAATTGATAGACAGTGAAGAAAGCGATGACGCGTTTGAGAAGATTCCTATCGTGAGAAGAGTGACCAGGAGTGCTGTTGTCAAGGGCGTTTCTCCTCTTGCTGGAGTTGTTCATCGTAGAGCCGGTGTAGCTAGGAAGGATGCTGCGTTGGAGTCTGGGAATGTTACAAGCACGAAGCGTGCACCTAGAGCTGCTCTCAAGTTTAGCTCCCCCGTGCAGGAGCTGCACCCTTATATATTCCCTCACCTTGAAAAGGCTCGGAGGTTGTACGATATCATGTTTAGGGATGAAACACGCGAGATGTATGCTGGGTAAGTATCTCTCATTATGTTTCCTCTTTTTCCCTTCTCTGTGTTCTTCACTGATAACTATATAGAACTTGAACTGCTCTGAATGGCTTATTTTTCCTTTCCATGATTCTTTTTTATGTACTGCATGAATTGCTTCGCGCTAATACCTCAGCCAGATGGCAGCGTAACAGACTTTACAGGGAAACGCATCTGGGAAGTTTTTGCGCCTGGACAGCTGATGGAAGGGGATGTAATGGACTTCTTGATCTAGGATTGGAAGGATGATCCTGAGAGAAATCGAGTTTTTAGATCGGGAGATAGAATCTTGCTCAGTCCATATTTCATCACAGTAATGAAGGAGAACGCTTCTTTTGTGAAGTAAATCTG
This sequence comes from Elymus sibiricus, assembly GCA_039707655.1. Taxonomy (NCBI): domain Eukaryota; kingdom Viridiplantae; phylum Streptophyta; class Magnoliopsida; order Poales; family Poaceae; genus Elymus; species Elymus sibiricus. Next base: position 210,346,282 of record CM077665.1, on the reverse strand, counting down.
TCTATAGTTATATGAGTTTTTTAATACTTTTTTTTATTGAATCCTTCCTCCCTGTGTGTTTATTTTTTGACTTTTGCAAGTTTAGCTTGACTTAACTTTTTACGGCGAAGAAAGTACTGTGTTTAATGTGGAACGGGCAGTGAAAGAATTCAAGTCTTATATTCGAGATGTGGAAGATTTTCTCACTGCCAAATTTGTGAGTTGTAGTTTCTGATTTTGGTTTAATTCTTTGCTGTAATGAAGGTTTTCATTTTTGATATTGACTATCCTTTTTGGTCATGGATTTAGGTCATGATGCCTTTGTTCAAACCGATCGTTTTAGCAAAGGACAAGACTGTGCCACACTACTCTTTGTATGTCATGAATCGGTACCGAAACACCATTGACATCCTTGATTCATTACCATACCAGAAGAAATGCGGAGCTTCATTAAAGAGCACGTACCGCAAACACTGCGAGTTGATTGTGAGTGTCCTTTGATTTCCGCTAGCTGCTTCCTTTATGTCTACTAGATCAATTTTGTCGATTCGTTTTCTACTTTTTCTGGATGTGAAATTTCTGTTGTTTTGTTCTTGTTTGTTGGCTTTTTTATTTACAGTTGACCAGATTGGTGCAAGTCTTGAAGGTTGTGTACGGCCAGGCTCAGTATAATGCAAGCAAGCAGCCATACTGGGCCGTTATTGCAAAGAGGCCAAGATACGTCGCTCTTCCCCTCCAAGGGGAAAACGAGTGTGGAAATTACGCCATGAAGTATGCGGCCACCTATGACGATGAAAAGCTCGTTGAGGATATTCAGGATCAAGATGTGAGTTATAGTTCTGCTTTCGCTTTGTGTCTTTGTCTAACCTTGTTTTCCTTTTCTCTATCATCATTTACAATGTTTGTGTTTTGTTTGCAGCCCCGTGTTCTAGATTGGAAGTCTCGAGATCTGTATACAATTGTGTTCAACCCGAAGAACCAGGTTATGGTTACGGAGCTTCCAGCAGAGATTCAACCTTTGGCCCCGAATGCAGATTAGATTTGATCATCATTGTGTTAGTCATAGGATATTTGTGTGATTCACCTGTTGAGAACATTCTAGCCTTATTTTTAATTGTAAGATTTGGATCTCTTTATCAACTATGTAATGACCAGGATGACCCGTGAAGTTTTCTCAGTGTGGCAGAGCAATGCATAATTTCTTTTTTATGATGATATTCTATTTGAAAATGTGTTTCAGTCTTATCTGTTGATGTTTTTTGTACTAATGGTTCTGTACTGATGGTTTTGTACTGTGTGAACTGGCTATGTTACTCCTCTTAATTTTGCTTGAGTTCATACATATGATTTGTTTTTTGTAAAGAAGGTATGCTATGTCCATGGAATGATCCTTCTTACTTTGTTTGTACCGTTTAGTTTTATATGTTTGAACTGATATTATTGTAAGAATGATAGTTATTTAGTGCTGATGCGGACTACAAACCGCAAAGTTGTTAGTTGACTTCTAGACAGGCTATTTGTGTTCTGATATAAAAATAGCTTTATTTTTTGTTGGCGTACTTAGCACCCAATGAATTTGAACTTTTTTGCGTTTGAGTAGTACAACTTGAATTTTTTCGGTGTGATAGTAAACCTTTTTTGTTGTAGTCAGTACAGTGTTGTGATGCTCCTGAGTGTCACAGTACTTAGCTGACCTATCAACCTGTACTGACCTTTTTATGAATTCATGAACTGATGCAGCCCTTGGTTGTTGTACTGAGCATGTTTGTAATAGAACTGGTGTCTCTTGTTGGCTCGAACTGAAAAATTTATTAAGTGAACTAATGATGTTCAGACTTATGGTACTATGATAACAGTACTGGCGAATTTTTGTTGTGAGAACTTGTGATGTATTATGCGAGTACTAACCTATGTTATCAGTGTTTGAAGTTGCAGGAGGGGTGTGGGTTTGGGCCATGTTTTGCACACATTAGCTTATATCATGTGAACTAACCTATGTTTTCGACATGTGTTTTTAGTCGGGATGCGTTTTGGATACAACATGACCTGAAGTACATAAGTTTTTGTTTTGAACTTTGGAGCTGGATGTACTGAGTGTTTTTTTCTAGAAGCGTGGTTAAGTAGCACAAGATGTACTGAGTGTTTTGTTCAATCCAAACTTCACATGACTAGTGTTGCACTGCATCCACAATTTTTTTCATTCAGAAACTAGTTCAACCCACAGTATAGCATAATAGGAAGCCATCAAACTTGTTAAGCATAAGCAAATTTTGTTCAACCACGCACAAGCAAACTATTAACGACAAGTTCAAGCACACACATGAAGTTCAACGACACACATGAAGTTCGACCCACATGAAAGCAAACCAGCAGCATGAATCATAAGACTGCTCAAACAGAAGTTAATTGAAGGCCAGACTGCACCCTAGAGGCTGTAGAAGGCGTAGTTGCTAAAGCTGTAGTCATCACCACGCTCCTTCTCCTCTTTTGCCTTGTCAGTACCCTTGGTGATCACGAAGGACTTCATGTACGACTAGTAGGTCGCGTACGCATCTAGCGCCGCGTACTCGATGAGGTAGGCAGGCAGCGGGTTGATCCCCCATAGCTTATGGTCTTCCTCCCTATTGATCTTGTTCTTCATGTTTTTGTAGAATGGGTGGATTATCAAGCCGGCAACATCAGCCAGCGAGTCTCGGTACTTGCGTCTGTATGGATCTCTGAATTCACGCTGCAGGTCGATATACTCGCCGCCGGGGTTGACCTCAAAACCGGAGTTCTTCAGCATCTGTTTGTCGCCCTCAATGCAGAAGCCAACAAAGGTGTACATCTTCTCCACCAGGAATTCTTCAAGTATGTTGGGCCTACAATGTGGGAGAACAGATTGATCATGAGTGATTTTTCCAAGGTTTAATTCTACAGTTTGGTATCATCTTTGTACTGATGCACCTACGTAACAAGTATTGTTAGTTTCTTTACTACTGTACTTAGTGTGTAACATGGTTAATGTTTTTTTATTTGTTTAATTATGTACTCTGGTTTACTAGTCCTATATTTTTGGTACTGAAAAGATTTGTACAGTGTGTCTGGTAGTTTGGAGTTTTTGTGCTTGATAACTTTGTACATTCAGAACGATAAGTTTTTCCACTAATCATCTAAGTAAAGCATGGCACACAATTCTTGTAACAAGATGCACCCAACACAAAGAGATTGATTCATCCATGAAGTAGCGCTAGAATACATGGGATGAAGTAGGGGTGATATATATTTTTTAATACAGTTCAGAAAGTAGTACAAGAATTTCAGAAACTAAACTACCTCACCAATTTAATTTTCATGTTGGTATCTTTTAGTTGACGGATTGATCTATCTGTTGGTCAGTACTAGTTTATGTTTATTTTTTGATTGGTCAAAAAACAACATATACCAGTACTGTCAGATCAAGTTTACAAACTTCTCTACTACATCAAGTTCAGGAACAACACTAGTGCATCAACTTCAGAAACTTCACTGGTTCATCAAGATCAGAAACTAGAATACTGCATATTTTTCAGAAACTACGCTACACTAGTACATCAAGATTAGGAAACGACTCTAGTATATCATTTTTAGGAACTACACGTGCACAAAATCAGAAAACTAATCTACTGCGTGGATTTCAGATAACTAATCTAGTGAACCAAATTCAGAAAACTAGTTTACTGACTTACCTTTCTATGGCCGCTATGATGTGGTATACCAGGCACACCTCCTCCACGCACAGTTGGAGAACTGCTGCCTTCTCACGCTTCAAACCCTGGGTAAACTCCACATCCATGCCAACAATCCTCTCGAACATGACGCCGAGCTTCTTCCTCAGTTTCCAGAGCATCTCCTCTGCCTCTGCCGGATTGCTGGTGCAGACGACGTCCAGTTGCTCCTTGCCGTGGGTTTCAACTTCGAGCTTCCTGGCATAGTCCATCGGCACTCCAATGGCAGGCTTTGTAGAAGGGTCTTCTGCACGGGTTACGCTTGGAAGACGGCTCTCCCTCCATTTCCCTTCTCAGGAGATTGCTTGGTTGGAGACAGAGAGGTTTGTGTGGGAGTTGAGCATGGAGATGGAGCAGCAATGGAGTTCTTGGTTGAAGGCGGGGAGGAAGAGGGCTTTTTGTGGAGTGTTTTCGGTCGTGGGTGTGGCGGTTCTGAAGAGGGTTCGCCGTGGTAGTGGGGTGGCAGTTCGACGTGGCAACCGATGCGTGGCTCTGCCTGCGGTGGCGTGGGGAAATGAACGGGCGTCACCTCTTTGTTACCCCGGGTAGTAACTGCTGGTAGCACTGACCAGTCTTCTCAAGGTGTACTTAACCCTCGTCCCACTAGCACTTAGCTAGGTCAGTAATGATGGCCTACGAACTAGTGGGTTATCTTAATGTGGACTGACCGTTCAAATCTTGCTGAACTTGTCAGTGTGCATCTTTTTTGGTGGGTTATCTTAATGTGGTGGCATTGTGTGCTGCCAAAATAATTCATTTTAATTTGAAAATATCTGAAGAGCTATATTATTTATTTTTCCCACTTTTTTTACTAATCCAATGATTTGCAAGTACATATAAAAACAAATTTTTATCGAACTTTTTAATAGTTGAACTTTTCTTTATGGAGATTATATTTATTTGAGAGTAGGTACTATTTTTAAATTTCACTCGTGCAACGTGTAGTTAATATTTTTATTTGTACTGCAGTGATAACTAATGATTAACTTTTTAAAATAGAAGAGTTAGCTAACTTTCTTTTTAAAAAAATAGCTTCTTTATTTTTTCTAGTGATGTATTGCAATTTATTTCTATTTGTGCTGTAAAACCAACATTATTAGAACTTTCTTATAAATAGTACCTGAACTGTTTTATAATTAAATGGGCCGTTCACGACCTGGTAAGTGCTTGTTTTTTCATCCCTCTTGCATGTTGGGCCGTAATTGAGTTTGTATTCTACCGGCCCAGACGTGTAAATTCCGCACAGTCGGGCATGCGCTGAGTGTGTAGGCGTATCTGTTTAGTCCCACCTCGCTCATAGGAGGTGAGCTCGACCTGTTTATAAGCACAGGCATCGCGTAGCCATCGAACTCCTCTGTACCCTTGGTAGGCGCTTACACACGGCGCTTGCAATGTCGTTCCTCTGACCTGTGGGCCCTGGGCGGCCGGCCCCACGCAAAATCTATGTTAGCACAGTTGACCCGCTTGTATGGTTGTGTCCTTGCTTACTAGGCTAGCGTTGGCCCGGCTGTTCCTTGGGCGGTCAACTTTTTTTTGGTCGGGTGGGTTTGGTTCATCATCAGCACTAGTGTATTCAGTTTGTACTTGTATTTGTTTCCATATTTTTCCTCATTTTTTTTGCACTGAAGGGCGTGTTGTACTAGGACTGATATTTTTTTAGGGCAGGTGGTGGACGGGGGTTCATCATTAGTACAAGTGTATTCCTTTAGAACTTGAAAGTTCTGTTTCTATTTTCCCTCACTTTTTTTCACTGATAGGCTTTGTGTACTAGGACTGACAAAGCAATCATAGTTCTTGCGATGTCCTTTTTTTCAGGTGTGCGCCAGTGAGCTTGCTTAGGTCGTGTAGTACTGCCGTCTCAGTTTAGCTGGTACTGATAAATTATCAGAACTAGAACTTTCCAACATTCTTAGTGCATCTCCACACTAGCAGTGACTATACGCAAATCCAAATCAGTTCAAATATTCAGTGCCACAGTGCATTGCAAAAAGCGCAATGAAATAGTTTGCTTAATAATGTCACTGATCCAAACAGTATCAAGACACAAATGGTTTCTTAATTGTAGTACTGACACGGAAATCGCAAAGAAAAGAGTAAATAAGTATGGGTTTGGTAATGACAGTATTTTTGATATCATTCTTCAATGTCGAGCTATGGGACCAAGATCGCTTAAGATCGCATTGATGCAGCACAACCACTATTGATTCTTCAGTCTTGAGCTCCTTCTCATAGTCTATGAATGTTGTCCTTTTTTGGCGATCTTTGCTGCTTGAGCGTCGGCGGCTTCATCGTCAGTTTGATGTTCCATGTTGCCAATCTTGTCATCTTCGTTATCTTCCTCTAACTGCTCGTATTCTTCGTTATCTTCGTCTGACTCCGCGTCATTATCGTCAAACTCTTCTTCCTCATCCTCTTCTTCTCTTGCTTGTTTCGAACTCTTGACCTTGCCCTGTCGCTATTCAGTGCCACTGCCCTTCTCCATTGTGCATGTGCAGGAATGATGTCCATCAGTCCCCCCACACTTGCCACAAGCATAACTTTTACGCGTGTTGTCTTCAGTGACAGAATCCTGGGCGCCTCCGGCCTGCTTCTGCACCTTTTTCTTATCAATGATAGCATCTGGGCGGTGCGGGCATGTGCGTGCATTATGGTTTGCCACGATGTTGCTGAAACCGCATGCCCTTATCCCAAGAGGTTTGCCGTCCGCCTGAATTCTACGTGTCTCATAGGTTTCTTCAGCCTGCTCGCTGCTGCTTTTGCTGCTTGCGTCTTACTCTTCCTCCCCTTTGTGCATGAGAATATGGGCGGCTTTATTACCCTTTGCTGCTGCTGCTACTGGTAGGATCTCCTGTTGTTAGGCTCTTCTCCTGGAGCACCATCAAGCTCATAATCCTGTGTTTGCTCATGCTGCTGCTCTTGCCTCTGTACGTCCCCGTGCTCTTGATGCTGTTGCTGCTCCTGATCCTCCTCATCGTAGAGGCCAGTATCTCCCAGATGGTTCATTTCAGACAGTATTACAGTGACGTCATTCTCAATTTGTTCTGCTCCATTCTCTACATCATCTCCGATTGCATCAGACTGCATGGCGTCAAGCTCTTGTTCCAAAGATTCCAAAATGACCCGTGCCCTTGCCATTTATTCTTGGCTTCTCAAGCATTTTCTGTGTACCCTCATGTTCAGCTGCAGCAGTGCGCTTTCAATGCAGTAGTTGGAGGCTTTTTTTGATGCTGATGTTCTCAAGTCATTCCTGTTGAAGGTTGGTTGGATGTTTGGGCGTTTGGTGTATCTCCTGAGGATGTATCTCTCTGGAATGCTTTTAGCCTTTTTGGTCTCCAACATGCACATGACATGCAAGCAGAAAATACCTGTTTTTGGGGGAGAGGTTAATGGTTTCAATCATTTCAATCGAACAAAACCGACAACAAAAATTACTCTGGAACTTTGAATTTTTTTTCTCACCTGTGTGGTCCCAGAGCTTGCATTTGCAGTCGTATATTACTCCCTTGGGGTCTGCAACCACCTGGAATGCATGCTGTGACCATGCAAACTCTTTTTTTGGGTTGGTGTAGTGCACAAGATACTTTGTAGGCTCATCCGTCTCCGTCGCCGTGAATAACGTGCTCAGTTTGAGCCTCTTTCTTAGCTCGTTGTACACTCCTCGCGTGTAAACTTTTGCCATCTGAGTCTCAAAACCGTAGAGAGTCAGTGTGTTTTGTTCTGTCTGCACAAGCAGGAGTGATGAACAAACAATTAGTTTTTCTCGCAGCAAAAATCTTATTTCGGTAAGAAAGCATTATTTGTAGTAAGCACATTTTTTTCTTGCGGTAGGTCACAGTGTTATACCCGGTTAGCCATTGTCTCTGAATTCTCTTTGTGCCTCCTCGTTTTTATGAAGTTGTTTACTTATGATACAAACTGGTGAAGGTTATGTCTCTCATTTACGTAGTTTTTCTTGAGGACATAGTTCATGCTCTCACTACGCTGTGTGGATGTCATCCTCGCACAGAAAATTTCTTTGAAGTAAGCTGATATCCATCTGTGCCTTTCGTTCCACATGGCCACCATCGTTGCATCGTCATGTAGGTTGTACTTGTCCATGAGCACTTTCCAGGCAGCCTCAAACTCAGTTGGCATGACGGGCCAGTTGAGGATTGTTGTCAACTCATCCTTCAAGGTTTTGTAGAGGTTGTACAGGTATGCCAAGTGCTCCTTGTACTTCTTCATGATGTGCCAGCGGCATAGCTTGTGTAGTGTGTTTCGGAAAACATCCATCGCCAAAGCCATTGCCGGGCACTGGTCTATAAATGAGAGAAGTCAGTGAGTGACTTAGGTGATATTAGAAGTAGCAATATGGGGTGATATTTTTTTAGGTGGCATATGGTACCTGTAAGGATGCATGTTGGAGCCTTGATTCTCATGCACCTTAAAAATGTTCTGAATAGCCACCTAAATGAATCTGCATCCTCATCTCTTATTAGGGCGAAAGCAAAGAACGTTGTGTGCAAATGGTTGTTGGTACCAACAAACACCCCAAGTGGCATATGGTACTTGTTAGTCTTATATGTCGTGTCAAACGTCACGCAGTCACCAAAATCTTGGTACGCCCCGCGGCAGCTTGTGTTCGCCCAGAATATGTTCTTGACGCTGTTTGACTCATCAAGCTGCATGTCACAGAAGAATTCCTTGTTTATAGCTTTCATCTCCCTAAAGAAGTTGACCGTCTTGAGTACATCGTCCACATCATCCATCCTTGAATTTTTTGCTTTCCTGCAGACTATAAACACGAAAGGTCAGTGCAAAAAGCTCACGTTGAACTGTTATCAGGTCATGCATTGCGTAGCATGTTTGAACTGATCTTATAAAGAGGGCCTGAGGTGAAAATCAAGTTTGTACTTACGCGTTCATGAGGTCTCGTGCGGTCATTTCAAGGAAGTAGGCGCCTGGGTCATCACCGCCTAGTATGCTCATGATTTGAGAGTGGCATACGCCTTTGAACTGCGGGAACTTTACATACTCCAGGATTGTGCTGTCGAAGTTTTTGTGTGAGTGCAAGAACACGAGCATATCTGGGCTGACCACGAGCTTGTGGTTGTGTTCCCACTGTATGTCCTTGACGACAAGTGTGCCGTCCTTTTCCTGCTTCAGCCTCATTCTAGCTTTGCAGTCAGTCCTGCTAGAGTACTTGTTCCTTTTTCTATTGGCCTCTGAAACCTTGGTTTCATACTTCCCATGGCACGTGCACAAAAAGTACACCCTCCTTTTATTCTTAGAACCTTTCCTGACAGCAAATCCCGCATGCCTTGCATACACGTTGTAGAAGTCATTTGCTTCTTTGTATGTTTCAAACCGATGCTCTAGCCTTGGCATGACGTAGGCGTCAATTGTTGGATGCTGCACGCAACAGAGAACAAAGAAAAGATGGTGAGAAAATTTTCTGCTTTTTGAACATGCATGTTTATTTATATGGACATTCTAAGATGTCTACTTATATGTGTATAGGTCTGCGCAGTTTCCGGTGTTTGCTGTTCTCCCTGGAGTATGGGCGCTGGTGGTGTCACCCTTGGCACGTGCAGGAGCGCATCTCTTGGTGGGAGCAATGTCGATGACGCACTCCGCCTCTGAATGTACGGCCTTCGTTCTGTAGATGTGTTGTCAGCTTGCTCCCGTCTATACGGCTCATATCTCGTACTTTCCAGCCTCCTAGATTGGTGAACATCATTTTCTATTTGGTGATGTCTTCCTGCCGCAACCACTTTTGTAGCACGGACAATTGAAGTCGATGGAGCGACTGGTGGACGCCTAGGTGTCCTTGCGTTTCTGCTTGCACTAGGGAAGTAAAATCTTGATTGTAGTGGGCAATGAGGATCTGCCATCAGCGGTGTATGCTGCTGAGAAGATCCAGACCGTGCATCTGCTGATTCTGGTGTAACTTCAAATCTACCCGTAGAGTTGAAGTATCCTAGGGGTACATCTGGCGTTACCCAACCAGGTGGCGCCCCATATGTTCTTGGCTCATCAAATCCTTGTTGATCGTGCCACCTTGCGTGTTTCTGCATTGCCATTCAACATTTATTTTTAAATGTCAGAAACTCTAGGATTAATCTCTTTTGGTCTCCAGCAAGACAGATGCATGTCATGTACATGAACTTATGATAACATGAACATCAAACTTACAGTAGTTTTAGGTGATAGCATTTTTTTTACAACAACATGAGTGATGTGCACATTTTTATCTCGAACTGAGCCATGCACACAGTAAGTATTGTCTATGATTTTTCACTACAAATGATTCATCGACAATTCAGGTAGTCATGCATATTTTATGTTCAAACTGAGTCATGCAGAGAGTAAGTATTGTCTGTGATTTTTCACTAGAACTGATTCATCGACAATTCAGGTAATCATGCACATTTTTATCTCGAACTGAGTCATGCACACAGTAAGTACCGTCTATGATTTTTCACTAGAACTGATTCATCGACAATTCAGGTAATCGTGCACATTTTATGTTCGAACTGAGTCATGCACACAGTAAGTATTGTTTGTGATTTTTCACTAGAACTGGTTCATCGACAATTCAGGTAGTCATGCACATTTTATGTTCGAACTGAGTCATGCACACAGTAAGTACTGTCTGTGATTTTTCACTAGAACTGATTCATCGACAATTCAGGTAATCATGCACACAGTAAGTACTATCTGTGATTTTTCACTAGAACTGATTCATCGACAATTCAGGTAATCATGCACATTTTATGTTCGAACTGAGTCATGCACACAGTAAGTACTGAAGCAACCTTGACTTGTGTACAAAGTGGCATGGGGGAAATAAACAAATGCAACCTTGATTTTTTTTAAGTAGTACTGATTCAGGCAAACGAAAGTACCGATGTTATGAAGATGTACTGATGAACTGAGAATCAAATGGATAGTGTGCATCACCTGCAGAGGAAGGTTGTCGTCTCTGACATGATCTTGATCACGACGGCGCCGAAATGGGATAAGCTTGGACGGTGGCGCCATTGGCTGCTGGCTTGGGAGACGAGACTGTGGCTCGTGTCAGAGGGGTGTGGATCCGGCGATCCTCTCCGGCCAGCAGGGAGGCAGACGGCAGCTCGTGGCGGAGGGGTGTGGATCCGGCGATCCTCTCCGGCCAGGAGGTAGGCAGATAGTAGCTCGTGGCGTATGGGGGCGGATCCGGCGAGCCGCTCCGGCCAGGAGGTAGGCAGACGGCGCCTCGTGGCGTAGGGGGGCAGATCCGGCGAGCCGCTCCGGCCAGGTGGTAGGCAGACGGCGGCTCGTGGCGTAGGGGGGCGGATCGCCGCTCCGGCTAGGAGAGAGGCAGACGGCGGCTTGTGGCGTAGGGGGCGGATCCGGCGAGTAGCTCCGGCGATCCGTCACGGCGCCGCGGGCTCCCTCGCTCCGGCTAACGCCGTCGCTCACTCGCCCGCTTCGTCTGCCTTCGGCGGGGTCGGGTTGGGTCGGGGTTGTTGCGCGTCGTCGGGGGCACGCGCCTATATAGGGGGCGCTGGTTACAAAATATTATTCTGTAACTGGTCACATAATAGCCCCGTCCTATATATATATATATATATATATATATATATACGGTCTATTCTAATAACACCCATTAAGAGTCTTATTCTAATAACACCTAGCTTATTCTGCAAACACAAGATCGCTGTCGCCCCTCGCCTCCTGGCCTACTACCGCGGCAGCGGCCTGGGAGCGCCGCCGCCCCTCCCCTCCCGGTCTTCTTCCATGGCAGCGGCCTGGGAGCGATGCCGCCCCTCCCCTCCCCGCTTTCTCCCGCGTCGGCGGCCTGGTGGCACAGCCGCCTCTCCCCTCCCGTCCTTCTCCCGCGAAGGAGGCCAACAACGAAGGCGCCCCTCCTCTCCTGGCCTTCTTCCGCGGCATCGGCCAAGCAGTGCCGCCACCCCTCCTCTCCGGGCCTTCTTCCGCGGCGGCAACCAAGCAGTGCCGCCCCCGCTCGCATATCACACCTCTTCCGCGACAGCTGCTCGGTAGCGCCTCCGCCGATCTCCTCCAGGCCTCCAGGCGTTCTTCCACGGACTTCATCAGATGTGGATTGGTGCGGCCTCGACACAGCACCAATTCAACGAAGGAGGACTGTGCGTAAGGTTCCTTCAACACCCACAACGTCTTGGATGAAGGCTGCGACGACCTTCAGCGCAAATCCTCCGTCTCCACTGACCTTGAGCAACGTCCAAAACGTTCATGAACTCCTGAAGGGAAAGTGGACTGCACGGGTCGACGCGAAGGGAACTTCCTCCTGCAAATGCAAGAAAGCACCGCAACATGAGGTAAGCAGTATACTTCTTCATCTATCTCAGTTTACTTATTCCAGAGAAAGCAGTACATGCAGTGCAGTACGTCTACAAAAACTAAGCAATGCGGTTACTTCAGTTCGCCATCATTAAAATTGTAGTGCAGTTCATGGGTTATGCAGTACGGTTGTATAGGTTCACTATGGATAATGATGTAGTGCAGATAATTCAGTTCACCCTGCGACATGATGAAGTTCGCGTGCATTTTAGTTTGTAGTGCCCTTTTAAATACAATGCAGTTCATATGATTCAGTTCGTTTTACCTGACAATACAGCTCGGCGGTTTTGTGCAGGAAATGGCGTTCACCAGACACAAAATGCCGTGCATAATTGACAACCCAGGGACCATCAACTTTCGAAATATTCAAGCTTCTTCCGAAAGGGACACTGGATGGGTTACCCCTGAGATACCTCAAGGATTTTTCACGAAAACAAACAGGGTGCAATACTCTCCGGAAGAAGATTTCTTCCAGGAAGAAGAGGTCGTCGAAGATGGCGAAGATGTCACCATCATGTGGGAGGGCACTCACCAACATAATGATGAAAATGATGACGATGAAGATGAGCCAATAACAGTTCTCAACCCAGAGTACAAGCACGAGTTCACTACATTTGGACAGCATGTCCAACAAATAACGATGATGTTGTTGACCATGATGTTGCAGAAGATGATCAATATGAGGATGTGCTACCGCTCTAGCAATTTCAAACCAATCCAGTAGGACATCCCCACAACACTGGATTACCACCGCGTCCACCTGCTGCACCACAAAACAAAGCTCAGCATGTAGCTGCTTCACGACAAAACAGAGCTCAGCGTGCACCTGCTGCACCGAGAAACATAGGTCCGAGTGCACCAAGGATGCCTCGGACAGAAGTCAATGGCAAGTAAAAGTCCTCCTCACTATTGCAACCGCGAGATCCTCAACTACACAGATCTGCTATAACCCCACCATGTCCAATACAACTCGACGAGCTGCAAACGCCATCGGATGAATGACATTACACACATTTAAGTTTATGTCCTGAAAAATAATCATATTTGTAGTCCATTGAGAAAACATTGTAGTGCACACTAACATTTACTGTGAAGCTTGGCCTAACATCTAATATAGTAGACTCTTCCGAAAACTTAGTAATATTGCAGTGCTTTCTTAACTCGTATGCAGTCCTCGTATTTAAACAGAACAATGCACTTTGTCTCATAGAGCATTGCACTTGATGTAGGAAAAAAACATGCCGCCAAACCTCATACCTGCCGCTGGAATGAACTTCACCTCATACGACAGCGCAAGGTACTTTTACAACAATTATGCAAGATATGAAGGGTTTGGCATACGCAAGAGGGCAAAACACAAGACAAATGCCTACATTGTCTGCTCAAGAGAGGGGACGCACAAGCAGAGTGTGGCAGATTATGACCGGAAATGTGAGAAGACAACAAAAAGGATTGGCTGCAAGGCAGGAATTAGAGTCAAAAAGAGGAAGAATGGGAGTTTTGTGATAGAAACGGTTGAGCTCAACCACAATCACAAGATGCTAGAAAGCCCAGGTATGCTTTCGCACATGCACTCACACAAAAGAGACAATCCTTTGATTGACCAGTTGGTGAAGGACATGCAGCTGGACAACCACACACACGGACAAATGATGTCAACGCTGTCGCATATGTCCGGTGATCTACAATTCATGGGACATACAAGCCGTGACTGGGTCAACAAGTAAGCACGTCACAGAACATATCGCTTGAGCATTCTGTGGGGTAATTATTTCCTGTTTGATAAGATGAGTTTGCATTGCGTTTGAAATGCAGGAAACAAAAATTTGCTAGAGAAGAGTCTAAAGATGATGTCGAGAAACTATTGGATTTCTTTGAGAAGATAAAGAAAATCAACCCAGAATTCTTCTATGATTACGACAAGGATGCAGATAATCGTATAAGAAATGTCTTTTGGGCCAACGCAAGTTGCAGAGGATCGTACGAAGATTTTGGAGACTGCGTTACATTTGACATGACATATAAAACTAACAAATTCCACATGCCGCTGGGAGTATTCGTGGGAGTGAACCATCATCTACAGAGCACCATATTTGATGTCGCCCTTGTGCGAGATGAAACAATACCATCGTTCGAGTGGGTTTTCAAAACATTCTTGAGATGCATGAACTACAAGCCACGAATCTGCGTGCTCACGGGCACAATACAACACTTGTCTACTTACGTTTGTTTGGTACACTACTATTTGTTCCGTCTTTCTTACACATAAACAACTTAATAAAAATACACTACTTGTGCCTCTCAGACCAATGTTCTTCGATGAGGGAAGCATTAAAAACTAGCCTCCCAGATACATTGCATAAGTTGTGTCGTTGGCATATCATGAAGAAGTACAAGTACCACATTACCTTGCTGTATAAGGCGCACGAGAAACTCAAGGATGAACTCACTGCAGTGCTGAACCACCCACTAATTCCGTTAGAATTTGAACGGGCATGGAAGGACCTCATGCAGAAATACAACTTGCAAAACGACGAAGTGATGAATTCGCTGTGGGATTACAGGCACGAGTGGATCTTAGCTTACTACAAGGAAATTTTCTGTGCTCGGATGACTTCCACGCAAAGAAGCGAGAGCAAGAACCGTATATTGAAGAAAAACTTCGTCAAAGAGAAGCATGATCTCGATCTTTTTGCTCAACAGGTGGACAAGTGTGTTTGGACCAGGAAGGCCATCGAGCACGTAGAGAAAGTTGGAAATGAGGTAAATAAAATGTCCATAAAAACTACTAAATAACTACAAAAACAAACAACATTTTTAGTTCTCTGATTCGTAACGCTGCATTTCTGATCTTGAAGTCAAAGGTAAAGACAACGACCAAGTTTGGGTTCGAAGTTCAGCTGTCGAAAGTATACACAAGGGCAGTTTTTGTAGATTTCAAAGAAACACTCTACCGCAGCACTGCATTCAGAGCAGAACAGTGCCCTGAGAACCCAACAAAGTACATCGTACACCAGTACAACAGATCAGATGCATTTGATTGGGCAAGGCATGAATTCCAGGTGGTCGCCGATGAAGAGAACGGTGTCTACGAATGTGATGCAAACTCTGGACACACACAGGTGCGGCTCGCTAGCACAAAAAATCCTAATTTCTGAAGATTATGCATGAAGCTCACTTACTAAAATATAAAAGTCCACATACACAAGTAACTCACAAAACCAAGTGAATTTCACTTCCTTAAAATGAACAGATAACAAAAAAATAAAAAACTGTATTTATTAATTTCATGCAGTTCACTTACAAAAAAAAGAAACATGTGTTGTCTGCAGGGCTCTTTTGCGTACATGTGCTATGCATGCTCCATCACCTGAGAGTAAAGAAGATTCCTGAGGTGTACATCATGAAAAGATACACCCAGAATGCTAGATCAAATCCAACGTTTGATAGAAGAGACTACGAACAAACAGCACCAGATGGAAGTTCACTATTTTGCCGTAGAAAATTGCTGTCAGAAACAGCAATGGACCTTGCAAACAGAGGGACAAGGTCCGATGCCGGGTACCACAGGGCGTTGTCTGGTATGAGGGCACTAATCAAGCAAGTTGATGTGCTGAAGGAATAAGAAGAAGAAGAAGCAGCAAAAATAAAACAAGCAGAGAATTCCTAGCTTGACAAGAATACCGAGCAAGTAGAACATGCCGAACACAGCGCTACTCGTGCAATCAAAAAAGAAACAATTCTTCCACCTCCTGTTTCAAAAACGAGAGGGAGGAAGAAAGGGGGCGATGCAACTAAAAAAAGGCTGCATGCAAGGAGAAAAATGATGACAAAAACAGTATGCCACAGCCTGAGCTGGACAGTGATGGTCGGCCACTGGGAATAAGAAGGTGCAAGACATGCAATACCATAAACGGCCACAATTCCAGGACATGTAAAAGAAAACATGAACAAGAAAACCATGGCAATGCACAACAAAACATAGATTCCGCTGACAACACTAAGAAATGGACGAAACCGAGACTTTGCAGCATCTGCAAACAGAGGAAGAGACACAATTCAAGAACCTGCCCCGAAAGAACAAGACCACAAAACAAGGAAGATGAAAAATATGAAATCATAGAAGAAGATGGTGATACAACTGAAGAAGAAGTGGCTTATGAAGAGGCAGATTAAGAAGAGGAGGAGGAAGAAGAGAATGAAGAGGACAAAGAACATGAAGAAACAATGCCCACAAGACCACCAAACAAGATACAGAAAACAGAAGGGAATGATGTTGTACAGAAACAACTGAGAACGACAACACAAACAAAAAACAAGGTAGGAGCACGAAAGGATGCAGTTCACAGCACTGAAAATCAAAAACCGCGATCAACCAGCAAGCAAGGAGAAAAGAAGATTGCAATTCACAGTGCTGGAAAACAAAAACCGCTATCAACAGCCATGCAAGGGCCTACAAAAAAACGGTGCAAAGACAAGAAGCGGCAACACCGCCACGGAAAACAAGACAAAGTGCAACATTAGACGCAATCCAGTCACCACGAAGAAGCAGCAGGTTAATGACCAATTAGATACAGTTCAGTAATCATATATATAGCAATTTGCATATCTGTATGCCTTATGTAGCAGTTTGAATTTTGTGTGAACACGAATTTACCGTTGACTTTGAGTTCTTCAACTAAACAACACGAGAGAAACGATGTATAGGGAAAACCATATATATATAGCAGTCTGGAGTAAACAGTGATGCACTTTCATCCACAAACCATAAAAACAATGCAGTTAGCTCAAAGACAGCACAAAGTTCTGACCTATAAGCCAGGCGGTTCAGATCACAAAAGTACTTATTACAATCACGTCAAAGATGAAGCATTCCATACGCAAAAGTACTTATTACAATCAACCTCATAATCTTAACCAATCACGTCAAACGTGATTTTAAACATACGATCCTCGAGTTCAAAAAAGTTGAGGACAACAACTTGCTGAGACTTCAGGCCATTTTCAATGACGAATTCCTTCCAGCCTTTCTGCAGATACAGCCACCCATCAACGCCTATACGGTACTTAGCTGGATTCGGGTGTTCATTGCCGAGAACAACTTGGAGAATACCATTCTTCCTAAGCCAGAGATACCTAACAGCTCGTTGGGGGATTTTCTTCAAAAAATAATAAAACCATTAGAGGACGATACTACCAGTACAATTCTCATATTGTGCACATAGCAGAAACAAACCTGCACACAGAACATGACGCGAGCTAGATGAAGTGCAAAACAAACTAATAGGCAGTACAGATAAAACGCACACAGTTCACGAACCTCTTATGCAAGGGAGGTACATGCAGTACTGAACATGCTAATATGAAGTACGCTTCTAACTAACATTCAGTACGTAAAGTAGTTGTATGTAGTTCACACAGTACACGGGAAAAAAATTGTGCAAGCTGGTATAGCTCATCTCATACCTATGTAGTTGACATCTTGTAACCATGTATTACGAACACTATATTCATGGAGCATCATAGTACATGCAAAACAAACACGAGCTCCATTCACGCGAGGAAAAAAAATAAAAACAAGATATAAGAACACCGTGCAGTACACTTCAATAAACAAAAGAAGTGCGCTCCTAAAGTACTAGAAGTTCACAAAAAGTATGGAATTATACAAACTAATAAAAGTCACAAAGAAAAAATCAGATCAAACGAAAATTACCATCTTGTAGTGAGTCTCCATATCTGTGGGCGTAAGCTTATAGACAAAAGGATTTGTGCGGCCAAGGCCACGGCGCAGCAGGGCGGAATAGAACGCAACGACATTGATATGGTCCAGATCCAATCCTTCCATGAAAACAGTGCCGTATGCAAGCTGCTTTACTCACCCAACTCGGCACAAGACCTTGCCCGCCCGGCGAGCATGACGGGCTTGCGAGCAAGCTGAGCAATTGCAGCGCCTCAGCACACCACAACCATGGCCACAGCAGGAGAGATTCGCGCAGGGGCCTCGAGCCATCGCAACAAACCCTAGAAAATGAAAAGAAAGAAAGGGAGGCTGGACGAAGGAGAGAAGTTGCAGCTACATGGGAAATGAAATGCAAAGGAAGGTTAGAAGTTGGCCTAAATATATAGAAGAGGAATGCAAAACGTCTAGCCACACAGAAAATAAAAGTGAAAATTAAATGGGAGTTAATAAAAGTTATGTTACCAAAAATGGAGGACAATCAATAAAACTTATGTTACCGAGAAAAAGGAAGACCAAAAAAAAGGTGTACTTTGACTGCAGCTCCTCCCACCCACTAAACACAGCTCATTAGTATTTATATTTCTAAAAATTATAATTCACGAACCATTTTAAAAAAGGTGAATGCAGTTCACGAAAGCAATATCAGGTAGTGCACAAGGTGTGTAGATGCAGTGCAATACATCATTAAATGAAGCACAAGAGAAAGTGCAGTCCACGGAAAAAGATAAAAAATATTGACCGCCCAGGTGCAACCAGGCCCCCACAAGTGTTTGCACCGCCAGATATACTATATAGGCAAGTCCATTCGACGCCACGATGCGTGGGGCGAGGCACACAAGGGCCCACATGTTAGGTGGAACAGTGCAGCGAGCGCCGTGTATAAGCGCCCAATCAGTAACTAGAGGAGTTCGAAACTGGTGCCTTGCCCAGGCTTATAAACCGGTCGCGGGCACTCTCGGCGGGCGAGGTGGGACTAAACCTTAGCGCATACACACAGCGCACCGCGAAGCTACCGTGCCGGAGGGCCTACTTGGGCCGAATGCGTCTTCTCTCCCCAACACAGGCCCAACACGCAAGAGTGGTTAAAATACCATGGCCCACTAAATTTAAACAGTGACTACAAGAATAAAAAACAAAATAAAACAACAGGAAAAATTAAAAAGTTTTTTTAAATGAATAACCACAACAAAAAAAATGTGTGTGGGCACTGCCAGAAACTCTAGTTCGCTCTCACAAATAAATACAGGAAGCCCCAACGCGACGTACAAATGCAGTCTGCGGCCTACAACAATGTAGTTCGTCAAGTTGAAGCAGGAACTACATTGCAGTTCGGTTAAAATAAAGAATGCAGTCTGGTTTGTTAAGCAAAGCAGTCCGGTACCCCTACCCACACAACACTCCAACCCCACAAAAAATTTGATCACTGTCATATATTAAAAAAAGAAAAAAAAATTACTCCATCAAGAAAGCAGTGCGCTTACATCTGTATGAAATCCTGAGATCTGATCTAATAGAGTATATGAAGAATAAAATTAGTTGCATGCAGTAATAATTATGGACATAGGCAGTACTATCATGATATCCAAGAAGTGCACTTAGTAAGAAAATTCACCAAAAAACACAATCATCTCATTTCTGACAGTTGTGTGCCTACCTGAAGTTGTCACGAAAAAAGAGGCGACGCCGTTTCAGATTTCAACGCACTAGCACGGCCTCCACATCGCAAAATGGTACGTCCATTTTGCATCATGATTTTATATTGATATTTATTGCATTATGGTCTGTTATTACATATTATGGTACAATACTTATGCCTTTTCTCTCTTATTTTACAAGGTTTACATGAAGAGGGAGAATGCCGGCAGCTGGAATTCTGGACTGGAAAAGGAGCAAATATGAGAGACCTATTCTGCACAACTCCAAAAGTCCTAAAAAATGACGAAGAATTATTTTGGAATATATAAAAAATATTGGGCGAAAGAAATACCAGAGGGGACCCACCAGGAGGTCACAAGCCTGGGGGGCACACCCTACCCCCCTGGGCGCGCCCTTGTGGATTGTGGGCCCCCTGGCAGGCCTCCGGTGCCCATCTTCTACTATATGGAGGGTTTTGACCTGGAAAAAATCAGAAGAGAGCTTTCGGGACAAAGCGCCGCCGTCTCGAGGCGGAACCTGGGCAGAAGCAATCTAGGGCTCCAGCAGAGCTGTTCTGCCGGGGAAACTTCCCTCCCAGAGGGGGAAATCGAAGCCATCGTCATCACCAACGATCCTCTCATCGAGAGGGGGTCAATCTCCATGAACATCTTCACCAGCACCATCTCCTCTTCAAACCCTAGTTCATCTCTTGTATCCGATCTTTGTCTCAAAACCTCAGATTGGTACCTGTGGGTTGCTAGTAGTGTTGATTACTCCTTGTAGTTGATGCTAGTTGGTTTACTTGGTGGAAGATCATATGTTCATATCCTTAATGATAATTAATACTCCTCTGATTATGAACATGAATATGCTTTGTGAGTAATTACGTTTGTTCCTGAGGACATGGGATAAGTCTTGTTATAAGTAATCATGTGAATTTGGTATTCGTTCGATATTTTGATGAGATGTATGTTGTCTTTCCTCTAGTGGTGTTATGTGAATGTCGACTACATGACACTTCACCATTATTTGGGCCTAGGGGAAGGCATTGGGAAGTAATAAGTAGTTGATGGGTTGCTAGAGTGACAGATGCTTAAACCCTAGTTTATGCGTTGCTTCGTAAGGGGCTGATTTGGATCCATATGTTTCATGCTATGGTTAGATTTATCTTAATTCCTTTTTCGTAGTTGCGGATGCTTGCGAGAGAGGTTAATCTTAAGTGGGAGGCTTGTCCAAGTAAGGGAAGCACCCAAGCACCGGTCCACCCACATATCAAATTATCAAAGTAACGAACGCGAATCATATGAGCATGATGAAAACTAGCTTGACAGAAATTCCCATGTGTCCTCGGGAGCGCTTTGCTTTATATAAGAGTTTGTCCAGGCTTGTCCTTTGCTACAAAAAGGATTGGGACACCTTGCTGCACCTTTGCTACATTTGTTACTTGCTCTCCGTTACGAATTATCTTATCACAAAACTATCTGTTACCGATAATTTCAGTGCTTGCAGAGAATACCTTACTGAAAACTGCTTGTCATTTCCTTCTGCTCCTCGTTGGGTTCGACACTCTTACTTATCGAAAGGACTATGATAGTAGCTTCTTTCTGTGAATCATTTGCTGCTCATGTTGATCTCTCTAAGGAGAAGTGGTTTAAATATCATCCTCCCATTGAAGTGAAAGTACTTGAACCTATTAAAGTTGAAGAAGAAACTATTATTTATAATGGTGATCCTGTTATTCCTGCTGCTTATATTGAGAAACCACCTTTCCCTGTTAGAATAAAGGAACATGCTAAAGCTTCAACTGCGGTTCGTAAGAGCTATGTTAGAACACCTACACCCCCTGAACAAATTAAAGTTGAACCTAGTATTGCTATGGTTAAAGATCTCTTGGTTGATAATATTGATGGGCATGTTATTCATTTCTATGATGAAGCTGCTAGAATTGCTAGACCTGATACTAAAGATAAACATAGACCTATTGTTGGCATGCCTGTTGTTTCTGTTAAAATAGGACATCATTGTTATCATGGCTTATGTGATGTGGGTGCTAGTGCGAGTGCAATTCCCTTTACCTTATATCAAGAAATTATGAATGATATTGCACCAGCTGAGTTAGAAGAAATTGATGTTACCATTAAGCTCGCTAATAGAGATACTATATCACCAGTTGGGATTGTTAGAGATGTTGAAGTCTTGTGTGGGAAAATAAAATATCCTACTGATTTTCTTGTTCTTGGTTCCCCACAAGATGATTTTTGTCCCATTATATTTGGTAGACCTTTCTTGAATACTGTTAATGCTAAGATAGATTGTGAGAAAGAAACTATTACTGTAACTTTTGGGGATGTGTCTCATGAGTTCAATTTCTCTAAATTTCGTAGACAACCCCATGATAAAGAATTGCCTAGTAAGGATGAAATTATTGGTCTTGCTTCTATTGCTATGCCTCCAACTGATCCCTTAGAACAATATTTGCTAGACCATGAAAACGATATGCATATGAATGAAAGGAATGAAATAGATAAGATTTTCTTTGATCAGCATCCTATTTTGAAACACAACCTGCCTGTTGAAATACTTGGGGATCCTCCTCCACCCAAGGGTGATCCCGTGTTTGAGCTTAAACAGTTACCGGATACTCTGAAATATGCTTATCTTGATGAAAAGAAGATATATCCTGTTATTATTAGTCCTAACCTTTCAGAGCATGAAGAAAAGAGATTATTGAAAACTCTGAAGAAGCACCGTGCTGCTATTGGATATACTCTTGATGATCTTAAGGGCATTAGTCCCACTCTATGTCAACATAAAATTAATATGGAGCCTGATGCTAAACCAGTTGTTGATCACCAACAACGGTTAAATCCTAAAATGAAAGAAGTGGTAAGAAATGAGATATTAAAGCTTCTGGAGGAAGGTATAATTTATCCTATTGCTGATAGTAGATGGGTTAGTCTCGTTCATTGTGTCCCTAAGAAAGGAGGTATTACCGTTGTTCCTAATGATAAAAATGAATTGATCCCGCAAAGAGTTGTTACTGGATATAGAATGGCAATTGATTTTAGGAAATTAAACAAAGCTACTAGGAAAGATCATTACCCTCTACCTTTTATTGATCAAATGCTAGAAAGACTATCCAAACACACACACTTTTGCTTTCTAGATGGTTATTCTGGTTTTTCTCAAATACCTGTGTCAAAAGAGGACCTAGAGAAGACCACTTTTACTTGCCCTTTTGGAACCTTTGCTTATAGACGTATGCCTTGGTTTATGCAATGCACCTGCTACCTTTCAAAGATGTATGACTGTTATATTCTCTGACTTTTTTGAAAAGATTGTTGAGGTTTTCATGGATGATTTCTCCGTTTACGGAACTTCTTTTGATGATTGCTTGAGCAACCTTGATCGAGTTTTCCAGAGATGTGAAGAAACTAATCTTGTCTTGAATTGGGAGAAGTGCCACTTTATGGTTAATGAGGGTATTGTCTTGGGACACAAAATCTCTGAAAGAGGTATTGAAGTTGATAAAGCTAAAGTTGATGCTATTGAAAAAATGCCGTGTCCCACGGATATCAATGGTATAAGAAGTTTCCTTGGTCATGCTGGTTTCTATAGGAGATTTATTAAAGACTTCTCTAAAATTTCTAGGCCTCTCACTAATCTCTTGCAAAAAGATGCTCCTTTTGTTTTTGATGATGATTGTGTAGAAGCATTTGAAATCCTTAAGAAAGCCTTGATCACTACACCTGTTGTTCAACCACCTGATTGGAACCTACCCTTTGAAATTATGTGTGATGCTAGTGATTATGCCATTGGTGCTGTTCTAGGACAAAGAATTGATAAGAAATTAAATGTTATCCATTATGCTTGTAAAACTCTAGAGAGTGCTCAAAGAAACTATGCTACCACTGAAAAGGAATTTTTAGCAATTGTGTTTGCTTGTGATAAGTTTGGACCTTATATTGTTGATTCCAAAGTAACTGTTCACACTGATCATGCTGCTATTAAATATCTTATGGAAAAGAAAGATGCTAAACCTAGACTTATTAGATGGATTCTTCTGCTACAAGAATTTGAGTTACATATTATTGAAAGAAAGGGTGCTGAGAACCCCGTAGCAGATAACTTGTCTAGGTTAGAAAATGTTCTTGATGACCCACTACCTATTGATGATAGCTTTCCTGATGAACAATTAGCTGTCATAAATGCTTCAGGTAATGCTCCATGGTATGTTGATTATGCTAATTACATTGTTGCTAAATTTATACCACCTAGTTTCACATACCAACAAAAGAAAAAGTTCTTCTATGATTTAATACATTACTTTTGGGATGATCCACACCTTTATAAGGAAGGAGTGGATGGTGTTATTAAACGTTGTGTACCTGAGCATGAACAGGAACAGATCTTACACAAGTGTCACTCCGAGGCCTATGGAGGACACCACGCTGGAGATAGAACTGCACACAAGGTATTACAATCTGGTTTTTACTGGCCTACTCTCTTCAAGGATGCTCATAATTTTGTCTTGTCTTGTGATGAATGTCAAAGAATTGGTAATATTAGTAGACGTCAGGAAATGCCTATGAATAACTCTCTTGTTATTGAACCATTTGATGTTTGGGGTTTTGATTATATGGGACCTTTTCCAAAGTCCAACGGGTATACTCATATTCTAGTTGCTGTTGATTATGTTACTAAGTGGGTAGAAGCTATTCCAACTAGTAGTGTTGATCATAACACTTCTATTAAAATGCTTAAAGAAGTTATTTTCCCCAGATTTGGAGTCCATAGATATTTAATGACTGATGGTGGTTCACACTTTATTCATGGTGCTTTTCGTAAATTGCTTGCTAAGTATGATGTTAATCATAGAATTGCATCTCCTTATCATCCTCAGTCTAGTGGTCAAGTAGAATTAAGCAATAGAGAAATTAAATTGATCTTGCAAAAGACTGTTAATAGATCTAGAAAGAATTGGTCTAAGAAACTTGATGATGCATTATGGGCTTATAGAACTGCTTACAAAAACCCTATGGGTATGTCTCCGTATAAAATGGTTTATGGTAAAGCATGTCACTTACCTCTTGAACTAGAACATAAAGCTTATTGGGTAATTAAAGAGCTCAACTATGATTTCAAACTTGCTGGTGAGAAGAGGTTATTTGACATTAGCTCACTTGATGAATGGAGAACCCAGGCCTATGAGAATGCCAAGTTGTTTAAAGAAATGGTTAAGAGATGGCATGATAAAAGGATACAAAAGCGTGAATTCAATGTAGGTGACCATGTCTTGCTATTCCATTCTCGTTTAAGATTTTTTGCAGGAAAACTTCTCTCTAAATGGGAAGGGCCTTACATTATCGAGGAAGTGTATCGTTCCGGTGCCATCAAGATCAACAACGCCGAAGGCACAAATCCGAAAGTGGTAAACGGGCAAAGAATCAAACATTATATCTCAGGTACTCCTATAAATGTTGAAACCAATATTATCAATACCATAACTCCGGAGGAGTACATTAGGGAGACCTACCAGAACGTTTCAGACTCCGAAAAGGAATAGGTATGTGGTACGGTAAGCAAACCGACTCCAAAACTTTTCCAATAGCAATTTTTCTCCGTTTTGGAATATTTAATAAATTAGGAAATTTTAAAGTAGTCCGAAAAGTGCACGAGGAGGCGACAAGCGAGGGGGGCGCGCCCTACCCCCCTGGGCGCGCCCCTATGGCTTGTGGCCACCCCGTGTACCCTCCAGACTCCGTTTTCTTGTGGTACACTCCTTTAGGTCGTTAAAAATTCATTATATAATCTCCCGAAGGTTTTGACCACCGTACCACGGAAAAATCCTCTGTTCTTGTTTTTTGTTGTTTTTTCGGACAGATTTAGATCGCCATGACGTCCCCAAGTTCTTCGAAGGACAAGTTCTTCCAGAAGGTGATCAACCCCTACCTTGCAGAGGTGCTACAACACCCCCAAACCATTGAGATGCGTGACGGGGTGCTGCACATCCATGATGTAGAGGGGCCAAAGAAGACCGGAAGTGTGGAAACAAGGCTCGAAGCAATGGAGCAGCAAGTCTTCAAGTGCAAAGGGATGGTGGAACGGGGACTCAATGCCAATCACATGATGATCGCGGAATTTACCCATAAACACAAGCTGGACGCCAAGGACATCGGGGAGCACATCTTCAAGCTTTACAAGAAAATCGAGCATCTCCAAGCCCAGATCTGTGACCTGCAAAACCAAAACTGTGAGTATGAATACAGATTTAAGAGAATGAGTTTGGCTACAGATTTGAGGATCCCGGAGACCCGTTCATCTTTTCACGATGGTGAGCCTATGCCTTGGAAGACGGAGGACAAGCTTCCAACCTCATCAACAACTCCAACATCACCACCTCCGAAGAAAGACAACTAAACACATGGGCATGGGCACTCCCCTTGGCTTGTGCCAAGCTTGGGGGAGGTGCCCCGGTATCGTATCACCTTCACATTTTTCACTTTTATCGTTTTTCTCAATTCGATCCTTTTGGTTATATCTTGATCTAGTAGAATAAAGTTTTAGTGTGATCTATTTTTGAGTTTTGCTTTATGTTCCCCCTATGTAAACAAGTCCGAGAGTTATATAATAAAAAGTAGTTTTGAGTTGAGGGCTTTGCTTGCTTTTTATGATCTTGAGAAATAGAAATAAAAGAAGTATAGAATAAAAGCAAAGAGTATATATGATGATCTTATGGGGAGTGATGACTTCACATATAGGAAGTATGTCGATTGAAATTTGTTGTGAGTCAACAAACATAGCAATTGGTCATTGTTGCAATTAAAAGGAAGTAATAAAGAAAGAGAGGTTCACATATAAATATATTATCTTGGACATCTTTTATGATTATGAGCACTCATTAAAATATTATATGCTAAGAAGTTGATGTTGGACAACGAAGACAACATAATGAGTTATGTTTGCTTATTTCCGAATAGAAGTTATATTGTCATGGATCCTTTAACATGTGACGCTTGCTTCCACCTCATACTAGCCAAAACTTCCGCACCAAGTAGAGATACTACTTGTGCATCCAAACATACTTAAACCAGTTTTGCCATGAGAGTCCACCATACCTACCTATGGATTGAGTAAGATCCTTCAAGTAAGTTGTCATCGGTGCAAGCAATAAAAAAAATTGCTACCTAAATATGTATGATCTATTAGTGTGAGGAAAATAAACTTTATACGAACTTGTGATATGGAAGAAATAAAAGCGACAGACTGCATAATAAAGTTCTTTATCACAAGCGGCAATATAAAGTGATGTTCTTTTGCATTAAGATATTGCGCATCCAATTATAAAAGCGCATGACAACCTCTGCTTCCCTCTGTGAAGGGCATGTCTGTTACTTTTACTTTCTAGTACTTACCTTTATGCAAGAGTCATGGTGATCCTCACCACTTCCTTTATTTCGCCTTTCTCTCTTGGCAAGCGTCATGTGTTGGGGAATGATCTAGACACATATATCCACTCGGATGTGGGTGATCATGAGTTATTTCTGTTGAGATTACCCTTGAGGTAAATAATTGGGAGGCAAAACTATAAGCCCCTATCTTTCTCTGTGTCCAATTGAAGCTTTGACCTCATAAGTACCGCGTGAGTGTTAGCAATTATGAAAGACTAAAAGATGATTGAGTATGTGGATTTGCTTTACAAGCTCTTATATTGACTCGTTCTGATGTTATGGTAAATTGCAATTGCTTCAATGACTGAGATCATAGTTTGTTGGTTCTCAATAGAGTTCTTGATTCATACTTACCTTGTGAATGAATTGTTACTCTAGTATAAGAAATTATATATCATTAAGTATTGCTGTTCTAAAGATGATCATGATGCTCTCATGTCCGTATTTTATTTTATCGACACCTCTATCTCTAAACATGCGGACATATTTATCGATCTCGGCTTTCGCGTTAGGACAAGCGAGGTCTAAGCTTGGGGGAGTTGATACGTCCATTTTGCATCATGCTTTTATATTGATATTTATTGCATTATGGGCTGTTATTACACATTATGGTACAATACTTATGCCTTTTCTCTCTTATTTTCTAAGGTTTACATGAAGAGGGAGAATGCCGGCAGCTGGAATTCTGGACTGGAAAAGGAACAAATATGAGAGACCTATTCTGCACAACTCCAAAAGTCCTGAAAAGTTACGGAGAATTATTTTGGAATATATAAAAAATATTGGGCGAAAGAGAGGGGACCCACCAGGAGGTCACAAGCCTGGGGGCGCGCCCTACCCCCCTGGGCGTGCCCCTATGGCTTGTGGGCCCCCTAGCAGGCCTCCGGTGCCCATCTTCTGCTATATGGAGGGTTTTGACTTGGAAAAAATAAGAAGATAGCTTTCGGGATGAAGCACTGCCGTCTCGAGGCGGAACCTGGGCAGAAGCAATCTAGGGCTCCGGCGGAGCTGTTCTGCCGGGGAAACTTCCCTCCAGGAGGGGGAAATCGAAGCCATCGTCATCACCAATGAACCTCTCATCGAGAGGGGGTCAATCTCCATCAACATCTTCACCAGCACCATCTCCTCTTCAAACCCTAGTTCATCTCTTGTATCCGATCTTTGTCTCAAAACCTCAGATTGGTACCCGTGGGTTGCTAGTAGTGTTGATTACTCCTTGTAGTTGATGCTAGTTGGTTTACTTGGTGGAAGATCATATGTTAAGATCCTTAATGATAATTAATACTCCTCTGATTATGAACATGAATATGCTTTGTGAGCAATTACGTTTGTTCCCGAGGACATGGGATAAGTCTTGTTATAAGTAATCATATGAATTTGGTATTCGTTCGATATTTTGATGAGATGTATGTTGTCTTTCCTCTAGTGGTGTTATGTGAACGTCGACTACATGACACTTCACCATTATTTGGGCCTAGGGGAAGGCATTGGGAAGTAATAAATAGATGATGTGTTGCTAGAGTGACAGAAGCTTAAACCCTAGTTTATGTGTTTCTTCGTAAGGGGCTGATATGGATCCATATGTTTCACGCTATGGTTAGATTTATCTTAATTCATTTTCGTAGTTGCGGATGCTTGCGAGAGAGGTTAATCATAAGTGGGAGGCTTGTCCAAGTAAGGGCAGCACCCAAGCACCGGTCCACCCACATATCAAATTATCAAAGTAACGAACGTGAATCATATGAGCATGATGAAACCTAGCTTGACAGAAATTCCCATATGTCCTCGGGAGCGCTTTGCTTTATATAAGAGTTTGTCCAGGCTTGTCCTTTGCTACAAAAAGGATTGGGCCACCTTGCTGCACCTTTGCTACATTTGTTACTTGCTATCCGTTACGAATTATCTTATCACAAAACTATCTGTTATCGATAATTTCAGTGCTTGCAGAGAATACCTTACTGAAAACTGCTTGTCATTTCCTTCTGCTCCTCGTTGGGTTCGACACTCTTACTTATCGAAAGGACTACGATAGATCCCCTATACTTGTGGGTCATCACAGAACCTCTCTGCATTTGCCACGTTATGGCTGACAGCACCACCCCACCACGATTCGCACCACCTCCCCCACCACACGGCCTGTAGCAAACCGCCATAAAAACCCCATTCAGAAGTGATTCCTTCACCTCTGCTTCTCACCAAAATCACCATTGTCAGTTCCTCTTATCAATCTCATCCATTCCCGCTTCATCTACCCATCTCTTCCATCAACCTCTCCCCACAAATCAAAAGAGAGGAAGCAGAGCCATGGTCGATGCCCCTTTGTACAAGCGGAAGCGCAAGTACACCAGGGAGCTTCACGACGTCGAGCTCCACGGCAACAACAAGCTCCACATCGTCTGCACAAGCAAGGCTCGCGACGTGGACAAGATGCTGTGCACGCTAAGGAGAAATCTCATCGTCATGCCGGTCAAGAGAATCGGCGTTGATGTCGAGTACACACACTACGAAGAGCGGCAGAAGGCAGCGGTACTCCAGCTTTGCGTAGAAAACGAGTGGCTTGTCTACCACATCTCTGCAGCAAAAGATAGGTTAGAAAGATTTTCAATTTGTACTATTCCTTATGAATCTGCAGTTTTAATTTATTCATCTGAAAAGGCCATTTTAGCCTGATGTAGAAAAGCCCTTTTAATCTGCCTCCATGTAACTCATGTGTTCAGTACTTGACTAATTGCTTTAAGCATGTTACTACCTGAAACAGACAAAAATGTGCTGAAAAGCAAATAAAAACAGAGTATATGTACCCTTCTGTTCTTGTTGCAATATATTATAAGGTTCATTACTCAGACAGTAAAAAGTATTAGCACATACCTAGTAAAACAAAATCATAATTTCATAGTGCACTTTAGTTTAAAAGTATAAAACATACTTGTTCAAACTGAATAATTTGTACAATCTCATTATGAACTACACTCATATTCAATATATAACAAATTGTAGGCCACACCAACTGGATGACTTCCTGATGAATGAAGAATACACCTTTGCCGGATTCGCCATTGAAGGAGACAAAAAGAAGCTGGAGCTCTCTAACTTGGAGATTAACTCAAACAACTACATTGATATTCAGGTGGAATGGAGAGACCCATACAGCAACAAGGAATTTGATTCTTTAGCTGACGTTGCTGGAAGGGTGATCGACAATCATTTCAAGGACATGGAGAATGTAATCAACCGAAAATAAGACCATACTTTGTGGGGGTTCTGCCCGCTGCCAGAGAAGCTTATCAAGTATGCAGCAATTGATGCATATGCCACTTATGAATCATGGAAACGCATTGACGATATCGCCGTGGGGCTAAAGAGAGCAAAAGAAGAAAAAGTAGAAAGGGAGAAGAACAAGGATGTAATCCCATCCAGGAACTAGGAAAAGAACAAAACCAAAAGAAGTATGACATCTGTTAGGTCTTGTTAATTTGTGATACAGTTGTGATTTTGCTTTTGTTGGGTTGCATCTTGTTTATGGTTGATCCTTTTTGCTTAAGTATGCACTACTACAGCACTAGTAAGGGAGTTTGTATTCAGTCAAGTAGTTAGGGCGTTTGTATTCAGACAAGTATGCTCAATCTATTGTGCTTATTATTTCTTTTCTTTTGAAAATGATGTGTTAACCCAGTTATACTACATGCAACCTGGTAATTTCAAAAAAATAATCCTAAAAAACGATTTAACACTTAGGTTCAAACAGCCTTTGGAAGCAAATGGACAAATGTAAACACTTGTAGTACAGAAATGAAAAACAAGTAGTTCAAATTCTGAAGAAATGCAGTACTGAAAAAATAAAAGATTTAGTGTAACAGAAAAGTCCACACATACAACAAAGAAGTGCAGTTCTAATAATGAACAAATGTAGTACAGAAGAGGACATAATGCATCGGAAAAGTGCAAATCTATCAATCTAATATGAAATGTTCGTGCAGTTCACAAGAGTAAATATAGGCAGTGAACAACGCGTGTACATGCAGTGCAATACACTGCAGTAATATCAGGCAGTGCACAAGGTGCGTAGATGCAGTGCAGTACATGATTAAATGAAGGAGAAGAGAAAGTGCATGAACTTTCGTGCAGTGCACAAGGCACAGACTTAGTACACGCAATGCAGTGCGCATCGTTCGTACAAGCAGTACAAATGATGCATACAAAATACGCAGTGCAAAATAAAAAAATACTTGCAATACGAAAAGAAAAAAATTGACCGCCCAGGTGCAACCAGTCCCCAGCCAGTCTCGTACTAATTCTGCGCCCACAGATATAGTGTAGGCGTGTCCGTTCTGAGCCACATTGCGTGGGGACGGGCTCACAAGGGCCCACGCAGGTCAGGTGAAATAGTGCACCGAGCGCAGTGTATAAGCACCCAATAAGTAACCAGAGGAGTTCGAAACAGTTGCCTCATCGGGGCTTATAAACCGGTCATGGGTGCTCTCGGCGGGCAGGCGAGACTAAACTTTACCGCATACACACAGCGCAGAGCAAAAGCACCAGTACAGCAAGGCAAGGCCTACTTGGGCTGGGTGTGACTTACACCCCAACGAGCCCAACACATTTTCACGGCCCAAACCACCAAGCCCCTCGCCCCACAACTAGCAAGCAACATCACAATGTTTTTTTAAACAAGCAACTGCAGTTCGCTCACACATAAAAAATGTAGAACGCTGCAAAATAACAAAAGGGAGGGAGAACACGGCCCCAACGAATGCAGTTTAATGTATTGAAGCAAGATGTACTGTCAGTTAAGCATTGCAGTTCACTTTCACTAAATACTGCTTTAAGATCAGTCCATCTTGACACGACGGGTATGTACGATCAGTTAGTTACCCTCCAAATAACGACGCTTGGACGATATGTTTTTTCCAGGCAGCCACGAGCACTGCCACTCGGCGGTTGCCACGACTCATTGAAACGGCGAGCGCACGTCCACTACCCCCACTACCATGGCGATCCCGCGTCCAACTGCCTCCTCCACGACCCAAACCACGCCACAAAAAGTCACATACGCTTCCATTCCCGCTCCATTCCGAAAACACCATTGCTGCTCCATCTCAGCTAGCAACTCCCCACAACATCTCTGTCTCAAGCCCGCCATCGCTGGAGGAGGCAATGGCGAAGGAACCATCTGCCAAGCGTCCCCGTGGTGAGACGTCCGACCAGACCAGCAAGATCGACGATGTTCAAGTCCCGAGTCAGAAGCTCGACTACACTAGGCGCCTCAATGAGGTTGACATCCACGGCAAGGAGAAGCTGGATGTCGTATGCACCAGCAGTCCAGAAGAAGCCGACAAGATGATCGACAGGATCAGGAAGAGAGTCAGCAGCTTGTACCCTCGGTACATCGGCGTTGATGTGGAGTACACCAGGGAAGACGAACCTCCATAGAGGGCAGCAGTTCTACAGTTATGTGTGGAGGAACTTTGCCTGGTATACCACATCACCGAGCAACAAAATGGTGAACCATCCAACTCATTCATCCTCTTCATGCATCTATTTAATTAGTGATGCACCCTGAAATTTAATGTACTAGTGTAGTTTCTGATTTTGATGCAATAGTACAGTTTCTGGAATTGATGTAGTAAACTAGTTTCTGAACTTTGCCTGACGTTTTTTTCATCAGCAAAAAAATGTAAAGAAACTTGGTCAAGTATTGGTATATGTTATTTAGTTCAACAAAGAAAAATAAACTAGTACTAAGCAGCAGATAGATCATTGACTCAACTGTAAATACCAAAAGAAAAATAACATGTTGTGCTTGAATTTAATTTCTGAACTTTGTATACTAGTTTCTGAAATTTATTCATACATGAATTATACTATATAAGAATATACTTGATGGATTCATCTTCAATCTGTCTTCTCCCTTGCAGGCCCAAGGGCCTCCACCCGCTCCTAAAGGAGGACAAGTTGTACACCTTTGTCGGCTTCAGCATTGAAGGTGACAAACAGAAGCTGCATGCATCTGGTTTGGAGATCAACCCCGACAAGTACATCGACATCCAGCGCAAATGGAGACTTCCATACATGGGAAGAAAGAAGTTCCACTCTTTGGCTGATGTTGCAGGCAGCGTGATCCACCCATTCTACAACAACATGAAGATGAAGATCGACAGGGAAGAAGACCATAAACTTTGGGGGATCAGCCCACTACTAGATTACCTCATCGAGTATGCAGCGATAGATGCGTACGCCACCAACGAGTCATGGAAGAAAATTGAAAACATCGGAGAAGGTCTGGAGTGTGCAAAAGAAAGAGAGGAGGAGGAGAATTATGACAACCCCTACTATGGCTACGAGTGATGACGAAAACATCAAAATCTGGCCTTGGAGTTGCTTCTGCTTGTGCTTGTCCTTTCTAGTCATCTTAGATTTCGAGTTAAAACTATCTTTGCTTAGGAGTTTGTAGTTTGCTTTTGCTCTAGCAAGGTGTGCTTGTGATGCAGTTACTTTGCTTTCGAATCATGTAGTTTTCTTAAGTACGAAACAAGTTTATTTCATGTACAATATTGCAGTTACCTTTCACAACACGCTGCAGTTCGGAGTAACATTATACTGCAGTGCACAACAAATGCAAATGTGATGCAAAAGCAATGCATAAAAAGAACATGTGCACGCCAGTACAGAACATATAAACCTGCGGACGAGCGATGAAGAAAACAAACACAAAACATGATGCAAAACCAATGCATAAAAAGTCATGCAGTTCTTTTATAAGAGAATGCAGTGCGGAGGGTTGACCGATGCAGTTCTCGTCATTTCGTCAAAGCAGGTATCTACTACACAAAAGACAAGTTGTGTGCTAAAAACTAAAACTGACCGCCCACACATCCAGTCTCGTAGTAAGGCAGCGCCCGCATAGCTATGCGGGCGCACCCATTTCGAGCCAAGATGTGTTGGGACAGGCACCCATGGGCCCACAGGCCATCGTGCGTGCAGCAGAAGCTAGGGCTGTGTGTAAGCGCGCAACAATTGTATCGAAGAGTTCAGAAGTGGTGCCTCAGCGGCACTTATAAACCGGTTGTGTTCGCCCTCCGTGGGCGAGGTGGGACTAAACGTTGCAGCATACGCACAACGCATAGAGGAGCTACAGTGTCGGCCGGCCTATTTGGGCCGAATGTCATTTACTGGAAATAAGAATGCCCAACAACATTTCCACCAAGGATATATATTTTCCTAAATTCCATAGCATGAGTAAGAATGCAGTGCGAGGCATTTAGTCATGAAGTAATGTATGATAGGCAATGCAATGTTGATTCTTTTAGAATGCAGTTCTCATATGCTCATACAGTTTGCACCTTTGAGACATGAAGTAAGCATGTTCACAAAAGAGTGCTTTTTGGTTTGAAATGCAGTTCCATTCTACCGCCTGCCACCTACAATAGCATTTAACACTGTAAAACTGCCTACATAAAACACATCCACTCGTGCTCCACACCAACACAAAAGACCCCTCTTCTTCTTATCTCCAAAAAAAAGATCTAGGGATCCACCAACTCCCCCTCCTACTCCCTGCCATTAACCTGAGCTCGCCATGGAAGATTGTTCCTGCGGCTGCCTGGCAAGGATGGTGCCCATAGCGGAAGCATGCCTCTACTCTGATGGTCTGGAGCACACCTAAACTGAGCGACGCGGCCTGCTCATGCCTCCTCATCGGGAACCATGGGTTTAGGGCGCCATTTCTCCATCGCCTCACAGTTGCAGACCTGCAGGATTCATGGGTATGTCTTTCAACAATTCCTTCTTCGCCATTTTTGGTTGCAAATCAACAAATAAATCTATATTTCTGTCACCTTATCCACTCTTACCAACAATGTCCAGATCTGTGTTTTTGGCCAGCGTCTTCAGTAATTAACACTAGTGGTTCCATCTATTTTTCTTTCGGTACAAACCCGTTAGATGAAAATACTAATTAGATCCAAACCTGTGAAGATGGAACACAACACCCAATCAAAGAAGTACCATCGCGCATTGATGTAGTTCTCTTGGTGGATAAAATGCAGTAATTATTAACCAATCTAGCAGTGCAGTAATGCTAAAAGAATACTATGTATTTTACCAGAGTTAGCGGCCAAGTCAGTTAACATTTTGATTCAGAAATTGCACATGTATTTATTAGTAGTAGCCATATTTCCAAACAAATTTAACTTTACGCATATATTTATTGTACTAAGATGTAGCAAACTATTTGGTGCT
Source organism: Elymus sibiricus (assembly GCA_039707655.1). Lineage (NCBI taxonomy): Eukaryota > Viridiplantae > Streptophyta > Magnoliopsida > Poales > Poaceae > Elymus > Elymus sibiricus. The sequence goes on along the minus strand of CM077665.1, from coordinate 210,311,144 downwards.
AACTCATACAGATTCTTTTTCTATTCATGGCCAACTGCAGAAACTGCCATCCACAATACGGTTTGCTGCTCCAAGATCAGGGAGGCTGAACTTGGAGACAGTGCACAAGAATGAGTATGAAGAAATGCAAGCTGACTACCACATTGACTCCGATGGCTGCTTCAACATAGCTGCTGGCTGGAAGGAGTTTATCTCCCTGAATGGATTTGAGGCGGGAGAAGCGGTGATAGTGATGTTCTACAAGGAAGAACAGTCTCTGAAATTTATGATATTTGCTCTGTAGGCTGTCTAAGTTAAAGCAAGCCCTTTATGGCACATATGTAATGCTTGCTTATGTTGCATGCTTTTAAAACTATGTTTATCGGACAACGCAAGTCTGTGTTTTCCAATCAGTTTGTATGGTACCTTTTTAAATGTATGTGAACTGATCTGCATCAATTTACTTCTATTTTTCATAAGCTGCTTGGAGAATTGCAGTTAACAATTACCTGCAGTGCTCTAGGTAGTAACACTGCAGTGCAAATTGTCAAAACTATGTAACACTGCAGTGCGAAGTATGCAGTTCACTTTTTTACAAAATGAAGTACTATATTGTAAACATTGCAATTAATTTAACAACTAAAATGCATTTGCCAAAATTTAAATCACACAAACTGCAATGACAATTGCACTTACATTGCAGTTTGGTACTTATAAACCTACAATACACTACGGAAGAAATAAGAGAACTGCAACAATAAGAACAATCAAAAAAGGCCGCAACCAATTCAAGGGGGTCACGGGATGTGACGGACTCGCCGGAGCATTCGAAGCCGCGGCATGCCGCGTTGTCGCCTGCTCCGGCTAGTTCCTGGCTCGGCCTCGCCGGGGGTGGGGGAGGGGGGGCCAGACCCCCCTCCCCCACCCCGGCTCGACCTCACGTAATGCATGTAGTGCGCTTGGTTGACAGGCGCAGTGCGTTACTTCTGTTTACCCCCCAGAACATACGCACCCCCCCGATACCCCTAAGATAGATAGTGGGGTCACGGGATGTGACGGACTCGCCGGAGCATTCGACGCCGCGGCACGCTGCGTCGTCGCCTGCTCCGGCTCGTTCCTGGCCCGGCCTCGCCGGGGGTGGGGGAGGGGGGGTCCAGATCCTCCCTCCCCTACCCCGGCTCGGCCTCGCGCTAACGCACGCAGTGCGCTTGGTTGACAGGCGCAGTGCGTTACTTCTGTTCCCCCCCCCCCCAGAACATCTGCACCCCCGCCCCACACCCCTAAGATAGATAGTGGGGTCACGGGATGTGACGGACTCACCGAAGCATGCGACGCTACGGAACGCCACGTCATCGCCTGCTCCGGCTCGTTCCTGGCTCGGCCTCGCCGGGGGTGGGGGAGGGGTGTTGGGGAACGTTGCATGGGATACAAAAAATTTCCTACGCTTCACCAAGATCAATCTAGGAGATGAGCATCTACGAGTGGAGAGATCGGATCCACATACCCTTGTAGATCGCTAAGCGGGAAGCGTTAAGAAACATGGTTGATGTAGTCGAACGTCTTCACGATCCAAATCGCAAGCCATCCCGCGATCCAATCATGATCTAGCGCCAAACAGACGGCACCTCCGCGTTCAGCACACGTACAGCTCGATCATGATCTCCGCCTCCTTGATCCAGCAAGCGAGGGCGGAGAGGTAGTTGGGTTCTTCGGCAGCACGACGGAGTGGCGGCGGCGGTGGTGGAGCTGATTCGGCAGAGCTTCACGAAGCAATACCGAACCAATCTAATCTAGAGGAGAAATGATCTAGGGGAGAGGGAGGGCTACGCCGTGGCTTTAGGTATGGCAGCCCTTCCAAACCTCCACTATATATAGGGGGAGAGGAGGAGGGGGCGGCGCCCTAGGGTTCTCATCCCTGGGGGTGCGGCGGTCTAGATGGGGCCGGCGGCCAAGGGGGTGCCTTGGCCCCCAAAACAAGTGGTGGCCGGCCCCCCTAGGGTTCCCCCAATGCCCTTTGGCCTCATGGGCCCTTGTGGAAGATGCGTCCAGACCACCAGGGGCTGGTGCGCACCCTCTCACAGCCCATGGGGCCCTCCGGGGCAGGTGGACCCACCCGGTGGACCTCTGGAACCCTTCCGGCACTCCCGACGAAACCCGGGCAAATTCCAAAACTATTCTGGTGCCCGAACATCAACTTCCTATATATCAATCTTTACCTCTGGACCATTCCGGAGCTCCTCGTGATGTCCGGGGTCTCATCCGGGACTCTGAACAACCTTCGGTCACCAACATACATAACCCAATAATACTGAAACGTCTTCGAACGTTAAGTGTGCAGACCCTGCGGGTTCGAGAACTATGTAGACATGACCGAGACACCTCTACGGTAAATAACCAATAGCGGGACCTGGATGCCCATATTGGTTCCTATATATTCTACGAAGATCTTTATCGGTTGAACCTCTATGTCAAGGATTCACTTAATCCCGTACGCAGTTCCCTTTGTTTATCGGTATGTTACTTGCCCGAGATTCGATCGTCAGTATCTTCATACCTAGTTCAATCTCGTTACCGGCAAGTCTCTTTACTCGTTCCATAATACAAGATCATGTGGCTAACTCTTTAGTCACTTTTCTTGCAAGCTCATTATGATGTTGTATTACCGAGTGGGCCCTGAGATACCTCTCCGCACACAGAGTAACAAATCCCAGTTTTGATCCATGCCAACTGAACAGACACCCTCGGAGATACCTGTAGAGAATCTTTATAGTCACCCAGTTACGTTGTGACATTTGATAGACACAAGGTACTCCTCCGGTGTCAGTGAGTTACATGATCTCATGGTCATAGGAACATATACTTGACATGCAGAAAACAATAGCAATAAACTGACACGATCACATGCTACGTTCATAGTTTGGGTCTTGTCCATCACATCATTCTCCCAATTATGTGGTCCCGTTATCAAATGACAACTCATGTCTATGGCCAGGAAACCTTGACCATCTTTGATCAACGAGCTAGTCCTATAGAGGCTCACTAGGGACACGGTGTTGTCTATATACCCACACATGTATTTGAGTTTCCAATCAATACAATAATAGCATGGATAATAAACAATTATCATGAACAAGGAAATATAATAATAACCATTTTATTATTGCCTCTAGGGCATATTTCCAACAGTCTCCCACTTGCACTAGAGTAAATAATCTAGCTCACATCACTATGTGATTTACACTGTAATGAATCTAACACCAATACAGTTCTAGTGTTGATCATGTTTCCCTCGTGGAAGAGGCTTAGTCAACGGATCTGCAACATTCAAATCCGTGTGTACTTTGCAAATATTTATGTCACCCTCCTCAATGTAATCACGGATGGAATTTAAGCGTCGCTTTATGTGTCTGTCCTCTTGTGAAACCTTGGTTCCTTGGCTAGAGCAATGGCACAAGTGTTGTCACAGAAAAGAGTCATTAGGTCCAGTGCATTGGGCACAACTCCAAGATCCGTCATGAACTGCTTCATCCAGACACCTTCCTTCACCGCCTCCGAGGCAGCTATGTACTCCGCTTCGCATGTAGAATCAGCTACCACGCTTTGCTTGGAACTGCACCAGCTTACCGCTCCTCCATTGAGAATAAATACGTATCCGGTTTGAGACTTAGAGTCATCCGGATTAGTGTCAAAGCTTGCATCGACGTAACCCTTTACGACGAGCTTTTGATCACCTCCATAAACGAGAAACATTTCCTTAGTCCTTCTCAGGTACTTTAGGATATTCTTGACCGTCGTCCAGTGATCCACACCTGGATTACTTTGAAACGTTCAGGCCATACTTATGGCAAGGCTGACGTCTGGTCTTGTGCACAACATTGCATACATGATAGAGCCTATGGCAGAAGCATAGGGGATGACACTCATCTTTTCTCTATCCTCTGCAGTCACTGGGCATTGAGTCTTACTCAACTTCACACCTTGCAACACATGCAAGAACCCTTTCTTGGACTGACCCATTTTGAACTTCTTCAAAACTTTATCAAGATATGTGCTCTGTGAAAGTCCTATTAAGCGTCTTGATCTATCTCTATAGATCTTGATGCCTAATATGAAAGTAGCTTCTCCCAGGTCCTTCATTGAAAAACTCTTGTTCAAATATTCCTTCATGCTTTCCAAAAATTCTATGTTGTTTCCAATCAGCAATATGTCATCCACATATAATATTAGAAACACTATAGAGCTCCCGCTCACTTTCTTGTAAATACAAGCTTCTCCGTAAACTTGTATAAACCCAAACGCTTTGATCACCTCATCAAAACGCTTATTCCAACTCCGAGATGCCTACACCAGTCCATAAATGGATCGCTGGAGCTGGCAAACTTTGTCAGCATTCTCTGGATTGACAAAACCTTCTGGTTGTATCATATACAACTCTTCCTCAAGGAAACCGTGAAGGAACCCTGTTTTGACATCCATCTGCCAAATTTCATAATCGAAAAATGCAGCTATTGCTAACATGATTCTGACGGACTTAAGCATCACTACGGGAGAGAAAGTCTCATCGTAGTCAATTCCTTGAACTTGTGAAAGACCCTTTGCCACAAGTCAAGCTTTATAGACGGTGGCATTACCGTCCGCGTCCGTCTTCCTCTTAAAGATCCATTTATTCTGAATGGCCTTTCGCCCTTCAGGTAATACTTCCAAAGTCACACTTTGTTTTCATACATGGATCCTATCTCGGATTTCATGGCCTCTAACCATTTGTCAGAATCTGGGCCCACCATTGCTTCTTCATAGCTCGTAGGTTCATCGTTGTCCAACAACATGACCTCTAAGACAGGGTTATCATACCATTCAGGAGTAGTACGTGCCCTGTCGACCTACGAGGTTCGATAGTAACTTGATCCGAAGCTTCATGATCACTATCATTAGCTTCCTCCTCAACTGATGTAGGCTCCACAGAAACATCTTTCTGTGTTGCGCTACTCTCTGGTTCAAGTGAAGGTTCAACAACCTCATCAAGTTCTATCTTTCTCCCACTCAATTCTTTTGAGAGAAACTCTTTCTCGAGAAATGAGCCGTTCTTAGCGACAAACACTTTGCCTTCGGATCTGAGATAGAAGGTGTACCCAACCGTCTCTTTTGGGTATCCTATGAAGACGCATTTCCCCGCTTTGGGTTCCAGCTTTTCAGGCTGAAGCTTTTTGACATAAGCATCGCATCCCCGAACTTTAAGAAACAACAACTTTGGTTTCTTGCCAAACCACTGTTCATACGGCGTCGTCTCAACGGATTTAGATGGTGCCCTATTTAAAGTGAATGCAGCTGTCTCTAATGCATCACCCCAAAACGATAGCGGCAAATCGAAAAGAGACATTATAGACCGCACCATATCCAATAAGGTTCGATTACAACGTTCAGACACACCATTACGCTGTGGTGTTCCAGGTGGCGTCAACTGTGAAACAATTCCACATTGTCTTAAGTGATTGCCAAACTCATAACTCAGATATTCTCCTCCTCGATCAGATCGTAGGAATTTAATCTTCTTGTTATGATGATTCTCAACTTTACTCTGAAATTGTTTGAACTTTTCAAATGTTTGAGACTTGTGTTTCATTAAGTAAATATACCCATATCTACTTAGGTCATCGGTGAATGTGAGAAAATAACGATATCCACCGCGCGCCTCAATGCTCATCGGACCGCGCACATCAGTATGTATGATTTCCAACAAGTCACTTACCCGTTCCATTGTTCCAGAGAACAGGGTCTTAGTCATCTTGCCATGAGGCATGGTTCACATGTGTCAAGTGAATCAAAATCAAGTGACTCCAAAAGTCTATCAGCATGGAGTTTCTTCATGCGTTTTACACCAATATGACCTAAGCGGCAGTGCCACAAGAAAGTGGTACTATCATTATCAATTCTACATCTTTTGGCATCAATGTTATGAACACGTGTATCATCACTATCGAGATTCAATAAGAACAAACCCCTCACATTGGGTGCATGACCATAAAAGATATTACTCATATAAATAGAACAACCATTATTCTCTGATTTAAATGAGTAACCATCTCGCAATAAACTAGATCCAGATATAATGTTCATGCTTAACGCAGGCACTAAATAACAATTATTCAGGTTCATCACTAATCCCGATGGTAGTCGAAGAGTGAGCGTGCCGATGGCGATCACATCAACCTTGGAACCATTTCCCATATGCATCATCACTTCGTCCTTTGCCAACCTTCGTGTATTCCGTAGTTCCTGTTTTGAGTTGCAAATGTGAGCAACCGAACCTGTATCAAATACCCAGGCACTACAACGAGAGTTGGTAAGGTACACATCAATAACATGTATATCATATATACCTTGTTTGGTGTTGGCCACCTTCTTGTCGGCCAGATACTTGGGGCAATTCCGCTTCCAGTGGCCAGCACCCTTGCAATGAAAGCACTCAGTTTCTGGCTTGGGTCCAGCCTTGGGTTTCCTCACGGGAGGGGAAACTGATTTGCCACTCTTCTTGGAGTTACCCTTCTTGCCCTTGCCATTCTTCTTGAAACTAGTGGTTTTATTGACCATCAACACTTGATGCTCCTTCTGGATTTCTGACTCAGCGACTTTCAGCATTGCAATCAGCTCGGCGACTAACTTGTTCATCCGTTGCATGTTATGGTTCAAAGAAAAGCTCTTGTAGCTAGGTGGTAGTGATTGAAGAACTCTGTCAGTGATCGCCTCCGGCGGGAGAGCAATTCCCAACCCAGCCAGACGGTTGGAATACCCAAACATTCTGAGTATGTCTTCACTGACAGATCCGTTCTCCTCCATCTCACAATCATAGAATAAATTGGAGGTCTCATACCTCTCGATCAGGCATTCTTTTCAAAGATAAACTTCAACTCCTGGAACATCTCATATGCTCCATGACGTTCAAAACTCCTTTGAAGTCCGGTCTCTAAGCCATACAACATAGCACACTGAACTATTGAGTAATCATCCGAACGCGACTGCCAGGCGTTCACAACGTCTGCAGACGACACTGGAGCGGGTGACTCACCGAGCGATGCATCAAGGACATAAGCCTTTTGGGAAGCCGTGAGGATAATCCTCACATTACGGGCCCAGTCTACAAAGTTACTTCCATCATCTTTCAGCTTGGCTTTCTCTAGGAACGCATTGAAATTCAGGGGAACTACTGCGAGAGCCATTGATCTACAACATAAATTTGCAAAGACAACTTAGATTATTGTTCAAGATAATGAGTTTAGTTAATCATATTACTTAAAAACTCCCACTCAAATTGACATCCCTCCGGTCATCCGAGTGATACATGATCCAAATTCACCAACCCAAGTCCGATCATCACGTGAGATGAGGTGGTTTCAATAGTGAACATCTCCATGTTGATCATATCTACTATATGACTCATGTTCGACCTTTCGGTCTCTTGTATTCAGAGGCCATGTCTGTACATGCTAGGCTCGTCAATTTTTACCTGAGTGTTCCGCATGTGCAACAGTGGCTTGCACCCATTGTATGCGAACGTAGAGTCTATCACACCCGATCATCACGTGGTGTCTCGAAACGACGAACTTTTGCAACGGTGCACACTCGGGGAGAACACAATTTTATCTTGAAATTTTAGTGAGGGATCACCTTGTAATGCTACCGTCGTCCTAAGCAAAATAAGATGCATAAAAGGATTAACATCACATGCAAATCATAAGTGACATGATATGGCCATGAACTTGTGCTTTTGATCTCCATCTCCAAAGCACCGGCATGATCTCCATCGTCACTCACATGATACCATGATCTCCATAATCTTGATCTCCATCAATGTGTCGCCATCGGGGTTTGTTGCGCCAACCATGCTTCTACTACTATTGCTACTGCTTAGCGATAAAGTAAAGCATTACATAGCGCTTAATGAGTGACATGCAGGCCACATAATAATTAAAGACAACCCTATGGCTCCTGCCGGTTGCCGTATCAACATGCAAGTTGATATAAACTATTACAAAACATGATAATCTCATACATAAAATATATATCATCATGTCTTTAGCCATATCACATCACAACATACCCTGCAAAAACAAGTTAGACGTCCTCTAATTTGTTGTTGCATGTTTTACGTGGATGCTATGGGTATCTAGCAAGAACGATTCTTACCTACGCAAAACCACAACGGTGATATACAAGTTGCTATTTAACCTTCTACAAGGACCGCCTTTGTCGAATCTGATTCAACTATGGTAGGAGAGACAGACACCCGCCAGCCATCTTATGCAACAAAGTTACATGTCAGTCGATGGAACCGGTCTCTCGTACGTGGACGAGTAAGGTTGGTCCGAGCCGCTTCATCCCACAATACCGATGAATCAATAAAAGACTAATGAGGGAAGCAATCTGAATATCAACGCCCACAAACTCCTTTGGGTTCTAGTCATGATGCCATCTACGCAAAGACCTAGCTCATGATGCCACTGTTGGGGAACGTTGCATGGGAAACAAAAAAATTCCTACGCTTCACCAAGATCAATCTAGGAGATGAGCATCTGCGAGAGGAGAGATCGGATCCACATACCCTTGTAGATTGCTAAGCGGGAAGCGTTAAGAAACGCGGTTGATGTAGTCGAACGTCTTCGCGATCCAAATCGCAAGCCGCCCCGCGATCCAATCATGATCTAGCGCCGAACGGACGACACCTTCGCGTTCAGCACACGTACAGCTCGATGACGATCTCCGCCTCCTTGATCCATCAAGCGAGGGTGGAGAGATATATGGGTTCTCCGGCAGCATGATGGCATGGCAGTGGTGGCGGTGGAGCTGTTCCGGCAGAGCTTCCCGAAGCAATACCGAACCAATCTAATCTAGAGGAGAAACGATCTAGGGGAGAGGGAGGGCTGCGCCGTGGCTTCAGGTATGGCAGCCCTCCCAAACCTCCGCTATATATAGGGGAGAGGAGGAGGGGCCTGGCGCCCTAGGGTTCCCACCCCTAGGGGTGCGGCGGCCTAGATGGGGCTGGCGGCCAAGGGGGTGCCTTGGCCCCCAAGGCAAGTGGTGGTCGGCCCCCCTCGGGTTCCCCCAATGCCCTTCGGCCGTATGGGCCCTTGTAGGAGGTACGGCCAGCCCACCAGGGGCTGGTGCGCACTCTCTCACAGCCCATGGGGCCCTCCGGGGCAGGTGGACCCACCCGGTGGACCTACGGAACCCTTCCGACACTCCCGACGAAACCCGGGTAAATTCCGAAACTATTCCGGTGCCCAAACATCAACTTCCTATATATTAATCTTTACCTCCGGACCATTCCAGAGCTCCTTGTGATGTCCAGGATCTCATCCAGGACACCGAACAACCTTCGGTCAGTAACATACATAACCCAATAATACTGAAACGTCTCCGAACGTTAAGTGCGCAGACCCTGCGGGTTCGAGAACTATGTAGACATGACCAAGACACCTCTACGGTCAATAACCAATAGCGGGACCTGGATGCCCATATTGGTTCCTACATATTCTATGAAGATCTTTATCGGTTGAACCTCTATGTCAAGGATTCAGTTAATCCCGTACGCAATTCCCTTTGTTTATCGGTATGTTACTTTCCCGAGATTCGATCGTCGGTATCTCCATACCTAGTTCAATCTCTTTACCGGCAAGTCTCTTTACTCGTACCGTAATACAAGATCTCGTGGCTAACTCTTTAGTCACTCTGCTTGCAAGCTCATTGTGATGTTGTATTACCGAGTGGGCACTGAGATACCTCTCCGTCACATGGAGTAACAAATCCCAGTCTTGATCCATGCCATCTCAACAGACACCCTCGGAGATACATGTAGAGCATATTTATAGTCACCCACTTACGTTGTGACGTTTGATACACAAAAAGGTAATCCTCCGGTGTCAGTGAGTTACATGATCTCATGGTCATAGGAACATATACTTGACATGCAGAAAACAATAGCAATAAACTGACACGATCACATGCTACGTTCATAGTTTGGGTCTTGTCCATCACATCATTCTCCTAATGATGTGATCCCGTTATCAAATGACAACTCATGAATATGGCCAGGCAATCTTGACCATCTTTGATCAACGAGCTAGTCCTATAGAGGCTCACAAGGGACACGGTGTTGTCTAGATACCCACACATGTATTTGAGTTTCCAATCAATACAATTATAGCATGGATAATAAACAATTATCATGAACAAGGAAATATAATAATAACCATTTTATTATTGCCTCTAGGGCATATTTCCAACAGGGGGGTCCGGACCCCGCCTCATCCACCCCCGGCTCGGCCTCGCGCTAACTCACGCAGTGCGCTTGGTTGACAGGCGCAGTGCGTTACTTCTGTTTTCCACGCAAGAACATCCGTACCCCCCTCGACACCCCTAAGATAGATAGTGGGGTCACGGGATGTGACGAACTCGCCGGAGCATGCGACGCCGCGGCACTCCGCGTCGTCACCTGCTCCGGCTCGTTCCTGGCTCGGCCTCGCCGGAGGTGGGGGAGGGGGGGTCGAGACCCCCCTCCCCCACCCCTGGCTCGGCCTCGCACTAACGCACGCAGTGCGCTTGGTTGACAGGCACAGTGCATTACTTTTGTTCCCCCCCCCCCAGAACATCCGCACCCCCCCCGACACCCCTAAGATAGATAGTCGGGTCACGGGATGTGACAGACTCGCCGGAGCATGCGACGCCGCGACACGCCGCGTCGTCGCCTGCTCCGGCTTGTTCCTGGCTCAGCCTCGCCGGGGGTGGGGGAGGGGGTCCAGACCCCCTCCCCCACCCCCGGCTCGGCCTCCCGCTTACGCACGCAGTGTGCTTGGTTGACAGGCGCAGTGCGTTCCTTATGTTACCAACCTCAAACACGCACGCAAACCTAGAGCCACAGTAACACCAATAATGCAAAAATGCTCGATTAAAAAAAGGGAAATGAAAAAGAATAAAGTTGTGTTGAAAAAGAACTCAGCCATTCTGCAGTTCGGTTATACACATGAATGCAGTGCCAATCTGCAAGTTTTTGCACAGATAAAAAGGATGAAAAAAGACACAGCTACAACAACACGGTTGCAAAAAAGCAAAAAAACACGTAAAACAAAACCGGATTTCACATATATAATCATTTATATAAAAAATAAAACACGTGCAGTTTCAACCATGTACAAACTGCAAAAATAGACGCTACACAAAGATAGGAAAGTAGTTTTAATACACATTATCTACCTTAAACAGCACAGAATACACACCATAAAACCTAGCTCTCGTCCAAACCAAAGGCTTTTGCCAGACTATGCAAATGACTGTTACTTTTTTTTTAGGCAAGCCAATGACTGTTACTGCGTATACGACTGTGACTACGACAGGGAAGTAAGCCCAAGGCTTACAATCAGATCTCGTAGCTCAGCCGACATCTCTCTATAATACAACATGTTCAAAGGATTGAACAACAGCTGGAAAATGTACTCCTCCTTCCAATCTTCAACAGCGGGCTGAAAAAATTAAAGAATGCAGATAAGTAATTAAAAGATTGTGATGAAAAACGAAAAATGACAACATTAAAAAACGGAACAAAAAAGGAGAAATACAGAAAGTACTACATCGGATTTCACAATTCTGTCAACTATACGCACGCCGTCATACAGCTGCGATAACCTCAGAGCATAAATTCCACACTCATTTGTCCCCTGCTCTGGCACGACTAGGTAATAGGGCTTCTCTGCCAATTTAACCCAGTCAGGGTGCTTCTTAAAGGTATGTAACTTTTCACCATAAATCCTCTTCATCAGTTGAGTCATTCTCCTCATCTATCAAAAGGGGAAAGGGCAGCACAAAGTAAAGAAAAAACACGTCACAGATCAATAAACAAAAAAGTATAACAAAAAACTGAGAAGTTATATGAATAAGTTATAACTATCAGACGATGCAACTATAAATTCTTCACAACGTCTGGACGGTCCCTCTTCTAATGCATGTCAGTTCATCATTTTATCACTCTTTTACCCAGGTTTGGCGGTGGGATAAATGCAGTTCTCGGTCACAGATGTTGCAGTGCACTGTATTAACAAGTGTGGTACTGTATGTACTAACAATGTAGTCACTTTGCGGTTTGAAAAAATATACAGTAGGAGAAATACAAGCTTTGAAGTTGGCTAAAATGTATAGCAAAAACCAGAAAACGCTTGAAGCACAACAAGTAAAAAACAGATTTGCGGTAAACCGTAATGAGAAAAACATGACATACAATTTCAGTGCAATCTGAGTGGTAGTCGCTCCTGCGCCACTTTGTCATGTACTCAGCTTGGCCAGTGTACCTCCTGGTGTCATGGATATCAATGGTCTCGCGATGCTGGTAAATCATGTATTGGGTGTAATGTCCATCCTTGGTACGTGGCATCAAAATCTGTCGCATCAAAAAACAAATGTAATTGAAGTTCACTCGACACATAGCATTAGGACCACAGCTTCAAATAACTATAAAAGAAATGCAACAAAGAAGAAGAAATGATGAAAACAATGGCCTTACTAGTTTTGCGTCCAATACGTTTTCATCGCCAACAAAAACCTTGAACTGATCAACCGCATGTTCTAAAACAAATGGGGTATGCACCACCTGCAAAACAGGGTATCCTTCAACATTTCTCTTCACCACGACTTCCATTTGAAGAACATACTGCACAGAAAAAGAACAAATGGGACATGAAAAAAGAATAAGATGCATGCACGCATGGACATAAAAAATTCAGTACAATAGAAAAAATACACCAAAGCAAAAAAAACATGACAGCAAACTCATTTACCGTGATAAATAGAGGTGAAAGTAACACACGTTCAACAGAACGATAAACTAAACTCATTTCAGGATCTTGCTTCCAGTACTTGATGATATAATCCATGAGATATGAGTCCATGCAAGCTCCTTTGCCAAATGTTTTAAAGATATAGTCAACTTTGACTGATTCGACATCACCAAAAAAATCATTCACCATCAAGAGCGCGTTATTACGGTAAAGATACACAGTTGGGATCAAAATAAAGTTCAAAATAAAACACAAAAAAGGGTGAAGGGCACACACATAACACTTACTCATTCTATTTGGTTACAAAATCTTGGCTGAGAACGAGATGCTTTATTTTCCTCGCCTCATCAATATATTTGAACCTCGGAGGCCTCAATTTCTCTAAAGAGTCTGTCAACTTAAAAGCCCTCTCTCCTGCCCTCTTGTTCGAAAAAACTTGAGCCTCATCAACGGGGGGACGATTGATTGATGCACTCCTAGTCCTAGTGACGCGTGGCACCGGCGTAAAAAAAATCATCATCAATATCAAATACCTCACGTGAAGAGCCAGGTGGAGCAACCTTTCCACCATCAGGTCCAGATGCCATATCCGTGTTGAAACCATCTCCATCCAAAGAACCAGAATTCTCTAGAGAGATTTCAATGGCACAATCATCCATAACTGCATCAGAACCCTGGGACTCAAACAGTGTTGTACAGCCTCCATGCAGACCTACTACAAAACCTGATAACAAGGGAAGAAAACATGGGAACACTCGGCCCAAATACAAAACCAAAATCATTAAATGCAGCTCAGTAATATAAGAAAATGCAGTTCAGTAAAGAACATAATGAAGCCCACTAGTCTAGAACAATGAAGCCCACTTGTCTAAAACAATGCAGCCCACTTGCCCCAAAAAAATGCAGCTCACTTCACTACAACAATGCAGCTCACTTACACAACAATACGTAGCCATCCACTGTCAAAAACATGCACTTCACTATTAAACTAGTAAATAAAAACCTTAAGAAGCGGAAGCAATCAGTAGACAAGATAAATAAGGGAAATAAAGCAGTTCACTAACACAACCTTTATCTGCAAATTTTAAAAGTGACGATAAATCAAGGGAACACTCTGTTGAGGTAAGCCAGTTGTAGAGCATGGCCTTTCTGATGTAGCCAATGTGTTCCACCCCAAACTTAGCAACTTGAACACTATCCCAAGTCTGCAAGAATTGAAACATATAGAATCCACAATCATGCCTGCAAAAAAGAACAAAAACATTAGTTTCACCTAAAACATAAAATAACAGTTGAGGAATATGGGGGGAGAGGGGCTACAAGAAACATACCCATTTTCCTGAATTGGGACAACCACCTGTTTCAACGTAAAGCCATCAAGTGTAGGAGGATTTAGCAGCTCATCACAACTTGAGCTACCATCTTTCCATGCACGCTTGATATTTTTAACCATCCTCCTAAAAACCCTGTGTGCTTCAGAGCTGCCAGGTTTATTGAGTGAGTCAAGAAATCCAAACCGACTTTTCTTCACATTCAAGGCAACTACACAATAATGGCCAATGCCATCCCTCTGCTCTGGCGGATCAAATGTTGCAAACAGGACCTATTGAAAAAAAAGTATTACAATAACAAGAAACGGAACACTATAAAACCAACACACAAAAAATGGTTTTGGACACATAAAAACATTACTCACCATATCTTTTCTATCGACACGTTCCTCAGCTTTTGAAGAGAACATCAATTTCACATTCCTCCCTACACTACCACCATTCCAAATACTTGTCTACAAAAACAAAACCAAACAAGAAACAGTGTTGAACCAAACAGATAATCACACGAAAACAAAAAAGAGAATCAAACAACAAACAAAAAGTTCTGCATGCTTACACAAGTATGGTACGGGACAACCATCGTCGGAGATCCCTTAAACTTATTTACCAGCAAAGAAACCACGAAATTTACAAGGCCTGTAGTGAGCATCCCTTTATTCCAAAAACATTGTCCAACTTCGCCAATTGTAATATCAGCCAACTCATCTTTAAAAGCAATCTTGTCCCTGAATTATTATTATTTTCAAAAAATGAAACATAAGATACTACAAAAATAACAAGAACGAAAAAGGGCAAGACTGCGACTAGAAAATACATATTAACAAAAAAAAGCCATACCTCTTCTTTCTGTCCCTCCGAACCATAGTAACAGTAGTGTACAACTCGTTGTATCTTTTGAGATGCTCGACGGTGTCACAATAGGAAGTTCGTCATCTGCAATAAAAATAAGGAACAAATAAAAGATGAACTTCAATTATCTAAAATATGAAGTTCAGATGTAAGATCAGGAAATCTTGAACTTCACTGTTCGAAACAAAACACTTGCCTTCAGTGTCAGATTCTTCATGTTGTTGCTCTTCCGAGATAACCAAAACAGTTTCTCCGCTAGGTTGCGACGAAACCATCACAGGCTCACTGGACTGCCCTACTGTAGTGTGACACCCCTGGATCCATGCTACAGTGATCAACGTAATTAAGATACAGTAACCATGATGTTAAGCTAGTTCATTTTGCTAAACCATGTTTGATCACAATAGAATCATATCCCTTTTCAAATCCCTATTGAATTTTCAAAATTCATTTAATAAGTGGATTAAATATTTTGGTAAACCTGAAAACTAAAATCATGTTTGGGTTACAAATATTCAGCTAGCATTTATAAAATTAGAAACAACATTATTTGAGGTGGTTAAGTGCCTTAAAAACAATTACGACCGAGGTCAAATCAATTATTTGAATGCCTTTTAATTTATGTAAATTTCAAACAAATTCAAATGGCTCTCAAACTTTTTGTGGCCTTGCCGAATATTACAGCACTAATATTTGACAAGGTGGAACTTTTTATAAAAATGATAAGATGCTAAAATAGTTTTAAAACAGAGGTATTTTAAAATAAAAAGAAAACAAAAAGGGTGGCACTATGCCCCTGAGCCCTAGTGAACTACAGGGCGGCCCAGCCCACCAGCGCCATCATCCCCCACCTCTGCTCATCGAGGGGGATGTGGACGCCGGCCGTGCGTCCATGGCGACAGAGGCCACGCGCCGGCCATCCAGCCCCCCCTTGTCGACTACAAGGCCCCCTCCCCACCCCGCGGTCGAAACCTAACCCTAGAACCTCTCCCTCTCGCCTCGTTCCTCTCCCCCGAGCTCGGGCTCGAGCTCGCCCGAGGCCGTCGCAGCCGCGGCCACCGACCTCGCCTCGCCTCGCCGCCGTGTCTGCTAGCTCCGCCATCGTCTTCCACATCGCCTGGATCCAGCCGTGTCTCGAGCCCTTCCCCAACCTCGGCCGCCGCCGTTCGCCGCTGTCGATTCGCTGCACTGCTGCTACTAAGACTGTCGCCGGGCCTCCTTTTGCCCTCCCGGTGAGCCATAGCTCCTCCCCGCTCTCTTCTCCTCGCTCCAACGTGCCCGTAGACGCCGTCCCACATGTGCCCGAACGCATCGCCGTGGAGCTCGTCACTAGCGAGGCTCCGGTGACCAAATGGTCACGGGCCCGCGTTCGTTGGCATTGCTGCATCGCGTACGCCCCGCCTGGCCTTTTAGTTCGCCAGCTAGCGCACCGCGTTGCCGTAGCCGTAGCCCACCCGAGAAGCTCGCCGCCGGCGACGTCGTTGCGCTTCGTTCCGGCCACCCCAGCCGCTCCGGCCACCACCACTCGACGCGGCCGAGCTCAGGCTCTCGAATGAGCCTAGCCGCGCTCCTCCCCGTGCCCTGTGCACGAATTCCGACCGTCTCCCGAAAGCGCCGCCGTGTGAAGTGGTCGCCGGCGTTGAAATCCCGGCGACGCCGACGTGGCGCCGACGTGGCTGCCCTCTGTGGGGCTGACATGTGGGCCCGTGGGTCCAGTTGACTGGGTTGACCCAGTCAACTGTGCTGACTGGGCTGGCCCAGTCACTGACATGCGGGTCCCACCCGCCTAATTAATGTTTTAGGTTAATTTAATTAATTAGTTACTAATCTGACACTGACAGTAGGCCCCACTAGCTAATTAACCCATTTAGTTAAAATTAACCCTGTTTAATTAACTGAGCCACTGACATGTGAGACCCACATGTCAGGTTTGACCTGGCCAGCCGACTGTTGACCACTGACATCATCATGACCTCATGCTGACGTCACCAGACACTGTTCTGGATAATGTCGATTTAAATAAATAAAATAAATTCCCGAAAAATGTTTAAAACTTTGAAAAATCATATAAAATAAACCGTAGTCCGGATGAAAATAATTTATACATGAAAGTTGATCAGAAAAATCCCACGAGTCCGAATACGCTGTCCGTTCATCTGTCACATGCTCCTAGCATGATGAACATGAACATTTAACATTAGGATCATCTGTCCGGTAGTAGCCAGAGACCCGGGAAATATCGTCAGATATTCTCCCGCTCCATCTGCGACGTGTAATACTACGTTAGTGCATGCCTAGCCCTGCATATTGCCATGTCGTGCATCGTGTTGCGTCTATGCTTTATATTTATTGTTTCTTCCCCCCTCTTCTCTCCGGTAGACCCCGAGACTGACGGTGCTGCTGGGTACAACTACACCGCCGACGATCAGCCTTTTGCCGCAGAGCAGCAAAGCAAGCAACCCCCCTTGAGCATTCCGATATCGCCCATTTCTCTCCCTCTCATTCTTGCATTAGATTTTGCTACTGTATTAGTTAGCTCCTATTCTGATGCATAGCCTGTTTTTGATAAACTGCTACTATACCTGTAATCATATCAACTGCTTAGTATAGGTTGATCAATGAACCCCCTGTGACCCCCCTTAGTCCCAGTTGCCCCTGCTTCTTCATCGACGACTCGACGACCCGAAGACTCGAAGACTCGGTCAACCGACCGACGAGCCAGGCCCCTCACATCACCGCACCCCCCTAAGTTGTACGATTCTGTAGCGCTACCATCGAGTACCGAGGGTGACACCTCGTGAAGTACTCATGATGCTAGCTCTGTAGTGCAGCTAGTCGGTCGTGGTTATCGAGGGTGATTCCTCCTTCACCACTCCCGATGATGACTCTGTCGTGCAACCCCTCAAGTGTGGGACCCTCGAGGGTGATTCCTCTAAGTCCACCTTGACGGTTTCATCGAGCGGGACCCATTGAGGGTGATTCCTCAGGTTTCGTCTTGATGTTTTATACACACAGTTACTATAACCTGGTTACAGAAACATGTTGGTGATGGGTCGGCCCTGAGGGGTACCCACGGTTTGATGTTGATGAGGCGTGGACGGGCAGTAGAGGCCCTTGCCACACATCCTCGAGGCGGGGCGACGGACCGCACATTATGGGTCGCGATTGCCCCGCATTAATAAAATGCTAATGGGTTGGGTATTTGATCTGAGTTGGGTCGTTGGCCTTTTTACGCACCAAACCATCGCGTGGGAGAAGTTATGGGTACTCAGCGTCGTTGTATCAGCCGAAGCTCTTCGGACGTCAGCAATGGAGCGGCGCGTGCCGGATTGGACTGGACGGTGCAGCTCTTGGACTGGAGTGTACTAGGTCTGCTTCCGGCCGCCCACGCATCGTGCAGGAGCGCAGAGGGCAAGTGGGCCCACGAACCCTTTGTGCTTCGGATTTAGACCGGCGGGCTGGCCTCTTCGTTGAGCCTAGGTGGGGCGACGACGTGCTACTATCCTGAGGCCGGGCATGACCCAGGAAAGTGTGTCCGGCCGGAGGTGATCAGGCGTGTTGGAAATGCGGTGCACCCCTGCAGGGATGAATAAACTATTCGAATAGCCGTGTCCACGGTAACAGGACGACTTGGAGTTGTGCCTTGACCTTATACAACTATAATTGTGATTTAATTTGGAATGAATGTTGGCTCCGAGATTGCTTCCTCGCAGGGAGTCGAGGAAGAATCTCTGGGCGTGGTTACATAATTCAAATTGCTACAATAATATGACTATATGTGAGATACCAATCTGCACTCTTCTAATGCTGCAAGATGTTGAAGATGCTAGTCTTTGATAGGACTAGGCCTTCCCCCTATTCTTGCTTTCTGCAGTCAGTCCAGATATAACCCCATTCCTTGATACTGATGCATACTTAGCATAGTTCTGATGTCAGTCTTGCGAGTACTTTGGATGAGTACTCACCGCTGCTTTGCTTTCTCTTTCCCCCTCGATATGATTCTGCGTTCAGACGATGGAGCCTAGGAGATGGAGTACGCCGGAGACGACAACTACACCACCGCTGGAGCCTACTACTACGTGGAGAGTGCCGACGCTCAGGGGTAGTTAGGAGGTTCCTAGGCAGGAGGCCTCGCCTCTTTCTATCCACTGCTTATGTTTATGCTAGCCTTCTTAAGGCAAAACTTGTTTAACTTATGTCTGTACTCAGATATTATTTGCTTCCGCTGACTCGTGCTTGTCGAGCTTTGTATTCGAGCCCTCAAGGCCCCTGGCTTGTAATATGAAGATGTATGACTTTAATTTGTGTCTAGTGTTGTGTTGTGATATCGATCAGTGAGTCCCTAATCATGGGCGTACGCATTGCCTGTTTGATTAGCATACGGTCGAGATCGGGGGCGTCACATGTAGCAACATCAGTGTTGTCTCGATTTTCAACAACCAGGGCAGCCGCAACGTCCCCAGATAACTCAGCTCCACGAGGCTCCACTCTGAATACATCAGGAACATCGTTGGATGCCAGGCAAACAGGAGAACCAGCAACAGTATCAGCAGGAACGTCATTCTCCAGCGGCTTTTCAATGTCAACATCAGCATCTTTGTCCTGACTAGGGGCAAAAGCATGGTGGGATTCCTGAGCTAAAGAAGGTTCTGCACTATCAACAGCAACTGATACAGAAGCATTCACACTGTCACCACCAGCAACAACACAAACCCCCTGGTTCACTTAAAACACGAACAACGCTAACCGAATGACGAATTTCTACGTTTTCATCTCCAGGCTGCCAAAAGTTTAAAAAAGCCACAATAACACAAATGAGCGAGGAGAGAATTAAAACAACAACATGCAGTTCACTTATGTCAAAGACTACAGCACACATATGTAAAAGAACTGCAGTTCACTACTATCAAAGACTGAAGCTCAATTATATCTAAGACTGCAGCCCACACATGTAAATAGAACTACAGCTCACTTTTGTTAAATACTGAAGCTCACATATGTCAAAGACTGTAGCCCACACATGTAAAATGAATGCATTTGAGAAAAGTAATTCCACTAAACCTTATCAACTACAACATCTGAAGGGGATGACGCATCAGCCAAGTCCTCAACCTTCTCAGAGCCGTCGTAAGAATCCTTGTGCACATCACAAGCAGCAACTCCCGTCTATAGGTACATAAAAAATCAAAACGAAATAAGATGGTAATGACCAAAATAGGGGAAAAATCAACCATGCACAAGCAGTACACATTTTACAATCGTGAGGTGCATAAAAAATAAAATAAAATGGAAAGCAAAAAATACAAGTTCAAGAAGAGAAGCACATAGCAGAATAGGCATGGGAGAAGTACTTATACCTGTCCAATTCCAACGTCCCCAGATGCGTGAAGATCAGCAGATTCCACTCCAGCCTATACCAAAAACAAAGAGTGAGGAGCAGTCCACATGATACACAAAAAGAGGTTCAAAAGGACAAAAAAAGGACAACGTACATTATCAGCGCCGGCGCCACCGTCCTGTCGGTTCATTTCTTCCAAAATGTGCTCAACATCCTTCTCATACCGAGCGCATTTTACTTCCTGTGAATGTTTCAACTGAGGATACGAAGACCGAATATTCGTCACTGCAAACTTCAAGCTTTCAACCAAACCACAATCAAAGTTGTGAGCAGCAACAATATCTTCTTCACGGGTCCATGGCCAGCAGGGAAAAATCCAGCAACTATCCTCAACCTATCACGAGAGGTTGGCAAATCTTCAGGTAACTTCAAAACCTTCAGAAGAAGCTCATCAATCTCCTCGTGTTTTTTGCCGCCAATAAATGTCTGTTCAGAAGAACTTCTATTATCAAACATCCGATGATCCGTGAAACCACAAGTAGGCGGCGGCTCATCATCACAGGCAGGAAGCTGGCTAAAGATAGGCTCACAGAACCTAGCATGACTGCTAGGCCCCGCATTAGAGCTGCCACATAGCACTGCAGCAGGACGGTTGTACACAATATCGCCTGACGCCTTCCACTGCAAAAAAGATAAAAAGGGAAAGAAGAACACATGTGAATACTAGAAAGTTCAGATTTATAATGACTGCAAATTAAAAAAACTTTGATCTTAAGAACTCTAATGCACTAACCGGTAGCCTCCCAAATCTGTAAGTTTGTAGATAAATCTTTCCCTTGATAACTATATCCTCATTGTATAACTTCATTAGGTCCTTGTTCGTCAGGAATGATGCACGCGGCGTCAACGTGTGCATAACTGAAAATTTGCGAAGCTGCAAGCAATCAAGATACATAATCAGGAGCATAATGGCACAACCCTCTGTAGAATTGTGCTTGCTACCATCTGTGTGCCACTTCACCACAGCTACCTGCAGCTCATCAACAACAAGCTGACAAAAGTCCATCTGTGCCATAGCCGCATAATCCATGTTCTCAACCATGGCAGCAACCCTGCCCAAACGAACTGCAGGCCCGGGGCACAGCAAATTCTGATAAAGTATTAGGAAGAATACCTTGACAGCAAGATCAACCATCACATGATCATCATCCTCCACCAACTCCGCCAGCCTCTGTAACAAGTCCTTGACACCTATACTTCGTGAACGGTGAAAGACAAGCTCATCCTTGAGGGCTAACAACGAGTCATCATGGCCACTGGTAGCAGGCATGGGTGCAGTGCGAGGTCCCATAGGAACACCAAAAATGTGATGAACTACAGCACGATTAATTCGAAGAACCCTGTCATTCCCAAAGTCCATTGTCATCGTGGCAGGGTCAATCACTCCCATCAGATAGCACATAAGAATGCGCAACACATTTTTCTTTAGTGTCAACTCAAAGACAGCGCCAAAGCCAACGTCCCGAACACGATTACAGTGTGCTTCTTTCAATAAAGCAGCAGCCTTGCACACAGTGGGGAGAGACAAACGTACGGTCTTGTCAAATCGAGCATCATCTCCCTCGCCATCATCTTTAGTTCCCTTGCTCTTACTAGACTTCTTCCTCTGTGTAAAGGAAAATGCAGTCCACATTAGAAGATTAGCCACAAAAGAGACAAAAAACGGCAGATAGAATGACAATGAAAGAAAAAATGCAGTCCACTTCAACAAACCTTTGGAACAACATCCGCCTCCTCATCAAAGTCAGCATCCGCATCTTCGTCGTCATCATCACGGGGCTACTTAGGTTGACTCTCAGATGGACCACAATCTTTTCGTCTACCAGTCTGAACATCCCTCACGAAATCAGGAAGCACAAAGTCATCATCGTCAGGGTTGGGCCCTTCATTAACATGTGGTCGCTTTCGCTGAGGATCCTCTGCACCAACTCCAGCAGCTCTCTTACCAAGGTTCTTGTTCATGCAAGCAACACGAGGACTCCGCCGAGGAGTACCACCTTCCTCAGCAACAGAACTCCGTCTCTTCTTCTGCAAAGCACGCTGCTTGACTTTACCAAATTTGGCACCCTTGGCAATATCTGCAGCCCTCCTCTGCTTCTGTTTCTCCGCATACTCCTTTGAGTCACTTTCAAACCTCAACTTTTTCTTGCATTGCTTCAATTAATATGCACGAAGCTGATCCGGGACCATCCACTCTTGCGTAACTTCCTCTGTGCCATCAACAAATTGTGACTGTGTTTCAGACAAGACAAGACGCCTAATGCTCTGGTCAAAGCTCACACCAACGTCACCCTCTGCAAAATAATGGTTAATCAATTCAGTAACCTCCTCAAACCCAGGCGCCCCAGCATAAAAACTAGACACTGCATCAAAAATGAAATTTAACTATGGTCATTAAGTGCGCAAAAGCAACAAATGCAGTACACATATACATATAAATGCAGTGTTGTATACACAAGCTAAATACAAAAATGCAGTTCACATATCAATGTACTTGATTTAACCCATCTGCATACACAACCTGAATAAAACGACAATGTAGTTCACACATACGTATAGTCGAGTTCACATATACATATAAATGCAGTGCTGCATACACTAACTACACGCTTGTTTCCAAAAAATGCCTGGCTAACTTCAGCAAGGCATCAGCAGTTTGTACAACATCAAGTAAGCAGCATACACAATAAACAAACCATGCAGATCAAAAATAGCAAGTATATATAAGATCAATGCAGTTCAAAACTGACAGGACACATATGAAATTTACAAGAAACAGAGTGATACAACCAATTTGGAAAAATAAATAAGAAAAAGAATAAACAACATACCAAAAGGAGCGGCCACACTTATAGGAGAAGTTTCAATTGGTGAATTCACTTCATAGCCTGCCTTACCACCAAGATCCTTGTCACCATGAATACGAGTGCCAATTGGCGTATCATGAACAGTATCATTATGACCAGTGCCATGAAAATCACCTACTGGATTCAGTAAAATCAGAAACAGAAATTCAAAACATCACATGACAATAATGCCAGCAACGCTAAGAACTAACACATCATAAACAAATCTGCAGGATGAACTAGACAAATTGATAAACAAGACAGAAAATAAACAATCCCAAGCAAGCACTCCACATACCTTGAACTCCTCCATCGACTCTGCTTGGGGAAGACATGGCGTTTGCGTGCAGCGCAAGGACGGAGTGAAAAATATCAGCAACAAAATCAATGAAAAATGACGAACCCCTAGATGCACCATGCTATGCCTCCAGATCCCACCCGTGTACCGACTTCAAATCGAGAACAAATCACCTGCTCACGCAAAAAAACACATGAGCAAAAAACGCAGCCGCTACGGGAAATCCGAAAACTAGATGGGTGGACGATCACGACCAAGGGCGCGAGAAGCGGACCACAATCAAGGGGATGAATGGCAGCCGTGGGGAGCGGCGGCGGGAGCGGAGGGGGAAGGGGCAGGGGAGCAGAGGGGGGTAGGGGAGCGGAGGGGGGCGCGGAATGCAGGAATCTAGACCTGTGGAGGACGGCAGTTCCGCGGTGACGACGGTTGCTCCGGGCGACGGCGGTTTGCACGAGGAGGAGATGTTTTGACAGGATCTGGAAGAGTGGGGAGAGGGGTTTTTCGGGTTCTCCCTATGAGCGAAGCAATGGGAGCGCCTGGGAGGGCCACGTGTGAGGGCCTCGCGGGAAGGGTTGCATAAATGGGCCGACCCAAAACGGCCCGGCTAAATTAGACGGACCAGTCCAAAACAAAGAAGTTCTTACCAGATGCAGTTCGCTATGATGGAAAATGAAGTTAGGACAGTCAAACAAACAAATACATACAGTTCGTATAAACAGTTAAAGTCCAAAAAAACAACGCCCGTGTTAAGATAACACGTCCGACAAAAAAATGCGGGGGAGTTGAAGTCCACAGCTCTCCACAATGGAGTGCATTGATATAGACGAAGAAGTACGGTACCATAGGCAATGCAGGTCAGCCAACATGTTTACACAAATGACGGGACAAAACCCGTCCGGAGAAAACATGGTGGTTAAGAAAAATTACTGAAGAAAATAAAATAAAACCACGTTGAAAAACCCACGTTCAGAGACAACGACACAATCCAAGCGGTTGCATCTCCACAAACCCACGATCACAGACGCAACCCAACCCACGATCTACACAACCGCATCGTCAGCGAGATCGTGCAGTTCATCCGTTGCGGCAATCTCCCCCTTAAATTCAGACCCCCGCCAAGGCTTTCTTATCCACAACACAAGTCGCCATTGCGCTGCCACCAAATCCCTCCCTCTCTTCAATCTCCACAGAAGACACCAAGCCGCTCTACCGGCGATGGGGTTCGTTAACGAGTATAGGCAGGTGCAGGCCCACGGCAACACCATGTTGCACGTGATCCAGACCAACGACAAGAAGCATATGATGACCTCCCTCAAGCAGTACGAGCGCCACCTCAGACTCCAGTGCCACAAGATAGTAGGAATTGATCTGGAGTACACCAACGAGCCTGACGAAACGAAGAAACCCGCCCTCGTCTAACTCTTCGTCAGCAAGACTCAGCCGGGGGTGCTCTTCCAACTGAGCGCCGCTGAAAGCTGCACCGTCTTCGACAACTTCCTCGCCAACCCCAGGTACACGTTTGCTGGCTTCTCCATCGGCGGCGACAAAACCAGGCTCGAGCGCGTCAATTTGGAGGTCGCCAACTTCGTCGACATCCAGAAGGAATGGAGGGTGCCCGAGGCCACCAAGGACTTGGACTCCCTTGCAGACATTGCCGGAATGCTCGTCGACGACTACTACAACGACATGAAGAAGAAGATCACCAACAAAGATACCATCGAGTACGCAGCAAAGGACGCGTACACAACGTACGGGATATGGAACCGCATCACCCTCACCCAGGACGGGCTTCGCCGCGCAAAGCTGGAGAAGGAGGAGCCCCCCAAGAAGCGCGCCAAGAGCTGGGGAGACTTCGGGTGGTGAAAAAGCAGGCGGTGCTAGCAAAAAAAGTATCTCCAACATTGCGTCTGTCGTTTTAGATTTATCAGCAAATTTGCTTTATGTTTTTTGCTTATGTAAAGTTACTTTGCTTGTGATCGTTTGCTTTTGCTGAACTTAGTTTGCTTGTCATACAGAATGGCTTGTAATGATGATCTTTGCTTATGTTATGAAGAATTTTTTTTAGTTACAAAACTAGAGTTCAATATTAGAACATACTGCAGTGCACACAAAGTATGAGATTCGAGCAGTGCACAAACGGACGAAGATGCAGTGCATAGATAAGATGCATGCAGTGCAAACTGTGGGCACATGCAGTATAATATTCTGATGAATGCAGTGCACAACGATCGAACAAAGCAGTGCACACCCTATATTAAAAGATACGTAACAGGAAAAACACGAAAAAAAATTGGACGAAGATGCGGTGCACAAATAGAATGCATGCAGTCCAAAAATGCTACTGCATTTGTAGTGCAAAATGTGGGCACAAGCAGTATAGTATTCTGATGAATGCAGTGCACAACTATCTAACAAAGCAGTTGACGCCCTATATTAGAAGATACGTAACAGGAAAAACACGAAAAAAATGGACGAAGATGCGGTGCACAAATAGGATGCATGCAGTCCAAAAATGCTACTGCATTTGTAGTGCAAAATGTGGGCACAAGCAGTATAGTATTCTGATGAATGTAGTGCCCAACTATCTAACAAAGCAGTTCACGCCCTATATTAGAAGATGCGTAAGAGGAAAACTATAAAATAATTGACCGGCCAGGTGCAACCAGGCCCCAACCAGTCTCGTACTAGGTAACGCGCCCGCTAATCAACACAGGCGAGTCCGTTCTGAGACACGATGCGTGGGGCCGGTCACACAAGGACCCACAGGTCAGGTAGGAAACTACAGCGAGCGTCGTGTATAAGCGCTCAATAAGTAACTAGAGGAGTTCGGAACGGAAGCCTCCCCAAGGCTTATAAACCGGTCGTGGGCACTCTCGGCGGACGAGGTGGGACTAAACATTAGCGCACGCGAAGCAGCCGTACCGGCAGGCTAACTTGGGCCGAATGAGTCTTTGCTCCCCAACAGGCCCAAAACGCGAGAGACGCCACTAATATCAAAAAACATTCCAACATACCACGAAAAACCACGGCCCAATAAAATAAAATAATGACTAGAAAAATAAAAAACACTAACACAATCCACGCATTCTGCAGTTCATTTACATAAAACCTGAAGTTCGCTAGACTCAAGTAAGCAGTGCTCTTCCTTCTCAAATGCATTTTGGCAAACTGAATAAGAATCCTTCCACCACCTATCACCCACCACAACATTTATTACTTTCGTTGCTCAATTGGCTGCATAAAACCTATCCATTCGTGCACCGGACTCACACAACTCCTCCCCCCTTAATCTTCTTCTTCAAATCGTAGATCTAGGGTTCCGCCCATCCCCAACTATTCTCTGATTTTCTACTGAACCCGCCATGGACTATTTGTGCGGGTGCTTGGCAAGGATGGCGCCGATAGCGGACGCATGCGTGTACACCGATGGTCTGGAGCTCACCGAGTCTGAGTGGCGCAGCCAGCTTGGGTGCCTGCTGATACCAAACAGGGGGTTTCGGGCACCATTTCTTCATCGAATCACATCCGCAGACCTGCAGGATAAATGGGTATATATTTCCCTCACAATTTTTGACCAATCTAGTCTGCAAATATACATCTGAATGTATATTTCCATCAATTTCTTCAGTAGTATCATCAATACAAAGATCTATATTGTTGTTCAGATTTGTCATCAATTAAGACTAGATAGTTCTAACTTTTTCTTCAGTACCATACCTCAGTCTAGCATATCTTTTGATATGCTAACACAGTACACTGCAATTGACCTTGCAGTGCGAAGGTGTTATAGAATAGTATATATTCTACTAAAGCTAGAGGTCAAGTCCGTATATAAATTTGTTCATACATTGCAACTGCTTTCTTAAATAGTAGTTATATGTCTGTACATATTTAAGTCAATATAAACAGATCATCCTAACATAAAGAAAAACATTTGGTGTTCACTTATAAAAATTATTTTTCCATTCATGCCAAAATGCAGAAAGTGCCTTCCACGATAAGGTTTACTGCTCCGAGTTCAGGGAAGCTTACTTTGCAGATAGACCACAAGTATGGGTATGCGAACATGCAAGCTGACTACCACATTGACTCTGAAGACTGTATCAACATATCTACTAGCTGGAAAGATTTTGTCTGCCAGAATGGCTTTTAGGTTGGAGAAGTAGCCATGGTGTTTTTCTACAAAGAAGAAGACTCCCTAAAGTTTAGAATATTTGCACTATAGGTTGTCTAGGATAAAGCAAGTAACCTGTGGCACATTCGGATGGTTTGCTTATGTTGTATGCTTTTAAAATTATGTCCATCAGACGCTTTCCACGGTGCCTTTTTAAAGTATGTGACCTCATCTGCTGAC
Organism: Elymus sibiricus; assembly: GCA_039707655.1. Classification (NCBI taxonomy): domain Eukaryota; kingdom Viridiplantae; phylum Streptophyta; class Magnoliopsida; order Poales; family Poaceae; genus Elymus; species Elymus sibiricus. The sequence continues at coordinate 210,283,268 of CM077665.1, read as the reverse complement.
AGAAATGCAGTTCTCTAATACACAAAGTGTGGTCCTTATATCAAAAAAATACAATACTATGAACAGTAACAGTACAATGCCAATGGTCGAAACTTTGTAGTTAACATATGTTGTTCAAAAGAATTGTCATAGTATGCAGTTCAGAAGAAATGTCATAATAACAGAAATAGCACAATAACTATACTTTTAATGTAGTACGAAAATGCATATTATGCAGTTCTCTAAAACACAGAATGCATTTCAAGAAAAGAGATATCTCATAAGCTCTCAAGCCATCTGTAATACAGCTACAGTGAACTCCACTACTAATGGAAATGCAGTACACTACAACGTATGCCAGAATTGCAACCATAAAATTAAAGCAGTACAAATCCAGATACGTGGGAGACTAACAGAGGTGACAATTCCACTCGCAGTTCGATAACTCGATTGCGCAATGACTCAATTTTGAAAAATACCCCGCAAAAAATTAAATCTAACCCACAGCCACTGGGATGAACAACATAGGTTCTCCTTTAAAAATGCAAACCAAAATATGAAGATTACATGCGCAATACAGTGAATTCAAATCAAACAGAGAAACTAATTACAAGATTCAAAACGCATCGACGCACAAAATCCAAAAAAACAAGAACAGAGAAGCGGACGAAGCTCATACTCCCGCATAATCGATTTCGCAAAAATTGAAACCTAATTCCTAAAAATTACACAGATTGTAAAGTAAAGGGGGCAATTAAACGAATGCAATCAAAGAATTCCTACTAATAAACAACATCTGAGCGTGAAAAAGTAGCATCGGACACGAACACGAACGAACAGAGCAAAGCTCCCCCGCCAAATCGCTCGATTTGCGCAGATTTTAGTGTGTTTTCCTGTAAATTGCAAAGAATAAAGGTCAACTCATGTCCAGAAACAAATAAATCATCCCGCAACACACGATTACACACAGACCTCACGAGCGGACCGCAAAACTCTGCAGGATTTCTCTCGTAAAGCATTGCAATGCGCGATGTACATAAATGCAGTTCACTTCCGTTGAGCGTGCAGTTCGGAAGTTTTAGCAGAAAACTCTGTAGCAGTTCTCTTGTAAAGCATTGTAGTGCGCGATGTACATAAATGCAGTTCACTTCCGTTGAGCGTGCAGTTCGGAAGTTTTAGTAGAATAGCTATTCTGCTAATATTAGCAGAATAGACCAGTTGTATATATATATATATGTATATATATATGTATATACATATATATATATATATATATATATATACATATATATATATATATATATATATATATATATAGGACGGCCGTTTGGGACAGCTAGGTGCCCAGGCACCTTGCCTAGATGCCGTTGGATCGAATCACGTTTTTGTTATTGAGATGGCTGACAAATTACTGGGTTTAACCCTTTAACAAATGAGGCTATATTTGGCAAGGATACCTCGATTGATATGAAAAACTTTTCTTAATTTTGTTGCAGCTTCATACCTACGATCGTTAATCAAGAACATTCCAAAAAGGAACGCATGCATAATCATACCCCGTGTACGTCACTTTATTACCTTCGCATTCCTTGTATGGAAAGGATTAAAGCAGCCAAATTTATATGTGTCACCAATTATCCGTTCATGAAATAAATTATAGTAGTAAAAGGGGGAGTGATTTTAGCTTTAGGTATGTCAGGAATTGTGAACACTATTATACAAAACAATATACTCAGTACAACCTTGCCGATGAGGGTATGCACAAAAAATTGTAGAATTTGTCAACTTTATTTCTGAACGTGATTTAAAGTATGCTTCCAAAGTTCTTTTTTTTGTTTTTCTCAAGATCTAATTCATGATAACTGTATCCACACACACATGCACACACGCACGCGTGCGAGCACGCACACACACACACAGTAAGGTATTTGTGCTTTGTATTATTTAGGATTCTCTTTTCTTGCGGGGTTTATTATTTAGGATACTCGGTTACACTTGTATTATTTTCCGCAAAAAGTTGTACCTTGTCACATGTTTATATGTCAATTAATATATGTGGGTATCTTTTTTATGACGTAAGATCAATTGTTAAGCCATGCATGACGACATTTTTACATAGCCAAAGCAAATAAAGAGAGCCATACGTGGCAACGTTTGTTTTTGGAACAATCTAAAATTAGTGTACCTTAATTTGTAGACGTGGATGTGCTTAGGTATATGAAGTCTTTTTCTTTTTCCATTGTTGTCCAATTTGAATAAATGGTAATAATTTAGTGTATGTGACTAATTCATAAATTTCACGTACCAAATAAAACTACAGATGTCACTTAGTAACCCCTACATTTCAAAGTTCATATACCCGCAAATAATACACACATATACATACTTTTTTTACTTATTTGTGATTTCATATATTCCTATATACATACCTAGAAATATCTAGAAATGTAGTGAGCATATCATTTCATGTTGGGTGACTAAACTACAAAACTACAAGTAGGTATTAGGTGTACACAAGTATCATGGATTTGTGGGTATAAATGCATTCTTAAAAATCGTTTACTGACCAGGTATACCATATCTCAGGTAATCATGTATAGATGGATTATATACCCGCAATAGAGTGAGGACGGTTTTAAGTTCCGTGGGTATATACTCAAAATACCTCAGCTCTGCAACTATAAAATTAGACCTTTCTTATCGTCCAACAAAAATAGATACCTCAGCTATGGTATTGAAACATGGGTATTCGATTCCTATGCATCTATAACAATGGCGTGGAAATGTGGGTATTCTATACAAATGAAAGTGCAAGTATCGTGGCATAATCAGGCTGATAAATGTTGGTTCAGTGTGTACATACTCAAAATACCATATTTTCCCATATGCATGTTTTTCGGTTAAGCTTGTAAACACGTGTATCACTGAGCTTCTACCAAGAATTAGAGTTTCAACAAATAAGCGACCATACTATTTGACTCGGATGTATTTTTTCTTAATTGGGTCATTCATATACACGACCGTATTACATTCCAATAATTCGTTAAAAAGGTATTACGTTCCAATTTACAAGAAATAAGAAGATATTTGCTACTGTATTTGTAAGTACACATACAAGATCCACAAAGAGAAATAAAATTTATTAAATCACATGTATCTCCATGTCCTTCTCTTGCATGTTGTTTGAGTCCTGCACATTGTCACACAAAGCCTTCGCCGTCAACCACAACACCTTTTAATAACTGTGGTAGCTCAATGTGCTACAGAACATTCTTCATATCGATCTATCTGAAAAGAACCACAAAAAAATAAACTCAGTATAAGAAACGGATGGATAAAGTATCCGAATTGATCATAGGTGTAAATTGACAAGCACGTGGCTGAGATATGTAGATGAGAGAAATTTTGTGGTTTTCAATGCAAGTTACAAGTATTGGGCTTCACAAAACAAAAATCAATCATAGGATTAAAATGAAAAACCATACATACGTCATGGATCCATGAATATGATAAAAATGGAGAACATGATGTCACATGGCCGTTTGCCTTGTGATGAAGCAATCAAGAAAATGTTGACATTTTTCAAACTTCCATGGCCAACATGCACGGGGAAAATTTTATCATCAAATATTTTTGGCTTACAACGTTCATGTGGTCATCTCGTATCTCAAGGTGGACGCTCGTTCGGTCGGCCGACCGTAGCGTTTGCAAGATGTATTTCCTTATCAACTCAGGTAGTTTTCTTCCTTTTTGTAGTAGAGCATACTTTTGTAACCTTGCCATGAAGATACCCGCAGATGAAAAAGAAATAGGTAAGTTGCTATAAACGTAATGGAGAAAACATAGCATGCGATATGGTGGATCACATATAGGTATGCAATACCCGCAGATGACTGCGGCGGTGACAATGGAAACTCTGGCCAAGATGAACGATGTAGGGATGATCACCAGGGTATGCTCATGTAGAAGATGAATGGCGGAGAAGTAAATCACATGGTATGCTCGTAGAGAAGACGAAATATGGATAGGTGAATCACATATAGGTATGCAATGCGTGATGGATTGCTTGGATTTTGTAAAGGTTTAATTGCTCGGTCAAATTATGGCAAGTCTTTTTTCGGTAAACAATCACATTAAAGCACATCTTTCATATTTGGAAAGAATCAAATTAGAGAGCAACATGATATTGCGAAAAATTATGGAAGGGAATCATTCACGTGCATGCAATAGTATTTGGAAGGTGAGAATCGTACATCAATTGAAACGCATGCAATACCTAAGAATGGCTAATGAATGTTGTTAACGGGTTTTACCCGATATGCATTGGTAGGATCATGGTTTGATCAAACGGCTGACGCTCTAGGTGCCCAGGCACCTAGGTGCCCTAGTTATTTTACCTATATATATATATATATATATATATATATATATATATATATATATATATATATATACAGACCATCTATTCTGACAACGGGTGCAGAATAACTATTCTGACAACACTTCCGAACTGCACGGTTAACGCGAGTGCACTGCATCCCTTTCGAACAAGTATTGCAATGCGAGACGTGGGAACTTCTTCTTTTCTGGCGGCCTGCATGTGTGTTCTGGATGGAATCGAGTGTTGCTGGATGTTTATACTTGTTTATGGATGCTCTTAGTCCCTTATTATGTGTATTTTACCTGTATCCGAACTTAACTCTACACAAATCGAGTGATTTGGCGGGCGAGCTTTCCTCTGTTCGTCCGTGCTCGCGTTTGATCCGTTTTTTTTTGCTGCGGACGTGGTTTCTAAGTATAAATTATTAGCTAGTTTTCGTTTATTATCCCCGTTTTTCCCATATATGTCTATAATTTTGTAGTTAGTTGTCAATTTTGGCGAAATCTATTGCGCGAGCGTTATGAGCTTCGTCCGCTCATGTGTAGATTTTTGTTTTTCCGATTTTGTGCGTCTATGCGGTTTGAAACTAGTAATTTGTGTCTTTGTTGCATCTTAATATGCCTAATTTCATCTGCAATTGTTGTATTTTAGGTTGAATTTTGAAAAAAATATGGTTGTTCATGCTCTTGTGTTTTTCTGGTCGTAAGCTCAATTTAATTTGTTGCGGCCTTTTTTCTTTCAAATTGATTTGTTTTGCATGTTGATTTCACGTCCTATTGGACCTACGATTGGTTGTTCTGATCTTTGTTTGTCGCGCGTTTGTTTTTTGTTCTCTGTTTTTTTACGTTTTGATTGTTGTTGTAGTATTCTTACTTATTTCATTGCACTGCATGCTTGTAAATACTGGACTGCATTGGAAGTGCAGTTAGCATTACAGTATGTTGTATTAGATTTTTGGCAGACGCATTCTTCTGTGAAGTCAACTGCATTGTTTTCGTTATAGTACTTCATTTTGTTGTTAAAAGAACTGCATGGGTTGACAAGTTCTTACACTTCGTAATCAAACTACAAGGTTTCGATAATTGCACTGCAGTGTTACTTTTGGTGTAGTTTTTATTTGGTGCAACATGAATTTCTTTTTAAAAGGATGAAGGTAATTGGTAACAATGATTCGACAAGCATGTTTGGAAAATAGCCTTAAATTGATGCAGATCAGTTCACATACATTTAAAAGGATGCACATCAGTTCTAACTAAGTGAAGAACATAGATTTTTGTTGTCGGACAAACATAAGTTTGAAAGCATGCAGCATAAGCAAGCATTACAGATGAGCCACAATGTGCTTGTTTTAGCTTAGACAGCCTACAGAGCAAATATCATAAATTTCAGGGACTGTTCTTCTCTGTAGAACATCACTATCACCGCCTCTCCCGCCTCAAATCCATTCAGGGAGACGAATTCCTTCCAGCCAGCAGCTATGTTGAAGCAGCCATCAGAGTCAATGTTGTAGTCAACTTGCATTTCTTCATACCCATTCTTGTGCACTGTCTCCCACTTAAGCCGCCCTGAGCTTGGAGCAGCAAACATTATTGTGGATGGCAGTTTCTGTATGTGGGCATGCGTAGAAAAAGAATCTACATGAGTTAGCACCACATATTTTGGTACATCTTTTGCATGCATAAAGTTTTTGAAATTAGGAAATATGGCTAGTACTAATAAAAACAGGTGCAGTTTTGTGAATTAAAATTTGAACGGACTTGGCTGGTACCTCTGGTAAAATACTTAGTATTTTTTTAGTACTACCGCACCGCGAGATATGTTTATAAGTACTGCAATTTTTCCCAAATAGAACTGCATCGAGGAGCGATGGAACTGCTTTCATCATGTGTTGTGTTCAACCTTCACAGGTATGGATCTAATTAGTATGTACAGCTAATGTGTTTGGACCGAAAGGAAAATCGATGTAGCCACGCAGTTTTAATTAGTGACATTGTTGGAAGACTGGATAAAGCGATGGAGATATACATTTTTTTGTTGATTTGCAAGCTAAGATGGTGGAGAATAATTTGTTTAAAGACATACCCATGAATTCTGCAGATCTGCATCTGTGAGGCGATGGAAAAATGGGTCCCTGAACCCACGGTTCCCGGTGAGTAGGCATGAGAGGAGGGCGCATCTTTCAGTCTGGGTGAGCTCCAAAACATTAGAGTACCGGCATGCCTCCGCTATGGGCACCATCCTTGCCAGGCAGTTGCATGAACAGTCTTCCATGTCGAGCTCAGGTGAACTGCAGGGAGCAGGAGGGGGAGTAGGTGGAACTCTAGATCTGATTTTTGGAGATAAGAAGAAGAGTGGTCTGTTTGTGTTGGTGTGGTGTGGAGCACGGGTGGGTGGGCTTTATGTAGTCAGTTTTACAGTAGTAGATGCTATTGTAGGTGGCAGGCGGTGGATGGAACTGCATTTCAAAGAAAACATAACTTCCTGCTTTAGCACATGTGTCGTTGTTATTGTTTAATTTTGTTGACTGCATTTTGTTTTCTTACTTCTGACTGAAATGATCTAGCTGCGTTTTTTTAATGTAACTGCACTTCTGTTTATTTTGTAGTTAACTGCATTTATAGGTGAACCGCACTGCTGTTTTTTAATGGAGTACTGCGTTGTAAATGTGAAAGAACTACTTAGTTGAATATAACATATTTCATAACTAAAGGCTTCGAACTGCATTTGTTTTGTTACATATACTGGTCGGTTTTTTATGTGGACTTTCTGGAGTTAGTGGCTGTAGGGCTTGACGGGGGGAGGGGGGGTTGGTCCCCCCCAACGTTTTTTAGGACTACATTGTATAACCTCCGAACTATATTCGGAGTACGACAGAACTTTTTACCTTACCCTTGTGCACTTCATTTCTGAAAGGGGCGGACTGCATGCGTTTTGTGTCTTACGGTTGGAGAATGTTTGTATGTGAACTCAAAAAAAACATTTTCGGCCCAAATATAAAATGCATGTTGCTCACGTTTTTGTAAATCTGAATCGGCCCACTGCGAGTAAATCTGAATCGGCCCAATTAGGCCCACCTCGCTCACCGAAGTCTCCCGAATAGGCCCACCCGTCGGTTTGGTGTGCGAACGCTTGAAATTTTAGTCCCACCTCGCCCGCCGAGGGCGAGCCGAAACTGTTTATATTCGCTGGCCAGGCCTCCCTTCCGAACTCCTCTATACATTTGTTGGGCACTTACACACGGCGCTCGCTGTACCATGACCTGTGGGCCCTTGTGTGCCTGTGCCCTGCATCGTGTCTCAGAACGGGCCTGTGCCTGCCTATGCCAGCTGGCGCTGCCTTACTAAGAGACTGACTAGGTTCAGGTCGCACCTGGGCGGTCAAATTTTTTTTGGCGCGCAACTTCTGTTTTATTTTTGAGCTTCCGACTTGTACTGCATCTGTCAATCTTCTACACTGCATTATCTATTAGAGAGAACTGCATGTTTATTGGCCTTTTAATCTTTTGCATGTTTTTTCAGGCAGCTGCTTTGACGTACTGATGTGTACTGCAGGTTTAAACAATCGTAACTGTGTTTTATCTTAAACAGAACTGCATGTGTAATTGCCCTTTAAGCTTCCGATGTGTACTGCATCTGTCAGTCTTCTGCACTTCATTGTCTATTAGAGGGAACTGCATGTTTATTTGCCTTTTAATCTTTTGCGTGTGTTGTTCAGGCAACTGCTTTGACGTACTGATGTGCACTGCAGGTTTAAACAATCCTAACTGCGTTTTATCTTAAACAGAACTGCATGTTTAATTGCCATTTAAGCTTCCGATGTGTACTGCATCTGTCAGTCTTCTGCACTGCATTGTCTATTAAAGGGAACTGCATGTTTATTTGCCTTTTAATCTTTTATGTGTGTTGTTCAGGCAACTGCCTTGACGTACTGATGTGCACTGCAGGTTTAAACAATCCTAACTGCGTTTTATCTTAAATAGAACTGCATGTGTAATTGCCCTTTAAGTTTTTTTGTGTGCTGTTTAGGGGAACTCGTTTGACTTATTGATGTGTACTGCAGTTGTCAACACTCTGCAGTGCATTGTTTTCTTAGTTGGCTGCATACTTTTTGTTAGTTTTGAGTTTTTTTAAGACAAAGTTAATCGCATGTGTTTTCTTATCGTGTAGCAGTTCGCTTGTTTATGACATGTGAACTGCCAGCGTCTCCCATTTTATATGGGGCGAACTGCTAGTTCCTTATGGGTGAGCTTCACTTTACCTTGGTGCGTCCTCGCATTCCGGCCCGTGAGTGGTTGCTGCTGCTCTGTCCAATTGGGCCGGCTCTTCCGGTCTGGCCCGTTTTGTTAGCTATACCACACGGTCGTCTTGCAATCGTCTCGTGGAGGGATATAGCAAGAAAACCCTCTCCCCTGTCTTGCAGTAATGCCCGGAGCAACTCCCCACCCCTCTCGAAACCGCCGTCGCGTCCAGCAACCGGCGTCGCCCGCGGCAACCACCGTCCTTCGAAGCATCCCTCGGCGCCCGGGACCCCTTTTATTGGTGCGTTGCTCCAGATTTGTGTATTCTGTCGCCCTTCACCGCTCTCCGCTCCTCCCGCGTCCCTCCGCATCACCCAAATCCCCCCATCGCCGCCGCGCATCCCCTTTGTGTTGGTGCCGCTCCCGTCTTTTCTTTTAGTTCATCTCGAATTTAGTTATTAGATTCTTTTTAGTTCATATGCGTTTTTGCTGATGCTGATGATTTGTCGTCCTTTTGAAGGTTGTTCTCGTCGGTTTTCCGTGCGGAGAAAAAAATCGTCCCTAGGGTTTCGTCGAATTTTCTCGTCGTGTTGCTGGTATCCATCACGCCGAACTCTCGCGCTCGTTCAAACGCGATGTCTTCGCCAAGCAATGCAGGTGGGGAAGATCAAGGTATGTGGACTGCTTGCTTCCCCATGTATTTTTTTGAGTATTTGTTTATGTTAGTTTCTTGTTCATCCTGCAGATTAGCCTTTCATGTGTTAGTTCTTAGCATTGCTGATATTTTTAGGCATTTGATGTTATTAATTTTGTTCTTGTTTTGTTTTGAATCCAGTAGGTAATTTTGTTGGCACACGTCGTGTTGATGCTGCTTATAATTCGCCGGTTCCCTTGGGTGATTTTGGTGGTAACGATCATCCTGGACTAATGAAATCACCAATTGAAACCTCCCCAATTAGTGTGGCCCTTCCTCATGGTACGTTTTTTTCGTACCAAGAATTTTTAGTTTTCCAACTTTGTGTGTATTACTGTATTTTACTTCATTCATGTTTTGTGATTTGTGAACTCTATTCTGCGTATATGTACTTACTTTTTTTGTTATGCATGTTTTATTTGTTTTGTATGCTGTTTAGTTGATGCTGTTCAAATTTCGGTTAGCCTTGCTGTATTCAGTCATCCATTTTTTCGTGTGAACAAATATCTGCTTATTGTATTTTTTCAAGAAATTGTACCCCTTGCATTTCTTCCATAGAGCACTGTATTATAATGATAGGTGAACTGCATTTGTTCCTATGTTCAGTCCTTATTTAACCATGTATGAACTTCGTTTCGACGCAGAATCTGATTTTTGTGCTGGGGTTGCGGGGGTTGCTGGGTTTGAGGAGGTTACTCATTTGATTGACCATTATTTTGCAGAGGGTGCCGTTGGTGTGAGTTCTGAGCATGCCTTTAGTCGCCCTGTCTTGTCAGAAACACAATCACAATTTGTTGACGGTACGGAGCAAGTTACACAGGAGTGGATGGTTCCGGATCAGCTTCGTGCATATGAATTTAAGAAACGTAATAAGTTGTTGAGGTTTGAAACTGATTCGAAGTTGTATGAAGACAAAGAGAGGCTTAGGAGGGCTACAGATGCTGCGAAAGGTGCGAGATATGGTAAAGGCAAGCAGCAGGATTTGCAGAAGAAGAATCTGAGTTCTGTTGCTGAGCAAGGTGGTACTCCTCGGCGGAATCCTCGTGTTGCTTCGATGGATAAGAAACTCAGTAAGAGAACTGTTGAAACTGGAGTAGATTATCTGAAGCGGAAGCGACCAGATGTTGATGGCGAGGCTGAGTCTGACGACGATGACTTTGTGCTTGCTGATTTTGCGAGGAATGCCCAGTCTCCTGCCATACGGAAATACTGTGGTACATCCAAGGGTCAGCGTAAGTGTCCTCGTGTTGATGCCGATGCTGATGTTGTTCCAAAGATTTGTTGAAATACTACATTTGTTTCGTCCAATGTCATTCTATTTTCCTCTTTTGTCTCTTATTTTGCCTAGTTTGTTAATGTGGACTGCATTTTTTTACACAGAAGAAGACGAACGCTGGTAAGAGGAAGAGAACTGATGATGATGGTGGTGACGATGATTCACGTTTTAACAAGATCGTACGCTTGTCACTCCCAAATGTGTGCAAGGCTGCTGATTTATTGAGAGAGCCACACCGTGCTCGTGTGATTGATGCTGGTTTTGGTGTTGTCTTTAACTTGACCTTAAAGAAGAATGTGTCCCGCATTCTCATGTGCTATCTGATGGGAAAGATTGACCCTGCGACAATGAAAATTGACCTTGGTCCTGACAGGGTTCTTCATATCAATCGTGCTGCTGTTCACCACATTTTTCATTTTCCTATGGGATCTCGCACTGCACCAACGCCTGCTAACAGCGACCATGATAAATCGTTGTCTTCCCTCAAGGATGAGCTCGGTTTTGACCGTTCACGAAGCATAGGTGTTAAGGACTTGCTTGCACTATTGAAGGATTTGGTGGAGAGTGAGGACACGGTGACAATTGATCTTGCTGTTAAGGTTTTCTTCCTTATTCTTTATCAGAATTTGCTATGCCCAAGGCCTGCAGTTCGTTTGGGCAGGGTTTCTGCCATGGTCGAGAAGATGGATTATTTTGCTATGGCAGATATGGACTTTTGCCAGCTTGTCGTTGATGAGCTGCAATTAGCTGTGGTGAAGAGGCAGTCAGAAGGTAGCAAGCAGAATTGTGCTGAGGGCTGTGCCATTCTTCCTCTGATTATGTATTTAGACTCTTTGAACCTTCGCAAAGTTTCATTGTTGCACACATTGAAGCCACGTGCTTCATACCTTACGCATGAGGTCCTTTTGAAGATATACAATAAGGATATTGTTGTCAAGGGAAAGATAGTTTTCGAAAGTTATAGATTTGGGAAACTTCCGGTTAGTTGATCTTTTACAATAGTTCAAACCTTCATCTTTTTAAATTTTTTACTCGTGATATATCTAAACCTCCTAGATTTCTAATGTGGACTTCTTTGCTTTTTTTTCTTTCATCTTTTTTGCAGTGGAAGGCGTCGGGTGATATTTTCTACGGTCGTCCTGTTGCACTTTCGTGTGGCAACTCTGATGCAGGTCCTAGCAGTCCTGCTAGATACGCTAGGTTCCATAAGCCTATATGCATCCAGCTTCCTTCCCGTGATGGCCAGACGCTGCCTACTCGGGGTTTCATGGCTGGTCGTAATTTGAATACTAGAAGGTCTTCTGATCATGCGTTTGTTGGCAGTACCAAACACGGGGAGATTGATGACTTCTTCAGAAGGTTATCAAATTAACTGAAGATTTTCCAACATCTGGTGATCGGTTGAGGCAAGTTGCTTGATTTTTCCCTGTTGGCCATGGCCCATGTGAAGAAGAAATTGTTGCTGCTCACAACTTTGAACGTGGTGTTCTTGAGGGGTTGAAGTTTTCAGTGATGAATATTCGGTCTTCATATTCTCAGTTGAAGAATTCACAGGATGAAAAGTGCGTACGGTTTGAGAAGGATGCTGAGCACATTATCAATCAAATGGACCAAGAGGATACTGGTCGTGACGCTTATACTGTATGTTTTCCTTTTCTTTTTTTGTACCTCCTTATAATATCATGTGGACTGCTTCTTAATTTGTAGTTTTTCCCCAGTTAATATTATTTTCTTATTGTGAGCCTCTGACATTTTTTTTGTTGTTTTTGTAGGGTGGAGAGGAAAATTTTGATATCGTTGCATCTCTGGACGATGGCATTGATGATGTATAAATTCGTTTTCCCTGTCACTTTGTGTCTCCTGTGTTTTGTTTTGTTTTCTTGTCATGTTCCTCATGACTGTAACGTGTGGACTACTTGTGATTAGCTGAAGTTTTGTTTGATACCATATTATTTTGTGATGTTGTGTGTTGTGTTGTAGGCTGCTGCAGAAAAAGGTTGTGATGTGCGCCAGAACTCGAGCGATGGTGTTGATAAGGATGAGCACTTGGCTGATGCATCGTCCCCTCTTTGTGTGGTAGCTAATAAGGTACGTTGGAATTAATTTTTGTATTGGTGTTTTGTAATCTATATTTTTTGCTAGTATAAGAAAGATTCATGTTGTTCTGTTTACCGAAAATGCAATTTTTTACTTAACATTTGTGAGATGTAGTCTGTAACATTTGTGAGCTTCGTGCTGTTTGTTTGTGGACTGCTTTGTTTTACATAAGTGAGCTGTAATGTCTAACATAGGTAACCTTCATTCTTTCTTACAAGTGAGCTGCATGTTGGTGTGTTTGTGAACTGCGTTGTATTACATAAGTGAACTACGTGTTGTTGTGTTGATTCTTTCTTGCTTGTTTATGTTCTAATGATTTTTTCAACTTCTTCGGTAGGTTGAAGATAAAGTTGAAGAAGTTCATGAACAGGTTGACGTTGCCGTTGCTGGTGGTGTTTGTGAGGCTGTAAAGTTGTTTGTATCAGCAGCTGATGGCAGTGTAGAAGCTTCTGTAGCTCAAGATTCTGGTCCTGTAGACGCTCCTAGCTGGCATGAGGATGTTGATGTTGATGTTGAAAAGCTGGAGGAGAATGTCGTTCCTGTTGATAGTGTTGCTATTTCTACTGTTTGTCTAGCCGTCGGAAATGTTCGTGGCGATTTCAGCGTGAAGTCTTGTGTAGATGAGTCATCTCAGGACGTTGCGGCTGTGCATGCTGATGAAATTCCAGACAACTCTCATGCTGATGTAGTAGGGCAGTCCAGCGAGGGTGCGGTGCTTTCAGTGCAATCTACTGGTGAAACTACTTTGGACGGCTCTGAAGAGCAACAGGACTTAGACTCTGAAACTGAAGGCAAGTATTTATTTTTTTGAAAGTGAACTTAATTTTTTTTGTCAGACACTTTTTAATTACTATGGTTTATTCATCACATGTTTTTTGTTTAGTGAACTTCTCCATTTGAAAGTGTTTGTTGTGTAGTGCATTTCCTTTTGTGATGTAGTGAACTTCATCTTTTTTTCTAATTTCTTTTCCAAGTTGCCATCTCTATTGAACTTTTTATTCCTGATTAGTGAACTTCATCTTTAACTTCTTTCTCTGTTTTATATTTTGATTGCAGATGATGATCTTCCCGTTGTGGCACCTTTGAGCATTGGTCCAGCTCTTCTTAGAAGATACAATGAGTTGTATGATGCTGTTACCAGGGCTCGTTGGGACAAGAAGAAGAAGTATGATTTAAAAAAAAAACTTGTGAATTGTTATTTTATAATATGTGTTTTTAATCGCATTATTTGTCCTTTCTTTGTTATTGGTATGTTTGTAGTACCTTATGTAGCAGCTTTTTTTAAAAAATTCAGGGCATGATTGCTTTTGAAACTGAGCTGGGTGATATTCCAATTGGTGAAGTTGGTCAATCTTTTTGGACTTTTGGGATGCTGGCGACCCGCCTTGTAAATTTGGGGGTTTCTTTGCTGGTAGATAAGTTTAAGGGATCTCCGACGATGCTTGTGCCCTACCATATTTGTGTAAGCATGTAAATCTTTTGTTTGTCGTTTGTTTCGTTTATCTGTTTTTTTTGTTTGCATTGGCCTTATTCCTTTTCTAACATTTTTTTTGTAGACAAGCATTTGGAATGGTGGTAGTGTAGGCAAGACGGTGAAATTGTTGTTATCTTCAAGAGCTGAGGAACGTGTTGATGAAAAGGATATGGTGAGTAGTGTTTTATGTGACAAAATCATTTTGTTTTTGTGTTGGCTTTATTGTTTTTTGCTTGGCTGTTTTTGTAATTGTTAGATGGCTAAGACCATGACATATATTTTATCTGCAACAGATCATGTTTGCAACATTTGATCCGCCGGACACGAATGATGGTGTTGGACATTATTGCGTGGTTGCCTTGAATTTGAAGGCAAGACGCGTTGAATATCTCGACTCTCTGCATAAGCCTGGTAGTAATGAAACAAATAGAGTTTTTAGGAGGATGATTAAAAATATCAAGCGTGCATGGAAAGAAGGTAGCGCTAGTTGTGATGAGGCGCTAAGTCCTCCGACACTTGATGGCTTTACGTTCAAACATGTGGTTGTCACAATTCAGCCAAATGGGTATGTTTCTTGGAGCTCACGCTCCCCTTTACCTGCAGAAATGCTTTTTTATATGCATGTGAAACTAATGTTTTTTGTTTTTTGGCAGGCATGATTGTGGGTTCTATATGTTTCAATTCTTACAAACATGGGACGGGGTCTGTGTTGCTCAGTTTGAGGGGAAACACATTGGCTACATCAGGAAGGCCGTGCTGTATAGCTGGCTTACATCATCAAAGTGTTCCCTTGATTTATCGTCACTTTTAATATTTAAAGATAAAGGTTGTGTTAGTGAACGGCTTAATCACTCTCTTTTTTTTTGTATATTGCTTGCTTGCCATGCTTATGTGTTAGGTTTTAGTGTGCTAGTGAACTGCATTTATTGGCATTAGCGAGTTGCGCATTGTTTTGTTTAGTGAGCTTCATTATATATGTAAGTGAGCTGCTTTAGTCTGTCTAAGTGATCTGCATGCCCGTTATAGAATGACCTGCGTTTTTTTCTAGCTTTAGTGAGCTGCATGTCTGTTTATGTTGAACTGCATTTTTTACATTAGTGAGCTGCGTTTAAGTTTTATTGGTTTTATTCTTGATGTTTGTTTTGTATGGACTTGTCAATCGAGTTGTGTGTTGACATGTTGTTTGCCCTCTTTTTATTTAGATTTTGATGATGGTCTTCATGAAGGTTGTACATCTCTGTTTGAGACCCAAGTTTGTGAAGCAAAATTAGAGGATTGTGTTGTCGCCATATCTCCTGACAAATCTTGTTCTCTGGCTGGAGTTGCTGCGAAGACGGATGCCCCGCCTGTCTCTTCACGTGAGGTATTTGATGTCGATGATGATTTCGTTACGCCGCCGCCACCCATTGCAAGGAGGACTAGGATTGCAGCGATCAATCCTCCCACCGTTGATCCGACTGATGTTGTATCGATCAAGAGGGCAAAAGAGAGGCCTGTTAAGTTTAGATGCTTGATAGAGAAGTTGAATCCTACGAAATTCAGGTATCTATTAGAGGCGAGGGAGATTAAGGATCTCATTCTCAGCAAAGAGTTCAGGACCAAATACAAAGAGTAAGTTCCATGTGCCTGTTCTTTGTTCTTTTGTATGCTTGGTTTTTGTTTTTAAATTGATTTTTTATCTGATCTGTGAATGTGTCTTGTGATTACTTTACTGCAGCAACGTGCTTTTCATGGTGAAAAACCTAGTTGATGAATTGGACCATACCTCAGTTGACTATATTTGTGATACATTTGGGGAAGGATCTTTCATGGACTCTTATCTGATGGATTATGTCATTAAGTACTGGAAGCAAGATCCTGATATGAGTTTAGTTTATCGTTCTGGTGAACGCGTGCTACTTTGACCTTTATTTATCACGGTAAATGTGTCTGCTATCTTTTATTTTTGCTTCTGTGTATTTTTTTGTACTGAATTTTTAGACCTTTTTTTCTTTCATGTAGTATTTTCTTCAAATGAAAACGAAGGTGAAAAGAAGTCCAGACGGAAGCCCTTTGTTGTCGGTTGTTCATAGCCCGTTTAGTGTGGAAGATGTGGCCTATCAGTTCAAAGTTTTTGTTGGCGATGATAACCTGCTCGACGCGAAACTGGTAAGTCCACCGTTTGCGTCATTTCATCTTATTCTTTGTTGCAATTCCTTTATAGATATTTTTCAGCAGTTATCCTGGATCTATGTGCATAAAATGAACTTCGCTGATTTGTTTTGTTCTTTGCCTCTTTCCTGTATGTTTCTGTCTCCCGACAGATTTTGATGCCTCGCTTGAAGGATGACCATTACACCCTATACACTGTGAACCGCTTTCGCGAGACCATTGATATCCATGACACTAGGAAGTACACCGGACCTGCTGATCAAAGGACAAGGTGGCACAGGTCTAACTACCATGCAGACTGCACTGAAATGGTATGTCTTGTTTTCACTTTCTCTATTGTTAATCCTTTTCTGTTTTATCCCCCTACCTTTAGCCAACTGCAAAGCTTTGTTTTCTCGTTCTACATCTTTCCGCATAACTGAACTGCATGTGTGGCATATTTTTTTGAAATCATGTGTGTATTGGAAGGTCTTTAATACGCTTGTTACTTGTCATTTGAATTGCATTTCTTGGTATTGTGCACTTCATTATCTGTGACAGGAAACTTCATTTATACCATCACCAACCTTGGCTGAAAGAGAAGTAGACACATGAATATGATTTGACGTGCATTAGAAATAGGGATCGTTCAGACTGTGTTCAAAGAATATGCAGTTGCCTGCATGACAGGGATAAGTTATTTAATATAACTTCTTTTATTTTTGATATATATTTGTTTACTGTAACTCATAAGTGTGTTTATGTCTTCGTGGCTGCCTTTTCCCTCGTTTGCCAGATGACCAGGATGACTCTACTCTTGAAGAGGGTTTAAGTTGAAAAGGCTTATAACTTGAAGAACGGCCCCGACTGGGTCAAATTGGCAGAGAAGCCCTGTTTCCCTAACATTCCAGAACAGGGTGTAAATGAGTGTGGATTCTATGTTCTGAAGATGTCGCAAGTGTATGATGGGGCGCGCTTGGTCGAAAAATTGTTGAAACGCGATGTAATACCTTATTTTTCTCCTATTCATTATTGTTGCTTGTTCATCCATCCAAGTGCTGTTCATCACGTTCTTGTAATCATTTATCTGCATTTTCTAATTTTTTTCGGGCTGCTGCTGATGATTGGAAGGCGGAATACCTTTTCCAGCTGCTCTTCCATCCTTTAAACGAGTTGTGTGCTAAAGACATGCCGCAGGAGCTGAAAGATCTCTTTAAGAAGTTTGGGCTTCCTCCGATGTCGCAGTCTCAGTCACGTCGGAGTAACAGCCTTAGGCAGAGATTGGTCGAATCATTTGTTTGAAATGTATGTGTTACGTGATGTGTGCTGTTGAAGGTAGAACCTTGGTGTGTTGTATATATGATGATGATATTATTTTTATCTTAAATCTGATTCGTCACTTGTGTTTTTGTTACTGCATGCAATTGTGTTGTTGTAGGCATTACCTTTTTTTTCTCGTCTTATGTTTCTGCGCGGAAACATTCAAAAATGGAAATAGATCATGCCTGATTTGTTTTTCAAACAGCACTGCAACGTCATGTATAACTGAACTGCACTTTTTTGGGTGATAACTTTTCCCTACTTCCTTTTTTTGTCGACGTCATGTCTTGTGTGATGGTGGGATGGGCGGGGGGGCAGGGGGGGGAACAGAATAACCGCACTGCGCCTGTCAACCAAGCGCACTGCGTGCGTTAGCGCGAGGCCGAACCGGTGGTGGGGGAGGGGGGTCTGGACCCCCCCCTCCCCATCCCCGGCGAGGCCGAGCCAGGAACGAGCCGGAGTAGGCGACGATGCAGTGTGCCGCGGCATCGCATGCTCCGGCGAGTCTGTCGCACACGTGACCCCACTATCTATCTTAGGGTTGTCGGGGGGTGTCGGTTGTTCTAGGGGGAAAACAGAATAACCGCACTGCGCCTATCAACCAAGCGCACTGCATGCGTTAGCGCGAGGCCGAGCCGGGGGTGGGGAGGGGGGTCTGGACCCACCCCACCCCCCCCCCCACCCCCGGCAAGGCCGAGCCAGGAACGACCCGGAGCATGCGACGACGCGGCGTGCCGCGGCGTCGCATGCTCCGGCTAGTCCGTCGCACACGTGACCCCACTATCTATCTTAGGGTTGTCGGGGGTGTTGGTTGTTCTTGGAGGGAAAACAGAATAACCGCACTACGCCTGTCAACCAAGCGCACTGCGTCCGTTAGCGCGAGGCCGAGCCGGGGGTAGGGGAGGGCGGGTCTGGACCCCCCCTCCCCCACCCCTAGGAACGAGCCGAAGCAGGCAACGACGCGGCGTGCCGCGGCGTCGCATGCTCCGGCGAGTCCGTCGCACACGGGACCCCACTATCTATCTTAGGGTTGTCGAGGGGGGTGTCGGTTGTTCTTGGGTGGGGGAAACAGAATAACCGCACTGCGCCTGTCAACCAAGCGCACTGCGTGCGTTAGCACGAGGCCGAGCCAGGGGTGGGGGAGGTGGGGTCTGGACCCCCCTCCCCCACCCCCGGCGAGGCCAAGCCAGGAACGAGACGGAGCAGGCGACGACGCGGTGTGCCGCGACGTCGCATGCTCCGGTGAGTCCGTCGCACACGTGACCCCACTATCTATCTTAGGGTTGTCGGGGGGGTGTCGGTTGTTCTTGGGGGGGAAACAGAATAACCGCACTGCGCCTGTCAACCAAACGCACTACGTGCGTTAGCGCGAGGCCGAGCCGGGGGTGGGGGAGGGGGGTCTGGACGCCCCCTCCCCCACCCCGGCGATGCTGAGCCAGGAACGAGCCGAAGCAGGCGACGACGCGGCGTGTCGCAGCGTCGCATGCTTCGGCGAGTCCATCTCACACATGACCCCACTATCAATCTTAGGGTTGTCGGGGGGTGTCGGTTGTTCTTGGGGGAAAACAAAATAGCCGCATTGTGCCTGTCAACCAAGCACACTGCGTGCGTTAGCCCGAGGCCGAGCCGGGGGTGGGGGGGTCTGGACCCCCCTCCCCCACCCCCGGCGAGGCCGAGCCAGGAACGAGCCGGCGCAGGCGACGCCGCGGCGTGCCGCGGCGTCGCATGCTCCGGCAAGTCCGTCGCACACGTGACCCCACTATCTATCTTAGGGTTGTCGGGGGGTGTCGGTTGTTCTTGGTGGGAAAACAAAATAACCCCACTGCGCCTGTCAACCAAGCGCACTGCGTGGGTTAGCGCTCGGCCTCGCCGGGGGTGTGGGAGGGGGGGGTATGGACACCCCCTCTCCCACCCCCGGCGAGGCCGAGCCAGGAACAAACCGGAGCAGGCGACGACGCGGCGTGCCGCGGCGTCGCATGCTCCGGCGAGTCCGTCGCACACGTGACCCCACTATCTATCTTAGGGGTGTCATAATGACGGGAACTACATAGGTCAACCCTCCGCAATGCATTCTCTTGTAGAGAGAACTGCATGTATTTTTATGCATTGCTTTTGCATCATGTTTTGTGTTTGTTTTGTTCATCGCTTGTCCGCAGGTTTGTATGTTGTGTGCTGGCATGCGCACGTTCTTTTTATGCATTGCTTTTGCATCGCATTTGCATTTGTTGTGCTCTGCAGTATAATGTTACTCCGAACTGCAGTGTGTTGTGAAAGTTAACTGCATTATTGTTCATGAAATAAACTTGTTTCATACTTAAGCAAACTACATTATTCGAAAGGAAATTAACTACATCACAAGCACACCTTGCTAAAGCGCAAACTAGAAACTCAAGTTTTAACTCGAAGTCTAAGATGACTAGAAAGGACAAGCACAAGCAGAAGCAACTCCAAGGCCAGATTTTGATGTTTTCGTCATCACTGGTAGTTGTAGTAGTGGTTGTCCTAATCCTCCTCCTCCTCTCTTGCTTTTGCGCACTCCAGACCTTCTCTGATGTTTTCAATTCTCTTCCATGACTCGTAGGTGGCGTATGCATCTATCGCTGCGTACTCGATGAGGTAATCTGGCAGTGGGCTGATCCCCCACAGTTTGTGGTCTTCTTCCCTGTCGATCTTCTTCATATTCTTGTAGAATGGGTCGATCACGCTGCCTGCAACATCAGCCAAAGAGTGGAACCTCTTTCTTCCCATGTATGGAACTCTCAATTTGTGTTGGATGTCGATGTACTTGTTGGGGTTGATCTCCAAACCAGATGCCTGCAGCTTCTGTTTGTCACCTTCAATGCTGAAGCCCGCAAAGGTGTACAACTTTTCCTCCTTCAGGAGCGGGTGGAGGCCCTTGGGCCTGCAAGGGGGAAGACAGATTGAAGATGAATCCATGAAGTACATGCTTATATAGTATAATTCATGTATGAATAAATTTAAGAAACTAGTATACAAAGTTCAGAAATTAAATTCAAGCACAACATGTTATTTTTCTTTTCGTATTTACAGTTGAGTCAGTGATCTATATGCTGCTTAGTACTAGTTTATTTTTCTTTGTTGAACTAAATAACATATACCAGTGCTTCACCAAGTTTCTTTACATTTTTTTCTGATGAAAAAAACATCAGGCAAAGTTCATAAACTAGTTTACTACATCAATTCCAGAAAGTATACTATTGCATCAAGATCAGAAACCACACTAGTACATCAAATTTCAGGGTGCATCACTAATTAAACAGATGCATGAAGAGGATAAATGAGTGGGATGGTTCACCATTTTGTTGCCGCGGTGATGTGGTATACCAGGCAGAGTTCCTCCACGCATAACTGCAGAACTGTCGCCCTCTACGGAGGTTCGTCTTCCCTGGTATACTCCACATCAACGCCGATGTAGTGAGGGTACAAGCCGCCGACCCTCTTCCTGATCCTGTCAATCATCTTGTCGGCTTCTTCTGGGTTGCTGGTGCATACGACAACCAGCTTCTCCTTGCCGTGGATGTCAACCTCATTGAGGCGCCTGGCGTAGTCGTGCTTCTGACCCGATACGTGAATATCGTCGACCTCGCTGGTCTGGTCGGACATCTTACCACGGGGACGCTTGGCAGATGGTTCCTCCGCCATTGCCCTCCTCCAGAATTGGCGGGCTCGAGACAGAGATGCTTTCGGGAGTTGCTAGTTGAGATGGAGCGGCAATGGTGTTTTCTGAATGTTGCGGGAATGGAAGCGGGTGTGGTAGTGGCGGTATTGGACGTGCGCTCGCCATTTCAGAGAGTTGTGGCAACCGCCGAGTGGCAGTCGTCGCGGCTGCCTGGAAAAAACAACCGTCCAAGCATCGATTTTAGGACGGCAACAAACTGATCGCACAGACCCGTCATGTCAAGATGGACTGATTTTAAAGCAGTATTTAGTTGAAATGAAATTGCAATGCTTAACTGACAGAACTTCTTTCTTCAAGATTTAGAACCGCATTCGTTGAGTGTGTGAACTGCATTTGTCAATGCGTGAGCTTACTGCAGTTGCTTGCTAGTTGTGGGGCAGGGGGGCTTGGTTGTTTGGGCCGTGTGAATGTGTTGGGCCCATTGGGGTGCAAGTCAGGTCCAGCCCAAGTAGGCCTTCCCTTGCTCTGCGTTGTGTGTATGCGGTAACGTTTAGTCCCACCTCACATGCCGAGAGCGCGCAGGACCGGTTTATAAGCGCTGGTGAGGCGATCATTTCGAACTACTCTTCTTACTTATTGGACGCTTCTACGTGACGCTTGTTGCACTAATTCACCTGACTGGTCGGCCCTTGTGAGCCCTTCCCCACGTATCTTGCCTCAGTGCACTGCACCTGAGCTGTGGAGTGGTTGCACCTGGGCTGTCAATTCTTTGCCTTGTGCACTGCACTGAAAAAATGCACTTTCTGTTCTGATTCATCTAATCATGTGTTGCACTGCATCTAGAGACCTTGTGTACTGCCTATATTTACTCTTGTGAACTGCACGCACATTTCATATTAGATTGTTAGATTTGCACTTCTCTGATGCATTATGTCCTCTTCTGTACCGCATTTGTTCATTATTATAACTGGAATTCTTTGATGCATTTGTTAATTGTTTTTATTTGCACTTCCTTTATGCAGTATATCCCCTTCTTGTTCTGTACTGCATTTGTTTTTTATTAGGACTACACTTCTTTGCTGCATTACATCATGTACTTTCTCCTGGACTGTATTTATTCTGTATTCTACCTTCTTATATTTCATTTATGTACTGCAAGTGTTAACATTTGTCCATTGGCTTGGCAGTGCTGTTATAACATAAGTATTTGATCGTTTCTTTGGATAATTTTTTTCAAAGTATCAGAATGCATGTAATATAATTTTGTTAACACATCATTTTCACAAAAAGAAGAAATAAGCACCATACATTGAACATACTTGTCTGAATACAAACGCCCTAGCTACTTGTCTGAAAACAAACTTCCTTAATAGTGCTGTAGTGCAGACTTAAGCAAAAACTGTCAACAATAAACAAGGTACAGCACAACTACAGCAAATTCACAACTATAGCACAAAATAACAAGACTTTCAGATTTCTTTGGATTTTTTTTCCTAGTTGTTGCATGGGATTTCATCCTTGTTCTTGTTCCTTGCTTCTCTTTCTTCTCTCGCTCTCTGTAGCCCCTCGGCTATATCGTCAATGTGTTTCCATGAATCATAGCTAGCATATGCATCTATTGCTGCATACTTGATGAGCTTCTCTGGCAGCGGGCAGAACCCCCACAAAGTATGGTCTTCTTCCTTGTTGATTACCTTCTTCATGTTCTTGTAATGATCGTCCATCACCCTTCCAGCAACATCAGCTAAAGAATCAAATTACTTTGTTCTGTATGGGTCTCTCCATTCCACCCGGATATCAATGTATTTCTTTGAGTTGATCTCCAAGTCAGAAAGCTTCAGCTTCTTTTAGTCTCCTTCAATGGCAAATTCGGCAAAGGTGTATTCCTCATTCATCAGGAATTTTTCCAGTTGCAGGGGCCTAAAATTTTGTTAGAGACAAAATATTTATAGTGAGATTGTACAAATTATTCAGTTTGATCAAGTTTGTTTTTAAATTTGTAAACTGAACTGCGTTGTGAAATTATGATTTTGTTATACTAAGTAGGTGCTGATACTTTTTTACTGTATTAGTAATGAACCTTCTAATATACTGCAACAAAAGTGCATGTAATTTGTTCTAAATGGAAATTCATACAACATGGTTGATATACTCTGTTTTTTCTTTGTTTTCAGGACATTTTAGACTGTTCCAGGTAGTAATATCCCTAAAGCATTTAATCAAGTATTAAACACTAGAGTTGCATGTAGACAGCGCAAAAAATTCTATGAATCGTTTGAAATGGTTAAAAAAAAGAATCCAATATTAAATTTTTTCCACGTGAGGCTAAAAGGGCTTCTTCAGATAAATAAATTAAAACTACAAATTGAGAACGAATCATTCTAACCTGTCTTTTGCTGCGGAGATGTGGTATACAAGGCACTCGTCTTCTACGCAGAGCTGGAGTACCGCTGCCTTCTTTGGCTCTTCGTAGTGTGTGTACTCTACATCAATGCCTATTCTCTTGGCCGGCAGGACGACGAGCTTTCTCCTGAGCTTGCACAACATCTTGTCCACGTCGCACCCTTGCTTGTGTAGACGACGTGGAGCTTTTTGTTGCCGTGGATTTTGACGTCGTGAAGCTCCCTGGTGTACCTGCACCGCCGTTTGTACAGAAGTGCATCTGCCATGGCTCTGCTTCCGCTCCCTTTCGCTTGATTGTGGTTAGAGGTGTTGGATGAAGCGGCAATGGTGATTGATGGAAGAGAGGTATAGGTGAAGTGGCAGTGGTGATTTTGGGCGATCAATGTGAATGGAAGAGAGGATGAGAGGGTTTTTTTATGGCGGTTTGGCTGCAGGTCGTGTGGTGGGGGAGGTCGTGGGAAGCGTGGTGGGGTGGTGGTGTCAGCCTATCGTGGCAACAGGAGGCAGGCTCTGCTAGTGGCCTCGTAAACTGACCGGGCGTCCCCTCTTTTTTTCGCACACTATTGATAACTGGCCTGGATACCATTTATTGAATTTTTTTAGAAACTATTTGGACCGCGTGGAAATATAGAAAAAGACTGCCTTATTGCATACACTGTAATTCTTTGTAGCTTAGTGTTTTATGTGCATATTGCATTATACCGGACACTTTAATTAATTTTGCGTAGGCATTCTTGATTGAAATGCACTGTTGTTTTGTGGACGGATAACTACATACGAAGCAAATCAGCACTGCCCTTCCAATTTTACCTAACTTCATAGCTAAACGCACTGGCAGGGAAGCACGTTGTTGGGCCTTCTTATTGCGCGAGTAAACTACATTTGGCCCAAATAGGCCTACCGGCATTGTTGCTTCTCGGTGCGGTGTGCGAACGCTGGAACTTTTAGTCCCACCACACCCGCCGAGGGCGAGCCGAATGTGTTTATAAGCGCTGGCCAGGCCTCCCTTCCGAACTCCTCTTAACATTTGCTGGGCACTTACACACGGCGCTCGCTTTACCATGACCTGTGGGCCCTTGTGTGCCTGTGCCCATGCATCGTGTCTCAGAACGGGACTGTGCCTGCCTATGCCAGCTGGAGCTGCCTTACTAAGAGACTTGCTGGGTTCAGGTCGCACCTGGGCGGTCAATGTTTTTTTGGCGCGCAACTTTTGTTTTATTTTTTGATCTTTCGACTTGTACTGCATCTGTCAATCTTCTGCACTGCATTGTCTATTAGAGGGAGCTGCATGTTTGTTTGCTTTTTAATCTTTTGCGTGTGTTTTTCAGGCAACTGCTTTGACGTACCGATGTGTACTGCAGTTTTAAACAATCATGTCTGTGTTTTATCTTAAACAGAACTACATGTGTAATTGCCCTTTAAGTTTTTTTGTGTGTTGTTAAGGGAACTTCTTTGACTTATTGATTTGTACTGCAGTTGTTAACACTCTACAGTGCATTGTTTTCTTAGTTGGCTGCATACTTTTTGTTAGTTTTTAGTTTTTTTAAGAGAAAGTTAATCGCATGTGTTCTCTTATCGTGCAGCAGTCCTCGAGTTTATGACATGTGAACCACCAGTATCTCCCATTTTATACGGGGCCAACTGCTACTTCCCTATGGGTGAGTTTCACTTTACCTTGGTGCGGCCTGGAGTTCATAGTTTAATGTTTGTACGGAGTTGCCCTTGAGTTCACGTCCCCGTCTTGGCTCGAAACGGGCACGTCTACGTAACTGTGCTGTTCCTGGTTACGGATCGCACATGTGGTGTCATTGTTTTATTTTTTTTGGCGCGTAACTTGTGTTTTTGCTAAAGAACTGCTTTGACGTACTAATATGTACTGCAGTTTTTGCCACATTCTTCTGCTATCTCTTTCATAGCGAGCTGCATGTCTCTTTAACCTTTTAGTTTTTGTGTGTTTTTTCTTCCCTTGTCCGCAGTTTTGTCGGTTGTTTACTGGCTTGCGCACGTTCTTTTTGCGCAATTATTTGCATCAAATGCTAATTTGTTACTTTGCATACTATTGCACTGCATTGTAGTGTAAACCTGAACTGCAGCGTGCTGTAAAGGATAACTGCAGTAATGTACATCAGATTAAGCTTGTTTCATTCTTAAGCAAACTACTACATGATTTCAAAGCAAATCAACTACATCACAAGCATACTGGGGAAAGCACAAGCAAACTAACAACTTGAAAGCAAATTAACTCGTAATCTAAGATGACTACGAGCAATCTTGAAGATACTTCTTGGCATGCATCAACTTCATCTTCACCAGTTCCTATTGCGCTCCTTGGACTTCTCCAGCTTTGCGCGGCGAAGTCCGTCCTGGGTGATGGTGATGTGGCTCCATATCTCGTACGCGGCGTAAGCATCCTTTGCCGCGTACTCGATGTGCTTCTCTAGCAGGGGCATCTTGTCCCAGAGCCTGTGATCTTCCTCGTTCAGCTTGTACTTCATGTCGATGTAGTAGTCGTCGATGAGCATGGTGGCGACGTCGCCAAGCGAGTCCAAGTACTTGGTGCTTTCGGGCACCCTCCATTCCTTCTGGATGTTGACGAAGTGGCCTATCTCCAGGCCGACGCGCTCCAGCTTCTCGATGTCCTAGTCGATGGAGAAGCTAGCAAAAGTGTACCTTGTATCTGCGAGGAAGTTGTCAAACGTCGTGCACTTGTCTTCGACGACGCTCAGTTGGAAGAGCAGCACCGGCTGGGTCTTGCCGACGGAGAGCTAGACGAGGGCGTCCTTCTGCTTGTGGGATGGCTCGTTGCTATACTCGACATCAACACCGACGATCTTGTTGCGCTGGTACTTGAGGTGCAACTCGTAGTGCTTGATCGTTTCCTGCACCTTCTTCAGGTCGTTGGTGTGGATCACCTGCAACTTGATGGTGCCGTGTGCCTCCACCTCCTTGAGTTCCCTGATGAAACCCATCGTCGGGAGCCCTGGAGAAGGATTTGTGGATTTACCATGGAGAGGGAATAGTGGGAGGGAAGTGATGGCAGCGCAATGGTGATCTATGTTGTTCTGGAGGTCTGTATTTATGGGCGGGATGGCCGCAAGGTAGGAACCGCACGATCTCCCATGGTGATGTGGTCGTGAAGATAGTGGGTTCTTCTTCTTCTGTGATCGTGGGTTTTACTGATGCAACTGATGGGACCGTGGGTTCGTTTGTGATCGTGGTTTTTTTTATTGTGTGTTTTTTCATTGATCAATATTTTTTGTTAAACACCGTGCTATCCACGGGCGCGCATTTGTTTGTAGTATGCGGTATGCGGTACGGACATCGAACGTGACAGATTTACCAAACTGCATTGCGTAAGCTCACGGACTTCATTCGTTCCCATCGCAGAACTACACTTATTGAGGGTGTGTACTTAATATTTGTTTTGATATAGCTGAAGTTCCGAGCCTGAGGGGAGGAAGCACACATATTTTTGAGCATATTGTATTGGATCACGTCCGTGGTTGTTTTCTATAGTACAATTTTTTTGTATACATCGAACTGTAGAAGGAACGAAAATTAACTTTTTCCCTTACCCAAACGCACTTCATTTCTCAAAGAAGCTGACTGCATTTGTGTTGTGTCTTTTAGTTCGAGGATTGTGCTTTCCCACTACGAGTAAATCTGAATCGGCCCAATTAGGGCCACCTCGCTCGCCGAAGGCTCCCGAATAGGCCCACCCGTCAATTCGGTGTGCGGACGCTGGAACTTTTAGTCCCACCTCGCCAACCGAGGGTGAGCCAAACCTGTTTATAAGCGCTGGCCAGGCCTCCCTTCCGAACTCCTCGATACATTTGTTGGGCGCTTACACATGGCGCTCTCTGTTCCATGACCTGTGGGCCCTTGTGTGCTTGTGCCCATGCATCGTGTCTCAGAACGGGCATGCACCTGCCTATGCCAGCTGGTGCTGCCTTACTAAGAGACTGGCTGGGTTTGGGTCGCACCTGGGCGGTCAATTTTTTTTCATATGAATACGTTTTTTGTCACGTGTACTGCTCCAGCCATAATGCACACGGATTACCCATGTGAACTGCATGTGCTTGAAGGACGGACTTCTAGGGTATTATACCCTGAACTGCATTCTTCGATAATTTATAAATAGTAAATTGCTGCGTTTGCGGTGGTGATGCGTGAAAATAGGATCTTTATTACTAGTAATTGCTCCATCCACCCAAACGGTCCATCGAACAGTCAGGGCACTTCGCTTTTTGTTTCTGTAACGTAAGTTTCAATATTTTCCCTCAATTACTCTCCTGTGCAGCTGCATCTGCTCAGCTAGACCTTTTGCATTTGTCTTCTATATATTAGGGCAACTTTTAACGCACTATATCGCGAACTAGTCTCCTGTGCTGCCGCCCTCTCTTTCTTTTCAGTTTCTATATTTTTTGTCATGGCGCCAGGCCCCTCCGTGAGAGTATCCTGCTGTGGCCATGGTTGTGGTGTGCCGACGCAGTGCGACTTCTTGGCTTGCATGGAGGCCCGGCGTGCTCGCCGGAGGGGCAAGGTCTTGTGCCAATCTGGGCGAGCAGAGCAGCTTGCATATGGCATTGTTTTCATAGAGGGATTGGATATGGCATTGTTTTCATAGAGGGATTGGATCTTGACCAGATCAATGTTGGTGTGTTCTATTCTGCTCTGCTACGTCGTGCCCTTGGATGCACAAGCCAATTTGTCCATCGCGTTATGCCCACTGCCGTTGAGACTTATTTCAATATGGTAAGCTTTGTTTGGTCTGATTTAATTTTGTGTGATTTATCTTGATATTCATATATCATTACAGACTGCTATTAGTGTGATTTATCTTGAAGTGCACCACTTTAATCTATTAAGGTGTACGGCGCAATGTTCTTGTGCCTTCATTATAGTGATACTTGGACTGCATGTTACCATGATGCGTACTGCATGTATCTGCTCCTGATAAATTTTATGTATGATGATAATGATCTGCTTGTGATGTCGCTCTGAACTGCTTGTATTCTAATTGTGCACTTCATGTAGCTGTCATCTGTTCTGCATGATCTATAAGAAGTGCATTAATAATATTTTTATTATTTTTACAGAAATTCCCTCATCGAGCTATTAGGTATCTCCATCTTAGGAAGAAGGGTATCCTCCAAGTTGTTCTCGGTGAAGGTTCCGCACAACCATCAAAGTATAGTGTTGGTGTCGATGGGCGGCTGTATCTTCAGAAAGGTTGGAAGGAATTCGTCATTGAGAGTGGCTTGAAGTCTCGCCAAGTTGTTGTCGTCAACTTTTTTGAAATTGAGGATCGTATGTTTCAAATCACGTTTGATGTGATTGGTTAAATTTTTGAGGTGGATGGATCGTAATAAGTACTTTTTTGCGGGACGGAATGCTTCATTCAATTCACTTTGTGGTCTCTGTAATAACAAGTCGTATCGTATTCTATCTATGAGACACGCGTGTCTCATTATTAAATCAATTTGCAGTTTGTTTACATTATCCGAACTGCCTGTTTTGTAGAACAGGACTTCATTCTTTCAACTTTCTAATTGCACAGTTTTGATATATGGTTCATACATCCATTATTACTTTACTGTAGTGTAAAGCTCTAAGTCAGTGGAAAAATTTGTGTTTGTACAAGTCTTACTTAAATGCAAATGTTAAATGCAAATGGATATATAATCTTTAGAGAAATGCAAACTGCTATGCATGTATTATAGATTACCCAACTACTGCTATATGAACCATATCTATTTTGACATCAACCTGTTGCTTCTTCTTGGTGACTGGAGTGAGTCTTTCGGTATCTTTTGCCTTGTTGTTCGTGGTTGTGTTGCCGTTTCTTCTCTCTGCACTGTTTTGTTTGTAGTTCCTCGCATGTTGGTTGTTGCCTGTTTTTGTTTTCCACTGGTGTGAACTGCAGTACTCGTTGCTCCTCGCTTGCTGGTTGATGTCGGGGTTATTTTTGCACCACTCTGAACAGCATCCTTTTGTGCTCCAATCCAGTTTTTTCGATGTGGTGTCGTCGTTGCTTGTTTCTGCACATACTTTCCCTCTGTTTTCTGTCTTTTGTTTGGTTGTCTTGTAGGCATTGTTTGTTCAGTTCCTTCTTCTTCTTCAGTCTCTTCTTCTTATTCTTCTTCTTTTTCTTCTTCCTCCTCCTCCTCCTCCTCTTCTTGGTCCTCCTCCTCTTCTTCCTCCTCTCCTTCCTCCTCTTCTTCTGCTTCATCATTTTCATCCTCACTTTCATTTACTGTCTGTGTTCTTTTGGGGCAAGTTCTTGCATTGTGTCTCTCCTCCTATTGCACATGCTCCAAAGTCTTGCTTTCGGTAATTGTTCAGTGTTGGCAGCAGAACTGGGATTTGTTGGTGCAACATTTCTGTTTTGTTGCGCACTACCAGGGCCATGGATTTGTTGTTCAAGTTTTTTCTTACATGTCCTGGAATTGTGGCCGTTGATTTCATTACACGTCAAGCACCTTCTTATTCCCAGTGGCCGACCATCGTTGTCCAACTGAGGCTGCGGCTTACTTTCTGTTTCAGTATTTTTCTCAGTGGATGCAGCCTTTTGTTTAGCTTTATCGCCCCCCTTCTTCCTTCCTTTCGTGTTTGAAATAGGAGGCGGAAAAATTATTTCCTCTTTGATTCGACCATTAGTATTGCGTCCGGCATCTTCTTTTGGCTCAGTACTGTTGTAAAGAAGAATCTTCTCTTGTTCTTGAATTTTTGCTGCTGCTTCTTCTTCGTTCAGAACATCAACCTCGTCTGACAGTGTTTTCATACCAGCAATTGCTCTGTGGTACCCAGTGTCGGACTTTGTCGCTCTGTTTGCAAGGTCCATGGCTGTTTCTGCTAGCGTTTTTATATGACAGAATAGCGAACTGTCATCCGGTGCTGTTTGTTCGTAGTCTCGGCGGTCAAATGTTGGATTTGACCGTGCGTTCCTGGTGTATCTTTTCAAGATGTACACTTCAGGTATCTGGTCCACTCTCAGCAGATCAAGCATGCATATCACATGGACGCAAAACAGACTTGTAGACAACACATATTTTTTCGTGTTTGTGAGTGAACTGCATTAAATTAATGGACCATTCTTCTTTTATTGAAAGTGAACTTCACTTGTATATGAAATGTTTTTTTACCCAAATGGACTTCATGCAGGACAAGATGAAATTAGGGTTTTTATGCTAGCGAAGCTCACCTGTGTGTGTCCACAGTCTGCACTCGCATTCGTAGACACCCTTCTCTTTATCGGCGACCACCTGGAATCTATGCCTTGCCCAATCAAACAAATTCGATTGGTTGTAGTGGTATACAAAGAACTTTGTTGGGTTGTCGGGGCACTTTTCAGCTCTGCATGCAGTGTTGCGGTAATGAGTCAGTTGGAAATCAGCAAAAACGGCCCTTGTGTATGTTTTTGATAGCTGGACTTCATACCCAATTTGCGTTGTTGGCTTCACCTCCGACTGCGTTATCAGAAAATTAGCGTTAGACACATGGGAAAACTACAGTATTAATTTTTGGGGGTGTTGATGAACATTATTATTTTACCTCGTTTCCTATTGTCTCTGCGTGCTCGACGCCCCTCCTGGTCTGAATGCACTTGTCCAGTTGTTGAGCAAAGATATGTAGATCCTGCTTCTCTTTGACGAAATTCTTCTTCAATATGCGGTTCATGCTCTCGCTTCTCTGGGTAGAAGTCATCCACGCACAGAATATTTCCTTGTAGTATGCGGAGATCCACTCATATCTGTCAGCCCATAGCGATTTCATCACTTCATCCTCTTGCAGGTTGTACTTCTGCATAAGGTCATTCCATGCTCGTTCGAATTCCGAAGGCATCAGTGGATGGTTCAGCACATTATGGAGGTCAGCCTTTAATGTGCCATACGCCTTATACAGGAAGGCAAGATGGTCTTTGTATTTCTTCATGATGTGCCACCGACACAGCTTATGCAATGTATGTCTGAGGCTGGTCTTTAATGCTGCCTTCATTGAGGAACATTGATCTGAGAGGCAGAGGCAGTGTCTTATCATGAAGCTGGCTTTGTGCAATAAATTACGGAACAAAATAGAATGTTACTGAACAGACGTAAACATGCAGGTGTTTGCATTTGTACCTATGAGTATGCAGATTGGCGCCTTATAGTTCATGCATCTCAAGAAGGTTTTGAAAACTCATTCAAAAGATGGGATTGATTCATCTCTGACAAGGGCGACAGCAAAGATGGTGCTTTGTAGATGATGGTTCACTCCCACAAACACCCCCAGAGGCATGTGGAATTTGTTTGTTTTATATGTCGTGTCAAATGTCACGCAGTCTCCAAAATCATCATACAACCCTCTACAACTTGCATTTGCCCAAAAGATGTTTCTTACACGATTATTTGCATCTTTTTCGTAATTATAGAAGAACTGTGGGTTGATTTTCTTCATCTTGTTGAAATAATCCAGTAGCTTGTCGACATCGTCTTTCGACTCCTACCTTGCAAACTGTTGTTTCCTGCATTTCAAAAACAATGCAGGCATATATTTCAAAACATGGAATAATTACAAAAAAAAGTATGCTCAAGCGAGTTGTTTTAGTGATGTGCTTACTTGTTCACCCAGTCCCGGCTAGTGCGCCCCATGTAGTGCAGACCCCCGGACATGCGTGATAGCGTTGACATCACCTGTGCGTGACTGTGGTTGTCCATCATCATGTCCTTGACTAATTGATCAATCAAAGGATCATCTCTTTTGTGTGAGCGCATGTGCAAAAGCATCCCGGGGCTATCTATCATCCTGTGATTGTTCTTGAGCTCAACCTCCTCTATAACGAAGCGCCCATTATTCTTCCTTTTGACTCTGATTCCTGCTTGGCAACCAGTCCTTTTAGATGTCTTTGCATGTTTCTGCTCATATTCAGGAATTGTCTCAATATGTATCCATTCTCTGGAGCAGACGATGTAGCTATTTTTGCCTTTGGTTGATCTTTTGTGTGTGCCAAACCCTATGCGCCTTGCGTAACTGTTGTAAAACTCCCTTGCTTCGTCGAATGTTCTGAACTTCATTCCAACGGCTGGTACAAGATCTTGCAGCATGTTTTGATCCTGCAACATATCATTGTCCTAAACAATATTAGATAAAAATTTGCATCATCGTCTTTTTGATTTTATTTATGACAGAATTTTCTTTCGTCACGTCAACAGACTCAGTACACTGCTCTATCATACTACGAGCACTTTTCTGTTTAGCATTTGAGGACTACATACGAAATAAGAAAGTACCACGTGTTATTATTTCAAGGACAGAAACTTACGTGTGTGTACTGTCGCTCACCCAACGGTGTTTGCAGCTCGCCGGGTTGTATTGGGCATGGCGGGGTTAGAATGGATATGTGTAGTTTAGGATCTCGCGGTGGTAGCAGTGCTGAAGTCTTGTTTCTGCTGTTTGCTTCTGGCCGAGGCACTCTTGGTGGTCACTGCCCTGAACTTGATGCCACAGGTGCACGCGGAGCTCCGTTTCTTGTAGCAGGTGCACGCGGTGGAAATCTAATGTTGTGTCGCTGTCTCACTTTGTTTGTTTGAAATTGTTGGGGCTGCGGCACATCATCGCCGTCTCCACCATCATGGCCAACAGCATCAACATTGTCTGTTCAGACATGCTGTCCAATTGTAGTGAACTCATGCGTGTACTCTGGCTTGAGAACTGTTATCGGTTCATCATCATTGTCATCATCATCATCATCTTGCTGGCGTTGGTGAGTGCCCTCCCACATGAATTTGACATCGTCGCCGTCTTCCACTGCCTCTTCTTCCTGGACAAAATCTTCTTCCGGAGAGTACGGGAGCCTGCTTGTTGTATTGAAGTATCCTCTAGGTATCTCAGGTGTTATCCATCCAGTGTTTCCATAAGCTTGGCTCGTCATGCAGTTCAAGGGTTGTGGGCTCTAAATTATCCGCGGCATTTTCTGTCTGCTGAACGTGGACATGTCCTGCACAAAACATCCGAGCTGCATTGTCAGATGAAATGAACTGAATCAAACGAACTGCATTACATGTGAAAGGGTACTGCGAACTAATGCTTGTAGGCTGCATTATCGCACTTTGTGAACTGAAGCAACCGCACTTCATCCAAAAGAAAGTATGAACATCAACAACTGTACTGCATAATCCTCTAAGTGCACTGCAAATTCACTCACGGCGAACTGAATTGAACGAACTGCATCGCGTATTACTGAAATGCTTACCTCACGTTGCAGTTCATTCTTGCGTTTGCCAGAAGTCCGCACAGCGACCGTCTGCAGCTCTCTTGCATCCCCTGATGCAGCCCGATTTCCCTTTCCCTTCTTCAACAGATCATGAGTGATTTGAACTTGGCCCAATGTTTGCGGAGATGGAAGTTTCGAGAAGAACCTCGTCGGAGCTTGCATTCATGTAGTCACGGTAGATGAACTAACCTTGCAACTTGTTCTTCTCCTTCGAACTGGCACGCCCCGGCAACACCAGTTCTGATCTGATGGATGGAATGCAGTGGATCTGCCCCCACTTGTTCCTGAGGAGACACCGATCTCGGAAGCCGCTGCCGCGGAAGAAGGCGGGGAGGAGAGGGGCAGCGGCGCCCCCAGGCCGCTACCACGGAAGAAGGCGGGGAGGAGAAGGGCAGCCATTGCCGCGGAAGAAGGCGGGGAGGGGAGGGCAGCGACGCCCCCAGGCCGCCGCCGCAGAAGAAGGCGGGGAGGGGAGGGGTGGCATCGCTCCGGTCCGCTCCCGCGGAAGAAGGCCAGGAGGGGAGAGGCAGTGGTGCGCCCCGGCCGTCGCTGCGGAAGAAGTCGGGGAGGGGAGAGGAAGGCGACACTGTGTGGGAGGTGTTGTCAGAATAAGGAGGTGTTGTTAGAATAAGACTCTTAAGGGGTGTTGCCAGAATAGACCCACCCTATATATATATATACACACACACACACTATACACGTTGTGTGATACTTCGTAAGCAGGTGACATTTAAGTTGTCCATTGGGTACGAATTAAACAATCACTTAATTACATATATACATATATATGCATGTGCCTCATGCATTCGTTGTTTTTTGTCAAACACCCTCTCACGTGGTTATCGGCGTCACACCCATCCATGCTCACGTGGGTCGTCACTTTGACCGGCGTCAGTAGATAGATGTTAATTTAACCAAGGTGGATTCTTCTTGTTGGTATGCTAATGTATGTAGTTGACATGCATTGAGATTCCTAACAAAAATTTGAACATGTGCGTACACACTGAATCGCTCCCACCGACTCGAAGTGTGGGTGGGGGCATACTATGGGTCGTGAACCTCCGTACGAGGGACATTCTCGTTTGTGAGACACATGTGACAAAAGTTGTGCGTTTGGTATTTGAAAACATTGCACAACGCTTTCATAAGTTTATATGTGTGTTTGGGGCCACATGCATGCATTGATGTTGTCTCTCCCTCATGTGGTTATGGACAACATGCCAATTTGTGAGCCCGCGTGGTCTGTCACTTAAATTGATACATATATACTACGTGTTAATTTGACCAAGGTGGATATAGTCTTCTCGGTATTTGTTCCGATATATTAATGGTGAGATTCCACAACAAAGTTTGAGCACATACACACACACATACAGATATATATATATACATAGATGAACCATCGACCTCCCACTTAAACCGACGCATAATACGGGTCATTTACCTATGTACTTGTACTTCTGGCTTGCGAGGATGTATGTGTGCATGTGTCACATCAAAGTTGTGTATATTTGGTATTTAAACATCCCACACCACATTCATAATTACGCCCTCTAGATATTTTTAAGTGGAAATGATGTATTGTTATGGACGACACACCATGTGTGTGCCCACGTGGCATCACTTTAGTTGTCATCAAGAGGGTAGTATACTATATATACATCACATGTATGTGGCCTCTCGATCGATGGCTCGAAGTCGGTGGGGGGGGGTAATTTGACCAAGCTATCTAGGTATTGGTATGTTTTACGATATAGCCAGGTCGTGTTGATATATATATGCCCTCCTGGCGGCTCAAAGCGTGTGTGCGTGGGGTGAGGGTGGGAGCCGGAGGGGACAAAACCTTCGCGAGGTCAGGTAATGTCTGAGTTGTGGGAGAGGCATGTGCCACATCAAAGAGTTATGCATATGGTATTGAAATAGCAGACCACCTTAATTACTTGGGCCACACATAGGTGGTTGCGGTCTCACCCATCTCATGAAGTTTTTGAGACACGCCCATCCGTGGGCCCACATAGTCTATACCCCCCACATAAATCATAGGGGGTTATCATGATGTATTCCTATTGGTTTTGTGTTATGGTTGGATGAGATTGGAGACCTATTTTGCACACGTTCATATATTGTACCTACCATTCCCTCCCGACGACTCGAAGTGGGGGGCGCACAGACCAACAATACCGTTCGCTCTGCGAGACATGTGTGTCACATGGAAGTTGTGCATTCCGTTTGAACATCACAACAAACTTTCCATACATACATTTGGTCCACATGCACGTGTGTTTGTTCTCTGACCCTAGCTTTCTCATGTTTATTTTCCAATGTTGCTATATAAATGGCACACGAGACTTTTTTTTTGAAACTGAATTAGCAGACGAGTCGAACGAGACAACTCTGTGTGATTGTGGAGCCAGTAGACACGGTTCTCGCGTTCTAACCATGTGCCATGCCCGTGTAAAGTCTACCTTTGCACCAACCCCGCCAAGAGAAATGTTAAAAATAGTTACTCGCCTTGATCAATTTAAAAATTGGTGGTTCCGCGGGTTTTTCTCTTTCAATTGTACACAAGTATTATGTTTGGGCCGTGCGCGATGTTTGTTGCTCCCGCGCCACTTCAAACCCTTCATATAAATTTCAGTTGTCCCAGCTTTTCACTCCCTCCAAGTAAAATTTACTAGTGGTTGCGCCATTTCCCCAAACACCACCTAGGCCCCTCCTATACCCCGCACACCCCACACACAACTCCTCCCTCGTTCGAACCCTATCTAGCTCACCGCTGCCGCCACCCCCACCACACTTCCACAGTCAACCTCTCTTGCTCCCCCCGTGCAGGTTACCAACCCATCTCCGTACCCTCGCCGCCCTGAATTTCTTAGATGTTGCCTCCTGAACACCCCCTTCCTCACAGATCCCCATCCCCCACCGTAGACCATCACAGCCTAATCCCAGCTACGCTTCCAGGGGAGCTCGAGGAACGAATGGCCAAAAGGAGGTATATCGCGGTCTGGCCGCTGGACGATGGCGAGGTGGCCGCCGAGGTCGCCGGGGAAGCTGGCTATGATTACGAGGTGACCATCGAGGCCGCCGGGGAAGCTGCCTACGATGACGAGGTGGCCTCCGGGGAATCTGATGGCGTCAAGGCTGCAAGACAGCGGGTTCCCGTATGGATCCATATCGACGAAGCCGGCTACGACATCGAGCTCGTTGACAGTGATGGCTTCATGCGGGCTATCTCACAGGTTATGTGGCCCACCGACAACCCCTCGGGTTCAACCCCCGTCGACCTCATGCAAGGCCCAGCCGCTAATCTCTTGTGCTTTGCTCTCAAGAATTTTCCTTCCTTCATCGCCATGGAACCTCTTTTGTCATTTCTGAAGGACGCGTTCTATGGCGGTGGCTTGGCATCGTCAGCTGACAAGTTAGACCGCATCGGCTACGCTAACAAGGGCACCATATCCATCTCTTCCAAGGGGAAAGAGCCCATCCATGACAGGGAGGGAACCCTGCAGCCATGCTCTTCCAAGGCGAAGGAGCCCATCTGTGACATCTGGGAGGGCACCCTGCATCCATGCTCTTCCAAGGGGAAGGAGCACATCCTCGACAATAGGGAGCACAACTAGAATCTGTATTCTTCTAATGGGAAGGAGCCCATCTGTGACAGGTGAGGAAGCCCATGTCATGTTTAATTATTTCACTCATGCTAAATGTATGGACTCTGCAGTTGAATTTCATCAATACCCATTTCAACAGAAGTATGTGGTTCCTGTTAAACCTGGTGTAGTTAACACATCTATTTATTTCAGTTCTATCACATGTGATGTTCGGTTATACAATTTGATGTTTAAGCACTAGCTATGTTCTATGCAATTTCAACATTACACTATGAATGCCTATTTTTGGTTGCTATTAAGCCTGTTGTAGTGAGAACATGTCTTGTTTAACTGTTTTTCCTTGCTCGGTTGTTTGTAGTGGACATGTGTCCAGATTCAATTGCTACATGGTATGCCTTGTTTATTTCAGTTATTCACATTGTGAAGTTCTATATGTTCAAGTATGCACTTTCTAGTTCTATTTCATCATACTAGTTTCAACAGCCATATGTGGTTCCTGTTAAACCGGGTGTAGTTAACACCCCCACTATTTATTTCAGTTTTTTCACAATGTGAAGTTCAGTTACACAATCTCATGTTTAAGCACCAATGCACCCCAGCCCTGCCCCCATGATTTTAGCTCAAGCTCCGCCACTAGATGAGAGTAC
Source organism: Elymus sibiricus (assembly GCA_039707655.1). NCBI lineage: Eukaryota > Viridiplantae > Streptophyta > Magnoliopsida > Poales > Poaceae > Elymus > Elymus sibiricus. Next base: position 210,245,124 of record CM077665.1, on the reverse strand, counting down.
TAGATATTCTCCCCAGCTACGTTCTACGCAATTTCAACAGTACCATTATGAATGACTATATTTGGTTGTTGTTAAGCATGTTGTAGTGGGCGTATGCTTTTCCATTTTTATGTAACAATAACTAGTGTGCTTCCCAGTTTGAATGACTATATTTTGTTATTGTTAAATGTTAAGCCAATTGCATTTAACACACCTCTCCACTTCTTATTTTCTTAGCTAGCGTGCTTAAACCTGCACACTTACGCTATCATTTTGTGATCACATTGCTTACCATGCATATATTTGGTTGATGTTTAGCCTGTCATACTTAACATGCCTTTCGATGTACTTACCCAGGACAATGTTGGGAACGGTTGTTGTTTTCCATCAAGGTTAGTTTCATCACATGGCTTATATATACTCCCTCCACCCCATAGTATAAGATGTTAATACATTAAATATGTGAGTATTCTGGATGTAATAAGATCTTATATACTGGGACATGGAATACCCTACTACGTCATTGTGCAATTTCACTTTACCTTCTACTACTAACTTGTTGCTTGTAGGTACATATGTCACTGGTAAAGATCCGTGCGTTGACCCTTTTTGTGTATGGGACAATGAGAGATTCATGAACCAACATCATGTGAGGAAACTAATAAAGATTGTTAACAAAATGGGACAAAATATGCTAATTAAACTATTTCTTTACACCTTATCCAAGACAACAGTGAATGGCAGGATGGTAACTAAGAACTCTCTACCCTTCTTTTACTGTCCATAATGAATTGTTAGCTTCCAAATTTACAATGTCTGAATTTTTTTTGTTTGTAGTGGTTCCCAAAGCAGTTTACTCAAGATTACCTCTCAAGCTACATGATTAGTGGACATGCAAATGTTAAAGTATATATATCAGGACACGATGACTATCTAGATGTCCTCATCAATACAGAGAAGGATGGGCGGCCCGCCATCACAAGGGGCTGGCCTCGAGTGGTGCGTGCATTCTGCATGGAGAAGGACACAATACGGGCATTCTGCTTCACCTTGTACAGCTCCCAGAATGTCTTTTGCCACTTTCTTTACCGTATTTAATACAAGTATACAACCGAGGTTCATCATTCATTATTTGGTCCTCATGTAATTATTATTTCTTGATGTAATTCTTGAACATATGTATCTGTGAATGGAATAATGCATTGGTTGTTGAACCAATATCTATATAAGATGGATATGAAAAAAAGTTATAGACAATTTCAAATTCAAATTCTGTAGAATTTTAAATTGCGGCGATTAAATTAACGGAAAAATATGCTCTGCAGGTCATTACACCGCACACGGTTTATAAAGCAGAACGTGTGTGATATACCTCATTATTCGACACGTTTCGGAAAGAGAAACCGTGTGCGACAACGCACACAATTGTTGTCTGAAAACCATGTCTGATGTTAGACAATATCATAAATGGTTAAAGTGGCCTAAATGTTTATGATAGTATCCTTATCATACACGCTTTATAATGTTTCACTGTTTGTTATGTCGTATGCATCCTACACGATAACGACAATTCGACCGTTCGGGAATCTTGGTATATCGCAAACGACGTCGTAGGACAAAATGTGTGTGATAGTCTCCTTATCATACACGGGTTATAGTTACGAACTAGTTGTGATGCAGCGCACATCGTAAACGGTGCACCACAGAGTAGCGCATGCGATGGTAATGCGATCTCACACGAGTAGCAAAGATGGGTCGTATGGGAAATATGACATATCTCAAACGGTTGTCGGATAACTCTCATTTGTGATAGGTGCGAACATCCCATATGCTTAGTTTTGCAAAACGTTTGCGTTCATAGGTCACCATCTAGCGGTGTACTAAAAGACGGGGTCCTTAGTACCCTGACTTGTGCACCTGATGACATCGGCCTCCGGACTGGCAAGGCCCTGCAGGGCTGGATCTGGACGCCAAGCCTCTTCATACGAGGGCCCGAGCGAACCGGCAAGCCCTCCTTGCCGGAGGACTCGGCTGTTAAAGCACCCGCCAAGACCTCCGCTCGCCAAGCCATCGCTCCGCGTCGCTAGGCTGGTTGTCTACATCGCCTGGGTGTCAAGCGGACATGCGCTTAGGTGGAGCTGGCCGGGGTGCGTGGCGACCCACCAGGATTACATAAGAGCTTTAATGACACCCGTCCTATGGCATGGCAAAAGAATAAGAGGTAGCTAGGCGAATAGCACACAAGAAGAGGCAATCCTTACCGAGAGATGTCACCAGCGTGCCACCTCACGGCGCATTCAATGCGCTTGTCCCAGTCTGTCAGAGTTAGGTATTTCCCACTATCGATGTTGCCAGCGACTTGGACAGAGGGATATGCATTCTCTACTCCTTGTAAAGACCGTTTTAGCCACTGTGGTAGCCCCTTGAGTTATAAAAGGAGGTCCATGGCTACCTTTAGGAAGGTCGACACTCCGTTCATTTACACGCGTAGCGACGCTCTCTGTGCATCCTTGTCGGGTAGTGACCATACGGTACTGTGAACCCAAAAATCCACAACCACACAGCACGTAGGGTATTACAATCCGGTGGCCCGAACCTGTCTAAACCCTCGCATGTGCATGGCCCGGTGATGCTCTTTGCATTGTAGGATCTCCCTGGCCGAACCACGAAAAGGGCCTTGCCGGCCCCATAGATCGTCGTACGCCGACATCTTCGGCGCGCCAGGTAGGAGGCGCCTTCACGTGAATCTTCACCGACTCCTACGTGTCATTGTCGACAGCTTCTCCGATGACCATTCCTCCTAAGAAGACCAAGGGCGCAGTAATGCCCGCTCCATCCGCCTTCAAGATGCCCTCACAAGTGGTCGCCAGCGGCGCCGACGGAGGCGGTCCACATGTTCACCGTGCCGGCGAACGCAGCCACAACACCGCGCGAAGCTCCACGAGCTGCGATCCAGACCCCGCCATCATGGAGACACAAAACACGCCTACGGCGATCGGAGTCGATGCCACGGGAACAGCGGCTGCGGCGGCGGCTACAACTGCAGCAGCAACAGCGGCAACAACACCTCTGTCGGGATCTTCGCAAGACAACCGTGACCAGCGCCCTCAGGGTGGCTACCCTGGGCGGCGCATGGACAAGTCCTCTGCACGTCCTTCCCAAGACACGCAGGGCCGAGCTCGACAACAACCTCTTGGAGAGCATGAGCAGTGCGCGACGGGGCGGGTCAATGCTCCTCCTAGCACAGCCGAGAGTAAGAGCGCCACCGACGCTTCGCACCGCTCCATTCCCAAGACTCCGGGAGAAGCCCTGGCACAGGCCCAGCTATTGTTGAACTTCCCCCCGCGCCAGAGATAGAGGACTAGAGAGCAACCATCCAAAGCCTGCTGAGTTTTACGAACCGCGACAAGCCGGAGGTAGCAGGCCCATCGTGCGCTTGCCAAGCGGCTCCGGGGGATCCCACAACTAGACGCAACGCTGGTGGAGCGCCTACGGTGCAGTCTTCCCCTCAACAACAGCAACCGACCCGCCGGACCGACGCACGGGACGAGGCATCGTATGCCTCGACGGATCCGTGGATGAGCAAAGATCATCGCCACGTCTTCAAGGACAAGCGCAAGGAGGACGTCCGCACCACCATAGAGAGGGCGCCGACAGACGCGCCACCAATCCGATGGCCGTGCGGACCCATCCATTGATGCGCCCACGCCGGGGGCGCCCGACAGCCTGCCTTACGAGGTAGGCTGCCCGGCGTTCACCCACGAGCTGCAGCAACTCCGCTGGCCCTCCAGCAGACCCTTCAAGCCTGAGCTGCCTGACAAATATGACGGCAACATCAGTCCTTCTGAGTTCCTTGGCATCTACACCATAGCCGTGCAAGCTGCCGGGGGGCACGATGAAAGAGTGTTCGCCAACTACTCCCATTGGCACTGAAGCCTAATGTGAGGAGTTGGTTGATGAACTTGCCGGGGCGATCCATCTCCGCCTGGGCGGCTCTGTGAAACCAGTTCGTTGGCGCATACCAAGGAGGCCATAAGCTTCCAAGGCAGCCCAGAGATTTGCATGTGATTCCTAAGAGAGAAGGCAAGACCCTCCGCAAGTACATCCAGAGGTTCAGACGCGTACACCACAACATCCCAGACGTCCACCCAGCCACGGTGATTGCTGCGTTCCACACGAACGTACGCAATCGCCGGATGCGCGAAGAGATGAGCATCAACAAGGTGCGGGATGCGGCCGAGCACTATGCTCTGGTTGACAAGTGTGCATGGGCCGAGGAAGGAAGAAGGCTCCCCGGGGAGGACGCTGGCGCGGAGGTCGACTCAGATGACGACAGCGCGCCCGCCTTCACGAAAAAGGGGCGGAAGTGCAACAGGAAGCGCAAGGGAAAAGCAGTGATGGCTATCAAGGGGAATAGCAATGCTGACTCTGGCAAAAAGGCCAAGTCCGAGGGGTCCGGCAAGGATACCACGGCATGTTCCGGAGAAGATGAGGCCGTAGCCAGAGAGAAGACGAGAAGGCCATACTGCAAGATCCACCTCACCAAGAGCCACGATACCGCTGAGTGCCGCCAAGTAGAACAACTTGCTGAGAAGCAAAAGCAAGAGTACGAAAGGCATGACAAAGAGACGGGCCAAGATGGTCTGGGTGGTTCCCGCTATAAGAATGGCGGTGGCCGTGGTGGCCGCCGCGCCAAGGCCAAGCAGCACAAGGAGAAACCTGCTCGAGGCCAAGACAAGAAGTCTAATGGTGAAGACGACGATGATGACGAAGATGAAGAAGAACCTAAAGGCTAGAAGTTCCAGAAAGCTATCGATGCCATGTGCATTGACGGAGGCGCATCTTTGCACTCCTCTCATCGGCAGCTCAAGCAATGGGCCCGTGAGATCAACGCGGCAGAGCCAGCAGCAGAGGTGAGGAAGCCCCTCAAGTGGTCCAACACTCCCATCAACTTCGACGTTGAGGACCACCCTGACCGCATCACTGCCGTCGGGTGTGTGCCGTTGTTGGTTTTGCCAACAATACGCAATCTCAAGGTCATGAAGATGTTGGTCGATAGTGGGGCTGGGTTGAACTTGATCTCGCCCGACGTGATCAAGCGGCTGCAGATTCCTAACACAGATCTCAAGCCGGCGAGGTCCTTCCAAGGGGTCAACCTGAGAAAATCTCAGCCCAAGGGGAAGAACACTCTACCGGTGACATTCGGCAGCGAGCTCAACTTCAGGACAGAAAGAGTAGTCTTCGACGTCGCAAAGATGTCGCTGCCGTACAATGGGATCCTGGGCCGACCGGCGTTGGCGATGTTCACGGCAGCAACACACCATGCCTACAACACTCTCAAGATTCTAGGGCCGATGAGAGTCATCACCATCCGCGCTGACAACAAGAACGCAGTGCTCTGCGTCGACAAGCTCTTCTGGGAGGCAGTAGCAGCGTCTGCCGACGAGGCACTCGGGCGAGTCTCGTAAGGACTCCGCGAAGCGCGCTAAAAAGTGCAGCACGCCCGAGGACTTGCCTGAGACCTCTGCCGCCAGGAGCAAGAAAGATAAGGTGAGCATTCCTAAGATGAAACAAGTGGCTGTGCGGGAGAATGGCGAGGGCGGCACTTTCACCATAAGTGCCACCCTTGACAACAAATAGGAAAGCGTGCTCGTCACCATCCTATGGGAGAATGTCAATGTGTTTGCTTGGCAACCATTCGACATCCCCGGTGTTCCCACGGAGATGATTGAGCACCACCTTGTCGTTTGTCCCCATGCGCGCCCCGTCAAGCAGAAGGTCCGAAAGCAAGCTTTGGAGGGGAAAGAGTTTATTGCCAAAGAAATCAAGAAACTAGAAGCAGCAGGTCTGATCAGAGGCGTGATCCACCCAACTTGGCTGGCGAATCCTGTGGTGGTGCGCAAGGCAAATGGGAAATGGAGACTTTGCATCAAATTCAGTGATGTCAACAAGGCTTTCCCGAAGGACCTATTTCCCTTGTCGTGCATCGATCAGAAAGTGGACTCAACTGCTGGCTGCGATCTCCTATCTTTCCTCGACGCCTACTTTGGTTATCACCATATCTTCATGGCTGAGGAAGATGAAGATAAAACAGCATTCATTACTCCATGTGGCATGTACTACTTCAGGCGCATGTCGTTTGGGTTGAAGAGCGCCGAATTAACATTCACAAGAGAAGTTCAGATTGGTCTGGGGCCACAACTACACAGGAATGTGGAAGCCTAAATGGATGATATAGTAGTCAAGACCAAGAACAAGGTTGATCCAAGACCTGGAAGAAACCTTTGCGAACCTGCGCAAGATCAATTTGAAGCTTAACCCCGAGAAGTGTCTGTTTGGAGTCCCCTCCGGCAAGCTCCTCGGGTTCTTTGTATCGTAGCGCGGGATCTAAGCCAACCCCGGAAAGATTGAAGCAATCGAACAGCTAGAGGCGCCGAAGCGCATCGAGGACGTGCGTCGTCTGGCGGGTTGCGTCGCCGCCCTCAGCAGGTTCATTGCCAAGTACGCAGAGCGCGCCTTGCTGTTTTTCAAGATCCTGAAGAAGACAGGTCCAATGACATGGACCCCGAAAGCAGAGGCGGCACTGCAAGACTTCAAGAAATAGATGTCCTCAATGCCAGACCTAGTCGCGCCAAGACTGGAGGAGCCATTGCTGCTATATTTGGCGGCAACGAACCAAGTGGTTAGTGTTGCGCTGGTGGCAGAGAGGGAAGCTGAGGAGGATGAGGCAAAAACCACAGAGTCTGCGACTGGCAGGCCAGAGCCAGCCACGGCAAGCCAAGGGGCAGAACAACAAACTATGCAAAAGAAGAAAATGGTGAAGTGGCCTGTGTATTTCGTCAGCTCCCTCCTGCAGGGGGCTAGGTCGAGATACTCTAGGATGAAAAAGATGTTTTTCGGCCTCCTCATGGCCTCTCAGAAGCTGCACCATTACATCCAAGCACATCACATCACCGTTGTTAGTCGGTTCCTGCTGCAACGCATCTTGAGAAATCCAGAGCCAACTGGCAGGATCATCGAGTGGGCGTTGGAGTTGGCCAGCTTTGAATTGAGCTTCGAAAGCACGGCAACAATCCAGAGCAGATCCTTGGCAGAATTCGTAGCAGAGTGGACTCCAATGCCAGACGAAGAGATTCCAGAAACAGCCCTTCACGGCAAGGAAACACCTCAGGAATGGATCATGTACTTTGACGGAACTTTCTTGCTGCAAGGCGCCGATGCGAGAGTGCGCTAGTAGCACCCACTAGAGAGCACCTAAAGTACGCGATCCAGCGGATTACGGATAGTAGCCGATCTCGGCATCAGGAAACTGATAGTCCAAGGAGATTCACGGCTAGTTGTGCGCCAAGTGAACAAAGATTACCAGAGTCCCCTGATGGAGGCATATGTTGATGAAGTACGGAAATTGGAGGAGCACTTTGATGGGTTGCAAATGGAGCACGTCCCCTGTGCCAAGAATAGCATTGCTGATGACATGTCAAAGAGAGTTGTGCAGAAGTTTCCTATGGAACCGGGCATTTTTGTACTCCGATTGACCCAACCTTTAGTCACCCCATCAGTGCGTCAGAATAAGCAGAGAAAGGTCAATTTCGGAGACTACTTCCTGGCAGAGCCACCACTGGCCGCCAAGAAGGTTGCCAGGAATGACAAACCGCCTGTCGGGGGACACCAAGCTCCGGCAGACCCGATGGTCTTTGCCGTAGATGGTAGGGGGCCCATGGTAGAAGAAACGCCTTTAGTCCTTGTTGTCGAGCCACAGGCTCCGGCATGGGCGCAGCACATAGTCTAGTACCTCCAGACCGGAGATGTTCCCAAGGAACTAGAAGAAGCTAAAAAAGTAGCCCGAGGGTCGAGCATATACCAGTTTGTGGCCAGCACCTTATACAAAAGGAGACCGAATGGTGTGAAATTGAAGTGCATCTCCCGAGAAGAAGGATGTCAGCTGTTGGCAGAGATACACAAAGGGATCTGCGGCTCCCACATCGAGTCACAGGCCCTTGTTGGGAAAGCATTCCACCAAGGTTTCTATTGGCCGACAGCCCTTCACGACTCAATTGCAGTGGTGACAACGTGTGAAGCATGTTAGTACCACGCCAAGCAAACACGTCAACCAGCACAAGCCCTTCAGACCATACCACTCTCCTGGCTCTTTTTAGTCTGGGGGCTCGACATCATTGGTCCCTTCCCCTGTGCTACCGGGGGCTTCGAGTTCTTGTTTGTTGCAATCGACAAGTTCATGAAGTGGACCGAGGTGGAGCCGGTAAGAAAGGTAACGGCGCAGGCGGCAGTCAAGTTTCTCACAGGGATAGTTTGCCATTTCGGTGTCCCCAACAGGATCATCACCGATAACGGCACGCAATTCACCAGCAACCACTTCATGAAGTATTGCCAAGACATTGGCACCAAAGTATGCTTTGGGTTGGTTGCTCACCCCAGGAGCAACGGGCAAGTGGAAAGGGCAAATGTTGAAGTGCTGCGGGGCCTCAAGACGAAAACTCTCGACAAGCTGCACAAGCACGGAAGGCGCTGAATTGATGAACTCCCGGTGGTTCTTTGGTCGATCAGGAAGACGCCAAATCGAGCCACCGATGAGACCCCCTTCTCCCTAGTTTATGCTGCAGAAGCACACTACTGGAATCAGCTTCTTTGCCGTCTGCCATAGCAGACGGCAAAGGCATTCCTGGCGGACGGCGAAGCCTTTGCCGTCTGCCAGCAGACGGCCAACAGTCCGGCCGAATAGCTAACGGCAAAGAAGCCAAGCTCTTTGCCATCTGCTGGCAGACGGCAAAGAGCTGCAGCTGACGTCAGCTGACGTCAGGCGTCAGCTGGGCCAGCGCAGGCTCTTTGCCGTCTGCCAGCAGACGGCAAAGAGCTTGGCTTCTTTGCCGTCTGCTGGCAGACGGCAAACAGGCCAAATAGGCCAGCCCATACTGCACAGGCTGCTGCCACGTGGCCTCTTTGTCGTCTGCTAGTAGACGGCAAAGTGACTATATAGCCCCTGTTTTTACTGTTTTCTCTTATATCAATTCAGTTGCACAGAAATTCACACACATATATATATATTCAGAATCACATAATAAGGCAAACATTATGTCTAGTCCATCACATAAAATGTCTCATCCACCACATAATAAACAACACATATGCAAATAATATGCAAGCCATATGGATATGATCATCCAACACATACCAAATCAAAACATATGCAAGTCTCATCCATACATATGCAAGTTTCATTCATCTATACATACATATGCCAGTGTCAATTGTTGATCCTACAAAATCAAAACAAAATGGAAGGACAAGGACTCCATGAACGCAAGCTTCCGTGAAGTGAATCAAGTCTGCAAAATGGGAAAGAAGGAAGTTAGAAGAAGAAGAAGAAGACTAGAAGAAGAAGAAGAAAAAGAAGAAGAAGAAGACTTGTGTCATTTTTCTTCTCTTTCTTTTTCTTCTTCTTATTGCTTACTTGTGTCATTTTAGAGCTAACCTAGTTAAATAGGCCATTTTTGACCTAAATATGCTAAGTATGTCATAAATGAACTAAATAAGCTAAGTATAGGTCATTTCAGAGCTAACCTAGGTAATTATGCCATTTTTGAGCTAATTAAGCATATTAAGTCATTTTGGAGCTAAATAGGTCATTTCTTAAGCATATTATGTCATTTTTGAGCTAGCTACGCATATTGAGTCATTTTGGAGGAATAAATGCTAAGTATAGGTAACTTTAGAGCTATCCTAGGTTAAATAGGTCATTTTTGAGCTAATTAAGGTTATTATGTCATTTTTGAGCTAGCTAACCATATAAATTCATTTTTGGAGGAATAAATGCTAAGTATATGTCATTTTAGAGCTTTCCTAGGTTAAATAGGTCATTTTGGAGCTAAATAGGTGATTTCTTAAGCTAAGCTAAGTATAGGTCATTTGAGAGCTATCCGTGGTAAAATTGGTCATTTTGGAGCTAATTAAGGTTATTATGTCATTTTGTAGGAAATAATGCTAAGTAAAGGTCATTTTAGAGCTAAATATGTCATTTCTTAAGCTAAGCTAAGTATAGGTCATTTGAGAGCTATCCATGGTAAAATTGGTCATTTTGGAGCTAAGTAAGGTTATAATGTCATTTTCGAGGAAACTAAGCTAAGTATACGGCATTTTGGAGATAAATAGGTCATTTCTTAAGCTAAGTACGCATTTGTTATGCTAAACACTTGCGAAAACTTACCGTCATCACGGAGGTGTAGTTGTAGGTGTAGTTGTAGGACCGGTCGCGCCAGTGGCTGACGGAGGAGGATCGGTCGATGCTTGTCGGGAGTTATGCTGCACCAAAGATCATTTCCAATGTATCGTTAGCATGATGCAACTCAAATGTGAAGACTAGTAACTAATGACCATTCAAATGAAACTCACCGTGCCCGCCGGAGCAATGACTAGCATCGGCGGAGGGGTCGTGCCGGCCTTCTCGCACAGGGTCTGCACATTTGGTTTTGACAAGTCAGTCATATTAGATACTACTATAAGGAACATTACGTGCATGATTTGGCTAATATGCAGAAGAAACTTACCGTGAACATCTCGTATAGGGCCCGGTTAGCCATCATGTTCCGGTTCCTCTCCTCCTCCAACGCATTAGCTGTCCTGTCCTCAAGCTCCCACTCCCTCTCCGCCGCCTGCCGGTCCCTCTCCTCTAGAATCTCCTGCGTCTTCGCTCTCTCTTCCTCAATAGCAGCCTGGGTCTTCGCTCTCTCTGCCTCAATAGCAGCCTGCAACACCACTCGTTAGCATTGTAATCATCGACGGCCGCACACACAATGTAATGAAGGAAAGGTATCTGAGTCCGTATAACTAACCTTGAATTCGAGCTCCACTGGCCGTGCACGAGGCAATATCTCAGGATCGGAGCTGGTCTGGCACTTCTTGATCTGCGGGAGAGTGCTACTACAATGTATCAGTCCATCCCCAATGGCTAACGAGCCATGGGGCCTCCCGCCACCAGATATCATCACCAGCTCTGGATCAAGAGGTTGCTGGCTCGGGTTAAAGTCCGGCCCTTTCCTCGCCTTCCCCTCGTCTCTGTACCTCACAAGCTTGTGGTGGGAGGCGCGGTTGGTGAATTTATTTGGATCATCGAGATCAGACTCAGAGAATGCCTTGGCCTTCTTGTACGAGGCAGTATTGGACATGGCATAGAGGTCGAACAGCTGTGGCACTGGAGCCTTGTTCTGTCGCGCCTAAAAGAGAGGAACAGAGTATTAGTTGAGGGCTCAAGCTAGCATGAAGAATAAATTTGCATGAATCATGAAGCAAACCACATACCCAGTTTTCCCCGTACTGATGTAGGTTGACGCTGCCTAGATGGTGTGGGACACCTTTCATTTTGCCACGCTTGTCCTTTGCAGTGTCGTGGGTGGAGCGCCATTGGGGAGAGCACCACTCATCCACCAACGCCTCCCAACAGTCCATCCTATCCGCACACCATCTCGGGGGCACCTAAGTTAAGCAAGAGAAATTTGAGCGCTACGCCTACGAATCAAATCAAGGAAACTAAGTACAAGGCCTTAAGAATAGGTAATTACCTTCTTGTACTTCTCCTTACTCAGAAACTTCTCGCGGCACTTCTCTCTTTTCCTCCTAATACCAGCCGAGGCGAAGTAGTCTCGAATAGCCTGCGTCCGAGCCTCGTGCCGAAAGTTTTGAAGTAGGTGCCTGCACTCGTTGTCGATAACCCGAGCCGCGGCCTCCTCCTGTCCCTCAGCACACCTGTAGAAGGTCTGCAATAAAACAAGAAAACACGGATTAGTACAATCACTAGGGTTGCCAATCAAAGAAGGAAACACAACGTAGACGGCAAAGGAGAAATTACCCAAAACGTCTGGATCACAATGTCGGCCACCTTGTGGCACTCGACATCGCCGATCCTATGCCCCGGCGGGGCCGGGGCAGCCAAGTAGTGCTCCCAGGTCATTCCTAGCTCTGGAACCCGGCCCTCACCGGGCAACGTGACCCACCCCGGGAAGCTCTGGCGACAAATCACACCAAGTACACTGTTGGGCCTGCGGACATGAGGCTCGTATGTCCAAGACCTGTAGTATGACAAGGCCAACGCATTAGATATTCGAAGAAACGTGAAGGCAAAAGGTTAAAAAAGAGTAAATGCACTTACTTGGCCCCGTTAGGCGCAATCAACCACCTCTGGTCGGGGGTCGCTGGGGTGGGCGGGAGCTTTGTACCACCACGCTGGTAGACTTTGCGCCCCTCAACCCACTCACCCTCGCTATAGCTATCAGAAATATAGCCACCCTCAGCACGGCCACTCGACTCCGTCGAGTTCCGCTGCGACTCAGCGTGATCCCTGCTGAGCTCCGGAGTCTCGTGGGACGAAGGCTCGTCAGCCCAACGCTCGTCAGCCCGAGGCTCGTCTGCCATAGGCTCGTCGGCCCGAGGCTCGTGGACCGGAGTCCGAGACGGGTCCACCTCAGGCGGCTCCATCTCAGACGGAGCACTCCTGTGGTCGGGTGAATCAGCTGGGGGTGGCGGCGAGGAAGGCGTAGTAGCAGCCTTCCTACCTCTCCCGCCGCCACGTCCACCTCCACCAGCCTTCCCCCCCCCCCCCCGACCTCTCCCGGCCGAAGAAGAAGCGACCGCCGGTGGTGTCTGCAGACTGAGATCCAGCGCTCTCCGGAGGCTATGGGGTGGAATGGAACTACCCCTCCCACCACGCGCCGAGGTAGGAGCCTCGGAGCGCTCTCGACCCGCGCCCACCATCTGTCAACACCTGCAATGACAAAGAGTAAATGAAATTAGTACAACATAAAAAGAATGAATACCTGACATGAATAATATGTATATAATTTAAGTGTATCATCATCATGAACATAAATACATAATAAAAAATTGAATACCTAACATGAACTAATTGTCGTGGTGTCGTGGTGTCGGGGTGTCGGGGTGTCGGGGGTGTCGTGTCTGGGTGTCGGGGTGTCGGGGTGTCAGGGTGTCGGGGTGTCGTGTCGGGGTCGGGGTGTCGAGGTGTCGGGGTCGAGGGGTCGAGGGGTCAAGTGGTCGAGGGGTCGAGTGGCTGAGGGATGACACCCCGACACCACGACACCCCGACACCCAGACACGACATCCCCGACACCCCGACACCCCGACACCCGACACGACACCCCGACCCCGACACCCCGACACCCCGACCCCGACACGACACCCCGACACCCTGACACTCCGACACCCCGACACCCAGACACGACACCCCCGACACCACGACACCCCGACACCCGACACGACACCCCGACCCCGACACCCCGACAAATCATCTACACAAAGCATCTCCAAAGGAGCAACATATTCATGGCAAACATCAAGGGAAGTAGCCCTCACAATATAACAGACAGAGGACTTAGTGAAAAATCACTGTCACAGCAACATTCTGGAGCATACTTTGGAGCAAGCTACAGGGCAAGAACATGGCATACAAAGGCATGGCATTAAATTACAAGTAATGCATAGCAAAACATCCAAAGGGAGCATCTCCATATGAGCTACAGATTCATGGCAATCATCCAAGCAAGATGACAAGTTTTAAAACAGACAGTCAACACTTAGTGAAAAACTGCTAAGTGTTGCAGAAAACAGAAACTAGCGCACTTTGCAACAAGATATGATCATGCATATGAATCCTAACATGGCAACAAATGGCATGGCATCAAACTAGACATGAAGGGATACAAAACTCATGAAGAAACCTACTGCATATGACTTTTAGATTGGTGGCAAACATCAACTCAAAAACGCAAAATATAACAGTGACAGAAGCTAACAGCAACATGCCACTTTGCGACAGAGATTTGAACAACTAGATGAACTCAAACATGGATGCAACCACTACCATCGTGTAGATCATAGAGAACACTACAACTTTCGTTATTGGCACATCGCAACGGACACACAGATCGAGCGGTACATTAAGATGAACAGGGCAAAAAAATAACAGAAAAGGGGACTTAGCAGATTTTCACCTAGGGTTTCTTCTAGAACTCCGGCGAGATCCGGCGGGTTTGAGCCTCTCCGGCGAGGCACGGCGAGGCAGAGGCCGAGGGAGAGGTGGAGGAGCGCGGGGGGGCGGCTCGGTGGTGTGGCGCGGCGGCGAGGCCCTCGGGCGGCGGGGTCGAGCGGCTGGCGGGGCGGCGCGGTCGGGAGCGGCGGCGGCTCAGGAGGAGCTCGGGAGGAGCGGGCGGCGCGGCGGCGGAGGGGGAGGGGTGGGGCGGCGGCGGCGACCGGCGGCGGCGGGGCGAAATTTAAGGGGGAAAAGGGCGCGGGAGAGAAAGAGAAGAGAGAGAGGGAGCAAGAGAGAAGAGAGAGAGGAGGGGGGGTAACGGCCCGTTAGGAGTTATTTTCTTTGCAGTCTGCTAGCAGATGGCAAAGTTTCTTTGCCGTCCGCTAGCAGATGGCAAAGAGGGGGGTGGTGGCCCGTTGCAGTTAACTGGCCTCCACTGGGCCCCACCCCACCTCTTTGCCGTCTGCTAGCGGACGGCAAAGAAACTTTGCCGTTCGCTGGCAGACGGCAAAGAGATGGCTGATGGCAAACAGTGTCTTTGCCATCAGCCAGCTCTTTGCCGTCTGCTTTCACAAATGACGGCTAACAACCTCTTTGCCGTCTGCCAGCAGACGGCAAAGAGCTGGCAGATGGCAAAGTCCCTGATTCCAGTAGTGGCAGTTCTCCCCACGGAACTCACATACGGGTCACCGAGAGTGCAGGCCTCTGACAAGGACCGGCAAGAGCAAGAATGGCAAGATGATGCCACGCTCCTTGAGGAAGATCGTCTCCAGGCCGCGTTGCGTGTCGCTCGGTACTAGCAGACTTTGCACCGCTATCACAGCCGTCGGGTGCACGCCTGGAGTGTTGAGGAAGGCGACCTTGTTCTTCGACGGATTAAGTCCGCAAAGGGATCAAACAAGTTGACGCCGCAGTGGGAAGGCCCTTACCGTGTAGTACGAGTCTCCAGGCCTGACGCGGTCCGCTTGGAGACCGAGGATGGCACCTTGGTGCAAAACTCGTGGAATATCGAGCTTCTTCGCAAGTTCTACCTGTGAGGCACGCTTGTCGGGCCATCCGACAACCCCTTTTGTGCAAGTTCGCTGGCAAGGCATGTAATCCTATGTACAAAGCCACGCGATGACCCTGTGCATAGTCAATAAGGTTAAGTTTTCTACAACTCTTTGTCAAAGTACATATTTATCTTATGTATATTACAAAAGATGTTGTGATCACTTTTCACTTGCGTAAGGCACCTGTCGAACCATCTGGGTTCCCAGCCTGCTCTATTTTCTCTTCTTTCTTTCTCAAAAAGGAAAAGGTGCCCCCGCATGCAAGTCTTCCCGGGGGGGAGAGGAGGTACGGACACCTACAAAGGCGTTCAAGGACGATCGCCTTGCGGCAAGAAACGCAACGAGAAAAAGATAAGTTGCAAAAACTTTTTGAAACTTTTGAGTCTTCCCTTTGATAGGTTGGTACTTGTGCGAGAAAACCTCCATGCTAGGGGCCCCTGTTGGAATCGTGGTGGGCTTAGGTGTTGGAAGCATGCCCTACATCTTAAGTAGTCGTGGCAAAAACGACGGGATGGCCTTGCCGGGAGCTGCATCAGCGGAAGGGTGCTCGGGATTTATCCTTAGAAGCGCCGTGGTGGAAATTTGCACACCGGCCAGCATCGAAAATCAAGAAAATGCACGTGCACAGTCTGGTCATGTAAAGGGAAACGGACGTTCATAGAAAAATGATGAAGCTCTAATGTTTTAGAGATACCAAACATTTTCTCTTCATTTCCTCGCAGGGTTACATCAGGTGCGATTTAAACACAAAAGGAGATCTGCCACTATGATGTGGCGATTGATCCGAAAACGAGGTCTCATGGATGGAGCCTCGCGCCTGCATCAATCCTAAGCCCTAACTACAGCACCATGCGCGTCTAGTCAGAGTCCTCCTGCTTGATGCCGAAGTTGCTGTCATCGTCATCGCTGTCGCTGGAGGAGTCGTAGTTGCTATCTCTCGAGCTCTCCGCGCAGCACTCCAGGCGGACGCCGGACACCCCAAAGATCTTCACGAAGAGGGTGGCGGAGCCATTGAACTTGAAGTGGAGGATATTCTCGGGTCCCAAACCACGGGAGCAGGCAAACGACTTCCACCCCCGCGTCAGGAACATGGCGCTCCCGGCGGAGAGGTCGACACCCACCCAAGCGGGCCCGTTGCAGCAGCCATCCGCCCTACCCTCCATGGACCGCGCGAAAGGGTCGGGGAGGCAGAGCCAGCTCCGCTGTTAGCGAGGGATCGCCACGACAAACTCCTGCACCTCCTCCTCGGCATGGATCCCCGTATGGGGCTGCGGGAGGGTGCAATGCCGCGGCCACCGTGGGTGGACGAAGCCCTTCCCCCACGGCCCCGGGACATCGCCCTTCCGTGGCCCCTGGACGCCGTCCTTCCACGGGAACTTGAGCCAGCCCCCGCCGTCATCACCACGATCCACATCGGGCTCTGGGGTTCCCCTCGCAATAGCACCAAAGCCCCTCGCCATATCGAAAATGGTGCGCTGGAGAAGATGGCGTAGGAAGAAGGGAGAAGGCACTGGACGGTGTGCTAGAGCAGAAGGGCACGGATGAGCAGCACTCTGCCTCAACCCCCTCCCAATTTATAGGAACGGGGAAGAGGAGGGGTTGGCTCTTCGCGACCCGGGACGAGCGCGCACTGGCACGCAGCCAGCGCTAGCGGCCGCCCCTCCTAACCAATGCCAGACCCCGTGCATGACACGCGTCACGCGGGGTGCAGTAAAAGAGGGGAAGACAGGGGAAAGGGAAAAGGTGCTCAAGCGTCATGGAACGGTTCGAAGACTGACTGCTCAGTGACGAACGTGTTGCCTGGGCGACCGCCTCTCTCCCTCAATGTCAAGCTTCGTGTGGGAATCCACTACGCGGTTTCTGTAAGCGCGACTCCTCGAAGAAAACGCCTCGCTCCACCGTTCCCACGATCCTCTGTCAATGCACATCGTGGGCGAAGCAGAAAATCAACACAACCGCAGGTAATTGCGGCCGCGTGTGCCTGTGCACTGTTTTTGGGCCTAGCCCAACAAACGTCGCGGACGCAAGTGTGGCCCAAGCCTGGGGGCTCCTGTTGGTGTACTAAAAGACGGGGCCCTTAGTACCCTAACTTGTGCACCATACGACAGCGGCCTCCGGACTGGCAAGGCCCTGCCCGGCTGGATCTGGAAGCCAAGCCTCTTCATACGAGGGCCCAAGCGAACCGGCAAGCCCTCCTTGTCAGAGGACTCGACTATTAAAGCACCCACCAAGACCTCTGCCCACCAAGCCATCGCTCCGCGTCGCCAGGCTTGTTGTCTACATCGCCTGGGTGTCGAGCAGACAGGCGCTTAGGTGGAGCTAGTCGGGGTGCGTGGCGACCCACCAGGATTACAACAGAGCTTGAATGACACCCATTCTACGGCGTGGCAAAAGAATAAGAGGTGGCTGGGCGAACGACACAGAAGGATAGGCAATCCTTGCTGGGAGACGTTGCCAACGCGCCACCTCACGGTGCATTCAATGCGCCTGACCTAGTCCGTCTGAGTTAGGTATTTCCCACTATCGCTGTTGCCGGCAATTTGGGTAGAGGGATATGCATTCTTTACTCTGTGTAAAGACTGTTTTAGCCACTGTGGTAGCCCCTTGAGTTATAAAAGGAGGTCCATGGCTCTCTTTAGAAAGGTCGACACTTCGTTCATTTACACGCGTAGCGACGATCTCCGTGCATCCTTGCCGGTTAGCGATGCTCCTGTACTGTTAACCCAATAATCCACAACCACACAGGTTGTAGGGTATTACTCTCCGGTGGTCCGAACCTATCTAAACCCTCGCACGTGCATGGCCCGGTGATGCTCTTTGCATCGTAGGATCTCCCTTGCCGAACCACGAAAGGGACCTTGCCGGCCCCATAGATCGTTGTACGCCAACACCATCGTCGACAATTTTTTCGTGTCGTGTGGGATGGACCCCCCTATCGCCCACTCAGGCTAGGCAACGGTTTAAATCTACGTCGCGGAAAGGGGTTAAAAACCGTTAGTATAGCACGTCAATGCACCAATGAAAAGAGAGATCTATATGGTTCTGCTCATCGAAAGAATCACGGTCTCAAAGTTGTTGTTGAATCCTCCTAAGAAGAAAAATGTTGAAGAAGATTCAGATGACCCGGAAAGGATCAGCAAGAATTTTGCATTAATCATGAAAAGATTCCAGCGCTTCTGAAAGAAAAACCAGTTTCGGAAGAAAGGCTCCAATATTTCTGGCAACTAGAAATCTTCGTCAAAACCCACTTGAGATTACACATGTTTTAAGTGCAAGAAACCAGGACACTTTTGTCACGTCCAAAATGCGGTACTATCCTCGCGACGGCTCGAGGGCCTCGATAAGGATAGAAGCACATTTTGGGTTGCTTTGCAAGAATGGAAATCGTCACAATACATGTACAGAAGAGATGAGCATATGGAGGTTGCTTACACTCGCCACATGCTACAACATAAATATGTCAACTCATCAATACATTACAATCATCGTACATAAGAACAGGATCTGTCTGCAGATGAAATCAAGCAAAAAAGAAGATCACGTCCACCCTTGCTAATCCGAGGCTTCTGACCTGGAACCCATCCTATGATCGATGAAGAAGAAGAAGAACTCCAAATAGAACAATCATCGTGCTCACGTCAAATCATCGGAATACATGTACCTGCATCTGTTGTTGTAGGAATATGTGAGTCACGGGGACACAACAATTTCATTACCAAGGGTATCAAGACTAACAAAGCTTAATGGGTGAGGTATGGTTAAGTGGTGAGGTTGCAGCAGCACTAAGCATTTTATATCTGGCTAACTTACGAGTACAAGAATAATAAGAGCGAGCTACGCATAAACGGACATGAACTATTAATGATCAAGAAGTGATCCTGAACACCTACCTACGAGTCAAACATACCTCATGATACATCTCCAACGTATCAATAATTTATGAAGTATGCATTCCATATTTCCCTATGTTTACAATACTTTTATATGGTTTTGATGCACATTATATGATTTATTTAGAACTAACCTCGACTGACATTGTTTTCAACAGAATTACCGTGGTGTTGTTTTTGTGCAGAAAATAAAAGTTCTCGGAATCGCCCGAAACTTTTTTATGAGTTTTTCTAGAGAATATAAGAAATACCAGAGCAAAGAACTACCAAAGGGGAGCCACCTATGGGCTGAAAGCCAACAGGGCGCGCCCACCCCTCCCCTGGGCGCGCCCTGTTAACTTGTGGGGCCCACGTGGCTCCGGCTGGCGTGATTCCAACGCTGAAAAATCATATATATATATATATATATATATATATATATACCTTCAAAAAATAACCTAGAACTCCCGCTCTGCCGCCGCAACTCTCTGTATCGAAGAAAACCCCAGCTAGAGCCTTTTCGGTACCCTGTCGGAGGGGGAAATCATCATCGATGGCCATCTTCATCATCCCGGTGGAGGCCATGATGAGGAGGGAGTAGTTCACCCTCGGGGGTGAGGGTATATATGTACCAGTAGCTATGTGTTCAATCTCTCTCTCTCATGTTCTTGAGATGGCATGATCTTGATGTATCACGGGCTTTGTTAATATAGTTGGATCATATTGTGCTTGTCCCTTGCTATCTTGTTGTGATGAATTGAATCTTTCCCTTTGAGATTTTGTTATGTCGGATTGAATATTAGATTTGAGATCACTTGATGTATGTCTTGGTACTCAACTTGCGGATTCCCGTGGTGACAATGGGGTAATCTATGCATAGGGGTTGATACACGTTCTTGTCCTACCTTCTCCGATAGAAATTTTGGGGTACTCTTTGAAGTTCTTTGTTTTGGATTGAATATGATGAATCTGAAATTGTTTGATGCATGTCGAATAATTAACCCACAGATACTTGTGGTGACATTGGAGTATCTAGGTGACATTAGGGTTGATTGATATGTATCATTGGTGTTATTTTAGTACGAACTCTAGGGCTGTTTGTGACACCTATAGGAATAGCCCAATAGATCGATCGGAAACGGTAACTTTGAGGTGGTTCTACTACCTACAAAAATTTCATCTCATGTTCTCCGCTAGATATGAACTTTGGAGTGATTCTTTGTTGCTCGTTGAGGGATGATCATATGATTCTATTATGTTAGCATTGTTGAGAAATTGCACTAGTGAAAGTATGAACCCTAGGCCTTATCTCCAAGCATTTATACAACATTTTGCTTTCTATTTGCTACTTGCTACCTTGCTGTTTTATATTTTGAGATTACAAAAACCTATATCTACTATCCATATTCCACTTGTATCACCATCTCTTTGCCGAACTAGTTCACCTATACAATTTTCCATTGTATTGGGTGTGTTGGGGACACAAGAGATTTCTTGTATTTGATTGTAGGGTTGTTTGAGAGAGACCATCTTCAACCTACACCTCCCATGGATTGATAAACCTTAGGTCATCCACTTGAGGGAAAATTGCTATTGTCCTACAAAACTCTACGCTTGAGGCCCAACAGAGTCTACAAGAATAAAGTTGTGTAGTAGACATCAAGCTATTTTCTGGCGCCGTTGCCGGGGAGGTGAGTGCTTGAAGGTATATCTTTAGATCTTGCAATAAAATCTTTTATTTTCTTGTTTATCACTAGTTTGGTTTATAAAAGAAAACTACAAAAAAATTGAATTGATGTTGCATCAAGTTCTTTACCTTTATGATGTTTTTCTTAAAAATGATGGATCGGAAAATTGTGCCAAAGTGTTAGAAGAAGAGTTCAATAAAATATTTGGCATTAAATCCTTGAATGACGAGCATCATAGCAATATTGTTAGTATGAACTCTCTGAATATACATGATGCTAATGATGATTTCACTAGTAATGATAAAAAGATTTCCTATAAGCATGTCAATTTTTGTGGAGTGAATAAAATTTCTGAAGACATGACATATAGGGATGATAGATTTTGTAAGAAGCATAAACATGGTAAAACCAATTGGTGGCTTAAAGTGATACATGAATTTGCCATAAGATTATGATCTCTTCATCCCATTACTTGTGAACTTTGCAATAGGGTTGGTCATCTTAATTTCCAGTGCATGCATTTCTCATGATCAAACTGTTTCCAAATATTATGATAATTTGATCTCCGGTGAACTGTATAATAAACTTTGTTTGTTTTTTGGGTGTGAAGAATTGTCACATAAAAATGATTTGTTTGATATATTCCTTATCACTAATGATCATGAAACTAACCTACAGGAAATCTATATGTTTTGCATAGTAAATTGCAATGAGAATGCTTATATTTCAAACTATAGAAAGAAGGGAAAGCAATAAAATATAAAAGGTATACTAATGAAAGGGTAAAGGTTTCCCAATACCCTCCTATTGTTTCTCATAATGAATCAGGTTGCAAGGAGGAGCTTCCCACCTCTTCAAGAAGAAGCTCAGATAAATTACTTAAACCCACACATAAGGTGGTGAAGAAGAAGAAGAAAAGAAGGAAAAGTAGAGGTAAAAAGGTATCTCTCCCAAATAATGTTGCTCCTATAATCGTTGAAATGAATCCGAAAGTAGTGTGGACGATGATACACTTGATGCCTACTACTTGTTGTGATGAGGATGATTGGGAAGATAATGATACTCCTTATAATATTGAAAATCTTTTTGGCACTAACTTGGGAAATTATGATGATAATAATTGTTATACTATTGGTGCCATTCATGCTATTGATGATTATGCTAATGATATGAAAACCTACAAGCTTGGGGTGCTATGATTGATGAAAATGACATGTTTGAGAATTTATTTGCTGAAAATAATGTTTATCCCAAGCTTGGGGATGCAACGTTATATGAAGATAATCTTTTTAGTTCCCATACTTTCAATGATCAAATTTGTTATGATGATTACATGCCTCCTGTTTATGATGATTGCAATTCTTATGAAAGTGGGTTTGGAAGAGTGTCAACTTTAGATGATTATTATCCCACTATTTCGGAGGGTGTTGAATCTTATTATAATGATAAAAGTGGATTTGGAGAGGTGATGACTTTATTTAGTAATGATTCAATTATCTTGGAAGAGGTTTCAATTGATTATGATGAGAACCAAGTTGCTACTTATGATAATTATTGTGATGATACTTATGTTATTAAAAGTAGTGATGATTATTATTATAAAACTTGTCACAATTATGAATACCCTTTTTCTGAACATTATTCTTTCAATGTGGAAACAATTTATAGCATTCGAGTCCCCTATGATACTCCCACTATTATGTATGAGAAGATTGCTTGTGGGGAGAGTAATAAATTTTCTATGCTTGTGGATCATGAAAAGAATATTTTATGTGATAGTTATATTGTTGAATTCCTTCATGATGCTACGTAAATTATTTGCTAGGTTAAACCACTTCCTATGCAAATTATTTTTAGTCATGCTTGTTTTGCCTTCCTATGCAAGTTGATTCTTGCTACAACAAATTTTTTGCTTGCAAAATCCCTATGCATAGGAAGTGGTTTAGACTTAAATGTGCTTTTCATATGCTTCATGATGCTCCCATTGTGTTTTAATTCTTTACTTTTATGTGAGCCTCATAGAAATCATCATGCCTAGCTAAAAAGGCTTTGAAGAAAAGTGTTTGTTGGGAGATAAACCAATATTTATAATTTCCATTTTTGTGTGTTCACATGATTAAGCTACTTTAGTAATCATGTTTTGTGTCTTTTATTTCAATAAAGTGCCAAGTAAAGCATTTGGGATAGTGTGGATACTTGTTAGTTTGATTATGTGCAAAAATAGAAACTTTTACGTCCAGTGCAGAATTTCTCTGATTATACTGGAGATTCAAAAAATTCTGCAATTTTTACACAGTTTTCTACGCAAATTCTTTGCATTGTCCAAATTTTACAGATTATTTAGAGATAGGGAAATATGGATTTCATTCAGATCTTCACAGACTGTTCAGTTTTTGACAAGTTCTGTTTTGCATGCATAGTTTCCTTGTTTTAGTGTTTCCATAGCTTATATTTAGTGGTATAAATTATGGGAATAATAGAATATAGTAGGTATTATGTGAGAACAAGTATGAATCTTGTCTTAACAGTACCTGAGTGAATGATGTATCTTTACTACACTAACCCATCTCACGAAGTTCCGTTAAGTTCTCTGTGTTTGAAGTTTTCAAGTTTTGGGTGAGACAACGATATTAGGAGAATAAGGAGTGGTAAGACCCTAAGCTTGGGGATGCACAAGGCACCCCAAGTTAATATTCAAGTAACACTCAAGTGTCTAAGCTTGGGGATGCCCCGGAAGGCATCCCCTCTTTCGTCTTCAACACTATCGATATAACTTACTTAGAGCTATATTCTTATTCGTATCATAATATTAGATTTGCTTCGAGCATCATTTCATTTTGTTGAAATTTTCTTGCTGTTATTTATAATTTTGTTTTTCAATAAAAAGTTCCAAGAATTGCCTTTCAGGATGCTTGAATTACATGTTTGATGTGTGCTGTGTAAAAACAGAAACTTTTTCTGTAGTGTTTGAATTTTCATATTTTACTGGAACGTGGAAAGTTTCTGGAATTTTTACACAGTATTTTCATATAAATTATTTATCATGTCCTAAATGTTCATAATTTTTGGAGATACATAAGTACATTGTTTTAAAAAATGCTACAGGCTGTTCTGTTTGGACAGATTGCTGTCATAGTTTTGTTATCTACTTATCCTAGAGTTTTCATGGCTTATATTGGTAGACATAAATTGTGGAAATGATAGTATATAGTACCTAATGTTTGAAAATTATTATGCAACTTGTCTTGGAAGTACAATAAGTGTGGATTTATTCTTATGTGTACTAACCTATCTCACGAGTTCTTTTCAAGTTTTGTGTGGATGTAGTTTTTGAGACCTAGGCGAAGCCGTGATATGAGGGGTATTGATAAGACACAAAATCTCAAGCTTGGGGATGACCAAGGAACCCCAAGTTAATATTACAAGAATTCTCAAGCATCTAAGCTTGGGATGCTACGCATCCCACCTCTTTTCGTCAAGAATTATCGTTTAGCCTATGTTGAGACTAAGTTTTTATTCGTTCACATGATGCGTGCTATTCTTGGAGTATATTTTTGTTTTGATTGCTGTTTGAATAAAATACTTATATATGAATGTCTTTATTGAGAGAGAGTCCTCACATAGCTACTTAATTGTCTAACTACTCATTGTTCTTCACTTATATCTTTTTGAGAGTAGTTTGATGTTCACTCTTGTGCTTCACGTATATCCAAAGAGAAAATATTGAATGAAGTGAATGTCGTAAATATGAAATTATATATGCTTAATATTATTGTCCCATGGGGATTAGTGATTTCACATACTAAGAGTGTAAGCAATAAAATTTATTGGAAGTTAGCAAACATAGCATTGGTCAATTGAACAATTCATGAAAGAAAATTGAAAGAAGAGAGATTCCACATATAAATATACTGTCTTGGACATCTTCTATGATTGTGAGCCCCCATTAATTATTTTCAAACTTGAGCAAGAAGTTGATGTTGGAAAACGAAGACAATGTAATGGTTATATTTGTTTATATTCACATAGAAGTTATATTGTCATGGATCCTCTAACATGTGGTGCTTAGAATCTTTTGCTAGCCAAAAATTCATACTAAGTAAAGATACTACTTGTGCATCCAAAAACCCTTAAACCAAGTTTCTTGCCATGAAAGTCCACCATATCTACCTATGGATTGAATAAAATCCTTCAAGTAAGTTGTCATCGGTGCAAAAAGCAATAAAAATTGTTCCTAAATATGTATGATCTTTTATTGGAAGGGAAAATAACCTTTGTACGAACTTGTGATAGTGAAGAAATAAAAGCGACGGACTGCATAATAAAGGTTGCTATCACCAGGGGCAATATAAAGTGACGTTCCTTTCCATTAAGAGTTTGAAGATCCAAAAAATAAAAAGCATATGATAACCTCTGCTTCCCTCTGCGACGGGCCTATCTTTACTTTTATGCATTTACTTTTCTATATTACTTTTATGCAAGAGTCAATCATGCTCATCCCTATTCCAATCTGTTAATTCTTTAGTTGGCAAGCATCATGTGGTGGGGAAAGATCCAGGCACATATATCCAGTTGGATATAGGTGATCGTGATTCATTATTGTTGACATTATCCCTGGGATAAATAAGTTGTGAGGCAGAACATTAAGCCCATATCTTCCTATGTGTTTGATTCAAACTACTTGTTCTGAAAATATGCTTTGAGTGTCAGCAATCATGGAAGACTAAATCATAGTTGAGTATGTGGAATTTGCTAAATCAAAGCTCTTACATAGACCCTTCCTAACAATAAGATGAATTGTAATTGTTTGATGACTGAAAACATAGTTTGTTGGTTTTTAAGAAAGTTTATGGTCTATACTTTAACATGTGAATAGCTTGCTACTTGATCATGAGGGGTTTTATGAGAAAAAGTTGCTGGTTATCATGCTAGAAAGGTGACTGAAATTATCAATGATCAAAACTATTCACTATGCTAGCATTAGCACTTCCTAAATTACTTCTTTTATCATTTACCTACTCGAGGACGAGTAGGAATGAAGCTTGGGGATGCTGATATGTCTCCAACGTATCGATAATTTAGGAAGTATTCATGCCATATTTGCCTATGTTTAAAATACTTTTATATGGTTTTGATGCACTTTATATGATTTATTTAGAACTAACCCGGAATGACGCTCTTTTCAGCAGAATTACTGTGGTGTTGTTTTTGTGTAGAAAATAAAAGTTCTCGGAATCGCCCGAAACTTTTTTATGATTTTTTCTGGAGAAAATAAGAAATACCGGAGCGAAGTACCGCCGAAGGGGAGCCACCCGTGGGCCACAAGCCAACAGGGCGCGCCCACCCCCTGGGCGTGTCCTGTTAGGTTGAGGGGACCACGTGGCTCCGACTGGCGTGATTCCAACGCTGAAAAATCCTATATATATATACATATAAACCTTCAGAAATTAACCTAGAACTCCCGCTATGCCTCCGCAACTCTTTGTATCAAAGAAAAACCCATCTGGAGCCTTTCTGGTATAGGGGTTGATACACGTTCTTGTCCTACCTTCTCCGATAGAAATTTTGGTGTACTCTATGAAGTTCTTTGTGTTGGATTGAATATGATGAATCTGAAATTGTTTGACGCATGTTGAATAATTAACCCACGGGTACTTGTGGTGACATTGGAGTATCTAGGTGACATTAGGGTCTATTGATATGTATCATTTATGTTATTTTAGTACGAACTCTAGGGTTGTTTGTGACACCTATAGGAATAGCCCAATAGATCGATCGAAAGGGGTAACTTTGAGGTGGTTCTACTACCTACAACAATTTCATCTCATGTTCTCCGCTAGATATGAACTTTGGAGTGATTCTTTGTTGCACGTTGAGGGATCATCATATGATTCTATTATGTGAGCATTGTTGAGAGATTGCACGAGTGAAAGTATGAACCCTAGGCCTTATCTCCAAGCATTTATGCAACGTTTTGCTCGCTATTTGCTACTTGCTACCTTGCTGATTTTATATTTTCAGATTACAAAAACCTATATCTACTATCCATATTGCACTGGTATCACCATCTCTTCACTGAACTAGTGCACCTATACAATTTGTCTTTGTATTGGGTGTTTTGGGGACACACGAGATTTTTTTTATTTTATTGCAGGGTTGTTTGAGAGACACCATCTTCATTCTACACCTCCCACGGATTGGTAAACCTTAGGTCCTCCACTTGAGGGAAATTTTCTACTGTCCTACAAAACTCTTTGCTTGGAGGCCCAACAGAGTCTACAATAATAAAGTTGTGTAGTAGAGATCACCCCACTATGTTCTGTTCTTGGTTCAAATCTCACAAGAAGAGATGGTCACGGTTACGCACACGGTTGGTGTATTTTAAATTGGCTTTACTTCAAGTTTTCTATTACCATGTAATATATAATTTCCAAGTTGCCACATAATCGCGGGCACGGCTCTCAAAAAGATATAATCCTGCAGAGGGGTGCTCCAACTCATCCATCACAAACTAGCCACAAGTTGTGGTGGAAAACCTCAACCGCGGGATAACCCGTAGTATCCTCAGAATCCCGGTGCACAAAACGTTCATTAATGGTAAAACAAATCCAGCAAGACTACCCGACATGTCGACAAACCCAATAGGAGCCGCGTATCTCATTCTCAGGACACGACCAGATGGGTCTACCTATGGGTTATACCAATCCCCGAGTTTCCTCGTGGCGGCCCCGCAGGCAGCCCGTTTGGGACAAATAACATCAGCACTGCCCCCTGTATAATGTTAAATTAAATCCACGGGTTCATGACGCCCTATGCATTAATAAAGGTGTTCAATATTATTATTTTGGCAAACTTTAGAACCAATGTTGGGCCTTCCCGGGAGATTTTTATCCCAAAACAAAAATCATGGGCGTCCCCATAATAACCCCAAGCATGTTAGGAGTTCTCAATATGGAACATAACACCGGTACTCGGAACTAGGGCAGCAAGAGTGGAAAAAACACCAGGAAAAAGGCCGAGCGTTCCAACCTTTACCAGGTGTATAGATGCATTAATTAAATAGGAAGAATAACGTGATATCCCAAGATATCCATGTTTCCACATGGAACAACCTGCACCTGCAACTAGCAACGCTATAACAGGAGTTGAGAAATCGGTAACATAGCCAAACAACGGTTTGCTGGGAAGTGGAGGATTAGAGGCTTGTCGTGGCATTCTTGGGAGGCTTGACAAACAGGTGGTAGGTAGCAAGACATAGCGATAGAATCGAGACAACTAGCATAGCAATGATAGTAGTGGTATTCAGGGTAATGATCATCTTGCCTGAGATCCCGCTTGGAAGAAGAATGAATCTGTGAAGTAGATGAACGAGCGTAGTCGAACGAATGCTCACACTCCGAATTAGTTTTGGAACTCTAGCAAGGAGAAGCAATCTGGAAACAAACACAAGACATGGTAAACACCACAACATATCATGGCATGATGCACATTCAAATATGATGCATGTCCATTTAAACATGCTTGGCATGGCAAAGCACAACAATTAAATAGTACACCTTAAGTGAAGCTCAAGAAACTCCACATTTGAATTATTTAGTTTGCTCTCGTTTAGGTACACAACAAGTTTAAATGTTATTTATCATGGAAAGAGGTGAAGCATAATTAAACTATCCATCTAGGCATTTTAAATGAGGTCAGAAACAAAATATAGCATTTCCGAAACGACCCCATATGCAAAGTATGAATTTCGTCCAGATCTTTACTAAACATATTTAATATTTATTAAACAGGAAAACGAAATGAACCATGTGATTCTACATGTCATTCTAGGCCATTTACATATAAAGATCATTTAAAATGGAGCTACGGCCTAAAAGATATGACCAACACACGATAAATATGTCATGAATGCAAAATGCATGCAAACAACAACCACAAACATTTTGAATCATGGACCAAACATGATATTATGAAACTACATGAAATTCTAGGCAAGTTTCATGTACAACATATTCAAAACGGAGCCACAGTTCAACAATAACAACCAAGACAAGTTTTAGTTATAATCTGTCCAAAACAACAACGTAGCACTTTGCAACCATCAAACAACAAGGTACAAGAACCTAAAATGCACACACAAGACATGGGGCAGTAGTATGTTATATGCACTTCATTTCATCAAGAGGAATCATGGTGAAAAGAGTCATGGATTAATTGCTAGGATACTGACGACATGACTAGAAAACATAGCATTTAGGGACTTAGTGAAAATAACAGATTTTCACAAACAAAATTAACAAGAAGGCATATTCACAGCAAGAAATATATATCTGCTACAGAACTTTTCATGGTATGAAAATGTACAACATGGTAGTTGACATAATGGACTTCATTTCATTCCACATGAGAATGATCAAAAGATGCATAGAGTCATGGCTAGCATCCACACAAAAAGGCAAGATGAAACAAACAGATTGTCAAACTTTGTGAAAATCACAGGGTGTATATGAGCAGCAGTTTTAACAAGTAGGCATGTTTGATAGCAGAAATAAATATGATGCAGAACCTATTCATGGCAGCTAATGGCACAACATGATATTCCACAACATGCTTACAAAAAACTCCAAGTTAGCAACATGAAAGGGGCAATAGATCAATGGCTATTCACAAGACAAAATAACAAGTTGCATAACAGTTTTTGGACTTAGAAATATTTTGACACCTCAAATCAGTAACATTATGTAGGCATGTTTGCAAGGGGAAAACAGTAGTATAACAAGCATTTCTAGGCATGGCAAAAGTACTAGCAGCAAGTAGACATGACATATTTCAAATTACTCCATTGGCACAAGTACAAAGGAAACATGGATTTGATGCAATCGTCAAGCAAAGTTTGCTTAAAATAACAGTTAGTAGTTTATCCACAAAGCACTTTTGCATCAGAGATTTAAGCTTGTAGATGAATCCTAATATGCATGCAAATGCATCCAACATGTAGAGCATGAAATGTAGATGATTTTTCATATATAACACATACTAATGCGATGAACAGGTTAAAAGTTTCAAGCTCCACAAAATGACTATATGCTAAATTCGCGGACGAAAAGGAATTGGTCATTTCTAGCATTGTTCATAGGATAGGCTAACTAGTGAATGGTTCACACGATAGACTTCATTGTATGTGCACCGAATAGATTAAACGATGAACATTCGCGGGATACCGGGCTCTCACCAGCGGGCCATTGGGCCGGAAGCAAAGCGAGCCGACGGAGGTGGGCCAAGGCCCACGGGTGCTGCAGGGGCAGCGGGCCACATGGCGGTGCACGGAGGTCATCCTTCTCCTCACTCGTTCCCGAGCAGGAGGCAGGGCAGCGGCGAGGCGACGCCTGGGGCACGCATGCGAGGAGAGAAGGCCGTGGATGGCCGAATCAGGTTGATCCCGATCCATTCAGGCCAGATCCGCGGTGGGAGGCGAGGGAAGGCAGTGAGCGACACGTCCATGGCGTCAAGGAGAGAGACAGGGGAGGGTGAGAAGAGGAGAAAGAGGGAAGGAGAAAGGAGGATAAGAGAGGGAGGCGAGGCGCGGGCCTGCTTCGGCGGCGTTGACGGCACTCCGGAGAGCGGAGGGGCTCGAGCTCGGGGTGGCTGCGGGTTGCTTGTTGCGCGTGGGGCGCGGGCAGCGCTTGCGGGTCGCGGCAGCGGCGGAACGGGCCCGGGTGGGGCTGATTCGGGCCCCGCGGGCCTTGTGCGGGAGGAGAGAGACAGCGATGGCTGGACACTGATGGCCCATGGAAATCGAGGCATGGGGGTAGGGTTTTCCCAAATAGGAGGGTGATGTCTACTACACAACTTTATTCTTGTAGACTCCGTTGGGCCTCCAAGTGCAGAGTATCGCAGGACAGTAGAAATTTTCCCTCAAGTGGATGACCTAAGGTTTATCAATCCGTGGAAGGTGTAGGATGAAGATGGTCTCTCTCAAACAACCCTGCAATCAAATACAAGAAATCTCTTGTGTCCCCAACACACCCAATACAATGGCAAATTGTATAGGTGCACTAGTTCGGCGAAGACATGGTGATACAAGTGCAATATGGATGGTAGATATAGGTTTTTGTAATCTGGAAATATAAAAACAGCAAGATAAAAAGTAGTAAACAGCAAGCAAAACAGTATAACAATGCTTGGAAATAAGGCCTAGGGTACATACTTTCACTAGTGCAATCTCTCAACAATGCTAACATAATAGAATCATATGATCATACCTCAATGTGCAACAAACAATCACTCCAAAGTTCGTAAGTAGCAGAGAACATAAGATGAAATTGTTGTAGGTAGTAAGCACCACCTCAAAGTTACCCTTTGCGATCAATCTATTGGGCTATTCCTATCGATGTCACTATAATCCCTAGAGTTCGTACTTAAATAACACCAATGACACATATCATTCGACCCTAGTGTCACCTAGATACTCCAATGTCACCTCAAGTATCCATGGGTTAATTATTCGACACACATCAAGCAATTTCAGATTCATCATATTCAATCCAACACAAAGAACTTCAAAGAGTACGCCAACATTTCTATCGGAGAAGGTAAGACAAGATCGTATATCCCTATGAATAGAATACCCCATTGTCACCACGGGAATCCGCAAGTTGTGTACCAAGACATATAATCCTGCAGAGGGGTGCTCCAACTCATCCATCACAAACTAGCCACAAGTTGTGGTGGAAAACCTCAACCGCGGGATAACCCGTAGTATCCTCAGAATCCCGGTGCACAAAACGTTCATTAATGGTAAAACAAATCCAGCAAGACTGCCCGACATGTCGACAAACCCAATAGGAGCCGCGTATCTCATTCTCAGGACACGACCAGATGGGTCTACCTATGGGTTATACCAATCCTCGAGTTTCCTCGTGGCGGCCCCGCAGGCAGCCCGTTTGGGACAAATAACATCAGCACTGCCCCCTGTATAATGTTAAATTAAATCCACGGGTTCATGACGCCCTATGCATTAATAAAGGTGTTCAATATTATTATTTTAGCAAACTTTAGAACCAATGTTGGGCCTTCCCGGAAGATTTTTATCCCAAAACAAAAATCATGGGCGTCCCCATAATAACCCCAAGCATGTTAGGAGTTCTCAATATGGAACATAACACCGGTACTCGGAACTAGGGCAGCAAGAGTGGAAAAAACACCAGGAAAAAGGCCGAGCGTTCCAACCTTTACCAGGTGTATAGATGCATTAATTAAATAGGAAGAATAACGTGATATCCCAAGATATCCATGTTTCCACATGGAACAACCTGCACCTGCAACTAGCAACGCTATAACAGGAGTTGAGAAATCGGTAACATAGCCAAACAACGGTTTGCTGGGAAGTGGAGGATTAGAGGCTTGTCGTGGCATTCTTGGGAGGCTTGACAAATAGGTGGTAGGTAGCAAGACATAGCGATAGAATCGAGACAACTAGCATAGCAATGATAGTAGTGGTATTCAGGGTAATGATCATCTTGCCTGAGATCCCGCTTGGAAGAAGAATGAATCTGTGAAGTAAATGAACGAGCGTAGTCGAACGAATGCTCACACTCCGAATCAGTTTTGGAACTCTAGCAAGGAGAAGCAATCTGGAAACAAACACAAGACATGGTAAACACCACAACATATCATGGCATGATGCACATTCAAATATGATGCATGTCCATTTAAACATGCTTGGCATGGCAAAGCACAACAATTAAATAGTACACCTTAAGTGAAGCTCACGAAACTCCACATTTGAATTATTTAGTTTGCTCTCGTTTAGGTACACAACAAGTTTAAATGTTATTTATCATGGAAAGAGGTGAAGCATAATTAAACTATCCGTCTAGGCATTTTAAATGAGGTCAGAAACAAAATATAGCATTTCCGAAACGACCACATATGCAAAGTATGAATTTCGTCCAGATCTTTACTAAACATATTTAATATTTATTAAACAGGAAAACGAAATGAACCATGTGATTCTACATGTCATTCTAGGCCATTTACATATAAAGATCATTTAAAATGGAGCTACGGCCTAAAAGATATGACCAACACACGATAAATATGTCATGAATGCAAAATGCATGCAAACAACAACCACAAACATTTTGAATCATGGACCAAACATGATATTATGAAACTACATGAAATTCTAGGCAAGTTTCATGTACAACATATTCAAAACGGAGCCACAGTTCAACAATAACAACCAAGACAAGTTTTAGTTATAATCTGTCCAAAACAACAACGTAGCACTTTGCAACCATCAAACAACAAGGTACAAGAACCTAAAATGCACACACAAGACATGGGGCAGTAGTATGTTATATGCACTTCATTTCATCAAGAGGAATCATGGTGAAAAGAGTCATGGATTAATTGCTAGGATACTGACGACATGACTAGAAAACATAGCATTTAGGGACTTAGTGAAAATAACAGATTTTCACAAACAAAATTAACAAGAAGGCATATTCACAGCAAGAAATATATATCTGCTACAGAACTTTTCATGGTATGAAAATGTACAACATGGTAGTTGACATAATGGACTTCATTTCATTCCACATGAGAATGATCAAAAGATGCATAGAGTCATGGCTAGCATCCACACAAAAAGGCAAGATGAAACAAACAGATTGTCAAACTTTGTGAAAATCACAGGGTGTATATGAGCAGCAGTTTTAACAAGTAGGCATGTTTGATAGCAGAAATAAATATGATGCAGAACCTATTCATGGCAGCTAATGGCACAACATGATATTCCACAACATGCTTACAAAAAACTCCAAGTTAGCAACATGAAAGGGGCAATAGATCAATGGCTATTCACAAGACAAAATAACAAGTTGCATAACAGTTTTTGGACTTAGAAATATTTTGACACCTCAAATCAGTAACATTATGTAGGCATGTTTGCAAGGGGAAAACAGTAGTATAACAAGCATTTCTAGGCATGGCAAAAGTACTAGCAGCAAGTAGACATGACATATTTCAAATTACTCCATTGGCACAAGTACAAAGGAAACATGGATTTGATGCAATCGTCAAGCAAAGTTTGCTTAAAATAACAGTTAGTAGTTTATCCACAAAGCACTTTTGCATCAGAGATTTAAGCTTGTAGATGAATCCTAATATGCATGCAAATGCATCCAACATGTAGAGCATGAAATGTAGATGATTTTTCATATATAACACATACTAATGCGATGAACAGGTTAAAAGTTTCAAGCTCCACAAAATGACTATATGCTAAATTCGCGGACGAAAAGGAATTGGTCATTTCTAGCATTGTTCATAGGATAGGCTAACTAGTGAATGGTTCACACGATAGACTTCATTGTATGTGCACCGAATAGATTAAACGATGAACATTCGCGGGATACCGGGCTCTCACCAGCGGGCCATTGGGCCGGAAGCAAAGCGAGCCGACGGAGGTGGGCCAAGGCCCACGGGTGCTGCAGGGGCAGCGGGCCACATGGCGGTGCACGGAGGTCATCCTTCTCCTCACTCGTTCCCGAGCAGGAGGCAGGGCAGCGGCGAGGCGACGCCTGGGGCACGCATGCGAGGAGAGAAGGCCGTGGATGGCCGAATCAGGTTGATCCCGATCCATTCAGGCCAGATCCGCGGTGGGAGGCGAGGGAAGGCAGTGAGCGACACGTCCATGGTGTCAAGGAGAGAGACAGGGGAGGGTGAGAAGAGGAGAAAGAGGGAAGGAGAAAGGAGGATAAGAGAGGGAGGCGAGGCGCGGGCCTGCTTCGGCGGCGTTGACGGCACTCCGGAGAGCGGAGGGGCTCGAGCTCGGGGTGGCTGCGGGTTGCTTGTTGCGCGTGGGGCGCGGGCAGCGCTTGCTGGTCGCGGCAGCGGCGGAACGGGCCCGGGTGGGGCTGATTCGGGCCCCGCGGGCCTTGTGCGGGAGGAGAGAGACAGCGATGGCTGGACACTGATGGCCCATGGAAATCGAGGCATGGGGGTAGGGTTTTCCCAAATAGGAGGGTGATGTCTACTACACAACTTTATTCTTGTAGACTCCGTTGGGCCTCCAAGTGCAGAGTATCGCAGGACAGTAGAAATTTTCCCTCAAGTGGATGACCTAAGGTTTATCAATCCGTGGAAGGTGTAGGATGAAGATGGTCTCTCTCAAACAACCCTGCAATCAAATACAAGAAATCTCTTGTGTCCCCAACACACCCAATACAATGGCAAATTGTATAGGTGCACTAGTTCGGCGAAGACATGGTGATACAAGTGCAATATGGAAGGTAGATATAGGTTTTTGTAATCTGGAAATATAAAAACAGCAAGATAAAAAGTAGTAAACAGCAAGCAAAACAGTATAACAATGCTTGGAAATAAGGCCTAGGGTACATACTTTCACTAGTGCAATCTCTCAACAATGCTAACATAATAGAATCATATGATCATACCTCAATGTGCAACAAACAATCACTCCAAAGTTCGTAAGTAGCAGAGAACATAAGATGAAATTGTTGTAGGTAGTAAGCACCACCTCAAAGTTACCCTTTGCGATCAATCTATTGGGCTATTCCTATCGATGTCACAATAATCCCTAGAGTTCGTACTTAAATAACACCAATGACACATATCATTCGACCCTAGTGTCACCTAGATACTCCAATGTCACCTCAAGTATCCATGGGTTAATTATTCGACACACATCAAACAATTTCAGATTCATCATATTCAATCCAACACAAAGAACTTCAAAGAGTACGCCAACATTTCTATCGGAGAAGGTAAGACAAGATCGTATATCAACCCCTATGAATAGAATACCCCATTGTCACCACGGGAATCCGCAAGTTGTGTACCAAGACATATATCAAGTGATCTCAAATCCAATATTCAATCCGACATAACAAAATCTCAAAGGGAAAGATTCAATTCATCACAACATGAAAGCAAGGGACAAACACCATATGATCCAACTGTAATAACACAGCATGTGATACATCAAGATTGTGACATCTCAATAACATGAGAGAGAGAGAGAGATCAAACACATAGCTACTAGTACATACCCTCAGCCCTGAGGGTGAACTACTCCCTCCTCGTCATGGACACCGCCGGGATGATGAAGATGGCAACCAATGTCAATTTTCCCCCTTCGGTAGGGTGCTGGAAAGGCTCCAGATGGGTTTTTCTTCAATACAGAGAGTTGCGGCAGCGGAGCGGAAGTTCTAGGTTAATTTCTGAAGGTTTTTGTATATATAGGATTTTTCAGCGTTGGAATCACGCCAGCCGGAGCAACGTGGGCCCCACAAGCCATCAGGGCGGTGGGCGCGCCCAGTTGGCTTATGGCCCATAGGTGGCTCCCCTCCGGTGCTTCTTCACTCCGTTATTTCTTATTTTCCCAGAAAAAATCATAAAAAAGTTTCGGGCGATTCTGGGAATTTTTATTTTCTGCAAAAAAACAACACGGTAATTCTGCTGAAAACAGTGTCAGTCCGGGTTAGTTCTAAATAAATCATATAAAGTGCATCAAAACCATATAAAAGTATTGTAAACATCGGCAATCATGGCATGAATACTTCATAAATTATTGATACGTTGGAGACGTATCAGCAACCCCAAGCTTAATTCCTACTCATCCTCGAGTAGGTAAATGATAAAAGAAGTAATTTACGAAGTGTGAATGCTAGCATATTGAATAGTTTGATCATTGATAATTTCAGTCACTTTTCTAGCATGATAACCAGCAACTTTTTCTCATGAAACTCATTATGAGAGAGTAGCAATCAATTCACATGTCATGGTTCAAACAATGCATTCTTTTGAAACTTAACAACATATGTTCTTAGTCACCAAACAATTTCAATGCATCATCAAGTCTAAGTAAGAGCTCCACATACTCAATTATCATACAGTCTTCTATGATTGCTAATACTCAAAGCATATTTTTAGAACAAACAACATCCATCGAACACATAGAAAGATCGGGGCTTAATGTTTCGCCTCCCAACATACTTATCATAAAGATAATTGTCAACAATAATGAATCATGATCAAATATATTTGACTGGATATTTGTGTTTGGATCCTTCCCCACCACATGATGCTTGCCAACTAATAGATTGAGGTTGGAATAAGAAGTTGACTCAACAAGAAAAATAACATGAAAGTGAATAACATAAAAATAAATAGATTGTCCCTTCGCAGAGGGAAGTAGGGATTTGCACAGGTGCTAGAGCTCATAGTTTGAAACAGAGATAAATATGTAATTTTGGGTGGTATACTTTTCCTATCAATGTCACAATAGAGTTTTAAATATTTTCCATGCTAAACACATTATTGGCGGTTCCCAAACAGAATTGAAATTTTACTCCCCCTCCACCATTCAAACACATTCCATGGTTGGCCGAATCCACGGTTGTCCTCCAATCAATCAACTTTCTAGGGGGGGGGGGGTTGTTTGTTTATTTTTGTATTATGCAAGACTGGGCGTCCTTGTTACCAGCCTCTCTCGTGCAATGACAAGTGAATAAACAGTCATCATGAGAATAACCCGCTTAGCATGGAAGATAATGACTGCCCCGTCGCTCCATGAGCGGTACGAACACACAAAACGGATGTTTATTTGAATGTTTAGAGGTGGCACATGGAAATTTACTTAGAATGGCAGTGAAATACCATATATAGGTAGGTATGGTGGACTCTCATGGAAGAAACATGGCTCAAGGATTTGGATGCACAAGTATTATCTCTACTTAGTATGAAGTTTTGGCTAGCAAAAGGTTCTAAACAAGCACCACATGTTAGAGGATCCATAACAATATAACTTCTATGCAAATATATCCAAACATAACCATTACGTAGTCTTCATTGTCCAACTTCAACTACTTGATCAAGTTTGAAAATAATTAATGGGTATTCACAATCATAAAACATGTCCAAGATAATATATTTGTATGTGGAAGTTCCCTTTCTTATACTAATCATTCATGAATTGCTTGTATGACCAACATTGTGATTGTCAAAGTTTAATAGATTTTACTTTATAAACCAAATGTGAACCTTCTACTAAGAATATAGCACATTGATAATTTTATATGTATGATATTTCATTCATTCACAATTTACTCTTAATATATAAGTGAAGCACAATAGTAAACATCAAACTACTCTCAAAAGATACAAGTGAAGTGTAACAGCCCAAGTGCATTCCCTTGCCACCTTTGTAATATTTCCATGTGTGAACCTTCAATGAATGCCATCATGTGGTTTGAGTAATAATATTTGCTTCATGACATTTTGCATCATGGCATCATAAGCATCATTTCATAAGTTACATCATGCCTTGCTTGTCATGCTTGTGAGTGTGTGTGTTTGTGGTGTTGGTGTGCATGGGAACATGTGTTATTCTGGTGTGAATCCCTCTCCACAATTTCTCAAAACTATGCCCACCTCTCTTATTTCAAATAAGTGCAATATGTGGTGAATTCACTTGCTTATTCACCTCAATAAATATGTAGCACTTCTTCTAAATAATCTGATAAGCTTGTTAGAATAGCTCTCAATCATGTTTGAGTATATTTGCCTTGTGATTCTTTGCAAAAACAGATTCCAATAATAAATATATGTTATTTAATTGTTTGCTCTAAAAATGCCCAAACCATTTTTATTAAATAGGGCATAATTTTGTGATTCCAAAACATATTCTTTCTCTCTAGTTCTTCTCCAAATCTGCCCTGGCTTTTGATTTGGTTTGCTGTTTTAAAAAAATGGAAAAGCCCTATTTTGCGGTGAGCGAGAGAAAGATCTCAGCCACCTGGGCATGTCCCAGCCACAGCCCAACTGGGCCTCAGGCCATCCTGGCCCAGCCGCCCGAACGGCCACCTGCCCCGTCGCCCTCCGTCAGCGTCAGAGAGAGAGCGCAAGCTCCTGGCGCCGTGAGCTCCTCACGGACGCCGAGGCCGTCCCGTCAGCCCCCTCCCTATTTAGCCTTGACACCCGCGCCCCCTTCCTAGGGTTTCCCTCTCCTTCCTCCTCGCCGCCGCCACCTCCTTCCCGTCCCTCGTTCCTCCCTGGTAGCTGCAGATATGAGGGCAAGTGAGATGCAGAGAGGAGTTCAGTAAGGGTTCAGAGAGAGAGGTCGCGTCGCCGCCATCGTCCACGTCTCCGGCGTCTTCCTCCGCACCGTCCACCATGCCCTGCAGCTCACCGGCTTCTTCCTCGACCCGTTCCCGGAGCTAGGAGGAGGGAAGCGCCTCCACGCCGTCGGCCCCATTGTCGTCTTTGTCGCGCACCAGAAACTCCACTGCAGCAGCAACGAGCCTTCCCCGACGGCCTCGTCTTGTCCTTCGAGGACCTCGGTGAGCCGCTGTTTGCCCCAACCCCCTCTCATGTAGGACTTTGTCGCGGTAGTCGTCGTATTCGTCATGTCCGAGGCCATCCGCCATGGACGACCATGGAAACGAGCAAAGCTCGTTCCTTGCCTTCTTTAGAAGCCTCCGCACGCGCTGCAGACCATGCCCCCTTTCCGCATGCCCGCCGCAGCCGCCGGAACCTGGTCGCGCCTCCGGTGATCGCCAAATCGTCGCTGCCTTCGTTGTTGCCTCGATGCACCTTGCCAAGCCGTGCCCGAGTCGAGCTTTTGCTCGTGCCCGAGCATACCACACGCGACCCCAGTCAGCAGCAGCCGCTTCTCCGCATCCCTGCAGCTCGCGCGCGAGCATGCTGCCACGCCATTCACAGCCATGAGCAGATTAGGCAGCTCTCTGTTGATCTTCTTCAGTTTTGCCAGTTAGCCCAGCCCCGTGGTTTGGTTAATATGGGCCGAACCCCACTTCAGTCAGCAATCGAGCCGTAGCCCAGCTGGTCAGCGACCTCGCCCTCGACCCAAAGGTCCTGGGTTCGAGTTCCCCCTGGCGCACCCCTTTTTTCCGATTAAATCCGCAGCTGACAGTGGGCCCCGGTCCCACATGTCATCCCCCAGGGCCCCTGTTGTCTATGTCAGGTAGGCCCTCCTTTTTTTATTTTGATTTGGGTGTTTTCTCTCTGTTTGTGGTTTTATTCCAGTTTAGGAAACTTCCAAATCTGGCCATGTCCAGATCAGGACATTGCTATTTTTGGATATGCCAATATTGGCATGTACTAAGTTATAAGTGTTATGCTGATTTTTTTCGAGTTGAATTGTGGGGGTTTTGTCCATAGGATCATAGGCCTGTGATATATGAATTTGGGGTAGAAAAATGTAGTGAATCCATTGGTGGCATTAGATTTATCTTTTGAGCAAGTTTGCAAAAAAATTGTGTTGTGATAATATGCCATTTTGTCTTTTTCACATGATTTAATTCTTGCAATATATGATAAACTTGTCAACATGAAAGATGTTCATTAGTGTGTGCTCTAGCCCCTGGTATTTTTGCTTGCCATGATAGATCATGTTATGAGTGGCATTCTTGCTGTCAACATGTCACCAAAATGATGTTTCCAAATGCCCAAATAATTCCAAGTGTTGAAATCTGTTATTTTGTTGCCATGTTGTGTTGATGATTCCCATGCATATGCAGCTCCTTTGAGATTGGCACAATGGTATGTATTGAAGTGCATGTTGTCCTCTGTGAGTTTGTGCCAAGTTCTTGTACGTAGAGCTATTGCATTTTATTCAAGCTTGTTGTCAACATGTCATTCTGTTAATATTATGCCCTGCTTGCCCCTTGTGAATTTTACTAAGTCTGTGAATCTGCTATTCTCAATTTGTCATGTTGTGGGGATGATAGCCATTGATATATGCATATTTGGATGTTGCCATAAAGTAGTTAATTGCAGTACATGTTACCCTATATAATCCTGTTAATTTTCATGCCATGAAAGTCCCTCTAGCATATGTAATTGTTGCTGTCAAGATGCCATCATGTTAACTCGGATTTGTAAAACTGGTAATTTTCTCTAAGTCCCTAAAAACTGATTCAACATGCAATCTTGTGAGCTCATTTGATATTGATCCTTGCTTCCTTTCATGTTTCTGTAGATAGATGAATTGTTGATAATGTTGTATACTTCATGTCCATGCCTTGGTTGTGGTTTGAAACTTGTTGTAGCTCTGGTAATGTGTGTTACAATATGACATGTTGCTGTTTGTGGACAGATTGTGTGTTTGAATGTTTTGTGACTTGTGGGAGTTATACCCAATGGTTTTGCATGATCTTTAGCTCTATTATTGCTAGATTTTCATTTCCAATCCAGTGGTATCCTTGCAATACCAAGGAATAGCCCATGACCTTCTTCATCTTTGTTTTTATATCCGTTAAACGTTCGTACCTTGTCGTGAGTGTTCCGTGAGTTACGTTACTCCGTTTGCAACGTTCTACATATGCATTTGCATCGTTTTTACGTGTAGCAATCAATTTTGCCATGTTCATGCATGTTAAAATAACTAATCTTGAGGTTCTGTATAGAATACTAAAGAACTTAATAATTGCATGAGAAACATGACTAGCATAGGGTTGCCATGTTAAATACTTCAAATTGGTCATGCATCATCTTTGATTGCGCATTGCACTTTGTTTGTATGTTTATTTGGTGCTGTTTCTCTTTGGGTAGACCCGAGTATCGAGCCTGAGTATGAGGATCCTCGCGAGAACAACGACGAGGACCCAGCTCTTTATCCCTCAGAAGACCCAACAGGCAAGATGATCGTACTCGAATCCCGACACTATTTTTGCTATGCTAGATGTCCCGCTTCTACCGTTATGTTTTGTTACCTACCACTTAAATTGTCAGCCTCCCAAATTTCCATGAAAGCCTCTAGCCCCTCCACTTCCTAGCAAAACATTGATTGGCTACGTTACCGCTGCTCAGTCCTTATCTTATAGCGTTGCTAGTTGCAGGTGCAAGTTGTTTCCATGTGCCAACATGGATATCTGGAGATATCATCTTACATACTGTTATTTATTTTAATGCACATATATACTTGGCAACGGTGGAAGGCTTGGCCTTTTGCCCGGTGTTTTGTTCCACTTTTACCGCACTAGTTCCGAGTACCGGTGTTATGTTCCATATTTTGCGCTCCTAACATGCTCAGGGTTGTTATGGGGA
Source organism: Elymus sibiricus (assembly GCA_039707655.1). Classification (NCBI taxonomy): domain Eukaryota; kingdom Viridiplantae; phylum Streptophyta; class Magnoliopsida; order Poales; family Poaceae; genus Elymus; species Elymus sibiricus. The sequence goes on along the minus strand of CM077665.1, from coordinate 210,203,387 downwards.
CCCCATTGACTATTCGTTTTTAGATTAAAACTTGTCTGGCAAGACCCAACTTTGGTACTACATTTTCTTAACAACCTAATTAAAATGCATAGGGCTTAGCTACGCCGTGGATAATTAATCAACCCCCCCGGGCCAGTGCTCCTCATGAGTGTTGGTCCGAACTAGAGCACTGTGCGGGGCCAACCCGGGGCAACTCGGGGGATGTCTATCAGGCCCTGTACACTAGCTTATCTGGTCGTGTCCTGAGAACGAGATACACGGCTCCTATCGGGTTCATCGACACGTCGGGCGGTCTTGCTAGACTTGTTTTACCTTTCTCGAATGTCTTGTGTGAGGTTTTCCAATGGAATTTCCTAGGAGATCACGGGTTTCGTGGTCGAGGTTATTCCCGTGGCGTGTGGTTAGTTTGTGATGGATGAGTTGGAGCACCCCTGCAGGGTTAAATCTTTTCGAGAAGCCGTGCCCGCGGTTATGTGGCAACTTGGAAAAAATTTAACACTCAGTTATAGCAAACTTGAAGTAAACTCAAATAAAATACACCAACTGTATGTGTAACCATGACTGTCTCTGCTCGTAAACATGAACTGAGAGAGAACACGGTGGCGTTATGTCTGACGCAACTAGGTGTTCAGGATCACTTAGTGATCATTCTAGTTCACGACCGCTATGCGTAGGCCACCTAATTTACTTCTTGTTCTAGTAAGTTAACCACCAAATACATGCTTAGTGCTTGCTACAGCCTCGCCACTTAACCATTCCTCACCTATTGGCTTACATAGTTTCGGTACTCGGGTTATGAGATTGCTGAGTCCCAGTGGCTCACAGATTACTACAACAATACAGGTACATGTGTTGACGAGTTTGTGCCAGATCATGTGTCTCAGCTCCAGTGGGAGTACGATGAAGAACGTAGGCGTATGTACTTTATGTATCCGGATGAGTAGGGGAGCTTCGTGGTGGTGTTCCTGGGCTAGCAAGATAGTTTCATTGCTTTCTTTTATCGTTTGATTCCGTCCGTAGTCGGACCCTGTCTTCTAGATGAATGTATGAATAATTGTGTGGATCTATAAGTTAGCTTGTGGCGAGTGTAAGACAACTCATATACTCATCTCTTCATTACATGTATGCAATGATTTATGTACTTGCGAACGACTAGATGCGCTTCTATCCCCGTCGAGGCCCTCGCGCCTTAATAGGGATAGGACCGCATCTTGGGTGTGACATGAAGATCAATGAGTAGTCAAACAATCAAGTAGCTATGTGAGGACTCTCTCTCTCTCTCTCTCAATAAATATTTTCAGATCTGATTTTTTATTTAAGACAGCAAACAAAACAAAGACACTCCAAGAATAGCACATATCATGTGAACGAATAAAAACTTAGGATCAACATAGGCTAACCGATGTTTGTTGACGAAGAGAGGTAGGATAGAATCCCCAAGCTTAGATGCTTGAGAATTCTTGTAATATTGACTTGGGGAGCCTTGGGAATCCCTAAGCTTGAGCTTTTGTATCTTGTTCAATCCTCTCATGTCCCGGTATCACCTAGGTCTCAAAAACTTCATTCACACAAAACTTGAAAAGAACTCGTGAGATAATTTAGTGCACATAAGAATAAATCAACTCTTTAGGTACTGCCAAGACAAGTTTCATAATAATTTTCAAACATTAGGTACTATATGCTATAATTTCCACAATTTATATCTACCAATATAAGCCATGAAAACTCTAGGATAAGTAGATAACAAAACTATGATAACAATCTGTCCAAACAGAACAGTCTGTAGCAATCTATTTACAAAGTGTACTTATGTATCTCTAAAAATTATAAAACTTTAGGACATGATAAATAATTTATATGAAAATATTGTGTAAAAATTTCTGAAACCTTCCACATACCAGTAAAATATGAAAATTCAAACACTACAGCAAAATTTTCTGTTTTTACACAGCACATATAAAACATGTAATTCAGGCATCCTAAAAGGCAATTCTTGGAACTTTTTATTGAAAAACAAGATTATAATAACAGAAATAAAAACTAACAAAATAGAATGACGCTCCAAGTAAAACTCATATTATGTGACGAATAAAAATATATGTCCAAGTAAGATATATCGATAGTGTTGAAGACGAAAGAGGGGATGCCTTCCGGGGCATCTCCAAGCTTAGACGCTTGAGTCTTCCTTATATATTACCTTGGGGTGCCTTGGGCATCCCAAATCTTCGGGTTTTTCGCTTCTTATTCTCCTCATATCGGTATCTCACCCAAAACTTGAAAACTTCAATCACACAAAACTTAACGGAACTTCGTGAGATGGGTTAGTGTAATAAAGATAGATCATTCAGTTAGGTACTATCAATACAAGGTTCATAATTGTTCTCACATAATACATACTTTATTATATCATTCCCATAATTTATATCACTAAATATAAGCTATGGAAACACTAAAACAAGCAAACTATGCATGCAAAACAAAATTTGTCAAAAACAGAACAGTCCGTGAAGATCTGAATAAAAGCCATATTTCCCTATCTCAAAAAATTATAAAAAAAATTAGGAAAACATATAGGATTTGTATAGAAAAACTGTGTAAAAAATTCAAAATTGTTTGACTCTCCAGTAAAATCAGAGAAATTATGCACTGGACGTAAAAGTTTCTGTTTTTGCACAGAATCAAACTAACAAGTATCCACACTATACCAAAGGCTTTACTTGGCACTTTATTGAAATAAAAGACACAAAACATGATTACTACAGTATCTTAATCATGTGAACACACAAAAAAAGAAAGTATAAATATTGGGTTGTCTCACAACAAGCGCTTTTCTTTAAAGCCTTTTAGCTAGTCATGATGATTTCAATGATGCTCACATAAGAATAGTATTTGAAACATGCAAAAGAGCATCATGGATCACATGAGAAGCACATTTAATTCTAACCCACTTCCTATGCATAGGGACATTGTGAGCAAACAATTTATGGGAGCAATAATCAATTTGCATAGGAAGGCAAAACAAGCATACACTTCAAAACTTTGAACACATAGGGAGGAAACTTGATATTATTGCAATTCCTACAAGCATATGTTCCTCCCTCATAATAATTTTCAATAGCATCATGAAGGAATTCAACAATATAACTATCACATAAAGCATTCTTTTCATGATCCACAAGCATAGAAAATTTATTACTCTCCACATAAGCAATTTTCTTCTCATTCATTGTAGTGGGTGCAAACTCAACAAAATAACTATCATGAGATACATGATTGACATAACCAAATTGGAAATTAAAATCATGATGACAAGTTTCATATTTATCATTATTCTTTATAGCATGCATGTCATCATCATAATCATCATAGATAACAACTTGGTTGTCAGAATTAGTTGAAACCTCTTCCAAAGTAGTGCAATCATCATTAAATAAAGTTGTGACCACTCCAAATCCACTTATATAATTATTACAAAAAGATTCAACACCCTCCAAAATAGTGGGATAATTAGTCCATAGAGTTTACACTCTTCCAAACCCACTTTCATCAATATAATCATCATACATAGGAGGCATGCTATCATCATAATAAATTTGCTCATCAAAACTTGGGGACCTAAAAATATCATCAAACATAGCATCCCCAAGCTTGTGGCTTTGCATATCATTAGCATCATGGATATTCATAGAATTAATGCTAACAATATTTCTATCATGCTCATAATTCAAGGATTTAATGCCAAACATTTTATTGAACTCTTCTGCTAACACTTTGGCACAATTTTCCAATCCATCATTTTCAAGAAAAACATCATAAAAGTAAAGAACTTGATGCAACATCAATTCCATTTTTTGTAGTTTTCTTTTATAAACCAAACTAGTGATAAACAAGAAACTAAAAGATTTAATTACTAGTTCTAAAGATATACCTTCAAGCACTCACCTCCCCGGCAACGGCGCTAGAAAATAGCTTGATGTCTACTACACAACTTTATTCTTGTAGACTCCATTGGGCCTCCAAGCGCAGAGTTCCGTAGGATAGTAGCAATTTTTCCTCAAGTGGATGACCTAAGGTTTATCAATCCATGGGAGGTGTAGGATGAAGATAGTCTCTCTCAAACAACCCTGCAATCAAATACAAGAAATCTATTGTGTCCCCAACACACCCAATGCAATGGTAAATTGTATAGGTGCACTAGTTCGGCGAAGAGATGGTGATACAAGTGCTATATGGATGGTATATATAGGTTTTTGTAATCTAAAAATATAAAAACAGCTAGGTAGCAAGTAGCAAATAGCGAAAAAACATTGTATAAATGCTTGGAGATAAGGCCTAGGGTTCATACTTTCACTAGTGCAATCTCTCAACAATTTCTGGGGACCCTGACTCATAAGTCATGACCACCGAATGTACGTGCACAGTGATCCCAGAGATCAATGCTCACTGTACACACAGAAGCTGAATAACAAGAGTCTTACATCCATTGCGTACCGTTTTACTCAAATATGGCCTTTATGGCCAAGTCTTCATAAACTCGCAGCGGAAATCTTCAACGATAGCGTAGACCCATGCCATCGGCCTCAACCCTACAGGCATTCTGACTAGGAAGCGTCCTAGCTCGCACGTACGTCACCAAGGTACTCTTCATTATATCATGTGCTTTCATGCCTGGCCAATAAAATAACCAGTGGCAAGCCAATGAGTACTTTGAATTTACTCGCAAGCAACCCATGTTTGTAACAAGGCAATAACAATGCATGATATAGCACTAAGTAGGTAAGTTGCAGAAAGCTGATTTTGAGTGCAATGACATGTTCCATCAACTTGTAAAAGCATGCATCAACAGGTTGCAGATATCCATATGAAAAAGTTACAAATATCAACATAAGTAGGGTTTGAACATCACATGTTCAATCATTTCATCAAGTCTTCCGACTTAGCTCAAGTATCTCTTTGTCACACACACACCAAGTTTTGTGAAAACCTCCGGACGTAGTTTAAGCAGCACCACCCAACTGTCCTTGACCATGGACACGGCTATTTGAATAGTTTTACACTCTGCAGAGGTTGCACACTTTTCCCACAAGACTCGGGGAACTTCCGTGTTATCCACGACTCGCGGTATATTACATACCCGAGGTAAGCACCCAAACAATGCCTTTCCCTTGACGACACTAAACAAAGAGTCCACTCGTTGGCCCACGTCTTCATGATGTACAAACACGAGCCTTGCTCACCATAGTACCATCCATGAAGGAACACAATGGTGTGCCCGGTGTCTGTGAAAACAGCCCATGGTCGCCCTACCTGGCATGGCCCCGTATTGAGAGTGACCACGTCACTCTTGCCACTAGTAATGCAGGCTCTCTGCTAGCATCGACCAAAGTAATCAACAAAACCCCGTCCCATAAGGGGTATCATGGTTGTACATGTTAGGTTGGGACGGTCGACAAATCTTAAATCTAATCTGTTTTCGAAAACACACACACACACACACACACACACACACACAACTTGCTCCGGTACACCACTTCTTTCTCAAGTGGTTACCTAGCTCATCTTCTCCCTCGGGCATTAGTGCCACCCGACGGGGTTTTTGAAAAGTCTTTGAAAACACTTTTGTTTCCAACACCATGCATAATCATGTCCCATATTGCGTTGCAATTACTTAGCAAGCTATCTACTTCCCACACACACAACTCTAAGCTTAAAGTAGAGTCATGTCATCCAAGTATCAACGAATGTAAGTGACAGAGCCAACCCATAATGGTGGTCACCGTAGCATAATGATCAACACATCAACATAAATTGCCATATGACATGCATAAAAATGGGTGTCATAGTCATGGTCAAGGGGCTGCTTGCCTGGCTCAGCAAAGTCCTCAAGGTCTTCACACGCTTCTCGTCCAACTCCGAGCACTTCGTCTACTTCGTCAACTACCGTCGGAAACAACCACAATAAGAAACACAACAAGCAGAAAATATTGTATGGAAAAATGTGCAAAGCACATATTTGATTAGGCCGTGATTTTTGGAACACCTAGGATTTTGAATCAACAGATTTGGAGTTCAAAAGAATATTCTATGAATTATTTTAGTCTCTGAAGAAATAATAAAAAGAAGAAAAAGGAATATACCGGATGGCTATAATGCGCCCAGGGCACTGGATAGGAAGTGGGCCGGCCCAGTGGCTTGGTCGGGCGCGCGCAGGGGCCACGTCGAAAGCGCCTTTGCGGGAGGCGCTCTAAACGCAGGGAGACGGGTGCGCGTGGGGTCGTGTCCACATAAACGGCTAGGCCTGGTGCCTGGCTCACTTACACACGGGGCCCACCTAGAAGGGCCTCCTTCCTCCTCCCACTCGAACAGAGAGGGAGGAGGGGAGGGGGGAGCCAACCGGCGCCGGCGCTCGCCCCGGCGGCACCGGCCACCTCTGGCGTTGTTGCACACGCCGGCAAGCTCGCGAGGTTGCGCCGCTTCTGTCCTGGTGCTGCGCGCCCGCAGGGGAGGGTACAGCGGCGCTGGCATAGAGGACCGCGGAGGATGCCGTCGGCCACCACTGGCCTCGTGCGCATGGCGCTCCGAGGAGGAACAAAGATGAGGGAAGGGGCTTGCGACGCCGAGGAGGGAACACTGGAGTGGCCAGGGGGCGAGGGAGAGCTCAACATGAAGGGAATTTGAGCAGAGGCCGCCGGAGATGCTTCGGCCATGATCGAATATGGAGGGCATGGGAGGAGGAGTCGCAGGTCCAGGAGCTTCCTCGGAGTGATGGAGGTGTCATCCACGCGAGAGGGAGCTCGGGGAGGGTCATTTAAGCAGGGGCAATGAGGGGGGAGCTCGGGTGCGCCTTGGATGCTCTCGGCGCCGAGCACGCGCATGCCTGGCCTCCCTTGGCGACATCCTAGCATCGGGGAGGGCATGGGAGGATAAGGGGGGATCCCTGGCATGCGCTGGTCCTCCGTCGAGGCCGGACATGAGCTACCCGACGAGATCAGACGGCAGGGCACCGTTGATGCATGCTAATTACGTGGTCACCACGGCATAGCATGTCCAGAGCAAACTTTTGGTCGGGAAAAGTTGTCTATCATGTGAGGCACGCATGTAGGGGAGCACTGGTGAAGTTTCATTGCCTACGGAGCTAGGTGGGGTGGTTTTCCACTAAGGTTAAGTTTGCAGCAGCAAACTTGGGGGCTAGTTGAGGGGATTTTACTGAAGAATACATGAGGTAAAATGTTGTCTGGTGGTCTTAGGAATGGAAGGACTACAAGTACACCAAATTTCAGCTTGGTTAAATAAGAATAAATGGCATTTGCAGTACAAAGCCGTATTTGCTGACATAAACTAGGTTTGGATGATTTTGTCATATTTTTCATATGAGTATGCCATGTTTGGACGTGGATTGATGCATCGGTATGCAAATGAGGTTGTGGTAAAGTTTGGGGGCAATCATAAGTACAGAATGGAAGGAGAGGGGAAAGAGAGGCATGCCAATGCTGTCCAAATAGTAAAATGGAGGGGTTTTACCCAGCAATTATTGTTCCCTGGCCAAGGGAGAGTTACTGGAGGTAGAAGTGGGCTAGAACATGATGTGGTAAAAAGTTAGAGGCAAGGAGAATCCTTTTGGGTCAACTTTTCTTGTCCACAAGCTTATCGCTGAAGGTGTTTGATGCCGTCCCAGGACATCTAGGGGTATCCAATGGCCCTGAGATTTACTAGGAGTAAATATTAAGCCTATATGGTCCTTATCACCAGTTTTCAGCTCATTTGAAGAAAGTTGATAATACAAACTTGGTAAACCCTAGAAATGGGCAGAAATGGGTTTCATTAGATCTGGTCATGCAAAGCTATTCTCCTTAATGCAACACTTGTTGTAGAGGCATAATTTGGTGATTAGAGCATGCCCACAGAGTTTGGGATCAAATGAAGAAACTTGAAAATGTAAAGTTGTTCAAATTTGAATCTAGAGAGAGAGGGTTTTGGGGTAGTTTTGTGAACCAAAACTATTTTGATTGGAATGAAACTTTGCAAGATCATCACATTTGTCATGTGTGACTTGCTAGAATTTTCCTGGATTTATTTGAGAATATTTCTTATAGAGATATTTCAAATGCTTGAAATAGGCAGAAAGGGTTTTGGAGGGTTTTGTCCAATACTTTGAACATGACCATGTGTTGAAACTAATATATATGGAAAATATATGTCCACTGAGTTTCCCTAAATTTTATCAAATACTATTAAAGCATAAAAAAATTCCCTATGAAAGACCATTTCTGGCCTTAAGAAGAAGCCTTTAATTAAAATAGGAAAACAATCTTTAAAAATAAATTTAGTGGTTTTGGGAAGTATTATATATAATAGGTTTCAAATATAGTTTTTTAAAGAATTTAAATACCCTAATTTAAGGACTTGTAGTTCAAGCCTCAACTCAGGGGGTTTTGAAAACCTAAATTAAATAAATGCTTTTTGGACAAAATAATATTTTATAAAAATAGTTTTATGTCCTATACACATGGCATGATCATTGGGCAAAGATTTGGATCAAGGAGATGAGTTTTGAGACTAGGAGGATTTTTGTGAATCAAAGCACAAACAAACAAGCTAGCAAACAACAATCAAGTCAAGCATCACAAGCACACAAAAAGTTTTAATTGGTCCTAATTTTTGAGCTATGCTAACTTAGTCAAGAGAGGAAAAACACAGGGTGTGACAGACCTACCCCCCTTACAAGAATCTCGTCCTCGAGATTCCTAGGCTAGGCGTAGAAGAGATGCGGAAATTTAGAGGTGAGGCAGTCTTCACGTTCCATGTTGCTTCTGCTTTGGTGTGGTTGCTCCCCTATTCCTTGAAGTGATTGACGATATGACTTCGAGTTCATCGCTTGGCTTCGTCTGAGGGTGTTCGGGGTTCTTACAATATTCCAGGCTTGACTAAGGTCATGGGTTTGGCGAACGAGGTTCGGGCAAGGGTCTGGCTTGCGTGTGTATTCCAAAGTCGGAATTCAAGGCAAAGTAATGTGCCTGCGTGCTGGTCCTTCCCATCGACGAGAAGGTCCTTCACTTCCTTAAAGCACGTGATCTTCAATCACAGGTGGTCTTCATCCTTGAGAGTGTTGAAGCACGTCATCGTAGGCTTTTCGTCAAGATCTTCTGCTTGAGTAAGTTGCCCAAGTATGTCCTTCATCCATCTTCGGCCATTTGCCTTCGTCGTCACGGATGCACGTCTCTGGCGGGTCTTCGAGTGTTTGGTCTTCTTGCCTCTTTGTAGCCACTTGTGGCAAGGGTTGGACTGAGTCTCGTCCCTAAGACTAAGCTTAGAGATTTGATGTGAACACGGTTCTTACCACCTAGGAAAGCTTTGGAGGGGGTCCTAGATGAGCTGGCTACCCAAAAGTATAGACCAGCCATCGAATCCTCAAGGTCCGAGGCTTGGCAAGTGGGGTGAACCAGCTCTGAGAGATGTTTTTCCATGACCCAGTCAGGATCACGTTCTTGATTGGACCAAAAAGGAGCTAGTAGCAAAGTCATGACAGTCATTCCACTCCGTTCCAGGCTTCTGAAGAGAGTAGGGATGTCATGCTCATCGTACATCGTCAAAGTGGTGGAGCGAGGGGTGTTATCAACTTCATGGTTCCTTCCCAACCAAGAATGGTAGGTGACCATTTAAAACAAGGGGCTCCTTAATCCTCTTGATGTCCAAGGGCTTCATCATGCTTGAACGTCGGTGCTACTTGATATAGCCTAGCCGATGTAGCCGGCAGAGGAGTGATGGTTGACTTCTCTTGCTCCTTCGCCATCGTCATGGTTTCCCAGTCGTAGTGGTTCTTCGTCTTGCTTGGGTAAGAATGTCTTCTACTAAAGGGAGGGTGCTTTGATGTCGTGGTTTCCCAGTCGAAGAGGTACAGCGCTTAGCAGCCCGCGTGAGGATACTGGCCCATCATAAGCTGACCATGATAGATGTCATGGCCGCTGTTATTACCCGGTGCGTCCAACCCCTCCAACATAGGATACACCCTTTGTGGCGTTACAACGGGACAAACGACACTACTCGCTCCCGAAGACTGGGTCCTGCCGATCAAACGGCATTGGCCGCCGCACTTGCCGACCTATACAAAGGGGAGCAAGAAGATTTCATTCAGCGATCGACCAAGGCAGGATACTCAAGCCATAGTCCCATCAAATGGGTGAGCCCTTCAATCCCGCGACCACAGTTCGGATTCTCAATTTGTCCCTTCTTGACCGAAGCCTTTTATCTTTATGTAAACAGGAATGGAGAAACTTTATCGAGACAGTCAACTGTCCGGCCCCTCAGCCCGAGGACTATTCCCGTGATGATGATCCGGGCTATCATGAAGACCCAGACCTGTCAATCGAACTCGAAGACGGGGTTTTCTACCAAGAGGGCCTTGACAGCTCCAAGGTGGCCATTATTGCCGATTACCCTGGGTCCTTCCCTCCTCCTGCGACAAGCAAGAAGAAGAAACCATCCCGCAAGAGGCAAGTGCCCTACATTGACCCCAACGCGCCGAACCCTACACCCAAGCGTCGTAGATCCGCGCGACATACACCGGCAGCGGCGGCAGCGCCTGGATTAGAAAGCAACAAGGGTCCGGCCAATGAGCCAATCGCGGGGGCGAGCACGCCTACAAGTACATCCCAAAGGTATTTCGCTCGATCGCTTGACTTAGTACCATGATTCGATAAGGTCTGACAAGAGACCCTTTTTGCCAAAATATTCAGGCAAAGGGTTCAGCCGTCACCTGCCGAGGACGTCGCCAGGACGTTCGGCGGTGCTCAAGATTCCAGGCCTTCCGCCCATGATGATCCTGCTGCTGGAGCCCCCACCATCAATTCCGCCCCAGCCGATTCTGGTGACGCCATATCTGTCACCAAATCTGAGGTTGGGAGCGCTATGCATCATCGGCGGCGGCGAGAAGCCCTGCGTCATCCGGCCTTTTCCGAACAAGAGTTCGGTGCTCTGCGCACGGCGGATGCACACCTCGGAGCCGCTCGAGCTGGGTTTGGGGAGGCCGTGAAATTGATATCGTCCAGCCTGCAGGTAAGTAATAAATTATTAAAGTCCGAACACTCGTGTAGACCCAGTAGCCCCCGAGCCTTAAATTGGTCGGTACGACCGAATTAAGGATCCCCGTATTAATTTGCTGGTATTGCAGGCCTCTAAGCAACAGTGCGAGCAACTGGCCAAGGAACTGGAAGCCAGCTGAACACAGGTCGAATCTATGAAGGCCGAATTAGAGCAAGTGAAGAGCTTTACTCGGGAAGCACACGGTGAGTATATATATTCTGCTGATCTTTAGTATATCCCCATGCTTACGCAAGGGTACCATGTATCGGCTGAATCAATAGGGAAATTACAAAAAGATTTGGATGTAGCCCGAGAATCTCAGCAATATGCCGAGTCCCAGCAGGAAGCTGGCTATCACGTTTTACAACGGCATATTGAAGAGAAGAACCGCCTGAAGGAGGAGAATAGACAGCAAGCCGAACAGATTGAGAGCTTAAAGGCGCAATTGGCCCAGGCCCAAGGAGAAAACCAGAATCTACAGAGAGGCATGTTCGGTAAGTGTGATTCTAACATCAGAAGGTATCCCTTATGAGTGAGGTGTAATACGCATGCCGTGACTCATGTGCAGGTCTATTGTCCGGGCGACCCGAAGAGGAAATCGGATCCTAACAGGGGAATCTGCTGAAGGAGCTATCCGCCCTTCAGGAGCGGGCTCGGAAGGCCATGAAGAGCATGGTGAAGGCACTGTGGCCTGCCGAGCAATCTCCGGAGGGGATGACCAAACTAATCGATCGCTTCAAGGGAGCCCGAACTAGGTTCGAGCTGTGGAAGACATCGGCTTGCCGGGAGGGAGCACGAGAGGCGTGGGCGATGATCAAGACCCGTTATACCGGACTTAACCCCGAGCGTATGGCTCAGGTTGGGCCAGTAGGTTCAGATGGACAAGAAGTGCCGCTCCACCTGGTATACGACCAGGTGATGCCTGCCGCCCATCTCTCGCAAGAAGATTGCTCCCTGGACCCCATAATCGATAATCTCGATCAGCAGCCAGATGTATGATCATATGTAGCTATGTACTTAATAATCGAAGGGTTGCTCCGTCTGTGTTGTAAACTTTGTCTTAACCGGCCATCGGCTTCAGCCTCCCGCACTAAGAGCTTGGGAGTGTTCCTTGTAAATTATCACCCTAGGGGAGGGAATTATGTTCGGGGAACCAGGCAATCCGGCCACGTGGTGCAAACAGACAGAAAGCACACAGGGAGATATGTTATATTACTGCTTAGCGTAAGAAACATCTTCCGAAGAAAATAGTACCCCTATCGATACCTTTCTTCAGGGTTCTACGTAAATCGTAGGAAAAAGGGTCGTATACTGTTAGTATGCGGCTAAGGACTTGTGTGAGAGAAAAAGCCCGAATAATGGTCATGACGACCATAGTTGGATCCGTCGTAGCCGATCAATTGTCTACTGAAGATAGCTAGCTTTTGGCTTCACCCGTCTGAGGTACGTATCCGGATGACCCGGTCGTAACAATCGCAGAGGTGCTCCCTTTACCCTCTAGCCGAACAATCGGGAACGTAGAGGGTAAGCACAGGAGCAAGGCAACCCAGCTTGGCAAATTCTTAGTTCAAATTGATGCATAAGATGGCGTAAAAAACGACAAGGAAAGTATGCGTACACAATAAATGTGCATAAGTGCTTATAACATAAAAGCATTGGCTTCGGAAAAGAAGCCCCCGGGTACTGTGTTCGGATTTAACACTTAAAGGTGTAGGCCGAAAATCATTAGTACAAGATCGGTCGAACCGAACATAGAGTTGGGAAGTAAAAGAATTCAAACCTGCCAAAAATCAAGGTGGGAGGGAGAAGAAATAACAAAGAAAAGAAAGAAAAGAGAAGAGTAAAGAGTATGACAACACCGGTCTAGCCGTAGAAGCGCCGAAGACGAGCTGCGTTCCATGGGTTTGGTTCAAGGCGGTTGTCCTGCGGGTTCCAAAGACGGTAAGCCCCTCATGTGAGTACTTCGTCGATGATGAAGGGGCCTTCCCATTTGGGCTTGAGTTTATGCTTCTGCTTCTCCGGGAGCCGTAAGACTAGTTCGCCCACGTTGTATGCTTGTGCCCTGACCTCCCTGCTTTGGTAACGCTGGGCCTGCTGTTGATAAAAGGTAGAATGGGCCCGAGCTATGCCACGCTCCTCTTCCAAGGTGTCCAAGTCGTCCTGCCGATCTAATTCGGCCTCTCTTTCCACGTACATGCGCACCCTTGGTGCATCGTGAATAATATCACAAGTGTCGCGGTTTTGTCACGGCAGATGCCCGAAGGCTTAGGTTTGGAGTCAACGCCATGGAAGTGGACTCAAAGGGGTTAAGCGGGACAAGGGATACGGGTTTACCCAGGTTCGGCCCCTCACGGTGGAGGTAAAGGCCTACGTCCTGCTTAAGCTGTATTAACTGGTATATCGAGTACAAGGGGCGGCTTGCTTGCCCTAATTCTCGATTACTTGATCTCTCTCGCCGTAAGGCTTGTATGTCTTTCTTCCCCTCTTCTTTTCTTAACCCGCTGTAGGGTCTCACCTTTATATACATAGGTATAGGCCCTGGGCTTACAAGATAAGTCTTCACATGGCGGTTTACCCTTTCGGGCCTTGAGTCGCCACCAGGCTTTAGGCCTTCGACTGGCCCATCTGTAAGTCGTCGTCTTCACGTCTTGCCTTCCTGGGCCGGCTTAGTCTCTTGCACTATGAGTCGCCAACAGGGTTAACCGCGGGGTTATATCCCCAACATTAGGCCCCAAATTGATTTGAACCTGTTCATGTCAATTTAAATTCTTTAGTTGGCGAGTCTTCTATGGGTCTTCTGGAACTGCAACTTTGACTGGTCTTCCCTAACCCGCCATATCCAACAGTGACGTCACAATGAATCTTTCATTTACCCGCCAACATACCTTTGGCTTTTAAATTTCAGCACTTAACCCGCCAATATGTCAAGCGCAACATCGTCTTGTGACTGGGTCCAATCCGGAGTTACCGAAGATCTACTGTTAGACTATGTGAAGATAGGCGTGTTACCGGCTCGGGACGTCATTCAGTGGCGGGCTCCCGGGTTAGAGAAAAGACCCAGACCTCAAGACGGAGAAGTCATTGTTTTCGCTGACCACCTCGTCCGCGGCTTCAGCCCGCCCAGGTCTAAATTCTTCCGAGATGTTCTGCACTTTTTTAAGCTTCACCCTCAGGACATAGGCCCCAATTCAGTCACCAATATCTGCCAATTCCAAGTCTTGAGTGAAGTGTATCTGCAAGAAGAACCTTCTGTGGACATTTTCCGTGATTACCATTATATCAACCGCCAAACTGAGAAAGCAGGCGGCTCAAGTCTGGAACTCGGCGGCGTGACTATCCAGAGGCAGAGAGATGTGCCTTACCCATCTGCTACCCTGCCAAGTCATCCTAAGAATTGGAACAGGACCTGGTTTTATTGCAAAGACACTTCTCCGGAGGGTGAAAATCCGCTGTCGGGTTACCGCCCTACCCGGCTTCCCAACTCCGGAGAACTTCCCGACAGGCTATCCACTACTGAAAGAGCGAAGTATGCCACTTCCATTGCCAAGATCAAAGCTTTGATTGCAAACGGATTAGCTGGTGTCGACCTGACCCGCTACTGGGTCAGTTGGCAAATATCGCCCCTGAGCCGGCGTGAACGGCTTATGTTTGCATACACGGGTGAACCCAATGACCCCCTCTGCTTCTCAAATGCCCAATTGTCACAACAGGAAATCAGCAATAGCGTTAAAAATCTTCTCAGCAAAAAACAGAAAATTTGTGATAAAATTGGGCTCAGACCCTTCTATGCCCAGAACCTGGCTCTGCCTGTAAGAAAAACTTCTGGAAACCTTACAATCTTCGTCTTGCTCGTTTTAATTTGCATCTTTTACCCTCTCTGGCGGCTTGTGCGCAGGCCGTCTCAGATTTCTGGAAGAAAAAACTCAACCTGCCCGTGAGGAAACCCAGGGCGGGTAAAACCCTTGCTCCTAAAAGGAGAACCACCGCCTCCTCCATTCCTGACTCTAACGATTCAGAGGTAAAGCTTGACTTCTTCTGACCATCTCTTTATACAGCTTACTGATGATATTTATTTCACAGGTTGAACCAGAGACCAGCCGTGTGGACGCTCCTGAGGTAATCAATATTTCCTCCGATTTAGAAAATTCTCCCCCAAAGAAGAAACGGCGGGTTATCCGAAAAGTCCCATTCTCTCATCCTCTTGCTTACTTGGACTGCCATTTTCTTTTGAAAAAGCAACAGCACACCTCCAGGCGTCAGACCCGGAGTGCCGGCTCGGAGGAGCTGATGGGCGGCTTACCCAACTCCCCGGCTTCCCGGAAGCGTCCTGCAGAGGTACTTTTTACCCAAGTATGATCATCTTAACAGTCTTGTCTTGCAACCTTACTTTACCTGAAGAATTGTAACTTTTCCAGGACTCGCCCCCTTCGTCTGGCGACTCAACAGCCACTAAGCTGCCTCCATTGAGAATCAACCCAGAGTATGCATTTTTTTCCTTTGCACTATATTTTTCTTCAATCTTGTCTTTTATTTGACAATTGTTTTTGCTCTCTAGGGCTCAAGCGAAGCGGAAGAAAACCGGCGGGTCTGAAGCCGCCCCCACTGTCCAAGAGCCGGAGAAATCCAAGCCGACTTCCCCTGTACCTCATGTTGAGCCTACAGAAGCTATAAAAGAAACACCTGCCGATGATCCTCGGTCCCACGAGCCGGCTGTTCATGATACGGTCGCTCCTACGAGCCCTCCACGAACTGACTTCCAAACGCCGAGCTCTCCAGCTACCAAAAACGTCGCTCTTACTGGAGCGGGTTATCAATCGACCTCTCATGTGCTGACAAGACACACAGGCGAGGCTAAAGAGAACTCGCCAGAAAGATTCGACTTTGCATTGCCCTCGTTGGAAAAGATGTCTACAGATGATCTTCATGCCGGCTATTTAAATCGCCTCAGCGCAAGCCACAACATGGAGCGAAAACTTGTTAGCCTTATGAAGTCCAAATTTGAGGTACTGCTCCTTTCTTGCTTTCCTTATACCCTTATGTAGCCCCCAAGATCCGGTTTAGTCTTGCAAAATAGTAGACCGGGTCTTATACTTCTTGTCATACTTCAAATTATAATACCTGTAGACCCCAAGTATCGGGTTAATACTGATATTGAGCCGGTACTTAGTTGAAAGGGTTGATCCAAGTGTAGCCCCCGAGTTCGGGTCATGACAATGAGCCAGAACTCCATTGTAAACTTTGGAGAGCTCTGTGTAGCCCCCAAGTGCCGGCTTAACTTTAACAAAGATGAGTCGGGACTAC
Source organism: Elymus sibiricus (assembly GCA_039707655.1). NCBI lineage: Eukaryota > Viridiplantae > Streptophyta > Magnoliopsida > Poales > Poaceae > Elymus > Elymus sibiricus. Next base: position 210,187,007 of record CM077665.1, on the reverse strand, counting down.
CATGTAGACTTAGAGAAAAACACAGGCATTAGCCCCCAAGTGTCAAGTATATTGCTTGCAATCTGCTTAAGACTTATAACACAATAGTTTCACCAATGTGCGAATCATATCCTGACTGAAAACCTTTGAAACTATCTTTTGCATAACGCAGGAAGCTTTAACAACTACTGAGTCGAATTTCACTGTGCAACAAGCCGCCAGGGCTGAGGCGGACAATAAATGGCGAGTTGCCGTGACAGAGCTGGAGAAAACCCGGGCTGAACTCGCTGCTTATCAGAAGACGCCTGAGGCGGAAAAAGCTGCTATATCCCAACGAGCCAACGACACTGAAAACCGGCTTAAGGTTGTGTCCGATGAGCTACAAACTCTCAAAGACCATATCTCTAGAATGACCTATGCGATCTTCGGTAAGTGCCAAGCACTTGAAAATTACCTTGTCTTGTTGAATAACTCATACCAGCGGCTTATAAAACTTGACTATCTTGCAGGTGAACGGAGCCGCCAACTCGCTTCTGACAGCGTGATTAAGCTGAAAGCCATCTACTCCTTAACCGAACAGTTATATTGCGGGACCTCTGCACCATGAAGGCGATGCTGACCAAGAAATGCATCCCAAAGCATATGAAGGGGGTGATAGAACTTCTATCCACCCTGCCCAAACAGGTTGGAGAACTCAAACGGTCAGCCGCCAGGCAGGGAGCCATGGCTGCTTTAAGCCGGTGTCTTGCTTTTGCCCCGGAGTTAACTACAGCAGAAATGACGGATGGGTTCCCAGCCAAAAAGGTCGACGGCTCAGATTTCACAGAAGCCGACTACGTCAAATGTATGAAAGATTCCCGGGTGCTGGCCTCAAGTCTTGCCAATGAGTTAGACCTTTCCACATACCAGGCGGTTTATGACGCGAAAAACAAACGCGTGCGTGGCCCAACCTTTGAATCGAGGAGCCTGATTCCCGCACGTCGTAAGCAGCTCTTCGCTCCTGACCTTGATGCATCTCCCTTCTTCGACCAGACCCAATTTGAGGCCTTAACATGCTGCAACTGGGATGTCGACAATCTTCAGATCGAAGAGGTCGAAGACCCGGCGAAGGACGACTAGCCAGCGAGCTGTACTTTCGGCTGAAACTGATAACTCGGCCTGTCTTTTGTAAAAAACTTTAATCTTGCCTTGTCTTGTACTCCATGGGGAGCTTTTGTAATAGCTGTAGAGACATCTGAAATGCCTGAGTCGTGCCTTCATGCACGTATAACCCTTTTTGAGTAGTCTTGCTGCAATGATATCTTTCATATGCTCTTACTCTCAACCATGCTTTCAAGGTCCATGGCGGCTTATCAGAAAAGATAAAACCTGCAAAATAAACAAGACAGAAAACTTCTGTATTGTTGTCAGGGCGGCTTATAACAGCACAACCCGGAGATGTCTTTCATGGTCTTGCGTCTTGTTTCATAATCTTTCCTTGACCCGGCTTGTCAAAACCAGAATGATATGTAAGTGTGATGTATGATGCAATGCATGATGTATGATGCAATGCACGATGCATGATGCAATGCATGATGTATGATGTTCTCTGCTCTTACAAGTCATCCAAAAAGGGGGTAAGTGGCCAACTCGCTGCACCCCAATGTTGGAGAGGTTATCAAAAGAGGGGGTGAGTGGCTAACTCGCTGCACCCCAAATTTGAAAAAAGGTCATCAAAGAGGGGGTAAGTATTCAACTCGCTGCACCCCAATTTGGAAAAAATCATCAAAAGAGGGGGTAAGTTCTCATCTCGCTGCACCCCAATTTTGGAATAAGTCATCAAAGAGGGGGTAAGTATTAAACTCGCTGCACCCCAATTTGGAAAAAAATCATCAAAAGAGGGGGTAAGTTCTCAACTCGCTGCACCCCAATTTTGGAATAAGTCATCAAAGAGGGGGTAAGTATTAAACTCGCTGCACCCCAATTTGGAAAAAATCATCAAAAGAGGGGGTAAGTTCTCAACTCGCTGCACCCCAATTTTGGAATAAGTCATCAAAGAGGGGGTAAGTATTAAACTCGCTGCACCCCAATTTGGAAAAAATCATCAAAAGAGGGGGTAAGTTCTCAACTCGCTGCACCCCAATTTTGGAATAAGTCATCAAAGAGGGGGTAAGTATTAAACTCGCTGCACCCCAATTTGGAAAAATCATCAAAAGAGGGGGTAAGTTCTCAACTCGCTGCACCCCAATTTTGGAATTAGTCATCAAAGAGGGGGTAAGTTCTTAACTCGCTGCACCCCATGTATGATCTGCTTGCTTGCCATTCCGGTTGTGCTCTGGACAAGGTCTATTAAGCATCTCCTCTAGAGGAATCTTACCCCTGTTAAAAGGATGTCTATAATTCCCATTGCCCTTAGCACGGTTATTCCCAGTGTTGGTATTAGCCACTAGCTCTGACCCGCCTTCCGGGTGTTTCCGCTTTCCAGCGTTGTTACTTCCAGCCGTACCCGGCTATTGACCCTTGCCATTGTTACCCTTCTTCCCCTGACCTGATTTCTCCTCATCAGAGCCCGGGTCCTTCGTATTGTCAGAATCTGCATACTTGGTGAGAGCCGCCATGAGCTCCCCCATGTCTTGACATTACCGCTTGAGCCGGCCAAGCTTCTGCTTCAGAGGCGTGAAGTGACAGTTCTTCTCAAGAATTAAAACCGCCTGAGCCGCCGTAATCTGCTCCGAAGAGTGGATGATAGTAGAGACCCGCCGGACCCAGTGATGAGCCGACTCGTCCTCACGCTGTACACAATGGTCCAAATCCACAATTGTCATGGGCTGCTTGCATGTTCCTTTAAAAAAATTGATGAATTTCGCCCTTAACTCGGCCCAGGAGTTAATGGTGTTGGGTGGCAAACCCTTCAACCATGTGCGAGCCGGCCCTTCCAGCATCATGATGAAATACTTGGCGCAGACCGCATCACAAACGTCCAACATCTCCATGGCTAGCTCATAACTTTCAACCCAGGCCTCTGGAGGTAAATCAGCAGTGTAATTGGGCACCTTACGAGGACCCTTGAAATCCTTCGGCAGACGCTCATTCCGCAGAGCCGGTACCAGACACGGCACCCCCACAGCCCTGGAAGTCAACCCCGCTCCTCCTGAAACGGAAGGGGCGACTGTGTGTTCCTGAGACGCCGCCGCTGCCTGAGCCGCCTCTTCTCGCCGTGCTCTCACCTGATCCACCAATGTCTGAGCATCCAGAGCCGCCCGATCCGCTTGCGGCGGGTTACGTTGTCGTTCGCTGCTAGAAACCGCTGGCGACTCATAACGCCGGCTGTAGCTATGACTGTGGATGGGCGTTGAGTGCACGCGACTCCGGCTGTAATTATACTTCTCCTGCTGGGCCATCGCCATGCGCAGGTATCCGATGGCGTTCCGCACCTCTTCTGCATAAGGCGCCTCATCGGGGATCGGAATTGTATCAAGCCTGGTTGCTGCTGCCACCATGTTCTCCGCCGGGTTAGAATAATGACCCGGCGGTGTCGGATAAAGCGGTGGCAGGTTTTGGCCCCGTCGTGGCGGGTCTTGACGCTGAACCGCCGCCCGGCTCCCAGGTATTTCCGCCGTCCGGGTTATGGCCAAAGGCACACTTCGTACCGTTCCTGGCGTGTTGAAAAGATTCCTAGCTTCATACTGCTCCGGCAAGCGGGACTGATGTCTCATCCGCTGAACCGCCGCGGCCGACTGTTGCTCTATCTCGAGGCGAAGAGCGTCTGCCTTAAGGCGCTCCGCCTCAGCATCCATCTGAGCCTTCAGCTCGTTAACTTCCTACTGGACCACGGCCATCCGATCCTTCAACCTAGTGATTTCTGCATTGCAGGCCGCTTGGTTCACAACAGTGACCTCAGTTGCCATCAAGGTTGTAAGCTCGTTCATCAGATCCAGGAGAACTTGAGCCGGGGGCGCGCCTGACCCGGACACGGTCGCACCAGCAGGTGTACTGCCCTGAGCCGCCGCTGAACCGGCCATGAAGACGGCTGCATGACTTGGCGGCTCATAACCCTCCGGCTCATGGTATTCTGACTCGGGGTAAGGCTCGTCGTAGCCCCCAAGCCCTCCATCCTGAAGCTGATAGATCGATTCCGTCTCCCCACATGAAGATTCCTCCCCGGAGTAGTCGTGAGTTTCTTCCTCGGACACAGAACCCTCAAGTTCTACGCCCTGAGTGAAGCCGACGAAGACATGCTTCCTGCCCGGGTCAGAACGGGCGGGTTGCATGCTTGGGGCGGGTTGCTTGCGCCGGGCTGGCTCGACGATGTTGGTGCAGATATCCGGCCCGGGTTCAGATCCGCCAATCTTGTCGATGAAGACATGGATTCCACCGAAGGGGACCCGGAAGCCGTACTCGATTGAGTCAGCCTCAGGACCCCAGCTGGCGTCGTCGATGTAAAGCTTTCCGCGGCGGCTCTTAGTCATCTCGCCGACCACGTACCCCTCGCCCCCGAGGAGAGCACCCTTTGAGAACTCAACACCACCGAGCACCCGCCCCACGGTGGGCGCCAACTATCGCGGTTTTGTCACGGCAGATGCCCGAAGGCTTAGGTTCGGAGTCAACGCCATGGAAGTGGACTCAAAGGGGTTAAGCGGGACAAGGGACACGGGTTTACCCAGGTTCGGCCCCTCACGGTGGAGGTAAAGGCCTACGTCCTACTTAAGCTGTATTAACTGGTATATCGAGTACAAGGGGCGGCTTGCTTGCCCTAATTCTCGATTACTTGATCTCTCTCGCCGTAAGGCTTGTCTGTCTTTCTTCCCCTCTTCTTTTCTTAACCCGCCGCAGGGGCTCACCTTTATATACATAGGTATAGGCCCTGGGCTTACAAGAGTCCGGGTCAGGTTACACAACGTAACCGACCCAGGTTCGACTTTCCTAGTCTTACAAGATAAGTCTTCACATGGCGGTTTACCCTTTCGGGCCTTGAGTCGCCACCAGGCTTTAGGCCTTCGACTGGCCCATCTGTAAGTCGTCGTCTTCACGTCTTGCCTTCCTGGGCCGGCTTAGTCTCTTGCACTATGAGTCGCCAATAGGGTTAACCGCGGGGTTATATCCCCAACAACAAGGAAGGACCGCTTCGGCCCCATACACCATGAAGAACGGTGTGTATCCCGTTGATCTATTCGGGGTGGTGCGCAAGCCCCATAGAACGGAGTCGAGCTCCTCTACCCAATGACAATCGGACCAAACGTGGCTTAATGCCGCTCATTATGAGGCCGTTTGCTCGTTCGACTTGTCCGTTAGTCTGCGGGTGATAAACCGATGCGTAATCGAGCTTGATGCCCATCTTTGCGCACCAGTCTTTGACCTCTTGGGCCGTGAAATTGGATCCGTTGTCAGTTATTATACTATGCGGGACACCGTAACGGTGTACCACGCTGGATATAAAGTCGATTACTGGTCTGGATTTGGCTGATTTGACAGATTTTGCCTCTATCCATTTGGTGAACTTGTCGACCATGACCAGTAAGTATTTATTCTTCTTGGTCCCCCCTTTAAGGGGTCCGACCATGTCCAGCCCCCAGACCGCGAAGGACCAGGTGATCGGAATAGTCTGAAGAGCTGTCGGGGGCAGGTGACTCAGATTTGCGAAAAGTTGACACCCCACGCAATATTTAACAAGTGACTGGGCGTCCGCCCGAGCTGTGGGCCAAAAGAACCCAGCCCGGAAGGCCTTTTTTACTAAGGCTCTTGCTGCGGCGTGATGACCGCCCATCCCTGCGTGGACTTCGGCTAAAAGCTGCCGCCCTTCTTCCTCAGATATGCACCACTGTAGTATTCCGGTGGTGCTCTTCTTGTATAACTCACCTTCGTGTACCTTGAAGGCTTTGGAACGCCGAACTATGCGCCGCGCCTCCGTCTGATCGCCGGGGAGTTCTTTGCGAAGAAGGTAGGCGAGGAAGGGCTCGGTCCATGGCGCGATTACTGCCATGACCTCGTGAGCCGAGGGCGTTTCGTCCATGACGGAGCCGCCGATGATTTGATCATCTGGTTCGTTTACAAGGGGAACAACCTTGTCTGCACTGGGTAGCTCGGCGCCCTCTTGATCGTCTAGCCAAACCACGGATGGCTTAAAGAGCCGTTCCAGAAAACTGTTTGGTGGGACAGGGTCGCGTTTGGATCCTATGCGAGCTAGTATATCGGCAGCTTGGTTGTTGTCTCTGGCGACGTGGTGAAATTCCAGCCCCTCGAACCGTGCGGATATCTTGAGGACAGCATTTCTATATGCCGCCATGTTTGGATTCTTGGCATCGAACTCACCGTTGACTTGAGAGATGGCCAGATTGGAATCTCCCCGTACCTCCAGCCGATGTGTGCCCATTGAGGCTGCCATCCGAAGACCGTGCAAGAGGGCTTCGTATTCGGCTGCATTGTTAGAGTCGGCATACATGATCTGCAACACGTATCGAACGTTGTCACCTGTGGGGGATGTGAGAACAACTCCAGCCCCCAGTCCGGCCAAAGTTTTGGATCCATCGAAGTACATCGTCCAATGGGAGTATGTACTATATTCCCTGGGGAGCTCGGCTTCTGTCCCTTCGGCGAGGAAATCTGCCAATACCTGAGATTTAATAGCTCGGCGTGGTTTATAGGTAATCTCAAAAGGAAGGAGCTCAATCGCCCATTTGGCTATGCGGCCGGTGGCGTCCCTGTTATTGATTATATCATTCAGGGGTACTTCGGATGCCACCGTGACCGAACACTCTTGGAAGTAGTGTCTTAGTTTCCGCGATGCCATAAATACTGTATAGGCTATCTTCTGGTAGTGCGGGTATCTCGACTTGCATTGCGTTAGTACTTTTGACACGTAATAGACCGGCTTCTGTATCTGGAATTTGTGTCCCTCCTCCTCTCATTCGACGACGAGCACCGCGCTAACGAATTAGTTGGTGGCCGATATGTATAATAACATGGGCTCACCAGCGCCTGGTGTTGTGAGTATGGGGTTACTTGCCAGGAGTGTCTTAATTTCTTCTAACGCAGCCTTTGCTTCGTCGGTCCATTCAAAATTCTTGGTCCGTTTCAGCAACTTATACAGCGGTAAAGCTTTTTCACCGAGGCGGGAGATAAAGCGACTTAACGCCGCCACGCAACCCGCCAACCTTTGGACATGCTTTAGCTCTGTGGGAACTGCAAGTTCTGATAAGGCGCGGATCTTGGCCGGATTCGCTTCTATTCCTCTATGGGAAACGATGAATCCGAGCAATTTACCAGCGGGAACTCCGAATACACACTTCTCCGGATTGAGCCGAATATCGTATTCGCGTAGGTTGGCAAAGGTTTGCCTTAAATCGTCGATCAAATTGCTAACGTGTTTGGTTTTAATGACCACATCGTCCACGTATGCCTCGACTGTTTTGCCAACCTGTTTTTCGAGACAGGTCTGGATCATGCGCTGGTATATAGCCCCAGCGTTCTTTAGCCCGAAAGGCATTGTGTTGAAGCAAAACGGCCCGTAAGGGGTGATGAATGCGGTTGCCGCTTGATTGGATTCCTTCATTTTAATCTAATGGTATCCGGAATAAGCATCGAGGAAACACAGCGAGTCGTGTCCGGCTGTGGCGTCAATAATCTGGTATATTCGTGGTAGAGGGAAAGGGTCCTTAGGGCAGGCCTTGTTGAGGTCTTTAAAGTCGACGCACAACCGCCAGGATTTATCTTTCTTTGGTACCATAACCAGGTTTGCCAACCATTCGGGGTGCTTAATGTCCCGAATGAATCTGGCCTCTAGCAATTTAGCCAGTTCTTCACCCATAGCTTGTCGTTTGGGCTCGGAGAAGCGGCGCAGAGTCTGCTTGACGGGCTTAAAGCCTGCGATGATGTTCAGACTATGTTCTGCCAGCCGTCATGGGATGCCGGGCATATCGGAAGGATGCCAGGCGAAGATGTCCTAGTTTTCTTGTAAGAAAGCTCGCAGCGCTTCGTCCACTGCGGGATCGAGCTGATCTCCGATGGACGCTGTCTTGTTGGGATCCGTCGGGTGTACCTGAAATTTAATGATTTCCCTTGCCGGCTTAAAGGACGTGGATTTGGGCCTCTTGCTGAGGATCACATCGTCTTTGTCTACTGTTGACCGAAGTGCGGTTAGCTCCTCTGCAACAAAGGTCGCAGCTAGAGCCTCGAGGGCAAGCGCCGCTGTTTTGTTTTCGACCCGTAGGGCTATATTCGGATCACTAGCAGTCGTGATTACTCCGTTTGGTCCTGGCATCTTAAGTTTCATATACCCGTAATGTGGTATAGCCTGGAATTTTGCGAAGGCGTCACGTCCTAATAGGGCGTGGTAGCCACTGGGGAAGGGCACGATGTGGAAGAAAAGTTCTTCAGATCGGTAATTGTCGGGCGTGCCGAACACTACGTCCAGGGTGATACATCCTGAACAGCGCGCCTCCTTCCCCGGGATTATTCCCCGGAAAGTTGTGTTGCTATGTTCGATGCGAGATCGGTCGAACTGCATTTTTTCCAGAGTATCCTCGTAGATTAGGTTTAAACCACTGCCGTCGTTCATTAGCACCTTGTGTAGCCTCAAGCCATCAATGATGGGGTTCAGGACTAGTGCGGCCGATGAATGATCGGGAAGAATGGCTGGTCGGTCAGCATCTCCGAAGGTAATGGGTACGTCTGCCCATGCACTTGTTGCTGCCACGTGATACACCTGTTCGAGTTCTTTAAGAGCTCTTTTCCTCCTGTTCCTTGAATGGAACGTTTCGTAGATCGTCAGGACTTCGGTGTTATATTTTGATGGCGTTGTAGAGCGCCGGTTAGACGGTGATGCCTCAAGAATGGCTTCACCACTTTTTGCGATCCGCCTGATGACCTAGCAAGTTCTAAGGCTGTGAGTCGGAGCTGTGTTCAGCAATGCCGAGTGTATAGGGCAAGGTTTGTCCAATAGTCCATCCAGGACAGTACTGACCCCTGAAAGGGGCCTGTTCCTCTTTTTGGCGGGCTCAAGTTTGGCTGGCCGGTTCGGAGGTATCCTCTTTTGCCGATCTCCTCTAGGGTACTCGGTAAAGGTTGGTTCCGAAAATAGCCGCTCAGCTTGCCAAGCACTTTCCATGGCACACTACTTCTGTACCAAGATTGACAGCTCGGTAAAGTCATTAATGTGCCGCCGCGCCAGGGCATTGAGAATCCCTTTGTCGTGGCAGTTACGTTTGAAGGTTACCATTACCTCTTGATCACTAAGGCCCCGTACTTTGTTTCGGGTGAGTAGTAGTCTGGCCCAGTAATGATGAACCGACTCCCCTGATAAATGTATAATGTCCGGTAAGTCCGAAGTCTTGGCCTCTGATGCGATGTTCGAGTCATCGGCTTGGGAGGTGGGTGGGAGAAGGTTTGACTCCTCGCCATGGTGGGAGTTCAGAATCGCGGATTCCGAACTATATGATAGATCAGTGACCGATACCGGACTATTTCCGAAGCGAACACCAGAGTCTGGGTCGCTAGCAAGGTCTCGGTGATCGGAGATTGGAGTATAAACCGTTTTTAATTCCGGTAGCTGGGAGGTCGAGCCCCCAGCCGGACACTCGACGGTGGCGACAAGATGGGTGACCGTGGGGATGTGAATCTCCCTACCGTCGGGTTTAAGCCCGAGCCGGTCATAGACCGGGGTCTGGTCATCGGCCATTCGCATAGTCTCCATCCGATCAAATAACTCGTTGAGAAACGAGGCGATGGTGGGATGCGTGTCGCTGAAGCGAGTGGGGTCGGTATGCGGCGTCGCAGTTCCAGAGTCGCGCGAGAGCGGTCTCGGATTCTGTTCAATCATGGTAGATCCGGTCGAAACGACCAGACCGGGTGGTCCAGACGGTCCGGAGATAGCAACTTCATCTCCGGAGACGAGGCCCGACGTCTCCGGCGTCGAGGCGTTGGGATCTGCGGGCTTCTCCATAGGCGTCAAGGATTCCATCAGTACAAGTTCTCCCCGGCCGGGAATCAGCTGTGAACTCTAGGGTTCCAAACCTGATCCCTTGGTCGGGGGGAAAGCTTCCGATCTGGCATGGGTGGCCGATCGGTTAAGAGCGCGACGAGGTGTCGTCGCTCGCGAGGATCTGATCCGGGGCGATAGTCCCCCGGGCACCGATCTCTATGTTGGTGACAAAGCGAGTGTAACACCCCCTTGTAATGCAACAGTAATCCCCTGATATTAATGCCATGTCATCATGTTTAATTAAGCATAAGCATCATTTGCATTAGGGCTTAGTTCGAATTCAAATTCAAATTCAATTCAATTGCCAAGTGGAAAATAAAAGTTGTGCAAACCAGTAACAAAAATGTTCATTAATTAGCACATAAATCATAACTAATTATTTTGAGGAAAACAACATCACCAAAATTCCACAAATACCCCTAGCAGGTTAAAACAGTACCAAAACAGTGGTATTAAATGCATTTTTAGTTAATTAAAAATATTTTGAAAGCATATTTGCACCAAATCAATTTCTGGTGTTGCCTAATATTGCACTGAATAATTTGGGCCATGTCTCATATTTTGCAAAATACAAATTTGAGCTAAACTAAAAAGGGAAAATAGAGAAAGAAATAGAAAAGAAAAGAAAAGAAAAGAGCCCAGGCGGCTGGGCCTCGAGTGCACAGTGCGGCCCAGCCCACCTCCCTCGGTCGCCCCCTTCCTACTGCTCCCCCGCTCGAGCGCGCACGCGCACCCGACCGCTCTCGACGCCGGCGAGCCGTCTCCCCCGCACCACCTCGTCGCCCGTGCCGCTACAGGGCCTCCTGGGGCGATAAGGACGGCCACCGCGGCACCCCTGGCCGCCCAGATCTTCCCCCCCCCCCTCGCGCAGCTCTCTCTCCCCGCCTCACCCGCAAGCTCGCCGCCGTCCTCGCTCGCCACCGCGGCCACCGTCACCCCCGAGCCCCGATGAGCCGCCCGTCAGCTCCGCCGTGAAGCCCTCTTCCTCCTCGACCACGACCCCGATCACCAGGCCCCCTGCAACGCCCTCTCGCCGTCGTCTTCCTCCTCGGGCACCCGAGCACGTCGCCGTCGATTCCGTCGCCGGCAGCCCCTCCCCGAGCCCGCTTTGAACGGCTACGACTCGCGGTGAGCTCCAGCTACCTCCCCCTCTCCTCCTCGCGACGAACCGTAGCCCCTAGCCCCTAATTCCGCTGTCGCCCGTGCGCGCCGCCGCGGATGCTCGTCGCCGACGAGCCTCCGGTGACCATTTGGTCACGCGCGCCCGTCCATCGTCGTCGCCTTCGCGCGTAGATGCCGCCTAGCCGCTTAGCTCGCCCGATAGCGCCTCGAATCGCCGTTTGCCACCGCCGCCCGAAGACCTCGCCGCCGATGAGCTCCTGGCGCTCAGCTCCGGCCGTCCCCGCCCGCGATACCACCGCCTAACGACGCGCCGTCGTCGCCCCGTTCCAACGCGCCCATCCGCGCTTCGAACGGTGGCCTGTACGCGATTTCCGGCCACCTCCCGTGGCCGCGCCGCCGCGAAACGCGTCGCCGGCGAGATTCCGGCGACGTCTCCGGTCACCGCCGACGTGGCCTGCCCTGGCCCACCTGCCAGTGACACTGTCTGGTGGGGCCGTGGGCCCGTTGACCAGTCAGCGCTGCTGACTGGGTCAGCTGGGCCACTGATTGTGGGGCCCCATCCCACTGTGTCAATGACACATGGGTCCCACACGTCAGTTAATTAATTAGTGATTTAATTAAATAAAATAAATTAATTAGGTTAATTACCCGCTGACATATGGGCCCCACCTAGTTAGTTAATTAGTTAAATTAGTCAATTAGCCCCTGAGTCACTGACATGTGGGTCCCACATGTCAGGTTTGACTCTGGTCAGCCTCTGTTGACTGCTGACGTCAGCATTGCATCATGCTGACGTCAGCATTCACTATTCTGGATAATTTCGAAATTAAATAATTAAATAAATTCAGAAAATGATTAAAACTTTATAAAATCATATCTTTTAAACCGTAACTCGGATTGAAATAATTTATATATGTAAAATGATCAGAAAAATATGAAGATTCCAAATATGCAATCAAAACACCTGTCCAACAATCCTAGCTAGCTGAACATGCAACTTTTTGACTGATTTTAATAAATGAATAGTGTCCAACTTTAATTAAATAAATCCAATTTAATTTTTATTAATTCCCAAGAGTTAACTAAATCGATTAGTTAGTCGATAAACACCGATGCATAACATTTAGACATGTCATGCATATTGTTTGTCATTGTCGTGATATTTATTGTTTCCTCCCCTCCCTTCTCTCTCGGTAGACCTTGTGCCCGCCGACGATTCTGCTGGATACGACTACGTCACCGACGACCAGGTCCCATTCGCAGAGCAACCAGGCAAGCAAAACCCCCTTGACCATCATATATCGCCCAGTCTCTTCTCTCTTATTCTTGCATTAGAAATGCCCTGCTACCACTGTTCCGATAGTACCTATTCCAATGCATGGCCTGATTTTGCAGTTTGACATTGACACCCCACCTGCTGTCCCACAAACCTAGTTGTGCTACTTCTTCATCGGTGGCCCATCACCTTTGTCCGTATGCCAAGCTTGATACCGGGCCGTGATCTCTCTGGGTGAGGATCACGGAAATAATTAAACTGCTATATCATTTACTTTTACGGGGCTGAAGGGCTGGTGGTACCATCCAGTAGAGATGGACCTGAGTCCCAACAGTGCCCAATGTTAAAGTCGGGCTGGCCCCAAGGGTGCCCGCGAGGATTATTATTAAAGTCGGGTCGGCTCCAAGAGTACCCGCGCGTTATGAAATACCGGTACCCTGTTCGTGTTGATCTCCCGAGGGCGGACATCACCAGGAACAAGGGTGTGCGGCCGGAGGATATCACGCGTATTGGGTAGTGATAACCGAGCTTGTAACGGATCTGGGTGTTTGATCTGAGTGGGTCGTCGTGCCCTTTTTACGCACTACCACCACGTGGGATAATGGTTTATGGGGCCCTCTACATCGTATGTATCAGTCGAAAGCTTTGACAGACGTCCAGTTCAGCAGTGCGGCACGGGAGGATTGGCGCCATCCATGACAGAGGTGGTGCTTGGATCTAAACGTGTGCGCAACGACCCGGAGTGCAAAGGGGGATGGGCCCAAGAACCCTGAGTGCTTAGGATGTAGACCGGCGGGGACCTCTCTGCTTAGCTGTAGGTCGGGCTGCGATGTGTCGATCAGCCGAGGCCGGACATCACCAGGAACAAGGGTGTGCGGCCAGAGTTAATCGAGCGTGTTGGGTAACAGTAGTGCACCCCTGCAGGGAAGATATCTATTCGAATAGCCGTGTCCACGGTAACAGGACGCTTGGAGTTGTGCCCGGATCTATGACAACTATAAACTGTTGATGATGAATATTAAACTGATACTATTGCTATCGATCAGCCGAGGCCGGACATCACCAGGAACAAGGGTGTGCGGCCGGAGTTAATCGATGCAATGCTTAAACTATTGCTCTCTGGATCGCTTTCTCGCGGGATAGTCGAGAAAGGATCTTGGGGAGTTGCTAATATACAACCATTATTAATTGTTATTGTATCTCTACTCTCTTCTGATGCTGCAAGAACTGCTTCAAGATGCTAGTCTTCGATAGGCTAGGCTTCTCCCCCTTTGTTCCAGCATTCTGCAGTACAGTCCACAGATACAGCCCCATTCCTTTGATACAATGCATATAGCATAGTTCTGATGTCAGTCTTGCAAGTACTTTGGATGAGTACTCATGGTTGCTTTGCTATTCTTTTCCCCCATACCAAATCGATGTTACACCAGATGCCGATGGGGCCCAGGAGCCAGACGCCACCGCAGGAGACTATTGCCAGGAGATCCCCGGAGGCCACTTCTTCTTCGTTGAGCCAGTTGACCAGGAGTAGTTTAGGAGGCTCCCAGGCAGGAGGCCTTGCCTCTTTCGATCAGAGCTATTGTTTGTTTTCGCCTTCTTAAGGCATCTTGTTTAACCTTGTGTCTGTACTCAGATACTTTTGCTTCCGCTGATGCTTGTATGACATCAAGCTTGTGTATTCGAGCCTTCGAGGCCCCTGGCTTGTAATATAAAGCTTGTATTATTTTATTTGTGTCTAGAGTTGTGTTGTGATATCTTCAAGTGAGTCCCTAGGCTTGATCGTGTGCATTTGCGTGTATGATTAGTGCACGATTAAGTCGGGGGCGTCACAAGTTGGTATCAGAGCCGACTGCCTGTAGGAAGCCCCTTTTTCCAACTCCTTGGTCGAAGTTGAGTCTAGACGATGGAAAACTATTTTACTAACATGGCTGTGTGGGTTACGGGCCCACGTCGCCAACTGGGTGGTATTAGGATCTTTTATTCCTCTTCTATACTCTGGGACTCTGAATTTCTCTTCCTTTCGGGTTAAATGATTTTACTAGTGCCGACACTAGGTTCTCGTATTCACATCCATCCGGAGTTCTGAATTATCCCCCCTTGCTTCAAGATAAGGGCCAGGTTCTGCTGCACAACACCAAGGCCCGCAGGATCCTTTCATCGAGGAAACCCTGTGTTGTTCCTTGCAGATTCCTCTCCCCAAAAGTTTTCTCCGACGTTGATATAGCCTTTGCTATGTCTCGTTGTGTAATTCCTCACCGCGTGCCTGCGCGCCGCCTAGCATGTCTTTTCCTTAATTTTACGCCGTCACGCTATCCGCGGATGTCCAATTCTGTGCATGGATCGGTATGTCTTTAATGACTACTAATTTTTCCTAATGCACTTCTTGTTCTTGCTCATGTTACATCTGCAATAACCCCATGTACATGCAGTTGTTCTTGCTAAACTGCCCCTGTTGTTTTGGCAGAATGGCTGACGATCCTCCCCCTCCACCCTATATTTCCGCAATGATGCAACAGTTTGAGCTGAATCGTCAGTTTATGACTGGGGTAATGGCCCAATTTCCAACTCAAAATGCTCAGCAATAGTCTGCCCCAATAACACTGCAAGAATTTGTGCGCCTCAACTCGTCTGTGTTCCGCAACTACACCAATCCTATGGATGCTGATGATTGGCTTCGTGATATTCTGTTTGAGATGGAGTCAGCTAGTGTTGCCCCTGAAAGTTACGTCACCTTTGCGGCATTTCATTTGAAGGGTCCAGCTGCTCAATGGTGGGAAAGCCACAGGCGCATGCTGCCTGCTGGTTCTGTAACCACTTGGCAGGAATTTCAGTCAGTCTTCCGTGCACGATACATTCCTCAAGGTTTGATGGATCAGAAGAAGCAGGAGTTCCGCAAACTCAAACAGGGCAAGATGACAGTAGATGAATATCAGCGGAAATTCCTCGAATTATCTCGCTATGCTGAGGACGACGTCTGCACTGACGCTCGTAAGCAGGAGAAATTCCGTGAAGGACTGCATCCTGATATAAAGGTCGCACTTGCTATTTATGATGCTGCAGACTTTGCAACGCTTGTCAGCAAGTCTTTCCAAGTTGAAACTGCTTTGAATGAATACCAGGAGTCACTCAAGCGTACTCGTGATATTGGCTCGTCTTCGGGTCATCCTACTCAGAAACGTCGAGTCTGGCTCCCGCACAGTATTTTCCACCATCCTGCTCCAACACCGAGGCCGTCTTATGTTGCACCTCGTCCGCCTCCGCCGCCTAGACAACTGAATATTCCAAGTGGACAGCCCAATACTATGGCTCCTCCCCCTAATGATGGGTTATGTCACAGGTGTGGACAGTCAGGACACTTTGCGAACAACTGTCGCCAGGATCAGCCTCAGAACACATCACGTCCTTCTGTTGATCGGAAGCAGGGCCGTCGAAAACGTCCTTCTAAGAACACTGATGCCAAACCACCTGCAAGTCAACTTATTCGTGTCAACCATGTCAAGATGGAAGAAGCTCGACAGGACACCAAAATTGTGATGGGTGCCCTTCTAGTGAATTCGATCCCAGCTTCTGTTCTCTTTGACTCTGGAGCATCGCACTCCTTCATGTCCGAAAGTTTCGCGCGGAGCCATGATATGTCTTTCGAGGAGATGTCCGCCCCTATGATAATCCAGTCACCCGGAGCAAAGTGGCAAACTAACATGGTAAGCCACGATAACCATGTTGAGATTGGAGGATTGGTGTTCCCTGTTTCTCTCATTGCTCTCAAGACTTCTAACATTGACATCATTCTGGGCATGGACTGGTTGAAACCTCAAAAAGCTTTGATTGACTGTGCCACTGAAACAGTCCGGCTCACACATCCTTCCGGCCAGATAGTCAGATACTCAGTTCGGACAGTTCAAAATGCCGAAAGCCAGATATATGCTCTGAATGCATTGAATGCCTCACCTCTGGAAGGAATTGAGAACGTCCTAGTCGTTCGTGATTTTCCGGATGTCTTTCCAGAAGAACTTCCGGGAATACCCCCTGTTAGGGCTGTCGAGTTTGTCATCGACTTGAAGCCAGGCACTACTCCTATTGCCAAGCGGCCGTACAAGATGCCACCACATGAACTCCTAGAACTTAAGGAAGAAATCGACAAGTCACTTAAGAAGGGTTTCATACGCCCCAGTTCTTCTGCTTGGGGAGCACCTTCGCTCTTTGTTAAGAAGAAGGATGGTACGAACCGTCTGGTCCAAGATTACCGACCTATCAACCAGGCAACCATTCAGAACAAATATCCGCTGCCCCGGATCAACGATCTTTATGATCAGCTGGCTGGATCCTCTGTGTTCTCTAAACTTGATTTGAGATTGGGTTATCATCAGATCCGAGTTCGCAAAGAGGATATTCCGAAGACAGCCTTCGTTACTCGATATGGATCATATGAGTACACCGTCATGTCTTTCGGCTTAACCAATGCTCCAGCCACATTCTCTCGACTGATGAACTACATCTTCATGGATTACCTTGACAAATTCGTCGTGGTTTATTTGGATGATATCCTTATATATTCCAAGAATGAAGAAGAACACGCCGAACATCTTCGGCTTGTACTGGAGAAGCTACGTGAACATCAACTGTATGCCAAGTATTCTAAGTGTGAGTTCTGGTTATCTGAGGTGACTTACCTTGGTCACGTGATCTCCAAAGATGGGATTGCCGTTAACCCAGAACGAGTTCAGGCTATTCTTGACTGGACTCCCCAAAGAATGTAAAGCAAGTCAGAAGTTTTCTCGGTCTTGCCAGCTATTGCCGCCGTTTCGTCGAGAACTTCTCCAAGATTGCAAAGCCACTGACTAATCTGCTTCACAAAGGTGTTAAGTTTGAGTGGACAGATAAATGTCAAGAAAGTTTCCAGACGCTCAAGGACAAGTTGACGTCTGCCCCAGTGCTAGCTCCCCCTGATTCTCGCAAGGACTTCGTGATATACTGTGACGCATCCCGTCAAGGATTAGGCTGTGTCCTAATGCAAGAGCGCAGAGTGGTTGCTTATGCCTCTCGTCAATTGCGTCCCCATGAAGAGAACTACCCAGTTCATGACCTTGAACTTGCTGCAGTAATTCATGCATTGAAAGAGTGGAGACAATACCTTGTTGGTAATCGTTGCGAGATCTACACCGACCACCAAAGTTTGAAGTACCTGTTTACTCAGCCAGATCTGAACCTCCGTCAACAGAGATGGATGGAGCGCATAGCAGATTACAATGTGGGTATTTCTTATACCCCAGGCAAGGCTAATGTAATGGCTGATGCTTTGAGCCGCAAGTCTTACTGCAACCACCTTCAGGTTCATAAGGTTCACCCCCTGCTTCAAGAAGAATTCCGCAAGCTGAACCTCCATATTGTTCCTCAGGGTTATCTCGTTCCCCCTCCAGCGGAATTCCAAAAGATGAACCTTCGTGTTGTTAACCAGGGTTCTTTGAGTAACTTGGTGGTTGAACCAGACCTCGAAACCAACATCAAGACAAGACAAAATTACTGTTCTGAAGTTGACAGGATCAAGAAATACCTCTCACAGGGAAAACATTCATTCTATCATGTGGGAGATGATGCTGCCTTGTACTTCAAGGGTCGTCTAGTTGTCCCCAGATCGGATAATATTGACTCTCGTTCGGATGTTATGAAGGAAGCGCATGATACGCCGCTTTCGATTCACCCCGGCAGCACCAAGATGTACCAAGACATCCGTCAACGGTATTGGTGGCCTGACATGAAGCGTGACATTGCTCAATATGTTGCTGAATGTGACGTTTGCCGTCGCATCAAGGCTGAACATCAAAGGCCTGCTGGACTCCTGCAGCCACTTGAAATTCCTGAATGGAAATGGGATAAGGTCGAGATGGACTTTATTACTGGATTTCCCAGATCACAGAAGGGTCATGATGCTATCTTTGTCGTCATCGACCGCTTCTCCAAGGTTGCTCATTTCTTGCCAGTTAAGGAATCAATCACTGCTAGTCAGTTAGCAGATTTATATGTTTCCAGGATCGTGTCACTACACGGTGTTCCGCTGGAGATCAGTTCTGATCGTGGAAGCCTGTTCACTTCCAGATTTTGGAGTAGTTTCCAAGAAGCTATGGGAACTCACCTGTCCTTTAGCACCGCATTTCACCCTCAGTCTCAGGGTCAAGTCGAACGAGTAAATCAAGTGCTTGAAGATATGCTTCGAGCTTGTGTCATTTCTTTCGGTAAGAAATGGGAGGAATCTCTTCCATATGCCGAATTCTCATATAACAATGGCTATCAAGCTAGTTTGAAGATGGCACCGTTTGAAGTTCTATACGGACGTAAGTGTCGAACCCCTCTGAATTGGTCAGAAACTAGGGAACGTTCACTTGTTGGGCCGGACATAATTCAGGAAGCTGAGGAGAAGGTCCGCATTGTCCGTGAGCATTTGAAAGCTGCTTAGTCTCGTCAGAAGAGTAATTATGATCGCAAGCATCAACCAATGGTCTATCAACCCGGCAAGCAAGCTTACCTTCGCGTCACTCCGATGAAAGGCACCCACCATTTTGGGATCAAGGGCAAGTTAGCTCCTCGCTATATTGGCCCGTTCCGCATTCTCGCACGTCGAGGTGAAGTGGCATATCAACTGGAATTGCCGCCGAATCTCTCCCAAGTGCACGACGTCTTTCATGTGTCGCAACTCTGACGCTGTTTCAAGGATCCTATTCGAGTTGTGGATCATGAAGTGCTTGAATTGCAAGAGGATCTATCTTATCAAGAGTATCCGATCCGCATTCTGGACCAAGCTGAACGTCGAACCCGTCAGAAGTCGATCAAGTTCCTTAAAGTTCAATGGTCGAATCATTCTGGACATGAGGCTACTTGGGAACGTGAGGATCGTCTTCGTGAAGAATACCCCTCTCTCTTTCAGCACTCCTCTTAATTCTCGGGACGAGAATTCTTGTTAGATGAGGAGAATTGTAACACCCCCTTGTAATGCAACAGTAATCCCCTGATATTAATGCCATGTCATCATGTTTAATTAAGCATAAGCATCATTTGCATTAGGGCTTAGTTCGAATTCAAATTCAAATTCAATTCAATTGCCAAGTGGAAAATAAAAGTTGTGCAAACCAGTAACAAAAATGTTCATTAATTAGCACATAAATCATAACTAATTATTTTGAGGAAAACAACATCACCAAAATTCCACAAATACCCCTAGCAGGTTAAAACAGTACCAAAACAGTGGTATTAAATGCATTTTTAGTTAATTAAAAATATTTTGAAAGCATATTTGCACCAAATCAATTTCTGGTGTTGCCTAATATTGCACTGAATAATTTGGGCCATGTCTCATATTTTGCAAAATACAAATTTGAGCTAAACTAAAAAGGGAAAATAGAGAAATAAATAGAAAAGAAAAGAAAAGAAAAGAGCCCAGGCGGCTGGGCCTCGAGTGCACAGTGCGGCCCAGCCCACCTCCCTCGGTCGCCCCCTTCCTACTGCTCCCCCGCTCGAGCGCGCACGCGCACCCGACCGCGCTCGACGCCGGCGAGCCGTCTCCCCCGCACCACCTCGTCGCCCGTGCCGCTACAGGGCCTCCTGGGGCGATAAGGACGGCCACCGCGGCACCCCTGGCCGCCCAGATCTTCCCCCCCCCCTCGCGCAGCTCTCTCTCCCCGCCTCACCCGCAAGCTCGCCGCCGTCCTCGCTCGCCACCGCGGCCACCGTCACCCCCGAGCCCCGATGAGCCGCCCGTCAGCTCCGCCGTGAAGCCCTCTTCCTCCTCGACCACGACCCCGAGCACCAGGCCCCCTGCAACGCCCTCTCGCCGTCGTCTTCCTCCTCGGGCACCCGAGCACGTCGCCGTCGATTCCGTCGCCGGCAGCCCCTCCCCGAGCCCGCTTTGAACGGCTACGACTCGCGGTGAGCTCCAGCTACCTCCCCCTCTCCTCCTCGCGACGAACCGTAGCCCCTAGCCCCTAATTCCGCTGTCGCCCGTGCGCGCCGCCGCGGATGCTCGTCGCCGACGAGCCTCCGGTGACCATTTGGTCACGCGCGCCCGTCCATCGTCGTCGCCTTCGCGCGTAGATGCCGCCTAGCCGCTTAGCTCGCCCGATAGCGCCTCGAATCGCCGTTTGCCACCGCCGCCCGAAGACCTCGCCGCCGATGAGCTCCTGGCGCTCAGCTCCGGCCGTCCCCGCCCGCGATACCACCGCCTAACGACGCGCCGTCGTCGCCCCGTTCCAACGCGCCCATCCGCGCTTCGAACGGTGGCCTGTACGCGATTTCCGGCCACCTCCCGTGGCCGCGCCGCCGCGAAACGCGTCGCCGGCGAGATTCCGACGACGTCTCCGGTCACCGCCGACGTGGCCTGCCCTGGCCCACCTGCCAGTGACACTGTCTGGTGGGGCCGTGGGCCCGTTGACCAGTCAGCGCTGCTGACTGGGTCAGCTGGGCCACTGATTGTGGGGCCCCATCCCACTGTGTCAATGACACATGGGTCCCACACATCAGTTAATTAATTAGTGATTTAATTAAATAAAATAAAATAATTAGGTTAATTACCCGCTGACATATGGGCCCCACCTAGTTAGTTAATTAGTTAAATTAGTCAATTAGCCCCTGAGTCACTGACATGTGGGTCCCACATGTCAGGTTTGACTCTGGTCAGCCTCTGTTGACTGCTGACGTCAGCATTGCATCATGCTGACGTCAGCATTCACTATTCTGGATAATTTCGAAATTAAATAATTAAATAAATTCAGAAAATGATTAAAACTTTATAAAATCATATCTTTTAAACCGTAACTCGGATTGAAATAATTTATATATGTAAAATGATCAGAAAAATATGAAGATTCCAAATATGCAATCAAAACACCTGTCCAACAATCCTAGCTAGCTGAACATGCAACTTTTTGACTGATTTTAATAAATGAATAGTGTCCAACTTTAATTAAATAAATCCAATTTAATTTTTATTAATTCCCAAGAGTTAACTAAATCGATTAGTTAGTCGATAAACACCGATGCATAACATTTAGACATGTCATGCATATTGTTTGTCATTGTCGTGATATTTATTGTTTCCTCCCCTCCCTTCTCTCTCGGTAGACCTTGTGCCCGCCGACGATTCTGCTGGATACGACTACGTCACCGACGACCAGGTCCCCTTCGCAGAGCAACCAGGCAAGCAAAACCCCCTTGACCATCATATATCGCCCAGTCTCTTCTCTCTTATTCTTGCATTAGAAATGCCCTGCTACCACTGTTCCGATAGTACCTATTCCAATGCATGGCCTGATTTTGCAGTTTGACATTGACACCCCACCTGCTGTCCCACAAACCTAGTTGTGCTACTTCTTCATCGGTGGCCCATCACCTTTGTCCGTATGCCAAGCTTGATACCGGGCCGTGATCTCTCTGGGTGAGGATCACGGAAATAATTAAACTGCTATATCATTTACTTTTACGGGGCTGAAGGGCTGGTAGTACCATCCAGTAGAGATGGACCTGAGTCCCAACAGTGCCCAATGTTAAAGTCGGGCTGGCCCCAAGGGTGCCCGCGAGGATTATTATTAAAGTCGGGTCGGCTCCAAGAGTACCCGCGCGTTATGAAATACCGGTACCATGTTCGTGTTGATCTCCCGAGGGCGGACATCACCAGGAACAAGGGTGTGCGGCCGGAGGATATCACGCGTATTGGGTAGTGATAACCGAGCTTGTAACGGATCTGGGTGTTTGATCTGAGTGGGTCGTCGTGCCCTTTTTACGCACTACCACCACGTGGGATAATGGTTTATGGGGCCCTCTACATCGTATGTATCAGCCGAAAGCTTTGACAGACGTCCAGTTCAGCAGTGCGGCACGGGAGGATTGGCGCCATCCATGACAGAGGTGGTGCTTGGATCTAAACGTGTGCGCAACGACCCGGAGTGCAAAGGGGGATGGGCCCAAGAACCCTGAGTGCTTAGGATGTAGACCGGCGGGGACCTCTCTGCTTAGCTGTAGGTCGGGCTGCGATGTGTCGATCAGCCGAGGCCGGACATCACCAGGAACAAGGGTGTGCGGCCAGAGTTAATCGAGCGTGTTGGGTAACAGTAGTGCACCCCTGCAGGGAAGATATCTATTCGAATAGCCGTGTCCACGGTAACAGGACGCTTGGAGTTGTGCCCGGATCTATGACAACTATAAACTGTTGATGATGAATATTAAACTGATACTATTGCTATCGATCAGCCGAGGCCGGACATCACCAGGAACAAGGGTGTGCGGCCGGAGTTAATCGATGCAATGCTTAAACTATTGCTCTCTGGATCGCTTTCTCGCGGGATAGTCGAGAAAGGATCTTGGGGAGTTGCTAATATACAACCATTATTAATTGTTATTGTATCTCTACTCTCTTCTGATGCTGCAAGAACTGCTTCAAGATGCTAGTCTTCGATAGGCTAGGCTTCTCCCCCTTTGTTCCAGCATTCTGCAGTACAGTCCACAGATACAGCCCCATTCCTTTGATACAATGCATATAGCATAGTTCTGATGTCAGTCTTGCAAGTACTTTGGATGAGTACTCATGGTTGCTTTGCTATTCTTTTCCCCCATACCAAATCGATGTTACACCAGATGCCGATGGGGCCCAGGAGCCAGACGCCACCGCAGGAGACTATTGCCAGGAGATCCCCGGAGGCCACTTCTTCTTCGTTGAGCCAGTTGACCAGGAGTAGTTTAGGAGGCTCCCAGGCAGGAGGCCTTGCCTCTTTCGATCAGAGCTATTGTTTGTTTTCGCCTTCTTAAGGCATCTTGTTTAACCTTGTGTCTGTACTCAGATACTTTTGCTTCCGCTGATGCTTGTATGACATCAAGCTTGTGTATTCGAGCCTTCGAGGCCCCTGGCTTGTAATATAAAGCTTGTATTATTTTATTTGTGTCTAGAGTTGTGTTGTGATATCTTCAAGTGAGTCCCTAGGCTTGATCGTGTGCATTTGCGTGTATGATTAGTGCACGATTAAGTCGGGGGCGTCACAGCGAGCCATCGATTCCTTCTGGCGATCACAGCGTAACTCTCAATGAAAGCACCAATGTCGGTGTCAAAACCGGCGGATCTCGGGTAGGGGATCCCGAGCTATGAGACTTGGATCGATGGGAATAGGAGACGAAGGGGACAAGGTTTTACCCAGGTTCGGGCCCTCCTATGGAGGTAATACCCTATGTCCTGCTTGATTATATTGATGATATGGGGATTACAGAGTTGATCTACCTCGAGATCAAGTAGCTAAAACCCTAGATGAGTTCTGTTGTTCTACAACCTAAAACCCTCCGGCTTATATAGACGCCGGGGGTACCTAGGGTTTACATATAGTCGGTTGCACATCAAAGGGAAAAAACATGCCTATCTACTATCGATATCTTGGAGAACACGCCATGGTTCCTTCAATCTTCCACCTTGGCGACCGGGCTTCTGATCTTCTAATGCTCATCAAGTGGCCCGTATAGTCCGGCCTATGAGATACAGGTCGGCTATCCGAGGACCCCCTAAACCAGGACTCCCTCAGCCGGTTCAATGGGCCATTCTCCGAAGAAGGGCCGGAAACATCAAGACTCCATTTTCCAGAAGGAAGCCCCGAAGGCGCGTCGTGCACTCCAAGTCAAGAGGAGGAAATTGCCACCTCCATCCTCGGCAGGAGGCCCACCATGTGTAAACCCTAGTACCCCCCAGTGTCTATATAAACCGGGAGGGTTTTAGATCATAGGACACAGAAACTCATCTAGGGTTTAGCTAGTCGATCTCGAGGTAGATCAACTCTGTAACCTTCATATCATCAATATAATCAAGCAGGACGTAGGGTTTTTCCTCCATAGGAGGGCCCGAACCTGGGTAAACATCGTCTCCTTCGTCCCCTGTTACCATCGATCCTAGTCTCACAGCTCGGGACCCCCTACCCGAGATCCGCCGGTTTTGACACCGACATTGGTGCTTTCACTGAGAGTTCCACTGTGATCGCCCAAGGAATCGATGGCTCCCGTCTTCATCAACGAAGAAGTCCGCAGCATGGGCTCCTTTGTCCCGGGACAAATCTTCGCTTTCGGCAGCATCGTGCTGCACGCTGACCCGACCGGCCGCCTTGGCCAGGTCGGGAGTTTCGCCCCTGATCGAGAAGTCAGATTCGGGAACTTAGAGTTCTCCGTCGACCCTCGGGGCGATCTCTTGCTCACCGGGCTCGCAGGCTCGCCTGACGCGCCCGAAGACTCCGAGGCCTTAACCTCAGATGTCGCTTTCAATCCCGATCACAGGGATAATCCCAATGACGATCTGGACTTAGGTCCGGATCCGGCTATAGCGCCAGATGGCCGGGCATCAACCCCTGCCGAATACACTTCTCGTGCGGACTCGTCAGAGGTTAACTTCAGACGCGCCGGGCAGATTGACCCGATCGAGCTCTCGACACTTTGCGAAGCTCTTGATCACATCTCCTTGATTAAAACTACCGATGACCCAATCCCGATCCACACGCAGATTGGTCTTGAGGCGGGTCAAGAGGTATTTTTTGTCCCACCCACCACCCACTTAGTAGCCACTATCGAAGACTTAACCGATATGTTGGACTACGCCTCCGAGGAGGCAGACGACATGGAAGAAGAGGATCGCGCTCCCACCCCCGTTAACACCGAGCAATGGACCGCCACCTCCACCTACGACGTCTACATGGTGGACACGCCATCCGGTAACAGTTAGCGCACACCAGCGAACAATGGTGATGACTCGGGTGAGGCGTCATCAAGACGTCGGAAACCGCGTAAGCGATCAAAGACCAAAAAGGGAAGGGAAGCTATTGCCGGCACCGGGGAAAACGATACCCCGGAAGACCTCGGCGATCCCGATATCCCCGAATATCCGTTAGAGGACCAGGAAAGGCCGAAAGACCAGCGCGACCCCGAAGATCCGAACAACTCCAAGGATGACAACTACCTCCCCCCTGTAGAGGAGGAGGATAGCCCGGACGACGAGGACATCATCGTCCCCGAGACCATTGAGGATCATGAACGGTTCAGGCAACAGCTCTTAGCGACTGCCCGAAGCCTAAAGGCAAAAGCGCGGCAACTCAAGGCCGAACAAGACACCCTCAACGATAGATGGACAAGGGTTCTATCAGCCGAGGAAGAACACGGCGCCAGTCTATGGGATCAACCCAAGAGCTACCCCCGCCGGCGGCTGCTGCCGCAATTCGACGACGAGCTCCCCAATACGCCGTCCCCCAAGCACACTCCATATGACCAGCCGGACCGCCCTCCCCGAGGACGAGATAGGACGGCTGGCAAGGCCGGTTATAGGCCGGCGATACCCCGCAGAAGGGGAAAAGAGCCAATGGAGCCTGACGACAGGTATGACCTGCGACACGACCTGGATGATAGAACAGGCCGCACCAGATCCATCTACGGATCTAGAGGGTACTCCCAGGGTAGACGGGACGAGTACCGTCCCTGGCACAACCGAACCAATAGAGTTCGGGACCAAAACCGGGCCAGAACAGACGCCGAGTACCGGCGTGATACAGCCAGGGTCAGAGGCGCTGCCCACCCACTGTGCTTCACTGACGAGGTGATGCAGCATCAGTTCCCGGAAGGGTTTAAACCCGTGAACGTCGAACAATACGACGGAACAACTGACCCAGCAGTGTGGATCGAGGATTTCCTCCTCCGCATTCACATGGCATGCAGAGACGACCTCCACGCCATCAAGTACCTACCCCTTAAACTTAAGGGGCCAGCTCGGCACTAGTTAAACAGTCTCCCCAAAAACTCTATCGGGAGCTGGGAGGACCTCGAGGATGCATTCCGATCTAACTTCTAGGGCACCTATGTACGGCCCCCGGACTCTTCCGACCTAAGCAACGTCGTGCAAAAGACAGGAGAGTCCGCTCGACAATTCTGAAAACGTTTCTTGACCAAGAAAAACCAGATCGTCGATTGCCCAGATGCCGAAGCTATAGCCTCTTTCAGGCACAATATTCGGGACAAGTGGCTGGCTCGCCAGCTCGGTCAGGATAAACCTAGGACCATGTCTGCCCTCACATCGCTCATGACCCGCTTTTGCGCGGGCGAGGATAACTGGCTAGCAAGGCGAAGCCACAACCCCGAAGACCCCGGTATTTCCGAAGTCCGGGATGGAAACGGGAAACCACGACGTAACAAAAACAAACGCCGGCACAGCACTAGCGACGCCGATGACACGGCCGTTAACGCCGGTTTCCGCAACCCAAGATCCGGGTAGCGGAAGAAGCCTCCTAAAGGCAACCGCGATGGACCCACCCCGCTGGACAAGATCCTGGAGAGGCCTTGCCAGATCCATGGCACTCCGGACAAGCCCGCCAACCACACCAACCATAACTGTTGGGTGTTTAAACAGGCCAACAAACTCGCAGCCGAGGACCAGGGCAAAGGCCCACGCAGCGAGGACGACGAGGAGCCCCGCGGTCCGGGTAATGGAGGTCAGAAGAAATTCCCTCCAGAAGTAAAAACCGTGAACATGATATACGCCACTCATATACCTAAAAAGGAGAGGAAGCGCGCCCTTCGAGAGGTCTACGCCGTAGAGCCTGTAGCCCCGAAGTTTAACCCATGGTCGGCCTACCCGATCACTTTTGATCGACGTGATCACCCGACAAGTATCCGTCACGGAGGTTCGGCGGCCCTCGTCCTAGACCCCATTATCGATGGGAAACACCTCACTAAAGTCCTAATGGACGGAGGAAGTAGCCTTAATCTGATCTATTCAGAGACGGTGAAAAAGATGGGCATAGACCTGCCAAGGATAAAGCCTAGCAACACTACCTTTAAAGGAGTGATCCCAGGTGTCGAAGCCCGGTGCACAGGCTCTATTAGCCTGGAAGTAGTGTTCGGTTCGCCCGACAACTTCCGCGGCGAGGAATTGATCTTCGACATCGTCCCCTTCCGCAGCGGCTATCACGCCCTGCTCGGCCGAACAGCGTTCGCTCGCTTTAATGCCGTCCCACATTACGCATACCTCAAGCTCAAGATGCCTGGTCCCAAGGGGGTCATCACCGTCAACGGCAACACAGAGCGTTCCCTCCGAACTGAGGAGCATGCATTGGCCCTGGCGGCCGAATTCCATTATGAGGACGGTCGGCAAACACCCAAATCGGCCATAAAGGCCCGTAAGGTCGACAAACGAGTTCGGTTTCAATCCGAACTCCCAGACTCTTCTGCTCCCCAGAAATAGGGATACGCCCCCCATTGCACAGGCCTAACGACCGCCAAACACGTGCCAAGAAGGCACAACTTCGCGCTCAAGATTCCATGGGCAGCAATGGGGAGCAACCAGCAAATGGTAGGTGTTCGGCTGGACCGACCAGTACCAATACACGTCCTCGGACAAAACACAGGTACCATCAAGGACCTGCTAAAAAAGCATACAGCTCATCGATACTTCGGCGACATCTCAAGACCTTCTTCCCAAGGTCCGCTCGGCGACAGCATCACTCTTAATGGGATGCAACCCCCACAGAGGAACATGAACAGACAGGCGACAAGGCACATCGAAGACGTCATGTCATAAATCGAAGACTCCTGGTACAGCCTCCCCTCTGTAAATTTTATATTTCATCTACCTGTAAATAGTTGCTTCGGCAATCCAAGTTATAAGAATTATTGAGCAAGTACAAAACCATTATATATGGCCACTTCGTTGTCTTTTGCACATCCTCTGTTCTTCTCTTGGTCGCGCTTCTTGCGAAAACTGTTCGGTATATATTATGATGGAACCGGCTAATAGACCGTGGGCTCGAATTTAAAATCGCCTTGAACATCACCTCAGCACAACTGGTTGTGTGTTCGGCGTCTTGGGTTTTGCTTTATATGCATCGGATCCGAACTATGTCTTGGGTCAATAGTTGGGTTGCCCGGCTCCTGTGTTTGCCCTCTTATGTTCCGCTCGTTCGGCTAAAAGGGCAAAGGGAGAACCACTGCGATTGTGCTTCCAGTTCGTCCGGTCAAGCACCTCAGGGGAGAAAGCCGAAAACTGACCGTCATAGTAAGCGAGAACCGGTCTGCAAATCCGAGCATAAGTGTCATACTAAAAGATCGATAGTGGTTCTTCCATGTTATACGATGGGTTTCGTTCTTATACAAACCATGTGATGCTGGCTTCGGCTCCGAACATCACACTGGGGGCTAGTTATCAGCCCCCGCATTTTTCTACACTCCCACGGCTAAGTGAAAGCAATAGAGCACCATAGTCCGATTGCCTTGTCCCGCTCGCACTACCGCCTTCGGGCGCCGATACTTCGGCTAAGGGTAGAAGTGCGGTTACAGGGACACCCCGCGTAGTATCTACGTGGGGGCTGAAGCCGACGACTCGCTGCTTTCAGATAAACCGGCCACATAGGAGTCTAAATAAACTTAAACTACTTATAAAACATGATAAACCATGCAACACTAATTATAAAGCGTTAAAGTCTTCGGGCATATTACAACGCGTTCACTCATACAAAACGTCCTTGGAGCATTGAGCCTCTATTGCCCGAGCACCTTCCATCACTTCTGGGAAGTACCGCTCGGGGCGCCTATACTCCTTTCCAGGAGACGGAGGTGTGGTAGCCATCTCGGTTGGCTTGAGCCTCGGCCAATGCACCATGGTCTTCGCAAAGGCCATCCACGCGCCCTCGATGCACGTAGAACGCTTCAGCTCATCGACCTGAGGCGCAGCTTCGCACAGCTTCTGCACTAAGCCGAAGTAGCTGCTTGGCAACGGCTCATCGGGCCACATGCGTATGCAGAGGTCCTTCATGGCCGGCTCCGCCACTCTGCGCATCTCCATCAGTTGCTTCATTTGCTCGACGAGGAGAGACGAGTGCTCGGGAGACTCAAACTGTGCCCAGAATAGCCGGGCCTCATCCTCCTCTGCCCGCGAAGCATAAAACTTGTTCGCGTCCGCTGCACTCTTCTGGAGGTCCGCAAAGACGCCTACGGAATGCCACACCTGGGTGAGCAAAGTAAACTTGCTTCCACCAAAGGTGCATTGCAGTGAATACGGCTTACCATCGATGACAGCCTTGACTTGGCGAAGTTCCTCTTGTGCAGACCGCCTGTCCACCCGCTCCTTCTGGAGCTCGGATTTCAGTGCGGCTAGCTCGGCGGCTTGTTCCTTGCCTCTCTGCTCAAGGGCTTCGCACTTCGTACCTGCATCCGTGAGCTCTTGCTGCACCTCCTCCACCCGAGCCTCGTGCTTGGCGCTTGCATCCTTCAAAGTGGACAGCGCGGCTGCCGCTTGTTCGGCGACCGTCTTCTCCTCCTCGGCCTTTCACTTCATGTCCTGGAGCTCGTCCCTGAGTTTTTTAACCTCCGCAGCTGAAGCTATAGGAGCAATAGCTAACTAATTACGCTGGGTTACCAGAGCGGATCATTACCGATATATAGCTCAGAAATTACAAATCGGCTTACCTTGTGCCTCGTCGAACCGCTTGTTGAGGCTATCTAGCTCCTCGTCAGAGCTCTTGAGCTTCCGATTTAGCTTGGTCAGCTCAGCGGCATTAACGGCCGCAGCCGATGACGAGGCCTGCAAAAAAAAATATATATGCATCCTATTATGTGCGATTCAAACCCCCGAACTATGAAGGATATGACTCCCTGTTCGGTCCGTTCAAGGACTTTTCCGAACATTGCAGGACCAAATGGTGCCTTGTGCATCATTGATTCATTCCTCACTATTTGACCCCCGGATGCGTTTTTGCACACCCATCCAGGGCTCGGGGGCTAGTACATATATAAAGAGATAGCACAAAACTTAAAATTAGCATTGTTCGGGAAAAGGGTATTACTTGACTCACCTTGAAGCCCGTCAAGAGACCGTTGAAGGCCTCCTTCAGTCCGCTATCATCGGACTAAATTCCTTGCAAAACCGCACTCATAAGAGTGCAGTGATCCTCGGAGATGGGGGCGCTTGCTAGCGCCTCATCCATAACCGGCCACCCAGCCGTTGGTGGCATCGGTGGTGACCGGTCAGTCCGATCTCTGATCGGGGACTGAGTCGGTGACTCTGGAGGCACAGAGTGCTCCGAAGACGTCCTCGGAGGGGGCTGGGCTTTCCTCTGCCCTTCCTCTTCGGCGACCAGGGGAATGTTCTCCCCTGGTCCTCAGCAGCCCGGGGAGTTTCCTCTCCCTGGCCCTCGGTGGCCGTGGCATCAGCCTCGGCCATGGCATGGTCACCCCCTCTGCCCGTGTTCGGCTCCAATGGAGCCTGGCTGGATGACACCTCCGCGGTATCCTTCACGACCCCTGGAAGTGTAGGGTGCGACGCGGTCCCGCTCTCCGCTAGCTCGGCGGGTGGAGACTCCCCATCCGATATTTGGTCGGTAGGGAGGACGCGCGGGGGGCTGCGAGATATTCTTATACTTAAAACATTGAAGACTTTGTGTAAATAACTCAGTGAGTCCTCGGATTCATTACCTTTGAGCGGGGGGCTTGACCCTTGGGTTCCTTCGGGGGACCCTCTCAAATTCCTCAGATTCTGTGTTAGAATCCGAGCTGTTGGGCAGGATCAACCTTGTCCGGCATGCCCTCTTCGGGGCGGGAGGGGCTGCCTCTTCCGCGGCGTCCGACGACGCCGCCCTCTTTTTTGCGGGGGGGGGGGGGGGGGGGGGGGGGGACTCCTTCCCCCCTGTCTTCCTGCTCCTCCTCATGACTGGAGGAGGCGTGGGTTTCCTCGGACATGGCGTCCGGCTGGTCCTTGATGCGGAGGCCCCCTCTGGCCTTCTTCTTCTTCTCCTTCTTCTCGGGCGCCGAGTACGGCGCCACCACAAGCATCGCCGCCAACAGCTCCGACCCAGGGTCTTCGGGTTGTGGAGCCGGGCAGTTAACCTTTGTGGCTTTGCTCAGCCACTTCTGCTAAGGTAAGGGAGAAGGCATTCAGTCTTTTTGCCGAAGAAACAGAGTCACCGAATTAAAGTTATACCATACCTTGGTCGGGGGATTGATGGTGCTTAGGCCCGTATCCTCTTCCTTGGCCGGCCAGCTCTTCTGAGGCTTGAACAAAGCCCTCCACAGCTTCTCGGGGGTGGTGCGGAAGGATTGGTGCGCAGTGGGCTCGTTGTCAGGACTGTAAGCCCACATGGGGAGTGCCCGGCGCTGGCAGGGGAGGATACGGCGATGGAGCATGATCTGGACCACGTTAACTAGCTCCACCTTGGCCTCGATCACCAAGGTGAGGCGCTTCTGCAGCAGCTTCACCTCATCATCCGAACCCCAGTCAAGGCCCTTCCTGAGCCATGAGGTCAATCTCGTTGTGGGTCCGGATCTGAATTCGGCGGGCGCCGCCCAGCCCCCATCCCTTGGCTCGGTGATGTAAAACCACTCCTTTTGCCAGATCTTGATTGTGTCGATGAAGGTGCCGGTAGGCCACTCAACACGAGGGATCTTGCTGATGACCGCCCCGCCGCAGTCTGCGTGCTCACGGGCCATAGTCTTCGTCTTGACATTGAAGACCTTGAGCCACAAGCCGAAGTGCGGTTCGATCCGCAGAAAGGCCTCGCAGATGATGATGAATGCCGATATGTGCATGAAGGAGTTCGGCGGAAGGTCGTGGAAGTCTAGCCCGTAGAAAAACATGAGACCCCGGACAAAGGGGTGGAGCGGAAAGCTCAGTCCCCGGATAAAGTGGGGGACGAACACCACCCTCTCACCTGCTTTGGGGGTGGGAACCACCTGGTTCTTCTCCGGGGCGCGGTGGAAGACGTTCGCGGGGAGGTAGCCGGCCTGCTTTAGGTCCCGGATATCCTGGTCGGTGATCGTGGAGGCCTCCCACTTGTCGTTGGAGCCAGAACCCGCCGTGGTTAAGCTCGGAGGAAAGGGCGAGGAGAAACTGGATCTGGGCTCTTGAAGCTTGGAGAGATTGAGGAGGCGGAGGATGCGAATGGGAAGCGTGAATAGGCCTTGAGGTTTATTCCTTTTTATGGGACGTGTCACCGATTAGCTTCGCTGACCGCGCCGCAAATCCCTCCGCTTCCCAAGACATGCGTGCCGTTATGCGCATGTGGAGATTAATCATATCCCGTGTAAAACGGAGCACGATTTGCATTGATAAGTCGTGTCGCTGTAAAAACGGCCTCGAACCGCGAATCGAGTTTTCGTAACTGGTTTAGTAGTCGTGGTAGGCCACGACCCTTCGTCAGAGGGAGGTGTCAGAAAACACTGTTTACACTTTGGCGATTGGCCTTTGGGGCTAAGCAATCCATGGTGTTTGGTCGATCATATGATCGGAAGGAATACGTATCATCGGAAACCGAACTAGTCTCAGACGATTATGGAAAAGGAAGAAGAACTCACCCCGCAAGCCGAAGACTCTGATCATACGAAGCAACTGGAGCTGAGACCCTTGGCGTTGGGGGCTACTGAGGGAGTCCCGGACTAAGGGGTCCTCGGGCTACCGGCTCATCTCTCAATGGGCCGGTTCGATGGGCCATTCTCCGAAGAAGGGCCGGACACATCAAGACTCCACTTTCCAGAAGGAAGCCCCGAAGGCGCGTCGTGCACTCCAAGTCAAGAGGAGGAAATCGCCACCTCCATCCTCGGCAGGAGGCCCACCATGTGTAAACCCTAGTACCCCCAGGTGTCTATATAAACCGGGAGGGTTTTAGATCATAGGACACAAAAACTCATCTAGGGTTTAGCTAGTCGATCTCGAGGTAGATCAACTCTGTAACCTTCATATCATCAATATAATCAAGTAGGACGTAGGGTTTTTCCTCCATAGGAGGGCCCGAACCTGAGTAAACATTGTCTCCTTCGTCCCCTTTTACCATCGATCCTAGTCTCACAGCTCGGGACCCCCTACCCGAGATCCGCCGGTTTTGACACTGACAGTAAGAGATGGAGGCAACCCATAATGGTGGCCACCATAGCATCATTATCAACACATCAACATAAAGTTCCATATGACATGCATAAAAATGGGTTTCATAGTCATGGTCAAGGCGCTTCTTGCCTAGCTCAGCAAAGTCCTCGAGGTCTTCACACGCTTCTCGTCCAACTCCGAGCACTTCGTCTACTTCATCAACTACCGCCGGAAACAACCACAATAAGCAATACAACAAGCAGAAAATAAAAGTTCTCTATAAATAGGAGTTTTATTTTTCTTGGACATCTCTGGTCATAAGAAAAATATCTAAAATTTCTCTAATGGATTTCGATCACCAGAGATTTTTGAATGATGGGAAGGGATGGATTAATGGTCTTATGAGAAGTCTATAGAAAATATTTTTATACAAATGAGTGGATGCACTCATCAAGTAGGGCATGATTTTAGAAGAATTTAGAAAGTGGTTTCACTGGATTTGGAGTTGGGATGAATTCTCTATGATTTTCCTAAGATGAAATGAAGGGAAAATGGGCCATTTATTAGGAATAGCAGAGTATAGTATAAGGAAAAGATGTTATCCATTGCTAGCAAGATTTTTGGAGACTGTGGAAATTTAAATCGTCAAATTTGAAACTAGGATGAAGCTCTAGGGATTTAAAAGGGGGCTTTATATTAAAAGAAATGACAAAAATATTGGTGGTGCAGAAAATATTGTACGGAAAAATGTGCAATGCACATTTTTGGTTAGGCCATGATTTTTGGAACACCTAGGATTTTGAATCAACAGATTTTGAGTTCAAAAGAATATTCTATGAATTATTTTAGTCTCTGAAGAAATAATAAAAAGAAGAAAAAGGAATATATTGGATGTCTATAATGCGCCCAGGGCGCTGAATAGGAAGTGGGTCGGCCCAATGGCTCGGCCGGGCGCGTGCAGGGGCCACGTTGAAGGTCCCTTTGCGGGGGGCGCTTTCGCCCTAGGGAGACGGGTGTGCGCGCGGCCGCGTCCACTTAAACGGTTGGGCCCGGTGCCTGGCACGCTTACACGCGGGGCCTGCCTGGAACGACCACCTTCCTCCTCCCGCTCGAACAGAGAGGGAGCGGGGGAGGGGGGAGCCGACTGGCACCGGCGCTTGCCCCGACGGCACCGGCCACCTCTGGCGCTGCTGCGCGCACCGGCAAACTCGTGATGTCGCGCAGCATCTGTCCTGGTGCTGCGCGCCCGCAGGGGAGGGCTACAGTGGCGCTGGCACAGAGTACCGTGGAGGATGCCGTCAGCCACCACTGGCCTCGAGCGCACAGTGCTCCGAGGAGGAACGGAGAGGAGGGAAGTGTCTTGCGACAGCAAGGAGGGAACACTGGAGTGGCCAGGGGACGTGGGAGAGCTCAGCATGGAGCGAATTTGAGCCGAGGCCGCCGGAGATGCTTCGACCATGATTAAAGATGGAGGGCAAGGGAGGAGGAGTGGCTGGTCCAGGAGCTTCCTGGGAGCGAGGGAGGTGTCATCCGTGCAAGAGGGGGCTCAGGGAGGGTCATTTAAGCAGTGGCGACGAGGGGGGAGCTCGGGTGCACCTTGGATGCTCTCGGCGCCGAGCACGCGCGTTCCTAGGCTCCCTTGGTGGCATCCTAGCATCGGGGAGGGGCATGGGATGATAAGGGGGATCCCTGGCATGCGCTGGTGCTCTGTCGAGGCCGGACATGAGCTACCCGACGAGATCAGACGGCAGGGCACCGTTGCTGCATGCCAATTACGTGGTCACCACGGCATAGCATGTCCAGAGCAAACTTTTGGTCGGGAAAAGTTGTCTATCATGTGAGGCATGCATGCAGGGGAGCACTGGTGAAGTTTCATTGCCTATGGAGCTAGGTGGGGTGGTTTTCCACTAAGGTTAAGTTTGGAGCAGCAAACTTGGGGGCTGGTTGAGGGGATTTTACTGTAGAGTACATGAGGTAAAATGTTGTCTGGTGGTCTTAGGTATGGAAGGACTACAAGTACACCAAATTTTAGCTCAGTTAAATAAGAATAACTGGCATTTGCAGTACAAAGCCATATATGCTGACATAAAGTAGGTTTGGATGATTTGCTCATATTTTTCATATGAGTATGCCATGTTTGGACATGGATTGATGCATCAGTATGCAAATGAGGCTGTGGTAAAGTTTGAGGGCAATCATAAGTACAGAATGGAAGGAGAGGGGAAAGAGAGGCATGCCAATGCTGTCCAAACAGTAAAATGGAGGGGTTTTACCCACCAATTATTATTCCCTGGCCAAGGGAGAGTTACTGGAGGTAGAAGTGGGCTAGCACATGATGTGGTAAAAAGTTAGAGGCAAGGAGAATCCTTTTGGGTCAACTTCTTGTCCACAAGCTTATGGCTGAAGGTGTTTGATGCTGTCCCAGGGCATCTAGGGGTATCCAATGGCCCTGAGATTTACCAGGAGTAAATGGTAAGTCTAGATGGTCCTGGTCACTAGTTTTCAGCTCATTTGAAGAAAGTTGATAATACAAACTTGGTAAACCCTAGAAATGGGCAGAAATGGGTTTCATTAGATCTGGTCATGCAAAGCTATTCTCCTTAACGCACCACTTGTTGTAGTGGCATAATTTGGTGATTAGAGCATGCCCACAAAGTTTGGGATCAAATGAAGAAACTTGACAATGTAAAGTTGTTCAAATTTGAATCTGGACAGAGAGGGTTTTGGGGTAGTTTTGTGAACCAAAACTATTTGGGTTGGAATGAAACTTTGCAAGATCATCACATTGGGCATGTGTGACTTGCTAGAATTTGCCTGAATTTATTTGAAAATATTTCTTATAGAAATACTTCTAATGCTTGAAATAGGCAAAAAGGGTTTTGGAGGGTTTTGTCCAATACATTGAACATGACCATGTGTTGAAACTCATATATATGGAAAATATATGTCAACTTAGTTTCCCTAAATTTTATCAAATACTATTAAAGCATAAAAATAATTTTTCCCTATGAAAGACCATTTCTTGCCTTAAGAAAAAGCCTTTAATTAAAATAGGAAAACAATCATTAAAAATAAAATTTAGTGGTTTGGGGAAGTATTATATATAATAGGTTTCAAATATAGTTTTCTAAAGAATTTAAATACCCTAATTTAAGGACTTGTAGTTCAAGCCTCAACTCAGGGGGTTTTGAAAACCTAAATTAAATAAATGCTTTTTGGCCAAAATAATATTTTATAAAAATAGTTTTATGTCCTATACACATGGCATGATCATTCGGCAAAGATTTGGATCAAGGAGATGAGTTTTGAGAATAGGGGGTTTTTGTGAATCAAAGCACAAACAAACAAGCAAGCAAACAACAATCAAGTCAAGCATCAAAATCACACAAAAGTTTTAATTTGTCCTAATTTTTGAGCTATGCTAACTTAGTCAGGAGAGGCAAAACACAGGGTATGACACAATGCTAACATAATAGAATCATATAATCATCCCTCAACATGCAACAAAGAATCACTCCGAAGTTCATGTCTAGCGGAGAACATAAGATGAAATTGTTATAGGTAGTAAGAACCACCTCAAAGTTACCCTTTCCGATCAATCTATTGGGCTATTCCTATAGATGTCACAAACAGCCCTAGAATTCATACTTAAATAACACCAACGATACATATCAATCAACCCTAGTGTCAGCTAGATACTCTAATGTCACCTCAAGTATCCGTGGGTTAATTATTTGACACGCATCAAACAATTTCAGATTCATCTTATTCAATCCAACATAACGAACTTCGAAGAGTACCCCAACATTTCTATCGGAGAAGGTAAGACAACATTGTGTATCAACCCCTATGCATAGATTACCCCATTGTCACCACGGGAATCCGCAAGTTGAGTACCAAGACATTGTAGGATCCGAAGTATGTTTAGAGGGGGGGTGATTAGACTACTTGACCAAATATGGGCCAGTTCTTTTGTAGCTTATTTGGAGCTGTGGAAATAAACCGGCCCCTACCCAGCTTATTCTAGAAGGCCAAACTTAAATTTTATTTTAGAAGCCTACTAATTATAGGTCAACTAGTAGGCTTTAAAAAATTAGTTTGGGCTTCTAGAATAAGATGGGTGGGGGGCAGCTTATTTTAGAAGCCCAAAATAAGCTACAAAAGAACTGACCCTAAAAATCTAGCCTTTTCTCAATTTTAAGTCTTGGCAAGTTTTAGCAATTGTAGCAAGTCAAGTACACCCTACACATGCAAGTCTAAGAGTATAGCAGCAGAAAGTAAAGACATGCACTTGAAAATAAAGGTAGGGAGAGGAGAATCAAACGCAATTGATGACATGAAGATTTTTTCCCGTGGTTCCAATAGGTGGTACTACCATACGTCCACGCTGATGGAGACTTCAACCCATGGAGGATAGCGGTCGCGAGAGTTCACGGAGGGCTCCACCCGTTAGGGTCCACAAAGTAGCAACCTCATCTATTCCATCACGGCTTCCGTCCACGAAGGACTAGCCTCACTATGGGTAGATCTTCACGACGTAGGCGATCTCCTTGCCCATACAAACTTCTTGATTCAACTCCACAATCACGAAGAAGGAGGCTCCCAAGTGACACCTAACCAATCTAGGAGGCACCACCCTCCAAAAGGCAATAGATGTGGTAGTATGATGAACTCCTTGCTCTGTGCTTCAAAAGATAGTCTCCTCAACACTCAATCACTATCTCACGGGTTTGGCATGGGTAGAAGAGATTGATTGGATGGAAAGCAACTTGGGGAGGCTAGAAATCAAGATCCATATGGTTGGAGTGGATGATCTTGACCTCAACACATGAGTAGGTGGTTCTCTCTCAAAAAAATGGATAGGACAAGTGTTTGTATGTGCTGAGTGCTTCTCTTGTGAGTGAGAGGTGGTAGAGGGTATATATAGGCATCTCCAAAAATCCAACCGTTACAACATTATTGCCCAACTCGGTGAAACCGAAGTGAAAACCCTGTTGCACCGACTAGTGCAAAATGTGACAACTTTAGGCTTTTCGGTGGTACCGATATACACACCTCGGTTCTACCGATTTTGGTCTGACCAGGGCAGTTCCTCATCTCGGTGACACCGATTCACCAAACTCGGAAATTCTGAGTTTAGGAATTAGCTAACCAGAGAGTTGTTCACGGATTCTCGATCGTACCGAAACTAGTATTGGTTGTACCGAGTCGCTACGGTTTTGGCTAGGTTCTGTCTCAAAGGAAAATCGGTATGGCCGAGTGGTAAAACTTGGTGGCACCGATTTTGAACTTTTAGGTTTTGGACAGAGTGATTTGTGGGAGAATGGTTGAGTATTTTTGGTGGCTAATCTCTAAGCACTTGAGCAACCAGATCTTCATAATTCCTCATCCCCTTTTAATAGTATGGCTTTCCTATGAACTCAAAAGTGATTTCTCACAAAATATGAAATGTGGAGTCTTCAAGCTTGAATCATGGCCAATCCTATTCCTTTCCTTTCCTTGGGGAGGTTCTCCACACAATCATTTAGCCAATCCATTCATTGAACTTTCCTAAAATATACTTAGTGGAAACATTAGTCCAATGAAATATATGTTGTTATTAATTACCAGAACCACCTACGGAGAAGTTGTGCTTTCAATCTCCCCCTTTTTGGTAATTGATGACAACATATAGATCAAAGCTTCGATAGGGATAAAACAATGAATAGGATCGTCGCTTTGAGAAGTATGTGATAAGCAAGAGCTCCTCCTAAATTTGTGCACTATTTAAAATTTGTGTTTGAATGCAAATGCACAATCAATTAGGAATGTGAATAACTCTACCATGTCACATACAACTTGGTGATGCACATTTAGGACAGTAAAACTGAACCTAAACCCAGCCTTCTCACGCCACTACCGATTTTGGCTGTTAGACCATCTGTTTGGGGTCTTTTTGGCCGTCTGATCATTGTTTGTGTTGCAATTCTCGCGAACGGGGCCTCCTGTCTGTCCTAAGGGCAGCTACTCCAGTACAAAATTCGGTGGCCTCTGGTTAATTGGGCCAGTTTCCACATAACGATTCAGCCTCATGAAGCCCACGAGCACCTCCATGTCTCGGCCCCTCTCCATTCCCTCTCTCTCTCTCTCTCTAGTTGACCTACGCGGCAGCACCAGCCAAGAGCCACGGCGTTACCTCTCCCGATCTTATTTGTCAATCAATTAGGCAGTCGATATAGAGAGGATGTGCCGGGCGATCGATGCAGACGAGGTGGGTGGCCTGCGATGGAATCCAACCGAGGCGCGAGTGGATGGGGATCCAGCGGAAGCGCCATATGCGGGTGACTCAGGGGCCGGTCAATCCAGCCGTCGCGCAATCCGCTGCGATAATGGCGGCTCATCTCATGGAAACTGTTCCACTCAGACTTCAAACACACAATCATACTTCAGTTTCTAATCACGCATTCATGGCAGGGGGCGACGTCTCATGTGCTGGACACTTCAGTTTCCAATTGGTACGTGTATATAGGCTTCCTCTCCTACCCCTTTTCGCTCATCCTCTCTGATCCAGCAGCACAACATGTTCAGCATCGCCCGCTGGAGCCGTAGAAGCATGGGGCGAACATCCTGGCTAGCAGCACCCCCGCCTCGCCATCCTCTTCGTCGGCCACGGCTGGCGGTGGCTGCACAGCCCAGAAGCCGTGGTTGTTCGTCGAGCCTAGGAACCCCGGCAGGATGTACAATCTAATGGGATTAAGCGCCATCGACGAGGAGAGGTGGAGGCTTGAGGTACTAGCTGCTAATGTTTCAATCCTACTAGGCAGTAACTTGCTATTAATGTCTACTACGGCAGTGCAAAGGAGGAGTTGATTGCAGTCTGTAAGATGGATGTGTGATCCGTGAAGTAAAGATCCATCTGGCATCCGTGGACGGCCGAGGCAAAGATTTAGTGTTGAATAAAAAATAAGTAGATCCGTGGGAAGTGCATCAGTACGATGCAAATGGAACTTTTGAGACTTAATGAAGTTGAGCAAAACTGCAGAAAAGAAATTCAGTCATGCAACCGAAGTAGAGCCTCTTCAGCAAGAGAACATACAGATTTTAAGTTTAGCCTGGTCCGGATGATGTAAGTTAGGTATGTAAACTTTATGAATCATTTTGCTCCAGCTTCTCTTAGTGTATAGTCTAACTGTATCAGGTCATTTACTATGTGCAGATTTGCTTTTGCCATTGCTGATCACATCCTTCTCTCTGTGCTAGGAAGCATATACATACTTATTGAATTCTTAGGATCCTTTTTATTTATGCTAAACTTACGTCCTTCTTTCAACAGTTTAGTGATTATTCAGAAGGGACGCTGCATATTCCTAGATGCACCGGATCACTAGATGTGGTCTGACTTGGCCTTTGTACTTCACTTCACTCCACATCAGAGACTCTGAATGAGAAGTTTGTTGGTGTAATTTGTGATCAAACCTGTTGCCTTCTACCTTATTAAATCTAATTGCATAACACGGTGGGTAGGCTCGGTTTGCCTGAAGCTTGATGTTCTTGCCTAAATTTTTTGTTACTTTCATCGGTTTTGCAAATCCATGTAATGTCTGTAGTAGCATAGCCTTTCTTATATAGATTTTAATAGCACTGAGATTTTTTTGACGGATAACACTGGGATATTAGATAGTTTTTTTTGTAGAATTATCAAATTGTTCTCAATTTTGCCACCCTGTCTACTTGGATATCGCGTCGCTTGTTCTGAAGGAGCTGTGCATTCTCAGCTGGTGGTCACTATTGACTGTTGAAATTAATCATGATGTAATTCATAAATCGTAGTTTCTAGAAATTTTAATTTGCTGGAGCCATTTTAACTATGTCCAGCAAAATAGACGTTACATGCTTGGAAAAGGCTACTTAGGCTTGATGCTAAGCTCTTCTCAGAGGCAAAAGGTATTATTTTTTTGGTTGCTTGAACCTACAAACTCTTGGCATTCAGTTAACTATGTACTGTCCTATACTCATCAGTACTTATAGCTGAGAATGTAGAGGTCCTGAATAGTGTGATTAGTTAATCTGTAGTCTGACTTCAGTATCTCACTATTATAACATGTTGTAATCTAAATTAGTCGACTGAAAAACTGAGGCTACGAGACCAATTTGAATGATTTGACCCATTTTGTTTTGCTCTGTGTTCGCTCAGCAAGGAAGAGCAACAAGAGGTGCTTTGTAGTATATTGCACTGTACTAGTAACATTTTGTTGCCTTAAAACATATTGAAACGACCTGCTATTTCAAGTTTATTCATTTAGCCTGCTTGTGTGGTCTATTTTTGTTGTTGTGGACTCTGGCTCACATACTATCCAATTCTGATCACTTCATTTTATTCCCTGGACGTTAATGGCCGTCAGATCGTTGTTTAATCTACTACGTTGCCGAATGTCTTAGGAGACAATACTCTCTGGAAGAAAATTGCAGTTCGCTAGTTCATTGGGCCATTGTCAACCAACCCATTAGAACCTCTACGGCCACAAGGGATTGGTCCGTCCTATTGGCATTCGTGGTAGACATGGAACCGGAGCGCAACCATTGTTGGGCAGTTAATCTGCCATTGCTAGAAGATATCAATGGTGTTGGAGTGCGCCAAGCCGTTCCAATCAGTCGCTCTCCCTCCCGGTAAAGAAATGTGTTGGACAGACAGAACGTCTCTCCGAGAGAAAAAGCGAAGGGCACCGTTCCTATGAGGGAGATGGGAGGATATGCAGCGACGAGATGCAGACGTCCCAGTTTATGTTACATACCCTAAAACATTATTCACTAATTACCTACCGTTCTATTGTAAAAATGGACGGACGCGGCAACGCGCGTCTTGAATGATCTAGTAAATGATATGAATGGATTTCAATGCACATAACACCAAACAAGTGAATGATCATCTCATAGACATATCACAAAGATAGGAAATAGTATCATCAACAAGCAAAGTATATGATCAAACACAACTGAGTTTAACAAACAAGCGATAAACCAAATGTTTTTAAGAGAGCAACAAAAATCAAAACACTCTCTCTCGAAGCCTTATGATCAATGACTTCTCCCCCTTTGGCAACAAGTTACCAAAAAGTTCAAAGCTATAGAGCTAATCGTCTCTCTAGGCATGGTCTCCTCCATGAGACGATGAAGCAGCTCCTATAGCAATCGAATGAGTCGAGAGAAGAGCATCCGCAAACGCTTCGGCTGAAGTCCTCTGAGGTGGTGGAGTAGACACTGGAGGTGCTGAAGGAGCAGTAGGGGCAGTAGCTGGTGCTGATGAAGATGGTCTCAACTTTGGAACTGGCACTGTAGACGATCTGGCTTGAGTCTTGAACTAAGTGTTGGGCCAGAGAGGAGGACTATCATCATCACTGGAGTGGGGACTAGGCGCTGCATCAATCTCTTGCTTCAGCTTAGTGACTGTCTTGGTAAGCTCATCCACCTTGTTGTCTAGAGCATGAAACTTGGTTTCCATGATCCGCACTATGCTCTTCTGGTTCTTAAGAATCTCAGCCACAACCTTCTCTATACCTTGGACAGATTTGATGAGAAGTGCCATTTGATCACTCTTTGACTTGGGCACATGAGCACTAGTGGCTCTAGCTGCTTCTGTCTCTGCCTCTGCCAATGCAGTAGATGAAGTGGGATGACTGGGGTCCATCACCACAACATTGTCCTCAAACTCTGGTTGTAGGGGCATATGTGGACGATCAAGTGCATATACGCTCTTTCCAACTTTGAAATTTATGAGCATCTGAATGTATGGAGCATATCCACATGATCTCTTCTCATCAACAGTTGTCCTCTTAATAGTCTCTACTATCAAATCTATAACCCTGAATCTAGTATGGAGATCTACATGGTGCAGCATGTTGATGGAATGCCCTCTAATCATCTTGTCATCTCCAGACTTGGGCATCAATGTATGCCTCATGATGGTGTTGGTAGTGGGTAAACCTACTTGCAGAAAGTAGACTGGGCCAAGCTTGTGTGTCTTCACATAATCAGTAGGGACAGTGTTGTACATATTGGCCATGGTATTATGATTCATCTTGGCCTCAGAATAGACATCAAGATCTCCCTCTTGTACCTGTGGGGCTCCTAAGATGGTAGCCCGGTCATCAACAATTGATCGGTACCTAGTGCCTTCAGTCATCCAAACTATCTTGCCATCTGGGTAGAAGTGTGCTGTGGAATAGAATTGCATGATCATCTCATCGTTCCATGCAGTGAACTCTCTGCCAACAAAAGCATCTATGTCAATGGCCTTGAAGTTCTCCAGCACATGAGGAAAATAGTCTTCATTCTCCTTGATGTACTTCCAGTCTACATATCGTATGTCACTGACTGCTGGGCTCTTGTCCAATAGGACAGTCTCATAGAAATCTTGCTGCTCCTTGGTGTGGAAGAAAGCATCAATAGCAGTTCTCCTCTGGATAGAATATGGATCAGATGCTCTCCATGTCATGAGCCCTGAATCCTTCCTCTTCTTCATATCCTCAGCAATTGGATGAGTGTCATTGTGTTCAGGCAGATGGGGTCTCAGCTTCCTCCGCATTGTCAACTCCTCTTCCTCAGCAGCAGCTCTGGATGTGGAACTCTTGTTCTTCTCAAAAGCTGGAATATCCCTCGTAGTTCTCTTGGACTTAGTGGCAGCAGCTTTCTTGGGGGCAGTAGGTTTGGCTCAGGATGCATCTTGACTGGTCATTGCATCAGCCATGAGCTTCTTCTTCTTGGAAGGAGGAGGTTTTACAACTGGTTCTTCTTCTTCTTCTTCTTCTTCCTCATCAAGGTACTCTGGAGTAGAGGGGTGCACAACTGCCTTCACAAATCTT
The DNA here is from genome assembly GCA_039707655.1 of Elymus sibiricus. Taxonomy (NCBI): domain Eukaryota; kingdom Viridiplantae; phylum Streptophyta; class Magnoliopsida; order Poales; family Poaceae; genus Elymus; species Elymus sibiricus. Next base: position 210,142,998 of record CM077665.1, on the reverse strand, counting down.
GTTCTTCCTCTCTTCTTTTCTCCTGCCTTCTTGGGCAAAGATTTCTTTGGAGGCTCAATAGACACAGCCATATTTTCCTTAGCACTCTCAGGTGCTCTCATAGCATCAGGATTGGCATACTCTTTACTCACTGGCCTCTTAGCTGAAGTGGCCTCATTAGCAGATTTCTTAGCAGCCTTGTCCTTCTTTTCCTGCTGCTTCTTGGCAAGAATCTCTTCTGGCACAAAGTCAGAATCTTCTTCATCTAAATTCAGCCTCTTCCATGACCTGGTGGAAGCCTTGGGCAAACCATGTGAGCTGGGAGTGCCTGGGTCCTCAGAAGATGAGGAACTAGCAGCTGGGCTAGTGCCAGCATCCACATCCACACTAGTCTCTCTGAAATCATTATGATTGTCATCTGATCCTGACATACTGACCATGTGAATGGATGTAGATGAGCAGAGGGGATAAGCATCACCAAATTCAAGAAGTTTTTGAAAATTTGAACTAAAAAATCCTAAGTTTAACTTTTTGCAAAGAGGATTTCGGTTCCACTGAATCAAATATTTCGGAGCCACCAAGACAAACAAGCTCATTAACAAAAACTTGGCATCTCTTTCGGTTTCACCGAAAGGAGCAACTTGGTTTCACCGAGATTGTTCTTTGTAACCCAAAAACACAAATCGGTATGGCTCGATGACACCGAGATTCACTTGGCGGATGACTAAACCTAAAATCTTTCATTCTCTAATCTATATGGAAAATCTGGTGGATGGAACTTGTTCAATCAGTGGGAAGATGAATAAAATGACCTATTACCCATGAATCGGATGGGGAGTGCAAGGGTAATCGAGGCTTTACCCTAACTTGGTGACGGCCTCCTATGGCGACGACGGCGGAGGGGATAGCAGTCGCCTACGTGCATCTCCCATGGTGTAGACGCACGAGAGCTTGAGGAAGAAGTCCATAGACGCGCGGGCAGGCAGCTAGGGTTTGCGGGAATGACGATTTGAAGAAGTGATTTCAAAATCGGTTCCACCGATATATATATCCCGTAGCTATCGGTGACACCGGTTCAAAAATATCGGTGTCATCGAGTTTCTCTACTGTCAGATGACAGGGAAACTCGGTGAAGCCAAGATTATGGAATCGGTGGTACCGAGGTTCTTAAAACCAGATCAACCCAGTGTTTCGGTGAGGCCAAGATTTTGGAGTTGGTGACACCGAGTTACACAGGGAGGTTTTGGAATGCAGCTCTTGTCAAAACAGAACTCCGAGTGCTCCTCACACAGAGGGTTCGAGAAGTGCTTGTTCAGATTTTGTGATGAAACATGAATAGAATTTGAGACAAGAAAAGCATAGATAGCTAGAGGAGGGTACTTAGGCCTTCTTGTATATCCAATTGTCCAAACAAAAATGAAAGCCAAATGACAACAATTGGATATCCTCGAATGAGAAAAGATATGCATACCAACATGCTCACACAATAAGATGCCAAATGAAATCATGGCAACCATGCATAACTACTCTAGTATCTACCAAGCACTTTGGCAATAACGTAGTCATCTATATATGAGTATATTGACTTAGGAGCCAAGTAAGAATACTTGATCATAGGTCATACTTATCGTTTAAGCACAAGTGGGGTTACCACTTTTACATAAAGCATTTAATGTGTTCACATCTTTAAGAGATGCTTTAACTCAAGTCTTAGAGTAAAGCTCCCCCTTGATGTGACATCCCCCCTAGGAGGGATAAACTAACCTTGGGTTTTGTCGTATAAGACTTCATGTGGGTGAGGTAGTGGTGGATGCTCGTCGTTGATGAAAATTATCTTGAGTTGGGAGCAATCCTCGTTGTTTCTTACTGTTCTCACCTACATGGGTTAGTCCCACACAAGGAACAAATACAAGGATATCTATGGACATGGAGTGCAATGCATACATGGTGGTGTCCATGGATTCATTAATTACCTTGTCCCTTGCTTACCTTTGAGGGAATGTGTGACTCCTTGAACTATTGCATAAGGTTGGAGTTGATTGCAAATAGTCCTTGCCAAAATGAATGTGAGTGAATTTCATTGGCGGAGTCAACCCTCGAGAACTTCTCTAGTTCTTCTTTTTGGGAACCCACATCAAGTTGATGGGGATCCTTGGAGCTGAAGTAGTACTTGATGAAGTAGAGCTTGTAGTAGCCTTGGGAACCCACTTGACCATGGCTAAGGATTCATCTTCAAATTTCTCGATCTCCTCTTGAAGCTTGTCCTTGCCCTTGAGCTTGTGGTCTTGTGGTGGAAAGTCATCTTGAGCTTTTGTTCCTTTGGGGAGAGTATGTTCATACTTCTCTTTTTGAGGAACAAACTTCGGCTTGGGGTATTGACCTTCTTCCCATTCAACTCCATTGGTGTTGAAGTAGCCAATGCCTTGGTTCTTCCGGTATCCTCCATGCTTGCGTACAATCTCCTCGAATTGCTTACATCCAGCAAGACTTTTGTAGACACCTTTCTCTATAATCCCTTTCAATAAATTGTTTTCTTCCTCAAGTGTAACTTGGCTAAGAGAATCATTAGTGGAATCAATATAGCTACTAGAAGCAATATCATTGGATTTATCATTCTTATTGTTGCTACTAGATGAAGAACATTTCTTGCCATTGTTACTAGTTTTCTTAGTTTTAACTTGTGGAATGAACGTAGACAAGAGTAGTCGTTTGGCTAGATAAGAGGAGGTATTCTTTCGAAGATCATCAATGATAGCTTTAAGAAATTCATGTTCTTGCTCCAAATTGAGCTTCTCGAAGCGTAGCTTCTCATGAGTTCTTACAAGCTCTCTATGATCTTCTAGAGTAGATTCATGGGCTAACTTAAGAGTGTTTAATTCTTTATTTAGTCGCTCTATTTCCTTCTTATCATCATCACATGACTTATCTTGACTAACATGATTATTATCAAGTTCATTTTGACTAATATCACTAGTTTTGTTAAATACCAAGTCATCATCACCAAGTAATCATCCTCATCACTATTAAAGTCAATGTATTTGGGGTGTGATACCTTGGGGCCTTTAGCCATGAAGCAACTTCCACTCCCTTCATTTGGTGAATCAAATATGTCATAGGAGTTGGAGGAAACGAGTGCAAGTCCGGCAACACCTTCATCTTGACTATAGTCGGAGTCGGAGTGATAGCTTCTCTCGGAGTGGTTATCGAATTCGGAGCCAGAAACCCATTCACCAACATGAGATTGATGTCTTCTTCTTGTGTAGCTCTTGGTGTACTTGTCCTTCTTCTCTGAGTCTTTACTTCTCTGAGAGGGTCTTCGTTCATAACGATCAACTCTACTCCTTCTCTCTCTTCGAGGTGACTCATCTCTTGAGCTCTTTCTTCTAGGTGACTCTTCTCTTCTTTTGTGGGGGGTGTTCACTCATTGGAGTAGTGTCCGGGCCTTCCACAATTGTAACAATTCCGTCCATGACTAGATGAACGCTTCTCTTCATATCTTGAATTGGAGCTTCTCTCTTTGCCTCTACTATTGTAGAACATGTTGGATTTCTTGACCATGAGGCTTATCTCTTCATTCGTTAAAAGGTTGTCATTTGATGTAGCAGGAGTGTCACTTGAAGCTTTGTAAGCATCGCTTGACTTGTTATGAAACTCTTCGTTATCTTTGAGTGACATCTCATGAGGGACAATCCTTCCAATGATTTCCGTAGGCTTGAGATCTTTGTAGTTTGGCATCATTTGGATCAATGTGCACACGGTGTCTTACTTTCCATCCAAGGCTCTAAGGATCTTCTTGATGATGAATTTGTGGGTCATCTCTTCACTTACTAAGCCGGCAATCTCATTTGTGATGAGAGAAAGCCTAGAGTACATTTCCGCGACTGCTTCACCATCCTTCATCTTGAACTTGTCAAGTTGACTTTGTAGCACATCCAACTTAGATTCCTTGACGGATTCGGTACCTTCGTGCATATCAACCAAAGTATCCCAAATTTCCTTTGGATTCCCAAGACGGCTAATCTTGTTGAATTCTTCGGGGCATAGGCAATTGAATAGAATGTCGCATGCTTGAGCGTTGTATTGCAACATCTTCAATTCTTCCGCGGTCGCTTCACGGTCTGGTTCCTTTCCATCTCCAAAGAATTCACCTTGCAAGCCAACAAAAACAATAGCCCATACAGCGGGGTTATGACCAAGAATATGCATTTAAATCTTATGCCACTAGTGCAGCCGCGCGCTATACAAACAGTTTTTAACCCCTTTTCGTGACGTAGTCTGAAACCGTCGCCTTGCATGTCTAGGCGATGGGGGGCCTATCCCACACGACAGACAAAACCCGTCGGCGATGCCTGCACCCGGTCACACACGACGGGCAAAAATATATCGTTTGCGATTCGAAGGGCCATCACAAACATACATATTGGGGAAGACGTGTGAGATGAGCTTATCATCCCACACAGGGAATCCGAAGGTTACGTCTCCATTCGTATTGCAGATCACACACAATTTTTTGCATAACATCGTTTGTGATAGGGCTGGTCACCACACACGATAATTATAATTCTGTCGTTTGCGTTATTCGAAACATCACTCACGGTGTCTAGATGAAACTGTTTGGCACTGGGCTGCCCATCACACACACATGCTTAAGAAAATGTTTGTGATTGGGTGTCCTAACGCACACAGTTGTCGAGCAGAATTCATGTGTGATTCCTCACCGATCCAACACGCCAACTTTGTAGAAACCGTGTGGGTTTGTTGTGGTCATCGCCCACGGTGTAGTCCAAGAAACCGTCTGGAATGGCAACCCCCATAATAAGCCTGATTGCTCTATTATTTATAATCCGTTTAGTAATCAAATTAACATTTCATATCAAGCACAAAATATATTTCTTATTCGTAGTATGGCAACCAGGATTTCATAATTGAATTACATCAGGGTACAACATCATATAGGCATATACTGCCTAGCTACCCAATTGCACAACAGGACAAAATTTCAAATGCAACATCTAAAACCTTTGGAAATTAAGTATCATCATAGACGGTAAATAGACAGATGAGTCTCATCTAGAAAATTGTTAAAGCGGAAGCCAAATATTGAGCCTTCAATGATGTTGAAGGTCCTCTCAACTTTAGGCCAGTGCCTGTGGATGATTGCCCGCCCATCCTTCGTCCTCTTGAGGAAGACTTCAAGATTATACCGTGGGTGATGTATGAATACCTTCCTCGCCTCTTGATCATATAGGTGGTTTGAGACGTAATCATCGATGAACTGCCTTGAGAAGGACTGAAAACAAACATACGAATAAATATTTTTTCTAAAATTTGAAATGGCGCAAAGGGAAAAGGACAAGGTGAAAGAGATGGTACCATCCTATAGTTGACTGATGTCTTCTTCATTGTGCAGACAAACATCTTGTTGTTTTTCGTAGCAAGTTTCTTTATCTTAACAATCTTTCTGAGTTTCTTGATTTGACTGATATTCAAGGACACCTCATTTCCCCACATGCAAAAAGGGTCGAACAGTGGATTTAAACCTCTTACAGCAGGACCTACATGTGCAAGAACAAATAATTAAAAACATTAATATTACAATGGTTTCTGCAAATTGCACAATAATGTGCTATTAGCCAAACGACCATGGATGTGCAAACCTCGATGGTAAACTTCAGTGTCCCCCATTGTTTCCCCCTGCAACATATTTAAGACAAATATTGATCAGGTTACAAGTGATATTTGGCATACTATCAGTGAAATATGTTAATGGAAAATAAACACATTGCAGATCCAACATATTAGTTCGAGCCACATGGAAAAGCCAGTTATCTAAACCAAGCGTGCTTAGAAATAGGAAATATAGCAATTCTATATGTTTCACATGTATTTAGTACATCTAAATTCGATTTATTCGTCACATGCATAACAATACAAAATTGTACCAACAACAATCGTACATCACATTTCAGAATTGAATTAAATAGTTAAATGATCACCACAACAAATGAACAAAATAGTTAACTAAGCACCACATTGCACAATAGAACATACTAGAAGGTCAGGTTGCAGTAGCATTACATTGGACATTTCACTAGAATTTCTAAATGAAAGGCAGTAGCGGCACACGCAACAGGTAAACGAAACATGCTTAACCGGTGTAGCTAGGTGAACATAGGTCCTTAGTGATAAAGCTAAGAAAAACAAGTTATTCCTCATCGTCAGAGATATCAATGATGATGGGCTCCTTCAACTTGGAAGAGGACGAGGCCTCCACACCGTGGGTGCACCCCTCGTAGTGGTGAGTGGACTCATCCTACCCCGGCACCAACATGCCGGCTCTGGAGTTGAGGTAAGCACGGGCACGCTGAGAAAACACATCGAATTTCTTCGTCGAACGCACCGGCAGTGCCCTCGAGAAAAGACCATGAGCTGTCGTTTATAGCAGCCAACCGCGTAACGGCATCAGCGCGCGAGGCGTCGACGGTGGCCTCGACGGCGAGGTGCTCCTCCAAGATCTGGGGGTCGGCACACATGGAAGCCATAGCTACCTCATATGCGCGTGCAAACGCGATTTGCTTCTCCGCAGCCAAATGCTCTTTGAGATCCTGGCTATACTGCGCGCACCATGGCTTTCGGCGGCGATTATATGGAGGATGGGGCGGTGATTTGGGTGGAAGGTGTCGTGCCGGTCGGGCCATGTGGGATGGAGGAGGAGGGGTGAGGGGGTATTGGGGAGCAGTGTATTACCTGAGTAGATGGAGGAGGCCGAGTAGCAGGAAGGAGCGTCGCCGGCGAGAAGGCGGCGCTGCAAGCAAGCAGTGAAGGTTTGAACCAGGAAAGGTAAAGGAAAAGGGGGAAATGTGGCTTTTGATTGGTACCGGGGGGCGAGGGGGGTAGATATTTCCGCGTCAGCCCAAAATTTTCATTTGGTGCAGAATAGTTCTCGATATCAACACATCACAAATGAAGCCTGTGCTATGCCCCGTGTGTGATGAACTTGGACGTGAAAATGTTTGTCTCCAAGCTTCCGACGTAAGATTGGGTACTACATTGCACACGGTTCATTCCAAAAAATTGTGTGTGATGAACTTCAATTTCATTTTCAATTGGAAGATGGAATGGGGATATGGCGGCAAATTTTTGGTCCGAATTTTCCTGGTTACAGTGGTCATCCACGTCGTCGCATAATTTAACATCAATTGCTAATTTGGGTACTGCACAAAAGAGCCTACACCGCAGCCCGCACTTACTTAATCGAGCAATTAAACAGAGATGGTTGACCTAAACATTACTCTAACAAAAGACCATCGCTCTAAACAAAGACTAATGTTCCGCCTGATGCTCGGCGATCTCCGCCACATCCTCCATGACCAGCTCGCGCTTGACGACCTCCAGGGGCTCCATGGCATCCATTGCCACATACTCTGCAAGCATCTCGATGTCCGCGTCCGCCATCTCTTTGGAAAAAGCCGCCACGAGTTTGGTGTGGGTGGCCGCGGTCCGGGCATTGACGGCCTTCATCTTGGCAAGGGAGGCTGCCGACAAACGGACGGCTGCCCGAGCGCTCTCGGCGATTGCCAACTCTTCGGACGTAGGTTGCCGACCGTTGTCGGAGAAGGCTGCAGCTATTTGTGCGGTGACCGACACGAGCTGGGCATGGCCGGCATCGGCATAGGCGTGGGTAGCCGCCATCAGGGATACGGCGACCGCCGAGGAACGGACAGCTGTTGTGTTGTTGTCGCCATTTTCTATCCCAACCGCGGATGTTGCTACCGCCATCTCAGATGCAGCAGCTGCCCTTTCGGCGGCCGCAGCTTCCCTATCGGAGAGTGCGGCCGCCCTCAAGGATGTTGTGAGCGCATTCATGGCTGATGCAGCCGCTCTCGGGCCAGAGTGGGTCGCCGAAGTTGCTCTCACGACGCGGATCCACGTCCCCATCTTTCACCGGCGATGATTGAACAGTACAGTGGTCTTGGGGAACTAGTGTGACAGTGTGGTTGACGCGCCGACGGTGGACTGAAGCTTCCGGCATAAGCCATATATGAGGATTGGCCCAAGATATTTTTATACCACATCACACACGTTTCATGATCAAGAACTGTTTGCGATGTTTTTGATTTTCATATTGCTTTGAAACGAAAAATGAAGTTATATTGGCAATTGAAGGTGTTTGGATGGCAATAACATTTATCTGCAGTGAACTTGCAACTATAGGACTGTGTGTTAAATATGGGATTATTCAGGTTTGTTTAGGCCCTTTTAAACAATTAAAGAGTTTTTTAGACATTTCAAGTGCATAGTTCAAATTTGAATTGCAGTTAAGCACATACTAGAGTGCACCTGAATGGGTTGAAAATCATCTATTTGTCACTAGATACATGTTTTGGTCCCATGCAAGAAATGGAAATTAAACGAATTCCAAACCTCTCGGTATTTTGGCTCGGCCGTAGACTTTGAGAAGACGTGTTTTCAAATTCTAGTAAAGACAAATATCGTGAGAAATTCATAAAACTTGGCATGGTGTCATGTCATGGCGCATTTGTGTTGTGGTAAAAACAATGCCTAGTTCGGGACAAGTTTTGGCACAAACCTCTTACAAACCAAAGATTCTCACAAGAAGTCATGTGGTTCCGGTATGGAAAGTTCACATTTTATGTGCAAAACAACATCCGATGTCTCTTCTCGCCTTGAATTTATTTCTAGAGTCTCCATAGAGTAACATGAATGTCTCGTGCGAAACAATGGAATCTTACAGAGTTCGTTTGGCCTTTTAACTACATTAATTGAGTTTTCTAGGCATTCAATGTGCATAATTCAAATTTGATCTACAATCACACGGTCCAGCTCTTGAAAATATGTCGAAAAACCATATATGTTTCCCTGGCTGCATGTTTAGGTCCCACACAAGAAATGGGAATGAAATTCAAACATATCATCGTCTTGGCTCGACCGCAAACATCAGGAAACTTAGTTTCTAAATTCATGTAAATGCAAACCTCGACAGAAATTCATGAAATTTGGTGGTGCCATCAATTGCCCTGTTGTGTGTGTTGTGGTAAAAAAATTGCCCAATTTTGGACAAGTTTTGGCACAAAGCCTCTTACAAATTAAACCAAAGGTTATCACAAAGAAAGTCGTGTGTATCGATAGGGAAAGTTCATATTTTAAGTGTGAAACAACATCCGTTGTCTTTTCTCGCCTTTAATTTATTTCTGGAGTCACCATAGAGTAACACATGACAGTCATGATAAACTGTGTATTTTTCCCAGGGATCGTGAGACCTATTTAACACATTAATTGAGTTTTATAGCCGTTTAATGTGCATATAATTAAAATTTGAACTACAATCACAAGGTCCAACACATGAAAAATAGGTTGGCAAAATATATGCCTTTCCCTGGATGCATGTTTAGGCCCCATGCAAGAAATGGGAATGAATTTCTAACATCTCATTGACTGTTCTTTGCATGGCGTGGTGACAAGCTTAAGGGCACACGTATGCCGTGGTAAAAAATTGTCCAAATTGGACATGTTCTTGCACAATACCCTTACAAATCGGAGCTCCTCACAAGAAGCTTTGTTGTTTGGATAGGGAACATTATATATGCATGTCACATATGCGGGCGAAAATACATCTGATGCCTCTTCTCTCCTTGATTTTCTTTATAGAAACAACATAGACATGTTGGTGCGAAGTGCAAAATATGAATAAATTAAGGGATCATCTCGCTTTTAAATACATTAATTAAGTTTTCGATGCATTATTTAATGTGCATAATTCAAATTTGATCTACAATCACAAGATCCGGGGCGGCAAAATGGGTTGAAAAATCATATATATATATATATATATATATATATATATATATATATATATGTGTGTGTGTGTGTGTCCTTGGATGCATGTGTTAGGTCACATGCAAGAAATGAGAACGAATTTCAAACATCTAAGCATGTTGGCTCGACCACAAACATCGACAAACTTGGTTTCCAAATTCTCATAAATCCAACTCCGTCAGAAATTCATGAAACTTGGAATTGTGTCATGATAAGGCACACATATGCCGTGGTAAAAAAAATACCAACTTGGACATGTTTTGTCACAAGCCTCTTACAAACCAGAGGTTCTCACACAATAAACTACATCCAGTGGTTCCGTAATGTCACATATGCATGCCACATCTGCAGGTGAAACGACATCCGATGCCTCTTCTCTCCTTCATTTTTTTTCTAGAAACAACATAAAGCAATAGGTGTGTACTGCAAAAATATGAAATTATTAAGGGTTCGTATGGCTTTTTATACATTAATTGAGTTTTATCTGCATTTAATGTACATAATTCAAATATGAACTATAGTCACAAGGTCTATGTTGGGCTGGGCCTCATCATATAAAGCACAAATATGTTGTGATATTTTTAGTTTTCACTTTGAGAGAAAGCGCAAGCATTATTAATAGCCAACAAAGGCATTTTGGAACAAAAATGTCTCAATTTACCATCGCAAACGGGCGTATTATTTATAATTCATGGACGTTCTACAGACCATTTACGTGCGGGCCACGTGTCGCTATTTATAATGATGATCATCACACTTTTATTTACTTACAACTCAACATAAAGGACTAATAGGAAGATATGACTCTGAATGAATGCCTCTGGCAGTGTACCAGGATGTGCAATGATCTAGCATGACATGTATCAAAAATATGATGAACGGTGGCTTTGCCACAAATACTATGTCAGCACTATATGATCGTGCAAAGCATTATGATGAGGAACGAACTAGTCATGTGAAGTGACGATAGAATTTGCATGGTAATATATCTCGGAATGGCTATGGAAATGCCATAATAGGTAGGTATGGTGGTTGTTTTGTGGAAGATATAATGAGGCTTATGTGCAACACAGCGTATCATGTCACGGGGTTTGGATGCACCAGCGAATATTTGCGCCGATCCTCGAGGTGAGAATGGTCTATGCACGGTACCGAAGAGGCTAGCAAATATGAGAAGGTGAAGATGCGTATGTCCATGGTGTCACATTAGTCATAAAGAACTCACATACTTACTGCAAAGTTTTATTAGTTTTATCACAAATCAAAGTACTCCTCGCATGCCCCGAGGGAGGAGGTTGGTAGGAGTTAACCATCGCGTGCCCCCGACTCGAAACAACACTAGGATTTCAACGAGGAATATAAATGCTCACACATCATCACCATGCCTCTTTAATTTTTTAGATGAATAACAAGTTAACACCTCTTAATCTTGACACTTCTACGAATCAACAATTTTGGACTCACACCTTTTTCATATTACTACATCAATGTCATTAACCCACAACTTCTCTATATGTGCTACACGATGGTTTTGATTATCATTCATTGAATACCTAATATTCTTGGACTAGTCTTATGACCCATGCAAATTACCGTCACTATTAATTCAGCTCTCAAACAAGTATAAGTGAAGAATGAGCATAATATTTCTATAAAATCTACACGCCACCATGCTCAAAAAGATATAAGTGAAGTACTAGAGCAACTGCCTAGCTCAAAAGATATAAGTGAAGCACATAGAGTATTCTAACAAATTATCATGAAGGTGTGTCTCTCTCAAATAGGTGTGTCCAGCAAATGATGATTGCGACAAACTTAAAGTGAAATCAAACAAAAGAAAACGACGCTCCAAGCAAAACACATATCATGTGATGAATAAAAATATAGCTCAAGTGACATACCGATGGATTGAGACGAAATAGGGGATGCCTTCCGGGGCATCCCCAAGCTTAGACGCTTGAGTCTCCTTAGAATTATACTTGGGGTGCCTTGGGCATCCCCAAGCTTGGGATCTTGCTACTCCTTATTCCGTAGTCCATCGTGATCATACCAAAAACATGAAAACTTCAATCACACAAAACTCAACAAAACTTTGTGATATCCGTTAGTATAAGAAAAATATTGCATACTTGAGGTACTGTGATAAATTGATTCAAATTCATTTTTGCATAATAGGTACTGTATTCTAACTTCCCCATGGCTTACACCCCCCGATATAGTCCATGGCATAATGAAAACAAGTAAACTATGCAATCAAAACAGAATCTGTTTAAAACAGAACAGTCTGTAGCAATCTTTAGAGAGCCCATACTTATGTAATTCTAAAAATTCGGAAAATTAGGAAAACATAAAGAATTTGTATACCAATACTGTGTTAAAATTTCAGATCAAGATCACGCTCCAGTAAAAAAATGAAAATTCCTTTACTAGAGTCAAAAGTTTCTGTTTTTGTTTCAGCATTGTTTCTACTTATCTTGTGAGTTATCCCAAAGGCTTTACTTGGCACAAACACTAATTTAAAAACAAAAACATAATCATTACAGAGGCAATAATCATGTTATTAAAAATAAACAGAAATAAATGATAACTATCGGGTTGTCTCCCAACGAGCTCTTTCTTTATAGCCATCAAGATAGGCTTAGGATAATAATGATGCTCACATAAAAGACAAGAGTTAAAGCACAAAGAGAGCATCACAAAACATGTGACAAACACATTTAAGTCTAACATACTTCCTATGCATAGGTATTTCATAAGCAAACAATTTATCAAGACAAGAAGTGTCTAACATGTGCAAGTAGGAAGAGTGCAGCATTAACAATTTCAACACAAAGAGAGGTAATTGAGTAACATGCAAATTCTTATAACCATGTTTGCCTCTCTCATTATATGTAGGATCATAATCAAACTCAACAGTATAACTATCATAATATTGATAATTCTCCAAAGTAGTGGGAGCATTATTACCTAAAGTTGACACTCTTCAAACCCCACTGTTAGTAGTGTTGCGAATATCATACTCAATAATAGATTCATCATGAAGGCTAGAACTATCAAGGTCACAAGGTGCAACATGACTATCACCGCAATCATGATCGTTAGCACAATTGATATTCATAGAATTTATACTAGCAACATGGCAATCATGCTTTTCATTCAAGGAACTATCATGAATCACTTTATAAATTTCTTTTAACACTTCATCATAATTTTTAGATTCATGATTTTCAGCAAGACCTCATAAGGAAATTCTAGTGCACTCAACTCACTAGTAATTTGTTCAACATAATCAGGTCTTTTGAAAGATTAGCAAGTGGATGAGGATCCATTTATCTTTATATTTTTGCTTTAAACTTTCTGTTTGTTTTTGATAAAGATAAAGATAACATAGCTAGGTAAGCAAGCAAAGGAGTAAACTAGTAACAAGCAAAGATAATATTTTTGTATTTTTGATTTTTATGTGACAAGCTAAATATAACATCAAATAAAAAGAAGAACAAGTGAATGAAATTTTGTGTGAAGTTACTTGATAGTTGGTGATGGTATTCCCCGGCAACGGCGCCAGAAATCCTTCTTGATACTCGTGATCTGCACTGGGTTTTCCGTGAAGAGGAACGGGTAATCGCAGCACAAAGTGGGTAAGTATTTCCCCCAGTTATGAAACCAAGGTTTATCGAACCAATAGGAATACCAATCATCAACCGTCTTCAGCGGCTGCACACAAAAGAACAAACAACTTGCACCCAACGCCGGCAAGAGGGTTGTCAATCCCCTTGATCTCGTTATTTGCAAGCAAGTGAGTTGTGTAGATAATTGTAGATAATAGTAAAGTGCAAAATAAAATAAAAGGTAATAAATAACAGCAAGGTAATGATAGCGTTTGTGAATATACAAGTGAATAGACCAGGGGGCCATAGAGTTCTCTAGTGGCATCTCTCATAAGCAAAGCATACGGTGGGTAAATAAATTACTGTTGGGTAATTGATAGAAAAGCGAATAGTTATGCGATTTTCACGGCAATGATCATGTGTATATAGGCATCACGTCCATAAGCAAATAGGCCGACTCCTGCCTGCACATATTACTATTACTCCACCCATCGACCGCTATCCAGCATGCATCTAGAGTATTAAGTAAAACAGAGTAATGCTTGGAGAACATTGACATGATGTAGACAAAGTAAACTCAATCAATATGAATAAACCCCATCGTTTTAGCCTTAGTAGCTGCAACACAAAGATGCAACTCGTCCCCTTCTGTCACTAGGATATAGAAACTCGCCAGGTTTAACCTACCACAACGCACCACTCCCACCGAAGAAATATCAATCTAGTTGGCCAAACTATCTCAATAGATTGGAGAGCATTACGAAGCTATGATGATCATGCAAATAAGAATCATAGTAATCAGCTTTGACTCAAATACTTCTCATGAATAATCTGAACATAAACTCACAATTCATCGGATCCCAACAAACACACCATACAAAGGGATTACGTCGGATAGATCAAGGCAAAGATGCGATGAACATTGTATTGAAGATCGAGCGAGAGATATTGCCACCTAGGTACTACCTACGGACCCGTAGGTCTATGGTGAACTACTCACACATCATGGTGAGGGCAGCAAGGTTGATGAAGAGGCCCTCCGTGATCGATCTCCCCTCCGGTAGGGTGCCAGAACAAAGGTGTAGATGGCCTCCCGTCGGAACAAAGACTTGCAGCGGTGGAAAAAGTGTTTCGGGAGCGCTTCTTGTGCTTTTAGGGTAGATGTGAATTTATAGGCCAGAGAACGACGTCGCGAGAGCTACCAGGGGGCCACCACATATCTGGCCACGCCCCCTGGTGGCGCGGCGTGATATGTGGTGGTGCCCTGGTGCACCTTCCGGCCTTCCTCCGAAGCTTCTAGGTCTTGTATTAGTCCAGAAAAAATCGTCAAAAAGTTCCGTGGCAATTGGACTTCGTTTGGTACTGTAACTCTAAAAAGGCAAAAATACGCAGAAAACACAACTGGCACTAGGTCAATAGGTTAGTCCTCAAAAATATTATAAATTGGTAAATAAATACCCGAAAAGTATCCTAAAATGATAATATATTACCATGGAACAATCAAAAATTATAGATACGTTGGAGACGTATCAATTAGACTACTTGACCAAATAAAAATCTAGCCTTTTCCCAATTTTAAGTCTTGGCAAGTTTTAGCAATTGTAGCAAGTCAAGTACACCCTACACATGCAAGTCTAAGAGTATAGCAGCGGAAAGTAAAGACATGCACATGAAAGTAAAGGTAGGGAGAGGATAATCAAACGCAATTGATGACACGAAGATTTTTCCCGTGGTTCCGATAGGTGGTGCTATCGTGCGTCCACATTGATGGAGACTTCAACCCACGGAGGGTAGCGATCGCGAGAGTCCACGGAGGGCTCCACCCGTTAGGGTCCACAAAGTAGAAACCTCGTCTATTCCATCACGGCTTCCGTCCACGAAGGACTAGCCTCACTATGGTTAGATCTTCATGAAGTAGGCGATCTCCTTGCCCGTACAAACTTCTTGGTTCAACTCCACAATCACGAAGAAGGAGGCTCCCAAGCGACACCTAATCAATCTAGGAGGCACCACCCTCCAAAAGGTAATAGATGTGGTAGTATGATGAACTCCTTGCTCTTGTGCTTCAAAAGATAGTCTCCTCAACACCCAACCACTCTCTCATAGGTTTGGCATGGGTAGAAGACATTGATTGGATGGAAAGCAACTTGGGGAGGCTATATGTGCATCTAGTGCCCCTTAGTGATTTTGGTGTATTGAAGACTTATAGGTTAAGGGACTAATATGTGTGTGAGTGTACACAGGCTCTATAAGTCGCTGAGGAGTTTGATATATACGAAGAATGTCGACCCCTCAAAATGAATGTCTTCAGCTGAAGACTCTGGTGAAGACTTTGGTATTTCCCTGAAGACTTTGAAGCTGAAGAATTCGGTGTGACCTTGAAGATATTAACGAGGACTATGAAGCGTGAAGACTTTTGTTTTCGTAGTTTCATTTCCTTTCTTTGAGTCCTAGGAAACACTGCACTGTTAAAGGGGGCCGAGGTAATACTAAGGAAACATTTCCAACTGATGCTCAACTCAAAAGCCTCAACATAACCAATCCTTCGAGTGAAGCCTTTGGAAATATCTTACAGTTCAGTCAATTTCTTCAGTGATAGAGACGAAGTTCTCCTGTTCTCTGAGGAATTTGTTCTGACTGAGGAGTTAGGATTTCGCCAGTGCGAATTGACTACCGTGAGGAATATGATAAGCCCTGAGGAAATTGACAGTTCAAATTCCGACCGTTGCTGTGCTTTGCGCCAGATGTCCAGATATATTATCCACTTAACGGTCATATCATTTGGGGCATATATATCTTATCATGTCGGGTTGCACCCTAGCTATAAGTAGCCGCCCCCCACAACCAATAGTTGGTTGGCTGCTCCGAGAGAGAACTTGACACTTGTCGTTTGAGAGTAACCCATTCCTCGAGGACTTTGAGAGAAAATCATCAGTGTGGAAAAACCCAAAACCCAAACCACCAAAACCCAAAGTAATTGAGCATCACTGAAGAGACTTACCACGAGTGTTGGGCGAGGACTGTGTGACCTTAGCTCAAGGAGAATACGGTAAGGACTGTGTGTCCTGGGACTGTGTGTCCTTTGGTTTAAATACCAAGCCGCTCCGAACCAGACGTACGACTGTCACAGCAGTTGGAACTGGGTCATCAAATCATTGTCTTCATCGAGCTTCTGGTTCTATTTCCTCATCCCTTCTATTTCCTCAAACTACTTGTTGATGAAACTGTTCGTTACTATTTGAAGAATTTGACTGAAGACTTTCTCAATTTCCTCATCTCAAATTCTTCAGTCACTTTATCATCTGCCTGCTTATCCTGTTCACGCTGCTTATGCTCTGTGTATGCTTCATTTCATCATGATGACTATGCTACTGTTATGTTTCGCATGCACTTGAGTACTTATTCCGTTGCTAGTATTTCGTCACTTAGCAAATTCCTCAGTGACAAATTTGTAAAAATCGCCTATTCACCCCCCTCTAGTCGATATAACGCACTTTCAATTGGTATCAGAGCAAGGTACTCCCTTGTTCTGTGTGATTTTGGTTTAACCACCTGGAGTTTTAGTTATGTCGACTGCAGGCATGAACAAGGTCTCAGCTGGGTGTCCTACCTTCGATGGGATGGACTACCCCTACTGGAAGAACAAGATGCGCATGCATCTTGAGGCAATTGACAATGATCTCTGGTATGTTGTGGAAAATGGTGTTCCCCGCGTCACTCCCACTGTCACTGCTGCTGATGTGAAGAGATTCAAGCAACTCGATTCTCAAGCGAAGAATATCATACGTGGCCATCTGAGCAAAGCTTAGTATGGCAGAGTGAGTGCTTTGGAGACTGCTAAGCTTATCTGGGATAGGCTGTCCAAAGTCAATGAAGGTGTTTCAACTCAACGTGACTCTCGAGTTGATGTTCTTCGCAATCTCTTCAACCGCTTCAAAAGACTCGACAACAAAAATGTTCAGCAAACCTTCGATCGTCTCACTGATATCTCCAATGAGCTCCAAGCTCTTGGTGCCACTGACATCACCGACCATGAGGTGGTGAAGAAACTGCTGAGATCTCTTGATTCCTCATTCGATACACTTGCTTTGATGATTCAAGAACGTGGAGACTACAAGTCACTAGATCCTGCTGATATTCTTGAGAGACTCAATACTCATGAATTCCAACAAGCTGAAAAGATAGACCTCTACGGGCCAAGCTATGGAAGATCTCGTGCTTTGAAGGCTAAGGCAATTTCCTCATCTGAAGGCGAAGAATCTGACAGTAGCCTTGGTGATCCTGAAGAACTGAGTCAGGAGCTTGCAATGCTCGTGAGGAAATTCCAGAAGTTCTCAAGGAGAGGTCGGTTTGGAAAATTATCAAGAAGTGGCATGAAGAACTTAGAATCTTCATCAAGCAATTACAAGAAGAGAACTTGTCACAAATGCAAGAAATCTGGCCACTATATTGCTGACTGTCCTCTCTGGGAAAAACAATCAAAGAAGAAGAAATACATGGATGATAGTTCTGATGACTCGAAGAAAAAGAAGAAATTCTCAAAGTCCTCAAAGTCCTCATCTTCAATGTCCTCATCGCACAGGAAGAACAACTTAAGGAAGGCTCGGGCACTTATTGGCAAGGAAATGGATTCTGAAGAAGAATCTAAAGAATATGAGGAAGAGGAGGAATCTGAAGAGGAGTCTGACTCCGGTGTGGCTAGCCTAACCCTTGCAGACTACCTTCGTCAGCAAGTCAATCTTCAACACTGAGGAAAGTGATGATGACTCCAACCTTGGCAACGATGACTATGCTCCCACCTATTGCTTCATGGCAAGAAGTGCCCAGGCAACCACAGTGTGCCCCGTCTTTGATGGTTCTGACTATCCCAAATGGAAAGTCCTCATGCGGAAGCACCTCATATCGAAGAACAGCGAGTTATGGACTGTTACTGAGCTTAGACTGACAGATCTCTACAAGATGGCAGACGCTGATACATTCATAAGTACACACAGCTGGACGCTTAGGCGAAGAATATCATTTGCTCTAGCTTATCAAAGGTCATGTTCAAAAGCATCTACCATCTTCAGAATGCAAAGCTCATCTGGGACAGGCTCTCTAATGTTCATGAAGGATATCGGACTCGTCAAGATCCCATGTTCGTCGAATACAAGAATTTCCTCAAAACTCAGGAGACAGATCCAACTTCATCTTCCTCGTCTATGTGCCTCATGGCAACAGGTTCAAAGGTACTCAAACATCATTCCTCATCTGAATCCAGTGAATGTGAATCAGATGAAAACTTCAAACCTAGCTATTCCAAACTTGCTAATATTGTCACCAAACAACAAACTGCTTTGGAAAGGGTTCAGAAACTGTTAGACAAAAGCGATGACCTGTTGAATGAGGAAATGGATCGCACTCAAACTCTGAATAAGGGACTTCAAAGTCTTCAGTCTAAGTTTGATAACCTTCAAAGTCGTCATGATGCTCTCTTAATCGATCATGAGAAGCTTTCTTATGAATTTCTTCAAAGAAAGCAAGATCTTGACAAACTAAGGGTGTCTCATGAAGATCTTCAAAGGGATAATGATTCTTTGCTTGCTCAACAGATCAGTACCGCTCAGGAAGAATTCATTCCTCCTTGCTTGAAATGCATCGAACATGAAACTGCTCATTCTTCACCTGAAAGTTCAAATCCTTCTATTGCTGCAAATTCTTCAACTATTTATGTGGTCACAAATCCCTCATCTGAGGATACCACAAGTGTCACTAATGAAAATGCAGGGTTGAAGGAATTGTATGTGACAGGCATATACAAAAGTCTCAAAGGGCATCAAACCCTTTGTGATGTGCTTAAAAAGTAGATTCTGAACAGGAACCCTAGGAAAGAGGGTATTGCTTTTGAGAGGAAACTCACTGTTGATGGATCCTACTGGAAATCTGAGCAGTATCCCAAAACCTCATGGGTTGCTGCAAAAGGACCTCCTGTAGATCCATCCACTTTATCTGGCTTTACTTGTGAATCTTCATATTCCTCTGATGAGTCATTTGACTCCAACTATAAATTGTTCAAAAATCAGAATGGTGAAGTATTTGCCAGATATGTTGGTACTCACTGCAGGAATGGTCCTCCGATGAAGAAAATCTGGGTCCCCAAAAGGTACCTTGAAAATCTTCAAGTGAATGTCATCATGACACCACTAGTGAAGAACAGGAACCCCAGATCAAATTCTTCATTTGGACCAAATTCTTCACAAGGACCAAAGTCCTCATATGGTCAAAAATCATATCATTCTCGTGCTAATGCTTCTGTTTCGCAGGGAAAATCTAAGGGTCATGAATATGTTCATTATTCTTCAAATCATTATGTTCATAAGTCCTCAAAGAATTTCTCTGCTTATTCATATGAGTACTCTAACCCCCCCTCCTGTGAAACGAAGTGCACTTGCTTCAATGCTACCATTCTCATATGGAGCATGCAGAATGTTGAACTCTTTACCACCCCTTCAGATGTGGGTGGTGAAGAAATTGAACTAATCTCTTATGCAGGTTCAGGTCTCCAGACGAACTTAAGCGTCTGATGAATTTGCTGGAGACGTGAAGAAATGCTTGAAAGGAACTTGCATACGCTCGCGAAGAAAAAGCATGTCATTGGTATTGAGGGTGTCAAATTCCTCAAGGATCACTTGTGTGGGGCTTGTGAATCTAGAAAGATGACCAGATCCAAGCATCCATCCAAGACTATCATGACTACCACTCGCCCTTTTGAATTGCTTCATATGGATCTCTTTGGTCCCACTCACTATGCCACACTAACAAATACTCCATGCTTATATGGCTTTGTCATTGTTGATGATTTCTCTCGTTACACTTGGGTGCACATTATCCTATACAAATCTGAAGTGCAGAATGTCTTCAAGCAATTTTCTTCAAGGGCCTCGACGAATTTCGGCGTCAAGATCAAGCATATCAGGCGTGATAATGGGACTCAGTTCAAGAACACTGGTCTTGATGATAATCTTGATGAACTTGGTATTACTCATGAGCTATCTGCCCCTTATACTCCTCAGTAGAATGGCGTTGTGGAGCTCAAGAATAGGACTCTTGTTGAGATGGCTCACACCATGCTTGATGAATACAAGACCCCTCGTTGTTTCTGGCCTGAGGCAATCAATACTGCTTGCCACATCATCAACAGAGTATATCTTCACAAATTCCTAGAAGACTTCATATGAACTCCTCACTAACAAGAAACCCAATGTGAGTTATTTCAAAGTCTTCGGTGCTAAATGTTGGATTAGAGATCCTCACCACAGTTCCAAATTTGCACCGAAAGCACATTAAGGTTTTATGCTTGGTTACGGAAAGGACTCGCACACCTACAGAGTCTTCAACACCTATCACAACAAGGTTGTTGAAATTGTAGATGTGCGGTTCGATGAGACTAATGGCTCGCAAAGAGAGCACCTGCCTCCTGTGCTAGATGAAATGCCTCCTGAGGAATCCATTAGGTTCAAGGCCACTGAAGATGTGATCCCCACTGAAGAACAACTACTCTCTGAAGAAGTTGTATCAACTGTTGAAGATATTCATGCTGACACACCTGAAGAAAACGGCACTGAAGAAAATGCTCAGCCTCAACAAAATCATCAACCTGCTCATCCACGACTTGCAAATGAATCGCAGATCGAGAAAATCCTCGACGACATCAATGCACTAGGTCCTCTCACTCGCTCAAGAGCTTCTCATTTGTCTAACTTTTGTGGGCACTTTGCTTTTGTTTCTATCACAGAGCCCACCAAAGTTGATGAAGCATTCTTGGAGCCTGAGTGGATTCAAGCCATGCAAGAGGAATTGCATCAATTCAAGCTCAGCAACGTGTGGGAACTCGTCAAACGACCAGATCCTCGCAAGCACAATGTCATAGGTACCAAGTGGATCTACCGCAACAAACAAGATGAACTTGGTCAGGTAGTGAGGAATAAGGCCCGTCTTGTGGCACAGGGCTACACATAGGTTGAGGGAATTGACTTTGATGAAACTTTTGCACCTGTTGCTAGACTTGAAGCTATTCGCATATTGCTTGCTTATGCTAACCATCACAATATCATCTTATATCAAATGTATGTGAAAAGTGCATTCCTCAATGGTAAGCTTGAGGAAGAAGTATATGTGGCTCAACCCCTAGGTTTTGAAGATCCTAAGCATCTGGACAAAGTCTTTAGACTCAACAAGGCCCTCTATGGCCTCAAGCAAGCCCCTCGGGCGTCGTATGACACACTGAAGGAATTCCTCATGAAGAAAGGCTTCAAATCCGGTTCACTTGACCCAACCCTTTTCACAAAATCATATGACGATGAATTATTTGTGTGCCAAATATATGTGGACGATATTATCTTTGGATGTACTAACAAACATTACAATGACGAATTTGCCCATATGATGAGTGAAGAATATCAAATGTCTATGATGGGAGAGCTCAAATTCTTCCTAGGGCTTCAAATTCGTCAACAACGCAATGGCATCTTCACCTCTCAAGAGAAATACCTCAAGGATGTCCTGAAGAAATTCGACATGCAGGATTGCAAAGGCGTCAAGATTCCTATGCCCACAACTGGTCAACTCTGCACTGACAAAAATGGTAAAGATTTCGATTGGAAGGTATATCGCTCCATGATTGGCTCTTTATTGTATCTATGTGCATCTAGGCCAGATATTATGCTTAGTGTTTGCATGTGTGCCCGTTTTCAAGCAACACCGAAGGAATCACACCATAAGGCTATGAAGCATATTCTTCGATATCTAGCTCACACACCAACACTAGGATTATGGTACCCCAAGGGCTCAGATCTTGACCTTATTGGATATTCTGATTCTAATTATGCTGGTGATCGTGTGGACCACAAGTCAACATCAGGCGCATGCCATTTCCTCGGACGATCCTTAGTCTGTTGGTCCTTGAAGAAGCAGAACTACGTGTCACTATCTACTGCAGAAGCTGAGTACATTGCTGCTGGTTCTTGTTGTGCTCAATTGCTATGGATGAAGCAGACCCTCAAGGACTACGACATTAACGTGAAGAATGTCCCTCTCTACTGCGACAACGAGAGTGCCACCAAGATTGCTTACAACCCAGTTCAGCACTCAAAGAACAAGCACATCCAGATTTGTCATCATTTTCTTCGTGATCATGTGATGAAGGGAGATATCTTCATCGACCATGTGAAGAATGAAGAACAACTGGCTGATATCTTCACAAAGCCCTTGGATGAGAAGAGATTTTGCAAGTTGTAGTGTGAGCTAAATATCTTAGAATCTTCAAATGTTCTTTGAAAGGACACACATCCTAACACTTATGTAAAATTGATGGCTTTGATGTGCAACACACAAAGTAACGTTTTTCTTCAATCAATGAAGACTAACTCTCTAAGTGTGAAGAAATTAATGAAGAATATGACTCTCAGAACCCTACGACAATTGTACGCGGTGTCTGAAATCATCATTCTTATACGGTAGGTCACACCACCAACCACAGTTGAATTTCTTCAGAAATTGAGTTTTTCATCATTTTGCAAATTCTTGAAATTGTAAAATTCTTCAAGCTTGCAAATTCCTCAAAATTTCAAATTCTTCAAACTTTTCAACTGATATTCTTCACATGAGTTTCTCTTCGTTGACTATATATATATATATATATATATATATATATATATATATATATATATATATAGAGAGAGAGAGAGAGAGAGAGAGAGAGAGAGAGAGAGTTTTTCAATGTCCTCAACATCATTCACTTATAGCTAATTCTTCAAGTTGATTTTCTTCTAAGTGAATGTGATCGGACCCGTTCCCCCTCTATGCCAAACTCAATCTAGTCTGTTCACAAATTCTTCATATGCGTTCTATTTGAAACCCGTTCAAAGTCTTCACTCTGTCCTTGTCAGCTGAAGAATTTGCGAACAAAACTTTTAAAAAATTCAATTTCAATTTTTGGCGGTTGCCGCTCAAACCGATTCCAATTCCCACGACTGGATAACCCACGATCCTTCACTATCTCCACTACTCAGTACGTGGGTGACACATGTCGCGTGGAGAGCAAGGGTCAGGGGTATACTGGTCCAAATCTTTGGGCCAGTTAGCTTTTACTGTGGCTATCAATACCCCCTCCCTTCCACCTGCTCGAGTTACTCATCACTCCCATCCCTTCCGAGCTCCAGACCTAGCGCCGCCGCTACCCTCATCATCGTCGGAGAGGAAGAGCTTCGCTGCCTCGATCTCGCCGTCGTCGTACTCGCATCGGCTGCGGAAGTCTTCACTCCGCCGCCATTGTAGCTGTCTCCCTCTACCAAGCTAGGGCGTGGGAGATCTTAACTGACGAACTCCTCCACTTCACTTCTCTGTTCGTCGTGATCTTCATCAGTGGTAATTAAAATTCAATTTTATTACCGTGTTTGATTCATATAAATTTCTCAAAATCCTCAAAAGGTGTTTATTCTTCAACAATCCATCTCTAAAGCAATAAACAAACTCCTTCTCTTGATTTATTTCGCTAAGTTATGATTTTCTTCAAGATTCCTCAATTGTGTGGATCTTCAAATATATACAACTCTGGAACCTAAGTCAAGATCACTTAGTGAAATTCTTCAAGTCCTCTATGGTCAAATTCCTCAAACTTGGTACTTTTGCAAAATTTCTGAGAACGCATATGACCTCTTCAAATTCTTCGGAAATGTCAGCTGATGAATCTCTAGGTTCTCATCAACTTAACTCATTTGCAGCGTTCCTTGAAGAAAAACTGCACACCTGTCAGAATCCTCAAAAGTACAGAATCCTCATGCGAAGAAAATGTCTGAAGGCAAAAGACCTCAGAAAGGAGGAAAGCGTCCTAAAGTGCAAACTGCCTTTGAGATACCTGATGATTTGTATGATGAATATTGCACACCTGATGAAGCCACTCATGGCAAAGAAACTCAAAAGCAGCACAAGATCTGTATCCAGAGAATTGAGAGGAGATGGGCACAAGAATGGAGAGAATATCGATATGTCACTCCAAAATACATGAAGAAGTTTGCTATTAAACCTCCGTGCAACAGACCACCTTTGGCTGAAGGCCAACATGCTGATCCCACCAGTCTCAAAACTGGTAAAGATTTTCTTCATGACTGGGAAAAGCAACAAGCCAAGCTGGCAAGGAAGGCAAAGGATGCAATGAAGAAATTCAATGAGGACTCTGCTGCTGCTGTCGCTGTTGGGGCCTCTGCTAGCACCACTGCCTCAAAGAAAGTTGTGGTGAAGAAATCCGCTGTGAAGCAAAAATCCTCAGCACCAAAGTCTTCAGCTCCAAGTTCTTCATAGCAAATGCCTCCGGCAAAATCATCAAGGGCTCCTACAATGCCCTCAGTGGCTGCACAACCTTCAACTGCTGCTGCCAAGTCCTCAACTCCAGTGCACCTTGCAACGTGTCAAAGGACTGCTGGTTTTTCAATTGCTTCAGGGGCATCTACAACTTCATCAGCTCAAGCACATTCATCAAGTAGCCCCACTCTGTTGAAGATAAAACCTACTACTGGCCGAGGCAGGAGAACAAGTCCTCACGGAAAGAAAGTTGTGTTTCAAGTTCCCTCAGGATCTGAGGATAATGATGCTGATGATCAAGAACTAGCTGCTATAGTCAGAAATAAGCGAGAGAGAGTGGCTCAAGCAAAAGGGACTCAAATTCCTCTCATGCTTGACCCAAAGATTGTGTTGGACTTCATTGACTTGTGGCACCAGGATCCAAATACTCCCATTGATGACTTGAAGCTTCCTCCTGGCCCAAGTCATGTCCTCGCCGCTTTCATTGGTGAGGAAAAATGGAAGTTTGAGCAGGCCAGAAGGGCCAAGAAAGCTCAACTGAAGAAGGAACGATTCATGAAGTACAATGTCCTCAACCTGACGCCAAATCAACTTGTCTCTGTTCAAAGGGATATCAAAGGCCTCAGTGAAAAATACAAAAGTCACTGCTCCGACTGGCAAGGAGCCAAGGGCAGATTCATCAAGATGGCTGACAAAGTCATCAAGGACCACAACACAAGGGTTGCAGCTTCCTCGCAACCACAAAATCCTCAGGCAAGCTCTTCAGCTCAGCCTGCTGAAGAAACTGCTAGTGCAGCTGGAGAGATTCCTGCTACTGAAGAAATTCCCAGGGCAACTTCCAATGTTGCGCCTGAAGAAATTGCCAGGCCAGCTGACGCCTCTGCTGCGCCTGAAGAAACTGTCAGGGCGACTGCATCAATCGTGCCTGAAGAAACTGCACCACCTTCACCCCATGCTCCCCCAGCAAAATCTTCAAGGGTGAAGAAAGTCACACTTCCTTCTGCATCAGAAGTGAAGAAAACAAAGGCTGCGGAGAAGTTATCTGCACTGAAAAGGAAAGCATCACCATCTGCAGATTCCTCAGCTGTGAAGAAATTGAAGACTCTGCCCAGTTCTTCAACAGAACCCATCGATGCTACTCCCCTGACATATGTCCCAGCTTATGAAATTGTCCCGTTTGGTGAAGAGTATCACATTCCAAATGATGATGCTGATGAAAATCAATTTGCCGCTTCAGAACCAGTTGATGAAGAAATACAGATTGATGAAAATGCTCCAACACCTGTGACATCATCCCCCCAGCCTCAGTTAACCGCTGAAGAGGTTGGAGTTGAAGAAATGGAAGAGGATGTGGACATTGGATCCACTACTCCTGTTATACATGATGAATTTTGGGAAGCAGCACACCCAAATTCACCAATTGCCACCCCTCTTGCACAGGTTCCTCAGTCCCCTGCACAAATTGAAGAAATTCAAACAGGATCTGAAGAACATCATACCCCTCTCAAGTCCATCAATGAAGAAATTCCAGCTGCAACAGCTGATGAAAATGCTGTCCCAAGTGCACCTGAGGATCATAGAGTGCAAATTCCTTAGAATAATGAAACTGCAATTGTGACAAGGGAGGTTGGGAGACGTTTCAAACCTAATCTTCAGCCCAAGCTTGCACTGCCTTTCAAAAGGCGACCCAAATTCCTCAAGGAGAATTTCTATGATGAACACCATTTCTTCACTGGTGTAAATCCTTATGACTCTCCGAGGATTTGTCAAAAGAGATTTTGGACTGCAACTCAAGCCAACTTCTATAGTGCCGTGCTATTTCAGAAGGACAAGGTTTTTCAGCACTATCAAATTCCTCATGCTGACATGAAAACCATTCCTTCCTTCACCCCAGTACTCAATATTCTTCATGATGCTGCTTTGCTGCCATTCTGCGTTGACATCTGTGATTGGAATGAAGAACTCATTCTTCAGTTCTATGCTACACTTCACATTTCAGGTGATGCACAAGATATCAACACATGGATACTTGACTGGATGACTGAGAACACCCACTACACTGCTCCAGCAACTGAGTTACTTCAAGTAGTTCTAGTCAGTATTCCCTCAGCTGATGCCAGATACTTCTACGAAGAACCTGAACTTCCAAATCATCTTATGCAAGTACTGATGAAGCCTTTGGCTCCAGGTCAGGCACCCAGAACCTCTTTTCTGGTGAAGGATTTGATGTATGTGCCCCGCACCGTGTACCGCATCATGACCAAAACCCTCAACCCTATCAAAGGTCACAACAATGAAGAGGAAGATGTGGTAGGTGTGATGAAGAATCTACTGTTCAACATTATTCATGGGATTCCTATAAATCTTCATGATTTCTTCATGAGTACATTGGCCAACATTGCTCTGTCTCCATTTGAACTGAAGCCATATGCTCCTTGGATCATGAAATTCATCAGAGCGAGATCCTCAGTTCCTTATGAAGCTGATTTTCAGAATCATTTCAGTTACCTGCCCCCCGATTGAAGTCCTCAAGAACACATTTTCCTCGATTGATGGGAAGGGCAAATCTGTTATTGATGAAGGATCTCGTCCTCTGGATGGTCAATTTTGTCCTGCTGCTTCTTATTCAACCAATGATGACGCAGCATCACAAGACTCAGCATCTAGAGCCACTGCTCAAAAACCCCTTGAAACAGCTCCAAGAGTGATGACTGATCGTGAGCTTCTCCTCAGTCTTCATCAAAAAGTTGATCGCAGTCACAAGTGGGTCAAACGGCAGTTTGGTGCAATTCTTCGTGATATGACTGTCACACATAATGTTGTGAGGAAGAATCACTACTATCTACATGAAGTTTTCGACCGCACTTGGGCCACTCTTTGGCATCAGTATACCCCTGAAGAACTTGCAGAGATGGAATTTCAGCGGGATTTTGATTGGTCTTATCCTCCCAAGAAGAAATACAAGAAGCTTCCAGTTCCTCGGCTAGTTACAAGTTCATTTTCTTCATCGCGCGAAACAGATTCCAATGAGGATATTGACGACACTGTTGCGGGCCCTGCATCGACAAATGACCCCGACAACGCTGGCGCTCCTCCACCACCTTCTAGATGAAATTCTTCGGGAGCGTTAGTCCTCAATTTCGTCCCTATTGGTCACTTGATGACAAAGGGGGAGAAATTTGAGTTAGTCTTCAAGCAGGTCTCTTTATATGGGTTGTGCTCTGTTTTTTGTTTAAGTTACAACTCTTGCTCTTCTGAAGCATTTGTTGATTGAGTTGTAAACTTAAGTCTGATCGTGGTCTGATGCTTTTGAACCACTTTCTGCATGCTTATTTCCTCAAGTATCTTTATGCACGCATACTGAATTTCGTCAGACACCATTTTCCATCATGCATTTCAATTTCCTCATGATATATGTTAAATGCGTGTATGGATTACAAGATATAGGGGGAGATCTCCAAGATATTATCCTGCCATGTGCATTTGTAGTCCAAAGCAAATTTCTCAAATATGAAGTCCAAGATATAGGAGGTTGTAAGTGCATCTAGTGCCCCTTAGTGATTTTGGTGTATTGAAGACTTATAGGTTAAGGGACTAATATGTGAGTGAGTGTACACAGGCTCTATAAGTCGCTGAGGAGTTTGATATATACGAAGAATGTCGACCCCAAAAAATGAATGTCTTCAGCTGAAGACTTTGGTATTTCCCTGAAGACTTTGAAGCTGAAGAATTCGGTGTGACCTTGAAGATATTAACGAGGACTATGAAGCGTGAAGACTTTTGTTTTCGTAGTTTCATTTCCTTTCTTTGAGTCACAGGAAACACCGCACTGTTAAAGGGGGCCTAGGTAATACTAAGGAAAAATTTCCAACCGATGCTCAACTCAAAAGCCTCAACATAACCAATCCTTCGAGTGAAGCCTTTGGAAATCTCTTACAGTTTAGTCAATTTCTTCAGTGACAGAGACGAAGTTCTCCTGTTCTCTCGGGAATTTGTTCTGACTGAGGTGTTAGGATTTCGCCAATGTGAATTGCCTACCGTGAGGAATATGATAAGCCCTGAGGAATTTGACAGTTCAAATTCCGACCGTTGTTGTGCTTTGCGCCAGCTGTCTAGATATCTTATCCACTTAACGGTCCTATCATTCGGGGCATTTATGTCTTATCATGTCGGGTTGCACCCTAGCTATAAATAGCCGGCCCCCACAACCAATAGTTGGTTGGCTGCTCCAAGAGAGAACTTGACACTTGTCATCTGAGAGCAATCCATTCCTCGAGGACTTTGAGAGAAAATCATCAGTGAGGAAAAACCCAAAACCCAAACCACCAAAACCCAAAGTGATTGAGCATCACTGAAGAGATTTTTCCTGTGTGGAACCAACGCTTTTTACCTTTGAAGACTGTGTATCTTCAAGACGGTTAGGCGTCATGGTCTAGAGCATCCAGTAGTCAATTGTGGATCGTCGGGTGACCGAGTTTGTGAGGGTTTGGAAGTCTACCCTGAAGACTTACCACGAGTGTTGGGCGAGGTCTGTGTGACCTTAGCTCAAGGAGAATACGGTAAGGATTGTGTGTCCTGGGACTGTGTGTCCTTTGGTTTAAATACCAAGCCTCTCTAAACCAGACGTACGACTGTCACAGCAGTTGGAACTGGGTCATCGAATCATTGTCTTCATCGAGCTTCTGGTTCTATTTCCTCATCCCTTCTATTTCCTCAAACTGCTTGTTGATGAAACTGTCTGTTACTATTTGAAGAATTTGACTGAAGACATTCTCAATTTCCTCATCTCAAATTCTTCAGTCACTTTATCATCTGCCTTCTTATCCTGCTCATGCTACTTATGCTATGTGTATGCTTCATTTCATCATGATGACTATGCTACTGCTATGTTTCGCATGCACCTGAGTACTTATTCCGCTGCTAGTATTTCGTCACTTAGCAAATTCCTCAGTGACGAATTTGTAAAAAATGCCTATTCAACCCCCCCCCCCCCTCTAGTCGATATAATGCACTTTTAGAGGCTAGAAATCAAGATCCATATGGTTGGAGTGGATGATCTTGACCTCAACACATGAGTAGGTGGTTCTCTCTCAGAAAAATGGATAGGACAAGTGTTTGTATGTTCTGAGTGCTTCTCTTGCGAGTGAGAGGTGGTGGAGGGGTATATATAGGATCTCCAAAAATCCAACCGTTACAACATTATTGCCCAACTCGGTGAAACCGAAGTGAAAACTCGGTTGCATCGACTAGTGCAAAATTTTGCAACTTTAGGATTTTCGGTGGTACCGATATACACAACTCGGTTCTACCGATTTTTGTCTGACCAGGGTAGTTCCCCATCTCGGTGACACCGATTCACCAAACTCAGAAATTCCGAGTTTAGGAATTAGCTAACCAGAGAGTTGATCACTGATTCTCGGTCGTACCGAAAGCAGTATTGGTTGTACCAAGTCGCTAGGGTTTTGGTTAGGTTCTGTGTCAAAGGAAAATCGGTATGGCCGAGTGGGAAAACTTGGTGGCACCGATTTTGAACTTTTAGGTTTTGGACGGAGTATTTTGTGGGAGAATGGATGAATATTTTTGGTGGCTAATCTTTAAGCACTTGAGCAACCAGATCATCATAATTCCTCATCCCCTTTTAATAGTATTGGCTTTCATATGAACTCAAAAGTGATTTATCACAAAATATGAAATGTGAAGTCTTCAAGCTTGAATAATGGACGATCCTAATCCTTTCCTTTCCTTGGGGAGGTTCTCCACACAATCCTTTAGTCAATCCATTCATTGAACATTCCTGAAATATACTTAGTGGAAACATTATTCTAATGAATTATATGTTGTTATTAATTACCGAAACCACCTAGAGAGAAGTTGTGATTTCAGACATATATCAGGTGATCTCAAATCCAATATTCAATCCGACATAACAAAATCTCAAAGGGAAAGATTCAATTCATCACAACAAGAAAGCAAGGGACAAACACCATATGATCCAACTATATTAATAAAGCCCGTGATACATCAAGATCGTGACATCTCAAGAACACGAGAGAGAGAGAGAGAGATCAAACACATAGCTACTGGTACATACCCTCAGCCCCAAGGGTGAACTACTCCCTCCTCGTCATGGACACCACCGGGATGATGAAGATGGCCACCAGTGGTGATCTTCCCCCTCCAGTAGGGAACTGGAAAGGCTCCAGATGAGTTTTTGTTCGATACTGAGAGTTAAGGCAGCGAAGCAGAAGTTCTAGGTTAATTTCTGAATGTTTGTATATATATAGGATTTTTCAGCGTTGAAATCACACCAGCCGGAGCCATGTGGGCCCCACATGCCATCAGGGCGCGCCCTGTTGGCTTGTGTCCCACAAGTGGCTCCCCAACGGTGGTTCTTCTCTCTTTTATTTCTTATTTTCCCCAGAAAAAATCATAAAAAAGTTTCGGGCAATTCCGAGAACTTTTATTTTCTACACAAAAACAACACCACGGTAATTCTGCTGAAAACAGTGCAAGTCCGGGTTAGTTCTCAATAAATCATATAAAGTGCATCAAAACCATATAAAAGTATTGTAAACATAGGCAAACATGGCATGAATACTTCATAAATTATCAATACGTTGGAGATGTATCAGAGGGCTAGGCCTTCCTCTTATAGCAGCATTGGCTAGGGTTTGGGGTTTTTACCCGAATTCGGACCGTTCGATCGTAATCGGATGGCTCCGGTCGGAGGGGGCTAGGCTGGGCTAGGTGGGCTATGTAGGAGGCATTGGGCTAAGAAGAGAGAGAGGTTTGCGACCCGTGATAGTTTTTGAAATACGGAAAACATCTACGATTTACCGGCTATAATGTCGCTATATGTTTAACGATTTGGGTATCAAACAGACTCCGAATCCGATAAAATTTGGCAGACGGTCTACCTACAATATAACAAGACCGCACGCCAACTTTCAACCCATTACGAGAATATTTTATATGCACTTTAAAAACAATATTTTAATGATGTCGCGGGCGCGTGTGGGTGTGTTTGGTCTCGAAACGGTCGTTGACGAGAACGGGGAGAACCGGCAACTATTAACAGATGCAAGTTGTAAAAAATGATGGCAACAGAGTGCCGATGCTATGCGGATGATGTGAATGATACGATGATGAATGTGACAGCCAAATAAATCACACGGTAAAACTCGGAATAAATGGAAGGCATCTGGAGTGTCGGTCTTCGGCTGTTACAACTCTCCTCCACTAACAAGAGATCTCGAATCGAGATGTTGGAATGAGAAGAGGAAGAGGAAGAGGAAAGGAAGAGGAAAGTAAGAGGTAAAACCTAGTTGCTTCTTAGGTAAACGAGGGAAACCAACAAAACTTGGAGGTTGCAAAGAGATGAACAATGGCATGAAGAACAAGAACGAATTTGAAACTATTCCAATTGAAACGAGGTAGACAAGGAACGAGAGAGAAAGGATTTGGGCAGCACTTCAGTTTAAAAGAGAGGAAAATGTTGATAAGATAGAAGAACTTGGAGAGGGGGCACAACACTCCGGTTAAATGGATAAGCAAGGAAAGAACAAGATCTTGACAAAACGTGATGATGGGTCGAAGAGAGTAACATCACAACGCCTCCAGAACACAAGAATAGAAACTAGAACGTTGGAAAGAAAAGAATGAAGAAGAAACTGACAACTTCCACCACCATTGATTTTGAAAAGCATCCTTACAAGAAAGATTGGACGGAGTTGTTCAAAAATCAACAACGAAACGAATATGCTTGTTGTGGGCTAATGGGAAAGCATCTCAAAATTATAAGGTGCAAACCTGCCACTAACAGAAACAATTGATTTGATTGAGATCAAAGAAGAGATGAAAACTTCTCTTGTCGAGAGGAGGAGGAGAAAACTTGGACCATTTATGAGCACCGCAAATAGCAACAATCCATAGGAAAGGCTTTAGGTGAAGTTCAATCCAAGATAACTCCGAGAAAGAAAAAGATGGGTTTAAATATCTCATTCTTGGCAAATTTCCTTCAAGACTCCTCACGAATCAATAATGTTGTAACACCACCTCAAAAGATAAGCGAGAAATGCATCGCACTTGAAATGCAAGGCAAATAATACTTGAGGTACTACCACAAGAATTTTGAAGAACACTTCGAGAATGAATTAGATCCTTAACGAACCACCATGAAGAACATCTTGGAAGAACTCTGGAAATAAAAGGATGATAGAAAAGAATTGAAGGTTTCAAAAAGAACAAGATTGAGGCCTTGCCATGATTTAGAAGAAGCTTCGAGACGAGATAATTCATAATGCTGGGAACTCCAGAAAAGAGAAGATGAACAACATATAACCGAGAATTTGATATCGTGAACAATTTCGGAAATATTGAAAACACCTTGATGAAACAAGAATAAGAATTATGTTATGATTATCCTTCATCAAGTTAAATTGATGACAAGCAACGGATTTGGCATGACACTTATTCTTCTTGAAAACGATTGAAGAGATAACACGAACTTGAAGAAGTCTTCAACGAAACACTGGTAAGAATTTGAAACCAATGAGAATACTTTGATTGAATTGGGATACATGAGAACAAAGAGATCACGATCCGCCTAGCCGAAAACTTGAACGAAGCACTGGAATAATTGAGATACGAACAAAGAGGCAACAATTTAGAAGAATTTGAGAACGAAAGCTGAAAGCTGGGAATGAAGAAATCTTCTGAAATGGTGGCCTTCGGAGGATCTAGAAATGAAAACAACTTTGAAATGCTTTGGATGGCTATGAAAGCAATTTCTCATGATCGAAAACAATTTTTAAAGATAGCAACAAGCTTGAAACATGAACAATCATGAGAACGGATAAAGATTTAAGAGACACTCTCCTTTGGTCTTGCAAATTGAGAAAGATGACGAGGAACAACACCATGAATTACTGAGACCCTCCGAAACAAGAATACAGAAAAGGTTGAGCCAACAATGAAAATAATTCTAGGCGATCTTGGAGAAAGAATATGACTGATGAAAACCATTCTTACGTCATATTTGAAAAGAACTTGAGATCTCCGGAAATGATTAGAAGAGCCAGGTAAGATCCTAGAGAAGGACCTGTGGGTTATGGGCCCACTCAAATAAAACACCGTTGAAAAGATTTCTTAGAAAAGAGATTGTACCGGTAGAAATTGAAAACTTGATGTGGTGAGACCCCCGAAATAATTTGAAAAAATTTAGAATGAAAACACGAAACTTCTGAGATATCTTCAGCACACGAGATAGAATAGAGAGGCGTCTAGACAAGAGAGGCTTGGATAAGAATTTCCACCACGGGATAGTATTTAACAGATGAAAAGGATATTATGAACACCGAAGGGTTCAAACAAATCCACCGGGGAACAAAATGAAGACGAAGAAATGATGAACTTAACACCTGAGCATCTTCACAATGAATCGCCGAATACAATACGGAAGAGAAGATAGCGGAAGCATCACATGAAAACAAAGGCACTTGGACGATGATTTACTCGTTGAAAGAAAAGGGCGGGAGGGTGCGGAAAAACAAAGAAAACTTGGGACGAGCTCCGGAAAGAAATATGAGGATTGATCTTGCAAATATTGGAAAGGATTGAATTATCTTGAAGAGAAGCACTCTGGATAGAAACGAATGGACATGACAATTTGATTGAGCAAAAGGATTAATACTCCCATAGAAATATGAGAACATCGTTTAGAAAAGGTATGAGATCAACACTTGACATCGAAGCAACTAGAATTACCAAACTCCAACAAAACAAAGGATGACGCTTGCAAATTAAGCGAGAAACAAATTCATGACAGAGATTTCGTTCGATATTTTCGTGGTAAGGCTCGCACGGGCTCGATCGTACATTGGATTGTCATATTGGAATGACGCTCGAATATGCTCCCTAGGCATAGTGAACTACAAGGCTTGACGAAGCATACCAAGACTGTCCTCTGTAAGAAAGACCGTGAATAAACAAACCACTAGATGTCGAACCCCAACCTCACATCATGCATCTGTTGCTAGATAAAACTAGGTAATTACTTGAATTACCACCTGAGAACTCCCGAAATCTTTCTGGTTGTGCAATCTAGTCCAACGGATACATGGAGAGATTACTGTAATAAATCACTCCTAGCAATAATGCTACTCTTTGATGTATCGCATCCGTCAACACATAACCAGAGAAACCTCAGAAACTCATCTACCTCAGACCCTCGTAACCACAACAATACTAAGTATGCCAGTACATGTGATACCACTCCCCAGTACCGGGTGCCGCCACACTCCTCTCGCCACAAATAGTATTGAAGCAATTTCGAACATCCTCGTCCTCAGATACTAAGGAAACTGAACGATATCGAGTATGAAAAAACACTGGAGCTCAACTCCCCAGGTCCAATCCATACATATGGGAGGCACCAAGAATAGGTTTCCGGTCACACCGACATCATAGGGGTTCCAAAATACCCGCGTGATCCTAAAAAATTTGAGTGAGAAGAGGGTAGAATTAAAATTCCTACGTTACGATTCCGCGCCAGAGCGGGGAAGAGGATTAAAAGAATCCTACTCTCCGATATATAACTAGACTCGAAATAGTTTTTCACTAGACATGACTCGGCCAAGTTCGATCAATCAAGGGGACTCCTAGGTCGGTACAACTCTGATACCAACTTGTCATGCCCAAAATGCAGTACTATCCTCGCGACGGCTCGAGGGCCTTGATAAGAATAGAAGCACATTTCGGGTCGCTTCGCAAGAATGGAAATCGTCACAATACATGTACAGAAGAGATGAGTATATGGAGTTGCCTTCCACTCGCCACATGCTATAGCATAAATATCTCAACACATCAATACATTACAAGCATCATAAAGAAGAGCAGGATCCGACTATAGATGAAATCAAACGAAAAAGAAGAAGACGTCCGCCCTTGCTAATCCCAGGCTGCCGACCTGGAACCCATCATATGATCGATGATGAAAAAGAAGAACTTAAAATAGAACAATCATCGCGCTCACGTCAAATCATCGCACTACATGTGCCTACATCTATTGTTGTAGGAATCTGTGGGCCTAGGGACTCAGCAATCTAATTACCAAGGGTATCAAGACTAACAAAGCTTAATGGGTGAGGTATGGTTAAGTGGTGAGGTTGTAGCAGCACTAAGCATTTCATATATGGCTAACTTACGAGTAAAAGAATAAGAAGAGTGAGCTACGCATAAACGGATGGGAACTAGTAATGATCAAGAAGTGATCCTGAACACCTACCTACGAGTCAAACATAACCCCACTATGTTCTCTTCTTGGTTCAAACCTCACAAGAAGAGACGGTCACGGTTACGCACACGGTTGGTGTATTTTAAATTGGGTTTACTTAAAGTTTCCTATTACCATGTATTATAAAATTTCCAAGTTGCCACATAATCGCAGGCATGCTCTCAGAAAGATTTAACCATGCAGGGGTGCTCCAACTCATCCATCACAAACTAGTCACAAGTTGCGGTGGAAAACCTCAACCGCAGGATAACCGGTAGTATCCTCGGAATCCCGATGCGCAAGACATTCGTTAGAGGCAAAATAAATTCAACAAGACCGCCCGACCTGTCGACGAACCCAATAGGAGCCGTGTATCTTGTTCTCAGGACACGACCGGATGGTTCTAGCTACGGGTTAAACCAATCTTCGAGTTTCCTCGTGGCGGCCTGGCAGGCAGCCCGTTTGGGACCAACACCATCAGCACTTCCCCCTGTATTATGTTAAATTAAATCCACGGGTTCATGACGTCCTATGCATTAATAAAGGTGTCCAGTATTATTATGTTGGCTAATTTTAGTACCAGTGTTGGGCCTTGCCCAAAGAGTTTTATCCCAAACAAAAATCAAGGGGGTCCCCATAACAACCCCAAACATGACAGGAGTGCTCAACATGGAATATAACACCGGTACTCGGAACTAGGGCGGCAAGAGTGGAACAAAACACCAGGCAAAAGGCTGAGCCTTCCTCCCTTTACCAAGTGTGTAGATGAATTAATTAAATAGCAAGAATAATGTGATATCCCAAGATATCCATGTTTCCACATGGAACAACCTGCACCTTCAACAAGCAACGCTATAAGAGGGGCTGAGCAAGCGGTAACATAGCCAAACAACGGTTTGCTGGGAAGTGGAGGGTTAGAGGCTTATTATGGCATTTTTTGGAGGCTTGACAAACAAGTGGTAGGTAGCGAGACATAGCGATAGAATCGAGACAACTAACATAGCAATGATAGTAGTGGTATCCAAGGTAATGATCATCTTGCCTGAGATCCCGCTTGGAAGAAGAACGAATCTGTGAAGTGAACGAATGGGCATAGTCGAACGAATCCTCACACTCCAAATCGGTTTCGGAACTCTAGCGAGGAGAAGCAACCCGTAAACAAAGACATGACACGATAAACACGACAACATATCATGGCATGATGCACATTAAAATATGATGCATGTCCATTTAAATATGCATGGCATGGCAAAGCACAACAATTAAATACTACACCTTAAGTGAAGCTCACGAAACTCCATATTCAGATTATTTAGTTCCCTCTCGTTTAGGTACACAACAAGTTTAAATTTTATTTATAATGCCAAGAGGTGGATGATGACCCACAAGTATAGGGGATCAATCGTAGTCCTTTCGATAAGTAAGAGTGTCGAACCCAACAAGGAGCAGAAGGAAATGACAAGCGGTTTTCAGCAAGGTAATTTCTGCAAACACTGAAATTGTAGGTAATAGGTAGTTTGATAGCAAGATAATTGGTAACAAGCAAGTAACGGTAACGGTAAATAAAGTGCAGCAAGGTAGACCAATCCTTTTGTGGCAAAGGACAGGCCAGAACCGTCTCTAGTAATAGGCAAAGTGTTCTTGAGGGTACACGGGAATTTCATCTAGTCACTTTTATCATGTTGGTTTGATTTGTGTTCGCTACTTTGATAATTTGATATGTGGGTGGACCGGTGCTTGGGTGTTGTTCTTACTTGAACAACCTCCCACTTAAGATTAACCCCCTCGCAAGCATCCGCAACTATGAGAAAAGTATTAAAATAAAATCTAACCATAGCATTAAATGTTTGGATCCAAATCAGCCCCTTACGAAGTAGCGCATAAACTAGGGTTTAAGCTTCTGTCACTCTAGCAACCCATCATCTAATAACTACTCCACAATGCATTCCCTTAGGCCCAAGGATGGTGAAGTGTCATGTAGTTGAAGTTCACATGACACCACTAAGGGAATCACAACATACATATCATCAAAATATCGAACACATATCAAATTCACATGATTACTTGCAACATGACTTCGCCTGTGACCTCAAGAACAAAGGTAACTACTCACAAATAATATTCATGCTCAATATCAGAGGGGAATTAAATAGCATAATGGATCTAAACATATAATCTTCCACCAAATAAACCATATAGTAATCAACTACAAGATGTAATCAACACTACTAGTCACCCACAGGTACCAATCTGAGGTTCCGATACAAAGATTGAACACAAGAGATGAACTAGGGTTTGAGAGGAGATGGTCTTGTTGAAGATGTTGATGAAGATTGGCCTCCCAAAGATGAGAGGGGTGTTGGTGATGACGATGGCTGCGATTTTCCCCTCCGGGAGAGAAGTTCCCCCGGCGGAATCGCTCCACCGGAGGGCAAAAGTGCTCCTGCCCAAGTTCCGCCTCGAGACGGAGGCGTTCCGTCCCGAAAGTACTCTCCTTATTTTTTTCTAGGTCAAAAGACCTTATATACCAGAAGATGGGCACCGGAGGTGGGCCGTGCTGAGCACAACCCACCAGGGTGCGCCTGGGGGGGCTCGCGCGCCCTGGTGTCTTGTGCTCACCAGGGTGGCACCCTCCGGTAGTTATTTGCTCCAGTATTTATTATATAATCCAAATAATTTTCCGTAAAGTTTCAACTTATTTGGAGATGTGCAGAATAGGTATCTCTGATGTGCTTTTTGAGGTCCAGAATTCCAGCTGCCGGTATTCTCCCTCTTTGTGTAAACCTTGCGTATTATGAGAGAAAAGGCATTAGAATCACTCCCTAAAGCATTATTATTCAACAAAACATTATAAATAACAGTAGGAAATCATGATGCAAAATGGACGTATCAACTCCCCCAAGCTTAGACCTCGCTTGTCCT
This sequence comes from Elymus sibiricus, assembly GCA_039707655.1. Lineage (NCBI taxonomy): Eukaryota > Viridiplantae > Streptophyta > Magnoliopsida > Poales > Poaceae > Elymus > Elymus sibiricus. Next base: position 210,104,043 of record CM077665.1, on the reverse strand, counting down.
CAAGCGAAAGCCGATATTGAAAAGCATGTCCACATGGTTCGAGAGAGAGGTGTCGATAAAAACAAAATACAGACATAGTAGCATCATGCTTATTATCATAACAGCAACAAACTTATTCATAAAACTTATTCATATACTTTCATCACATAACTTCTCATGAACAAGTAAGAATTAATCACAACATAGAAGTATAAAGCATAAACCTTATTGAAAACCAACAAACTATGTTCTCAGTCAACTTTGCAACTACAATTCATCATATTTTCAGGAAGGGTCTCGTGTCGGAGCCTTTTGGCAAGTCCACATACTCAACCATCATTTAGTCTTCCATGATTGCTAACACTCACGGCATACCCATGAGAAAAAAGTTTCAACCGGACACATAGAAAGATAGGGGCTTATAGTTTCGCCTCCCAACGTATTCACCTCAAGGGTGATGTCAACAATAATAACTCATGCTCACTCACATCCAACTAGATATATGTGCCTAGATCTTTCCTCACCACATGATGCTTGCAAAAAGAGAAAAGTAAAAATGAATAGGGGAGAATACTTTGACTCTTGCATAAAAGTAAATACATAAAAGTTAAAGATAGGCCCTTCGCAGAGGGAAGCAGAGGTTGTCATGCGCTTTTTGGTTTGTATGCTCAATCCCTTAATGTACAAGAACGTCACACTATATTGCCCCCTACGATAGCAACATTTATTATGCAGTCCATCGCGTTTATTACTTTGCCATCATAAGTTCGTATAGCACTCAATTTTCTCTTACACTAATTGATCAAAACACATTTAGAAGCAATTTTTATTGCCTTATTGCACCGATGACAACTTACTTGAAGGATCTTACTCGATCCGTAGGTAGGTATGGTGGCTCTCAAAACATGAATTTGGGTTTTGGGTTTTTGGATGCACAAGTAGTATCTCTACTTAGTGCGGAATTTTTGGCTAGCAAAGATATTGAGCAAGCACCACATGTTGAAGGATCTATGACAATATAACTTTTATGTGAATATGAATAAACAAAAATCATTAGGTTGTCTTCCTTGTCCAACATCAACAATTTTGGCATATAATATTTAATGGGGGCTCACAATCATAAAAGATGTCCAAGATAGTGTATTTGCATGTGAATCTTCTCTTCCCTTATTAACTCTTTCATGAATTGCATCATTGACCAATGCTATGTTTGTCAATCTCCAATAATTTTTACCACTTACACTTTTCCTTATGTGATGTCATTACTTACCATAAGATTAGCATATGATTCTTCATTTATTTCTCTTTCCCTTTATTTTGATTGCAACAAGAAAATAAAGAAGCAAAAGATCAAACTAAACTTTATTATATAACTCTCACTCGATTACATAGATAGATAGATCACGAAACTAGCACACGAAAATAGATCATACTAAACTTTTATTCAACTAAATCAAGAAAAGGCTAAAGATCGAACTAAAATAGGTAAATGTGAATAAAAGTGATGGTGATACGATACCGGGGCACCTCCCCCAAGCTTGGCTCAAACCAAGGGGAGTGCCCATACCCGTGTGTTCAAGTCTCCTTTGGTGGTGGTGATGAAGTAGGTGGTGGTGATGAAGTGGTAGGCTTGTCCTCCAGCTTCCAGGGCAAGGGCTCACCATCAAAAGTTGACGCACAAGTCCCCTGAGTCCTGCAACCGGCAGCTAAACTCATACCTTTAAATCTTGCCTCATATTCAAAAACTTGGTTTTGAAGATCATAAATTTGAGTTTGCAGAAAATTGATTTGCTCGTTGAGGGTGAAGATGGTGTCCTTCACAGACCGGCCATCCACCATCTGATCATGGGTGAATTCTGTGGTCATGGAGTGATTGGCGCTAAGTCCACGCTCCACCATCCTTTGGCACTTGAAGATGTCTTGTTCCACTGCCTCGAGCCTAGCTTCCACGCTTTTGGTCCTCTTGGGTCCCTGAACATCGTAGATGTGGATCACCCCCTCACGCATCTCAATGGCTTGAGGGTGCTTCATCACCTCCGGTAAGTACGGGTTGATGACCTTCTCGAAGAACTTGTCCTTTGATGAGCTTGGTGGAGCCATGGAGATCTAGATCTGACGAGAAAACAACACGAAACAAGAACAGAGGATTTTCTGCGATGCGGTGGTCAAAACAGTCGGGGGTATATATAGAGAATTTTTATTCTTGGGAAGCAAGCATATGGAAGGAAAATGGAGTCGGGAAGGTGTCCAAGGTGGGCACAACCCACCAGGGCGCGCCTGGCAGGGCTGGCGCGCCCTGGTGTATCGTGCTCACCTCGGTTGCTTTCCTGTTTATTTCTTATTTTCCTAATTTTTGTAATATTCCAAAACTGACCGAAAATATTTTTGCGGATTTTTCGGAGTCTGTTTACTTACCGTATCACGTACCTCCTCTTTTTTAGAATTCTGGAGTGTTTCAGAAGGTTTCTTTTATGTGTTCCTCCGGTGTCATGGTTTGGATAACATTGCTTTCAACATTAAAAGGTGTACCTGAGATATAGTGCTTAATTCTTTGTCCATTGACCACCTTCGGGTTAGTACCTTGAGCGTTATTATTCTTGATAGCTCCAACGATAAACCTCTTCGACAATATATGGTCCTTCCCATTTGGAGAGAAGCTTACCTGCAAAAATCATAAACGAGAGTTGTACAAAAGAACATAGTCTCCTATTTTGAATTCTCGCTTTTGGATTCTTTTGTCATGCCATCTTTTTTCTTTTTCGTTGAATAGTGTCGGGGAAACGACACCTATGGGACCGAAGGATCCCTTTACGGTTCGGCAAGGGAGAAAGGATAGCACAAAGAGCGGAACTAATGATCAACGCGAGGGGATTTACCCAGGTTCAGGCCGCTCGGAAGCGTAAAACCCTACTCCTGCTTGGTTGTATTACTGTGGATGTTCTTGGCCCGGTTCTGGGAGCTACAGTAGCAGCTACGCATGTAGAATGGGTCGAGTCTGGATCGGGATCTGGCTCCCCCCCTGTAGCTACGCCTTGGTCCTCCTTTTATATGTCCAAGGGGTCTCCAACAGTGGCTAAGTACAAGAGGTGTAAAGTATCTACAGGATCTCATGATTACCAGTATCTCATGATTACTACTGACGCCTTAGGACAAACTTCTTAGGACAAGACGCATTCAATGCTCTGAACAGGTGTCCCTGCCTTTCTTGGGGATGGGAAAAGGACTCGTCCCATCAGCACTGCTTAACCCCTTCTGCGGCCAGCGCCGTGACACGCAACCAGGAGGACAAGCCCTAAACAACAGGCTGGTCGCTGCGCTGGAGCAGCGGCACTGTGCTGAAGCGGTGGGATCTTGCCGGGTGCTGATCTTGCCGGGGGCTGATCTTGCCGGGGGCTGATCTTGCCGGGGCTCGACGGGCCAGCCCGGCAAGATCTTGCCGGACGCCCAGCCTTCGGTCTTCTGATCCTCAGCTTAAACGCCTTCTTGATATCTTGCATCTGTCTCCAGCCGTCCCCCGGCAGGCCTTGCCGCAGGTATGGCTACAACTGTCCGTGCACAAGTACGGGGTATTAAAGGACCCGATCTTTAGTACACCGACAGGAGCCCCCGGGCCTAGGCCATACACGGGTGCGAGGCGTTGTTGGGCTAGGCCCAAACTAGTGCACGGGCACGCGTGGCAGGAGTTGCTGTCATAATCTTCTCTTTTACTGCGCCCTCCCACGATGCGCGTTGAATGCGGAACGTGGGGGACGTGCGCGGAACGACCACAGCCTCCGCTCCTTCCCCATAAAAAGGAATCCACAGGGGCGCTGCTCATTTACCTCTCATCTTTTCCAATCTGGACGCTGCCATCGTCCTCCTCCTCGAGCCTGAAACGCGCCTCCTCCATTCTTCCGCCACCCGCACGCCCTCGCCACCTTCGGACTCCGCTTCCACTGCCGCCATGCCGCCCAAAGCAGGCAAGGGCAAAGCGGCGAAAACCGCTGGCTCAGCCGCAGGAGCAGATGAAGGGGATCTGGTGCGGATGCGGAGAGAGCGCGCCGTCTTCGACCCGACGCTTGACGGGCACACCTTGATTACTCAATACAGGTGCGTATGGGGGAAGGTGACAAATGGCCATCCCAAAACTCGCGCGCTTTCGGCTTCTGCCGGGGGCGGCGCGGATAGATACCCTTTCTTCGCTGCTTATTTTTACTGCGGGCTCTGTCCTCCTTTCTCCGACTTCTTCGTCGACATCATGTACACATACGGGTTCCGCCTTTTGGATTTCACGCCGAACGCCGTAACGTGTATGTCTGTCTTTGCGCATCTTTGCGAAAATTTTGCCGGAGTGGTCCCCAACACGGCCCTCTTCCGCCACTACTTCATCCCCCGCATCGAGGCAGGAGACGCCCTCTCTGGATCTATCACTTGGATTCCAAGGACATGGAACAAGGATATATACCCAGGGGGTCTCTACCGCAAGAAGTGGGATGAGTGGCGATCCGAGTGGTGCTGGATCCAGGAGAAAGACCCTCAGCCATTCTGCGTGTCCCGGCAGAAGAAGGTGGCCCGTGGTGAGAATTGGAGCGACCTCGACCCTGAAGACAAGAAGCTCACAATCGCAATCACCAGGATCCACCGCCTGAAGGCTGCCGGGCTCACGATTGAAATGGTTGGCGCAGATTTCCTTCGCCGGCGCATCGCCCCTCTGCACAATAAGGGGAGGCCAGCCTGGGACTTCAAGAACGCAGCAGATATTATGAGGCTGCGCCCTGGCTCGAATCACAACTTCACAGTCTTGCAGCACATGTATCTCTGCCACAAGCTGTTCAGGCCTGACGGGAGGTTCATGTTGCCGCCTGGAGTCGTGCCTCTGTGCAACAGCTCTGCCCTGAGCTCTATCATTGCTATGATGCCAGTGTGCAACGCCCACGGCCTTGATGGGACTTGGGTAGAGCCGCCTCCAGAGCAAGTGCAGAAGTTCTTCGACAACTTGTCGGAGAGGGCCATCCGGGAAGATCCCAAACTTATCCGTCCCACCACTGATGAAGAAATAGCTTACATCGCTAGCAGGGCGGAAGAGGCAAACCTTGCCGCGGAGGCCGGCGACTTTGGCTTCACGGGAGGAGACACCAGTGAAGAAGAGACGGTGCCAGAGGAGACCTCTTCCGAGGAAGAGGAAGTTGCCGGGGGGCAGAGCGGCATGGTTGCCGGGGGCTCTACCGTCGAGGGCGCAACTGAGGAGCAGCCGCACGAGGAGCCCCTAGCTCCAGGGAAGAAAAGGCGCGTTCTTCGGAAAGCCAGCTCTGACGCCCCGGCAAGTCAGCCTCCCTCAAGAGATGAGGTTCCCAGCAAGAAGGCGGCCGGCAAGGCTGCGCAGCGGCAAGAGGCCCAACAACCGCCCGTGCGACGTATGACAAGCTCGACCGCGGCACAAACTGGTGCGGTGGGAGCGTCCCATACGACGGCACCAGCGGCTGGAGCAGCAGGGTCGCAACAACCTACTGCTTCCGCTGCAGCCAAGTGCGCCAGTTCTCCTTCTCCACCTCCTCGCTCAGGTGCCGAAGCGGAAGTCGTTTTCGACCTCTCTGCCTTGGAATCCGAAGAAGAAGAGTAAGGGCCTTGCCGCACCTTATAATTCCTGTATTTCTGGCTTCACTTGACTAATTCACTTTGGCTTGTCTCCACAGAGATGCAGAAACCTTGGCGCAAAGGATGGCGAAGAGGGCGAAGACCTCAACGGGCGACGAACCGCCGGCAAGCACCTCAGGTGCGCCAGAAACGATCAACATCAGCCCGGAGTCGAGCCCACAATGCAGTCCTCAACACAGCCCCCGGCGCAGCCCCCAGCGTGAGTCCGTCATGCACTTTCCGCTGGCAAGTGCCGGGGTGCGTATCTTCACTGCTGGCATCTCCGGGCGTGCAGGAGCGGAGCGGCAACAAGGAGTAACCGTCCCTGACGTGTCGCCGCCATCGACTACACCGCCTAGAGATGAGCCTTCGGCAAGCGAGCCTTACCGCGATGAAGAAGAGCCGGCGAGCACTAGCTCTGGCAACCCTCCTCAGCAGCTCGACGCAGGTAAACCGCTCGCCTCACAGTACTTGCTACTCCTGTTTTTCTCTTTTTTTTTGTCTTCTTGAACTTCAATCTTGGTCTCATCTTGCTTCCCTTCCTGGGCTTCCAGATTTCCTCTTGGCGGAACCCATGGATGTTGAAACCGTCATCGAGGAGACCGCCAGGGATGCTGCCGCCGAGGCCGACCGGGTCGCAGCGGACGAGGCCGCCAAGGCCGCACAGGAAGAAACCGCCAAGAAGTCTGCTGAGGGGACCGGCAAGGAGACCGACGATCGCACTGACGACATTCCTGCCATAGGAGCGCCTGGCGCTACACCGGTCGTGGAGCCCCCAGCTGCCGGTGAAGATCAACCGTCAACATCTGACGTGCCCCCGTCAAGCAGTTACCTCAAGGCCGGCAACAACCTGTTCGTCAGCATGCCAGGGACGGCAAGCACTGGGGCGCCGGTGGAAGGAGAAACTCTGTATGGAGACGTCATCGCCGCCGCCAGCAGCAGTGAACCCAAGGAAGAGCAGCTACTCCAAGCCGTGCACGACAACTATCAGAAGCTCCAGGCACTCTACCGCGCCCGGAAGGATAAGCTGGATTCCAGGGCAGCGGTTGTTGATGCAGCAGAGGCGGACTTCCAAAAGCGCGTCGAGGAGACGCATGCTTGGTATGCTGAGGCCTTCCAAGAGCTGAAGACTGCTCGGGAACAGCTGAGCGAGAACTGGAACGACCTCCTCATGAAGCAATCTGATGTCGAGAAGGCACGGGAGGAGGCTGCACAGCAGGCCGCCGTAGCAGAAGCTAGCCTGACGGAGCGCCGCATCGGGCTCGATGCTCACGAAGAGGACCTTACTGCTCGCGAGGAGGCGCTTTCCGCCAAGCTCCGCAGCAAGGACGAGGAGATCGAGAAACTTGTCGCGCAGCGGACCTAGGAGCTAGAGCGGAAACACATGGAGACGCTCAGAGCTCTGACTGAAGACCACGCCAGCAAACTGAAGGAAGCCGTCGATGCTGCCGGAGCTGCAGAGGCCGCTAAGAGCTTGCTGGAGGGGAAGGTGAAGAAGCTAGAGGCTGATCTCGAGGATCATGGCAAGAAGGTCTCAACACTCGAAGCCGAAAGAGACAAAGCTCTTCACAGCTTGATGGAGGCCCAGGTTGCCGCATCCGAGAAGACTCAACAGCTCACCTCCGCCAAGGAATCCATCATTGATCTGGAGCAGAAGCTAACCACGCTGAAGGAGACCCTTGAGACCGCCAGGGGTCGGGAGAAGACCTTGATCAAAGACCTCCACAATGAACAGGAGCTGCTCAAGAGTGCTGCCGCCACACACAACGACTATGTGGCAGGCGTGCAGATCTGGACTGAGAAGCTCATCGACGTTGCAGAGAAGCTTGCTGCGCAACTGTCCATCATGGGTCTGCAAGGCTTCAGGTATTCTTCTGACGACAGGGTGTCCACAAGCGCCAGGTTGACCATGTTCTTTCACCGCATGCTCGAAGCCTTGGAGCAGCTTCACTCTGACCGAACATCCCAGCTGGCGAACGAATCCCGCAAGCTCTGCCAGGCCGTCCTCCGCGAGGTGCTGGTCAAAGTTGTGCACAAGAACCCCGGCATCAACCTCTCCAACGTATTCAAGCGCTTGCCGAAAGATGTGGACGTCAAGGTACTCGAAGATCTTGTCGCGCCCATCGTTGACAGGGTGAGCCAAGTCAAGAGGGTTGAAGGCGATCGCCGGGATTAGCCATTTCTCTTTATCTTGTCGCCATCGCTCCATGCCAAAGACAATTTATCTTTAGTTAGAAACGCGGCAACTATCATGTAATATAACTTGCTGTCTCTGGATTAATGTATGCTATTCCCCTCGTTTGATTTCTTTCTGTATGGTGTATACCCTACGCTTATACTGGGAACTTGCCGGTGCGCACCCCCGCGAGCGCTGGGTTCGGGACTTCAGCAGCCTGCTGGAGGCGCAGCTACCGGCAATAAACCTTGACGTTTTCAGTGCAGCCACCTAAACTGTTGAGTGGACTCGAAACAGAGTAAGGGCGCGACTGATCATGACAAGGTTCCATCGCGTGTAGGTTTTCCATACAAAAGTCGAAATCGTTCAAGGAGGATAGCTTTACAACAAAAATCTGTTTTAAAGAGTTTCTACAACTTAGCTTTTCGTTGCTGTTCTTCTTCCGGCAAGATGTCAACCTTGAACGTCGCCTGTCGGTATCCATACCATCTCCCCCCCCCCCGGCAAACTTGCATGCGAGGGAACCTTCTATCCTTTTGAGAAAAAGAAAGAAGAGAAAATATGGAACCTTGGCGGTTCATTAGCTCTTACCGGAAGCAAGCGCAATACAACATCTCAGATAAGCATGCATATAGAATGACATGAAATCGACAAGAATTGTAAAACACTTAGCCTAATTAAAATATGCACAGGGTCTTCGCCTGGCTTTGTACAAAGGATTACATGCTGCATAGGCAAGACTTGTACAAAAGGTGGTTGCCGGGAGCGTTTCTGCGGCAAGAACCAAAGGTTCTGCGCGAAACTGCTGCTAACCGGCAACCGCGCCTCACGGGTAGAACTTACGAAGATGTTCGATATTCCAGGAGTTGCTCACTGGCACACCATCTTCGGTCTCCAGGCGGACAGCGCCAGGCCTGGTGACTCGTACTACCCGATAAGGGCCTTCCCACTTCGGCGTCAACTTGTTGGAATTCTTGGCCGACTGAATGCGCCGAAGAACAAGGTCACCTTCCTCAAGACTCCGGGCATGAACCTTGCGGCTATGATAGCGGCGCAAAGCTTGCTGGTAGCGTGCGGCACGCACAGCAGCCCGAAGACGATCTTCCTCAAGGAGCACAGCGTCATCTTGCCGCAGCTGCTCTTGCTCGAGCTCATCATAAGCGAGCACTCGAGGTGACCCGTATATGAGTTCCGTGGGGAGAACTGCTTCAGCCCCGTAGACCAGGGCGAAGGGAGTCTGGCCGGTAGCTTGATTTGGTGTCGTTCTGATTGACCAAAGAACCGCCGGCAACTCATCAATCCAGCGTCTTCCGCACTTGTGCAGCTTGTCGAAAGTTCTGGTCCTGAGACCGCGCAGCACTTCAGCATTTGCCCTCTCTGCTTGGCCGTTGCTTCTCGGGTGAGCAACGGAGGCAAAACAGATCTTGCTGCCAAGGTCTTGGACGTACTGCATGAAGGCGCGACTCGTGAACAGCGTACCGTTGTCGGTGATGATCCTGTTCGGCACACCAAACCGGCACACTATTCCCTTGAAGAACTTGATCGCTGACTGTGCTGTCACCTTTCTCACTGCTTCCACTTCCGGCCACTTCGTGAACTTGTCGATAGCAACGTACAAGTACTCAAAGCCCCCGGCAGCGCGGGGGAAAGGACCCAGTATGTCGAGTCCCCAGACCGAGAAGGGGCAGGAAACAGGGATTGTTTGAAGAGCTTGAGCTGGCTGATGAAGTTGCTTTGAATGGAATTGGCACGCTTCACACTTGGTTACTAGTGCTGTTGCATCCTGGAGAGCAGTGGGCCAGAAGAAACCTTGCCGGAATGCCTTGCCGACAAGAGCTCTCGAGCCTATGTGGGAGACACATATGCCTCCATGAATCTCTGCCAACAGCTCTAGTCCATCCTCCCGAGGAATGCACTTCAATTTCACACCGTTGGGTCTCTTTCTGTACAGGACGTCGTCGACGAACTGGTACATACTGGACTGACGGGCTACTTTCTCCGCTTCTTCCTGTTCCTCAGGGAGTTCTCCTGTCTGAAGGAAATGAACTATGTGATGTGCCCATGCCGAAGCCTGTGGCTCGACGACAAGGACTAAAGGCATCTCTTCGGCCGCGGGAGCGCTTGCTTCAGCGGCAAGAACCTGAGGTTCTGCGCAAAGCTGCTGCTCACCGGCAACCGGCATATCCTCAGCTGCGGGGGCGCGTACTTCTGCATCAAGAACCTGAGGCTCTGCGCGAACCCGCTGCTCACCGGCAACCGTGTCGTTCCCGGCAACTTCCTTGCCGGCGGCTTCTGGAAGCTCTGCCGGGAAGTACTTGCCGGTACTTAACTTCCTTCTCTTGTTCGGCCTCGTCGGTGGTGTTATGGATGGCTGAGTCAGGCGGAGCTCAAAAGTTCCTGGTTCCACAGGTAACTTAAGGGTAGCACGCTTCGACAGGTCGACAGCAATGCAGTTCTCTGCTCGAGGAACATGCTCTGTTTGCAAACCGTCAAAACGCTCCTCCAGCCTTCTCACTTCATCAACATAAGCTTCCATCAACGGGCTCTGGTAATCCTTGTTGACTTGCCTGACGACGAGCTGGGAGTCACCTCTGACGATGAGCTTCTTGATCCCAAGGTCTGCCGCGATCCTGAGACCGGCAAGCAGTCCTTCATACTCTGCAGTGTTGTTCGTTGATCTCTCCCGGGGAAAGTGCATCTGAATCACATACTTGAGGTGCTCTCCGGTGGGTGCGACAAGCAGCACGCCAGCACCGGCGCCTTGCAGAGAAAAAGCCCCGTCAAAGTACATAATCCATTCGCGATCTATTTCCTTGCCGGGGACAACCGACTCTTGAACTTCTTCGTCTGGCGTTGGTGTCCACTCTGCAATGAACTCTGCCAAGGCTCTGCTCTGAATAGTTGAAGTGCTTTCAAACTTGAGGCCAAAGCATGACAGCTCCAACGCCCACTCCACAATCCTGCCGGTTGCTTCTGGATTCCGCAAGATCCGTTGCAGCGGAAAGCGAGTGATGACGGTAATCTCATGTGCTTGGAAGTAATGGCGCAGCTTCCTCGAGGCCATAAGGAGGCCGAAGAGCAGCTTTTGCACACCAGAATATCTTGACCTAGCCCCCTGCAAAACGGAGCTGACAAAATAGACTGGGCGCTGCACCATCTTCTTCTTCTGCACTGCTTCACTTGACTGTGCCGGCTCTATCTTGTCGGCACCAGATTCTGCCGGGGATGGTCCTGGCTTGTCGCTTGACGGGCTTGCCGCTGCCGCTGCCTCTTCATCTGCTTCTCTCTGCGCCACTAGCGCAGCACTAACCACTTGATTTGTTGCCGCTAGATACAGCAGCAACGGCTCTTGTGGCCTAGGTGCGACCAGTGTCGGCGGAGAGGAGAGGTACCTCTTCAAGTCCTGCAGCGCTGCCTCCGCTTCCGGAGTGCATTTCATCGCCAGCACCGGCGCCTTGCAGAGAAAAAGCCCCGTCAAAGTACATAATCCATTCGCGATCTGTTTCCTTGCCGGGGACAACCGACTCTTGAACTTCTTCGTCTGGCGTTGGTGTCCACTCTGCAATGAACTCTGCCAAGGCTCTGCTCTGAATAGTTGAAGTGCTTTCAAACTTGAGGCCAAAGCATGACAGCTCCAACGCCCACTCCACAATCCTGCCGGTTGCTTCTGGATTCCGCAAGATCCGTTGCAGCGGAAAGCGAGTGACGACGGTAATCTCATGTGCTTGGAAGTAATGGCGCAGCTTCCTCGAGGCCATAAGGAGGCCGAAGAGCAGCTTTTGCACACCAGAATATCTTGACCTAGCCCCCTGCAAAAGGGAGCTGACAAAATAGACTGGGCGCTGCACCATCTTCTTCTTCTGCACTGCTTCACTTGACTGCGCGGGCTCTGTCTTGTCGGCACCAGATTCTGCCGGGGATGGTCCTGGCTTGTCGCTTGACGGGCTTGCCGCTGCCGCTGCCTCTTCGTCTGCTTCTCTCTGCGCCACTAGCGCAGCACTAACCACTTGATTCGTTGCCGCTAGATACAGCAGCAACGGCTCTTGTGGCCTAGGTGCGACCAGTGTCGGCGGAGAGGAGAGGTACGTCTTCAAGTCCTGCAGCGCTGCCTCCGCTTCCGGAGTCCATTTCATTGGTCCTACCTTCTTCAAGATTTTGAAAAATGGCAGGGCGCGCTCAGCGGACTTGGAGATGAACCTACTCAGAGCAGCAACGCAGCCGGCAAGTTGGCACACATCTTTGACACGTCTTGGTGCTTCAATCTGCTCAATTGCCTTGATCTTGTCGGGATTGGCTTCAATTCCACGTTGAGACACAAAGAACCCGAGAAGCTTGCCGGATGGAACGCCAAACACGCACTTCTCGGGATTGAGCTTCAGATTGATCCTGCAGATTTGCAAACGTCTCTTCTAGATCTTGTATAAGAGTTGCCTTGTCCTTGGTCTTGACCACTATGTCGTCCATATAGGCTTCCATATTTCTATGCAGCTGGGTCTCGAAACCAATCTGGACAGCTCTTGCGAAGGTCGAACCAGCACTTTTCAACCCGAAAGGCATACGTATGAAGCAATACGTGCCACATGGGGTGATAAATGCGGTTTTCTCTTCATCTTCTTTGGACATGAAAATCTGATGGTACCCTGAATATGCGTCAAGGAATGACAACAAATCGCAGCCAACAGTGGAGTCCACAATCTGGTCGATGCGCGGCAAGGGAAAAGGATCTTTTGGACAAGCTCTATTGATATCAGTATAGTCGATACATAGCCTCCATTTTCCATTCGCCTTGCGCACTACAACTAGATTGGCCAACCATGTCGGATGGAGGACTCCTCTAACCAGACCTGCTGCTTCAAGCTTTCTGATTTCTTCGGCGATAAACTCTTGCCGCTCCAAGGCTTTCTTCTTGATCTTCTGCTTGACGGGCCGCGCATGAGGGCAGACAGCAAGGTGGTGCTCAATTACCTCCCTGGGAACACCGGGGATATCAGATGGTTGCCATGCAAACACATCGATATTCGCCCGCAGGAAGGCAACGAGCGCGCTTTCCTATTTGTCATCAAGGGTGGAACTTATGGTGAAAGTTCCTCCCGTACCATCCTCCTTGGTGGGCACCTTCTTGGTCTCTGGTGGAGCAGCCTTGGATTTCTTGCTCTTGCCGACAGAGCTCTCCGGCACGTCCTCAACGGGAGCGCAGCACTCCGAGGAGGTGCACTTGCCGGAGTGGGTGCTAGAGGTCTTCAGCGACAGGAGCAGATGCCTTGGCGGCAGATGCTGCAACTGCCTCCCGGTAGAGCTTGTTGGTGCAGATAAGCGCATCCTTCTTGTCGGAGTGGATGGTGAGGACGCTCATCGGCCCGGGCATCTTCAGCACGTTATAGGCGTAGTGCGATGCCGCCATGAATTTGGCCAGCGCCGGGCGACCAAGAATCCCATTATAAGGTAATGGAATCTTGGCGACGTCGAAGACGATCTTCTCCGTCCTGAAGTTCAACTCGCTGCCAAACGTCACTGGCAGGGTGATCTTGCCCTTCGGCTGGTTCCTTCCTGGATTGATCCCTTGGAATGAGCCTGTTTCCTCGAGATCTTCGTCGGGAATTTGCAATCTCTTGATCACATCGGGCGAGATCAGGTTTAGGCCGGCCCCACCGTCAACTAACATTTTTGTCACCTGGAGGTTGCGGATCGTTGGTGAAACCAACAACGGCAAGCACCCGACCGCAGTTGTGCGGTCAGGGTGGTCCTCGGCGTCAAAAACGATAGGCGTGTGGGACCACCTCAGTGGCTTCTAGGCATCGAGCGAGGGCTCAGCTGCATTAATCTCGCGCGCCCACTCCTTGAGCTGGCGGTGAGAGGAATGCAGCGAGGCGCCTCCGTTAACGCACATGGCCTCTGTCGCCTTCTGGAACTCGTGTTCGCTGGACTCGTCGCCCTCTGCATCATCATCATCATCCCCCTGCTTCTTGTCGCGGCCTCGGGCGGGCCGGTCCTTCTGTTACTTGACCTTGCCGCGGCGACCTCTTCGACCGCGCTTCTTGCCGGATCCTCCAGCGCCATCCTGGGCCCTCTCCTTGTCTCGCCTTTCGTACTCGGCTCTCTGCTTCTCGACAAGCTCCTCAACTTGCCGGCAGTTTTGGAGATCGTGGCCCTTGGTGCGGTGGATCTTGCAATACTGCTTTGCGGAGCCTTCCGGCTTGTCGACAGCCGCCAAGGCCTGACATGCGGCACACCCGGCAACCTCCTTGCCGGGGTCGTCAGTCTTGGCCTTCTTGGCGGTGCCGGGGTTGCCGTATCCCTCGACGGCAAGCAAGGCCTTGCCCTTGCGCCTCCTGGCCTTTCGTCGGCCCTTCCTTGCCGGGGCAGCAGCGTCTTCGCTTTCGGAGTCGACTCCTGCGCCAGCGTTCTCGCCGGGGAGTCTCCTTCGTTCTTCTGCCCGAGCACATTTGTCAGCTAGAGCGTAAAGCTCGGCGACATCCCTGACCTTGTTCATCGCAAGCTCTTCCCGCATCTTGCGGTTGCGCACATTCTGCTGGAAGGCGCTGATGACAGTGGCAGGATGAACGTCTGGAATGTTGTGCTAGATACGGCTGAACCTCTGGATGTACTTGCGCAAGGTTTCGCCATCCTTCTGGGGAATGATATGCAAGTCGCTTTCCTGGCCAGGAGCTTGGTGGCCGCCAGTAAAGGCGCCAACAAACTCATGACACAGATCTGCCCAGGAGGAAATGGAATTCTCCGGCAGATGCATCAACCACGACCTGACGTTGGGCTTCAGCACCAACGGGAAGTAGTTGGCGAGGATCTTGTCGTCTCGAGCCCCGGCAGCCTGCACCGCAATGGTGTAGATGCTCAGGAACTCTGACGGGTGAGTCTTGCCGTCGTACTTCTCGGGCACCTCCGGCTTGAAAGAGCGGGAGTTGGGCCACTGGACTCGCCATAGCTCACGAGTAAACGCTGGACAGCCCACCTCGTAAGGTAGGCTACCAGGATACCCTGGCGCAGGCTCGTCGACAGTGGGTCCCGCGCGCCGGTCAGACTGATGGCGCGCTTCCCGTCGCCGCTCGATGGTGGTTCGAGCGTCCTCCTTCTGCCGCTCCCGAAGGATCAGACGTTGATCGCGGTGAACCCGCGGATCGGACGACGCCCTGGAATCATCATCACGGGCGTCGACCCGCCGAGTTAGCGACCGCTCTTGACGTGGTGGAGGGGAGCGTATCGTAGATGCACCGCCTCCGGTCTTCTCGCCGTCGACCCGCACCGGTCCAGTAGACTGCCGCCGCGAAGGCTCTGCTTGCCGCGGCCTGTCGTTGTTGGCTAGACCGATGAGGCTCTGAATGGCAGCTCTCCACTCATCTAGCTTCTCCGCAGCGGGAGGGAAGTCTAGGAGCAGCTGAGCTCGCACCAACGCTTCCGCTGGTGTAGGTGGCGGCGAAAGATGCGAAGAACGTGAGGTGCTCAAACTCCTAACTGGGTTAGAAGGAGCACCGTCACGGTCCTACAACCGCGCGCGGCTTCCACCGGCGTGCTGACGTGGATCTTGGCCCCGCGCATCTTGAGAGTGATGCACAGGGGTTTTCCCATGGGGATGCTTGGAACCACCGACGTCACAGTGCTGCACGTCGCGCGCTTCTTGAGAAGGCCGCGGTGCATGCGCCGGCGTGGGTGTCTTGGAAGGCGCCGTCCCGTCCTTGGAGATCGCTGCACCACCCGTAGGTAGCGCGGTCTTATCCTTGGACCTGGCGCTCGCCTGGCTCGGATCGCCAGAACGCCGCGGAGGCTCAAGACCTCCACCTCCTCCACCAGCGCCCGCGCCATCACCCGTCTGTGCAGGTACGGGGAGGCTGGACGCGGATGGATCAACCGCCGTAGCGCCCTTCTTCTTGGGGGCCATGGCGATGAATATGATCAAGAACCGGCGCACCGACCGCTAGATCAGGTTCGCGCAACCTTTTCCCCTACCTGGCACGCCAAAGATGTCGGGGAAACGACACCTATGGGACCGAAGGATCCCTTTATGGTTCGGCAAGGGAGAAAGGACAGCACAAAGAGCGGAACTAACGATCAACGCGAGGGGATTTACCCAGGTTCGGGCCGCTCGGAAGCGTAAAACCCTACTCCTGCTTGGTTGTATTACTGTGGATGTTCTTGGCCCAGTTCTGGGAGCTACAGTAGCAGCTACGCATGTAGAATGGGTCGAGTCTGGATCGGGATCTGGCTCCCCCCCTGTAGCTACCCCTTGG
The DNA here is from genome assembly GCA_039707655.1 of Elymus sibiricus. Lineage (NCBI taxonomy): Eukaryota > Viridiplantae > Streptophyta > Magnoliopsida > Poales > Poaceae > Elymus > Elymus sibiricus. The sequence continues at coordinate 210,088,035 of CM077665.1, read as the reverse complement.
GCCTCCTTTTATATGTCCAAGGGGTCTCCAACAGTGGCGAAGTACAAGAGGTGTAAAGTATCTACAGGATCTCATGATTACCAGTATCTCATGATTACTACTGACGCCTTAGGACAAACGTCTTAGGACAAGACGCATTCAATGCTCTGAACAGGTGTCCCTGCCTTTCTTGGGGATGGGAAAAGGACTCGTCCCATCAGCACCGCTTAACTCCTTCTGCGGCCAGCGCCGTGACACGCAACCAGGAGGACAAGCCCTAAACGACAGGCTGGTCGCTGCGCTGGAGCGGCGGCACTGTGCTGAAGCGGTGGGATCTTGCCGGGTGCTGATCTTGCCGGGGGCTGATCTTGCCGGGGGCTGATCTTGCCGGGGCTCGACGGGCCAGCCCGGCAAGATCTTGCCGGATGCCCAGCCTTCGGTCTTCTGATCCTCAGCTTAAACGCCTTCTTGATATCTTGCATCTGTCTCCAGCCGTCCCCCGGCAGGCCTTGCCGCAGGTATGGCTACAACTGTCCGTGCACAAGTACGGGGCATTAAAGGACCCAATCTTTAGTACACCGACAAATAGTTTGGCATTTTCATAGGCTTGGGTTCTCCATTCATCTAGTGAGCTAATATCAAATAGCCTCTTCTCACCAGCAAGTTTGAAATCATAATTGAGTTCTTTAATTGCCCCAAATGCTTCATGTTCTAACTCTAGAGGCAAATGACAAGCTTTTCCATATACCATTTTGTACGGAGACATACCCATAGGATTTTTATAAGCTGTTCTATAGGCCCAAAGTGCATCATCTAGTTTCTTAGACCAATTCTTTCAAGACCTGTTGACAGTTTTTTGTAACATCAATTTTATTTCTCTATTGCTAATTTCAACTTGACCACTAGATTGAGGATGATAGGGTGATGCAATTCTATGGTGAACATCATATTTAGCAAGCATCTTACGAAAAGCACCATGGATAAAGTGTGAACCACCATCAGTCATTAAATATCTAGGGACTCCAAACCTCGGGAAGATAACTTCTTTAAGCATTTTAATGGAGGTGTTGTGATCCGCACTACTAGTTGGAATAGCTTCTACCCACTTGGTGACATAATCAACAGCAACCAAAATATGAGTATACCCGTTAGAGGAAGGAAAAGGTCCCATATAATCAAAACCCCAAACATCAAATGGTTCAACAACAAGTGAATAATTCATAGGCATTTCCTGACGCTTACCGATATTACCAATTCTTTGACATTCATCACAAGACAAGACAAACTTACGGGCATCCTTGAAGAGAGTAGGCCAATAAAAACCAGATTGCAATACCTTGTGAGCTACTCTATCTCCCGCATGATGTCCTCCATAAGCTTCAGAATGACATTTCCATAGGATTTGTTCTTGTTCATGCTCAGTTACACGACATCTAATAATACCATCTACTCCTTCTTTATAAAGATATGGGTCATCCCAAAAGTAATGTCTTAAATCATAGAAGAATTTTTTCTTTTGTTGGTATGTGAAGCTAGGTGGTATATATTTAGCGACAATGTAATTAGCATAATCAGCATACCAAGGAGTGTTTTGAGAAACATTTATTGCAGCTAATTGTTCATCAGGAAAACTATCATCAATAGGTAGTGGGTCATCAAGAATATTTTCTAACCTAGACAAGTTATCAGCTACGGGGTTCTCAGCTCCCTTCCTATCAATGATATGTAAGTCAAATTCTTGAAGCAAGAGAACCCACCTAATGAGTCTAGGTTTAGTATCTTCTTTTCCATAAGATATTTTATAGCAGCATGATCGGTTGAACAATAACTTTGGAATCAACAATGTAGGATCTAAATTTATCACAAGCAAACACAACTGCTAAACATTCTTTTTCAGTAGTAGCATCGTTGGGCACTGTCTAAAGTTTTGCTAGCATAATGGATAACATTCAATTTCTTATCAACCCTTTGTCCTAGAACAGCACCAACAGCATAATCACTAGCATCACACATAATTTCAAAAGGCAAGTTCCAATTAGGTGCTTGGACGATAGGTGCAGAAGTTAAGGCTTTCTTGAGTGTTTCAAAGGCTTCTACACAATCATCATCAAAAACAAAAGGGATATCATTTTGCAAAAGATTAGTAAGAGGCCTAGAAATTTTAGAGAAGTCTTTAATTAACCTCCTATAGAAACCAGCATGACCAAGGAAACTTCGAATACCTTTAATATCTTTAGGACATGGCATTTTCTCAATTGCATCAGCTTTAGCCTTATCCACCTCAATACCTCGTTCAGATATTTTATGCTCCAAGACAATACCTTCATTAACCATAAAGTGGAACTTCTCCCAATTCAACTCAAGATTTGTTTGTTCACATATCTGCAAAACTCGATCAAGGTTGCTTAAGCAATCATCAAAAGAAGTTCCGTAAACGGAAAAATCATCCATGAAAACCTCCACAATCTTTTCACAAAAGTCAGAGAATATAGCAGTCATACATCTTTGAAAGGTAGCAGGTGCATTGCATAAACCATAAGGCATACGTCTATAAGCATAGGTTCCAAAAGGACAAGTAAAGGTGGTTTTCTCTTGATCAGATTGTGATACAGGTATTTGAGAGAAACCAGAATATCCATCCAGAAAACAAAAGTGTGTGTGCTTAGATAATCTTTCTAGCATCTGATCAATGAAAGGCAGAGGGTAATGATCTTTTCTAGTAGCTTTATTTAATTTTCTAAAATCAATTACCATTCTATAGCCAGTGACAATTCTTTGTGGAATGAGTTCATTTTTATCATTAGGAACAATGGTAATACCTCCTTTCTTAGGGACACAATGAACGGGACTTACCCATCTACTATCAGCTATGGGATAGATTATACCTACTTCCAGAAGCTTTAATATTTCAGTTCTGGCCACTTCTTTCATCTTAGGATTCAATCATCGTTGGTGATCAACAACGGGTTTAGCATCAGGTTCCATATTAATCTTGTGCTAACATAGAGTGGGGCTAATGCCCTTAAGATCATCAAGAGTATATCCAATAGCAGCCCGGTGCTTCCTCAGAATTTTTAATAATCTTTCATCTTCATGTTCTGAAAGGTTAGCACTAATAATAACAGGATATATCTTTTTCTCCTCAAGATAAGCATACTTCAAAGTGTCAGGCAATTGCTTTAATTCAAACACAGGATCACCTTTAGGTGTAGGAGGACCTCCAAGAGTTTCAATAGGCAAATTGTGTTTTAGGAGAGGTTGTTATTCAAATAAATTTTTATCTATTTCATTTCTTTCACGCAAGGGCATATCATTTTCATGGTCAAGCAAATATTGTTCTAGTGGATCAGTAGGAGGCACGGCAATAGAAGCAAGACCAATTATTTCATCCTTACTAGATACTTCTCTATCACAAGGTTATCTACTAAACTTGGAGAAATTAAATTCGTGAGACACATCACCGAAACTAACACCGACAGTTTGTTTTTCACAATCTATCTTAGCATTGACGGTGCTCAAGAAAGGTCTACCAAAGATAATGGGACAAAAGTCATCTTGTGGGGAACCAAGAACTAGAAAATTAGTAGGATATTTTACTTTCCCACACAAGACTTCAACATCTCTAACAATCCCAAGTGGTGTGATGGTGTCTCTATTGGCAAGTTTAATAGTAACATCAATGTCTTCTATTTCAGCGGGTGCTATATCATTCATAATTTCTTGGTATAAGGTAAAAGGAATAGCACTCACACTAGCACCCAAATCATGTAAACCATGATAGCAATGATCTCCTATTTTGACTGAGACAACAGGCATGCCCACTACGGGTCTATTTTTATCTTTTTCATCAGGTTTGACAATTCTAGCAGCTTCATCACAGAAGTAAATAACATGCCCATCAATATTTTCTACCAAGAGATCTTTAACCATAGCAACACTAGGTTCTACTTTAATTTTCTCAGGGGGCTTAGGTTCTCTAATATTAATCTTGCAAACCACAGATGATACCTTAGCATGTTCCTTTATGCTAACAGGGAAAGGTGGTTTTTCAATATAAGCAATAGGCACAACTGGATCAACATTGTAAATGATGGTTTCATCCTTAGCTTTTACCGGTACTTTAATTTCTTCTTTAATAGGGGGATGATATTTAAACCACTTCTCCTTAGGGAGATCAACATGAGTAGCAAATGTTTCACATAAAGAGGCTACTATCTCAGAGTCAAATCCATATTTAGTGCTAAACTTGTGAAAATCATCGGTATTCATAAAACATTTAACACAATCAAACTTAAGCTTTATACCTGACTCATTACCTTCGTCGAGTTCCCAATATTCAGAGTTGCGTTTAATTCTTTCTAAGAGATCCCACTTGAATTCAATAGTCTTCTTCATAAAAGAACCAGCACAAGAAGTATGGAGCATGGATTGATCATTACGAGAAAGCCGAATAAAAATTCTGAATAATAACTTCTCTCGGGATATCATGATTGGGGCATGAATATAACATTGACTTAAGCCTCCCCCAAGCTAGAGCGATGCTTTCTCCTTCACGAGGCCAAAAATTATATATATAATTCCGATCACGATGAACTAGATGCATGGGATAAAACTTTTGATGGAATTCCAATTGCAATCGATTCCAGTTCCATGATCCAATATCATCACATAGCCTATACCATGTCAATGATTTTACCTTCAAAGATAAAGGGAAAACCTTCTTCTTAGCTTCATCTCCGGATAAACCAGCAAGCTTAAATAATCCAGAAATTTCATTCACATATAATAGGTGCATATCAGGATGTTCAGTTCCATCTCCTGCATAAGGTTAAGCAAGAAGTTGTTCTACCATACCCGAAGGAATTTCATAGCCAATATTTTCAGTAGGTGCAGTAGGTTGAGGGGCAACTAATTGTGGTTCCGGTCGAGGTGAAGATACCCCAAACAAACCCGTCAAAGGATTGTTTTTCATAGTAGCAAGTGACAATAAATATCAGCACGTAGTATAAGTTTTTCCTTACCGATTTCCACTTACCAAGAGCGCTTCACTCCCCGGCAACGGCGCCAGAAAAGAGTCTTTATGACCCACAAGTATAGGGGATGAATCTTAGTCCTTTCGATAAGTAAGAGTGTCGAACCCAACGAGGAGCGGAAGGAAATGACAAGCGGTTTTCAGCAAGGTAATTTCTGCAAGCACCGAAATTGTAGGTAATAGGTAGTTTGATAGCAAGATAATTGGTAACAAGCAAGTAACAGTAATGGCAAATAAAGTGCAGCAAGGTAGCCCAATCCTTTTGTGGCAAAGGACAGGCCAGAACAGTCTCTAGTAATAGGGAAAGTGTTCTTGAGGGTACACGGGAATTTCATCTAGTCACTTTTATCATGTTGGTTTGATTTGTGTTCGCTACTTTGATAATGTGATATGTGGGTGGACCGGTGCTTGGGTGTTGTTCTTACTTGAACAACCTCCCACTTATGATTAACCCCCTCGCAAGCATCCGCAACTACGAGAAAAGTATTAAGATAAAATCTAACCATAGCATTAAACGTTTGGATCCAAATCAGCCCCTTACGAAGTAGCGCATAAACTAGGGTTTAAGCTTCTGTCACTCTAGCAACCCATCATCTAATAACTACTCCACAATGCATTCCCTTAGGCCCAAGGATGGTGAAGTGTCATGTAGTCGATGTTCACATGACACCACTAAGGGAATCACAATATACATATCATCAAAATATCGAACACATATCAAATTCACATGATTACTTGCAACATGACGTCTCCCGTGGCCTCAAGAACAAAGGTAACTACTCACAAATAATATTCATGCTCACGATTAGAGGGGTATTGAATAGCATAATTGATCTGAACATCAACTCTATGCAATAGTTCAAGGAGTCACACATACCCTCAAAGGTAAGCAAGGGACAAGGTAATCAATAAATCAATGGACATCATTACACATGTTTTGCAATCCATGTCCATAGATATTCTTGTATTTGTCTCTTGTGTGTTGGGACTAACCCATGTAGGTGAGAAGAGTAAGGAAACAACAAGGATGCTCCCAACTCTTGGTGATCTTCATCAACCTTGAGCATCCACAACTACCTCACCAACATGAAGTCTTCTTTGACAAAACCCAAGGTTAGTTATCCCTCCTATGGGGGGATGTCACATCAAGGGGGAGCTTTACTCTAAGTCTTGAGTCAAAGCATCTCTCAGTATGTGACAACATTAAATGCTTTATGTAAAAGTGGTAACCCCACTTGTGCTTAAACGATGAGTATGACCTATGATCAAGTATTCTTACTTGGCTCCTAAGTCAAATACTCATATATAGATGACTTCGTCATCGCCCAAGTGCTTGTTAGATGCTAGTGTGTATGTGCATGTTTGTCATGATTTCATTTGACATCTTATTGTGTGAGCATGTTGGTCTGCATTTATTTTTCTCATTCGAGGACATCCAATTGTTGCTATTTGGCTTTTGATTTATCTTTTGCCAATTGGATGGACAAGAATGCCTAGGACCACTCTTTAGCTATCTATGCTTTCTCACCTCATATTCCATTCATGCTGCATCACAAAATTTGAACAAGTACTTTTCGATCCCTCTGTGTGTGAAGCACTCGGAGTTCCGTATCGACAAGGACTGACCATTAAAACCTCCCAAGTGCATCTCGGTGGAACCAACCCAACATTCTCGGTCTCACCGAATGCCTAGGGTTGATCTGGTTTTCTATCTCGGTACTACCGATTCCATATTCTCGGTTACACCGAGTTTCCCTGTCAACTGACAGTTGAGGAACTCGGTGACACCGAAAATTTAGAATCGGCGTCACCGACAGTGAAGGGTATATAAGCTGTGGTCCCGACGGTTCGAAAACTCAATCTTCAATCGTCGCGCCCCAAACCCTAAGCTGCCGCAAAAAGACCCCCTGGTCATCACCCTTGTCTCCCCGCGCTCCACCGCCGCTGGGAATCTCGCAGTCGACGGGCATCTTCGCCGCCGTCGCCGCCGTAGCGGATCCGTCACCAAGCTAGGGTACGGATTCGATTTTCCTTGCGCTCCCCGTCCGATTCTCGCGCATTCGATTTAATTTTATCTATAAGCCACGTTTGCACGTCTTCCTATCCACAAGAAACTTCATGTAGATTAGAGAATGATCGATTTTCTAGGGTTTACCGTCCGCCCGATGGAACTCGATAGAACCGAAGCAAACAAATCGGTATCACCGATTTGCCTTTCTGAGCTGCTGAGAACTATCTCGGTGAAACCGAGTACTTCTTTTCGGTCTCACCGAAAAGAGTGCCAAGTTTCTGTTAAAGAGAAAGTCAGTCTCGGTAGCACCGAAATTTTTGCTTCGGCTGTACCGATTTCCATGTGACAGAATTTAAACCTTGAGAATCTTTTGTTCAAACTTTAAAAAAAACAGCCTCATTTTGTGATGACTCATCTTCTTCTGCTCCTCTATACTCTATTCACGGGGTCAGTATGTCAGATGCTGAGGACAGTCAGAATGATTTCCAAGAGCAGAGTGTTGAGATGGATTCAGGCACTAGTCCTGAGTCTAGTTCATCTTCAGATCCAGGCACTCCCAGTTCTCATGGGTTGCCCAAGGCTGCTACTAGGGCCAGGAAGAAGCTGAATTCTGATGAGGAGGATTCAGACTTTGTGGCAGAAGAGGCACGTGCCAAGAAGCAAGAGAAGGCTGCCAAGAAAGCTACAAATGAAGCTACCTCTTCAAGGAGAGCTATCAGGAAAGAGTATGCTAGCTCTGAAGCTATGAGAGCACCAGAGGGTGCTAGAGCTACCATGACTGTTGAGCCCCCAAAGAAGTCATTGCCTAAGAAGGCAGGGGAGAAGAAGAGAGCTAGGAAGAGGATTGTCTATGTCACCGGTAGGCCTACCTCTATGTTTGAGGATCCTGAGGAGGCTGCTGGTGCTGCTGCTGAGGAGGAGGAAGTACATGTTGAGAAGGCCCCTCCCAAGAAGAAAAAGAAGCTTATGGATGATGCTATGGCAAAGACAGGCACATCCAAGAGCACTAAGTCTGCTCCAAAGAAGACTGCTGCTGCTGAAAAGCCTAAAAGATTATCAAGGCAAATTCCTGCTTCTGAAAAGAACAAAGGAACTACCTCCAGAGTTGATGATGAAGATGCTATGTCTGCTTTGATGAAGCTTAGACCTCACCTTCCAGTTCATAATGCCAGCTATCCCCTTGCTGAAGACATGAAGAAGAGGAAGGATTCAGGATTGAGGGCATGGAGAGCTGCTGATCCATATGCCCAAAGGAGGAAAACAGCTGTGGACTACAGATTCTACACCAAAGAGCAACAGGATTTCTATGAGACTGTGCTTTTTGACAAGAGTCCAGCTGTGAGTGACATGAGATATTTGGATTGGAAATTCATTAAGGAGAATGAGGACTACTTTCCAAGTGTCCAAGACAATTTCCACTGCATTGGTTTGGATGAGTTTGTTGGCAGAGAGTTTACTGCTTGGAATGATGAGATGATCATGCAATTCTAATCCACTGCACATTTCTATGGAGATGGTAGGATTGTATGGATGACTGAAGGTGCAAGATATGAGTCCACTGTTGATGAATGGGCTGCAATCTTAGGAGTCCCAGAGGTACAGGATGGTGACTTGGATGTCTACTCAGAATCCAAGGGGAGCCACAATGCTATGGCCAATATGTACAATGAGATCCCTGCTGCTCATGTGAAGTCTCACAAGCTAGGATCCATCTACTTTCTCCAGGCTGGCCTTCGTACCATGAACACCATTCTGAGGCATACTTTGATGCCCAAGTTAGGAGATGACAAGATGATCCGAGGCTACTCCATCAACATGCTGATCCATCTTGACAGACACACCAGGATTAGAGTCATGGACTTAATTGTTGAGACAGTTAAGAGGGTTGCTGCTGATCAGAAGCGCTCTTGTTGCTATGCACCCTATATCTAGATGCTCATAAATTCCAAGTTGGAGAAGCACATCTTTGCTCTGGACAGACCCCACTTGCCCCTACAGCCAGATCTCGAGGACAATGTTGTGGTGATGGACCCAGAACATCCCACATCTGCTGCAGCTCAGGCAGAGGCAGAGGCAGCTAGAGCCACTAGTGCTCAGGTTCCCAGATCTAGGAATGAGCAAATGGATCTGTTGATCTCATCAGTTCAGGGCATGCAGAAGGACATCAAGGACATACTGGAGAACCAGAACAGTTTAGTCAGGATCTTTGAGAATAGGATCAAGACCCTTAATGATAAGGTGGATGACAGTCAATGAGCTTAAGAAGGAAGTTGACTCAGTGCCTCTTCCTCATTCTTCAGATGATGATGATGATGATGATGATGAGGATGGATCACCTCTCAGGCCAGGCACACAGTTTACCACTCAGGCCAGAGCAGCCACTGTGCCAGCTCCAGACTTGAGGCCCTCTTCATCAGCTCCTGCTGTTGTCACCTCAGCTCCTGCTCCATCAGCTCCAGTTCCTCCAGTTGCCACTCCAACTCCATCCACGACATCTGCAGAGATCTTCGCCGACGCTGTTCTCTCGACTCCTTCATCAACAACCGGAGGAGATCAGCCCAAGAATGCTTAGATATATGCCTTTGAACTTTTTGGTAACTTGTTGCCAAAGGGGGAGAAGTGTATATAGATCTTTAGGCTTCGAGTGGGAGAGCGTTTGGTGTTTATTGCTTTTTCAAAAACATTTGATCTTTGGTTGCTTGTGATTGAACTTATGTGTGTTTTGATCATACGCTTATGTGTGTTGTGCTACTATTTCCTATCATCTTAATGCTTATGAGATGATCATTATCTTTGCTTGATTGTGTTGTGCTATGTTGTTCACTCTTATTATTCTCGCACACCACCGAGTTGTATGTGACATGGAAGAAGTGCCCCATGTACCTAATCGATTGTGCATTTGCATTCAAACGCAAATTTTAAAATAATGCACAAATTTAGGGGGAGCTCTTGCTTATCACATACTTCTCAGAGCGACGATTATATTCATTGATTATATCATATGTCGAAGCTTTGATCTATATGTTGTTATCAATTACCAAAAAGGGGGAGATTGAAAGCACATTTGCTCCCTTGGTGGTTTTGGTAATTAATAACAACATATAAGTCATTGAACTAATGTTTCCACTAAGTATATTTCAGGAAATGTTCAATGATAGGGATGGCAAAAGGATTGTGGAAATACCCCAAGATGCAAGGAAATGGATTGGCAAAGCTTCAAGCAAGAGGACTCTACATTTTACATTTGTGAGAAATCACTTTGAGTCCATAGGAAAGCCAATACTATTAAAAGGGGGTAAGGTTTTGATTGGTGAACAAAATGCTCATACGTGCACAAGTGAGAGTCACCAAAAACACCCACAAGCTCTTCCACAAAAAGTCTATCAAAGCCAAATATCCAAAATCGGTGCAACCAACACTTTCCACTCGGTGCCACCGATTCCCAAACTCAGACAGACCTAAGCCAAACCCTAGCCTTTCGGTGCAACCGATTCTGCTTCGGTGCCACCGAGTTTAGGTTGCCAACTTTCTGTTACGCAAATTCACAATATCGGTACCACCGAGATTGTTGGATCGGCGTCACCGAGAATGGGCAATCTGACCGTTGGTCACCTTATCGGTGCAACCGAATTTCCTATATCGGTCTCACCAAGATTCAAAAGTTGCCACCTTTTGGTCACTTCGGTACCACCGAGATTAACACATCGGTGTCATCGAGTTGGTCATTTTGTGTGTAACGGTTGGATTTTTGGGGATGCCTATATATACCCCTTCACCACCACCCACTCGAAAGAGAAGCACTCAGAACTATTCCATACTTTCCCCATCCAGTTTTCTGAGAGAGAACCACCTACCCTTGTGTTGAGGTCAAGATCATCCACTCCAACCATATGGATCTTGATTTGTAGCCTCCCCAAGTTGCTTTCCACCAATCCCATCTCTTCCACCAAGCCAAATCTGTGAGAGAGTGATTGTGTGTTGAGGAGTCTATCATCTTGAAGCACAAGAGCAAGGAGTTCATCGTCATTGCCGAGCCTATTACCTTTTGGAGGGTGGTGCCTCCTAGATTGGTTAGGTGTCGCTTGGGAGCCTCCTACTTCGTGTTGTGGAGTTGAACCAAGAAGTTTGTAAGGGTAAGGAGATCGCCTACTTCGTGAAGATCTACCCATAGTGAGGCTAGTCCTTCGTGGACGGAAGCCGTTATGGAATAGTCAAGGTTGCTACTTCGTGGACCCTTATGGGTGGAGCCCTCCGTGGACTCTCGCGACCGTTACCCTCCGCGGGTTGAAGACTCCATAAACGTGGACGTACGATAGCACCACCTATCGGAACCACGGGAAAAATCATCGTGTCTACATTTGTGTTTGATCTTCCAACCCTATCCTTTCTATACATGCTTGTTGTTACTTTCCGCTGCTATACTCTTAGAACTTGCATGTGTAGGGTGTACTTGACTAGCCATGAATGTTAAAAACTGCCAACTCTATAATCTGGTATAGGCAAAACTTTTATTTGGTCAAGTAGTCTAATCACCCCCCCTCTAGACATACTTTCAGTCCTACAAGTGGTATCGGAGCTTTGGTCTCCATTGCATTGGTCTCACAACCTAGGAGAGTATGGCATCTAGTGAGGGAAATTATCACCATAGAGGTCCGTACTTTGATGGCACTAATTTTGCTAGTTGGAAGCACAAAATGAAAATGCATATTCTTGGTCATAATCCCGCCGTTTGGGCTGTTGTTCGTGCTGGCTTGCAAGGTGAATTCTTTGGTGATGGAAAGGAACCGGATCGTGAAGCGACCGCGGAAGAATTGAAGATGTTGCAATACAACGCTCAAGTATGCGACATTCTCTTCAACTGCCTATGCCCAGAAGAATTAAACAAAATCAGCCGTCTTGAGAATGCGAAAGAGATTTGGGATACTTTGGTTGATATGCACGAAGGAACCGAGTCCGTGAGAGAATCCAAGTTAGATGTTCTTCAAAGTCAGCTTGACAAGTTCAAGATGAAGGATGGTGAAGGAGTCGCAGAGATGTACTCTAGGCTAGCTCTCATCACCAATGAGATTGCCGGCTTAGGAAGCGAAGAAATGACCGACAAATTCATCATCAAGAAGATAGTTAGAGCTTTGGATGAGAGATACGACACCGTGTGCACATTGATCCAAATGATGCCCAACTACAAAGATCTCAAGCCTACGGAAGTCATTGGAAGGATTGTTGCTCATGAGATGACACTCAAAGACAAAGAAGAGCTTCACCACAAGTCTAGCGGTGCTTACAAAGCCACAAGTGATGCTCCCGCAACTTCAAGCGACAACCTTGTCACCAATGAAGAGATAAGCCTCATGGTCAAGAAATTCAACAAGTTCTACAAGAATAGAGGCAAAGAGCGAAGCTCCAACTCAAGATATGATGAGAAGCGTTCGTCAAGTCATGACCGCAATTGCTACAATTGTGGGAAGCCCGGACACTACTCCAATGAGTGCACGGCTCCCTACAAACGAAGAGAAGAGTCACCTCGAAGACGAAGCTCAAGGAATGAATCACCTCCAAGAGAGAGAAGGAGTAGAGATGATCGTTATGAACGAAGACCCTCAAGGAGAAGTAGAGATTCGGAGAAGGACAAGTACACCAAGAGCTACACAAGAAGAAAACATCAAGCTCATGTTGGTGAATGGGTTTCCGGCTCCGACTCCGACAACTACTCCGAGAGAAGCTATCACTCCGACTCCGACCATAGTCAAGATGATGGTGTTGCCGGAATTGCTCTAGTGACTACCAACTCCTATGATCTATTTGATTCACCAAACGAAGGGAGTGGAAGTTGCTTCATGGCTAAAGGCCCCAAGGTATCACACCCCGAGTATCTTGATTTCAATAGTGATTAAGATGATTTGCTTTGTGATGATGACTCGCTCTTTGATAATACTAGTGATGTTAGTCAAAGTGAACTTGATAATTCTCATGCTAGTCAAGATAAGTCAATTGATGATGATAAGATGAAAATAGAACAACTAACTAAAGAACTAAACACTCTTAAGTTAGCTCATGAATCTACTCTTGAAGATCAAAGAGAGCTTGTAAGAACTCATGAGAAGCTACGCTTCGAGAAGCTCAACTTGGAGCAAGAACATGAGTTTCTTAAAGCTATCAATGACGATCTCCGAAAGAAGACTTCATCTTATCTAGCCAAACGACTACTCTTGTCTACATTCATGCCTCAAGTTAAAACTAAACAATCTAGTAACAAAGGCAAGAAAGGTTCTTCATCTAGTAGCAACAATAAAAATGCTAAACCCAATGATGTTGCTTCTAGTAGTTCTATTGATTCCACTAATGATGATTCTCTTAGCCAAGTTACACTTGAGCAAGAAAATGCTTTATTGAAAGGAATTATAGAGAAAGGTATCTACAAGAGTCTTGCCGGGTGTAAGCAATTTGAGGAAATTGTACGCATGCACGGAGGATACCGAAAGAACCATGGTGTTGGCTACTTCAACGCTAATGGAGTTGAATGGGAAGAAGGTCAAACCCCAAGCCCAAGTTTGTTCCTCAAAAGGAGAAGTATGAAAATACTCTTCCCAAGGGAACAAACGCTCAAGATGACCTTCCACCACAAGACCACAAGCTCAAGGGCAAGAACAAGCTTCAAGAGGACATTGACTCATATGAAGATGAATCCCTAGCTATGGTGGAGTGGGTTCCCAAGGCTACTTCAAGCTCAACTTCAACAAAGGCTACTTCAACACCAAGGATCCCCATCAACTTGATGTGGGTCCCCAAGAAGAAGAACTAGAGAGTTCTTGAGGGGTGACTCCGACAATGAAATTCAGTCACATTCATTATTGGCAAGATCTATTTGCAATCAACATCAACTCTATGCAATAGTTCAAGGAGTCACACATACCCTCAAAGGTAAGCAAGGGACAAGGTAATCAATAAATCAATGGACATCATTACACATGTTTTGCACTCCATGTCCATAGATATTCTTGTATTTGTCTCTTGTGTGTTGGGACTAACCCATGTAGGTGAGAAGAGTAAGGAAACAACAAGGATGCTCCCAACTCTTGGTGATCTTCATCAGCCTTGAGCATCCACAACTACCTCACCAACATGAAGTCTTCTTCGACAAAACCCAATGTTAGTTATCCCTCCTATGGGGGGATGTCACATCAAGGGGGAGCTTTACTCTAAGTCTTGAGTCAAAGCATCTCTCAGTATGTGACAACATTAAATGCTTTATGTAAAACTGGTAACCCCACTTGTGCTTAAACGATGAGTATGACCTATGATCAAGTATTCTTACTTGGCTCCTAAGTCAAATACTCATATATAGATAACTTCGTCATCGCCCAAGTGCTTGTTAGATGCTAGTGTGTATGTGCATGTTTGTCATGATTTCATTTGACATCTTATTGTGTGAGCATGTTGGTCTGCATTTATTTTCTCATTCGAGGACATCCAATTGTTGCTATTTGGCTTTTGATTTATCTTTTGCCAATTGGATGGACAAGAATGCCTAGGACCACTCTTTAGCTATCTATGCTTTCTCACCTCATATTCCATTCATGCTGCATCACAAAATTTGAACAAGTACTTTTTGATCCCTCTGTGTGTGGAGCACTCGGAGTTCCGTATCGACAAGGACTGACCATTAAAACCTCCCAAGTGCATCTCGGTGGAACCAACCCAACATTCTCGGTCTCACCGAATGCCTAAGGTTGATCTGGTTTTCTATCTCGGTACTACCGATTCCATATTCTCGGTTACACCGAGTTTCCCTGTCAACTGACAGTTGAGGAACTCGGTGACACCGAAAATTTAGAATCGGCGTCACCGACAGTGAAGGGTATATAAGCTGTGGTCCCGACGGTTCAAAAATTCAATCTTCAATCGTCACGCCCCAAACCCTAAGCTGCCGCAAAAAGACCCCCTGGTCATCGCCCTTGTCTCCCCGCGCTCCTCCGTCGACGGGCATGTTCGCCGCCGTCGCCGCCGTAGCGGATCCGTCACCAAGCTAGGGTACAGATTCGATTTTCCTTGCGCTCCCCGTCTGATTCTCGCGCATTGGATTTGATTTTATCTATAAGCCACATTTGCACATCTTCCTATCCACAAGAAACTTCCTATAGATTAGAGAATGATCGATTTCTAGGGTTTACCGTCCGCCCGATGAAACTCGGTAGAACCGAAGCAAACAAATCGGTATCACCGATTTGCCTTTCTGAGCTGCTGAGAACTATCTCAGTGAAACCGAGTACTTCTTTTCGGTCTCACCGAAAAGAGTGCCAAGTTTCTGCTAAAGAGAAAGTCAGTCTCGGTAGCACCGAAATTTTTGCTTCGGCTGTACCGATTTCCATGTGACAGAATGTAAACCTTGAGAATCTTTTGTTCAAACTTTTAAGAAAACCAGCCTCATTTTGTGATGACTCATCTTGTTCTGCTCCTCTATACTCTATTCACAGGGTCAGTATGTCAGATGCTGAGGACAGTCAGAATGATTTCCAAGAGCAGAGTGTTGAGATGGATTCAGGCACTAGTCCTTAGTCTAGTTCATCTTCAGATCCAGGCACTCCCAGTTCTCATGGGTTGCCCAAGGCTGCTACTAGGGCCAGGAAGAAGCTGAATTCTGATGAGGAGGATTCAGACTTTGTGCCAGAAGAGGCTCGTGCCAAGAAGCAAGAGAAGGCTACCAAGAAAGCTGCAAATGAAGCTACCTCTTCAAGGAGAGCTATCAGGAAAGAGTATGCTAGCTCTGAAGCTATGAGAGCACCAGAGGGTGCTAGAGCTACCATGACTGTCGAGCCCCCAAAGAAGTCATTGCCTAAGAAGGTAGGGGAGAAGAAGAGAGCTAGGAAGAGGATTGTCTATGTCACCGGTAGGCCTACCTCTATGTTTGAGGATCCTGAGGAGGCTGCTGGTAGCTCTATCCCCGAGAATCGTGGCACTTTCTCAGTCAATCATCATAGTGCCTCCTCGATTCCCGCACCGGACCGTTGTTGTTCCATCACATCCTCATAAATAGGCACGGGGGCCCCATTACTTTCACTTTCCCCGCCGCTACCTTCTTCTTCTTCCTCCAGACGCCCGCACCGCCGAAGCCTGCCGCACCGTCCGGACCTCGCCGTCTTCTCCAACATTGGCCGCTGCATCAACCTGATTACGTCCAGAGCATTCCCGCGTTCATCCGCATCCTCAAGGTTCCATCATTGCCCCTAATCTAGATTTGCACTAGCTTTACAGATTTCTCTGAGTTCATCGGGTTTCTCCATGTTCATCACCACCCATCGGAGTATTCTTCGTAGATCAGAGAAAGAACACTCCTTTAGGCTTTATAATGCTGCTCAAATCATGCGGCCGTCCGCTCGATAGGCATGCCATACTCATTGCAGATTGCTGGCTCACTTTAATCTGTATAGAGGTTGTCTGTTCTTCCACTGGCTTTTTAGGTTTAGGAATATTTTTCTTTTTACCTCACCCGTAGATCTAAAATCAATAGTCGCAGCTGCTGGAATCTGTTGCTCCACACTTAGTAATTTTTTCAACACTTACAGTCAAACTTGACCCGCCGTCGTACTGCCGGCTCACATTGTCATTTTGTGGCCTGCTTCTGCGGCTCATAACTTTATACTGACCCGCCAAACACTGTCACCATTTTTAGAGTCATAACTGTCTTGGTCATAATACGCTTTTAACCCGCCATGTATTCATGCCCTTCTGCAGCCTTTTAAGCCGCCGCCATGTCTAGAGCCCCAGCTTCCTGCAACTTTGTAAGGTCCGGGGTGACTGAGGAATCACTCAAAGACTTTGTCACCATGGGAGTTCTGCCGGCTCAGGATGTTATTCACTGGCGGGTTCCACGCAACGAAACCACCCCTAAACCCAAGGATGGGCAGGTTATTGTGTTCACAAACCATCTTCTTCGTGGCTTCTCCCCGCCCGGGTCTAAGTTTTTCCGAGACACCTTACACTCCTTCAACCTGCACCCCCAAGACATTGGCCCCAACTCTGTCACCAATCTGTGCCAGTTTCAGACCTTCTGTGAAGCCTATCTGCAAGAAGAGCCGTCTGTTGACCTCTTCAAGGAGTACTTCTATATCAATCGCCAAACAGAAATGGCGGATGGATTAAGCCTTGAACTGGGAGGCGTCACTCTTCAAAGGCGGAGGGATGTACTCTTTCCAGCAGCAATTCTGCCGAGTCATCCCAAAGAATGGAATAAGACTTGGTTTTACTGCCAAGATACTTCGACAGAAGGGGAGAACCCACTGCTGGGTTACCGTCCTTACCGGCTTAGCACTGATACAGAGCTTCCAGACTGGATGTGTGCCGCAGAGCGTGCTCAATATGCCCCAACTTTCTCAAAAATAAGGGCCCTGTTAGCCAACGGGTTAACAGCAGTTGATCTGACCCGCTGCTGGGTCTCTTGGAGGATTCTGCCGTTAAGCTGTCGCGGCGCCTTAATGTGCCAATACACTAGTGAAGTGAACGACCCTCAACGCTTCAATCAGACCCCTTTGATAGACCAGGATCTCAATACTATTGTCAAGTCTTTGTTGGGAGAATCACAAGCCGCCTGCAGCAAGACGGGGTTAAGTCCCTTTTCTGCACTTAACCCGGCTCCAGATGTGAGTCTTTCCATCCTAACCCTCATACATTCTTTTAATCTTATACTTCATATGCTTTATTAACCTTTCTGCCAATACGTTTTATCACACATAGGTCGGCTCTTCCTTCTGGAACAAAAAGTTACCCCCTTCCCTCAAGAAGAAGAGCAAAGTCCCCAAAGCAACCAAAGCTAAAGTGCCGGCTCGTAGGAAGAGGCAATCAACCGAGGATCTATTCGATTTAGATGACTCAAAGGTAGAACTTGACTCCCTTGGCCTTCTCTTTATGCAACTCATTGACAATGATTACTCACAGGAAGAAGCAGAAACAAGCCATGCTGATGTTGCAGAGGTAACCATTATCTCCTCTGACTCGGAACTTTTACCAGTAAAGAGAATATGGTGGGCTGTACGAAAGGTAAAATGTTCTCGCCCTTTTGCTCACTTGGATCCCAACTTTCTTTTGAAGAAGCAGCAAGATGACAACAAGCGTCAGACCCGCAGCACCGGCTCTGAAGAACTTTTAGCCGGCTTATCAAATGATCCGACTCCTCGGAAACGGCGCACTGAAGTACGTCCTTGCCTTAAATTTATTTCTTTGTATGCTAATCTTGTGTTGCAGCTTACTTGTATTTGACAATGCTAACTTTTCAGGACTCGCCTCCTTCTTCCGGCGACTCAACCGCCTCAAAGCTGCCTCCCCTTATCATCAACCCGGGGTAAGTATTTTTATATCCCACTCCATGCGTTAATAGTCTATCCTTGCTCATTGATGTATAACTTCATCTTTGCTCATAGGGCTCAAGCCAAACAGAGGAAAGTAGGCGGATCAGCCGCTACCCCTGATGTTCCAGAGTTGACAAACCCGAAGCCTAACACCCCTGAAGCTCACATTGAGCCCTCTGAAGCTGCCAAAGATGCTCATGAAGAAGCTCCTCAGCATAATGAGCCGGCTGACATGGATATTGAAACTCCTGAGGCTCATCCTGAAGCTGATCATAAGCCGCCCAGCCCCCAGCCGACAACTGAAAATGTGACTTCTCATGAAGAAGTTACTGTTACTGGGGCGGCTTACAAATCTCCAGCTCCCTCCAATGTGCTATCAAAACATACCAGTGAAGACGAGGCGGCTCATCTTAAGGAAGGAAAGACTCAATTTGATCTTCCTAACTTGGAAAAACTTACTGCCGAAGAGTTGCACTCTGGCTATCTGAGCCGTCTGTCTGCAAGCCGGGACATGGAGGCCAACTTAGTTGGCATGATGAAGAAAAAATACGAGGTACTCCACTTCCTTTGCCTTTCCATATATATATACTTATGTAGCCCCCAAGAGCCGGTTTACCTCTCAAAAAGGTCAGCCGGGTCTTCAATCACTTGCCATCTTTCGTTGAATCGCGTTGTAGCCCCCAAGGGCCGGGTCATTATGTAAGTAATGAGCCGGCACTTAATCATAGATTAAAAGCCAATGGTAGCCCCCAAGGGCCGGGTCATTATAAAAATAATGAGCCGGCACTCAATCATAGATTAAGAGCCAACAGTAGCCCCCAAGGGCCGGGTTATTTTGTTGAAGATGATCCGAGACTTTGTATAAACTTAATCCTTAGACTTTGTAGAACAACGTGTAGCCCCCAAGGGTCGGGTCATCTTCATGGAAATGACCTGGGTCTAGAAGAAAAAATTGAGACACATTAGACCCCAAGTGTCAAGTATATTGCTTGCAATCTGCTTGGGACTTGTAATGACTCTGCCAAAACTTCTAAAAATCGGTATGAGCCGGACTGGCGGCTTAAAACTGACAATGCTACCTTGTTATGACTTGTCTTTTGCAGGAATCTTGAAATGCTGCTGAGTCTAACGTGTCGGACCTGAAAAAGAGTCTGGCACTGCAACAAAAAGGCCGAGCAGAAGCAGACGCCAAGTATCAGATCGCTTTGACTGAGCTGGATGTAATCAAGGCCGAGCTCAAAACACTCCAGAAATCTGCTAAAACAAACCAAGCCGCCCTGACCAAACGCGCAGAAGACGCAGAGGGCCATCTAAAATCGGTGACTGAGGAGTTGAACAATCTGAAAAGCCAGATAAACCGGATGATTGGAGCCGTCTTTGGTAAGTGTTGTTAACCATTCATATTCATTGCCAAAGAATGTTTAAGAATCCTTCCAGGCAGCTTATAAGACTTGACTTGCTTGTAGGTGAACGGAGCCGCCAACTTTTAGTTGATAGTCTGTTAAAGCTGAAGGCCTTGTACTCACTTTCTGAACAGCTGTATGCCGGATCACTTTTCACCATTAAAGCTGTTATGACTGAGAAGGGTGTGCCAAAGTTTATGAAGGGCGTGCTAGAAGTCCTCTCCACCATCCCGAAGCAAATAGAAGAACTGAAGAGATCAGCCGCCCGCAAGGGCGCAATGGCTGCTTTGAGCCGGTCACTAGCTTATGCACCCGAGCTTAACCCGGCCGAGATGATGGATGGCTTTCCTCAGCTGAAGGATGACGGCTCACAGTTTACGCAACATGACTATGCCCGCTGTATGAAGGCATCCCTAATTTTGGCAAGCCGGCTGGCCGGAGAAACTGACCTGTCGTCATATTGATGTCTACTACGCAACCTTGTTCTTGTAGACTCGCGTTGGGCCTCCAAGCGCAGAGTTTTGTAGGACAGTAGCAAATTTCCCTCAAGTGGATGACCTAAGGTTTATCAAACCGTGGGAGGCATAGGATGAAGATGGTCTCTCTCAAACAACCCTGCAACCAAATAACAAAGAGTCTCTTGTGTCCCCAACACACCCAATACAATGGTAAATTGTATAGGTGCACTAGTTCGGCAAAGAGATGGTGATACAAGTGTAATATGGATAGTAGATGTAGGTTTTTGAAATCTGAAAATATAAAAACAACAATATAGCAAGTAACAAAAGTGAGCAAAAACGGTATTCCAATGCTTGAAAACAAGGCCTAGGGTTCATACTTTCACTAGTGCAAGTTCTCTCAACAATACTGACATAGTTGAATCATATGTAAATCCCTCACGTGCGACAAAGAGTTCACTCCAAAATCACAAATAGCGGAGAACAAACGAAGACATTATTGTAGGGTATGAAACCACCTCAAAGTTATCTTTTCCGATCAATCGTATGAGCTATCCCTATAAGTGTCACGAACAGCCCTAGAGTTCGTACAAAAATAACACCTTAAGATACACATCAACCAAAACCCTAATGTCACCTAGATACTCCAATGTCACCACGAGTACCCATGGGCTTGATTATACGATATGCATCACACAATTTCAGATTCATCATGTTCAATCCAACACAAAGAACTTCAAAGAGTGCCCCAAAGTTTCTCCCGGAGAGTCAAGACGAAAACATGTGCCAACCCCTATGCATAGATTCCCAAGGTCACGGAACCCGTAAGTTGATCACCAAAACATACATCAAGTGGATCAATAGAACATCCCATTGTCACCACGGATATCCCATCGCAAGACCTACATCAAGTGTTCTCAAATCCTTAAAGACTCAATCCGATAAGTAAACTTCAAAGGGAAAAATCAATTCATCACAAGAAGATAGAGAGGGGAAAACTCCATATGATTCATCTATATCAATAAAGCTCGCGATACATCAAGATCGTGCCATCTCAAGAACATGAGAGAGAGAGAGATCAAACACATAGCTACTGGTACATACCCTCAGCCCCGATGGTGAACTACTCCCTCCTCGTCATGGAGACCGCCGGGATGATGAAGATGGCCTCTGGTGATGGTTTCCCCCTCCGGCAGGGTGCCGAAACGGGCTCCCGATTGGTTTTTCGTGGCTACAGAGGCTTGCGGTGGCAGAACTCCTGATCTAGGTTTCTTTCTGGGGGTTACTGGATATATAGGGGTACTTGGCGTTGGAATCATGTCAGGGGGATCCACGAGGCGGCGACAAGCCAGGGGGGCACGCCCTAGGGGGGGCGCCCCCTAGGCTTGTGATCGCCTCGTGGCTCTTCTGGCCCACCTCCAATGCTCCCTGGGCTTCTTCTGGTCCATAAATGATCACCGTAATTTTTTATTCCGTTTGGACTCCGTTTGATATTCCTTTTCTGTAAAACTCAAAAACAAGGAAAAAACAGAAACTGGCATTGGGCTCTAGGTTAATAGGTTAGTCCCAAAAATAATATAAAATAGCATATAAATGCATATAAAACATCCAAGATGGGTAATATAATAGCATGGAACAATCAAAAATTATAGATACGTTGGAGACGTATGAAGCATCCCCAAGCTTAATTTCTGCTCGTCCTCGAGTTGGTAAATGGTAAAAACAGATTTTTTGATGTGGAATGCTACCTAACATATTTATCATTGCAATCTTCTTTATTGTGGCAAGAATGTTCAGATCCATAAGATTCAAAACAAGATTTTAATATTGACATAAAAACAATAATACTTCAAGCATACTAATAAAGCAATTATGTCTTCTCAAAATAACATGGCCAAAGAAAGTTATCCCTACAAAATCATATAGTCTGGCTACGCTCCATCTTCATCACACAAAGTATTAAATCATGCACAACCCCGGTTTTAGCCAAGCAATTGTTTCATACTTTCGTATTCTCAAACTTTTTCAACTTTCACGCAATACATGAGCGTGAGCCATGGACATAGCACTATAGGTGGAATAGAATATGCATGGTGGTTGTGGAGAAGACAAAAAGAAGGAGATAGTCTCACACCAACTAGGCGTATCAACGAGCTATGGAGATGCCCATCAATAGATATCAATGTGAGTGAGTAGGGATTGCCATGCAACGGATGCACTAGAGCTATAAGTGTATGAAAGCCCAAAAAGAAACTAAGTGGGTGTGCATCCAACTTGCTTGCTCATGAAGACCTAGGGCAATTTTGAGAAAGCCCATCATTGGAATATACAAGCCAATTTCTATAATGAAAAATTCCCACTAGTATATGAAAGTGACAATATAGGAGACTCTCTATCATGAAGATCATGGTGCTACTTTGAAGCACAAGTGTGGAAAAAGGATAGTAGCATTGCCCCTTCTCTCTTTTCTCTCATTTTTTTTATTTTTTTCATTTTTTTTCTTTTGGTGGGCATCTTTGACCTCTTTTTTTTATTTGGGCTTCTCTAGCCTCTTTTATTTTTTGTAAAGTTCGGAGACTCATCCCGACTTGTGAGGGAATCATAGTCTCCATCATCCTTTCCTCACATGGGACAATGCTCTATAATGATGATCATCACACTTTTATTTACTTACAACTCAAGAATTACAAATCGATACTTGAACAAGATATGACTCTATATGAATGCCTCCGGCGGTGTACCGAGATGTGCAATGATCTAGCGTAGCCATGAAAACATCATGCTAGCTATCTTACAATCATGCTAAGCAATATGACAATGATGGTGCGTGTCATGATAAACGGAACGGTGGAAGTTGCATGGCAATATATCTCAGAATGGCTATGGAAATGCCATAATAGGTAGGTATGGTGGCTGTTTTGAGGAAGGTGGGTTTAATGCACCGGCGAAAGTTGCGCGGTACTAGAGAGGCTAGCAAAAGTGGAAGGGTGAGAGTGCGTATAATCCATGGACTCAACATTAGTCATAAAGAACTCACATACTTATTGCAAAAGTCTATTAGTCATCGAAACATAGTACTAGACGCATGCCCCTAGGGGAAGGGTTGGTAGGAGTTAACCATCGCGTGATCCCGACCTCCACACAACGGAAGACATTCAATAAATAAATCATGCTCCGACTTCGTCACATAACGGTTCACCATACGTGCATGCTAAGGGAATCACAAACTTTAACACAAGTATTTCTACCAATCCACAATTACTCACTAGCATGTCTCTAATATCACAATCTTTATATCTCAAAACAATCATAAGGAATCAAACTTCTCATAGTATTCAATGCACTTTATATGAAAGTTTTTATTATATCTCTCTTGGATGCCCGTCATATTAGGACTAAATTCATAACCTAAGCAAATTACCATGCTGTTTAGAGACTCTCAAAATAATATAAGTGAAGCATGAGAGTTCAACAATTTCTATAAAATAAAACCACCGACGTGCTCTAAAAAGATATAAGTGAAGTACTAGAGCATACTGACAACTACTCCCCAAAAGATATAAGTGAAGATCAATGAGTAGTCAAAATTAACTATGTGAAGACTCTCCCATCTAAGAATTTCAGACCTCAAGTATTTTATTCAAACAGCAAAACAAAATAAAATGACATTCCAAGGATAGCACAACTCATGTGAAGAAGCAAAAACTTAGGTTCAACCGATACTAACCGATCGTTGACGAAGAGAGGTGGGATGCATAGCATACCCAAGCTTAAATGCTCGAGAGTTCTTGAAATATTTACTTGGGTGCCTTAGGCATCCCCAAGCTTGAGCTTTTGTATCTCGTTCAATCCTCTCATATCCCGGTTTCACCTATTCTCAAAAAACTTCATCCACACAAAACTCGAAAAGAACTCGTGAGATAGGTTAGTACACATAAGAATAAATCAACACTTCATGTACTGCCAAGACAAGTTGCACAATAATTATCAAACATCATCTACTGTTTACTATCATTTCCACAATTTATATCTACCAATATAGGCTATGGAAAGCAATCTGTCCAAACAGAATAGTCTGTAGCAATCTATGAAAACAGTGTACTTATGTAACTCAAAAAATTATGAAAATTTAGGACATGCTAAAGAATTTATATGACAACAATGTGTAAAAATTTCAGAACCTTTCCACGTTCCAGTAAAATATGAAAATTCAAACAATACAGCAAAAGTTTCTGTTTTTACACAGCACATATCAACACATGCAATGCAAGCATCCTAATGCAATTCTTGACTTTTTATTGAAAAACAAGATTATAAATAACACCTAACAGAGAATAAAAAATATATAATTACGATCGAAGCAAAGCACATATTATGTGAGGAATAAAAATATAGCTCCAAGTAAGATATACCGATAGTGTTGAAGACGAAAAGGGGGATGCCTTCCGGGGCATCCCCAAGCTTAGGCGCTTGAGTATTCCTTGGATATTACCTTGGGGCTGCCTTGGGAATCCCCAAGCTTAGGTTCTTGTAACTCCTTATTCTCCTCATATCGGTGTCTCGCCCAAAACTTGAAAACTTCAATCACACAAAACTTAACGGAACTTCGTGAGATGGGTTAGTGTAGTAAAGATAGATCATTCTCTTAGGTACTGTCAAGACAAGATTCATAATTGTTCTCACATAATACCTGATATATTCCATCATTCCCATAATTTATACCACTAAATATAAGCGATGGAAACACTAAAACAAGCAAACTATGCATGCAAAACAGAATCTGTCAAAAACAGAACAGTCTGTGAAGATCTGTAGTGTAACCATATTTCCCTGTCTCTAAAAATTCTAAAAAATTAGGACAACCTGAAGAATTTGTATATGAAGACTGTAAAATTTTTATATCATTATCACGCTCCAGTAAAAAATGAAAATTCCTGTACTGGAGTCAAAATTTTCTGTTTTGGTTCAGCATCAATTCTACTCATCTTGTGAGTCATCCCAAAGGCTTTACTTGGCACTTTATTGAAATAAAAGACACAAAACATTATTACTACAGTAGCTTAATCATGTGAACACACTAAAACAGTAGGGATAAATATTGGGTTGTCTCCCAACAAGCGCTTTTCTTTAATGCCTTTTAGCTAGGCATGATGATTTCAATGATGCTCACATAAAAGATAAGAATTGAAACATGCAAGATAGCATCATGAAGCATATGACTAGCACATTTTAGCCTAACCCACTTACTATGCATAGGGATTTTGTGAGCAAACAACTTATGGGAACAAGAATCAACTAGCATAGGAAGGTAAAACAAGCAAAACTTCAAGATTTTCAACACATAGAGAGGAAACTTGATATTATTGCAATTCCTACAAGCATATACTCCTCCCTCATAATAATTTTTAGTAGCATCATGAATTAATTGAACAATATAACCATCACATAAAGCATTCTTTTCATGATCCACAAGCATAGAAATTTTACTACTCTCCATATAAGCAATTTTCTTCTCATTCAGAATAATGGGAGTATCATATGAAACTCGAATACTAAAAATTGTTTCCACATTAAAAGAGTAATGTTCAGTAAAAGGATATTCAAAATTATGACAATAATTATCACTACTTTTTATAACATAAGTATCATCACAATAATCATCATAAGTAGCAACTTTGTTCTCATCATAGTCAATTGAAACCTCTTCCGAAACAGTGGAATCATTAATAAATAAAGTCATGACCTCTCAAAATCCACTTTTATCATTATAATAAGATTAAACACCCTCCAAAATAGTGGGATGATTATTATCTAAAGTTGACACTCTTCCAAACCCACTTTCATAAATATTGCAATCATCTTAAATAGGGGGTATGCTATCATCATAATAAATTTGCACATCAAAACTTGGGGGACTAAAAATATCATGTTCATTAAACATAGCATCCCCAAGCTTGGGACAAACATTAATTGCAGCAAATAAATTCTCAAACATGTCATTCTCATCAAACATAGCATCCCCAAGCTTGTGGCTTTGCATAACATAATCATAATCACTCTCATCATTAATAGTATGAATAGCACCAATTGTATAACAATTATTATCATCATAATTTTCTAAGTTGGTGCCAAAAAGATTTTCAAGATTATAAGGGGTATCATTATTTGGGGGAGATACCTTTTTACCTCTACTTTTTCTTCTTTTCTTCTTCTTCACCACATCATGTGTGGGTTTAATCAATTTTCCCGAGCTTCTTATTCATGAGATTGGTAGAATAGGAAGCTCCCCCTCGTCACCTGATTCATCATAAGAAAAAATAGGAAGATATTGGGAAGTCTCTTCCCCTTCATTAGTATTCTCTTCATCTTCTTTTTGTTTTCTTATCTTTAAATAATTGGCAATATAAGGATTCTCAATGCAATTTACGGCGCAATACATATAGATTTCATTTAGATCAAAATCAATCATTTTTATGAGAACCCAATCTGGAACCTCGTTAGTTTTATGTTTCATTTCTTCATAACCCAAAAATAGACTAAGTTCATTACAATGCTCAAGGGTAATGAGGTTATCACAATTTTTGGACATAATTCGATCATGAAATAATTCACATTGGAAATTAAAATGACCACTTTCATTGCAAAGTTCACAAGTAATGCGAAGAAGAAGAGGATATAACTTTTCAGCACAAATATCTAACATCTTAAGTAACCGTTTGGTTTCTAAATATTTATGCCTCTTACAAAATCTATTTTACCTTTTCTTCGGTGAGTATTCGCACTCCCAATTCACTCCACAAAAATTGACATCCTTATAGGAGACATCATTATCATGACTAGTGCAATCATCATTAGTATTATGGATATTCAAAGAATTTATAACAACATTGCAATCATGCTCATCATTCAAAGATTTAGTGCCAAACATTTTATTGACTTCTTCTTCTAACACTTTGGCACAATTTTCCTTTCCATCATTTTCACGAAAGACATTATAAAGATGAAGTATATGAGGCAACCTCAATTCCATTTTTTTGTAGTTTTATTTTATAAAACCAAACTAGTGAAAAACAAGAAACTAAAATATTTAATGGCAAGATCTAAAGATATACCTTCAAGCACTCACCTCCCCGGCAACGGCGCTAGAAAAGAGCTTGATGTCTACTATGCAACCTTCTTCTTGTAGACTCGTGTTGGGCCTCCAAGCGCAGAGTTTTGTAGGACAGTAGCAAATTTCCCTCAAGTGGATGACCTAAGGTTTATCAAACCGTGGGAGGCATAGGATGAAGATGGTCTCTCTCAAACAACCCTGCAACCAAATAACAAAGAGTCTCTTGTGTCCCCAACACACCCAATACAATGGTAAATTGTATAGGTGCACTAGTTCGGCGAAGAAATGGTGATACAAGTGTAATATGGATAGTAGATATAGGTTTTTGTAATCTGAAAATATAAAAACAGCAAGGTAGCAAGTAACAAAAGTGAGTAAAAACGGTATTGCAATGCTTGAAAACAAGTCCTAGGGTTCATACTTTCACTAGTGCAAGTTCTCTCAACAATACTGACATAGTTGAATCATATGTAAATCCCTCACGTGCGACAAAGAGTTCACTCCAAAGTCACAAATAGCGGAGAACAAACGAAGAAATTATTGTAGGGTACAAAACCACCTCAAAGTTATCTTTTCCGATCAATCGTATGAGCTATCCCTATAAGTGTCACGAACAGCCCTAGAGTTCGTACTAAAATAACACCTTAAGATACACATCAACCAAAACCCTAATGTCACCTAGATACTCCAATGTCACCACGAGTACCCATGGGCTTGATTATACGATATGCATCACACAATTTCAAATTCATCATGTTCAATCCAACACAAAGAACTTCAAAGAGTGCCCCAAAGTTTCTACCGGAGAGTCAAGACGAAAACGTGTGCCAACCCCTATGCATAGATTCCCAAGGTCACGGAACCCGCAAGTTGATGACCAAAACATACATCAAGTGGATCAATAGAACATCCCATTGTCACCACGGATATCCCATCGGAAGACATACATCAAGTGTTCTCAAATCCTTAAAGACTCAATCCGATAAGTAAACTTCAAAGGGAAAACTCAATTCATCACAAGAAGATAGAGAGGGGAAAACTCCATATGATTCATCTATATCAATAAAGCTCGCGATACATCAAGATCGTGCCATCTCAAGAACACGAGAGAGAGAGAGAGATCAAACACATAGCTACTGGTACATACCCTCAGCCCCGAGGGTAAACTACTCCCTCCTCGTCATGGAGACCGCCGGGATGATGAAGATGGCCTCCGGTCATGGTTTCCCCCTCCGGCAGGGTGCCGGAACGGGCTCTCGATTGGTTTTTCGTGGCTACAGAGGCTTGCGGCGGCGAAACTCCCGATCTAGGTTTCTTTCTGGGGGTTACTGGATATATAGGGGTACCTGGCGTTGGAATCACGTCAGGGGGATCCACGAGGCGGCGACAAGCTAGGGGGCGCGCCCTAGGGGGGCGCCCCTAGGCTTGTGATCGCCTCGTGGCTCTTCTGGCCCACCTCCAATGCTCCCTGGGCTTCTTCTGGTGCATAAATGATCATCGTAAATTTTTATTCCGTTTGGACTCCGTTTGATATTCCTTTTCTGTAAAACTCAAAAACAAGGAAAAAACAGAAACTGGCACTGGGCTCTAGGTTAATAGGTTAGTCCCAAAAATAATATAAAATAGCATATAAATGCATATAAAACATCCAAGATGGATAATATAATAGCATGGAACAATCAAAAATTATAGATACGTATCTCATATCTGGCGGCTTATTCTGAGGATAATAAGCGAGTTCGAGGGCCCACCTTTGAAGCAAAAAAGCCTGATTCCTCAATGCCGTAAGCACCTCTTCGCTCCTGATGTTGACCCATCTCCAATCATGCACGATGAAGCCCAATTTGAGGCCTTAACAAACTGCAACTGGGATGTGGACAACCTCCAGATCCGGGAGACCGAAGACCCGGCGCAGGATGATCCGGCGATGAGCAAAATGAAGAGTTGGCTTCATGTGAAGGTAACCCGGCCCTGTTAATATGCCAGGTTAGAATTTGCTGCAAAAACATTAAGTCCGCGGATTTTGGGCTCCTTGATAGCCTTGTAATAGCAGTAGAAAACATTTAACCGTCTGTTCTTGTGCCTTTGTGCACTTTTAAACTTCTTTCAGTACATACACCGCCGACTTAGCATAATTGTCTTGATATATAATCGCATGACTGCTTTGACTCGCCGGTGGGTTAAATTCCATGAGCAATGCTAAGCCGGAGCGACCCAAAAACTTAGAATCTTATCATGAAAAATACCTGCAAAAAACAAGTAATTTGCATATGTCTTGCCCTATAAGCCAGCTTTAAAAGCACAGCAGGACAAGATAGTTCTTGTTTTTGTGAAAAAAAATTGTATTGCTTCCGAAGAAGCTAGGCATAAAAGCCTGAAAACCTCGTAAGTCGGCTCTCACGTGACATAAATCCGTCGTTTAAACCTTAGCAAGTTCAGGGTCTTTAAAAGATTGGCATTGCTAAGAGTACGAACAGGCCACATAGCGGAGAGACTACAGCAGACAAGGCAAGTTTATCCTAGCTCACTGTAAGTCGGCTCTCTCGTGACAAAAGCCGCCGTTTAAACCTTGACAAGTTCAGGGTCTTTGTGCGAGAATAACTTATAAAAGTTTAGGGTCTCTGAGCAAGATTGACTGTCAAGAGTTCGGCGGGTCACATGGCGGAGTAGCAAGTTGCAAACAGGCAGGTTTAACTGGAACATGGCATATAAAGCCTGGCCAAGAGGGTATGAAAGCTAAACCCAGTGGGTTGGAAGCCCCCAAGTGACCTAATGAAGGATCAACTCCTTTGCACGAATTTTAGTGTGAGAAAATGGCAGAGGCCCCTAATCATGGGGATGCCAACTTTATTATATCATAAAAGATGGTATATACAATGACAGGAATATGTACATTGATGAGAG
Source organism: Elymus sibiricus (assembly GCA_039707655.1). Taxonomy (NCBI): domain Eukaryota; kingdom Viridiplantae; phylum Streptophyta; class Magnoliopsida; order Poales; family Poaceae; genus Elymus; species Elymus sibiricus. The sequence goes on along the minus strand of CM077665.1, from coordinate 210,057,798 downwards.
CCGGACCGGCGGCTCAAGTATAGTATGGCCAAAGGTGAGCAATATTCCACGACCTTTTAGTCTCTTCACCAGAAGTGCGTGACTTGTCACCCTCCCGTATGTCGATGAGATAATAGGAACCATTGTTGAGATTTCTGTTGATCACAAATGGTCCTTCCCAAGGAGGTGATAGCTTATGCATATCTGACTGGTCTTGAATCAACCGGAGTACTAAGTCGCCTTCTAGGAACGTTCGGGTCTTAACCCTATGGCTATGATAGCGACGCAGGTCTTGTTGGTAAATCGCAGACCGAGCTGCTGCAAGATCATGTTCTTCGTCCAAGGCATCCAAAGCATCTTGATGCGCTGCCTCATTGTCAGCTTCCAAGTAAGCCGCCACTCTGGGCGAGTCATGACGAATATCACTGGGGAGAACAGCTTCTGTGCCATAAACCAGGAAGAAAGGCGTATAGCCTGTTGACCTGTTGGGGGTGGTTCTTATGCTCCAAATAACAGAAGGTAACTCCTCCACCCAACAACCTGGTGTGCGCTCCAAAGGAACCATAAGCCGGGGTTTTATCCCTCTCAAAATTTCCTGGTTAGCACGCTCAGCTTGACCATTAGATTGTGGGTGAGCCACAGAAGATACATCAAGGCAGATATGCTCATCATCACAAAACTCCTTCATCGCCCCCTTGGATAGGTTTGTGCCATTGTCAGTAATGATACTATGAGGATAACCAAACCGGAAGATCGGCATTTTGATGAATTGAACTGATGTTGCTGCATCACACTTGCTGACCGGCTCAGCTTCAACCCACTTAGTAAACTTGTCAACCGCCACCAAGAGGTGGGTCTTCTTGTCCTTAGACCTCTTAAAAGGTCCAACCATATCAAGCCCCCAGACTGCAAACGGCCAGGTAATTGGAATCATCCGTAACTCTTGAGCCGGCACATGGGCACGTCGCCCAAATTCCTGGCACCCATCACATTTACTGACCAAGTACTCTGCATCTTTATGAGCTGTTAACCAGTAGAAACCGTGTCAAAAAGCTTTAGCCACCAAAGATTTTGACCTGGCATGATGACCACAATCGCCGGCATGGATTTCTTGCAAGATCTCATGGCCCTCATCCGGAGAAACACATCGCTGAAAGACACCAGTCACGCTGCGCTAGTGTAACTCGCCATTGACAATAGTCATGGATTTAGACCGCCTTATGATCTGCAGTGCCAGATTTTCATCTTGAGGTAACTCGCCGTGGGTCAAATACGCTAAATAAGGCAATGTCCAATCAGGGATTGCGTGGAGAGCCGCCACCAATTGTCCTTCCGGGTCAGGTATAGCCAAATCCTCCTCCGACGGTAACTTGACCGACGGGTGATGCAATACGTCCAAGAACACATTAGGCGGCACCGGCTTACACTGAGACCCAAGTCTTGACAAAGCGTCAGCCGCCTCATTCCTCCACCGATCAATATAATCCACCTAATAGCCCTTGAAATGGCTAGCAATAACATCGACCGTCTGGTGATAAGCCGCCATGCGAGGGTCCTTAGAGTCCCACGTGCCAGAGACTTGCTGAGCCACCAGGTCTGAGTCACCAAGACATCTGACCCGGCTCAAATTCATCTCCTTGGCCACATGGAGCCCATGAAGCAAAGCCTCATATTCAGCTGCATTGTTAGTACAAGGAAACATTAACCTCAAAACATAACAGAACTTGTCACCTCGCGGGGAAGTTAAAATAACTCCAGCCCCCGAGCCTTCCAATTGCCTTGAGCCGTCAAAATGAATCATCCAATATGTATTGTCCGGCTTCTCCTTAGGTGCTTGACACTCTGTCCAGTCATTGATAAAGTCCACCAGGGCTTGAGACTTTACAGCCGTCCGGGGCACATACTTCAGATTGAGAGGCCCAAGCTCAATTGCCCACTTAGCAATCCTACCAGTAGCTTCTCTGTTTTGAATGATATCTCCCAAAGGAACAGAGCTGACCACTGTGATCGGATGCCCAAGGAAATAATGCTTCAGCTTGCGATTGGCCATGAATACACCAAACACCAGTTTTTGCCAATGTGGATATCTTTGCTTGGATTCCATCAAGACCTCATTGACGTAGTAAACCGGCCGCTAGACTGGGTACTCCTTACCTGCCTCCTTGCGCTCCACCACAACTGCAGCACTGACAGCTCTGTTGTTAGCCGCCACATACAAAAGCAAAGGCTCCTTTTCCACCGGAGCAGCCAAAACGGGCGGTTCAACCAACTGCTTCTTGAGCGCCTCAAACGCCTCATTAGCTGCATCACTCCAGACGAAATCATCTGTCTTCTTCATCATCTGATACAGAGGAATAGCTTTCTCACCCAGGCGGCTTATGAATCGGCTCAGAGCGGCGATACGACCCGCCAGGCGCTGCACATCATTGATACACGCCGGCTTAGACAAGGAAGTGATAGCCTTTATCTTGTCCGGGTTAGCTTCAATGCCACGGTCGGAGACCAAGAAACCCAAGAGCTTGCCTGCAGGTACACCAAACACACACTTTGCCGGGTTAAGCATCATCTTGTAAACCCGCAGATTATCAAAAGTTTCCTTCAAATCAGTCAACAGAGTCTCCTTCTTCCTTGATTTGACCACAATATCATCTACATAAGCATGAACATTGCGCCCAATTTGACCATGAAGACAGTTCCGTACACAGCGTTGGTAAGTCGCCTGAGCACTCCTGAGTCCAAAAGGCATAGACACATAGCAGAAGGCTCTAAAAGGCATAATGAAAGACGTCTTCTCTTGGTCCTTGACTGCCATCTTGATCTGATGATAACCCGAATAGGCGTCCAGGAAACATAGACTCTCACAACCCGCCGTTGCATCAATGATCTGGTCGATACGGGGGAGAGCAAATGGATCAACCGGACACGCCTTGTTGAGATCGGTGTAATCTACACACATACGCCACGTGCAGTTCTTCTTGAGTACCAACACCGGGTTAGCTAACCACTCCGGGTGAAAAACTTCGACGATGAACCCTGCTGCCAAGAGCCGGGCCACCTCTACTCCAATAGCTTTACGCCTCTCCTCATTGAAACGACGGAGGAACTGTTTGACCGGCTTAAACTTAGGATCCACATTAAGGTGGTGCTCAGCGAATTCTCTCGGTACACCCGGCATGTCAGAAGGCTTCCATGCAAAGATGTCCCAATTCTCACGGATGAATTCGATGAGCGTGATTTCCTATTTGGGATCCATATTGGCCCCAATAGTAAATTGCTGCGATGAGTCGCCAGGAGTAAAATCCACCAGCTTGGTATCTTCTGCCACAAACTTAAGGGGCGGCTCAGATTCCATGCTGGGTTTCTTCAACGGGGTCATATCTGTCGGGTCAACATTCTCCTTATAAAATTTGAGCTCTGCCTCAGCGCAATTTGACTCTGCATATGCCGCATCGCCTTCCTCGCACTCAAGAGCAATCTTCCGATCACCATGCACTGTAATCGTTCCCTTTAATCCGGGCATCTTGAGCTGCAAGTAAACATAACAAGGCCTAGCCATGAACTTGGCATAAGCCGGCTGCCCAAATAAGGCGTGGTATGGGCTCTTGATTTTGACCACCTCAAACCATAAGGTCTCCACCCTATAGTTAAACTCATCACCAAAAGCTACCTCCAAGGAAATTTTTCCAACTGGATAAGCAGACTTTCCGGGCACCACTCCGTGAAAAACCGTCGAAGATGGTTTAAGATCCTTGTCAAGCAAGTTCATCCGGCGGAACGTGTCATAATACAGGATGTTGATGCTGCTGCCACCATCCATAAGCACCTTGGTGAACACGTAACCTCCAACTTGGGGGGCCACTACCAAAGCCAACTGCCCCGGGTTATCCACACGCGGCGGGTGATCCTCCCTGCTCCAAGTTATGTCATACTCGGACCACTTCAAGTACTGCGGGAGAGCCGGCATGACTGCATTAACTGCCCGCTTGCGCACCTTCTGATCTCGCTTGTCAAGGCTTGTCGTAAAAACATGATATTGGCCTCCATTAAGCTGTTTCGGGTTACTCTGATACTCGGACTGGTTGTTTTGTTGCAGACCTCCATTGCCAGACTGTTGATGGTGACCTCCATCGTTTCCCTGGCCTTGGTAGCCAGAACCTGAGTCGCCTGCCCCAAAGCCAGACCCAGGGGAGACGGATCCTGACCCGCCGGAAGGTCCACTGCCGCCACTCTGATGCTGGTTAATGCTGTAATTCCGGAACTCCCGCATGACCCAACAATCCTTCCAGGCATGAGTGGATGGTTTATTGGGAACACTATGTTTCGTACAGGGGGCATTTAACATCGCTTCCATATTGAAAGGTTTAGACTTGCCGAAAGGCGGTTTACCATTGCTCTTGCCCCGGTTGCCTCCAGCACTAGTGTTGGCCACCAGGTCTGACCCGCCGTCCGGGTGTTTCCGCTTACCGCCATTGCCGTTGTTATTATTTCCTCCCCCGTTCTGCTGCTGGCTCTTGCCATTGCTATTCTTCTTACCCTTAGCCGATTTCTCATCATCAGAACCGGGGTCCTTCGTATTGTCAGAGTCTGCATACTTGGTGAGAGCAGCCATGAGCTCCCCCATGTCCTGGCATGAACGTTTGAGCCGCCCAAGCTTCTGCTTCAAGGGCACAAAGTGGCAATTCTTCTCCAGAATCAGAACCGCTTGAGCCGCCGTGATATTATCAGAGGAGTGGATAATGGTGGAGACCCGCCGAACCCAATGATGGGCCGACTCATCCTCCCGCTGCACACAATGATCCAAATCCATGATCGTCATGGGCTGCTTGCACGTTCCTTGAATTTTTTTGATGAATTTTGCCTTTAACTCAGCCCAGGAATTAATGGTATTGGGTGGCAAACCCTTCAACCACGTGCGAGCCGGCCCTTCCAACATCATGATGAAATACTTTGCGCAGACTGCGTCACTGACGTCTAACATCTCCATGGCTAGTTCATAACTCTCGATCCAAGCTTCCGGAGGCAGATCGGCAGTATAATTGGGCACCTTGCGGGGACCCTTAAAATCCTTCGGCAGGCGTCCGTTCCGTAAAGCCGGCACCAGGCACGGCACTCCCACAGCCCTGGAGGTTACTCCGGCTCCCACCGAGACAGAAAGTGCTACTGTGGGTTCTTGATAAGCCGCTGCAGCTGCCGCCGCCGCCGCCTCTCGCTGCGCTCTTGCATGATCTACCAGTGCCTGGGCATCAAGAGCCGACTGATCATCTCGCGTCGGGTTCCGACGTCGCTCACTGCTGGAAATTGCAGGCGACTCTAGGCGCCGGCTATAACTGCGGCTCGGGATGGGGGTCGAGTGCACGCGACTCCGGCTATAAGCATACTTCTCCTGTTGCACCACCGCTGTCTGCAAATATCCAATGGCGTTCCGCACTTCCTCCGAATAAGGCGTCCCATCAGGGATGGGGATCATGCCAAGTCTGACCGCCGCTGCCACCATGTTCTCTGTCGGGTTAGAATAATGACCGGGCGGTGTCAGAAAAGGCTGTGGCGGGGTCTGGTTCCTGCGGGGCGGGTCTGGCTGCCGATGTTGAACCGCCGCCCTGCTCCCAGGTACTTCCGCCGTCCGGGTTATGGTCAGAGGTGCATTCCGTCCCGTCCCTGGCGTGTTGAAAAGATTCCTGGCCTCATATTGATCCGGCAGGCGGGTCTGGTGCCTCATCCGATGGACTGCATCTACGGTCTGCTGCTCCAGGTCAAGGCGAAAAGCTTCCACCCTAAGGCGCTCCGACTCAGCATCCATCTGAGCCTTTAGTGCGTTGATTTCCTCTTGGAATCCGGCCATCTGGTCCTTCAACCTCGCGATCTCCGTGTTTCGGGCTGCTTGGTTTTCGACCGTGACCTCGGTTCCCATCAGATTTGTAAGTTCGTTCATCAGATCCAGCAACACTTGAGCCGGCGGCCTGCCTGATCCAGATCCGGTCGCACCAGCGGCCGTGCTACCAGGAGGAGGTGCCGATCCTGCCATGAAGACGGCGGCACGGCTCATCGGCTCATAATATTCTGGCTCATGGTATTCTGGCTCAGGGTAGCCCTCGAAGTAGCCCCCAAGCCCGCCGTTGTGAAGCTGGTAGATCGATTCCGCCTCTCCGCCCGAGGATCCGTCCTCTGAGCAGATGAGGGTTTCCTCCCGCGACATAGAACCTTCAAGTTCCGTGCCTTGGGTGAAGCCGACGAAGACGCGCTTCCGGCCCGGGTTAACTCGGGAGGGTTGCGCGCGCCGGGCCGGCTCGACGAGGTCAGTGCGTATGTCCGGCCCGGGCCAATGAAGACGTGAATTCTGCCGAAGGGGATCCGGTACCCGTACTCAATTGAGTCGGCCTCGGGGCCCCAGCCAGCGTCGTCGATGTAGAGCTTGCCGCGGCGACTCTTGGTCATCCTACCAACGGCGTATCCCTCGATCCCTAGGAGAGAGTCCTTCGAGAACTCCACACCACCGAGCATCTGCCCCACGGTGGGCGCCAATTGTCGTGGTTTTGTCACGGCAGATGTCCTAGTGAAAGGACTTAGGTTCGAGGCCATCGCTAAGGTGGTGAGCTCGAAGGGGTTTATCGGAATCGAGAGACAAGGGTTACCCAGGTTCGGCCCCTCGGAAAGAGGTAAAAGCCTACGTCCTGCTTTGTGTTGTATTGATTGGGTACCAATTATAAGGGAGCAAGTTTGCTTGACCTAGCTATTGATGAGTTGTTTCGTGGCCTAAGCCGCCCAGGTAACCCGCCTTTATATACACAGGTCGAGACCCTGGGCTTACAAGAGTCCAGGTCGGGTCATACTTGATAACCGACCTCACCTCTAACTATACTTGCCTTGTCTAACAAGCCGCCCCCGGCGGCTGCCGCCACCGGGTTACACATTGTCTTCTGGCTCTGGGCCTCTAGGCCCATTGAACAAGCTTATTCCAAACCTTATCGCTAAGCCGCCAACCGCATGACCCGGCCCCACCTGGGCGGGTCTCACCATGGGGTTATGTCCCCAACAGGAATCATGGTGAAAAGAGTCATGGATTAATTGATAGGATGATCACAACATGACTAGAAAACTTAGCATTTAGGGACTTGGTGAAAATAACAGATTTTCACAAACATTTTTAACAAGAAGGCATATTTACAACAAGAAATATATATATGCTACAGAACTTTTCATGGCATGGAAATGTACAGCATGGTAGTTGACATAATGGACTTCATTTCATTCCACGTGAGCATGAGCAAAATATGCACAGAATCATGGCTAGCATCCATACAAAAAGGCAAGTTGAAACAAACAGATTATCAGACTTAGTGAAAATCACAGGGTGTATATGAGCATCAGTTTTAACAAGTAGGCATGTTTGATAGCGGAAATAAATATGATGCAAAACCAATTCATGGCAGCTAATGGCGCAACATGATAGTCTGCAACATGCTTACAAAACACTCCAAGTGAGCAACATCAAAGGGGCTATAGATCAATGGCTATTCACAAGACAAAACAGCAAGTTGCATAACAGTTTTCAGACTAAGAAATATTTTGACAGCTCAAATCAGCAACATTATGTAGGCATGTTTGCAAGGGGAAAATAGTAGGATAACAAGCATTTCTAGGCATGCAAAAGTTCAAGCAGCAAGTAGACATGACATACTTCAAATTACTCCATTGGCACAAGTTCAAAGGAGACATGGATTTGATGCAATCGTCAAGCAAAGTTTGCTTAAAATAACAGTTTTTAGCAGTTTATCCATGAAGCACTTTTGTATCAGAGAATTAAGAAATTATATGAACCCTAATATGCATGCAAATGCATCCATCAAGTAGACCATGACACGTAGATGATTTTTCATATATAACACATACTCATGCAATGAACAGGTTAAAAGTTTCAAGCTCCACAAAATGACTATATGTTGAAATTCGCAGACGAAAAGGACTTGGTCATTCCTAGCACTATTCATCGGATAGGCTAACTAGCGAATGATTCACACGATAGACTTCAGCGAAAGTGCGCCGAATAGATTAAACGATGAACATTCGCGGGATACCGGGCTCTCACAAGTGAGCCATTGGGCCGGAAGCGGAGTGGCCCGACGGAGGTGGGCCGAGGCCCACGGGCGATGCAGGGGCGGCGGCCCACGTGGCAGTGCATGGAGGTCATCCTCCTCCTCGCTCGTTCCCGAGCAAGAGGCAGGGCGGCGGCGATTAATGCCGGTAGTGGGGCAACGCCAGGGGCACGCATGCGGGGGGAGAAGGCCGTGGATGACCGGATCCGGTCGATCTCAACCCATTCCAGCCAGATCTGCGGTGGGAGGGAAATCGGCGAGTGGCGCGTCCATGGCGTCCTGCTAGGAGAGAGACAGAGGAGGGTGAGGAGAGGAGAAAGAGGGAAGGAGAAAGGAGGAGAAGAGAGGACGCATGGTGCGGGCCTGCTCGGGCGGTGTTGGCGGTGCTCCAGCGAGCGGCGCGGGGGAGTGTGGTGAGGGGGCTCGATCTCGGGGATCTGCGGGCTTCTCCTTGCACATGGGGCGCCGGCGGCGCTTGCGGGCCGCGGTGGTGGGGAAACGAGCCCTCGCGGGCCTGATTCGGGCCCCGCGGGCCTGGTGCGGGAGGAGAGAGACAACGGCGGCCGGGTGGCAAATGGACATTGGTGGCACACGGAAATAGAGGCGTGGGGGTAGGGTTTTCCCAAATAGGAGGGCTAGGCCTTTCGTTTATTGCAGGATTGGCTAGGGTTAGGGGTTTTTATCCGAATTTGGACCATTCGATCGCAATCGGACGGCTCCGATCGGAGGGGGCTAGGCTGGGCTAGGTGGGCTGTGTAGGAGGCATTGGGCTGAGAAGAGAGAGAGGTTTTCGGCCCATGACAGTTTTGACCGAAAACATCTCCGATTTACCGGTTATAGTGTCGCTATATGTTTAACGGTTCAGGTATCAAACGGACTCCGAATGCGACGAAATTTGGCAGGCGGTCTACCTACAATATAACAAGACCGCACGTCAACTTTCAACCCATTCCGAGAATATTTTATACACACATGAAAAACAATATTTTAATTATGCCGCAGGCGCATGCGGGTGTGTTTGGTCTCGAAACGGTCATCAATGAGAACGGGGAGAACCGAAAACTATGAACGGATGCAAGTTTTGAAAAATGACGGCAACGGAGCATCGATGCTATACAGATGATGCGAATGATGCGATGATGAATGCGACAACCAAATAAAGCACACAGCAAAACTCGACATAAATGGAAGGCATCTGGAGCGTTGGTCTCGGGCTGTTACAACTTCATATTGGATTGCCCTCTCTGGGAAGCTAAGATTCATGCCAGTGGTAGATTTGATTAGGGAAACAACAACCATGGCAAAGGAAAGAGCAAGAACTATGATTCAGATGACAAGAATAAAACCAAGAAATTCTTCAAGAAGAAGGATAACTCCTCCTCCAAGTTCTCGTCAAGATCTTCTTCACGCAATCCTTCCAAGTCTTCGTCCAACCGCAGGAATACTTCTCGCAAGGCCAAGGCATACATTGGCAAGGAAATGGACTTGGATGAGTAAGCATCATCAAACTCCAAAAAGAAGCTGCTCCGATGATGATTCGGACTCAGGCATGGCTGGCAAGCATGTGCCTCTACTCCAGCGTCAAACTTCTTCGGGGGTCATTCAAGTGCCGTTGAATTACCTACTTACTACTTTATGTCCAAAGCAACGAGAGAAAAGGTATCCTCCAAACATCACAAAGTTTACACCAGTGATCAATTTTCTTCTACTAAGGATGTCCATGCGAAACTGCTCAACATTGCTAAGAAGCAACAACACTCTCTTGAGAAAATTGAGAAAACCCTAAGGAAATCCGAAGGGTTGTTGGTTGAGGAGATGGAGAAAAATAGTCGCTGATAGACAAGCATTCTAGTCATGAGTCTCGAATGGTAGAACTGACCATACATCACCATCTATCTCATCCGGTCATGAAAATTTGAGTTATGATTACATGTAAAGGAAATTAGAGCTCGAATGGCTAAGAGAGGCTCATGATGATTTGATCAGAGAAAATTCTCTTCTCACCCAACAACTCAAGGAGAAACCTGAGATGTTCATTCCATCTTGCTTAAAATGTCTTGAACGTAGTAACAATGAATCTAATAATGAATGCTCTAATGTTGATAAAGATACTTCCTCGAACGATATGAATGATGACCCCTCTTCCAAGGAAAATGTATCTCTGCTTGATGAGAATGCTAGGTTGAAGGACCTCCTTCAGACTGGGATGCTGAAAATCCTCAAAGGGCATCAAACCCTTTGTGATGTGTTGAAGAAATCCATTCTTGACAAAAACCGCAGAAAAGAATGTGTTGGTTTCGAAAGGAAACTAAATGAGAATGGAACCTCTTGAACGCCTGATCGATACCCTCGCACTGTGTGGGTTCCTACTAAGAGCAAAGTGCTCGACCCTGCATTACTTTCGGGATATGAATCCCCCATTTCTAATTATGCTCAAGATGATTCTCTCAACAACTACAAGTTGTTCAAGAACCAACGCGGTGAAGCTTTTGCTCGCTATATTGGACCAAACAACAGAAATGGTTCCCCAAAGAACCATTTGAGTTGCAAAGGAAACTATTGAGGTATTTCTATTACTTCTCCACTGACCATGCGGGCAGAAAATGCTCGATATGTCCTTAAGAAAGGGTGACAAGATGAGTATATGCATGCCTAATCTAACATTACGCTCACTCATATGGAAATAACTTTAATGCATACTCCTTTGATTATGCTCACTCTCCTTCGAGAAACAACTCTCATGGTTCTGTCGGTTCTGAATCCAACATATCTCGTAGTAGGGCTCCTAAGCTAGGTGTCTTGGAGCGATGGTAACAAGGACACAGGATTTACCCAAGTCCGGGTTCTCTCGAGGAGATAATACCCTACGTCCTACTTTTTATTGTATTCATATGGGGGATAGTACAGAGTACAAGTATCTTCCCATCACCGGTCTTCAAGTTGGGGACGCTCCTCGGATCTTCCGAACAGTTCTTTGTCTTCGGTCGTCAGTCTTGAAAACTGGTTCAACAAATCTTCCCATCTTCGATCTTGAGGATCGCCGAGCTGAATCTGAAGAGTTCACACGTCGGGCATCCGAGGAGCCCTTTAACTTTTTGGCCTTTATCGATGCCTTGTTATTTTTTATGCCACACCTCGGGTTTGAAGTGTTTCCCGTGCGGCGGTGTCCTCTTGCGTCCGAGCTTGAACGTCGAACTGCATTCGAGGTGTCTTTTTGCAGCCGAGCTCCAACGTTGGTCGGCATCTGAGGTGTCATACACTACCTCGGTCTCTGAAAATTCGAAGGAGTTCATCCGAGCTTAAATGCCGGAATAGTCTTTTATGGAGCCAGCCATTCGCATCCGAGCTTTATGCCGGACTGCTTCCGAGGTGGTGCACCACCTCGGTCTTGGGCTGTTTTTTGCGGAATTTATTTCCGATCGCCGCAATTTATTTACTACCGAGATGTATAGCTAGTAGCCCTCAAGGTGTGTGTCGGTCTAAACCCGAGATGCACCCGAAGGAAAAAAATAAAACCACTGAGCCCAGAAGCCCCTGGAGACTCAGGTCAATTCTGGAAATCAGCCTGAGGATCAATTCTTTGCTCGACAATATATTTTTAGGAGTAAAGACGCGGAGTGCGGTAGTCCCCGAGACTCAGGTTGGGTGCGGCCGACCCACCTGAGGATCGAATCTCCTCGAAAACCGTATTGCACTTTGAATTTGCTGCATTGAATAGGCAATGCAGTAGCCCCCGAGCCTTAATTTGGGCATGGGTGGTCGAATTAAGGATCGATATTTGTTTGACACAAACTTGGTTACATTTGACACAATTTATGTGTAATGATTCTATGTATCCAAGTACTTTACATCATTAATACTTGGATCCGCATTGTCCAAGACTTTGTTGACCGACCATCGGCTTCAACCTCCTTGGCCAATAGTCGAGGAGTGTTTGTCCTACTTTATAAAGCCTTTATAAGGGCAAAGATTTACGGCAAACAAGGCAATCCGGCCATACGATTTTATAAACAAAGGTACGCAGAGAGATATGTTATATTACTATTTAACATAAGAAACATCTTCTGGCAAAAATAGTTCATTTATAAGTTCCTTTTCCCAGGATATCATGTTGACCATGATCGTCAAGCCTCAACTCCGATCAATGTGGGAGGAAAATATTGAGGATTTAGTTTGGGGGATGTTCCCGAACTCTATGGTCTTTAATGAACAAAATTTTCACTTATGTCGTTGCCGACGAATTATATTCTTAAGATGGCTAGCTTTCAGCTTTACCCAGTCTGAGGTACTAACCCGGATGACCCGGAAGTAAAAATCATGGAGGTGCTCCCTTTACCCCCTAGCCGAACAATCGGGAACGTAGGGGGTAAGCACAGGAGCCAGGCAACCCGGCTTAACCAAAATATTAAGTCAAATTGATGCATATTTATGGCTTTATAACATTATTACGGAAGACAGCGCTCGTATATTGAATACAAACGCTGATAATATGTTGGGCTCTCGAGGTGTCAGATCTAATCATGCCGAGGTGCCCCAAGGAGCCCTTGGTATGGTTTATTTTGACTCCGTTGCGGCTGTTTATAATCTGAAAGTGGCCCATCGTCGACTTCCACCACTTTGTAGATACTACGCAGGGTGTTTCCGTACTAACAAGACAACCCTAAGCCGATGTCTCGGTGCCCCGAGGCGGTTGTGTTAGTGGAAACGAGGCAATCAGATATTCAGGCTTTATAACTTTCACTTAGTCATAGGAGCATGTGTTTGGGGGAAACTTAATAGCCCTCGGTATACGTCGACTCCTCGGATCACTCGAGGTCGAACCACCCACAACTTGGCCTTTTCAATAAAGAGAGGCCCTTCGTTTTACTCGGATAACCTCAATGGGTTATATTTGGTTTAACAGCGCCTGCGGTTCGCTGACCGATTTATGCTTGTTGTGACAGTCAGCTTTCAGCTTTCTCCAACTAAGGCGCCTAACCAGTTAAACCGGAAGTTACAATCGCAATGGTTCTCCCTTTACCCTTAGTCGTACAAAGCAAAAACGTAACGGGTAAGCACAGGAGTTGGGCAATCCAACTATTGACCAAAGACACAACTCGAAATCAATGCATATAAGTGCAAAATGTTGAGGATGTTTTGCCGAGGACTCCATGGAGTACCTCGGCTTTTGGTGGGTTCGGTGCTAGTCGCAGCCCCCCGTTAATATTGCCGATACTTGAAATGTGCCTGGCGTTGTACTGCGAGAGTTATGCTCAGAAAAAACAAAAAACTTATGCAAAAACTTTATGTTTAAATAGAATCAAGTTTTTATTGTGCCAACCCGAAATTGGTCTTAAAATTAATATGTGCTTCAGTCGTGCTTTAACATGATATATCTGATCGTGTATGCTCAATTCTTTTTTCCTTTTGAATGGATTGATATATGGAAGGCCATCTATTTTAATGAATTTATATGTTGCTTGCTGCCTTTTTTCATTAGATATATCCTCAATGGTAAGGCAAAGCATATAAACCTCAATATTATGCAGCTGATCACAACATATTGCTACTGGAATGAAATTGTCTATTCTAAAGTGTTCTACACAAAGGCTATCATCTGCACTTCGTTTATTTTAATTTCTCACCAAAATTACTTTATTAGTAGTGAAGGAAATCACGTAATTTATTCTTCACCAAAAATACTATCATCCTCCAAATTTAGATGGCGATCAATGCACATGTCTGGTAGGAATCAGGGAATCAATAAACAGTCCATGTAGTTAATCTAGAAGAGTCTAGAAGAGTTGCTGCTATATATGTGTTGTGAATCCGCCCATGTAGTTAATCTGTTGTTCTTTGTTTTTTCTTAGTTTAAGCCCCTGCGATGCTCTTAATTTTTCAACTGTCTTTAGTTCAAGATTTAGTGAACATGTCAACATGCATGCATGGTGATCTTTACAACTTATCTTTTTTTTATGTGGGACTTCTTCAAAGATAATAAATTAGTAATAAATAATGTGCAGTATTCATATTTCTCTTCTTATCACTATATTTTTCTTCTTCTTCTTCTAACTTTCTTAATTACTCCCATTTTTGCAGATTTGATTCACTTCATGGAAGCTGGCATTGATGGACTGCTAGTGTTTAGTTTTTTTTCATTTGTATTGACGAACAATGTGAAACTTATGTGTGTATATATGGATGAACTATGCGAAACTATGTATTGTGCTAGCCTATGTGTTCTCTAGCTTGTTAAATATTTCACGATGATGTTGGAAATATATGTGTTGTGAAATATATGGGCTGAAGATGTTTGAAACTATATATATCATATATGTGCTGTGAAAATGCAGGGAAATAAAAGAAAACAGACAAAAAAGGGGCAATACAAGCTCTTTGCCATCTGCCAGCAGATGGCAAAGCTCTTTTCCATCTGCTAGCAGACGGCAAAGCTGCCACGTGGCAGCAGCCTGTGCAACCTGGGAGCATCAGGTCTGACCCTTTGCCGTCTGCTGGCAGATGGCAAAGGGCTTGGGGTAGGCAGATGACAAAGGGCTAGGGCAAGCAGATGGCCAAGGGCTAGGGGCAGGCAGATGGCAAAGGGCTAGGGGCAGGCAGATGGCAAACTTTGCCGTCAGCTGGCGGACGGCAAAGTATGCCGTTAGCCACCTAACGGGGCTAACAGCCATACGTTGCCGTCCACGTCCTTTGCCGTCTGCCAGCTGATGGCAAAGATTCTTTGTCGTCCGCTGTGGCCTGGCAGATGGCAAAGAGTCGCATTGCCGGCACTAGCAGTGCCGAAACTGTTGCCATCTGCCAGCGGACGGCAAAGACCTTTGCCATCCGTGGAATGGTCCTTTGCCATCTGCCATGGCAGATGGCAAAGAACCCGATTCCTGTAGTGCTTTGGCTTCAACCTCCATATCCCGAAGGCGGAGTTTTTCTCCAAGGCCTGTTTAGCGAACTAAATTCGAGCGGCTTTAGAAAGAAACCAGGCTATCTCACTATTGACCACACACTAGTGTCGGAAGAAGGAGTAGTAGAAAAAGACTTTGCAACAACCAAGAAGAAAACACATTTATTATAAAATGGCTCATATAAATTTAAGAGCCCCCGGTTAAACTGGATAAAGATTTTTTTAACAAACAAAGTTTTTAACAAACAATTTTTTTGTTTAAAAAAATATAATGTTTGGTTGAACTGAACAAAAAGTAAAATTTCAAAGAGAGCTGAGCATGAAAATGACTTAGTTGGTTAATGTGCTCGGTGTTGATGGCGCGGTTCGAGCTACGGCGGGACAAGGTCCCAGCCCCTAAGCCGGTCACGAGGTAGCCGACGAAGAGCTCAGCTTGATGAAGTGACAACACAACACTTTCGAAGGGCCGAGGCAAAACCCCCCGTCCAGCCAAGGAGACAGAGTAGTTCGACAGCGTGACGGCGAACCCCACGTCAGTCGACCATGTTGAAGACGTAATTTTGTTGATGGAGGCGGGACGACGATGTCGGCACGCCGAGGTGACCGCATGATGCAGTCGAAGTCAATTACCTTTGCATACAATATAGTGCAAGCCAAGAGTAATAACAAATAAGGATAATAAAGAAATGCTTCTACTTAGTTAATTTAAGTGAAGTGAAGATTAAGAAAAATATGGTCTGAGTGTCGTGGTCGGTCCGGCGGAGTGGCAACGCGAAGATGCCGGCAGAGGGACGCGCGCTGAGATGGCAACGTGGTATAGTCAAGGTCGATTATCTGCATGCATGAAGTAGCACACGCCAGGTAATAATAATAAAAACAAACACATAAGAATTCTTTACAAAATTACTTATGTGAAATAAATTATTAAACGAGACGTGGCCTGGCGCGAGGCCGATGTCAACACAGAGCGTTAGGGCGATGCGATGACGAAATCTGAATTAGCAATGTCACCCAAGTTACGGACACGAAGTGCGCGGGCAGCGACAACATATTGGATCGCCCTGAAATGGTGACCGCAACATAGACCGGATTCAAAACCTGAAACATAAAAAATCGCTGACGAGCAAACAATACTCACTGGAATATTATTAATACCTACATCGTGAATAACTAGAACAATTGCACCTGATGATTTATCCGGTGACGTTTAAACTGATGCAGGCGAGACGATTAATGGTCGGGCTTCGACAAGGGACGTCATGGCTGGATCGCCTCAAGACTGCATCCGGACCGACCAATATATGGAACGGCCGATCTGCGGATAAAAAATGCTGCACCAACTAGTAATTTAGGTCAAACCATATGATGCATGCCTTGTAGTTCGTGCACCAATTAGTACTCATTAGACTGGTAGTGCTAGCACTTGAACCAATCTTCACGAGAGGAGACTAGCCATCTCATCTGCCTGGGATCCCTTCTCAATCGATTAGCACGAAACAACGTGATGCGGTCCAGTCCTGCGCCCTGCTCCACTGATCGCTAGCGCTTTGGCTGGGCCCTTTGTCGTCCATACGCATGCTTCCATCAGTCGCGTCGCT
The DNA here is from genome assembly GCA_039707655.1 of Elymus sibiricus. NCBI lineage: Eukaryota > Viridiplantae > Streptophyta > Magnoliopsida > Poales > Poaceae > Elymus > Elymus sibiricus. The sequence goes on along the minus strand of CM077665.1, from coordinate 210,041,236 downwards.
ACATTACGCTGCCGCCGTATAACCAATATTTGTATATAAAGAATCAATCTAGGCGAGGTGTCCTCGGACAGCCGCACGCCACCGACCTCAACCTGTTACCTTTGATTCTTTCTGTTTTGATCTAGAATACACCTGCGAATAAAATTACACAGGCCGGTCGAAAATAATTTACCAAGTAATTGACATACATGGAACAGATCTAACTGAAAAAATATCACCTGATCTTTCCATCAATCCGTGACGATCGCCCAGCAGGCTCTTAATGAAAGCACCAATGTCGGTTCTAAATCCGGCATATCTCGTAGTAGGGGTCCTAAGCTAGGCGTCTTGGAGTGATGGTAACATGGACACGTGATTTACCCAGGTTCGGGCTCTCTCGAGGAGATAATACCCTACGTCCTGCTTTTTATTGTATTCATATGGGGGATAGTACAGAGTACAAGTATCTACCACGAGATTGTTGTAATGAATATGAGATTGTCTATTGACTAGCCTGGCCTTGACTTATATAATGCACCAGAGGCCTAGGGTTTAGAGGAGTCCTTGCCTTGTGCGCCAAGTCTTGTGGAGTCTTCCTTGTATGCATCATGGGCCGCCTGAAGTGGCCCATTAGTAAACCGCCATGGGGGTCCCCATCCCGACCCACCTGGTCGGGAGACGACTTGGTGAGTACCCCCTAGTCCAGAACACCGTCAGTTACCGAAATAAATCCTATCCTACTCGCTCATATGTTTTGAAGCCACATGCAAAGATGCGGGTGGTTAAGAATGCCTAATTCTTCTGTAGGACTATGTCTCCGGGTGTACTGAATGGATTATGGATAGTGGTTGCACTAGTCACATGACCAAAGACAAGTAGTTGTTTGTCGACCCCAACTTAACTTGTTCACCATTGAAGTGTATTACTTTTAGCGATAACAACAAAGGAAAGGTAATTGGGTTAGGTAAAGTTGTCATATCCCGAGATAATACCATTGATGATGTTTTACTTGTCCAGTCCCTTGGATTCAATCTTATGTCAATTGGCAAGCTATGTGATCTAGGCATGCTAGTATTATTTTGAAAGCCCATATGCTTCCTTTGAGGTTTTGATAATTCATGACAATATACATTGTCGCTTGGACTAATAGTTTTACCTAGTTTATTTCAGACAAAGTCCACAAAGAGAAATGGCTGAGAAATATGAGGACAATCCCGAAGGGAAGAAAAGGAAGGAAAGGAATAGGATTGGCAAGGCATCAAGCTTCAAGACTCTACATTTTGCATTTTGTGAGAAATCACATGTGAGTCCATACGAAAGCCAATACTATTAAAAGGGGATGAGGTATTTATGATGATCTGGTTGCTCAAGTGCTTAGAGTTAGCCACCAAAAACCCTCCTAAATTCTCCCACAAATATATTCTGTCCAAACCCTAAAGTCTAAATTTGGTGCCACCAATTTACACACTCGGCTCTACTGAGTTTTCCTTAGACAGAATCCAGAGCCAAACCCTAGCCACTCGGTTACACCAAGTTCCATTTAGGTGTAACCGAAAATAGTGACCAACCTTCGGGTATCCATTTACTAAAGATCGGAATTTTGGAGTTTTGTGGTGGTGCCACCGAAGCGAGGAACTGCCTAGGCCAGCCAAAATCGGACTCACCGAGATTTATATATCGGTCTCACCGAAACACCAAAAGTTGCAAACTTTTGCACTAGTCGGTGTAACCGAGATTTATCTTCGATTCCACCGAGTTGGGCAATAATGTTGTAACGGTTGGATTTTTGGAGAAGCCTATATATACCCCTCCACCTCCCTCTCATTCACAGAAAGAGCACTCAGAACAAGCTAACACTTGCCCCATCCATTTTCTGAGAGAGAACCACCTACTCATGTGTTGAGATCAAGATCTTCCACTCCAACCATATGAATCTTGATTTCTAGCCTCTCCAAGTTGCTTTCCATCCAATCAATCTCTTCTACCAAGCCAAATCTGTGAGAGAGTGATTGAGCGTTGAGGAGACTATCTTTTGAAGCAAAAGAGCAAGGAGTTCATCATCCATACCACATCTATTACCTTTTGGAGAGTGGTGTCACCTAGATTGGTTAGGTGTTGCTTGGGAGCCTCCGACTTCGTGTGGAGTTGAACCAAGAAGTTTGTACATGCAAGGAGATCGCCTACTTCGTGAAGATCTACCCCCAGTGAGACTAGTCCTTCATGGACGTAAGACGTGATGGAATAGACGAGGTTGCTACTTTGTGGAACCTTTGTGGGTGGAGCCCTCCGTGGACTCGCATGACCGTTACCCTCTGTGGGTTGAAATCTCCATCAATGTGGACGTACGATAGCAGCACCTATCGGAACCATGGGAAAAATCTTCGAATCCCTATTGCGTTTGATCTTCCTTTCTCCACTCTTACTTACATGTGCATGTCTTTACTTTCCGCTGCTATACTCGTTGACTTGCATGTGTAGGGTGTGCTAGACTTGATAGAATTGTTAAAACTTGCCAACCAATAAAATTGGGAAAAGGTTAGGTTTTTATTTCGCCAAGTAGTCTATTCACCCCCCTCTAGACGTCCCTTCTTGATCCCACATATTTCCATCAGTAAATGCATAATATTTATGGCCTCTTACAATTCCTTCGTATTCGGGGGAAATAGAAAGGGTGGTCTGTATATTGTGGATTTCTCTAAAGGTCCCTCAGTCCAAACTTGTTTGCTTGCAAAAGCAACCAAAGGATGGTTGTGACACCGAAGACTTGGTCATGCAAGTATGAGGAATTTGCAGACTCTTGTGAAGAAGAATCATCTTCGTCGTATTCCTGATGTGAAATTCGACACGGACCGTCTCTGTGGTGCCTGTGAGGCCAAGAAATTAGCCAAGAAGCATCACCCTTTGAAAACTATCATGACCACAACAAGACCTCTGGAAATTCTTCATATGGATTTATTCGGGCCACAAAACTATGAATTTTCGGTGGCAGTCATTATGGTGTGGTTATTGTTGATGATTTCTCTCATTACACTTGGGTATTCTTTCTCGAAGACAAAACTTGCACCCAAGACATCTTCAAAAGATTTGCCAAGAAGGCCCAGAATGAATATAATGTTCCAATCAAGCATGTGAGAAGTGATAATGGCACTAAGTTCAAAAATACTCATATAGAAGATTTTCTCGATGAAAATGCTATTACTCATGAGTTCTCTGCCGCATACACCCCTCGGCAGAATGGAGTTGTTGAGCGAAAGAATATAACTTTCATCAAAATGGCAAGAACAATGTTCAGTGAGTACAAAACTCCCATTCGCTTCTGGGTTGATGTTATTAACACTACATGCCATGTTATCAATCCTGTTTATCTGCACAAGTTCCTTAAGAAAACTTCATATGAGCTTTATCACTGGCAAGAAAACAAATGTTTCATACTTGCGTGTTTTCGGTGCACCATGCTATATTCGTGATATGAATCACAGTTCTAAGTTTGCACCAAAGGAACATGAAGCATTTCTTCTTGGTTATGGATCGAGCTTGCATACTTATCGTGTCTATAACTCTCTCCATGGGAAATGTATAGAATGGTAAAGGTGCGATTCGATGAATCTAACGGCTCTCAAAAGGAGCACGTGCCAAATGTGATAGATGAACCCCCAATTTCGGATGCCATTCGGCAAATGGCTATTGGCGACATCAGACCTGTCGAAGGGAATGCTCCTGAATCTTCCAATGAAGATGGCCCTGGCAGTTCGAAGAAGAACTCGTCAAGCTACTGTCGATGGAAAAGCTACTCCAAATGCACCTGGAAATCAAAATGTCGAACCTAATGGCAATGCTGATGAAAATGGCAATGGCGATGCTAATGCCGAAGAAAATGAAAATGATCATCCTCATGGAAAACCTCTTCCTCAAGTGGCAAATCGAGTTCACCCTATATTGATTCTCGAAGACCTCAAGAATCCAGGTTATTGACCCACAACTTGTTCTCGCACTCGTTTGGCTAACTATTGTGGCAGTTTCACTTTCATCTCATTGATAGAACCTAATAAGTATGAGGAAGCCAGGAATTATCCCGATTGGATGAATGCCATGCAAGAGGAGTTGGTGCAATTCGAACTAAATGATGTGTGGGAATTGGTCAATCAACCAAATCCTAAGAAGCACAATATCATCGGCACCAAGTGGATTTTCCTAAACAGGCAAGATGAAAATGACATTGTTGTGAGAAACAAAGCGTGTCTTGTTGCTCAAGGGTATACACAGCTAGAAGGTATTGATTTCAGTGAAACATATGCTCCTATCGCTTGCCTTTAGGCAATTCGCATTCTCCTCGCTTATGCAAATTTCAATGATATCTTGCTTTATCAAATGGTTGTGAAAGTGCCTTCCTCAATGGTGAAATTGAGGAAGAAGTTTATGTTACACGGCCACCTGGCTTTTAAAATCCTCAGTTTCCTAACAACGTTTTCAAGTTGAAAAAGACTCTCTATGGGCTGAAGCAAGCTCCTCGAGCCTGGTACAATACCTTGAAAAGGTTTTTGCTCGACAAAGGATTCAAGCCAGGGTCCACTGATTCCACTCTATTCACCCTGCTGTTGATGGTGATCTTTTCGTTTGTCAAATTTATGTGGATGATATTATCTTTGGTTGTACTAACAATGTTTGCAGCATGGAATTCGGGTGAATGATGTCTGAGAAATATCAAATGTCTATGATGGGTGAAGTCAACTTCTTTCTCGGACTACAAATTCGTCAATAGGAAAACGGAATTTTTATCTCTCAAGAGAAGTACTTGAGGGATTTTCTAAAGAAGTTCTAAATGCAAGACTGCAATCACAAGGGCTACAAAACACATATGCACACGAATGGTCAGCTTGATGCAGATGTGTACGATAAAGATTATGATCAGAAAGCTTAACGTTCGATGATTGGTTCTTTACTCTATCTATGTGCATCCAGACCTGACATTATGTTGAGTGTTTGTATGTGTGACCGTTTCCAAGCTGCATCGAAAGAATCGCATCACCAAGCGGTCAAGCGTATTCTTAGATATTTGGCTCACACCCCCACCTTAGGTTTATGGTATCCTAAGGGAGCACAGTTTGATCTCATTGGCTATTCAGACTCATATTATGCAGGTGACCATGCTGATAGGAAATCTACCTCGGAGACATGCCATTTCCTCGGTAGATCTTTGGTTTGTTGGTCATCATGGAAGCAGAACTATGTTTCATTATCTACGGCCGAGGCCAAATATATTGATGCTGGCGCCTGTTGCACTCAGTTACTATGGATTGCGCAGATACTAAATGATTATCGCATCAAGGTCAAGAAGATTCGTCTATTGTGCGACAATGAGAGTGCGATCAAAAGTGCACACAATCCAGTGCAACACTCTCGCACCAAGCATATGGAGATCAGGCACCATTTCCTTCGCAATCATGTTGCTCGAGAGGATATTGTTATCAGTCATGTCAAGACCGAAGAAAATATGGCCGATATCTTCACCAAGCCTCTCGATGAGAAAAGATTTTCTGTGTTACAGTGAGCTAAATATCCTAGATTCCGCAAACATGCAGTAAGCTGGACTCGACGCCCATGCCAGCACTTACACATCTTTGAAGGAATAGGTGCATAACACTTGAAGAATTTGAAAATTTCGACGAAGTGAAATTTTCTTGCGGAGAGTGAATACATTAACGAACAACTAGACTAACCGGGTGCCACGATAATTGTGCGCCGCTTGGGGTCATACAGTTCTTATACGGTGGGTAATGCCACCACAATTTTTCCTCGTCTTATTTGTCGTTCATTCGTAAGAAAACTGATTTTGTCCGAATGCATTTCACTCATTGCTTCTCGTTCGAGTGTTTGTGTTTTTCTGCCTGGGTGAAATGCCTAGGACCATGTGTTTTTCCCTCTTATCTATTTCTCCAAGTCTATGATGATCCGTTATGAATGCACAACTTCATCAGGTTTCGAATTTTTATCTGGTGTCCTTGTCCACGATAAAAGTCTCGGAACCGAACATTATCCACTTTGGCGAAAGTTGTCCAAAATTTGGGGTCTCCCGCCCAAGTGAGGACCACATCTTTGATGACAGTTTACCACATGCTCTCCAGCAACCACCTTTTCATTTGGTCTGTTGAATTGCGAAAGGCCTCACATGGTGACCGTCCGATCTGATCCTTCCGGTGTGGTTTCTCTCCCATGCATGTATATACTGCTCCGCCCAGTCCTTCTTCCCATTTGTCTCGCCGTACCGCCAACTCCACTTTCCGAAACCTTTTTCTAGAATTCCACTTCGAGCTCGACGATGACGCCCCTCTTCGCTGCTTGACTGTTGGAAAGAGGTCGCCAAAGTTCTCCTTCATCACCGCATATCATCTCTTTCTCTGCGCCGCCGTAGTCGATGCACATCACCAAGTTAGGGTATGTCTAGTGAGAACTCTCTCTTCCTTCCATCTCGTTCGAGTTCGTCTGTGGTAAATAATGAAAGTTTTCACCGTAATTTCTAGATCTATTTGGGTTAGGTAACTTTGATGGATGCGGTTTGCAGTTGTCCCTCACATCTAACGTTTTTAGATCTAGGGTTCATGTTGTACCTCATATGAATGTAATGGTATATACATTATCTAGTATTTTCCTTCGAACCTACTAGTTCATTCTATCTCATTTCCTTCGTCTGAAACATTGCTCAAATTCCACATCTAGTTCTTCTTCAAAAACATTTTCGCTCAAAAGACTTGTTGTGTGCATTCGTAACCCTGTCCCCATTTTCCCTCGCATCTGTCTTATTCACAGCAACATGCAGTCAGTTGAGGATTCTGGTCAACCCGTGGGCAGAACTGATCACACACACATATGAGGTATTGGGCACATCGGATGAGTCCAAGCCTCTGAATGCAATGGGCAAACCTATAGATAAACCTTCAACCAAAAAGAGAAAGAGACCCACCGAGCAAAATGCAGGAGAGCAAGGAGAAGAAGGATAAGGAGGAGAAGGAGGATAAGGAGGAGAAGGAGGAGAAGAAGGAGAAGGAGGAGCAGAAGGACAAGGAGGAGCAGCAGGAGAAGGAGAAGGAGAAGAAGGAGAAGAAGAAGAAGAAGAAGAAGAAGAAGAAGCAGAAGGAGAAGGAGAAGGATAAGGAGAAGAAGAAGGAGAAGGAGGAGAAGGAGGAGGAGGAGGAGAAGAAGAAGAAGAAGAAGAAGAAGAAGAAGAAGAAGAAGAAGAAGAAGAAGAAGCAGAAGGAGCATAAGAAGGAGGAGGAGGAGAAGGAGGAGGAGGAGGAGGAGGAGGAGAAGGAGAAGGAGGAGGAGGAGGAGGAGGAGGAGGAGAAGGAGAAGGAGGAGGAGGAGGAGGAGGAGAAGAAGAAGAAGAAGAAGGAGAAGAAGGAGGAGGAGGAGAAGGAGAAGGAGAAGAAGAAGAAGAAGAAGGAGAAGGAGAAGGAGGAGAAGAAGGAGGAGAAGAAGAAGGAGAAGAAGGAGAAGAAGGAGAAGAAGAAGAACAACAGAGCAAAGGAAAGGAGACATGAAGGAGAAGACGGAGAAGGAGGAGAAGAAGAAGAAGAAGAAGAAGAAGAAGAAGAAGAAGAAGAAGAAGAAGAACAGAGCAAAGGAAAGGAGACATGAATGGATCGGCGCCACCGGGTACGAAAGTGGTGCAACTATGAGTTTGTTCACCCTCGGTTTGCTCAGAACTTTGCTTTCCATCCTCAATGGGGTGATTGCCATGGAATTTCTCTCATTAAGCAACATGGTGCGAGTGCGAGTGAAATGACACGGGAGACTAAGACCCAGTTCTTTTGGCCAATTCTTGAGAATCAAACCTCTACTCAACTTCTCCCAGAATTTTAAACCTAATTTTTTTGATAATCCTAGCTATTTACATTCCTAATTTGTTAGGATTTGTCAAAAAAATATGGATTTAAGATTTTAAGAGAACTTCATAGGTCTGATTTTTCAAGATTTTGGAAGAATCAGTCAAAAGAACTGCTATTGCGTTGGAAGAACACTGAACTTTCATACACACACTGACATGTAGGCCTGCCCCGAGCAGGCCGCCGGTGGCCGGTGAAACTGACACGGGCCCCCATGTATGCGGTATGCCGCCGCTGAACCCAGCCCTCCGTTTCCGGGGACACGAGTGCCTTTATAAGCGCATTTTCTTTTGGCAGCCGCGTGGTCTCTCCCCGGGCCGTACATCGCATCTCATCGCCACATCTCGCCCAGTAGACTACCCAGCAGCAAAAATCCAAACGGAGACCGCCGCCGCGACGAAACCCTAAGCCGCCGTGCGGCCGGCGATCGCCGGAGATGGAAGACCTTCCGCCGGCCCCTCGCCGGCCGCTCTTCGACCTCAACGTCGCCATGGAGGATTTCGAGGAGGAGGAGCCCCAGGAGGTGGAGGAGGTTGTCGAGGTGGAGGAAGTAGTTGAGGAGGAGGAGGAAGAGGCTCCCGAGGGGATGATCATGGAGGAGGATACGGCGGCGGCGCCGGCCGAGGAGGAAGACGCTATTGTGGAGAAGGAGGTCGTGGAGGAGGTGGGGGTGTCTGGGGAAGGAGGGGAGGACGAGGGGAGGAGGAAGAAGAGGAAGGAGTACGAGGTGTTCGTGTTTGGGCTGCCGCGGGAAGCCATGGAGGATGACGTCGCGGCGGCGCTCACCGAGGCCGGCGAGGTCGAGGAGGTGCGGCTCGTCCGGGATCCGGCGGAGCCGCAGCTTAACAAGGGCTTTGCTTTTGTACGCTTCGCCGAGGTCTGGCAGGCGCGGTGGGCTGCCAACGACCTCCGCACGGCTATGGTATTGTTTACAGCTACTGCATCCACTAGATTCTCGTCCCTAGCTCTGTGAATTGCTGGAAAGTGGTCGGGTTGGGGAAAACACTGAACGAACTGGTCCTAAGTTAATGGCCTCTGGCCTTTGCGCAACACCTGAAGCATTGCCTTATTGGTTTCGATGAGAATTTGCTACGTACCAGGAACAAAGTGGTTGGAAAAAGGTTGAATTTTACTAAGGGAACTATTGTACGGTCTCCGTGCTTTACAGGGCTTAAGGTACTGTATAGATAAATAAGGGAAGTCGAACAAGCTGGGTTCAAAATAATACCTTTGAGTTATTAGATATTGTTGGGCCGACTCATTTTGTGATAGAGATGTAGAAGAATATGGTGCCAGGAAGGTTTATAGTTTAGAAGTAGTACGTTGTAGTGCTAACGGCATATATGATTAATCATTTCCATTTCCTAAAAGACTGGGCAGTAGTTCCTGCTGGGCCCAGCATATTCATTACAACAACAACAAATCCTTTCAGTCCCAAACAAGTTGGGTTAAGCTAGAGTTGAAACCCATAAGATATCGAAACCAAGTCATGGCTCTGGCACGTGGATAGCTAACTTCCATGCACCCCTATCCTTGGCTAAATCTTTGGTGATATTCTAGGCCTATTGATCTCTCTTTAGGGACTCCTCCCATGTCAAATTTGGTCTACTATGACGTCTCCTGCCATTATCAGCACGCATTAACCGCCTGCTATGCATTGGCCCTTTTGGAGGTCTGCGCTGTATATGCCCAAACCATCTCAGACAATGTTGGACAAGCTTCTCTTCAATTGGTGCCACCACAATCACGTATATACCCATGGACATATACAAATTGGTGGAATTAGGTGTAAAGAAGCAAGGTGGAACTATTTAATCTGTTAACAAACTTGTTTTATAAACATGAGCGAAATCTGTAAAATTTGGCCCCAAAAAACCAGCGTCGCAGCGTCGTATGAAAATATCAAGGCCCATGTGAAGGCACAGCTGAACGAAGGATGGCATGCACAATCGAGCGAAGACTCCAACCCACACATTGCATTAAGAGCATTCACAGTTTAGTGTTTTTGCTGCCTCTAAGCCTTCCCTCTCCTCTTAGACGCAGCCTCCATACACCGCAGACCCCAGCCTCTAGTCCAAAATCGTTAGCATCGCCTCTTAGCATGGAGGCAGCCTCTAACGAATAAAGAAATTGAGTGACCGCATATGTCAGTTCTAGGGTGCGGCTGTAGGAGAATAACATATGTTGAGAAACTTCTTTTCTAAATCTGGTCCATCTAAAAGGTGACCGCAGCCTCTATACACTACCTGCTTTTCTCTAAAACTTAAGAGGCAATCTGTGGGGCACGGTATAGAGGCGATGCTGCCTCTACACACTGTGGATGTCCTAATTCCTCTCAAGAAAAACGCATTGCATTAATTTTTTAGCACCTGACACATGCGAAGCCAACTGGGGGCACAATATATACATATAAATAAAATACAACGTGTCCTTCCACAACAGCTAGGTTGTCCAGTTGGTTACCGATGTTTGATTAATATGTGCGGTTGTGAGTTCGACTCCAACCCACGCATTGCATTAATGTTTTTACTTTTAGCACTTGACACGTGCGAAGCTAACTGGGCTTCTGAAGCAGTGCAGTGCACAAACTGGGCCCATCAAGACGTTCGAATCGTTTTCTTCCTGCGACTCAGTACCGCAGGTTGATTATATGAACAGTTTTTCTGGATTGCGGGGTTGATTTCTAGAAAGCTTAGAGACTTTTCTGCAAAATGTCATGACCTTTCACAACAGCTAGGTTGTCCAGTTGGTTAGCGATGTTTGATTAATGTGGGCGGTTGTGAGTTCGATTCCAACCCACGCATTGCATTAATTTTTTTTAATTTTTTAGCACCTGACACGTGCGAAGCTAACTGAGCTTCTGAAGCAGTGCAGTACACAAACTCGGCCCATCAAGACGTTCGAATCGGTTTCTTCCTTTGACTCAGTACCGCAGGTTAATTATACGAACAATTTTTCTGGATTGCGGGGTTGATCTCTAGAAAGTTTAGAGACTTTTCTGCAAAACGTCATGACGAACCGGACCAAGAATATCACCTCCCTTTATTAGTAAAAAAAAAAAAAATAAAAAAAAAAAAAAAAAAAAAAATATATATATATATATATATATATATATATATATATAGGTAAAATAGATATAGATTCAAGACAGGACTAAGATTTCTTTCCATATGTGATTTTGTTTCCAAATCAAGAGTCTAAGCTAGGTAGATCTATATACCAGCAGGATTGTAATATATGAGGCTGAGAAATATTCTCTTCTCATAACCTATGCCTTCCTCATCCCACAAAACATGCTACCTACCTATCTTGGGTGCTATAGTGGCCGTGTTGTGAGTCAAAGTTCACAACAATTGGGTCGTAGAGCTGACCATCATGACATTAGATGAAAAACATCACAAGTGACAGCCTCAGGGTATCCATCTAACTGCAACCATCTAGCATGGTCTTTGTTGTCGAGTTGATGTCATGAAGAATACTCCTCCATGGCACTATTGAGCTGATATTGTAGAAAGTGCTTGATCAAATCTTGTCTTTGATCTGTACGAAGTGGTGGAAACAACTGAAGTTTTACCAGTGAGATCAAAGGCCTTTGGCCTTCATCAAATATGGTTCAGACAATGATGTTGCACGACCCACAAAAACTGTTGTGAACATGGTTTCAACTTTAAAGTTACTACCCTTGTCGTCCAATATATCATGACCTACAGTTTTTCTGGATTGCGGGGTTGATATCTAGAAAGCTTAGAGACTTTTCTGCAAAATGTCATGACCTTTCGCAACAGCTAGGTTGTCCAGTTGGTTACCGATGTTGATTAATGTGTGCGGTGAGTTCGACTCTAACCAACGCATTGTATTTTTTTTTAGTTCTTTTGCACCTGACACGTGCGAAGCTAACTGGGCTTCTGAAGCAGTGCAGTGCACAAACTCGGCCCATCAAGACGTTCGAATCATTTTCATCCTGCGACTTAGTGCTGCAGGTTGATTATACGAACAGTTTTCTGGATTGCAGGGTTGATTTCTAGAAAGCTTAGACACTTTTCTGCAAAACGTCATGACGGACCGGACCAAGAATATCACCTCCCTTTATTAGTAAAAAAAAAAAAAGGTAAAATAGATATGGATTCAAGACAGGACTAAGATTTCTTTCCATATGTGATTTTGTTGCGAAATCAAGAGTCTAAGCTAGGTAGATCTATATAAGAGCAGGATTGTAATATATGAGGCTGAGAAATATTCTCTTCTCATAACCTATGCCTTCCTAATCCCACAAAACATGCTATCTAGCTATCTTTCGTAGAGCTGACCACCATGACATGAGATGAAAAGCATCACAAGTGATAGCCTCATGGCATCCATCCTTGAACTGCAAGCATCTACCATGGTCTTTGTTGTCAAGAAGATGTCACGAAGGATACTCCTCCGCGGCACGATTGAGCTGATATTATAGAAAGTGCTTGATCAAATCTCCTCTTTGATCTGTATGGAGTGGAGACAACTGAAGTTTTACCAGTGAGATCAAAGGGCTTTGGCCTTCATCAAATATGGTTCGGACAAACGATGTTGCACGATCTACAGAAACTGTTGTGCACATGGTTTCAACTTTCAAGTTACTACCCTTGTTGTCCAATATATCAGGAGCAACAAAATAGGCGGCAACATAGACATGGTAAATTGCGTGTCAGCGGAAGCACAAGGAAAAGTATTGGTAGAGGAACGGGAAACCACAACAGGAAGTCATGGGTTTGGTGCAGCCCAGCGCATAATTTATGGTGGTTGGCAGCACATAAAGTGATACCCTCTGCCCCCTTTTACATGGAGCCCTCATTTTGCATGATTTAACTTTGACCACTAATTTGTTTAATAACATATATGTTGTATGTCATCATGTTCAAATACAAATCTGGTGATACAATTTTTGTGAAATAAACCCGCGTTTAGTTGGTCAAACTAACGGTCAAACCTCATTCTTGAAATGCGTGTGCGCCATGTATTGAGGGGATGGAGGGAGTACTTCCTTGGATAAACCCATGTGCATGACAAACAATTGAGCCAGGGGTTGCCAAGTCAGAGACTCAATTAGTTATTGTAATTAGTATGGACTATGGAAGTGCATGGGTATGTGAATGTGTGCATGTATCTGATAGGTTATTTGGAGCAGGCATGTGCAAGGATCAGGAACTTGTGTGGTTTGATTGTCTGCATCGTGCTGGAGCCAGGGCATGAGTTTCATGGGGCTGCGATGGGAATCTGTAGCGCGATGAAGTCTCAAGCTAGCATAGTAGCGAAAGAAATTACTGGGAGGAAAGAAGATACAATGAAAGTACGTTAGGGAACGCTGCCATGCAATGTGTCAGAAGGGCTCATACACGCTTGAGTCAGAAATGCAAGGTGTAAATGTCAGGAAGACTGCAAAATTTTAGTGTTAAGTGGAGCCAGAGTCGCAACATCCCAATCCATTCGGGGCTTAATTGGTGTGTTTGGTTCACCATCCCACACTATCAGTACAATCTACTGATGGACAAGGACCATCTGTAACCCCATAGCAAAATATGGTTCGCAATGACTGCTAGTCAGTGGGGTGGTGGCGGGAGAAGTACCGCAATCTCAGACGGCAGCAGCTAGCAGGCTTCGTAATTCATGAGAATCAGGAAGTAGAGTCTGCAGTTAGCGACATTTAGTATGTTACAGTCGAAGTCAATTTATAATGGTGTAGTTGGAATGTACTCCCTCCGTTCACAAATATAAGATGTTTTGGATATTTCATTATGGACCACATACAGACTGAAATGAGTGAACAAACACACTAAAACATGTTTCTATACATCCAATTCACAAAAAAGTTAGAACATCCTATATTTGTGAACAGAGGGAGTATCATATACAGGTTGGTTTCCAAGTTAAGCCCATGTCTTTGGGGTCAAAATTTGGTAGCTCTATGTAAGAGCGGGCATTTAAAACAAAAATCTTTGGGAAGAAGCAAGAACCAATATATTCTCTCCCAATATTCTCTTCTCCTTCCCTATGTCTTCGTAATCCCCTGCAGATGGCATAACTGGCTATCTTCAGTACCGTAGTTATCCCTTTCCGCTCATGTATCAACGATTACAACTGGTAGTGCTCAACATTCTTTTAGTTAGTATAATTTGATATGATCTCTTGTATGTCAGTATGTCGTACATCTGTTAGATGATGTACTGCTGCTATCATTTAAAAGTTTAAGCATTTAGATAGGTAGTCTCGATTAGATTTTCTTTGATAGTAAAGCAATTGCATTTTCCAAGCTGATTGTGCTTTGTGATACTTTATTCATATACTTGAAATTCTTGGACATGTTTGGTATTGACAATGAATGCTCACATCCATGTGTGTTCAACGAATGCTGTTTTTTAACTAGCCAACAGGGCAGCACATATATATAACGCCTTATTATGGTTTTCAGATCAAGGGAAAAGCTTGTGGAATATGCAAGAACAATGATAATGAGACCCTTCATCTTCGGAACATTTGCTTCGATTGGTCAAAAAATGATGTATGCTGTCTTCCTTATTTGATACTCACATTTTTTGCAAGCACCTTGCTATTTTGAGTAATGGTTGATCTCTTACAGTTAGCCGAGAAGCTGAAAACTTTTGAGTTGGAAAACCTTGAAGATATCAATTTAATTGAGCACCCGGATAGAAAGGGAAGAAATAGAGGCTACGCGTTTCTTGACTTCAGCTCACATGTGGATGCTGTTGCTGGATTTCTTAAACTACAGAAAAGAGATCTGTTTCTTGGTACTGATGTTAGAGCACAAATATCATTTTCAAACACCATTTCACAAGATGATAAGGTTATGGAGAAGGTACATCCACAAACGAAGCAGTTTTATCTTCTATTTGCTTCTGCAACTAGAGGTATTGCATGATCATGCCTTTTCCATTTAACATCTCTTACTATCATTATGAAATGTAGGTAAAATCTGTTTTCTTGGATGGCTTACCGCCTCATTGGGATGAAGACGACGTGAGGGAAAAGTTTGGGAAGTTTGGTGAAATTGATAATATACAACTTGCTAGAAATATGTTTACAGCAAAGCGTAAAGATTTTGGTTTCATCAGCTTTACTACAAGACAAGCGGCATTAGATTGCATTGATATGGTCAATAAAGGTCGCTTTGGTGAAGGTAGTGGAAAGGTAACCCCTTCACGCTCTTTATTGTTGTCCGACTTCTACCTTTGGTTTTATTTGCTTGAGCTATGGTTAGTTGCTACTTCCATACTTTCAGATCCGCATGAAGGCTACTCTACAAAGACCAAAGCCTACTTTCAAAAAGTCTTCATGGCAAGGGGATAATCACATGTTGGGCGTCAGGAGAGGATTTATTGGCAAAAATTATGGTGACAGAGAGCCCCACCCTAACAGATTCAGGCATTTAGGTCCTGAAAGACGTCCTTATTCAAATCATAGCAACTACCCAGGGAACAGAATTCGGGAAGGTTATGTTGGTAGGTTGCCTCCCATGGCGGTTGATGATGAAGAAAGGCCTGTTTCAGTGCGAGAATACAGGTCTTACTACAGAAGAGATTCTACAGTACCTGGTTGGTTTCTTTTGATAAATGTGTGTCCTCCTTTCTTTTTAACACGAGGTTACTGAAGGGTTATTTTTAATGCTTGGTTGTAGACACCAACCATAAATATGGAAGGACACACCCGGGGAGCAGAATCCGGGAAGGTTATGTTGAGAGTCGATATGATAATAAATATCCTAAACATAAGCATGCAGCATATGAAGCATCATCCATGCAAGGAGATGAATACAGCAGGAGTAAATATAGACATTCATACTTGGATAGGGCACATGATGAATCTTGCCCAGAATGCATTAGAGGTGATCATAACTCGAGTGCTTATCAGAATGGCCATTACTCCAGCGTTGACAAGGCTGGTCACCATTATCAGTGCGAGAATGTTGAAGAATTTGCTGCAACCAGTGGTGGATCGGAGAAGGGCTACTATAACAAGACAGTAAGTGCATGGTTTCCAATTTTTAGGTTTTATTTGCATCCTGATGTTAATTGTAGGCTGATTCTGTGTTGTTAGGAGCATGAGCTCACGGTGGCTTCAACTTCTCAAGTAGCACCTCAGCGCAAGGAACCCTACCGCGGGGTGGTACGTTGTGTTTAATGTTTATGGTTTACTGCAAAACGTCTTATATTTTGATACAGAGGGAGTACTTGGCTGCTTGCTGGTTGATGCTGACTATTGCAGCGCTTGTGTTTCCTAGGAACCAGAGTTATTGCCTTCAAGTCCTGCGATGTGTAACTGTAACGAATGCTACAAGGTAGCGAACCACAGAAGCACATCCTGAGATGCTTGTCGTTCTGATTTTGTTTTATTCTGATTTTTTTCGTTGTTGTCTAGGGGCAAAAGTCAGCAGCAGCCCCTTCAAGCTCTCAAAGCGAGATAACTAGAAGTCATTCCAATCCTCAAGTTGCTGCTCCCCATCGCCGGATTGCTAAACCTTTTCATAACCAGCGGAGGTAAGGTTTGTTTTGTGTGCCATTGGACTGCTCTCTTTCTGGCTTGTGACGTGAAACTGTGCTTTGTGTTTCCAACAGCTTTGTTCCTGATGAGTATGATGAGGTGGAGTACACAGTCAGGGAGCGCAGAGGCCGATATCTATCTGCAAGAG
The DNA here is from genome assembly GCA_039707655.1 of Elymus sibiricus. Lineage (NCBI taxonomy): Eukaryota > Viridiplantae > Streptophyta > Magnoliopsida > Poales > Poaceae > Elymus > Elymus sibiricus. The sequence continues at coordinate 210,024,700 of CM077665.1, read as the reverse complement.
ACGGGAGGAAATACTCTAGGCAAGGACGATAGAGCCTCCCAAGCCTTTGTTATAGGATTTTATTTATTCATCATAGCATTAAGTTACCCAGCTAGCTACCCCAACCTTGTGCATTTCTCGAGTGCCTTTGATGCGGACACATACATTCTGAGTTATGACAATTATATGAATGAAACGATTTTACATGCCAAGCGTTTCTAATCGGCCGACAGATCTAACGCTTGATCGGTCGCACTGTGCGTTTCGTTTGTTGTCAATGCTCGTCGCGGCAACACCATGGTCATGTGCCACTCACCCACCCGCCCGCCCTCCTCCCATCTACTATAACCTAAGGCCTGTCATACTAAGACCAATCGTTGGCCATGCTACAACCATCGACTAGTCGTGCTGCAGGCCATGAAGACAGCTGCAACTATTGGCGGCGGGGGGTGCACCCGGACATGTCAGAGCTGTAACGGGCATCATGACGTGTTGCAACTGGCGCCGCGGGGAGCTGTGAACGGAGGCGATGGCATGCAAGGATGCGTCGAGGATGATGGGAGCGTCGACAACGGCTGATGCGTCCGGTGGCACGACGAGCTGCGACGGGGAAGGGGCGGTAGTGCACGAACTATGCGCGAGACGTGTCTCGCGCCGAGGATGCTGGGATCGGACACGGCAGATGCTACAACCGACGAAGGGGGATGTTGTGGTGGAGATTCACGGGGCAGCAAGTGTCGGCACGCAACCGCGGTGCTATGAGTGTACCAGATGGTGCTGCGACATCAACGACTTGGGGTACGATGTGGCGCAACGACCGATGACAAGGGGATGCCATGACGGAGCTGCACCCTGATGCAAGCCATATGTGCTGCAAGTATTCCCCGACAGTGCAGGACAACCACGACCTGATTTTGTGTTGTGGCGCGACAACAACGACCTTGTGCGCACTAGGGTGGTTGCGGGGTGGATGAGGCGCCGACGAGGACGCTACGAGTGAGGAGGTGGTTACAGTGCGTGCAAGGCAGAGAGGAACGAGGGACGATGGGATTGGTCTAATGGTCATGGGTACATGCATCAGACGGCTCACACACCGACTGATCTCGGCTTTGATCGATCGACCAACACTAAGCACTGGCCTTTTACACACTTTTTCGGGCACTTAAGGGGTGATACCCTCTATAACTCACACCCCACCAATAGAGAACCATGGCTTTGCTGCTGTTAACTTGTTTCGTCGATCCTGTAAGCTTATTACGTGACAATTTTTAGGAGGTCTTGATTTTAACCTTCTTCGCTGCCTCTTGTCATGTCTTGAGGTGTCAAGCTTCCGACTTCGGTGAACCTTCCATCCAAACCGAACGGTTTTGGACCCTTCGTATCCTTAATCACACTAGCAAGATTTTCTTCTCGAGCTTGCCATTGCTACCCAAAGCGTTGGAATCGACTACTATATTTTGGAATAAAACTAGACTGTTGGTGACACGTGTTTGTTATGTTCGTCTATTTTGAATGTTATTTCTTTTCGCAAATATGCAAAAGATTTATGTATCTTCTCAGTGATGGAAGGATATAAGGAGAGCAGTACAAATTACAAAGTTGAAAAGGCAGTTAAAGCGTCATACAAGCACGTGCACACTAATGGCGAGAGTATGAGCGCCAAGGCAAATAGGGGGTTGCCTCAACCCAGGAGAAGAGAAGGTCTACGTCTATGGAAGCGGTTGGGCCAAGCCCCTTGCTCTAGCTCTTGCCTAGCTGTGCACGTCGTTACGGATCTGCTAGAGCAGATGTGAGATCGATGGTTGGTCACTGTTGAACATGACGCCGTCCCGGTGCTTCCAAATGAGCCAAAAGGTGAGAATGACAATCAAAGATAGGCTCTTTCATGGGCTCCAGGAGATGGAGGCAAAAATGGCTTCCCACCACGCCTGTGGCGAGGTCTCTGCGCTCGGGATGGTGACAGGAGAGCGACACCAAGCCAGGACCTCATCCCGAATTTTTCTGGAGGAGCAAGTCGTGTGCAGGCGTTGCATGGTCTCTGGCTCCAGGTCACACACGGGTCAAAGCGGAGTATGAGCGAGAACTCGGTGAGCGAGGTGATCTGAGGACCAACATCGACCAAGTAGGGCCAACCAAGGAAATATCGTTATGTGGAGTGGTGCCCAAAGTTTCCAGTTCAACTTCCAAGGGGGCGGCAATGGAGCCATTGAAGGTTGCACGGTATTAGGGTCTAGTAGTATACATGCCGAATTCGGTCTATCGCCAGGAGGTGTAGTCTAGCACATCAGAGTGGATAAAGTGGCGGAGGCGACGCCACAGGTCCACGTATTGGACAAGGTCGTGGGCCCGAGTGCGCCACGAATGTCTAGCACCCAAGCACACAACAGTCCAACGAGTTTTTCTAATCCATCGTGGCACGTTGGCAAAGATCAATGGAGCAATTTCAGAGATACGGACATCGTCTTCCCAGAGTCGGCAAGATTTTTCGCCCCCCAAGGTCCAAATTGTAGATGCACAAAAACGACGTGTACTTTCGGGCCACACGGGATGTGAAAGTGTTTCCACGGCCTGGATGGCTCGGTTCTCTGTAGCCAGAGCCACCTAGCATGCAACGTGATCCTTTAGCTCTGCAGGTCGTGGACTCCAAGGCCGCCTAGGTGCAACAGGCGGCACACCCTTTGCTAATTCATGAGACAACGACCACCATTGGCGCTCTTGCGCCATACCTGAGGAAACCTCTTATTAGCCGGTTGACTTGCTTGAGAATTGGAGGGTTTGTAGACATGGCTAGCAGTATATGCATTGGCATGGCCGAGAGAACATAACGCACCAACGCAAGCTGGTCACCATGGGAGAGCATCGATGCCCACCAAGGGGAAAGGTTCTTATCGAGCTTGCCTACAAGAGGCTACAAGGTGGACACAGAAGGTTTCCTGATGGAGAGCGGCGACCCAAGGTAACAACTCGGGAAAGGCTTGATAGGTCATGCGAGGCTAGTCTCGATCGACGTGATGTACGTCAGGAGCACTAGATCAGGGATGTCGGGCACTTGAGGAAATTCGTTCGCAACCGTGACGCTTTCCCAAGAAGGTCAAGCAGGTGTGTGATGGTCGCCAAGTCGTTGGCATTCAGATGATAGAAAAAGGAGGGATGGCAACCTGATATAGGGTGGAAGCCTAATTCCGAGATCTTATCACACTTGGAGGTGGGAGAAGGATGGGATCAAGAACAAACACAAGAACACAAGAGAGAGGAACACTCAAACAAACCCAAATCACACATCCACTAAGATAGCATACATGAGATCCACAAGTATACAAGAACAACTCAAGGGAAAAGCCCAAAGGTAAGGGTACTTCTCAAATCCAAAGGAGATGAGGTCTTGGAGATAGGCATTTCCCCCTAGAGTAGGGGCCTTGCGTGCATGGAGGATCTTCCCATATATGGGTCATGCATACACTAGGGATCTTCTTACATGGAGGTCTTGACCTCCAACAGGATTAGTGGATAGGAGCAAAGCTTTATTAATTTGCTAATATGTCTTTGCTAACCCTAATAGAGAGGAGGGGGTCGTCTATTTATAGTACAAGTGCAATTAGGGATGAAGGAAAGGGGTACATGGCCACTTGGACCTGCTTGCACGCACGCATGGTCGGACGTCTGAGTAGAGACCAGGATGATCCAAGCATCGTCCGGATGATCCGGGTATCTACCCAGATGGTCATGCTGAGTTGTGGTCACTAGGATTCCTGGACGTCCGTGGTAGTGACGTTCCGGCTTCATGGTATGCCTTTGAGTGCCATAGCCGGATGATCTAGGACAGTGTACGGACGTTCGGCTGTTTCTCGGATGCTGGACTAGAGAGGGTTGGCATTCGGCTTTGCTCGGATTATCATGGTAGGGTCTCGGACGTCCCACTATCTTCAGGCAACGGCCGTCTCCATCTTCTTCTCCTTGCTTCACTTCTGAAGAGGACATCAATACCATCATTACACCCACAACCCCTGCTGCTATACATACTAGACCAATTACAAGAGCTCGCGCATGCCAATTGAATTACCAGGCACTTTCGTTTCTTGGAAATCCTTCAAATGTTCATGAACATATGATGCTTCCTAAATTAGATACTTTTATTTTACTTATGAATGACGAACCTAGGATGGACAAGAAGGATGGCCATTAGGGTGGGATCAAGCATGCAGAAGAAGGTGCGTGCGCGAGAAAGAACAATGAAGCTTCTAGTGGTGATTTTAGCACTTTGAAGCCACCATAATGAGAGCATGAAGGCTTGGACAAAATATACAAGATGCCACTTCATAAATTTCGTCCATAGGCTAGTATAGGTGCCGCATCACCTTATTATTGGGCCAGGCCCATGCAATTTTGAAATACCACATTATAGGCTGTTTTTAGAGTCCGTATGTGTGGGGAAACCGAGTTAGGGTTGGTTTCGGACCCCTCCTCCGAGGGGTCACGAAATCCCCCTCTATTCCCACATATATACAACTCTTAGGGCGCCGTTTAGACTTGGGTTTTGTTTAGATTAAAAGTTCGCCATAGCTGCAACTTCGCGTCCTTCGTTTGTGTTCTACCACCAGACCAAGACGTCACAGAACCCCACTTTCATCAATAAAGCTTTCCTCTTATATTCACAATATCCAGATTGCAATTTTAGTTTATTGCTTGTTCTTCATTTGCGTGTAGGAAATAGACTTTCGTGGTCAGGTCGATCGTGCTCCGTCGTGGTCAATAACCTCTCGGAGTTGGTTTAGCGATTGCTAAGGCGCGACGTCTTTGCACGTTCGTAGTCGGATCTTCAAAGTCTACTCCACCAAAAACGATAGCCACCATCTAAATGAAAGACGGGACATCTTCGCCTCTATCAAGTGGTATCAAATTTCCAGGTTGCTCGGTAAGATTTTTCCTGTTTTTCGTAGTTTAGATCACATCTGTTCTTCATACCTTCAGTCCACGAAAAAAGCCACAAAAAAATAGGGTTAGATCATCATATCCGAACCAATCCGAGCCTGTTGCAATTTTCTGTTCGGTGTTTTACTTCGTTGAATTTGCGGTTGTATCGTCGTGTCAAGTTGCTGGACTTAGCGTCTAGTCCTTTAGAGTTTTGAATTCTGTTCACAAGTTGTCACGACACTGTTGCACCATCTTCATCGCTGCCATATACCACCACCATGTCCAATACATCGCCGCTGCCATCTACCGCCGCCATACCATCGTCATCACTGCTGCCATATACCACCATCGCATATCCGTCACCAATCCGAGTCCATATACACCACCACCTATCCGCCACCATAACCACAATCCGAGCCCACCTCCATCACTGATTCGCCACCAGTCCGTGTTCCACCGCCCCTACATATATCCGCCACCAGTCCGAGTTCCACCAGATTCATCTCCGCCACCAATTCTAGTTCGAGTCCAGTATTTGATTCTCTTTTATTTATTTCCAGATCACACCATACTACGAGTTGCGATCATGTCGGACACCCCAACTTCCGTGTTACCCGCAGTAGAGAAATAGGTCCAGTTAAAAAAACTAAGTCTGGAAAATTCTGGCTAGGCAGATTTTACATCATTTGGAGACTTTATCGAAAAATATTGCCGAGCAAGAAAAAGAGGGAAAAAGTGAAAAAAGTTGAAAAAGTGAAAAAAGAGGTTCAAAGTGTGCCTCTCCTTTGTTTACGTGTCGCGTCGTGATTTTGTTAGTGTTCTAGGCTCGCGTCTCTAGTACGATCTTGAACTTTGCATCTTTGAATTGATTATTGCTGACCCCTTTTGCTACCATATAATAAGCCGTCCTAGCTCCACATACATCTCTGTCGTGCGTTTGACTCCACCTGGTAATCGCTCTATCCAAGCTTTTGAGAGTTTTGACTACAACGGTTGCTGATCACCACCTGCTGCTTGGTAAGAACTGGTAAGAATTTGAGATTCGCTTGATGGATTTGTGATTCTCCACCACACCACTACCACCACCACTCCCTAGTAGTCTGTAGGATCATACTCTTATGTGTTTCTATTGTTGCTAACCATGACAGGATTACAAGCCGACGAGCTAGACTGGGAGAGCATGACGAACAAGGAGCTCCATGATAAATTTGAACAAATGATGGGTGAACAGGTGCAAGACATGATGAATAGCTTTGGAGAGGCCATGGTCAAGCTAGATGGTTTGGAGGAGACGTCCGAGACCAAGATTGAGGCCAAGTTCAATGAAGTACTCACACGTCTACCACCAGTTGCCCATGTCGCACCTCTGCAACAACACCGCCTTCCAAATCACGTGGGGCGCATATGACGTGTGCCCCTCGAGGAAGGTCAACATTCTGGTGTTGTTGGTTCTGTGGCTGCTGTTGCTACTACCATTGATCAGAATGCTGACTACGATGGTGATTACGATGAGGAAGAAGAGGTTGCTCCAAATTAGAACCAGGAGCAACCACCATGACAAGCACCAGGTCGTCCACGTGCCTACAATCGCAACCGTAGGGCTGCACCCCCCCTGAGGTACGAGATCATGATCATCTTTCTAAGGTAAAATTGAATATTCCGTCGTTTGAGGGTAGATACATTCCTGATGTATATCTTACTTGGGAGTTAGAAATAGAACAATGTTTTACATGTTTACAATTTCCCGAGGATAGACGTGTTGTTGCTGATGCTGTTTGTGCACTCACTAGTTTTGCTTGTCTTTGGTGGTCTGAACATTGCAGAATATATCATGATAATATCCCTACTACTTGGGATGCTTTGAAAACTGCTATGCGTACTCGTTGGGTTCCACCATATTACCAACGCGAATTACTTCAAAATTTGCAGCATTTAAGACAAGGAAAAAATTATGTAGAGGAATATTATCAGGAATTACAAACTGGCATGATTAGATGTGGTATTGTTGAGGATAATGAAGCTATGCTTACACGTTTTATGGGTGGATTAAATAGAGAGATTCAAACTATCTTAGAGTATAAGGAGTATAACACTATCACTCGTTTATTCCATCTTGCTTGCAAAGCTGAACGTGAAGTGCAGGATCGATAGGCAATGGCGAGAACTATTTTCTACAGGTCGAGCTTCATCATGGACACCACATACATCATCTACTTCCACATGTCCTGCTACAACGCCGCTTACTTCAGCCGCCAACTCCAACAATGATACAAGAAATTAGACACCGCCACCAGCCTCCACCATGGGCACACCTTCGGGGCCTGCACAGAGCTCTTCTTCATCCATGACATCCACAGGGCAAACACATGAGGTTATTGCAAGGGTGGAGGTCACTATGCTAGAGAATGCCCATCCAAGCGTGTGATGATTGTTACTGAGGATGGTGGATATGAGTCCGCTAGTGATCACGATGAGGAGACTTTGTCTCTTATTGCAAGTGAAGAACAGAGTGCCGAGTATACTGAACAAGAGACACAATACATGGCTCCTGAATACACTGACAAGTATGAAAGTTTAGTTCCTCAACGGGTTTTGAGTGTACAGGTAAGACAGGCTGAGTAAAATCAGAGGCACAACTTGTTCCATACAAAGGGAGTTGTGAAGGAACATTCTGTCCGCGTCATCATAGATGGAGGAAGTTGCAACAACCTGGCTAGCATGGAGATGGTGGAGAAGCTATCTCTCACCACCAGACCACATCCTCATCGTTATTACATCCAATGGTTTAACAACAGTGGAAAGGTTAAGGTAACACGTACTGTTTGTGTGCATTTTAGCATTGCTACATATTCTGGTTATGTTGATAGTGATGTGGTACCCATGCAAGCATGCTCCGTTTTACTTGGTAGACCATGACAATTTGATAAAAAATATGTACACCATGGTAGGAAAAATCACTATACTCTTGTTCATAAGGATAAAAATATAACTTTGCTTCCTATGCCTCCTGAACATATTATGAAAGATGACATTGCTAGAGCTAGTAAAGCAAACCAGGAGCAAAGTAAGAGTGAAAATCAGATTGTGGCATGCTACTTGTAAACTGCGTTGAGATTTTCCCCGAAGAGGAGAGGAGATGCAACACAGTAGAGATAAATATTTCCCTCAGTTAGAACCAAGGTTATCGAACCAATAGGAGAACCACACAAACTCCCGTCGTCAACACCTACACACAAAAGCGCAAACAGTTGCACCCAACGCGGGCAAGAGGGTTGTCAAGCCCCTTGAACTCATTACTTGCAAGGATTAAATAGTGATAGATAGATAATATAAATATAAAATAAAATAACAGTAAATAAATGGCAGCAATATTTTTGGAGTTTTTGTAATATATTTTGTGAAGACCCGGGGCCATAGTTTTCGCTAGAGGCTTCTCTCTAGAAGAAAGCATACGGTGGGTAGACAAATTACTGTTGGGCAATTGATAGAAAAGCGCATAGTTATGAAGTATTTATTCACGACGATGATCATGTATATAGGCATCACGTCCATAAGCAAGTAGACCGACTCCTGCCTGCATCTACTACTATTACTCCACCCATCGACCGCTATCCAACATGCATCTATAGTATTAAGTAAAGACAGAGTAATGCTTGGAGCAAGATGACATGATGTAAACAAAGTAAATCCAATCAATATGAATAAACCTCATCGTTTTCCCGTTAATGGCAGTAATACAATACGTGTCTTGACCCCTTTTATCACGAGGATAGAGCTTCGCAAGATTAAACCCATCACAACGCACCACTCCCACTGAAGATAAAACAATCTAGTTGGCCAAACCAAACCGATAGACCAGAGAGAAATACGAAGCTATAACAATCATGCATATAAGAGATCAGTAAAGACACAATATATTTTCACGAATAATCTGATCATAAACCCACCATTCATCGGATCCTAACAAAAACACCGCAAAGAAGATTACATTGAATAGATCACCGCGGGAATCGTGGTGAACTTTGTATTGAAGATCATAGAGAGAGATAGCCATCTAGGTACTAGGTATGGACTCGTAGGTCTATGGTGAAATACTCACACATCATCACCGGAGCAGCACAGTTGATGTAGAGGCCCTCCGTGATCGACCCCCCCTCCGATAGGGCACAAGAACAAGGCTCTAGATTGGCACACAGCGGAAGAGAGACTTGTGGCGGCGGAAAAAGTATTTTGGCTGGCTCTCGGGTGTTTTCCCGATTTATGAGAATTTATAGTGGCGGAGTTAGGTCAAGAGGCGTCGGGAGGTGGTCCCAAGCTATCAGGCCGTGGCCACCCCCTGGGCGTGCCCTGTTGGCTTGGCGCCACCCCGTGTGGCCTCCGATCTCCCTCCGAAGCTTCCAGGTCTTATATTTGTCCAGAAAAAATCATCGAAAAGTTTTGTGACATTTGGACTTCGTTTGGTACAGTTTTCCTGAAAGGCCAAACACAAGCAGAAAACAACAACTAGCACTTGGCACTAGGTTAATAGGTTAGTTCTCAAAAATGATATAAAACAACATATAAATGCATATAAAGTATCCAAGAATGATAATATAGTAGCATGGAACAATAAAAAATTATAGATACGTTGGAGACATATCAACATCCCCAAGCTTAATTCCTGCTCGTCCTCGAGTAGGTAAATGATAAAAACATAATTTTTGATGCGACATGCTACCCAACATGTAATCTCTTTTAGGTATGATCTTTGATAAACGATGAACTAATAAACATCAACATAGTAATATCCATAAACATAAACAACATAATCATTAACTTTCAAAATATACGATCCTTAAAGAACGTTACTCCCCACTCATTTTTATCATATTAGCATGGCATGACCCCGTCTTCACCACATAAGTACAAATCACGAGCACCACGGTGTCAAGTCAGGCAATTGGATCGTACTTTTAACACGCTTCAGCATTTTCAACCTCACTCAATACATGGGCGTGAACCAGGGATATAGCATATGGGTGGAACAGAATATGGTGGTAGCGATCAAAAGGAGTCAAAGTGGAAAGAAAGTCTCGCATCAACTAGGCGGACCAACGGGCTATGGAGATTCCCATCAATCGATATCAATACGAGGAGTAGGGACTGCCATGCAACGGATGCACTAGAGCTATAAGTGTATGAAAGCTCAACGGAAGCTAAGTGGGTGTGCATCCAACTTGCTTACTCATGAAGACCTCAGGCATTTGAGGAAGCCCGTCATCGGAATATGCAAGCCAAGTTCTAAACTGAAAAATCCCCACTAGCATATGAAAATGATAACTCAGTAGACTCTCTATATGAAGAACATGGTGCCACTTTGAGGCACAAGTGTGGTAAAGGATAGTAGCAAAGTCCCCCCTCTCTTTTTCTCCCATTTATTTATTTTTTCTTTTTCTTTTCTTTCTCTTTTTTTTTCTTTTTCTTCGTGGGCTCGTTTGGCCTCCCCCATTTTTTTCATTTTTCATCCGGAGCTCATCCCGACTTGTCGGGGAATCATTAGTCCATCATCCTTTCCTCACTGGGACAATGCTCTAATAATGATGATCATCACACTTTTATTTACTTACATCTCGATATAACAACTCAACATAAAACAATTATGACACTTTTTGAATGCCTGTGGCAGTGAACCAGGATGTGCAATGATCTAGCGTACCATGTAATCAATGATGAACACACAAGTCATGTGATGTAACGGTGGAAGTTGCATGGCAATATATCTTGGAATGGCTATGGAAACGCCAAAATAGGTAGGTATGGTGGCTGTTTTGAGGAAGAATAAGGAGGCTTATGTGTGATAGAGCGTATCATATTGATACTTGTGATCTGCGTTGGGTTTTCCGTGAAGAGGAACGGGTAATTGCAGCACAAAGCGGATACGTATTTCCCTCAGTTATGAAACCAAGGTTTATCGAACCAATAGGAATATCAATCCTCAACCGTCTTCAGTGGTGCACACAAATGAACAAACGACTTGCACCCAACGCGGGCAAGAGGGTTGTCAATCCCCTTGATCTCGTTATTTGCAAGCAAATGAGTTGTGTAGATAATTGTTGATAAATATAAATTGCAAAATAAATAAAAAGTAAATAAAGGCAGCAAGGTAAATATGTTTGCGAATATATAAGTGAATAGACCCGGGGGCCATAGTGTTCCCTAGCGACATCTCTCATGTAGGCAGCATACAGTGGGTAAACAAATTGCTATTGGGCAATTGATAGAAAAGCAGATAGTTATGCGATTTTCACGGCAATGATCATGTATATATAGGCACCACGTCCATAAGCAAATAGGCCGACTCCTGCCTGCACCTATTACTATTACTCCACTCATCGACCGCTATCAGCATGCATCTAGAGTATTAAGTAAAATAGAGTAATGCTTGGAGAATGATGACATGATGTAGACAAAGTAAACTCAAAAAATATGAATGAACCCCATCGTTTTATCCTTAGTAGCAACAACACAAAGACGCATCTTGTCCCCTACTTTGTCACTGGGATATAGAAACTCGCCAGGTTGAACCTACCACAATGCACCACTCCCACCGATGAAATATCAATCTACTTGGCCAAAGCATATCAATAGATCGGAGAGCATTACGAAGCTATAATGACCATGCACATAAAAGATAATATAATTCAAAGGCATCTCAAATACTTTTCATGAATAATTTGAACATAAACCCACAATTCATCGGATCCCAACAAACACACCGCACAATAGGATTACATCGGATAGATCAAAGCGAAGATGCGATGATCATTGTATTGAAGATCATCACAGAGAGAGATTGCCATCTAGGTACTAGCTATGGACCCGTAGGTCTGTGGTGAACTACTCACACAATGTGTGTTTAATGATAATGAAATACTATCTTCTTATGCCAAGGAAGCCTATTGTTATTTTGATGTTGAACAAATTGAGGAATTTGTTGCTTTTAAGGGTGCTTATGAAATTGCTTCTTTGATTGAAAAGTATGATTCTACTCTTTACGAATCTGAAATTTTTGCCATACTTAATTATTGCTATGAAAACTATGCTTCTAATGCTTATGTTAAAGAATTTATTGAAAGAATGACTGCTGCCTTGGAAGAGACTAAAATTTTGCAGGAATCTATGGAAGAAGAAATTGCTGAAACTGTGAGCTCATTAGATGAAGAAGATGAGGAGGAGAGCGAAAAACAAAAGGAGGAAGAGTGTATTAGCTACCCGTGCCCACCTTCTAATGAGAGTAACTCTTCAACTCATACATTGTTTAATTACCCTTCATGCTTACCGAAGGATGAGTTCCATGATGAATGCTATGATTCCTTGGATTCTTTTGAAATATCCCTTTTTGATGAACTTGATGCTTGCTATGCTTGTGGCCAAGATGCCAATATGAATTATGCTTATGAAGATGAACTTTATATAGTTCCTTATGTTAAGCATGAAATTGTTTCTATTGCACCCACACATGATAGTCCTATTATCTTTTTGAATTCTCCCAACTACACTATATCAGAGAAGTTTTCTCTTATTAAAGATTATATTGATGGGTTGCGTTTTGGTACTACAAATGATGATTTTGATGAATATAATATGCATGTGCTTGCTTCTCCTACTTGCAATTATTATGAGAGAGGAACTACATCTCCACCTCTCTATGTTTCCAATACTATAAAATTGCAAGAAACTGCTTATACTATGCATTGGCCTTTACTTAATGTGCATGAATTGTTCTTGTATGACATGCCGATGCATAGGAAGAGGGTTAGACTTCGTTGTCGCGTGATATATATCACTTTGTGCTCACTACTAGATTACAAATCATTGTTAATTAAAATTGGCTTTGATATACCTTGGGATCCGGGTGGATCCATTACTTGAGCACTTTATGCCTAGCTTAATGGCTTTAAAGAAAGTGCTGCCAGGGAGACAACCCGGAAGTTTTAGAGAGTCATTTTATTCTGTTGTGTGCTTTTATAAAGTTTAAAAACAAAAAAAATATAGAGGGGAACCTAAAACTTCACAAAAAGAAAGGTGAAAGTGAGAGAGATGATGAGCATCGTTGAAATGGGGGACGTCCTTAACTTTTGTTCATGCCCACGGAAACTTTGTGAATCTTGAATCATGTAAACTTTTCCACCAAAAATAATTATCCCCTTGTACAAATCCATTGTATTATAGAAATAATGTGCCAAGATTTGCCTTTAGGATGATTAGATTGCTTGTTGGTATGTGCGGTGTAAAAACAGAAACTTTGGCTGTAGTACGTGAATTTACATTTTTTACTGGAACGTCAAAAGTTTCTGAAATTTTTACAAAGTATTTATATAGAAATTTTTTATTTCGTTCTATTATTCTTAGAATTTTTGGAGTTACATAAGTATGGTCAAAGTTCAGATTACTACAGACTGTCCTGTTTAAGACAGATTCTGTTTTTGATGCATTGTTTTGCTTGTTTTGATGAAACTATCGATTTTATCGGTGGTATATGCCATGGAAAAGTTATAATATAGCAGGTATAATGCAAATATAAAATATGAATGGGTTTGCAACAATACTTAAAGTAGAAATTTGCTTTATTATACTAACGAATCTCACCAGTCTTCTGTTAAGTTTTGTGTGGATGAAGTGTTCGAACATCGAGGAGGTCTCGATATGAGGAGAAGGAGGAGAGGCAAGAGTTCAAGATTGGGGATGCCCAACGCACCCCAAGTAAATATCCAAGGAGACTCAAGCGTCTAAGCTTGGGGATGCCCCGGAAGGCATCCCATCTTTCTTCAACAAGTATCGGTATGTTTTCGTTTTCGTTTCGTTCATGTGATATGTGTAAATCTTGGAGCGTATTTTGTGTTTAGTTTTTACTATTATTTTATGGACCATGATGGTATGAGATATTCCATGGTTGATTTTTATAGTGCTCATTGCACTTCACTTATATCTTTTGAGTATGGCTTTATAGAATGCTTCATGTGCTTCACTTATATCATTTGAAGTTTGGATTGCCTATTTCTCTTCACATAGAAAACCGTTATTCGTAGAATGCTCTTTTGCTTCACTTATATTTATTAGAGCATGGTCTTTTGTAGAAATAATTAAACTCTCTTGCTTCACTTATATCTATTTAGAGAGGCAACAGGAATTGGTCATTCACATGGTTAGTCATAAAATCCTACATAAAACTTAGGGATCACTAAATATGATATGTTTGATTCCTTGCAATAGTTTTGCGATATAGAGATGATAATATGTGGGAGGTACTAGTGGATGATCGTGTTTAGTAAGATATTGGTGTTAAGGTTAATGATTCCCGAAGCATGCACGTATAGTCCCCCGTTATGCTAGGAAGTTGGAGCACAATTTATTCTTGATTGTCTATCTTTGTGTGAAGGTCGGGGGCGTGCGATGGTTAACTCCTACCAACCTCCCCCCTAGGAGCATGCGTAGTAATACTTTGCTTCGAGGGCTAATAAACTTTTGCAATAAGTATGTGAGTTCTTTATGACTAATGTGAGTCCATGGATTATACGCACTCTTACCTTTCCGCAATTTGCTAGCCTCTACGGTACCGTGCATTGCCCTTTCTCACCTCGAGAGTCCGTGCAAACTTCACCGGTGCATCCAAACCCCGTGATATGATACGCTCTATCACACATAAGCCTTATTATATCTTCCTCAAAACAGCCACCATACCCACCTATTATGGCATTTCCATAGCCATTCTGAGATATATTGCCATGCAACTTCCACCGGTTCCGTTTTGATGACTTGAGCATTCATTGTCATATTGCATTACATGATCGTAAGATAGCTAGCATGATGTTTCCATGGCTTGTCCCTTTTTTGATATCTTTGCTACGCTAGATCATTGCATTCATATAGAGTCATACTTTGTTCTACTATCGTTGTAATATTGAGTTGTAAGTAAATAGAAGTGTGATGATCATCATTATTCATTATTAGAGCATGTCCGAGTGATGAAAGGATGATGGAAACTATGATTCCCCCACAAGTCGGGATGAGGCTCCGTACAAAGAAAAAAATAGAAAAAGAAAAAAAAAGAAAAAAAAGAAGAAAAGAAAAAAAAGGATTTTTTTTTGAAAGTAGAAGGGGCATGCTAATTCCACACTTGTGCTTCAAAATAGCACTATGTTTTTCATATAGAGAGTCTCCTATGTTGTCACTTTCATATACTACTGAGAATTTTTCATTAGAGAGTTAGATGCACACCCACTTAGTTTTCATATTGAGCTTTCATACACTTATAGCTCTTAGTGCATCCGTTTCATGGCAATCCCTACTCCTTGCATTGATATCTATTGATGGGCATCTCCATAGCCATTTGATACGCTGAGTTGATGCGAGACTTTCTTCTCCACTTTTACCCCTTTCAAACCTACCACCATATTCTATTCCACCCATAGTGCTATATCCATGGCTTGCGCTCATGTATTGCGTGAGAGTTGAAAATGCTGAAGCGCGTTAAAAAGTATGAACCAATTGCTTGGCAGACACCGGGGTAGTACATGATTTATACTTTGTGTTAAGAAGACAGAGCATGACAAGGCTATATGATTTTGTAGGGATAGCGTTCTTTAGCCTTGATATTTTGAAAGACATGATTGTTTGTTGGGATGCCTGAGTATTAATGTCTTTATGTCAAAACTAGACTATTGCTTTGAATCACTTGTGTCTTAATATTCATGCCATGATTAGATATATGATCAAGATTATGCTAGGTAGCATTCCACATCAAAAATTATCTTTTTTATATCATTTACCTACTCGAGGACGAGCATGAATTAAGCTTGGAGATGCTGATACGTCTCCGTCGTATCTATAATTTTTGATTGTTTCATGCCAATATTATACAACTTTCACATATTTTTGGCAACATTTTATATGATTTATTGGACTAAAATATTGATCCAGTGCCCAGTGCCAGTTCCTGTTTGTTGCATGTTTTTTGTTTCGTAGAATATCCATACCAAACGAAGTCCAAATGCGATAATAATTTATGGAGATTTTTTTGGAATATTTGTGAATTTTGAGAAGTGAATCAACGCAAATGGAGGCCCACAGGCCCCACGATACATCAGGGCGCGCCCTAGGGGCCCAAACGTGTGGTGGTGTCTAGTGCCCACCTCGTAAGTCGGTTGGAGCTCTCCTTCGGGCGCAAGGAAGCTAATTTTTGGATAAAAATCCCCTCAAATTTTCAGCCCGATCGGAGTTACGGATCTCCGGGAATATAAGAAACGGTTTTCGGCCAGAAAACAGGAACACGAAACAGAAGAGAACAGAGAGGGAGATCCAATCTAGGAGGGGCTCCTGCCCCTCCGCCGCCATGGAGGCCATGGAACAGAGGGGGAAATATCTCCTCCCATCTAGGGGGGAGGTCAAGGAAGAATAAGAAGGAGGGGGGCTCTCTCCCCCTCTCTCCCGGTGGCGCCGGAACGCCGCCGGGGCAATCATCGTGACGGCGATCTACACCAACAACTTCGCCGCCGTCAACACCAACTCTCTCCCCCTCTATGAAGCGGTGTAACACCTCTCTTCCCTGCTGTAATCTCTACTTAAACATGGTGCTCAACTCCATATATTATTTCCCAATGATATTTGGCTATCCTATGATGTTTGAGTAGATCTCTTTTGTCCTATGGGTTATTTGTGGTATGATGTTATGGATGTGAGTTGTATGTTGATATGGTGCTGTCCTATGGTGCCCTCTGTGTCACGCAAATGTGAGGGATCCCCGCTGTAGGGTGTTTCAATATGTTCATGATTTGCCTATGGTGGGTTGAGTGAGTGACAGAAGCACAAACCCGAGTAGGTGGGTTGTTGCGTATGGGAGTAAAGGGGACTTGATACTTAATGCTATGGTTGGGTTTTACCTTAATGAAATTTGGTAGTTGCGGATGCTTGCTACAGTTCCAATCATAAGTGCATATGATCCAAGTACGGAAAGTGTGTTAGCGTATGCCTCTCCCTCATTACATATAACAAGTAGCTATCATATTATATTCAATTGCCTAGGGACAATCTTTCTCTTGCGTGACACAAAAAGCTTTCTACTAAGTTATTTATTTTTATTGTTCTTTTATTAATACAGCACCTAACCTTTATTTCCACGTTCTTTATTATCTTGCAAAGTACTTCTACTTTTATTCCCGCAAAGTAGTTTCATACTTGTTCTAGGTAAAGCAAACATTAGCGTGCGTAGAGTTGTATCGGTGGTCGATAGAACTTGAGGGAATATTTGTTCTACCTTTAGCTCCTCGTTGGGTTCGACACTCTTACTTATCGAAAAAGGCTACAAACGACCCCCTACACTTGTGGGTTATCAATGATCATCACACTTTTATTTACTTACAACTCAACATGGAGAACTGATATGAAGATATGACTCTGTATGAATGCCTCTGGCAGTGTTCCAGGATGTGCAATGATCTAGCGTGACATGTATCAAAAACATTATGAAGGTGGCTTTGCCACAAATACTATGTCAGCTCTATATGATCATGCAAAGCAATATGACAATGAATGAACTAGTCATGTGAAGTGACAATGGAATTTGCATGGCAATATATCTCGGAATGGCTATGGAAATGCCATGATAGGTAGGTACGGTGGCTGTTTTGAGGAAGATATAATAAGGCTTATATGCAAAAGAGCGTATCATGTCACGGGGTTTGGATGCACCAGCGAAAGTTGCACCGATCTTCATGGTGAGAACGGGCTATGCACGGTACCGAAGAGGCTAGCAAATTATGAAAAAGGTGAGATTGCGTATGTCCATGGTTTCACATTAGTCATGAACAACTCATATACTTATTGCAAAGTTTTATTAGTTTATCATAAATCAAAGTACTAATCGCATGCTCCGAGGGAAGAGGTTGGTAGGAGTTAACCATCACGCACTTCCGATCCGAAACAACACTAGGAGTTAAACGAGGAATAGAAATGCTCACAGATCATCACCATGCCTCTTTAGATTTTAGATGAACAAAAAGGTCACCACCTCTTAATATCGACACTTCTACGGTTTAACAATTATGAACACACACCTATTTCATATTACTACATCAATATCATTAACCAACAATTTCTTTATATGTGCTACATGATGGTTTGATTATCACTCTTTGAATACCTAATAGTTTTGGACTAATCTGTATGACCCATGCAAATTACTGTAACTATTTATTAAATCTCAAACAAATATAAGTGAAGAACGAGAGTGAAATCATTTCTTTAAAATCTACACGCCACCGTGCTCAAAAAGATATAAGTGAAGTACTAGAGCAACTGCTAAGCTCAAAAGATATAAGTGAAGCACATTGAGTATTCTAACAAATTATGATAAAGGTGTGTATCTTTTAAATAGGTGTGTCCAGAAAACAATGATTGTGGCAAACTTAAAGTAAAAGCAAACAAAAGCAAACGACGCTCCAAGCAAAACTCATATCCTGTGACGAATAAAAATATAGCTTCAAGTGACATACCGATGGATTTGAGACGAAAGAGGGGATGCCTTCCGGGGCATCCCCAAGCTTAGATGCTTGAGTCTCCTTTAAAATATTACCTTGTTGTTCCTTGGGCATCCCCAAGCTTAGGTTCTTGCTACTCCTTATTCCTTGGTCCATCAAGATAATACGCAAAATTTGAAAACTTCAATCACACAAAACTCAACAAAACCTCGTGACATCCGTTAGTATAAGAAACATATTGCATACTTTAAGTACTGTTGTAAATTGATTCAAATTTCATAAATGCATAATAGTTAGTGTATTGTAACTTCTCCATGGCTTATACCCCCTGATACAATTCATAGTTTAATCAAAATAAGCAACTATGCAAGGAAAAACAGAATCTGTCTAAAACAGAACATTCTGCAGCAATCTGTAGAGAACCTATACTTTTCTAACTCTAAAAATTATGAAAAATTAGGAAAACCTCAACAATTTGTATAGAGATACTGTGTAAAAATTTCAGATCATTATCACGCTCCAGAAAAAAATTGAAAATTCCTGTACTGGAGTCAAAAGTTTCCGTTTTGTTTCAGCATCGATTCTACTCATCTTGTGAGTCATCCCAAAGGCTTTACTTGGCACAAATACTAATTTAAACACAAAAATATAATCATTAAAGAGTCAATAATCATGCTATTAAAAATAAACAGAAAGTTCAAAGCAAAAATTTAAAGATAACTATTGGGTTGCCTCCCAACAAGCACTATTGTTTTATGCCCCTAGCTAGGCATAATGCATAGTTTCAAGTTTTGTCATTTTTGACACTTCACCCATAAGTAGCTCTCGTAATTGATTCATAAGGTGGTTTAATTCTCTTTCTAGGTAAGTGTTCCATGCCTTTCTTTAATGGGAATTAGAATCTTATGTTTCCCTCTTTCATGTCAATGATTGCACCCATAGTTCGTAAGAAGGGCCTTCCAAGTATTATGGGACAAGAAGGATTGCAATCAATATCAATCACAATAAAATATACAGGAACATAATTTTTATTTTCAATAATAAGCACATCATTAATTCTACCTAAAGGTTTCTTAATGGTAGAATCCGCAAGATGCAAGTTGAGGGAACAATCTTCAATATTAGTGAGACCGAGCACATCACAAAGAGTTTTAGGAATAGTTGAAACACTAGCACTAAGGTCACACAAATCATTGCATTCATATTTATTGATCTTTATCAACTTCTGTCGCCGTCAGGATGGTCCGGCGCCTCATCACCATGTACGCGCAGCTCACTCCGGAGCGGCGCCTACAAATCGAGGTGGAAATGCAGGCTTGCCGCGCCGCCCGCATCACTGCGGGTCTCCCTCCGAATTCGCCAGAGACGGAGGAGGAGGAGCAGGAGGAGGAGCATTAGCCGGTGCCTATGGAGGAGGACGACCCGGAGGCGGAGGCGGAGGTCGCCGTCGACCAGCCGGAGGAGATGGCGGAGCAGCAGGCCATCCTGGATTCCATCCGGGATGAGGCCGAGGTGGAGGCCAACCGCCGGCTCATCTGACAGAGGCAGGCGGAGGCCGACGCCCTGTTCGACGAGCTGGAGGCGGAGATAGAGGCAGAGGAGGCGGCAGCGGAGCAGCCGCAGGCACCGGAGGGGGCGGAGCCGCAACAGGCGGCCATTTATCCACCAGAGGGCACAGAGATCATCGACATCTCCGACGAAGAGTAGATAGGTTTTATTATGTAGTATGTAGGTTTTACATCTTGTATGCTTTTGTATGAATTTTTTCCTTTCTAAATATGAGATGTCCGGTTGTGTAATGATGTTTTCAATCTAATATGAACCATGGTGATGTTGAAAAAGAAGAAGGAAAAGAAACTATTTTTTGCAGGATGAAACTAATTTGGTGCAATCAAATAAAAAAAAGAAACAAACGATGCAATCAAATCAATAAAGAAAAGGATGACGGTGCAATCAAATCAATAAAAAAACAGAACCAGCGCGTGCACCATTTTATAGGCCTCTTTTATCCTTGTGGGCCTTCGACAGGTCAACGCCTTGCGAAGGCCCAACAAGGACTTGTTTGCATTTTTGGACAGACAAGTGCGCGAGCAGAACCAACCTCTCACGGATCGCCCAACGATCCAACGGTGCGGAGCCGTCCATGTGATCCAACGGCGCGCAGCCTGCATGCGGCCCGCCCTGTGAATTCCTTCTAGATGACCAGATCTGAGGGTTGTCGCTTGGCGCTAGGGTATGATCAGACGGCTGCAGTTCGACGCTAGGGTTTGGAGAGATGCTGCGGGGTTTTGAGCCGGTCAGCGGGGTTATCTTAGGTTTGACCAACTTTCAAATGATGTTAACTAATTCAAAAAAAAATCAAAAAAATAGCAAACCTTCGCGGTTCGTCGTTTCATAAGACATAGTTACCATAAAAAAATATAAACTTGGTTTAGGGATATTTTTATGGAAAATATTTTTTTGAGGTAAGCTACCATCTCCAAGTTCAAATGAGAAGAACAAATTCAAAAATAATCAAAAAAATGGAAGACCTGCGCACAATGCCGTTGTATGTGACATGGTTATGACAAAAATTAATAATCTTGGTTTATGGACATTTCCATGAAAACTCCTTCACACAAATGAGCTATCACGTACGAGATTGTATAGAGTCCAAGAAGAGAGTGATAGTGGGTTTGGGTTTATGAAAAATTAAAAAATTAAAAAAATCACCATAGATTCAGTTTAGTGTGAATAAGAAGGATCTGAACTTATTTTTTTATTATTGAAATTTTAAACTATTTTTATAATGATTTATATTGGAAATGGTCTGTTTACCCTAACTTTCGGAGCTCACCAACATAGGCTAACATGATCATTTGTTTGTATTTTTGCTTTATTTGTTGTTAGATCATTGCAACCTAGGCTAACAAGATCATTGCAACATCACATCACAGTCAAAACATCATATCAAATCACATCAACCCGCGTTAACTTTAATTATACATTAATACCGACCACAAAGGCCAGCGAGAGTTCGCAAGTCTGCCAGGCATTAACTAAAAACATTAAAACTAAAAGTAAAAACGAGGAGGTGCGCTGCCCCCTAGGCGTCCTCCTCCTCGTCGTCGTCAGGGCCGGTGAGGTCGACGAGGGTCGGCGCTGGGCCAGCCCAGGGGAACGACGTCTCCCACACGGTGGCGACGTCGTCCGCCGATGGCTGCACCGCCGCTGCCTGCGCTTCGGCACGACGCTCCTCCTCCTCTGCCTCGGCGTCCTTCTCCAACTCCTCGAGCCGCTGAGCCTCGCGACGCTCCGCCCGCAGGTGCTGCTGTCGCCAGAACTCCAGGTAGTCCCGCTCCTGCTTCAGCGTCGCCAGCATCCATATGGGTGACGCGCTCACCCACTCCCGCACCACCCCCTCCCAGACGTACTCGTGGGGCGTGAGGGCGATCGGCGCCTGCTCGAGCCTGGCGGGGGATGGCGGGGCCAGCGGCGGCATGACGCAGTCGCCAGCAGCGAAGAGCGCAATGGCCTCTGCCATCCGCGCCTGGTAAGCCGCCTCCTCGTCCTCCTTGCACCGCTCTTCCTCCTCGCTTTCACGGAGGACAGCTGCCAGCGCCAGCGCCTCCTGGTATGTGGCCTCCGCCTCCTGGTCCTCATCGCGCACGATGAGGGGCGGCAGGGTGCCAGCCCGCATGTCGCGGACGCCACGCCGGCGCTGCTCCTCGTGCTCAAATGCAAACCAGACCTCCCAATTGGGAGAGTCTGTAGCATAGGCCAGATCAAGCCACTGCTCAGGTGTGAGCTGTTGCCGCCGGCACCTCACCTCCTCCGCATGCGCCCGCGCCGACCGTGGCAACACCGGCACTGGGATCCTCTCCGGATCCAAGTGCCAGTAGTGTGGCAGGATCACATCGGGGTAGGGGAGAGGGATGGTGTGATCCCAGTGCCACCTCGCCTGGTGCACTAGGATGCTAATCCGCTGCCGAGGCGGACGGGAAGAGGACGGCGGGGGTAGCGCGCGCCAAGGGACGGCGGGGGCCTTGCCCTTCTTCTTGTCGGAGCTCGAGCCGGCCCCTGAGAAGATGCCCATGATGGCTACTGGCTCGGGTTTGGTTTTGTCGCCGGTGGGCTAGGGTTTGCGGATCCTGCCGGGGGTGGAGGGGGCAGGCGCGGCTCTGGAAGGATGGAAGCTACTGTGGACTGGCCGGTTTCCATTTAAGGAAGGACGACGACCCGAACATGGGTGGCTGAGTGCCGCACGTGCGCATTTTCTTTTGGCTGTGGTGGTAGTTGGAAGGCCGCCACGCGTCCCCAGGCGGACGAGGAGAAAGCGCGTGCACATCCGTTCGGCATCCATGTGGCCGGAAATGGGGCAGGACGAACTGACTCGTCAGGTCCAACGGGCGACGCAGTCCAGCGCGGCCCCACTCGTCAGAGTTAACAGTCAAACCATTGACCCGACGGCATCCTCCGTTGTCACCTTTGGTGAGGGTTTCGGGCTAGGGAGTGGGGAAAAGTGAGCAAAATTTAAGGACGTGGGGATGAATGAGCACAGCTAAGGAACTAGGGGCATAGATGTAAAAAACCCATAAAAATATAGCTTCGAGTGACATACTGATGGATTTGAGATGAAAGAGGGGATGCCTTCCGGGGCAGCCCCAAGCTTAGACGCTTGGGTCTCCTTTAAAATATTACCTTGGGGTGCCTTGGGCATCCCCAAGCTTAGAATCTTGCTACTCCTTATTCCTTTGTCCATCAAGATAACACCCAAAACTTAAAAACTTCAATGATACAAAACTCAACAAAACGTTGTGAGATCCGTTAGTATAAGAAACATATTGCATACTTTAAGTACTATGATAAATTGATTCAAATTTCATAAATGCATAATAGGTACCGTATTCTAACTTCTCCATGGCTTATACCCCCCGACACAATCCATATCATAATCAAAACAAGCAACTATGGAAGCCAAAACAGAATCTGTTTAAAACAGAACAGTCTGTAGCAATCTGTAGAGAACCTACACTTCTGTAACTCTAAAAATTCTGAAAAATTAGGAAAACCTCGAAAATTTGTATGGCAACACTGTGTAAAATGTTTAGATCATTATCATGCTCCAGTAAAAAAATGAAAATTCCTGTACTGGAGTCAAAAGTTTCTGTTTTGTTTCAGCATCGATTCTACTCATCTTGTGAGTCATCCCAAAGGCTTTACTTGGCACAAACACTAATTTAAACACCAAAACATAATAATTACAGAGGAAAAAATCATGCTATTAAAAATAAACAAAAATTTAAAGCAAAAATTTAAGATAACTATTGGGTTGCCTCCCAACAAGCGCTATTGTTTTATGCCCCTAGCTAGTATAATGCATAGTTTCAAGTATTGTCATCCTTGACATCGAGCTCCTTAATAGCACAACCATGGATAATAGGGGAAATAGGAGACTTGGTAATAGGATCTTTAATCAAATTTATAAAGTTGGGATGAACACTAATCATCTTTAGATCCTCGTCCCTTTTGGTAGGAGGTGTACTCATGTTCTTGGGAATGTATAGGAACTTGGAATTTTGGTTGTGAGAGGTACTAGCATTAGCTTTAGAAGGTGTGAAGGCGAAACCTACTTTGTCAATGACCTCTTCCATTTTATAAATTCTATTCAAACCTTGTTCTATCCTCTCATCAATAGTAGTGTCTTTTTCCTTTAAGGTTTCAAAGTCATTCCTACCCGTGACCCAAGTTGAGTGATATGATTATGAAGTTTTTTATCCAACTCCTCAATTGGTTTGTTTGTGACATATTCTTCTCAATAGCATCAAGTCTTTGCATAACATGTTCCAAGGTAAAATTTGTTTCATTAACAATAATGGGTGGTGTCCCTACAAGGTTTTCAATTGCGGTGTAAGCATCCAAAGTGTGACACATTAAGAAATTCCCACCGGTGATGGTGTCAAGTACAAACCTATACCAAGTGGTCACACCAACATAAAAATTGTGAAGCAAGGTAGTGGTGGATAACTTTTTAGTTGCTTTATTTTGAGCAAAGAAAATCCTATACCATGCATATTTTAAGCTTTCACCTCCCCTTTGTTTAAAATTGACTACATCATCATTGGGAGTAAAGCGAGTGGAAGAAGAACTTTCCATGACTTCAAACAAGAAAACTAGTAACAAGCAAAGGTAAATATTTTTGTATTTTTGATTTTTATGAACCAAGCTAAATATAACATCAAATAAAAAGAAGGACAAGTGAATGAAAATTTGTGTGAAGTTACTTGATAATTGATGATGATATTTCCCGACAACGGCGCCAGAAATCCTTCATGATACCTGTGATCTGCGTTGGGTTTTCCATGAAGAGGAACGGGTAATTGCAGCACAAAGTGGGTAAGTATTTCCCTCCGTTATAAAACTAAGGTTTATCAAACCAATAGTAATATCAATCCTCAACAGTCTTCAGTGGCTGCACACAAATGAACAAACAACTTACACCCAACACGGGCAAGAGGGTTGTCAATCCCCTTGATCTCATTATTTGCAAGAAAATGAATTGTGTAGATAACTGTTGATAAATATAAATTGCAAAATAAAATAAAAGATAAATAAAGGAAGCAAGGTAATTGTAGCATTTGTAAATATATAAGTGAATAGACCCGGGGGCCATAGTTTTCCCTAGCGGCATCTCTCATGTATGCAGCATACGGTGGGTAACAAATTACTGTTGGGCAATTGATAGAAGAATGGATAGTTATGCGATTTTCACGGCAATGATCATGTGTATATAGGCATCACGTCCATAAACAAATAGGCCGACTCCTGCCTACACCTATTACTATTACTCCACTCATCGACTGCTATCGAGCATGCATCTAGAGTATTAAGTAAAGCAGAGTAATGCATGGAGAACGATGACATGATGTAGACAAAGTAAACTCAAGCAATATGAATGAACCCCATCGTTTTATCCTTAGTAGCAACAACAGAAAGACACATCTTGTCCCCTACTTTGTCACTGGGATATAGAAACTCATCAGGTTGAACCTACCACAACGTACCTCTCCCACCGATGAAATATCAATCTACTTGGCCAAAGCACATCAATAAATCAGAGAGCATTACTAAGCTATAATGATCATGAAATTAAGAGACATAATATATCAGTGATATCTCAAATACTTTTCATGAATAATCTTAACATAAACCCACAATTCATCGGATCCCAACAAACACACCACACAAAGCGAAGATGCGATGACCATTGTATTGAAGATCAAGAGATAGAGAGACTGCCATCTAGGTACTAGCTATGGACCCATAAGTCTGTGGTGAACTACTCACACATCATTATGAGGGCAGCAAGGTTGATGTAGAGGCCCTCCGTGATCGAGCCCCCCTCCGGCAGGGTGCCAGAACGGAGCTCCAGATGGCCTCGCGACGGAACAAAGTCTTGCGGCGGCGGAAAAAGGGTTTCGAGACTGCCTCTATTATTTTTAGGGTGAAAGAAAATTTATAGGCCAGAGAGGGGAGTCGGGAGGCAGCCGAGGGATGCACAAGCCATCAGGGCGCGACCCCCTAGGGCGCGCCCTATTGGCTTGTGCGGCCCTCGTGCGCCCCCGGCTTGCTTCTGAAGCTTCTAGGTCTTCTTTTGGTACAGAAAAAATCATAAAAAAGTTTCGTGGCAATTGGACATCATTTGGTAATATAAACCTGAAAAGTAAAAAACACACAGAAAACAGCAACTGGCACTAGGTATTGGGTCAATAGGTTAGTGCTAAAAAATATTATAAATTGGTAAATAAAGATCCAAAAAAGTATCCTAGATTGATAATATATGAGGATGGAACAATAAAAAATTGTATATACGTTGGAGACGTATCAAGCATCCCCAAGCTTAATTCCTGCTCGTCCTCGAGTAGGTAAATGATAAAAACAGAATTTTTAATGTGACATGCTATCCATTATGTAGTCTTATGCATGTATTCTCATTGAGAAACGATGAATCAACAAATATTAACATAGCAATATTCAGAGTGTAAGAAACAAAATCATCAATCTTTCAATGTATACGATCCTTAAAAGAATGTTTACGCCCCCATTCATCTTATTATATTAGCCAGGCATGGCTCCATCTTCACCACATTAATACAAATGTCAAGCACCATGGTGTCCAAGTCAGGCAATTGGATCGTACTTTTTCAATATGCATCAAATTTTTATTCTTCACGCAATACATGAGCGTGAGCCATTGGACATAGCATTTAGGTGGAATAGAGTATGGTGGTACGTATCAAAGGGGTAAAAAGTGGAGAAGATAGTCTCACATCAACTAGGTGTACCAACGGGCTATGGAGATGCCCATCGATAGATGTAAATGCAAGGAGTAGGGATGTCCACGCAAATGATGCACTAGAGCTATAAGTGTATGAAAGCTCAAATGAAGCTAAGTGGTGTGTGCATCCAACTTGCTTGCTCATGAAGACCTTGGGCATTTGAGGAAGCCCATCATAGGAATATACAATCCAAGTTTGTAATAAAGAATAGGTAATTCCCACTAGCATATGAAAATGATATATCATGAGACTCTCTGCATGAGGAGCATAGTGCCACTTTGAGGCACAAGCATGGTAAACGATAGTAGCAAAGTCCCTTCTCTCATTTTCTCTCATTTTTTTGGATGGTGGGCTCATTTGGCCTCCCCCATCTTTATTTTTCGTCCGGAGTCTCATCCCGACTTGTGGGAGAATCATAGTCTCCATCATTCTTTCCTCACTGGGACAATGCTCTAATAATGATGATCATCACACTTTTCTTTACTTACAACTC
Source organism: Elymus sibiricus (assembly GCA_039707655.1). Classification (NCBI taxonomy): domain Eukaryota; kingdom Viridiplantae; phylum Streptophyta; class Magnoliopsida; order Poales; family Poaceae; genus Elymus; species Elymus sibiricus. The sequence goes on along the minus strand of CM077665.1, from coordinate 209,997,485 downwards.
GATATGAAGAAATGATATGAAGATATGAATCTGTATGAATGCCTCTGGCAGTGTACCAGGATGTGCAATGATCTAGCATAACACGTATCAAAAATATGATGAATGGTGGCTTTGCCACAAATACTATGTTAGCTCTATATGATCATGCAAAGCAATATGATGATGAACGAACTAGTCATGTGAAGTGACGATGGAATTTGCATGGCAATTTATCTCGGAATGTCTATGGAAATGCCATGATAGGTAGGTATGGTGGCTGTTTTGAGGAAGATATAATGAGGCTTATGTGCAACAGAGCATATCATGTCACGGGGTTTGGATGCACCGGCGAAAGTTGCACCGATCCTCGAGGTGATAATGGGCTATGCACGGTACCGAAGAGGGTAGCAAATACGAGAAGGTGAGTGTGCGTACATCCATGGATTCACATTAGTCATAAAGAACTCATATACTTATTGCAAAGTTTTATTATATTTTTCAAAAATCAAAGTACTACTCGCATGCCCCGAGGGAAGAGGTTGGTAGGAGTTAACCATCGCGCACTTCCGACCCGAAACAACACTAGGATTTCAATGAGGAATAGAAATGCTCACACATCATCACCAGGCCTCTTTAATTTTTAGATGAATAATAGGTCAACCTCTCTTAATATTGACACTTCTACGGGTCAACAATTAAATCTCACACCTTTTTCATATTACCACATCAATATCATTGACCCACAATTTCTCTATATGTGGTACATGATGGTTTTGATTATCACTCATTGAATACCTAATATTTTTGGACTAGTCCTATGACCCATGGAAATTACCGTCACTATTTATTAACTTTCAAACAAATATAAGTGAAGAATGAGAGTGAACTTATTTCTATAAAATCTACATGCCACCATGCTCAAAAATATATAAGTGAAGTACTAGAGCAACTGCTAAGCTCAAAAGATATAAGTGAAGCACATAGAGTAGTCTAATAAATTATGATGAAGGTGTTTCTCTCTTAAATAGGTGTGTCCAGCAAACAATGATTGTGGTAAACTGAAAGTAAAAGCAAACAAAAGCAAACGACGCTCCAAGCAAAACTCATATCATGTGACGAATAAAAATATAGCTTCAAGTGACATACGATGGATTGTGAGGAAAGAGGGGATGCCTTCCGGGGCATCCCCAAGCTTAGACACTTGAGTCTTCCTTATAATATTACCTTGGGGTGCCTTGGGCATCCCCAATCTTAGGCTCTTGCTACTCCTTATTCCTTTGTCCATCATGATAACACCCAAAACATGAAAAATTCAATCACAGAAAACTCAACAAAACTTCGTGAGATCCGTTAGTATAAGAAACATATTGGATACTTTAGGTACTGTTATAAATTGATTCTTATTTCATAATTGCATAATAGGTACTGTATTATAACTTCTCCATGGCTTATTCCTCCCGATACAATCCGTAGCATAATCAAAACAAGCAACTATGCAAGCAAAACAGAATCTGTTTAAAACCGAAGAGTCTGTAGCAATCTGTAGAGAACCTATACTTATGTAACTCTAACAATTCTTCAAAATTAGGAAAACCTCTAAAAGTTGTATAAAAATACTGTGTCAAAATTTCAGATCATTATCACGCTCCAGTAAAAAATGAAAATTCCTGTACTGGAGTCAAAAGTTTCTGTTTAGTTTCAGCATCGATTCTACTCAACTTGTGAGTCCGCCCAAAGGATTTACTTGGCACAAACACTAATTTAAACACAAAAACATAATCATTACAGAGGTAATAATCATGTTATAAAAAACAAACCGAAAGTTTAAAGAAAAAATTTATAGATAACTATTGGGTTGCCTCCCAACAAGCTCTATTGTTTTATGCCCCTAGCTAGGCATAATGCATAGTTTCAAGTATTGTCATCTTTGACATTCCACCCATAAGTAGCTCTCATGATTGATTCATAAGGTGGTTTAATTCTCTTTCTAGGGAAGTGTTCCATCCCTTTCTTTAATGGGAATTGGAACCTTATGTTTCCCTCGTTCTTGTCAATAATTGCACCTATAGTTCGAAGGAACGGTCTTCCAATTATTATGGGACAGGAAGGGTTGCAATCAATATCAAGCACAATGAAATCTATAGGCACATAATTTTTATTTTCAATAATAAGCACATCATTAATTCTACCTAGAGGTTTCTTAATGGTAGCAAGATGCAAGTTAAGGAAACAATCTTGAATATTAGTGAGACCAAGCACATCACAAAGAGTTTTAGGAATAGTTGAAACACTAGCACCAAGGTCACACAAGGCATTGCATTCATATTTATTAATATTTATCTTGATAGTACGTTACCACTCATCATGCAATTTTCTAGGAATAGAAACTTCAAGCTCAAGTTTCTCATCATAAGCTTTTATCATAGCTTCTACTATATGTTCGGTAAAAGCTTTATTTTGTTCATAAGCATTGGGTGAGATAATAATGGATTGCAACAAGGAAATAAATTATACTAAATAGAAATTATCATAATTAAAGTCCTTGTAATCCAAAATAGTGGGCACATCACTAGTTAAAGTTTTGACCTCTCCAAACCCACGTTTTCCAGTTTTAGCATCAAAATCATCACCCTCCAAGCAAACGGGACGCTTCTCAACTAGAGTTGACTCATCTCCTATCCCTTTATCATTTATATTCAGAGAGGTAAATAAATATTCAGTAGGAGAAGTACCAATCATTTTAAGATCTTCATCATGATTCCAGTAAAAACCGGGTGGAAGAGCTTTTTCTAAGAATTCCCGCTTAGCTCTCAACTTAGCTGTCCTCTCCTTACTTTCGTTAATAGATATTTGGATAGATTTAATAGATTCATAAATCATGCTTGGGTGGCAAAGCTTTATTTTTAATAGTTTCCACATCAAGAGCAATTCTGTCCATGTTTTTAGCCAAAGCATCAACTACATGTTTTTCTTCTACCATAGTGTTGAAAACCTTTTGAGAATTAATAAAATATTTAATTGTGTTCTAAAGATCAGAGGGTATCCTATTAGAATTTGTACAAGAATTTCCATAAGAATTACCATAAGAATTTCCATAGTTGTTAGGGGAATTACCGGGATACGGTCTAGAATTGAAGTTTCCTCTATAAGCATTATTATTGAAATTATTCCGCGAGACGAAGTTCACATCAATAGCATCATTATTTTGCTCAATCAAATTAGACAAGGGCATATCATGGGATCAACAAGAGCAATTTTACTAGCAACCATATTCATAAGAGCATCCACTTTTTCACTCAAAGTAGCGATTTCTTCAAGAATTTACCTTCTTACCAGTTGGAGCCCTTTCGGTATGCCATTGAGAATAATTTGTCATGATGTTGTACAGAAGTTTTGTAGCCTCTCCTAAGGTCACATCCATAAAGGTACATCCTGTAGCAGAATCTAGAAGATTTCTAGACACAAAGTTTAGTCCAACATAGAAGTTTTGGATAATCATCCACAAATTTAAGCCATGAGTTGTACAATTTCTTATCATCAATTTGATTCTCTCCCAAGCTTGTGTAACATGCTCTTGATCTTTCTATTTGCAATTCATTATTTGATTTCTAAGGGAGATGATCTTAGCAGGAGGAAAATACTTGGCAATAAAAGCATCCTTACACTTATCCCATCTTCCAATACTATTACGAGGTAAAGATGAAAACCAAGCCTTAGCTTTATCTCTTAGTGAAAAAGGAAATAATTTTAGTTTCACAATATAATTATCCATATCCTTTTTATTTTGCATATCACATAATTCAACAAAGGTATTAAGATGTGACGCGGGATCCTCACTAGGACTTCCCGAAAATTGATCCTTCATGACAAGATTCAGCAATGCAACATTAATATCAAAAGCCTCCGCACTAGTGGCCGGTGGTATATGTGTACTAATAAAATCATTGTTATTATTATTTGAGAAGTCACACAACTTAGTAGTATCTTGAGACATGGTGACCGAACAAGCAAAGTAACTAGGAGGACATGTAAACTAGCAAGCGAAGAAGTAAACAGGTAACATGCGAAGATAAATATTTTTGTATTTTTGTTTTTTATGAGACAAGCTAATTATAACAGAAAATAAAAAGAAGAACAAGTGAATGAAAATTTGTGTGAAGTTACTTGATAGTTGATGATGATATTCCCCAGTAACGGCGCCAGAAATCCTTCCTGATACTTGTGATCTGCGTTGGGTTTTCCGTGAAGAGGAACGGGTGATTGCAGCACAAAGTGGGTAAGTATTTCCCTCACTTATGAAACCAAGGTTTATCGAACAATTAGGAATATCAATCCTCAACCATCTTCAGCGGCCACACACAACTGAACAGACAACTTGCACCCAACGCGGGCAAGTGGGTTGTCAATCCCCTTGATCTCGTTATTTGCAAGCAAATGAGTTGTGTAGATAATTGTAGATAATTGTAAATTGCAAAATAAAATAAAAAGTAAATAAAGGCAGCAAGGTAATAGTAGCATTTGTAAATATATAAGTGAATAGACCCGGGGGCCATAGTTTTCCCTAGCGACATCTCTCATGTAGGCAGCATACGGTGGGTAACAAATTACTGTTGGGCAATTGATAGAAAAGGGGATAGTTATGCGATTTTCATGGCAATGATCATGGTTATATAGGCATCACGTCCATAAAAAAAGGCTGACTCCTGCCTGCACCTATTACTATTACTCCACTCATCGACCGCTATCCAGCATGCATCTAGAGTATTAAGTAAAACAAAGTAATGCATGGAGAACGATGACATGATGTAGACAAAGTAAACTCAAGCAATATGAATGAACCCCATCGTGTTATCCTTAGTAGAAACAACACAAAGATGCATCTTGTCCCCTACTTTGTTACTGGGATATAGAAACTCGTCAGGTTGAACCTACCACAACATACCACTCCCACCGATGAAATATCAATCTACTTGGCCAAAGCACATCAAAAAAAGGAGAGCATTACGAAGCTATAATGATCATGCAATTAAGAGACATAACATATTAGAGGTATCTCAAATACTTTTCGTGAATAATCTAAACATAAACACACAATTATCGGATCCCAACAAACACACCGCATAATAGGATTACACCGGATAGATCAAAGGGAAGATGCGATGACCATTGTATTGAAGACCCAGAGATAGAGAGATTGCCATCTAGGTACTAGCTATGGACCCGTAGGTCTATGGTGAACTACTCACACATCATCATGAGGGAAGCAAGGTTGATGTAGAGGCCCTCCGTGATCGATCCCCCCTCCGGCAGGGTGCCGGAACGGAGCTCCAGATGGCCTCGCGACGGAACAGAGACTTGCGGCAGCGGAAATAGGGTTTCGGGACTGCCTCTATTATTTTTATGGTGAAAGAGACTTTATAGGCCAGAGAGGAGCGTCGGGAGGCAGCCGAGGGAGGCACAAGCCATCAGGGCGCGCCCCCCTGTGGCGCGTCTTGTTGGCTTGTGCGGTCCTCGTGCGGCCCCCGACCTCCTTCCGAAGCTTCGAGGTCTTCTTTTGGTCCAGAAAAAATCATCAAGAAGTTTCATGGCAATTGGACTCCGTTTGGTAATGTAAACCTGAAAAGTAAAAAAACACGTAGAAAACAACAACTGGCACTGGGCACTGGGTCAGGTTAGTGCTCAAAAATAATATAAATTGGTAAATAAAGACCCCAAAAAGTAACCTAGAATGATAATATATCAGCATGGAACAATAAAAAATTGTAGATACGTTGGAGGCGTATCATGCCGCAGCTGCCTTGGCATCTGCCCCCGATGCCGCCGGCGCGTCCCGTGTCCCTACGACAGCGGGGTCCGGGGCATGGCCCGCGGAGCTTTGCTTGTTGTTGTGGCTGTGCTCACCAGCGTGGTGAGCGTGGTGGTCCCTCCGTCGATGCTGACGACGGCTGCCTGAGATGGTAGCTTGGATGTGGTTGCAGCAGGTGTCGCCGTGCCCTTGGCCTTCTTGGGGGCCATGGGCATCGATGAAGCTGCTGGTGAAGGTGCACAGAGATTAGAGAAGGTTCGTGCAAGAGATCCCTCCCCATACCTGACGTGCCAAAGATGTCGGGGAAAGACGATCTATGGGCTCAGAAAGGACCCTTTATGATCAGGCGGGTAGGTCTCTTACTCAAGGAGCATCACTGGTTGCTGCGTACACGGGGGTTTAGACAGGTTCGGGCCGCCGGAGCGTAACACCCTATGTCCTATGTTCTTGTGGTTTATGGGTGTTCACAATACAGGGGGCAACAACCCCGGCAAGAGGTGCCTCGGGAGTGCAGCTACGCGTGTAGAATGAACAGAGTGTCGACCTTTGTAAAGCTAGCCATGGGCCTCCTTTTATAGACAAGGTGTTACCACAATGGCAAAATGGTCTTTACATCTGGCAAACAGTAGACACTGCCCTCTGCCAAAGTGTCAGCAGAGGTGGTAGTGGGAAATACCTAACAATGACGGACTAGGACACGCGCATTGAATGCACCGTGAGGTGTCAAGCTGGCGACGTCTCCTGACAAGGATTGCATCTCCTTCTGTGCCGTCCGCCCAGCTACCTTCTATTCTTTTGCCACGCCATGGGATAGGTGTCATTTAAGCTGCTGTAAATACCCCCACATTGCCACGTGCCCCGGCCGGTTCCACCTATCCGCCTGCCCGCTCGCCACCTGGTCGATGTAGACAACCAGCCTGGCGACATGGAGCTGGGCCTTGGCGGGTGGAGTCCTTGGCGGGCGTGTGCGTCCCTAAGCCCCCGGCAAGGTGCGTTGCCAGGCTCACTTGGTCTTCGCTCGTCGTAGTTGGAGGAATGTTTATATCTAGCAAAATCTTGCCGGGCTGGAGGTTGCGGTGTCTGGTGCACAAGTCAGGGTGCTATGGACACCGTTTCTTAGTACACCGACACCAACGGCGAGTGCTGGCATGGACACCATTGCTACTTCCGTTCCTCTACAAACATTGGTGGAGCGCCAAGAGGCGGAGCAGACGGAAGTGAGCCTTCCTGAGGCCACTCAAATGCATCCTCCTCTGGAAAGGAGTTCTCCGGCGAGGAATCCTGCTGATGAGCCCGTCCGTGTTGAGGACGTGCCAGCAAGCGATGTTCCCGGCAACCACACGATAGCAACCAAAGTTGCCGGAGAGGAAAATGCTCCCCCTCAACAGATGCCCACAAGTGAGTTTCCTGCCGTTGTTGTCTTATTTTTTTTCTCTTTTTTGTCTTCTTGAAATTCTTTTGAATCCAAGGTTTCTGTTTCTTCTTTTGACTCTTCAGATCTGCCTCCATCGGAAAACATGGATGTAGATGCTGCTACTAGGGAGATCACCAAGGAGGCTGCCGAGGTAGCTAGCCAGACTACTGCAGCAGATGAAGCCGCCTGCAGGGCCGCCAAGGAAACCGGCAAGAAATCTATCGAGGATCCGTTTCTGGAGTTGGCAACAGATACTGAAGGCACATTGGCCTTAGCAGTGCCCGGGGCCATCAACATCAGAAGAGGCCCCTCCTAGCCGGTACCTTAAGATCAGTGATTTGCCATTCATCAGATTCCCTGGCGAAGCAATCCTCAAGAAGTTCTCCTAAGAAGGAGCTCTTGATGATGCAGTTGCCACTGCCGGATGCCCGGTGACTGTCGACCCCTTCGGCGGCAATGATGAAGCAAATGAGCACGTCATCCTGTCTTCCATCAGTAAAAGCTTCAATCAGCTGCGGACACACTACGTTAACCGCTCAGAAAAGATGGACCGCCGGGAGGCTCTTCTTGCCAAGGCATAGGCCAGGTTCCGGGAGCGCCTTGCCAAAACGCAGACATGGTTCACCGACAACTGCAAATACCTCGTTGACTGGCAAGATGATCTCACCAAGGCCATGGCAGAATTTATCAATCAAAAGGCCGAGACGGATATGGCGTGGTAGGAGGCCGACAGGAGCATCGCTGCCACCGACGCAGAACTCCTGAAGCGTAAACTTCAACTTGATTCCCCGAAGATCTTGCTTCCCGGGAAGCTACCTTCGTTACCAAGCTTGGAACTGAGCTAGAGAAGCAGATCCAAGAGTTCGAGCGAAAGCATACGAACGTCCTCGAGAAGCAAGAAACGGATTCTGCCGCCAAGCTTCAAGAGGATATCAACGTTGTTGAGGCCGCACAATGCGCCAAGGTTGAGCTTGAAGGTAAAGTGCAACATTTGGAGTCAGATCTTGCTGCCTCCGGCAAGCAGGTCACCAAGCTATCGAAGGACCTCTGAAAATAGGCCCACACCTTGCAGAGCTACATGTGACGATCTCTGACAAGACCAAAGAGCTCTCCGTTGACGCTGACACCATTGCCAATCTGAAGGTGAAAGTATCCACCTATGAAGACTACCTTGAGGCCGCCAAGACCAGGAGCGGGCTTTCGCTGAAGATCTCCAGAAAGAAAACAACTTGCTTGGATCCACTGCTCGGGACTTCAATGAATTTCATAAGAACTTGGAGGTGTGGACAGAGCAACTTATCAACACCGCCGGTCAGCTCTCCACCCAGCTTGCAACCATGGTGTAACAGCCCAAGACCGACGCTCCAGAAGATTCCCATTTTATTCTGTTATCGCCATGTGTTTTATTTCATTGTCGCATTCATCATCGCATCATCCGCATCATCTGCATAGCATCGGCACTCCGCTGCCTTCATTTTTCAAAACTCGCGTCCGTATGTAGTTGTCGGTTCTCTACGTTTTGTCGTGGACCGTTTCGAGACCAACCACACACGCATGCGCCCGCGACATCTATAAAATCTTGTTTTTAAAAGTGCATATAAAACATTCTCGGAATGGGTCAAAACTTGGCGAGCGGTCTTGTTATATTGTACGTAGACCGCGTGCCAAATTTCGTCGCATTAGGAGGTCATTTGATACCCCAATGACCAACTGTAGCGATATAGTCATCGGTTAATTATCAGACATTTTTGGTGTTTTAAAAACTGTTACTGGGCCGCAAACCTCCCTATCTTCTCAGCCCAAAACCCCCCTACACAGCCCACCTAGCCCAACCTAACCCTCCCTCTGATCGGAGTCGTCCAATTGCGATCAAACGGTCCGATTTCGGGTAAAACCCCCTAACCCTAATCCCTGCCAATAAATAGACGTGTTCCCTCTCCAAAAATGGCCTCCCTAGCCCCACTGCATCGTTGATGGTGTCCTATACTAGGGGGTACTCACCACGTCGTCTCCCGACCAGTGGGTCGGGCCGAGGACCCCAAGGGTGATTCACTAATGGGCCACTTCGGGCAGCCCATGATGCATACAAGGGAGATTCCACAAGACTTGGCGCACAAGACAAGGACTCCTCTAAACCCTAGGCCTACGGTGCATTATATAAACCGAGGCCAGGCTAGAAAATAGACAACCTCAATCTCATATTCATTACAACAATCTCGTGGTAGATACCTGTACTATGTACTATCCCCATATCAATACAATCAAAAGCAGGACGTAGGGTATTATCTCCTTGAGAGAGCCCGAACCTGGGTAAAATCCCGTGTCCATGTTACCATCGCTCTAAGACGCCTAGCTTAGGACCCCTACTATGAGATATGTCGGATTTGACACCGACATTGGTGTTTTCATTGAGAGCCTGTTGGGTGATCGTCACAGATCGATGGGATAATCAGTCTAATCGGATCAAGAAAAGTTCAACGATGGCGGTGCTCACTGCCCGGGGATACATGAGATCGGGACTCTACAATCCAGCCGACGGGTGATCCAGCCGATGAGATCGCAAGCATGCTGCCCACGCACAGCAGCGCAGAAAGCAGTAAACGGTGACGTCTAATCGAAGCGAGAACCGCGTCCGAGATCGATTGGACGCTGGCTTCGTGTGTAGTACACAATGCTCGTCTCTCCAGGAGCGCGGGCTGACGATGTCCAGTACCATGCACGCTCCTGAACGGGCAGCTGCCATCTAGGAGAGTTCCTTCCATTTTATTCTTTCCTTCTATATTCTTTTTCCTTTTTTAATTCTATGCATAGGTGGTCGTTGTCGTCCACTTTCCAGCTTGTGCAGGCCAAAGTCGCACAACTAATGATGAGTTTTCCAGCCGGTCTCCACAAGACTAGTACTACTTCAAATAGTACTACGTCAATACTAGATCAAGTGATGCTAGTTCACGTAAAGGTCAATGCGGTCTAATTCCTGATACTAGTTGAAACTATTTTAGTACAGATCAATTTATTTTATTGGCGTCGGTCTGCTACCATCAAGCATGTTTTATTTTTCCTAGCTATTCGTTTAGCACATAAAACTATTACGCACAAAGTATTTTTGTTGGTTTCTACTGCATTATATTTGCAGAGGAATTCTATCAATGTTCATGTGTGACGTCGGTCTAGACAATCTCTTGTGGATTTCCGACCTATGTCGACATCGACCTCGTGCCAGATAATCGACCTCGTGCCACATAATCGACCTTGTCTACGCGACGCCGCTACCTCGGCGAGCTGACGTCGTCGTCCCGCCTCCGCCGACCTCCGCACTTAGGTCCCGCTAGGTGATCGCCATGGCTCGATGAAAGTCTAGATCGGAGATCAGGTGATATTTTTTCAAATAGATCTGTTTCATACAAGCTATCTTCGTTTTTGCAAAATTATGGCTGCTGCTTCGTGCAATTTTGTTCACAGTCATATTGAGATCAAGAAAGTTTTGCTGGCGGCGACCATGTGCGCCGCCTGATTATATGTCCGACCGGAGCCGAGCACGTGCACGCAGTAGCGAACTAGATTCGCTACACAAGTCAAATCAAGAGAAAAAGAAAAACGCAGTCTGACCGGCAGCGTTGTAGCCGAGGACACCATGAAGGTGGTTCTAATCCATGCAGCGCAGTGCACAAGGGCTGAATTCCGGTTGCGTGCTGCGTACAGGGAGATGACCCTTGTCTCTTTCCTTTATTATTTAATTAGGACGGTCCATGCTTTTTGGTAATTATATTTCTTTCATGCACTCCTCATGTGTTAATTGTACTAGTACTATTACTAGCTCGGTCTATGTGTAATATTAGAAGCAAATCCATGGACGTCCATACATTTTCTTCGGATTGCTACAACGACCGTGGAACAAATAAACCAGGTAATTGAAGGTGACTGTGTAACGCGGTCACCTCGGCGCGCCAACGTCGTCGTCTCACCTCTGTTGACCAAATTGTGTCGTCACCTTTTGCCATGCGTCGGCACCGCAACACCGTCGCTTCTTCAAGCTGGCGTCTGCCTCGCCGACCTGTTTCGACATGTCAGTTGGCATGGGGCTGCAACGTCACCTTACCGACCTATTCCGTCACCTCGGCTAGACCGGGGGATTCGCCATCTCTTTATCAACCTACCTTTGGGACTTCGGCGTCATCAGCTGACCAACTTCATCACCTCGGTTGGACCGGGGGCTTTGCCTCGCCACATCAACCGTGCTGTGTCGCCGCTTCATCGAGCTCTTTGCTCGGGCACTTCGGGACTGGCTTGGGGGCTGGGACCTTGACCCGCAACAAGCTCGGCCCACGTCATCAACATGGAGCACATTAACCAGCTAAGTCACTTTCATGCTCAAATTTTTAAATTTTTGTTCGGTTCGGCCAAGCATTATATTTGTGTTAGATAAAACAGTTTGTTTGTTAAAAACACTTCCTTTTCCCATGATAACTGGAGGCTTCGCCGTCACGCTGTTGAACTACTCTGTCTCCTCGGCTGGACCGGGGGCTTCGCCTCGCCGCAGCAACCGTGTTGCGTTGCCACTTCTCGATCCGAGCTCTTTGCTCGACTACCTCGGGCTTGGGGGCTGGGACCTCGGCCAGGCCGAGGACTACGTTTCCGTCCTGCCACAACCCCGGACAGCACCGGGCACATTAACTAGCTAAGTCATTTTCGTGCTCAGCTCTTTTTAAATTTTTACCTTTTGTCCGGTTCAACCAAACATTATATTTTTTGTTAAACAAAAAATCGTTTGTTAAAAACAATTTCTTTACCCGATTTAACCGGGGCTCTTAAATTTATATAAGCCGTTTCATAATAAATGCATTTTCTTCTTGGTCGTTGCAAAGTCTTTTTCTACTACTCCTTTTCCCGACACTAGTGTGTGGTCAATAGCCGAATAGCCTGGTTTCTTTCTAAAGCCGCTCGAGTTTAGTTCGCTAAACAGGCCTCGGAGAAACACTCCGCCTTCGGGATATGGAGGTTGAAGCCAAAGGCAGACCTGATGGAGTCCGGAGATCGGATGTATCATGTTAAAGAACGACCGAAGCACGAATTCAATTTTCGACCAATTTTGGATTGGCACAATTTTTTCTTATCTAAACATAAAGTTTTTTGGTATTTCTGAGCATAACTCTCGCAGTACAACGCCAGATGCATTTCACGCCTCGGCAATATTAAAGGGGGTCTGCGATTAGCACCAAACCCACCAAAAACCGAGGTACTCCATACAGTCCTCGGCAAAATGTCCTCGGTATTTCGCATTTATATGCATTGATTTCGAGTTGTGTCTTTGGTCTATAGCTGGTTGCCCGGCTCCTGTGCTTACCCCTTATGTTTCCGCTTTGTTCGGCTAAGGGGTAAAGGGAGAACCACTGCGATTGTCACTTCCGGTTTAACTGGTTAAGTGCCTTAGTTGGAGAAAGCCAAAAGCTGACTGTCACAACAAGCGTAAATCAGTCAGCGAACTGCAGGTGGTGTTCAACCAAATATAGCCGATCGAGGTTATCCGAGTAAAACGAAGGGCCTCTCTTTCTTGAAAAGGTCAAGTTGTGGGTGGTTCGACCTCGAATAATCCGAGGAGTCGACGTATACCGGGGGCTATTAAGTTGCCCCACAACATATATATGCTCCTATGACTAAGTGAAAGTTATAAAGCCCGAATATCCGATTGCCTTGTTTCCACTAACACAACCGCCTCTGGGCACCGAGACGTCGGCTAAGGGTTGTCTTGTTACTGCGGAAACACCCTGTGTAGCATCTACAAAGGGGTAGAAGCCGACGACGGGCCACTCTCAAATTTTAAACGGTCACAAAGGAGTCAAAATAGCATATAGCATAAAAGTATTTGTATTCAATATCCGAGTGTTACCTGTTGTAATCATCGTTATAAAGCCATAAATATGCATCAATTTGACTTAAGATTATGGCCAAGCTGGGTTGCCTGGCTCCTGTGCTTACCCCCTACATTCCCGATTGTTCGGCTAGGGGGTAAAGGGAGCACCTCTGTGATTGTTACTTTAGGGTCATCCGGGTTAGTACCTCACACTGGGTGAAGCCAAAAGCTAGCCATCTTAAGAATATAATTGGTTGGCAACGACGGAAGTGAAAATTTTGGTTCATAAGACCACAAAGTTCGGGAACATTCGCCGAACTAAATCCTCAATATTTTCCTCCCACATTGATCGGAGTTGAGGTTTCACGATCATGGTCAACATGATATCCTGGGAAAAGGAACTTATAAATGAACTCTTTTTCCTAGCAGATGTTTCTTACGTTAAGTAGTAATATAACATATCTCTCTGCATACCTTTGTTTATAAAACCGTATGGCCGGATTGCCTTGTTTGCTGTGAATCTTTGCCCTTATAAAGGCTCTATAAAGTAGGACAAACACTCCTCGGCTACTGGCCGAGGAGGTTGAAGCCGATGGTCGGTCAACAAAGTCTTGTACAATGCGGATCCGAGCATCAATGATGTAAAGTACTTGGATACATAGAATCATTACACATAAATTGTGTCAAACATATCAAAATTTGTGTCAAACAAATATCGATCCTTAATTCGACCACCCTTGCCTAAATTAAGGCTCGGGGGCTACTGCATTGCCTATTCAATGCAACAATCCAAAGTGCAATAAGGTTTCCGAGGAGATTCGATCCTCAGGTTGGTCGGCCGCACCCAACCCGAGTCTCAGAAACTACTGTGTACCGCGTTTCCATCCCTAACGTATGCTGCCGAGCAAGAACTTGATCCTCAGGCCGATTTTGCAAATCGACCTAACTCTCAGGGGCTACTAGGATCAGTGGTTTTATTTTGATTATTATTTTTCCCTTCAGGTGCATCTCGGGTTATAGACCGACACACACCTTGAGGGCTACTGGCTATAAATCTTGGTAGTAAATAAGTTGCAGCGATCAGAAATAATTTCCACAAAAAACAGCCTGAGACCGAGGTAGTGCACCACCTCGGAAGCAGTCCGGCATAAAGCTCGGATGGAAGTGGTTGGCTCCATAAAGGGCATTTCCGGCATTAAGCTCGACTGAACTCCTTCACCTTTTTCAAGTCCGAGGTAATCTATGACACCTCGAATGCAGTTCGGTGTTGGAGCTCGGACGCAGTCCGATGTAAAGATCGGATGTGAATGGCTGGCTCCATAAAGCTCGGAAGCAGTCCGATGTAAAGCTCGGAAATTCCTCGGATGCATACCAGCGTTGGAGCTCAGCTGTAGAATGATACTTCGGATGCCGACCAGCGTTGGAGCTCGGCTGTGAAAAGACGCCTCGGACGTAGTCCGGCGATGGAACTTGGATGCGAGAGGAGACTACCACACGGGAAACACTTTGAGCCCGAGGTGTGGCGTAAAAATTACAAGGCATTGATAAAGGCCGAGAACTTAAAAGGCTCCTCGGATGCCCGATGTGTGAACTCTTCGGATTCAGCTCGGCGATCCTCAAGATCGGACATGGGAAGATTTTTTGAACCAGTTTTCAAGACCGACGACCGAAGACAATGAACTGTTTTGAAGAACCGAGGAGCGTCCCCAACTTGAAGACCGGTTCAGGGGGCTACTAATGGTGTCCTGGACTAGGGGGTACTCACCACGTCGTCTCCCGACCAGTGGGTCGGGCCGAGGACCCCCAGGGTGATTCACTAATGGGCCACTTCGGGCAGCCCATGATGCATACAAGGGAGATTCCACAAGACTTGGCGCACAAGACAAGGACTCCTCTAAACCCTAGGCCTACGATGCATTATATAAACCGAGGCCAGGCTAGAAAATAGACAACCTCAGTCTCATATTCATTACAACAATCTCGCGGTAGATACCTGTACTATGTACTATCCCCATATCAATACAATCAAAAGCAGGACGTAGGGTATTATCTCCTTGAGAGAGCCCGAACCTAGGTAAAATCCCGTGTCCATGTTACCATCGCTCCAAGACGCCTAGCTTAGGACCCCTACTACGAGATATGTCGAATTTGACACCGACAATCGTTTTCCGCGCTGGCCGACCCAGCCGCCGTCACTTATCGCCGCCAGCTCCACCCAGCGCCGCCGGTGCAGCCACCCATAGCCAATAGGGGAGTGCCACGTGGCCACCTCGCCAACCCCGCCACCGCAGGCCCGCCCGAGCCCATGCGCAGCCCGCCCTAGGCCGAATCGGGACCGAGCACCCGCTCGAGCCTCTCTGCCTGAGCGCCGCTCGACTCCTGCACCGCGCCGCCGGCCGGAAAGCTGTGCCGCCTCCTCAGCCCTCCTCCTCGACCTGCCGAACCCCGCCGCCTCCTCGCCTGCAGGCATGCCCCGCCATCGGCTGGAGTCGCCCCCACAAGGAGCGCAGAGGCACCTCCATGGCCAGACCTTAGCAACCAATGGAGCTTGCCTCCAGCCCCTGTCCAACCCAGATCCGGCCGCCGTGACCCATCCCTGGCCGGATGAGGTCCCCCACCGGCCATCTCCTCCGGTGACTCATGCCGTCACGGGATCTGGCCACCGCCGTCACCACCTCGGCCTCGCGGAAGGTCGGGGACGACCAAGCGTGAGCCGCAAGTGCCAGCGCCCGCGTGGGCCTCGCCCCAGCCCAACATCGCGCTTGGACCAGCCGCCAGCCCCACTCCTCTCCACTTGGGCCGAGCCCATTAGGTGAGGACACCCAACGCCCCTTTTTTTGTTTTGTTTATGTTGTTGGGCCGACCCATGTGCTCTACTGCAATTCAACGCTCTGAGCGTGTTTTAGTACATAACGCTCATTTCTGTCCAGTGCTAAAATGACCAAGTCCCTGAAAACTGCATGTTTTATCATCATATTGCTTTTTGTAACCCTTGTATCTCGATAACCGTGCATCCGATGAGAATGAGTTATATATGAAAAATCATATACATTTCGTGCTCTACATGATAGCATCATTTGCACATATATTAGGAATCATTTACTTGCTGTAAAATCTTTTGCAAAAGTGCATCTCATCATAGTCGTCAAAACTGTAATCTGTTAACGATAAGTTCCATCTTGTGAGCATCATATTAAGCAAACCATGCCCCCTATGAAGTTGTGCCAATGGAGTATTTTGTAGTGTGACATGTATTCTTGATGTTAGTGTCCTTGCCATGCTCATAGATGGTTGTTATGCTAGTGTTATTGCTATGTTAACATGCCTAGTCAAACTGCTGTTTTGGGAGATGGTCAATTTTCACCAAGTCTGGAACCTGATTATTTTATTGCTATGTTTCCATGATGATTGCCATGAATCTGTAGGTCCTTTGTATTTGGCCCAATGAAATGAATTGTTGAGCATGTTATCCTATGTTAGAATGTGCCCATAGTTTTCAAGTAGAGGTCTTGCATCCTAGTTAGTTTTGCTGTCAACCATGTCAATTTGATAAAACTGCTTAGCCTTACACCTTGATAATTTTTCTAAGTCTGGAGAACTGCTTAGTTCAATATGCCATGTTGGGAGGATGCTAGCCAGGAATCTATACATATTTTGATGTTGCTGTAATGGAGTTATTTGAAGTGCATGTTGTCCCCTATCATGATGTTAAATTTCATGCCATGAAGGTCTCTATAGCATGTAGATTTATTGCTGTCAATATGCCAACCTGATAACTCAGATTGTGAGAACTGGTATTTTTCACTAAGTCCTTAACTGATGTTTCAAAATGCCATCTTGTGAGCTCATTTGCTATTATACATGCTTCTATTCAACTTGCTGCTATGAGATGAATGGTTGTGAATCATATAGGCTACATCCGCATGTCTTTGTAGTGCATTTTAGATTGCTGTAGCTTATTGTATTGTGGATTGCAATATGCCATGTTGCTGTTTTGGGCAGATTTGATCAAAACTTGCGTTGCTTGTTATTGTTGAATCGTTGCTCCGTTTTGAACATGCCATATATGAAACTTGCCTAGAATTTCATGTAGTTTCATAATATCTTGCTGCATCCATGATTTGAGATGTTTGTGGTTGTCGTTTGCATGCATTTCGCATTCATGGCATATTCATCTTGTGTTGGTCATATCTTTTAGGCCATAGCTCCATTTTAAATGATATATATATGTATATCGCCTAGAATGACGAGTAGAATCACATGGTGCATTTTGTTTTGCTGTTTAACAAATATAAATATGTTTAGTTCAGATCTGGACCAATTTTGAAATCAACTCATGGGGTCGTTTCGGAAATACTATATGTTGTTTCTGGCCTCAATTAAACTTGCCTAAATGTCTAGTTTATTTATGCTTCACCTCTTGCCATGTCAGAACATGTAAACTTGTTGAGTACCTAATCGAGAGTGAACTAAGTAATTGAAATGTGGAGTTTCGTGAGCTTCACATAATGTGTAGTAATTGATGTTGTGCTTTGTCATTCCTTGCATAATTAAACCGGACATGCATCATATTTGTTTGCGCATCATGTCATGCATATGTTGTGGTTTTTATCATGTGTTGATTGTTTGTTTCCGGATTGCTTTTCCCATTAGAGTTCCGAAAGGTTTCGGAGTGTGAGGATTCGTTCGACTATGCCTGTTCGTCAACTTTACGGATTTGTTCTTCTTCCAAGCGGGATCTCAGGCAAGATGAACATTTCCCTGGATACCATTACTATCATTGCCATGCTAGTTGTCTCGTTTCTATCGCTGCGTCTTGCTACCTACCACTTGTTTGTCAAGCCTCCCAAAATGCCATGATAAGCCTCTAACCCTTCACATCCCAGCAAACCATTGTTTGGCTATGTTACCGCTTGCTCAACCCTTCTTATAGCGTTGCCAGTTGCAGGTGCAAGTTGTTTCCATGTGACAACATGGATATTTTGATATATCACAATATTATTGCTATTTAATTTAATGCACATATATACTTGGTAAAAGATGGAAGGCTTGGCCTTTTGCTCGGTGTTTTGTTCCACCTTTGCCGCCCTATTTACTTGTGTACCGGTGTTATGTTCCGTACTGTGAGCTCCTAACATGCTTGGGGTTTTTATGGGGACCCCCTTGATTTTTGTTTTGGGATAAAACTTTTCTGGCAAGGCCCAACACTGGTACTACATTTGCCTAATAACTAATAAAATGCATAGGGACCCGTCGGCACCCGCGGAAAATTAATCAACCCCCGGGCCAGTGCTCCTCATGAGTGTTGGTCCAAACTAGAGCTACTTGCGGGTCCACCTCGGGGCAACTCGAGGGATTTCTATCAGACCACCATACGCAGTGCTCATCCGGTCGTGTCCTGAGAACGAGATACGCGGCTCCTATCGGGTTCGTCGACACGTCGAACGGCCTTGCTGGATTTGTTTTACCTTTCTTGAACGTCTTGTGCACGGGATTCCGAAGATACTTTGGGCTATCTCGAGGTTGAGTTCTTCCAATGGAATTCTGAGGATACTACGGGCAATCCCGTGGTTGAGGTTTTCCATGCAACGTGTGGTTAGTTTGTGATGGATGAGTTGGAGCACCCCTGAAGGGTTAAATCTTTTTGAGAATCCATGCCCACGATTATGTGGCAACTTTGAAATTTGTTTAACATCCGGTCATAGAAAACTTAAAGTAAACTCAAATAAAATACACCAACTGTGTGCGTAACCGTGACTGTCTCTTCTCGTGAGTTCTTAACAGAGAGAACACGGTGGGGTTATGTTTGGCTCGTAAGTAGGTGTTCAGGATCACTTAGTGATCATTACTAGTTCTCGTCCGTTTATGCGATGATCACCCCCTTATTCTTGTACTCGTAAGTTAGCCACTCAAATAAAATGCTTAGTGCTTGCTGCAGCCTCACCACTTAAACATATCTCACCCACTAAGCTTTGCTAGTCTTGACACCCTTGGAAATGAGATTGCTGAGTCCCTGTGGCTCACAGATTACTACAACAACTGTCGCAGGTACAGGTAATGTGATGCTTTGATGTGAGAGCGTTGCTTGTTTGATTTGGAGTTCTTCCTCTTCTTCATTGATCATAGAATGGGTTCCAGGCCGGCAGCCTGGGATAGCAAGGATGGATGTCGCTTTTATCGTCGGATTTCGTCCGTAGTCAGACCCTGCTCTTCTATATGATGATTGAATGTATTGTTGTATTGAGATGTTAATGATTTAGCTTGTGGCGAGTGTAAGCCAATTCCATATACTCATCTCTTCTTTACATGTACTTGTAATGATATCCATTGTTGCGAAACGACAAGATGCGCTTCTATCCCCATCGATGCCCTCGAGCCAAAATAAGGATAGGACCGCATCTTGGGCATTACACATGGGCTTGTCGGAGTGCACCTTCTACCACGACGGCAGGGAAGCTGCGAGCGTCAGGCTATGCATCTTCTTCGCGAAGCTTGTCGGGGCGTCGGTGAAGTACAAGAAAGATTGATCCAACAAGTTTGTTAAGGGGTCCCGCGAGCGCTGTCGTGGCTCTATCCACAAGATCTTGGTGAAGGTCCCCTACCACAACACCGACATCGACTTGAGGAAGGCCTTCTCCAAGTTTCCCAAGGGCTTTGACACCAGCTCTCTTGACGCCCTTGTCACTCCCATCTCCGAGTGGGTCGGCTCAATAACCTTGAAAAAATAAACTCCTTGTTGTTGCCGTGGTGCATGTATCAAAAACATTTATTTTGATCTAGCACTGCAACTTTGCTTTCAGATGTAATATATTTTTCTTGCTGAAATGAATGGCTAGTTTCCCTTATACTTGATTCCGCACTTGGATGTTTTCAATCCCTACGCTTAGTGGAATTGCTTGCCGGTGCACGCATCCTTGCCGCGAGTACTTTAGGAAATACCGCTACCGGCAAGAGCACCTTGCCGTCCTTGCCACAGCTACTTTGGTTGCTGAGCTGACTCTAAACAACCCAAGAGTGCAAATAATTCTGACAAGGGTCCTTCTATGGGGACCCCGACTCATAAGCCGTGATCACTGAATGCACATGTACAGTGATCCCAGAGATCAATGCTCACAAAACACACAAAAACTGAATAACAAGAGACTTACATCAAGTACATACCGTTTTATTAAGATATGACCTTTAAGGCCAAGTCTTCATAAACTCGCAGCGGAAATCTTCAACGATAGCGTGAACCCATGTCATCTGCCTTAACCCTACAGGCATTCCGACTGGGGAGCGTCCTAGCACGCATGTTCGTCACCAAGGTACTCTTCATTATATCCTGTTCTTTCATGCCTGGCCAATAAAATAACCAGTGGCAAGCCAATGAGTACTTTGAATGTACTCGCAAGCAACCCATGCTTGGAACAAGGTACAACAGAGCATGATATATCACTAATAGGTAATTTTGCGGAAAGCTAATTTGAGTGCAATAGTACGTCCTATCATCATGTAAAATCATGCATCATGACGTTCCGAGTAACCATATGAACATGCTACATATATCAATATGAATAGAGGCTCAACATCTCATGTTCAATCATTTCATCAAGTCAAATGACTTAGCTCAAGTATCTCTTTGTCACACACACACACACCAAGTTTGTGAAAACATCTAGACATAGTTTAAGCAGCACCACCCAACTGCCCTTGACCATGGACACGGCTATTCGAATAGTTGTACACTCTGCAGAGGTTGCACACTTTACCTAGAAGACTCGGGGAACTTCCGTGCCATTCACGACTCGCGGTATATAACATACCCGAGGTAAGCACCCGAACAATACCTTTCCCTTGATGACACTAAACAAAGAATCCACTCGTTGGCCCATGTCTTCATGATATACATCACATGAGAGTCGCTCAACACTGTACCATCCGTGAAGGGACACAACGGTGTGCCCGGTGTCTGTAAAAACAGTACATGGTCGCCCTACCTGGCACGACCCCGTATCGAGAGGGTGACTCTGGCCCTCTCGCCACTAGTAATGCGGGCTCTTTGCTAGCAACGACCAAGGTAATCAACAAAGCCCCCTCCCATATAGGGGTAGAGTGGTTGTACATGTAAGGTTGGGACGGTCGACAAATCTTAAATCTAAATCGTTTTTGAAAACTCACACACTCAACTTGCCTCGGTACACCACTTCTTTATCAAGCGGTTACCTAGCTCAACATCATCTCCCTCAGGAATTAGTGGCACCCGATGGGGTTTTCAAAAAGGTTTTTCGCAAACATTTGTTTTCCATCTCAATGCGTATTCCCGTCCCACTTGCGTAGCAACTACTTAGCATCCTAACTACTTCCCACCCGCATAACCCTCATAGGAAAGTAGGGCCATGCACAATGCAGGTATCAACGAGAAATGCATCGGAGACAAACCCGACAAGGTTGTCACCACATCATCGACATGCCCTTTCATGCAACAATCAAAGTGCTATGATGTCATGCATAAAAATAGTTTCATCGACATGGTCAAAGGGCTGCTTGCCTGGCTCAGCAATGTCTTCGAGCTCTTCTCAAACTTCTGGTCCAACTCCAAGCACTCCGTCTACCTCGTCAACTACCGTCGGAAACAACCATAATAAGCAACACAACGAGTAGATAAATAAAATTGTTCTAAAATAGAAGCTTTATTGTTCTAGGATGCCTATGGTCATAATAAAAATACCTAAAGTTTCTCTAATGGCTTTGGATCTCCAGAGATTTTTGAATGATGGAAATGGAGGGAATTATTGATCCTATAAGGAGTCTACAGAGAACATTTTTATAAAAATGAGTGAATGCACCTGTTAAATAGGGCATGATTTAAGAAACATTTAGGAAGTGGTTTCACTGGATTTGGAGTTGGGATGATTTTCCTATGAATTTTTTAGGATGACGTAAATCGAAAATGGGGCTATTTATTTGGTCCAGCAGAGTCAATGCATGGTAAAAATGTTAACCATGGTTAGATAAATAGGGCATGATATCTAGAGCATCTAAAAATTGGAATTACTCCATTTGGATCTAGAATGAGTGTTCTAGGGATTTTACAAGTTGGGCATTTCATAGTTTAAGTTTGAATATGCATTTGAACAGTACCGAAAAGTTTCTTGGAAAAATGTGAAAGTGGCACCACTATATAGGTTGAAGTTTTGGAAGAATTTTGGAGTTTGAATCATGGCATTTGGAGTTGTATTTATTTAATCATGATTTTTGGAATCCTTCTGATAAATAAAAAGGAAAATTACACTGTGGCCATGGGCCAGAATCAGCGTAGACGAACCGGCCCAAAATGGAACCAGCCCAGCCGAACCGCCGCACGTGCTCCCGCGCTCATTAAAACCTGACCGATGGGGCCGACTGGCTAGTGAGAGAGAGAGAGGGGTGAGAGACAAGGGAGAGGATGACAAGCGGGGCCCGCTTGTCATCTTCTACCTCGCGACAGAGGAGGCTGATGGGCTCACCGTGGGTACCTCCGGTGATGGATCGACACGGGGATGGCACCTTCATGCTTAGGGCACCGTCACCCGTCGAACAATGGTGGAGAGGGACGTCGGAGAGCTCCTGTTCGCCGGCGACGTGGAATCCGGTGGCGGTGCTTCGGGAAGAGGAAGCCCCGGTCGTCTCCGGCTGGAAAGGAAGGGAAAAAGAGGCGGGGAACCCTCAGCGACACGCGGGGGCTCTAGATCGAGTGAAAATGGGTGCGGGGGAGGTCGGTACCGAGCGGACGGCGACGACCCGACGCGGCGAGGCTCTGCTCGATCCCGAGCGTAGCGGTGTTCTGAGGAGGAACGGATGTTGTAGGCGGTCGTCTGGGAGGACGAGGAAGCAGCAGGGGGAGAGAGAGGGGTCCCGAGGGTAGTTTTATAGCCAGGGGCAGGTGCACCATGGACGTGGCCGTTGGATTTGGCTGGAGGGGCAAGGGAGGCCATGGGAGGAGGCCAGGGCGTGTCTGCGTTGCTTCTGGGTTAGCCAAACCGGCGGTGCTAGGCACGCGCGGGAGGGGAGAGAAGGAGGAAGAGAGAGGAGGGGGCCGACAGGGAGGCATGCCTCGGACGCCGAGGCCGTCTCAGGGGACACGAGCGGGAGGCACAAGACTGTCGGGGGTGCGGATTGGGGGGCGGCTACAGTGCGGGAGTGCATTGTAGCACACTCTGTAGCGCGTTTTTGGCATGTCTTCTGTGCCATGGTCATGGCCACTTGCGTCCATAGGGTCTAGGGGTGAGTAGACAATGTGGGAATGCCCTTGGATGCCCTAGAAAGTCAAGGGAGGAGGAGAGAGGCAGAGGGAGAGAGATAAAAAGGGCTGCCTAGAGAGGAATCTTGGCGTTTTACCCCCATGAATGATTGTGCCATGGTTTGAAATTTCTACTGGAGGTAGAGGAGGTATGTGGGTGACTGTGGTAAAAATCTGAGAGCAAGGAGAATAGTGGAAGGGGTCAAAACAACAGTTTTACCAATCTACCAGAAGGTGTTTGATGACTGTTTGGGCAAGTAAAAAGATCCTACTTACCATGATATTTAACAGTATCAAGTAGTAGACATAATTGAGGTTGAACACCAAGTTTGAGCTTATTTGAGGAAAGTTGCTAAAGCAAACTTTATAAACCCTAGAAATGGGCAGAAATGGATTTGCTTAGAGCTAGCTATGCAAATCCATTCTCCTTGATGCACCACTGGGTGTGGTGGCATCATTTGGGGATTAAAGCATGCCCAAATAGTTTGGGACCAAATGGGGAAACTTGACAATGCAATAGTTTCCAATAATAGAAATCAGTAGAAATGGGTTTGGGGGGATTTGGATAGGTGGATATGTTCTCCTTGATGCACCACTTGGTGTGGATACATTATTAGTGTATTAGAACATGTACACAAAGTTTGAGAAAAAATGGAGGCACTTGGCAATGTAAAGTTGTTCAAGTTTGGATTTGGACAGAGAGGGTTTTGGGGCTTTTTGGCGAACCAAAATTATTGGGATTGATACGGAACTTGGCAAGATGATCACATATGGTATATGTGACATGATGGAATTTTCCTAGATTTATTTGATAATATTTCTTATAGAAATCATTCAAATACTTGAAATACGCAGAAAGGGTTTTGCATGTGTTGAAACTCATATATATGGAAAATATATGTCCACTGAGTTTCCCTAAATTTTCTCAAATATTTTGAAAGCATAAAAATAATTTTTCCCTTTGAAAGACCATTTATGTCCTCAAGAAAAATCCTTTAAATAAAATAGGAAAATAATATTTCAAAATAATATTTTGTGGTTTTGGGAAGTCCTATATATGGTTGGTTACAAATAAAGTCTTTGGGGGAAAACATTCACCCTAATTTGAGGACTTGTAGTACAAACCTCAATTCAGGGGTTTTTGTAAACTTAAATTAAAAAATGCTTTTTGGCCAAAATAATATTTTATAATATGGTTTTATGTCCTATACACATGGATGATCATTGGGCAAAGCTTTAGATCAAGGAGATGGGTTTTGAGAGTAGAAGGAATTTTATGAATTAAAGCACAAGCAAGCAAACAAGCAAACAACAATCAAGTCAACCATCACATGCGTACAAAAAGTTTTTGTTGTCCCTAATTTTTGAGTCATGTTAACTTAGTCATGAGGCAAAACACAGGGTGTGATAGACCTACCCCCCTTACAAGAATCTCAGATCTGAGATTCCTAGGCTAGGCGTAGAAAAGATGCGGAAATTCAGAGGCGAGGTAGTCTTCACGTTCCATGTTGCTTCTGCTTCGGTGTGATTGCTCCACTAGACCTTGAAGTGCTTGATGATATGGCTTCGAGTGCTTCGCCTGGCTTCGTCTGAGGTTGAACGGGGTCCTTGCAATATGCTAGGCTTGCCTACAGGTCAAGGGTTTGGTGAACGAGGTTCGGGCAAGGGTCTGGCTTGCATGTGTATTCCAAAGTAGGAATACGTGGCAAAGTAGGGTGTCTGCGTGCTGTTCCTGGGGTTACTCACGCTAGTTAGTGACATCTAGATGTCTCATGTTAGAATAGAAGGGTCAAGGTTTTGGTGTAGCTTCCCGTCGACGGGGGAGTCCTTATCATCCTTAAAGCAGGAGATCTTCAGTCGCAGGTGGTCTTCATTCTTGAGAGTATTGAAGCGCGTCATTGTAGGCTTCTCGTTGAGATCTTCTGCTTGAGTAAGTCGCCCAGGTTTGTTCTTCATTCATCTTCGGCCACTTGTCTTCGTCGTCACGGACGCACGTTTCTGGCGGGTCTTCGAGTGTTTGGTCTACTTGTCTCTCCATAGCCACTTGTGGACAGGTTTGGGTTGAGTCCCGTCCCTAAGACTAAGCTTAGAGATTTGACGCGAAAATGGTTCCTACCACCTAGGGAAGTTTTTGAGGGGTCCTAGATGAGCTGGCTACCCAGAAGTATAGAACAGCCATCCAATCCCCAAGGTCTGAGGCTTGACAAGTGGGGTGAACCACCTTTGATACGGGTTTCACCATGACCCAGTCAGGATTCCAGTCCTTGATTGGACCCAAAAGGGGCGAGTAACAAAGTCATGACAGTCGTTCCACTCCGTTCCAGGCATCTGAAGAGAGTAGGGACGTCATGCATATCGTACACCATCAAAGTGGTGAGGGGTTCTATGAACTTCTTGGTTCCTTCCTAGTCAGGAACTGATAGATGGCTACTTAAAACAAGGGGCTCTTTAATTTCTCTTGATGTCCAAAGGCTCCACCATGCTTGAATGTTGGTGCTTCTTGACATAGTCTAGCTGATGTAGCCGGCAGAGGAGCAGTGGGTAACTTGTCTTGGTTCTTCTTCTCCGTAGTGGTTCCCCAAACGTAGCGGTTCTTCATCTTGCGTGGGTAAGATTGCCTTCTGCTGCAGGGAGGGTGCTTCGAGGGGATGAACTTCTTCAAGGTAAAACTTTGCACTTGAGAAGCTCGGCAATCGGGGCTTCTGGGCTTATCCAGTTAGGACTAAGGTGTTCCTTTCTCTCATTGGATAAATAAGTATGTCATCCATGAGGACAACAACATATTTCTCCAAGTATCACACAAACATATTGCTCATGGGATATGTGAGAGAAGCGGGCATAAGCCAACCTAAAAAGGGCTTGATGGTATATCCATTAACCGTATGGTGTGGACTGTGTGGTCTTGGGGTAAGACTCGGGAATGGCCTTTAGACAGATGACATTTTGATTCAGCTTGCTCTCGAGAGAAAGCTCAGGAACCAACCTTTGGCCATTTAGTCTTAAATTCCTGAGAGCGGCATCTGTTTTAGGCGGTTACTTGTCCAGGGGTTTGTGGTCTTTCGTGACCTAATTCCTCGAGTCCACCTTCCTTATAGACATGATTGGTTGAGGTTGAGGTGGAGTATTGGTCATAGTCTTTCGACTTAGGTCCAAGGCCTATGGTCATGATCCGGCCATGTTATGGCTCGGTAAAGCTTAGGGGTTTCAAGGATCTTAAGATGTGAGTGAACGTCTATCATCTTATCCTTGAGCACAGTCCATGGATGCCAATAGTCCTTCCTATTATTCTATCCAAAGTCATCCCATTCCATTGAAACATTACTCTACGTAAGTTAGCTTCCCAACATCACTCAGGTTATTCATAACCTCATCAGTCTCGAAAGGACTAAACAAAATCACATATGTATATTATAGCTAACTCATGTGTATCCCTATGTAAAAATCCTCGAGTGAAGCATACAAGCTCCTAAGCTTGAATAAGACACTACAAATCCAAGTGCTCAGCTAATTTATCCAAGGTCTAAGGTACTGCATCTCTATGCTAAGGAAACATGTAATATACCAATCAAAGATCTTGTTTCCTTCCTACGAATCCAATTAATCGATCCACGAATACCATCCACTTTTACACGATCCATTACTGCTACAAGTCCAATATCGGTGATGTTCCATATATCCCCTAGAGTTCCTATAATCCCTGAATCCTAGAAAGAACTCTCTTATCATAGTACATACACCAATACACATCATGATGATCTAGTAAACTCCGATGTTAGGTGAATATAGATCCTCGAATCAAATCAGACAACAACCCAGTGTTCCTAGTTTATCCTCCATCAAGAAACATGGTTTCATGATCAAGAGCATCAGACTAAATCCAAATTACTCCGAACCATGTAGACTCACTCAGCATCTATATTCCACTATAATCACCTACTTAATCCAAGTCCCATGTCCAATGAGAATTCCTACTTGTTCCTCCAATTCATTACCGTAACATCTTCAATCCATGACTATTACTTGACAAAGTCAATTTTGTTACACCACCAAGAATCTCATCTTGTGGTCATAATTTCCCTACTAAATCCAATTTACTCAAGGGAGAGATAAGTTATGCTACTCTATCAACTTGATCCACCAAGTTCACCTATCATCATGAAAGTCTCGCAATCCACCAAAGGGGTTAGCTATATCCTCAAGACATCTATTATAGTCACATCAAATCATCAGTCTATTAATCATGTATCCTCAAAATGATCTTCCCTATGGCATCTTTAGTTCAAGTGTTGGCTTAGGGATGTAATGTGTCTTTTCACTAGGATTACTAGTCCCATGATGAAACCCAATGCTAAACCAAGGTTATCGAAGCTTATCCGGTGTTCTATCGCAAACCCCTATGTTAAGCACATGGTTAAAGGTTGGGTCGGGTAAATTGAGAGGTCTAGGTTAGTCTAGGCAAGGGTTTCCAATCTTGAGGAAAAAAACACATCTCTACGGGGTTGCACCTAGTTGAATAGGTTATCGTCAAAAGTCTTCAGCGCCAGTTGTTTGCCGAGGTGGGATCATAGGTGCATCTTCTCTTGCTGGTCTTCAATTGACGAGATGGGGGAAGAGGGAAAGTAGCATAGATGGGAGTGCCTAAGGGGTGGTGTAGTGCAGGTGTAATCAAACAAGTGCCGAAAAGGTCACACATTCATTAGGATAAGATAGGCGGCATAGTCGCGTACATGTTGCCTAGGGAAAAAGTGCGACTTATACCAAACATAAACAAATAAAAACAAGAAACACACAACATGGTTTCATTTGAACCTTCACACGAACTCGACTTTGCATAGGGGATACACGACTCATCCTACCCTAGGGGTTCTTGGACTCAGTGGTCGTGCTTGGCTTCATGACTCGGAGAGAAAGACGTGCAGTCTCCTGGGCCTTTCTCAGGTGGTCGCTACGTGTCTTGTAGTTGTCCGACGAAATGGTCCGGTTTGGGGTCTGGAGAATCTTCGACATCTTCCCATCTGGTAAGTTGACGGGGCGAAGGTGATTCCTCGTGGTTGCCACTGACTTGGTCTTTTGTTGTCTTCTTAATCATAACAATCACTATTGTCTTCTGAGACGTCGAGGGTTCCAGGTGGGCAATCCTTTATGCAATGTCATCAACAAGGCATGGTAGAGGTCCAACCTGTCAGTTACGTTGATGACAATATCGACACCGAGAGCGGAGGATGAAGAGAACCGTTTTCCTCCTCACTATGGTGAGGTGGACCAAATGGTGAGGTTCTCATCCACCGGTGGTTGTTGACTGAACAATGGTAAGGACAGGGCTGCTCTTCTAGCGATGCATATCATGATCTTGCATATCCTAAGTCCCGATCATTGTATGCCAAGGCTGCATCATCCTAGGGTAGTGTCGAGGGTGTCACCACGTTCCAAGTCTTGACGGCTTCATTCCTCGAGAGGTATCTCCTGTTGGTGTTTTCTTGTCGTGGTGTCGCCAACTTGTGTTTAAGACATGTGGGCAATTGTCTGGCAAGGTGGCTTCCTTCTAGGTTACCCACGAGGATTTCAAGAAATCCAGTGGTCACGGGCGTAAGGGTACTAGCGACCGTTTGTGAAAGTTTTGAAGAACCAAATGAGGAGAGTCAAGAGAAAAATGGTGGAAGTGATAAGGCAAAAATCTTCTGTTTCTATGAAACTTAGAAGAGGTAAGAAATATAGAGGTTTTGGCTAGTGTCCTAAAAGGTCTGCAAGAATAGTTTTGTCCTAACTAACGTCCATGCTAACTAAGGCTTCCTATAGTCAGGATGGCTCTGATACCAGCTCTGTGGGGACCCCGACTCATAAGTCGTGATCACCGAATGCACGTGTATAGTGATCCCAGAGATCAATTCTCACTGAACACATATAAACTGAATAACAAGAGTCTTACATCCAATACATACCGTTTATTAAGATATGACCTTGAAGGACAAGTCTTCATAAACTCGCAGCGGAAATCTTGAACGATAGCGTGAACCCATGCCATCTGCCTTAACCCTACAGGCATTCCGACTAGGGAGCGTCCTAGCACGCATGTTCATCACCAAGGTACTCTTCATTATATCCTGTTCTTTCATGCCTGGCCAATAAAATAACCAGTGGCAAGTCAATGAGTACTTTGAATGTACTCGCAAGCAACCCGTGTTTGGAACAAGGTACAACAGAGCATGATATAGCACTAAGAGGTAATTTTGCTAAAAGCTAATTTGAGTGCAATGGTATGTCCTATCAACATGTAAATCATACATCATGAGGTTCCGAGTAACCATATGAACATGCTACAGATATCAATATGAATAGAGGCTGAACATCTCATGTTCAATCATTTCTTCAAGTCTCCCAACTTGGCTCAAGTATCTCTTTGTCACACACACACACCAAGTTTGTGTAAACATCTGGACATAGTTTAAGCAGCACCACCCAACAGTCCTTGACCTTGGACACGGCTATTCGAATAGTTTTACACTCTGTAGAGGTTGCATACTTTACCTACAAGACTCGGGGAACTTCCATGTCATCCATGACTCGCGGTATATTACATACCCGAGGTAAGCACCCAAACAATGCCTTTCCCTTGATGACACTAAACAAAGAGTCCACTCATTGGCCCACGTCTTCATGATGTACATCACATGAGACTCGCTCAACACTATACCATCCATGAAGAGACACAACGGTGTGCCCGGTGTCTGTAAAAACAGTACATGGTCGCCCTACCTGGCACGACCCTGTATCGAGAGGGTAACTCTGGCCCTCTCGCCACTAGTAATGCGGGCTCTATGCTAGCAATGACCAAGGTAATCAACAAAGCCCCCTCCCATATAGGGGTAGAGTGGTTGTACATGTAAGGTTGGGACGGTCGACAAATCTTAATTCTAATCCGTTTTTGAAAACACACACACTCAATTTGCCTCGGTGCACCACTTCTTTATCAAGCGGTTACCTAGCACAACATCATCTCCCACAAGCATTAGTGGCACCCGATAGGGTTTTCAAAAAGGTTTTTGGCAAACATTTGTTTTCCATCTCAATGCATATCCCCGTCTCACTTGGGTAGCAACTACTTTGCATCCTAACTACTTCCCACCCGCATAACCCACATAGGAAGGTAGGGTAATGCACAATGGAGGTATCAACGAGAAATGCATCGGAGACAAACCCGACAAGGTTGTCACCACATCATCGACATACCCTTTCATGCAACAATCAAAGTGCTATGATGTCATGCATAAAAATAGTTTCATCGACATGGTCAAAGGGCTGCTTGCCTGGCTCAACAAGGTCTTTGAGGTCTTCTCAAACTTCTGGTCCAACTCAAAGCAATCCGTCTACCTCGTCAACTACCGTCAGAAACAACCATAATAAGCAACACAACAACCAGCGAAATAAAAGTGTTCTAAAATAGAAGCTTTATTTTTCTAGGATGCCTATGGTCATAAGAAAAATTCCTAAAGTTTCTCTAATGGCTTTGTATCTCCAGAGATTTTTGAATGATAGAAATGGAGGCAATTATTGATCCTATAAGGAGTCTACGGAGAACATTTTTAAAAAAATGAGTGAATGCACCTATTAAATAGGGCATGATTTTAGAAACATTTAGGAAGTTGTTTCACCGGATTTGGAGTTGGGATGATTTTCCTATGAATTTCTTAGGATAAAGTAAATGGAAAATGGGGCTATTTATTTGGTCCAGCAGAGTCAATGCATAGTAAAATTGTTAACCATGGTTAGATAAATAGGGCATGATATCTAGAGCATCTAAATATAGGAATTACTCCATTTGGATCTAGAATGAGAGTTCTAGGGATTTTGCAAGTTGGGCATTTCATAGTTTAAATTGGAATATTCATTTGAACAGTACCGAGAAGTTTCTTGGAAAAATTTGAAAGTGGCACCACTAGATAGGTTGAAGTTTTAGAAGAATTTAGGAGTTGTATTTATTTAATTGTGATTTTTGGAATCCTTCTGAGAAATAAAAAGGAAAATTGCACTGTGGCCATGGGCCAGAATCAGCGCAGCCGAACCGGCCCAGGCGAACCGCTGTGCGCGCGCCTACGTGCGTTTGAACTTGACCGATGGGGCCGACTAGCCAATGAGAGAGAGAGAGGGGTGAGAGACAAGGGAGAGGATGATAAGCGGGGCCCGCTTGTCATCTTCTTCCTCGCGACAGAGGAGGCCGAGGGGCTCACCGGGGGTACCTCCGGCGATGGATCTATGCGGGGATGGCATCGTCGTGCTCAAGGCGTCGTCACCCGTCGAATGTTGGTGGAGAGGGACGCCGAAGAGCTCCTGTTCGTCGGTGACGTGGAATCCAGTGGCGGTGCTTCGGGAAGATGAAGCCCCGGTCGTCTCCGGCTAGAAAGGAAGGGAAAAAGAGGCTGGGAACCCTTAGTGACATGCGGGGGATCTAGATCAAGTGAAAATGGGCGCGGGGGAGGTCGGTACCGAGCGAACGGCAACAACCCGACGCAGCGAGGCTCTAAGGAGGAACGGATGGTGCAAGCGGTCGATTGGGAGGATGAGGATGCAGCAGGGGGAGAGAGAGGGGTCCGGTGGGCCGTTTTATAGCCAGGCGCCGGTGCACCGTGAACGTGGCCGCCGAAGTTGGCTGGAGGGGCAAGGGAGGCCACGGGAGGAGGCCAGGGCATGTCTGCGGCGCTTTTGGGCGTGGCCTATGACCAGGGGGAGAAGAGAGAGAGAGAGCGGGAAGCTCGCGCATGTGAAGCTGCAGGTTGGTCGAACCGGCAGTGCTCGACATGTGCGGGAGGCAAGATAAGTAGGAAGAGAGAGGAGGGGGCCGACAAGGAGGCGTGTCCCGGACGCCGAGGCCGTCTCGGGGGACATGAGCGGGAGGCACAAGGCTGTCGGGGGCGCGGATTGGGGGCCGGCTACAGTGCGGGAGTGCACTGTAGCGCGCTTTGGAGCGCGTTTTTGGGATGCCATGGCATGTCTTTTGTGGCATGGTGAAAGCACATATGCTCCCTTGGTGGTTTTGATAATTCATAACAACATACATTGTCTCTTGGACTAATAGTTCTACCTAGTTTATTTGAGATGAAGTAGACAGAGAGGATTGGCTAAAAGATTGTGTGGAGAACCTTACCAGGAAAGGAAGGAATAGGATTGGCCATGCTTCAAGATCAAGGACTCTACATTTTATATTTTGTGAGAAATCACTATGAGTCCGTAGGAAAGCCAATACTATTAAAAGGGGATGAGGTAAATATGATGATCTGGTTGCTCAAGTGCTTAGAGGTAGCCACCAAAAATACTCACCCACATTCCCACACAAATCCTCTGTCCAAAGCCTAAAGTCAAAATTTGGTGTCACCAATATTCCATTTCGGATCCACCGAGTTTATCCAAGACAGAAGCCAAACCAAACCCTAGCATCTCGGTAATACCAAAATTACATTCGGTGCCACCGAAAACAATGACCAACTTTCCGTTAGCCCATTTCTCTAAATCGGTCCCACCGAGTTTGAGGAATCGGTCTCACCGAGATTTGGTAACCGCCTAGGTCACCCATATCTGTACCACCAAGATTCATATATCGGTTCCACAAAAAAGCCTAAAGTTGCCACATTTTGAACTCGTCGGTGCCACTGAGTTTCTACTTCGGTTTCACCGAGTTGGGAAATAATGTTGTAATGGTTGGATTTTTGGAGAAGCCTATATATACCCCTCCACCACCACTCACTCGCAAGAGAAGCACTCAGAACAGATCTCCACTTACCATATCCAATTTTCTGAGAGAGAGCCACCTACCCTTGTGTTGAGGTCAAGATCATCCACTCCAACCATATGGATCTTGATTTCTAGCCTCCCCAAGTTGCTTTCCATCCAATCAATCTCTTCTACCCATGCCAAATATGTGGGAGAGTGATAGAGTGTTGAGGAGACTATGTTTTGAAGCACAAGAGCAAGGAGTTCATCATACTACCACATCTATTACCTTTTGGAGGGTGGTGCCTCCTAGATTGGTTAGGTGTCGCTTGGGAGCCTCCTTCTTCGTGATTGTGGAGTTGAACCAAGAGTTTGTAAGGGCAAGGAGGTCGCCTACTTCATGAAGATCTACCCATAGTGAGGCTAGTCCTTCGTGGAAGGAAGCCGTGATGGAATAGTCGAGGTTGCTACTTCGTGGACCCTTATGGGTGGAGCCCTCCGTGGACTCTCGCGACCACTACCCTCCGTGGGTTGAAGACTCCATCAGCATGGACGTACGATAGCACCACCTATCAGAACCATGGGAAAAATCTTCGTGTCTCCATATTGCGTTTGATCTTCCTATCTCTACTCTCTTACATATGTGTGTCCTTACTTTCCGCTGCCATAGTTATTGACTACCATGTGTAGGGTGCATTAGACTTGTTAGAATTGCTAAAATCTGCCAACCAATTAACTTGGGAAAATGTTAGGTTTTTAATTTGTCAAGTAGTCTATTCACCCCCTCTAGACATCCCTTCTAGTGATCCCACAATTGGTATCAGAGCTTTGGTCTCCATAGCTTCGGTTTCATCACCGTTGGAGGAAGATGGATGTGTCTAGTTTGGGGAGTCTTAGTTGTAGAGTGCGTGTTCTCGATGGGGAGTACTATAGTCAATGGAAATTTGAGATGCTTGAGTTATTCAATGAATACAATTTGAGCAAGTATGTTAAGAACCCCTATGTACCTCCCAATTATCCTTTACATCCCACACATGAAGAGGAAATTGATATGCTACGCAATCTTAGAACTGTTATTCTTATCATTAGAGCATTGCCTAGAATTGTGTTTGATCAAATGAAGAATTTTGAATGTGCTTATACTTTGTGAAGTGATTTGGAGAAACGATATCCAAATTATTCATTGAGTAATCTTGATGAAATTCTTCATAAATCTATTGCTTTTCACAAAATGATGCCTAGTGATCCTAAGTTTGATGACTATCTATTTGAGCTTAGAGAACATATGCGTGCTAAAGGAGATGTCATAACTATCAACAACATCATTGTTGAAGCCATTCGCATTCATAATCTTGAACATTGTCATGATCACAACTCTAACGAATCTCTTGTTTCTTATGACGAGGATTTCCCACTTGATGATGACAATGTGGAACATGGCTATTATGATGAAGACCAGTTGTTCGACATCAGTATGAGAAGACTATGAAGAATCTAAGTTTCATGGAAAACTTCAAGGATTACATGGCCGGAGGAAAAGAGTGGATTCTCGACAGTGGATGCACCAATCATATGACCGGAGATAGAGACATGTTTGAAGAGATCACACCAGACCATGGACCGCGAAGGTATGTGACTTTTGGAGACAACTCCGAGGGTAAGGTACTCGGTCTTGGTAAGGTGGCCATATCTCATGATAGCTCTATTCAAAATGTCATGCTTGTTGAATCCCTTGGCTACAATCTTCTTTCCGTATCTAGACTTGCCGACTTCGGTTTTAATGTGCTATTTACCAAAGTAGATTGCCAAGTGTTTCATCAAGATAATCATAGCTTGGTCTTTACCGGTTTTCATAGAGGTGATCTATACATTGTTGATTTCACTAAGAGATCCAAACCTCGCACTTGTCTTATTGCAAAATCTTCTAAAGGTTGGGTTTGGCATAGAAGGCTAGGACATGTTGGCATGCGTAATCTAGACAAGCTCATCAAAGGTGATCATATACTTAGTGTTAAAGATGTTATCTTTGACAAAGATAGACTTTGTAGTGCTTGTCAAGCTGCAAAGCAAGTAGGTGGAGGTCATCCCGTAAAGAATATCATGAATACTAGGAGACCACTCGAGTTGCTTCATATGGATCTTTTTGGTCCCAATGCTTACAAGAGCCTCGACGGAAATTCCTTTGGTCTAGTTATAGTTGACGATTTTTCCAGATTTACGTCGGTATTCTTTCTTGATGATAAGTCGCAGGTGCAAAAGATCTTCAAGAACTTTGCTTGCAAGGCACAAAATCAGTTTGAAGTGAAGATCAAGAAAGTTCAGAGCGACAACGGACCAGAGTTCAAGAACACAAATGTGGACACCTTTCTTGACGAAGAAGGGATTTCACATGAGTTCTCAGCTATGTACATGCCTCAACAAAATGGAGTTGTTGAGAGGAAGAATCAGACTCTTATAGAGATTGCTAGAACGATGCTACACGAATACAAGACGCCAAGACATTTTTGGGCGAAAGCCGTGGAAACAGCTTGTCATGCTATGAACCGACTCTATCTTCACAAGCTTCTCGGTAAAACGACATACGAGCTACTCACCGTTAATAAGACCCAAGTTGGATACTTTCGGGTATTCGGCTCAAAGTGTTACATCCTTGATAAGCATCGTCGTTCTAAATTTGCTCCTAAATCTCATGAAGGCTTCCTACTCGGTTACGGATCAAACTCTCACACTTACCGTGTCTACAACAACTTCACCCAAAAAGTTGAAGAGATGGTAGATGTGAAGTTTGATGAATCTAATGGTTCGTAAGTCGAACAATTGCCAAATGATGCAGGAGATAAGGAACCTTCGGAAGCTATCCAAGACTTGAACGTCGGCAAGATTCGTCCCATGGAGGTGAAGGAAAGTACTTCATCGACCCAAGTGGAAGCCCCTACTTCACGTTAAGGTGAACCTCAATACAACATGGAGGCATCCACAAGCGGTACACGACAAGATGAAGAGGAGGAAGATGTTCATCATGATGATCCACCACAAACACCTTGACCACCACCTGAAGGCACCGACAATGAAGGAGAAGAAGATGATGAAGAAGCTCCACCATCCAACAAGCAAAAGCTACCCCGAGTTCGAGCAAGAGTGAAGAAAAATCATCCTCTAGATCAAATCTTCGGTGACATACAAACTGGGAGGATAACTCACTCTAAAACTCGACTAGCTAACTTTTGTGAGCATTATTCATTCATCTCCAGTATTGAGCCTTTAAAGGTAGAAGAATCTCTTCAGGACCAGAATTGGGTGAATGTTATGCACGAGGAACTACACAACTTCGAGAGGAACGAAGTGTGGACACTAGTGGAGAAGCCCAAAGACGAGCAAAATATCATCGGAACCAAATGGATGTTTCAGAACAAACAAGACGAAGACGGTCAAGTCGTATGCAACAAGGCGCATCTCGTGGCTCAAGGCTACACCCAAGTCGAAGGTATGGACTACGGTGAGACCTATGCCCCCGTTTCTAGACTTGAAGCTATCCACATTCTTCTTGCTTATGCTAATCACCTTGATACCACTCTTTATCAAATGGATATGAAAAGTGCATTTTTAAATGGTGAGATTGAAGAAGAGGTCTATGTTAAACAACCCCCTGGTTTTGTGAATCCTAAGAAACCTAACCATGTTTACAAGCTTCGTAAAGCTCTTTATGGACTTAAGCAAGCCCCACGTGCTTGATATAAATGCTTAATGAAGTTTCTCATTGAAAAGGGTTTTGAAATTAGTAAAATTGACGCAGCCTTATTCACAAAGAGAGTTAATGGTGAATTATTTGTGTGCCAAATCTATGTGGATGATATTATCTTTAGATCCACTAACCCACAATTTGGTGAAAGATTTGGAAGGATGATGTCCGAGAAGTATGAGATGTCCATGACGTGTGAGCTGAAATTTTTCCTTGGTGTGCAAATCAAGCAAACGAGAGAAGGAACTTCCATCTCTCAAACCAAGTATACCAAGGACTTGATGAAGAAGTTCAACATGCAAGAGTGTAATGGTATGAAAACTCCTATGCCTACTAGTGGACATGTTGACCTCACCAAGGAGGACAAACCGGTTGATCAAAAGGTTTATTGATCAATGATTGGTTCATTGTTATATCTATGTGCCTCCTGTCCCGACATTTTGCTTAGTGTGTGCATGTGCGCTAGATATCAAGCCACTCCTAAAGAGTGTCATCTTAAGGCCGTGAAAAGAGTTGTGAGATACTCGATACAAACACCAAACTTTGGCATTTGGTATCCCAAGGGATCTTCTTTTAACCTTGTTGGCTATTCCGACTCGGACTATGCCGGAGATAAGATTGATGGAAAATCCACCTCGAGTACATATCAATTTCTTGGTAGATCTCTTGTGTCTTGGTCATCCAAGAAACAAAACTCGGTATCTCTATCTACCGCCGAAGCGGAATACATTGCTGCCGGATCATGTTGTGCTCAATTTCTATGGATGACTCAAACTCTTAAGGATTATGGAATCCATGTGAGACATGTTCCATTGTTGTGTGACAATGAGAGTGATATTAAGATTGCTCATAATCCCATGCAACATTCTCTAACTAAGCATATTCAAGTTCGTCATAATTTCATTCGTGATCATGTTGCTAAAGGGGACGTTAATCTCAAACATGTTCGCAACAACAAGCAATTGGCTGATATGTTTACTAAGCCACTTGATG
This sequence comes from Elymus sibiricus, assembly GCA_039707655.1. NCBI lineage: Eukaryota > Viridiplantae > Streptophyta > Magnoliopsida > Poales > Poaceae > Elymus > Elymus sibiricus. The sequence continues at coordinate 209,959,743 of CM077665.1, read as the reverse complement.
AGAAAGTGTTTTGTCACTTGAGGAGTGAGTTGAACCTCATTGATGCTTCAAACTTGTGCTAGACTCACTCGGATGCATGAAAGGGCATGAGCTTACTTGACTATTCCATGTTACACTTGATATGACACTATCTTATATCTTGGAAATATATGCTCCCTTCTATTGCATCTAACCTTGTTAGGTACTTGGAAGAACTACACTCCACAAGATTGCCATCAACTCATATCATAAGCAATCTTGTCATGGCCAAGTATCCACAACCCTTCTTTGATGATGAAAGGAAGAAGACAACACAAACCATATCCTTGACAACCACTTGATAAACAATGTTCATTCTTGTCATTTGGATGTATATTGTTCTTCCTTGCATGACTAACCCATGTAGGTGAAAAGAGAACCAAAACGATCGAGGATAGCTCTCAACTCAAGATGATCTTCATCAACAATGAGCATCCACAACAAGTTCTCCTACATGCCACGTCATCAACATCACTCAAAGGTACGTGATCATATCCTTGAAATAGCTTTACTCCAAGTCATGAGATAAAGCAACTCAAGTGATATGAAAACATTAAAATGCTTATTCGAAAAATGGTAATCCCATTTTGAGCTTAACATAGAGTATGACCTATGATCAAGTATTCTTTCTTGGCTCCTTAAGTCAATATACTCTAATATAGGTGACCTTGTCACCACCCCTCATCTAGACGAAGTATCTTGTTTGATCCATCTTATAGTTGCATGCTTTCTTGGAACCACTCACTTTCCATCTAGTTGAAAATTTCTTGCAAATTCTTTTTCAAATTCTCTGCAATCATTTTTATTCTATTGAGACTTTCTGAAAAATCGCTTTTGACAAACTTTGCCAAGTTTCTGTTTTGCCTTTCGGAGTTTCTGATTCAAGTAACTCGGTGTCACCGATTATGCAGATAAGATGCACAACCTTATATCGGCTCCACCGATTTGTTTTCCTCGAAGTCACCGATTTTACTATCTTCTGTGTTCTTTGTCAAATTTAGCAAATCTCCATTTCTTCTAGGATCCCTTTGTAAAAAAAGCTTTTACTCAAAGGGGGAGAAACTTTCTTCAAGGATCCCTATATCAAAGGCGGAGAAATTTTAAGAGCCTTTTTAGATGTTAAAAGCGGGAGAAAAAGTCTTCAAGGATCCCTTAGTCTCAAATGTTCTCAATGATCCCTTCCCTCTCTATGATCCCTTTCCCGTGACCCTCTGTGACAGCCTTTTTGGAAATGAATGCCAAAGGGGGAGAAATATCAAAGCTTCAAAGCTTATGCTCATATCAAAGGGGGAGATATATATTAAGGGGGAGAATATCAAAGCTTATGCTTGTATATAGGGGGAGAACATCAAAGGGGAGAATATATCAAAGGGGAGAATATCTAAGTACATCTAAGCTTATGCTTACCCAAAGGAGGAGAAATTTTGATTTGATTGCCTATTAGTGCTAGACTTGTCTCACCCTACCTACTCCCAATATCTACATGCTAAATATTCAGGGGGAGAGGAAGATTTACAAATCCATACTTAGGGGAGAAAGTTCCATATATTCTATTGGGGGAGACATATCAATCTTAAGAAACTCTATTCTTCATATTTCTTCCATATCTTGGTACTCTTGAATCTTTTTGCATTTGTATAAGTAGAATACTCTTGTGTTTCCTAACATTGTTTTCTCAAGTGTGTTTCTACTACTAGAATGCTCAAGAACTTCAAGGTAAGTATATGCATCATATCCTTGGTCAAGATGATCTCTTGCTTCTTGCACATATTGTTTGCAAGGGTGAAGTCTTGAACATGGAAGCACCCCATTCACATATATTTGATGCATATAGCCAAGATATACATGACTTCTCATATCCTTTCTACTATGTGTGTGTTCATGCTTTCCAAAGCAACTATTCTTTAAAATGGGTTGCACACATTTAGGGGGAGCTTGTATTGGTCATGCATCTTTCAAAGCTGTCACATATTCCTGCATATCTTAATTTGAAGCTTTGATTGTATGTTGTCATCAATTACCAAAAAGGGGAGATTGAAAGCACATATGTTCCCTTGGTGGTTTTGATAATTCATGACAACATACATTGTCTCTTGTACTAATAGTTCTATCTAGTTTATTTCAGATGAAGTCCACAGAGAGGATTGGCTAAAAGATTGTGTGGAGAACCTCACCAAGGAAAGCAAGGATTAGGATTGGCCATGCTTCAAGATCAAGGACTCTACATTTTGTATTTTGTGAGAAATCACTTTGAGTCCATAGGAAAGCCAATACTATTAAAAGGTGATGAGGTAAATATGATGATCTGGTTGCTCAAGTGCTTAGAGGTAGCCACCAAAAATACTCACCCACTTTCCCAAAAAAATCCTCTGTCCACAGCCTAAAGTGAAAATTCGGTGTCACCAATATTCTATTTGGGATCCACTGAGTTTATCCAAGACAAAAGCCAAACCAAACCCTAGCATCTCGGTACTACCAACATTCCAGTCGGTGCCACCGAAAACAGTGACCAACTTCCTGGTTAGCCATTTTCTAGATCCGGTCCTATTGAGTTTGGAGAATCGGTACCACCGAGAAGTTGGACCAACTTTCTGTTAGCCCATTTCTCTAAATCGGTCCCACCGAGTTTGCAGAATCGGTCTCACCGAGATTTGGTAACCGCCTGGGTCACCCATATCGGTACCACTGAGATTCATATATCGGTTCCACCGAAAAGCCTAAAGTTGCCACATTTTGAACTAGTCGGTGCCACCGAGTTTCTACTTTGGTTTCACCGAGTTGGGCAATAATGTTGTAACGGTTGGATTTTTGGAGAAGCCTATATATACCCCTCCACCACCACTCACTCGCAAGAGAAGCACTCAGAATATATCTCCACTTACCATATCCAATTTTCTGAGAGAGAGCCACCTACCCTTGTGTTGAGGTCAAGATCATCCACTCCAACCATATGGATCTTGATTTCTAGCCTCCCCAAGTTGCTTTCCATCCAATCAATCTCTTCCACCCATGCCAAATCTGTGAGCGAGTGATTGAGTGTTGAGGAGACTATGTTTTGAAGCACAAGAGCAAGGAGTTCATCATACTATCACATCTATTACCTTTTGGAGGGTGGTGCCTCAGATTGGTTAGGTGTCGCTTTGGAGCCTCCTTCTTCGTGATTGTGGAGTTGAACCAAGAGTTTGTAAGGGCAAGGAGATCGCCTACTTCATGAAGATCTACCCATAGTAAGGCTAGTCCTTCATGGACGGAAGCCGTGATGGAATAGTCGAGGTTGCTACTTCGTGGACCATTATGGCTGGAGCCCTCCGTGGACTCTCTTGACCGCTACCCTCCATGGGTTGAATACTCCATCAGCGTGGACGTACGATAGCACCACCTATCGGAACCACGGGAAAAATCTTCGTGTCTCCATATTGCATTTGATCTTCCTATCTCCACTCTCTTACATATGCTTGTCCTTACTTTCCGCTGCCATACTTGTTGACTAGCATGTGTAGCGTGCATTAGACTTGTTAAAATTGCTAAAATCTGCCAACCAATTAACTTGGGAAAAGGTTAGGTTTTTAATTTGTGAAGAAGTCTATTCATCCCCCCTCTAGACATCCCTTCTAGTGATCACACACATGGTCAAGGCCACTTGCGTCGAGAGGGTCTAGGGGTGAGTAAACAATGTGGGAATACCCTTGGATGCCCTAAAAATTCAAGGAGGAGGAGAGAGGCAGAGGGAGAGGGAGAGAAAAAGGCCTACCCTGATAGGAATCTTGGGGTTTTACCCCCATGAATGATCGAACCATGGTTTGAAATTTCTACTGGAGGTAGAGGAGGTATGTGGGTGACTGTGGTAAAAATATGAGAGCAAGGATAATAGTGGAAGGGGTCAAAACAACAGATTTACCAATCTACCAGAAGGTGTTTGATGACTGTTTGGGCTAGTAAAAAGATCCTACTTACCATGATATTTAACAGTATCAAGTAGTAGATAGAATTGAGGCTGAACACCAAGTTTGAGCTTATTTGAGGAAATTTGCTAATGCAAACTTTATAAAACATAGAAATGGGAAGAAATTGATTTTCTTAGATCTAGCTATACAAATCCATTCTCCATGATGCACCTCTGGGTGTGGTGGCATCATTTGGGGATTAAAGCATGCCCAAAAAGTTTGGGACCAAATGGGGAAACTTGACAATGCAATAGTCTCCAATTCTAGAAATCAGCAGAAATGGGTTTGGGGGGATTTGGACAGGTGGATATGTTCTCCTTGATGCAACACTTGGTGTGGATGCATTATTAGAGAATTGGAACATGTACACAAAGTTTGAGCACAAATGGAGGCACTTGGCAATGTAAAGTTGTTCAAGTTTGGATCTGGACAGAGAGGGTTTTGGGGCATTTTGGTGAAACAAAATTATTGGGATTGATATGAAACTTGGCAAGATGATCTCATATGGAATATGTGACATGCTGGAATTTTCCTGGATTTATTTGATAATATTTCTTATAGAAATATTTCAAATACTTGAAATATGCAAAAAGGGTTTTGGAGGATTTTGTCCAATATTTTGAACATGACCATGTGTTGAAACTCTTATATATGGAAAATATATGTCCACTGAGTTTCCCTAAATTTTCTCAAATATTTTGAAAGCTTAAAAATATTTTCCCCTTTAAAAGACCAGTTCTGTCCTTAAGAAAAAGCCTTTAAATAAAATAGGAAAATAATATTTAGAAATAAATTTTTATTTTTTTTGGAAGTCCTATATATGGTAGGTTAAAAATAAAGTCTTTGGGGGAAACATTCACCCTAATTTGAGGACTTGTAGTACAAACCTCAGTTCAGGGGTTTTTGTAAACTTAAATTAAATAAATGCTTTTTGGCCAAAATATTATTTTATAAAAATAGTTTTATGTCCTATACACATGGAATGATCATTGGGAAAATCTTTGGATCAAGGACATTGGTTTTGAGAGTAGAAGGAATTTTATGAATTAAAGCACAATCAAGCAAACAAGCAAACAACAATCAAGTCAACCATCACAAGCACACAATTTTTTTTTGTTGGCCCTAATTTTTGAGTCATGTTAACTTAGTCATGAGGCAAAACACAGGGTGTGACACCTTCGCATGTAGGTTTTCTCATACAAATGTTAAAATCGTTCAACGGAAAACAGATGCAACAAAGACCTTTAAATTTTCCACAACTTAGCTTTTCTTTGTTGTACTTCTTGCCGCGAAATGATCAACCTTGAATGTTTTTTGGTAGCTATCCATACCATCACTCCCCGTGGGAAGACTTGCATGCGAGGGGCCTTCTGTCCATTGAGAAAAAGAAAGAAGAGAAAAGAGGAGGCTAGGAACCTTGCCGGTTCAAGAAACAATTCACACAAGTTATTGTGAGAACAAAATTTTATACACATATATAAAATAAATATGTACTTTGACAAAAAAAGCTTTAGAACACTTAAGCTTTATTGATTATGCAAAGGGTGTTTGCCTTGCTTTGTACAAAGGTTTACATGCCTGCCGGCATACTCGTACAAAAGGGGTTGCCGAGAGAGGTCCTGGCAACAACACCTCACGGGTAGAACTTGCGAAGATGCTCGACATTCCACCAGTTTTGCCCCGGGGTGCCATCTTCGGTCTCCTGGCAGACTGCGCCAGGCCTGGTAACTCGTACTACCCAGTAAGGTCCTTCCCACTTTGGTGACAACCTGTTTGATCCCTTCGTGGACTGAATCCGGCAAAGAACAAGGTCACCTTCCCCAACGCTTGTGGCATGCACATTGCGGCTATGATAGCAGCGCAAGGCTTGCTGATACCGTGCGGCACACAGGGTAGCCCAAAGACAATCTTCCTCAAGGAGCATGGCATCGTCTTGCCGCAGTTGCTCTTGCTCGTCCTCATCGAAGGCTTGCACTCGAGGTGATCCGTATGCGAGTTCTATGGGGAGCATCACTTCTGCACCGTAGACTAGGGAGAAGGGTGTCTCGCCGGTCGCTTGATTTGGTGTCGTCCTGAGTGACCAAAGAACCGCCGGCAGCACATCAATCCAGCGCCTTCCACACTTGTGTAGCTTGTCAAAAGTTCTTGTCTTGAGACCCACAACACTTTTGCATTCGCCCTCACCACTTGGCCATTGCTCCCGGGGTGAGCAACAGACGCAAAGAAGATCTTGGTGCCAAGGTCTTGGCAGTACTGCATGAAGGTGTTGCTGGTGAATTGCGTACCATTGTCGGTGATGATCCAGTTGGGCACACCAAACTGGCAAATTATTCCTCTGAAGAACGTGATGGGTGCTTGTGCTGTTCCTTCCTCACTGGTTCTACCTTAGCCCACTTTTTACACTTGTCGATTGCGACGAACAAGAATTCAAAGCCCCCGGTAGCATGGGGGAAAGTGCCGACGATGTCGAGCCCCCAGACTGATAAGGGCCATGAGAGGGGTATCGTCTGAAGGGCTTGTGCCGGTTGATGTATCTACTTGTCATGGAACTGACTGGCTTCACATGTGGTTACCACCGCCAAGGCGTCTTGAACGACTGTCTGCCAGTAAAATTCCTGCTACTAATGGGACTCTTTAGATCTACCCCCGTCCAAAAACATGGATGTAGATGCTGCTACTGGGGAGATCACCAAGGTGGCGGCCAAGAAAGCTAGCCGGACTGCGGCATCAGATGAAGCCGCCCGCAGGGCCGCCAAGGAAACCGACAAGAAATCTATTGAGGATCCGTTTATGAAGGTGGCAATAGATACTATAGGCACATTGGCCTTAGGAGCGCCCGAGGCAGGCATGCTCATTGTGGCGAGAGCGGCCAGTGGGAACCCTGCTAGACCATGGACATCAGAAGTGGCCCCTCCTAGCCGGTACCTCAAGATCAACGATCTGCATTTCGTCAGTTTCCATAGCGACGCAATCCTCAAGGCATTCTTCGAAGAAGGAGCTCTTGATGATTGCCACTGCCGGAGGCCCGATGAATGTCAACCCCTTCGGTGGCAACGATCAAGCAAAGGAGCACGCCATCCTGTCTTCCATCAATAAAAGCTTCAAGCAGCTGCGGACACACTACGTCAACCGCTCGGAAAAGCTAGACCGCCGGGAGGCTCTTGTTGCCGAGGCAGAGGCCAGGTTTCGGGAGCGCCTTACCGAAACGCAAACATGGTTTACCAACAGCCGCAAAGACCTCGTCGACCAGCAAGATGATCTTACCAAGGCTGTGGCAGAATTTATCAATCAGAAGGCTGAGGCGGAGATGGCGTGGGAGGAGGCCGACAGGAGCATCACTGCCGCCGGTGGAGAACTACTTAAGCGCAAACTTCAACTTGATTCCCACGAAGAAGATCTTGCCACCCGAGAAGCTACCCTCGCCGCCAAGCTTGGAACTGAGCTGGAGAAGCAGATCCAAGAGTTAGAGCGAAATCATAAGGACGTACTCGAGAAGCAAGCAACGGAATCTGCCGACAAGCTTCAAGAGGCTATCAACGCTACTGAGGCCGCACAATCTGCCAAGGTTGAGCATGAAGGTAAAGTGCAATAGTTGGAGTTAGATATTGCTGCTTCCGGCAAGGAGGTCACCAAGCTATCGGAGGACCTCCGAAAGTCTGCCCACACCTTGGTAGAGCTGCAAGTGACGATGTCTGACAAGACCAACGAGCTCTCCATTGACGCTGACACCATTGCCAATCTGAAGGTGAAAGTGTCCACCTATGAAGACAACCTTGATGCTTCCAAGACCGGGGAGCGGGCTTTGGATGAAGATCTCCAGAAAGAAAAGGAATTGCTTGGCTCCGCCGCTCACGACTTCAATGAATTTCAGAAGAACTTGGAGCCGCGGACAAAGCAACTTATCAACACCGACGGTCAGCTCTCCACCCAGCTTGCAACCATGGTCTTGTCGGAGTGCACCTTCTCCCACGACGGCAGGGGAGTGGCAAGTGTCATACTGTCCATCTTCTTCTAGAAGCTTATCGGGGTGTTAGTGAAGTACGAGGAAGATCAAGCCAACAAGTTCATCAAGAGGCCCCGCGAGCTTTGTCTTGGCGCTCTCCACAAGATCTTGGTGAAGGTCGCCTACCACAACCCCGACAACGACTTGACCTAGGCCTTCTCCAAGATGCCCAAGGGCTTCGACACCAGCGCTCTTGATGCCCTTGTCGTTCCAATTCTTTGTGTGGGTTGGCTCCGTGACGTTGAAGAAACAAACTCATTGTTGTTGTTGTGGCGCATGTATCAAAAACATTTATTTTTAATTAGCACTGCAACTTTGCATTCGGATGTTATAAATTTTGCTTGCTAAAATGAATGGCTAGTTTCCCTTATACTTGCACTTTTATGTTTTCAATCCCTATGCTTAGTGGAAGTGCTTTCCGATGCGCACATTCTTGCCGCGAGGTCTTTAGGAACGGGTCTTTAGCAGCCTTCCAGAAATACCGTTGCCGGCAAGAGCACCTTGTTATCCTTGCCGCGACTACTTTGTTTGCTGAACGGACTCGAAACAACCCAAGAGCACAAACAATTATGACAAGGGTCCTTCGCATCCAGGTTTTCTCATACAAATGTTAAAAATGTTTAAGGGAAAATAGCTACAACAAAGACCTTTGAAGTTTACGCAACTTAGCTTTTCTTTATTGTACTCCTTGCCGCGAAATGATCAACCTTGAACGTTTTTGGGTAGGTATCCATACCATCAGTCCCCCCAGGAAGATTTGCATTCAAGAACCATTTCACACAATTCATTGTGAACACAACATTTTATACACATACATAAAATAAATATGTACTTTGAGAAAAAGTTGTAGAACACTTAGCTTTATTGATTATGCACAGGGTCTTCGCCTAGCTTTGTACAAAGGTTTACATGCCTACCGACAGACTCGTATAAAAGGGGTTGCCGGAAGAGGTCCAGGCAACAGCGCCTCACAGACAGAACTAGTGAAGATGCTCGATATTCCACGAGTCTTGCACCGGGTGCTATCTTTGGTCTCCAGACGGACTGCACCAGGCCTGGTGACTCATACTACCCGTTAAGGGTCTTGCCACTTTGGTGTCAACTTATTTAATCCCTCCGCGGACTGAATCCGGCAAAGAACAATGTCAGCTTCTCCAACGCTTCTGGCTTGCACCTTGCAGATGTGATAGCGGCGCAAGGCTTGCTTGTTCCGGCCAGCATGCAGGAGAGCCCAAAGATGATCTTCCTCAAGGAGTGTGGCATCGTATTGCCGCAGTTGCTCTTGCTTATCCTCATGGAAGGCTTGCACTTGAGGTGATCCATATGTTAGTACTGTGGGGAGCACCGCTTCTGCACCATAGACTTGGGAGAAGGGTGTATCCCGGTGGCTCGATTTGGTGTCATCCTGAGTGATCAAAGAACCGCCAGCAGCTCATCAATCCAGCACCTTCCACACTTGTGCAGCTTTGTCGAAAGTTCTTGTCTTGAGACCCCGCAACAGTTCAGCATTCGCCCTCTCCACTTGGCCATTGCTCCTAGGCTGAGCAACGGACGCAAAGAAAATCTTGACGCCAAGGTCTTGGCAGTACCACATGAAGGTGTTGATGGTAAACTGCATATCGTTGTCGGTGATGATCCTGGTGGGCACACCAAACAGGAAAACTATTCCTCTAAAGAACTTGACGGCTGCTTGTGTTGTTACCTCCCTTACTTGTTCTACCTTATTCCACTTTGTAAACTTGTCGATTGTGGCGAACAAGAATTCAAGGCCCCCGGTAGCATGGGGGAAAGAGCCGACGATGTCGAGCCCCCGGACTGAGAAGAGCCATGAAACAAGTTGCTCAATATCTGCTTGGCGTGGAACTGGCATGCTTCACATGTGGTTACCACCGCCAAGGCGTCTTGAACTTCCGTCGGCCAATAAAATCCCTGCCAGAATGCCTTGCCGACAAGCGTGCGGGACCCAATGTGTGAGCCACACACTCTTTCATGTATCTGTGCCAATAGCTTCTGTCCATCTTCCCGGGAAATGCACTTCAATTTCACCCCTTTCGGCCTTCTCTTGTACAGGATGTTGTCCACAAACTAGTACATGCTTGACTGCCGGGCTACTCTTTCCGCTTCTTCCCGCTCCTTGGGAAGTTCACCTGTTTGAACATATTGAACAATCTGCTACACCCATGCCGGAGCTTGCGGCTCGACGACAAGAACTAAAGGCATCTCTTCTACCACAGGAGCGCTGGCTTCAACGCCAAAGGCTTGAGGCTCTGTCGGAGCTTGCTGCTCACCAACAAGCTTCTTATCAGTCCCAGCAACCTTCTTGGCAGCTGCTGGTAGCTTTGCCGGGAAGTAATTGCCGGGGTTGATCTTTTGGACAGCAGATTTGATGGTGTGACAGACGGCTGAGTTAGTTGAAGTACAAAATTGCCTAGTTCCACGGGTAGCTTTTGAGCAACTTGTTTCGACAGTTCATCAACAATGATGTTTTCCGCACGTAGTATGTGCTCTGTTTGTAGACCGTCAAAATGCTCCTCCAACTTCCTCACTTCATCAACATATGCTTCCATCAAAAGGGCTCTGATAATCCTTGTTTACTTGATGCACAATGAGCTGCGAATCTCCTCGCATTACAAGCTTTGTGATGCCAAGGTCAACTGCAATCCATAGGCCGACAAGCAGTCCTTCGTATTTGGCAGTGTTGTTTGTCGACACCTCCATGGAGAAATGCATATGGATTACATATTTGAGGTGCTCTCCAGTGGGCGCGACAACTAGTACACCGGCACCGGCGCCTTGCAGCGAAAAATCCCCGTCAAAGTACATGATCCACTCTTGTGGTGCTTCCTTGCCAGGGAGGGCTGTCTCTGGAATTTCCTCATCTTGCGTTGGCGTCCACTCAGCAATGATCTCCGCCAAGGCTCTGCTCTGGATTGTTGCCATCCTTTCAAAGCTCAACTCAAAGCTAGCCAGCTCCAACACCCACTCAACTATCCTGTCGGTGGCTTCTGGGTTCCCCAAGATGCGTTGCAAAGGAAAGCGAGTGACGACGGTGATATGGTGTGCTTTCGGGAGGCCATGAGACGGCCAAAGAGTAGCTTCTACACTCCAGAATATCTTGACCCAGCCCCCTGCAGAAGAGAGCTTTCAAAATACACTAGGCGCTGCACCATCTTCTTCTTTTGCACAACTGTTTGATCTGCCTCCTGCGTTGTATCTGTGTTGGCCGCACTTTGGCTTGCCGGATTTGGATCTGGCTTGCCGGCTACCGAGTCACGGGTTGCTGCCTCCTTGTCCTTAGCTTCTCTCTCCGCCACTAGTGCAACAGTAACCACTTGATTTGATGCCGCTAAGTATAGCAACAACGGTTTTTGTGGCATGGCGCACCTAGTACTGGCGCAGAGGACAAGTATTTCTTCAAATGTTGCAGCGCTGCCTCTGCTTCCGTAGTCCATTTAATTGGACCTACCTTTTTCAAAATCTTTAAAAATGGTAAGGTGCATTTTGCAGATTTAGAAATGAACCTGCCAAGGGCGGCAATGCATCCCACAAGGCAGTGCACATCCTTGACGCGCTTCGGTGCCTCCAACTAATCAATTGCTCCTATCTTGGCAGGGTTGGCTGCAATCCCTCACTGTGACACGAAGAACCCGAGAAGCTTGCCAGATGGAACACCAAATACGCACTTCTCAGGGTGGAGCTTCAGATTGATCTTGCACAGATTGGCAAAGGTTTCTTCGAAATCTTGAATCAATGTAGCCTTATCCTTTGTCTTGACCACTATATCATCCATATAAGCTTCCACATTCCTGTGCAACTGGGGCTCAAAACCAATTTGGATGGCTCTCGCAAATGTTGAACCAACAATTTTTAGTCCAAAAGGCATACGCTTGAAGCAGTATGTGCCACATGGAGTAATGAAGGTGGTTTTCTCTTTGTCTTCCCTCCCAAAGACGATCTCATGACAACGAGAGTAAGCATCAATGAAGGAGAGTAGATCGTAGCCAGCAGTAGAGTCCATTATCTGATCAATGTGCAGCAAGGGAAAGAGGTCTTTCGGACAAGCTTTATTTATATCAGCAAAATCGATACAAATCCTCCACTTTCCATTCGCCTTTCGCACAACCACTGGATTTGCTAACCAGGTCGGATGGTGCACTCCTCTAATCAAGCTGCTGCTTCTAACTTCTTGATTTTTTCGGCAATAAATTCTTGCCGCTCCAGGGCTTGCTTCTGGACCTTCTGCTTGACGGGGCGTGCGTGAGGGCAGATGTCAAGGTGATGCTCAATCACCTCCCTGGGAACACCGGGTATGTCAGATGGTTGCCAGGCAAACACATCGACATTCTCCCACGGGAAGGAGACGAGCGCGCTTTCCTATTTGCTGTTGAGGGTGGCACTTATGGTTAAAGTGCCTCCCTTGTCGTCCTCTCGTGCAACCACTTGCTTGGTCTTCGGGGTCACCACCCTGGTTTTCTTGCTCTTCGAGGCAGAGCTCTCCGGCAAGTCCTCTACTGGTGTGTTGCACTCCTTGGTATTCTTCTTCCATTAGGAGCAAGTGCCTACGTTGCAACTGCCTCCCAGTAGAGCTTGTTAGCGCAAAGAACAACGCTCTTTCTGTCTACATGAACGGCGATGATGCTCATCGGTCTTGGCATCTTCAGGGTGTTATAGGCGTAGTGGGACACCTCCATCAACTTCGCCAGTGCAGGACGGCCCAAGATTTCATTATACGGCAGCAATATCTTGGCGACATCAAAGGTGATCTTCTCTGTCCTGAAGTTTAGCTCGCTGCTGAACGTTACCGAGAGGGTGATCTTTCCCTTCGGTTGGCTTCTTCCAAGGTTGATTACCTAGAACATTCCCTTCGGCTTTAGATCCGTGTCAGGGATCTACAACCACTTGATCACTTCTGGTGAAATCAAGTTCAAGCCAGCCCTACCATTAAAAAACATCTTTGTCACCTGGAGATTGCGGATCGTTGACGAGACCAACAATGGCAAACACCCGACGGCAGTAGTGCGGTAAGGGTGATATTCGGAATAAAAAATGATGGCCGTGTTTTACCACTTGAGGGGTTTCTGTGCCTCCGCTGCCGGTTCCGCCATGTTGATCTCATGGCCCCATTGCTTGACCTGCCGGTGAGAGCAGTGCAGAGACGCACCTCAATCAATGCACATGGCATCTATGGCCTTCTGGAATTCCTGGCCATTAGGTCCTTCTTCATCCTCGTCGTCATCATCTTCTTCATCTGAATTCTTGTCCGGACCCCTAGTAGGTTTTTCTTTCTGCTGCTTGGCCTTGCCGCGGCGACCACCACGGCCGCCATAGTTCTTCTTGCCAGACCACCTGCACCATCCTGGCCCTTCTCCTTGTCGTGCTTCTCATATTCTTGTTTCTACTTTTTGGCAAGCTGCTCCACTTCCCGGCACTCTTGGAGGTCGTGGCCCTTGGTGTGGTGAATCTTGTAGTATGGCCTGTCGGTCTTATCGGTTTCCTCGCCTGCCGCTACCTCATCGTCACACGAGCAGGCGGCAACCTCCTTGCCAGAGCCATCCTTCTAGGCTTTCTTGCCGGTGTTGGAGTTGAAAAAGCCCTCTATGGCCATTACTGCCTTGCCTTTGCGCTTGCGGCCTTTCTTCTTGGAGGTGGATGCATCTTCGTCGTCAGAGTCAACCTCCGTGCCGACATCTTCTCCCGGGAGTCTCCTCCCTTCTTCAGCACTTGCACACTTATCAGCCAGAGCATACAATTCGACGATATCACGTACCTTGTTGATGCTCATCACCTCACCCATCCGCCTATTGCGCACGTTCGTCTGGAAAGCAACAATGACCGCGACAGGATGGATGTCGGGGATGTTGAGTTGTACACGGCTGAACCACTGAATGTATTTGCGGAGGGATTCACCATCCCTTTGGGGGAGCACATGCAGATCGCTAGGCTTCCCGAGAAGCATGTGGCCTCCATGGTATGCACCAACGAACTGATTCATAAGTCTGCCTAGGAGGAAATGGAGCCCTCCGGCAGGTTCATCAACCAACTCCTCACAGTGGGCTTGAGAACCAATGGTAATTAGTTGGCAAACACCTTCTTGTCGTGGCCCCTGGTAGCTTGCATCGCGATGTTGTAGATGCCTAGGAACTCTGACGGGTTGATCTTGCCGTCATATTTGTCCGGCAAGTCGGGCTTGAAAGTCTTGGAGGAGGGCCAATGGACTTGTCGCAGCTCACGGGTTAATGCTAGGCAGCCCATCTCATAATGCAGGTTGTCTAGCACCCCGGGCGTAGTCTCGTCAACGCCGGGCCCGGCATGGTCCTTGGACTGATGTCATGCTTCCCGCCGTCGCTTGATGAAACGTCCATTTTGCATCATGATTTCCTACTGTTATTTATTATGTTTTGTTGAATAATAATTCTCTAGGGAGAGATTCTAATGCCTTTTCTCTCATAATATGCAAGGTTTACACAAAGAGGGAGAATACCGCAGCTGGAATTCTGGACCTGAAAAAGCACATCAGAGATACCTATTCTGCACAAGTCCAATGAAGCTGAAACTTTATAGAGATTATTTTTGGAATTAATAAAAGTACTGGAGCAAAGAACTACCGGAGGGGGCCACCCTGGTGGGCACAAGACACCAGAGCGCGCCAGGCCCCCCAGGCGTGCCCTGGTGGGTTGTGCCCTCCTCGGCCCAACTCCGGTGCCCATCTTCTGGTATATATTCTCTTTTGACCTAGAAAAAAATAAGGAGAGGACTTTCGGGACGGAGCACCACCGTCTCGAGGTGGAACTTGGGCAGGAGCACTTTTGCCCTCCGGCGGAGCAATTCCTCCGGGGGAACCTCCCTCCCGGAGGGGGAAATCGAAGCCATCGTCATCACCAACACCCCTCTCATCTTTGGGAGGCCAATCTTCACCAACATCTTCAACAACACCATCTGCTCTCAAACCCGAGTTCATCTCTTGTGTTCAATCTCTGTACCGGAACCTCAGATTGGTACCTGTGGGTGATTAGTAGTGTTGATTACATCTTGTAGTTGATTACTATATGGTTTATTTTGTGGAAGATTATATGTTCAGATCCATTATGCTATTCAATACCCCTCTGATCTTGAGCATGATTATTTTTTGTGAGTAGTTACCTTTGTTCTTGAGGTCATGGGAGAAGTCATGTCGCAAATAATCATGTGAATTTGATATGTGTTCGATATTTTGATGATATGTATGTTGTGATTCCCTTAGTGGTGTCATGTGAACGTCGACTACATGACACTTCACCATCCTTGGGCCTAAGGGAATGCATTGTGGAGTAGTTATTAGATGATGGGTTGCTAGAGTGACAGAAGCTTAAACCCTAGTTTATGCGCTACTTCGTAAGGGGCTGATTTGGATCCAAACGTTTAATGCTATGGTTATATTTTATCTTAATACTTTTCTTGTAGTTGCGGATGCTTGCAAGGGGGTTAATTATAAGTGGGAGGTTGTTCAAGTAAGAACAGCACCCAAGAACCGGTCCACACACATATCAAATTATCAAAGTAGCGAACACGAATCAAACCAACATGATAAAAGTGACTAGATGAAATTCCCATGTATCCTCAAGAACACTTTGCCTATTACTGGAAACTGTTCTATCCTGTCCTTTGCCACAATAGGATTGGGCTACCTTTCTGCACTTTATTTATCATTACCGTTACTTGCTCATTACCAATTATCTTGCTATCAAACTATCTGTTACCTACAATTTCAGTGCTTGCAGAAATTACCTTGCTGAAAACCGCTTGTCATTTCCTTCTGCTTCTCGTTGGGTTTGACACTCTTACTTATCGAAAGGACTACGGCTGATCCCCTATACTTGTGGGTCATCACTTGATCATGATGCGCGCATACTCCTTCCGCCGGTCTTGGAGAACTTGGCTTTGATCTTGATGCCGTTGCGGGCCAGATGACACCATGGACATTTCGTCCTGGGTGTCGACTCGCTGGGCTCGTGCCATTGTTTCCGAGGAGACTGTACAGTTGCAGCCCCGCTAACGTTGCGTTCGCCGGCAGGCCTCGTTGGCGCAGTAGGATGAGCCTGCGTAGGTCCAGCTCGGTCTGCCTTGTCGCAGTTAACGAAGTTGAGGAGGCACTGTATGGTAGTCCTCCATTCCTCCATCTTCTCTGGTGCTCGGGGAAGTCCTCCAATAGTTGGGATTGTGCCATGGTCTCCTCCGCGGTCTTCGGCATGTAATGTGCCGAGGCATGAGTGGTGTTCTCACTTTGGGCAAAGCCAGAAGGAGCTCGACCCCGCCCTGCACATGGTGTTCGTTCCTGTCGGTGGGTTGGCGATAATCTTGGCCTTGTGCATCGTCAAAATGGAGCACATGAGTCTTGTCAGGACGCCGCCCGGTGTCGCAGCTGTTCCGCAGGTGCTATTCGCGATCATCACGAGACGGTCGGGGCATATGCCTTGTCGCTGCAGTAGCCACCAACGCCGCGTCTCCCATGGATGTCGCAGTAGTAGGGGCATGGTTGTTTGCGCTCCCGGCTGTCGGCGTTCTGGGAACGGGGGTACCCAGACCTGCCTGCCTGCGGCCCAGGGCATGGCCCACCTCCTGAGTCAAACACGGCCTGGCGAGATTCCGCTCAAGACAAGGCCCTCGCGAGGACCCCAGGCTCAGGAGGGAGAGCGGCACCAAGACCAGCAAGGAATGGCCCTCCTCAGGCCCCCTCCGGAGCGGCGGAGATCTCTATGTGGAACCCGGCCTCAGGAGTCAAAGATGACGCAAGGAAGGACAGGCGGGCGCTAGCGCGCCAGGCGGAGCAGTTTCCCCTTTGGTGCAAAGGGAGCAAGGACGTACGCGGGTTCCCAAAGCACCCCCAATGGTTTCCATTCTGGTGCAACGAGACCACGATCACGAGCCCCGCAGGACGGATGTCATCGCCGAGCCCACCTCTGCATCATCGACAGCTACTTTGCAGGTGAAGACAACCTTTGGACAGGGCGGGGATGTACTCCTGTCCCACTTCAAATTTGGCCGTTGTGGGATCCCTTCCCGCCATTGTGATAAGGGAAGAGGACCCGGGCCACCGCTATATATAGATGCTTGGCCACACTGTAGAGAGGGGGAACACCGGGAAACACAGGAAAAGGCAGAGAGCCAAGAATTCCACTCGAGCACCCTCGCGAGGCTCGAAACCACTGTACTAGTTCATCCACCACACCTCCCCGAGAGGCAATCCACCAAAGCAGGAGTAGGGTATTACGCTTCGCAGCAGCCCGAACCTGGGTAAACCATCGTGTTCATCTTCTTCCTCGTCATCGTGCGAGTTTGCCGTAGTCACCATCGTGTAGTGAGCAAGTAGGGTGAGGCCGTAGGGAAGCTTCGCACACGCCCCTGTGTTCGAACCTTGAGGGTTTTACGGAGCCCGAAATCCGACATTTGGTGCGCCAGGTAGGGGGCGTGCCGAAGTCTCCCTCAAGTCTCGCCTCGCCTCTGCTCGCCGCACTCATGGAAAAAGGACGTCGAGCCCGTGCTGAGAGGCGGGCTGCCCGCGTGGCGCGGGTGGCGCTGGCAGGCGTCGGCGCCCCACGTCGTTCTGCCTCCCCGTCGGCGGGCGCCATCGTCGGCCGGGTCCTCAACGGGCATCGGGGGCTGCCGCCTTCACCGACCGCACGACACGCCCTTGCCGCCCCGGCCCTCCCCCGCGTCCAGGCCGCACCGCCGCCTTTCCGGGACTGCCACCACCCGACGCACAGACACGTCGCGCTCCTCGTGGCGCACGAGCTACAGCGCCACCGCGCTGCGCGTGATCGCCGCAACGACTGGGTCAGGCGTGCCCCCAGGCGCGTCACCACCACCGACGGGATCCTGGTGTACCTCGGTGAGACTCATGCCCGTGAACTCACTCAACCGGCTGGCTCAGCGCTTGGGCCGCAGGGGCGCGTTCGGGACGTCCGCGACGACCCGCGCTCGCCCCGGGCCTGGCCCGGGTCGCCGGGGGCACGGGGGCCGGCCGCAGGCGCCGGCAGAGGTCGGTGCGGGGCGCAGCCCGCGCAAGAGTGGCGTCCCCTCGCACCCCTCAGCACGCCTGCAGGAACCAAGAAGGAGGACCAGGGGCTCGACTACGCCGGCGCCCGGGGGCTCGAGCAACACTACAACGGCCATGTTGACGAGCATCCGGGCCGCGAAGGAAGCAACGCCGGCTACCACGGCTGCAGGAGGCACGCACGCGACCTCGTGAGCGGCTCTCGCGCGGGCTGGTACATGCAGCCTCGCGAGGGCGGCTTGAGGGATCGGCTTCGTGAGGATGCCCGGCATAGGCAGCTTCGCGAGGCGTACCCGCTGGTAGGGAGCTGCCTTGAGCAGGCATCTGGGTCTGGGGACCGGGGGTCGCTAGCCTGGGAACAGAGGGTGGAACGTGCGCCCACGTCCCCGGTTCGGGCGGCCCCATCTTGGAGACGGAGGGTGAAACACACGCCCATGTCTTTGGGCCAGATGATCCCAACCTGGAGACGGGGGGTGGAACACACGCCCTCGCCTCCAGGGCACGCGACGCTCGCCTGGAGACGGAGGGTGGAAGATACGCCCATGTCTCCTGGTCGGATTTCGCTCGATCGCCAGCAGGTGATCGTGTACTCGCCCATGTCCCCAGGCCCAGCTCGCCCAGCCTGGGGGCAGGGCCTCGAGTACCTCCGTGGGGACCCGGGGCGCCCCAGCGAGGCGCGCTGGGGCACCACCCTGGGTACCACCCTCGCGCGCAACGGAGGGGCGCCACTGGACCTGACCCGCGGCGCAGGGGGCTGCGCCGTCGCCACGGCGGCAGCACCCGGACATGGGCTCTAGGGTGCCCATGCTCCTTTACCGAGGCGGGCCCTCCCTTCGGAGAGCGCGAGGGGCTCCCCCTATGCTCGAGGGCCTGTCCGGAACCAACCCTACTTCGCCACGCCAAGCCTAGGGGCTGGGAGTGGGCTTCATGTCCGCGAGGCATGGAGCTCCCTGTACACCCTCGGGACCAACCCGTGACACTCTCACGTAATAATAAGTGGGATGTATACGCCCGGAGCCCCACGAGGACGCGGAGGGGTTCCTTCCCACGCAATGTGGAAGCCACAGCTCCGCGCTGGTGGACAACACTGCCCACCAATGGCTATGCCCACGCAAGGTGGATGCCCTACGCTCAGCGCTGTGGGAAGACAAAGACGAAGACTAGCCTAGGTGCCAGACGCGGTGGTTGCTTGCCTCTTTTTGTGTTCAAGTTGCAATTTTTTGGAATGTAGTTTGAGGACTTCGGAACTCTATATTTAAAAGAAATGGGGCGGGGATTTTTCTCTCATTGCTCTCTCATTTTACCGATCTTGAGTTCCCTTTTTCTGGATTTGTGTTTCACAAGGGGCCGTGCGCTCCGGCCCACCCCGAGGCACCTCGGAGCTGGATAGCAAGGCCCTGTCGCCTCAGAGACTTGCGTCTTTGGGCAGTCGACCCCCGCTCAGGGGCTCCGACCGCAGCACGGCACCACAGCATGGGGTCTCAGGAGGCTCCAGTGCCTCATGAGGCAGTACCCAGCTGGGCGGAATGGGGGTCACTCAAGCGTAAATGGGGGCTCCTGAGCAGCGCGCCTCAGGAGCCTTACCGGTCATATAGCCACTCGCCCCTCGATGTCGTCCTTGGTGATCCGGTCGGCATCAAGGGTGTCGAGGCCTCGCCCCGTAGTTGTGTCCTTGGTGATCCGGTCGTATATTACGGTGGTATGGAAATGTGCGGGACTGGGACCTACCGACGTAGAGCTGCTTGAGCGTCAAAGGGGGCTTCTGAGTAGCGCGCCTCAGGAGCCTTACCGGTCATATAGCCACTCGCCCCTCGATGTCATCCTTGGTGATCCGATCGGCGTCGAGGGTGTCGAGGCCTCACCTCGTAGTTGTGTCCTTGGTGATCCGGTCGTACACTACGGTGGTAGGGAAATGTGCGGGACTGGGGCCTGCAGACACAGAGTGCCGAAAGGGCTCCCAACCTGTCTCACTTGTACGAAGAACAGGTCCACAGGACGTTCGGACTTCCCAAGCGCCATAGCCACGCCTCCCCGACCCTGGAGCCTACCGCGAGCATGTCGAGCTAAGTACCCTAATCACAACTAGAAGGCGGTCACAACTAACAAGAACGTGACGGCCAGGGCACGTGACTGAAACGCTGATAAAAGAGGCAAGCGCCCAAATTCTTTACACGCCCACAGGGCCTCCCTTGGTTCTTTGATTGCAGGAGCAGGAAAAGAGGAGGATAAAGAAAGTGAGAAAGCCCCTACAGGGGCGGCCGCTCCAGGAGCTTCGGCGTCCTCGGCGTCAGCGCACCAGCGCTCAGTCGGTGCCCTCCTCTTCCTTCACGAGCCCGTGAAGGCGAGCCGGCACGGACGCTCCCGGAGCGAAGGAGTGACGCCGCGACGGCTGGCTACCCCCCGAGGTCCGGGTGCACCGATGCAGCGTCGCATCGTAGCTGCTGTCGCTCGAGCTCCCCTCGGAGGGGGTGTCGCTGCTGCTGGAGGCGCGGCGCCCGTCATGAAGGGCAAGCTCATCTCCAAGATCGCCGTGGCCGACGTCTTCCGAGCAGCATCCCAGGCGCTCGCCCTCTCCCCCGAAGATCTTGACGAAGAGCGTCGCCACCCCGTCGAACTTGAAGTGAAGGGTGCGCCTCCTCACTAGGCCACGGGCGTGGGCAAACGTCTGCCACCCGCGGTTCAGGTACACGTAACCCCCGGAGGTGACCTCGACCTTCACCCACGATGGCGCGCTGCAGCAGCCGTCGGCCTGCAGCCATAGGCCGTCAGGCCGCCCGACCCGCAGCGCCCCCGCAAAGAAGCGCAGAAGTTGAAACCAGGCGGCCTCCGGCCTCTCCGCCCACACCACGAACTCCTGGGCTATGTCGGCCGTATGGAGCCGTGGGCATGGCGGCCGGGTTGCTACCGCCGCCCTCCCACCGCGGGCGCCACCTCCTCGACTACTGCGGCTGCCCGCGCTTGACCGAACCTCACCGCGTCCGCCGATGGCAACCCTGGGCTGCGTTGGAGCATGACCGCGCCCACGGGGAACCGCCGCCGCCATCGCGGCATGCTTTCAGGGATGACCGCGGCCCCTCCTGGGTGGCGGTGAGGCAGGATTCTCTTCGGAGGCCTTCCCCTTCTCGACGGCGGAGAACTTCCTCACTGAAGCCATGACTGGGAGAGCGGTGGCTTGGAAGTTGGGAGGTGAAGAAGACGAAGATGCATCGAGGGATTTCTCGCCCTCGCCTGCTTATATGCGACCAAGGGCCAACCGGCGCCCCCTCGCATCCCGGGAGGCGTGCAGCCTCCGAGGCCTCCTCAGGCCCCCTCCGGAGCGGTGTAGATCTTTATGTGGAACCCGGCCTCAGGAGTCCAAGATGACGCAAGGAAGGCCAGGCGGGCGCCAGCGCGCCAGGCGGAGCAGTTTCCCCTTTGGTGCAAAGGGAGCAAGGACGTACGCGGGTTCCCAAAGCACCCCCAAAGGTTTCCATTCTGGTGCAACGAGACCACGACCACGAGCCCCGCAGGACGGATGTCATCGCCGAGCCCACCTCTGCATCATCGACAGTTACTTTGCAGGCGAATACCACCTTTGGACAGGGCGGGGATGTACTCCTGTCCCCCTTCAAATTTGGCCATTGTGGGATCCCTTCCCGCCATTGTGATAAGGGAAGAGGACCCGGGCCACCGCTTTATATAGAGGCTAGGCCACACCATAGAGAGGGGGAACACCGGGAAACACAGGACATGGCAGAGAGCCAAGAACTCCACTCGAGCACCCTCACGAGGCTCGAAACCATTGTACTAGTTCATCCACCACACGTCCCCGAGAGGCAATCCACCAAAGCAGGAGTAGGGTATTACACTTCGCAGCGGCCCGAAGCTGGGTAAACCATCGTGTTCATCTTCTTCCTCGTCATCGTGCGAGTTTGCTATAGTCACCATCATGTAGTGAGCAAGTAGGGTGAGGCCGCAGGGAAGCTTCGCACACGCCCCTGTGTTCGAAGCTTGAGGGTTTTGCGGAGCCCGAAATCCGACACGGGCGGTGTTGGTATGGTGGCTCCGCTCACTGGAACACCGAGTGCATTGCTTGCCTCCGCCTCCACCTCCACTTGCTCGCCTCTGCCTCCGCCTCCATCACGGGGGGCGGGGCGGGGGGGGGGGGGGATCGACGAACACAAAGAGCAACACCAACTCAAGCACAGAGAGGGTTTAGACAGGTTCGGGCCACCCAGAGGCGTAATACCCTACGACCTTTGTGTGTGGATTATGTAGATGTCCAGATTACTGGGAGCGCAACAGCCCGACAAGATGTTCGAGAGTGCTGTTACACGTGCAAACAGACAATGTTTCGACCCTTGTAAAGGTAGCCATGGACCTCCTTTTATAGACGAAGGGGTTACCACACTGGCTAGAATGGTAATTACATTGGGTAAAAAGTAGTTACAGTAGTGTCCAAAACTACTGACATAATCTACTGTGGGAAATACCTAACCCTGACGGATTAGGATAGGCGCATCAAATGCACCGTGAGGTGTCTTGTTGTCGCTGCTCCCCGGCAAGGATGCCCTCTCCTTCTATGTCATTGTCCCAGCTACCTCTTATTCTTCTGCCATGCCATTAGGACGGGTGTCATCAAAGTTGATGTAATCCCCCGGAGCCGCCACGTTCCCCGACCACCAAATATTTTATTTGGAACCTACTATATATAAGACCTCCCAAAACCACCAAATATTATTTTTAAGGATTGTTTCATATTTTATTTAAAGGATTTTTCTTAAGGCCAGAAATGGTCTTTTCTAGGGAAACATTATTTTTAAGCATTCAAAATATTTGAGAAAATTTAGGGAAACTCAGTGGACATATATTTTACATATATAGGAGTTTCAACACATGGCCATGTTCAAAATATTGGATAAAACCCTTCAAAACCCTTTCTGCTTATTTCAAGCATTTGAAATATTTCTATAAGAAATATTATGAAATAAATCGGGGAAAATTCTAGCAAGTAACATATGCCATATGTGAAGATCTTGCTAAGTTTCATCTCAATGCCAATTGTTTTGATTCACCAAAATATCCCAAAATTCTTTCTGCCTAGATCCAAACTTGATAAACTTTACATTGTCAAGTTTCTCCTTTTTATCTCAAATTTTGTGGACATGCTCTTATCCCCAAATTATGCCATCACACCAAGTGGTGCATTAAGGAGAATAGCTTTGCATGGATGGATCTAAGAAAATTAGTTTATGCTCATTTCTAGTGTTTGCAATAGTTCCATTAGCAACTTTCTCCAAATGAGCTCAACTTTTGTGGGCAGGATTATTTTGTCTCAATTGTCACCCCTGTTAAGCCTCTCATCAAGGAGGGCACCTTAGCTACCCAAAATCCAGTACAAACACCTTTTGGTGGAATCAAAGAATCAATAATTGAGCCCCCAAGATCCCTCTCCTTGGGGTTAAAATTTTACAACAACACTATCCAGTCCCTCCCCACCTCGAGTAAGATTCCTGGCGCCCAGCTGCATGATTGCATGGGGTGTCGGTGTCAAAACCGACAGACCTCAGATAGGGGGTGCCAAACTATGAATCTAGGATCAATGGTTAACATGGGACGAAGGAGACGGTGTTTACCCAGGTTCGGGCCCTCGTGAGGAGGTAAAACCCTACATCCTGCTTTATTATATTGATGAGTATGAAGGTTGCAGAGTTGATCTACCTCGAGATCAAATGAGATAAACCCTAGATGAGTTGACTTGTTTTTCTGCGAACTAAGCCCCCTGGTTTATATAGACACCAGGGGTACCTAGGGTTACACATGGTAGGTTTCCATCCGGGCATAGATGTGCCCATTCCCTCTCTCTAGTCTTGGAGGTCATGCCAAGTCTTCGGTGCCTTTCCTTCTGAACACGGGATTGTCCTGTAGTTCGGCCTTCTTGTAATTGCCACAGAGTGGCCCACCACGTTGGCCCACCGGAGGTGATCCAACGGCCCGAGGACCCCTTAATCCTGGACTCCCTCAGTAGCCCCCGAACTAACCTCCAACGCCGGGCTTCATGGCACCCAACTGCTTCATACGTCTAGAGTGTCTGGCTTGCGGGGTGAGTTCCTTTCTTCCCTTTATACTCAGTTGATCCTAGTCCGTCCGCCGATGACTCCTCTGAACATGCATTGCTTAACCCCGAAGGCTAAACGCCTGAGCATGAATAGTGCCTCCCCTGACAAATTTTCTGACAAAAAGCCGAGACAGGCCACGGCCATAGAGCCAGTTACAAAAACTTGATTCGCGGTTCGAGGCCGCCCTTTTATTGGCATGTCTTATTGGCACGAAGATCGTGCCCCATTTTTCACGGGATACGATTAATGATATGGGCTATCCCACGTGCGCATAACGAAGCGGTTGCTTCGGGAAACGATGTAGCCCGTGGCGCAGTAAGAGGACGCTTGCTATTACGGCCTTCCATAAAAGGGAGAAAAGTCCCCAAAGCCTCCCCACGCTCCTCAGATTTGCTCTCTAAACCTCCTTTGCTCCAAGCGCACAGATCTAATCTTCTTCCAGCTCCCTCCAAGACACCCTTCCCCCTTCCCCAAGCTCAGCCATGGCTGGCTCAGGTTCACAAGGCAAGTGGGAGGCCTCGTGCATCACCAAGGACGACATCCAGGAGCTGAAGTGCGTCGGCTACCTGCCAGTCGATGTCGTCCACCGCGTCCCCGAGGAGGGCCAGGTGGTACCCAAGCCAAAGCCCGGAGAGCGGGTGGTGTTCATTCCCCCATTTCATCCGGGGACTGAGCTTCCCACTGCACCTCTTTGTAAGGGGCCTGATGTTCTTCTACGGGTTAGACTTCCACGATCTTCCCCCAAACTCCATTATGCCCATATCGGCTTTCATCATCGTTTGCGAGGCCTTGTTGCGGGTCTAGCCACATTTTCGCTTATGGCTGAAGGTCTTCAACATCAAGACGAAGACTGTAACAGCCAGCACGCGGATTGCAGAGGGGCGGTGATCAGCAAGCTCCCGCGGGTCCAATGGCTGGAGGGCACCTTCATCGACACTGTCAAGGTCTAGCAGAAGGAGTGGTTCTACATTACTGAACCACGAGCCGCAGACTGGGCGGCACCTTCCAAATTCAGATCCGGACCCCCCACGAGGTTGACCTCGCGGATCAAGAAAGGCCTGGATTGGGGGTTGGCCACGGAAGTGAAGTCGCTGCAGAAACGCATCACGTAGATGCTGGAGGCAAACGTCAAACTGACCAACATGGTCCAGGTCATGCTCCGCCGCCGTCTCCTCCCCTGTCAGCATCGGGCTACCCCGATGTGGGCCCATAAACTTAACTATCCTCCCACCGTGTGCAAGCTGTACCACACTACCAAGGAGAAGCTGTAGAAGGCTCTGTTCATGCCTCAGAAGGACTGGCCGACCGAGGAGGAAGACACCGGCCTGGACGCTGAAAACCCTCCGCTCAAGGTATAGCAAAGTCTATATTTTTATCCTCGGATTCTATCTTTTAACAAGGGATTAATCTTCTTATTGTTCTCCTTCATAGAAATGGTTGGACAAGGCCTTGAAGATCAATGGCCCAGCCCCGCTGCCTGAAGACCCCAGATCGGCCCTGTTGACGGCGATGCTGGTCGTGGCGCCGTATTCGGTGCCCGAGAAGAAAGAGAAGAAGAAAGGAAACAAGAAGGAGGCCCAAGAGGGTCTCCACCCAAGAGGTCCTCCGGACGCTAGGTCTCGGGAGACCCAGGCCTCCTCTGCTCATGACGTGGAAAACCTGGAGGAAGGGGGCGAGGCCGACTCCCCCTAGACAAGGAAAAGGGCGGTGTCTATCAACATTGAGGAGGATCCGGCTCCCCCCGCCCCGAAGAGATCTTGCAGGGCCAAAGTGGTCCTGCCTGATGATAGCCTAGATTCCGATGAGGAATCCGAGTTCTTCGAGAGGATCCCTCGGAGGACCCCCAGGTTCAAGCCCCCAGCCCAGAGGTACCGAATCCGAACATTTTATGTTGTACTTATACGAAGTTTTCTGTTTCTGACCGGACAAACGTCCTTCGCATTATAGCCCGGCCCGCGATCTCCCGCCCGAACAGGTCTCAGAGGGAGATCCCCCGCCCGTCGAGCTGGCAGAGAGCGGAACTGCGTCCCGCACCTCTCCCCGTCAGGCCGCTGAAGAGGCCGTGGAGGTGATATCCTGGCGGACCCCTCCCAGGCCGAACACTGGGGGTGAGGAGGTCATGACCGAGGCTCATACCTTGGCGACCGAAGACCAGGAGGTCGAGCCCCTCCTGGCGAGCAAAGAGGGAGGCCGTGACTCCTCGAAGCTTCCTCAGAAGATGGCTCCAGAGATCTCCAAGCCTTCGACGTCGATGACTCTGCCTTCTCAGGAAGGGGGAGCAGAAGCGCCACCACCGGTGCCGCCCATGACGGGGCAGGCCACAATCGGGTGGCCAGCCATGATGGAGGAGGCTTTGCATAGCTCCTCCATCGCCGAAGATCACCGCACCCTTATGGGTACGGTTCTGCAATGTATTCAGTCCGTTGATAGCGGATTGTCGGGTCACGATGCACACGATCACCTATGGAGCCACGGGCCCCTTTTGTAATTCGACGGGGGAGAGGTCACGTTGCACAAAGAGCAGAGATGGTGAGACAGCACGACGATGAGATGCTGGTGTTTTACCCAGGTCTAGGCCGCTGAGAAGCGTAAAACCCTAGTCCTTCTTTGATGTATTGATTGGGGAAACACGAAGCACACATAGAGCTCAAACCCGGCAAGGTTGCCTTCGGGAGAGCTACTACGCGAGTACAAGTGTCCAAAGGTCCGAATCCTTAGCTAGGTTGCCTTGGGCCTCCTTTTATAGCTCAAGGGGCAACCACAGTGGCAAAACAGACATTACCTAGTGATTAGATAGCTAACAGTGCTATGATACCTAACTCTGTCACTTAAGACAAAATGCCATAAATGCTAGCCTAGGTGGCGTGCGGGGGTGCATCCCCGGCAAGCTTTTACCACCGCTTGGCTAACTATTGCTTAGTATCTTGACACGCCTCTGGACGGGTGTCAAACGGCCATAATATGTCTCCCAGCGCATCGCCACGTGCTTAGCAAGAGCCACCTGAGGGCTCGACACCGCATCGACAAACGACTGGCATTGTGATGCGGTGGAGCGGTGGCCAATCGGCTCGCGCCTGCCGGGGGATGGCTTGCCGGGTCTTCTTGAAGGTGCGTGCGCCTCGATCCCCGGCAAGCACCGGGGACATGACTCGCGCGGTTCGGGCCCATCTTGGGCCGTTGCATCGACGTTGTCGGCGTTGCTTTAGCCAGCGTAGGTTGCTTCTGCCGGAGTCTTGGTCTTTACTGTATGCATGTTGACGGGTTCTACTACTACCGCCTGTGCATAAGTCAGGGGCACTGGGTACCCTAGTCCTAGTGCACCAACAGGAGCCCTCGGGCCTTGGCCCAAACGCGCTCGCACAACGTCATTGGGTCAGGCCCAAAATTTATGCACAGGCGCGCAATATGAGGGAGTAGCTGCCGACTTTTAAGCCAGCACTTACTTACTACCTCAGGCCGTTTCTGCCATCTGCGCTGCATGCATTGCGGGGAGTTTGCGGTGGATGCGCATGGCTCAAAGGCGTGAGAGTGGCAGGAACTACAGCGCCATGGATTGGAGCAATGGGGCGGTTACCTGTTTGCCCGTGATCGTGGGTAGTGGGATTGGTTGAGATGGGCAGCCGCCTTGGAGCGGAGGAGAGCCATCCCCCGTGCCCTTCCCTGTAAATAGGGGGCCACAGCGGGCGATGCTCATCCATTCCCTTCTCCTCCTCAATCTCAGGTAAACATAGCTTGCCCTTCTTCTCCGGTCGTTGGACCGTCCCTTCCCTCCCGATGGTCAGGGGGGAGGGTCGGGCGAGCGCGCCTGCCACCGCAGGGTCTTCTTTTCGTGTCCGTGCCCAGCCCCTGGCTTGGGTCGATGGTTTTGGACTGAGAGCTGGCGGAAGGGGCCTTGGACGGGGAAGCGGGCGGCACGGCGGCCCGCCAGGGGTAGCTGCGGTGGCGCACCCGCCACTTTGTCGCCCGCTGCTTCAGTCTTGGTAGAACGCCGCGCAGACGACACCACGCTGGAGTTCATAGCGGAGACGCAGTGTTGTGGTCGACTACGGTCTCTGCGCTCCTTCTTCAAGGCGACGGAGAAAGATCGTCCGTACGGCCGTCGGTTGCGCGCGAGTGGCCGCAGCAGTGGTCCATCATGGGTCGTGGCAGATTTCCCCACCCATGGCATTATGTATTCTGCACATGGGTGGGAGCCTTTCGCCTACACGTACTCCTTAAGGGCAGGGAGTCTTCCATGCCTCGGGTCGACGGGGATGACCATGCTCTTTGTGAGGATCTTCGGGAGGCTCGGCGTTCGCTTCGTCTGCCGCGTCGAGGGCTCGGACGACGACGGAGGTGTCTTCTTGAGCGGTGGTGATGAGGAAGATGACGGCGGCGGCAACCCATGACACTTCAAGAGCGTGGATGACAGCTCCGACGCATCGTGATCGCCGGCAACACCATCATGACCAGCTGTGCTTCGGCAGCACCATCATCTGCACCTGCCCTCCACCTTCTTCCTCCTTGTCGGCTTCGTCCATCCTACCGGCTTCGTCCGCCCTGCCTGGGGGCAGGGTTCTTCTGATCCTTCAGGGGACACGTCCCACTGGCCCTGGCGGGGAGGCGCCGAATCCCAGTCAGGCGCTCCTTTTGCCCTCTTTTTCTTCTCCACCTAATCCCTAGGAGGAGAGTGACAGGAAAGGCATTACGGGGCACTTATCTTTTTATAAATCAAAAGATGTAGGAGCTTACTAAGTTTTAGCTAATCATAATGTAATCTTTATCCATTTTGTACCGAAAATGAATGAAAGAATGCTATTTCCCTTCCTTAAGTACTATCCTTTTCTTCCCTTGTTTGTACTTTGTCAGCATGTTTGTCGTTGCCGCACGAAACTATTTGCCGAGTCAGTACTAACCGCGAGCGCCAAAGGGGGAGCGAGCCCCCGGCAGTAGGCTGGTATCATTTCCCGGCAAGGCTCCTTGTCGGTATCGGGGCGACCCCCTAGAGCTGATAAGCGACAGGAGTTGGGGGATGGCTCCTCCCGACAAGGGTTTCCATTGCGTGAAAGACTCCATGGTACACAATCAAAAAGGATAGCAAGGGTTTCCTTAAGGGAGCGAATGGCACCTAGTTTGGGATATGTGATTAGACTTATCTTTTCAGGCAATAACCCTTTCTGGAGTAGGATGGGCCGCCGTCCTTGTTTCTTTGCCCTCCTTCCTTGTTTTCCTGATGGTCAAACATGTGAGGCAAGGTGCCTCTGCCCTCTGGAGAGATAAAGAGTCCGCTAACAAGGATCACATGCTCATCATGTATTCTAGCAAATTTCTAAAACTAAAAAGCGATAACATTGCAACATAAAGAATGCATAGTACACATGCAGTTCGATGGTATGATACAATGCCTAGCTTTATTATTGCATGCACAGGGTCTGCGCCTGGCTTTGCACAAAGGGTTACATGCACTGTGGCAAGGCTCGTACAAAAGGTGGTTGCCGGGGACTGAGCCCGGCAACCGCGCCTTACGGGTAGAACTTACGAAGATGCTCAATATTCCTTGAGTTAAGCATTTTGATGCCATCTTCGGTCTCTAGACGGACTGCGCCAGGTCTGGTGACTCGCGCTACCCGGGAAGGGCCTTCCCACTTCGGCATCAACTTGTTGGTACCCTTGGCGGACTGAACGCGCCTAAGGACAAGGTCGCCTTCCTCAAGGCTCCGGGCATGGACCCTGCGGCTATGATAGTGGCGCAGGGCTTGCTGGTAGCGTGCAGCATGCACAGCAGCCCGGAGACGATCTTCCTCAAGGAGCATGGTATCATCATGCCGTAGCTGCTCTTGATCTACTTCATCGTAGGCAAGTACTCGAGGTAACCCGTATTTGAGTTCCGTGGGAAGAACTGCTTCCGCCCCATATACCAGGGAGAAGGGTGTCTGGCCGGTAGCTCGATTTGGGGTCGTTTTGAGGGACCAAAGAACCACCGGCAGCTCATCTATCCAGCGCTTGCCGCTTCTTCGCAGTCTGTTAAAAGTTCTTGTCTTGAGCCCTCGCAACACTTCAATATTCATCCTCTCGACTTGCCCATTGCTTCTTGGGTAGGCAATAGAGGCGAAGGAGACCACGCTTCCAAGGCTTTGGATGTATTGCATAAAGGTGCGGCATGTGAACTGGGTGCCATTATCGGTGATTACCCTGTTGGCCACTCCAAAATGGCACACTAGTCCTTTTAGGAACTTGACAGCTGACTGCGTGGTCACCTTTCTCACTGGTTCCACCTCAGGACACCTTGTAAACTTGTCGATTGCTACGAACAAGAATTCAAAGCCCCCGAGGGCCCGGGGAAAGGGGCCCAAAATATCGAGCCCCCAGACCGAGAATGGCCAGGATAAAGGGATCGTCTGGAGAGTTCGTGCTGGTTGATGAATGTTCTTGGAATGGAACTGGGGCAAGGGCCCTTAATCCAATGTGAGACCCAGACATGCCTCCGTGAATCTCTGCCAACAGCTTCAGTCCATCTTCCCGGCAAATGCACCTTAATTTCACACCGTTTGGTCTTTTTCTGTATAGAGTGTCATCGACAAACTTGTACATACTTGACTGACGGGCTACTTTTTCGGCTTCTTCTTGTTCTTCGGGAAGTTCTCCTGTTTGAAGGAAGTGGACTATATGTTGTGCCCAGGTTGGAGCTGGTGGCTCGACAACGAGGACTAAAGGCGCCTCTTCGTTCGTGGGAGCGCTTACCTCGACCGCAAGAACACGTGGTTCTGCAGGAGGGAGCTGCTCACCAACCGAAACGAGACTGTCCCCGGCAGCCTCTCTACCAGCGGCTTCAGGAAGCTCTGCCGGGAAATGCTTGCCGGAGTTCAGCTTTCTCCTTTTTTGGGTCTTTGTTGACAGGGATACTGATGGTTGAGTGAGGTGGAGGACAAAAGTTCCTGGTTCCACAGGAAGCTTCCGTGCGGCGCACTTTGATAGATGATCAACGATGCTGTTTTCTGCTCGTGGTACATGCTCTGCTTGCAATCCACCAAAGTGCTCCTCCAGCTTCCTCACCTCTTCCACATATGCTTCCATCAACGGACTCTGATAATCTTTGTTGACTTGTTTCACCACGAGTTGAGAGTCTCCTCGGATGATCAGTTTCTTGATTCCGAACTCTATCGCGATTCTGAGTCCGGCAAGGAGCCCCTCATACTCAGTGGTGTTGTTGGTGGCCTCCTCCCGGGGAGTCGCCTTCCTTCCTCAGCACGAGCACACTTGTCCGCCAATGTGTACAACTCATTGACGGTCTTGGGGAGTCTAACATTCATCTTGGTCAGCATTCTCCTGTTGCGCATGTTCGAATGGAATGCGGCAATCACGGCTGCGGGGTGTATCTCTGGAATATTGCAGTGTACTCGACTGAACCTCTGGATGTATTTCCACAAGGTTTCTCCCACCTTCTGCGGAAGGACTTGCAGGTCGCTGGGCTCTCTTGGCTCCTGGTGGCCACCTGTGAAGGCGACGACAAACTCATTGCACAGGTTAGCCCATGATGAAATAGAGTTCTCCGGCAGGTGCATCAACCACGATCTCACATTTGGCTTGTGCGCCAAAGGGAAATAATTGGTGAGCACCTTCTCATCTCTTCCCCCGGTGGCTTGAACGGCTATCGTATAGGTGCCCAGGAATTCCGCCGGGTTTAGCTTCCCGTCATATTTTTCCGTCAGTTCAGGCTTGAAAGCTCGGGTCGATGGCCAGCGGACCTGTCGCAGCTCGCGAGTGAAGGCAGGGCACCCAACCTCATAAGGCAGGTACCCGCCACCACTGGGCGCAGGTTCGCCAGCATCTGGGCCATTGCGCCTGTCGGATTGGCAATGTTCTTCCCGGCGTCGCTCTATGGTGATACGCGCGTCTTCCCTCCGCCGGTCTTCTAGGACACGCCGCTGGTCCCGGCGATCATGCCGGCCGGACGAGTCCATAGACACTTCGTCAAGCTCGTCGGTATGTGGAGCTCATTGTGGCTGCCTTTGGGTCTGTTGTCGCGGAGGGTATTGCACCGTTGGTGCGGCCCCCTCGACATGACCGTCAGCCTGGGTTGCCGTCGCCGTCCGCGAGCGCCGCGACGGCTCTGCATGTTGCAATTTGCTGGCTTCGACGAAGCTGATCAGACTCTAGATGGTGGCTCTCCACCCGTCCATCTTGTCAGCCGCCGGCGGGAAGTTTAACATCAGCTGGCCCTGCGCCATTGCTTCCGCTGTCGTGGCCGGCATGGCTAGAGAGACGGACCGCGACGTCCCTCGACTCCTGGTGGAACCAAGAGGGGCGTCGCTGCATTCTTGTCGCCATGCACTATTCGCCAGGGCGGTCTGACATGGAGGAGGTCGCACTTGTGGGTCTTTGGTCCCGCTCAGCGCTCCGTCTTGCTCTGGGCGAGGCGCGCGCCCCGCAGCCGTGCCTGTGGCACGTGCAACTGGAAGATCACGGCTTGCTCCAGATTGGGCGCCGCTATTGCGGCCGCGGCCACCCGTGCGGCGGGGAGGTGGAGACTGAACGGTCCCTCCTCCCGCGGCACTAGGGACGAGCTCGCCAAAGTGTTGTTGCTGCTGCTCCTCTTCGGCGTTCCCCGCCCCAACTTCGGCCGTGGGGGACATGACGGTGGCGCCGCCTGCGCCTGTCGCGTCGCCCACAACGCCCACCTCACTTGTCGCCGCTGTGGTACCCACGGCGTCTGCAGCTACACGAGAGGGGGCCTTCGAAGTGGAGGGATGCGTGGTCACGCCGGGCTTCTTCTTGGGTGCCATTGAAGAAGAAGATGGCGATGAAGATCGACATGCTGCTCACGAACTCAGGTTCGCGCAAATGACGCTCCCCCTACCTACCGCGCCAAAGATGTCGGGTCACGATGCACACGATCACCTATGGAGCCACGTGCCCCTTTTGTGGTTCGGCGGGGGAGAGGTCACGTTGCACAAAGAGCAGAGATGGTGAGACAGCACGACGACGAGACGCTGGTGTTTTACCCAGGTTCGGGCCGCTGGGAAGTGTAAAACCCTACTCCTGCTTTGATGGATTGATCGGGGGAACACGAAGCACACGCAGAGCTCAAACCCGACAAGGTTGCCTTCAGGAGAGCTACTACGCGAGTACAAGTGTCCAAAGGTCCGAATTCTTAGCTAGGTTGCGTTGGGCCTCCTTTTATAGCTCAAGGGGCAACCACAGTGGCAAAACAAACATTACCTAGTGATTAGATAGCTAACAGTGCTATCATACCTAACTCTGGCACTTAAGACAAAATGCCATAAATGCTAGCCTAGGTGGCATGCGGGGGTGCATCCCCGGCAAGCTTTTACCACCGCTTGGCTAACTATTGCTTAGTATCTTGACACACCTCTGGACAGGTGTCAAACGGCCATAATCTGTCTCCCAGCGCATCGCCACGTGCTTAGCGAGAGCCACTTAGCCACCTGAGGGCTCAACACCGCATCGACAAACGACTGGCGTTGTGATGCGGTGGAGCGGTGGCCGATCGGCTCGCGCCTGCCGGTTGATGGCTTGCTGGGTCTTCTTGAAGGTGCATGCGCCTCGGTCCACGACAGGCACCGGGGACGTGACTGGCGCGGTTCGGGCCCGTCTTGGGCCGTTGCATCGACCTTGCCGGCGTTGCTTTAGCCAGCGTAGGCTGCTTCTGCCAGAGTCTTGGTCTTGACTGTATGCATGTTGATGGGTTCTGCTACTACCGCCTGTGCATAAGTCAGGGGCACTGGGTACCCTAGTCCTAGTGCACTGACATGGACTAAAGGAGGCCTTCGGCGGTCTATTGGCGGGCTTCAAGGTAAGCCATGTAATGCTCTTTTCTCAAGGAGAAATTTATCTGTGAGGTTTATATATCCCGTATAGGTATAGTAGCCCCCCGAGCCGTGGGTGAGTTTGAAAAACTTACTCGGGGATCAAAGAACCTAAGGTCACGAGCAAAACAATTTGTATCCCTTGAAAATTGATTGGTTCCAGAGATTATTTGGTGGAGGGGTCTAGGACCAACAGGTCGGAAGTGTGTTTCACACAAGTTTACTTTGCAGGCCTCGTCTTCAGTAGCGGCTGCCAATGACATGGAACTGGCGGAGCTGAACTGGAAGCTCAAGCGTTCCGACTAGGAGCTTGACCACCTGAACAAACGGTTTGATGAAATGCAAAGTAAGTTTGGATTATTGTGCGAAGACCTTTATAATCCTCATTAGTTGAGGTTTTCGGGTTTCCATTCCTAAGATCTGGCTTCCCATTGTGTCTGCAGCCGTGAATTCCGAGGTCAAGAACCTCAAGGCTGAGCTGGAGAGGGCCAAGCAGGAGGCCGCCGATCATAAGATGGTGGCCGAACAAGCGACTGCCGAATTGAGCTCCCTGAAGGTTGCCAGCGGCAAGCACGAAGCTCGGGTGGCCGAGGTGTAGAAGGAGCTCTAAGATGCAAGCACTAAGTGCGAGGTCCTCGAGCAAAAGACCAAGGACCAAGCGCCTCCGAGCTTAAATCGGAACGTGTAGATAGGTGGTCCTTTGAAGAAGAACTCCGCCAAGTCAGGATGAACGCGGATGGTAAGCCATACTTACTGCAATGTGCCTTTGGTGGTAACAGGTTTGCTCGTCTCACATGGCTGTGGCGTTCCTCAGGCGCCTTTACGCATCTCCCGAGGGGTGCAGCGGACGCGGCCAAGCATTTTGCGACTCGGGATGGGGATGCGGAACAAAGACTCTTCTGGGCGCAATTTCAGATTCCCGAGCCCCGTCCCCTTCCCAGTTACCAAATGAAGCAGCTAATGGAGCCGCATAGGATGAAAGAGCCAGCCCTGAAGGACCTCTGCATTCGGATGTGGCCTACGGAGCCACTACCGAGCAGCTACTTTGGCCTGGTGCGGAAGCTTTGCGATGCCTCATCCCGAATTGTGGTCCTGAAGCGCTTCGTATGCATTGAAGGAGCTTGGATGGCCTTTGCGAGGACCATGATGCACTAGCCAGGGATGAAGCCGTTCGAGATGGCTACTGCACCCCCGCCTCGTTGGAAGGAACATAGGCACCCCGAGCTTTACTTTACTGCTGCGATGGAGGGTGCTCGGTCGATAGAGACTCAATGCACCAAGGATTTAATTTACGAATGAACACTTTTATTGTATGCCCAATGAATATTTCGTTTTATAATTCGTATGCACGGTTTATCATGCTTTAGGATTTGAATTATTTTGACTCATGTGTGGTCGTTTGGAACTAAAAGTTGCCAGTCGTCGGCTTTAGCCCCCATTTAAATATTACAAGAGGTGTTCCGACCTCCACAACTTTACCCTTAGCCGAATTATCGGAGCCCGGAGGCGGTGGTGCGAGAGGGGGGAACAAGGCAATCAGACTATGTGGCTTTAGTGCTTTCACTTAGCCATAGGAGCTTGACTGCGGGGGCTGGTTACTAGCCCCCAGTGTTTTGTGATATTCGGGGTATACTGAGGTTAAAAACCATTACCACATGGTTTGTGAAGATACAAACCCTCGTATGACACGGAATAACCTCCATCGATTTTTAGTTTGACACTTGTGCTCGGATCGCAGACCGGTTCTCGCTTATTATGACAGTCGATTTTTGGCTTTCTCCACTGAGGTACTTGACCAGGCGAGCTGGAAATACAATCACAGTGGTTCTCCCTTTACCCTTTTAGCCGAACGAGCGGAACGTAAGAGGGTAAGCACAAGAGTCGGGCAACCCAACCTTTGACCTAAGACATAATTCGGAACCGATTCATCTAACACAAAATCCGAGACGCTGGACATATAGAGGATAATGCCGGGACGATGCTTGGGGCGAGTTTCGTAGTCAAGGCCCCGGTCTATTAGCCAATTGCATCTAACATGTACCGAACAATTTTGTTTCCGGGGTCGGGGAGTGGGAAACACTTTATAAAATGCCATAAACGGATCGTAAAAGATGATCTTTATATATGATGAATTTTTACAATTCATACGACAGACACAACTGTTACAGGTAATTTGTTTAGATACAAACTTCTACGAAGGGAAGGTTCACTCAGGGGTCCTCGATAGGTGGCTTGATGTCCTTGGCGTGTCCCGATGCGCCTCCGCTCCTTTGCTCTTGATGGGTTGTGTGCTCCTTTAAAGGTTGTTTCCATCAGCGAATGGACCTTTGAGAGAGGTGCGTGTAGAATCGCCATGACATGTGTGAGCTTGACACTTGCAAGGTCTTGGATGGCGCCTGCTGTGTTGAGAGTAGTTCGGTCGAGCCGACCACTTGGTTTTGATAGTGTGTCCCCCAGCTGCCCATGGTATTTTTAGCACGAAATTGTGCCTTCTAGGTACGTACCTGACGGGTAGCGGGGCCATGCTGTGGGGGGGCGTATCCCTATTTGTGTTGAGCAGGGGATTGCTCCGGGAGATCGGGTCGAGCTCGAGCTCGCTTGTTCGCCTGTCGCAGCTTGTCGTCTAGTTGGGGCCTCGGCGCCTCGATGCTGGACTGGAATTCGGCTGCTAATGCCGCTGTGTGTTTCTTAGTTCGGAGGGATCATTCCGTATTGCCATTGATGGTGATGACCCCCTTGGGTGCAGGCATCTTGAGCTTCAGGTATGCATAGTGGGGAATGTCGTTAAAGCAAGTGAACGATGTACAACCGAGCAGTGCATGATAGCCTCTACGGAAAGGGACAATGTCGAAGATCAAGTCTTCGTTGCAAAAGTTGTCGGGCTTACCGAACACCACTTCTAGTGTCACGGTACCTCAGCAATGCGCTTTGACACCAGGGATGACTCCCTTGAAGGTGGTGTTGCTGGGTTTGATTCTTGAGGGGTCGATACCCATCTTTTTCACCGTGTCTGAGTAAATCAGGTTAAGGCTGCTTCCTTCGTCCATAAGGACTTTAGTGAGGTGGTACCCATCGATGATGGGATCTAATACAAGGGCCGCCGAACCTGCATGACGGATACTGGTTGGGTGATCCCTACGATCGAAGGTGATTAGGCAAGCCGACCATGGGTTAAACTTCGGGGCTATCGGCTCAACGGCGTAGACCTCCCGAAGGGCGCGTTTCCTCTCCTTTTTTGGTATATGTGTGACATATATCATGTTTACGGTTTTTACCTCAAGGGGGAGTTTCTTCTGACCGCCGTTGCTCGGGCCATGAGGCTCTTCGTCGTCCTTGCTGCGCGGGCCCTTGATCTGCTCCTCGGCTGCGAGCTTGCCGACTTGTTTCGATACCCAACAATTTCTGTTGGTGTGAGTAGCCAGCTTGTCTTGGGTGCCGTGGATTTGGCAAGGTCTATCCATGATTTTATCCAAAGCGGTAGGTCCGTCTCTATTCCCTTTAGAGGGATTCTTCCGTTGTCCGGATTTAGAGTTGCGGAAACCGGCATTTACGGCCGTGTCCTCTGTGTCACCGTTGCTATGGCGGCGTTTGTTTTTATTGCGCCTTGGCTTCCAGTTACCATCCCGAGTTTCAAAGGTGCCAGGGTCTTCGGGATTGTGGCTTCGACGAGGTAGCTAATTGTCTTCGCCCTCGCAAAAGCGGGTCATAAGTGAAGTGAGGGCAGACATTGTTGTCGGCTTATCCTGACCGAGCTGGCGAGCTAGCCATTCATACCGAATGTTGTATCTGAACGAGGCTATTGCCTCGGCGTCCGGACAATCAACGATCTGGTTCTTCTTAGTTAGGAACCAATTCCAGAATTGCCTGGCTGATTCGCCGGCTTTCTGGACAACATTGCTTAAGTCGAAAGAGTCCAAGGGCCGGACGTAAGTTCCTTGGAAGTTAGATCGGAAGGCGTCCTCGAGCTCCTCCTAACTCCCAATGGAGTTTTCGGGGAGACTGTTTAACCAGTGCTGAGCTGGTCCTTTGAGTTTTAGTGGTAGGTATTTGATAGCATGGAGATCGTCGCCTCTGGCCATATGAATGTGGAGGAGGAAGTCCTCGATCCACACAGCCGGGTCCGTCATCCCGTCATATGGTTATATGTTTACGGGTTTAAACCCTTCGGGGAACTGGTGCTGCATAACCTCGTCTGTGAAGCACAGTGGGTGAGCGGCACCTCTGATTGCATCACGCCGGAAGTCGGCTGTTGTCTAGGCCCGGTATTGTTCCCGGCCTCTATGGTTGCGGTTGAGCCACGATTGGTACCCATCCCGTCTAGTGGGGGGAGTATCCTCTGGATCCGTAGATGGATCTGGTGTGACCTGCTCTATAGTTTAGGTCCTGTCGTAGATCATACCTATCCTCAGGCTGCACTGGCCCTTTTCCTCTTATGCGAGGTGACATGGGCCTATAATCGGCGTCTCCAGCCGCCCTATCCCATCCTCGAGGGGGTGGCCCGGCTGGTCGTACTGAGCTCGCCTGAGCGATTCAGGCTCGAAGGCCACGTCGTTAAATTGCGGCAGCAGGCGCCGGCGCGGGTAACTCTTGTTTTGATCTGGCCGCTCAATGCTCTACCCTTCTTCGGCTACAAGGACTTTCATCCATCTGTTGTTGATGGTGTCTTGTTCGGCTTTGAGTTGCTTCTGCTTTGCCTTTAGGCTCCGAGCGGTGGCTATGAGCTGCCGCCTGAATCGTCGAGGTCCTCCGGGCTATCGATTTCCCCGGTGCCTACAATGGCTTCCCTTCCCTTGTTTGCCTTGTATCGTTTGCGTTGTTTCCGGCGTTTTGATGCTTGGCTGGATTTGTTGCCATTCTTCTTGGGGGTGTGGTTGTCCCTATCATCAGGGGTGTCCACCATATAGACATCGTATGTCGAGGTGGCTGTCCAACGCCTAGTAGTAATACTGGCGGGGGTGCCGATCTCTTCATTCGTGTCTTCTGCCTCGTCGGAGGCATTGTCTAGCATGTCGGTTAAATCTTCGATAGTGTCTACTAGACGGGTGGTTGGTGGGCCATAAAATTCTTCGTGGCCAGCCTCTAGACCGACCTGAGCATAGGTCAGGGTTAGGTTGTCCATGATTGTCATCGACTGGATCTGGTCAAGACCCTTGTTCAACCACGAGAGGTCGACCGGATTAATCTCCCGAGGGTCCTCGGAGCCAAACTTCGGGACATCTTCGTGAGGGGCGTATTCGGCAAGGACCGAGCCCTAGCGCTCACGCTCTATCACCGGATCCGAGCTCAAGGCCGGATCTCCGACGGGGATAGATCTGAGAGTAAGGGAGGATGGGGGACCCGAAGTTAAAGCTTTGGGGCTTTCGGGCCCATCGGACGAAACCGAGGGGTGTACAAGAGATAGATCGCCGCAGGAGTTGGCGGTGAACTCCAGGTTCCCGAACCTAATCTCCTGACCACGAGTGAAATTTCCGATCTGGCCAAGGTGGCCAGTCGGGTCAGCATGCAGCACAATGCTGCCGAACGCGAAGGTCTGTCTAGGGACAAAGATGTCCTTGTTGCAGACCTGCTCGCTGATGATTAGGTGAGCCATCAATCCTCTGGTGATTCAAAGCGGAACTCTCAATGAAAGCACCAATGTTGGTGTCAAAACCGGCAGATCTCGGGTAGGGGGTCCCGAACTATGAATCTAGGATCAATGGTTAACAGGGGACGAAGGAGACGGTATTTACCTAGGTTCGAGCCCTTGTGAGGAGGTAAAACGCTACGTCCTTCTTGATTATATTGATGAGTATGAAGGTTACAGAGTTGATCTACCTCGAGATCAAATGATCTAAACCCTAGATGAGTTGACTTGTTCTTCTACGAAATAAGCCCCCTGGTTTATATAGACACCAGGGGTACCTAGGGTTACACATGGTAGGTTTCCTTTCGGGCATAGATGTGCCCATTCCCTCTCTCTAGTCTTGGAGGTCACGCCAAGTCTTCGGGGCCTTTCCTTCTGAACACGGGATTGTCCTGTAGTTCGGCCTTCTATTAATTGCCACAGAGTGGCCAACCACGTTGGCCCACCGGAGATGAACTAACGACCCGAGGACCCCTTAGTCCCGGACACCCTCATGGGGTAAAACCCCATTTCCTTCTCTGGACAGCAGAGTTCTCCCTCTCCCTCAGCTTTCTCACTCCTCTCTGCCCTCCCCTTGCCTTTGCTTAATAGCTACACCACCCATGGCATATCCAATAGACCCCAGACACAATAGGACAACTGGAGATGCGCGAGGACGCGCGGATGCCGGCCAAAGTCGTGCTCTGGAGCGTGCAGCCGCACTCCAGAGGGTTGACCCCACGCCCCCCGACCACCTCAGGTCCTCCCCACGCACCAAAGGCCGTGTCTCGACACCCGCGTCACGCCAGAACCGCGTCCCCCTCCACTCTCTCTCCTCTGCCCTCTGCAGCCCATGCCCGACGCCGCTCAGCTCGGCCAGTGAGCGCGCGAGCTCAGGGCCCACCAGGAGCACGCGTTACTTCCCCTCTCTCCCTCCCCAGCCCTGGACCGCGTCCACAAGCACCTCAGGCATGCCCTAGAGCGCCAGAACGACCTCTAGTGACACCCTCGCCTCGCCATGCGCGCTGTCCATGGGACGGCGCCGCGAGCCTGTAAAGGGCGAACCCCGACCCTCCCTCCCCCCTCTGGATCCGCTCTCTCCCTCCTAATCGAGTACCTGAAACCTCCTAGCAAGCTCCCAGTAGCCCAATGCTCGGGATCGACCGGAGCTCCGCCGCGCTGGGACACCGGCGATCTGCGGGTACGGCCACCCTCCAACCCTCCTCTCTCTCTCTCTCTGGAACCGCCGTTCACCGTTGATCACTTCCCCCCCTCTTATCTCGATCGATTGCAACTGGAATCGTCGACGGCAACCTCTTCCCGATGTTCCTCCGCTGCGGCCTCCTCGTCACCGGTGACTCGGGCCACTCCGGCGACCAACTCGACCACCACCCGAACAGCGGCTCACCCCCGAGCCATTCCCGTCGTCCTCGAGCCCTGCCGTGCCCACTGTCGTCGTCGGTGAGCGCACCTTCCTCTCTGGTCACGAGGTCAGGGATGACAGGCGGGCCCCGCCTGTCATCCGCACCTCTCTCTCGCCCCCTCCCTCTCTCTCTGGTGGCTGGGCCCCGCCTGTCGGGTTTGAACCCTGGCGGGCGCGCGCGCCTCGCTTGCTCGGGCCAGTTTCGCTAGCTGGGCCGACTCGGCTAACCTCTTTTGGCCCAAAGGCACAGTGCCATTTTTCCTTTTCTTTTTCCTGTTTGATTTCCAAAAATTCCACGAAATAAATATTCCTCCAAATCCAGTGATTCAACTTTGTAAATTTTTGTTAAAATTCAACCTATTTAATGGTGCCACTTGTGCATCATTTTGAAAATAATTTATGTACTGTTTGTATTTAAAACCTTGTTTTGAATATTCAAAACCACTGCTAAAATGATTTTTCACCACTTTTGTACACCAAATCCAGAAACTACTAATTTTTTATTTTTAGTTTCCAACCTAGTATTTTACAAAAATGGTTTGACATTTTTCTGAGTGCTTTTATTTTCCTGTTTTGTGCTATTGTCTTATTGTGTGCGTTACTTTGCAACGTTAGATTATGAAGTTGACGAAGGAGCTGGACCAGAGGCATTTGAAGACCCCGAGGACTTTGTTGAGCCCGGCAAGTAGCCCATTGACCATGTGTAGGAAACCTTTTTGTGCATGTCATATAGCACGTGATATTGAAGCATCGGAATCATGATGATTATGGTGACCACCTTTATGGGTTGCCTCCATTACTTTCCTCATTGATACTTGCATGACATGACTCAATCTTCTGCCTAGAGTTGTGTGGGTGGGAAGTAGATAGGTTGCTAAGTAGTTGCTACGCAAAGTGGGGTGGGAGTATGCATGGCAATGGAAACAAAAGCGTTTTCAAAGACTTTTCAAAAACCCCGTCGGTTGCCAGTAATGCCCGAGGGAGATGTTGAGCTAGGTAACCACTTGATAAAAAAGTGGTATATCGAGGCAAGTGAGTGTGTTGTTTTCAAAAACAGATTAGATTTAAGGTTTGCTGATCGTCCCAACGTTACATGTACAACCACGACACCCCTTATGGGACGGGGCTTTGTTGATTACTTTGGTCGATGCTAGCAGAGAGCCCGCATTACTAGTGACGAGAGAGCCATAGATACTCTCTCGATACGGGGTCATGCCAGGTAGGGCAACCATGAGCTGTTTTCATAGACACCGGGCACACCGTTGGTCCCTTCATTGATGATACTTGTGATGTACATCATGCGGGTTGTGTGCCAACGAGTGGACTCTTTGTTTACTGTCTTCAAGGGAAAGGCATTGTTTGGGTGCTTACCTCGGGTATGTAATATACCGCGAGTTGTGGATGACACGGAAGTTCCCCGAGTGTTGTGGGTAAAGTGTGCAACCTCTGCAGAGTGTTAAACTATTGGAATAGCCGTGTCCACGGTCAAGGACAGTTGGGTGGTCCTGCTTAAACTATGTCCAGATGTTTTCACAAACTTGGTGTGTGAGTGTGGGAAGGTAATACTTGAGTTGAGACATGATGACTTGACGTGATGATCGAACATGAGATGTTCAACCTCTATTCATATTGATATCTGTAACCTGTTCGTATGGTTACTCGGAACCTCATGATGCATGCTTTTACATGTTGATAGGACATACCATTGCACTCAAATTAACTTTATTCAAAATCATCTATTTAGTGCTATATCATGCTTTGTTGTACCTTATTCCAAACATGGGTTGCTTGCGAGTACATTCAAAAGTACTCATTGGCTTTCCACTGGTTATTTAATCGGCCAGGCATGGAAGAGTAGGAATATGGTGAAGATGTCCTTGGTGACGAACATGTGAATTAGGACGCTTCCCAGTCAGAATGCCTATAGGTTTAAGGCAGATGGCATGGGTCTATGCTATCTTTCAAGATTTTCGCCGCGAGTTTATATTTGTTGTTTGGCCTTCATGGCCCCATCTATGTAAGACTTGACCTTGATGGTCTTTATTTGTGTAAGACAGTACGTATGGATGTAAGACTCTTGTTATTCAGCTTCTGTGTGTTCAGTGAGCATTGATCTCTGGGGTCACTGTACACGTGCATTCGGTGATCACGACTTATGCGTCAGGGTCCCTACAAGACATCAACCCCGAAACTTTTTGAGGATTTTTTCTAGACAAAATAAAGACCTGGAAGCTTTAGAGGGAGACCGGTGGCCACACGAGGTGCCCCCAAGCCAACAGGCCGCGCCCATGGGGGTGATCGCGCCCTGATGGCTTCGGGCCACCTGTCCGGCCCTCTAGCATTGTTCTCTGGCCTATAAATTCACATTAATCCCAAAAACCCTAGAAAGCCTCCAGAAACACTTTTTTCGCCGCAGCAAGTCTCTGTTCCGCCATGTGCCCATCTGGAGCCCTGTTCCCGTGCCCTGCCGGAGGGGGGGTCGATCACGGAGGGCCTCTACATCATCCTTGCTGCTCCCATGGTGATGTGTGAGTAGTTCACTACAGACCTACGGGTCTGTATTTAGTACCTAGATGGATCTCTCTCTCTCTCTATGTTCTTTGTTTTCATGATCACTTTGATTCCCGTGGGTATCTATCTTATGTAATCACTCTATGCGGTGTGTTTGTTGGGATCCGATGCATTGTGGGTTCATGTTTAAATGATTCATGAAAAAGATTTGAGTCTTCTCTGAATTCTTATTTGAATCTTATTTGCATGATTTTTATAGCTTCGTAATTCTCTCTGATCTGTCGGTTTAGTTTGGCCAACTAGATTGGTTTATCTTCAGTGAGAGAGGCGCGTTGTAGTGAGTGCAATCTTGCGGTGCTCTATATCCAAGTGACCAAGTAGGGTACAAGACACGTATTTTTATTGCTGTCACTAAGGATAATACGATGGGGTTCATTCATATTAATTGGATTTACTTTGTCTACATCGTGTCATCTTTCTCCAAATATTACTGTGTTTCACTTAATACTCTAGATGCATGCGGTCGATGTGGGGAATAACAGTAGTAGATGCAGGCAGGAGTCGGTCTACTTGTTTATGGACGTGATTCCTATATACATGATCATTTCCGTAAATAAATATTTCATAACTATGCGCTTTTCTATCAATTGC
The DNA here is from genome assembly GCA_039707655.1 of Elymus sibiricus. NCBI lineage: Eukaryota > Viridiplantae > Streptophyta > Magnoliopsida > Poales > Poaceae > Elymus > Elymus sibiricus. Next base: position 209,915,657 of record CM077665.1, on the reverse strand, counting down.
CCAACAGCAATTTGTTTACCCACTGTATGCCTTCTTCCAGAGAGAAGCCTCTAGCGAACACTATGGCCCCCGGGATATTCACAAATATATTTACAAATGTTATTATTTCTTTGCTGCCATTATTTACTTTTTATTTATTTTCCATTTTATATTTATCCAACTATCGTCTACACTACTTATTTCTTGAAAGTAATGAGTTCAAGGGGATTGACATCCCTCTTGCCCGCGTTGGGTGCAAGTGTGTGCTATTTTGTGTGTAGGCGCTGAAGATGGGAAGTTGTGTGATCCTCCTATTGGTTCGATAACCTTGGTTCTCACTGAGGGAAAGACTTATCTATACTGTGCTGCAGCATCCCCTCCATTTCGGGAAAAAACCCAACGCATGTCACAAGTATGAGGAATGGTTTCTGGCACCGTTGTCGGGGAGGTTCATCAACTTACTATCAAGTACCTTCTCACAAATTATTGTTCACTTGTTCTACTTTTTACTTGCTACTATATTTTTCTTGCTATAAAAATCAAAAATATAAAAATATTTATCTTTGCTAGTTTACTTGTTTGCTTGCTAGTTTACTTGCTTCGCTTGTTACTTTGCTTGCTTGGTCATCATGTCTCAAGATAGATTCTACAATAACTCTTATTACCAAAGGATGACCGAAATTGAAATTTCCATGAAAACTTTCATGACCTCACAACATGAGCATAATAAATTCTTTGCTGCTAAAATGAAGGAACACTCAACCTTGCTAGATGCTATTAGTAAGCAACTTGATGAAGTCACTAAGGAAGTATCTAATATCCAATCACAATTTTCTCAAATTGAAGAATTGATAGGAAAGATATCTGATAAGCAAACCACTCTACTAAATAGGATGACCGCTAAACTAGAATCTCTCCATATTAGTAATCATGATGAAGATCTTAAAATGATTGGTACTTCTCCCATCAAATATTTGTTTACTTCTCTGATAATAGATGATAAAGGGACCGGAGATGAGTCAACTTTAGCTAGAAGGTGTCACGTTTGTACAGAGAGTGATGATTGTAATGAAAAATTTGACAAAAGTGGGTTCGGAGAGGTCAAAACTTTAACTAGTGATGTGCCCACTATCATGGATTACAAGGACTTTAATTATGAGAGTTGCTCTTTAGTAGAATTTATTTCCTTGTTGCAATCCATTATTAGCTCACCCAATTCCTATGATTAAAACAAAGCCTTTACTAAACATATAGTAGAAGCGATGATAAAAGATTATGATGAGAAACTTGAACTAGAAGTTTCTATACCTAGAAAATTTCCTAATGAATGGGAACCAACTATCACAATAAACTTAAAGTATATGAATGCAACGCTTTATGTGACCTTGGTGCTAGTGTTTCAACTAGACCTAAATCTCTTTGTGATGTGCTTGGTCGTACCGATATTCAAGATTGTTCCGTTAACTTGCTTCTTGCGGATTCCACAATTAAGAAACCTTTGGGTAGAATAAATGATGTTCTTATCCTTGCTAATAGGAATTATGTGCCTGTAAATTTCATTGTGCTTGATATTGAATGCAATCCATCTTGTCCAATTATATTTGGAAGACCTTTCTTACGAACTGTAGGTGCTATTATCGATATGAAAGAGGGAAACATAAGATTCCAATTCCCATTAAAGAAAGGGATGGAACACTTCCCTAGGAAGATAATTAAACCACATTATGAATCTATCAAGATAACTACTTATGGATTGAGTGTCAAAGATGACAACACTTGATTATATGCATTATGCCTAGCTAGGGGCATAAGCCAATAGCGCTTGTTGGGAGGCAACCAAATAGTTATCTTATTTTAGTTTTTGTTTGTTTTAGATAACATGATTATTACTTACTGTAATGATTGTGTTTTTATGTTTTAATTAGTGTCTCTGCTATGTAAAGCCTTTGGGATGACTTGCATGATAAGTTGAATTGATACGGTGCAAAAACAGAAACTGTTGCGTCCAGTGCAGAATTTCGCTGATTTTACTGGAACGTCTTTTTGATCTGAATGTAGTACACAGTATTGCTATACAAATTCCCAAGGTTGTCCTAATTTGTTTGGAATTCTCTAACATACAGAAGTATGGTTTCTCTACAGATCATTACAGACTGTTCTGTTTTAGACAGATTCTGTTTTTGCTTGCATAGTTTCGTTGTTTTGATGATGCTATGGATTTTATCAGGGGTATAAGCCATGGAGAAGTTAGAATACAGTACCTTGTGCAATAATAAAATATGAATCAATTTATAATAGTACCTAAAGTATTTGATATGTTTATTATACTAACGGATCTCACAAAGGTTTCTGTTGAGTTTTGTTTGCTGATGTTTTCAAGTTTTGGGTGTTATCACGATGGATGAAGGAATAAGGAGCGGCAAGAGCCTAAGGTTGGGGATTCCCATGGCACCCCAAGTCAAATTCTAGGAAGACTAAAGCGTCTAAGCTTGGGGATGCCCCAGAAGGCATCCCCTCTTTCGTTTCAATCTATCGGTATGTCGCTTGGAGCTACATTTTTATTCATCACATGATATGAGTTTTTCTTGGAGCGTCGTTTGCTTTAGTTTGCTTTAGTTTTAGTTTTCCACAATCATTGTTTGCTGGAGACACCTATTTGAGATATACACATGTTCACCATGATTTGTTAGAATACTCTTTGTGATTCACTTATATCTTTTGAGCTAAGCAGTTGCTCCAGTACTTCACTTATATCTTTTAGAGCACAGTGGCGTATAGATTTTATAGAAATAATTGCACTCTTGTTCTTCACTTAAATTTGTTTGAGATATAATAAATAGTGACGGTAAATTGCATGGCTTATAAGACTAATCCAAAAATAATAGGTATTCAAGGAGTGCATAATCAAAACCACATGTAGAAAAAAGAGAAATCGTGGGTTAATGATATTTATGTGGTAATATGAAAGAGCGTGAGTGCATGGTTGTCGGTTAGTAGGAATATCGATAGTTAATGGATGTTAATTTGTTGTTCATCTAAATATTGGTTATGGCATGGTGATGATGTGTGAGCATTCTTATTCCTCGTTAAAATCCTAGTGTTGTTTAGGACGAAGGCGTGCGATGGTTAACTCCTCCCAACCTCCTCCCTAGGGGCATGCGAGTAGTACTTTGCTTCAAGAGAGCTAATAAAGCTTTGCAAGAAGTATGTGAGTTCTTTATGACTAATGTGAATTCATGGATGTATGCAAATCTCACCTTTTCATATTTGCTAGCTTCTTCGGTACCGTGCACTGCCCATTCTCACCTCGAGGATCGATGCAAACTTTGCCGGTGCATCCAAACCCCGCGACATGATACGCTTTGTTGCACATAAGCCTCTTTATTTCTTCCTAAAAACAGCCACCATACCTACCTATCATGGCATTTCCCTATCCATTCCGAGATATATTGCCATGCAACTTCCACCGTTAGATCATATGACTAGTACACTCATTGTTATATTGCTTTGCATGATCATGTAGCTGACATAGTATTTAGTAGTTTTTCATATCGAGTTGTAAGTAAATAAAAGTGTGATGCTTATCATTATTAGGGCACTATCTCAGTGAAAGGATGATGGAGACAATGATTCCCCCACAAGTCGGGATGAGACTCCGGACGAAATAAAAAAGAAAAAAATGGAGAAAAAGAAACAAAAGAGAAAAAGAAAGAAAGAAAAAAAGAAAGAAAAAAGGAAAAGAAAAAATTAAAGAAAAATAAAAAAGGAAATAAATGAGAGAAAATAGAGAAGAGACGGTGCTACTATCTTTTTCCACACTTGTGCTTCAAAGTCGCACCATGTTTTTGATATAGAGAGTCTCATGTTTTCTCACTTGCATATGCTAGTGGGAATTTTTAATTATAGAACTTGGCTTGTATATTTCGATGGCGGGCTTCCTCAAATGCCCGAGGTCGTCATGAGCTAGGAAGTTGGATGCACACCCACTTAGCTTCATTCGAGCTTTCATACACTTATAGCTCTAGTGCATCCGTTGCATGGCAATCCCTACTCCTCGCATTGATATCTATTGATGGGCATCGCCATAGCCTGTTGATATGCCTAGTTGATGTGAGACTTTATTCTCCACTGTTACCCCTTTGATATCTACCACCCTATTCTATTCCACCCATATGCCATGTCCATGGTTCACGCTCATGTATTGCGTGAGGTATAAAAATCTGAAGCACGTTAAAAAGTATGATCCAATTGCCTGACTTAACACCATGTTGCTTGACATTTGTATTTATGTGGTGAAGACGGAGCCATGCTATGCTAATATGATAAAATTAGGAGGCTTAGAGGAAGCCTCCTAATGGCTTGGGGCCACCTCCCTGGCACTCTGGTGTTGTTCTATGGCCTATAAATTCACATTAATCCTAAAAATCCTAGAGAGCCTCCCGAAACACTTTTTTCGCCGCCACAAGTCTCTGTTCGGCCATGTGCCCATCTGGAGCCCTATCCCGGTGCCCTGCTGATACGTCTCCAACGTATCTATAATTTTTGATTGTTCCATGCTAATATATTATCATTCTAGGATACTTTTTGGGTCATTATTTACCAATTTATAATATTTTTGAGCACTAACCTATAGACCCAGTGCCCAGTGTCAGTTGTTGTTTTCTACGTGTTTTTGCCTTTGCAGGTTTACTGTACCAAACGAAGTCCAATTGACATGAAACTTTTTGACGATTTTTTGGACTATATGAAGACCTAGAAGCTTCGGAAGGAAGCCGAGAGGCACACGAGGGCCCTACCACACATCAGGGCGCGCCCTGGGGGGGGGGGCTAATATGTGGTGCCCCCCTCACGCACCTCCTGACGTGTAACGCCCAAAATGCGGTCCTATCCCTATTAAGGCACGAGGGCCTCGACGGGGATAGAAGCGCATCTAGTCGTTTCGCAAGTACAGTAAACATTGCATACATGTAGGAAGAGATGAGTATATGAGTTGGCTTACACTCGCCACAAGCTATCTTACAAGACCACACAAATTATTCATTCATCATTCAGAAGATAGGGTCCGGCTACGGACGAAATCAAAAGATAAAAGAAGCAATGATAAACTGTCTTGCCATCCCAGGATCACCACCACGGAGCTCCCTACTCATCAGGATACGTAACATACATACACTTACTTTCTTCATCGTACTCCCACTGGAGCTGAGTCACATCGTCTGGCACGTACTCGTCAACACCTGCACCTGTATTGTTGTAATCTGTGAGCCACAGGGACTCAGCAATCTCATAACCCGGGTACCGAAACTATGTAAGCCTTTAGGTGAGGAATTGTTTATGTGGTGAGGCTGCAGCAAGCACTAAGCATGTATTTGGTGGCTAACTTACGAGAACATCAATGTAAATATGGTGGCCTACGTAAGACGGTCGTGAGCTAGCATGATCACTAAGTTATCCTGAACACCTACTTACGTCAATCATAACCCCACCGTGTTCTGTCTCGGTTCCTATTCACGAGCAGAGATAGTCACGGTTACGCACACAGTTGGTGTATTTGATTTGAGTTTACTTCAAGTTAACTATTACCGGGTGTTAAACAATTTTCCAAGTTGCCACGTAACCGCGGGCACGGCTTTCCGAAAGATTTAACCCTGTAGGGGTGCTCCAACTCATCCATCACAAACTAACCACACGCCGCGGGATAACCTCGACCACGAATCTCGTGATCTTCCTAGGCAATTCCACTGGAAAACCGCAACCTCGAGATAGCCCGAAGAAAAATCGGAATTCCTCGCGCAAGACATTCGAGACAGGTAAAACAAGTCCAGCAAGACGGCCCGACGTGTCGACGAACCCGATAGGAGCCACGTATCTCATTCTCAGGACATGACCGGATGAACACTACGTACGGCGGCCTGATAGAAATCCCTCGAGTTGCCCCGAGATGGCCCCGCAAGTGGCTCTGGGTTGGACCAACACTCATGAGGAGCACTGGCCCGGGTTGTTGATTAATTATCCACGGGGTAGCTATGCCCTATGCAAATTTTTATTAAGTTGTTTAGCAAATGTAGTACCAAAGTTGGGTCTTTCCAAACAAGTTTTAATCTAAAATGAATGGTCCAGGGGGTCCCCATAACAACCCCGAGCATGTTAGGAGCGCAAAATATGGAATATAACACTAGTACTCGGAACTAGTGCGGCAAAAGCGGAACAAAACACTGAGCAAAAGGCCAAGCCTTCCACCGTTGCCAGATATATATGTGCATTAATATAAATAACAGTAAATAGAGTGATATAACCAAATAACCATGTTGACACATGGAAATCTCGCACCTGCAACTAGCAACGCTATAAGATAAGGGCTGAGCAGCGGTAACATAGCCAATCAATGTTTTGCTAGGTAGTGGAGGGGTTAGAGGCTTTCATGGAAGTTTAGGAGGCTGACAGTTTAAGAGGTAGGTAACGAAACATAACGGTAAAAGCGAGACAACTAGCAAGACAAAAATAGTGTCGGGATCCGGGTATGATCATCTTGCATGTTGGTTCTTCAGAGGGACAAAGAGCTGGGTCCTCGTAGTTGTACTCTCCTGGATCCTCGTACTCAGGCTCAACACTCACGTCTACCCAAAGAGAAACAGCACCACATAAACATACAAACAAGGTGCAATGCACAAACAAGATGATGCATGGTCCATTTGAAGTATTTAACATGGCAACCTTAAGCTAGTCATGTTTCTCATGCATTTATTAAGTTCTTTAGTATTCTGGACAGAACCTCAAGTTTAGTTATTTGAACATGCATGATCATGGAATATATGAATGCTTCATGCAAAATCGATGCAAATGCATATGTAGAACGTTGCAAACGGAGTAACGTAGCTCACGGTACACTCACGGCAAGGTACAAATGTTAACGGAGGCAAAACACAAAATGAGGAAGGCCATGGGCTATTCCTTGGTATCCCAAGGATTCCAATGGATAGGACATGAAAATCTAGCAAGAATAGAGCTAAAGATCATGCAAAACAATGGAGTATAGCTCCCACAAGTCACAAAACAATCCTACACACAATCTGTCCACAAACAGCATCATGCCAACTTGCCCCACACATATCCAGAGCTACATAGAGTTTTAAATCACAAACAAGGCATGGGAATGAAGTACAGAGCAAACTTAACAAATCATCTATCTACAGCAACATGAAAGGAAGCATAGATCAATAGCAATGAAGCTCACAAGATGGCATGTTGAATCAGTTTTTAGGGACTTAGTGTAAATTCCAGTTTTACAGAATCTGAGTTAACATGACAGCAACTTGACAGCAACTTTTATATATGCTAGAGGGCATTTCATGGCATGAAAATTAACAGGGTGATAGAGGGCATCAACTACTACAAAACACTAGCACTGAGCATGAGCTAAAACATCACAGATCACTTGGTAGCATCCCCTAAACATGGCATGAAAATAACTACAGATTCTCAGACTTGGTCAAATTTCACTAAGAGAATAGCAGCAGTTTATAACACCATAGCATCTTGGATAGCAAATAACTCTAAGATGCAAAATCTCTTTGGCTAGGTGAAGACACCAAATGACAGAGGGTGACAAGCACAACAATTCATGCCATGGTGCCAACTCCAAAGGAACAATATATGCATGGGAACCATCTAGATAACATGGCAACAGAATAACAGATTTCCAACACTTCGAATATTATTGGGCATGTGACAACAGAATTTTTGTGGCATGTTTACATCAAGTTTCCCACTCCTAGCATGAACTATCATCGCATGCAAAAATACCAGGGGCTAGAACATGCACAAATGAGCATATAACATGTTGACAAGTTCATCATATATTGCAAGGATTAAATCACATGAAAAAGACAAAAGGAGACATTATCACAAAACAATATTTTTGCAAACTTGTTCAAATGGCAAAGCCAAACACACCATTGGATTCATTGGATTTTTCTACCCCAAAACCATATGTCACATGCCTATAATCCTGTTGGTAAAGCTCACAAAATTACAATCACAAAATCACCAATGCACTTAAAGCCACTTATATGCCATATTTGGTATGTACTAGGATCTTTGACAGAAATGGAATAGGACAAAAACAGACATTTCCTTAAAAGGATAAAACACACAATGCACAGAAACAGTTAAAACACGAAATAAAATAAAACAAAAAAGGGGGGCCACATGGCATAGAGCCAGGGTCCCTGTGGGGCTGACTGGTGGGCCATGGGCCCATTGTCAGGACTGAAATAAATCGATGGGAAAAAGGGCGCCGGGGGGGGGGGGGGGTCGAACCCGGGTCTCCTGGGTTAAGGCGTGGCGCATCAACCACTGCGCTAAGAAGGGGCTCGTGCTCAAAGGGGGGTCTGGCCCCTCTTGAGCCTACCAAGGCGCGGGGCTGGCTTTCTTCTACCTCGAGCAGAAGAACGATGGCGGCGGCAGCAACGACGGTGACCACCGGAGCAGACTACCGATGGCGGGGCTGCGGGATTTGGCTGGGGGTTCCATCCCCGGGGTAGGCGAGGTCTGTGACGCACGGCGGCGAGGAACTCAAGCACGAGCAGCAGCTCAGTTCTGCCATGACGAGGTGATGCAGAGCTAGGTGACGCGAGGCGATGCAGAGTTAGGCGACGTGAGGCGATGTAGAGCTGTGGTTTGCTGCACGCGCGAAGACAGGCAAGCAGCAAGGGTGCTACACAACAGCAAGCAACAGCGTACACGTACATAAAAAAGAAAACACACAGGGCCTCTACCGGAGTACCGAGAGCACGGGGGCGACATGGGAAGATCTACGCGCGCACGAGACTAGAGACGAAGCGGGTGAGGGGAAAGGAAGGAGGGGTCGTACCTCCCTACCTTGGGCAAGAAGACGACGGCTGGGCCGCAGCGAAGGGTCGACGAGGAGGCGGAGAACATCGGCGTTGCTCGGGTCTGCTCTGCAGGAAGAAGAAGGCAACGAGGAGGTGGATCCGGCTCGCTGGCATCGCTCGTGGAGATGAAGAAGAAAGCAGGGACTCCAGGACTTCGATCCACAACGTCGGGGAGGAAGGAGACGACGCGCAGGGGCTACCCCGAGCACGAGCTCGAGCTCGGCCGGAGCATGGTGGACAGGCCACGACTCTAGCGTGGGCGACTCACCTGAGCGGCGGCGGGCAGAGGAGAGGGAAGGAATGGGTTGCGGGGAGACCCTAGGGCATCGGGGACACCTTAAAAGAGGCTATGGGCGGCGGACGGCCGTCAAATCAAGGGGAACGCCGACGTGGCTCTCTGGATAGCTTGCCGTACAGGAGCTGGACGACGAACGCGTGGGAGGGCTCTGCTGGGCTGCGGTAATGCTAGTTGGGACGCGGGAAGGAGAAGGCCCAGCTGGGGAATGCTCTCTCTCTCTCAAAACAAAACTCTTTTCTTTTAAATAATCAGCAAAACAAAAATAAATGCCAAGGAAGACTAAAAGTTAATCTTTGAGAAAGAAAAACTATTTTGGAATCACAAAAACATGCCCTATTTATTAAAATGACTTTGGCATTTTTTAGAGCAAACAAAATAAAACACATATATTTATATAGGTCTATGTTTTGCAAAGATTCAAAAATACAAACAAAGACAAACATGTTTGAGATCTATTTTACAAGCATGACAGAATATTTAGGGGAGGAGCAACATTTTATTAAGCTTATTATGACAAGTAAAAACAACACATCTCATAGCATGGAGTTAAAAGGGATTTAGGCATAGTTTCTATAGAAATTGTGGAGGGGTTTTCTACCAAGACAACACATGTACCTCTCACACACCACACCACAAAACACACACTCGCAACAAGCACAAGCATATGATGCAACATAATTTTTGTGATGATGCCATGGTTCCATGATGAATGATGAAAGTCATGAAGCACAAATTATTTCTACTCAACCACATGAGGGCAAACTTGGAAGGTTCATACAAGAATAATATTACAAATAAGGCAAGGGATGCTCTTGGGCTGTTACATGACGTCCCTCTTGGGCCTATAAATTCTCTAATATTCTGAAAACCATGGAGGCAGTCCCGAAACCCTTTTTCCGCCGCCACAAGTATCTGTTCCATCGCGAGGCCATCTGGAGCTCCGTTCCGACACCCTGCTAGAGGGGGGATCGATCACGGAGGGCCTCTTCATCAACCTTGCTGCCCTCATGATGATGTATGAGTAGTTCACCACACACCTACGGGTCCATAGCTAATACCTAGATGGCAATCTCTCTCTTATGATCTTCAATACAATGATCATCACATCTTCGCTTTGATTTCTCCGATGTAATCCTATTGTGCGGTGTGTTTGTTGGGATCCAATGAATTGTGGGTTTATGTTTAGATTATTCATGAAAAGTATTTGAGATGCCTCTAAATAATATTATCTCTTAAGTGCATGATCATTATAGCTTCGTAATGCTCTCCGATCTATTGATGTGCTTTGACCAAGTAGATTGATATTTCATCGGTGGGAGTGGTGCGTTGTGGTAGGTTCAACCTGACGAGTTTCTATACCCAAGTGAAAAAGCAGGGGACAAGATGTGTCTTTGTGTTGTTGCTACTAAGGATAAAATGATGGGGTTCATTCATATTGTTTGAGTTTACTTTCTCTACATCATGTCATCATTCTCCAAGCAGTACTCTGTTTTACTTAATACTCTAGATGCATGCTGGATAGCGGTCGATGAGTAGATTAATAGTAATAAGTGTAGGCAGGAGTCATCCTATTTTCTTATGGACGTGATGCCTATATATACATGATCATTGCCGTGAACATCGCATAACTATCTGCTTTTCTATCAATTGCCCAACAGTAATTTGTTTACCCACCGTATGCTACCTACATGAGAAATGTCGCTAGGGAACACTATGCCCCCCAAGTCTATTCACTTATATATTCGCAAACGCTATATTTACCTTGTTGACTTTATTTACTTTTTATTTATTTCACAATTTATATTTATCAACAATTATCTCCACAACTCATTTGCTTCCAAATAACGAGATCAAGGGGATTGACAACCCTCTTGCCCGCGTTGGGTGCAAGTTGTTTGTTCATTTGTGTGCAGCCGCTGAAGACGGTTGAGGATTGATATTCCTATTGGTTCGATAAACCTTGGTTTCATAACTGATGGAAATACTTATCCGCTTTGTGCTGCAATTACACGTTCCTCTTCATGGAAAACCCAACGCAGATCACAAGTATCAGGAAGGATTTCTGGCGCCATTGCCGGGAATATCATCATCAACTATCAAGTAACTTTACATAAATTTTCATTCACTTGTTGTTCTTTTTATTTGCTGTTATATTTAGCTTGTCTCATAAAAAACAAAAATGCAAAAATATTTATCTTTGCTTGTTACTAGTTTTTTTGTTCGAAGTCATGCCTAGTTCTTCTTCCGCTCGCTTTACTCCCAATGATGATGTGGTAAATTTCAAACAAAGGGGAGGATAAAGCTTAAAAGATGCATGGTATAGGATTTGCTTTGCTCAAAATAAAGCAACTAAAAAGTTATCCACCACTACCTTGCTTCACAATGTTTATGTTGGTGTGACCACTTGGTATAGGTTTGTACTTGACACCATCACTGGTGGGAAATTTCTTAATGTGTCACACCCTGGATGCCTACACCGCAATTGAAAATCTTGTAGGGTCACCACCTATTGTTGTTAATGAACCAAATTTGACCTTGGAACATGTTATGGAAAGGCTTGATGCTATTGAAAAGAATATGGGAAAAAATAAACCAATTGAGGAGTTGGATAAAAAACTTCATAATCATATCACTCAACTTGGGTCACGGGTAGGAATGAGTTTGAAAACCTTAAAGGAAAACGACACCACTATTGACGAGAGGATAGAACAAGGTTTGAATAGAATTGATAAAATGGAAGAGGTCATTGACAAAGTAGGTTCTGCCTTCACTCCTCCTAAGGCAAATACTAGTGCCTCTCGCAACAAAAATACCAAGTTCATATACATTCCTAAGAGCGTTAGTACACCTCCTACCCAAAGAAACGAGGATCTTAAGAGGATTAGTGTTCATCCCAACTTTATAAACTTGATTAAAGATCCTATGTCCAAGACTCTTATTTCCCCTACTATCCACAATTGTGTTATTGAGGAGCTTGATGTCAAAGATGACAATACTTGAAACTATCTATTATGCCTAGCTAGGGGCATAAAACAATAATGCTTGTTGGGAGGAAACCCAATAGTTATCTTTAAATTTTTGCTTAGAACTTTTTGTTTATTTTTAAATTAGTGTTTGTGCCAAGTAAAGCCTTTGGGATGACTCACAAGATGAGTAGAATCGATGCTTAAATTTTATTTTTTTTGACTAAAGTACAGGAATTTTCATTTTTGGCTGGAGCATGATAATGATCTGAAATTTGTACACTGTGTTTCTGTTAAAATTTTCGAGGTTGTCCTAATGTTTCAGAATTTTTAGAGTTACATAAGTATAGGGTCTCTACAGATTGCTACAGACTGTTCTGTTTTAGACAGATTCTGTTTTTGCTTGCATAGTTGCTTATTTTGATTAAACTATGGATTGTATCGGGGGGTATAAGCCATGGAGAAGTTAGAATACAGTACCTATTATGTATTTATGAAATTTGAATCAATTTACAACAGTACTTAGAGTGTGCAATATGTTTCTTATACGAACGGATCTCACGAGGTTTTGTTGAGTTTTGTGTGATTGAATTTTCAAGTTTTGGGTGTTATCTTGATGGACCAAGGAATAAGGAGTAGCAAGAGCCTAAGCTTGGGGATTCCCAAGGCACCCCAAGGTAATATTTTAAAGGAGAATAAAGCGTTTATGCTTGGGGATGCCCCGGAAGGCATCCCCTCTTTCGTCTCAAATCCATCGGTATGTCACTTGGAGCTATATTTTTATTCGTCACATGATCTGAGTTTTGCTTGGAGCGTCGTTTGCTTTTGTTTGCTTTTACTTTCAGTTTGACACAATCATTGTTTGCTAGACACACCTATTTAAGAGAGACACACCTTCATCATAATTGGTTAGAATACTCTATGTGCTTCACTTATATCTTTTGAGCTTAGAAGTTGCTCTAGTACTTCACTTATATCTTTTTGAGCACGGTGGCGTGTAGACTTTAAAGAAATGATTTCACTCTTGTTCTTCACTTATATTTGTTTGAGAGTTAATAAATAGTGACAGTAATTTGCATGGGTCATACAGACTAGTCCAAGAATATTAGGTATTCAAAGAGTGATAATCAAAAGCATCATGTAGCACATATAAAGAAATTGTGGATTAATGATATTGATGTAGTAATATGAAAATTAACAGGGTGATAGAGGGCATCAACTACTACAAAACACTAGCACTGAGCATGAGCTAAAACATCACAGATCACTTGGTAGCATCCCCTAAACATGGCATGAAAATAACTACAGATTCTCAGACTTGGTCAAATTTCACTAAGAGAATAGCAGCAGTTTATAACACCATAGCATCTTGGATAGCAAATAACTCTAAGATGCAAAATCTCTTTGGCTAGGTGAAGACACCAAATGACAGAGGGTGACAAGCACAACAATTCATGCCATGGTGCCAACTCCAAAGGAACAATATATGCATGGGAACCATCTAGATAACATGGCAACAGAATAACAGATTTCCAACACTTCGAATATTATTGGGCATGTGACAACAGAATTTTTGTGGCATGTTTACATCAAGTTTCCCACTCCTAGCATGAACTATCATCGCATGCAAAAATACCAGGGGCTAGCACATGCACAAATGAGCATATAACATGTTGACAAGTTCATCATATATTGCAAGGATTAAATCACATGAAAAAGACAAAAGGAGACATTATCACAAAACAATATTTTTGCAAACTTGTTCAAATGGCAAAGCCAAACACACCATTGGATTCATTGGATTTTTCTACCCCAAAACCATATGTCACATGCCTATAATCCTGTTGGTAAAGCTCACAAAATTACAATCACAAAATCACCAATGCACTTAAAGCCACTTATATGCCATATTTGGTATGTACTAGGATCTTTGACAGAAATGGAATAGGACAAAAACAGACATTTCCTTAAAAGGATAAAACACACAATGCACAGAAACAGTTAAAACACGAAATAAAATAAAACAAAAAAGGGGGGCCACATGGCATAGAGCCAGGGTCCCTGTGGGGCTGACTGGTGGGCCATGGGCCCATTGTCAGGACTGAAATAAATCGATGGGAAAAAGGGCGCCGGGGGGGGGGGGGGGGGTCGAACCCGGGTCTCCTGGGTTAAGGCGTGGCGCATCAACCACTGCGCTAAGAAGGGGCTCGTGCTCAAAGGGGGGTCTGGCCCCTCTTGAGCCTACCAAGGCGCGGGGCTGGCTTTCTTCTACCTCGAGCAGAAGAACGATGGCGGCGGCAGCAACGACGGTGACCACCGGAGCAGACTACCGATGGCGGGGCTGCGGGATTTGGCTGGGGGTTCCATCCCCGGGGTAGGCGAGGTCTGTGACGCACGGCGGCGAGGAACTCAAGCACGAGCAGCAGCTCAGTTCTGCCATGACGAGGTGATGCAGAGCTAGGTGACGCGAGGCGATGCAGAGTTAGGCGACGTGAGGCGATGTAGAGCTGTGGTTTGCTGCACGCGCGAAGACAGGCAAGCAGCAAGGGTGCTACACAACAGCAAGCAACAGCGTACACGTACATAAAAAAGAAAACACACAGGGCCTCTACCGGAGTACCGAGAGCACGGGGGCGACATGGGAAGATCTACGCGCGCACGAGACTAGAGACGAAGCGGGTGAGGGGAAAGGAAGGAGGGGTCGTACCTCCCTACCTTGGGCAAGAAGACGACGGCTGGGCCGCAGCGAAGGGTCGACGAGGAGGCGGAGAACATCGGCGTTGCTCGGGTCTGCTCTGCAGGAAGAAGAAGGCAACGAGGAGGTGGATCCGGCTCGCTGGCATCGCTCGTGGAGATGAAGAAGAAAGCAGGGACTCCAGGACTTCGATCCACAACGTCGGGGAGGAAGGAGACGACGCGCAGGGGCTACCCCGAGCACGAGCTCGAGCTCGGCCGGAGCATGGTGGACAGGCCACGACTCTAGCGTGGGCGACTCACCTGAGCGGCGGCGGGCAGAGGAGAGGGAAGGAATGGGTTGCGGGGAGACCCTAGGGCATCGGGGACACCTTAAAAGAGGCTATGGGCGGCGGACGGCCGTCAAATCAAGGGGAACGCCGACGTGGCTCTCTGGATAGCTTGCCGTACAGGAGCTGGACGACGAACGCGTGGGAGGGCTCTGCTGGGCTGCGGTAATGCTAGTTGGGACGCGGGAAGGAGAAGGCCCAGCTGGGGAATGCTCTCTCTCTCTCAAAACAAAACTCTTTTCTTTTAAATAATCAGCAAAACAAAAATAAATGCCAAGGAAGACTAAAAGTTAATCTTTGAGAAAGAAAAACTATTTTGGAATCACAAAAACATGCCCTATTTATTAAAATGACTTTGGCATTTTTTAGAGCAAACAAAATAAAACACATATATTTATATAGGTCTATGTTTTGCAAAGATTCAAAAATACAAACAAAGACAAACATGTTTGAGATCTATTTTACAAGCATGACAGAATATTTAGGGGAGGAGCAACATTTTATTAAGCTTATTATGACAAGTAAAAACAACACATCTCATAGCATGGAGTTAAAAGGGATTTAGGCATAGTTTCTATAGAAATTGTGGAGGGGTTTTCTACCAAGACAACACATGTACCTCTCACACACCACACCACAAAACACACACTCGCAACAAGCACAAGCATATGATGCAACATAATTTTTGTGATGATGCCATGGTTCCATGATGAATGATGAAAGTCATGAAGCACAAATTATTTCTACTCAACCACATGAGGGCAAACTTGGAAGGTTCATACAAGAATAATATTACAAATAAGGCAAGGGATGCTCTTGGGCTGTTACATGACGTCCCTCTTGGGCCTATAAATTCTCTAATATTCTGAAAACCATGGAGGCAGTCCCGAAACCCTTTTTCCGCCGCCACAAGTATCTGTTCCATCGCGAGGCCATCTGGAGCTCCGTTCCGACACCCTGCTAGAGGGGGGATCGATCACGGAGGGCCTCTTCATCAACCTTGCTGCCCTCATGATGATGTATGAGTAGTTCACCACACACCTACGGGTCCATAGCTAATACCTAGATGGCAATCTCTCTCTTATGATCTTCAATACAATGATCATCACATCTTCGCTTTGATTTCTCCGATGTAATCCTATTGTGCGGTGTGTTTGTTGGGATCCAATGAATTGTGGGTTTATGTTTAGATTATTCATGAAAAGTATTTGAGATGCCTCTAAATAATATTATCTCTTAAGTGCATGATCATTATAGCTTCGTAATGCTCTCCGATCTATTGATGTGCTTTGACCAAGTAGATTGATATTTCATCGGTGGGAGTGGTGCGTTGTGGTAGGTTCAACCTGACGAGTTTCTATACCCAAGTGAAAAAGCAGGGGACAAGATGTGTCTTTGTGTTGTTGCTACTAAGGATAAAATGATGGGGTTCATTCATATTGTTTGAGTTTACTTTCTCTACATCATGTCATCATTCTCCAAGCAGTACTCTGTTTTACTTAATACTCTAGATGCATGCTGGATAGCGGTCGATGAGTAGATTAATAGTAATAAGTGTAGGCAGGAGTCATCCTATTTTCTTATGGACGTGATGCCTATATATACATGATCATTGCCGTGAACATCGCATAACTATCTGCTTTTCTATCAATTGCCCAACAGTAATTTGTTTACCCACCGTATGCTACCTACATGAGAAATGTCGCTAGGGAACACTATGCCCCCCAAGTCTATTCACTTATATATTCGCAAACGCTATATTTACCTTGTTGACTTTATTTACTTTTTATTTATTTCACAATTTATATTTATCAACAATTATCTCCACAACTCATTTGCTTCCAAATAACGAGATCAAGGGGATTGACAACCCTCTTGCCCGCGTTGGGTGCAAGTTGTTTGTTCATTTGTGTGCAGCCGCTGAAGACGGTTGAGGATTGATATTCCTATTGGTTCGATAAACCTTGGTTTCATAACTGATGGAAATACTTATCCGCTTTGTGCTGCAATTACACGTTCCTCTTCATGGAAAACCCAACGCAGATCACAAGTATCAGGAAGGATTTCTGGCGCCATTGCCGGGAATATCATCATCAACTATCAAGTAACTTTACATAAATTTTCATTCACTTGTTGTTCTTTTTATTTGCTGTTATATTTAGCTTGTCTCATAAAAAACAAAAATGCAAAAATATTTATCTTTGCTTGTTACTAGTTTTTTTGTTCGAAGTCATGCCTAGTTCTTCTTCCGCTCGCTTTACTCCCAATGATGATGTGGTAAATTTCAAACAAAGGGGAGGATAAAGCTTAAAAGATGCATGGTATAGGATTTGCTTTGCTCAAAATAAAGCAACTAAAAAGTTATCCACCACTACCTTGCTTCACAATGTTTATGTTGGTGTGACCACTTGGTATAGGTTTGTACTTGACACCATCACTGGTGGGAAATTTCTTAATGTGTCACACCCTGGATGCCTACACCGCAATTGAAAATCTTGTAGGGTCACCACCTATTGTTGTTAATGAACCAAATTTGACCTTGGAACATGTTATGGAAAGGCTTGATGCTATTGAAAAGAATATGGGAAAAAATAAACCAATTGAGGAGTTGGATAAAAAACTTCATAATCATATCACTCAACTTGGGTCACGGGTAGGAATGAGTTTGAAAACCTTAAAGGAAAACGACACCACTATTGACGAGAGGATAGAACAAGGTTTGAATAGAATTGATAAAATGGAAGAGGTCATTGACAAAGTAGGTTCTGCCTTCACTCCTCCTAAGGCAAATACTAGTGCCTCTCGCAACAAAAATACCAAGTTCATATACATTCCTAAGAGCGTTAGTACACCTCCTACCCAAAGAAACGAGGATCTTAAGAGGATTAGTGTTCATCCCAACTTTATAAACTTGATTAAAGATCCTATGTCCAAGACTCTTATTTCCCCTACTATCCACAATTGTGTTATTGAGGAGCTTGATGTCAAAGATGACAATACTTGAAACTATCTATTATGCCTAGCTAGGGGCATAAAACAATAATGCTTGTTGGGAGGAAACCCAATAGTTATCTTTAAATTTTTGCTTAGAACTTTTTGTTTATTTTTAAATTAGTGTTTGTGCCAAGTAAAGCCTTTGGGATGACTCACAAGATGAGTAGAATCGATGCTTAAATTTTATTTTTTTTGACTAAAGTACAGGAATTTTCATTTTTGGCTGGAGCATGATAATGATCTGAAATTTGTACACTGTGTTTCTGTTAAAATTTTCGAGGTTGTCCTAATGTTTCAGAATTTTTAGAGTTACATAAGTATAGGGTCTCTACAGATTGCTACAGACTGTTCTGTTTTAGACAGATTCTGTTTTTGCTTGCATAGTTGCTTATTTTGATTAAACTATGGATTGTATCGGGGGGTATAAGCCATGGAGAAGTTAGAATACAGTACCTATTATGTATTTATGAAATTTGAATCAATTTACAACAGTACTTAGAGTGTGCAATATGTTTCTTATACGAACGGATCTCACGAGGTTTTGTTGAGTTTTGTGTGATTGAATTTTCAAGTTTTGGGTGTTATCTTGATGGACCAAGGAATAAGGAGTAGCAAGAGCCTAAGCTTGGGGATTCCCAAGGCACCCCAAGGTAATATTTTAAAGGAGAATAAAGCGTTTATGCTTGGGGATGCCCCGGAAGGCATCCCCTCTTTCGTCTCAAATCCATCGGTATGTCACTTGGAGCTATATTTTTATTCGTCACATGATCTGAGTTTTGCTTGGAGCGTCGTTTGCTTTTGTTTGCTTTTACTTTCAGTTTGCCACAATCATTGTTTGCTAGACACACCTATTTAAGAGAGACACACCTTCATCATAATTGGTTAGAATACTCTATGTGCTTCACTTATATCTTTTGAGCTTAGAAGTTGCTCTAGTACTTCACTTATATCTTTTTGAGCACGGTGGCGTGTAGACTTTAAAGAAATGATTTCACTCTTGTTCTTCACTTATATTTGTTTGAGAGTTAATAAATAGTGACAGTAATTTGCATGGGTCATACAGACTAGTCCAAGAATATTAGGTATTCAAAGAGTGATAATCAAAAGCATCATGTAGCACATATAAAGAAATTGTGGATTAATGATATTGATGTAGTAATATGAAATCGATGTGAGTTCATAATTGTTAAACCATAGAAGTGCCGATATTAAGAGGGGTTGACCTTTTTGTTCATCTAAAAATTAAATAGGCATGGTGATGATGTGTGAGCATTTCTATTCCTCGTTGAAATCCGAGTGTTGTTTCGGGTCGGAAGAGCGCGATGGTTAACTCCTACCAACCTCTTCCCTCGGGGCATGCGATTAGTACTTTGATATTTGAGAAACTAATAAAACTTTGCAATAAGTATATGATTTCTTTATGACTAATGTGAAACCATGGACATACGCAATCTCATCTTTTCATAATTTGCTAGCCTCTTCGGTACCGTGCATAGCCCGTTCTCACCTCGAGGATCGGTGCAACTATCGCCGGTGCATCCAAACCCCGTGATATGATATGCTCTGTTGCACATAAGACTTATTATATCTTCCTCAAAACAGCTACCATACCTACCTATCATGGCATTTCCATAGCCATTCCGAGATATATTGCCATGCAAATATCATCGTCACTTCACATGACTCATATTGCTTTGCATGACCATACAGAGCTGACATACTATTTGTGGCAACGCCACCTTCATAATGTTTTTGATACATGTCACTCCAGATCATTGCACATCCTGGTACGCTGCCAGAGTGTAGGATCCAAAGTATATCTAGAGGGGGGGTGATTAGACTACTTGACCAAATAAAAATCTATCCTTTTCCCAGTTTTAATTGTGGGCAGATTTTTGCAATTCGCACAAGTCAAGTTCACCCTACACATGCATGTCTACGAGTATTGCAGCGGAAAATAAGGCAAGCATATGTAAAAGGATAAGGGTAGGAAGATCAAACGCAATTTGAAGACATGAAGATTTTTCCCGTGGTTCCGATAGGTGGTGCTATCGTACATCCACGTTTATGGAGTCTTCAACCCACGGAGGGTAGCGATCGCGAGAGTCCACGAAGGGCTCCAACCAAAAGGGTCCGCGAAGTACCAACCTTGACTTTTCCATAATGGCTTCCGTCCACAAAGGACTAGCCTCACTATGGGTAAATCTTCACAAAATAGGCGATCTCCTTGCCCGTACAAACTTCTTGGTTCAACTCCACAACACGAAGTAGGAGGCTCCCAAGCGACACCTAACCAATCTAGGAGGCACCACCCTCCAAAAGGTAATAGGCTCGATAGTAACGATGAACTCCTTGCTCTTGTGTTTCAAATGATAGTCTCGTCAACACTCAATCACTCTCTCACAAATTTAGCTTGGGTAGAAGAGATTGATTGGATGGAAAGCAACTTGGGGAGGCTAGAAATCAAGATCCATATGGTTGGAGTGGATGATCTTGACCTCAACACAAGAATAGGTGGTTCTCTCTCAGAAAATTGGATATGGCAAGTGGGTGTGTGTTCTGAGTGCTTCTCATACGAGTGGGATGTGGTGGAGGGGTATATATAGGTATATCCAAAAATCCAACCATTACAACATTATTGCCCAACTCGGTGGAACCGAAGTGAAACTCGGTGGCACCAACTTGTGCAAAATGTGGCAACTTTAGGATTTTCGGTGAGACCGATATGGAATACTCGGTGGTACCGATGTGGGTGACCTAGGCAGTTACCAAATCTCGGTGAGACCGATTTCTCAAACTCGGTGGGACCGATTTGGAGAAATGGGTTAACAAAGAGTTGGCCCAACTTCTCAGTGAGACCGATTTGCAAAACTCGGTGAGACCGAATCAAGGAAATGGCTAACCAGGAAGTTGGTCACTGGTTTCGGTGGCACCAAAAGGGAATGTTGGAAGTACCGAGTAGTGGGTCTTGGCTAGGGTTTCTGTCTGGGTTTTAGACTCGGTGTAGCCGATATGGAAATGTTGGTGACACCGATTTTGAGTGTTAGGCTCTATGACAGAATATTTGTGGGAGAGCTTGTGGGTGTTTTTGGTGACTAACACTTGATCACTTGAGCATTTTCATTCACCATCATTAACTCACTCCCTTTTGATAGTATTGGCTTTCCTATGGACTCAAAGTGATTTCTCAAAAACTAAAATGTACAGTCTTCATGCTTGTAGTTTAGCCAATCCTATTCCTTGCATCTTGGGGTCTCCTCACAATCCTTTGCCAATCAAACATTGAACTTTTTCCTGAAACATACTTAGTGGAAACATTAGTCCAATGAAATATCACTGGTGCAACGACGTCCTATACAAACGGTTTTTAACCCCTTTCCGCGACGTAGTTCTAAATCGTCGCCTTGCATGTGTGGGCGATAGGGGGGTCCATCCCACACGACAAGGCAAACCCGTCGGCGATTATGCCCAACGAACACAAACGTTTGGCAAAACTAAACGTATGGGATGTCCGCATCTATCACAAACGAGGGTCACCGGATAATCGTTTGAGATATGTGTACTTCCCATACGGTACATCCTTGCAACTCGTGTGAGATCACACAACATCGCACCCGCTATTCTGTGAAGTGCCATTTATGATGTGCACCCAGTCGCAAACAGTTCACGATTATAAAGCATGTACGATAAATGGACAATCACACACATTTAGTTCCACTTTGACCGTCTGTGATATGATATAAGAGTGCATACGTTTATCATTGTAAAACCGTATGCGAAGGTTGAATATATCCCACACGCGGGGTTTCTGATAAACATTTGTGATTTATAAAATGTCCCAAACGTGTGATCCATACTTCCCAAACGTGTCATCCAGAATAACTGTGTCGGATGAAGGCCTATCGCACGCGTTCTTCTTTGACCAATGTTTACGATGGTACACAGTTCAAAATATGAAATCGTATGTGATAAGGCAACTAGCACAAACGCTGGTGTTGTTAATCTCACACGTTTTTCTCGTCTGACCATGCGCGAAGACGAGATTCATCGCACACGCCTCGAATGAATAAACGTGTGTGATGTTGGAGTTGATCGCAGATGTTTTGCTTTCTCAAACTGTGTGCATTGTAATGGCCTGCAGAGCAGGATTTGCCCCTAATTAAATACCTTTGTTCATAATGCACATAATTTAAATTTGAAAGTAGGAATTCATGTATTTCATATCGAATCATGTTTAGGTTTAAGAACGAATGCATAATTCGATTCACATGTACATATACTCAAGAACTACATAAGCATCAATTCTCAAAAAAAAGGAAAGTACAGAAGGGACAAATAAAGAATGATGGAAGCATGGTTGTACTAAAGACGATAAAGAGAGAGCTGAAAGACATTTTGTATGCTAGAGAAGGTGAAGTGGAATGCCCATATTGTGCCCTCCTCCATGCCTAACGCACGAACGACTCTAGGCCAACCCCTAGTGATGGCCACCCGCCCATCCTTCACTGTCTTCATTACGACTTCTGAACGCTCATTGTAGTCTCGATGATATATTTTAACCTTCATTGCATGTCCAACAATCATGTACTTTGCGAGGTAATCTTGAGTAAACTGCTTTGGGAACCACCTCAAAAGAAAAAGATTCAGACATTGTTGTGTGACAACTCATTATGGGCAGTACTAATAGAAGCCTACGGAGTTCGTAGTTACCATCCTACAGCTCACTGTTGTGTTGGATAGAGGGTAAACAAATAGTCTAATTGGCATTGTTCGTCTCTTTTCCATAACAATCATTTTCAGTTTCCTCACTTGATGCTGGTTCATGAATATTTAATTACCCCACACGCAAAAGGGTCCAGGAATGGATCTTTACCTAAGACATATGTACCAACAAGCAACAAGCCAATATTAGAAGCTAAAATACAGTTGCAGAATGCTGTAATATATTACTCCATCAGTTCCACAATGTGCTGCATATAAACATTTTGAGAAGTCAACATTTACTTACTTTGACCAAGTTTGTAGAGAAAACATTAACATCTAGAATTGCAATTCAATTTCATTAGATACATCACAAAATTTTATATTGTATACATTTTAGATGGTATATGTAGATACATCACAAAAATCTATATGCACTACATGATGGAACGGATGGAGTATAAGAGGAGGGATGAAAAGAACCTCGGTGGAAAACATGGGCCACTCCCAATGTTGTCCTGTGCAAGTACATGTAAAGTCATGATAAGTACATCAGGCTTAACATAAACCAAGTATATGAGGTATCTGCTTGAAATAAACAAGGCATATACGCTCACTATAACAACCAAATATAGCCATTTGATACTGGACAAATGCTCAATGAAACCAACCTAACAACCAGATAACAAAAAGTAAGGCGTCTGCTTGAAAACTAGACAAATGCTCACTGCAATCAACCTAACAACCAGATACAGAAAAGCAAGGCATCTGCTTGAAAACTAGACAAACGCTCACTGCAACCAACCTGGCAACCAAATTCAGAGAAACAAGGCATAAATGTTTAAAGTGGGAGTTAAGGGCACAGGTTAACAACACCAGGCATAATAGGTGGTATTTATGAAATTGAACTACACAGTTCATACATGCACATAATGAACATCACATTGTGAATAACTGAAAGAAACAAGGCATTCATACTCACTGTAACAACCAACTATATGTTGGGGAACGTTGCATGGGAAACAAAAATTTTCCTACGCACACATAAGATCTATCCATGGTGATGAGCATCTACGAGAGGGAGAGTGAATCTACATACCCTTGTAGATCGCTAAGCGGAAGCGTTAATAAACGCGGTTGATGTAGTCGAACGTCTTCGCGATCCAAATCGCCGAGCGTCCCGCGATCCAATCACGATCCTTCCGATCTAGTGCCGAACGGACGGCACCTCCGCGTTCAACACACGTACGGCTTGATGACGCCTTCACCTCCTCGATCCAGCGAGCGATGGTGAAGTAGTGGTTGAGTTCCAGCAGCACGACGGCGTGGTGATGGTGGTGAGGAACAATCTCTGCAGGGCTTCGCCAAGCGCTACGGAGATTATGACGGAGGAACTAGAGGGTTAGGGTTGCCGCACACGGCTTGGGGAAATCTTGATGTGTCCCGTGTGCTAGCCCTGCCCCTCTATTTATATGTTGAGCCTTGGGGTCTAAACTTGGAGTAAAAGCCTCCTCTAGGTCGGTTTTGCCCGCACAAGGTCGGTTTGGCCCGCAGGGAAAGAGTCCAACTCGGATCCCTGCCGAACCGTGCACAGCCGCACACAAGCGGTAGTACCGCTTCACACAAGCGGTAGTACCGCTTGGGCGGTAGTACCGCTTCACACAAGCGGTAGTACCGCTCGGGCGGTAGTACCGCTTCACACAAGCGGTAGTACCGCTTACGCGGCGGCAAAACTACTTTTGCGCTTTCCAATACCTCGTGGGCTTTATCCCTTTGGCCCATATAAAGTGTTGCTGCACCCGAACACTTCGGTAAACATCCGGAACCCATTCCGGTGAACTCTG
Source organism: Elymus sibiricus (assembly GCA_039707655.1). NCBI lineage: Eukaryota > Viridiplantae > Streptophyta > Magnoliopsida > Poales > Poaceae > Elymus > Elymus sibiricus. The sequence continues at coordinate 209,890,961 of CM077665.1, read as the reverse complement.
GAACTCTTCCGGAGATCGAAACACTATTATCACATATATCAATCTTTACCTCCGGACTATTCCGGAGATCCTCGTCATGTCCGGGATCTTATCCGGGACTCCGAACAACTTTCGGTCACCAACATAATAACTCAATTATACTAATCGTCACCAAACGTTAAGTGTGTAGACCCTGCGGGTTCGAGAACTATGTAGACATGACCGAGACACCTCTACGGCCAATAACCAATAGCGGGACCTGGATGCCCATATTGGCTCCTACATATTCTACGAAGATCTTTATCGGTCGAACCTCTATGTCAAGGATTCAGTTAATCCCGTATGCTGTTCCCTTTGTTCTTCGGTATGTTACTTGCCCGAGATTCGATCGTCGGTATCACTATACCTAGTTCAATCTCGTTACCGGCAAGTCTCTTTACTCGTTCCGTAATACAAGATCTCGTGGCTAACACTTTAGTCACATTGCTTGCAAGGCTCATTGTGATGTTGTATTACCGAGTGGGCCCTGAGATACCTCTCCGTCATACGGAGTAACAAATCCCAGTCTTGATCCATGCCAACCCAACAGACACCCTCGGAGATACCTGTAGAGCACCTTTATAGTCACCCAGTTACGTTGCGACGTTTGATACACACAAGGTATTCCTCCGGTGTTAGTGAGTTGCATGATCTCATGGTCAAAGGAACAGATACTTGACATGCAGAAAACAATAGCAATAAACTGACACGATCAAATGCTACGTTTACAGTTTGGGTCTTGTCCATCACATCATTCTCCTAATGATGTGATCCCGTTATCAAATGACATCTTATGTCAATGGCTAGGAAACCTTAACCATCTTTGATCAACGAGCTAGTCAACTAGAGGCTTACTAGGGACACAGTGTTGTCTATGTACCCACACATGTATTTGAGTTTCCAATCAATACAATTATAGCATGGATAATAAACGATTATCATGAACAAGGAAATATAATAATAACCAATTTATTATTGCCTCTAGGGCATATTTCCAACAGTCTCCCACTTGCACTAGAGTCAATAATCTAGTTCACATCACTATGTGATTTACATTGTAATGAATCGAACACCCATGCAGTTCTGGTGTTGTTCATGTTTAGCCCTTGGAAGAGGTTTAGTCATCGGATCTGCAACATTTAGATCCGTGTGTACTTTGCAAATATTTATGTCGTCCTCCTTGATGTAATCGCGGATGGAATTGAAACGTCGTTTTATGTGTCTGGTCCTCTTGTGAAATCTTGGTTCCTTGGCTAGAGCAATGGCACCAGTGTTATCACAAAACAGAGTCATTGGGTTAAGCGCACTAGGCACTACTCCAAGATCTGTCATGAACTCCTTCATCCAGACACCTTCCTTCGCCGCCTCCGAGGCAGCGATGTACTCCGCTTCGCATGTAGAATCTGCTACCACGCTTTGCTTGGAACTGCACCAGCTAACCGCACCCCCATTAAGAATAAATACGTATCCGGTTTGCGACTTAGAGTCATCCGGATCAGTGTCAAAGCTTGCATCGACGTAACCCTTTACGACGAGCTCTTGATCACCTCCATAAACGAGAAACATGTCCTTAGTCCTTTTCAGGTACTTCAGGATATTCTTGACCGCCGTCCAGTGTTCCATTCCTGGATCACTTTGAAACCTTCCGACCATACTTATGGCAAGGCTGACATCGGGTCTTGTGCACAGCATTGCATACATGATAGAGCCTATGGCTGAAGCATAGGGGATGACACTCATCTTTTCTCTATCTTCTGCAGTCACGGGGCATTGAGTCTTACTCAACTTCACACCTTGCAATACAGGCAAGAACCCCTTCTTGGACTGATCCATTTTGAACTTCTTCAAAACTTTGTCAAGGTATGTGCTTTGTGAAAGTCCTATTAAGCGTCTCGATCTATCTCTATAGATCTTGATGCCTAATATGAAAGCAGCTTCTCCTAGGTCCTTCATTGAAAAACTCTTGTTCAAATATTCCTTTACGCTTTCCAGCATTTCTATATTGTTTCCAATCAGCAATATGTCATCCACATATAATATTAGAAACGCTATAGAGCTCCCACTCACTTTCTTGTAAATACAAGCTTCTCCGTAAACTTGTATAAACTCGAACGCTTTGATCACCTCATCAAAACGAAGATTCCAACTCCGAGATGCTTGCACCAGTCCATAAATGGATCGCTGGAGTTTGCAAACTTTGTCAGCATTCTCTGGATCGACAAAACCTTCTGGTTGCATCATATACAACTCTTCCTTAAGGTAACCGTTAAGGAACGCTGTTTTGACATCCATCTGCCAAATTTCATAATCGAAAAAGGCAGCTATTGCTAACATGATTCTGACGGACTTAAGCATCGCTACGGGTGAGAAGGTCTCATCGTAGTCAACTCCTTGAACTTGTGAAAAACCCTTTGCCACAAGTCGAGCTTTATAGACGGTGACATTACCGTCCGCGTCCGTCTTCCTCTTAAAGATCCATTTGTTCTGAATGGCCTTACGCCCTTCAGGTAATACTTCCAAAGTCCATACTTTGTTTTCATACATGGATCCCATCTCGGATTTCATGGCCTCTAACCACTTCTCGGAATCCGGGCCCATCATCGCTTCTTCATAGCTCGTAGGTTCATCGTTGTTTAACAACATGACCTCTAAGACAGGGTTGCCGTACCACTCAGGAGTAGTACGCGTCCTTGTCGACCTACGAGGTTCGATAGCAACTTGATCCAAAGCTTCATGATCATCATCATTAACTTCCTCTTCAGCTAATGTAGGCTCCACAGAAACAACTTTCTGCGCTGCGCTACTCTCAGGTTGAAGTAAAGGTTCAATAACCTCATCAAGTTCTATCTTCCTCCCACTCAATTCTTTCGAGAGAAACTCTTTCTCAAGAAATGTTCCGTTTTTAGCGACAAACATTTTGCCTTCGGATCTGAGATAGAAGGTATACCCAACTGTCTCTTTTGGGTATCCTATGAAGACGCATTTCTCCGCTTTGGGTTCCAGCTTTTCAGGCTGAAGCTTTTTGACATAAGCATCACATCCCCAAACTTTAAGAAACGACAGCTTTGGCTTCTTGCCAAACCAAAGTTCATATGGCGTCGTCTCAACGGATTTCGATGGTGCCCTATTTAAAGTGAATGCAGCTGTCTCTAATGCATAACCCCAAAACGATAGTGGCAAATCGGCAAGAGACATCATAGATCGCACCATATCCAATAAGGTACGATTACGACGTTCGGACACACCATTACGCTGTGGTGTTCCAGGCGGTGTTAATTGTGAAACAATTCCACACTGTCTTAAGTGACTGCCAAACTCATAACTCAGATATTCTCCTCCTCGATCAGATCGTAGGAATTTAATCTTCTTGTTACGATGATTCTCAACTTCACTCTGAAATTGTTTGAACTTTTCAAATGTTTCAGACTTGTGTTTCATTAAGTAAATATACCCATATCTACTTAAGTCATCAGTGAAGGTGAGAAAGTAACGATAACCACCGCGCGCCTCAATGCTCATCGGACCGCACACATCAGTATGTATGATTTCCAATAAGTCACTTGCCCGTTCCATTATTCCAGAGAACGGCGTTTTAGTCATCTTGCCCATGAGGCATGGCTCACATGTGTCAAGTGATTCAAAATCAAGTGACTCCAAAAGTCCATCAGCATGGAGCTTCCTCATGCGTTTTACGCCAATATGACCTAAACGGCAGTGCCACAAGAAAGTGGTATTATCATTATCAATTCTACATCTTTTGGCATCAATGTTATGAACATGTGTATTATTACTATCGAGATTCAATAAGAATAAACCCCTCACATTGGGTGCATGACCATAAAAGATATTACTCATATAAATAGAACAACCATTATTCTCTGATTTAAATGAGTAACCGTCTCGCAATAAACAAGATCCAGATATAATGTTCATGCTTAACGCAGGCACCAAATAACACTTATTTAGGTTCATCACTAATCCCGACGGTAATCGAAGAGCGAGCGTGCCGACGGCGATCACATCAACCTTGGAACCATTTCCCACGCGCATCGTCACTTCGTCCTTTGCCAGCCTCCGTCTATTCCGCAGTTCCTGTTTTGAGTTGCAAATATGAGCAACCGCACCGGTATCAAATACCCAGGCACTACAACGAGAGTTGGTAAGGTACACATCAATAACATGTATATCATATATACCTTGTTTGTTGTTGGCCGCCTTCTTGTCAGCCAAATACTTGGGGCAATTCCGCTTCCAGTGTCCAGTTCCCTTGCAATGAAAACACTCAGTTTCTGGTTTGGGTCCAGCCTTGGGTTTCTTCACGAGAGGAGCAACTGCTTTGCCACTCTTCTTAGAGTTACCCTTCTTACCCTTGCCATTTTTCTTGAAACTAGTGGTTTTATTGACCATCAACACTTGATGCTCCTTCTGAATTTCAGACTCAGCGACTTTCAGCATCGCAAACAGCTCGGCGACTGACTTGTTCATCCCGTGCATGTTATAGTTCAACACGAAGCTCTTGTAGCTAGGTGGCAATGATTGAAGAACTCTGTCAGTGATAGCCTCTGGCGGAAGGGGCATCCCTAACTCAGCCAGACGGGTGGAGTACCCAGACATTCTGAGCACGTGATCACTAATAGACCCGTTCTCCTCCATCTTGCAAGCATAGAACTTATCGGAGATCTCATATCTCTCGATCCGGGCATTCTTCTGAAAGATAAACTTCAACTCCTGGAACATCTCATATGCTCCATGACGTTCAAAACGTCTTTGAAGTCCCGGTTCTAAGTCATACAACATTGCACATTGAACTATTGAGTAATCATCAGAACGAGCCTGCCAGGCGTTCACAACGTCTAGAGACTCAACTGGAGCGGGTGGATCACCAAGCGGTGCATCAAGGACATAAGCCTTCTGGGAAGCCGTAAGGATAATCCTTAGATTACGGGCCCAGTCCACAAAGTTACTTCCATCATCTTTCAACTTAGCTTTCTCTAGGAACGCATTAAAATTCAGGGGTGCTACTGCGCGAGCCATGATCTACAACATAAATATTGCAAAGACAACTTAGACTATTGTTCTAGATAATGAGTTTAGTTAATCATATTACTTAAAAAACTCCCACTCAAATTGACATCCCTCCGGTCATTCGAGTGTAACATGATCCAAATCCACCAACTCAAGTCCGATCATCACGTGAGTTGAGGTGGTTTCAATGGTGAACATCTTCATGTTGATCATATCTACTATATGACTCATGTTCGACCTTTCGGTCTCTTGTGTTCCGAGGCCATGTCTGTACATGCTAGGCTCGTCAAGTTTAACCCGAGTGTTCCGCACGTGTAACATGGCTTACACCCGTTGTATGCGAACGTAGAGTCTATCACACCCGATCATCACGGCGTGTCTCGAAACGACGAACTTTCGCAACGGTGCACACTTGGGGAGAACACAATTTATCTTGAAATTTAAGTGAGGGATCACCTTATAATGCTACCGTCGTCCTAAGCAAAATAAGATGCATAAAAGGATTAACATCACATGCAAATCATAAGTGACATGATATGGCCATGAACTTGTGCTTTTGATCTCCATCTCCAAAGCACCGGCATGATCTCCATCGTCACCGGCATGACACCATGATCTCCATCATCTTGATCTCCATCAACGTGTCGCCATAAGGTTGTCGCGCCGACTGTTGCTTCCACGACTATTGCTAACGTTTAGCGATAAAGTAAAGCATTACATAGCGCTTAATGATTGACACGCAGGTCATACAATAATTAAAGACAACTCTATGGCTCCTGCCAGTTGCCATATTCATCGACATGCAAGTCGTGATATTCTATACAACACATGATCATCTCATACATCACATATATCTCATCATGTAATTGGCCATATCATATCACATCATACCCTGCAAAAACAAGTTAGACGTCCTCTAATTGTTGTTGCAAATTTTACGTGGCTGCTATGGGTTTGCAAGAACCGTTCTTACCTACGCAAAACCACAACGTGGTGTAGTGATTGCTTTTTGATCTTCTAAAAGAACCCTCTTCATTGAAATCGATTCAACTAAAGTGAGAGAGACAGACACCCGCTAGCCATCTTTATGCAACGAAGTTACATGTTAGTTGAAGGAACCTGTCTCGCGTAAGTGTACGCGTAATGTCGGTCCGGGCCGCTTCATCTCACAGTACCGCCGAATCAAATATCAACTAGTAACGGCAAGCAATATGTATACACCCACGCCCACAACTCGTTTGTGTTCTACTCGAGATCTCATCTACGCATAGACCTAGCTCATGATGCCACTGTTGGGGAACGTTGCATGGGAAACAAAAATTTTCCTACGCACACATAAGATCTATCCATGGTGATGAGCATCTACGAGAGGGAGAGTGAATCTACATACCCTTGTAGATCGCTAAGCGGAAGCGTTAATAAACGCGGTTGATGTAGTCGAACGTCTTCGCGATCCAAATCGCCGAGCGTCCCGCGATCCAATCACGATCCTTCCGATCTAGTGCCGAACGGACGGCACCTCCGCGTTCAACACACGTACGGCTTGATGACGCCTTCACCTCCTCGATCCAGCGAGCGATGGTGAAGTAGTGGTTGAGTTCCAGCAGCACGACGGCGTGGTGATGGTGGTGAGGAACAATCTCTGCAGGGCTTCGCCAAGCGCTACGGAGATTATGACGGAGGAACTAGAGGGTTAGGGTTGCCGCACACGGCTTGGGGAAATCTTGATGTGTCCCGTGTGCTAGCCCTGCCCCTCTATTTATATGTTGAGCCTTGGGGTCTAAACTTGGAGTAAAAGCCTCCTCTAGGTCGGTTTTGCCCGCACAAGGTCGGTTTGGCCCGCAGGGAAAGAGTCCAACTCGGATCCCTGCCGAACCGTGCACAGCCGCACACAAGCGGTAGTACCGCTTCACACAAGCGGTAGTACCGCTTGGGCGGTAGTACCGCTTCACACAAGCGGTAGTACCGCTCGGGCGGTAGTACCGCTTCACACAAGCGGTAGTACCGCTTACGCGGCGGCAAAACTACTTTTGCGCTTTCCAATACCTCGTGGGCTTTATCCCTTTGGCCCATATAAAGTGTTGCTGCACCCGAACACTTCGGTAAACATCCGGAACCCATTCCGGTGAACTCTGGAACTCTTCCGGAGATCGAAACACTATTATCACATATATCAATCTTTACCTCCGGACTATTCCGGAGATCCTCGTCATGTCCGGGATCTTATCCGGGACTCCGAACAACTTTCGGTCACCAACATAATAACTCAATTATACTAATCGTCACCAAACGTTAAGTGTGTAGACCCTGCGGGTTCGAGAACTATGTAGACATGACCGAGACACCTCTACGGCCAATAACCAATAGCGGGACCTGGATGCCCATATTGGCTCCTACATATTCTATGAAGATCTTTATCGGTCGAACCTCTATGTCAAGGATTCAGTTAATCCCGTATGCTGTTCCCTTTGTTCTTCGGTATGTTACTTGCCCGAGATTCGATCGTCGGTATCACTATACCTAGTTCAATCTCGTTACCGGCAAGTCTCTTTACTCGTTCCGTAATACAAGATCTCGTGGCTAACACTTTAGTCACATTGCTTGCAAGGCTCATTGTGATGTTGTATTACCGAGTGGGCCCTGAGATACCTCTCCGTCATACGGAGTAACAAATCCCAGTCTTGATCCATGCCAACCCAACAGACACCCTCGGAGATACCTGTAGAGCACCTTTATAGTCACCCAGTTACGTTGCGACGTTTGATACACACAAGGTATTCCTCCGGTGTTAGTGAGTTGCATGATCTCATGGTCAAAGGAACAGATACTTGACATGCAGAAAACAATAGCAATAAACTGACACGATCAAATGCTACGTTTACAGTTTGGGTCTTGTCCATCACATCATTCTCCTAATGATGTGATCCCGTTATCAAATGACATCTTATGTCAATGGCTAGGAAACCTTAACCATCTTTGATCAACGAGCTAGTCAACTAGAGGCTTACTAGGGACACAGTGTTGTCTATGTACCCACACATGTATTTGAGTTTCCAATCAATACAATTATAGCATGGATAATAAACGATTATCATGAACAAGGAAATATAATAATAACCAATTTATTATTGCCTCTAGGGCATATTTCCAACACTATAGCCATTGAAAACTGGACAAATACTCAATGCAACCAACCTAACAACCAGATACAGAAAAGCAAGGCATCTGCTTGACAACTGGACAAATGCTCAATTAAACACTGCATGATTATCGCATGGCAAAAGCTACTACAACAATGGGTACGACTAGCTACAAAAGGTATGATTTCCTGACAGGATGTTGCCTCACTTGTCATGGATGGGCTCCTTCCACTTGGGATATGAGGTGCCCAGGGTGCGCTCCCTGATGTCGCAGATGGCACCTTTCCCCTTGTAACAGCCATAGTGTGTGCCGTTATCTTGGTGGACGAGATCTGACTTTGAAGCTAAGGATCCCAAGCCACCGCCGTAGAACGTTTCCTTCAGAAATGACAAAAGGGGCTCGATGGCGTAGAAGGATCACAAATCCATGACTGCGAGGCGGAGGAAATCAGCAGCGAGGCCTTTGAAGAGATCGACGACGGTTGAACCAGAGGTGTTGCCGGTGGACCACTTAACTTGTGACATGGCCCGGGTGAAGCTGGTGATGTTGACGAGCTTGATGTCGTAGTCGGCTCTCCTGAGATACACGAACACACGTTCCTGCAGACTTGAAGCCTTCGGCATGTCAACGTAGGTAGCATCCTCACCGGTTCCCGTGGTGAGGTGTTCGTCCGTGATCGAAGGGTCGGCGCGAACGACGCCCACCTCACCAGCATACGGCGGAGAGGCCATGATAGACCTCTTTTTGCTTGTCCACTCCTCGAGGTCCACGGGAGATGTGGTCAAGCTGATTAGGATGCGACTCTCTGGAGTGCGGGATGGCGATCTGGGGGAAAGGGACACCGCCGGCCTCATCTAAAAACTCAGGGCGGCGATGGTGTATGTGGATCGATGGGGACCCTGAACTTGTTTAGCTATGAGGCACGGGCAGACCGGCTGAGCTTGGTGGTGGGAGGCGGCGGCGGGGGCGACCTAGGGTTCAAGCGGGGGAGGAAGGGGGGTGTTGTGCAGACCGGGGGGGGGTGTTTGCGGATGTGAAGTTGCTGCTGAAAATTTTAGTAGTAATGGTGTGGGTGGAGATGGTGGTGGACGAGGGATGGCGGCGGTTCAAATGGCTCGGCAGCTGAAATTTTACTATTGGGTCGGTGCGGTGGACAAGGAAAGGCGGCATGTGGTTGAAATACCGATTCCACTTAAATTTTGGCAAACAAACTGGGTAGGAGCAACCATGATCGCACACGGTCCAAACATAATAAAGTGTGTATGCTCTACGCTGTAACGAAATGTCGTACCGCGAAACCACGAATTTTTGCATCGCTCGAGGCTTGTAGCTCTTTCTGAGATTTCTCAAGGCGGGTTCATCTCACACGGTTCTCCTCAATTTCAGTCGCACACGTCAAATTCATCCTAAATTTCCACATGCCCACAAACAGATGACACAAACATTTGGCAAATTTTCAGCACAAAATGCCTTATTTTGCAGCGGATTAGCTGACATTAGTTCATATGCTCAGTAATTTACAAACAGTTCGTCAATTTACATGAAGGTGAACTGCACAAAATATTCACTATGCCATGGATGCATACAAACGCCGCGCCTCCACCGTCGTCATGACCTTCCTTGCCTCAGAACGAGTATTCAGAGGAGCTCGCCAAGGTGATGAGCTTCACTGGTTCCACGACAGAGACCAGCGGGGCTACCTCGGCCGGAGCGACCGCGACGCCTCTCGCCAGGTCTGCCGCTGTCGACGAAGAAGTCATGGCGTCTAGGTGGACCATCGGGATACAGACGGGGGCCAATCTCGCTAGAGCTGCTTCCCTGGTCGCCGTGGCCGCTATTGCCAGGGCTGCCGCCGCAGCTGCAAGGCCTGCACTGGCCTCCAACGCGGCTAAGAGGCATGCGGCGGCCTGCTCTGCCGCCTTCTGGTCCTGCTCCTGCCTCTTTTTGCCCTCTGCATCTGAGTTCCGCTTCCTCTTCGCACTCTCCCGCCGTTTCTGCCGCTTCACATCGCTAGCCACGTTGCGGATGGCATCCGCAGATGAGATAGATTGTTCCACTCCGACACTGAGATGACGCTCGTCCTCGTCGCATAGGAACGCATCGAGGCCCGATTCCTGGATGGACAGAGCGATGGCCATCTACATCCGACACTGAAACTCGGGGTCGTCGTCTGCCGCGGCAGATGACGGTTGACCGTTGACCGACATGGAGGACAGCGCGTCGGAATCCTCTATCCCGTTGTCGTCGGCCGCGGCAACTGGCTGTTTGCTGTTGCCCGCTAAGGCGGCCAACGCGTCAGAATCCTCTATCACGTCGTCGTCCAACACTATCAGGACGGCGCCATGCACATCCCCATGGTTGAGCAACGGTTCCATTTGGTGTGTGTGGTGGTGGTGGTGGCGAGCTATCGGCGGAAAAATTAGCTGTTAGCCGCCGCCGGTGAGATCTTTTATAGGTCGCTGTCGGGTTTGGGTTTGTATTGTGCACATTACCCCTTTGCACAGGCTGACGCTTGCGGTTGGCACCACTAGGCAAGGCCGATTTTGCTGTGTACGGGCATCGCACACGGTTAGAGTAGCACACTCATGTCTGCTCGGGGTACAATCGCATACGGTTGTTTCGTCAGTTTTGTTTGCTATTTTACATAATACTAGCATCTTTGAGATAAACGAGAAAAAAAACGCAAGAGAGGGTCAAAACACATCCACGCCCGCTAGTGACCCAAATATATACTCCCTCCGTTCCTAAATATATATGTAGTTCGTAGTGAAATCTGTAAAAAAGACTTGTAATTAGGTTCGGATGAAGTATATATATGTACGAACATGGTGTTGTCATGTTTAAATTTGCAATGGGCAACTTTAATGTGTGGCACATGCTGCATATGTGCATGCCTAAAAGTGTCCAATTTGACAGAAAAGGGTTTCATGACAAACATAATATAGAGTGTTGCCCCCTATACTATGTGCCAGAGGATATATGGGGTCCTATGAACACATGACCTGGTTCAAACTTTGTCACACATTTGTCCATGTGTGAATTTTTGTAAGACAACCAGGAGAATTTATACCTTAATATGGCCAAACCATCACATATTGTTGTCGGACAAGAGGGATATATAGATCACGCGGTCCCACGAGTTGGCACGTCGTCGAAGATCAGTTGAGCGGGGCTCGAAGAACACCACCCCCCTACATATGGCCAAATCTATATGCGAAAATGGTGTGGTCCGGTGTTTCAACAATTAATACACAATGGTACACTATCTATGATGTGGCATGCACCTAGCTGAGATAACTGGACTTATATATATATATATATATCGTTATGGACGTATATATATATATATATAGATATATATATATATATATAGATATATATATATATATCGTTCCCCTCCCCCGCCCCCACCCCCACACACACATGACACGTAGCAGGGTGACATTCCAGCATTGTCACTCAAATGGATGATATATAGCGGCCCATCGGTATATAAGCGTGTCGTCGAAAACCGCACAATGGACGCATGCATGGTCCACACACACACACACACATAGAGAGAGAGGGAGAGAGAGAGAGAGAGACGCACACACGCACACGCACACACCGTCACCCAACCTTGGCCTTCCAGCGTTGTCAGTAAAAGGCATGACACACCCTAAGGTCCCGCCGATAGGTTTGTCATCGGAAACCGAACAATGTAGGCACATGGTCCACACACAGGCATGGGTTCACACATGCACACGCGCGGACCCCCCCCCCCCCCACACACACACGCACACACCGTCACCCATCCTTTGCCTTCCAGCATTGTCAATAAAAGGCATGACACACCCTAAGGGCCCACTAATAGGTTTGTCGTCGGAAACCTCAGAATGTACACATGGTCCACACACAGGCATATGGGTTTACACACACACACACACACATCATCATCACCCATCCTTGGCCTTCCAGTGTTGTCAGTAAAAGGCATGGCAGATCCTAAGGGCCCACCGATAGGTTTGTAATCAAAAACCGCACAATGTAGGCACATGGTCCACACACAGGCATTGGTACACACACATACACACACACACACACACACTCGATCCTTGACATTTTCAAAACAGCAAAAGAAGCAAAAGAAAATCATGGATATTTTCAAAACAAAGGATCAGAATTATTTAGCCGGAATAACATATCACACACACGCACACACACTCACTTGATCCTTGACATTTTCAAAACAGCAAAAGAAAATCATGGATATTTTCAAAACAAGGATCTCAAGACTTATTTAGCCGGATGACATATCACTACAGGCATTTTATTTATGCCTATAGTGACCATATCACACCGCCTAAATGAACCTTGAAATCTAGCAACTTCCCAACCGGTCACCCATCCTTGACTACTCCACCGAAAGCACGCTTAACTTCCGAGTTCCATTCGAATGGGTTACGTGCTGGAAAGCCGCGTCTTGCTGGTAACGGTTGCCTCCTATCATATACAAGGTGTGCCCCGATGGGCACCTGGTGGGACCAGACACGCATCGCAGACGTTTCTGGTAGTACTGGAAACCATGTGCGATGGTGGCATGGGGGCTGATGATGACGTCTTGCTGATGCTCGATGGCGTGATGCCTCTTTTGCCTACTCTCCAGCCTGGTCCATCTCGTCCTCCTCGTCCAGGAGGTTGATGACGGGCCGGTGCTTCGGCGGAAAACCGATTGTGGGAGTGGCGGGAGACCGATTGGGGGAGTGGTGGGAGAAGCGTGTTTGGATAGAACATCATTTTAATACAAATTGGATAACTTCTGAAAGAAGGAAGCTTGAGCTAGCACGACACGCGCACACAATGCTTACACACGCACGAGGTTCAGACGAGCGTATAGAAATGCTTTAAATTATTCATGGTTCGTTTAGCTTTTTGTATACTACACTAATCAAGTTTGTAGACATTTAATGTGCATAATTCAAATTTAAACTAAAGGAACATGCTTCGTGTCACCAAAATGGGTTGAAAAAAGGTATTTGTGTCCTTAGGTTCCTTGTTTAGGTCCCATGCAAATGAACGCGAATGGATTGCAAACATCTCGAAGTCATGACGAGGCCACAAACATTGAGAAACTTGGCTATTAAATCATCATAAATCCATAACTCGTCTGAAATTCTTTAAACTTACCCCGGTTGTCGCATTTCGGGCTTCGCACAACCCCAAGAAGTTCGAACACAGGGGTGTGTGCGAAGATCCCCTGTAGCCTCGCCCTACCTAGCTCTGTACTCGATGATTTCTACGACGAACTCGCACGATGACGAGGAAGCAGATGCACACGATGATTTACCCAGGTTCGGGCCGCTGTGAAGTGTAATACCCTACTCCTGCTTTGGTGGATTGCCTCACGAGGAGGTGTGGTGGATGAACTAGTACAATGGTGTGTCGCCTCGTGAGGGCGTTCTGGTGGTGTTGCCTCTCCTCTGTTGGGTGTCTGTCCTCCCTCTCTACGGTGCAGCCTATCCTCTATATATAGCCGCGGCCCGGGTCCTCTTCCCTTATTGCAATGGTGGGAAGGGATCCCACAACGGCCAAATTCGAAGGGGGATAGGAGTACATCCTTATCCTGACGAAAGGTGGTCTTCGCCTGCAAAGTAACTGTCGACAACGCAGAGGTGGGCTCGGTGATGACATCCTTCCTGCTGGGCTCGTGGTCATGGTCTCGTTGCACCAGAATGGAAACCTTTGGGGGGGGGGGGGGTGCTTTGGGAACCCGCGTACGTCCTTGCTCCCTTTGCACCAAACGGGAAACTGCACCGTCTGGCGCGTTGGCGCCCGCCTGTCCTTCCCTGCGTCATCCTTGACTCCTGAGGCCGGGTTTTGCATAGAGATCTCCGCCGCTCCGGAGGGGGCCTAAGGAGGCCCACTCCTTGCTGGTCTTGGTGCTGCCTTCCTCGCGAGCTCGGGTCCTCACGAGGGCCTTGTCTTGAGTGGGGCCGCGCCAGCCGTGCTTGGCTGACGATGTGGGCCATGCCCTGGGCCGCAGGCAGGCAGGTGTAGGTACCCCCGTTCCCAGAACGCCGACAGTAGCCCCCGGGCCCAAGGCGCGCTCGAGCCGGTTTCTGGGTTAAGCTGCTGAGGATGGCCCGAAGCGCCGCGGGCCCCAAACGCCTGCGGGCCAGGACTGGCACGCGTCGTGCGGTTTGTGTCGGGTGTCCAACGGCCCCCCGGTCACCGCTTGAATCAACAAAAGCCTAACTTCCAGTGCTGAGCCATTATTGCTTTCCTCTTCTGCGCACCTGCTCTCACTTCCCAGATCCCCAGCCTTAGCAGAGACCTCTCCAGATCCCGGCGCCACTGCGTCCTCCTCCTTGCCGCGCCGGCCCCGCGAACTTCCCGATGGCTCCCGCCGGCAAGTCGAAGCCAGAGGCCCAGAGCTCGGCCTCCGCTCCCATCTCACCGGCGCTCTCGGAGTCCACCATTGCCAAGGACGGAGACCTCGTCCCGGTGCTCCTGTCGACGGCGGACGGGACCAACGAGTGGGGGCGGACCTTGATATGGGGCGGCTCCTCTGAGAAGCGGCCTTCGTCCAAGTCGGCCTATCCCTTCTTTCTTCATAGCGTCTTTGTTGGGCTCGTCCCGCCCTTCTCCGCGTTCTTCACCGCCATCCTCGACCACTACGGGATTCAAGCTCTTCATCTCCAGCCCAATTCCATCCTGCTCCTGTTTGTCTTTGCCTTCTACTGCGAGGCTTTCGTAGGCATTAAGCCTTCGGTGGCCCTCTTCCGCCATTTCTTCAGCTTGCGCGTGCATGACGGCGCTCAGCGGTCGGCGTGCGTCTCCTTCGTCGCGGTCCAGAGTGGTAACATGCTCTTAAAGGCCAGGAAGAAGGTGGAGAACTTCATGCACCACCGGGTCTTCATGGATCTCAAGGGCACCAACCCCCGCTTGGATCTGCCGAAGGGGCTGCTGGAGAAGATCCCCGCAAAACTTTCCGACCCCGGTCCAGGCCTGTCCTGGAGCGGATTTCTCGTGATATCGGCGCCAAGAAGCTGACTGGGGGGATGATAGTGAGGGAGTTCTTGAAGCAGCGCCTGGCACCCCTCCAGTCGCATTCGAGGCCCTTGTGGGAATACCGGGGCAGCGGTGACGACCTCAGGCTTCGGTCTGCCCCCATGCCCTCCGGGGAGCTGAGCAGAGTTGTCGCAACCCTGCTCAACGGTGACCCCGGAGATTATCCCGACGACTGCGCCCCGTTGTTCTGCCGCGACGACGGGACCGATCTGGTCGCCGCGATGCCTGTCTTCAATGAACTGGGTCTCTCCCCAGCCGAGGGCCTTGGCTCCCCGGTGATGGTGTCCTCCGGCGACACCACGGGCGGGGAGGATTCGGAGAAGACAGCGGACGACGACCTGGTGGAGGCGTCTCCCCCGTCGCAGAGCATGCTCTTGCGTGACCTTGAGGTAGACGACGATGTTGGTGAAGCTTCTGCTGCAGGTTCTCCGCGTCCCGCCAAGGTTCTGCCTGCCTGGTGACCCCCAGGAAGCGCGGGGCGGAGTCTCCTCTGGTGGATCTCGCTTCCGCCGGCAAGGCGGTCGAAGCGCCCGTCTCGCCCCCGCCCGAAGCGCAACTCGCAGGCGAGGCAGACGGGTCCGGGGCCAGAGCGGCTCCTCCGGCCGCTGTCCTTGCGGACAGTGCCCCTGCCTCCCTACGCGGCGGAGCCCTCGTGGGGAGAGGTGTGGATGCTCCCGCCGCCGTCGAGGTGAAGAGGAAGAGGAAGTGGGTCGGCGTCGAAGAGTAAGTAGTCCCACCTAACATGGCCGCCTGCCGGTAGCTCGCGCGCTGATGATCCCTTCTTTGCTTGGTACCCAGGGATGTCGCCGTGCCGAAGATGAGGAAGAAGAAAGCGGGTGTCAAGCCGAGGGTGCTTTCCGACGCGCCGCCCTCTCCGGTTGCCTTGCCGTCGCCAGACGAGGCGCCTGACGCTGTGGGTGCGGGGGCTCACGAGGCGACCCTCCTGGCCGCTTCCGCGGAGCCCCTGTGTGGGGACCCCGACTCATAAGTCGTGATCACCGAATGTACGTGCACAGTGATCCCAGAGATCAATGCTCACTGAACACATAGAAACTGAATAACAAGAGTCTTACATCCATTACATACCATTTGTACTCAAATATGGCATTTATGGCCAAGTCTTCATAAACTTGCAGCGGAAATCTTCAACGATAGAGTGAACCCATGTCATCTGCCTTGACCCTACAGGCATTCTGACTGGGAAGCGTCCTAGCTCGCATGTCCGTCAGCAAGATAATCTTCAGCATAACCTGGTCTTTCATGCTTGGCCAATAAAATAACCAATGGCAAGCCAATGAGTACTTTGAATGTACTCGCAAGCAACCCATGTTTGGAACAAGGTTCAACGGAGCATGATATAGCACTAAGTAGGTAATTTTTGCAGAAAACTAATTTTTGAGTGTAGTGACATGATCAACTAACTTGTGTAAGCATGCATCAACAGTTGGCAGATATCCATATGAACAAGTTATAGATATCATCATAAGCAAGGGGTTGAACATCTCATGTTCAGTCATCACGTCAAGTCATCTAACTTAACTCCATTATCATCTCTGTGTCATCCACACACACACACACACACACACACACACACAAGTTTAGTGAACACTGGACGTAGCACAAGAGCGGTCATCCAACTGTCCTTGACCGTGGACACGGCTATTCGAATAGTTTTACACTCTGCAAAGGTTGCACACTTTACCCACAAGACTCGGGAAACTTCCGTGTCAAGACACGACTTGCGGTATTGTTCATACCCGAGGTAAGTACCTGAACAATGCCTTTCCCCTGACGATACTAAACAAAGAGTCCACTCTATTGGTACACAGCCCTCATGATGTAGATCATACGAGCCTCGCTCCAAATCGTACCATCCATGAAGGGACCAACGGCGTGCCCTGTGCCTGTAAAGACAGCGCATGGTCGCCCTACCAGGCACGACCCCGTATCGAGAGTGACCACGTCACTCCCGCCACTAGTAATGCGGGCTCTCTACTAATACCCATGAAAGTAATCAACAAAGCCCCTTCCCATATAGGGGTAGAGTGGTTGTACATGTAAGGTTGGAATAATGGTCGCAACATACACCAATCCGTTTTCTAAAACCACACACACTCACTTGCTCCGGTACACCACTTCTTTATCAAGTGGCTACCTAGCTCATCATCATCTCCCTCGGGCATTAGTGGCACCCAACGGGGTTTTCGAAAAGCCTTTGAAATCATTTTGTTTCCATCACCATGCATATTTCCGATCCCACTTGCGTAGCAACTACTAGCAACCTAACTACTCCCACCCGCACAACCCTCATAAGGATGGTAGGGTCATGCACGATGCAAGTATCAATGGTAAAGTGTCGGCGGCATCCCACCGAAGGGGGAACACCATATCCACATGATCAATTCATCGAAACGGATAGTGCTATATAACATGCATGAAAAAGCTTCTTAACATGGTAAAAGGGCTGCTTGCCTGGCTCAACAAAGTCTTCGAGGTCTTTACACGCTTCTCGTCCAACTCCGAGCACTCCGTTTATCTCGTCAACTACCATCGGTAAACAACCACAATAAGCAACACAACAAGCAGAAAATAAAAGTGCTCTATAAATAGGAGTTTTATTTTTCTTGGATACCCCTGGTCATAAGAAAAATAACCAGGGAGGTTTCATTGGATGTGGATCAAGGGGGGGTTTTGAATGGGAAAAAATAGAGGCGTTATTGAATCTATAGGAAATCTACAGAAGATATTTTGGTAAATATGAGTGGATGCACCCAGCAAATAGGGCACAAATTTAGAAACATTTGGGAAGTGGTTTCACTGGATTTGGAGTTGGCATGATTTTCCTAGGGATTTTCAAAGTGGGTCACATATGAAGAAATGACCTACTAATTGACATAGGAGAATAAGTGTGAGCAAAAATGTTCACCACTTAGTGCATGAATTTAGATACACCTAGGAACTTGAATCACTCCATTTGGAGTTGATTTGAAGGCTCTAGGATTTTTGCAATGGGGTTCCTCATAGTTCAAATTTGAATTTGAGTTTGAACGATATAGAAAAGTTTGCTCTAAAAATGTTCAATGCACATATTTGGATAGGGCATGATTTTAGGAATCTGTAGAAACTTGAATCACCAAATTTGGAGGTCAAATGAATTTATCATGGATTTATCTAGTCTCTGAAGAAAATAAAAACAATGAAAAAGGAAATATACCTAATGGGCCAAACAGGCGCACTGGGCGCAACATAGCGGCGAGCACAGTGGGCCGACCCAGCTGCTCGGCCACGTGCGGGAAGCAGGCCACGTCGAAGGCGTACTCTGCGGGGTACGCCTCCTCTGCATGGAGGCGGAAAACGGTGGGGTCGCCTTCACTTAAACAGGGGGGGCCCGTGCCGTAGGCACTTACAGGCTGGCCCCACGTGTCAGGTTCTCCTTCCTCCTCCTGCTTGGGCAGGGGAGGAACAGAGGAGGTGGGGGCAGTGCGCCCACCGGCGACGTTCTGGCGGCTCAGGCCGCCTCCGGCGGAGCTCCGGCTACCGGCGTGCTCAGGGCGGCATGCCGCATCCCCCTGGGAGAACCACGTCCACCGGAGAGGGGCGCAACGGCGAGGGTTCGGACGGCCACGGGGGACGGCGCCGGTCGAGATGGGCAGGGTTCCACGGGCACGGAAATGAGAAGATAGAGCAGTGGGGAGGCCCGCGGTGATGTAGGAGATGCCCTAGTGCAACTCTAAGCAGAGGGGAGGCAGGGAAGAGCTCGAATTTGAGCTGAGGCCGCTTGCAAGGTTTCGGCCATGGGGGGAGAATCGGAGCTCAAGAGCTTGATTAGCTCGTCCAGGGGGTCCTATGGGAGGTAGAGAGAGCGAAAGGACTGAGCAGGGGAGCTCGGGGCTGGCCTATATGGCCGAGGCGCGGGTCCACCATGGTCGTGTGCGCCGGCGAGGACGCAGGTGTGGCTGGAGGTCACGGGAGAGGGAAAGGGTGTGTCTGTGGCGTTCCTGGGGCACGTCCACGACCCGGGGAAGGAGAGAGGGAGTGGGGGACGCGTGCGCGTGCGAGCCCCATGGTTGGCCGACTCGGGCGGCCGCGGCGCGTGTGAGGGGAGCCGTTGGAGGGAGAGGGAGGAGGGGGACAGGGGTCTTGCGTGTCCCGAACGTCGAGGCCGACCGGTTGGCGAGAGGGGGGCGCTCGAGGTGGTCGGGGTCATGCATTGGGCAGCTGCTACAGTGCTGTCGGGCACTATAGCATGCTCTGGAGCGTGTCTTTGGCATGCCATGGCATGCCTATTGTGCCATGGTCGTGTCCATTTGTGTCCGGAGGGTCTGGGGGGAATTAAACAATGCGGGGAGGCCCTTGGATTCCCTGTTAGGCCAAAGGAAGAGGAGAGAGGTTGAGGGGAAGAGGAAATGGGGCTGTCCAGAGGGGTAAAATGGGGTTTTACCCCACTTAACCATGGAACCAGAATGTGAGAATGTGGTAAAAAATTAGGGGCAAGGAGAACAAGTTAAGAGGGGGAAACAGTGAATTTTAGAAATGACCAGAAGGTGTTTGATGATGATTTGGAAAAGTAAATGAATACTACTTGCCTTGAGATTTAACATGGATGAATGGTGGTTAAAAATAAGGTTTTCCACCAAGTTTGAGATTTGTTGAGGAAAGTTCCCAATGTAACTTTGGCAAACCCTAGGAATGGGCAGAAACTGATTTCTATAGATCTACTCATGCAATTCTATTCCCCTTAATGCACCACTTTGTGTAGTGGCATTATTTGGGTATTAGAGCATGCCCAAAAAGTTTGGGATCAAATAGAGAAACTTGACAATGCAAAAGTTCCCAACTCTAGAAATCAGCAGAGAGGGGTTTGGACAAGTGGATCTGTTCTCCTTGATGCACCACTTGGCGTGGATGCATTATTAGAGGATTAGAACATGTCCACAAGGTTTCAGCATAATTGGAGACAGTTGGCAATGTAGAGTTGCTCAAATTTGGATCTGGACAGAGAGGGTTTTGGAATATTTTGGTGTATCAAATCAATTGGTTTTGAGATGAAACTTGGCAAGATGATCACATATGTCATATGTGTCATTCTAGAATTTTCTTGGATTTATTTGAGAATATTTCTTATAGAAATATTTCAAATGCTTGAAATAGGCAGAAATGGATTTGACAGGTTTTGTCCAATATTTTGAACATGACCATGTGTTGAAACTCTTATATATGGACAATGTATGTCCACTGAGTTTTCCTAAATTTTTTCAAATATTTTGGAAGCATAAAAATAATTTTTCCCTATGAAAAATCATTTCTGGCCTTTAGAAAAAGCCTTTAAATAAAATAGTACAATAATATTTAAAAATAATATTTGGTGGTTTTGGGAAGTCATATATATAGTGGGTTTCAAATAAAGCCTTTGGGGGAAAAGGATCCACCCAATTTGAGGACTTGTAGTACAAACCTCAATTCAGGAGTTTTTGGAAAACCTAATTTGGATAAATCCATTGTGGCCAAAATAATTTTTTATAAAAATAGTTTTATGTCCTATTCACATGGCATGATCATTGGGCAAATATTTGGAGCAAGGAGATGAGTTTTGAGAGTAGGAGGGATTTTATGATTATAGAGCACAAGCAAGCAAACAAGCAATCAACAATCAAGTCAACCATCACAAGCAGAGAAACAGTTTTAATTGGCCCTAATTTTTGAGCCATGTTAACTTAGTCATGAGGCAAAACACAGGGTGTGACACCCTGAGCCCCCAATGCCTGTTCACGTGGCCGCTCCTGCTTTCGAGGGCATGTCGATGCCGCTGTCCGGAGAGCCAGCCCCCGAGGGCCAGCCGCCCGTCGATCCGTCTGTATCCACCTTGCCCGTGGTCGTGGCGCAGCCTCCGGGGCCTCCTGCTCCTCATACTTCTGCCTCCCTGGTGGCGTCTCCTGTGATCCCCCAGGCGACTCCTCCGGAAGAGGCCTTAATGCCCGCACCGCGAGGCCTCGGTATTCTGGGCGACGCCTACTCCGCTCTGGGTCAGGTCCGGGACGCCCTCGAGGGTGCTGATGACCACCTCGCGAGGGGGCTCTCGGGGCTCCTCTCCGGGTGGCTCCAGGCTAACGCCCCTGCCGCGGCGGTTTGGGACCAAGACAAGGCCGCCATGGTAGAGAACGAGAAGGAAGCCGCGTCAGCCAGGGCGGCACGCGAGGCGGCACTGACCGGCACAGAGTCCGCTGCCAAGCGTCAGCCAGGGCGGCACGCGAGGCGGCACTGACCGGCGCAGAGTCAGAAGCCAGCCTGAAGGCTCTCCAGGAGGAGAAGTCCGCGCTCGCGGTGCAGCTGCGTCGGCAAGAAGAAGCCCTGGAGACCTGCAAGGCCGAGCTCGCCGATCGAGACTCCGTGCTGTCCGAAGCGACGGCCATCCAAGCCGTGGAGCGTAAGCGTCTGGATGCGCGGGTGGAGGAAGTTGCTGCAGAGAAGGCTCTGTTCGACGCCAGGGAGAAAGCCCTTGCGCAGCTGAGGAGGAGAAGGCTACGGAGCTCAGCGCCTTCCCCTCCGTCGAGCCTTGGCTCCGCAAAGCGCTCCTTTCCCTCTGCCGGGATGGGTTAACGGAGCGCCTGGCGGCTCCGGAGAGCGGCTTCGTGGGGCTCTCCTCAAAGCTCGTCGAGGCACTGGAGGGTGCCGTTGTCAAGGTGGAGGAAGTCTTGGAGAGTGAGTGCCGCGACCTCTTTTCTGAGGCCGCGACGCGCGTCTTCAGCCACCTCCACCTCCACGAGCCGGGGTTTGACTTCAGCTCCGTGATCTGCCCAGTCGATCCCGGGGATCGTGTTGCCGCGGCAGCGGCCGTGAAGGACGCCGTGGGGGCACTGATGAAGATGTTCACCTGCATCGCTGTTCCTCCGCCTCCTGAAGCTGCAAGGGTTAGCGGTGAAGAAGATGATGCCAGCGACGTCGACGACGAGTTCCCCGCGGCTGGGACGAGTGGTGGTGATGGCTCCTCCTAATTCTTCTTCCTTGTTCCTTTCCTGCAACGTTCATCGTGCCTCGCGGAGGCATTAGACTTGTTTGTATTTGCAAAAACTTTTAATGCTTGTAATAATTATTGAATTGTGCGATTGCTTTCTTCGCCTTGTTTCCTTCCTGCTTGCTGTGATGCCCTGCGTCGGCAGGGCCCGATCCCGCGCATACCTCTGCCGCCGTTGGGCCGTTCAGATCACCAGGATGGACCAAAGGGGTGAGGGGCTACAGGACCAGTGAGGCTCCTGAGTCGCGATGCTCAGGAGTCCCCCTTGACTTACGAGCAGCCCTCGTGAAGGGAACACGGTGAAGGCCGAGTTAACTTGGAAATTTTGAACACCTTGTGGTCTGCGTTGGCAGGGCCTGGCCCCGCGCATACCTCAGCCGGCGTTGGGCCGTCCGGATCACCAGGACGGAACAAGGGGTGAGGGGCTATAGGACCAGTGAGGCTCCTGAGTCGCGATGCTCAGGAGTCCCCCTTGACGTACGAGCTCCAGCGTCCTCCTTAAGGGTTTTGAGTGCTTTGAGCTCTGCGTCGGCAAGGCCCCGCCCCGCGCATACCTGAGCCGCCGTTGGGCCGTCCGGATCACCAGGACGGTTCCAAGGGGTGAGGGGCTACAGGACCAGTGAGGCTCCTGAGTCGCGATGCTCAGGAGTCCCCCTTGACGTACGAGCGGCTCCCATACCTTTCCTCGCCAGCTTTCCTGAGAGGGGCGCGTGAAGACCAGGTTTGGCAGACCTGGGAAGGTGGCGTGTACCACGCTTGGCCCGGTAGTAGCCCCCGTGCAGCCTCCTGATGCGTACATCCCAGGGGAACGCATCGAGAAGGGGCCGCGAGGGTCTTCCTGAGGTTGGATGCAGCCGCTGGGGCGCCCTCAGTTGTTTATCCCCCGCACGGAGCGTAGGGCTTCCACATTGCGTGGGCATAGTCATTGGTGGACCGTGTTGTCCGCCAGCACTGAGCATGGGGCTTCCACCTTGCGTGGGCATAGTCATTGGTGGACCGTGTTGTCCGCCAGCACAGAGCATGGGGCTTCCACATTGCGTGGGAAGGAACCCCTCCACGTCCTAGGGGGGCTTCGGGCGTGTACAGCCCATTGAGTTCGTACGCGTGGCTTGCACGGTAGAACTGTGAGGTGTATCTGGGAGCTCGCGAAGGCGCTTTGGCCTCGCGAGGTCCCTACCTCAAAGGCGGTTTGCGCCTGGATCTTCTTGTAGATAGCGCCGTCCGAGGTCCTACAAATTTTGGAGAAGCCTGCGCCGAACGTGCTCCCTAGGGCCATCGCATGAGAGGGCCAAGCACCAGTGACCCCAGGAGGTGACGTGAACGGGGCCAACCCACCAGACAGAGCTCAGCCACTGGATTTATCAACGCTGCAGGGACGGACCCGAGCACAGCCGCCGTGCCCAGTCCTCTCGTGAGGCAGTCGAAGGTAGGATCATTCAGGTGCGACGACATTCACGCCAGCAAAGAGCCGTGCAGGCAAGGTGAAACATTAGGAAATAGGTCACATGCATGAGAAGTTACTGAAATATGCGTAAATGATGCAGCTGCAGGGGTATGCCCTGATCGCCTAAGGATAATGCGGCCCGGTGGGCGCCCTCAAAAGGAGTAAACCAAAAAGTTACCTGGCACAAACCAAAAAATCACCTGGCGGCCATGCCGCTGAAGAGTCGAAGTTGCCGTCGTAGCCTGATCTTGTACCTTTGTGAGCGTGTCCCTCACGGGTTCGCCGCCTCCTGAGGCTTGGGACCCCCGCTCGGTCCAGGCATCTCCTCCAACTCCTCGCCGTGCCTCGCCAGGCAAGGTATGAGCATGGCCTGGGCAAGGCGCTGGAACGTGGCGCCTGCGTTCGCCAGGGCGAAGGGCAGGCGGACGTAGTTGCACGGGTAGACCCATCCACGATCGACACGCGTTGACCAGAAGAGGTCCTAGGACGCGGCCCTGTTGATCGTGAGCGCATTGACGCAGACGCGCGGCTGGTCGACCGGGCCGACGATGGCGGCTACGCTTGGTGGTGCAGGGCAGCTCCCGCCTCGCACGGCCTGTGCCTCCCTAAGCTCCTCGATCGCTCTGATGACGGACTCTTGCGAGCTCGGCGCCTCGCGCCGCGCTCCTGGCTCAGGCAGACGCGCGTCAGGACGCGCCTTCAGGTTGTGCCCGAGCGCCTCCCTTGTCTCACCGGCCAAGCTGGGAGCCTTCTGGATGGAAGCCCCCGAGCCCGACCCAAGGGGGGCGCCGAGCATGCTTTCCTATGCGATGGAGGGTGGGGCCCCGTCCCCGGGCTCAGAGCCTGAGGCACCGTCCTTGGAGGTCCCAGCCCCCTGGCGCCCTGTGGTGAGGAGCTGCTTCTTCTTCCTGCGTGCATTCTCATGAGGCAGGGCATCTTCCTCGTCGTCTGAGCGCTCGGCCGCTGCGGCGCGGTAAGCACGCTCGAGGGAGCAGACGGCATCCTTCTCATCGCAGGCGACGGTGATGACGCCCCCACTCCCTGGCATCTTGAGGACGTTGTAGCCATGATGAGTCACCGCCATGAACTTGGCGAGGGCCGGGTACCCAAGGATCACACTGTACGGAAGGTGGATGTGCGTGACGTCGAAGACGATGATCTCGGTGTGGTAGTTCTTGCGTCCGCCGAATGTGACGGGCAGGCACACTTGCCCAATGGCGACGGTGGATCCGTCGGTGACTCCTGAGAAGGGTTTGGTCGGCATGAGCTGGTCATACGGTACTTGGAGCATCTCGAAGGTCTCAATGGAGAGGACATTGAGCCCCACTCCACTGTCAATGAGGGTCTTGGTGACGAGGACGTTGTTGATGGTCGGAGTGCACATCATGGGGAGCGTGCCGGCCATGGCCGAGCACCTGAGCTGATCCCTCGAATCGAAGGTGATTGCGGTCTGGGTCCACTTGAGGGGGCGCATGGCTTCGGGCTTCGGGAGAGCCGCATTCACCTCCCGCGTGAACTGCTTGAAGATGCGGTTCGACGCCGGGGCTTGGGCGCCGCCCAGGATACAGGCTATCACCCTGACCTCCTGGAAGCCCCCAGCCCCGTCGTCCTTCCAGTCCTCTTCCTTCCTTCTGGGTGGTGGCGGTAGTGGGGCTAGGCCGGCCTCACGAGGACGGACCTCACGAGGCTGGCCACGGCGTGACCCCTCTAGAGGGTCGTCGCGCCAGCGGTCCTCGCGAGCCTGATCGCGCCAGCGGTCCTCCCGAGGCCAGTCTCACCACTCCTGACGCGGCTCCTGGTTGTCCCAACGGCCTCCGCCGTGGCCTCCGCCGCGTCCGAAGCCACGATCAGTGCGTCCAGGGTGCCGACCGAAGTGCTCGTCGCGGACCAGCCTGAGTTCCTGGCAGTCGATGGTGTCGTGGTTGTTGGTGTCATGGAAGATGCAGGACGGTCTCCCTCCTACGGGGTGTTCCTCGCCTCGGCTGCGCTGTGCCTCAGGCTCGGCCGCAAGTACCGCTGGGGCCTTGCACTTCGCCTCCTTGGTCTTGGTCTTCTTGTCTTCCGGCTCCGCCTCCGGGAGCGCGCGGAGCGAAAGGCGGCCCTCCTCGGCCTTGGCGCACTTGTTCGCCAGGTTGAACATCTCCAGGGCTGAGCACAGTTCGTCGTTCATGGCGAGCTTCTCCTTCATCTTGAGGTCCATGACGCCGTCGGTGAACGCGGAGATGATAGCCTCATCTGACGCCCTCGGGACCTTGAGGCGTGTAGTTGTGAAGCGCTGTATGAATTTCTGCAGGGTCTCTCCCTCCTGCTGCTTCACACGTCGCAGATTGTTCATGGTGAGCGCTCGGTCGCGGGTACCTTGGAAGTTGGCGACGAAGCGCTTGCGCAGGTCATCCCATGAGGTGATGGACCCCTCCGGGAGGTTGAGGAGCCAGGAGAGCACGCCGCCCTTGAGTGCCATGGGGAACCAGCACGCCATGACCTTGTCATCTCCACCAGCCGCCCGGATGCTCAGCGAGTAGAGTTGTAGGAACTCGGCGGGGTCCGGGGTGCCGTCGTAGCGAGGGGGTAGGTCAGACTTGAACTTGCAGGGCCACGTGGTTGGATGGAGCTCCGGGCGATGGCGTGGCACCCCACCGGCTCGACGGGTGCTGCGTGTGCGGGAGGGACCCGGTCTTTACGCTCCTGAGGGGCCGCCTCAAGCGGTGCCCGATCGCGACGCTGGTTTGGTAGCACGGGGGGCACACGCGCGGCGACGCGCGGCCGGGGCACCACCTGGCAGCTTACTTCATCTCTCGCCCTTGCCCGCGGTTCGCGGGGTTGGTCGCGCGGGCGCGCTTGACGCCTGGGCTCGGGGTCGACGTCGCGCTGTGGAGGAGGTGGTGGCGCATCATGGGCCACGTCGTCTACCGAAGAGGGCTGGGGTCAAAATGAGTAGGAGAGCGCTGAAGCGTTGCCGGCAGCACTGATGAGCTCCGTGATGCGCCGAAGCCAGTCGTCTTGGTGGTCGGGGGCAGGGCGGTAGCAGAGCAGCTCGTGTGCCATGGCGAGCGCGCCCGAGCCGCGCGCCGGCCCGGGTCGAACGTGGGAGGATGATCCGGGAGCCGGAACGGTCGACGGAGTGACGGTGCAGCCGTCGTGCCGCGCGGTGACCGGCTGGGAGGAGTCATGTTGTTCGTGGGCCTCCGGGCCCGTGGCGGCATTGGCCACAGGTGAGGGGGACCGGCGCGCACCGGCGTGGCCCACGGACGCCGTCTGGGCGACGCGGGCAGCTCGGCGTTCGGCGCGGGCTCGGCGAGCGTCAGACATCAGAGCGGCGAGGTGGAAGAAGAGCTTGGCTCGAGGAAGATTCTGACACGCCCCCTACCTGGCGCGCCAAATGTCAGCTTTCGGGCTCCGCAAAACCCCAAGAAGTTCGAACACAGGGGCGTGTGCGAAGATCCCCTGCAGCCTAACCCTACCTAGCTCGCTACTTGATGATTTCTACGACGAACTCGCACGATGACGAGGAAGCAGATGCACACGATGATTTACCCAGGTTCGGGCCGCTGTGAAGCGTAATACCCTACTCTTGCTTTGGTGGATTGCCTCACGAGGAGGTGTGGTGGATGAACTAGTACAATGGTGTGTCGCCTCGTGAGGGCGTTCTGGTGGTGTTGCCTCTCCTCTGTTGGGTGTCTGTCCTCCCTCTCTATGGTGCAGCCTATCCTCTATATATAGCCGCGGCCCGGGTCCTCTTCCCTTATTGCAATGGCGGGAAGGGATCCAACAACGGCCAAATTCGAAGGGGGACAGGAGTACATCCTTATCCTGACGAAAGGTGGTCTTCGCCTGCAAAGTAACTGTCGACGACGCAGAGGTGGGCTCGGCGATGACATCCTTCCTGCTGGGCTCGTGGTCGTGGTCTCGTTGCACCATAATGGAAACCTTTGGGGGGTGCTTTGGGAACCCGCGTACGTCCTTGCTCCCTTTGCACCAAAGGGGAAACTGCACCGTCTGGCGCGCTGGTGCCCACTTGTCCTTCCTTGCGTCATCCTTGACTCCTAAGGCCGGGTTCTGCATAGAGATCTCCGGCGCTCCGGAGGGGGCCTGAGGAGCCCCACTACTTGCTGGTCTTGGTGCTGCCTTCCTCATGAGCTCGGGTCCTCGCGAGGGCCTTGTCTTGAGTGGGGCCGTGCCAGCCGTGCTTGGCTGACGAGGTGAGCCATGCCCTGGACCGCAGGCAGGCAGGTCTGGGTACCCCCGTTCCCAGAACGCCGACACCGGTGTCATGACACGGCACTTCTACGACATGATAATTTTTTGTGCAATGTGGGACAAGTCTCTTGCACACCAAAACTTCTCTCAAGAACCATCGTGGTTTCGATACGGAACATGTCACCTCTGTGGAGGGAACGGCATTCGATGTCTCCTCTTGCGTTGATATTTTTTTCTACATGCAACATAGGCTAATACAAGTGCAATGCTAAAATGTGAAATTATTGAAACTGGTGTGTCGACACGACACTTATAGGACATGGTATATAAGTTTTTGGACAAACCTCTTACAAATTGGAGCTTCCCACGACAAGCATGGTGCTTTCGATATGGAACATGTCACCTTTGTGGTCGAAACGGCATATGAGTTTTCTAGGCATGCATTTAATGTGAACAACTTAAGTTTGAATTACAAGCACGGGCTCCACCACACCAAAATGGATTAAAAACCATTTTGTGTCATTGGGTCCATGTTTAGATCCCATGCATTGATGGTCACTGACAAGCATCTCGGTGTCGTGACTAGACCGCAAACATTGATAATCTTGGTTTCAAAGTCCGAGAGAACCCAAAGCTCGCCATGAATTCACGAAACATACACAGTGTCATGCCACGGCACATCTACGGTGTGCATTTTGTTTTCTGACGAATTTGGGACAAATATTGGGACATGCATCTTACAAGCCAAAGCTTATTGAAGAAGCCTAGTGATTTTGATAGGGAACATGTCACCTTTGTTGGTGAAACTACATTCAATGAGTCGTTAGTCCATCGATTCGGCCCCTTTTATACATTAATTGAGTTTTCTAGGGATTTAATATGTGTAGTTCAAATTTTGAACTAGAGGCACATGCTCTGACCTCGTGGTTTCGATAGGGAACATGACACCTTTTGTGACGAAACTACATTCAATGTGTCCTCTAGTGCACCAATTCGGCCCTTTCTATACATCAATTGAGTTTTCTAGGGCCCTTTTCAGATGAATGTGAATGAATTGGAAACATTTAGGCATGATAGCTCGGCCGCAATCATTGATAATATTGGTTTATTGAATTCCTGTACATACAAAACTTGTATGATAACCGTTTGGTGCCACGCGTCCATTTTTTACTTCCTCCGTTTCTTTTTATTCGTGCCTAGCCGAGAACTTTGATGTTTCGTCTGTTTTCGACTCGTATACATGTACAAATGAACGAAATAATATAACAACAAATTAGCACCGGCAAAGATAATAATTTTCTTACATATGCATGATAATAAAAAATGCCACATGTGGCAACTCCCCAAAGACATAGGGGCAATAGAAGAAGGAAGAGGTTGAAGAAGGAAGACAAAGAAAACAATCTGGCTAGCTGCTATCTAATTCTTCATGGATTGCTGGGTGCGGAATTCCTCAATCTTCTTCTTCATCGCCTCCATGACCTCCATCTCCTGTCGCCTTTCATCCGACAGCTTCCGCATTGCGGCCATGGCACGAGCTCTTTGCTCGAGAGCATCGATGGCCTGCATCGCGTACGCATGAAG
This sequence comes from Elymus sibiricus, assembly GCA_039707655.1. NCBI lineage: Eukaryota > Viridiplantae > Streptophyta > Magnoliopsida > Poales > Poaceae > Elymus > Elymus sibiricus. The sequence continues at coordinate 209,861,490 of CM077665.1, read as the reverse complement.
TTCCTTCAGAAGCTCCACGGATTCCTTCACTAGCCCCTCCCGCTCGATGTAGAGCTTCACCAAGTCTTCCAAAAGTTCCTCGGGGAGTTCTTTCAGCCTCCCCTCCGAGGCACTTTTCTTCTCGAGCAGTTTCTTCCAGGCGTCGTTCTCCTCCATAAGTTTCTCCACGAGGCCAGTCGCCCTGTCAACCGAGGCGTCGCTCTTATCCAGCAGCTTCTCCAGGTCATCGTTCATGGCGTCCTTCCTATCGAGCTCAGCGCGCATGTCGTTGCTGACTGAGGAATCAAAGACTGCCAAATCATCCAGTTCGCCTCCGAGGCGAATGCGCTTGTGACTATGAGAGCCGTTGCCTCTCCGCGAAAGATCCTCCCGGGCGTCCGCGGCGCCACCGGACATCTCTGCTATGACCATAGCAGTGTGGCTGGAGCTCTCTGGCGCTTCCACGGCGCGGCGGCGGGACCTCTCGGTTGATTCCGCGGCTTTGGTCTTTCTTCCCTAGTTATATCTCGATCCAGAACCCCCCTACCAGCCATGGCAGACGGAATGAAGGACTAACAAAGAAAGGCCTATTTTTTTGGTGGCGGGGGTGAAGAGTGTGCGGTAATTTTCGAGTACGAGTTTGTGTTTTTATAGCCTACTACAATAAACAACTGCTAAGTGAGAACACGTTTAGATTTGGTAGGTGTGAACTGATTTGCGAAAAAAATTAGTGCGTGGTAATTTTGAATGTGAAAGGAAACAAGCTCAATATTTATTGATGGTTTTAGTTCCCAAGCATGGAACGCTTTATGGTTTTTAGAAACCGTTTGGGAACGGGCTCATCGAGAAAACGCTAGGCCCTGCCTCTATGAGAGGTGGGCCCTGCCTGTGCTGTGGCTCCAGGTTTGATTAGATGGGACGCGTGTGAGGAGTCCGCTGCGCAGGCTCAAAGGGATGCGTGTGAGCAGTCCGCCGCGTAGGCGCAGCTGGCTCACCGGGAATCAAGCCCTTTGAGCTCGGACTTCCGCCCACAACCCTATTCTCTCCCAAGTTCTCCATTAGTGCTACACCTTCTCCTCCGGTCTTATCTATTTTGGCCACCACCGCGGATCGCCTCCTTTTTTGATGGACGACATGGCGGCGAACAAGCGGGGGCGGGTGGAGGCTAAACCACACGAGCCTCCGGCGAGTGTGGACTTCATCAGTAGCATCCCCGCCGAGATGTTGGTAACCATCATGTCCCTCCTCACCATCAAATTTGCCGTGCAGACCACCATCCTCTCCAGGCGGTGGCGCCCCCTATGGCACTCCACCCCCATTGACCTCCTCGACGACGACGAGCTCTGCAGCAGGGAGCGCAAACACTTGGACGCATTGTCCCACATCCTCGCCACGCACATCGCGCCCGTCAGACGCCTTGTCATCGGCACTTTCCGTTCAAACTGCAAGGCCGAACACAAGTTTCACGACTGGTTCTTATCCCCCGCCCTAGATCATCTCGAGGAGCTCAATTTTGATGTTGGACATGGGCGCTCGCTGTCTCCATCCGTCCTCCGCCTCGCGCCCACGCTGCGCCGCACTACGTTCATGCGGTGCCTTTTCCCCATGATTAATGCCGCGCACGCTCATCATCTCCCTAAACTGAAGAACCTCGTGCTCATTGGCGTCAGCATCTCGAAGTCGGACTTGGAGCGCCTGCTCGGCGGCTGTACAACGCTCGAGTACCTTCGTCTTCAGATGATGTTTGGGTTCAATAGCCTCCACATCGCTACGACGAATCTCCTTACGATTTATGTGCATGGATGGTGCCGCAACACGCTGTCAGTTGGGAAGTTTCATGATATGGTCATTGAGAATGCGCCTTTCCTAGAGAGAGTGTTTGTACTTGATAAAGAAGGGCGAACAAGAATTAGGGTCATTTGCGCACCGAAATTGACAGTGTTGGGGTATTCGTGTGCTGAATTCTTTGAACTTGTTACAGCTGGATCCATACCCGTTCAGGTACAACAATCTTCTTCTCATTCTTATTATTGTACATCACATTTTATCTAGTTTTTGTTGATCTATGTTCGGCTGTCATCCAGAAAATGATTCCCACAAGCCTCGCATTGTCTCTGCGCACAGTGAAGATCTTGGCACTACAATCTATCGGCCCCAATCTAGATGAAGTTGTTAAGTTCCTTATATGCTTTCCGTGCACGGAGAAGCTATACATCGAGGTGATGTTCCTTTCCTGTTAATTCTTAACCACAACGGAGTTCAATTTGTTGGTACTTTTACCCATGATTACAATGAAATGTGTACTATACATTTTTTTTTGAGATGTTAATCATGAACGATCGAAGATGGCATGTCAATCTATTAGTGTATTTTATAAATCATGCAAATCAAAGAGGCCCGTAGTGTTCGATACTGCATCTAAGCACTGATATGTTGTCTTCGTTTGCAGATACAAGAAGGAGTTGGAGCGGAAAAGGTGGCGCAATATAACAATCCCATTGAATGCCTTGAATTCCATCTCACGGAAATTACTTTGAACGAGTACAGAGGCACCAATCCAGAGATTCAATTTGCCAGTTTCTTTGTTCAGAAAGCAAGGGTGCTCAAGGTATTGAGGTTTGCACTATATTTAGTGCGCCACAATGGATGGTTTACTGACCAGCGGAGGCGTCTACAGCGGAATGGAAAAGGCTCTGCAGAAGCTGATTTTTACTTTGGAATTTCATATGACAGATTATTCAGAAGCGATTCTATCGAGCCGATATATGACTTCTCAATGGATGATCCCTTCGCAGAAATATTTCATCCCATGGATCCAGAAGATTGGATTTGATTTCTAATGTCAGTTTGTACCTTGTAATCTTAGAATTTGTGCCTTGTTATACTGGAATTTGAACCTTGTAATATTGCTGGTATTTGTGATACAATATTTGAAATTGCATTGTGTTCTTTTTTGTTTATGCAATAATGTTCTTATAAGTACATTTGTTGTTGTTCTGTAGGTGCAGCATTGATGTTGTGCAGACCGAGCAAATCACAGTACACACAGACTAAACTACGAAACCCGTCGGTGATGATTTCATCAATCGCTGATAGTTGTATACCAGCAAATGTTTCCCCACAACACACACATGTTATTAGCACCAATCGTCTGTGTTATATCTGGTGTTCGCACGTGATTCTCATTACTCACCTGTTTGCTGTATATTGGGCACATCTTGTTATGCTGAATCATTTGTGTTCTACTGTATCAGCGCACACAGTTTATCCGAGTGAACTGTATGCCGTACTTCGCACACGTATGTAGTTTTGGTAACCGTTTCTGTTATCTTCTCTGATCACAAACGGTTCGTAAGAACAAACTGTTTGCCGTAGATCGCACACACACGTACTTTCTGACTCTTATTTGATGGATCCACCTTCGCACACAGTTCGTGGCATTAGCGACGGAGCTTGAACTATATCGTTTGCGATTCATGCATCGCACATAGTTTCGTCAAAGGGTCTCTGATTGATGTGTCGTGGTTGGACCATTCTGTAGTAGTGTATATGTTGTTATTAATTACCAAAACCACCTAGGGAGAAGTTGTGCTTTCAATCTCCCCCTTTTTGGTAATTGATGACAACATATAGATCAAAGCTTCGATGAGAGATATAATCAATGAATAACATCGTCGCTTTGAGTGGTATGTGATAAGAAAGAGCTCCCCCTAAATTTGTGCATTATTTTAAATTTGCATTTGAATGCAAATGCACAATTGATTAGGATCATGGGTCGCTCTTTCATGTCACATACAACTTGGTGGTGCGCTAAAAATTAATAAGAGTGAATAACAAGAACAACACACCAAACATTAAGTGAATGATCATCAAGATATATCTCAAAGATAGTAAAGTAGTAGCATCACCTGAGAGTATATGATCAAACACAAACAAAAGTTTGCAACACCAAACGATAAACCAAATGTTTTTGAAAAACAGAGAGGGATCAAAAACAACACTCTCTCTCTCGAAGCCCTATGATCTATGACCTCTCCCCCTTTGGCAACAAGTTACCAAAAAGTTCAAATCCATAGAGCTACTCGTTGCTCTGGGCATGGTCTCCGGTGGTTGTCGATGGAGTCAAGAGAAGAGGATCCGCGAAGTCTTCAGCTGAAGTCCTCTGAGGTGCTAGAATAGACACTGGAGCTGATGGAACCGATGGAGTTGTAGCAGGTGCTGAAGAAGATGGCCTCATCTCAGGATCAAACACTGTAGGAGTTCTGGCTTGAGTCTTGAACCAAGTGCTGGTCTGGAGAGGTGGACTGTCATCATCATCAGAATTTGTGGAGTGGGGAATGGGAGCTTCATCCACTTCCTTCTTAAGTTCATCTACAGTCTTAGTCAGCCCATCAACTTTGTTGTTCAGCGTGGAAAACTTATCCTACACAATCCTCACAAGACTATCCTGATTGAGCTGAATGGTCTTGATGTCCTTTTGCATGCTCTGATTGGTGCTAATAAGAAGATCCATTTGTTCATTCCTTGTTCTAGGAGCCTGAGCACTGGTGGCTCTAGCTGCTTCTGCCTCTGCCTGTGTAGTAGATGAAGTGGGATGACTAGGGTTCATCACCACGACATTATCCTCCAACTCTGGCTGGAGTGGCAAATGGGGACGATCAAGTGCATACACATTCTTCTCTAATTTGGAGTTAATGAGCATCTGAATGTATGGTCCATATCCACAAGATCTCTTCTGGTCTGCAGCTGTCCTCTTCACTGTCTCTACAATCAAGTCCATCACTCTTATCCTGGTATGGGAGTCTATATGATGCAGTATGTTGATGGAGTACCCCCTTATCATCTTATCATCTCTAGATTTGGGCATCAAGGTATGCCTCAAAATGGTGTTAATGGTGGGTAGTCCTGCTTGTAGGAAATAGACATACCCAAACTTATGTGAATGCACATGTGAAGCAGGGATTTCCTTGTACATATTTGCCATGGAGTTGTGGCTCATCTTGGATTCAGTGTAGACATCCAAATATCCATCCTGTACCTGTGGAGCTCCTAAGATGGTAGCCCACTCATCAACTATTGATTGGTATCTCTCTTCTTCTTTCATCCAAACAATCCCGCCATCTGGATAAAAGTGTGCAGTGGAATAAAACTGCATGATCATCTCATCATTCCATGCTGAAAATTCTCTGTCAACAAAGTTTGCAAGATCAATGCACTTGAAGTTGTTTTGTATACATGGAAAGAAATCTTCATTCTCCTTGATATATGCCCAGTCTACATATCTCATGTCACTGACTGCTGGGCTCTTGTCCAATAGGACAGTCTCATAAAAGTCATGTTGTTCCTTGGTGTGAAATCTGGCATCCACAACAGTCCTTCCCCTGGAGGCATAGGGATCAGCAGCTCTCCACGTCCTCAGCCTTGAGTCTTTCCTCTTCTTCATATCTTCTGCAACTGGGTGATCATCATTATGAATGGGCAAGTGGGGCCTCAGCTTCCTCAAAACAGATATGTCCTCCTCTTCTTCTATCATGGTGGACTTCTTGTTCTTAGCAGCACTAGGAATGTCTCTGGTAGACTTCTTTGACTTGGAGGCTGCAGCAGTCTTCTTGGGAGCAGATTTGGTGTTCTTTGCAGGAACATACTTGGGCATAGCATCTGCCATCAATTTCTTCTTCTTAGCTAGAGGGGCTTTGGTAGCTAGTTCCTCCTCCTCCTCTTGTTCCTCAGCTTTTGCTGGATCTTCATACATAGAAGTTGGTCTGCCAACAACATGTATGATTCTCTTCCTTATCCTCTTCTTGTCACCTGCCTTCTTAGGCATAGAGCTCTTTGATGGTTCAGCAGAAACAGATGTGTTAGCCTTGGCACCTTCAGGAGCTCTCCTAGCAACAATGCTAGCATATTCCTTTCTTATAGCTCTCTTTGTAGATGTAGTCTCTGTAGTTGTGCGTTTTAGCAGCTTTTTCTTTCTGCTTCTTGGCTAAAATTTCTTCTGGCACAAAATCAGCATCTTCCTCATCTAAGTTCAACTTCTTCCTTGCCCTGGTGGTAGCCTTGGGCAGGTCAGGAGAACTAGGCACATCATCATAAGAAGATGAACTTCCTTAAGGGCTTGTGCCTGCACTCATGTCCACATCTCCTTCTTTGAAGTTGTTCTGACTTTAATCTGAACCAGACATGCTGATCCTGTGAATAGAGTATAGAAGAGCAGATAGGTTGAGCATCACAAAATATTGGAGTTTTTCTCAAAATTTGAAATCAAACTCTTAGTTCTGAATTTCTGCTAAGTGGGTTTCGGTACCACCGAGTTAAAAATTTCGGAGCCACCGAGACTGACACTCTCATGTAATAGAAACTTGGCAACCCTTTTCGGTGGGACTGAAAAGAGATACCCGGTTTCACCGAGAGTGTTCTCGTTTGCCCTAAACCAAATATTGGTACAACCGATATTTCCAACTCGTTGTCACCGAGACACACTTGGCGGAAACTCAACCCTAAATTTTTTCATTCTCCTATTCTAATGGAGGTTCTTCGAGGATGGATCAATCTCAAACAGTGGCATATAGATGGAACGATCCTAATGCGTGAGAATTAGATGGTGGAGTGCAAGAGGGGATCGGAATCTCACCCTAACTCAGCGAGGATTCCGCTATGGTGATGACGGCGGTGAAGATTCCGTCGACGGCGAAGAACCCAATGGTGAGGGCACACAGGGAGTCAAGGGCGACGACCAGGGGTCCACGAGTGGTAGCTAGGGTTTGGAGGAATCAGACATTTGAAGGTTTGATTTCAAAAGTCGGGTCTGCCAAAATATATACCTTTCGCTGTCGGTGACACCGGTTCAAAATTATCGGTGCCACCGAGTTCCTCAACTGTCAGTTGACAGGGAAACTCGGTGAAGCCAAGAATATGGAATTGATGTTACGGAGATGGGAAAAAGAGATCAACCCTAGGCTTCAATGAGACCGAGATTTTTGTGTTGGTTCCATCGAGTTACACTTGGGCGGTTTTGGTTGTCAGCTCTTGACGAAACGGAACTCAGAGTGCTCCTCAAACAGAGGGTTCGAGAAGTGTTTGTCGGCGTTCTGGGATCGGGGGTACCCAGACCTGCCTGCCTGTGGCCCAGCGTGTGGCCCACCAGGAAGGCCCGGTACGGCCCTGCAACGAGCCCCCCAAGTCAAGGCCCTCGCCAGAGCCCCCGCTTCACGAGGAGGACAACGCCAAGACCTCCGGAGGAGTGGCACTTCCTTCAGGCCGCCTCCCGAGGAGCGGAGATTCCTACGCAAGTACCCGGCCTCGTGAGGCCGGGGTGACGTGGATTCTAACGGCCAAGCCAGGCGGGCGTCAGTGGGTGCAGTGGGAGGACATTTTCCTCTTTGGTGCAAAGGAGACAAGGACATGCGCGGGTTCCCAAGGAACCCCCCAAAGGTTTCCTTCCCAGTGCAAGAGGACCAAGACCACGAGCTCGGCAGGACGGATGTCATTGCCTAGCCCACCGCTGCGTCACACCAAGAAGCTTTGCAGGCGAAGACCACCTTTCGTCAGGATAGGATGTACCTCTTGTCCCCATTCATATTTGGCCGTTGTGGGATCCCTTCCCGCCTGTTCGACGGGGGAAGAGGACCAGGGCCCCTATAAATAGGGATGAGCTCCCATTGTAGAAGGCAGGTTGAATCAGGTCGAGTTCATCGCCACCAAGAGCCCTCGTGAGGCCACCCAACCACTGTACTAGTTCATCCACAGCCTCCTCGAGCGGCCAATCCACCATAATGTAGGAGTAAGGTTTTACACCGCAAGGTGGCCCGAACCTGGGTAAATCTCTATGTCCATCTTCTTCCTCGCAAGAACTTACTCGACGTAGCTAGGCTGTAGGGTGACAAGTTGAGACCTTGAGCCGGTTGAGATCTTCGCACACGCCCCAGTGTTCGAACCTTGTTGGGTTTTGCGGAGCCCCGATTCCGACATTTGGCGCGCCAGGTAGGGGCATGTCGAAATCTTTCTCCGGTTCCACCCTGTCTCAGCTCCATCGCTCCCAAGGCCGACGCTCGCCGGATTCGCGCCGGGCGCCCGGCCGCTCGCGTCTCCCAGGTGGCGTCGATGGGCCGCGGCGCCTCGTGCCGCTCCAACCCTCCGGAAACCGACGCTGCCACCGGTCGAGCTGCTCAAAGGCAGCAGAACTTGTCGCTGTCTCACCCCGGGTAGCGTGGCGGCCGCACTGCTTCCCCGACCCCTGCTTTCGCCACGGCACCGACCCGCCACACTCGCCCTGGGCCGGCAAGCGCATAGGCCGCGCTGCTCAGAGTGCGAAAATGGCCTTGCGGTCGTCTCATCGCGCGTCTCGCATTCCCTGGGACTCGCATGGACGCTTGCATCCTCGGTGGATCGCAGGCGCCCGCGTCCGGCCGCCACATCAAGCAGCTCCTCCGCCAGGTGGGCGCAGCTCAGCCGCGACCTGAGGCCCCGCGGGGCAAGGCGAGACCGGCGACTGACATCACCTTCGACTTCGAGGACCAACCTAGGGCTACGGTTGCCACCGGTCCAATCCCCATGCTGTGCACCCCCACCATCAGCAACGTCGCGGTTACCAAGACGCTCATCGACGGCGGCGCTGGCCTCAACGTCCTCTCAGCAGAAACCTTTGACACGCTGTAGGTGCCCTATGACCAGCTTGCGCCCACCAGGCCCTTCGCGGGGGTGGCCCAAGGCTCCACCGCCCCCCTAGGACAGGTGCGCCTCCCGGTCACCTTTGGCACTCGCGACAACTACCGCACCGAGATGATCGACTTCGATGTGGCCCACATCAGCCTCCCATACAATGCCATCCTGGGGTACCCGGCCCTCGCCAAGTTCATCGCGGCGACGCACCCAGGCTACAACATCATCAAGATGCCGGGGAGCAGCGGCATCATCTCCATGGCCGGGGACACCATGGATGCGGTTCAGGCCCTCAGACTCGCCTACAAAGTGGTGGCAGTCACACGCTCAGACGCCGATGGCGCCGCCCAGGCCCCGGAGGCTGGGCCGACCACGTGCCACGACGACGGGGCCGACACATCCGCTTCTGAGGCCGTAGCGGCCCTGAGCCCTAGTGCCGAGGGAGCGGTGCGGGCTCTGGAGGCCGCGCCCACGAAGAAGAAGCAGCTGTTCTCTCAGGACCGAGCTGAGACAAAGCAGGTGTTTGTTAATGGAGGAAGCTCAGGCCCCACCTTCACCATCGGCATTGGCCTTCCCCCGGAGCAGGAGAAGGCATTGGCCAACTTCCTCCGCGCGAATAAGGACATGTTCGCGTGGGAGCCGACTAAGCTGGTGGGCGTCCCAAGGGACGTGATCAAGCACCACCTGATGGTGTGCCCTCACGCACACACGGTAAAGCAGAAGGCACGGCGACAGGCGCACGAAAAGCAAGCTTTCATTATCCAAGAGGTCCGCAAGCTGCAGGAAGCTGGCATTATTCGAGAAGTACGGTACCCTGATTGGCTGGCCAACTGAAAGAACAATGTGCTCCCTTGGTGGTTTTGATAATTCATGACAACATACATTGTCTCTTGGACTAATATTTCTACCAAGTATATTTCAGGTGAAAGTCCATAGAAAGATGGGTTGGCAAAAAGGATTGTGAGGAGAAACCCCTAGAAGCAAGGAAATGGATTGGCAAAGCTTAAAGCAAGAGGACTCTACATTTTACTTTGTGAGAAATCACTTTGAGTCCATAGGAAAGCCAATACTATTAAAAGGGGGTAAGGTACTGTTGGTGAACAAGATGCTCCACGTGCACAAGTGATAGTCACCAAAAACACCCACAAACTCTTCCACAAAAGTCTGTCCAAGCCATTCATGAAAATCGGTGCTACCAACAATTCTCACTCGGTGCCACCGATTCCCAAACTCAGACAGACCCATGCCAAACCCTAGCCCTTCGGTACAACCGATTCTACATCGGTGCCACCGAGTTCAGCTTGCGAACTTTCTGTTACCTCATTTCATAAAATAGGTCGTACCGAGTTTTTTGGATCGGCGCCACCGAGTTGTGCAATCTGACCGTTGGTCACCTAATCGGTACCACCGAGAGTTATGTATCAGTCTCACCGAGATTCAAAAGTTACTACCTTTTGGTCACTTCGGTACCACCGAGTTTTACACTTCGGTGTCACCAAGTTAGTCACTTTAGGTGTAACGGTTGGATTTTTGGGGATGCCTATATATACCCCTTCACCACCACCCACTCGAAAGAGAAGCACTCAGAACTATTCCATACTTGCCCCATCCAATTTTCTGAGAGAGAGCCACCTACTCATGTGTTGAGATCAAGCCATTCCACTCTATCCATATGAATCTTGATCTCTAGCCTCCCCAAGTTCCTTTCCACCAAATCAATCTCTTCCACCATAGCCAAATCTGTGAGATAGTGATTGTGTGTTGAGGAGTCTATCATCTTGAAGCACAAGAGCAAGGAGTTCATCGACATTGCCGAGCCTATTACCTTTTGGAGGGTGGTGCCTCCTTGATTGGTTAGGTGTCGCTTGGGAGCCTCCTACTTCGTGTTGTGGAGTTGAACCAAGAAGTTTGTACGGGCAAGGAGATCGCCTACTTCGTGAAGATCTACCCGTAGTGAGGCTAGTCCTTCGTGGACGGAAGCTGTTATGGAATAGTCAAGGTTGCTACTTCGTGGACCCTTATGGGTGGAGCCCATGCATGGACTCTCGCGACCGTTACCCTCCGTGGGTTGAAGACTCCATAAACGTGGACGTACGATAGCACCACCTATCGGAACCACGGGAAAAATCTTCATGTCCCTCAGGCGTTTGATCTCCCTATCTCAACTCCTTACTTCCATTTCCAATGTCTTTATTTTCCGCTGCCATACTTGTTGACTTGCATATGTAGGGTGTGCTAGACTTGCTATAATTGCTAAAATCTGCCAACCAATTAACTTGGGAAAAGGTTAGGTTTTTAATTCCTGCTAGTAGTCTATTCACCCCCCCCTCTCGAGACACACTCTTCTAGTGATCCCTCAATTGGTATTAGAGCATTGGTCTCCATAGCAATGGTTTCATCACAGTGGAGGAAGATGGATGTGTCTTGTTCGGGAAGTTTGAGTTGTAGAGTGCCTATTCTTGATGGGGAGTACTATAGTCAATGGAAATATAAGATGCTTGAGCTATTCAATGAATTTCATTTGAGCAAGTATGTTAAGAACCCCTATGTACCTCCCATTGATCCTTTACATACCACACACGAAGAGTAAATTGATATGCTTTGCAATCTTAGAACTGTTAATCTTATCGTTAGAGGATTGCCTAGGATTGTGCTTTATCAAATGAAGAATTTTGAATGTTCTTATACTTTGTGGAATGACTTGGAGAAACTATATCCAAGTTATTCATTGAGTAATCTTGATGAAATTCTTCATAAAACTATTGTCTTTCACAAAATGATGCCTAGTGATCCCAAGTTTGATGACTATCTATTTGAGCTTAGAGATCTGATGCGTGCTAAAGGAGATGTCATAACTATCAACAACATCATTGTAGAAGCCATTCGCATTCATAATCTTGAACATCGTCATGATCACAACCCTAACGAATGTCTTGTTCCTTGTGACGAGGATTTCCCACTTGATGATGACAATGTGGAACATGGATACTATGATGAAGATGAGTTGTTCGACATCGAGCATGAGAAGATCATGAAGAATCTAAGTCTCATGGCAAACTTCAAGGATTACATGTCCGGAGGGAAAGAGTGGATTCTCGATAGTGGATGCACCAATCATATGACCAGAGATAGAGAGATGTTTGAAGACATCACACCAAACCATGGACCGCGAAGGTATGTAACTTTTGGAGACAACTCCAAGGGTAAGGTACTTGGTCTTGGTAAGGTGGCCATATCCCATGATAGCTCTATTCAAAACGTCATGCTTGTTGAATCTCTTGGCTACAATCTTCTTTCCGTATCTAGACTTGCCGACTTTGGTTTTAATGTCCTATTCATGAAAGTAGATTGCCAAGTGTTTCGTCAAGGTAATCATAACATGGTCTTTACCGGTTTCCGTAGAGGTGATCTATACATTGTCAATTTCACTAAGAGATCCAAACCTCGTACTTGACTTATTGCAAAATCTTCTAAAGGTTGGCTTTGGCATAGAAGACTAGGACATGTTGGCATGCGTAATCTAGACAAGCTTATCAAAGGTGATCATATTCTTGGTGTTAAAGATGTTATCTTTGACAAAGATAGACTTTGTAGTGCTTGCCAAGCTGGAAAGCAAGTAGGTGGAAGTCATCCCGTAAAGAATATCATGACTACTAGGAGACCACTCGAGTGACTTCACATGGATCTTTTTGGTCCCAATGCTTACAAGAGCCTCGGTGGAAATTCCTATGGTCTAGTTATAGTTGATGATTTTTCCAGATTTACGTGGGTATTCTTTCTTGATGATAAGTGGGAGGTACAAAAGATCTTCAAGAACTTCGTTCACAAAGCGCAAAATCAGTTTGAAGTGAAGATCAAGAAGGTTCGAAGCGATAACGGACCGGAGTTCAAGAACACCCATGGAGATACCTTTCTTGACGAAGAAGGTGTTTCACATGAGTTCTCGGCTACGTAGACGCCTCAACAAAATGGAGTTGTTGAGAGGAAGAACCGGACTGTTATTGAGATGGCAAGAACGATGCTTGATGAATACAAGACGCGAAGACACTTTTGGGCAGAAGTGGTGGAAACAGCATGTCATGCCACAAACCGACTCTACTTGCACAAGCTTCTCGGTAAAACGGCATACGAGCTACTCACCGGTAACAAACCCCAAGTTGGATACTTTTGGGTATTCGGCTCAAAGTGCTACATTCTTGATAAGCATCGTCGTACTAAATTTGCTCCTAAGTGTCATGAAGGATTCCTACTTGGTTACGGATCGAACTCTCACACTTACCGTGTCTACAACAACTTCACTCGAAAGTTGAAGAGACGGTAGATGTGAAGTTTGATGAATCTAATGGTTCGCAAGTCGAACAATTGCCAAATGATGTAGGAGATAAGGATCATTCGGAAGCTATCCAAGACTTGTCCATCAGCAAGATTTGTCCCATGGAGGTGAAGCAAAGTACTTCGTCAACTCAAGTGGAAGCCCCTACTTCACGTCAAGGTGATCCTCAGCATGACATGGAGGCATCCACAAGCGGTACACGACAAGATGAAGAGGAGGAAGTACATCACGAAGATCCACCACAACCACCTTCACCACCACCTCAAGGAGACGACACCTTCAACAACAACGAAGATGAAGATGATGATGATGAAGAAGCTCCACCATCCAACAAGCCGAAGCTACCCCGAGCTCGAGCAAGAGTGACCAAGAACCATCCTCTAAATCAAATCTTCGGTGACATACAAACCGGGAGAATCACTCGCTCTAAAACTCGCTTAGCTAATTTTTGTGAGCATTATTCTTTCATCTCTAGCATTGAACCCTTGAAGGTTGAACAAGCTCTTGAAGACCCGGATTGGGTGAACGCCATGCATGAATAGCTTCACAACTTCGAGAGGAACGAAGTGTGGACACTCGTGGAGAAGCCCAATGACGAGCACAACATAATCGGAACCAAATGGGTGTTTCGAAACAAGCAAGACGAAGACGGTCAAGTTGTACACAACAAGGCACGTCTCGTAGCCCAAGGATATACGCAAGTTGAAGGTATGGACTACGGTGAGACCTACGCACCCGTTGCTAGACTTGAAGCTATTCGCATTGTTCTTTATTATGCTAATCACCATGATATCACGCTTTATCAAATGGACATTAAAAGTGCCTTTTTAAATGGTGAAATTGAAGAAGAGGTCTATGTCAAACAAACCCCTGCTTTTGTAAATCCTAAGAAACCTAATCATGTCTACAAGCTTCGTAAGGCTCTTTATGGTCTTAAGCAAGCCCCACGTGCTTGGTATAAATGCTTAACGAAGTTTCTCATTGAAAAGGGTTTTGAAATTGGTAATATTGACGCAACCTTATTCACTAAGAGAGTTAATGGTGAATTATTTGTGTGCCAAATCTATGTGGATGATATTATATTTGGATCTACTAACGCACAATTTAGTGAAAGATTTGGAAGGTTGATGTCCGAGAAGTATGAGATGTCCATGATGTGTGAGCTGAAATTTTTCCTTGGTTTGCAAATCAAGCAAACGAGAGAAGGAACTTTCATCTCTCAAACCAAGTATACCAAGGACTTTATCAAGAAGTTCAACATGCAAGAGTGTAAAGGTGGCAAGTGTACCAAAACAAGAAGGATTGCTCCCAACTCAAGATGAACTTCATCAACCTTGAGCATCCTCAACAAGTTCACCTACAAGCCACGTCATCAACATCACTCAAAGGTATGTACTCATATCCTTGAAAATGCTTTACTCGAAGACACGAGATAAAGCAACTCAAGTGATATGAAAACATTAAAATGCTTAATCGAAAAATGGTAACCCCATTTTGAGCTTAACGATGAGTATGACCTACGATCAAGTATTCTTGCTTGGCTCCTAAGTCAATATACTCTAATATAGGTGACCTAGTCACCGCCCATCATCTAGACTAAGAATCTTGTTTGGTTCATTCTCTATTTGCAAGATTTCTTGGAACCACTCAAAACCTCTCTAGTTGATGTTTCTTTGTAAAAAGCTTTTGCAAGTTTCTATTAGGATTTCTTTTAATATTTTATTGCAAGTTTCTATTATGATTTCTTTTAATATTTTATTGCAAGTTATCTAATTTTTTTTGAGGATTTCTAAAACTTTGCCAAGTTTCTGTTATGCCCTCGGAGCCTCTGACTCAAACCATTCGGTGTCACCGATTTAGCAGACGAGCTCATAACAACAACTTGGTTCCACCGACCCGTTTGTCTCGGAGCCACCGATTTGATTTCTTCACTGGTTTGTGTTCATTTTAGTAATTTTTTTTTCTTTAGTAATCCTACAAGTGGTATCTCTATTTCTTCAATGATCCCTTATCAAAAAAAAGGGGGGGGGGGGAGAAACTCTATTCTAGGATCCCTAACTCAAAGGAGGAGAAGTCTTACAAGCTCTCAGATCAGTGAAAGAGGGAGAAACTATTTTCAATGATTCCCTCAGTTTTAATGCTCTCTATAATTTTCATTTCTGTGAACCCTACATTCAATGACCCTTGTTCTCAAGGATCCCTTCTTACTCCATGATCCCTGTGTCTAACCCTGTGTATGGACCTTTTTGGGAATTAATGCCAAAGGGGGAGAATTACCAAAGCTTCAAAAGCTAAAGGGGGAGATACATGCTTCAATGCAAAGGGGGAGAAACAATCAAGTGGGAGAATATCAGAGTTTATACTTATATAGACAAGGGGAGAATACCAAAGTAGGGGGAGCAAAATATGTTTATTTCATTTCATTTGACTACTCATGTTGGACTTTTCTCACCCTATCCAATCCCAATATCTACATGCTAAGATTCAGTGGGAGAGGATGACCTACTCTTTCATATCTAGGGGAGAAAGTTTTAAATTATCTTGGAGACATATGAATCTTAAGGAATACTACCTTCTATATGTTCTCCACATCTTGGTACTATTGAGTTCTATTGCTTTTTGATTAGCAGAATACTCTTGTGTTTCCTAACATTGTTTTCTCAAGTGTATTTTTACTACTAGAATGCTCAAGAACTCAAGGTAAGTATATGCATCATATCCTTGATCAAGATGATCTCTTGCTTCTTGCACATATTGTTTGCAAAGGTGAAGTCTTGAACAAGGATACATCTCATTCATATATATTTGATGCATATAGCCAAGATACACATGACTCATATTATCCCTTCTACTATATGTGTGTCCATGCATTCCAAAGCAACTATCCTTTAAAGGGATTGCACACATTTAGGGGAGCAAGTTTAAGTCATGTGTCTCTCAAAGTCATCATTATATCCATGCATATCTTTATTTGAAGCTTTGATTCTATGTTGTCATCAATTACCAAAAAGGGGGAGATTGAAAGCACAATGTGCTCCCTTGGTGGTTTTGATAATTCATGACAACATACATTGTCTCTTGGACTAATATTTCTACCTAGTGTATTTCAGGTGAAAGTCCATAGAAAGATGGGTTGGCAAAAAGGATTCTGAGGAGAAACCCCTAGAAGCAAGGAAATGGATTGGCAAAGCTTAAAGCAAGAGGACTCTACATTTTACTTTGTGAGAAATCACTTTGAGTCCATAGGAAAGCCAATACTATTAAAAGGGGGTAAGGTACTGTTGGTGAACAAGATGCTCCACGTGCACAAGTGATAGTCACCAAAAACACCCACAAACTCCTCCACAAAAGTCTGTCCAAGCCATTCATGAAAATCGGTGCTACCAACAATTCCCACTCGGTGCCACCGATTCCCAAACTCAGACAGACCCATGCCAAACCCTAGCCCTTCGGTGCAACCGATTCTGCATCGGTGCCACGGAGTTCAGCTTGCCAACTTTCTGTTACATTGTTTCATAAAATTGGTCTTACTGAGTTTTTTGGATCGGCATCACCGAGTTGTGCAATCTGACCGTTGGTCACCTAATCGGTACCACCGAGAGTTATGTATCGGCCTCACCGGGATTCAAAAGTTACTGCCTTTTGGTCACTTCGGTACCACCGAGTTTTACACTTCGGTGTCACCGAGTTGGTCACTTTAAGTCTAACGGTTGGATTTTTGGGGATGCCTATATATACCCCTTCACCACCACCCACTCGAAAGAGAAGAACTCAGAACTATTCCATACTTGCCCCATCCAATTTTCTGAGAGAGAGCCACCTACTCATGTGTTGAGATCAAGCCATTCCACTCTATCCATATGAATGTTGATCTCTAGCCTCCCCAAGTTGCTTTCCACCAAATCAATCTCTTCCACCATAGGCAAATCTGTGACAGAGTGATTGTGTGTTGAGGAGTCTATCATCTTGAAACACAAGAGCAAGGAGTTCATCGACATTGCCGAGCCTATTACCTTTTGGAGGGTGGACCCTCCTAGATTGGTTAGGTGTCGCTTGCGAGCCTCCTACTTTGTGTTGTTGAGCAGAACACAGAAGTTTCTACGGGCAAGGAGATCGCCTATTCGTGAAGATCTACCCATAGTGAGGCTAGTCCTTCGTGGACGGAAGCCGTTATGGAATAGTCAAGGTTGCTACTTCGTGGACCCTTATGGCTGGAGCCCTCCGTGGACTCTCGTGACCGTTACCCTTCGTGGGTTGAAGACTCCATAAACGTGGACGTACGATAGCACCACTAATCGGAACCACGGGAAAAATCTTCGTGTCCCTCATGCGTTTGATCACCCTATCCCAACTCCTTACTTCCATGTGCAATTTATTTATTTTCCGCTGCCATACTTGTTGACTTGCATATGTAGGGTGTGCTAGACTTGCTATAATTGCTAAAATCTGCCAACCAATTAACTTGGGAAAAGGTTAGGTTTTTAATTCCTGCTAGTAGTCTATTCACCCCCCCTCTAGACACACTCTTCTAGTGATCCCTCACCACCCTCGTGGTTGTCCCCAAGAAGGGTGGGAAGGAGCGCATGTGCGTCGACTTCACGAGTCTCAACAATGCCTGCCCGCGGGACCCCTTCCCGCTCCCGCGCATCGACCAGATTGTGGACTCCACCGCCGAGTGCGATCTGCTGTGCTTCTTGGATGCTTTCTCAGGCTACCATCAGATCAAGATGGCAGTGGAAGACATCGAGAAGACGGCGTTCCTATCTCCGTGCGGCATGTATTGCTATTCATGCATGCCCTTCGGGCTGCGCAATGTAGGGGCGACCTGCCAGCGGTTGATGCACATCGCCCTGGGCAACAGCTTGGGAGGAATGCTGAGGCGTACGTCGATGACATCGTGGTCAAATCGCGGGAGGCGAGGACCTTGATCGAAGACCTGGAAGAGACATTCGCCAGCCTAAGTCGGGTGAACCTGAGGCTCAACCCGGAGATGTGTGTCTTGGGGGTCCCATCCGGCAAGCTTCTCGGTTTCCTGGTATCCCACCGAGGGATTGAGGCGAACCCGGAAAAAATCAAGGCAATTGAAAAGATGAGCCCGCCTCAGACCCTCACGGAAATGCAGAAGCTGGCGGGTTGTGTGACCGTCTTGGGGCGCTTCATCTCCAGGCTCGGTGAGCGAGCCCTCCCCTTCTTCAAGCTGATGAAGAGGAAGGGCCCTTTCGAGTGGACCCCAGAAGCTGAGGCAGCCTTCCAAGAACTCAAGCAGTACCTCATGGACCCTCCCGTCATGGTGGCGACGAGCGTTCATGAGCCTTTGGTGCTGTACTTAGCAGCGACCCCCCACTCGGCCATCGCGGCGCTCATGGCGATCTGGCAGGAGCATGCCGGCGCACGCGCGAAGAAAGGTGGTCCGCACGACAGTCACCACCTCGGGATGGCACTCCTGAGACCCTTGTCGCTTTAGCGGCTCATGAGGCATCAGAATCATGCACGCCCCCTGAGGAGTAGGGCGGTGCCGACGCTCCGTGCCTCGTCGAGCACCCGGTGTACTACGTCAGCACCGTGCTACGGGATGCGTGCTCGTGTTACCCCGTGAAGCAGAAGCTCTTGCTCGCGCTCCTCGTTGCCTCAAGGAATCTACGCCATTACTTCCAAGGCCACCCCATCAAGGTCGTCTCTGCGTACCCACTGGAGAAGGTGCTGCGCAACCCCAATGCCGCCGGAAGGGTGGCGGAGTGGAACATCGAGCTGCAGGCCTTCCACCTGGAGTTCAGCACAACCAGGGTCATCAAGGACGCGGCCTTCTCTGACTTCGTGGCGGAATGGACGGATGCCCCCGACCAGGGGCTGGATGAGGGCCAGTCCCTCACGCCCGGTGATGAGGCGCCGGGTGGCTGGGTCATGCACTTCGACGGCGCCTTCTCCCAACAGGGCGCGGGGGATGGAGTCGTACTCATCTCACCGACCCAGGACAAGCTCTACTACGTCGTGCAGCTCTGCTTCTAGCACGGCGAGAAGGTCTCCAAAAACATAGTGGATTACGAGGGCTTGATCGCGGGCCTCAAGGCCGCCGCGGCCATGGGGGTCAAGCGCCTCACTGTCAAGGGCGACTCCCAGCTCCTCGTCAACTTCTCCAACAAGGAGTACAAGCAGAAGGATGAGCACATGGAAGCGTACTTGGAAGAGGTACGCAAAATTGAAAAGCGCTTCCAGGGCTTGGAATTGCAGCACGTCCTGCGCACCATGAACAAGGAGGCGGACGACATCGCCAAGAGGGTGTCGCGCCGCGATCCTTAGGAGCCTGGCGTCTTCGAGGAAAGGCTCTTCAAACCATCGGCGAGTTCACCAACCCGGGCCTGTCGTCACCTCGGGAGGAACTGCCGCCAGCCCCGCTCTCACGCGCGCCGGCCTACGGACCGGCCTCGGGAGCACGATTGCTCTTGGCGTTGGAACCCCAGGCCGGCGACTGGACGGAGGAGTTCAAGGCATACCTGCTCGGCGGCACCCTGCCGTAGAAGGAGGAGGACGCGGAGCGCGTGGTCCGTCAGGCCAAGGCCTACTGCCTGAAGGACGGCGAGTTGTGCCGCAGGCGCCCAAACGACGTCTCTTTGTGGTCCATATCTGAAGAGCAGGGGCGCGAGCTGCTGGCCGATATTCACGGTGGCGACTGCGGGCACCATTCCTCGTCTCGCACCCTGGTGGGAAAGGTGTTCCGCAGCGGCTTCTAATGGCCCACGGCACTCAACGACGCCACCAAGCTGGTTCGATCTTGCGAAGCCTGTCAGTTCCACGCCAAGAATATTCATCAACCCGCGGAAGGTCTCCAGACCATCCCGCTCTCCTGGCCGTTCGTGGTCTGGGGGCTGGACATACTGGGCCCTTCCCTCTAGCGGTCGGAGGCTACCACTACCTCTACGTCGCCATCGACAAGTTCACCAAGTGGGCGGAGGTGGAGCCTGTGCGCACCATCCCCGCCGGCTCAGCTGTCAAGTTCATCCGTGGCCTCGTGAGCCGCTTCGGTGTCCCCAACCATATCATTACTGACAATAGCTCACTGTTCACAAGCAACCTATTTAAGGAATATTGTGCTAACCTTGGGACGCAGATCTGTTACTCTTCGGTAGCACACCCGCGGAGCAACGGCCAGGCCGAGCGCGCCAACACGGAGGTCCTGATGGGCCTCAAGGCGAGGAGCTTCCAGAAGAAACTCGAGGCCTGCGACAGGGGTTGGCTCGGTGAGCTTCAGTCCGTGCTGTGGTCCATCCGCACCACTGCGGCAAAGCCCACCGACGAAACCCCATTCTTCCTCGTCTACGGAGCGGAGGCGGTCCTCCCGCACGAGGTCAAGCATCGCTCCCCGCGGGTCTTGGCATTCGACGAGGAGCGTCAGGATGCCACGTGGGGAACATACCTTATGCTCGGGGAGGAGGCCTGCCTCCAGGCCTCACTCCATGCAGCAAGGTACCAGCAAGCACTGCGGTGATACCATTGCCACATCATCCGCTTCAGGACCCTCGAAGTCGGAGACCTCGTCCTGAGGCGGGTCCTCTCCAGGGAGGGCTTCCACAAGCTCTCGCCCATGTGGGAGGGCCCGTTCAAGGTCGCCCACGTCTCCAGGCCTGGCGCCGTGCGTCTAGAGACTCAGGACGGGGTCCCCATCTAGAATGCCTGGAACATCCAGACACTCCGCAAGTTCTACCCGTGACACTCTCACGTAATAATGAGTGGGTTGTATACGCCTGGAGCCCCCTGAGGACACGGAGGGGTTCCCACCCACGCCCAAGTGGAAGCCCCATGCTCCGTGTTGGCGGACGACACTGTCATTCAACGACTATGCCCACGCCGAGAGGATGCCCCACGCTCCGCGCTGGGGTAAGACGAAGACTAGATTAGGCGCTGGACGTGGCTGTTATTTGATCTCTTTTGTAACCAAATTTGTCGCCTTTATTAATGAAGTTTTAAGTTTTTCGCGTCTTATTCGGAAATGGGGTGGGAACCTTCTTCTTGCAGCATTCTCTTGTTCTAAGTTCTTTCTAAAAGGGTTCGGCACCCGCCAGCTCTCCCTCGCGTGCCCCGCGAGCAGGGGCTGGGCACAGTACGTTGTGCAGGCTCCGAGCCGCACACTCACCTCGCCAAAACTTTGGCGTCCTAATCCTCGCGGAACGCTCTCGAGGCAAGCTGGCACACAACATCACCTCCAAACCCCGGCCTCAGGAGCACCTACCTCCTGGCCTCGTTGGGCTTCATGGCCCGGCACACCGGCGGCTATCGACCCTCGCAAGGGGGCTCGGGGGCTCTACGGCTAAAGAAGGAAGCTCCGGAGGTACGCGCCCCCTACCACGGGCAAGTCAAGCTAAGTTATCCTAACCATAAGTTATCCTAATCACCGCGAGCAGTGACGTTCCAATTTGCAGCGACATAAAAACTGGGATGCAAGAAGACCCTTTCGAGTGGACCTCGGAAGCTGAGGCAGCCTTCCAAGAACTCAAGCAGTATCTCACGGACCCTCCCGTCATGGTGGCGCCGCGCGTTCACGAGCCTTTGGTGCTCTACTTAGCAGCGACCCCTCACTCGGCCAACGCGACGCTCGTGGCAATCCGGGAGGAGCGTGCCGGCGCATGCGCGAAGAAAAGTAGTCCGCAAGGGGCCGCACGGCAGTCGCCACCTCGGGATGGCGCTCATGAGGCCCTTGTCGCCTCAGCGGCTCATGAGGCATTAGAGTCATGCACACCCCCTGAGGAGCAGGGCGGCACCGACGCTTCGCGCCTCATCGAGCACCCGGTGTACTATGTCAGCACCGTGCTACGGGATGCGTGCTCGTGTTACACCATGCAGCAGAAGCTCTTGCTTGCACTCCTCGTTGCCTCAAGGAATCTACGCCATTACTTCCAAGGTCACCCCATCAAGGTCGTCTTTGTGTACCCGCTGGAGAAGGTGCTGCGCAACCCCAACACCGCCGGAAGGGTGGCAGAGTGGAACATCGAGCTGGAGGCCTTCCACCTGGAGTTCAGCACAACTAGGGTCATCAAGGGCACGGCCCTCACTGACTTCGT
The DNA here is from genome assembly GCA_039707655.1 of Elymus sibiricus. Classification (NCBI taxonomy): domain Eukaryota; kingdom Viridiplantae; phylum Streptophyta; class Magnoliopsida; order Poales; family Poaceae; genus Elymus; species Elymus sibiricus. The sequence continues at coordinate 209,839,467 of CM077665.1, read as the reverse complement.
GGCGGAATGGACGGATGCCCCCGACCGGGGGATGGATGAGGGCCAGTCCCTCGCGCCCGGTGATGAGGCGCCGGACGGCTGGGTCATGCACTTCGACGGCGCCTTCGCCCTACAGGGCGCGGTGGCTGGAGTCGTACTCATCTCACCGACAAAGGAAAAGCTCTACTACACCACGTAGCTCTGCTTCCAGCACGGCGAGAAGGTCTCCTACAACATCGCGGAGTACGAGGGCTTGATCGTGGGCCTCAAGGCCGCCGTGGCCATGGGGGTCAAGCGCCTCACCGTCAAGGGCGACTCCCAGCTACTCGTCAACTTCTCCAACAAGGATTACAAGCCGAAGGACAAGCACATATAGGCGTACTTCGAAGAGGTACGCAAAATTGAAAAACGCTTCCAGGGCTTGGAATTGCAGCACGTCCCGCGCGGCGCGAACAAGGAGGTGGACGACATCGCCAAGAGGGCGTCGCGCCGCGAGCCTCAGAAGCCTGGCGTCTTCGAGGAAAGGCTCTTCAAACCATTGGCGACTCGACCGACCGCGGGCCTAGCGTCACCTTGGGAGGAACTGCCGCCAGCCCCGCTCTCAGGCGCCCCGCCCTGCGGACCGGCCTCGGGAGCACGATTGCTCTTGGCGCTGGAACCCCAGGCCGGTGACTGGACGGAGGAGTACAAGGCGTACCTGCTCGGCGGCGCCCTGCCAGAGAAGGAGGAGGACGTGGAGTGCGTGGTCCGTCAGGCTACGGCCTACTGCCTGAAGGATGGCGAGTTGTACCGCAGGCGCCCAAACGACGTCTCGCTGCGGTGCATATCTGAAGAGCAGGGGCGCGAGCTGCTGGCCGATATTCACGGTGGCGACTGAGGCCACCATTCCTCGTCTCGCACTCTAGTGGGAAAGACGTTCCGCAGCGGCTTCTACTGGCCCACGACACTCAACGACGCCACCGAGCTGGTCCGATCTTGCGAATCCTGTCAGTTCCACACCAAGCAGATTCATCAACCCGCGCAAGGTCTCCAGACCATCCTGCGCTCCTGGCCGTTCGCGGTCTGGGGGCTGGACATACTGGACCCCTTCCCTCGAGTGGCCGGAGGCTACCTCTACCTCTACGTCGCCATCGACAAGTTCACCAAGTGGGCAGAGGTGGAACCCGTGCGCACCATCCCTGCCGGCTCAACAGTCAAGTTCATCCGCGGCCTCGTGAGCCGCTTCGGTGTCCCCAACCGTATCATTACTGACAATGGCTCACAGTTCACAAGCAACCTATTTAAGGAATATTGTGCTAACCTTGGGACGCAGATATGTTATGCTTCGGTAGCACACCCGCGGAGCAACGGCCAGGCCGAGCGCGCCAACGCGGAGGTCCTGAGGGCCTCAAGGCGAGGAGCTTCCAGAAGAAACTCGAGGCCTGCAGCAGGGGTTGGCTCGGTGAGCTTCAGTCCGTGCTGTGGTTTATCCGCACCACTGCGACAAATCCCACCGGCGAAACCCCATTCTTCCTCGTACACGGAGCCGAAACTCCCGCACGAGGTCAAGCATCGTTCCCCGCAGGTCTTGGCATTCGACGAGGAGCGTCAGGATGCCACGCGGGAATAGACCTTGTGCTCGGGGAGGAGGCCCGCCGCCAGGCCTCACTCCGTGCAGCAAGGTACCAGCAAGCGCTGCGGCGATACCATTGCGCAGCATCCGCTCCAGGACCCTCGAAGTTGGAAACCTCGCCCTGAGCCGGGTCCTCTCCAGAGAGGGCTTGCACAAGCTCTCGCCCATGTGGGAGGGCCCGTTCAGGGTCGCCCGCGTCTCCAGGCCTGGCACCGTGTGCCTGGAGACTCAGGATGGGGTCCCCATCTAGAATGCCTGGAACATTCAGCATCTCCGCAAGTTCTACCCGTGACACTCTCACGTAATAATGAGTGGGATGTACATGCCCGGAGCCCCTCGAGGACGCGGAGGGGTTCCCACCCACGCCCAAGTGGAAGCCCCATGGTCCGCGCTGGCGGACGCCACTGTCATTCAACGACTATGCCCACGTCCAGTGGATGCCCCATGCTCCGCGCTGGGGGAAGACGAAGACTAGATTAGGCGCCGGACGTGGCTGATATTTGCTCTCTTTTGTAACCAAATTTACCGCCTTTTTGAATGAACTTTGAAGTTTTTCGCGTCTTATTCAGAAATGGGGTGGGAACCTTCTTCTTGCAGCATTCTCTTGTTCTGAGTTCTTTCTAAAAAGGGTTCGGCACCCGCCAGCTCTCCCTCGCGCGCCCCGCGAGCGGGGGCTAGGCACGGTACGATGTGCAGGCTCCGGGCCACACACGCACCTCGCCAAAATTTGGCGTCCTAATCCTCGCGCAACACTCTATAGGCGAGCTGGCGCACAACATCACCTCCAAACCCCGGCCTTACGAGTGCCTACCTCCTGGCCTCGTCGGGCGTCATGGCCTGGCACACCGGCGGCTATCGACCCTCGCAAGGGGGCTCGGGGGCTCTACGGCTAAAGAAGGAAGCTCCGGAGGGACGCGCCCCCTACCGCGGGCAAGTCAAGCTATGTTATCCTAACCATAAGTTACCCTAATCATGGCGGGTAGCGACATTCCAATTTGCAGCAACATAAAAACTGGGATGCAAGAAGAAAAATGCTAACATAAAGGCGCAAGCGCCACAGATCACTACACCCCCGCGGGGCCCTCCATGGTTTTTTGTGCAGGAAACAAAAGCAAAGGACGGCCTCATAAGGATCACCATTCCTAAGGCCTGGCCCTGGCGCCGCTCAGTCAGAGTCCTCCTCCGCCTTGACGGTGGCGTGGCGACTTGGCGGTTGGACGGCCTTCGGGGCAGGAGCGCGGCGCCGTGGCGGCTCGTCGCCCTCCTTGGTCCGGGCCCGCCGGCATGGCGGCTTGTCGTAATCGTCATCGCTCGAGCTTTCCCTGGAGGAGGCGTCGTTGCTGCTAGAGGTACCGCGCCCCTCGCCAAGTGCAAGCTCACCGCCGAGGACGCCGCCACCGCAATGGTCATCGTCGGCGGAGAAGTGCTTGCTGTCATCGCCGTCACCCTCTGGACAGCACCCCAAGCTCCTACCGTCTTCCCCGAAGACCTTGACGAAGAGCGTCGCTGCCCCGTCGTACTTGAAGTGGAGGGTACACCTCCCCTATAGGCCGCGGGCGCGGGCGAACGCCTGCCACCCGCGGGTCAGGAATACATAGCCCGCGGGGGTGACCTCAACCCCCACCCATGAGGCTCGACTGCAGCAACCGTCAGCCTACAACCATAAGTCAGCGGGCCCTCCGACTGGCAGTGCCCCCGCGAAGAAGCGCGGGAGCCGAACCCAGGAGATGGCCCGCCTCTCCTCCCACACCACGAACTCCTGAACCGCGTCGGCCGAGTGAGATTGCGAACGGGGCGGCCGAGCGTCAGCTGCTTACGTTCCTCCTCGACCACGAGCGCCACGGCTACCACTGCCGCGTGCGCGGGAGGGGGGCCCTCCCACGGCTGCCGGAGGCGGCGCCAGCCCGCGCCGGTGTGCGCCCGCGTCCTCTAGGGGCCACCGCCGGCGTCGTGGTGTGCTTGCGGGGATGTCCGCGACCCCTCTTGGGCGGTCGCGAGCCCGGTCCCTCCAAACGGCCTTTCCCCTTCTCGACAGCAAAAAACCTCATCACTGGCATCATGGTCGTGGAAGCGGCGGACTGAGGTGAGGAGGCAAGAAGATGAATATGGGCTAGGGGGGCTCCGCCCCCTCGCCCATTTATAGCCAATCAGAGGCCAACCAGTGTCTCTCCGCATGCCGGCGATAATGACTCCACAGAACGCGCCAGCCCTTGCCCGCCGGGGCGGTTACCGAGGCGACGTGGGGAAGTGGAGGCGTCCGCGCCCCATCGTGTGCTACGCGTCAAGGCCGGCCCGCAGGCGATTGGGGCCCGCGGCGCTTCGGCCTCCCTTCTCCAGCTTCACCTCGAAGTCAGCCCGTGCGCGCCTTGGGCCCGGGGGCTACTGTCAGCGTTCTGGGATCGAGGGTACCCAAACCTGCCTGCCTGCGTTTATTCTACCACTATATTAGACCGGGGGAGCGACCCCCATACGCGTTTTGTCTTCTCCCCAGCACGGAGCATGGAGTCCTCCACTTGGACGTGGGCGGCAGCCCTTCCCTCCGTGGCCACGACGTGGCTCGTTGTGGGCTTCCACTTTGGGGGGTCCGGAGCGTGTACAGCCCCTAACTCATTATTACGTGAGAGTTTCACGGCGGCAATAATTGGGTGGATACCCCAGGCACAAGGCTGAGGAGCTCCTAACCCGGTCTTCAGAACTCCCGCACATTTCGGTGTGGTGTGTGGGAGTGCGGAAGTCGGCGCTGCGCTTCTACGGTCTGTGTACGAGCGCTGTCGTACACCGTGTGGCCACAGAGATGTGATTGTGTGCCCCTAAGGCCCAGACATGAGCGTCGTGGCATGCCCCACGTGCTCGTAAGGGTACTTCTACTGGAGAGGCGATGATCTCCAATTGCATGCCCCTACGGCCCAAACATGAGCGCCGTGGCATGCTCCACATGTACGTAAGGGCACGTCTGCATGAGAGGCGTTGTCCGCCAATTGTGTGCCCCTACGGCCCAAACATGAGCACCGTGGCAAGCCCCGTGTGTACGTAAGGGCACGTCTACAGGCGGGGTGTCGTTGCCTGCTCCACGGCATAGCGAGCCATGCCACCTTCCATTCCTCCACCCGCAATGGTTCACCGAGGGGGTGCGGCACTAAGGTAGATGATCCGCACGGGTGGCCAGCCCGTGGGTCAGAGCCCGGGTCCTCAGATTTTTCAACGATTCACTATGAGGACAAGTCCTACGCAGACGTCGTGCCCAGCCCCCATGTGGAGCCATCGCGGGGCAGTCGTGTGGGGCACGCCAGCCCCCGGTAGTGACGACGCGCCAGTGCCTGAGGCTTAGACAAATGATACCATCTCGAGCGGGGGGTTAGCCGGATTAGTTATGTATTCAAAAAACTCTTGTTCGGGACGATACAAAATAGAAAGGATTGTCTAGCAGGAACGACCCTTGGAATCACCTTACGGCCGCGCGCAGGGGGGGTGGGGGTGGGAGGGTTCGATCGGCTCCCTTACGCCTTGAGGACCCGTGGTGTCCCGGTGCCTCGCGAGGCACATGCATCTTGTGTCCTCCGCCACACGTCGCCCTTGTGAGCACCGGACCCTCGTGATCCTGGCGCCTCGCGCCTTGCTCCCTGCTTGCGGGGTCGCGCACCAAACATGCCCCCGAGTGGTGCCCAGGCTCCTCCGTTGCGCCGGTCTGATCAGGAGCTCTCCAGGCGGGAGCCCCCGAGCCCGTCCTGAGGGAGGTGCCAGACGCTACCTCCTACGCGGAGAGGGAAGGTGCCCCAGCAGCAGGTGCGGGGCCTGCGACGCCAGCGGCGTGGGCACCAGCCCCCAGGCAGCTCTTGGGCAGGAGCTGCGTGAAGGCACGGTTGGGGGCCGGGACCTGCGCAGCGCTCAAGATGCAAGCGATCGCACGGGGATCTTGAAAGTCCCGAGCCCAATCGTCCCGTAGGCTGTCATTCTTCTTTGGTGGCGGTGGTAGCAGAGGGAGGACGGCCCTGTCCCGAGGACGGGCCTCCTTAGAATGATCACACCGTGGTTCACCGTGAGGCTCGCCGCGCCGACAATCCTCGTGAGGTTGGTCTCACCAGTCCCGCCGTGAGTTGCGGTTGTCCCAGCGGTTCCCGCTGCGGCCCTCCCCACGGCTGCTGCCATGGTTGTCGCACTCGGGGCGGCGGCCGAAGCGCTCGTCGCGGAACTCCCTAAGCTCCAAGCAGTTGCTGGTGTCGTTGGTATTGGTGTAGTGGAAGACGCAGAATGGGCGGCAGCTCTTGAGGGGTTCCTCCGGGCCGCGACCACGCTTCGCCCTGGGCGTAGATACCAGCACGGCGGGGCCCTTGCGTTTTGCCTCCTTGGCCTCGACCTTCTGGTCCTCGCGGTCCACCCCCGAGAGAATGCGGAGGGAGGTGCGGCCTACTTCGGCCTTAGCGCACCCGTTCACCGGGTTGAACTTCGGGGGAAGTGCGCGAGCCCTGCCCTGCGGCTGCGGTATCATCTGGCAGCTCATCCCGTCCTGCGCGCGCCGGCGCCCCACGTGGTGGTTCGGGGCGTCGTGCTTCGCACATGGCCTTGCGGTCGGCCATTTGCGCGGAAGGAGGAGGTGGCGTGCCGCGAGCCACGTATCCCGCCTGGAAGGGCGGGGGGCAGAGCGAGCGGGTAGGCGCCGGGGCTTCACTAGCGACGTCGGCGGGCTCGACGATGCGTCTAAGCTAGTCTCCAGAGTTGTTGTCGTCGGGGTGGTAACACGGCAGTCTGCGCGCCATGGGCAGCGCAGCCGACGCCCCTGCTGGTCCGCGGCGCGCGCGGGAGGTCGACGTCGTGGTGGGGACGGGGGAAGGCGCTGCGATGCCACCGCCTTGCCGCTCGGAGGGTGGCAGCGTCGGGTCCTGCCTACCGTATGCAGCCCACCCGGTAGCAGCGTTGGCTGCGGAAGTGGCGGAGCAGCATGGAACATCGTAGCTCATAGGCGCCACTTGGGCGACACGGGCTGCCCGGCGCTCGGCGCGTGCTCGGCAGGCGTCGGCGATGAGGGTGGCGGAGCTGAGACGGAGTGGAACGGGAAATAGATTCCGACACGCCCCTACGTGGCGCGCCAAATGTCAGAATCAGGGCTCCGCAAAACCCAACAAGGTTCGAACATTGGGGCGTGTGCGAAGATCTCAACCGGCTCAAAGTCCCAACTTGTCGCCCTACGACCTAGCTGCGTCGAATAAGTTTTTTCAGGGAAGAAGATGGACACAGAGATTGACCCAGGTTCGGGCCACCTTGCGGCGTAAAACCCTACCCTTGCTTTTTGGTGGATTGGCCTCTCGGGGAGGCTGTGGATGAACTAGTACAGTGGTTGGGTGGCCTCACGAGGGCTCTTGGTGGTGATGAACTCGACCTGGTTCAACCTGATTCGACCTCCCTCTACGATGGGAGCTCGTCCCTATTTATAGGGGCCACGGTCCTCTTCCCTCGTCGCACCGGCGGGAAGGGATCCCACAATGACCAAATTTGAAAGGGGACAAGAGGTACATCCTATCCTGACGAAAGGTGGTCTTCGCCTGCAAAGCTTCTGGGTGTGACGCAGCGGTGGGCTCAGCGATGACATCCGTCCTGCCGGGCTCGTGGTCTTGGTCCTCTTGCATCGAGAAGGAAACCTTTGGGGGGTTCCTTTGGAACCCGCGTACGCCCTTGTCTCCTTTACACCGAAGAGGAAACTGTCCTCCCTCTGCGCCTGCTGGTGCCCGCCTGGCTTGGTCGTCAGAACCCACGTCACCCTGGCCTCACGAGGCTGGGGGCTTGCATAGGAATCTCCGCTCCTCAGGAGGTGGCCTGGAGGGGTGCCACTCCTCCAGAGGTCTTGACACTGCCCTCCTCGCGAGGCAGGGGCTCTCCCGAGGGACTTGACTTGGGGGGCTCGTTGCAGGGCCGTACCGGGCCTTCGTGGTGGGCCACGCGCTGGGCAACATGCAGGCAGGTCTGGGTACCCCCGTTCCCAGAAAGCCGACACTAGCAACGGAATAAGTACTCAAGTGCATGTGAAACATAGCAGTAGCACAGTCATCATGAGGAAATGAAACATACACAGAGCATACGTAGTGTGAAAACAGGATAAGTAGGCGATAGACAAAGTGACTGAAGAATTTGAGATGAGGAAATTGAGAAAGTCTTCAGTCAAAGTCTTCAAACAGTAACGATCAATTTCATCAACAAGATAACGAGGAAATGAAAGGGTTGAGGAAATAGAACCAGGAGCTCGGTGAAGAAAATGATTTGATGACCCAGTTTCAACTGATGTGATAATTGTACGTCTGGTTCAGAGCTGCTTGGTATTTAATCCAAAGGACACACAGTCCTTACCGTATTCTCCTTGAGCTAAGGTCACACAGACCTCGCCCAACACACGTGGTAAGTCTTCAGGGTAGACTTCCAAACCCTCACAAACTCGGTCACCCGGTGATGCACAATTTCCTATTGGATGCTCTAGACCATGACGCCTAACCGTCTAGAAAATGCAGTCTTCAAAGGTAAAAAACGTTGGTTCCACATAGGAACAACCTCTTCAGTGATGCTCAATCACTTTGGGTTTTGGTGGTTTGGGTTTTGGGTTTTTCCTCACTAATGATTTTCTCCCAAAGTCCTCAGAGGATGGGTTGCTCTCAAATGACACTTGTCAATCTCTCTCGGAGCAGGCAACCAACTAGTGGTTGTGGGGGGCGTCTATTTATAGCCTGGGTGCAACCCGACATGATATGACATAAATTCCCCTAATGATATGACTGTTATGTGGATAAGATATCTGGACAGCTGGCGCAAGGCACAACAACGGTCAGAGATTTGAACTCTTAAATTCCTCAGGGCTATCATACTCCTCATGGTAGGCAATTCGCACTGGCGTAATCCTAACTCCTCAGTCAGAACAAATTCCTTAGAGACCAGAAGACCTTTGTCTCGAAGGTTTTGGGTATCTGTATGCTTTGAGATGAGCACCACTTGGAAATTTTTCTTTAGTATTACCTTGACCCACTTTAATAGTATGGTGTTTCCTATGACTCAAAGAAAGGAAATGAAACTACGAAAACAAAAGTCTTCACGCTTCATAGTCCTCATACCAATATCTTCAAGGTCACACCAAATTCTTCATATTCAAAGTCTTCAAGAAAGCATCAAAGTCTTCAGTTGAAGACATTCATTTTTAGGGGCGACATTCTTCATATATATCAAACTCCTCAGCTTAGAGCATGTGTACACTCACAAACATATTAGTCCGTTAACCTATAAGTCTTCAATACACCAAAATCACTAAGGGGCACTAGATGCACTTACACAAATCAAAACATAATAAAACATAATAGAAAACAGAAAGATATGCTTACAAATAAAAGAGAGAGAGAGAGACTTACCAGCCCAGCACCGTGCGGCCCACTGGCCCACAATGTCAGTCGTCTCCCTCCTCGCACCAGGAGGACAGGAGCATGTGGCCGAAGCGCGCGGGCATGCGCCTGGCCACCTCCTGCTTGCCGCCTTCCGCCTGGAGCTGGCTAAGGGCACCACAAAAGTCTCCAAGCCCAACCCTATCACCCTTGCCCTCGTTCCCCTCCTCTATCTCGCTCTACTCACAGCCGAACACGCCCATTGGCACTGTTGCTGCTCATCTTGGCCGGCGGCCCTCCCCCACCCATCCAATGTGTTCAAGAGAACCGTCATGACATCCTCGTCATTTACACCAAGTCACGTGAGGTTGTTCACTTCCCAGCCTCACCATCGACATCGTCTTCAAGCTTCGGCTCCGACGCTCTTCTCCGTCGATTCTCTAGATATGGATCGGCCCCGAGCTCTCCAAGCACGCCAGCAGCATCGCTGTGAGCCCCTCTTGTCGTTCCCCCTGTTTTCGCCGCTCAATTTTGTCTCGTACCCACTGTAGTGCGAGCACCGTACCCTGGCTGCTGCCATGGCCGATGAAACCCGAGCTCCCGAATCCCTCGGATCGTTACCTCATAACCAATGAGCTCCCGCTGCCCTATTGATGCTGCTACGCCATTTAGTTCGCTCGCTAGCGAGCTGCAAAGCCGCGCCCATGCATCACCCTACCCCGGCTGCCGTACAAATGCTCACCACCTTCACTACTAACCACCCTGACCCCTGTCGATGCCTCACTTGGATTAGCACGGCCTCTAGGAACCCGTAGATGGCCTCAGCCACCGAAAGGGCCACCGGAGGAAGAATTTCAGCGAGCCTTCGCCGTCCTATACGATCGTCGTCGGTTAAACATCGTCCTAACCACTCATAACCTTAACCTAATGACCCCGTGGGTCACTGCCATGTGGGCCCTGGCCCCTGCTAAACTTTGGTTAGTTTTTAATTAACCCCTTTTAGAGGCTGTGTCACCGACATGCGGGCCCCACCGGTTAGGTTAGACCTGGGCCGGGTCAGTTGACCTGCTGACGTAGGTGTGACGTAGTGCTGACATCATAATATCATTTCTGGATTTTAAGTAAACCTAAACGATTTATTTATTTTTGGAAAATGTTATAAACTTCTAAAAATCATATTAAATCAACCATAGCTCGAATGAAAATAATTTATATATGAAAAAAGATAAGAAAAATATGAGGAATCTGTTTATGCCATGTTCATGCATATTTGAGCAAGTTAACATCACCAACAAGGACATTTCATGATTAGGGCAATTTATGAAGTAGCATTTGGAGTTGGAATTTGATCTTGTCTGAATTCCACTTCAATTAACATGGATAACTATTGCATTAGGTAAATTCAGTACCTTAACATGTCATGCCATTCACTTGGTTGTGCATTGCATTGAATGTGTTCCTTCTTTGTTTGTCAGTGTTTGTTCCTCTCGATATATGTTATTCCGATGTTGAGATCGATGTCACTAATGGAGAGCTTTTCATCTTCAGAAGTGCCAGACAAGCAACCACCCCTTGAGCATCCTGATACAATCCCACTCTCTTGCTCTTTTACTGCATTAGGACATCAACAATTCAATTGTTACTTGTTCTCGATAGTCAAACCCATTCCTCTGCTTGACCTGTCTTTGTCACCGTAATTAGTAAAACATGAGTAGTAATAGTTTGAGCCATGTAGTGACTACTCATTCATGCTTACTTGCTATGCTTGCGATGCCTAGAGTGGGGTCGGGTCTAATCCAACTGGGCGATGAATTGGAATGGTTGAGTTCATGTCCTACTATGTGAGATCTAAGTGTGTGAACATGATTTGGTAAAGGTCTCGATCAGAGGCCATGTAGGTGTACATGGTAGGTTGTCTCTTTGTGTCGGTGTACTAAAGTTTGGGTCTTTTAGTACCCCATACTTGTGCACGGACGGTTGTAGTCACACCAGCGGCAAGGCCTGCCGGAGGGCAGCTGAATGCAAGTGCAACAATGTCAAGAAAGCATTCAAGTCAATGATCAGAAGATAGAAGACCGAAGGCTGGGTGCCCGGCAAGATCTTGCCGGGATGGCCTGCGGAGCCCCGGCAAGATTCGCACCCGGCAAGACCTCGCCACCCTGTCACCGCTCCAGCGCAGCGACCGGCTTGTCAGACGAGGTTTATCCTCCTGAATACGTGTCAAGGCGCTAACAGGGGATGGGGTTAAGCGGTGATGATGGGACGGGCTCTTTTTCCGTCCCCAAGAAGCTAAGGGACACCTCAACGGAGCATTTAATGCGTTTGTCCTAAGTCGTCAGTATTAGGTATGATTACACTGTAGCAGCTTTACACCTCATGTATGTACTGTGCGCCACTGTTGGTGACCCCTTCGAACGTATAAAAGGAGGCCCAAGGCGTAGCTACAGAGGAGAGGACCTTCTGTCCCATTCTACATGCGTAGCTGCTACTTGAACGCACTGTTCATCACAAGCGCTCCTGGAGCTTGGGCTTAAACACATCTAATACAACTAAAGCAGGAGTAGGGTTTTACGCTTCTCAGCGGCCCGAACCTGGGTAAAAATCCCTCGCATTGATCGTTGGATCTGCTCTTTGTGCAAGCCTTTTTCCCTGCAGAAATCGTAAAGGGATCCACGCGATCCCATAGGTGTCGTACGCCGACATCTTTGGCGCGCCAGGTAGGGGAAGAAGGTTGCGTGAACGTGATCTATCGATCAGCGCACCAGTTTCTTCATCATCTTCATCGCCATGACTCCCAAGAAGAAGGGTTTTATGGCGGTTGGTCCATCCGCCTCCGGTATCCCTGAAGCTACACGGACGGGCGACGGTGTGGACACAGGCAGAGGTCATGAACTTCCATGACGTTCTGGTGATCAAAGCCAAGCGAGCGGCGTCGTTCGCAGCGGCGACGGCAACCCGCGCACCGCTAGATCTAAGGACGGAGCTGTGCTGCCTACGGGCGGCGTAGCGAACTCCAAGGATGGAAGGGCGCCTTCTAAGACACCCACACCGGCGCATGCGCTGCGGCCTTCTCAGGTCGCGCGCGATGAACAGCGCCGCGACGTTGGTGGTTCTAAGCGTCCCCATGGAAAGACTCCTCAGCATCACTCTCGAGATGCGCGGGACCAGCATGCACGCCAACATGCTGGTGGAAGCGGCGTGCGGTCGCAGGACCATGATGGAGCTCCTTCCAACACGGTTGGGAGTCAGGGCACCTCACGTTCCTCGCACCTTTCGCCGCCGCCTACACCAGCAGAAGCATTGGCGTGAGCACAGCTGCTCCTGAATTTTCCTCCTGCTACGGAGAAGCTCGAAGAATGGAGAGCTGCTATTCAGAGCCTCGTCGGCCTCGCTAACGAAGATAGGCCGCAGCAGGTGGAGCCTTCGCGGCGGCAGTCCATCAAGCCGGCCCGCACTGATGGCGAGAAGACTGGAGGCAGTACGACCACGATGCACTCTCCTCCACGGCGGCAACAGTGGTCGCTGACTCGGCGAATCGACGCCGGTGCTACCGACTCGACGACGTCTTCCGATTCGCGAACCCGTCGCGATTAACGTCAGGTTCTTTGGGAATGAAGAAAAGAAGACGCTCGGACTACCATCGAGCGGCGAAGGGAAGCGCGCTATCAATATGATAGGCACGCAGGACCCACTGTAGACAAGCATGCGCCAGGGTATTATGATGACTTACCTTATGAGGTGGGTTGTCCAGCTTTTACCCGTGAGCTGCGGCGAGTCCAGTGGCCCAATTCCCGCACGTTCAAACCGGAGGTCCCGGAGAAATACGATGGCAAGACTCACCCGTCAGAGTTCTTGAGCATCTACACCATTGCGGTGCAGGCTGCTGGGGCTCGCGACGACAAGATACTCGCCAACTACTTCCCATTGGTACTTAAGCCCAATGCCAGGTTGTGGTTGATGCACTTGCTGGAGAATTCCATTTCTTCCTGGGCAGATCTGTGTCATGAGTTTGTTGGCGCCTTTACCGGAGGTCACCAAGCTCCTGGCCAGGAAAGTGATTTGCATCTCATCCCCCAGAAAGAGGGCGAAACTTTGCGCAAGTATATACAGAGATTCAGCCGTGTACATCACAACATCCTAGACGTTCATCCTGCCGCTGTTGTTAGCGCGTTCCATCAGAACGTGCGCAACCGCAGGATGCGCGAAGAGCTGGCGATGAACAAAGTCAGGGATGTTGCCGAGCTCTATGCTCTGGCTGATAAATGTGCTCGAGCTGAAGAAGGGAGGAGATTCCCCGGCGAGGATGCCGGTGCAGGGATCGACTCTGAAGACGAAGACGCCGCCACCCCGGCAAAGAAAGGCCGACGGCGTAATAGGAAACGCAAGGGCAAGGCCGTGCTTGCCGTCGAGGGATCCGGCAACCCTGACACCACCAAGAAGGTCAAGGTTGACGGCCCCAGCAAGGAGGTTGCCGGGTGCGCTTCCTGTCAGGCCTTGGCGGCTGCCGACAAGCCGAAGGGCTCCGACAAGCAGTACTGCAAGATCCATCGCACCAAGGGCCATGATCTCCAAAACTGCCAGCAAGTTGAGCAGCTTGTCGAGAAGTAGAAAGCTGAGTATGAAAGGCGAGATAAGGAGAAGGCTCAGGATGGTGCAGAAGTGTCCGGCAAGAAACGTGGTAGCCGAGGAGGTCACCGCGGCAAGGCCAAGCAACAGAAGGAGAGGCCCGCTCGAGGCAGCGACAAGGATGGGGGGTGACGATGATAACGAGGAGGACGACGAGTCCAGTGAGCAAGAATTTCAAAGGGCTACAGACACCATGTGCGTTGACGGGGGCGCTTCGTTGCATTCTTCCTACCGCCGACTTAAATAGTGGGCGCACGAGGTCAATGCGACAGAGCCATCTGTCGATGCCCGGAAACCATTGAAGTGGTCCAACACGCCTATCATTTTTGACGCTGAGGATCACCCTGATCGCACAACTGCGGTCGGGTGTCTGCCATTGTTGGTTTCACCAACGATTCGCAACCTCAAGCTGACGAAAATGTTAGTTGACGGTGGGGCCGGTTTGAACTTGATCTCACCCGATGTGATCAAAAGGTTGCAAATTCCTGATGGGGACCTCGAGGAAACGGGCACGTTTCAGGGGGTCAATCCAGGAAGGAGCCAGCCGAAGGGTAAGATCACACTACCAGTAACATTTGGTAGTGACCTGAACTTCAGGACAGAAAAGATTGTTTTCGACGTCGCCAAGATTCCATTGCCATATAATGGGATCCTTGGTCGTCCAGCGCTGGCCAAGTTCATGGCGGCATCGCACTACGCTTATAATACATTGAAGATGCCCGGGCCGATGAGCATCATCACTATCAACCCCGACAAGAAGGATGCGCTTACCTGCACCGATCAACTTTACCGGGAGGTAGTTGCAGCATCTGCCGCCAAGGCACTTGCTCCTATCGTTGAAGCTCCCGGGGGGAAGAAGACCGGCAAGACCTCTTGCACACACTCCGGCAAGTGCACCTCCTCGGAGTGCTGCGCTCCTGTTGTTGATGTGCCAAAGAGCTCCACCGGCAAGAGCAAGAAATCCAAGGCAGCTCCACCAGAAACTAAGAAGGTGCCTGCCAAGGAGGATGGTACGAGAGGAACTTTCACCATAAGTTCCACCCTTGACTACAAATAGGAAAGCGCGCTCATTGCTTTCCTGCGGGCGAATATCGATGTGTTTGCATGGCAACCATCTGATATCCCCGGTGTTCCCAGGGAAGTAATTGAGCACCACCTTGCTGTCTGTCCTCACGCACGGCCTGTCAAGCAGAAGGTTAGGAAGCAGGCTTTGGAGCGGCAACAATTTATTGCCGAGGAAATCAAGAAGTTAGAAACGGCAGGTTTGGTTAGAGGAGTGCTCCATCCAACATGGTTGGCCAATCCAGTTGTAGTGCGCAAGGCGAATGGAAAACGGAGGCTGTGTATTGATTATACAGATATCAATAAAGCCTGTCCAAAAGATACTTTTCCCTTGCCGCGCATCGACCAGATTGTGGGCTCCACTGCCGGCTGCGATTTGCTTTCATTTCTTGATGCCTATTCAGGATATCATCACATCTTCATGGCAAAGGAAGACGAAGAGAAAACCACATTTATCACCCCATGTGGTACGTATTGCTTCTTACGTATGCCTTTCGGGTTGAAAAGTGCTGGTTCGACATTTGCAAGAGCGGTCCAGATTGGTTTTGAGCCCCAGCTACATAGAAATATGGAAGCTTATATGGATGACATAGTGGTCAAAACCAAGGATAAGGCAATGCTCATACAAGATTTAGAAGAGACATTTGCAAATCTGCGCAAGATCAACTTGAAGCTCAATCCCGAGAAGTGTGTGTTTGGCGTTCCGTCCGGCAAGCTTCTCGGGTTCTTTGTGTCTTAGCGTGGGATCGAGGCGAATCCCGACAAGATCAAGGCAATAGACCAGATTGAAGCACCAAGACGCATCAAAGATGTGCGTCGTCTTGCCGGCTGCGTTGCTGCTCTGAGTAGGTTCATCTCCAAATCTGCTGAGTGTGCCCTGCCCTTTTTCAAAATCTTGAAAAAGGCAGGTCCAATGAAGTGGACTCCGGAAGCGGAGGCAGCGCTGCAGGATTCGAAGAGGTACCTCTCCTCTCCACCAGTACTAGTCGCGCCGAAACCACAAGAGCCGTTGCTGCTATATCTAGCGGCAACGAATCAAGTGGTGAGTGCTGCGTTAGTGGTAGAGAGAGAAGTCGACGAAGAAGCAGCGACAGCGGCAAGACCGCCAAGCGACGAGCTGGGATCTTCCCCGGCAGAATCTGGTGCTGACGAAGAAGGATCTGCGCAGTCAAATGAAGCAACACATAAGAAGGAGATGGTGCAGTGCCCAGTTTATTTTGTCAGCTCCCTTCTGCAGGGGGCTAGGTCAAGGTATTCTGGCGTGCAGAAGTTGCTCTTCGGCCTCCTTATGGCCTCGAGGAAGCTGCGGCATTACTTTCAGGCACATGAGATCACCGTCGTCACTCGCTTTCCGTTGCAGCGGATTTTGCGAAATCCAGATGCAATCGGCTGGATTGTGGAGTAGGCTTTGGAACTGTCAAGTTTTGGTCTCAAGTTTGAAAGTACTTCAACCATTCAGAGCAGAGCTTTTGTGGAGTTCATTGCGGAATGGACCCCGACGCCAGACGAAGAGATTCCGGAGACAACTCTCACCGGCAAGGAAACAAGTCAAGAATGGATTATGTATTTTGATGGGGCTTTTTCGCTGCAAGGCGCCGGTGCTGGCGTGCTGCTTGTCGCACCCACCGGAGAGCACCTCAAATATGTGATTCAGATGCACTTTCCCCGGGAGAGGTCGACAAACAACACTGCAGAGTATGAAGGGCTGCTTGCCGGTCTCAGGATCGCGGCGGATCTTGGAATTAAGAAGCTCATCGTCAGGGGTGATTCGCAGCTTGTCGTCAAGCAGGTAAATAAAGATTATCAGAGTCCATTAATGGAAGCTTATGTCGATGAGGTGATGAAATTGGAAGAGCGTTTTGATGGTCTGCAAGTGGAGCACGTTCCTCGTGCGGAAAACAGCATTGCTGATGGCCTGTCAAAGTGCGCTGCCCTTAAGTTGCCTATGGAACCAGGAACTTTTGTGATCCGATTGACTCAACCATCCGTAACACCATCGATGGGACAAGAAAAAAGGAGGAAGTTGAGTTCCGGCAAGTATTTTCCGGCAGAGCTCCCAGAGGCCGCCGGCAAAGAAGTTGCCGGGAACGACACCAAACTTGTCGGTGAGCGACAGGCTAGGGCCTCAAGCTCTTGCCGTAGAGACAAACGCCCCCGCGGCACAAGACATGCCTTTAGTCCTTGCTGTCGAGCCTCAGGCTCCAGCATGGGCACATCACATTTTTCAGTTCCTTCAGACACTTTGGGACCGTCCTCAAGAACTGAGTTCTCTATATGTTATCCAAGACGATATACTACCACACATTTGGCCCGAAACCAATGGACCCTCTTGGCCTATTAATCGCCTCGATCTTTGTCCAGGAGTTGCAACTTGTTTCTGGTGTTTGTAGGATGTGTTGGCGGCCATGCTTAGCTAACCGGAGGGCTAGGCTATGACGCGGTAGATGCACCTGTGGCCCGGTGTACCAAGCGTAGTTCCATTCATCAAGGTGGGCTTGGGAACCCTGCACACATCATTTGGGGCTGTGATGGAAACTTCGGCCGGACTTCCGTTGCGGGTTTAGTTCTCAAATAGGCGATAAACCTAGACTAGAGTCTTGTGTGGTTAACGGTCGTGGTCTACACCCACGTCGGTATTCCGCTTCAAGGTTGTCGAGATACATGATGTGTATATGGAGCTAAGTGGTGGAAACATGTGTGAAGAGGTACACCCCTGCAGGGTTATAAATCTATTCGAACATGCGCGTCCGCAGATATGGACTACTTGGAAGCTTATATGATTCATAGACAACATGAAATGGATACTCTAAAATGCCCAAGATAAGTGTGAGTCCTATTGATGGCCTTCTCGTATGGAGATCGGAGAGGATCCATAGTGGTGTATTGATATGGTGAATGTGTCGACTCGTGTGCGCTCTCTCGCCTCAAAGAAAGTGCTCATAGTCATAGTACAGGTTAGCCAAGAGTCAAAGGTGGACTTTTGCAAATAAACTCCACAACCCCCTTGTTCATAATGATGCATATGTAGATAGTTTTATGTAAGTCTTTCAGAGTACCTTTGTACTCTAGGTTGCTTAATTTATGTTTTTGCAGAGTAGACGTCTGTCTCACTATTGGTTTCAATGATGTGTTCGATATTGATGCTTGGAAATCCCAGACAGAGGTCTGGCTCCTTTGGCAGGGTTATTGTAGATTTTCAGGTTCCTCCATATATTTTTAATAGATGTCTCTACCCAGACATGTTATGGTTCCGCTTGTTGCTTGTATGACCTTGTGTGTTGGGTCATCTGACCCCTGTTTGTAATATCACATGATACGTCTCCAACGTATCTATAATTTTGATTGCTCCATGCTATAATATTATCATTCTAGGATGCTTTGTGGGTGATTATTTACCAATTCATATTATTTTTGAGCACTAACCTATTAACCCAGTGCCCAGTGCCAGTTGTTGTTTTCTGCATGTTTTTGACTTTTCAGGTTTACAGTACCAAACGAAGTGCAATTGCCCCGAATTTTTTTATGATTTTTTCTAGACCAAAATAAGACTTGGAAGCTTCGGGAGGAGACCGTAGGCCGCACGAGGGAGCGAGCACAGAACAGGGCGTGCCCAGGGAGTGGTCGCACCCTGTTATGTGCTGGACCCCTCGGGCGTCCCCCGACGCCCCTCTCTGGCCAATAAATTCTAATAAATCCCCAAAACCCTAGAGATCCTCCCGAAACACTTTTTCCGCCACCGCAAGTCTATGTTCTTCTGTGTGCCCATCTGGAGCCCTGTTTCGATGCCCTGCTGGAGGGGGGATCGATCACGAAGGGCCTCTACATCAACCTTGCTCCTCCCATGGTGATGTGTGAGTAGTTCCCGACAGACCTACAGGTCCGTAGTTAGTACCTAGATGGGTCTCTCTCTCTCTCTTGATCTTCAATACAAAGTTCACCACATCTTCACGGTGATCTATTTGATGTAATCACTTCGTGCGGTGTGTTTGTTGGCATCCGAATAATTGTGGGTTTATGTTCATATTATTCATGAAAAAGATTTGAGTCTTCTCTGATTTCTATTATGATTCTTATTTTCATTATTATTATAGCTTCTTAAATCTCTCTGATCTGTTGAAATAGGTTGGCCAACTAGATTGATATTTCTTCAGTGAGAGGGGTGCATTGTAGTGGGTTCAATCTGGCGATGCTCTATATCCTAGTGATAGAAGGGGACAAGACACGTCTTTGTATTATTGCCACTAAGGATAAAACGATGGGGTTAATTCATATTGATTGGGTTTTCTTTGGCTACATCATGTCATCGTTCTCCAAGCATTACTCTGTGTGTCATGAACTTAATACTTAGAGAGGCAAGCATAGAAGCACTCTCGACGTGGAGTAATAGTAATAGGTGCAGGCAGGATTCAACCTATTTGCTTATGGACGTGATTCTTATATACACATGATCATTTCAGTCAATAAATAATGCATAACTATGCACTTTTCTATCAATTGCCCAATAGTAATTTCTTTACCCACCGTATACCTACTACATGAGAGATGCCACTACAGAACACTACGACCCCGGGTCTATTCACTTATATATTTACAAAAGCTTTCAATACCTTGCTGCCATTTCTTATATTTTATTTTATTTTGCAATTTACTTTATTCAACTATCATCTACACACTTCATTTCCTTGAGAATAATGAGTCCAAGGGGATTGACAACCATCTTGCCCGCGTTGGGTGCAATTGTTTGCTTCTTTGTGTGCAGACATCGAAGACGGGGGTTGTGTGCTACTCCTATTGGTTCGATAAACCTTGGTGCCCACTGAGGGAAATACTTATCTATATTTTGCTGCATCACCCGTTCATGTTCACGGAAAACCCAACGCAAATCACAATTATCATCACACTATGTTGGCTCTTATGAGTCTTTAATAAATACTTTGAGCCGTAGAGTTATGTTGTGATGCCATGTTATGTCTACACATATCGTGCATATTGCGTGTATGTTTTGAAATGCATTGTATGTGTGGGATTCAACACCTAATTGTATGCCTATGGTAGCCTTCTATATAGGGAAATGCCTCTTTGTGCTTCCACTGAGTCCTGGTAGCTTGCTACTGCTCCGGACACATTGATTGACCGACATGTATCCTTCTTTCTGATGTGTCTGTCCCTACGGGGAAATGTCACGCGGTGTAATGGAGTCCGTGTAGCTTGCTACGACTCGTCTACACACGTTGATGACTGACACCTGCATTGTTGGGTTATGTATGCATGTTCCTGTACGAGTGTGCCACTTGGGTCTATAACTAGTCATGTCGACCCAGGTTCTCTGACATATGATTGCTAGCGTCATATTCATATACGTGAGCCAAAAGGCGCAAACGGTCCCGGACAAGGTAAGGTGGCTGCCATGGAGCTTTCCATGCGTGAGGCCGCAAAGTGATATGATGTGTTACATGCTAGATTCGTATGGCGTAGGATCGGGGTCCCGACAAGATCTATGAAGGAACATTTGGAACATTTACCTGTTGGTTTATTGCTCTACATGATGCACGTTTGTCTAGTAATATTGGGAAGTACACCTTTTGCACCAACCGAGTATCTTTTCTTGTCTATGTTGTTACTCCACAGGGAATTGAAGTTGATAAATCCAAGATTGAACCAATTGAGAGTTGGCCACAGCCTAAAACATTCACACAAGTGAGGAGTTTTCTTGGCGTTGCTTGTTTCCATAGGCATTTTGTGAGGGATTTCAGCACCATTAATCCACCACTCAATGAAATTATAAAGAAGGATGTGATGTTTGTTTTGGGCTACCACACAGGAATAAGTCTTCACGGGGTTGAAAGATAAGTTAACACATGCTGCTTTACTCCAACTTCTTTATTTTAGTAAGACTTTTGAGCTTGAATGTGATGCTAGTGGAATTGGATTAGGAGGTGTTTTATTACAAGATGGTAAACCTATTGCATAGTTTTGTGAAAATTTGAGTATGCATAGTCTGAACTATTCTACTTATGATAAGGAATTGTATGTTCTTGTTCGGACTTTGGAAACATGGCAACATTATTTATGGCCCAAAGAATTTGTTATACATTCTAATCATTAGTTTATGAAAAACATTAAAGGTCGAGCAAAACTCAACTGTAGACATGCTAAATGGCTTGAATTCTATTTTCCCTTATGTCATTAAAGACAAGAAGGATAAAGAAAATGTTATTGCTGATGCATTGTCTCGTCATTATACTATGCTTTCACAACTTGACTTTAAAATATTTGGTTTGGAAACCATCAAAGATCATTATGTGCATGATGCTGCATTTAAAGAGGTAATGCAAAATTGTAGAGAAGGGAGAACATGGAACAAGTTCGTCATTAATGATGGATTTGTGTTTCGTGCTAACAAGATGTGCATTCCATCTAGCTATGTTCATATTTTGTTATTCCAGGAGGCGCATGGAGGAGGATTAATGGGACCCTTCGGCGTGAAGAAGATGGACATACTTGCTACACATTTCTTTTGGCCAACTATGAGATAGGATGTTGAGTATTTTGTTGCTCACTGCACTACATGTCAAAAAGCTAAGTCACGACTCCTCATGGTCTATATATGCCTTCGCATGTACCTAGTGTTCCATGGGAGGACATTTCTATGGATTTTTTTAGGTTTACCTCAAACAAAGAAGGGGAGGGATAGCACATGTGTTGTCATGGATAGATTTTCGAAAATGGCACACTTTATACCATGTCATAATAGTGATGATGCTGCTAATGTTGCTGATTTGCTCTTTCGTGAAATTATTCGCTTGCATGGTGTTCTAAGACAGTTGTATTAGATCATGATACTAAATTTCTAGCCGCTTTTGGAGATGTGTATGGGCTAAGTTGGGGAATAAACTGCTTTTTAGTACTACATGTCATCCCCAAACTGATGGACAAACTGAAGTAGTCAATAGAACATTGTCTACTATGCCTAGGGCTATTTTGAAGAATAACCCCAAAATGTGGGAAGAATGCTTGCTTCATATTGAATTTGCTTATAATCGTTCGCTGCATTCTACTACTAAGGTGTGCCCTTTTTAAGTTGTGTACGGTTGCCTACCTCGTGCACATATTGATTTGTTGCCTCTTCCATCTTCGGAGAAGGTTAATTTTGATGCTAAACAACGTGTTGAATTGATCCTAAAAATGCATGAGTTAACTAAGGAAAAAAATTGAGCGTATAAATGCTAAATATAAACTTGCTGGAGATAATGGTAGAAAACATGTTTTCTTTGCATCTCGAGATCTTGTTTGGTTACATTTGCATAAGGATAGGTTTCCTGATTTGTGCAAGTCAAAGCTAATGCCACATGTGGATGGTCCTTTTAAGGTGTTTGAAAAATAAATGATACTTCATATAAACTTGAGCTGCCTATAGATTTTGGGGGTAGTCCCACTTTTAACATTGCAGATTTGAAGCCTTATTTGGCTGGGGAAGATGAGATTCTGTCGAGGATGACTTTGTCGGGCCACTGGGACAGGGGTTACCCCGGCCCGTCTGCCTGAGGCCCATGTCACGACGTGGGGCCTTGGCCCAGGGTAACCTTCCCAAACACTTCACGAGGAAGGGTTTCATGGGGCCCCCACTTCATGAGGCTGCCTACCGGAGGCGCCCCCGTCGGCCCCCGGAGGAGGCCCCGGGAGGCCGCCCCTAGCAGTGCCCTCATGAAATGCAGGCCCTCAGCGGCCTGCAGGGGCGCGCGGCCTGACCCGTCCCAAGGGTAATACACGCCCCGCCCAACGTCATCTGAGGTCGCGACAGGAAGACCTTTCCTCTTTGGTGCTAAGGGAGCAGGTGCAGCCCGTCGGTTCCCAAAGAGGCTCCTAAAGGTTTCTCGTTTGGTGTTAGAAGGACAAAGTTGGCGGCTCGCTAGGAAGGAGGTCATCCCCGAGCCCACCAGCGCATCATGGTGGGAAGCTTTGGCAGGCAGAGACCACTTTTGTCAGGATGGGATGAGTTCCTGTCCTCTTTCAAAACCGGCCGTTGTGGTAACCCTTCCCACCGAGAGTTTTTGGGGGAAGAGGGCCGGCACCTGGTACAAAGGGGAGGGGCAAAAATTGTAGAGGACACATTTGTCAAGAGAGGTTCGAACTCTGGGGTGCACTGGCTCTTCAACCTTGCTCACTCTCCCTATCATATGGCGATGCTCCGGCGTGCTTGAGCTTGGGGGGAAGGAACGGTGAAAACACGATCTACCCAGGTTCGGGCCACCTCGCGGTGTAAAACCCTACTCCTGCTTGTCTGAATTGCATAGTCATAGCAAGGGAATACAATGTGTCCTTCTACATTTGCCGGCTCCCCCTTCATATACTGGCCTCGGTCCTCTTCCCCCAAAACACCCGGTGGGAAGGGTTACCACAACGACCGATTTTGAGGGGAGACAGGACTGCGGCCTATCCTGACTAAAGTAGTCTTCGTCTGCAAAAGCCGCCGGCCGTGACGCATCGGTCGGCTTGGGGATGACCTCCGTCCTGGCGAGCCCCGGCCCCGGTCTTCTTTCACCAAAGAGGAAACCTTTACAGGGTCACTTTTAGGGCCGGTGTCTGGCATTGCTTCCTTAGCACGGGAAGGGAAAACTCCCCATCCGTGCCTACTGGCCCGACACCAGGTACCGCCTGGTATGGCACACGACGCCCACGTGGAGCCCCCAAGAGGCAGCTCCAGGAGGTGGCCTCCCGAGAGCATCCCCGCGAGGCCCCGGAAGGCGCCCCTAGCCAGAGGCCTCGAGAAGCGGGGGCTCCCGTGAAATCCCCTCCCGCGGTGTCCAAACCCGGGTCGTACTAGGCCCGGATCACGCGTCATGGCATGTGCCCCAGGCAGACGGGCCTGGGTACCCCCAGTCCTAGTGGCCCGACAGTAGCCCCCGGGCCCGCAGCGTGCACGATCCCGCCCGTTAGAGGTGGCGAAGCGAAGCGGGCCTGATACGTCTCCAACGTATCTACTTTTCCAAACACTTTTGCTCTTTTTTTGACCTGTAATTTGCATGATTTGAATGAAACTAACCAGGACTGACTCTGTTTTTAGCAGAACTACCTTGGTGTTATTTTTGTGCAGAAATAAAAGTTCTCGGAATCGGACGATACTTTTTGTGAATTATTTTTGAGAATTATAATGAATTATGGAGCGAAGACCTGCCGGAGGGGGTGTGCCAGGGGGCCACCACACATCAGGGCGCCCCCCTAGGCCGCGCCCTGATGGCTTGTGGGGCCCTCGTGGCTCCTTCGACCCTAATTCCAGTCCTATAAAATCACATCTACGGAGAGAAAAATCAGAGAGAAGTTTTCATCGCGTTTCAAGAGACAGAGCCGCCGCCACCTCCTGTTCTTCCTCGAGAGGGCTGATCTAGAGCCTGTTCTGGGCTCCAGTGAGGGGAAATCGTCGCCGTAGCCATCACCAACCCTTGTCCATCAACACCGCCATGATGCTCACCATTGGGAGTGAGTAATTCCTTTGTAGGCTTGCCAGACGGTTATGGGATTGGATGAGATTGATCATGTAATCGAGTTAAGTTTGATAGGGCTTGATCCCAAGTGTCTACTATGTTCTGAGATTGATGTTGCTATGACTTTGCTATGCTTAATGCTTGTCACTAGGGCCCGAGTGCCATGATTTCAGATCCGAACATATTATGTTTTCACAAATATAAGATTGATTTGGATCCTATATTGCAAGTTGTATGCACCTATTACATGTCTTGATCCGCATACCCCAAGGTGACAATAATTGAAATTCTTTCCGTTGATTGCGTAGTTTGAGGAGTTCATGTATTCACCATGTGTTAATGCTCTATTCCGGTTCTCTATTAAAAGGAGGCCTTATTATCCCAAGTTTCCAATAGGACCCCGCTGCCACGAGAGGGTAGGACAAAAGATGTCAAGCAAGTTCTTATCGCAAGCACGCATGACTATATACGGAATACATGCCTACATTATATTGATGAATTTGAGCTAGTTCTGTGCGCCCTAGTGTGTAACTGTTATATGATCAATGTCATCTAAATCATTATCTATGACCGATCCACGTGTCTATGCTTTACATATACTGAATCTTGCTACGTTACTATTGCTACTGCTATTGTCACAACTGCTACAATATTGCTGCTATCATTACTACTGTTACTTTTGCTACTACTATTTGCCGTGCTACTAAACCTTTGTTGCAGAGAGATATCCGAGGTGCGGTTGAACTGACAACTCAACTGTCAAGGCCAATAAATATTGTTGGGCTCCCCTTGTGTCGTATTAGTAAATTAGGGTGAAATAATACCCACGAAGACTGTCGCGATCCCCTATACTTGTGGGTTATCAAGATCTTTCTCCGCCGCCGTTGCCGGGGATCATAGCTCTAATTATTGTGTTAACTAGAGAATATCCAATTGCTACTATGAAGAATCTGACAGATGATCGAACTAAGATTGTCCCCTCTTGCACGAGAGGTGGTAAGGAACTGCCATTTAGCTCTGCTTTTGATTCACCTACTATTTTGAATCAGCTTGTTACACCACCACCTGTTGATCGTCCTGATATGTCACATGAAATTGATGATGCTACCTCTGAAATTAATGATGATATTATTGCTACACATGTTGAAACTGAAAATGTGCCACTGAATGAATTACTTGATGCTCTTCTTGCTAAAGCTAGAGAACTTGAAAATGCTGAAACTGATGAGGACTTTGAATCACATGTTACACCTCACTCTCCTATTAGATATGAATTGCCTCATGTGCCTGAAGGTTATGTCATGGATAAGGAAACAGCTAGTGATTTCTTTGCTTGTGAAAATAGAGACGATTTGAAAAAACTACATTGCAAACTGAAAGAAAAAACTATGATGGCGAAAATGAAATATGATCCTAAATTTGCTAATTCTCCAATATTTGTTACTGATAAGGATTATGAATTCTCTT
Source organism: Elymus sibiricus (assembly GCA_039707655.1). Classification (NCBI taxonomy): domain Eukaryota; kingdom Viridiplantae; phylum Streptophyta; class Magnoliopsida; order Poales; family Poaceae; genus Elymus; species Elymus sibiricus. The sequence continues at coordinate 209,813,890 of CM077665.1, read as the reverse complement.
TTGACCCTGAGTTAATTCCTATAGTAGAATTTGATCCTTTCCATGGTTATGAAAATGAAACTGTTGTTGAACACCTTATGAAACTAAATGATATTACTGCTCTGTTTACCAATGATGAAAAGCTACGCTACTATTATATCCTTAAGCTTTTTTCCTTTGTCGTTACAAGGCGAGGCTAAGGAATGGTTCCTTTCTCTTGCTCCTGGTTGTATGCATAGTCCCCAGGATATGCTCCACTATTTTTCTGCAAAATATTTTCTTGCTCATAAGAAACAAGCTGCCTTACAGGAAATATTTAACTTCGTGCAAATTGAAGAAGAGAATCTCCCTCAATCTTGGGGGAGGCTTCTCCGGTTACTTAGAGCTTTGCCTGATTGTCCTCTTAAGAAAAATGAAATTCTCGACATATTTTATAATAGACTAACCGATGCTTCTAGGGACTTCCTAGATAGTTGTGCTGGTTGTGTTTTCAGGGAAAGAACTGTTGGTCAAGATGAAGAATTATTGAATAACATATTGCAAAATGCCGATGATTGGACACTTCCCGAGCCACCTCCGGAACCTATTCAAAAGAAGAGAAGTATTCTATTCCTCAACCCCGAAGATATGCAAGAAGCAAAAAAGATCTACGAAGGAGAAAGGTATTAAAATTGAGGATATAAAGAAAATACCACCTATTGAAAAAATATATGGACTTGATAACGCGACACAGGTAGTAGAGGTAAACTCTCTCCGCTCCTATACTGAAAATGATATACCTTACAATAAGACTCCTGAACAATGCATCGATGAATATGATAATTATATTGTTAAGCAAGAACACTTCAACAACTATGTTAAAGATCAATTGAGACGTAATGCGATGATGATAGATCGCTTAAATGACTTGATGTTTAGAATTGCTAATGATATAAAAGGTCTAGGTAAACATGCTTCTATGGTTCACACTCAACTAGACCAAGTAGCTAAGTCACAAAATGATATGCTTGCTGAAATAAATAATAATATGAATGATCATGTTGTTAGAGTAATGACTAGGGGAGGTCGTATGACCCAAGAACCTCTCTACCCAGAAGGTCATCCTAAAAGAATAGAACAGGATTCCGAGAGATTTAATGATGATGCACCTAGCTCCTCTAATAGAATAAAGAAGTAGAAAAAGGATACGAACTTGCATGCTTCTACTGAACCTGTTTTAGAAACACATACTTAGAAACAAAATGATGTTTCTATTTCTGATGCCGAGACACAATCTGGTAGTGAACATGCACCTAGTGATAATGAAAAGGGAGATGAAAGTGATGATGTGCATGTAGATGTTCCACTAGATATTAATAAAGAAAATGATGATGATGTAGAAATGGAACCTGCTGAGGATCTTGATAACCCACCTCCTAAAAATAAACGATATGATAAGAGAGACTTTGTTGCTAGAAAACATGGAAGGGAAAGAGAGCCATGGGTTCGAAAACCCATGCCATTCCCTCGTAAGCCTTCTAAGAATAAGGATAATGAACATTTTGAATGCTTTGCTGAAATGATTAGACCCGTCTTTTTGCGTACTCGTTTGACCGATATATTGAAAATGCCTCTGTATGCTAAGTATATGAAGGATATTATTACCAACAAAAGAAAATAGGTGAAACTGAAATTGCTACTATGCTTGCTAATTTTTCTTTTGATGGAGGAGTACCCAAGAAGTTAGGAGATCCTGGCATACCCACAATACCTTGCTCTATTAAAAGAAATTATGTTAAAACCGCTTTATGTGATATAGGAGCCGGTGTTAGTGTTATGCCTTTCTCCCTTTATAAAAGACTTGATTTGAGTAAGCTTACACCTACTGAGATATCTTTGCAAATGGATGATAAGTTCACTGCTTTACCTATTGGAATTTGTGAGGATGTTCCCATTGTGGTTGCAAATGTTACTATCTTGACAGACTTTGTTATTCTTGGTATGCCCGAGGACGACACTATGTCGATCATCCTTGGTAGACCATTCTTAAATACTGCAGGGGCTGTTATTGATTGCAATAAAAGCAAGGTTACCTTTCATGTCAATGGCAAACAACATACCATGCATTTTCCGAAGAAGCAAACTTTGGTTAATAATATTAATGTCACTGAGCCTACTCCCACAGTTATCATTGGAAGCTTTGCAATTCCTCTACCTACTGTCAAAAAGAGATACTATAATCTTATTGTTGGGGATATGCAAATCCCCATTGAGGTAACCTAGTGACATACGAGAGTTCTTCGGTTTCATGTTAACCAGAAGCGGTTGTTAATAAGACTTGATCAACCTTATTAATGAATCCTTTCCCGAGGGTATGTGATTGATGAATTTAGTATTCACAACTCTCTGTGTCAAAAGTTTATCCTCTGTTATTTTCGGTTTTAATAAAATAAATTAGCATGGTTTTCCGTTTTTTCAGTTTTCCCGTGCATAGAAAAAATGCCCAAAAAATAAAAAGTCTCTTAATGCCATAAAATTTTAACATAATTTTTTCTAGAATAAATGAAAAATATTGGCATAAAAATAACAACAGGGAGCTGCACCTGTGTGGTACCACACATCAGGGCGCCCCCTAGGTCGCGCCCTGATGGCTTGTGGGGCCCACAGGGGGGCCTTCCTTATCCCTTTGTCCCACACTCTCTCCTACCTCTAGCAAAAAAATTCTAGCCATCTCTCTCCCGTGTTCTTCACCCCGAAATGAAATTTTCGATCTCTTTGCTCGGAACTCCGTTTCCGATATTGTTTTGAGGAATTGCTCCTTGGTATGTGACTCCTCCATTCCTCCAATTAGTTTTTGTTTTAGTGGTTTATATTTTGCATAATGTGATGCACTTGGTGCTACAGAAAATGATCTTGCATGTTGAATTCTTTGAGTTCTAAGTAGTAGGAATGCTTGATATTGCCTCTAGGAACCCATATGAGTAGCTGCTATCAATCTTGCAAAGATTTATTAATATATATTTGTGGCTCAAAAATTTCAGAAATTTGTGCTTAGGGAAATGAATTTCTTGAAGAAATGTTCCTCACGACGGAGCCCCAAGGGAGTTGCTAGGAGAACTCCAGACCAAGATATCAACCTTATTCGCAACGCGGAGGTTAGGCCGTGCGAATGGCCACATACACCCTTCATGAGCGAAGCGGGTTTTTATGAAGAGCTCACGCAATTCATCGCAAATGCCGGGCTGACCAACTTCCTCGAAGATGAGTGTGACCAATACTATCTCCTTACCAATTCCTTAGTGGAAAACTTTTTCTTTGAGAATACGCCCGGTGCTCCCATAGTGCACTTCGATCTTTATGCCACCAGTTATGAATTGCCTTTACAAGAATTTTGTGAAATATGTTTGCTTCCTTCTTACGGGGGAATGCGTGAACCTAAACCTGAGGAGGTTGAGGATTTCCTCCAAACCTTAACTGTGGGAGAAACTAGGGGCGTCTCACGTGCTAGAGCTACTAATCTGCATTTTCCTTCCGTGCACTACTTTTCTCTATTCATAGGAAAATGCATAACTGCTATGGAACAGGGTGGTGGCCTCAGTGCCTCCACCATGGCTATTCTATGCCATGCATTTTATGGTGATAATTCTTGCAACATAAGAGCTATTGTTGCACGACGATTAAACATTAACCGAAACAAAGGCAAGATTCACGGTGGTATTTACGCCACGCGCTTGGCAACTCGGTTTGAACTAGCTATATGCCCTACTGATTATTTGTTGCCTAAGGTTTATCTTGATCATCAATCCATGGTGGAACACAAATTTCTTGAGAAACCACAAACACCGCACCATATTCGCTACAACCTAGTGTTTAGCGAGAAAACTTGCGATATTATTCCTTTGCCTGCACCTTCTTTGTTTAACTATCATGCCAGGCATAGATACAAAATAATGCCAGAAGATATAATTGCTTACCGAAATGAGCTGGCTACTGCCGAGGCCGAGGCCCAGGCATGGGATGCTTAGGAACCCCAGCAGAAACATTTTCCCGGACCTGAGGGCTATTATCAGTAGTGATCACCAAGTTAGGCAACTGCCTAAGCTTGGGGGAGTACGTATTTCTCACCGACATTACATTCATGTTCACGCACTTCATATAAATTGTCGGTGTTCATATTCTTTCATTGTATATCCATGTTAGATTTATTTTTCCGCTTTCTTCTTAGGTGTTTGAAAAACGTTGGAAAACCCAAAAAGATTTCCTTTGCATGTTGGGAGCTTTCCCGTGTAAATAGTTTTTCTCGTTCTTGTTTTCCCTTATTTTATTTGTTTTCTTGAGAAAAACAAAAACTCCAAAAATATTTCAGTGTGTTTATTTGAATTTCTTTTCTTTTTGTTGAGTTCTTGAAAGGAGAAGAGAACGATGAAAATGTTTAGTGGCTCTTATATGCTTTATTGTTTACCTAACATAGAGACAATATTACCTTGTCTTCTCCTTTGTCCAAACTGCCTTGCGGATTTGAGCTTAGTCCACGGTATTCTTGCACTATTATTATTATCACATCATTCAGTCATGCAAGTGAAAGCCAATAATGAAGATATTTGACGAAGTGATTGTGGCAAGGGAAGCTGTTATGAACTCTTCTTGTTTTCTATTTTTGTAAATATGTTTAGCTCGTTCGATCCCGATTCAGTATATTATGAGTGAACATGTTCATGATGACAATTAGAGATTATAGCTTCTCATGCCATGCTTAAATAGCTAGTAGTGAATAATGATTTATCTTATAGATCAACATGCATTAAAATGGTTATGATGTGGTATGGTAGTATGGTAATTCCCTCTGAGAAATTCAAGCGGCTTGACTTGGCCCATGTGCAAACATGTTGTTGATTCAAAACCAACGCAGCCTTCATGATGTTTAAATTCAGAGTGTTCATATCCTACTCATGCTATGTTCAATGTTAATTATTCGCAATGCATGCCTATGACTGTTTTCGCTCTCTAGCTGGCCGCTTCCCAACCTATTGCTAGCCTTCACCTGTACTAAGCAGAAATGCTGCTTGTGCATCCAAAACCTTTAAACCAAGTTATTCCACATGAGTCCACCATACGTACCTATATGCGTTATTACCCTGCCGTTCTAAGTAAAATATGCATGTGCCATCTCTAAACATTCAAACAAACATCTATTTTGTGCACGCATCTCGCTCATGGAGCGACGATGCGGTTTTATTTTCCATGCTACATGAGTTATTCTTAGGACTTTCGTTTATTCACCATCATTGCACGAGAGAGGCTGGTAAAAGGATGCCCAGTCCTGTATAATCAAAAACTAATTAAACAAAACTCCTTGGGACAGTTGACATTTTGGCATGCATCCGTGGATTCGGTCAGCCATGGTTTGTGTATGGATCAGCCTATGCGAAACCGAACCAAAAACCAAAAACCGAATGAAAAAAACCAAACCGAAACCAAAATCTCGGTTTTTCAGTTTATGGTTACGGTTTTAGTTTGTAAAATAGCAAACCATATGCACTTCGGTTTTTTCGGTTTAAAACCGAAATAACTCGGTTAAACCGAACAAAACTAAAAAAGGACAACTTCTGTCATACTCGCACTAGAGAGTACAGAGAAAAACTAGTATGCAATGCACTTCAAACATGTGAGTCTGAAGTGTGGAAGGCCACCTGCTAGATTTATACTAGTGTCGTTCCTTTGTTTCCTCCTAGCTACATGAGGTGGTACTAAACTAGTGCGTGTGAATTGGATGCACCAGCGCCAGCGCCCTTGCCATACATAGTTACATGGGCCAATGGATCAGCATGTATTGCCGTATTGGGTTGTGATGCTAGAAACATGTGTGCGTGTCCGTGAAATAAAAGATCAAAACTTCTCCTAAAAAAGTGAGTGTCTTACTTCTCCTAAAAAAGGTGAGTGTCTCGCCAGGTTTATGCAACTAACACAAAGGAGAGTGTAAAAAAATACATGGACAAACGTGCACTACTTTATGTTGGTTAAATAAAAATGAAAATAAAAGAGCAGTGTCAAACGTTCAGGAAGTTACATGGTGGAGTGTGGCTTCAGCCTTCGAGGCTCTCGGTACTGGACCTCGAGGCTGCAATATTTAGTTGTTTTGAGCAAATTACATGTGTGCGTCATTCCGTCATGTACTAAATTTATTTCTTCATGTGATCAAACCATGTGTTGTTCGAAAGTTCGCTTCAACTTTGGTTATTTTGGTTATTACCGAAACCGAACCGAAAATAAATGGTTATTACCGAAACTGAACCGTATCTATGTATAAAACCGTATAAACCAAAGTACAAAAACCGTATAAACCAAAAACCGTATAAACCGAACCGAATCAAACCGAAAAAACCGAACACACACCCTGATGTATGGATGGTGGATAGGAGTAAACTTTACTATTCTGTTTGGGAACCGCCAATAATGAGTTTAGCATGGAAGATATTGAAAACCTTTGTCGTAACGTTGACAATAAAAGTGCACCACTCAAAACCATATTCAAACTCTGTTTTAAAACATGAGATCTTGCACCTCTGCAAATCAATGCTTCCCTCTGCAAAGGGCCAATCTATTTATTTTTATATTGTGTCATCATCCTCTTACTAAAAGCACCAGACCGGAGAGCACTATTGTCATTTTTATTCATTGAGTCTAGCTAATGTTGGATACGAGCATGATTGGATCGTTTCTACTCTGAATTATAATGTTTAGTCTCTACTTGAACCATAGAGGTGCTCTGCATTTATGTTTTGCGGTCTCAAAAAGGGCTAGCGAAATACCATCACACCATATTATATCATGATCATTTTGATAAGTGTTAGCATGTGAGATATCTTATTATTTACTTGCTAGTTGGTTATGCATTGCCATGAGTTGATATGATGGCTAATTGTTATCATGTATGTGGTCATTTATGATTTATGCTGAAAACTTGAACACTAGCTAAGCATGTGTATAACAACGAGAACAAAAGTTTGTAAAAGTTTTCTTTATCACTTTCAGTTTGTCAACTGAATTGCTTGAGGACAAGCAATGAGTTAAGTTTGGGGGAGTTGATACGTCTCCAACGTATCTACTTTTCCAAACACTTTTGCTCTGGTTTTGACCTCTAATTTGCATGATTTGAATGAAACTAACCCGGACTGACGCTGTTTTCAGTAGAACTACCTTGGTGTTATTTTTGTGCAGAAATAAAAGTTCTCGGAATCGGACGAAACTTTTTGTGAATTATTTTTGAGAATTATAATGAATTATGGAGCGAAGACCTGTCGGAGGGGAGTGTGCCAGGGGGCCACCAAACATCAGGGTGCGACCCCCCTAGGTCGCGCCCTGATGGCTTGTGGGGCCCTCGTGGCTCCTCCAACCCTAATTCCAGTCCTATAAAATCACATCTGTGGAGAGAAAAAATCAGAGAGAAGTTTTCATCGCGTTTCACGAGACGGAGCCGGCGTCACCTCCTCTTCTTCCCCGGGAGGGTTGATCTGGTGCCTATTTTGGGCTCCGGAGAGGGGAAATCGTCGCCGTCGTCATCACCAACCCTTCTCCATCAACATCACCATGATGCTCACCACCGGGAGTGAGTAATTCTTTTGTAGGCTTGCTGGATGGTGGTGGGATTGGATGAGATTGATCATGTAATCGAATTAAGTTTGATATGGCTTGATCCCTAGTGTCCACTATGTTCTGAGATTGATGTTGTTATGACTTTGCTATGCTTAATGCTTGTCACTAGGGCCCGAGTGCCATGATTTCAGATCTCACTACTAGGAGAAAGCCTATAGATAGGATTTTAGCAGTAGTGCCTAAAAGAGGGAAAGCGCTATTGATAAGTAGTAGTAGCGCGGGAAACCTACCAGCGCTACAAGTAGATTAGTAGCTGTAGCGCGGGCTACCGAACAAGCGCTACTGATAAGTGGTCCCATTGTCAGTGCCGGTGGCTACCTGTAGTTGTAGCGGCTGTCCAAAACCGGCGCTACTACTACTGCAGTAGCAGTAGCGTGTGTCTGTGGACCACCGCTACCGCTATGGCTATACGTTGCCAGCAGGTGGGCCCCGATTATCAGCAGCGCTGGGTTTTCGACCAGCGCTACTGCTATGATGCTTAGCAGTAGCGGATTTCTGTTCCAGCGCTACTGCTTCTCGTCGCACCCACCTACCACCCTCCCCACCGTCTCCCTCTCTCCCCATTCGATCCCCTCTCCCTCTCCCCCGACCGCCGCCGTCGCCATCGCCTCTCGACGCCACCACCGTCGTGCCCCCTCCCTCGCCGTCTCCCCCCACCGCCGCCGTCGCCATCGCCTCTCGACGCCGCCACCGTCGCGCCCCCTCCCTCGCCGTCTCCTACCCCCGAGCCCCGACCCGACCGCAGGTAGCCCCTACTCCCTCCTTCCTCCATCTTCCCTCTCCCCTCACTCCCTTCATCCCCCTCTCGCATCCGGCCGTTTTGTAATATTAGGGGGGTTAGGTTGATTCTAGGGTTAATTAGGTTGATTCTAGGGTTAGGTTGATTTTAGGGTTAATTAGGTTGATTCTAGGGTTAGGTTTGTTAGCTAAATTAGTTTATAGCAAAATATGAATGTGCCCAAGTGCCCAAGTACTTTGAATTGTTAGATAACTGTGCCCAAGTGCCCTATATAATTGTGCCCAAGTGCCCTATTAGACAGAAATTTAGCTAGGTTTCAAATTAGGACAGAAATTTAGGTAGGCTGAATTTAGTTTCAAATATTGTGAAGAAAAACCTTATTGCATTTTCTTCAAGTTCTATATTTTTCTTACTGTTATATGCAAATGATCCGAGTGGCCTATGTTTCGCCGGAATGTTGATTCATTTCCATTCCGGTGAATTTCAGGCGCTCGATATGTCCACTTTTTAGCAAAGGTCATGTCGAAATTTTGGCATGACTTGTTCTAGAAAGTAGGCATATCGAGTGCCGGGATTTGCTGGGAAACGGCATTCCGGAAAACCGAGTCAAAAATGAGTCTAAAATGAGTTTAAGAAATTAAGCATTTCTAAAATAGCAAAACATTAAACGATAAGAAAATGTTCTCATAGGAATTTGTCTCGACGTCGACGATGCCTGGCCCGCACCCTCATCGTCGTCGAGTCGGCGGCGACATCATGCTTGAGAGGCGCAATGTCCGGGACTGGGCTCCGCCGGGCTGGCACTGGGAGGTGCTACCTTCCCGGGCTCGGAGCTTGGTGAGGAATCCTGGTCTCGTCGTCGACCCGGAGCTTCTTTGGTAGCGGTCGCGTGGGCCACTTTCGGTGCAGAGGGAGCGGGCCCCCCCGGAGGTGGTACGTCGCCGTGTCAGGGAGGAGGACGAGCACGTCCGTCGCTACATGGCGGCGTTGGACGCCAGGTTCTCCAATACCTGGCAGGTTCTTCAGGGATCTCACCTGAGTTATGATCCTGTGATGGTTCCTTATCTTTGGGTGTCCACCGCCAGCGACTCAAAGACTGCTAGTGAACCGAGTTCACCGTCCTCCACTTTGGATTCTAGGATATTCGATCTGTATTAGTGATCTTATATGATAATATTCGAGATGTACTAGTTAATATTTGATGATGCATTAACTGGATTATTTGAGATGATGTATTAGTGATATTATATTCGAGTTCATTATAAATGTATTAGTGATATTATATTCGAGTTCATTATAAATGTATTAGTGATATTATATTGGTATAATGCGTGTGTGACTTTCGGTCTATCGTTGCTCCTTGTGTGACTTTCATGTGTGTTAATCCCGACTGTTGTCGTGCGGGGCGCTTCTTCCTCTTCTCTTCTTGCGATATATACCTCGGTGTAATGCGCAAGGAGAGGAGAGGAAGTGCGTCCATCACCGACGGTCAAACTATTAGTGTGAGAGAGTGTCCACCAACATATATACACCACCATATCAGTGTGACAGAGTGCGCACCAACACACCATAAGATATGAGAGTTATTTAAGCTAAGCCTCGATGGACCGAAAGTCAACCGATATTGGATTAGGTCTATTTGGACATGTGTGTATGTTATTGCTCAATATGTCCTACATTAGCAATGGTCATGCCATAATTTTTGAATCATGAACACAGGAAATGTCGTCGTCTGATGACGACGATAGGATCCAAGCGTGTGAACTCTGCGGCGAAGATAAGGGTCTTTGCGACCAGCCTGGGCTGCGAGACGGCAGGTTCTTCACCATGAAGCTTTACGAGGACTTCGATATTTCTACGGTACGCAACTATGACAACTATTTTTTCATAATTAAGCATGACTTCTGTTTCTTTGCTTCAACGTGTAATTTCTGTTTTATACAATTCGACTCGTTCATCCCCTGTCATGCAAGACGGTATTTCTTGGAGAGGCTCGGTTTCGAAGAGCACGAGAGTTTCGAGACGAGGAGAGCCAACCTGAGGACTAAACATGGTCACACATTTCTAGTCAAAGTAATGAATGCAGTTAATAACACAGAATTAGGGTGCTCAAATTGGGAAGCTCTTTGCAAGGCATATGGATTTCAGGAGGATATGGAAATAACCTTCGATCTTTGTCCTGAGGATCATATTGAAGGTAACATCGACATTTGGGTGGATGTCGATATGCTTCCTGTTTTACCTCCATGTGATTCTATCAACCATGCATATTTGTCAAGTAATTTGCATTCTATATTTAAAAATAGTTGGTGTTCATCCATACTAAATTTGTTAATTTATAATTTACAGCTTATTTCGTTTCTTCGAGTGAAACACAAAAAATAATTGACACGACACACTACACTTATGGATCACATCTAACTTGGGAGGAGAAGGCTGATCTTATCAACTTTGTTTTTGGTGTCCTAGTTGGTAGGGAGATCTTCCCTTATAATTTGGGAACTGGCCCAAATTATACATTGTACAGGACACTAGTGCATAGGTTGAGGGCGGATGACATTCGCTGAAATATCTTGGTAAGAGTTGCTAATTAAGTACACTACTATTGCGTAAATGGTATTGATTACATTGCTAACTAGGCTACTATTATGTTCTTCAACAGAAACTGCCAAATGAAGTTGTGCCTCCGTTGATGCAACCCGAAGGTAATATGACAATTAAAAGCCACTTCCAGCCCGAGTTCTCTTTTGCATACTCGACTGAGCGCAAACCATCAAGACAGCTCCAAATTGAAGCATGGGGATAAATAAAGAAGGATCTCAAGCCACAAGTTGGAGACCGTTGGATCTCTTTGCTTCATCATGGAGACATAGGTGTTATTTTGTTTTATGTCATTTTACCTAGGAGGGAGGACTAGGTCCTATGAGAGAGAAGTTTAGTTAACTTGTATGATCGATTAGGATGATTACTATTATGATGTTTTTCTGTTTTGTGAGATTTTAACTTGATATGATTAAGATGATGGTGAGTTGTTAGATGAGTAAGATGATGTTGAGTTATATGACATATATTTGATTAAGGTGGATGGATGCAAGTGATCATGTTGAGTTAGAGGAAAATATGATGTTGCGATTGACAACATCATATTTTCTTCTAATTCAACATGATCACTTGCATCCATGCACTTTAATCTAAATTTAGTTGTTGGCACAATAATTATTGATGTTGTCATATGATGAAACTACTGTATAGAGCATGCACAAATACGTAGAGGGGAATGTAATCTGTGAAAGCAGGAATACTAGCAGCAGCGCTGGAAGGCATCTAGCGGCAGCGCTGGATTAGCAGCAGCACTTGCCTTTCTGCAGCTCTACAGATAGTTAGCAGTAGCGCTGGTCAGTGCAGCGCTACTGCTAACCAGACTTAGTAGTAGCGCTGCACCAACCAGCGCTACTGCTACAACTTAGCTGTAGCGCCTTAGCAGTAGCGCTGGACCCAGCGCTACTGCTATAGGTTTTTCAAGCGCTACTAGTAGGCTTTCTCCTAGTAGTGTCTGAACATATTATGTTTTCACGAATATAAGATTGATTTGGATCCTATCTTGCAAGTTGTATGCACCTATTATGTGTCTTGATCGGCATGCCCCAAGGTGACAATAATTGGGATTCTTTCTGGTGATTGCCGTAGTTTGAGGAGTTCATGTATTCCCCATGTGTTAATGCTTTGTTCCGGTTATCTATTAAAAGGAGGCCTTAATATCCCTTAGTTTCCAATAGGACCCCGCTGCCACGGGAGGGTAGGACAAAAGATGTCATGCAAGTTCTTATCACAAGCATGTATGACTAAATACGGAATATATGCCTACATTATATTGATGAATTGGAGCTAGTTCCGTGTCGCCCTAGAGCGTAACTATTATATGATGAATGTCATCTAAATCATTATCCATCACCGATCCACGTGCCTACGCTTTACATATACTGAATCTTGCTACGTTACTATTGCTACTGCTACTGTCACAACTGCTACAATATTGCTGCTGTCATTACTACTATTACTTTTGCTACTACTATTTGCCGTGCTACTAAACCTTTGCTGCAGAGAGATATCCCAGGTGTGGTTGAACTGACAACTCAACTGTCAAGGCCAATAAATATTCTTTGGCTCCCCTTGTGTCGAATCAATAAATTAGGGTGAAATACTACCCGTGAAGACTGTTGCGATACCCTATTCTTGTGGGTTATTAGGGCCCCAACCGCCTACAGGCCTGGTGCGACTAGTGGTGCAGGAGGATGCGAGGAACACCCCCACTCCCCACGATGCTTCGGGAAACTTCCGATCCAACATAAAGCCTGCGCGCGGCTCGGGGCCATAATTGCCTCTCCGTACCACGCGTCCTCACTCCTGCTCCTTCCTTTCTGCGTAAGGTCGCCTCCTCCTCCTCGCCGGACCCCACCGCCTTCGGCCCCGCCTCGCCATAATGACGCCCCCGGCAAAGAGGGCAGAAACTGGTGACGGCGGCGGGCGGGCCAGCAGCTCCAGAGCCTGCCCTCGGCAGGTCCACGATACTCAACTTCGAGGGGCTCAGCAAGGTTCTGCCGATGATCGTGTCTGTCTTCAACGAATGGGGGCCGACCAAGATCTAGCTGGCCACATGGCGCCTTGTCGAACTGGACGCCACTGCCATCGCTATCCGCCTCCCCGCGCTCTTCTCTGGTTTACTGCCTCCATTTTCGGACTTCTTCAACGCCGTGCTTACTCACTACCAGGTTCATGGGCTGCATCTCGAACCAACATCTATCCTCCTGCTTTCGGCCTTCGCCTTCTTATGCGAGGCCTTTGTGGGTGTGGCCACCTCGGTGGCGTTGCTCCAGCATTTATTCTACCTCCGACTTACTGCGGCCGACTAGTGCTACAGGTGCGTGTCATTTCAGGCTATGAGCAGGACGGCGAATGGGTGCATCGATATGGATGTCGACCACAAAGTAAAAGGTTCCAGAAGAAATGGATGTACGTGGATGCTGCCTAATATAGCCCCTTGCTATAGATTCCCTCATCCCTGGTGCTGCCGAGTTCCGGGTGGTGACACGAGGAGCTCGACGACCCACGGCTGTCCCGGGTGGCGAGGAGGCTCGCCGTCCTATGAACCGCGGGAGTGACAGTGATGATGGTTGTCAGGGAGTTCCTCCGTAGGAGGATTGCCCCCTCCAACGCCACTCCCACCTGATGTGGACCTTCACCGGCCCGGCGGATGACATGCGACTCTGCGCCGAAGCCCTGCCGGCCGATGTGCTTCGCGAGATGCTCAAGACCTTAACTGGCCAGGAGGCAGGTGGACTTCCTGACGGCGGCTTCCCCTGTACAACTATAAGAACAAGGTGACCCTCGCCATGGGGATACCTTGCTTTGACCAATGGGGGCTGCTCCCCGAGGGCCATGTGGGGCCACGGGACAACCCTTTCTTGGCGGCCCCTTAAACGGAGGGTTTTGGATGGCCCCAATCCCCCTACCACGGTCAAGGGACGCGGTGGCTCTTCACCCTGGCGATCCTGCTCCCCGAAGAGCTCAGGGCGCGCGGCTCCTGGACCGCTCTCCCCGGAGGAAGGCGCTATGGTCGGCGCCCGCCCTTACCTCACAAACGAGGCTGGTCGCGAGAGGGGAGTCCCGCTCGGGGGCAGCATCGGCGTGCTGCCGGGGTGCTGAGGAAGCGAAAATGGACCGCCAAGGACGAGTAAGTATTCCTCTTCTTCCTTGACCGTTCCAGCGCGTCCGGGCGACTGATCCTTTCTTCCTGTGCAGGCTTGCTTCGGGCAAAAGGGCCAGGCTGCTTCCGGGTTTGGCGCCTTCTTCTCTGCCGCCCCGCGAGTCCTGGAGTGGCAGGGAGGACACGCCCTGCCAAGGTGCGGCTGACGCACTAGGGCACGAGGCGGCCTCGCCGCCTCCCGTCGAGGGTGTGTGGCTCAGGACGGCAATTTCCCTTTCCCCACCTATTGCAGGCGCTGCCCATGGCGATGCATCGGTGGGCCCCCAGGAAGTGCCTTCAGTGGCCCGCTCCCTGCCCTTAGGAACGCATGCGGCCGCGACGGGCGGTGAGCGAATGAAGGCGGAACAGCCGGCAGCCACGGCCCGACCTACGAGCCTTGAAGCCCCGATGGAGGCTTTGAGCCCGTGGTGCGTCCTTCCTCGTGCAGGAGGGACTGGACCGGCATCAGCCGGTCCCCAGCTCCCGTCAGGCGCCACCGGGGCTTCCTCGGCTAAAGGGGGTGCGAGGTACGACCCGGACTGGGCACTGGCGCTCGTGAGGTCCTGGGCCGTGGTCCTACACGACGTCTTCTAGAATGCCGCTGACGCACTAGGCCAGCTGGGTGCGGAACTTCGTGATACCAAGGCGCGCTTTGCCAAAGAGCAACTGCATGTGGCACGGGGATGGCACCAGCTTGAGGTTGCCGTCAAACTGGGTCGTCGCCAAGATGAAGCGGCACGCTCGAGGAACGAACCGGCCGTCGCCGAGGCGCAGGCAGCGCTCGTGAGCGCCCTTGGGGAAGCCGCGGTGGCGAATCGGTGTCGCGAAGCGGCAGAGGCTCGGGAGCACAAGCTTCTGGCTTCAAACGCTGCCCTGGAGAAATGGCTTCGGGATATGGAGAGCGGCCACGCTCCTTCTACCGAGGAGCTGGCGGCACGAGAAGCTAGCCTCCGGGCCCTCGAGCGGGATCTCACCTTGACATCTCAGGGGCAGAGCTCGGAGCGGAAGCAGTTCGAAGCACTGAACCGCGACGTGACCGCTGCTAGGCCTCTTATGATCGGTGCGTGAAGGAGGCTAACGCTCGTCTGTCGGCTAAAGAGAAGTGGATCCAGGAGGACACCGATTCGAGGGTTGAACGGGCTCGCCAGACTCTCGCAAAGGAGCACCATGATAAATTGTTGTAGCAAGAGAGCCGCTTCACGTCGCGGCGCCGAGGACTGGAACATGAGGTAGATGGCCTTCAGGAGATGTTGTCCGAGGCCGAGAGGCGGCAGGAGATCACGCTGAAAACTCAAGCTGACGCCAAAGCTGAACTGGCGTCCCTTCAGGGTCAAGTGGGGAGGGCCGCCTTCCTCGTGGAACAGGCGGCAGACAATGCTAACCGGGCTCGGGGGCAGCAGCACATGAGCTCCCAGATGTTCCAAGGCATTAGGCGACGGGCCCATCACGCCCTGGGTTCCATCTGCAGGGAGGGCGTCACTGATCCCCTGGTGCCCGACAATGCAGGCTACCTTGACTTTTTCACCAAGGTCGTGGAGCAGCTCGAAGCGGGCGCCGAGAAGGTGGGCAAGATTATTGAGGACGAAAACCGTGACGTTCTTGCCCAAGCGCTGATGCGTGTCTTCAGCCAGCTGCTCCGTGCCAATCCTAGCTTTGACTTCGAGGTCGTGATAGCCCACGTCCCCGAGGAGATCCGTGATGCTCTGGAGGATGACGTGGAACATTATGTAAGCGCGCTAAGCACACAATTCACCCCCATTGGTCGCGAGGGTGACAGCAACATGACAGTGGGGGCGGCGCATCTCCTTAGGCTACTCTTCGTTTTTAGCAACCTCCCGTGACTCTGTCAGGGTGCGATAATGGGTGGTCGTCGCTTGGACCTCTCGTTGCCGTAGAGAATACTTATCATCCGTAAACTCTTCTTTAATGTTTTTCAAATCTGCTTTTGTTCTTGATGCCGTTTGAAACCTGGGTTGTGGCCGAGGGAAACGGGTGCTCCTGAGGCGTCTTGTTTGGTAGAGCCTCCCCGGGCCGGAAAGACAGCCCCACGCGCACGGGTCCCGCCCCGAGTCGTCTTTTCCGAGGGTGTACCTTTGTGGCCCGCTCGTGTGCGTCCCACGAGGAGACCAGACACCAAGAGTTTTGGTGGGGTAGCACGCTCATGGGCTGGCCCGTGGCTCGAAGCCCAACACTTGGGTCTCTGATGCCGTTGGGGCTGATCCAAGCGTAGGCACTGTGGCCACCCCCCGCTCGCGCGAGGCGCAGGAGGACGAGAACGAAGGCATGGCCTTGTGATAATGTTTCAACGAAACCCCACAATAGTCCGGAGGACCGAAACCATGTTTAATTAGATCAATGGATTGGTTTATAAAACAGGTGGGGCATCAGTTTCCTCACCCAGCGTTGGTCATGAGGCTTCCACTTGGGCGTGAGCATAGTCGCGGTTCAACAGTGATTCCGCCAGCGCGGGGCATGTGGCTTCCACTTGGGCATGGGCATAGTCGCGGTTCGACAGTATTTCCGCCAGTGCTGAGCATGGGGCTTCCACTCGGGCATGGGCATAGTCCCGGTTCAACAGTATTTTCGCCAGCGCTGAGCATGGGGCTTCCACTTGGGCGTGGGCGGGGGTCTCCCGGAGGCCAAGGGGTGGCGCATCAGGGGGCCCCGAGGCATATACAGCCCCACTCATTCTTACGTGAGAGTGTCATGGGTAGATTCTGCGGAGGTGTTGGGTGCCCCGCGTGTTCCGCACGAGGGTTCCATCCCCCATCTCTGAGGAGGCCGTGCTTGGCCCGTCGGTAGGGGGGCACGAGCGCCCCCAGAGGGGATTCCCGCAGGGGCAAGGGCTCCTCAGGACAAGACTTCTGACCCCATGGGTGCATGGATGAGCGCCCCCAGAGGGGCTTCCCTCAGGGGCGCGGGCTTCTCTGGATGAAGCCCCAGCCCCGTGGGTGCGCGGACAAGGGTCGCGGCCGCCACGGCGCCGCAGGGCCCGCCGGTGCCTCGTGACGCGGAGGGTGGCCTGGTGGTGGGCATATTCAGGCGACGAAGGTCCGCCCTGCCCCCCGTAGGTCATCCCACCGCACCTCGTCGGACGCTAAGACCCGCGGAGGACATGTCGGGACCCCGGGGGAAGGGCTGCCCCAGGGAAGGCCTGTTCGGCCAGCCGTTGCTTTGAGGGCAGGCTGAACGAGGTCCTCCATGTCTATGTACCAAAGTTAGCGTAACGCAACTCAGAAAGGCGCACCTTTGAGTTGGGAGCGATTGTCGGCAACGATGGGGGTGCGTTGCACGGGGATACCCATGGCAGCCGCGGTCTTGTGGTTACTGCAGGCGTTGGGAGAGGTAGCGTGCTGCGACCTCTTGAAGGGCCAAGCGGCCTCAGGCTTCAGGAGGGTGATGTCCGCCTGAAGCGCTTGGGTAGGTGGTTTGATGCTAGGGGTAAGACTAGCCCCCGCATCCCCGCGTCGGGTTCGGCGCCGTCATTCCTCCTGGGCGGCGGAGGCAAGGAGAGACAGCTACGGTGACAACCCTCATCGGGGCTGGCGCAGGCGGGCTCGGGAGGGCGCCCGGCGTGGGCAACCTCGCGAGGCGGTCCCCCAGGATAATCCCTCTCTCGAACGATTTGGCAGCCGGCCTAATTCTGAGCGGTTGGCGACGCTCCGCGGGACAGGTCGCGCAGGTCACCTCCCAACGGCGAGGCGCTCCAACAGCGCGACGGCCGAGACCCCACCCAGATGAGGCCCGGACAGGCATTGTAACCGACGCCTGCTGGCCGGTGGCAAAGCTACCTGCGCTCCCTGGGTAGCACGACCTACGCGTTCTCGGGAGAGCACGGGAGGAGGAGGCCGTGGCGGTGCGGCCGTCCCTCTGCACTGAAGGGTGCCTTGAGCGGTCCCGCTGCTCGCATGCAGCAGGGTCAGCTGCGACGGCAGCTTCGGCGCCGGCAGAGTGGCGGCGGCCGTCACGGCCCACGGGCGCTGTCTGTACGACGCGAGCCGCTTGACGTTCGGCACGCACTCGACGGGCTTCGACCATGGGGTCGGCGAGGATGGACCTGAAGAGCGGCGGCGCACCCCTAACAGGCGCGCAAATGTCGGAATCGGGGCTCCGAGGACCCAAGAGAGGTTCGAACTCTGGGGTGCACTGATATGTCTTCAACGTATGTATAATTTTTTATTGTTCCATGCTGTTATATTTTCATGCTTGGATGTTTTACAATCATTTTATAGTAATTTTATATTATTTTTTGGGAAAGTGCTAAGTGCCAGTTGCTTTTTTTGCTTGTTTTTTACTTCGCAAAATATCAGTACCAAATGGAGTCCAATCGCGATGAAACTTTTTGGAGATTTTTTTTGGACCAGAAGAAAGCCAGTGAGCCAAAGAAGCACCCGGGAGGAGGCCTGGGGGGGCCCAGAAGACACCAGGGCACGCCAGAGGCCCCCGGCGTGCCCTGGTGGGTTGTGGTGTCCTCGGGACTCCCCTCCACCACCTCTGAGCTCTATAAATACCCAAATATTCCAGAAACCCTAGAGGAGTCGACGAAAAACACTTCCAGCCGCCGCAAGTTCCAGAACTGCAAGATCCAATCTAACACCATCACGGAGGGGTTCATCATCCTCATTGGTCCCTCTCCGATGATACGTGAGTAGTCCACCATAGACCTACGGATCCGTAGGTAGTAGCTAGATGGCTTTTCTCTATTTTTTGATTCTCAATACAATGTTCACTTGGAGATCTATTTGATGTAATGACTTTTTGCGGTGTGTTTGTTGGGATCCGATGAATTTTGAGTTCATGATCAGTTTCTATCCATGAATATTATTTGAGTCTTCTTTGATCTCTTATATGCAAGATTACTTAGAGCCTTGTATTTCTTCTTCAAATCTTTGGTTTAGTTAGGACAACTAATTCGATTTTTCTTGCCATGGGAAGAGGTGCTTTGTGATGGGTTCGATCTTGCGGTGTCCTCTCCCAGAGACAGAAGGGGCAGCGAGGCATGCATGTATCATTGCTATTAAGGATAACAAGATGGGGTCTATTCCTACATGAATAGATCTTGTCTACATCATGTCACCGTTCTTATTGCATTACTCCGTTTTCCATGAACTTAATACACTAGATGCATGGTGGATAGGGGTCGATGTGTGGAGTAATAATAGTAGATGCAGAATCGTTTCGGTCTACTAATCTTAGACGTGATGCCTATATAATGATCATCGCCTTGGATATCGTCATGATTATTTGATCTTCTATCAATTTCCCAATAGTAATTTGTTTACCCACAATGTGCTATACTCATGAGAGAAGCCACTAGTGAAACCTACGGCCCCCGAGTCTACTTTTCTAACATATTGCTTTCTGATCTATCTTTTGCCTGTTTTGTTTTCAGATCTATTATTCCAAAAACCTAAAAATACCTTACTGCACTTTTTATTTGCCTCTTTTATTTTGTGTTCTTGTGTGATCTATCTATCCAATCTACTACAATCTAATCTATCTTTTTACCGTGGAGAGATTGACAACCTCTCTTACGCATCGGGTTGCAAGTATTTGTTCTTTGTGTGCAGGTACCATTTACATAGTGTTGCGTGGTTCTCCTACTGGTTCGATAACCTTGGTTTCATAACTGAGGGAAATACTTACCGTAGATGTGCTGTATCATCCCTTCCTCTTTGAGGAAATACCGACGCAGTCTCAAGCCACGTCAAAGGAATTTTTGGCGCCGTTATCGAGGAGACATCATCAACATCTACTAGGTTCCTAATCACAAATCACATCTCCTTGCAAGTACATTATTTGCCATTTGCCTCTTGTTTTCCTCTCCCCCACTTCACAAAATTTGCCATTTTATTCGCCCTCTTTTTCGTTTGCCTTTTTGTCGTCTGATCTCTTGTTTGCTTGCAATCTTGTTTGTGTAGTCACGATGACTCAAGAAAATACCAAATTGTGTGATTTTTCCAATACCAATAATAATGATTTTATTAGTACTCCGTTTGCTCCTCCCGCCACTAGTGTGGAGTCTTGTGATATTAATGCCGCTTTGTTGAATCTTCTCATGAAAGATCAATTTTCCGGTACTCCTAATGAGGATGTCGTGTCCCATCTAAACACACTCGTAGAATTGTGTGATATGCAAAATAAAAAAGATGTGGACAATGATATAGTGAAGTTGAAATTATTTCCTTTCTCCTTGAGGGATCGTGCAAAAAAATGGTTTTCTTCTTTGCCTCGCAATAGTATCAATTCTTGGAATAAGTGCAAGGATGCTTTTATTACTAAGTATTTTCCTCCCGTGAAAATTATTTCCCTTAGAACTCAAATCATGAATTTTAAGCAACATGAGCATGAACATGTTGCACAATCTTGGGAAATTATGAAATTGATGCTAAGAAATTGTCCTACTCATGGTTTAAATCTTTGCATGATCATACAAAAAAATTATGCGGGATTGAATTTTGTCTCTAGAAATCTTTTAGATTCCGCCGCGGGTGGTACTTTTATGGAAATTACTTTGGGTGAAGCTACTAAATTGCTAGATAATATTATGACAAATTATTCATAATGGCATACTGAAAGAGCACCTACTAGTAAAAAGGTTAGTTCAGTTGAACAAATTACTACTTTGAGTGAAAAAGTTGATGCTCTTATGAAGTTGGTTGCTAGTAAAAATGCTCCTATTGATCTTAATGATGTGCCTTTGTCTACTTTGATTGAGAAAAATAGTGATTCCGTAGATCTGAATTTCATCTCGCGAAACAATTTTAATAACAATGCTTATAGAGGTTGTAAGAGCACATTTATGCATGTATGGTTTTGGTAATTGATGACAATCCCTATGAACTAATGGTCGCCTTGAGTTATATTCGAAGGATTTGTCCATAGGCACTTCTTGAAGTACATGTGTTGGTTTCAAGGAGTTTATATGGTGACCAAGGTGGTATGTAAGGTTTTATCCAAAGATTGGTCATGTGAGAGTTGATCTCATTGCAAGCATGTCATGAAGAAGAAGATTGTGTGAACATTCATGTTTACCTTCAAGACATCATCTTTGTGAAGAAAGAAGAGAAGACACAAGGTTGATCAAGATTAAGGCAAAGAATGATTCAAGTTGATCAACACACAAAGCGTAGAAGATGTACCAAGTGGGATCAAGTGATCCCATGGTATGGTAAGAATTGTCCATTACGCTTTGTGTACTAACCCATGGTCTACGTGAGAGTTCGTTGTGGGGTTAGGTATATTTCCATGGGATTGCGTCAAGAGGAAAATCCCATACAACCCATGGAGGATGACATCAAGTGGTGATCGTCATCAAGGTTGCGGTGTGCAAGTTCAAGTGAAGCATCACGGAGAGATCATGATTGAAGCTTGTCGTCCATTGTGGTGACAATGGACTTGTGAAGATGTGCCAAAGAGTGGCTCACCCATAGTAGAGTATGGGGGAGCAATCAACTAGTCTTCATCGAGCCAACGCAATCAAGAAAGGTGGTCCATCTTGAGAAGGACAAGATCGTCATCATCTAGCTCAAGTGGACTATGCGCAAGGCAAAGGTTTGAACTTGATAGGGTTTTCTATTTTACCGGTCTCATGGTGGTAGTTCGGAGACCGGATTATAGGATCGATAGCCGTACTATCAAGGGGGGCTCTCAAGTGAGTAACTTGATCGTATCATTCATTGAGAGCTCAAATCATTGCATTCTTGGCATCATCTTCTTTCTTGGTTCTTGGTTGGTTTTTCTCTTTGTGGGTTTTAGAGCTTATGGTCATCTTCATGACAAGCTCGAGTTCATCGAAAACGGAGTCCATATGCATCTTCTATGATGTTTTGGATGCTCGAGTTTTTGCCGGTTCTTCATTCATAGAGGTGTTTCACATCTCTATACCATTGGCATTTTCATACCGCCTCTTCTTAGGATATCCAACAAGCTTGAGTTTGCTCAATTCGGAGCTCGTATGCGAAAGTTATGGCAGTTTTAGTGCCAGAGCTGTTTTTCTCTAAACAGGCGGTAGTACCGCTTGGTACCACGGTAGTACCGCTTGGGCGGTACTTCCGCTATGTACTACCACTCTACTTCCGCTTATATTTTGTTCTCTGGTCAGGGTGGTTTTCTGAACGGTAGTAGTGGATGGTAGTAGGGCGGTAGTACCGCCCGCGCGGTACTACCGCTGCTACTACCGCTTATTTCTGGGGTCTGGCTTCTTACTGCATCCCAGCGGAAGTACCGCTGGGTAGGGCGGTAGTACCGCTCCGGCAGAACTACCGCCTCGAGTTTTCTGCCGTTTTGCATGCTTTCCTTGGATCTACCGTGCTAAGCGGTAGTACCGCTTGTGCACGACCTGTGCACATAACGGTTGGATTTGGGGAGGCCTATAAAATGGGGGCTTCTTCCCCATTGCTTACTAACTTTTGAGCTCGTGTTTGCCCCCCATTGTTGACCTTCTTCGAGCTTGCTAACTCTCAATCCCTCCAATGATTCTTGCTAGTTCTTGTGAGAAAATGGAGAGGAGATCTAGATCCACATTTCCACCAATCACTTTCTCCTCTTTGTGAGGGGAACCCCTTGGATCTAGATCTTGGAGTTCTTCGTGTTCTTCTTTGTTCTTCCTCTCATTTTCCTCCCTAGCTTTAGTTGCTTGGGTGGGATTTGGGAGAGAAGGACTTGGGCACTCCGTGTGCCCTTGCCATTGCATTTGGTGCATAGGTTTGAGTTCTCCACGGTGATACGTGGAAGTGAGAAGTTGAGAAGCTTATTACTCTTGGGTGTTTGAGCACCCTAGAGCTTGTTCCTCTTGGGAGCCTTGGCACCCTAGACGGTTGGTGGTGTCTCGGAGCTCAATCATTGTGGTGTAAAGCTCCTGACAAACGTCGGGGTCTCCAATTAGGTTGTGGAGATTGCCCCGAGCAATTTGTACGGGTACTGGTGAACCGCCCTCAAGGGTTGCCAAAGTGTATGGGTACCGGTGACCGCCCCCAAGGGTTGCCATTTGTACGGGTTCGGTGACCGCCCTCAAGGGTCCCTTTGTGGAATCACGGCATCTTGCATTGTGCAAGGGCGTGAGGAGATTACGGTGGCCCTAGTGGCTTCTTGGGCAGCATTGTGCCTCCACACCGCTCCGAACGGAGATTAGCATCCGCAAGGGTGTTAACTTCGGGATACATCATCGTCTCCACGTGCCTCGGTTATCCCTTACCTGAGCCCTTTACTTATGCACTTTTCTTTGTGATAGCCATATTGTTTCTTGTTATATATCTTGCTATCACTTAGTTGTTTATCTTGCTTAGCATAAGTTGTTGGTACACATAGGTGAGCCTAGTTGTTTTAGGTTTTGTGCTTGACATATTAAACGTTAGTTTTATTCCGCATTTGTTCAAGCCTAAACCGTAATTATTTTAATGCGCCTATTCACCCCCCCTAGGCGACATCCACGTCCTTTCAGAGGTAATTTCAATCCTAGGCCTTTTC
Organism: Elymus sibiricus; assembly: GCA_039707655.1. Lineage (NCBI taxonomy): Eukaryota > Viridiplantae > Streptophyta > Magnoliopsida > Poales > Poaceae > Elymus > Elymus sibiricus. The sequence continues at coordinate 209,790,329 of CM077665.1, read as the reverse complement.
CTAGAAATTCCTCTAATAATTATGGTAATTCCTATGGTAATTCTTCTTACAATAATAATAGGAACTCCTCTGATCTTGAGAGTAATATTAAAGAATTTATCAATGCTCAAAAAGTTTTCAATACTACGATAGAAGAAAAGTTGAATAAGATCGATGATATGTCTAGATGCATTGATAGAATTTCACATGATGTAGAAAATCTCAAGTTGAAAGCTTTTGCACCTAATATTAATGAATCAATTAAAGATTTATATGTTTCTATGGATGAAAGTAAGAACAGAACCGCTATGCTTAGAGCTAAAATAGAATTCTTAGAAAAAGCGTTCTCTAGTGATTGCTTTCATAAAAATGCTGAAGATCTTAAAGTGATTGGTGTCTCTTCTATTGATTCCTTGTTTAGTAATATTAAAATTGATGATAAAGGAACTGAAGTAGAGTCAACTTTAGCTAGAAGGCGTCGCAATGATTTGGAGGGTGGAAGTCTTGATGAAAAAATTGATGAAAGTGGGTTTGAAAAGGTCAAAACGTTAACGAGTGATATGCCCACTATTTTGGATTGCAAGGATTTTAATTATGATAGTTTCTCTTTGATTGAATGTATTTCTTAGCTGCAATCCATGATAAATTCACCCCATGATTATGAACAAAATAAAGCTTTTACTAAACATATTGTTGATGCCATGATGAAATCTTTTGAAGAAAAGTTGGAGTTAGAGATTTCAATTCCTACAAAATTACATGATGAGTGGGAACCTACCATTAAATTCAAGATTAAAAATTATGAGTGCTTTGCTTTATGTGATTTGGGTGCTAGTATTTCCACAATTCCGAAATCTCTATGTGATGTGCTTGGTCTTACCAATATTGAAGAATGTTCTCTTAAGTTGCACTTGGCGGATTCTACCATTAAAAAGCCTTTGGGAAGAATTAATGATGTTCTTATTCTTGCAAATAGGAACTATGTGCCCATAGATTTTATTGTTCTTGATATTGATTGCAATCCATCTTATCCCATTATACTTGGTAGACCATTTTTTCGCACTATAGGTGCCGTGATTGATATGAAAGAAGGCAATATTAAATTTCAATTTCCACTAAGAAAGGGTATGGAACACTTCCCTAGAACAAGAATTAAGCCACGATATGAATCAATCATGAGAGCATCCTATGGAGCAAAAACTAAAGATGACAATACTTGAATCTATGCTTTATGCCTAGCTGGGGGCGTAAAACGATAGCGTTTGTAGGGAGGCAACCCAATGAATAAATATATTTTCAAATTTTTATTTCTGTTCTTGAGTGTTGAAACAATTATGATATTGTTATGATTGTGTTTTTTATGTTTTAATTAGTGTTTGTGCCAAGCAAAGCCTTTAGGATGGCTCACAAAATGAGTAGAAACAATGCTGAATCTGTAACAGAAACTTTGACTCCAGTGCAGGAATTTTAATTTTTTACTGGAGTGTGATAATGAGCTGAAATTTTAAAACAGTATTTATATACAAATTATGTACGTTGTCCTAATGTTTCAGAATTTTTAGAGTTATAGAAGTATGGTTAGAGTACAAATTACTTCAGACTGATCTGTTTTTGACAGATTCTGTTTTCGTTGCATTGTGTGCTTGTTTTGATGAATCTATGGTTTGTATTGAAGGGTATAATCCATGGTAAAGTTAGAATACAGTAGATATAATGCAATAATAAAATATGAATGGGTTTGCAACAGCACTTAGAGTGGTGATTTGCTTTATTATACTAACGGATCTCACGAAGGTTTTGTTGAGTTTTGTGAAGTTTTCAAGTTTTGGGTGAGATCACGACGGATGAAGGAATAAGGAGTGAAAAGAGCCTAAGCTTGGGGATGCTACTGCACCCTCAAGATAATATCCAAGGATAAACAAGCAACTAAGCTTGGGGATGCCCCGAGTGGCATCCCCTCTTTCTTCTAACGACCATCGGTATTTTACTTGGAGCTATATTTTTATTCGTCACATATCATGAGTTTTGCTTGCAGCGTCTTGTATTATTTGAGTCTTTTCTTGATTTGCTTTTTAGTTTGTCACAAGTATCCTTGCTGGACACACCTATTTGAAAGAGCCAAAATTATGCAATGATTTGTTAGAATTGATCTATATGCTTCACTTACATTTTTTTGAGCTATGGAATTGCTCTAGTGCTTCACTTATATCTTTTTGAGCACAGTGTGCTTTAATTGACATATTACTTAAAAAACTTCCACTCAAATTGACATCCCTCTGGTCATTCGAGTGTCACATGATCCAAATTCACCAACTCAAGTCCGATCATCACGTGAGTTGAGGTGGTTTCAATGGTGAACATCTTCATGTTGATCATATCTACTATATGACTCATGTTCGACCTTTCAGTCTCTTGTGTTCCGAGGCCATGTCTGTACATGCTAGGCTCGTCAAGTTTAACCCGAGTGTTCGGCACGTGCAACACTGGCTTGCACCCGTTGTATGCGAACGTAGAGTCTATCACACCCGATCATCACGTGGTGTCTCAAAACGACGAACTTTCGCAACGGTGCACACTCGGGGAGAACACAATTTTATCTTGAAATTTAAGTGAGGGATCACCTTATAATGCTACCGTCGTCCTAAGCATAATAAGATGCATAAAAGGATTAACATCACATGCAAATCATAAGTGACATGATATGGCCATGAACTTGTGCTTTTGATCTCCATCTCCAAAGCACCGGCATGATCTCCATCGTCACCAGCATGACACCATGATCTCCATCAACGTGTCGCCATGAGGTTGTCGCGCCAACTATTGCTTCTACGACTATTGCTAACTCATAGCGATAAAGTAAAGCAAAACGGCGAAAATTAATTAAAGACAACCCTATGGCTCCTACCGGTTGCCGTACTCATTGACATGCAAGTCGTGATATTCTATACAATACATGATCATCTCATACATCACATATATCTCATTGTGTAATTGTCCATATCACATCACAACATACCCTGCAAAAACAAGTTAGACGTCCTCTAATTGTTGTTGCAAGTTTTACGTGGCTGCTACGGGTATCTAGAAAGAACAATTCTTACCTACGCAAAAACCACAACGGTGATACGCAAATTGCTATTCAACCTTCTCAAGGACCGCCTTTATCGAATCCGATCCAACTAAAGTGGGAGAAACAGACACCCGCCAGCCATCTTTATGCAACGAAATTACATGTCAGGTGATGGAACCGGCCTCTCGTAAGCGTACGAGTAATGTTGGTCCGGGCCGCTTCATCCCAAAATACCGCCGAATCAAGAAAAGACCAAGGGAGGAAGCAATCTGAATATCAATGCCCACAAACTCCTTTGTGTTCTACTCGTGATCTCATCTACACATAGACCTAGCTCATGATGCCACTGTTGGGGAACGTTGCATGGGAAACAAAAAATTTCCTACGCACACGCAAGATCTATCCATGGTGATGAGCATCTATGAGAGGGAGAGTGGATCTACATACCCTTGTAGATCACTAAGCGGGAAGCGTTAAGAAATGCGGTTGATGTAGTCGAACGTCTTCGCGATCCAAATCGCCGAGCGTCCCGCGATCCAATCACGATCTAGTATCGAACGGATGGCACCTCCGCGTTAAGCACACATACAGCTCGATGACGATCTCGGCCTTCTTAATCCAGCAAGAGGGAGCAGAGAGGTAGGTGAGTTCTTCGGTAGCGCGATGGCGCGGCGGCGGCGGTGGTGGAACTATTCCAGCAGGGCTTCGCCTAAGCACTGCTGAAAACTAGAGGATTTGATCTATTGGGAGAGAGGGTTGCACCGTGGCTTAGGGTTGAAGTGCTTTTGCCCTCTCTCCCTCTAGTATATATAGGAGGAAGGGGAGGGAGGCCGGCGGCCCTAGGGCTGCCCCTAGGTGCGGCCGAAGTGGGAGAGGTGGAGGAGTCCTACTCCAATCCTACTAGGAGTAGGATTCCACTTCCCCACTTGGAAACCCTTTCCACCTTTGGGTTTTTCCCACCCCTAGCCGCATGGGACTTAGTGGGGGGTTCGGCCAGCCCACTAAGGGCTGGCTTGACTCCTCCGACAGCCCATGAGGCCCTTTGGGTCGAGACACCCCTCCCGATGGTCCCCGGTACCCCTCCCGGCACTCCCGGTACACTACCGAAATACCCAAAACTTTTCTGGTGACCAAAACGGGACTTCCTATATATCAATCTTTACCTCCGGACCATTCCGGAGCTCCTCGTGATGTCCGGGATCTCATCCGGGACTCCGAAAAACCTTCGGTCACCACCATACATAACTCTATACTACCGAAATGTCACCGAATCTTAAGTGTGCAGACCCTGCGGGTTCGAGAACTATTTAGACATGACCAAGTCACCTCTACGGTCAATAACCAATAGCGGGACCTGGATGCCCATATTGGTTCCTACATATTCCACGAAGATCTTTATCGGTTGACCCTCTATGTCAAGGATTCAGTTAATCCCGTATGCTATTCCCTTTGTTCTTCGGTATGTTACTTGCCCGAGATTCGATCGTCGGTATCTCGATACCAAGTTCAATCTCGTTACCGGCAAGTCTCTTTACTCGTTCTGTAATACAAGATCCCGTGGCTAACATTTAGTCACATTTCTTGCAAGGCTTGTTGTGATGTTGTATTACCGAGTGGGCCCTGAGATACCTCTCCATCACACGGAGTAACAAATCCCAGTCTTGATCCATGCCAGCTCAACAGACACCTTCGGAGATACCTGTAGAGCATCTTTATAGTCACCCAATTACGTTGTGACGTTTGATACACACAAGGTATTCCTCCGGTTTCAGTGAGTTGCATGATCTAACGGTCATAGGAACAGATACTTGATATGCAGAAAACAATAGCAATAAACTGACACGATCATATGCTACGTTCATAGTTTAGGTCTTGTCCATCACATCATTCTCCTAATGATGTGATCCCGTTATCAAATGACATCTCATATATATGGCTAGGAAACCTTGACCATCTTTGATCAACGAGCTAGTCTACTAGAGGTACACTAGGGACACAGTGTTGTCTATGTATCCACACATGTATCAGTGTTTCCAATCAATACAATTATAGCATGGATAATAAACGATTATCATGAACAAGGAAATATAATAATAACTACTTTAATTATTGCCTCTAGGGCATATTTCCAACAGTCTCTCACTTGCACAAGAGTGAATAATCTAGTTCACATCACTATGTGATTTACATTGTAATGAATCTAACACCCATACAGTTCTGGTGTTGATCATGTTTAGCCCTTGGAAGAGGTTTAGTTATCGGATCTGCAACATTCAGATCCGTGTGCACTTTGCAAATATTTATGTCGTCCTCCTTGATGTAATCGCGGATGGAATTAAAACGTCGCTTTATGTGTCTGGTCCTCTTGTGAAACCTTGGTTCCTTGGCCAGAGCAATGGCACCAGTGTTGTCACAAAACAGAGTCATTGGACTTAGTGCACTAGGCACTACTCCAAGATCTGTCATGAACTCCTTCATCTAGACGCCTTCCTTCGCCGCCTCCGAGGCAGCGATGTACTCCGCTTCGCATGTAGAATCAGCTACCACGCTTTGCTTGGAACTGCACCAGCTTACCGTACCCCCATTGAGAATATATACGTATCCGGTTTGCAACTTAGAGTCATCCGGATCAGTGTCAAAGCTTGCATCGACGTAACCCTTTACGACGAGCTCTTCATCACCTCCATAAACAAGAAACATGTCCTTAGTCCTTTTCAGGTACTTCAGGATATTCTTGACCGCCGTCCAGTGTTCCATTCTGGGATCACTTTGAAACCTTCCGGCCATACTTATGGCAAGGCTGACATCGGGTCTTGTGCACAGCATTGCATACATGATAGAGCCTATGGCTGAAGCATAGGGGACGACACACATCTTTTCTCTATCTTCTGCAGTCACTGGGCATTGAGTCTTACTCAACTTCACACCTTGCAATACAGGCAAGAACCCCTTCTTGGACTGATCCATTTTGAACTTCTTCAAAACTTTGTCAAGGTATGTGCTCTGTGAAAGTCCTATTAAGCGTCTCGATCTATCTCTATAGATCTTGATGCCTAATATGAAAGCAGCTTCTCCTAGGTCCTTCATTGAAAAACTCTTGTTCAAATATTCCTTCATGCTTTCCAACATTTCTATATTGTTTCCAATCAGCAATATGTCATCCACATATAATATTAGAAATGCTATAGAGCTCCCACTCACTTTCTTGTAAATGCAAGCTTCTCCGTAAACTTGTATAAACCCGAACGCTTTGATCACCTCATCAGAGCGAAGATTCCAACTCCGAGATGCTTGCACTAGTCCATAAATGGATCGCTGGAGTTTGCAAACTTTGTCAGCATTCTATGGTTCGACAAAACCTTCTGGTTGCATCATATACAACTCTTCCTTAAGGAAACCATTAAGGAACGCTGTTTTGACATCCATCTGCCAAATTTCATAATCGAAAAAGGCAGCTATTGCTAACATGATTCTGACGGACTTAAGCATCGCTACGGGTGAGAAGGTCTCATCGTAGTCAACTCCTTGAACTTGTGAAAAACCCTTTGCCACAAGTCGAGCTTTATAGATGGTGACATTACCGTCCACGTCCGTCTTCCTCTTAAACATCCATTTGTTCCGAATGGCCTTACGCCCTTCAGGTAATACTTCCAAAGCCCATAATTTGTTTTCATACATGGATCCCATCTCGGATTTCATGGCCTCTAACCATTTCTCGGAATCCGGGCCCATCATCACTTCTCCATAGCTCGTAGGTTCATCGTTGTCCAACAACATGACCTCTAAGACAGGGTTACCGAACCACTCAGGAGCAGTACGCGTCCTTGTCGACCTACGAGGTTCGATAGCAGCTTGATCCGAAGCTTCATGATCATCATCATTAACTTCCTCTTCAGCTAACGTCGGCTCTACAGAAACATCTTTCTGAGCTGCGCTACTCTCTGGTTGAAGTAAAGGTTCAACAACCTCATCAAGTTCTATCTTCCTCCCACTCAATTCTTTCGAGAGAAACTCTTTCTCAAGAAATGTTCCGTTTTTAGCGACAAACACTTTGCCTTCGGATCTGAGATAGAAGGTATACCCAACTGTCTCTTTTGGGTATCCTATGAAGACGCATTTCTCCGCTTTGGGTTCCAGCTTTTTAGGCTAAAGCTTTTTGACATAAGCATCACATCCCCAAACTTTAAGAAACGACAACTTTGGCTTCTTGCCAAACCACAGTTCATATGGCGTCGTCTCAACGAATTTCGATGGTGCCCTATTTAAAGTGAATGCAGCTGTCTCTAATGCATAACCCCAAAATGATAGTGGCAAATCGGCAAGAGATATCATAGATCGCACCATATCCAATAAGGTTCGATTACGACGTTCGGACACACCATTACGTTGTGGTGTATCTGGCGGTGTCAATTGTGAAACAATTCCACACTGTATTAAGTGACTGCCAAACTCATAACTCAGATATTCTCCTCCTCGATCAGATCGTAGGAATTTAATCTTCTTGTTACGATGATTCTCAACTTCACTCTGAAATTGCTTGAACTTTTCAAACGTTCCAGACTTGTGTTTCATCAAGTAAACATACCCATATCTACTTAAGTCATCAGTGAAGGTGAGAAAGTAACGATAACCACCATGCGCCTCAATGCTCATCGGACCGCACACATCAGTATGTATGATTTCCAACAAGTCACTTGCTTGTTCCATTGTTCTAGAGAACGGGGTTTTAGTCATCTTGCCCATGAGGCATGGTTCACATGTGTCAAGTGATTCAAAATCAAGTGACTCCAAAAGTCCATCAGCATGGAGCTTCTTCATGCGTTTTACACCAATATGACCTAAACGGCAGTGCCACAAGAAAGTGGTATTATCATTATCAATCCTACATCTTTTGGCATCAATGTTATGAACATGTGTATCATCACTATCGAGATTCAATAAGAAGAAACCCCTCACATTGGGTGCATGACCATAAAAGATATTACTCATATCAATAGAACAACCATTATTCTCTGATTTAAATGAGTAACCGTCTCGCAATAAACAAGATCCAGATATAATGTTCATGCTTAACGCAGGCATTAAATAACAATTATTCAGGTTCATCACTAATCCCGATGGTAATCGAAGAGCGAGCGTGCCGACGGCGATCACATCAACCTTGGAACCATTTCCCACGCGCATCGTCACTTCGTCCTTTGCCAGCCTCCGTCTATTCCGCAGTTCCTGTTTTGAGTTGCAAATGTGAGCTACCGCACCGGTATCAAATACCCAGGCACTACAACGAGAGCTGGTAAGGTACACATCAATAACATGTATATCATATATACCTTGTTTGTTGTTGGCCGCCTTCTTGTCAGCCAAATACTTGGGGCAGTTCCGGTTCTAGTGTCCAGTTCCCTTGCAATGAAAGCACTTAGTTTCTGGCTTGGGTCCAGCCTTGGGTTTCTTCATGGGAGGGGCAACTGCTTTGCCACTCTTCTTGGAGTTACCCTTCTTACCCTTGCCATTCTTCTTGAAACTAGTGGTTTTATTGACCATCAACACTTGATGCTCCTTCTGAATCTCAGACTCAGCGACTTTCAACATCGCAAACAGCTCAGTGACTGACTTGTTCATCCCGTGCATGTTATAGTTCAACACGAAGATCTTGTAGCTAGGTGGCAATGATTGAAGAACTCTGTCAGTGATCGCCTCTGCTGGAAGGGGCATCCCTAATTCAGCTAGACGTGTGGAATACCCAGACATTTTGAGTATGTGTTCACTGACAGACCCGTTCTCCAACATCTTGCAGGCATAGAATTTATCGGAGGTCTCATACCTCTTGACCCGGGCATTCTTCTGAAAGATAAACTTCAACTCTTGGAACATATCATATGCTCCATGACGTTCAAAACGTCTTTGAAGTCCCGGTTCTAAGCCATACAACATTGCACATTGAACCATTGAGTAATCATCAGAACGAGCCTGCCAGGCGTTCGCAACGTCTGGAGAGTCAACTGGAGCGGGTGGATCACCAAGCTGTGCATCAAGGACATAAACCTTTTGGGAAGACGTAAGGATAATCCTTAAATTACGGGCCTAGTCCACAAAGTTACTTCCATCATCTTTCAACTTAGCTTTCTCTAGGAACGCATTAAAATTCAGGGGTGCTACTACGCGAGCCATTGATCTACAACATAAATTTTGCAAAGACAACTTAGACTATTGTTCAAGATAATGAGTTTAGTTAATCATATTACTTAAAAAACTCCCACTCAAATTGACATCCCTCTGGTCATTCGAGTGTCACATGATCCAAATTCACCAACTCAAGTCCGATCATCACGTGAGTTGAGGTGGTTTCAATGGTGAACATCTTCATGTTGATCATATCTACTATATGACTCATGTTCGACCTTTCGGTCTCTTGTGTTCCGAGGCCATGTTTGTACATGCTAGGCTCGTCAAGTTTAACCCGAGTGTTCCGCACATGCAACACTGGCTTGCATCCGTTGTATGCGAACGTAGAGTCTATCACACCCGATCATCACGTGGTGTCTCGAAACGACGAACTTTCGCAACGGTGCACACTCGGGGAGAACACAATTTATCTTTAAATTTAAGTGAGGGATCACCTTATAATGCTACCGTCGTCCTAAGCATAATAAGATGCATAAAAGGATTAACATCACATGCAAATCATAAGTGACATGATATGGCCATGAACTTGTGCTTTTGATCTCCATCTTCAACGCACCGGCATGATCTCCATCGTCACCGGCATGACACCATGATCTCCATTATCTTGATCTCCATAAACGTGTCGCCATGAGGTTGTCGTGCCAACTATTGCTTCTACGACTATTGCTAACTCATAGCGATAAAGTAAAGCAAAACGGCGAAAATTAATTAAAGACAACCCTATGGCTCCTGCCGGTTGCCGTATTCATCGGCATGCAAGTCGTGATATTTTATACAATACATGGTCATCCCATACATCACATATATCTCATCATGTAATTGGCCATATCACATCACAACATACCCTGCAAAAACAAGTTAGACGTCCTTTAATTGTTGTTGCATGTTTTACGTGGCTGCTACGGGTATCTAGCAAGAACAATTCTTACCTACGCAAAAACCACAACGGTGATACGCAAATTGCTATTCAACCTTCTCAAGGACCGCCTTTGTCGAATCCGATCCAACTAAAGTGGGAGAAACAGACACCCGCCAGCCATCTTTATGCAACGAAGTTACATGTCAGGTGATGGAACCGGCCTCTCGTAAGCGTACGAGTAATGTTGGTCCGGGCCGCTTCATCCCACAATACCGCCGAATCAAGAAAACACCAAGGGAGGAAGCAATCTGAATATCAAAGCCCACAAACTCCTTTGTGTTCTACTCGTGATCTCATCTACACATAGACCTAGCTCATGATGCCACTGTTGGGGAACGTTGCATGGGAAACAAAAAATTTCCTACGCACACGCAAGATCTATCCATGGTGATGAGCATCTACGAGAGGGAGAGTGGATCTACATACCCTTGTCGATCGCTAAGCGGGACGCGTTAAGAAACGCGGTTCATGTAGTCGAACGTCTTCGCGATCCAAATCGCCGAGTGTCCCGCGATCCAATCACGATCTAGTACCGAACGGAAGGCACCTCCGCGTTCAGCACAGGTACAGCTCGATGATGATCTCCGCCTTCTTGATCCAGCAAGAGGGAGCGGAGAGGTAGGTGAGTTCTCCGGCAGCACGACGGCGCGGCGGCGGTGGTGGTGGAACTATTCCAGCAGGGCTTCGCCTAAGCACAGTTGAAAACTAGAGGACTTGATCTATTGGGAGAGAGGGCTGCACCGTGGCTTAGGGTTGAAGTGCTTTTGCCCTCTCTCCCTCTAGTATATATAGGAGGAAGGGGAGGGAGGCCGGCGGCCCTAGGGATGCCCCTAGGTGCGGCCAAAGTGGGAGAGGTGGAGGAGTCCTACTCCAATCCTACTAGGAGTAGGATTCCACTTCCCCACTTGGAAACCCTTTCCACATTTGGGTTTTTCCCACCCCTAGCCGCATGGGCCATAGTGGGGGGTTCAGCCAGCCCACTAAGGACTGGCTTGACTCCTCCCACAGCCCATGAGGCCCTTTGGGTCGAGACACCCCTCCCGATGGTCCCCGGTACCCTTCCCGGCACTCCCGGTACACTACCGAAATACCCGAAACTTTTCCGGTGACCAAAACAGGACTTCCTATATATCAATCTTTACCTCCGGACCATTCCAGAGCTCCTCGTGATGTCCGAGATCTCATCCGGGACTCCGAACAACCTTCGGTCACCACCATACATAACTCTATACTACTGAAACGTCACTGAATCTTAAGTGTGCAGACCCTGCGGGTTCAAGAACTATGTAGACATGACCAAGACACCTCTACGGTCAATAACCAATAGCGGGACCTGGATGCCCATATTGGTTCCTACATATTCTACGAAGATCTTTATCGGTTGAACCTCTATGTCAAGGATTCAGTTAATCCCGTATGCTGTTCCTTTGTTCTTCGGTATGTTACTTGCCCGAGATTCGATCGTCGGTATCTCGATACCTAGTTCAATCTCGTTACCGGCAAGTCTCTTTACTCGTTCTGTAATACAAGATCCCGTGGCTAACACTTTAGTCACATTGCTTGCAAGGCTTGTTGTGATGTTGTATTACCGAGTGGGCCCTGAGATATACCTCCGTCACACGGAGTAACAAATCCCAGTCTTAATCCATGCCAGCTCAACAGAAACCTTTGGAGATACCTGTAGAGCATCTTTATAGTCACCCAGTTATGTTGTGATGTTTCATACACACAAGGTATTCCTTCGGTTTCAGTGAGTTGCATGATCTCATGGTCATAGGAACAGATACTTGACATGCAGAAAACAATAGTAATAAACTGACACGATCATATGCTACGTTCATAGTTTGGGTCTTGTCCATCACATCATTCTCCTAATGATGTGATCCCGTTATCAAATGACATCTCATGTCTATGACTAGGAAACCTTGACCATCTTTGATCAACGAGCTAGTCTACTAGAGGCATACTAGGGACACAGTGTTGTCTATGTATCCACACATGTATCAGTGTTTCCAATCAATACAATTATAGCATGGATAATAAAAGATTATCATGAACAAGGAAATATAATAATAACTACTTTTATTATTGCCTCTAGGGCATATTTCCAACAATAGGGATGCCCAGTCCCGAAATGAAAATAAATTTACTTTATGTTGTCAAATAATAAATTCCTTGGAAAGTGTTGGTATGGAAGGCAACCGTGGATACGGCCAGCCATGGATTGTGAAAGAATGGTGGAAAAAGGAATAAACTTCATTTTATGTTTGGGAACCGCCTATGATGTATCTAGCATGGAAAGTATTGAGAACTACTCAGTCATTTTCGTTGACAGGAAAGGCATGCCACCCAAAATATTTTTCTCTCTAAATTTAAGCTTTGAGCTCTGTCACCTCTACAAATCCCTACTTCCCTCTGCGGAGGTCCTATCTATTTACTTTATGCAATTTTTATTTTTAATTTGAGTCTCCATCTTCTCTTATAAAGCACCAACTAGGGGGCACTATGATCATACTTGTGCATTGGGTGTAGTTAATATTTGAGTGTGTTTCATGAATGGATCAATGATTAAGCATGATAGGCTAGGGATAACTTTCTTTAGTGTTGATATTTTGAAAGAGATGGTTGCTTGTTGGCATGCTTGAGTATTAAAGTCTTTATGTCAAAACTAGACTATTGCTTTGAACCATCTAAAAGTCCAAATGTCGATGCTACAAAAGAAAAGAATATGTGATGAACATGTTAGGCAGCATTCCACATCAAAAATTATGTTTTAATCATTTACCTACTCGAGGAAGATTAGGAATTAAGCTTGGGGAAGCTAATACGTCTCCAACGTATCTATAATTTTTTATTGTTCCATCCTGTTATATTATCATTCTTGCAGGTTTTACAATCATTTTATAACAACGTTATATCATTTTTTGGGACTAACCTATTGACATAGTGCCAAGTGTGAGTTGCTGTTTTTTACTTGTTTTTACTTCGCAGAATATCAGTACCTAACGGAGTCCATTCGCGATGAAACTTTTTTGGAGATTTTGTTTTGGACCAGAAGAAAGCTAGTGAGCCAAAGAAGCACCCGGCAGGAGGCTCAGGGGGCCCAGAAGACACTAGGGCACGCCAGAGGCCCCCAACACGCCCTGGTGGGTTGTGGTGGCCTCAGGACTCCCCTCCACCGCCTCTATAAATACACAAATATTCCAGAAACCCTAGAGGTGTCGAAGAAAAACACTTCCAGCTGCCGCAAATTCCAGAACCGCGAGATCCAATCTAACACCATCACGGAGGGGTTCATCATCCTCATTGGTGCCTGTCCGATGATGCATGAGTAGTCCACCATAGACCTATGGGTCTGTAGGCAGTAGCTAGATGGATTTTCTCTCTCTTTTGATTGTCAATACAATGGTCTCTTGGAGATCTATTTGATGTAATGACTTTTTGCGGTGTGTTTGTTGGGATCCGATGAATTTTGAGTTCATGATCAATTTCTATCCATGAATATTATTTGAGTCTTCTTTGATCTCTTATATATATGATTACTTATAGCCTTGTATTTCTTATTCGAATCTTTGATTTAGGTAGGCCAACTAGATCGATTTTTCTTGCCATGGGAAGAGGTGCTTTGTGATGGGTTCGATCTTGTGGTGTCCTCTCCCAGTGACAGAAGGGGCAGCGAGGCACGCATGTATCGTTGCTATTAAGGATAACAAGATGGGGCCAATTCCTACATGAATAGATCTTATCTACATCATGTCACTGTTCTTATTGCATTACTGCATTTTTCCATGAACTTAATACACTAGATGCATGCTGGATAGCGGTCGATGTGTGCAGTAATAGTAGTAGATGCAGAATCGTTTCGGTCTACTAATCTTGGACGTGATGCCTACATAATGATCATCGCCTTGGAAATCTTCATGATTATTTGATCTTTTATCAATTGCCCAACAGTAATTTGTTTACCCCCCGTGTGCTATACTCATGAGAGAAGCCACTAGTGAAACCTACGGCCCTCGGGTCTACTTTTCCAACATATTGCTTCCGATCTATCTTTTGCTACTTTTGTTTTCAGATCTATTATTGCGAAAACCTCAAAATACCTTGCTCCTCTTTTTATTTGCCTCTTTTATTTTGTGTTCTTGTGCGATATATCTATCCAATCTACTACAATCTAATCTATCTTTTTACCGTGGAGAGATTGAAAACCTCTCTTACGCGTCGGGTTGCAAGTATTTCTTCTTTGTGTGCAGGTACGGTTTACATAGTGTTGTGTGGTTCTCCTATTGGTTCGATAACCTTGGTTTCATAACTTAGGGAAATACTTACCGTAGCTGTGCTGCCTCATCCCTTCCTCTTTGGGGAAATACCAACATAATCTCAAGCCATGTCATGCACCGCTCTTCAACCTCGCTCACTCTCCCTATCCTACGGCGATGCTCCGGCATGCTTGAGCTTAGGGGTGGGAGGAATGGTGAACACACGATCTACCCAGGTTCGGGCCACCTCGCGGTGTAAAACCATACTCCTGCTTGTCTGAATTGCGTAGTGGTAGCAAGGGAATACAATGTGTCCTTCTACGTTTTCCGCCTCCCCCTTCATATACTTGCCTCGGTCCTCTTCCCCCAAAACACCCGGCGGGAAGGGTTACCACAACGGCCAGTTGTGAGGGGAGAAAGGACTGTGGCCTATCCTGACTAAAGTAGTCTTCGTGTGCAAAAACCGCCTGCCGTGACGCATCGGTGGGCTCGGGGATGACCTCCGTTGTCGTGGTTTTGTCACGGCAAGATGTCCTCGCTGAGAGAACTTAGGTGTGAGGCCATCGCAACTATGTGGCGGCTTGAGAGGGGTTGGTCGGAATCGAGAGACGCGAGTTTACCCAGGTTCGGCCCCTCCGATAGAGGTAAAAGCCTACGTCCTACTTTGTGTCTATATTGATGATGATGATGATCTCGATTACAAGGGCGCGGGATCGCTACCTTTAATCTCGAGAACCTCTAATCTATCTATCTCTAATGACTTGAAGTTGTCCCTCTAGGGGTGCTCTACCCCTCCTTATATAAGTGGAAGGGGTAGGTTTACATGTAGAGTCCTACTAGGAGTAGGATTAGGACTAGTCTCTCTTGAGTCCTAATCCGGGTCTTGTTTCCTTTATAAGGGAATCCTTCCTCTCCTTTGGGCCTTCTCTGTGAGCCACCTGCGCCGGCTTACACGTTGGGCCTTGGGCCTGGTCGTCCTGTGACCCGATAATAGAGGTGACCTATGAGCCGCCATACGATGGGCCGGGTCACACCTCCTGCCGGGTCATACCTCCAGCCGGGTTACCAATGAGTCGCCAAGCTCGGCTGGCGCAGTAGCGAGTCGCCGAGTCCCGGCCGGGTCACAACTGTCTGCCAGCTTACAACTGTCTGCCGGGTCCTAACTGTCACCGGGTTATAACTGTCTGCCGGGTTACAACTGTCTGCCGGCTTCCAAGTGTCTGCCGGCTTATAACTGTCCCCGGGTCATACCGCGGGGTATATCCCCGACATTAGCCCCCAGGTTAGCTTGAATTTATTCATGGTAACCTCCTGAAAATAAGAATATGTAAAGGGAACCGGCCCACTCAAAAAGACCAGTTGATCAGCTCCTGAAAATTCTGAAACTCTGACATATCAATACACTGATGCTGACTCCTTGTAGAAAAAATAACCCTTATTATCAACTGCCTTGGTTTGATAATTTCATCTGGTTCTCTCATAACTGAGAATTTGAAGACATATCTTGCTCATATCCATATTACCTATAGCCCCCAAGTCTTAAGAAGGGAAACATAGTGATAGCCTTATGACTTGCTTCAACATAGTGCAAACCTAGAGAAATCCAGATTGTTTATCCGAGTCACCAGTCATAGGTTGAATGTTCCACATATGTAGCCCCCAAGTACCGGGTTGTCTTGCCTGCAGCAACCTGGGACTTGTAAATGTCTTATGCTCATAAAACTTTAGCCAGTGTAGCCCCCAAGGGCGGGTCATTATGCAATAATGAGCAGGAACTTTTTATAGATCTAATCATATAGACTTGAGGAGCAATGTGTAGCCCCCAAGGGCCGGCTCAGTAAGACAATACTGGGCTGGGACTTAGAAAAAGATAGAAAGGCCGGCTCATCTCCTTGAGATAACGGGGTCTGTTGACAACATAATGACTTGAAAAACAGCTTGCATTAGCCCCCAAGTGTCGTGGTGAATGCTTGCAGTGACATGGGACTTGCATACTTGATATAAACAGGACTTGAATGTAGCCCCCAAGTGCCGGTCGTATGCCTGCAACGATTCGGGACTATTCATTCCATTGTAGAATAAAATTTTATCCACTGTCCAGATGATGTTTGCTGAAAATCTTGCATATCAATGTTGAACCATGCTCCTTGCTGTAAGCTGGTATTTTTGGGATGAAGGAATAATAGCCATTTCTCTGAAGGGGCTTTGAAAACCTCAATCATCCAATGTTGGTTATGACAACCATAATGAAAAATCCAGCCATGTTGGCTATTTGAGATTTGAAGAATATAACCCGGTTTGAAAGAACCGGTTCCTGCAATGTAGACCAGGATATCCATGCATATATGATGCATGGTAAGATGATGCAATGATGATGCAATGTATGATGTTCTTGCTTTTTCTTATTCGAAAACTCATATGCCGGCTCTCCTGGCATGAACTCGTTGTTTGAACTCTTAACAGTACAGGGTCTCTAGTGAGAGTGACCGTCAACTCCTTTGAGCGGCTCAGGGTCCCTAGGCGAGATTAACTGGTAAGAGCACAACGAACCAAAGAGAGGCGCAGCAGGGCATGAGTACCCCCCAGGCCCATAAGCTACTTCTCACGTGACATAAATCCGTCGTTTGAACCTTAAACAGTGCAGGGTCTTTAAAAGAGCAACTGTTTAAGAGTACGAACGGGCCACATAGCGGAGAGTATGCAGCAGATGGGTGAGTTTATCCTCGCTTTCCGTAAGCCAGCCCTCAAGTGACAAGAGCCGCCGGTTTAACCTTGACCAGTATAGGGTCTCTAGTGAGAGTGACTGTCAAATACTTTGAACAGCTCAGGGTCTCTAATCGAGATTAACAGGCAAGAGTTCGGCGGGTCACCTGGCGGAGCAGCAGCAGCATACAGGCAGGTTTAACTCGAACTTGCGGTGGCTGAAGAGACGATCAAGAGGGTGTGTAAGCTAAACCCGGTGGGTTGGAAGCCCCCAAATGACCTTGTTGACGGAGTCAACTTTTTGGGTATACAACCCGGCCTTATGGTGGCTGAAGAGCCGATCAAGAGGGTGTGTAAGCTAAACCCGGCGGGTTGGAAGCCCCCAAATGACAAAGTCGACGGAGTCAACTTTTTGCACCATCTTGTAAGCCGCCAGCTTGTTATGAAGAAACGGCAGAAGCCTCCAAGTGACCATATGATGATCCAATAAATCCGGGCACCCATGTTTGAACGGTCGCAACATGGCGGCTCGTCCTCTTGGGCGACTTTAAATCTTCCGCCAATAAGGTAGTGCACCCATGTTTGAACGGTCGCATCATGGCGGCTCGTCCTCTTGGGCGACTTTAAATCTTCCGCCAATAAGGTAGTTCACCCTGGACCGGGTTATCTTCCTTGTAATGACCCGGGGTTCTTGTTGAAAATTATCAAATCTGCCAAGCCATATCTGTGTAGCTCCCGAGTCTTTAAGTCGACTCAAGGAGGCGGCTTGAGAGTCTTCATACTTGGCTGTAACATAAGCCGGTGTAGAGCTGACGGCTAAAAGATGAAATTCATTTAAGCCAGATGCGATGTGGCGAGTTGATGATCTTCGCGACACTCATTGTATATCTTTGGCGCTGATGACACAACATGAACCCGGGGAAGGTTGAGATGGCGGGTTATAAATGATCCCATATGAGTTTTGCCAGTAACCCAGCCGATGGTTCGACCCAGCTGGTTGTTGAAGTTGACCAAACCACAGTGGCGACGACTTGTGCGCATGTCCATTGAGCCATCTGATGCGAGCAGAAGCTGATAATATATTGTTATTTGCTCCAGAGTTGTTGTAGTAGACTGTCTGTAGGGGCGGCTACTTGCAGGCATCCGTTGGGCGGACGAACGAGCAGATGTGGGCGGCTTGCGTGCATCCGTAGGACGACTTATACGGGTAGGCGCTGCCCTGACATGCTGATATGGATGCGAAAGTCGATCGCAGCATTGAAAACCGATGCGGATGTGAGTCGGCCACGGTGTTGTAAGCTGGCGTGGACGCGGGAGTTGGTCGCCGCATTGTAAGCCGGTGTGGAGGCATGAGGCGTCCGCGACATTGTTAATGTAAACCCGGCATGTTTTGACGTAGACCGGACCGTGGGGGCAGCGGCTCACGAGCGCCCATCGGGCAGCTCGAGCAAGCCAGCACCAGTGTGTAGATGTAGACTAGACCATGGGGACGGCGACTCACGAGCGTCCGTTGAATAGTGCAGCACGGACGAACGCCAGCGCAGAACGATGTCAGTAACGTGCTCGCCGTATCCGTGGTGCGATAATCGCTCTTGTATAATGCTCTTTTGGTAATGGATAATTGCCCTGTGTAAAAAATATTACAAGAGACAGAGTAATTGTCCTGTAATGAATTAATATGTACTGAAAACAGAAAGGGCAAATAGCACCTGGTATTTTCTGTCGGATCAACGCGAACGCTGGTGCGGCCTCGGTTGTCGTTGTTGACTAGACCGCATAGGCGGTGGCTTGCGCGCATATTCACCGGACAATACAATACGGACGGACGCAATTTTTCTGGCTTCGGTGACGATTTCTTATTCCGCAGTTAAATTTTTTCCCGGTGCTATCTCCCTGGGTATTGAGCTTGGGGAAGTAACTTTCTTGAGTCTTTTTCCTCCAGCCTTCACAGGTCACGGCATCACTGTGAACCCACCATCGAACACAAAACCGCGATATATACCATCACCATATCCAGAAAACACCGTCCACCCAGTCCCACTTGCCGCCGCCGCTCCCTACTTCGTTCTCCTCCCACATTGCCGGCGATTTGAGGTCATGGCGTCGGAGAGAACCGGCTTGAGGCGAAGGGAGCCACGGCGACGGATGCGCGGGGGAGACAGCCGGTGCAATTTGTGGCGAGCCGGTGCGCGCGGAGTGGAGCAGGCAGCCGCTCGCGAGCGCGGAGGAGCCGGCGGGCGCACAATGGAAGACGGGGCGGAGCCGGTGGATCGGCCATGGGCGAGGCGGTTACGCACGAATGTGGAAACGGCACGAGCGTAGGCGCGCGAGAGGGCGAGGCGAGGCCAGCTTGACGGGCGCAGCACAACGGGCAAGACGAGGCGGCTCGGAGCGGAGCCAGCAAGGCGCGGCAGAGCCGGTGGGCCTGGCGCGGGGCGGCGCCTGGCCGAGTGCTTCACGACGCTGAGGGGAGCGCACAGAGGTGGGAGCCGGCAGGAGCAGCGGCGCGGGGCGGCCCCCGGCCGGATGCGCAGTCGGAGACGGGCAAGGTGACTTGCACGAGCGAGCGGAGGCGGGAGCAGGCCACAACGGCGGGTGACTCGGCGAGCGAGCGAGGCAACCGCGGCGACTCAGCAGTGGAACGCAAGGGTGCCCGCGGGCGAGGAGGAGTTGACTGGAGGCCAGATCGGCAGCGGCGCGGGGTGGCGGCTCGCCGGAGACGACGGAAGGTCAGGTCGCAGGCTCGGCTGGGCGCACGGAGGCAGGCCGATGCCGTGGGCACGTCCCTCCAGTAACGCATGAGTAACCGCAGTGGTTAGCTCCCCTCGCTTCCATCTGGAGATCGTGGGATCAAAACCCCAGTGCTTCTCTCCCTTTTTTTTTGTTCCATATTCTTTCCATCACGAGCTCGACTCTGCAAGCACCTCCTTTTTCATTTTCTTTCCTTTGGAATTTTGAATCGTACAGGGTCTGTACATGGACCGGCCTCTCCTGATGATTTGAGGACCAGCAGCCGGATTCAATAGCCAAATTACGATCCAACTCGAAGTGCTCCTTTTTCCCCCACTGTAGACGGAATAAAGAATTCGATTTGTTCAAGCACAATGATTAGATTAGATGGCCCTGAAAGTGAGCGTCACGTGGGGTAGTAACACCCGTGGGTTGCTTTCTTCTTCTCTTTTTTAATCCTGTGGTGTGGCATAGCTAGGTAACTTTCTTATCTCAGACACTAATTCCCATAGAGATCAATATAGGACTGTGCCATGACATGTGATGCTCCCAATTGATGTATTGGAGAAAAACTGCTTTGGAATCCGTCCGTATAACACCTCCTTGTCTAATAATTTGTCTTTTCTTTCGGTGCTTCTCCATGGATTTCGTCTGTACCGGCGTGTGATTCACAAGGACTGCGCTCGTCGGCTGCCTCCACGCAGCTGTTGCATCATGCCATTGTATTTTGGATTTTTTCTGCTCGCATTCAGATTTCTCCATGGTCTTGATCACCTTCTATCCATTGAGTTACTCGAGGCTGTGGTGTGCGGATTGGATCGCTCGTGGCAATCTTTCCCAAATAATCTTTGAGGCGCGGTAATAATTTTATGTCGCCACTTAAACTTTTTTCCGCCTTGACCGATGAACTCGGAGTTGATGAAGATTCTTCCAAGCCGGCTCTTGCGGATCTGGCGGGTCATACGCTTCTCGATCCCTAGGAGAGATCCCTTCAAGAACACAACACCACCGTGCGCTCCGCCCCACGGTGGGCGCCAACTGTCGTGGTTTTGTCACGGCAAGATGTCCTCGCTGAGAGAACTTAGGTGTGAGGCCATCGCAACTATGTGGTGGCTTGAGAGGGGTTGGACGGAATCGAGAGACGCGAGTTTACCCAGGTTCGGCCCCACCGATAGAGGTAAAAGCCTAAGTCCTGCTTTGTGTCTATATTGATGATGATGATGATCTCGATTACAAGGGCGCGGGATCGCTACCTCTAATCTCGAGAACCTCTAATCTGTCTATCTCTAATGACTTGAAGTTGTCCCTCTAGGGGTGCTCTACCCCTCCTTATATAAGTGGAAGGGGTAGGTTTACATGTAGAGTCCTACTAGGAGTAGGATTAGGACTAGTCTCTCTTGAGTCCTAATCCGGTTCTTGTTTCCTTTATAAGGGAATCCTTCCTCTCCTTTGGGCCTTCTCTGTGAGCCGCCTGCGCCGGCTTACACGTTGGGCCTTGGGCCTGGTCGTCATGTGACCCGGTAATAGAGGTGACCTATGAGCCGCCATACGATGGGCCGGGTCACACCTCCTGCCGGGTTATGCCTCCATCCGGGTTACCAATGAGTCGCCAAGCTCGGCTGGCGCAGTAGTGAGTCGCCGAGTCCCGGCCGGGTCACAACTGTCTGCCGGCTTACAACTGTATGCCAGGTCCTAACTGTCACCGGGTTATAACTGTCTGCCGGGTTACAACTGTCTGCCGGCTTGCAAGTGTCTGCCAGCTTATAACTGTCCCTGGGTCATACCGCAGGGTATATCCCCGACATCCGTCCTGGCGAGCCCCGACCATGGTCTTCTTTCACCAAGGAGGAAACAGGGTCTCTTTTGGGGCACAGGAGGGGAAACTCCCCATCCGTGCCTACCGACACGACGCCACGTACCGCCTGGTATGGCACATGGCGCCCACGTGGAGCCCCCAAGAGGCAGCCCCAGGAGGTGGCCTCCCGAGAGCATCCCCGTGAGGCCCCCGAAGGTGCCCCGGGCAGAGGCCTCGAGAAGTGGGGGCTCCCGTGAAAGCCCATCCCGCGGTGTCCAAACCCGGGCCGTACTAGGCCTGGATCATTCGTCGTGGCATGGACCCCAAGCAGACGGGCCTGGGTACCCCCAGTCCCAGTGGCCCGACAACATTGTACTCGCTCGCTACCACTAGGCAATCCAGACAAGCAGGACTCCGGTTTTACACCGCGAGGTGGCCTGAACCTGGGTAGATCGTGTGTTCATCATTACTTCCCCCAAGCTCGAGCATGCACGAGCATCGCCATAGGTTAGAGAGAGAAAGAGCGAGGTTGGAGAGTCGGTGCACCCCAGAGTTCGAACCTCTCAATGGTCACCGGAACCACTATGCCGACATTTGGCGCGCCAGGTAGGGGTGCGCCGCCGCTCTTTGGCTCCGTTTCGGCTCCGTCCTTGCCGACCCCATGGCCGAAGCCCATCGTGTGCGTGCTGAGCGCCGAGCGGCTCGCGTCGTACATACCGCGCCTATGGGCCGTGACGGTCGCAGCCACTCCGCCGACGCCGAAGCCGCCGCCACCGACCCCGCTAAGCGCAAGCAGCAGGACTCTTCCATGCACCCTTCCGTGCAGAGGGACGGCCACATGGCCACTGCCTCCTCCTCCCACGCCTGCATCGAGCATGTGAATGCGCAGGCTGCGCTGCTCATGGCGCGCGAACTGCTTCGCTATTGCCCAGCAGACGCCGGCTATGACGCTTGGTTGGGTTGCATCACCGAGCTTGTCACCGCCGCTGGAGAAGCTCCTGCGCCCTCTCGCTCGCTCCTCCCTCCACCATCTTAGGCTAGGGACATGGCGCACGGGGGCCCACTGCAGCCTCCCCTGCGCGATGAGCCGGCCGAGCCTGAGGGCGATGCGCGTCCGTGCAATCTGCCCCATCAAGCGCCTCCGCCAGCGCAGGACGAAGCCAGCTGCCAGATCATCCGTCGTGCGTCGCCCGCCGCGCGGGTGATTCTCGAGCAGTAGCGCCAGAACCGGGCCGCCCTCGCGAATGGCGTCCCCAACAGCCCCCAAGGCCTCGGGAGTCGCCTGGTTCCTGAGGGGTGGACTCCCATGGCATGCTTCGCCACGCGGCCGACCGCTCCTCTAGCAACATAATTGCTAGGTGACTCTTTGGTTGTTTAAAACTGAGGGCACCCTCCGGGCCGCATTGTCCTCAAGCGGGCAAGGGTTTCCCCTCTTGTGGCCTCCGCACCTTTTGATCGTGTAATGAATTCAAGATGCTTGCTTAAGTCTTGCGCCTGGTGGTTCGCCACCACCTGCATTAGCCGCATCCTCGCGACCCTTCCCCTCGGCCGTCTCATGATCGGGATGGGACACGATGTCCATGCTCGGGTTCGTCCCTGCAGGACCGCAGCGCGTATAAATCCAAACGATCGAGCTCTGTCTCATAGGCTCGCTGCCGTGCACATCACCTCACATGGTCCTTGGTGTCTCACCCTTTTCATGAAACCAACGTAGGAAGGCGAACGAAGGCGTGGCCTGATATTGCATAACTGCCAGTGAGGTGTTTCGCCACCTCGGGTGCTACGCTTCAGGCATCTCCTCCCTTGGTCATCGCATGAGGGAACTTGACACGGCGTCTGCGCTCGGGTCCGTCCCTACAGCGTCGCTAAACCCAAGTGACTGAGCTCTGTCTGGCGGGCCAAGCCTGCACACGTCACCTCACTAGGTCCTCGATGTCCAACCCCTTCATATGGTGGCCTCAGCAAGATCATCGGACGCGCATCACCCCCGTCTCGCATGATTGCATAAGGGCGCTGTCGGATTTCGGGCTCCGCAAAACCCTTAAGATTCGAACACTGGGGCGTGTGCGAAGATCCCCTGCAGCTTCGCCCTACCTAGCTCGCTACTCGATGGACTAGACGATGAACTCGCACGATGACGAGGAAGAAGATGAACACGATAGTTTACCCAGGTTTGGGCCGCTGCGAAGCGTAATACCCTACTCCTGCTTTGGTGGATTGCCTCTCGTGGAGGTTTGGTGGATGAACTAGTACAACGATGAGGAGCCTCGTGAGGGCGCTCCTGAGGTGGCCTTGGCCCTCTGTTGGCTTTGTGGTCGATGGGAGAATCGACCGATTCCGGATCCCTCTCTACGGTGCAGCCTAGCCTCTATATATAGCGGTGGCCCGGGTCCTCTTCCCTTATCGCAATGGCGGGAAGGGATCCCACAACGGCCAATTTTAAAGGGGGACAGGAGTACATGCCCGCCCTGCCCAAAGGCGGTCTTCGCATGCAAAGTTGTTGTCGATGATGCAGAGGTGGGCTCGGCGATGACATTCGTCCAGCGGGGCTCGTGGTCGTGGTCTTGTTTCACCGGAATGGAAACCTTTGGCGGGTGCTTTGGGAACCCGCGTACGTCCTTGCTCCCTTTGCACCAAAGAGGAAACTGCTCCGCCTGGCGCGCTGGCGCCCGCCTGTCCTTCCTTGTGTCGTCCTTGACTCCTGAGGCCGGGGCCCTGCATAGAGATCTCCGCCACTCCAGAGGGGGCCTGGGGAGGCCCAGACTTAGCCGGTCTTGACGCCGTTCCTCCTCGTGATCCTAGGGCCTCACGAGGGCCTTTTTTGAGTGGGGCCGCGCCTTGCTGTGTTTGGTTGACGAAGTGGGCCACGCCCTGGGCCGCATGCAGGCAGGTCTGGGTACCCCCATTCCCAGAACGCCGACAGGCGCAGCCGCCCTGAATGGACAAGGCACAAAATACCTGAAGATGGAGGAAGGAATTCTTGAGGCCCGTTCCTGGAATATCCGACCCCTCCTTATCGCCGCCCGTGACCCTCTCACGTAATAATGAGGTTGGGGCTGTACACACCCCGGAGCCTCCTGGAGCGCCGCCCCTTGGCCTCGGGAGGACCCCCGCCCACGCCCAAGTGGAAGCCCCATGCTCCGTGCTAGCGGAGTAACTGTCGATCCGCGACTATGCCCACGCCCAGTGGAAGCCCCATGCTCCGTGCTGGGTGGAAGGCCGGGGGCGTCACCCTGCCCCGCCATGCTCAACAACCAGTTTTCCCTCGGGCCTCATGCGAGCGGGGGCTGGGCATGGTGCCTGTTCTCGGGTTAGTCCCAGTAGCGCTGTAAAACCCAAGGGACTGGGCTCTGGCTCGCGGGCTTACCCCCGTGCACGTCACCCCACTAAGGCCCTTGGTGCCTAGTTTCCTCACGCAGCTCCCGGGCATAAACTGGCCAGCACGTGTTTCCTCTCGAAGGCCGCTCGTACGTCAAGGGGGGGGGGGGCTCTTGAGCATTGCGTCTCAGGAGCCTTCACTAGTTCCCGAAGCCCCTCTCCTCCTGGCCTTGTCTAGGCATTGCGACCTGACAGCCTAGCAATGGATGAGAAATGCACGGGACTGGGCCCTGCCGACGCAGAGTACAAAGGCAAGCTTGAGGAAAGACATGCAGGAAAGGAAAGCCCGCTGATAGCAGGTAGTCGTTACAGGCTTATGATGTTCAGTTCATTTAAACCATCGTCTTACACTACCGCAAAGCAAATTTAATCTTGCAGGACGACAAAAGGAGTATCGGCACCACCATCGTCACAATCGTTCCAGGTGAACTTCTCAAGAAGCGCACTCACAGGGTCCTTCATAGCGGCCTCCAAACGGCCGCATGATTCTTCAGGGATGGGGCCTGTCACCTTGCTGAAATTGCAGCTTGGGTCACGAAGAAGGAGGTGGCTAAAGACTCGGGTGGCCGCCACAAAGAACAGGTCCCGGCATTCATCCTCCAGGAAGCCATCCACCTTCCGCGCAGTCTCCTCAAGCTGTTGGAATCGGGGCTCCGCAGACCCAAGAAGGTTCGAACTCTGGGGCGTGTGCAAAGATCTCAACCAGCTCTAGCCTCAAGCTCGCCACCCCGCGGCTAAGCCTCGCCGAATACCTGCGAGCGGGCATGAAGATGGACACATAGATTTACCCAGGTTCGGGCCACCTCGCCGAATACTCCTGCTTTTGGTGGATTGGCCTCACGAGGAGGATGGGATGAACTAGTACAGTGGTTGAGCGACCTCGTGAGGGCTCTGAGGTCGGAATGGATCGATCCCTTCTACGATGGAGGCAAGTCCCTATTTATAGTGGCCTTGGTCCTCTTCCCTTATCGCACAGGCGGGAAGGGATCCCACAACGGCCAATTTTGAAAGGGGACAAGAGGTACATCTTATCCTGACTAAAGGTGGTCTTCGCCCGCAAAGCTTCTGGGCGTGACGCGGAGGTGGGCTCGGCGATGACATCCGTCCTGCCGAGCTGGTGGTCTTGGTCTTGTTGCACTAGAATTTAAACTTTTGGGGGATTCCTTGGGAACCCGCGTACGTCCTTGCCTCCTTAGCACAAAAGAGGAAACTGTCCCCTCTACGCCCGCTGGCGCCCGCCTGGCCTTGGTCGTCATGGCTCACATCATCCCAGCCTCCTGAGGCCGGGTACCTGCATAGGAATCTCCGCTCCTCGGGAGGCAGCCTTGGGAGCCGCTCCCCTGGAGGTCTTGGCGTTGTTCGCCCCGCGAGGATGGGGCTCTCGCGAGGGACTAGTCTTGGGGGTCTTGCCGCTAAACCATACCAGGCCGTCAAGGTGGGCCACATGCTGGGCCGCAAGCAGGCAGATCTGGGTACCCCCGATCCCAGAGTGCCGACAGTAGCCCCCGGGCGCAAGGCGTGCCTATCCTGGTTTCGAGGCGAAGGCAAGGAGCGAAGGGCGAAAACGCCACGGCCCCCCAATCGCCTGCGGGCCAGGCTCGACGCGTGGCACGTGGCAGGACGCGGACGCCTCCGCTGCCATGTCTCCTTGGCAACTGCCCAGGCTGACAAAAGCCTGGCGCCCGCTGCCGAGCCATCATTGCTCTTCTTCCTTGCGCTTTTGCTCCCCTGCTCAGATCCCCTTTCCTTCGCGAGAACCTCCTCCAGATCTTGGTGCAGCGCCGTCCTTCCTCTTGCTCCCCCAACCTTAAGGATGGTGCCTGCCGGGTAGTCGAAGTCTAAGGCTCAGGCCTTGGCCTCCTCTTCCCCTTTGCCGGCGCTTATGGCATCAACCATTGCCAAGGAGGGGGACCTCGCCCCAGCACTTCTGTTGACGGCGGGCAACTCCAATGAGTGGGGGCAGACCTTGATCTGGTGCGGCTCTGCGGAGCAGCACACCTTGGCGAAAACAGTCTACCCCTTCTTCCTCAACAGCGTCTTCTCCGGGCTCGTCCCGCCCTTCTCGGGGTTCTTCACCGCCATCCTTGTGCATTACGGGATCCAGGCCCTCCATCTTCAGCCAAATTCCATCCTGCTCCTATTTGTCTTCGCCTTCTACTGTGAGGCCTTCGTAGGCGTGAGGCCTGTCGGCGCTCTTGGAACGGGGGTACCCAGACCTGCCTGCCTGCGGCCCAGGGCGTGGCCCACTTCGACAGCCTGGTATGGCCCGGCGCGGGATCGCCCAGGACAAGGCCCTCGCGAGAGTCCCGCCCTCGCGCGGAGGACGACACCAAGACCCCCGGAAGGAGGAGGCCTTTCCAGGCTCCCTCCTGAGGGGCGGATATCTCTATGCAGCGCTCGGCCTCGCGAGGCTGAAGTGACGCCAACCGGGCAAGGCGGGCGCCAGCGGGCAAAGAAGAAGCAGTTTCCTCTTTGGTGCAACGGAGGCAAGGACGTACGCAGGTTCCCAAGTCAGCCCCCCAAAGGTTTCCATTCCGGCGCAACAAGACGAAGACCGCGAGCCCCACAGGACGGACGTCATCGCCGAGCCCATCTCTGCATCACTACCAGCTACTTTGCAGGCGAAGACTACCTTTCGTCAGGATAAGGTGTAGTCCTTGTCCCCCTTCGAATTTGGCCATTGTGGGATCCCTTCCGCCAGTGCGATAAGGGAAGAGGGCCCGCGCCATTATAAATAGGACGAGGCTGTGCCGTAGAGAAGAGGAGACCGATAACCACCCGAGCACCCTCGCGAGGTTGCTCACCACTGTACCAGTTCATCCACAAACCTCCTCGTGAGGCAATCCACCCAAAGCAGGAGTAGGTTTTTACACTTCGCAGCGGCACGAACCTGGGTAAATCTGCATGCTAGTCTCCTTCCCAGTGATTGAGTGAGTTCGATTCGGCTGGGCTGTGGAGCCGTGAGCTTGAAGCCAAAGCTGTTGGGATCTTCGCACATGCCCCTGAGTTCGAACCTCTGAGGGTTTTGCGGAGCCCGAAATCCGACACTTGGCGCGCCAGGTAGGGGCGTGTCGGAATCCTTCCACAACCTTCGCTTCCCCTCCACCCCGCCGCTTCAATGGCCCATGCCCGTCAAGTTTTCTTTGGCCCCGGCGGTTCCACCTTCACCAACCTCGCTGCCACCTCTCATGACGCGTGCCCTGGGAGCTCGATGCTAGGCGGTCATTACCAGGCCACTAGCGTCGTTGCCACCGTCGTCGCTGCTCATGCTAGCTAGGCACCTCCGGGCTTCGCACGCCCGCCGCCGCGGCAGAGCGCCCGCCTCGTGGTACCACCCACGGGACCACCATCACCCTATGTCCACGTGGGAGATCTGAATGCGCATGACGCGCTGCTGATGGCAAGTAAGTTGCTTCGTCATCGCCCAACGGACGTGGGCTTCGACGCCTGGGCCGACCATATCGCCGAGCTGGTCGCCGTCGCGAGGAGTGCCTGGGCCCCTCGCCTCCCCTTTCAACCCCCGACGCTGGGCGCCGGGGGCTCATCCGCCGCACAACTCCCTTCATCGATGCTACTTCTTGAGCTTGCGTTGGTTTTCCCTTGAAGAGGAAAGGGTGATGCAGCAAAGTAGATAAATATTTCCCTCAGTTGTTGAGAACCAAGGTATCAATCCAGTAGGAGATACAAGCAAGTCCCCAATCTTCGCACCTACACAAACAATCAAACACTTGCACCCAATGCTATAAAGGGGTTGTCAATCCCTTCACGGTTACTTGCAAGGATGAGATCTGATAGAGATAGATATAGAAGATTACTAAAACGAAAAGTAAAACAAAAGTAAAAAGATTGCAGCAAAGTATTTTTGGTATTTTTGGTTTATAGATCTGAAAATATAATATGGAAAATAGACCCGGGGGCCATAGGTTTCACTAGAGGCTTCTCTCTTGAAGGAAAATAATACGGTAGGTGAACAAATTACTGTCGAGCAATTGATAGAAAAGCGCATAGTTATGACGATATCCAAGGCAATGATTATGCATATAGGCATCACGTCCGTGTCAAGAAGACCGAAACGATTCTGCATCTACTACTATTACTCCACACATCGACCGACTCCTGCCTGCATCTAGAGTATTAAGTTCATGAAGAACAGAGTAACGCATTAGGTTAGATGACATGATGTAGAGGGATAAACTCAAGCAATATGATGAAAACCCCATCTTTTTATCCTTGATGGCAACAATACAAATACGTGCCTCGCTACCCCTACTTTGTCACTGGGTGAGGACACCGCAAGATTGTACCCAAAACCAAGCACTTCTCCCATTGCAAGAATTACCAATCTAGTTGGCCAAACCAAACCAATAACTCGAAGAGACGTGCAAGGATATGAAATCATGCATATAAGAATTCAGAGAAGATTCAAATAATATTCATAGATAATCTGATCATAAACCCACAATTCATCGGATCTCGACAAACACACCGCAAAAGAGTATTACATCGGATAGATCTCCATGAAGATCATGAAGAACATGGTATTGAAGAACATAGAGAGAGAAGAAGCCATCTAGCTACTAGCTATGGACCCGAAGGTCTGTGGTGAACTACTCACGCATCATCGGAAGGGCAATGGAGTTGATGTAGATGGCCTCCGTGATCGAATCCCCCTCCGGCAGATTACCGAAAAAGGCTCCAAGATGGGATCTCACGGGAACAGAGGGTTCCGGCGGCGGAAAAGTATTTTCGTGGCTCTTTTTGGTATTGGGGTAATATTTGGGAATTTATAGGCCGAAGAATAGGGTTAGGAGACCAGATGGGGGGCCACAAGCCCGCCCCCCCCCTAGGGCACGCCCAGGTGGCTTGTCGCCTCCCGGCAAGTCTCCTGCCTTCATCTCCAAGTCTGGCAGGTTTCTTCTGGTCCAAGAAAAATCATTCCGAATATTTTATTCCGTTTGGACTCCGTTTAATATTCCTTATCTGCAATACTCTAAAATAAGGAAAAAACAGAAACTGGCACTAGGCACTAGGTTAATTGGTTAGTCCCAAAAATAATATAAAATAGCATATTAATGCATATAAACATCCAAAATAGATAATATAATAGCATGGAACAATAAAAAATTATAGATACGTTGGAGACGTATCAAGCATCCCCAAGCTTAATTCCTGCTCGTCCTCGGGTAGGTAAATGATAAAAATAGAATATTTGATGTGGAATGCTACCTAACATATTTATCCATGTAATATTCTTTATTGTGGCATGAATGTTCAGATCCATAAGATTCAAAACAAAAGCTCAATATTGACATAAAACAGTAATACTTCAAGCATACTAACAAGCAATTGTGTCCTTTCAAAATAACATGGCCTTAGAAGTTATCCCTACAAAATCATATGGTTTGGCTATGCTCCATCTTCCCCACACAAAGTATCTAAATCATGCACACCCCCGATGACAAGTCAAGCAATTGTTTCACACCTTTTATGTTCTCAAACCTTTTCAACTTTCACGCAATACATGAGCGTGAGCCATGGATATAGCACTATAGGTGGAATAGAATATGGTGGAGGTTGTATGGAAAAGGAGAAGATAGTGTCACATCAACTAGGCATATCAATGGTCTATGGAGATGCCCATCAATAGATATCAATGTGAGTGAGTAGGGATTGCCATGCAACGGATGCACTAGAGCTATAAGTGTATGAAATCTCAAAAAGAAACAAAGTGGGTGTGCATCCAATTTGCTTGCTCACGAAGACCTAGGGCAATTTTAGGAAGCCCATCATTGGAATATACAAGCCAAGTTATATAATGAAAAATTCCCACTAGTATATGAAAGTGACAAGAATAGGAGACTCTCTATCATGAAGATCAAGGTGCTACTTTGAAGCACAAGTGTGGAAAATAGTAACATTGTCCCTTCTCTCTTTTCTCTCATTTTTTTTATTTTGGTGGGCATCTTTGGCCTTTTTTTTTATTTGGGCTTCATTGGCCTCTTTTATTATTTGTAAAGTCCGGAGACTCATCCCTACTTGTGAGGGAATCATAGCTTCCATCATCCTTTCCTCTCATGGGACAATGCTCTAATAATGATGATCACCACACTTTTATTTACTTACAAATCGATACCTACAACAAGATATGACTCTATATGAATGCTTCCGGTGGTGTACCGGGATGTGCAACGATCTAGCATAGCAAATGACATCGAAAAATGGACATGCCATGAAAACATCATGCTAGCTGTCTTACGATCATGCAAAGCAATATGACAATGATGGTGCGTGTCATAAAAAACGGAACGGTGGAAGTTGCATGGCAATATATCTCGGAATGGCTATGGAAATTCCATAATAGGTAGGTATGGTGGCTTTTTTCAGGAAGGTGTATGGTGGCTGTTTTGAGGAAGGTGGGTTTAATGCACCGGCGAAAGTTGTGCGGTACTAGAGAGGCTAGCAATGGTGGGAGGGTGAGAGTGCGTATAATCCATGGACTCACATTAGTCATAAAGAACTCACATACTTATTGCAAAAATCTATTAGTTATCGAAGCAAAGTATTAGACGCATGCTCCTAGGGGAGAGGTTGGTAGGAGTTAACCATCGCGCGCTCCCGACCCTCACACAAAGGATGACAATCATTAAACAAATCATGCTCTGACTTCGTTGCATAACGGTTCACCATACGTGCATGCTACGGGAGTCACAAACTTTAACACAAGTATTTTTACCATTCCACAATTACTCACTAGCATGACTCTAACATCACCATCTTTATATCTCAAAACTATATGCAAGGAATCCAACTTCTCATGGTATTCAATGCACTTTATATGAAAGTTTTTATTATATCCCTCTTGGATGCCCATTATATTAGGACTAAATTCATAACCTAAACCAATTACCATGCTGTTTAAAGACTCTCAAAATAATATAAGTGAGGTATGAGAGTTTAATTATTTCTATAAAATAAAAAACACCACCGTGCTCTAAAAAGATATAAGTGAAGCACTAGAGCAACATTGCCTAGCTCAAAGATATAAGTGAATCACATAGAGTATTCTAATAAATTCACGATTAATGCATGTCCCTCTCAAAAGATGTGTGCAGCAAGGATGATTGTGGCAAACTAAAAAGCAAATACTCATATCATACAAGACGCTCCAAGCAAAACACATATCATGTGGTGAATAAAAATATAGCCTCAAGTAAATTTACCGATGGATTGAAGACGAAAGAGGGGATGCCTTCCGGGGCATCCCCAAGATTAGGCTCTTTGGTATCCTTGAATATGTCTTGGGGTGCCTTGGGCATCCCCAAGCTTAGGCTCTTGCCACTCCTTATTCCATAGTCCCTCAAATCTTTACCCAAAACTTGAAAACTTCCAAACACAAAACTCAACAGAAAACTCGTGAGATCCGTTAGTATAAGAAAAATAAATCACCACTTTAGGTACTGTTGTGAACTCATTATTTATTTATATTGGTGTAATATCGACTGTATTCTAACTTCTCCATGGTTCATACCCCCCGATACAACCCATAGATACATCAAAATAGGCAAACAACACAAAGAAAACAGAATCTGTCAAAAACAGAACAGTCTGTAGCAATCTGTAAACTTCGAATACTTCTGTAACTCCAAAAATTCTGAAAAATTAGGAAAATCAGGGAAATTTGTATATCAATCTTTTGTAAAAATTTCAGATCCAATTGACGCCCTGGTGAATTTATAAAATTCCTGTACTGAGCACAAAAGTTTCTGTTTTTCAGCAAAACCAAATCAACAATCACCGTAAACCATCCCAAAGGTCTTACTTGGCACAAACACTAATTAAAACAATAAAACACAATTACTACAGAGGTAATAATGTGCAAAACACTCAAGAACAGAAGCAAAAACAGAAACATAAAATAAAATTGGGTTGCCTCCCAACAAGCGCTATTGTTTAACGCCCTTAGCTAGGCATAACGCAATAGATCTAGGTATTGTCATCTTTGGTATGCAATCCATAAGTAGCTCTCAAAATAGATTCATAAGGTAATTTAATTTTCTTTCTAGGAAAGTGTTCCATGCCTTTCCTTAATGGAAATTGGAATCTAATGTTTCCTTCTTTCATATCAATAATTGCGCCGATCGTTCTAAGGAAAGGTCTACCAAGAATAATAGGGCATGTAGGATTGCAATCTATATCAAGAACAATGAAATCTACGGGCACATAATTCCTATTTGCAACAATAAGAACATCATTAATCCTTCCCATAGGTTTCTTAATAGTGGAATCCTCTAGATGCAAATTTAAAGAGCAATCATCAAGATCATGGAAACCTAGCACATCACATAAAGTTTTCGGAATCGTGGAAACGCTAGCACCCAAATCACACAAAGAATGGCACTCATAATCTTTAATTTTAATCTTAATAGTAGGTTCCCCTCATCATAAAGCTTTCTAGGTATGGAAACTTCCAACTCAAGTTTTTCTTCAAAAGATTTCATCATAGCATCAACGATATGTTTAGTAAAAGCTTTATTTTGATTATAAGCATGAGGAGAATTCATCACGGATTGCAACAAGGAAATACAATCAATCAAAGAACAACTATCATAATTAAAGTCCTTGAAATCCAGAAGAGTGGGTTCATTGCTAGTTAAAGTTTTGACCTCTTCAATCCCACTTTTATCAATTTTAGCATTAAGATCTATAAACTCCGAATCATTGGGACAACTTTTAACTAAAGTTGACTTATCTCCAGTCCCATCTTTATCAAGATTTGTATTAGAAAACAAAGATTCAATAGGAGTCACATCAATCACTTTAAGATCTTCATCATTATTATCACGAGAACACATCTTTTCAAGCCATTCATGCTTAGCACGTATTCTAGCGGTTCTTTCCTTACACTCATCAATAGAAGTTCAGATAGCTTTTAAAGACTCATTAATATCACGCTTAGGTGGAGTAGATCTAATTTTCAAAGAATCAATCTCAAGAGAAATTCTGTCAACGTTCCTAGCCAAATCATCAATCTTGAGCAATTTCTCTTCAATCATAGCATTGAAAACCTTTTGCGAACTAATAAATTCTTTAATATTATTCTCAAGATCAGAGGGCATCTTATTATAATTTACATAAGAATTGCTGTAGGAATTACCATAATTATTAGAGGAATTACTAGGAAACGGCCTAGGGTTGAAATTACCTCTATACGCGTTATTACCAAAATTGTTCCTACCAACAAAATTCACATCGATAGATTCATTATTATTTCCAATCAAAGAAGACAAAGGCATATCATTAGGATCAATAGGAGCACTCTTACTAGCAAACAATTTCATTAATTCATCCATCTTTTCACTCAAAGTGTTTATTTCTTCAATAGCATGCACCTTTTTACTAGTAGGAGATCTTTCGGTATGCCATTGAGAGTAATTTGCCATAATATTATCTAGGAGTTTAGTAGCTTCTCCTAATGTGATTTCCATAAAAGTACAACCCGCGGCGGAATCTAAAAGATTTCTAGAAGCAAAATTCAATCCCGCATAAATTTTTTGTATAATCATCCATAAACTCAGACCATGTGCGGGGCAATTTCTAATCATTAGTTTCATCCTCTCCCAAGATTGTGCAACATGCTCATGATCAAGTTGCTTAAAATTCATTATATCGTTCCTAAGGGAGATGATCTTAGCGGGCGGAACGTACTTGGAAATAAAAGCATCTTTACACTTATTCCATGAATCAATACTATTTTTAGGCAAAGATGAAAACCAAGTTTTAGCATGATCTCGTAGTGTGAAAGGAAATAGCTTCAATTTAACAATATCATTATCCACATCTTTCTTCTTTTGCATATCACACAACTCAACGAAAGTATTTAGATGGGATGCGGCATCTTCATTAGGAAGGCCGGAAAATTGTTCTTTCATAACAAGATTAAGCAAAGTGGCATTAATTTCATAAGATTCCGCACTAGTGGCGGGAGCAATCGGAGTACTAATAAAATCATTATTATTAGTATTGGAAAAGTCACATAACTTGGTATTCTCTTGAGTCATCGTGACAAAGCAAGCAATCTAGCACACAAGCAAACAATAAGCAAACGAAAATACGAACGGAAAAAGGGCGAATAAAAAGGCAAATCTGTCTGAAAATCGTTTTAGAAGTGGGGGAGAGGAAAACGAGAGGCAAATGGCAAATAATGTAAATGCAAGAGATGAGTTTGTGATGGGTACTTGGTAGGCTTGATGTAGATCTCCCCGGCAATGGCGCCAGAAATCCTTCTTGCTACTTCTTGAGCTTGCGTTCGTTTTCCCTTGAAGAGGAAAGGGTGATGCAGCAAAGTAGATAAGTATTTCCCTCAGTTGTTGAGAACCAAGGTATCAATCCAGTAGGAGATACAAGCAAGTCCCCAATCTTTGCACCTACACAAACAATCAAACACTTGCACCCAACGCTACAAAGGGGTTGTCAATCCCTTCACGGTTACTTGCAAGGATGAGATCTGATAGAGATAGATATAGAAGATTACTAAAACGAAAAGTAAAACAAAAGTAAAAAAGATTGCAGCAAAGTATTTTTGGTATTTTTGGTTTATAGATCTGAAAATATAATATGGAAAATAGACCCGGGGGCCATAGGTTTCACTAGAGGCTTCTCTCTTGAAGGAAAATAATACGGTGGGTGAACAAATTACTGTCGAGCAATTGATAGAAAAGCGCATAGTTATGACGATATCCAAGGCAATGATTATGCATATAGGCATCACGTCCGTGTCAAGTAGACCGAAACGATTCTGCATCTACTACTATTACTCAACACATCGACCGACTCCTGCCTGCATCTAGAGTATTAAGTTCATGAAGAACAGAGTAACGCATTAGGTAAGATGACATGATGTAGAGGGATAAACTCAAGCAATATGATGAAAACCCCATCTTTTTATCCTTGATGGCAACAATACAAATACGTGCCTCGCTACTCCTACTTTGTCACTGGGTGAGGACACCGCAAGATTGAACCCAAAACCAAGAACTTATCCCATTGCAAGAATTACCAATCTAGTTGGCCAAACCAAACCAATAACTCGAAGAGACTTGCAAGGATATGAAATCATGCATATAAGAATTCAGAGAAGATTCAAATAATATTCATAGATAATCTGATCATAAACCCACAATTCATCGGATCTCGACAAACACACCGCAAAAGAGTATTACATCGGATAGATCTCCATGAAGATCATGAAGAACATGGTATTGAAGAACATAGAGAGAGAAGAAGCCATCTAGCTACTAGCTATGGACCCGAAGGTCTGTGGTGAACTACTCACACATCATCGGAAGGGCAATGGAGTTGATGTAGATGCCCTCCGTGATCGAATCCCCCTCCGGCAGATTACCGGAAAAGGCTCCAAGATGGGATCTCACAGGAACAGAGGGTTCCGGCGGCGGAAAAGTATTTTAGTGGCCCTTTTTGGTATTGGGGGAATATTTGGGAATTTATAGGCTAAAGAATAGGGTTAGGAGACCTGCTGGGGGGCCACAAGCCAGGGGACGCCCCCCCCCTCGGGCGCGCCCAGGTGGCTTGTCGCCTCCCGGCAAGTCTCCTGCCTTCTTCTCCAAGTCTGGCAGGTTTCTTATCGTCCAAGAAAAATCATTCCGAAGATTTTATTCCGTTTGGACTCCGTTTAATATTCCTTATCTGCAATACTCAAAAACAAGGAAAAAACAGAAACTGGCACTAGGTTAATAGGTTAGTCCCAAAAATAATATAAAATAGCATATTAATGCATATAAAACATCCAAAACAGATAATTTAATAGCATGGAACAATCAAAAATTATAGATACGTTGAGACGTATCAATCGACTAACAGCATGCCCGGCCCATGCCCGGGCGAGCCCGAGTAGGCCACGCCCCACGCTGTGCTCCTTCTCCTCCGGGTCCCGGTGACCGGCTTCGGGGCACCGACCGGCCTCGCCGGTGGTACATATGAAGAATGTGACGGGACACTGTCACACCCTGTGTTTGTATCACTTTGCTATGCTTGGATTTACAAAATTTGGAACCAATTAAAACTCTTTGAATGCGTGCTTGTTTGATTGTTTGGTTGATTATGTTTGGCACTCTTAGGTTCTACTCCTCTCCATATTCATCTTCCTTGATCCAAACTTCTTGCCCAATGATCATGCCATGTGAATAGTACCCAAAACTATTTTTATCAAAATTTATTTTGACCAAAAAGGATTTATTCAAATAAGGTTTTCAAAACCCCCTGAGTTGAGGTTTGCACTGCAAGTCCTCAAATTGGGTGGATCCTTTTTCCCCAAAGGCTTCATTTGAAACCTAATATATATACTACTTCCCCAAACCACCAAATATTAATTTTAAAGATTATTTTACTATTTTATTTAAAGGCTTTTTCTTAAGGCCAGAAATGGTCTTTTATAGGGAATTTTTTTTTAAATGCTTTAAAAATATTTGAGAAAATTTAGGGAAACCCAGTGGACATATATTTTCCATATATATGAGTTTCAACACATGGTCATGTTCAAAATCATGGGCAAAACCCCTCAAAACCCTTTCTGCCCAAATCAAGCTTTTGAAATATTGCTATAAGAAATATTCTCAATAAATTCCAGGAAAATTCCAGCAAGTCACACATGTCATATGTGATGCTCTTGCAAAGTTACATCTCAATCCCCCTTGATTTTCTTCACCAAAATATTCCAAAAGCCTCTCTGTCCAGATTCAAATTTGAACAACTTTACATTGTGAAGTTTCTTCCCTTGCCCCCAAACTTTGTGGGCATGTTCCATTACCCAAATGAGGATGCCACACCAAGTGGTGCATCAAGGAGAATGGAAATGCATGCCTAGATCTACAGGAATCTGATCCTGTTGATTTCTAGGGTTTTACAAAGTTACATTGTG
Organism: Elymus sibiricus; assembly: GCA_039707655.1. NCBI lineage: Eukaryota > Viridiplantae > Streptophyta > Magnoliopsida > Poales > Poaceae > Elymus > Elymus sibiricus. Next base: position 209,752,379 of record CM077665.1, on the reverse strand, counting down.
AACTTTCTTCAAAACTCCTCAAACTTGGTAATCCTCTCTATTTCTACCTATATTTTCATCCTGTTAAATATCATGGCAAGCAAACCCCATTTGCTTAGCCAAATCACCATCAAACACTTCTGCATATTTTGTAAAAAACCTTGTTTGACCCCCTTCTGCTATTCTCATTGCCTCCAAAATTTTACCACTGTCCCTTACTGATGTGTTTCACCTTCAGTAAAAACCCCAAGGCCACTGATGATTGATTGATGGGGTAAAACATCATTTTTACCCCCTGGACAGCAGGAATCTCCTCCTCTCTCCCCTCCCCTCTTATTCTATCAGCGATCCAGGGCATCCAATGCCCTACCGAAGTTGTTTACCCTCCCCTAGATGCCCTAGACATGAGCGGCCACGCCCTAGGCGCCAAAAGCATGTCGTGGCATGCCAAAGTCGCGCTCCAGAGCGCGCTATAGTGCACACCCGCTATGTAGCTGCCGCCCAACCACAGCCCCCGACAGCCTCGGGACCTCCAGCCGTGTCCCCCTGGCCCACCTCGACGTCCTCCCCACGGCAAGCTGCCGGCCCCTTCCTCCCTCTCTCTCCAGCGGCGTCCCACACACGCGGCGCGGCCGCCCGGTCCGGCCAACCGGTGGCTTCACACGCGCGACGCACCCGGCTCCTCCCCAGCTCTCTCTCCTCCCTGCACTGGACCTAGGCAAGCCCGACGAACACCGCACAGAGGCCAGGCCCCCCTCCCGTGGCCATCCGAGCCGTTCCCGCGGGCGACTATGGGTTTTGTCCATGGTGAACCTCGGGATCGCTATTTAAGCGAGCCTCGCACCCCTCTCTCCCCTCTGGTCGCCCCCTCCAGCATCCAATTGCCCTCATGTGCCACCCAATCGACCTCCCCCTCTCTCTGTGCTCGACGCGAGCCGGAGCTCCGCCGCCTCGGGCCGCCGACGTTCGGCCACGTTGAGCGTCCTCCGTCCCCGTTCGCTCTCCCCGTGGTCCTCTCTCTCTCTCCTGATCTCTTTCCCCCCTTTTCCCGTGCCTATTGCAGCTCGGAGCGGCCGTTCCCACCTCGAGCCGAAGCTCCTCCGCTCGGGTTCGACATCGCCGGCGATTCCGTCACCTCCGCCGACCACCTCCGGCACCACGCGACTGGCGACGCTCCCCTGAGCACGCCTGGACCATCAGCAGGCCTCGCCGTCGACCGCACCGTCGCCGGTGAGCTCCTCTGCTCCCTGTCGTGAGGTGAGGGATGACAGGTGGAGCCCACCTGTCATACCCTCACTCCCCCCTCTCGCTGCCAGGCAGGGCCCGCGGGCAGGTTTAAATAAAACCTGCCGTGCGCGCCGTTTCGTCCTGGGCCGAATTTCCTCTGGGCCGGCTCTGCTCGCCCGCTTCTGGCCCGAGCGCATAGTGCTCTTTTTCTTTTTTTTTTATTTCTGGCATCTTGCAGAAATTCCTCTGAGCTAAATAAAATTCCAATGCCAATAATTTTTCCACCATAATTTCTGTAATAACCTATAGTATTTTACAGTGCCTTTTGTGATTTTTTTTGAAAACCTTTTATCTACTGTTTTATTTTAAAACCTCTTTTGGGCATTTTTAGCCTCTGTTTTAAATAGTTTGAAAAACCTTTTTAACTACAAAACCCTAGACAAATATTCTTAGAATAGTTTGTAGTATTTATCAGAGTAGGGTAGCATTTTAGAAGTAGAGTTGGTCCTCTGTTTTTGTGATGGTTCTTATTATTACCGTTATTTTATCGCGACGATAGATTACGCTGTTGACGAGGGAGTTGGACCCGAAGACTTTGAAGACCCCGAAGAATTTGTTGAGCCAGGCAAGCAGCCCTTTGACCATGTTAAGAAACTTTTCATGCATGTCATATAGCACTTGTTATTCCGATGAATTGATCATGTTGATGAGGTACCCCCCCCCCCTTCGGTGGGATGCCTCCGACACTCTACGATTGATACTTGCATCGTGCATGACCCTACCATTCTTATGAGGGTTGTGCGGGTGGGAGTAGATAGGATGCTTAGTAGATGCTACGCAAAGTGGGACGGGAATATGCATGGTAAATATGCATGGTGATGGAAACAAATATAGTTTTTAAGACTTTTTCGAAAACCCCGTCGGGTGCTACTAATGCCCGAGGGAGATGATGATGAGCTAGGTAACCACTTGACAAAGAAATGGTGTACCGGAGCTAGTTGTGTGTGTGTTTTCGAAAACGGAGAGTTTTAAGATTTGCTGACCGTCCCAACCTTACATGCACAACCACGATACCCCTTATGGGATGGGGCCTTGTTGATTACTTTGGTGGGTACTAGCATAGAGCTTGCATTACTAGTGGTGGGAGTGACATGGTCACTCTCGATACGGGGTTGTGCCTGATAGGGGGACCATGCGCTGTCTTTATAGGCACCGGGCACACCGTTGAGTGCCCTCATGGATGATACGTGTGATGTACATCATGAGGAATGGCACCAACGAGTGGACTCTTTGTTTAGTATCGCTAGGGGAAAGGCATTGTTCGGGTGCATACCTCGGGTATGCAATATACCGCGAGTCGTGGATGACACGGAAGTTCCCCGAGTCTTGTGGGTAATGTGTGCAACCTCTGGAGAGTGTAAAACTATTCGAATAGCCGTGTCCACGGTCATGGACAGTTGGAGGTCCTGCTTAAACTGCGTAATATGTTTTCATAAACTTGGTGTGTGTGTGTGTGTGTGTGTGTGTGGATAACACAAAGATGGTACTTGAGCTAAGTCCGTTGACTTGGCATGATGATGAACATGAGATGTTCAACCCCTGCTTATGATGACAACTGTGTCTTGTTCATATGAATACCTGTCAATTGTTGATGCATGCTTACTTACGCTACTTGATCATGTCATTGCACTTAAAACTAGCTTTCTGCAAAACTTACCTACTTAGTGCTATATCATGCATTGTTATACCTTGTTCCAAAACTCGGGTTGCTTGCGAGTACATTCAAAGTACTCATTGGCTTGCCACTGGTTATTTAATTGGCCAGGCATGGAAGAACAGGAATACGGTGAAGAGTTCGTTGGTGACGAACATGCGAACTAGGGCGCTTCCCAGTCAGAATGCCTGTAGGTTTAAGGCAGATGGCATGGGTTCACGCTTTCGATCAAGATTTTCGCTGCTTGCGGCCCTATCTATGTAAGACTTGACCTCCATGGTCTTTGTTTGTGTAAGACGGTATGTAAGGATGTAAGACTCTTGTTATTCAGCTTTTGTGTGTTCAGTGAGCATTGATCTCTGGGATCACTGTACACGTGCATTCGGTGATCACGACTTATGAGTCGGGGTCCCCACAGAGCTGGTATCAGAGCCATCCTGACTGTAGGAAGCCCTTAGTTAGCATGGACGTTAGTTAGGACAAAACTAATTTTCCCAGACCCTTCAAAAATTACTTACAAAATGGCTATAGTTCTCACCTCTGCTAAATTTTCAAAGGAAGCAAAGGTTTTTTTTTGCCTTGGCACTTCCACCATCTTTCTTTTGGCTCTCCTCATCTACATTTCAAAACCTTGCAAGCGGTCGATAGTACCCTTATGCCCCTGACCATTGGATTCCTTGAAATCCTCGTGGGTAATCTGGAAGGAAGCCACCTTGCCAGACTTTCACACAAATTTGATGACACCACGACAAGAAGGTACCAGAAGAGGATATCTTCTCGAAGGATGAGGATATCAAGACTCAGAAGATGGTAACACCCTCAACACTGCCCCAGGATGATGCCACCTTAGCCTTCGATGACCAGGGTACAGGACATGCAATGTCATGATATGCATCGCTAATAGAGCAACCCCGTCCTTTTCGTTGTTGTATCGGCAACCACCGGTGGATGAGAACCTCACCATTTGGTCCGCCTCACTATAGTGAGCAGGAAAACGGTCCTCATCATCCCCCGCTCTTGGTGCCGATGATATCGTCAACGTGACCGGCAGGATACAACTCTACCATGCCTTGTTAATGTCATTGCATAAGAGATTGCCTACCTGGAACCCTCGACGTCTCAGAAGACAGGAAGGCATTGTTACGATTACGAAGACAATAGAAGACCCATCAACGACAGTCATGAGGAACCACCTTCGTCATCAACTCATCAGACGCGAAGTTGTCAAGGACTCTTCAGGCACAACCCGGATTGTTTCAAAAAGCAACAACAAGAGACTTAGCAACACCTGAAGAAGACCCAGAAAACCGAGCGGACTCCTCTCGAAGACACGAAGCAAGCACGACTAATGAGTCCGAGAACCCCTAGGGTAGGATAGGTCGTGTGTCCTCTATGCAAAGTGGAGTCCGTATGATGGTTCAAATGGAACCATGATGTGTGTTGCTTGTTTTGCTTGATTGTGCTTTGGTGTGAGTCACACTTTTGCCCTAGGCAACAAGTGCGCGACTATATCACCTACCTTGCCTTGATGTTTGAGTTTGGCCTTTTCGGCACTTGCTTGATTGAACTTGCACTATACCACCCCCTTAGCCACTCCTCTCGATGCTACTTTCTCTCCCCCATCTCGTCAACTGAAGACCAGCAAGACAAGATGCACCAAGGATCCACCTCGACAAACAACTGACACCAAAGACTTCGACTACAATGTACTCAACCAAACGCAACACCGTAGAGTTATGCTTTTCCCTCAAGATTGGAAACCCCTCCCTAGCCCAACCTAAACCTCACAAGCTCCCCAGCACAAGCCTCTGATCATGTGTTTAATACACGGATTTGTCAGAGCACTTATTGAGATCCAATAGCCCCTGCTTAGCACTGGGTTCATCGCGAGACTAGTGATCATAGTGAACAGACACATTACATCCCTAAGCCAGCACTTGAACTAATGATGCCATAGTGAAGGTTGCTTTGGAGATGCATGATTCATAGGCTAATGATTCGACGAGGTTGTAGTGGATATCTTGAGGAAGTAGTTGAGACCCTTGGATGTATTACGATACTTTATGTTCATAGACGGACTTGGTGGATCAAATTAATAGAGTTCCATTAATTCTCCCTTGAGTAAATTGTATTTAGTAGGACAAATATGATCACAAGCTAAAATTCTTGGTGGATTAATTGCTTGAGTTTGGCAAGTAATATTGATGGTGGATTGATGCTGATACGATAGTGACTGGAGTAACTAGTAGGGAATTCTTACTAGATGCAAACCTTGGATTTAATAGGTGAATCTAATAGGTGCTCAGGATCAATGAAACTACATGGTTTGGAGTAATTTGGATTTAGTCCGATGATCTTGATCATGATGCCATGTATCTCGGTGGATGAGGAGTAGAAGGAATCGGATGATGTTAGGGATCTATATAAGCTCGACTTTGGAGTTTAGTTGTTCATGAGATTGGAAGTTCGTAGATATACTGTGATAATAGCCCTTGCAATGATATGTGGATTATATGAACTCTAGGAGATTATGTGGGACACCATCAATGCTGGATTTGTAGCAGTATTGGATCATGTAATAATGGATGGTATTCATGGATCGATTAATTGGATTCGTAGGAAGGAAACAAGATCTTGGATTGGTTTATTACGTGTTTCCTTAGCATAGTAATGCAATACCTTAGACCTTGGATAGGTTAGTAGGATACTTGGATTTGTAGTATCACAGTCAAGCTTAGCGGCTTGCATGCTTTCCCGAGGATTTTTACATAGGGATATAATTGAGTTTGCTACAGTATACATACGAGATTTTGGTTTAGTCCTTCTCTCAAACCATGGAGATATGAGTAGCACGTGTAATGTTGGAGTTGCCATATGTGAGATGATATCTTCAATGATATAGGGTGATTTCGTTTGGAGTAAATAGTAGGACTATTGGCATCTAATAATTGTGCTCAAGGATAGGATGATAAGCGTTCGCTCACGTCCTAAGCTCCTTGAAACCCCCTAAGCTTCACCGAGCCATAACACGGTTGGATTAGGACCATAGGCCTTGGACTATAAGTCCTTAGACTATGGTCGATACTCCACCTCGACCACCACCAGTCCTGTTCATAAGGAAGGTGGACACGAAGAACTAGATTACGTTATATCATGAACCCCTGAACTAGTGACCCTCCGGAGCAAATGCCCACTCCTCTCGCATGTCCTACAAGAAATGTGCTTGTATGATACTCGGGGAAAATGTGTTGTTGTCCTCACGGATGACATACTTATTCACCCAATGAGAGAAAGGAATACTTTAGTCCTATTTGGATAAGCCCCAGAAGCACCAACTGCCTTGCCTCTCAAAGTGTAAGGTTTCACCTTAAAGAAGTTGGAATCCTTGAAGCACCCTCCCTACAGCAAAAGAACTTCTTGCCTGAGCAAGATGAAGAACCACTACGGTCGAGAAACCCCGAAGAAGAAGAAGAAGCAAGAGAAGTCAACCACCGCTCCTCTGACGGCTACATCAACTAGACTATATCAAGAAGCACTGACGTTCAAGCACGATGAAGCCCTTGCACATCAAGAGGATTATAGAGCCCCTTGTTTTAACTAGTCATCCATCAGTTCCCGACTAGGAAGGGACCGAGAATTAGATAGCACCATCACTCCACCACCTTGAAGGTGCACGTTGAGCCTGACATCCCTACTCCCTTCAGATGCCTGGAATGAAGCGGGATTTATGTCATCACTTCATTATTAGTCCCTTCTTGGTCCAATCTAGGGCGTGCACCCTGACTGGATCATGGTGGAACACCTGTCAAAGGTAGTTCACCCCGCTGGCCAAGCCTCAGACCATGGGGATTGGATGGCTGATCCATACTTTTCGATAGACAGCTTACTTAAATTCCCCGCTAGGACCTTCTCAGGGGAAGGGATCCATTTAGCCACCCGAACTCTAAAGCTTAGTCTTAGAAATGAGACTCGGCCCAAAACTTTGCCACACTGGCTACGGAGAGACAAGTAGACCAAACACTTGAAGGCCCGCCAGAAACGTGCGTCCATGACGACGAGGACAAACAACCAAAGAAGAATGAAAGAACATACCTGGCCAACTTAGTCAAGCAGAAGGTCTCGACGAGAAGCCTACAATGACGCGCTTCAACACTCTCAAGGATGAAGACCACTTGCGACTGAAGATCTCCTGCTTTAAGGAAGATAAGGACTTCCCCGTCAACGAGAAGCTACGCCAAGGCTTGACCCTTCTATTTTTACGTGAGACATCTAGATGTCACTAACCAACGTGAGCAACCCCAGGACCAGCACATAGACACACTACCTTGCCACGTATTCCGACCTTGGAATACACACACAAGCCAGACCCATACCAGAACCCCGATCATCAGACCCTTGACCTTTAGGCAAGCCTAGCATATTGCAAGAATCCCGTTCACCCTTAGACGAAGTCAACGATGCACTCGAAGACATATCATCAGGCACTTCAAGATCCAGAAGGAAAACCATGCCGGAGCAGGAGCAACACGGGACCGTGAAGACTACCTCAGATCCAAAATATCCGTATCTTTTCAACACCTAGCCTAGGAATCTCGGGGACGAGATTCTTGTAAGGGGGGTAGGTCTGTCACACCCTGTGTTTGTATCACTTTGCTATGCTTGGATTTACAAAATTTGGAACCAATTAAAACTTTTTGAATGCATACTTGTTTGAATTGTTGCTTATTTGATTGTTTGGTTGATTATGTTTGGCACTCTTAGGTTCTACTCCTCTCCATATTCATCTTCCTTGATCCAAACTTCTTGCCCAATGATCATGCCATGTGAATAGTACCCAAAACTATTTTTATCAAAATATATTTTGACCAAAAAGGATTTATTCAAATAAGGTTTTCAAAACCCCCTGAGTTGAGGTTTGCACTGCAAGTCCTCAAATTGGGTGGATCCTTTTTCCCCAAAGGCTTTATTTGAAACCTAATATATATACTACTTCCCAAAACCACCAAATATTAATTTTAAAGATTATTTTAATATTTTATTTAAAGGCTTTTTCTTCAGGCCAGAAATGGTCTTTTATAGGGAAAAATTATTTAAATGCTTGAAAAATATTTGAGAAAATTTAGGGATACCCAGTGGACATATATTTTCCATATATATGAGTTTCAACACATGGTCATGTTCAAAATCATGGGCAAAACCCCTCAAAACCCTTTCTGCCCAAATCAAGCTTTTGAAATATTTCTATAAGAAATATTCTCAATAAATTCCAGGAAAATTCCAGCAAGTCACACATGTCATATGTGATGCTCTTGCAAAGTTTCATCTCAATCCCCCTTGATTCTCTTCACCAAAATATTCCAAAAGCCTCTCTGTCCAGATTCAAATTTGAACAACTTTACATTGTGAAGTTTCTTCCCTTGCCCCCAAACTTTGTGGGTATGTTCCATTACCCAAATGAGGATGCCGCACCAAGTGGTGCATCAAGGAGAATGGAAATGCATGCCTAGATCTACAGGAATCTGATTCTGTTGATTTCAAGGGTTTTACAAAGTTACATTGTGAACTTTCTTCAAAACTCCTCAAACTTGGTGATCCTTTCTATTTCTACCTATATTTTTTATCCTGTTAAATCTCATGGCAAGCAAACCCCATTTGCTTAGCCAAATCACCATCAAACACTTCTGCATATTTTGTAAAAAACCTTGTTTGTACCCCTTCTGCTATTCTCCTTGCCTCCAAAATTTTACCACAGTCCCTTACTGATGTGTTTCACCTTCAGTAAAAACCCCAAGGCTAGTGATCATTGATTGATGGGGTAAAACATCATTTTTACCCCCTAGACAGCAGGAATCTCCTCCTCTATCCCCACCCCTCTTATTCTATCAGCTATCCAGGGCATCCAATGCCCTACCGAAGTTGTTTACCCTCCCCTAGATGCCCTAGACATGAGCGGCCACGCCCTAGGTGCCAAAAGCATGCCGTGGCATGCCAAAGTCGCGCTCCAGAGCGCGCTACAGTGTGCAGCCCGCACTGTAGCTGCCGCCCAACCACAGCCCCCGACAGCCTCGGGACCTCTAGCCGTGTCCCCCTGGCCCACCTCGACGTCCTCACCATGGCAAGCTGCCGGCCCCTTCCTCCCTCTCTCTCCAGCGGCGTCCCACATGCGCGGCATGGCCGCCCGGTTCGGCCAACCAGTGGGTTCACACGCGCGACGCGCCCGGCTCCTCCCCATCTCTCTTTCCTCCCTCCACTGGACCTAGGCAAGCCCCACGAACACTGCACAGAGGCCAGGGCCCCCTCCTGTGGCCATCCGAGCCGTTCCTGCGGGCGACCGTGGGCTTCGTCCACGGTGAACCTCGGGATCGCTATTTAAGCGAGCCCTGCACCCCTCTCTCCCCTCTGGTCGCCCCCTCCAGCATCCAATTACCCCCCTGTGCCACCCAATCGACCTCTCCCTCTCTCTGTGCTCGACGCGAGCCGGAGCTCCGCCGCCTCGGGCCGCCGACGTCCGGCCACGGTGAGCCTCCTCCGGCACCGTTCCCTCTCCCCATGGTCCTATCTCTCTCCCCTGATCTCTTTTCCCCCTTTTCCCGTGCCTATTGCAGCTCGGAGCGGCCGTTCCCACCTCGAGCCGAAGCTCCTCTGCTTGGGTTCGACGTCGCCGGCGATTCCGTCACCTCCGGCGACCACCTCTGGCACCACGCGACTGGCTACGCTCCCCTGAGCACGCCTGGACCATCGGCAGGCCTCGCCGTCGACCGCACCGTCGCCGGTGAGATCCTCTGCCCCCTGTCGCGAGGTGAGGGATGACAGGTGGAGCCCACCTGTCATACCTTCACTCCCCCCCTCTCGCTGCCAGGCAGGGCACGCGGGCAGGTTTAAATAAAACCTGCCGCGCGCGCCATTTCGTCTTGGGACGAATTTCCTCTGGGCCAGCTCTGCTCGCCCGTTTCTTGCCCGAGCGCATAGTCCTCTTTTTCTTTTTTTATTTCTGACATCTTGCAAAAATTCCTCTGAGCTAAATAAAATTCCAATGCCAATAATTTTTCCACCATAATTTCTGTAATAACCTATAGTATTTTACAGTGCCTTTTGTGAATTTTTTTTGAAAACCTTTTATCTAATGTTTTATTTTAAAACCTCTTTTGGGCATTTTTAGCCTCTGTTTTAAATAGTTTGAAAAACCTTTTTAACTACAAAACCCTAGACGAATATTCTTAGAATAGTTTGTAGTATTTATCAGAGTAGGGTAGCATTTTAGAAGTAGAGTTTGTGCTCTGTTTTTGTGATCGTTCTTATTATTACCGTTATTTTATCGCGACGATAGATTACGCTGTTGACGAGGGAGTTGGACCCGAAGACTTTGAAGACCCCAAAGAATTTGTTAAGCTAGGCAAGCAGCCCTTTGACCATGTTAAGAAACTTTTCATGCATGTCATATGGCACTTGTTGTTCCGATGAATTGATCATGTTGATGAGGTACCCCCCCCCTTCGGTGGGATGCCTCCGATACTCTACCATTGATACTTGCATCATCCATGACCCTACCATTCTTATGAGGGTTGTGCGGGTGGGAGTAGATAGGATGCTTAGTAGATGCTATGCAAAGTGGGACGGGAATATGCATGGTGATGGAAACAAATATGGTTTTAAAGACTTTTTCGAAAACCCCGTCGGGTGCCACTAATGCCCGAGGGAGATGATGATGAGCTAGGTAACCACTTGATAAAGAAGTGGTGTACCGGAGCAAGTTGTGTGTGTGTTTTCGAAAATGGGGAGTTTTAAGATTTCCTGACCGTCCCAACCTTACATGCACAACCATGATACCCCTTATGGGACGGGGCCTTGTTGATTACTTTGGTGGGTACTAGCATAGAGCCCGCATTACTAGTGGCGGGAGTGACGAGGTCACTCTCGATACGGGGTCGTGCCTGATAGGGCGGCCATGCGCTGCCTTTTCATGCACCGGGCACACCGTTGCGTGCCCTCATGGATGATACGTGTGATGTACATCATGAGGGATGGCACCAACGAGTGGACTCTTTGTTTAGTATCGCTAGGGGAAAGGCATTGTTCGGGTGCTTACCTATACCGCGAGTCGTGGATGACACGGAAGTTCCCCGAGTCTTGTGGGTAAAGTGTGCAACCTCTGCAGAGTGTAAAACTATTCGAATAGCCGTGTCCACGGTCATGGACAGTTGGAGGTCCTGCCTAAACTGCGTTCGATGTTTCCATAAACTTGGGGTGTGTGTGTGGATGACACAAAGATGGTACTTGAGATAAGTCCGATAACTTGGCATGATGATGAACATGAGATGTTCAACCCCTGCTTATGATGACAACTGTGTCTTGTTCATATGAATACCTGTCAATTGTTGACGCAAGCTCACTTACGCTACTTGATCATGTCATTGCACTTAAAACTAGCTTTTTGCAAAACTTACCTACTTAGTGCTATATCATGCATTGTTATACCTTGTTCCAAAACTCGGGTTGCTTGCGAGTACATTCAAAGTACTCATTGGCTTGCCACTGGTTATTTAATTGGCCAAGCATGGAAGAACAGGAATACGGTGAAGAGTTTGTTGGTGACGAACATGCGAACTAGGGCGCTTCCCAGTCAGAATGCCTGTAGGTTTAAGGCAGATGGCATGGGTTCACGCTTTCGATCAAGATTTCCGCTGCTTGTTGTGTTTAAATGTTTGGCCCTTGCGGCCCTATTTATGTAAGACTTGACCTCCATGGTCTTTATTTGTGTAACACGGTATGTAAGGATGTAAGACTCTTGTTATTCAGCTTCTGTGTGTTCAGTGAGCATTGATCTCTGGGATCACTATACACGTGCATTCGGTGATCACGACTTATGAGTCGGGGTCCCCACAGACACTCCACGCGCGCCTCAACGCGCGCGCTCATGACCCGGTGGACCATCGACATCCTGGGTCGTCCCGGCGCGAGCAAGCCAACCATCGCAGGGACCAGGCGGCTCATGCCTCCGAGCAAGTGGGTAACCGTAACGGAGGCGCGGTGGATGACCACGGAGGCAACCCTCGTCAAGACGCGCGCCTAACCTCGCGGCAACGGCAGAGGCAAGCAACTTCGGGCGGAGGCTCGGCGCAGGAGGGTCTATGGGCCGCGCGGCCCGGATGGTGTTGTCTTGCCACCCGGGGAGGCTGACCGCGGGGCGCACGGAGATGGCTCAGGAGGAAGCCAAGGCCTTTACACCGAGGCCTATGTTCCAAGCAGCATCGTACCTGCGGACAGCACCACGAGTCGCACGCCCCTCACGGGTGCCAGCATCCTCCCGGAGTAGGGGGGTGTCCCGGACGCCCTCTTCAAGCCGGGCCCGGGGGCTCTCACTGAAGGAGCACCGGGCCAGGTTGGTGCTGGAGAGGGGGCGTCCCGGGATGCGCGGGGGCGCACTGCGGGCACCACCCTCGTGAGCAAGCAACGCGCAGCTGGGCCCCCTGGGCGCAGGAGCAACCGCCTAGGGGATCGGCAGGATACAAGAACCGCGGGCCACTGTAGGACCGAAAGTATGTCTAGAGGGGGGGTGATTAGACTACTTGACCAAATAAAAATTCTACCTTTTCCCAAATTTTAGAGTTGGCAGATTTTAACATTCATCGCAAGTCAAGTACACCCTACACATGCAAGTCTAAGAGTATAGCAGCGGAAAGTAACAACAAGCATGAGTAGAAAGGAAAGGGTTGGAAGATCAAACACAATTGTAGACACGATGATTTTTCCCGTTGTTCTGATAGGTGGTGCTATCGTACGTCCACGTTTATGTAGTCTTCAACCCACGGAGGGTAACGGTCGCGAGAGTCCACGGAGGGCTCCACCCATAAGGGTCCATGAAGTAGCAACCTTGACTATTCCATAATGGCTTCCGTCCACCAAGGACTAGCCTCACTATGGGTAGATCTTCACGAAGTAGGCGATCTCCTTGCCCTTACAAACTTCTTGGTTCAACTCCACAACACGAAGTAGGAGGCTCCCAAACGACACCTAACCAATCTAGGAGGCACCACCCTCCAAAAGGTAATAGGCTCGGCAATGATGATGAACTCCTTGCTCTTGTGCTTCAAGATGATAGACTCCTCAACACACAATCACTCTCTCACAGATTGGGCTTGGTGGAAGAGATGGGATTGGTGGAAAGCAACTTGGGGAGGCTAGAAATCAAGATCCATATGGTTGGAGTGGATGATCTTGACCTCAACACAAGGGTAGGTGGTTCTCTCTCAGAAAACTGGATGGGGCAAGTATGGAATAGTTCTAAGTGCTTCTCTTTCGAGTGGGTGGTGGTGAAGGGGTATATATAGGCATCCCCAAAAATCCAACCGTTACACACAAAATGACCAACTCGGTGACACCGATGTGTTAATCTCGGTGGTACCGAAGTGACCAAAAGGTGGCAACTTTTGAATCTCGGTGACCAATGGTAAGATTGCCATTCTCGGTGACGCTGATCCAACAATCTCGGTGGTACCGATATTGTGAATTTGCGTAACAGAAAGTTGGCAGCCTAAACTCGGTGGCACTGAAGCAGAATCGGTTGCACCGAAAAGGTAGGGTTTGGCTTGTGTCTGTCTGAGCATGGGAATCGGTGGCACCGAGTGGAAAGTGTTGGTTGCACCGATTTTGAATATTTGGCTTTGACAGACTTTTGTGGAAGAGCTTGTGGGTGTTTTTGGTGACTATCACTTGTGCACGTATGAGCATTTTATTCACCAACAGAACCTTACCCGCTTTTAATAGTATTGGCTTTCCTATGGACTCAAAGTGATTTCTCACAAACTAAAATGTAGAGTCCTCTTGCTTGAAGCTTTGCCAATCCATTTACTTGCATCTTGGGGTATCTCCACAATCTCCACAATCCTTTTTGCCAATCCTATCATTGAACTTTTCCTGAAATATACTTAGTGGAAACATTAGTTCAATGACATATATGTTGTTATAAATTACCAAAACCACCAAGGGAGCAAATGTGCTTTCAATCTCCCCCTTTTTGGTAATTGATGACAACATATAGATCAAAGCTTTGACAAAGATATAATCAATGAATATAATCGTCGCTTTGAGAAGTATGTGATAAGCAAGAGCTCCCCCTAAATTTGTGCATTATTTTAAAATTTGCGTTTGAATGCAAATGCACAACCGATTAGGTACATGGGGCACTTCTTCCATGTCACATACAACTTGGTGGTGTGCGAGAATAATAAGAGTTAATATCATAGCACAACACAATCAAGCAAAGGTGAATGATCATCTCATAAGAATCATAATGATAGGAAGTAGTAGCAGCACACATTAAGCGTATGATCAAAACACCAACAAACGTGTATCACAAGCAACCAAAAGACAAAAACAAATGGTTTTTGAAAAAGCGATAAAAACCAAACGCTCTCTCACTCGAAGCCTAAAGATCTATATAGACTTCTCCCCCTTTGGCAACAAGTTACCAAAAAGATCAAAGAGATATATCTAAGCGTTCTTGGGCTGATCTCCTCCGGTTGTTGATGAAGGAGTCGAGAGAACTGCGTCGGCGAAGATCTTTGCAGATGTCGTGGATGGAGTTGGAGTGGCAGCTGGAGGAACTTGAGCTGATGGAGCTGAGGTGATAGTAGCAGGAGCTGATGAAGAGGGCCTCAAATCTGGAGCTGGTACGGTGGCTGATCTGGCCTGGGTGGTGAATTGTGTGCTTGGCCTGACAGGTGAGTCATCCTCATCCTCATCATCATCATCATCAGAAGTCTGAGGAAGAGGCACTGAGTCAACTTCCTTCTTGAGCTCATTGACTGTCTTAGTCAGCCCATCCACCTTATCATTAAGGGTCTTTATCCTGTTCTCAAAGATCCTGATTAGACTGTTTTGGTTGTCCAAAATGTCCTTAATGTCCTTCTGCATGCCCTGAACTGATGAGATCAAAAGATCCATTTTCTCATTCCTAGATCTGGGGACTTGAGCACTAGTGGCTCTAGCTGCCTCTGCCTCTGCCTGAGCTGCAGCTGATGTGGGATGTTCTGGGTCCATCACCACAACGTTGTCCTCGAGATCTGGCTGTAGGGGCAAGTGGGGTCTGTCCAAAGCAAATATGTGCTTCTCCAACTTGGAATTTATGAGCATCTGGATGTAGGGTGCATAGCAGCAAGAGCGCTTCTGATCAGCAGCAGCCCTCTTAACCGTCTCAACAATTAAGTCCATAATTCTAATCCTGGTGTGTCTGTCAAGATGGATCAGCATGTTGATGGAGTAGCCTCGGATCATCTTGTCATCTCCTGACTTGGGCATCAAAGTATGCCTCAGAATGGTGTTCATGGTACGAAGGCTAGCCTGGAGAAAGTAGATGGATCCTAACTTGTGAGACTTCACATGAGCAGCAGGGATCTCATTGTACATATTGGCCATAGCATTGTGGCTCTCCTTGGATTCTGAGTAGACATCCAAGTCACCATCCTGTACCTCTGGGACTCCCAAGATTGCAGCCCATTCATCAACCGTGGACTCATATCTTGCTCCTTCTGTCATCCATACAATCCTACCATCTCCATAGAAATGTGCAGTGGAGTAGAATTGCATGATCATCTCATCATTCCATGCTGTAAATTCTCTGCCAACAAACTCATTCAAGCCAATGCAGTGAAAGTTGTGTTGAACACTTGGAAAGTAGTTTTCATTCTCCTTAATGAATTTCCAATCCACATACCTCATGTCACTAATAGCCGGACTCTTGTCAAACAACACGGTTTCATAGAAATCCTGTTGCTCTTTGGTGTAGAACCTATAGTCCACAGCTGTCTTCCTCCTTTGGGCATATGGATCAGCAGCTCTCCATGCCCTCAAACCTGAATCCTTCCTCTTCTTCATATCTTCAGCAAGTGGGTAGCTAGCATTATGAACTGGAAGGTGTGGTCTAAGCTTCATCAAAGCAGACATAGCATCTTCATCCTCAACTCTAGATGTAGTCCCTTTGTTCTTTTCAGAAGCTGGAATTTGTCTGGATAACCTCTTGGGTTTTTCAGCAGCAGCCTTCTTGGGTGCAGATTTAGTGCTCTTGGATGTGCCTGACTTTGGCATAGCATCTGCCATAAGCTTCTTTTTCTTCTTAGGAGGGGCCTTCTCAACATGCTCTTCCTCCTCCTCAGCAGCAGCACGTGCAGCCTCCTCAGGGTCCTCAAACATGGAGGTTTGCCTACCAGTGACATGAACAATTCTCTTTCTGGCTCTCTTCTTCTCCCCTGCCTTCTTAGGCATAGATTTCTTTGGGGGTGACTCAAGGTGAAGAGCCATTTTTGCCCTAGCACCCTCAAGTGCCCTCATAGCTTCAGAGCTAGCATACTCTTTCCTGACAGCTCTCCTTGAAGAAGTAGCTTCATTTGCAGACTTCTTGGCAGCCTTCTCTTGCTTCTTGGCAAGAATCTCCTCTGGCACAAAGTCTGAATCCTCCTCATCTGAATTCAGCTTCTTCCTAGCCCTTGTAGCAGCCTTGGGCAACCCATGAGAACTGGGAGTGCCTGGATCTGAAGGTGAACTAGACTCAGGACTAGTGCCTGAATCCATCTCAACACTCTGCTCTTGGAAGTTATTCTCACTGTCCTCAGCACTTGACATACTGACCCTGTGAATAGAGTATAGAGGAGCAGAAGTAGATGAGTCATCACAAAATGCGGCTGGTTTTTGAAAGTTTGAACAAAAGATTCTCAAGGTTTACATTCTGTCACATGAAAATCGGTACAGCCGAAGCAAATATTTCGGTGCTACCGAGACTGACTTTCTCTTTAACAGAAACTTGGCACTCCTTTCGGTGAGACCGAAAAGAAGTACTCGGTTTCACCGAGATAGTTCTCAGCAGCACAGATTGGCAAATCGGTGATACCGATTTGTTTGCTTCAGTTCCACCGAGTTCCATCGGGCGGACTGTAAACCCTAGAAAATCAATCATTCGCTATCTACTGGAAGTTTCTTGTGGATAGAAAGATGTGCAAACGGTGGCATATAGATGAAATCAATTTCATTGCGCAAGAATCGGACGGGGAGCGCAAGAAAATATCGAATCCGTACCCTAGCTTGGCGACGGATCCGCTACGCCGCTGACGGCGGGGAAGATGCCCGTCGACGGCGAGAATCCCAGCGGCGGAGGAGCGCGGGGAGACAAGGGCGACGACCAGGGGGTCCTATTGCGGAAGCTTAGGATTCTAAGGCGCGACGGTTTGAGATTGAATTTCGAAACGTTGGGGTCCACAGCATATATACCCTTCACTGTCGGTGACGCCGATTCTAAATTTTCGGTGTCACCGAGTTCCTCAACTGTCAGTTGACAAGGAAACTTGGTGTAACCGAGAATATGGAATCGCTAGTACCGAGATAGAAAACCAGATCAACCCTAGGCATTCGGTGAGACCGAGAATTGTGGATTGGTTCCACCGAGATGCACTTGGGAGGTTTTAATGGTCAGTCCTTGTCAATACGGAACTCCGAGTGCTCCATACACAGAGGGATCGAAAAGTACTTGTTCAAATTTTGTGATGCAACATGAATGGAATATGAGGTGAGAAAGCATATATAGCTAAAGAGTGGTCCTAGGCATTCTTGTCCACCCAATTGGCAAAAGATAAATCAAAAACCAAATAGCAACAATTGGATGTCCTCGAATGGGAAAATAAATGCAGACCAACATGCTCACACATTAAGATGTCAAATGAAATCATGACAAACATGCACATACACACTAGCACCTAACAAACACTTGGACGATGACGAAGTCATCTATATATGAGTATATTGACTTAGGAGCCAAGTAAGAATACTTGATCATAGGTCATACTCATCATTTAAGCACAAGTGGGGTTACCACTTTTACATAAAGCATTTGATGTTGTCACATACTAAGAGATGCTTTAACTCAAGTCTTAGAGTAAAGCTCCCCCTTGATGTGACATCCCCCCATAAGAGGGATAAACTAACCTTGGGTTTTGTCGATGAAGACTTCATGTTGGTGAGGTAGTGGTGGATGCTCAAGGTTGATGAAGATCACCAAGAGTTGGGAGCATCCTCATTGTTTCCTTACTCTTCTCACCTACATGGGTTAGTCCCAACATACAAGAGACAAATACAAGGATATCTATGGACATGGAGTGCAAAGCATGTGTAATGATGTCCATTGATTTGTTGATTACCTTGTCCCTTGCTTATCTTTGAGGGAATGTGTGACTCCTTGAACTATTGCATAGAGTTGATGTTGATTTCAAATAGTTCTTGCCAATAATGAATGTGAGTGAATTTCATTGGCGGAGTCACCCCTCAAGAACTCTCTAGTTCTTCTTCTTGGGGACCCACATCAAGTTGATGGGGATCCTTGGTGTTGAAGTAGCCTTTGTAGAAGTTGAGCTTGAAGTAACCTTAGGAACCCACTCCACTATTGCTAGGGATTCATCTTCATATGAGTCAATGTCCTCTTGAAGCTTGTTCTTGCCCTTGAGCTTGTGGTCTTGTGGTGGAAGTTATCTTGAGTGTTTGTTCCCTTGGGAAAAGTATTTTCATACTTCTCCTTTTGAGGAACAAACTTGGGTTTGGGGTATTGACCTTCTTCCCATTCAACTCCATTTGCGTTGAAGTAGCCAATGCCATGGTTCTTTCGGTATCCTCCGTGCTTGCGTACAATTTCCTCAAATTGCTTACACCCGGCAAGACTCTTATAGATACCTTTTTCTATAATTCCTTCCAATAAAGCATTTTCTTTCTCAAGTGTAACTTGGCTGAGAGAATCATCATTAGTGGAATCAATAGAACTACTAGAAGCAACATCATTAGGTTTAGCATTTTTATTGTTGCTACTAGATGAAGAACCTTTCTTGCCTTTGTTACTAGTTTGTTTAGATTTAACTTGAGGCATGAATGTAGACAAGAGTAGCCGTTTGGCTAGATAAGATGAAGTCTTGTTTCGGAGATCGTCATTGATAGCTTTAAGAAACTCATGCTCTTGCTCCAAATTGAGCTTCTCGAAGCGTAGCTTCTCATGAGTTCTTACAAGCTCTCTATGATCTTCAAGAGTAGATTCATGAGCTAACTTAAGAGTGTTTAGTTCTTTAGTTAGTTGTTCTATTTTCATCTTATCATCATCAATTGACTTATCTTGACTAGCATGAGAATTATCAAGTTCACTTTGACTAACATCACTAGTTTTATCAAAGAGCAAGTCATCATCACAAAGTAAATCATCTTCATCACTATTGAAATCAAGATACTTGGGGTGTGATACCTTGGGGCCTTTAGCCATGAAGCAACTTCCACTCCCTTCGTTTGGTGAATCAAATAGATCATAGGAGTTGGTAGTCACTAGAGCAATTCCGGCAACACCATCATCTTGACTATGGTCGGAGTCGGAGTGATAGCTTCTCTCGGAGTAGTTGTCGGAGTCGGAGCCGGAAACCCATTCACCAACATGAGCTTGATGTTTTCTTCTTGTGTAGCTCTTGGTGTACTTTTCCTTCTTCTCCGAATCTCTACTTCTCCTTGAGGGTCTTCGTTCATGACGATCATCTCTACTCCTTCTCTCTCTTTGAGGTGATTCATTCCTTGAGCTTCATCTTCGAGGTGACTCTTCTCTTCGTTTGTAGGGAGCCGTGCACTCATTGGAGTAGTGTCTGGGCTTCCCACAATTGTAGCAATTGCGGTCACGACTTGACGAACGTTCTCTTCATATCTTGAGTTGGAGCTTCGTTCTTTGCCTCTATTCTTGTAGAACTTGTTGAATTTCTTGACCATGAGGCTTATCTCTTCATTGGTGACAAGGTTGTCGCTTGAAGTTGCGGGAGCATCACTTGTGGCTTTGTAAGCACCGCTAGACTTCTTGTGAAGCTCTTCTTTGTCTTTGATTGTCATCTCATGAGCAACAATCCTTCCAATGACTTCCGTAGGCTTGAGATCTTTGTAGTTGGGCATCATTTGGATCAATGTGCACACGGTGTCGTATTTCTCATCCAAAGCTCTAAGTATCTTCTTGATGATGAATTTGTCGGTCATTTCTTCGCTTCCTAAGCCGGCAATCTCATTGGTGATGAGAGCTATCCTAGAGTACATCTCTGCGACTCCTTCACCATCCTTCATCTTGAACTTGTCAAGCTGACTTTGAAGAACATCTAACTTGGATTCTCTCACGGACTCGGTTCCTTCGTGCATATTAACCAAAGTATCCCAAATCTCTTTTGCATTCTCAAGACGGCTGATTTTGTTGAATTCTTCGGGGCATAGGCAGTTGAAGAGAATGTCACATGCTTGAGCGTTGTATTGCAACATGTTCAATTCTTCCGCGGTCGCTTCACGATCCGGTTCCTTTCCATCACCAAAGAATTCACCTTGCAATCCAACACGAACAACAGCCCAAATGGCGGGGTTATGACCAAGAATATGCATTTTCATTTTGTGCTTCCAACTAGCAAAATTAGTACCATCAAAGTACGGACCTCTATGGTGATAATTTCCCTCACTAGACGCCATACTCTCCTAGGTTGTGAGACCAATGCAATGGAGACCAATGCTCTGATACCACTTGTAGGACCGAAAGTATGTCTAGAGGGGGGTGATTAGACTACTTGACCAAATAAAAATTCTACATTTTCCCAAATTTTAGAGTTGGCAGATTTTAACATTCATGGCAAGTCAAGTACACCCTACACATGCAAGTTTAAGAGTATAGCAGCGGAAAGTGACAACAAGCATGAGTAGAAAGGAAAGGGTTGTAAGATCAAACACAATTGTAGACACGATGATTTTTCCCGTGGTTCCGATAGGTGGTGCTATCGTATGTCCACGTTTATGGAGTCTTCAACCCACGGAGGGTAACGGTCGCGAGAGTCCACGGAGGGCTCCACCCATAAGGGTCCACGAAGTAGCAACCTTGACTATTCCATAATGGCTTCCGTCCACGAAGGACTAGCCTCACTATGGGTAGATCTTCACGAAGTAGGCGATCTCCTTGCCCTTACAAACTTCTCGGTTAAACTCGAGAACACGAAGTAGGAGGCTCCCATGCAACACCTAACCAATCTAGGAGGCACCACCCTCCAAAAGGTAATAGGCTCGCAATGATGATGAACTCCTTGCTCTTGTGCTTCAAGATGATAGACTCCTCAACACACAATCACTCTCTCACAAATTGGGCTTGGTGGAAGAGATGGGATTGGTGGAAAGCAACTTGGGGAGGCTAGAAATCAAGATCCATAAGGTTGGAGTGGATGATCTTGATCTCAACACAAGGGTAGGTGGTTCTCTCTCAGAAAACTGGATGGGGCAAGTATGGAATAGTTCTGAGTCCTTCTCTATCGAGTGGGTGGTGGTGAAGGGGTATATATAGGCATCCCCAAAAATCCAACCGTTACACACAAAATGACCAACTCGGTGACACCGATGTGTTAATCTCGGTGGTACCGAAGTGACCAAAAGGTGGCAACTCTTGAATCTCGGTGAGACCGATATAGGAAACTCGGTTGCACCGATAAGGTGACCAACGGTCAGATTGCCATTCTTGGTGATGTCGATCCAACAATCTCGATGGTACCGATATTGTGAATTTGCGTAACAGAAAGTTGGCAACCTAAACTCGGTGGCACCGAAGCAGAATCGGTTGCACCGAAAAGGTAGGGTTTGGCTTGTGTCTGTCTGAGTATGGGAATCGGTGGGACCGAGTGGAAAGTGTTGGTTGCACCGATTTTGAATATTTGGCTTTGACAGACTTTTGTGGAAGAGCTTGTGGGTGTTTTTGGTGACTATCACTTGTGCACGTATGAGCATTTTGTTCACCAACAGAACCTTACCCCCTTTTAATAGTTTTGGCTTTCCTATGGACTCAAAGTGATTTCTCACAAACTAAAATGTAGAGTCCTCTTGCTTGAAGCTTTGCCAATCCATTTCCTTGCATCTTGGGGTATCTCCACAATCTCCACAATCCTTTTTGCCAATCCTATCATTGAACTTTTCCTGAAATATACTTAGTGGAAACATTAGTTCAATGACATATATGTTGTTATTAATTACCAAAACCACCAAGGGAGCAAATGTGCTTTCAGCCACACGCGGCTCCGGGGGCGCCGGCGCGGCCCTCGGGAGGTAGGGCCTCGCGAAGCCTCCAGGTCGCGGACTAGCCGTCGCCCCGACGCCTCACGAGGCGGCTTCACCGACACAACACCCCTATGGTTACGCGGGGTGCATGGCGCTCATGTTTGGGCCGCGAGAGCGCAATCCCGTGGCTACGCGGGGAGCAATACACTCATGTTTGGGCCGTAGGGGCGCGCAACCGCGCAGAAATGCGCGGGGTGGCTTGTGACCGAGTTGGCAGCATCTAGGCCGTGCGCCTGGGGGTTCGCCCAGCTATCTCCAACTGTGACACTCTCACGTAATAATGAGTGGGCTGTATATGCCCGGAGCCACCTGAGGACGTGGAGGGGTTCCCACCCATGCCCAAGTGGAAGCCCCATGCTCCGCGCTAGCGGATGACACTGTCCTCCAATGACTATGCCCATGCCTAGTGGAAGCCCTACGCTCCGCGCTGGGGAGAAGACGAAGATGAAGATTAGCCTAGGTGTTGGACGCAGCTATTCCTTGCTGCTTTTTGTATTCGAATTGCCACTTTTTGGAATGAAACTCGAAGTTTCGCAACCTTATTTGAAAAAGGGGTGGGAATTTTTTCTCCTTGCAATCTATTTGGTCTTGAAGTCTCGTTTTCTGAATCGACACCTGTCGGTCTCCCCCTCACGCGCCCCGCGAGCGGGGGCTACACGGGCACGGTGTGTACACCTTGCCAAGGCCTTGGCATCCTAGTCCTCGCATGGCGCTCTCGAGCTAGCCGACAGGCACATGCTGCCTCAGAGGCACCCATCTCCTGGCCTTGCTGAGCATTGCGACTCTACCAGCGATGATCGACCCTCGCTCGGGGGCTCCAGCCACGGCTTGGTGCACCATCATAGAACCTATGGAGGCTCGGGCACCTCCCGAGGTAGGAGCTGGCAAGGCAAGGTAAGGGAGCCCCTTGAGCGTTAAGGGGGATTCCTGAGCAACGCGACTCAGGAGCCTCACTGGTCACGTAGCCCCTTACCCCTTGGTCTCGTCCTGGTGATCCGGACGCCCCAACGGCGGTCGAAGTATGCGCGGGATTGGGCCCTGCCGACGCAGAGCACCAAGAGGGCTCCCAAACCGCTTCGCTCGAAAGGAAGAAGACCCCCCTGGCGAGATCCCCGAGCTCCCCAGGCGCTCTAGCTGCACCTCACAATGAACGAGCTCGCCACGGCCTGCCAAGCGAAGTACCCCAACCGTAATGAGCAGGAATTTTTTGATTCAATGACAACCCAAATATTGGGGTATGAGACGGGAATGCTAATGTGAAAGTGTAGGCGCTACGGTTTTCTGCGTGCCCCCATGGGGCCTCCTATGGCTCTAGATATAGGAAGGACAACGCAAGGGAGGGAGTTCGGCTTCTCTAAGCATCGCCGCTAAAACCTCGGCCTTGGAACGACACGCGTCCCCTCAGGAGTGCCCACCACGCGAGGTCCCGGCGGGCTGATATCGCTGGACACTGTGCGATACCCCCGCGGAGCCCTCGAGGAGGCCAGGCGCGGAGCAACGGCACAGTGAGGCATGCGATGGCGCGAAGGGGTGTGCGGAGGCACACCAATGATGACGCAAAACCCCGTGGAAGAGATGAGGAAGCGCCGCACAAAACAAGCAATTGAAGGTTTAAAAAAATGAAGGTATAACACAAAAGTTTAACGCCCCCAGGGGCCAGGTGTTTCTTGATGCAACAGGAACCAAAAGGAAGAGAACAGGGGAAGCTCAGGTGGAGGAGGCGCTGTCCCCATCATGACCCCGGCCAGACACGGCGCCGGAGTCACCGCCTTCCTCGGAGGAAGGCTCCTGGATGAACTTCTCCACCAGGGACTCCACATGCCTGCGCACCTCATCCCCGAGGGGCCTCTGGAGCTCCTCAGGCACCAGCTCCATCACGCGGGAGAGGTCAAGCTCTGGGACGTGGCGGCGCAAGTTGGAGAACACGCGCGTCAGCGCGATGTCCAGAAGGTCGTGCACGCTGGACTCGTTGTCTTCGTCTACCCGGGAGACGCCAGTCTCCAACGCCTCCACCACCTTGCCGAAGAAGTTGAGATAACCCCCGTCGCCGTGTGCGCACGGCAGCACGGGGGCTTCCCCGATGAACCGGCTAACTGCACCGACCGCGTGGCGGGAGATGTCCAGATACTGCTTGGCGGGCTGCGCCTCCAGCATCCTCACGTGTGCCGCCTCGTCCTTGGCGGCCTGCACGGCGTTGGCTGCTCCCTCAATCTGGGCCTAGAGGGATGCCAGCTCTACCTTGGCATCCTCCTCACGTCTGAGCGCGGCCTGGAGGGCGGCCTCTCCGCCCGCTAGCTGGGCCTTGAGCATGTCCACCTCCTCCTGGAGTTTGCCGAGCTTCTGCCTCTTGGGCGCGCGCGCCCTGGGAGGAGGAGGCGATCAGGTCCGGCATGTCGGGCATGGTTCGCAAGAAAGGGAGGAGGACGATAGAACACTCACTCGTCGGTGACGGTCCAGCGCTGGCGTGCCTGGGCCAGCCTCGAAGGCCCCCCACCGCTGCCTCCGGAAGGCGGTGGTGGGGCCGGAGACCCCGTGCGCCTCCCCGTGCCGGCTGCACTTCCCCCAGACGCCATGGAAGGGAAGGAAAGAGAAGAGAATGGTATCTTAGGAAGAAGGGGAAGCGAGAGGGCATGTCAAGATGGCATGACCCCTGGGCGAGGCGAGTTTATAGGCACAACCACGGTCCATGACGCGTCGTGGGGAGTGGAGGCGGCACGTGCTCCTCAGGCGCCACGTGCCCGACTCGACTGGCGTGCCACCCTGCTTCACGTCGCCTCGCCTACCCTCGTCGGGTCACATCCGCGTGGGTCGAGGGGAGAGAAGACACAAGGAGACGGCTACATTCAAGGAAGGGCAATGATGGCCGGCGCTGCCCGCAGGCTTCGTGTTAGCTTGACTCGGGGCGGTTCCCGAAGTCTTCTCGAAGTGGAGGCGTCCGCGTCTTATTACGCGCCACACATTAGGCTAGGCCCGCAGGCGATTGGGGCCCACGGCGCGCAGGTCGGCTCCTTCGGCTTCGCCCCGAAGTCAACCCAAGCGCGCCTTGGGCCCGGGGGCTACTGTCGGCGCTCTGGGAACAGGGGTACCCAGAACGGCCTGCCTGCGGCCCAGGGCGTGGCCCACTTCGACAACCTGGTACGGCCCGGCGCGGGATCGCCCAGGACAAGCCCCTCGCGAGAGTCCCGCCCTCGCGAGGAGGATGACACCAAGACCCCCGAAAGGAGGAGGCCTCCCTAGGCTCCCTCCTGAGGGGCGGAGCCCGCATTTTTGTTTGCGGACTTGGTGAAGACCCATGGGCAGAGTAGGAGAGCCGATGCCTCGAGGGTTGTAGTCGCTGGATTTGTTGATGAATTGTTGGCCCCTTCACTCCTGCTGACGTGGAGGGTGGCCTGGGAGATGTAACGCCCCACGAGGGATCGTTGGGTGAAGATGTTGACTCTGAAGCATAGGTCCTTCGGGAGTTGTTTGTTTGTAAAAGTACTTGATGTCCTTATCAGCACTTATGTTGTTCTTCAAGTGTGTTTGTCTATAAAGGATATTTGAATTCCCTCCAAGCTCCCCGGCTTCCTTTTTATCTTCTTTTCTTCCTCCTGGAGCCCCCGAGCCTCTTGTTTTTTTCTTTGCGAGCCAAATAGGTCTTAGCAGTGAATGGTAGCCCCCGGGACCATTGGGCCGGGGCGGGGAGTAGATCGCCGTGCGGGGTAGATGGCGCCATAATCAGGCGAGGCCTGACACGTGTGGTGATACACCCATTGTTGGGGAAACGTACCCTAGCCATCATGCTTTTCGTCGCCCGATCATATTGGGATGTCAGGAATAATGGCGCTTCTGCAGAGGGCGGCGCCTTGGTTCCCTCGTTGTGACCATTGGGAATCGGACTGTTGGGGAGTGGAGGGGTCATGGCAGTGCGTTGTGGGAGTGATGGCCTTAATGTCCATCCGCACAGTCTTATAAGACAGCAAGCTCCCGCTGGCCCTCACACCTTCCTTCGCAGCCCCCGAGACCATTCCATCTCCGCCGCCCTTCTTCTCCACCAGCCAACTCCTCCCTCGCCACGTTCCTTCTTTAACGATCGTGCATGGCGATAGCGTCCATGAGAAGGAACAGATGATGTCCAGTCTCGCCGCAAAGGACCTTGAGCTCCGGGAGTTGCATGCAGCCCTCAGCAGCAACGCCCTCTGCTTGGAGGTCGAGACTGCGGAGCTGTGGGGGCGCTGGAGATGGAGAAGATTCACCAGCATGAGGAGGAGCAGCTGTTCGCCCAGCTGCGCGCTGATCATTACGGGAGCGTGAGGGCGCTGCACAGCGTCTATCATCATTTGAACAAGGACATGCAAGTCCTAAATCTCCAACCGTTAATCACGTACGCCGCTTTCAACGAAGGGAAGCTGAACCATCTGACATTCTTCTTCCAGCACCTGGTTGCCCGATTTGGAGAGTTCTGTGACCTTAGGTAAGTCGTGATGGGGTTACCTACTAGTGGTAGGGTCATGGACCAGACATCTAGGGCCCACCTAGGGCCCCATAGTCACTAAAGTCTCAGGTCTACAGATGCATTCAGATGCATACACCGGACCCACTCGGACCCATGGAGTCACTCGGACATCTTCCAGTCAGTCGGCTAGGCACCAACACTAGGGCAGAGAAGAGGCATGGATGACATGGGAGCTACAACGGCCGAGGGACTTAACACCATACATGAAGTGCAGTCATAACCAGTGTTACCAGTAACGACCATATTTAGGACTGTAGTTTCAAGTGACGCATGTAGTTACTCACATTGATTGCCCTTGTAATGGCGTACGACGGGTCCTGGCGCACTCTATATAAGCCACCCCCAAGCTCCTGAACAACGGTTCAGCACTCACTGTAATCAGACAACCCCAGTGAAATCACAAAGGGTCCAGGCACGAGACGTAGGGTATTTACCTCTCCGAGAGGGGGCCAGACTCACTACATCCAAGTGAGACACCTGTGTCGTAGCTAGGCTCCGCCCTCATTCATACCCCTAGTATTATTGTGAGGATCATTCCCACAACAGTTGGCAGCCACCGTGGGGCAGGGCGTCTAGCAATTTTCAACGCAGGTGGAGATTTACCAGTCATCATGATGACTCTCGGCGGAGAGATCTTGTTCGGCTCCCTCAGCTTCATCCCCGGCGACTGGACGTGGCTGCAGAAAGCGCCGATGGACACAGACGCGCTGCCCTCCTGCGGCACGGCGCATTTCCGTGCATCTTTGTTCGGAGTCCTACTCCGACAGCAGTCGGTCCTGTACCGCACGGCACCGCTTCTTTCGGTAGAACGTCGTCGCAAGCGCTCCGACGCTCACGACTTCAGCGCTAGATCAAGCACGCTATCGCCTTGAGTAACAGCCGAGCAGGTGGCTGCGCTTGACTCCGGCGAGCCAACCCTCAACTTATTTACCTCACTTCACGGCGACTCCTCCGACGAGTTCGAGTGCGAGAGCAGTGAACCTGCCACAGAGATCCGGATGGCAGGACCCAACGGAGGTCCTCCTTTGTTTGACGATGAAATCTCCCGTGGGCACAATGGAAACAGCCATGACAACAACACTGATGAACCCTACATCCCCCAACCTCTCACTTGGGAGCAGCGGGAGGAGCTCCGGTAGAGGAACGAGCACGCTCTGCTCACTCCCATCGCTGGGACGACCCCGGAGACGGTCGTTCTGGAGGCTCCGCGCCAAGCCACTCTAGCTGAGCGCGGACGGCTTGAGCGGCTCCAGAAGTCACTCCACGATCGTGCTCCTCGGCAGCAGCCAAGATCCAGTCGACCTTGCAAGCGGTTATTACCGAACGACCGTCCCTGCAATTACCATGTGATGCACACCCCACTGCAAAATCTGGCCGCGACAACTCGGATCGCTGACTCCATTCAGTCGTCTGACTCAGCAGCAGGGATGGCATTCGGCAGATCCAGACACTCCTGAAGAGTGCTTTGGAGCAAAACTCTATGGTGTCCTAGTCACACAACCGTATTCACAGCAAGTTCGTTCGAGCGGACACGGTGTAGTCGGCTCATAGCCAGCTCGCACTAGGGAGGCATCGACGCTCCCCTCCTTCGGGAGACCAATATGGAGACCGGACACGCGAAGATCATCGTCGTAGTCGGACGCCCCCTCCGTGGGGTGCTTCATACGGACATCGGTCATATGACGACAGGCGGCCATATGAAGAAGACCGGAGGCATAGTCCCATTCGGTGGAGAGACTACAAAGACGAATACTTCCAAGCACACCCACTCAATGCTAGGTCTATCATCGCTCAGGGCATGGTCGACGGAGCCAGAGCCCGCAAAGAGCGGACGAGTGGTCGGGGCGTTTCCGGCCTAGTGTGCTTCAGCAGATACATTCGAGAAGGTGAGATTCCCTCCAACTACAGGTTGGCGATGGGAATCGACAAGTTCAACGGCCAAACGAAGCCAGAAACTTGGCTTGAGGATTACCGAATGGCCATCCAGATTGGCGGCGGCAATGATTTTGTTGCGATAAGGCATTTGCTCCTCATGATGGAGGGATCAGCGAGGGCGTGGCTAAATCAGCTGCCATCTGGCAGTATTTATAGCTGGGAAGACCTGGCCCGAGTGCTTGTGAAGACGTTGCAGCACTGCGTACAGAGGAAGAAAGAGACTCTCCGCGAGTATATACAACATTGGACCATGTTGCACGACACCGTGGAAAATATGATGGAGCATCAAGCCATCTGTGCCTTCAAGGCACCCCTCCAATACCGTGAACTCATTCTGAAGTTTGGCCGGTGTGATGTTTTGTCCCTCGGTCAGGTCATGGAAATTGCCAATCGGTATGCCAATGGCGAAGAAGAAGACCGCCTCAGGAGCAGCAAAGGTCGTCCGTCCGAACTCCCCCGGTCGGGAGGCAGCGCAGGCAAGAAGCGGAAATGAAAAGCCGAACCCACCGGCAAAGCAGAAGCTGCAGATGTGCCCGGGCAAAGCAAGAGTAAGGGAAAGGAGAAGCAGAAGAAGCATTGGGCAGCTAAGAAGAAAGGAGAGCCCAAGGGCGACATCCTGGATCAGCCCTACCAGATTCACACCAAGAGGGATGAAGATGGCAACCTTATTCTACCGAAGCATACCACTCGGGAGTGTCGTTTGCTCAAGCAGGAGATGCGAGGAGTGTCCTCCGAGGGCAAGGACGATGAAGACACAGAGGGGGAAAACACCTCCGGGTACCCCCAACGTCCAGGAGGTCCTCATGATCTTCGCAGACATCAAGAGCAAGAGCTGACTGAAGGTCATCAACCGAGAGTTTAACATGGTAGTTCCGACTGTCACCAAATATTTGGATTGGGCCAAGACGCCCGTTACATTTGATCAGCCTGATCACCCTCCCACATACCGACCCTTGGGTGGCAGGCACTGGTAGTGGATCTGGCGGTTAATGGAGTCCGACTGCGGAAAGTCCTCATGGACGGGGGCAGCGGGCACAACATAACCTACGCCGACACGTTGAATGAGAAGGACATCCCCTTGTCCCGACTGAGCGAGAGCAATATGCACTTTCACGGGGTCATCCCGGGGAAGAAAGGGGAGTCACTCGGGCAGACCGCTCTAAATGTTGTCTTCAGTGGCGAGAAGAACTACAGGAAGGAACGGCTGACCTTTAAGGTGGTGGCTTCCGTAGTGCATACCATGCCATCCTGGTTAGGCCCGCCTACGCACGTTTTATGGCCCGATCATGCTACGTGTATCTTAAACTTAAGATGCCAGGTCCAAAAGGCGTGATCATAGTCATGGGTAATCGAAGGATTGCCAAAGAGTGCCTCGAGTAGGGCTCTAATATCACTAATGAGTAGATAGCAATCGTCGAGCTCGATGAATACAAGAAGATGGTGGATGATGTGGAGCTGCTCAGGTCAAAGAAACTAGCCACAGAATCCGTTTTTCAATCAACCTGCAAGACGAAGCAAGTCCACATCCATCCGTCGGATCCCAGTGCGGCGACGACCAACATCTTCATGACACTCAGCGAGAAATAGGAAGGCGAACTCATCCAGTTCCTCCATGAGAACTGGGACCTCTTCGCATGGAAGCCGTCTGACATGTCGGGTGTTCCCAGGGAGTTGGCTGAGCATCGACTCCGTGTCAACCCGAAAATCAAGCCCATCACAGAGCACTTGCGTCATTCCTCTGTGGACAAGCGCAAGACGGTTGACAAAGAAATCGCTCGACTCCTGGTACCACTCCGAGTGGCTTGCCAACGTCGTCTTGGTACCGAAGAAGGATAAGTCACTCCTGATGTGCATCGACTTGAAACACATCAATCGGGCTTGCCCGAAAGATCATTTTCCTTTACCTCCCATAGATCAAATAGTATATTCAACAGCCGGATGTGAACATTTGTCATTCCTGGATGCGTACTTCGGGTACCACCAGATCCGATTCTATGTCCAAGATGAAATAAAAATGGCCTTCATCACCCCATTCGGGTGGTTCTGCTGGATCACTATGCCATTCAGCCTTAAAAACGCCGGAGCTACTTTCCAGCGCATGATCCAGAAATGTTTGCAAAAACAGATCAGTGGGAACATGGAGGCATACATGGATGACATCGTGGTCAAGTCCAGGCAAGGTTCCGACCTCTTGACTGACCTTGCTGAAACCTCCGTGAACCCGCGGCGCTTCCAAATTAAGCTCAATCTGGCAAAGTGCACTTTCGGAGTCCCTGCCTGCAAGTTACCGGGTTTCATCGTTTCCGAACGAGGGATCGATGCCAACCCCGACAAGATCGGCGCTATTTTCCGAATGAAACAACTCGAGTGTCTACATGACGTACAAAAGCTCACGGGCTGCCTTGTGGCCCCGAGTAGATTCATTTCAAGACTCAGTGAAAAGGCACTGCCTCTTTACGGATTGATGAAAAAGTCTGACAAGTTCGTGTGGACTACCGAAGCGCAAGCTGCGTTCCAGGAACTTAAAGCTTTACTTTCCACCTAGCCAGTGTTAGCTGCTCTAGTCAGCCGAGAGCCTTTTCTCTTGTATATTGTAGCCACAAGCCAAGTGGTCAGCACCGTACTTATTGTGGAACGCGAAGAACAAGGAAAGGCGTTCAACGTTCAATGCCCTATCTACTACATATCAGATGTTGTAACCCCTTCCAGACAAAGGTACTAGCAGTACCAGAAACTAGTTTACGGCATTTACCTGACTGTGAAGAAGGTGGTCCATTACTTCCAAGATTACTCGGTCACGATGATCAGCGATGCTCCCCTTGTCAGAGATACTGAACAACAGAGACGCCACAGGCCGAGTGGCAAAATGGGCGATTGAACTCCTTCCATTAGAAATCAAGTTTGAAGCCAAGAAAGCAATCAAATCTCAAGACCTACTGGATTTCCTGGTCGTATGTATCGAACATGAACAGGCGGCCCCGAGCCTCCCCGAGCATTGGGCAATGTTCTTTGACGGATGTAATATGCTCCATGGCTCGGTGGCTGAAGTAGTCCTGGTTTCCCAAAGAGGAGACCAGTTGGGTTACGTGCTCCAAATCCATTTTGATTCGTCCAACAATGAGGCCGAGTATGAAGCCCTCTTGTACGGGCTGTGTATGGCTATCTCACTCAGCGTTCGCTGTCTGATGGTCTATGACGACTCGTACCTCGTAGTAAACCAATTGATGAAGGAGTGGGACATTCGAAGCCCAACGATGACACATTACTGTAATGCCGTTAGAAAACTGGAGAAGAACTTCGAGGGTTTGGAGTTGCATCACATTACTCGAATAAAAAATCAGGTAGCAGATGATCTGACCAAGATTGGCTCCACTCGGGGAGCCGTACCCAAAGATGTGTTCCTAGAACCCCTGCGTGCCCCAACCATCAAAGATGATCCTTTCATGAAAGAGCCACCGCAAGCAGTCAACCCATCTGATTCAACTAAGGTTGATGTCCCAGCGGTAGTTGATTTGGTCCATGAAGTACTAGTGATCATCCCCGAGTAGACTCAATCCTACATAGCGTATCTGCTCCGGCAAGAACTACCTGAAGATGAAGTGGAAGCCCGCCAGATCATCCGATGATCCAAGGCTTTCACAGTGATGGGAGACCAGTTATACAAGAAGAGCACCGCCGGAGTCACTCAGCATTGTATCTCCCTAGAAGAAGGTCTACAAACTTTGCATGGAATCCACTCGGGAACCTGCGGCCACCACACATCCTCTCAGACATTAGTCGCCAACGCTTTTCGAACAGGTTTCTATTGGCCCCGTGCCAATGAGGTAGCGAGAGACATCGTGGATCAGTGTGTCAGATGTCAGTTCTATAAGAACCAGCCACACAAACCCTCGTCAGCGTTGAAGACGATTCCACTTACCTAGCCCTTCACCGTGTGGGGACTCGATATGACAGGACCCCTTAGAACCGGGTCAAGTGGTTTCACCCATTTGTTAGTAGCAGTGGACAACTTCACCAGGTGGATATAAGCAAAGCCGATAAAGGACCTAAGTTCAGCGATTGCCATCAGCTTCATCAGGAAGGTCATCTTCAGGTTCGGGGTTCCCCCATAGTATCATCATGGATAATGGGTCCAACTTCGACTCGGATGAATTTCGTGAATTCTGTTATACCCAGGGCAGTCGGGTCAATTATGCCTCTGTGGGTCACCCGCAGTCGAATGGTCAAGGAGAGCGAGCGAATGGCATGATCCTGCAAGGGCTAAAGCCACGCCTCATCAGAGATCTGAAGCATGATGTAGCAACATGGGTCGAGCAACTGTCGTTAGTGTTGTGGGGCTTGTGAACGACCCTAAATCGGTCCACCAATCATACCCCTTTCTTCATTGTGTATGGATCCGAAGCCGTCTTGCCGAGTGATTTACTGCATAATTCCCCCCGTGTGGAAATCTACTCTGAAGCCGAAGCCGAAGAAGCACGGCAAGACGGCCTTGATCTCCTGGATGAGGAAATGGAACTAGCCCTCATTAGGGAAACACTCTACCAACAGGATTTGAGAGCATTCCACGATAGGCAGGTCAGAGGGTGCGCCTTTCAGAAAGGCGATCTTGTCCTCCAACTGGATCAGCAAAAACCTCACAAGCTTGAGCCTCCATGGCAAGGGCTATTCGCAATTTCCAAAGTTCTTGACAACAGAGCCTATCGGATCTACAACTTCCAGAAAGACATGGAAGAGCCCCAACCATGGAACGCGGACTTGCTCCACAAGTTCTTCAAATAGAATAGAAAACTTTTTCCCATTTCTGTAAAGAATTTCAAAACAATTTTGATGAATAAAAGTAAGCTTTTTCTAAACTTCATCAAAATTTGTAATAAGTTTATTTTCACCCGGTGATTTCCATAATCCAAACTCCATTGCCGCCAGTCGGTGAAACGACTTAGCTGTAAACCTGATTTCGCCTAAGTTCGTAAAGCACGAGTGTAGAAGATTTCCACACTCCGGGGCTTAGTTGTGGCCCAGCAGTCATCTAACACTAGTGCAGGAAACTACTATACAAATGGTTTTTAACCCCTTTCCCTGATGTAGTCTCAAACCGTCGCCTGGCATGTGTGGGCAATTTGTGGGGGCCTATCCCACACGACCCGAAAAAACCGTTGGCGATGCCTGCACCCGGTCACACACGATAGGCAAAATTATGTCGTGTGCGATTGGAAGGACTATCCCAAACAAGTATTTAGGAGAAATCATGTGAGATGTGTTAGGGGTATCCCACACAGTGAATCCCAAACATACGTTCCCGTTTGTATTGTACATCACACACAATTTTCTGCTTAACATCGTTTATGTTAGGGGTGGCCATCACGCACGGTGCCTAGAAGAAACTGTTTGGCATAGGGCTATCCATCACACACATGTCTTATGTGAAAACGTTTGCGAATGGGTGTTCTAACGCACACAGTTTGCGCCCGAAAATCGTGTGTGATTGTTCACTGATCCAACACACCAATTTTCCAGCACACATGTGGGTTTGTTGAGGTCACCGCTGATGGTGTTCTATGACAAACCGTCTGCAATATGAAACCCCAATAATCAGGCAAATTGCTCTATTATTTATAATCCAGCTAGTAAACAAATTGATACTTCATATCAAGCACACAATATATTTCATTTCGTATTATGGCAACCAGGATTTCATAATTGAAATACATCAGAGTACAACATCATATAGGCATATAGTACCTAGATACCCAATTACACGACAGGCCGAGTTTCACATGCAACATCTAAAACCTTTGGAAAATAGCATCATATACGGTAAATAGATAGATGAATCTCGTCTAGAAAACTGTTGAAGCGGAAGGCAAATATTGAGCCTTCACTGATGTCGAAGGTTCTTGCAACTTTATGCCAGTGCCTCTGGATGGTTGCCCGCCCATCCTTCATCCTCTTGAGGAAGACTTCAAGATTATACCGTGGGTCATGTATGAATACCTTCCTCGCCTCTTGACCATACAGGTGGTTTGAGACGTACTCATCGATGAACTGCTTTGGAAAGGACTGGAAACAAGGATATGCGTAAATTGCGTTACTAAAAATTGAAATGTCACAAAGGAAAAAATACAAGGTAAAAGAGATAGTACCATCCTATAGTTCACTGATGTCTTCTTCATTGTGCAGACAAACAACTTGTTGTTTTTCATCGCAAGTTTCTTTATCTTAACAATCTTTCTGAGTTTCTTGATTTGACTGATATTCATGAACACATCATTTCCCCACATGCAAAATGGGTCGAATAGTGGGTCTAAACCTCTTAAGGCAGGACCTACATGTGCAAGACCAAATTATTGTTAGAAATCTAAATATTAGAATGGTTCCTGCAATTGCACAATAATGTGCTATTATCCAAAGGATCATGAAAGTGCAAACCTCGATGGTAAACCTCAGTGTCTCCCATTGTTCCCCATGTAACATGTTTAAGAATAGATATTGATCAGTAAAATCTGTGAATAAAAGATAAACGCATTGCATATCCAACATATGAATTCAAGCCACATGGAAAAGCCAAGCGTGCTAAGAACTATGAAATATAGCAATTGTAGGTTTCACGTGCATAACAAAATAAAATTGTACCAACAATAATTGAACATCACATTGCAGATGATCACCAAAACAACTGAACCAAACAGTTAACTGAGCATCACATTGCACAATACAACATAGTAGTAGAAGGTCAGATTGCAAACTAGCATTACATTGCATATTTCAGTAGAGTTTCTTAAGGGAAGGCAGGAGCAGCACATGTAGCAGGTAAAATAAACATGCGTAACAGGCATAGATAGCTAAACACAGGTCATTAGTAATTAAGCTTAAAAACAAGATATTCCTCATCATTGGAGATATCGATAATGCTGGGCTTGGACGAGGGCGAGGCCTCCACATCGTGAGTTCCCTCCTCGTAGTGGTGAGTTGCCTCAGCCTGTCCGGGCACCAACCTGCCTGCTATGGAGTTGAGGAAAGCATGGGCACGCTGAGAAAACAACTCGGAGTCGTCGTCGAAGGCAACAGCGGAGCCCTGGAGAAAAAACAACAAGATGTTGTTCAAAGCAGCCAACCGCATGGCAGCGTTCGCGCGTGAGGCGTCGACGGTTGGCTCGACGTCTAGATGCTGCTCCAAGATCTGGGGGTCAGCACGCATGGCAGCCATCGCGGCCTCATCCGCGTATGCGGTTGCGATTTGCTTCTCCGCTGCCAGGTGTTCCTTGAGATCCTGGCTATACTGCGTGCACCATGTCTTTCGGCGGCGATTATGTGGGGGATGGGCTGGTGATTTTGGTGGAATGTGTCGTGCCGGCGGTCGGGCCATGTGGAATGGAGGAGGAGGGGTGGAGGGGGAGGGGGTATGGGGAAGGTTTGGATTACCTGACTATGACTAGCAGGATGAGGCCGAGCAGCAGGAAGGAGCGTCGTCGGCGAGCAGGCGGCGCTGCAAGCAAGCAGTGAAGGTTTGAACTTAGGAAATGAAGGGGGGAGCAGGGAAAATGGGAAAGGTGGCTCTTGGTTGGTACGAGGGGCAGGGGAGGTAGATATTTGCGCGGCAGCCCAAAATTTCGTTCGGTGCGGCGAAAAAGTTGCGCGCACAGTCACATCGGACACAGTACCATTACCATAACTGTGTGCGATATTCAACAACACAAACGTATCATATAGTTTATCCCGTGTGTGATGAGACTAAACGTGGAAATTTTGGTCTCCAAGCTTCCGGCGTAAGATATCGGATACTACATTGCACATGGTACTTCCATTTTATGTTTATTTGGAATAGAAAATGGGGATACAGCGGCAAATTTTGGTCCGAATTTCCCTCGTTACATTGGTCTTTGCTTAGTTTAACAACACTTGCAAATTTGAGTACTACACAAAAGAGCCTACAGCACCGCCCGCACTTACTTAATCGAGCAACTAATAAACATTAGTTAATTGACTTAAACATTACTCTAACAAAACACCATCGCTCTAGACAGAGACTAATATTCCGCCTAGCATTCGTCGATCTCCGCCGCCTCCTCGATGACCAGCTCCCACTCGACGAACTCCGTGGAATGGAGATCCATGGGATCCATCGCCACATACTCCAGCATCTCGTAGTCTTCGTGCACCATCTCTTTGGATAAGGCCGCCATGAGCCGGGCGTGGGCGGCCTTGCTCCGGGCATGGACGGCCACAATCTTGGCTAGGGAGGCCGCCGACGAACGGACACCTGCTAGAGCACACCCAATGATTACCAACTCAACGGAGGTGGGTTGTCAACTGGCGTCGGAGAAGGCAGATGTGATTTGTGTAGCGACCGACACGAGATGGGCGTGGGCGGCCTCGAGATGGGACTGGGCGTCTGCCATCAGGGCTACGGCGACCGCCGAGGAACTGACATCAGATTCACCAAGCTCGGCTTCTTGATGCTAGTGTGAAGAAAGTGAAGAAAGGTGTGGCCAAGAGCATTCCAAAGTATAAGTGCTTCCGTGTTGATGACAAAGATACCTTGTTCTTCGAGGACCGTCTGGTGGTTCCAAAAGGGGAACTCAGGAAAGTTATCATGGATGAAGCACATAATTCTCTCCTCTCCATTCATCCAGACAGTTCCAAAATGTATCAGGTTCTCAAGCAAACCTTCTGGTGGACTCGTATGAAACGTGAGATTGCTCAGTTTGTGAACGAGTGTGATGTTTGTCGCGGAGTGAAGGCAGAACATCAACGTGCAGCAGGTATCCTTCAGCCTTTGCCTATTCCAGAGTTGAAATTCGATTATGTTGAGATGGATTTCGTCACTGGCTTTCCTAAGTCCAAGAGAGGTAATGATGCCATCTTCGTGGTCATCGAGAAGCTCACCAAAGTTGCCCACTTCCTTCCGGTCAAAGAATCTATCTCAGCAACTCAGCTGGCAGAGCTGTACACATCAAGGATAGTTTCTTTGGACGGTATTCCTCAGCTCATATCTTCAGATCGTGGAAGCGTCTTCACTTCCAAGTTCTGGGATTCCTTCCAAACTGCAATGGGTACCAAGATCCATTTCAGTATAGTTTTCCATCCTCAGACTAGTGGTCAAGTTGAGAGAGTCAATCAAATCCTTGAAGATATGCTCATAGCTTATGTGATTTCTTTTGGCATGAAGTGGGAAGACTGTCTCCCGTTTGCTGAGTTCTCATACAACAACAGTTACCAAGCAAGTTCCGACAAGGCTCAATTGGTCTGACACCAATGAGCGTCAAATCCTTGGTAATGACATGATCACTGAAGTAGAAGAAATGTGCCATGTCATTCGTGAAAATGTCAAAGCAGCTCAATCCCGTCAGAAGAGCTATTACGATAGCAAGCATCGCAACATGACCTTTCAGATCGATGACTTTGTCTATCTACGAGTGTCTCCCATGAAGGGCACTCAGCGCTTTGGCATCAAAGGAAAGCTTCCTCCATGTGGGCAAGAGGGGAGACCTTGCCTACCAACTCAAGCTTCCCTCCAATTTCTCAAATGTCCATGATGTGTTTCACGTTTCTCAGCTCCGGAAGTGTTTCAAGACTCCCGAGCGCACCATTGATCTCCAAGACATTGATCTCCAAGTAGACCTATCCTATCATGAGCATCCAGTTGCTATCCTTGAAGAGAATTAGCGTAAGACTCGCAACAAGTCTGTCGGCGTTCTGGGAACGGGGGTACCCAGACCTGCCTGCCTGTGGCCCAGGGCATGGCCCACCTCGTCACCCAAGCACGGCAGGCGCGGCCCCACTCAAGACAAGGCCCTCGCGAGGACCCGAGCTTGCGAGGAAGGCAGCACTAAGACCAGCAAGGAGTGGGCCTCCTCAGGCCCCCTCCGGAGCGGCGGAGATCTCTATGCAGAACCCAGCCTCAGGAGTCAAGCATGACGCAGGGAAGGAGAGGCGGGCGCTAGCGCGCCAGACGGTGCAGTTTCCCCTTTGGTGCAAAGGGAGCCAGGACGTACGCGGGTTCCCAAAGCACCCCCCAAAGGTTTCCATTCTGGTGCAACGAGACCACGAGCCCAGCAGGAAGGATGTCATCGCCGAGCCCACCTCTGCGTCGTCGACAGTTACTTTGCAGGCGAACACCACCTTTCGTCAGGATAAGGATGTACTCCTGTCCCCCTTCGAATTTGGCCGTTGTGGGATCCCTTCCCGCCATTGCGATAAGGGAAGAGGACCCGGACCGCGGCTATATATAGAGGATAGGCTGCACCGTAGAGAGAGGGGACGGACACCCAATAGAAGAGATGCAACACCACCAGAACGCCCTCACGAGGCGACACACCATTGTACTAGTTCATCCACCACACCTCCTCGTGAGGCAATCCACCAAAGCAGGAGTAGGGTATTACGCTTCGCAGTGGCCCGAACCTGGGTAAATCATCATGTGCATCTTCTTCCTCGTCATCGTGCGAGTTCGTCATAGAAATCATCGTGTAGTGAGCTAGGTAGGGCGAGGCTGCAGGGGATCTTCGCACACGCCCCAGTGTTCGAACTTCTTGGGGTTTTGCGGAGCCCGAAATCCGACATTTGGCGCGCCAGGTAGGGGGTGTGTTGGAGTCTTCCTCGAGCCAAGCTCTTCTTCCACCTCGCTGCGCCCATACGGCGCCCGTGGGCCGCGCCGGTGCGCGCCGGTCCCACTCACCTGTGGCCAACGCCGCCACGGGCCTGGAGGCCCACGAAAAACAGGACTCCTCCTAGCCGGTCACCGCGTGGCACGACGGCCGCACCGCCACTCCGTCGATCGTTCCGGCTACCGGGTCGCCCTTCCACGTTCGACCCGGGCCGGCGCGCGGCTCGGGCGCGCTCGCCATAGGGCACGAGCTGCTCTGCTGCCGCCCTACCCCTGACCGCCAAGATGACTGGCTTCAGCGCAACACGGAGCTCGTCAGTGCTGCCGGCGACGCTTCCGCACTCTCCTACTCGTTTCGACCCTAGCCCTCTCCGGCAGACGACGTGGCCCATGATGCGCCGCCACCTCCTCCATAGCGCGACGTCGACCCCAAGCCCAGGCATGAAGCGCGCCTGCGCGACCAGCCCCGCGAACCGCGGGCAAGGGCGAGAGATGAAGTAAGCTGCCAGGTGGTGCCCCGGCCGCGCGTCGCCGTGCGTGTGCCCCCCGCGCTACCAAACCAGCGTCGCGACTGGGCACCGCTTGAGGCGGGCCCTCAGTAGCATCAGGATCGGGTCCCTCCTGCACACGCAGCACCTGTCGAGCCGGTGGGGTGCCACGCCATCGCCCCGGAGCTCCATCCAACCACGTGGCCCTGCAAGTTCAAGCCTGACCTACCCCCTTGCTACGACGGCACCCCGGACCCCGCCGAGTTCCTACAGCTCTACTCGCTGAGCATTCGGGCGGCCGGTGGAGACGACAAGGTCATGGCATGCTGGTTCCCCATGGCAGTCAAGGGCGGTGCCCTCTCCTGGCTCCTCAACCTCCCAGAGGGGTCCATCACCTCATGGGACGACCTGCGCAAGCGCTTCGTCACCAACTTCCAAGGTACCCGCGACCGAGCGCTCACCGTGAACGATCTGCGACGTGTGAAGCGGCAGGAGGGAGAGACCCTGCACAAATTCATACTGCGCTTCACGACTACACGCCTCAAGGTCCCGAGGACGTCGGATGAGGCTATCATCTCCGCGTTCACCGACGACGTCACGGACCTCAAGATGAAGCAGGAGCTCTCCATGAACGACGAACTGTGCTCAGCCCTGGAGATGTTCAACCTGGCGAACAAGTGTGCCAAGGCCGAGGAGGGCTGCCTTTCGCTCCGCGGGCTCCCGGAGGCGGAGCCGGAAGACAAGAATACCAAGACCAAGGAGGCGAAGCGCAAGGCCCCAGCGGTACTTGCGGCCGAGCCTGAGGCAAAGCGCAACCGAGGCGAGGAACACCCAGCAGGAGGGAGACCGTCCTGCATCTTCCATGGCACCAACAACCAGGACACCATCCACTGCCAGGAACTCAGGCTGGTCCGCGACGAGCACTTCGGTCGGCGCCCTGGACGCTCTAATCGTGGCTTCGGACGCGGCGGAGGCCGCGGCGGAGGCCCCGGCGGAGGCCGTTGGGACAACTGGGAGCCACGTCAGGAGTGGCGAGACCGGCCTCGGGAGGACTACTGGCGCGATCAGGCTCGCGAGGACCGCTGGCGCGACGACCCTCCAGAGGGGTCATGTCGTGGCCAGCCTCATGAGGTCCGTCCTCGTGAGGCCGGCCTACCCCCACTACCTCCACCACCCAGATGGAAGGAAGAGGATAGGAAGGACGATGGGGCTGAGGGCTTCCAGGAGGTCAGGGCGATAGCATGTATCCTTGGCGGCGCCCAGGCCCCGGCGTCGAACCGCATCTTCAAGTAGTTCACGCGGGAGGTGAACGCGGCTCTCCCGAAGCCCGAAGCCATGCGCCCCCTCAAGTGGTCCCAGACCGCAATCACCTTCGATTTGAGGGATCAGCTCAAGTGCTCGGCCATGCCGGCACGCTCCCCATGCTGTGCACTCCGACCATCAGCAACGTCCTCGTCACCAAGACCCTCATCGACAGTGGAGCGGGGCTCAATGTCCTCTCCATTGAGACCTTCGAGACGCTCCAAGTACCATACGACCAGCTCATGCCGACCAAACCCTTCTCAGGAGTCACCGACGGATCCACCGTCCCCATTGGGCAAGTGCGCCTGCCTGTCACCTTCGGCGGACGCAAGAACTACCACACCGAGATCATCGTCTTCGACGTCGCGCACATCCACCTTCCGTACAACGCGATCCTTGGGTACCCGGACCTCGCCAAGTTCATGGCGGTGACTCATCATGGCTACAACATCCTCAAGATGCCAGGGAGTGGCGGCGTCATCACCGTCGCCTGTGATGAGAAGGATGCCGTCTGCTCCCTCAAGCGTGCTTACCGCGCCGCAGCGGCCGAGCGCTCGGACGACGAGAAAGATGCCCTGCCTCGTGAGGATGCACGCAGGAAGAAGAGGCAGCTCCTCACCACAGGGCGCCAGGGGGCTGGGACCTCCAAGGATGGCGCCTCAGGCTCTGCGCCCGGGGACGGGGCCCCACCCTCCATCGCATAGGAAAGCGCGCTTGGCGCCCCCCTTGGGTCGGGCTCGGGGGCTTCCATCCGGGAGGCTCCCGGCTTGGCCGGTGAGACAAGGGAGGCGCTCGGGCACATCCTGAAGGCGCGTCCTGACGGGCGTCTGCCTGAGCCAGGAGCGCGGCGCGAGGCGCCGAGCTCGCAAGAGTCAGTCATCAGAGCGATCGAGGAGCTTCGGGAGGCACAAGCCGTGCGAGGCGGGAGCTGCCCTGCACCACCAAGCGCAGCCGCCATCGTCGGCCCGGTCGACCAGCCGCGCATCTGCGTCAACACGCACCGATCGCGGATGGGTCTACCCGTGCAACTACGTCCGCCTGCGCTTCGGTCTGGCGAACGCGGGCGCCACGTTCCAGCGCCTTGCCCAGGCCATGCTCATACCTTGCCTGGCGAGGCGTGGCGAGGAGTTGGAGGAGATGCCCGGACTGAGCGGGGGTCCCGAGCATCAGGAGGCGGCGAACCCGTGAGGGACACGCTCA
The DNA here is from genome assembly GCA_039707655.1 of Elymus sibiricus. Classification (NCBI taxonomy): domain Eukaryota; kingdom Viridiplantae; phylum Streptophyta; class Magnoliopsida; order Poales; family Poaceae; genus Elymus; species Elymus sibiricus. Next base: position 209,710,314 of record CM077665.1, on the reverse strand, counting down.
CGGAGGAACAAGATCAGGCTACGACGGCAGCTTCGACTCTTCAGCGGCATGGCCGCTAGGTGATTTTTTGGTTTGTGCCAGGTAACTTTTGGTTTACTCCGTTTGAGCGCGCCCACCGGGCCGCATTATCCTCAGGCGATCAGGGCATACCCCTGCAGCCGCATCATTTACGCATATTTCAATAACTTCTCATGCATGTGACCTATTTCCTAACGTTTCACCTTGCCTGCATGGCTCTTTGCCGGCGTGAATGTCGCCGCACCCGAATGATCCTACCTTCGACCGCCTCATGAGAGGACTGGGCACGGCGTCTATGCTCGGGTCCGTCCCTGCAGCGTTGATAAATCCAGTGGCTGAGCTCTGTCTGGCGGGTCGGCCCCGTTCACATCACCTCCTGGGGTCACTGGTGCTTGGCCCTCTCATGCGATGGCCCTAGGGAGCACGTTTGGCGCAGGCTTCTCCAAAATTTGCAGGACCTCGGACGGAGCTATCTACAAGAAGATCCAGGCGCAAACTGCCTTTGAGGTAGGGACCTCGCGAGGCCAAAGCGCCCTCGCGAGATCTCAGATACACCTCCCAGTTCTACCGTGCAAGCCACGCGTACGAACTCAATGGGCTGTACACGCCCGGAGCCCCCCGAGGACGCGGAGGGGTTCCTTTCCACCCAATGTGGAAGCCCCATGCTCCGTGCTGGCGGACAACATGGTCCAACAATGACTATGCCCACGCAAGATGGAAGCCCCATGCTCAGTGCTGGCGGACAACACGGTCCACCAATGACTATGCCCACGCAATGTGGAAGCCCAACGCTCCGTGCGGGGGATAAACAACTGAGGGCGCCCCAGCGGCTGCATCCAACCTCAGGAAGGCCCCTCGCGGCCCCTTCTCGCTGCGTTCCCCTGAGATGTACGCGTGAGGGGGCTGCACGGGGGCTACAACAGGGCCAAGCCTGGTACACGCCACCTTCCCAGGTCTGCCAAACCTGGTCTTCATGCGCCCCTCTCAGGAGAGCTGGCAAGGATGGTATGGGAGCCACTCGTATGTCAAGGGGGACTCCTGAGCATCGCGACTCAGGAGCCTCACTGGTCCCGTAGCCCCTCACCCCTTGGAACCGTCCTGGTGATCCGGATGGCCCAAAGGCGGCTGAGGTATGCGCGGGGACGGGCCCTGCCGACGCAGAGCTCAAAGCGCTCAAAACCCTAGGAGGACGCTGGAGCTCGTACGTCAAGGGGGACTCATGAGCATCGTGACTCAGGAGCCTTACTGGTCCTGTAGCCCCTCACCCCTTGTTCCGTCCTGGTGATCCGGACGGCCCAACGGCGGCTGAGGTATGCGCGGGGCCGGGCCCTGCCGACGCAGAGCACAAGGTGTTCAAAATTTCGAAGTTAACCCGGCCTTCACCGTGTTCCCTTCATGAGGGCTGCTCGTACGTCAAGGGGGACTCCTGAGCATCGCGACTCAGGAGTCTCACTAGTCCTGTAGCCCCTCACCCCTTGGTCCGTCCTGGTGATCCGGACGGCCCAAAGGCGGCTGAGGTATGCGCGGGATCAGGCCCTGTCAACGTAGAGCATCACAGCAAGCAGGAAGGAAACAAGGCGAAGAAAGCAATCACACAATTCAACAGTTATTACAAGCATTAAAATTTTTGCAAATACAAACAAGTCTAACGCCTCCGCGAGGCATGATGAACGTTGCAGGAAAGGAACAAGGAAGAAGAATTAGGAGGAGCCATCGCCACCACTCGTCCCAGCCGTGGGGAACTAATCGTCGACGTCGCTGGCATCGTCTTCTTCACCGCTAACCCTTGCAGCTTCAGGAGGTGGAGGAACAGCAACGCAGGTGAACCTCATCATCAGCGCCCCCACGGCGTCCTTCACGGCCGCTGCCGCGGTGACACGATCGCCAGGATCGACCGGGCAGATCACGGAGCTGAAGTCAAACCCCGGCTCGCGGAGGTGGAGGTGGCTGAAGACGCGCGTCGCGGCCTTAGATCTCCAAGACTTCCTCCACCATGACAACGACACCCTCCAGCGCCTCGACGAGCTTTGAGGAGAGCCCCGCGAAGCCGCTCTCCGGAGCCACCAGGCGCTCCGTAAACCCATCCCGGCAGAGGGAACGGAGCGCTTGGCGGAGCCGAAGCTTGGCGGAGGGGAAGGCGCTGAGCTCCGCAGCCTTTTCCTCCTCAGCTACGGCAAGGGCTTTCTCCCTGGCGTTGAGCAGAGCCTTCTCTACAGCAACTTCCTCCACCCGCGCGTCGAGACGCTTGCGGTCCGTGGCTTGGATGGCCGTCGCTTCGGACAGCGCGGAGTCTCGATCGGCGAGCTCGGCCTTGCAGGTCTCCAGGGCTTCTTCTTGCCGACGCAGCTGCACCGCGAGCGCGGACTTCTCCTCCTGGAGAGCCTTCAGGCTGGCTTCCGCTTCTTCGCAACGCTTGGCAGCAGACTCTGCGCCGGTCAGTGCCGCCTCACGGGCCGCCCTGGCTGACGCGGCCTCCTTCTCGCTCTCTACCACGGCGGCCTTGGCTTGGTCCCAAACCTCCGCGGCAGAGGCGTTAGCCTAGAGCCAACCGGAGAGGAGCCCCGAGAGCCCCCTCGTGAGGTGGTCGTCAACACCCTCGAGGGCGTCCCGGACCTGACCCAGAGCAGAGTAGGCGTCGCCCAGAACACCGAGGCCCCGCGGTGCGGGCGTCAAGGCCTCTTCCGGAGGAGTCACCTGGGGGATCACAGGAGACGCCCCCAGGGAGGTAGAAGCACGAGGAGCAGGAGGCCCCGGAGGCTGCGCCACGACCACGGGCAAGGTGGATACAGATGGATCGACGGGCGGCTGGCCCTCGGGGGCTGGCTCTCCGGACAGCGGTATCGACACGCCCTCGAGAGCAGGAGCGGCCATGCCAACAGGCATTGGGGCCTCAGGGGGCTCCGCGGAAGCGGCCAGGAGGGTCGCCTCATGAGCCCCCGCAACCGCAGCGTCAGGCGCCTCGTCAGGCGACGGCAAGGCGACCGGAGCGGGTGGCGCGTCGGAAAGCACCCTTGGCTTGATGCCCGCTTTCTTCTTCCTCATCTTCGGCACAGCGACATCCCTGGGTACCAAGCAAAGAAGGGATCATCAGCGCGCAAGCTACCGGCAGGCGGCCAAGGTTAGGTGGGACTACTTACTCTTCGATGCCGACCCACTTCCTCTTCCTCTCCACCTCGACGGCGGTGGGAGCATCCACACCTCTCCCCATGAGAGCTCCGCCGCGTGGGGAGGCAGGGGCACTGTCCACAAGGACAGCGGTCAGAGGAGCCGCTCCGGCCCTGGACCCGTCTGCCTCGCCTGCGAGCTGTGATTCGGGCGGGGGCGAGACGGGCGCTTCGACTGCCTTGCCGGCAGAAGCGAGATCCACCAGAGGAGACTCCGCCCCACGCTTCCTGGGGGTCGCCAGGCACGCAGACCGTGTGGCACGAGGGGCTGGTCCCGGCCCCCTGAGGACCTTGGCGGGACGCGGAGAACCTGCAGTAGAAGCTTCACCAACATCGTCGTCGTCCTCAAGGTCACGCAAGAGCATGCTCTGCGACGGGGGAGACGCCTCCACCAGGTCGTCGTCCGCTGTCTTCTCCAAATTCTCCCCGCCCGTGGTGTCGCCGGAGGACACCATCACCGGGGAGCCAAGGCCCTCGGCTGGGGAGAGCCCCAGTTTGTTGAAGACAGGCATCGCAGCGACCAGATCGGCCCCGTCGTCGCGGCAGTACAACTGGGCGTAGTCGTCGGGATAATCTCCAGGGTCGCCGTTGAGCAGGGTTGCGACAACTCTGCTCAGCTCCCCGGAGGGCATGGGGGCAGACCGAAGCCTGAGGTCGTCGCCGCTGCCCCGGTATTCCCACAAGGGCCTCGAATGCGACTGGAGGGGTGCCAGGCGCTGCTTCAAGAACTCCTTCACTATCATCCCCCCCAGTCAGCTTCTTGGCAACGATATCGCGAGAAATCCGCTCCAGGACGGGCCTGGCCCGGGGGTCGGAAAGCTTCGCGGAGCTCCACGCGGGGATCTTCTCCGGCAGCCCCTTTGGCAGATCCAAGCGGGGGTTGGTGCCCTTGAGATCCATGAAGACCCAGCGGTGCCTGAAGTTCTCCACCTTCTTCCCGGCCTTTAAGAGCATGTTACCGCTCTGGACCGCGACGAAGGAGACGCACGTAGATCGCTTAGCGCCGTCATGCATGCGCAAGCGGAAGAAATGGCGGAAGAGGGCCACCGAAGGCTTCACGCCTACGAAAGCCTCGTAGTAGAAGGCAAAGACGGACAGGAGCAGGATGTAGTTGGGCTGGCGATGAAGAGCTTGAATCCCGTAGTGGTCGAGGATGGCGGTGAAGAACGCGGAGAAGGGCGGGACAAGCCCAGCAAAGACGCTATGAAGAAAGAAGGGATAGGCCGACTTGGACGAAGGCCGCTTCTCCGAGGAGCCGCCCCATATCAAGGTCCGCCCCCACTCATTGGTCCCGTCCGCCGTCGATGGCAGCACCGGGACGAGGTCTCCGTCCTTGGCAATGGTGGACTCCGAGAACGCCGGTGAGATGGGAGCGGAGGCCGAGCTCTGGGCCTCTGGCTTCGACTTGCCGGCGGGAGCCATCGGGAAGTTCGCGGGGCCGGTGCGGCAAGGAGGAGGACGCAGCGGCGTCGGGATCTGGAGAGGTCTCTACTAAGGCCGGGGATCTGGGAAGTGAGAGCAGGTGCGCAGAAGAGGAAAGCAGTAATGGCTCGGCGCTGGAAGTCAGGCTTTTGTCGATTCGAGCGGTGACCGAGGGGGCGTTGGACGCCCGACACCAACCGCACGACGCGGTTCCAGTCCTGGCCCGCAGGCATTTGGGGCCCGCGGCGCTTCGGGCCGTCCTCAGTAGCTTCACCCAGAAGCCGGCTCGAGTGCGCCTTGGGCCCGGGGGCTACTGTCGGCGTTCTGGGAACGGGGGTACCCAGACCTGCCTACCTACAGCCTAGGGCATGGCCCACCTCGTTAGCCAAGCACGGCAGGCGCGGCCGCACTCAAGACAAGGCCCTCACGAGGACCCGAGCTCGCGAGGAAAGCAGCACCTAGACCAGCAAGGAGTGGGCCTCCTCAGGCCCCCTCTGGAGCAGCGGAGATCTCTGTGCAGAACCCGGCCTCAGGAGTCAAGGATGATGCAGGGAAGGACAGGCGGGCGCCAGCGCGCCAGACGGTGCAATTTCCCCTTTGGTGCGAAGGGAGCAAGGACGTATGCGGGTTCCCAAAGCACCCCCCCCCCAAAGGTTTCCATTCTGGTGCAACGAGACCACGAGCCCAGCAGGAAGGATGTCATCGCCGAGCCCACCTCTGCGTCGTCGACAGTTACTTTGCAGGTGAAGACCACCTTTCGTCACGATAAGGATGTACTCCTGTCCCCCTTCAAATTTGGCCATTGTGGGATCCCTTCCCGCCATTGCGATAAGGGAAGAGGACCCGGGCCGCGGCTATATATAGAGGATAGGCTGCATCGTAGAGAAAGGGGACGGACACCCAACAGAAGAGAGGCAACACCACTAGAACGCCCTCACGAGGCGACACACCATTGTACTAGTTCATCCACCGCACCTCCTCATGAGGCAATCCACCAAAGCAGGAGTAGGGTATTACGCTTCGCAGCGGCCCGAACCTGGGTAAATCATCGTGTGCATCTTCTTCCTCGTCATCGTGCGAGTTCGTCGTAGAAATCATCGTGTAGTGAGCTAGGTAGGGCGAGGCTGTAGGGGATCTTCGCACACGCCCCTGTATTCGAACTTCTTGGGGTTTTGCAGAGCCCGAAATCCGACAAAGTCAATCAAGTTTCTAAAGGTGAAGTGGTCACATCACTCCGACAAAGAAGCCACTTGTGAACGATAGGACCTTCTCCGTTCCGAATATCCCGAATTCTTCCATTCATAGATCTCGGGTGGAGATCCTCTTGTAGTGGGGAAGAGTTGTAACAGCCCAAGTGCATTCCCTTGTAATATTCCATGCCTGACCTCCTTGTTTTGCCCTCATGTGTTTGGTTTAATAAAATTGCTTCATGACATTCCTCATTGCATCATGGCATCATGACATCATCACATAATTATTTGTTGCATCATAAGTTTGTTGTGCTTGTTGTTGTGTGAGTGTATGTTGTGGGGAGGTGTGCTTGCAAGTGAGGTTTTTTGTAGTGTGGATCCTCCCCCAATCCTCTTACAAAACTATGCCTAAAACCCCTTTTACTAGCAATACTACATATGTGGTGATTTCACTTGCCTATTCATCTCAAACAAAATGTTGCACTTCTTATAAATAATCTGATAAGCTTTTTAAAATAGCTATATACCATGTTTCCTATGTTTGCCTTTTGAATCTTTGCAAAATAGATTCCTATAACAATAATAGGTGAATTAATTATTTGCTCTAAAAATGCCCAAACCATTTTTATTAATTAGAGGTTATTTTTGTGAGTGCAAAACTATTTTGTCTCCCTCTCTAATTCCTTCCAACTCCCTGGCATTCTATTTCTTGTTTTTTTAAAGAAACCTTTAGTTTCTCAGGTGAGGGAGAGAGAGATCCCAGCCCACTTGGGCCTCTACCTTTCCCTGGCCCGCTAGCCGTTGTGCGCCGCTCCTTTCCAGCGTGGCGTCTCGCGACCCCACCTGCCAGCCTCTCTTCCCCCCTCGCTTTCGCTTCCCCTTTCCACCTCCCTCTCATGGCCGAGGAGTAGAGGGCTAGGCCCATGGCCTCGGTGGCAGCCACGACGTCACGCCATCCTCCTATAAAGCCAGGGCCAAGCTCCTAGGGTTTCTCCTCGTCCCCTCCACGCCGCCCCTGCTCAGTAATCCTAGCCATGCCACCAGAGCCGTCACCCCGCCATGGCCAGAGAGAGCGCAAGCTCGTCTCCGGCGTGAGAGCCCAAGCAGTCCTTGCCGCCCGTGTCCTCGAGCTCTGCGCCGACGCCAGGGATCCCGATTCGCGCCAAGGGCAAGCCAAGAACGCCTTCCCCGACGTCCCCTTCATCCTCTTCTTCCTCTGCAGCGGCGGATCCGAGCTTCGCCGGACATGCCTCGCCGTGTCGCCGTCGTTTCTCTGCGTCCCCAACCTCGGCATCGATTCCAAGGTAGTGGAGGTATACCCCGCTCCCGATCCATGCCTTCCTTGCCGTCGTTAGACGTTCGTAGGCCTTGTCTGTGTCATGCCGTCGCCGTGCTCCGCGCGCTCCGCGTTGTGTTTCTGAACCTTTCTTTAGAGAAAGTCAGGTAGCGCTCGCCACTCCAGATCCGCAGCTCGCTTTGCTAAGGTTCGCCGCAGCCGTGCTCGCCGCTTAGCCACTCGCTTCTGCATGCTCGTGCCCGCTAGCCATAGTGATTTTGCCCAGCGGTGCGTTCGCCATGCCCGAGCTCGAGGTCCTCGTCGTCGTGCCTCGCAGGCCTCGCTTGACCCGGGGATGGAACCCCCGTTGGTTCTCGCAACCCGATGCCGTTCGCCAGCTCCGGCGGTGGCCGGAGTGCTTGCCGGCGATGCCGTCGTCTTTCTGCCTGAAGGAAGAGGGGAAGCCTGCGCCTTGGCCTTTTCGAAAGTAGCCAAGCCCCTTCCCTGTCGAGTGCCCCCACCTAGCCCAGTGGTCGAGCCCCCGTGCCACCACCTGGGAGACCCGGGTTCAAATCCCCCCGGGCACCCCCCCCTTTTTTCCATTTAACCCCGAGCTGACAGTGGGCCCCCGGACCCACATGTAAGCTGCTAGGGACCCTGGTGTATATGCCATGTGCCCCCCTTTTTATTTTGTTTTGTTGTTTTTCTCTGTTTTTCTGTTTATTCCATTTATGGTAAGTGCCAGTTTTGGACATGTCCAGATCTGGAAGATGCCTTTTAGGGATATGCCCTATTTGGCATATACTAGGTTATAAGAGTATATGGTGATTTTCGAATTGAATTTCCGTGTGTTTTCTCCACAGGAACATATGTTTATGATATATGAATTTGGGGTAGAAAAAATCCAATGAATCCATTAGTGGCATTAGTTTCATCATTAGTGCAAGTTTGTGAAAATGTTGTTTTGTGATAAGGTGGCATTTTGTCTTTTTCACATGATTTTATTCTTGCATCATATGATAAACTTGTCAACATGAAAAATGTTCATTGAAGTGAGTGCTAGCCCCTGGTACTTTTGCATGCCATGATAGATCATGATATGGGTGGTATTCTTGCTGTAAACATGTCACCAAAATGTTGTTTCCAAATGCTCAAATATTTCTAAGTGTCAAAATCTGTTATTTTGTTAGCATGTTGTCTTGATGTTCACATGAATCCCTTGCCCCTTTGAGATTGGCACCATGGTATGTATTGATGAGCATGTTGTCCTCTGTTAGTCTGTGCCAAGTGCTTGTAGGTAGAGCTATTGCATCTTGTTTAAACTTACTATCAACATGTCATTCTGTTAATAATATGCCCTGCTTGCCACTTGTTAAAATTACTAAGTCTGAGAGACTATTTATCTCATTATGCCATGTTGAGAGGATAATAGCCAGTGATCTGTGCACTTATTGATGTTGATGCAAAGAAGTTAATTGAAGTGCATGTTGTCCTCTATGACCCTGTTAATTTTCATGCCATGTAAGTCCCTATAGAATATGTAAATGTTGTTGTCAAAATGCCATCCTGTTAACTCAGATTTGTAAAACTGATAATTTTCACCAAGTCCCTAAATACTGATTCAACATGCAATCTTGTGAGCTCATTTGCTATTGATCCTTGCTGCCATTCGTGTTTCTGTAGATAGAAGAATTGTCAAGCATCTTGTATACTCTATGTCCATGCCTTGGTTATGATTTGTAGCTTGTTGTAGCTCATGCTATGTTTGTTGCAATATGGCATGTTGCTGTTTGTGGACAGATTGTATGTTTGTTTGTTTTGTGACTTGTGGGGGTTATACCCAAAGATTTGGAATGATCTTTAGGTCTATTATTGCTAGATTTTCATTTCCAATCCAGTGGCATCCTTGGAATACCAAGGAATAGCCCATGGCCTCCATCATCTTTGTTTTTGACTCCGTTAACGTCTGTACCTTGACGTGAGTGTTCCGTGAGTTACGTTACTCCGTTTGCAACGTTTTACATGTGCATTTGCATCGTTTTTACGAGGAGAATTAATTTTTGCCATGTTCATGCATGTTCAAATAACTAATCTTGAGGTTTTGTCCAGAATACTAAAGAACTGAATAATTGCATGAGAAAGATGACTAGCATAGGGTTGCGATGTTAAATACTTCAAATTGGTCATGCATCATCTTTGGTTGCGCATTGCACCTTGTGTGTATGTTTATTTGGTGTTGTTTCTCTTTGGGTAGACTCTAGTGTCAAGCCTGAGTACGTGGATCCGGACGAGAACAACTACGCGGACCCATGTGGGGACCCCAACTCATAAGTCGTGATCACTGAATGTACGTGCACAGTGATCCCAGAGATCAATGCTCACTGAACAAACATAAACTGAATAACAAAGAGTCTCATATCCATTACATACCGATTTACTCGAATATGGCCTTTATGACCAAGTCTTCATAATCTTGCAGCGGAAATCTTCAATCATAGCATGAACCCATGCCATCTGCCTTAACTCTACAGGCATTCCGACTGGGAAGCGTCCTAGCTCGCATGTTCGTCACCAAGGTAATCTTCATCATAACCTGGTCTTTCATGCCTGGCCAATAAAATAACCGGTGGCAAGCCAATGAGTACTTTCAATATACTCGCAAACAACCCATGTTTGGAACAAGGTATACAGAAACATGACATGGCACAAAGTAGATAAGTTGCGGAAAGCTAATTTTGAGTGCAATGACATGATCAAATAACTTGAAGTAGCATGCATCAGCAGGTTGTAGATATCCATATGAACAGGTTACAGGTATCAATATAAATAGGGGTTGAACATCTCATGTTCAATCATCATGCCAAGTTGTGTGACTTAGCTCAAGTATCCTCTGAACACCTCATGTTCAGTCATCGTGCCAAGTCATCCGAGTTTTTGTAAACAATGGACATAGTCCAAGAGCGGTCATCCAACTATCCTTGACCGTGGACACGGCTATTCGAATAGTTTTACACTCTGCAGAGGTTGCACACTTTACCCACAAGACTCGAGGAACCATCGTGTCAATCCATGGCTCGCGATACATTAAGTACCCAAGGTAAGCACCCGAACAATGCCTTTCCCTTGACGACACTAAAAAAAGAGTCCACTCAATTGGTACACGGCCCTCACGATGTACATCACACGAGCCTTGCTCAACATAGTACCATCCATGAAGGGACCAACTGTGTGCCTGGTGTTTGTAAAAACAGCCCATGGTCGCCCTACCTGGCACGACCCTATAAGATGTCTACAGGAAACATTTTTATAAAAATGAGTGGATGCACTCATCAAATATGGCATGATTTTAGAAGAATTTACAAAGTGGTTTCACTGGATTTGGAGTTGGGATGAATTTCCTAGGGATTCGCAAAGTGGATTATGCATAAAGGAATCTCTCACTAATTTATATAGCAGAGGAAGTGTAAGGAAAAAATTTCATCACTTAGTGCATGAATTTGGGACCACCTAGGAGTTAGAATCATTGCATTTGGAGTTCGGGTGAGCTTCCTAGGACTTTCCAAAGTTGTAAGCAGAAAATCAAAAATAGGCTTTAATCATATAGGTCTACAGGAAACTTTTCTGGAAAAATCTGCAATACACATATTTGGTTCGGCCAAGATTTTAGGGACCTGTAGGAATTTGAATCATAAAAATTGGAGTTAATTTGAATTTTATGTGGATTTAATATCTCTCTGGAAAAAAGAAAAGAAAAGAAAAGAGAAAGACAATTATACCTACGCGGCTAAACCCCACACTGGACGCCGAATAGGAGGTGGGCCGACCCATCAATCCAGCCACGCGAGAGGCTGGGCAACGTCGAAGGTGTCCCCGGGGAAATACGCTTTCCCCGGGCAAAGGCGACTTCGGGTCGCTCCCGTTTCCACTTAAATGGGGGGCCCGGCCGGGTGTGGCTTACAGGCGGGGCCCGTTCGTTAGGTCCATCTCCCACCTCCCGCTCAAACAGAGGCGAGGCAGGGGAGGCAGGGCCGAGGGGGCGCCGGCGCCGTCTCGGTGGCTCCGGTCACGTCCGGCGGGGCTCCAGCCACAGGAGTGTTCAGGGAGGAGACCCGCACCCGCCTAGGGGGTCCATTCCCGCCGGGGAGCGCCGGGCGGAGCAGGGTTTCGGCTGCGGCTGGGGCACGCGATGGACGACCGCGGGAGCAGTGCGCCGGCTGCCCAGAGGAGGAAAAGGAGCACGGGGAGAAGCGCGGCAATGCTGGGGGGTGGAACTAGCGAAAATCAGGAGAGAGGAGGGAGCCGGAGCTGCCCAGATTTGCCCGAGGCCGAGACGGCACCCTTGCGGCCATGAGGGGGCATTGGGAGCTCGGGAGCTCCAATGGCTCGATCCGAGGGGCTTCTGGGAAGGATAAAGAGCGAGAGGGGGAAAGTGGGGGGCTCGGGAATGGTCTTGAAGACGGGGGGACCAGAGAGAGCTCGGGTGGCCTCGGATGCGCTTCGGGCGCGGCGAGCACGCGCGCCAAAGGGGCCTTGGAGGTTTGCGTGCATCAAGGAGGGGCGTGGAAGGCAAGGAGGGATTCCCTGGCGTGTGTGGACGACTTTCGGCAACTAGACGTGAGCTACATGATGAGCTCAAGTGGCAGAGCACCACTTTTGCAGGTCAGTGGCGTGGTCAGCGCACCAATTTGTGTTCAGGGCATCATTTTTGTTGGCCAAAGTTGTCTAACATGTGAGGCACGCGTGGTTGAGTGTTCTGGTGAAGTTTCAAGGGTAATTGAGCTGGGTGGGGTGCTTTTCCAATTGGGTAGAGTTTGCAGCAGTAAACTTGGGGCTGATCTAATGGGATTTTACCGTAGGGCGTTATGGATAAAACCTTGTCTAGTGGCCCTAGGTATGGAAGGACTACATGCCCACCAATTTTTAGCTCAGGGAGGTAAGTTTACATGGCACTTGTAGTTCAAGGCTACATTTGCTGCCATAACCTAGGTTTAGTGGAATTGCTCATATTTTCTACATGAGCATACCATCTTTGTACGTGTAAATGTGCATTAACATGCCAGAGGTGTTGTGTTAAAACTTGGGGGGCAGTTGCATGCATAGAATAATGGGAGAGAGGGAGAACGTCATGCCAACGCTGTGCACAGGACGGAATCTTGGGGTTTTACCCCCCACAATGATTGAGCCAGGGCAAGATATACTTACTTGAGGTATAAGAGGTATGTGAGTGACTGTGGTAAAAGTTTGAGTGAAAGGAGAATGGGGGAAGGGGTCAAAACAACAGTTTTACCAATCTACCAGAAGGTGTTCGTGCTGTGTTAGGGCTAGTAGATGGAGTCTACTTGCCATGAGATTTAACAGGACTAAATAGTATGTAAAAATAAGGTTGATAACAAGGTTTGAGATGATTTGAAGAAAGTTGACAATGTAAACTTTGTAATCCCTAGAAATTAACAAAATCAGGTTTCTGTAGATCTAGTCATGCAAAACTATTCTCCTTGATGCACCACTTGGTGTGGTGGCATAATTTGTGGATTAGAGCATGCCCACAAAGTTTGAGGCCAATTGGAAATACTTGGCAATGCAAAGTTGCTCAAATTTGGTTCTGGACAGAGACGGTTTTGGAATTATTTTGTGAATCAAAATAATTTGGATTGGGTTGAAACTTGGCAAGATCATCACATTAGGAATATGTGACTTGCTGGAATTTTCCTGGATTTATTTGTGAATATTTCCTATAGAAATATTTCAAAAGCTCGAAATAAACAGAAATGGTTTTGGAGGGTTTTGTCCAATATTTTGAACATGACCATGTGTTGAAACTCATATATATGGAAAATATATGTCCACTGAGTTTCCCTAAATTTCCTTAAATATTTTGAAAGCATAAAAATAATTTTTCCCTAGGAAAGACCATTTCTGGCCTGACATAAAAGCCTTTAAATAAAATAGGAAAATAATCTTAAAAATTAATATTTGGTGGTTTTGGGAAGTCTTATATATAGGTTCCAAATAAAGTCTTTGTGGCAAAATAATCCATCCAATTTGAGGACTTGTAGTACAAACCTCAATTCAGGGGTTTTATAAAGCCTAATTTGAATAAATGATTTTTGGCAAAAATAATATTTGATAAAAATGGCTTCAGGTCCTATACACATGGCATGATCATTGGGCAAAGATTTGGAGCAAGGAGATGAGTTTGGAGTGTAGGAGATATATGATGGTTCATGGCACAATCAATCAAGCAAGCAAATAGCACACAAGCCAAGCATTCATATGCGCACAAAAAGTTTTAATTGGCCCTAATTTTTGAGTCATGTTAACTTAGTCATGAGGCAAAACACAGGGTGTGACAACCCAGCTCTTTATCCCTCTGAAGGCCCAACAGGCAAGATGATCGTACCCGGATCCCGATACTATTTTTGCTATGCTAGATGTCTCGCTTCTACCGTTATGTTTCGATACGTACCACTTAAATTGTCAAGCCTCCCAAATTGCCATGAAAGCCTCTAAGCCTCCACTTCCTAGCAAAACATTGATTGGCTACGTTACCGCTGCTCAGCCCTTTTCTTATAGCGTTGCTAGTTGCAGGTGCAAGTTGTTTCCATGTGCCAACATGGATATTCTGAGATATCACCTTAATTGATGTCATTTAATTTAATACACATATATATTTGGCAACGGTGGAAGGCTTGGCCATCTGCCCGGTGTTTTGTTCCAATTTTGTCGGCCTAGTTCCGAGTACCGGTGTTATGTTCCATATTTTGCGCTCCTAACATACTCGGGGTTGTTATGGGGACCCCCTTGACTATTCGTTTTAGAATAAAACTTGTCTGGAAAGACACAACTTTGGTACTACATTTGCTAAACAACCTAATTAAAATGCATAGGGCTTAGCTACCCGATGGATAATTAAGCAACCCCCGGGCCAGTGCTCCTCATGAGTGTTGGTCCAAACTAAAGCCGTGTGCGGGGCCAACCCGGGGCAACTCGGGAGATTTCTATCAGGCCACAGTATGTTGTGCTCATCCGGTCGTGTCCTGAGAACGAGATACGCGGCTCCTATCGGGTTCGTCGACACGTCGGGTGGTCTTGCTAGACTTGCTTTACCTTTCTCGAATGTCTTGCACGAGGGATTCCGTGGATACTTTGGGCTATCTCGAGGTTGAGGTTTTCCAACTTAATTTCCAAGGAGATCACGGGTTTCGTGGTCGAGGTTATTCCCGCGGCGTGTGGTTAGTTTGTGATGGATGAGTTGGAGAACCCCTGCAGGGTTAAACCTTTTCGAGAAGCCGTGCCCGTGGTTATGTGGCAACTTGGAAATTTGTTTAACACCCGGTTATAGCAAACTTGAAGTAAACTCAAATAAAATACTGTTGGAAATATGCCCTAGAGGCAATAATAAAATGGTTATTATTATATTTCCTTGTTCATGATAATTGTCTATTGTTCATGCTATAATTGTATTAACCGGAAACCGTAATACATGTGTGAATACATAGACCACACCATGTCCCTAGTGAGCCTCTAGTTGACTAGCTCGTTGATCAATAGATGGTCATGGTTTCCCGACCATGGGCATTGGATGTCATTGATAATGGGATCACATCATTAGGAGAATGATGTGATGGACAAGACCCAATCCTAAGCATAGCACAAGATCGTGTAGTTCGTCTGCTAGAGCTTTTCTAATGTCAAGTATCATTTCCTTAGACCATGAGATTGTGCAACTCCCGGATACCGTAGGAATGCTTTGGGTGTATCAAACGTCACAACGTAACTGGGTGACTATAAAGGTGCACTACAGGTATCTCCGAAAGTGTCTGTTGGGTTGGCACGAATCGAGACTAGGATTTGTCACTCCGTGTGACGGAGAGGTATCTCTGGGCCCACTCGGTAATACATCATCATAATGAGCTCAATGTGACTAAGGAGTTAGTCACGGTATCATGTGTTACGGAACGAGTAAAGAGACTTGCTGGTAACGAGATTGAACAAGGTATAGGGATACCGACGATCGAATCTCGGGCAAGTAACATACCGATGGACAAAGGGAATTGTATACAGGATTAATTGAATCCCCGACATCGTGGTTCATCCGATGAGATCATCGTGGAACATGTGGGAGCCAATATGGGTATCCAGATCCCGCTATTGGTTATTGGTCGGAGAGGTGTCTCGGTCATGTCTGCATGGTTCCCGAACCCGTAGGGTCTACACACTTAAGGTTCGGTGACGCTAGAGTTGTAATGGGAATTGTATGTGGTTGCCGAAAGTTGTTCGGGGTCCCGGATGAGATCCCGGACGTCACGAGGAGTTCCGGAATGGTCCGGAGGTAAAGATTTATATATGGGAAGTCCTATTTTGGCCACCGGAAAATGTTCGGGATTTTTCGGTATTGTACCGGGAAGGTTCTAGAAGGTTCCAGAGTGGGGCCCACCTGCATGGGGGGACCCACATGAACGTGGGTAGTTGGGGCAAGGTCCCACACCCCTGGTCAAGGCACACCAAGATCCCCCCTTAGAAGGAATAAGATCATATCCCGAAGGGATAAGATCAAGATCCCTAAAAGGGGGGATAACAATCGGTGGGGAAGGGAAAGGATGGGATTTCTTTCCTCCCACCTTTGCCAATGCCCCAATGGACTTGGAGGGCAAGAAACCAGCCCCCTCCACCCCTATATATAGTGGGGAGGCGCATGGGAGCTGCACACCTTGCCCCTGGCGCAGCCCTCCCCCCTCCTACACCTCCTCCTCCTCCGTAGTGCTTAGTGAAGCTCTGCCGGAGAACCACGAGCTCCACCGCCACCACGCCGTCGTGCTACCGGAGCTCTCCCTCAACTTCTCCTCCCCCCTTGCTGAATCAAGAAGGAGGAGACGTCCCTGGGCTGTACGTGTGTTGAACGCGGAGGCGCCGTCCGTTCGGCGCTTGTATCGGATCTTACGTGATTTGAATCGCCGCGAGTACGACTCCATCAACCGCGTTCTTTGTAACGCTTCCGCTTAGCGATCTTCAAGGGTATGAAGATGCACTCCCTCTCTCTCGTTGCTAGCATCTCCTAGATTGATCTTGGTGACACGTAGGAAAATTTTGAATTATTACTACGTTCCCCAACAGTGGCATCTTGAGCTAGGTCTATGCGTAGATTCTATGCACGAGTAGAACACAAGTAGTTGTGGGCGATGATTTGGTCAATTTGCTTGCCGTTACTAGTCCTATCTTGATTCGGCAGCATTATGGGATGAAGCGGCCTGGACCGACTTTACACGTACGCTTACGTGAGACTGGTTCCACCGCCTGACATGCACTTGTTGCATAAGGTGGCTAGCGGGTGTCTGTCTCTCCCACTTTAGTCGGATCGGATTCGATGAAGAGGGTCCTTATGAAGGGTAAATAGCAATTGGCAAATCACCGTTGTTGCTTTTGCGTAGGTAAGAAACGTTCTTGCTAGAAACCCATAGCAGCCACGTAAAACTTGCAACAACAATTAGAGGACGTCTAACTTGTTTTTGCAAGGTATGCTATGTGATGTGATATGGCCAAAAGGATGTGATGAAATATATGTGATGTATGAGATTGATCATGTTCTTGTAATAGGAATCACGACTTGCATGTGGATGAGTATGACAACCGGCAGGAGCCATAGGAGTTGTCTTAATTTATTGTATGACCTGCGTGTCAATCAAAAACGCCATGTAATTACTTTACTTTATTGCTAACCGTTAGCCATAGTAGTAGAAGTAATAGTTAGCGAGACAACTTCATGAAGACACGATGATGGAGATCATGATGATGGAAATCATGGTGTCATGCCGGTGACGATGGTGATCATGCCGCGCCCCGAAGATGGAGATCAAAGGCGCAAGATGATATTGGCCATATCATGTCACTTTATGATTTGCATGTGATGTTTATCATGTTTTTTACATCTTATTTGCTTAGAATGACGGTAGCATAAATAAGATGATCCCTCACTAAAATTTCAAGAAATGTGTTCCCCCTAAGTGTGCACCGTTGTGAAGGATCGTTGTTTCGAAGCACCACGTGATGATCGGGTGTGATAGATTCTAACGTTCGCATACAACGGGTGTAAGCCAGATTTACACACGCGAAACACTTAGGTTGACTTGACGAGCCTAACATGTACAGACATGGCCTCGGAACACGAGAGACCGAAAGGTCGAACATGAGTCGTATAGTAGATGCGATCAACATGGAGATGTTCACCATTGATGACTAGTCCGTCTCACGTGATGATCGGACACGGCCTAGTCGATGTGGATCATGTATCACTTAGATGACTAGAGGGATGTCTATCTGAGTGGGAGTTCATTAAATAATTTGATTAGATGAACTTAATTATCATGAACTTAGTCTAAAATTGTATTTACAATCTATCTTCTAGATCCAATGGCCCACGCTAATGTTGCCCTTAACTTCAACGCGTTCCTAGAGAAAACCAAGCTGAAAGACGATGGAAGCAACTATACGGACTGGGTCCGTAATTTGAGGGTCATCCTCATAGCTTCCAAGAAAGCATATGTCCTTGATGCACCGCTAGGTGATGCACCCATTTTCCCAGCAACTCAAGACATTATGAACGCCTGGCAGTCGCGTAGTGATGATTACTCCCTGGTTCAGTGCGGCATGCTTTACAGCTTAGAACCGGGGCTCCAAAAGCGTTTTGAGCAACACAATGCATATGAGATGTTCCAAGAGCTGAGAATGGTTTTCCAAGCTCATGCCCGGGTCGAGAGATATGAAATCTCCGACAAGTTCTTCAGTTGTAAGATGGAGGAAAATAGTTCTGTCAGCGAGCACATACTCAAAATGTCTGGGTTGCACAACCGCTTGTCTCAGCTGGGAGTTAATCTTCCGGATGACTCGGTTATTGACAGAATCCTCCAGTCGCTTCCACCTAGCTACAAGAGCTTTGTGATGAACTTCAATATGCAAGGGATGGAGAAGTCCATTCCTGAGTTATATTCGATGCTGAAATCAGCGGAGGTGGAGATCAAAAGGAAAATCAAGTGTTGATGGTGAATAAGACCACCAGTTTCAAGAAAGGCAAGGGTAAGAAGAACTTCAAGAAGGACGGCAAAGCAGTTGCCGCGCCCGGTAAATCAGTTGCTGGGAAGAAGCCCAAGAATGGACCCAAGCCTGAGACTGAGTGCTTTTATTGCAAGGGAACCGGTCACTGGAAGCGGAACTACGCCAAGTACTTAGCGGATAAGAAGGCCGGCAACGTCAAAGGTATATATGATATACATGTTATTGATGTGTACCTTACCAGCGCTCGTAGTAGCTCCTGGGTATTTGATACCGGTGTGGTTGCTCACATTTGTAACTCAAAACAGGAGCTGCGGAATAAGCGCAGACTGGCAAAGGACGAGGTGACGATGCGCATCGGGAATGGTTCCAAGGTCGATGTGATCGCCGTCGGCACGCTACCTCTACATCTACCTTCGGGATTAGTTTTAAACCTCAATAATTGTTATTTAGTACCAGCTTTGAGCATGAACATTGTATCTGGATCTCGTTTGATGCGAGATGGCTAATCATTTAAATCCGAGAATAATGGTTGTTCTATTTATATGAGAGATATGTTTTATGGTCATGCCCCGCTGGTCAATGGTTTATTTTTATTGAATCTCAAACGTGATGTTACACATATTCATAGTGTGAATACCAAACGATGTAAGATTGATAATGATAGTCCCACATACTTGTGGCACTGCCGCCTTGGTCATATTGGTGTCAAACGCATGAAGAAACTCCATGCAGATGGACTTTTGGAGTCTCTTGATTATGAATCATTTGACACGTGCGAACCATGCCTCATGGGCAAGATGACTAAGACTCCGTTCTCCAAAACAATGGAGCGAGCAACCAACTTGTTGGAAATAATACATACCGATGTATGCAGTCCAATGAGCGTTGAGGCTCGCGGTGGCTATCGTTATGTTCTCACTCTCACTGATGACTTAAGCAGATATGGGTATGTCTACTTAATGAAACACAAGTCTGAGACCTTTGAAAAGTTCAAGGAATTTTAGAGTGAGGTAGAGAATCAACGTGACAAGAAAATAAAGTTCTTACGATCTGATCGTGGAGGAGAATATTTGAGTCACGAGTTTGGCACGCACTTAAGGAAATGTGGAATTGTTTCACAACTCATGCCGCCTGGCACACCTCAGCGTAATGGTGTGTCCGAACGTCGTAATCGCACTCTATTGGATACGGTGCGATCTATGATGTCTCTTACTGATTTACCGCTATCATTTTGGGGATATGCATTAGAGACTGCCGCATTCACTTTAAATAGGGCACCGTCTAAATCCGTTGAGACGACACCGTATGAATTATGGTTTGGGAAGAAACCTAAGCTGTCATTTCTGAAAGTTTGGGGATGCGATGCTTATGTCAAGAAACTTCAACCTGAAAAGCTCGAACCCAAATCGGAAAGGTGCGTCTTCATAGGATACCCTAAGGAAACTATTGGGTATACCTTCTACCTCAGATCCGAAGGCAAGATCTTTGTTGCCAAGAATGGATCCTTTCTAGAGAAAGAGTTTCTCTCGAAAGAAGTAAGTGGGAGGAAAGTATAACTTGATGAGGTAATTGTACCCCCTATCGAACCGGAGAGTAGCGCAGCGCAGGAAAATGTTTCTGTGGTGCCTGCACCGACTAGAGAGGAAGTTAATGATGGTGATCATGAAACTTCGGATCAAGTTACTACTGAACTTCGTAGGTCCACGAGGACACGTTCCGCACCAGAGTGGTACGGCAACCCTGTCCTAGAAATCATGTTGTTAGACAACGGTGAACCTTCGAACTATGAAGAAGCCATGGCGGGCCCGGATTCCAACAAATGGCTTGAAGCCATGAAATCCAAGATAGGATCCATGTATGAGAACAAAGTATGGACTTTGGTGGACTTGCCCGATGATCGGCAAGCCATAGAAAATAAATGGATCTTTAAGAAGAAGACTGACACGGATGGTAATGTGACCGTCTATAAGGCTCGGCTTGTCGCTAAGGGTTATCGACAAGTTCAAGGAGTTGACTACGATGAGACTTTCTCACCCGTAGCGATGCTGAAGTCTGTCCGAATCATGTTAGCAGTTGCCGCATTTTATGATTATGAGATCTGGCAAATGGACGTCAAAACGGCATTCCTTTACGGTTTCCTTAAGGAAGAATTGTATATGATGCAGCCGGAAGGTTTTGTCGATCCTAAGAATGCTGACAAGGTATGCAAGCTCCAGCGCTCCATCTATGGGCTGGTGCAAGCATCTCGGAGTTGGAACATTCGCTTTGATGAGGTGATCAAAGCGTTTGGGTTTATACAGACTTATGGAGAAGCCTGTATTTACAAGAAAGTAAGTGGGAGCTCTGTAGCATTTCTCATTTTATATGTGGATGAGATATTGTTGATGGGAAATGATATAGAACTTTTGGAAAGCATAAAGGCCTACTTGAATAAGTGTTTTTCAATGAAGGACCTTGGAGAAGCTGCTTACATATTAGGCATCAAGATCTATAGAGATAGATCGAGACGCCTCATTGGTCTTTCACAAAGCACATACCTTGACAAGATATTGAAGAAGTTCAATATGGATCAGTCCAAGAAGGGGTTCTTGCCTGTATTGCAAGGTCTGAGATTGAGCATAGCTCAATGCCCGACCTCGGCAGAAGATAGAGAAAAGATGAGTGTCATCCCCTATGCCTCGGCCATAGGCTCTATTATGTATGCCATGCTGTACCAGACCTGATGTGAACCTTGCCATAAGTTTGGTAGGGAGGTACCAAAGTGATCCCGGAATGGAACACTGGACAGCGGTCAAGAATATCCTTAAGTACCTGAAAAGGACTAAGGATATGTTTCTCGTTTATGGAGGTGCCGAAGAGCTCGCCGTAAAGGGTTACGTCGATGCTAGCTTCGACACAGATCCGGATGACTGCAAGTCACAAACCGGATATGTGTATATTTTGAATGGTGGGGCAGTCAGCTGGTGCAGTTGCAAGCAAAGCGTCGTGGCGGCATCTACATGTGAAGTGGAGTACATAGCTGCTTCGGAAGCAGCGCAGGAAGGAGTCTGGATGAAGGAGTTCATCACCGACCTAGGAGTGATTCCCAATGCGTCGGGCCCGATGACTCTCTTCTGTGACAACACTGGAGCTATTGCCATTGCCAAGGAGCCCAGGTTTCACAAGAAGACCAAGCACATCAAGCGCCGCTTCAACTCCATTCGTGGTTACATTCAGGATGGAGATATAGATATTTGTAAAGTACATACGGATCTGAATGTCGCAGATCCATTGACTAAACCTCTTCCACGAGCGAAACATGATCAGCACCAGAACTCTATGGGTGTTCGATTCATCACAATGTAACTAGATTATTGACTCTAGTGCAAGTGGGAGACTGTTGGAAATATTCCCTAGAGGCAATAATAAAATGGTTATTATTATATTTCCTTGTTCATGATAATTGTCTATTGTTCATGCTATAATTGTATTAACCGGAAACCGTAATACATGTGTGAATACATAGACCACACCATGTCCCTAGTGAGCCTCTAGTTGACTAGCTCGTTGATCAATAGATGGTCATGGTTTCCTGACCATGGGCATTGGATGTCGTTGATAACGGGATCACATCATTAGGAGAATGATGTGATGGACAAGACCCAATCCTAAGCATAGCACAAGATCGTGTAGTTCGTCTTTTAGAGCTTTTCTAATGTCAAGTATCATTTCCTTAGACCATGAGATTGTGCAACTCCCGGATACCGTAGGAATGCTTTGGGTGTATCAAACGTCACAACGTAACTGGGTGACTATAAAGGTGCACTACAGGTATCTCCGAAAGTGTCTGTTGGGTTGGCACGAATCGAGACTGGGATTTGTCACTGCGTGTGACGGAGAGGTATCTCTGGGCCCACTCGGTAATACATCATCATAATGAGCTCAATGTGACTAAGGAGTTAGTCACGGGATCATGTGTTACAAAACGAGTAAAGAGACTTGCCGGTAACGAGATTGAACAAGGTATAGGGATACCGACGATCGAATCTCGGGCAAGTAACATACCGATGGACAAAGGGAATTGTATACGGGATTAATTGAATCCCCGACATTGTGGTTCATCCGATGAGATCATCGTGGAACATGTGGGAGCCAATATGGGTATCCAGATCCCGCTATTGGTTATTGGCTAGAGAGGTGTCTCGGTCATGTCTGCATGGTTCCCGAACCCGTAGGGTCTACACACTTAAGGTTCGGTGACGCTAGAGTTGTAATGGGAATTGTATGTGGTTGCCGAAAGTTGTTCAGAGTCCCGGATGAGATCCCGAACGTCACGAGGAGTTCCGGAATGGTCCGGAGGTAAAGATTTATATATGGGAAGTCCTATTTTGGCCACCGGAAAATGTTCAGGATTTTTCGGTATTGTACATGGGAAGGTTCTAGAAGGTTCCGGAGTGGGGCCCACCTGCATGGGGGGACCCACAAGAACGTGGGTAGTGGGGGAAAGGCCCCACACCCCTGGTCAAGGCGCACCAAGATCCCCCCTTAGAAGGAATAAGATCATATCCCGAAGGGATAAGATCAAGATCCCTAAAAGGGGGGATAACAATCCGTGGGGAAGGGAAAGGATGGGATTTCTTTCCTCCCACCTTTGCCAACACCCCAATGGACTTGGAGGGCAATAAACCAGCCCCCTCCACCCCTATATATAGTGGGGAGGAGCATGGGAGCTGCACCCCTGGCTCCTGGCGCAGCCCTCCCCCCTCCTACACCTCCTCCTCCTCCGTATAGCTTAGTGAAGCTCTGCCGGAGAACCACGAGCTCCACCGCCACCACGCCGTCGTGCTGCCGGAGCTCTCCCTCAACTTCTCCTCCCCCCTTGCTGGATCAAGAAGGAGGAGACGTCCCCGGGCTGTACGTGTGTTGAATGCGGAGGCGCCGTCCGTTCGGCGCTTGGATCGGATCTTTCGCGATTTGAATTTCCGCGAGTACGACTCCATCAACCGCGTTCTTTGTAACGCTTCCGCTTAGCGATCTTCAAGGGTATGAAGATGCACTCCCTCTCTCTCGTTTCTAGCATCTCCTAGATTGATCTTGGTGACACGTAGGAAAATTTTGAATTATTACTACTTTCCCCAACAAATACACCAACTGTGTGTGTAGCCGTGACTGTCTCTGCTCGTGAACATGAACCGAGAGAGAACACGGTGGGGTTATGTTTGACGTAAGCAGGTGTTCAGGATCACTTAGTGATCATTCTAGTTCACGTCCATCATGCGTAGGCCACCATATTAAATTCTTGTTCCGTAAGTTAGCCACCAAATACGTGCTTAGAGCTTGCTGCAGCCTCACCACTTAACCATTCCTCACCTATTGGCTTACATAGTCTCGGTACTCGGGTTATGAGATTGCTGAGTCCCTGTGGCTCATAGAGTACTACAACAATACAGGTACAGGTACTGACGAGTTCTTGCCAGATGACGTTTCTCAGCTCCAGTGGGAGTACGATGAAGAACATACGCGTATGTACGTGACGTATCCGGATGAGTAGGGGAGCTTCGTGGTTGTGTACCTAGGCTAGCAAGACAGTTTCATTGATTTCTTTTATCGTTTGATTTCGTCCGTAGTCGGACCCTGTCTTCTGGATGATTGTATGAATGATTATGTGGATTTGTAATTTAGCTTGTGGCGAGTGTAAGCCAACTCATATACTCATCTCCTCTTTATATGTATTGAAATTGATTTATGTACTTGCGAAACACTGAGATGTGCTTCTATCCCCATCGAGCTCCTCGAGCCTTAATTAGGATAGTACCGCATCTTGGTCGTTACATAGTGGGAGCAAACTCAACAAAATAACTATCATGAGACACTTGATTGCCATAACCACATTCGATATTAAAATCATGATGACAAGTTTCATGGTTACTACCACTCTTTATAGCATACATGTCGTCATCATAATCATCATAGATAGGAGGCATGCCATCATCATAATAAATTTTCTCATTAAAACTTGGGGGACTAAAAATATCATCTTCATCAAACATAGCATCCCCAAGCTTGTGGCTTTGCATATCATTAGCATAATGGATATTCAGCGAATTCATACTAGCAACATTGCAATCATGTGAAAAAGACATTAATTATTTTCATAAGTATTTTCAAAAATATTTTCCGAACAAGTGAATTCTCACATATGGGTATCATAAATTATTCCTCTACTAATTTATCACAATTTTCCGAACCATCATTTTCACGAAAGACATTAAAAAGACGAAGCAATTGAGGCAACCTAAATCCATTTTTTGTAGTTTTCCTTTATAAAACCAAACAAGTGTAAAACAAGAAACTAAATTATTTAATTGCAAGATCTAAAGATATACCTTCAAGCACTCACCTCCCCGGCAACGGCGCCAGAAATGGCTTGATGTCTACTACGCAACTTTATTCTTGTAGACTTTGTTGGGCCTCCAAGCGTAGAGTTTTGTAGGACAGTAGCAACTTTTCCTCAAGTGGATGACCTAAGGTTTATCAATTCGTGAGAGGTGTAGGATGAATATAGTCTCTGTCAAGTAACCCTGCAATCAGTTACAAGAAATCTCTTGTGTCCCCAATACACCCAATACAATGGTAAATTGTATAGGTGCACTAGTTCGGCGAAGAGACGGTGATACAAGTGCAATAAGGATGGTAGATATAGGTTTTTGTAATCTGAAAATATAAAAATAGCAAGCTAACAAGTAGAAAACAGTGAGCTAAACGGTATATAAATGCTTGGAAACAAGGCCTAAGGTTCATACTTTCACTAGTGCAATCTCCCAACAATGCTAACATAGTTGAATCATATGATCATCCCTCAACGTGCAACAAAGAATCACTCCAAAGTTCCTATCTAGCAGAGAACATAAGATGAAATTGGTGTAGGTAGTAGAACCACCTCAAAGTTATTCTTTCCGATCAATCTTTTGAGCTATTCCTATAAGTGTCACAAACAGCCCTAGAGTTCGTACTAAAATAACACCAATGATACATATCAATCAACCCTAATGTCACCTAGATACTCCAATGTCACCTAAAGTATCCGTGGGTAAATTATGCGACATGCATCAAACAATTTCAGATCTATCATATTCTCTCCAACGCAAAGAACTTCAAGGAGCACCCCAATATTTCTATCGGAGAACGTAGGACAAGAACGTGTATCAACCCCTATGCATAGATTACCCCAATGTCACCTCAGGAATCCCCAAGTTGAGTACCAAAACATACATCAAGTGAATCAATAGAACACCTCATTGTCACCATGGGTATCCACATGCAAGACATATATCAAGTGTTCTCAAATCCAATATTCAATCCAACATAACGAGATCTCTAAGGGAAAGATTCAATTCATCACGACAAGATAGCAAGGGAAACACACCATATGATCCAACTATATTAATAAAGCCCGTGATACATCAAGATCGTGCCACCTCAAGAACATGAGAGAGAGTGATTGAACGCATAGCTACTGGTACATACCCTCAGCCCCGAGGGTGAACTACTCCCTCCTCATCATGGCCTCTGCCGGGATGATGAAGATGGCCACCGGATGATGATTTCCCTCTCTTGCAGGGTACTGGAAAGGCTCCAGATTGGTTTTTCGTCGATACAGAGAGTTGCGACGGCAGAACGGAGAGTCTCTCTTTATTTCTGGGGTTTTTGGGATTTATAGGATTCTTCGGTGTTGGAATCACACGCAACGGAGCCATTTGAGCCCCACAAGCCAGTAGGGCACGACTCCCCCCCCCCAGGTTGCACCCTATTGGCTTGTGGCCCACAGGTGGCTCCCCTTCGGTGGTTCTTCGCTCCAACATTGCTTATTTCTTCCAGAAAAAATCATCAAAAAGTTTCAGGCGATTCCGAGAACTTTCATTTTCTGCACAAAAACAACACCACGGGAATTCTGCTGAAAACAGCGCCAGTCCGGGTTAGTTCTAAATAAATCATATAAAGTGCATCAAAACCATATAAAAGTATGGTAAACATAGGCAAATATGGCATTAATACGTCATAAATTATCGATACGTTGGAGACGTATCACGATGGTGCAGTAAGAGATGGATCAGAGGACGTTGGGGTCATCTGAAGGCCCCACGCGCTGAGAAGTGTGAGGTTCCGGGGTCGGCTTCTGAGCCCCTTCCTCTTTCTTTTTGTTGGTTTGTTGCTTATAAGCGGGACTGGCCGCGGTACTTGTCGATCCATCAAGGGGGCCTACTGACGGGTGCGTCGGCCCGCTCTATCTTCGAAGTTAATCTTTTGTGTCTCTGCAATTATCCATTTTAGCCTCTTGATTGTTCTCGTCATACCATACAAATGTTGTAGACGAAGGATCGCCACCATGATCAAACTGGTCGGGGAAAAGATGACAAAACCCAGCAACCCGGGAAAGTGGTCCGCATGGGAGAGGTCCTGGGAACTTTTCCTCAGCGCAGGCGCGCACACTGCAGCAAATTCGCCGTGCCGGGGAAGGAGCCGAGGCTTTGGTGGTCTGGAGAAAACATTGCTCGAACATGACAGGATCCGAGAGCTTTCCCTCGTAGCTAGTGGGGCACGTATCTCTCAATCCACTATAGGGGGTTGACACCAGGACCATAGCATTTGAAAAGGGACTTGCACGGGGTGAATCCCGGGAGCCTTTTCATCACTTGGGACACAACGCTCTGTTGTGCCTCGACCACACGGGTGAGTAGCAGTGGGGTGGAAGTCCGTAGGAGGATGTTCGTCGGGACAGGACCCGAAAATGTTCCAACATGCATGTGGGACGTGTAGCTGCAACTCTTCTGTTAGGAAATAGGAGCAGGGGTCCATCAACCTGCGGAAAAGCGGTCGGCGCGGGAGAGGTCCTGGGAACTTTTCTCATCGCGACTGGCACGACACTCCCTGGTCACCCAGTTTCGATCATGGTCATTTAGTAGGTAGAGAACAGAGGTTCCGCCGAGCTTCATATTGATGATGAACACCGCCTCCGTGTTTTCTTTACAGATCCAGGGCTCGTGTTTTCGGCCACCGGGTAGGTCCCTGAACGGTTGTTGTTTGTAGTACATCCCCCGTGTCTGGTGGGTCGAGTTGGTCTTCGTGGCCCCAGGAGGGACGCTCGGGAAATCGGGTGCTTCCGTCGTGGCCCGAGCGCCTTTCACCCCGAGGTGGACAAGAGTGCTTCAGGAGTTTGTCTTTCGGAGGGAGTCCTTGTCGGGGCCTGAGACACAGAGCGCCATCCTTTGATAGGTGCTTCCCGCGTTGCTCAAATTGAATGGCCAATATCGAGAAGGATATGTCCCCTTTGCCACAACGGAGGCAGTTCTCCCTCCCTTTCCTGTGTCACCTTGGGGAAGGCTTACGCACAAATGCCTTCTTTTGCCAGAGCTCGTAATGATAACAGGGCCAATAGGGCCGCTGCGCCATGCTAAGAGTCTTGTTCCGCGGTGCTTTGGCCACCGCAAAGCATGTAGTTTGGAGATGAGTTCACATCTTTCTTTGTCATGGGTCGGGTCGTGTGCTTTACAGACTCCTTGATCGTTCGGCGACGGCTGACATAGTCATCTAAGGGTGCTTTCGTATTTCAAACCGCAAAAGTCTTCATTGCCAGGACAACTAGTTAGGCCTCAGTGGGGGAGCTTCTTGTCCTTGCCAAAAAAATGTCAGCGAAGCTCATGTCCGCTCGTTTGTCAGAGAAGGCGAAGGAGGGCTATGCGCTTCGTAGCCCGTGCCCTGATCGCTTATCGGGGCAATGGGAGCTTCGTGGTTCAACGCGGTTGTTTCTGTGGTTGCCGCTCGAGGCGGGCAGCGTAGGTCATCGATCTTCTTTGTCGAAGGCATGTCACTGGATGCGTCTGCCGCCTCGCAACCTTATCTGGTCCTTTGGCGAGTGAGGATTTTGGGAGGTGCTGATACGTCCCAACGTATCTATAATTTTTGCTTGTTCCATGCTGTTATATTATCATTCTTGGATGTTTTACGATCATTTTATAACAACTTTATATCAATTTTTGGGACTAACCTATTGACATAGTGCCAAAGTGCCAGTTGCTGTTTTTGCTTGTTTTTTACTTCGCAGAATATCAGTACCAAATAGAGTCCAATCGCGAGAAAACTTTTTGGAGATTTTTTCTGGACCAGAAGACACCCAGTGGGCCAAAGATGAACCAGGAAGGTGGGCTGTGGAGAGCACAACCCACCAGGGCACGCCAGGGGGCCCCCGGCGCGCCCTGATGGGTTGTGCCATCCACAGGGCCCCTCCACATCGCCTCTGATGCCTATAAATTCCCAAATATTCTAAAAACCCTAGGGTAGTTGACGAAACACAATTCCAGCCGCCGCAAGTTCCAGAACCTCGAGATTCAATATAAACACCATCACGGAGGGGTTCATTTTCTTCATAGGTGCCTCTCAGATGATGCGTGAGTAGTCCACCATAGACCTACGGGTCCATAGGCAGTAGCTAGATGGCTTCCTCTCTCTCTTATGATTATCAATACAATGGTCTCTTGGAGATCTATTTGATGTAAACTTGTGCGGTGTGTTTGTTGGGATCCGATGAATTTTGAGTTCATGATCAGTTTCTATCCATGAATATTATTTGAGTCTTCTTTGATCTCTTATATGCATGATTACTTATAGCCTCATATTTCTTCTTCGAATCTTTGGTTTAGTTAGGCCAACTAGATCGATTTTTCTTGCCATGGGAAGAGGTGCTTTGTGATGGGTTCGATCTTGCGGTGTTCTTTCCCAGTGACAGAAGGGGCAGCAAGACACGCATGTATCGTTGCCATTAAGGATAACAAGATGGGGTCTATTCCTACATGAATAGATCTTGTCTACATCATTTCATCGTTCTTATTGCATTACTCCGTTTTTCCATGAACTTAATACAATAGATGCATGCTGGATAGCGGTCGATGTGTGGAGTAATAGTGGTAGATGCAGGCAGGAGTCGGTCTACTTATCTTTGAAGTGATACCTATATAATGATCATCGCCTTGGATATCGTCATGATTATTTGATCTTCTATCAATTTCCCAACAGTAATTTGTTCACCCACCGTGTGCTATACTCATGAGAGAAGCCACTAGTGAATCCTATGGCCCCCAGGTCTACTTTTCCAACATAATGCTTTCGGATCTATCTTTTTGCCTCTTTGTTTTCAGATCTACAAAATCAAAAACCCAAAAACATATTGGTGCATTTTTTATTTGCCCTTTTTATTTTGTGTTCTTGAGAGATCTATCTCTCCTATCTATCACTACTTAATCTATCTCTTTACCGTAGAGAGCTTGACAACCTCTCTTTCGCGTCGGGTTGCAAGTATTTGTTATTTGTGTATAGGTGTTGCTTATTGGGTGGTGGTGATCCTTCTACTGGTTTGATAACCTTGGTTTCATAAATGAGGGAAATACTTACCGTCGCTGTGCTGCATCATCCTTCCTCTTTGGGGAAATACCGACGCAGTCTCAAGCCACGTCAAAGGAATTTCTGGCGCCGTTGCCAGGGAGGAAGCGGTCTCTTCTACGTGCCTATCGTAGGCGCCGAGGGGACTCGATCATCATCTACCAGGTTCCTAATCGCAAATCTCATCTCCTTGCAATTACATTATTTGCCATTTGTCTCTTGTTTTCCTCTCCCCCACTTCACAAATTTGTCGTTTTATTCGCCCTCTTTTTCGTTTGCCTATTTCTCGTCGGATCTCTTGCTTGCTTGCAATCTTGTCTGCGTAGTCACGATGACTCAAGAAAACACCAAGTTTTGTGATTTTTCCAATACTAATAAAAGTGATTTTATTAGTACTCCGATTGCTCCTCCCGCCACTAGTGCGGAGTCTTGTGATATTAATGCCGCTTTTTTGAATCTTGTCAAGAAAGATCTAATTGCCGGTACTCCTAATGAGGATGTCGTGTCCCATCTAAACACGTTCACAGAATTGTGTGATATGGAAAATAAAAAATATGTGGACAATGATATAGTGAAGTTGAAATTATTTCCTTTTTCCTTGCGGGATCGTGCAAAAATTTGGTTTTCCTCTTTGCCTCGCAATAGTATAGATTCTTGGAATAAGTGCAAGGATGCTTTTATCACTAAGTATTTTACGCCCGCAAAAATTATTTCCCTTAGGACACAAATCATGAATTTTAAGCAACTTGAGCATGAACATGTTGCACAATCTTGGGAAAGAATGAAGTTGACGCTAAGAAATTGTCCTACTCGTGGTTTAAATCTTTGGATGATCATACACAATTTTTATGCGGGATTGAATTTTGTCTCTAGAAATCTTTTAGATTCCGCAGTGGGTGGTACTTTTATGGAGATTAATTTGGGTGAAGCTACTAAATTGCTAGATAATATTATGGCAAATTATTCACAATGGCAACCGAAAGAGCACCTACGAGTAAAAAAGTTAATTTGGTTGAAGAAATTAGTACTTTGAGTGATAAGGTTGATGCTTTGATGAAATTGGTTGCTAGTAAAAATGCTCCTATTGATCTTAATGATGTGACTTTGTCTACCTAAATTGAGTAAAATAGTGATTCCGTAGATGTGAACATTGTCTCGCGAAAAAATTTCAATAACAATGCTTATAGAGGTAATTTTAATCCTAGGCCTTTTCCTGGAAATTCCTCTAATAATTATGGTAATTCCTCTTACAATAATAATAGGAACACCTCTGATCTTGAGAGTAATATTAAATAATTTATCAATGCGCAAAAGGCTTTCAATACTACGATAGAAGAAAAGTTGAATAAGATTGATGATATGTCTAGAATCATTGATAGAATTTCTCATGATGTTGAAAATCTCAAGTTGAAAGCTTTTGTGCCTAAGATTGATGAATCAATTAAAGCTTAATATTTCTCTATGGATGAAAGTAAGAAAATAACCGCTACGCTTAGAGCTAAAAGAGAAATCTTAGAAAAATCGTTTTCTAGTGATTGCCTTCAGAAAAAATATGAAGATCTTAAAGTGATTGGTGTTTCTTCTATTGATTCCTTGTTTAGTAATATTAAGATTGATGATAAAGGGACTGAAGTAGAGTGAACTTTAGCTAGAAGGCGTCCCAATAATTTGGAGGGTGAAAATCTTGATGATCTTTTTTAAAGTGGGTTTGAAGAGGTCAAAACTTTAACTAGTCACTACAGGAATCAGGTTCTTTGCCGTCCGCCATGGCAGACGGCAAAGGCACAACCACGGACGGCAAAGACCTTTGCCATCCGCCAGCGGACGGCAAAATTTTGGGCCGAATAATGTCCGGCAAAGAGGTCCTTTGCCGTCTGCATTGGCACAGGGACGGCAAAGATTTTTTGCCGTCAGCCTGCAGACGGCAACGAGCCTGGACGGCATAGTACTGCCGTTAGCACCGTTAGGTTGCTAACGGCCCCACCAAAGTCTTTGCCGTCTGCCCCGGACGGCCCCACCAAAGTCTTTGATGTCTGCTCGCGCCCTACGCTTTGCCGTCCGCCCCCGCCCAAAGCTTTGTCGTCCGCCCCCGCTATGCCGACGGCACCACCGGCAAAGAAGCCAGCCCTTTGTCGTCCGCCCCCGCCCAACGCTTTGCCGTCCGCCCCCGCCCAACGCTTTGCCGTCCGCCCCCGCTATGCTGACGGCCACCGTCGGCAAAGAAGCCAAATGGCCCAAGCCTAGCGCTCCCAGGTTTAACAGGTGGCTGCCACGTGTCCCCTATGCTGACGGCGGCCATCGGCATAGCGGTCTTTGCCGTCTGGGGCAGACGGCAAAGCGGCTGTATTGCCTCTTTTTTGCTTGTTTTTGATATATTCAACAATTTTCACAGGCAAATATATGATATGTATATATATATTTCAGAGAAACAATATCCCTGCCATATGGATATGATCAACCAGCAATTATACCAAATTAAAAGTATCAAATGTCACATTGTTCACCATATTACATTAGTTTCATCCATACATACATAGGTAGAAAGTTTCACGTAAGTTCATCGATACAAAATGAAAACAGAAATTAAACACTAGCACTACATCAAAGCAAGCTGCCGTGAACTCAATCAAATCTGCAAAATTGGAAATAAGAAAGTTAGAATAAGAATACTAGAAGAAGTAGAAGAAGATCTAGAAGAAGAAGATGATGAAGAAGCATTTTTCTTCCCTCTATTTCTCCTCTTGTTTTTCTTCTTATTATTGCTTATTTGTGTCATTTTATAGCTAACCTAGGTAATTATCACATTTTTGACCTAACTATGCTTATTGTGTCATTTTGCAAGAAAATAAGCTAAGTCTATGGCATCTATGAGGTTACCAAGTCTATTATGCCATTTTTGAGTTAACTAAGCTTATTATGTCATTGTGGAGGAAACAATGCTAAGTATAGGTCATTTTATAGCTAACTTAGGTACAATATGTCATTTTGGAGGTAAGTAAGCTTACTATGTCTTTTTATAGGAAACAAAGCTAACATAGGTAAAATATGACATTTGTCTAAGTGCTAAGTTTGCCTTTGTGCTAAGTTTGTCTAAGTGCTAAGTTTGTCTTTGTTTGAGAAAATGAGCCAAGTAAGTGGCATATTACGGCTTACCGTCCTCGTCATCACGGAGGTGAAGCACCGGGGTTGCTCGGCCCGGTGTTAGCTAGAGCACTACTTGCCCTGGAGAAGGATCGTGCGATGCGGCTCGGGAGTTATGCTGCACCAAAGATCATTTGCGTTAGCATGATGATGCTGAAACGTTAAGACTAGTAACTAATGAACATTGAAATGAAACTCACCGTTCCAGCCGTGGCAATGACTGGCATCGGCGGAGGGGTCTGGCCGGTCTTCTTGCACAAAGTCTGCACATTTGGTTTTGACAAGTCAATCATATTGGTTATTAATGAAAAGAACATGTAGTGCATGATTTGGCTAATATGAGAAAGAAACTTACCACGATGAGCTCGTACATGGCCCGGTTAGACGCATCATTCCGTGCCCTCTCCTCCTCCAACAACCTAGCAGTCCTCTCCTCCAAATCCCTCTTCTCCTCCACCGCCTGCCAGGCCTGTTCCGCCAGAAGCGCCTGGGTTGCCTCTCTCTCTTTCTGCAGAGCAGCCTGCAACACAACTCCTCGTTAGCATTGTAATCATCTTTGTTCGCACACACAATGTAATGGAGGAAAGCTATCTGAGTCCGTATGACTAACCTCGATGGCGAGCTGGACTGGCCATGGACGAGGCGTTATCTCAGGACAGGAGCTCGTTTGGCACGCCTTGACCTGCCGGAGAGTGCGCGAAGACCGTATAAGTCCATCTCCAATGGCTATATGGCCATGGGGCCTCCCGCCGCCAGCTATCATAACCAGCTCTGGATCAATAGGATGCTGGCTTGGGTTGAAGTCCTCCCCATTCACCGCCTTCCCCACATCTCTGTACCTCACGAGCTTGTTGTGGGAGGAGATGTTGGTGAAGTTGTCGGAATTATCGAGGTCAGACTCAGAGAATGCCTTGGCCTTCTTGTACGAGGCAGTATGGGCCATGGCATAGAGGTCGTACACCTGTGGAACCTCCGTCTTATTGTAATGCGCCTACAAGAGAGGAACAAAGTATTAATAAAGGGGTCAAGTTAGCATCAAAAAATGAATTGCAGGAATCATGAAGCAAACCACATACCCAGTTCCGTCCGAACTGAAATAAGTTGGCGCTGCCTTGATGGTGTGGCACACCTTCCATTTGGGCACGCCGTTCCTTGGCATCGTCGTGGACGGCTCGCCATTCGTCAGAGCACCACTCATTCACCAACGCCTCCCAACAACCCATCTTATCCGCACACCATCTTGGGGGCACCTAAGTTAGTAAAGAGAAATTTGAGAGCTACGCCTACGAATCAAAGCAAGGAAACTAAGTACAAGGCCTTAAGAATAGATAATTACCTTCAGGTACTGCTCCTTGTCCAGAAACTTTCGGCGGGACGACGACTTGTCCTTCTTAATACGCCGCGAGGCGTAGTAGTCTCGAACAGCCTGTACCCAAGCCTCGTGCCGTAAGTTCTGTAGTAGGCGCCTGCACTCGTAATGGATAAGCTTTGCCGCGGCCTCCTCGTATCCCTCCTCACACCTGTAGAAGGTCTGCAATCAAATGATACAACACTGATTAGTACAATAAATAGCTATATTATTTATTTTTAATTGTGTAAAGGAGAAATTACCCAGAACTTTCTGATCACCATGTCGGCCCTCGTGTGGCACAACACACCGTCGATCATCTCCTCCGGCGGGGCCGGGGCAGCCAAGTAGTGCTCCCATTTCAATCTTAACTCTGGAAGTTGACCCTCACCGAGCAACGTGACAAACCCCGGGAAGTTATGTAGTAAAAGCACACCAAGGATGGAGTTGGGCCTGCGGACATCCTTGGCGTGAATCCAACCCCTGCAGTATGACAAATCCAACGCATTAGATATGTGAAGAAACATGAAGGCAAAAGGTTTAAAAAGAGTAAATGCACTTACTTCAGCGACTCAGGCCTAATCGGCCACCTCTGCTCGCGGGTCGCCGGCACGGGCGGGAGCCGTGTACACCCACGCTGGTAGACGGTGGCCCCCTCAGCCACCTCGTCCCCGCTATCAGAAAGCTGATCCCCGCCACCATCAGCATGGCCACTCGGCTCCGACTAATGCAGATCCGGCCAGGTATCCCATCCGATCAAAGCATGTGGAGTCTCGTAGGACGAAGCGTCTGGCACAGGAGTCTTGCGGGATGAAGCGTCTGGCACAGGAGTCTCGCGGGTCGAAGGGTCTGAGACAGAAGGATCGTCGACCCGAGGCTCGTGGACAGGAGTCCTTGTAGCCTCCACCTCAGACGGGTCCACCGTAGCAGTCCTGTGCTCGGGTGAATCAGCTGGGGGTGGCGGCGAGGAAGGCGTAGCAGCCTTCTTACATCTCCCGCGGCCACCACGTGTACCTTTAGCAGCCTTCCTACCTCTCCCCCGACCTCCTATCCCGGTCGGCAATTTCGCCGACGAAGAAGCGCCCTCGGGTGTCCCAATACTGTTGTACAACGCTCTCCGGTGAGTTTGGGGTGGAATGGAAGTACCCCTCCCACCACGCTCTCGACCCGCGCGCACCATCTTTCAACACCTGCCTTGACGAAGAGTAAACGAAATTAGTACAACATAAAAAAATTGAATACCGACATGAATAATAATATGTATATAATAAAAATTGAATAATACCTGACATGAACTAATAATAATCTTCATCGTCTATATATGCTCCGGGATCAATAAATGCATCGTCATCATCACTATCATCAATAAATGCATCATCATCATCACTATCGGGAACAACATGTGGAAGGCCTCCTTCATGTAATCGGTCAAGCATTGAGAGCTCATCCGCAGCAGTAACCTCTTCTTCTTCCGTCTCTTCTTGTTCCGGCTCAGGGGTGAAGTCGGATTCACTGTCGCTGTCTACTTCAATGTTCTGGGGTGAAGTAGAGCGGTTCTTGAAACATTTTTTGAAAGACTTGTTTCTTGGAAGAATTCTCCTTCATGTGTCTGGGTTAATGTGAGGTTCATAATCATCTTCATTGAGGGGAGGTGGTCTAAAACGTGGTGGCACATCATAAACGACATCCCAACCATTCAGATTTGGATCAGTTTGGCAGGCCCACGGTAGATAAAAAACTTGGGTCGCCTGTTGAGCCGTAATATAGACATCGGGAACATCTAAATGGGTGTTTTGTTTGATTTCGACTAGCCCTATATGTTCATGAGTCCTTCTAGTCTCCTTCGGCTGGAACCAATAATATTTGAAGACTACGACGATTGGTGGGTTTTCACCAAAGAATATAAGTTCATAAATTAATTCAACTCTTCCATAATACTCGACACCTCCTTCGCCGATAGCAGAGACACAACAATTTGTAGACTTTCGGTCGGCCATAGATAGCTCTTTGCCAAAAGTACGAAAGCGATACCCATTGATGTCGTATTTGTCAAATGAACGGACCTTATAGTCAAAACCATTAGCGACTTGTCTCAATTCGGACTCCATAGATTCTGAATTAGCCTACAAGTTTAATACGAAAGGATTGTTGCATTAGCCGCAAACTAGATGAAGAAATGAAATGGTCTAATGGAAATTACCGTTTGTTTGAACCAAGAGATGAAACCGGGATAGCCGCCTCCATGCTTTGCCAGAAGCTCATACTCTTCGATGGAATCCTTTTAGATCACTGCTCCATCCGAGAATTTGGCGACGTATCGACTGTATCACATATCCGGGAATAAGAGCATTTCAAAGGAACTAGAAGTTGCGAAGCAATGTACCGAGAACTTACTCGATGTACGGCCGCACTTCTGTTAGGTTGTTGAAGATATACAACGAAATGGTTCGCCATTCTTCGACATCCAACGCTATTGCTTTCGAAGCACCGGCTGGTGCGAGCTTCCCTTTGAATAGGCTGAGGTTGGATCGACCTTTTTCACGGTCGCCATCATTGTACCGAGGCTTCGGATTATGCAAATGATGATTCCTGGCTTCGTAGTGTGCTGTCACGAAGTTTGCCGCCTCCTCAGTAATGAATGCCTCGGCTATCGATGCTTCAATTCTACGTTTATTTTTACATTTTGCTCGAAGCATCTTCTGCATCCTCTCAGTTGCGAAGCACCAACGATTTTGCATGGGCCCCCCCAATCTTGCCTCGGTCAGGAGATGCAAAATCAAATGCTGCATTGGATTAAAGAAGCCCGGTGGAAAGATCCTTTCTAACTTGCAGATCAACTCCGGCACCAACTCTTCCAGTTCATCTAGCACGTCAGGCGATAGTTCTTTCGCACAAAGAGCACGGAAGAAATAGCTCAGCTCTGCCAGTACCAGCCATTCATCCTCAGGGATAAAGCCACACAACATCACCGGCATTACCCACTCAAGCCATATGTGCCAATCTTGACTCTTGAGACCAAATATTTTCAATTTGTCAAGACTCGCTCCCCTCTTTAGATTCGCTGCATACCCATCGGGGAACATCACCTGCATTTTCACCCACAAGATCATTTCCCTCATAGCTGGCCTTCCAAGATTGAACCACGCCTTTGGCTTCCTCCAGTTCTTCTTTCCTTTCGGTTGTCGCATGTTTCGTAACGGTCTATCACATAGAGCCTCCTGATCGACTCTAGCCTTAGGGTTATCCTTTGACTTCCCCTCTATGCCGAACAATGTACCAAAAAGGGCCTCGGCGATATTCTTTTCAGTGTGCATCACGTCGATGTTGTGTGGGCAAAGGAGGTCTTTAAAGTAAGGCAGATCCCACAAGCATATCTTGTGAGTCCAGGCGTGTTCCGAATTATACCCTTTGAAATATCCTGGACGCTCTGGATCAGGCTCGAGAGCGTTTAACTGATCCAGGGTCTGTTGGCCTGTCAATGCAGGTGGTGCAGAGTTTTTGACAACTCTACCTTTGATGAAATTCTTCTTGTCTTTTCTGAACTTATGGCCAGGATCCAGGAACTGTCTATGCAAGTCGAAGCAAGAATACTTGCGACCCGCCTGCAGCCAACGGAACTGAAGAGCTGCCTTGCATGTGGGGCACGGGAACCTTCCATGCACACACCAGCCAATGAATAGCGCATACGCCGGCAAGTCATGCGTCGAGTACATGTACCACACATGCATTTTGATGTTTTGTTTTGTAGCGGCGTCATATGTCTTGATCCCATTATCCCAAGCTTCTTGCAATTCATCCTTAAGCGGCTGCATGTACACATTCATATTCTTCCCCGGATAGTTGGGCCCTGGAATTATCAACGTCAAGAAAATGTTCTTTCTTTTCACAATCTCTCCGGGGGGGGGGGAGATTGAGTGGAATGACAAATACAGGACAACAACTGTATTGGGTTGCCGTCATACCAAACACATTGAACCCATCCGTGCTGATGGCGACTCGAGGATGCCTTGGATCTGCCGCTTTATCCTTATGTAATGCATCGAAGTGCTTCCACGCAAAAGCGTCGGAAGTGTGTCCCAACATCGGATTCCCATCTGCATCTAGTTCGGTTCTTTTGCCCAATTTGTGCCACGTCATCTGTCTGGCCGTCTCTTTGACCATGAAAAGACGTTGAAGTCTTGGTATGATTGGCATATACCGAAGAACATTAACTGGGATTTTGGTCTGACTCTTCTCACCCATACCGTTGTCTACCACAACATACCTGGAAGACTTGCAAATGGGACAATAGTTCAAGCCCGCATACTCAAGCCTAAATAAGGCACATTCATTCTCACAGGCATCTATCTTCTCATAGGGCATCTTAAGCGCGCGTAGGATTTTGTCTGACTGGTACAGGTTTGCAGGCAATACATGGCCTTTGGGTAGAAAGCGTCCAAATATTGTCATCATCGCGTCGTAGCATTCTCTGCCCAGGTTGAACTGAGCCTTCAGAGCAATTACTTGTGCGATGGCATCCAGCTGACAAAGCTCAGTGTGCTCGTGGAGAGGACGTTTTGAAGACTCCAACATTTCATAGAAGGCCTTTGCAGATTCCTCCATCTCATCGTCCGAATCCCTAGCATCATCAAATTCTTGCACCATCTCTTCGATCCCGGTACCATGCTCGTCGGTGCAACGACGAACGACCTCAGCTCTAGCACGTTGGGTAGACTCACCATGAAATCTCCACACCGTATAATCAGGCGTAAAACCCCACTTCTGCAAGTGTTTACCCATTTCATCCCATGTCCACTTTTTATGGTT
Organism: Elymus sibiricus; assembly: GCA_039707655.1. NCBI lineage: Eukaryota > Viridiplantae > Streptophyta > Magnoliopsida > Poales > Poaceae > Elymus > Elymus sibiricus. The sequence goes on along the minus strand of CM077665.1, from coordinate 209,671,488 downwards.
GTCACACCGGACACAGGGGCACCAGGTTATTTCCTGGCCATTTGCAAATGCGGCTCTCAGAAACCCCTTGGTTTTTGTTAACCATTCAATGGTCATGTCTTTCTGACTAGGGTGACTGGTGTACATCCACGCACGATCACTCATCTTGCCTACCTACTAAACACACAAGAAATATATATAAAATTCATCATCTATATTCATCAGTTAATCAAGTTTGTCAGTTTTATTACGTCCATGCAACCTACACGCTAATAGGTAAAGATAGGTCCTAATCCCACCCGAGTATGTGTAGATTGGGTTCGTTTTCCCATGCGCTGCTCCGGATCCGACGCAGAATTTCGACAGCACCTCCCCGCTGTTCTCCTGATACACGTCTCGGCAATACGCAGAGAGGATGTGTACCCGGAGAACAACAGGGAGGCACTGACGAAATTCCGCATCGGATCCGGAGCAGAGCATAAGGGAAAACGAACCCAATCTACACATACTCGGGCTGTCCATGGATAACATTGGACAATTCGAAAGTATGGCAGTTATAAATATGCAAAGACATGCATATTTATAGATGCCGCCCTTTCGAACGGGAGACGCATACTGGTCACGCATACTGATGATTGAAGACACCTATAGCTAGCAAGTTTCATCGGCACGAAGACCGGAACAGAGCAAATTAAGGGGGGGAGGAGATGTCATTTGTGCTCACCCACGAACGCAGGGGAGCTCGTCAAACACACAGGGAGGTCGTCGAACAGCAGACCCTCACAGCGATGAAACAACTGCACATTGAAATCCAAAGATGAGTAACATAGCATTATTGTTTTTTCCGTCAACCTAACTAAATAATTAAAATACGATGCCACCGCCAAGTTGAAATTTAGGGTTCCATCGACGCCGAGGTACGCCCTCCGCCGACAGGCCACCCTAGCCCTCTCTTTCCTATCCTCCTCCTCCTCCTCCTCCTCCTCCTCTTCTTCTTCTTCCTTCTTTTCGTTTTTCCTCTTCTTCCCTTTTCCTTTTTCCTCTTCTTCTCCTTATTTTTCTTTTCTTCTTAGTTTTTTTTTCATCTTTCTTCTTCTTCTTCTAATTATCTAAACCTAAACTAAACCTAGCCCTAACCTAAACCAAACACTAATTAACCTAAACCTAAATAGTAAAAAACATAAGAAAAGGAAAAAAATCACCTTGAGGGCCGGTGGAGGAGGGCCGGCGCGGTGGTGGAGGAGGGCTGACGCGGTGGTGGAGGAGGGCCGGCGCAGGGGGAGGAAGGCCGCGGAGAGGGGGGGCAGAGCCGCGGCATGCTCCGGCGGTGGGGCGGTGGGGCAGAGCCGCGGCCGCTCCGAGGTCATCGGGGGAGGGGCGGGCGCAGGGGCCGGAGAGCGGGGCGGCGAGGCAGGTCGTCGGGGAGGGGCGGCGGGGGAGCTCGTCGGGGGAGGGGCGGGCGTAGGGGCCGGGGAGCGGGGCGGGGCGGCCGGTGAGGGTGGCGGCGGGGTGAGGGGCGGCGGGTGAGGGTGGCGGCGGGTGAGGGGCGGCGGGTGAGGGTGGTGGCCGGTGAGGGGTGGCGGGGCGGCCGTGAGGGGCGGCAGGGCAGGGGCGGCCGGTGAGGGTGGCGGCGGGTTAGGGGCGGCCGGTGGTCGTGTGGGGTGAGAGAGAGATGCACACACAGAGAGAGAGGGGGTCGAGGCCGGCCGGGGGGTGGGGGTTGTTAGGCAAATCTCTTTGCCGTCTGCCGTTCATATCTTTGCCGTCAGCCTGTTTTTTGCCGTCAGTTTTTTGTCAGCGGACAGCAAAGACGTTCTTTGCCGTCCGCCAGCAGACGGCAAAGAACTGGCAGATGGCAAATTCCCTGATTCCAGTAGTGAGTGATGTGCTCACTATTTTGGATTGCAAAGACTTTAATTATGATAGTTGCTCGTTGATTGGATGCATTTCTTTGCTGCAATCCATGTTGAATTCACCCATGCTTCTGAGCAAAATAAAGCTTTTACTAAACATATCGTTGATGCCATGATGAAATCTTTTGAAGAAAATTGGAGTTGGAGATTTCTATTCCTAGAAAATTACATGATGAGTGGGAACCTACCATTAAGGTCAATATTAAAAATTATGAGTGCTTTGCTTTATGTGATTTGGGTGCTAGTGTTTCCACGATTCCGAAATCTTTATGTGATGTGCTTGGTCTCACCAATATTGAAGAATGTTCTCTTAATTTGCACTTGGCGGATTCTACTATTAAAAAGCCTTTGGGAAGAATTAATGATTTTCTTATTCTTGCAAATAGGAACTATGTGCCCATAGATTTTTTTGTGCTTGATATTGATTGTAATCCGTCTTGTCCCATTATACTTGGTAGACCGTTTTTACGCACTATAGGTGCCGTGATTGATATGAAAGAAGGCAATATTCATTTTCAATTTCCCTTGAGAAAGGGTATGGAACACTTCCCTAGAACAAGAATTAAGCCACCATATGAATCAATCATGAGGGCATCCTATGGATCCAAAACCAAAGATGACAATACTTGAATCTATGTGTTATGCCTAGCTAGGGGCGTAAAACGATAGCGCTTGTTGGGAGGCAACCCAATGCATAAATACATTTTTTGCTTTTTTCCTTTCTGTTTTTGAGTGTTGAAATAATTATGCCTCTATTATGATTGAGTTTTTATGGTTTATTTAGTGTTTGTGCCAAGTAAAGCCTTTAGAATGATTCATGAGATGAGTAGAAGCGATGCTGAATCTGAAACAGAAACTTTGCATCCAGTATTTGAATTTTCATTTGTTACTGGAACGTGATATTAGGCTGAAATTTTAACACAGTGTTTCTATACTAATCCCTTACGTTGTCCTAATTTTTAAGAATTTTTAGAGTTACAGAAGTATGGTTAGAGTACTGATTACTACAAACTGTTCTGTTTAAGACAGATTATGTTTTCGTTGCATTGTGTGCTTGTTTTGATGGATCTATGGCTTATATTGAAGGGTATGAGCCATGGTAAAGTTAAAATACAGTAGGCATAATGCAATAATAAAATATGAATGGGTTTGCAACAGCAGCTAAAGTAGTGATTTGTTTTATTATACTAACGGATCTCATGAAGATTTTGTTGAGTTTTTTGTGATTGAAGTTTTCAAGTTTTGGGTGAGATCACGATGGATGAAGGAATGAGGAGTGAAAAGAGCCTAAGCTTGGGGATGCTACATCACCCCAAGATATATCCAAAGAGAAGCAAACAACTACGCTTGGGGATGCCCCCGAGTGGCATCCCCTCTTTCTTCTAACAACCATCAGTATTTTACTTGGAGCTATATTTTTATTCGTCACATATCATGAGTTTTGCTTGGAGCGTCTTGTATCTTTGCTTGATTTGTTTGTTAGTTTGTCACTTGTATCCTTGCTGGACACACCTATTTGAGAGAGCCAAAATTATGCTATGATTTTTTAGAATTTCTCTATGTGCTTCACTTAAACTTTTTGAGCTATAGAATTGCTCTAGTTCTTCACTTATATCTTTTTGAGCACGGTGTGCTTGGAAATTTTTGTAGAAATACTATCATGCTTCACTTAGATTAATTTGAGAGTTAGTAAATTTTGAAGAAATCCTCTCATGCTTCACTTATACTATTTTGAGAGATGAAATCTTTATGCTCATGTGCTTCACTTAAATTTGTTTGAGCTTGCCAAAGAGCAATGGCAATATATGAAACTAGTCCCAAAGTGATAGATATCCAAGGAGGATATAATAAAAACTTTCATGAAGATCATTGGGCAAATTAAACTTGATTCTTTGTAATAGTTTTGAAACATGATGAAAGTAATATGTGAGTCATGTTACTGAGTAATTATGCTTTAGTAGGAATATTGGTGTTAAGGTTTGTGATTCCCTATGCATGCACGAAAGTCAATAGTTATGCAATGAAGTTACATCCTACTTATGGTGCATTGTTCGGTGTTACTTATGCTCAATGCTCGCTTATGTGAATTTTCGTTTCTTGGTTTGGTTGCTTCTCAATCTATTTGCTAGCCTCCATTTGTACTAAGTAGAAATACTACTTGTGCATCAAAAATCCTTAAACCAAGTTTTGCCTTATCAGTCCACCATACCTACCTATATGCGGTATTTCCATGCCGTTCCAAGCAAATTTGTATGTGCCATCTCTAAATTTTCAAAATAAATTTTCTCTTTTGTGTGCTCGTACCACTCATGAAACAGTGGAGGTGTCCAATATTTTTCCATGCTAGATGTGTTATTCTCAAGATGAGTGTTTATTCACTTGTCATTGCACGAGAGTGTGGCGGTAATAGGGATGCCCATTCCCGAAATGAAAAAGAAAAAATATTTACTTTATGTTGTTAAATAATAAATTCCTTGGAAATTGTTGGTATGGAAGGCAACCGTGGATACGGCCCGCCATGGAAAGTGAAAGTTTGGTGGAAAAAGGAATAAACTTTATTTTCTGCTTGGGAACCGCTTATGATATATCTAGCATGGAAAGTATTGTCAGCTACTTTATCGTTTTCGTTGACGGGAAAAGCATGCCAGCCAAAATATTTTTTGTCGGCGTTCTGGATACCAGGGTACCCAGACTTGCCTGCCTGCGGCCCAAGGCGTGGCCCACCTCGACGGCCAAGTACGGCCCGGCCCGGCCTCGCTCTATACAAGACCCTCGTGAGGAGCCCATCCTCGCGAGAAGGATAGCGTCAAGGCAGAAGGGGAGGTCCTCCTCAGGCCTCCTCCCGAGAGGCGGAGATCCCTATGCAACGCCGGGCCTCAGGAGGTTAGGAGTAACGACAGCTAGGCCAGGCGGGCTCCAGCACGCCAGAAGGAGCAGTTTCCTCTTTTGTGCAAAGGCGACAAGGACGAACGCGGGTTCCCAATGAGCCCCGCCAAAGGTTTCCATTCCAGCGCAACAAGACCGGGTCAACGAGCGCAGCAGGACGGATGTCACCGGCGAGCCCACCACCGCGTCACCACCACCAACTTTGCAGGCGAAGACCGCCTTTCGTCAGGATAGGGTGTACCTCCTGTCCCCTTTCAAATTTGGCCGTTGTGGGATACCTTCCCGCCTTTGCGATAAGGGAAGAGGACCCGGGCCGCTATAAATAGAGACCAAGTAGCTCGGTAGAGAAGAGAGGCAACCACCCCAAAAACACACCGCTATACTAGTTCATCCACAAACCTCCTCGCGAGGCAATTCACCGAAGCAGGAGTAGGGTTTTACGCTTCGCAGCGGCCCGAACCTGGGTAAACTCTTGTGCGCCATCGTCTTCCTCGCCATCGAGCGGGGGTATTGTGTTGCGAGCTTGGAGGGGGCGAAGCTATTGGGGAACCTTCGCACACGCCCCTGGGTTCGAAATCCGACATTTGGCGTGCCAGGTAGGGGGCGTGTCGGGGTCCTCGCTGAAACTTCGCCCCACCACCGCTCGGTGCTTCCATGGCCAAGGGACGCCGAGCCCGTGCCGAGCGACGGGCTGCCCGAGTTGCTCGGGTGACGCCACCAGACCTTGGCATCCAGCGCTGCCCCGCTTCCCTGTCGGAAGACGCCATCTACAGCCCGGTCTTGGATGAACACCGGGGGCCGTCGCTTTCAACAACCACGCGACGAGCCATCACTGCCCTGAACTTCCCCAGCGTCCACGTCACGACGACACCTTCCTGGGCTCACCGCGACCCGGCACGCGGGCGAATCGTGCTCCTCGTAGCCCGTGAGCTGCGGCCCTTTCCCGTTGCCCACGGATGCTACGACAGTTGGATACGCCGCGCGACCATAGGCGCAACCTCAACGGGCGCGGCCCAGGCGCTCACCCTTGGGACGGTCCAGGAGCGGGCTCGCGCCCACGAGGTCGCTCAACCAGCCGCCAGGGAGCCGAGGGACGTGCGACGCGACCCGCACCGGCCAAAGATGCGACCTGGCTCGTCGGGCACGCAGGAGTTGGCCCATGGTGCCGCAAGGGCCAGCGGGAGCTGTCAGCCGCGGCGGGAAGGCGCCGTAACGCACCCTCTGGGAATCCCGGCGGATCGAGGCAGGGCGTCCGGCGACCCATCTACACCAATGCCTGGGGGCTCGCGCGACTCTACCCCGACCATGTCGGTGAGCGCTCAGGCCACGACGGGAGCGGCGCCAGCTACCACGAGAACAAGAGGAGCGTGCGCGGTCCCGCGAGAGGCTCTCGTCGAGGCTGGTGCGAACAGCCTCGTGAGGGCGGCTGGCGGGGCCAACCTCATGAGGATGCCGGGCGCTGGCAGTCTCGTGAGCCGCACACGCTGGTAGGGGGGCACCTTGGGCAAGCGCTTGGGTCCGCTTACCGGGTGTCGGCTGCCTGGCGACGGAGGGTGGAACATACGCCCATGTCCTCAGGCAGGGCGACACCAGCCAGGAGATGGAGGGTGGAACATACGCCCATGTCCCATGGCCAGGCGTTTCCAACCTGGAGACGGAGGGTGGAACACACGCCCATGTCTCCAGGCCAGGCACCCCCAGCCAGGAGACGGAGGGTGGAACACACGCCCATGTCCCCTGGCAGGGCAACTCACACCCGGAGGCGGAGGGTGGAACGTACACCCATGTCTCCGGGCCGGGTTTCGCTCGACCAGCGGCGAGAGCTCACGAACTTGCCCGTGTCTCCGGGCCTGGTTCGCCCTGCCCGGGGACGAGCGGTGGGGTACCTACGAGGGGCTCCCGGGCACCCCAGCGAGGTGCGCTGGGGCGCCGCCTTGGGTGAACGCTCCGCGCTCGGCGGAGGGCCCCCGCGCCAAGCCACGCACGCGGCACAGGGGGTTGCGGCGCCACTGCAACGACGACATCCGTCCTCGGGCTTCCGAGAGCCTAAGGCCCTACTCCGGAATGGGCTCTCCCTGCGAAGGGCATGGGGGGCTCGCCCCACGCTCGAGGGCCCGTTCGGGACCCACCCTACGTCACCGTACCACGCTTGGGGGATGGGTGCGGGTTTCATGCCAGCAAGGTATGGGGCCCTCAGCGCACCCCCAGGCTCAACCCGTGACACTCTCACGTAATAATGAGTGGGCTGTATACGCCCGGAGGCCCCCGAGGACGCGGAGGGGTTCCATCCCACGCCCAAGTGGAAGCCCCATGCTCCGCGCTGGCGGACAACACTGCCCTCCAATGGCTATGCCCACGCAACGTGGATGCCCTACGCTCCGCGCTGGGGGAAGACCAAAGCGAAGACTAGCCTAGGTGCCGGACGCGGCGGTTGCTTGCTTCTTTTTGTGATTCGAATTGCCACTTTTTACAATGAAGTTGAAAGTTTCAAGATTCCATTTCAAAAGGGGGGGGACTTTTATCTCTTCGCGACTCTTCTTTCTGGCCTTGAAGTCTTATTTCTATTTGGATGGGCACCCCGCCAAGCACGGCTCGCTCCCTTCCCCCCCCCCCCCCCCCCCCCCCCGTGGCCTCTCGGGGCAGGCCGGCAAGAACCTGTCACCTCGGGGGTGCCCATCCCCTAAAAAGGGTCGACCCCCGCTCGGGGGCTCCGCCCGCGGCCCTGCACGACCTCACGAAGCCACGGGAGTCCCGGGCGCCCCCCGGTGCGGTGGCCCGCGGAAAGGTAAGGAAGTCGCTTGGGCATCAAGGGGTGCTCCTGAGCAATTCGTCTCAGGAACCTCACTGATCGCGCAACTCCGCGCCCCTTGGTCACGTCCTGGTGATCCGGACATTCCAATTGTGGCCGAGGCCTCGCTCCCTTTGGTTTCGTCTGGAGATTCGGACGCCCCAACAATGGTCGAGGCCTGCTCGTAATCGGGCCCTGCCGACGCAGAGCGCCACTTGAGCATTAAAAGGGGGGTTCTCAGGCAGCACGTCTCGAGAACCTCACCGATCGTGCAGCTCCGCGCCCCTTGGTCTCGTCCTGGTGATCCGGAGGACCCAATTGTGGCCGAGGCCCCGCCCATGGTTCCGTCCTGGTGATCCGGACGGTCCTACGGTGGTCGAGGTCTGCTCAAGATCGGGCCCCGTCGACGAAGAGTGAAGAAAGGGCTCCCGGACCACCCGAAAGCAAGCAAGAAGCTCTCCCCAGCGGGATCCTCGACCTCCCTGGGCGTTCCGCCTACGTCCCCCTACGCTCGAGCCCGCTGCGACCCAATGAGCTAAGTACACACACCTAACAAATGCAGAACCTTCTAATCAGTCAATGACCCCTATGCCGGGCGGGAGGCAGGAGCGCTAACGTGCAAATGCAGGCACTACAGTCCGCTACGCGACCTCTTCGGGATTCTTGTGGTTCCAGGAGCAAGGGAGAGCAGCGCAAGGGAAGGAGTCCGGCCACTCTAGGCGGTAGGGCTAAGGGTCTGTCCTCGGGGACGGAGCGCTCCCCCTCAGGAGGACCCGTCCCGTGAGGACACGGCCAGACGTCAGCGCTGGTCTTGGCGCGATACCCTCGCGGGCTTTTCAGGGAGGGCACCGCGGAGCATCGGCAATGGCACAAGGCCCCGCAGGAGAAGCAGGGATGCGCCGCGCAAAACAAACGATCGACAACTCAAAAAAGGGAAGGACTATGAAGGGGAGGACTAGGCGGAGGAGCCGCTGTCGCCGCCCGGACCGTCGCCCGCCGCAGTACCGTAGTTGTCGCCCTCGTCGGAGAGGGGCTCCTGGACGAACCGTTCCACCAGGGACCCCACGTGGGGATGCGTCTCGTCCCTGAGGGGCCTCTGGAGCTCCTCCGGCACCGGCTCCATGACGCGGAGGAGGTTGAGCTCTGGGGCAAGGCGGCGAAGATTGGAGAAGACCCGGGTCAGCGCGAGGTCCAGGAGGTCGCGCGCGCTGGACGCACTGTCCTCGTCGACCCGGGAGACGCCCGTTTCCAGCGCCTCCACCACCTTGTCGAAGAAGTTGAGGTAGCCCCCGTCGCCGTGCGCAGATGGCAGCGCGGGGGGCTCCTCAACGAACCGGCTCACCGCGCCGACGGCGCGGAGGGCGATGTCCCGGTACTTCTTGGCGCGCTATGCCTCCAGCAGCTTTGCATGGGCCGCCTCATCCAGGGCGGCCTTCACGGCGTCCACGCCCCCCTGGACCTGGGTATGGAGCGACGCCAGCTCCGTGCGAGCCTCCGCCTCGCCCCGGAGAGCGGCCTCAGCGCCCACGAGCTGGACCCTCAGCATGTCCGCCTCCTCCTGGACTTCCTCGAGCCGGTGCCTCTTGGGCGCAGGCGCCCTGGGAGGAAGGAACGATCAAGACCGGCACAACAGTTGTGATTATGGGAGAAGGACGCGGGAGACAAGGAACTTACTCATCAACGATGGCCCAGTGCCGGCGCACCTGGGCCGGTCTTGAAGGCCCCCCACCGCTGCCGCCGCCGGTGGAGCGGTGGGCTCCGAGCGCCCCCCGCACCTGTTGCGCTTCTGCCGGACGCCATGGGAGAGCAAAGGAAAGGAGGAAGACGGGGAGGATAACTTGGAAGGAAGGAAAGCGAGAAGGCGCAACGAGATGGCAAGGCCCCTCGGGCGGGGCGGGTTTATAAGCACAACCGCTGCACGTGTGGCATCGTGGGAAGTGGAGTCGCCGGGCACCTCGAGCGGCGCGTGCCAGACTCGACCGACGTGCCATCCTGCCTCACGTCGCTTCCCCCGCCCCGTCGGGTCACATCCGCGTGGCCCGAGGCGGGGGAGGGCGCCAGGAGTCAGCAGCAATCAAAAGAGGGTAATGATGGCCAAGGAGGCGTGCAGACCGGGCGTGAATTCGACTCAAGGCGGTTCCCGACCCTTCGGGGAGCCGAGACGTGTACGCCTCGCGGCACGCCACGTGTCCTGTCAGGGCTACAGGCGATTGGGGCCCGCGGCGCTTTGGCCCACCAACCGTGGCTTCGCCCCGAAGCTAACTCGAGCGCGCCTCGGGCTCGGGGGCTACTGTCGGCGTTCTGGATACCTGGGTACCCAGACTTGCCTGCCTGCGGTCCAAGGCGTGGCCCACCTCGACGGCCAAGTACGGCTCGGCGCGGCCTCGCTCTATACAAGACCCTCGCGAGGAGCCCATCCTCGCGAGAAGGATAGCGTCAAGGCAGAAGGGGAGGTCCTCCTCAGGCCTCCTCCCGAGCGGCAGAGATCCCTATGCAACGCCGGGCCTCAGGAGGTCAGGGGTTACGACAGCCAGGCCAGGCGGGTGCCAGCACGCCAGAAGGAGCAGTTTCCTCTTCTGTGCAAAGGCGACAAGGAAGAACGCGGGTTCCCAAGGAGCCCCGCCAAAGGTTTCCATTCCAGTGCAACAAGACCGGGTCGGCGAGCGTAGCAGGTCGGATGTCACCGGCGAGCCAAACACCGCGTCACCACCACCAACTTTGCATGCGAAGACCGCCTTTCGTCAGGATAGGGTGTACCTCCTGTCCCCTTTCAAATTTGGCCGTTGTGGGATCCCTTCCCGCCATTGCGATAAGGGAAGAGGACCTGGGCCGCTATAAATAGAGACCAAGTAGCTCGGTAGAGAAGAGAGGCAACCACCCCAAAAACACACCGCTGTACTAGTTCATCCACAAACCTCCTCGCGAGACAATCCACCAAAGCAGGAGTAGGGTTTTATGCTTCGCAGTGGCCAGAACCTGGGTAAACTCTTGTGTGCCATCGTCTTCCTCGCCATCGAGCGGTGGTATTGTTTTGCGAGCTTGGAGGGGGCGAAGCTGTTGGGGAACCTTCGCACACGCCCCTGGGTTCGAATTCCTTAGGGTTTTGCGGAGCCCGAAATCCGACATTTTTCTCTCTCAATTTAAACCTTGAGCTATGGCACCTCTACAAATCCCTACTTCCCTCTGCGAAGGGCCTATCTATTTACTTTATGCAATTTTTATTTTTACTTTGAGTCTCCATCTTCTCTTATAAAGCACCAACTAGGGGGCACTATGATCGAACTTGAGCATTGGGCATAGCTAATATTTGAGTGTGTTTCATGAATGGATCAATGATTGAGCATGATGGGATAGGGATAACTTTATTTAGTGTTGATATTTTGAAAGACATGGTTGCTTGTTGACATGCTTGAGTATTGAAGTCATTATGTTAAAACTAGACTATTGCTTTGAATCATTTAGAAGTCCAAATGTCCATGATATACAAAAGAAAAGAATATGAGAACATGTTAGGCAGCATTCCACATCAAAAATTCTGTTTTTATTATTTACCTACTGGAGGACGAGTAGGAATTAAGCTTGGGGATGCTGATACGTCTCCAACGTATCTATAATTTTTGCTTGTTCGACGCTGTTATATTATCATTCCTGGATGTTTTACCATCATTTTATAACCTGTTAACATAGTGCCAAAGTGCCAGTTGTTGTTTTTGCTTGTTTGAGCTTCGCAGAATATCAGTACCAAACAGAGTCCAATCACGACGAAACTTTTTGGAGATTTTTTCTGGACCAGAAGACACCCAGTGGGCCAAATAAGAGCCAGGAAGGTGGGCTGTGGAGAGCACAACCCACCAGGGCGCGCCAGGGGGCCCCCAGCGCGCCCTGACGGGTTGTGCCCTCCACGGGGCCCCTCCTCACCACCTCTGATGCCTATAAATTCCGAAATATTCCAAAAACCCTAGGGGAGTCGACGAAACACAATTCCAGCCGCCGCAAGTTCCAGAACCTCGAGATCCAATCTAAACACCATCACGGAGGGGTTCATCTTCTTCATAGGTGCCTCTCCGATGATGCGTGAGTAGTCCACCATAGACCTACGGGTCCGTAGGCAGTAGCTAGATGGCATCCTCTCTCTCTCTCTAATGATTCTCAATACAATGGTCTCTTGGAGATCTATTTGATGTAAACTTTTAAGGTGTGTTTGTTGGGATCCGATGAATTTTGAGTTCATGATCAGTTTCTATCCATGAATATTATTTGAGTCTTCTTTGATCTCTTATATGCATGATTACTTATAGCCTCGTATTTGTTCTTCGAATCTTTGGTTTAGTTAGGCCAACTAGATCATTTTTTCTTGCCATGGGAAGAGGTGCCTTGTAACAGCCCAAGACCGACGCTTCAGAAGATTCCCCGTTTATTCCATTGTCATCGTGTGTTTCGTCTTGTTGTCGCATTCATCATCGCATCATTTGCATCATCTGCATGGCATCGTCACTAGTTTTCGAAAAAACTTGCATCCGTTCGTAGTTGCCGGTTCTCTCCGTTCGTGTCGTCAACCGTTCGAGACCAACCACACACGCACGCGCCCGCGGCATCGAAAACAATATTGTTTTAAAGTGTGCGAAAAATATTCTTCGAATGGGTCGAAACTTGGCGTGCGGTCTTGTTATATTGTAGGTAGACCACCTGCCAAGTTTCGTCGCATTCGGGGCTTGTTTGATACCCGAACGGTTAAACCTATAGCGGCACTATAGCCGGTCAAATCGTCGGACGTTTTCGTTTTATAAAACTTGTTGCCGAGCTTCCCGTCTTCCCTCTCATCTCCGCCTAGCCTCTCTGCTCAGTGCACCGACCTGCTCGCAACCTAGTCCGAAAACCTTCCCCGGACCCGAATCCCTGAGCCGTGACCGTTGGGTCCGGACCAACCCCGAGATATCCGAGAACATCTGTGGTTTCTTATTTGGACTCCCTAACCTATTTTCTTGACCATTCGATCTAAATCAGAGGTCCTAATGCCTCTAAAGCTAGCCCACTCACTATATATAGTCCACCCCTGTCCAAAATCAGAACAAACCCTAAAACCAAGGAGGTTTGTCCCTCCAGCGCCGCCACCCTTGTCTCTCCCACCTCGGGATCGCTCCCGATCCAAATCCTCCAACCACGGCCCCTCCTCGATTTCTTCAGTGAGCCAACCAACGCCGATCCGGCCACCATCGAGCGCCTCGGCCCCTCCTTCCTTGAGCCCCTGCCCGGATCCAGCATCTCGAGCTCCACCTCGTCTGTCCTCCTCCTCCCGTGCACCTCGCCTTCGCCCGTCATGCCTCATCGGACCGGCCATCGCCGGCGAACGATCCAACAGAAGGCCCGTGTCGCGCACCGTCGCCCTCTCTTTCTGTCCTTGCCATCCCTCTCCTCTGGTTCAATCTCTGACCTCCCTTGCTCTCCCTCTGTCTCTGTATTTTTCGCAGCAGCGGGAGACCACCATGGCGCCAAGGCTGGAGCTTCCTCGTCCCCATGGCTGCCTTGATCTCCAGCCCACCTCCGGCAAGCCGCGCTGGCCGCCTTGCCCCGGTAGCCTGGCCGCCATCGTTCCCTAGGTGAGCAGCAGCTGCACCGCATTGTTGCTCCGCCTCCTCTCTCCCCTGTCTCTCTCTGAACCCTCTTCTTTCTCTGAACAGCATCCCCACGCCATGGCCACCACAAGCTCCAGACCACCCCAGGCCGCCTCATCGCCGGGAATGGATTCCCCAAGGCCAGATCTGGGCATTCCCAGCCTCCCCGACGTACACGCACACGTACACATCCAGCCACGCCCGAGCAAGCTCCCATGGGGTTCGAGTCGTCCATGCCCTGCAGTGGCTGTTCTTCAGGTCTGCTTTGGTTCAGATCCGTTCAACAAATGCATCATATTCAGTAAGTTCGGTTTTCATCACAAACAGAAGCCTAGCGCAGCTGGTTCTCACCACTAGATCCTACCCAGGCGGGTAGGGATCGAATCCCCACGGCCGCACATTTATTTCTTATCAACAATTTTTGCCTCAAGTTGTTGTTTCTTCTTCAAATTATGTTGAGCCCCTGATGATGCCACAAGTACAGAGCTAGCTCTCCGGTCAGCGCTAAGCATTCACAACCAGGAGGTCCTGAGCTCAAAACCAGGTCGCCCCATTTTGGCTCTGTTTTCTTTCTTTTGCATATATTTAAAACTGCTCAAATATTAGTAAAATGTTGCATTTTTGCAAATTCATATAAACTTAACCGTGCATCATATGAGGACATGCTATATATGAATATTGCTCAGTTTTATGTCTACTTTCAAAATATGCAACTTTCATCAATGTTTAAAAATGTTTAACTTCTTGTTTGTATTAATTTGCTTAATGCCATGCTAAAATGACTTATTTACTAACTAATTAACCGTAGCCCCGATAAAAATGATCCACATATGAAACTTGACTAGAAAAACATGTAGAATCTCATGGCGCGCTTTATTTTGCTGTTTAACAAATATAAAATATGCTTAGGACAGATCTGGACCAAATTAATAATTTGCATGTGGGGTCATTTTGGAAATACTATAAGTCGTTTCCGACCTCACTTAAAATGCCTAGATGATGTAGTTGTTCATGCTTCACCTCTTGCCATGATAAACAACATTTAAAATGATTGTTTAGTTAAACAACTTTAACCACATTTCTCTTAACATGGAGAGTTATTATTTTGTTATAGGTAAGTTCTCCCTCTCCATTTAAAATTGCGTAATTCCTTCTTCAACCTATGCCATGACCACCCATGTTAACCACATTTAATATTGACGAGTACCTAAACGAGAGTGGAATAAATAATTTAAATGTGGAGTTTTGTCAATATGCAACTCGTTGCATATTGAACTTCACTTAATTGTAGTGTTTGATTGTTGTGCTTGCCATGCCATGCATAATTAAACCGGACATGCATCATATTTAATTGTGCATCATGTCATGCCTATGTTGTGGTGTTTATCGTGTGTTGATTGTTTGTTCCGGATTGCTTCTTCTCGATAGAGTTCCGAAAGCGTTCGGAGTGTGAGGATTCGTTCGACTACGTCCCGTTCATCTACTTCACGGATCGCCTGCTTCACGGATTCGTTCTTCTTCCAAACGGGATCTCAGGCAAGATGATCATTTCCCTGGATACCATTACTATCATTGCCATGCTAGATGTCTCGTTTCTATCGCTTGTCTCGCTACCTACCACTTGTTTGTCAAGCCTCCCAAATTGCCATTAAAAGCCTCTAACCCCCCCACAACCCAGCAAAACATTGTTTGGCTATGTTACCGCTTGCTCAGCCCTTCTTATAGCGTTGCTAGTTGCAGGTGCAATGGTTCCATGTGCCAACATGGATTTTTTTTGATATATCACAATATTATTGCTATTTAATTTAATGCACATATATACTTGGTAAAGGGTGGAAGGATTGGCCTTTTTCTCGGTGTTTTGTTCCACTCTTGCCGCCCTAGTTACTTGTGTACCGGTGTTATGTTCCATAATTGAGCGCTCCTAACATGCTCGGGGTTGTTATGGGGACCCCCTTGATTTTCGTTTTAGGATAAAACTTGTCTGGCAAGGCCCAACTTTGGTACTACATTTGCCCAACATAATAATTCTAATAATTAACTTGACGCATAGGGAGTTAGCGCTACCCGAGGTTCATTATCCAACATAATACAGGGGGGCCAGTGCTGCTGGTGCTGGTCCAAAACAGAGCACTGTGCGGGGCCACCCCGGGGCAACTCGGGTGATGTCTATCAGCCCACTGTACACTAGCTTATCCGGTCGTGTCCTGAGAACGAGATACACGGCTCCTATCGGGTTCGTTGACATGTTGGGCGGTCTTGCTGGACTTGTTTTACCTTTCTCGAACGTCTTGTGCGAGGAATTCCGAAAATACTTCGGGCTATCTCGAGGTTGCGGTTTTCCAACGGAATTGCCTAGGAAGATCACGAGAATTGTGGTCGAGGTTATTCCCGCTGCGTGTGGTTAGTTTGTGATGGATGAGTTGGAGCACCCCTGCAGGGTTAAATCTTTCGGAAAGCCGTGCCCGCGGTTACGTGGCAACTTGGAAACTTTGTTTAACACCCGGTCATAGAAAACTTGAAGTAAACTCAAATAAAATACACCAACCGTGTGCGTAACCGTGTCTATCTCTTCTCGTGAGTCCTTATCCAAGAGAGAACACGGTGGGGTTATGTTTGACGTATGTAGGTGTTCAGAATCTCTTAGAGATCATTACTAGTTCACGTCTGTTTATTCGACAATCATCCCCCTATATTCTTGTACTCGTAAGTTAGCCATTCAAATAAATGCTTAGTGCTTGCTGCAGCCTCACCACTTAACCATACCTCACACATTAAGCTTTAATAGTCTTGATACCCTTGGAAATGAGATTGCTGAGTCCCTGTGGCTCACAGATTACTACAACAACAGTTGCAGGTACAGGTAATGCGATGATTTGACGTGAGCGCGATACTTGTTTGATTTGGAGTTATTCTTCTTCTTCTTCATCGATCTAGGATGGGTTCCACGCGGCAGCCTGGGATAGCAAGGATGGATGTCTTTTTCTCGTTTGATTTCGTCCGTAGTCGGACCCTGCTCTTCTGTATGATGTTTGAATATGTTGTTGTATTGATGTGATATTGATGTAGCTTGTGGCGAGTGTAAGACAATTCCATATACTCATCTCTTCTTTACATGTACTTGTAATGATATCCATTCTTGCAAAACGACAAGATGCGCTTCTATCCCTGTCGAGGCCCTCGTGCCAAAATAAGGATATGATCGCATCTTGGGCGTTACAAGTTGGTATCAGAGCCTGTACCGACCTAGGAGCCCCCTTGATTGATCGAACTTTGGCCGAGTCGAGTCTAGTGAAAAAACTATTTTGAGTCTAGTTATATCGGAGAGTAGGTTTCTTTTTACTCCTCTTCTATGCTCTGGTGAGGTATTCGACTTAGGAATTTTGATTCTACTCCTCTTCTCGCTCAAAAAAAATTTTAGGATCACCCGGGTATTTTGGAAACTATATGATGCCGATGTGAAGGAATTCTGTCTTGGTGCCTCCTGTTATCGAGTAGTAGAGCTCCAAGGGATTTTTGCACATCGTTATCTTTCAGTTCCCTTAGTATCTCAGGACGGAGGATGTTCGAAATTGCTTCAATACTTTTTGTGGCGAGATAAGTTTGGAGTCACCCAGTACTGGGGAGAGCGTCCAGGGTACTGCCATGTTTAGTATCGTTGTGATTACGAATGTCTGAGGTAGACGAGTTTGCGGAGTTTTTTGGATTATGGTGTGGAAGGTTGCGGGTGCAGTTGTAGCTGATTACCTTGGGTACGTTCCTGGGTCCACAACCTGAATCGCATAAACAAGAAAGACTTCGGAAATTCTTAGGTGGGAATTCAAGTAGTTACCTAGGTTATCTTTCAACAGATGCATGATATGAGGTTGGGGTTCGACATCTTGTGGTTCGTTTGTTCACGGTCTTTCTTACAGAGGACAGTCTCGGTATGCTTCATCAAGCCTTGTAGTTCGCTATGCCTAGGGAGCATATTCGAGCGTCATATCAATATGACAATCCAATGTACGATCGAGCCCGTGCGAGCCTTACCACGAAAATATCGGATGGAATCTCTGTCATGAATTTGTTTCCGGCTTGTTTCAGGAGCCTCATCCTTTGTTTTGTTGGAATATAGTAATTCAAGTTGCTTCGATGTCAAACGTTGATTTCATATCTTTTCTAAGCGGTGTTCTCATAATTCTATGGGAATGCTAATCCTTTTGCTCAATCAAGTTGTCATGTTAATTCCTTTCCATCCGGTGTGTTTCTCATCAAGTTAATTCAACCCTCCCCAATATTTGCAAGATCTATCCTCATCCTTCCTTTTCCCGGAGTTCATTTCATCCGTCCCAAGTTGTATTTGTTTTTCCCACCCTCCCGCCCTTTTTCTTCAATAATTAAATTCTCATTCAAGTGCCTTTTCTATTCATGTGATGCTTGCGCTATCTTCTCTTCCGTGATGTACCCGGTGGTTCTTTATGAAGATGCTCAAGTGCTAAGTTCATCGTTCTTCGTTCTTGTTTTCTTCCCCGGTGGATTCAATTCAAGCTTTCAGTGTTCATCATATTCTTTTCATCCGTTAAATGCTTTCCGTGTCGGAAATTCTTATCCAAGCCTCTTTCTATTGTATCCGGAGTGCTGAAGATATCTCAGAAGACTCATGTTTCCGTCCAAATCCTCTTAAGTGTTTCGAGGTTCTCACCTCATCAAGTTTTCATTTGTACCGGTGCAATCTCTCTTCATAAGCAATCATTTCAACGGTGATCTCTTTGAGTGGGCTCATAACCCACAGGTTTTTCCCCAGGATCTTACCTAGCTCTTCTAATCTTTTCTGGAGATCTCAAGCTCTTGTCAAATGCCGTAAGAATGATTCTCATCAGTCTAATTCCTTTTTCCAAGATCGCCTCAAACTATTTCACCGTTGGCTCAACCTTTCCTTATTCATTATTCCGGAGTATCTCAGTAATTCTTGGTGGTGTTTCTCGTCATCATTCTCATCATGAAGACCAAGAAGAGTTTCTCTTAAATCTTTCTCCATTCTTTCGAAGAATTGTCATCTCAGCTTCGTGCTATCCTCTCAAATTGTTTTCGATCATGAGTAATTCCTTCCATATCTATCCGGAGCATTTCAGAGTTGTTTTCATTTCTTGATCCTCCGAAGGCCATCATTCAAGAAGATTTCTTCGTTCTCAGCTTTCAGCTTTCATTTTCAAATTCTTCCCAATGGTTGTCTCTTCGTTCGTATCTCAATTATTCGAGTGCCTTGTTGAAGTTTTTTGCTTGTCGGATCATGATCTCTTCATTCTCATGTATTTCATTCATCCGTAGTATCCCAATTCATTTCAAATTCTTATCGGTGGTTCGTTCAAGACTTCTTCAAGGTTAAGAATCTCTCGTCAATCTTTTCAAGAAGAATAAGTCATATGCAAATCCGTTGCTTGTCATCAATTTAACTTGGTGAAGGATAAGCTTAACATAATTCTTATTCTTGTTTCATCAAGTGATTTCAATCTTTCTTCCGGAGTTGTTCATGGTATCAAATTCTCGGTTTTAAGTTGTTCATCTTTCTTTCCGGAGTTCCAAGTTTTCTCAAGTATCTCATCCCGAAGTTTCATCTAAATCATGGCAAGGCCTCAATCTTATTCTTTCCAGCCTCATTTCTTTCGATCATTCTTTTGCATACGGAGGTTCTTCATGGTGGTTCATCAAAGATTTCTTTCATTCTCAAGTGTTCTTCAAGATTCTTGTGGTAGTTCCTTAAGTATTCTTTATCTTGCATTTCAAGGTGCGAGTCATTCTCCCTTATCTTTGAGATGGTGTTATAGCATTCTTGATTCATGAGGAGTCTCGAGGAGAAATTGTCAAGAATGAAGTATTTAAACTCATCTTTTTCTTCCTTAGAGTTATCTTGGATTGGATTTCACCTAAAGCGCTTCCTAAGTTGTTGCTATCATGGTGCTCGCCATTGATCCAAGTATTCTCTTATCCTCTCGGTGAAAGAAGTTCTGCATATCTTGTTCCTCCGAAGCAATCAATTATTTCCGTTAGTGGCCGGTTGTCACCTCATAATTTCGAGATGGTTTCCATAAGCCCACATCAAGCTTTTCTTTTCGTTGTTGATATTCCAACAACTCCGTTGAATCATTCCTTCTAAGGATACTCGTCAAATCCAATTGTGGTAGAAGTTGTCATTTTCTTCTTCGTTCTCTTCTCTTCAAGATCTAGTTCCTATTCTTTTGATCCGGAGGCATTGTGATGTTGCTCTATTCATCCCATTATCTCGGTTTGTCAAGATCATGTTCTTTCTTGCCTATCCATTTAACCAGGGTGTTGTGTTCTCTTTCAAGTTCTCCCATCTTATCAAAATTTGCCCCTCTATCCTACCGAAGTGCTGCCGAAATTTGTTTTGAAATCTTGCTTGCTCCTCGTGTCATTCTTCATCTCTGTGCAACCTTCAAGGTTTGTTGATTTCACTCGTTTGTCAAAGAAGCAATTAAGAGTTACCTCTTCCTTCTTCTTCCTCATCCCCTTCTCAGTCTTAGATCTCGGGGCGAGATCTCTTGTAAGTGGAGGAGAGTTGTAACAGCCCAAGACCGACGCTTCAGAAGATTCACCGTTTATTCCGTTGTCATCGTGTGTTTCGTCTGGTTGTCGCATTCATCATCGCATCATTCGCATCATCTACATGGCATCGTCACTCATTTTCGAAAAAACTTGCATCCGTTCGTAGTTGCCGGTTCTCTCCGTTCATGTCGTCGACCGTTCGAGACCAACCACACAAGCACGCGCCCGCGGCATCGAAAACAATATTGTTTTAAAGTGCGCGAAAAATATTCTTCGAATGGGTCGAAACTTGGCGTGCGGTCTTGTTATATTGTAGGTAGACCACCTGCCAAGTTTCGTCGCATTCGGGGGTCGTTTGATACCCGAACGGTTAAACCTATAGCGGCACTATAGCCGGTTAAATCGTCGGACGTTTTCGTTTTATAAAACTTGTTGCCGAGCTGCCCGTCTTCCGTCTCATCTCCGCCTAGCCTCTCTGCTCAGTGCACCGACCTGCTCGCAACCTAGTCCGAAAACCTTCCCCGGACCCGAATCCCTGAGCCGTGACCGTTGGGTCCGGACCAACCCCGAGATACCCGAGAACATCTGTGGTTTCTTATTTGGCCTCCCTAACCTGTTTTCTTGACCATTCGATCTAAATCAGAGGGTCCTAATGCCTCTAAAGCTAGCCCACTCACTGTATATAGTCCACCCCTGTCCAAAATCAGACCAAACCCTAAAACCAAGTAGGTTTGTCCCTCCAGCGCCGCCACCCTTGTCTCTCCCACCTCGGGATCGCTCCCGATCCAAATTCTCCAACCACGGCCCCTCCTCGATTTCTTCAGTGAGCCGACCAACGCTGATCCGGCCACCATCGAGCGCCTCGGCCCCTCCTTCCTCGAGCCCCTGCCCGGATCCAGCATCTCGAGCTCCACCTCGTCTGTCCTCCTCCTCCCGTGCACCTCGCCTTCGCCCGTCATGCCTCATCGGACCGGCCGTCGCCGGCGAACGATCCAACAGAAGGCCCGTGTCGCGCACCGTCGCCCTTTCTTTCTCTCCTTGCCTTCCCTCTCCTCTGGTTCACTCTCTGAGCTCCCTTGCTCTCCCTCTGTCTCTGTATTTTTCGCAGCAGCGGGAGACCACCATGGCGCCAAGGCTAGAGCTTCCTCGTCCCCATGGCTGCCTTGATCTCCAGCCCACCTCCGGCAAGCCGCGCTGGCCGCCTTGCCCCGGTAGCCTGGCCGCCGTCGTTCCCTAGAGCAGCAGCTGCACTGCGTTGTTGCTCCGCCTCCTCTCTCCCCTGTCTCTCTCTGAACCCTCTTGTTTCTCTGAACAGCATCCCCACGCCATGGCCACCACAAGCTCCAGACCACCCCAGGCCGCCTCATCGCCGGGAATGGATTCCCCAAGGCCGGATCTGGGCATTCCCAGCCTCCCCGACGCACACGCACACGTACACATCCAGCCACGCCCGAGCAAGCTCCCATGGGGTTCGAGTCGTCCATGCCCTGCAGTGGCTGTTCTTCAGGTCTGCTTTGGTTCAGATCCGTTCAACAAATGCATCATATTCAGTAAGTCCGGTTTTCATCACAAACAGAAGCCTAGCGCAGCTGGTTCTCACCACTAGATCCTACCCAGGCTGGCAGGGATCGAATCCCCACGGCCGCACATTTATTTCTTATCAACAATTTTTGCCTCAAGTTGTTGTTTCTTCTTCAAATTATGTTGAGCCCCTGATGATGCCACAAGTACAGAGCTAGCTCTCTGGTCAGCGCTAAGCATTCACAACCAGGAGGTCCTGAGCTCAAAACCAGGTCGCCCCATTTTGGCTCTGTTTTCTTTCTTTTGCATATATTTAAAACTGCTCAAATATTAGTAAAATGTTGCATTTTTGCAAATTCATATAAACTTAACCGTGCATCATATGAGGACATGCTATATATGAATATTGCTCAGTTTTATGTCTACTTTCAAAATATGCAACTTTCATCAATGTTTTAAAATGTTTAACTTCTTGTTTGTATTAATTTGCTTAATGCCATGCTAAAATGACTTATTTACTAACTAATTAACCGTAGCCCCGATAAAAATGATCCACATATGAAACTTGACTAGAAAAACATGTAGAATCTCATGGCGCGCTTTATTTTGCTGTTTAACAAATATAAAATATGCTTAGGACAGATCTGGACCAAATTAATAATTTGCATGTGGGGTCATTTTGGAAATACTATAAGTCGTTTCCGACCTCACTTAAAATGCCTAGATGATGTAGTTGTTCATGCTTCACCTCTTGCCATGATAAACAACATTTAAAATGATTGTTTAGTTAAACAACTTTAACCACATTTCTCTTAACATGGAGAGTTATTATTTTGTTATAGGTAAGTTCTCCCTCTCCATTTAAAATTGCGTAATTCCTTCTTCAACCTATGCCATGACCACCCATGTTAACCACATTTAATATTGACGAGTACCTAAACGAGAGTGGAATAAATAATTTAAATGTGGAGTTTTGTCAATATGCAACTCGTTGCATATTGAATTTCACTTAATTGTAGTGTTTGATTGTTGTGCTTGCCATGCCATGCATAATTAAACCGGACATGCATCATATTTAATTGTGCATCATGTCATGCCTATGTTGTGGTGTTTATCGTGTGTTGATTGTTTGTTCCGGATTGCTTCTTCTCGATAGAGTTCCGAAAGCGTTCGGAGTGTGAGGATTCGTTCGACTACGTCCCGTTCATCTACTTCACGGATCGCCTGCTTCACGGATTCGTTCTTCTTCCAAACGGGATCTCAGGCAAGATGATCATTTCCCTGGATACCATTACTATCATTGCCATGCTAGATGTCTCGTTTCTATCGCTTGTCTCGCTACCTACCACTTGTTTGTCAAGCCTCCCAAATTGCCATGAAAAGCCTCTAACCCCCCACAACCCAGCAAAACATTGTTTGGCTATGATACCGCTTGCTCAGCCCTTCTTACAGCGTTGCTAGTTGCAGGTGCAATGGTTCCCTGTGCCAACATGGATTTTTTTGATATATCACAATATTATTGCTATTTAATTTAATGCACATATATACTTGGTAAAGGGTGGAAGGCTTGGCCTTTTGCTCGGTGTTTAGTTCCACTCTTGCCGCCCTAGTTACATGTGTACCGGTGTTATGTTCCATAATTGAGCGCTCCTAACATGCTCAGGGTTGTTATGGGGACCCCCTTGATTTTCGTTTTAGGATAAAACTTGTCTCGCAAGGCCCAACTTTGGTATTACATTTGCCCAACATAATAATTCTAATAATTAACTTGACGCATAGGGAGTTAGCTCTACCCGAGGTTCGTTATCCAACATAATACAGGGGGGCCAGTGCTGCTGGTGCTGGTCCAAAACAGAGCACTGTGCGGGGCCACTCCGGGGTAACTCGGGTGATGTCTATCAGGCCACTGTACACTAGCTTATCCGGTCGTGTCCTGAGAAAGAGATACACGGCTCCTATCGGGTTTGTCGACACGTCGGGCGGTCTTGCTGGACTTGTTTTACCTTTCTCGAACGTCTTGTGCGAGGAATTCCGAAAATACTTCGGGCTATCTTGAGGTTGCGGTTTTCCAACGGAATTGCCTAGGAAGATCACGAGAATCATGGTCGAGGTTATTCCCGCTGCGTGTGGTTAGTTTGTGATGGATGAGTTGGAGCACCCCTGCAGGGTTAAATCTTTCGGAAAGCCGTGCCCGCGGTTACGTGGCAACTTGGAAACTTTGTTTAACACCCGGTCATAGCAAACTTGAAGTAATCTCAAATAAAATACACCAACCGTGTGCGTAACCGTGACTGTCTCTTCTCATGAGTCCTTATCCGAGAGAGAACACGGTGGGGTTATGTTTGACGTATGTAGGTGTTCAGGATCTCTTAGAGATCATTACTAGTTCACGTCCGTTTATTCGACAATCATCCCCCTATATTCATGTACTCGTAAGTTAGCCACTCAAATAAATGCTTAGGGCTTGCTGCAGCCTCACCACTTAACCATACCTCACCCATTAAGCTTTAATAGTCTTGATACCCTTGGAAATGAGATTGCTGAGTCCCTGTGGCTCACAGATTACTACAACAACAGTTGCAGGTAAAGGTAATGCGATGATTTGACGTGAGTGCGATACTTGTTTGATTTGGAGTTCTTCTTCTTCTTCTTCATTGACCTAAGATGGGTTCCATGTGGCAGCCTGGGATAGCAAGGATGGATGTCTTTTTCTCGTTTGATTTCGTCCGTAGTCGGACCCTGCTCTTCTGTATGATGTTTGAATATGTTGTTGTATTGATGTGATATTGATGTAGCTTGTGGCGAGTGTAAGCCAATTCAATATACTGATCTCTTCTTTACATGTACTTGTAATGATATCCATTCTTGCAAAACGACGAGATGCGCTTCTATCCCTGTCGAGGCCCTCGTGCCAAAATAAGGATATGATCGCATCTTGGGCGTTACATGCTTTGTGATAGGTTTGATCTTGTGGTGTTCTTTCCAAGTGACAGAAGGGGCAGCAAGACACGCATGTATCATTGCCATTAAGGATAACAAGATGGGGTATATTCCTACATGAATAGATCTTATCTACATCATGTCATCGTTCTTATTGTATTACTCCATTTTCCATGAACTTAATACACTAGATGCATGCTGGATAGCGGTCGATGTGTGGAGTAATAGTGGTAGATGCAGGCAGGAGTCGGTCTACTTATCTTGGATGTGATGCCTATATAATGATCATCGCCTTGGATATCGTCATGATTATTTGATCTTCTATCAATTGCCAACAGTAATTTGTTCACCCACCGTGTGCTATACTCATGAGAGAAGCCACTAGTGAATCCTACGGCCCACGGGTCTACTTTTCCAACATATTGCTTTCCGATCTATCCTTTTGCCTCTTTGTTTTCAGATCTACAAACCAAAAACCCAAAAACATATTGCTGCATATTTTATATGCTCTTTTTATTTTGTGTTCTTGAGAGATCTATCTCTCCTATCTATCACTACCTAATCTATCTTTTTACTGTAGAGAGATTGACAACCTCTCTTTCGCGTCGGGTTGCAAGTATTTGTTATTTGTGTGTAGGTGCGGCTTATTGGGTGGTGGTGATCCTCCTACTGGTTCGATAATGTCACGCCCAAGATGCGGTCCTATCCCTATTAAGGCACGAGGCCTCGATGGGGATAGAAGCGCATCTCGTCGTTTCGCAAGTACAGTAAAGCATTGCATACATGTAGGAAGAGATGAGTAGATGAGTTGGCTTACACTCGCCACAAGCTATCTTACAAGTCCACATAAATTATTCATACATCATTCAGAAGACAGGCTCCGGCTACGGACGAAATCAAACGAAAAAGAAGCAATGATAAACTATCTTGCTATCCCAGGATCACCACCACGAAGCTCCCTACTCGTCTGGATACGTAACATACATCCGACCATGTTCTTCATCATACTCCCACTGGAGCTGCAACACATCATCTGACACGTACTCGTCAACACCTGTACCTATATTGTTGTAATCTGTGAGCCACATGGACTCAGCAATCTCATAACCTTGGTACCGAAACTATGTAAGCCATTGGGTGAGGAATTGGTTAAGTGGTGAGGCTACAGCAAGCACTAAGCATGTATTTGGTGGCTAGCTTACGAGAACATGAATGTAAATATGGTGGCCTACGTAAGACGGTCGTGAACTAGCATGATCACTAAGTGATCCTGAACACCTACTTACGTCAAACATAACCCGACCGTGTTCTCTCTCGTTTCATGTTCACGAGCAGAGACAGTCACGGTTACGCACACAATTAGTGTATTTTATTGGAATTTACTTCAAGTTTACTATTATCGGGTGTTAAACAAGTTTTCACGTTGCCAAGTAACCGCGGGCACGGCTTTCCTAAGGATTTAACCCTGCAGGGGTGCTCCAACTCATCCATCACAAACTAACCACACGCCGCGGGAATAACCTCGACCACGAATCTCGTGATCTTCCTAGGCAATTCCACTGGAAAAATGCAACCTCGAGATAGCCCGAAGAAAAATCGGAATTCCACGCACAAGACATTCGAGAAAGGTAAAACAAGTCCAGCAAGACCTCCCGGTGAGCGAGATACGCTTCTAGAGCCATGCGCTCTCTATCAACGGGCATCATCCGTCTATGTGAAGTGGACGGTTGCCCAGAAAATGCCTCGAGTTGCCCCGAGGTGGCACCGCCGACTGCTAGGTAGGTGGACCAACACTCATGAGGAGCACTGGCCCGGGGGGTTGATTAATTATCCACGGGGTAGCTATGCCCTATGCATTTTTATTAAGTTGTTTAGCAAATGTAAAACCAAAGTTGGGTCTTGCCAGAGAAGTTTTAATCTAAAACGAATGGTCAAGGGGGTTTCCCATAACAATCCCGAGCATGTTAGGAGCGCAAAATATGGAATATAACATCGGTACTTGGAACTAGTGCGGCAAAAGCGGAACAAAACACTGAGCAAAAGGCCAAGCCTTCCACCATTGCCAGATATATATGTGCATTAATTAAATAACAATAAATAGAGTGATATAACCAAAATCCATGTTGACACATGGAAAGCTTGCACCTGCGCACAAATATATGTGCATTAATTATTTGTGTGGACCAACACACAAATAACAATAACAATAAATTTAGGAGGCTGGCAGTTTAAGTGGTAGGTAACGAAACATAACGTTAAAAGCGAGACAACTAGCAAGGCAAAAATAGTGTCGGGATCCGGGTATGATCATCTTGCCTGTTGGGTCTTCAGAGGGGCAAAGAGCTGGGTCCTCGTAGTTGTACTCTCCTGGATCCTCGTACTCAGGCTCAACACTCGCGTCTACCCAAGAGAAACAGCACCAAATAAACATACAAGCAAGTGCAATGCGCAAACAAGGTGATGCATGACTAAGTTGAAGTATTTAACATGGCAACCCTATGCTAGTCATCTTTCTCATGCAATTATTAAGTTCTTTAGTATTCTGGACAGAACCTCAAGTTTAGTTATTTGAACATGCATGATCATGGCAAATATGAATGCTTCATGCAAAATCGATGCAAATGCATATGTAGAACGTTGCAAACGGAGTAACGTAGCTCACGGTACACTCACGGCAAGGTACGAACGTTAACGGAGGCAAAACACAAAATGAGGAAGGCCATGGGCTATTCCTTGGTATTCCAAGGATGCCACTGGATAGGAAATGAAAATTTAGCAAGAATAGAGCTAAATACCAAGCAAAACATTGGAGTATAGCTCCCACAAGTCACAAAATACTCAAACACACAATCTGTCCACAAACAGCAACATGTCAACTTGCAGCACACATATCCAGAGCTACAGAAAGTTTTAAATCACCACCAAGGCATGGACATGAAGTACACAGCATGCTTAAGAATTCATCTACCTACAACAACATGAAAGGAAGCATAGATCAATGGCAATGAAGCTCACAAGATGGCATGTTGAATCAGTTTTTAGGGACTTAGTGAAAATTCTTGTTTTACAGAATCTAAGTTAACATGATAGCATCTTGACAGCAACTTTTATACATGCTACAGGAACTTTCATGGCATGAAAGTTAACAGGGTGATAGAGGGTAACAACTACTACAAAACACTAGCACTGAGCATGAGCTAAAACATCACAGATCACTTGGTAGCATCCCTAAACATGGCATGAAAATAACTACAGATTCTCAGACTTAGTCAAATTTTCACTAAGAGAATAGCAGCAGTCTATAACATCATAACATCTTTGACAGCAAGTAACTCTACGAAGCAGAATCTCTTTGGCAAGGTGAAGTCACCAAATGACAGAGGGGAACAAGCACAACAATTCATGGCATTGGACCAACCCCAAAGGAACACTATATCCATGGGAATCATCAACACAACATGGGAAGAAAATAACAGTTCTAACACTTGGAATATTTTAGCAATGAAAACAGTAATATTTTCTTAGCATGTTTATAACAAGAAACCCACTAAACCACAAGTTTATCATGGCAAAGAAAATACCAGGGCCTAGTGCCCACAAAACACTATCACTTACATGTTGACAAGTTCACCATAGCATGCATGAATTAATTCATACAAAAATAACAAAATGCCACCTCACCACAAAATAATATTTTTACAAAGTTGCTCCAATGGCAAAACTAATTGCACCACTGGATTCCTGGGATTTTTCTACCCCAAAATCATATATCACAAGCCTATCTTACTGTTGAGAAAACTCACACAAATGCATAAGAAAGAAATGACATTGCACTTATAGCTAGTCATATGCCAAATTTGGCATGTCCCATGATTACAGACAGATTGGGAAACAGCCAAAACTAGGATATTTCCCTAAATGGAAATAAGTCAACACAGTGAAAATTAAAGACAAAAACAAAATAAAAAAGGGGCCCTGTGTGCATGACATGTGGGCCCTGGGCCCACTGTCAGTGACCTAACGCGCAGGGAAAAAAATGGGGGGAATAATTGCTCCCGCGGGGGATTGAACCCGCGACCTCCCAGGCTGACCACACACAACGCTAACACTACGCTAGGCATGGGGGTGTTGACAAAGTAAGGGCGTTAGACTAGTAGAACCATCCCCACGGCAGGTCCGGTCCCCAGTTACAGACTGGAGAAGATGTCAACGACGACGCCGGCGGCAACGCCGGCGATCACCGGAGAAGATGACCACCGGCGGGGGTGCGGGATCCTCGCGGGGATCCATTTCTAGGCCTGGCACGTATCAATTGCACGGCAAACAAGCGCAGCAAGGAGGGCGTGGAGCTCCTCAGTTCCGGCCATGGTGGACAGGGCAAACGCAGCGGGCTTGAACGGGCAAGGTGAGGCCATGCGCAGGGCTGCTAGCGGGTGCGGCGAGACAAATGAGAGCGGGCGAGGCGAGGCACAGCAAGGCAACAACTTGAGCCTCTCTACTCACGTACCGAGGAGGACGAACACGGAAATGCTCGGATCGAAACTACCATGTCGACAAGGACAGAGCGAGGGATGGGGAGGAGCATCAGCTCACCTAGGGGTGCCTGCTGTCGAAAAGACGCATGGAGAGGCGATGGAGGTGGTCGGGGAACATGCGGACAGCCGGCGTCCGTGTCGTAGAGGAAAAAGGAGAAGAAGACGCCCTTGGAGCGGACGCTCCCGAGATCCTGCAGGCACGCTCCGACGCGGAGAAGGACGACGGTCGACGGGCACGAGCTCCTCTTGATGGCAACCGGCAGGAGGCAGCGCGTTCACACTGGGAAGGATCCCGAGCTTCTCTCAGTCATTGCGACGGCTATGGCGAGGAGGAAACTTACCTCGTGGCGGCTGGGAAAGGTAGAGGGAGGAATGGGTTCAGGGGAGACCCTAGGGCAGAGAGGCAGGGTTTATAGGAGGCTGGGAGGCAGCCCTGACCGTCAAATCGACCGGACGGCCAACGTGGCACTCCTGGATGTGCTGTCGTACGAAGGAGGAAGAAGCTCCTGTCGCTGAGGCTTGGTGGGCTGCGGGAGGGCAAAGGCCCAGGTGGGCTTCACTCTCCTCTCTCTCTCTCTCTCTCTTTGAACAGGAGAAAAACAAAGGGGTTTTCCTTTATTTTTAAAACTGAGAGAACAACAAATCACAGAGAAAGAGAGAGATGTTTAGATAAACAAATAAAAATACTTTTGAACTCACCAAAATATACCCTATTTAATAAAAATAGATTGGCCATTTTTAGGGCAAATAAATAATTTACTTATATAATTAATTAGAACATGTCTTTGCAAAGATTAAAAAAAATGAAAAATAAAGCATGACTGAGAGTTGGTTGACAAATCTTTACAGAATATTTAAGAGGGGTTCAACATTTTTATGGAAAATAAGAAGCCCATAAAATACCACATGTTTTATATTTGAAAAGAGAGAGGGAGATGCCATAGTTTTGTAAAGGGGTTTGGATGGGGATCCACATAACATAACATACTTGCAAGCACACCAACACCACACATGCCTCACACCACAACAAGCACAAGCTTATGATGCAACATAATTAATGTGATGATGCCATGATGCCATGATGAATGATGAAAGTCATGAAGCACAAATTATTTCCACTCAACCACATGAGGGCAAACTTGGAAGGTTCATACAAGACTAATTTACAAATAAGGCAAGGGATGCTCTTGGGATGTTACAACTCTCCCCCACTACATGAGGATCTCGTCCCGAGATCTAGGAACAGAAGAATTTGGGAAATTCGGAACGGAGATGGTCCTCTCGTTCCCAAGTGGCTTCTTTGTCGGAGTGATGTGACCACTTCACCTTAAGAAACTTGATTGATTTGTTGCGAGTCTTACGCTCAGTTTCTTCAAGGATAGCAACTGGACGCTCATGATAGGATAGGTCTTCTTGGAGATCAATTTCTTGGAGATCAACGATGAGCTCAGGAGTCTAGAAGCACTTCCGGAGCTGAGAGACGTGAAACACATCATGCACATTTGAGAAATTGGGAGGAAGCTCGAGTTGGTAGGCAAGGTCACCCCTCTTGCCCACAATCTTGAAAGGACCCACAAAGCGTGGAGCAAGCTTTCCTTTGATGCCAAAGCGTTGGGTGCCCTTCATGGGAGACACTCTGAGATAGACAAAATCATCGATCTGAAAGGTCATGTCACGATGCTTGCTATCATAATAGCACTTCTGACGGGATTGAGCTGCTTTGAGATTTTCACGAATGACACGGCACATTTCTTCTGTTTCAGTGATCATGTCATTACCAAGGATTTGATGCTCACCGGTTTCAGACCAATTGAGCGGGGTGCAGCACTTTCTGCCATAGAGAATCTCGAAAGGAGCTTTGCCGGAACTTGCTTGGAAGCTATTGTTGTACGAGAACTCAGCAAACGGGAGACAATCTTCCCACTTCATGCCAAAAGAAATCACACAAGCTCTGAGCATATCTTTGAGGATTTGATTGACTCTCTCAACTTGACCACTAGTCTGAGGATGGAAAGGTGTACTGAAACGGAGATTGGTCCCCATTGCAGCCTGGAAGGAATCCCAAAACTTGGAAGTGAAGATGCTTCCACGATCTGAGGATATGAGCTTAGTAACACCGTGCAAAGAAACTATCCTTGACGTGTACAGCTCTGCTAGCTGAGCTGCCGAGATAGATTCTTTGACCGGAAGGAAGTGGGCAACTTTGGTGAGCTTGTCGATGACCACGAAGATGACATCGTTTCCTCTCTTGGACTTAGGAAACCCAGTGACGAAATCCATTTCAACATGATCGAATTTCCACTCTGGGATGGGCAAAGGCTGAAGGAGGCCTGCTGGACGTTGATGTTCCGCCTTCACTCTGCGACAAACATCACACTCGTTCACAAAATTAGCAATCTCACGTTTCATACGAGTCCACCAGAAGGTTTGCTTGAGGTCTTGATACATTTTGGAACTTCCTAGATGAATTGAGAGGAGGGAATTATGTGCTTCATCCATGATAACCTTCCTGAGATCACCTTTTGGAACCACCAGACGGTCCTCGAAGAACAAGGTATCTTTGTCATCAACACGGAAGCACTTATACTTTGGAATGCTCTTGGCCACACCTTTCTTCACTTTCTTCACCATAGCATCAAGAAGCTGAGCTTGGTGAATCTGATCTTCGAGAGTTGGAGAGACTTGAAGATTGGCAAGAAATCCTTGAGGAACCACTTGGAAATTGAGCTTGCGGAATGCTTCAAAAAGCTCGGGTTGAAGAGGCTTGAGAATGTGATTGTTGCAGTACGCCTTTCTGCTCAGCGCGTCTGCAATGACATTTGCTTTTCCAAGAGTATATTCAATGCTTGGATTGTACTCCTCGATCATTTCCACCCAACGTGTTTGCCAAAGATTGAGATTGGGTTGAGTGAAAATGTACTTCAAGCTCTTGTGGTCGGTGAACACCTCAACTGGTCTTCCCAACAATAGATGTCTCCAAGTCATCAGAGCATGAACAACTGCCGCCAACTCAAGATCATGAGTGGGGTAGTTCTTCTCGCTAGGCTTCAGCTGACGCGAGGTATAAGCCACAACCTTCTTAACTTGCATAAGAACACCACCAAGACCTTGGAGGGAAGCATCACAGAATACTTGGAAAGGCTTGGATTGCTCGGGAGGAACAAGAACTGGAGCTGAAGTCAGCTTCTCTTTGAGAGTATTGAACGCCACATCACACTCAGGAGACCACACATACTTGACATTCTTCTGAAGGAGGTTAGACAGAGGCTTAGCAATTTGAGAGAAGTTCTCAACGAATCTTCTGCAGTAACTTGCAAGCTCGAGGAAGCTTCGAAGCTGCTTGACATTCTGAGGAGGCACCCACTTTACAATTGCCTCAACTTTCTCAGGGTGCACTTTAATGCCCTCGGCAGAGATGACATGCCCAAGGTACACCACTTCATTGAGCCAAAACTCACACTTGGAGAACTTAGCATAGAACCGATGCTCTCTTAACTTGTCCAGCACAAGTCGGAGATGCTCTGCATGCTCTTCTTCAGTCTCCGAGAACACGAGAATGTCATCCAAATACACCAAGACGAACTCATTCTTGAAAGGAGAGAATATGAAGTTCATTATTCTGGAGAAAGTCGGAGGCGCATTTGCAAGACCAAAGGACATGACGGTGTACTCATAGGAGCCAAAACTCGTCCTAAAAGCAGTCTTTGGAATATCTTCTTCACGATTACGGATTTGATGATAGCCCATACGGAGATCTAACTTCGAGAAAACCTTGGCACCTTTCAATTGCTCAAACAACTCATTGATGTTGGGAAGCGGATACTTGTTCCTGATTGTCTTATTATTCAATGGATGGTAATCGACACATAGTCGGTCCGTGCCATCCTTCTTCTTGACAAACAGAACACCACAACCCCAAGGTGAAGAACTTGGTCTGATCAGACCCAGATGCTCTTGTTCATCTAGCTGTTTCTTCAATTCTTTTAGCTCTTCGGGGCCAAGCTTATAAGGACGCTTGCAGACCGGTTCAGTTCCAAGCTCGAGTTCAATCACAAACTCAACTGGCCTATGAGGAGGCATTCCTGGCAACTCTTCTGGAAAGACATCTTCATACTCCGAGACAACGGGAAATTGAGAAATGGCAGAAATCTCACCCTTCTCATTGAGAGAAAATAGACGAATCGTGTCATCGCGAGTAGCGAAAATGATCCCATCTTCAGAAGGATGAGTCAATTGGACTTCTTTAGCTTTACAATCAATATAAGCCTTGTTCATCGCCAGAAAATCCATGCCAAGAATAAGATCAATATCGGAATTACCGAGCACAATTGGAGAGGCCAGAAAGGAATAGTTGCCCATTTTGATAGAAACATCCGGAACCACCAAACGAGAATTCATCACTTTGCCGGGAGAAACTATTGATAGAGGCTTGGACAAATTAACGGGACACAAATCATGCTTCTCGGTGAACGGCCATGAAATGAATGAATGCGATGCACCAGTGTCAAACAAAACTTTTGCAGGAATAGAATTCACCAAGAGATTACCCATTATCACCTGAGAAGAATCCTCTACTTGAGCTGCATTAACCATGTTCACTCTTGCTGCCTTGGGATTGTGCTTCACCATAGCACTGCCCGGGGGCCTGATAGGAGGAGGAGGCAGGAGAGGCCGCTGGTTGGTGCACTTGTTGGAGTAGTGGCCCTTCTGACCACACTTGTGACAAGTAACCTCTGAGAGCGGACGGAAGTTGCCTGGAGGAGGAGCATTTGCTGACTTTGGAGCCTGGGGCCTCTTCTGAAAACCTGGGTTGGGTGAGTGGGAAGGTCCACGACCACCATGCTGCTTCTGCTGCTGAGGAGGACGAAACGGAGGAGGAGGAGGAACCCAATACTTCTGCTGCTTAGGAACAATCTGAGAGCTGGACGAAGAAGAGTTGGAGTCCCTGAATCGCTTCCTTGAGTTCTCCAACCTGAGCTAAGCTCCCTCGAACTTTACAGCCATGTTGTAGAACTGATCAAACTCACGAGGCTCGTGCAGGACTAGACCCGACTGAAGTTCATCATTGAGACCACCTCTGAACGGATAAATCTTGGACTTCTCATCAGGAACATCTTGCTTAGCATAGCGGGCCAGATTCTGGAACTCAATGTTATACTGATAGATAGACTTGCTCCCCTGCTTCAAATTCCTGAACTTCTCATGCATCTCCTCGACAAAGCTCGTCGGGATATGATGAGCTCTGAAGTCACGGCAGAAATCATCCCAGCTAATTGCATGATCACCTTTGGAATCCTTGTACTGCTGCCACCAATTTGCTGCCTGACCCTTAAGCTGGAAAGTTGCAAACTTGACATAGTCATCTGGCCTGACATTGCTGCACTCAAAATGCTTGTTCATGTCAAGGAGCCAATCGTCTGCATCGAGAGGCTGCTCACAACAGGTGAAGGACTTGGGTTGATTTGCTAGGAACTGGTTCAGAGTGGCGAACTGCAGCTGATTATGGAAATTCCCTTGATGACCTTGATGTCCCTGCTCCATTTCCTGTAGCAACCTGAGCAACATCTGAGTGTTGGCATTGGTTGCGGCCATCACAGCTTGCCAAGCTTCTGGAGGTGGAGGTGGGTGTCGGTGTCAAAACCGGCGGATCTCGGGTAGGGGGTCCCGAGCTGTGAGATTAGGATCGATGGGTAACAGGAGACGAAGGAGAAGATGTTTACCCAGGTTCGGGCCCTCCTATGGAGGTAAATCCCTACGCCATGCTTGATTGTATTGATGTGTATGAAGATTACAGAGTCGATCTACCTCGAGATCAAGTTGCTAAACCCTAGATGAGTTCACCCTTCTCCTACGAACTAAACCCTCTGGCTTATATAGACACCAGGGGTCCCTAGGGTTACACATAGTCGGTTGCTTGTCGAAGGAGTAAACCTGCCTATTCTACCATCTTAAGCTTG
The DNA here is from genome assembly GCA_039707655.1 of Elymus sibiricus. Taxonomy (NCBI): domain Eukaryota; kingdom Viridiplantae; phylum Streptophyta; class Magnoliopsida; order Poales; family Poaceae; genus Elymus; species Elymus sibiricus. Next base: position 209,636,814 of record CM077665.1, on the reverse strand, counting down.
AAGGGCTCGCCACGGCTCCTTAGGTTTCCTCCCTGCTCACGGGGTATTCGATCAGCCCGATCCTCCAACGAGTGGCCCACGAGTCCGGCCCATAAGGAACAGGACGGTAGTCCGAGGACCCCTTAATCCCGGACTCCCTCAGTAGTCCCCGAACTGGCCTCCAATGCCGAGGCATATAGTCCGGGCGGTCCTGTGCTCCAAAGTCTTCGGCTTGCGAGGCGAGTTCTTCTCCCTCTCTATGCTCGGTAAACAATAATCCGGTCTCAATCGTCGAAACGTCACGGGGCCCACAACATTAACTCCGCCGCCCCTCGATTCGGGTGCGCCAATGGGTGATGGGCGGCCCAGCAGCCTTTTACAGGACTGCCTTTCCTGCAAGCGGAGGGGAGGAACTACCCATTTAAGCAAACGGAATTGTGGCCTAGGCAACTCCTTCCTCTTCCTCACCATCGAAAAGCCCCCAAGCGAAAAAGCTTGAAAATATGGTGAGCGTCCCTGGCTCCTCCTCGCGTCCTCACAGCCCCCTTCCCGGAGACTGGGCAAGTTGTTCAGTATCTCTCCTCTAGCTGTGCAACCTTGAGACCCAGGGTTATCTTCCCGCCTCGGATCTGGCGTTTACCCGCGCCGGATTGACTTCTTTTAACGGCGAAGCCTTTGCAGAGAATTTCCCAGTTCCACACCAGGGAGAGCGGGTATGTTTCGTGTCCTTCCTCCTACGGGGCCTAGGATTCCCCATTCATCCCTTCTTGAGGGGACTATTGGAATTCTACGGGATCCAACTCCATCATCTTACCCCTGGATCCATCCTGCACATTTCAGGCTTTGTTGCCCTCTGCGAGATGTTCTTGGGCTGCGAGGCCCATTTTGGTTTATGGAGGAGGTATTTCTGCCTTGTCCCCCGTACCCGAGGTGGGACAATTCGGGAAGTGGGCGGAGCCGAAGTACGGCGTATAGCCGGGACGGGGTATCCCGTGGGGACTCCGAAGAAAGAGTCCGAAGAATGGACCTCGGAATGGTTCTATATTGAGGACGTCCCCTTGTTCGACCCGGCTCGGAGGGGTCTGCCCGAATATTCCGATGCCCTTTTAAAGAAAAGGTTCAACTGGCGACCAAAAAGTCCATCCCAAGAGGAAAGTGCCGAAGTAAAGTGCCTAGCCTCCCAAGTGGGGCTACTAGTTCACCATAAGCTAACCATCATCGACGTGATGGCAGCCGTCATTGCTCGATGCGTTCAACCCCTTCAGCAAAGGATACACCCCATGTGGTGTTACAACGGAACAAGTGACACCACCCGTTCCCAACGGCAGGGTCCTGCCAATCAGGCGGCAATGGCGGCCATACTGGCCGATCTTTTTAAAGGAGAAAAAGAAGATTTCGCTCGACTGTCAGCCAAGGAAGGCTATTCGAGTCATAACCCCATCGAATGGGTAAGCCTTTAGCTTTGTTTTCTGGGTTCGGATATTTATGTATAATCCTTCTGATCAAAACTTTCAATCTGTCCGAACAGAGCTGGAGGCACTAGGTCGAGACAGTCAGCTGTCCGGCGCCTCAACCAAAGAGTTATTCTCATGACGACGATCCCGGATTCCATGACGATCCAGAGCTATCAATTGAATATGAGGATGGGGTCTTTTACCAGGAGAGCCTTGACGGCTCCAAGGTGGCTCTTCTAGCCGATCACCCTGGACCACTTCCTTCTTCCACCACTGGTAAAAAGAAGGTCTCTTCCCGTAAAGGGCGAGCGACCCCTGCCAAACCGAGTGTGCCAATGCCTATTCCCAAGGGTCGTCGGTCCACGCGTCGAACGTCGTCTACGGCAGCAGGGCCCGTACCGAGCAACAGCAGGAATCCTCCCCGCGAGCCAACCGCGGAGACCACCTCGGCCATGCACTCAACTAAGAGGTACGTTATCTAACCGTTTAGCTCAGCCGTCGTCATGATTGCAGTAGGAACTCACAAAATCTTGTGTTGAAATACTTAGGAGACGAATACAACCACCTCCTTCCGGGAACGTCGCCGAGGAGCCAGGCAACCATCATGAACCAAGGTCTTCTGCTCAGTCTGAACTTGACGTGGAGGCCCCGATGACGGATCAGCCCCCTGAAGATTCCAGGGACGTCTCGATCACTAACTCTGAGGTAGAGAGTGCGATGAATCACCGGCGGCGAAAGGAAGCCCTGCGCCACCCAGCATTTTCCAATCAAGAGTTTAATGCCCTAAGTTCGGTGGATGCATACATCGGAGCCGCCTGAGCTGGGCTTGAGGGATCTGCTAAGCTGATATCGTCCAGCCTGGAGGTGTGTAATCGGTTTTAACAACCGAACACAAATATTAATCTAGTAGCCCCCGAGCCTTGATTTGGCCAGAACGGCCGAGTTAAGGATCTGAATAATGCTTTACTGATAATGTAGGCTTCAAGGCAGAAAAATGAGAAGTTGGCCGAGGAACTCGAGGTCAGCCGAACAAAGGTAGAGACCGTGAAGGCCGAGCTTGAGCAAGTGAAGAATTTCACCCGAGAGGCACACAGTGAGTATGTCAATTTGCCGAATTTATTTGACATTCCCGTACTGATAAGAGAGTACTTTATAGCAGCTGAATCTATAGGGCAGTTGCAGAAAGATTTGGATGCGGCTCGACAATCTCAGAGGTATGCCGAATCTCAACAAGATGCTGGCCACCGTGTGCTGACCCGAAGTCTTGAAGAAAAGAATCGGCTTAAGGCAGAAAACCAGCGGCAAGACGAAGAACTTGAGAGCTTGAAAACTCAATTGGCTCAAACCCAGGAAGAGAGCCAGAGATTACAGAGGGGCATGTTCTGTAAGTGCACTTATATCTTCGTAATTCCGAAAAGTACCTTTATTATATTGTAAGGGACATGCTTCGTCTTGTGTCTAGGTCTCCTGACCGGGCATCCCGAGGAAGAAATTGGATCATTCAGAGGGAACTTACTGAAGGACTTGTCCGTCGTACATGAGCAGGATCGGAGAGCCATGAAGAGCATGGCCAAAGCACTCTGGCTTGCCGAGGCGCCTCTAGAAGGGATGTCCGAGCTAGCTGACTGGTTTAAAGGAGCCCGATGTCGTTTTGAGTTATGGAAGACATCGGCTTGTCGAGAGGGAGCGCGGGAGGCGTGGCGATGGTCAAGACCCGCTTTACCAAACTTAACCCAGAGCATATGGCTCGGGTTGGGCCGGTAGGGCCGGATGGGCAAGAAGTGCCGCTTCACTTGGTTTACGACCAAGTGATGCCCGCCGCTCGTCTTTCGCAAGAAGATTGCGCCCTGGATACCTTAATAGATAATCTTGACCTGCAGCCAGGTGTTTGATTCTATGTAACTATGTACTTTAGATCAAAAACTGCTCCGTCTATGCTGTAAACGTTGTCTTAACTGGTCATCGGCTTCGGCCTCCCTCGCTAAGAGCTTGGGAGTGTTCCGTATCAAATGTCCTTCGATAAAAGGAACTTATTTCTAGGAACCAGGAAATCCGGCCATGCGGTGCGAACAGACAGAACGTGCATAGGGAGATATGTTATATTACTGCTGAACGTAAGAAACATCTTCTGAAGAAAATAGTTCCTCTATCGGTACCTTCCTTCAGGTTGCTACGTAGATCGTAGATATCATGGTCGTGTACTACTAGTATGCGGATAATGGCTTCTTTGGGAAAAATAATCCCAGGCAATGGTGATAACCACCACAAGTTTTTTACTTTCGTTGTGGCTAACCAATTTTCTTCTTAAGATAGCTAGCTTTCGGCTTCACCCGTCTGAGTTACGTATCCGGGTGATCCGGAAGTAACAATCGCAGAGGTGCTCCCTTTAACTTCTAGCCGAACAATCGGGAACGTAGAGGGTAAGCACAGGAGCGAGGCAACCCAGCTTGGCCAAAATCTTAGGTCCAATTGATGCATATATTGGCTTAAAAACGATAAGGGAAGTGTGCATGCACAATACATGTGAGTCAGTGCACAAAATATATAATAATCAGCTTCTAGAAGAAGCCCCCAGGTGTTTTTTCGGATAGGACATTTAAAGATGTATACCGAAAAACTTAACACAAGCTCGGTTTAGCCGAACACATGGCTGGGAGATGATATCCGATCCTGTAAAGCTAAGAGGGAAAGGAAAGAATACGAAAGAAAAAAGGAAAAAGAAAAAGAAATGTAAGAAATACGACGACACCGATCTAGCCGAAAAAGCGCCAAAGACGAGCTGCGTTCCATGGGTTTGGTTCGAGGCGATTGTCCGGCGGGTTGCGGAGGCGATAAGCCCCTCCTGTAAGTACTTCGTCAATTATGAAAGGGCCCTCCCACTTAGGATTGAGTTTATGCTTCTGCTTCTCTGGGAGTCGTAAGACCAGTTCACCCACATTATATGCCTTTGCTCTAACCTCCCTGCTTTGGTAGCGCCGAGCCTGTTGTTGATAGAAAGTAGAGCGGGCCCAAGCTATATCGCGCTCTCCTTCCAAGGCGTCTAAGTCATCCTGCCGATCTAACTCGACCTCCTTTTCTTCGTACATGTGCCCCCTAGGTGCGTCGTGAATGATATCGCAGGGAAGGACTGCTTCTGCCCCGTAGACCATAAAAACGGTGTGTATCCCGTTGATCGATTCGGGGTGGTACGCAGACCCCACAGAACGGAGTCAAGCTCCTCTACCCAATTGCAGTCGGATTCATGAAGAGATCGGACCAGTCGTGGTTTGATGCCACTCATGATGAGGCCGTTGGCCCGTTCGACTTGTCCATTGTTCTGCGGGTGATACACTGAGGCGTAATCGAGCTTAATGCCCATGTTTGCGCACCAGTCCTTCACCTCCTGGGCGGTGAAGTTGGATCCATTGTCCGTTATTATGTTGTGCGGGATGCCATAACGGTGTACCACGCCGGATATAAAGTCTACTACCGGTCCGGACTTAGCTGATCTTACTGGTTTTGCTTCGATCCATTTGGTGAACTTGTCGACCATGACCAGTAGATATTTTTTTCTTGGTCCCCCCTTTAAGTGGGCCGACCACATCTAGCCCCCAGACCGCGAAAGGCCAGGTGATCGGAATGGTCCGAAGAGCTGTCGGGGGCATGTGGCTTTGATTTGCGAATAGTTGACATCCAACACAATGTTGGACGAGTTCTTGGGCGTCCGCTCGAGAGGTGGGCCAAAAGAATCCGGCTTGAAAAGCTTTGCTTACTAAGGCTCGTGCTGCGGCGTGGTGGCCGCCCATGCCTGCGTGGACTTCAACCAAAAGCTGTCTTCCTTCTTCCTCAGATATGCACCATCAGAGTATCCCAGTAGTGCTTTTCTTATATAACTCGCCCTCGTGGACCTTATAGGCCTTGGATCGCCGAATTATGCGTCTTGCCTCCCTCTGGTCGTCAGGGAGTTCTTGTTGAAGAAGGTAAGAAAGGCAGGGCTCGGTCCACGGTGCGATTACTGCCATGACCTCATGAGCCGAAGGCGTTTCTTCAATTATGGGACCGCCGATGATTTGCTCATCTGGTTCGTTTATAGGAGGGACAATCTCTTCCATACTTATGGCTCCAGCGCAATTATTCTCGTCCTGCCATACCACTGATGGCTTGAAAAGCCGTTCAAGGAAGGTGTTTTTCGGGACGGGGTCGCGCTTGGCCCCTATACGGGCGAGTATGTCCGCAGCCTGATTGCTGTCTCTAGCGACATGGTGGAATTCTAGTCCCTCGAACCGTGCGGATATTTTAAGAACATCATTTCTATACGCTGTCATCTTTGGGTTTTTAGCATCGAATTCGCCGTTGATTTGAGAGATGGCGAGATTAGAATCTCTCCGTACTTCAAGCCGTTTTATGCCCATCGATGCTGCCATCCGAAGCCCGTGCAGTAGTGATTCGTATTCGGCCGCATTGTTGGAATCGGCGTACATGATCTGCAACACATATCGGACGTTGTCTCTCGTGGGAGATGTCGGTGTTCTGGATACCAGGGTACCCAGACTTGCCTGCTTGCGGCCCAGGGCGTGGCCCACCTGGCGATCCGTATAGCCCGGTGTGGCCTCGCTCGACACAGGGCCCTCGCGAGACCCCGAGCTTGCGAGGGAGGCAGCGCCAAGACCCGCGGGGAGGAAGGCCTCCCCAGATCCCCTCCTGAGCGGTGGAGACTCCTATGCAACACGCGACCTCAAGAGGCCAAGGGTGCCGTCAGCCAGGCCAGGCGGACGCCAGCGCGCCAGAGGGGACAGTTTCCTCTTTGATGCAAAGGTTACAAGGACGAGCGCGGGTTCCCATGAAGCCCGGCCAAAGGTTTACATTCCGGTGCAACAAGACCGGGTCAGCAAGCGCGGCAGGACGGATGTCACCGGCGAGCCCACCACCACGTCACCACCACCAACTTTGGAGGCGAAGACCGCCTTTCGTCAGGATAGGGTGTACTTCCTGTCCCCTTTCAAATTTGGCCATTGAGGGATCCCTTCCCGCGGTTGCGATGAGGGAAGAGGACCCGGGCCGCTATAAATAGAGTCAAGGCTTCCCAGTAGAGAAGGAGGGCAATCACCCAGCAAACACACCCACAAGGCAACACACCTCTGTACTAGTTCATCCACAAACCTCCTCGTGAGGCAATCCACCAAAGGCAGGAGTAGGGTTTTACGCTTCGCAGCGGCCCGAACCTCGGTAAACTCTTGTGTGCAATCGTCTTCCTCGCCATCGAGCGGGGGTATTGTGTTGTGAGATTGGAGGGGGCGAAGCAGTTGGGGAATCTTTGCACACACCCCTGGGTTCGAACTCCTTAGGGTTTTACGGAGCCCGAAATCCAACATTTGGCGCGCCAGGTAGGGGCATGTCGGAGTCTTCCTCGAACCTCGCTCTTCCTCCGCCTCACCACTCCGATGGCCGACGCCCGCAGAGCCCGCGCCGAGCGTCGTGCTGCTAGCGTCGCCCAGACGCCACTGGTGGGCCGCACCGCTGCACGCCGGTCTCCCTCCCCTGTGGCCAACGCCGCCACTGGCCCGGAAGCCCAAGAGCAGCAGGACTCGTCGCAGCCAGTCACCACGCGGTGCGACGGCCGCACCGCCACTCCGTCCATCGTTCCGGCTACTGGGTCGTCCTCCCACGCTCGCCCAGGGCCGGCGCGTGGGTCGGGCGCACTGAACATGGCGCGCAAGCTTCTGCGCTACCGCCCCGCCCCCAACTGCGTGGACGACTGGCTCGGGTGCGTCGTGGAGCTCGTCAGTGCAGCCGGCGATGCTTCGGCGTTCACCTACTCGTTCCGGCCCCAACCCTCCCTGGCAGGCGATGAAGCTCATGATGTGCAGCCTCCACCTCCCCCGCGCGATGTTGACCCCGAGCCCAGGCGCGAAGCATGACCGTGTGACCAGCCGCGCGGGCCCCGGCGAGGGTGAGAGAAAAAGTAAGCTGCCAGGTGGTGCCTCGGCCGCGCGTTGACGCGTGTGCGCTCCCAGCGCCGGCGCGCCAGCGGCGCGACCGGGCACCCCTGGAGGCAGCTATGCAAGAGCATCAAGACCATGCTCTTCCTGAGCGCGCACCGCCTGTGGGCCCGGTGGGCTGCTGCGCCATCGCCCCGGAACTCCATCCGGCCGTGTGGCCCTGCAAGTTCAAGCCTGACCTGCCTCCTCGCTATGATGGCACCGCAGACCCCGCCGAGTTCTTACAGCTCTACTCGCTGAGCATCCAGGCGGCCGGCGGGGACGACAAGGTCATGGCAACCTGGTTCCCCATGGCGCTCAAAGGCGGTGCACTTTCCTGGCTCCTCAACCTCCCAGAAGGGTCAATCACCTCCTGGGAAGGTCTGCGCGAGCGCTTCGTCGCCAACTTCCAAGGCACCCGCGACCGCGCGCTTGGAGTGGGTGACCTCCGTCGCGTGAAGCAGCAACCTGAAGAGACCCTGCACAAGTTCATACAGCGCTTCACGACCATCCGCCTCAAGATCCCGAGGGCGTCAGATGAGGCCATCATCTCGGCTTTCACCGACGGCGTCAGGGATCAGAGGATGATGGAGGAGTTGGCTATCCACAACGACCTGAGCTCGGCCTTGGAGATGTTCAACCTGGCGAACAAGTGCGCGAAGGCCGAGGAGGGCCGCCTCTCCCTCCGCGAGCTTCCGGAGGCAGAACCTAAAGACAAGAAGACCAAGGTCAAAGAACCAAAGCGCAAGGCACCCGCGGTGCTGGCGGTCGAGCCTGAGACAAAGCGCGGCCGAGACGAGGAACTCCTCATGGGCGGGCGACCATTCTGCATCTTCCATGGCACCAACAGCCACAACACCATCGACTGCCAGGAGCTCAGGGTGGTTCGTGACGAGCACTTCGGCCGGCGCCGTGGGCGCACAGACCAAGGCCACGGACGCGGCGGAGGCCGCAGGGACAATCGAGACCCATGCCAGGATTGGCGAGACCAGCCTCGGGAGGACCGCTGGCGCGATCAAGCTCGAGAGGACCGCTGGCGCGACGAACCTCCGGAGGGCTCACATCGAGGACAGCCTCGCGAGGTCAGCCCTCATGAGGCCGGCCTCCCTCCGCTTCCTCCACCACCCAGAAGGAAGGAAGAGGGCAGGAAGGATGACAGGGCTGGGGGCTTCCAGGAGGTCAGGGCAATAGCATGCATCCTGGGCGGCGCCCAAGCCCCGGCATCGAACCGTGTCTTCAAGCAATTTTTGCGGGAGGTGAACGCGGCACTTCCAAAGCTTGAGGCCAGCCGTCCCCTCAAGTGGTCTCAGTGCACCATCACCTTCGATTCCAAGGATCAGCTCAGATGTTCGGCCTGAGCGGGCGCGCTCCCCATGCTATGCACGCCCACCATCAGCAATGTCCTCGTCACCAAGACCCTCATTGACGGCGGCGCCGGGCTCAATGTCCTCTCCATTGAGACGTTCGAAACGCTCCAAGTGCCTTACGACCAGCTCATCCAACCAAGCCTTTCTCAGGGGTCACTGACGGCTCCACGGTCCCCATAGGGCAAGTGCGCCTGCCCATCACCTTCGGCGGGTGCAACAATTACCACAGCGAGATCATCGTCTTCGACGTCGCTCACATCCACCTCCCGTACAACGCGATCCTCGGGTACCCAGCTGCTACTTCTTGAGCTTCCGTTGGTTTTCCCTTGAAGAGGAAAGGGTGATGCAGCAAAGTAGATAAGTATTTCCCTCAGTTGTTGAGAACCAAGGTATCAATCCAGTAGGAGGTACAAGCAAGGCCCCAATCTTTGCACCTGCACAAACAATCAAACACTTGCACCCAACGCTATAAAGGGGTTGTAAATCCCTTCACGGTTACTTGCAAGGATGAGATCTGATAGAGATAGATATAAAAGATTACTAAAATGAAAAGTAAAATAAAAGTAAAAAATATTGCAGAAAAGTATTTTTGGTATTTTTGGTTTATAGATCTGAAAATATAATATGGAAAATAGACCCGGGGGCCATATGTTTCACTAGAGGCTTCTCTCTTGAAGGAAAATAATACGGTGGGTGAACAAATTACTGTCGAGCAATTGATAGAAAAGCGCATAGTTATGATGATATCCAAGGCAATGATTATGCATATAGGCATCACGCCCGTATCAAGTAGACTGAAACGATTCTGCATCTACTACCATTACTCCACACATCAACCGACTCCTGCCTGCATCTAGAGTATTAAGTTCATGAAGAACAGAGTAACGCATTAAGTAAGATGACATGATGTAGAGGGATAAACTCAAGCAATATGATGAAAACCCCATCTTTTTACCCTTGATGGCAACAATACAAATACGTGCCTCGCTACCCCTACTTTGTCACTGGGTGAGGACACCGCAAGATTGATCCCAAAACTAAGCACTTCTCCCATTGCAAGAATTACCAATCTAGTTGTCCAAACCAAACCAATAACTCGAAGAGACTTGCAAAGATATGAAATCATGCATATAAGAATTCAGAGAAGATTCAAATAATATTCATAGATGATCTGATCATAAACCCACAATTCATCGGATCTCGACAAACACACCGCAAAAGAGTATTATATCGGATAGATCTCCATGAAGATCATGAAGAACATGGTATTGAAGAACATAGAGAGAGAAAAATCCATCTAGCTACTAGCTATGGACCCGAAGGTCTGAGGTGAACTACTCACACATCATCGGAGGGGCATTGGAGTTGATGTAGATGCCCTCCGTGATCGAATCCCCCTCCGGCAGATTACCGAAAAAGGCTCCAAGATGGGATCTCACGGGAACAGAGGCTTCCGGCGGCGGAAAAGTATTTTCGTGGCTCTTTTTGGTATTGGGGGAATATTTGGGAATTTATAGGCCGAAGATTAGGGTTGGAGGACCTGCAGGGGGGCCACAAGCCAGGGGGGCGCCCCCCCCCTAGGGCGCGCCCTGCAGGCTTGTGATCTCCCGGCAGGTCTCCTGCCTTCCTCTCCAAGTCTGGTAGGTTTCTTCTGGTCCAAGAAAAATCATCGTGAAGATTTTATTCCGTTTGGACTCTGTTTGATATTCCTTATCTGCAATACTCAAAAACAAGGAAAAAAACAGAAACTGGCACTAGGCTCTAGGTTAATAGGTTAGTCCCAAAAATAATATAAAATAGCATATTAATGCATATAAAACATCCAAAACAGATAATATAATAGCATGGAACAATAAAAAATTATAGATACGTTAGAGACGTATCAAGCATCCGCAAGCTTAATTCCTGCTCGTCCTCGAGTAGGTAAATGATAAAAACAGAATTTTTGACGTGGAATGCTACCTAACATATTTATCCATGTAATATTCTTTATTGTGGCATGAATGTTTAGATCCATAAGATTCAAAACAAAAGCTTAATATTGACATAAAAACAATAATACTTCAAGCATACTAACAAGGCAATTGTGTCCTTTGAAAATAACATGGCCAAAGAAAGTTATCCCTACAAAATCATATGGTCTGGCTATGCTCCATCTTCCCCACACAAAGTATTTAAATCATGCACAACCCCGATGACAAGTCAAGCAATTGTTTCACACCTTTTCAACTTTCACGCAATACATGAGTGTGAGCCATGGATATAGCACTATAGGTGGAATAGAATATGGTGAAGGTTGTGAGGAAAATGAGAAGATAGTCTCACCTCAACTAGGCGTATCAACGGGCTATGGAGATGCCCATCAATAGATATCAACGTGAGTGAGTAGGGATTGCCATGCAACGGATGCACTAGAGCTATAAGTGTATGAAAGCTCAAAAAGAAACTAAGTGGGTGTGCATTATAATGAAAAATTCCCACTAGCTATATGAAAGTGAAAAAAATAGGAGACTCTCTATCATGAAGATCATGGTGCTACTTTGAAGCACAAGTGTGGAAAAAAAATAGTAGCACTGTCCCTTCTCTCTTTTCTCTCATTTTTTTTATTTTGGTGGGCATCTTTGGCCTCTTTTTTTTATTTGGGCTTTATTGGCCTCTTTTATTATTTGTAAAGTCCGGAGACTCATCCCAACTTGTGAGGGAATCGTAGCTTCCATCATCCTTTCCTCTCATGGGACAATGCTCTAATAATGATGATCATCACACTTTTATTTACTTACAACTCGATACCTAGAACAAAATATGACTCTATATGAATGCTTCCAGTAGTGTACCGGGATGTGCAACGATCTAGCGTAGCAAATGACATCAAAAAATGGACAAGCCATGAAAACATCATGCTAGCTATCTTACGATCATGCAAAGCAATATGAAAATGATGGTGCGTGTCATAACAAACGGAACGGTGGAAGTTGCATGGCAATATATCTCGGAATGGCTATGGAAATGCCATAATAGGTAGGTATGGTGGCTGTTTTGAGGAAGGAAATATAGTGGGTTTAATGCACCGGCGAAAGTTGCGCGGAACTAGAGAGGCTAGCAAAGGTGGAAGGGTGAGAGTGCGTATAATCCATGGACTCACATTAGTCATAAAGAACTCACATATTTATTGCAAAAGTCTATTAGTTATCGAAGCAAAGTATTAGACGCATGCTCCTAGGGGAGAGGTTGGTAGGAGTTCACCATCGCGCGCTCCCGACCCTCACACAAAGGATGACAATCATTAAACAAATCATGCTCCGACTTCGTTACATAACGGTTCACCATACGTGCATGCTGTGGGAATCACAAACTTTAACACAAGTATTTCTACCAATCCACAATTACTCACTAGGATGACTCTAATATCACCATCTTTATATCTCAAAACTATATGCAAGGAATCAAACTTCTCATAGTATTCAATGCACTTTATATGAAAGTTTTTATTATATCCCTCTTGGATGCCCATTATATTAGGACTAAATTCATAACCTAAACCAATTACCATGCTGTTTAAAGACTCTCAAAATAATAGAAGTGAGGTACGAGAGTTCAATTATTTCTATAAAATAAAACACCACCGTGCTCTAAAAAGATATAAGTGAAGCACTAGAGCAACATTGCCTAGCTCAAAAGATATAAGTGAAGCACATAGAGTATTCTAATAAATTCACGATTAATACGTGTCCCTCTCAAAATATGTGTGCAGCAAGGATGATTGTGGCAAACTAAAAAGCAAAGACTCATATCATACAAGACGCTCCAAGCAAAACACATATCATGTGGTGAATAAAAATATAGCCTCAAGTAAATTTACCGATGGATTGAAGACGAAAGAGGGGATGCCTTCCGGGGCATCCCGAAGCTTAGGCTCTTTGGTATCCTTGAATATGGCTTGGGGTGCCTTGGGCATCCCCAAGCTTAGGCTCTTGCCACTCCTTATTCCATAGTCCATCAAATCTTTACCCAAAACTTGAAAACTTCACAACACAAAACTCAACAGAAAACTCCTGAGATCCGTTAGTATAAGAAAAATAAATCACCACTTTAGGTACTGTTTTGAACTCATTATTTATTTATATTGGTGTAATATTTACTGTATTCCAACTTCTCCATGGTTCATACCCCCCGATACAACCCATAGATACATCAAAATAAGCAAACAACACAAAGAAAACATAATCTGTCAAAAACAGAACAGTCTATAGCAATCTGTAAACTTCGAATACTTGTGTAACTCCAAAAATTCTGAAACATTACGAAAATCTGGGCAATTTGTATATAAATCTTGTGTAAAAAATCCATACTCATTCGACGCTTTGGTAAATTTATAAAATTCCTGGACTGAGCGCAAAAGTTTCTGTTTTTCAGGAGAATCAAATCAACAATCACCGTAGACCATCCCAAAGGTCTTACTTGGCTCAAACACTAATTAAAACAATAAAACACAATTACTACAGAGGTAATAATGTGTAAAACGCTCAAAAACAGAAACAAAAACAGAAATAAAATTGGGTTGCCTCCCAACAAGCGCTATTGTTTAACGCCCCTAGCTAGGCATAATGCAATAGATCTAGGTATTGTCATCTTTGGTATGCAATCCATAAGTAGCTCTCATAATAGATTCATAAGGTAGTTTAATTTTCTTTCTAGGAAAGTGTTCCATGCCTTTCCTTAACGGAAATTGGAATCTAATGTTTCCTTCTTTCATATCAATCATTGCACCAATTGTTCTAAGGAAAGGTCTACCAAGAATAATAGGACATGTAGGATTGCAATCTATATCAAGAACAATGAAATCTACGGGCACATAATTCCTATTTGCAACAATAAGAACATCATTAACCCTTCCCATAGGTTTCTTAATAGTGGAATCCGCTAGGTGCAAATTTAAAGAGCAATCATCAAGATCATGGAAACCTAGCACATCACATAAAGTTTTCGGAATCGTGGAAACGCTAGCACCCAAATCACACAACTCAACGAAAGTATTTAGATGGGATGCGGCATCTTCATTAGGAAGGCCAGAAAATTGTTCTTTCATAACAAGATTAAGCAAAGCGGCATTAATTTCATAAGATTCCGCACTAGTGGCGGGAGCAATCGGAGTACTAATAAAGTCATTATTATTAGTATTGGAGAAGTCACACAACTTAGTATTCTCTTGAGTCATCGTGACAAAGCAAGCAATCTAGCACACAAGCAAACAAAAAGCAAACGGAAAAAGGGCGAATAAAAAGGCAAATCTTTTTGGTTTTTTCTGAAAATCGTTTTAGAAGTGGGGGAGAGGAAAACGAGAGGCAAATGGCAAATAATGTAAATGCAAGAGATGAGTTTGTGATAGGTACTTGGTAGGCTTGATGTAGACCTCCCCGGCAACGGCGCCAGAAATCCTTCTTGCTACTTCTTGAGCTTGCGTTCTTTTTCCCTTGAAGAGGAAAGGGTGATGCAGCAAAGTAGATAAGTATTTCCCTCAGTTGTTGAGAACCAGGGTATCAATCCAGTAGGAGGTACAAGCAAGGCCCCAATCTTTGCACCTGCACAAATAATCAAACACTTGCACCCAACTCTATAAAGGGGTTGTCAATCCCTTCACGGTTACTTGCAAGGATGAGATCTGATAGAGATAGATATAAAAGATTACTAAAACGAAAAGTAAAATAAAAGTAAAAAAGATTGCATCAAAGTATTTTTGGTATTTTTGGTTTATAGATCTAAAAATATAATATGGAAAATAGACCCGGGGGGCATAGGTTTCACTAGAGGCTTCTCTCTTGAAGGAAAATAATATGGTGGGTGAACAAATTACTGTCGAGCAATTGATAGAAAAGCGCATAGTTATGACGATATCCAAGGCAATGATTATGCATATAGGCATCACGTCCGTATCAAGTAGACCGAAACGATTCTGCATCTAGTACTATTACTCCACACATCGACCGACTCCTGCCTGCATCTAGTGTATTAAGTTCATGAAGAACAGAGTAACGCATTAAGTAAGATGACATGATGTAGAGGGATAAACTCAAGCAATATGATGAAAACCCCATCTTTTTACCCTTGATGACAACAATACAAATACGTGCCTCGCTACCCCTACTTTGTCACTGGGTGAGGACACCGCAAGATTGAACCCAAAACTAAGCACTTCTCGCATTGCAAGAATTACCAATCTAGTTGGCCAAACCAAACCAATAACTCGAAGAGACTTGCAAATATATGAAATCATGCATATAAGAATTCAGAGAAGATTCAAATAATATTCATAGATAATTTGATCATAAATCCACAATTCATCGGATCTCGACAAACACACCGCAAAAGAGTTACATCGGATAGATCTCTATGAAGATCATGAAGAACATGGTATTGAAGAACATAGAGAGAGAAAAAGCCATCTAGCTACTAGCTATGGACCCAAAGGCCTGAGGTGAACTACTCACGCATCATCGGAGGGGCAATGGAATTGATGTAGATGCCCTCCGTGATCGAATCCCCCTCCGCCAGATTACCAGAAAAGGCTCCAAGATGGGATCTCACGGGAACAGAGGCTTCCCGCGGCGGAAAAGTATTTTGGTGGCTCTTTTTGGTATTGGGAGAATATTTGGGAATTTATAGGCCGAAGATTAGGGTTGGAGGACCTGCAGGGGGGCCACAAGCCAGGGGGGCGCCCCCCCCCTAGGGCGCGCCCTGCAGGCTTGTGATCTCCCGGCAGGTCTCCTGCCTTCCTCTCCAAGTCTGGTAGGTTTCTTCTGGTCCAAGAAAAATCATCGCGAAGATTTTATTCCGTTTGGACTCCGTTTGATATTCCTTATCTGCAATACTCAAAAACATGGGAAAAAACAAAAACTGGCACTCGGCTCTAGGTTAATAGGTTAGTCCCAAAAATAAAATAAAATAGCATATTAATGCATATAAAACATCCAAAACAGATAATATAATAGCATGGAACAATAAAAAATTATAGATACGTTGGAGACGTATCACCAGCCCTCGCCAAGTTCATGGCAGTGACCCACCATGGCTACAACGTCCTCAAGATGCCAGGGAGTGGCGGCGTCATCACTATCGCATGCGATGAGAAGGACGCCGTGTGCTCCCTCAAGCACGCCTACCGTGCCGCGGCGGCCGAGCACTTGGACGACGAAGGAGGAGTCTTGCCCCGCGATGACACCCACAAGAAGAAGAAGTAGCTCCATTTCGAGGGACGCCAGGGGGCTGAAAAACCCAAGGACGGCGCCTCAGGATCCGCGCCAGGGGCTCAGGCCCCTTCCTCCCTCGCATAGGAAGGCGCGCCCGGTGCCTCCCTTAGGTCTTGCTTGGGGGCTCCCACCCAGGGGACCTCCAACCTGACCAGTGAGACAAGGAAGGTGCTCAGGCACAACTCGGGGGGGCGTGTGTCGGCACGCACCCGCCCAAGCAAGGAACACGGCGCGGGGCGCCAAGTTCACGAGAATTCATCACAAGGGCAATCGAGGAGCTTCAGGAAGCACAAGTTGTGCGAGGTGGGTGCGGCTCCGCAGCACCCAGCGCTGTCGCAGTCATCGACCCGGGCGGCGCGCCGCGCATCTGCATCAATGTACCCAGCATCAACAGGGTCGCTTCACCGGACGTCTTCTGGCCAGCGCGCATTAGGCACGGTAGGGCCTACCCACGCAACTACGTCAGCATGCCCTTTGGGCTAGCGAACGCGGCCGACACCTTCCAGCGCCTTTCCCGGGCCATGTTCGTGCCATACCGGGCCAGGCACCGTGAGGAGTTAGAGGAGGTACTGGGCCCGAGCGGGAGCCCCGAGCCCCCCTGAGGCGACGGGCTCATGAAGGCCGAGCTCACGGAAGCACAAGGCCGAGCTCCTACGACCGCCCCCATGCTTCAGCGGCATCGCCGCCAGGTGATCCTTTGGGCCCATGCCAGGTAACTTTTTGGTTTGCTCAGTTTGAGGGCGCCCATCGGGCCGCATTATCCTTAGGCGGCTAGAACTCATCCCGTCCGCGTTCTACTGCATGATTTGAACCTTTTCATGCTTTCAATCTATTTCCCTAAGAATTCCAACTTGCATGCTCGGTGCTTCGCCGCCATGAATGTCGCTGCGCCCTAATGAGCCTGCCCTCGACTGCCTCATGATTAAGGGCTGGCACAGCGTCTGTGCTTGGGTCCGTCCCTGCAGGGTCGAAAAATCCAAGTGGTCGAGCTCTGTCTCGTGGGCTGGCCTCGTGTACGTCACCTTGCATGGCCCTCGGTGCTTCGTCCTCGCGTGAGCTAATCGGGAGTGGGTGAGTCAGGGCGCGTGGCACGGTTCCGGTCGGCCTTTCGCCGCCCTAGGAGCCGCGCGTCGGGTGTTTTCTCGTCGGAGTTGTCGCATGAGAAGACTGGGTACGACGTCTGTGCTCGGGTCCGTCCCTGCAGCGTCGATAAACCCAATGGCTGAGCTCTGTCTGGTGGGCCGGCCCCGTTCAAGTCACCTTCTGGGGTCATTGGTGTTCGGCCTTCTGATGCGATGGCCCTTGGAAATCCATTCGGCGCAGGTTTCTCCAGAACATACAGGACTTGAAGCGGCGATCTCCACCAAGAAGATTCAGGCGCAACCCGCCTTTGAGGTAGGGCCACGTGAGGCCCGAGCTGTCTCACGTCGCCCATATACACCTCCCACTTCTACCGTGTAGGCCACGCGTACGAACTTAATGGGCTGTACATGCCCGGAGCCCCCCCGAGGACGCGGAGGGGTTCCATTCCCACGCCCAAGTGGAAGCCCCATGCTCCGCGCTGGAGGACGACACGGCCCACCAATGGCTATGCCCACGCAACATGGAAGCCCTATGCTCCGCGCTGGGGATAAACAACTGAGGGCGCCTTAGCGGGTGCATTCAACCTCAGGATGGCCCCTCGCGGCTCCATCTCGTGACATTCCCCGGGATGGACGTGTGAGGGGGCTGCAAGGGGGCTACGCCACCTCACCAGGTCCCTGGCACCTGGTCTTCACGCGTCCCTCCCGGACAAAAACAAAGGTATGGGAGCCGCTCGTACGTCAAGGGGGACTCCTGAGCATCACGACTCAGGAGCCTCACTGGACTCATAGCCCCTCACCTCTTGGGACCGTCCTGGTGATCCGGACGCCCCAACGACTGTCGAGGTATGCGCGAGACCAGGCCCTGCCGACGCGGAGCTCATGGCGCTCCAGATCCTCAATTCAACCCCGTCGTCACAACGTTCCCTTCATGAGGGCTGCTCGTACGTCAAGGGGGACCCCTGAGCATCGCGACTCAGGGGCCTCACTAGTCACTTAGCCCCTCACCCCTTGGCATCGTCCTGGTGATTCGGACGCCCCAACGGCGGCAGAGGTATGCGGGGGACCGGGCCCTGTAGACGCAGAGCGCTACAGCAAGCAGGAAGGAAACAGGCGAAGAAACAAAATCACACAGCTCAGCAGTCATTACAAATATTAAAATGTCTCCGAAAATGCAAATAAGTCTAACGCCTCCACGAGGCACGATGAACGGTTACAGGAAAGGACCCGGGAGGAAGAGCTAGGAGGAGATGGCGCCGCCACTCGCCCTAGCCGAGGGGAGCTCATCGTCGACGTCGCTGCCGCTGCCATCATCGTCGCCAACCCCCGCAACCGTGGGGAGAGGCAGGGGAACGGCGACGCAGGAGAACTTCTTCATCAGCGCATTCACGGCGCCCTCCACGGCCGTCGTCGTGGCAGCGCGAACCCCAGGATCGACCAGGCGAATCACGGAGCCAAAGTCGAAGCTCGGCTCACGAAGGTAGAGGTGGCTGAAGACGCGCGTCGCGGCCTCGGAGAAGAGGTCGCGGCACTCACCCTCCAAGACATTCTCCACCCTGGCGACAGCACCCTCAAGCGCTTCGGCGAGCTTTGAAGAAAGCCCAATGAAGCCATCCTCAGGAGCCGACAGGGTCTCTGTGAATCCCCCTCGGCAGATGGATTACAGTGCTCGGCGGAGCCTGAGCTCGACGGAGGGGAAGGCCTCGAGCTCCGCGGCCTTCCTCTCCTCAGCCGCGGCAAGGGACTCCTCCCTGGAGGCAAGCCGGGCCTTCTTCGCAGCCGTTTCCCCCTTCAACTTGTCCTGCTGCTCGCGCTTGGCGGCCAGGTCAGTAGCCGCCTTGGACAGCGCAGAGTCACGGTCGGCGAGCTTGGCCTCGCATGCCTCGAGGTCCTCCTCCTGCTAGTGGAGCCTCTCCGAAAGTGCAGAACTGTCCTCTTGAAGAGCCTTCAGGCGGGCCTCCACCTCGTAACAACGCCTCGTGGCGGATGCTGCGTCAGCCAATGCCGCATCTCGGTCCGCCCTGGCCGACGCGGCCTCCTTCCTGCTCGTAGCTGCGGCGGACTCGGCATGGCCCCAAAACGCCACGGCCGAGGCGTCAGTTTGGAGCCACCCAGAAAGAAGACCCAGGCGCTCCCTCGCAAGGCGATCGTCGACGCCACCCAGAGCGGCTCGGACCTGATCCAAGACGGAGTAAGACCCGTCCAGGGCGCCCGGCTCAGCTAGAGAGCCCCGAGTCGGGGACACCCGGGACACGGCCCGGAGGTGGCGTCTGCGCGGCGACAGGAGCCGCCTCCGGAGAAGCACGAAGGACAGAAGACACCGGCGGCTGCACCACAACCACAGACAAGGAAGGGGCGGACGACCCTACGCCCAGCTGGCCCTCGGGCTGCAGCACGGGCATGCCCCCAAGGACTGGGACGGCCTCTTCAATAGGCCTCGGGGGCCCCGCGGCCGCAACAAGGAGGGTCGCCCCACGGGCCTCCTCGCCCGCGACGTCCGGCACCTCGTCAGGCGGCGGCCGGGCACCAGGAGCGGGCGTCGCGTCGGAGGACGCCCTTGGCTTGATGCCGACTTTCTTCCTCCTCAACTTCGGCATGGCGGCGCCCCTAATTATCAGACAAAGAGAGGCCCATCAATACATAAACCTCTGAAAAGCGGCATGAAACCAAGCGGGGCTGCTTACTCATCGACGTCAACCCACTTCCTCTTTCTCTCCACATCGGCGAAGTTGGGGAGGCCTCCGTCCTTCTCCGAGGAACTGTTACTGCTCGGAGGAGCGGTAGAACCGCTCGCAACGGCCACAACCGGCAAATTCATGCCAGCCCCGGATGCAGCCGCCTCGCCCACGAGCTGCGGCTCAGGAAGGGGTGAGGCGGGCGCCTCGGCCGCCTTGCCAACGTGAGCCGGGGGCTCCGGAGGAGGCCCAGCCTCGCCCTTCCTCGGGGTCACCCGGCAGGCGGACCGAGCGGCCCGAGGAGTGGGGCCTGACCCCCTGAGGACCCTGGCGAGCTGCGGAGGACTTACAGTAGGGGGCTCGCCGGCGTCGTCGTCATCGAAGCTGCGGAGAAGGGTACTCCGCGACGGAGGAAACACCTCCTCCAGGTCGTCATCCACCATCTCCTCCGAGTCCTCTCCATCAACGGTGTCGTCGGAAGACAGCGCCACGGGGGCGCTAGAGCCCTCGGCCGGGGAGAGCCCTAGCTCGTCGAAGCTAGGCATCGCGGCGACCAGGTCAGCCTTGTCGTCACGGCAGTACAGCGGGGCGTGGGCCCTAGGAAGGTCCCCGGGATCGCCATTGAGCAGGGTCGTCACAGCCCTGTTCAACTCCACGGGGGTCATGGGCGCAGAACGGAGCCTCATGTCGCCGCTGATACCCTGGTAGTCCCACATGGGCCATGAGTGGGACTGGAGGGGCGCCTGGCGCTGTACCAGGAACTCCTTCACTATCATTCCCCCTGTCAGCTTCCTGGCGCTAATGTCTCAAAGGACCCGCTCCAAAACGGGTTTGGCCCAGGGGTCAGAGAGCTTCGCGGAGCTCCATGCCGGGATCTTCTCCGGCAGCCCCCTGGGGAGCTCCAGGCGAGGGTCGTTGCCTTGGAGATCCAAGAAGACCCAACGGTTTCTGAAGTTCTCCACCTTCTTCCCGGCCTTGAAGAGCATGTTCCCGCTCTGGACCGCGACGAAGGAGACGCATGCCGATCGCTGAGCTCCGTCATGAAGCCTCAAGCTGAAGAAATGGCGGAACAGGGCCACCGACGGCTTCACGCCCACGAAAGCCTCGTAGTAGAAGGCAAACACGAACATAAGCAGGATGGAGTTGGGCTGAAGGTGGAAGGCCTGGATCCCGTAGTGCTCAAGGATGGCGGTTAAGAACGCGGAGAAGGGTGGGACGAGCCCGGAGAAGACGCTGTGGAGGAAGAAAGGGTAGGCCGACTTGGCCAGGCGACGCCCCTCCGCGGAGCCGCACCATATCAAGGTCCGCCCCCACTCATTGGAGTCATCTGCCATCGACGGGAGCACCGGGGCGAGGTCCCCGTCCTTGGCTATGGTGGACTCTGAGAGCGCCGGCGAGATGGGGGCAGAAGCCGAGCCCTGGACCTCAGGTTTCGACTTGCCGGCGGGAGACATTGAGAAGCTTCAAGGGCCAAGCAAGCAAGAAGAAGGATGGAGCGGCGCCGAGATCTGTTGAGGTCCTCGCAAGGGATGGAGATCTAGAAAGAAGAGCAAGGTCGCGGAAGAGGAAAGCAATAATGGCTCAGCGCTGGACGTCGGGTTTTTGTCGGTTCGGGCGGTGGCCAAGGAGACACGGGGCGAGATGCCCGCGCCCCACCGAGCACCGCATGCCAAACCAGGCCCGCAAGCGATGAGGGACCGCGGCGCTCCGGGCCACCTCCTTCGGCTTTCCCCTCGAAGTCAGCTCAAGCGCGCCTTGGGCCCGGGGGCTACTGTCGGCGTTCTGGATACCAGGGTACCAAGACTTGCCTGTTTGCGGCCCAGGGCGTGGCCCACCTGGCGATCCGTACAGCCCAGCGCGGCCTCGCTCGACACAAGGCCCTCGCGAGACCCTGAGCTCGCGAGGGAGGCAGTGCCAAGACCCGCGGGGAGGAAGGCCTCCCCAGGCCCCCTCCTGAGCGGCGGAGACTCCTATGCAACACATGACCTCAGGAGGCCAAGGGTGCCGTCAGCCAGGCCAGGCGGGCTCCAGCGCGCCAGAGGGGACAGTTTCCTCTTTGGTGCAAAGGGGACAAGGACGAGCGCGGGTTCCCATGAAGCCCGGCCAAAGGTTTCCATTCCGGTACAACAAGACCGGGTCAGCAAGCGCGGCAGGACGGATGTCACCGGCGAGCCCACCAACGCGTCACCACCACCAACTTTGCAAGCGAAGACCCCCTTTCGTCAGGATAGGGTGTACTTCCTGTCCCCTTTCAAATTTGGCCATTGTGGGATCCCTTCCCGCGGTTGCGATGAGGGAAGAAGACCCGGGCCGCTATAAATAGAGGCAAGGCTATCCAGTAGAGAAGGAGGGCAATCACCCCGCAAACACACCCGCAAGGCAACACAACTCTGTACTAGTTCATCCACAAACCTCCTCGTGAGGCAATCCACCAAAGGCAGGAGTAGGGTTTTACGCTTCGCAGCGGCCCAAACCTGGGTAAACTCTTGTGTGCCATCGTCTTCCTTGCCATCGAGCGGGGCTATTGTGTTGTGAGCTTGGAGGGGGCGAAGCAGTTGGGGAATCTTCGCACACGCCCCTGGGTTCGAACTCCTTAGGGTTTTGCGGAGCCCGAAATCCGACAGGAGATGTGAGGATAACTCCATCCCCTAGTCCGGCCAGTGTCTTGGATCCGTCCAAGTACATCGTCCAATGGGAGTATGTACTATATTCTCTGGGGAGCTCGGCCTTTGTCTATTTGGTAAGGAAATCGGCCAACACCTGAGATTTAATAGCTCGTCGTGGCTTATAGGCGATTTCGAAAGGAAGGAGTTCGATGGCCCATTTGGCTATGTGGCCGGTGGCGTCCCTGTTATTGATTATATCGTTCAGGGGTACTTCGGATGCCACCGTGACCGAACATTCTTGAAAGTAGTGTCTGAGCTTTCGTGATGCCATAAACACTGTATAGGCTATCTTCTGGTAGTGCGGATATCTGGACTTGCATGGCGTTAGCACTTCTGACACATAGTAGACTGGCTTTTGCACCAGGAATTTGTGACCCTCGTCCTCTCGTTCGACGACGAGCACCGCACTAACCACTTGATTGGTGGCCGAGATGTACAGTAACATTGGTTCACCGGCGCCTGACGCCGTGAGTATGGGGTTGCTGGCCAGCAATGTTTTAATTTCCTCTAGTGCAGCCATTGCTTCATCGGTCCACTCGAAGTTTTTTGTCCGTTTCAGCAGCCTGTAGAGCGGTAAAGCCTTTTCACCAAGGCGGGAGATAAAGCGGCTCAAAGCTGCCACGCATCCTGCCAGTTTTTGGACGTGCTTTAGCTCCGTAGGGATCGCAACTTGAGATAGGGCGCGGATCTTAGCAGGATTCGCTTCTATTCCTCTATGGGAAACAATGAATCTGAGTAGTTTACCAGCGGGAACTCCGAAGACGCATTTGTCCGGATTGAGACGTATCTCACATTCCCGTAGACTAGCAAAAGTCTGCCTGAGGTCGTCTATCAGCTGGCTGATGTGTTTGGTCTTAATGACCACATCGTCCACATATGCCTTGACTGTTTTACCGACTTGTTTTTCGAGGCATGTCTGAATCATACGTTGGTATGTAGCACCTGCGTTTTTTAGCCCGAAAGACATTGTGTTAAAGCAGAATGGCCCGTAAGGGGTGATGAATGCAGTTGCAGCTTGATCGGATTCCTTCATTTTGATCTGATGGTATCCGGAGTAAGCGCCGAGGAATCACAATGAGTCGTGTCCGGCTGTGGCGTCAATAATCTGGTCTATGCGTGGTAAGGGAAAAGGGTCCTTGGGGCAAGCTTTGTTAAGGTCTTTGAAATCGACACACCCGCCAGGATTTATCTTTCTTTGGTACCATCACCAGGTTTGCCAGCCACTCGGGGTGTTTGATTTCTCTTATGAATCCGGCCTCCAGCAATTTTGCTAGTTCTTCGCCCATAGCTTGTCGCTTGGGTTCGGAAAATCGGCGTAGAGCCTGTTTGACGGGCTTGAAGCCTGTGATTATGTTCAGACTGTGTTCTGCTAGCCGTCGTGGGATTCCTGGCATATCTGAAGGATGCGAGGCAAAGATATCTCTATTTTCTCGCAAGAATGTTCACAGTGCTTCGTCCACAAGGGGGTCCAGTTGAGCTCCAATGGACGCTGTTTTATTGGGGTCCGTTGGGTGTACCTGAAATTTGACGATTTCGTCTGCAGGTTTAAAGGACGTGGGTTTGGGCCTCTTGCTAAGGACCACATCATCCTTGTCCACAGTTGACCGGAGTGCGGTCAATTCCTCTGCTGCAAAGGTCTCGGCTAGTGCCTCGAGGGCAAGCATTGTTGTTCTGTTTTCGGCTCGAAGGGCTGTATGAGGGTCACTTGTGATTGTGATCACCCCGTTTGGGCCCGGCATTTTGAGCTTCATATACCCGTAATGTGGTATAGCTTGAAATTTTGTGAAAGCGTCACGCCCCAACAGAGCGTGGTAACCACTGTGAAAGGGCACGATATGAAAGAGAAGTTCTTCGGATATGTAGTTTTTGAGCGTGCCAAATACCACGTCGAGGGTAACGCGTCCGGAACAATGTGCCTCTTTCCCAGGGATAATCCCACGAAAGGTTGTGTTGCTATGTTCGATGCGGGATCGGTCGAACTGCATTTTTTCCAAGGTATCCTCATAAATGAGGTTTAAACAACTGCCACCGTCCATTAGCACCTTTTCTAACCTGAAACCATCAACGATGGGTTTGAGGACCAGTGCGGCAGGTGTTCGGCCGGGGCGGGTGATTGGTTGATCAGCTTCTCCGAAGGTGATCGGTGTGTCTGTCCATGAATTCGTTGCTACCACCTGATAGATTTGTTCGAGTTCTCGAAGAGCTCTCTTCATCTTATTCCTTGAGGAAAACGTTTCGTAGATCGTCAGGACCTCGGCGTTGCATTCTTGTGGCGCTGTTGAACCTCTGCCTGGAGGTAGGTCCTCGAGGATGGCTTCTCCACTTTTTGCTACCTACCTGACAACCCAGCAAGCTCTAAGGCTGTGAGTCGGGCTTGTGTTCAGTAATACAGAGTGTATAGGGCATGGCTTATCTAATAGCCCGTCAAGGACAGATCTGACTCCCGTAGGGGGTCTATTCTTTTTCTCAGTGGGTTCGTGTTCGGCTGGCCATTTCGGGGGTATCCGCTTTTTCCGAGCTCCTCTAGGGTGTTCGGCAGGGACCGGATCCGAAAATAAATGTTCAGCTTGCCAAGTGCTTTCCATGGCACAATATTTTTGTACCAGGTCCGTTAGCTCGGTGAAGTCATGAATGTGAAGGCGGGCTAGGGCATTGAGGATTCCTTCATTGTGGCAATTCTGCCTGAAGGTTGCTATTAGCTTCTGGCCATTAGAGTCTGGTACTCTGTCTTTAACAAGGAGGAGTCTAGCCCAAAAATGTCGGACTGACTCCCCTGGCTGTTGTTTAATTTCCCGTAAGCCCTGTAACTTGGGCTCTCCTGTGCTTGAGGAGTGCTCGACTTGGGTGGTGGGCAGGGAAAATTTTAGTTTCTCGCCAGGATGTGAGTTCGGGCTGACGACGCTTGCCTCCCGTGTCATCGCTGGATCCGGCGTGGCGAGTTTGGAGTTCATATTATAAATAGGACTCCTCTGCATGGGTTTTAGGGCGCGCGCTAGATCGGCGGCTGATCCCGAGCTATTTCCGGCGTGGTTTCCGGGTTCCGGATTGTAGGAGAGATCCTGTCGGTCGGAAACCCGGACGTAAACTATTTTTAATTCCGGTAGTTGAGAGGATGGGCCTCCAGCCGGACACTCAACGGTGGCGGCTAAGTGAGTGATCGGTGGGGTGTGAATCTCCCTATCATCGGGTTTAAACCAGATCTGATCGTAGATTGAGGTTTGGCCATTGGTCACACCCATGGTTTGAATCCGACCAAGCAACTCGTTTAATGACGAGATGTCAGCGGGGTCCATGTCACTAGAGCGCATGGAGTCGATCCGCAGCATCGTTGTCCTAGGGTCGCTTGACGACGCACCCTGTTGTATTCGGCCGCGGCAGATCCGGGCATATCAGCTGGGTTGGGCGTTATGGACGACCCAGGGACAGAGGCCACCTCGGCGGTGGGACCTGCTGCCTCCGGCGTTAAGGCGTCGGGGCCTAAGGGCTCCTCCATGAGAGCTGAGTGCTTCATTAAAACGAGATCTCCCCGGGAGTCGGCGACGAACTGAAGGTTCCCGAATCTGACTTCCTGATCGGGGATGAAACTTCCGACCTGGCCAAGATGGCCGGCCGGATCGACATGCGATACGATGCTGCCGAACGCGAAAATCTGACCAGGAACAAAAACGCCCTAGCTGCAGACTTCATCGCTGATGATGAGGCGAGCCATCGATTCCTCTTGCGATCCCACAGCGGAACTCTCAATGAAAGCACCAATGTCGGTGTCAAAACCGGCGGATCTCGGGTAGGGGGTCCCGAGCTGTGAGATTAGGATCGATGGGTAACAGGAGACGAAGGAGACGATGTTTACCCAGGTTCGGGCCCTCCTATGGAGGTAAAACCCTACGTCCTAGTTGATTGTATTGATGTGTATGAAGATTACAGAGTCGATCTACCTCGAGATCAAGTTGCTAAACCCTAGATGAGTTCACCCTTCTCCTACGAACCAAACCCTCTGGCTTATATAGACACCAGGGGTCCCTAGGGTTACAAATAGTCGGTTGCTTGTCGAAGGAGTAAACCTGCCTATTCTACCATCTTAAGCTTGAAGGGCACGCCACGGCTCCTTAGGTTTCCTCCCTGCTCACGGGGTATTCAGTCAGTCCTATCCTCCAACGAGTGGCCACGAGTCCGGCCCATAAGGAACAGGCCGGTAGTCCGAGGACCCCTTAATCCCGGACTCCCTCAGTGGGGGTGGTGGAGGATCAGACTGCTCTCCATCACGACCCTGATTCCCATGAGTTGCTGGCGCCATCCTGAAGATGGACAAGAATATCATCACACCATTGACAAGATGATAGAAATAAGCTGAATCAATGTCTTGAAAGAATTTGCAACGGAATATCACCAATTGCATTCAAACTGCAAATAGTAAGAACGCTTTCTGCAGGATCTTGATAACATCATTAGAACATGAAGCCACTTGAAATAACACAAAAAGTATTGAGCTAAGGTTACTCGGAACAAATGTACAACCATTATACATCTGTCGGAAAATGATCCTAGGAAACTACTGGAAATCCCACCTAGGAACTCCCGAAATCTTGGTTATGCAATCGGGTACACGGATACACGGAGTTTTTATCCATCACTCAACTCCTAGCAGTAATACTACTCTCCAGTGTATCACATCCCTCAATACACACCCAAAGACCACGGAAACTCATCTACCTCAGATCCTCGTAATCACAATGATACTAAAGATGGCAGTACATGTGATCCCGCTCCCCAGTACTGGGTGCCGCCGCACTCTTCGCACCACGAATAGTATTGAAGCAATTTCGAACATCCGCGTTCTTAAGTACTAAGGAAACTGAACGATAACGATGTGTCAAGAATCCCCTGGAGCTCTACTCCCCGGGTCGAAACCATACGTACGGGGGGCACCAAGAACAGAATTCCCGTCACATCGGTATCATAGAGGCTCCAAAATACTCGCGTGATCCTAAAAAAAATTTGAGGGAGAAGAGGAGTAGAATTAAAATTCCTAAGTTGTAATTCCTCACCAGAGTATAGAAGAGGAGTAAAAGAATCCTACTCTCCGATATAACTAGACTCAAAATAGTTTTTCACTAGACTCGACTCGGCCAAGTTCGATCAAGCAAGGGGCTCCTATGGTGGGTATGGCTCTGATTACCAACTTGTCACGCCCGAGATGTGGTCCTATCCCTATTAAGGCACAAGGCCTCGACGAGGATAGAAGCGCATCTCGTCGTTTCGCAAGCACAGTAAAACATTGCATACATGTAGGAAGAGATGAGTATATGAGTTGGCTTAAACTCGCCACAAGCTATCTTACAAGTCCACACAAATTATTCATACATCATTCAGAAGACAGGGTCCGGCTACGGACGAAATCAAACGAAAAAGAAGCAATGATAAACTGTCTTGCTATCCCAGGATCACCACCACGAAGCTCCCTACTCGTCTGGATAGGTAATATACATCCGACCACGTTCTTCATCATACTCCCACTGGAGCTGCGACACGTCATCTGACACGTACTCGTCAACACCTGTACCTGTATTGTTGTAATCTGTGAGCCACATGGACTCAGCAATCTCATAACCTTGGTACCGAAACTATGTAAGCCATTGGTTGAGGAATTGGTTAAGTGGTGAGGCTGCAGCAAGCACTAAGCATGTATTTGGTGGTTAGCTTACGAGAACATGAATCTAAATATGGTGGCCTACGTAAGACGGTCATGAACTAGCATGATCACTAAGTGATCCTGAACACCTACTTACGTCAAACATAACCCCACCGTGTTCTCTCTCGGTTCATGTTCACGAGCAGAGACAGTCACGGTTACGCACACAGTTAGTGTATTTTATTGGAGTTTACTTCAAGTTTACTATTACCGGGTGTTAAACAAGTTTCCAAGTTGCCACGTAACCGCGAGCACGGCTTTCCGAAAGATTTAACCCTGCAGGGGTGCTCCAACTCATCCATCACAAACTAACCACACGCCGCGGGAATAACCTCGACCAAGAATCTCATGATCTTCCTAGGCAATTCCACTGGAAAACCGCAACCTCGAGATAGCCCGAAGAAAAATCAGAATTCCTTACGCAAGACATTCGAGAAAGGTAAAACAAGTCCAGCAAGACCTCCCGGTGAGCCAGATCCGCTTCTAGAGCCGTGCGCTCTCTATCAACGGGCATCATCCGTCTAAGCGAAGTGGACGGTTGCCTAGAAAATGCCCCGAGTTGCCTCGAGGTGGCACCGCCGACTGCTAGGTAGGTGGACCAACACTCTTGAGGAGCACTAGCCCGGGGGGTTGATTAATTATCCACGGGGTAGCTATGCCCTATGCATTTTTATTAAGTTGTTTAGCAAATGTAAAACCAAAGTTGGGTCTTGCT
This sequence comes from Elymus sibiricus, assembly GCA_039707655.1. Taxonomy (NCBI): domain Eukaryota; kingdom Viridiplantae; phylum Streptophyta; class Magnoliopsida; order Poales; family Poaceae; genus Elymus; species Elymus sibiricus. The sequence continues at coordinate 209,607,986 of CM077665.1, read as the reverse complement.
AGACAAGTTTTAATCTAAAACGAATGGTCAAGGGGGTCCCCATAACAACCCCGAGCATGTTAGGAGCGCAAAATATGGAATATAACACCGGTACTCGAAACTAGTGCGGCAAAAGCGGAACAAAACACTGAGCGAAAGGCCAAGCCTTCCACCGTTGCCGGATATATATGTGCATTAATTAAATAACAATAAATAGAGTGATATAACCAAAATCCAAGTTGACACATGGAAAGCTTGCAACTGCAACTAGCAACGCTATAAGATAAGGGGCTGAGCAGCGGTAATGTAGCCAATCAATATTTGCTAAGTAGTGGAGGGGGTTAGAGGCTTTCATGGCAATTTAGTAGGCTGACAGTTTAAGTGGTAGGTAAAGAAACATAACGGTAAAAGCGAGACAACTAGCAAGGCAAAATAGTGTCGGGGTCCGGGTATGATCATCTTGCCTGTTGGGTCTTCAGAGAGGCAAAGAGCTGGGTCCTCATAGTTGTACTCTCCTGGATCCTCGTACTCAGGCTCAACAGTCACGTCTACCCAAGAGAAACAGCAGCAGATAAACATACAAGCAAGTGCAATGCGCAAACAAGATGATGCATGACTAAGTTGAAGTATTTAACATGGCAACCCTATGCTAGTCATCTTTCTCATGCAATTATTAAGTTCTTTAGTATTCTGGACAGAACCTCAAGTTTAGTTATTTGAACATGCATGATCATGGCAAATATGAATGCTTCATGCAAAATCAATGCAAATACATATGTAGAACGTTGCAAACGGAGTAACATAGCTCACGGTACACTCACGGCAAGGTACGAACGTTAACGGAGGCAAAACACAAAATGAGGAAGGCCATGGGCTATTCCTTGGTATTCCAAGGATGCCACTGGATAGGAAATGAAAATCTAGCAAGAATAGAGCTAAATACCAAGCCAAACAATGGAGTATAGCTCCCACAAGTCACAAAACACTCAAACACACAATCTGTCCACAAACAGCAACATGTCAACTTGCAACACACATATCCAGAGCTACAGAAAGTTTTAAATCACCATAAAGGCATGGACATGAAGTACACAACATGCTTAACAATTCATCTATCTACAGCAACATGAAAGGAAGCATATATCAATGGCAATGAAGCTCACATGATGGCATGTTGAATCAGTTTTTAGGGACTTAGTGAAAATTCCAGTTTTACAAAATCTGAGTTAACATGATAGCATCTTGATAGCAACTTTTATACATGCTACCGGATCTTTCATGGCATGAAAATTAACAGGGTGATAGAGGGTAACAACTACTAAAAAACACTAGCACTGGGCATGAGCTAAAACATGACAGATCACTTGGTAGCATCCCTAAACATGGCATGAAAATAACTACATATTCTCAGACTTAAGTCAAATTTTCACTAAGAGAATAGCAGCAGTCTATAACATCATTGCATCTTTGACAGCAAATAACTCTAAGATGCAAAATCTCTTTGGCAACGTGAAGGCACCAAATGACAGAGGGGAACAAGCACAACAATTCATGGCATTGGACCAACCCCAAAGGAACATTATATCCATGGGAATCATCAACACAACATGGGAAGAAAATAACCGTTCTAACACTTAGAATATTTGAGCAATGAAAACAGTAATATTTTCTTAGCATGTTTACAGCAAGAAACCCACTAAACCACAAGTTTATCATGGCAAAGAAAATACCAGGGCCTAGTGCCCACAAAACACTACCACTTCCATGTTGACAAGTTCACCATAGCATGCATGAATTAATTCATACAAAAATAACAAAATGCCACCTCATCACAAAATAATATTTTTACAACGTTGCTCCAATGGCAAAACTAATTGCACCACTAGATTCCTGGGATTTTTCTACCCCAAAATCATATATCACAAGCCTATCTTACTGTTGAGAAAAACTCACACAAATGCATAAGAAAGAAATGGCATTGCACTTATAGCTAGTCATATGCCAAATTTGGCATGTCCCATGATTACAGACAGATTGGGAAAAAAGCCAAAGCTGGGAAATTTCCCTAAATGGAAATAAGTCAACACAGGGAAAAATAAAGACAAAAACAAAATAAAAAAAGGGGCCTACCTGGCATACACACCAGGGGCCCTGTGTGCATGACATGTGGGCCCTGGGCCCACTGTCAGTGACCTAACGAGCAGGGAAAAAAATGGGGGGAATATTTGCTCCCGCGGGGGATTGAACCCGCGACCTCCCCTACCACTACGCTAGGCATGGGGGTGTTGACAAAGTTGGTGCGTTAGACTAGTAGAACCATGCCCACGGCAGGTCGGGTCCCCAGTTACAGACCGGAGAAGATGTCAACGACGACGCCGGCGGCAACGCCGGCGATCACCGGAGAAGATGAACACCGGAGGGGCTGAGGGATCCTCGCGGGGATCCATTTCTGGGCCTGGTACGTATCAATTGCACGACAAACAAGCGCCACAAGGAGGGCATGGAGCTCCTCGGTTCCGGCCATGGTGGACAGGGCAAACGCAGCGGGCTCGAACGGGCAAGGCGAGGCCATCCGCAGGGCTGCTAGCGGGCGCGGCGATACAAACGAGAGCGGGCGAGGCGAGGCACAGCAAGGCAGCAACTTGAGCCTCTCTACTCGCGTACCGAGGAGGACGAACACGAAAACGCTCGGATCGAAACTACCATGTCGACAAGGACAGAGCGAGGGATGGGGAGGAGCATCAGCTCACCTAGGGGTGCCTGCTGTCGAAAAGACGCATTGAAAGGCGATGGAGGTTGTCGGGGAACGTGCGGACAGCCGGTGTCCGTGTCGTAGAGGAAGAAGGAGAAGAAGACGCCCTTGGAGCGGACGCTCCCGAGATCCTGCAAGCACGCTCCGACGCGGAGAAGGACAACGGTCGATGGGGACAAGCTCCTCTTGATGGCAACCGGCAGGAGGCAGCGCGTTCATGCCGGGAAGGATCCCGAGCTTCTCTCGGTCATGGCGAAGGCTATGGCGAGGAGGAAACTTACCTCGCGGCGGTTGGGAAAGGTAGAGGGAGGAATGGGTTCAGGGGAGACCCTAGGGCAGAGAGGCAGGGTTTATAGGAGGCTGGGAGGCAGCCCCGACCGTCAAATCGACCGGACGGCCAACGTGACACTCCTGGATGTGCTGCCGTACGAAGGAGGAAGAAGCTCCTGTCGCTGAGGCTTGGTGGGCTGCGGGAGGGCAAAGGCCCAGGTGGGCTTCACTCTCCTCTCTCTCTCTCTCTCTCTCTCTCTCTCTCTCTCTCTGAACAGGAGAAAAACAAAGGGGTTTTCCTTTATTTTTAAAACTGAGAGAAAAACAAATCACAGAGAAAGAGAGAGATGTTTAGATAAACAAATAAAAATACTTTTGAACTCACCAAAATATACCCTATTTAATAAAAATAGATTGGCCATTTTTAGGGCAATTAAATAATTTACTTATATAATTAATTAGAACCTGTCTTTGCAAAGATTAAAAAAATGAAAAAGAAAGCATGACTGAGAGTTGGTTGACAAATCTTTACAGAATATTTAAGAGGGGTTCAACATTTTTATGGAAAATAAGAAGCCCATAAAATACCACATATTTTATATTTGAAAAGAGAGAGGGAGATGACATAGTTTTGTAAAGGGGTTTGGATGGGGATCAACATAACATAACATACTTGCAAGCACACCAACACCACACATGCCTCACACCACAACAAGAACAAGCTTATGATGCAACGTAATTAATGTGATGATGCCATGATGCCTTGATGAATGATGAAAGTCATGAAGCACAAATTATCTCTACTCAACCACATGAGGGCAAACTTGGAAGGTTCATACAAGACTAATTTACAAATAAGGCAAGGGATGCTCATGGGGTGTTACAGATAACCTTGGTTTCATAACTGAGGGAAATACTTACCGTCGCTGTGTTGCATCATCCCTTCCTCTTTGGGGAAATACCGATGCAGTCTCAAGCCACGTCAGGTGCCGACTCGAATCAATAGAGACGCCTCAGTCCCCTACCTGGCGCGTCAAATGTCGGTTTTGAAGAACCTACATATGAGTTGTGATCAACAAACATTTGAGAGTTCGGCTTGGGACTAACCACACCCAACTATCCTAAGTCATGAATGATGTATAGTGGATGAATATGAAGAACTACCCAGGTTCGTGAGGGGACCTGGACTCAAAAGTCAAAGTCACCAAATGCACGTGTACAGTGATCCCAGAGATCAATGCTCACTGAAAAAACAGAAACTGAATAACAAGATTCTTACATCCATTACATACTGTCTTAAATATGAACTTTATGGCCAAGTCTTCATAAACTCGTAGGGGAAATCTACAACGATAGCGCGGACCCATGCGATCTTCCTTAACCCTACAGGCATTCAGACTAGGAAGCATCCTAGCTCGCATGTTCGTCACCAAGGTACTCTTCTTCATATCTTGTTCTTTCAAGTCTGGCCAATTAAATAACCAGGGACAAGCCAATGAGTACTTTTGAATGTACTTGCAAGCAACCCATGTTTGGAGCAAGTTAAACAATGCAGGGTATAGCACTAAGTATGTACTTTTGCGAAAATCTAGTTTTGAATGCAACATAATGTCCTACCATTTTATAAAGCATGCATCACCAGGTACAGATATCCATATGACCAGGTTACAGATATCAATATAAACAGAGTATCTCAACTCTAGTTTCATCATCTCATCAAGTCACCCGACTTAGTTCAAGTACCTCTTTTCCACACACACACCAAGTTTTCTAAAATAATGGACGTAGCCCAAGAGCGGTCACCCAACTGTCCTTGACCACTGACATGGCTATTCGAATAATTTTACACTCTGCAGAGGTTGAACACTTTACCCACAAGACTCGGGGAACTTCCGTGTCATCCATGACTCGCGATATATTACATACCTGAGGCAAGTAGACGAACGATGTATTTCCCTTGACAACACTAAACAAAGAATCCACTCGTTGGTACACAGCCCTCATGATGTACATCACAAGTACCATCCAAGAGGGGACACAGCGGTGTTCCCAGTGTCTATGAAAACAGCCATAGTCGTCCTTCCAGGCACAACCCCGTATCAAGAGAGTAACTCAGGCTCTCCTGCCACTAGTAATACGGGCTCTCTGCTAGCATCGACTAAAGTAATCAACAAAGCCCCGTCCCATAAGGGGTATTATGGTTGTACATGTAAGGTTGGAATAACGGTCGCAACTTAAACAAATCCCCTTTGAAAACAACACACACACACACTTGCCTCGATAAACCACCTCTTTATCAAGTGGTTACCTATCTCACATATCCCATGGGCATTAGTGGCACCCGTTGGGGTTTTCGAAAGTCTATGCTAAATCATTTGTTTCCCATCTCAATGCATATCCCCATCTCACTTGCATAGCAACTACTAGCACTTAACTACTTCCCACCCACATAACAGTCAACGGGGGATAGAGCTATGCACAATGCAAGTGTCAATGAGAAATGCATTGAAGACCAACCTAGCAAGGTTGTCACCGCATCATCAACATGCTTTTCAATGCAACAAAATAGAAGTGCTATAATGACATGCATAGAAATGGTTCCATCAACATGGTCAAAGGGTTGCTTGCGTGGCTCAGCAAAGTCTTCGAGGTCTTCAAAAGCTTTTGGTCCAACTCCAAGCACCCCGTCTACTTCATCAACTACTGTCGGAAACAACCATAATAAGCAACACAACAAGGAGGAAAATAAAAATGTCCTAAAAATAGAAATTTCATTTTTCTAGGACACTTATGGTTACATGAAAAGTAACCAAGGTAGTCCTACTGGATTTGAACCACTAGGGATTTTATTAGGATGGAATCAAAATATACTGGGATCTGCAGGGAATCCCCAAATTACTTTCTATGAAACTGAGTGAAGGCCCCAATTAATTCAAGCATGACTTAAGAAATAGGTGGGAGTTTGTTTTATTGGATTTTGACATCACAAGAATATGCTAGGAATTTACCAATTTACATTATATGACGAAATGGTCAATTAAATAGACCCAACATAATCTATGCTCTTGAAAAATGTTCACAATTTTTTATAACTAGTGCATGATTTAAAGAGCACACAGAAATTTTAATTATCTCATTTGGATTCAAAATGAGTGTTCTAGGGATTTTCAAAGTGGCCTTCAGGAGGTTCAAATTTGAATTTGAATTTGAACAGTACAAAAACTTGTGGTAGAAAAATATGAAAGTTGCACCATTAAATAGATTGGAATATTAGAAAAATATAGGAGTTCGAAACTTTGCATTTGGACAAATATTCTGGTCTCTAGAATTTTTGCAATATTCTAGAAAATAGAAAAGGTAAAATGACACTATTTACTATGGGCCGAAACTGGACAGAGTCGAGACGGCCCAGTGGGGAAACCAGCCCACGCCAGACACAAACGTCGAAGGCTTATTCTAAGAATACGCTCCACTTATGTAGCGAAACGGCACGTGCGGCGACCTTATTTGAACCTGAAGGGTGGGACCCACCCGTAAGTGAGACACGGAGAGAGGTGAAGCTGGCAAGTGGACCTCGCGGGTCATCTTCCACCTCGAGACAGGAATGAGAAGGCCTCACCGGTGGCGTTCATGGCGGTGGTTCAAGGCGACGAGGTCTCGGGGGCGATCAGGGGGCTCGCGCGCTTGCAGGGGAGGTGGATATCATCGCCGGCGATGACAGAATCGTCGATGGCGCCAAACCCGAGCGGCGGAGCTTTGGCTAGAGGTCGAGCTCCTCGCCCTGGGCTGCAATCGACGGAAGGAGGAGGGGGAACGTGGTCAGTGACACGAAGGGGTTCCGGATTATAGGAGAACAGGGGCATAGGAGGGTTGTACCGTGTGTACTCTGGCGAGTCGAGGCGGCGGAGCCTCGGTCGATCCCTAGCACAGAGAGATCCAGGGGCTCTTCGGGCGGTGCAGGGGCTAGATTGAGAGGAGGAGGGAGCGATAGGGAAGAAAGGAAGGTTAGGGGTGGCCTTTATAGGCGAGGCCACGGTGCACCGTGAGCGGAGATCATGGGTGTCTGCATGGACGGCCATGGTGGACACGGGAGGAGGAATGGGAGGCTTAGGGGCGTTTGTGGGAGTGGTCCACGACGCCAGGAAGCGTGAGGGAGGAACTAGGGGGACAGGAGGGCACGCATGTGAGCTCACTCACTGGATCTCTCGGGTGGCATGGTGCGCGTGCGAGGGGAGGTTGACGGAGGGAGAGAGAGGAGAGGGACAGATGCTTAGCATGATGCAGACGCTAAGGGGCTTCGACACGCGTGCTTGGGTGACTCGAGGGGGTCGGCAACTTCGGGATGGGGGGCGGCTACAGCGCGGGAGCGCACTGTAGCGCGCTCCAGAGCACGACTTTGGTCGGCGTTGGCATAAACATTGGGCACAGCCGTGTCCACTTGTGTTTTGGAGTACCTAGGAGGTGCCAACAAGGTGTCTGTGGCCAGGGTTGCTCTCGAGGTTCCTTATGAGAGAAGGAAAGTAGAGAAAGGGGGAAACTTGTTGTCCAGGGAGGGTAATTGGTGTTTTACCCCACTCAATGATAAAGCCATGACTTCAAATTGTTACTAGAGATAGTAGGTGACTAGGAAGAGTGATGGTAAAAAGTTGAGCTCAAGGAGAAGAGTAAAATGGGTCAAAGTTATGAGTACCAGATTCTACCAGAAGGTGTTTGATCAAGATTAGAGCTAGCTACATGATTCTCCTTTGATGCGGTCGTCGATAGAAAAACAATGATGCAAATAATTTCTCAATCTTTCAAGATACGGTGTCACCTGAAATAATATAGCGCTCGCGATCTTGTAGATGCAATCACCATAGAAACAACACGCACACCCGATCGCGGAAGTACATGGATGATCTTCAGCAGATCAGTGGAAATTGAAATTCTAGAATCAATCTCACACCAAAATCATACATCCTCAATAGCTATTCAACAAATATCAAACGGCGGCTTGAAGATACCCCGAGGTACCGATCTATTCATCTCTGGAAAATAACCTAAAAAAAGCCACCCCGTACACGGCCGAAGTCGGCCTTTTATATATGCGAGGAAAACGATCAGGCAAAACCGACTTAAACAAGAAAATTACTTCACGGACTCTCTCTCCTACGTTCCTAATCACATCTTAACTAATTTAATTATCCGGCACGTTGATCACAAAAGACAAAACAGAGTAGTACTATTGAGAAGTAAACAAACTAGTACTACTAGAAGGAAAACGTATGCATCCTTGAGTCCTTAATAGGAGTAGATTTAGACTTTGAGACTGACGTCAAAATAATTTGACTTGCATCTTTCCCTTTGTATCATGATTGCATGGGGTTCGGAATGTAGCTTCACTTCCTTCTGTTGTACAATTTGAAACGTCATTCTGCCAATTTGTAATACATGTATCTCGGGAGCCGAGCGCATCACGGCAAGACTTTGTTTATGTATTGAATCGATAGTAATAATTATATTTCTTTTTCCAGTGCGTTTAGCGGGTACGACATACTTCTCCGGCAATAAAACATTTTTCTCCATAGGCAGTGTCACATCATCCTTCCTTCCTTGAAAGAAAACCTTCCTCGGTTTTGATCTATACCTTGCTGATTTTTTTCTTGAACACTTCAATGATACACATTAGATTTCGTAATATATTCCGCATCAAAGAAAACCTTCCTCGGTTTCGTTGATTGAAACATTCATGCTTCATGTGTCCACGTCCTTCACACTTGCGGCAAATAATATTACGATGATGAGATGAAGTCACATTAGATGAAACCTAAGAAACCTCCTTTGATGCAGCCACCACTTTGCTTTGTTCAATGCTTCCCGACTTATAAGAAGTAGCCGGTTTAGCACTACGCCCACCATCAATAGGAGAAGAACTATGTCCCCCAATGTTGTAAGTTGGACGAATCTTTGAAGCTTGCTTCTCCAATACCCAACATTCAGCATGCTCCGCTTGATGAAGTAACTCACGAATATCATTATATTGCATTAAATCAACATGTTCACGAATCTTTTCTCCTAAACCCTCAAAGAAACGTACCATGGTTGCCTTCGCAGACTCGCGTACAGCTGTGCGGAGAATCAAAACTTGCATCTCTTTGAAGTACTCATCAATTGATTTTGTACCTTGCACTAGACGACGTAGTCTACTATGTAGCTGGCGGGTGTAATAAGCAGGCACAAAATGTTCCCTCATGATTCTCTTCATCTCAGCCCATGTAGCCGGTCACTAGTGAGTATGGTTCTTATTATCCCACCATACAAGAGCATACTCTGTAAATTCCATTGATGCAACACGAACCTTCTTTTCTTCGGAGTAGTTGTGACCATCAAAAATCTGATTTACGCGCATCTCCCACTCCAAATACTTCTCCGGGTCAGAACAACATCCCGAGAATTCAGGTATGGTTATCTTGATTCAACCTAAACCATCTTCCTCCTGGGCACCATTGCCACCATGGTCGTGGCGCCGTCCAACATGTTTGTGAGCGTCCGCCTCAAGCCTTGGTCGGTGAGGTAAGCCTCCACATGCATCGGAGTCCCTAGAAAAATCACCATCACCATTGTTGTGATGGTCACGACGTCGTTGTCGTGAGCGGGACTGTCGGGGTGCCACATCTGTTGTCTAAAGGCGCTGAACTACTGCAGTGAGACGATTAAGACAATCGGTCACCATGTGTAGACTATCGGTGCGCTGTCGATCGCTCACAGTCAAATGCTCGTTCAACCTATCCTCGAGGCCTACAATATTTGTAGGAAACTCCTCAACCCTTGTTCGAAGTTTCTTGTTAGCTCCCTTGATGGACATCAGATGGATACGCAAATCATCACTTATCTCCAGATCCTCCGGAAGTTCATCATCCTCCTCATGATCAGATTTCTCATGCTGCGAGTTCACCATCTTTCAAACAATTGAATCAAATAACAGAAAACAATTGTACCATAATCAATCTTGCTCTGAATACCACTTGATATGACCGTTGACAGAAAAACAATGGCGTGAATAATTTCCCAATCTTTCACGGTACGGTGTCACCTGAAACGATGTAGCGCTCGCGATCTTATAGATGCAATCACCACAGAAACAACACGGACACCCGATCGCGGAAGTACGTGGATGATCTTCAGCACATCAGCGAAAATTGAAATTCGAGAATCAATCTCACACCAAAATCACACAGCCTCAATAGCTATTCAACAAATATCAAACGGCGGCTCGAAGATACCCCGAGTTACCGATCTATTCATCTCTGGAAAATAACCTAAACAAAAGCTACCCCGTACACGGCCGAAGCCGGCCTTTTATATAGGCAAGGAAAACGATCAGACAAAACCGACTTATACAAGAAAAGTACTACATGGACTCTCTCTCCTACCTTCCTAATCACATCTTAACTAATTTAATTATCCGGCACGTTGATCACAAAAGACAAAACAGACTTGTAATATTGAGAAGTAAACGAACTAGTACTACTGAGAAGGAAAACGTATGCATCCTTGAGTCCTTAATAGGAGTAGATTTAGACTTTGAGACTAACGTCAACATAATTTCACTTGCATCTTTCCCTCTGTATCATGATTGCATGGCGTTCGGAACGTGGGCTTCACTTCCTTCTGATGTACGATTTGAAGCGTCATTGTGCCAATTTGTAATACTTGTATCTCCGGAGCTGAGCGCATCACGGTCAGACTTTGTTTATTTATTGAATCGACAATAACAATTTGATTTCTTTTCCTAGTGCGTTTAGCTGGTATGACGTCGGGCCTCTCGGACTGGGGGTGGCCAGGCCCGTCTGCCTGCGGCCCAAGACGCGAAGATTGCCTCGAACACTAAGCGGCCCCACCCGCGGGCTTCATGGACCTAGGTCTCACGAGAGACAGGACCTCGTGAGGCGCGAGGCGGCGTCACAACCAAGCACTTCACGGGGCCTCCCCGCGAGGCTGCCCACGGTGCCCTTCGGAGGCTGGTCTGTCTAGAGCTGACCGGGCAGGGGCCCGCAACCCTGTGCCTGCATGTGGGTGATGTGCGCCGTGCCAAACGGTGCCAGTAGCCGTGCCAGCGGGCACGGACAGAGAGGATTTCCTCTTTGGTGATGGAGGAGAGACACCAGCTCGCGGGTTCCGAAAGCATCCCCCAAAGGTTGCCGTTCTGGTGCAAGAAGACCAAGACCGAGGGCTCGGCAGGACGGAGGTCATCCTCGAGCCCACTGCCACATCACGGCAAAGAACTTTAGCAGGCGAAAACCGCCTTTTGTCATGATAAGTTGTAACCTTGTCCCCTTTCAAACGGGCCGTTGTGGCAACCCTTCCCGCCTGATATTTTTGGGGGAAGAAGTCCGGGGCCAATATAAGGGGGGAACCAGCCCCCGTAGACAGAGAGACCTCTTTTGGTTGGCAAGAGCACGCCTTGTACTCCTCTTCCTCCTCAAGCAATCCACAAAGAAGCAGTAGGGTTTTCCACCGCAAGGTGGCCCGAACCTGGGTAAACTCTGTGTGTCCTTGTTCATCTTTCTTAGCTCAAGCCGCCGAAGAGTCGCCGTGTGGTTGCGAACTAGAGTGTGACGCCCCCAATTTGACCGTACGCTAATCATACACGCAGACGCGTACGACCAAGATTAGGGACTCACTAATCAATATCACAACACAACTTTAGGCACAAATTCAAACATAAATCATCATATTACAAACCAGGGATCGCGAGGACCCGAATACATAAGTCATACACACAAATGATATCTGAGTACAGACATAGTTAGTCACGGGTGCCATAAGATGGCTAGCACAAACAGGGGATACAGATCGAAAAGGCGCAGGCCTCCTGCCTGGGAGCCTCCTAACTACTCCTGGTCGGCTGGCTCGATCCAGAAGTAAGTACCATCGGGACCCTCCTGGTAGTAAGCTCCGGCGGTGGCATCTGGCTCCTGGGCTCCATCGTCTGATGTATCAACAATAGGGTATGGGGGAAAATAATAGCAAAGCAACTGTGAGTACTCATCCAAAGTACTCGCAAGACTGACATCAGAACTACGCTAAACATGCAATGGTATCAAATGAGAAGGCTGTATTTGTGGACTGTATTGCAGAAATGCCAGAGGAGAGAGAAAGGCCTAGCCTATCGAAGACTAGCATCTTCAAGCAGTCTTGCAGCATCAGAAGAGAGTAGATAGTAGTAGCATACATGTTGTCATACAGTAGCAATGCTCTGAGATCCTTTCTCGACACCCTGCGAGAAAGCGATCCCGAGAGCAGTATTAACAGTTTATCATGTATCATCATCTCTTTATAGTTGTCATGGATCCGGGCACAACTCCAAGCGTCCTGTTACCGTGGACACGGCTATTCGAATAGATATCTTCCCTGCAGGGGTGCACTACTTTTACCCAACACGCTCGATTACCTCCGGCCGGATACACTTGCTGGGTAATACCCGGCCTCGGGTGATCGACACAACGCAGCCCGACCTAGAGCTCAGCAGAGAGGCCAACACGCCGGTCTAAATCCTAAGTGCGCAGGGGTCTTGGGCCCATCACCCATTGCACTCCTGCACGTTGCGTGGCTGGCCGGAGAAACAGGCGCGACACTGGACAACCCAGTGACGTAACCAGCCCAATCCCGGCGATCAGCCCGCAAAGTAACCTGTGACGTCTGAAGAGCTTTCGGCTGATACTACGCTGCAGAGGGCCCCATTAAACCATTATCCCACATGGTGGTAGTGCGAAATGGGCACGACGACCCACTCAGATCAAATACCCAGTTCCGTTAGGCGTATTTAGTATCGCGCGGGTGCTCTTGGAGCCGACCCGTCTTTAATGATATTCGCTCGCGGGCACCCTTGGGGCCAGCCCGACTTTACATTTCCCCGCGGGTACCTCTCGAGGTGGACCCGCCTGTAACAAAGGTCAAAGTAACCGTGTGTCCAAGTAACGAGGAGGAATCCGTGGAATCACCCTCGATGGATTCCCACTCGAGGAGTTGCGCGACGGTAGCTTAGCGGAGGTGATGTAAGAGGAATCACCCTCGATAACACACATCCGGGAAGCTATTCTACAGAGGCACCATCGAAAGTGAGCTAAGAGGTATCACCCTCGGCACTCGATGCCAGCTCTGCAGTGTCGAGCAATTTAGGGGGTGTGCGGTGATGTGCTGTTCTCAGCCCGTCGATCATTCGAACGGGGCATAGGTACTAAAGCGGAGCAACTACAGCAAGGGAGAGGGGCCACAGATGGTTTTCCATCCAACCTATACTAAGCAGTTTGGATAATAAGGCAGGTATCAATAGCAGTTATCAAAAACAGACTATGCATCAGAAATAGGATAAAACAGTAGCAGCGGCCATTTCAAATGCAAGCAGGAGGGAGAAAGGAATGGGTGATATAGGCATGCGTCAAGGGGGTTTGCTTGCCTGGAAGCTCTGCTGAGAGGGGCTGGTCGTCTGACGGCTGGTCGTCGGGGGTGTAGTCGAACTCTGCTGGGATGGCGTCGGTCTCGGCGTCTATCGAGAGAGAAGGAGGGGGAAGAAACAATAAATATAAAGCAAACAAATGCAATCACTGATGCATGACATGCCTAAAAGATATGCAAATGTGCTTTACTGTCTAACTAAACGATTTAGTTAATTTAGGAATTTATCTGGATTTATTTTATTAAAGTGGTGCACTATTCATCTATCGAAAACAGTCAAAAAGTTCCATGTTCAGCTAGCTAGGAGTGTTGGACAGGTGTTTTGTTCACATATTCAGAATCTTCATATTTTTCTAATCATTTTACATATATAAATTATTTTCATCTGACTTACGGTTTAAAAGATATGATTTTCTAAAGTTTTATTAATTTTCTGGAATTATTTTAATTATTTAATTCAACATTATCCGAAACAGTGTTGGGATGACGTCAGCATGACATCATCATTGCATCAGCAGTCAACAGTGGGGTTGACCAGGTCACACCTGACAGTGGGTCCCACACGTCATAGGCTCATTTTAATTAACAGGGTTAAATTATCCTAATTAACTAGTGGGCCCGCCCTGTCAGTGACTGATTAAACTAATTTAATTATTTTTAATTAATTCTAACCACCTAATTAACTAACTGACAGTGGGACCCATATGTCATAGACACAGAGGGGGGAGGCCCCACATGTCAGTGGCTCAGCTGACCCAGTCAGCGGCGCTGACTGGTCAACGGGCCCACGGCCCCACCAGTCAGGGTCACTGGCAGGTGGGCTAGGGCCAGCCACGTCGGACGGCGGCCGCGGCTTCGCCGGAATCCCGCCGGAGAAGCTCCGGCGAGCTCCCGAAACGGTAGCGCGGCGCGGGTTTCGCATAGAGGAGGCCATTTGCGACGCGGCCGGGCTCATTCGAACGGGCGTTCAACGCCGCGTCGAATGGTGGCGGTGGGAGCGGCTGAGGTGGCCGGTAGCGAGCGGCAGAAGCTCGCCGGCGGCGAGGCCCTTCGGGCGTGCGACGGGAACGGGGTTGCGGGGCGCAAACGAGCGAGGCGATGCGCTGGGGAGGACCTACGCGACGCGGCGAGTGCAACGGTGGCACGCACGGGACCAAATGGTCGCCGTAGCTACGCCGGCGACGAGCTACGCGGCGGCGGGCTTCGGGCGCACGGTGAATCGGGTGCTACGGCGACTAATCGAGGCCGGAAGAGGGAGAGGAAGGAGCAGGAGCTCACCGGGAAGGCACATGTAGGCCCAGCGGTGGCTTAGGAGCAGCAGGGCGGTCGGAGACGGCGAAGTTCGTCGGCGGCCGAGAAGAGGAAGAAGAGCTCGTGGCGCTCAATGTAGGGGCTCCCGAGCTCTGGCGCGTTGTCGAGGGGGACGGGGAGGTCACGGCGGTGCTTGTGAGCGTCTCAGCGGGGCTCGAGGTCGTCGGTGGCCGCGGAGTCGAGCGCGGCAGCGATGGCGACGTTGCGGGAGAGGTGGGGATCGAGAGGGAGGAAGCGTGCGGGGGGGGCGACTGAGGGGGCTAGGGTTCGGGGCGGTCGAGAGGGGCACGGGTGAGGCCTTAACGGCGTCGGGGACGGCGCGGATGGCCGGCGCGTGGCGAGACGACGACGCTGTCGCGCGCGCCAGGCGACAGCGCGACGAAGACGATGATGGCGCTGGTGGGCTGGGCCGGCTACTGTGCACTTGCAGCCCAAGTGCACAGTAGACCATTGCCCCTTTTCTTTTTCTTTTCTATTTGTTTTCTTTTCCACTGTTTTGCAAATTGTTTTAGCACTAAATGAATTTTAATAAATGTGTGACTTGGCTCAAATATTACAGTGCATTATTCTCAACCACCAAAAATTGGTTTGGGTAGAACATGATTTCATTTGTAATTCTTATAAAATAAAATGATATTAAATGTTGCTGCTAGCTACTGTTTGAGGTTTATGGAGTCACTTAGGCATTTTTAGTAATGTTGTTTTACTGATCATAATTAGTTATGAATTATTTCCTATTTAATGAACATTTTAGTTTCTGGTTTTGAACAACTTTTATTTTCACTTTAGGTTTGAATTGCAAGTTTAAATTGGAATTTGAAATGAGATACGATGCAATGATGCTCAAGCATGGTTAATCATAATGACATGGCACTATCAAAGGGGTGATTACTGTAGCTATTACATGGGGGCGTTACAATTCTCCTCCTCTAACAAGAATTCTCGTCCCGAGAATTAAGAGGAAGACTGAAAGAAAGTAGGGTATCCTTTACGAAGACGGTCCTCGCGTTCCCAAGTGGCCTCATCCTCAGAATGATTTGACCACTGAACCTTGAGGAACTTGATCGACTTTCGACGAGTCCGACGTTCAGTTTGATCTAGAACGCGGATCGGATATTCTGGATAAGACAGATCTTCTCGAAATTCAAGTACATCATGATCCACAGCTCGGATAGGATCCTTAAAATAGCGACGAAGTTGCGACACATGAAAGACATCATGCACTTGAGAAAGGTTTGGCGGCAATTCCAATTGATATGCCACTTCTCCTCGACGAGCGAGAATGCGAAACGGGCCAATATAGCGAGGAGCTAACTTGCCCTTGATTCCGAACCGATGAGTGCCCTTCATCGGAGTGACACGAAGGTAAGCTTGCTCACCAGGCTGATAGACCATTACCTTGTGCTTTCGGTCATAGTTGCTCTTCTGACGAGACTGAGCAGTTTTCAGATGTTCACGGACAATGCGGACTTGTTCTTCAGCTTGTTGAATAATGTCCGGTCCAACGAGTGAACGTTCCCCAGTTTCTGACCAATTCAGAGGGGTTCGACACTTACGTCCATAGAGAACTTCAAATGGTGCCATCTTCAGACTAGCTTGATAGCCATTGTTGTAAGAGAATTCGGCATATGGGAGAGATTCTTCCCATTTTTTACCGAATGAGATGACGCAAGCTCGAAGCATATCTTCAAGCACTTGGTTAACTCTTTCGACTTGACCCTGAGACTGAGGGTGATAAGCAGTGCTAAAAGACAGATGAGTTCCCATGGCTTCTTGGAAACTACTCCAAAACCTAGAAGTAAAGAGGCTGCCACGATCTGAACTGATCTCCAATGGAACACCGTGGAGTGACACAATTCTGGAAACATACAAGTCTGCTAACTGACTAGCAGTGATTGTCTCCTTGACAGGCAGAAAGTGAGCAACCTTTGAGAATCGGTCGATGACGACAATGATAGCATCATGACCCTTCTGCGATCTGGGAAAACCAGTAATGAAGTCCATTTGGACTTTGTCCCATTTCCATTCCGGAATTTCAAGGGGTTGCAGAGTTCCAGCAGGCCTTTGATGTTCTGCTTTGATGCGACGGCAAACGTCACACTCAGCAACATACTTAGCAATATCATGTTTCATATCGGGCCACCAGTACCGCTGACGAATGTCTTGGTACATTTTGGTACTACCAGGGTGAATAGACAAGGGCGTGTCATGTGCTTCTTTCATGACATCCGAACGAGAGTCCAGATTATGCTTTCTGGGGACCACTAGGCGGCCTTTGAAGAAAAAAGCACCATCCTCACCAACATGGTAGAAAGAAGGATTACCCTTGGAGAGGTACTTCTTAATCTTCTCAACTTCAGAGTCATAATTCTGTCTGGTCTTGATGTTGCGCTCGAGGTCTGGCTCAACCTCCAGGGTATTGAGATAACCCTGAGGAACAATGTGAAGGTTCAATTTGCGAAACTCTTCATAAAGCATAGGTTGTGCTTCCTGAACCATGAGGTTGTTGCAATAAGCCTTGCGGCTCAAAGCATCGTCCATTACATTAGCCTTGCCAGGGGTGTAGGAGATATTCATATCATAATCGGCTACTGTCTCAAGCCATCTTTGTTGACGAAGGTTCAAGTCTGGCTGGGTATACAGATACTTCAAACTCTTATGATCCGTGTATATCTCGCAACGATTACCGAGGAGGTAATGTCGCCATAGCTTCAGAGCATAAATAACTGCAGCAAGCTCGAGATCATGTACCGGATAATTTTCCTCGTGAGGACGCAATTGACGAGAGCCATAAGCAACTACTCTGCGTTCTTGCATTAGGACACAGCCTAATCCTTGACGAGACGCATCACAGTAAATCTCGAAGTCCTTTTGAGAATCCGGGGGTGCTAACACTGGGGCAGATGTCAACTTATCTTTAAGCATCTGAAAGCTTTCTTGACATTTTTTTGTCCATTCAAATTTAACACCTTTGTGGAGCAGGTCAGTTAATGGCTTTGCAATCCTCGAGAAGTTCTCAACGAATCGGCGGCAATAACTAGCGAGTCCCAGAAAACTCCTGACTTGCTTGACGTTCTTCGGAGGAGTCCAGTCAAGAATAGCCTGAACTCGCTCGGGGTTAACGGCAATGCCATCTTTGGAAATCACGTGACCAAGATAAGTCACCTCGGATAACCAAAATTCACACTTAGAGTACTTGGCATATAACTGGTGTTCTCGTAACTTCTCCAATACAAGCCGAAGATGTTTGGCGTGTTCTTCTTCATTCTTGGAATATATCAGGATATCATCCAAGTAGACCACGACGAACCTGTCGAGGTAGTCCATGAAGATATAATTCATCAATCGGGAGAAGGTTGCTGGAGCATTAGTTAATCCGAAGGACATAACAGTGTACTCGTATGATCCATAGCGAGTAACGAAAGCAGTCTTCGGAATATCCTCCTTTCGAACTCGGATCTGATGATAACCCAACCTCAAATCAAGTTTCGAGAACACAGAGGATCCAGCAAGCTGATCATAAAGATCGTTAATCCGGGGCAGTGGATATTTGTTCTGGATTGTGGCTTGGTTAATGGGCCGATAGTCCTGGACCAATCGGTTAGTTCCATCCTTCTTCTTAACAAAGAGAGAAGGTGCTCCCCAAGCAGAGGAACTGGGGCGGATGAAACCCTTTTTCAGTGACTTGTCGATTTCTTCCTTAAGCTCGAGAAGTTCATGCAGAGGCATCTTATAAGGACGCTTCGCAATAGGGGTAGTGCCAGGCTTCAAGTCGATGACGAACTCGACGGCTCTAACCGGGGGTATTCCTGGAAGTTCCTCCGGAAAGACGTCCGGAAAGTCACGGACGACCGGAACGTTCTCAATCCCTTCCAGAGGTGAGGCGTTCAAAGCATTCAGAGCATATATCTGAGCTTCGGCATTCCGGGTAATCCGGGCGGTGTAGATCACTATCTCATCTGAGGGGTGCAAGAGTTGGACAACTTTAGTGGCACAATTGATGTTAGCAATATGAGCTTTCAACCAATCCATTCCCAAAATGAGGTCTATGGTGGAAGACTTCAGGATAATGGGTGAAACAAGGAATTCCAACCCTTCAATTTCAACAGGGACATTGTGTGCCATCACAGAGGTTTGACACTGACCTCCAGGGGTACGGACGACCATTTGTAGGTTCATTTTATCAAACGCAATGTCATGTGATAATGCAAATGCTTCAGGCATGAATGAATGCGATGCTCCTGAATCAAATAAAACAGAAGCGGGTACTGAATTAACGAGAAGGGTACCCATCACAGTATCAGGTTGATCTTGGACTTCTTCGATATCAATGTTGTAAGCATGTCCACGACCATAAGCAGCAGACCCAGTATTATAGTTGCGGGTCTGATTGTTGCCACGACCATTACCACGGCCATTACGAGGAAAAGCCAGCTGATTGTGATTCTGGCTGCAGTCCTTAGCAAGGTGACCTGGTTTGCGGCACTTGAAGCATAGACCATCTTCAGGACGAAGAGGAGCAACACGCGGTGGAGCAGCTTGAACTCTTGGTTGCCTCGGTGGTGGAGGAGGCAGACGGGGTGCAGCATAATAGGGTCTTGACGCAGGGGCAGCTGGACGGTACACACTGTTGGGAATCCAGATACGACGCTTCTGTGCTGGGCTCGAAGATGAGCCAATGTCACGATAGCGCTTCTGCGACTCCTTGTGCTTGATCTGAGCGGTCTCAACCAGAATAGCCTTGTTCACGAGAGTGGCAAAGTCGGTGACGTCTTGAGCAGCAAGTGCAAGCTCGAGGTCTGGGTGGAGTCCACTACGGAACTTCTCCTGTCTACGAGCATCAGTTGGAATGTCTTCTTCAGCATAGCGGGATGAGTTAAGGAACTCCCGCTGATAGGCTTCGACGGTCTTGTTGCCCTGAACGAGGTTGCGAAACTCGGTCTTCTTCCGATCTATGATCCCCTGAGGAATATAGCGAGCACGGAAGGCAGTCTGAAACTCATCCCAAGTAACGATTGTCCCAGCAGGCAGTGTACGCTTGTGAGTGGACCACCATTGAGCAGCGGGTCCCTTCAGGAAGTAGGTCGCGAAGGCGACAAGGCTTTCAGGGGCGACATTGGCAGACTCCATCTCAAAGGCGATGTCGCGAAGCCAGTCATCGGCATCCAGTGGCTGTTCAGAATTGCGATAAATAGTGGGGTTGAGGCGCACAAACTCTGACAGTGTTATTGAAGCTGGGTTGTGGTTCTGATTGTTCTGATGCGGAAACTGAGCCATAATATTAGTCATAAACTGACGGTTCAGCTCGAATTGTTGCATCATTGCGGCCATGTAGTCGGGTGGTGGTGGCTGCTCAGGGGCACGACCACGACCACCTGGTCTAACCATCCTGCTAAAATTTCAACAGGGGGTAGTTTAGAAAAAGCACTTGCGAGTGTTTAGCGACAAACATGATGTAACACGACAATGAATGAGTAGTGCATCAATACATAGTAATAGTCAATTACGACATACAGATCCATACACAGAGTCGGTTACATGCGGACAGCATAACGGCGTAAAATTAAGGAAAAAGACATACTAGGCGGCGCGCAGGCACGCGGTGAGGAACTACACAACGAGACATAGCAAAGGCTACATCAACGTCGGGGAAAACCACTGAAACGGGGTAACTGCAAGTGCAAGTGCGGACGATGAATCTCTGTAGCAGAAAAGTCCTGCTCTCCGTGTGCACTCTGATGCAGAACCCGGTCTCGAACTGAAAGAAGTGGTCCACGCGCAGGCCTGTGACCTCCAACAGCAGGCCAATCGATACCTGCCGGCATCTGAGTCCTACGCGAGTAAAGGATATACTCCGGATGTATCCCTGCTCGAACAGCTGGTAGCAACTGTGTCATAGCATCGTAGAGACGTGCTCGAGTGGCAAACAGCTCGACTGTAAGAGCCCGGTTAGTGCGATCCAGAGCCTGAGTGCACTGAATCAACACGTGCGGGTCGTATCGACGACGCTCGTAAGGGGCACAGATAGCTGTGTAGTATCCAGTAGCATATCCAGTAGGCGCATACGGAATGTATCGGAACTCAGAGGCATCCAAGCTACGATGCTCTCCACGGAGTCGTGCAACAGCAGAATAGGCAGCATCATGGACTGCCATCTCAATCGTCACACCAATACCGTGAAAAAGGTGCAACTCGGTGTCTGAGTCATCTCGCTGATCATAGATACGAACATCAGCATGGTACTGCTCCTGGTTGAACTCGCGGTAATCCTCGTAAACCATATACTCGGGGTACCAGCAGTAGCCAAGTCTGGTCAGGAGGGCGATCAGGACAGCTGGAAAACCAGGGGCATCACGAGCCCAAGTGCGAAGCACAAGCTGCGTCGCAGGGCGCGGTGGAAACAGGCGATCCATCTGAAACAGAGGAAATTCAGGATTTGTCAAATGACAATGGGAAGCATAATACAACTTGGAAAGAAAGGTTAAACAGACCAATGGAAAGGAAAATGTGATTATCATATTAATCAGATCAATGATAGGGAAACAAGCACTGATAATCCAGCTCTCCGGGTGGACGAGATTACGAGATCCTAGTGTCGGCGTTAGTAAAATTCATTTAACCCGAAAGGAAGAGAGTTCAGAGTCCCAGAGTATAGAAGAGAAATAAAAGATCCTAATACCACCCAGTTGGCGACGTGGGCCCGTAAGCCACACAGCCATGTTAGTAAAATAGTTTTCGGAAACACTAGACTCAACTACGGCCAAGGAGTTGGATAGGGGCTTCCTACAGGCAGTCGGCTCTGATACCAACTTGTGACGCCCCCAATTTGACCGTACGCTAATCATACACGCAGACGCGTACGACCAAGATTAGGGACTCACTAATCAATATCACAACACAACTTTAGGCACAAATTCAAACATAAATCATCATATTACAAACCAGGGATCGCGAGGACCCGAATACATAAGTCATACACACAAATGATATCTGAGTACAGACATAGTTAATCACGGGTGCCATAAGATGGCTAGCACAAACAGGGGATACAGATCGAAAAGGCGCAGGCCTCCTGCCTGGGAGCCTCCTAACTACTCCTGGTCGGCTGGCTCGATCCAGAAGTAAGTACCATCGGGACCCTCCTGGTAGTAAGCTCCGGCGATGGCATCTGGCTCCTGGGCTCCATCGTCTGATGTATCAACAACAGGGTATGGGGGAAAATAATAGCAAAGCAACCGTGAGTACTCATCCAAAGTACTCGCAAGACTGACATCAGAACTACGCTAAACATGCAATGGTATCAAATGAGAAGGCTGTATTTGTGGACTGTATTGCAGAAATGCCAGAGGAGAGAGAAAGGCCTAGCCTATCGAAGACTAGGATCTTCAAGCAGTCTTGCAGCATCAGAAGAGAGTAGATAGTAGTAGCATACATGTTGTCATACAGTAGCAATGCCCTGAGATCCTTTCTCGACACCCTGCGAGAAAGCGATCCCGAGAGCAGTATTAACAGTTTATCATGTATCATCATCTCTTTATAGTTGTCATGGATCCGGGCACAACTCCAAGCGTCCTGTTACCGTGGACACGGCTATTCGAATAGATATCTTCCCTGCAGGGGTACACTACTGTTACCCAACACGCTCGATTACCTCCGGCCGGATACACTTGCTGGGTAATACCCGGCCTCGGGTGATCGACACAACGCAGCCCGACCTAGAGCTCAGCAGAGAGGCCAACACGCCGGTCTAAATCCTAAGTGTGTAGGGGTCTTGGGCCCATCACCCATTGCACTCCTGCACGTTGGGTGGCTGGCCGGAGAAACAGGCGCAACACTGGACAACCCAGTGACGTAACCAGCCCAATCCCGGCGATCAGCCCGCAAAGTAACCTGTGACGTCTGAAGAGCTTTCGGCTGATACTACGCTGCAGAGGGCCCCATTAAACCATTATCCCACGTGGTGGTAGTGCGAAATGGGCACGACGACCCACTCAGATCAAATACCCAGTTCCGTTAGGCGTATTTAGTATCGCGCGGGTGCTCTTGGAGCCGACCCGTCTTTAATGATATTCGCTCGCGGGCACCCTTGGGGCCAGCCCGACTTTACATTTCCCCACGGGTACCTCTCCAGGTGGACCCGCCTGTAACAAAGGTCAAAGTAACCGTGTGTCCAAGTAACGAGGAGGAATCCGAGGAATCACCCTCGATGGATTCCCACTCGAGGAGTTGCGCGACGGTAGCTTAGCAGAGGTGATGTAAGAGGAATCACCCTCGATAACACACATCCGGGAAGCTATTCTACAGAGGCACCATCGAAAGTGAGCTAAGAGGTATCACCCTCGGCACTCGATGCCAGCTCTGCAGTGTCGAGCAATTTAGGGAGTGTGCGGTGATGTGCTGTTCTCAGCCCGTCGATCATTCGAACGGGGGACAGATACTAAAGCGGAGCACCTACAGCAAGGGAGAGGGGCCACAGATGGTTTTCCATCCAACCTATACTAAGCAGTTTGGATAATAAGGCAGGTATCAATAGCAGTTATCAAAAACAGACTATGCATCAGAAATAGGATAAAACAGTAGCAGCGGCCATTTCAAATGCAAGCAGGAGGGAGAAAGGAATGGGTGATATAGGCATGCGTCAAGGGGGTTTGCTTGCCTGGAAGCTCTGCTGAGAGGGGCTGGTCGTCTGACGGCTGGTCGTCGGGGGTGTAGTCGAACTCTGCTGGGACGGCGTCGGTCTCGGCATCTATCGAGAGAGAAGGAGGGGGAAGAAACAATAAATAGAAAGCAACCAAATGCAATCACTGATGCATGACATGCCTAAAAGATATGCAAATGTGCTTTACTGTCTAACTAAACGATTTAGTTAATTTAGGAATTTATCTGGATTTATTTTATTAAAGTGGTGCACTATTCATCTATCGAAAACAGTCAAAAAGTTCCATGTTCAGCTAGCTAGGAGTGTTGGACAGGTGTTTTGTTCACATATTCAGAATCTTCATATTTTTCTGATCATTTTACATATATAAATTATTTTCATCTGACTTACGGTTTAAAAGATATGATTTTCTAAAGTTTTATTAATTTTCTGGAATTATTTTAATTATTTAATTCAACATTATCCGAAACAGTGTTGGGATGACGTCAGCATGACATCAGCATTGCATCAGCAGTCAACAGTGGGGTTGACCAGGTCACACCTGACAGTGGGTCCCACACGTCATAGGCTCATTTTAATTAACAGGGTTAAATTATCCTAATTAACTAGTGGGCCCGCCCTGTCAGTGACTGATTAAACTAATTTAATTATTTTTAATTAATTCTAACCACCTAATTAACTAACTGACAGTGGGACCCATATGTCATAGACACAGAGGGGGGAGGCCCCACATGTCAGTGGCTCAGCTGACCCAGTCAGCGGCGCTGACTGGTCAACGGGCCCATGGCCCCACCAGTCAGGGTCACTGGCAGGTGGGCCAGGGCCAGCCACGTCGGACGGTGGCCGCGGCTTCGCCGGAATCCCGCCGGAGAAGCTCCGGCGAGCTCCCGAAACGGTAGCGCGGCGCGGGTTTCGCGTAGAGGAGGCCATTTGCGACGCGGCCGGGCTCATTCGAACGGGCGTTCAACGCCGCGTCGAATGGTGGCGGTGGGAGCGGCTGAGGTGGCCGGTAGCGAGCGGCAAAAGCTCGCCGGCGGCGAGGCCCTTCGGGCGTGCGACGGGAACGGGGTTGCGGGGCGCAAACGAGCGAGGCGATGCGCTGGGGAGGACCTACGCGACGCGGCGAGTGCAACGGTGGCACGCACGGGACCAAATGGTCGCCGTAGCTACGCCGGCGACGAGCTACGCGGCGGCGGGCTTCGGGCGCACGGTGAATCGGGTGCTACGGCGACTAATCGAGGCCGGAAGAGGGAGAGGAAGGAGCAGGAGCTCACCGGGAAGGCACATGTAGGCCCAGCGGTGGCTTAGGAGCAGCAGGGCGGTCGGAGACGGCGAAGTTCGTCGGCGGCCGAGAAGAGGAAGAAGAGCTCGTGGCGCTCAATGTAGGGGCTCCCGAGCTCTGGCGCGTTGTCGAGGGGGACGGGGAGGTCACGGCGGTGCTTGTGAGCGTCTCAGCGGGGCTCGAGGTCGTCGGTGGCCGCGGAGTCGAGCGCGGCAGCGATGGCGACGTTGCGGGAGAGGTGGGGATCGAGAGGGAGGAAGCGTGCGGGGGGGGCGACTGAGGGGGCTAGGGTTCGGGGCGGTCGAGAGGGGCACGGGTGAGGCCTTAACGGCGTCGGGGACGGCGCGGATGGCCGGCGCGTGGCGAGACGACGACGCTGTCGCGCGCGCCAGGCGACAGCGCGACGAAGACGATGATGGCGCTGGTGGGCTGGGCCGGCTACTGTGCACTTGCAGCCCAAGTGCACAGTAGACCATTGCCCCTTTTCTTTTTCTTTTCTATTTCTTTTCTTTTCCACTATTTTGCAAATTGTTTTAGCACTAAATGAATTTTAATAAATGTGTGACTTGGCTCAAATATTACAGTGCATTATTCTCAACCACCAAAAATTGGTTTGGGTAGAACATGATTTCATTTGTAATTCTTATAAAATAAAATGATATTAAATGTTGCTGCTAGCTACTGTTTAAGGTTGATGGAGTCACTTAGGCATTTTTAGTAATGTTGTTTTACTGATCATAATTAGTTATGAATTATTTCCTATTTAATGAACATTTTAGTTTCTGGTTTTGAACAACTTTTATTTTCACTTTAGGTTTGAATTGCAAGTTTAAATTGGAATTTGAAATGAGATACGATGCAATGATGCTCAAGCATGGTTAATCATAATGACATGGCACTATCAAAGGGGTGATTACTGTAGCTATTACATGGGGGCGTTACATAGAGTAGGGTAGTAGAGCGAGCGCACCCCGGTGTTCGAACCTTCTTGGGTCTGCGGAGCCCCGATTCCGACATTTGGCACGCCAGGTAGGGGCGCGCCGTAGCTCTCCAGCTCCGTTTCGTCTCCACCCGCGCCGAGACGATGGTTGACACCCGCCGCGCACACTCCGGGCGCTCAGCGCCGAGCGAGCGCCACTGCCCCACCATGCCACGGACGAAGCCATCGACGGCCGCGACGCTCGTGAGCGGCGGGACCGCTCACGGCCCCCTCCGCGGGGGATCAGCGTTCACGTGGGACACCTGAACGCGCAGGATGCATTACTCATGACGAGCGAGTTGCTCCGGCACCGCCCGACGGACGGAGGTCACGACGCCTGGGCGGACCACATCGCCGAGCTCGTCACCGTCGCCAGGAGGGCTTTGGCGCCCTACCGCCCGCTCCGGGCTCCGGCGCCGGAAGGAGGAAGTGTGGGCGGCGGGCCTTCCCTGCCGCCGGGCAGCGACCTGGTCGGGCCTCAGCCCGAAGGGCCCGAACAGGGCCCGCCTCACGCCGTCCTCCTCCTCCTTCGAGTCCCAGTGACTGGCTGTGGCCAGCAGGCCAGCCCTGGCGGCGATGCACCCGGGGAAGGCGGCGGAATGTTCTGCGTTCGCCACAACGTACACACCCACAACACGGGAGACTGTCGGGCGTTCGGGCCGTCCCGCAGAGAGCGCAACGGCCGACGTCAGGGCCGCAGCATCCGCGAAGCCGGCCGCGGGGATGGCAGCGGTGGCAGCAGGAGGGACAACCGCAACAACAACCCTAACCAAGACCGACGTGAGCAGCCTCGTGGCGACGACGGGCACGGTCGGCCTCGGGAGGACGCCCGGCAAGGACGGCCCCACGCAGTCCACCCCCAGGACGTCGCGGCCTTGCCGCCGCGGCCGCCGTCGTCCGAGGAGAAGAGCATCGGCTCATCTGACAGAGGGTTTGGGGAAGACCAGGAGCCCCGCGTGGCTTGCATCCTCGGTGGAGCCCAAGGCATCTCGTCAAACCATTGGCTCGGACAGCTCCACCGCGCGACGAGCGACTCTCTCCAGGGGCCGGAAGCCACACGGCCCCTCCGGGGGTCCCAGTATCCCGTCTCCTTCGACTCCAGGGACGGCCCCAAGTCCATGGCCGCCGCGGGCACGCTCCCCCTGCTATGCACACCCATCATCTGCAACGTCTTCGTCCCCAAAACCCTCGTTAACGGGGGCGCCGGCCTCAATGTGCTCTCCGTGGAGACCTTCGAGACCCTCCGGGTGCTCTACCATGAGCAGGCGCCCACCAAGCCATTCCACGGCGCTGCCGGTGGTTCCGTCATCCCCATGGGGCAGGTCCGCCCCCGTCACCTTCGGCACGCGCGACAATTACCACACCGAGCTCATCGAATTCGACGTAGCGCGCATCAGCCTCCCGTACAACGCTATCCTGGGGTACCCGGACCTGGCCAAGTTCATGGCAGTGGCTCACCAAGGTTACAACATCCTCAAGATGCCGAGCCCCAGCGGCGTCATCACCATCACCTGCGACGAGACGGACACGGTCCGTTCCCTCGAGCAGGCCTACAAGGCAGTCACGGCCAGGCGCCCCCACGACGAGGGGGGAGCTGGGCTTGGCGCGGCCATGCTCTCGAGGAACAAGGGACATCTGTCAACCCCTGACCTCGCCAAGGTGAAGAAGGTGGCGCTCGACACCAACGACGCAAGCCCCGTGCCTCTTGCCGATGTCGGCATCACCTCGGCATACGAAGGCGCGCCCGGCGCCTTCCCCAGGCTGGGCTCGGGGGCTTCCGTCCGGGAAGCGTCTTGCTCGGCTAGGAAGGCGGTTCGGGCACTAGCTGGAAGTTCGCCTCCTCGAAGCGAGGAGCGTGGCGCCTGGCGCCGGTGTCACGGGGGCTCGTCGACCAAGGGATCAGCAAGCAGCGGAGGGGGCATCTTCAAGAACGCCGTCCAGGGTATGCCGCCGCCCTGAGAGGAGCGGCAGGGAGCGCCCGCATATCGACCTCGCGGGCCTCGATAGGGCAGGCCCCCGGGGCCTCTCCGAACTCTCGCGTCTCACCCATTGACTACACTCGCGTGCCTTTGGGCCCAGTGAGCACTACCCCCCCCCCCCCACCGCAGACAGGTAAGGCTCATGACGGTGCCTTTGGTCTCGTCAAGACCTCGTGGGTCCTCGAAGCCTCAGGAGCCGGCCGCCCCTAAAGTGTGAACCCCCACATCACGCGTTGTCAAATGGCTTGATGCCCTCGCGGCAGTGTTGCCACTAGGTTATTTTTATGGTCTGCTCAAGTCAAGCGACCCCCCGTTCCTTTTGTGTACTACGCATTACCCTGAAGCTGGGACTTCCTCGTATGTAATGAACCAGATTAACCCCTGTCAAGATTATGTCGTTTGTTTCAAGTTTCAAGTCCAGCACCTCGTCCCCACCAGGATCTTCGCCCCTGCGCCGCCCCCTCGACGGTTCCATGGGGGAGGGTTGGACACGGCGTCTGCACCAGGACTTGTCCTCGCAGCGCCGAGAAATCCAAATGACCAAGCTCTGGCTCACAGGCTGGCCCCCCGTGCTAGTCATCTCACCAAGCTCTTTGGTGTCCCGCCCTCCCGGAGGACCGTCACGGGTGGGTAATGGGGGCATGGCTCAGCTCGGGACGGCGGGGTAAAGCCGTCCCTGGACGGGTGCCCCGCCACCCCGGCACAGCACCACAACGATTGCAGGGTGCGCCCCACGCCCAGTTATGGGTCGCGGAGCGCACACCCGTGCCGAAATCTAGGCGTAAGGCCACCCGAAGAATTGAGGAAGGAACTCCTGAGCCTTGTGCCTGGGGTATCCTATCCCTCTTTTAAAATCGCCACCCGTGACACTCTCACGTAAGAATGAATGCGGCTGTATACGCCCCGGAGCCTCCCAGAGGACCGCCCCTCGGCCTCGGTAGGACTCACGCCCACGCCTGGTGGAAGCCCCATGCTCCGCGCTGGTGGATGAAGAACTAAGGAAGGAGCTTATGATCCATGTGCCTGGGGTATCCGACCCCTCTTTTAAATCGCCGCCCGTGACCCTCTAACGTAATAATGAGGTTAGGGTTGTACATGCCCCGGAGCCTCCCGAAGGACCGCCCCTCGGCCTCGGGAGGACTCCCGCCCACGCCCAGTGGAAGCCCCATGTTCCGCACTGGGTGAGACAGTGAACAATCCCCTCGGCGGGGGGCCGTAACAGCCTCAGGACAAACGTCCCCCGCCTCGGGAACCCCCCCCCCCCCCCGCGGCACGCGCCCACCGGCCCCCCTTGAGTCTCACGCGCGCGGGGGCTGGGCACGGTGCATGTGCCTGGGCAAGTCCTAGTGACGCCGGGACCCAAAGGACTGGGTTTTGGCTCGCGGACATGCCCACACGCATGTCACCTCACCAAGGCGCGTGGTGCCTGTATTCCTCACGTGACGCCCAAGTGCAAACTGGTAAGCGCGAGCCGACCTAGAAGCAAATGCTTTCACGCAGGATTTCTCCCCAGGGAGGTTCCCCCAAGAAGCATCGCGCGTCAGGACCCTTCATACCAACGATGACTGAGATGCACCCGAGGGATGAGCCCCGGCAATGAATAGCGTCAGGGCAACCGAGGACAGGGATACAAACCTAGCAAAGGACAAAGATGAGAAACTAATTTTTAACCCAAAACGCGTTCCAATTTAAGGCACGAGGGACATAACCCGACATTTACGCACCCCCACAGGGTCAACATGGTTCATTGCAGGAAAAGAAAAACAACGCAAAAGAGGAGCTGGACTCTCGCAGCGCCGCCTCCGGAGATCCTAACCCTGACGCCGGCGCACCTAGTCGGAGTCCTCCTCCTTGACGCGGGTGCTTGGAGAGTCGTCGGAGTCATCATCGCTCCCACTCCCCCTGGAGGAGGAGCTGCTGCTGCCGCTCTCCATGCAGCAGTCCAGGCCATCGCCGGCCTCCTCTAAGATCTTCATGAAGAGCTTAGAGGCCCTGTCAAATTTGAAGTGGAGGACGTGCCGCTCCCGCAGGTCATGGGCAAGGGCGAATGACTTCCACCCACACATCAAAACACATGAAGCCGAGTGGATTGAACTCCGTTGCCACACAGAAGGACCCGTTGCAGCATCCGTCCGGTTGCAGCCATAGGTCCGGGGGTGCGCGTCCCTCCATCTCCCTCGCAAAGGGGTCTGGAAGCCGGAGCCAGGTGTGAGGCCTGCCCTCCACCCTCACGATGAGCTCATGGACCGTGTCGGCGGAGTGGTTCCGCGGCCGGGGCGGTAGGACGGCTGCACCGCCCCGATGGCCTCATCCGTGACCGCCTCGACCACCGTGCTCGTGCCCGCGGGCGGGGCTTCTCCCGGGGCCGCTCGAGCCGACGTGGGCCGCTAGCGAAGGTCGCCCGCGCCCCCGGCGAGGCGCCTCCAGCGCAGCGACGGACGCCCGGTGACGGCCACCGCCCTTGTCTGCCTTGACGCGCCCGCCTCATCCATCACCACCTTCTCCTTCTCGGTAGAGGAGAACTTCCTCATGGGTGCCATCGCTGCTACAGTGGCAAGTGGCGATGGAGACCAAAGATAAGGAGGATGGACTAAGGGACTCCTCCCCTCCCCCTTATAGGCGGCATGGGCTTTACGCCAGCCCTGGGCGGTTACCGAGGCGTCGTGGGGAGTGGAGGGGCCCCATGCCCCATCGTGCGCCACGTGCTGCGAATTCCCAGGCGGTTTGGGCCCGCGCCGCTCTGACCTCCCACCGCCGGATGAGCCGCAACCGCCGCAAGCCCATGGATCGCGATGCCAGGCCTATGGGGACGGGGGCACTAACGAGCCCCGCAAGCCGGATCCCCGCAAGGGTCCCGCCCCCGCGGCTCGTGTCAACGGCCATCGTCAGGGGCCTCTACGACACCTCACGTGAGGCCGCGCCCTGGAGCTATCTTAAGGACCTTTCCTAGGCAGACTCATCAAAAGAGGGGGGCACGAGGCTCGCACTCGATAGACCGCGCTAGCCCAAGCAGGGTTGGCTCTAAGAAGTGGGCCCACGCCCGGAGGCCACCCTTGCGTGCGTCAGGAACGTATCGTCACCTCGCAAAGGCCTCGAGCGATTCCACGCACGGTGCCTGAGCGTAGGGTGGCGGGCACGTGAACTCCCGGGTAGGGCGCCCTGCAGGAGAACTCCCCGAGGAAGGATGGGCGAAGGACAGCAGCCAGGCAATGCGCGGGCTAGGTATTGCAGGCATCAGGGACAGTCGCCCGAGGTCACGTCGCGAGCCAGGAGCCCTTTGGCACGGGGCTCGCAAACCCCATCAGCAATGCAAGGGTCACCGTGGATGGCCCCCAGCCAGCTGGGGCATGGGGGCTGCATAAAAAAAAGGACCCCGCGAGGGGAGCGAGGGCGACTAAAGTACGATATGTGGCTACCAATTTAATCAAAAGTAACTTGCAAATGTCTTTCACCCGCACGGGGCCTGGTGGCCTGTAACATTACAGAGAGAAGCATAAAAACTTAAGCGGAAGAGGCGTCGTCTTCGTCATGGTCGCCGGAGGTCGCGGCGCCGAGGCTCCCGCTCTCCCTAGAAGGCGTGTCCTAGGCGAACCACCCAACCAGCGACTCCACGTACTCGCGCACCTCCTCCCAGAGGGGGCGCTGGAGCACCTCAGGCACCGGGTCCATCACGCTGGAGAGATCGAAAGTGGGATCATGGCGGCGCAGGTTGGAGAAGACGTGCGTCAACGCGCAGTCTAGGAGGTCGCGCGCTTTTGACTCAATGTCCTCCTCCACCCTAGACACGCCCGACTCCAGGACATCCACCACCCCCAAGAAGAAGGTGAGGTAGCCGCCATCACCATGCGCACGGGGCAGCTCTGGAACGTCCCTGACGAAGCAACGGAGCGCGTCGCCCGCGCGACTTGCAACGCCCAGGAACTGCTGAGCGCGATACGACTCCATCATGTGCGCCGCGCCGTGTCGTCCTGGGCCAACTTCACGGCATCGGCAGCTTCACCGACCTGGGCCTGCAGCGCCGCTAGCTCTGCCTTGGTGTCCTCCTTGCTTGCGAGGGCACCCTGGAGACGCCTCGACGCCCTACAGCCGAGCTCGGAGCGCGCTCACCTCCCCCCGGAGCCTGTCGGAATGGAGCTGGAGGCGAGTCTCTTGCCGAGCCAGTTCGCCATGATACTCCTCCAAGGCGGCCTCCCGCTCCCGAGCCACCCTCGCGTCGGCGTTAGCGCGGGCCTCCTCGCGCACTGCCACGAGGGTGTCCTCATCGGCAAGGGCCCGGCCTTCCAGAGTCTCGAGGCGCTCGCGCTCCACCTCCTGATTGAAGGCGGTCCGATCGGCCTCCTGCTCGCGGAGGGCCACATCGGCCTCCCGCTCGGTGATGGAAGCCTCCCTGCGGGGCAGCTCTGCTTCACGTTCGGCGCTTGGCGCAGCGTAGGCAGCAGGGCGGGGCCCCCGGCCCCCGCCAAGCCGGGCGCGGGAGCGGAGCCCTCGCCGGCAGGCTCTGCACGGGAGGAGGCACCAGGCGAGGCCTCCCTCCGTCTCTTGGGCGTGGGCGCCCTAGGAATCGCGACACTCAGGCTCGCAGACCAGGATGGAAGTGCAAGAAAGGACCAAGATGGCGGCACACTTACTCATCGTTGGCGGTCTAGCGCCGCCGCATCGGAGCTGGCCCTCAGCGCCGACCTCCATTGCCTCCGGAGGATGAGGGTGGCGCTGAAGGCCCCGCCTGCCTTCTGGCGTTCACAGCATCTTGCCTCGCTACCATGACCAAGAAGAGGGGAGGAAGGTGAAGATTGGGCGAGGAAGCGAAAAGGAAGAAGCGGCAAGGGGAGGAGGCGTGCCAGAGAAGCCGAGGGGCGAGGGTTTTTACACCTACCACGCCTACCAGTTGCCTAGCAAAGGCGCGGTTCCCGGAGCATCGCGGGGTAGTGGAGGTGACGCACGTCTCACCGAACGCCAAGCGTCGCGCCTGGCCTGCAGGCGATGGGGGCCCGCGTCGCTTCGACCTCTCCAACAGGCGGAGTCCTTCAAGCCGCGGGACCGGGGGCTACTGTCGGGCCTCTGGGACTGGGGGCGCCCAGGCTTGTCTGCCTGTGGCCCAAGACGCGAAGATTGCCTCGAACGCTAAGCGGCCCCACCCGTGGGCTTCATGGAGCTGGGTCTCCCGAAAACCAGCACCTCGCGAGGTGCGAGGTGGCGTCACCACCAAGCACTTCACGGGGCCTCCCCGCGAGGCTGCCCACGATGCCCTCCGGAGGCGGGTCTGTCTGGAGCTGACCGGGCAGGGCCCCGCAACCCTGTGCCCGCACGTGGGTGATGCGCGCCGTGCCAAACGGTGCCAGCAGCCATGCCAGCGGGCGCGGACGGAGAGGATTTCCTCGTTGGTGATGGAGGAGAGGCGCCAGCTCGTGGGTTCCCAAAGCATCCCCAAAGGTTGCCGTTTCAGTGGAAGAAGACCAAGACCAAGGGCTCGGCAAGACAGAGGTCATCCCCGAGCCCACTGGCGCGTCCCGGCAAGGAACTTTAGCAGTCAAAGACCGCCTTTTGTCAGGATAAGCTGCAACCCTGTCCCCTTTCAAACAGGCCGTTCTGGCAACCCTTCCCACCTTATATTTTTGGGGGAAGAGGTCTGGGGCTAATATAAGGGGGGAACCAGCCCCCGTAGATAAAAGAGACCTCTTTTGGTTGGCAAGAACACGCCTTGTACTCCTCTTCCTCCTCAAGCAATCCACCAAGCAGGAGTAGGATTTTACACCGCGAGGTGGCCCAAACCAGGGTAAACTCCGTGTATACTTGTTCATCTTCCTTAGATCAAGCCGCCAGAGAATCGCCGTGTGGTTGCGAAGTAGATTAGGGTAGGAGAGCCAGCGCACCCCAGTGTTCGAACCTTCTTGTGTCCGCGGAGCCCCGATTCTGACATATTTCTCCGACAATAAAACATTTGTCTCCATAGGCAGTGTCACATCATTCTTGCCATGAGGTTTAACATGATTGGGGAATGGGATTAAATGGGCAGGTCCACAAATTTGTAGCTCATTTGAAGAAAGAGGCCAATGCAAAAGTTTCAAACCCTAGAAATCAATGGCAACAAATTTGCTTAGATCTAGCTAAGCTATATTGTTCTCCTTGATGCACCACTTGGTGTGGATGCATTATTACGGGGATTTGAACATGTCCACAAAGTTTGAGATCAAATGGACACACTTGGCAATGCAAAGTTGTTCAAATTTGAATCTAGACTGGAAGGGTTTTGGGGAACTTTGATGAACCAAAATAATTAATTTAGATTGATATGAAACTTAGCAAGATCATCAAATGAGGCACAGTTGACTTGTTAGAATTTTCCTGGATTTATTTGACAATATTTCCTATAGAAATATTCCAAATACCTGAATTCAAGAAAGGGTTTTGGAGTATTTTGTCCAATCTTTTGAACATGACTGTCGGATTTCGGACTTCGCAAAACCCTAAGGAGTTCGAACCCAGGGGCGTGTGCGAAGAGCCCCAACTGCTTCGCCCTCTCCAAGTTCACAACACGATAACCCCGCACGAAGGCGAGGAACAATATGGCACACGAGAGTTTACCCAGGTTCGGGCCGCTGTGAAACATAAAACCCTACTCCTGCTTTTGGTGGATTGCCTCACGAGGAGGTTTGTGGATGAATTAGTACAGTGGTGAGTTGCGTCGCAAGTGCGTTGGTTCCCCCCTTCCACTGAGCAGCCTAGCCTCTATTTATAGCGGCCCGGGTCCTCTTCCCTTATCGCCAAGGCGGGAAGGAATCACACAACGGCCAAATTTGAAAGGGGATAGGAGGTACGTCCTATCCTGACGAAAGGCGGTCTCCGCCTGCAAAGCAGCCGGTGGTGATGCAGAGGTGGGCTCAGCGATGACGTCTGTGCTGCGGGGCTCGGGGTCTTGGTCTTGTTGCACCAGAAGGGAAACCTTTGGGGGCGGTTTGGGAACCTGCGCTCGTCCTTGTCTCCTTTGCACCAAAGAGGAAACTGTCCCCTCTGGCGCACTGGCGCCCGCCTGGCCTGGCTGTCGTCACCCTTGACCTCCTGAGGCCTAGCGTTGCATAGAGATCTCCGCCGCTCGGGAGGAGGACTGGGGAGGCCTAACCCCCTGCGGGTCCTGGCGCTATTTCCCTCGCAAACTCGGGGTCTCGCGAGGGCCTTGTGTGGCGCGAGGCCGCGCTGGGCCGTACTCGGTCGTCGAGGTGGGCCACGCCCTGGGCCGCAGGCAGGCAAGTCTGGGTACCCCGGTATCCAGAACGCTGACAGTAGCCCTCGGACCCGAGGCGCGCTCGAGCTAGCTTCGGGGTGAAGCCACAGAGGATGGCCCGAAGCCCCGTGGGCCCTAATCGCCCGCGGTCCCGACTTGACGCGTGGCGCACCATGAGACGTGGGCGTCTCGGCTCTCCGAAGACGTCGGGAACCGCTCTGAGTCGGGTTGACGTGAGGCCTGCGCACCCCCTTGGCCATCATTGCTCTTTTTTGAATGCTGCTAACCCCTTGTGTCCTCCCCCCGCCTCGGGCCACGCGGATGTGACCCGAGGGGAGTTGAGGAAATGACGTGAGGCAGGATTGCACGCCGATCGAGCCTGGCACGCATCGCTCAAGGTGCATGGCGACTCCACTCCCCATGACGCCCCACGGGCAGCGGTTGCGCCTATAAACCCGCCCCGCCCGGGGGGTCTAGCCATCTTGACGCGCCCTCTCGCTTCTCTTCCTTCCAAGTTATCTTCCTTGTCTTCCTCCTTTCCTTTGCTCATCCCTGGCGTCCGGTGGAAGCGCGGCAGGTGCGGGGAAGCGCTCGGAGCCCCCGGCTCCACCAGCGGCCCCCGGAGGCAGCAGTGGGGGACCCTCAAGGCCGGCCCAAGTCCGCCGGCGCTGGGCCATTGTCGATGAGTAAGTTCCTTGTCACCCACTTCCATTTCTTGTAATCGCATCTGCCACGCCGGTCTTCATTGTTCCCTCCTCCCAGGAGGCCCGTGACCAAGAGGCGTAGGCTCGACGAGCTCTAGGAGGAGACGGATGCGCTGAGGGCTCAGCTGGCGGACGCCGAGGCCGCCCTCCAGGCCGCGCTCAGGGGTGAGGCAGAGGCTCAGGCGGAGCTGGCGTCACTCCAGACCCAGGTCAAAGGGGCTGTCGACGCCGTGCAGGCCACTCAGGATGAAGCGGCCCAAGCGAAGATGCAGGAGGCGCAGCGTGCCAAGCAGTATCTGGACATCGCCCACCGCGCGGTCGGCGCGGTGAGCCGATTTGTCGGGGAAGTCCCACGCGCTGCCGTGCGCGCACGGCGACGGGGGCTACCTCAACTTCTTCGGCAAGGTGGTGGAGGCGCTGGAGACCGGCGTCTCCCGGGTGGACAAGGACAATGTGTCCAGTGCGCGCGACCTCCTGGACCTTGCGCTGACACGCGTCTTCTCCAACCTTTGCCGCTTCGCCCCGGAGCTCGATCTCCTCTGCGTCATGGAGCCGGTGCCCGAGGAGCTCCAGAGGCCCCTCATGGACGAGGTGCGCCCGCACGTGGAGTCCTTGGTGGAGCGTTTCGTCCAGGAGCCCCTCTCCGACGAGGGTTATGACTCCGGCGCCGTGGCGGGCAACAGCCCGGATGGCGATAGCGGCTCCTCCGCATAGGCTTCCCTTGCTTTCTCTTCCTGGTCCTGTCATGTTAAGCAACATTCGGCCCCTGAGGGCGTTAACTTTTGCATTTTTACCTTTGTCTTCCTCCTTCCCTTCCTCTTTTTTGGCCGTCGATTGCCTATTTTGTATGGTGCGGTCTCGTCTCCCCCACGGGGCCTTGCGTTGTGGCCGACGCGGCTCGGCGCCCCTTGAGGGGTCCGCGAGGGTATCGTGCTTTGACCGACGATGGCAGCGCGCCGGGCCCTCACGGGACGGGCCCCCCTCAAGGGGTACGCGCCGCCTCTGAGGCCAGAATCTTAGCGACGTTGCCGCGGGTGACCGGATTCCCTCCCTCAAGCCGCCCTTCCTTGCTCCTGGGACCGCAAGAATCTCGGTGGGAATATGCAGCGAGCCGTAGTACCTGCATCATCATGTTAGCGCACACTCCCATTGCCCTCCCAGGCGGTCGTTCCTGAGGTCCTGGGCTCGGCCGCGTGCTGCTTGCTCGTGGGGGCGGCGGCTGCGTCGCGCCCCCACGCTTCCCTGGACGCCCCCCCTCTCCCCTGCTTGCATAAACCTGGCATGGTACTCCCTCCGTGGAAGCCCCCATGCTCGGCTTGGGGAGAGCGTCTGGGACATCTCCCTATTCCGGGAGGGTGCTGGCACCTACAGAGGGCGCCTGATCCTCCGCGCCCTCCGCAGGTATGACGTAGCTCGGAACGTAGGCCTCCTTATAGAGGCTTTGGCCTCCTCCTGAGTCGTCTCCGCGCGCACGAAGTGCAGTCTCCTCGGGTGGCGGGATGACACCATCCTGGGCGCGTGGGCCGCAGACCCTTCTGCGACGGGCCTCCACCCGAAGTTGCCTACCTCTGTCGCCGCCGTGGGGTGGGCCGCGCGTGCCTTGATGTGAGTTGCCTCCCTGGTTATC
This sequence comes from Elymus sibiricus, assembly GCA_039707655.1. Taxonomy (NCBI): domain Eukaryota; kingdom Viridiplantae; phylum Streptophyta; class Magnoliopsida; order Poales; family Poaceae; genus Elymus; species Elymus sibiricus. The sequence continues at coordinate 209,570,788 of CM077665.1, read as the reverse complement.
CATCGCGCCTCCATTACGGTTACCTGCCTGATCAGAAGTCTGAGCCGCCTGCTCCCTGCACCGGTTGGCGCGCTCCCGCCGGGACGAGCCAGGATGTTGTTGATCCATTTGTGTATGGGCGCGCACGTCGAGGTGCGCACGGGGCGCCCCAACACCTCCTTCGAAGGCACTACCGGCGGGACTGGGCGGCGCTCCGAAGCCGGTCACCGGGATCTGGAAAAGACGAAGTACGGCGTGTGGCGGGCCCTACTCGGGCTCGCCCGAGAGTGGAACGGGCGCGCCGTCCGCAGGTGGGGCGACGGGTACGGTGAGCGAGTCCCCGGCGCCCAGCGCCGGTGGTCGTGAAGGAAGGTGGGGGACCCAGGTCCTCCTTGCGACGGCGACCAGCTCGGCGATGTGGTCGGCCCAGGCGTCGAAGCCCCCGTGCGTCGGGCGGTGGCGAAGCATCTCACTCGCCATCAGGAGCGAGTCATGCGTGTTGAGGTCTCCTACGTGGGTGCAGCGCGATGCCGGTCCCGTGGGCTCCGCTTGTCCGCCATGCGCCTGGCCGGCACGAGCGGCGTCGGTGGTGGAAACCACGCTGGTGGCCTGGTAGCGACCGCCCAACATCGCACTGCCGTGGCGCGGGTCTTGGGCGGCAGTGGCGAGGTTGGCGGAGGCGGATCCTCTGAGGCCGAAAGGAGCTTGTTGGGCATTGGCCATCGACACGACGGGGCGAAGATGAAGCAAAGCTTGCTGAAGACTCTGACACGCTCCCTACCTGGTGTGCCAAATGTTGGATTTCGGGCTTCGCAAAACCCTAAGGAGTTCGAACCCAGGGGCGTGTGCGAAGATCCCCAACTGCTTCGCCCCCTCCAAGCTCACAACACGATAACCCCGCACGAAGACGAGGAAGAAGATGGCACACGAGAGTTTACCCAGGTTCGGGCCGCTGCGAAGCATAAAACCCTACTCCTGCTTTTGGTGGATTGCCTCACGAGGAGGTTTGTGGATGAACTAGTACAGTGGTAAGTTGCGTTGCAAGTGCGTTGGTTTCCCCCCTTCCACTGAGCAGCCTAGCCTCTATTTATAGCGGCCCGGGTCCTCTTCCCTTATCACCAAGGTGGGAAGGAATCCCACAACGGCCAAATTTGAAAGGGGACAGGAGGTACGTCTTATCCTGACGAAAGGCGGTCTCCGCCTGCAAAGCAGCCGGTGGTGATGCAGAGGTGGGCTCAGCGATGACGTCTGTTCTGCGGGGCTCGGGGTCTTGGTCTTGTTGCACCAGAAGGGAAACCATTGGGGGGCGCTTTGGGAACCTGCGCTCGTCCTTGTCTCCTTTGCACCAAAGAGGAAACTGTCCCCTCTGGCGCGCTGGCGCCCGCCTGGCCTGGCTGTTGTCACCCTTGACCTCCTGAGGCCTAGCGTTGCATAGAGATCTCCGCCGCTCAGGAGGAGGCCTGGGGAGGCCTAACCCGCTGCGGGTCCTGGCGCTATTTCCCTCGCGAACTCGGGGTCTCGCGAGGGCCTTGTGAGGAGCGAGGCCGCGCTGGGCCGTACTCGGTCGTCGAGGTGGGCCACGCCCTGGGCCGCAGGCAGGCAAGTCTGGGTACCCCGGTATGCAGAACGCCGACAATGACCATGTGTTGAAACTCATATATATGGAAATTTTATGTCCACTGAGTTCCCCTAAATTTCCTCAAATATTATTAAAACATAAGAATAATTTTTCCCTATAAAAGACCATTTTTGGCCTCAAAAATGGCATTTAAATAAAATACAAAAATAACTTCAAAAATAATATATTTTTGGATTTGGGAAGTCTTATATATGATATTTTCCAAATAAAATATTTGAGCCAAAAGATTTTCCTTAATTTGAGGACTTGTAGTACAAATCTCAATTCAGGGGTTTTCGAAAACCTAAATTAAATAAATGCTTTTTGGCCATAATATTTTTGTATAAAAAATAGTTTAGTTCCTATACACATGGCATGATCATTGGGCAAGGTTTTGGTTCAAGGAGATGAGTTTTGAGAGTATGAGGGTTTTATGAATTAAATAACATACAAGCAAACAAGCAAATTGCAATCAAGTCAAGCACCACATACACACAAAAAGTTTTTGTTGGTCCAAATTTTTTAGCTTAATAACTTAGTCATGTGAGGCAAAACACGGGGTGTGACAGACCTACCCCCTTACAAAAATCTCGTCTCCGAGATTCCTAAGCTAGGCAGTAAAGAGATGAGGTAGAGTTCGTGTGGTTGCTTCTGCTTTCGTGAGGTAGTCTTCACGTTGCATGTCGCTTCTGATTTGGTGTGGTTGCTCCACTGGATGTTGAAATGCTTGATGATTCAGCTTCGAGTGCAATGCTTGGCTTCATCCAATGTACAAACAGGGTTCTTACGATAAGTTAAGTTTGGCTAGTGGTCAACGGCTTGATTAACGAGGTCTGGGTAAGGGTTCGGCTTGTGTGTATTCCCAAAGTCGGAACAGACGAAAAAGTCTCGTATCTAAGTGCCGAACCTCGGGTTACCCATGTTGGTTAGCGACATCATGATGCCTTGTTTAGTCTAGAAGGGTCAAAGTCTTGGTGTAACCTCCCGCTCATGTGGAATCGTTGACTTCCTTAAAGCAGTTGATCTTCAGTCGCATGTGGTCTTCATCTATGTGAGTGTTGAAGCTTGTCAATGTAGGCTTCTTGTCGAGATCTTCCGCTTGACTAAGTTGTCCAGGCGCGTTCTTTAGTCATCTTCAGTCATTTGTCTTCATAATCACGAAGCATGTTCCAACATGTCATGAAGCGTTTGGTTCACTCCTCTCTTCGTGTTCATAGTGGCAACATTTGGGTTGGGGTATTGTCCCTAAGACGGTCAAAGAAGGTCCCAACAGGGGTTTTAAGTAAGCTGAGTACTCAAAAGTGTAGACTAGCCAATTAGTCTTCATTGTCTGAGGTTTGCACAAGTGTGGAGGACTACCTTCGGCAGGTGGTCCATTATGACCCAAATCGTGTCACGTCCTTGATCGGACTAGAAAAAGGTTATTAATGAAATCATGACAATTGTTCCACTCCGGCGCATGCTCTGGAGGGAGTAGGGAAGTCATGCTCATCATGCCCTATCCAGGTGGTGGAGTGAGGGTGTCTAGCAACTTCTCAGTTCCTTCCTAGTCAGGAATTGAAAGGTGACCCTTAAAACAAGAATCTCTCTGATTTCACTCGACGTCCAAGGGTTTCCTCTTGTTTGATCATCAGTGCTACTTGACATAGTCTAGCCAATGTAATCGGTAGGGGAGTGGTGGTTGACTTCTCATGCTTCTTCTTTTTTCGCTGTGGTTCCCCAAACCATTAATGGTTCTCCATCTTGTCGTGGTAAGAATGTTTTCTGCTGCAGGGAGGGAACTCTGAGGAGTCCAACTTTTCCAAGGTAAAACCTTACACTTGAGAAACTTGCCAATCATCGCCTTTGGGTCTTGTCCAAAGTAGGACTAGGGTGTTCCTTACTCTCATTGGGTAAATAGGTATGTCATCCATGGAGACAACAACATATTTCTCCAAGTATCGCATAAACGTTCTGCTCAGGGGATATGTGAGAGGAGTGGCATATATTCCAGGGGGTTACTTGTTCAGTGGTTTGTGGTCCTTCATAATCTAGTTCTTCGTGTCCACCTTCCTTAAGGACATGACTGGTGGTGGTCGAGGTGGAGTATTGGCAATAGTCTTTTAACTTGGAGCCAAAGGTTGGTCATAATCCGAGCATGTTATGGCTCGGTAAAGCTTAGGGGTTTCAAGGATCTTAGGATGTGAGTGAACGTCTATCATCTTATCCTTGAGCATAATCCTTGGATGCCAATAATCTTACATAACTCTTCAAACAAAAGTCATCTTATTCGACCAAAACATTACTTTACGTAAGTCAACCGTAAACATCACTCAGGTTATTCATATCCTCATGACTCTCGAAAGAAGGACTAAAGAAAGATCACATATGTCTACTATAGCTATCTCACATGCATCCCCATGTAAAAAAATCCGCGGTGGAGCATACCTACTACTAAGCCTGAATAAAACACTACAAATCCGAGTGCTCCCCCTAAACTATCAAAGATCCAAGGTTTTGCATCTTTATCCTAAGGAAACACGTCTTATACCAATCCAATGTCTTGTTTCCTTCCTATGAATCCAATCTAGTGGTCCATCAATCCCATCAATCATTACATGATCCATTATGTCGGAATAAGGGCTCCGGGGACCCAAAGAGGTTTGAACTCTGGGGTGCGCGAGTTCTTTAGCCCTGCTCTACCTCGCAACCTCACGGCGACTCTCCGGCGTGCTCGAGATAAGGAAGAAGGACAATGGACACAGTCGTTTTATCCAGGTTTAGGCCACCTTGCGGTGTAAAACCCTAATCCTGCTTTGCTCAATTGCTTGGGGATGAGCCCGAGTACAAGGGGTGTGTTCTGGCTAACTTCGATTGACCTCCCTTTATGGTTGCGACCTGCCCTTCCTTATACTGGCCCCGGTCCACCTCTCCTGAAAACACAGGGCGGGACGGGTCACCACAACGGATAGTTTGAAGGGGGACAGGGCCGCAGCTTATCCTGATAAAAGCGGTCTTTGCCTGCAAAAGCCTCCCATCGTAACTAGCTGGTGGGCTCGGGGATGACCTCCGTCTAGCCGAGCCTCCGTCCTTGGTCTTCTTTCACCAAACAGGAAACCTTTGGGGATCGCTTTGGGAACCGGCGAGCTGGTCGTGCTCCTTTAGCACAACAGATGAAAGCTCCCCTACCCGCGCCTACTGGCACGACTCCTGTCGCTGCTTGGCATGGTGCGCGTTGCCCGCGTGAAGACACAAGACCGGGTGATCCTCTGGGCCGCCTTCGATCAATCTGCCCCGCATGGGCTAGGGGACACCCATGGGCGGTGCCATCGCGAGGGGGGCTCCATGAGACCCCTAGTGGTGCTCGCTGGCGTGTGTCTATTGAGGCAGAGGCCCTCGCAAGGGTCTTGCTCGTTACGTCCTATGGTGGGCCGCGTTGGGACCATGACTGGTACCGCGCCTTGGGCCGCAGGCAGACGGGCTTGGGTACCCCCGTTCCCATTGACCCGACACATTATTCCTACAAATCCAATATCGATGGTGTTCCACCTAATCTTACAGGGTTCCTATAATCCCCAAATACATGGAAGGACTATCTTATCATAGTATATCCACCAATTTCCGTTATCATGATAGAGTAAACTCCCGTGTCAGGTGCATATAGATCCTCGAACCAACTCTGGCAACATTCCAATATTCTTAGTTTATCTCCCATCGAGAAGCATGGTATCATGATCAAAATCATCAGACTAAATCCAAACTTACTCCAAACCATGTATACTTACATATCGTCATCACCTTATTGAGATCACCTATTTAACCCAAATCTCATGTCCCACGAGAATTCCTACTTGTTCCTCCAAGTCATTATCGTAACATCACCAATTTCCTATCAATATCATCTGATCATGTCAAATCCTTACTTCTCCAAGAATTTAAACTTGTGACCATAATTGTCCTACTAAATCTAATTTAATCAAGGTCCATGCTACTTTATTAACTTGATCCACCAAGTTTATCAACCATCATAAAAATCTCGTAATCCACCAAAGAGGCTTAGCTATATCCTCAGGACATCTATGATAGCCTCATCAAATCATTAGCCTATTATTCATATATCCTCAAAACAATCTTCCCTATGACATCACAGTTCTGGTGCTAGCTTGAGAATGTAAATGTGCCTGCTCACTATGATCACTAGTCCCATAATGAACCTAGTGCTAAGCAAAAAGGTTATTGAAGCTTAACTCGTTCTCTTGCAAATTCGTAGGCTAAGCATATGGTTAAGGGTTCGAGATGGGGTAACTTGTGAGGTCTAGATTACGCTAGGGGAAAGGTTTCCAATCTTGAGGGAGAGGCATAACTCTACTGAGTTGCACTTGGTTGGGGTGGTTGTCGCAAAAATCTTCAGTGCTAGTTGTTTGTCGAGGTGGAATCCTTGGTGCATCTTGTCTCTTTGGTGTTCCATTGTTGACATAGGTGAGAGGGAAAAGTAGCATAGAGGAGAGTTGCCTCAAGGGGTGGTATAGTGCAAGTGCAATCAAACAAGTGTCAAAAGGGCCAAACACAAACATTAAAAAAAGGTAGGTGATATAGTCGCATACTTGTTTCCTAGGGCAAAAGTGCGACTTATATCAAAACACAAACAACAAAAAACAAGCAATCCACAACATCGTTCCATTTGGACCATCATATGGACTCGACTTCGCATAGGGAATACACGACTCATCCTACCCTAGGGGTTCTCGGACTCAGTGATTGTGCTTTGCCTCATGTCTCGAAGAGAAGGACGTTCAGTATTGTGGGTCTTCCTCAGGTGCCGCTACATCTCTTGTAGTTCTCTGATGAAACAATCTGGGCTGGGCCTGAAGAATCTTTGACAACTTCTTCTCTGGTGACCTGACGGGGCAAAAGTGGTTCCTCGTGGCTGCCATCGACTCGGTCTTCTGTTTTCTTCTTAATCATGATAATCCCTTTTGACTTCTAAGGCGTTGAGGGTTCCAGGTAGGCAGTCCTTTATGCAATGACATTAACAAGGCATGGTAGAGGTCCATCATGTTGGTTATGTTGAGGACAACATCGACACCAAGAGCGGGGGATGAAGAGAACCGTTTTCCTGCTCACTACGGTGAGGCGGACCAAATGGTGAGGTTCTCATCCACTGGTGGTTGCGGATACAACAATGGTAAGGACAGGGTTGCTCTATGAGCGATGTCTATCATGATCTTGCATATATTACACACTGGTCATCGTAGGCCATGGTGGCATCATCCTGGGGCAGTGTCGAGGGTGTCACCATCTTCTGAGTCTTGATGTTCTCATTCCTCAAGAAGGTATCTTCTGTTGGTATCGTCTTGTCGTCGTGTCACCAAACTTTTGTTCAAGAGATGTGGGTGAACGTCTGGCAAGGTGGCTTCCTTCCAGGTTACCCACGAGGATTTCAAGGAATCCAGTGGTCAAAGGCATAAGGGTACTAGCGACCGTTTGCAAGGTTTTGAAATGGCGGGTGAGGAGAGCCAAGAGAAAAATGGTGGAAGTGGTATGGCAAAAATCTTTGGTTTCTTTGAAAATTTAGAAGAGGTGAGAAATACATAAGTTTTGTAAGTTATTTTAAGGGTCTGGAAAAATAGTTTTGTCCTATCTAACGTCCATGCTAACTAAGGCTTCCTACAGTCAGGATGGCTCTGATACCAGCTCTGTGGGGACCCCGACTCATAAGTCAAAGTCACCGAATGCATGTGTAGCTTTAGTGTTAATCAATGCTCATTGAATACACGGAAACTGAATAACAAGAGTCTTATATCCCTTACATACCGTCTTACTCAAATATGACCTTTATGGCCAAGTCTTCATAAACTCGCAGCGGAAATCTTCAACGATAGCATGGACCCATGCCATCTGCCGTAACCCTACAAGCATTCTGACTGGGAAGCGTCCTAGCTCGCATGTTCTTCACCAAGGTACTCTTCTTCATATCCTGTTCTTTCATGCCTGACCAATTAAATTACTAGGGACAAGTCAATGAGTACTTTTGAATGTACTTGCAATCAACCGTTGTTTGGAGCAAGGTAAACAATGCAGGGTATAGCATTAAGTAGGTACTTTTGCGGAAAGATAGTTTTGAATGCAACATCATGTCCTACCATTTTGTAAAGCATGCATCAATAGGTACAGATATCCATATGAACAGGTTACACATATCAATATAAACAGAGTATCTCAACTCTAGTTTCATCATCTCATCAAGTAACCCAACTTAGTTCAAGTACCACTTTTCCACACACACACACACCAAGATTTGTAAAACAATGAACGTAGCCCAAGAGCGGTCACCCAACTGTCCTTGGACGTTTACACGGGTATTCGAATAGTTTTACACTCTACAGAGGTTGCACACTTTACCCACAAGACTCGGGGAACTTCCGTGTCATCCACGACTCGCGATATATTACATACCTGAGGTAAGCACCCGAACGATGTATTTCCCTTGATAACACTAACCAAAGAGTCCACTGGTTGGCACACAACCCTCATGATGTACATCACAAGTACCATCCAAGAGGGGACATAACAGTGTGCCTGGTGTTTGTGAAAACAGCCATAGTCGTCCTTCCAGGTACGACCCCGTATCGAGAGAGTAACTCAGGCTCTCCCGCCACTAGTAATGTGGTCTCTCTGCTAGCAACGACCAAATCAACAAAGCCCCATCCCATAAGGGGTATTGTGGTCGTACATGTAAGGTTGGAGTAACGGTCGTAAGTTAAAAACAATCCCCTTTGAAAACAACGCACACACTTGCCTCGATACACCACCTCTTTATGAAGTGGTTATCTAGCTCACGTCTCCCATGTGCATTAGTGGCACCCGTTGGGGTTTTTGAAAAGTCTCTGGCAAATCATTTGTTTCCCATCTCAATGCATATCCCCGTCCCACTTGCGTAGCAACTACTAACACTTAACTACTTCCCACCCACATAACAGTCAACGGGGGATAGAGCTATGCACAGAAATGGTTCAGCAAAGTCTTCGAGGTCTTCAAAAGCTTTTGCTCCAACTCCAAGCACCCTGTCTACTTCGTCAACTACCGTCGGAAACAACCATAATAAGCAACACGACAAGGAGAAAAATAAAAGTGTGCTAAAATAGGAATTTCCTTTTTCTAGGACACTTATGGTTACATGAAAAGTAACCAAGGTAGTCCTACTAGATTTGAAGCACTAGGGATTTTATTAGGATGGAATCAAAAGAGATTGGGGATCTACAAGGAATCCCCAAATTGCTTTTTATGAAAATGAGTGAAGGTACCAATTAATTAAAGCATGATTTAAGAAATAGGTGGGGGTTGGTTTTATTGGATTTTGACATCACAATAATATACTAGGAATTTACCAAGTTAAATTATATGAAGAAATGGCCTATTAAATAGACCCAACAAAATCTATGCTCTAGAAAAATGTTCACCATTTTTGGATAATTAGTGCATGATTTGCTGATCACAGAGAAATTTAAATTATCTCATTTGGATTCAAAATGAGTGTTCTAGGGATTTTCAATGTGGCCTTTGGTAGGTTCAAATTTGAATTTGAATTTGATAAGTATAGAAACTCGTGGTAGAAAAATATTAAAGTTACACCATTAAATAGATTGGAATATTAGAAACATATAGGAGTTGGAAACTTTGCATTTGGACAAAATATTAAAGTTACACCAATATTCTGCAAAATAGAAAAGGAAAAATGACACTATTTACTATGGACCGAAACTGGACAGAGCCGAGCCGGCCCAGTGGGGAAACCAGCCCATGCCAGGCAGACACGTCGAAGGCGTATTCTAGGAATACGCCTCCACTTTTGAAGTGAAATGGTACGCGCTGCGACCTGATTTGAACCTGATGGGTGGGACACACCCGTCGGCGAGACATAGAGAGAGGTGAGGCTGGCAAGTGGACCCCATGGGTCGTCTTACACCTCGGGACAGGAAGGAGAGGGCCACACCGGCGGCGTTCCTGGCGGTGGTTTGAGGCGGCGAGGGCCCGGGTTTCGTGGGGTTGTCACGGCAAGTGTCCTCATGAGAGAACTTAGTTGCGAGGCCATGGCGGCTAGGCGAAGCCTTGGATGGGGTTGATAGGAATGATAGACGATTTACCCAGGTTCGGCCCCTCTGGTGAGGTAAAAGCCTACACCTACTATGTGTTTCTTATTGGTGTTAAGATCTTGATTACAAGGGTTGTTTTCGCTACCTATCTCTCGAGAAATCTCAATTGGAGTTGTCCCTTTGTCGCCCCGGGTCTTTCCCTTATATAATGAGTCAAGCCTCCGGGGTTACAATGAATCTGGGTCGTGCCCATCACCTCCACCTGATTGGAGTAGATTTCCTAAGCCGGCACTACCTAAACCGGCCCCAACCAGGCCCCTCGAGCCGGCTCACATTCTTAAGGCGGCCCGAAGGCCTAGTAAAGTATGCTAGTAATACTATGGGGTCTTGCCCCCCATGGGCGGTCTTATGCCTAGGCCCACGCAACGTGAGTCGGCCTGGGCTGGCCGGCTTATGCTGGCGCAATATCCCCAACATTAGCCCCCAGGTTACCGCGGACGCATCCATGGTAAGCTCCACACTTAAGTAGATTTTCTCGTCCCGCCTGGATCCTTCCATAGTGACGTGTCATAGATATAACGACCAAGATGCGGTACTATCCCAATTAAGGCTCAAGGACCTCGATGGGGATAGAAGCTCATCTCGGCGTTTCACAAGTACATAAATCATTGCAAGACATGTAAAGAAGAGATGAGTATATGAGTTGGCTTACACTCGCCACGAGCTAAATTACAATTCCACATAATCATTCATACAATCATCCAGAAGACAGGGTCCGACTAAGGACGAAATCAAACAATAAAAGATAGCAATGAAACTGTCTTGCTAGCCCAGGAACACAACCGTGAAGCTCCCCTACTCATTCGGATACGTCACGTACATACGCCTACGTTCTTCACCGTACTCCCACTGGAGCTGAGAAACGTCATCTGGCAAGAACTCATCAGTACCTGTACATGTATTGTTGTAGTAATCTGTGAGCCGCAGGGACTCAGCAATCTCATAACCCGGGTACCGAGACAATGTAAGCCAATAGGTGAGGAATGATTAAGTGGTGAGGCTGCAGCAAGCACTAAGCATGTATTTGAGTGGCTAACTTACGTGAGCAAGAATAAGTATGGTGGTCTACGCATATCGGGCGTGAACTAGAATGATCACTAAGTGATCCTGAACACCTACTTACGTCAATCATAACCCCACCATGTTCTCTCTCGGATCATGTTCACGAGTAGAGATGTCACGGTTACACACTCACTTGGTGTATTTTAATTGACTTTACTTAAAGTTTGCTATAACCGAGTGTTAAACAAATTTCCAAGTTGCCACATAACCGCGGGGACGGCTTCTCGAAAAGACCTAACCCTGCAGGGGTGCTCCAACTCATCTATCACAAACTAACCACACGCCGCGGGAATAACCTCGACCACGAAACCCGTGATCTCCTTGGAAATTCCGTTGGAAATCCTCAACCTCGAGATAGCCCAAATTATCCTCGGAATCCCTCGCGCAAGACATTTGAGAAAGGTAAAACAAGTCCAGCAAGACCGCCCGGCAGGCCAGATCCCAATAGGAGCCGCGTGTATCTCTTTCTCAGGGCACTACCAGATGAGCTAGATGTCGGGTTGGCTAAAACCCCGGGTGACCAGGGGGCTCCAGACATCGCTCGGTTTGGACCAACACTCGTGAGGAGCAATGGCCCGGGGGTTGATTAATTATCCATGGGGTAGCTAAGCCCTATGCATTTAATTAGGTTGTTTAGCAAATGTAGTACCAATGTTGGGTCTTGCCAGACAAGTTTTAATCTAAAACGAATAGTCAAGGGGGTCCCCATAACAACCCCGATCATGTTAGGAGCGCAAAATATGGAACATAACACCGGTACTCGGAACTAGGACGACAAAAGTGGAACAAAACATCGGGCTAAAGGCCATGCCTTACACCTTACCGAGTATATATGTGTGTTAACTTAAATAGCAATAATATTGTGATATCTCAGAATATCCATGTTGGCACATGGAAACAACTTGCACTTGCAACTAGCAACGCTATAAGATAAGGGCTGAGCAGCGGTAACATAGCCAAGCAATGTTTTGCTAGGAAGTGGAGGGGTTAGAGGCTTTCATGGAAATTTGGGAGGCAGAAAATTTAAGTGGTGGGTAACGAAACATAACGGTAGAAGCGAGACATCTAGCATAGCAAAAATAGTATTGGGATCCGGGTATGGTCATCTTGCCTGTTGGGTCTTCACAGGGATAAAGAGCTGGGTCCTCGTAGGCGTTCTCTCCGGGATCCTCGTACTCAGGCTGGACACTCGGTTCTACCCAAAGAGCAACATCACCAAATAAACATACAAACAAGGTGTAATGCGCAACCACATGTGATACATTACCAATTTGAAGAATTTAACATGGCAACCCTATGCTAGTCATGTTTCTGATGCAATTATTAAGTTCTTCAGTATTCTGGACAGAACCTTTAGATTGGTTATTTGCACAGGCATGAACATGGCAAAAATGAATGCTCCTCGTAAAAACGATGCAAATGCATATGTAGAACATTGCAAACGGAGTAATGGAACTCTCGGAACACTCACGGCAAGGTACGAATGTTAAGGGAGTCAAAACACAAAGATGAGGGAGGCCATGGGCTATTCCTTGGTACTCCAAGGATGACACTGAATTGGATAGGAAAATCTAGCAAGAATAGACCTAAAGATCATGGAAAACCATTGGGTATAACTCCCACAAGTCACAAAAAAACAAACACACAATGTGTCCACAAACAGCAACAAGCCATATTTTAACAAACATAACAGGAGCTACAGCAAGCTAAAAATCATAACCAAGGCATGGACATGGAGTATACAAGATGCTTGACAATTCATGTATCTACAGAAACATGAATGGCAGCAAGGATAAATACAAATGAGCTCACAAGATGGCATGTTGAATCAGTATTTAGGGACATAGTGAAAATTACCAGTTTTACAAATCTAAGTTAATAGGTTGGCATTTTGACAGCAACAAATACATATGCTACAGGGACTTTCGTGGCATGAAATTTAACAGGGTTATAGAGGACAACATGCACTTCAATTCACACCGTTATATCAACATCAACAAGTGCATAGATCTCTGGCTATCATCCTCACATCAAGGCATATTGAGATAAATAGTCTCTCAGACTTAGTAATTTTTAAAAGTGGCAAGCAGGGCATATTATTAACAGAATGACATGTTGACATCATGTTTAAATAAGATGCAATAGCTCTACCTACAAGCACTTGGCACACACTAACAGAGGACAACATGCTCATCAATACATACCATTGTGCCAATCTCAAAGGGGCTACGGATTCATGGGAAACATGAAGACAACATGCTAACAAAAAAACAGATTTTGACTCTTAGAAATATTTGAGCATTTGAAAACAACATTTTGGTGACATGTTGACAACAAGAATACCACCCATATCATGATCTATCATGGCATGCAAAAGTACCATGGGCTAGCACACACATCAATGAACATTTTTCATGTTGACAAGTTTATCAGATGATGCAAGAATAAAATCATGTGAAAAAGACAAAATGCCACCTTATCACAAAACAACAATTTTACCCACTTGCTCAAATGATGAAACTAATGCCACTAATAGATTCACTGGATTTTTCTACCCCAAATTCATATATCATAAGCTTAGGTTCCTGTGGAGAAAACACACACAAACTCAATTCGAAAATCACCATATTCACTTATAACCTAGTATATTGCCAAATAGGGCATATCCCTAAAAGGCATCTTCCAGATCTGGACGTGGATAGATCTGGCACTTTCCTTAAATGGCAAACAATCAGAAAACCGAACTAAAGCTTAAAAAAACTAACTAAAAGAAGGGGGCTACTTGGCAGTCTCAACAAGGCCCCAGAGAGGGTGGCATGTGGGCCCACCCCTTGGGCCCACTATCAGTGGGTGGAAATAAGGGGAAAAAGGTGTGCCCAGAGGGGATTTGAACCCGGGTCTCCCCGGTGGTGGAGCGGGGGCTCGACCAGCTGGGCTGGGCAGGGCTCTCGATGGAAAGGGGGGGTTCAGTTCTTTTGAACTGGCCCCGGGCGCTGACTGGATCTCCCTCTGCGGCAGAGGGGAATCCCGACGCCGGCGAGTAGCAACGGCGGCAACGACAGGCTTGCGAGGCGGCGGCGGGTCTGCGGAATCCCCTGGGGAATCCACTTGTGGGCTGGGCACGACAATGTAGCGAGGGCGCAGGTGCTAGCTGCTCTCGGCCATGGCGGACAGCGAGCAGGAAGCGGCTTTGTAACACCCTGGTTTTCGCTCCCTGTTTTTTTTTCTTTGCGGGATTTGACACCCGCCTTTTTTTCGGCGTTATCGGTTTTCTCTAGTTCTTGGGTATGTGAAGATGGTCATCTGGCCTTGCTTTTCCCATTTCCCCCAGACATTCTCTCCAGTACAACCTTGCCACCCAAGACCTTTGCTCAAGGCTTTGCCATCGAAACCCTACCTTCCGAGTTGCCGGAAGGGAAACCCTAACCCTTTCAGTTACAAAGGAACCCCAATTTCCTTTGATCTTATGCCTCCCAAACTTTTCCTAGTGATCAACCTTCATTTATAAACCCTGGATATGCAAAAATATTGCCAAGTCATTTGCAATATTTTTCATTTAGAATTAATTCCTTTTTCTGCCAGTTAAAGGAATTAAATCCAGGAAAATATCTATCCATCTCCAAGGTTCATGAAAACTTGTGGAGACATTCTTTGTGGTCATATTGAGCTCCCACAAAAATATTGGCCATAATTAAATAAGGGAAATTGCCTTTTCCTATTTAATGCCAATATTGAATTTTGGGCACTTGCTAAAGGAACTACCATTTTGGTGGCCAGGAAAAATCCCAAATAATTTGTTGAGCTTCTCATATCCATATCTTCCCTATTTACATCAAGAACCCAGGTTCCATAGTTCAAATTTTGAGCACCACATCAATTTGCAGATTCTGTCCAGTTGGGCAAGTTACAAAGGAACTGCTCTATCCCTTGATCTATTTGAGCTGAAATTTTTCATGGTTGTTAGCATTGCTAAATCACTCATGGATACCAAAAATCAGCTCAATCAATTTATCCATTTTCCTACAGAAAATTTCCTAAGTTTCTGTCCATTTGAAAGCTCTGTGAAGGAAGTACCATTTTGGTGTACCCAAATGGTATGAAACGTTTACAGTAGCTTCATATATTCAAATAAACTCTCTCCACCAAAATTGAGCCAAATCCATGCAGCCAATTTGTCCCAGCAAATTCATCTCTATTTCTGGCCAGACTGCAATGTTACAAAGGAAGTACTAGCTAGCCCTGCCCATTTGTGCTGAAATTTTCCTATGATGGTCACCTTAGTGAGTGATCATACTCAACCAAAGATCTGATCAAATGGAGTAGAGAGCTGTGTACACCTCAGATCAAACAGTCTGCTGTCAGAATCCTTTTCTGCAAGTTTCCCCCACCCCAGAGTCTTCCAGTTGACTCTAGCCTCCTATCTTATCTATTTGAGCAGTGAAGAACCTGTTGGACAAGGTGTGACAAGCAGACGCGGGCCAGAGCGCGTTGTGCCGTGGTGACCAAGCAGTGGCCATGCAGAAACGACGCTCTGCGCCCTGTCAGCCCCGTGCGGTCGCCTCCGTCCAGCCCTGGCTCGTCCGGGCATGTCCAGTAGCTCCGCGACAGCCACATGCATCCTCTCCAGCAGCTTCCCCTTCCCTTCTTCCTCCCCACGCCACGGCAGCTCCGTCGCACTGTTCTGTCCGTGACCATCGTCGTCGTCTTCCTCTGTCCTCTTCTCTCCGAGCTCTCCCAAAGCTCCCCCGAGCTCCTCCGCTCTTCTGGGCACCCTGCCGACATCGTGCCCTCCCTCCGCGTTTCACCGGAGCTCCAGTGTAGCGATGAGGACGCCACGGCGGCTGAGTCTATCTCTTCTCGCCGCCGGCTATAAATAGCTTTCCCCGATCCCTCCCTGAGCACCTCACCCCCCAGCAGTCTCTCCTCCCTCCGTAGAACCCCCAGGCTCCGGCCCGGAGCTCTCCTCCTTCCTCTCCGGTGAGAACCGCCGCCATGACCGCCGCCATTTTCCCTCCAAAATTCGAGCGCCATGGCCGTCTCCGACTTTGCCCGAACCCATCCTCGCGCGCGCCGTCCTCCGGCGATCCCACCCATCCCTTTTAGCCACCCCGGAAGACCCCGAGGTCGCCGGAACCCTGTCGGGGCCGAGCCTCAGCCGCTCTGCGCCGCCACATCTCCAGCCGTCCCCGCCAGCCGTGCGACCCAACTCTGGACGAGGTGCTCGCCGGCGCACCCGTCCCTAGCCTCGGCCGCCCTGGAGAGCCACTGGAGCACCGTCGGTGCCGCGTCGATGGCGCCTCTGTTCCCTGCCGGTGTACGGGCGAGGAGGAAGACGGCTCGACAGGTGGGCCAACCCTGTCGGCCTCTTGCCATTTTTTTAAGAGGAGGCGGTGCTGGTGGGCCGGCCCAGTATCAACAGGGGCAGCCGCGCCCAGTCTGCAGCGGCAGCCTCCGACCGAAATCGGCCCAGGGCAGCCCATGAGCACGGTCCTCTTTATTCTTTTTCGCTGGAATTCTGTGAAGGACCCAAACGTAAATAAGAAATTTACGGAAAGGTCCCTGACAGAAGAAAGGCGATATCTTTTCAACCACAACCTGGAATCAGGTGAAACCAACGCCCACATCTTCGTCTCGTCGAGCCCGTTCTTTTGGTATCACTTTCACTATGTGTCCACACAGTGAAAGTGACCATTTTGCCCTTGCTTTCCATCAGCCTCCTCCGAGAGAGCACAGCTTCCGGTGATCCTTTCCGCGGATCCTCCGCACTTCTTCCCGGAGTATTTTTCGACCCCAGGCAAGCCGACCATCTGATATATGCCCTAAAGCATTGCTCTGTGTTATTCTTGCATGTTTAATTAATGATATGCTTGTGCTAGTAATAATTAAACTCCTGCCATTTCAATATTGTCATTTACATTACCTGCTACTGCTCACCTTATCATTTTACTAATTTCTTGTCATGATATTATATGGAGATAGGTGGTTATGTTTTTATCATGCTTGGCAACTGCCATCTCAAGTTATTGTGATAAACCACTATGTTTGTCAAGTAAACCTAGTGGTTGATCTCGAGTCACCTGTCCGGGCTTATCCGTGCAGCCACATTTGCCGGTATGGGACGGCCTTGACTTGGTCTGATCGCGTGCTCTTTCACCGGTATCTCCAGACAGGGAAGGTTATGCGCGCGCGCTACCCTGGCCCGGTGGGCGGCGATAACCTTGTGAGCCCAGTTGATTGTTTGTTTAGCCCGGGAGTCCCCGTTTGGGACAGATAGCCCCCGTTTGGGACTATTTAGTTTGGCCACGATGGTGGCAGGTGTCATGAGGACACAGGGGCCACCCAAGGCAGACCTCCGGGGGAGGATGAGTGCCAGTGGTACGATGAAAGAGTCATGGGTCAGGCAGGTTTTGTCGAAGCAACGCTGGTCCACCCGAGTGGGGATCATGAGGCCAGGTGCTTCATGGTGTGGGTAAAGTGCGCAACCTCTGCAGAGTGTAAAATCTATTAGAATAGCCGCGTCCACGGTATTGGACAGCCCGTTCAGACCTCACTAGGTGGTCAACCGTAATAAGGATAATAATGATGGAAGAACTCGTCTTGTGCGGACATCAGATGATGTCAAGGATATGATATGTTAGCCATGGGATGGCTATGAGATGAGTGGTCACATGACCACATGAATTGGATTGGATTTGGATCAGATTCAGATTGGATCATGAGAATGTTCGGAGTATGGAATATTTACTTAGTATGCTTTACTTTACTGTATTTACTTCAGTAGTTATCTTGCTAGATAATCCTGTTAGGCCATGATAATTAATATTGCTCTAATAACAAATGAATGCTTGAATGTCATGGATTGCTTTGCTTGGTGTATATGTTGGTTTGGTTTTCTTGCGAGTACATTCAAAAGTACTCAGCAGCCTTCAATGTGGCCAGGTTCACATAAGGATCCATCATCCGTCGACGAGGAGCCGGAGCGTTCGCGAGCTAGAAGAGTAACCTAGTCAGATCCCTATGGATTGGAGCCGCACCAAGACCATGCTGCCCTAGATAGAGCCTTTCCGCTACCATCACTCTTGTAATAGATCATGTAAGACTTATATACCCATTAATAGAAATGCCTCTGTTCATGATACTTGTTGTAAACGCGCATGCCAGAGTGATTTCTTGGACTGGTATGTGTGGCGACCGTCTGGCTACAGTGGTAATCAGGCGGGGCGCCACAACGAATGCTATCAGAGCAGCCAGGCTGACTATAGGTTACCCTAGCCAGACTTCACTGTCTTATGTTCAGTAGAAAGCCCAGATGGATTTCAGCCATATTTGCCACCTGGCACGGCTACTATTGATCATAAGGCAACCCCATAGGTTTTCGGCTCCATCAGACCCCAACTCTCGTGGCGCTTGCCGCCGGTGTGAAATGCTCGCACCCGGCAACGACCCGTGAGCCCTGAAACCCGTAGGTAAACCAGATATCCTTACCCTGCTTGCTAACCATGGCATTTCTCTTCTTACTCTAGTTTCCTTTGGGAAACGCCTATAAATTCTATCTCTCCTCGACAACCTTAGGAACGTTGACCAAGCCACTTTGGCTATGGTCCTGCATCGAGTGTGATGTTCTCTAAGGAAGTAGTAGGAGCTTGACACCAGTGCTACCAAGAGCATTGTGTGGTTTCGCTTCTAAATCCTTAGAGGTGCATCGAGTGCGCTATATTAGTTATACTAGTGGATCCTTGGCCATGTGTATAAGGTCCGCAAAAATTTGAGCTTTATTTTCTTTTTGGTTTTTCGCGGTTCTTGTTTCTTTTGCCGATTCCATTTCTCCGCTCCGACTGGATCCATCCGCAAGAGTTGCCTAAGAAGATCAGCATGCAACTGGGATAATACCCAATAATCCCAATTCAGCAAGAGTCATGTCCAGCCAACTGCCTGGTATTCAGAACATTATCACCGGATCTGACAAGATTGAAGAATGAGTCAGAAGTAGAATCTGTGTGCAACGGACAAGGCCAGAATATACCTGAGAGAGTTTGCCTCATAACAGGTCATGCCTAAGGAACAGTCAGATGAGCTACCAAGAATGAACACCAGTAGGGACAAATGATTCCGTCCTCGACACAAAGATTATTTCAGTCAGTGAGGTGAACCTTGAGTATTTTCTCAATGGACCCAAGAATCATCTATTACCCACCGAGGACATATTTCAAGAACGTGAATATGCCAAGAGCAACAACAAAACTCCGGTATGTTGGTACAAATTGCAAAGCATATTTTGGAATTCACCGGGGTATATACAAAATTTTCTGGGCACAGTGAACAAAGTTTGCGAGAAATATGGATAGGTTTACGGTTGCCCAGAATCAATGATAACTTCACATGCTTGGAAGATTAGCTGAACCGAAAGGAATTACCCGTCAATTGCTTATTACCGACAACACCTGGGTTGAATGCAAAGGGTATTCTGAATGAATTAACGACATGAAGTCTGCCTTAGTTCTGCAGCCTTTACAGCAGCAATGATCAGACCAGCAGAAGACATGCGATGTGCGCGACCATCGGAATATCTTCAATCAAGGTATGGCCTATACCAAGTTTGGCTCCGCTATGGGTAAAATTCCGAATACCTCGGAAGGAAGCCAGAATCGGCCATGGACCCGACTGCTTACCCAAGACTTCTGGAATAAGCAACCCAGCCTTCCTCCGCAAGCCATCAGAAGGGGCTTACGATACCAGACTGCCAACCTTCCTCGGTAGGCCACTCGGTGAGAGATCCTCCTGGGATACGACACTCCCATCTTCCACAGCGTGCTACCGCGGAAAACTTCCGGCATGAGGCACCTGACCTTCCGCGGCAAGCCACACATGAAGGAAATCTTTTGAGGCATGATACCCAGCCTTCTTCAGCACACTACCCTGGCAGAATCTTCGAGCATATGGAATTCAGTCTTCTTCAACGCGCCATCGTGCCTACAACAAGCTGGTCAGGAGCACGAACTAGTCTGGACACACATCTGCCTCAGAACTCAGTAGTTATGAAAGGATTTACCCTACACTTGCATATGTTGTGAGCATGCAGTCCAGTGGATCAGTTCATGCGAGCCACTCGTACACGGGAATGACCGTGTTCAGAGAAACATCGGCCCTATATTTCAAAGAAGAAAATGAGCACAGCAATCCCTGCGAGGTATGCAAGAGTAAGTTGTGAGAACAAGCCCGACAAGCCGGGAAAACAATCAAGAAGCCATGTTGGCAGGACATTACAGGTCCATCAAAGGAATCCTCAAGAACAAAGAAGTTATGGACAAATCACCCCCGTGATGGTCAACAAGATATGGCTTCACAGATAAAGTGGTATTAAAAATCCTCGTCCGACTCTTGCATATGCGGCCACAACAATGCACTACTTGCGGCTACAAGCGAGATTGCCGCACTCCTCATAAATATGGGCCATCAACCAAGATAAGGGGATATGCCCCGAGAGATACACCAGATGCTAGCCATACTATGCTTAGCTCAGTGGTCACAGCAAGGACTACAGAGGCTATATATATATATGACAGAGCCATCTCCACGAGCGATAGAGTTTGAAACAAGGCATTCAGATAGAATGGCTCAAAGCACATCAGCATCAACAGCTCATAGATATCATGACATCATTGGAATAAGAGATTACTGTCTACGATTACTTTGTGATCATCCCTGACATTTCACTTGGGGATACAGCAGCAATATATCGGTCATGCTGTTGCTTGAATTGTGGGTCACCTAAGGACAAAGTCAGAACGCCTAAGGCAGAAAGAAACACCCGTATGGAACCCACGACCAGACTAAGCGTTTTGACACGGCAAAAAGAAAGCCACCCCCATTCACTCGAGGCTATACGAGCACGTGAGCCTTGTACCAGGAAAGGATGTCTGACCCGTGACAGTCAGGGTACGAAGCATTACAATAAAACCCGAAGCAGATACTTCCAGGCCCTGAAAATCTAGCTGTCTGTTGGTATTACCCGCTACCCCACCCAGCAATACCACTACAATCCAGACAAAAGGTTTACCTGACAGAAAAGAGAAGGATTCAAGGAAACTGGGTGAAAAGACAACACATGGTCCATCAGAAAAGACAGTTAAAAGGTCAGTAAACCAGCGAAGACAACCGATGGATCCAAGTCACACACAGGTAAGTCCCCCTTCCCCGAGAGGTAAGCCTGAAAATCTCGAGGACGAGATTTTCTTAAGGGGGGTAGGTTTGTAACACCCTAGTTTTCGCTCCCTGTTTTTTTTCTTTGCGGGATTTGACTCCCGCCTTTTTTTCGGCGTTATCGGTTTTCTCTAGCTCTTGGGTATGTGAAGATGGTCATCTAGCCTTGCTTTTCCCATTTCCCCCAGACATTCTCTCCAGTCCAACCTTGCCACCCAAGACCATTGCTCAGGGCATTGCCATCGAAACCCTACCTTCCGAGTTGCTGGAAGGGAAACCCTAACCCTTTCAGTTACAAAGGAACCCCAATTTCCTTTGATCTTATGCCTCCCAAACTTTTCCCAGTGATCATCCTTCATTTATAAACCCTGGATATGCAAAAATATTGCCAAGTCATTTGCAATATTTTTCATTTAGAATTAATTCCTTTTTCTGCCAGTTAAAGGAATTAAATCCAGGAAAATATCTATCCATCTCCAAGGTTCATGAAAACTTGTGGAGATATTCTTTGTGATCATATTGAGCTCCCACAAAAATATTGGCCATAATTAAATAATGGAAATTGCCTTTTCCTATTTAATGCCAATATTGAATTTTGGGCACTTTCTAAAGAACTACCATTTTGGTAGCCAGGAAAAATCCCAAATAATTTGTGGAGCTTCTCATATCCATATCTTCCCTATTTACATCAAGAACCCAGGTTCCATAGTTCAAATTTTGAGCACCACATCAATTTGCAGATTCTGTCCAGTTGGGCAAGTTGCAAAGGAAGTGCTCTATCCCTTGATCTATTTGAGCTGAAATTTTTCATGGTGGTTAGCATTGCTAAATCACTCATGGATATCAAAAATCAGCTCAATCCATCTATCCATTTTCCTACAGAAATTTTCCTAAGTTTCTATCCATTTGAAAGCTCTATGAAGGAAGTACCATTTTGGTGTACCCAAATGGTATGAAACGTTTACAGTAGCTTCATATATTCAAATAAACTCTCTCCACCAAATTTGAGCCAAATCCATGTAGCCAATTTGTCCCAGCCAATTCATCTCTATTTCTAGCCAGACTGCAATGTTACAAAGGAAGTACTAGCTAGCCCTGCCCATTTGTGCTGAAATTTTCCTATGATGGTCACCTTAGTGAGTGATCATACTCAGCCAAAGATCAGATCAAATGGAGTAGAGAGCTGTGTACACCTCAGATCAAACAGTCTGCTGTCAGAATCCTTTTCTGCATGTTTCCCCCACCCCAGAGTCTTCCAGTGGACTCTAGCCTCCTATCTTATCTATTTGAGCAGTGAAGAACCTGTTGGACAAGGTGTGACAAGCAGACGCGGGCCAGAGCGCGTTGTGCCGTGGGGACCAAGCAGTGGCCATGCAGAAACGACGCTCTGCGCCCTGTCAGCCCCGTGCGGTCGCCTCCGTCCAGCCTTGGCTCGTCCGGGCATGTCCAGTAGCTCCGCGACGGCCACGTGCATCCTCTCCAGCAGCTTCCCCTTCCCTTCTTCCTCCCCACGCCACGGCAGCTCCGTCGCACTGTTCACGGGAGCTCTGGCCAAATCATCTGTCGCAGCGTCGTCGTCTTCCTCTGTCCTCTTCTCTCCGAGCTCTCCCGAAGCTCCCCCGAGCTCCTCCGCTCTTCTGGGCACCCTGCCGACATCGTGCCCTCCCTCCGCGTGTCGCCGGAGCTCCATTGTAGCGATGAGGACGCCACGGCGGCTGAGCCTATCTCTTCTCGCCGCCGGCTATAAATAGCTTTCCCCGATCCCTCCCTGAGCACCTCACCACCCCCCAGCAGTCTCTCCTCCCTCCCTAGAACCCCCAGGCTCCGGCCCGGAGCTCTCCTCCTTCCTCTCCGGTGAGAACCGCCGCCATGACCGCCGCCATTTTCCCTCCAAAATTCGAGCGCCATGGCCGTCTCCGACTTTGCCCGAACCCATCCTCGCGCGCGCCGTCCTCCGGTGATCCCACCCATCCCTTTTAGCCGCCCCGGAAAACCCCTAGGTTGGCGGAACCCTGTCGGGGCCACATCTCCAGCCGTCCCCGCCAGCCGTGCGACCCACCCCTGGATGAGGTGCTCACCGGCGCACCCGTCCCTGGCCTCGGCCGCCCTGGAGAGCCACTGGAGCGCCGTCGGTGTCGCGTCGATGGCGCCTCTGTTCCCTGCCGGTGTACGCGCGAGGAGGAAGACGGCCCGACAGGTGGGCCAACCCTGTCGGGCTCTTGCCGTTTTTTTAAGAGGAGGCGGTGCCGGTGGGCCAGCCCAGTATCAACAGGGGCAGCCGCGCCCAGTCTGCAGCGGCAGCCTCCGACCGAAATCGGCCCAGGGCAGCCCATGAGCACGGTCCTCTTTATTCTTTTTCGCTGGAATTCTGTGAAGGACCCAAACTTAAATAAGAAATTTACAGAAAGGTCCCTGACAGAAGAAAGGCGATATCTTTTCAACCACAACCTGGAATCAGGTGAAACCAACGCCCACATCTTCGTCTCGTCGAGCCCGTTCTTTTGGTATCACTTTCACTCTGTGTCCACACAGTGAAAGTGACCATTTTGCCCTTGCCTTCCATCAGCCCCCTCCGCGAGAGGACAGCTTCTGGTGATCCTTTCCGCGGACCCTCCGCACTTCTTCCCGGAGTATTCTTCGACCCCAGGCAAGCCGACCATCGTATATATGCCCTAAAGAATTGCTCTGTGTTATGCTTGCGTGTTTAATTAATGATATGCTTGTGCTAGTAATAATTAAACTCCTGCCATTTCAATATTGTCATTTACATTACCTGCTACTGCTCACCTTATCATTTCACTAATGTCTTGTCGTGATATTATATGGAGATAGGTGGTTATGTTTTTATCATGCTTAGCAACTGCCATCTCAAGTTATTGTGATAAACCACTATGTTTGTCAAGTAAACCTAGTGGTTGATCTCGAGTCACCTGTCCGGGCTTATCCTTGCAGCCACATTTGTCGGTATGGGACGGCCTTGACTTGGTCTGATCGCGTGCTCTGTCACCGGTACCTCCAGACAGGGAAGGTTATGCACGCGCGCTACCCTGGCCCGGTGGGCGGCGATAACCTTGTGAGCCCAGTTGATTGTTTGTTTAGCCCGGGAGTCCCCGTTTGGGACAGATAACCCCTGTTTGGGACTATTTAGTTTGGCCACGATGGTGGCAGGTGTCATGAGGATACAGGGGCCACCCAAGGCAAACCTCCGGGGGAGGATGAGTGCCGGTGGTACGATGAAAGAGTCACGGGTCAGGCAGGTTTTGTCGAAGCAACGCTGGTCCACCCGAGTGGGGATCACGAGGCTAGGTGCTTCATGGTGTGGGTAAAGTGCGCAACCTCTACAGAGTGTAAAATCTATTCGAATAGCCGCGTCCACGGTATTGGACAGCCCGTCCAGACCTCACTAGGTGGTCAACCGTAATAAGAATAATAATGATGGAAGAACTCGTCTTGTGCGGACATCATATGATGTCAAGGATATGATATGTTAGCCATGGGATGGCTATGAGATGAGTGGTCGCATGACCACATGAATTGGATTGGATTTGGATCAGATTCAGATTGGATCATGAGAATGTTCGGAGTATGGAATATTTACTTAGTATGCTTTACTTTACTGTATTTACTTCAGTAGTTATCTTGCTAGATAATCATGTTATGCCATGATAATTAATATTGCTCTAATAACAAATGAATGCTTGAATGTCATGGATTGCTTTGCTTGGTGTATATGTTGGTTTGGTTTGCTTGCGAGTACATTCAAAAGTACTCAGCGGCCTTCAATGTAGCCAGGTTCACATAAGGTTCCGTCATCCATCGACGAGGAGCCGGAGCGTTCGCGAGCTAGAAGAGTAACCTAGTCAGATCCCTGTGGATTGGAGCCGCACCAAGACCATGCTGCCCTAGATAGAGCCTTTCCGCTGCCATCACTCTTGTAATAGATCATGTAAGACTTATATACCCATTAATTGAAATGCCTCTGTTCATTATACTTGTTGTAAACGCGCATGCCAGAGTGATTTCCTGGGCTGGTATGCGTGGCGACCGTCTGGCTACAGTGGTAATCAGGCGGGGTGCCACAGGCTTGCGGGGACGCGAGGCAAGGCAGGCAAGGTGAGCAATGGCACGACGGCGACAAGCTGCTACATGCACGAGGTGTGCACACGGAACCATCGCAATGAAGGGGACTCGACCAACTACATGACACTACATCAACACCACAAAAAACGGATTTGGCCAGAGCTCCGGGAGCACGAAGACGACATGGGCACGACACGGTGTACTGCTAACATTCGGCGACGGGAAATGGCAGGGCGGATGCTTTCCTCACCTAGGGCCTGGCGGACAAGAAGGACGGGCTGGAGACGACGCGGGCATCGACGGAGCGCGGCGATGCGACCTGATCCGAGAGTAGAGGCCGAAGGAGCTCATGGCAGCGTTGATCTATAGCCTTGGCGCTCCCTCGGACGTTGGGGAAGAAGGTGGCTCACCGGGCAACGCTTCCCGTGGCACCAGATCGACGGAGGCGAGGCAAGGAAGTCACCCTGAGTTTGAGCTCTTGCTCGACCGGAGCATGGTGGACAGGCGATGGCTATGGCGTGGGAGACTCACCTGAGAGGCGGCGTGGCAAGGTGACGGGAGGAATGAAACGAGGGTAAACCCTAGGATACCGGGGACATGCTATATAGGGGCTAGGATGCCGACGTGGACCTCCTGGATGGCTGCCGTACAGGAGGACGACGAACGCGTGCAGGGAGGACGGCTGGGCTGCGGTGCTGAGCTTGTTGGGCCAGGGGGAAGCAAAGGAGGCCCACGAGGTGGACCTCTCTCTCTCAGGGAAAACAAAAGGTTTTTCCTTTTTAATAAAACCAGAGAAGAAAGGAGAGGAAGGTTTAGAGATGAAACAAAAATATTCTTGAACTCACAAAAACATGCACTGTTTAATACAAATGGATTGGGCATTTTTAGAGCAAACAAATTAATCACATATAATTATTGTAGGAATCTATTTTGCGAAGATTCAAAAAGGCAAATATATTAAAACATGGCTAGGGAATATTTTGAAATGCTAAGCAGATTATTTAGAAGAAGTCCAACATTTTGTTTGAGATGAATAGGCAAGTGAAATCACCACATATATAGTATTGCTATTAAAAGATATGAGGCAAAGTTTGTAAAAGAATTGGGGGAGGATCCACACAAGGCAAACCTCATGCTACCAAGCATACAAGCCTCCACATCACACACTCACACTCAACATAACACAACAAACATGATGCAAACTTGAGATGATGATTATGAAGCCATGATGCAAAATGACATGAGCAATTTTATTAAATCCAACACAGGAGGGCAAAACATGGAGGCCATGCATGGAATAAATTACAAAGGTCGCAAGGGATTGCACTTGGGCTGTTACAACTCTCCCCCAATACAAGAGGATCTCGAACGGAAGAATTCGGGATATTCGGAACGGAGAAGGTCCTCACGTTCCCAAGTGGCTTCTTTGTCAGAGTGATGTGATCACTTCACCTTTAGAAACTTGATTGACTTGTTGCGAGTCTTGCGCTCAATCTCTTCAAGGATAGCAACTGGATGCTCATGATAGGATAGGTCTGCTTGGAGATCAATGTCTTGGAGATCAATGGTGCGCTCGGGACTCTTGAAACACTTCCGGAGCTGAGAGACGTGAAACACATCATGCACATTTGAGAAGTTGGAAGGAAGCTCAAGTTGGTAGGCAAGGTCTCCCCTCTTGCCAACAATCTTGAAAGGACCCACAAAATGTCGAGAAAGCATTCCTTTGATGCCAAAGGGCTGAGTGCCCTTCATGGGAGACACTCTGAGATAGACAAAATCATCGATCTGAAAGGTCATGTCATGATGCTTGATATCGTAATAGCTCTTCTGATGGGATTGAGCTGCTTTTAGATTTTCACGAATGACACGGCACATTTCTTCTGCTTTAGTGATCATGTCATTACCAAGGATTTGACGCTCACCGGTTTCAGACAAATTGAGCGGGGTGCGGCATTTCCTGCCATAGAGAATCTCAAATGGGGACTTGCCCGAACTTGCTTGGAAACTGTTGTTGTATGAGAACTCAGCAAATGGGAGACAGTCTTCCCACCTCATGCCAAAAGAAATCACTCAAGCTCTGAGCATATCTTCAAGGATTTGATTGACTCTCTCAACTTGACCACTAGTCTGAGGATGGAAAGTTGTACTGAAATGGATCTTGGTACCCATTGCAGTTTGGAGGGAATCCCAGAACTTGGAAGTGAAGATGCTTCCACAATCTGAGGATATGAGCTGAGGAATACCGTGCAAAGAAACTATCTGTGATGTGTATAGCTCTGCCAGCTGAGCTGCCGAGATAGATTCTTTGACCGGAAGGAAGTGGGCAACCTTGGTGATCTTGTCGATGACCACGAAGATGGCATCATTACCTCTCTTAGACTTGGGAAACCCAGTGACGAAATCCATCTCAATATGGTCAAATTTCCACTCTGGGATAGGCAAAGGCTGAAGGAGACCTGTTGGACATTGGTGTTTCGCTTTCACTATACGAAAAACATCACACTCGTTCACGAACTGAGCAATCTCATGTTTCATACGAGTCCACCAGAAGGTTTGCTTGAGATCCTGACACATTTTGGAACTTCCTGGATGAATGGAGAAGAGAGAATTATGTGCTTCATCCATGATAACTTTCCTGAGTTCCCCTTTGAGAACCACTAGACGATCCTCGAAAAACAAGGTGTCCTTGTCATCCACCCGGAAGCACTTATACTTTGGAATGCTCTTGGCCACACCTTTCTTCACTTTCTTCACCATAGCATCAAGAAGCTGAGATTGGTGAATCTGATCTTCCAAAGTCGGAGAGACTTGAAGGTTTGCAAGAAATCCTTGAGGAACAAATTGGAGATCGAGCTTGCGGAAAGCTTCACAAAGCTCAGGTTGGAGAGGCTTGAGAATAAGACTGTTGCAGTACGCATTTCTGCTCAATGCATCTGCAATCACATTTGATTTACCCGGAGTATATTCAATGCTCGGATTGTACTCCTGGATCATTTCCACCCAACGTGTTTGCCGAAGATTGAGATTGGGTTGAGTGAAAATGTACTTCAAGCTCTTGTGGTAAGTGAACACCTCAACTGGTCTTCCCAACAATAGATGTCTCCAGGTCATCAGAGCATGAACAACTGCCGCCAGCTCAAGATCATGAGTGGGGTAGTTCTTCTCGCTTGGCTTCAGCTGCTGCAACGTATAAGCTACAACCTTCTTATCTTGCATGAGAACACCACCAAGACCTTGGAGGGAAGCATCACAGAACACTTGGAAAGGTTTGGATTCATCAGGAGGAGTGAGAATTGGAGGTGAAGTCATCTTTTCCTTGAGTGTATTGAACGCCACATCACACTCAGGATTCCACACATATTTGACACTCTTCTGGAGGAGATTAGATAAAGGCTTAGCAATTTTTGAGAAGTTCCACGAATCTTCTGCAGTAACTTCCAAGCCCGAGGAAGCTACAAAACTGCTTGACATTCTGAGGAGGCTCCCACTTCACGATGGCCTCAACTTTCTCAGGATCCACCTTGATGCCCTCAACAGAGATGACATGCCCAAGGTACACCACTTCATTGAGCCAAAACTCACACTTGGAGAACTTAGCATAGAATCGATGCTCTCTTAGCTTGTCAAGCACGAGACGGAGATGCTCTGCATGTTTTTCTTTGATTTCAGAGAAGACTAGAATGTCATCCAAATACACCAAGACGAACTCATTCTTTAAGGGAGAGAAGATGAAGTTCATCATGCGGGAGAACGTCGGAGGCGCATTTGCAAGACCAAAGGACATGACGGTGTACTCATAAAAGCCAAAACTCGTCCTGAAAGCAGTCTTTGGAAAATCTTCTTCACGGATACGGATTTGGTGATAGCCCATTTGAAGATCTAGCTTAGAGAAGACCTTGGCCCCTTTCAATTGCTCAAACAACTCATTGAGGTTGGGAAGTGGATACTTGTTCCTGATTGTCTTCTTATTCAATGGACGGTAATTGAAGCATAGTCGGTCCGTGCCATCCTTCTTCCTGACAAAAAGAACACCACAACCCCACGGTGAAGAACTTGGTCTGATCAAACCCAGATGCTTTTGTTCATCAAGCTGCTTCTTCAATTATTTCAGCTCTTCGGGACCAAGCTTATAAGGACGCTTGCAAACCGATTCAGTTCCAGGCTCGAGTTCAATCACAAACTCTACTGGACGGTGAGGAGGCATTCCTGGCAATTCTTCCGGAAAGACATCTCCATACTCAGAAATGACGGGGATTTGAGAAATGGCATAATTTCACCCTTCTCATTGAGTGAAAAGAGCCGAATAGTATCATCACGAGCAGCAAAAATAATCACATCTTCGGAAGAATGAGTCAATTGGACTTCTTTGGCTTTACAATCAACATAAGCCTTGTTCATCGCAAGAAAATCCATGCCAAGAATTAGATCAATATCGGAATTGCCGAGAACAATTGGAGAGGCTAGAAAGGAATAGCTTCCCATCTTGATAGAAACATTCAGGGCTTCCATGCTTGCATGCATGAATTATCCCGGAGAAACAACTAACAAAGGTCTAGGCAACTCCACCACATGAAAATTATGATTAGATGCAAAAGGCCTTGACATGAATGTATGCGATGCACTAGTGTCAAACAAAACTTTTGCAGGAATAGAATTAACTAAGAGGTTACCCAATATCACTTGAGAAGAATCCTCTGCTTCAGCTGCATTAACCATGTTAACTCTGGCTGACTTGGGATTGTGCTTCACCATAGCACTGCCTGGGGGCCTGATAGGAGGAGGAGGCGGAAGACGCCGCTGGTTGGTGCACTTGTTGGAGTAGTGGCCCTTTTGACCACACTTGTGACATGTAACCTCTGAGAGCGGACGGAAGTTGCGTGGAGGACGGACATTTGCTGACTTGGGAGCCTGAGGCCTCTGCTGAAAACCTGGGTTGCGTGGGTGGGAAGGACCACGACCACCGTGCTGCTTCTGCTGCTGAGGAGGACGAAACGGAGGTGGAGGAGGAACCCAATACTTCTGCTGCTTAGGAACAATTTGAGAGCTGGACAAAGAAGGGTTGGAGTCTCTGAACCGCTTCTTCGAATTCTCAAGCTTGAGCTGAACTGATTCATACTTTAGAGCCAAGTTATAGAACTGATCAAACATAGGAGGCTCATGGAGGACGAGAGCCAGCTGAAGATCTTCCCTGAGGCCACCTCTGAACTGATAAATCTTGCTCTTCTCATCAGGAACGTCTTGCTTAGCATAGCGGGCCAGATTCTGGAACTCAGAATTGTACTGATAGACAAACATACTCCCCTGCTTCAGGTTCTTGAACTTCTCATGCGTACCCTCGACAAAGCTCGTCGGGATATGATGAGCTCTGAAGTCATGACAGAAATCATCCCAGGTAACTGCACGGCCACCTCTGGAATCCGTGTACTGCTACCACCAATCTGCTTCCTGACCCTTGAGCTGGAAGGTCACAAACTTGACATAGTCCTCAGGCCTGACATTGCTGCACTCAAAATGCTTGTTCATGTCACGGAGCCAATCGTCTGCATCAAGAGTTTGCTCACAGCAAGTGAAGGACTTTGGTTGATTTGCGAGGAACTGGTTCAGAGTTGCAAAGTGCGGGTGATTATTGAAATTCCCTTGATGACATTGTTGTCCCTGATTCTGAAAACCTTGCAACAAACTGAGCAACATCTGGGTGTTGGCATTGGTTGCGGCCATCACTGCCTGCCATGCCTCCGGAGGTGGTGGTGGGGGTGGTGGAGGATCAGACTGCTCCCCCTCATGACCTGGGTTCCCACGAGTTGTTGGAGCCATCCTGAAGATGGACATGAATATCAGCACACCATTGACAAAGATGATTGAAATAAGCTGAATCAACGGCTCGAAATATTGCAACTGGAACATCATCAATTGCATTCAACTGAAAATTAGAAGAACGCCTTCTGCAGGATCGTGATAACATCATTAGATGATAAAGCCACTTGAAATAACACAACAAGTATTGAGCTAAGGGTTGCTCGGAACAAATGTATAAACCATCATACATCTGTCGGAGGATGATCCTAGGTAACTACTGGAAATCCCACCTAAGAACTTCTGAAATCTTTGGTTATGCAATCGGGTCCATGGATACACGGAGTTTTATCCATCACTCAACTACTAGCAGTAACACTACACTCTAGTATATCTCATCCGTCAACACACAACCAGAGGTCTCAGAAACTCATCAACCTCAGACCCTCGTAATTACAACGATACTAAAGATGGCAGTACATGTGATCCCGCTCCCCAGTAATGGGTGCCGCCACACTCTTCACACCACGAATAGTATTGAAGCAATTTTGAACATCCGCGTCCTGAAGTACTAAGGAAACTAAACGATAACAATGTGTCAAGAATCCCCTGGAGCTCCACTCCCCGGGTCCAATCCATACAGTCGGGAGGCACCAAGAACAGAATTCCGGTCACATCGGTATCATAGAGGCTCCAAAATACCCGCATGATCCTAAAAACAATTGAGTCAGAAGAGGGTAGAATCAAAATTCCTAACTCATAATTACTCACCAGAGTATAGAAGAGGAGTAAAAGAATCCTACTCTCCGAGATAACTAGACTCAAATAGTTTTTCACTAGACTCGACTCGGCCAAGTTCGATCAAGCAAGGGGCTCCTATGGTCGGTAAGGCTCAGATTACCAACTTGTAACGACCAAGATGCGGTACTATCCCAATTAAGGCTCGAGGACCTCGATGGGGATAGAAGCGCATCTCAGCGTTTCGCAAGTACAAAAATCATTGCAATACATGTAAAGAGGAGATGAGTATATGAGTTGGCTTACACTCGCAACAAGCTAAATTTCAATTCCCCATAATCATTCATACAATCATCAAGAAGACAGGGTCCGACTACGAACGAAATCAAACGATAAAAGATAGCAATGAAACTATCTTGCTAGCCCAGGAACATAACCACGAAGCTCCCCTACTCATCAGGATACGTCACGTACATACGCCTACATTCTTCATCGTACTCCCACTAGAGCTGAGAAACGTCATCTGGCAAGAACTCATCAGTACCGGTACCTGTATTGTTGTAGTAATCTGTGAGCCGCAGGGACTCAGCAATCTCATAACCTGGGTACCGAGACTATCTAAGCCAATAGGTGAGGAATGATTAAGTGGTGAGGCCGCAGCAAGCACTAAGCATGTATTTGAGTGGCTAACTTAAATGAGCAAGAATAAGTATGGTGGACTACGCATATCGGGCATGAACTAGAATGATCACTAAGTGATCCTGAACACGTACTTACGTCAAACATAACCCCACCGTGTTCTCTCTCGGATCATGTTCACGAGAAGAGATGGTCACGGTTACACACTCAGTTGGTGTATTTTAATTGAGTTTACTTCAAGATTGCTATAACCGAGTGTTAAACAAATTTCCAAGTTGCCACATCACCGCGGGCACGGCTTCTCGAAAAGATTTAACCCTGCAGGGGTGCTCCAACTCATCCATCACAAACTAAGCACAAGCCACGGGAATAACCTCGACCACGAAACCCGTGATCTCCTTGGAAATTCCGTTGGAAAACCTCAACCTCGAGATAGCCCAAAGTATCCTCGGAATCCCTCGCGCAAGACATTCGAGAAAGGTAAAATAGATCCAACAAGACCGCCCGGTAGGCCAGATCCATATAGGAGCCACGCGTATCTTTTTCTCAGGGCACTACCAGATGAGCTAGACATTGGGTTGGCTGAAACCCCGGGTGATCAGGGGGCACCGGACATCGCTCGGTTTGGACCAACACTCATGAGGAACACTGGCCCGGGGGTTGATTAATTAGCCACGGGGTAGCTAAGCCCTATGCATTTTAATTAGGATGTTTAGCAAATGTAGTACCAATGTTGGGTCTCGCCAGACAAGTTTTAATCTAAAAGAATAGTCAAGGGGGTCCCCATAACAACCCCGGGCATGTTAGGAGCGCAAAATATGGAACATAACACCGGTACTCGGAACTAGGACGACAAAAGTGGAACAAAACACCGGGCAAAAGGCCAAGCCTTACACCTTACCAAGTATATATGTGCGTTAAATTAAATAGCAGTAATATTGTGATATCTCAGAATATCCATGTTGGCACATGGAAACAACTTGCACTTGCAACTAGCAACGCTATAAGATAAGGGCTGAGCAGCGGTAACGTAGCCAAACAATATTTTGCTAGGAAGTGGAGGGGTTAGAGGCTTTCATGGAAATTTGGGAGGCAGACAATTTAAGTGGTAGGTAACGAAACATAACGGCAGAAGCGAGACATCTAGCATAGTAAAAATAGTGTTGGGATCTGGGTACGATCATTTTGCCTGTTGGGTCTTCAGAGGGATAAAGAGCTGGGTCCTCGTAGGCGTTCTCTCCGGGATCCTCGTACTCAGGCTCGACACCAAAGAGAAACATCACCAAATAAACATACAAACAAGGTGCAATGCGCAAGCAAAGGTGATGCATTACCAATTTGAAGAATTTAACATGGCAACCCTATGCTAGTCATGTTTCTCAAGCAATTATTAAGTTCTTCATTATTCTGGACAGAACCTTAAGATTGGTTATTTGAACAGGCATGAACATGGCAAAAATGAATGCTCCTCGTAAAAAACGATGCAAATGCATATGTAGAACGTTTCAAATGGAGTAACGGAACTCTCGGAACACTCACGACAAGGTACGAACGTTAACGGAGTCAAAACACAAAGATGAGGGAGGCCATGGGCTATTCCTTGGTACTCCAAGGATGCCACTGAATTGGATGTGAAAATCTAGCAAGCATAGACCTAAAGATCATGCAAAACCATTGGGTATAACTCCCACAAGTCACAAAAAAACAAACACACAATTTGTCCACAAACAGCAACATGCCATATTGCAACAAACATAAGAGGAGCTACACCAAGCTAAAAATCATAACCAAGGCATGGACATGGAGTATACAAGATGCTTGACAATTCATCTATCTACAGAAACATGAATGGCAGCAAGGATCAATACAAATGAGCTCACAAGATGGCATGTTGAATCAATATTTAGGGACTTAGTGAAAATTACTAGTTTTTCAAATCTGAGTTAGCAGGATGGCATGTTGACAACAACAAACACATATGCTACAGGGACTTTCATGGCATGAAATTTAACAGGGTTATAGAGGACAACATGCACATCAATTCACTCTGTTATATCAACATCAACAAGTGCACAGATCACTGGCTATCATCCTCACAACATGGCATATTGAGATAAATAGTCTCTCAGACTTAGTAATTTTAAAAAGTGGCAAGCAGGGCATATTATTAACAGAATGACATGTTGACAGCAAGTTTAAATAAGATGCAATAGCTCTACCTACAAGCACTTGTCACACACTAACAGAGGACAACATGCTCATCAATACATACCATTGTACCAATCTCAAATGGGCTAGGGATTCATGGGAAACATCAAGACAACATGCTAACAAAATAACAGATTTTGACAATTAGAAATATTTGAGCGTTTGAAAATAACATTTTGGTGACATGTTGACAGCAAGAATACCACCCATATCATGATCTATCATGGCATGCAAAAGTACCAGGGGCTAGCACACACATCATTGAACATTTTTCATGTTGACAAGTTTATCATATGATGCAAGAATAAAATCATGTGAAAAAGACAAAATGCCACCTTATCACAAAACAACATTTTTACCCACTTGCTCAAATGATGAAACTAATGCCACTAATAGATTCACTGGATTTTTCTACCCCAAATTCATATATCATAAGCATAGGTTCCTGTGGAGAAACACACACAAACTCAATTCGAAAATCACCATATTCACTTATAACCTAGTATATGCCAAATAGGGCATATCCCTAAAAGGCATCTTCCAGATCTGAACATGGACGGATCTGGCACTTTCCTTAAATGGCAAACAACCAAAAAACCGAATTAAAGCTCAAAAAAACTAACTAAAAGAAGGGGGGCTACTTGGCAGTCTCACTAGGGCCCCAGAGAGGGTGACATGTGGGCCCTTGGGCCCGCTGTCAGTGGGTGTAAATAAGGGGAAAAGGTGTGCCTGGGGGGATTCGAACCTGGGTCTCCCCGATGGTGGAGCGGGGGCTCGACCAGCTGGGCTGGGCAGGGCTCTCGTTGGAAAGGGGGGGTTCAGTTCTTTTGAACTAACCCCGGGCGCTGACTGGATCTCCCTCTGCAGCAAAGGAGAATCCCGACGCCGGCGAGCAGCAACGGCGGCGACGGCAGGCTTGCGAGGTGGCGACGGGTCTGCGGAATCCCCTGGGGAATCCACTTGCGGGCTGGGCACGGCGATGCAGCGAGGGCGCAGGGGCTAGCTGCTCTCGGCCATGGCGGACAGCGAGCAGGAAGCGGCTTGCGGGGACGCGAGGCAAGGCAAGCAATGGCGCGACGGCGATGAGCTGCTGCATGCGCGAGGTGTGCACACGGAACCATCACAACGAAGGGGACTCGACCAACTACGCGGCAGTACATCAACACCACAAAAAACGGACTTGGCCGGAGCTCCGGGAGCACGAAGACGACATGGGCACGACACGGCGTACCGCTAATGTTCGGCGACGTGAAATGGCAGGGCGTATGCTTTCCTCACCTAGGGCCTGACGGACATGAAGGACGGGCTGGAGACGGGCTGGAGACGACGCGGGCATCGACGGAGCGCGGCGATGCTCCCTGATCCGAGAGCAGAGGACGAAGGAGCTCATGGCAGCGTCAATCTACAGCCTTGGCGCTCCCTCAGACGTCGGGGAAGAAGATGATGCGCTGAGCAATGCTTCCCGTGGCACCAGATCGACGGAGGCGTGGCGAGGAAGTCACCCCGAGCTCGAGCTCTTGCTCGGCCGTAGCATGGTCGACAGGCGACGGCTATGGCATGTGAGACTCACCTGAGCGGCGGTGCGGCAAGGTGAGGGGAGGAATGGAATGAGGGTAAACCCTAGGGTACCAGGCACATGCTATATAAGGGCTAGGGGCACTGGACGGCCGTAAATCATGGAGGATGCCGACGTGGACCTCCTGGATGGCTGTCGTACAGGAGGACGACGAATGCGTGCGGGGAGGCCGGCTGGGCTGCGGTGCTGAGCTAATTGGGCCAAGGGGGAAGCAAAGGAGGCCCAGGAGGTGGACCTCTCTCTTTCATGGAAAACAAAAGGTTTTTCCTTCTTAATAAAACCAGAGAAGAAAGAATTCACAAAGAAAGGAGAGGAAGATTTAGAGATGAAACAAAAATATTCTTGAACTCACAAAAACATGCACTGTTTAATAAAAATGGATTGGGCATTTTTAGAGCAAACAAATTAATCACATGTAATTATTATAGGAATCTATTTTGCAAAGATTCAAATAGGCAAATATATTAAAACATGGCTAGGGGATATTTTGAAATGCTAAGCAGATTATTTAGAAGAAGTGCAACATTTTGTTTGAGATGAATAGGCAAGTGAAATCACCACATATATAGTATTGCTATTAAAAGAGATGTGGCAAAGTTTGTAAAAGAATTGGGGGAGGATCC
This sequence comes from Elymus sibiricus, assembly GCA_039707655.1. Lineage (NCBI taxonomy): Eukaryota > Viridiplantae > Streptophyta > Magnoliopsida > Poales > Poaceae > Elymus > Elymus sibiricus. The sequence continues at coordinate 209,534,140 of CM077665.1, read as the reverse complement.
ACACAAGGCAAACCTCATGGTACCAAGCACACAAGCCTCCACATCACACACTCACAATGAACATAACACAACAAAGATGATGCAAACTTGAGATGATGATTATGATGCCATGATGCAAAATGACATGAGCAATATTATTAAATCCAACACATGAGGGCAAAACATGGAGGCCATACATGGAATAAATTACAAAGGTGGAAAGGGATTGCACTTGGGCTGTTAAAATAGAGACTTAACAAATCCAGCGTGTGATCTGGAACAGTGATATCCATATCCCCATAAAACTGGGATATCCCATTTTTGCCAGGCTGACGCCTCGGTTTTCACACCCCAGCCTTATAAATAGGCGAATGGGAGCCTGAGGTCATTTCTTTTCCTTCGTCTCCTCCTCTTCTTCTTCTTTTTCCGAGCGCCTCGCAAGTTCGAACACCTTTGACGCTTCCAGGTCTGTGCTCGTCGTCGTCCTCACCGTCGGAACGCTCATGGCGAAGCCGGAACTTGCCCACGACTGTGAGCCCGCCCGCCTTCATTCATCAGATCTTTAACAACACATTAGGTCTTGAGTTCTTCAACATTCCTCGAGTTCTTTGAGTTCTTCGGTCTTCTTAGATTTAAAACAATATTTTGGTCTAGTCTAGATCTCTTCAACTCATGACTTTAGATCAAACAAGTTTCTGTTTAGGTTCTAGGCGTAGATCTCACTTGTTTTGTCCACCGACCAGTGATGCCATCAGGTTTCTAGGTTTATACCTTATTTTTGCCACAATTTCAATGTCTTTTGTAGATCTGTAGAACTGTTATAATTCATTGAAACATGTTTGTCTCCCATGACCGGGCGTCTAGCTTGTAGAGTAACCGACTCAGACTTCTTCATAGCACTTCAACCATTTAGGTACCTTTGTAGAAATTTTAGCCGGATCATTAGTTTGAAAACTTTGACCCGGCCTCAGTGTCCATAGCCGGCTTATGTTATATCATAGTTCATAGCTTTCGCGGCCGACTTATGTCATTGCATGTTTGCCCTGTAGTTCTGTCGGCTTATGCGTTCCAAAATCATGGCTTCCAAGGGAAAGAAAATCGGTGAGCCGGCCCATGGGCTATCCTTGCGCCAACAAAAACAAGTGAACTGGGCCAAGTCCCAAATGACCAAACTTCGGATTCAGGAAATGGAGCAAGCTGGCCTCCTGCCGGCTCAAGAACATATTGAGTGGAGAGCCTCAGAAGATGAAGTTTGACCTCAATCTGAACAAGGAGTGGTGGTTATCTTTCGCGCTCACGTGGCCCAGGGTTTTATACCACCGGATTCGAAATTCTTCCAAGACATTCTACACCATTATGGCATGCACCTCCAGGACATAGTGCCAAATTCCATCTTAAACCTGAGCAACTTTCAGACCTTCTTCGAGGTCTATCTTTAAATAGAGCCCACTTTAATCTATTTCTGGAATTCTTCTATTGCAACAAACAGATTAAATGCAGTAATGGTCCCCCTGTTGAGTGTGTTTCCTAAACTATCCAGAAGCGTAAGGACTACATCTTTCCCGACATAAAGTTGGCGACTCATCCAAAAGGATGGCAAAGGACTTACTTCTCTACTGCAAAGACACCTCTCCTGAAGGCCAGTTTCCTTTGCCGGGTTATCATGACAGCCGGCTCATTTACAAGAAGAACCTTTGTGACTTCGCAGCTGTGGAAGAGGGAGAGAAATTCAAACCAATATTTGCTCATATAAATGCTCTGTTTGCTCCTGGTTTGTCGAGCATCGATCTGACCAGGTGTTGGATTAAATGGTGGGTTCAACCCCTCAGTTTTCGCTGCCGACTCATGCACACTTATAATGTCAACTTAGAAGACGAACTGCGGTTTTCTGCTGACTCCCCAACTCCCAAAGACATGACCAAGGCGATCAAGGCCCTGATTGGGGAGAAAAGAAAATATATTGGGATTGTTGGCCTGGCTCCGTTCTGCGCTACCAACCCGGCGCCAGAGGTAAGCCGGCTCCTTTATGTCCTTCACATTTTTACCTTATTATGACCTCTGACATGCCGGCTTATGTTTTTGCAGCCTGACCATGAATGATGGAGGACGGAATATCAAGCTCCCAACTCTCCTAAAGAGGAGGTAGAGGAGATGGAAAATGAACAAACAAATGAGGTAGAGCTCGACTCTTTAGGCCAGCTCTTTACCAAACTTGCTGATGCCGACTCTTTTCAGGATTTCTCTGGTGGGGCTGAGCCGGCAGAAATAGACGTAACCCCCCAGTATCTCTGACTCTGAGACTCTAGGCATAAGGAGAACCCGGTTTGCTGTTCGAAAGGTACCATTTTCGAATACATCTTCTCATTTGGATCCTCACTTATCTTGGAAGATGCTACAAAACGCCGAAAGCAAGAAAAGAAAAACTCGGAGTTCCAGCTCGAAAGACCTTCATGAAGAGCTCTCTCTTGAGCCGTCTCCACGCCGGATGTGCCGGACTGAGAGATCCAGTCCCTCTGGTTCTTGCCCTTAGTCTGAACAAACGAGGACTTGTCATAGTCCTCCATACCCGGCTCCAGCTGCCTCCTCGCCTTCGTCCGACGCCTCTAGCGCCAATGCTGATTTCACCATCAATGTTGGGTAAGTCGGTGTTTCCATTAAGATAATAGTAACTTGTAATTGTCTTTTACATCTCATGCATTTCCTTGACTCCTTTAAATAGGGCCAAAGCCGTGCTGAAAGATAAGTCAGCCGCTGATGCAACCATGAGTATTGCCCATCCAGGGGCTAATGAGCCGGCGATGTCTGAGACAGTGGTGGCTGAAAATCCAATGCCAGGGCCGGCAAGACATGAAGCTACAAGGGTCAAGCCGGTTCAAACCGCAAGGGTTGAGCCGTCCGAGGATGCCCCAGTGCTTGACGAGCCCATCGTGGATGACCATAATCTTCGAGAAGAGGATCCAGCAATGGACGTGGTCATGGACAACATATTACCAAGCACCAGCAACACTAAGATAGACGACGGTGACGTGGTGCTCACTCATACTGGGCACCATACCCCTCCGAATACCTCAAGTGTGTTGGTCAAAACATCACAGGATAACAAGACGGCCCCATCTGGTGAGCCGGCTAATGAGGCACAACTCACCATTTTTGAACATATGGGTTTAAAGTCCCTTCATCAGGAATATGTTACTCGGCTAGCCAGCCACCATGATGAAGAGGGTGCTCTTATCACCTTGATGAAAAATAAATAGGAGGTATGCCCCCATACTGTACCTGTATCCCTTAATTTCAAAGTTGTTCACTCTTAGGGAAAACTGTAGAAAATGACTAAGTCAATAGTGTAGCCCCCAAGGGCCGGCTTATACTCTTGTATGAGCTGGGTCTTGTAGACATAAAAAAATCTCAGATTCAAACTATGTAGTCCCCAAGTGCCAGCCCATTGGATAATGATGTGTCGGGTCTTTAGTATTATTTTTTAGAACTCAAAAGTGCAGCCCCCAAGGTCCAGCTCACCATGAAATGACGCGTCGGGTCTTCAAATGTTATTGAAATGCTGAATGTTGTAGCCCCCAAGGGCCGGGTTACCTGTTCACATCAACCTGGGACTTTGTTCAATTTTCGTAAAAAAATCAAGTGAGTGTATCCCCCAAGCACCGGGTTAACTATCCACAGCAACTTGGGACTTTACTCATGAATTTGAATTATCCCTTTCTGCAGAAATCTATTCCTGAGGATGAGGCAGAAATTGGTCTGCTCAGAGAAGAACTGCTGCAGGAGAAGAACAAGTGTGACAAAGCTTAAAAGCTGAGTTAGGTAGCTAGCGTTGAAGCCAAGAAAGCTCATGAAGATCTTGAGACATATAAAAATAAGGCCACACAACTTGAGAAGTCATGACGCAGCGGGAAGAGACTGCCGAGGGGAAACTGAAGGAAGCAGAGGCCAGTTTGAGCTGGCTGACCCGGCTTACCAATGACATCTGCCAGAAAATTTTTAGTAAGTCTCTCTTGTGTCTCGCGGGCATATGCTTACGCCGGCTTGTGATGTTTATGAATTAACTCATTTGTCTGTAACAGAGTGTGGTGGTAAAAACTGGAGGACTCCTCGAGAGAAATTGAAGTTGGTATACAACTTGGTCAAACAGCTCTACATCGGAAGCTGTGAAGCCATCAATGTTGTGAGGGGATGGACAACACCACCGTACCAGATTGGAAATGTCATCAGAGAGCTGTCAGTTGTGCCGACTTGGGTTAAGATTCAGAAAGACTTGGCTTGCCACAAAGCTGTTCTGCATGGCTTGACTCTGGCCAAGGCACATCACCCAGAGCTAAAACCAAAAATGCTAGCCGGCGGTTTTCCTTAGTTCAAAGTTGATGGGTCAGAATTTTCCAAAGAGGATTACTAGGCCATTGCGAGGGAGACCAGGCATCATGCTTGTGCTATCGCCTGTAGCATTGACTAAGGCTCTCACTAGTCAGACTATGATGAGCATAACAAGAAGATATCACTGAAGATGTCGGAGCCATTCGAGTTGAAGAGCAAGAATGCTGACCCGGCCGCTCCATCATCCTCAGCTGCTCCTGTCGGCTCAGGTACTCCTACCATGCCGATTCCTCCTCGAGCCTCCAATGTTGATGATGAAGATGAGCCTTTTGAAGCCCTCTAACAAATTTTTAGGAGAGGGACCAATGGTCAAGGCCCCGGTCGGCGACGACCAAGCCGTCTACGACTTGTCAAGAGAGGACTCTGGAGATGTCCCAAGACAAGCCGGAGTAGATCAGTAGGCTCATGGTCCCGTCATAATTATAGATTAAGCCAAGCGTACTTCCGGCAAAACAATGATGATTTATCCCATAAGGGCTTGTAATAGTTCAGATGAACAACCATTACTTTTGTGGTGTTCTGCGTACTTATGCAAAATCGAGAGCTAGCATGTGAGCATCTCGAATGGCCGACTTATGCTTTGGCGGTTTTATCTTTTGCACATTTTTCGTAAGCCGACGTTCGCATGACTTAACCAGTGTGATCATACTCAAGTAGCTTCAGGGTCACACTAAATACTTGAAAACGGAATCATAGGTGAGTGAACTAAAAGGTGCATAGCTAGGTCATATAAATGCGAGTAGCTTCAAGCTTAGAAGGCAGATAAAACTATGAGTTGGCATAGATATGTCGGGTTACAAGGGTATGAACTGAACTTTGTAAGTTTACAGCCCCCAAGAACCAAAAAAGATAACCCAATGTACTTATACATAAGTAAAACAATCATTCATATGAGTGAGAACTATCTTTATTGATTTAGACCATAATAGGTCATGGAAAATACAACTTATCTAAATGTTGAATAAGAAAACAAACTCTATGTGTAATAAGGATGTAGCAAAGCGATGTTCCAAGGTCGAGGTGTTTCTTCCTCGGAAGTACGTGATTTTGTGTGGTCACGTATGTCGATGAGATAATAAGACCTGTTGCCTAGATTCTTGCTGAGAACAAAAGGTCCTACCCATGGAGGGGAAAGCTTGTGCATTCTTGTCTCATTATGAATCAGAAGGAGCACTAAGTCGCCCTCCTAGAAAGTGCGAGTATGAACTCTACGGCTATGAAAGCGACGTATGTCCTGCTGATATATCGATGATCTTGATGTTGCAAGATCGCGTGCCTCTTCAAGGGCGTCAAGGGAGTCCTGTCGAGTTGCTTCATTATCAGTCTCAACGTAAGCGGCTACCATTGGGGAGTCATGATAGACATCACTTGGTAATACGGCCTTTGCACCATAAACCATAAAGAAAGGAGTGAATATAGTCGAACGGTTGGGACTTGTCCGCATACCCCATAGTACTGTAGGACCGAAAGTATGTCTAGAGGGGGGGTGATTAGACTACTTGACCAAATAAAAATTCTATATTTTCCCAAATTTTAGAGTTGGCAGTTTTTAACATTCATGGCAAGTCAAGTACACCCTACACATGCAAGTTCTAAGAGTATAGCAGCGGAAAGTAACAACAACCATGTATAGAAAGGAAGGGTTGGAAGATCAAACACAAATGTAGACACAATGATTTTTCCCGTGGTTCCGATAGGTGGTGCTATCGTACATCCACGTTTATGGAGTCTTCAATCCACGGAGGGTAACGGTCGCGAGAGTCCACGGAGGGCTCCACCCATAAGGGTCCACGAAGTAGCAACCTTGACTATTCCATAACGGCTTCCGTCCACGAAGGACTAGCCTCACTATGGGTAGATCTTCACGAAGTAGGCGATCTCCTTGCCCTTACAAACTTCTTGGTTCAACTCCACAACACAAAGTAGGAGGCTCCCAAGCGACACCTAACCAATCTAGGAGGCACCACCCTCCAAAAGGTAATAGGCTCGGCAATGATGATGAACTCCTTGCTCTTGTGCTTCAAGATGATAGACTCCTCAACACACAATCACTCTCTCATTGATTTGGCTTGGTGGAAGAGATGGGATTGGTGGAAAGCAACTTGGGGAGGCTAGAAATCAAGATCCATATGGTTGGAGTGGATGATCTTGATCTCAACACAAGGGTAGGTGGTTCTCTCACAAACGCTCTCTCACTCGAAGCCTAAAGATCTATATACACTTCTCCCCCTTGGCAATAAGTTACCAAAAAGTTTAAAGGCATATATCTAAGCGTTCTTGGGCTGATCTCCTCCGGTTGTTGATGAAGGAGTCGAGAGAACAGCGTCGGCGAAGATCTCTGCAGATGTCATGGATGGAGTTGGAGTGGCAACTGGAGGAACTGGAGCTGATGGAGCTGAGGTGACAGTAGCAGGAGCTGATGAGGAGGGCCTCAAGTCTGGAGCTGGCACTGTGGCTGATCTGGCCTGAGTAGTGAACTGAGAGCCTAGCCTGAGAGGAGAGTCATCCTCATCATCATCATCATCATCATCATCTGAAGTCTGAGGAAGAGGCACTGAGTCAACTTCCTCCTTGAGCTCATTGACTGTCTTAGTCAACCCATCCACCTTATCATTAAGGGTCTTGATCCAGTTTTCAAAGATTCTGACAAGACTGTTTTGGTTGTCCAAAATGTCCTTAATGTCCTTCTACATGCCCTGAACTGATGAGATCAAGAGATCCATTTGCTCATTCCTGGATCTGGGAACCTGAGCACTAGTGGCTCTAGCTGCCTCTGCCTCTGCCTGAGTTGCAACTGATGTGGGATGTTCTGGGTCCATCACCACAACATTGTCCTCGAGATCTGGCTGTAGGGGCAAGTGGGGTCTGTCCAAAGCAAATATGTGCTTCTCCAACATGGAATTTATGAGCATCTGGACATAGGGTGCATAGCAGCATGAGCGATTCTGATCAGCAGCAACCCTCTTAACTGTCTCAACAATTAAGTCCATGACTCTAATCCTGGTGTGTCTGTCAAGATGGATCAGCATGTTGATGGAGTAGCCTCGGATCATCTTGTCATCTCCTGACTTGGGCATCAAAGTATGCCTCAGAATGGTGTTCATGGTACGAAGGCCAGCCTGGAGAAAATAGATGGATCCTAACTTGTGAGACTTCACATGAGCAGCAGGAATCTCATTGTACATATTGGCCATAGCATTGTGGCTCTCCTTGGATTCTGAGTAGACATCCAAGTCACCATCCTGTACCTCTGGAACTCCCAAGATTGCAGCCCGTTCATCAAAAGTGGACTCATATCTTGCTCCTTCAGTCATCCATACAATCCTACCATCTCCATAGAAATGTGCAGTGGAGTAGAATTGCATGATCATCTCATCATTCCATGCTGTAAACTCTCTGCCAACAAACTCATCCAAGCCAATGCAGTGAAAGTTATCTTGGACACTTGGAAAATAGTCTTCATTCTCCTTAATGAACTTCCAATCCACATACCTCATGTCACTCACAGCTGGACTCTTGTCAAACAGCACAGTTTCATAGAAATCCTGTTGCTCCTTGGTATAGAACCTGTAGTCCACATCTGTCTTCCTCCTTTGGGCATATGGATCAGCAGCTCTCCATGCCCTCAAACCTGAATCCTTCCTCTTCTTCATGTCTTCAGCAAGTGGGTAGCTGGCATTATGAACTAGAAGGTGTGGCCTGAGCTTCATCAAAGCAGACATAGCATCTTCATCCTCAACTCTGGAGGTAGTTCCCTTGTTCTTTTCAGAAGCAGGAATTTGCTTGGATAACCTCTTGGGTTTTTCAGCAGCAGCTTTCTTGGGTGCAGATTTAGTGCTCTTGGATGTGCCTGACTTTGGCATAGCATCTGCCATAAGCTTCTTTTTCTTCTTGGGAGGGGCTTTCTCAACATGTACTTCCTCCTCCTCAGCAGCAGCACCAGCAGCCTCCTCAGGGTCCGCAAACATGGAGGTTTGCCTCCCAGTGACATAAACTATCCTTTTTCTGGCTCTCTTCTTCTCCCCTGCCTTCTTAGGCAAAGACTTCTTTGGGGGCTCAACAGTCATGTTAGCTTTAGCACTCTCAGGTGCTCTCATAGCTACAGAGCTAGCATACTCTTTCCTGATAGCTCTCCTGGAAGATGTGGCTTCATTTGCAGCTTTCTTGGCAGCCTTCTCTTGCTTCTTGGCAAGAACCCCATCTGGCACAAAATCTGAATCCTCCTCATCTAAATTCAGCTTCTTCCTGGCCCTTGTAGCAGCCTTGGGCAACCCATGAGAACTGGGAGTGCCTAGATCTGAAGGTAAACTAGACTCAGGACTAGTGCCTGAATCCATCTCAACACTCTGTTCTTGGAAGTTGTTCTCACTGTCCTCAGCACTTGACATACTGACCCTGTGAATAGAGTATAGAGGAGTAGAAGAAGATGAGTCATCACAAAATGCAGTTGGTTTTTGAAAGTTTGAACAAAAGATTATCAAGATTTACATTCTATCATATGAAAATCGGTACAGCCGAAGCGAAAATTTCGGTGCTACCGAGACTGACTTTCTCTTTAACAGAAACTTCGCACTCCTTTCGGTAAGACCGAAAAGAAGTACTCGGTTTCACCGAGATAGTTTTCAGCAGCACAGACAGGCAAATCGGTGACACCGATTTGTTTACTTCGGTTCCACCGAGTTCCATCGGGCGGAAGGTAAACCCTAGAAAATCGATCATTCTCTAATCTATGGAGTTTTCTCGTGGATAGAAAGATGTGCAAGAGGTGGCTTATAGATAAAATCAAAACCAATGCACGAGAATCAGACGGGGGGAGCGCAAGGAAAATCGAATCCGTACCCTAGCTTGGCGATGGATCCGCTACGGCGGCGACGGCGGCGAAGATGCCCGTCGACGGCGAGAATCCCAGCGGCGGAGGAGCGCGGGGAGACAAGGGCGATGACCAGGGGGTCCTTTTGCGGCCGCTTAGGGTTTGGGGCGCGACGATTGAAGATTGAATTTTCGAACCGTCGGGACCATAGCTTATATACCCTTCACTGTCGGTGACGCCGATTCTAAATTTTCGGTGTCACCGAGTTCCTCAACTGTCAGCTGACAGGGAAACTCAGTGTAACCGAGAATATGGAATCGGTAGTACCGAGATAGAAAACCAGATCAACCCTAGGCATTCGGTGAGATCGAGAATTGTGGGTTGGTTCCACCGAGATGCACTTGGGAGGTTTTAATGGTCTGTCCTTGTCGATACGGAACTCCGAGTGCTCCACACACAGAGGGATCGAAAAGTACTTGTTCAAATTTTGTGATGCAGCATGAATGGAATATGAGGTGAGAAAGCATAGATAGCTAAAGAGTGGTCCTAGGCATTCTTGTCCATCCAATTGGCAAAAGATAAATCAAAAGCCAAATAGCAACAATTGGATGTCCTCGAATGAGAAAATAAGTGCAGACCAACATGCTCACACAATAAGATGTCAAATGAAATCATGACAAACATGCACATACATACAAGCATCTAACAAGCACTTGGGCGGTGACGAAGTCATCTATATATGAGTATTTGACTTAGGAGCCAAGTAAGAATACTTGATCATAGGTCATACTCATCGTTTAAGCACAAGTGGGGTTACCACTTTTACATAAAGCATTTAATGTTGTCACAAACTAAGAGATGCTTTGACTAAGTCTTAGAGTAAAGCTCCCCCTTGATGTGACATCCCCCCATAAGAGGGATAAACTAACCTTGGGTTTTGTCGAAGAAGACTTCATGTTGGTGAGGTAGTGGTAGATGCTCAAGGTTGATGAAGATCACCAAGAGTTGGGAGCATCCTTGTTGTTTCCATACTCTTCTCACCTACATGGGTTAGTCCCAACACACTACAGACAAATACAAGGATATCTATGGACATGGAGTGCAAAGCATATGTAATGATGTCCATTGATTTGTTGATTACCTTGTCCCTTGCTTACCTTTGAGGGAATGTGTGACTCCTTGAACTATTGCATAGAGTTGATGTTGATTGCAAATAATTCATGCCAATAATGAATGTGAGTGAATTTCATTGGCGGAGTCACCCCTCAAGAACTCTCTAGTTCTTCTTCTTGGGGACCCACATCAAGTTGATGGGGATCCTTGGTGTTGATGTAGCCTTTGTTGAAGTTGAGCTTGAAGTAGCCTTGGGAACCCACTCCACCATAGCTAGGGATTCATCTTCGTATGAGTCAATGTCCTCTTGAAGCTTGTTCTTGCCCTTGAGCTTGTGGTCTTGTGGTGGAAGGTCATCTTGAGTGTTTGTTCCCTTAGGAAGAGTATTTTCATACTTCTCCTTTTGAGGAACAAACTTGGGCTTGGGGTATTGACCTTCTTCCCATTCAACTCCATTTGCGTTGAAGTAGCCAACACCATGGTTCTTTCGGTATCCTCCGTGCTTGCGTACAATTTCTTCAAATTGCTTACACCCGGCAAGACTCTTGTAGATACCTTTCTCTATAATTCATTTCAATAAAGCATTTTCTTGCTCAAGTGTAACTTGGCTAAGAGAATCATCATTAGTGGAATCAATAGAACTACTAGAAGCAACATCATTAGGTTTAGCATTTTTATTGTTGCTACTAGATGAAGAACCTTTCTTGCCTTTGTTACTAGTTTGTTTAGATTTAACTTGAGGCATGAATGTAGACAAGAGTAGTCGTTTGGCTAGATAAGATGAAGTCTTCTTTCGGAGATCGTCATTGATAGCTTTAAGAAACTCATGTTCTTGCTCCAAATTGAGCTTCTCGAAGCGTAGCTTCTCCTGAGTTCTTACAAGCTCTCTATGATCTTCAAGAGTAGATTCATGAGCTAACTTAAGAGTGTTTAGTTGTGTAGTTAGTTGTTCTATTTTCATCTTATCATCATCAATTGACTTATCTTGACTAGCATGAGAATTATCAAGTTCACTTTGACTAACATTACTAGTTTTATCAAAGAGCAAGTCATCATCACAAAGCAAGTCATCTTCATCACTATCAAAATCAAGATACTCGGGGTGTGATACCTTGGGACCTTTAGCCATGAAGGAACTTCCACTCCCTTCGTTTGGTGAATCAAATAGATCATAGGAGTTGGTAGTCACTAGAGCAACTCCGGCAACACCATCATCTTGACTATGGTCGGAGTCGGAGTGATAGCTTCTCTCGGAGTAGTTGTCAGAGTCGGAGCCGGAAACCCATTCACCAACATGAGCTTGATGTTTTCTTCTTGTGTAGCTCTTGGTGTACTTGTCCTTCTTCTCCAAATCCCTACTTCTCCTTGAGGTTCTTCGTTCATAACGATCATCTCTACTCCTTCTCTCTCTTTGAGGTGATTCATTCCTTGAGCTTCGTCTTTGAGGTGACTCTTCTCTTCGTTTGTAGGGAGCCTTGCACTCATTGGAGAGTGTCCGGGCTTCCCACAATTGTAGCAATTGCGATCACGACTTGACGAACGCTTCTCATCATATCTTGAGTTGGAGCTTCGCTCTTTGCCTCTATTCTTGTAGAACTTGTTGAATTTCTTGACCATGAGGCTTATCTCTTCATTGGTGACAAGGTTGTCGCTTGAAATTGCGGGAGCATCACTTGTGGCTTTGTAAGCACTGCTAGACTTGTTGTGAAGCTCTTCTTTGTCTTTGAGTGTCATCTCATCAGCAACAATCCTTCCAATGACTTCCGTAGGCTTGAGATCTTTGTAGTTGGGTATCATTTGGATCAATGTGCACACGGTGTCGTATCTCTCATCCAAAGCTCTAAGTATCTTCTTGATGATGAATTTGTCGGTCATTTCTTCGCTTCCTAAGCCGGCAATCTCATTGGTGATGAGAGCTAGCCTAGAGTACATCTCTGCGACTCCTTCACCATCCTTCATCTTGAACTTGTCAAGCTGACTTTGAAGAACATCTAACTTGGATTCTCTCACGGACTCGGTTCCTTCGTGCATATCAACCAAAGTATCCCAAATCTCTTTTGCATTCTCAAGACGGCTGATTTTGTTGAATTCTTCGGGGCATAGGCAGTTGAAGAGAATGTCGCATGCTTGAGCGTTGTATTGCAACATCTTCAATTCTTCCGCGGTCGCTTCACGATCCGGTTCCATTCCATCACCAAAGAATTCACCTTGCAAGCCAACACGAACAACAGCCCAAACGGCGGGGTTATGACCAAGAATATGCATTTTCATTTTGTGCTTCCAACTAGCAAAAATAGTACCATCAAAGTACGGACCTCTACGGTGATAATTTCCCTCACTAGACGCCATACTCTCCTAGGTTGTGAGACCAATGCAATGGAGACCAAAGCTCTGATACCACTTGTAGGACCGAAACTATGTCTAGAGGGGGGGGGTGATTAGACTACTTGACCAAATAAAAATTCTACCTTTTCCCAAATTTTAGAGTTGGCAGTTTTTAACATTCATGGCAAGTCAAGTACACCCTACACATGCAAGTTCTAAGAGTATAGCAGCGGAAAGTAACAACAAGCATGTATAGAAAGGAAGGGTTGGAAGATCAAACACAAATGTAGACACGATGATTTTTCCCGTGGTTCCGATAGGTAGTGCTATCGTACATCCACGTTTATGGAGTCTTCAACCCACGGAGGGTAACGGTCGCGAGAGTCCACGGAGGGCTCCACCCATAAGGGCCCACGAAGTAGCAACCTTGACTATTCCATAACGGCTTCTGTCCACAAAGGACTAGCCTCACTATGGGTAGATCTTCACGAAGTAGGCGATCTCCTTGCCCTTACAAACTTCTTGGTTCAACTCCACAACACGAAGTAGGAGGCTCCCAAGCGACACCTAAACAATCTAGGAGGCACCACCCTCCAAAAGGTAATAGGCTCGGCAATGATGATGAACTCCTTGCTCTTGTTCTTCAAGATGATAGACTCCTCAACACACAATCACTCTCTCACAGATTTGGCTTGGTGGAAGAGATGGCATTGGTGGAAAGCTACTTGGGGAGGCTAGAAATCAAGATCCATATGGTTGGAGTGGATGATCTTGACCTCAACACAAGGGTAGGTGGTTCTCTCTCAGAAAACTGGATGGGGCAAGTATGGAATAGTTCTGAGTGCTTCTCTTTCGAGTGGGTGGTGGTGAAGGGGTATATATAGGCATCCCCAAAAATCCAACCGTTACACACAAAATGACCAACTCGGTGACACCGATGTGTTAATCTCGGTAGTACCGAAGTGACCAAAAGGTGGCAACTTTTGAATCTCGGTGAGACCGATATAGGAAACTCGGTTGCACCAATAAGGTGACCAACGGTCAAATTGCCATTCTCGGTGACGCCGATCCAACAATCTCGGTGGTACCGATATTGTGAATTTGCGTAACAGAAAGTTGGCAACCTAAACTCGGTGGCACCGAAGCAGAATCGGTTGCACCGAAAAGGTAGGGTTCGGCTAATGTCTGTCTGAGTATGAGAATCGGTGGCACCCAGTGGAAAGTGTTGGTTGCACCGATTATGAATATTTGGCTTTGACAGACTTTTTGTGGAAGAGCTTGTGGGTGTTTTTGGTGACTATCACTTGTGCACGTATGAGCATTTTGTTCACCAATCAGAACCTTACCCCCTTTTAATAGTATTGGCTTTCCTATGGACTCAAAGTGATTTCTCACAAAGTAAAATGTAGAGTCCTCTTGCTTGAAGCTTTGCCAATCCTTTTCCTTGCATCTTGGGGTATTTCCACAATCTCCCCAATCCTTTTGCCATCCCTATCATTGAACTTTCCTGAAATATACTTAGTGGAAACATTAGTTCAATGACATATATGTTGTTATTAATTACCAAAACCACCAAAGGAGCAAATGTGCTTTCAAGAACAGCTGGGAGTTCTTCAACCCAAGATCCTGGTGTGCGTTCCAAAGGCACTTTGAGTCTGGGCTTGATGCCTCGGAGCAACTCTTGATTTGCACGCTTAGCTTGTCCATTGGACTGGGGGTGAGCCACGGAATCGAGATCCAGGCGAATATGCTCCTTACCATAGAATTCTTCCATAGCCCCTTCAGAGAGGTTACTTCCATTGTCTGTGATGATGCTATGAGGATATCCAAACCGGAAGATTATCTTTTTCAAGAATTTGACTGCTGTCTCGGCATCGCAACTGCTGAGAGGTTTTGCTTCCACCCATTTAGTCAATTTGTCAACCGCGACTAAAGGGTGAGTCTTTTTGCACTTGGACATCTTAAAAGGATCAACCATGTCTAGCCCCCATACTACGAACAACCAAGTGATCGGAATCATACGGAGAGCCTGTGCTGGCATATGATCTTGCCTAGCATACCTCTGGCATCCGTCACATGTACGAACAATGTGTTTTGCATCGGCATGTGCAGTCAGCCAGAAGAATCCATGATGGAAAGCCTTGGCTACCAAGGAGCAGGAACTGGCATGATGACCACAATCACCTGAGTGAATCTCGTGAAGGATCTGCTGGCCATCTTCTAGAGACACACATCATTGAAAAACGCATGTGGTACTTATTTTATGTAACTCGCCATTGATAATCGTGTATGCCTTGGAGCATCGCTGAATCTGTTTGGATAAGAGCTCATCAGTAGGTAACTCACCGTGTAATTTTTATGCTAGATAAGGCTTAGTCCATGCCGGAGTATCATGAACTACTGCGACTAGCTCGGACCCGGGATCTCGATTAGCAAGCTCCTCCTTTGTAGGTAGCTTGACAGATGGACTGTTAAGGTCATCCAAGAAAACATTGGGAGGCACTGTCTTCTTTTGAGAACCTAGATGTGCCAAGGCATCTGCCACCTCGTTGAGTCGCATGTCAATGTCGTCTACCTGGTAACCATTGAAGTGACTGGCAATAGCTGTGACCGCCCAACGATACGCAGCCATAACTGGAGCCTTGGAATCCCAGGTTCCTGACACTTGTTGTGAAACAAGGTCAGAATCTCTCAGACATCTGATGCGACTAATACTCTTTTCTTTTGCGATGCGTAAACCATGACGCAGAGCCTCATATTCTACATCATTGTTAGTGCAAGGTGTCAGGGTAAACAAACAGGGGTGTTCATTTTCCCCTGACTCGTGCCCGGACAGACGGCCACCGACGCCCGGCAGCCACAACCTGCAGAAAGTCAAGCCACCCCGACAGCAATCAAGACCAAGACTCCAGCAAGCTCAACGCGGCAGCCCAAGCCTGGGCTGCGACGCGCCAAGCACGTCCCCGACGCTTGCCGGGGACCACGACGAACGCACCTCTCAGAAGACCCGGCAAGCCATTTCTCGGCAGGCGTGAGCCATCCAGCCACCGCTCCACCGCATCGCTACGCCTGTCACTTATCGATGCGGTGTCGAGCCCTCAGGCGATTAATCAGCTCTCGCTAAGCACGTGGCGACACATTGGAAGGCAAGTTACGCTCGGTTGACACCCGCCCTGCAGCGTGTCAAGATCTTAAGCAGCAACCGGCCAAGCGGTGGCAAGGGCTTGCCGGGGATGCACCCCAAGCGCCACCTAGGCAGGTAATCATGTCATTTTGTCCTAAATGCCAGAGTTAGGTACGATAGCTCTGCTTAGCTATCTAATCGATAGATAATGTCTATTTTGTCATTGTGGTAACCCCTTGTATTATAAAAGGAGGCCCAAGGCAACCTAGCTCAAGGTTGGCAACTCGAACCCCTGAACGCTTGTATTTGCATAGCCGCTCTTCCCCCGGCAGCAGCCCTTGCCGGGATTAGGTGCCCTGCGTTCTTCGTGTTACTCCAATCAATCCACCAAAAAGCAGGAGTAGGGTTTTATGCTTAGCAGCGGCCCGAACCTGGGTAAAATGCCTGAACCTTGATCGTTGCGTCGTCTCATGCTATCCGCTCTTCGTGCAACGTGACCCCCCTTGCCGAACCACAAGGGACCTCTGGTCCCATAGGTGATCATGAGCATCCGTGCCCCGACACAATGGAATAACAACCGTAGAACATAATAAAACTTATCTCCACAGGGGGGAAGTTAAGACAACTCCAGCCCCAGCTGTCGTGACACGTCAAAATGCAAAGTCTAGTACTTAGTATCTGGCTTATCTGAGGTGCTTGTAACTCGGTACAGTCGTGTTGGAAATATGCCCTATAGGTAATAATAAGTGGTTATTATCATATTTCATTGTTCATGATAATCGTTTATTATCCATGATATAAGTGTTTTGGAAACTCAAATACATGTGTGGGTACATAGACAACAACATGTCCCTAGTGATCCTCTACCGGACTAGCTTGTTGATCAAAGATGGCCATGGTTTCCTAGTCATAGACATGAGTTGTCATTTGATAACAAGATCACATCATTAGGAGACTGATGTGATGGACAAGACCCAAACTATGAACGTAGCATATGATCGTGTCAAGTTTATTGCTATCGTTTTTTTGCATGTCAAGTATCTGTTCCTATGACCATTTGATCATGCAACTCACTGACACCGGAGGAGTACCTTGTGTGTATAAAATGTCACAACATTACTGGGTGACTATAAAGATGCTCTACAGGTATCTACGAGGGTGTCTTTTGAGTTGGCATGGATCAAGACTAGGATTTGTCACTCCCTGTGATGGAGAGGTATCTCAGGGCCCACTCGGTAATACAACATCATAATGAGCTTGCACGCAGTGTGACTAAGAAGTTAGCAACGCGATCTTGTGTTACGGAACGAGTAAAGAGATTTGCCAGTAACGAGATTGAACTAGGTATGGAGATACCGATGATCGATTCTCAGGCAAGTAACATAACGATGGACAAAGGGAACTGCGTACGGGATTGACTAAATCCTTGACATCGAGGTTCGACCGATAAAGATCTTCTTAGAGTATGTAGGAACCAATATGGACATCCAGGTCCCGCTATTGGTTATTGACCATAGAGGTGTCTCGGTCATGTTTGCATAGTTCTCGAACCCGTAGGGTCTACACACTTAATGTTTGGTGACAATATAAGTATAATCGAGTTGTTATGTTGGTGACCGAAGGTTGCTCGGAGTCCCGGATGAGATCCCGGATGTGACTAGTAACTACGGAATAGTCCGAAAGTGAAGATTGATATATAGGATGAAGGGTATCGTTGTCCGGAAGTGTTCCGGGCTGTACCGGGGATTCAACGAAGTACCGAAAGGGGTTTCGGGGGGCCCCGGCAAGTGTTGGGGGCCTCATGGGTCAAGGAGAGGGGGTGCACCAGCCCACTAGGGGGCTGGGCGCCGCCCAAACCCTCGCCCGAATTGGCCTGGAGGTAGGGCTCACCCCTAGAGCGGTCAGCCCCCTTTCCTTGCGTGGCAAGGCGCCTTGGGGGGGGCACCCCAAACCCTGGCCGCACCCTTGGTCGCCGGCCCCAAGGGTGAAACCCTAGGTGTGGGCGCCTCCACCCCTCCCCCTATATATACCAGAGGAGAGGGAGGCGGCCGACACACCAAACCTTGGCGGCGCCATCCCTCTAGCTCTCGTAGTTCTTCTCCTCCATAGCATCACGGCAGCACTTAGCGAAGCTCTGCCGAGATCGCACCACCACCACCACTTTCACCACGACGTCGTGCTGCCGGAAGACTCGAGCTACTAATTCACCCTTGCTCGCTGGATCGAGGAGGTGAAGGCGTCATCAAGCCGTACGTGTGTTGAACGCGGAGGTGCCGTCTGTTCGGCACTTGATCGGGAGTTCGCGAAACGGATCGTGATTGGATCGCGAAGACGTTCGACTACATCAACCGCGTTTCTTAACGCTTCCGCTTAGCGATCTACAAGGGTATGTAGATGCAATCTCTCCTCTCGTAGATGTTCATCTCCTAGATCGATCTTGGTGAGCGTAGGAAAATTTTTGTTTCCCATGCAACGTTCCCCAACAGTGGCATCATGAGCTAGGTCTTTGCATAGATGACATCACGAGTAGAACACAAAGGAGTTTGTGGGCATTGATATTCAGATTGCTTCCTTCCTTGGTCCTTTCTTGATTCAGCGGTATTGTGGTATGAAGCCGCTCGGACCAACTTTACATGTCCACGTACATGAGACCGGTTCCATCAACTGACATGCAACTTTGTTGCATAAGATGGATCGCGGATGTCTATCTCTCCCACCTTAGTTGAATCGGATTCGACGAAGGCGGTCCTCGTAGAAGGTTAAATAGCAACTTGCATATCACCGTTGTGGTTTCGCGTAGGTAAGAATCATTCTTGCTAGATACCCATAGCAGCCACGTAAAACATGCAACAACAAATTAGAGGACGTCTAACTTGTTTTTGCAGGGTATGTTGTGATATCATATGGCCAAAGACATGATGAAATATATCTGATGTATGAGATGATCATGTTTTGTAATAGTTTATATCGACTTGCATGTCGATGCATACGGCAACCGGCAGGAGCCATAGGGTTGTCTTTAATTATTTTATGACCTGCGTGTTAATCTTTAAGCACTATGAAATGCTTTACTTTATTGCTAGACGATAGCAATAGTAGTAGAAGCATGGTTGGCGCGACAACCCCGATGGCAAAAAGATGATGGAGATCATGGTGTCATGCCGGTGACGATGGAGATCATGCCGGTGTTTTGGAGATGGAGATCAAAAGCAAAAGTTGATGGCCATATCATGTCACTTATGATTTGCATGTGATGTTAATCCTTTTTTATGCATCTTATTTTGCTTTGGATGATGGTAGCATTGTAAGGTGATCCCTCACTAAAATTTCAAGATAAAATTGTGTTCTCCCCGAGTGTGCACCGTTGCGAAAGATCATCATTTTGAAGCACCACATGATGATCGGGTGTGATAGACTCTACGTTCACATACAACGGGTGCAAGCCAGTTTTACACATGTGCAACACTCGGGTTAAACTTGACGAGCCTAGCATGTACAAACATGGCCTCGGAACACAAGAGACCGAAAGGTCGAACATGAGTCATATAGTAGATATGATCAACATGGAGATGTTTGTCGGGCCTCTGGGACTGGGGGTGCCCAGGCCCATCTGCCTACGGCCCAAGACGCTAAGATTACCTCAAACACCAAGTGGCCCCACCCGCAGGCTTCAAGGGGTCGGGTCTCGCGAGAGCTAGTCCTCGCGAGGCGCGAGGCGACGTCTCCACCAAGCACCTCACGGGGTCCCCCCCCCCCCCGCGAAGCTCCCCGCGGCGCCCTCCGGAGGCGGGTCCGCCTGGAGCTAGCTGGGCCGGGCCCCGCAACTCCGTACCCGCACATGGGTGACGCATGCCGTGCCAAACGGTGCCAGCAGTAGCGCCAGTAGGCGCGGACGGCAAGGATCCCCTCTTTGGTGATAGAGGAGAGGCGCCAGCTTGCGGGCCCCAAAAGCATCCGCCAAAAGTTGTCGTTCCGGAGCAAGGAAACCAAGACCAAGGGCTCGGCGGGACGGATGTCACCCCCGAGCCCACGAGCGCTTCACGGCAAGGAACTTTAACAGGCGAAGACTACCTTTTGTCAGGATAAGCTACGACCTTGTCCCCTTTCAAAATGGCCGTTGTGGCAACCCTTCCCGCCTGATGTTTTTCGGGGGAAGAGGACCGGGGTCGATATAAGGAGGGAACCAGCCCTCGTAGGAGAGATCACTTTTCGGTTGGGCAAGAACAAGCCTTGTACTTATCTTCCTCCTCAAGCAATCCACCAAGGAGGAGTAGGGTTTTACACCGCGAGGTGGCCCAAACCTGGGTAAACTCTGCATGTCCTTGTTCATCTCCCTAGCTCAAACCGCCGGAGAGTCGTTGTGAGGTTGCGAGGTGGAGTAGGGCAGGAGAGCGAGCGCACCCCAGTGTTCGAACCTTCTTGGGTCTGCGGAGCCCCGAATCCGACAATGTTCACCATTGAAACCACCTCATCTCACGTGATGATCGGACTTCGGTTGGTGAATTTGGATCATGTAGTACTCGGATGACCGGGGGATGTCAATTTGAGTGGGAGTTTTTAAGTAATATGATTAACTAATCTAATTATCTTGAACAATAGTCTAAGTTATCTTTGCAAATTTATGTTGTAGATCAATGGCTCGCGCAGTAGCTCCCCTGAATTTCAATGTGTTCCTAGAGAAAGCTAAGCTGAAACATGATGGAAGTAACTTTGTAGACTGGGCCCGTAATCTGAGGATTATCCTCACGGCTGCCCAAAAGGCTTATGTCCTTGACGCACCGATCGATGACCAACCCGCTCCATCGTTTGTGGACGTTATGAATGCCTGGCAGACGCGTGTTGATGATTACTCAATAGTTCAGTGTGCTATGTTGTATGGCTTAGAATCGGGACTTCAAATACATTTTGAACATCATGAAGCATATGAGATGTTCCAGGAGTTGAAGTTTATCTTTGAGAAGAATGCCCGAATCGAGAGGTATGAGACCTCGGATAAGTTATATGCTTGCAAGATGGACGAGAACGGGTCTGTCGGTGAGAACATACTGAGAATGTCTGGGTATTACAACCGTCTGGCTGAGTTGGGAGTTGTGCTCCCGCCAGAGGCGATCATTGACAGAGTTCTTCAATCACTACCACCTAGCTACAAAAGCTTTGTGCTGAACTATAACATGCAAGGGATGAACAAATCAGTCGTCGAGCTGTTTGCGATGCTGAAAGTTGCTGAGTCATACATCTAGAAGGTGCATCAAGTTTTGATGGTCAATAAAACCACTAGTTTCATGAAAAATGGCAAGGGCAAGAAGGGTAACTCCAAGAAGAGTCGAAAAGCTGTTGCCCCTCCCATGAAGAAACCCAAGGCTGGACCCAAGCCAGAAACTTAGTGCTTCTATTGCAAGGGAACTGGCCACTGGAAGCGGAATTGCCCCAAGTATCTGGCCAACGCCAAACAAGGTATACATGATATACATGTTATTGATGTGTACCTTACCAACTCTTGTTGTCGTGCCTGGGTATTTGATACCGGTTCTGTTGCTCACATTTACAACTCAAAGCAGGAACTACGGAATAGACGGAGGCTAGCAAAGGACGAAGTGACGCTGCACGTGGGAAATGGTTCCAAGGTTGATGTGATCGCCGTCGACACACTCGCTCTTTGATTACCATCGGGATTAGTGATGAACCTGAATAATTGTTATTTAGTGCCTGTGTTGAGCATGAACATTATATCTGGATCTTGTTTAATGCGAGATGGTTACTCATTTAAATCTAAGAATAATGGTTGTTCTATTTATATTTTTAATATCTTTTATGGTCATGCACCCATTGTGAGGGGTTTATTCTTATTGAATCTCCATAGTGATGACACACATGTTCATAACATGGATGCCAAAAGATGTAGAGTTGATAATGATAGTACCACTTTCCTGTGGCACTACCGCTTAGGTCATATTGGTGTAAAACGCATGAAGAAACTCCATGCTGATGGACTTTTTGAGTCACTTGATTTTGAATCACTTGACACATGTGAACCATGCCTCATGGGCAAGATGACTAAGACCCCGTTCTCCGGAACAATGGAACCGGCAAGTGACTTGTTAGAAATCATACATACTGATTTGTGCGGTCCGATAAGCATTGAGGCGCGCGGTGGATATTGTTCCTTTCTCACCTTCACCGATGACTTAAGTAGATATGGGTATATTTACTTAATGAAACACAAGTCTAAAACATTTGAAAAGTTCAAACAATTTCAGAGTGAAGTTGAGAATCATCGCAACAAGAAGATTAAATTCCTACGATATGATCGAGGAGGAGAATATATGAGTTAAGAGTTTGGCAATCACTTAAGACAACATGGAATTGTTTCACAATTGTGCTGCCTGGAACACCACAGCGGAATGGTGTGTCTGAATGTCGTAATCAAACCTTATTGGATATGGTGCGATCTATGATGTCTCTTGCCGATCTGCCACTATCATTTTGGGGTTATGCGTTAGAGACAGTTGCATTCACTTTAAATAGGGCACCATCTAAATCCGTTGAGACGACACTGTATGAACTATGGTTTGGAAAGAAACCAAAGTTGTCGTTTCTTAAAGTTTGGGGATGCGATGCTTATGTCAAAAGGCTTCAGCCAGAAAATCTCGAACCCAAAGTGGACAAATGCATCTACATAGGATACCCAAAAGAGACAGTTGAGTACACCTTCTATCTCAGATCTGAAGGCAAAGTGTTTGTCGCTAAGAACGGGTCATTTCTTGAGAAAGAGTTTCTCTCGAAAGAATTGATTGGGAGGAAAATAGAACTTGATGAGGTTGTTGAACCTTTACTTCAACCAGAGAGTAGCGAAGCGCAGAAAGATGTTTCTGTAGAGCCTGCATCAGTTGAAGAGGAGGCTGATGATGGTGATCATGACGCTTCGGATCAAGTTACTATCGAACCTCGTAGGTCGACAAGGACACGTACCGCTCCTGAATGGTACGGTAACCCTGTCTTAGAGGTCATGTTGTTGAACAACGATGAACCTACGAGCTATGGAGAAGCGATGGTGGGCCCGGATTCCGACAAATGGTTAGAGGCCATGAAATTCGAGATGGGATCCATGTATGAAAACAAAGTATGGACTTTGGAAGTATTACCCAAAGGGCGAAAGGCCATTCAGAATAAATGGATCTTTAAGAAGAAGACGAACGCGGACGGTAATATCACCGTCTATAAAGCTCGACTTGTGGCAAAGGGTTTTTCACAAGTTCAAGGAGTTGACTATGATGAAACTTTCTCACCCGTAGCGATTCTTAAGTCCGTCAGAATCATGTTAGCAATAGCTGCATTTTTCGATTATAAAATTTGGCAGATGGATGTCAAAACAGCGTTCCTTAATGGTTTCCTTAAGGAAGAAATGTATATGATGCAACCAGAAGGTTTTGTCGATCCAGAGAATGCTGACAGAGTTTGCAAACTCCAGCGATCCATTTATGGGCTGGTGCAAGCGTCTCGAAGTTCGAATCTTCGCTTTGATGACGTGATCAAAGCGTTCGGGTTTATACAAGTTTACGGAGAAGCTTGTGTTTACAAGAAAGTGAGTGGGAGCTCTATAGCGTTTCTAATATTGTATGTGGATGACATATTGCTGATTGGAAACAATATAGAATTTTTGGAAAGCGTGAAGGAATATTTGAACAAGAGTTTTTCAATGAAGGACCTAGGAGAAGTTGCTTTCATATTAGGCATCAAGATCTATAGAGATAGATCGAGACGCTTAATAGGACTTTCACAGAGCACATACCTTAATAAAGTTTTGATGAAGTTCAAAATGGATCAGTCCAAGAAGGGGTTCTTGCCTGTATTGCAAGGTGTGAAGTTGAGTAAGACTCAATGCCCAGCAACTATAGAGGATAGAGAAAAGATGAGTGTCATCCCCTATGCTTCTTCCATAGGCTCTATCATGTACGCAATGTTGTCCACAAGACCAGATGTCAGCCTTGCCATAAGTATGGCCGGAAGGTTTCAAAGTCATCTAGGACTGGAACACTGGACGGCTGTCAAGAATATCCTTAAGTACCTAAAAAGGACAAAGGAAATGTTTCTTGTTTATGGTGGTGATCAAGAGCTCGTCGTAAAGGGTTACGTCAATGCAAGGTTTGACACGGATCCGGATGACCACAAGTCTCAAACCGGATACGTATATATTCTTAATGGGGGAGCGGTAAGCTGGTGTAGTTCCAAGCAAAGCGTGGTAGCTGAATCTACATGCGAAGCGGAGTACATAGCTGCCTCAGAGGCGGCAAAGGAAGGTGTCTGGATGAAGCATTTCATGACAGATCTTGGAGTTGTGCCGAGTGCACTAGACCCAATGACTCTGTTCTGTGACAACACTGGTGCCATTGCTCTGGCCAAGGAACCAAGGTTTCACAAGAGGACCAGCCACATACAGCGACGCTTCAATTCCATCCGCGAAGCGATCAAGGAGGAGGACATAAACATTTGCAAAGTGCACACGGATCTGAATGTTGCAGATCCGTTGACTAAACCTCTTCCACGGGCAAAACATGATCAACACCAGAACTCTATGGGTGTTAGATTCATTACCATGTAATACTATATTATTGACTCTAGTGCAAGTGGGAGACTGTTGGAAATATGCCCTAGAGGCAATAATAAAGTGGTTATTATCATATTTCCTTGTTCATGATAATCATTTATTATCCATGCTATAAGTGTATTTATTGGAAACTCAAATACATGTGTGGGTACATAGACAACAACATGTCCCTAGTGATCCTCTACCGGACTAGCTCGTTGATCAAAGATGGCCATGGTTTCCTGGTCATAGACATGAGTTATCATTTGATAACGGGATCACATCATTAGGAGAATGATGTGATGGACAAGACACAAACTATGAACGTACCATATGATCGTGTCAAGTTTATTGCTATCGTTTTTCTGCATGTCAAGTATCTGTTCCTATGACCATGAGATCATGCAACTCACTGACACCGGAGGAGTACCTTGTGTGTATCAAATGTCGCAACGTAACTGGGTGACTATAAAGATGCTCTATAGGTATCTCCGAGGGTGTCTGTTGAGTTGGCATGGATCAAGACTAGGATTTGTCACTTCGTGTGACGGGGAGGTATCTCAGGGCCCACTCGGTAATACAACATCATAATGAGCTTGCAAGCAATGTAACTAAGAAGTTAGCCACGGGATCTTGTGGTATGGAACGAGTAAAGAGACTTGCCGGTAACGAGATTGAACTAGGTATGGAGATACCGATGATCGAATCTCGGGCAAGTAACATACCGATGGACAAAGGGAACTGCGTACGGGGTTGACTGAATCCTTGACATCGAGGTTCGACCGATAAAGATCTTCGTAGAGTATGTAGGAACCAATATGGACATCCAGGTCCCGCTATTGGTTATTGACCGTAGAGGTGTCTCGGTCATGTCTGCATAGTTCTCAAACATGTAGGGTCTACACACTTAACGTTTGGTGACGATATAAGTATAATCGAGTTGTTATGTTGGTGACTGGAGGTTGTTCAGAGTCCCGGATGAGATCCCGGACATGATGAGTGACTCCGGAATGGTCCGGAAGTGAAGATTGATATATAGGACGAAGGGTATCGGAGTCCGGAAGTGTTCCGGGGTGTACCGGGGATTCGACGAAGTACCGAAAGGGGTTTCGGGGGGCCCCGACAAGTGTTGGAGCCCTCTTGGGCCAAGGAGAGGGGGCGCACCAGCCCACTAGGGTGCTGGGAGCCGCCCAAACCCTAGCCCGAGTCGGCACGGAGGTGGGGCTCACCCCTAGAGCTGCCGACCCCTTTTCCTTGGGTGGCAAGGCGCCTTGGGGGTGACGTGGATTGAGACTGCGTCGGTATTTCCCCAAAGAGGAAGGGATGATGTAGCACAGCGACGGTAAGTATTTCCCTTAGTTATTAAGCCAAGGTATCGAACCAGTAGGAGGATCACCACCACTACGTAAACAACACCTGCACACAAAGAACAAATACTTGCAACCCGACGCGAAAGAGAGGTTGTCAATCTCTCTACGGTAAAAAGATAGATTAGGTAGTGATAGATTGGAGAGATAGATCTCTCAAGAACACAAAATAAAAAGAGAAAATAAAAAGTGCAGCAAGGTATTTTTGGGTTTTTGGAATAATAGATCTGAAAACAAAAGTGCAAAAAGATAGATCGGAAAGCAATATGTTGGAAAAGTAGACCCGGGGGCCGTAGGTTTCACTAGTGGCTTCTCTCATGAGTATAGCACACGGTGGGTGAACAAATTACTGTTGGGCAATTGATAGAAGATCAAATAATCATGACGATATCCAAGGCGATGATCATTATATCGGCATCACGTCCAAGATTAGTAGACCGAAACGATTCTACATCTACTACTATTACTCCACACATCGACCGCTATCCAGCATGCATCCAGTGTATTAAGTTCATGGGAAAATGGAGTAATGCAATAAGAACGGTGATATGATGTAGACAAGATCTATTCATGTAGGAATAGACCCCTTCTTGTTATCCTTAATAGCAACGATACATGCGTGCCTCGCTGCCCCTTCTGTCACTCGGAGAGGACACCGCAAGATCGAACCCATCACAAAGCACATCTTCCCATGGCCAGAAAAATCAATCTAGTTGGCCTAAATAAACCAAAGATTTGAAGAAGAAATACGAGGCTATAAGTAATCATGCATATAAGATATCAAAGAAGACTCAAATAATATTCATGGATAGAAACTGATAATGAACTCAAAATTCATCGGAACCCAACAAACATACTGCAAAAGTTTACATGAAATAGATCTCCAAGAGACCATTGTATTGAGAATCAAAAGAGAGAGAGGAAGCCATCTATGGTGGACTACTCACGCATCATCGGAGAGGCACCAAAGAGGATGATGAACCCCTCTGTGATGGTGTTAGATTGGATCTCGAGGTTCTGGAAATTGCGGTGGCTGGATCTGTTTTTCATAGACTCGTCTAGGGTTTCTAGAATATTTGGGAATTTATAGGCGTCAGAGGCGGTGGAGAGGGGCCCCGAGGAGGGCACAACCCATCAGGGCGTGCCCAGGGCCCCTAGCGCGCCCTGGTGGGTTGTGGTCTCCTCGGCCCTCCCCTCTGGCACTTCTTTGGCCCACTGGATGTCTTTTGGCCCAAAAAAATGTCCAAAAAGTTTCGTCGTGATTGGACTTCGTTTGGTACTGATATTCTGCGAAGTAAAAAACAAGCAAAAACAGCAACTATCACTTTGGCACTATGTCAATAGGTTAGTCCCAAAAAATGACATAAAGTTGCTATAAAATGATTGTAAAACATCCAATATTGATAATATAACAGCAAGGAACAAGCAAAAATTATAGATACATTGGAGACGTATCAGCATCCCCAAGCTTAATTCCTACTCGTCCTCGAGTAGGTAAATGATAAAAACATAATTTTTGATGTGAAATGATGCCTAACATGTTCATCACATATTCTTTTCTTTTGTAGCATGGACATTTGGACCTTTAGGTGGTTCAAAGCAATAGTATTGTTTTAACATAATGACTTCAATACTCAAGCATGCCAATAAGCAGGCATATCTTTCAAAATATCAACACTAAAGAAAGTTATCCCTAGCCCATCATGCTCAATCATTGATCCATTCATGAAACACACTCAAATATTAAATACACCCAATGCTCAAGTATGATCATAGTGCCCCCTAGTTGGTGCTTAATAAGAGGAGATGGAGACTCAAAGTAAAAATAAAAAAGCATAAAGTAAATAGATAGGCCCTTCGCAGAGGGAAGTAGGGATTTGTAGAGGTGCCAGAGCTCAAAGTTTTAAATTGAGAGAGAAAACTATTTTGAGTGGCATGCCTTTCCTGTCAACGAAAACGACAAAGTAGTTCACAATACTTTCCATGCTAGATATATCATAGGCGGTTCCCAAATATAAAATAAAGTTTATTCCTTTTTCCACCATTCTTTCACAATCCATGGCTAGCCGTATCCACGGTTGCCTTCCATACCAACACTTTCCAAGGAATTTATTGTTTGACAACATAAAGTAAAAAAAATTCTTTTTTTCATTTCGGGGCTGGGCATTCCTATTACCGCCGTACTCTCATGCAATGACAAGTGAATAAACACTCATCTTGAGAATAACACATCTAGCATGGAAAAATATTGGACACCCCCTGCCGTTTCATGAGTGGTACGAGCACACAAAAAGGAAATTTATTTTGAAAATTAGAGATGGAACATACAAATTTGCTTAGAACGGCATGGAAATACCACATATAGGTAGGTATGGTGGACTCATAAGGCAAAACTAGGTTTAAGGATTTTGGATGCACAAGTAGTATTTCTACTTAGTACAAGTGGAGGCTAGCAAATAGATTGAGAAGCAACCAACCAAGAAACAAAAATTTACATAAGCGAGCATTGAGCATAACTAACACCGAATAATGCACCATAAGTAGGATGTAATTTCATTGCATAACTATTGACTTTCGTGCATGCATAGGGAATCACAAACCTTAACACCAATATTCCTACTAAAGCATAATTACTCACTAACATGACTCACATATTACTATCATCATGTCTCAAAACTTTTATAAGGAATCAAGTTTAATTTGTCCAATGATCTTCATGAAAGTTTTTATTATATCCTCCTTGGATATCTATCACTTTGGGACTAGTTTCATATATTGCCATTGCTTTTGAGAAGCTCAAACAAATTTAAGTGAAGAACACGAGCATAGAGATATCATCTCTCAAAATAGTATAAGTGAAGCATGAGAGGATTTCTTCAAAATTACTAACTCTCAAATTAATCTAAGTGAAGAATGAGAGGATTTCTACAAAAAATTCCAAGCACACCGTGCTCAAAAAGATATTAGTGAAGCACTAGAGCAATTCTATAGCTCAAAAAGTTTAAGTGAAGCATACAGAGCAATTCTAACAAATCATAGAATAATTTTGGCTCTCTCAATTACGTGTGTACAGCAAGGATACAAGTTACAAACTAAAAAGCAAAGCAAGCAAAGTCTCAAATGATACAAGACGCTCCCAGCAAAACTCGTGATATGTGACGAATAAAAAAATAGCTCCAAGTAAAATACCGATGGTCGTTAGAAGAAAGAGGGGATGCCACTTGGGGCATCCCCAAGCTTAGTTGATTGTTTCTCTTTGGATATATCTTGGGGGTGTTGTAGCATCCCCAAGCTTAGGCTCTTTTCACTCCTTATGCCTTCATCCATCGTGATCTTACCCAAAACTTGAAAACGTCAATCACACCAAACTCAACAAAATCTTCTTGAGATCCATTAGTATAATAAAGCAAATCACTACTTTAAGTACTGTTTCAAACTCATTCAAATTTTATTATTGCATTATACCTACTGTATTTTAACTTTACCATGGCTCATACCCTTCAATACAATCCATAGATTCATCAAGACAAGCACACAATGCAATGAAAACAGAATCTGTCTTAAACAGAACAGTCTGTAGTAATCTGTACTCTAACCATAATTCTCTAACTCTAAAAATTCTGAAACGTTTGGAAAACGTAAAGAATTTCTATAGCAATACTGTGTTAAAATTTCAGCTCAATATCACGTTCCAGTAAAAAATGAAAATTCGAATACTGGAGGCAAAGTTTCTGTTTCAGATTCAGCATTGTTTCTACTCATCTTATGAATCATCATAAAGTCTCTACAGGTCAAAAACACTAAATAAATCATAAAAACACAATCATAACAGAGGCATAATTGTTTCAACACTCAAAAACAGAAAGAAAAAGATGAACATAAATTTATTCATTGGGTTAGCTCCCAACAAGCTCTGTCGTTTTACGCCCCTAGCTAGGCATAGCGCATAGATTCAAGTATTGTCATCTTTGGTTTTCAACTCTTCAATCACACAACTAGATTTCTTCAAGAATTTAGCATGCATATTCTCCATGACAACACTTCTAGGAAAAAGACCAAAAAATTCATTCTTGTAAATAGGGTCTCTTACTATTTCAACAAAGTCGGGATGAATACTAATCATTTTAAGATCTCCCTTGTGGCCACTAGGTGTAGCAACTTTGTTCTTAGTGACTTGCGTGGTCTTGCAAATTTTTACGGGAGTTTTTTCAATAGTTTTAACAGAAGAAAAAGCTGAACCCAAGTTACTAAAAAATTGTTCCAACTTATCAATCCGGTAAGGACTCTCTTCTATCCTTTCGTTAACTATGGTCTCTTTTCCCTTTAATAATTTAAAGGAATCTAGCGCTTTTGACCCAATTTTTTTAGCAAGATTATGAATTTTCTTATCAGAATTTTCAAGGTGTTCTTTGGTAATCATCTTCGAGAGTTAAAGTTGTTTCATTGATCATAAGTGATGGTGGTCCCACTAAACTTCCCATAGCATTAAAAGCGTCCAAAGATGGACACATCAAGAAATTCCCACCCGTAATCGTATCAAGGACGAATCTATACCAAGTGGTGATGCCCACATAAAAACTGCGAAGGAGAACAACGGAAGACTGCTTACGAATAGATCTATTATGAGCATTGGAAATCCTATACCAAGCATCTTTTAGGTTCTCCCCTCCCCTTTTCTTAAAATTAAGAACTTCATTCTCGGGAGTACACGCAATAGAGAAAGAACTAGCCATAACGACAAGGTAGGTGAACAAGAGATCTGACGAGAAAAAGGCAAACGAAAAAGAGGGCGAATAAAACGGCATATTTGGTGAAATGGGGGAGAGGAAAACGAGAGGCAAATGGCAAATAATGTGATTGCAAGGAGATGCTATTTGTGATTAGGAACCTGGTACATGATGATGGTGTCTCATCGGCGCCATGGATTGGCACGTAGTAGAGACCGCCTCCTCCCCAGCAACGCCGCCAGAAATTCCTTTGACGTGGCTTGAGACTGCGTCGGTATTTCCCCAAAGAGGAAGGGATGATGCAGCACAGCGAAGTTAAGTATTTCCCTTAGTTATGAAACCAAGGTATCAAACCAGTAGGAGGATCACCACCACTACGTAAATAGCACATGCACATAAAGAACAAATACTTGCAACCTGACGCGAAAGAGAGGTTGTCAATCTCTCTACGGTAAAAAGATAGATTAGGTAGTGATAGATTGGAGAAATAGATCTCTCAAGAACACAAAATAAAAAGAGCAAATAAAAAGTGCAGCAAGGTATTTTTGGGTTTTTTGGAATAATAGATCTGAAAACAAAAGTGCAAAAAGATAGATCGGAAAGCAATATGTTCGAAAAGTAGACCCGGGTGTCGTAGGTTTCACTAGTGGCTTCTCTCATGAGTATAGCACACGGTGGGTGAACAAATTACTGTTGGGAAATTGATAGAAGATCAAATAATCATGATGATATCCAAGATGATGATCATTATATGGGCATCACGTCCAAGATTAGTAGACCGAAACGATTCTGCATCTACTACTATTACTCCACACATGGACCGCTATCCAACATGCATCTAGTGTATTAAGTTCATGGGAAAATGGAGTAATGCAATAAGAACGGTGACATGATATTGACAAGATCTATTCATGTAGTAATAGGCCCCATCTTGTTATCCTTAATAGCAACGATACATGCGTGCCTCGCTGCCCCTTCTGTCACTGGGAGAGGACACCGCAAGATCGAACCCATCACAAAGCACCTCTTCCCATGGCAAGAAAAATCAATCTAGTTGGCCTAACTAAACCAAAGATTCGATGAAGAAATATGAGGCTATAAGTAATCATGCATATAAGAGATCAAAGAAGACTCAAATAATATTCATGGATAGAAACTGATCATAAACTCAAAATTCATCGGATCCCAACAAACACACCGCAAAAGTTTACATCAAATAGATCTCTAAGAGACCATTGTATTGAGTATCAAAAGAGAGAGAGGAAGCCATCTAGCTACTGCCTACGGACCCGTAGGTCTATGGTGGACTACCCACGCATCATCGGAGAGGCACTAATGAGGATGATGAACCCCTCCGTGATGGTGTTAGATTGGATCTCGAGGTTCTGGAACTTGCGGTGACGGGATGTGTTTTTCGTCGACTCGTCTAGGGTTTTTGGAATATTTGGGAATTTATAGGCCTCAGAGGCGGTGGAGAGGGGCCCCGAGGAGGGCACAACCCATCAGGGTGCGCCTAGGGACCCTGGCGCGCCCTGGTGGGTTGTGGTCTCCTCGACCATCCCCTCTGGCACTTCTTTGGTCCACTGGATGTCTTTTGTCCCAAAAAAAATCTCCAAAAAGTTTCGTCGCGATTGGACTTCGTTTGGTACTAATATTCTGCGAAGTAAAAAACAAGCAAAAAAGAGCAACTGGCACTTTGGCACTATGTCAATAGGTTAGTCCCAAAAAATGATATAAATTTGCTGTAAAATGATTGTAAAACATCCAAGATTGATAATATAACAGCATGGAACAAGCAAAAATTATAGATACGTTGGAGACGTATCAGGGGGCCACCCGAAACCCTGGCCGCACCCTTGATCGCCGGCCCCAAGGGGGAAACCCTAGGGGTGGGCGCCTCCACCCCTCCCCCTATATATACTAGAGGAGAGGGAGGCGGCTTACACACCAAGCCTTGGCGACGCCCTCCCTTTATCTCTCGTATCTCTTCTCCTCCATAGCATCTCGGTAGCACTTAGTGAAGCTCTGCCGAGATCACACCACCACCACCGACACCACACCATCGTGCTGCCGGAAGACTCGAGCTACTACTTCACCCTCGCTCACTGGATCGAGGAGGTGAAGGCATCACCAAGCCGTACGTGTGTTGAACGCGGAGGTGCCGTCCGTTTGGCACTTGATCAGGAGTTCGCGGGACAGATCGTGATTGAATCGCGAAGACGTTCGACTACATCAACTGTGTTTCTTAACGCTTCCGCTTAGCAATCTACAAGGGTATGTAGATGCAATCTCTCCTCTCGTAGATGTTCATCTCCTAGATCGATCTTGGTGAGCGTAGGAAAATTTATGTTTCCCATGCAACGTTCCCCAACAAGTCGTTGGTGAAGTCCACCAAAGCCTGTGACTTGATAGCTGTCCGGGGGACATACTTGATGTGGTAGTCCCCAGCTCGATGGCCCACTTAGCAATACGACCAGTGGCATCCCTGTTATGAATAATTTCTGCCAGAGGTGCGAAGCTGACAACTGTAAAGGGGTGCTCTTGAAAGTAGTGCTTAAGCTTCCGGCAAGCCATGGATACACTAAATACCAGCTTCTGCCAGTGTGGGTAATGCTGCTTGAACTCTGTTAGGACTTCACTCATGTAATAGATAGGTCATTGAACCAGATACTCCTTGCCTTCCTCGCTGCACTTCACCACTACTTCTGCACCGACTGCCTTGTTGTTCGCTGTGATGTATAGCAGCATGGGTTCCTTCAATTCAGGAGCTGCTAAGATAGGTTTTTGTGAGAGTTGTCTTTTAAGAGTCTCGAAAGCTTCAGTGGCTTCGTCCGGCCAGTCGAAAGTATTGGTATTCTTCAAAAGTCGGTAGAGGGGTATCCCCTTCTCACCAAGCCGACTTATGAACCAGCTTAAGGCGGCGATACATCATGTGAGCTTTTGAACCTCCTTGAGACTGGACGGCTTTCGCAAGTTACAGATGGCTTCAATCTTGTCTGGGTTAGCTTCAATGCCACGCTTGGAAATAATGAAACCAAGCAGTTTACCTACAGGGACCCCGAAAATGCACTTTGCCAGATTTAACTTCATCTGGTATACCTGGAGATTGGTGAACATTTCCTTCAGGTCAGCGATCATAGTGTCGCTTTTTTGAGATTTAACCACAATGTCATCAACATAAGCGTGCACATTGCAGCCAATATGTGGCTTAAGGCAATTCTGGAAGCAACGCTGATAAGTTGCACCGGCGCTCTTTAAATCAAAGGGCATTGATGTGTAGCAGAATGCTCCAAAGGGGGTGATAAACATCGTCTTCTCTTGGTCCTCTTGCTTCATCTTGATCTGATGATAGACAGAATAAGCATCCAGAAAACTTAGAGACTCACACCCAGCCGTGGAGTCAATGATCTGGCCAATGCGTGGTAAGGCGAATGGATCCTTGGGACATGCCTTGTTTCGGTCTGTGTAGTCGACACACATTCTCCAAGTTCTATTCTTCTTCAGTACAAGGACTGGGTTGGCTAGCCACTCTGGGTGGAAAACCTCAACAATAAAACTAGCGTCTAAGAATCGGGCTACTTCTTTAACTATGGCCTTGCGTCTCTCGTGATTGAAACAACAGAGGAATTGCCGAATAGGTTTCATCTTGGGGTCAACATTTAGGTTGTGCTCAGCGAGTTCTCTCTGTACACCAGGCCTGTCACAAGGTTTCCATGCAAATATGTCCCGATTCTCACAGATGAACTCGATGAGCGCACTTTCCTATTTGTCAGTGAGATGCAACCCAATGGTGAACTTCTTGGAAGAATCACCAGGGGTGAAGTCAACCTACTTAGTATCCTGAGCAGACTCGAAATTGAGTTTGGAATCTGTAGCGAGCTTCTTCAGGGAAGTCATATCCTCAGGATCAACTTGTGAAGTATAGATCTTCAGTTCTTCCACGGCACAAGTTGTTTCTGCATATAGTTCATCACCTTCCTCACACACCCGTGCAATATAACGGTTACCATCTATCGTAATGGTTCCCCTTGGTCCTAGCATCTTGAATTTGAGGTAAATATAACAAGGGCGAGCCATGAATCGAGCGTAAGCCGGCCTACCGAAGAGAGCATGATATAGACTCTTGAATTTAACTACCTCAAAAGCCAGGATCTCATACCAGAAATTTTTCTCGGTGCCAAAGGCCACTTCCAGAAATATCTTGTCCGCCGGCAGAGCAGACTTGCCGGCAGAGCAGAGCTGCGAGTCTTGGAGATTCATCCGCTTGAAAGTGCCATAATATAGTATGTTAATACTGCTACCACCATCCATTAACACTTTGGTTAGTGTATATCCTCCTACCTGAGGGGCAACAACCAAAGCCAAAGCTCCTGGATTTTCGATGTACGGAGGATGATCAGCCCTGCTCCAGGTAACAGACTGCTAAGACCAATGCAACACTACGGGACAGAAGGACCAACTGTGTTGACGATGCGGCACTGCAACTTACGGTCACGTTTACAAGTGGTCGTAGTGAAAACATGGTACTGTCCGCTATTTAGTTGCTTAGGATTACTCTGAAATCCAGCAGATCCATTGTTATTTTGTTGTCCTTGACCGGCTCCACGGTTGTGGTGTCCCTGACTACCAGCCCCTGAGATACCACCGCGGTTACCTGGGTGACCACCAGCAGGGTCGTCATTGTTCTGGCCACCAAAGACATTGTTCATAAACTCTTGCATGAAATAGCAGTCCTCCCAAGAGTGAGTAGACGGGAGATTTGTCCTGCTGTGCTTTGGGCACGGCCCTTTCAACATCTGTTGGTAGTTTGTCGGGCGAAACCCTTGAGGATGTTTCTGAAAACCGGGGATGTTATTCTGGCGCTTGTTCTTGTAACCCGTATAGGTATTGGTGACCAAATCCGAGTTTCCTTCACCACTCTTGCGCTTGTTACTGTTGTTGTGATTCCCATTGTTGTTCTAGTGACCCTTACCACCGTTACTCTTACCCTTTCCAGACTTATCTTCATCTAAGTCTAGGTCCTTAGTTTTGTCAGACTCGGCGTATTTGGTCATCGCGTTCATGAGCTCACTCATGTCTGTAACTGTGCGCTTAATGCGCCCCAGCTTATGGATCAAGGGTTCGAACCTGTAGTTTTTTGCCAGGACGAGTACTGTGATCTGTGGTGTGATACTCTTGGATGAGTGTATGATTTCGGAGACCCGGCATGCCCAATGATGAGCTGATTCTCCCTCTTTCTGAACACACTGCTTGAGGTCGACAATGTTGGTTGGGCGTTTGCAAGTCCCTTGGAATTTTTTAATGAAACGCACCTTCAGCTCCTGCCACATGTTGATTAAATTTGGGCGGAGGTTCTTCAACCATGTACGGGCAGGTCCTTCAAGCATCATTGAGGTATCTGGCGCAGACTCCATCGATCACTTCCATCATATCCATGGCTAACTCGTAACTTTCAATCCAGTCAGCGGGCTCCATATTAGCAGTATAATTCGGTACTTACAAGGACCCTTGAAATCTGTGGGAATGCACTCGTTTCGGAGAGTTGGCACGAGGCATTGAGTGCCAATGGTACTACTGACGAAGCCGGACCCAGATGCAGGAGAAACTGGCATGTTACTAGAGGTAGGGATTCCTGCATCGCCCGCCTCTTGATGAGTGTGATCCGCCCTTGGGTTGCCAGTAGTAACTGCACGAGCTGCTCATGCCTTGTTGACTATGACCTGCGCATCCGAAGCTACCTGCTGGCGCTGTTGCTGCTGGTCTTGTCGCTCCCGACGGCATTGTGTTGTGCTTGACCCAGCTGGAATGGGTGGTTATCCAATTCGGCTAGAGACCCTATGGCTGTTGAACGGCGTTGAGTGTAACATGTTTGGGCTGTTGGAGTAGTTTGCATTGACGTACAACTGCAGTCTACCGCAGTTGAATTTCTTTCCTTGCCTCGATCTTGAAAGGAGTATTGCCTTCGATTGGGATCATTGACAAATTCTGGGTGGCTGCATAGAGGTTGTCGACCGGATTGGAGAAGTGACCCAGAGGAGTATGAAAACGTGTCATGGGCTGCTGCACCTACTGAGGCTGGTCCTGGACAGTCTACTGGCGGGTCACGACCGGTGGCACGCCGACCCCGGCTGCTCCTAAGCCGGCTTTTGGACTAATGTCCTCAGCGTTTCACACAGGCGGTGGTGTCTGAAACAGGTTACGGGGCTCTACCACCCCTCATGTAGCCTGGAAACTGCTCTGTTCTCTCCTCTGGTTGGCAATAGTCATCGCCTGATGACGGAAGTTGAGGTGAACCTGCTGATCCTCCAGGCATCGGCTCTCCTCAATGAAGGCTTTCCGTGCTTCTACAAGACGTGTGTTTTCCGCTGTGATATCCTGTTGAGCTTTCGCAAGCTGTTCGCAACACTTTTCTCTCTCAGCTATGTATGCTGCTGCGTTCTCCGTCGTAACCGGTTGTGCCAGGAGGTCGTTGAGTGCCACGAGTGCTTCCGTGACTCCCTGAGCATTCAAGCCCCCGGCGTCAGCTTCAGAGTTGGATGGCAGGTTTTGGATTGACGGATTGGCCTTAGTCAGATTGGGTCCTCGAGCTGTTGGGTTCTGCTGATTACCAGCCATGTAGACCACATCGTGACGTGGTGACCCGTCAAGGGCCAGGGAATCTTCCTCGCCAAAGCTCCCTCCGAGCCTATCCTCGTAGAGGGGAAGGATGGATTCAGTGTCGGTGTAGCTATTGTTTCCGACCGATGATTCGCTGTCAGACTGGACAACTATGGCCCCTCCTGAGATTGAGTCGTCGCCCGGATATGGCTCCTACTCAGACCCGGCAACAAATCCAACGAAGATGTTGACCTTGACAAAGGGAACCCAGCAGCTTGACTCGAGAGACTCAGCTTCCGGCCCCCAATTTTCGTCATCGACAAAGTAGAAGTTCCCACGCCGGCTTTTCCTGAGCTAGCCAGTTACGACTCGCTCCATTCCAGGGAGAGCACCCTCCAAGATGATGACTCCCTTGCTCGCAGGCCCCACGGTGGGCGCCAACTGTCGCGGGGTTGTCACGACAAGTGTCCTCATGAGAGAACTTAGTTGTGAGGCCATGGCGGCTAGGCGAAGCCTTGGATGGGGTTGATCGGAACGAGAGAGACGATTTACACAGATTTGGCCCCTCTGGTGAGGTAAAAGCCTACTCATGTTATGTGTTTCTTATTGATGTTAAGATCTCGATTACAAGGGTTGTTTTCGCTACCTATATCTCTAGAACTCTCAATTGGATATGTCCCATTGGACGCCCCGGATCTTGCCCTTATATAATTAGTCAAGCCTCCGGGGTTACAACGAATCCGGGTCGTGCCCGTCACCTTCTATTGATCCGAGTAGATTTCCTAAGCTGGCACTACCTAAACTGTCCCAAGCCAGGTCCCTCGAGCCGGCCCACATTTTTAAGCCGGCCCGAAGGCCTTGTAAAGTATGCTAGTAAAACTGTGGGGTCTTTCCCTCCATGGGCCGGCTTACGCCCAGGCGCACGAAACGTGAGCCGGCCTGGGCTGGCCGGGTTATGCTGGCGCAATATTCCCAACACCGGGGGCGATCAGGGTGCTCGCGCGCTTCCAGGGGAGGTGGATATCATCAACGGCGATGACGGAATCGTCGATGGCGCCGGATACCCGAGCAGCGGATCTTCAGCTCGAGGTCGAGTTGCTCACCCTGGGCTGCAATCGACGGAAGGAGGAGGGGGGACGTGGTCAGTGACATGAAGGGGTTCCGGATAAGAGGAGAACATGGGCGGAGGAGGGCTGTACCGTGCGTTCTCTGCGAGCCGAGGCGGCGGAGCCTTGGTCGATCCCGGGCACAGAGAGCTCTAGGGGATCTTCGGGCGGTGCAGGGACTAGATTGAGGGGAGGAGGGAGCGACATGGAAGAAAGGAAGGTTCGGGTGGCCTTTATAGGCGAGGCCACGATGCATCATGGGCGGAGCTCACGGGTGCCTGCGTGGATGGTCATGGTGGCCACGGGAGGAGGAACGGGAGGCTCAGGGGCGTTCGTGGGAGTGGTCTACGACACAAGGAAGCGAGAGGGAGGAGCCAGGGGGGACAGGAGGGCGCGGGTGAGAGCTCGCTCACTGGAGCTCTCGGGTGGCATGGCGCGCATGCGAGGGGAGGTCAACGGAGGGAGAGAGAGGTGGGGGACAGATGCTTAGCATGCTGAGGACACCGACAGGCTCCGGCAGGCGTGCTCGGGTGGCTTGAGGCGGTCGGCAGCTTCGGGATGGGGGCGGCTACAGTGCGGGAGCACATTGTAGCGCACTCCAGAGCATGACTTTTGCCGGCATTGACATAAACAATGGGCACAGGCGTGTCCACTTGTGTCTTGGAGTATCAAGGAGGTGCAAACAAGGTGCATGTGGCCAGGGTTGCTCTGGAGGTTCCTTAGGAGAGAAGGAAAGTAGAGGAAGGGGGGGAAACTTGCTGTCCAAGGAGGGTAATTGGGGTTTTACCCCACTCAACGAATGAGCCATGACTTGAAATTGTTACTCGAGATATTAGGTGACTAGGAGGAGTGGTGGTAATTGGGGAATTTGATGAACGAAAATAATTTTGATTGATATGAAACTTAGCAAGATCATCACCTGAGGCACATTTTACTTGCTGGAATTTTCCTGGATTTATTTGACAATATTTCCTACAGAAATATTCCAAATACCAGAAATATCAATAAAGGGTTTTGGAGGGTTTTGTCCAATCTGTTGAACATGATCATGTGTTGAAACTCATATATATGGAAATTATATGTCCACTGAGTTTCCCTAAATTTTCTCAAATATTTTTGAAACATAAGAATAATTTTTTCCTATAAAGAACATTTTTGGCCTTAGAAAAAGGCATGTAAATAAAATGCAAAAATAACTTTCAAAATAATATTTTTGTGGTTTTTGGAAGTCTTATATATAATATGTTCCAAATAAAATAATTGAGGCAAAAGATTTTCCCTTTTTTTGAGGACTTGTAGTACAAATCTCAATTCAGGGGTTTTTGAAAACCTAAATTAAATAAATGCTTTTTGGCCAAAATATTTTTGTATAAGAAATAGTTTTAGGTCCTATACACATGGCATGATCATTGGGTTAGGTTTTGGATCAAGGAGATGATTTTTGGGAGTAGGAGGGTTTTTATGAATTAAATCACATACAAGCAAACAAGCAAATAGCAATCAAGTCAAGCACCACATGCACACAAAAGGTTTTTGTTGGTCCAAATTTTTGAGCTTAATAACTTAGTCATGTGAGGCAAAACACAGGGGGTGACGGTTCGGGTCACCTTGGTGGTGTAATACCCTACTCCTGCTTTGTTATATTGAATTGGTAGAGAGGTACAAAGTGTGTTACAATGGTGAAGTTGACCTTTGCCTCCTTTGCTTGTGTAAAAGGTCGACCCATAGGGAAGTCCCGAACTCCTCTATTGATAGGGTCTAAAGGGGGCTTGTCGGAGGCTCCTATTGGTCGGGTGTATACCCCAGTGGGTCAGTACAGGCAGTAGTATGGAGGTATGGCCGCCCGAAGCATGCTTGTACGAGCGATGATGTCATCCTTCTGGGGCCAGGTAAATACCCACCAGATACTTCCGTGTTGTCCTGCCACTTCGAGACTGTAGCAGTGTAAGCGACGAGCGAATCTAGCCGTGCCAACAGTCGATGGCTTCGTACTTAAGGAAACGGTATGAGGAAACGTGCAGAGCAAGGGTCTTTGTCCCTCAAGCCACGACGGGGACCTCTTCTTCCCGGAGGCTCCCAGGCACCTGGCCAGACGGACCCCGTACATGAAGGGAAAGTGTATCCTTCAGAGCTTCCCACTTGGCTTATCGAGACCGACCAATTCCTGATGGATATTGGGAAGTTCTCCTGTCCCATCCCCTGGTCTTATGAGAAGCCTTCTGATTTGCTCCAATAGTTGAGTGTGCCAGGCTATCACTACCCTAGTTTTCTTTACTCCGACAATAGCACAGCGTCACGTCATCCCGATGTGCATGCTGAACTCACCCCTGGCTCAGCTGCCGGTGGGCAAGGGTACTTCTCCTTCCTAAAGATCGAAAACCAATGGCATGTCCCGCACCTTCCTAGTAAGTGTGTGTGTGTGTGTGCGCGCACGCGCGCGCACGCGCGCGTGTGTGTGTGCATGTGTGTGTCTACACATATGGAGCGAATAGGCGCTAATCCATCGATATTTTGGGAAAAGACACCTGGTGCGGTCACGTCGCAGGCCACCAGGAGCAATTGGGACGGGTGTGGATAGTTCCTCAAGAGACCCGGCAGCACCATTGAGCGCCCTTCCCCGTACCAGCACGGGATCCGTCGCCGTTGGTTGTGAGGGAATCAAACTTCCCGACTCTTGTCGCGGGGGCGTGCCCTCATGCAATGGTGCCATCTTCGGCACTGACCAGCAGACCAGCGATTCCACCATCTATTACAGCTTTGACCGACAAGCCTACCATGGCTCTGGTGGAAGAGAAAAAGGCCAAGATGTCAGTGACATCGTCTGAGGCCGAGAGAAGAAGGTGGTGCAATGCTGAGAGAAGAAGTTGGTGCGGAGCACCCTACGGTCACTACCCATGAATATACAACCATCGCCCCAAGCACCAAGAAGACAAATGACTAGAGCCCACACACGAGCTATGCAAACTGAGATTACCTCTCTCCTCTTTGAGATTCCTATGCACTCACATGAGACATAGCGACTACTGTCGGTTGATATTTCTCCAACGTATCTAGAATTATTGATGGTTCCATGCTGATATATTATCATTCTAGGATACTTTTTGGGTCTTTATTTACCAATTTATAATATTTTTGAGCACTAACCTATTGACCTAGTGCCCAGTGTCAGTTGTTGTTTTCTTCATGTTTTTGGCTTTTTAGGTTTACAGTACCAAACGAAGTCCAATTGCCATGAAACTTTTTGATGATTTTTTCTGGACCAAAAGAAGATCTGGAAGCTTCGGAAGAAGACCGGGGGCCGCACGAGGGCCGCACAAGCCAACAGGGCGTGCCCCAGGGGGGTGCGCCCTGATGGCTTGTGCCCCCCACGGCTGCCTCCCGACGCCCCTCTCTGGCCTATAAATTCTATTTCACCCTAAAATAACGGAGCTAGTCCGAAAACCCTTTTTTCGCCGCTGTAAGTCTCTGTTCCGTCGCGATGCCATCTGGAGCTCTGTTCCGACACCCTGCCGGAGGGGGGATCGATCACGGAGGGCCTCTACATCAACCTTGTTGCCCTCATGATGATGTGTGAGTAGTTCACTATAGACCTACGGGTCCATAGCTAGTACCTAGATGGCAATCTTTTGATCTTCAATACAATGGTCATCACATCTTCGCTTTGATCTATCCGATGTAATCCTATTGTGTGGTGTCACTAGCACAGCGACGTGCTATACAAACGGTTTTTAACCCCTTTCCGCGACGTACTTTGAAACTGTCGCCTTGCATGTGTGGGCAATAGGGGGGTCCATCCCACACGACACGGCAAACCCGTCGGCGACGGTGGCAAACCAATGCAAACGTTTGGCAAAACTAAGCGTATGGGATGTCCGCATCTATCACAAACGAGGGTCACCGGATAATCGTTTCAGATATGTGTATTTCCCATACGGTTCATCCTTGCAACTCGTGTGAGATCACACAACATCGCACGCGCTATTATGTGAAGCGCCGTTTACGATGTGCACCGAATTGCAAACAGTTCACGATTATAAAGCGTGTACGATAAGGAGACAATCACACACATTTACTTCCACTTTGACCGTCTGTGATATATAAGAGTGCATATGTTTATCATTGTAAAACCGTATGCGAAGGTTGAATATATCCCAGACGCGGGGTTTTTGATAAACGTTTGTGATTTATAAAACGTCCCAAACGTGTGATCCATACTTCCCAAACGTGTCATCCAGAATAACTGTGTCAGATGAAGGCCTATCGCATGCGTTCTTCTTTGACCAACGTTTACGATGGTACACAGTTCAAAATACGAAATCGTGTGTGATAAGGAGACTAGCGCAAACGCTGGTGTTGTTAATCTCACACATTCTTTCTCGTCTGACCGTGCGCCTAATTAAATACCTTTCTTCATAATTCACATAATTTAAATTTGAAAGTAGGAATTCATGTATTTCATATCGAATCATGTTTAGGTTTAAGAACGAATGCATAATTCGATTAACATGTACATATACTCAAGAACTACATAAGCATCAATTCTCAAAAAAAGGAGAGTACAGAAGGGGCAAATAAAGAATGATGGAAGCACGGTTGTACTAAAGACGGTAAAGAGAGAGCCGAAAGACATTTTGTACGCTGGAGAATGTGAAGCGGAATGCCCATATTGTGCCCTCCTCCATGCCTAACGCACGAACGACTCTAGGCCAGCCCTAGTGATGGCCGCCTGCCCATCCTTCACTGTCTTCATTACGACTTCTCGGTGCTCATTGTAGTCTCGATGATATATTTTAACCTTCATTGCATGTTCAGCAATCATGTACTTTGCGAGGTAATCTTGAGTAAACTGCTTTGGGAACCACTGCAAAAGAAAAAGATTCAGACATTGTTGTGTGACAACTCATTATGGGCAGTAGTAATAGAAACATATGGAGTTCGTAGTTACCATCCTACAGCTCACTGTTGTGTTGGATAGAGCGTAAACAAATAGTCTAATTGGTATTGTTCATCTCTTTTCCATAACAATCATTTTCAGTTTCCTCACTTGATGCTGGTTCATGAATATTTCATTACCCCACACGCAAAAAGGGTCCAGGAATGGATCTTTACCTAAGAAATATGTACCTACAAGCAAGAAGCCAATATTAGAAGCTAAAATGCAGTTGCAGAATGGTGTAATATATTACTCCATCAGTTCCACAATGTGTTGCATATAAACATTTTGAGAAGTCAACATTTACTTACTTTGACCAAGTTTGTAGAGAAAAATGTTTACATCTAGAATTGCAATTCCATTTCATTAGATACATCACAAAATTGTACATTGTATACATTTTAGATGGTATATGTAGATACATCACAAAAATCTATATGCACTACATGATGGAACGGATGGAGTATAAGCGGAGGGATGAAAAGAACCTCGGTGGAAAACGTTGGCCACTCCCATTGTTGTCCTGTGCAAGTACATGTAAAGTCATGATAAGTACATCAGGCTTAACATCAACCAAGTATACGAGGTATCTTCTTGAAATAAACAAGGCATATATGCTCACTATAACAACCAAATATAGCCATTTGATATTGGACAAATGCTCAATGGAACGAACCTAACAACCAGATAACGAAAAGCAAGGCGTCTGCTTGAAAACTAGACAAATGCT
Organism: Elymus sibiricus; assembly: GCA_039707655.1. Classification (NCBI taxonomy): domain Eukaryota; kingdom Viridiplantae; phylum Streptophyta; class Magnoliopsida; order Poales; family Poaceae; genus Elymus; species Elymus sibiricus. The sequence continues at coordinate 209,490,362 of CM077665.1, read as the reverse complement.
CACTATAATTGACCTAACAACCAGATACAGAAAAGCAAGGCATCTTCTTGAAAACTAGACAAATGCTCACTTCAACCAACCTGGCAACCAAATTCTGAGAAACAAGGCATAAATGTTTAAAGCGGGAGTTAAGGGCAATGGTTAACAACACATGGCATAACAGGTGGTATTGATGAAATTAAACTGCACAGTTCATACTTGCACATAATGAACATCACATTGTGAATAACTGAAAGAAACAAGGCATTCATGCTCACTTTAACAACCAACTATAGCCATTGAAAACTGGACAAATACTCAATGAAACCAACCTAACAACCAGAGACAGAAAAGCAAGGCATCTGCTTGACAACTGGACAAATGCTCAATTAAACACTGCATGATTATCGCATGGCAAAAGCTACTACAAGAATGGGTACGAGATGGCTAGCTACAAAAGGTATGATTTGCTAACAGGATGTCGCCTCACTTGTCATGGATGGGCTCCTTCCACTTGGGATATGAGGTGCCCAGGGTGCGCTCCCTGATGTCGCAGATGGCATGTTTCCCCTTGTAACAGCCGTAGTGTGTACCATTATCTTGGTGGATGAGATATGACTTTGAAGCTAAGGATCCCAAGCCACCGCCGTAGAACGTTTCCTTCAGAAATGACAAAAGGGGCTCGATGGCGTAGAAGGATCGCAAATCCATGACCGCGAGGCGGTGGAGATCAGCGGCGGGGCCTTTGGAGAGATTGACGGCGGTTGAACCAGAGGCGTTGCCGGTGGACCACTTAACTTGTGACATGGCCCGGGTGAAGCCGGTGATGTTGATGAGCTTGATGTCGTAGCCGGCTCTCCTGAGATACAGGAACACGCATTCCCACAGACTTGAAGCCTTCAGCATGGCAATGTAGGCAGTGTCCTCACCGGCTCCCGCGGCGAGGTGTTCGTCCGGGATCGAAAGGTCAGCGCGAACGGCGCCCGCCTCGCCAGCGTACGGCGGTGTTGGAACCCCGACCCTAAGCCATAAGAATCTAGCATGTAACACATCACATCACATTGCGGCCTCAAGCACGGTTATCCCCATGGCTGCCACCTTACCTTGGCCGGGACCGTTTGCGTCTTTTGGCTCACGTATGTGAATATGTCGCTAGCACTCAAATGTCAAAGAACCCGGGTCGACATGACTAGTCATAGAACCCAAGTGGCACATCCGTACAGGGACATGCATACATAACCCAGCAATGCAGGTGTCGGTCTCAGCGTGTGTAGACGAGTCATAGCAAGCTACAGGGACTCCATTACGCCGTGGGACATAAATGTCATCAACTGCGCGTTGACGAGTCACAGCAGGCTACATGGACTCCATTACACTGCAAGACATTTCCCCGAAGGGACAGACACAGCAGCAAAGAAGGATACACGCCGGTCAATCAATGTGTCCGGAGCAGTAGCAAGCTACCGAGGCTCAGTGGAAGCACAAAGAGGCAGTTCCCTGTAAAGAGTACTACTAAAGGCACACAACTAGGTGTCGAATCCCATACATACCGTTGCACATCACACGTACGCATGACATGCCTGATATGCATAGATACAACTATGGCATCACAACATAACCATACAACAACACAACATTTATTCAGAAGGCTCATAAGAGCCAACATAGTGTGATATTACAAGCAAGGGTCACATGACCCAACACACAAGTTATACAAGCAACAAGCGGAAGCATAACATGTCTGGGTACAGACATCTAGAAAAGAAGAAGGTTGAGGGAGCCTGTCTATCTACAAGACCCTCCATAGAAATCAGACCTGTGTCTGGGATTCCCAAGGTACTTGGTCGGCATCGATATTATCGTAAAAACCACTAGCCAGACTGGTGTCTCCTCTGCAAAAACATTAATAAAGCAACGGTGAGTACGGAGGTACTCAGCAAGACTTACATCAGAACTAACTACATATGCATCGGTATCAACAAAGGGGGTTGTGGGGTTCAATGCAGCAAGCCAGCTTTGACTCAGTGGCTATCATGTACTACGACTATCAGTACTTTGAATAAGTTTGTGGAACGTACATGAGTTCACTAACACCACAACAATACACTACCATGGATCCGCTCCCGTCTTCCTACGAGAGTGCCATCCACGGTACTCACACTTGTCTTGAAGCTTTTATGAGTAACCATTATAGTTGTCTATGAACCATATAAGTCTCCAAGTAGTCCATATCCGCGGACGCGGCTATTCGAATAGATTATTACCCTGCAGGGGTGTATTTCGTCACACATGCTCCCGCCACTTATCGCTATGTGCACGTAAAAAGGCACCTCGACAACCTTCAAGCGAAAGCCTAGCAAGGGAGTCGGCCACGACCTGACTAACCACACAAGACTCTAGTCCAGGTTTATTGCCTATTTGAGACTGAACCCGCAACGGAAGTCCGGCCGAGGTTTCCATCACGGTCCCAAACGATTTGTGCAGGGTTCCCAAGCCCACCTCGACGGATGGTACTATGCTTGGTACACCGGGCCACGGTGCCTAGTCTGACCCAAGCCCACCTGTACGGGGTGCCACTCGGTAGACTACTAGCATGGCCTACAAACACTAGAAACTAGTTGCAACTCCTGGACTGAGGTCAAGGCGGTTAATAAGTCGAGAGAGTCAATTAAGGATCCCAATGTGCGGTAGTAGCTAGTCTTGGATAACATACACATGACTCAGTTCTTAAGGACGGTCCCAATGAGACAACCCACCATGTACTCCTACATGGCCTCTCATCGCTACCTTTACCAAATCAGGTTCACCACTTAATTCTCATCATCAGAACACAACTAGTTTACTCCGGTTCATCACCCAGATGAATTAGACCTGACACAACTCTAAGCATAGCAAGCATGGCAGGGAAAAGGCACAACATGGCTCAAGCATCTACCAGGTATGCTAGGTTGCTTGGTTTAGCTATTTACTGTGACAATGACAGGTCATGCAGAGGAATGGGTTCAACTACCGGAACATGTAAAAGTTGAATCGTTTTGTCCTAATGCAATAAGTGAGAGCAAGAGCGAGAGAGTGGGATTCTATCGGAGATGTTCAAGGGGGTTGCTTGCCTGATAAGACGTCAACACGTTACTTCTCCTTAGATGGATACTCGACCGTATCCTCCGGAACAGTGCCTAACACGAAGAACAACCATTGAAGGGGGACAAATTAATACACATCAAATGCAGTATTATGATGCATGAAGATGACATGGCAATATGATGTGGTTGAGCTAATGCATCTGGCAACAGATTTCAATGAAGTAGGTTTGAACCCAAGGTTCTAATTCAACTCCATATGTGAGATCACATATTGAATTTGAACAAAAATGTCCATGTTCTCCTATTTAGGTTGCTCTATCATGCATGAAAATGGTATAGATGGATTCATTGGGTTTTTCTGATCAATTTTCATACATAAATTATTTTCATCTGACTTACAGATTATTTTATATGAATTTTCTAAGTTTTAAACATTTTCTGGAATTATTTAAAACCCAGAAATGCATTTATTACATCAGCTACGTGTCAGCCTGACGTCAGTCTGGTCAGCTGACCGCTCTGGGTCAAACCTGACCAGTGGGACCCACTGGTCAGCGACCCAGTGGCTAAGCAGGGTCAAATCCTGCGCCGAGTGGGGTTTGACCATCTGCGGGACCCACTGTCAGCCTCCAAGAGAGGGGGGTTAGCAGGGGCATTAGCGCTAATGGGGGGCCACGTCATCCCGCCGGAGTTTGGCCGGCAGCAACCATTCCGAAGGCGGTTTCTCGCCGGAATTGCTCCCCCGACCACTATTTGGCACGCGGGGCGGCGCGTTTGGAAGCAGGGAGCAAGCCGCTTCCATTCCAGCTGTTGGGACGGCACTGGGTGGCCCGTAGCGTCACCGGCGATGACGGCTACGGCGGCCGGAGCTCGGGTCAGAGAGCGCACGGTGCTAGGGGCTGCAGACGGGGGAGCTATGGGCGGCAACGGGCTCCTACGAGTGCCCTGATCACGATGGTGTGCTCGACGGCAAGCCTCAGAGGCTCTAGCCACGGTGGCACCATGGCTGGCGGCAAGAGGCTCACGGGTCCGGCGGCTAGCGTGGTTAGAGGACGGGATCGACGACGGGGCTAGGGGAGGAGAACCGGGGCTTCACCGCGGAGCTTCTGGTGCCGGTGGCGTGGTCGGGGACGCGCTGTGGCCGGCGAATCGACGGCGGGGAGGTCCGGTGGCCGACAGCGATGGAGAGGACGATGGCGTCACTTCGGCGGCTCCCGGCTTGCGCAGCTCGTCGAGGGGTGGGGAAGGGGGCCCTGTGAGGGAGTCCGGGATTAAGGGGTCCTCGGTCTACCAACCTATTTCTAATAGGTCGGGTTAATGGACCACTTGTTGAAGATAAGATCGATCGAAGGCCTCGTCGCTGGGGAGGAGACCTCAGGAGCCGTGACGTGTCCGTCAAGTTGAAGATGGTTGTTTAGGCATGTTTTTCCCTCCGGTGGGTAACCGACCATATGTAACCCTAATGACCCCCTGGCGTCTATATAAGCCAGAAGGTTTTAGATCATAGGACAGAGGAACTCATCTAGGGTTTTAGCTAGTCGATGTCGAGGTAGATCAACTCTGTAACCTTCATATCATCAATATAATCAAGCAGGACGTAGGGTTTTACCTCCATAGGAGGGACCGAACCTGGGTAAACATCGTCTCCTTCGTCCCCTGTTACCATCGATCCTAGTCTCACAGCTTGGGACCCCCTACCCGAGATCCGCCGGTTTTGACACCGACATTGGTGCTTTCATTGAGAGTTCCGCTGTGATCGCCAGAGGAATCGATGGTCGCCTTGTCATAAGCAACGAGATCTCTAGCTGGGATATTCTCATCTCCGATCAGGTCTTCACATGCGGCGACGTCTCGTCGCACGCCGTCCCGACCGGCCGTCTTGGCCAGATCGGAAGCTTTGCCCCCGATCAAGGAATCAGATTCGGAACCCTAGAGTTCGTCGCTGATTCGCGGGGAGAACTTTTCTTGATAGGACCCTCAACTCTCGTGGAGGAGCCTGCAGATCCCGACACCTTGATGTCTGAGACATCGGGCCCCACCTCTGAGGCGGCCTTCACCCTCGGGCTGTCTAGAACGCCCAACCCAGTCATCGTGACCGGATCCGCTATGGCCGAACAGGATCCTGATCTGCTTTCAAGCAACTCTGGAACTGCCACACCACAGATCGACCGCACGCGCTTCAGCGACACACATACTACTGTCACCTCATTCTTAAACGAGTTGTTCGATCGGATTCAGACCTTGCGTGTGACCGACGACCAGACGCCGGTCTATGACCGGATCTGTCTTAAGCCCGACGCTAGGGAGATTCTCATCCCCACGGTCACTCACCTAGTCGCCACCGTCGAGTGTCCGGCTAGGGGCTCCTCCCCCCAATGACCGGAATTAAAAACGATTTATACCCCAATCCCTGATCATCGGGACCTCGCTTGTAACCCAGACCTTGGAGTTGGCTCCGGAGATAGATCGGTATCAAACTCCGATCTAGCATGTAAATCGGAACCCGTGATTTCAGACTCACACCGCGGCGTGGAATCAAAGTTTTTCCCACCCACCACCCAAGTCGAGCACTCAAGCATCGCATCAGAGTCCAAGTCTTCGGACTTACGGGATGTTAAACATTTACCAGGAGAGTCGGTTCATCATTTTTGGGCTAGACTCCTCCTCGCTAGAAACAAAGCACGAGGTCTTAGCGACCAGGAGATAATGGCAACCTTCAATCGCAATTGCCACGACAAAGGGATCCTCAATGCCCTGGCTCGTCAGCACATTCACAACTTCACCGAGCAGTCTGACTTGGTGCAAAAATATTGTGCCATGGAGAGAACGTGGCAAGCCGAGCGGCTACTTTCAGAACCAACCCTTACCGAATACCCTAGAAGAGACCGGAAAAAGAGGATACCTCCGAAACGGCTAGCCGAACTCGAGCCCGCCGAAAAGAGAAATCGGCCCCTTGCGGGGGTCAGAACCGTCCTTGATGGTCTATTGGATAAACCATGCCCTATACATTCCGTAGTGCTGAACACAAGCCCAACTCACAGCCTTAGAGCCTGCTGGGTCATCAGGCAGGTCGCCAAAAGTGGTGAAGCAATCCTTGAGGCACTACCACCGAACAAGCGCTCCACATCGCCACAAGAAAACAATGCCGAAGTCCTGACGATCTACGAAACGTTCCCCTCAAGGAACAGGAGGAAAAGAGCTCTTAGAGAACTCGAACAGGTATATCATGTGGCAGCAACAAGTGCATGGGCAGACATACCCATCACCTTCGGAGATACTGACCGACCAACCATCCGTCCCGATCATACGCCGGCTGCACTGGTCTTAAACCCCATCGTCGATGGCTTCAGGTTGCATAAAGTGCTAATAGATGGCGGCAGTGATTTAAACCTTATCTACGAAGATACCCTGGAAAAAATGCAATTCAACCGATCTCGCATCGAACATAGCAACACAACATTCCGAGGGATCATTCCTGGGAGAGAGGCGCGTTGTTCAGCACGTATCACCCTGGACGTAGTGTTCGGCACGCCCGAAAACTACCGATCTAAAGAACTTTCCTTCCATATCGTGCCCTTCCCCAGCGGCTACCATGCCCTGCTGGGGCGTGACGCCTTCACAAAATTCCAGGCTATACCACATTATGGGCATATGAAGCTCAAGATGCCAGGCCCAAACGGAGTAATCACAATCGCCAGTGATCCGAGCATAGCCTTTCGAGCTGAAAACAAAATAGCAGCGCTCGCCCTCGGGGCACTAGCTGAGACCTTCGCTGCAGAAGAACTGACCACACTCGAGTCAACAGTAGATAAGGACGACGTGATCCTTAGCAAAAGGCCCAAATCCACATCCTTTAAACCTGCAGATGAAATCGTCAAATTTCAAGTAGACCAGACGGAACCCAAAAAGACAGCGTCCATCGGAGCTCAGCTGGACCCCACGGTGGACGAAGCGCTACGAGCATTCTTACGAGAAAATTGGGACAACTTCGCCTGGCATCCTTCTGATATGCCTGGAATCCCACGGCGGCTAGCCGAACATAGTCTGAACATCATCGCAGGCTTCAATCCCGTCAAGCAGACTCTGCGCCGCTTTTCCAAGCCCAAACGACAAGCTATGGGTGAAGAACTAGCCAAACTACTAGAGGCCGGATTCATTCGGGATATTAAGCACCCCGAATGGTTGGCAAACCTGGTGATGGTACCAAAGAAAGACAAATCCTGGTGGCTGTGCGTCGACTTTAAAGACCTCAACAAGGCCTGCCCTAAGGACCCTTTCCCCCTACCACGTATAGACCAGATTATTGACGCCACAGCTGGACATGATTCGTTGTGTTTCCTCGCCGCTTATTCCGGATACCATCAGATTAAAATGAAGGAATCCGATCAAGCTGCAACCACATTCATCACCCCTTACGGGCCATTCTGCTTCAACACGATGCCATTTGGGCTAAAAAACGCTGGAGCTATGTACCAGCGCATGATCCAGACTTGTCTCGCCAAACAAGTCGGTAAAACAGTCGAAGCATACGTGGATGACGTGGTTGTCAAAACCAAACGTGTCAGCCAACTGATTGATGACCTAAGGCAAACCTTTGCCAGCCTACATGAGTACGATATATGACTCAATCCGGAGAAGTGTGTATTCGGAGTTCCCGCTGGTAAACTGCTCGGACTCATCGTTTCCCATAGAGGAATAGAAGCGAATCCGGCTAAGATCTGCGCCCTATCAGAACTTGCATTCCCCACAAAGCTAAAGCATGTCCAGAGGTTGGCTGGTTGTGTGGCGGCGCTAAGCCGCTTTATCTCTCGCCTCGGGGAAAAAGCTATGCTGCTCTACAGACTGCTGAAACGGACCAAATTTTTTGAATGGACCGATGAAGCAGCGGCTGCGTTAGAAGAAATTAAAACACTGTTGGCAAGTAATCCCATACTCACAGCACCAGGCGCTGGTGAGCCCATGTTATTATACATATCGGCCACCAACCAAGTCATTAGCGCAGTGCTCATCGTCGAACGAGAGGAGGAGGGACACAAATTTCGGACACAGAAGCCGGTCTATTATGTGTCAGAAGTACTAACACAATGCAAGCCCAGATACCCGCACTACCAGAAGATAGCCTATACAGTATTTATGGCATCACGGAAATTAAGACGCTACTTCCAAGAGTGTTCGGTTACGGTGGCTTCCGAAGTACCCCTGAACAATATAATCAACAACAGGGACGCCACCGGCCGCATAGCCAAATGGGCCATTGAGCTCCTTCCTTTTGAAATTGCCTACAAACCACGACGAGCTATTAAATCTCAGGTGCTGGCAGATTTCCTCGCCGAATGGATAGAGGCCGAGCTCCCCAGGGAATATAGTACATACTCCCATTGGACGATGTACTTCGATGGATCCAAAACTTTGGCCGGACTGGGGGCTGGAGTTATTCTCACATCCCCCATAGGAGACAATGTTCGATACGTGTTGCAGATCATGTATGCCGACTCCAACAACGCAGCCGAATACGAAGCACTCTTGCACGGTCTTCGGATGGCAGCCTCAATGGGCATACAACGGCTGGAGGTACGGGGAGACTCCAACCTGGCCATCTCTCAAATCAACGGCGAGTTCGATGCCAAAAACCCAAAGATGGCGGCATACAGAAACGCCGTCCTTAAAATATCTACGCGGTTCGAGGGGCTGGAATTCCATCATGTCACTAGAGACAACAACCAGGCCGCTGATATATTGGCCCGCATGGGGGCCAAACGCGACCCCGTCCCAAAAAACAATTTCCTGGAACGGCGCTTTAAGCCATCAGTGATTTGGCAGGACGTTAATAAGGGCACCGGATCCATCGGTACGGAAGAGGTTGCTCCCCCTATAAACGAACCAGACGACCAAATCATCGGCGGTTCCGTAATGGATGAAATGCCTTCGGCTCACGAGGTCATGGCAGTAATCGCACCATGGACCGAGCCTTTCCTTGCCTACCTTCTTCGCATAGAACTCCCCGACGATCAGACAGAGGGGCGACGCATAATCCGGCGATCCAAGGCCTACAAAGTCCACGAGGGTGAGTTATATAAGAAAAGCACCACCGGAGTACTCCAGCGGTGCATATCTGAGGAAGAAGGGCAACAGCTCTTGGCCGAAGTCCACGCAGGAATGGGCAGCCATCACACCGCAGCAAGGGCCTTAGTAAGCAAAGCCTTTCGGGCTGGTTTCTTCTAGCCCACCGCTCGAGTGGACGCCCAGTCGCTCGTCCAGCATTGCGTGGGATGCCAACTTTTTGCAAATCAAAGTCACATGCCCCCAACGGCTCTTCGGACTATCCCGAACATTTGGTCTTTTGCGGTCTGGGGGCTGGACATGGTTGGACCACTTAAAGGGGGGACCAAGAAAAATAAGTACCTACTGGTCATGGTGGACAAGTTCACCAAATGGATTGAAGCAAAACCTGTCAAATCAGCCAAGTCCGGACCACTTATATCCGGCGTGGTACACCGTTACGGTGTCCCGCATAGTATAATAACGGACAATGGATCCAACTTCACCGTATAGGAAGTAAAAGACTGGTGCGCAAAAATGGGCATTAAGCTCGATTACGCATCAGTGTATCACCCGCAGACCAATTGACAGGTCGAACGAGCCAACGGCCTCATCATGAGTGGTATTAAGCCACGTTTGGTCCGATCTCTTCATGAGTCCGACTGCCATTGGGTGGAGGAACTTGATTCCGTTCTGTGGGGCCTGCGTACCACCCCGAATCGATCAACGGGATATACACCGTTCTTCATGGTCTATGGGGCAGAAGCAGTCCTCCCTTATGATATTATTCACGATGCACCAAGGGTGCGCGTGTACGAAGAAAAGGAGGCCGAGCTAGATCGGCAGGACGACTTGGACGCCTTGGAGGGAGAGCGCGACATAGCTCGGCCTCGCTCTACCTTTTATCAACAGCAGGCCCGGCGTTACCAGAGCAGGGAAGTCAGGGAGAAAGCATATAATGTGGGCGAACTCGTCTTACGGCTCCCAAAGAATCAGAAGCATAAACTCAAACCCAAATGGGAGGGCCCCTTCATAATCGACGAAGTACTCGCGGGAGGGGCTTACAGTCTTCGAAACCCGTCGGATAACCGCCTTGAACCAAACCCATGGAATGCAGCTCGTCTTCGGCGCTTCTACGGATAAACCGGTGTCATCATACTCTTTACCCCTTACCTCCTTTTTCTTTCCTTTTTCTTTATTTTTTCTTTTCCCTCCCACCTTCATTTTTGGCAGGATTGAATTTCTCTTCCCAGGTCCATGTGCGGTTAAACCGGTCTTGTATTAAGATTTTCAGCACGCATCCTCAAATGCTAAATCCGAACACAGCACCTGGGGGCTTCTTCTCGAAGCCGATGATTATATATTTTAAGCATCTATTCACATTTACTGTGTCTGCATGTTTCCCTTGTCGATTTTTTACGCCATTATATGAATCAATTCGAACTAAGATTTTTGCCAAGCTGGGTTGCCTCGCTCCTGTGCTTACCCTCTATGTTCCCGATTGTTCGGCTAGAGGGTAAAGGGAGCACCTCTCCGATTGTTACGACCGGGTCATCCGGACACGTACCTTAGACGGGTCAAGCCGAAAGCTAGCTATCTTCAGTAGAAAATTGGTCGGCTATGACGGGATTAACAAATAAAATTCCGGTGGTTATCGCCCTTACTCAGGCTTCTTTTCTCACAAAAGTCATTAGTCGCATACTAGCTGTATACGGCCTTATTATCTACGATTTACGTAGCACCCTGAAGAAAGGTATCGATAGAGGTACTATTTTCTTCGGAAGATGTTTCTTACGCTAAGAAGTAATATAACATATCTCCCTGTGTGCTTTCTATCCGTTCGCACCAAATAGCCGGATTGCCTGGTTCCTCGAACACAATTCACTCTTCTCGAGTGATATTTTCTAAGGAACACTCCCAAGCTCTTAGCGCGGGAGGTCGAAGCCGATGGCAGGTTAAGACAAAGTTTACAACACAGACAGAGCAATTCCTTGATTATTAGTACATGGTTACATATAATCATACATCTGGCTGCTGGTCGAGATTGTCTATTAAGGCGTCTAGGGAGCAATCTTCTTGCGAGAGACGGGCGGCGGGCATCACTTGGTCGTACACCAAATGAAGCGGCACTTCTTGCCCATCCGACCCTACCGGCCCAACCCGAGCCATATGCTCGGGGTTCAAGCCGGTATAACGGGTCTTGATCATCGCCCACGCCTCCCGTGCTCCCTCTCGGCAGGCCGAGGTCTTCCATAGCTCGAATCGGCTTCGGGCTCCCTTGAATCGATCAACCAGTTCGGTCATCTCCTCGGGAGGTTGCTCGGCAAGCCATATCACTTTTATCATGCTCTCCATGGCCTTCCGAGCCCACCCATGAAGGGCGGACAACTCCTTCAAAAGGCTTCCCCGGTAGGATCCGATCTCTTCTTCGGGCCGCCCGGATAAGAGACCTATACATGAGTCAAGGCATGTCTGTTATACCTTATATATAAGAAACAACGTACGATGTTAGAATCACACTTACCGAACATGCCCCTCTGTAGTTTCTGGTTCTCTTCTTGGGCATGGGCCAATTGAGTCTTTAAATTCTCAATCTCTTCGGCCTGCTGTTTGTTTTCCACCTGGAGGCGTTTCTTCTCTTCCAGGTTTCGCTGCAGCGAAAGGCAGCCAGCCTCATGCTGGGATTCGGCGTACCTCTGGGATTCTCGGGCTGCATCTAGATCTGTTTGCAATTGCCCTATTGATTCACTACTAAAAGTACCATCGCGTCAGCATGGGATTATACACTAAGATTAGCAGTATAATTATGCTCACCATGCGACTCGCGGGTAAACTTCTTCACTTGTTCTAGCTCGGCATTCATGGTTTCCACCTGTGTTCGGCTCGCTGTCAATTCCTTGGCCAATTGCTCGTTCTGCTGCCTTGAGGCCTGCATCATCCATGCAAGCAATATGCGGATCCTTAATTCAGTCGTCCCGACCAAATCAAGGCTCGGGGGCTGCTGGGCTTACATTTATGTCCGGATTTTTAATCACTTACCTTCAGACCAGACGATATTAGTTTCAAAGCTTCGCCAAACCCGGCTCGGGCAGCTCCAAGGTGTGCGTCCGCCGAGCGTAGAGCATTGAACTCTTGTTCGGAAAACATCGGATCGCACAGGATTCCTCGCCGCCGTCGATGTCTCATCGCGCTCCCTGCTTCGGATTTAGTGACTGATACTTCACCCCCAGAGTCTTCGGGGGTTGGATTGGCCATGGGGGCCTCCGCGGCGGGTTCGGCGTGAGCAGGAGATCTGGACTCATGCGTGTTGCCGGCCGTCCCGCCAATGTCTTCGGCGGAGGAGGGTTGCACTCGCTTCCTGAGTAAGTCATGTAAGTCGACATAAGATCTTCTGTAAGATCCTACCGATCATAACAATAATATATTAAGCGACCGAACAAAGTACCTTTTGGCTGATCGAGTGTTCGGCGCCGTCTCCACGACCGGCTCACATGAGGGACTCCTGTTGGCGCCCGGCTCGGGCATTGCTGCTGTAGCCGACGTTCGTCGCGAGGACCGGCAGCGTTTGGGAGTGGGAGCCGGTATGTTCGGATCGACGGAGGACGCCTGCCTTTTGCGGGTGGAATTTTTCTTCTTGCCCGCAGTGGAGGAGGGTAGTGATCCGGGGTGATCGGCTATGATGGCCACCTTGGATCGATCAAGGCTCTCCTGGTAAAAGTCCCCATCTTCATATGCCAGTGACAGCTCCGGATCGTCATGAAATCCTGGATCGTCGTCACGGGAGTAATTCTCTGGCTGGGGGGGCGGACAGTTGATTGTCTCGGAAAAGCTCCGCCATTCCTATTCGCGCAGATTAAAAGCGTTAGTCACAAAGGGCGAATAAATGCCCGAACTCAAAACGCAGAGTCGAAGGGCTTACCCATTTGATAGGGTTGTAACTCGAGTACCTCCTTAACCTGCGACTGAGCAAAATCTTCTTTTTCTCCTTTCAATAAATTGGCAAGTGCGGCTGCCAAGGCCTCCTGATTAGCAGGGCCCAGCCGTCGGGAGCGAGTGGTGTCACTCGTTCTGTTGTATTGCCACAAAGGATGTATCCTTTGTTGGAGAGGTTGGATGCATCAGGAGATGGCGGCGGCCATCACGTCGATCATTGTCAGTTTGTGATGGGCTAGTATCCTTACATGGGCGGCCAAACGCCGAACTTCGGCATTGTCCTGTTGGGATGAACTCCTTGGTCGCCAATTATACTTTTTCTTTGGGGGAGCGTCGGAGTATTCGGGCAAGCCCCTTCGAGCTGGATCGAATAGGGGAACATCCTCGATGTAGAACCATTCCGAAGACCACTCCTCGGATTCCTTCTTCGGTGACCCCGCTGGGTATCCTGTTCCCGCTATACGACACACTTCGTCTCCTCCGATTTCCCGAATTGTCTCACCCCGAGTTCGGGGGACGAGGCAGAAGTACTTCCTCCATAATTCGAAGTGCGCCTCGCAGCCCAAGAACATTTCGCAGAGAGCGACAAAGCCCGAGATGTGTAGATGGATCCGGGGGTAAGATGGTGGAGCTGAGTCCCATAGAACTCCAGTAACCCCCTGAGGAAAGGATGAATGGGGAACCCTAGGCCTCATAAGAGGAAGGGCACAAAGCATACCCGCTCGCCCTGGTTAGGATTGGGGAAATTCTCCGCGAAAGCTTCGCCGTTGAAGGAGGTCAAGCCAGCGTGAGTTGTCGCCAGATCTGAGGAAGGAAGATACCCATGGGTCTCAAGGTCGCGCAACCGGAGGAGGGATACGGAGCAACTCGTCCAATCGCCGGGACGGGAGCCGTAAGGGCTCGAGGAAGAGCTGGGGGCACTCTCCATAATTTTGTGGTGGTCTCTCGCTTGAAGTTTTTCTCTCAACGGGGAAGAGGAAGCTGTGACCCAGATCGCGATTTAACTTGTTTAAATAAGTGGTGCCTCCCTTGCGGGAGGGGTAGTTTTGTAAATAACTGTCGAGCCGCTCGTCTCCCCTCGGCGCACAAGGATCAAGAAGCGCTGAAGGCTATTATATTGGGTCCCGCAAGTCCTCAGTAATCAGGGACTCTCCGATGACGGGATGGTTGCCAAGCCAAAAGAAGTTGAGGGACTCGCCTCGCAAGCCGAAGACTTCGACACGTAATATTTTCCGGATATACCTCGGTGTTTGAGGCTAGTCCGGGGGCTACTGAGGGAGTTCGGGATTAAGGGGTCCTCGGTCTACCGACCTAATTCTCATAGGTCGGTTTAATGGACCACTTGTTGAAGATAAGATCGATCGAAGGCCTCGTCGCTGGGGAGGAGACATCAAGAGCCGTGACGTGTCCGTCAAGTTGAAGATGGTAGTGTAGGCATGTTTTTTCCCTCCGGTGGGCAACAGACCATATGTAACCCTAATGAGCCCCTGGCGTCTATATAAGCCAGAGGGTTTTAGATCATAGGACAGAGGAACTCATCTAGGCTTTTAGCTAGTCGATCTCGAGGTAGATCAACTCTGTAACCTTCATATCATCAATATAATCAAGCAGGACGTAGGGTTTTACCTCCATAGGAGGGCCCGAACCTGGGTAAACATCGTCTCCTTCGTCCCCTGTTACCATCGATCCTAGTCTCACAGCTCGGGACCCCCTACCCGAGATCCGCCGGTTTTGACACCGACACCTTGCGCTTCTTGTGGGCACGACGAAGAGGCTCGGGGGTGGCTGTGGTCACGGAGGCGCACGGCGGCTTCGGTTCCGATGTGGGAGAGAGCATCGGAGGGGAGAGAGAGAGCGGCAGGGGGGAATGGCCTCGAGGGGGTCCAGGTGGTCGGCTAGAGCGGATAGGGATGGAGGGGAGGCCGCCAGTACGATGCAGGAGCTGGCGCGGTGGCTCGCTGTGCTCGCCTTCCCCTGTGCCTACTGGCAGGGGTGGAAGACGACCCTGCCCCAGGGCTGGGCCGCATCTGTAGGAGGTAAGGCCCAGGTAGGCCTCTGCCTTTTCCTTTTATTTGTTTTCTGTTTGTTTTCTAATTTTTTGCAGTTTGTTTTAATTTAGTTTGGGCACTAAAACAAAGTAGAAAAATATGAAACTTTTTTTGGGCACTAATTGAAATATTCCAAAGGCCCTGGCCAAGTTTCAAATTTATTGGAGCTACAAACTTATTTATAGTATTTTATAACTCCAATTCAAATACATATTTCATTAATTCAATAAACCAAAATGACAAGTAAAATATGAGTCACCTCTGGTTGATGTTTCCACATTTTTCCAGAGAAGATGAACATTTTACAGGGCAACTTTGGATTCATTGAAAATTATTTTAGGTAAACCTATTTGAATTCAAAGGTTCTAGGGTTTGATCATCCCCATTTCAAGTTTAAATAAATTTTAAACATGATGCAAACACAAACATGGACCTAGTGCATGCTAAAACTAGGGATGTGACAGGCGGAGAGGCCATGATAGACCTCTTTTTGCTCGTACACTCCTCGAGGTCCACGAGAGATGTGGTCGGGCTGATTAGGCTGCGACTCTCTGGAGTACGGGATGGGGATCTGGGGGAAAGGGACACCGCCGGCCTCATCTAAAAACTCAGGGCGGCGATGGTGTATGAGGATCTTTGGGACCCTGAACTTGTTTAGCTATGAGACACTGGTAGACCGGCTGAGGTTGGTGGTGGGAGGCGGCGGCAGGGGAGAGCTAGGGTTCAAGCGGGGGAGGAAGGGGGAGGGGGTGTTGTGCGGATGGGGGGGGGGGTTGCGGATGTGCCGCTGCTGCTGAAAATTTTAGTAGTAATGGTGTGGGTGGACATGGTGGTGGACGAGGGATGGCGACGGTTCAAATGCCTCGACAGCTGAAATTTTACTATAGGGTCGGTGCGGTGGACGAGGAAAGGTGGCATGCAGTTGAAATACCGCTTCCAATTAAATTTTGGCAAACGAACTGGGCGGGAGCAACCAAGATCGCACACGGTCCAAAGTTAATAAAGTGTGTACGCTCTACGCTGTAACGAAATGACATGTCGCGAAACCACGAATTTTTGCATCGCTCGAGGCGGGTAGCTCTTTTTGAGATTTCTCAAGATGGGTTCATCTCACACGGTTCATCCTCAATTTCAGTCGCAGGCGTCAAATTCATCCTAAATTTCCACATGCCCACAAACAGATGACACAAACATTTGGCAAATTTTCAACACAAAATACCTTATTTTGCAGCGGATTAGTTGACATTAATTCATACGCTCAGTAATTTACAAACAGTTCATCAATTTACATAAAGATGAACTACACAAAATATTCACTACGCCATGGATGCATACAAACGCCGCACCTCCACCGTCGTCATGACCTTCCTCGCCTCGAAACGAGTATTCAGAGGAGCTCGTCAAGTCGATGAGCTCCACTGGTTCCATGGTGGAGACCGGCAGGGCTACCTCGCTCGGAGCGACCGCGGTGCCTCTCGCTAGGTCTGCCGCTGTCGACGAAGATGTCGTGGCATCCAGGTGGGCCATCAGGATACAGACGGGCGCCGATCTCGCTAGAGCTGCTTCCCTGGTCGCCGTGGCCGCTCTTGCCAGGGTTGCCGTCGCAGCTGCAAGGCCTACAGTGGCCTCCAACGCGGCTGAGAGGCATGCGGCGGCCTGCTCCGCCGCCTTCTGGTCCTGCTCCCGCCTCTTTTTGCCCTCTGCATTTGAGTTCTGCTTCCTCTTCGCACTCTCCCACTGTTTTTGCCGGTTCAAATCCCTAGCTGTGTTGCGGATGGCATCCGCAGATGCGATAGATTGTTCCACACCGACACTGAGACGGCGCTCATCCTCGTCGCGCAGGAACGGATCGAGGCCTGATTCCTGGATGGACAGAGCGATGGCCATCTGCATCCGACACTGAAAGTCGGGGTCATCGTCGTCGTCGGCGGCCGTGACAGATGACGGTTGACCATTGACCGACATGGAGGACAGCATGTCGGAATCCTCTACCCCGTCATCGTTGGTCATGGCAGCTGGCTGTTTGCCGTTGCCCGCCATGGTGGCCAACGCGTCGGAATCCTCTATCACGTCGTCGTCCAACACTATCAGGACGGCGCCATGCACATCCCCATGGTTGAGCAACGGTTCCACTTGGTGTGTGTGGTGGTGGTGGCGAGCTATCGGTGAAAAAATTAGCTGTTAGCCGCCGCCGGCGAGATCTTTTATAGGTCGCTGTCGGGTTTGGGTTTGTACTATGCACATCACACCTTTGCACTGGCTGACGCTTGCGGTTGGCACCACTAGGCAAGGCCGATTTTGCTGTGTACAGGCATCGCACACGGTTAGGGTAGCACACTCGTGTCTGCTCGGGGTACAGTCGCATACGGTTGTTTCGTCAGTTTCGTTTGCTATTTTACATAATACTAGCATCTTTGAGATAAACGAGAAAAAAAACGCAAGAGAGGGTCAAAACACAACCACGCCCGCTAGTGACCCAAATATATACTCCCTCCGTTCCTAAATATATATGTAATTCGTAGTGAAATCTGTAAAAAAGACTTGTAATTAGGTTCGGATGAAGTATATATATGTACGAACATGGTAATGTCATGTTTAAATTCGCAATGCGCAACTTTAATGTGTGGCACATGCGGCATATGTGCATGCCTAACAGTGTCCAATGTGACCCAAAAGGGTTTCAGGACAAACATAATATAGGGTGTTGCCCTCTACACTATGTGCCGGAGGATATATGGGGTCCTATGAACACATGACCTGGTTCAAACTTTGTCACACATTTATCCATGTCTGAATTTTCGTAAGACAACCAGGAGAATTTATACCTTAATATGGCCAAACCATCACATATTGTTGTCGGATAATAGGGATATATAGATCACGCGGTCCCACGACTTGGCGCGTCATCGAAGATCAGTTGAGCGGGGCTAGAAGAACACTATCACCCTGCATATGGCCAAATGTATATGCGAAAATGGTGTGGTCCGGTGTTTCAACAATTAATACACCATGGTACACTATCTATGATGTGGCATGCACCTAGCTGAGATAACTGGACATATACATATATATATATATGTATATGTATATGTATATATATCTGTATATATATACCCCTTAAGATTGGTTATATATATACTACCTAGACCGTTATGGACGTATATATATATCGTTCCCCTCCCCCACCCCCACCCCCCCACACACACACATGACACGTAGCGGGGTGACGTTCCAGCGTTGTCACTCAAATGGATGATATATAGCAGCCCATCAGTATCTAAGCGTGTCGTCGAAAACCGCACAATGGACGCATGCATGGTCCACACACACACACACACACACACACACACACACAGACACACACACAAAGAGAGAGACGCACACACGCACACGCACACACCGTCACTCATCCTTGGCCTTCCAGCGTTGTCAGTAAAAGGCATGACAAACCCTAAGGGCCCGCCGATATGTTTGTCGTCAGAAACCGAACAATGTAGGCACATGGTCCACACACAGGCATGGGTTCACACACGCACACACGCGCACCCCCCCCACACACACGCACACACTGTCACCCATCCTTTGCCTTCTAGCATTGTCAATAAAAGGCATGACACACCCTAAGGGCCCACTAATAGGTTTGTCATCGGAAACCGCACAATGTACACATGGTCCACACACAAGCATATGGGTTTCCACACACACACACACATCGTCACCCATCCTTGGCCTTCCAACGTTGTCAGTAAAAGGCATGGCAGATCCTAAGGGCCCACCGATAGGTTTGTCATCAGAAACCACACAATGTAGGCACATGGTCCACACACAGGCATTGGTACACACACACACACACACACACACACAGACACACACTCGATCCTTGACATTTTCAAAACAGCAAAAGAAGCAAAAGAAAATCATGGATATTTTCAAAACAAGGATCAGATTTATTTAGCGGGAATGACATATCACACATACACACACACACACACACACACTCGATCCTTGACATTTTCAAAACAGCAAAAGAAGCAAACGAAAATCATGGATATTTTCAAAACAAGGATCTCAAGATTTATTTAGCTGGAATGACATATCACTACAGGCATTTTATTTATGCCTATAGTGATCATATCACACCGTCTAAAGGAACATTGAAATCTAGCAACTTCCCAACCGGTCACCCATCCTTGACTACTCCACCGAAAGCACGCTTGACTTCCGAGTTCCATTCGAATGGGTTACGGGCTGGAAAGCCGCGTCTTGCTGGTAACGGTTGCCTCCTATCATATACAAGGTGTTCCCCGATGGGCACCTGGTGGGACCAGACACGCATCACAGACGTTTCTGGTAGTACTGGAAACCATGTGCGATGGTGGCATGGGGGCTGATGATGACGTCTTGCTAATGCTCGATGGCGTGATGCCGATTTTGCCTGCTCTCCGTCCAGCTCCATCTCGTCCTCCTCATCCAGGAGGTTGATGACGGGGCCGGCGCTTCAGCGGGAAACTGATTGGGGGAGTGGTGGGAGACCGATTGGGGGAGCGGCGGGAGAAGCGTTTTTGGATAGAACATCATTTTAATACAAATTGGATAACTTCTGAAAGAAGGAAGCTCGAGCTAGCACGACACACGCACACCGTGCTTACACACGCACGAGCTTTAGACGGGCGTATAGAACTGCTTTAAATTATTCATGGTTCGTTTAGATTTTTGTATACTACACTAATCAAGTTTGTAGACATTTAATGTGCATAATTCAAATTTGAACTAAAGGAACATGCTTCGGGTCACCAAAATGGGTTGAAAAAAGTAATTTGTGTCCTTGGGTTCCTTGTTTAGGTCCCATGCAAATGAACATAAATGGATTGCAAACATCTCGAAGTCATGACAAGGACACAAACATTGAGAAACTTGGCTATTAAATCATCATAAATCCACAACTCGTCTAAAATTCTTGAAACTTACCCCGGTGTCATGACACGACACTTATACGACATGATAATTTTTTGTCCAATGTGGGACAAGTCTCTTGCACACCAAATCTTCTCTCAAGAACCATCATGGTTTCGATACCGAACATGTCACCTCTATGGAGGGAACGGCATTCGATGTCTCTTCTTGCGTTGATATTTTTTCTACATGCAACATAGGCTAATAAAAGTGCAATGCGAAAATGTGAAATTATTGAAACTGGTGTGTCGACACGACACTTATAGGACATGGTATATAAGTTTTGGGACAAACCTCTTACAAATTGGAGCTTCCCACGACAAGCATGGTGGTTTCGATATGTAACATGTCACCTTTGTGGTCGAAACGACATATGAGTTTTCTAGGCATGCACTTAAGGTGAAGAACTTAAGTTTGAATTACAATCATGGGCTCCAGTGCACCAAAATGGATTAAAAACCATTTTTTGTCATTGGGTCCATGTTTAGATCCCATGCACTGATGGTCACTGAATTACAAACATCTCAGTGTCGTGACTAGACCACAAACATTGATAATCTTGGTTTCAAAGTTTGAGAGAACCCAAAGCTCGACATGAATTCACAAAACTTACACAGTGTCATTCCACGGCACATCTACGGTGTGCATTTTGTTTTCTGACGAATTTGGGACAAATATTGGGACATGCATCTTACAAGCCAAAGCTTATTCAAGAAGCCTAGTGATTTCAATAGGGAACATGTCACCTATGTTGGTGAAACTACATTCAATGAGTCGTTAGTCCACCGATTCGGCCCCTTTTATACATTAATTGAGTTTTCTAGGGATTTAATATGCGTAGTTCAAATTTTGAACTAGAGGCACATGCTCTGACCTCGTGGTTTCGATAGGGAACATGACACCTTTTGTGACGAAACTACATTCAACGTGTCCTCTAGTGCACCAATTCGGCCCTTTCTATACATCAATTGAGTTTTCTAGGGCCCCATTCATACGAATGTGAATGAATTAGAAACATTTAGGCATGATAGCTTGGCCGCAATCATTGATATTATTGGTTTATTGAATTCCTGTACATACAAAACTTGTATGATAACCATTTGGTGCCACGCGTCATTTTTTTACTCCCTCCATTTCTTTTTGAATTTGACCAAATTTTATATGCAAACTAAAAAGAAACGGAGGGAGTACTTGATATGGGGGAGCCGTGCGTGTAGCTGCAGGTTGATGATAGGACGCATGTGAGCTTTCCGCCGTGCAGGCTCGACGGGACGCGTGCGAGCTGTCCGCCGCGCAGGCTTGACAGGATGCGTGAGAGCTGTCCGTCGTGCATGCTTGACGAGACGCATGAGAGTCTACTGCGCATGCTCATCGGGAAGAGATACTTTGACCACCACCCCCCCCCCCCCCCCCCGCTCGCCTCGGTCCAAACTTCTGAATTAATGGCGTCCTACCTGTTGTTTTATCATGTGGTTAATCGCCTGGACAGAGGGACTAGTTTGCTTGTGAGCATTGTTTTGTTTGTGCCTAGCCGAGTACTTTGACGTTTCGTCTCTTTTCGACTCATATACATGTACAAACGAACGAAATAATATAACAACGAATTAGCACCAGCAAAGATAATAATTTTCTTACATATGCATGATAATAAAAAATGCCACATGTGGCAACTCCCCAAAACACAGGGGCAAAAGAAGAAGGAAGAGGTCGAAAAAGGAAGATAAAGAAAACAATCTGGCCCGCTGCTATCTAATTCTTCATGGATTGCTGGGCGCGTAGTTCCTTAATCTCCTTCTTCATCGCCTCCACGACCTCCATCTCCTGTCGCCTCTCATCCGACATCTTCCGCATTGCGGCCATGGCGCGGGCTCTTTGCTCAAAAGCGTCAATGGCCTGCATCGCGTACGCATGAAGTTCCTTCACACGCTCCACGGATTCCTTCAGCAGCCCCTCCCACTCGATGTAGAGCTTCACCAAGTCTTCCAAAAGTTCCTCGGAGAGTTCTTTCAGCATCCCCTCCGAGGCACTTTTATTCTCGAGGAGTTTCTTCCAGGCGTCGTTCTCCTCCATAAGTTTCTCCACGAGGTCGGTCGCCCTGTCAACCAAGGCGTCGCTCTTCTCCAGCAGTTAAACCAGGTCATCGATCATGGCATCCTTCCTATCGAGCTCAGCGCGCATGTCATCGCTGGCTGAGGAATCAAAGACTGCCAAATCGTCCAGTTCGCCTCCGAGGCGAATGCGCTTGTGACTGTGAGCCACGTCGCCTCTCCGCGAAAGTCCTCCCGGGCATCCGCGGCGCCACCGAACATCTCTGTTGTGGCCAAAGCAGTGTGGGTAGAGCTCTCTGGCGCTTCCGCGGCGCGGCGGCAGGACCTCTTGGTTGCTTCCGCGGCTTTGGTCTTTCTTCCCTGGTTATATCTCGACCCAGAAACCCCCCCCCCTACCGTCCATGGCAGACGGAATGAAGGACTAACAAAGAAAGGCCTATTTTTTTGGTGGCGAGGGTGAAGAATGTGCGGTAATTTTCGAGTACGAGTTTGTGTTTTTATAGCCTACTACAGTAAACAGCTGCTAAGTGAGAACATGTTTAGGTTTGGTAGGTGTGAACTGATTTGCGAAAAAATTAGCGCGTGGTAATTTGGAATGTGAAAGGAAACAAGCTCAATATTCATTGAAGGTTTTAGTTCCCAAGCACGGAATGCTTTATGGTTTATAGAAACCATTTGGGAACGGGCTCATCGAGTAGACGCATGGCCCTGCCTCTATGAGAGGTGGGCCCTACCTGTGTTGTGGGTGTAGGTTTGATTAGACGGGGACGCGTGCGAGGAGTCCGCCACGCAGGCTCAAAGGGATGGGTGCGAGCAGTCCGCCGCGTAGGCGCAGCTGGGTCACCGGGAATCAAGCCCTTTGACCTCAGACTACCACCCACAGCCCTATTCTCTCCCAAGTTCTCCATTAGTGCTACACCTTCTCCTCCGGTCTTATCTATTTGGGCCACCGCCGCAGATCGCATCCTTTTTCGATGGACAACGAGGCGGCCAACAAGCGGGGGCAGGTGGAGGCTGAACCACACGAGCCTCCGGCGAGCGTGGACTTCATCAGCAGCATCCCCGATGAGATGTTGGTAACCATCATGTCCCTCCTCCCCATCAAATCTGTTGTGCAGACCACCATCCTCTCCAGGCGGTGGCGCCCCCTATGGCACTCCACCCCCATTGACCTCCTCGACGACGAAGAGCTCTGCAGCGGGGATCACAAACGCTTGGACACATTGTCCCACATCCTCGCCACGCACACTGCGCCCATCAGACGCCTTGCCATCGGCACTTTCCATTCAAACTGCAAGGCCGAACCCAAGTTGCACAACTGGTTCTTATCCTCCGCCCTAGATCAGCTCAAGGAGCTCAACTTTGATGCTGGACATGGGCGCTCGCTGCCTCCGTCCGTCCTCCGCCTCGCACCCACGCTGCACCGCGCTATGTTCATGCGGTGCCTTTTCCCCAAGATTAGTGCCGCGCACGCTCTTCATCTCCCTAAACTGAAGCACCTCGAGCACATTTGCGTCAGCATCTCGAAGTCGGATTTGGAGCGCCTGGTCGGCGGCTGTACAACGCTCAAGTACCTTCGTCTTCAGATGATGTTTGGGTTCAGTAGCCTCCACATCGCTACGATGAATCTCCGTATGATTTATGTGCATGGCTGGTGCCGCAACACGCTGTCAGTTGGGGAGTTTCATGATATGGTCATTGAGAATGCGCCTTTCCTAGAGAGATTGTTTGTACTTGATAAAGAAGGTCGAACAAGAATCAGGGTCATTGGCTCACCGAAATTGACAGTGTTGGGGTATTCGTGTGCTGAATTCTCTGAACTTGTTACAGCTGGATCCATACCCGTTTAGGTACAACAATCTCATTCTTATTATTGTACATCACATTTTTATCTAGTTTTTGTTGATCTATGTTCAGCTGTCATCCAGAAAATGATTCCCACAAGCCTCGCATTGTCTCTGCGCACAATGAAGATCTTGGCACTACAATCTATCGGCCCCAATCTGGATGAAGTTGTTAAGTTCCTTATATGCTTTCCGTGCACGGAGAAGCTATATGTCGAGGTGATGTTCCTTTCCTGTTAATTCTTAACCACAACGGAGTTTAATTTGTTGGTACTTTTACCCATGATTACAATGAAATGTGTACTATACATTTTTTTTAGATGTAAATCATGAATGATCGAAGATGGCATGTCAATCTATTAGTGTATTTTATAAATCATGCAAATCAAAGAGGCCCGTAGTGTTCGATACTGCATCTAAGCACTGATATGTTGTCTTCGTTTGCAGATACAAGCAGGAGTTGGAGTGGAAAAGGTGGCCCAATATAACAATCCCATCGAATGCCTTGAATTCCATCTCACGGAAATTACTTTGAACGAGTACCGAGGCACCAATCCAGATATTCAATTTGCCAGTTTCTTTGTTCAGAAAGCAAGGGTGCTCAAGGTAATGAGGTTTGCACCATATTTAGTGCGCCACAATGGATGGTTTACTGACCAGCGGAGGCGTCTACAGCGGAATGGAAAAGGCTGTGCAGAACCTGATTTTTACTTTGGAAGTTCATATGACAGATTATTCGGAAGCGATTCTATCGAGCCGATATATGACTTCTCCGTGGATGATCCCTTCGTAGAAATATTTCATCCCATGGATCCTAAAGATTGATTTTGATTTCTAATGTCAGTTTGTACCTTGTAATCTTTGAATTTGGGCCTCGTTATGCTGGAATTTGAACCTTGTAATATTGCTGGTATTTGTGATACAATATTTGAAATTGCATTGTGTTCTTTTTTGTTTATGCAATCATGTTCTTATAAGTACATATGTTGTTGTTTTGTAGGCGGAGCATTGATGTTGTGCAGACCGAGCAAATCACAGTACACACGGACTAAACTACGAATCCCGTCGGTGATGATTTCATCAATCGCTGACAGTTGTATACCAGCAAACATTTCCCCACAACACACACAGGTTATTAGCACCAATCATCTGTGTTATATCTGGTGTTCGCACACGATTCTCATTACTCACCTGTTTGATGTATATCGCACACATCTTGTTATGCCGAATCGTTTGTGTTCTATTGTATCAACGCACATAGTTTATCCGAGTGAACTGTATGCCGTACTTCGCACACGTATGTAGTTTTGGTAACCATTTCTGTTATCTTCTCTAATCACAAATGGTTCATAAGAACAAACTGTCTGCCATAGATCGCACACGCAACTACTTTCTGAATCGTATTTGATGGATCCACCTTCACACACAGTTCGTGCCATTAGCGACGGAGCTTGAACTATACCTTTTGCGATTCATGCATCGCACACAGTTTCGTCGAAGGGTCTCTGATTGATGTGTCGTGTTTGGACCATGCATGCCGTAGACATGCCCTGTCCATTCGTGGTGTACACCAAACATCCGATCTGGATGGAGAACTCCAACGTCATGGACCTGTTACTTGATGAGAACAAGTACAGAGTGGTCTGGTTCGACCTCGCGTCCCACCGCGTGCTCTGTTCTTGCGTACCTGCGCGTGCTCTGCTCTCGCGCCCCTGCGCGTGCTCTGCTCTCGCGCCCCTCCGCGCGCGCTCTGCCACCGGTTGGGGCCGGCCCAGGATCACGTTCGGGGCTCGATATGCATGCTGTTGCGCCACGCGTGTCGCCCCTTGCAGTTATGTGCTCCATGACTGAATCACGCGCTGCAAAAACTGCCATCCAGACGTGCCAGTTTTCCAGGACGTCCGGCCCCCATTTATACCCACGGCCATTAACCATAGTCTCTTCACGCTTTCGATCGTGCCCCACAACACAATAAGCGCACCCTGGATGACGCATACAGAGAGGATGTCCAGCGGCGCTCCAATGGAGTTCGGCGTGCATCATGTGGAGACCCACATGAGGAAGACGGACCTCACGGTAGTGTACACCAACGACCCGGGCATGGTGGAGGACTCCATCGACACCATGGAGCGGCTGCTTGATGCGGATGACAAGTACAAAGTGGTCGGCTTCGACCTCGCTTACACCGGAAGTCGTGCCAGGCATGATCAGAAGGTTGCCGTCACCCAGTTGTGCGTCGGCGATCACGTCCTCCTCTACCACTACTGCCTGGCCACAGTGCCTTGCGAGCGTTTCACCAGGTTTGTCAACAGCCCCAACTATAGGTTCTCTACGGTGGACACCACCGACGATCCAAAGGTGCTCAAGACTTCGGGCTTGGCCTGCCAGAAGCTTGTCGAATCCGCGGCCACTACAGGGTCTGGGGCAGCAAGAAGCACATGGACTCCCATGTTGACCTGGCCGAGGCCATCATCGACCCCTACTACACTGACATGAAGGCTGAGTGTGACAAGAACAAGCATGTCTGGCACAGGGGCTGGGTCAAGAAACGGAATGAATATCACCTCCAGACCGCGGCCAAGCAAGCGTACACATGCTACGAGATGTTCAGGCGGATCGTTGACATGAGGAAGTGCCTCCTACCTGAAGACAACGAGGGATCGAGCCACAAGCAGAGCGCTAGCGGCAAGCGTCACAAGAAGTAGATGTTTTGATGATCGTTTCTCAATTCTCATACTCCCTCTATGCAGAAATATTCATAGTTTTAGAGGGATAAGTTTATTATGCATGTAATAGTTTATTAAGGTGTGCACTAATGTTATGTGTGTATTGGATGCTTAATTTGGTTATGCAATCATGTTCTTCTAAATAGAGAATAGATGTTTGTGGGCAGATTAAGCAAATCACATCGCATACGGAATAAACAACCAAATACGTTGGTGATGATTTCATCAGTCCCTGACAGTTCTTTATCCGGAACCGTTTGCCCACAACACATCCGAGTGGCCTGTGTACATCACACACATCTTGATCTGAGAAACCATTTGTGTTATTTTTGCTTATCGCACACAGTTCATCCCAGTGGCATGTATGCTGTCTATCACACACATCTTGATCTATGTAACCGTTTATGTTATTTTACCTCATCACAAACAGTTCATCCGAGTGACCTGTATGCCGTCTATCGCACACGTGATCATCAGGACAATCGTTTGTGTTCTGCTTGATCAGCGCAAACAGTTTATCGGGGTGAACTGTCTGCCCTACATCGCACACACTTGTATTTTTATAAGCGTTTGTGTTACATTACCCAATCGCAAACAGTTTATCTAGGCCAACTGTTTGCCAAACATCGCACAGGCAACTATTTTTTAGATTGTATTTGATGGATACGTCATTGCACACAGTTAACGTAATCAGCGACGGAGCTATAACTATACCGTTTGCGATTTGGTCATCGCACACAGTTTTGTCGAAGGGTCTCTGATTGATGTGTCACATTAGCAGCATCCTGCAGTAGTGTGTGTTTGTTGGGATCCAATGAATTGTGGGTTTATGTTCAGATTATTCATGAAAAGTATTTGAGATACTCTGATATATATATTGTCTCTTAATTAGATGATCATTATAGCTTCATAATGCTCTCCGATCTATTGATGTGCTTTGGCCAAGTAGATTTATATTTCATCGGTGGGAGTGGTGCGTTGTGGTAGGTTCAACCTGACGAGTTTCTATATCCCTATGACAAAGTAGGGGACAAGATGTGTCTTTGTGTTGTTGCTACTAAGGATAACACGATGGGGTTCATTCATATTGCTTGAGTTTACTTTGTCTACATCATGTCATCGCTCTCCATGCATTACTCTGTTTTACTTAATACTCTAGATGCATGCTGGATAGCGGTCGATGAGTGGAGTAATAGTAATAGGTGCAGGCAGGAGTCGGCCTATTTGTTTATGGACGTGATGCCTATATACACATGATCATTGCCGTGAAAATCGCATAACTATCCGCTTTTCTATCAATTGCCCAACAGTAATTTGTTACCCACCGTATGCTGCCTACATGAGAGATGCCGCTTGGGAAAACTATGGCCCCCGGGTCTATTCACTTATATATTTACAAATGCTACTATTACCTTGCTGCCTTTATTTATTTTTTATTTTATTTTTCAATTTATACTTATCAACAATTATCTACACAACTCATTTGCTTGCACATAACGAGATCAAGGGGATTGACAGCCCTCTCGCCCGCGTTGGGTGCAAGTTGTTTGTTCATTTGTGTGCTGTCGCTGAAGATGGTTGAGGAATTATATTCCTATTGGTTCGATAAACCTTGGTTTCATAACCGAGGGAAATACTTACCCACTTTGTGCTGCAATTACCCGTTCCTCTTCATGGAAAACCCAACGCAGATCGCAAGTATCAGGAAGGATTTCTGGCACCGTTGCCGGGGAATATCATCATCAACTATCAAGTAACTTCACACAAATTTTCATTCACTTGTTTATATTTTTATTTGTTGTTATATTTATCTTGTCTCATAAAAATCAAAAATACAAAAATATTTATCTTTGCTTGTTTCTAGTTTACTCCTTTTCTTGGTTGAAGTTGCTATCATGTCTGATTTTGAAATTAGTGGTATTTCTGCCGCTAGTGCGAAAGCCCTTGAACACCCAACTTCACCTTGTGCTAATAATGCTAAAAGAAACTTTGATGAAGTTGCTAAGGAAAAACTTGATAATCTTGCGAATGATGATCCTTCTAAAAGTGAACCCACTATGCAAACAAAGAAACTCCGTATAGGTAGTGGGAATATTAATGGCAAGAGTGTTATTCAAGATTTTTTGTCACTTGTGCAGGATCATTACCATTGATGGGAGGTTCCATTGTTACTAGAACTACAAGTTATGCGGATGCTATATCTATGCTTATAGCACAATTGGAAAGACAATTTGTCCATATGCATCCTTTCATACAATGGTTGTTTCTAGAATTATCTAATATTCAGGAAGCTCCTACTAAGCATCTAGCCATTATATTTCTTGTTCAATAATTTGGCAATATCATGCAAGAGGCTAGTGATATATTTGCTTACTATAGGGTCAATTGTGAGTGCCCACCAATAGAGGGAATTCTTTATGAGTTGGAAGGTATAAGAAAACTAAGATCCACGGACTATTTTGTTTATGATGAAAACCTTAGAAAGAAGGTTCCACCTAATGTCCTAGTTGATAAAATATCTGAACATAATGATCAATTTGCTATACCAAAACTTGGAATGGGCTATTAGCTTGAGAGAGAATTAAGAAAATACCTTCATCGAAATCTATACAATGAGGAGATAGTTATCACCTATGAGAAACCTAAAGAGGAGCCTCCGATTCCTCCTGAAATAGATCTCTCAGATTCTTGTGTTGTGAAGTTTAGTCCCTTCAATTAGTTTTGCTTACCTATTAGAAAACTTGATGCTGAAAGAAGGGAATATGATTATAGAATGACGGATCGTTTCTGTGGCTATTACAATACTTGAAACTATGCATTATGCCTAGCTAGGGGCATAAAATGATAGCGCTTGTTGGGAGGCAACCAATAGTTATCTTTAAATTTTTTCTTTAAACTTTCTGTTTCTTTTTAATAACATGATTATTTCCTCTGTAATGATTACGTTTTTGTGTTTAAATTAGTGTCCGTGCCAAGTAAAGCCTTTGGGATGACTCACAAGATGAGTAGAATCGATGCTGAAACAAAACAGAAACTTTTGACTGCAGTGCAGGAATTTTCATTTTTTACTTCTGCGTGATAATGATCTGCAATTTTTACACAGCGTTTCTATACAAAGTTTCGAGGTTTTCCTAATTGTTCAGAATTTTTAGAGTTACATAAGTATAGGTTCTCTACAGATTTCTACGGACTGTTCTGTTTTAGACAGATTTTGTTTTTGCTTGCATAATTGCTTGTTTTGATTATGTTATGGATTGTATCGAGGGGTATAAGCCATGGATAAGTTAGAATACAGTACCTATTATTCATTTATGAAATTAGAATCAATTTATAACAGTACCTAAAGTATGCAATATGTTTCGTATACTAATGGATCTCACGAAGTTTTGTTGAGTTTTGTGTGATTGAAGTTTTCAAGTTTTGGGAGTTATCGTGATGGACAAAGGAATAAGGAGTAGCAAGATCCTAAGCTTGGGGATGCCCAAGGCACCCCAAGGTAATATTTTAAAGGATACTCAAGTGTTTAAGCTTGGGGATATCGGTATGTCACTTGAAACTATATTTCTATTCGTCACATGATATGAGTTTTGCTTGGAGCGTTGTTTGCTTTTGTTTGCTTTTACTTTCAGTTTGCCACAATCATTGTTTGCTGGACACACCTATTTAAGAGAGACACACCTTCATCATAATTTGTTAGAATACTCTATGTGCTTCGCTTATATCTTTTGAGCTTAGCAGTTGCTCTAGTACTTCACTTATATCTTTTTGAGCACGGTGGCATGTAGATTTTATAGAAATGATTTCACTCTCGTTCTTCACTTAAATTTGTTTGAGAGTTAATAAATAGTGACGGTAATTTGCATGGGTCATCAGACTAGTCCAAAAATATTAGGTATTCAGTGAGTGATAATCAAAACCATCATGTAGCACATATAGAGAAATTGTGGGTCAATGATATTGATGTGGTAATATGAAAAAGGTGTGAGTTCATAATTTTTAAACCGTATAAGTGTCGATATTAAGAGAGGTTGACCTTTTTGTTCATCTAAAAATTAAAGAGGCATGGTGATGATGTGTGAGCATTTCTATTCCTCGTTGAAATCCTACTGTTGTTTCGGGTCGGAAGTGCGCGATGGTTAACTCCTCCCAACCTCTTCCCTCGGGGCATGCGAGTAGTACTTTGATTTATGATAAAACTAATAAAACTTTGCAACAAGTATATGAGTTCTCATATTTGCTAGCCTCTTCAGTACCGTGCATAGCCCATTCTCACCTCGGGGATCGGTGCAACTTTTGCCGGTGCATCCAAACCCCGTGACATGACACGCTCTGTTGCACATAAGCCTTCTTATGTCTTCCTCAAAACAGCCACCATACCTACCTGTCATGGCATTTCCATAGCCATTCCGAGATATATTGCCATGCATATTCCATCATCACTTCACATGACTAGTTGGTTCATCATCATATTGCTTTGCATGATCATATAGAGCTGACATAGTATTTGTGGCAAAGCCACCGTTCATCATATTTTTGATACATGTCACGCTATATCATTGCACATCCTGATACACTGCCAGAGGCATTTATACTGAGTCATATCTTCATATCAGTTTGAAAGCACATTTGCTCCCTTGGTGGTTTTGGTAATTTATAACAACATATAAGTCATTGAACTAATGTTTCCACTAAGTATATTTCAGGAAAAGTTCAATGATAGGGATGGCAAAAGGATGTGAAGATTGTGGAAATACCCCGAGATGCAAGGAAATAGGCTGGCAAAGCTTCAAGGAAGAGGACTCTACATTTTACATTTGTGAGAAATCACTTTGAGTCCATAGGAAAGCCAATACTATTAAAAGGGGGTAAGGTTTTGTTGGTGAACAAAATGCTCATACGTGCACAAGTGATAGTCACCAAAAACACCCACAAACTCTCCCACCAAAGTCTGTCCAAAGCCATATACTCAACATCGGTGCAACCAACATTTCCATCCCGGTGCCACCGATTCTCAACCATAGACAGACTCAGCCAAACCCTAGCCACTTCGGTGCAACCGATTCTATACCGGTGCCACCGAATTTAGGTTGCCAACTTTCTGTTACACAAATTCACAATATCGGTACCATCGAGATTGTTGGATCGGTGTCACCGAGATTGGGAATCTGACCGTTGGTCACCTTATCGGTGCAACCGAGTTTCCTATATCGGTCTCACCGAGATTCAAAAGTTGCCACCTTTTGGTCACTTCGGTACCACCGAGATTAACACATCGGTGTCACCGAGTTGGTCATTTTGTGTGTAACGGTTGGATTTTTGGGGATGCCTATATATACCCCTTCACCACCACCTACTCGAAAGAGAAGCACTCAGAACTATTCCATACTTGCCAAATCCAGTTTTCTACTTCGTGTTGGGAGTGAACCAAGAAGTTTTTACGGGCAAGGAGATCACCTACTTCGTGAAGATCTACCCATAGTGAGGCTAGTCCTTCGTGGACGGAAGCCGTTATGGAATAATCAAGGTTGCTACTTCGTGGACCCTTATGATTGGAGCCCTCCGTGGACTCTCGCGACCGTTACCCTCTGTGGGTTGAAGACTCCATAAACGTGGATGTACGATAGCACCACCTATCGGAACCACGGGAAAAATCATCGTGTCTACAATTGCGTTTGATCTTCCTACCCTATCCTTTCTACTCATGCTTGTTGTTACTTTCCGCTGCTATACTCTTAGACTTGCATGTGTAGGGTGTACTTGACTTGCCATGAAATGCTAAAATTGCCAACTCTAAAATTTGGGAAAAGGCAAAACCTTTATTTGGTCAAGTAGTCTAATCACCCCCCCTCTAGACATACTCTCGGTCCTACAAGTGGTATCAGAGCTTTGGTCTCCATTGCATTGGTCTCACAACCTAGGAGAGTATGGCGTCTAGTGAGGGAAGTTATCACCGTAGAGGTCCGTACTTTGATGGCACTAATTTTGCTAGTTGGAAGCACAAAATGAAAATGCATATTCTTGGTCATAACCCCGCCGTTTGGGCTGTTGTCCATGTTGGCTTGCAAGGTGAATTCTTTGGTGATGGAAAGGAACTGGATCGTGAAGCGACCGCGGATGAATTGAAGATGTTGCAATACAACTCTCAAGCATGCAACATTCTATTCAACTGCCTATGCCCAGAAGAATTCAACAAAATCAGCCGTCTTGAGAATGCAAAAGAGATTTGGGATACTTTGGTTGATATGCACGAAGGAACCGAGTCCGTGAGAGAATCCAAGTTGGATGTTCTTTAAGGTCAGCTTGACAAGTTCAAGATGAAGGATGGTGAAGGAGTCGCTGAGATGTACTCTAGGCTAGCTCTCATCACCAATGGGATTGCCGGCTTAGGAAGTGAAGAGATGACCGACAAATTCATCATCAAGAAGATACTTAGAGCTTTGGATGAGAGATACGACACCGTGTGCACATTGATCCAAATGATGCCCAGCTACAAAGATCTCAAGCCTACGGAAGTCATTGGAAGGATTGTTGCTCATGAGATGACACTCAAAGACAAAGAAGAGCTTCACCACAAGTCTAGCGGTGCTTACAAAGCCACAAGTGATGCTCCCGCAACTTCAAGCAACAACCTTGTCACCAATGAAGAGATAAGCCTCATGGTCAAGAAATTCAACAAGTTCTACAAAAATAGAGGCAAAGAAAGAAGCTCCAACTCAAGATATGATGAGAAGCGTTCGTCAAGTCGTGACCGCAATTGCTACAATTGTGGGAAGCCCAGACACTACTCCAATGAGTGCACGGCTCCCTACAAACGAAGAGAAGAGTCACCTCGAAGACGAAGCTCAAGGAATGAATCACCTCAAAGAGAGAGAAGGAGTAGAGATGATCGTTATGAACGAAGACCCTCAAGGAGAAGTAGAGATTCAGAGAAGAAGGACAAGTACACCAAGAGCTATACAAGAAGAAAACATCAAGCTCATGTTGGTGAATGGGTTTCCAGCTCTGACTCCGACAACAACTCCAAGAGAAGCTATCACTCCGACTCCGACTATAGCCAAGATGATGGTGTTGCCGGAATTGCTCTAGTGACTACCAAATCCCATGATTTATTTGATTCACCAAACGAAGGGAGTGGAAGTTGCTTCATGGCTAAAGGCCCCAAGGTATCACACCCCGAGTATCTTGATTTCAATAGTGATGAAGATGACTTGCTTTGTTATGATGACTTGCTATTTGATAAAACTAGTGATGTTAGTCAAAATGAACTTGATAATTCTCATGATAGTCAAGATAAGTCAATTGATGATGATAAGATGAAAATAGAAGAACTAACTAAAGAACTAAAAACTCTTAAGTTAGCTCATGAATCTACTCTTGAAGATCATAGAGAGCTTGTGAGAACTCATGAGAAGCTACGCTTCGAGAAGCTCAACTTGGAGCAAGAGCATGAGTTTCTTAAAGCCATCAATGACGATCTCTGAAAGAAGACTTCATCTTATCTAGCCAAACGACTACTCTTGTCTACATTCATGCCTCAAGTTAAAACTAAGCAATCTAGTAACAAAGGCAAGAAAGGTTCTTCATCTAGTAGCAACAATAAAAATGCAAAACCCAATGATGTTGCTTCTAGTAGTTCTATTGATTCCAGTAATGATGTTTCTCTTAGCCAAGTTACACTTGAGCAAGAAAATGCTTTATTGAAAGGAATTATAGAGAAAGGTATCTACAAGAGTCTTGCCGGGTGTATGCAATTTGAGGAAATTGTACGCAAGCACGGAGGATACCGAAAGAACCGTGGTGTTGGCTACTTCAACGCAAATGGAGTTGAATGGGAAGAAGGTCAATACCCCGAGCCAAAGTTTGTTCCTCAAAAGGAGAAGTACGAAAATACTCTTCCCAAGAGAACAAGCACTCAAGATGACCTTCCACCACAAGACCACAAGCTCAAGGGCAAGAACAAGCTTCAAGAGGACATTGACTCATATGAAGATGAATCCCTAGCTATGGTGGAGTGGGTTCCCAAGGCTACGTCAAGCTCAACTTCTACAAAGGCTACTACAACACCAAGGATCCCCATCAACTTGATGTGGGTCCCCAAGAAGAAGAACTAGAGAGTTCTTTAGTGGTAACTCCGCCAATGAAATTCACTCACATTCATTATTGGCAAGAACTATTTGCAATCAACATCAACTCTATGCAATAGTTCAAGGAGTCACACATTCCCTCAAAGGTAAGCAAGGGACAAGGTAATCAACAAATCAATGGACATCATTACACATGATTTGCACTCCATGTCCATAGATATCCTTGTATTTGTCTCTTGTGTGTTGGGACTAACCCATGTAGGTGAGAAGAGTAAGGAAACAACAAGGATGCTCCCAACTCTTAGTGATCTTCATCAACCTTGAGCATCCACCACTACCTCACCAACATGAAGTCTTCTTCGACAAAACCCAAGGTTAGTCTATCCCTCTTATGGGGGGATGTCACATCTAGGGGGAGCTTTACTCTAAGACTTGAGTTAAAGCATCTCTTAGTATGTGACAATATTAAATGCTTTATTTAAAAGTGGTAACCCCACTTGTGCTTAAACGATGAGTATGACCTATGATCAAGTATTCTTACTTGGCTCCTAAGTCAATATACTCATATATAGATGACTTCGTCATCGCCCAAGTGCTTGTTAGATGCTTGTATGTTTGTGCATGTTTGCCATGATTTCATTTGACATCTCTTGTGTGAGCATGTTGGTCTGCATTTATTTTCTCATTCGAGGACATCCAATTGTTGCTATTTGGCTCTTGATTTTCTCTTTCGCCAATTGGATGGACAAGAATGCCTAGGACCACTCTTTAGCTATCTATGCTTTCTCACCTCATATTCCATTCTTGCTGCATCACAAAATTTGAACAAGTACTTTTCGATCCCTCTGTGTGTGGAGCACTCGGAGTTCCGTATCGACAAGGACTGGCCATTAAAACCTCCCAAGTGCATCTCGGTGGAACCAACCCACAATTCTCGGTCACACCGAATGCCTAGGGTTGATCTGGTTTTCAATCTCGGTACTACCGATTCCATATTCTCGGTTACACCGAGTTTCCGTGTCAGCTGACAGTTGAGGAACTCGGTGACACCGAAAATTTAGAACCGGTATCACCGACAGTGAAGGGTATATAAGTTGTGGTCCCGACGGTTCCAAATTTCAATCTTCAATCGTCGCGCCCCAAACCCTAAGCTACCGCAAAAGGACCCCCTGGTCATCGCCTTGCCTCCCCGTGTGTCTTCGCCGCTGGGAATCCTCGCCGTCGACGGGCATCTTCGCCGCCGTCGCCGCCGTAGCGGATCCGTCACCGAGCTAGGGTACGGATTCGATCTTTCTTGCGCTCCCCGTCTGATTCTTGCGCAATAAAGTTGATTTTCTCTATAAGCCACAGTTTGCACATCTTTCTATCCACGAGAAAACTCCGTAGATTAGAGAACCATCGATTTTCTAGGGTTTGCCTTCCGCCCGATGGAACTCGGTAGAACCGAAGTGAACTAATCGGTATCACCGATTTGCCTGTCTATGTTGCTGAGAACTGTCTCGGTGAAACCGAGTACTTCCTTTCGGTCTCACCGAAAGGAGTGCCAAGTTTTTGTTAATGAGATAGTCAGTCTCAGTAGCACCGAAAACTTTGCTTCGGCTGTAACGATTTTCATTTGACAGAATGTAGAACTTTGAAAATCTTTTGTTCAAACTTTCAAAAACCAGCCACATTTTGTGATGACTTATCCTTTTCTGCTCCTCTATACTCTATTCACAGGGTCAGTATGTCAAGTGCTGAGGACAGTGAGAACAACTTCAGAGAGCAGAGTGTTGAATTGGATTCTGGCACTAGTCCTGAGTCTAGTTCATCTTCAGATCCAGGCACTCCCAGTTCCCATGGGTTGCCCAAGGCTGCTACAAAGGGCTAGGAAGAAGCTGAATTCAGATGAGGAGGATTCAGACTTCGTTCCAGAGGACGTTCTTGCTAAGAAGCAAGAGAAGGCTGCCAAGAAAGCTGCAAATGAAGCTACCTCTTCAAGGAGAGCTGTCAGGAAAGAGTATGCTAGCTCTGAGGCTATGAGAGCACCTGAGGGTGCTAGGGCAAAAATGGCTCTTCACCTTGAGTCACCCCCAAAGAAATCTATGCCTAAGAAGGCAGGGGAGAAGAAGAGAGCTAGAAAGAGGATAGTCTATGTCACTGGCAGGCAGACCTCCATGTTTGAGGATCCTGAGGAGGCTGCTGCTGCTGAGGAGGATGAAGAACATGTTGTGAAGGCCCCTCCCAAGAAGAAAAAGAAGCTTATGTCTGATGCTATGCCAAAGACTGGCACTTCCAAGAGCACCAAGTCTGCCCCCAAGAAGCCTGCTGCTGAGAAGCCCAAGAGGACTTCCAGGCAAATTCTAGCATCTGAGAAGAACAAAGGGACTACCTCCAGAGTTGAGGATGAGGATGCTATGTCTGCCTTAATGAAGCTTAGGCCACACCTTCCAGTACATAATGCCAGCTACCCACTTGCTGAGGAAATGAAGAAGAGGAAGGATTCTGCTTTGAGGGCTTGGAGAGCTGTTGATCCATATGCCCAAAGGAGGAAGTCAGCTGTGGACTACAGATTTTACACCAAAGAGCAACAGGATTTCTATGAGACTGTGCTTTTTGACAAAAGTCCAGCTGTGAGTGATATGAGGTATGTGGACTGGAAATTCATCAAGGAGAATGAAGACTATTTTCCAAGTGTCCAAGACAATTTCCACTGCATTGGTTTGGATGAGTTTGTTGGCAGAGAGTTCACTGCTTGGAATGATGAGATGATCATGCAATTCTACTCCACTGCACATTTCTATGGAGATGGTAGAATTGTATGGATGACTGAAGGAGCAAGATATGAGTCCACTGTTGAGGAGTGGGCTGCCATCTTAGGAGTTCCAGAAGTTCAAGATGGAGATTTGGATGTCTACTCAGAATCCAAGGACGGCCACTATGCTATGGCTAACATGTTTAAAGAGATCCCTGCTGCTAACGTGAAGTCTCACAGGCTAGGATCTATTTACTTTCTTCGGGCTGGCCTCCGCACCATGAACACCATTCTGAGGCATACCTTAATGCCCAAGTCAGGAGATGACAAGATGATCCGAGGCT
This sequence comes from Elymus sibiricus, assembly GCA_039707655.1. NCBI lineage: Eukaryota > Viridiplantae > Streptophyta > Magnoliopsida > Poales > Poaceae > Elymus > Elymus sibiricus. The sequence continues at coordinate 209,452,547 of CM077665.1, read as the reverse complement.
ACTCCATCAACATGCTGATTCATCTTGACAGACACACCAGGATTAGAGTCATGGACTTAATTGTTGAGACAGTTAAGAGGGTTGCTGCTGATCAGAAGCGCTCTTGCTGCTATGCACCCTATATCCAGATGCTCATCAACTCTAAGTTGGAGAAGCACATATTTGCTCTAGACCGTCCCCACTTGCCCCTACAGCCAGATCTCGAGGACAACATTGTGGTGATGAACCCGGATCATCCCACTTCAGCTGCAGCACAGGCAGAAGCAGAGGCAGCTGGAGCCACTAGTGCTCAGGTCCCTAGATCCAGGAACGAGCAAATGGATCTTTTGATCTCATCAGTACAGGGCATGTAGAAGGACATTAAGGGGATTCTGGACAACCAGAACAGTCTTGTGAGGATCTTCAAGAACAGGATCAAGACCCTTAATGATAAGGTGGATGGGCTGACCAAGACAGTCAATGAGCTCAAGAAGGAAGTTGACTCAGTGCCTCTTCCTCAGACTTCTTCAGATGATGATGATGAGGATGGATCACCTCTCAGGCCAGGCACACAGTTTACTACTCAGGCCAGATCAGTCACTGTGCCAGCTCCAGACTTGAGGCCCTCTTCATCAGCTCCAGCCACTGTCACCTCAGCTCCTCCTCCATCAGCTTCAGTTCCTCCTGTTGCCACTCCAACTCCATCCACGACATCTGCAGAGATCTTCGCCGACGCTGTTCTCTCGACTCCTTCATCAACAACCGGAGGAGATCAGCCCAAGAACGCTTAGATATATGCCTTTGAACTTTTTGGTAACTTGTTGCCAAAGGGGGAGAAGTGTATATAGATCTTTAGGCTTTGAGTGAGAGAGCGTTTGGTTTTTATTGCTTTTTCAAAAACACACATGGTTCATTTACTTTTGGCTACGCTTTGTGTTTTGATCGTACACTTTATGTGTGTTGTGCTACTATTTCCTATCATCTTAATGCTTTTGAGATGATCATTATCTTTGTCTGGTTGTGTTGTGCTATGTTGTTCACTCTTATTATTATCGCACACCACCAAGATGTATGTGGCATGGAAGAAGTGCCCCATGTACCTAATCGATTGTGCATTTGCATTCAAACGCAAATTTAAAATAATGCACAAATTTAGGGGGAGCTCTTGCTTATCACATACTTCTCAAAGCGACGATTATATTCATTGATTATATCTTTGTCGAAGCTTTGATCTATATGTTGTCATCAATTACCAAAAAGGGGGAGATTGAAAGCACATTTGCTCCCTTGGTGGTTTTGGTAATTTATAACAACATATAAGTCATTGAACTAATGTTTCCACTAAGTATATTTCAGGAAAACTTCAATGATAGGGATGGCAAAAGGATTGTGAAGATTGTGGAAATACCCCAAGATGCAAGGAAATAAGTTGGCAAAGCTTCAAGGAAGAGGACTCTACATTTTACATTTGTGAGAAATCACTTTGAGTCCATTGGAAAGCCAATACTATTAAAAGGGGGTAAGGTTTTGTTGGTGAACCAAATGCGCATACGTGCACAAGTGATAGTCACCAAAAACACCCACAAACTCTCCCACCAAAGTCTGTCCAAAGCCATATACTCAACATCGGTGCAACCAACATTTCCATCCCGGTCCCACCGATTCTCAACCATAGACAGACTCAGCCAAACCCTAGCCACTTCGGTGCAACCGATTCTATACTGGTGCCACTGAGTTTAGGTTGCCAACTTTGTATTACGCAAATTCACAATATCGGTACCACCGAGATTGTTGGATCGGCGTCACCGAGATTGGGAATCTGACCGTTGGTCACCTTATCTGTGCAACCGAGTTTCCTATATCGGTCTCATCGAGATTCAAAAGTTGCCACCTTTTGGTCACTTCGGTACCACCGAGATTAACACATCGGTGTCACCGAGTTGGTCATTTTGTGTGTAACGGTTGGATTTTTGGGGATGCCTATATATACCCCTTCACCACCACCTACTCGAAAGAGAAGCACTCAGAACTATTCCATACTTGCCAAATCCAGTTTTCTGAGAGAGAACCACCTATCCTTGTGTTGAGGTCAAGATCTTCCACTCCAACCATATGGATCTTGATTTCTAGCCTCCCGAAGTTGCTTTCCACCAATCCCATCTCTTCCACCAAGCCAAATCTGTGAGAGAGTGATTGTGTGTTGAGGAGTCTATCATCTTGAAGCACAACAGCAAGGAGTTCATCGTCATTACCGAGCCTATTACCTTTTGGAGGGTGGTGCCTCCTAGATTGGTTAGGTGTCGCTTGGGAGCCTCCTACTTCGTGTTGTGGAGTGAACCAAGAAGTTTGTACGGGCAAGGAGATCGCCTACTTCGTGAAGATCTACCCATAGTGAGGATAGTCCTTCGTGGACGGAAGCCGTTATGGAATAGTCAAGGTTGCTACTTCGTGGACCCTTATGGGTGGAGCCCTCCGTGGACTCTCGCGACCGTTACCCTCCGTGGGTTGAAGACTCCATAAACGTGGATGTACGATAGCACCACCTATCGGAACCACGGGAAAAATCATCGTGTCTACAATTGCGTTTGATCTTCCTACCCTATCCTTTCTACGCATGCTTGTTGTTACTTTCCGCTGCTATACTCTTAGACTTGCATGTGTAGGGTGTACTTGACTTGCCATGAAATGCTAAAATTGCCAACTCTAAAATTTGGGAAAAGGCAAAACCTTTATTTGGTCAAGTAGTCTAATCACCCCCCCCCTCTAGACATACTTTCGGTCCTACACAGTTCTCCATATCGAGTTGTAAGTAAATAAAAGTGTGATGATCATCATTATTAGAGCATTGTTCCAATGAGGAAAGTATCATGGAGACGATGATTCTCCCACAAGTAGAGATGAGACTCCGGACGAAAAAATAAAGATGGGGGAGGCCAAATGAGCCCACCATCCATTAAAAAATGACAGAAAATGAGAGAAGGGACTTTGCTACTATCTTTTTTCCGCACTTGTGCCTCAAAGTGGCACCATGCTCCTCATGCAGAGAGTCTCATGATATATCATTTTCATATTCTAGTGGGAATTACTTATTCATTTTCCAAACTTGGCTTGTATATTCTTATGACGGGCTTCCTCAAATGCCCAAGGTATTCATGAGCAAGCAAGTTGGATGCACACCCCCACTTAGCTTCATTTGAGCTTTCATACACTTATAGCTCTAGTGCATAATTTGCATGGCAATCCCTACTCCTCGTATTGACATCTATCGATCGGCATCTCCATAGCCCGTTGGTATGCCTAGTTGATGTGAGATTATCTTCTCCACTTTTTACCCCATTGATATCTACCACCATACACTATTCCACCTAAATGCTATATCCAATGGCTCACGCTCATGTATTGCGTGAAGAATAAAAAGTTGATGCATATTAAAAAAGTACGATCCAATTGCCTGACTTGTACACTATGGTGCTTGACATTTGTATTGATGTGGTGAAGATGGAGCCATGCCTTGCTAATATAATAAGATGAATGGGGGGTAAACATCTTTTAAGGATCATACACTTTGAAAGATTAATGATTTTGTTTCTTACACTTTAGATATTGCTATGTTAATATTTGTTGATTCATCGTTTCTCAATGAGCATACAAGCATAAGATTACATAATGGATAGCATGTCACATCAAAAATTCTAATTTTATCATTTACCTACTCGAGGACGAGCAGAAATTAAGCTTGGGGATGCTTTATATGTCTCCAACGTATCTATAATTTGTTATTGTTCCATGCTGATATATTGTCATTCGAGGATACTTTTTGGGTCTTTATTTACCAATTTATAATATTTTTGAGCACTAACTATTGACCCAGTGCCCAGTGCCAGTTGTTGTTTTCTGCATGTGTTTGGCTTTTCACGTTTACAGTACCAAACGAAGTCCAATTGCCACGAAACTTTTTGATGATTTTTTCTAGACCAAAAGAAGACCTGGAAGCTTCGTAACGAGGCCGGGAGCCGCAAGAGGGACGCACAAGCCAACAGGCGTGGCCCAGGGGGGGCACGCCCTGATGGGTTGTGCCCCCCTCGGCTGCCTCCCGACGCCCCTCTCTGGCCTATAAATTCTATTTCACCATAAAAATAACGGAGGTAGTCCCAAAACCCTTTTTCTGCCGCCGCAAGTCTCCGTTCCGTCGCAAGGCCATCTGGAGCTCCGTTCCGGCACCCTGCCGGAGGGGGATCGATCATGGAGGGCCTCTACATCAACCTTGCTACCCTCATGATGATGTGTGAGTGGTTGACCACAGACCTACGGGTCCATAGCTCGTACCTAGATGGCAATCTCTCTATCTCTTGATCTTCAATACAATGTTCATTGCATCTTCGCTTTGATCTATCTGATGTAATCCTATTGTGCGGTGTGTTTGTTGGGATACGATGAATTGTGGGTTTATGTTTAGATTATTCATGAAAAGTATTTGAGATACCTCTGATATGTATTGTCTCTTAATTGCATGATCATTATAGCTTCATAATGCTCTCCGATCTATTGATGTGCTTTGGCCAAGTAGATTGATATTTAATCGGTGGGAGTGGTGCGTTGTGGTTGGTTCAACCTGACGAGTTTCTATATCCCAGTGATAAAGTAGGGAAAATATGCGTCTTTGTGTTGTTGCTACTCAGCATAACATGATGGGGTTCATTCATATTGCTTGAGTTTACTTTGTCTATATCATGTCATCGTTCTCAATGCATTACTCTGTTTTACTTAATACTCTAGATGCAGGCTGGATAGAGGTCGATGAGTGGAGTAATAGTAATAGGTGCAGGCAGGAGTTAGCCTATTTGTTTATGGACGTGATGCCTATATACACATGATCATTGCCGTGAAAATCGCATAACTATCCGCTTTTCTATCAATTGCCCAACAGTAATTTGTTACCCACCGTATGTTGCCTACATGAGAGATGCCGCTAGGGAAAACTATGGCCCCCGGGTCTATTCACTTATATATTTACAAATTCTACTATTACCTTGCTGCATTTATTTACTTTTTATTTTATTTTGCAATTTATATTTATCAACAATTATCTACACAACTCATTTGCTAGCAAATAACGAGATCAAGGGGATTGACAACCCTCTTGCCCGTGTTGGGTGCAAGTTGTTTGTTCATTTGTGTGCAACCGCTGAAGACAGTTGAGGATTGATATTCTGATTGGTTCGATAATCCTTGGTTTCATAACTGAAGGAAATACTTACCCACTTTGTGCTGCAATAGCCCGTTCCTCTTCACGGAAAACCCAACGCAGATCACAAGTATCATCGGTCCAGTGGAACCAGTGTACCGCGGTCCATCTACTACTGGCCCAGTCTACGTGAAGAAGGCCCAGTGCGGCATCTAGACCACTGGAAGACTCTGGAGGCCATCCCGCGAGCCCCCGGTTCCGGGAGGACATCTCTCTCTAAGAGGGACCCATCAAACATTCGTCCACCAACGGCACGCGGCCTCGCGAGGTCTCCCCTGCAAGGCTGCTTCCCACGAAGCCCTCCGCTTGGAAGGGCCATGCAATGGTCCGCACGCCACGTGGGTGACGTACGGCACCAGCAGAGGATGTAAGGATGGTGCTAGCGGGCGCCATAGAAGAATATTTCCCCTTTGTGATAAAAGGGCAGCGAGCAGTTGTCCCTCCCCAAAATGAGTTCCAACACTTACCTCTTCGGTGCAAGAAGGCCACCGTGTCACCGGTCGCTAGGACAGGCATCATCAGCGAGCCCACATTCACGTCATGGACGGCCCCCTTTGCAGGGCGAAGACCACCTTTGTCAGGGTGGTCTCGGTGCTTGTCCCCCTTTCGTTTGCCGCCCTATGTATGTCCTTTTCTCGCCATGTTTTGGGGAAAGAGACCCGAGGCAAGGATAAGAGGGGCAAGCCACCATTATTGCTAGAGAGGACGACAGAATTGAGAGATAGAGGAGCGAGGGAACAGAGAGTTCTTCTTCTTCCTCCCAGAGCTTTGTAACCTGTGAGAAACAACCAAGCAATACAACCACAAAGCAGGAGTAGGGTGTTACACCGCAAGGTGGCCCGAACCTTGGTAACTCTCTGTGTTCATCGTGTGCACTCCGTGTGCGTTGCCTCGACGATGGTGATGGGCAGGTCATAGATAGTGAGCATCTCCCTAGTGTTCGAACCGGGTTCCAGAGAGGTTTCCCCTTAGGCACAAAACCAATCTCCAAGCCCGCCGCCAGGGAGGCGCAGGCCTCCTCCGCCATCCCCTCTGTGCAAGCGAATCATTCGTCTGCGCACACCGCAACCGAGTCCTCGTATGGTCGATGCGGCGTGCTGGCTTCACAGGCCGCGCTCCTCGTGGCGTAGGAGCTGCTTCGCTACCGCCCGACTCCGGCCGGCTACAACGTCTGGCTTGCGCTTATCACCGAGCTCGTTGACACCGCCTGAGACCTCCCAGCCTTCACCAACTCCCTACCTCCTCCTCCCCCGTCGCAGGGCGCGAGGGCAGGGCAGGACATGCCTCCTCCTCCTCCTCCGCCCGACGAGGACGGAGGGCATCGTCATGGTGCGCGCGCTCTAGAGCCGCCCCACGGAGCCTCTTCCCCATCTCAGGTAGATCCAAGCTACCACATCGTCCGCTGCGCGGCCCCTGACGCGCGCATGATCCTCGAGGGGTAGTGCGAGCGCTAGCACCGCACCCTCCAGGATGTCGTCGCTGCCGGGCTCCAGAACCACGCCACCCTCGCCGGTGGCGCACCGTCCAGCAGCGGGGGCTGCCGAGCCTTCACTCCCGAGTTGTGCCGCATGGTGTGGCCTACGCCCTTCAAACCGGAGCTACCTCCTCGCTATTATAGCTCCCCCAACCCCGCGGAGTTCCTGCAGCTCTAGGCCATCGGCATCGAGGCCGTCGGCGGTGATGACATGGTTATGGCCAACTGGTTCCCCATGGCCCTCAAGGACGCAACACGCTCGTGGCTAATGAACCTCCCCGAGAGTTCCATCTCCTCGTGGTCCGAGTTGTGCACGCAGTTTGTCTCCAACTTCAATGGCACGTACGAGTTCTCCCTCACCCTCAACGACTTGCGTGCCATGCGCCAGCAGCCGGGCGAGACTTTTCGCAAGTACATCCAGCACTTTAGCCAGGTGCGCAACAAGATCCCACGCGCTTCCGACGCCGCAATCATCTCGGCATTCACGGCAGGTGTCACGGACGTCAAGATGTGCGAGAAGCTCGCCGTCAACAACAAGCTCAATTATGTCGCCATGCTCTTTGACCTCACCGATCGATGTGCCAAGGCCAAAGAGGGCCGCCTCTTCACCCACAACAATCCAGACTTGGCCCTCGACGCCACCAAGGCCAACAACAAGGACGTCAAGCGCAAGGGCCCCGTTGTGCTTGCGGCCGAGCCCGAGCAGAAGCGTGGTCACAACCGTGATGAGCTTCCGCCCCAAAAAGATGGACGACATGTGTGTGCCTTCCACAACATGAACACTCATCGCACCAAGGACTGCCAGGAGCTCAGGATGCTCCAGCGTGACTGGCAAGGAAGGCGCTACTACCGTAACAACCACGGTGGAGGCCGTGGTGGCCGCTGGAACGACTGCAACAACGACAATAACCGCAATGGCAACAACAACTTCCAACAGGGCTAGTAGCGTCAGCCCCAGCAGGCCGGTCCCCCTCAAGTCAACGTCGCTCCGCCTCGTGCCAACAGGGACAATCTGCCTAATGAAGACGCTGGGGGCTATCAGGAGCCTCGTGAGGTGGGGTGCATCATTGGTGGAGCTTAGGCTCCCGCCTAAAACCGCCACCTCAAGCAGCTCTCCCGGGAGGTCAATGCTGCACTTCCCGGGGTCCACCTCAAGCAAACTTTATTAAATCAATCCAAAAGATGGCATGTGATACAAGCTAGGGTTCATGGAAATGGTTACAAGGTTGAAAGTTGTTCTTGGGCTGTTACAGAGCACCTCGTCCGTCATCTCCTCCGGTGCGGGGTCCGTGAAGAGGATCTGCATGATCACCTCCAGTGTCTCCTCCGGCAGGGCATCAGTATGGAGGCGGGTCCGGTCGGTGGGGCCCTCGTACTCCCACATGAGGCGAGAGCGCTTCTGGAGCGGGGCGTAGTGGCTTCACAGGAACTGCCGAGCCACCATGTCATTCGTGAGCCCAGCAGCCCACAGCACCAGCAGCCTGGTTGTGCCAGGCCTAAGCTTTGGGTCCGTCAGCTAGGTGTGCTCCCAGCCGGAACTCTTCATGGCAGGCCCGACAGGAGGCGCGAACAAGGGGCTACACTGGCCTACCTTCATGTAGATCCAGAGCGCCCGGAAGTTCTCCACCTTCTTGAGCGTCAGCATCTCGATGAACCGCTCCGACGTGCGGTCCATCATGCGGAAGGAGGCGCACCCCACGGTCAGCCCTTGCTTGCACCTCATGTTGTAGAAGGTGCGAAACAGGGCCACCGAGGGCATCACGCCCAAGGAGGCCTCGCAGAGGAAGGCAAAGGTGGCGAGGAGGAAGACGGAGTTGGGGTGGAGGTGAAGCGCATGGTTCTGATAGTGCTCCAGCACGGCACTGAAGAAATCAGAGAAAGGAGGTAGCAAACCTCCAAAGATGATGTGGAAGAAGAACGGGAACGTCGTCACCGATAGCTCCCTGGCCGGCTTCGAGCCCGGCCAGATCTTGGTGGCCACGTGCCATTGTGAGCGTTGACCGTCACGGGGGCGAGCTTATCCAGCCCCTCATGGTTCTTGACGGTGGAGGGCAACAGGTCCGGCTCCACCTGCGCTCCGGTGGCGACGGCGCTCCTATTCTTCGGTGCCATGGCAGCGGCGATGCGGCAATGGAAGGGAAAGGACGTGGCGAAAGAGAGCAGCGGGCGCTGTGTGCACAAGGAAGGAGGAGCAGCGGTGTAGGGAGGCGTCTCGAGGAAGGCAGGCAATGATGGTGCTTCTCCGGTGCGTGCGACAGTCTTAAGGCAGTTGTGCGGTTACCGAGGCATCGTGGGAGAAGTGGGTGCACCCCGTCCAATCGCTGCTTCCATGCGTCATCTCTGGGCCCGGCAGTTTGTCAGTCCCCGAGGTGTTTCGACCCGCACCATTTCTTGCTCCACTTGCGAAATGTGCGCTCCACGGGCTCGGGGGCTACTGTCACTCCAATGGAACTAGGGTACCACGGCCCATCTACTGCCGGCCCAGTCGTCTATGCGAAGAAGGCCCAGTGCGGCATCTAGTCCACTGGAAGACTCTAGAGGCAATCCCGTGAGCCCCCGGCTCCGAGAGGACATCTCTCTCTAAGAGGGACCCACCGAACAATCATCCATAGTTGGCACGCGGCCTCGCGAGGTCTCCCTCTTAAGGCTGCTTCCCGCAAAGCCCTCCGCTTGGAGGGGCCATTCAACACTGCCATACAACGGTCTGCCCGCCACGTGGGTGACGTACGGCGCCAGTAGAGGATGTAAGGACGGCGCCAGCGGGCGCAAGAGAAGAATCTTTCCCCTTTGTGATAAAAGGGCAGCGAGCAATTGTCCCTCTCCAAAATGAGGTCCAACACTTACCTCTTCGGTGCAACAAGACCAAAGTGACACCGGTCGCTAGGACGGGCGTCATCAGCGAACCCACGAGCACGTCATCAATAGTCCCCTTTGCAGGACGAAGACCACCTTTGTCAGGGAGGTCTGGGTGCTTGTACCCATTTGGTTTGCCGCCCTATGGATGTTCTTCTCCCGCCATGTTTTGGGGAAAGATACCCGAGGCAAGTATAAGAGGGGCAAGCCACCATTATTACTAGAGAGGACGGCAGAATTGAGAGACAGAGGAGAGAAGGAAGAGAGAGTTCTTCTTCTTCCTCCCAGAGCTTTGCAACCTGTGAGAAACAACCAAGCAATACAACCACAAAGCAGGAGTAGGGTCTTACACCGCAAGGAGGCACGAACCTGGGTAACTCTCTGTGTTCATCGTGTGCGTTGCCTTGACCATGGTGTCGTAGATCGCGAGCATCTCCCCAGTGTTTGAACCGGGTAATTGGGAGGTTTCCCCGTAGGCACAAAACCAATCTTTGACAACTATGTTAAGTGGAGACACTTTGTATGCTTACGTACTAGGAAAACGGCCATGGAGAAGCTAAGGATCAAGGCCAAGCTTGGATGAAAGCGGAGCAAGGAGGAGAAGGCAAGAAGTTCTAGCACCGGACTTACCCGGGTGTCTGGACACCTACCCGGATGATCTCGGCCAAGCCGAACATGAGCGCCCTCTAGATAGGTGTATGGATTGGGCATCCGAGCCAGCTGCATGCCCTGGACACCAAACCAGATGATTTGGGCACCGGTCGGACATCTCGCTACCAGCCCGGACATCCAGCAAGGACGGCAGAAGAACACCCATAGTTCTAGAGTGATGTCGGACCATCTAGCTACCTACTTGAATCATCCATCCATTGTCCGGACAATGCGGGTACCTACTCGAATGATCCAGCCCTGCCTGCATGCAATATGGACCAAGTGGCCATGTATCCCCTCACTCTTTTCCCCCAATTTTAGTTGTACTACAGATAGACGACCCCCACCTCCTTCCTATGGTTAGCAAAGTATATTTAATTAAATTGAGAAAGCTATGGTCCTTTTACTTCCTCCTAGAGGATCAGCCCTCCTAAGGGAGAAGAATCTCTCAAGATTATGAAGCACTCCTAAGGGATAAGGATCCCCATCATAGGATCACCAAGACCTCCCATGGGAGAAGGATCTCTTGAGATCATCAAGCCCCCATCTCCATAGAATTTGGGAAGAACTACCCTTGTTAATCTTTTCTCTTGTTGACCTTGTATTATTCTGGATATCATGTGTTTACTCATCTAGTAGATGTGTGGTTGGACTTGTCTTTGAGTGGTTTCCCCTTTTGATTTGTGTTCCTCTGGAATCCCCTCTAAGTTGTGAAAGGTCAGGCCATCTAGGGTTCCTACCCTACATCAACTTGGATCAGAGCATGGTTGTTCACAACTTGGTGTTCCCCCTTAATTTTCTAGCCAAATTTGTTTTCGTTTCACCCAATTTTGAATATCCCCACCAAAATAGCCATACCCAAATTCTTACAATGTGTTGTTTTTGATGAATCTCACGACCCTATAATATTGTTTGTAATTAGTTGCATTAAAGCATACACGCATCATGTTCAAATTCCATTTAAACTTGAAATGGGGATGATCAAACCCAATCACTAATTCAATTCAAATTGGTTCAACTAAAATATTTTTCAATGAACCCAAAATGTCCTTCGAAAATGTCTATGATTTATTGAAAATGGTGAAAACCCCAACCAGGTATGATGCACATTTTTCCTTGGCATTATGGTTTTTGAATTAACCCATAATGTATTTGAATTGGATCTTTAAAATCCTATAAATATTTTTATAGCTCCAAATATTTAGAAACTGGTGAGGGCCTCTCAAATAATTCAGTGAGTGTCCAAAAAAAGTTTCAAACTTTTATAAAATGATATAGTGCAAAAACTAAATCAAAACAGACAAAGAAAGTAGAAAACAGAAAGAAGAACAAAAAAGACAAAGAGAGGGAGAGAGAGTTTTACCTGGCTCGCCCAGCCCACCAAGCGCATCTTCGTCTTCCTTCTGCCACGAGGACGAGCATGTTTCTGAGGCCCGCACAGACGCACCGCATCACCACCTACTTACATGTTGCCTTCCCTGCCACATTGATCCCGTGGATAAGCTCGCGGGAGCCGTCCGCATCGAGTCGACCCATCACCACTCTCCCCCTTGACTTCCTACTCGTTCTGGCCACCATGGCCGAAACCATCGAGGTTGCGCCGCCATGAGCTAGCCCAGCCCCACCGTCCCCTCGCCCTCTCGACATGTCTGGGAGCTCTGACTCGCCATCCTCTTCGTCCATGATGAGCCACGGAATCACGCAAGCACTACATCGCCATCCCTACCATAGCCTTCAAGCTTCAGCATCGATGCTCGATTCATTCAATTCACCGCGTACACGGTGACCCCGAGCTCGCCAGCAGCACCTTAAGAACAACCGTGAGCTCCTGACCATTTCCCCCCTTCTCCCCTCGTCTATTGTGTATCGTAGCCGCTAACTCCTCTGTAGCCAGAGCTTGCCAGCGCCAGGCATGACACCGTCGTGTCCACAGCTGCTCGTACCTAAGCACACCATTGTGCCCAGGGTGGTCCCAGATGCCTGCCGCACCCACGAGCTCGTCCGGAGACACATCATAGCGCCTATAACGTACTCACCTCAACTCCGTCCGCTGCACAAGTGGGCGCCGCCGTTGTTTTAGGCCATCTCCGGCTATGTCGCTAGCACCTTCGGATGCACATGATCACCAGCTCCACGTAGATGCCCTCAGCCATCGTTTTGGTCGTCGGATGAGCGTTTCTGATGCCCTCCGCCGTGTGTGCTGTCACCAGCGGCCTAATCTCTGGCTAACCACTAGATTAGACTATGATAATTAACCACCTGGCTCACCGGCAGGTGGACCCAGGACCCTGCTAACTTTGGTTAAGTTTTAACCTGAACTTAATTAGTCCTTTGTGACACTAACACATGGGCCCCATCTACTAATTTTAGTTAAGTTTAATTAAACTTGCTTATCCATTGAGTCACTGGCCAGTGGACCCCACTGGTTAGGTTTGACTTCACTGACTGTGTTGACCTGCTGATGTAATGATGATGTCATATTAGCTTTTATGGATTTTTAATAAATCAGAAATGATTTTATAAATTCCATAAAATAATACAAATTTAAAAATTCAAATAAAATCAACCATAACTCAGATGAAAATAAATTATACATGAAAATTTATCAGAAAAACGAAAGGAATCTGCTATGCACATGCATATTTGGAATAATTAACACTATTTTTTAGGTCAATCCAATTAAATGGCATTCTAAAAGACATATGTGGACTTTGGTTTTGCAACTTTTGTCAAACCAACTTCATTTAACTATGTTACTAATTAGCTCAACTCAAGTTTAGCAACATGTTAACCTCACATATCATTCATTCGGTTGTGCATTGCATTGAATGTGTTCCTTTTTTGTTTGTTGGTGTTTGTTCCTTCCTGATAGAAGGCAGTTCCGACGTAGTAATCGTTGACACTCATGAAGAGCATAATCATCTTTAGAAGTACTAGGCAAGCAAACCCCCTTGACCATTCTGATACAATCCCACTCACTCATTGTCGGCATGCGTGTGCAGAAAACACGCGCGTGACACCATCGAAGGTAACGCTCCTTCATTGTTTGTAAATGGGGGCACGAAGGTTTGGACCTTCTCTGCCTGAAATACACAGAATGGACACAATGGTTTACCCAGGTTCGGGCAGCATGGTTGTGTAATACTCTACTCCTACTTTTTCCGTGTTTGAACGTGGGATTAGGGAGTTACAAAGCCTTTCCCCAGAACGGAAAGGCGTGTGCAGTCATATTGTTCTTCCAACAAGTGTCCAGCCTTCTCTACATGTCTCCTCGTCCTCCTTTTATAGCTCAAGGGGTACCACAATGGCGTAGCTACTATGGAAAATATCCTCTGCCGATAGGGTCGGTACATGCAGTAAATGCACGGAAAGGTGTCGATACCCTCTAGCTCCCGGGAACGGACGCTCGTCTTGTCACTGCCGCCTCCAGTGTTATCCTGTGCAGATGATGACATGCAACGGGATGTGTGTTGTGTTTGTGTCAGGTGAGTGATGAATCACCCTTGGTGAAATGATGAGCTTCTGCCACCCACGGCACATGCTTGGAATGTGTTGTGCTTGCTCTGCCGAGGCAGGGTCAACACGCCATGTGAGGGTAGGTTAGTTGAGTTGCCTTGGTGGGTAAGGAAGCATGGTCATTGCCAGAGGTTCTGTTCCTGGGTGTTGGCCTCATGGTGCTTTAGACTACCTGTGGCCGTTGTGTGCATGACCTCGTGGATCAAACGTTCAAGGTACTGATAGTAGCCCCTGGGCCTTGGAATGACAAATGCCTCTCACGTTCGTCAGGGTGAGGCCCCAGACGTGTAAGAGGGCTGCGGGTGCTTGCCATTTTTCATGTCTCATCCAATCTTATGTCAAGGGGTGCCAGTTAGCGCGAGTGAGGAGCCAAGCGCCCAAGCCCTATGCGTAGAGTGATGGGTGAAGGGCTAGGTTTGACCCATTTGCACTACTCATTGACTGACTAGTCAAGTCAATAATCAATGGGGCTAACCCGTGGCATGAGAATCCCAACTAGAGCGGGAATCAAATATTTTGACTCTTGCCCTTTTGGGTTTGAACATGCAACGTCACATGTGCTTACGGTTTGCCTTTAATTCACCTTGACGTTCAAACTGGTGCAAGGGTAATTATACTCTTGTGCCATTAAACCTTTCTTCGTGAATTGTCACATCACGTGGGTTCTTCAGTTCACATTGGGAAACCCAAGCGCCTGCCGTGCGTGTCGATTGATCGGCGTCGATTAAGGGGGCGCCTCGCCTCGCCTTCCAGCCTATAAAAAGGTAGGGACCGGGCTCAACCCCTCCTCATCCTCCTTCTTACTCCTATCCTCTCCGTCTTGTTTCCTTCGGAGCCCCCGAGCCCTTGGAGCCCGTGAGCCATTATCCATCATCTTCTTGCGGATTTTTCCCTCTAACACCATGTCAAGTGAAGTTAACCACTGCAAGTGGGAGCAAATGCGCGCCAACCTCGTGGCAAAGGATGTCATGATCCATGAGCTCCATGGCTTCCTTAGTGGCACTGCTATCTTCCTTGAAAGCGAGACCACTGAGCTTCGTGGTCGGGTGGAGATGAAGCGGATCCTCAGTTGCGAGGCAAAGTGCATCTTCGCCAATCTTCACGCGAGTGTTGAATCGCTGGAGGACATGTACTTGCACTTGAATGAAGACATGGACATCCTCGGTCTTGAGCGATTTGTACCATACCATGCCTTCTATGAAGGGAAGTTGAACCATATGGTATTCTTCTTCCAACATCTGGCAGCGCGGTTTCGAGATTTCCGCCAGAAGGGTCTCGCGGCGTGGGAGGCCGAAGTGGATCGTGCGGCACGCGCAATCGAGAACCACTTCCTCGCCGGCGTCCACAACATCTTCCCCCACTTCTTGGTGGAGGTCCATCTAGAAGAGCTCGGCATGGAGGATCAGCGCCGAGTAGAGCAGGAGATCGGAGCCATTGCTGAAGCTCTGGTGTAGTAGGAGAAGGACAACAATTTTTGAGAGGCTTGAAGGTGTTCCTCTCCCTGGAGCCTCTGCTCCTCTCTCTTTTTTTCTCTTCCCTCCATGTTTGTAGCCCCTAGCTTGTTATCTATATGGAGGGGCATGATTAAGAAGGCAAGGGCACGTGCTGTCGTTAACTGGACGAGCTAGGCGCATTGATATATAAGCATCAGTCTATACTCAAGTTTATAAAGTGCTACGCTCAATTTCTATTGATTAGTTTTTCCTTTTTGAATGTTCCCTTTTTCATTGCGTTTGTACCGCCATTTAGTATGGTCATACTTGGTTACTCGGTATCTCAACCATGAACTGTTAAGGCTTTGCTTAACAAGGAAAACAGGAATTACTTTTCTCTCACAGTGCATGCAAATCTCTGAAACCTTATCAATTTAACCGAGTGTTGCCGGCCATCCGAGCAACGCCTTCATTATTGTAAATGAATGTTTCTGGGAAATGCCTCCTCCCAAATGGGCATAACACAAGGAAAAGACCCAAACGTAAGGCAAATCAATAGAAAGAGCTGGGATGTAACACTTATCTCAAATTTGTTTGGTCCCTCATACTAGATGCAAGAGGTTGATCTTCAGTTTCTTAGCGTTTTCCTGCAGAGTGGGATCTTGTTGCCTTGACTCCTTGAACTAGAAGTTATGAAAACTTGGGACGTGTTGTGTGTCCACAACACATCCATTATTTGTAAGCATAATCACATACAACATGTGGCATGGTGCAAATCATGGACATGACTACCAATTGCAAGTCAGTATGATAGCAGCTTAATATGGTAATTCACATGATACTGCGATATGCTTAGTGCTCAAGTGTAGTTATTTGCTTGGTACATAAGTTATTGCTGGTTGGAGCCAATCAAACAACCATGATACTTGTCGGCTTGTATGGATATCGCTTGCACCCTGATGTCTACTACGCAACTTTATTCTTGTAGACTTTGTTGGGCCTCCAAGCGCAGAGTTTTGTAGGACAGTAGCAATTTTCCCTCAAGTAGATGACCTAAGGTTTATCAATTTGTGGGAGCTATAGGATGAAGATGGTCTCTCTCAAACAACCCTGCAATCAAATACAAGAAATCTCTTGTGTTCCCAACACACCCAATACAATGGCAAATTGTATAGGTGCACTAGTTCGGCGAAGAGACGGTGATACAAGCACCAGGATGGTAGATATAGGTTTTTGTAATCTGAAAATATAAAAACAGCATGGTAATAAATAGTAAACAGCGAGACAAATGATATATTAATGCTTGGAAACAAGGCCTAGGGTTCATACTTTCACTAGTGCAATCTCCCAACAATGCTAACATAGTTGAATCATATGATCATCCCTCAACGTGCAACAAAGAATCACTCCAAAGTTCCTATCTAGCGGAGAACAATAAGATGAAATTGGTTTAGGTAATAGAACCACCTCAAAGTTATTCTTTCCGATCAATCTTTTGGGCTATTCCTATAAGTGTCACAAACAGCCCTAGAGTTCGTACTAGAACAACACCAATGATACATATCAATCAACGCTAATGTCACCTAGATACTCCAATGTCACCTCAAGTATCCGTGGGTAAATTATGCGACATGCATCAAACAATTTCAGGTCTATCATATTCAATCCAACGCAAAGAACTTCAAGGAGCACCCCAAGATTTCTATCGGAGAACATAGTATGAATACGTGCAATCAACCCCTATGCATAGATCCCCTTGGTCACCAAAATCCGCAAGTTGATGCCTCAACATATATCAGGTGAATCAATAGAATACCCCAATGTCACTATGGGTATCCCATGCAAGACGTACATCAAGTGTTCTCAAACCAAAATATTCAATCCAACATAACAAGATCTCAAAGGGAAAGATTCAATTCATCACAACATGATAGCAAGGGAATAACATTATATGATCCGACTATCTTAAAAAAGCCTGTGATACATCAAGATCATGACATCTCAAGAACACAAGAGAGAGAGAGAGAGAGAGAGAGAGAGAGATTGAACACATAGCTCAGCCCCGAGGGTAAACTACTCCCTCCTCGTCATGGCCTCCGTCGGGATGATGAAGATGGCCACCGGTGATGGTTTCCCCTCTCCAGCAGGGTACTGGAACGTCTCCAGATTGGTTTTTCGTCGATACAGAGAGTTGCGGCAGCCGAACGGAGAGTCTCTCTTTATTTCTGGGGTTTCTGGGATTTACAAGATTTTTCAGCGTTGGAATCACGCGCAACGGAGCCACATGGGCCCCACAACATATCAGGGCGCGGCCTAGGGGGCGCGCCTTGATGGCTTGTGGCCCACAGGTGGCTCCCCTCAGGTGGTTCTTCGCTCCAATATGGCTTATTTCCTCCAGTAAAATCACCAAAAAGTTTTGGGCGATTCCGAAAACTTTCATTTTCTGCACAAAAACAACATCACGGTAATTCTGCTGAAAACAGCGTCAGTTCGGGTTAGTTCTAAATAAATCATATAAAGTGCATCAAAACCATATAAAAGTATTGTAAACATAGTCGATCATGGCATGAATACTTCATAAATTATCGATACGTTGGAGACGTATCAGCATCCCCAAGCTTAATTCATGCTCGACCTCGAGTAGTTAAATGATAAAAGAAATAATTGATGGAGTGTGAATGCTAGCATAATATATAAGTTTGATCATTGATAATTTCAGTCACTTTTCTAGCATCATAACCAGCAACTTTTTCTCATAAAAATCATCATGATATAGTAGCAATCAATTCACATGTCATGGTTCAAACGATTCATTCACTTGAAACTTAACAATCTATGTTCTTGGTCACCAAACAATTTCAATACATCATCAAGTCTAGTAAGAGCTCCACATACTCAATCATCATATAGTCCTTTATGATTGCTAATACTCAAGGCATATTTTTAGAACAAACAACATCCATCAAACACATAGAAAGATAGGGGCTTAATATTTCGCCTCCCAACATACTTATCATGAAGATAATTGTCAACAATAATGAACCATGATCAAATATATTTGACTCGATATATATGTTTGGATCATTCCCTACCACATGATGTTTGCCAACTAATAGACTGAGGTTGGAATAAGAAGTTGACTCAACATGAATAGGAAATAAACTGAAAGTAAATAGATTATCCCTTCGCAGAGGGAAGCAGGGATTTGCATAGGTCCCAGAGCTCATTGTTTAAAACAGAGATGAATATGTAATTTTGAGTGGCGTACTTTTCCTATCAACGTCACAATAGAGTTTTCAATATCTTCCATGCTAATCACATTATTGGCTGTTCCCAAACAGAATTGAAATTTTACTCCCCCTCCACCATTCAAACACATTCCATGGCTGGCCGGATCCACGGTTGCCCTCCAAACAATCAACTTTCTAGGGGGAGTTTTTGTTTATTTATCTTTGTATTATGCAGGACTGGGCATCCTTTTTACCAGCCTCTCTCGTGCATTGAAAAGTGAATAAACACTCGTCTTGAGAATAACTCGCTTAGCATGGAAGATAATGACCGCCTCGTCGCTCCATGAGCGGTACGAGCACATAAAACGGATGTTTATTTGAAGGTTTTAGAGGTGGCACATGCAAATTTACTTGGAATGGCGGTGAAATACCATATATATGTAGGTATGGTGGACTCTCATGGAATAAACTTGGCTCAAGAATTTGGATGCACAAGTAGTATCTCTACTTAGTACGAAGTTTTGGCAAGCAAAAGGTTCTAAACAAGCACCACATGTTAGAGGATCCATAACAATATAACTTCTATGCAAATATACCCAAACATAACCATTACGTTGTCTTCCTTGTCCAACTTCAACTATTTGATCAAGTTTGAAAATAATTAATGGGTATTCACAATCATGAAAGATGTCCAAGATAATATATTTGTATGTGAAAGTTCTCTTTCTTATACTAATCATTCATGAATTGCTTGTATGACCAATATTATGATTGTCAAATTTCAATAGATTTTACTTTCTAAACCAGATGTGAAACTACTACTAAGCATAAGGACATTGATAACTTCATATTTATGATATTTTATTCATTCACAATTTACTCTTAGGATATAAGTGAAGCACAAGAGTAAACATCAAACTACTCTCAAAAGATACAAGTGGAGATCAGTGAGTAGTTAAACAATTAAGTAGCTATGTGAGGACTCTCTCTCAATAAATATTTTCAGATCTCATTACTTTATTCAAACAGAAAACTAAGGAAAAATAGCACTCCAAGAATAGCACATATCATGTGAACGAATAAAAATTTAGGCTCAACATAGGGTAACTGATAGTTGACGAAGAGAGGTGGGATGTGTAGTATCCCCAAGCTTAGATGCTTGAGACTTCTTCAAATATTTACTTGGGGTGCCTTGGGAATCCCCAAGCTTGAGCTTTTGTATCTCGTTCAATCCTCTCATATCCCGGTTTCACCTAGGTCTCAAAAACTTCATCCACACAAAACTCAAAAAGAACTCGTGAGATAGGTTAGTACACATAAGAACAAATCAACACTTCGTGTACTGCCAAGACAAGTTGCACAATAATTTTCAAACACCATCTACTGTTTACTATCGTTTCCACAATTTATATCTACCAATATAGGCTATGGAAACTATAGGATAAGTAGATAACAAAACTATGACAGCAATCTATCCAAACAGAACAGTCTGTAGCAAGCTATTAAACCAGTGTACTTATGTAACTCAAAAAATTCTCAAACTTTAGGACATGATAAAGAATTTATATTAAAATACTGTGTAAAATTTTCAGAAACTTTCCACGTTCCAGTAAAATATTAAAATTCAAACACTACAGCAAAAGTTTCTGTTTTTACACAGCACACATCAAACATGCAATAGAGACATCTTAAAGCAATTCTTGGAACTTTGTATTGAAAAACAAGATTATAAATAACATATAACAGATAAAAACAAAATAAAATGACGCTCCAAGCAAAACACATATTATGTGATGAATAAAAATATAGCTCCAAATAAGATATACCGATAGTGTTGAAGACGAAAGAGAGGATGTCTTCCGGGGCATCCCCAAGCTTAGGCGCTTCAGTCTTCCTTGAATATTACCTTGGGGGTGCGTTGGGCATCCCCAGGCTTAGTTTCTTGTCACTCCTTATTCTCTTCATATCGGTGTCTCACCCAAAACTTGAGAACTTCAATCACACAAAACTTAACGGAACTTCGTGAGATGGGTTAGTATAATAAATAAAGATCATTCACTTAGGTACTGTCAAGACAAGATTCATAATTGTTCTCACATAATACCTACTGTATTCTACCATTCACATAATCTATATCACTGAATATAAGCTATGGGAACACAAACAAGCAAACTATGCACGCAAAACACAATCTGTGAAAAACAGAACAGTCTGTGAAGATCTATAGTATAACCATATTTCCCTGTCCCTAAAAATTCTGAAAACTTAGGACAACGTAAAGAATTTGCATATCAAAACTGTGTAAAAAATTCATAATTTTTTGACTCTCCAGTAAAATCAGAGAAATTCTTTACTTGAGGTAAAAGTTTTTGTTTTTGCACAGAATAAAATCAACAAGTATCCATACTATCCCAAAGGCTTTACTTGGCACATTATTGAAACAAAAGACACAAAACATGATTACTACAGTACATTAATCATGTGAACACACAAAAACAGAAAGGAAAAGTGTTGGGTTGTCTCCCAACAAGCGCTTTTCTTTAAAGCCTTTTAGCTAGGAATGATGATTTCAATGATGCTCACATAGGAATAGTATTTGAAACATGCAAAAGAGCATCATGGCTAGCACATTTAAGTCTAACCCACTTCCTATGCATAGGGATTTTGTGAACAAACAATTTATAGGAGCAAGAATAACTAGCATAGGAAGGTAAAGCAAGCACAACTTTGAAACTTTTAACACATAGAAAGGAAACTTGATATTATTGCAATTCCTACAAGCATAAGATCCTCCCTCATAATAATTTTCAGTAGCATCATGAAGTAATTCAACAATATAACTATCACATAAATCATCCTTTTCATGATCTACAAGCATAGAAAATTTATTACTCTCCACATAAGCAATTTTCCTCTCATTCATTGTAGTGGAAGTATCATAGGAGACTTGAATATTAAAAATCGTTTCCACATTAAAAGAGTAATGTTCCGAGAAAGGGTATTCATAATTGTGACAAGTTGTAATCATCACTACTTTTCATAACATAAGTCTCATCACAATAATCATCATAAATAGGAGGCATGGAATCATCATAACAAATTTGATCATTCGAAGTAGGGGAACTAACAAGATCATCTTCATTATGCATAGCATCACCAAGCTTGGAACACACATCAATTGCAGCAAATATATTCTCAAATATGTCATTCTCATCAAGCATAGCATCCCCAAGCTTGTGGGTTTCATATCATTAGGATAATCATCAATAGCATGAATAGCACCAATACTGTAACAATTATTATCATCATAATTTTCCAAGTTGGTGCCAAAAAGATTTTCAATATTATAAGGAGTGTCATTATCTTCCCAATCATCCTCATCACAACAAGTAGTAGGCATAACAAAATAATCATCAAGTGTATCATCATCCACACTACTTTCGTATTTATTCTCAAGAATGATAGAAGAAAGACTATTTGAGAGGGATACCTTTTTACGTTTACCTTTTATTCTCTTCTTCTCCTTTTCCACATTTTGTGTGGGTTTATCTAATTTTTCCAAGCTTCTTATTGAAGAGATTGGTTCGATGGGAAGCTCTTCATTGCAACCTGATTCATCACGAGAAACAATAGGAGGGTATTGGGAGACCTTTAACCTTTCATTAGTATTCCTTTTATATTCTATTGGTTTCTCATTCTTTCTATAGTTGGCAATATAAGCCTTATCATCGCAATTCACTATGCAAAACATATTGATTTCTTGTAGATTAGTTTCATTATCACTTGTGACAATGAATATATCAAACCAATCATTTGTATGTGATAATTCTTCACACCCCAAAAACAAGCAAAGTTCATTATAGAGTTCATGGGAGATCAAATTATCACAATATTGGAAACGGTTCAGTCATGAAAAAGCATGCATTGGAAATTAAGATGACCAACTCTATTGCAAAGTTCACAAGTAATGGGATGAAGAGAGCATAATCTTGTGGCATGTTCATCTATCACTTTAAGCCACCAATTAGTTTGATCATTTTTATGCTTCTTACAAAATCTATCGTCCCTATATGGCATGTCTTTGCAAATTTTATTCACTCCACAAAAATTAGCATGCTTATAGGAAATCTTTTTATCATGACTAGTGCAATTATCATGAGCATCATGGATATTCAGAGAATTCATACTAACAATATTGCTATCATGCTCATCATTCAAGGAATTCTCATTAAGTATTTTCATAAATTCCTCCTCTACCAATTGAGCACAAATTTCCGAACCATCATTTTCATGAAAGACATTAAAAAGACGAAACAATTGAGGCAACCTAAATTCCATTTTTTTGTAGTTTTCTTTTATAAAACCAAACTAGTGAAAAACAAGAAACTAAAAGATTTAATTGCAAGATCTGAAGATATACCTTTGAGCACTCACCTCCCCGGCAACGGCGCCAGAAAACGGCTTGATATCTACTACGCAACTTTATTCTTGTAGACTTTGTTGGGCCTCCAAGCACAGAGTTTTGTAGGACAGTAGCAATTTTCCCTCAAGTGGATGACCTAAGGTTTATCAATCCGTGGGAGGTGTAGGATGAAGATGGTCTCTCTCAAACAACCCTGCAATCAGATATAAGAAATCTCTTGTGTCCCCAACACACCCAATACAATGGCAAATTGTATAGGTGCACTAGTTCGGCGAAGAGACGGTGATACAAGTGCAATATGGATGGTAGATATAGGTTTTTGTAATCTGAAAATATAAAAACAGCAAGGTAATAAATATTAAACAGCGAGAAAAATTATATATTAATGCTTGGAAACAAGGCCTAGGGTTCATACTTTCACTAGTGCAATCTCCCAACAATGCTAATATAGTTGAATCATATGATCATCCCTCAACGTGCAACAAAGAATGACTCCAAAGTTCCTATCTAGCGGAGAACAATAAGATGAAATTGGTCTAGGTAGTAGAACCACCTCAAAGTTATTCTTTCCGATCAATCTTTTGGGCTATTCCTATAAGTGTCTCAAATAGCCCTAGAGTTCGTACTAGAACAACACCAATGATACATATCAATCAACGCTAATGTCACCTAGATACTCCAATGTCACCTCAAGTATCCGTGGGTAAATTATGCGACATGCATCAAACAATTTCAGGTCTATCATATTCAATCCAACGCAAAGAACTTCAAGGAGCACCCCAAGATTTCTATTGGAGAACATAGTATGAATACGTGCAATCAACCCCTATGCATAGATCCCCTTGGTCACCAGAATCCTCAAGTTGATGCCTCAACATATATCAAGTGAATCAATAGAATACCCCAATGTCACTACGGGTATCCCAAGCAAGACGTACATCAAGTGTTCTCAAACGAAAATATTCAATCCAACATAACATGATCTCAAAGGGAAAGATTCAATTCATCACAACATGATAGCAAGGGAATAACATCATATGATCCGACTATATTAACAAAGCCCTTGATAATCAAGATTGTGACATCTCAAGAAGACGAGAGAGAGAGAGAGAGAGAGAGAGACAGAGAGAGATTGAACACGTAGCTACTGGTACATACCCTCAGCCCCGAGGGTGAACTACTCCCTCCTTGTCATGGCCTCCGGCGGGATGATGAAGATGGACACCGGTGATGGTTTCCCCTCTCCGGCAGGGTACTGGAACGTCTCCAGAATTGTTTTTTGTCGATACAAAGAGTTACGGTAGACGAACGGAGAGTCTCTCTTTATTTCTGGGGTTTATGGGATTTATAGGATTTTTCAGCGTTGGAATCACGCGCAATGGAGCCACATGGGCCCCACCACATATCCTAGGCCATGCCCTGATGGCTTGTGGCCCACAGGTGGCTCCCCTCCGGTGGTTCTTCGCTCCAATATGGCTTATTTCCTCCAGAAAAAATCACCAAAAAGTTTCTGGTGATTCCGAGAACTTTCATTTTCTACACAAAAACAACACCACGGTAATTCTGCTGAAAACAGCGTCAGTCCGGGTTAGTTCTACATAAATCATATAAAGTGCATTAAAACCATATAAAAGTATTGTAAACATAGGCAATCATGGCATGAATACTTCATAAATTATTGATACGTTGGAGACGTATCACACCCTAAGGGTAGAACTTGCGAAGATAGTACATCTGCAGGTTATCAATGTTCCATGAATTTTGCACAGGGTTCCCATCTTCGGTTTCTAGGTGGACAACATCTGGCCTAATAACTTGCGCCACCTTGAAAGGACCTTCCCACTTTGGTTTCAACTTGTTGTGTGCCTTCCCAGACTGAATCCGGTGAAGAACAAGGTCACCTTCCTTGAATCCACGGGAATGGATATTGTGGCAATGGTAGCGACGCAAACCCTTCTCATAACGCTCTGCACGTACAGCTTCCCATGATAGGTTCTCCTCGAGTAGATTGACATATTCATGTCTCCTTTTCTCTTGAGTTGTTTCATCATAAGCCCTTACTCAAGGACATCCGTACACAAGTTTCTTGGGGAGTACTGCTACTTGTGAGCTACGTTAGGTTTTTCCCCGAAGAGGAGGGGTGAAGCAATATAGTAGCAAGAAGTATTTCCCTCGGAGAGAACCAAGGTTATTGAACCAATAGGAGAACCAAGCAAACTCTCACCATCAACACCTACACACACAAAAGCCAACACTTGCACCCAATGCGGGAAAGAGGGTTGTCAATCCCCTTGAACTCGTTACCTGCAAGGATTAATTCTGATAGTGATAGATAAATCTATATACCTAATAATAAAGGGGCTATTGCTTCTTACCACCATAATTTTCATTTGTGTCATTACGATTTTCGTCCGTCCACCAACACATAGGCAATCTATATTTTTCGTTCGAATTCTCAGCGCTAGCTTACGTTGTGGCCCATCTAAGGCAATCGAGATTTTCGTCCAAATTTTCAGCGCACCTGTGCTGTGGCCCATCTCAACCGTCCCATATACTATGGGAAAGGATGCAAAAACAAGTGCGGGTACGTGGGATCGAACTCACGTCCTCTTGCCGATAAAAGAAGGTTGTGACCAGTTGAGCCAACAAACATTGTTCTGAAATAGTCCCACCTTGATCGTTTATATCTAGGTACACCAGTTTATATACATGGAAAACCTGCACACACCCAGAAGCTGGCTGCTCATTGATTACCTCCTAGGGTATGAAGATGTATCTCGTGAATAAATAAGTGGAAGTGAGCAGTGGATCCGGTTATTACTAGACCTATATATGGTCTTCTAATACACGAGATAATGAGGGAACAGGAAGGATCTTGGCCCGACAAGAGAGGAATCACGTCAAGGGAGTGGTTGGATTTGTGTCCTTCTAATCTCAAGGAGTATGCGGCGGATTGTTGGCTGGCACCTGCATAAATAAAGGAGGACGCGGTTGTCGATGTTTGACTGTGTTGCTCTGAGGGGTTCATGGACGGCGGCGAGTCACTGTTGCGCCACTGCGGGATACTCAATGTGCTACAGGATCCAGTTTCTATGCCCCTAACCCTATCGCGTGAGCTGCAAATTTTGGTAGCCTGTGGGGATTTCCTGCGTTGTGAGCAACGAGAGGTGTGTTCTTCATGGAGAAAATACATTTGTTTTCCCTAATTATTAGTTGATCTATTTGTCAACCTGAGCATTGTGTACAATTCTTGCATGATCGGATCGTACTATGAGAGAGTGGAAAGCGTACCCCGATGTGTAACATATTTATCAGATTAACGATTAAGTGTAATGAAATATTGGAGTGTGATTGTCTAATTCAATGATCTGTATATTTGAAGTACTTATTAGGCCTAGAAAATAGCAAGGGAATACATGTAATAAATAGATGTATGGATAAATTCCTTGCTGCATTTTCCTATCAAGAACTTATTATAGGATCAATATACTTGGAGAGCAGTATTTAGCAAACAGTTCAATTTAGAATCTTCTTTGAACTTAAAGACCAATCCATCTAAATATGTTTCTTTAAATAAGTGAAGAGACTTCCAAATTGTTTGCACGCTAGCATGTTATTAGAAATCTAAATAATGGTATTCTTCTAATAATCAGATGGACTGTATCATTGTCTATTTATTTGTGCATAATCTTTTTGGTACTATATAGATCAATTCTCCTTGAAAGCTTGAGAGAACCGTGCAAAAGAAAGTAGCGGGGATATCATTCCCATTCTGAATAATGTCTGGTAACTCGGTACAAAATAAACAAACATGTCGGTGTGATTTGCTTTGCCACTGGGCATCGACGGCCGTATCTACAACATCGTACAGAATTCGGACAAAAAACCTCATATGTATACAAGTGCTCTTACTTCAAATAATGTATGACAATCCTTTGAATTAGTAACTGAAAGCAAAAAAAATGCTTCAAAGTCAAGAGAAAGGCACCCTCCATGTGCCCCTCCCGATATATGCCCCTGGTCGAGATAACAACAATCCTAAATGAACTATTTGGCCAAAATGAAAACTAGACTTTGACTAAATTCTCGTCAAAAATTTCAATCAAATCTCCTTTTAGCCAAATAAAGTTGGATCTACTGCATAGCTAGGATCAGAGAAAGATTGAGAAAGCGACCGTAGCAACGCACAGGCATATTTACTAGTAAAAAGGAAAAGGAAAAAGAAAGTAATAATTTGCATCAACGTATTTTTGTTTTTGGCAATATGATTTAAATAGACCCGAAGGGGCATAGTTTTCACTGGGGGCTTCGATCTCGAACACATAGCATATGGTGGGTAAAACAACTACTGTTGGGCAATTGATAGAAAAGCGCATAGTTATGATGTTATTCATGGCAATGTTCAAGTATATAGGCATCACGTCCATTACAAGTAGACCAAAACGATTCTGCATCTACTACAATTACTCCACCAATCGACCAACTCCTGCCTGCATCTATGGTATTAAGTTCATGACAAACAGAGTAACGATTTAAGCAAGATGACATGATGTATACAAAGTAAGGCAAGCAATATATTCAGACCCCGTCGTTTTATCCTTCATGGCAATAGTACAAATACGTGTGGTGTCCCCTTCTATCACTGGGATATGTAGCATCACAAGATTGAACCCATTACAAAGCATCTCCCCCGCTGAAGATAAATCAGTCTAGTTGTCCAAACCAAACGGATAGATTGGAGAGGAATACAAATCCATAATGATCATGCATAATAAAGTTCAGAAAAGACTCAATTACTTTCAATGAATAATCTGATCATAAAACCACAATTTCATCGGATCCCAACAAACACACCGCAAAACAAGATTACATCGGATAGATCTCCAAGAAGATTGAGGAGAATATGGTATTGAAGATCAACGAGAGAGAAGAATCCATCTAGCTACTAGCTATGGACCCGTAGGTCTGTGGTACACTACTCACGCATCGTCATGGAGGCTTTCGGCCTGTGGGAAATAGGGTGCCATGGCCCGTTTGCCGCTGGCCCGGAGAACGACGCGCGGGCCGGCCCAAGTAAGACGGCCCTGCCTAGGACACCCAGAGGAAGCTGCCTCCGGAGGATCGAGCCCTGGCGGAGGCCACCAGGCTCCGGGCTGCCACGAGAGGGCCCCCTCGCGAGGCCACCTCCCGAGGCTCGGCGGGCGACCCAGCCACGGGGCTACTGCCCCCGCCATGTGGGTGACGCACCCGAGCAGAGGAGGATGACAGAGGTTGCGTCGATCGGCGCGAACAGGGAGGTTTCCCTATTCGGTGATTAGGGGCAGCGTTTGCTGCCCCTCCAAAAGCAAGTTCCCCAAAGGTTGCCCTTTCGGTGAAAGAGGATCAGGACGGATCGGCGCGCCAGGACGAAGGTCATCGTAGAGCCCACGACCATGCCACAAAGACTGTTTTATTAGGTGGAGACCACCTTTAGTCAGGATAGGCCTGGTTCCTGTCCCCCTTTGAATTGCCGCCATGTGGCGAACCTTTCCCACTGATATTTGCAGGGAAGAGGACCAAGGCACTACAAAGGGGGAAGGGCCACGCCCTTGAAAGGGGATCGAGCCTTTTCTCTCCCCCAGCACCCGTGTACCAGAGCCTCAAGCTCCTCTATTTTGAGGGCAACAAAATCAGAAGCAGGAGTAGGGTTTTACACCGCACGGTGGCCTGAACCTGGGTAGCTCGTGTGTCTCCGCCGTTTCCGCTGAGGTGGAGTGAGCTTGCCGTCAACCTTGCCGTGTTTGTCGTCGTGTTACAGGTCGCAAGCCAAGCCCCCAGTGTTCGAACCTTGTTCTTGGAGAAGATCTTGGACGCAGATCCCAGACTCTAACATTTGGCGCGACAGGTAGGGGGACTTGTTGTCTTCGCGCATTCAACCGCGACATCAGCATTGACATGGACGAAGCCGCCGCCCGCCGGGAGCACGTCGCGTGCCGAGCCGCCCCCTGGGCCACCGCGGCACCCGCTGCCCGTGGCTCCCCCGAAAGGCGCCCCAGGGCTGCCACCGAGCCAAATGGGGATCATGTGGCCTCCTCTGTCCACCCGTCGGTGAACGAGCAAGCGTGTGGCCGCTCCGCCACCATCTCCTCGCTCGCACGCCGAGACCCTCCTACTCCACCCGTCGCGCTACTCATGGCTCAGGAGCTCCTGTGCTACCGCCCTGCCAACGACGCCTATGACACCTAGCTTGAGCGCATCACTGAGCTCATCGACGCCGTGTGCGACACTTCGTGTCACGACGGTCAGTCGCCCTCCCGTTCCCGACTCCCTCCGCCGTCGCGCACCGACCAAACCAAGCATGACGCTCCTCCTCCTCCTCCTCCGGCCCGCGACGCGCCCAAGCGGCACTGCGCGGCGCCCGCAGAGGAGCAGTTCCACGGGCCGTCAGCGCCGGCAGGCGATGGCGACAGCTGCCAGATCGTCCACCGCGCCTCCCCAGGACGCGCGCGTGACCCTTGAGAAGGCACGCAACCGCCAGGAACGCGTTCTCCAAGACGTCGCCACTGCTGGACGCCAGAATCACGCGGCCCTCAACAGAGGCGTCACCACCACCGGGGGCTACCTGTCCCTCACCCCCGAGCTGCGTCGCGTGGTGTGGCCCAACAAGTTCAGGCCGGAGCTCCCTCCTCGCTACGACGGTAGCGCCAACCCCACGGACTTCCTCCTGCTCTACACCATCAGCATTCAGGCCGCAAGGGGAGACGACCGGGTCATGGCAAACTAGTACCCCATGGCCATCAACGACGCTGCGTGCGCATGGCTCCTGGACCTCCCCGAGGCATCCATCACCTCGTGGGAGGACCTATGCAAGCAGTTCGTCACGAACTTCACGGGCACGAGTCACCATCCCCTCACGCTCAACGATTTGCACGTCGTGCGCCAATGCCCTGACGAGCTCCTCCGCAAGTTCGTCCAGCGCTTCAGCCAGGTGCGCAACAGGATTCTGAAGGCCTCCGATGCTGCAATCATCTCCGCGTTCAAGAGTGGCATCACCAATGTAAAGATGCGCGAGAAGCTCTCAGTCAGGGATGAGCTGGACTCCGCAGCAGAGCTCTTCATCCTTGCCGACCACTGCGCCAAGGCCGAAGAGGGGCGCCTGTTCCTCCACAATGACTCTGACGTCGAGCCTGGCGCAGCAAAATCCAAGGGCAAGGACCCCAAGCGCAAGGGGCCTGCAGTGCTCGTGGCAGAGTCAGACTACAAGCGCGGCCGCAACCGCAGCGCAGCCAAGAAGGACGACCGCCCCGCCTGTGCATACCACCACGTGAACTCCCACAACACTGAGGATTGCTACGAGCTCAGGCAGCTCTGCGAGGGCCGCACCGACCGCCGCGTCAGCCGCAAGGAGCACGGCGGTAGGGGTCGCGGAGGCGCTCGCTGGGACGGCAAAAACAACAACAACAACAACAACAACAACAACAACAACAACAACAACAACAACAACAACAACAACAACAACAACAACAACAACAACAACAACAACAACAACAACAACAACAACAACAACAACAACAACAACAACAACAACAACAACAACAACAACAACAACAACAACAACAACAACAACAACAACAACAACAACAACAACAACAACAACAACAACAACAACAACAACAACAACAACAACAACAACAACAACAACAACAACAACAACAACAACAACAACAACAACAACAACGACCACGACGACGACGACGACAACGACGACGACGACGACGACGACGACGACGACGACGACGACAACGACGACGACGACGACGACGACGATGATGACGAGCAACAACAACTGGCAGAATGAGCCGCAGCAGGCCGGCCCTCAGGCCAAGGCCTCGCCGCCGTGCGCCAGTGACCTCCCTCCCGCTGAGAACACTGGGGGCTACCAGGAGCCCCGCAGGGTAGCCTACATCCTTGGTGGGGCCCAGGCCCCTCCATCCAACCACCACTTCAAGTAGTTCTCTTGAGAGGTGAACGCAGTCCTCCCAGCGTTCGAGTCCGCCAGCCGCCTCATGTGGTCTGAGCACCCCATCGTCTTTGATGTCAGCGACCACCCAAAGTCCACAAAGGTCGTGGGCGCTGTCCCCCTGCTGTGTACTCCTACTATCAGTAATGTGGTTGTCCCCAAGACGCTCGTCGATGGTGGGGTAGGGCTTAACGTACTCACTTTGGAGACCTTCGAGTTGCTTCAAGTGCCCTACGAGCGCCTCATGCCTACCAGGCCCTTCTCGGGTGCCACCGACGGCTCCACCATCCCGCTAGGGCAAGTGTGTCTCCCCTTCACCTTCGGCACTCGCAAGAACTACCACACGGAGTTCATAGACTTCGATGTGGCGCACATCGGCCTGCCCTACAATGCCATCTTAGGCTACCTGGCACTCTCCAAGTTCATGGCCGTGACCCATCATGCCTACACCCTCGTCAAGATGTCCGGTTGCGGCGGCACCATCACCATCCGCTATGATGAGAAGGACGTGGTGCACACACTCGAGCATGCCTAAAAGGCCGCCGCCACTATGAACCTTGCCGACGAGGACATCCTTGGGCCTGCCGAGGAGGCGCCCGTGAAGAAGAAGCCCCTGCTCCCTCAGGAGCGGGCCAGTAATGCCCAAAATGCGATCATATCCTTATTTTGGCTCGAGGGCCTCGACAGGGATATAAGCGCATCTCGTCGTTTCGCAAGAATGGATATCATTACAAGTACATGTAAAGAGGAGATGAGTATATGGAATTGGCTTACACTCGCCACAAGCTAAATCAAGATCACATCAATACAACAACATATACAATCATCATACAGAAGAGCAGGGTCCGACTACGGACGAAATGAAACGATAAAATGACATCCATCCTTGCTATCCCAGACTGCCGTCCTGGAACCCATCCCATGATCGATGATGATGATGAAGAAGAAGAAGAATAAGAACTCCAAATCAAACAAGCATCGCTCTCACGTCAAAGCATCACATTACCTGTACCTGAACTGTTGTTGTAGTAATCTTTGAGCCACAGGGACTCGGCAATCTCATTTCCAAGGGTATCAAGACTAGCAAAGCTTAATGGGTGAGATGTGGTTAAGTGGTGAGGCTGCAGCAAGCACTAAGCATTTATTTGAGTGGCTAACTTACGAGTACAAGAATAGGGGGGAAGATCGTCGCATAAACGGACGTGAACTAGTACTGATCCCTAAGTAATCCTGAACACCTACTTAGGAGTCAAACATAACCCCACCGTGTTCTCTCTCGGTTCAGAAATCACGAGAAGAGACAGTCACGGTAACGCACAAAGGTTGTGTATTTTAATTGAGTTTACTTTAAGTTTTCTATGACCGGATGTTAAACAAATTTCCAAGTTGCCATATAACCGCGGGCACGGCTTCTCGAAAAGATTTAACCCTGCAGGGGTGCTCCAACTCATCCATCACAAACTAATTACAAGCTATGTTGGAACTCCTCAACCGTGGGATGACCCGTAGTATTTGCGGAATTCCGATGGAAAATCTCAACCTCGAGATAGCCCGAAGTGTACTCGAAATCCCACGCACAATACATTCGAGAAAGGTAAAACAAATCCAGCAAGGCCGCCCGGCATGTCGACGATCCCGATAGGAGCCACGTATCTCGTTCTCAGGACACGACGGATTGTCCAAACTTCCTGTAGGCCAATCACAGTGTTGCCCCTAGCGGCCACCGGCGGTTGACAGGTTGGTCCAACACTCATGAGGAGTACTGGCCCGGGTTGTTGATTAAAGATCCTCAGGTTAATTACTCCCTATGCAGGTTTATTAGTTATTAGGCAAATGGTGTCCAATCGCGACGAAACTTTTTGGAGATTTTTTTTGGACCAGAAGACACCCAGTGGGCCAAAGAAGAGCCAGGAAGGTGGGCTGTGGAGAGCACAACCCACCAGGGCGCGCTAGGGGGCCCCCGGCGCGCCCTGATGGGTTGTGCCCTCCACGGGGCCCCTTTGCACCACCTCTGATGCCTATACATTCCCAAATATTCCAAAAACCCTAGGGGAGTTGACGAAACACAATTCCAGCCGCCGCAAGTTCCAGAACCTCGAGATCCAATCTAAACACCATCACAGAGGGGTTCATCTTCTTCATAGGTGCCTCTCCGATGATGCGTGAGTAGTCCACCATAGACCTACGGGTCCGTAGGCAATAGCTAGACGGCTTCCTATCTCTCTCTTATGATTCTCAATACAATGGTCTCATGGGGATCTATTTGATGTAAACTCTTGCGATGTGTTTATTCGAATCCGATGAATTTTGAGTTCATGATCAGTTTCTATCCATGAATATTATTTGAGTCTTCTTTGATCTCTTATATGCATGATTACTTATAGCCTCGTATTTCTTCTTTGAATCTTTGGTTTAGTTAGGCCGACTAGATCGATTTTTCTTGCCATGGAAAGAGGTGCTTTGCGATGGGTTCGATCTTGCGGTGTCCTTTCCCAGTGACAGAAGGGGCATCAAGGCACACATGTATCGTTGCCATTAAGGATAACAAGATGGGGTCTATTCCTACATGAATAGATCTTTTCCACATCATGTAATTGTTCTTATTGCATTACTCCATTTTTTCATGAACTTAATACACTAGATGCGTGCTGGATAGCGGTCGATGTGTGGAGTAATAGTAGTAGATGCAGGCAGGACTCGGTCTACTTATCTTGGACATGATGCCTATATAATGATCATCGCCTTGGATATCGTCATGATTATTTGATCTTCTATCAATTGCCCAATAGTAATTTGTTCACCCACCGTGTGCTATACTCATGAGAGAAGCCACTAGTGAACCCTACGGCCCCCGGGTCTACTTTTCCAACATATTGCTTTCCGACCTATCTTTTTGCCTCTTTGTTTTCAAATCTACAAAACCAAAAACCCAAAAACATATTGCTGCATATTTTATTTACTCTTTTTATTTTGTGTTCTTGGGAGATCTATCTCTCCTATCTATCACTACCTAATCTATCTTTTTACCGTAGAGAGATTGACAACCTCTCTTTCGCGTCGGGTTACAAGTATTTGTTGTTTCTGTGCAGGTGCTTCTTATTGGGTGGTGGTGATCCTCCTACTGGTTCGATAACCTTGGTTTCATAACTGAGGGAAATACTTACCGTCGCTATGCTGCATCATCCCATCCTCTTTGGGGAAATACCGACGCTGTCTCAAGCCACGTCAAATCCCCTGGAGCTCATTTCCCCGGAAATAGGAGGCACCAAGTACATAATTCCATCACATCGGTATCATAGAGGATCCAAAATACCCGCGTGATCCTAAAAAATTTGAGTGAGAAGAGGGGTAGAATTAAAATTCCTATGTCAATATTCCTCACGATAGCATAGAAGAAGAGTAAAAAGAATCCTACTCTCCGATATATAACTAGACTCAAAATAGTTTTTCACTAAACACGACTCGGCCAAATTTGATCAATCAAGGGGGCTCCTAGGTCGGTACAGGCTCTGATACCAACTTGTAATGCCCAAGATGCGATCCTATCCTTATTTTGGCTCGAGGGCCTCGACAGGGATAGAAGCGCATCTCATCATTTCGCAAGAATGGATATCATTACAAGTGCATGCAAAGAGGAGATGAGTATATGGAATTGGCTTACCCTCTCCACAAGCTAAATCAGGATCACATCAATACAACAACATATACAATCATCATACAAAAGAGCAGGGTCCGACTACGGACGAAATGAAACGATAAAATGACATCCATCCTTGCTATCCCAGGCTGCCGTCCTGGAACCCATCCCATGATCGATGAAGAAGAAGAAGAAGAAGAACTCCAAATCAAACAAGCATCGCGCTCACGTCAAAGCATCGCATTACCTATACCTGCAACTGTTGTTGTAGTAATCTGTGAGCCATAGGGACTTAGAAATCTCATTTCCAAGGGTATCAAGACTAGCAAAGCTTAATGGGTGAGATGTGGTTAAGTGGTGAGGCTGCAGCAAGCACTAAGCATTTATTTGAGTGGCTAACTTACGAGTACAAGAATAGGGGGGGGTAAGATCGTCGCATAAACGGACGTGAACTAGTAATGATCCATAAGTGATCCTGAACACCTACTTACAAGTCAAACATAACCCCACTGTGTTCTCTCTCGGTTCAGAAATCACGAGAAGAGACGGTCACGGTTACGCACACAGTTGTTGTATTTTATTTGAGTTTACTTTAAGTTTTCTATGACCGGATGTTAAACAAATTTCCAAGTTGCCACATAACCGCGGGCACGGCTTCTCAAAAAGATTTATCCATGCAGGGGTGCTCCAACTCATCGATCACAAACTAACCAAAAGCTGCGTTGGAACTCCTCAACCGCGGGATGACCCATAGTATTTGCGGAACAAAATCTCAACCTCGAGATAGCCCGAAGTGTCCTCGAAATCCCGCGCACAAGACGTTCGAGAAAGGTAAAACAAATCCAGCAAGGCCGCCCGGCGTGTCGATGATCCCGATAGGAGCCGCGTATCGCGTTCTCAGGACACGACGGATTGTCCAAACTTCCGGTAGGCCAATCACAGAGTTGCCCCTGGCGGCCACCGGCGGTTGACAGGTTGGACCAACACTCATGAGGAGCAGTGGCTCGGGTTGTTGATTAAAGATCCTCGGGTTAATTACTCCCTATGTAGGTTTATTAGTTATTAGGCAAATGTAGTACCAATGTTGGGCCTTGCCAGAAGAGTTTTATCCCAAAATGAAAATCAAGGGGGTCCCCATAACAACCCCGAGCATGTTAGGAGCGCTCAATATGGAACATAACACCGGTACACAAGTAACTAGGGCGGCAAAAGTGGAACAAAACACCAAGCGAAAGGCCAAGCCTTCCACCTTTCAACAGGTATATATGTGCATTAAATTAAATAGCAATAATATTGGGATATCTCAAAATATCCATGTTGGCACATGGAAACAATGGCACCTGCAACTAGCAACGTTATAAGATGGGCTGAGCAAGCGGTAACATAGCCAAACAATGGTTTGCTGGGATGTGGAGGGGTTAGAGGCTTTTCATGGCATTTTGGGAGGCTTGACAAACAGTGGTAGGTAGCAAGACATATCAATAGAAACGAGACAACTAGCATGGCAATGATAGTAATGGTATCCAAGGAAATGATCATCTTGCCTGAGATCCCTCTTGGAAGAAGATCGAGTCCATGAAGAAGACGAACCAACGTAGTCGAACGAATCCTCACACTCCGAACGCTTTTGGAACTCTATCGGGAAGAAGCAATCCAGAAACAAAAATCAACACATGATAAACACCACAACATATGCATGACATGATGCGCAAACGAATATGATGCATGTCCATACGAGTATGCTAGGCATGACAAAACACAACAATCAAATACTACACATTAAGTGAAGTTCAATATGCAACGAGTTGCATATTAACGAAACTCCACATTTGAATTACTTAGTTCACTCCCATTTAGGTACGCAACAATATTAAATGTTGTTAAACATGGCAAGAGGTGAAGCATAATGAAACTACACTATTTAGGCATCTTAAATGAGGTCGGAAACAACTTATAGTATTTTCGAAACAACCCCATGAGTTAATTTGGAAATTGAACCAGATCTGAAATAATCATGTTTTATATTCATTAAACAAGGAAACAAAATGCACCATGTGATTCTACTCGTCATTCTAGTCGAAATGCATATATGGAACTTTTAAAATGGAGCTACGGTCTAGAAGATATGACCAACACAAGATGAATATGAGATGAATGCAAAATGCATGCAATAAACAACCATCAACATGTCAAATCATGGATGCAACAAGATATTATGAAACTACATGAGATTCTAAGCAAGTTTCATGTGCAACATGTTCAAAACGGGGCTACGGTTCAACAATAACAAGCAACGCAAGTTTTACTTAAAATCTGCCCAAAACAGCGACATGGCAAATTGCACACATGAAAACAACAAGCTACAAGATTCTAAAATGCACAAACTAAGCATGGGGCAGTATCATATAACACGCACTTCATTTCATCTTCCCATATCATACTCAAAAGAGTCATGGATCACATGGTAGGAAGCTCACAACATGGCAATAAAATATAACAGATTAGGACTTGGTAAAATAACAGTTTTTAACAGAGCAGTTTATCACGAAGGCATATTGGCAGCAGTAAAACTATATGCTACATGTCATATATTGGCATGAAATTTAACAGCATGGTAGAGGACATGATGCACTACAATTCATTCCATTATGGCAACATCAAATAATGCACAGATTCATGGCAACCATCAACACAACATGGCATTCTGAAATAACCATGGAACGGGAGCTCCTCCCGACCCCGATCGGAACGAGGCCAGGGCGGCCATGGCGGCGGACCTCAGGCTCCGGCGGCGGGGCAGGGAGGCTCAGGGCGGCCGGGGATGGGGCTGCGGCGGCAGGGCGAGCACCGGCGACGGATTGGGGCCGGCGGGGACCTCAGGCGGCGCGGACAGCGACCTGCACCTTATGGGCATCCATGGTGGGGCGAAGCTCCTGCTGGAGGTCGCCGGCTGCGGCCGGAGCTCCTGGAGGCGGCGGGTCGGCGAGCCGCTGAGGCGAAGGCCGGCGATGCGGTTGGATGCGGGGCCATGCGGAGGCGAGCTCCTGCGCGGCTGGGGCACTGGCGCAAGGGGTGCGGGGCGGTGGTTGCGCGCGGCGAACGGGCGACGGCGGCGGCTCGACTCGGATCGGGCCCGAGGCGGGCCGGATCTGGGCCTGGCGGGACCGCATGGTGGAGGAGGGAGCTGGTGGCGGCTGTGGATTGGGGGGAGGCTGTCGGCGGCGCGGTTTTCGATGCGAGGCTAGAGCTAGCCATTTTAGGCAGGGTAGGAGGTGTTTAAATAGGAAAGGGGGCTACGTTTAGGGGCTTTTGCTCGTTTTCGGACTGTTTGATCTCGATCGGATGGTCCGGAAACGGAGGGGGGCTAGCTGGGCTATGGTGGGTTGTGTAGAGGGGGTTGGGTCAAGAAGAGAGGGAGGTTTGCGGCCCGGCACAGATTTTATAAACACTGAAACGTCCGATAAATAAACCGATGACGGTGCCGCTATAGTCAACCGTTGGGGTACCAAACGACCTCCGATTGCGACGAAATTTGGTAGGCGGTCTACCTACAATAAAACAAGACCGCACGCCAACTTTCGACCCAATCCGAGAATATTTATACCCACTTTAAAAAACAATATTTTATCAATGCCGCGGGCGCGTGCGTGTGTGGTTGTTCTCAAAACGGTCAACGACAAGAACGGAGAGAACCGACAACTACGAATGGATGCAAGTTTATAAAAAATGATGGCAACGAAGTGCCGATGATATGTAGATGATGCGAATGATGCGATGATGAATGCGACAACCAAATGACTCATACGATGACAGCGGAATAAAAGGGGAATCTTCTTGAGCGTCGGTCTCGGGCTGTTACAACTCTCCCCCACTTACAAGAGATCTCGACCCGAGATCTTAGGATGAGAAGAGTTAGAGAAAGAGGAAGGAAAAGGTAAAATTTAGTTGCTTCATTGACAAACGAGTGAAACCAAGAGAAGAAGGATGATATGAGAAACAAGCAAGAATTCAAAAGAAATTTGGGCAGCACTCCACTTGAAAAGAGAACACAACACTCCGGTTAAATGGATAAGGAAGGAAAGGACAAGATCTTGCCAAACGAGATGATGGATCAAAGAGAGCAACATAATAATGCCTCTGGAACAAAAGAATAGAAGCTCGGTCATTGGAAAGAAACGAACGGAGAAGAAAATGACATCACCACTATTGAATTAGAAACACATTCTTACAAGAAAGGATTGAACGAAGTTGTTGGAAAACCAACAACGAAAAGAATAAGCTTATTGTGGGCTTACGGAAAACATCTCAAAATTATGAGGTGAGAACCGGCCACTAACGGAAAACAGTGATTGGTTGTGAGCATCAAGATATGCAAAACTTCTTTCACCATGAGGATACATTGAGAACTTGGGTCATTAATAAGCACCATGACAGCAACAATCCTTAGGACATGCTTTAGGTGAAATCTAATCCAAGATAACTCCAAGGAAAAAAATGATGGGTTTAATTATGTCATTCTTGACAAATTCTCTTCAAGACTCCTCATGAATCAAAAATGTTATAACACCATCTCAACAGATAATGGCGTAAGAATTGCACTTTGAAAGACAAAGAAAACTTGAGCTACTCCAACAAGAATATTGAAGAATAATTCGAGATGGAATTAAATCCTTGAAGAGCCACCATGAAGAACCACTATATGCAAAAGAATGATCAAAAGAAACGAAGGCTGGAAAGAATAAGATTGAGACCTAGCACAGATTTAGATGGAGCTTCGCAAAGAGATACTGATAAAACTTGAGACTCCGGAAAGAAAAGATAAACAACTTAGAATCGAGAATTAGATAACATGAACAACTCCGGAAGAATGATTGAAATCACTTGATGAAACAAGAATAAGAATTATGTTATGCTTATCCTTCATCAAGTTAAATTGATGGCAAGCAACGGATTTGGCATACTACTTATTCTTCTTTAAAAAAATTGGGGAAGGATATCATGAACTTGAAGAATTCTTGAACGAACCACTGGTAAGAATTTGGAATGAATGGGGATACTAAAATGAATGGAGAAACGCGAGAACGAAGAGATCACGATCCACCGGTATGAATTGAGTATGAAGGATGGAAACATCGAACGAACGAAGAGACATCAATTGAGAAGAATTTGAGAACGAAAGCTGGAAGCTGAGAACGAAGAAATCTTCTGAAATGATGCCTTCGGAGGATCAAGAAAAGCACACAACACTGAAATGCTTCGGATAGATATG
This sequence comes from Elymus sibiricus, assembly GCA_039707655.1. Lineage (NCBI taxonomy): Eukaryota > Viridiplantae > Streptophyta > Magnoliopsida > Poales > Poaceae > Elymus > Elymus sibiricus. The sequence continues at coordinate 209,412,838 of CM077665.1, read as the reverse complement.
GAAGGAATTTCTCACGAATGAAAACAATTAGAAAGAATAGCATCAAGCTAGAAATGACGAATCTTGAAAAGAATGGAGAAACATTTAAGAGAATCTCTTCTTCGGTCCTCAAGTTGAGAATGATGACAAGAAACGCCACCAAGAATTACTCAGACACTTCGGGATAATGAATAGGAAGGGTTGAAGCAGCGATGAAAAAGGATTAGAAGCGATCTTCGAGAAGGAATATGACTGATGAAATTCATTCTTACATCATATTTGAAAAGAACTTGAGGATATCTCCGGGAAGATTAGAAGAGCCAGGTAAGATCCTGGGGAAAAACATGTGGGTTATGGGCCCACTCAAAAGAAACACCATTGAAACAATTGCTTAGAAAGAGAGATTGCACCGGTACAAACTGAAAACTTGATGAGGTGAGAACCTCGAAATGATTTGAAAGGATTTTGAGTAAAAAATGAATCTTCTGAGATACATTCAGCACTCCAGATAAAATAAAGAGAGACGAATAAACAAGAGAGGCTTGGATAAGAATTTCCAACATGGGAAAGCATTGAACGAATGAACGGATATGATGGACACCGAGAGGTTGAATTGAACCCACCAGGGAAGAAAAGAAAATGATGAGCTTGAATCTCCTGAGGATCTTGATATGAAAACACCGAATAGAAACATGGAAGAAAAACAGATGAAGAGACTTCACATGACTAATAGTATACTTGATTCAAGATGTTTGGCTCCGGAAGAAAAAATGGGTGGGAGGGTGGGAAAAAAAGAACAAAGGCAACTTGGGACAGATAAGACGAACTCTGGAAAGAAATAAGAGGAGTGATCTTGCAAATATTGAAGGGGATTGAATATCTTGAAGAGGAGCACACCGGTTAGGAATAAGAATTGACATGACGATTTGATTGAGCAAAATATTAGCACTCTCATCGAAATTTGGGAACACCTCTTAGGAAGGATATGAAATCAACTCTTGACATCGAAGCAACTCGAATTACCATAATCCAACAAAACAAAGGATGAGGCTTACGAAACAAGCCGGAAACAAACACATAACAGAGATTTCGTTCGATATTTTCATGATAAGGCTCACACAGGATCGATCTTATAGTAGCCATCATGTACAAGGCAGTGCACACGACACACGAAGCATCCCCGAGTCGTAGAAATCTACAAGGACTCTTTAAGACCCAACGAGAACCATTGTAAGAAAGACTGAGAACAAACGAACCACTATATGTCGAACCCCAACCTCACATCATGATCTGTTGGAAGATAGCCTAGGTAACTACTTGAATTCCCACCTAGGAACTTCCGAAATCTTTGGTTATGCAATCGGGTCCACGGATACATGGAGTAAAATCCATCACACAACTCCTAGCAGTAATACTACTCTCCAATGTATCACATCCGTCAACACACAATCAGAGGTCTCGGAAATTCATCTACCTTAGACCCTCGTAATCACAACGATACTAAACATGGCAGTACATGTGATCCCGCTCCCCAGTACTGGGTGCCGCCACACTCTTCGCACCACGAATAGTATTGAAGCAATTTCGAACATCCGTGTCCTGAGATACTAAGGAAACTGAACGATAGCGATGTGTCAAGAATCCTGATACGTCTCCAACGTATCAATAATTTTTGCTTGTTCCATGTTGTTATAGTATCATTCTTGGATGTTTTACAATCATTTTATAACAACTTTATATCATTTTTTGGGACTAACCTATTGACATAGTGCCAAAGTGCCAGTTGCTGTTTTTGCTTGTTTTTTACTTCGTAGAATATCAATACCAAATGGAGTCCAATCGTGACAAACCTTTTTGGAGATTTTCTCTCGACCACAAGACACCACGTGGGCCAAAGAAGAGCCAGGAAGGTGGGCTGTGGAGAGCACAACCCAACAGGGCGCGTCAGGGGGCCCCCGGCGCGCCCTGATGGGTTGTGCCCTCCACGGGGCCCCTCTGCACCGCCTCTGATGCCTATAAATTCCCAAATATTCCAAAAACCCTAGGGGAGTCGACGAAACACAATTCCAGCCAGCACAAGTTCCAGAACCTCGAGATCCAATCTAAACACCATCACGGAGTAATCCACCATAGACCTACAGGTACGTAGGCAGTAGCTAGATGGCTTCCTCTCTCTCTTATGATTCTCAATACAATGGTCTCTTGGAGATCTATTTGATGTAAACTCTTGCTGTGTGTTTGTTGGGATCCGATGAATTTTGAGTTCATGATCAGATTCTATCCATGAATATTATTTGAATCTTCTTTGATCTCTTATATGCATGATCTCTTATATGCATGATTTTTCTTGCCATGGGAAGACGTGCTTTGTGATGGGTTCGATCTTGCGGTGTCCTTTCCCAGTGACAGAAGGGGCAACAAGGTACGCATGTATCGTTGCCATTAAGGATAACAAGATGGGGTGTATTCCTACATGAATAGATCTTGTCTACATCATGTCATCGTTCTTATTGCATTACTCTGTTTTCCCATGAACTTAATACACTAGATGCATGTTGGATAGCGGTCGATGTGTGGAGTAATAGTGGTAGATGCTGGCAGGAGTCGGTCTACTTATCTTGGACGTGATGCCTACATAATGATCATCTCCTTGGATATAGTCATGATTATTTTATCTTCTATCAATTGCCCAACAGTAATTTGTTCACCCACTGTGTGCTATACTCATGAGAGAAGCCACTAGTGAACCCTACGGCCCCTGGGTCTACTTTTCCAATATATTGCTTTCCGATCTATCTTTTTGCCTCTTTGTTTTCATATCTACAAAACCAAAAACCCAAAAATATATTGTTGCATATTTTATTTACTCTTTTTATTTTGTGTTCTTGAGAGATCTATCTCTCCTATCTATCACTACCTAACCTATCTTTTTACGGTAGAGAGATTGACAACCTCTCTTTCGCGTCAGGTTGCAAGTATTTGTTGTTTGTGTGCAGGTGCTGCTTATTGGGTGGTGGTGATCCTCCTACTGGTTAAATAACCTTGGTTTCATAACTGAGGGAAATACTTACCATCGCTGTGCTGCACCATCCCTTCCTCTTTGGGGAAATACCGACACAGTCTCAAGCCACGTCAAAGGAATTTCTGATGCCGTTGCCGGGTAGGAAGCGGTCTCTTCTACGTACCTATCATAGGCGCCGAGGGGACTCCACCATCATCTACCAGGTTCCTAATCACAAATCTCATCTCCTTGCAATTACATTATTTGCCATTTGCCTCTCATTTTCCTCTCCCCCACTTCACCAATTTACCGTTTTATTCTCCCTCTTTTTCGTTTGCCTTTTTGTCGCCGGATCTCTTCCTTGCTTGCAATCTTGTTTGCGTAGTCACGATGACTCAAGAAAACACCAAGTTGTGTGATTTTTGCAATACTAATAACAATGATTTTATTAGTACTCCGATTGCTCCTCCCACCACTAGTGTGGAGTCTTTTGATATTAATGCCGCTTTGTTGAATCTTGTCATGAAAGATCAATTTGCCGGTACTCCTAATGAGGATGACGTGTCCTAACTAAACACGTTCGTAGAATTGTGTGATTTGCAAAAGAAAAAAGATGTGGACAATGATATAGTGAAGTTGTAATTATTTCCTTTTTCCTTGCGGGATCGTGCAAAAATTTGGTTTTCCTCTTTGCCTCACAATAGTATCGATTCTTGGAATAAATGCAAGGATGCTTTTATCACTAAGTATTTTCCGCCCGTGAAAATTATTTCCCTTAGGATACAAATCATGAATTTTAAGCAACTTGAGCATCAACATGTTGCACAATCTTGGGAAAGAATGAAGTTGATGCTAAGAAATTGTCCTACTCATGGTTTAAATCTTTGGATGATCATACAAAAAAATTATGCGGGATTGAATTTTGTCTCTAGAAATCTTTTAGATTCCGCCGCGGGTGGTACTTTTATGGAAATTACTTTGGGTGAAGCTACTAAATTTCTAGATGATATCATGGCAAATTATTCACAATGGCATACTGAAAGAGCACCTACTAGTCAAAAAGTTAATTCGGTTGAAGAAATTAGTACTTTGAGTGATAAGGTTGATGCTTTGATGATATTGGTTGCTAGTAAAAATGCTCCTGTTGATCTTAATAATGTGCCTTTGTCTACCTTTATTGAGCAAAATAATTATTCCGTAGATGTGAACTTTGTCTCGCGAAACAATTTCAATAACAATGCTTATAGAGGTAATTTTAATCCTAGGCCTTTTCCTGGAAATTCCTCTAATAATTATGGTAATTCCTATAGTAATTCTTCTTACAATAATAATAGGAACACCTCTGATCTTGAGAGTAATAGTAAAGAATTTATCAATGCGCAAAAAGCTTTTAATACTATGATAGAAGAAAAGTTGAATAAGATTGATGATATGTCTAGAAGCATTGATAGAATTTCTCATGATGTTGAAAATCTCAAGTTGAAAGCTTTTGTTCCTAAGAATGATGAATCAATTAAAGCTTTATATATCTCTATGGATGAAAGTAAGAAAAGAGCCGCTATGCTTAGAGCTAAAAGAGAAATCTTAGAAAAGTTGTTTTCTAGTGATTGCCTTCATAAAAAAGATGAAGATCTTAAAGTGATTGGCGTTTCTTCTATTGATTCCTTGTTTAGTAATATTAAGATTGATGATAAAGGTACTGAAGTAGAGTCAACTTTAGCTAGAAGGCGTCCCAATAATTTGGAGGGTGAAAATCTTGATGAAAATTTTAATAAAAGTGGGTTTGAAGAGGTCAAAACTTTAACTAGTGATGTGCCCACTATTTTGGATTGCAAAGACTTTAATTATGATAGTTGATCTATGATTGAATGTATTTCTTTGCTGCAATCGATGTTGAATTCACCCCATGTTTATGAGCAAAATAAAGCTTTCACAAAACATATTGTTGATGCCATGATGAAATCTTTTGAAGAAAAGTTAGAGTTGGAGATTTCTATTCCTAGAAAATTACATGACGACTGGGAACCTACCATTAAGGTCAAGATTAAAAATTATGAGTGCTTTGCTTTATGTGATTTGGGTGCTAGTGTTTCCACGATTCCCAAATCTCTTTGTGATGTGCTTGGTCTTACCAATATTGAAGAATGTTCTCTTAATTTGCACTTGGAGGATTCTACTATTAAAAAGCCTTTGGGAAGAATTAATGATGTTCTTATTCTTGCAAATAGGAACTATGTGCCCACGGATTTTATTGTGCTTGATATTGATTGCAATCCGTCTTGTCCCATTATACTTGGTAGACCGTTTTTACGCACTATAGGTGCCGTGATTGATATGAAAAAAAGGTAATATTCGTTTTCAATTTCCCATGAGAAAGGGTATGGAACACTTACCTAGAACAAGAATTAAGCCACCATATGAATCAATCATGAGGGCATCCTATGGATCCAAAACCAAAGATGACAATACTTGAATCTATGTGTTATGCCTAGCTAGGGGCGTAAAACGATAGCGCTTGTTGGGAGGCAATCCAATGAATAAATAAATTTTTCCTTTTTCCTTTATGTTTTTGAGTGTTGACACAATTATGCCTCTGTTATGATTGTGTTTTTATGGTTTATTTAGTGTTTGTGCCAAGTAGAGCCTTTAAGATGATTCATAAGATGACTAGAAGCGATGCTGAATCTGAAACAGAAACTTTGCGTCCAGTATATGAATTTTCGTTTTTTTCTGGAACATGATCTTGAGCTGAAATTTTAACACAGTGTTTATATACAAATTCCTTACGTTTTCCTAATGTTTCAGAATATTTAGAGTTACATAAGTATGGTTAGAGTACAGATTACTACAGACTGTTCTGTTTAAGACAGATTCTGTTTTCGTTGCATTGTGTGCTTGTTTTGATGAATCTATGGGTTATATTGAAGGGTATGAGCCATGGTAAAGTTAAAATACAGTATTTATAATGCAATAATAAAATATGAATGGGTTTGCAACAGGACCTAAAGTAGTGATTTGCTTTATTATACTAACTGATCTCACGAAGATTTTGTTGAGTTTTGTGTGATTGAAGTTTTCAAGTTTTGGGTGAGATCACGATGGATGAAGGAATAATGGGTGAAAAGAGCCTAATCTTGGGGATGCTACTGCACCCCCAAGATATATCCAAAGAGAAACAAGCAACTAAGCTTGGGGATGCCCCCGAGTGGCATCCCCTCTTTCTGCTAACAACCGTCGGTATTTTAGTTGGAGCTATATTTTTATTCGTCACATATCATGAGTTTTTCTTGGAGCGTCTTGTATCTTTGCTTGCTTTGCTTGTTAGTTTGTCACTTGTATCCTTGCAGGACACACCTATTTGAGAGAGCCAAAATCAAGCTATGATTTGTTAGAATTCCTCTATGTGCTTCACTTAAATTTGTTTGAGCTTGTCAAAAAGCAATGGCAATATATGAAACTAGTCCCAAAGTGATAGATATCCAAGGAGGATATAATAAAAACTTCCATGAAGATCATTGGACAAATTAAACTTGATTCTTTGTAATAGTTTTGAAACATGGTGATAGTAATATGTGAGTCATGTTAGTGAGTAATTATGCTTTAGTAGGAATATTGGTGTTAACGTTTGTGATTCCCTATGCAGGCACGAAAGTCAATAGTTATGCAATGAAGTTACATCCCACTTATGGTGCATTATTCGGTGTTAGTTATACTCAATGCTCACTTATGTGAATTTTTGTTTCTTGGTTTGGTTTCTTCTCAATCTATTTGCTAGCCTCCATTTGTACTAAGTAGAAATACTACTTGTGCATCCAAAATCCTTAAACCAAGTTTTGCCTTATGAGTCCACCATACCTACCTATATGCGGTATTTCCATGCCGTTCCAAGAAAATTATATGTGCCATCTCTAAATTTTCAAAATAAATTTTATCTTTTGTGTGCTCGTACCGCTCATGAAACGCTAGGGAGTGTCAAATATTTTTCCATGCTAGATGTGTTGTTCTCAAGATGAGTGTTTATTCACTTGTCATTGCAGGAGAGTGCGGCGGTAATAGGGATGCCCATTCCCGAAATGAAAAAGAAAAAAAATTACTTTATGTTGTCAAATAATAAATTCCTTGGAAAGTGTTGGTATGGAAGGCAACCGTGGATACGGCCCGCCATGGAAAGTGAAAGTTTGGTGGAAAAAGGAATAAACTTTATTTTTTGTTTGGGAACCGCCTATGATATATCTAGCATGGAAAGTATTGTGAGCTACTTTGTCGTTTTCGTCGACAGGAAAGGCATGCCACCCAAAATATTTTTCTCTCTCAATTTAAACCTTGAGCTCTGGCACCTCTACAAATCCCTACTTCCCTCTGCGAAGGGCCTATCTATTTACTTTATGCAATTTTTATTTTTACTTTGAGTCTCTATCTTGTCTTAAAGCACCAACTAGGGGCACTATGATCGTACATGAGCATTGGGCATAGCTAATATTTGAGTGTGTTTCATGAATGGATCAATGATTGAGCATGATGGGCTAGGGATAACTTTCTTTAGTGTTGATATTTTCAAAGACATGGTTGCTTGTTGACATGCTTGAGTATTGAAGTCATTATGTTAAAACTAGACTGTTGCTTTGAATCATTTACAAGTCCAAATGTCCATGCTATACAAAAGAAAAGAATATGAGATGAACATGTTAGGCAGCATTCAACATCAAAAATTCTGTTTTTATCATTTACATACTCGAGGACGAGTAGGAATTAAGCTTAGGGATGCTGATACGTCTCCAACGTATCTATAATTTTTGCTTGTTCCATGCTGTTATATTATCATTCTTGGATGTTTTACAATCATTTTATAACAACTTTATATAATTTTTGGGGACTAACCTATTGACATAGTGCCAAAGTGCTAGTTGCTATTTTTGCTTGTTTTTTACTTCGCAGAACATCAATACAAAACGGAGGCCAATCACGACGAAAAATTTTGTAGATTTTTCTGGACCAGAAGACACCCAGTGGGCCAAAGAAGAGCCAGGAAGGTGGGATGTGGAGAGCACAACCCACCAGGGCACGCCAGGGAGCCCCCGGCATGCCCTGATGGGTTGTGCCCTCCACGGGGCCCCTCTACACCGCCTCTGATACCTATAAATTACCAAATATTCCAAAAACGCTAGGGGAGTCGACGAAACACAATTCCAGCCGCCGCAAGTTCCAGAACCTCGAGATCCAATCTAAACACCATCACGGAGGGGTTCATCTTCTTCATAGGTGCCTCTCTGATGATGCGTGAGTAGTCCACCATAGACCTACGGGTCCGTAGGCAATAGCTAGATGGCTTCCTCTCTCTCTCTCTCTTATGATTCTCAATACAATGGTCTCTTGGGGATCTATTTGATGTAAACTCTTGCGGTGTGTTTATTGGGATCCGATGAATTTTGAGTTCATGATCAGTTTCTATCCATGAATATTATTTGAGTCTTCTTTGATCTCTTCTATGCATGATTACTTATAGCCTCGTATTTCTTCTTCGAATCTTTGGTTTAGTTAGGCCGACTAGATCGATTTTTCTGGCCATGGGAAGAGGTGTTTTGTGATGGGTTCGATCTTGTGGTGTCCTTTCCCAGTGACAGAAGGGGCAGCAAGGCACGCATGTATCATTGCCATTAAGGATAACAAGATGGGGTCTATTCCTACATGAATAGATCTTTTCTACATCATGTCATCGTTCTTATTGCATTAATCTGTTTTTCCATGAACTTAATACACTAGATGCATGCTGGATAGCGATCGATGTGTGGAGTAATAGTGGTAGATGCAGGCAGGAGTCGGTCTACTTATCTTGGACATGATGCCTATATAACGATCATCGCCTTGGATATCATCATGATTATTTGATCTTCTATCAATTGCCTAACAGTAATTTGTTCACCCACCGTGTGCTATACTCATGAGGGAAGCCACTAGTGAACCCTACAGCCCCCGGGTCTACTTTTCCAACATATTGCTTTCCGATCTATCTTTTTGCCTCTTTGTTTTCAGATCTACAAAACCAAAAACCCAAAAACATATTGCTGCATATTTTATTTACTCTTTTTATTTTGTGTTCTTGAGAGATCTATCTCTCCTATCTATCACTACCTAATCTATCTTTTTACCGTAGACAGATTGACAACCTCTCTTTCGCGTCGGGTTGCAAATATTTGTTGTTTGTGTGCAGGTGCTTCTTATTGGGTGGTAGTGATCCTCCTACTGGTTTGATAACCTTGGTTTCATAACTGAGGGAAATTCTTACCCTTGCTGTGCTGCATCATCCCTTCCTCTTTGGGGAAATACCGACGCAGTTTCAAGCTACGTCAAATCCCCTGGAGCTCAATTCCCCGGAAACAGGAGGCACCAAGTACAAAATTCCATCACATCGGTATCATAGAGGCTCCAAAATACCCGCGTGATCCTAAAAAATTTTGAGTGAGAAGAGGGGTAGAATTAAAATTCCTATGTCAAGATTCCTCACGAGAACATAGAAGAGGAGTAAAAAGAATCCTACTCTCCGATATATAACTAGACTCAAAATAGTTTTTCACTAGACTCGACTCGGCCAAGTTCGATCAATCAAGAGTGCTCCTAGGTCGATACAGGCTCTAATACATACTTGTAACGCCCAAGATGCGATCCTATCCTTATTTTGGCTTGAGGGCCTTGACAGGGATAGAAGCGCATCTTGTCGTTTTGCAAGAATGGATATCATTACAAGTACATGTAAAGAGGAGATGAGTATATGGAATTGGCTTACCCTCGCCACAAGATAAATCAAGATCACATCAATACAACAATATATACAATCATCATACAGATGAGCAGGGTCCGACTACGGACGAAATGAAACGATAAAATGACATCCATCCTTGCTATCCCAGGTTGCCGTCCTGGAACCCATCCCAGATCGATGATGAAGAATAAGAAGAAGAAGAAGAAGAACTCCAAATCAAACAAGCATCGCGCTCACGTCAAAGCATCGCATTACCTATACCTGCAACTGTTGTAGTAATCTGTGAGCCACAGGGACTCGGCAATCTCATTTCCAAGGGTATCAAGACTAGCAAAGCTTAATGGGTGAGATGTGGTTAAGTGGTGAGGCTGCAACAAGCACTAAGCATTTATTTGAGTGGCTAACTTACGAGTACAAGAATAGGGGGGAGATCGTCGCATAAACGGACGTGAACTAGTAATGATCACTAAGTGATCCTGAACACCTACTTACGAGTCAAACATAACCCCACCGTGTTCTCTCTCGGTTCGGAAATCATGAGAAGAGACAGTCACGGTTACGCACACAGTTGGTGTATTTTATTTGAGTTTAATTTAAGTTTTCTATGATCGGATGTTAAACAAATTTCCAAGTTGCCACATAACCGCGGGCACGGCTTCTCGAAAAGATTTAACCCTATAGGGGTCCTCCAACTCATCCATCACAAACTAACCACAAGCTGCATTGGAACTCCTCAATCGCGGGATGACCCATAGTATTTGCAGAATTCCGATGGAAAATCTCAACCTCGATATAGCCCAAAGTGTCCTCGAAATCCCGCGCACAAAACATTCGAGAAACGTATAACAAATCCAGCAAGGCCGCCCGGCGTGTCGACGATCCCGATAGGAGCCGCGTATCTCGTTCTCAAGACACGACGGATTGTCCAAACTTCCGGTAGGCCAATCACAGAGTTGCCCCTGGCGGCCATCGGCAGTTGGCAGGTTGGACCAACACTCATGAGGAGCACTGGCCTGGGTTGTTGATTAAAGATCCTCGGGTTAATTATTCCCTATGCAGGTTTATTAGTTATGAGGCAAATGTAGTACCCATGTTGGGCCTTGCCAGAAGAATTTTATCCCAAAACGAAAATCAAGGGGGTCCCCATAACAACCCCGAGCATGTTAGGAGCGCTCAATTTGGAACATAATACCGGTACACAAGTAACTAGGGTGGCAAAAGTGGAACAAAACACCAAGCAAAAGGCCAAGCCTTCCACCTTTTTCCAGGTATATATGTGCATTAAATTAAATAGCAATAATATTGTGATATCTCAAAATATCCATGTTGGCACATGGAAACAATGGCACCTGCTACTAGCAACGCTATAAGAAGGGCTGAGCAAGCGGTAACATAGCCAAACAATGGTTTGCTGGGATGTGCAGGGGTTAGAGGCTTTTCATGGCATTTTGGGAGGGTTGACAAACAGTGGTAGGTAGCGAGACATATCGATCGAAACGAGACAACTAGCATGGCAATGATAGTAATGGTATCCAAGGAAATGATCATCTTGCCTGAGATCCCGCGTGGAAGAAGATCGAGTCCATGAAGAAGACGAACCAACGTAGTCGAACGAATCCTCACACTCCGAACGCTTTCGCAACTCTATCGGGAAGAAGCAATCCGGAAACAACAATCAACACATGATAAACACCACAACATATGCATGACATGATGTGCAAATGAATATGATGCATGTCCATACGAGTATGCTAGGCATGACAAAACACAACAATCAAATACTACACATTAAGTGAAGTTCAATATGCAACGAGTTTCATTTTGACGAAACTCCACATTTGAATTACTTAGTTCACTCCCGTTTAGGTACGCAACAATATTAAATGTTGTTAAACATGGCAAGAGGTGAAGCATAATCAAACTACACTATCTAGGCATCTTAAATGAGGTCGGAAACAACTTATAGTATTTCCAAAACGACCCCATGAGTTAATTTGGAAATTGAACAAGATCGGAACTAATCATGTTTTATATTTATTAAACAAGGAAACAAAATGCACCATGTGATTCTACTCGTCATTCTAGTCGAAATGCATATATGGAACATTTAAAACGGAGCTACGGTCTAGAAGATATGACCAACACAAGACGAATATGACATGAATGCAAAATGCACGCAATCAATAACCATAAACATGTCAAATCATGGATGCAACAAGATATTATGAAACTACATGAGATTCTAAGCAAGTTTCATGTGCAACATGTTCAAAACGGAGCTACGGTTCAACAATAACAAGCAAGGCAAGTCTTACTTAAAATCTGCCCAAAACAGCGACATGGCAAATTGCACACATGAAAACAACAAGCAACAAGATTCTAAAATGCACAAACTAAGCATGGGGCAGTAGCATATAACACACACTTCATTTCATCTTCCCATATCATACTCAAAAGAGTCATGGATCACATGGTAGGAAGCTCACAACATGGCAATAAAATATAACAGATTAGGACTTAGTAAAAATAACAGTTTTTAACAGAGCAGTTTTATCACGAAGGCATATTGGCAGCAGTAAAACTATATGCTACAGGTCATATATTGGCATGAAACTTAACAGAATGGTAGAGGACATGATGCACTACAATTCATTCCATTATGGCATCAAATAATGCACAGATTCATGGCAACCATCAACACAACATGGAATTCCGAAATAACCAGATTCTCAGACTTGGTGAAAATTAGACTAGACATGAGCAGCAGTTTTTAACAGATTGGCATGTTGGACAACAGAATTAATTATGATGCAAAACCTTTTCATGCAAACTATTGGCACAACATGATAGAGCATAACATGATTTACAATACATCCCATTGTGGCAACACCAAAAGAGCTATAGATCACTAGCAAACCACATGGCAAGACAGCAATAAAATAACACAGTTTTCACACTTAGAAATATTTAGCATCTCAAAACAGCAACATATTTTTATGGCAAGTTAGGAACAAGAAAATAACACCTAAACATGGATTTCTATAGGAACCAAAAATACCAGGGCCTAGCACACATGTCCAAGGGCATATCTCATGTTCAAAATTATTTCATATCATGCATGGATTAATTCACGCAAAATAAACAAAAGGGCATCGTAGCAAAATAACATGCACACAAAAATTGCTCAAATGACAAAACTAATTGCACAGATAAATTCTATGGATTTTTCTACCCCAAAATCATATATAATATGTGGGTTTTTACTATAAAACAAAGGACACAACATTTATGCGAGATTAGGACATAAACCATTTTAGCAAGTTATTTATGCAAATTAAATGCAAACATCATAGCAAACATTTTTGTCATGCGTGAAAATGCGATGTAATTAAACTACAAATTTTTCATATATGGTTTGATTAATTCTGATGCATGGTTAAATAATTATGTGCAATGCAAAATCATGACATTTATGCGAATTCCAAGAAAACAACATGTTAACCATTTTAAACATGGATGAAATTGGGATATTGCGAATCTACACGAAATTCTACACGTTTTACATATATAAAGTTATTACATGCGATGCACGGTTAATTAATTATTAGCATTTTAAAATGATGCATTTTTGTAATTATAAATTGTCCTGATAATATGACAAAATCGCAGAACCTAAAAAAACTACACGGGCCGAAACTAGAAACTGGGCTGAAACAGAATATAGGCGTCATATGCAAAACGTCGCCCTGGGCGCGCAATAGAGGGGAGCAGGACCTGGCTCAGCATGGGCTTGACTGAGCTGGGCCGGCTCGGGGCCGAAGTGGGCGCCCACGGGGCCCATGCGGGGGGAGGCGGTCGGTCAACGGGGGCCTCCTCCCGACCCCGATTATAACAAGGCCAGGGGCGGCCATGGCGGCGGACATCGGGCTCCGGCGGCGGGGCTGCGAGGCTCGGGGCAGCCGGGGATGGGACTGCGGCGGCGGGGCGAGCACCGGCGACAGATTGGGGCCGGGGGGACCTCGGGCGGCGCGGACAGCGACCTGCACCTTTCGGGCGTCCATGGCGGGGGCGGAGCTCCTGCTGGAGGTCGCTGGTAGCGGCCGGAGCTCCTGGAGGCGGCGGGTCGGCGAGACGCTGAGGCGAAGGCCGGCGTAGGGGTTGGATGCGGGGCCAAGCGGAGGCGAGCTCCTACTCGGCTGGAACACTGGCGCAAGGGCTGCGGGGCGGCGGTTGCGCGCGGCGTACGGGCGGCGGGGCGGGCCGGATCTGGGCCTGGCGGGCCCGCGTGGTGGAGGAGGGAGATGGTGGCGGCTGTGGATTGGGGGGAGGCTGGCGGCGGCGCGGTTTTTTATGCGAGGCTAGGCTAGCCATTTTAGGCAGGGTAGGAGGTGTTTAAATAGGAAAGGGGGGCTAGGTTTAGGGGCTTTTGCCCGTTTTTGACCGTTCGATCTCGATCGGATGGTCCGGAAGCGGAGGGGGCTAGCTGGGCTATGGTGGGCTGTGTAGAGGGGGTTGGGTCAAGAAGAGAGGGAGGTTTGCGGCCCGGCACAGAGTTTTAAAACACAGAAACGTCCGATAAATAAACCGATGACGGTGCCGCTACAGTCAACCGTTGGGGTATCAAACGACCTCCGATTGCGACGAAATTTGGTAGGCGGTCTACCTACAATAAAACAAGACCGCACGCCAACTGTCGACCCAATCCGAGAATATTTATACCCACTTTAAAAAAACAATATTTCATCGATGCCGCGGGCGCGTGCGTTTGTGGTTGGTCTCAAAACGGTCAACGACGAGAACGGAGAGAACCGACAACTACGAACGGATGCAAGTTTAGAAAAAATGATGGCAACTGTCGGCGTTCTGCGAACGGGGGTACCCAGACCTGCCTGCGGCCCAGGGCATGGCCCACCTCGTCAGCCAAGCACGGCCTGGCGCGACTTCACTCAAGAGAAGGTCCTCGCGAGGATCCCAGGCTCGCGAGGAAGAACAGCGCCAAGATCAGCAGGGGGTGGGCCTCCTCAGGCCCCCTCCGGAGCAGCGGATATCTCTATGCAGAACCCGGCCTCAGGAGTCAAGGATGACGCAAGGAAGGACAGGCGGGCGCCAGCGCGCCAGGCGGTGCAGTTTCCCCTTTGGTGCAAAGGGAGCGGGGACGTACGCGGGTTCCCAAAGCGCCTCCCAAAGGTTTCCATTCTGGTGCAACAAGACCACGACCACGAGCCCCGCAGGGCGGATGTCATCGCCGAGCCCACCTCTGCATCATCTTCAGCTACTTTGCAGGTGAAGACCACCTTTGGACAGGGCGGGAATGTACTCCTGTCCCCCTTCAAATTTGGCCGTTGTGGGATCCCTTCCCGCCATTGCGATAAGGGAAGAGGACCCGGGCCACTGCTATATATAGAGGCTAGGCTGCACCGTAGAGAGGGACTCCACCACAAGGCTAGCAGAAGGCCAAGAACACCACTCAAGCGC
Source organism: Elymus sibiricus (assembly GCA_039707655.1). Taxonomy (NCBI): domain Eukaryota; kingdom Viridiplantae; phylum Streptophyta; class Magnoliopsida; order Poales; family Poaceae; genus Elymus; species Elymus sibiricus. The sequence continues at coordinate 209,397,626 of CM077665.1, read as the reverse complement.
CCTCACGAGGCTCCTCACCACTATACTAGTTCATCCACCACACCTCCCCGAGAGGCAATCCACCAAAGCAGGAGTAGGGTATTACGCTTCGCAGCGGCCCGAACCTGGGTAAACCACCGTGTTCATCTTCTTCCTCGTCATCGTGCGAGTTCATTGTAGTAACCATCGAGTAGCGAGCTAAGTAGGGCGAAGCTGCAGGGGATCTTCGCACATGCCCGTGTGTTCGAACCTTGAGGGTTTTGCGAAGCCCGAAATCAGACATTTGGCGCGCCAGGTAGGGGGCGTCGAAGCTTCCCTACTCGCGGCGACAGTCGAGCCCTGGTTCGGCAACCCCCTGGCGGACGAGATCCCCGACGCCGACCGGCCCTTGGCACGCGGTGGCGCCGGGACGCGCGGGGCCGGCCCCGCGGTCGCCTGCATCCTTGGCGGGTCGTAGGCACCCTCCTCCAACCGCCAGGTCAAGCAGTTCCTCCGCTGCATAGGAGCGGTTCGGCCGTGGCCCGAACCCTCGCTGCCCCATACGTGGCTGGAGACCGACATCACCTTCGGCCCCGATGACCACCCCAAGACGACGACAGCCGCCGGAACGTTCCCCATGTTGTGCACGCCAACCATAAGCGGTGTGGCCGTCTCCAGGACCCTCATAGACGGTGGCGTCGGCCTCAACGTCATCTCCGTGGAGGCCTTCGATGCGCTGCAGCTACCCCATGACCAACTCGTGCCTTCAAGGCCCTTCTCTGGGGTGGTCGGGGGGTCCATCGTCCCCGTGGGGCGGGTACGCCTCCCCTTCACCTTCGGCACCCGCTCCAACTTCCACACCGACCAGGTCGACTTCGACGTCGCCCACATCCACCTCCCATACAACGCGATACCTGGCTACCCCGTCCTCGCCCAGTTCATGGCGGCAATGCACCCGGGCTACAACGTCGTCAAGATGCCCGGGAGCAGCGGCATCCTCACCGTCGTGGGGAATGTCAAGGACGCGTCCCACGCGCTCAAGCTCACCTACAAAGCGGCGGCCGCGGCGCGCCCCAGTGACGGGGACGCCACGCAGGCCACGAAGGACTCCGGGGGTGTCCTCGACATCGCACCGGTAAAGAAGAGGCAGCTGTTCTCCCAGAGTCGGGCGGAGACGAAGCAGGTGCATGTGGACGAAAGAAACCCTGGCCCTACCTTCACCATTGGCGCCGACTTGCCCCAGGATCAAGAGGAGGCGTTGGTGGCCTTCCTCCGTGCGAACAAGGACGCATTCGCGTGGAGCGCCTCCGACCTGGTGGGGGTCCCGAGGGACATGATCGAGCACCACCTCATGGTGTGACCGAACGCACGTCCAGTGAGGAAAAAGGCAAGGAGGCAAGCTCAGGAGAAGCAGGCGTTCATCGCCCAGGAGGTCGGCAAGCTGAAGGAGGTCGGGGTCATCCGGGAGGTGCGTTACCCGGAGTGGCCTGCCAACCCGGTGGTCGTCCCGAAGAAGTGCGGGAAGGAGTGTATGTGCATCGACTTCACGAGCCTCAACAAAGCCTGCCCCCAAGACCCATTCCCGCTGCCGCGCATCGATTAGATCGTGGACTCCACCGCGGAGTGCGACCTCCTATGCTTCCTGGACGCTTTCTCGGGCTACCATCAGATCAAAATGGCGGTGGAGGACGTCGAGAAAACGTCCTTCCTCACCTCGAGCGGGGTGTTTTGCTACATGTGCATGCCCTTCGGGCTGCGGAACGCCGGGGCGACCTTCCAGCGGCTGATGCACATCGCCTTGGGGCCGCAGCTCGGGAGGAACGCAGAAGCTTACGTCGACGACATCGTGGTCAAGTCCAGGGCGGCCAACACCCTCATCGAGGACTTGGAGGAGACATTCGCCAGCCTGAGGGAGGTGAACCTGAAGCTCAACCCTGAGAAGTGCGTCTTCGGGGTCCCCTCGGGCAAGCTTCTCGGTTTCCTAGTGTCGCACCGGGGAATGGAGGCGAACCCGGAGAAGGTCAAGATCACATGCAAGATGAGTGCGCCCCAGACCCTCAAGGAAATGCAGAAATTGGCGGGTTGCGTGACCTCCTTGGGGCACTTCATCTCCAAACTCGGCGAATAGGCCCTGCCATTCTTCAAGATCATGGAAAGGAAGGGCCCCTTCGAATGGACCCCGGAGGCGGACGCAGCCTTCCAGGAACTCAAGCAGTACCTCACGAGCCCGCCGGTGATGGTGGCGCCTCGCCCTCGGGAGCCCCTGCTGCTATACCTGGCTGCCACTGTCGGCGTTCTGGGAACGGGGGTACCCAGACCTGCCTGCCTGCGGCCCAGGGCATGGCCCACTTCATCAACCAAACACAACCAGGCGTGGCCCCACTCAAGACAAGGCCCTCGCAGGGGCCCTAGGCTCGCGAGGAGGAGCAACGTCAAGACCGGCAAGGGATGGGCCTCCCCAGGCCCCCTCCAGAGCGGCGGAGATCTCTATGCAAGGCCCGGCCTCAGGAGTCAAAGGTGACGCAAGGAAGGACAGGCGGGCGCCAGCGCGCCAGATGGCGCAGTTTCCCCTTTGGTGCAAAGGGGGCAAGGGCGTACGCGGGTTCCCAAAGCACCCCCCAAAGGTTTCCATTCCGGTGCAACAAGACCACAACCACCAGCCCCGCAGGGCGGATGTCATCGCTGAGCCCATCCCTGTGCCGTCGACAGCTACTTTGCAGGCGAAGACCGCCTTTGGGCAGGGCGGGCACGTACCCCTGTCCCCCTTCAAAATTGGCCGTTGTGGGATCCCTTCCCGCCATTGCGATAAGGGAAGAGGACCCGAGCCACCGCTATATATAGAGGGTAGGCTACACCGTAGAGAGGGGGCCGAATCCATTCCACCACTCATCCATCACCAAGCCACAGAGGGCCTCGAACACCTCAGGGGAGCCCTCATGAGGCCCTGAAACACTGTACTTGTTCATCCACCCCACCTCCTCGAGAGGCAATCCACCAAAGCAGGAGTAGGGTATTACGCTTCGCAGCGGACCGAACCTGGGTAAACTGTCGTGTTCATCTTCTCCCTCGTCATCGTGCGAGTTCGTTGCTGTGTTCATCGAGTAGCGAACTAGGTTGGACGAGGCTGCTGGGGATCTTCACACACGCCCCTGTGTTCGAATCTTAAGGGTTTTGCGGAGCCCGAAATCCGACATTTGGCGCGCCAGGTAGGGGGCGTGTCAGAATCTTCCTCAGGCCTCGCCTTGCCTTCGTTCGTTGCACTCATGCCAAAAGGACATCGAGCCCGTGCGGAGCGGCGGGCCACCCGCGTGGCACGGCCGGCGCCGGCGAACCGTGGCGCCCCGCGGCGTTCTGCCACCCCGTCGGCGGGCGCCGTCACCGACCGGACTCCCAACGGACGTTGGGGGCTGTCGCCTTCACCAACCGCACGGCACGCCCCCGTCGCCCCGGCCCTCCCCCGCGCTCGGGCCGCGCCGCCACCCTTCCGAGTCTGCCAAGACCCAACACACAGACACATCGCGCTCCTTGTAGCGCACGAGCTACAACGCCAACAGGCCTCCCGCGACCGCCGCACCGACGAGGCCAGGCGCGCCCCTGGGTGCGACACCGCCGCCAATGAAACCCAGGTGCGCCTCAGCGGGGCTCGCGCCCGTGGATTGCACGGCCGGAGGACACGGCGCCTGGACCACACGGGCGCGCTTGGGACGTCCATGGCGGTCCGTGCTAATCGGGGACCTGGCTCGAGCCGCCGGGGTCGCAGGTACCGGTCGCACGAGAGGGGCGCCGCCTCATGCCTCCCGGCACGCTCGGCGGAACCAGAGAGGAGGACTGGAGGCTCAACTACGCCGATGGCCCGGGGCTCATGCAACTCAACAACAACCATGTTGCTGCGTGCCCGGGCCACGAAGGGAGCAGTGCCGGCTACCACGGCGACAGGAGGTGCGCACGCGACTTCGCGAGCAGCCCCCGCGCGGACAGGTATGTGCAACCTCGCGGGGGCGGCTTGCGGGGCTGGCCTCGCGAGGGTGCCCGGCGCGGAGACCCTCGCGAGGCACGCCCGCTGGTAGGGAGCTGCCTTGAGCAGGCGTCTGGGTCTGGGGACCGGGGGTCACTTGCCTGGGAACGGAGGGTAGAACATGCGCCCTCATACCCGGGCCGGGAGGCCCCAGCTTGGGGACGGAGGGTGGAACACACGCCCATGTCCCTAGGCCAGACGATCCCAACCTGGAGGCGAAGGGTGGAACATGCGCCCTTGTCTCCGGGGTGCGCGACGCTCGCTTGGAGACGGAGGGTGGAACATACGCCCATGTCTCCGGGCGGGGTTTCGTTCGATCACCAGCGGGCGATCATGTACTCGCCCATGTCCCCAGGCCCGGCTCGCCCGACCTGGGGGCAGGGCCCCGAGTACCAGCACGGGAACCCCGAGGATCCCAGCGAGGCGCGCTGGGACACCGCCCGGGGAACCCGGGGCCTACTTTTGGGGCGGGCTTTCCAGTCAGAGAGTGCAAGGGGCTCCCCCTACGCTCGAGGGCCCGCCTAGAACAGACCCCACTTCGCCGCGACGAGCCCGGGGGCTGGGAGCGGGCTTCACGCCCATGAGGCATGGAGCTCCCTATACACCCTCGGGACCTACACCGACCCGTGACAATCTCACGTAATAATGAGCGGGCTGTATACGACCGGAGCCCCCCGAGGACGCGGAGGGGTTCCTCCCACGCATCGTGGCAGCCATAGCTCCGCGCTGGCGGAGAAGTCAACACTGCCCACCAATGGCTATGCCCATGCAACATGGATGCCCTAAGCTCAGCGCTGGGGGAAGACGAAGATGAAGACTACCCTAAAAAGCCGGACGCGGCCGTTTTTTCGCTCTTTTTTGTATTCCAAGTTGCAACCTTCGATGGACCTTTTTGTGCTTGAACCTGCCGGAAGTTCGAGGATTTCATGACTTTATGTTTTAAAAGAAAAAGAAGGGCGGGGTCTTTTTTCCACTTTGTTCTCTCATTTTACCGATCTTGAGTTCTTTCTTTCCGGATTGGCATTTTGCAAGGAGCCGAGTGCTCCGGCCCTCCCCGAGGCTCCTCGGGGCTAGATAACGAGGCCTTGACACCTCAGGGGCGCGAGTCTCTTAGCCGTCGACCCCCGCTCGGGGGCTCCGACCGCAGCACGACACCACAGCATGGAGTCTCGGGAGGCCCCAGGGCCTCCTGAGGCGGCACCCGGAGGAACGGAATGGGGGATCGTTCGAGCGTCAAAGGGGGCTCCTGAGCAGCACGCCTCAGGAGCCTTACCGGTCATATAGCCAGTCGCCCCCTTGATGTCGTCCTTGGTGATCCGGTCAGCATCAAGGGTGGCGGGGCCTGACCCCGTAGCTGCGTCCTTGGTTATCCGGTCGTACGCAACGGCGGTCGGGAAATGTGCGGGACTGGGACCTGTCGACGTAGAGTGGTTTGAGCGTCAAAGGGGGCTCCTGAGCAGCACGCCTCAGGAGCCTTACCGGTCATATAGCCACTCGCCCCCTTGATGTCGTCCTTGGTGATCCGGTCCGCATCAAGGGTGGCGGGGCCTGACCCCGTAGCTATGTCCTTGGTTATCCGGTCGTACGCAACGATGGTCGGGAAATGTGCGGGACTAGGGCCTGCAGACGCAGAGTGACGAAAGGGCCCCCAAACCATCCTACAAGCAAGGAGAAAGCGTCCCAGACGGAGCCACAGGCTATCCGGGCAGCCCGGTCACGCCACGCGGCACGAGCAAGATCGTCATCGCCCCACAAGCGCGACAACCGGATCGGCAGCAACCCCGGATCAAGGGAAGCGCGGCGCTGCACACCTCGTCATCGGGGAACACATTTAAGGGTATTTCCGAAATACATAAAAGTTGCCACTAGGCCACATGCATAACCCTGTCAGGAGCACAAGAAGGCGGCTCAAGGGGGCACGCCGTCGCCGAAACTCTTGTCACCGCCACCCGGCGACGGCCACGCGCGTCCCGGCTCAGGCACGGCCCTCCGCTTCGTCAGAAGAAAGCTTCGTCACCAGGTCGTCCACATGGTTCTTGACCCGGTCGGCGAGGGCAGCGCGAGCCACCTCAGGCACGGGACCAAGCACCACCTCGAAATCGAAGTGCGGGTCGAGACGAAGGAGGTGGCTGAAGATGTTTGAGGCCGCCCGCTCGAGGAGGTGTAACGACCCTTCTCCTCCACAAGCACGTGGATCTTCTCCGTGCCTTCCTCGAGGCACTCCACGACCCTAGAAAAGAAACCCAGGTACCCGGCATCGTCTGGAACCAAGGGACTCGAGACGCTCGCACCACAGATGTCGCTCAAGGCCCGGGTAGCCCTCCCCTCAAGGGACCGGAACATCTGGGAGCGCGCATGCTGGAGGCCGCGAGCTCGGGCCGCCTCATCCGAAGCCCTTTCGGCTAGGGAAGCAGCGCCCTTCACTTGTTTGTATAAAAAGGCCAGATGGGCCTCGGCAGCAGCCTGGGCATCCATCACGGCTCGCCGGCGCCCCTCCTCCTGGTTTAACCTTTTCTTGAGGGCATCAACCTCGCCTTTCAGGTGGTCGCGACGCTGGCAGAAACGGGACTCCTAGAGCTTCAACTTCGCGCGATAGTCCTGGAGAAGGGAACGCCAAGCCTCTGCCACCCTGTTGTCGATCTCCTCTTGGAACCTCGCCTCGCGGGAGGCAAGGGACTCCTCGGCAAGCGACGCCTGGCGTTCCCTCACTTCCAGCCTCTCCTGCTCCAGGCTCTGCTCCAGCGCCTCCAACACCAACGAGTCGACAGGCGCACGGGGGCTCGCGCTGGCAGAGAGAAGCTCGGTTGACGGGCCCTCAAGTGTGGCCCTCCGCATCTGGATCTGCTTTTCGAGGTCAGCGTTGAAGGCCTGAAGCTCCCTGAGGCGTTCCTCAGAGGCCTTGCGCCGATAGTTGGCCTCCTGAGCCTCGGCAAGGGCGCGTTCGCGGGCCTCCACCGCCGCGGCAAGGGACTCCTCGGCCTTTGTGCGGGCGCGTTCGCGCTGAAGGCGGCCGAAGTTCATGGCAACCTCAAGCTGGTGCCATCCCTGCGCGAGGCGCTGGCGCTCCACCTCCAAGCGGGCATCATTGTTGGCGAGCCCCACCCCCAGGCGCCTTAGCGCGTCCGCCGCGGTGTGGAGCAAACCCCACGGCGCGGCGCTCCGGTCGTCAGCGGGCTCGAGGGGCCAACCAGAACTCCCACCTTCCCCAGGGCGAACGGGGGAGGTGCGCGAGGAGCCTCCCAGCCCAAACGTGTGCTCAGGGGCTGGGGGCTCCCAAACAGGCACTCCGGAAGGACGCACCCCCTGGGGCCCCACGTCACCGAGCAAGGGGGGCCCGGGGACGCCGCGCGGCGCGACCCCAGAGAAGGCCACTGGCGAGGGAAGCGGCCCCATTCTGGGGAGCTGGAGGCAGCGGGCGAAGAAGACCGCAAGGGGCTCGCGCCCGAGGCCACAAGACGGCCGAACAGGCCCGGGTATGAGCGCCCTGGTGGGCCAGGCCCCACGGACTGCAGAAGAGGAGACCGCGAGGAGCTCGGCGGCTGCGGGCGCGGGCGGCGCCGACCCGTCTTTACCGTCGCCGGTAGGGAGCCTGCGAAACAGAAGCTCAGGAGAAAGGCGCCGAAGAAGGAGGGCGAAGGCACTTACTCATCTACGGCGATCCACTTCCTCTTCACCGGCACCCCTGGGCGCTTTCCTCTTCTGGTCGGCGCAGGGGCCCAGGGACGATGAACCGACGACCGGCGATGGATACTCAGCGACGGAGACGGCAACCTTCACCATCGGCTGGGCGTCGCCCACGACCTCGGCCCGGCCCGAGGCGGGGGCCGGAGAAACGGGCGGCGAAGGGCGCCCCACCCCGGCCACGGGGAGGGCGGCGTCCCCGGAATTCTCGGAGGTCGGGGCCCCCGAGAAAGAGGCATCCTGAGGGCGCGCCTCCTCCGGAGGGAGGAACCCCCACTCGTCGGAGCGCGGCATCTTCGCGACGAGAGCTTCCCGGTCCTTGTAGTTGTACCAGGGGAGGCCGTCCCGGGGAAGCTCGTCAGGTTCACCACCAGTCAGGTGGCGGAGAAGCTCGCGCAGGACGTCGGGGGAAACAGGCGGGACCTGGATCCTCATTGGGTCACGGGGACCCGCGAAGGCCCGCATCGGATGGGAGTGGCGCTGAAGGGGAGCAATTCGTCAGCGTGTGAACTCCCGCACCACCATCGCCATAGTCACGCCCGCCTGCTTCAGCCTCGCCAGCCTGGCTAGGACCCGTGCGAGCCCCGGATCGGCAAGCTCCTCGTGGCTCCACCCACGATTCGGCACTGCGGGGGCCAGCGGGAGTTGGAACAAGGTTTCGGCCCCGGCGACGTTGACATACACCCATTGTCGCCGAAACCCTTCAGCTTCCGGGGAGAGTCCGGCGTCGAGGGCCCCCTGGGCTGATGAGTCTGCCGTCCTCAAGGACACACACCCGGAACACTGTTCCCCGAAGCCAACTCAACGGAGAAGAAGTGGCGTAACAAGGCCACGGAGGGGAAGACACCAACAAAGGCCTCACACAGGAATGCGAAGGCCGAAAGGAGGATGAGGGATCCAGGGTCAAGGTGAAGCACGTGGATCTGGTAATGCGAGAGCACAGCGGAGAGGAAGCTTGAGAATGGCGGCAGCACGCCCGACAGAAGGGCAGGGATATGAAGGGGGACAGCGGTGGCCACCAGCTCACCCCGAGGCTGCGAACCTGGCCAGATCTTGGTGGCCCCCCACTCATTGGAGTCGGCGGCGACCACCAGCTGAACCTTCTCCAACCCCTCCAAGTTCACCACCGACGACTGGCCCAGCGCGGGCTTAGGCGCCGATGCGGTCGTCGGTCTCCTCAAGCCTTCGCCTTCCCCCTTCTTCGGAGACATGGCAAAAAGGGGGCGGAAGCAACGCGGTGCGCGCACGGAGACTCGACGGAGGGGGAGAGAGCCGCGCAGGGAGGGAGAACAGACGGCGGAATCGACGGGAGATGAAGGCGGCCTGGTGGCGTATGCCGAATGACTCGACAAACCTGGCAATGGTCGGTCCGGTGCGGAGGAGAAGGGGCGACAGTTCCTCGGACTGCCGCATATGAAGCCTGGCCCGCAGGCGTCAGGAGCCCGCGGCGCTTCGGGCCGACCACAAGGCTTCGCCCGTAAGCCAGCTCGAGCGCGCCTTGTGCCCGAGGGCTATTGTTGATGTTCTGGGAACGGGGGTACCCAGACCTGCCTGCCTGCGGCCCAGGGCATGGCCCACTTCATCAACCAAACACAACCAGGCGTGGCCCCACTCAAGACAAGGCCCTCGCGGGGGCCCTAGGCTCGCGAGGAGGAGCTGCGTCAAGACCGGCAAGGGATGGGCCTCCCCAGGCCCCCTCCGGAGTGACGGAGATCTCTATGCAAGGCCCGGCCTCAGGAGTCAAAGGTGACGCAAGGAAGGACAGGCGGGCGCCAGCGCGCCAGATGGCGCAGTTTCCCCTTTGGTGCAAAGGGGGCAAGGGCGTACGGTGGTTCCCAAAGCACCCCCCAAAGGTTTCCATTCCGGTGCAACAAGACCACAACCACCAGCCCCGCAGGGCGGATGTCATCGCTGAGCCCATCCCTGCGCCGTCGACAGCTACTTTGCAGGCGAAGACCGCCTTTGGGCAGGGCGGGCACGTACCCCTGTCCCCCTTCAAAATTGGCCGTTGTGGGATCCCTTCCCGCCATTGCGATAAGGGAAGAGGACCCGAGCCACCGCTATATATAGAGGGTAGGCAACACCGTAGAGAGGGGGCCGAATCCATTCCACCACTCATCCATCACCAAGCCACAGAGGGCCTCAAACACCTCAGGGGAGCCCTCATGAGGCCCTGAAACACTGTACTTGTTCATCCACCCCACCTCCTCGAGAGGCAATCCACCAAAGCAGAAGTAGGGTATTACGCTTCGCAGCGGCCCGAACCTGCGTAAACTGTCATGTTCATCTTCTCCCTCGTCATCGTGCGAGTTCGTTGCTGTGTTCATCGAGTAGTGAACTAGGTTGGACGAGGCTGCTGGGGATCTTCGCACACGCCCCTGTGTTCAAATCTTAAGGGTTTTGCGGAGCCCGAAATCCGACAGCCACCCCCCACTCTGCCAGTGCTGCTTTGGTGGCGGTCAGGGAGGAGCGAGCCGACACACGCGCCACATCGACGGGCGCCGGCGGGCCCCCAAGCACGGAACAAGGGGGCTCGCATGATCCCAGGGAGCCCGCTTTTCCCCAAGTCGGAGCTCCTGAGGCTCCAGCCGCTCCGACGGGCCCTGAAGCGCTCAACCCTCATGAGGCCCCGGCCGCCCCGACGGCCGCCGAGGCGTCCAAGCCTCTTGGGCCCGCCACGGGGCAAGACACCGCAGGAGACCTCACCCTCGTCGAACACCCGGTGTACTACGTCAGTACAGTGCTACGGGATGCGCGCTCACGCTACCCCATGCAACAGATGCTCCTCCTAGCGCTTCTTGTCGCTTCGAGGAAACTGTGCCACTACTTCCAGGGACATCCCATCAAGGTTGTCTCTGCATACCCCTTGGAGAAGGTCCTGCGCAACCCCAACGCGGCGGGAAGAGTCGCCAAATGGAACATCGAGCTGCAGGCCTTCAACATAGAGTTCAGCACGACCAGGGTCATCAAAGGGGCAGCCCTAGCAGACTTCGTGGCGGAGTGGACGGACGCCCCTGACTGGGGGCTGGACGGGAGCCAGTCCCTCACCCCTGGCGATGAGACACCTGAGGGTTGGATCATGCATTTCGACAGAGACTTCACATGCATGGGAGCAGGGGCTGGGGTCGTGCTCACTTCCCCGGCAGGAGACAAGCTCCGTTACGTTGTGCAGCTCTGTTTCCAGCATGGAGAGAAGGTCTCCAACAACATCGCGGAGTATGAGGGCCTCATCGCCGGCCTCAAGGCGGCGGCGGCCTTAGGGGTTCAGTGCCTCACCGTCATGGGTGACTCCCAACTCCTCGTCAACTTCTCCAACAAAGAGTATACACCCAAGGACGAGCACATGGAGGCGTACTTGGAAGAGGTACATAAGATCGAAAAGCGTTTTCAGGGCTTGGAATTGCAGCACATCCCGCGCAGCGCGAACAAGGAGGCCGATGACATCGCCAAGAGGGCGTCACGCCATGAGCCCCAGGAGCCGGGCGTCTTCGAGGAGCGGCTCTTCAAACCCTCCACGGAGCCACCCACTGAGGACCTGGCGCCACGAAGTGAGGAGCTCCCCCCAGCGCCACCCTTGGGGGCTCCGGACTGTGACCAGGCCTCAGGAGCCTGACTGCTCCTGGCACTGGAGCCTCAGGCCGACGACTGGATGCAGGAGTTCAGGGCATACCTACTTCATGGTACGCTACCGGAAAAGGAGGAAAACGCGGAGCGCGTAGCACGGCAGGCCACGGCCTACTACTTGCAGGACGGCGACTTGTACCGCAGGCGCCCGAACGACGTCGCGCTGTGATGCATCTCCAAGGAGCAGGGGTGCGAGCTACTGGCAGACATCCACGGAGGGGACTGCGGGCACCACTCCTCGTCGCGCACCCTTGCAGGGAAGGCGTTTCGATCAGGCTTCTACTGGCCCTCGGCGCTTAACGACGCCATCGAGCTGGTCCGGTCTTGCGAGGCCTGCCAGTTCCACGCCAAGCAAATTCACTAGCCCGCCCAGGGCCTCCAGACCATCCCGCTCTCCTGGCCCTTTGCGGTCTGGGGGCTGGACATACTGGGGCCCTTCCCACGGGCAGTGGGCGGGTACCGCTACCTCTACGTCGCCATCGACAAGTTCACCAAGTGGACGGAGGTGGAGCCCGTGCGCACCATCCCAGCTGGATCGGCCGTCAAGTTCATCAAGGGCCTCATAAGCCAATTCGGCGTCCCCAACCGCATCATCACCGACAACGGTTCGCAGTTCACAAGTAACCTCTTCAAGACCTGTTGCGCTATCCTTGGAACGCAGATATGCTACGCCTCGGTAGCCCACCCACGGAGCAACGGCCAGGCGGAGCGTGCCAACGCGGAGGTCCTGCGAGGCCTCAAGGCAAGGAGCTTCAAGAAGAAGCTGGAAGCTTGTGGCAGGGGTTGGGTCGATGAGCTCCAGTCCGTACGGTGGTCCATCCGCACCACCGTGACTAAGCCCACCGGCGAGACCCCGTTCTTCCTCGTCTACGGAGCCAAAGCCGTCCTCCCCCACGAGGTCAAGCACCGGTCCTCGTGGGTCTTGGCATTCGACGAGGAGCGTTAGGATGCCGCGCGAGGAACGGACCTCCTGCTCGGGGAGGAGGCACGTCGTCGAGCCTCGCTCTGAGCTGCGAGGTACCAGCAGGCGCTACGGCGCTACCACTGTCGTAATATCCGCTCCAGGACCCTCGAAGTTGGAGACCTCATCCTGAGGCGGGTTCTCTCCAGGGAGGGCTTGCACAACCTCTCACCCATGTGGGAGGGCCCGTTCAAGGTCGCTCATGTCTCTAGGCCTGGCGCCGTGCGCCTGGAGACTCAGGACGGGGTCCCCATCCAGAATGCCTGGAACATCCAGCACCTCCGGAAGTTCTACCCGTGACCCTCTCACGTAATAATGAGTGGGTTGTATACGCCCGGAGCCCCCCGAGGACGCGGAGGGGTTCCTTCCCATGCAATGTGGAAGCCACAGCTCCACGCTGGCGGACAACACTGCCCTCCAATGGCTATGCCCATGCAACGTGGATGCCCTACGCTCGGCGCTGGGGGAAGACGAAGATGAAGACTAGTCTAGGTGCCGGACGCGGCTGTTATTTGCTCTTCTCATGTTTGGATTTGCCAACTTTTGTGGAACAAAACTCGGGGTTTTTTCCAAATCATGTTTTAAAGAAACGGGTCAGGGATTTGTTTTCATCGCCATTTCCTATCTTGGGTTTTCTCCCTTCGGGTCGAGCACTCGCCTGCTCCCCTCCCCCTCGCACCCCGCGAGCGGGGGCTGGGGGGCACGGTGCTCGCACCTCGCCAAGGCCTTGGTGCCCTGATCCTCGCGTGGTACTCCAGGATGAGTCAGCAGGCGTGTGGCGCTTCATACTCACTCGGGAGCTCCACTCATGGCCCGACGCGCCGTCTCGGAGCCTCGGGAGGCCCGCCCCTCCCGGGGCAGGAAACAAAAAAATTCTTTGGCGAGCCGCTTGAGCGTCAAAGGGGGCTCCTGAGCAGCACGCCTCGGGAGCCTTACCGGTCATATAGCCACTCGCCCCTTGATGTCGTCCTGGTGATCCGGTCGGCATCAAGGGTGTCGAGGCCTCACCCCGTAGTTGCGTCCTGGTGATCCGGACGTACATTACGGTGGTAGGGAAATGTGCGGGACTGGGACCTACCGACGTAGAGCTGCTTGAGCGTCAAAGGGGGCTCCTGAGCAGCACGCCTCAGGAGCCTTACCGGTCATATAGCCACTCGCCCCTTGATGTCGTCCAGGTGATCCGGTCGGCATCAAGGGTGTCGGGGCCTCACCTCGTAAGTGCATCCTAGTGATCCGGTCATGCATTACGGTGGTCGGGAAATGTGCGGGACTGGGGCCTGCAGACACAGAGTGCCGAAAAGGCTCCCAACCTGCCTCACTCGTAAGAAGAAGAAGTCTACAGGACGTCCGGGCTCCCCAAGCGCCATAGCCACGCCTCCCCGACCCTGGAGCCTACCGCGAGCATGTCAAGCTAAGTACCCTAATCACAACCGGAAGGCGGTCTCAACTAACAAAGACACAAAGGCCGGGATACGTGACAGAAGTGCTGATAAAAAGAGGCAAGCGCCCAAATTCATTACACGCCCGCAGGGCCTCCCTTGGTTCTTTGATTGCACGAGCAGGCAAAGAGGAGGAGAAAGAAAGTGAGAAAGCCCCCACGGGGGCTGCCACTCCGGGAGCCCCGACGTCGGCGCACCAGCGCTCAGTCGGTGTCCTCCTCTTCCTTCACGGGCCCGTGGAGGCGCTCCGGCACGGACGCTTCTGGAGCGGAGGAGCGATGCCACGGTGGCTGGCTACCCCCCGAGGTCCGGGCGCACCGGCGCGCCGGCGCGTCATAGCTGTTGTCGCTGCTGTCGCTCGGGCTCCCCTCGGAGGGGGCGTCGCTGCTGCTGGAGGTGCGGTGCCCGTCGTGAAGGGCAAGCTCATCTCCAAGATCGCCACGGCCGTCGTCTTCCGGGCAGCACCCCAGGCGCTGGCCCTCTCCCCCAAAGATCTTGACGAAGAGTGTCGCCACCCCGTCGTACTTGAAGTGAAGGGTGCGCCTCCCCTCCAGGCCACGGGCGCAGGAAAACATCTGCTACCCACGGTTCAGGTACACGTAACCCCGGAGGTGACCTCGACCTCCACCCACGATGCCATACTGCAGCAGCCGTCGGCCTGCAGCCATAGGCCGACAGGCCCCCCGGCCGGCAGCGCCCCCGCGAAGAAGCGCGGGAGTTGAAACCAAGCAGCCTCCGGCCTGTCTGCCCACACCACGAACTCCGGGGCCATGTCGACCGAATGGAGCCGCGGGCGTGGCGGCCGGGTGGCCACCGCCGCCCTCCCACCGCGGGCGCCACCACCTCAACTACTGCAGCCGCCCGCGCTGGACGGCGCCCCACCGCAGCCGCCGATGGTAACCCCAGGCCGCGTTGGAGCATGACCGCGCCCATGGGGAACCACCGCCGGCGTCGTGGCATGCTTCCGGGGACGACCGCGGCCCCTCCTGGGCAGCGGTGAGGCAGGGCTCTCCTCGGAGGCTTTCCCTTTCTCGGCGGCGGAGAACTTCCTCACTGAAGCCATGACTGGGAGAGCGGCGGCTTGGAGATTGGGAGGCAAAGAAGACGAAGATGTGTTGAGGGCTTTCTCGCCCTCGCCTGCTTATATACAACCAAGGGCCAACCGGCGGCCCCTCGCATCCCGGGAGGCGTGCAGCTTCTGAAGGGTCACATCCGCGCGGCCCAAGGAGAGAAGGCCGAGGGAACAGCCGCATTCAAAGAAAGGTAATGATGACCGGTGCGGCGCGCAGGCATCAACTCCATTTGAACAGGGGTCCTCGACGTCCTCGGGAGTAGAGGCGTCGTCCCCCAGGCGCTCTACGCGTGTAAAGCCTGGCCCGCAGGCGTTTGGGGCCCGCGGCGCTTCGGGCCGTCCCCAAAGGCTTCGCCCATAAGCCAGCTCGAGTGCACCTTGGGCTCGGGGGCTACTGTCAGCGTTCTGGGAACGGGGGTACCCAGACCTGCCTGCCTGCGGCCCAGGGCATGGCCCACCTCATCAGCCAAGCACGGCCTGGCGCGACTTCACTCAAGACAAGGCCCTCGCGAGGATCCCAGGCTCGCGAGGAAGAACAGCGCCAAGATCAGCCCCCTCCGGAGCAGCGGAGATCTCTATGCAGAACCCGGCCTCAGCAGTCAAGGATGACGCAAGGAAGGACAGGCGGGCACCAGCGCGCCAGGCGGTGCAGTTTCCCCTTTGGTGCAAAGGGAGCGGGGACGTACGCGGGTTCCCAAAGCGCCTCCCAAAGGTTTCCATTCCGGTGCAACAAGACCACCACCACGAGCCCCGCAGGGCAGATGTCATCGCCGAGCCCACCTCTACATCATCGACAGCTACTTTGCAGGCGAAGACCACCTTTGGACAGGGCGGGGATGTACTCCTATCCCCCTTCAAATTTGGCCGTTGTGGGATCCCTTCCCGCCATTGCGATAAGGGAAGAGGACCCGGGCCACTGCTATATATAGAGGCTAGGCTGCACCGTAGAGAGGGACTCCACCACAAGGCTAGCAGAAGGCCAAGAACACCACTCAAGCGCCCTCACGAGGCTCCTCACCACTGTACTAGTTCATCCACCACACCTCCCCGAGAGGCAATCCACCAAAGCAGGAGTAGGGTATTACACTTCGCTACGGCCCGAACCTGGGTAAACCACCGTGTTCATCTTCTTCCTCGTCATCGTGCGAGTTCGCCGTAGTAACCATCGAGTAGCGAGATAAGTAGGGCGAAGCTGCAGGGGATCTTCGCACACGCCCCTGTGTTCAAACCTTGAGGGTTTTGCGGAGCCCGAAATCCGACAGCAACGAAGTGGCCATGATATGCAGATGATGCGAATGATGCGATGATGAATGCGACAACCAAACGACTCACACGATGACAGCGGAATAAAAGGGTAATCTTCTTGACCGTCGGTCTCGGGCTGTTACAGGGCCGGGCCCAAGAAGGCGCCACCGGGTAGGGGTAGCGCAGGCCCCTCCAGTGCCGTCGGAGGCGCCCCTCCCCTAAATAGCAAGGTGCGCTTGTCGCCCCCCTCCGGGCAAGCCCTAACGTGTCGTCATGGATAGCATCATGCATGCCCGGCCTACCGATGGAGGTGATCAAGCACCACTCAGCCACGCGCCAGAGCGCACGACCCGTCAGCAAGCCTCAATCGCCCATGAAGCTCCCCACCCCAGGTGGACCGTCAACCCCACCCGGTCTCCAAGTCATGCGGCGGTAGGCGCATGTGCGTCGATTTTGTCTCCCTCAACCAGGCTCGCCTTGTGAGGCCCTTCTCCCCTCCATCACCGCTCATGCGCTTGCCTTTCGGCCTGGAAACGCCGCAGCCACCTTCGCGAGGCTGATGAGCATGAGCCTGGAGTCCCACATCATGGATGTGGTTAACAATCGCCGACCGGCCCACCGAGGCCCCACGAATGACGGAGGAGGGTGTTCTGTTACAAAACACATAAAACGGCCTCCATAAGCATAAGTTCTATCCGTGCTCCACGGATACGAGCGAGTCAGAGTTGTACATGCTCTGGGGCTCTCTCTACCCACGCTGCCCACGGCACGTGAGAGCCCTTTCCCACTCTCGTGGAAGCCCCATGCTCAGTGCTGGCGGATACCCCATGCTCAGACATGGCAGACCTTTTGACAATGAGGGCGCTTTTCAGCGGTACGAACCTCAGGCTGACCCGTGTCCGTCAAGGCAGCGTTTCTGTCAACTTTGAGGGGGAGCCTCTCGGCCACAGCCTCAAGCCGACCCGTTTCGAACACGGCGGCATGTACCTTTCTGTTATGTAATAACTCGCTTCATGCATCAGTAAAGCCTTTTTCTCAAAAACTCTTGTATGCTTGCATTCAAGTATGCCTTAGGAGAGGTGCGCGCTCGTGAGCTCCCCCGTGTCTGTCACGCGAGCGGGGGCCGGGCACGGTGTCTGTGCTCGGGTCAGTCCATGCATCACTGCAAAACCCAAGCAACTGAGCTCTGGCTCGCGGGCCTGCTCTCGTGTACTTCACCTCTGTCGGAGTCCAGGATCTGCATCCAAGAACTTCTCCATGAATAAGATTCGAACACTGGGGGGCTTGGCTTAGCTACCTACAACTCGTTGGCGAACGCAAGAGGACCGACGACAAGCTAGCTGCTTCTCACCGGACACGATAGGGACAAACGAGCTTCCCAGGTTCGGGCCACTGAGCGATGTAATACCCTACTCCTCCTTTGTGTTGGATTGCTCTGTGTGGGAGAGGTGTGCTCGAGGTACATGAGGTCTCGGGGAGATAAAATGGCTCGATCCCCTTACATGGAGGCATCCCTGCCCCCTTTGTAGTGCCTTGGTCCTCTTCCTCGAAAATATCGGCGGGAAAGGGTGGCCACAGGGCGGCAACTCAAAGGGGGACAGGAACCCAGTCCTATCCTGACAAAAGGTGGTCTTCGTGACGCGCCAGTGGGCTCGGTGATGACCTCCGTCCTACAACATTGATCCGTCCTGATTTCTTTACACAAAATGGGGAAACGCTTTGGGACTCGCTTTGGGGGAGGCGGGCTCCACTGCCTCCCTTATCACCAGAATGGAAACTGTCATGCTCTCCCCCTATGTCCTCACAATGACATCAGGGGATCACCTTTGTGGAGAGGGCCGCGTTCCGCGGTTGGCCCTGCGCAAACTGTCTCGCGAAGCTACCCCGCAAGGGAGGCCTCGCGAGGCACTTGCGCCCGCCAAGATTCCTTGGTTGGGCTAGGCCTCGCGCAAAGGGGCCCTACCCCTCACGAGGAAAATCTCTTGGAAGAGGAAAGAGGGGGTCAACTTCTTGGGCCGGACTAGTGTTGCCTCCTGACTCGACCGGTAGACGGGCCGTGGTACCCCTGGTCCCACTGGGCTGACAGTAGCCCCCAGGCCCATGGTGTGAACGTTCCACTGAGATGAAATGACGCGGACCGAAGCGCCAATGGTCCTGATGAACGGCCAGGCCGGGAGGTGACGTGGGTCAGCCATGATGGGATGTGACGCTCCCACTTCCCCACGACGCCCCGGGGACTGCGCTCCTGCCTAGAAAACCGTCGTGCGCGCCCAGCGAAACCATCATTACTCGCCTTCTCGCACACACTTCCCTTCAGTGCCGCTCCTCCTTCCTTGCGCATACGTTGCCTTCCTCTCCTCCTCCATCTTTCCTTCTGCTTCTACTCCCTTCTATTGCCATGGCGTCGAAGAAGAGCAGCACGGGTGCAGGAGCGCAGGCGGGGCCTTCGGCGCCGCTCTCTTCCCCTGGGAGCGGCGGAAGCGGACGCCCTATGCTGATGCGGGGACACTGGGTCACTGCTGACGAGTAAGTGCAGCAGCCTTCCCGTTATACTCCTGCCTGCCGCACTTGGGGTCAGCGAACCTGATCGATGATCTTTTCAGGGCGCCTGCACGCAAGAGGTAGAGGGGTGCCTCTGTCGCGGCGCTCCTGCGCATGCCGCTTGCAGGGGAGGACTTTGCCCCTCCGCCTAGTTCAGCAGGGCTCGAAGGGACCGCCCGCCAGCCCAAGACTATGGCAGAGCCCCGGGCGCATGAGGTCGCCTCCGTGGCACGCGCTTCTAGGACGCCGCCCGCGAGGCGGAGCTGGCTTGGAGGGAGGAGGCCATCGCCGGGCGGGAGGCCGACGTGGACCTTCGTGAACAGGAGGCCGATCGGACCGCCTTCGACCAGGAGACGGGGCGCTAGCGCCTCATGACCCTGAAGGGCCAATTCCTCGCCGACAGGGCCGCCTTCGAGGTGATGCGCGACGCGGTCCTCGCGCAGCTTGAGAGCAGGGAGGCCGCGGGCACCACCGATGCCGATGTGAGGGTCGCCTGGGAGAGGGAGGCTGCTCTGGAAGAGTACCGCGGCAATCTGGCACAGCAGGAGACCCGCTTCCAGCTCCGGCGCGATGAACTCCAGAAGTGTAGGATCTGAAGTATTTCTAGGGGGGTGATTAGACTACTTGACCAAATAAAAATCTAGCATTTTCCGAATTTTAAGTGTTGGTAACTTTTAGCAATTGTAGCAAGTCAAGTAAACTCTACACATGCAAGTTAAGAGTATAGCAACGGAAAGTAAAAACATGCACATGAAAGTAAAGGTAGGGATAGAAGGATCAAACACAAGTGATGACACGAAGATTTTTCCCGTGGTTCCGATAGGTGGTGCTATCGTATGTCCACGCTAAGGGAGAGTTCAACCCACGGAGGGTAGCGGTCGCGAGAGTCCATGGAGGGCTCCACCCGTTAGGGTCCACAAAGTAGCAACCTCGTTTATTCCATCACGGCTTCCGTCCATGAAGGACAAGCCTCACTATGGGTAGATCTTCACGAAGTAGGCGATCTCCTTGCCCGTACAAACTTCTTGGTTTAACTCAACAACATGAAGAACGAGGCTCCCAAGCAACACCTAACCAATCTAGGAGGCACCACCCTCCAAAAGGTAATAATTGTGGTAACAATGATGAACTCCTTGCTCTTGTGCTTCAAAAGATAGTCTCCTCAACACACAATCACTTTCTCACAGATTACGCTTGGTAGAAGAGGTTGATTGGGTGGAAAGCAACTTGGGGAGGCTAGAAATCAAGATTCATATGGTTGGAGTTGACAGTATTGATCTCAACACATGAGTAGGTGGTTCTCTCTCAGAAAAATGGATGGGGCAAGTGTAGGTATGTTCTGAGTGCTTCCTCTGCGAGTGAGAGGAGGTAGAGGGGTATATATAGGCATCTCCAAAAATCCAACCATTACAATATTATTTCGCAAATCAGTGAAACCAGAGTAAAAAACTCGGTTGCACTGACTAGTGCAAAATGTGGCAACTTTCGGCTTTTTGGTGAGATCGATATATAAATCTCGGTGGTACCGATATGGGTGACCTAGTCAGATTCCCAATCTCGGTGAGACCGATTTTCAAAACTCGGAAATTTGGATTCTTGAAAATAGGATACCAATGAATTGGTCACTGATTTCGGTTGCACCGAAGTGGAATGTTGGTGGCACCGAGACTTAGGGTTTTGGCTAGGATCTGTCTAGGGTAAAAAGTCGGTGGGGCTGATTCTGAGAAGTTGGTGGCACTGATTTTCTTGGTAGGGTTTAGACAGAGATTTTGTGGGAGAATTTCATGTGTATTTTTGGTGGCTAATCTCTAAGCACTTGAGCAACCAGATCATCATAGAACCCTCATCCCCTTTTAATAGTATTGTCTTTCTTATGGACTCAAAAGTGATTTCTCACAAAATGTAAAATGTAGAGTCTTCAAACTTGTTGCCAATAGATGTTCCTTGCATCTAGGGGATCTCCTCACAATCCTTTTGCCAATCCATTCATTGAACTTTCCTGAAAAATACATGGTGGAAATATTAGTCCAATGAAATATATGTTGTTATTAATTACCAAAACCACCTAGGGAGAAGTTGTGCTTTCAATCTCCCCCTTTTTGGTAATTGATGACAACATATAGATCAAAGCTTTGATAGGGATAAAAACAATGAGTAGCATCGTCACTTTGAGAGTTATGTGATAAGCAAGAGCTCCCCCTAAATTTGTGCATTATTTAAAATTTGTGTTTGAATGCAAAGGCACAATCAATTAGGAGTGTGGGCAACTCTTCCATGTCACATACAACTTGGTGGTGCGCATAAATGATATGAATGGATTACAATACAGATGACACCAAATATGTGTGAATGATCATAATATTAACATCACATGGATAGGAAATAGTAGCATCATCAAGCAAGTGTATGATCAAACACGATGAAGTTTAAGAACAACCAAGCGAAAAACCAAATGTTTTTAAAGCATAGAGAGCAGCCAAAAGAGAAAACACTCTCTCTCGAAGCCTTATGATCTATACACTTCTGCCCCTATGGCAACGAGTTACCAAAAAGTTCAAAGGTATAGAGCTAAGCATCGCTCTGGGCTCTATCTCCTTCGGAATCTGTGGAAGGAGTCGAAAGAAGGGCATCGGCGAATGCTTCAGCTGAAGTCCTCTGAGGTGGTGGAGTAGACGTTGAAGGTGCAGAAGGAGCTGATGGAGCAATTGCTCGTGCTGATGAGGAAGGTCTCAACTCTGGAGCAGGCACGGTAGACGATCTAGCATGAGTCTTGAACTGAATGCTTGGCCGGAGAGGAGAACCATCATCATAACTGGAGTGGGGACTGGGCACTGCATCCACTTCCTGTTTCAGCTCATCTACCTTGTTATCAAGAGCATGAAACTTTGTTTCCACAATCCTCTCAAGACTTTTCTGATTTTTGAGGATCTCGGCCACATCCTTTTGAATCCCTTGGATAGAGCTAACGAGATAGGACATTTGATCGCTCTTCGTCCTCAGAATCTGAGCACTAGTGGCTCTAGCTGCCTATGCCTCTGCTTGTGCAGTAGCTGAAGTGGGATGAGAAGGATCCATCACCACAACGTTGTCCTCGAAGTCTGGCAAGAGTGGCAGGTGTGGACGATCAAGTGCATATTGCCTCTTTCCAACTTTGGAATTAATGAGCATCTGAATATACAAAGCATATCCACATGATCTCTTCTGATCAGCAGTTGTTCGCTTGATTGTCTCAACAATCAAATCCATCACTCTGAATCTAGTGTGGGTGTCTACATGATGCAGCATGTTGATGGAGTACCCTCTAATCATCTTGTCATCTCCAGACTTTGGCATCAAGGTATGCCTCATGATGGAGTTGGTAGTGGGTAATCCAGCTTGCAGATAGTAGACAGAGCCAAGCTTATGAGTCTTCACATAAGCAGTAGGGATAGTATTATACATGTTGGCCATGGAGTTGTGATTCATCTTGGCCTCAGTATAGACATCAAGATCTCCCTCTTGAACTTCCAGGGCTCCTAAGATGGTAGCCCACTCATCAACAGAAGACTGGTATCTGGTGCCCTCAGTCATCCAAACTATCCTCCCATCTAGATAGAAATGAGCTGTGGAGTAGAACTGCATAGTCATCTCATCATTCTATGCAGTGAACTCTCTTTCAACAAATGCATCAATATCTATGGCCTTGAAGTTCTCTAGCACATGAGGGAAGTACTCTTCGTTTTCCTTAATGAATTTCCAATCAACATATCTCATGTCGCTAACAGCGGGACTCTTGTCTAGGAACACAGTCTCATAGAAATCTTGCTGCTCCTTGGTATGGAAGCGAGCATCTACAGCAGTCCTTATCCTGATGGAATATGGATCATTTGATATCCATATCCTGAGCCCTTGATCCTTTTTCTCCTTTATGTCCTCTGCTACAAGGTGATCATCATTGTGTTCTCGCAGATGGGGTCTCACCTTCTTCAGCACAGTAACATCTTCCTCTTCATCATCCATGGTGGAAGATCTCTTGTTCTTCTGTGCAAGAGGAATATCTCTGGTGGTCCTCTTGGGCTTGGGGACAGCGGGCTTCTTGGCAGCAGTTGGCTTGGCCTTGGATGCAGCCTGACTGGTCATGGCATCAACAAACAGCTTCTTCTTCTGGGAGGGAGGAGGTTTTGCAACTGGTTCTTCCTCTTCTTCTTCCTCCTGCTTAGCTGGGTCCTCAAACATGGAAGTTGGTCTGCCAACCACATGAACAATCCTCTTTCTGGCTCTCTTCTGGTCTGGCTTCTTGGGCAATGTCGGCGTTCTGGATATCGGGGTACCCAGACTTGCCTGCCTGCGGCCCAGGGCGTGGCCCACTTCGACGACCGAGTACGGCCCAACGCGGCCTCGCTCAACACGAGGCCCTCACGAGACCCCCGAGCTTGCGAGGGAAACAGCGCCAAGACCAGCGGGGGGTTAGGCCTCCCCAGGCCTCCTCTCGAGCGGCGGAGATCTCCATGCACATTAGGCCTCAGGAGGTCAAGGATGACGCCAGTCAGGTCAGGCGCGCCAGAGGGGACAGTTTCCCCTTTGGTGCAAAGGAGGCAGGGGCGCACGCGAGTTCCCAAAGCGCCCGCCAAAGGTTTCCACTTCGGTGCAACAAGACCAAGACCCCAAGCCCTGCAGGACGGACGTCATCACCGAGCCCACCTCTGCATCACCGTCGACAACTTTGCAGGCGAAGACCGCCTTTCATCAGGATAAGATGTACCTCCTATCCCCTTTCAAATTTGGCCGTTGTGGGACCCCTTCCCGCCATTGCGATAAGGGTAGAGGACCCGGGCCTCTATAAATAGAGGCTAGGCAGCCCGGTAGAGGGACACGAGACAACCACCCCGCAAACACACCCGCAAGGCAACACACAACTATACTAGTTCATCCACAAACCTCCTCGTGAGGCAATCCACCAAAGGCAGGAGTAGGGTTTTACGCTTTGCAGCGGCCCGAACCTGGGTAAACTCTCGTGTGCTATCTTCTTCCTCGCCATCGAGCGGGGTTATCGTGTGTGGGCTTGGAGGGGGCGAAGCTGTTGGGGAATCTTCGCACACGCCCCTGGGTTCGAATTCCTTAGGGTTTTGCGGAGCCCGAAATCCGACATTTGGCGCGCCAGGTAGGGGGCGTGTCGGAGTCTTCAGCAAGCTTCACTTCTTCTTCGCCCCGTCGTGTAGATGGCCGACGCCCGACAAGCTCCTTTCAGCCTCGGAGGATCCGCCTCCGCCAACCTCGCCACTGCCGCCTAAGACCCGCGCCACGGCAGTGCGACACTGGGCGGTCGTTACCAGTCCACCAGCGTCGTTTCCACCACCGAAGCCGCTCGTGCCGGCCAGGCACATGGTGGGCGAGCGGCGCCCACGGGGCCGGCATCGCGCTGCACCCACGTGGGAGACCTCAACGCGCATGACTCGCTCCTGATGGCGAGTGAGATGCTTCGCCATCGCCCTATGCACGGGGGCTTCGACGCCTGGGCCGACCACACCGCCGAGTTGGTCGCCGTCGCAGGGAGGGCCTGGGTCCCCCACCTTCCCTCACGACCACCGGCGCTGGGCGCCAGTGGCTCGCTCGCCATACCCGTCGTCCCACCTGCGGACGGCGCGACCGCCCCACTCCCGGGCGAGCCCGAGCAGGGCCCGCCGCATACCATACTTCTCCTTCTCCGGATCCCGGTGACCAGCTTCGGAGCGCCGCCCGGTCCTGCCGGTAGCGCCTTCGAAGGAGGTGCTGGGGCACCCCGTACACACCTCGACGTGCGCACCCATACCCAAATGGATCATGAGCAGCCAGGGTCATCCCGGCGGGAGCGCGCCAACCGGCGTAGGGAGCAGGCGGCTCAAGCTTCCAGCCAGGTAGGTAACCGTAATGGAAGCGCGATGGATAACCAGGGAGGCAACTCACGGCAAGACACTGGCGGCCCACCCCATGGCGGCGGCAGAGGCAGGCAACTTCGGGCGGAGGCCCGCCGCAGGAGGGTCTGTGGCCCGCGCGCCCAGGATGGTGTCATCCCGCCACCCGGGGAGACTGCCCCTGGCGCACGTGGAAACGACTCGGGAGGGGGGTCAAAGCCTTTATATAGAGGCCTACGTTCCGAGCTACGTCATACCTGCGGAGGGCGCAGAGGATCAGGCACCATCTGCAGGTGCCAGCCCCCCCTGAATAGGGAGATGTCCCGGACGCTCTCCCCAAGACGAGCATGGGGGCTCCCACTGAGGAAGCACCAGGCCAGGTTCATGCAAGCAGGGAAGAGGGTGGAGCATCCTGGGAAGCGCGGGGGCGCGACGCAGCCACCGCCCCTGCGATCAAGCAGCACACAGCCAAGCCCAGGACCTCAGGAGCGACCGCCTGGGGGGATCGGCAAGATACGAGCAGCGCGGGCCACCCGTGGCAACAGGAGCGCCGACACGGCCCTCCGGGGGGAGGGCCTCATGAGGCCCGCAAGCCGAGGTCCGGACGGCGCCACGACGCCTCACGAGGCGGCCTCACCGACACAACACCTCTGCAACTGCGCTGGTTGCATTGCGCTCATGTTTGGGCCACGGGAGTGCAATCCCACGGCTACGCGGGGAGCAATGCACTCAGGTTTGCATTGTAAAGGCACGCAACCGCGCAGTAATGCGTGGGATGGCTCTTAACCGAGTTGGGAGCACCTGGGCCGTGCGCCTGGGGGCTTGCCCAGCTATCTTCGGCCGTGACACTCTCACGTAATAATAAGTGGGCTGTATACGCCGGGAGCCCCCCAAGGATGCGGAGGGGTTCCATCCCACGCCCAAGTGGAATCCCCATGCTCTGCGCTGGCGGACAACACTGCTCTCCAATGGCTATGCCCATGCAACGTGGATGCCCTACGCTCCGCGTTGGGGGAAGACGAAGGCGAAGACTAGCCTAGGTGCTGGACGCGGTTGTTTCTTGCTTCTTTTTGTGTTCATATTGCCACTTTTTGAAATGAAGTTGAAGATTTCATGAGTCTATTTGAAAAGGGGCGGCAACTTTTCTCTCTTCGTGATTCCTTTTTCTGGCCTTGAAGTCTCTTTTCTTTTGGATTGACACCTTGCCGAGGCCCACGCACCTAGGCCTCCCCTCGTGGCCCTCTAGAGCAGGCCAGCAAGGACCTGTCGCCGCGAAAGTACACATCTTTTAGCAGTCGATTCCCGCTCGGGGGCTCCGGCCGCCGCTCAGCGCGACATCACAGAACCTCGGGAGGCTCAGACACCTCCCGGGGTAGCACCCGGCGGAAAGGTATGGGAGCTGCTTGAACGTCAAGGGGGACTCCTGAGCAACGCGCCTCAGGAGCCACACTGGTCACGTAGCCCCTCCCCCCTTTGGTCTCGTCCTGGTGATCCAGACGCCCCAACGGCGATCGAGGTATGCGCGGGACTGGGCTCCGCAGACGTAGAGCGCCGCTTGAGCGTCAAGGGGGGGGTTCCCAGGTACTGCGCCTCGGGAACCTCACCGATCGTGTAGCTCCACGTCCCTTGGTCTCGTCCTGGTGATCCAGACGCCCCAATTGTGGTCGAGGCCTCGCCCCTTTGGTCTCATCCTGGTGATCCGGACGCCCCAACGGTGGTCGAGGTCTGCTCGGGATCGGGCCCCGTCAACGCAGAGTGCCGAAAGGGCTCCCGGACCACCCCGCAAGCAATGAAGAAGCCCTCCCAGGCGGAATCCTCGACCTCCCTGGATGCTCCGCCTACCCCTCACAACACTCGAGCTCGCCACGGCCCGATAAGCTAAGTACACCTGCCGAATAAGGGCGGAACTTTCTAATCAGGTGATAGCCCAAATGCCGGGCAAGAGACATGAGCGCTAACGTAAGAATACAGGCTCTACGGTCCGCTACATAACCCCATCAGGATTCTTGTGGTTCCAGGAGCAAGGAAGGGCAGCGCGAGGGAAGGAGTCCGGCCACCCTAGGTGACGTGGCTAAGAGTCTGACCTTGGGGGTGGCACGAGGGCCCGCCCCGCGAGGGCCCGACCGGATGCCGTTGCCGGTCTTGGCACGATACCCTCGTTGGCCTCTCGAGGGGCGCCGGGGCGAATCGGCAAAAACACAAGGCCCCGCGGGAGAGGCGGGGTCACGCCATGCCAAACAAACAATCGACGGCTTAAAGAAGGAGGAGGAAGACGAAGGTAAAACACAAAAGTTAATGCCCCCAGGGGCCAGGTGTTGCTTGACATGACAGGAACTGGGGAGAAAAAAAATAGGAGAGGCCTAGGCGGAGGAGCCGTCGTCGCCGTCCAGGCCGTCGCCCACTGTAGCGCCGGAGTCATCACCCTCGTCAAAGAGGGG
This sequence comes from Elymus sibiricus, assembly GCA_039707655.1. Taxonomy (NCBI): domain Eukaryota; kingdom Viridiplantae; phylum Streptophyta; class Magnoliopsida; order Poales; family Poaceae; genus Elymus; species Elymus sibiricus. The sequence continues at coordinate 209,370,782 of CM077665.1, read as the reverse complement.
CTCCTGGATGAACCGCTCCACCAAGGACTCCACGTGTGGGCGCACCTCGTCCCTGAGGGGCCTCTGGAGCTCCTCGGGCATCGGCTCCATGACGCGGAGGAGATCGAGCTCCGGGGCGAAGCGGCGAAGGTTGGAGAAGACGCGTGTCAGCACGAGGTCCAGGAGGTCGCGCGCGCTAGACACATTGTCCTCGTCCACCCGGGAGATGCTGGTCTCCAGCGCCTCCACCACCTTGCCGAAGAAGTTGAGGTAGCCCCCGTCGCCATGCGCGTACGCCAGCGCGGGGGCTTCCCCGACGAATCGGCTCACCGCGCCGACCACGCGGTGGGCGATGTCCAGATACTGCTTGGCACGCTGCGCCTCCAGCATCTTCGCGTGGGCCGCCTCGTCCTGGCCGGCCTGCACGGCGTCGACAGCCCCCTTGACCTAGGTCTGGAGCGACGCCAGCTCCGCCTGGGCCTCTGCCTCGCCCCTGAGCGCGGCCTGGAGGGCGGCCTCGGCGTCCGCCAGCTAAACCCTCAGTGCATCCGTCTCCTCCTGAAGCTCGTCGAGCCTGCGCCTCTTGGGCACGGGGCCCTAGGAGGAGGGAACGATGAAGACCGGCGCGGAAGATGCGATTACAAGAGAAGAAAGCGGGTGACGAGGCACTTACTCGTCAATAATGGCCCATCGCCAGCAGGCTTGGGCCAGCCTCGAGGGTCCCCCACCACTACCTCCGGGGGGGCCGGTGGAGCCGGGGGCTCCGAGCGCTTCCCCGCACCTGCCGCGCTCCCACCGGACGCCATGGATGAGCAAAGGAAAGGAGGAGGACAAGGAAGATAACTTGGAAGGAAGAGAAGCGAGAGGGCGCGTCAAGATGGCAAGACCCCTCGGGCGGGGCGGGCTTATAGGCACAACCGCTGGCCGTGGGGCGTCGTGGGAAGTGGAGCCGCCATGCACCTCGAGCGGCGCATGCCAGACTCGATCGGCGTGCTATCCTGCCTCACGTCGTTTCCCCTGCCCCCGTCGGGTCACATCCGCGTGGCCCGACGCGGGGGAGGATGCAAGGGGTCAGCAGCATTCAAAGAAGAGCAATGATGGCCGAGGAGGTGCGCAGGCCTCGCGTCAGCCCGACTCAGGGCGGTTTCCGACGTCTTCGGGGAGCCGAGACGCCCACGTTTCATGGTGCGCCACGCGTCAAGACGAGCCCGCAGGCGATTGGGGCCCACGGCGCTTCGGGCCATCCTCCGTGGCTTCACCCCGAAGCTAGCTCGAGCGAGCCTCGGGCCCGGGGACTACTATCGGCGTTCTGGATACCGGGGTACCCAGACTTGCCGGCCTGCGGCCCAGGGCGTGGCCCACTTCGACAACCGAGTACGGCCCAGCGCGGCCTCGCTCAACACGAGGCCCCCGCGAGACCCCGAGCTCATGAGGGAAACAACGCCAAGACGAGCGGGGGGTTAGGCCTCCCCAGGCCTCCTCCCAAGCGACGGATGATGCCAGTCAGGTCAGGCGCGCGCCGGCGCGTTCAGAGGGGACAGTTTCCCCTTTGGTGCAAAGGAGGCAGGGGCGCACATGAATTCCCAAAGCGCCCCCCAAAGGTTTCCACTTCGGTGCAACAAGACCAAGACCCCAAGCCCCGCAGGACGGACGTCATCACCGAGCCCACCTCTGCATCACCGTCGACTACTTTGCAGGCGAAGACCGCCTTTCGTCGGGATAAGATGTACCTCCTGTCCCCTTTCAAATTTGGCCGTTGTGGGATCCCTTCCCGCCATTGCGATAAGGGAAGAGGACCCGGGCCGCTATAAATAGAGGCTAGGCAGCCCGGTAGAGGGACACGAGACAACCACCCCGCAAACACACCCGCAAGGCAACACACCACTGTACTAGTTCATCCACAAACCTCCTCGTGAGGCAATCCACCAAAGGCAGGAGTAGGGTTTTACGCTTCGCAGCGGCCCGAACCTGTGTAAACTCTCGTGTGCTATCTTCTTCCTCGCCATCGATCGGGGTTATCGTGTGTGGGCTTGGAGGGGGCGAAGCTGTTGGGGAATCTTCGCACACGCCCCTGGGTTCGAATTCCTTAGGGTTTTGCGGAGCCCGAAATCCGACAGGCAAGGACTTAGAAGTCCTAGGTGACTCAAGGGTGAGAGTCATACCTGCCCTAGCACTCTCTGGTGCTCTCCTAGCTTCAGAGCTAGCATACTCTTTCCTTGCAGGCCTCTTGGCAGAAGTGGCCTCATCAGTGGCTTTCTCCTTCTTTTCTTGTTGCTTCTTAGCTAGGACCTCCTCAGGTACAAAGTCTGAATCTTCTTCATCAAAATTGAGCTTTCTCCTGTCCCTAGTGGCTGCCTTGGGAAAACCATGAGAACTGGGGGTGCCAGGGTCCTCAGGAGATTGGCTAGCATCTGGGCTAGTGCCGGCATCCAAGTCAACACTTTGCTCTCTGAAATCATTGTCACTGTCCTTTGACCCAAACATGCTATCCCTGTGAATAGATTATAGAAGACTGGAATGGATGAGCATCACAAAACATAGCTGATTCTGAGATTTTTGAACTTAAATTTTAGTCTTAAATTTCTGCTAAGTGGGTTTCGGTTCCACCGGGTTTGAGTTTTCGGAGCCACCGAGACATACATTCTCATATGACAGAAACTTGGCAACCCTTTTCGGTTTCACCGAAAAGAGAAACCCGTTCTCACCGAGAATGTTCTCCGTAGCCCTAGACCCCAAATCAGTGATACCGATTCGTATCAACTCGGTGACGCCGAGACACACATGGCGGAAATCTAAACCAAAAAAATTTGTTCAACTAATCTAATGGAGATTTCTTCTGGATAGGAGCATTGCAAATCATGGCTTATCGATGGACTTAACCTAATGCACAAAAATTAGATTTGGGAGCGCAAAAGGGCCCGAAACCTTACCCTAATCCGGTGAAGGTTCCGCTACGGTGGCGACGGCGAGGCAGATTACCTTCGACGGTAGAGGACTCCTGCGGCAAGGGCGCACGGGAGGAGAGGGGGACGTCCGGAGACTCGAGCGCGGAAGAAGGGGTTTGCGGAGGATGACGATTGAAGATTGGATTTCAAAAATAAGGTCCGTTGGATATAAATACCCTTCTGTTGTCAGTGTCACCGATTCCAGAATTTCTGTGCCCCCGAGTTTCTTAACTGCTAGGGGACAGAGCAACTCGGTGAGGCCAAGATTATAGAATCGGTTGTATCAAGGTCAAAAACCAGATCAACCCTAGTGCTTCGGTGGAACCGAGATTTTGATGTTGGTTGCACCGAGATGCACATGGGAGGTTTTGGAAGTCGGCTCTTGTCGAAACGGAACTCCGAGTGCTCCTCACATAAAGGGTTCGAAAAGTGCTTGCTCAAATTTTGTGATGAAGCATGAATAGAATTTGAGACGAGAAAGCATTGATAGCTAGAGGGAGGTACTTAGGCATTCTTGTATATCCAATTGGCCAAAGAAAAATGAAATCCAAATAACGACAATTGGATATCCTCGAATGAGCAAAAATATGCATACCAACATGCTCACACAATAAGATGTCAAATGAAATATGGCAAACATGCAAAACCACTCTACTATCTACCAAGCACTTTGGCAATGACGGAGTCATCTATATATGAGTATATTGACTTAGGAGCCAAGTAAGAATGCTTGATCATAGCTCATACTCATCGTTTAAGCACAAGTGGGGTTACCACTTTTACGTAAAGCATTTAATGTGTTCACATCTTAAGAGATGCTTTGACTCGAGTCTTAGAGTAAAGCTCCCCCTTGATGTGACATCCCCCTTAGAGGGATAAACTAACCTTGGCTTTGGTCGTTGAAGACTTCATGTAGGTGTTGTAGTAGTGAATGCTCATAGTTGATGAAGATCATCTTGAGTTGGGAGCAATCCTTGTTGTTTTTTACTCTTCTCACCTACATGGGTTAGTCCCATACAAGGAACAAATACAAGGATATCTATGGACATGGAGTGAAGCACATATAGATGATGTCCATTGATTCTTCAATTACCTTGTCCCTTGCTTACCTACGAGGGATTTGTGACTCCTTGAACTATTGCATAAGGTTGGAGTTGATTGCAATGATTCTTGCCAATGATGAATGTGAGTGAATTTGTTGGCGGAGTCACCCCTCAAGAACTTATCTAGTTCTTATTCTTTGGGACCCACATCAACTTGATGGGGATCCTTGGAGTTGAAGTAGCACTTGTTGAAGTAGAGCTTGTACTAGCCTTGGGAACCCACTTGACCATTGCTTGGGATTCATCTTCAAATGTGTCAATATCCTCTTGAAGCTTGTCCTTGCCCTCGAGCTTGTGGTCTTGTGGTGGAGGGTCATCTTGATATTTTGTTCCCTTGGGGATAGTGTGATCATACTTCTCCCTTTGAGGAACAAACTTCGGCTCGGTTTATTGACCTTCTTCCCATTGAACTCCATTGACGTTGAAGTAGCCAATGACATCGTTCTTCCGGTATCCTCCATGCTTGCATACAATCTCCTCAAATTGCTTACATCCGGCAAGACTCTTGTAGACAACTTCTCTATAATCCCTTTCAATAAATTGTTTTCTTGCTCAAGTGTAACTTGGCTAAGAGAATCATTAGTGGAATCAATAGAGCTACTAGAAGTAACAATATTGGATTTAGCATTAGTGTTGTTGCTAGTAGATTAAGAACCTTTCTTGCCTTTTTTACTAGTTTGCTTAGATTTAACTTGTGGGACAAATGTGGACAAGAGTAGTCGTTTGGCAAGATAAGAAGAACTCTTCTTTCGAAGATCGTCATTAACAGCTTTAAGAAACTCATGTTCTTGCTCTAAATTTAGCTTCTCGAAGCGTAGCTTCTCATGAGTTCTTAAGAGCTCTCTATGATCTTCTTGAGTATATTCATGAGCTAACTTAACAGTGTTTAGTTCTTTAGTCAAACGCTCGATCTCCTTCTTATCATCGTCACATGACTTATCTTGACTAGCATGATTATTATCAAGTTCATTTTGACTAACATCGCTAGTTTTATCAAAGAGCAAGTCATCATCTCCTAGTAAATCATCCTCATCACTATTGAAGTCAATGTATTTGAGGTGTTATACCTTGGGGCCTTTAGCCATGAAGAAACTTCCACGTCCTTCATTTGGTGAATCAAATATGACAAAGGAGTTGGAGGTTATGAGTGCTAATCCGGTAACACCTTCATCTTGACTATAGTCGGGGTCGGACTGGTAGCTTCTCTCGGATTGGTTGTCAAAATCGGAGCCGGAAACCCATTCACCAACATGATCTTGATGTCTTCTTCTTGTGTAGCTCTTGGTGTACTTGTCCTTCTTCTCTGAATCCTTGCTTCTCTGGGAGGGTCTTTGTTCATAGCGATCTTCTCTACTCCTTCTCTCTCTACGAGGTGATTCATCTCTTGAGCTTCGTCTTCTAGGTGACTCTTATCTTCTTTTGTGGGGGGATGTGCACTCATTTGAGTAGTGTCCGGGCCTTCCACAATTGTAGCAATTCCGGTCACGACTAGAGGAACGCTTCTCTTCATATCTTGAATTGGAGCTTCTCTCTTTGCCTCTACTCTTGTAGAACTTGCCTCTACTCTTGTAGAACTTGTTGAATTTCTTGACCATGAGGCTTATTTCTTCATTGGTAACAAGGTTGTCACTTGAAGTAGCGGGAGTGTCACTTGTATCTTTGTATGCATCACTTGACTTGGTGTGAAGTTCTTCTTTGTCCTTGAGTGTCATTTCATGAGCAACAATCCTTCCAATGACTTTCGTAGGTATGAGATCTTTGTAGTTTGGCATCATTTGGATCAATATGCACACAGTGTTGTACTTTCCATCCAAGGCTCTAAGGATCTTCTTGATGATGAATTTGTCGGTCATCTCTTCACTTCCTAAGCCGGCAATCTCATTTGTGATGAGAGCAAGCCTAGAGTACATTTCCGCGACCCCTTCACCATCCTTCATCTTGAACTTGTCAAGTTGACTTTCTAGCACATCCAACTTAGATTCCTTGACGGATTCGGTACCTTTGTGCATATCAACCAAAGTGTCCCAAATTTCCTTTGCATTCTCAAGACGGTTTATCTTGTTGAACTCTTCGGGGCATAAGCAGTTGAATAGAATGTCGCATGCTTGAGCGTTATATTGTAACATCTTCAATTCTTCCGCGGTCGCTTCATGATTCGGTTCCTTTCCATCACCAAAGAATTCACCTTGCAATCCAACACGAACAATAGCCCATACGGCAGGGTTATGACCAAGAATATGCATTTTTATTTTGTGCTTCCAACTAGCAAAGTTTGTACCATCAAAATATGGACCTCTATGATGATAACTTCCCTTACTAGACGCCATACTCTCCTAGGATGTGAAACCAATGCAATGGAGACCAATGCTCTGATACAACTTGTAGGATCCGAAGTATGTATAGACGGGGCGTGATTAGACTACTAGACCAAATAAAAATCTAGCCTTTCCCAATTTTAAGTGTTGGCAAGTTTTAGCATTTGTAGCAAGTCAAGTACACTGTACACATGCAAGTCTAAGAGTATAGTAGTGGAAAGTAAAGACATGCACATGAAAGTAAAGGTAAGGGTAGGAGGATCAAACGCAAGTGATGACACGAAGATTTTTCCCGTGGTTCTAATAGGTGGTGCTATTGTACGTTCACGCTGATGGATAGTTCAACCCACGGAGGGTAGCGGTCGCGAGAGTCCACGGAGGGATCCACCCATTAGGGTCCACAAAGTAGCAACCTCGTCTATTCCATCACGGCTTCCGTCCACAAAGGACTAGCCTCACTATGGGTAGATCTTCACGAAGTAGGTGATCTCCTTGCCCGTACAAACTTCTTGGTTCAACTCCACAACATGAAGAAGGAGGCTCCCAAGTGACACCTAACCAATCTAGGAGGCACCACCCTCCAAAAGGTAATAGATGTGGTAACAACGATGAACTCCTTGCTCTTGTGCTTCAAAAGATAGTCTCCTCAACACACAATCACTCTCTCACGGATTTGGCTTGGTAGAAGAGGTTGACTAGGTGGAAAGCAACTTGGGGAGGCAACAAATCAAGATTCATATGGTTGGAGTGGAAAGTCTTGATCTCAACACATGAGTAGGTGGTTCTCTATCAGAAAAATTATGGGGCAAGTGTAGGTATGTTCTGAGTGCTTCCTCTGCGAGTGAGAGGAGGTGGAGGGGTATATATAGGCATCTCCAAAAATCCAACCGTTACAACATTATTGCCCAACTCGGTGAAACCAGAGTAAAAACTCGGTTGCACCGACTAGTGCAAAATGTGGCAACTTTCGTCTTTTCGGTGAGACCGATATAAAAATCTCGGTGGTACCGATATGGGTGACCTAGTCAGATTCCAAATCTCGGTGAGACCGATTTTCAAAACTCGGAAATTCCGATTCTTCAAAATAGAATACCAATGAATTGGTCACTGATTTCGGTTGCACCGAAGTGGAATGTTGGTGGCATCGAGACTTAGGGTTTTGGCTAGGCTCTGTCTAGGGTAAAAACTCGGTGGGGCCTATTCTGAGAAGTTGGTGGCACCGATTTTAGTGGTAGGGTTTAGACTGAGATTTTGTGGGAAAATTTCATGTGTATTTTTGGAGGCTAATCTCTAAGCACTTGAGCAACCAGATCATCATAGAAAACCTCATCCCCTTTTAATAGTATTGGCTTTCCTATGGACTCAAAAGTGATTTCTCACAAAATTTAAAATGTAGAGTCTTCAAGCTTGTTGCCAATAGATGTTCCTTGCATCTAGGGGATCTCCTCACAATCCTTTTGCTATTCCTTTGATTGAACTTTCCTGGAATATACTTGGTGGAAACATTAGTCCAATGAAATATATGTTGTTATTAATTACCAAAACCACCTAGGGAGAAGTTGTGCTTTCAAGAAGGAGGTGGACGAGCTCAAGGCCCAGTTGCAGGATGCCGAGGCCGACGTCCCCTTCAGGGCAAGGGGGACGTCGAGGCGGAGCTGGCGTCGCTGCAGGCTCAGGTCGGCGAAGCCGTCAGCGCCATGCAGAACGCCAATGATGAAGAGGCACTAGCGTGGATGATGGAAACATAGCGCGCTAGGCTATTCTTGGACCTTTCCACGCGCGCCAGCGGCGCACTGCGCCGCTTCATCAAGGACGTCCTTGAGCTACCCCACGCACACCACGACGGGGGCTACCTCGACTTCTTCACCAATGTGGTGAAGGTATTGGAGCCGGGGGTCTCCAAGGTGGACGAGGACATCGAGTCGGGCGCTCGCAACCTCCTGGACAGCATGGTGACGCGCGTCTTCTCCAACCTTCACCACCTCGATCCTGCTTTCAACTTCTCCGGCGTGGTGGAACCGATGCCCGTGGAGCTTCGGGGCCCCCTCAGGGACGAAGTGCGCGCGCACGTGGAGTCCCTGGTCAAGCAGTTCGCTCAGGTTGCGTCCTCCGAGGAGAGCGACTGCCTTGGCACGGATCTCCCCAGCAACAATGGTGAATATGGTGCCTCCTCCGCTTGATCTTTTATCCTTTCTTTCCTATTGTACCATGAATCACCTGGCCCCGCGGGGGCGTAAAGGCATTTGTGGAGTATTTTTCTTTAAGTAGCTGACGCTTATCATGTTTAATGTGTTTCCTTTCTCTCCTCTTACATTGCCCTCGTGACCTGCGTCGCTGGGACCCAGTCCCTGAGGTGAACTACACCGTCGCTGGTATGCCTGGAGAGTGTGCTCGGCAAGGCCCGAGGGTGTAGGGCTCTTAGGGCCGGTAGGAGCCCCTGAGGCGTGATGCTTAGGGACCCCCCTTGACGCATAGGCGGCTCGCGCCAGGAAGGTCAGGGTGCCTCGAGAGGGGAACGGGGGGAAGAAACCCGAGTATCTTCTCTAGACTTAGCTCCTTCGAGGTGTGCGGCTCGGAGTGAATGTCCCGCAGAGGTGGCTCGTGAGGCTTAGTCCCTCATGAAGCTCCCTTTGCCGCGAGGCGCCCTCGCGAGGCCCCCCTAGGGGAGGGCTCCTGGGGCCTCCTATGTCCTGCACCATGGAAATAGCCAAGTAGCACCGCAAGGCGCGTTTACGGGGTCACCTGTGGCCGTCACGTGAGGAGACAAAGGCACCAAGGACCTAGTGAGGTGACGTGCACGGGAGCAGGCCCACAAGACAGAGCTCGGTCACTTGGGTTTTGCAGTGCTATAGGGACTGACCCGAGCACAGACACCGTGCCCAGCTCCCGCTCGCGTGATATACACATGGGAGACCACGAGGGCGCGCCCCTCTTGAGGCGCGCTCAGCTGCGAGGACGCAGGAATTTTTGGAGAAAAACAGTTTTACTGATGCATGAAACAAGTTCATTATGCAACAGAAAGGTACATGCTGCCATTTTTGAAACAGACCAGCTTGAGGTTACGGCCGGTAGGCACCCCTCAAGGATGACAGAAAATGCTACTGTGGCGGACACAAGACAGCCCGAGGTTGGTCACGCTGAAAAGCCCCTCATTGTCAATATCCACCAGCGCGGAGAATGGGGCTTGCACGAGAGTGGGAAGGGACTCTCACATGCCGGGGGAAGTGTGGGTAGAGAGAGCCCCGGAGCATGTATAGCTCTGTCACGCTTGTATCCGTGAAAACGGACAGAACTTACAGTGATGATGGGCATTCCATGTGTTTGGCACTGGAACACCCACCGCCGTCATGAGGGGTGACGTACAGGGCTGGAGATTGGTCGTGGACCTGTTCCGCATGCCTTGCGGCGTGGGACTCCGGACTCATGTGCACTAGCCTCTCGAAGGTCGTTGCCGCCCCCTTCAAGCCGAAAGGCATGCGCATGAGTGGATATGAAGAGGGTGGCCTCGCAAGGCGAGCCTAGTTGATGGAGATGTAGTCGACGCACATGCGCCACTCGGAGACGGGGGTGGGTCGAAGGTCATCTTGAAGTTGTGGGCTTCACGGGCACCTGTCGCATCCTGGAGCTTGCTGTTCTCATGCTCCCAAGGTGGTTGAGGCCCTTCCTGGTGCTTGATGAGATGGGCATGCCAGGACGTGGCCGAATGACGCTCGATCGCCTCCCTCTGTAGGTCGGGCTCGCCTGATGTCGTCCAAGCCGACGCACTAGAGCCGGCCCGGAGGGAGACACCGAGCGCACCTTCCTATTTGGGAGAGGGGCCACCACTGGTGGCGAGGGAGGTGCTATAACCGCACCCATCGAGCGAGGCCCTCTTGAACTTGACCTGCTCCTGTGGGAGCTGGGGCTTCTTTCTTGCGGGCTCCTCCTCAGCAAACCTAGTGATGTCTTCGTTGGTAGGGTTCTCGGTGGAGGCAACCTTGTAGGCGTGCTCGAGGGTGTGGAGCGCGTCCTTCTCGTCACAGCGGATGGTGAGGGTGCCACTGCAACCGGGCATCTTGACGAGACCGTAGGCGTCGTGGGTCACCGCCATGAACTTGGTGAGTGCGGGGTAGCCCGGGATGGCGTTGTAGGGTAGGCCGATGTGAGCCACGTCGAAGACAATGAACTTTGCGCGGTAGTTCTTGCGGGTGCCGAAGGTGACGGGGAGGCTGTAACAGCCCGGAACCGACGCTCGAGAAGAATTCCCATTTAATTCCATTGTTGTCGTGTGATTCGTTTGGTTGTCGCATTAAACATCGCATCATTCGCATCATGTCCATAGCATCGCACTTCGTTGTCGTCATTTTTCAAAAACTGCATCCGTTCGTAGTCGCCGGTTCTCTTCGTTTTCGTCGACAACCGTTTTGATACCAACCAGACACAAACGCGCCCGCGACATCAATAAAATACTGTTTTTAAAAGTGTGTATAAAACTTTCAAGGATTGGGTTGAAACTTGGCGAGCGGTCGTAATATATTGTAGGTAGGCCGCCTGCCAAATTTCGTCGCAATCAGAGGTCGTTTGATACCGCAACGTTCAACTGTAGCGTCGCCGTAATCTGTTAATTAGCGGACGTTTTCGGTGTATTAAAAACTCGTGTCATGGGCCACCATTCTCCCTCTCATCTCATCCCACAAGCCACTCTACACTACCCTCAACCCTCCACCCCGATCCGGCCGTCTGATGGCAATCGCACGGTCGAAGAACGCCCCGAAAACAGTAAATCTAGCCCTCCCTACTATATAAGGAAGGCCTAACCCTTCTGTCGTGGTTTTGTCACGGCAGATGTCCAAAGACTTAGGTTCGAGGCCATCTCTAAGATGGTGGACTCAAAGGGGTTGGTCGAGACGAGAGATACGAGTTTACCCAGGTTCGGCCCCTCGAGAAGACGTAAAAGCCTACGTCCTGCTTGTGCTGTATTGCTTGGAGTATCGATTACAAGGGAGCGGATTCGCTTGACCTAGTTCTCGATTGATTGGTTTCTTGTCTAAACCGCCCCAGAGTCTCACCTTTATATAGGAGGTCGTTGCTCTGGGTTACACGAGTCCGAAACCGACTCATACATCGTAGTTGATCCTGTCTCTAAGCCGCCTTGCCGTCTTGGGCAAGCCGTCTCCGGGCGGCTTAACCGCCCGGGTCTTCACACCATCTTCTGTCTCTGGGCCTTCGTCTTGGCCCGTCAGGTAAGCCGCCATGCGGCCTGGCCTTCATCTTCCGGCCCACCTTATAGGTCTTGGCTACGAGCCGTCAGGTATGACCCGGCCCCTCCTGGGCGGGTCTCACCACGGGGTTATATCCCCAACATTAGGCCCCAGGTTGATTTGAGCCTGCTCATGTCAATCTTCAATCTTATTCAGCGGCGTGTCTTACATTTTATCACCTGAAAAAGAAAACTCATAACCCGCCGTGACGTCATGTCGAATATGCTAAAAAGATTCTGTGACGTCTGCAACGGATCCTCTCATTGAAGGGTCAGCCCAAAAATCGAGGCGCCCTCTTCGGTCAATCATCACTGTGCTTCCTCAATTTTCGCGCGCACTGTTTGCCGTCCCATCTCTTAAATAGGGATACGAAGGGGCCCCCTTTTTCCTTCTCCGCCGCCACGTCTTCTTCTTCCTCCTTCCAACAGCCGTTGAAGACACAGTTCTTCCAGACGTTATCATCACTGGGACGGGTTATCAATCTCCCGAGCCTCATGTACTGACAAAACACACCAGCAAGGCTGAAGCTTCCTCGCCTGAGAAGCTTGATTTTGAATTCCCCGTGTTGGAGAAGCTAACTGCATATGAGTTACATGCAGGTTATCTGAACCGCCTCTCCACAAGCCGGAACATGGAGCTCAAACTTGTTGGTCTGATGAAGAAAAAATATGAGGTACTCCTCCTGCTTTTGCTTTTTCTTTGTACCCTTATGTAGCCCCCAAGAACTGGTTTAATATTGCAAATAGTAGACCGGATCTTCCAATCCTTGTCATAACTCAAATTGCCTAGCTTGTAGCCCCCAAGTATCGGGTAAATATATATATTAAGCCGGTACTTAGTTGAAGAGTAGATCAAGGGTAGCCCCCAAGTCCGGGTCAGTATAAAAATGATGAGCCGGAACTTCCCTGTAAACTTGGAAAGCACCGTGTGTAGCCCCCAAGTGCCGGCTTAACTTTACGAAGATGAGCCAGAACTTCATTGTAGACTTGGAGAGAAAACACAGACATTAGCCCCCAAGTGTCAAGTATATTGCTTGCAATCTGCTTGAGACTTGTAGCATACCAGCTTCATCAATCATCTATGAATATCTTATCCTGGCGACTTAAACCTCCTGAACTGTTTTGTTTTTTGTGCAATATAGGAAGCCTTGGAGGCAGCCGAGTCTGATCTGACCGGCTTAAAGGAAAACCTTGCTTCGCAACAAACCGCCCGGTCTGAGACGGAAGAAAAATGGCGGGTTGCCGCTAAGGAGCTTGAGAAGGTACAAGCTGATTTTGCGGCTTTCAAAAAGAGCGCTGAGTCTACCCAAGCCGCCCTGACCAAGCGCGCAGACGATGCTGACCAGCAACTCAAGCGTGTGTTAGATGAGCTGCAAACCCTCAAGCGCCATATCTCTAGGATGACGTCTGCTATCTTTGGTAAGCACTGAATACTTAGCAAATTTCCTTGCCTTGTTTAAAAACTTGTGCGGGCGGCTTATAACACCAAAATCTTTCCTTGCAGGTCAAAGAAGCCGCCAACTATCTTTAGACAGCTTGTTGAAGTTAAAAGCAGTATATTCCTTGGCAGAACAGCTATACTGTGGGACCCTTTGTACCATCAAAGCAATGCTGAACGAAGAAAGCATCCCCAAATTCATGAAGGGAGTGATAGAACTCTTATCAACTCTGCCTAAGCAAATCGAAGAGCTCAAACGATCAGCCATCAGGAAGGGAGCAATGGCCGCGCTAAGCCGGTCTTTGGCCTTTGCCCCTGAACTGACTGCAGAAAAGATGATGGATGGCTTTCCGTCCAAGAAAGACGACGGCTCAGATTTCACAGAAGCTGACTATGCCAAGTGTATGAAGGCCTCCAGAGTACTCGCATCAACACTGGCGGACGAATTTGATCTGACTACATACCAGGCGGTTTACGGTGTGGACAGCAAACGAGCGCGCTGCCCAACCTTCGAAGCCAGGGACTTGACACCTGCACGCCGTAAGCAACTCTTTGCTCCTGAAATTGACCCGTCCCCCCTCTTTGACGAGGTTCAGTTTGAAGCTTTAAAAAACTGCAACTGGGATGTGGACAATCTTCAGATCGAAGAGGTCGAAGACCCGGCGCAGGATGACCCGCCATCAAGCTGAAATATTGCTTCTGAAATTGATAACCCGGCTTCTTGACCCGCCAAGGCTAGCAGTGTACAAAAACTTTAAGTCCGTGGTATTTTGGGCTCCCTGTGGAATTTGTAATAGGCATAGAAAAAACTTGTTTGCCTGAGCCGTACCATCACGCACGTATGAATCTTTGCACAACTTGATGCATGCTTATCTGTCTTGTGTTCTGCTCATATCAGATTGCACGGCGACTCATCTTAAGAGATAGACCCTGCAAAAGAAACAAGACAGAATATGCTCTGTATTGCTGTAAGGGCGGCTTGAAAAAGCACAACCCGGAGATGTTAAATCTCGTATAATCTTGCTTTCTTTTTGTGAAAACTCATATGCCGGTTCTTCTGGGTGGATTCGCTACTTGAACTCTCAACAGTACAGGGTCTCTCGTGAGAGTGACCGTCAATTGCTTTGAGCGGCTCAGGGTCTCTAGGCGAGATTAACTGATAAGAGCGTAACGAACCAGAGAGAGACGCAGCAGGGCATGAGTACCCCCAGGGCCCATAAGCTACCTCTCACGTGACATAAATCCGTCGTTTGAACCTTAAACAGTGCAGGGTCTTTTAAAAGAGTAATTGTTTAAGAGTACGAACGGGCCACATAGCGGAGAGTCGGCAGCAGATGGGTGAGTTTATCCTCGCTTTCCGTAAGCCGGCCCTCACGTGACAAGAGCCGCCGGTTTAACCTCGACCAGTACAGGGTCTCTAGCGAGAGTGACTGGTAAGAGTTCGGCGGGTCACCTAGCGGAGCAGCAGCAGCATACAGGCAGGTTTAACTCAAACTTGCGGTGGCTGAAGAGCCGATCAAGAGGGTGTGTAAGCTAAACCCGGCGGGTTAGAAGCCCCCAAATGACCTTGTTGACGGAGTCAACTTTTTGGGTATATAACCCGGCCTTACGGTGGCTGAAGAGCCGATCAAGAGGGTGTGTAAGCTGAACCCGACGGGTTAGAAGCCCCCAAGTGACCTTATGGTTGTATCCACTTTTGCTCAATCTGAGATATAGAAAACGGCAGAGGCCCCGGCTTGCAGGGATGCCAGATTTATTATATATATGTATAAGTGATATATACAATGATGATGTACAATGGTGGGAGTCGATGACTCGGGTATAGTAAGGCCGCAGATGAGCAATATTCCACGGCCGGTGGGTCTCCTGCCCAGAAGTGCGTGACTCGTCTCGTACGTCAATGAGATAGTATGACCCATTGTTGAGATTTCTGCTGATCACAAAGGGTCCTTCCCATGGGGGAGATAGCTTGTGCGCATCCATCTGATCTTGAATCAGACGCAACACCAAGTCGCCTTCCTGAAACGTTCGGGTCTTAACTCTGCGGCTATGATAACGAAGCAGGTCTGGCTGATAAATCGCCGATCGAGCCGCCACCAGATCACGCTCTTCATCCAAAGCATCTAACGCGTCCTGACGCGCTGTCTCATTATCTGCCTCAACGTAAGCTGCCACCCTCGGCGAGTCATGACGTATATCACTTGGTAACACGGCTTCTGCACCATAAACCATGAAGAAAGGCGTATAGCCTGTTGACCTATTGGGAGTAGTTCTGATGCTCCATAAAACTGATGGTAACTCGTCTACCCAACAACCCGGCGTTCGCTGTAGAGGAACCATAAGCCGGGGCTTGATGCCTCTCAAGATCTCCTGGTTAGCATGCTTCGCCTGACCATTGGATTGTGGATGAGCAACAGCAGAGACGTCAAGCCGGATGTGCTCGCTTTCACAGAACGCCTGCATAGCCCCCTTGGATAGGTTTGTGCCATTGTCCGTGATGATACTGTGAGGGTAACCAAAACGGTAGAT
This sequence comes from Elymus sibiricus, assembly GCA_039707655.1. Classification (NCBI taxonomy): domain Eukaryota; kingdom Viridiplantae; phylum Streptophyta; class Magnoliopsida; order Poales; family Poaceae; genus Elymus; species Elymus sibiricus. The sequence goes on along the minus strand of CM077665.1, from coordinate 209,355,234 downwards.
CAATTTTTTGACAAATTGAACCGCCGTAGCCGCGTCACACTTGCCGACCGGCTCAGCCTCAACCCACTTAGTAAACTTATCCACCGCCACCAAAAGGTGGGTCTTCTTGTCTTTAGATCTCTTGAAGGGCCCGACCATATCAAGCCCCCAGACTGCAAACGGCCAGGTAATTGGTATCATCCGCAATTCCTGAGCTGGAACGTGAGCACGTCGCCCAAACTTCTGACATCCATCACACTTGATGACCAAATTTTCTGCGTCCTTATGAGCCGTCAGCCAGAAGAAACCATGCCGGAAAGCCTTAGCCACCAAAGATTTTGAGCCGGCATGATGACCACAATCGCCGGCGTGAATTTCATTTAAGATCTCCTTACCCTCTTCAGGAGAAACGCAACGCTGGAAAACACTAGTGACACTGCGCTATTGTAACTCGCCATTGATGATAGTCATGGATTTAGATCGCCTGATGATTTGTCTTGCCAAGGTCTCATCCTCGGGTAACTCGCCGCGAGTCAAGTATGCTAAGTAAGGGAGCGTCCAGTCAGGGATAGCATGCAGAGCCGCCACCAGCTACCCCTCCGGGTCAGGTACGGCCAGATCCTCCTCTGAAGGTCGCTTAACAGACGGATGATACAACACATCCAAGAAAACGTTAGGCGGCACCGGCTTACGCTGAGAGCCCAACCTTGACAAGGCATCAGCCGCCTCATTCTTGCGACGGTCAATATGATCCACCTGATAACCCTTGAAGTGTCCAGCAATGATGTCCACCGCCTGATGATAAGCCGCCATCCGTGGGTCTTTGGAATCCCACGTACCTGAAACTTGCTGAGCCACGAGGTCTGAGTCGCCAAGACATCTAACCCGGCTCAGGTTCATCTCCTTAGCCACACGGAGGCCATGAAGTAAAGCCTCATACTCAGCTGCATTGTTAGTATAGGGAAACATCAACCTTAACACATAACAAAACTTATCACCTCTAGGGGAAGTTAAGACAACTCCAGCCCCTGACCCTTCCAATTGCCTGGATCCATCAAAGTGAATTGTCCAGTATGTGTTATCCGGCTTCTCCTCGGGCGACTGACACTCTGTCCAATCATTTATAAAGTCCACCAAGACTTGAGACTTGACAGCCGTGCGAGGCACATATTTCAGATTAAGAGGCCCGAGCTCCAATGCCCACTTAGCAATCCTGCCAGTGGCTTCTCTATTTTGAATTATGTCACCCAACGGGGCAGAACTAACCACAGTGATCTGGTGTCCCAGGAAGTAATGCTTCAACTTACGATTTGCCATGAACACCCCATATATCAGTTTCTGCCAATGCGGGTACCTTTGCTTGGACTCGATCAGGACTTCACTGACGTAGTAAACCGGCCTCTGAACCGGGTATTCCTTTCCTGCCACCTTACGCTCCACAACAATCGCGGCGCTGACTGCCCTGTTGTTAGCTGCCACATAGAGGAGTAAAGGTTCCTTCTCAGCCGGAGCAGCCAAGACCGGCGGCTCAACCAGCTGCTTCTTGAGCGCCTCAAACGCTTCACCCGCCGCCTTACTCCAGACAAAATTGTCTGTTTTCTTCATCATTTGATACAGAGGAATAGCCTTCTCATCCAGGCGGCTTATGAACTGACTTAACGCAGCGATTCGACCCGCCAGGCGCTGAACGTCGTTGATGCACGCCGGCTCAGACAGGGAAGTGATAGCCTTTATCTTGTCCGGATTAGCTTCAATGCCACGCTCAGAGACCAGAAATCCCAAAAGTTTGCCTGCAGGCACACCGAAAACACACTTTGCCGGGTTAAGCATCATCTTGTAAACCCACAAATTGTCGAACGTTTCCTTCAGGTCGTCAAGTAGAGTCTCCTTCTTCCTTGACTTAACCACAATATCATCCACATAAGCATGAACATTGCGCCCAATTTGACCATGAAGACAGTTCTGCACACAACGCTGGTAAGTCGCCTGGGCACTCTTGAGCCCGAAAGGCATAGACACATAGCAAAAAGCACCAAAAGGCGTAATGAAAGCCGTCTTCTCTTGGTCTTTAACTGCCATCTTGATCTGATGATATCCTGAATAAGAGTCCAGGAAGCATAAACTCTCAGAACCCGCCGTTGCATCAATAATCTGGTCGATACGGGGGAGAGCAAACGGGTCAACTGGATAGGCCTTGTTAAGGTCCGTGTAATCCACACACATATGCCACGTGCCGTTCTTCTTAAGCACTAGCACCGGGTTAGCTAACCACTCCGGGTGAAAAACCTCCACGATGAACCCTGCTGCCAAGAGCCGGGCCACCTCTTCTACAATAGCCTTACGCCTCTCCTCATTGAACCACCGGAGGAACTGTTTGACCGGCTTAAATTTAGGATCCACATTAAGGTGGTGCTCAGCGAACTCTCTCGGTACACCCGGCATGTCAGAAGGCTTCCATGCAAAAATGTCCCGATTCTCACGGATGAATTCGATGAGCGTGCTTTCCTATGCGGGGTCCATGTTAGCCCTGATGATAAACTGCTGTGATGAGTCGCCCGGCGTAAAGTCCACCAACTTGGTATCTTCCACCACGAACTTGAGTGGCGGCTCAGATTCCATGTTAGGCTTCTTCAGTGGAGTCATATCTTCCGGGTCAACATTTTCCTTATAAAACTTGAGCTCTGCCTCAGCACAACCTGACTCTGCATAAGCTGCGTCACCTTCCTCACACTCAAGAGCCGTCTTCCGATCACCATGCACGGTAATCGTCCCGTTCAACCCGGGCATCTTGAGTTGTAAGTAAATATAGCAAGGCCTAGCCATGAACTTGGCGTAAGCCGGCCGTCCAAACAGAGCGTGATATGGGCTCTTGGATTTGACCACTTCAAACCACAAAGACTCCATCCTGTAGTTGAATTCGTCACCAAAAGCTACCTCCAAAGAAATATTTCCTACTGGATAGGCCGATTTTCCGGGTACCACACCGTGAAAAACTGTTGAAGAGGGCTTAAGATCCTTATCAAGCAAACCCATCCAGCTGAAAGTGTCATAATACAGGATGTTGATGCTGCTGCCACCATCCATAAGCACTTTAGTGAACACATACCCTCCAACCTGGGGGGCAACTACTAAAGCCAGTTGCCCCGGGTTATCAACACGCGGCGGGTGATCCTCCCTGCTCCAATTTATGTCATACTCGGACCACTTCAAATACTGCGGGAGAGCCGGTATGACTGCATTAACCGCCCGCTTGCGCACCTTCCGGTCTCGCTTGTCGAGGCTGGTTGTAAAAACATGATACTGACCCCCACTGAGCTGTTTCGGGTTAGTCTGGTACCCCGATTGGTTATTCTGCTGCTGGCCTCCACCGCCAGACTGCTGATGATGACCTCCTTGATTGCCTTGACCCTGGTACCCGGATCCTGAGCCGCCAGCACCAAAGCCGGCTCCTGATCCGCCCGTCCCTGAGCCGCCTGATGGCCCATTACCGTTATTCCGATGCTGTTGAAGGCTGTAATCCCGAAACTTCCGCATAATACTGCAATCCCTCCATGTATGGCCTACCGGCTTATCAGGCCGGCTGTGCTCCAGACAAGGTTTGTTGAGCATCTCTTCCAGGTTGAAAGGAGCTTTGCCCTTGTTAAAGGGTGGCCTGAAATTCCCATTGCCCTTAGCACGATTGTTCCCAGTGCTGGTGTTCGCCACCAATTCTGACCCGCCGTCCGGGTTCTTTCGCTTGCCCGGGTTGCTATTTCCGGCCGCGTTTTGCTGTTGACCCTTGCCATTGTTGTTTTTCTTACCCTGACCCGATTTCTCATCATCGGAGCCAGGATCCTTCGTGTTATCGGAGTCTGCATACTTGGTGAGAGCCGCCATGAGCTCCCCCATATCCTGGCACGTGCGCTTGAGCCGGCCAAGCTTCTGCTTCAGTGGTGTAAAATGGCAATTCTTCTCCAGAATCAAAACTGCTTGAGCCACCGTAATCTGTTCAGAAGAGTGGATGATGGTTGAGACCCGCCGGACCCAGTGATGAGCCGACTCGTCATCACGCTGCACGCAATGGTCCAGATCCACAATCGTCATGGGCTGCTTGCACGTTCCTTGGAAATTTTTGATGAATTTCGCCTTTAATTTAGACCAGGAATTAATGGTGTTGGGTGGCAAGCCTTTCAACCACGTGCGAGCCGGCCCTTCCAGCATCATGATGAAATATTTGGCACATACTGCATCACTGACGTCTAACATCTCCATGGCCAGCTCATAGCTTTCGATCCAAGCCTCTGGAGGTAGGTCAACAGTATAATTGCGCACCTTGCGAGGACCCTTGAAATCCTTCGGCAGACGCTCGTTCCGTAGAGCCGTTGCTAGACACGGCACTCCCACAGCCCTGGAGGTTAATCCTGCCCCTACTGAGACAGAAGGTGCAACTGTGGGTTCCTGATGAGCCGCCGCCGCCGCCAGAGCCGCCGCTTCCCGCTGTGCTCTTGCCCGATCCACCAGCGCCTGAGCATCCAGAGCCGCCCGATCGACTCGCGGCGGGTTCCGATGTCGTTCACTGCTAGAAACCACCGGTGACTCATAACGCCGGCTGTAGCTGCGGCTGGGGATGGGAGTTGAATGCACGCGGCTCTAGCTGTAAGTATACTTCTCCTGCTGGGCCACCGCCGTCCACAGGTATCCAATAGCGTTCCGCACCTCCTCTGCAAAAGGCGCCTCGTCGGGGATGGGAATTGTATCAAGCCTGGTGGCCGCCGCCACCATGTTCTCCGCCGGGTTAGAATAATGACCCGGTGGCGTCGAAAAAAACTGTGGTGGGTTTTGGTTCCGTCGGGGCGGGTCTGGCTGCTGATGCTGAACCGCCGCCCGGCTTCCAGGTACTTCCGCCGTCCGGGTTATGGTCAAAGGCACATTCCGTCCCGTCCCTGGCGTGTTAAAAAGATTCCTGGCTTCATATTGATCCGACAGGCGGGATTGATGCCTCATCCGATGAACCGCCGCTGCAGACTGCTGCTCTAGCTCAAGGCGGAAAGCATCCGCCCTAAGGCGCTCCGCCTCAGCATCCATCTGGGCCTTCAGCGCGTTGATTTCCTGTTGGACTCCGGCCATCTGGTTCTTCAACCTCGTGATCTCCGCGTTGCGGGCCGCTTGGTTTTCAGCAGTGACCTCAGTTTCCATCAGGGTTGTAAGCTCATTCATCAGATCCAAGAGAACCTGAGCCGGCGGCCTGCCAGCTCCTGACCCGGTCGCGCCGTCGGCTGTGCTACTGGGGGCCGGCGTTGAACCCGCCATGAAGACGGCAGCGCGGTTCGGCGGCTCATATTCCTCCGGCTCGTGATATTCTGACTCGGGGTAATGCTCGATGCAGCCCCCAAGCCCACCATTGTGAAGCTGATAGATTGACTCCGTCTCTTCGCTCGAGGATCCATCCTCTGAGCAGATGAGGGTATCTTCCCGCGACATAGAACCTTCAAGCTCCATGCCCTGGGTGAAGCCGACGAAGACATGCTTCCTGCCCAGGTCAGCACGGGCGGGTTGCACGCGTCGGGCGGGTGGCTCGCACCGGGCCGGCTCGACGATGTCGGTGCAGATGTCCGGCCCGGGTTCAGATCCGCTGATCTTGCCGATGAAGACGTGGATTCCGCCGAAGGGGACCCGGAACCCATACTCGATGGAGTCGGCCTCAGGGCCCCAGCCGGCGTCGTCGATGTAGAGCCGGCCGCGGTGAATCTTGGTCATCCTGCCAACAGCGTACCCCTCGATCCCTGGGAGAGAGCCCTTTGAGAACTCAACACCACCGAGGACTAGCCCCACGGTGGGCGCCAACTGTCGTGGTTTTGTCACGGCAGATGTCCGAAGACTTAGGTTCGAGGCCATCGCTAAGACGGTGGACTCAAAGGGGTTGGTCGAGACGAGAGATACGAGTTTACCCAGGTTCGGCCCCTCGAGATGAGGTAAAAGCCTACGTCCTGCTTGTGCTGTATTGATTGGAGTATCGATTACAAGGGAGCGGATTCGCTTGACCTAGTTCTCGATTGATTGGTTTCTTGTCTAAACCGCCCCAGAGTCTCACCTTTATATAGGAGGTCGAGGCTCTGGGTTACACGAATCCTAAACCGACTCATACATCGTAGTTCACCCTGTCTCTAAGCCGCCTTGCTGTCTTGGGCAAGCCGTCTCCGGGCGGCTTAACCGCCCGGGTCTTCACACCATCTTCTATCTCTGGGCCTTCGTCTTGGCCCGTCGGGTAAGCCGCCATGCGGCCTGGCCTTCATCTTTCGGCCCACCTTATAGGTCTTGCCTACGAGCCGTCAGGTATGACCCGGCCCCTCCTGGGCGGGTCTCACCACGGGGTTATATCCCCAACACCTTCCTTATGTGGAAAACACCCCTCCTCTCCTCGTTTTCCATGCCACCAGCCACTCCACCTCGCAACCGCCGCCCCTGGCCTCGTTCTCCGTGCCGGCAGATCCGCCGCCGCCAATTGGCGCGCAGCAGCTGGGCGCGCCGCCGCCTGAGGGTCCGCCCGACCACCCTGAAGCCGCCACATGTCCCCCAGCCTGCCGCCTCCCACCGCGGCACGCCAGGCCCGCGCGGGGCCCGCCTGACCCCATCCGGGCCCGAGGCGCCCGTAACCATGCCCGCTCCCTGCCGCCCGACCACTGCCTCACGCCGCCAAGGAGTCGCAGCTCCGTCGGCCGCCGTCCTCCGCCACCTGCGCCGCCACATCGCCCACAGCTCCCGCTGGAGCCCGACCCCGCCACCGCATCTGTTCAGCCCGCCGCCCTCTACCTCGCGCAGCACCGCCGCCTGCCTCCGTCGCCGAGCCGCGCTGTCGCCTCCAGCCCGTGCCTCGCCGCGTCGTCGAGCTCGCCGGAGCTCCCGCCACTCGCCGCCGTGGGGGTTGCCACCGGCCAGATTCGGGTCCCCAACCCTCGGATCCGCGCCGCCCTGATCGCCCGGTGCCTCCGGCCGGCCTCGTCGTTGCCTCCTCGCCGCCCTGCCGTCGGCTTCCCCAGCCGCCGCCGCCGTTGACCGCGGGTGGGACCGCCCCGTCCCGGTACCGGCCGAGCCTCAAACCAAACGTCGGCCCCGCGACCGCCCGAATCCACCCGTCCCGATTTGCTCCGAGGTGAAAATCCACTAAGTCCCTAAAAGTGCCCATTTTAACAGCATGATTGCATTTTGTGTGGGCCTTAAGTTTGTGCATGGTTGTCCGATGAGCATGTGCTATTTATGTAAATTGATCTTTTTTCGTGCTCTTAGTGATGGAATCATTTTCATGCATGTTAGAAATCATTTACATGCTCATATCCATGTTGCAACAGTGCATCCCGTCGTAGGCGGTAAATCTGTCATTTGTTCAAACTTGCATGGATGATTAAATCGTATCCATAGGTCTTTTGCATATGATGTCTTCATGAGTATTGCCCTATAATATGTATACTTTGATGCCATGCCTCTGGTTGTTAGGTAGAACTTCATTAACATGTTTGTTTGTTGCTCTCAAGTTGCTATCGTGTTAAAACCGTAATCTGTTAACGTAAGGTTCCATTTTGTGGTGCTCGTATTAAGCAATCCATGCCTCCTTTTGGTTGTGTCTTTGGAGTGTGTTGTAGTATGCCATGTCTACTTATTGTTGTTAGGTTTGCCATGCCATGAATCTTATGCTTATCTGTTGTTTTCATCATGAGAACAAGCTTAATCAATGTTGCTGATTTGAGGTGCTGAAATATTTCTAACTCTGAAATCCGTGTTATTTTGTTCCTGTCTTGCCGTGTGGTTTGCTATTGATTTGTAGCTCTTTTGATGTTGCCACAATAGGATGTATTGTAAAGCATGTTATGCTCTATCATATTGTGCCAATAGTTAGCTTGAATAGGTTTAGCATCATCATTAATTCTGCTGTCCAATATGTCAATGTGTTAAAAACTGCTGCTCATTCTAGTCTAATTTTCACCAAGTATGAGAATCTGTTTTCTTCAAAATGCCATGTTATGTTGATGCTAGCCATGTTTCTATGCATAATTAGACCTTGTCACCATGGAATGAATTGTAGTGCATCATGTCCTCTACCATCTTGTAGATTTTCATATAATAATATGCCCTGTAGCATATAGTTTTATTGCTGCCAATATGCCTTCGTGAAAAACTGCTCTGCTAAAAAAACTGTTATTTTCACTAAGTCCTAATGTGCTATATTTTATTGCCATGTTGTGAGCTTCCTATCATGTGATCCATGACTCTTTTGAGTATGGTATGTGAGGATGAAATGAAGTGTGTGTTATATTCTACTGCCCCATGCTTAGTTTGTGCATATTAGGATCTTGGAGTTTGTTGTTTTCATGTGTGCAATATGCCAACTTGCTATTTTGGACAGATTTCTACTAAAACTTGTATTGTTGTTTGTGGTTGAACCGTAGCTCCGTTTTGGGCATGCCATATATGAATCTTGCCTAGAATTGCATGTAGTATCATATTATCATGTTGCATCCATGTTTTAAAGTGTTTGTGGTTGTCTTTTCATGCATTTTGCATTCATGGCATATAATCTTGTGTTTGTCATATCTTTTAGGCCGTAGCTCCGTTGCAAATGTTCTATATATGTAAATTGACTAGAATGACGAGTAGAATCACATGGTGCATTTTGTTTCCCTATTTAATAAATATAAAACATGATTAGTTCAGATCTGGATCAATTTTGAAATTAACATATGGGGTCATTTCGGAAATGCTACAAGTTGTTTCCGACCTCATTTAAGATGCCTAGATAGTGTAGTTTAATTATGCTTCACCTCTTGCCATGTTTAACAACATTTAATATTGTCATGTACCTAACGAGAGTGAACTAAATAATTCGAATGTGGAGTTTCGTCAATATGCAACCCATTGCATATTGAACATCACTTAATGTGTAGTAATCGATTGTTGTGATTTGCCATGTCTTGCATATTTAAACTTGACATGCATCATATTTGTTTGTGCATCATGGCATGCATATGTTGTGGTGTTTATCATGTGTTGATTGTTGTTTCCAATTTGCTTCTTCTCGATAGAGTTCCGAAAGTGTTCGGAGTGTGAGGATTCGTTCGACTATGTTGGTTCGTCTTCTTCATGGACTCGAACTTCTTCCAAGCGGGATCTCAGGCAAGATGATCATTTCCCTGGATACCATTACTATCATTGCCATGCTAGTTGTCTCGTTTCTATCGATATGTCTCACTACCTACCACTTGTTTGTCAAGCCTCCCAAAATGCCATGAAAAGCCTCTAACCCCTCCACATCGCAGCAAACCATTGTTTGGCTATGTTACTGCTTGCTCAGCCCTTCTTAGAGCGTTGCTAGTTGCAGGTGCAATGTTTCCATGTGCCAACCTGGATATCCTTTTTGTTATATCACAATATTATTGCTATTTAATTTAATGCACATATATACTTGGTAAAAGGTGGAAGGCTTGGCCTTTTGCTCGGTGTTTTGTTCCACTTTTGCCGCCCTAGTTACTTGTGTATCGGTGTTATGTTCCATATTGAGCGCTCCTAACATGCTCGGGGTTGTTATGGGGACCCCCTTGACTTTCGTTTTGGGATAAAACTCTTCTGGCAAGGCCCAACATTGGTACTACATTTGCCTAATAACAACTAAAATTGCATAGGGACCCGTTGGCACCCGCGAATAATTAATCAACCCCCGGGCTAGTGCTCCTCATGAGTGTTGGTCCAAACTAGAGTCGTGTGTGGGGCCAACCCGGGGCAACTCGGGAGATGTCTATCAGGCCACCGTACGCTGCGCTTATCTGGTCGTGTCCTGGGAACGAGATACGCGGCTCCTATCGGGTTCGTCGACACGCCGGGCGGCCTTGTTGGATTTGTTTTACCTTTCTCGAACGTCTTGTCCGTGGGATTTCGAGGACACTTCAGGCTATCTCGGGGTTGAGATTTACCTACGGAATTTCCAAGGAGATCACGGGTTTCGTGGTCGAGGTTATTCCCGCGGCGTGTGGTTAGTTTGTGATGGATGAGTTGGAGCACCCCTGCAGGGTTAAATCTTTTGGAAAGTCATGCCCGCGGTTATGTCGCAACTTGGAAACTTTGTTTAACACCTGGTCATAACAAACATAAAGTAAACTCAAATAAAATACACCAACTATGTGCGTACCCGTGACTGGCTCTTCTCGTGATTTCTGAACCGAGAGAGAACACGGTGGGGTTATGTTTGACTCGTAAGTAGGTGTTCAGGATCACTTAGTGATCATTACTAGTTCACGTCCGTTTATACGACTATCATCCCCCCTTATTCTTGTACTCGTAAGTTGGGCACTCAAATAAATGCTTAGCGCTTGCTGCAGCCTCACCACTTAACCATACCTCACCCATTAAACTTTAATAGTCTTGATACCCTTGGAAATGAGATTGCTGAGTCCCTGTGGCTCACAGATTACTACAACAACAGTTACAGGTACAGGTAATGCGATGATTTGACGTGAGCGCGATGCTTGTTTGATTTGGGGTTCTTCGTCTTCTTCATCGATCATAGGATGGGTTCCAGGCCGGCAGCCTAGGATAGCAAGGATGGATGTCATTTTATCGTTTGATTTCGTCCGTAGTCGGACCCTGCTCTTCTGTATGATGATTGTATATGTTGTTGTATTGATGTGACCTTGATGTAGCTTGTGGCGAGTGTAAGCCAATTCCATATACTCATCTCTTCTTTACATGTACTTGTAATGATATCCATTCTTGCGAAACGACGAGACGCGCTTCTATCCCTGTCGAGGCCCTCGTGCCAAAATAAGGATAGGATCACATCTTGGGCGTTACAAGTTGGTATAATAGCCTGTACCGACCTAGGAGCCCCCTTGATTAATCGAACTTTGGCCGAGTCGAGTCTAGCGAAAAAACTACTTTGGGTCTAGTTATATATCGGAGAGTAGGATTCTTTTTACTCCTCTTTTATGCTCTGGGGAGGAATCCTGACGTAGGAATTTTAATTCTTCCCCTCTTCCCACTCAAAAAAAATTTAGGATCACGTGGGTATTTTGGAACCTCTATGATGTCGATGTGACCGGAACTCTGTTCTTGGTTCCTCCCGTACATATGGATTGGACCCGGGGGGGCTCCAAGGGGTTCTTGACACATCGCTATCATTCAGTTTCCTTAGTACCTCAGGACGCGGATGTTCGAAATTGCTTCAATACTATTCGTGGTGCGAAGAGTGTGGCGGCACCCAGTACTGGGGAGCGGGATCACATGTACTGCCATCTTTAGTATCGTTGTGATTACGAGGGTCTGAGGTAGATGAGTTTCCGAGGTTTCTCTGGTTTTGTGTTGATGGATGTGATACACGGTGGGTAGTATTATTGCTAGGAGTTGAGTGATTTATTCAGTAATTTTCCCGTGTATCCGTTGGACCAGATTGCATAACCATTAAGATTTCGGAAGTTCTCAGGTGGGACTTCAAGTAGTTACCTAGGATTGTCCTTTCAACAAATACAAATGGGTTTGTGTTTGTTTCCGGCTTAATCCTCAAGCCCCATCTTTTGTTTTGTTGGAGTATGGTAATTCGAGTTGCTTCGATGTCAAGTGGTGAGTTCATATCATTCCAAACCAGTGTGTTTCTCATCAAGTTAATTCATTCCTCCCCAATATTGCAAGATCTATCCTCGTATTTCATCCCAGAGTTCTTTTCATCCATCTAAGTTGTCTTCTTCTTTTGCCTGCCCTCCCGCCCTTTTTCTCCAACGATTAAATTCTCATCCAAGTGCCTTCTCTATTCATGTGATGCTTCCGCTATCTTTTCTTCCATATTGTATCCGGTGATTCATTGTGAAGATACTCAGGAGCTTCAAGTTCATCATTCTTTGTTCTTGTTTTCTTCTCAAGTGAAATCAATGCAAGCTCGCAGTGTCCATCATATCCTTTTCATTCGTTAAATATTTTCCCGTGTTGGAATTCTTATCCAAGCCTCTCTCGTTTAGTCATCTCTCTTTGTTATATCCGGAGTGGCAAGATATCTCAGAAGACTTTCATTTCCATTCAGATCCTCTTAAATTATTTCGAGGTTCTCACCTCATCAAGTTTTCAATTTGTACCGGTGCAACCTCTCTTTCTAAGCAACCATTTCAACGGTGATCTCTTTGAGTGAGCTCATAACCCACAGGTTTTCCACAGGATCTTACCTGGCTCTTCTAATCTTTTCCGGAGATCTCAAGCTCTTGTCAAATGACGTAAGAATGATTCTCATCAGTCATATTCCTTCTCTAAGATCGCTCCATATTATTTTCATCATTGGCTCAACCTTTCCTATTCATTGTTCCAGAGTGTCTCAGTAATTCATGGTGGTGTTTCTCGCCATCATTATCTTCGTTGAAGACCGAATGAGAGTTTCTCTTAAATCTTTGTCTGTTCTTTTCAAGATTCGTCATCTCAGCTTGTTGCTATCCTATCAAATTGTTTCGGTCATGAGAAATTCCTTCCATATCTATCCGGAGCATTTCAGAGTTGTTTTCATTCCTTGATCCTTCGAAGGCCATCATTTCAGAAGATTTCTTCGTTCTCAGCTTTCAGCTTTCATTCTCAAATTCTTCTCAATTGTTGTCTCTTCGTTCATATCTCAATTATTTCGGTCCTTCGTTCAAGTTTTCTATTAGGCGGATCATGGTCTCTTCGTTCTCTTGTAGCTCCATTCAGTCGTATTATCCCCATTCATTCCAAATTCTTTCCGGTGTTTTGCTCAAGACTTCTTGAAGCTTGTTTCAGCCCGCTTCAATCTTATCAAGAAGAATAAGTCGTATGCAAATCCATTGCTTGTCATCAATTAAACTTGATGAAGGATAAGCATAGCTTAATTCTTATTCTTGTTTTATCAAGGTGTTCTCAATCCTTCTTCCGTAGTTGTTCATGATATCTAAATATTGATTCTAAGTTCTCATCTTTCTTTTCCGGAGTCCCAAGTTTTCTCAAGTATTTCATCAAGAAGCTTCATCTAAATCATTGCAAGGCCTCAATCTTATTCTTTTCAATCTTCATTTATTTTGATCATTCTTTAGTATACGGAGGCTCTACATGGTGGTTCATCAAAGATTTCTTTCATTCTCAAAGTGTTCTTCAAGATTCTGTTGGAGAGGCTCAGTATCATTCGTCTTGTATTTCGAAGTGCAATTCATTCTCTCTTATCTTTTGAGATGGTGTTATATCATTCTTGATTCATGAGGAGTCTCGAAGAGAGTTATCAAGAATGAGATATTTAAACCCGTCACTTTCTTCCTTGGAGTTATCTTGGATTTGATTTCACCTAAAGTGTTTCCTACGGATTGTTGCTATCATGGTGCTTATCAATGATCCAAGTGTTCTTGTATCCTCTTGGTGTAAGAAGTTTTGCCTCTCTGGTTGCTCCCAATCTATCAATTGTTGATTAGTGGTCGGTTTTCACCTCATAATGTTGAGATGTGTTCCATAAGCCCACACCAAGCTTATTCTTTTTGTTGTTGATTTTCCAACGACTCCGTTCAATCCTTCTTTGTATGGTTGTTCTTTTCAAATTCAATTGTGGTAGAAGTGTCATTTTCTTCTCCGTTCTTTTCCTCCATCGATCTAGCTTCTATTCCTTGTTCCGGAGGCATTGTGATGTTGCTCTCTTCGACCCATCATCTCATTTCGTTAAGATCATGTTCTTTTCCTTGCTTATCCATTCAACCGGAGTGTTGTGTTCTCTTTTCAAGTTCTATCCATCTTATCAAGTTTTGCCTCTCTTTTCTACCGAAGTGCTGCCCAAATTTCTTTTGAATTCTTGCATGTTCCTTGTGTCATTCTTTATCTCGTTGCAACCTTCAAGATTCGTTGGTTTCACTCGTTTGTCAAAGAAGCAACTAAGTTTTACCTCTTGTCTTTCTCTTCCCCTTCTCATTCTAAGATCTCGGGGCGAGATCTCTTGTAAGTGGAGGAGAGTTGTAACAGCCCGGAACCGACGCTCCAGAAGAATTCCCATTTAATTCCATTGTTGTCGTGTGATTCGTTTGGTTGTCGCATTCATCATCGCATCACTCGCATCATGTGCATAACATCGCACTTCGTTGTCGTCATTTTTCAAAAACTGCATCCGTTCGCAGTCGCCGGTTCTCTTCGTTTTCGTCGACGACCGTTTCGAGACCAACCACACACGCACGCGCCCGCGACATCGATAAAATACTGTTTTTAAAAGTGTGTATAATACTTTCTCGGATTGGGTTGAAACTTGGCGAGCGGTCGTAATATATTGTAGGTAGTCCGCCTGCCAAATTTCATCACAATCAGAGGTCGTTTGATACCCCAATGTTCAACTGTAGTGTCGCCGTCATCTGTTAATTAGCGGACGTTTTCGGTGTTTTAAAAACTCATGTCACGGGCCACCATTCTCCCTCTCATCTCAGCCCACAAGCCACTCTACACTACCCTCAACCCTCCACCCCGATCCGGCCGTCCGATGGCAATCGCACGGTCGAAGAACGCCCCAAAAACCCTAAATCTAGCCCTCCCTACTATATAAAGAAGGCCTACCCCTTCCTTATGTGGAAAACCCCCCTCCTCTCCTCGTTTTCTGTGCCACCAGCCCCTCCACCTCACAACCGCCACCTCTGGCCTCGTTCTCCACGCCGGCAGATCCGCCGCCGCCACTTGGCGCCCAGCAGCTGGGCGCGCCGCCACCTGAGGGTCCGCCCGACCACCCTGAAGCCGCCACCTGTCCCCCAGCCTGCCGCCTCCCACCGCGCCATGCCAGGCCCGCGCGGGGCCCACGCAAGCCCATCCGGGCCCGAGGCGCCCACAACCGCGCCCGCTCGCTGCCACCCGACCGCTGCCTCGCGCCGCCCGGGAGCCGCAGCTCCGCCGGCCGCCGTCCTCCTCAGCCTGCGCCGCCGCATCGCCCGCAGCTCCCGCCGGAGCCCGACCTCGCCACCGCATCTGCTCAGCCCGCCGCCATCTGCCTCGCGCCACTCCGCTGCCTGCCTCCGCCGCCAAGTCGTGCCGTCGCCTCCAGCCCGCGCCTCGCCGCGTCGTCGATCTTGCCGGAGCTCCCGCCGCTCGCCGCCGTGGGGGTCGCCGCCAGCCAGATCCGGGTCCCCAACCCCGGATCCGCGCCGCCCTGGCCGCCCCGTGCCTCCGGCCGGCCTCGTCGTTGCCTCCTCGCCACCCTTCCGTCGGCTTCCCCAGCCGGCGCCGCCGTTGACCGCGGGTGGGACCGCCTCGTCCCGGTACCGGCCGAGCCGCCAACCAAACGTCGGCCCCGCGACCGCCCGAATCCACCCGTCCCGATTTGCTCCGAGGTGAAAATCCACTAAGTCCCTAAAAGTGCCCATTTTAACAGCATGATTGCATTTTGTGTGGGCCTTAAGTTTGTGCATGGTTGTCCGATCAGCATGTGCTATATATTTAAATTGATCTATTTTTCTTGCTCTTCGTGATGCAATCATTTATATGCATGTTAGAAATCATTTACATGCTCATATCCCTGTTGCAAAAGTGGATCCCGTCGTAGGCAGTAAATCTGTCATTTTGTTCAAACTTGCGTGGATGATTGCATCGTATCCATAGGTCTTTTGCATATGGTGTCTTCATGAGTATTACCCTATAATATGTATACTTTGATGCCATGCCTTTGGTTGTTAGGTAGAACTTCATTAACATGTTTGTTTGTTGCTCTCAAGTTGCTATCGTGTTAAAACTGTAATCTGTTAACGTAAGGTTCCATTTTGTGGTGCTCGTATTAAGCAATCCATGCCTCCTTTTAGTTGTGTATTTGGAGTGTGTTGTAGTATGCCATGTCTACTTATTGATGATAGTATTGCCATGCCATGAATCTTATGCTTAGCTGTAGTTTTCATCATGAGAACAAGCTTAATCAATGTTGCTGATTTGAGGTGCTGAAATATTTCTAAGTCTGAAATCTGTGTTATTTTGTTGCTGTCTTGCCATGTGGTTTGCTATTGATCTGTAGCTCTTTTGATGTTGCCACAATAGGATGTATTGTAAAGAATGTTATGCTCTATCATATTGTGCCAATAGTTTGCTTGAATAGGTTTAGCATCATCATTAATTCTGCTGTCCAACATGTCAATGTGTTAAAAACTGCTGCTCATGTCTAGTCTAATTTTCACTACGTCTGAGAATCTGTTTTCTTCAAAATGCCATGGTGTGTTGATGCTAGCTGTCAAGACCCCGATCCTAAGCCATAAGAATCTAGCATGTAACACTTCACATTACTTTGCGGCCTCACGCACGGTTATCTCCACGGCTGCCACCTTACCTGGGCCGGGACCGTTTGCGCCTTTTGGCTACGAATGTGAATATGTCGCTAGCATTCAAATGTCCATGAACCCGGGTCGACATGACTAGTCGTAGAACCCAAGTGGCACATCCGTACAGGGACAGGCATACGTAACCCAACAATGCAGGTGTCGGTCTCAGCGTGTGTAGACGGGTCATAGCAAGCTACAGGAACTCCATTACGCTGTGGGACATGAATGTCATCAACTGCGTGTAGATGAGTCATAGCAGGCTACAAGAAATCCATTACACTACGAGACATTTCCCCGAAGGGACAGACACAGCAGCAAGAAGTATGCATGTTGGTCAATCAATGTGTCCAGAGCAGTAGCAAGCTACCAAGGCTCAGTGGAAGCACAAAGAGGCATTTCCCTGTAAAGAGTGCTACTAGAGGCACACAACTAGGTGTCGAATCCCATACATACCGTTACACGTCACACGTACGCACGACATGTCCGATATGCATAGATACAACTATGGCATCACAACATAACCATACAACAACACCACATTTATTTAGAAGGCTCCGAGGAGCCAACATAGTATAATGTTACAAGCAGGGGGTCACATGACCCATCATTCAGAGCATACAATCAACAAGCGGAAGATACATATCTGGGTACAGACATCTATTAAAAGCGGCTAAAAGAGCCTGAAAAGCTACAATGACCCTCCCAAAGGAGCCAGACCTCTGTCTGGGATTCCCAAGCTAATCTGGTCAACATCGAACTTCACGTCATAAGAATCACTAATGAGACTGACGTCTCCTCTGCAAAAATATAAATTAAGCAAACGTGAGTACAAAGGTACTCAGCAAGACTTACATCGGAACTAGCTACAAATGCATCATTGTCAATAAAAGGGGTTCGTGGAGTTTATTGCAGCAAGCCAGCTTTGACTCTTGGCTAACCTATACTACGACTACAAGTAGTATCTTTTCTTTGAAGGGAGAAAGCGCACACGAGTCCACACATTCACCAATTCAATACACCACTATGGATCCACTCCCGTCTTCCAACGGAAGGCCATCCATAGCACTCACACTTATCTTGCACATTTTAATGTATCCATTTCACTTGTCTATGAACCACATAAGTTCTCCAAGTAGTCCATATCCGAGGACGCGGCAATTCGAACAGATTCATAACCCTGCAGGGGTGTACTTCTTCACACATGCTCTCGCCACTTATCGCCATGTGCACGTAAAAAGGCACCTCGGCAACCTTCAAGCGGAAGCCCAGCGAGGGAGTCGGCCACGACCGTCAATCACACGAGACCCTAGTCCGGGCTATCGCCTATTTGAGACTGAACCCGCACGGAAGTCCGGTCGAAGTTTCCGCTACGGCCTCAAACAATGTGCACATGGGTTCCCAAGCCCACCGTTCGGGTGCCACTTGGTACACCGTGCCACTGTGTATATACCGCATGACAGCCCACCCCGTCGGGCAGCGCTATGCACGGCCACCAACACTTTCCCTACAAACACCAGAAACTAGTTGCAACTCCTGGACAGAGATCTAGGCAATTAATAAGTCGAGCGGGATCATATTTCAGGGCCCAATGTGTGGTAGTAACTGTCTTGGATCACAAACACAGAAGTCTGTTCTTAAGGACGGTCCCAATGAGACAACCCGCCATGTACTCCTACATTGCCTCTCATCGCTATCTTTACCAAATCATGTTCACACACTTAGCTCTCACACAGTAGGACATGAACACTGCCATTCCGATTCATCGCCCAGATGGATCGGACCCAACACGACACGACTCTAAGCATAGCAGGCACAGTAAGTAAGCAAGCATGGATGAGTAGGCACATCAAGTCTCAAGCAGTTGCTACTCATGCTAAGTGGTTTCAACTATTTACTGTGACAAAGGCAGGTCATGCAAAGGAATAGGTTCAACTACCGAGAACATGTAACAGTTGAATCGTTATTGCCCTAATGCAGTAAAAGAGAGTAGGAGCGAGAGAGTGGGTTCATATCAGTATGCTCAAGGGGGGTTGCTTGCCTGGCACTTCCGAAGATAACAATGAGTCTTCATCGGTGACAACGATCTCAACGTCGGAACCATTGTCTACCGAGAAGGAACGAACGCCGGCAAACAACAAGGAACAACATTCAATTCATGAAATGCACATTCATGATGTATGATATGACAAATTAAGGTATTGAATTGACCTAGAGAAATAGTTAACCAAGTTAATTGAAGTGGAATTCAAACAAGTTTGAATTCCAACTCCAAATGATATTTCATACATTGCCCTAATCATAAAATGTCCTAGTTGGTGATGTTAACTTGTTCAAACATGCATGATCATGGCATAAACAGATTCATTGGATTTTTCTGATCATTTTTCATATATAAATTATTTTCATCCGAGTTATAGATTATTTTCTATGATTTTTAGAAGTTTTAAGCATTTCTGAAATTCATAAATCATTTTATGATTTATTTTAATTCCAGAAAAGATTTACTGTGTCAGCCTGAGGTCACTCTGATGTCAGCAGGTCAACTGGGCCGTTCCTGGTCAAATCTGACGTGCGGGTCCCGCATGTCAGTGGCACAACTGTTAATCAAATTCAATTATAAACCTAACTGAAATTAACAAGGGCCCGAGGCCCACCTATCATTGTCACATGAGTGTCATTAGCGGGGGAATTAAGTCCTAATGACGTCGCCACGTCAGCGTCACCGGCGGCGACCATATCCTGCGGCGGAGGCATGCCGGAGTTGCTCCTCCGGCGACCAAATGTTGCGCGGATGGATGCATTCGAGAGCTGGTGCTCGCGTGCATCGTTGGGTGGTCTCGGGGGTCACCGGGGTTGACGGAACCGACGACGGCGGCAAGATCAAGTGGCGGCAGCGCTCGGGCTAGCACGGCCGAGTGGCTGCGGTGTGCTATGGGGGCAGCTGAGGGGCTACGCGGCTCCCTGGGAGTTCCCGGAGCACGAGGGAGTGCTCGGCTACGACCGGCTCGAGCCCAGGCGACGGCGGCGATGGGCACGGCGGCGGCTAACTCCGGTCATGGCGGTGAGGCAGGCTAGAGGACGCGCAGGTGTGAGGGAGCATGGGGAGGAGCAAGAGGGGCTCACTGGGAAGCTTCGGGGACGGAAGCGGAGCTCGGGGACGGCCGGGACGGTGCAAATCGACGGCGAAGAGCCGTGGCGGTCGGCGGTGAAGACGAAGGAGCTGGCGACGATTGCGGGCAGCCGAGCACCCGGTCTTCAGCTGGGAGACGAGGAAGATGCCGGCGATGCTCCTGGTCATGGTGGTGCGGCATCTCATAGAAAGTGGCTACGAGGGCGAGCTGCGGTCGCCGGCGGGGTTCTCGGGCGAGCTTGAGGGGGAGAGCCAGGGGAGGAGAGGGATCAGAGAGAGAGGGAAACGGCAGAGGGGGTTGTAGCGATCCATGGGCGCAAGGATAAGGGAGAGGGGCGGCCTCCAGCGCGAAGCAGGAGGTGACGTCCTCCGGGCGCGCGCGTAAGTCACTTTGCCTCTGCCAGTAGGCAGAGGTTGAAGATGACCATGGCGCCCCTGGTGGGCTGGGCTGGAGCTGGGCCAGGTAAGTTCTTTCCCTTTTGTTATTTCTGTTTTGTTTTCTTTTTATATATTTGCCACTGATTTCTTAAATTCAAAAAGAATTCAAACCAGTGTCAAAATCCTCTGAATATTTTTAATGTGGCTAAATGGATTTTCCCAATTGCACATTAAATATTTCAGAGACATCTGGATTCATATTCTATTTATGATGAATATAAATCCATCCCAAATGCAATATGATTTAAGTTCAAATGCCCAAAATAATTCCTTCAAACTGTTCCTAAATTTTGGTTTGAATTATATTTCTCACCCAAATTCTCAAAACAATTAAAGTAACATTTTGGAACCAATGAATATGATTTCCAGGGTGCTTTGCCCTTCTTTTATTTAAATTTTTTAGGCTTTTAAAATCCTCAATTCAATTTTCATTGAAATAGATATGATGCATGAATGATCACAATGCAACTAATTACAAACAAATTTTCTAGGGCTGTGACAACTCACCCCCCCCCCCTTAACAAGAATCTCGTCCCGAGATTCAGGCGTAGGGTAAGAGGAAGAGGGAACACTAATCTAACACAATCATGATGATCCAATTGCCCTTCTCAAAGGTGTTGATTCATTGCATCATGTTGATCTTGACATCTTTGCCTTCGAGATCTTCATCCAACACAATGACAATGGGAATAGGAAAGCTCTACAAGATTCGATCTTCTCGAAGATCGAGCAACTCATGATCAACTCATGGAATGAGATGTGATAACATCTCTCGAGATGAGACACAAAACACACATTGAAAATGATGGAATGAGGCAGATGACGGAGGTCCAATTGGTAGGCAACAATTCCGCACTAGAACGGATCGTGACGAGGTTTCAAAGTAGCGAGGAGTTAGTTGCCCTTCATACCATAACGGGCACCTTAGGGAAGGTGACTCGTAGAGTTATGCCCTTAAGTGGCAAAAAGAATTACTTTTGATCCAGAGATCATTGAAACTCTTCATGACAACCTAAGGCAATTTACAAACGATCGTTGGAAGGAATTGAAAGAATGACATACTCAGTTTGGAAGAGAAACTAGAGTTATAGGACAACTCGGCAAACGGAAGGCACATTCCATTTAATACCGAGAATATAACCTAGTGTCTGAGCGTGCCCTTAAGAACTTGAGCATTCCCATATTCATCAGGGTTTTAGCAACATCCATGCCAAGGATTCTGGCAACACATCATACTACCATAATGAATAGCGAGGGGGGATGCAGATGCAAAGGAATACAACACTTTCTCAGATTTCACCTTAGCTATGCCAAGGGAGCGAAATCTGGATGATCGACCGAGAGACATTTAGCACTCCGCTTCTAATGTTCTCCTTGATGTACTAGTGTAACGCAATTAAAGGTAACGTATGGTATCTAGAACATCAAGTAAAAAGGTCAGACTTCGGTTGTATGACAGGGCCCATGAGGAACAACTTCTAAGATAAGTCATACAAAATCCTCAGGGGGGAAATGGCTACGATTGCTGATATAATATATTATAATAATAGGTCTTCCGGCTAGGTGTGTTAGCCACAACATCCACTTCACCAGTTTAGTGAGACCAATATTATAATTCTTGGGTAACTTTCCAACCATCATATCTGCCTGAGATTCAGATATGGTTGGTGTCAGGATATTCCAGACTCAGCATGTCTGAAAGTGAAAGGTTGCAACACAAATCGAAGAGATGACGTTGCGAGATTCTCAGGGAATGAACTGCGGAAGCCGGCTCCAAAACATGAGCTGGATTGCAAGGCACATGTGAACACGATGTCCAAGACAAGCATGACCACATAGTCTTACAACAAAACACCACCGAGTTCGGGTTAGGAACCAACATTTAAGGTAACGAAGTATTGTGCATGTCTGTCAGGGGCCTTCAGGTATAACACTTAACTTCTTTCCTTGAACAACTCAATCAGTGGCTTGAGGTGCTAGGGAATACATATGGAATGGAGGTAATGAGCCTATCAAACCATAGAATACTTCGCACGTGCATGACTGAGTTGGGATGATTCCAAAGGAAGCAAAACAAACTTTCTCAAGTTCGCAATGGCAACTTGCATCAAATGCACGTGAACTGAGAGGGAGTCACATCTTACCCCTAACATATACTCCATGTACGGAACACGAAGATATTTCCTACAAAGTTTCCAACACTAGCTTTATGTTCATCATGAATCATGGAGAGGATAAACAATGTTGTCGATGGGTTCAACAACAGTTCATCGAAACATCCATATAGATGGAAGCCCATAACTATGTGAACAAGGTGATAGCATTGGTCAGCCCAAAAGATATAACAGTGTATGCTCGAGGATACCTCCACGAGCAAAACAACATTATGAAGATCTTTGGTTCTGATTTTGATTTGACAATATCCCACATTCAAATCAAAGATTGGATAAGACAATAGATGCAACAATTGATCACAAGGATCAATCGATGAAGATATCGTCTTTCTTCAACACACAAAACCACAAAAGAAGATATCCCCTTGGAATGAACTAATTCAGGAGAAGCATTTATCTTCCAACTCTCCAAGTTGTTGTTTAGCTTAACCAACTAGCTCAGGGGTATCTAACACAGATTCTTGGAGAAAGGGTGGTTTATAGGGAAACCAATTTGATCACGAACTCAACATAGCGGTCAGAAAACAACCTGGTAATACTTCCGAGAAGATATTCGGAAAATCACGAACCACCGATGTCTTATTGAGCTCGAGAACAATCTTGCTTTTCAGGGCAAGATGATATGATCAACAGAGCGACGGATTGACACAATCCGAACTCATAGATCGAAGAGTGCACCATGAAAGATGGACCAGGTAGCACGATCAATCTTAGGATGACAATTCAATAACCATCACACTAGGAGTGAAATTATTGTCCATTAACTACTAAGAGTATCGATTTCACACATCACGGTTCACTTGTCGGTATTCCGGTTACAACCAACTCAGGTACCGAGGAATGAACAATGATATCGAGAAGTATCATTGTATCAAAAAGTCATAAGAGGTTGGGTAATTCTCATGATACTCTTGACATAAGAGGGTAATACTCCAAGGTAAAAAAGAACAAAAGCTGGATTGGCATTTTGATCTGTGGAATACAACTGCTTTGACCCAATCCAAGAAATGGATGAGGTACCGGAGTTTGTTTCTCCTAGTCATTCTAGCATAGAATGGCTTGACAGACCACAAGAATAATATGCGTCGTTGAAAACGAATGCACAACTACTCTTGACTATCCAAAGATAGCTGAAGGTTGGAATACAATTGAAGAGGGCAACTCAAGAGCACATGATTTTCCTGAGTTGTAGATGCATAGATTAAATACGTTGAACGAAGTTCAACATGTTTCTTCCAGATAACCCATGCAGAAAGGAAAGAATTGGCAGTCTCACAACTATGGAATGGAGGACTCATGAAGAGCACTCTTGTTGTGATCTTCAGTTCACGAGGAACTTCTGTCATGACTGGCTCATGGTATTGGAAGAATGATAAACCACGAACCTTGAAGACTATAACAAGGTTACTAATCATCCTAAGGGAACAAGCAACACTATCAACAGGAATAAGCAGAACGATCCTTGGGTTCAAGAACCCAGAAACAGAATACCTATTGACTAAGTAGCATCACAGCATGCTTTCGATAACGATGGTCAGAATTATCACACTGGGGACTCAAAACACAACTAGACTGTTGGGTGGTTCACTGAGACAACATGGTTTCCTAAACACCTTTAACATATACGTTGAGGTAGTTGTCGGTGTCAAAACCGGCGGATCTCGGGTAGGGAGGCCCGAGCTGTGAGACTAGGATCGATGGTAACAGGGGCCGAAGGAGACGATGTTTACCCAGGTTCGGGCCCTCCTATGGAGGTAAAACCCTACGTCCTGCTTGATTATATTGATGATATGAAGGTTACAGAGTTGATCTACCTCGAGATCGACTAGCTAAACCCTAGATGAGTTTCTGTGTCCTATGATCTAAAACCCTCCCGGTTTATATAGACACCGGGGGGTACTAGGGTTTACACATGGTGGGCCTCCTGCCGAGGATGGAGATGGCGATTTCCTCCTCTTGACTTGGAGTGCACGACGTGCCTTCGGGGCTTCCTTCTGGAAAGTGGAGTCTTGATGTGTCCGTCCCTTCTTCGGAGAATGGCCCATCGAACCGGCCCATTGAGAGATGAGCCGGCAGCCCGAGGACCCCTTAGTCCGGGACTCCCTCAGTAGCCCCCGAACTAGCCCCCAATGCCAAGGATCTCAGCTCCAGCTGCTTCGTATGATCAGAGTCTTCGGCTTGCGGGGTGAGTTCTTCTTCCCTTTCCATAATCGGCTGAGACTAGTTCGGTTTCCGATGATACGTATTCCTTCCGATCATATGATTGACCGAACACCATGGATTGCTTAGCCCCGAAGGCCAATCGCCAAAGTGTAAACAGTGTTTTCTGACACCCCTCTCTGACGAAGGGTCGTGGCCTACCACGACTACTAAACCAGTTATGAAAACTCGATTCGCGGTTCGAGGCCGTTTTTACAACAACACGACTTATCAAGGCAAATCGTGCTCCGTTTTACACGGGATATGATTAATCTCCACACGCGCATAACGGCACGCATGTCTTGGGAAGCGGAGGGATTTGCGACGCGGTCAGCGAAGCTAATCGGTGACACGTCCCATAAAAAGGAAAAAAACCCAAGGCCTATTCACGCTTCCCATTCGCATCCTCCGCCTCCTCAATCTCTCCAAGCTCCAAGAGCCCAGATCCAGTTTCTCCTCGCCCTTTCCTCCGAGCTTAACCATGGCGGGTTCTGGCTCCAACGGCAAGTGGGAGGCCTCCACGGTCACTGACCAGGATATCCGGGACCTAAAGCAGGCCGGCTACCTCCCCGCCAACGTCTTCCACCGCGCACCGGAGAAGAACCACGTGATTCCCACCCCCAAAGCAGGCGAGAGGGTGGTGTTCGTCCCCCACTTTATCCGGGGACTGAGCTTTCCGCTCCACCCCTTTGTCCGGGGTCTCATGTTTTTCTACGGGCTAGACTTCCACGACCTTCCGCCGAACTCCTTCATGCACATATCGGCATTCATCATCATCTGCGAGGCCTTTCTGCGGGTCGAACCGCACTTCGGCTTGTGGCTCAAGGTCTTCAATGTCAAGCCGAAGACTGTGGCCAGTGAGCATGCAGACTGCGGCGGGGCGGTCATCAGCAAGTTCCCTCGTGTCGAGTGGCCTACCAGCACCTTCATCGACACAATCAAGATCTGGAAAAAGGAGTGGTTTTACATACATCACCGAGCCAAGGGATGAGGGCTGGGTGGCGCCCGCTGAATTCAGATCTGGACCCCCAACGAGATTGACCTCGTGGCTCAGGAAGGGCCTTGACTGGGCTTCGGATGCTGAGGTGAAGCTGCTGCAGAAGCACCTCACCTCGGTGATCGAGGCCAAGGTGGAGCTGGTTAACGTGGTCCAGATCATGCTCCATCGCCGTATCCTCCCCTGCCAGCGCCGGGCACTCCCCATGTGGGCTTACCGTCCTGACGACGAGCCCACCATGCGCCAATTCTTCCGCACCACCCCCAAGAAGCTATGGAGGGCTTTGTTCAAGCCTCAGAAGAGCTGGCCGGCTAAAGAAGAGGATACGGGCCTAAGCGCCGTTAACCCACCGACCAAGGTATGGTACTATTTCAATTCATTGATTCTGTTTCTTCGGCAAAAAGGTCTGAACACCTTCTTCCCTACTTTCGCAGAAGTGGCTGAGCAAAGCCGCGAAGGTTAACTGCCCGGCCCCACTGCCCGAAAACCCTAGGTCGGAGTTGTTGGGGCGATGCTTGTTGCGGCGCCGTACTCGGCGCCCGAGAAGAAGGTGAAGAAGAAGGCCAGAGAGGGCCTCTGCATAAAGGACTAGCCAGACGCTGCATCCGAGGAGACCCATGCCTCCTCTAGTCATGAGGAGGAGCATGAAGACGGGGGGGAAGGCGCTTCCCCCCTCGCAAGGAAGAGGGCGGCGTCATCGGACGCCGCGGCGGACGCAGCTCCTCCTGCCCTGAAGAGGGCGCGTCAGGCAAGGTTGATCCTACCCGATGATAGCTCGGATTCCGACGCGGGATCCGAGGACTTTGAGAGGGTTCCCCGAAGGAGCTTAAGGGTCAAGCCCCCCGCTCAGAGGTATGAATCGGAAGACTCCCAGGTTATTTGTGCGAAGTTTTTCTCGATGTTTTAAATCCAAGCTCATCTTTCAATCCGCAGCCCACCACGCGTTCTCCCTACCGTCCAAATATCGGACGGGGAGTCACCACCCGCCGAGCTAGCGGAAAGTGGGACTGCGTGGCACCCCACACCTCCTGGGGCTACGAAGGATGCCGCGGAGGTGTCATCCAGCCAGGCTCCGATGGAGCCGAACACGGGCGGAGGGGGTGACCATGCCATGGCCGAGGCTGATGCCACGGCCACCGAGGGCCAAGGAGAGGAAACTCCCTGGGCTGCTGAGGACTAGGGGGAGAACATTCCCCTGGTCGCCGAAGAGGAAGGGCAGAGAAAAGCCCAGCCCCCTCTGAGGACGTCTCTGGAGCACTCTGTGCCTCCGGAGTCACCAGCTCAGTCCCCGATCAGAGATCGGACCGACCGGTCACCACCGATGCCAGCAACGGCTGGGTGGCCGGTTATGGAGGAGGCACTAGCAAGCGCCCCCATCTCCGAGGATCACCGCACTCTTATGAGTGCGGTTTTGCAAGGAATTCAGTCTGTTGATAGCGGACTGAAGGAGGCCTTCAACGGTATCTTGATGGGCTTCAAGGTGAGTCATGTAATACCTTTTCCCGAACAACTTTTAATTTTAAGTTTATGATATCTTTATATATGTAGTAGCCCCCGAGCCCCGGATGGGTTTACAAAAACGCATCCAAGGGTCAGATAAAAAGGAATGAACAATGACGTACAAGTTGCCATTTAGTCCTGCAATGTTCTAAGAGCCCGTAAGATGACTGAACATAGAGCCACGTCCTTGACGGTTCGGGGGTTTGGATGTACATGAATGTGGGGTTTTTTTGCAGGCCTTGTCATCGGCGGCGGCCGGTAATGCCGCTGAGCTAACCGAACTGAATCGGAAGCTCAGAATCTCTGATGAGGAGCTTGACAGCCTAAACAAGAGGTTCGACGAGGCACAAGGTAAGCCGAATTCTAATATCCGAACTCTATATTGATAATAATCCGCACAGGTGACCCAGTGTGACTTGCTTATTATTGCTTCCACAGCTTCAGCTGCGGAGGTTGAAAGACTCAAGGCCGGGCTTCAGAAAACGAAGCAAGAGGCCGAGGAGAAGAAGACGGCCGCCAAAGAGGCAGCAGCCGCACTTTCCAGATTGAAGGCTGCAAGCGCCAAGCATGAGGCTCGGGTGGAGGAGGTGCAGCAAGAGCTCAAGGATGCCGGCACGAAGTGCGAGGCCCTTGAGCGGAAAGGCGAAGAACAAGCCGCCGAGCTAGCCGCGCTGAAATCCGAGCTCCAGAAGGAGCGGGTGGACAGGCGGTCCTTCGAGGAGGAGGTTCATCAAGTCAAGGCTGTCATCGATGGTAAGCCATATTCGCTGCGATGCACCTTCGACGGTAGCAAATTTGCGTTGCTCACCAAGGTGTGGCGTTCCTTAGGCATACGTGCGGATCTCCAGAAGAGTGCGGCGGATGCGAACAAGCTTTATGCTTCGCGGGCGGAGGATGATGAGGCCCGGCTATTCTGGGCGCAGTTTGAATCCCCCGAGCGTTCTCCTCTCCTCGTTGATCACATGAAGCAGCTGATGGAGATGCACGGAATGGCGGAGCCGGCCATGAAGGACCTCAGCATCCATCTGTGGCCCGATGAGCCGTTGCCGAGCAGCTACTTTGGCCTGGTGCAGAAGCTATGTGATGCCGCGCCTCGGGTTGACGTGCTGAAGCGCTCTACATGCATCGACGGCGCGCGGATGGCCTTTGCAAGGACCATGGTGCATTGGCCAAAGCTCCAGCCGCTCAAGATGGCCACCGCACCTCCGCCACCTGACAAGGGTCATAGGTGACCCGAGCTTTACTTCCCCCAAGTTATGGAGGGTGCTCGGGCAATAGAGGCCCAATGCTCCAAAGATATTTTGTATGAATGAGCACGATGTAATGTGTCCGAAGACTTTAATGCTTTATAATTAATGTTGCATGGTTTATCATGTCTTATAAATAGTTTATGTTTTATTTAGACTCCTATGTGGCCGGTTCATCTAAAAGCAGCTAGTCGTCGGCTTCAGCCCCCACGTAGATACTACGCGGGGTGTCTCTGTGTCTGCACTTTTACCCTTAGCCGATGTATCGGCGCCCGAAGGCGGTAGTGCGAGCGGGACAAGGCAATCAGACTATAGTGCTCTATCACTTTCACTTAGCTGTGGGAGTGTAGAAAAATGCGGGGGCTGATAACTAGCCCCCAGTATGATGTTTGGAGCCAAAGCCAGCATCACATGGTTTGTACAAGAACGAAACCCATCGTATAACACAGAAGAATCTCTATCGATCTTTTAGTATGACACTTATGCTCGGATTCGCAGACCGGTTCTCGCTTACTATAACGGTCAGTTTTTGGCTTTCTCCCCTGAGGTGCTTGACCAGACGAACTGGAAGCACAATCGCAGTGGTTCTCCCTTTGCCCTTTTAGCCGAACGAGCAGAACGTAAGAGGGCAAACACAGGAGCCGGGCAACCCAACTATTGACCCAAGACATAGTTCGGATCCGATGCATATAAAGCAAAACCCAAGACGCCGAACACACAACCAGTTGTGCTGAGGTGATGTTCAAGGCGATTTTAAATTCGAGCCCCCGGTCTATTAGCCGGTTGCATCATAATATATACCGAACAGTTTTCGCAAGAAGCGCGACCAAGAGAAGAACAAAGGATGTGCAAAAGAAAACGAAGTGGCCATAGATAATGGTTTTGTACTTGCTCAATAATTCTTATAACTTGGATTGCCGAAGCAACTGTTTACAGGTAGATGAAATATAAAATTTATAGAGGGGAGGCTGTACCAGGAGTCTTCGATTGATGACATGACATCTTCGATGTGCCTTGTCGCCTGTCCGTTCATGTTCCTCTGTGGGGGTTGCATCCCATTAAGAGTGATGTTGTCGCCGAGCGGACCTTGGGAAGAAGGTCTTGAGAAGTCGCCGAAGTATCGATGAGCTGTATGTTGTTTTAGCAGGTCCTTGATGGTACCTGTGTTTTGTCCGAGGACGTGTATTGGTACTGGTCGGTCCAGCCGAACACCTACCATTTGTTGGTTGCTCCCCATTGCTGCCCATGGAATCTTGAGCGCGAAGTTGTGCCTTCTTGGCACGTGTTTGGCGGTCGTTAGGCCTGTGCAATGGGGGGCGTATCCCTATTTCTGGGGAGCAGAAGAGTCTGGGAGTTCGGATTGAAACCGAACTCGTTTGTCGACCTTACGGGCCTTTATGGCCGATTTGGGTGTTTGCCGACCGTCCTCATAATGGAATTTGGCCGCCAGGGCCAATGCATTCTCCTCAGTTCGGAGGGAATGCTCTGTGTTGCCATTGACGGTGATGACCCCCTTGGGACCAGGCATCTTGAGCTTGAGGTATGTGTAATGTGGGACGGCATTAAAGCGAGCGAACGTTGTTCGGCCGAGCAGGGCGTGATAGCCGCTGCGGAAGGGGACGATGTCGAAGATCAATTCCTCGCTGCGGAAGTTGTCGGGCGAACCGAACACTACTTCCAGGCTAACAGAGCCTGTGCACCGGGCTTCGACACCTGGGATCACTCCTTTAAAGGTAGTGTTGCTAGGCTTTATCCTTGACGGGTCTATGCCCATCTTTTTCACTGTATCTGAATAGATCAGATTGAGGCTACTTCCTCCGTCCATTAGGACTTTAGTGAGGTGATACCCATCGATAATGGGGTCTAGGACGAGGGCCGCCGAACCTCCATGACGCATACTGGTCGGGTGATCTCGTCGATCAAAAGTGATCGGGTAGGCCGACCATGGGTTAAACTTTGGGGCTACAGGCTCTACGGTGTAGACCTCTTGAAGGGCGCGCTTCCTCTCCTTTTTAGGTATATGAGTGGCGTATATCATGTTCACGGTTTTTACTTCTGGAGGGAATTTCTTCTGACCTCCATTGCCCGGACCGCGGGGCTCCTCGTCCTCCTCGCTGCGTGGGCCTTTGCCCTGGTCCTCGGCTGCGAGTTTGCCAGCCTGTTTAAACACCCAACAGTTACGGTTGGTGTGGTTGGCGGGCTTGTTCGGAGTGCCATGGATCTGGCAAGGCCTCTCCAGGATCTTGTCCAGCGGGGTGGGTCCGTCGCGGTTGCCTTTAGGAGGCTTCTTCTGCTGCCCGGATCTTGGGTTGCGGAAACCGACGTTAACGGCCGTGTCATCGTTGTCGCTAGTGTTGTGCCGGCGTTTGTTTTTGTTACGTCATGGTTTCCCGTTTCCATCCCGGACTTCGGAAGTACCGGGGTCTTCGGGGTTGTGCCTTCGCCTTGCTAGCCAGTTATCCTCGCCCGCGCAAAAGCGGGTCATGAGCGATGTGAGGGCGGACATGGTCCTAGGTTTATCCTGACCGAGCTGGCGAGCCAGCCACTCGTCCCGAATATTGTGCCTGAAAGAGGCTATAGCTTCGGCATCTGGGCAATCGACGATCTGGTTTTTCTTGGTCAAGAACCGGTTCCAAAATTTTCGAGCGGACTCTCCTGTCTTTTGCACGACATTGCTTAGGTCAGAAGAGTCCGGGGGCCGTACATAGGTGCCCTGGAAGTTAGATCGGAATGCATCCTCGAGGTCCTCCCAGCTCCCGATAGAGTTTTCGGGGAGACTGTTTAACCAGTGCCGAGCTGGCCCCTTAAGTTTAAGGGGTAGGTACTTGATGGCGTGGAGGTCGTCCCCTCGTGCCATGTGAATGTGGAGGAGGAAATCCTCGATCCACACTGCTGGGTCAGTTGTTCCGTCGAATTGTTCGATGTTCACGGGTTTAAACCCTTCCGGGAACTGATGCTGCATCACCTCGTCAGTGAAGCACAGTGGGTGGGCAGCGCCTCTGACCCTGGCTATATCACGCCGGTAGTCGGCATCTGTTCTGGCCCGGTTTTGGTCCCGAACTCTATTGGTTCGGTCGTGCCAGGGACGGTACTCGTCCCGTCTACCCGGGGAGTACCCTCTAGATCCGTAGATGGATCTGGTGCGGCCTGTTCTATCATCCAGGTCGTGTTGCAGGTCATACCTGTCGTCAGGCTCCATTGGCTCTTTTCCCCTTCTGCGGGGTATCACCGGCCTATAACCGGCCTCGCCAGCCGTCCTATCTCGTCCTCGGGGAGGGCGGTCCGGCTGGTCATATGGAGTGTGCTTGGGGGAAGGCGTATTGGGGAGCTCGTCGTCGAATTGCGGCAGCAGCCGCCGGCGGGGGTAGCTCTTGGGTTGATCCCATAGACCGGTGTCGTGTTCTTCATCGGCTGATAGAACCCATGTCCATCTATCGTTGAGGGTGTCTTGTTCGGCCTTGAGTTGCCGCGCTTTTGCCTTTAGGCTTTGGGCAGTCGCTAAGAGCTGTTGCCTGAACCGTTCATGATCCTCAATGGTCTCGGGGACGATGATGTCCTCGTCGTCTGGGCTATCCTCCTCCTCTACAGGGGGGGTAGTTGTCATCCTCGGAGTCGTTCGGATCTTCGGGGTTGCGCTAGTCTTCCGGCCTTTCCTGGTCCTCTAACGGATATTCGAGGATATCAGGATCGCCGAGGTCTTCCGGGGTATCGTTTTCCCCGGTGCCGGCAATAGCTTCCCTTCCCTTTTTTTGTCTTTGATCGCTTACGCGGTTTCCGGCGTCTTGACGACGCCTCACCCGAGTCATCACCATTGTTCGCTGGTGTGCGCTCGCCGTTACCGGATGGCATGTCCACCATGTAGACGTCGTAGGTGGAGGTGGCGGTCCATTGCCCGGTG
The DNA here is from genome assembly GCA_039707655.1 of Elymus sibiricus. NCBI lineage: Eukaryota > Viridiplantae > Streptophyta > Magnoliopsida > Poales > Poaceae > Elymus > Elymus sibiricus. Next base: position 209,323,407 of record CM077665.1, on the reverse strand, counting down.
TTAACGGGGGTGGGAGCGCGATCCTCGTCTGCCTCCTTGGAGGCGTAGTCCAACATATCGGTTAAGTCTTCGATAGTGGCTACTAAGTGGGTGGTGGGTGGGACGAAAAATTCCTATTGACCCGCCTCAAGACCGATCCGCGTGTGGATCGGGATTGGGTCATCAGTAGTTTTAATCAAGGAGATCCGATCAAGAGCTTCGCAAAGTGTCGAGAGCTCGATCGGGTCAATCTGCCCGGCACGTCTGGAGTTAACCTCTGACGAGTCCGCACGAGAAGTGTATTCGGCACGGGTTGATGCCCGGCCATCCGGCGCTATAGCCGGATCCGGACCTAAGTCCAGATCATCATCGGGATTGGCCCCATGACCGGGATTGAAAGCGACATCTGAGGTTAAGGCCTCGGAGTCTTCGGGCGCGTCAGGCGAGCCTGCGAGCCCGGTGAGCAAGAGATCGCCCCGAGGGTCGACGGAGAACTCTAAGTTCCCGAATCTGATTTCTTGATCAGGGGCGAAACTCCCGACCCGGCCAAGGCGGCCGGTCGGGTCAGCGTGCAGCACGATGCTGCCGAAAGCGAAGATCTGTCCAGGGACAAAGGAGTCCATGCTACGGACTTCTTCGTTGATGAAGACGGGAGCCATCGATTCCTTGGGCGATCACAGCAGAACTCTCAATGAAAGCACCAATGTCGGTGTCAAAACCGGCGGATCTCGGGTAGGGGGTCCCGAGCTGTGAGACTAGGATCGATGGTAACAGGGGACGAAGGAGACGATGTTTACCCAGGTTCCGGCCCTCCTATGGAGGTAAAACCCTACGTCCTGCTTGATTATATTGATGATATGAAGGTTACAGAGTTGATCTACCTCGAGATCGACTAGCTAAACCCTAGATGAGTTTCTGTGTCCTATGATCTAAAACCCTCCCGGTTTATATAGACACCGGGGGGTACTAGGGTTTACACATGGTGGGCCTCCTGCCTAGGATGGAGGTGGCGATTTCCTCCTCTTGACTTGGAGTGCACGACGCGCCTTCGGGGCTTCCTTCTGGAAAGTGGAGTCTTGATGTGTCCGGCCCTTCTTCGGAGAATGGCCCATCGAACCGGCCCATTGAGAGATGAGCCGGCAGCCCGAGGACCCCTTAGTCCGGGACTCCCTCGGTAGTAGAGTACCTCAACACAATAATTTGTGTGCTTTGTCTGACCAAAAGACATTGAATCGGGATGAAAGGATTTGCAATTGCATCAGATTATTTATAAACCTTGGATAACTCAGATAGCATAACGGTTGTACGGGCATGAAATATGAGGCAACCTGCATGAAACTGACAACAAAACAAATGAATTCTTATAGAGACATCGATCCAGGAACACAACAACTTTCCTATAACTCTCCAGCATAGTAACTCGTCATCCTGATATATAGGTGAGAAGCCTAATTCTTAACCCCGTAGAATAAGGAAGAGGGTGACTCAGAATTAGAATGACACAAGGAAAGGAGTAAAAAGAATCTTACGTTCCCTTCCACAATCAATTCCCTTATATAACTAAAGCAGATCTAGACTCAACATCGACCAGTTTGGCTTGGTAATCCTACAGGCAGTCAAGCTCTGATACCAACGCTATCGGGACCCCGATCCTAAGCCATAAGAATCTAGCATGTAATACTTCACATTACTTTGCGGCCTCACGCAAGGTTATCTCCACGGCTGCCACCTTACCTGGGCCGGGACCATTTGTGTCGTTTGGCTCACGAATGTGAATATGTCGCAAGCATTCAAATGTCCAAGAACCCGGGTCGACATGACTAGTCGTAGAACCCAAGTGGCACATCCGTACAGGGACAGGCATACGTAACCCAACAATGCAGGTGTCCATCTCAGCGTGTGTAGATGAGTCATAGCAAGCTACAGGGACTCCATTACGCCGTGGGACATAAATGCCATCAACTGCGCGTAGACGAGTCATAGCAGGCTACAGGGACTCCATTACACTGCAAGACATTTCCCCGAAGGGACAGACACAGCAGCAAGAAGGATACACGCCGATCAATCAATGTGTCCGGAGCAGTAGCAAGCTACCAAGGCTCAGTGGAATCACAAAGAGGCATTTCCCTGTAAAGAGTGCTACTAGAGGCACACAACTAGGTGTCGAATCCCATACATACCGTTACACGTCACACGTACGCACGACATGTACGATATGCATAGATACAACTATGGCATCACAACATAACCATACAATAACACCACATTTATTTAGAAGGCTCCGAGGAGCCAACATAGTATAATGTTACAAGCAGGGGGTCACATGACCCATCATTCAGAGCATACAATCAACAAGCGGAAGATACATATCTGGGTACAGACATCTATTAAAAGCGGCTAAAAGAGCCTGAAAAGCTACAATGACCCTACCAAAGGAGCCAGACCTCTGTCTGGGATTCCCAAGCTAATCTGGTCAACATCGAACTTCACGTCATAAGAATCACTAATGAGACTGACGTCTCCTCTGCAAAAATATAAATTAAGCAAACGTGAGTACAAAGGTACTCAGCAAGACTTACATCGGAACTAGCTACAAATGCATCATTGTCAATAAAAGGGGTTTGTGGAGTTTATTGCAGCAAGCCAGCTTTGACTCTTGGCTAACCTATACTACGACTACAAGTAGTATCTTTTCTTTGAAGGGAGAAAGCGCACACGAGTCCACACATTCACCAATTCAATACACCACTATGGATCCACTCCTGTCTTCCAACGGAAGGCCATCCATAGCACTCACACTTATCTTGCACATTTTAATGTATCCATTTCACTTGTCTATGAACCACATAAGTTCTCCAAGTAGTCCATATCCGAGGACGCGGCTATTCGAACAGATTCATAACCCTGCAGGGGTGTACTTCTTCGCACATGCTCCCGCCACTTATCACCATGTGCACGTAAAAAGGCACCTCGACAACCTTCAAGCGGAAGCCCAGCGACGGAGTCGGCCACGACCGTCAATCACACGAGACCGTAGTCCAGGCTATCGCCTATTTGAGACTGAACCCGCACTGAAGTCCGGCCGAAGTTTCCGCTACGGCCTCAAACGATGTGCGCAGGGTTCCCAAGCCCACCGTTCGGGTGCCACTTGGTACACCGAGCCACTGTGTATATACCGCATCACAGCCCACCCCGTCGGGCAGCGCTATGCACAGCCGCCAACACTTTCCGTACAAACACCAGAAACTAGTTGCAACTCCTGGACAGAGATCTAGGCAATTAATAAGTCGAGCGGGGTCATATTTCAGGGCCCAACATGTGGTTGTAACTGTCTTGGATCACAAACACAAAACTCAGTTCTTAAGGACGGTCCCAATGAGACAACCCGCCATGTACTCCTACATGGCCTCTCATCGCTACCTTTACCAAATCGTGTTCACACACTTAGCTCTCACATAGTAGGACATGAACACTGCCATTCCGATTCATCGCCCAGATGGATCGGACCCGACACGACACGACTCTAAGCATAGCAGGCACAGTAAGTAAGCAAGCATGGATGAGTAGGCACATCAAGGCTCAAGCAGTTGCTACTCATGCTAAGTGGTTTCAACTATTTACTGTGACAAAGACAGGTCATGCAAAGAAATAGGTTCAACTATCGAGAACATGTAACAGTTGAATCGTTATTGCCCTAATGCAGTAAAAGAGAGCAGGAGCGAGAGAGTGGGTTCATATCAGTATGCTCAAGGGGGGGTTGCTTGCCTGGCACTTCCGAAGATAACAATGAGTCTTCATCGGTGACAACGATCTCAACGTCGGAACCATCGTCTACCAAGATGGAACGAACGCCGGCAAACAACAAGGAACAATATTCAATTCATGCAATGCAAAATCATGATGTATGATATGACAAATTAATGTATTGAATTGACCTAGAGAAATAGTTAACCAGGTTAATTGAAGTGGAATTCAAACAAGTTTGAATTCCAACTCCAAATGATATTTCATACATTGCCCTAATCATAAAATGTCCTAGTTGGTGATGTTAACTTGTTCAAACATGCATGATCATGGCATAAACAGATTTATTGGATTTTTCTGATCATTTTTCATATATAAATTATTTTCATCCGAGTTATAGATTATTTTCCATGAATTTTAGAAGTTTTAAGCATTTTTTGAAATTCATAAATCATTTTATGATTTATTTTAATTCCAGAAAAGCTTTACTGCATCAGCCTGAGGTCACTGTGACGTCGGCAGGTCAACTGGGCCGTTCCTGGTTTAATCTGACGTGCGGTCCCGCATGTCAGTGGCACAACTGTTAATCAAATTCAATTATAAACCTAACTGAAATTAACAAGGGCCCGGGGCCCACCTATCATTGTCACATGAGTGTCATTAGCGGGAGAATTAAGTCCTATTGACGTTGCCACATCAGGGTCACCGGCGGCGACCATATCCTGCGGCGGAGGCACGCCGGAGTTGCTCCTCCGGCGACCAAATGTCGCGCGGATGGATGCATTCGAGAGCTGGTGCTCGCGCGCATCGTTAGGTGGTCTCGGGGGTCGCCAGGGTTGACGGAACCAACGACGGCGGCAAGATCAAGCGGCGGCGGTGCTCGGGCCAGCACGACCGAGTGGCTGCGGTGCGCTATGGGGGCAGCTGAGGGGCTACGCGGCTCCCTGGGAGTGCTCGGAGCACGAGGGAGTGCTCGGTTATGACCGGCTCGAGCCCAGGCGATGGGCACGGCGGCGGCTAACTCGGGTCATGGCGGGGAGGCAGGCTAGAGGACGCGCAGGTGTGAGGGAGCATGGGGAGGAGCAAGAGGGGCTCACTGGGAAGCTTCGGGGACGGAAGCGGAGCTCGGGGACGGCCGGGACAGTGCAAATCGACGGCGAGGATCTGTGGCGGCCGGCGGTGAAGACGAAGGAGCTGGCGACGATTGCACGCAGCCGAGCACCCGGTCTTTAGCTAGAAGACGAGGAAGAGGTCGGCGATGCTCCTGGTCATGGTGGTGCGGCGTCTCATCGACGGTGGCTGCGAGGGCGAGCTGCGGTTGCCGGCGGGGTTCTCGGGCGAGATCGAGGGGGAGAGCCAGGGGAGGAGAGGGACCGGAGAGAAAGGGAAATGGAAGAAGGGGCTGCGGCGATCCACGGGCGCAAGGTAAAGGGAGAGGGGCGGCCTCCAGCGCGAAGCAGGAGGTGGCATCCTCCGGGCGCGCGCGTGCGTCACTTCGCCTCTGCCTGTAGGCAGAGGTTGAAGATGACCACGGCGCCCCTGGTGGGCTGGGCTGCAGCTGGGCCAGGTAAGTTCTTTCCCTTTTTTATTTCTGTTTTGTTTTCTTTTTATATATTTGCCACTGATTTCTTAAATTCAAAAAGAATTCAAACCAGTGTCAAAATCCTCTGAATATTTTTAATGTGGCTAAATGGATTTTCCCAATTGCACATAAAATATTTCAAAGACATCTGGATTCATATTCTATTTATGATGAATATAAATCCATCCCAAATGCAATATGATTCAAGTTCAAATGCCCAAAATAATTCCTTCAAACTGTTCCTAAATTTTGGTTTGAATTATATTTCTCACCAAAATTCTCAAAACAATTAAAGGGACATTTTGGAACCAATGAATATGCCCTTCTTTTATTTAAATTTTTGAGCCTTTTAAAATCCTCAATTCAATTTTCATTGAAATAGATATGATGCATGAATGATCACAATGCAACTAATTACAAACAAATTTTCTAGGGTTGTGACACTAGCCATGTTTCTATGCATAATTAGACCTTGTCACCATGGAATGAATTGTAGTGCATCATTTCCTCTACCATGTTGTAGATTTTCATATCATAATATGCCCTATAGCATATAGTTTTATTGCTGCCAATATGCCTTCGTGAAAAACTGCTCTGCTAAAAAACTGTTATTTTCACTAAGTCCTAATCTGATATATTTTATTGTCATGTTGTGAGCTTCCTATCATGTGATCCATGACTCTTTTGAGTATGATATGTGAGGATGAAATGATGTGTGTGTTATATGATACTGCCCCATGCTTAGTTTGTGCATATTAGGATCTTGGAGCTTGTTGTTTTCATGTGTGCAATATGCCATCTTGCTGTTTTGGGCAGATTTCTACTAAAACTTGTATTGTTGTTTGTGGTTGAACCGTAGCTCCGTTTTGGGCATGCCATATATGAATCTTGCCTAGAATTGCATGTAGTATCATATTATCATGTTGCATCCATGTTTTAAAGTGCTTGTGGTTGTCTTTTCATGCATTTTGCATTCATGGCATATAATCTTGTGTTTGTCATATCTTTTAGGCCGTAGCTCCGTTGCAAATGTTCTATATATGTAAATTGACTAGAATGACGAGTAGAATCACATGGTGCATTTTGTTTCCCTGTTTAATAAATATAAAACATGATTAGTTCAGATCTGGATCAATTTCGAAACTAACATATGGGGTCATTTCGGAAATACTATAAGTTGTTTCCGACCTCATTTAAGATGCCTAGATAGTGTAGTTTCATTATGCTTCACCTCTTGCCATGTTTAAAAACATTTAATATTGTCGTGTACCTAACGAGAGTGAACTAAATAATTCGAATGTGGAGTTTCGTCAATATGCAACCCATTGCATATTGAACTTCACTTAATGTGTAGTAATCGATTGTTGTGATTTGCCATGTCTTGCATATTTAAACTTGACATGCATCATATTTGTTTGTGCATCATGGCATGCATATGTTGTGGTGTTTATCGTGTGTTGATTGTTGTTTCCGATTTGCTTCTTCTCGATAGAGTTCCGAAAGCGTTCGGAGTGTGAGGATTCGTTCGACTATGTTGGTTCGTCTTCTTCATGGACGCGATCTTCTTCCAAGCGGGATCTCAGGAGAGATGATCATTTCCCTGGATACCATTACTATCATTGCCATGCTAGTTGTCTCGTTTCTATCGATATGTCTCGCTACCTACCACTTGTTTGTCAAGCCTCCCAAAATGCCATGAAAAGCCTCTAACCCCTCCACATCCCAGCAAACCATTGTTTGGCTATGTTACTGCTTGCTCAGCCCTTCTAAGACCGTTGCTAGTTGCAGGTGCAATGTTTCCATGTGCCAACATGGATATCCTTTTTGTTATATCACAATATTATTGCTATTTAATTTAATGCACATATATACTTGGTAAAAGGTGGAAGGCTTGGCCTTTTGCTCGGTGTTTTGTTCCACTTTTGCCACCCTAGTTACTTGTGTATCGGTGTTATGTTCCATATTGAGCGCTCCTAACATGCTCGGGGTTGTTATGGGGACCCCCTTGACTTTTGTTTTGGGATAAAACTCTTCTGGCAAGGCCCAACATTGGTACTACATTTGCCTAATAACAACTAAAATTGCATAGGGACCCGCCGGCACCCGCGAATAATTAATCAACCCCCGGGCCAGTGCTCCTCATGAGTGTTGGTCCAAACTAGAATCGTGTGCGGGGCCAACCCGGGGCAACTCGGGAGATGTCTATCAGGCCACCGTACGCTGCGCTCATCTGGTCGTGTCCTGAGAACGAGATACGCGGCTCCTATCGGGTTCGTCGACACGCCGGGCGGCCTTGCTGGATTTGTTTTACCTTTCTCGAACGTCTTGTACGCGGGATTTTGAGGACACTTCAGGCTATCTCGGGGTTGAAGGAGATCGCGGGTTTCGTGGTCGAGGTTATTCCCGCGGTGTGTGGTTAGTTTGTGATGGATGAGTTGGAGCACCCCTGCAGGGTTAAATCTTTTGGAAAGTCGTGCCCGCGGTTATGTCGCAACTTGGAAACTTTGTTTAACACCCGGTCATAGCAAACATAAAGTAATAATAAACTCAAATAAAATACACCAACTGTGAGCGTACCCGTGACTGCCTCTTCTCGTGATTTCTGAACCGAGAGAGAACACGGTGGGGTTATGTTTGACTCGTAAGTAGGTGTTCAGGATCACTTAGTGATCATTACTAGTTCACGTCCGTTTATACGACGATCATCCCCCCCTTATTCTTGTACTCATAAGTTAGCCACTCAAATAAATGCTTAGCGCTTGTTGCAGCCTCACCACTTAACCTTACCTCACCCATTAAGCTTTAATAGTCTTGATACCCTTGGAAATGAGATTGCTGAGTCCCTGTGGCTCACAGATTACTACAACAGCAGTTGCAGGTATAGGTAATGTGATGATTTGACGTGAGCGCGATGCTTGTTTGATTTGGGGTTCTTCTTCTTCTTCATCGATCATAGGATGGGTTCCAGGCCGGCAGCCTGGGATAGCAAGGATGGATGTCATTTTATCGTTTGATTTCGTCCGTAGTCGGACCCTGCTCTTCTGTATGATGATTGTATATGTTGTTGTATTGATGTGACCTTGATGTAGCTTGTGGCGAGTGTAAGCCAATTCCATATACTCATCTCTTCTTTACATGTACTTGTAATGATATCCATTCTTGCGAAACGACGAGACGCGCTTCTATCCCTGTCGAGACCCTCGTGCCAAAATAAGGATAGGATCGCATCTTGGGCGTTACAGAGGCGCACCTGACTGATGGGGAGGGTGGAGCCGTCGATGACACTCGAGAAGGGCCTGGTGGGCATCATACGCTTGTAGGGCACTTGAAGTGTCTCGAAGGTCTCTATGGAGAGCACGTTGAGTCCCGCCCCGCCGTCGACGAGGGTCTTGTTGAGAGCCACGTTGTTGATGGTGGGAGTGCACAGCAGGGGGACGACACCCACGGCCCTGGTGGATTTGGGGTGGTCGTTGGCGTCGAAGGCGATGGGGAACTCCGACCACCAGAGGCGGCTGGCAGACCAAAGGCCGTTACATCATCCTTTCCAGCTTGAACATTTATGTGATCTCTTCATGATGCTACACTTGAACTTGCACACCGCAACCTTGATGACGATCACCACTTGATGTCATCCTCCATGGGTTGTATGGGATCTTCCTCTTGATGCAAGCCCATGGAAATATACCTAACCCCACAAAGAACACTCACAAAGATCATGGGTTAGTACACAAAGTGTAATGGACAATACTTACCGTACCATGAGATCACTTGATCCCACTTGGTACATCTTCTACGCTTTGTGTGTTGATCGACTTGAATCACTCTTTGCCTTAGTCTTGATCAACCTGGTATCTTATATTCTCTTCATAAAGATGATGTCTTGAAGGTAACCATGAATGTTCACACCATCTTCTTCTTCAAGACATGCTTACAATAAGCTCAACTCTCGCATGACCAATCATTGAATAAACCCTTAAATACCACCTTGGTCATCACATAAACTCCTTGAAACCAACAAATGGACTTCAAGAAATGCCTATGGACAAATCCTTCGAATACAAGTCAAGGTAACTATTAATCCATAGGGATTGTCATCAATTACTAAAACCACACATGGAGAAATATACTCAAACATGTGTGAAGAAGTGCACTGTAACACCCAAGATGTGGAACTATCCTTATTTTAGCGTGAGGGCCTTGATAGGGATAGAAGCGCATCTCCTCGTTTCGCAAGAATGGATATCGTTACAAGTACATGTAAAGAGGAGATGAGTATATGGAATTGGATTACACTCGCCACAAGCTAAATCATGATCATCTCAATACAACAATACATTCAATCACCATATAGAAGAGCAGGGTCCAACTAAAGACGAAATCAAACGATAAAAGCGACATCCATCCTTGCTATCCCAGGCTGTCGGCCTGGAACCCATCCTATGATCGATGAAGAAGAAGAAGAACTCCAAATCAAACAAGCATCGCTCTCACATCAAGACATCGCATTACCTGTACCTGCAACTGTTGTTGTAGTAATCTGTGAGCCACAGGGATTCAGCAATCTCATTTCCAAGGGTATCAAGACTAGCAAAGCTTAATGGATGAGATATGGTTAAGTGGTGAGGCTGCAGCAAGCACTAAGCATTTATTTGAGTAGCTAACTTACGAGAACAAGAATAAGAAGGGTGATCTACGCATAAACGGGCGTGAACTAGTAATGATCACTAAGTGATCCTGAACACCTACTTACGAGTCAAACATAACCCCATCGTGTTCTCTCTCGGTTCAGAACTCACGAGAAGAGACAGTCACGGTTACGCACACGGTTGGTGTATTTTATTTTGAGTTTACTTCAAGTTTTCTATGACCGGGTGTTAAACAAATTTCCAAGTTGCCACATAACCGCGGGCACGGCTTTGAGAAAGATTTAACCTTGGAGGGGTGCTCCAACTCATCCATCACAAACTAACCACAAGCTGCGTGGAAAACCTCAACCGCGAGATAGCCCGTAGTATCCTTAGAATTCCGGTGAAAAATCTCGACCTTGAGATAGCCCAAAGTATCATCGGAATCCCGTGCACAAGACGTTCGAGAAAGGTAAAACAAATCCAGGAAGACCGCCCGACGTGTCGACAAACCCGATAGGAGTCGCGTATCTCATTCTCAGGACACGACCGGATGAGCAAGACGTACGGTGGCCTGATAGAAATCCCCCGAGTTATCCCGAGGTGGCCCCGCAAGTGGCTCTAGTTTGGACCAACACTCATGAGGAGCACTGAACCGGGATGTTGATGAATTATCCACGGGGTCCAGAAAGTCCCTATGCAAGTTTTATTAGTTATTAGCCAAATGTAGTACCAATGTTGGGCCTTGCCAGAAGAGTTTTATCCCAAAACAAAAATCAAGGGGGTCCCCATAACAACCCCAAGCATGTTAGGAGTGCTCAATATGGAACATAACACCGATACATAAGTAACTAGGGCGGCAAAGGTGGAACAAAACACCGAGCAAAAGGTCAAGCCTTCCACCTTTTACCAAGTATATATGGGCATTAAATTAAATAGCATTAATATTGTGATATCTCAAGATCTCCATGTTGTCACATGGAACAACCTGCACCTGCAACTAGCAACGCTATAATAAGGGCTGAGCAAGCGGTAACATAGTCAAACAATGGTTTGCTGGGATGTGGAGGGTTAGAGGCTTATCATGGCATTTTGGGAGGCTTGACAAACAAGTGGTAGGAAGCGTGACATGGTGATAGAAACAAGACAACTGGCAAGGCAATGATAGTAGTGGTATCCAGGGAAATGAGCATCTTGCCTGAGATCCCGCTTGGAAGAAGAACGAATCCGTGAAGTAGACGAACGGCACGTAGTCGAACGAATCCTCACACTCCGAACGCTTTCAGAACTCTATCGAGAAGAAGCAATCCGGAAACAAAAAAATAACACGGTAAACACCACAACCTTATTCATGACATGATGCACAAACAAATATGATGCATGTCCATTTAATTATGTATGGCATGGCAAAGCACAACAATCAACTTCTACACATTAAGTGAAGATCAATATGCAACAGGTTGCATATTGACGAAACTTCACATTTGAATTACTTAGTTCACTCTTGTTTATCTACACGGCAAGTTTAAATGTTGTTAAACATGGCCAGAGGTGAAGCATAAACAACTACATCATCTAGGCATTTTAAATGAGGCCGAAAGCAACATATAGCATTTCCGAAACGACCCCATGTGCAAATTATGAATTTAGTCCAGATCTGCCATAATCATATTTTATATTTATTAAACAGTAAAATAAAGTGCACTATGTTATTCTACATGTTTTTCTAGTCAAGTTACATATGTGAAACATTATAATCGGAGCTACGGTTAATTAGTTATGCAATAAACCGTTTTAACATGGCATGTATGCAAATTTAATCAAACATTAAGTTTAAACATTTTTATCATGCATGAAAGTTGGATATTATTAATCTACACAAAATTCTGAACATTTTACATATATGACATGTTTTATTTTGATGCATGGATTTTTAGTTACTAACATCTTAAAACGGTGGCATGATAAACTATGCATGTCCTGAATATAAATTAAAATCGCAGCAGAGAAAAAAAAACAATACGGGCCGAATTGCAGAACCCTGCAGCGGCCCAGAAGGATTTGGCCCAAATGGCTGAGGTGGAAGGTCAGAGCAACTAACAAAAATGCTAGCAATAAAATATGGATACCTGGGACTCGAACCCTAGATCTCACGGATGCAAACATGCTGTGCTAGCCAACTGGGTTGGTATCAGTTTGTGAAATTTATAGGATTCGCCCTAGATGAAGCAGTCCTTTGGTGGGTACAGATGAAACGTAACAGGGCAAAAATAATACACGGACACCTGGGATTCGAACCCCATATCTCATAGTTTTTTTTACGGGAAAACCTCTCGGTGTTTTATTTCTTTGCCAACAAAGTTACATCCGCTATTACATGTGGTAAAATAAAGCTGGGGGGGGGGGGGGGGGGGGGGTCGCCCTCCCATACAAAATTATCGTGAAGATCATAAGCATGTTTAGCGAGATAGTGAGCTACACGATTGGCTTCCCTTGGGCAGTGAACAAAAGAAATTCCTTGAATCATTCTCGCTCGAACAAAGATATCTGCTAAAGTTGCAGTGTAAGGACTGAAAATCTCTGCCTCTTCGGTGCATGCGTTTAGTTGGAATCGAGCGGCGCTAGCCACTGTGCTATGGTTGTGTTTTTGTCAGGAACAGGAACGCTGAACTATTTGAACACAAGAAAAGGCCAAGCCTTGTATTCGAGGATTCAGAGAACTGGGCGACGGAACCGGACCTTTGCACGGCTGAGGCGAGGCTTGCGGCGGCTGGAGGCGAGCTGGGCCTACCAGCGAGGCAAAGCGCTTGGGCTTGGCGCTCCTGGTGGCCCAGGCAGATGGAGCAAGGAGGCGGAGCACTCGCTCGGTGTCTCCCACGAGCAGAGGAAGCAAGACATCGGCGGGGTAGCGGACTCGCAGGTGATCTCCGGTGACGAGGCCGGCAGGGGCGCGGGGTCGCAGATCCGGCCGCAGGGCACCCGTCCCTGGCGTCGGACGAACGACGGCGTGGCTGGCGGCGAGCTACAAAGCTATTGCGTTGTTGTTGTCTGAAGAAAAGACAGAGAAAATGTTCAGAAGGTGAACAAGGCCAGGAAAAGAGAGAGACAACGGGGAGATGGCAGGGCGTCGTGGCACGGTCCGGCGACCTGGCTGACCGGCGGGGCGACGTGGATGCGGCTGGAGGCGGGGCTCGGCGGCTTGCACGGGTGTGCATGGGACGACGCTGGCGGAGCTGCAGAGGGCGTCATCCATGGCGTTGTTCCTCCTGTCCAAACGAGAAGAGAGGGAGAGCAGGGGTGGTCACAGAGGGATCCCGAGGGAAGGATGGAGAGGAGCACGGGGGCGCGGGGACGACATGCTGGGTCGTTGGCGATGTGGCAAGCTGGTGGTGGGGGTCGAGGCCGGGGAGGAGGTCCGGTGGTGCTGTTGGTTGGGCGCGAGAAGGCCTGGTCGTGAAGCTCCTTCGGCTGGTGATGCAGAGCGCGGAACAGGGGAGGACGAGCCGCTTGGCTCTCCCAATGGCTTGCGGGAGCGGAGACGTAGGCTCGGGTTGGCTGGCTGGTGAATTCGAGGGAGGTGGATCTGGGAGGATCCCGAGGGAGACTGTGGTGGCGGCGGAGGAGGGACAAGCCTCCTATATCTTAGGATTGTCCAAAAATGACTAGGGTTGGACTATATATAATACGTGGGCTAGGTTTAGGGTCATTTGAACCCTCCGATTAGATCGGACGGTCGAGGATAATTATGTTATGGAGCTCAATTGAAAAACCGATGATTGTTTGGGGTATTTCGGGGTTAGTCCGGATCCTACGGTCACGACCACACGTTTCGGGTTCGGGGAAGTTATCGGGCGTGCGCGAGGGGTCTGTGCACTGTACACACAGGCTAGGCATAGCAAAGAGGGAAAACACGGGTAGCCCGGCAACAGGTTTTGAATACCGATACCGTTTGTGATTTGACCGGCTATAGTGCCGCTATAGGTTTAACGGTTGGGGGTACCAAACGACCTCTGAATGCGACGAAATTTGGCAGGCGGTCTACCTACAATAAAACAAGACCGCACGCCAACTTTTGACCCATTCCGAGAAATTTTTATACGCACCTTTAAAAACAATAATTTATCGATGCCGTGGGCGCATGCATGTGTGGTTGATCACGAAACGGTCAACGACAAGAACGGAGATAATCGGCAACTGCGAATGGATGCAAGTTTTAAAAAATGACGGCAACGGAGTGCCGATGCTATGTAGATGATGCGAACGATGCGATGATGAATGCAACAAACAAATAAATCACACGGCAAAACTCGAAATAAATGGAAGGCGTCTGGAGCGTCGGTATCGGGCTGTTACATGCACCCATCCCAGAGAGACGTTTAGCTCTATAACTCTGAACTTTTTGGTAACTTGTTGCCAAAGGGGGAGAAGTTATAGATCATAGGGCTTCGAGAGAGAGAGTGTTGCTTTGTTTTCTCTCTGCACTTTTGAAAACAATTGGTTTTATCGTTTGATGTTGCAAACTTTATCGGTGTTTGATCATATACTCTTGTTTGATGCCACTATTGCCTATCTTTGAGATATCTATTGATGATCATTCACTTAATGTTTTGGTGTGATGTGCTTATGTATTGCATTCATATTAATTTTGGCGCACCACCAAGTTGTATGTGACATGGAAGAGTGACCCATAATCCTAATCGATTGTGCATTTGCATTCAAACGCAAATTTAAAATAATGCAAAAAATTAGGGGGAGCTCTTGCTTAACACATACTTCTCAAAGCGACGATGCTATTAATTGTTTATATCTCTCATCGAAGCTTTGATCTATATGTTTTCATCAATTACCAAAAAGGGGGAGATTGAAAGCACAACTTCTCCCTAGGTGGTTTTGGTAATTAATAACAACATATACTTCATTGGACTAATGCTTTACACTAAGTATATCTCAGGAAAAAGTTTAATGATGGCTTGGCAAAGGATTGTGAGGAGATACCCCTAGATGCAAGGAATGGATTGGCAAAGCTTCAAGCTAGAAGACTCTACATTTTACTTTGTGAGAAATCACTTTGAGTCCATAGGAAAGCCAATACTATTAAAAGGGGTAAGGTATTGTTGGTGAACAAATTGCTCCACGTGCACAAGTGCTAGTCACCAAAAACACCCACAAGTTCTCCCACAAAGATTTTGTCTAAATACCCTTTCACTCAAAATCGGTGCTACCAACTTTCATATCGGCTAGTTTAAACCCTAGACAGAAACCCTAGCCACAAACCCTTCTCGGTACCACCAAGTTTTGTATCGGTGCCACCGAGTTTCAGTGACCAACTTTCTGTTAGTTGTTTCACAAGAATCGGAATTTCCGAGAAATGTGAATCGGTCTCACCGAGTTTGGAAACTGCCTTCGGCCACTCATATCGGTACCACCGAGAATCATATATCGGTCTCACCGAGATTCCTAAAGTTGCCACATTTTGAACACTTTGGTGCCACCTAGTTTTCACTTCGGTTCCACCGAGTTGCTCAATAATGGTGTAACGGTTGGATTTTTGGAGATGCCTATATATACCCCTCCACCACCTCTCACTCGTAAGAGAAGCACTCGGAACTATTCCATACTTGCCCCATCCAATTTTCTGTGAGAGAACCACCTACCCTTGTGTTGAGATCAAGAGCATCCACTCCAACCATATGGATCTTGATTTCTAGCCTCCCCAAGTTGCTTTCCACCCAATCAATCCCTTCCACCAAGCCAAATATGTGAGAGAGTGATTGAGTGTTGAGGAGTCTATCATCTTGAAGCACAAGAGCAAGGAGTTCATCATCATTATCAAGCCTATTACCTTTTGTGGGGTGGTGCCTCCTAGATTGGTTAGGTGTTGCTTGGAAGCCTCCTACTTCATGTTGTGAAGTTGAACCAAGAAGTTTGTACGGGCAAGGAGATCGCCTACTTCGTGAAGATCTACCCATAGTGAGGCTAGTTCTTCGTGGACGGAAGCCGTTATGGAATAGTCAAGGTTGCTACTTCGTGGACCCTTATGGGTGGAGCCCTCCGTGGACTCTCACGACCGTAACCCTCCGTGGGTTGAAGACTCCATAAACGTGGATGTACGATAGCGCCACCTATCGGAACCACGGGAAAAATCTTCGTGTCTACAATTGTGTTTGACCTTCCAACCCTTACCTCTGTTACATGTGCTTGTCTTTACTTTCCGCTGCTATACTCTTAGACATGCATGTGTAGGGTGTATTTGACTTGCTATCATTGCTAAAATCTGCCCACAACTAAAATTGGGAAAAGGTAGAATTTTTAATTGGTCAAGTAGTCTAATCACCCCCCCCCCCCCCTCTAGACATACTTGCGATCCTACAGTTTCTAGTAGATGTTTGTACCCAGACATGTTATGTTTCCGCTTGATGTTTGTATGCTCTGAATGTTGGGTCATGTGACCCCATGTTTGTAATATCGTGATTATGTATGGCTCTTCTGAGCCTTTTAATAAATACTTTGAGTCATTGAGTTGTGTTGTGATGCCATGTTGTACCAACACATATCGTGCATGATGTGTGTATGCTTTTGAAATGCATTTGTTTGTGTGGGGTTCGGCATCTGGTTGTCTACCTTGGTAGCCTTTCTTATAGGAAATGCCTCATTGTGTTTCCACTGAGCCTTGGTAGTTTGATACTGCTACGAAACACATGCGATTGACCGACATGCTCCCTAAGGGGTTCCTGAGTCTGTGTTTGTATGATTGTGCCACATTGGTTTATAACTAATAATGTTGAATTGGGTTCCTTTCATGTTGCTAGCGACTTACCGTATAACCTAGAACAATAGACGCAAATGGTCCCGTATCAGGTAAGGTGGCAGCCGGGGTACCGTGCGTGAGGTCTCGCGGTACTTATATGGTTTGTTATCGGCTCAATATATGTTCATTGTATCCTGGATCCCAACAATGAGATTTTTTGTGATTTGGATCCACGATTTCTTTTTTGGCATGTGGATCAAGCTTTCCCACCACCCTTCCCACCAGTCCCACCACGAAATGCACCTTCCCCAACCACCCTCCCAAAAAAACTTTCTTCCAAAAATTTCGAGTTCATCCCCAGTAAATTTTCCACAAGTTGACCAGACTGGATCGTCCAGCCACCAACTCGGACAATCCGGCCGTAGCCCAGACAATCTAGCTACCAATCCAGATCATTCGGTTATGCCTAACGACGCAGCATTTTTTCAGTGTTTTCCATGCATCTTCTGCAGTGCCCTTTGTCGTTCATGGTTCCTTGAGTTGTGGTTTTCCATTTTCTAAGGTGTTTCGGCTACTTAGGAATGGCTACGACATCCACATCACCGCCGCTCATTGCTGCAACCAAATTTGTCATCGACAACAACCACTTCACCTCTTTGTCACTACAACCATAAGCAAGGACGGTAACCTCTCCGACCTTGACGAAGGTAGTGTTGACGAAGGAATCAATTCCGTCACCACTAATATTCCCTTGCCATTACACTTGATAAGCCCAAGCCTATTGTGTAACTGCCCACTGTGGCTAGGCATTTGAGTATTGTTTGGTCACGTTACTTGTGCACTTTAGGGATACATACTCCACATAGCTACAATTGCGTGCAACTATCTTGTTATCATCTCTTCTGTCATAAGTCACTCCCGTGCATATCGTACATACGTTGCATATTGGCTCGAGCATCAAGCATGGCGGTAAAGGAAGCATAAAAAGAGCAAGATTCTGACCAAATAAAAAGATACAAGTGCTTCATAACAATAGTATTGAGCCCCATTGCATATCAACTTCGATCATAGCATACTTAGGATAGATGACCACATGTTTGTTCTTATTGGTTGGTGCACAAGTACGTATGTAGACAATTTAAACAATCGTGCTAGTGTCTCTCTTGTGTTGTGTAACACGAGCTTTTTTCGTGGAAACACATTTTATTACTCATTCCTTGGTTGCACAACCCCAATTATCTATCTATGTGTGTGTTTCTGTGTCCTACACATCGCTATTGATCTATTTGCTTTACTTTGGAATTAGTGAATCTTCTTCAACATTTTTGTTATCTTGACTAACACTTGCTTGATTTTGTGCCACTTATCCTAACCGAGCCACTTGATAAAATTTATGTTGTAGGTGTGAGTGACAAGTCCGTTACCAATTCCCCTACTTTCGCAATTCACATTGAGTGATACACAATATATTCTCAACTTGTGAAAAGGTAACTTTGGTATTGTCTTCTCATTTCCACTTACACTTGCTCGAGTCGTGTGATGGATAGGCAAAGTACCTCATCTCCATTCTTTGATGGCCAAGAAGGCACGACCGAGTACGTCTCAAAGCAACACCATTATGGTCTCCAATGAGCCAATCATGAAACCAATGTCGCCTTAAACGAGTGCATCGAGAACCTCACCACTGACATTCGTTACTCCCGGGCGATAACAGGGACTACCTCGACGACAAGTTGGAAGCACAAATGGCTCAAGTTCGTGACATGTTAGCCCATTGCAAGCCTTCATCATCTTCATCAAGGAGAAAACGTTCAAGTAGACATTCTTCGGAGCTCTCATTCGATGTAAGCTCAATACGACAACGTTCTCATCTTCGAGATGACTATCAAGCTTCAATTCTTATCCGCGGAAATGGATTACATGATCGCATCCACGAGGGTGAACCATGTCGTCGTCAAGAGCAAGCCGACCAAGAGTGCCAAATGCGCTAAGATGATCATCGACAAGTTGATGAAAAAGATGCTCTCCGACAAGATGAAGAACATCGTGCAGCGTGAACACGTGAGGCGGAACGAGCCCTACGTGATGCCTAAGTGGAAGTTCTTTGTTTGGTTGACCATACAGAATCGAGGCTGGACGGTCGTCCGGCCGTACATTAAGGTGGTACGCCATGGTGCACGATGGCTTTAGTCGCTGAAAGGCCACGACTTTGCTTACCATGCTTGTGACTTGTGAAATTTGGAAAGAGCACAATGCAAGCATCTTCAACAAGGTTGCACCACCGAGCATCGTCATGTCAAAAATAGATGGTTAGTGGGTGCAGCCCATTTGTATAATTTATATTTATGTATGCTGGTAGGCTTTTGTTTTACCAGCTACTAGGCGTCACGCAGTCAAACTTGTACGAAATGGAAACTACTAAATGGAGGACGAGCTCCATGGAGCCCTTTATTTTGAAAATTTTGAGAATCTCACTTTAAAATCTCAAAAAAAAAAAAAAAAAGTATTGAGTTCGTAAGGATGTGTAGTGCATGTGTGTAAATTTTGAAAATGATATACATTCTGGTGAGAGCTACACAAAAAAGAGAATTGTGATTTTAAAATGATAAACAGTATACTCACTGTTCCCTATAGAAAATGCACAAAATTGTTTTATTTTTGTAGCTCTCACCATAATGTATTTCGTCGTCATACTTTACACACATGTTAAACACATCACTATGAGCGTGTGTGATTTCTTTCAGAATTGTTTTAAACTTAGAATATGACTTTCAAATTTATCAAAAAAAATGAGCTCCATGGAGCACGTCCTCTAAAATGCCCTACTCGTTTGAAACACTGTATTAATTAATGATTGCAGCGAATCTTTTGCCCTTTTCAAGAAAGGATATAACACTGCATTTGGCACGACAAAAAAAATTCTTTCTTTCTTGTGTGTAAGGCACGCATGATGTTGTACAAGCTGACAAACAGCTGATACTCATTTTCCATAACTATGGTACAGTACGAAATATATCTGATTTCATAGGCTCGAGTGCTTTTCTAATTCAGCCAACCCTAAGAATACAGCAAGCTGCCAGTAGTGTTCCCACGACCAGAGTTATCTGAACATCCGTCCAGGGAATCGTTACACAGACAAGTGGATAGATATTGTTGCTCTATTGGCTAGAGCGGCCAATTAAGTGCTTCCAATTTCTTTTGCACAGTAATCAAGTGCTTCCATTGTTTGACTCGATACAGCTGTGTTGCACAACGACAACGAAAAGATTTGTTAATGATGGTTGTTTCCCCATTACAAACTGGAATACATCTGAATGCTTGCTCATGGAAAAACAGAAACGATTTCTAAGATCATAGCAGGGAAAGCCATCCATGTGCCACAATGCAAAGAATGGAATCATGTTCAGGTTCAGGACCAAGCTGCTGACAGCTATCAGGGAGAAGGGACTGGATGCTGAGCTAATCATCGAGGGCACCCAGTTGCTTCATATCCTCCAGGAATGCCATGTAGGAGTCATCAATGCTTTGTGGCTTAGAAGCTGAGGGTGAAGGCTGGGCTGTAGATTTTATGGGAGTTACTGAAGGCTTCAGAGCAGAATATGATGGTGCTGATGACTGCTGCTGCGCCTTTGGTTTTGGTTTGGGGAGAGCGGATTCTCTCTTAACTCGAACTGATGCAGGAACCTGCAACAGAAATTAATTTGAGTTCTTGACACAGTGCAACACAGAAGCTAACAACTTCGATGCAACATCTATTTATTACAAAACTCTGAAAGAACAAAAATTTACACGGATATATTAGGTGATTGTTCAAACTTGAGTGCGCAATTTCTTTCGTGTAAGACAACATAAAAGGAAAATGTATTTTAATTTATAAGTAGGACAGCATGATAATCCCCTGAGATATATTTAAAGAAATTACTTGAAATGACCAGCAAGGCAACAAGCGTTATATTTCAGAAATTTATTATTGTGGGATGCGGACAGTTCATTGGATGTGGATGTGACCATAAGACCATAAGACAAATCACACATGTTGAGGGGGAGGGGGGGGGGGGGGGGGGGGGGGGGGGGGCGCTCTACATAAAAAAAACTTTGGTAGTGACGCCCTGGTGCCATAAGAAAACTTGCACGTCTAAAAAACATCTTACCACTCGACAAGAACAAAAGGAGGAGCGTCTATGACAACTTCATGTATGTTGGGAACCTTGCCCTTTCAGCTCCACAAGAACAAGACCCCAACGCTACTATTCAAGCTTGACATCCCATAAATCGTTTGACTCGGTGTGATGGGAGTATATTCTCGACATTGCCCAACGGCGAGGCTTCCGTAGCAGATTTCATGATTGGATTGCTGGCCTTCTTCGCACCTCCACCTCTCAAGTCCTCCTGAATGGGGTGCCAGGGACCCCTATCATTCACGGTCCGGGTCTTAGGCAAGGCGGTCCGCTTTCTCCGCTGCTCTTTGTCATCGCCATAGACCACCCACTGCATCAACTCCTTACCCCATGAGATACGTCGGCCTCCCACTCTCCGTTTAGCACCTTAGGCACATAGACTTTCAACACCTCGAGGACAAAATTGCGGTGAAACTTGTGCCTTGGGAGGGCTTACACATCACCAATGTTGGCTGTGACGCACTCGTGAAGTCGGTTCCCACCTCGCAAACTATTCGTCACCTCACGCCACTTGTCATCCCCCCACCCGTCCTTAAGAGCATCAACAAGATTGAGCAGGCCTTCCTTTGGGCTAGAACTAATAAGGTGACGAGCGGAAAGTGCAAGGTAAATTGGGAAACTATATGTCGACCAACCCACCTCGAAGGGCTCGGTGTGCTGCACCTTGGGAAATTCGCTAGGGCTCCTTGTTTATGATGTCCTTGGTGTGAGTGGCGCGACCGACGAAGATTTGGGTTGGTTCGGGCAACCCAGAAGATGAAGGGGACATGGATCTTTTTTATGCTCTTACCACCATTACCATCGCAATGGTGAGAGGACCCGTTTTGGGAAGCACCGTGGCTGAATGGTAAAAACCCAACGATATCGCCCCCCCCCCCCCCCCCCCCTCTTATTTTCAAGGTATTGAAGCGCAAATCTTGGAAGGTTAGCGCAGCCATGCACCACCGACGGTCAAGTTCTTTGTGTGGCTTGCCATTCAAAATAGGGTGTGGACGGCCGATCGCCTTGACCGGCGGGGAAGATAAAATTGTGGCCTTTGCCCATTGTGCAAAAGAGAGTTTGAGTCTGCCACTCATCTCTTCTGCAAGTGTCGGTACACCTTGCGCGTGTGGAGGTTGATCAAAGCTTGGTATGGTCTTTGACATCGACCCCTCCAATGGGCGGTCACCACTCCATCACTAGTTGGTGGATCTATATGGCTACACGGAGCAAAGCAATGGCGTCCCTCACAATGCTCGCCAATTGGACTATTTGGAACGAGAGGATGAGAGGATCTTCCGGAAGAAATCTACGCCACCTCAAATTATCTTGAACAATTTGAAGAATGAGGCAAAGCTTTGGGTCCTTGCGGGAGCGAAGTGCTTGAGTAACTTGATGCCGGGAGAGTAACGGCCTTGTACCTTTTTGGGGGTTTCGTTTTTTGGCTACCTTCTGTTGTTAATGAATGAGGCAAGTCTTTTGCCTCGGTGTTTAAAAAAAACATTATAGTAACATGTTATATGGACTACCTGATAGTTCGGAGCTAATTCTGTAATTCAGATAAGAAAATATTTTAAAATTGTCTATTTATTGGAAAGCTGTTCCCAAAACCTTTTGTAAATGGCAGGTATAACAATGATCAAAACCCAAAGTTGAAAAGGCAAAATATATTGTTTGCTGCATCAGGTCATCGTTGCTATGGTATATGTGTTTCCTTGGAATGATATACCCAAGCCTTAGCTCATATCATCATGGTACACGATTTTAATACTCTGTTGCTGTGTTTGAAAACTTTTCAGGAAATAAGCAAGCGATAGCATTGATGCAGCAAGTTAATAACCAGAGTAAAGAACACATACCATAGCTGTTAGCTCAGGAGTATGTTGTGCTAATGGTCTCTTTACAACTGTTGAAGCAGCCGATTTGACGTAAGATGGCTGCTGAGGTAACTGCGGCCTTGGGCCAAAAGCAGCAAATTCGGGTCCTGGAAAAAATGGAGACCTAAGCATTGCTGGCGGACCAGGAAGTACACCAAAGGGTGTCATTGGCATTTGAGCTGGAGGTAATGCTGGAGGAGGTGGAGGAGGCCTGGCAGCAACACCAGGAGCCATAAATGGTGGCCTTGAATCTAGAGGTGATGGTGGTGGAGGAAATCTGACCATTCCTGAACTTAGAATATCAGGTTGTACTGGAGGCATCATTGGAGGCCTTGGAGGCAAAGGCAGTAACTGCGACAGATGCGGTGGAGGTAGTGGTAAGAAACTTGAAATTTTGGCATCTTCTTTCACAACAGGAGTATCCATAGCAGTATTGTCAGTAGCCTGCATTTCATTTGAGTTTGGTGGCAACCTAGGGGGAGGTGGAGGTGGAGGTAGCACAACTGGGGCCTACAAAATGAAATTCAAAGTTGTAACAGGAACTAGCAGCCAAATAAACCAAACGAGGAGCAACTTGGTAACTGAGATATTAATAAGGATTTTCAGGGAATACATAAATAGTAGTAACATATTGGAAGAGTCAGAAATTTTTTAAATAAAATTTAATTAGCACCTGTGTAGAATCTGCCAAGCTTGCACCCTCTCCAACAGTTTGTTTATTATTAAGCTCGTTTATACCAGGTAG
Source organism: Elymus sibiricus (assembly GCA_039707655.1). Taxonomy (NCBI): domain Eukaryota; kingdom Viridiplantae; phylum Streptophyta; class Magnoliopsida; order Poales; family Poaceae; genus Elymus; species Elymus sibiricus. The sequence continues at coordinate 209,299,950 of CM077665.1, read as the reverse complement.
AGGTGGTGGTTGCAAAGGCCGCTGTGGTGGAGGTGGAGGTGGTGGCAGTAATGTATGATCTAACACAGGTTCTCTGGGAGGTGCACCAGGAGGAGGAGGTGGAGGTGGCAGCGGTAAGCCTGCTGCTATTACAGTGCCGGCAGGCTTAGATGGGGGTGGGGGCGGTGGTGGGGGTAAAGATAAAGAAGGGGCAGATAGATGTGAAGGTTCTGAAGAGGCTGGCAGTGGAGGGGGCGGTGGAGGAGGGGGCATGGTGGAAGGACCTGCGTCTTCAGATTCTGTCATGGAAGATGAAGCCCCGGCACTAGCTGAGGGAGGCAGTGGAATCCTTGGTCCTATTGTCAATCAAGAAACAGAAGTGAGCAAGAACGTCCCAACTGTAAAAACATATTAAGAAAATATCCTACAAGTTATGCTGACCTATCGATGATTTGTACATAGGAGGTTTGCCAGGTGGTGGTGCACCAGATGGATTCAAGGTTGGGTGATAGTAAACAGAATCCTGCAGTGCAAACCTAGTTAGTATCTATTTTGAACATGCTGTAGCATATATCAACGGCGTCTGAAGAACTGTAAATACCATACCTCAGGCATAGGGTTTTTAGCTCTGTCATCTTCGTCTGCTGCAGGCCGTCTCTTTGGTGGTCCAAGATGGCTGGTTGGAAATGAAATAAAATAATAATAAACGGAAAAAATTGCATGTAAATTTAATAAATGGATGTATAACAAATCAAAAAAATCTCACCTGAACATAACTGGTTGCTCACCCTTTACTTTCATCTTTTCTTCATATTCCTGGCACAGATATGAAAAGGCAATGAGGTACCATGTAACCAAAAAAACTAACTATAGCATATCCTGTCAAGAAGGTGTACAGAAATTAGAAGATTAATTCAAAGATCCAAATAGGTTTATGAAGTACCAACACATTAAAAATTACTCGTACTGTGCCATAATGTGAGGGGTATATAACTCATGAATAAGATAATAACCGAAAGTGCTCTTTTGATCCCGAGCACACATGCTCCCGCATGAACAGTAAAATCCAAAAAAATAGTAGAAAAATTCAACAACAAGATTTGAGACCTCCAAAACAAAAGGTCCAACATATCTGCAGAAATCAGAATACCTTCCTTTTCTTCACAACAAGATTATAAGTATCCTCAAGCTGTCTTTTCTTATGTTTCCTAGCCTTATCCAGAGCACCATCGGCCTCTGTATAAACCAAATAGTAATTAAAAATCACTCAGAAATATTCCCTCCGTCCCATAATGTAAGACGTTTTGTGTCAAAAAGCGTCTTACATTATGGGACAGAGGGAGTACAAGCTTGCCAAAATTATTAACACACATTTCCTCCTCGCGAACAAATAAATTCAAACAGACAACAAAGTTTCTCCAAGCAAGCAAATCTTCTATATCTAAATAGCTGCCCTACTACTAGATTTCTTTGCACATGTATGCTTCCACATCACCCCAACTATTGATAACCGTTAGATCGAAGTTGTGTGTCATCAGAGAGTCATGGATGTACTCGTAATTTACCATTTTGCGTTAATATATGCATGCAAACCATGCCACCTCATCAAGTCATGCATGTCTTCCTTTTCCGAAGGAATCAAGTCACGCATGTCAGTCACAAGTAAAACATTTTGCGTTAATTTTTGAGTGCTTATGGATGGTATGACTCGTTGGCGAGCCAGCGTCAAAACTCAGCCACTCTTGTGGAGATGAAACCCAAAAGATGTTCGTTGGGGTGTAACTCTCTCAGGGACGCGCCACATCGAAACCCTGGTGTGGTGCCAAATGGGCAAGGGCCGGGCCGTCACCCCCCCTGGTGACGCGCCGTATCGTGATCTGGATACGGTGGCAAGTGAGCAAGGATCGGGTCATCGCATCCTTAGTGGCGCGCTACATCGGCGCCTGGGTGTAGTGAAAAATGAGCAAGCATCTTTGCATTTGACTCGACGAGTGCGAAGGGTAAGGAAGTTAGCCGAGCCTAGGAGGATCCGCTTAGGTAGCTGGAATGTAGGGTCTTTGATAGGTAAGCTTCGAGAGGTAGTTGATACAGCGGTGAGGAGAGGTGTTGATATCCTTTGCGTACAAGAGACCAAATGGAGGGGACAGAAGGTGAAGGAGGTGGAGGGTACCGGCTTCAAGTTGTGGTACACGGGGACGGCTGCAAACAGAAATGGAGTAGGCATCTTGATCAACAAGAGCCTCAAGTATGGAGTGGTAGACGTCAAGAGACGTGGGGACCGGATTATCCTGGTCAAGCTGGTAGTTAGGGACTTGGTTCCCAATGTTAGTATGCGCCGCAAGTAGGCCACAATGAGAACACCAAGAGGGAGTTCTGGGAAGGCCTGGAGGACATGGTTAGGAGTGTACCAATTGGCGGGAGGCTCTTCATAGGAGATCTCAATGGCCACGTGGGCACATCTAACACAGGTTTTGAAGGGGTGCATGGGGGCTTTGGCTATGGCATCAAGAATCAAGAAGGAGAAGATGCCTTAAGCTTTGCGCTAGCCTACGACATGATCATAGCTAACACCCTCTTTAAGAAGAGAGAATCACATCTAGTGACTTTTAGTAGTGGTCAACACTCTAGCCAGATTGATTTCAATTTCATCCTCTCAAGAAGAGAAGACATGCGTGCGTGCCTAGACTGTAAGGTGATACCTGGAGAGAGTGTTGTCCCTCAGCATAAGCTTGTGGTTGCTGACTTCCGCTTTCGGATTCGTGTCTAGCGGGACAGGCGTGCCAAAGTCGCTACAACGAAGTGGTGGAAGCTCAAGGGGGAGCTAGCCCAGACGTTCAAGGGGAGGGTCATTAAGGAGGGCCCTTGGGAGGAAGAAGGTGATGCAGACAACATGTGGATGAAGATGGCGACTTGCATTCGTAAGGTGGCCTCAGAGGAGTTTGGAGTGTCCAGGGGAAGTATAAGCGAAGCTAAAGATACCTGGTGGTGGAACGATGATAAAAGGTCTAGAAGGCAATTAAGGAGAAGAAAGATTGTTTCAGACGCCTATACCTGGATAGGAGTGCGAACAACATAGAGAAGTACAAGATGGCAAAGAAGGCCGCAAAGCGAGTTGTGAGTGAAGCAAGGGATCGGGCGTATGAGGACCTCTACCAGCGGTTAGACACGAAGGAAGGCAAAAGGGACATCTATAAGATGGTCAAGATCCGAGAGAGGAAGACGAGGTATGTTGACCAAATCAGATGCATCAAGGACGGAGCAAATCGGCTCCTGGTGAAGGACAAGGAGATTAAGCATAGATGGCGGGAGTACTTTGACAAGTTGTTCAATGGGGAGAGTGAGAGCTCTACTGTTGAACTGAACGACTCCTTTGATGATACTAGCAGGCGTTTTGTGCGGCGAATCCAGGAGTCGGGGGTCAAGGGGGCTTTAAAAAGGATGAAAGGAGGCAAAGCGATGGGCCCTGATTGTATCCCCATTGAGGTGTGGAGAGGCCTCGGGGACATAGCCATAGTATGGCTAACCAAGCTTTTCAACCTCATTTTTCGGGCAAACAAGATGCCAGAAGAATGGAGACGGGGTATATTAGTACCAATTTTCAAGAACAAAGGGGATGTTCAGAGTTGTACTAATTATCATGGAATTAAGATGATGAGCAATACAATGAAGCTATGGGAGAGAGTCATTAAGCACCGCTTAACAAGAATGACAAGCGTGACCAAAAATCAGTTTGACTTCATGCCTGAGAGGTCGACCAAGGACGCCATTTTCTTGGTACGACAACTTATGGAGAGATACAGGGAGCAAAAGAAGGACCTGCATATGGTGTTCATTGACTTGGAAAAGGCCTATGATAAGATACCATGGAATGTCATGTGTTGGGCCTTGAAGAAGCACAAAGTCCCAGCAAAGTACATTACCCTCATCAAGGACATGTACGATAATGTTGTGACAAGTGTTCGAACAAGTGATGGCGACACTGATGACTTCCCGATTAAAATAGGACCGCACCACGGGTCAGCTTTAAGCACTTATCTTTTTGCCTTGGTGATGGATGAGGTCATAAGGGATATACAAGGAGATATCCCATGGTGTATGCTCTTTGCGGATGATGTGGTGCTAGTCGATGATAGTCGGACGAGGGTCAACAGGAAGTTAGAGCTATGGAAACAAACCTTGGAATCGAAAGGTTTTAGACTTCGTAGAACTAAAACTGAGTACATGAGGTGCGGTTTCAATAATACTAGGCACGAGGAGGAGGTTAGTCTTGATGGGCAGGTGGTGCCTCAGAAGGACACCTTTCGATATTTGGGGACAATGCTGCAGAAGGATGGGGATATCGATGAAGATGTGAACCATCAAATTAAAGTCGGATGGATGAAGTGGCACCAAGCTTCGGGCATCCTCTGTGACAAAGAGAGTGCCACAAAAGCTAAAAGGCAAGTTCTATAGGACGACGGTTCAACCCGCAATGTTGTACGGCGCTGAGTGTTGGCCGACTAAAAGGCGACATGTGCGGCAGCTATGTGGCGGAGATGCGCATGTTGAGATGGATGTGTGACCACACAAGGACCGAGTCCGGAATGATGATAAACGAGATAGAGTTGGGGTAGCGCCGATTGAAGAGAAGCTTGTCCAACATCGTCTGAGATAGTTTGGGCATATTTAGCACAGAACTCCAAAAGCCCCAGTGCATAGTGGACGGCTAAAGCGTGCTGATAATGTCAAAAGAGGCTGGGGTAGACCGAACTTGACATGGGAGTCCGTTAAGAGAGATCTGAAAGATTGAAGTATCACCAAAGAACTAGCCATGGACAGAGGTGCGTGGAAGCTTGCTATCCATGTGCTAGAACCATGAGTTGGTCACGAGATCTTATGGGTTTCACCTCTAGCCTGCCCCAACTTGTTTGAGACTAAAGGCTTTGTAGTTGTTGTTGTTGTTGTTGTTGTTGTTGTTATTGTTATGGATGGTATGACTCGATAAGGAAAAATATGCATGTCAGCACATTGTGGTTGGCATACTTCACATTTTAACTTAATTAACACACGTCGGATAGTGCGACTAATATTAGAGTTATAAAATGTTCCTATGTAACCTTTTATAGTTTCCCAGTAGTATTAGAGGTTTTCCGCATATTTACCACTTGTACCTTGTATACATATAATGGCCCTTGGCCCCTAGGAAATACAAGTTGCATATTTCCTCACATGGTATTAGAGTCTAGGTCATTTTTCCACATGCACAACTCGTGCGTCTGATCCAATCTCGCGCCAACGCCATCCTTTTCTCGACTAGTCATCGTTGTCTCCCCTTTCTCCCATGTCCACTACTGGAGCTCCTGCTAGGCTGCCTACTGCATCGGCTACCACCCTCCCTGGTCCTTCGCCACTTCTATTGTAACAGCCCGAGACCGACGATCCAGATGCCTTCCATTTAGTTTCGTTACCGCCGTGTGATTTAATTGTTTGTCGCATTCATCATCGCATCATTCGCATTGCATCGGCACTCTGATGCCATCATTTTCAAAAACTTGCATCCGTTCATAGTTGTCGATTCTCCCTGTTGTCGTCGTTGATCGTTTCGAGACCAAACACACTCGCACGCGCCCGCGGCATCTCTAAAATATTATTTTGTAAGTGGGAATAAAACGTTCTCGGAATGGGTTGAAAGTTGGCGTCCGGTCTTAGTTTATTGTAGGTAGACCGCTTGCCGAATTTCTTCGCATTCGGAGTCCGTTTGATACCCCAACGGATAACTATAGAGGCACTATCGTCGGTTAAAATCGCAGACGTTTTCGGTTTGAAAACTGTTGTCGGGCTGCCCGTTTTCCCTCTCTTCTCTAGCCCAAGCCACTCTACACAGCCCACCAGCTCACGTAGCCTGTCCCTCCGTTCGTGGCCATCAGACCGTCATCGAACGGACGAGATCCGTCCCACCATAGCCTTTTCCCTAGATAAAGATCCCCCTTGGAGAGAGCCCCATCACTCTCTAGGGTTTCCCCCTAGCTAATTTTGCAGCCACCCCCTCCTAAACCTTCCCCCTAGCCATCCAAACCCTCGAATCCCGCAGCCCTAGCCAACCCCCAGATCTAGACCCTTAGATCTTGATCTAAGGGCTCAAAATCACCAAGGCCGACCCCGAACAATGTCCATGGCCGCTCGGACAATGTCCAACGACCATAGAGCCCCCACAGCCGCGCCCATCGTCCTCGAGCTCCAGCCCAAGCTTCCCCGCTGCCTCGACTCCTCCGGTCGCCGCCGACGACCCCACCGACCTCACCCAAGAGCTCCGCTCGAGCCCCACGGCGCCGCCGGCATGCCCTTCCCCGTCGCCGCACCATGGCCGCGTTGCCTCGACGCCGCGGCAGATCAGCCGCCTCCTAGTTCCCTCACGCGCCGCCGCACCTCCCACCTCGCCCCCGGTCTCCGCCGCGCCGCCCGGCTCGGACTGCCTCCACCTCGCGCCGCCTTCAAGCCTGCACCGCCCCGCCGCCGTCGACCCCGCCTCCGGCGCCCGTCGCCATGGCCGCCGCCGCGCCATGGTCGTCCTCCTCTGTTGCCCCAGCAAGCCCAGACCGCCTCGTCCCGGTACAGCTTCATCCCGCGAACCAAACGGCGTCCCAGATCCACTCCATCCCGATTCGTCCCCGAGGCCCAAATTTCACCAAGTCCTTAGATTTCATCATCGTATATGCATTTTGTAGTGGTTGTTTACTTGTTGTACATACATTTCATAAATATTAAAAATGTTTTGCCTAATGTTTTGTGCATCCCAATACAGCATCATGAGTAATTGTTTTGCAAATCCCAGATATTCACCAAGTCCCTAAAACTTAATGTGTAGTATTTGACTGTTGCCCTTACCATGTCATGCATAATTGAATGAACATGCATCATATTTAATTGTGCATCATGTCATCAATATATTGTGGTGTTTACCGTGCCATTTGTTTGTTTCCGGATTTGCTTCTCCTCGCTAGAGTTCCAAAAGCGTTTCGGAGTGTGAGGATTCGTTCGACTACGCTTGTTCGGCTACTTTATGGATTCGGTCGTCTTGCAAGCGGGATTCCAGGCAAGATGACCATTACCTTGGATATCACTACTATCTATGCTATGCTAGTTGTCTCGTTGCTATCGCTAAGTTTCATCACCTACCACTTATTTGTCAAGCCTCCAAAATGCCATGATAAGCCTCTAACCTCTACCTTCCCAGAAAACCGTTGTTTGGCTAGGTTACCGCTTGCTCAGCCCCTCTTATAGAGTTGCTAGTTGCAGGTTCAGTTTGTCCCATGTTGGGACATGGATATCATGGGATGTCACACTATCTTGTTTATTTAATTAATGCATTTATACACTTGGTAAAGGATGGAAGGCTCGGCCTTTTGCCTGCTATTTTGTTCCATTCTTGCCGCCTTAGTTTCTGTTTATACCGATGTATGTTCCTTGATGAACGCTTATAACACATGTGGGGTATTATGGGTCCCCCCTATCATTCGTTTTAGGATAAAACTCCACCAGCAAGGCCCAACATTGGTTTTAAAATTTGCGAACATAATAATATTGAACATCTTTATTAATGCATAGAAGGTCGCCCCCTCGTTGATTTAATCCACATAATACAGGTGGGCCATTGCTAAGGGTGTTGGTCCGAGATTGTCAACCGTCGGGGGCCGTCAGGGGCAACTCTGTGATTGGCCTACCGAAAGTTTGGAAGATCCGGTAGTGTCCTGAGAACGAGATACACGGCTCCTATCGGGATCGTCGACACGTCGGGAGGTCTGGTTTAGTTTTACCTTTGACGAGTGGCTTGTCCATCAGGATTTCTTATACTCCCTCTGTTCCTTGATATAAGGTGTATAGATTTTTGAGAAAAAATTCGAAATATAAGGTGTATTGCATTGCACCACTCGTTTGGATATTTGTTTTAGGGATTTGATTACAATTCCTTATATTAGGCAAGCTCCTCTATTTTCTGATGTCAATTAGTCAGGTGTAATCTCGCCCAAAACTTGTGAAATTTTCCCTCCACGTGTGTTCTTTAATTTCCATGCCAAAAACTATACACCCTATATTTAGGAACGGAGGGAGTAGTAAGCATCGTGTTATCACGGTGTGAGGTTTTTCATCGGATGTGTGTGGTAATTTATGATGGACTACTTGGAGCACCCCTGCAGGGTTAAATCTTTCGGGAAGCCATGACCGCGGTTATATGGCGACTTGAAGATTTATAATATCCGGTTGTAAAGAACTTGACACTAAATCCAATTAAAATACATTAACCGTGTGCGTAACCATGATCGTCCCTTCTTGTGAGGCTTGAACCAAGAAGAGAACACGGTGGGGTTATGATTGACTCGTAAGTAGGTGTTCAGGATCACTTCTTGATCATTACTAGTTCCCGTCCGTTTGTGCGTAATCACTCTTCTTATTCTTGTACTCGTAAGTTAGCCAGATACAAATGCTTAGTGCTTGCAGCAGCCTCACCACTTAACCATTCCTCACCATTAAGCTTTGCTAGTTTTGATACCCTTGGTGATGAGATTGTTGAGTCCTCGTGGTTCGCAGGTTATTACAACAGGTGCATGTACAGGTAAAGTTATGCTTTGACGTGAGAGCAATGATTGTTCTATTTGGAGTTGTTCTTCTTTGACGATCATAGGATGGGTCCCAGGTCGGCAGCCTGTGAATAGCAGGGTGGACGTCATCTTCTTTTGTTTGTTTTCATCCGTAGTCGGATCCTGCTCTTCTGTATGATGATTGCTATGTATTGATGTATTGAGATATTCATGTTGTAGCTTGTGACGAGTGTAAGCCTATATCTTGTATTCTCGTCTCTTCAGTACATGTATTTGTGACGATATCCACCTTGATAAAGCATCTCCGATATGCGCTTCTATCCTTGTTGAGAGTTACAAGTTTTCGCGAGGATAGAACCATATATTGGACGCTCCATCTACCAACTCCTAGTGGTGGGGTCATGCTTGTATACATTGCGGCTATTGCAACAGGGATGGTCACCCTGAGTCTGATTGCTTCAAGAGGAAGAGGCAAATGTGCGGCTCTTCTTCTAGGACTCAATACTCTACTCTGACACTCTCGGTTGTCCCCTTGAATGAGTAGGATATTATGAGACTTAAGTGTCCACTTGCAGCTTCGGGTTCTGCAAGCTTGTGACTGATGCTTCTGGCCAAAGTTCAAAAAGGCACGCCTAGGCGTGCTTAAGCGTTGGGCGTTGGCATAACGCCTCGCTTTGGCCCTAGGCACTCAAAAAAACGGCCGGCAAGGTCCTTCGGCGAGGAATCATGTTTCTCAGGCGAGAAATCAATCTTCCCCGTAAGTATTTGACCTCCCTAACGAGGATTCATCCTCGTCGATGAGAATTCAACCACTCCGACAACAAATCGACTGATTCCGACGAGGGATCAAGCTTCTCCGGCGAGAAATCGAGCTTCATTGGCTGGTTCCAATCAATGTAGCAAGGGAGAGAGGGGACATCATGCAGCAACGTAGAGAGGACAAGGGGGAGGCGGCATGAGGAGGATACGTAGATTTCTGTCGACTGTGCACATACTGGAGCTTTAGTAGTAGGAGAATAGGAAGATGGGCCTATGGTATAATGGGCTTGGCCAGCCCATCTAGCTTGTTTCTTCATCCTACAGTACTAACGCCAAATTGCGCATAATCAGGCCTAACTAGAAAAGCGCAAGTAGGTGACCAAACGCATAATAAGCGCCTAGCGCTTTTTTGAACTTTGCTTCTGGCACTAAGAGACCACCCCCTACACCGTCAGGTTTATCCCCGTGAATTTTAGACTTTGGATCCCCTTCATATGTCCTCTGATTCTTCCACCTTGTCCTCCCTTAGCTCTCTTGATTGTCCAGTTCATGTTCTTACAACTGAAGGTACTCCCCTTCATGTTGCTAGTCTGGGCACTCTTAGCAGTCCCGATGTTGCTCATGCTCCTTGACTTACCATGAACCTGTTTTCAGCCGGTCAGCTCACTGACTCTGGTTGTCGCGTCATTCTTGACGTTGACTCTTGTTCTGTTCAGGATCAGTGCATGCATGCTCTGGTTGGGGTTGGCCCTCGCCGTCATGACTCTCAAGGACTTTGTGAGTTGGACTAGCTTCATGTTCCTTCCGCTGCCACTACCATCATCAATCTCTCTACTTCTGTCGCCTCAGCTACCGGCTCCTTTCAGCAGTGGCATCATCGTCTGGGTCATCTTTGTGGCTCTCGTATGTCGTCTTTAGTTCGTCGAGGCCTTCTAGGGTTTGTCTACGGAGATGTCTCTTTAGAGTGTTAAGGTTGTAGGCTTAGTAAACATACTCGGTTACCTTATCATACTAGTGAGTCAGTATCTCAACGTCCTTTTGATCTAGTTCATTCAAATTTATAAAGTCCAGCTCCCTTCGCTTCGAAACAAGGTCATCGATACTATATTATTTTTATATAGATAGATGATTTCCCTAGCTACACTTGGCTATACTTTATGCCTTCTCACAGTGGGTTCTCTATATATATAAGTGTTTTGCTGCCATGGTTCAAACTCAGTTTTCTACTCCTATTTGTGTGCTCTGTGTTGATTCCCTGTTGTACAGGGAAATCTTTGCTCAGTTCTCTTGTCCTAGTGCTCACCCACATAATGGTGTGGCTAAGCGCAAGCATCATAACCTTCTTGAGACGGCTCGTGCGCTAATGATTGTTGTTTCACTTCCCCCTCGTGGATGACGTTGTTTCTGCCTCCACCTATCTCATCAACCTTCAACCTTCTTCCACACTCCAGGGTGGCATCCCTTCGAGGTTCTTTTTGGTCGTTCACCTGACTAGTCCACCCTTCGCTTGTTTGGTGGTGTTTGTTGCGTTCTTGCACCCCGCGAACGCACCAAACTAATTGACTTGCTGAAAAACTAACCACAGTCACCACGAAGGCGAAGCACTCAAACCAGACACGAGGGGCAACCATGGAGAGAGCGACGAAGACGCGGCCATGCTATTAGGAACATAATACCCAGGTGGTGTCTGCATGTGAACCTCCTCATGCAACTCACCGTTAAGAAAGATATTGTTGACATCAAACTGAGACATAGACGAGTGACGAACAAAGGCCACATCGAGAAGTGTGCGAACAATGGTCATATGGGCCATAGGAGCAAATGTCTCATCATAATCACGGCCACGCTCCTGCTGAAAGCCACTAACCAAAAGACAAGCTTTGTAGAGCACAAGAGAACCATCAAAGCGATTCTTAACCTTGTACACCCACTTACAATTGATGAGACAGACACGGGAAGGTAGGGAAACAAGATCCCACGTGTCGGTGCACTCAAGTGCAGCTATCTCCTTTGCCTCGCATGCTGCCATTCAGGATGAACAACTTCACGATAAGAAGTCGGCTCAAGATCAGCAGTGCCAGAAAAACCATAGAGGTCAATGGCGAGGTGAGGACGAGCACAAAAGCCATAAGTAGGCTGAGACGAGGAAGATGGCACACCAAAAGTAGATGGCTCATCAGTAGACTCATGCACAACACGTTGACGATGAGTATCATAGTGAGGAGAAGAGGGAAGAATACATGGAAGAACCACTGGGATAGACTCGGGTGATGGAGCCGAGGAAGCCATCGGGGATGAAGGTGCAGAATCATGTGACAAGTGAGGTGTGGAAACCATAGGAGCTGGCGGCGTCAGATATGCAATATTCGGATGGGCAGTGGGATGGGTGGACAAGGGCTCAACAAGTGTGACAACTATGTCGGAAAAAAATGAGGAAAGAGATATCATCCATTGAAAAGGACGAGGATTGACACATGTAGAAGGGACGAGACTCATCAAAAGTAACATCCCAAGGAATATGCATCCGACGACCGATAGGTACCCAACAACATAGCCCTTATGCTCACAGTAACCTAAGACACACAAAACCGATTGAGCTGGCTGTGGTCCTATGCTTTTTTAAATAATTGCTGTTGTCCCCCTTTGTCTACGTATAGGCCTCTTGAGCCATACCTCTGAGTCTATCCACGTGTTGACATTTCACGTCACACGTGAGAGGGGGTGTTGATTGCCTAGCCCTTTTCATCAGTTCCGACTTTTGGTTGCATTGGCTAGTTCATGAAGCTTAACATGGTATCAGAGTCCAAGGTCTTGAGTTCAAGTCCTGGCTTTCGCAGTTTATCTAAAAAATTGCTTTTGCCCCCCTTTGTCCACGTATAGGCCTCTTGAGCTATACCTATGAGTCTATCCACGTGTTGACTTTCCCCGTCACACGTGAGAGGGGGTGTTGAAGTGTATATGTGGATTGCCTAGCCCTCTCCATCAGTTCGGACTTTTGATTGCGTTGGCTAGTGCATGAAGCTTAACAGTCACTAGCGACAACTCAAGACACATAAAACTGAGAATGCTAGGCCTTGTACAAACAATTTTGGTAGGGCAAGTAAATAATCATTTGAGTTTTCTGCATAAAAGATAGGTTTTGAAAACGGTCTGTTTCTAATGCATTGATCTAAAGGTCTGAATTAGCCTAGAAATACAATGCAATATACTTACTCATCTTTTCCAACTTATCAATCTGATCCTTTATAGCATCTGGGTCCTTTTTCAAAATACCAACCTCCCGTACCTTCTTTCTTTCTTTTTTGTTCTGCGAAATGAAGAAAATGATAAAGTTTGAGAGAAATAAAGATGGATTAAACTATTTGGTAACAGATTAAATGTATTACAAGTGTAAAATATTTTTAACATCAGTCTGATATGATACTGGGGTTAAAACTTAAAAGACAAAACTACCCACAAAACTGATAAGTGGACAAAACGTAGTATGTAACGCTCTGTAATGACCACTATTGCCGCCTTACAGTGTTGGTGAATCTGTATCAGGACACATGACGAGGGATACATTTCCAGGTCAAAATGATGCGCACCAAAAAAATGTGAAGTCTGAAGATGCAAGAGTACAGCACAGAACAATTGCAGCAACTGGCTTTGGTCACTTTGACAAACTAGATTGCTCCTGAAGTGCCCCATCAGATAAAAAATACCATACAAAACTGGAGTGACGTAACAAAGAAGTACAACTAAGCTGCTAGGCGATAGCATTGCTATTAACCTTTGTTGGGTGCCATAGCAAAAAAGTACATCCAACTGAGCAAGAAAATCAAGCTACCACCCTATTCTACCTGAGATTGTCTAAATCCAGCCAAAACAACAGACAACAAGGCAATTTTACTGCAGCTTCCGGTCAACTGTTCACAATTAAAATTACGGGGTATGCTGCCCAATTATGACTATCCATTCCACGTGGCATATTGGTACAAGTGTACGATTGGTCTATCTGCTGCGAAGCTCTTCAAGTGAAATATCTAGTACTCCCTCTGTTCACAAATATAAGATTTTTTAGATATTCCAATGTGGACTACATACACGTGTCTATATACATCCAACTCAGAAAAAGTTAGAACATCTTGTATTTGTGAACAGAGGGAGTATCTAGAAATGTCAAATGTAAATACGCTTGTTACATGCAAGATTGCCACAATGCATTGTCCAATTGAACCAAAACAACGACTAGTTTACTACTACGTGATAGCATCTCAATCGACCGTAATGAGCACAAGAGGATCTCGTGTTAAAATGATCAGAAAGCTACGAAGTAATTGCTGAATTTCCACCTTCAGATAGCCCTAACCCGCACCACTAAACAGCAAATCTAACGAATCGAACTACTACCGCTATCGCAACGTACGAGGCTTGTTCAGATAACCACCCACAATAGCGCAAGCCGTAGGGCAGAAACCCTAGGGTTGGAGACTCACCCGCTTAAGCTCCTTCCTGCGCTGCTCCTTGCGGAAGGCGTCGGTGGGATTCATGACTTTCCCTCCCTTGGTCGTCTTCATCTTCCCCCTTCCTCTCGCGCCTCCAGCGACAGAGCGACAGAGCCGCACCGGCGGCGGGTGATTTTTGGGGAGGGAGGACGTAGCGGTGGACGTCGTCGCGATGGGGTTCGGGTCGGCGTAGCTTCTTTCTCTTTATTTTCTTTACCTGTCTTTTTTTCTTTGTGAGGGCTCGGTCAGCGTGGCATCCAATCACCGAAGCCCATTCGCAACCACGCAAACCTAAATCTCCTTAAGCATTCCCAACCCAAATTCGCTTGCGTCCACACCGACGTGAGACGGAGGCGTGTTCATGGTGTTCCTCTTGAGCCCGAGTGTTGACCGTCTAATTACCTCACGGGGTCAAAATTGTGTTGTCACCTAACTCGGACCCGGAGGGGGGTGGGGAAAGCAAAGCGGGATGGCCGTCCTTACCTCTCTCTCCTCTCCCTCCCCGCATGCCGATTATGGCCGCCGATCCACGTCGGAGCGGGTGGTCGTGGGACGTGTCCATGTGCCACTGCACTCCCGTGTGCCGCGCATGGCTCCCGACCCAGGGGTGCTCGGGCCAGCGCTCGTGGCGCAAACCATGGCGGGACCAAAAGGCGACACGAGCCCGGTCCATGAGGGCCCGCTTGCTACAGGGCGAGTGGCTAGGGTTTCGGATATACACTCATCCGCGGCCCCCTCCTCTCCCGTTCCAGATCTCGACTCCCTTCTCCAACACTTCTGGGAAAAACCTAGGGTTTCGGCACCTGGGGTTTCTCCATCGTTTGGCTGATGGGAGGGGAAGGTGGGGGGCGACCACGGATCATTCGCTCAAGTCGTTGCCTCTCCACCGCACGCTCCACCGACACTCCCAGCCATGGCGAATCGGGAGATGGGCAACCGGGCCTTTCGCACGGATGGCTTCGGAGATGGGCGCAACGGGCAAGACGCTGGTCGTTTCGGCAGAGGCGGCGGGCGCGACCGTGGTGGTGGCGGAGGCGGGCGCAATCTGGTGTGGACGCGTGACGCGGACGGCGGCGGACAGATCTCCTCCAACATGGACCCCCGGCGTGGGCAATCCGACAAGACAAGGTGGGAGGCTACGGCCATGGAGCAAAGTGAAGGCCGCAGGACCGAGAAGTGGGGCGACAACAGCAATCAGGCTGCGATGGGCGCGGGAGCAGCGGGTCATCGACAACAACATCAAGATCCACGGCAACAACAAGGCAACCGTCAGCAACAAGAGTGTCGAAATCCAACCCCTGGCAAGAGGAATGCTTCCCCACTAGTGGGAGGTGCTGAGGTTTGTGTCACTTGCAAAGAGCTTGGGCATTTACCTGTTTGCCGCCCTCGTGCAATATGTGGTAGATGTGGTTTGAACGGTCATCTAGTTCCGATTTGCAATACTGTGCTTCCTTGGGAGTGTGTGGCTCCGATGTGTGGTTTTCAAGCTAAAGGGAAAGGGTTTTATTACATACATGATCATAGCACACCCACCCAGAGTGCAGACAGGAATAGATTTATTATGATAAATGTGGTGGAGGGACACGCCTCGGGTAGGCAACTGGAGGAATTTTCAATGCTTATATAAACACTAATTGGAAATGCTCTGCCAGATCTATTGGTCCCAACACTTTTGTGATAAGGTTCCCCTCACCCAGAGATGTGGATAAAGCTTGTTTTGCTGAAAGCATGAATATTAAAAGTTGTGGTGCTGTGATAAGCTTAAGAAAATGGTCTGAATCAGTGGGTGCCAAGGGTGTACTTAACATTGCTTGGGTCAATGTTAGCAACATCCCTTTGGATAAAAGACATGAGAAAAATATTGCTTATGTGGGTTCCTTGGTTGGCGTGACTTCGGAAATTGACAAAACTACCATTAACAGACCCGAATCTGTTAGAATTAAATTGGGATGCAGAGACGCTGAGGACATTCCTGTTGCGGCAGAGGGGGTGTCAGGTGGTCACTTTTATGACTTCTTCTTTGTTGTGGACAAGATTTTAGTGAAAAACCCCTCCTAAGGAAAAAGTGAATGTGCAAACAAGAGGGTGGGGGGGGGGGGCTTCGCCCAAAAGAGCCAGAATCACTGAAAATATACGTCCTGAGGGACATGAGACATCTACATCTACTATAGGAGGATCTTCTGCCCCACCAAGCTTTGCTGGGGGGTAAATATGAACATGGGGTCACTAAAAGAAACTGGGGAGGTGGAGAAAACTGGCACAAACAGTTAGGAAAATCAATCGGAGGAGGAAAGTGAGGATGTGGGCAGTGAGCTACTCATTGATACTATGGCTGTTGAAATGGAAAAGAAACAGTTGAATGAGAAGGAAAAGTTGTCTCCTGAAGTTGTCTCTTATGATAAGATTGTGGTGAATACAATGCAAATCATCCCAAGCCCGATGTCTAATAAAAAATTTCCATCCTATCTAGAAGAATGTGTTGGACAGCCTATTGTGACTGAACTTGCTCCTGATGATAAGTCATGTCAACAGAATAAGCAAATGTATTCTGTGCAATCCCCTGACACATCTGATGAAAATGTGGCTGTGATTCCTACTCCTCCTGTTATGGAAGAAATGCAGACAAGGCTGAGTCATATGATAGCTGGAGCAAATGTGGAACATGTGGGTCTCGGGGCTGAAAAATTGACCAAGAAGAGGAACCTGCAAGGTAATATCCCATCACCTGGTAACTCTTTTGAAGTACTTTCAAATTTGGAAATTATTTCCACTTCTACTCAGATGGGGGTTAATATTCCAGATGATAATTTTGTTGTTATTGATGTGATTAGAGAGCTCGAAAAATCTAGAGCTAATATTGCTGAGAAAGTTGATAATAGTGAAAAACAACAAGATAAGATCTTGTTCATTACTAATGCTGCTGGTGACAAATCTCCTTTAAACACTTCCTGGATGACTGAAGGGGAACTGGATGATGAGGATTTTACAGTTGTCAAATCCAGAAAAAGAGAGAAAAAGAAAGTAAATGTGGTGATATCTAAACCTATTACTAGAAGTCAAAAACAAACAGTGAATTGCGTTGCAGGTAAGGCCATGCCTCCTGGTAAACCTGGCGACAAAATTCACTCCCCAAAACATAAGAAAAAATGATTAGTCTCTTTTGGAATTGTAGAGGAATTAGGAAAAGAGGTATGGCCACATATTTGTCAGATTTGTTAAGAGATCATTGTCTTGACTTTGTTGGCTTACAAGAGACGATCAAAAAGGACTTTTCCTCTAAATTCTTGAGGAAATTTGATCCTGGGGACCTCTTTTGTTGGAAATGGATTCCTTCGAATGAAAAAGCTGGGGGTATCTTGTGTGGGGTTAAATATAACTCCTTTGACATCAAATCTTGCGTCGCAGGTAAGTATATCATGAAATTTGAATTGTGGGACAAATATAAGAAAATAAATTATTGTATTTTGGTAGTCTATGGATCTGCTCATGAGGAATTTAAAATCGAATTCCTCACGGAATTTTCTGCTATGTGTGGGGACATTTCATGTCCATACATAGTGGGGGGGCTTTAATATTCTCAGATACACTAGTGAAAAAAACAAGAAAGTTAAACTGGGACATGCTTCTGAACTTTTCAACTCCATCATTAATACCTTCTCTTTGAGAGAGGTGGATATGAGTGGACGGAAATATACTTGGTCGGACAATCAACAAAAACCAACCCTAGAAAAACTGGACAGGGTGCTTATGTCCAATTCTTGGGAATGCCTTTTTCCTTTTACTTTTGTCAGGAAGATAGTAAGAGAAATTTCTGATCATTGCCCCCTGATCTTAAATACTGAAGATAATATTCCTATACCCATCAAGGGGAGGGGATTTAAATTTGATTTGAATTGGCTGAAGAATCCTGATTTCCCACCGTTAGTTACCAGAATCTGGGTAACCCATGTTCAATCGAAGAATCCTATTGACATTATAAAGATCAAATTGAAGAGGTTCAAGAAATATTTTAAAGTGTGGGGGTCCAATATCTTTGGGAATAATAGGAAGAAGAGGAAATGGCCGAGAGAGGAACTGGAACATCTGGAGAGTCTAGAAGAAACAGATGTCTTATCCCCTGAACTTTACTACAAGAAAGTTGAGCTTTCTGTTGAACTTCATAATCTGTTAATTGAAGAAGTAGCTTGGCTACAAAAATCTCATGATAACTGGTTACTTAAAGGGGATCGCAACACTGATTACTTTCATAGGCTTGTGAATGGAAGAAGAAGAAGGAATACTATTTTTTCTCTTAGTTGTGGGGATACGGTGATAGAAGGAAATAAAAATATGCTTAAGCGTGCTATAGATTTCTACAGGAACCTTTTTGGTCTTGCTGCTGGGAACATGTGTAAGATTGACAACAATATGTGGGACCCGCATGAGAGGTTGTCTGATATTGACAACTTTATTCTCACAAGACCTTTCTCCGAAATTGAAATTAAGAATGCTCTCTTTTCTATGAAACCAAGTAAAGCCCCTGGACCTGATAACATTCCAATTGAATTCTTTCAATACTGTTGGGAGATTGTTAAAAGTGACGTGATGTTACTGTTTGAGTGGTTTCATGATAATAAACTTGATGTTCAAATGCTGGACTATGGCATCATTACTCTCCTTCCCAAAATGGTAGGGGATGATAGGATTCAATAGTTTAGACCTATCTGCTTGCTCCGCTGCATATACAAACTGATTACTAAGGTGCTTACTATTAGAATGGAACCTTTTGTAGACATTTTGTTTAGTAGACATCAAAATGCTTTTATAAAAAAAGATATTATGGACGGCATAATGTCCTTGCATGAGATTTTGCATCATTCCTATGCTCGAAAAAAGACGGGGATTGTTCTCAAACTAGATTTCGAGAAAGCATACGACAAAGTGAATTGGGAATTCCTGTTGGAATGTCATAAAATGAGAAATTTTAACCCTCGATGGATTGAGTGGGTTGAGAAAATCTTAGTTGGGGGTAATGTGAGTGTGAAACTTAATGATGAAATAGGAGAATACTTCCAAAGCTCGAAAGGGGTACGGCAAGGAGATCCTCTCTCCCCCCTTTATGTTTAACTTGGCGGTGGACTGTTTAACTAAAATGGTACTTAAAGCTCAACAAAGCGGCTTGTTTACAGGTTTAGCAGCTGACCTGATCCCCAATGGGGTAGCCATTTTGCAATATGCAGACGACATGATTCTGTGTTTTGAAGATAACCCTAGAAATGCTCTAAACATCAAGTTGTTGATATATCTTTTCGAGATCATGTGTGGTTTGAAAATCAATTTTCTCAAAAGTGAAATTTTCTCAGTTTGTGCTGCTGATGAAACTACGAGAGTATATGCAGATATGTTTAATTGCAATATAGGGTCTTTTCCGATTAAATACATGGGTATGCCAGTGAGCTATGCAGGGCTTAAGGGGAGTGATTGGTTGTTTGTGGATGACAAATTCATTAACCAGAGTGAATCCTGGGTTAGTGAAACGCTGTCTAGTGGGAGCAGACTCGTTAAAGTCAATGCTTCTCTATCCCATGTACCTTATTACTATATGTCCATGTTCCTTGTGAACAAAACTACTCTAGAAAGATGGGATAACCATAGGAGGAAATTCTTTTGGCATCGTAAGGGCAAAAAAAGAGGTTATCATATGGTGAAATTGAGCCGTGTTTGTAGGTCTAAAATGAAAGGGGGTCTCGGAGTGAAAGACCTGAGAAAGCGGAATATAAGTTTGCTGGTGAAATGGTGGTGGAAATTGGAAAAAAGGGCATATGCCAGGATATTGTTAGAGCTAAATATTTGAAAAAAATCCATTGTTGCTTTGGTAAAACAGAAAGTCAATGACACTCCTTGTTGGAAATCTTTGATGAAAATCAAGGATTGTTACATAGCTGGTAGAGGTGCGCAACTGAATAAGGGGGATGTAGCTAGACTTTGGATGGATGATCTGGGGATAAATCTCCTCTAAAAGATAGATATCCTAACCTGTTTGATATTTGTGTGGACTAAAACTGTACTGTAGGCAACTTGAAAAATATGGATCATGTTTCTTCTTTTAGAAGAAGGTTGTCTGCGGATCTGATGCTGCAGTGGGATGAATTGAAGAAATATGTACTAAACATTACACAAAGTGAATCTGGTGATGAGGTTTACTGGAAACTAGATAGATCCAGAGAATATACGACAAAATCGATGTATAGATGGCACGAAAAAGATCTAGCTGGCTCTTGTTTCAAATGGATATGGGGGACAAAAATACCTCTTAAAATTCAAATCTTTATATGGCAGGTTTGTCAGGATTCTATTCTGACCAGAGATAATATGAAAAAAAAGGCATTGGCAAGGGGATCCCCGCTCTTCCTTTTGTGATCAGCAGGAAACAGCCCAGCATTTACTTTTCTTATGCCCCGTTTCCAGGGTTGTGTGGAGAACGGTTGGAGCTATGCTCGGGACTAACTGCTGTCCAAACTCTCTATGGCAATATTATGTGTGGATATATGCGTTCCTATCGGGCTTTGAGGAGTTATACACCGTTGGCCTGGTGTCGATCTGCTGGGCCATTTGGCTCGCTCGAAACTGTGCAACTTTTGAACGAAAATGGATCAACACCCCTTTTGAAGTTGTGTTTACATCTTGTGCTTTTCTCAAAAAATGGGCAGGTTTACAGAAACCCGAGATGATGAAGGTGGTGAAAAAAGGTGCGGAGATGCTGAAAGAGAATGCATCGCAAATGATGCTGATGTGTGTCCCGCCGATTCATAACAGAGATGATCACAGCAACGAGTAAAGGGATAGAGAAGGAGGAGGTGAGGATCTTTTGCTGCTCCCAGGAAGCATGTTGATGGCAGGAGGAGGATCAGGCTGATCCGCTAGTTTCGCTTGCGCGAGTCTTTTGGTGCTGTGCGATGGAAGCTATTTTCTGTGGGAGTCTTTTTATGTTTGTAGGTGTGTACTGGTATGTTGATGGTGGCTGCGATACTTCGTGATCTTAGGTAGGTTGTAGTGCGGTTTTGGGTGATGTTCAGGTTTTCGCCCCTGATCTGTGTTCCTGATGACAGGCGTAGATAGTGGGTTTCCTAGCATTGCCCCGAACTCGCTTCTTTCCTTTCCCTAGCCTTGTTGTCTCTGTTTCGAGAACTTTGTATTTCCATTATGAAAGTAATGGAAAGGGGAGAAGCCCGGTTCGAGAAAAAAGAACCTAACTCGGACCCGCTTGACAACGATTCAAAGCGTATAGAGTTCACGCTCTTTTTAAATGGCAAGCGTGCGGGAGGGGTGGCCTCATCCACTTCTCCTCCCACTCCCCTCCACATCTGATCACGCTTGCTCCCTCGCTAGAAACAGAAACCCTACCCCGCGCCGACGCAGGCTCATCGAGCGCTAACCGCCTTTGCTTTGGTGTCGTGCGGGTGGAGAGGTCGCTAGCCATGGGACTGGTTGTACATCCCGGTGCACCAAGCACAGTATCGCCAGGAGTACCGCGTGCCGCTGCGCTGACTGAATGTCAACCTCCCGCACGGCTGGCACCTCGCCCCCACTGCAGCCAGGTGTTGGTCGTGCCGTAGTCCGAGCGGGCTTGTTTAGAGGAGATCCGCAAGCGGTGTGCTCTCCTCACACAGGAGCATCACCGCGACCCGGCATACACGCCAGACTCCCCAACTGAGACGTCTGGGTCGCCACCGAGCACGACGTGCGCCGCTGCAGCGACATCTAGATTAACGCCGACTTTGCACGTCCCCTCCCCTCGGTTCAGGCACAGGAGGACGAGGAGGCCGAGGCGGCGTACGTGGCCGCATTGGAGAAGGCCCACCAGCACGCCCTCGAAAAGTCCAAGCGCGAGGAGGACGCCTGATGGCCTCGCCTCAATGAGGCGCTCCAACTCTCGACGGCGGTGGACTACGTCTACCCTCCACCACCACCTGATGGGGAACGTTCCACGAAAATAAAAAAACTATGAAACACCCAAGGTCTATCTATCTTGATGAATAGCAACGAGGGGGAGAGTGTGTCTATGTACCCTTGTAGACCGAAAAGTGGAAGCGTATATAACGCGGTTGATATAGTCGTACTCTTCGCGATCCAATCACGATCCAAACCGATCTGGCACCGAACGGACGACACCTCCGAGTTTAGCACACGTGCAACTCGATGACGTCTCCTCCTCCTCCTTGATCCACCAAGCGACGGGGAGAAGTACATGGGATCACGACCAGCACAACGGCATGGTGGTGATTGTGGTGGTGCAACACTGGCAGCGCTTCGCCAAGCGGAACCGGAACGAGGAGAAGGGATAGACGGGGAGGGTTGCGGCTAGGCAAAAGGGCGAGGGAGGGGTGCGTTATCCCTAGCCCCTCCTCCAAGGAAGGGGGTGGCGACCAAGGGGGAATATTGCCCCCAAGGCAAGTGGAGGCGCCCCACCTCCTAGGTTTTGCCTCCCCAGGCGCATGGGCCAAGTAGGGGGGTGGTGCACCTCGCCCACTAAGGCCAGGGCGCCCCCCTACAGCCCATGATGGCCCAGGGGTGTGGTGGAACCCTTCCGTGAACTTTCGAACCCCTCCAGAAGCTTCCCGGTACAATACCGAAAAAAGGCAAACTTTTTCCAGAACCCCGAAAACAACTTTCCATATATGAATCTTTACCATCGGGCCATTATGGAACTCCTCGTGACGTCCGGGATCTCATCCGGGGCTCCGAACAACATTCGGTCACCAATACAAATATCCCAATACTACTCTAGCATCGTCGAACGTTGAGCGTGCGACCCTACTGATTCGAGAATCGTGTAGACATGACCGAGACACCTCTCCGGTCAATAATCAATAGTGAGACATGGATGCCCATATTGACTCCCACATATTCAACGAAGATCTTTATCAGTTTGAACCACAATATCAAGGATTCAGTTAATCCCGTATGCAATTCCTTTTGTCCGGCAATATGTTACTTGCCCGAGATTCGATCGTCGGTATCGCCATATACAGTTCAATCTCGTTACCGGCAAGTCTATTTACTTGTTTCATAATACAGTATCCCCGTGACCAAACTCATTAGTCACACGCTTGCAAGCTACTTTGGATATATTGTTACCGAGAGGGCCCAGAGATATCTCTCCGTCAAACGGAGTGGCAAATCCCAGTCTCGATTCGTGCAACCTAACAAACACCTTCGGAGATACCCGAATAACACATTTATGATCACCCAGATACAAAAGTGACATTTCATAACTCACAAAGTATTCCTCTTGTATCTGGGAGTGGCATGATCTCATAGTTTAAGGAACAAATACTTGACATTATGAAAGCTATGACAAAGTGAACTACGAGCATATGGTAAGCTTATGGTTGGGTATGTCCATCACATCATTATCCTAAAGATGTGATCCCGTTATCAAATGACAACTCATGTCTATGGTTAGGAAACTTTAACCATCTTTGATCAACGAGCTAGTCTAGTAGAGGCTCAGTAGGGATACGGTGTTGTTTATGTACCCACACATGTATTTAAGTTTCCGGTCAATATAATCCTAGCATGAATAAAAAATATTTATCATGAACAAGGAAATATGATAATAACCAATTTATTATTCCCTCTAGGGCATATTTCCAACAGTCTCCCACTTACACTAGAGCCAGTAATCTAGTTTACATTGTAATGTATCTAGCACCCATAGAGTTCTCGTGCTCATCATGTTTTGCTCGTGGAAGAGGTTTAGTCAATGGGTCTGACACATTCAGATCTGTATGTACTTTGCAAAGTTCTATGTCTCCCTCCTTGATGTAATCACGAATGGAGTTGAAGCGGCGTTTGACGTGCTTTGTTCTCTTGTGAAACCTTGGTTCCTATGCAATGGCAATGGCACCAGTGTTGTCACAAATGATAGTCAATGGATTCTATGCACTAGGCATTGCACCTAGATTGGACATGAACTCCTTCATCTACACTCATTCCGGCGCTGCTTCTGAAGAAGCTATATGTTCTGCTTCACATGTAGACCCCGCCACGACGCTCTGCTTGGAACTATGATACGTCTCCAACGTATCTATAATTCTCTTATTGTTCCATGCTATTATACTATCAATCTACGATACTTTATATGCTATTTTATATCATTTTGGGGAAATAAACCCATTAACCCAGTGCCAAGTGCCAGTTGTTGTTTTGCCTGTTTTTTGGGTTTTCAGGAAATCTGTACCAAACGAAGTCCAAACACTACGAAACTTTTTGACGATTCGTATTTCTCTTCTATCTATCGGTTTGGTTTGGTCAACTAGATTGATTTATTTTCAGCGGGAATGGTGCGTTGTAGTGGGTTCAATCTTGCGGTGCTCTATATCCTTGCGACAGAAGGGGACAAGACATGTAATTGTATTGTTGCCATTAAGGATAAAACGACAGGATCTGCACATATTGCTTGTCTTATTTTGTCTACATCATGTCACCTTGCTACAAGCATTACTCTGTTTGTTATGAACTTAATACCTAGAGAGGCAAGCATAAGCGCTCTCGAAATGGAGTAATAGTAGTAGATGCAGAATCATTTCTGTCTACTTGTTTATGGACGTGATGCCTATATACATGATCATTGTCATGAATAACATGTCATAACTATGCGCAATCATGTCAATTGCCCAACAATAATTTGTCTACCCACCGTATGCTATTTTCGAGAGAGAAGCCTCTAGCGAACACTATGGCCCCCGGGTCTACTTAAACATAAATACAAAAACTCCAAAAATACCTTGTTGCATGTTATTTACTTTTATTTTATTTTGCTTTTACAATATCTATTTCTATCAAGATTTAATCCTTGCAAGTAACGAGTTCAAGGGGCTTGACAACCCTCTTGCCCGTGTTGGGTGCAAGTCTTTAGTTTTCTGTGTGTAGGTGTTGTTGAAAGGAATTTGCTTGGTTCTCCTATTGGTTCGATAACTTTGGTTCTCACTGAGGGAAATACTTATCTCCACTATGCTGCATCTCCTCTCCTCTTCAGGGAAAATCCCAATGCAGCTCACAGGTAGCAGGAAGAGTTTCTGGCGCCGGTGCCGGGGAGGAGGTACAAAAGTAGTCTCCCGTCAACTTGCTAATTTCTGGCGGCATTGCCGGGGAGACATCATCAAATTCTTGTCAGGTCCCTGCCATAAATTATCTTTCACTTGTTCTACTTTTTATTTGTTGTTATATTTTACTTTATATAAAAATCAAAAATATAAAAATATTTCTATTTGCTTAGTTATCTTGTTTACTTATTTGCTTGCTTTCCATTATGGTTGGTTCTTCTATCAATGTCTCTCTGGATTTTGAGGTACTCTACTTTAAGCAAAGGCAAGGAGAGAGCCTAAAAGACGTTTGGTACCATATAATAGAACCCCATCGTAACGCTACTATAAAAAATGATATGAAGATTCTTCTTTGTATTTTTTACATGGGACTTAGTTTATCTAATAGGCA
This sequence comes from Elymus sibiricus, assembly GCA_039707655.1. Taxonomy (NCBI): domain Eukaryota; kingdom Viridiplantae; phylum Streptophyta; class Magnoliopsida; order Poales; family Poaceae; genus Elymus; species Elymus sibiricus. The sequence continues at coordinate 209,274,671 of CM077665.1, read as the reverse complement.
AATTCTGGATTTCGCCGCTAAAGGGAATTTTACTGAAATTGATTCTAGTGCAGCACATGAAATAGTAGAGGGAATTGTTGGAACACCTCCTTTACCTCAAATCACCCCTTATACTCATGAAGGGATTCAAATACTAGAAAAGTTGGAGGATATGCAGAAAAATTTGAACGCACTACAAAAAATAAATGAGCCTGTCAAGACCCTAGGTTCTAACCTAAATCGCATGGATTCACTCTTTACGGTTTCCAACAAGAGACTTGACGCTTTAGATAAAATGACAACTTTACTTTTAGAAATTACAGACGAGCATAAATAAACTCCCGGGTTTGAGAAAGGGTCCTTCTAAGGTAGCTAAGGTAGATAACAAGGGTGGCAATACTTGATACTATGCATTATGCCTAGCTAGGGGCATAAAACAATAGCGCTTGTCGAGAGGCAACCCAATAGTTATCTTTAAAATTTTGTTCTACTTTTTGTTTTGGTGTGTTCACATGATTATTCCTACTGTAATAATTGTGTTTTTATGTTTAAATTAGTGTTTGTGCCAAGTAAAGCTTTTGGGATGATCTGGAAGATAGTGGAATTGATACGGTGCAAAAACACAAACTTTTGCGTCCAGTGCAGAATTTATATGATTTTACTAGAACGTCTATTTGATATGAATTTTTTACACAATATTTCTATACAAATTTCCTAGGTTGTCCTAATTTTTCAGAATTTTTGGTGTTACAAAAGTATGGTTTTAGTACATATCATTACAGACTTTTCTGTTTTAAACATATTCTGTTTTTTGCTTGCATAGTTTGCTTGTTTTGATGATGCTATGGATTGCATCGGGGGCTATAAGCCATGGAGAAGTTAGAATATAGTACCTATTATGCAATAATTAAATATGAATCAATTTATAACAATACCTAAAGTATTTGATATGTCTATTATACTAACGGATCTTACGATGTTGTTGAGTTTTGTGTGCTAAAGTTTTCAAGTTTTGGGTGAAAGAACGATGGATGATGGAATAAGGAGTGGCAAGACCCTAAGCTTGGGGATGCCCAAGGAGCCCCAAGGTAATATTCAGGGAAGACCCAAGCGTCTAAGCTTGGGGATGCCCCGGAAGGCATCCCCTCTTTCGTCTCCAATCTATCGGTATGTCACTTTGAGCTATATTTTTATTCATCACATGATATGTGTTTTGCTTGGAGCTTCATGTGTTTTATATTATTTTTGTTTTAGTTTGCCACAATCATTGTTTGCTGGACACGCATATTTGAGAGAGACACGCGATCATCGTAGTTTTTTAGAATACTCTATATGCTTCACTTATATCTTTTGAGCTAGGAAGTTGCTCTAGTGCTTCACTTATATCTATTTAGAGCATGGCAGCTTTCAGATTTTGTAGAAATAATTGAACTCTCATGCTTTACTTAAATATTTTTGAGAGTATAAGAAATAGGAATGGTAAAGGGCACGGGTTATAAGACTAGTCCAAAAAGGATAGGTATTCAAGGGGGATATAATAAACACTTTCATCTATCTCATTAAAGAAGAAACATGAGTTGATTATATTGATGTAGTAATATGAAAGGGCATGAGTACATGATTATTGGTTAGCAGGAATATCGGTAATTAAATCTTGTCGTTTGTTATTCATCTAAGTATTAACTATGGCATGTTGATGATGTGTGATCATTTTTATGTCTGAAATGAAATCTTATCATGTTGTTTGAATCGGGGGGGGGTGGTTAACTCCTACCAACCTCCTCCCTAGGGGTATGCGGTAGTACTTTGATTCGAGAGAGCTAATAAGGCTTTACAATAAGTATATGATTTCTTTATTACTAATGTGAATCCCTGGATATACGCACTCTCACCTTTCCGTAATTGCTAGCCTCTTCGGTACCGTGCTTTGCCCATTCTCACCTTGAGAGTCGGTGCAACCCTCGCCGGTGCATTGATACGTCTCCAACGCATCGATAATTTATGAAGTATTCATGCCATATTTGCCTATGTTTACAATACTTTTATATGGTTTTGATGCACTTTTTATGATTTATTTAGAACTAACCCGGACTGACGCTGTTTTCAGCAGAATTACCGTGGTGGTGTTTTTGTGCGGGAAATAAAAGTTCTCGGAATCGCCCGAAACTGATTTATGATTTTTCTGGAGAAAATAAGAAATACCGGAGCAAAGAACCACCGGATGGGAGCCACCTGTGGGCCACAAGGCAACATGGCGCGCCCTGTTAGCTTGTGGGGCCCACGTGGCTCCGACTGGCGTGATTCCAACGTTGAAAAATCCTATATATATAGAAACCTTCAGAAATTACCTAGGACTTCTGCTCCACCGCCGCAACCCTCTGTATCGAAGAAAAAACCATCTGGAGCCTTTCCAGTACCCTGACAGAGGGGAGAAATCATCACCAGTGGCCATCTTCATCATCCTGGCGGAGGCCATGACGAGGAGGGAGTAGTTCACCCTCGGGGCTGAGGGTATGTACCAGTAGCTATGCGTTTAATCTCTCTCTCGTGTTGTTGAGATGGCATGATCTTGATGTATCACGGGCTTTGTTAATATAGTTGGATCATATGGTGTTCTTCCCTTGCTATCTTGTTGTGATGAATTGAATCTTTCCCTTTGAGATTTTGTTATGTCGGATTGAATATTGGATTTGAGATCACTTGATGTATGTCTTGGTACTCAACTTGCGGATTCCCATGGTGACAATGGGGTAATCTATGCATAGGGTTTGCTACACATTCTTGTCCTACTTTCTCCGATAGAAATCTTGGGGTACTCTTTGAAGTTCTTTGTGTTGGATTGAATATGATAAATCTGAAATTGTTTGATGCGTGTCGAATAATTAACCCATGGATACACGAGGTGACATTGGAGTATCTAGGTGACATTGGAGTATCTAGGTGACATTAGGGTTGATTGATATGTATCATTGGTGTTATTTTAGTACGAACTCTAGGGTTGTTTTTGACATCTGTAGGAATAGCCCAATAGATTGATCGGAAAGGGTAACTTTGAGGTGGTTCTTACTACCTACAACAATTTCATCTTATGTTCTCCGCTAATTATGAACTTTGGAGTGATTCATTGTTACACGTTGAGGGATGATCATATGATTCTATTTTTTAGCATTGTTGAGAGATTACACTAGTGAAAGTATGAACCCTAGGCCTTATTTCCAAGCATTTATACAACATTTTGCTCACTGTTTGCCACTTGCTACCTTGCTGTTTTTATATTTTCAGATTACAAAAACATATATCTACTATCCATATTGCACTTGTATCACCATCTCTTCGTCGAATTGGTGCACCTATACAATTTGCTATTGTATTGGGTGTGTTGGGGACACAAGAGATTTATTGTATTTGATTGTAGGGTTGTTCGAGAGAGACCATCTTCATCCTACACCTACCACGGATTGATAAACCTTAGGTCATCCACTTGAGGGTAAATTGGTACTGTCCTACGAAACTCTACGCTTGGAGGCCCAACACAGTCTACAAGAATAAAGTTGTGTAGTGGACATCATGCTATTTTCTTGCGCCGTTGCCGGGGAGGTGACTGCTTGAAGGTATATCTTTAGATCTTGCAATTAAATATTTTAGTTTCTTGTTTATCACTAGTTTTGTTTATAAAATAAAAACTACAAAGAAATGGAGTTTAGGTTGCCTCAATTGCTTCATCTTTTTAATGTCTTTCGTGAAAATGATGGTTCGGAAAATTGTGCTCAATTGTTAGAGGAAGAATTTATAAAAATGCTTGACTCGAAATCCTTGAATGATGAGCATGATAGAAATGTTCTTAGTATGAATTCTATGAATATCCATGATGCTAATGATATGCAAAGCCACAAGCTTGGGGATGCTAGTGTTGATGAAGATGATATTTTTAGTCCCCCAAGTTTTGAATTTATTATGATGATAGCATGCCTCCCATGTATGATGATTATATTGATGAAAGTGGGTTTGGAAGAGTGTCAACTCTAGGTACTAATGATCCCACTATTTTGGAGGGTGTTTAATCTTATTGTAATAATTATGAAAGTGGATTTGGAGATGTCACAACTTTATTTAATGATGATTCCACTATTTTGGAAGAGGTTTTAATTGATTATGACAACCAAGTTGCTATCTATGATGATTATGATGATGACATGTATGATATAAATAATAATGATAACTATGAAACTTGTCATCATGATTTTAATTTTCAATTTGGTTATGTCAATCATGTCTCTCATGATAGTTATTTTGTTGAGTTTTCTCCCACTACAATGAATGAGAAGAAAATTGCTTATGTGGAGAGTTATAAATTCTATATGCTTGTGGATCATGAAAAGAATGCTTTATGTGATAGTTATATTGCTGAATTCCTTCATGATGCTACTGAAAATTATAATGAGGGAGGAACTTATGTTTGTAGGAATTGCAATAATATCAAGTTTCCTCCTTATGTGTTGAAAATCTTGAAGATATGTTTGTTTTGCCTTCCTATGCTAGTTGATTCTTGCTCCCATAAATTGTTTGCTCACAAAATCCCTATGCATAGGAAGAGGGTTAGACTTAAATGTGCTTGTCATATGCTTCATGATGCTCCCATTGTGTTTCAATTCTTTACTTTTATGTGAGCATCATTGAAATCATCATGCCTAGTTAAAAAGGCTTTAAACAAAAACGCTTGTTGGGAGACAACCCAATATTTATACTTTCTGTTTTTGTGTGTTAACATGATTAAGCTACTGTACTAATAATTTTTGTGCCTTTTGTGTTAATAAAGTGCCAAGTAAAGCCTTTGGGATAGCGTGGATACTTATTAGTTTGATTCCGTGCAAAAGCAGAAACTTTTACGTCCAGTGCGGAATTTCTCTGATTTTACTGGAGAGTCAAAAAATTCTGAAATTTTTACACAGTTTTTATATGCAAATTCTCTGTGTTTCCACAATTTTTCAGAATTTTTAGAGATAGGTAAATAGGGACTTCATTCAGATCTCCACAGACTATGCTGTTTTTGACAGATTCTGTTTTCATGCATAGTTTGCTTGTTTTAGTGGTTTCATAGCTTATATTTAGTGGTATAAATTATGGGAATGATAGAATACATTAGGTATTATGTAAGAACAATTATGTTCCTTGTCTTGACAATACCTAAGTGAAAGATCTGTCTTTACTACACCAACCAATCTCACGAAGTTTCGTTTAGTTTTGTGTGATTGAAGTTTTCAAGTTTTGGGTGAGATACCGATATGAGAATAAGGAGTGGAAAGACCCTAAGATTGGGGATGTCCAAGGCACCCCCAAGGTAATATTCAAGGAAGACCCAAGTGTCTAATCTTGGGGATGCCCCGGAAGGCATCCCCTCTTTTCGTCTTCAATACTATCGATATATCTTACTTAGAGCTATATTTTTATTCGTCACATAATATGAGTTTTGCTTGGAGCGTCATTTTGTTTTGTGAAACTTTGCTTGCTGTTATTTATAATCTTGTTTTCCAATAAAAAGTTCAAAGAATTGCCTTTTAGGATGCTTGAATTACATGTTTGATGTGTGCTGTGTAAAAACAGAAACTTTTGCGGTAGTGTTTGAATTTTCATATTGTAGTGGAAGGTGGAAAGTTTCTGAAATTTTTACACAGTATTGTAATATAATATTTTTATCATTTCCTAAATTTTCAGAATTTTTGGAGTTACATAAGTGCACTTCGTAAATTAATTGGTAGAAACTATCATGTTTAGACAAATTGTTGTCATAATTTTGTTATCTACTTCTCCTATAATTTTCATGGCTTATATTGGTAGATATAAAATTGTGGAAATGATAGCATATAGTAGATAATGCTTGAAAATTATTATGCAACTTGTCTTGGCAGTACATAAAGAGTTGATTTATTCTTATGTGCACTAACCTATCTCACGAGTTCTTTTCAAGTTTTGTGTGGATGAAGTTTTTGAAACCTAGGTGAAACCGGGATATGAGAGGAATTAACGAGACACAAAAGCTCAAGATTGGGGATGCCCAAGGAACCCCAATACAATATTACATGGAGTCTCAATCATCTAAGCTTGGGGATGCTACGCATCCCACCTCTCTTCATCAAACAACTATCGGTTTGCCTACGTTGAGCCTAAATTTTTATTCGTTCACATGATATGTGCTATTCTTGGAGTGCCATTTTTGTTTCGTTTGCTGTTTTAAATAAATATCATATCTGAAAATTTTATTGAGAGAGAGTCCTCACATAGCTACTTAGTTGTTTGACTACTCATTGATCTTCACTTATATCCTTTTGAGAGTAGTTTGATGTTCACTCTTGTGCTTCACTTATATCCTAAGAGAAAAAGTTGAATGAATTGAATGTCATAAATATGAATTAATATATGCTTCATATGCTTGTCTCATGGGGAGTAGTGACTTCACATACAAGAAGTATGAGCGGTAAAATCTATTGAAAGTTAACAAACATAGCATTGGTCACTTGAACAATTCATGAAAAAATATTGAAGGAAGAGAGATTTCACATATAAATATACTATCTTGGACATCTTCTATGATTGTGAGCCCCCATTAATTATTTTCAAACTTGATCAAGTAGATGATGTTGGACAAGGAAGACAACGTAATGGTTATGTTTGTTTATATTCACATAGAAGTTATATTGTCATGGACCCTCTAACATGTGGTGCTTGCTTAGGATCTTTTGCTAGTCAAATATTCGAACTAAGTAGAGATACTACTTGTGTAACAGCCCGAGACTGACGCTTCAGATTCCTTCCAAGTATTTTGACTCTCACCATGTGAGTTATTTATTTGTCGCATTCATCATCACATCATTTGCATTGCATCGGCACTCCGTTGTCATCATTTTTTTAAAAACTTGCACCCATTCATAGTTGCCGGTTCTCTCTGTTCTCGTCGTTGACCATTTCGTGATCAACCACACACGCACGCACCCGTGGCATCGTAAAAATAATGTTTTTAAAGCGGGATAAAAACTTTCTTGAAATGGGTTGAAAGTTGGCGTGCGGTCTTATTATATTATAGGTAGACCGCCTGCCAAATTTTGTCGCATTCGGAGTCCGCTTGATACCCGAACCGTTAAACATATAGCGGCACTATAGTCAGTTGAATTATGAGACGTTTTTCGATTTCGAAAACTCCGTTGCCTGGCCACAAAGCTCCCTCTCTTCTCAGCCCATAACCCTCTACACAACCCACCTTTAGCCCAGCTAGTCCCTCCTTTGTTGGGAGCCGTCCGATCGCGACCGAAGGGTCCGAAAACGGAGCAAAACTCCTAAACCTAGCTCTCCCTGCTATAAATAGACGTCCTTTCGTGCCCATTTTGCAAACCCTAGATCCTACCTCGATTTCCGCGCCAAACCAATAGCCAGCCGCCACTCCACACAGCCATCTCCCTCCTCTATCGCGTGGGCCCACCAGACCCAGATCTGGCCCGCCCAGGCCCGGATCCACGCCGCCGCCTGCGCGCCTCGCTACGCGACTCCCGCCGCCGCCCGTGCCCCCGATCTCCCCCGAGCGCCATGTCTCCTGCGCCTCCCGAAGCTGCGCGCCGCCAGCCAGCCCCTCGCCGAAGCTCGCCGGAGCATCGCCCGTCCCCGTCCAGGCCAGCGCCGCGCCCCCAAGCCATTCTTCTTCCTTCCCCCTCCTCTCTCTACTCTAACATCTCTCTCTCTCTCTCTCTCTATATATATATATATATATATATATTTTCCGTGGGCAAAAAACCCGCCATGGACAGGCGCCATGGCCGCCCCGTGAAGCTCACAGGTGGCTCCCTCCGACCAGATCTGGCGCCCCATGGCCGGATCCCTCGCCTCCGCCCCGTTCTTGTCGTCGCACAAAGTCCCCCTCGCCGTCCCGCAGGCCGTCGTCGCCGTTGACCTGCATCGCTGCGCTCTGCTTCCTGTCGAGGATGAGCGCCTCGACCCCTGCCCAATCCGCTCGCTCGACCTGGGCCGGCCACACCCTGCGCCAGCCTCACGTAGGAGTCGGCCAGCTCTGCCTCGCCCGCATGGGTCGGCTTCTCCTCAGCGGGGCCAAGGCCCAGTCGCCGCCCTGCTTCGCATTCAGATCCGGCCCAATGTGAGCCCCCCTTTGTCCTTCGCCCATGTGCGTGTTATGTATATGCCGCCCGCCTGCTTGGCCTAGTCCGGCCAGATTTCAGCCCATGTTGTTTTCCCCACTATTCTACGAATTTATCAATTATCTAGGGAATATTAGTTTTGTAGGAAAACCCCTCGCGTTCATGCATTTAATAAGTCACAAACCATGCGTCGAATTAAAATGATTTATATATGAAAAATGCTTAGAATTTTGTGTAGTTTAATAATATCCAACTTTCATCCATGATAAAAATGTTTAACTTGTTGTTTTCATTTAATTTGCATAAATGCCATGTTAAAACATTTTTTTATCATAACTAAATAACCGTAGCTCCGTTTAAAATGATCCACATATGTAACTTGCTTAGAAAAACATGTAGAATCACATGGTGCACTTTATTTTCATGTTTAATAAATATAAACTATGTTTAGTTCAGATCTGGACCAAATTCATAATTTGCATATGGGGTCGCTTCGGAAATATTATATGTTGCTTCCGGCCTCATTTAAAATGCCTAGATGATGTAGTTGTTTATGCTTCACCTCTTGCCATGTTTACATTTAAAATGATTATTTAGTTAAAACAACATTAACCACATTTCTCTTAATTTGGAGAGTTATTATTTTGTTATATGTATGTTATCCTTCTTCATTTAAAATTGCTTAATTCCATCTTCACCTTATGCCATGACCATCCATGTTAAAAAACATTTAAAACTGATGAGTACCTAAATGGGAGGACCTAAATATTTGAATGTGGAGTTTCGTCAATATGCAACTCGTTGCATATTGAGCTTCACTTAATGTGTAGTATTTGATTGTAGTGCTTGCCATGTGACGTGGCTTGAGACTGCATTGGTATTTCTCCAAAGAGGAAGGGATGATGCAACACAGCGACGGTAAGTATTTCCCTCAGTTATGAAACCAAGGTTAACGAACCAGTAGGAGGATCACCACCACCCAATAAACAGCACCTGCACACAAATAACAAATACTTGCAACCTGACGCGAAAGAGAGGCTGTCAATCTCTCTACGGTAAAAAGATAGATTAGGTAGTGATAGATAGGAGAGATAGATCTCTCAAGCACACAAAATAAAAAGAGCAAAAAAAAGTGCAGCAATATTTTTTTGGTTTTGTAGATCTGAAAACAAAGAGGCAAAAAGATAGATCGGAAAGCAATATGTTGGAAAAGTAGACCCGAGGGCCTTAGGGTTCACTAGTGGCTTCTCTCATGAGTATAGCGCACGGTGGGTGAACAACTTATTGTTGGGCAATTGATAGAAAATCGAATAATCATGACGATATCCAAGGCGATGATCATTACATAGGCATCACATCCAAGATAAGTAGACCGACTCCTGCCTGCATCTACCACTATTACTCCACACATCGACCGCTATCCAGCATGCATCTAGTGTATTAAGTTCATGGAAAACGGAGTAATGCAATAAGAACGATGACATGATGTAGACAAGATCTATTCATGTAGGAATAGACCCCATCTTGTTATCCTTAATGGCAATGATACATGCGTGCCTTGCTGCCCCTTCTGTCACTGGGAAAGGACACCGCAAGATCGAACCCATCACAAAGCACCTCTTCCCATGGCAAGAAAAATCAATCTAGTTGGCCTAACTAAACCAAAGATTCGAAGAAGAAATACGAGGCTATAAGTACTCATGCATATAAGAGATCAAAGAAGACTCAAATAATATTCATGGATAGAAACTGATCATGAACTCAAAATTCATCGGATCCCAACAAACACACCGCAAAAAGTTTACATCAAATAGATCTCCAAGAGACCATTGTATTGAGAATCATAAGAGAGAGAAAGGAAGCCATCTAGCTACTGCCTACGGACCCGTAGGTCTATGGTGGACTACTCACGCATCATCGGAGAGGCACATAAGAAGAAGATGAACCCCTCCGTGATGGTGTTTAGATTGGATCTCGAGGTTCTGTAACTTGCGGCGGCTGGAATTGTGTTTTGTCGACTCCCCTAGGGTTTTCGGAATATTTGGGAATTTATAGGCATCAGAGGCGATGGAGAGGGGCCCCGAGGAGGGCACAACCCATCACGGCGCATCGGCCCCCCCTGGCGCGCCCTGGTGGGTTGTGGTCTCCACGGCCCACCTCTCCGGCACTTCTTTGGCCCACTGGGTGTCTTCTGGTCCAGAAAAAATCTCCAAAAAGTTTCGTTGCGATTGGACTCCATTTGGTATTGATATTCTGCGAAGTAAAAAACAAGCAAAAACAGCAACTGGCACTTTGGCACGATGTCAATAGGTTAGTCCCAAAAAATTATATAAAGTTGTTATAAAATGATTGTAAAACATCCAAGAATGATAATATAACAGCATGGAAAAAGCAAAAATTATAGATACGTTGGAGACGTATCAGCATCCCCAAGCTTAATTCCTACTCGTCCTCGAGTAGGTAAATGATAAAAACAGAATTTTTGATGTGGAATGCTGCCTAACATGTTCATCTCATATTCTTTTATTTTGTATAGCATGGACATTTGGACTTGTAAAGGATTCAAAGCAATAGTCTAGTTTTAACATAATGACTTCAATAGTCAAGCATGTCAACAAGCAACCATGTCTTTCAAAATATCAACACTGAAGAAAGTTATCCCTAGCCCATCATGCTCAATCATTGATCCATTCATGAAACACACTCAAATATTAGCTATGCCCAATGCTCAAGTACGATCATAGTGACCCCTAGTTGGTGCTTTATAAGAGAAGATGGAGACTCGAGGTAAAAATAAAAATTGCATAAAGTAAATAGATAGGCCCTTCGCAGAGGGAAGTAGGGATTTGTAGAGGTGCCCGAGCTCAAGGTTTAAATTGAGTGAGAAAAAATATTTTGGGTGGCATGCTTTTCCTGTCAACGAAAACGACAAAGTAGCTCACAATACTTTCCATGCTAGATATATCATCGGCGGTTCCCAAACAAAAAATAAAGTTTTATTCCTTTTTCCACCAAACTTTCACTTTCCATGGCGGGCCGTATCCACGGTTGCCTTCCATACCAACACTTTCCAAGGAATTTATTATTTGACAACATAAAGTAAATATTTTTTGTTTTTCATTTCGGGAATGGACATCCCTATTACCGCCGCACTCTCGTGCAATGACAAGTGAATAAACACTCATCTTGAGAATAACACATCTAGCATGGAAAAATATTGGACACTCCCCACCGTTTCATGAGCGGTACGAGCACACAAAAGAGAAAATTTATTTTGAAAATTTAGAGATGGCACATACAAATTTGCTTGGAACGACATGGAAATACCGCATATAGGTAGGTATGGTGGACTCATAAGGCAAAACTTGGTTTAAGGATTTTGGATGCACAAGTAGTATTTCTACTTAGTACAAATGGAGGCTAGCAAATAGATTGGGAAGCAACCAAAGCAAGAAACAAAAATTCACATAAGCGAGCATTGAGCATAACTAACACCGAATAATGCACCATAAGTAGGATATAACTTCATTGCATAACTATTGACTTTCGTGCATGCATAGGGAATCACAAACCTTAACACCAATATTCCTACTAAAGCATAATTACTCACTATGATGACTCTCATATTACTACCATCATGTTTCAAAACTATTACAAGGAATCAAGTTTAATTTGCCCAATGATATTCATGAAAGTTTTTATTATATCCTCCTTGGATATCTATCACTTTGGGACTAGTTTCATATATTACCATTGCTTTTTGGCAAGCTCAAACAAATTTAAGTGAAGTACATGAGCATAAAGATTTCATCTCTCAAAAAGGTATAAGTGAAGCATGAGATGATTTCTTCAAAATTTACTAACTCTCAAATTAATCTAAGTGAAGCATGAGAGTATCTCTACAAAAATTTCCAAGCACACCGTGCTAAAAAAGATATAAGTGAAGCACTTGAGCAATTCTAACAAATCATAGCATAATTTTGGCTCTCTCAAATAGGTGTGTCCAGCAAGGGTACAAATGAAAAACTAACAAACAAAGCAAGCAAAGATACAAGACGCTCCAAGCAAAAATCATGATATGTGACGAATAAAAATATAGCTCCAAGTAAAATACCGATGGTTGTTAGAAGAAAGAGGGGATGCCACTCGGGGGCATCCCCAAGCTTAGTTGATTGTTTCTCTTTGGATATATCTTGGGGGTGCGGTAGCATCCTCGAGCTTAGGCTCTTTTCACTCCTTATTCCTTCATTCATCGTGTTCTCACCCAAAACTTGAAAACTTCAATCACACAAAACTCAACAAAATCTTCGTGAGATCCGTCAGTATAATAAAGCAAATCACTACTTTAGGTACTGTTGCAAACCCATTCATATTTTATTATTGCATTATACCTATTGTATTTTAACTTTACCATGGCTCATACTGTCGGTGTCAAAACCGGCGGATCTCGGGTAGGGGGTCCCGAGCTGTGAGACTAGGATTGATGGTAACAGGGGACGAAGGAGACGATGTTTACCCAGGTTCGGGCCCTCCTATGGAGGTAAAACCCTACGTCCTGCTTGATTATATTGATGATATGAAGGTTACAGAGTTGATCTACCTCGAGATCGACTAGCTAAAACCCTAGATGAGTTCCTCTGTCCTATGATCTAAAACCCTCTGGCTTATATAGACGCCAGGGGGTCATTAGGGTTACATATGGTCGGTTGCCCACCGGAGGGAAAAACATGCCTAAACTACCATCTTCAACTTGACGGACATGTCAGGGCTCCTGAGGTCTCCTCCCAGCGACGAGGCCTTCGATCGATCTTATCTTCAACAAGTGGTCCATTAACCTGACCTATGAGAAATAGGTCGGTAGACCGAGGACCCCTTAATCCCGGACTCCCTCAGTAGCCCCAGGACTAGCCTCCAACGCCGAGGTATATCCGGAAAATATTACGTGTCGAAGTCTTCGGCTTGCGAGGCGAGTCCCTCAACTTCTTCTGGCTTGGCAACCATCCCGTCATCGGAGAGTCCTCGATTACTGAGGACTTGCGGGACCCAATATAATAGCCTTCAGCGCTTCTTGATCCTTGTGCGCCGAGGGGAGACGAGCGGCCTGACAGTTATTTACAAAACTACCCCTACCGCAAGGGAGGCACCACTTATTTAAACAAGTTAAATCGCGGTCTGGGTCACAGCTTCCTCTTCTTCCCCGTTGAGAAAAAATTTCAAGCGAGAGACCACCACAAAATTATGGCGAGCATCCCCAGCTCTTCCTCGAGCCCTTACGGCTCCCGTCCCGGGGATTGGACGAGTTGCTCCGTATCCCTCCTCCGGTTGCACGACCTTGAGACCCAAGGGTATGTTCCTTCCTCAGATCTGGCGGCAACTCGCGCTGGCTTGACCTCCTTCGGCGGCGAAGCTTTCGCGGAGAATTTCCCCAATCCTAACCAGGGCGAGCGGGTATGCTTTGTGCCCTTCCTCTTACGAGGCCTAGGTTTCCCCATTCATCCTTTCCTCAGGGGGTTACTGGAGTTCTATGGGATTCAGCTCCACCATCTTACCCCCGGATCCATTCTACACATCTCGGGCTTTGTCGCTCTCTGCGAAATGTTCTTGGGCTGCGAGGCGCACTTCGAATTATGGAGGAAGTACTTCTGCCTCGTCCCCCGAACTCTGGGTGAGACAATTCGGGAAATCGGAGGAGCCGAAGTGTGTCGTATAGCGGGAACAGGATACCCAGCGGGGACACCGAAGAAGGAATCCGAGGAGTGGTCTTCGGAATGGTTCTACATCGAGGACGTTCCCCTATTCGATCCAGCTCGAAGGGGCTTGCCCGAATACTCCGACGCTCCCCCGAAGAAAAAGTATAATTGGCGACCGAGGAGTTCGTCCCAAGAGGACAGTGCCGAAGTTCGGCGTTTGGCCTCCCATGTAAGGATACTAGCCCATCACAAGCTGACAATGATCGACGTGATGGCCGACGCCATCTCCCGATCCGTCCAACCTCTCCAACAAAGGATACATCCTTTGTGGCAATACAACGGAACGAGTGACACCACTCGCTCCCGACGGCTGGGCCCTGCCAATCAGGAGGCCTTGGCAGCCGCACTTGCCGATTTATACAAAGGAGAAAAAGAAGATTTTGCTCAGTCGTAGGTTAAGGAGGGCTACTCGAGTTACAACCCTATCGAATGGGTAAGCCTTTCGACTCTGCGTTTTGAGTTCGGGCATTTATTCGCCCTTTGTGACTAACGCTTTTAATCTACGCGAATAGGAATGGCGGAGCTTTGCCGAGACAATCAACTGTCCGGCCCCCCAGCCAGAGAATTACTCCCGCGACAACGATCCAGGATTTCATGACGATCCGGAGCTGTCACTGGCATATGAAGATGGGGTCTTTTACCAGGAGAGCCTTGATCGATCCAAGGTGGCCATCATAGCCGATCACCCCGGATCACTCCCCTCCTCCACTGCAGACAAGAAGAAAAATTCCACCCGCAAAAGGCAAGCGTCCTCCGTCGATCCGAACATACCGGCTCCCACTCCCAAGCGCCGCCAGTCCTCGCGACGAACGTCAGCTACAGTAGCAATGCCCGAGCCGGGCGCCAACAGGAGTCCCTCATGTGAGCCGGTCGTGGAGACGGCGCCGAACACTCGATCAGCCAAAAGGTACTTTGTTCGGTCGCTTAATATATTATTGTTATGATCGGTAGGATCTTACAGAAGATCTTATGTCGACTTACTCGACTTACTCAGGAAGTGAGTGCAACCCTCCTCCGCCGAAGACATTGCCGGGACGGCCGGCAACACGCATGAGTCCAGATCTCCTGCTCACGCCGAACCCGCCGCGGAGGCCCCCATGGCCAATCCGACCCCCGAAGACTTTGGGGGCGAAGTATCAGTCACTAAATCCGAAGCAGGGAGCGCGATGAGACATCGACGGCGGCGAGGAATTCTGTGCGATCCGATGTTTTCCGAACAAGAGTTTAATGCTCTACGCTCGGCGGATGCACGCCTTGGAGCTGCCCGAGCCGGGTTTGGCGAAGCTTTGAAACTAATATCGTCTGGCCTGAAGGTAAGTGATTAAAAATCCTGACATAAATGTAAGCCCAGCAGCCCCCGAGAGTTGATTTGGTCAGGACGACTGAATTAAGGATCCGCATATTGCTTGCATGGATGATGCAGGCCTCAAGGCAGCAGAACGAGCAATTGGCCAAGGAATTGGCAGCGAGCCGAACACAGGTGGAAACCGTGAAGGCCGAGCTGGAACAAGTGAAGAAGTTTACCCGCGAGGCGCATGGTGAGTATAATTATACTGCTAATCTTAGCATATAATCCCATGCTGACGCGATGGTACTTTTAGCAGCTGAATCAATAGGGCAATTGCAAACAGATCTGATGCAACCTGAGAATCCCAGAGGTACGCCGAATCCCAGCATGAGGTGTTGGGGATACACAAAATAGGTAGGCCCATGAAGGGTCGAAATATCATAATACCATGGGGTCCACACATCAGGTGGGTCCGGATAAATACATACATACTGGTCACTCGGACGATTACGTTCATTCACTCGGACGAGTATGTTCATCCACTCGGCCATATGTCTCACTCGGATATGCGAAGACCAACAAGGCAGTCGAAGCATCATACTCATAGTGGAGGTTTCGTAGTGGGCTGTCATCATGGCACTAATGCTCCGGATTGTAACATAGGAGGTGAGGGGGTGACGCACTCTATATAAGCCACCCCCCACCACATAGCTCAAGGGCTAGCTTCTCCTCCCCCTGCGGGCTCATTCTTCCCCTGGAGCTCTGGCTCTCTCTAGTCTCAGGACTTAGCTAGGAGATCCGTTCTCCCCTCTCTCAAATATACCATGTAACTCATGTCCATGACAGATAAAACAAAGCCTCTCCAGAGCACGAGACGTAGGGCTGTTATCTCCACCGTGAGAGGCCCGAACTCGCTAAAACCACCGTGTCACCCATTTGCATCTCGATAGATCATGCTCCGTTATCCTACCCCTTTCTAATGTCAAAATCGTTCCCACGACATTTGGCGCCCACCGTGGGGCGTGGCGTCTATCGAGCCATGATGCAAATGGTTTTTACATTCATCTATCCTTAGGCAAATCTCAGGAGGCCACCCTTCCATCTAATCGACTGCACAGCTACAACCTCCACCATGGAGTTGTTGGCTCGACATGCGACGACGAACTCCATGGCGATGGCACGACCTCTACGCGACACGGATGATGGGGCCAGCCACGCCGGCGCGTGGCCACCGGCGCGATTCGCACGTCGTCGTCTCCAGCCACGCATGTGACGCTGACGACACGCCCCCGCGCACAGCCTCCGGGGAAGCACAGGTCCGACCGGCGACTCGACTCCTTCCTCCGATCTGAGGCTTGCTGTCCTCCTTGGGTGACGGATCACGGCATCCGTCGACACGGAGCTCTTCACTCCAATCGGCTGCTTGGCCATAGCCTCCGTGACGGGGAACTGCCAACCCAACTGGCGGTCTGTTCCCCCAAGCGGCGAGGCGCAGGTCCAGGACGTTACTGGCATGCGGCGTTTCCTCCGCCGCCACGAACTACTCGTCGGCGAGCCCCACCAGCATCAACTACTTAGCACCACCGAGAACCACTCTCCATTAAATGTCAATTCCTTCCCAGGGAGTAAACTGCATGCAGGGAGATAATTGCCCCGTGGAAGAAGGAAACTTCCATTGCATGCAGTCCCATCTTAAACTCTTGCTTAATTACCGCTAATTAAGCCTCTTGCATGGTACAGGTTTTGGACGTGATCAACTCCATCAATGCATGGTAACGGCATCTGAAGCAGCAGGCGTTGGCGAATCCCCGGCGGTTCCTCCGCCCGACTCCAAGCGCTCGCCGATAGCCTGTATGATGGAGCCAACACCACACCGCCGCAACCGGAAGTTGGCTCAGCCCTCGCACACAACAGCATCTCCCGCACTGGAGGCACAAACCCGACGCGGCGTGGGGACCAGGAGTTGGCCATGCTGCCACGCTCAACAGTTTCTCCCTCCGACGTTAGTGGTTCGGCGGCAGCCTCTGTGGGCGCTCGGCGGCTCATCCCTCACGTATCGTCCGCCCGGCGCGGCGCGGGCGCACACTCCTTCCAGCATCAACCACTCGGCAGGAACTCCCTCCAGTCGACATGATCACTCGGATGGGACTAGCTCACTCGGACTAAACCGAATCACTGGCGCTCGGCCGCCCGTGCGCCGCCACTCGGCCGCCCGTGCGACATTGCTCGGCTGGACATGTCCTCATCACTCGACCGCCCCACGCGTCGCCACTCGGCGAGACATATCTTCGTCACTCGGCAGCTCTGTGCATCGCCACTCAGCCGGACGCTCCGTCGTCACTCGGCCGCCCCGCGCGCCGTCACTCTGCTGGACGCGTCGTCATCACTCGGCAGCCCCGCGCATCGCCACTCGGTGAGGCGCGCCTTCGTCACTCGACCGCCCCGCGCGCCGTCACTCTGCTGGACGCTCCATCGTCACTCGGCCTCCCTGCACGCCGCCACTCTACTGGACGCGTCGTCATCACTCGGTAGCTCAGCGCATCGCCACTCGGCGAGACACGTCTTCGTCGCTTGGTCGCCCCGCGCATCGCCACTCAGCCGGGCGCTCCATCGTCACTCGGCCGCCCCGCGCGCCGTCACTCTACTGGACGCGTCGTCATCACTCGGCAGCTCTGCGCATCGCCACTCGGCGAGACACGTCTTCGTCACTCGGCAGCTCCGCGCATCGCCACTCAGCCGGACGCTCCATCGTCACTCGGCCGCCCCGCGCGCCGTCACTCTACTGGACGCGTTGTCATCACTCGGCAGCTCCGCGCATCACCACTCGGCGAGACACGTCTTTGTCACTCGGCAACTCCGCGCATCGCCACTCCGCCGAACGCTCCATCGTCACTCGGCCGCCCCGCGCGCCGTCACTCTACTGGACGCGTCGTCATCACTCAGCAGCTCCGCGCATCGCCACTCGACGAGACACATCTTCGTCACTTGGCCACCCCGTGCATCGCCACTCAGCCGGACGTGTCTACATCGCTCGACCGCCCCGCGCGTCGTCAGACAGCTAAGTCATTCTTCACAGACTGCATTCAATCAAATAGTTATTTCCACATTATCGAGTGGCACGTAAGTCGCGCATGACGTCCACTCGGAGGCCACGCCACCAAGTGTACCTCTGCACTCAGTTGTTTATTTTCATGTCGGAACACTACACTTCCGCTTCATTTGGGTCCAATACTCAAAACGAGTTCAGTCGGATCCTTCACTTTCACAAGTTCAGTCGGATCCTTCACTCTTTTAGACTCTTGCTGGTTCCGGACCAGCAAGAACCTGCCACACCCAGTGGGTGTCTAGGGGTGTAATTTACACAAATCATTTCAACAAACATCAAATTACTTTGAGAATTTTTTATGTTAGCTTGTGTTATTTTTCATACACAGGTTACCTGGACGCCTCTGTGCGCCATTCTCGACGACATGCTCGACTCGGCCGCCCCGCACGCCGTCACTTGTTCGGACACCTCCTCGACGACATGCTGGACTCGGACGCCCCGCGCGCCGTCACTTGGTCGGATGCCTCCGCGACAACATTCTCGACTAGGCCGCCCCGCACGCCGTTACTTGACCGCCCTGTGCGTCGTCACTCAATGAGACGTATCTACCTCACTCGGATGCCCCGCGCATCGCAACTGTGCTGGACGCGTCTACATCACTTGGCCGCCCCGCGCGTCGCCACTCTGCCAGACGCGTCTACTTCACTCGGATGCCAAGCGTATCGCCACTCCGTGCGGCCCGTCTTCATCACCCGGCCGCTCTGCGCATCGCCACTCGGCGAGACACGTCTTCGTCACTTGGCCGCCCCACGCGTCGCCACTCAGCCAGACGCGTCTACTTCACTCGGATGCCCCGCGTATCGCCACTCCGTGCGGCCCGTCTTCATCACCCGGCCGCTCTGCGCGCCATCGCTCAGCTGGACACATATACAAAATAACCCTCAGTGGGTGAACGACTTAGCCGCGAACCTGATTTCGCCTAAGTTCAAAACTGCTCCGAGTGAGGACATCATCCACACTCGGGGACTTAGCTGCGACACCGTATCGCCTAAGTTAAAAACTACTCTGAGTGAGGACATCATCCACACTCGGGGGCTTAGCCGCGACTCCGTATCGCCTAAGTTAAAAACTACTCCGAGTGAGGACATCATCCACACTCGGAGGCTTAGCTGCGACTCCGTATCGCCTAAGTTAAAAACTACTCCGAGTGAGGACATCATCCACACTCGGGGGCTTAGCTGCGACTCCGTATCGCCTAAGTTCAAAACTGCTCCGAGTGAGGACATCATCCACACTCGGGGACTTAGCTGCGACTCCGTATCGCCTAAGTTAAAAACTACTCCGAGTGAGGACATCATCCACACTCAGAGGCTTATCTGCGACTCCGTATCGCCTAAGTTAAAAACTACTCCGAGTGGGGACATCATCCACACTCGGGGGCTTAGTTGCGACTCCATATCGCCTAAGTTAAAAACTACTCCGAGTGAGGACATCATCCACACTTGGGAGCTTAGATGCGACTCTGTATCGCCTAAGTTAAAAATTATTCCAAGTGAGGACATCATCCACACTCGGGGACTTAACCTTGATCCAGAAATCATATAAGGCAGACTCAATAAGCATTCAACATGCCAACCACACGAAGATTTACCTGACTAGACCAGTTCCAGCCTATATTTATTTACCGTGCCTAGCGCACAAAGATTAGTCCGACTGATTCAGCTCCAGATTGCAACAATTTACTACGCCAAGCGCATCAGAGTTCACCTGTTTTGTTCAGTTCCGCACTGGAAGACTTAAACCCTCTGCCCGACTCATCTAGTCCGACAGAGGCTCGGGGACTACACCCAGTGGGTGCACTCAGCGTGCCCCCACTGGTAGAGAAATAAAAAAAAGAAACATTCTGCTCGGTCAGGTCCGACAACAACATTCAAGTTCAACAAACTCTACAGACTCCAACCGACTACCAGCAATCAGTCAGAGTCTCAGGGGCTACTGTTGGGGATACACAAAACAGGTAGGCCCATGAAGGGTCGAAATATCATAATACCATGGGGTCCACACATCAGGTGGGTCCGGATAAATACATACATACTGGTCACTCGGACGAATACGTTCATTCACTCGGACGAGTATGTTCATCCACTCGGCCATATGTCTCACTCGGATATGTGAAGACCAACAAGGCAGTCGAAGCATCATACTCATAGTGGAGGTTTCGTAGTGGGCTGTCATCATGGCACTAATGCTCCGGATTGTAACATAGGAGGTGAGGGGGTGACGCACTCTATATAAGCCACCCCCCACCACATAGCTCAAGGGCTAGCTTCTCCTCCCCCGCGGGCTCATTCTTCCCCTGGAGCTCTGGCTCTCTCTAGTCTCAGGACTTAGCTAGGAGATCCGTTCTCCCCTCTCTCAAATATACCATGTAACTCATGTCCATGATAGATAAAACAAAGCCTCTTCGGAGCACGAGACGTAGGGCTGTTATCTCCACCGTGAGAGGCCCGAACTCGCTAAAACCACCGTGTCACCCATTTGCATCTCGATAGATCATGCTCCGTTATCCTACCCCTTTCTAATGTCGGAATCGTTCCCACGACATTTGGCGCCCACCGTGGGGCGTGGCGTCTATCGAGCCATGATGCAAATGGTTTTTACATTCATCTATCCTTAGGCAAATCTCAGGAGGCCACCCTTCCATCTAATCGATTGCACAGCTGCAACCTCCACCATGGAGTTGTTGGCTCGACATGCGACGACGCACTCCATGGCGATGGCACGGCCTCTACGCGACACGGATGACGGGGCCAGCCACGCTGGCGTGCGGCCACCAGCGCGATTCGCACGTCGTCGTCTCCAGCCACGCGTGTGACGCTGACGACACGCCCCCGTGCACAGCCTCCGGGGAAGCGCAGGTCCGACCGGCGGCTCGACTCCTTCCTCCGATCTGAGGCTTGTTGTCCTCCCTGGGTGACGGATCGCGGCATCCGTTGACACGGAGCACCCAACTGGCGGTCTGTTCCCCCAAGCGGCAAGGCGCAGGTCCGGCACGTTACTGGCATGCGGCGTTTCCTCCGCCGACACGAACTACTCGTCGGCGAGCCCCACCAGCATCAACTACTCAGCACCACCGAGAACCACTCTCCATTAAATCTCAATTCCTTCCCAGGGAGTAAATTGCATGCAGGGAGATAAATGCCCCGTGGAAGAAGGAAACTTCCATTGCATGCAGTCCCATCTTAAACTCTTGCTTAATTACCGCTAATTAAGCCTCTTGCATGGTACAGGTTTTGGACGTGATCAACTCCATCAATGCATGGTAACGGCATCTGAAGCGGCAGGCGTTGGCGAATCCTCGGCAGTTCCTCCGCCCGACTCCAAGCGCTCGCCGATAGCCAGTACGATGGTGCCAACACCACACCGCCACAACCGGAAGTTGGCTCAACCCTCGCACACAACAGCGTCTCCCGCGCTGGAAGCACAAACCCGACGCGGCGTGGGGACCAAGAGTTGGCCATGCTGCCACGCTCAGCAGTTTCTCCCTCCGACGTTGGTGGTTCGGCGGCAGCCTCTGTGGGCGCTCGGCGGCTCATCCCTCACGTATCGTCCGCCCGGCGCGGTGTGAGCGCACACTCCTTCCGGCATCAACCACTCGGCAGCAACTCCCTCCAGTCGACATGATCACTCGGATGGGACTAGCTCACTCGGACTAAATCGAATCACTGGCGCTCGGCCGCCCGTGCGCCGCCACTCGGCCGCCCGTGCGACATTGCTCGGCTGGACATGTCCTCACCACTCGACCGCCCCGCGCGTCGCCACTCGGCGAGACATGTCTTCGTCACTCGGCAGCTCTGCGCATCGCCACTCAGCCGGACGCTCCATCGTCACTCGGCCGCCCCGCGCGCCGTCACTCTGCTGGACGCGTCGTCATCACTCGGCAGCCCCGCGCATCGCCACTCGGTGAGGCGCGCCTTCGTCACTCGACCGCCCCGCGCGCCGTCACTCTACTGGACGCTCCATCGTCACCCGGCCGCCCTGCGCGCCGTCACTCTACTAGACGCGTCGTCATCACTCGGCAGCTCAGCGCATCGCCACTCGGCGAGACACGTCTTCGTCGCTTGGTCGCCCCGCGCATCGCCACTCAGCCGGGCGCTCCATCGTCACTCGGCCGCCCCGCGCGCCGTCACTCTACTGGACGCGTCGTCATCACTCGGCAGCTCCGCGCATCGCCACTCGGCGAGACATGTCTTCGTCACTCGGCAGCTCGGCACATCGCCACACAGCCGGACGCTCCATCGTCACTCGGCCGCCCCGCGCGCCGTCACTCTGCTGGACGCGTCATCATCACTCGGCAGCTCTGCGCATCGCCACTCGGCGAGACACGTCTTCGTCACTCGGCAGCTCCGCACATCGCCCCTTAGCCGGACGCTCCATCGTCACTCGGCCGCCCCGCGTGCCGTCACTCTACTGGACGCGTCGTCATCACTCGGCAGCTCCGCGCATCGCCACTCGATGAGACACGTCTTCGTCACTCGGCAACTCCGCGCATCGCCACTCCGCCGGACGCTCCATTGTCACTCGGCCGCCCCGCGCGCCGTCACTCTACTGGACGCGTCGTCATCGTTCGGCAGCTCCGCGCATCGCCACTCGACGAGACACGTCTTCATCACTTGGCCACCCCGTGCATCGCCACTCAGCCGGACGTGTCTACTTCGCTCGACCGCCCCGCGCGTCGTCAGACAGCTAAGTCATTCTTCACAGACTGCATTCAATCAAATAGTTATTTCCACATTATCGAGTGGCACGTAAGTCGCGCATGACGTCCACTCGGAGGCCACGCCACCGAGTGTACCTCTGCGCTCAATTGTTTATTTTCATGTCGGAACACTACACTTCCGCTTCATTTGGGTCCAATACTCAAAACGAGTTCAGTCGGATCCTTCACTTTCACAAGTTCAGTCGGATCCTTCACTCTTTTAGACTCTTGCTAGTTCCGGACTAGCAAGAACCTGCCACACCCAGTGGGTGTCTAGGGGTGTAATTTACACAAATCATTTCAACAAACATCAAATTACTTCGAGAATTTTTTATGTTAGCTTGTGTTATTTTTCATACACAGGTTACCTGGACGCCTCTGTGCGCCATTCTCGACGACATGCTCGACTCGGCCGCCCCGCGCGCCGTCACTTGTTCGGACGCCTCCTCGACGACACGCTGGACTCGGACGCCCCGTGCGCCGTCACTTGGTCGGATGCCTCCGCGAAAACATTCTCGACTAGGCCGCCCCGCGCGCCGTTACTTGACCGCCCTGTGCGTCGTCACTCAGTGAGACGTATCTACCTCACTCGGATGCCCCGCGCATCGCAACTGTGCTGGACGCGTCTACATCACTTGGCCGCCCCGCGCGTCGCGACTCAGCCAGACGCGTCTACTTCACTCGGATGCCCCGCGTATCGCCACTCCGTGCGGCCCATCTTCATCACCCGGCCGCTCTGCGCATCGCCACTCGGCGAGACACGTCTTCGTCACTTGGCCGCCCCGCGCGTCGCCACTCTGCCAGACGCGTCTACTTCACTCGGATGCCCCGCGTATCGCCACTCCGTGCGGCCCGTCTTCATCACCCGGCCGCTCTGCGCGCCATCGCTCAGCTGGACACATATACAACATAACCCTCAGTGGGTGAACGACTTAGCCGCGAACCTGATTTCGCCTAAGCTCAAAACTGCTCCGACTGAGGACATCATCCACACTCGGGGACTTAGCTGCGACTCCGTATCGCCTAAGTTAAAAACTACTCTGAGTGAGGACATCATCCACACTCGGGGGCTTAGCTGCGACTCCGTATCGCCTAAGTTAAAAACTACTCCGAGTGAGGACATCATCCACACTCGGAGGCTTAGCTGCGACTCCGCATCGCCTAAGTTAAAAACTACTCCGAGTGAGGACATCATCCACACTCGGGGGCTTAGATGCGACTCCGTATCGCCTAAGTTAAAAACTACTCCGAGTGAGGACATCATCCACACTCGGGGGCTTAGCTGCGACTCCGTATCGCCAAAGTTCAAAACTGCTCCGAGTGAGGACATCATCCACACTCGGGGACTTAGCTGCGACTCCGTATCGCCTAAGTTAAAAACTACTCCGAGTGAGGACATCATCCACACTCGGAGGCTTAGCTGCGACTCCGTATCGCCTAAGTTAAAAACTACTCCGAGTGAGGACATCATCCACACTCGGGGGCTTAGCTGCGACTCCGTATCGCCTAAGTTAAAAACTACTCCGAGTGAGGACATCATCCACACTTGGGAGCTTAGATGCGACTCTGTATCGCCTAAGTTAAAAATTATTCCAAGTGAGGACATCATCCACACTCGGGGACTTAACCTTGATCCAGAAATCATATAAGGCAGACTCAATAAGCATTCAACATGCCAACCACATGAAGATTTACCTGACTGGACCAGTTCCAGGCTATATTTATTTACCGTGCCCAGCGCACACAGATCAGTCTGACTGATTCAGCTCCAGATTGCAACAATTTACTACGCCAAGCGCATCAGAGTTCACCTGTTTAGTTCAGTTCCGCACTGGAAGACTTAAACCCTCTGCCCGACTCATCTAGTCCGTCAGAGGCTCGGGGACTACACCCAGTGGGTGCACTCAGCTTGCCCCCACTGGAAGAGAAATAAAAAAAAAGAAACATTCTGCTCGGTCAGGTCCGACAACAACATTCAAGTTCAACAAAGTCTACAGACTCCAACCGACTGCCAGCAATCAGTCAGAGTCTCAGGGGCTACTATTGGGGATACACAAAACAGGTAGGCCCATGAAGGGTCGAAATATCATAATACCATGGGGTCCACACATCAGGTGGGTCCGGATAAATACATACATACTGGTCACTCGGACGAGTACGTTCATTCACTCGAACGAGTATGTTCATCCACTCGGCCATATGTCTCACTCGGATATGCGAAGACCAACAAGGCAGTCGAAGCATCATACTCATAGTGGAGGTTTCGTAGTGGGCTGTCATCATGGCACTAATGCTCCGGATTGTAACATAGGAGGTGAGGGGGTGACGCACTCTATATAAGCCACCCCCCACCACATAGCTCAAGGGCTAGCTTCTCCTCCCCCCGCGGGCTCATTCTTCCCCTGGAGCTCTGGCTCTCTCTAGTCTCAGGACTTAGCTAGGATATCCGTTCTCCCCTCTCTCAAATATACCATGTAACTCATGTCCATGCAGATAAAACAAAGCCTCTTCGGAGCACGAGACGTAGGGCTGTTATCTCCACCGTGAGAGGCCCGAACTCGCTAAAACCATCGTGTCACCCATTTGCATCTCGATAGATCATGCTCCGTTATCCTACCCCTTTCTAATGTCGGAATCGTTCCCACGACATGAGGCTGGCTGCCTTTCGCTGCAGCGAAACCTGGAGGAGAAGAAACGCCTCCAGGTGGAAAACAGACAGCAGGCCGAAGAGATTGAGAATTTAAAGACTCAATTGGCCCATGCCCAAGAAGAGAACCAGAAACTACAGAGGGGCATGTTCGGTAAGTGCGATTCTAACATCGGACGTTGTTTCTTATATATAAGGTATGATAGACATGCCTTGACTCATGTATAGGTCTCTTATCCAGGCGGCCCGAAGAAGAGATCGGATCCTACCGGGGAAGCCTTTTGAAGGAGCTGTCTGCCCTTCATGGGCGGGCTCGGAAGGCCATGAAGAGCATGATAAAAGTGCTATGGCCTGCCGAGCAACCTCCCGAGGAGATGACCGAACTGGTTGATCGATTCAAGGGAGCCCGAAGCCGATTCGAGCTATGGAAGACCTCGGCCTGCCGAGAGGGAGCACGGGAGGCGTGGGCGATGATCAAGACCCGTTATACCGGCCTGAGCCCCGAGCATATGGCTCGGGTTGGGCCGGTAGGGTCGGATGGGTAAGAAGTGCCGCTTCATTTGGTGTACGACCAAGTGATGCCCCTCGCCCGTCTCTCGCAAGAAGATTGCTCCCTGGACGCCTTAATAGACAATCTCAACCAGCAGCCAGATGTATGATTATATGTAACCATGTACTGATAATCAAGGAATTGCTCCATCTGTGTTGTAAACTTTGTCTTAACCTGCCATCGGCTTCGACCTCCCGCGCTAAGAGCTTGGGAGTGTTCCTTAGAAAATATCACTCGAGAAGAGTGAATTGTGTTCGAGGAACCAGGCAATCTGGCTATTTGGTGCGAACGGACAGAAAGCACACACGGAGATATGTTATATTACTGCTTAGCATAAGAAACATCTTCCGAAGAAAATAGTACCTCTATCGATACCTTTCTTCAGGGTGCTACGTAAATTGTAGATAATAAGGCCGTATACTGCTAGTATGCGACTAATGGCTTTTGTGAGAAAATAAGCCTGAGTAAGGGCGATAACCACCGGAATTTTATTTGTTCATCCCGTCGTAGCCGACCAATTTTCTGCTGAAGATAGCTAGCTTTCGGCTTCACCCCTCTGAGGTACATGTCCGGATGACCCGGTCGTAACAATCACAGAGGTGCTCCCTTTACCCTCTAGCCGAACAATCAGGAACGTAGAGGGTAAGCACAGGAGCGAGGCAACCCAGCTTGGCAAAAATCTTAGTTCGAATTGATTCATATAATGGCATAAAAAATCGACAAGGGAAACATGCAGACACGGTAAATGTGAATAGATGCTTAAAATATATAATCATCGGCTTCGAGAAGAAGCCCCCAGGTGCTGTGTTCGGATTTAGCATTTGAGGATGCGTGCCGAAAATCTTAATACAAGACCGGTTTAACCGAACATGGACCTGGGAAGAGAAATTCAAACCTACCAAAAATGAAGGTGGGAGGGAAAAGAAAAAATAAAGAAAAAGGAAAGAAAAAGGAGGTAAGGGGTAAAGAGTATGACGACACCGGTTTATCCGTAGAAGCGCCGAAGACGAGCTGCGTTCCATGGGTTTGGTTCAAGGCGGTTATCCGATGGGTTTCGAAGACGGTAAGCCCCTCCTGCGAGTACTTCGTCGATTATGAAGGGGCCCTCCCATTTGGGTTTGAGTTTATGCTTCTGCTTCTCTGGGAGCCGTAAGACGAGTTCGCCCACATTATATGCTTTCGCCCTGACTTCCCTGCTCTGGTAACGCTGGGCCTGCTGTTGACAAAAGGTAGAGCGAGCCCAAGCTATGTCGCGCTCTCCCTCCAAGGCGTCCAAGTCGTCCTGTCGATCTAGCTCGGCCTCCTTTTCTTCGTACATGCGCACCCTTGGTGCATCGTGAATAATATCACAAGGGAGGACTGCTTCTGCCCCATAGACCATGAAGAACGGTGTATATCCCGTTGATTGATTCGGGGTGGTACACAGGCCCCACAGAACGGAATCAAGTTCCTCCACCCAATGGCAGTCGGACTCATGAAGAGATCGGAGCAAACGTGGCTTAATACCACTCATGATGAGGCCGTTGGCTCATTCGACCTGTCCATTGGTCTGCGGGTGATACATCGATGCGTAATCGAGCTTAATGCCCATTTTTGCGCACTAGTCTTTTACTTCCTGGGCGGTGAAGTTGGATCCATTGTCCGTTATTATACTGTGCGGGACACCGTAACGGTGTACCACGCCGGATATAAAGTCGATTACTGGTCCGGACTTGGCTGATTTGACAGGTTTTGCTTCAATCCATTTGGTGAACTTGTCCACCATGACCAGTAGGTACTTATTTTTCTTGGTCCCCCCTTTAAGTGGTCCGACCATGTCCAGCCCCCAAACCGCAAAAGGCCAAGTGATCGGGATAGTCCGAAGAGCCGTTGGGGGCATGTGACTTTGATTTGCAAAAAGTTGGCATCCCACGCAATGCTGGACGAGCGACTGGGCGTCCACTCGAGCGGTGGGCCAGAAGAAACCAGCCCGAAAGGCTTTGCTTACTAAGGCCCTTGCTGCGGCGTGATGGCCGCCCATTCCTGCGTGGACTTCGGCCAAGAGCTGCCGCCCTTGTTCCTCAGATATGCACCGCTGGAGTACTCCGGTGGTGCTTTTCTTGTATAACTCACCCTCGTGGACTTTGTAGGCCTTGGATCGCCGGATTATGCGTCGCGCCTCTGTCTGATCGTCGGGGAGTTCTTTGCGAAGAAGGTAGGCAAGGAAAGGCTCGGTCCATGGTGCGATTACTGCCATGACCTCGTGAGCCGAAGGCGTTTCGTCCATTACGGAACCGCCGATGAATTGGTCGTCTGGTTCATTTATAGGGGGAACAACCTCTTCCGTACTGATGGGTCCGGTGCCCTTATTAACGTCCCGCCAAACCACTGATGGCTTAAAGAGCCGTTCCAGGAAAGTGTTTTTCGGGACGGGGTCGTGTTTGGCCCCCATGCAGGCCAATATATCAGCGGCCTGGTTGTTGTCTCTCGCGACATGATGGAATTCCAGCCCCTCGAACCGCGCGGATATTTTAAGGACGACATTTCTGTATGACGCCATCTTCGGGTTTTTGGCATCGAACTCGCCGTTGATTTGAGAGATGGCCAGGTTGGAGTCTCCTCGTACCTCCAGCCGTTGTATGCCCATTGAGGCTGCCATCCAAAGACCGTACAAGAGTGCTTCGTATTCGGCCGCGTTGTTGGAGTCGGCATACATGATCTGCAACACGTATCGAACGTTGTCGCCTGTGGGGGATGTGAGAATAACTCCAGCCCCCAGTCCGGCCAAAGTTTTGGATCCATCGAAGTACATCGTCCAATGGGAGTATGTACTATATTCCCTGGGGAGCTCGGCCTCTGTCTATTCGGCGAGGAAATCTGCCAGCACCTGAGATTTAATAGCTCGTCGTGGTTTGTAGGCAATTTCAAAAGGAAGGAGCTCAATGGCCCATTTGGCTATGTGGCCGGTGGCGTCCCTGTTGTTGATTATATCGTTCAGGGGTACTTCGGAAGCCACCGTAACCGAACACTCTTGGAAGTAGTGTCTTAATTTCCGTGATGCCTTAAATACTATATAGGCTATCTTCTGGTAGTGCGGGTATCTGGACTTGCATTGCGTTAGTACTTCTAACACGTAATAGACCTGCTTCTGTGTCCGGAATTTGTGTCCCTGCTCCTCTCGTTCAACGACGAGCACTGCGCTAACGACTTGGTTGGTGGCCGATATGTATAATAACATGGGCTCACCAGTGCCTGGTGCTGTGAGTATGGGATTACTTGCCAGCAGTGTTTTAATTTCTTCTAACGCAGCCGCTGCTTCATCGGTCCATTCAAAATTTTTGGTCCGTTTCAGCAGTCTGTAGAGCGGCAAAGCTTTTTCCCCGAGGCGGGAGATAAAGCGGCTTAGCGCCGCCACGCAACCAGCCAACCTCTGGACGTGCTTTAGCTCTGTGGGGACTGCAAGTTCTGATAGGGCGCGGATCTTAGCTGGATTCGCTTCTATTCCTCTATGGGAAACGATGAATCCGAGCAGTTTACCAGCGGGAACTCCGAATACACACTTCTCCGGATTGAGTCATATATCGTACTCACGTAGGCTGGCAAAGGTTTGCCTTAGGTCGTCAATCAGTTGGCTGACATGTTTGGTTTTGACAACCACGTCGTCCACGTATGCTTCGACTGTTTTACCGACTTGTTTGGCGAGACAAGTCTGGATCATGCGCTGGTATGTAGCTCCAGCATTTTTTAGCCCAAATGGCATCGTGTTGAAGCAGAATGGCCCGTAAGGGGTGATGAATGCGGTTGCAGCTTGGTCGGATTCCTTCGTTTTAATCTGATGGTATCCGGAATAAGCGTCGAGGAAACACAACGAATCGTGTCCGGCTGTGGCGTCAATAATCTGGTCTATACGTGGTAGGGGGAAAGGGTCCTTAGGGCAGGCCTTGTCGAGGTCTTTAAATTCGATGCACAGCCGCCAGGATTTGTCTTTCTTTGGTACCATCACCAGGTTTGCCAACCATTCGGGGTGCTTAATATCCCGAATGAATCCGGCCTCTAGCAGTTTGGCTAGTTCTTCACCCATAGCTTGTCGTTTGGGCTCGGAAAAGCGGCGCAGAGTCTGCTTGACGGGCTTGAAGCCTGCGATGATGTTCAGACTATGTTCTGCTAGCCGCCGTGGGATTCTAGGCATATCGGAAGGATGCCAGGCGAAGATGTCCCAATTTTCTCGTAAGAATGCTCGTAGCGCTTCGTCCACCGTGGGGTCCAGCTGAGCTCCGATGGACGCTGTCTTGTTGGGATTCGTCGGGTGTACCTGAAATTTGACGATTTCATCTGCAGGTTTAAAGGACGTGGATTTGGGCCTTTTGCTAAGGATCACGTCGTCCTTATCTACTGTTGACCGGAGTGTGGTCAGTTCTTCTGCAGCGAAGGTCTCACCTAGTGCCTCGAGGGCAAGCACTGCTGTTTTGTTTTCAGCTCGAAGGGCTATGCTCGGATCATTGGCGATTGTGATTACTCCGTTTGGGCCTGGCATCTTGAGCTTCATATACCCGTAATGTGGTATAGCCTGGAATTTTGTGAAGGCGTCACGCCCCAGCAGGGCGTGGTAGCCGCTGGGGAAGGGCACGATATGGAAGAGAAGTTCTTTAGATCGGTAGTTTTTGGGCATGCCGAACACTACGTCCAGGGTGATACGTCCTGAACAACGCGCCTCTCTCCCAGGAATGATCCCCCGGAATGTTGTGTTGCTATGTTCGATGCGAGATTGGTCGAATTGCATTTTTTTCTAGGGTATCTTCATAGATAAGGTTTAAACCACTGCCGCCGTCCATTAGCACTTTATGCAACCTGAAGCCATCGACGATGGGGTTTAAGACCAGTGCGGCCGGCGTATGATCGGGACGGATGGTTGGTCGGTCAGTATCTCCGAAGGTGATGGGTATGTCTGCCCATGCACTTGTTGCTGCCACATGATAGACCTGTTCAAGTTCTCTAAGAGCTCTTTTCCTCCTGTTCCTTGAGGGGAATGTTTCGTAGATCGTCAGGACTTCGGCATTGATTTCTTGTGGCGATGTGAGCGCTTGTTTGGCGGTAGTGCCTCAAGGATTGCTTCACCACTTTTGGCGACCTGCCTGACGACCCAACAGGCTCTAAGGCTGTGAGTCGGGCTTGTGTTCAGCACTACGGAATGTATAGGGCATGGTTTATCCAATAGACCGTCAAGGACGGTTCTGACCCCCGCAAGGGGCCGATTTCTCTTTTCGGCGGGCTCGAGTTCGGCTAGCCATTTCGGAGGTATCCTCTTTTTCCGATCTCCTCAAGGGTATTCGGTAAGGGTTGGTTCCGAAAGTAGCCGCTCGGCTTGCCAGCTGCTGTCCATGGCACAATATTTTTGCACCAAGTCAGACAGCTCGGTGAAGTTGCGAATGTGCTGACGAGCCAGGGCGTTGAGGATCCCTTTGTCGTGGCAATTGCGAGTGAAGGTTGCCATTATCTCCTGGTCGCTAAGACCTCGTGCTTTGTTTCTAGCGAGGAGTCTAGCCCAAAAATGATGAACCGACTCTCCTAGTAAATGTTTAACATCGTGTAAGTCCGAAGAGTTGGACTCTGATGCGATGCTTGAGTGCTCGACTTGGGTGGTGGGTGGGAAAAACTTTGATTCCATGCCGCGGTGTGAGTCTGAAATCACGGGTTCCGATTTACATGCTAGATCGGAGTTCGACACCGATCTATCTCCGGAGCAGACTCCAAGGTCTGGGTTACAAGCGAGGTCCCAATGATCGGGGATTGGGGTATAAACCGTTTTTAATTCCGGTCATTGGGGGGACGAGCCCCTAGCCGGACACTCGACGGTGGCGACTAGGTGAGTGACCGTGGGGATGAGAATCTCCCTAGCGTCGGGCTTAAGCCCGATCCGGTCATAGACCGGGGTCTGGTCGTCGGTCACACGCAAGGTCTGAATCCTATCAAACAGGTCATTTAAGAATGAGGCGACAGTAGGATGTGTGTCGCTGAAGCGCGTGGGGTCGATCTGCGGCGTGGTAGTTCTGGAGTTGCTTGAAAGCAGATCTAGATCCTGTTCGGCCATAGCGGATCCGGTCACGACGACTGGGTTGGGCGTTCTAGACAGCCCGAGGGTGAAGGCCGCCTCAGAGGTGGGGCCCGATGTCTCCGACGTCAAGGCGTCGGGATCTGCAGGCTCCTCCACGAGAGTTGAGGGTGCTATCAAGACAAGTTCTCCCCGCGAATCAGCGACGAACTCTAGGGTTCCGAATCTGATTCCTTGATCGGGGGCAAAGCTTCCGATCTGGCCAAGACGGCCGGTCAGGACGGCGTGCGACGAGACATCACCGCATGTGAAGACCTGATCGGGGATGAGAATATCCCGGCTACAGATCTTGTTGCTTATGACAAGGCGAGCCATCGATTCCTCTGCCGATCACCACGGAACTCTCAATGAAAGCACCAATGTCGGTGTCAAAACCGGCGGATCTCGGGTAGGGGGTCCCGAGCTGTGAGACTAGGATCGATGGTAACAGGGGACGAAGAAGACGATGTTTACCCAGTTTCGGGCCATCCTATGGAGGTAAAACCCTACGTCCTGCTTGATTATATTGATGATATGAAGGTTACAGAGTTGATCTACCTCGAGATCGACTAGCTAAAACCCTAGATGAGTTCCTCTGTCCTATGATCTAAAACCCTCTGGCTTATATAGACGCCAGGGGGTCATTAGGGTTACATATGGTCGGTTGCCCACCGGAGGGAAAAACATGCCTAAACTACCATCTTCAACTTGACGGACACGTCACGGCTCCTGAGGTCTCCTCCCCAGCGATGAGGCCTTCGATCGATCTTATCTTCAACAAGTGGTCCATTAACCCGACCTATGAGAAATAGGTCAGTAGACCGAGGACCCCTTAATCCCAGACTCCCTCACATACCCTTCAATATAACCCATAGATTCATCAAAACAAGCACACAATGCAACGAAAACAGAATCTGTCTTAAACAGAACAGTCTGTAGCAATATGTACTTTAACAATACTTATGTAACTCTAAAAATTCTGAAAACTTAGGACAACGTAAGGAATTTGTATATAAACACCGTGTTAAAATTTCAGCTCAAGATCACGTTCCAACAAAAAATGAAAATTCATATACTGGACGCAAAGTTTCTGTTTCAGATTCAGCATCACTTCTACTCATCCTATGAATCATCCTAAAGGCTTTACTTGGCACGACCGCTAAATAAACCATAAAAACAATCATAACAGAGGCATAATTGTGTCAACACTCAAAAACAGAAAGGAAAAAGCAAAAATTTATTTATTCATTGGGTTGCCTCCCAACAAGCGCTATCGTTTTATGCCCCTAGTTAGGCATAACGCATAGATTCAAGTATTGTCAACCTTGGTTTTGGATCCATAGGATGCCCTCATGATTGATTCATATGGTGGCTTAATTATAGTTCTAGGGAAGTGTTACATACCCTTTCTCAAGGGAAATTGAAAACGAATATTGCCTTCTTTCATATCAATCACGACACCTATAGTGCGTAAAAACGGTCTACCAAGTATAATGGGGCAAGACGGATTGCAATCAATATCAAGCACAATAAAATATATGGGCACATAATTCCTATTTGCAAGAATAAGAACATCATTAATTCTTCCCAAAGGCTTTTTAATAGTAGAATCCGCCAAGTGCAAATTAAGAGAACATTCTTCAATATTGGTGAGACCAAGCACATCACATAGAGATTTCGGAATCGTGGAAACACTAGCACCCAAATCACACAAATCAAAGCACTCATAATATTTAATCTTGACCTTAATGGTAGGTTCCCATTCATCATGCAATTTTCTAGGAATAGAAATCTCCAACTCCAACTTTTCTTCAAAAGATTTCATCATGGCATCAACGATATGTTTAGTAAAAGCTTTATTTTGCTCATAAGCATTGGGTGAATTCAACATGGATTGCAGCAAAGAAATGCATTCAATCAAAGAGAAACTATCATAATTAAAGTCTTTGCAATCCAAAATAGTGGGCACATCACTAGTTAAAGTTTTGACCTCTTCAAACCAACTTTTATCAAAATTTTCATCAAGATTTTTACCCTCCAAATTATTGGTACGCCTTCTAGCTAAAGTTGACTCTACTTCAGTCCCTTTATAATCAATCTTAATATTACTAAACAAGGAACCAATAGAAGAAACACCAATCACTTTAAGATCTTCATCTTTTTTATGAAGGCAATCAATAGAAAACTATTTTTCTAAGATTTCTCTTTTAGCTCTAAGCATAGCGGTTCTTTTCTTACTTTCATCCATAGAGACATGTAAAGCTTTCATTGATTCATCAATCTTAGGCACAAAAGCTTTCAACTTGAGATTTTTAACATCACGAGAAATTCTATCAATGCTTCTAGACATATCATCAATCTTATTCAACTTTTCTTCTATCGTAGTATTGAAAGCCTTTTACGCATTGATAAATTATTTAATATTACTCTCAAGATCAGAGGTGTTCCTATTACTATTTTAAGAGAGAATTACCATAGGAATTACCATAATTATTAGAGGAATTTCTAGGAAAAGGCCTAGGATTAAAATTACCTCTATAAGCATTGTTATTGAAATTGTTTCGCGAGACAAAGTTCACATATACGGAATCACTATTTTGCTCAATCAAGGTAGACAAAGGCACATCATTAAGATCAATAGGAGCATTTTTACTAGCAACCAATTTCATCAAATCATCAACCTTATCACTCAAAGTACTAATTTCTTCAACCGGATTAACTTTTTTACTAGTAGGTGCTCTTTCGGTATGCCATTGTGAATAATTTGCCATGATATTATCTAGCGATTTAGTAGCTTCACCCAAAGTAATCTCCATAAAAGTACCACCCGCGGCGGAATCTAAAAGATTTCTAAAGACAAAATTCAACCCCGCGTAAAAAATTGTATGATCATCCAAAGATTTAAACCATGAGTAGGACAATTTCTTAGCATCAACTTCATTCTTTCCCAAGATTGTGCAACATGTTCATGCTCAAGTTGCTTAAAATTCATGATTTGTGTCCTAAGGGAAATAATTTTCGCGGGCGGAAAATACTTAGTGAGAAAAGCATCCTTGCACTTATTCCAAGAATCGATACTATTGCGAGGCAAAGAAGAAAACCAAATTTTTGCACGATCCCGCAAGGAAAAAGGAAATAATTTCAACTTCACTATATCATTGTCCACATCTTTTTTCTTTTGCATATCACACAATTCTACGAACGTGTTTAGATGGGACGCGACATCCTCATTAGGATTACCGGCAAATTGATCTTTCATGACAAGATTCAACAAAGCAATATTAATATCACAAGACTCCGCACTAGTGGCGGGAGGAGCAATCAGAGTACTAATAAAATCATTGTTATTAGTATTAGAAAAATCACAATACTTGGTGTTCTCTTGAGTCATCGTGACTACGCAAACAAGATTGCAAGCAAGGAAGAGATCCGGCAAGAAAAAGGCAAACGAAAAAGAGGGCGAATAAAACGGCAAATTGGTGAAGTGGGGGAGAGGAAAACGAGAGGCAAATGGCAAATAATGTAATTGCAAGGAGATGAGATGTGTGATTAGGAACCTGGTAGATGATGATGGAGTCCCCTCGGCGCCTACGATAGGCACGTAGAAGAGACCGCTTCCTCCCCGGCAACGGCGCCAGAAATTCCTTTGACGTGGCTTGAGACTGCATCGGTATTTCCCCAAAGAGGAAGGGATGATGCAGCACAACGACGGTAAGTATTTCCCTCAGTTATGAAACCAAGGTTATCGAACCAGTAGGAGGATCACCACCACCCAATAAGAAGCACCTGCACACAAATAACAAATACTTGCAACCCGACGCGAAAGAGAGGTTGTCAATCTCTCTACGTCAATCTCTCTACGGTAAAAAGATAGATTAGGTAGTGATAGATAGGAGAGATATATCTCTCAAGAACACAAAATAAAAAGAGCAAATAAAAAGTGTAGCAATATATTTTTTGGTTTTTGGTTTTGTAGATCTGAAAACAAAGACGCAAAAAGATAGATCGGAAAGCAATATGTTGGAAAAGTAGACCTGGGGGCCGTAGGGTTCACTAGTGGCTTCTCTCATGAGTATAGCGCACGGTGGGTGAACAAATTATTGTTGGGAAATTGATAGAAAATCGAATAATCATGACGATATCCAAGGCAATGATCATTATATAAGAATCACGTCCAAGATAAGTAGACCGACTCCTGCCTGCATCTACCACTATTACTCCACACATCGACCGCTATCCAGCATGCATCTAGTGTATTAAGTTCATGGAAAAATGGAGTAATGCAATAAGAACGATGACATGATGTAGACAAGATCTATTCATGTAGAAATAGACCCCATCTTGTTATCCTTAATGGCAACAATATATGCGTGCCTTGCTGCCCCTTCTATCACTAGGAAAGGACACCGCAAGATCGAACCCATCACAAAGCACCTCTTCCCATGGCAAGAAAAATCGATCTAGTTGGCCTAACTCAACCAAAGATTCGAAGAAGAAATACGAGGCTATAAGTAATCATGCATATAATAGATCAAAGAAGACTCAAATAATATTCATGGATAGAACTGATCATGAACTCAAAATTCATCGGATCCCAACAAACACACCGCAAAAGTTTACATCAAATAGATCTCCAAGAGACCATTGTATTGAGAATCATAAGAGAGAGCGGAAGCCATCTAGCTACTGCCTACGGACCCGTAGGTCTATGGTGGACTACTCACGCATCATCAGAGAGGCACCTATGAAGAAGATGAACCCCTCCATGATGGTGTTTAGATTGGATCTCGAGGTTCTGGAACTTGCGGCGGCTGGAATTGAGTTTTGTCGACTCCCCTAGGGTTTTTGGAATATTTGGGAATTTCTAGGCATCAGAGGCGGTGGAGAGGGGCCCCGAGGAGGGCACAACCCATCAGGGCGCGTCGGGCCCCCCTGGCGCGCCCTTGTGGGTTGTGGTCTCCACGGCCCACCTCTCTGACACCTCTTTGGCCCACTGGGTGTCTTCTGGTCCAGAAAAAATCTCCAAAAAGTTTCGTCGCGATTGGACTCCGTTTGGTATTGATATTTTGCGAAGTAAAAAACAAGCAAAAACAGCAACTGGCACTTTGGCACTGTGTCAATAGGTTAGTCCCAAAAAATGATATAAAGTTGTTATAAAATGATTGTAAAACATCCAAGAATGATAATATAACAGCATGGAACAAGCAAAAATTATAGATACGTTGGAGACGTATCACCATGCCGTGCCTATTTAAACTTGACATGCATCAACCTTGTTTGTGCATCATGTCATGATGATGTTGTGGTGTTTACTGTGTCATTTGTTTGTTTCCGGATTGCTTCTTCTCGATAGAGTTCCGAAACCAATTCGGAGTGTGAGGGTTCGTTCGACTATGTTGGTTTGTCTTCTTCACGGATTCGTTCTTCTTCCATGCGGGACTTCAGGCAAGATGATCGTTTCCCTGTATACCACTACTATCATTGCTATGCTAGTTGTCTCGTTTCTATCGCTATGTCTCGCTACCTACCACTTGTTTGTCAAGCCTCCCAAAATGCCATGATAAGCCTCTAACCTCCTCCTTCCCAGCAAACCGTGGTTTTGCTATGTTACTGCTTGCTCAACCCCCTCTTATAGCGTTGCTAGTTGTAAGTGCAGATGGATCCATGTGATTACATGGATATCTTGGGATATCACACTATTCTTGCTATTTATTTAATGCACCTATACACTTGGTAAAGGGTGGAAGACTTGACCTTTTGCCTGGTGTTTTGTTCCACTCTTGCCGCCCTAGATCCGAGTAGCGGTGTTATGTTCCATATTGAGCGCTCCTAACATGCTTGGGGTTGTTATGGGGACCCCCTTGATTTTTGTTTTGGGATAAAACTCTTCCGGCAAGGCCCAACATTGGTACTAAAATTTGCCAACATAATTATACTGAACACCTTTATTAATGCATAGGGCATCATGAACCCATGGATTTAATTCAACATAACACAGGGGACCAGTGCTGATGGTGTTGGTCCCAAACGGGCTGCCTACGGGGCCGCCACGAGGAAACTCGAGGATTGGTTTAACTCGTAGCTAGTCTCATCCGATCGTGTCCTAAGAACAAGATACCCGGCTCCTATCTGGTTCGTCGACACGTCAGGCGGTCTTGCTGGATTTGTTTTACCTTTCTCGAATGTCTTGTGCACCGGGATTCCGAGGATACTTTGGGCTATCTCGAGTTTGAGATTTTCCACGCAACTTGTGGCTAGTTTGTGATGGATGAGTTGGAGCACTCCTGCAGGGTTAAATCTTTCTGAGAGCCGTGCCTGCGGTTATGTGGCAACTTGGAAATTTGTTTAACACCCGGTTATACCAAACTTGAAGTAAACTCAATTAAAATACACCAACCGTGTGCGTAACCGTGACCGTCTCTTCTTGTGCGGTTTGATCCAAGAAGGGAACACAGTGGGGTTATGTTTGACTCGTAAGTAGGTGTTCAGGATCACTTCTTGATCATTACCAGTTCACATCCATTTATGCGTAGATCACTCTTCCTATTCTTGTACTTGTAAGTTAGCCACTCAAATAAATGCTTAGTGCTTGCTGCAGTCTCACCACTTAACCATACCTTACCCATTAAGCTTTGCTAGTCTTTATACCCTTGGAAATTAGATTGCTGAGTCCCTGTGGCTCATAGATTACTACAACAACAGTTGCAGGTACAGGTAATGCGATGATTTGACATGAGCATGATGCTTGTTTGATTTGGAGTTCTTCTTCTTCTTCATCATCAATCATAGGATGGGTTCCAGGACGATAACCTGGGATTAGCAAGGATGGATGTCACTTTTATCGTTTGATTTCGTTCATAGTTGGACCCTGCTTTTATGTATGATGATTTATATGAATGTTTGTATTTGAGATGATCATGATTTAGCTTGTGGCGAGTGTAAGCCAATTCCATATACTAATATCCTCTTTACATGTACTTGTAACGATATCCATTCTTGTGAAACGACGAGATGCGCTTCTATCCCTATCGAGGCCCTCGAGCCAAAATAAGGATATGACCGCATCTTGGGCGTTACAAGTTGGTATCGGAGCAGTAACGACCTAGGAGCCCCCTTGTTTGATCGAACTTGGCAGTTGTCGAGTCTAAAAAAACTATATTTTGAGTCTAGTTATATATCGGAGAGTCGGATTCTTTTTACTCCTCTTCTATGCTCTGGTGAGGAATCCTGACGTAGGAATTTTAATTCTACCCCTCTTCTCACTCAATTTTTTTTAGGATCACGTGGGTATTTTGGAACCTCTATGATGTCGATGTGATGGAATTATGTCTTGGTGCCTCCCAACACTTGGGTGAAGTCCCGGGGAGTAGAGCTCCAGGGGGTTCTCAACACATCGTTATCGTTCAGTTTCCTTAGTATCTCAGGACGAGGATGTTCAAAACGCTTCAATACTTTGCTTGGTGGCAAATAGTGTTGTGACTTTTCCCCAGTACTGGTGGAGATAGTGTAACAACCCAAGTGTGGTCCTTCCCATTTTGTAACCTATCCAACTTCTTCATGTATGATTTTCCATGTGGGCATTTATATGAGTGGCATCATCATCATCGTCATCGTTTTGTATATTTTCTTTTATCTAGGTTGAGGCCATAATCATGTTGTGTGCCATTGCCATATTTTGCTCTTTGCATCATTTCATCTTGCTTGTGGTTGTGGTTCCATATCATTTGTTTTGTTGCATCATGCATCATCTCCATAATGTCGTGTTGAGTTTGTCCTTTTTTGTGTCTTGTGTGTGTGCCTTCCCTCTATTTTGTTTTTCACCTTGCCACATGAAGCTCCAACTTGGTTTCAACCAAGTTCCTAGGAATCCAAGCATAACTTCCATCTTCATCTTATTTCATTGCTATTAAAATGTTTGGTTTTTGCTTTGTCAATGCCCCCTCCAAAAATGTCCATAAATCATCAAATATGATGTAGGCTATTGGAAAATCATTCTCAGCCATGATATATTCTCTGTCATTTAATAACTTGCAAAACATATTTAAATGGTCCAAATAAGGGGCATTTAAATTTTGTCTTCTAAATTGGCAAACCAATTTTGTTGGATTGCAAATATTCCCAGGGGCCAAATATATATTTTGTTTCCTTTTTTCTATCTCTCTTTTCTTTTCTCACTTTATTTTCTGGCTGAGGAAAATAAATAACTAAAGAAAGGAATGAGAGAGGGAGAGCAGCCTACTTTGCCTGCTAGCAGAGCCCACTAGGGCCTCTTCCCGATCTGGCCCAGCAAGCCCTCACGGTCACCTCCTCCCTTCTTCACGCCATCGTCTTCCTCCAGAGACAGAGAGCACGCGTCGCGTCCGTGAGCTTCACTGACGTCGAGGCCGCTGTCCCTCCGCTCCCCTTTATAAGCCGCAACCTCTCCTAGGGTTCCTCCTGTTGGGTTCTACCGTAGGTGCATCGCATGCAAATTAAAATTTTCCTACGCATAGAACAACCAAGAACATGCTACGGAGATGGATCACACATCGTTACCACTAGACGCGCAGTGTCGTGCAGTGGAAGTAGAGTTGGGGCAGCGCGTCCGCGAGGTCCGTCTCCTCCTCGTCCGATCTCCCTCGAACTGCCGGTCGCCGGATCCCACGTAAAGTGTAACACCCTGGTTTTCGCTCCTGTTTTTTTCCTTTGCGGGATTCGACTCCCGTAGTTTTTCTCGGTGTTATCGGATTTCTTTCACTCTTGGGTATATGAAGATGGCCATTCAGCCTTTCCTTCCTACCCAACCAGAGATTCTCTCCAGTCCAACCTTGCCACCCAAGATCTTTGGCTCAGGGTTTTGCTGTCGAAACCCTACCTTCTGAGTTATCGGAAGGGAAACCCTAATCCTTCCAGTTACAAAGGAACCTCAATTTCCTTTGATCTGTTGCCTCCCAAACTTTTCCCAGTGACCATCCTTTATCTATAAACCCTGGATATGCAAAAATATTGCCAAGTCATTTGCAATATTTTTCATTTATAATTATTTCCTTTTTCTGCCAGTTAAAGGAATTAAATCCAGGAAAATATCTATCCATCTCCAAAGTTCATGAAAACTTGTGGAGATATTCTTTGTGATCATATTGAGCTCCCATAAAAATATTGGCCATAATTAAATAAGGGAAATTGCCTTTTCCTATTTAAAGCCAATATTGCATTTTGGGCCCTTTCTAAGGGAGCTACCATTTTGGTAGCCAGGAAAAATCCCAAATAATTTGTGGAGCTTCTCCTATGCATATCTTCACCATTTCCATCAAGAACCTAAGTTCCATAGTTTAAATTTTGAGCACAACATCAATTTGCAAATTCTGTCCAGTTGGGCAATTTGCAAAGGAAGTGCTTGAACCCTTGATCTGTTTGAGCTGGAATTTTTCATGGTGGTTAACATTGATAAATCACTCATGGAAACCAAAAACCAGCTCAATCCCTCTATCCATTCTCCCATAGCATTTTTCCTAAGTTTCTATCCATTTGGAACCTCTGTGAAGGAAGTATCACTTAGGTATTCTCAAATGATCTGAAACTTTTCCGGTATCTCCATATGTTCATATAATCACCCTACACCAAGATTCAACTCATTGCACTCAGCCATTTGAGCCCAGCTTCAAATTCTAGCTTCTGGACCAGGTTGACCATGTGTGAAAGAAGTGCTAGCTAGAGTGATCTTTTTGGTCTGAAAATTGTCCAAGGGATTCACCTTAGCAGGGCATTGCTACGCACCAAAGACCGGCCACTTTCACCAAGCCAATCTCCTCCAGAAACCTACAAGCACCTTCCTGTCAGAATCTATTTTGGCAAGTTTTGCTCACCTCAGAGACACCTAGCTGGTGTCAGACCCTTCTCTCCTCTATATGAGCAGTGGTACACTTGTTGGACAAGCTTGGACATGCAGGAGCCTTCCAGATCAAGCCATGCACGTGGTGACCGCGTGGACAGCAGGCAGAAGCAGCGCTCCACGTACTGTCCTCGTCGGGTAGCCCACTCCGGCCAGCCTTCGCTCGTCTGAGCATGTCTAGCGGCTCCGCAGCATCCACGTCGTCCCTCTGGAACCCTCTCCCCCTCCAGTTTTTTCCTCGCCGTGCCGCGACGAGCTCCGCCACTGTTCTGCCCGTGACCGCTGTCGTCGTCTTCCTCTGTTCTCATCCGCTCCGAGCTCTCCCGAAGCTGCTGCTGGCTTCTCCACCCTCCCGGAGCCCCTGCCGACATCACCCCCCCTCCCTACGCGTGTCGCTGGAGCTCCAGTAAGTGGCTAAGCTCGCCACGGCGGCCGAGCTCATCCACTCGCTGTCGGGCACCTATAAGTAGCCCTCCCGGCCCTCTCGAGCTCACCCACGGCCTCTCCTCCATCCCAGCTCCCTCCCCAACCTCTCACCCGAGCCGAGGGGCTCTCCTTGCCGCCCATTGCCGCCACGGCCATCGCCGGCCACCGGCTAAATTCCGGTGAGCCGAAGCCCATCTCCTCCTATAGCCCTCACTACCAGCTCCACCCCACTCCGGCGCACCTACCCATCTTCCCCAGTCCCCGCCGGAGTACCTCAGGCTGCGTCTTCCCCAAGTCCGGTCGCCGCCGCTCTCTGCTCCCGCGGCACGCCCCACTCCGCCCCTCCCCGGCGCTTTCTCTCTGCCCATACGGGTGCGCATCGCCGCGCTGGTCACTCCGGTGGCCGAAGGCTCGCCAGAGGTGGCCTGGGTTGCCCGGACAAGCACCGGCGCCGGCGGCCTCCCGCTGCTCTGTTGCCGTGCGTCGCCACTGCTACGGCTGTCCTCGGCGTCCGCGTCCAACCAGGGCGGAGGCGGGGCCTCATTCCGCGTTCACCAGTGGCCAGAGTTGCGGCTAAAGTGGCCGGAGCCGCCAGGGCCACCACCGGCCGCGTCTGGCCTCGCCCTCCCTCTGTTCCGTCGTGAGGAGGAAGAAGGGAGCCAGGAGAGAGGGAGAAGTCAATGCGGGTCCCACATGTCGGCGACTTCAGCCCGCCACGTCAGATTAAGTGAAGACGCATTTCTCTGAATGCGCTTTCAAAACATTG
Source organism: Elymus sibiricus (assembly GCA_039707655.1). Taxonomy (NCBI): domain Eukaryota; kingdom Viridiplantae; phylum Streptophyta; class Magnoliopsida; order Poales; family Poaceae; genus Elymus; species Elymus sibiricus. The sequence continues at coordinate 209,231,384 of CM077665.1, read as the reverse complement.
AAAGCGTATTTCCTTCTACTGTGGCTAAGTTGCGTTTTCCTTTTCAGAAAACGTATTTCAGCTGAGTGCGCTTCCGGTTGAGCCCCTAGGGGCCTGTCTGTGAATATTTTATTTACAGAATAGTCCCTGAACTTCAAACGGCTATAACTTTTCACTCGTAACTCCGAATCAGGTGAAACCAACGCTCACTTTCTCAGTTTGTCGAGCCCATACCGATGGCTTCATTTTCATAATGTTTTCACACTGTGAAAATGACCATTTTGCCCTTGCCCTTCTATCAGCCTGCCGAGAGAGAACGGTTTCCGACGATCCTTTCCGCGGACTCTCCGCACTTCTTCTCGGAATATCCTTCACCCCCTGGCAAGCCGACCATCTGATATATGCCCCAAAGCATTGCTCTATGTTATTCTTGTGTGTTTAACCTAATAATGATGTCCGTGCTAGAACTACTTAAATTCCTGTTAGTTTGTACCCATCATTTACATTACTTGATCATGTTTAGCATTACCGTGCTAATGACTCATTATGATGTTATATGAAGATAGGTTGTTATGTTTATGCAGCTATTACCTCATACATAGTTACCACCAGGTCAAGTTTCTCATGATGGATATACCTGCCGGTTAAGTACTTGCTACTACTGAACCAACCTGGTTGATCTAGAGTCACCTGTCCGGACTTATCCGTGCAACCACATTTGCCGGTATGGGATGGCCTTGACTTGGTCTGATCGCGTGCTCTTTTACCGGTACCACCTGACAGGGAAGGTTATGCGCGCGCTGCCCTGGCCCGATAGGCGGCGATAACCTTGTGAGCCCAGTTGAGTTATTTGCCGGTGTCCCCGTTTGGGACAGTTTAGTTGGCCACGACGGTGGCAGGTGTCACGGGGTGACACAGGGGCCACCCAGGGCTTGACTCCGGGGGAGAATGATTGCCGGTGGAACGGTGGAGGAGTCACGGGTTAGGCAGGTTTCGTTGGAGCAACACTGGTCCACCCGAATGGGATCACGAGTCCAGGTGCTCGATGGTGTGGGTAAAGTGCGCAACCTCTGCAGAGTGTAAAATCTATTCGAATAGCCGCGTCCATGGTATGGGACAGTCCGTCCAGGCCTCGCTAGGTGGTCAACCGTAACAATGATAATAATGATGGAAGAACTTGTCTTATGCCCTGAAGTACTCAGTGGATCATGGATGTTCTGAGGGTTGTAAGGCAACCCGGAAGAGAGTAAGCTGGATCTGGTTAAGGTTTAGATTGGATCCTGAGATTATTCAGAGTATGGATTATTTACCTGATATGCTTTACTTTATTGCATTTTACTTTAGTGGCTATCTTGCTAGATAAACCTGTTATGACTTGATAATTGATATTGCTAGCTAGTGATGCTATGCCATGTGAATTGAAGTTGCTCTAATAATAAATGCATGCTTGAATGCCATAGATTGCTTTGCTTGGTGTATATGTTAGTTGGTTTGCTTGCGAGTACATTCAAAAGTACTCAGCGGCCTTTAACATGGCCAGGTTCACATAAGGATCCGTCGTCCGTCGTTGAGGAGCCGGAGCGTTCACGGGCTAGGAGAGTAACCCAGTCAGATCCCTGTGGATTGGAGCCGCACCAAGACCATGCTGCCTTAGATAGAGTTTTTCCGCTGCCATCACCCTTGTAACATATCATGTAAGACTTATATATCCATTGATAGAAATGCCTGTGTTTATGATATTTGTTGTAAACGCGCATGCCAGAGTGATTTCCTGGGCTGGTATGCGTGGCGACCGTCTGGCTACAGTGGTACTCAGGCGGGGCGCCACATAAAGGTTCGCCGGAGCGGCGCAAGTGCACCGCCTCTAATGGTATCCGCGCGTGCAGGAGGAACATCATGCGGCGGACTGCTAGTTGCAATCACGACAAAACCTTTTGGAGATTTTTTTTTGGCCAGAAGACATCCAGTGGGCCAAAGAAGTGCCAGAGGGGAGGGTCGAGGAGACCACAACCCACCAGGGCGCGCCCTGATGGGTTGTGCCCTCCTCGGGACCCCTCTCCACTGCCTCTGACGCCTATAAATTCCCGAATATTCCAGAAACCCTAGAGGAGAGGATGAAAAACACATCCAACCGCCGCAAGTTCCAGAACCTCGAGATCCAATCTAACACCATCACAGAGGGGTTCATCATCCTCATTATTGCCTCTCCGATGATGCGTGAGTAGTCCACCATAGACCTATGGGTCCGTAGGCAGTAGCTAGATGGCTTCCTCTCTCTCTTTTGATTCTCAATACAATGGTCTCCTGGAGATCTATTTGATGTAAACTTTTGCGGTGTGTTTGTTGGGATCCGATGAATTTTGAGTTCATGATCAGTTTCTATCCATGAATATTATTTGAGTCTTCTTTGATCTCTTATATGCATGATTACTTATAGCCTCGTATTTCTTCTTCGAATCTTTGGTTTAGTTAGGCCAACTAGATTGATTTTTCTTGCCATGGGAAGAGGTGCTTTGTGATGGGTTCGATCTTGTGGTGTCCTCTCCAAGTGACAGAAGGGGCAACGAGGCATGCATGTATCGTTGCTATTAAGGATAACAAGATGGGGTCTATTCCTACATGAATAGATCTTGTCTACATCATGTCACCATTCTTATTGCATTACTCCGTTTTCCCATGAACTTAATACACTAGATGCATGCTGGATAGCGGTCGATGTGTGGAGTAATAGTAGTAGACGCAGAATCGTTTCGGTCTACTAATCTTGGACGTGATGCCTATATAATGATCATCGCCTTGGATATCGTCATGATTATTTGATCTTCTATCAATTGCCCAACAGTAATTTGTTCACCCACCGTGTGCTATACTCATGAGAGAAGCCACTAGTGAAACCTACGCCCCCCGGGTCTACTTTTCCAGCATATTGCTTTCCGATCTATATTTTTGCCGCTTTTGTTTCCAGATCTATTATTCCAAAAACCCAAAAATACCCTGCTGCTCTTTTTATTTTGTGTTCTTGAGAGATCTATCTCTCCAATCTATCACTACCTAATCTATCTTTTTACCGTAGAGAGATTGACAACCTCTTTTTCGCGTCGGGTTGCAAGTATTTGTTCTTCGTGTGTAGGTGTTGTTTACGTAGTGGTGGTGATCCTCCTACTGGTTCAATACCTTGGTTTCATAACAGAGGGAAATACTTACCGTCGCTGTGCTGCATCATCCCTTCCTCTTTGGGGAAATACCGACGCAGTCTCAAGCCACGTCAAAGGAATTTCTGGCGCCGTTGCCGGGGAGGAAGCGGTCTCTTCTACGTGCCAATCTCTGGCGCCGAGGAGACACCATCATCATCTACCAGCTTCCTAATCGCAAATCTCATCTCCTTGCAATTACATTATTTGCCATTTGCCTCTCGGTTTCCTCTCTCCCACTTCACAAATTTGCTGTTTTATTCGCCCTCTTTTTGGTTTGCCTTTTTCTCGTCTGATCTCTTGCTTGCTTGCAATCTTGTTTGCGTAGTCATGATGCCTCAACGAAAGTACTATGATGTTCCCTACCCCAATATTTTGCTTGAAATTGAGAAAATTACTAAGGAATATATGACTAGACAATTTGAGCATAATAAGTATTTTATCGAGGAACTTAAAGAACACTCTACCGTTCTAGATGCTATAACTAAACAACTTGATGATATCAGTAGAGAGGTTTCTAATCATAAATCTAAATATGCTCATGCTGAAAATCTGCTTGGTAAAATTTCCGATGCAGAAGCTACTTTAATAAATCAAATGGCCGCTAAACCAATCTCTCTAGAGGATAAAAATGACGAAGATCTTAAAGTGATTGGTGTTTCTTCTATTGATTCCCTATTTAGTAATATTAAAATTGATGATAAAGGGACTGAAGTAGAGTCAACTTTAGCTAGAAGGCGTCCCAATAATTTGGAGGGTGAAAATCTTGATGAAAATCTTGATGAAAGTGGGTTTGAAGAGGTCAAAACTTTAACTAGTGATGTGCCCACTATATTGGATTGCAAAGACTTTAATTATGATAGTTGCTCTTTGATTGAATGCATTTCTTTGCTGCAATCCATGTTGAATTCACCCCATGCTCATGAACAAAATAAAGCTTTTACTAAACATATCGTTGATGCCATGATTAAATCCTTTGAAGAAAAGTTGGAGTTGGAGATTTCTATTCCTAGAAAATTACATGATGAGTGGGAACCTACCATTAAGGTCAAGATTAAAAATTATGAGTGCTTTGCTTTATGTGATTTGGGTGCTAGTGTTTCCATGATTCTGAAATCTTTATGTGATGTGCTTGGTCTCACCAATATTAAAGAATGTTCTCTTAATTTGCACTTGGCGGATTCTACTATTAAAAAGCCTTTGGGAAGAATTAATGATGTTCTTATTCTTGCAAATAGGAACTATGTGCCCATAGATTTTATTGTTCTTGATATTGATTGCAATCCGTCTTGTCCCATTATACTTGGTAGACCGTTCTTACGCACTATAGGTGCTGTGATTGATATGAAAGAAGGAAATATTAGATTTTAGTTTCCACTAAGAAAGGTTATGGAACACTTCCCTAGAACAAGAATTAAGCCACCATATGAATCTATCATGAGAGCATCCTATGGAGCAAAAACCAAAGATGGCAATACTTGAATCTTTGCGTTATGCCTAGCTAGCGGCGTAAAACGATAGCGCTTGTTGGGAGGCAACCCAATGAATAAATTTATTTTCATCTTTTTCTTTCTGTTTTTGAGTGTTGACACAATTATGCCTCTGTTATGATTGTGTTTTTTTGTTTTATTTAGTGTTTGTGCCTAGTAGAGCCTTTAGGACGATTCATAAGATGAGTAGAAACAATGCTGAATCTGAAACAGAAACTTTGCCTCCAGTGTTTGAATTTTCATTTTTTTACTGGAGCGTGATATTGAGCTGAAATTTTAACATAGTATTGCTATACAAATTCTTTACGTTGTTCTAATTTTTCAGAATTTTTAGGGTTACAGAAGTATGGTTAGAGGACAGATTACTACAGACTGTTCTGTTTAAGACAGATTCTGTAGTGGTTTTATCACGTCAGATGTCCTACTGCAAGGACTTAGGTGTGAAGCCATCGCTACGGCGGTTAACTCGAAGGGGTTGGTCGGGACGAAAGACACAGGTTTACCCAGGTTCGGCCCCTCTCGAAAGAGGTAATAGCCTACGCCCTGCTTTGAGTTATATTGATTGGATATCGATTACAAGGGAGCGGATTCGCTTGACCTAGTACTCGATCGAAGGTTTTGTGGCCTAAGCCGCCCAGGGAACCCGCCTTTATATACTCAGGTCGAGGCCCTGGGCTTACAATAGTCCGGGCCGGGTTACACTTAGTAACCGACCTTGTCTCTAACTACCCTTGCCTTATCTGACAAGCCGTCACCGGCGGCTTACACCGCCGGGTTACCCATTGTCTTCTGGCTCTGGGCCTCCTCCAGGCCCATCGGACAAGTCACTTCCAGGCCTTATTGCTAAGCCGCCAACCTCATGACCCGGCCCCTCCTGGGTGGGTCTCACCACGGGGTGTTATCCCCAACATTAGGCCCCACATTGATTTGAACCGGTTCATGTCAATCTTGAAGTCTTCTGGTTCGCGAATCTTACATTCCTTTCTGATAAATCTTCATGACCCGCCGTGTGAAAATGGGTGATTTCATCTCTTACCAATCCTCATGACCCGCCATGTGGAAATGGGTGACGTCATCTCTGAAAACTCCAAAAGATCCGAATGACGTCATAACGGATCTTCTCATTAACTGGTCAACCTGAGAATCGAGGCATTTTCTTGGTCAATCATCATTTTGCCTCCTCGATTCTCGTGCGGGGCTGTTATTGTTCCATCCTCCTCATAAATAGGCATGTGGGGTCCTTATATTTTTCATTTTCCCCCCGTTGCCGCCTCTCTTCTTCTTCTTCTTCCTCCAGCCGCTCGCGCTGCCGAAGCTCCACCGCGCCGCTCGGACCTCGCCGTCGCCATCACCAAGGCCGATGCATCACCCTGAATCTTTCCAGAGTTCGCCGTCGCTCGCCCGCATCTTCTACTCATCTCACGTCCCACCTTCATCCTCCTCCGAATCTGCATTAGTTCATCGAGTGTTCTTCGGGTCCGCCGCCGTTCACCGGTGCCCGTGCCGTAGATAATGGAGAGAAATACTCTTAGGCCTCCAATCGTTAGGAAGAAAACCGCGGCGCTCCGTCGGATGTGCTTTTCCATGTTTATCACAGATCTTCCCTTCACGGGAGCTTGCATATGAACTGTGTGTTCTTCACTGTCAATTTAGGTTTAGGAAATATTTTCCTTTTCTTCTCCTCCGTAGATCTTAAAACGGTAGCTGTAGTTGTTGGAACCTGTTTTTCCACAGTTAGCAGTTTTTCCAATACTCGATGGCAAACTTGACCCGCCATCATGCTGCCGGCTCTCATTGTCATGCTTCGTTGCTGTAATGATCGGCGGTTCATAATTTAATGCTGACTCGCCAAGTACTATCATCATCTAGAGTCATAGCTGTTTTGATCATGCCGCGTTGTTAACCCGGCACAAAATCATGTCTTTCCATAGCCCTTTAAGCCGCCGTCATGGCTAAAGCTCCCGCCTCTTGCGACTGGGTAAGATCCGGGGTAACTGAGGAAACGCTCAACGATTTTGTCGTCATGGGAGTTTTGCCGGCTCAGAATGTTGTCCACTGGCGGGTTCCGGGCAATGAAACCACTCCCAAGCCCGAGGATGGGGAAATCATTGTGTTCACAGACCATCTTCTCCGTGGCTTCTCACCGCCCGGGTCTAAATTTTTTCGGGACGCCTTACACTTCTACAAACTGCACCCTCAAGACATTGGCCCCAACTCCGTCACCAACCTGTGCCAGTTCCAAACTCTCTGCGAAGCTTATGTGCAAGAAGAGCCGTCTGTTGACCTCTTTAAGGAATATTTCTACATCAACCGCCAAACAGAAATGGCGGATGGATTGAGTCTTGAAATCGGAGGTGTCACTCTTCAAAGACGGAGGGATGTACTCTTTCCAACAGCGATTCTGCCGAGTCATCCCAAGGACTGGAATAAAACCTGGTTTTACTACAAGGATACTTCCCGAGAAGGAGAGAATCCACTGCCGGGTTATCGTCCTTACCGGCTCAGTACCGACATCGAAATCCTAGAGCGGATGTTCGCTGCAGAGCGCACCCAGTACGGTCCAACCTTTTCGAAAATAAGGGCCCTATTAGCCAATGGGTTAACAGGCGTTGATCTGACCCGCTGCTGGGTCTCTTGGAGGATTCTGCCGCTGAGCCGCCGCAACGCCTTAATGTGCCAATATACTTGTGAGGTGAATGATCCTCAACGCTTCAACCAGACTCCCTTGACAGACCAGGATCTTAATGCCATCGTCAAATCCTTGCTGGGAGAACCTCAAGCAGTCTGCAACAAGACGGGGTTAAGTACTTTTTACGCACTTAACCCGGCTCCAGAGGTGAATCTTTTCACCCTAATTCTCACCCATTCCTTAAATGTTGCATTTCATATATCCTATTTTAACATTTTTACCAATGCATATATCATATGTAGGCCGGCTCTTCCTTCTGGAACAAGAGGCTAGTCATCACTTCCAAGAAGAAAAGCAAGGCAACCAAGGCAACCAAGGCTAAAGCTCCGACTCGTAAAAAGAAACAATCAACTGAAGAGCTATTCGGTCTGGACGACTCAGAGGTAGAACTTGATTCCCTTGGTCTTCTTTTCATGCAACTTATTGACGCTAACTCCTCTCGGGAAGAGGCGGAGGCAAGCGAAGCCGGGGCTGCAGAGGTAACTATTATCTCCTCCGACTCAGAATCTCCGCCAACGGAGAGAATCCGGCGGGTCATCCGGAAAGTTAAGTTTTCACACCCTCTTGCTCACTTGGACCCCGACTTTCTTTTGAAGAAACAGCAGCATGACGCTAGGCGTCAGACCCGGAGTGGCGGCTCTAAAGATCTGGTGGCCGGTTTACCTGACACTCCGGCTCGTCGGAAACGCCGCAACGAGGTATTTCACAATTCGTACTTGTACTTCTGCATATTAGTCTTGCGCTGTCAATTTACTCATACTGCTTCATCTAATTGTATCAGGTAACTCCTCCTTCGTCTGGCGACTCAACCGCCTCCAAGCTGCCTCCCCTTGTTATCAACCCGGGGTAAACTTTCTTATATCCTTTCCCTGCTTACTACTATACTGTCCTTACATATAACTAATAATGAAGTCCGTGTTTTGCAGGGCTCAGGTCAAGAAAAGGAAATTGAGCGGGTCATCTTCCCATCCAGATGTTTCAGAACCAGAAGATCCAAAGCTTGACACTGAAGCTCAAGTGGAACCATCCGATGCTAGCCAGGGTGCTCATGACAACGCTCCCCGGCCCAACGAATCGGTGGATGCTGACGTTGTGATTCCTGAAGCTTCTCTGGAGACAGATCCTAAGCTGCCCAGCTCCCTGCCAACAACTCAAGAGGTGCCGACTCAATAAGAAGAGGTCACTATTACCGACTCAGCTTATGCCGCTCCAAGCCCCTCCAACGTGCTAACCAAGCACATCAGCAAGGCTGAAACACCTTCACCTGAGAAGGATAAAAACAAGCTTGATCTGCCCAACTTGGAGAAGCTGGCTGCTGACGAGTTGCACTCGGGCTATTTGAGCCGCCTTGCCGCAAGCCGGGACATGAAGGCCAAACTAGTTGATATGATGAAGAAGAAATATGAGGTATTCCACTTTTCTGCTCTCCGTATACCCTTACGTAGCCCCCAAGGGCCGACTTATATTCTCGAAAATAAGCCGGGTCTTCAATAATATGTAGGCTTGAGTAGACCAACATTGTAGCCCCCAAGGGTCGGGTCATTATACCAATAATGAGTCAGCACTTATTACCTTAATAAATGCAGAAATGCCAAGTGTAGCCCCCAGGGCCGGATCATTATGTAAAGAATGAACCGGGACTTTTTGTAGACCTGATGTTAGACTTGTAGAGCAATGTGTAGCCCCCAAGGGTCGGGTTATCTTCATGAAGATGATCCAGGTCTTATCTGTATTGTAGAAACTTGAAAGAACTGATACACATTAGCCCCCAAGTGTCAAGTATATTGCTTGCAATCTACTTGGGACTTGTAAGAATTCTCTGCCATGCTTCTAAACACCATTATGAGCCGGACTGGTGGCTTAAGATTGATAATCTTGCTTTGCTATGACTTGTCATTTGTAGGAATCTTTAAGTGTGGCTGAATCTAGCGTGACAGACCTTAAGAAGAGTCTGGCCTTGCAACAAGAAGCCCGAGCTGAAGTCGACACAAAGTGGCGGCTCGCCTTGTCAGAACTGGAAAGACCAAGACTGAGCTTGAAACGTATAAAAAATCTGCTGAAACCAGCCAAGCCGCCCTGACCAAACGTGCTGAGGACGCCGAGGGCCGTCTTGCACCCGTAACTGAAGAGCTGACCAGCCTGAAGCGGCACATAAGCCGGATGACCGAAGCCGTCTTTGGTAAGCATTGTTGACTGTACTTATGATTATGTTTGAAATGATCCTATGGAGACTCGCCCGGCGACTTACAAACGTAACCTATTTTGCAGGCAAACAAACTCGCCAACTTTCGGATGACAGTTTGTTGAAGCTGAAGGCTTTATACGCCTTCACTGAACAACTATACGCCGGAAGCCTTTTTACCATCAGGGCAGTCTTTGGTGAGAAAGGTGTGCCAAAGCTTATCAAAGATGTGCTAAAGTGCCTCTCCACCGTCCCTCAATACTTCGAAGAAATGAAGAAATCAGCCGCCCGCAAGGGCGCAATATCTGCTCTGAGCCGGGCGTTGGCATATGCGCCGGAGCTTAACCCGGAGGAGATGACGGGAGGCTTCCCACAATTGAAGGATGATGGGTCAGAATTCACTCAAGATGACTACGCCCGCTGCTTCAAAGCGTCTCGGGTGTTGGGCAGCCAGCTAGCCGCCGAAGCTGACCTGAAGACATATCAGGTGGCTTACGACGCCGAAAATGCGTGAATCCGGGCGCCTACATTTGAACCAAAGGATTTGACTCCCCAACGGCGTAAGCATATCTTCCATCTTGGATGATGAGGCTGAACTTGAAGCATTACTCAACTGCAACTGGGATGTAAACAACCTTTAGATCCAGGAAAGCGAAGAACCGGCGCGGGATGACCCGTCGACAAGCTAGGCGCAAGAGCCGGTCTTCAAGAATGCTAACCCGAGTAAAGCTGAGCCGTCGGGTGATAACTTGTGAAAAACTTTAGCCCCACATTTTGGGTCCCCTGAGGCCTTGTAATAGCAGTAGAAAAACTTGATCGCCTGCTCTTGTGCCTTCGTGCACTTTTAAAATTTCTACTCATATGCCGGCGACTTAAAAATCTTCCAGCATGAATGTCTTGATATAAGCATCTGACTGCACTAATTTGCATTGGCGGGTTATACTCCATGAGCAATGCTAAGCCGGGATTATCCAAAAACTTAGAATCTTATCATGAAGAAAATGCCTGCAAAAACAAACAACAGGATATATACTTGCATATTCTCTGCCTCATGAGCCGGCTTTAAAGGCACAGCAAGAAGAGATAGCTCTTATTTTTACTTTATAAAGAAATTTGTATTGCCTCAAAAGAAGTTAGGCATAAAAGCCTGAAACCTCGTAAGCCGGCTCTCACGTAACATAAATCCGTCGTTTAAACCTTAGCAAGTTCAGGGTCTTTAAAAAGATTGACGTTGCTAAGAGTACGAACGGGCCACATAGCGGAGAGACTACAACAGACAAGGCGAGTTTATCCTAGCACACTGTAAGCCGGCTCTCTCGTGATGAAAACCGCCGTCTAAACCTTGACAAGTTCAGGGTCTTATTGCGAGATTGACTATCAAGTTCAGGGTCTCTGAGCAAGATTGACTGTCAAGAGTTCGGCGGGTCACATGGTGGAGTAGCAAGTTGCAAACAGGCAGGTTTAACTCGAATATGGCATATAAAGCCGGTCAAGAGGGTATGAAAGCTAAACCCAGTGGGTTGGAAGCCCCCAAGTGACCTTATGAAGAATCAACCCTTTGCACGAAACTTGGTGCGGAACAACGGCAGAAGCCCCGAATTATGAGGATGCCAACTTTATTATATCATAAAAGGTGGTATACACAATGACAGAAGTATGTACATTGATAAGAGCCGGCGGATCAAGTATAATATGGCCGGAGGTGAGCAATGTTCCACGGCCTAGCAGTCTCTTCTCCGGACATGCGTGATTTGCCACTCTCCCGTATATCAATGAGATAGTAGGAGCCATTGTTGAGATTTCTGCTGATCACAAACGGTCCCTCCCAGGGGGGTGACAACTTATGCATATCCGACTGGTCTTGAATCAGCCGGAGCACTAAGTCGCCTTCTTGGAACGTCCGGGTCTTGACTCTGCAGCTATGATAGCGACGCAGATCTTGCTGGTAAATCGCCGACCGTGCCGCTGCAAGGTCCCGTGCTTCATCCAATGCATCCAAAGCATCCTGACACGCCGTCTCATTATCAGTTTCAACATAAGCTGCCACCCTAGGTGAGTCATGACGGATATCACTGGGGAGAACATCTTCTGCGCCATAAACCATGAAGAAAGGCGTATAACCTGTTGACCTGTTGGGGGTGGTTCTGATACTCCAAAGTACTGAAGGTAATTCCTCCACCCAACAACCCGGCGTGCGTTCCAAAGGAATCATAAGCTGGGGTTTTATCCCTCTCAAAATTTCCTGGTTAGCACGCTCTGCCTGGCCGTTTAACTGTGGATGAGCCACGGAAGATACGTCAAGGCGGATGTGCTCACTGTCACAGAACTCTTTCATAGCTCCCTTGGACAGATTTGTACCATTATCAGTAATGATACTGTGAGGGTAGCCAAACCGAAAGATCAGCTTCTTGATGAACTGAACTGCTGTTGCTGCGTCACACTTACTGACCGGCTCAGCCTCAACCCACTTAGTAAACTTGTCAACTGCCACCAAGAGGTGGGTCTTTTTGTCTTTAGACCTCTTAAATGGCCTCACCATATCAAGCCCCCAGACTGCAAATGGCCAGGTGATTGGAATCATCCGCAACTCTTGAGCCGGCACATGGGCCCGTCGTCCGAATTTCTGACATCCACCACATTTACTGACCTTGTCCTCTGCATCTTTGTGAGCTGTTAACCAGTAAAAACCGTGCCGAAAAGCCTTAGCCACCAAAGATTTTGACCTGGCATGATGACCACAATCGCCGGCATGTATCTCTTGCAGGATTTCACGGCCCTCATCAGGAGAAACACACCGCTGAAAAATGCCTGTCACGCTCCGCCTGTGCAACTCGCCGTTGACAATAGTCATAGACTTGGACCGCCTCATAATCTTCCGCGCCAAGGTCTCATCTTGGGGTAACTCACCACAAGTCAGATATGCCAGATAAGGCAGCGTCCAATCCGGGATTGCGCGGAGAGCCGCCACTAACTGCCCTTCCGGGTCAGGTATCGCAAGATCCTCTTCCGATGGTAATTTAACCGACGGGTGATGCAGTACGTCCAGAAACACATTAGGTGGCACTGGCTTACGCTGAGACCCCAGTCTGGATAGTGCATCAGCCGCCTCATTCTTCCGACAATCTATATGATCCACCTGATAACCTTTAAAGTGACCAGCAATAACATCAACCGCCTGGCGATAAGCCACCATGCGAGGGTCCTTGGAATCCCACGTGCCAGAAACTTGCTGAGCCACTAGGTCTGAGTCGCCGAGGCATCTGACCCGGCTCAAATTCATCTCCTTTGCCACATGGAGCCCATGAAGCAAAGCCTCATATTCAGCTGCATTGTTAGTGCAAGGAAACATTAACCTCAAAACATAACAGAATTTGTCACCTCGCGGGGAAGTTAAGACAACTCCAGCCCCCGAGCCTTCCAATTGCCTGGAGCCATCAAAATGAATGGTCCAATATGTATTGTCCGGCTTCTCCTCGGGTGCTTGACACTCTGTCCAGTCATTGATAAAGTCCACCAGGGCTTGAGATTTCACAGCCGTTCGGGGCACATATTTCAAATTCAGAGGCCCAAGCTCAATTGCCCACTTAGCAATCCTGCCAGTGGCTTCTCTGTTTTGAATGATATCTCCCAGAGGAGCAGAGCTGACCACTGTGATTGGATGCCCAAGGAAATAGTGCTTCAGCTTGCGATTGGCCATGAATACTCCAAACACCAGCTTTTGCCAATGCGGGTATCTTTGCTTGGATTCCGTCAAGACCTCACTGACATAGTAAACCGGCCGCTGGACTGGGTACTCCTTACCCGCCTCCTTGCGCTCCACCACAACCGCAACACTGACGGCTCTGTTGTTAGCCGCCACGTACAAGAGCAAAGGCTCTTTTTCCACCGGAGCAGCCAAAACGGGTGGCTCAGCCAACTACTTTTTGAGCGCCTCAAACGCCTCATTGGCCGCATCACTCCAGACAAAGTCGTCTGTTTTCTTCATTACCTGATACAGAGGAATAGTTTTCTCACCCAGGCGGCTTATGAATCGGCTTAGAGCGGCAATACGACCCGCCAAGCGCGGGACATCATTAATGCACGCCGGCTTAGACAAAGAAGTGATGGCCTTTATCTTGTCCGGGTTAGCCTCAATGCCCCACTCGGAGACCAAGAATCCCAAGAGCTTGCCTGCAGGCACACCAAATACACACTTGGCCGGGTTAAGCATCATCTTGTAAACCCGTAGATTATCAAAAGTTTCTTTCAAATTGTCTAACAGAGTCTCCTTGTTTCGTGATTTGACCACAATATCATCCACATAAGCATGAACATTGCGCCCAATCTGACCATGAAGACAGTTCTGCACACAACGCTGATAAGTCGCCTGCGCACTTTTGAGTCCAAAGGGCATAGACACATAGCAGAAAGCCCCAAAAGGTGTAATGAAGGATGTCTTCTCTTGGTCCTTGAGTGCCATCTTGATCTGATGATAACCCGAGTAAGCATCCAGGAAACATAAACTCTCGCAACCCGCCGTTGTATCAATGATCTGGTCGATACGAGGGAGAGCAAAGGGATCAACCGGACATGCCTTGTTGAGATCTGTGTAATCTACACACATGCGCCACGTGCCGTTCTTTTTAAGCACAAGCACGGGGTTAGCCAACCACTCCGGGTGAAAAACTTCGACGATAAACTCTGCTGCCAAGAGCCGGGCTACCTCTTCTCCAATAGCCTTACGCCTCTCTTCATTGAAACGACGGAGGAATTGTTTGACCGGTTTAAACTTAGGATCCACATTAAGATGGTGCTCAACGAATTCCCTCGGTACACCCGGCATGTCAGAAGGTTTCCATGCAAAGATGTCCCGATTCTCACGGATGAATTCGATGAGCGCGCTTTCCTATTTGGGATCCATATTAGCCCCAATAGTAAACTGCTGTGATAAGTCGCCAAGAGTAAAATCCACCAGCTTGGTATCTTCTGCCACAAACTTCAGGGGCGGCTCAGATTCAGCACTGGGCTTCTTTAATGGGGTCATATCCATCGGGTCAACGTTCTCCTTATAAAATTTGAGCTCTGCCTCAGCGCAACTTGACTCTGCGTATGCCGCATCACCTTCCTCGCACTCAAGAGCAATCTTCCGATCACCATGCACTGTAATCGTTCCGTTCAATCCAGGCATCTTGAGCTGCAAGTAGACATAACAGGGCCGAGCCATCAACTTGGCATAAGCCGGCCGTCCAAACAAAGCGTGGTACGGGCTCTTGATTTTAACCACCTCAAACCATAAGGTCTCCACCCTGTAGTTGAACTCATCGCCAAAGGCTACTTCCAGGGCAATTTTTTCAACTGGATAAGCCGATTTACCGGGCACCACATCGTGAAAAACTGTTGAAGATGGCTTAAGATCCTTGTCAAGCAGGTTCATCCGGCAAAACGTGTCATAGTACAGGATGTTGATGTTGCTGCCACCATCCATAAGCACCTTGGTGAACACGTAGCCTCCTACTTGGGGGGCAACCACCAGGGCTAAATGCCCCGGGTTATCCACACATGGCGGGTGATCCTCCCTGCTCCAAGTTATGTCATACTCAGACCACTTCAAATACTGTGGGAGAGCCGGCATGGTCGCATTGACCGCCCGCTTGCGCACTTTCTGATCTCGCTTATCAAGGCTTGTCGTAAAAACGTGATACTGGCCTCCATTAAGCTACTTCGGGTTACTCTGATACCCTGACTGGTTGTTTTGCTATTGACCACCATTACCAGACTGCTGGTTATGACCTCCATGGCCTCCTTGACCTTGATAACCAGAACCTGAACCGCTTGCACCGAAGCTAGTCCCATGAGAGCCGGATCTTGACCCGCCGGGCTGTCCGTTGCCGTTGACTTGATGCTGGCTAAGGCTGTAGTTCCGGAATTCCCGCATAACCCAACAATCTTTCCAAGCATGAGTGGATGGCTTATTGGGCAGGCTGTGCTTCGGGCGGGGGTCATTAAGGACTGCTTCCATGTTGAAAGGCTTATTTTTGCCGAAAGGCGGCTTACCATTCCCCTTGCCACGGTTGTTCCCAGTATTAGTATTGGCTACCAGATCTGACCCGCCATCCGGATGCTTCCGCTTACCGCCATTGCCTGGATTGTTATTTCCTGCCCCGTTCTGCTGCTGACCCTTGTCATTGCCATTCTTCTTACCCTTAGCTGATTTCTCCTCATCAGACCCAGGATCCTTGGTGCTGTCAGAATCTGCATTCTTGGTGAGAGCCGCCATGAGCTCCCCCATGTCCTGGCAAGAACGCTTGAGCCGTTCAAGCTTCTGCTTGAGGGGCAAAAAATGACAATTCTTCTCCATAATCAGAACCGCCTGAGCCGCCGTGATATTATCAGATGTGTGGATAATGGTTGAGACCCGCCGGACCCAATGGTGGGCCGACTCATCCTCTCGCTGCACGCAATGAGCCAAATCCACAATCGTCATAGGCTGCTTGCACGTTCCTCGGAATTTTTTGATAAACTTCGCCTTCAACTCGGCCCAGGAATTAATGGTATTGGGCGGCAAACCCTTCAACCACGTACGAGTCGGTCCTTCCAGCATCATGATGAAATACTTGGCACAGACCGCATCACTGACGTCCAACATCTCCATGGCTAGCTCATAACTCTCGATCCAAGCTTCTGGAGGCAGATCAGCAGTATAATTAGGCACCTTACACGGACCCTTGAAGTCCTTCGGCAGGCGCTCGTTTCGCAGAGCCGGCACTAAACATGGCACTCCCACAGCTCTGGAGGTTACTCCGGCTCCCACCGAAACGGAAGGCGCTATTGTAGGTGATTCTTGATAAGCCGCCGCGGCCGCTGTCGCCTCGCGCTGTGCTCTTGCACGGTCTACCAGCGCCTGAGCGTTGACAGCAGGCGGGTCATCACGAGGCGGGTTCCGACGTCGCTCACTGCTAGAGATCGCCGGTGACTCTATACGCGGGCTGTAAATGCGGCTCGGGATAGGGGTCGAGTGCACACGACTCTGGCTGTAAGTATACTTGTCCTGTTGCGCCACCGCTGTCTGCAAGTACCCAATGGCATTCCGGGCTTCCTCAGCGAAGGGCGTACCATCAGCTAGGGGGAGCGCATTGAGCCTGACTGCCGCTGCTACCATGTTTTCCACCGGGTTAGAATAATGACCGGGTGATGTTGGAAAATGCTACGGCGGGGTCTGGTTCCTGCGGGGCTGGTCTAGCTGCCGATGCTGAACCGCCACCCTACTCCCATGTACTTCCGCCATTCGGGTCACGGTCAGAGGCGCGTTCCGTCCCGATCCTGGCGTGTTGAAAAGATTTCTAGGCTCATACTGATCCGGCAGGCGGGTCTGGTGCCTCATCCGATGGACTGCATCTGTAGTTTGTTGATCCAAGTCGAGACGAAAAGCTTCCGCCCTGAGGCGCTCTGACTCAGCATCCATCCGAGCCCGCAACGTGTTGATTTCCTCCTGGGCACTGGCCATCTGGTCCTTCAACCTCGCGATCTCCGTGTTACGGGTTGCTTGGTTTTCGGCTGTGACCTCGGTTCCCATCAGAGTCGTAAGTTCATTCATCAGATCCAGCAAAACTTGAGCCGGGGGCCTGGCTGACCCGGCCCCAGCTGCCCCGGCCGCCGCCGTCCCAGCTGCTGTGCTGCCAGAGGCCGGTACTGATCTGGCCATGAAGACAGCGGCTTGGCTCGGCGGCTCATAGTGTTCCGGGTCATGGTAGCCCTCGAAGTAGCCCCCAAGCCCGCCGTTGTGAAGCTGGTAGATTGATTCCGCCTCCCCGCTCGAGGATCCATCCTCTGAGCAGATGAGGGTTTCCTCCCGCGACATAGAACCTTCCTCAAACTCCGCGCCTTGGGTGAAGCCGACGAAGACATGCTTCCGGCCCGGGTTAATCCGGGCGGGTTGTGCGCGTCGGGCCGGCTCGACGAGGTAGGTGCAGATGCCCGGCCCGGGCCTAGATCCGCCGATCTTGCCAATGAAGACGTGAATTCCGCCGAAGGGGACCCGGTACCCATACTCAACTGAGTCAGCCTCGGGGCCCCAGCCGGCGTCGTCAATGTAGAGCTTGCCGCGGCGACTCTTAGTCATCCTGCCAACGGCATATCCCTCGATCCCTGGGAGAGAGCCCTTCGAGTACTCCAAACCACCGAGCCTCTGCTCCACGGTGGGCGCCAACTGTCGTGGTTTCATCACGGCAGATGTCCTAGTGCAAGGAATAAGGTGTGAAGCCATCGCTAAGGCGGTTAACTCGGAGGGGTTGGTCAGGACGAAAGACACAGGTTAACCCAGGTTCGGCCCCTCTCAAAAGAGGTAATAGCCTACGTCCTTCTTTGTTGTATTGATTGGATATCGATTACAAGGGAGCGGATTCGCTTGACCTAGTACTCGATCGAAGGTTTCATGGCCAAAGCCGCCCAGGGAACCCGCCTTTATATACTCAGGTCGAGGCCCTGGGCTTACAAGAGTCCGGGCCGGGTTACACTTAGTAACCGACCTTGTCTCTAACTACCCTTGCCTTGTCTGACAAGCCATCAGAGGCGGCTTACACCGTCGGGTTACCCATTGTCTTCTGGCTCTGGGCCTCCTCCAGGCCCATCGGGCAAGTCACTTCCAGGCCTTATTACTAAGCCGCCAACCTCATGACCCGGCCCCTCCTGGGCGGGTCTCACCACGGGGTGATATCCCCAACAGATTCTGTTTTCGTTGCATTGTGTGCTTGTTTTGATGAATCTATGGGTTGTATTGAAGGGTATGAGCCATGGTAAAGTTAAAATACAGTAGGTATAATGCAATAACAAAATATGAATGAGTTTGCAATAGTACTTAAAGTAGTGATTTGCTTTATTATACTAACGGATCTCACGAAGATTTTGTTGAATTTTGTGTGATTGAAGTTTTCAAATTTTGTGTGAGATCACGATGGATGAAGGAATAAGGAGTGAGAAGAGACTAAGCTTGGGGATGCTACAATACCCCCCAAGATATATCCAAGGATAAACAAGCAACTAAGCTTGGGGATGCCCCGAGTGGTTCCCCCTCTTTCTTCTAACGACCATTAGTATTTTACTTGGAGCTATATTTTTATTCGTCACATAACATGAGTTTTGCTTGGAGCGTCTTGTATCATTTGAGTCTTTGCTTGCTTTGCTTTTTAGTTTTTCACTTGTATCCTTGCTAGACACACCTATTTGAGAGATCCAAAATTATGCTATGATTTGTTAGAATTGTTGTATATGCTTCACTTAAACTTTTTGAGCTATAGAGTTGCTCTAGTGCTTCACCTGTATCTTTTTGAGCACGGTGTGCTTGGAATTTTTTGTAGAAATCCTCTCATGCTTCACTTAGATTAATTTGAGAGTTAGTAAATTTTGAAGAAATCCTCTCATGCTTCACTTATACTATTTTCAGAGATGAAATCTCTATGCTCATGTTCTTCACTTAAATTTGTTTGAGCTTGTCAAAAGCAATGGCAATATATGAAACTAGTCCCAAAGTGATAGATATCCAAGGAGGATATAATAAAAACTTTCATGAAGATCATTGGATAAATTAAACTTGATTCCTTGTTATAGTTTTGAGACATGGTGATAGTAATATGTGAGTCATGTTAGTGAGTAATTATGCTTTAGTAAGAAGGTGTTAAGGTTTGTGATTCCCTATGCAAGTACGAAATTCAATAGTTATGCAATGAAATTACATCCTACTTATGGTGCATTATTCGGTGTTAGTTATGCTCAATGCTCGCTTATGTGAATTTTCGTTTCTTGGTTGGTTGCTTCTCAATCTATTTGCTAGCCTCCGCTTGTACTAAGTAGGAATACTACTTGTGCATCCACAATCCTTAAACCCAGTTTTGCCTTATGAGTCCACCATACCTACCTATATGCGGTATTTCCATGCCGTTTTAAGCAAATTTGTATGTGCTATCTCTACTTTTCAAAATAAATTTCCTTTTTGTGTGCTCGTACCGCTCATGAAACGGTAGGGGGTGTCCAATATTTTTCCATGCTAGATGTGTTATTCTCAAGATGAGTGTTTATTCACTTGTCATTGCACGAGAGTACGACGGTAATAGGGTTGCCCAGTCCCGAAATGAAAAAAGAAAAAATTTACTTTATGTTGTCAAATAATAAATTCCTTGGAAAGTGTTGGTATGGAAGGCAACCGTGGATACGGCCAGCCAAGGATTGTCAAAGAATGGTGGAAAAGGGATAAACTTTATTTTCTGTTTGGGAACTGCCTATGATATATCTAGCATGGAAAGTATTGTGAACTACTTTGTCGTTTTCGTTGACAGGAAAGGCATGCCGCCCAAAATATTTTTCTCTCTTAATTTAAACTTTGAGCTCTGGCACCTCTACAAATCCCTACTTTCCTCCGCGAAGGGCCTATCTATTTACTTTATGCAATTTTTATTTTTTACTTTGAGTCTCCATATTCTCTTACAAAGCACCAACTAGGGGGCACTATGATCGTACTTGAGCATTGGGTGCAGTTAATATTTGAGTGTGTTTCATGAATGGATCAATGATTGAGCATGATGGGCTAGGGACAACTTTCTTTAGTGTTGATATTTTGAAAGACATGGTTGCTTGTTGGCATAATTGAGTATTGAAGTCATTATGTCAAAACTAGACTATTGCCTTGAACCATCTAAAAGTCCAAATGTCCATGCTACAAAAGAAAAGAATATGTGATGAACATGTTAGGCAGCATTCCACATCAAAAATTCCATTTTTATCATTTACCTACTCGAGGACGAGTAGGAATTAAGCTTGGGGATGCTGATACGTCTCCAACGTATCTATAATTTTTGCTTGTTCCATGCTGTTATATTATCACTCTTGGATGTTTTACAATCATTTTATAGCAACTTTATATAATTTTTTGGGACTAACCTATTAACATAGTGCCAAAGTGCCAGTTGTTGTTTTTGCTTGTTTTTTACTTCGCAGAATATCAATACCAAACAGACTCCAATCGCGACGAAACTTTTTGGTGATTTTTTGGGGCCAGAAGACATCCAATGGGCTAAATAAGTGCCAGAGGGGAGGGTCGAGGAGACCACAACCCACCAGGGCGCGCCCTGATGGGTTGTGCCCTCCTCGGGACCCCTCTCCACCGCCTTTGACGCCTATAAATTCCCAAATATTGCAGAAACCCTAGAGGAGTGGACGAAAAACACATCCAGCCGCCGCAAGTTCCAGAACCTCGAGATCCAATCAACACCATCACGGAGGGGTTCATCATCCTCATTGGTGCCTCTTCGATGATGCGTGAGTAGTCCACCATAGACCTACGGGTCCGTAGGCAGTAGCTAGAGGGCTTCCTCTCTCTCTCTTTTGATTCTCAATACAATGGTCTCTTGGAGATCTATTTGATGTAAACTTTTGCGGTGTGTTTGTTGGGATCCGATGAATTTTTAGTTCATGATCAGTTTCTGTCCATGAATATTATTTGAGTCTTCTATGATCTCTTATATGCATGATTACTTATAGCCTCGTATTTCTTCTTTGAATCTTTGGTTTAGTTAGGCCAACTAGATCGATTTTTCTTGCCATGGGAACAGGTGCTTTGTGATGGGTTCGATCTCTCGATGTCCTCCCCCAATGACAGAAGGGGCAGCGAGGCATGCATGTATCGTTGCTATTAAGGATAACAAGATGGGGTCTATTCCTACATATATAGATCTTGTCCACATCATGTCACCGTTCTTATTGCATTACTCCGTTTTCCCATGAAATTAATACACTAGATGCATGCTGGATAGCGGTCGATGTGTGGAGTAATAGTAGTAGATGCAGAATCATTTCGGTCTACTAATATTGGACGTGATGCCTATATAATGATCATCGCCTTGGATACCATATTGATTATTTGATCTTCTATCAATTGCCCAACAGTAATTTTTTCACCCACCGTGTGCTATAATCATGAGAGATGCCACTAGTGAAACCTACGGCCCCCGGGTCTACTTTTCCAACTATTGCTTTCCGATCTATCTTTTTGCCGCTTTTGTTTTTAGATCTATTATTCCAAAAACCCAAAAATACCTTGCTGCATTTTTTATTTGCTCCTTTTATTTTGTGTTCTTGAGAGATCTATCTCTCCAATCTATCACTACCTATTCTATCTTTTTACCGTAGAGAGATTGACGACCTCTCTTTCGCGTCGGGTTGCAAGTATTTGTTCTTTGTGTGCAGGTGTTGTTTACGTAGTGGTGATGATCCTCCTACTGGTTCGATATCTTGGTTTCATAACTAAGGGAAATACTTACCGTCGCTATGATGCATCATCCCTTCCTCTTTGGGGAAATACCGATGTAGTCTCAAGCCACGTCATCGCACCTCCACTATATATAGGCATCCGACGCGGGCTCAATTCTTGGGCCTCGCACGGATCCTAAATCCCATGTATTCCTTCCCTTAAGCGCGCGACCCCTTAGGTTCTCATTCACTTGGTTGCGAGTCAGATCACATCCGACTCGACTAGTCGGTAGCGGCCTCTAGCAAAGCGTGCCGACTCCAAGTGTCCAATGAAGTTGGTTAGGCGAACATGTACATCACACTTATGTTCCCTTTGCCACACGATATATGTTGTCGTGCTTGAGGCGACATGGTCATCCGTGTTGCAGCACGACCTCTTCCTCGTTCCGGTGTATCCGACCAACACTTCGGATTATCTCATAATCCTCATCGCATGGCCATGCTTATCCAGGTCGGATCACCCGAGGGGCCCAGAGTATATCTCTCCTGATCGGAGGGGCAAATCCCATCTTGCTCAACCATGTCTCGCAGCATGGGTCAGGACAAGCCTGAAACCCACCTTTATAACTACCTAGTTACGGAGTAGCGTTTGGTCGGCCCAAAGCAGGTCTATCACCATCTCGAGTGCATGCATCAGCTGAGGTCTTAGGACATAGAACGTATGTTGTACTAGAGACCCACAGATGACCTATCGCCGTGTCTCATAGTCGGGTCTGTCCAACTCAGACCTTATCTCAACTCGGATCCGACTACGTCGAATCCGACCAGATCTTTCTGAGTCCATATTATCCGGCTAGCATCCAATGCTACATGGTCAGTTAGACCGGACCATCCACCTTGTCATATGCTAGTCTAACTGGCTGTGCGTCCACACAACCCTTTCGACTAGGGACCATTTAGGACAGTCATCATACAATGCATATTCTCACAAACAAGTCACGTACTTGTTAGTACACATCATTGATAATGTCCAAGGACTATCTTTATTCATAAACACATAGGAAATATCATCGTACATGATTGCCTCTAGGGCATATCTCCAACAGTCTCCCACTTGCACTAGAGTCAATCAAATAGACATCGAATGCCCATAGCTCTAAAGTGCCCCTCATGCTTGGGTTTTGGAAGCAGCTTAGTCAACGGATCTGTGACATTTTCATTCGTATGAATCTTGCATAAATTAGTATCACCATTCTTTAGGAGCTTTCATATCAGGTGATACTTTCGGTCTATGTGCCTGGTCTTGTGGTGTTGTCTCGGCTCCTTGGCCTGTGCGATGGCACCTGAATTGTCGCAATACAGGTCCAACGGTTTTGCCCA
Source organism: Elymus sibiricus (assembly GCA_039707655.1). Classification (NCBI taxonomy): domain Eukaryota; kingdom Viridiplantae; phylum Streptophyta; class Magnoliopsida; order Poales; family Poaceae; genus Elymus; species Elymus sibiricus. The sequence goes on along the minus strand of CM077665.1, from coordinate 209,208,257 downwards.
GCCCAGGAACACACCAAGATCCTCCAGGAACTTCCAAATCCAAGCACATTCCTTTGCGGCTTCACAAGCCGCGATGTATTCGGCCTCTGTTGTGGAGTCGGCCACCGTATCTTGCTTGGAACTTGTCCAGCTCACCGCTCCTCCATTCATGACATACACGAATCTAGTTTGCGATCGACAATCATCCCTGTCGGTTTGGAAACTAGCATCAGCGTAACCCTTTACGCAGAGCTCCTCCTCACCTTCATAAACTAGGAGCATCTCTTTAGTCCTTTTTAGGTACTTTAGGATAGTTTTCACCGCTGCCCAGTGACTCTCACCTAGGTTAGCCTGGTATCTGCTTGTTAAGCTTATTGCATAGGCAACATCAGGTCGAGTACATAGCATGGCATACATGATGGATCCTATTGCCGAAGCATACAGAATCCTACTCATCCGGTTTCGCACATCAGAAGTCGTAGGACTCTGAGTCTTGCTTAGCCTTATGCCATGTGAGATGGGCAAGAACCCTTTCTTGGCCTCACTCATGTTGAACCACTTCAACACTTTGTCTATGTACGTGCTCTGGCTTAAGCCGAGCAGCCTCTTCGATCTATCTCTATAGATCTTGATGCCTAAAATGTATACTGCTTCTCCAAGGTCTTTCATCGAAAAATTGCCATTCAATGATTCCTTGACTGAGTTCAGCATCGAAACATCATTTCCGATCAGCAGTATGTCATCCACATACAGGATCAAAAATACTACCGATCTCCCACTAGACTTCTTGTATAAACAATAGTCCTCTTCGTTCTTCATGAAACCAAGGTCACCGATGACTTCATCAAAACGAATGTTCCAACTTCGAGCTGCTTGCTTCAATCCATAAATGGATCTCTTGAGCTTGCATATTTTACTAGCATTATTTGGATCGACAAAACCTTTAGGTTGTATCATGTATACATCCTCCTTTAAATTTCCATGAAGGAAAGCCATTTTGACATCCATCTACCATATCTCATAATCGAAATATGCAGCTATAGCTAGTATGATCCTCACCGACTTTAGCATCGCTAGCGGCGAGTAGGTTTCGTCGTAGTCAATTCCTTGAACTTGTCCATAACCTTTAGCGATAAGCCGAGCTTTGTGGATCTGAACATTTCCATCCACATCGGTTTTCTTCTTAAAGACCCATTTGCAACCAATGGCAATTACGCCATGTGGCGGATCAACCACGTCCCAGACTTGATTATCATCCATGGACTTTAACTCGGATCTCATGGCCTCCAGCCATGCCTCGGAATCTGGGCTCACCATCGCTTCCTCATACGTGGCCGATGATACATCTCCAACGTATCTATAATTTTTGCTTGTTCCATGCTGTTATATTATCATTCTTGGATGTTTTACAATCATTTTATTGCAACTTTATATCATTTTTTTCGGACTAACCTATTGACATAGTGCCAAGTGCCAGTTGTTGTTTTGCTTGTTTTTTACTTCACAGAATATCAGTACCAAACGGAGTCCAATCGTGACGAAACTTTTTGGAGAATTTTTTGGACCAAAAGAAGGCCAGTGAGCCAAAGAAGTGACCAGGAGGGAGCCCAGGCCGCCCACAAGACACCAGGGCGCGCCAGGGGCCCTGGGCGGGCCCTGGTGGGTTGTGGCCGCCTCGGGAACCTTCTCCACCGCCTCTAAGCACTATAAATACCCAAATATTCTAGAAACCCTAGGGGAGTCGACGAAAAATACATCCAGACGCCGCAAGTTCCAGAACCGCGAGATCCAATCTAACACCATCACAGAGGGGTTCATCATCCTCATTGGTGCCTCTCCGATGATGCGTGAGTAGTCCACCATAGACCTACGGGTCCGTAGGCAGTAGCTAGATGGCTTCCTCTCTCTCTTTTGATTCTCAATACAATGGTCTCTTGGAGATCTATTTGATGTAATGACTTTTTGCGGTGTGTTTGTTGGGATCCGATGAATTTTGAGTTCATGATCAGTTTCTATCCATGAATATTATTTGAGTCTTCTTTGATCTCTTATATGCATGATTACTTATAGCCTCGTATTTCTTCTTCGAATCTTTGGTTTAGTTAGGCCAACTAGATCGATTTTTCTTGCCATGGGAAGAGGTGCTTTGTGATGGGTTCGATCTTTCGGCGTCCTCTCCCAGTGAAAAAAGGGGCAACGAGGCACGCATGTATCGTTGCTATTAAGGATAACGATATAGGGTCTATTCCTACTTGAATAGATCTTGTCTACATCATGTCACCGTTCTTATTGCATTACTCCATTTTCCCATGAACTTAAAACACTAGATGCATGCTGGATAGCGGTTGATGTGTGGAGTAATAGTAGTAGATGCAGAATCGTTTCGGTCTACTAATCTTGGACGTGATGCCCCGTTCGGTCTACTTCCCGACTAAGAAACTTTTTCTCTAGGAAAACCCCGTTCCGAGCAACAAACACTTTGTTCTCTTCTCGGTAGTAGAAGTTGTATCCCAAGGTTTCCCTCGCATATCCCACGAATATGCATTTATCCGATTTGGGTGTAAACTTGTCCGACATGAGTCATTTGACAAATGCTTCACAACCCCAAATCTTTAGAAAAGACAAACTAGGACTCTTCCCAGTCCACATCTCATGTGGTGTCTTATCTACGGACTTTGATGGTACCCTATTAAGTGTGAAAGCTGCAGTTTCTAGAGCGTATCCCTGATGTCTACTATGCAACTTTATTCTTGTAGACTTTGTTGGGCCTCCAAGCGCAGAGTTTTGTAGGACAGTAGCAATTTTCCCTCAAGTGGATGACCTAAGGTTTATCAATCCGTGGGAGGCGTAGGATGAAGATGGTCTCTCTCAAACAACCCTGCAACCAAATAACAAAGAGTCTCTTGTGTCCCCAACACACCCAATACAATGGTAAATTGTATAGGTGCACTAGTTCGGCGAAGAGATGGTGATACAAGTGTAATATGGATGGTAGATATAGTTTTTGTAATCTGAAAATATAAAAACAGCAAGGTAACTAATGATAAAAGTGAGCACAAACGGTATTGCAATGCTTAGAAACAAGGCCTAGGGTTCATACTTTCACTAGTGCAAGTTCTCTCAACAACACTGACATAGTTGAATCATGTGTAAATCCCTCACGTGCGACAAAGAGTTCGCTCCAAAGTCACAAATAGCGGAGAACAAACAAAGAAATTATTGTAGGGTACGAAACCACCTCAAAGTTATCTTTTCCGATCAATCGTATGAGCTATCCCTATAAGTGTCACGAACATCCCTAGAGTTCGTACTAAAATAACACCTTAAGATACACATCAACCAAAACCCTAATGTCACCTAGATACTCCAATGTCACCACGAGTACCCATGGGCTTGATTATACGATATGCATCACACAATTTCAGATTCATCATGTTCAATCCAACACAAAGAACTTCAAAGAGTGCCTCAAAGTTTCTACCGGAGAGTCAAGACGAAAACATGTGCCAACCCCTATGCATCGATTCCCAAGGTCACGGAACCCGCAAGTTGATCACCAAAACATACATCAAGTGGATCAATAGAACATCCCATTGTCACCACGGATATCCCATCGCAAGACATACATCAAGTGTTCTCAAATCCTTAAAGACTCAATCCGATAAGAAAACTTCAAAGGGAAAACTCAATTCATCACAAGAAGATAGAGAGGGGAAAACTCCATATGATTCATCTATATTAATAAAGCTCGCGGTACATCAAGACCGTGTCATCTCAAGAACACGAGAGAGAGAGATCAAACACATAGCTACTGGTACATACCCTCAGCCCCGAGGGTGAGCTACTCCCTCCTCGTCATGGAGACCGCCGGGATGATGAAGATGGCCTCCGGTGATGGTTTCCCCCTCCGACAGGGTGCCAGAACGGGCTCCTGATTGGTTTTTCGTGGCTACAGAGGCTTGCGGCGGCGGAACTCCCGATCTAGGTTTCTTTCTGGGGGTTTTGGTATTTATAGGATTACTTGGCGTTGGAATCAAGTCAGAGGGACTCCCGAGGGGCCCACAAGCCAGGGGGTCGCGCCCTAGGGGGGCGCCCCCTAGGCTTGTGGCTGCCTCGGGACTCCTCTCCGGTATCTTTTTGCTCCAGTATTTTTTTTATTTTCCAAAAATATTCTCCGTAAATTTTCAGCCCATTCCGAGAACTTTTATTTCTGCACAAAAAACGACACCATGGTAGTTCTGCTGAAAACAACGTCAGTCCGGGTTAGTTCTAATAAAATCATACCAAAATCATATAAAGTTATTGTAAACATGGCATGAATACTTCATAAATTATAGATACATTGGAGACGTATCAGCATCCCCAAGCTTAATTCCTGCTCGTCCTCGAGTAGGTAAATAATAAAAGAAATAATTTATGAAGTGTGAATGCTAGCAAGTGCACAAATTTGATCAATGATAATTCCAATCACTTTTTCTAGCATCAATATAAACCATAAACAGTAGCTCATCTCATAAAACTTGTCATGATCAAGTAACAAGCTATTCACATGTTAAAGTATAGACCAGAAAGTTTCTTGAAAACTAACAAACCATATTCCTAGTCATCGAACAATTGCAATTCATCTTATTTTCAGGAAGGATCTATGTAAGAGCTTTGATTTAGCAAATTCCACATACTCAACTATCATATAGTCTTCCATGATTATTGACACTCAAAGCTTATTTTTAGAACAAATAGCATCCATCGAACACAGAGAAAGATAGGGGCTTAATGTTTCGCCTCCCAACTTATTTATCATATAGATAATTGTTAACAATAATAATTCATGATAAAATATATTTGTGTGGATATATATGTCTAGATCATTCCCCAACACATGATGCTTGCCAAGAGAAAAAGGCGAAATATAGGGAGTGGTGAAGATCACCATGACTCTTGCATAAAGGTAAGTACTAGAAAGTAAAAGATAGGCCCTTCGCAGAGGGAAGCAGAGGTTGTCATGCGCTTTTTGTTTTTGGATGTGCAACCCTTAATGCAAAGGAACGCCACGTTGTATTTCCCTTTGTGATAGCAACCTTTATTATGCAGTCCGTCGCTTTTATTTCTTTACCATCACAAGTTCGTACAACGCTTATTTTCCCTTACAATAAAAGATCATACATATTTAGGAGCAATTTTTATTGCTTTTTGCACCGATGACAACTTACTTGAAGGATCTTAATCAATCCATAGGTAGGTATAGTGGACTCTCATGGCAAAACTGGTTTAAGGGTGTTTGGATGCACAAGTAGTATTTCTACTTGGTGCGGAAGTTTTGGCTAGTATGAGGTGGAAGCAAGCACCACATGTTGGAGGATCCATAACAATATAACTTCTATACAAATATACCCAAACATAACTCATTAAGTTGTCTTCCTTGTCCAATTTATACTAATTTGTGTAGGGAACGTTGCATGGGAAACAAAAATTTTCCTACGCACACACAAGATCTATCCATGGTGATGAGCATCTACGAGAGGGAGAGTGAATCTACATACCCTTGTAGATCGCTAAGCGGAAGCGTTAAGAAACGCGGTTGATGTAGTCGAACGTCTCCGCGATCCAAATCGCAAGTCGTCCCTCGATCCGATAACGAATTAGTGCCGAACGGACGGCACCTCCGCGTTCAACACACGTACGGCTTGATGACGCCTTCACCTCCTCGATCCAGCGAGCGATGGTGAAGTAGTAGATGAGTTCCGGCAGCACGACGGCGTGGTGATGGTGGTGAGGAACAATCTCTGCAGGGCTTCGCCAAGCACTACGGAGATTATGACGGGAGAACTAGAGGGTTAGGGTTGCCGACACACGGCTTGGGAAATCTTGATGTATCCCGTGTGCTAGCCCTGCCCCTCTATTTATATGTTGAGCCTTGGGGTCTAAACTTGGAGTAAAAGCCTCCTCCAGGTCGGTTTTGCCCGCACAAGGTCGGTTTGGCCCGCAGGGAAAGAGTCCAACTCGGATCCCTGTAGTACCGCTTCACGAGCGGTAGTACCGCTTGAGCGGTAGTACCGCTTCACACAAGCGGTAGTACCGCTTATGCGGTAGTACCTCTTCACACAAGCGGTAGTACCGCTTACGCGGCAGTACTGCCTTACCAGCGGTAGTACCGCTTAAGGCAGCAGCAAAACTTCCTTTTGCACTTTCCAATACCTCGTGGGCTTTACCCCTTTGGCTCATATAAAGTGTTGCTGCACCCGAACACTTCGGTAAACATCCGGAACTCCTTCTGGTGAATTCCGGAACCCTTCCGGAGATCAAAACACTATTATCACATATATCAATCTTTACCTCCGGACTCTTCCGGAGATCCTCGTCATGTCCGGGATCTTATCCGGGACTCCGAACAACCTTCGGTCACCAACAAAATAACTCAACTATACTAATCGTCACCAAACGTTAAGTGTGTAGACCCTGCGGGTTCGAGAACAATGTAGACATGACCGAGACACCTCTACGATCAATAACCAATAGCGGGACCTGGATGCCCATATTGGCTCCTACATATTCTACGAAGATCTTTTATCGGTCGAACCTCTATGTCAAGGATTCAGTTAATCCCGTATACTGTTCCCTTTGTTCTTCGGTATGTTACTTGCCCGAGATTCGATCGTCGGTATCTCTATACCTAGTTCAATCTCGTTACCGGCAAGTCTCTTTACTCGTTCCGTAATACAAGATCTCGTGGCTAACATTTTAGTCACATTGCTTGCAAGGCTCATTGTGATGTTGTATTACCGAGTGGGCCCTGAGATACCTCTCCGTCACACGGAGTAACAAATCCCATTCTTGATCCATGCCAACCCAACAGACATCCTCGGAGATACCTGTAGAGCACCTTTATAGTCACCCAGTTACGTTGCGACGTTTGATACACACAAGGTATTCCTCCGATGTCAGGGAGTTGCATGATCTCATGGTCATAGGAACAGATACTTGACATGCAGAAAACAATAGCAATAAACTGACACGATCATATGCTACGTTCGTAGTTTGGGTCTTGTCCATCACATCATTCTCCTAATGATGTGATCCCGTTATCAAATGACATCTCATGTCAATGGCTAGGAAACCTTAACCATCTTTGATCAACGAGCTAGTCAACTAGAGGCTTACTAGGGACACAGTGTTGTCTATGTACCCACACATGTATTTGAGTTTCCAATCAATACAATTATAGCATGGATAATAAACGATTATCATGAACAAGGAAATATAATAATAACCAATTTATTATTGCCTCTAGGGCATATTTCCAACAATTTGCTCGAGTTTGAAAATAATTAATGAGCTCACAATCATAGAAGATGTCCAAGATAGTATATTTATATGTGGAATCTCTCTTCCTTCATATTCTTTCATGAATTGTTCAAGTGACCAATGCGGTGTTTGCTAACTTTCAATAAATTTTACCACCTATACTTATTATGTGTGAAGTCATTACTCCCCATGGGATAAGTATATGAAGCATATTTAATTTCAGATTTATGATATTCAATTCATTCAACCATTTACTCATAGGATATAGGTGAAGCACGAGAGTGAATGACAAACTACTCCAAAAAGATATAAGTGAAGATCAATGAGTAGTCAACAATTAAATAACTATGTGAAGACTCTCTCATCTAAGAATTTCAGATATTTAAGTATTTTATTCAACAGCAAGCAAAAGAAAAATAGCACTCCAAGAATAGCACGCATCATGTGAACGAATAAAAATTTAGGCTCAACATAGGCTAACCGATAATTGTAGATGAAGAGAGGTGGGATGCGTAGCATCCCCAAGCTTAGATGCTTGAGACTTCTTAAAATATTTACTTGGGGTGCCTTGGGCATCCCCAAGCTTGAGCTTTTGTATCTCGTTCAATCCTCTCATATCATGGTTTCACCTATTCTCAAAAACTTCATCCACACCAAACTCGAAAAAAACTCGTGAGATAGGTTAGTACACATAAGAATAAATCAACACTTCATGTACTGCCAAGACAAGTTGCACAATAATTTTCAAACATAATCTACTGTTTACTATCGTTTACACAATTTATATCTACCAATATAGGCTATGGAAACTATAGGATAAGTAGATAACAAAACTATGACAGCAATCTGTCCAAACAGAACAGTCTGTAGCAATCTATTAAACCAGTGTACTTCTGTAACTCAAAAAATTATGAAAATTTAGGACATGCTATAAAATTTATATGACAACACTGTGTAAAAATTTCAGAAACTTTCCATGTTCCAGTAAAATATGAAAATTCAAACACTACAGCAAAAGTTTCTGTTCTTACACAGCACACATCAAAACATGCAATGCAAGCATCCTAAGGCAATTCTTGGAACTTTTTACTGAAAAACAAGATTATAAATAACACCTAACAGAGAACAAGAAAATAAAATGATGCTCCAAGCAAAACTCATATTATGTGACGAATAAAAATATAGCTCCAAGTAAGATATACCGATAGTGTTGAAGACGAAAGAGGGGATGCCTTCCGGGGCATCCCCAAGCTTAGGCGCTTGAGTTTCCTTGGATATTACATTGGGGGTGCCTTGGGAATCCCCAAGCTTAGGTTCTTGTCACTCCTTATTCTCTTCATATCGGTGTCTCACCCAAAACTTGAAAACTTCAATCACATAAAACTTAACGGAACTTGTGAGAATGGTTAGTATACTAAAGATAAGTCATTCACTTAGGTACTGACAAGACAAGATTCATAATTGTTCCCACATGATACCTACTGTATTCTATCATTCCCATAATTTATACCACTAAATATAAGCTATGAAAACACTAAAACAAGCAAACTATGCATGCAAAACAGAATCTGTCAAAAACAGAACAGCTGTGAAGATCTGTAGTGTAGCCATACTTCCCTGTCTCTGAAAATTCTGAAAAATTATGACAACCTTAAGAATTTGTATATCAAAACTTTGTAAAAATTTCAGATCATTATCACGCCCCAGTAAAAAATGAAAATTCCTGTACTGGAGTCAAAAGTTTCTGTTTTGGTTCAGCCTCAATTCTACTCATCTTGTGAGTCATCCCAAAGGCTTTACTTGGCACTTTATTAAACAAAAGCTATAAAACATGATTACTACAGTAGCTTAATCATGTGAACACTCAAAAACAGAAAGGAAAAGTGTTGGGTTGTCTCCCAACAAGCACTTTTCTTTAATGCCTTTTAGCTAGGCATGATGATTTCAATGATGCTCACATAGGAATAAGAATTGAAACATGCAAGAGAGCAACATGAAGCATATGACTAGCACATTTAAGCCTAACCCACTTCCTATGCATAGGGATTTTGTGACAAAACAATTTATGGGAGCAAGAATCAACTAGCATAGGAAGGCAAAACAAGCACAACTTTAAAACTTTGAACACATAGAGAGGAAACTTGGTATTATTGCAATTCCTACAAGCATATGTTCCTCTCTCATAAAAAAAATCAGTAGCATCATGAATGAATTCAACAATATAACTATCACATAAAGCATTATCTTCATGATCCACAAGCATAGAAATTTTTTTACTCTCCACATAAGCAATTTTCTTCTCATTCATAATAGTGGGAGCAAACTCAACAAAATAACTATCATGAGATACTTGATTGACATAACCACTTTGAATATTAAAATCATGATACAAGTTTCAATGTTACTATGACTCTTTATAGCATACATGTCATCATCATAATCATCATAGATAGTAGGCATGTCATTATCATAACAAATTTGCTCATCAAAACTTGGGGGACTAAAAATATCATCTTCATCAAACATAGCATCCCCAAGCTTGTGGGTTTGCATATCATTAGCATCATGGATATTCAGAGAATTCATACTAGCAATATTGCAATCATGCTCATCATTCAAGGAATTCTCATTAAGTATTTTCATAAATTCTTCCTCTACCAATTGAGCACAATTTTCCAAACCATCATTTTCACGAAAGACATTAAAAAGACGAACCAATTGATGCAACCTAAACTCCATTTTTTTGTAGTATTCTTTTATAAAACCAAACTAATGAAAAACAAGAAACTAAAAGATTTAATTGCAAGATCTAAAGATATACCTTCAAGCACTCACCTCCCCGGCAACGACGCCAGAAAAGAGCTTGATGTCTACTACGCAACTTTATTCTTGTAGACTTTGCTGGGCCTCCAAGCGCAGAGTTTTGTAGGACAGTAGCAATTTTCCCTCAAGTGGATGACCTAAGGTTTATCAATCTGTGGGAGGCGTAGGATGAAGATGGTCTCTCTCAAACAACCCTGCAACCAAATAACAAAGAGTCTCTTGTGTCCCCAACACACCCAATACAATGGTAAATTGTATAGGTGCACTAGTTCGGCGAAGAGATGGTGATACAAGTGTAATATGGATGGTAGATATAGTTTTTGTAATCTGAAAATATAAAAACAGCAAGGTAACTAATGATAAAAGTGAGCACAAATGGTATTGCAATGCTTAGAAACAAGGCCTAGGGTTCATACTTTCACTAGTGCAAGTTCTCTCAACAATACTGACATAGTTGAATCATGTGTAAATCCCTCACGTGCGACAAAGACTTCGCTCCAAAGTCACAAATAGCGGAGAACAAACAAAGAAATTATTGTAGGGTACGAAACCACCTCAAAGTTATCTTTTCCGATCAATCGTATGAGCTATCCCTATAAGTGTCACGAACAGCCCTAGAGTTCGTACTAAAATAACACCTTAAGATACACATCAACCAAAACCCTAATGTCACCTAGATACTCCAATGTCACCACGAGTACCCATGGGCTTGATTATACGATATGCATCACACAATTTCAGATTCATCATGTTCAATCCAACACAAAGAACTTCAAAGAGTGCCCCAAAGTTTCTACCGGAGAGTCAAGACGAAAACATGTGCCAATCCCTATGCATAGATTTCCAAGGTCACGGAACCCGCAAGTTGATCACCAAAACATACATCAAGTGGATCAATAGAACATCCCATTGTCACCACGGATATCCCATCGCAAGACATACATCAAGTGTTCTCAAATCCTTAAAGACTCAATCCGATAAGAAAACTTCAAAGGGAAAACTCAATTCATCACAAGAAGATAGAGAGGGGAAAACTCCATATGATTCATCTATATTAATAAAGCTCGCGGTACATCAAGATCTTGTCATCTCAAGAACACGAGAGAGAGAGATCAAACACATAACTACTGGTACATATCCTCAGCCCCGAGGGTGAACTACTCCCTCCTCGTCATGGAGACCGTCGGGATGATGAAGATGGCCTCCGGTGATGGTTTCCCCCTCCGGCAGGGTGCCGGAACGGGCTCCCGATTGGTTTTTCGTGGCTAAAGAGGCTTGCGGCGGCGGAACTCCCGATCTAGGTTTCTTTCTGGGGTTTTTGGTATTTATAGGAATACTTGGCGTTGGAATCAAGTCAGGGGGACTCCCGAGGGGCCCACAAGCCAGGGGGCGCGCCCTAGGGGGGGAGCGCGCCCCCTAGGCTTGTGGCTGCCTCGGGACTCCTCTCCGGTATCTTTTTGCTCCAGTATTTTTTTTATTTTCCAAAAATATTCTCCGTAAATTTTCAGCCCATTCCGAGAACTTTTATTTCTCCACAAAAAACGACACCATGGTAGTTCTGCTGAAAATAGCGTCAGTCCGGGTTAGTTCTAATAAAATCATACCAAAATCATATAAAATTATTGTAAACATGGCATGAATACTTCATAAATTATAGATACGTTGGAGACGTATCAATCCCCAGAATGACAAGGGTAAATCCAATTTGCTCATCATTGATCGGACCATGTCCAACAAGGTTCGATTTCTCCATTCTGAAACGCCATTTCTCTGCGGCGTACCCGGAGGTGTGAGCTGAGGTACTACACCTCGGCTTTTCAGAAATCCTAGCTCATGTATTCACCTCCACGATCTGATCGTAGAAGCTTTATTGTCTTGCCGAGTTGATTTTCAACCTCGTTTTGAAACTCTTTGAACTTTTCAAAAGTTTCCGACTTGTGCCTCATCAAATAGATATATCCATATCTACTCAAGTCGTCGGTAAAAGTCACGAAGTACTGATAGCCACCTCTGGCCGTTGTGCTCATTGGACCGCATACATCACTGTGTATAAGCTCCAACAGCTCGGACGCCCTTTCGCAACTCTTTGCAAAAGGAAACTTAGTCATCTTACCTAGCAAGCATGATTCGCATGTCTCGAACGACCCAAAGTCGGGCGAAGTTAGGAGTCCATCATCATGGAGCTTCTTCATGCATTTCAGACTAATGTGTCCAAGCCGGCAGTGCCAGAAGTATGTCGGATTTATCTCATTAGGCTTATGCCTCTTGACATTCATGTTATAGACCGGTTCTATTTCCAGATTTAAAATAAATAGCCCATCTACAATGGGTGCATAGCCGTGGAACATTCCATTCAAATAAAATGAACAACCATTGTCCTTTAAACTGAATTCATAACCCTGACTCATCAGGCATGAGGCAGAAATAATGTTTCGACTAAGTGCGGGAATGTAATAAAAATTATTCAATTCCAAAATAAATCCAGAAGGAAGCTTGAGCTGCATCGTGCTGACCTCCAACGCAGCAACTCTTGCTTTGTTGCCGACCCTGATGTCAGTCTCCCCTTGTGCTACACGCTTAGTTCTTATCAGCCCCTGCATCGAGTTGCAAATATGAACAACCGATCCGGTATCAAATACCCAAGAGCTGTTAGGTATGTCATCAAGGTAAATGTCTATAACATATGTAACAAGTGTACCTTTGCCGAAGAAGCATTTCCGGCCTTCTTGCCATGCTCAGCAAGCCACTTTCTACAGTTCCTCTTCCAGTGATCAGATTCCTTGCAATGAAAGCAAATGGTCTTTGAGTCTGGTCCCGGCTTCGGCGCAACGGCGGAGACAACCTTCTCCGTGCCCTTTGCCTTACCCTCATTCTTGGACCAACTCTTCTTGAACTTAGCCAAGTTCTGCACCATCAACACTTGATGCGTGCCTTTCTTAATATTTTGCTCTGCCACCTTGAGCATCCCATGCAATTCAGTGAGCTTCTTATCCATGCCGTGCATCTGATAGTTCGAGATGAACGTCCCATAGCTAGGTGGAAGAGAACTCAGAATTGCATCCGTGGGCAGCTCGTCCCCAAGTGGGAAGCCTAACTGATCCAAAGCTTGCACGTAACTGATCATCTTGATCACATGTGGGCTCAGTGGATCACCCTCTTTCAGCTTACAATCCGTCAAGGATAGCCAAATGTTGAACCTTTTGGTCCTAGCCTGCACCTGAAACATGCACTTGAGACTCTCGATCATATCGAAAGCCTGAATGTTTTCGAAATGCTGTTGCAAATCGGGTTCCATACAAGCCAGCATGAGGCAGCTGATCTCGTTTGTTCCATCAACGAGTTTCTGGTAGGCATTTTTGGTTGTGGCATTAGCATTATTGGCAGGTACCTTTGTAAGTGGATCCTCTAGAACATGTTCCTTTTTATCGTGCTTGAGAACAATTCTCAAATTTCTATACCAGGTGGTAAATTTTGTTCTATTCAGTTTATCCTTTTCTAGAATTGATTTCAATGCAAAGTTGGGTTGAGCAGGTGGTGCCATTGATCTACAAGAGAAAATATGCAATCACTAAGCAATGTGTTTATGGAAAGTAATTCAAGCCTTAAACATAACTACTCCCACTGAAGTCAGCATCCCTCCACAAACTCTCAGTGATTCAGGATTCGACTAGCGCAAGCGACTAGTGAGCTTTAGCATCACTGGTAGCCAAATTGCCTATTCAGTAAGCAACTCCTTGCTAATCGTATCTCTATACGACTCCTGTCGGTCGGGTTGGTATTTTATACCCCGGTTCCCAACCTTCTTTGCCACAAGGCCCAAACCCGTTTTGATAGCCTTGTCAAGTTAACCTGATGGAGTGCATATCCGTGTCCGACACGAACCCTCCAGTTCAAGGACACCTAGTGGCACCTCAATTTTATGAGCCCACCACTAGACGTACTTGACGTGCGAAGGTGCAACATCCGGAATGGCAATTTGGTTGATATTAACGAGGGATATTTCTACCATTTTAACATGCATAGAAACAAGAAGCAATATCAATCACATATAAACATAAATATGTGAAATAGTATGGCTCCTTCATGGACATCCTTCCAGGCCGGCTCCAACTCCGATGACCAAGTCGGAACTCCATCTTGTTTGTCACACCGGGACGCCAAAGCCTCAAACTTGATCTCTGTTCTCCAACTACTACAACTAGTAATGAATTTACAGAGAATCACAAGTCGACACGCATGTCATTATACAATATAATGACAGCAGTTTGGCTCCTGTCGGCTGACAATCATGACACACAGGTCATGTTAAATTACACACATGCATCACATACATATGAGCCATACTATTCACATCAAACTTGCATTTATGCCTAGAATCGCATTCTACCGGTTTGTGTGATCGTGTACGAAATACAAGACGCTACGCACACGGCGGGCGGCCTTCGAAGGGGCAGTGCCCGACATTTTTAGAAATCACAGGTCGAATCTATACTCCGACCACGCCGAATTTTCTGTTCTGACCGATCTTATCGATCATTGCGAACCCGATTCTGATTTATGTTTCACTGTTAACCCTGATGGCGGATACCGACCGGTAGGGGTAGGTTGTGTCACGACCTCGTCGATTCCGATTGACAGAAAACATAGCCTCGACGATCCCCATGTGCAGTTGATCTCATCAACCGCGCACATAGCCGATCTCATGAACGACAACAGATCTCATCTGCCGTCTCCACATATCAAATATGCATCCGATCTGAAACCAAAACCTATAGGAGAGGCACTGATACCACTGTTGGGTTCTACTGTAGGTGCATCGCATGCAAATTAAAATTTTCCTACGCGCAGAACAACCAAGAACATGCTACAGAGATGGATCACAGATCGTTACCACTAGACGCGCAGTGCCGTGCAGCGGAAGTAGAGTTGGGGTAGCGCGTCCACGAGGTACGTCTCCTCCTCGTCCGATCTCCCTCGAACAGCAGGTCCGATCTCCCTCGAACTGCCGGTCGCCGGATCCCACGTACAGGTTCGCCGGAGCGGCGCAAGCGCACCGCCTCTAATGGTATCCGCGCGTGCAGGAGGAACACCGTGCGGCGAACTACTAGGTCCGATCACACAGTTTGGCGACGAGTGGAGGTGGCTAGTTGCAACACATGCAAAGCCCTAATGACGGCGCCGAAGCGATCAACCAGATGGGTGTGCCGCACCTCAACTATATATAGGCATCCGACGCGGGCTCAACTCTTGGGCCTCGCACGGATCCTAAAGCCCGCGTGTTCCTTCCCTTAAGCGCGCGACCCCTTAGGTTCTCATTCACTTGGTCGCGAGTCAGATCACATCCGACTCGACTAGTCGGTAGCAGCCTCTAGCAAAGCGTGCCGACTCCAAGTGTCCGATGACGCTGGTTAGGGGAACCTGTACATCACACTTCTGTTCCCTTTGCCACACGATATATGTTGTCGTGCTCAAGGCGACATGGTCATCCTTGTTGCAGCACGACCTCTTTCTCGTTTTGGTGAATCCGACCAACACTTCGGATTATCTCATAATCCTTATCGCATGTCCATGCTTATCCAGGTCGGATCACCCGAGGGGCCCAGAGTATATCTCTCCTGATCGGAGGGGCAAATCCCATCTTGCTCAACCATGTCTCGCGGCATGGGTCAGGACAAGCCCGAAACCCACCTTTATAACTACCTAGTTACGGAGTAGCGTTTGGTCGGCCCAAAGCAGGTCTATCACCATCTCGAGTGCATGCATCAGCTGAGGTCTTAGGACATAGAACGTATGTTGTACTAGAGACTTACAGATGACCTATCGCCGCGTCTCATAGTCGGGTCTGTCCAACTCAGACCTTATCTCAACTCGGATCCGACTACGTCGAATCCGACCAGATCTTTCTGAGTCCATATTATCCGGCTAGCATCCAATGCTGCATGGTCAGTTAGACCGGACCATCCACCTTGTCATATGCTAGTCTAACTGGCTGTGCGTCCACACAACCCTTTCGACTAGGGACCATTTAGGACAGTCAGCATACAATGCATAGTCTCACAAACAAGTCACGTGCTTGTTAGTACACATCATTGATAATGTCCAAGGACTATCTTTATTCATAAACACATAGGAAATATCATCATACATGATTTCCTCTAGGGTATATCTCCAACACCTCCTCATTCCTAGCGCCGCCGCCACCTCTCTTCCCTACCCCTCGTTCTTCCTAGTAAGTTTCAGAGTGTGAGACAGCGCAGCGCCGCCCATCATCGACGTCGTACTCGCCTCCTGCCGGCTTCCACCGCCCCTTCGTCAAGTCTTCCAAGACCCCGGTGCAACCCTCGACCGATTCCCGGAGTTAGAAGGAGGGGATCGCCTCCACGTCGTCGACCTCTCCTTTGTCTTCTTCGCAGACCGAGAGCCCCGTCTACATCGACTCCACTGCTTCCCCGACCGCTCTGACATCGAATTCGAGCCCCTCGTGAGCTTCTCTCGCTCCCTTCTGAATCCATACATGTAGGCGCCGCTTTGGTCGAGTTTGTGCATGGCCACCATGAACGAGCTTGTGGAGCTCCTGTTGCTCCCGCGTCATCTCTGCATCCATGCCGCCCCTAGCTGCCACACTCCATCACACACGCGCTGCTGCACCCCGCGCTAGAACACCCTCGCGCGCCTCCAAGACCCCCAGGCAAGCCACGGTTTGCCTCCGGTGAGCTCCGTCGCGAGCACACAAGCCATGCCTTTAGCTGTTTTGTTAGATTCGTCAATCGGAATGCGTCATGTTTCATGACCCTACAATTTGTGCATGTACCTAGCTGTATCCAGAGTGGCGGTGCTGCTGCAAGCCCGCTCAGGGAATCTGGGTTTTGATTCCCAGTCAGCACCTTTTGTTTTTGCTGCTTCCTTTTTATTGTTGTTTTGTTTTTATTCTTGCATGCTCACATATCCAGCCACACGCGCCCCGTTTTTTCTATTTGCTGCTTCTCTGTTTAGCAAGCTGTCCCTGTTCTGCATTTTATTCAGTAAGCGCTAAGATATAGTTATCTTCGGAAAATTCGATTTTGGATCACGAACTGGTATACATCATAGTGGTTGGCTCTCTCAAATGCAACAAGGAGGTGTTGTGTTTGATACCTAGCCAACCTTGTTTTCTATTTTTTTGTTCTGTTAACACGCTAGGGACCTTCTGTTCTGTTGTTTCTGTTCAGGTTCACACGAGCTATTGATTCAGGTAGCTCTAACCTACCTTCTATACAGGAATTGTGTCATGTCCTACTGGTTGGCACATCAATTGTTCCCATGACCACACAACCTATTTTTCTTCCCTCGTTTCTTTTGCATATCAGGGTCCAGCCCCACCACTTAGAATTCTGCTAAGTCCTCTCTATTTGTCTGTTAACAGTGTTTAGCATATTTCTACATTGCATAACTTTTATTCTAGACATCATGTGGAATTGTTGTTTATACGAATTATGACTACATCTTATGAGCTATCTGTTCATGCCATTTTCATCCATGATATAATCTGTCAGCATGTTGTTACCTCTGTTTGAAAAGAGCATCAGGATATAAATGACCAAACCTATTAAAATGTTGCAACTTTGATCATGCATAGTTTTTGTTACATGCTGATACTTGTGATCTGCGTTTGGTTTTTTGTGAAGAGAAACGGGTAATTGCAGCACAAAGTGGGTAAGTATTTCCCTCAGTTATGAAACCAAGGTTTATCGAACCAACAGGAATATCAATCCTCAACCGTCTTCAGCGGCTGCACGCAAATGAACAAACAACTTGCACGCAACGCGGGCAAGAGGGTTGTCAATCCCCTTGATCTCGTTATTTGCAAGCAAATGAGTTCTGTAGATAATTGTTGATAAATATAAATTGCAAAATAAAATAAAAGATAAATAAAGGCAGCAAGGTAATTATAGCGTTTGTAAATATATAAGTAAATAGACCCGGGGGCCATAGTTTTCCCGAGCGGCATCTCTTATGTAGGCATCATACGGTGGGTAACAAATTACTGTTGGGCAATTGATAGAAAAGCAGATAGTTATGCGATTTTCACGGCAAAGATCATGTGTATATAGGCATCATGTCCATAAACAAATAGGCCGACTCCTGCCTGCACCTATTACTATTACTCCACTCATCGACCGCTATCCAGCATGCATCTAGAGTATTAAGTAAATTAGAGTAATGCATGGAGAGCGATACCATGATGTAGACAAAGTAAACTCAAGCAATATGAATAAACGCCATCGTGTTATCCTTAGTAGCAACAACACAAAGACGCATCTTGTCCCCTACTTTGTCACTTGGATATAGAAACTCGTCAGGTTAAACCTACCACAACGCACCACTCCCACCGATGAAATATCAATCTACTTGGCCAAAGCATATCAATAGATCGGAGATCATTACGAAGCTATAATGATCATGCAATTAAGAGACAATATATATCATAGGTATCTCAAATACTTTTCATGAATAATCTGAACATAAACCCACAATTCATCGGATCCCAACAAACACACCGCACAATAGGATTACATCGGATAGATCAAAGTGAAGATGCGATGATCATTGTATTGAAGATCAAGAGATAGAGAGATTGCCATCTAGGTACTAGTTATGGACCCGTAGGTCTGTGGTGAACTACTCACACATCATCATGAGGGCAGCAAGGTTGATGAAGAGGCCCTTCGTGATCATCCCCCCTCCGGCAGGGTGCCGGAACGGAGCTCCAGATGGCCTCGCAACGGAACAGAGACTTGCGGCGGCGGAAAAAGGGTTTCGGGACTGCCTCTAGGGTTTTTGCAATATTAGAGAATTTATAGGCCAAAGAGGGATGTCGGGAGAGCCACGAGGGGGCCACCACATATCAGGGCGCCCCCCTAGGGCGCTCCCTAATGTGTGGTGGGCCCTTGTGCGCCTCCCGACCTCCTTCCGAAGCTTCCAGGCCTTCTTTTGGTCCAAAACAAATCATCTAAAAGTTTCGTGGCAATTGGACTTCGTTTCGTATTGTAAACCTGAAAAGGCAAAAACATGCAGAAAACAACAACTGACACTAGGCGCTGGGTCAATAGGTTAGTGCTCAAAAATATTATAAATTGGTAAATAAAGACCTAAAAAGTATCCTAGAATGATAATATATCAGCATGGAACAATAAAAATTTATAGATACGTTGGAGACGTATGAAGCATCCCCAAGCTTAATTCCTGCTCGTCCTCGAGTAGGTAAATGATAAAAACAGAATTTTTGATGTGACATGCTATCCATTATGTAATCTTATGCATGTATTCTCATTGAGAAAAGATGAATCAATAAATATTAACATAGCAATAATTAAAATGTAAGAAACAGAATCATCAATCCGTAAAAGTATATGATCCTTAAGGAATGTTTACCCCCCATTCATCTTATTATATTAGCAAGGCATGGCTCCATCTTCACCGCATTAATACAAATGTCAAGCACCACGGTGTCCAAGTCGGGCAATTAGATCGTACTTTTTCAATATGCATCAAATTTTTATTCTTCACACAATACATGAGCGTGAGCCATTGGACATAGAATTTAAGTGGAATAGAGTAAGGTGGTAGATATCAGAGGGGTAAAAAGTGGAGAAGATAGTCTCACATCAACTAGGCGTACCAACGGGCTATGGAGATGCTCATCGATAGATGTCAATGCAAGGAGTAGGGATTGCCATGCAAACGATGCACTAGAGCTATAAGTGTATGAAAGCTCAAATGAAGCTAAGTGGGGTGTGCATCCAACTTGCTTGCTCATGAAGACCTTGGGCATTTGAGGAAGCCCGTCATAGGAATATACAAGCCAAGTTTGTAAAATGAATAAGTGATTCCCACTAGGGTATGAAAATGATATATCATGAGACTCTCTACATGAGGAGCATAGTGCCACTTTGAGGCACAAGTGTGGTAAAAGATAGTAGCAAAGTCCCTTCTCTCATTTTCTCTCATTTTTTTGAATGGATGGTGGGCTCATTTGGCCTCCCCCATCTTTATTTTTTTTCGTCCGAAGTCTCATCTCGACTTGTGGGAGAATCACCGTCTCCATTATTCTTTCCTCACTGGGACAATGCACTAATAATGATGATCATCACACTTTTATTTACTTACAACTCGATATGGAGAACTGATATGAAGATATGACTCTGTATGAATGCCTCTGGCAGTGTACCAGGATGTGCAATGATCCAGCATGACATGTATCAAAAATACGATGAACGGTGGCTTTGCACAAATACTATGTCAGCTCTATATGATCATGCAAAGCAATATGATGATGAACGAACTAGTCATGTGAAATGACGATGGAATTTGCATGGCAATATATCTCGGAATGGCTATGGAAATGCCATGATAGGTAGGTATGGTGGTTGTTTTGAGGAAGATATGATGAGGCTTATGTGCAATAGAGCGTATCATGTCACGGGGTTTGGATGCACCGGCGAAAGTTGCACCGATCCTCGAGGTGAGAATGGGCTATGCACGGTACCGAAGAGGCTAGAAAAACATGAGAAGGTGAGCTTGCGTATGTCCTTTGTTTCATATTAGTCATAAATAACTCATATACTTATTGCAAAGTTTTATTAGTTTATCATAAATCAAAGTACTACTCGCATGCCCATAGGGAAGAGGTTGGTAGGAGTTAACCATCGCGCGCTTCCGACCCGAAACAACACTAGGATTTCAACGAGGAATAGAAATGCTCACACATCATCACCATTACTCTTTAATTTTTAGATGAACAAAAAGGCCAACCTCTCTTAATATTGACACTTCTACGGTTTAACAATTATGAACTCACACCTATTTCATATTACCATATCAATATCATTGACCCACAATTTCTCTATATGTGCTACATGATGGTTTTGATTATCACTCATTGAATACCTAATATTTTTGGACTAGTCTTATGACCCATGCAAATTACCATCACTATTTATTAACTCTCAAACAAATATAAGTGAAGAACAAGAGTGAAATCATTTCTATAAAATCTACACGCCACCGTGCTCAAAAAGATATAAGTGAAGTACTAGAGCAACTACTAACCTCAAAAGATATAAGTGAAGCACATAGAGTATTCTAACAAATTATGATGAAGGTGTGTCTCTCTTAAATAGGTGTGTCCAGCAAACAATGATTGTGGCAAACTGAAAGTAAAAGCAAACAAAAGCAAACGACGCTCCAAGCAAAACTCATATCATGTGACGAATAAAAATATAGCTTCAAGTGACATACCGATGGATTGAGACGAAAGAGGGGATGCCTTTCGGGGCATCCCCAAGCTTAGATGCTTGGGTCTCCTTTAAAATATTACCTTGGGTGCCTTGGGCATACCCAAGCTTATGCTCTTGCTACTCCTTATTCCTTTGTCCATCATGATAACACCCAAAACTTGAAAACTTCAATCACACAAAACTCAACAAAACTTCGTGAGATCCGCTAGTATAAGAAACATATTGCATACTTTAGGTACTGTTATAAATTGATTCCAATTTCATAAATGCATAATAGGTACTGTATTCTAACTTATCCATGGCTTATTCCCCCCGATAGAATCCATAGCATAATCAAAACAAGCAACTATGCAACCAAAAGCAGAATCGGTCTAAAACAGAACAGCCTGTAGAAATCTGTAGAGAACCTATACATATGTAACTCTAAATATTCTGAAAATTTAGGAAACTCGGAAATTTGTGTAGAAACACTGTGTAAAAATTTCAGATCCTTGCCACTCTCGAGTAAAAAATGAAAATTCCTGTACTGGAGTCAAAAGTTTCTGTTTTGTTTCAGCATCGATTCTACTCATCTTGTGAGTCATCCCAAAGGCTTTACTTGGCACAAACACTAATTTAAACATAAAAACATAATCATTACAAAGGCAACAATCATGTTATTAAAAATAAACATAAAGTTTCAAGCAAAAATTTAAAGATAACTATTGGGTTGCCTCCCAACAAGCGATATTGTTTTATGCCCCTAGCCAGGCATAATGCATTGTTTCAAGTATTGACATCTTTGACACTCCACCCATAATTAGCTCTCATGATTGATTCATAATGTGGTTTAATTATATTTCTAGGGAAGTGTTCCATCCCTTTCTTTAATGGGAATTGGAACATTATGTTTCCCTCTTTCATGTCAATGATTGCACCTATGGTTCGTAAGAAAGGTCTTCCAAGTATTATGGGACAAGAAAGATTGCAATCAATATCAAGTACAATTAAATCTATAGGCACATAATTTTTATTTTCAATAATAATCACATCATTAATTCTACCTAAAGGTTTCTTAATAATAGAATCCGCAAGATGCAAGTTGAGGGAACAATCTTCAATATTAGCGAGACCAAGCATGTCACAAGGAGTTTTAGGAATAGTTGAAACACTAGCACCAAGGTCACACAAGGCATTGCATTCATATTTATTTATCTTAATATTGATAGTAGGTTCCCACTCATCATACATATTTCTAGGAATAGAAACTTCAAGCTCAAGTTTCTCATCATAAGCTTTTATCATAGCTTCTACTATATGTTCGGTAAAAGCTTTGTTTTGTTCATAAGCATTGGGTGAGCTAATAATGGATTGCAACAAGGAAATAATTTCTACTAAAGAGCAATTATCATAATTAAAGTCCTTGTAATCCAAAATAGTGGGCACATCACTAGTTAAAGTTTTGACCTCTCCAAACCCACGTTTTTCAGTTTTAGCATCAAAATCATCACCCTCCAAGCAAACGGGACGCTTCTCAACTAGATTTGACTCATCTCCAGTCCCGTTATCATTTATATTAAGAGAGGTAAATAAAGATTCAATAGGAGAAATACCAATAATTTTAAGATCTTCATCATGATTCCGGTAAAAACTGGGTGGAAGAGCTTTTTCTAAGAATTCCCGTTTAGCTCTCAACTTAGCGGTCCTCTCCTTACTTTCATTAATAGATATTTGGATTGATTTAATAGCCTCATTAAAATCATGCTTGCGTGGCAAAGCTTTACTTTTAAGAGTTTCCACATCAAGAGCAATTCTATCCATGTTTTTGGCCAAAGTGTCAACTACATGCATTTTTCCTTCTACCATAGTGTTGAAAACCTTTTGAGAATTAATAAATTATTTAATTGTGTTCTCAAGATTATAGGGAATTCTATTAGAATTTTTAGAAGAATTTCCATAAGAATTTCCATAGTTGTTAGAGGAGTTACCGGGATATGGTCTAGAATTGAAGTTTCCTCTAGAAGCATTGTTATTGAAATTATTTTGCGAGACAAAGTTCACATCAATAGCATCATCATTTTGCTCAATCAAAGTAGACAAGGGCATATCATTGGGATCAACATGAGAATTTTTACTAGCAACCATATTCATAAGAGCATCCACTTTTTCAACAGAATTTACCTTCTTACCGATTGGAGCCTTTTTGGTATGCCATTGAGAATAATTTGTCATGATGTTGTCCAGAAGTTTTGTGGCCTCTCCTAAGGTCACATCCATAAAGGTACCACCTGCAACAGAATCTAGAAGATTTCTATACACAAAGTTTAGTCCAGCACAGAAGTTTTGGATAATCATCCACATATTTAAACCGTGAGTTGGACAATTTCTTATCATTAATTTCATTCTCTCTCAAGTTTGTGCAACATGCTCTTGATCTTGTTGTTTAAAATTCATTATTTGATTTCTAAGGGAGATGATCTTAGCAGGAGGAAAATACTTGGCAATAAAAGCATCTTTACACTTATCCCATGTTCCAATACTATTACGAGGTAAAGATGAAAACCAAGCCTTAGCTTTATATCTTAGTGAAAAGGAAATAATTTTAATTTCACAATATCATTATCCATATACTTCTTCTTTTGCATGTCACATAATTCAACAAAGGTATTAAGATGTGACGCGGGATCCACATTAGGACTTCCCAAAAATTGGTCTTTCATGACAAGATTTAGCAACGCAACATTAATATCAAAAGCCTCCGCACTAGTGGCGGGTGGTATAGGTGTACTAATAAAATCATTATTATTAGTATTTGAGAAGTCACACAACTTAGTAGTATCTTGAGACATGGTAACCGAACAAGCAAAGCAACAAGCAAGACAAGTAAACTAGCAAACGAAGAAGTAAACTAGTAACAAGCAAAGATAGATGTTTTTGTATTTTTGATTTTTATGAGACAAGCTAAATATAACAGCAAATAAAAAGATAAACAAGTGAATGAAATTTTCTGTGAAGTTACTTGATAGTTGATGATGATATTCCCCGGCAACGGCGCCAGAAATCCTTCCTGATACTTGTGATCTGCATTGGGTTTTCCGTGAAGAGGAACGGGTAATTGCAGCACACAGTGGGTAAGTATTTCCCTCAGTTATGAAACCAAGGTTTATCGAACCAATAGGAATATCAATCCTCAACCGTCTTCAGCGGCTGCACACAAATGAACAAACAACTTGCACCCAACGCGGGAAAGTGGGTTGTCAATCCCCTTGATCTCGTTATTTGCAAGCAAATGAGTTGTGTAAATAATTGTTGATAAATATAAATTGCAAAATAAAGTAAAGATAAATAAAGGTAGCACGGTAATTGTAGCATTTGTAAATATATAAGTGAATAGACCCGGGGGGCCATAGTTTTCCCTAGCGGCATCTCTCATGTAGGCAGCATACGGTGAGTAACAAATTACTGTTGGGCAATTGATAGAAAAGCGGATAGTTATGCGATTTTTATGGCAATGATCATGTGTATACAGGCATCATGTCCATAAACAAATAGGCTGACTCCTGCCTGCACCTATTCCTATTACTCCACTCATCGACCGCTATCCAGCATGCATCTAGAGTATTAAGTAAAACAACGTAATGCATGGAGAACGATGACATGATGTAGACAAAGTAAACTCAAGCAATATGAATAAACCTCATCGTGTTATCCTTAGTAGCAACAACACAAAGACGCATCTTGTCCCCTACTTTGTCACTCGGATATAGGAACTCGTCAGGTTGAACCTACCACAACGCACCACTCCCACCGATGAAATATCAATCTACTTGGCCAAAGCACATCAATAGATCGGAGAGCATTACAAAGCTATAATGATCATGCAATTAAGAGACAATATATATCAGAGGTATCTCAAATAATTTTCATGAATAATCTGAACATAAACGCACAATTCATCGGATCCCAACAAACACACCGCACAATAGGATTACATCGAATAGATCAAAGCGAAGATGCAATGATCATTGTATTGAAGATCAATAGATAGAGAGATCGTCATCTAGGTACTAGCTATGGACCCGTAGGTCTATGGTGAACTACTCACACATCATCATGAGGGAAGCAAAGTTGATGAAGAGGCCCTCCGTGATTGATCCCTCGTCCGACAGGGTGCCGGAACGGAGCTCCAGATGGCCTCACGACGGAACAGAGACTTGCGGCGGCGGAAAAAAGGTTTCAGGACTGCCTCGAGGGATTTTGCAATATTAGAGAATTTATAGGCCAGAGAGGGACATCGGGAGAGCCACAAGGGGGCCACCACATATCAGGCACCCCCTAGGGCGCACCCTGATGTGTGGTGGGGCCCTCGTGCGCCTCCCGACCTCCTTCCGAAGCTTCCAAGCCTTCTTTTGGTCCAGAAAAAATAATTAAAAAGTTTCATGGCAATTGGACTTCGTTTGGTACTGTAAACCTAAAAAGGCAAAAACATGCAGAAAACAGCAACTGGCACTGGGCACTGGATCAATAGGTTAGTGCTAAAAAATATTATAAATTGGTAAATAAAGACCCAAAAAGTATCCTAGTATGATAATATATCAGCATGGAACAATAAAAAATTATAGATACGTTGGAGACGTATCACATGCCTCCATTGCAAATGCTTTATTTATGAAACTTGACTAAAATGTTGTGTAGATTCATAATATGGCAGCCTCACACCTGCTGAGGATGTTTAAATTGTTGATGGATAAAATAGCCTTAATGCCATGTTTAAAACGGTTTATTCCATAACTAAATAGTCGTAGCTTCCAATTAAATGAACTACATATGTAAATTGCTTAGAAAAATGTGTAGAATAACATGGCATTTCTTTTGCTGTTTAACAACTCTAAAATTGTGTTCTAGGCAGAACCATACCAAATTCAGAGTTTACATGTGGGGTCGCTTTGGAAATGCTATATGTTGTTCTGGTCTCGTTTAAAATGCCTAGATGATATAGTTGTTTTTGCTTCACCTCTTGCCATGATAAAGAACATTTAAACTTGCCATGTAAATAAAGCAAGAGTGAACAAAATAATTCTAATGTGGAGTTTCGTCAATATGCAACCCGTTCATATTGAACTTCACTCAATGTGTAGTATTTGTTTGTTGTGCTTGCCGTGCCGTGCATATTTAAACATCATGCATCATACTTGATTGAGCATCATACCTTGCTCGTGTGTTTATTGGGTGTTACTCTTTCTTGTGTGTAGACCCGAGTGACGAGACTGAATTCGAGGATCCTGGCGAGAACACCTACGAGGACCCAACTCTTTATCCCTTTGAAGACCCTTGATGCAGATGATCGTTACCCGGATCCCGATACTATTTTTGCTATGCTAGTTGTCACACTTCTACTGTTATGTCTCATTTCCTACCACTTGAATGTCAAGCCTCCCACATTGCCATGAAAGCATCTAACCCCCACTACCTAGCACACCACTGATTGGCTAAGTTACCGCTTGCTCAGCCCCTTCTTATAGCGTTGCTAGTTGCAGGTGCAGGTTGTTTCCATGTGGCAACATGGATATCTTGGGATATCACCTTAATTATTGCTATTTAATTTAAAGCACATATATACCTAGTGAAGGTGGAAGGCTTGGCCTTTTGCTCGGTGATTTGTTCCACTTTTGTCGCCCTAGTTTCCGATTACCGGTGTTATGTTCCATATCGAGCGCTCCTAACATGCTTGGGGTTGTTATGGGGACCCCCTTGATTATTCGTTTTTGGATAAAACTCTTCTGGCAAGACCCAACTTTGGCACTATATTTGCTTAACAACCTAATAAAAATGCATATGGCTTAGCTACCCCGTGGATTAATCAACAACCCGGGCCAGTGCTCCTCATGAGTGTTGGTCCAAAATGGCAGTAGTCGGGGCCACCAACGGGTGTGCCAGCTGGAAACTTAGCCAATCCGGTCGTGTCCTGAGAATGAGATACGCGGCTCCTATCGGGTTCATCGACACGTCGGGCGGTCTTGCTGGATTTGTTTTACCTTTCTCGAATGTCTTGTGCGCGGGATTCCAAGGATACCTTGGGCTATCTCGAGGTTGAGGTTTTCCATGCAGCTTGTGGCTAGTTTGTGATGGATGAGTTGGAGCACCCCTGCAGGGTTAAATCTTCTGGAAATCTGTGCCCATGGTTATGTGGCAACTTGGAAATTGTTTAACATCCGGTTATAGTAAACTTGAAGTAAACTCAAATAAAATACACCAACCGTGTGCGTAACCATGACCGTCTCTTTTCGAGGGAATCGGGAAGAGAACACAGTGGGGTTATGTTTGACTCGTAGGTAGGTGTTCAGGATCACTTATTAATCATAACTAGTGCTCGTCCAAAATGTGTAGTTTCTCATCTTACTCTTGTACTCGTAAGTTAGTGATAACCCACAAGTATAGGGGATCGCGACAGTCTTCACGGGTAGTATTTCACCCTAATTTATTGGTTCGACACAAGGGGAGCCAAAGAATATTTATTGGCCTTGACAGTTGAGTTGTCAATTCAACCGCACCTGGGATATCTCTGTGCATCAAAGGTTTATTAGCATGGCAAAATAGTAGTAGCAAAAGTAACACTAGTAGTGACAGCAGCAATTTTCTAGCAGTTGTGACAGTAGCAGTAGCAATAGTAACTTAGCAAGATTTAGTATATGTAAAGCGTAGGCACTTGGATCGGTGATGGATAATGATTTAGATGACATTGATCATATAATAGTTACACACTAGGGCGACACGGAACTAGCTCCAATTCATCAATGTAATGTAGGCATGTATTCCGTATATAATCATACGTGCTTGTGATAAGAACTTGCATGACATCTTTTGTCTTACCCTCCCGTGGCAGCGGGGTCCTATTGGAAACTAAGGGATATTAAGGCCTCCTTTTAAAAGAGAACCGGAACAAAGCAATAACACATGGTGAATACATGAACTCCTCAAACTACGACAATCACCGGAAAGAATCCCAATTATTATCACCTTGGGGTATGCGGATCGAGACACATAATAGGTGCATACAACTTGCAAGATAGGATCCAAATCACTCTTATATTCATGAAAACATAATAGGTTCAGATCTGAAATCATGGCACTCGGGCCCTAGTGACAAGCATTAAGCATAGCAAAGTCATAACAACATCAATCTCAGAACATAGTGGATACTAGGGATCAAACCCCATCAAACTTAACTCGATTACATGATCAATCTCATTCAATCCCACCACCATCCAGCAAGCCTACAAAGGAATTACTCACTCCCGGTGGTGAGCATCATGGCGGTGTTGATGGAGAAGGGTTGGTGATGACAATGTCGACGGTTTCCCCTCTCCGGGCCCCAAACGGACTCCAGATCAGCCCTCCCGAGGAAGAACAAGAGGTGGCGGCGGCTCTGTCTCATGAAACGCGATGAAAACTTCTCTCTGATTTTTTTCTCCGAAGATGTGATTTTATAGGACTGGAATTAGGGTCGGAGGAGCCACGAGGGCCCCACAAGCCATCAGGGCCGACCTAGCGGGGCGCCCTGATGTGTGGGTGTCCCCCTGGCACACGCCCTCCGGGAGGTCTTTGCTCCATAATTCATCATAATTCCCAAAATTAATTCACAAAAAGTTTCGTCCAATTTCGAGCACTTTTATTTCTGCACAAAAATAACACCAAGGTAGTTCTGCTGAAAACAGCGTCAGTCCGGGTTAGTTTCATTCAAATCATGCAAATTAGAGGTCAAAACCAGAGCAAAAGTGTTTGGAGAAGTAGATACGTTGGAGACGTATCAACTCCCCCAAGCTTAACTCGTTGTTTGTCCTCAAGCAATTCAGTTGACAAACTGAAAGTGATAAAGAAAACTTTTACAAACTCTTTTGTTCTCGTCGTTATACACATGCTTAGCCAGTGTTCAAGTTTTCAGCATAAATCATGAATAACCACATCCATGATAGCAATTACACATCATATCAACTCATGGTAATACATAACCAACTAGCAAGCAAATAATAAGATATCTCACATGCCAACAACTTATCAAAATGATCATGATATAATATGGTGACATGGTATTTCGCTAGCCCTTTCCGAGACTGCAAAACATAAATGTAGAGCACCTCTGAGGTTCAAGCAGCGACTAAACATTATAATTCAAAATAGAAAAGATCCAGTCATGCTCATATCCAATATTAACTAGACTCAATGCATAAGAATGACAATAGTGCTCTTTGGTCTCGTGCTTTTAGTAAGAGGATGATCACTCAACATGAAAGTAAATAGATAGGCCCTTCGCAGAGGGAAGCATTGATTTGCAGAGGTGCCAGAGCTGAGGTTTTAAAACAGAATCGGAATATGGTTTTTGAGTGGTGCACTTTTCCTGTCAACGGTATGATAAAGGTTTTCAATATCTTCCATGCTAAACTCATTATTGGCGGTTCCCAAACAAAATAGTAAAGTTTACTCCTATCCACCATCCATACACAAACCATGGCTGACCGAATCCATGGATGCCTGCCAACATATCAACTATCCCAAGGAGTTTTGTTGTAATTAGTTTTTGATTATACAGGACTGGGCATCCTTTTTACCAGCCTCTCTCGTGCAATGACGACGAATAGACGACTGTCCTGAGAATAACTTACTTAGCATGGAAAATACTGACCGCCTCGTCGCTCCATGAGCGAGATGCGTGCACAAAATAGATGTTTATTTGAATGTTTAGAGATGTCACATGAAAATTTACTTGGAACGGCAGGGTAATACCGCATATAGGTAGGTATGGTGGACTCATGTGGAATAACTTGGTTTAAAGGTTTTGGATGCACAAGCAGCATTCCCGCTTAGTACAGGCGAGGCTAGCAATAGGTTGGGAAGCGACCAGCTAGAGAGCGAAAATTGTCATGGGTACGCGTTATAAATGATTAATATTGGACATAGCATGAGTAGGATATGAACACTCTGAATTTAAACATCATGAAGGCTGCCTTGGTTTTGAATCAACTACATGTTTGCACATGGGCCAAGTCAAGCCGCTTGAATTTCCCACAGGGAAATACCATACTACCATACCACATCATAACCATTTTAATGCATGTTGATCTATAAGATAAATCATTATTCACTACTAGTTGTTTAAGCATGGCATGAAAAGCTATAATCTCTAATTGTCATCATGAACATGTTCACTCATAATATACTGAATCGAGATCGAACGAGCTAAACATATTTACAAAAAACGGAAAACAAGAAGAGTTCATACCAGCTTCCCTTGCCATGATCACTTCGTCAAATATCGTCATTATTGCCTTTCACTTGCATGACCGAATGATGTGATAATAATAATAGTGCAAGAATACCGTGGACTAAGCTGGAATCTGCAGGGCAATTTTGGACAAAGGAGAAGACAAGGTAATATTGACTCTCTGTTAGATCAACAATAAAGCATATAAGAGCCACTCAACATTCTCATCGTGGTCTTCTTCTTTCAAAGACTCAAAGAAAAGAAATTCAGAGAAACACACTGAAATATTTTGGAGTTTTAGTTTTTCTCAAGCAAGTTAATAAACTAAGGGAAAACAAGAACGAGAAAAATTATTTACACGGGAAAGCTCCCAACAAGCAAAGGAAATCTTTTTGGGTTTTCTTTTTAGTACTATGATAATTAAAACTGGAAAAGCAATCTAAAAGGAAGCGAGAAATATTTTTGGGTTTTTACAAAGTTTTTCAAACACAGAAGAAGAAAGCGGAAAAATAAAACTAACATGGATACACAATGAAAGAGGATGAACACTGACAATTTATATGAAGTGTGTGAACATGAATGTAATGTCAGTGAGAAATACATACTCCCCCAAGCTTAGGCGTTTGCCTAGCTTGGTGATCACCACTGATAATAGCCATCAGGTCCGGGAAAGTGTTTCTGCTGGGGCACCTGAGCATCCCATGCATGGGCCTCGACCTCCGCGGCAGCCATCTCATTCCGGTAAGCAGTTATATCTTCTGGCATTATTCTGTATCCGTGCCTGGCATGATAGTTAAACAAAGTGGGTGCAGGCAAAGGAATAATATCGCAATTTGTCTCGCTAAACACTAAGATGTAACGAATATGCTGCGGTGTTCGTGGTTCCTCACGAAATTGGTGTTCCACCATAGACTGGTGGTCAAGATAAATCTTAGGCAACAAATAATCAGTAGGGAGTATAGCCACATCAAAACGAGTTGCCAAGCGAGTGGCATAAATACCACCATGAATCTTGCCTTTATTTCGGTTAAGATTTAATTGACGCGCAACAATAGCTCCTAAGTTGTATGTGTTATCACCATAAAGTGCACGGCGTAGAATAGCAAGGGTAGGGGCACTGAGGCCACCACCCTATTCCATGGCAGTTATGCATTTTCCGATAAATAGAGAAAAATAGTGCACGGAAGGAAATTGCAAACTATTAGCTCTAGCGTGTGACACGCCCCTAGTTTCTCCCACAGTTAAGGTTTGGAGTAAATCCTCAAACTCCTCAGGTTTAGGTTCACGCTTTCCCCTGTCAGAAGGAAGAAAACATATTTTACATAATGTAGAGGCAATTCGTAGTTGGTGGCGTAAAGATCAAAACGTACTATGGGAGCACCGGGCGTATTTATGAAGAAAAAGTTTTGCACGAAGGAATTGGTAAGGAGATAGTACTGGTCACACTCACCTGCGAGGAAGTTGGTCAGCCCGACATTTGCAATAAATTGCGTGACTCTTCACAGAAACCCGCTTCGCTCATGAAGGGTGTATGTGGCCATTCGCATGGCCTAACCTTCGTGTTGCGAATAAGGTTGATATCTCGGTCCTGAGTTCTCCTAGCAACTCCCTTGGGGCTCCGGCGTGAAGAACATTTCCTCAAGAAATTCATTTTCCTAAGCACAAATTTCTGAAATTTTTGAGCCACAAATTCACGTCAATAAAACTTTGCAAGATTGATAGCAACTACTCATATGGATGCCTAGATGTCATATCAAGCATTCATACTACTTGGAACTCAAATAATTCAACATGCAAGATCATTTTCTGTAGCACCAAGTGCAGCACATTATGAAAAATATAAACCACTAAAACAAAAACTAATCGGAGGAGTGGAGGAGTCACATACCAAGGAACAATTCCTCAAAACAGTTTCGGAAACGGAGTTCCGAGCAAAGTGATTGAAAATTTCACTTTCTGGGTGAAGAACACGGGAGAGAGATGGATAGAGAAGTTTTGCTAGAGGTAGGAGGAAGTGTGGGATGAAGGGATAAGGTAGGGGGGCCCTGTGGGCCCCACAAGCCATCAAGGCGCGGCCTAGGGGGCGCCCTGATGTGTGGTGCCCCACAGGTGCAGTCTCCTGCTGTTATTTTTATGCCAATTTTTTTTATTTAATCCAGAAAAATTCATGTTAAAATTTGGTAGCAATCTGAGACTTTTTATTTTCTGACATTTTTCTATGCACGGGAAAAACAGAAAAACGGAAAACCATGCTAATTTATTTTATATAAACTGAAAATAACAGAGGATAAACTTTTGATACAAAGAGTTGTGAGTACTAAATTCATCAACCACATGCCTTCCGAAAAGGATCCATTAATGAGGTTGATCAAGTCTTATTAACAACCGCTTCCGGTTAACATGAAACCGAAGAATTTTCGTACGTCACGAGGTTATCTCAATGGGGATTTGCATCTCCCCAACAATAAGATTATAATATTTCTTCTTGACAGTATGTAGAGGAATTGCAAAGCTTCCAATGATAACCGTGGGAGTAGGCTCAATGACATTAATATTATTAACCAAAGTTTGCTTCTTCGGAAAATGCACGGTATGTTGCTTGCCATTGACGTGAAAGGTAACCTTGCTTTTATTGCAATCAATAACATCCCCTGCAGTATTTAAGAATGGTCTACCAAGGATGATTGACATATTGTCGTCCTCGGGCATATCAAGAATAACAAAGTCTGTCAAGATAGTAACATTTGCAACCACAACAGGAACGTCCTCGCAAATTCCAATAGGTAAAGAGTGGACTTATCAGCCATTTGCAAAGATATCTCAGTGGGTGTAAGCTCACTCAAATCAAGTCTTTTATAAAGAGAGAAAGGCATAACACTAACACCGGCTCCTAAATCACATAAAGCAGTTTTAACATAATTTCTTTTAATAGAGCAAGGTATTGTGGGAATGCCAGGATCTCCTAGCTTCTTAGGTATTCCTCCATCAAAAGAATAATTGGCGAGCATAGTAGCAATTTCAGTTTCAGGTATCTTTCTTTTGTTGGTAATAATATCCTTCATATACTTAGCATATGGAGGCATTTTAAATATATCGGTCAAACGAGTACGCAAAAAGACGGGTCTAATCATTTCAGCAAAGCGTTCAAAATCTTCATCATCCTTATTCTTAGAAGGCTTACAAGGGAATGGCATGATTTTTTCAACCCATGGCTCCCTTTCCCTTCCATGTTTTCTAGCAACAAAGTCTCTCTTATCATAACGTTTATTTTTAGGAGGTGGGTTATCAAGATCCTCCGCGGGTTCTATCTCTACATCGTTATCATGTTCTTTATTATTATCTGGTTGAGCATCTACATGCACAGTATCATTTTCATCTTCCTTTTCATTATCACTAGGTGCATGTTCGCTATCGGATTGTATCTCAGCATCAGAAATAGAAACATCATTATGTTTCTCAGTCGGTGTTTCTATAACAGGTTCATTAGAAGCATGCAAGTTCCTATCCTTTTTCTTCTTCTTTTTCTTATTAGAGGAACTAGGTGAATCAACATTAATTCTCTGAGAATCTTGTTCTATTCTTTTAGGATGACCCTCTGGGTAGAGAGGTTCCTGAGTCATACGACCTCCCCTAGTCATTACTCTAACAGCATGATCATTCATATTATTATTCATTTCAGCAAGCAAATCAGTTTGTGACTTAGCAACTTGGTCTAGTTGGGTGTGAACCATAGAAGCATGTTTACCTAGACCTTTTACATCATTAGCAATTCTAAACATCAAGTCACTTAAGCGGTCTATCATCATAGCATTACGTCTCAATTGATCCTTAACATAGTTGTTGAAGTGTTCTTGCTTAACAACATAATTTTCATATTCATCCATGCATTGTTCATGAGACTTGGTGTAAGGTATATCATTTTCACTAAAGGAACGGAGAGAGTTTACCTCTACTACCCGTGTCGGGTTATCAAGTCCATGTATTTTTTTCAATAGGTGGTAGTTTCTTGATATCCTCAATTTTAATACCTTTCTCCTTCATAGATCTATTTGCTTCTTGCATATCTTCAGGGTTGAGGAATAGAATACCTCTCTTCTTTTGAATAGGTTCCGGAGGTGGTTTAGGAAGTGTCCAATCATCGACATTTTGCAATATGTTATTCAATAATTCTTCAGCTTGACCGATAGTTCTTTCCCTGAAAACACAACCAACACAACTATCTTGGAAGTCCCTAAAAGCATCGGTTAGTCCATTATAAAAGTTATCGAGAATTTCATTTTTCTTAAGAGGACAATCAGGCAAAGCTCTAAGTAACCGGAGAAGCCTCCCCCAAGCTTGAGGGAGATTCTCTTTCAATTTGCACAAAGTTAAATATTTCTTGTAAGGCAACTTGTTTCTTATGAGCAGGAAAATATTTTGTAGAAAAATAATGGAGCATATCCTGGGGACTAAGCATACAACCAGGAGCAAGAGAAAGAAACCATTCCTTGACCTCACCTTTTAGCGAGAAAGGAAAAAGCTTAAGGATATAATAGTAGCATATCTTTTCATCATTGGTAAACAGAGCAGCAATATCATTCAGTTTCATAAGGTGTTCAACAACAGTTTCATTTTCATAGCCATGGAAAGGATAAGATTCTACTATAGGAATTAACTCAGGGTCAACAGAGAATTCATAATCCTTATCAATAACAAATATAGGAGAAGTAGCAAATTTAGGATCATATTTCATTTTCTTCATCATAGACTTTTCTTTCAGTTTGCATAGTAGTTTTTTCAAATCATGTCTATTTTCACAAGCAAAGAAATCACTAGTTGTTTCCTTATCCATGACATAGCCCTCGGGTACATGAGGCAATTCATATCTACTAGGAGATCAAGGTGTAGCAGGTGATTCAAAGTCCTCACCAGTTTCAGCATTTTCAAGTTCTCTAGCTTTAGCAATATGAGCATCAAGTAATTCATTCAGTGGCACAGTTTCAGTTTCAACATGTGTAGCAATAGTATCATCATTAATTTCAGAGGTAGCATCATCAAGTTCATGTGACATATCAGGACGATCAACAGGCGGTGGTGTAACAAGCTGATTCAAAACAGTAGGTGAATCAAAAGCAGAGCTAGATGACAGTTCCTTACCTCCTCTCGTGTGAGAGGGGACGATCTTAGTTCGATTATCTTTCAGATTCTTCATAATGGCAATTGGATATCCTCAAGTTAACACAATAAATAGTGCTATGCTCACCGACAACGGCGCCAGAAAAAGGTCTTGATAACCCACAAGTATAGGGGATCGCGACAGTCTTCACGGGTAGTATTTCACCCTAATTTATTGATTCGACACAAGGGGAGCCAAAGAATATTTATTGGCCTTGACAGTCGAGTTGTCAATTCAACCACACTTGGGATATCTCTCTGCAGCAAAGGTTTAGTAGCATGACAAATAGTAGTAGCAAAAGAAACAGTAGTAGTGACAGCGGCAATTTGTAGCAGTTGTGACAGTAGCAGTAGCAATAGTAACTTAGCAAGATTCAGTATATGTAAAGCGTAGGCACGTGGATCGGTGATGGATAATTATTTAGATGACATTGATCTTATAACAGTTACACACTAGGGCGACACATAACTAGCTCCAATTCATCAATGTAATGTAGGCATATATTCCGTATATAGTCATACGTGCTTGCGATAAGAACTTGCATGACATCTTTTGTCCTACCCTCCCGTGGCAGTGGGGTCCTATTGGAAACTACGGGATATTAAGGCCTCCTTTTAGTAGAGAACCGGAACAAAGCATTAACATATGGTGAATACATGAACTCCTCAAACTACGGCAATCACCGGAAAGAATCCCAATTATTGTCACCTTGGGGTATGCGTATCGAGACACATAATAGGTGCATACAACTTGCAAGATAGGATCCAAATCACTCTTATATTCATGAAAACATAATAGGTTCAGACCTGAAATCATGGCACTCGGGCCCTAGTGACAAGCATTAAGCATAGCAAAGTCATAGCAACATCAATCTCAGAACATAGTGGATACTAGGGATCAAGCCCTATCCAACTTAACTCGATTACATGATCAATCTCATCCAATCCCACCACCGTCCAGCAAGCTGAGGGAGTCCTGGTTTAAGGGGTCCTCAGATAGCCGACCTGTTTCTCATAGGCCGGACTATACGGGCCACTGGATGAGCATTGGAAGATCAGGGGCCCGGTCGCCCAGGTGGAAGTTTGAAGGAGCCGTGGCGTGTCCTCCAAGATGTCGACAGTAGATAGGCATGTTTTTCCCTTTAATGTGCAACCGACAATGTGTAAACCCTAGGTACCCCCGGCGTCTATATAAGCCGGAGGGTTTTAGGTTGTAGGACAACAGAACTCATCTAGGGTTTTTGCTACTTGATCTCGTGGTAGATCAACTCTGTAATCCTTGTATCATCAATATAATCAAGCAGGACGTAGGGTATTACCTCCATAGGAGGGCCCGAACCTGGGTAAAACCTTGTCCCCTTCGTCTCTTGTTACCATCGATCCAAGTCTCACAGCTCGGGACCCCCTACCCGAGATCCGCCGGTTTTGGCACCGACATTGGTGCTTTCATTGAGAGTTCTGCTGTGATCGCCAGAAGGAATCGATGGCTCGCCTAGTCACAAGCAATGAGATCTGCACCCAGGGGATTCACGCCCCAGGTTAGATCCTTGCAAGTGGTGACGTCTCGTCACACGTTTGCCCGATCAGCCACCTAGGTCAGATCGGGAACCTTCCCCCCGATCAAGGAATCAGGTTCGGAACCTTAGAGTTCGTCGCTGATTCACGGGGAGAACTCGTCTTGGTGAAGCCCTTGAGCCCTATGGAGGAGCCCGCAGATCCCGACGCCTCGGCGCCGAAGACATCGGACCCCACCTCCTCTGGACCACCCAGTCCGGTCGTTGTGACCGGATCGACCATGGTGGAACAGGATCCGGGACCACTCTTGCGCGACTCCGGGACACTTATCGACCCCACTCGCCTTAGCGACGTCCATCCTACCATCGCCTTGTTTCTCAACGAATTATTTGACCGGATGGAGACCATGCGTGTGGCCGATGACCAGATCCCGGTCTATGACCGGCTCGGGCTTAAACCCGACAGCACGGAAATTCGTGTCCCCATGGTCACCCACCTTGTCGCCACCGTCGAGTGTCTGGCCGGGGGTTCATCCCCCCAGCGGCCGGAATTAAAAACGGTTTATACCCTAGTCTCCGGTCCTCGAGACCCCGCCTACAATCCACACTCAGGAGTACGTCCCGAAGACAGACCGGAATTGGTCCCCGAACCCTCACATAGTTCGGAATCCGTGACTCCGAACTCTCGTCGTGGCGTGGAATCGAATTTTTCCCCACCCACCTCCCAAGCCGATCACTCAAGCATCGTAGCGGACGCCAAGTCTTCTGACTTACGGGACATTAAACAGTTAGCAGGAGAGACGGTTCATCATTACTGGGCCAGACTCCTCCTCGCCAAAAACAAAGTATGGGGCCTCAGTGATCAAGAGACAATGGCAACTTTCATTCGCAACTGCCATGACAAAGGAATTCTCAACGCACTGGCGCGGCGGCACATTCGTGACTTCGCCGAGCTGGCAGTTTTGGTACAGAAGTATTGTGCCATGGAAAGCACTTGGCAAGCCGAGCGGCTGTTTTCGGAGCCAACCTTTACCGAATACCCTAGAGGAGATCGGCAGAAAAGGATACCTCCGAAGCGGCCAGCCAAACTCGAGCCCGCCGAAAAGAAAAACAGGCCCCTTCCAGGGGACAGTACCGTCTTAGATGGACTACTGGATAGACCTTGCCCTATACATTCTGTATTGCTGAACACAGCCCCGACTCACAGCCTTAGAGCTTGCTGGGTCGTCAGGCAGATCGCGAAGAGCGGTGAAGCCATTCTTGAGGCACCACCGCCGAACAGGCGCTCTATATCGCCATCAGAATATAACGCCGAAGTCCTGACGATCTACGAAACGTTCCCTTCGAGGAACAGAAGGAAAAGAGCTCTTAAAGAACTCGAACAGGTATATCATGTGGCAGCAACAAGTGCATGGGCAGACATACCCATTACCTTCGGAGATACTGACCGACCAGCCATTCTTCCCGGTCATTCACCGGCCGCACTAGTCCTGAACCCCATCATCGATGGCTTCAGATTACACAAGGTGCTAATGGACGGCGGCAGTGGTTTAAACCTAATCTACGAAGATACGCTAGAGAAAATGCAGTTCGACTGATCTCGCATCGAGCATAGCACTACAACTTTCCGAGGAATAATCCCAGGGAAGGAGGCACGCTGTTCAGGACGCATCACCCTGGACGTCGTGTTCGGCACGCCCGACAACTACCGCTCCGAAGAACTACTCTTCCATATCGTGCCCTTCCCCAGCGGCTACCACGCCTTGTTGGGACGTGACGCCTTCACAAAATTCCAGGCTATACCACATTACGGGTATATGAAACTTAAGATGCCAGGACCAAACGGTGTAATCACAACCAGTAGTGATCTGAACATAGCCCTACGGGCCGAAAACAAAACAGCAGCGCTTTCCCTCGAGGCTCTAGCTGAAACCTTTGCTGCAGAAGAGTTGACTGCACTTCGGTCAACAGTAGACAGGGATGACGTGATCCTCAGTAAAAGGCCCAAGCCCACGTCCTTCAAACCAGCAAAGGAAGTCGTCAAATTTCAGGTGCACCCAACGGACCCCAACAAGACAGCGTCCATTGGAGCTCAGCTTGATCCCACAGTGGACGAAGCGCTGCGAACATTCTTACGAGAAAACTGGGACATCTTCGCCTGGCACCCCTCTGATATGCCCGGAATCCCACGGCGGCTGGCCGAACATAGCCTGAACATCATTAAAGGCTTTAAGCCCGTCAAGCAAACCCTGCGCCGCTTTTCAGAACCCAAACGACAGGCTATGGGTGAAGAACTAGCTAAATTGCTAGAGGCCGGATTCATTCGGGAGATTAAACACCCCGAATGGTTGGCAAACCTGGTTATGGTACCGAAGAAGGACAAGTCCTGGCGGCTATGTATCGACTTTAAAGACCTCAACAAGGCCTGCCCTAAGGACCCCTTCCCCCTACCACACATAGACCAGATTATTGATGCCACAGCCGGACACGACTCGTTGTGTTTCCTCGACGCTTATTCCGGATACCATCAGATTAAAATGAAAGAATCCGATCAAGCGGCAACAGCATTCATCACCCCTTACAGGCCATTCTGCTTCAACACCATGCCCTTCGGGCTGAAAAACGCTGGGGCTACGTACCAGCGCATGATCCAGACTTGTCTCGCAAAACAAGTCGGTAAAACAGTCGAGGCATACGTAGACGATGTGGTAATCAAAACCAAACACGCCAGCCATCTGATCGACGACCTAAGGCAAACCTTTGCCAGCCTACGCGAGTACGACATACGACTCAATCCGGAGAAATGCGTATTCGGAGTTCCCGCTGGTAAACTGCTCGGATTCATCGTTTCCCATAGAGGAATAGAAGCGAATCTGGCTAAAATCCGCGCCCTATCAGAACTTGCAATTCCCACAGAGCTAAAGCACGTCCAGCGGTTAGCTGGTTGCGTGGCGGCACTAAGCCGCTTTATTTCCCGTCTCGGTGAAAAGGCTTTACCGCTCTATAAATTGCTGAAACGGACCAATAATTTCGAATGGACCAATGAAGCAAAAGTCGCATTAGAAGAAATTAAGATACTCCTGGCAAGTAACCCCATACTCACAGCACTAGGCGCGGGTGAGCCCATGTTATTATACATATCGGCCACCAACCAAGTCGTTAGCGCAGTGCTCGTCGTCGAACGAGAGGAGGAGGGGCACAAATTCCGGATACAGAAACTGGTCTATTATGTGTCAGAAGTACTAATGTAGTGCAAGTCCAGATATCCGCACTACCAGAAGATAGCCTACACAATATTTATGGCATCACGGAAACTCAGGCACTACTTTCAAGAGTGCTCGGTTACGGTGGCATCCGAAGTACCCCTGAATGACATAATCAACAACAAGGACGCCACCGGCCGAATAGCTAAATGGGCTATTGAGCTCCTTCCCTTTGAAATCGCTTACAAGCCAAGACGAGCTATCAAGTCTCAAGTATTGGCAGATTTCCTCGCTGAATGGACAGAGGCTGAGATCCCAAGGGAATATAGTACATACTCCCACAGGACAATGTACTTCGATGGTTCTAAAACATTGGCCGGACTGGGGGCTGGGGTTATCCTCACATTCCCCACGGGCGACAACGTCCGATACGTGTTGCAGATCATGTATGCCGATTCCAACAACGCAGCCGAATACGAAGCACTATTACATGGTCTTCGGATGGCAACATCAATGGGCATACGCCGGCTGGAGGTACGGGGAGACTCCAACTTGGCCATCTCCCAAATCAACGGCGAATTTGATGCCAAAACCCGAAGATGGTCGCTTACAGAGACGCTGTTCTCAAGATATCCGCACGGTTCGAGGGGCTGGAATTTCACCACGTCGCTAGAGACAACAACCAAGCCGCCGACATATTGGCTCGCTTGGGGGCTAAACACGACCCCGTCCCAAAAAACACTTTCCTGGAGCGGCTCTTTAAGCCATCCGTGGTTTGGCAGGACGATGATAAGGGCACCAATCTAACTAGTGCGGACGAGGTTGTTCCCCCTATAAACGAACCTGACGATCAGATTATTGGCGGTTCTGTAATGGACGAAACGCCTTCGACTCACGAGGTCATGGCAGTAATCGCGCCATGGACCGAGCCCTTCCTCGCCTACCTTCTTCGCAAAGAACTCCCCGACGATCAGACGGAGGCGCGGCGCATAGTTCGGCGATCCAAAGCCTACAAAGTACACGAGGGTGAGCTCTATAAGAAAAGCACGACCGGAATACTACAGCGGTGCATATCTGAGGAAGAAGGTCGGCAAATCTTGGCCGAAGTCCACGCAGGGATGGGCGGTCACCACGCCGCAGCAAGAGCCTTAGTTAGCATGGCATTTAGGGCTGGATTTTTCTGGCCCACAGCTCGGACGGACGCCCAGTCGCTTCTCCAACACTGCGTGGGGTGCCAACTTTTCGCAAATCAAAGCCATATGCCCCCGACAGCTCTTCGGACTATTCCGATTACCTGGCCCTTTGCGGTCTGGGGGCTGGATATGGTCGGACCACTTAAAGGGGGGACCAAGAAGAATAAATACCTACTGGTCATGGTAGACAAGTTCACCAAATGGATAGAGGCAAAACCTGTTAAATCGGCCAAGTCCGGACCAGTAATAGATTTTATATCCGG
The DNA here is from genome assembly GCA_039707655.1 of Elymus sibiricus. Classification (NCBI taxonomy): domain Eukaryota; kingdom Viridiplantae; phylum Streptophyta; class Magnoliopsida; order Poales; family Poaceae; genus Elymus; species Elymus sibiricus. The sequence continues at coordinate 209,166,312 of CM077665.1, read as the reverse complement.
TGTGGTACACCGTTATGGTGTCCGGCACAGTATAATCATGGACAATGGATCCAATTTCACGGCCCAAGAGGTCAAGGACTGGTGTGCAAACATGGGCATTAAGCTCGATTACGCATTGGTTTATCATCCGCAGACCAATGGACAAGTCGAACGAGCAAACGGCCTCATTATGAGCGGCATTAAGCCACGTTTGGTCCGGTCTCTTCACGAGTCCGGCTGTCATTGGGTCGAGGAGCTCGACTCCGTTCTATGGGGCCTCCGAACCACCCCGAACAGATCAACGGGATACACACCGTTCTTCATGGTCTACGGGGCAGAAGCAGTCCTCCCCTGTGACATTATTCACGACGCGCCAAGAGTGCGCATGTACGAGGAAAGGGAAGCCGAGTTAGATCGGCAGGACGACCTTGACGCTCTAGAAGGCGAGCGCGACATAGCTCGGGCTCGCTCCACTTTTTACCAACAGCAGGCTCGACGTTACCAAAGTAGGGAGGTCAGGGCAAAGGCGTACAACGTGGGTGAGCTCGTCTTACGACTTCCGGAGAAGCAGAAGCATAAACTCAACCCCAAATGGGAGGGCCCCTTCATAATCGACGAAGTACTCGCGGGAGGGGCCTACCGTCTCCGAGACCCGTCAGATAATCGGCTTGAACCACACCCATGGAACGCAGCTCGTCTTCGGCGCTTCTATGGATAAATCGGTGTCGTCACACTCTTTCCCCTTTATTTTCCCTTCCTTTTTTCCTCTTCTTTATTTTCTACTTTCCCTCCCATCTTGATTTTTGGCAGGTTTGATTCTCTTCCTTCCCAACTCTATGTTCGGCTCAACCGATCTTGTACTAAGATTTTCGGCCTACACCTTCAAGTGTTAAAACCGAACACAACACCTGGGGGCTTCTTTTACGAAGCCAATGTTTTTATATTATAAAGCGCTTATTCACATTTATTATGTGTGCAAACTTTCCTTGTCGTTTTTTACGCCATCATATGCATCAATTCGAACTAAGAATTTGCCAAGCTGGGTTGCCTCGCTCCTGTGCTTACCCTCTACGTTCCTGATAGATCGGCTAGAGGGTAAAGGGAGCACCTCTGCGATTGCTACGACCGGGTCATCCGGATACGTACCTCAGACGGGTGAAGCCAAAAGCTAGCTATCTTCAGTAGACAATTGATCGGCTACGACGGATTCAACTAATAAAGATTATGGTCGTCATGACCATTACTCGGGCTTCTTCTCTAGCATAAGCCCTTAGCCGCATACTAACAGTATACGGCCTTTTTCCTACGATTTGCGTAGTACCCCTGAAGAAAGGTATCGATAGGGTTACTATTTTGTTCGGAAGATGTTTCTTACGCTAAGCAGTAATATAACATATCTCCCTGTGTGCTTTATGTCTGTTCGTACCACATGGCCGGATTGCCTGGTTCCCGAACATAATTCCCTCCCCGTAGGGTGATAATTTACAAGGAACACTCCCAAGCTCTTAGCGCGGGAGGCTGAAGCCGATGTCCGGTTAAGACAAAGTTCACAACACAGACGGAGCAATTCTTCGATTATTAAGTACATAGCTACATATGATCATACATCTGGCTGCTGATCGAGATTATCGATTATGGTGTCCAAGGAGCAATCTTCTTGTGAGAGACGGGCGGCGGGCATCACCTGGTCGTATACCAGGTGGAGCGGCACTTCTTGTCCATCTGACCCTATTGGCCCAACCTAAGCCATACGCGGGTCTTGACCATCGCCCACGCCTCTCGTGCTCCCTCCCGACAAGCCGATGTCTTCCACAGCTCGAACCTAGCTCGGGCTCCCTTGAAGCGATCAATTAGTTCGGTCATCCCCTCCGGAGGTTGCTCGGCAGGCCACAGTGCCTTCACCATGCTCTTCATGGCCTTCTGAGCCCGCTCATGAAGGGCGGACAGCTCCTTCAACAGATTCCCCTGATAGGATCCGATTTCCTCTTCGGGGCGCCCGGACAGTAGACCTGCACATGAGTCACGGCATGCGTATCACACCTCACTCATAAGAGATACCTTCCGATGTTAGAATCACACTTACCGAACATGCCTCTCTGCAAATTCTGGTTTTCTCCTTGGGCCTGGGCCAATTGAGCCTTTAAGCTCTCAATCTGTTCGGCTTGCTGTCTGTTCTCCTCCTTCAGGCGGTTCTTCTCTTCAAGATGCCGTTGTAAAATGCGATAGCCAGCTTCCTGCTGGGACTCGGCATATTGCTGAGATTCTCGGGCTACATCCAAATCTTTTTGTAATTGCCCTATTGATTCAGCTGCTACATAGTACCCTTGCGTAAGCATGGGGATATACTAAAGATCAGCAGAATAGATATACTCACCGTGTGCCTCCTGAGTAAAGCTCTTCACTTGCTCCAACTCGGCCTTCACAGAGTCGACCTGTGTTCGGCTGGCTTCCAGTTCCTTGGCCAGCTGCTAGCACTGTTGCTTAGAGGCCTACATTACCAGCAAATTAATACGGGGATCCTTAATTCGGCCATACCCACCAATTTAAGGCTCGGGGGCTACTGAGTCTACACGAGTGTTCGGAATTTAATAATCGACTACTTACCTGCAGGCTGGACAATATCAATTTCACGGCCTCCCCGAACCCAGCTCGGGCGGCTCCAAGGTGTGCATCCGCCGTGCGCAGAGCACCGAACTCTTGTTCGGAAAAGGCTGGATGATGCAGGGCTTCTCGTCACCGCCGATGATGCATAGCACTCCCAACCTCTGATTTGGTGACAGATATGGCGTCACCAGAATGGGCTGGGGCGGGATTGACAGTGGGGGCTCCCGCAGCAGGATCAACATGGGCGGAAGGCCTGGAATCTTGAGCACCGCCGGACGCCCTGGCGACGTCCTCGGCGGGTGACGGCCGAACCCTTTGCCTGAATATTTTGACAAAAAGGTCTCTTGTCAGACTTTATCAAATCATGATACTAAATCAAGCGATCGAGCAAAATACCTTTGGGATGAGCTCGTAGGCGCACTCGCCCCTGCGACCGGCCCATTTGCCGGATCCTTGTTGCTTTCCAATCCAGGCGCTGCCACCGCTGCCGGTGTGTGTCGCGTGGATCTACGGCGCTTGGGTGTAGGAGCCGGCGCGTTGGGGTCAGTGGAGGACACTTGCCTCTTGCGGGATGTCTTCTTCTTCTTGCTTGTCGCGGGAGAAGGGAAGGATCCAGGGTAGTCGACAATAATGGCCACCTTGGAGCCGTCAAGGCCCTCTTGGTAGAAAACCCCGTCTTCGAGTTCGATTGACAGGTCTGGGTCTTCATGATAGCCCGGATCATCATCACGGGACTAGTCCTCGGGCTGAGGGGCCGAACAGTTGACTGTCTCGATAAAGCTCCTCCATTCCTGTTTACATAAAGATAAAAGACTTCGGTCAAGAAGGGACAAATTGAGAACCCAAATTGTGGTCACGGGATTGAAAGGCTCACCCATTCGATGGGATTATGGCTTGAGTATCCCTCCTTGGTCGATCGCTGAATGAAATCTTCTTGCTCCCCTTTGTATAGGTCGGCAAGTGCGGCGGCCAATGCCGTTTGATCGGCAGGACCCAGTCTTCGGGAGCGAGTAGTGTCGCTTGTCCCGTTGTAACACCACAAGGGGTGTATCCTCTGTTGGAGGGGTTGGACGCACCGGGAGATGGCAGCGGCCATGACGTCTATCATGGTCAGCTTATGATGGGCTAGTATCCTCACACGGGCTGCTAAGCGCTGCACCTCAACGCTGTCCTCTTGGGACAGGCTCTTCGGGCGCCAATTGTACCTTTTCCTCAAAGGGGCATCAGAGTATTCGGGCAGACCCCTCCGAGCTGGATCGAATAAAGGGACGTCCTCGATATAAAACCATTCCGAAGTCCATAGTTCGGATTCCTTCGGTGTCCCCACGGGGTACCCTGTCCTCGCTATGCGGCATACTTCGGCTCCACCGACCTCAAAAATTGTCTTGTCTCGAGTGCAAGGAACGAGGCAAAAGTATTTTCTCCACAACTCGAAGTGTGCCTCGCACCCCAGGAACATCTCGCAAAGGGCGACGAAGCCCGAGATATGCAGAATAGACCCTGGGGTGAGGTGGTGGAGTTGGATCCCATAAAACACCAGTAACCCTCTCAGGAACGGATGAATGGGAAACCCGAGACCTCGCAGGAGGAATGGCACAAAACATACATGCTCCCCCTTACGTGGATGGGGGAAATTCTCTGCGAGGGCCTCGCCGTTGAATGGCGTCAAATCGGCGCGGACGGCTGTCAGATCCGAGGAAGGAAGGTACCCTTGGGTCTCGAGGTCGCGAAGTCGAAGAAGCGACACGGAGTAGCTAGTCCAGTCCCCGGGACGGGATCCGTAAGGATTCGAGGAGGAACTGGGGGCGCTCGCCATCTTTGGTGGAGAACTTTCGCTGGAGGTTTTTTCCGGTGAAGAAGAAGAAGATGTGGCTTGGACCACGGCTCAGTTTGTTTAAATGGGCGGTGCCTCATTTGTGTTAGGGGTAGTTTTGTAAAAGCTACTGAACCGCTCATCTCCCCATGATGCGCGAAGTCCAAGAAACACTATTACCGTGGACCTAGCAATCCCGCGACGTTTGCGATTTCGCCGATGATAGGATGGTTGCCGAATCAGAAGGGATGCGGGGACTCGCCTCGCAAGCCGAAGACATACAAGAATGTCCGAATATACCTCGGCGTTGGAGGCTAGTCCGGGGGCTACTGAGGGAGTCCTGGTATAAGGGGTCCTCGGATAGCCGACCTGTTTCTCATAGGCCGGACTATATGGGCCACTGGATGAGCATTAGAAGATCAGGGGCCCGGCCGCCCAGGTGGAAGTTTGAAGGAGCCGTGGCGTGTCCTCCAAGATGTCGACAGTAGATAGGCATGTTTTTCCCTTTAATGTGCAACCGACTATGTGTAAACCCTAGGTACCCCCGGCGTCTATATAAGCCAGAGGGTTTTAGGTTGTAGGACAACAAAACTCATCTAGGGCTTTTGCTACTTGATCTCGTGGTAGATCAACTCTGTAATCCTCGTATCATCAATATAATCAAGCAGGACGTAGGGTATTACCTCCATAGGAGGGCCCGAACCTGGGTAAAACCTTGTCCCCTTCGTCTCTTGTTACCATCGATCCAAGTCTCACATCTCGGGACCCCCTACCCGAGATCCGCCGGTTTTGACACCGACACAAGCCTACAAAGGAATTACTCACTCCCGGTGGTGAGCATCATGGCGGTGTTGATGGAGAAGGGTTGGTGATGATGACGTCGATGATTTCCCCTCTCCGGAGCCCCAAACGGACTCCAGACCAGCCCTCCCGAGGAAGAACAGGAGGTGGCGGCGGCTCCGTCTCATGAAACACGATGAAAACTTCTCTCTAATTTTTTTTCTCCGAAGATGTGATTTTATAGGACTAGAATTAGGGTCGGAGGAGCCACGAGGGCCCCACAAGCCATTAGGGCGCGGCCTAGGGGGGCGCCCTGATGTGTGGTGGCCCCGTGGCACACGCCCTCCGACAGGTCTTTGGTCCATAATTCATCATAATTCTAAAAAATAATTCACAAAAAGTTTCGTCCAATTCCGAGAACTTTTATTTCTGCACAAAAATAACACCAAGGTAGTTCTGTTGAAAACAACGTCAGTCCAGGTTAGTTTCATTCAAATCATGCAAAGTAGAGGTCAAAACCAGAGCAAAAGTGTTTGGAAAAGTAGATACGTTGGAGACGTATCGGTTAGCCACTCAAACAACTGCTTAGTGCTGCTGCAAACCTCACCACTTAACCATACCTTACCCACCAGCGTACATAGTCTCGGTACCCGGGTTAATGAGATTGCTGAGTCCCCGTGGTCACAGATTACTACAACAATACATGTACAGGTACCGATGAGTTTGATACAGTTGACGCTTCCCAGCTCCAGTGGGAGTACGGCGAGGAGCGTGGGCGTAAGTACATGACTTACCCGGACGAGTAGGGGAGCTACTTGGTCGTCTTCCTGGGCTTAGCGAGATAGATATCATTTGCTTTTGTCGTTTGATTTCATCCGTAGTCGGACCCTGCATTTCTAGATGATTGTATGGATTTGTACTTTAGCTTGTGGCGAGTGTAAGCCAACTCATATACTCATCTCCTCTCTTACATGTATTGCAATGATGTCTATACTTGTGAAACGACGAGATGCGCTTCTATCCCCATCGAGGCCCTCGAGCCAAAATAAGGATAGGACCGCATCTTGGGTGTTACAGATAGCTCGGATGATCTACCTTGTCTAGTATCGTTGTTTTTCAAAGGTCTGAGGTAGACGAGCTTGCGGAACTTCTCGGATATGCGTTGAGGGTTGCGGGTGCAGTTTTGTAGCTAATTAGATTGAGTAGGTTCCTGGACCCACAACCTGATAGCATGACCAAGAAAGATTTCGAAAGTTCTCAGGTGGGAATTCAAGTAGTTACCTAGGATTATCCTTCCAACAAATGCATAATGGGTTATGTATTTGTTTCTGGATTAATTTTCAAGCCTCATCCTTTGTTTTGTTGGAGTATGGTAATTCGAGTTGCTTCGATGTCAGATGTTGATTTCATATCTTTCCTATATGGTGTTCTCATATTTCTATGGGAGTGCTAATCCTTTTTTCTCAATCAAATTGTCATGTCAAGTCTTTTCAAACCGGTGTGCTTCTCTTCAAGATAATTCAATCCTCTCAATTTTTTGCAAGATCTATCACCATTTTCCTTTTTTTGGAGTTTGTTTCTTCCGTCCCAAGTTGTCTTTGTTTTCCCCACCCTCCCGCCCTTTTTCGTCATCGATTAAATTGTCATCCCAGTGCCTTCTCTATTCATGTGATGCTTCCGCTATATTTTCTTCCGTGTTGTATCCGGTGATTCCTTGTGAAGATGCTCAAGTGGTAAGTTCATCATTCTTTGTTCTTGTTTTCTTCCCCGGTGGATTCGATTCAACATCTCCGTGTTCATCATATCCTTTTCATTCGCTAAATGCTTTCCCATGTTGGAAATCCTTAGCCAAGCCTCTATCTATTCTATCTCGAGTGGAAGAGATATCTCAGAAGACTCGTGTTTTCATTCAAAATCCTTTCAAAATATTTCGGGGTTCTCACCTCATCAAGTTTTAATTTGTACCGGTGCAATCTCTCCTTTCTAAGCAATCGTTTCAACGGTGTTTTCCTTTGAGTGGGCACATAACCCACAGGTTCTTTCCCAGGATCTACCCGACTCTTCTAATCTTTTCCGGAGACGTCCTCAAACTCTTTTCAATGTGACGTAAGAATGAATTTCATCAGTCGTATTTCTTCTCCAAGACCACTTTGAATTATTTTCATAGTTGGTCAACATTTCTATTCTTCATTGTCCCGGAGTGGCTCAGTAATTCTTGGAGGTGTGTCTTGCCATTATTCTCAGCTTGGAAGACTGATGGAGAGTTTCTCTTAAGTCTTGGTCCATTCTCTTGAAGATTCGTGTTTTAAGGCTGATGCTATTATCTTAAATTGTTTTCAATCATGAATAATTCCTTCCATTTCTATCCGAAGCATCTCAGAGTTGTTTTCGTTCTCAATCCTCTGAAGGCCATCATTTCAGAAGATTTCTTCATTCTCAACTTTTAGCTTTCGTTCCCAAATTCTTCTCAATTGATGTCTCTTCGTTCATTAGATTTTTTTTCTTCGTTCGTATCTAACTTCTTGCCGGTGGCTCATTCTAGTTTTCTCTAGTAGGATCGTGATCTCTTCATTCTCATATATTTTCATTCATTCGTAGTATCCTCATTCGTTTCAAATTCTTACCTGTTTCGTTGAAGACTTCTTCAAGTTTGTGCTCTTACCTATCTTCAATCCTTGACAAGAGGAATAAGTAGTATGCCAAATCCATTGCTTGTCATCAATTTAACTTGATGAAGGATAAGCAAAACATAATACTTATTCTTGTTTCATCAAGGTGATTTCGATCCTTCTTTAGGAGTTGTTCGTGTTATCATATTGTCGATTCTAATTTGTTTATCTTTTCTTTTCCGGAGTTCCAAGTTTTTCTCCAGTATCTCGTCGTGAAGCGTCATCTAAATCTTGGCAAGGCCTCAATCTTGTTCTTTTTGCAACCTTCAAGTCTTTTCTATCATCCTTTCATTTCCGGTGTTCTTCCAAGAGGTTCTTCAAGGTGGTCATCAAGGATGTATTATTTCTCAAAGTGTTCTTCAAGATTCTTGTTGGAGGAGCTCAAGTATTCTTTGTCTTGCATTTCAAAGATCAATTCTTTCTCCATTTTCTTTTGAGATGGCGTTATAGCATTCTTGATTCATGAGGAGTCTCGAAGAGAATTTGTTTCAAGAATGAGATATTTTAACCCATCATTTCTTTCTCGGAGTTATCTTGGTATAGATTTCACCTAAAGCTTTTCCTAAGGATTGTTGCTATTATGGTGCTTACCAATGATCCAAGTTCTCAAGGTATCCTCTTGGTGATAGAAGTTTTGCATATCTCGTTGCTCCCAAGCAATATTTGTTTTTGTTAGTGGTCGGTTGTCACCTCATAATTTTAAGATGTTTTCCATAAACCCACAACAACCCTATTCTTTTCGCTGTTGATTTTCGAACAACTCCGTTCAATCTCCTCTTGTAAGGATGCGTTTCAAATTCAATTATGGTAGAAGTTGTCATTTTCTTCCCCGTTATTTATTTCCAAAGAGCTAGCTTCTATTCTTTTGTTCCGGAGGCGTTGTGATGTTGCTCTCTTTGAACCATCATCTCATTTTTTCAAGATCATGTTCTTTCCTTGCTTATCCATTTAACCGGAGTGTTGTGTCCTCTTTTAAGTTCTTTCCATCTTATCAAGTTTTGCCTATCTTTTCAATCGGAGTGCTGCCCAAATGCTTCGTTCTCATTATTTGTCTATCTCGTTTTGATCGGAGTGGTTTCAAATTCTTGCTTGTTCACCGTGCCAATCTTCATCTCTTTGCAACCTTCAAGGTCGTTGGTTCCACACGTTTTTCAAAGAAGCAACTAAGTTTTACCTTTTCCTTTCCTCTTTCTCTTTCTCTTCACATTCTAAGATCTCGGGTCGAGATCTCTTGTTAGTGGAGGAGAGTTCTAACACCCCGAGACCGACGCTCCAGATTCCTTCCAAGTATTTCGAGTCTCGCCATGTGATTTATTTATTTGTTGCATTCATCATCGCATAATTCTCATCATTCACATTGCATCAGCACTCCGTTGCCATCATTTTTTTGAAAACTTGCATCCGTTCGTAGTTGTCGGTTCTCTCCATTCTCGTTGTTGACCGTTTCGTGACCAACCACACATGCACGCGCCCGCGACATCGTATTTTTAAAAAAAAAAGTGGGATAAAAACTTTCTTGGAATGGGTTGAAAGTTGGTGTGTGGTCTTATTATGTTATAGGTAGATCGCCTACGAAATTTTGTCGCATTCGGAGTCCCTTTGATACCCGAACCGTTAAACATATAGCGGAATTATAGTCGGTTGAATTATCAGACGTTTTTTGATTTTCAAAACTCCGTTGCCGGGCCGCAAACCTCCCTCTCTTCTCAGTCCATAACCCTCTACACAGTCCACCTTTAACCCAGCTAGTCCCTCCTCCGTTGGGAGCCGTCCGATCGCGACCGGAGGATCCGAAAACGGAGCAAAACCCCTAAACCTAGCTCTCCCGTGCCCATTTTGCAAACCCTAGATCCTACCTCGATTTCTACGCCGAACCAACAACCAGCCATCACTCCACACAGCGATCTCCCTCCTCCACCGCGTGGGCCCGCCAGGCTCAGATCCGGCCCACCCAGGCCCGGATCCGCGCCGCCGCCCGCGCGTCTGGCTGCGCAACACCCGCAGCCGCCCATGCCCGCGATCTCCCCCGAGTGCCCTGTCTCACGCGCCTCACGAGGCTGCGCGCCGTCGGCAGGCCCCTCGCCGGAGCGTCTCCCGTCCCCGTCCAGGCCAGCGCCGCACCCCCTTGCCCTTCTTCTTCCTTCCCTCTCCTCTCTCTACTCTAACCTCTCTCTCTCTCTTTTCCCTGGGCAGAAAACCCGCCATGGACAGGCGCCATGGCCACCCCGTGAAGCTCGCAGGTGGCCGCCTCCGGCTAGATCCGGTGCCCCATGCCCGGATCCCTCCCCTCCGCCCCGTTCTTGCCGCCGCACCAAGGCCCCCTCGTCGTCCCGCAGGCCGCCATCGCCGTTGACCTGCGCCGCTGCGCTTTGCTTCCTGTCGAGGACGAGAACGAGCGCCTCGACCCTTGCCCGATCTGCTCGCTCAACCTGGGCTGGCCTTGCCCCGTGCCAGCTTCAGGTAGGAGCCAGCCCAGCTCCGCCTCGCGCCGCATGGGCCGGCTTCTCCTCCGCAGCGCCAAGGCCCAGTCGCCAGCTTGCTTCGCCTTCAGATCTGGACCAATGTGAGCCCCCCTCAGTCCTTCGCCCATGTGCGTGTTATAGTATATGCCGCCCGCCTGCTTGGCCTAGTCCTGCCAGATTTCAGCCCATGTTGTTTTTCCATTGTTCTACGAATTTATCAATTATCTAGGGAATATTGGTTTTGCAGAAAAAAAAACCTCGCGCATTTAATAAGTCACAAACCATGCATCGGATTAAAATGATTTATATATAAAAAATGCTTAGAATTTTGTGTAATTTAATAAGATCCAACTTTCATCCATGATAAAAATGTTTAACTTGATGTTTTCATTTACTTTGTATAAATGCCATGTTAAAATGATTTTTATCATAACTAAATAACCGTAGCTCCGTTTAAAATGATCCACATATGTAACTTCGTTAGAAAAACGTGTAGAATCACATGGTGCACTTTATTTTCATGTTTAATAAATATAAAATATGTTTAGTTCAGATCTGGACATGATTTGCATATGGGGTCGCTTCGGAAATACTATATGTTGCTTCCGACCTCATTTAAAATGCCTAGATGATGTAGTTGTTTATGCTTCACCTCTTGTCATGTTTAACAACATTTAAAATGATTGTTTAGTTAAAACAACATTAACCACATTTCTCTTAATATGGAGAGTTATTATTTTGTTATATGTATGTTCTCCTTGTCCATTTAAAATTGCTTAATTCCATTTTCACCTTATGCCATGACCATCCATGTTAAACAACATTTAAAATTGATGAGTACATAAACGGGAGGAACTAAATATTTGAATGTGGAGTTTCGTCAATATGCAACTCGTTGCATATTGAGCTTCACTTAATGTGTAGTATTTGATTGTAGTGCTTGCCATGCCATGCCTATTTAAACTTGACATGCATCGACCTTGTTTGTGCATTCATGCCATGCTCCCAGCCTCTGATTTCAAGCAAAAACAACACTGAAAACAAGGAGCCACTACCTACTTGCACATCAATTGAACAAAAACGTCAAGCATGAACTATGAGAAATCACTGCAAACCGGATTTGAAAGCAAATAATCTCTGAAAACAGAGAATGAATCGCGTGGAACGGGCGACTCCTCGCCGGCAAGACTTCCACCGTCATGGCTATGATGCGTACTAACGGTGGCCTAACTACACGTCGGCGACTCCCCGCCGACGGGGATCATGCGAGCTCCCTACAACACATTGGAATCGCCGTGGATTCGAAGAGAGGAAACGAGGAGAGGAGAAGCAAAGTGAAATGAATCGAGGACGATACCTCTATGCGGTGCATCCTTCGGCGACGATGGACCGCCTGCGTGAGCTTCGGCGACGGCCAAGAGTCCCCGCGAGACTTTCGCCCCGCCTCTCCTCTGCTCCGCCGCGGAATCGCCTCTGCGACGCCGCAGAACCGTCTGTGCTCTTTGCACTACCGATGATGAATGGGGAGGGGAAATGGGAATAGGCAACAAGAAGGGAGAGGAATGCGCCGTTAAAACTGCAACATGTCGTAAAAACTGGCGATGTGGCGATCATGCGAGCGTGCGGGCGACACGCAATTCCACCGCATGGCGGAAATGGCAACCGCACGTTGCGGGGTGTGCAAAGGCCGTTCAGGCGAGCTTTCTAACCCCACACAGTCCAGAATACCTACGTGCCACTGCAATTTCGTGAGTGGTCGTCAAGATTCGTGCAATCAGAACAGATAGAGATCATCACGATGTGTGGACGAAGTATAGATATGCCGTTAGAGCATCTCCAGCCGTTTGCCCCCACAGGAGGCATTTTTTTCGCCGCTTGGGGGGCCGCCGGCGAAAATTTTAGCCTGTGGGGGTAAATTTTTCCACTCGTTGCGTCCCCAAAGCAGTGTGTGCATGCAGAAGAGAGAGAGGATGGATGTGTGTGTGTGGAGGGGAGCACGTGGGTGGGCCAGGGAGGGAAAGGGAGGAGAGAGGAGAGAGAGAGAAGCTGGCAGGTGGGACAACGCGTGTCAAACGGCGAAATTAGCCCCCCAGATGCCCCCCCAGCTCCCTGGGTTTGCCTTGGGTACGCCGGCTCAATTTTTGACCAAATCCGGCGAAAATTGAGAAGCTGTGGCGGCGAGTGGAAGATTTTTGCATCGCCGGCGATGAAAAAGTGCTACTCCCTCCGTCCAGGTGCATAGGGCGTCTAAGCAAATCCAGATATTCCAAGAATGTAAGTCGCCATTGTTATTAAGTGTTCCTGGATCCTCTCCCCACATCGTTCGTCTCATCTAGTCACGCCCACAGTAATCTCGTTGATCACTACTCCATTTGATGCTAGGCCAATGCATGCCCAGCCAGGTTCACTTTGATAGGTTGCATGCAGTAGAAGTCAAACCGCAGGACGTGAGCTCGTGGCTTCACGGTGAATTTAATTGAGAGCCTTAACAATCGGCCAGTTGGCCAGAATTTTAAACGCAAGTTACGCACTTATTGCAGCCGAAACAAACGCGCTGGTTGGCTATTTCCATGCTATAAAAGATTTCCTCATCCAATCTCTGAGCACCAGGGCGCGCTGCTGGACCTTAAGCGCCCAATACACCTGGACAGAGGGAGTACGTAGGGACGGCTGGAGATGCTCTTATCATTGGGTTAAAAAAATGGACAAGAGGAGAGAAAGCAAGAGTCAAAAGTCCCCGCGGCCCTTCCCCTCACCCTCCGTGCAGCTTTGACCAAATTGCATCCATCCTGCTCCGGTCATTGATGGTAATAGCGGGCTTCGCCGGCGACGAAGATGGGCCTCTGCACCTCTTCCAGCGCTGCCAGCCCCGCGGGAAATAAAGAGAAGGGGAGGAAGGGCAGCGGCGGGGGCAGGGGGATCGTTGCGTGCGGGAAGCGGACGGACTTCGGCTACGACAAGGACTTCGAGGCGCGGTACGCACTCGGGAAGCTGCTGGGACACGGCCAATTCGGTTATACCTTCGCTGCCGCCGACCGCCACTCCGATGAGCGCGTCGCCGTCAAGCGCATCGACAAGAACAAGGTACGCGTGCGTGATCGTCTCTGACCAGTGGGTCCGCCTGCATCCTGGCGATTCGGTCAACTGGGCTGGCTTGCCAAGCTTGTGTGGGATTAGAGTTTTGCACGTGGCTTTGTGGAGAAACACGGAATGCGGGAACCTGCGGTGCTGAATTTGTTGTATGTGCTGTTTCCCGTGGAAATAAATACGTCCCGTGGAAATAAATATTCTTTTGCAGCTTAGAGCACCTTTTTTTTTGCGGGTAATCACGAAGTTATATATTTTTTAACGAAACAGGCTTTCGCCCCGCTTTATAGATAAAGCATACGTCCAAACAACCACACCTCAAGCACAGTCATAAAAGAGAATTGCTGGGGCCACAGCACAAGGATGCCCAAATGAAAAAAGTAGAAATGAAGCGGCCTCCAGGGGCAAGCAACTAAGCAGGCGAGCGGTCGGAGAGCCGACGCGCGGTAGACACCAGGGCGTCCAGGAAAAGCTGAAGTCGATCACGATCCCTCGGCCTAGCGAGCGGATGCCAGTGCTGCAGGAAGGCAAGAAATTTGAAGAACGAGTCAGAAGCACGTCGCGGGAACACCTGCTCGATCACCATCTTGTTACGCGAAGTCCAGAGAGTCCACATCATAGCCGCGAAGATGAGCCAGAACAGTCGGCGCTTATGGCCAACCTGAGTGGCCCTAACCTGCGGAAACTCTGCAAGGTCATGGGCCTCCCACTCTGGCCCTAGAGCCTCACGAACAAAGCACCAAAGTGCCTGCGCTGCTACGCAGGAAAACAAAATGTGCGTTCCCGTTTCCGGGACATGGCACAGAGGGCAAAGACCGTTGCCCGGACCATGGCGTTTCAGCACCTCGGTCCCCGAAGGAAGACGGCCTCGGAGAAGCTGCCATACAAAAATCTTAATCTTCAAGGGCAACGGTGCCTTCCACAGTGGGGATAGCCACTGCAGCACCGGTAAACGACAAAGTGCCTGATAGGCCGAGCTAACGGAGAATTCACCCGAAGGAGAAAGGCTCCAAGAGACAGTGTCAGGGTCCTGGGACAGAGGAAGAGGGACTACTTCCCTCAGGTCTGTCCAGTCCCGTACCACATCTGGTCCGAAGGAGCGGCGGAACGCAATGTTCCAGCCCTCCTCCAAGGCAGCCGCAGATACAAGGATGGCCGGGTCCTCACAAATCGCAAAGAGCCTCGGAAACCGCAAGCGTAGAGGCTCGCCCTCAAACCAAGGATCCAACCAAAATTGGGTCCCAGACCCATTGCCAACCGAGAAACGCAAACCCAGCCTAATCTCTTCCTTGATGGCCTGAATAGATTTCCAGAACTGGGACCCAGCCGAGTTCGAGCAAGCCAAGAGGGGTTGGCCCTGCAAGTACTTGGACTCAACCAGCTGCAGCCATAACCCCCCATCTCCTCGCAAGATCCGCCAAACCCAGCGCAGCATAAGCGCAACGTTCATCCGGCGAGATGCAGGGATGCCCAACCCACCTCGGTCCTTTGGCAGGCAAATGTCAGCCCACTTCACCATATGGTACTTGGGCTGACCATCCCCTGCCTGCCAGAAGAACCTAGCCAGCTCCTTGTCAAAGGAGCTATGCACACCTTCGGGTAAGATGTACATCCCCATCATATACATGGGGAGGCTGGCAAGGTTAGAGCTAATGAGGACAGTTTTGCTACCTTTAGAAGTGAACCTACCGCACCAGGGTTCTGCACGGGACGCTACTCGTCCCACAAGCGGGTCATACCCGCTCACCAAAATCCTGGACTCGGCCAGGGGCATCCCCAAGTAAGATATGGGGAATGACGCCAACCTACAGTTGAGGTTATCCGCGATCCGAAGCTGCTCAGCCTCAGAATAGCCAAGGACCACCACCTCGCTTTTGTCAAAGTTAATCTTAAGTCCAGACATTTCCTCAAAGCAGAGCAAAAGGAACTTAAGATTAACAATGTCCGAGTCCGAGCCTTCCACCATAATCATGGTGTCATCCGCATACTGCAAGTGAGTAACCCCCCCATCCGGGATGAGATGGCAAACTACACCCTTAAGGTGGCCAGCCAACTTGGCCTTATCTAAGATGCCCGCAAGGGCATCAACTGCGAGGTTGAAAAGCAAGGGGGAAACAGGGTCCCCTTGCTTTACCCCTCTGGAAGCCTGAAAAAAGGGTCCCACTTCCCCATTGATGTTGATCGCCGTGTTCCCAGATCTAACCAGTTGCATGATCCAGGAACACCACCTCTCGTCGAATCCGCGCCGCTCCATCACCAACCTCAAAAAGGACCAGTCCAGACGGTCATACGCCTTCTGGAAGTCCAGTTTGAGGAAGACCCCCTTAAGCCCCTTCGACGCCACCTCGTGGACGATCTCGTGAAGGGCAAGAATCCCGTCATGGATCCGCCGGCCCTTCAGGAACGCGGACTGAAGGGGGTGAGCAATCCTTTCCGCCACCGGGGATAAGCGGGTTGCGCAAACCTTCGCAAAAATTCGCTCCAACACGTTGATCACCGTGATGGGGCGAAATTGCCGAATATCCGTCGCCCCAACTACTTTGGGGATCAGGGATATGACTCCATAGTTAATCCTAGCCATGTCCAAGGTTCCAATATAGAACTCATGAAACATGGGCATAATGACCGGGCGTAGGATCTCCCAGAATTTCTGGAAAAAAACCACCGGGAGGCCATCTGGTCCCGGGGCCGAGCAAGCTTTCATAGAAGCAATCGCACGACCCACCTCCTCAGGGGAGAATGGGATAGTAAGTTCCGCATTCTCCGCATCGGAGACCTGGTCAGCAAGCGGCCAAAAGTCCGCGCAAAGAGAGACACCTCCGCGCGGCTCAGCCGAGAACAGCTCCTTATAAAAGGAGTAAATATGGGTGGAGATGTCCTCTGGGCTTTCCAGAAGAACATCCCCATCCCAGAGGAAAGGGATGGCACACTTCCGCCTGCGGCCATTAGCAATCGCCTGAAAGTAGGCAGTGTTCGCATCCCCCTTAAGGAGCCAGTTCTGGCCCCCTCGACGCTGCCAGAAGAGCTCCTCGCTCTTGTAAATGTCCATGAGCGAGGCCTCGAGGGCGTATCTCCTAAGCCAGTCGTCAGGAGACAAGCCCTGCCTGTCAGCAAGGCCGTCCAACACCTTAATCTGATCCAGCAGGGCCCCTTTACGGGCCCGGAGATCAGCACCAAGGTTCGCACCCCAACCCTTCATGGCCTGACGAGACAGTTTAGCGCAGTGATGCCAGACATCCACAGCACAAAACACCCGAGGCGGGGACGCAACTGCCTCTAGCCAGCGGTCGCGAACCATCTCAAAGAAACCCGGTTGCTCCAGCCAGAAAGTCTCAAAGCGGAAGCGACGGGTCCTAGGGGGGGACTCATCCCCCGACGAGAAAAGCAGGGGGGTATGATCGGAGCCAATCCGAGTGACCGCCTTGAGGGAGCACAGGGGGAACATCACTTCCCACTGGGCGGACACAAAGACCCGGTCTAAAACACTCCGGATGGGATCCGCCTGCTTATTCGTCCACGTAAACCTAGCCCCTACGCGGGCTATCTCACGAAGCGCAAGGTCCGCAATGCAATCATTAAATAGACGCATGCGGACCCGATCAACATTAGGCGAGCTTTTGTCAGAAGCCCACCTAATGAGGTTGAAGTCCCCGGCCACCACCACCGGAGTGGTGCATCTCTCTACCTTATTTTTAAGCTCGGTGAGGAAGTCGGCAGAGCGAGCATGATCCGCAGGACCATAGACGAAAATCACCTCCCAACTGAAGTGGACTCGTCGGTCGGTGACGGACATGCTCAGGAAGAATTCCCCTCGGTCCATATCCTCAACCGAGAAAGCATCTTCCCGGACTCCGAGCAAAATGCCCCCAGATTGCCCCGTAGCAGGCAACCATTGCCAGGCAAACTGGTGGCGGGAAAGCCCCTGGAGCTCATGCATACTAAAGTCCTGGCGAATCGTCTCCTCCAGTCCCACAATGTCAATCTCCTCCTGACGCAAATACTCGATTAGCTGACGCCTCCGGCCAGTGAGGCCGAAGCCCCTAATGTTCCAGCATAGGAGCTTCATTTAATAACCTCAGTGGAGTTCCTAGGCCCCGCAAGCGGGGCCGAGCTAGCCCGCCCGTCAATCGCGGGTCGGGGGGATGCCTTCACCGGACGGCCACGCCGCCCCCGCGTAGGGGGGGCAGCGGAAGACTCCGGTCCGAGGGAAGTGGACCGGGAGGAAGACCCACACACCTCTAGTCGGTGTTCAGTGGGGTTGAGACGAGTGGGGGGACGCCCACGCAACTCCCTCACCGGGGGAGGAACTGCCGAGGGCGTCTCCAACACGGTCTCCAAAGGGGGCGACGCACCATCCCTGGTCTCTCTATGACCAGGGTCGGTGCGCGCCGGGGTGCTAGGGTCACCACGCGCAGCACAAGCACGGGCTTCAGCCAACGCCCCATCAAGCCGCTCCTTGGCGCAGATAGCAGAGATCTGCTCCAGGATGGGCCCTTTCTCGCCACGGAACACAATGCCACTATCTGTCGCCACCTCTGCCAGATGGGACAACGGAGCGGAACCAAGGACAGAAAAACGGGAATCAGAACCAGAAGGAACAGAGGGGATGGGGGACGTACCTGAGGACAGGTCGCGAGCAGCCGCCCGCATGGCGGCCTTCTCCTGGATCGTCGGGACACGGCCATCCAGAAGGACCCGGGACTGGCTAAGCCGCGCACTCTGACGTGCAGCCACCAGCGGGGAAGCCCCGCCCCGCAGCTTGGAACCAGCCGCAGTAGGGGTCACCACGGCCAGGTCCAAGGGCGGCGGCGGCTCCACGACCGGGGACCCCAAGGCTGGGGAAGGGGGGGACCCCGGCGAGCGCGAGTAGCAGACCACCCCAGGTGAGCGCGGCGACGACGAAGGGCGCACCTCCATCCCCACACTCAGCACATCCTCCTCCACGACCTCCAGGTCCGCCACCGGGGTAGCGACAGGGGGAGGGGCGGCCAAGACCACAGACCCACCCCCCGACGCCACCTGAGAAGCCGTCCCAGCAGGATAGGAGGACCCACCACCAGTAGAAACCGGGCTACGCCGCCCGTCAGACGGGGCCGGCGGAACCTCCTCGTCATCCGCATCATCCTCACTAGAAGAGCTCCCCCCAGAAGAGGCCCCATCTCCACCATGCCCATCATCCGGGCGGGGCACAGTGGCAGCAGGGGCCGGCCCAAGCAGATCCTTAGGAATCGGAGACTCGAGCTCGTAGGTCAGCCGCTTCCCCTTAGTGCCGAAGTAGAATACCAGGGACAGACCGTCAATCTCAGCCGGAGCAGGGCAAAGGATCTCAATGCGTGCGGGGCCATCATCCTCGAAGGACGCCAAATCGGCAGTCACCAGCTTGCCCACCGGCTCAGAGATCGCCTTGAGGATGTGCGCAAGCTTGCCACCTCGCGGCGCCGACCTGCCACCACGAGGCAGGCCGTAGACAAGAACCCACACCTTCTCCAACGAAGGCACAGGGTCCGGCTCCGCAGCAGCAGCACGGACGGAGATCAGGAACTTGTTGATGGGGCATCGTATGGCATCGTGAGAACACACACGGAGCAGCTCAGCAGAGGGGAAGGGGACCGAGAAGACGAGGGGAGCCGTCTCGGTCACCTCCCAGGTGAAGTCGGAGTCGCGGAAGTCGCCGATGTACACGGAGAGCTCAGCCTGGATGAGGTCGGCCGAGATCACCACCCCTGACGGCAGGTCCTGCTCAGGGGCCAGAGTGACCGACGCCAAGTGAGGCCGAACAGCCTCCTCCTCAATCTCAGCATCCACGAAGTAGAAGCCACCCCCCTCAGTCCCGTACCCTAGGTAGGCCAGGGTCGAGGGGCATCGGGGAGGGGCCTCACACTCCGAGCGGAAGTGACCCGCGCATCCACAGTTGATGCACATCGTCTCCTCGCGGGTCCTGGGGGGGCGACCGCTCCGGGAGCCACCGGCCGCCGGTGTCGCCGGAGCCACAGGATCCAGGCCTCCCAAGGGAGCAGGGGAGGCGGTCACCCCCGTGGTCTTCTTCTTGTGCTTCTTCTTCTTCTTGTTCTGAACAGCCGCACCGGGGTGGTCAGGAGACCGGCGCAGGGGAGAAGGGTGGTCCGGACGGGGCTCGCGCTGCCGCCGCTCGGGGACGGGGTCCTGAGGAGAGCGACGGTCATCCCACCGAGCGGAGTCGGAAGTGTGGGAAACCCGAGCCTCATCATAACGCCGTCCAGACGCACCATCACGCGCAGCACCCGGGGCACCCGAGCCCGACCCCTGACGCCGCCAGTCACCATCAGACGGCCTGGGGGCGGCATCGCGGGCCACCGAGTCACGGGGTGCCGGGGCCTCCCTGCCCCGAGACGCCGGCGGCTGGCGGGACACCAGTTCCTCCCGCAACGCCGACGCGCGGCGCACATTCTCCTGCTGCCGACACTCCGCATCGCGGCGGCGAATATCGCCCGGAGACCCAGGCAGCGGAAGTCGCGGATCCCGGGCAGGGTCCCGCGGGGGCGGCGGCCGGCGCAAGGAGGTGCCGGAGTAGGTCGCGGCCGGCCGGCCCGGCTCCCCACGGACAGAGCGCGTAGAGGATGACGCGTCGGAGGGAAGGGGGCGCTTCGGGCGAGGCTGGCCGTCCCCGGCGTCGCGTGCCATCAGGACCTCAAGGAATGTCCGGGGGCGCGGGAGGGCGGGGGCGCCGAACGGCGAGAACGACGGGGAGGGCGAGGTCGGGGGCGGGGGCAGAAGGAGCGGCGGCGGCGTAGGAGGGGAGTGAACGACACGGGAAACCCTACCCCATCGTTTTACCTCCCCCCTGGTCGCGGGCCAGCCCAGCCGCGGGTCCGCCACGTCTCGAGGGACCCAGAGCCAGTGGGCCGGGTCTTCGTGGGCCAGGAACCAGGCCCGGTTGGCCTTGTCAATAAGTTCCTGGGCCCGCCTGGAGGCCTCCCAGACTGCCTGGGCCGAGAGCCCACCAGCCGCCGCTGCCCTAGGCCCGCTAGACGGCCCACCCGGCACCACCGCCCGGCTGCCATCCACCCACCGGGGCACGCCCTCAACCGAGCGCGCCGCCGGCTGGGAGCCAGCCACACGACCAGCGCCGGAGGCCGCAGAGCACGCCGGAGCACCCGCCACCAACGCACCACCGGAGGCGCCGTCCGCCGCCACGGGGGATAACCCGGGCAACGGAGCGGGACGGGCACCGAGGGCGGCGGGGCGCGCCGCAGTGACCGGCCGACGCGGCGCCGGAAGAGCACGCGGGTGGCGCCGGCCCGGGGCAGATCGACCGCGCGGCCGCGCAGGGCGAGCAGCTACCCAGAAGTCGCCAAGCTGGGGCGGAGCCAGGGAGACGGGCAGCTCCACCGGACCCCCCTCCTCCTCCTCCTCGACCAAATCCGCCCACGACGGCGAGGACCGGCCGGAGCAGGGAGTCGGCCCGCGACCCCCCACGACAGCCAGGTCCGGCGAGGCCCCGGCGGCCCCCCCAACGCTCATGGCGACGGCCGGGGAGGGCAGGCGCACGGGAGCCGGCGGCGAGCACAGGGCGCCACAACGGTGGCCAGAGCACCGAGACCGTACGCGGGTTTCAAAATCCCCCCGATTAGGGCTTTTTCACGAAGTTATATATTCCATAACAGAGTTACAATCCGCTAATACACAGTGCCAAAAGGCCAGTTTACAGAGTTGGGCCAGCAAGGAGAGGTATTGACGCCATGTCATGGCGCCGACCTTTTGAAGAGTACCCTTAAATCTAGCAGTCCAAAGAGTAAAGTCATGAAGAATATTTTGTAAGGTTACACGAGCAGAGTGACGGTTCCCCTAAAAGACCAAGGAGTTTCTGGAGTCCCAGATCTTCCAGAGGATAGTGAGCGCCACCGAGGGCCAAATGTCGTCATCCTGACCAGGCGATGTGGCGATGTCCCAGATATCGTCGATGGAGGTGGGCATAGGGAGTTGTAGGGCTGCCCAAATGGCCACCGAGTCTGGGCACAGCAAGAAAATATGTGCGGCATCCTCATATGGTGCAGTGCACCGGGCGCAGGTGGTGTCGGGGATGATGGTCTTGCGGAAGAGGTTGGCTTTGGAGTTAAGTCTATCTTTAAATAGGAGTCATTCGGAGACCTGAACCGCAATGGGGACGCGTGAAGCCCAAAGGAGTGTGTCGTTGGTGTCATGAGCGGGCACACCGGCAAGGAGGTGGTAGGTATTCTTGGTGGAGAACGAGAGCCCATGGGTGAGGTACCTATCGTTGGCGGCGTCGTTTTGCTGAAAATCCTGCAACAAAGACAACACAATAGCAAACTCTGCAGAGGCAACCGTGGTAAGGCGATTTCATAGGTTAGCCAGCAATCCATTCTGCAAGACATATGAGACCATGGTGGTTTAGTTCGTGGAGTGGGAGAAAAGGTGGGGAAAGGCTAGATATAAAGGCTGGTGGTGGATCCAAGTACCCAGCCAAAAAAAGGTTGACTGACCGTTGTTTGTGAAGAAAAAGGAGTTTTTTTGTAAGGTAGGTAGCTGGTGGTTTACAACTTTCCAAACGAGGAGGGTTTGGATGTGTTATCTGCAATGGCGGTGGTGTATCTATAGTGGTACCAGTGAACCCAAAGAAGGTCTGGTTGCTGCAGCAATTTAAAAGCAAATTTCATTAGAAGGCAATTGTTCTGGATAAGAAAGTTTTTGATGCCTAGACCACCACAGTTTTTTGGTTTACAAACATTTTGCCAAGCAACAAGACACTGAGCCCCAGTGCAATTTTTGTCTGCCGTCCAAAAAAGGCCCTAGGAATCGCGTCTAGTTCTTTTAAAACTGTTTTGGGTAAGCGAAGACAGACATAAAGTAGACCGGAAGAGAGTCAAGTACGGAAGAAATAACAGTGAGCGTAGCACCACGAGAAAGTAATCCGGCAGCCCAGCCCGATAAAAAATTATAAACGGTGGCGGTGATGGGGTTAAAAACTGAGACGGGTAATTTTGTGTGAGAGAGTGGTAGGCCGAGGTAGGTCTGGGGGAAGGAGGATACCGGGCACCCAAGATGAGAGGCGATAGCATTAGCAACAGTGGGGTCAGTGTGAAGAGGAACAAAAGTTGTTTTATGGAATTTAATGGCGAGTCCAGTGGCTAGGGCAAAGTCATCCAAGATAGTTTTTAGAACTTCAGCAGCCTCGGGTGAAGCATGAGCAATAATGAGGGTGTCGTCGGCATATTGCAGAAAAGAGGGTGGGCGGTCACGAAAGAGAGGGTGGTTAAAAGAGTCGACATTGTGAGCATGCAGAATTTGGCGTTGCAGCAGGTCGGCAACAATGATGAAGAGGTACGCCGACATAGGGCTCCCCTGTCTGAGTCCGTTCTTGCAGTTGATCCAGTGCCCAGGGATGGGCTTATCTAGTAACCGCCATGCCTGTTTTGCCAACAAAGCCTGGTTAAAGGCCCTCATATCTCTGAAACCCTGCCAAATTAAGTGCTCGCTTTGGGGTGTTGGGCTTAACTTATTTTCAGGTGCACCTCCTTCACAGTTAGGTTCTCCCTCTGTTCACAAATACTAGTAGAATATAAGATGTTCTATTCTTTCTGTGTGAATCGGATGTATATGGGCACGTTTGGTGTGTTTGTTCACTCATTTCAGTCCGTGTGTAGTCCATACTAAAATATCCAAAACATCTTATATTTATGAACGGAGGGAGTACTAGATATTTTGCAACATCAAAATAAATTGATAAGGATTCTCGCAAAAAGAAAGGTAAACATCAAAATAAATTGATAAGGATTCTCGCAAAAAGAAAGGTAAAGTGATGAGGAAATGTCTATTGGTGCTACAGGGGCCTATGACTTTTTTTTTTGAAAAGGAGGAACCGAGCCCCCTCAGGGGGACTTGGACCCATTTACTGTTGTCTATAGATATGCATTGCCTTTGCTTACATGTATTGAGGTCACATCTTAACACTATCACAAATGGAAGAAGTTACCAGAGATAACCCTTTACTTCTCCAATACAAATAGCTCATAATACCAGCCCGGTTCCAGTTTATGTTGAAAAATCCGTAAGAAACACGTAGCTAATATATATTGTGCATAAAGAAGTACTCCACACTTACTTTTGATGTATGAGTTGTTGTCCTTGCAGATGGTCCTTCCTGTTGCAGTTGAAGATGTAAAGCGAGAAGTTAAAATATTCAAGGCCTTACACGGGCATGAAAATGTTGTACATTTTTACAATGCGTTTGAGGATGATAACTACGTGTATATTGTTATGGAGTAAGTTTTTGGAAACCTGTCAAATGTTTATAAAATCAGCTGAAATTTGATTTCTTAGTAGCATGTCTGTTTGATATTTACACACGAACTTTGCATGAAAATCAGGGTAATATAGTTTTTCGTATCCAAATCAATCTATTCAATATTTTAATATGGCAATAGCCTTTTTAAGCAACTTTAAGATTCGTGCAAACTTTTAAGGGGGGGGGGGGGGGGGGTGTACCAAAGCTAAATTCTTTACACGATGGCATCAAATGAAAGTTGAGGTAGAGAAGTTAGCATGTCTGTTAATGTTTGTTCTCAAAACTTTCAGTGAATTTTTGGAAGGGAGTTGAGCTTAGAGATGCTTAGGATTTTAGTTTGTGCCTTAAAAGTAGGTTCCAAGTGTGATAGATAATTAAAGTTTTTAAAGGTTTGATGACACGAGTCGATGCCTTTACATGCAAACTGGCATAATATTGGGATACCTTTCAGAAATTCTAGAAATAATACTGGAGTTACATATATAAAAAATATGGACAAAATCAGTCTGCAAGCAGTTCTTTATTTTCTGCAGTCTTTGTTTTCCGTTTATGTTTAAGGAACTGTACAAACTAATGTAGTCTCGGACTTTCTGACTTGGCTTTGACAGATTATGTGAGGGTGGTGAGTTGCTTGACCGCATATTAGCCAAGTAAGAACTACGGGAATCCTTGATTTTTTCCCCACAATTCTTACCTTTGTCACAATTTTTTTTCTAACTTGTTTCCACGCTGGTAACTTATGAGTTATACTAAAGTTTCTAGGTGCGCTACTGGGCTTAAAATCTTGATTTTTCATGGTTCAGTTAGGTGCAATTTTCGACCAATGTTTTGTCACTCTATGGCGATTTTTTTTGATTTATAGTTTTAATATTTTGATTTTCTTATTACGAGCAAAATATGCAGCAATGATTTGTATGCTGAAGATTTTCCTTTGAAGGCTAGAATTTTGGAATATCGGAGCTTTACTGTTGATATATTTATTCTTACGTTGTGATTCCTCATCCTAGATAAGATAGAGATTGAAAAGCTGAGCTATCGCAGATAGTGTGCTTGACCGTAGGCTGTAATTTTGTATGGATATATGTTCCATTGTTACTCCTTCAAGTTGAAACTAATTCTGCATGCACATGTTTGAATTGATTTCCATGTTTCCTTTAAAATCATCGTGTAAAATGTCAAATATATCACAAAAATTGCGCAGATATCTTTCTCAAGGAGGGCTGGATATGAGAAAAGTATCCACTCAGCAGAACAACACATTGTATGTGATAAGATGTAAACATAAATGTAGACTGATGTGCTAAACTGTTATAATGCCCAACATAAAGTTACTGCCTGATAGTTCTTTTTTACAGACCATAAATGGCTGAAGTCCGAGTATGATTCTGGCATGTGGAACATATTGTTCATTGACGTTACCTGATTGCATGTGCCTGGGTTAAAACTACCATTCCTCCAGTATTTCCAGTTTGATCACAGTATGGGTTGTGGTTGAACATGCATAGAGGGCCGCTCATTTCTAAATTCACTGGCTACGTGTTTATGATCGATATTGTATTAATGTGTCATTAGAAAGCATCTATGTCATTAATGCCTGAAGCCCTACGAATTTTAAGAGATCTAGTGAGTGAGTAAGACTAGGCATTTGCGTGCATGACGTAGACTAGGCATCAATTGTAAGATATCCGTCGAAGGATGTTAATATATATGTGGCTCCTTTTTGCTGCATGCAGAAAATAGCAACTCTACTGATCTTACATATTTTATGCCCTTGCAGAAAAGATAGCCGTTATAGTGAAAAAGATGCTGCAGTAGTTGTACGACAGATGCTCAAGGTTGCAGCTGAGTGCCATTTGCATGGTTTGGTTCATCGGGATATGAAACCTGAGGTATACTCCAAAAATGCGAGATGGAACCGGGCTGTCAATGATTAAGTGATTTTTCGAATTAATGCATCATATTGTGTTGCCAGAACTTCCTCTTCAAGTCATCAAAGGAGGGCTCCCCCCTCAAGGCTACAGATTTTGGCCTTTCAGACTTTATAACACCAGGTGCTTGCATATGTTGTTACAACTTGTTTCATAGTATTCATGCTTGACTTACTTTCATGTACATATGAATCATAGAAATTGCTCCCGAGGTAGCATTTGAGTTGATCTGTCTGGACTCACAGGGAAGCAGTTTCGTGACATTGTTGGAAGTGCCTACTATGTAGCACCAGAAGTGCTGAAGCGCAAGTCAGGGCCGGAATCCGACGTTTGGAGTATTGGTGTTATTACATATATACTGTTGTGCGGAAGACGACCTTTCTGGGACAAAACTGAAGATGGAATCTTTAAAGAGGTCACTTTACCTAAACTATCATGAGAGAAGTCTACATTTCAACCCTGAACTCACACGTTGGTTTAGGAATCACAACCCTCAACTTCAAAACCAGTTATCCTACACCCTAAACTATTCAACCCGTTTAGGATTCACGCCCCCCTACCCCCCCCCCCCCCCCCCCCCCCGGGCGTTCGATTTACCCGGTTTTGACCGCGTTGACCACTGACTCAGCACCGCCATGGTGCTGACCCCCCTTACATGTGAGACCCACCCAGGAAATAATAATAGTAATAGTAATAAAATCTTGTTTTTCCTTCCAACTAACTCTTGGAAACCTCGTTTTCGCGCGGGAAGTGATTTGGATCAGCCGACCGGCCACGACTCCTGGCCGGTCGCATGCTCGCCCTTCGATGGTTGTGCGATTTGTGCTCGACCACCATGCGCGGGTGCCAAGCGGGTGGTGGGGCCCACACACCTCGCACACCGCTACCTTATCTCTTCATGCAGGGGCGGTCTCCTCCACCTGCTTCCTCTGCTTTTTCCTCTCTCACGCAGGTGCAGCGGGTACGGCGGCTGCTGCTGTTGTGTGGGGTTGGTGCTCGGGGTCGGGCGCGGTGAAATTAGAGACACAGTGAGAGACGAGCCAGCCCTATGGCTTAGTTGGCACGCCCCGCTGACTTGGCGCTGCTTAGTCAGCAATCAATGCGGTCAAAACCTCTTACCTGAGTCAAAACCGAGCGGAGGGTTGATTCTCGAACTGGGTGATTAATTTGGGGTATGGTCGATTGGTTTTAAAGTTGAGGGTTGAACATCAAACCGAGTGGTTTGTTCAAGGTTGTAATGTGGACTTCTCTCAACTATCAGTATCCTGCAACTTTGTCTTACCATGTTTTAAACGGTTATATCCTTTACCTGTCGTGTGTTGATTATATTTCATTTCTTCGTGAATGTTGCTCGAAAATGGAATTTTTAAAGAGGTCACTTTACTTAAACTATCATATCCAGCAACTATGTCTTAACATGTTCTAACTGATTAAAACTATATCTTTTACTTGCATTGCGCTGGTTATATTTTATTTCTTCGTCAATGTGGCTCTATATTCTTGAATTCATTTATTTTCTAATTCAACTCATGCCACATCATAAATGGTTATGTACCATTTGAATTTTTTTATTCTAGGCTGGTATGTTTAGATAAAAAAAGTGTCCATCCATAATTGCATATGGCTTTGGTTAGATCTAACAACTACTCCCTCTGTAAAGAAATATAAGACGTTTTAGATCACTTCTTTACATAGGGAGTACTATCTTCTCTTAATTGTGCCAGTAGGCAGACTTCGAGGGTGGGTCGCGTGCGTGTGTTGGGTATATAGGTGGCCACCTGTGGCAGCGAGAGGCAAGTGAGAATTGAACTCTTTCCTGTATCCTGAACCTTTCTCTGCAATCTCACCTTCTTCCTCTCCAAGACTCATCCCCCTTCGCTCTCTCCTCTCACCTACTCTGGATCTCGATCCCCCCCTCTCCCTCGGTGTGTTACAGTTGGTATTCAGAGCCAATTTTTGCCCAAATTTTTTCTCCCCGTCCTTGCGAGTAGATCTGTAACATCTGTTAGGAAAGCAAGTTATCTCTATTGAAGGCCCAAGGGCCATATATATATTACACAAGACTTGAGGTGCAAGGAAAGTAAACATAGACTAATAAGGACTCCTAGACTAATACTAATACTTCCTAACACCCCCCTCAAATGCAAAGCGTATGCAATAACATTGCATTTGAAGAAGTGTAATACTAAATAATTTTGATAATCCAAATCCGCGTCTTGAGAGTGTCGTTGTAGCATGAAGAGTCTTCAAAACCCGTCGAGTCGTCAAAGGGGATAACGAAGAGATGGCACATCAGAGAAAGACACCGCATCAATAGAAGATACAAGAGAAGTATCAAGAGAAGATGGGTTGTCAAAGGAAGATGGCACATCAAGAGAATGAAGCATTGCTTTAAAGAATCATGGCCCATGAAAACCGACGGCGAAAGAAGCTCGGCGGCAAGAGAATGGGCTTAGATCAACAATGCAAAGAGAATAAAACATTGCACAAAAAATCATAGCCCACGACAACTGACGGCGAAAGAAGCTCGGCGGTTAAGGCACGATGGGTGTAGATCGACAATGCAAAAGGAGTCCAGAAAATCCTATTGAAAACAACAAGGGCAAGTAGGCCACAGAAGTTGTATAGAAAGGATCAGGACCGGAGAAAGGCTGACGGACAATGGTATGGTGGACTCGCATGGCATGAGAAACACGAAATATCAACGGATTTGGTGGACACAGCGGAAAATATAGAGACTAGAAAGCACGTAGTAAACCAAATGCAATGGCAGCGGAAGATGACAGAGAGGCCAAAACAGCAGAGTAGTAGCAGCAGGAAGTAGCTAGCAGTAGTAGCACGTAAGCAGCTAGCAACAGGTAGCATGCAACACGTATCAACAGCTAGCACCACGTTGTAGCAAGTAGTAGCTAGCACCAGCGG
Source organism: Elymus sibiricus (assembly GCA_039707655.1). Taxonomy (NCBI): domain Eukaryota; kingdom Viridiplantae; phylum Streptophyta; class Magnoliopsida; order Poales; family Poaceae; genus Elymus; species Elymus sibiricus. Next base: position 209,137,786 of record CM077665.1, on the reverse strand, counting down.
GCAGGCAGCAACCGCGTGTATGAGGAGCAAGCACGTGAGATCCAGCAGGAGCAGACCAGATGGAACGGAGCCGTCCTGGAGGTGCTTTGAGTCGAGCGGCGACGAGGTGATGGTCCCGATCTGGAGAGGCAGCCACCATCGATCTGAGAGGAGCGGCCAACGATGCATAGCATCGATCTGATGCGGGGGTAGCAGCACGGGACTGCGGTGAGCAAGGGAGGCCCTCGATCTTGGAGACGGGATCCGAGTGCAGGGAGCATTGGCAGGTGCACGAGCGGATCGGGCGGGGCGACGACGATCTTCAGCAGAAAAAGGATCGGCGGCGCCTGAGATTGAGATTGGATCGGGAGGGCGAGTTGCGGTGGCTGAAAAAAATAATAACCTAAGCTCTAATACCATTTTAGGAAAGCAACTTATCCCTATTGAAGGCCCAAGGGGCATATATATATTACACAAGACTTGAGGTGCAAGGAAAGTAAACATAGACTAATAAGGACTCCTAGACTAATACTAATACTTCCTAACAACATCCACCGTGCCGGTGCAAGCCACTCCGGTCGGCTCGCCCAAAATCCGACGCGGGGTTCGATCTCTCCAAGCCGGCGACAACGGCGCCACAGAAACCTTCGGCGGTGACGCGGCAAGTCCTGGCGGCCATGGAAGAGGGCAACAACAACATCACCAAGCTGCTCGAGTCGCTCCTCTCCAAATTCAACGAGCAAAAGGCGGTGCAAGACAAGCGGATCGAAGCCCAAGCCGCCTTCAACACTCAGATCTCACAAGAACTGCGCGGCCTCGCCAAGCAGATCGACCTGACGCAAGCGGACGTCGATGCGGCGCGCAAGGCGGTGGAGAGCTCCTCGTCCCCCGCGGGATAGGTCACCACCCTGGTCCACCAAGCCCCGGCGACGCAGCAGCCACCACCACCACCACCTCCGCCCTCGTCTCCGCGCACGCCTCCGGATCTGGGTCGCCCGGCGACTCGTCATGCGCGCTTGGGGGACAACCGTCCGCCCCTCATCCCGATCCCGCCCGCAGGCGACGCCCTGCCGACGGGTCGGACTACTTCACCAACAACGTTCTACACCAACGGGGAGTACCACAAGCCGCCGAAGCACGATTTTTCGCGGTTTGATAGCACCGCCCCGTACCTCTGGCTCGACCGCTGCCTCGCCTACTTCGAGCTCTACAAGGTGGCGTCGCACAACTAGGTGGCCACCGCGGCCCTGTACATCGATGGCCAGGCCGCGCACTGGCTGCAGGCATTTCGTCAAACACATCGCAACATCACTTGGGAGTCATTCACCACGTCCGTGTTGGAGGAATTTGGCGCCGATGAATTCGAATTGGTCATGCACAAGCTGTTGCAGCTTCGTCAAACCGGCACCGTCTCCGACTACCGCGCCGCCTTCGACGAGCAGATGTACCATCTGCTCGCGTAGTCTGGAGGTGCTTGTGGGCGAAGATGCCGTGCATCCAAAGGCGAAGATGCCTTGAAGTCATTTGGCAAAGATGCCAAGGTGGGTGGTGAAGTCCTAGAGCGGAGGGTGGTGTCGAGATCTTTGGCTTCACGATCTTGTCGGTGTTGGTGTCGATGTCGATGTGACCTTGCCGGAGATAGTAGCTCGGAAGCATGTGCACTTGAGGGTCTTCTTGAAGATGAGGAAGACCTCTTGTCGGTGTTGACGAGGGCTTTGAGCTCCAAGTGCTTGTCCATCTTGGCGTCGATGTAGTTGTTCGTGGCATCGAATTCGTCGTTGTTGTTGTAGGCCGAAAGAGATGTGCCATCCCTATCCATGGAAGCACTCGAGAAGGTGTGAGAAAGAGATGGAATGAATATACCAAAGTTACCTCTTTCCGGAGTTGTAGTTGGATCTCAAATACCCAAATGTATGCAAGGAAAGAGTGCACTTGGTGAGAAATCTTGTCCAATCCTCACAACCTACACAAATTGCTTATAGTGGAGCTCGGTGGGGTTAGTGGCACAAAAATCAAGCAAGTTGAAGTCCAAAATATTGTAAATGTTGAGATCAATCCAAAGGACTCAAAGTGGAAAGCAAATGATAATATAGAGGAAGGCAAAAAGAAACACACTCGGTGGTATAATGGGGCTTGTGCAACTATAGGGGTGAGCAATACAAAATTGCCTAACGAAGACTAAGCTCGTGTTGCACAAACACAAGGAGAGACGCTAGCTTGATTGCATGTTTGGGCACGATTCACCACTTGGCACTAATCCTATATGCATGCAAGCAAAACGTTTACTATTCCATGTATCCTCGTGCACAAGTATATCTTTTCATGCTCAACTCTTTTTTCTTATAAGCTTTGATCTTTCTCTCTTGCTTAGAACCTTTTTTTTTGTTTTGTTTCTCCTTTTCTTCCTTTTCACTATTCTTATTAAGCCTCAACCAAGTATGCAAGACAAGTATCACAAGATATGCACGGGAGTAAGCTATCATATGATATACCAAATGATGCAGCTAGATTGTATCACTATGGTGCTCAAGTTTTCGCGAAGCCCGACAATACTCGGATAGCTAGTCTCAATAGATATGAAGGTGATCGCAAAGACGGTGGGGGTATCAAAGTGTAATGGCAAGGAAGGAAAAGTTTGTGACTGAATGGATACCTTGGTCACACTTAACCTTTCACGAAGTCGGGGGTAGCCGGCCTTGCTTCCGGTTGAAGGTGGACTCAAAGGATGGATGCGATGTCAAACGTCGCTGGTTGATGTAGTCGATGGGACGATACAAGCTTCCGGTGGTTGATTAAGAAGTAACCGTAAGTAGCCGAAAGACCTTAGGAGACTCAAATCACAACTCAAGCAACTACAAATGCAATGGAAACCAAAATGAGTTAAGTTGCGGAAGTTACCATATCAAGGTTCATGCAACAATCAGTAGAACCCAAAGTCCGAACTGATGGAGAAAGTTGGGCAATCCACATATACTTTAACACAAACCATCTTTGGAGGATTTTAAAATATTATTGCATTTTTGGGAAGAGGGCCTAGAAACATAAAGCTTGAATCCTCTTTTCTCGCCGAATCTTTGGTACTGAATAAACAAAGAGGACAATTGCATTACATGGATGCTGAATTCAAAAGTCACCATGACAGGTTCAGTTAAGCCTGAACCAGCTAACAAGTTCAGACTATGATTTCAGACAAGAAAAGGTGGAGATTTTGGGCGAATTGAGCTAGGATTTTAGCCGGTCTACGATACACATCAGAGGCCGGATGGAACATGACAGCTTGGGTTTAACCCGATTACAAGATGGATGGGCTCTCCAGCCCTAAATCTTGTCTCTTATAGCCCTGAAGAGCAGAAAAGCAAAAGAACACAGCTGTGGCTGTTGTCGGGGATTTGAACATCGATCCACAGGATCACCAGGGCCGTCCGACTATAGATAAACATCGACAGCGTCATCATCTTTGGTGCAAAGCAGTAAGCGGTGATGTCGACAGTTAGATCGGAGATCGATGGCTGAGGTAGCTTTATGTTTTTTGACTATAAACTGTAGGGTAAAAAACCAGTAGCTGAAGAATTCAACACTGTCATATTCAGGATTCAGAGATCCTGAGTTCCTGACACACCAATCTTTCAAAGAGGCTCTGAATGTTGGCAAATGCTAGCACAGGTGGGTCTAGGACCTCTAGGTAGAAGCACAATGTAACACAATATCTGTGCTTTTAGATAAGCATGGATATCTTCATATACTCTGGTTACTGTTTTTATAGTCTGAGTTTCTTCTATTGATTGTGTTTTTTTGTTACAGGTGTTAAAAAACAAGCCAGACTTTCGTCGAAAGCCTTGGGCAAACATTACTCCAAGTGCTAAAGATTTTGTACAGAAGTTACTAGTTAAGGATCCCCGTGCAAGACTAACTGCTGCTCAGGCATTATGTATGTAACTATTTATCATATCAGATATCTGAATATTAAGTTTTCTAATATGTTTGTTAAATATGTGGGCACCTAATCACCTGTTACTTAAGCTCAATCATGTGAACTCTCTTGATTGCCGGATACTTTCGTATGAATCATAGTCAAGAGGACATACAGATAATACCCCTTAGATTATTTAAGAAGTAATGGGGGGGATTCCACCTCATCAAACTCTTATTCAGCAGCCATGATTGCATCAAAAGATGGCTTTGGTACTGTTAGTTAATTCCTGCATTTCATAACTTCTGGTGGTGGATTTTTGGTTACGATGTTGTGCAGTCAGCTAGTTGCACATCCAGTGCTATTGATTCTTACTATTGTGTTCGCTTTGATTGTTGTTGTTTTTGTACTTATTTGGTAGCGCTGGTCTATGCACGTATAAAATAGCATGATTATATGTGCCATAAAATACAAACATGCTATTTCATACCTTGGTATATACCAGAATGTTTATTTGTTTATTGTGCTAATGTTCTGTTCTTCAGCACATGAATGGGTCAGAGAAGGAGGGCAGGCATCTGAAATACCCCTGGACATATCAGTATTGCATAATATGCGACAGTTTGTGAAATACAGTCGTTTCAAACAATTTGCTTTAAGGGTAAGTTGGGATGCCAGATTAGTTTGAGATATTGGTGCATGACTCTGGAAGGCGTGACACAGACAACTGAGATGAATTTGTACAACTTGTAGGCATTAGCATCTACATTAAATCCAGAAGAACTGTCTGATCTTCGTGACCAGTTCAATGCCATTGATATTGACAAGAATGGAACGATTAGCCTGGAAGAACTGAAGCAGGTAGATATTGTTGGTATTTTTTTGCTTCATATACTTAACTGTTTTACTAATATATTTCCTACTTATAAAAATTAGATTTGGTGGGTGAGTTGACATGTAGGACCAACAACACAAATAAACAAATGCACTTTTACACACATGTGACTAGAACCTTCGAAGAGATATAAATAAACAAATGCACTTTTACTCACATGTCAGACCTACCATAAATGAACAAATACACTAATACCAATTTCATGTAAGAACACCAGTCTTGTGAAAAACACAAGTAACAAATTCAGAAATGTGTCTCGAACTCAAAATCATGCTCATGGTTTTAGTTTCTCTTCCCATCCAGTTTCTTCCAATTATACATCAACTGCAGATAGATCTTTCGTTATATTTGTGCTCTCTTTTGAATCTTGATCAGTGCAACATCAGGAAGACACCAATGGCTTTTGATGATCTCCTAGAGCATCTCCAATAGCTGTCCTATAATAGGGCATAATTGATTTTTAGGGCATTTGGGGCCAAAGTCGCTGCTCAAACAGCTGCCCTTGTTGTATAATTTACTCCAAATTTTTTGGACCTCGATATTCACCACATGTGTGACACAATGGACACCCGACCACACGACTCGTCCGGTCATACCCAGGAGTCAGCCCACACGACCATGTGTGGGCGAACATTAAAACTGCCCACACGTTCGGGCGCAGCTACGACGGTCCGCATGCCGAACCAAAAACAACTACTCAACCACACCCCGTGAGCGGGAACGTGTGTGTAATTAACTTTAGTTGCCATGTCTAATTAACTATAGTTGCCATGTATCATTAAATATAGTTGCCATGTGAAACTAATTGGAGTTGCCACGTGTGGTCAAACCATAGTTGCCATATGTGATTAACTAGTTGCCACGTGTGGTCAAACCATAGTTGCCATGTATGGTCAACCATAGTTGCCATGTGTGATTAAATAGTTGCCACATATGCACAACTGTAGTTGCCATCTATCACCATGCGAGCATCGTGTCGTGTGGGCGATGAGCAGCTTCACCGCGCGGCGACCGAACAACCGTGCGCTAATGGACTGGATGGTGTCCGTGTGGACGTGGAGCGCTTCACCCACACGACGCCGGGTGCTTACGTGGCTCTCGACCTAGATGACAACTGCTGCAATATTCGTGCAAATGAATCGAACGGCATCAACTGCGTTTGGACCATGTTTATAAGTACCACACGTGTGGACGTTATTATTTAGGAATTTTTTTGGGCAACCCAAAAACAACAACACCAAGTGCTGCCCCAAAATGGAACGACTCACGTGCGCAGCCCCAACCGCAAGCGGAAGTTCCTCCCACTGCACACTCCTCTCGATCCCCTCTCTGTTGTCGCCGTCTCCCCGCGTTGCCCCTCACCCCCCCCCCCCCCCCCCCCCCCCGACCTCCCCTGCTGACCTACTGATTCCCCTGCCGGCCATCCTTGCCGCACCGGTGAGCTCCTCCGCCTGCTCTCCTCCTGTGCGCGGCGCAGGAGCATGCGAGACTCGATCCCGTCTGCTTCGCCCGTGAACACCCGTCCGCTGCAGCGCAGCAGGAAGTCCCGGCGCCGCTGATGCCCTTCTGCCACATCCCCCGATGCAGCAGCCTCACGCCATGCACGCCAGAGGCCTTGCCGTGCGACACCGACATCATCCGTGTGAGCTGCAGGTGGAGTAGCAAGTCGTGCGGCTCGCACTCGTCCATGTGGCCGCGTGAGCTGCAGGTGGAGCTGCAGATTTTCTCCTAAGGTGGTGACCGCGGCGAGCTCCAGCTCCCCTCCGCCCACGCTGTTCCAGCTCCAGGCTGCAGCAGCACCAACGCCCACGCGGATCCAGCTCCAGGCTGCAGCAGCACCAACGCGCGCACGTCTGGCGGCCTTCGATGAGGTGTGGCTGCACGAGAAGATGCGTCGACCGCTGATCCCCTTTTGCCTTCTCCCAACCTGAAGCAACGCTGATTCAGTTCGTCAAATTATTGCTACACAAAGTAGGAGATAACCTGCCGCTAATCCCTCTAGCTTGTCGTCAGATGCCAGTTACATGCGGCTTAACCAAGAAGACAACAATTGTATAAATTGTCGCCAAGGAACACAAGGTACTGAATGTGATCCACTTGCTCATCCATTGAATTGATAAGTAGTAGTTAATCGGGGTGAATATCACTAGCGAATTTTATGTGGCCAAGAACAACACATTTTGTACATAATTTGGAGATCGACTGCCCGCATTTGATCTTACTATGGAACTATGCAGATATGTGCATTTGAAGTTCAATCTTCAGTTTGGATGTTTCGATTGCCCTATTTTAGGGCAGCTGTTGGAGATGCTCACTTTCTCATGCCCTAAAGAGCACTTTTTTTGTGCGCTACATTTTACTCCAAGCACTTTTTGTTCCCCTATATAAAGGCAGCTATTGGAGATACTCTTAAGTCCAGGTCTTTTTAAGGCTTCATAGCAACGCATGGGGATTGTGCCAGTATAACAGTACTATCCTTGAAATGAGTTTTTTGAATTGTACCTTACGCTCGTAGAAACACACCTAGATGGTCACCTCACACTGTCAATGTTCCCAGTTAAAGGACTGTGTTCTTTTGATTGTAAATCGATTTGATTAAGTAATTTGATTCTCGAAGTTTATCTGAACTTGTTAATATATTTTTTAAAGGATTTTGTTTTCTATTTCCTGTCAACAAATGCTAAACCTTTTCCTCTTCTTACATCTCTTGTACATATAAAATTTATGGGATGGTTCCATTTTTTTTGTTGGAACCTATTTGTTCTAGGTAAAATATTCATGATCAAGACCGATGTGTTAGCAAAATATGTAATGTGCAGGCTCTTGCAAAGGATGTTCCATGGAGATTAAAGGGTCCTCGTGTTCTCGAAATTGTTGAGGCGGTATGTTACCACTATATCCGTCTTACCACTGTTTTATCTGTCTTGAATTTACATATTTTTCCTGAGTTTCCTCAGGGTATATGCATTGTAAAGGAGCATAAGAACTTCCATAGAAGTCTTTAAAATTATTAAAAAGGTATTAATTCTCATGGATTTCTAAGAAGTCATTATCTAACGATTCTCCAATATTTCAACATTTAATGGTTTCCAATAGGGAAAAAGGACAAATATAGAAGAAAATGGAATAACATAATAATATGTATGGTTTTAACCATTGGGGTTTGGTTAATTCTGCATGTAAGGTGTGATGGGATAACCGTAGGCGCTAGATAACCACATGGGGAACTCTTCTCTTTGCAATGTCCACCATCTGGATGGGGCTATGTGTGTAGCAATTCAGTTGGACTTCATTCTCTCTTAGCCCGAATAGTCTAATAAGTGAGTTGTTAAATATGGAGTTTCAAGCACATTTTAACTCTCTGCATGGGACCATGGCCAATGAGGTCTAAAGCTGGCAAGTTGACCCATGGCCTTATCTGCCATGGGCACCTGACCTGAATGGGTAGGGTATGGGTTGCCATCCTTGCCCATGGATAACCTGATTACTCATAGGTAGGGCATGTGTATGACTTTGCAGGGCTAGCCACCTTCCAAGGGACATAAATAAACAAATGTACTTTTAGTCACATGCTAGATTTAACACAAGTAAACAAACACACTATTACATGTGAGCACAACACTCTTAAAAAACACAAGTAACAAATGTAGCTCCAAATCATGCTGATAGGGCATGGTTATCCCGATGTTTCGATGAGATGGTAGCTATTGATTTCGGTGGAGTCAACTTTGACAATCCGACAACAAACGTGCGATGACATTGCGCCTTAGCAATCACTAAACGAACTCTGAAAGGTGTTACAGTATATGTGGATTGCACTAGCTCTTTCTATCAGTTCGGACTTTTGGTTGCGTTGGCTAGTGCATGAAGCTTAACATGGTATCAGAGCTAAGGTCTTGAGTTCAAGTCCTGGCTTTCACAATTTATTTAAAAAAAATTGCTGGTAGCCCCCTTTGTGTCCACGTAGAGGCCTCTTGAGTCATACGTGAGTTTCGCGCGCCGTCGCTCTCTTCCGGTTGCACGTGTTGACTTGTCTTCTCTGTCACACGTGAGAGGGGGTGTTACAGTATATGTGGATTGCACTAGCTCTTTCCATCAGTTCGGACTTTTGGTTGCGTTGGCTAGTGCATGAAGCTTAACAAAAGGTACCTGATAATTTAATTGGCATTCACGAGCTCTACTAATTGGTCCAATTTATGTAGCAGCAGGGGCTATGGCCGTTCCTATTCTCTCAAAATTGAAAATATTGTCTCACTTTAAATCTTGCACAGATGACCTACTATGGTCGTTTGCGATTCTCCAACAAATTCATCACGATCTTCCGTTATACTTTCACTCCTCTTTTTAATCGTCAATCAGGCAGCAACCACATGATATGAATGTCTTCTGACGATCTCTTAAGTTGGTGGTCTTACTCTGTTTTATAGCTTCGTAGCAAAGCACAAACACTTCACTAGTAAGTCAAATTATCCAAGGCCTGGCACTGTCATCATCGAATCATTGGACCCGTCTGGGCCCATGTATGAAGTAGGGTGGCCAATAGAAGCATCATCGACCAAGGAGAATACTTCCCATACAAAATACTACATATAAGGAAATCCCAAATCCCTATAGATCACGTAGGAAAGGACGTACGTGTTGGGTACCAATACTAGTCCGACTTCAACCCTATGGCGCCGACGCACTGACATGGAGTTCTCCATACCAGTGCTATGCAAGGGCAACATGGAAATAGGATGATGAGGGACAATAGAGAGAAGGAAAATAAAAATGTGCTCTAGGAGTTCTTATCTAGGATCTTGGACTAGATCTTGTGCTCTAGGAGTTTTGGATTGAACTCTTGCTGCCACATTAGCCTATATTTGCCTCTAGAGCAATATCTAGTGCAATACGCTGAAGTCGTTCTTTCAACACTTATGCTGCGCACTTTGTAGCAGCAAGGTGAAGTTGTTCCTCCACAGCCTTGTGCTACTTCATAGGAAGAGGGTCATGCCATGGATCTCGCCATGCAGGTGAAGGAGTTGAATGCCTCCTGCACGAAGATGGTGGAGCGGGCTAAAACCGCAAACGAGGCTTGCAAGGAAGTGGACTCCCTTCCATCAGTAGGTCCCTGAGATGGCAGAGCTCCACACAACCTGCCACAGACCTACGTTGTGCCGAGTCCTGCTTGGTAGAGGACGCGAAGGCCCACTCAACACTGCTATGTACCGTTGATATTGGCAAGGAGGCGGAGGAGAAACTCGAGAAAGTGACCGCAGAAGTGGTGAAGGTTGGTGGGGCTGCCCAAAGTGAGCATCTTCTCTTGGACTGGCGCGGCCTAAGCTTCAATGTCAATAAGGAGACTGGCCTCATGACTGGAATCATGGCTCCTTTAGGGCGTGTTCGGTTGTTGGAGATTGGTACTACTAGTGGAACTAATCCTTGCAGTTATTGGGCGAGAACCCCACCTGACCGCCTGTGGGGGTTCAATCCCCAACAACCCCGAAATCCCTTCCTCTCGTTGCATGTTCGGTTGGGGTTCGATTTAGCTACCCAAACTCTGTAGTCTATTATACAGTAAGCTGAAAGCAATACAAAATTTACAGTCTATCGTGCAACACTATAAAAGGGGCAGAGCTTGCACTGCTGCAAGTCACTGCGAGGAGTGGGCTTACCAGCAAGGACACTGTGTTCGAGGAGAGACATCGGAGATGGGTCGTTGAGGTCGTTGTCGATCTCGCACTGCTGCATCGCAAGTCACCAATAGCTCATCTTGAGCTCGCGCCACCGCTCCACTTCACCTTTGGTCGCCTTTGATAGGGCCAGGAGTGAGAAGCATGATGGACGCTGCCTCTGATAGGTTGCGTAGTCGTTGTCCACTCCATCCCTGCCACCCGTAACCGTCGGTCCATCGCCTCGAATCGGAGTAATAGCATAAAACTACCACAATTGGCGTTAGGGTACAAAAACACTACTTTTTTTTCTTTGTCGGTACCTACTAGTTTTTTCTATTTTTTTTTAAAAAAAAACTGATAACCGGTTGGCTTAACATTGAGCGCATTTATGACATCGTTGGCCCACCCGTCATGGTTGTTGAAGTGTATATGTGGATTGCCTAGCCCTTTCCATCAGTTCGGACTTTTGGTCTCGTTGGCTAGTACATGAAGCTTAACATGGTATCAGAGCCTAAGGTCTTGAGTTCAAGTCCTGGCTTTCGTAATTATTCTAAAAAATTGTTGCTGCCCCACTTTGTCCACGTATAGGCCTCTTGAGCCATACCTCTGAATCTATTCACGTGTTGACTTCCCGCGTCACACGTGAGAGGGGGTGTTGAAGTGTATATGTGGATTGCCTAGCCCTTTCCATCAGTTCGGACTTTTGGTCGCGTTGGCTAGTGCATGACGCTTAACAATGGTCACGTGGCACTAAAAGGCAACACCGTTTGTGTTGACATCGAATGCGGGCCTGCCTATCTGTGGCACCCGACTCAGAGAATCGAATTCCTTGTGTTCCAGCCTAGATCAATGTCTTCTAGAAACACAGTACAACTTGACATAGAACAGAACAACTCTATTGCAAAACTAAGAGGTACAAATTTCAGATATTACACTTCTTAACGAGGTAAGGTGGTACTATCGCATTGTTTGTGAATATGCTGCCTCTATTACTAGCAGCGGAATAAAGCTTAGCGACGGAACAACACGATGATGATGGACTCCACTCCAAAGGGACAATACTGGGACACTTCCTAGTTTGCGAACTCAGGATCCTCAGGATATGCAATCACGGCATCACCTGCATCTAACATGATAAGCTAGGTGAGTACTTTGAATGTACTCGCAAGCTCATAACAACCAAAAGCATCAAGGCAAAACAATATCATGACAATGCCAAGTTAAATCATTAACAATTATTAAAAAGAGTGGAAAAATAATAATAAGCATGATATTGTTAAACCAGCTATAATATAAAACCAACATTTAAGGTCACATGGACCGTCTTACTCTTGACACTCCGGTCAGTCAACTTATTCACGTGATCACCTCTTGATCATCACAGGCTTTGTGCCAAACTGTTACTTCAACAATTATTAAGATCGAGTTCTTCCATCATTAACAATGTTGATCAAATAGTGTGACTTAGTAAGAATTGTGTCCAATACCATGGACGCGGCTATTCGAATAGGTTCGAACACTCTGCAGAGGTTGCACACTTGGCCCACACCTTATGATATTCTTATCGTATTATCGACATACCCTCGGGTCATGTCCTGGGTGAGAGAAACTAGGCCCTTGTCAGCACGCGACACTGTCACCTTGTGTCTTAACTATCCCAAACGGAGATCTGTGCAAAAATGCTAGCCCAGGCTCCCGAGATCAAAGCCGCCTACTTGATCAGAGTAGCATGCACATATGATCTTCCCTCTTTGGTGACACTGATAAAACGCATAACAATAGACCAAGCTAGGGCCTTCCCATAAAGGCAAATGTGGCTGCACCGGTAAGTTCGATTCCGGGGCACTATGGCTTGATAAACAAATGAAGGAATTATATCATCAAGTTTATTTCTGTTAAAACAATTTCTTCAATTTCACTTATTTAAACATGACCAAAGTCATAGTATTAATAAACTTAGCATTCCAAAGAATTTCGTAACTATGTTATTTCTACTTATTCCATAAGTAAAATAACAAGTATTTTCATATTGATTCATGACTAGCTTGTGAGCTACTGACCATATTAAGTATTAAGTACCAATGTTAACATGGCAATATCATACTCAATTATCACCACAAAATAGTCATGAATAAACCATTTTTAATAATCCAAATTAAATCAAATTATCATTTTAAAACCATGGCATTGCATTGCCATCATGCAAATGGAGGTGGTGGCTTGCCTTGCTCCAAGGGAGTGTCACAATACTCCTGATCTTCACCACCTAGGTAACTTCCCTCGGGAAATATTTTTAAAAAGAAAAGGTAAATAGCAAATTGTCTGTCCAGAAATTCCAGACAGATCATAAAAATACAAAATTTGCTAGCAAATAAAATGGCTTAAAAGAGAACTAATGCAAAAAGAATGAACTCGTTTGGACTTATGGTTTGGAAGTTCTGAGCACTAAAGTTTTGGTCAAACTAGTATTTAAAAATGGGCAGTGCTGAGCGCCGGTGCGCCGGTCCAATTTTTCGGCTGGTCGGCCAGGATCCGTTTGATCTATGCGCGCGCAGCCTTCATATCTCTACCCCGTCCTCTCCCGCACCCCATCGTCAACCTCCCACGGGAGAAAAGGAGAGGAAGGAGAGCGCCGCCCCCTCGCCCTCGACAGCGAGCGCCACCGGCCTTCCCGCTCTGCGCGCAACCTCGTCGCTGCCGTCCGCATCCCTCATCGCCGACCGTCGTGTTTTTGCAGATCCTCGCCATGACGGGTCGCTGCTCTGACATCACGCCGATGTAGCGCCGGCTGGCAACGGTTGCAGCTCGCCGCCCCATGGTTGCAACACTAGGTGTGCGTTGGCCGCCCTCATCGACCCTCATCGCCGGGTGCATGCCGCTCGCATCGCCGTCGTCTCCCTAGTCGCCACTTCCATCTGTTGCCGTCGAAGCAAAAAAAAACTCACCGGTGGAAGCTTTGCAGGTTGCCGGTTGCAACAAAATCAGAGCTCCGGTGGTTGGTTGAAGCAAAATCAAAAAGAAAAAAGTCCATTTTACTACCCTGAACAAAGTTGGTGGTTCACATTACCCCTTGATCCATTTTTCTGCTCTCTTCACCCCCTAGAAAAACCCATACCTAACAAAAAACCCCTAGGTGGTTTGTATTGACTTGTAGCTGACGTGGCGCCGATCAATGGTGGTTTTGACCCGCGGGTGGGGCCACGAGTATTAACTTAACCGAAACAGGAAAGCCCTGTGGTTAATTAGACAGTGGGACCCGCTTGGCAGTGACTCAGGGGTGGATTAATTAAGTGCTAATTATAGGTCTAGCTGGTGGCTAACCGGAGCACGACGGACGCCGGCCGGCTGATTCCGACGGAGGCTGGATGCGCGCGTGGGCTCTGCGTGACAAGTGCGACGAGGCACGTCGGCTGGTTGCAGCAGCGAGTGCTGGGGTGGCTGGTGCTGGCAGCGGCGGCGCTTGGGTGCATGCGGGCAGCTGCGAAGGAGCATGCAGACGAGCAAGATGAGTAGCGGTGGGGGGGGGGCAAGTACGGGGCAACAGGAGCTTGCTGGACAAAATGGGGCGCCTGGGAGAGCTTGGCAACGACGAGCTCATCGGCAATGGCGGATGGTGGCTTTGGTCTTGGCAGCCACCTTAGTTGGAGGACGAATTAGACGGAGGCGGAAGAGGGTAAATGCGCAGGATCTCACAGTGAACTCGTAGGGCATATTTTTTGGCTCGTGGAGGCTCTGAAGTGCCCGAATCGCCAGCGGCGATCTTCGGATGCCGACGAGGAAGACGACGGCCGTTAGCGCGATGCACTGTGTCTGAGCTCGAGTTCTTCTATGGAGTTGTTCAAGGCGTCTAGGCGGAGCTCCTGGACATGTTGGTGTGGCAAGGGGTGGTCGGTGGCCGCGAGGACAGAGGGCGGCGGCGACCTTTTCTCTTGGAGACGCTCTGTAGAGAGAGCTAGAGAAGGAGAGAGGGAGCTGCGAAAGAGGGAAGAGGTAGAGGAGGCCATGCGCGTCTCTATGGCGCGAAGATAGGCTCGGGGACGCACGGGACAACGCGAAGCAGGAGGTGGCCGTCGAGGCACGAACGCACGACGCAGCGTGCTCCTGGCGAGGGGTTGAAGATGACCCTGCTCCTGAGTGGGACCCACCCGCGGGTCAAATACCACCTTTCACCGTGTCCACGTCAGCATCCGGTCTGGGCAAACCACCCAGGTTTTTTTTGTCCGGTATGGGATTGTTTAGGGGGGTAAGGGAACCGAAAAAAATTGTGAGGGGATAATGTGAACCACCGACTTTGTTCAAGGTAGTAAAATGGACTTTCGTTTTCACGTTCCAGCTTTCATTTTTGCCGGTTGCAACGTTTTTACGGTGTCGCCGGCGATCTTCTCCATGAATGATGTAGCAAAATATGTAGTCGGTTGTAGCAAAAAATTGTGCGGTTGCAGCAAACAAAATGTTGCCGTCGTCTGGGTCGCATCATCATCACACATAATGTAACAAATGTCGTCGGTAGTAGTAGCAATTTCTGTCGCTGGTAGTAGCAAAAACACTTCGCGGATGCAACAAAGTGTTGTCATCGTCGTCGGGGGGGGGGGGGGGTCACACCATAGGCGCATAATAGCTGTAGCAAATTCACACCGCGGTCGCAGCTCCTTCATCGTCTGGTTCCAGCAACTCGCGCCAACGGTTGCAACATCCCCTGTCGTGCCGTCGTAGCATTCCGCCGTGAGATTCCCGCAGTCGCCACATGCCGCCGTCGCAACTCCTCACAGCGCCCCTGCCTCCGTCCTTGCTCTCTTTTGCAGGAAAATGGCGTGGATGGGGGAGGCACCCGCGCGAAGAAAGAATTAGCTTGGGGGGAGGGGGTGGTAGCCATCTCCGCTGGCAGCTCATCTCCGACGAGATGGTATCGGGCCTTGACAAGGAGGTTGCAGCGAGAAAAATTGGGGTCCGCCAGTGGAGGCCTTGCCGGAGAAGCCGCGACGCTTGCCGGCAGCGCCTGAGGTCGCCGGGGGGAGGGGGAGGGGCGGGGGATGAAAGGAGGAGGGAGGTCGAGTGGTGGAAGGAAGAAGGTAAGGCAAAAGAACAAAAAATCTGGGAGGAGGACGCGTGACAGACGCTGGATCCATGTGGATCGGACGCGAGCGACGCGACTGGCCGAACTTTTTGGCCGGCCCGCTGGCGTTAAACGTTTTCCTTTAAAAATGAATTTAACAAAATTCCTGGAATTTCTAGAGAGAGCCACATTGAGGGCGTATTTCAACTTTGCGCCTCCACTTAAAAATCGCTTCAGAGGGCTTTGAGTGGCTGGCTGCAACGGAGCTGGGAGATAGTTGGGATGGATCAAGCGGACGACGACGGGCCTCCTCGTACCCGTGGCTCCTCGAATGGTGGTCGGATGCCGTCAAGCCTTTCTTCTCCGGCGGCGGCACGCTACGGTGGTCGTTGGAATCGATGATTCCAGCGTGGATTGGCTTGGGTTAGAGGTTGGGGTGGACTGGAGACGGCGGACGGCAAAGAGGGTCAAGCGACGGGGCACTCTGCCTGAGCTAGGGAAGAGGGCCTCCCGTCTGGTTTACTTTGTTCCGGTGGTCAATTGGGAGGTGAGTTGTGAAGAGAGACGAGGCGGGAGGCGGGCTTTCATTGCCCGACATCTAGGGCAGTGGCCGTATGCCGCCATGGATGCGTTGGCACGACGCTGAGGTTGAGCTGGCTGGCATGGTGCGGCTCGGATAGGATGGAAGAGATCAGAGGATATGGATGAAGCAAGGGGCCGAGGGGAAACATCCAACGTTGGGGGACAGTGGCACACTGTTTCGGAAGGCGGCAGAACTTGGCCTTGTCCGGCGGCACTAGCTGCTGGAGGGGGAGAGGGTGCTAGAGGACGTACATGAATGGTAGGGAGGCCGTTGGGATGCTCGGACAAGCAGGGACAGTTGGAGCTGGGCTGCCTGACGGGACCAGATGTGTAGAGCGCGTGTATGGCGTACCAGCAGCATGGTCACCGCGTGTCCTGGCGCTCAAGACACACAGGCCTGGCAAAGGTTGTCTGGGGTGCCGGCCTATCATCAAATAGCCCAGTTGGGTCACTGGTTTGGCTAAGGTAGGCCTGGGTTGATCAATCTTGTCCACAACATTTCCTGGATAGGAACTTGGACGATTTACTGGAGTAAAATGGCTGGATAATTGCAGCTAAATTTTTGTCAAGTGGAAATCGTATAGTAAGGTGTTGTCTGTACTCGAGTAATTTCAGAATTTTTAGCCAAAGTTTGAATATAGTTCCTTTAGAAACCTCAATTCTGTCCAGAAATGAATTTTGAGCTGGACCCCTAGATGTTTTTGGATATTCTAGGTTCATATGAGCCATAGAATTTATGGAAATTATCTGGGGCTTTTTGAAAAGACAGAATTTTAGGTTGCTTCACAACCTAGGGCAAAATGGGATATTCCTTTGGAAGAAAAATGAATATTTAGTGGAAATAAGAATTGTGATTGGGCTAGAATGGAAATGGCAGAACTTTGGAAAGATTTTGGAAATTGGAAAGCACTTGGGAAACGAAAAAGAAAAAGATTCTCAAGTTCTAGTCCATAGAGCTATTCAAATGGAAATGAACTTCGAAATAAATCCAATTAAAGTTTTGAAAAGAAAAGGTGTCAAAAACCAGGGTGCCACACTATCGGAGTCCTCTTTCTCTCGTCAAGCCCAAAAATTCTCGACGAACACCTCTCAGTCGAGCCTCTGACTCACCGGCCTTCCCCAACACCGGTTCATGCCACCATGGTCTTCACCCCGAGCCTCGGTCTTGTATGTTGTTTGTGTGGCTTGGGGGTCGTTTGGGGCAATCCACAATCACTGGTGACAAGCAGAGTGGTGACACTTGAGGAGACAGGGCAGCGGTGGAGTTCGGCGCAGTTGTGCTTTTGGTCGTTCTTTCCTGAAATTGGATAGCGGAGGTGGTCAGCAGGGTGGACAGGAAGGCTAAGCTAGGAGGAATTGATACAAGGAATTTGGATTGGACCGGGCAGATCTCATCCCGTCGGAGCTGGAGAATAAGGGTTGCACAGGCGGAATCGACGGCTACGCTACTCGACTAGCTTCTCGAACAACAGGACCACCCAGAGGGTTTGCCCCATGTGGCATTCCCACTGCAGGAGCTCGACCACAAGCACGATGCTGTTGTTACAATATATGTGGATTGCACTAGCCCTTTCCATCAGTTCGGACTTTTGGTTGCGTTGGCTAGTGCATGAAGCATAACATGGTATCGGAGTTAAGGTCTTGAGTTCAAGTCCTGGCTTTTGCAATTTATTTAAAAAATTGCTGGTAGCCCCCTTTGTGTCCACGTAGAGGCCTCTCGAGTCATACGTGAGTTTTGCGCGCCGTCGCTCTCTTCCGGTTGTACGTGTTGACTTGTCTTTCCCGTCACACGTGAGAGGGGGTGTTACAGTATATGTGGATTGCACTAGCCCTTTCCATCAGTTCGAATTTTGGTTGCGTTGGCTAGTGCATGAAGCTTAACAGCTGTCACAATGGAGGTAATGTAGGTCTGGCTCCTAAGCTCTGACCAGAGCCACTCCTGCCGCTTCTCCTCGAGCCAGGAGCGATATCACCCGATGCCGATGCGAGGTGCATGGAGCAGCTGGTGGGTCCGTTGCTCGAAGTGCGTGTATGCCAGTGCGCTGCCGTCCCCTGAAACTCATGGTGGATAAACAACACTGAGTTTGGAGAGATAGAAGCCATGCTGTGCTCTAGTCTGGGCCTTCGTAAAGAAATCCGCCAACTTTAACTCGGAAGGCACATACTGAAGAGTGATAACCTGATCCTGCACACTAGCGCGCACATAGAAAGCATCAACACCAATATGCTTGGTGAGCTCATGCTTCACAGGGTCGCGCGCAATGCTAATAGCACCTGTACTGTCAGGCAATAGTAAAGTAGGTGTAGTGACAGAAACACCAAAGTCCTGAAGTAACCACCGTAACCAAGTCACCTCTGCCGTCAACAGAGCCATAGCTCGCAACTCGGCCTCTGCACTCGAACGGGAAACTGCAGTCTGCTTCTTCGTCTTCCAGGCAATGAGAGAACCACCAAGAAAAACACAGTAAGCAGAAAGTGAACGACGATCCGAGGGATCACTAGCCCACGTAGCATCCGAATAGGCCTGAAGCTGTAATGAACCAAAGCGAGGAAAGAACAGGCTGTGAGAGATCGTTCCCCGAAGATATCGAAGAACACGAAGGAGGTGACTATAGTGAACTGAAGTGGGAGCGGAGACAAACAGACTCAGAATATGGACCGGATAGGAGATATCCGGACGAGTGGCAGCTAGATAGACAAGACTCCCAACAAGATGACGATAACGCGTCGGATCAGGCAAGGGTTCACCATCAGTATCACGGAGGTGAACATTGAGCTCCATGGGAGTCTCGACAGTGCGCTCATCAGTAAGAGGAGCACGAGCAAGAAGATCCTGGATGTACTTTTCCTGGGAAATATAAAAGCCATCAGAGGTAGAAGAGACCTCGATCCCAAGAAAGTAGCGAAGAGGGCCAAAATCAGACATAAGAAACTGCTCACTAAGACCTTCACAAAGGCAACATACTCGGGGTCATCGCCAGTGATAATCATGTCATCAACGTATAGAAGAAGAATAGTACGACCACAAGCAGAAAGGTGGACAAACAACGCTGGATCATGAGCACTCGCTGAAAATCCAGCGGCAGTCACCACAGAGGCAAAACGCTCAAACCAGGCGCGAGGGGCTTGCTTAAGGCCATAGAGAGAGCGACGAAGACGGCATACCATGCCATCAGGAACAAAATACCCAGGTGGGGGCTGCATGTAAACCTCCTCACGCAGCTCACCATTAAGAAAGGCATTCTTAACATCAAGCTGAGACACAGACCAGTGGCGAACAGAGGCCACGGCAAGAAGTGTGCGAACAGTGGTCATATGGGCCTTAGGAGCAAAAGTCTCATCATAATCACGACCATGCTCTTGCTGAAAGCCACGAGCCACAAGACGAGCTTTGTAACGCTCAAGAGAACCATCAGAGCGAGTCTTAACCTTGTAGACCCACTTACAAGTGATGGGACGAACACCAGGAGGAAGAGAAACAAGATCCCACGTGCCGGTGCGCTCAAGAGCTGCAAGCTCCTCGGCCATCGCAAACTGCCATTTGGGATGAACAACAGCTTGACGATAAGACGTTGGCTCAAGAACGACAGCACCAGCGCTTGGAAAACCAAGGCGATGAACGGGCGGAAGCGGACGAGGACGCAAGCCATAACTAGGCTGAGACGAGGAAGATGGCACATCAGTAGACGCATCCACAACATGTGGACGACGAGTATAATACTGAGGAAAAGACGGAAGAATACGAGGAGGAATCTTCGGAATAGGCGAGGGTGACGGAGAAGGCACCGGGGATGAAGGTGCAGAATCATGTGACAAGTGAGGTGAGGAAACCATGGGAGATGATGGCGTTGAATCTGCAATAGTCGGAGAAGCAGGGGCAGTAGGACGGACGCGCAAGGGCTCAACGGGAGTGATAGGTGTGTTAGGAAAAGTGAGGAAAGATATATCATGCACTGCAAAGGTCGAGGAAGATGGACGCGGGTAGAAGGGACGAGACTCATCAAAAGTCACATCCCGAGAAATACGCATCCGACGACCGACAGGATCCCAACAACGATAGCCCTTATGCTCATCGCTATAACCTAAGAAGACACACTCAACTGACTGAGCGGATAGTTTGGTGCGTTCACGAGGGGCAAGAAGAACATAGCAAACACAACCAAACAAACGAAGCGCCGAGTAATCGGGAGAACGATCAAAGAGACGCTCGAAAGGAATGCCACCCTGGAAAGCAGTGGACGACTGAAGGTTGATGAGATAGGTGGAAGTGGAGACAACCTCAGCCCAAAAGTGAGGCGAAAGAGAGGCGGCGATCATCATCGCACGATCCGTCTCAAGGTGACGATGCTTGCGCTCAACATCACCATTCTGAGCATGAGCACCAGGACAAGAGAACTGAGCAATAGTACCCTGCTCAGCAAGAAATCCACGC
Organism: Elymus sibiricus; assembly: GCA_039707655.1. Taxonomy (NCBI): domain Eukaryota; kingdom Viridiplantae; phylum Streptophyta; class Magnoliopsida; order Poales; family Poaceae; genus Elymus; species Elymus sibiricus. The sequence continues at coordinate 209,117,281 of CM077665.1, read as the reverse complement.
AACATCTTGGATATATACTCTCCAGCAGAGTCAACACACACACGAATAGACGTAGAGAACCGAGTGTGAACCATGGCAGCAAAATGCTTATAGATAGATAAGACCTCACTATGGGAAGACATGAAATATATCCACGTGTCGAGAGAAATCATCTATAAAGATAATATAGTAGCGATGGCCTCCCTTCGAGGCAAAGGGAGCCGGACCCCAGACATCAGAGTGAACAAGGTCAAAAGGACGTTGGGACACAATCTCGCTATGAGGATAAGGTAACTGAACTTGTTTACCAAGCCGGCAACCCTGACAGTCTAAAGACACACCGCCGGAGACGGATCCAAGAAGACCACGTCGAACTAAGGATGAGAGACGAGAGCCACATAAGTGACCAAGGCGATGATGCCACTGCTGAAAAGAGCTGGTAGACAAGGCAACAGAGGCGCAGAGACTGGCAGCTGATGGAAGGTGAAGCCAGTCAAGCTCCTAGAGACCCTGAGAGTCACGGTGCCGGGGGCCAGCACCAAGAGGAGCACCAGTGTGACGGTCCAGAATGGAACATGAGTCAAAGTCGAGAATGACCCTGCAACCAGAGTCAACAATCTGACCACCAGAGATGAGTTGCATGGTAAGCCGAGGAACATGAGCAACATCGGGAACATGAAAAGATGAAGTACTAAGAGTGCCTTGGCCAGTAACCGGGAGAGAGGTACCATCAGCAGTAAGAACATGAACATGAGAATCGAGATGTCGAGTAGATGACAGAGTGGATGAATCATGGGTCATATGGAAAGATGTTCCAGTATCAAGAATCCATGGAGATGTACCTGCTTGTGTAGAAGGTGGTCTCACAATGCCAGAAGTGTCCGTAGCAGAACCAGCAGAACCTGTCGATGGAGAACCAGAAGATGAAGCTAGCAGGCATCGAAATCGCACAATCTCCTTCCGAGTCAGGGGCGCAACTGAAGATGTCGATGTAGATGCACCCGACAATAGAGAGTCGGAGGCAATCAACAGGGCGTGAAGTCGCGCAATCTCTGTTGGCGCAAAAACGGAACTGCACCGCGCCGGTGATCGCCGGAGACAAGAAGGATCGGAGGGAGAAGGGACACAGAAGTTTTGCGGGCGCACAAACACCCTGCCGCGCGTACGGCCTTTTCTGTTTTTCTCCACGAGCACGAACTCGATCACCTCAACGATTACAACGGCTGGGGGTGGGTCTTATACGCGCGCGCCCGCACGCGCCTCGCCGCCCCCACGCCCCCACTTGCCACGCCCCGCACCTCCCAGGCTCGCGCTCCCGCCGCGCACGCACGCGGACGACGCGACCTTCTACCGGTGCGCGCGACCAGCTCAACCCTACAATCGCGCCGGCTACCTGACGCACGCACGCCTAACACACGCACACCTGCCCTCGGGCGCACACGCACGCACCCGAGTCCTGCCGCGGCTCGGACCCGACGCGCCCAGCGCGCGCACACGCGCACGCGACTGAGCCTCGCCGCGGCTTATTACCCAACACACACCCCCTAAGCCGCGGCTCAGAGGAGTGCCGGCCCTCCGAAGTCGTCGCCGACGTTTGCCAGCAGGGCTTGCTCCGTCGCCGGCGCCTTCCGCGGCTCGGGGCAGTCTCGCTTGAAGTGGCCCTGCTGCCCGCAGTTGTAGCAGCGCCCGCGCCTCTTCTTCCTGCCGCCCGAAGCCGTGCTCGACGCCCCGTCATCGTCGGAGCCGCCGTCCTTCTGCCGCCGCCGTGCCTCCCACTGGGCTGACGTGAGCAAGAGTTGCCCATCCGCCCGCTCGCCGCCGGCCTGTGCGCGTCGCTGCGTGCGCTCATCGAACGCCTTGAGCCGCCCGAGCGCCTCCTCGAACGCCATGGCTTCAACGTCGCAGAATTGCTCGATGCCCGCCACCGCCGCGTACAGGCGGTCCGGCACCATGTCCAGCAATTTCTTGACCATCGCCGCGTCGTCGAGCGTCGCGCCGAGCCCACGTAGCGCGCCGCCATGCTCCCGATCCTGCCGGCGAAAGCGTCCAGCGACTCCCCGTCCGCCATCCGCAGCCGATCGAAGTCGCCACGGAGCGTCGCCAGCCTCGCCGTCCTGACCCGATCCGTGCCTACGAATCGCGTCTTCAGGCAGATCCAGACCTCCGCCGCCGTCTTCTTCGTCGACACCTGCATCAGCAGGTCCTCGCTGAGCGCACCAAGCAGGTACGCACGCGCCGGCTTGTCCTTCGCGACGACTGCCGCCGCCGAATCCTCCGCCGGCTCCACCGCCTCCCAGTACCCGGCTGTGTCCAGGTTCGCCTCCACCTTGATTGCCCACGTGGTGTAGTTGTCACCAGTGAGCATCGGCACCGGAGTCGACACCGAGCTCCCTGAACCGCCGGCGTACAGCACAAGCGACATCGCCGGCGACCGCTCTCCGCAACCTCGCTCTGATACCAATTGTTGGCGCAAAAATGGAACCGCACCGCGCCGGTGATCGCCGGAGACAAGAAGGATCGGAGGGAGAAGGGACACAGAAGTTTTGCGGGCGCACAAACACCCTGCCGCGCGTACGGCCTTTTCTGTTTTTCTCCACGAGCACGAACTCGATCACCTCAACGATTACAACGGCCGGGGGTGGGTCTTATACGCGCGCGCCCGCACGCGCCTCGCCGTCCCCACGCCCCCACTCGCCACGCCCCGCACCTCCCAGGCTCGCGCTCCCGCCGCGCACGCACGCGGACGACGCGGCCTTCTACCGGTGCGCGCGACCAGCTCAACCCTACAATCGCGCCGGCTACCTGACGCACACACGCACGCACGCCTAACACACGCACACCTGCCCTCGGGCGCACAAGCACGCACCCGAGTCCTGCCGCGGCTCGGACCCGACGCGCCCAGCGCGCGCACACGCGCACGCGACTGAGCCTCGCCGCGGCTTATTACCCAACAATCTCCTCCTCGGTGAGGGACACAACTGAAGTAGGCGATGTAGTGGCACCGGGAGAGAAGCGGCCACCACCACCTATGGAAGCCGCTAAATGTGGCGGTGTAGCATGACCAGTATCGTCCGCAAAGGCCGGTGGAGAAGACGAGGCCGTATGGAGACAAGCACCAAGCGCCAAGGGAAGACGCGTGTGCGAAGCACAGTCGATGGAGTCATATGCACCAGTACAACCGGTGGAAGTCGCGAGAGGTGTTGGGGAAGAGTGACAGTCGGCACATGTGAAGCTCGCAGGAGGAGCATCAATCGCCGAGAAACGACCCATATGCGAGGCGGGAGTAGGGAAGAAAACACCGTCTGGAGTCACCGTGCAGCGAGGGACATGCGGACCTGATGAAAACATCTCTCTCTCTCTCTTTTTTTACTTTTTTTTCCAGCAATCACCAGCCAGGCAACTATTACTGTCCGACGGTAGCAGACAGCGATCCCGGCAGCACCAGACGATAGGAGGACCCGGCGAGGGGCGAGAGCCAGCAGCAGGGGCGGGATCTGGCGGAGACCAGCGATTCGCAGCGACGTCCGGCGAGGGACGCAGGATCCGGCGAGGCGGGAGACCAGCACCTGGCGGGGAGCGCGGGATCCGGCGGAGGACGGGGATCACGGGATCCAGCGAGGCGGGGGACCGGCGGAGGACGGGGAGCGCGGGATCCGGCGAGGCGGGGGACCAGCCGCGGGCGGGGAGCGTGGGATCCGGCGGGTGGCAGCAAGCTCCAGCGAGGGGCTGCGGCCGGCGGCTGCGATCCAGAGGAGGGCTGGCGGCCACTTCGATCCAGAGATGTAGGAGGCCGACTGCGTAGGAGACCGGCTGCAGGACGGCTTCGATCGATCGATGCAGAGGACTGGGAGGAGGCGGGCAGAACGGGGAAGGAGCGGACGTGGAGAACCGGCGGCTACAATGGGGGAGAAAAGCAGCGGCGGCGGCCACAAAGTTTCAATAGCACGAGTTGCGGCGTGCAAAAAATTGACCTAGCTCTAATACCATGTTAGTAAATATGCAACTTGTATTCCTTGAGGGCCAATGGCCAATATATATACATGTACAGATGGTAAATATGCAGGAAACCCCTCATACAACGGGTAAAATATAAAAGCTAGAATATAACTCTAACAACCCGATCGGCCACTGCGACGAGAAGGTCCCTTCCGCGGCTTCGCTCCCTAGTCTTGTGTTCTAGCTCCAACGCGGCGTGGGGGGCCACTTGGATGAGGCCTGGGCCGAGCTGGTCAAGCTGGCATGGCGCGACCAGCAGCTGCATGTCCCTACCTGGATCAACTCGTCGAGATTGGATCCTAGCTTTCAATCTCGTGCTCCGACACCTACATTGGCGGCTTGGTGGTCAGCGCTGCACATCTCAGGCTGGGTCAGTTTGCAGGAGGAAGGCGGCGGCAAGAATTTTGTTGGTGGGATTTGGGGGATGGGGATCGGGAGCATCCACGGCCATGGGATGGGACCTTGATGGTGTGGGGAAAGCTAGGGGCTGAGGATTTTTTTTTTTGAAATGGAGAATTGTTTGAGGGAGACTCATGTGGGGGTCCACCAGTCATAACATTCTATTTTAGCGGCCAAATCCATTGTGTTAACATTTGTACCATGTCATCACTTACATGCGGGCCATAACTGTTATAAACGTGGTTAAATTTAAGAAAACTGGTCATCAGGTTTTTCCAAAAAAATATATAGAAAAAACAGGTAGTTATCAGCGAAGAAAAAAAAATGGTGGTTTCTTTGTATAGTTGTGGTAGTTTTATGCTATTTACTCCATCCAATCGCACAAGAGAACTGGTGAGAGGAGAGAAAGAAATCGTTTTTCTTTTGTTGCTCGGGCGGGGTATGCTTCCATGGGAGGTGAGGTGGGGATTGGCTCCCTGTGAAACATGGGGGTTTGGGAGGGGATAGGCTGGGGTTCAACCCTGGCCGGGTTTAAGCGAATGCCCATATAAGGTTGACGGGGATTGAACCCCTGGCGTGGCAAAACCATGGGGTTTGACAGGGATTTGGCCCCAAACCTGGCCTGGTGGGGGCTACACGAACAAGGCCTTAATGGTTGCTTGGATTTTCTCCATAGCCACACCACTCATGGCTTTGCATAGTCTCTACATTTCTTACATTGCGACGGCCTAATAGGATATGGGTCACACCTTTCCACGCCCGAATAGGACTAGAGTCACCTTTCGCAACAGTGTCTGTTCATTGGAATGATATCTCTTATAGACAAAGATACAAACCCCAGCTGTATAAGAAAATAAATACAATTAGAGATAGAATCTATCAAGGAGGTTTGAAAATAGCATTGGTGGGAAGCGCTCTGCTGTCATGCCTGCGTCCATACCCACACCTACAGCGGTTTGCCTTTTTGTGTAATATATGCAGCAACGATCTCCCAAAAAGAAAGGAATAAAAGTCATGCAGTTAATCAACACAATTTCTACTTCAAAAATTGATATTTATTTATAGAAAACAACAGCACATCAACATTTTATATTTATGCTTGAGCAGATTGACAGTAACACAGATGGATTTGTTGATTTCGAAGAGTTTGTTGCTGCCACACTACATGTGCATCAGCTGGTGGAACATGATACTGAGAAGTGGAAATCATTGTCTCAGGCTGCATTTGATAAATTCGATGTTGACGGTGATGGCTATATCACATCTAATGAACTGAGAATGGTACATTTTACTGCTGCCTAACTACATCGTCCGCTGTACCTTTCTAGACACTAATAGTGATATAAAATATCTTTTATATTAATTTACATAGGGAGTACTAGATTCTAATTGTGTAAGAAGTTCAAGCTTCTCATGATATATTGCTTCTTGTCTGCAGAATACAGGACTGAAGGGTTCTATTGACCCCCTCCTGGAGGAGGCTGATATTGACAAAGATGGCAAAATAAGCCTTGATGAATTTCGTAGGCTCTTGAAAACTGCAAGCATGAGTTCACGCAACCCAACTCCACGGAGTGTTTACAAGTAATAGTTTACATAGTTCGCATAACGCCACCAAATCCAGTGAGCGGTGAGATTTTCGTCGCCACATGTAATTCAAAAGTATTGCCGGAGGGGCTTCGTGATGTAAACTAATATTTTCTCAGTATTATTGACTTATAATGTACTAGTATCAAAGAGATACAAACACAATATACACATATCTTAAATAACTAAGCTCCCTAGGGGTGGGAAGCCCTGAGAGTCGATTGAGGCTGGTGATTTCGATTATGTCGATCGATTTTGACTCGGTCAGCGCCGTGGGTCGTGTCAATAGAATAGTAGGTCGGCGGGCTCCTTTCTTACCGCTGGCTATGCGTTGTGGGCCGTGGGAGTCAGTGGAGGGGCTGGTTTCTTTCTTCGTTGGGTCAAAATCAGGGGGTGGCGGCTGCGGGCTCTTTGCTGGCCACGCGTCCACTAGTTGTGCTAGGTCGGCTTCTGGTGGCTATGGCAACCGGTGCGGCATCAACCTCCTGCACAAGATCTGGCCATGAGGATGCCCCTCCAGCACGAGATCCAGCGAGCACGGACTCTCGCAACCTCCGTCCACATGGATCCGGTGTTGCAGCGCCTGCCAGTGACCTCATGAGGATGCCATCTTCCTCACCTGCGTGGCGGCCCCAGGTCGTCGTCTTTCTCCTGTTCGTGGTGGGGCAGAGGACATCACCTATCTCCATTGCGCGACAGTGCCAACGTGTCATGAAACGTGTTAGCGACAACAGATGATATACTACAGGTACGGCGTTGCCAGAAGCAAGGAGCACCGTCGATCTTCCATCCTCCGGTTTTTAGCCTTGCGTACTGGTTTGCCAAGTCACTTCGTCCTCCAGCCGTTGATCCAGCGATGGACGGTCCTTTTTTACCTTTCTGCTGCTACTTAAAGAGAGATTGGTGAGAGGTGAGGGTATTCTGAATGTAATCGGGCTGTGCCCTAACGCCGCTGTTGTTTCGGCTGGCCGAACCTTAGTTCCTCTTCGCTTCGATCCGAATAAAATCGATCCGAAATTCCCCATCGAAATCCACTGTTCTTGATCATTTTCCTTGCAGAACTCTGACAGACTAAGTAGAGCATGTCAATTGGTATACAGAGCCTGGTTCTTCTTCCTTGGAGGCGCGGATCCGAGAGTCAGGTCGGATCTGGAGTTCATCTGGTGGCGGTGAGAAACAGGGTGGCGCACTGCGGCGGTAGACTGCTCGGAAGCAGGATCGGAAAGGTCAGTGGTTTTTGAAGGAAATTCTTTCAGCGTTAAATCTCACCCGATCCTCCCTTCCAGTGCTTTTCTCCGGCGACGCGGCTAGGCGGCAACTGAGTTGGGCGTGAGGTCTGGTTGCCGGGCTACCGGTGTAAAATCCCTCCCTCCACAACCTCAACCATCTCCATGGCCAAGGCGACAACTTCAGTTGATATAGCAACACTCGAGCTTGAGTCCCTGCAGTTGGATATCAAGACACTGCAGCAAAACAGAGAAGAAGACAAAAAGGAATTCTATGATTTTACAGAAACTGCCAACAAGAACTTTGCCAGTATCGACCGGAACTTCAAGAAAATTCAGGCCAGCTTGCGCAAGTTAACTGAAGATGAAAGGACAAAGGAGGGAGAAGAAGAACATACCCTCACTCGGCCCACGGGAGCACAGTTCCTCCAGGATGGCCCAAACAACTGTCTGCCACTCCGATAGGCGATCGAAATGGCATTCAGGTTGCAAGCTCTGCAGTTCTGATCGACAAGGCATCGGGGAGAGAATTGAATTTGGACGGCACACCAAAAGGGCCCTATAGACACCCCAATCACAATACCAACAAGGCAGAGCAAGTTACTCCACAGGGCCAAATGATAGTAAATGTTGGAACTTTGCAGGCAGTAGAGGACATACATGACGACCCTCTGCGAATGGATACAAACAGGACAAGACCACACAATCCAGAAGTACGTAGAAGTATTCTAAGTGTTAAACCTACAAAACTCAACATATCTGAATTTGAAGGAGCAGATGCCGATTCCTGGATACAGAACTTGGAACAGTTCTTTGAGGCATCAAGAACTCCCCTGGATCAAAGAACAGAAATTGCTGTATCTTACCTGAAAGGAGAGGCCATCCAGTGGTGGAGAGGCACTGGGTACATTGTGAACAACACCCCTTGGCACTGGTTTTGTTCCTACTTGACAGACAAGTTTGCTGTCACTTCAGTCTGTAAGAATGTTAAATCTTTCCACAATCTTACACAATCCAGCACAGTTGCTCACTATATCTCTAAGTTTGAACAAGTAATGAACTTAATGAGGAGGGACAATCCAGGAGTCCCAGATAGTTATTACATGCACAGTTTCATAGCTGGCCTTAGTCCCTACATACAAAGCCATTTGGAGTGTCTTGAACCACCCAACATTCAAAAAGCCATGTGGTATGCAAGGAGAATAGAAAAGTATTGTCCTCCAGCCACAAATACAAAGTACTATGCTCCTCATTACAAAAAGAAGATCTCAACTGAAGTCACCAAACCTGTTGCTCCTATTACCTCCCCAACAACTACTATCATTCAGCAGGCCAGAGAAAAAGGCATTTGTTACAAATGCAGAGAACCTTGGTTTCCAGGCCATAAAAAAGTCTGCAAACTCTCCCAGAAATCTCAAATCCATGCATTACAAGAACAACAAAACATCATACTTGATGTCATTTACATCTTAGATGTAGAAGAGGGAGAATCTGACAAAGAGGTAGATCAAACAGAAAGTCAGGAACTGCAAATTTCCATGGATGCTGCTACTGGAGTCCCTGATGCTCAACTGAAACATACCTTCTCCTTACAAGTGTAATTGGGAAACAAAACTGCCCTGGCCTTAGTAGACAGTGGCAACACTACCATCTTCCTATCCCCTGACATGGCCCTACAAGCAAACTGTGAAATTAAACCTGTCCCTAAAGTTCAGGTTACAATTGCTAATGGGGGGAAATTGGACAGTGACTTTTCTTGCCCCAAAACCAGTTACAAAATCCAAGGAACCGAGTTTACATATGATTTCAGAGTCCTGCCGTTAACATGTTATGATATGATATTAGGAGCTGATTGGATGTATCAACACAACCCTGTCACATTTAATCTTCCCAAAAGAGAACTGACAATGCAACTGTCTGAAGCACAGTTTACAACGTTTGTGGATGAAAGCCTCCCAACTAAGCCCTGCACTCCTATATTACAAGACATGGAACACATCCTGGACAATATCTTATCTGGAGCTCTTATGTGGATGCAACATGTACAACTTCCAACAGTAGTGCCACAACAGAACACACCTGAAATCAGTAAACTAGTGGAAAAATTTCAGGACATTTTCCAGGAACCAGTGGGCCTTCCACCACAAAGAGAGTGCGATCATGCTATCAACTTGGAACCAAGAGCTCCAGTAATCAACCAGAGGAGCTACAGAATGCCACATCATCAAAAAATGCATTGGAGGAAATCATTAAGGAACTGATTGCAAAAGGAATTATCAGATTAAGCCATAGCCCATACTCCTCTCCTGCAATTTTAGTGAAGAAAAAGGACCTGACTTGGAGATTGTGTGTGGATTATAGAAGACTCAATGCTTATACAATTAAGAACAAGTATCCTATACCCATTATTGAAGATTTGCTTGATGAACTGCATGGAGCTTGCATTTTTACTGAAATTGACCTGAGGAGTGGCTATCACCAAATAAGAATGAAGCAAGCTGACATTGAGAAAACTGCTTTCAACACTCACATTGGTCTTTTTGAATTCCTGGTGATGCCTTTTGGAGTTACAAATGCCCCCTCATTTCAACAACTCATGAACACTGTATTGGGCCCTCTCCTCAAACCTTGTGTCTTAGTTTTCTTTGATGATATCCTCATTTTCAGCAAATCATATGAGGAACAGTTACGGCTAGTATTCACTGTCCTGAGAGAAAATCAATTCTATTCAAAAATTACAAAGTGCACTTTTGCACAACCAAAGGTGGAGTACTTGGGCTACATTATCACTGCTAAAGGAGTGTCAACAGACCCTGCCAAGATTGATGCTATTGTTAACTAGCCAATACCTCAAAACATCACACAATTGAGAAGTTTTCTGGGGCTAATTGGGTATTACAGAAGGTTTGTTAGAAATTATGGCATTATCTGCAGACCATTGTTTGAAGCACTGAAAAAAGAGGGGTTCAAGTGGCAGGAGGAACAACAAACAACTTTCCAACTCCTGAAAGACACTATGACACAGGCACCTGTCCTAGCAATGCCTAACTTCTCTAGCCCCTTTATCCTGGAAGCAGATGCTTCTGGATATGGAATTGGTGCAGTACTGATGCAAAAAGGGCAACCTATTGCATTCTTGAGCAAAGCCATAGGGCCTAAAGCGGTAGGCTGGTCCCCTTATGACAAAGAGGCCTTGGCCATTATTAAGGCCATTAATAAATGGAAGCACTACTTTGCTTCCTCTTCTATCATCATCAGAACTGATCAGCAAGCTCTGAAACACACACATGAACAGAAACTGACAGAGGGTATACAACACAAGCTACTGATCAAATTCCTGGGTTACAATTTTAAAGTGGAGTATAAAAAAGGGAAACAAAATAGAGCAACAAATGCTCTCTCCATAGTAATACATTCCATCAATGTCTTTGCAACTACTACTGTTCCGCCAACTTGGATTACAGAAGTAGTGAAGAGTTACAACAATGACAATAAATGCTGTGAATTATCTGCACAGTTAGCAATTGCTCCCCAGGGGAATCCACCATATACCCTCACCAATGGAGTGCTCAGGTATAAAGGCAAAATTCTTATTGGAACAAATACTAGCCTCAGACAATCCCTGCTTACTGCCTTCCATACCTTTGAACTGGGAGGACACTCAGGGGAAAGAGCAACATACCACAGGCTTAAAATCTTATTCACCTAGCCTGGAATGAGGCAGGATGTGAAAACCTTTGTGCAACAGTGCCCTGTGTGCCAACTAAACAAAGCACATCATTTTCCTTCCCCTGGTCTACTACAGCCCCTACCTGTCCCTGATTTTGCTTGGACACTCAGCATGGATTTTGTAGAAGGCTTGCCACTGTCACAAAACAGGGATATGATCTTGGTAGTGGTGGACAGGTTCACCAAATATGCACACTTCATAGCCATGAAACATCCCATCACAGTGCAGACAGTAGCCCAGGCTTTTATAGACAATATCTTCAAACTACATGGTCCGCCCACAGTGATAGTAACTGACAGAGATAAAAAATTTAGCAGGAATTTGTGGCAAAGGCTCTTCACTAAAATGGGAGTGAAATTACATCTCAGTACTTCTTACCACCCTCAAACTGATGGACAAACTGAAAGAGTCAACGAGTGCTTGGAGAATTATTCAAGGTGCATGGCCTTTCAGCAACCCACTAAGTGGAACACTTGGCTGTCCATGGCAGAGTGGCGGTACAACACTAGTTTCCATACTGCTCTTCAAATAACACCATTTCAAGCTCTGTATGCAAAACCACCACCTCTTATTGCTGAGCTACTCCTTCCATCAGCAACAGGAGATAGCCACCAAGAAGAACTGGACAGAGACACTATTGCCAACCAGATCAAGTCTAACCTCCTCAAAGCACAAGAGAGAATGAATTACTTTGCTGATAAGAAGAGATCTGACAGGAAAGTGGAAGTGGGGGACATGGTTTACATCAAACTGCAACCATACAGACACACTAGCTTAAGCATTCACAGAAACCTGAAGTTACACTCCAAGTACTATGACCCTTTCAAAGTACTCCAAAAGATGGGCCAGGTTGCTTACAAAGTGCTTCTTCCTGATGATTGCCAGCTTCACCCCACATTCCATATAAGCCAAATCAAAAGGCAAATTGGTCCAGATGCTGTGCCCAATCCCAAGCTGCCATTACTAGACTTTGAGGGCCACATTCTGATCAAACCTAAAGCCTTATTGGAGAGAAAGCTCATCCCAAGAGTTCAGGGAAACATTTCCATCCCAGTGGTGCAGTGGAAAATTAAATGGGTTAACCTCCCAGTGGAAAATGCAACTTAGGAGGATGCAGCTTTTATTCAAAAGCTTTTTCCCGATTACCAGCCTTGAGGGCATGTCTGATCTCAGCAAGGGGGAATTGTCAGGAACCGTGTTAGCGACAACAGATGATATACTACATGTACGATGTTGCCAGAAGCAAGGAGCACCGTCGATCTTCCATCCTCCGGTTTTCAGTCTCGCATACCGGTTCGCCAGGTCACTTCGTCCTCCAGCCGTTGATCCAGCGATGGACGGTCCCTGTCGATGTAACATACTAGTTTAAATTTACCGCGAGCACTATAGCTCTGTATCATGTTGTTGTCGCTCCTTTTTTACCTTCCTGTTGCTACTTAAAGACAGATTGGTGAGAGGTGAGGGTATACCGAATGTAATCGGGCTGTACCCTAACGCCGCCATTGTTCCGGCTGGCCAAACCCTAGTTCCTCTTCGCTTCAATCCGAATAAAATCAATCCAAAATTCCAAAATCCACTGTTCTTGATCATTTTCATTGTAGAACTTTGACAGACTAAGCAGAGCCTGTCACGACGCCTTCATCTTCGTGCCATTTAGGTGGCACCGTCGAGGCCGTCGAGCTGTGTCGACCTTGACATGAAGCCGTAATGGTCGTGTGCGTGGATGTTGGAGGGTTGGAGGCTGTCTCCGTGCATCAACACTCTGCTTAGTCATTGCAAAAATTTCGTATTGATGTTGAGATGTATGCGCTGTCATGAAGATTTTGTATAGATGTACTATAAATATTGTTTAGTGATTGATGTGGTTTGCCTGTGGTGCATATACAAATTGGTTTTGTCTACGGCCGGTGTCGGGGATATTACCCCGCGGTATAACCCGGCCGGAAGTATGACCCGGCCGGGACTCGACGACTCACTGCTGCGCCAGCCGAGCTTGGCGACTCATTGGTAGCCCAGCTGGAGGTATGACCCGACAGGAGGTATGACCCGGCCCATCGTATGGCGGCTCATAGGTCACCTCTATTACCGGGTCACAGGACGACCAGGCCCAAGGCCCAGCGTGTAAGCCGACGCAGGCGGCTCACAGAGAAGGCCCAAAGGAGAGGAAGGATTCCCTTACAAGAGAAACAAGACCCGGATTAGGACTCAAGAGAGACTAGTCCTCATCCTACTCCTAGTAGGACTCTACATGTAAACCTACCCCTTCCACTTATATAAGGAGGGGTAGAGCACCCCTAGAGGGACAACTTCAAGTGATTAGAGACAGACAGATTAGAGGCTCTCGAGATTAGAGGTAGCGATCCCGCACCCTTGTAATCGAGATCATCCTCATCATCAATATAAGACACAAAGCAGGACGTAGGCTTTTACCTCCATCAGAGGGGCTGAACCTGGGTAAACTCGCGTCTCTCGATTCCGACCAACCCCTCTCAAGCCGCCACATAGTTGCGATGGCCTCACACCTAAGTTCTCTCACAAGGACATCTTGCCGTGACAAATCCACGACAGTTGGCGCCCACCATGGGGTGACGCACGGTGGTGTTGTGTTCTTGGAGGAAACACTTCCAGGGATCGAGAAGCTCGCGATTGACTGGATGAAGAAGGGCCGGCACGGAACAAGGGCACGGAGTAACCCGGCAAGAGACAACCTTTGTCAGAGCCAGCAGTATGAGTCAGATCGGGTTCAAAAAAAAATTAGGGTTGCGGACTTTTCCACCGCCGTTGTCCAAAAAAGTCGCGAAAGTCGACAGGATTTTCATCGCGCACGGCCGCATCCAAGATCGACAAGAATTCTGGAAGCTATGGATTAATTACCGATTGTCGCTGGCCCTAGCAGAGGTACGGAGCATCACGCCTCGGCCTAGTCCGTCGCTGTTTCTACTCCAAACCGGAGAGCCAAGTCCCGAGGCAGCCTCGTTCCACTGCAATTCCAAAGACCAGCCATCAATTCCTAGCATGGAAACCAAAAGTCCAATCATTGAGTACTACTCTAGCACGTACTACTCACTATGCCACGTGAAGGCTACCAAGGAAAGGATCAATCAATTGCAAGCTATCTTCCACGTTGTATAGTTTTGCACGTGAACAAAAAAAAAGGGCCACGACCCAGAGGAGGAAACGGGCATGGATGTTTCGAGCCGCCCCCGAAGCGGACGTGCACACGGATTCAGCCGGCGCCTGCCACGGCCACTAGAGCTCGTGTTCAATCCGGCCTCGCCTCGGCCGTGCCCGCCTGCGCCATGGTTTGCCTTCCTCTGCGCCTGTGCTCGCTCCGCCCGGCCGGGACCATTGTGCCGCGCCGCCCCACCGCCGGGGCCAAGCCTCGCGTCGGTCTCGCCGCCTCGCCTCGCCCTGAGCCGGCCCACGGTCGCGGCCTCGCCTGCCCGCATCCACCGTGCCTCGCCTCGCCCCGAGCTATCCCTTGCCGCAACCTCTCTAGCTACCCTCGCAGCCGCTGTCTACGAACATCAAGTCGGCCTCGCTGACTGGCATCAGAAGTACATATGCAAAGTTAAGCAGGCAGTTTACCACACTCAGAAGAGTGAGAGGAGGAGTTAGTATATTGAGGGCTTTGAATCTTCCCGATGGACAGATGATCTGGGAAATCAATATTCAAACTTCCACAACATCAAAGTCGTTGCTTCATGTTTTGTCAAACAGTAAAGTTGTAAAGGATAATTTGGTTTTAGTTTTCCACTGGACAATGGATTTATGCCATATCAAGCATTGATGGAGTCATTTCTTGGGGAAAAATCGTCACAGGCTGGATGATTTACGCAACAATGAAAGCAGAAGGATGGATAGATCAAAACAGATCGTATCTGGTCGAGCATCGATACAAGTATGTTCGAGCTTTATAAAAAAAGGGGGGGCGGGGGGGGGGGGGGGGGGGGGGGGGGGGGGGGAAGCACCTCGCCCCGGACTCAGTCTCTGCCCCTGTGGCATGCCTGTGCCACCATGGCTTCGCCTCCGTCGGCCGGCCTCTGCCGCTTCGCGCCCTGAGCCGGCTCTCCCCTGCGCCCGCCACTCCTTGAGGTTCCACCGCGCCGTCCTCCGCCGCGCCTTGCGCTCGCCTCGCAGTGCCTCCTAGCCGGCCTGCGCCCGCCTCGCCGCATCTCTGCTATTGCCTCACATCGCCCTCGTTCCACCGCGGCCCGCCTGGCGGCTCGACCCACGGCCGGGTCGAGCTCCTTCTCGCTCGCCCTGTTTTTCTGCCGCCAAGCCGCGTGCCGGGTCAACGGCCGCACCCCGAGCCGCCGTGGCCTCCGAGTCGCCCCGCCTCACCTCCATGGCGTTTGCCTCGCCGCCCGCCTCGCCGAGCCACCACGCCCGCTGCCGCGCCGCTCCGCCCCGTAAGCACCGCTGCGGCCTCGCCTCCGTCGCGCGCCCGGCTCCCGCTGTTGCGCTGCCCCGTCGGCATGCTCGCGCACACGTCCCTGCCGCCGCGGCCGAGGAGGAGCACGCCATGGCTCGCGCCGCCGCGGCGTCACCCTCGCTTGCTCGCCTCCGCCGTGGTTCAACCCACTGCGCCAGCCTCACCGCGAGACGGCTCGCCTCTGTTGCTATGGCCTCTCCTCGAGCCTGTTGCTATGACACTACTAAATGTCCTTTGATGGTCACCTAGATCGTTTTGCTCACCTTGTTTTTCATCTATCTGGAAAGTACCTTGGCACAATTAGGTTTGACAAGACCTGGAGACTATGGAGCATCAATGCTGGAACTGAAATTCTACTCCAGGAGGGGCATGGCAGAAGTGTATATGGTCGTAGCTTTCATCCTGACGGTACTTTAGCTGCATTTGTCATGCAGAGGCAGCGCGCGGGATGATGAAATAGACTTGGATTAAGCATTGATTTCACCGTCACTAGAAACAGGGTTTGGCAGTCGGCAATAGCTTACAGATCAAACAATACAGTATAAAGGCATACACTGACTATGCATTGGATATGGTCGTTTGGTATCCTACGTGCATGAATGATGGCCATGTCCATGACCATGAGACTGCCTGCATGGTGGACCTGCTTAAATTGCATACGGCAGATTGCAAAAATAGTACATTACTCATTGAAGGTCAATTGTTCATTGTTTATGAGAGACACATGGATCATCTGTCGTCCAAATAAATCAGGTGATATCGATCCGTCCTGTTTTATTAATACATAGTATTATTTTCTCTGAGAACAATTACTCTGTCTGCAATATTTTTAAGTGCAGGACAAATGTTCACTACAAAAGTGACATAATACTGTGGATATGGAGCTTGCGCCAATATTATCATGCGTCAGCATCTGTACAAACCACATTGTTCAATGGACACTCGTGAGGCGCCATCCCTGCGGTTCAGTCTACACCGACACGCTGGTGCCGCACCTGCTCACTTAAGCCGCCCAACGGACGCTCGTGAGCTGCCGCCCTGCGGTCCGGTCTACATCAACATGCTGGTGCCGCGCCTGCTCACTTAAGCCGCCCAACGAACGCTCGAGAGTCGCCGTCTCTGCGGTCTAGTCTATATTGACACTCCGGTGTCGTGCTTGCTCGCTCAAGCCGCCCAACGAATACGCGCGAGCCGCCGCCCCCGCGGTCCGGTCTGTTTCAGCACATCAGAGAAATAAGAATCAGACACGGAGAAAACATCCATGGAGAAAACTACAATTTGAGCCGGCCATTATCGAGCCAGCAATTCAAAGCCAGCGGCAAAAGAAAAAGAAAAATGGCCCTGGAGGAGCCAGAAGAGACGGACTACATGAGAATAAAGCATGGGTCAAGAGGTATATGCACTCAATTTGGCCACAACATTTGTCAAAAACATATGATGAGCATCACGAAGATCACCGGCTCACTACATCGTCTCCAGTTTGGATAAAATCCATTGTTCAGCCGTCAACTTTATGCCAGCTTAAGCCGCAACCAAGGATGAAGACTCTTAAGCCGCCTCCTTGAGTCAACTTAAGACTCGGGGGCTACACAGACATAACTCGGCAGATACAACCAGACTCAGTCTCTGCCCCTGTGGCTTGCCTGTGCCACCATGGCTTCGCCTCCGTCGGCCGGCCTCTGCCGCTTCGCGCCATGAGCCGGCTCTCCCCTGCGCCCGCCACTCCTTGAGGTTCCACCGCGCCGTCCTCCGCCGCGCCTTGCGCTCGCCTCGCAGTGCCTCCTAGCCGGCCTGCGCCCGCCTCGCCGCATCTCTGCTATTGCCTCACATCGCCCTCGTTCCACCGCGGCCCGCCTGGCGGCTCGACCCACGGCCGGGTCGAGCTCCTTCTCGCTCGCCCTGTTTTTCTGCCGACAAGCCGCGTGCCGGGTCAACGGCCGCACCCCGAGCCGCCGTGGCCTCCGAGTCGCCCCGCCTCACCTCCATGGCGTTTGCCTCGCCGCCCGCCTCGCCGAGCCACCTCGCCCGCTGCCGCGCCGCTCCGCCCCGTCAGCACCGCTGCGGCCTCGCCTCCGTCACGCGCCCGGCTCCCGCTGTTGCGCTGCCCCGTCGGCGTGCTCGCGCACACGTCCCTGCCGCCGCGGCCGAGGAGGAGCACGCCATGGCTCGCGCCGCCGCGGCGTCACCCTCGCTTGCTCGCCTTCGCCGTGGTTCAACCCACTGCGCCACCCTCATCGCGAGACGGCTCGCCTCTGTTGCTATGGCCTCTCCTCGAGCCTGTTGCTATGACACTACTAAATGTCCTTTGATGGTCACCTAGATCGTTTTGCTCACCTTGTTTTTCATCTATCTGGAAAGTACCTTGGCACAATTAGGTTTGACAAGACCTGGAGACTATGGAGCATCAATGCTGGAACTGAAATTCTACTCCAGGAGGGGCATGGCAGAAGTGTATATGGTCGTAGCTTTCATCCTGACGGTACTTTAGCTGCATCTGTCATGCAGAGGCAGCGCGCGGGATGATGAAATAGACTTGGATTAAGAATTGATTTCACCGTCGCTAGAAACAGGGTTTGGCAGTCGGCAATAGCTTACAGATCAAACAATACAGTATAAAGGCATACACTGACTATGCATTGGATATGGTCGTTTGGTATCCTACGTGCATGAATGATGGCCATGTCCATGACCATGAGACTGCCTGCATGGTGGACCTGCTTAAATTGCATACGGCAGATTGCAAAAATAGTACATTACTCATTGAAGGTCAATTGTTCATTGTTTATGAGAGACACATGGATCATCTGTCGTCCAAATAAATCAGGTGATATCGATCCGTCCTGTTTTATTAATACATAGTATTATTTTCTCTGAGAACAATTACTCTGTCTGCAATATTTTTAAGTGCAGGACAAATGTTCACTACAAAAGTGACATAATACTGTGGATATGGAGCTTGCGCCAATATTATCATGCGTCAGCATCTGTACAAACCACATTGTTCAATGGACACTCGTGAGGCGCCATCCCTGCGGTTCAGTCTACACCGACACGCTGGTGCCGCACCTGCTCACTTAAGCCGCCCAACGGACGCTCGTGAGCTGCCGCCCTGCGGTCCGGTCTACATCAACATGCTGGTGCCGCGCCTGCTCACTTAAGCCGCCCAACGAACGCTCGAGAGTCGCCGTCTCTGCGGTCTAGTCTATATTGACACTCCGGTGTCGTGCTTGCTCGCTCAAGCCGCCCAACGAATACGCGCGAGCCGCCGCCCCCGCGGTCCGGTCTGTTTCAGCACATCAGAGAAATAAGAATCAGACACGGAGAAAACATCCCTGGAGAAAACTACAATTTGAGCCGGCCATTACCGAGCCAGCAATTCAAAGCCAGCGGCAAAAGAAAAAGAAAAATGGCCCTGGAGGAGCCAGGAGAGACGGACTACATGAGAATAAAGCATGGGTCAAGAGGTATATGCACTCAATTTGGCCACAACATTTGTCAAAGACATATGATGAGCATCACGAAGATCATCGGCTCACTACATCGTCTCCAGTTTGGATAAAATCCATTGTTCAGCCGTCAACTTTATGCCAGCTTAAGCCGCAACTAAGGATGAAGACTCTTAAGCCGCCTCCTTGAATCAACTTAAGACTCGGGGGCTACACAGACATAACTCGGCAGATACAACCGGGTTCAAATATTCTGGAACCCCGGGTCATTGCAGGGAAGATAACCTGGTCCCGGGGGCTACTACATTATTGGCGGAACAATTAAAAGTCGCCCAAGAGGACGAATCGCCATGATGCACCATTCAAACATGGGTGCCCGGATTTATTGGGTCATCATAAAGTCACTTGGAGGCTTCTGCCGTTTCTTCATACAAGATGGCAGCTTACAAGATGGTGCAAAAAGTTGACTCCGTCGACAAGGTCATTTGGGGGCTTCCAACCCGCCGGGTTTAGCTTACACACCCTCTTGATCGGCTCTTCATCCACCGTAAGGCCGGGTTGTATACCCAAAAGTTGACTCCGTCAACAAGGTCATTTGGGGGCTTCCAACCCACCGGGTTTAGCTTACACACCCTCTTGATCGGCTCTTCAGCCATCGCAAGTTCGAGTTAAACCTGCTTGTATGCTGCTGCTGCTCCGCTAGGTGACCCGCCGAACTCTTGCCAGTTAATCTCGATTAGAGACCCTGGGCTGTTCAAAATATTTGACAGTCACTCTCACTCGAAACCCTGTACTGATCATGGTTAAACCGGCGGATCTTGTCACGTGAGGGCCGGCTTACAGAAAGCGAGGATAAACTCACCTATCTGCTGCCGACTCTCCGCTATGTGGCCCGTTCGTACTCTTAAACAGTTACTCTTTTAAAGACCCTGCACTGTTTAAGGTTCAAACGACGGATTTATGTCATGTGATAGGTAGCTTATGGGCCCTGGGGGCATGACCCGCCGTTTGCTGCGTCTCTCTCTGGTTCGTTGTGCTCTTATCAGTTAATCTCGCCTAGAGACCCTGAGCCGCTCAAAGGGGTTGACGGTCACTCTCACTAGAGACCCTGTACTGTTAAGAGTTCAAGCAGCGAGTCCACCCAGAAGAACCGGCATATGAGTTTTTGAAAAACAAAAAAGGAAGAAAAAGCAAGAACATCATACATGGCATCATCATTGCATCATCTTACCATGCATCATATATGCATGGATATCCTGGTTTATATTGCAGGAACCTGGTTTTTTCAAACCGGGTTATATTATTCAAATCTCAAATAGCCAACATGGCTGGATTTTTCATTATGGTTGTCATAACCAGCATTGGATGATTGAGGTTTTCAAAGGCCCTTCAGAGTAATGGCTATTATTCCTTCATCCCAAAAATACCATCTTACAGCAAGGAGCATGGTTCAACATTGATATGCAAGGTTTTCAGCAAACATCATCTGAACAGTGGATAAAATTTAATTCTACAATGGAAAGAATAGTCCCGAGTCGCTGCAGGCATACGACCCGGCACTTGGGGGCTACATTATTCAAATTAAGGTTTATATCAAGTATGCAAGTCCCATGTCGCTGCAAGCATGCACCACGGCACTTGGGGGCTAATGCAAGTTGCTTTTCAAATCATTACATGGTCAACAGATCCTGTTGTCTCAAGGAGATAAGCCAACCTTTCTATATTTTTCTAAGTCCCAGCCCAGTACTTCTTACTGACCCGACACTTGGGGGCTACAGCATTCAGCTGATCAAGCAGACTATAAGGTCCAAATTGAAGACCCGGCCCATCACATACTGATGAGCCGGCCATTGGGGGCTACACATGTGAAATACAAGACACTCAGTATATATCTGGCGACTTAGATGACAACCCAGATTTCTCAACATTCAACACCAAGTTTAAAGTCCCAGGCTGTTGCAGGCAAAGCAACCCGGCATTTGGGGGCTACACTGGCTGAAGTTTTATAAGTATAAGATAATTACAAGTCCCAGGCTGCTGCAGGCAAGACAACCCGGAACTTGGGGGCTACACAGTCCAATATATTATTTCAAAGCACCAAGTCATCATGGATAAAGTTGGAGCTTGGGGGCTACAGGTAATAGAGAGATAAAAAAAATAGAAGAACATCTTCAAGCTATCAATTTTGAGTGAGCTAGGTCTCATGTTTTGGTGGAGCTGAAGCATTGAAAGCCGGCTCAACATCACCCGGGTTTCTTTATTCCCAATAATTTTATCAAGTCAACCGGAGTCCGCTTATTTTGACCCGGCGTCACCAACGATCATGACCCGACATTGTCAAAAATCATGACCCGGCAGATTCTATATAAACAACCCAGCTCCACAGGTTAAAGTGGTTTAACAATGGATGAAATTCTGTTTCCCAATATTTTTATCAAGCCGAAGCAATGGAAGCCGGCTCAACTTCATATGGTTTTCTTATCTCCAATAATTTCATCAAGCCAAAGCATTGGCGGCCGACTCAACGGCATATGGGTGTTTTATCCTCAATATTTTGCAAATGACGTGGATCTGCAGTATGATCGTGAAGACGGCTCGTTAATATGAAGAAACCCGGATCTTTAAGGAGCTACTTCATTAAGCCGGCCAGTGGAGCAAGCCGGTCCTTTAACATATTTGTTATTCTTATTTCAGGAGCTTACCATGAATAAATTCAAGCTAACCTGGGGGCTAATGTCGGGGATATTACCCCGCGGTATAATCCGGCTGGAAGTATGACCCGGTCGGGACTCGACGACTCACTGCTGCGCCAGCCGAGCTTGGCGACTCATTGGTAGCCCGACTGGAGGTATGACCCGGCAGGAGGTATGACCCGGCCCATCGTATGGCGGCTCATAGGTCACCTCTATTACCGGGTCACAGGACGACCAGGCCCAAGGCCCAGCGTGTAAGCCGGCGCAGGCGGCTCACAGAGAAGGCCCAAAGGAGAGGAATGATTCCCTTACAAGAGAAACAAGACCCGGATTAGGACTCAAGAGAGACTAGTCCTAATCCTACTCCTAGTAGGACTCTACATGTAAACCTACCCCTTCCACTTATATAAGGAGGGGTAGAGCACCCCTAGAGGGACAACTTCAAGTGATTAGAGATAGACAGATTAGAGGATCTCGAGATTAGAGGTAGCGATCCCGCACCCTTGTAATCGAGATCATCCTCATCATCAATATAAGACACAAAGCAGGACGTAGGCTTTTACCTCCATCGGAGGGGCCGAACCTGGGTAAACTCGCGTCTCTCGATTCCGACCAACCCCTCTCAAGCCGCCAAATAGTTGCGATGGCCTCACACCTAAGTTCGCTCACGAGGACATCTTGCCGTGACAAATCCACGACAGCCGGCCTGTGCGTCTGCTTCCTGAGGAGTCCCGAGGCAACATTTGCATCTCGGATGTGCCTACTTCTTGCTCGGATTGGTGTCTGGCCAGTAAGCACTCCTATTGTTCCCTCTCCGAGCCTCTCTCTGCGTGCATATTGTTCTGTGATTGATGTAGTTTGCCTGTGGTGCGCTTACATATCGTTTATGTATGTGGGCATTAGGCTGCTTTTTCCCCTTTGGCATTTACCATTGTGTTTTGTGCCGGGCTGTTTGGTTCGTAGGTGTTGTGTGGGTCGGCTTCTTGGCGGTTTGTCGTTGACAGCATCGGATTGGGCGACGCACCTGGTTTATTGTAGCCGCTCCGCTGAAGCGTTTCGTGGTTCGCGCCGTTGGATTGGGCTTGGGTTTCGAAATTGCTTTACGTATGAAACAAACCCATCCGATGCACGTACGATGTTGCAATGGGCTGTTAAGATCCTGCATCAAGTTGAAATCAACGATGGCTATCCAGTGTCGTATAGGAATCGTACATGTTGTATCATACCTGAAGCAGCGCTCCTTGGGTTTTCGGTGTCATGGCGGC
Organism: Elymus sibiricus; assembly: GCA_039707655.1. Lineage (NCBI taxonomy): Eukaryota > Viridiplantae > Streptophyta > Magnoliopsida > Poales > Poaceae > Elymus > Elymus sibiricus. Next base: position 209,094,525 of record CM077665.1, on the reverse strand, counting down.
TATGGCATTGATACGCCTCCAACGTATCGATAATTTATGAAGTATTCATGCCATATTCACCTATGTTTACAATAATTTTATATGGTTTTGATGCGCTTTACATGATTTATTTAGAACTAACCCGGACTCACGCTGTTTTCAGCAGAACTACCGTGGTTATGTTTTTTGTGCAGAAATAAAAGTTCTCCAAATGCAACGAAACTTTTTGACGTTTTTTTGGAACAAAAGAGGCACTAGAAGCTTCGTGGGAGGGCCAGAAGAGCCACGAGGTGGCTACAACCCACCAGGGTGCGCCAACCCCCTCCGATGCGGCCTCGTGTCTTGTGGGCCCCTCGTGGCCCATCTTCGCGTGAAACCGACGCCCAAAAATCCTATATATTCAAAACCCCCAAAAATAACCCTAGAAGAGAAGTTCCGCTGCCGCAACTCTCTGTATCGATGAAAAACCAATCTGGAGGCGTTCCAGTACCCTGCCGGAGAGGGTAGATCATCTTCGGTGGCCATCTTCATCATCCCGGCGGAGGCCATGACGAGGAGGGAGTAGTCCACCCTCGCGGCTGAGGGTATGTACCAATAGCTATGTGTTCAATCTCTCTCTCGTGTTCTTGAGATGTCACGATCTTGATGTATCACGGGCTTTGTTAATATAGTCGGATCATATGATGTTATTCCCTTGCTATAATGTTGTGATGAATTGAATCTTTTCCTTTGAGATGTCGTTATGTTGGATTGAATATTTTGGTTGAGAACACTTGATGTACGTCTTGTGTGGGATACCCGTAGTGACATTGGGGTATTCTATTGATTCACTTGATATATGTTGAGGCATCAACTTGCGAATTCCGGTGAACTTGGGGATCTATGCATAGGGGTTGATTGCATGCCATGTTCTCCGATAGAAATCTTGGGGCCCTCTTTGAGGTTCTTTGTGTTGGATTGAGTATTATGAATCTGAAACTGTTTGATGCCTATCGTATAATTAACACATGGATACTTGTGGTGACATTGGAGTATCTAGGTGACATTAGAGTAGGTTGATGCGTGTCATATGGTGTTATTTTAGTACGAACTCTTAGATAGATTGATCGGAAAGGATAACTTGGTGTTATTTTAGTATGAACTCTTGGATAGATCGATCGGAAAGGATAACTTTAAGGTGGTTTCGTACCCTACAAACAATTTCTTCTTATGTTCTCCGCTAGATAAGAACTTTGGAGTGATTCTTCGTTGCACGTTGAGGGATGGTTATGTGATCCAATTATATTAGCATTGTTGAGAGATTGCACTAGCGAAAGTACAGACCCTAGGCCTTGTTTTCAAGCATTGCAATACCGTTTGTGCTCACTTTTGTTACTTGCTACCTTGCTGTTTTTATATTTTCAGATTACAAAACCTTTATCTACCATCCATATTGCACTTGTATTACCATCTCTTCGCCGACCTAGTGCACCTACAATTTTCCATTGTATTGGGTGTGTTGGGGACACAAGAGATTTCTTGTATTTTATTGCAGGGTTGTTTGAGAGAGACCATCTTCATCCTACACCTCCCACGGATTGATAAACCTTAGGTCATCCACTTGAGGGAAAATTGCTACTGTCCTACAAAACTCTGTGCTTGGAGGCCCAACAAGAGTCTACAAGAATAAAGTTGCGTAGTAGACATCGGGATCTTTTCTTGCGCCGTTGCTGGGGAGGTGAGTGCTTGAAGGTATATCTTTAGATCTTACAATTAAATCTTTTAGTTTCTTGTTTTTCACTATTTTGGTTTTATAAAAAAAACTAAAAACTGGAGTTTAGGTTGCCTCAATTGCTTCGTATTTTTAATGTCTTTCGTGAAAATGATGGTTTGGAAAATTGTGCTCAATTGGTAGAGGAAGAATTTATGAAAATACTTAATGAGAATTCCTGGAATGATGAGCATGATAGCAATATTGTTAGTATGAATTCTCTGAATATTCATGATGCTAATGATATGCAAAGCCACAAGCTTGGGGATGCTATGTTTGATGAAGATGATAATTTTTGTCCCCCAAGTTTTGATGAGCAAATTTATTATGATGATGGCATGCCTCCTATCTATGATGATTATGATGATGACATGTATGCTATAAAGAGTGATAGTAACCATGAAACTTGTCATCATGATTTTAAGATTGAATGTGGTTATGTCAATCAAGTGTATTATGATAGTTATTTTGTTGAGTTTGCTCCCACTACAATGAATGAGAAGAAATATGCTTATGTGGAGAGTAATAAAATTTCTATGCTTGTGGATCATGAAAATAATGCTTTATGTGATAGTTATATTGTGAAATTCCTTCATGATGCTACTGAAAATTATTATGAGGGAGGAACATATGCTTGTAGGAATTGCAATAATATCAAGTTTCCTCTCTATGTGTTGAAAATTTTGAAGTTGCACTTGTTTTGCCTTCCTATGCTAGTTGATTCTTGATCCCATAAATTGTTTGCTCACAAAATCCCTATGCATAGGAAGTGGGTTAGACTTAAATGTGCTTGTCAGGAGATTCATGATGCTCTCTTGCATGTTTCAATTACTACTTCTTACGTGAGGATCATTGAAATCATCATGCCTAGCTAAAAGGCATTAAAGAAAAGCGCTTGTTAGGAGACAACCCAATACTTTTATTTTATTTTTTTGAGTGTTCACATGATTAAGATACTGTATTAATCATGTTTTGTGTCTTTTATTTCAATAAATTGCCAAGTAAAGCCTTTGGGATGACTCACAAGATGAGTAGAATTGATGCTGAACCAAAACAGAAAATTTTGACTCCAGTACAGGAATTTTGATTTTTTACTGGGGCGTGATAATGATCTGAAATTTTTACACAGTCTTGATATACAAATTCTTCAGGTTTTCCTAATTTTTCAGAATGTTTAGAGACAGGGAAGTATGGTTATACTACAGATCTTCACAGACTGTTCGGTTTTTGACAGATTCTGTTTTGCATGCATAGTTTGCTTGTTTTAGTGTTCCCATAGCTTATATTCAGTGATATAAATTATGAGAATGGTAGAATAAAGTAGGTATTATGTGAGAATAATTATGAATCTTGTCTTGACAGTACCTAAGTGAATGATCTTTACTTATTATACTAACCCATCTCACGAAGTTCCGTTAAGTTTTGTGTGATTGAAGTTTTGGGTGAGACACCGATATGAGGAGAATAAGGGGTGACAAGAACCTAAGCGTGGGGATGCCCAAGGCACCCCCAAGGTAATATCCAAGTAATACTCAAGCGCCTAAGCTTGGGGATGCCCCGGAAGGCATCCTCTCTTTCGTTTTCAACATTATCGGTATATCTTACTTATAGCTATATTTTTATTCGTCACATAATATGTTCTTTACTTGGATCATCATTACATTTTTTATTTTATGTTAGATGTTATTTATAGTCTTGTTTTTCAATAAAAAGTTCCAAGAATTGCCTTAGGATGCTTGCATTACATGTTTGATGTATGCTGTGTAAAAACAGAAACTTTCTCGGTAGTGTTTGAATTTTCATATTTTACTGGAACGTGGAAAGTTTCTGAAATTTTTACACAGTGTTTTCATATGAATTATTTATCACGTACTAAATTTTTATAATTGTTTGAGTTACAGAAGTACACTGTTTTCATAGATTGCTACAGACTGTTCTGTTTGGACAGATTGCTGTCATAGTTTTGTTATCTACATATCCTATAGTTTCCATAGCCTTTATTGGTAGATATAAATTGTGGAAATGATAGTAAACAGTAGATGATGTTTTAAATTATTATGCAACTTGTCTTGGCAGTACATAAAGAGTTGATTTATTATTATGTGCACTAACCTATCTCACGAGTTCTTTTTAAGTTTTGTGTGGATGAAGTTTTTGAGAATAGGTGAAACCGGGATATGAGAGGATTGAAAGAGATACAAAAGCTCAAGCTTGGGGATGCCCAAGGCACCCCAAGTAAATATTTCAAGAAGTTTCAAGCATCTAAGCTTGGGGATGCTACGCATCCCACCTCTCTTCATCAAACAAATATCGGTTAGCCTATGTTGAGCCTAAATTTTTATTTGTCCACATGATATGTGCTATTCTTGGAATGAATTTTTATTTAGTTTGATGTTTGAATAAAAACTCAGATATGAAAATCTATATTGAGAGAGAGTCCTCACATAGCTGCTTAATTGTTTGACTACTCATTGATATTCACTTATATCTTTTGAGAGCAGTTTGATGTTTACTCTTGTGCTTCACTTATATCCTAAGGGTAAATTGTGAATGAATGAAATATCATAAATCTGAAATTATCAATGTTCTATATTCCTAGTAGAAAGTTCACATTGGGTTTAGAAAGTGAAATATTTTGAAGCTTGACAATCACAATATTGGTCATACAAGCAATTCATGAATGATTAGTAGAACTTTCACATACAAATATATTATCTTGGACATCTTCTATGATTGTGAATACCCATTAATTATTTTCAAACTTGAGCTAATTAGTTGAAGTTGGACAAGGAAGACAACATAATGAGTTATGGTTGTTTATAATTGCATAGAAGTTATATTGTTATGGATCCTCCAACATGTGGTGTTTGCTTAGGATCTTTTGCTAGCCAAAAATTTGTACTAAGTAGAGATACCACTTGTGCATCCAAAAACCCTTAAACCCAGTTTCTTGCCATGAGTGTCCACCATACCTACCTATGGATTGAATAAGATCCTTCAAGTAAGTTGTCATCGGTGCAAAAAAGCAATAAAAATTGCTTCTAAATGTGTTTGATCATTTAGTGTAAGAGAAAATTGAGCGTTGTACGAACTTGTGATGGCAAAGTAATAAAAGCGACGGACTGCATAATAAAGATTGCTATCATAAGGGGCAATATAACGCGATGTTCTTTTGCATTAAGGGATTGTGCATACAAAACCAAAAAGCGCATGACAAGCTCTGCTTCCCTCTGCGAAGGGCCTATCTTTTACCTTTCAATATTTACTTTTATGCAAGAGTCAATAGTATGCATTCTCATTTCAACATCAAATATTCTCTAGTTGGCAAGCATCATGTGGTGGGGAAAGATCTAGGCACATATGGCCAGCCAAATATATTTGATCATGACTTATTATTGTTGACAATTATCTCTATGATAAATGAGTTGGGAGACAAAACATTAAGACCCTATCTTTCTCTGTGTTCGATGGATGCCATTTGTTCTAAAAATATGCTTTGAGTACTAGAAATCATAGACGACTATATGATGGTTGAGTATGTGGAGCTCTTACTTAGACTTTGTTGAGAATAAGTTGAATTTCAATTTTTTGGTGACTAAGAACATAGGTTGTTAAGTTTCAAGAGAATTCATTGTTTGAACCATAACATGTGAATTGGTTGCTATTTTATCATGATTAGTTTTATGAGAAAGAGTTGCTGTTATGATGCTAGGAGAAGTGGTTGAAATTATCATTGATCAAACTTATGCACTATGCTAGCATTCACACTTCATAAATTATTTCTTTTATCATTTACCTACTCGAGGACGAGTAGGAATTAAGCTTGAGGATGCTGATACGTCTCCAATGTATCGATAATTTATGAAGTATTCATGCCATATTCACCTATGTTTACAATACTTTTATATGGTTTTGATGCACTTTACATGATTTATTTAGAACTAACCCGGGCTGACGCTGTTTTCAGCAGAACTACATGGTGTTGTTTTTTGTGCAGAAATAAAAGTTCTCCAAATGCAACGAAACTTTTTGACGATTTTTTTGGAACAAAAGAGGCACTAGAAGCTTCGTGGGAGGGCCAGAAGAGCCACAAGGTGTCCACAACCCACCAGGGCGTGTCAGCCCCCTCCGGCACGCCCTGGTGTCTTGTGGGGCCCTCGTGGCCCATCTTCGCGTGAAACCGATGCCGAAAAATCCTATATATTCAAAAAACCCCACAAATAACCCTAGAAGAGAAGTTCCGCCGCCGAAACTCTCTGTATCGACGAAAAACCAATCTGGAGGTGTTCCAGTAACCTGCCGGAGAGGGTAGATCATCTCCGGTGGCCATCTTCATCATCCCGGCGGAGGCCATGACGAGGAGGGAGTAGTCCACCCTCGGGGCTGAGGGTATGTACCAGTAGCTAAGTGTTCAATCTCTCTCTCTCATGTTCTTGAGATGTCACGATCTTGATGTATCATGGGCTTTGTTAATATAGTCGGATCATATGATGTTATTCCCTTGCTATCATGTTGTGATGAATTGAATCTTTCCCTTTGAGATGTCGTTATGTTGGATTGACTATTTTGGTTGAGAACACTTGATGTACGTCTTGCGTGGGATACCCATAGTGACATTGGGGTATTCTATTGATTAACTTGATATATGTTGAGGCATCAACTTGAGGATTCCGGTGACCTTGGGGATCTATGCATAGGGGTTGATTGCACGTTTTCATACCATGTTCTCCGATAGAAATCTTGGGGCACTCTTTGAGGTTCTTTGTGTTGGATTGAGTATTATGAATCTGAAATTGTTTGATGCCTATCGTATAATTAACTCATGGATACTTGTGGTGACATTGGAGTATCTAGGTGACATTAGAGTAGGTTGATGCGTGTCATATGGTGTTATTTTAGTACGAACTCTTAGATAGATTGATCGGAAAGGATAACTTGGTGTTATTTTAGTACGAACTCTTGGATAGATCGATCGGAAAGGATAACTTTAAGGTGGTTTCGTACCCTACAAACAATTTCTTCTTATGTTCTCCGCTAGATAAGAACTTTGGAGTGATTCTTTGTTGCACGTTGAGGGATGGTTATGTGATCCAATTATATTAGCATTGTTGAGAGATTGCACTAGCGAAATTACGGACCCTAGGCCTTGTTTTCAAGCATTGCAATACCGTTTGTGATCACTTTTGTTACTTGCTAGCTTGCTATTTTTATATTTTCAGATTACAAAAACCTTTATCTACCATCCATATTGCACTTGTATTACCATCTTTTCGCCGAACTCGTGCACCTATACTATTTGCCATTGTATTGGGTGTGTTGGGGACACAAGAGATTTTTTGTATTTGACTGCAGGGTTGTTTGAGAGGGACCATCTTCATCCTACACCTCCCACGGAATGATAAACCTTAGGTCATCCAGTTGAGGGAAAATTGCTACTGTCCTACAAAACTCTGTGCTTGGAGGCCCAACAAGAGTCTACAAGAATAAAGTTGCGTAGTAGACATCAGGCATGGTGTGAGCAAAGTTTGTAGCTTCACCGGCAATGGCTCTATAATTTTACTTCCTGCAAATCTGGGACATGGTAGAGGTGTACAACACTTGAAGGTTCCACGTGTTCGATTTTCTATATAATCTCCTATCATTTTGGACACTACGGTATCTGATTTTTTTAGAGTAATCATCCTCTTGTGTATTTTAGTATGTATGTCTAGCTGGGCTGTCTCTTATCGAGGGCTTATGTGTAGAATCGTTCAGAGTATTCATTAGTTGGTGTTTATTGTGATTTCCTATTTTTGCCAGTATAGAGTATAGCTGATAAATTATTTATGGTGCTCATGCTCTTATAGGTTTGGGTTCAATGCCTCACATTATTCTTCTTCATAGTTTCATCTTCAGATACTTAGTTTATCTCATTTCTATGCAAAAGTCCAAACCCTACCTCTCTGTAACATGAGATAACAAAGTATCCTTTATACAGTGTCAAGTGGAAGTTAATCCTGGTCCTCTCGGTAGCTTACTTTTAGTTCTCTTTATTTTTATTTCAGACCTGTAGTAAGAGAAGCATTCAGAAGAGGACGCACAAAAGGAACACTAACAAATATGGATGTAGTAGTTAGATATGATTTCGTTTCGAGATCAAATAATGCTTTGCAATGAAGTTAAAGTTAGTCCTAGCATTTCACACACGAAATCCCAGTTGTGCAACTAATGCCTTTGATATTTGTCATAGATAGTGATTTTGTTGCTTGCTTGCACGTTATGTCTTGGATGTTTCTCTTAACTGTAGGTAGCATGGGTTTGAAGGTTTTCTAAAGAACAAATTTCAACCAAGTGTTGTCCTCTTTATTCAATGCGTGTGATTGGTTTACCTTTCCATATGATATGTATATGTTGTCGTGTACTATCATCCTATTGATGGCCATGATACACAATTTGTTTGCACTTTTTGCATCACTGGTATTGTATTTGCAGTTATTACTTTTTTGCGAGATCATTATCCGCTTTTGTTTAATTTCATGAGCCTCTGTTTTATTTCAGTGAAATAGAATTATACTACAAAATCAATCTCATCCGGTCAACAAGAAAATTGTGTGCAAATCTTCTATGTTTCTAAGCTCCCTCAAATTGGGGTGCTTGGAGCGCTCCAGGATATTGTCGTGTGACAGACCATGTTTATCAGGGACGTAGGAAGCGACAACCCAAGCTGGCCTGGACATGTAATATGTGTGTCGTTCACGTATGATTTTTTCGTGTCGTCGAGTCATCCATATGTTGTGGTAGTGCGTTGTGATTTGATTGGATCGAGGCTTCTGCCTTGAAGTACCAATCCTTTATTTGACACCCTTACTCTCCTGCAGTGCAGATTATTAAGTTTATTTCTCTATGATTTATACTCCTATGCATCCTCTAGGATAGAAATATTTGACCTAAAGGCCCAATGATCATCATCATTAGGAGAGATTACATTGATTGTCTTTGCTCAAGCAGACAAACATGATTGTATTAGAGAGCTGACATGTATTATAATGAACTATTTTTATTCCCCTTCAGTTGTATCTTGAGCAAAACTCAGATTGGAGAAGAATATGGTCCCTAGGTTTGTTTAGCTTTGCTACTTTCCTTACAGAAAAGAATGTCCACAGAAGGGAATAGTCTGCGTGTCCCCCGTGTCGGTGTGAAAACCGGCAGACCTTGGGTAGGGGGGCACGAGCTGTGAGATCGGATCGATGGTAACAGGAGACAAGGAACACACAGTGTTTTACCCAGGTTCGGGCCCTCTCGATGGAGGTAAAACCCTACGTCCCACTCTTGTTGTATTATAGGTTTATCGAAGCACAAGTTGTTCTACCTCGAGATCATAAGTTGTAGTCTAAACCCTAGGGGTGATGCTGATGTGTATGGGTATATTCTACGGGTTAAACCCTCTAGTTTATATAGGCACCAGGGGTATCTAGGGTTACATGAATGTCGGTTACCATCTACAGATTACATGCCGAATGAATCATCCCTCCTTGGAGTAGACACCAAGTCTTCAGTAGCATCAGATGTGCTCATGCCTCATCCTAGGGCCTCTGGAGTCCGTCCTTCTTGATAGCCTCCCAGTCCGGCCCATTGTAACAGCCCGAGACCGACGCTCTAGAAGGTTTCCCTTTTTTCCTTTCTCCTCATGTGATTCGTTTGTTTGTCGCATTCATCATCGCATCATTCGCATCATCCGCATTGCATCGGCACTCCGTTGCCGACGTATATGAAAACTTGCATCCATTCTTAGTTGCCGGTTCTCTCGTTTTTGTTGTGGAGCATTTCGAGACCAAACACATACGCACGCGCCCGCGACATTGCTAAAATATTGTTTTTAAAAGTGTGTATAAAACATCCTAGGAATGGGTCAAAACTTGGCGTGCGGTCTTGTTATATTGTAGGTGGACCGCCTACCAAATTTCGTCGCAATCAGAGGTCGTTTGGTACCCGAACCATTAAATGTATAGCGGCACTATAGCCGGTTTATATCGCAGACATTTTCGGTTTAAAACTGTGTCACGGGCCGCAAACTTCTCTCTCTCTCAGCCCAAACCCCCTCTACACAGCCCACTAGCCCACCTAGCCTAACCCCGCGACCGGAGCCGTCCGGTCGCGATCGGAGGGTCCGAAAATGGACAAAGACCCCCTAACCTAGCCCCATGTCTATAAATAGACGCCTAGCCCTGCCCAAAATGGAACCCTAGTCCCCAGCCTCAAAATCCGTGCGCAGCCAACAGCCAGCCGCCACCAAGCCGCTCCCTTCTCCCACCTCCCGCACCAGGCCTGTGAAGCCCATTCGGAGCCCCCTCGGGCCCGAATCGCTGCGCAGCCCGTGCTCGAGCTCCCCGTGCTCGAGCAACCAGCCCGTGCCTCCTCCCGTGCGCCTCCATGGCGCCCGTGCCAGAGCTCCTCCAGCCCGACCCCGCCTCGTCGGAGACGCCGGCGACCCCGTTTAGGCCGGACCTCGCCCCGACCTCCTCCTCCCGCAGCTCTTTCTCTCCCTTGTCTCATTTCTCTCTCTCTCTCTCTCTCTCATGCTAGGAACCGCGATGGATGATGCCGCCCGAAGCTCCAATGGTTGTTGCTGTCCCCGAACCAGATCCGGCCGTCCCCGACCTCCATGCATCGGATCCGGCCATTCCCAGCCTCGTCCTCATCGTCGGAAGCCGCACCATGGCCGCCGGAGTCCCTGCATCGCTCCTGTGCAGGACGAGGACAATGCCCCCGCGAGCGTCGTTGAACCGCATCGTGGGCTGCCAGCCACCTCGCCCCGCGCCTGGGCCTGCACCGCCCTGGCCTCCTCGGCCCACCTCGCCTCAGCCAAGCCAAGGCCTAGCCAGGACGCCAAGACCCAGCCGTGCCCCATGGGCCGCCCCTCCGACCGGCCCGTTTGGCCCTAGGTGAGCGCCCGATAGCCCCGACCCTCGCCCGTGGGCGCATGATACTATGTTGCGCTTAGTCCAGACCCTAGACAGATTCCAGATTCAGCCCATCAGTGTTTTTTCCTGTCCTGCGAATTATCTAATTAACCAGGGAATTGTAGATTTGCAGAAAAGCCCCTATTGATCATGCATATAATAACTCCTTAACCATATGTCGGATTGAAACACTTTATATATGAAACTTGACTAAAATTTTGTGTAGATTCGAAATTTCCAACTTTCATCCATGTTTAAAATGTTTAACTTGTTGTTTTCATGTAATTTGTTTAAATGCCATGCTAACATGATTTATTTCATAACTAAATAACCGTAGCTTCGTTTAAAATGATCCACGTATGTAACTTGACTAGAAAAACATATAGAATCACATGGCGGACTTTATTTTCCTATTTAACTAATATAAATTATGGTTAGTTCAGATCTGGACCAAATTCATAATTTGCATATGGGGTCATTTCGGAAATGCTATATGTTGCTTCCAGCCTCATTTAAAATGCCTAGATGATGTAGTTGTTTCTGCTTTACCTCTTGCCATGATAAACAACATTTAAAATGATTGTTTGGTTAAAAAACATTAACCGCATTTCTCATAATATGGAGAGTTATTATTTTTGTATATGTATGTTCTCCTTCTCCATTTAAAATTGTTTTAATTCCATCTACACATTATGCCATGACCACCCATGTTAAACAACATTTAATATTGATTATCTAAACGAGAGTGAACTAAATGATTCGAATGTGGAGTTTCGTCAAATGCAACTCCTTGCATATTGAACTTCACTTAATTTGTAGTGTTTGATTGTTGCATCTTGCCATGCCTTGCATATTTAAACTTGACATGCATCATATTTGATTGTGCATCATGTCATAAATATTTTGTAGTGTTTATCATGTGTTGATTGTTGTTTCTGGATTGATTCTTCTCGATAGAGTACCCAAAGTGTTCGGTGTGTGAGGATTCGTTCGACTACGTTGTATCGTCTTCTTCACGAATTGGTTCTTTTTCCAAGCGGGATCTCAGGCAAGATGAACATTTCCCTGGATACGACTACTATCATTGCCATGATAGTTGTCTCATTTCTATCACTATGTCTCGCTACCCACCACTTGTTTGTCAAGCCTCCCAAAATGCCATGATAAGCCTCTAACCCTTCACATCCCAGAAAACCATTGTTTGGCAATGTTACCGCTTGCTTAGCCCTTCTTATAGCGTTGCTAGTTGCAGGTGCAAGTTGTTTCCATGTGACAACATGGATATTTTGAGATATCACAATATTATTGCTATTTAACTTAATGCACATATATACTTGGTAAAAGGTGGAAGGCTTGGCCTTTTGCTTGGTGTTTTGTTCCACTTTTGCCGCCCTAGTTACTTGTGTACCGGTGTTATGTTCCATATTGAGCGCTCCTAACATGCTTGGGGTTGTTATGGGGACCCTCTTGATTTTTGTTTTGGGATAAAACTTTTCTGGCAAGGCCCAACATTGGTACTACATTTGCCTAATAACTAATAAACTAGCATAGGGCGTCATGTCCCCGTGGATAATTAATCAACCCCCGGGCCAGTGCTCCTCACGAGTGCTGGTCCAAACGGGCAGACTGCGGGGCCACCACGGGGAAACTTGGGGTTTGGTTTGACTCATAGTGTGACGCATCCGTCGTGTCCTGAGAACGAGATACGCGGCTCCTATCGGGTTCGTCGACATGTGGGCGATCTTGCTGGATTTGTTTTACCTTTCTCGAACGTCTTGTGCATGGGATTCCGAGGATACTTTGGGTTATGTTGAGGTTGAGTTTTTCCACTGAAATTCTGAGGATACTACGGGCTATCCCGTGGTTGAGGTTTTCCACGCAGCTTGTGGCTAGTTTTTGAGTATTAGTTGGAGCACCCCTGCAGGGTTAAATATTTTCGAGAAGCCGTGCCCGCGGTTATGAGGCAAATTGGAAATTTGTTTAACATCCGATCATAGAAAACTTAAAGTAAACTCAAATAAAATACACCAACCGTGTGCGTAACCGTGACTGTCTCTACTGGCGAGTTCTGAACCGAGAGAGAACACTGTGGTGTTATGTTTGACTCGTAGGTAGGTGTTCAAGATCACTTAGTGATCATTACTAGTTCATGTCCGTTTATGCGTAGACCACTCTTCTTATTCTTGTACTCGTAAGTTAGCCACTCAAATAAATGCTTAGTGCTTGCTGCAGCCTCACCACTTAACCATATCTCACCCATTAAGCTTTGCTAGTCTTGATACCCATGGAAATGAGATTGTTGAGTCCCTGTGTTGGGGATATAATCCCATGGCTCATAGATTACTACAACTACAGTTGCAGGTACAGGTAATGCGATGCTTTAATGTGAGAGCGATGCTTTGTTTGATTTGGAGTTCTTCTTCTTCTTCACCGATCATAGGATGGGTTCCAGGCTGGAAGCCTGGGATAGCAAGGATGGATGTCGTTTTTATCGTTTGATTTCGTCCGTAGTCGGACCCTGCTCTTCTGTATGGTGATTGAATGTATTGTTGTATTTGATGTGATCATGATTTAGGTTGTGGCGAGTATAAGCCAATTCCTTATACTCATCTATTCTTTACATGTACTTGTAACGATATATATTCTTGCGAAACGACGAGATGCGCTTCTATCCATGTCGACGCCTCGAGCCAAAATAAGGATATGATCGCATCTTGGGCGTTACAAGTTGGTATCTGAGCAGTACCGACCTAGGAGCCCCATCGATTGATCGAACTTGGCCGAGTCGAGTCTAGTGAAACAAATATTTTGAGTCTAGTTATATATCGGAGAGTAGGATTCTTTTTACTCCTTGTCGGTGCACTAGGACTGGGGTACCCCGTGCCCCTAACTTATGCACATGCAGTAGTAGCAGAATGCATCAACATGCATACAATCAAGACAAAGCCTCCGGCATTAGCAACCTACGCTGGCTAAGCAACGCCGGCAAGGTCGATGCAATGGCCCAGGACGGGCCCGAACCATGCCAGTCACGTCCCCGGTGCCTTCCGGGGACCAAGGCGCGCACACATTCAGGAAGACCCGGCAAGCCGTCCCTCGGCAGGCGCGAGCCGATCGGCCGCCGCTCCACCGCATCACAACACCAGTCATTTGTCGATGCGGTGTCGAGCCCTCAGGTGGCTAAGTGGCTCTCGCCAAGTACGTGGCGGCGCACCGGAAGGCAGATTACGCCCATTTGACACCCGTCCAGAGGCGTGTCAAGATACTAAGCAACAATTACCCAAAGCGGTGGTAGAAGCTTGCCGTGGATGCATCCCCGCACACCACCTCGACTAGCATTTATGGCATTTTGTCCTAAATGCCAAAGTTAGGTATGATAGCACTGTTAGCTATCTAATCGCTAGATAATGTTTGTTTTGCCACTGTGGTTGCTCCTTGAGCTATAAAAGGAGGCCCAAGGCAACCTAGCTAAAGATTCAGACTTTTGGACACTTGTACTCGCGTAGTAGCTCTCCCGAAGCCGACCTTGCCGGGTTTGGGCTCTGCGTGTGCTTCATGCTCCCCCCGATCAATCCACCAAAGCAGGAGTAGGGTTTTACGCTTCCCAGCGGCCCGAACCTGGGTAAAACGCCAGCGTCTCATCGTCGTGATGTCTCACCACCTATGCTCTTTGTGCAACGTGAACTCACCCCCGCCGAACCACAAAGGGGCCGTTGGCCCCATAGGTGATCGTGTGCATCGTGCCCCGACATCTTTGGCGCGCCAGGTAGGGGGGGGGCGCCCTTTGCGTGAACCTGAGATCGTGAGCAGCGCGTCGATCTTCATCGCCGTCTTCTTCATCCATGGCTCCCAAGAAGAAGACCGGCACGACCGCGCATCCCTCCACTTCAAAGGCCCCCTCGCACGTAGCTGCGGACGCCATTGGCACTGCAGTGGCGGTGAGTGAGGTGGGCATCGTGGGCGACGCAACTGGTGCAAGCGGCGCCACCGTTGTGTCTCCTGCAACCGAAGCTGGAGCGATGGAACGCTGAAGAGGAGCAACAGCAGCAACATTTTGGCAAGCTCGGCCCCAATGCCGCGGGAGGAGGAGACACTCGATCTCCAGCTCCCCGCCGCACCAGCGGCCGCGGCCACAACAACGGCACCCAATCTGGGGCAAGCCATGATCATCCAGCTGCGCCCGTCGTAGGCGCGGCTGCTGGGCGCGCGCCTCACCCGGAGCAAGATGGGGCGCCGAGCGGGGCCGTAGACCCACAAGTTCGACCTTCTCCACGTCAGACCGCCTCGGCAACCGGGGCACGGCAACAAGAATGCGGCGACACTCCTCTTGGTTCCACCAGGAGTCGAGCGACGTCGTGGTCCCCATCTCTAGCCATGCCGGCCACGGCAGCAGAAGCAATGGCGCAGGCTCAGCTACTATTAAACTTCCCGCCGGCGGCTGACAAGATGGACGAGTGGAGAGCCACCATCCAGAGTCTGATTGGCTTTGTCGAAGCCAGCAAATTGCAGCATGCAGAGCCATCGCGACGCCCGCGGACGGCTACGGCGGCCCAGGCTGACTGTCGTGTCGAGGGGGTCGCACCCACGGTGCAATCCCCTCCGCAACAATAGACCCAGAGGCACCCGCAACGAGCTTCACATGCAGACGAGCTCGACGAAGCGTCTATGGCTTTGTCTGGCCAGCACGATCGCCGGGACCAGCAGCTTGTCCTGGAAGATCGGCGGAAGGAAGACGCACGCATCACCATAGAGCGACACCGGGAAGCACACCGCCAATCTGACAGGCGCAACGGCCTAGATGCTGGCGACCCCGCGCCCAGTGCTGGCGGGTACCTGCCTTATGATGTTGGGTGCCCTGCCTTCACTCGCGAGCTGCGACAGGTCCGCTGGCCATCGGCCCGAGCTTTCAAGCCTGAACTGACGGAGAAATACGACGGGAAGCTAAACCCGGTGGAATTCCTGGGCATCTATACGATAGCCGTTCAAGTCGCAGGAGGAAGAGATGAGAAGGTGCTCGCCAACTATTTCCCTGTGGCGCTCAAGCCAAATGTGAGATCATGGCTGATGCATCTGCAGGAGAACTCCACTTCATTATGGGCTGACTTGTGCAACGAGTTTGTCGGCGCCTTCACAAGTGGCCACCAGGAGCCAGGACAACCCAGCGACCTGCAAGTCCTTCCACTGAAGGAGGGAGAGACCTTGCGGAAATACATTCAGAGGTTCAGCCGAGTACACCGCAATATTCCAGAGATACACCCCGCACCTGTGATTGCCGCGTTCCATTCGAACGTGCACAACAGGAGGATGCGGGCCAAGATGAATGTCAGACTCCCCAAGACCGTCAATGAGTTATACACATTGGCAAACAAGTGTGCTCGTGCTGAGGAAGGAAGGCGACTCCCCGGAGAGGATGCTGGCGTCGAAGTCGACTCAGACGACGACGACGATGCCCCTGGCCCGAAGGGGAAAAGACGAAGGCGCAACAAGAAGCGTAAGGGAAAGGTAGTATTGGCCGTCGAGAGATCTGGTAATCTCAGTGCCAGCAAGAAGGCCAAAGCCGAGAACCCCTGCAAGGGAGCTGCCGCGTGCGCTGATTGCTGGGAAGCCGCAGCGGCAGAGAAAACCGAAAAGTCCGACGGGCCATATTGCAAGATCCATCGCACCAAAGGTCATGATCTCCAAGAATGCCTCCAAGTTGAGCAACTTTCTGAGAAGCAGAGGGCTGAATACGAGAAGTGCGACAAGGAGAAAGGCCAAGATGGTGCTGCCGGGAAGGGCCGTGGTGGTAGAGGAGGCCGCCGCGACAAGGCCCCGCAGCAGAAGGAAAAACCTGCTAGAGGCCATGAGAATAAAGAAGGAGATGATATGAGTGATGATGAGGATGATGAAGAGTCCAACGATCGAGAGTTCCAGAAGGCAACTGAAGCTATGTGTGTTGACGGGGGTGCATCCTTGCATTCCTCTCATCGCCAGCTCAAGCAGCGGGCGCGTGAGATCAACGCCATGGAGCCAACTGCAGAGTCCAGAAGGCCAGCCTATCATCTTTGATGAAGAGGATCATCCTGACCGCACCACTGCGGTCGGATGTTTGCCGTTGTTGGTCTCCCCAACAATCCGCAACCTCAAAGTAACCAAGATGTTAGTTGACGGCAGGGTGGGATTGAACTTAATCTCCCCTAAAGTGGTTGAAAGACTGCAGTTCCCTGACGAAGAGCTCAAAGCTACGGGTACGTTCCAAGGAATCAACCCCGACAGGAGCCGACCCAAGGGAAAGTTCACTTTGCCTGTGACGTTTGGTGGGGAGTTGAACTACCGGACTGAGAAGGTGGTGTTTGACGTGGTCGAACTCCCTCTGCCTTACAATGGAATTCTTGGTCGCCCAGCCCTAGCGAAATTCATGGCAGCATCCCACTATGCTTACAACACTTTAAAGATGCCAGGGCCCATTGGAATCATCTCCATCCCATCCGACAAGAAAGATGCACTTATCTGCGTGGACAAGATGTATCAAGACGCGGTAGCAGCTGAGGTCGCAGAAACCCCAGCTCCTGCCAAGGAATCAAGGGAAAGGAAGAAGTCTAGCAGGGACACCGGCAAGGACTCCGGGAAGCGCGCCTCTTTGGGGTGCGCTGCACCCGTCGATGACCTGCCGGAGAGATCCACTAGCAAAAGATCCAAGGTTACCAGTCATGCGACGAAGAAAATCCCGGCAGGGCAGGAGGGCGCTGATGGTACGTTCACCATCAGTGCCACCCTTAATGACAAATAGGAAAGCGCGCTCGTTGCCTTCCTACGGGCGAATGTCGATGTGTTTGCTTGGCAACCATCTGACATCCCCGACATTCCCAGGGAGGTAATTGAGAACCACCTAGCTGTCTGCCCTCATGCCAGGCCCGTCAAGCAAAAAGTCAGGAAGCAAGCCTTGGAGCGGCAGCAGTTCATCGCCGAGGAAATCAAGAAGCTTGAAGCAGCTGGTTTGGTCAGAGGAGTGCGGCATCCAACTTGGTTAACCAACCCGGTAGTGGTGCGCAAGGCGAATGGGAAATGGAGGCTTTGCATTGATTTCATTGACTTGAATAAGGCATGCCCGAAGGACCCTTTTCCCTTGCCGCGCATCGACCAAATTGTTGATTCCACTTCCGGGTGTGACTTGCTTTCCTTCTTGGACGCATACTCTGGATACCACCAGATATTCATGGCCAAGGAAGAGGAGGAAAAGACCGCGTTCATAACTCCTTGTGGCACATACTTCTTTGTACGTATGCCCTTCGGGTTAAAGAGCGCTGGTTCTACCTTTGCAAGGGCCGTGCAGATTGGATTTGAACCTCAGTTGCACAGGAACGTGGAAGCTTACATGGATGACATAGTAGTCAAAACCAAAGATGAAGCAACCCTCATACAAGACTTGGAAGAAACTTTTATGAACTTACGCAAGATCAATTTGAAGCTCAACCCTGAAAAGTGTGTGTTTGGCGTCCAATCCGGCAAGCTACTTGGGTTCTTTGTATCTCAGCGAGGAATAGAAGCCAATCCTGACAAGATCAAGGCAATCGAGCATATACAAGTGCCCAAGTCCGTCAAGGACGTAAGACACTTGGCCGGGTGCATTGCCGCGTTGAGTAGGTTCATCTCCAAGTCTGCCGAACACGCCCTGCCGTTTTTCAAGATTCTGAAAAAGGCCGTCCCGATGAAGTGGACCCCGGAAGCAGAAGCAGCGCTTGAAGATCTGAAAGCTTATCTTTCCTCCGCTCCCACCCTGGTCGCACCTAAACCACAAGAACCGTTCCTGCTATACTTGGCGGCAACGAATCAAGTGGTTAGTGCAGCGTTGGTGGCGCAGCGAGAAGTGGATGAAGATGCAGCTGCCGCTATGACGTGGCTTGAGACTACGTCGGTATTTCCCCAAAGAGGAAGGGATGATGCAGCACAGCGACGGTAAGTATTTCCCTGAGTTATGAACCCAAGGTTATCGAACCAGTAGGAGGATCACCACCACCCAATAAGCAGCACCTGCACACAAACAACAAATACTTACAACCCGACGCGAAAGAGAGGTTGTCAATCTCTCTACGGTAATAAGATACATTAGGTAGTGATAGATAGGAGAGATAGATCTCTCAAGAACACAAATAAAAAGAGTAAATATGCAGCAATATGTTTTTGGTTTTTTGGTTTTGTAGATCTGAAAACAAAGATTGCAAAAAGATAGATCGGAAAGCAATATGTTGGAAAAGTAGACTCGGGGGCCGTAGGGTTCACTAGTGGCTTCTCTCATGAGTATAGTGCACGATGGGTGAACAGATTACTGTTGGGCAATTGATAGAAAATCGAATAGTCATGACGATATCCAAGGCGATGATCATTATATAGGCATCATGTCCAAGATAAGTAGACCGACTCCTGCCTGCATCTACCACTATTACTCCACACATCGACCGCTATCCAGCATGCATCTAGTGTATTAAGTTCATGGAAAAATAGAGTAATGCAATAAGAACGATGACATGATGTAGACAAGATCTATTCATGTAGGAATAGACCCCATCTTGTTATCCTTAATAGCAACGATACATGCGTGTCTTGCTGCCCCTTCTGTCACCGGGAAAGAACACCGCAAGATCGAATCCATCACAAAGCACTCTTCCCATGGCAAGAAAAATTGATCTAGTCGGCCTAACTAAACCAAAGATTCGGAGAAGAAATACGAGGCTATAAGTAATCATGCATATAAGAGATCAAAGAAGACTCAAATAATATTCATGGATAGAAACTGATCATGAACTCAAAATTCATCGGATCCCAACAAACACACTGCAAAAGTTTACATCAAATAGATCTCCAAGAGACCATTGTATTGAGAATCATAAGAGAGAGAGAGAGAGGAAGCCATCTAGCTACTGCCTACGGACCCGTAGGTCTATGGTGGACTACTCACGCATCATCGGAGAGGCACCTATGAGGAAGATGAGCCCCTCTGTGATGGTGTTTAGATCGGATCTCGACGTTTTGGAACTTGCGGCGGCTGGAATTGTGTTTCGTCGACTCCCATAGGGTTTTTGGAATATTGGGGAATTTATAGGCATCAGAGGCGGTGGAGAGGGACCCCGAGGAGGGCACAGCCCATCAGGGCGCGCCCTGGTGGGTTGTGGTCTCCTCGGCCCACTCGCCCAGCACTTCTTTGGCCCATTGGGTGTCTTCTGGTCGAGAAAAAATCTCCAAAAAACTTCGTCGCGATTGGACTCCGTTTGGTATTGATTTTCTGCGAAGTAAAAAACAAGCAAAAATAGCAACTGGCACTTTCGCACTATGTCAATATGTTAGTCCCAAAAAATGATATAAAGTTGTTATAAAATGATTGTAAAACATCCAAGAATGATAATATAACAGCATGGAACAAGAAAAAATTATAGATACGTTGGACACGTATCACGCTACTGATTTTGCCAGGGGAGGAACCGAAGCATCCGCGGAAGGACCTTATGGAGATCAAGGGGAACCTAAGCAAGCAAGCGAAGGCAGTTTCAAAGAAGTGGCAAAGAAGAAAGTGGTGCAGTGACTGGTGTACTTTGTCAGCTCCTTGTTATAGGGGGCTAGGTCAAGGTACACTGGAGTGCAAAAGTTGATCTTCGGCCTTGTCATGGCCTCGAGGAAACTGCGCCACTACTTCCAAGGCCATAAGATCACAGTTGTCACCCGCTTTCCGCTGCAGCGCATACTAAGAAACCCCGAAGCCACTGGCAGGATAGTTGAGTGGGCGCTGGAGCTGTCAAGTTTTGGTTTGAAGTATGAGAGCACTTCCACAATTCAGAGCAGGGCGTTGGCGGAGTTCATTGTAGAATGGATGCCCATGCCAGACGAAGAGGTTCCAGAGACATTTCTCCCCGGCAAAGAAGCGCCTAAAGAATGGATCATGTATTTTGACGGTGCTTTCTTGTTTTAGGGTGCCGGAGCAGGCGTGCTCCTCGTCGCCCCCACTGGAGAGCATCTCAAGTATGTGGTCCAAATGCACTTTCCCCGGGAGGAGGCCACCAACAACACCGTTGAGTATGAGGGACTCCTTGCTGGACTCAGAATCGCGGTGGAGTTGGGAATCAAGAAACTGATCATCCGAGGAGACTCTCAACTCATGGTGAAACAAGTCAACAAAGATTATCAGAGTCCGTTGATGGAAGCATACGTGGAAGAGGTGAGAAAGCTGGAGAAGCACTTTGATGGATTGCAAGCAGAACATGTACCACGAGCAGAAAACAACATCGCTCATCATCTATCAAAGTGCGCAGCACAGAAGCTTCCTGTGGAACCAGGAACTTTTGTCCTCGATCTCACTCAGCCATCAGTATCCCCATCAATGATGACCAGGAAAAGGAGAAAGCTGAACTCCGGCAAGCATTTCCTGGCAGAGCTTCCTGAAGCCGCTGGTAGATAGGCTGCCAGGGGCGGTTCCGTTTCGGTTGGTGAGCAGCTCCCTCATGCAGAACCACGAGTTCTTGCGGTCGAGGTAAGCGATCCCACAAATGAGGAGACACCTTTAGTCCTCGTTGTCGAGCCACATGCTCCAACCTGGGCACATCATATAGTCCACTTCCTTCAAACATGAGAACTTCCCGAAGAGCAAGAAGAAGCCGAAAAAGTAGCCCGTTAGTCAAGTATGTACCAGTTTGTCGATGACACTCTGTACAAAAAAAGGCCAAACGGTGTGAAATTGAGGTGCATTTGCCGGGAGGATAGATTGAAGCTGTTGGCAGAGATTCACAGAGGCATGTGTGGGTCCCACATTAGATCAAGGGCCCTTGCCGGAAAAGCCTTCCGGCAGGGTTTCTATTGGCCCACTGCCCTCCAGGATGCAACTGAGCTGGTCACCAAATGTGAGGCCTGCCAGTTCCATTCTAAGAACATCCATCAACCAGCGCAAGCTCTCCAGACGATCCCTTTGTCCTGGCCATTCTCGGTCTGGGGGCTCGATATTTTGGGCCCCTTTCCCCACGTAGTCGGGGGCTTTGAATTCTTGTTCGTAGCAATCGATAAGTTTACAAAGGGGCCTGAGGTGGAACCAGTGAGGAAGGTAACCACGCAGTCAACTGTCAAGATCCTGAAAGGACTAGTGTGCCGTTTTGGAGTGCCCAACAAGGTGATCACCGATAACGGCACCCAGTTCATGAGCCGCACCTTTATGCAATACATCCAAAGCCTTGGAAGCAAGGTCTCCTTCGCCTCTGTTGCCCACCCGAGAAGCAACGGGCAAGTCAAGAGGATGAATGCTGAAGTGTTGCAAGGAATCAAGGCAAGAACTTTCGACAGACTGCAAAGAAGCGGCAAGCGCTAGATAGATGAGCTGCCGGTGGTTCTTTGGTCCCTCAGAACGACGCCAAATCGAGCTACCAGCCAGACACCCTTCTCCCTAGTGTATGGGGCGGAAGCAGTTCTCCCCACGAAACTCATATACGGGTCACCTCAAGTACTTGCCTACAATGAAGTAGAGCAAGAGCAACTGCGGCATGACGATGCCATGATCCTCGAGGAAGATCGTCTCCGGGCCGCTGTGCGTGCTCCACGCTACTAGCAGGCCCTGCGCCGCTATCAAAGCCGCAGGGTCCATGCCCGGAGCCTTGAGGAAGGCGACCTTGTCCTTAGGCGTGTTCAGTCCGCCAAGGGTTCCAACAAGTTGACGCCAAAGTGGGAAGGCCCTTACCGGGTAGCACGAGTCACCAGACCTGGCGCAGTCCGTCTGGAGACCGAAGATGGCATTAGAATGCTTAACTCATGGAATATTGAGCATCTTCGTAAGTTCTACCCGTAAGGCGCGACTGCCGGGCTCAGTCCCCGGCAACCACCTTTTGTACAAGCCTTTCCGCAGTTGCATGTAACCCTTTGTACAAAGCCAGGTGCAGACCCTGTGCATGCAATAATAAAGCTAGGCATTGCATCATACCATCAAACTGCATGTTTTGCTATGCATTTTTATATTGCAATGTTATCGCTTTTAAGTTTTAGAAATTTGCTAGAGTACTTGATGAGCCTATTATCCTTGTTGCCGCGTTCTCTCTTACCAGAGGATAGAGGCCTCTTGCCCTACATGTTTGACCACCAGGAAAGCAAGGAAGGATGGCGGAGAAACAAGGACGGTGGCCCGTCGTATTCCAGAAAGGAATACTGCCTGAAAAGATAAGAATAATCGCATATTCCAAGCTCGAAGCATTTGCTCCCTTAAGGAAACCCTTGCTACCCTCTTTGACTATGTACCGTGGAGTCCTTAACGCAATGGAAACCCTTGTCGGGATGAGCCGTTTCCCAGCTCCTGTCGCTTATCAGCTCTGGGGAGCCGCGCTGATACCGACAAGGGGCCCTGCCGGGGAATAATACCAGCTTGCTGCCGGGGGCTCACTCCCCCTTGGCGCTCGCGGTACATACTGACCCGACAAATAATTCCATGCGACAGAGACAAACATGCTAACACAGTACAAACAAGAGGAGAAAGGGAAAGTACTTAAGGAAGAGAAATAGCGTTCTTTCATTCATTTTTGATACAAGATGAATAAAGATACATTATAGGACGCCCCTTAACTAACTCTTTATTTGACTTTCTCCCCTAGGAGCAAGCTACAAAAAGAAGAAAGGACGGAAGGAGGGCCTAAGCAGAAGCCCAGCCTGACCCCGTCAGGATCGGCAGGGCGCGGCTCGGCTAGACCACCAGCAGGGAAGATGAAGCCGAAGTCCCCGAGCCTGCCAGGGCCCAGCTGGGAGAGGAAACGATGCCCAGATCAAGAACCCCTGGCAAATCGCTCTACCGGGGAGGGGGAGACGGGGCTCGCTGACGGTGATGGTGCGACCGACAATCAGCTGGAGTCCAGGTCATCGTACTCTGACTTGACGGCCTGGAGCTCGCTGTCGCCGTCTTCACCGACACTGTCCTCCTCGTCACTGTCGCTCGAGGAGGAGCTTTCGTCGTCGCCCGAGCTCTCTTTGCAGCAGCCAAGACGAGCGCCCAAACGCCCATAGACCTTGATAGAGAGCGTGTCGGCCTCCACCAACTTGAAGTGGAGGACGTACCCACTCATGAAGTTGTGGGCACGTGCGAAGGTTTTCCACCCACGCCTGAGGAACATGACGCGGGGCGCCGGAAACTCAATGTCAGCCCGCGCGGCGCCATTACAGCAGCCGTGCACGCGCAACCACATTACATGTGGCTTGTTGGCCTCCACCACCCTGGCGAAAGGGCGAGGGAGCCGCAAGCGGCTACGTGGAGGGCTACGCAGCCTGGCGATGAACTCCAGTGCCATACCTTCAGTATGTCCCATCGCTGGGGGAGGCACCGCCAACGGAGGAGGGTCGGGTGCGGCGCTCCGCCTCCCCCGACCGCGAGCCCCGCTCTGGCCCCGACCTCTTCCAGCGCTCCCACCACGCGCGCTGGGACCACCTCCCGTCACCACGGCTGAAGCAACGAGGGGAGACTCTTCTCACCGCGGCGGAAGCTGGAAGTCGTTTCCGCCCCCTTGTCATGGGAATGACTGGTGCGTCCAAGGACAGCGAAGAAGGGCAAGCTATGTGGACTTGAGATTGAGGAGGAGAAAGGAATGGATGAGCATCGCCCGCTGTGACCCCCCAATTTATAGGGAGGAGCGCGGGGGCTGGTTCTCCTCCGCTCCAAGTCGGCCGCCCATCTACACTAATCCCGTTACCCATGATCACGGGCGAACAGGTAACCGCCCCATTGCTCGAATCCGAGGCGCTGCAGTTTCTGCCACTCCCCACGCCTTTGAGCCATGCGCACCCACCGCAAACTCCCCGCAAAGCATGCGGCGCGCGTGGCAGAAACGGCCTGAGGTAGTAGTAAGTGCTGGCTTAAAAGTCGACAGTTACTCCCTCACATTGCGCGCCTGTGCATAAATTTTGGGCCTGACCCAACGACGCTGGGCGAGCGCGTTTGGGTTAGACCTGGGGGCTCCTGTCGGTGCACTAGGATTGTGGTACCGAGTGCCCCTAACTTATGCACAGGCAGTAGTAGCAGAACACATCAACATGCATACAGTCAAGACCAAGCCTCCGGCAGAAGCAACCTATGCTGGCTAAGCAACGCCAGCAAGGTCGATGCAACGGCCCAGGACGGGCCCGAACCGCGCCAGTCACATTCCCGGTGCCTACCGGGGACCAAGGCACGCACACCTTCAGGAAGACCCGGCAAGCTGTCCCCCGGCAGGCGCGAGCCGATCGGCCACCGCTCCACCGATCCACCGCATCGCAACACCAGTCATTTGTCGATGAGGTGTCAAGCCCTCAGGTGGCTAAGTGGCTCTCGCCAAGTACGTGGCAGCGCACCGGAAGGCAGATTACGCCCATTTGACACCTGTCCAGAGGCGTGTCAAGATACTAAGCAACAGTTACCCAAAATGGTGGTAGAAGCTTGCCGGGGATGCATCCCCGCACGCCACCTCGACTAGCATTTATGGCATTTTGTCCTAAATGCCAGAGTTAGGTATGATAGCACTGTTAGCTATCTAATCGCTAGATAATGTCTGTTTTGCCACTGTGGTTGCCCCTTGAGCTAAAAGGAGGCCCAAGGCAACCTAGCTAAAGATTCGGACTTTTGAACACTTGTACTCGCGTATTAGCTCTCCCGAAGGCGACCTTGCCGAGTTTTGGCTCTGCGTGTGCTTCGTGCTCCCCCGATCAATCCACAAAAGCAGGAGTAGGGATTTACGCTTCCCAGTGGCCCGAACATGGGTAAAACGCCAGCGTCTCATCGTCGTGCTGTCTCACCACCTCTGCTCTTTGTGCAACGTGACCTCACCCCCGCCGACCCACAAAGGGGCCGTTGGCCCCATAGGTGATTGTGTGCATCGTGCCCCGACACTCCTCTTCTATGCTCTGGTGAGGAATCCTGACATAGGAATTTTAATTCGACCCCTCTTCTCACTCAAATTTTTTTAGGATCACGCGGGTATTTTGGAATCTCTATGATGTCGATGTGACGGAATTATGTACTTGGTGCCTCCTGTTTCCAGGGAGTAGAGCTCCAGGGGGTTCTTGACACATTGTTATCGTTCAGCTTCCTTAGTATCTCAGGACGCGGATGTTCGAAATTGCTACAATACTCTTTGTGGCGAGAGGAGTTTGGCGTCACCCAGTACCGGGGAGAGCGTCCAGATGTACTTCCATGTTTAGTATCGTTGTGATCACGAGGGTCCGAGGTAGATGAATTTCCGAGGCCTCTGGTTAAGTGTTAATGGAGGTGATACATTGGAGAGTAGTATTACTGCTAGGAGTTGAGTGATGGATTTTACTCCGTGTATCCGTGGACCCGATTGCATAACTAAAGATTTCGGAAGTTCTTAGGTGGAAATTCAAGTAGTTACCTAGGATTATCCTTCCAACTAATGCAAATGGGTTATGTATTTGTTTCAGGCTTAATTTGCAAGCCACATCCTTTGTTTTGTGTTGGAGTACGGTAATTCGAGTTGCTTCGATGTCAAGTGGTGATTTCATATATTTCCTAAGCAGTGTTCTCATATTTATATGGGAGTGCTAATCCTTTTGCTCAATCAAATTGTCATGTCAAATCTTATTCCTAACCGGAGTGCTTCTCTTCAAGGTGATTCAATCCTCTCCAATATTTGCAATATCAATCCTCATATTTCTTTCCGGAGTTCCTTTCATCCGTCCCAAGTTTTCTTTGTTTTTCCACCCTCCCGCCCTTTTCTTTCAACGAATAAATTATGATCCAAGTATCTTATTTTCATGTGATGCTTCCGCTATCTTTTCTTCCGTATTATATCCGGTGATTCATTGTGAAGATGCCAAGGAGCTTCAAGTTCATCATTCTCCGTTCTTGTTTTCTTTCCCGGTGGATTCGAGTCAACCTCTTGGTGTTCGTCATATCCTTCGTCAGTTGTCCAATGCTTTTTTCACAACTCTTTGTTCTATCCGGAGTGGCAAGTTATCTCAGAAGATTCGTGTTATCGTCCAAATCCTTTCGAGTAAACTCGAGGTTCTCACCTCATCAACTTCTTAATTTGTAATGGTGCCATCTCTTTTCCAATTGTTTCAACGCTATTCTTTTGAGTGGGCCCATAACCCACAAGTTTTCCCAGGATCTTACCTGGCTCTTCTAATCTTTTCTGGAGACCTCAAGTTCTTTTCAAATGTGACGTAAGAATGAATTCCATCAGTCATATTCCCTCTCCAAGATCGTTTCCGAATCATCATAATTGGCTCAACATTTTTCTTTCTTCTTCCGGAGTGTCTCAAGAATTTTGGCGGTGTTCCTCACATCTTTCTCAATCTGCAAGACCGAAGAAGAGTTTCTCTTAAATCTTTATCCGTTCTTTCTAAGATACGTGGTTCAAGCTTCATGCTATCCTCGTAAATTGTTTCGATCATGAGTAATTCCTCCCATATCTATCCTAAGCATTTCAGAGTTGCTTTCATTCTCGATCCTCCGAAGGCCATTATTTCAGAAGATTTCTTTGTTCCCAGCTTTCAGCTTTCGTTCTCAAATTCTTCTGAATTGTTGTCTCTTCGTTCGTATCTCAATTATCCCGGTGGCTCATTTTAGTTCTGCTAGGCGGATCATGATCTCTTCGTTCTCATGTATTCCATTCGTGAGTAATGTATCCCCATTAATTTGCAAATTCTTACCGGTGTTTTCGTTCAAGACTTCTTCAAGTGTGCAATATCTCTGTTCAATCTTATCAAGAAGAATAAGTCGTATGCCAAATCTGCTGCTTGTCACCAATTTAACTTGATGAAGGATAAGCACAACGTAATTCTTATTCTTGTTTCATTAGTTAATTCCAATCCTTCTTCCGGAGTTGTTCATGATATCAAATTCTTGATTATAGTTGCTTATCTTTTCTTTTCCGGAGTCCCAAGTTTTCTCAAGTATCTCTTCGCAAAGCTCAATCTAAGTCATGACAAGATCTCAATCTTATTCTTTTCAATCTTCATTTCTTGTGAACATTCTTTTGTATACGGAGGCTCTACATGATGGTTCATCAAAGATTTCTTTCATTCTCAAAGTGTTCTTCAAGATTCTTGTGGTAGTTTATCAAGTATTCTTTATCTTGCATTTCAAAGTGCAATTAATTCTCCCTTATCTTTTGAGGTGGCGATATCATTCTTGATTCATGAGAAGTCTCGAAGAGAAGTTGACAAGAATGAGATATGTAAACCCATCATTCTTTCTTGGAGTTATCTTCGACTGGATTTCACCTAAAAGCGTTTCCTAAGGATTGTTGCTATTATGGTGCTTCCCAATGATCCAAGTATTCTTGTATCCTCTTGGTGAAAGAACTTTTGCATATCTTGTTTCTCTCAAGCAATCATTGTTTTCCATTTGTGTCTGGTTGCCACCTCATACTTTCTAGATGTTTTCTGTAAGCCCACAACAAGCTTTTCTTTTCGTTGTTGATGTTCCAACAACTCCGATCAATCTATGCTTTTCAATTCAATTGTGGTAGAAGTTGTAATTCGATTCTCCGTTCTTTTGTTTCCAATGGTCTAGTTTCTATTCTTTTGTTCCGGAGGCATTGTCATGTGGATCTCTTCGACCCATCATCTCGTTTTGTGAAGATCATGTTCTTTCCATGCTTATCGATTTAGTCGGTGTGTTGCGTCCTCTTTTCAAGTTCTTTCCATCTTATCAAGTTTTGTCTCTCTTTTCTACCGAAGTGTTGCCAAAAATTCCTTTTGAATTCTTGCTTGTCCCTCGTGCCATTCAACATCTCTTTGCAACTATCAAGATTCGTTGGTTTCACTCGTATGTCAAAGAAGCAATGAAGTTTACCTCTTCCTTCCTCTTCCTCTTCTCCTTTTCATTCTAAGATCTCGGGGCAAGATCTCTTGTTACTGGAGGAGAGTTGTAACAGCTCGAGATCGACGCTCTAGAAGGTTTCCCTTTTTTCCTTTCTCATCGTGTGATTCGTTTGTTTGTCGCATTCATCATCACATCATTCGCATCATCCGCATTGCATCGGCACTCCGTTGCTGATGTTTTTGAAAACTTGCATCCGTTCTTAGTTGCCGGTTCTCCCTGTTTTTGTCGTGGACGATTTCGAGACCAAACACACATGCACGCACCCGCGACATCGCTAAAATATTGTTTTTAAAGTGTGTATAAAACATCCTTGGAATGGGTTGAAACTTGGCGTGCGGTCTTGCTATATTGTAGGTGGACCGCCTGCCAAATTTCGTCACAATCGGAGGTCGGTTGTTGCCCGAACCGTTAAATGTATAGCGGCACTATAGCCGGTTTATATCGCAGACGTTTTCTGTATAAAACTCTGTCACGGGCCGCAAACTTCCCTCTCTCTCAGCCCAAACCCCCTCTACATAGCCCACTAGCCCACCTAGCCTAACCCCACGACCGAAGCCGTCCGATCGCTATCGGAGGGTCCAAAAATGGACAAAAACCCCCTAACCTAGCCCCATGTCAATAAATAGACGCCT
Source organism: Elymus sibiricus (assembly GCA_039707655.1). Classification (NCBI taxonomy): domain Eukaryota; kingdom Viridiplantae; phylum Streptophyta; class Magnoliopsida; order Poales; family Poaceae; genus Elymus; species Elymus sibiricus. Next base: position 209,065,416 of record CM077665.1, on the reverse strand, counting down.
AGCCCTGCCCAAAATTGAACACTAGTCCACAACCTCGAAATCCGTGTGCCGCCAACAGCCAGCCGCCACCCACCCGCTCCCTTCAGCCACCTCCCGCACTAGGCCCGCGAAGCCCATCCGGAGCCTGCCCGGGCCTGAATCGCCGTGCTGCCAGCGCCCGAGCAACCAGGCCGCGCCTCCTCCCGTGTGCCTCCATGGCGCCCGTGGCCGAGCTCCTCTAGCCCGACCCTGCCTCATCGGAGACGCCGATGTCCCCGTTGAGGCCGTCCCTCGCCCCGACCTCCTCCTCCCGAAGCTCTCTCTCTCGCTTGTCTCATTTCTCTCTCTCCCATGCTAGGAACCGCCATGGATGCTGCCGCCCGAAGCTCTGATGGCTATCGTCGTCCTCAACCCAGATCCGACCGCCCCCAACCTCCATGCACCGGATCCGGCCATTCCCCGCCCCGTCCTCGTCGTCGAAAGCCGCGCCATGGCCGCTGGAGCCCTGCATCGCTCCTGTGTAGGACGAGGACGATGCCCCCACGGGCGTCGTTGAACCGCATCATGGGCCGTCAGCCACCTCGCCCCGCGCCTAGGCCTGCACCACACAGGGCCTCCTCAGCCCACGTCACCTCAGCCGAGCCAAGGCCTAGTCAGGACACCAAGACCCAGCCACGCCCCGTGGGCCGCCCCTCCGACCGGCCCGTTTGGCCCTAGGCGAGCGTTCGATTGCCCTGTCCCTCGCCCGTGGGTGCATGATACTATGTTGCGCTTAGTTAAGACCCTAGACAGATTCCAGATTCAGCCCATCAGTGTTTTTTCCTATCCTGCGAATTATCTAATTAACCAGGGAATTGTAGATTTGCACAAAAGCCCCTATTGATCATGCATATAATAACTCCATAACCATATGTCGGATTGGAACACCTTATATATGAAACTTGACTAAAATTTTGTGTAGATTGACAATTTCCAACTTTCATCCACGTTTAAAATGCTTAACTTGCCTTTTCATGTAATTTGTATAAATGCGATGCTAACATGATTTATTTCATAACTAAATAACCGTAGCTCCGTTTAAAACGATCCACATATGTAACTTGACTAGAAAACAATGTAGAATCACATGGTGGACTTTATTTTCCTGTTTAACTAATATAAAATATGGTTAGTTCAGATCTGGACCAAGTTCATAATTTGCATATGGGGTCGTTTCGGAAATGCTATATGTTGCTTCCGGCGTCATTTAAAATGCATAGATGATGTAGTTGTTTAGTTTCACCTCTTGCGATGATAAACAACATTTAAAATGATTGTTTGGTTAAACAACATTAACCACATTCCTCATAATATGGAGAGTTATTATTTTGTTATACGTATGTTCTCCTTCTCCATTTAAAATTGCTTTAATTCCATCTACACCTTATGCCATGACCACCCATGTTAAACAACATTTAATATTGATGAGTATTTAAACGAGAGTGAACTAAATAATTTGAATGTGGAGTTTCATCAATATGCAACTCCTTGCATATTGAAGTTCACTTAATTTGTAGTGTTTCATTGTTGCATCTTGCCATGCCTCGCATATTTAAACTTGACATGCATCATATTTGATTGTGCATCATGTTATGAATATGTTGTGGTGTTTATCATGTGTTGATTGTTGTTTCCGGATTTCTTCTTCTCGATAGAGTACCAAAAGCGTTCGGTGTGTGAGGATTCGTTCAACTACGTTGGATCGTCTTCTTCACGGATTGGTTCTTCTTCCAAGCGCGATTTCAGGCAAGATGAACATTTCCCTGGATACCACAACTATCATTGCCATGCTAGTTGTCTCGTTTCTATCGCTATGTCTCTCTACCAACCACTTGTTTGTCAAGCCTCCCAAAATGCCATGATAAGCCTCTAACCCTCCACATCCTAGCAAACCATTGTTTGGCTATGTTACCGCTTGCTCAACCCTTCTTATAGCGTTGCTAGTTGCAGGTGCAAGTTGTTTCCATGTGACAACATGGATATTTTGAGATATCACAATATTATTGCTTTTTATTAATGCACATATATACTTGGTAAAAGGTGGAAGGCTTGGCCTTTTGCTCGGTGTTTCGTTGCATTCTTGCCGCCCTAGTTACTTGTGTATCGGTGTTATGTTCCATATTGAGCGCTCTTAACATGCTTGGGGTTGTTATGGGGACCCCCTTGGTTTTCGTTTTGGGATAAAACTCTTCAGGCAAGGCCAAACATTGGTACTACATTTGCCTAATAACTAATAACTAGCATAGGGCGTCATGGCCCCGTGGATAATTAATCAACCCCCGGGCCAGTGCTCCTTATGAGTTTTGGTCAAAACAGGCAGACCGCGGGGCCACCGCGGGGAAACTCGGGGTTTGGTTTGACTCGTAGTGTGACCCATCCGTCGTTTCCTGAGAACGAGATATGCGGCTCCAATCGGGTTCGTCGACACGTCAGGCGGTCTTCCTGGATTTGTTTTACCTTTCTCGAACGTCTTGTGCATGGGATTCTGAGGATACTTTGGGTTATCTCGAGGTTGAGGTTTTCCACCAGAATTCTGAGGATACTACAGGCTACCCCGTGGTTGAGGTTTTCCACACAGCTTGTGGCTAGTTTGTGATGGATGAGTTGGAGCACCCCTGCAGGGTTAAATCTTTTCAAGAAGCCGTGCCCGCGGTTATGTGACAACTTGGAAATTTGTTTAACATCCGGTCATAGAAAAGTTAAAGTAAACTGAAATAAAATACACCAACCGTGTGAGTAACCATGACAGTCTCTACTCGTGAGTTCTGAACTGAGAGAGAACACCGTGGGGTTATGTCGCTTTTATCGTTTGATTTCGTCCGTAGTCAGACCCTGCTCTTCTGTATGGTGATTGAATGTATTGTTGTATTTGATATGATCATGATTTAGCTTGTGGCGAGTGTAAACCAATTCCATATACTCATCTCCTCTTTACATGTACCTATAACAATATCCATTCTTGCGAAATGACGAGATGCGCTTCTATCCCTGTCGAGGCCCTCGAGCCAAAATAAGGAGAGGATCGCATCTTGGGCATTCCACCCATGGACTAGGCCAGCTCGGCTGGGACCCGCTAGTCCAGGACACCGTCAGTAGCCCCCGAACTTGTCTTCGAAGCCGGAGATGATAACTGACTTCAGATGAATGTATTCGACTTGATTGTCTTCAGCTTGGCATGCAAGTTCAACAGTCTGGCCCCAAGCAACTGTGCAAGATCTTCCCTTGTACGAAGTGTGTAGTTAAGCCCCGAGGACTAGAAGCACAGATGCGTCCAGTCAGCAAATTATTGGCAACTTTCTATGAAACGACATATTTATGACATCATGCATATCGGTCACTACTTACTCGAACCGCAGTTCATGGGGAGTCTTGATATCTTGTATAAAAATAGAGACCGTGCTCCGCGTTTTGGGGGATATCATCAATCGATTGTTTTACCCCATGCGTCCACAATGACACGATTAGCCGAAACCTGGAGATTTTCTCGGCGTAGTTAAGGGGACCCTTTGCCTTTTTATAAACCTATAAAGTGTTGGGGCTGGGTAATTCTTTTCTCCACGCTCTCCTTCCGCTCCAGCATCGAAACCTCCATCGCTCCAGCGCTCACAAACCTTTCCACCAAGCTCGCACCTTTCTGCCCCAATGGCCAATGCAGATCTGAAAGGGAAATGGGTTCCCTCGAAGGTCAATGACACCACCATCACCGAGCTCCGGGAGGCGGGGTATATCCCTAAAGGCGCGGTCTGCAGGGTTCCGGAGCCCAACCAGCGCATCCCCACTCCCCAAGCCGGGGAGCGGGTCATCTTCATTTCCCACCTCGTCAGGTGTCTGGGATTCCCCTGCGCCCCTTCGTGCAGGGGGTTCTCTTCTTTTACAGGCTTGATTTCTATAATCTTGCCCCAAATTCCATTCTCCACCTCACCGCCTTCATTACAGTGTGTGAGGCTTTTTTGAGGGTGCCACCGCACTTCGGCTTATGACTAAAGACGTTCTGTGTCAAGCCGAAGAGTGGTGGCGGTGATTTTGCCGAGTGTGGCGGTGCCATGATCAACAAACTCCAGAAAGCGAAGTGGCTAGGGGGCACTTTCATTGAGACGGCAAAAATGTGGCAGCAGGACTGGTTCTACATCACCGAGCCTTGCGCCGAGAACTAGGCTGTGCTCCCACCCTTTACGGTTGCGCCTTCGAAGAAGCGGAATTCCTGGCAGCCGAAGAACCTGGAGTGGGGCATTTCGGAGGAGGTCACCATCATCCAGAAGAAGATCCACACCTCCAGGACAGCGCCAAGCTGGTGGATGTGATCGTCGTAAGGCTGCATCGTGGCGTCCTACCACTCCAACTTTGGGCTAGTCCGATGTGGCTTTACAAGCCCAAAGACCCTCGGACGATCCCCCACTTCTTCTGCACAGACATGGACGACATGTGAACGTTTCTCTTCAAGCCGAAGCGGAACAAGTTCCCCGTAAATGGGCTTGACATCGGCTACTTGGAGTCACATACTCCGAAGGAGGTAACCATCCGCGACGCAAATCCTATTAGTTCGGATTTTGTGCTTCATAGCTAAAACATTTCCCTTTATATGCAGAAATGGTTGGCTCGGGCGGTAAGCACCAGCTGCCCCGCGCCCTTGCCTGAAGGCGACATCTCTCCCGAGCTCCAAGCCCTCCTGGCCATGGCGCCTCCAAAGGGCCCGACCAAGGCTAAAAGGGAGCTGGGGAGGAAGGGGAAGAAGATGGGAAGTCTTCGGATTGAGGATCCCTCGGATTCCAAGTCCGAGGACCTCAAAGCCGTCTCCTCGGAAGAAGGAGACGAAGAGGAGGAGGAGCAGAGCAAGGAAAACTCCTCTCCTCCAAGGAACAGGGCGGCGTCTGAAGACGTCATGGGGGTCAAGACCTGCTGTGGTCGGAAACGCCTTAGGAAAGCATCCAACGTCGCACCCAACAAGACTCCGGCCAAGACCCTCATCGCCCTCTCTTCTTTGGAGAGCGAGTAGTCCAAGGCCGGTAGAAGCAAGCTGCCGCTGACGAGGTATGTCATTCACACCTATCTCATGCTTTATACCGCGGCTCCTTTTGCCTCCTATGTCTTGATTCACTCCCTTGCCTTTTACAGGACCCTAGGGTCGGTCCCTAGTGATAGGGGATCGAGCGGGCTTCCCCCGGACAGTTCGTCCGATGGGCACCATCCCTTCCCTCCTGCCCACGAGGGTCTGGGGGAGGAGACTTTGCCAACTTTGCCCGTGCTGACCACGAAGGATAGCACCAATGTGCCCATGGTTGAGGTGGAGTCCTCGGCCACCAAAGACTCACTTGCGAAGGTTCCTTCCTCTACGGAAGGAACAAAGCTGGGGCAACCAGCGTCTTCGGCACCCGCAACCTCCGAGATGCGCCGGCCATCTACCCCAGCGGTGACCTCTCCGCTGAGGGAGCCGAGGTGGTCCGTTCACCCTCGCCTACTGAAAGGCAGGCACCCACGAGGTGGACAGAAGAGATGGAAGCACCCATGATAGTCTCTTCCATCCGTGCTGAGCACCGCACACTCATGGGTGCGAGGCTGCAACACTACCGGTTTGTAGAGGCCGATATGAGGGAAGCTTTCCGAGGCCTCTTTCAAGGTTTTGAGGTAACATTCATTATCATTTTTCTCTGTTAATACAGTCGATGTATAGAGCCGCCAAGAGTTAGGTATAGACAATGACTGTTAGTGGAAAAGAAAAAATAACTGGCATGAGGACCGTAAGTGTCTAACCATAGTAGCCCCTGAGCCCTGAGTGTGATCCGAAGATCTTACTCGGGGGTCTGTAAAATGTATAAAAAAGCAATCAACAGTAGCCCCCGGGTCCCAGATTGGACAAAAGTATCCGAGCAGGGGATGTATGTTATCCGAGGAGTATTTTAATATCTGCATTATGTTTTCTTGTAGGAATCAGCCTCGGTTGTAGGTTTCAACTCGTAGGAGTTGGAAGAGATGAACCTCAAGCTCGATATGTCCGGGAAGGACATGGAGATGATGAGGATGAAGATGGAGGAGGCACAAGGTAAATATGAATACAATTGATATTTGCATTCTGAACTGACGTTCTAGCGATAAGTGCTAAAGTATTGTGGGAATGAACTTGCAGCTTCCTCCCCCGTGCTTGAAAAGCTCTAGGCCAAGCTACAAACAACTCGGCAAGAGGTAGAGCAGCACAAGGTTGCGACGGAGCAGGCCAACAAGGAGCTGGATGTGACGAAGGAGGCTAGCGAGAAGCACGCGGCCCGGGTCCTAGAGGTTGAGGTGGACCTGAAGGGGTTGTACGCTGAGCGTGACACCCTTCAGGAGGATAAGAAGAGGCTTGCCGCCGAGCTCACAAAGGCAAGCTTGGATTGCAAGGAAGCCAAAACCTAGGCCTGGGCGTATCGCAAAGTGCTCAATCAAGTGAGCCAGATCGCCGCCGGTAAGCCCTATCTGCTTCGCTGTGTTTTTGACGATAGCCGGTTTGCCAATCTTACACAAAACTAGCATTCCTCACAGGCCTTCAAGGACCTGTCGATGAGCACCGCGGATACCTGCGCTCACTATGCCGACCACCCTGACGATCTAGCCGAGAAGATCTTCTGGCATCCATTTCAAGCGCCCGAGCACCCGCCACAACTCAATAATGAAATGAAGCAGTTGGCGGGGCTGTTTCGTGCGACGGGGTCTGTGATGAAAGACCTCTGCATCAACCTCTTACTGTCCAGGACAATGCCCAACAGCTTCTTCGGCTGAATAGGTTGCACGAGGCCATCCCGTAGGTCGCCAATTGGAAGAGGTCAGCTTGTCTGGAGGGCGCTTAGCGGGCATACACTTCAGTGATGACACATTTCCTGAAGGTCAAGCCGCTGGTGATTGCGTCTGGGCCCTCGGAAGGAAAAAACCGGAAGCCCGAGAAGTTCCTGGCCGAGGTCCTGGAAGGTGCCAAGCAGACCAAGGCGCAATGCTCGAAGTCTGAGTTGTACTTCCAACCCTTGGTATGCCAAGGAGGATTTTGTAAAGAAAATTTGAAAAATATGCTATGATCAGTTCGGTTTGATCCGATGTGTTTATATCTCCTCCTGTGTGATTGTTTATACATCTAAAAGTTTCCGGTCATCGCCTTTTGCCCTCTTGTATATACTACGCGGGGTGTTCTCTAGCACACGTAAATCATTAGCCGACGTCTAGAAACCTTACATGTGATTTTGTGCTTAGATGAACGAGGCAATCATACCATAATGTATTTATCCCTTTCACTTAGTCATATGAGCTCTAATTGATGGGGAGTTGAACTAACCCATGGTGTAGTGGTGATCGGACCAGCCGAGGTACGCCACTCTTAACACCTTGGTTCTTATAAGAAGAACCCTTCGTTTAGCACAGCTCAACCACTAACGATGCATTAGTTTTACACTGTCTTCTGGATCACTAGACCTTTTTACGCTTATCGTGATAGTCAATTTTTGGCTTTCTCCATTGAGGCGCTTAACCATCTGATGCGGAGCATCCTGTGGTCATCCCCATGGACACATCACCAACACCTCAAGCTACAAAAGTTCCAATGACAAGAGCCCGAGCATGTGCCATTGAAACCGAGGTGACATCGCTCCTTAATGAATCTCCATTTGATACTCTCGGAACGTGGATATTACCTCAAGAGGAAACCCTTTGCATACTCAGGTACTCAGAAGAAGATGAGGAAGCGACCACGAAGAACCACGAGGACGCTAAGCTCAGAAGTACCAAAGAAGAGCTGAATAAAAACTTCAGCCTCCGGACGACCGGACTCCTACGAACGTCCAAGCTCTGGAGGTTGGCCAAGTCAGAGGACCAGCAGAGCGCTCCAGCACACGGATGACCGACCCCGCCTAGACGTCCGACAAGTCCCAGCGTCCGAACGTGTGAGCCCTCCAGAAATCCGGTGCCAAGATACTAGAGAGAAAATCACGGATTTCCGAAGCCTCCGGACGACCGAGCCCCGGACGACCGGCCCCTGTCTGCGCACAACCACTCGAGTTTTGGCCCATGTAGCCCTCCATTCGCCTAAGACTATAAATACCCTTCCCCCACCTCTAGCTAGGGTTAGCAATGTGTTGGATCATAGTTAGTTGAGCATTGCTCCTTCCATATACTTCTCCCTTGGAGATTGACACCTCTACGTGAGAAGATCCTATGGATGCCAAGGCCCCTTCTTAGGGAAGATCCCCAAGTGGATCTCAAGGCCCCTCCTCTCGGAGTGGAAAGACTACCGGTACTTGTATCCATTTGTTGAATCTGAATCGTGTATCTCTTATGTTCGTTGGATCTAGTGGATGTGTGATTTGAGGATTGTCCTTGAGTGTTCTTCATTTTCCTCTTGATTTTCCTCTCTTTCCCCTCCAAGTGTGAAAAGATCGGCCCTCACGGGTTTGCCTCGTATCATCTTGGTATCATGAGCCACGGTTGATTCACACCTTGGAGTCTCTCCCTCCACTTTCTAGTCGATTTTTGTTTCGTTTTGACCTAATTCCGAAAATTCCCACAAAAATAGCCCTACAAAATTCTCTTGAATTCGTTGGATTTGAGGAGATTTTGTTGATTTGGATCCGTGGATTTCGTTGTGGACAGGTAGAACAAGCTTTTCCCCATCATCCCTATCATTTTCATCCACAAGATCGCCACAATTTTGCCTGAAATTTTTCTTTTGCCTCGAGTTCATCCACCCCGAGGTCAACCGGTGAGACCCGCAGGCTCTGGATGACAGAGCGCCTCCAGACGACCGTGCCCCGGATGTCCGACCGAGCCCGGACATCCGGCTAAGTCTGACCAAACGGAATTTTTAGCCAGCAAATTTTGTTTTCTCCACAATTTTTCTTCCGCATTGCCATCACCATTTCTTCCGCACTCCTTTGCATTTGAGATTTCGAGTCGCGAGCTCGCCACTTCCTAAGGTGTTTCGGCTACTTAGGAGTGATTCTTCATCGACATCGCCACTCATCATCGCCCCGGATTGTCGCAACAACCTCTTCATTGACACTACACCGTAAGCAAGGACGGTAACCGCGACGACACTCTTGAAATATACCCTTGCCATTTCATTGTTACCCCGAGCCTATTTGCGTTACTTGCCTATCAAGACTAGCCATTGAATATTGCTGGGCTACGCTACTTGTGCACTTTAGTGATACATACTCCGCATAGCTTCAATTGCGTGCATATATCATAGTATCATCTCTTGTGTTCAAATAGGACCCGCATACATAATTTCTATCTTGGTCTGCACGTCCCGCATTGTGACCATACAAATATAACCACATAAAGAAAGAGAAGCAAAGCTTTTAAGCAGGAGCAAAAGAGCAAAAGCAATAGTATCGTCAATTTTGCATATAATACTTGATCATCTTGGACCACTTGAGCGAGTGACACGTGCCTCATACATACATAGCAAGTCGGGAATAGGAATACAACACGTTTTGTTTCTTATAGGTTGTGCACAAGTTCGCATCACGCCCATTTAAGCAATTGTGCCAGCGTCTCTCTAGTGTTGTGCAACATGAGCGTTTTCCGTGGATTCCACATTTTGTGCTCATTCCTTGGTTGCACGACCCCACTTATCTATCCGTGTGTGTGTTTCCGTGTATACTCATTGCTATTGATCTACATTGTCTTACTTGCGAATCTCTTTCAAGATTTTTGAATCTTATCATTTGGATCGCTTGAATTTTGTGTCACCATCCTAACCAAGCTACTCCATAAGCCTTTTATTGTGTAGGTGTGAGAAGGACGATCTTCGGTACCAATTCTACTATTTCCATATTTGAACATTGAGTGCTTGATTCGTTTTCAACTTTTGGAATGGTACTTGGTTTTGTCTTCTCATTCTTCCACTTATATTCTACTAGAGGGTTACTGATAGGACCATGTCGAACCCGGCATTCGAGGAGGATGATGACGACGTGAACGACTACGTCACCAAGTTACATCTCTTCGGTGCACACAAAGAAATTAACCAAGCATAAGATGTCTTGAACGACCGCATCGAGCAACTCGCCACCGACTTGCGCGAATCGGAGGTGCGCACGTGGGACTACCTCGACACCAAGCTCTCAAGCCAAATGGAGGAGTTCTATTCCTTGATGGTCAACCACGCTCCTTCAACATCTACTTCGTCAAGGCGGCGCCACTCAAGTCGCCACTCTTCAGAGTACTCTTCCGGCGCAAGTCCTCCCCGAGCACGTTCTCGTCATAGAGACGACCGCTCCGGTCCAAGTTCGCCACAAGGTCGACAACGTCAAGCTTAGGAGAATCCATTCTTTGGTAATGGATTGCAAGATCGCCTACGTGAACGTGACCGGCGTCTTCAACAAGAGCAAGAGCAAGAACGACAACGCCATGAACAAGAACAACGTCGTCGTCACGAACAAGCATTGGAAGCATAACACGCTCTACATGAAGCTACACGCGCCTTGGAAGAACGCAACCGCCAAGCACGTGAAGAACAAGAAGCCCTCCGGTGTGAACGCCAAGAAGAAGCCGCTCACCAAGAGGAGCAACAACAAAGAAGAAACCGAGTGTGAGCACCTCGTCAACGGCCTCAAGCACATCACGTCGAGCCAAATGATGACGAAGCCCCAAGGCAACAACAACGTCAACTCGACAACAACAATGATGTACCTCCTCCAAGACAAGAACATCGCCCAAACAATCACAATGACGAACATCGCTTCAGCAAGCTCAAGTTCACCATGCCTAAGTTCTCCAGAAGAAATGACCCCGAAGACTACCTTTCATGGGCCCTCAAGGTTGACAAGATATTCCATTTGCACAACTTTGAGGAAAAGAAGAAGATCGCCATGGCTTCCCTTGAGTTCCAAGACTACGTTCTCATTTGGTGGGAACAAGTGATTGAGCGAAGAAGAGAAAGAGGTGAGCCTCCTATCACCACTTGGGCCCAAATGAAGGACCTCATGAGAGCTCGCTTCGTGCCAACCCACTACAACCGTGGTCTCTTGAAGAACCTACAACTACTCAAGCAAGGCACCAAGTCGGTAGAAGAGTACTATCAAGAGATGGAAATTGCTATGATACAAGCCAATGTCAAGGAAGATACCGAGCAAACAATGGCGCGTTTCTTGAATGGCCTCAACTACCAAGTCAAGAAAATCACGGACTTTCAACCTTACTCCAACTTACTCGAGCTAGTGCATCAAGCGATGAAGGAGAAATGCCAAGTGCAAGATGACTACAAGTACTCCAAGTTCTCTTCCAAGACCTACGGTTCAACTGCACAAGCTTCACCGACCATGATGCCTTCAACTACGAAACCTCCAACAACTACTGGCGACAAGTCAAGTTCCAAGGACAAGACGACTTCATCCAGCCGCCCTCCTACAAGCAACTACAAGACGAGAGCTTCATCCCCTACACCAACACCGGATGCTACCACTAAATCAAGCTACATCAAGTGTTTCACGTGCCAAGGATGAGGCCACAAGACTTATGAGTGTCCAACAAGATGCGCCATGATCTTTCAAGACGATGACACATGTGACTCTATGAGTGACGACGAGATGGACGTATTGGAGCATGTGGCCATGCATCGTCAAATCAATGAAGATGAAGATTTGCAAATCTTTTGCGACATTGATCCGAGCCCTGCTCTCGTTGTTTCCTAGGTATTGACTCTTCAACAACAACAACATGAGGACCAACATTGCTACATCTTCCACACAAAAGCGGGCATACAAGGAAAATCTGTCAAGGTCATCATCGACGGCGGAAGTTTCCACAATTTGGCATGTGAAGACCTTTGTTCCAAGCTCCAATTGGTCAAGAAGAAGCATCCTCGCCCCTACAAGGTCCAATGGCTTAGTGATTCCGGCACCCTCCAAGCTGACCACACCGTGCAAGTTTCCTTCAAGATAGGCACTTATGAAGACACCTTGAGTGTGATGTTGTAACGCCCAAAATGCGATCCTATCCTTATTTTGGCACGAGGGCCTCGACAGGGATAGAAGTGAATCTCGTCGTTTCACAAGAATGGATATCATTCCAAGTACATGTAAAGAAGAGATCAGTATATGGAATTGGCTTACACTCGTCACAAGCTAAATCAAGATCACATCAATACAACAACATATACAATCATCATACAGAAGAGCATGGTCCGACTACGGACGAAAACAAACGATAAAATGACATCCATCCCCATCCTATGATCGAAGAAGAAGAAGAAGAACCCCAAATCAAACAAGCAACGCGCTCACGTCAAACTATCGCTTACATGTACCTGCAATTGTTGTTGTAGTAATCTGTGAGCCACAGGGACTCAGCAATCTCATTTCCAAGGGTATCAAGACTATTAAAGCTTAATGGGTAAGGTATGGTTAAGTGGTGGGGCTGCAGCAAGCACTAAGCATTATTTGAGTGGCTAACTTACGAGTACAAGAATAAGGGGGGGATGATTGTCGAATAAATGGACGTGAACTAATAATGATCACTAAGTGATCCTGAAGAAATACTTACGGTCAAACATAAACCCACCGTGTTCTCTCTCGGATCAGAAATTCACGAGAAGAGACAGTCACGGTTACGCACACAGTTGGTGTATTTTATTTGAGTTTAGTTCAAGTTTGCTATGACCGTGTGTTAAACATAGTTTCCAAGTTGCCACGTAACAGCGGGCATGGCTTTCCGAAAGATTTAACCCTGCAGGGGTGCTCCAACTCATCCATCACAAACTAACCACACGCCGCGGGAATAACCTCGACCACGAATTCCATGACCTCCTAGGAAATTCCGTAGGAAAACCTCAACCTCGAGATAGCCCAAAGTATTCTCGGAATTCCGCGCACAAGACGTTCGAGAAAGGTAAAACAAATCAGGCAAGGCCGCTCGACGTGTTGACGAACCCGATAGGAGCCGCGTATCTCGTTCTCAGGACACTACCAGATAAGCGCAGCGTACCGTGGCCTGATAGACATCTCCCGAGTTACCCCGGGTTGGCCCCGCACATGACTCTAGTTTGGACCAACACTCGTGAGGAGCACTGGCCCGGGGGTTGATTAATTATCCACGGGTGCCGGCGGGTCCCTATGCAATTTTAGTTGTTATTAGGAAAATGTAGTACCAATGTTGGGCCTTGCCAGAAGAGTTTTATGCCAAAACGAAAGTCAAGGGGGTCCCCATAACAACCCCGGGCATGTTAGGAGCGCTCAATATGGAACATAACACCGGTACACAAGTAACTAGGGCGGCAAAAGTGGAACAAAACACCGAGCAAAAGGCCAAGCCTACCACCTTTTACCAAGTATATATGTGCATTAATTAAATAGCAATAATATTGTGATATATCAAAACTATCCATGTTGGCACATGGAAGTAATTGCACCTGCAACTAGCAACGCTATAAGAAGGGCTGAGCAAGCGGTAACATAGCCAAACAATGGTGTGCTGGGATGTGGAGGGTTAGAGGCTTTCATGGCAATTTGGGAGGCTTGACATACAAGTGGTAGGTAGCGAGACAATCGATAGAAACGAGACATCTAGCATGGCAATGATAGTAATGGTATCCAGGGAAATGATCATCTTGCCCGAGACTCCTCTTGGAAGAAGAACGAGTCCATGAAGAAGACGAGCCAACGTAGTCGAACGAATCCTCACACTCCGAACGCTTTCGAAACTCTATCGAGAAGAAGCAATCCTAAAACAACAATCAACACATGAAAAACACCACAACATATGCATGACATGATGCACATCAAATATGATGCATGTTATGCATGACATGGCAAAGCACAACAATCAACTTCTACACATTAAGTGAAGCTCAATATGCAACGGGTTGCATATTGACGAAACACCACGTTCGAATCATTTAGTTCACTCTCGTTTATTTACATGGCAAGTTTAAATGTTGTTTAACATGGCAAGAGGTGAAGCATAAGTAAACTAGACATCTAGGCATATTAAATGAGGTCGGAAACAACATATAACATTTCCGAAACGACCCCACGTGTTAATTTTGAAATTGGTCCAGATATGAACTATTCATGTTTTATATTTATTAAACTGGGAAATGAAATGCAAAATGCAATTCTACTCATCATTCTAGTCGATTTACATATAGAGAACATTTGCAACGGAGCTACGGTCTAAAAGATATGACACACACAAGACGAATATAACATGAATGCAAAATGCATGAAAACATCAACCATAAACATCTCAAATCATGGGTTCAAAAAGATTTTACGAAACTACATGAGATTTTAAGCGAGTTTCATATGCAACATGTTCAAAACGGAGCTACGGTTCAACAAACACAACCAATACAAGTTATGGACATAATCTGCCCAAAACAGCAACATGACAAATTTCACACATGAAAACAACAAGATACACGATTCTAAAATGCACAAACTAAGCATGGGGTAGTAGCTTATAACACACACTTCATTTCATCTTCACATTTCATACTCAAAAGAATCATGGAACACATGGTAGGAAGCTCACAACATGGCAATAAAATATAGCAGATTAGGACTTTGTGAAAATAACAGTTTTTAGCAGAGCAGTTTTTCACGAAGGCATATTGACAGCAATAAAACTATATGCTGCAGGTCATATCATGGCATGAAAATTTACAACATGGTAGAGGGCATGATGCACTACAAATCCTATCATGGTGGCAAGGTCTAATTATGCATGGATCCATGGCTAGCATCAACACAACATGGCATTATGAAGAAAACAGATTCCCAGACTTAGTGAAAATTAGACTAGACATGAGCAGCAATTTTTAACAGTTTGGCATGTTGGACAGCAGAATTAATTATGATTCTAAACCTATTCATGCAAAATATTGGCACAATATGATAGAGCATAACATGCTTTACAATACCTCCCATGGTGGCAACACCAAAAGATCTATAGATCAATAGCAAAAGACATGGCAAGACAACAACAAAATAACACAGTTTCCAAAGTTAGTGAAATTTAGCTAACTCTCAAAACTGCAGTTTGACTAGGCATGTTGACATGGCAATAACAGTAACATAACAATCCCGTATGGGCATGGCAAGGACACTAACAGCAACTACACATGACACACTTCAAATCATACCATTGGCACATGTTCATACGGGTCATGGATTGCTTAATATGATGCTCGCAAAACTGAATTCATCGCAAACAGCAACCAGTTTCAGATTACGACGAAATGCACTTTTGCAACAGGAATATGGGCATGCAAATGAAACCTAATGCACAAACAAAGGGTACCAATATGTAGAGCACATCGAGTAGATCAATTTTCATATAAAATTCATTACAATCCGATGCTTGTGCAAAAAGTTATAGCAGTCACAAAATGCGTATATGAGTTAAAATTCCGGGACTTAGAGAAATTTACCCCTCGAAAAAAATGGGATGGGGTCGTGCGGGACGGAGGTGACCGGCGTTTGGTTTGGTGGACGAGGAGGTCCTCAGGACGGGCCTGTCCCGATCTGGGCGGTTGGAGGCCGGCCATGGTTCCGGTGAGGGCGGTGGTCTCCGGCGAGGCGAAGGAGGCCGGGGGTGGCGTGGGCCACGCAGATCCGGGCCGGGGTCGCAAGATCCGGTGGCGGCCGACCCGTTCCCAGCGAGGACGAGGTCGGGCGGCGACCATGGAGATGCGGCGGCAGCAGGCGACGTCCGACGGGGCTCGGCTCCGCCTTGCGGCGCGGGGCACGGTAGACCAGCGAGGCGGCGGCTTCCCGGCCAGCGGCTGAAGGCGGGATGGCGGAGAGGCCGGCGGCAGCAGCCGGCGGCACGGGCGGCGAAGGTCGCGGGAGGCCGCAGCTTCCGGGCGGCGCAAGCCACGGGCGAGCGGGGCGGCCCGAGTGCTCGGGCCAGCTCGGGCCCGGGGCGTCCCGGGGCGGGCCTGGCCTGGGCTTCCAGGGCCGCGGCGACGGGCGGAGGTTAGGGGGCACGGGGAGGCCACGTGGTGCGTTGCGGGTGGAGGAAAACCGGCGGCGCGGCGGCTGGCTGACTAGCGGCTCGCCAAGTGGCGGCGAGCGAGCGGCCGGCGCAGAAAACGAGGCGCGGCTGCGGCGGCTGCGAGGTGGGAAGTGGCTGGTTGGCGGCTGGGGGTTGGACACGCACGGAAAACGATGCGGGGGGTCTAGGGTTCCATTTTTTGGAAGGATAAGCCTCTATTTTATAGCAATGAGGGGCTAGGGTTAGGGGTTTTAGTCCGTTTTCAGACCTTCGGATCTAGATCCGACGGTCCGGAAGTGGAGGGGGCTAGTAGGGCTATGGTAGCGTGTGGAGAGGGGGTGTGGGCTGAGAAGAGAGGGAGGTTGGTGACCCGTGACTTGTTTTTTTAAAACACCGAAAACGTCCGACGATAAACCAATGATGATGCCGCTATGGTTGACCGTAGGGGTATCAAACGACCTCTGAACGCGACGAAATTTGGCAGGCGGTCTACCTATAATAAAACAAGACTGCACGCAAATTTTCGTCCCATTCCGAGAATACTTTTCACGCACTTTAAAAACAATATTTTACCGATGTCGCGGATGCGTGCATGTGTGGTTGGTCTCGAAACGATCGTCGACGAGAACGGAGAGAACCGGCGACTACGAACGGATGCAGTTTTCAAAAATGACGTGCCGATGCAATGCGGATGATGCGATGATGAATGCGACAAACAAACGAATCGCATGATGAAAACGGAATAAAAGGGGAATCTTCTGGAGCATCGGTCTCGGGCTGTTACAACTCTCCTCCACTTACAAGAGATCTCGCCCCGAGATCTTAGAATGCGAAGGGGAAGAGGAAGAGGAAAGAAGAGGTAAAACTTAGTCGCTTCTTTGACAAACGAGTGAAACCAATGATGATTGAAGGTTTCATAGAGATGAAGAATGACATGAGGAACAAGCAAGAATTCAAAAGAAATTTGGGCAGCACTTCGGTAGAAAAGGGAGGCAAAACTTGGTAAGAAGGAAAGAATTGAATAGGGGCACAACACTCCGGTTAAATGAGATAATCAAGGGAAGATCATGATTTTGATAAAACGAGATGATGGGATGAACAGAGCAACATCACAATGCCTCTGGAACAAACGAATGAAGCTAGATCATTGGATAGAAGAGAATGGAGAAGAAATGACAATTTCTAACACAATTGAATATGAAAAACAACCTTACAAAGAAGGATTGAATGGAGTTGTTGAAAAATCAACAACGAAAAGAATAAGCTTGTTGGGGGCTTATGGAAAACATCCCAACATTAAGAGGTGACAACCGGCCACAAATGGAAAACAATTGATTGATTGGGAGCAACAAGATATGCAAAACTTCTTTCACCAAGAGGATACATTGTGAACTTGGATCATTGATAAGCACCAAGATAGCAACAATCCTTAGGAAATGCTTTAGGTGAAATCCAATCCAAGATAGCTCCAATGAAGAAGATGACGGGTTTAAATATCTCATTCTTGACAAATTCTCCTTGAGACTCTTCATAATCAAGAATGTTATAACACCATCTCAAAAGATAAGGGAGAAAGAATTGCATTTTGGAATGCAAGATAAAGCATACTTGAGCTCCTCCAACAAGAATCTTAAGAAAAGTTTGAGAATTATCCAAATCCTTGTAGAACCACCATGGAGAACTTCTTCAACAATCTCTGAAATGAAAGGATGATACAAAAGAATTAGAAGTTGCAAAAGGAATGGACAAAGATTAAGAAAAACTCTCCTTTAGTCTTCCAAGCTGAGAATAATGACGAGAAACAACATCAAGAATTACCGAGACACTCCGGAACAATGAATAAGGAAAGGTTGAGCCAATGATGTAATAATTTTAAGCGATCTTGGAAAAGGAATATGACTGATGAGAATCATTCTTACGGCATTTGACAACAGCTTGAGATCTCCGGAAAATATTAGAAGAGCCAGGTATGATCCTGGGGAAAAACCTATGGGTTATGGGCCCACTCAAAGAGAGCACCGGTTAAAAGATTGCTTAGAAAGAGAGATTGCATCGGTATGAATGAAAACTTGATGAGGTGAGAACCTCGAAATACTTTGAACAGATTGAATGAAAACTTGATGAGCAGCAATTTTTAACAGTTTGGCATGTTGGACAGCAGAATTAATTATGATGCTAAACCTATTCATGCAAACTATTGGCACAATATGATAGGTCATAACATGCTTTACAATACCTCCCATGGTGGCAACACCAAAAGATCTATAGATCAATAGCAAAACACATGGCAAGACAGCAACAAAATAACACAGTTTTCAGACTTAGTGAAATTTAGCTAACTCCCAAAACAGCAGTTTGACTAGGCATGTTGACATCGCAATAACAGTAACATAACAACCCCCTATGGTCATGGCAAGGACACTAACAGCAAATAGACATGGCACACTTCAAATCATACCATTGGCACATGTTCATACGGGTCATGGATTGCTTAATATGATGCTCGCAAAACTGAATTCATCGCTAACAGCAACCAGTTTCAGATTACGACGAAATGCACTTTTGCAACAGGAATATGGGCATGCAAATGAAACCTAATGCACAAACAAAGGGTACCAATATGTAGAGCACATCGAGTCGATCAATTTTCATATAAAATTCATTACAATCCGATGCTTGTGCAAAAAGTTATAGCAGTCACAAAATGCATATATGAGTTAAAATTCGGGGACTTAGAGAAATTTATCCCATGAAAAAAACAGGATAGGGTCGTGCGGGACGGAGGTGACCGGCGTTTGGTTCAGTGGACGAGGAGGTCCTCGGGACGGGCCTGTCCCGATCTGGGCGGTTGGAGGCCGGCCATGGCTCCGGCGAGGCAGAGGAGGCCGGGGCTGGCACGGGCCAAGCGGATCCGGGCCGGGGTCGCAAGATCCGGCGGCGGCCGACCCGTTCCCGGCGAGGACGAGGTCAGGCGGCGACCATGGAGATGCGGCGGCAGCAGGCGACGTCCGGCGAGGCTCAGCTCCGGCTTGCGGTGCGGGGCTCGGCGGCGGCGGGGCACGATAGATCGGTGAGGCAGCGGCTTCCCTGGCCGGCGGCCGGAGGCGGGACGGCGAGGAGGCCCGGCAGCAGCAGCTGGCGGCACGGGCGGCGAAGGTCGCGGGAGGCCGCAGCTCCCGGGCGGCGCAAGCCACGGGCGAGCGGGGTGGTGCGGGTGCTCGGGCCCGGGGCGGTGCGGGTGCTCGGGCCCGGGGCGGCCCGGGGCGGGCCTGGCCTGGGCTTCCAGGGCCGCGGCGGTGGGCGGAGGTCAGGGGGCGCGGGGAGGCCACGTGGCACGCTACGGGTGGAGGAAAACCGGCGGCGCGGCGGCTGGCTGACTGGAGGCTCGCCAAGTGGCGGCGGGCAAGCGGCCGACACGGAAAACGAGGCACGGCGGCGGTGGCTGCGAGGTTGGAAGTGGCTGTGTCATAGCCCTAGCTAGTTATTTCTTGTCATTGCATTAACCATCATGGCATCATGTTTAATTTTCTTCAACATGAAATGGGGATTATAAGAAACCCTAGCACCTCACCTAACCAAACAATTCAAATAGTTGTGAATTCTCAATGAATCCAAAATGCCCTTAAAAAATGTTCACTATTTCTGATAAATGTTGGCAACAACATATCAGGGGACATTTTATTTTTCACAACAATTATAGCATTCTAAAATAATCCTTTAATGCTACTGAAATCAATTAATAAAGCATTATAAATATCTTAGTGGCTCCAAATATTCTGAAACTATTTGTGGGACTTTGAAATATTTAGTTCATGACCCATAAATTATCCCAGGGTTTCTGCCTTTGTATTTTGCCCAAGCAAAAATAAAACAAATGACAGAAAAATGAAAACAGAAATAAAATAGGAAAAGCAGAGAGACAGAGAGATGGCTTACCTAGCCGGCCCATTAGGCCGCCCAGCCCACCAGGGGCATACCTGTCTTCCTCCTCTCGCCAGTAGGCAGAGGGGAAGCAGGGCACGATGTGCACCCGGGGCCTCCACGTCGGCAGGTGCCTGCCTGCCTCCCCAGGACAGCGAGGCGACGGGGATGAGCCCCCAGATGCCGTCTGGATCCCCTGCTCCTCGCCATTCTTACCCCTGCCTTCTCCCTCGTCCTCCCATCGCCATGGCCGTGAGCCACCCGAGCTCGCTGCCGTCGCCCCCGTAGCCACCGAGTCCCCCATGCCCTTTCCTCGTGTCCAGAAGAACCGAGACGTCGTCCTCAACCTCCTCACCGAGCCAAGCAACCAGAGAAGCCCTCTGTCGTATCTATCAACGTCGTCTTCAAGCTCCGGCTCCGGCGCGCCTCTCCGGCGATTCGCGACCATCTGCGCCTCCCCGAGCTTGCCGTCCATCTCATCCGACTCGCCGTGAGTTCCTGCATCGAACCCCCTAACCCCGTGGTTTGTCCCTTGCCGTAGCGGTCGCCCCCTTGCTGACCGTAGCACGCTGCCGCCTGAGCTCGTCGCCGACGCAGCTCCGGTGACCTTAGGGTCCCGTGCGCGTGCCCGTTGGGGTCGTGTGCATGCGTAGGTTCGATTGGTGCTAACCTTTGCCCCTGCCGTGCACCGCAATGCCGAAACCACCGAGTCCCGAACTCCGGTCGCCGCCTTTGTCGACATTGCCATCGCTGCGGACCACCTCCGGCCACCTAGCGGTCACCAACGGATGCGGCCCATCCCCAGCTTTCCATAGCGCCTAAGCATGCCCAAAACCATGGCCTGTAGAGCAATCCCGAACATCTCCGGCGAGACACCGCCGCCGATCTGGGTCGCCGGCGACCAACCCCGATGGCGCTGACGTGGACGTCATTAGCATTAACCCAATGACCCTTTAGGTCACTGATAAGTGGGTCCCCCAATGCTAATTAACCCAGGTTTAACACATAACTATTCGGTTAATTAAATCCAGTGGCCCCACTGGTCAATTTGACCTAGCCACGTGGCGGTTGACTAGACCCACCGGTCAGTGACTGACTGGGTCCCCTGTTGACTGCTGAGTCAGCAGTTGACCAGGCCCCACTGGTCTGCCTCAGTAGCTGACCCTGTGACACTGACATGTGGGCCCTGCTAGTCAGGTTTGATCCTGGTCGGCCCTGTTGACCTGATGACGTCACCCTTAGGTAATGCTGACGCAATATATACTTCAGAAAATGTTCAAAACTTCTAAAAATCATAGTAATTCAACCATAACTCAGATGGAAATAAATTATATATGAAAAATGATCAGAAAAATATGAAGAATCTGTTTATGCCATGTTCATGCATGTTTGAGCAAGTTAACATCACCAAGTAGGACATTTCATAATTAGGATAATTTAATAAATGGTGTTGAAGTTGGAATTTGGTATATATTTGAATTCCACTTCACTTAATATGACTATCTATTGCACTAGGTCAATTCAATGCTCTAGCATGCCATATCATACATCATGTTTGTTGCATTGCATTGAATGTGTTCCTTTCCTGTTTTGTCGGTGGTGTTTCTTCCCGGTAGATGATGGTTCCGACGTTGAGATCGTTGTCACCGATGAAGACTCATTGATATCTTTAGAAGTGTCAGGCAAGCAACCCCCCCTTGAGCATTTTGATACAATCCCACTCTCTTGCTCTTGCTCTCTTTTACTGCATTAGGACAACAATGATTCAACGGTTACTTGTTCTCGATAGTTGAACCCATTCCTTTGCATGACCTGTCATTGTCGCCAAATAGCTAAACCATCCTAGCATACTTAGGAGTTGCTTGAGCTATGTTGTGACTACTCAGCCATGCTCGCTTGCTATCCTTAGAGTTGAGTTGGTCTAATCCATCTGGGTGATGGATTGGAATGATCATGTCCTAATGATGAGATTTAAGTGTCTTGACCCATTTTGGTCAAGATGGTGATGAGAGGCCGTGTTGGAGAACATGGTGGGTTGTGTTGTGATACGGCTCATAGGAACTGGGTTTCGTGCTTATCAGAGCCTACCTCACTATTACATGGACATGTGCGGGTCAGGTGCGCGGGCATGTGGCGCATGGCGCGTGTGGCTCGTCGTGGCACATGGCGCGTGTGGCCCGTCATGGCACATGTCGCGTGTGGCCTGTCGTGACAGAACGCATGGCACATGTGCCGGACTGGACGCAGATACATGTTCCAGGAGGGAACGTTGCTGATGGCACGAAGACGTTAGTTCCTCTGAGTCAGGGTGTAATAATCTGTTCGAATAGCCGCGTCCTCGGATATGGACTACTTGGAGAACTTATGTGGTTCATAGACAACTTGCAATGGTTGCTCTAAAATGCGCAAGATAAGCGTGAGTGCTATGGATGGCCTTCTCGTAGGGAGACATGAGTGGATCCATAGTGGTGTATTGAGTTGGTGAATATGTGGACCCGTGTGCGCTATCCCACCTCAAAGATAGTACTTGTAGTCGTAGTACAGGTTAGCCAAGAGTCAAAGCTAGCTTGCTGCAATGAACTCCACAACCCCCTTTGTTGACAATGATGCATATCTAGTTAGTTCTGATGTAAGTCTTGCTGAGTGCCTTTGTACTCACGGTTGCTTAATTTATGTTTTTGAAGACGAGACATCAGTCTCATTAGTGATTCTTACGACGTGAAGTTCGATGTTGACCGGATTAGCTTGGGAATCCCAGACAGAGATCTGGTTCCTTTGGTAGGGTCGTTGTAGCTTTTCAGGATCCTCCAGCGGTTTTAGTAGATGTCTATACCCAGACATGTTTTGCTTCCGCTTGATGCTTGTATGACTTGAGTGTTGGGTCATGTGACCCCTGCTTGTAATATCACATTATGTTGGCTCTTATGAGTCATTAATGAAACTTGAGTCATAGAGTTATGTTGTGATGCCATGTTGTATCTACGCATATCGTGCATATTGCGTGTATGTTTGAAATGCATTGGTATGTGTGGGATTAGACACCTAGTTGTGTGCCTTTAGTAGCCCTCTTTACGGGAAAATGCCTCTTTGTGCTTCCACCAAGCCATGGTAGCTTGCTACTGCTCCGGACACATTGATTGACCGGCGTGTATCCTTCTTTGCTGCTGTGTCTGTCCCTATGGGGAAATGTCTCACAGTGTAATGGAGTCCATGTAGCCTGCTATGACTCGTCTACACGTAGTGATGACAGAAATGCCTAACGGTGTAATGGAGTCCAGCTTGCTATGACTCGTCTACACACGCTGATGACCGACACCTGTATTGTTGGATTACGTATGCCTGTTCCTGTACGGATGTGCCACTTGGGTTCTATTATTAGTCATGTTGACCTGGGTTCTCTGGCGTATGATTGCTAGCGACATAATCATATATGTGAGCCAAAAGACGCAAACGGTCCCGACCAAGGTAAGGTGCAGCCGTGGGGATTACCGTGCGTGAGGCCGCAAAGTGATGTGATATGTTACAGGCTGGATTCATATGACTTAGGATCGGGGTCCCGACAGGCTGGTTGGTGCCTGGGGGGTTAGACACACATGGAAAACGATGCGGGGGTCTAGGGTTCCATATTTTGGAAGGATAAGCCTCTATTTATAGCAATGGGGGGCTAGGGTTAGGGGTTTTAGTCCGTTTTTGGACCTTCGGATCTCGATCCGACGGTCCGGAAGCGGAGGGGGCTTGCAGGGCTATGGTGGGCTGTGGAGAGGGGGTGTGGGCAGAGAAGAGAGGGAGGTTGGTGACCCGTGACATGTTTTTTTGAAACACCGAAAACGTCCGACGATAAACCGATGACGATGCCGCTACGATTGACTGTAGGGGTATGAAATGACCTCTGAACGCAATGAAATTTGGCAGGCGGTCTACCTATAATAAAACAAGACCGCACGCTAATTTTCGTCCCATTCCGAGAATAATTTTCGCGCACTTTAAAAACAATATTTTACCGATGTCGCGGGCGCGTGTGTGTGTGGTTGGTCTCGAAACGATCGTCGACGAGAACGGAGAGAACCGGCGACTACGAACGGATGTAGTTTACAAAAATGACGTGCCAATGCAATGCGGATGATGCGATGATGAATGCGACAAACAAAGGAATCACACGACGACAACGGAATAAAAGGGGAATCTTCTGGAGCGTCGGTCTCAGGCTGTTACAGATGTGGTTCCCATGTCCGTTTGCCATCTACTCTTTGGTAGAGCGTGGCAACTTGACCGCGGCATCACCCACAACGGCCGGACCAATCACTATAGCTTCAATATGAAGGGAAAACAATATGTGCTTCGACCAATGACACCAAGTCAAGTGACCGCTGACAAGAAAGCTTCATCCCATCATGGAGATAAAAGTGAGAGAGCGAACCACTTAAAAGAGAGTGAGAGCCACAAGCCAAACTTGAGTGACTCCACGATGAGGGACAAGAAAGATCTAGTTCTTTTATCCACCAAAAGAGACTTGAGGGATGTGAGTGAGAGCCCATTGAGTGTACCTCACTTTATGCTTCTGTGCAAAGATGAGGTCGTGAGTACTAATGCTTCACAACATCTTCCTCTTGTTTTGTCTCGTTTGTTGCAGGAATTCAAAGATGTGTTTCCCGATGAGCTACCTCTGGGACTACCACCAAAACGAGGGATCAAACACCGCATCGACCTCATACTCGGAGCACCCCTCCCTAACATGGCACCCTACCGCGTCATCCCCGAAGAGACTAAGCAGATACAAAGTCAAGTCCGAAAACTCCTAGATAAAGGGCATGTCCATGAGATCTTAAGTCCTTGTGCGGTTCCGGTGATACTAGTACCTAAGAAAGATGGTAGTATGCACATGTGTTCGGATTGCCGCCCTATAAATTCTATAACCGTTAGATATCGCCATCCTATTCCTCACCTTGATGATATGCTTGATGGACTTAGTGGTGCCACTATATTCTCTAAAATGGATCTAAAAAGTGGTTACTATCAAATACACATGCAATAGGGCGATGAGTGGAAAACGGCGTTCAACACTAAGTTTGGTCTATATGAATGGCTAGTTATGCCTATGGGTCTTTCCCAAGCACCGTACATTTATGCGTGTCATGCATTATGTCTTACGTCATCTCATTGGATATTGTGTTATGGTATACTTTGATGATATTCTTGTTTTTAGTGAATCTCTAGAGGAGCATGGTAAACATGTTAGGGAAGTATTGCAAGTTCTTAGGAATGAAAAACTTTATGCAAACATGGTGACATGGTTGTTTTCCTAGGATTCATCGTATCTTCTAAGGGTGTTCAAGTTGATGAAACTAAAATTGATGCTATTAAAACTTGGCCCACACCCACCTATTTGCAACAAGTGTGTAGCTTCCTAGGACTATCCGGCTTTTACCGTCACTTTGTTAAGGACTTTAGCACGATTGCATCTGCTCTACATGCTTTGAGCAAGAAGAATGCACCCTTTATTTGGGGACCATCACAAGACACCACATTCCATGAGATTAAAATTTTTCTTACTCATGCACCATTGCTTGCCTTACCCAATTTTGACAAAACTTTTGAAGTGCATTGTGATGCTAGTGGTAATGGCATAGGTGGTGTGCTAATGCAAGAGAAACGCCCAATTGTGTATTTTAGTGAGAAACTATCCGGCGCTCAACTTAACTATCCCATATATGATAAGGAATTGTATGCTTTGGTGAGAGTCTTACATGTTTGGGAGCATTATCTCCGTCCACATGAATTTATCATTCATACCGATCATGAAACTCTCAAGTATCTTACGGGTCAAACTAAGTTGAACAAACGGCATGCTAAATGGAGTGAATTCATTGAGTCTTTTCCTTTTGTCATCAAATACATCAAGGGTAATGAAAATGTTGTGGCAGATGCTCTTTCCCACAAATGCATGCTAGTTATGTGATTGGTTTTGAGCATATTAAAGAATTGTATGAGCATGATGTTTCCTTTGGTACTCCATATGATAAGTGCCAAGTGAAACCTTGTTGGTAAACATACTACATGAAAGATGGCTATCTTATGCGCGCTAACAAACTTTGTATACCCGAGTCTTCTCTTCGTTTGTTGCTTTTGCAAGAGGCTCACGGTGGAGGACTTATGGGTCACTTCGGACGCGACAAGACATATGCCACTCTATCCAACAAGTACTTTTGGCCGAAGATGTTTCGTGATGTTGCACGCTTCACCAACCGATGCTCTACATGTCGCAAAGCTAAGTCAAAAGCTTAATCCCATGGTCTTTACATGCCTCTTCCTATACCTTTCCAACCTTGGGAAGACATTAGCATGGACTTTGTGCTTGGTTTGTCGAGAACAAAAAATGGCCATGATTCTGTTTTTCTCGTTGTGTATTGTTTTTCCAAGATGGCTCATTTCATTCCATGTCATAAGATCGACGATGCTTTATATGTTGCAAATCTCTTTTGTAGGGACATCTTACGACTACATGGAGTTCCCAAGACCATTGTCTCGGACCGCCACGTCAAGTTCCTTAGCTACTTTTGGAAGACTCTATGAGCCAAGCTCGGAATCAAGCTTCTATTCTCTTCGGCATATCATCCACAAACCGATGGCCAAACAAAGGTGACGAACCTGACGCTCTCTACACTCCTAAGCGTGTTGATCAAGAAGAACATCAAGGAATGGGAAGAATGCCTCCCAATCGTCGAGTACGCCTACAACCGCGCACGTCACTTCACCACCAGCAAGTCTCCTTTCGAAGTGGTCTACGACTTCAACCCTTTGTCCCCATTGGACATACTTCCACTACCACTTCAAGAGCGCGTAAACATGGATACAAGTGCAAGGGAAAGCTACATCAAGAAGATGCATGAAGATACAAGGCACACTATCGAACGACAAGTGGAACACATCACCAACAATCGCGACCTCAACAAGCACCCCATGGTGTTCAAGACGAGTGATCTTGTGTGGCCCCACCTACGCAAGGATCGCTTCCCCGCCGAGCCCAAGTCCAAGTTACTTCCTCGAGACGACGGACCCTTCAAGGTGTTGGCATGCTACAACGACAATGCCTATAAGATCGACATTCCACATGACAAGTACAATGTGAGCGACATCTTCAATGTCAGGGACCTTTCCCCTTTCCATGAAGATGAAGATCTTGATCCGAGGACTGATCGTTCCCAAGGGGGGGGGGAGATGATGCCGAGTATCCTGTGGTCATCCCCATGGACACATCACCAACACCTCAAGCTACAAAAGGTCCCATGACAAGAGCCCGTGCACGTGCCGTTGAAATCGAGGTGACATCGCTCCTTAATGAATCTCCATTTGATACTCTCGGAACGTGGATATTACCTCAAGCGGAAACCCTTTACTCAGGTACTCGGAAGAAGATTAGGAAGCCACCACGAAGAACCACGAGGACGCCAAGCTTGGAAGGACCAAAGAAGAGCTGAAGAAAAACTTCAGCCTCCAGACGACCAGACTCCTACGGACGTTCGAGCCCAGGAGGTCGGCCAAGTCAGAGGACCAGCAGAGCGCTCCAGCACACAGACGACTGACCCTGCCCGGACGTCCAACAAGTCCCAGCGTCCGGACGTCCGAGCTCCTCCGGAAATCCAGTGCCAAGATACCAGAGAGAAAATCACGGATTTCCGAAGCCTCCGGATGACTGAGCCCGGGACGACCGATGCCCGCCGGACATCCGGCCCTTCGTGAGACGCTGGACGACCGGTAACCTCCGGACATCCGGCCCCTGTCTGCGCATAGCCACTTGGGTTTTGGCCCATGTAGCCTTCCATTCGCCTAAGACTATAAATACTCTTCCCCCACCTCTTGCTAGGGTTAGCAATGTGTTGCCTCATAGTTAGTTGACCATTGCTCCTTCCATATACCTCTCCCTTGGAGATTGACACCTCTACGTGAGAAGATCCTATGGATGCCAAGGCCCCTTCTTAGGTAATATCCCCAAGTGGATTTCAAGGCCCCTCCTCTCGGAGTGGGAAGACTACCGGTAGTTTTATCCGTTTGTTGAATCCGAATCGTGTATCTCTTATGTTCATTGGATCTAGTGGATGTGTGATTTGAGGATTTCCTTGAGTGTTCTTCATTTGTCTCTTGATTTTCCTCTCTTTCCCCTCCAAGTGTGAAAAGATCGGCCCTCATAGGTTTGCCCCGTATCACCATCCAGGCTGGAAGCTCAATCGCAGTGGCTCTCCCTTTACACTCTTAGTCAAACAAAGCAGAACATAAGAGGTAAGCACAAGAGCCAGGCAACCCAATCCTTGACCAAAATCACGAGCAAATGCATATAAGGCAATATCCAAGACACCGATCAGACATCGGACTTGAACGTGGGCTCGTCTATAGATACGAGTCCCCGGTCCAAAGCTGGACTCTACTGTATGTGGGAGTAAACCACCTCAGGGCAATTATGAAACAGAAAACAACACGTAAAATTGTGTAGGGACCGAAAAGAAGTCTGTTTTATTACTCATAGGGCTTGGTCATGCAGACCTCGCTATATGCAGATACAGAGGGTATGTTGACGAAAAAGATAGGCGGGGAGAATAATACAGGGTTTTAAATATCTGGGCACTGTGGCCCGTTGCTCCCCTGTCGCATGTCCGCGACTCGGAGCTGTTGGCTAGCTGGTCCTTGTCTATTCCAACCCTAACATATTCGGCCAATACTTCATGATGCTTAAAGCAGTTGAAAGGCGGGACCTCCAAAGAGGCTGGAGCCGTGATTTGACAGATTGATGTTGTCGGGATGTTCCTTCTGGTGGGCCTTTACATGCCAAAGAGATCACCAGGCGTCAGGTGTGTGTGGATTATCTGAGGTAACACCTCTTGTGTGATAAATTTTTGCTCCCAATTCCCAAAGCAATTTTAAGCGCGAAGTTGTGTACTCGAGGTATGTAGTCTGCTAGCAGATGGTAGGGGCAGGGGAGCACATATCCCCATTTTGAATTGACGCGGTTTTGACCAAGGGCGGCTGTGGCAGTCGAACATGCTTTGACGAGCTCAGAAGATCACGTCGAGCTTCTTGTCTTGCCGCTTCTTTGGCCACCTTGGAATCGGCTGCATAGGCCGCTGTCTGCTCCTCCGTACGAAGGGAGCGTTCTGTGTTGCCGTTGATGATAATGACCCCGCCGGGCCCTGACATTTTGAGCTTAAGTTATGCGTAGTGCCACACCACGTTAAAGTGAGTGTATGAATTAAGACCAAGCAATGCGTGATAGCCGTTGCGGAAAGGGACTATATCAAAAATTAAGTCCTCACAGCAAAAGTTGTCGGAGGAGCCGAAAACACACTTGTAATTTTATAGTGCCCGTGCATTGGGCCTCCACGTCGGTTCTTACTCCCTTGAACATGGTTTTACTGGGTTTGATTCTTGATGAGTCAATACCCATTTTCCACACTGTATCCTCATGTATCAGGTTCAGACTGCTTCCTCCATCCATAAGGACACAAGTTAGGTGAAACCCATCGGCAATGGGGTCTAGAACCTGGGCGGCTGACCCACCATGACGGATACTGGTCAGATGGTCTTTGTTATCGAAAGTGATCGGGAGGCCATCCAAGGGGTACGCCTTGGGGCTAATGGTCTAAGGCGTAGATGTCCCGAAGTGCCCATTTTCTCTCCTTAGGAATGTGTGTGACATAGATCATGTTCACATCTTTTACCTCGGAGGGAAACTGTTTTTGGCCGCCACTGCTCGGACGCCGAGGTTCGTCCTCGTGGTCGTTGCTCCGGGACTGGCCCTTGTTTGACTCTTCGGCTAGAGCTTTTCCGACCTTCTTGAACACCGAACATTTTCTATTGGTGTGGTTTGAGGGTTTCTCTGGAGAGCCGTGGATCTGACAGGGCTTGTCCAATATTTTATCTAGAGCGCTTGCGCCGTCCTTGTTCCCTTTAAAGGGTCTGTTTTTAGGTCCACCCCGTGAGCTGTTGAACCCTACATTGACTGCTTGGTCCTCGGCGTCCCTGCCGCTATTCTTGTTTCGGCTCTTGTGTTTTTTGCGCCTGGGCTTGCCGTTCCTATCTCGGACTTCCGAGGTCCCGGGATCACTCCTGTGGGAACTACGAGCCAGCCAACTGTCCTCGCCGGTGCACAAGAGGGTCATCAATGAAGTGAGGGCTGCCATGGTCCTCGGCTTACCCTGAACGAGCTGTCAGGCAAACCATTTGTCCTGGATGCTATGCTTGAATGCTGTAATGGCCTCGGCGTTTGGACAGTCAACTATCTGGTTCTTTTGTCAAAAACCGGTTCTAGAATTTCCGATCTGACTTGCCCTCCTTCTGGACAATGCGGCTAAGGTCATCGGCATCCGGGGGACGGACAAAAGTGCCCTGAAAGTTTGCCCTCCAGCTCCTCCCAGCTTCCGATAGAATTTCTGGGGAGGCTACGGAGCTAATGCCGTGGCGGCCCCTTGAGCTTGAGCGGCAAATACTTGATGGCATGAAGATCATCTCCTCGGGCCATGCGGATGTGCAGGAGGAAATCCTCAATCCAGACGGCTGGATCCACCGTGTCGTAATATTGATCAATGTTGATGGGTTTAAACCCTTCTGGGAACTGATGTTCCATGACCTCATGTGTAAAACAGACTCGGTGTGCAGGAGCTCGGTATCAAAACGCATCCTGACGGGTGTTGGCGATCGCTCGCTCTCTTCTTAGTTTCTGAGCTTGGCCTTGCCTGTCTATCCAGGCATTGTACCCTTCCAAGCCGGTAGGCCCATGGTCCCATACTCCATAGATGGATCAGGGAGGTGATTTATCCCTATGTATTTTAGCTTATGTCATAGGGTCAGGATAGTCGACCAGGCTCTTGCCGTGAGGGCGGGGTCTCGCCGGGGGCTATTTATATGCACCTGTTGGCCGATCTCGCCCTGTAGGGGGACGGTCAGCGTGCTTCTTGTGTCTGTATGCGAGAGGATCGGCATCTGCCACCTCGTCTTCGAATTCGGGCAGTAGGTGCCGTCATGCAAATGACTTCCGCGCTTCGAGGTCTGCTTCGGCCTCAAGTACCCGTTCCCACTTCTCGTTGAGCATGGCTTCATGAGTGTACAACTCCTGCTGTTTCCTCTTCATGCTCCATGCTGTTGCGGCTAGCCGACATTGGAAACGTATCTGTTCGGATGGGATTTCAGGCACCTCGAAGTCATAGGGTCCGAAGCTATTATCGTCCTCAGATTCTGGCATGTAGTCCTTGTCCATCCCACTATTGGAGTTTTGTTTTTCCTCAGGATCCTCTTCGCCAGGTGTACCCATAGGCCCGTTTTGCTGTACGGGCCCGGCTTGTTCGTTTTCATCTGCGATGGGGCTAGCAGTGTTATTTGCGGCGTTGGCTTCATTTTTGTTTCCGTTGTTGCCCCTTGGTTTTTATCTTGGGACGACGACGTTTTGAACTCCCCTTAGGCTTCTCATTAGGATCTTCCTTAGGGGTATCCACCATGTAAACATCATAAGTTGACGTTGCGGCCCAGTTTCCTATTTAGGGAATGGTCGCGAGTGAGTTTGATACGGAATTGCCATGGTCATCTTCATCCATGTAGATGGCCTCGACGGATCCATAGTCAAGCGCATCGTTCAAATCTTCGACCGTGGCGACTAGATGACTGGTGGCTAGGATGAAAATTTCCCGATCGTCGGCTTTACATCCGATCTGATCGTAAACCGTAGATGAGATCGCCAGGTTCCGGATCCAGTCCAATACCTCGTTTATCTGCGAGAGCTCCTCCATGTTGAGGGCCTGGTAATAAGGCAAGCTGATATCAAAAGGGTTGTTCAGACCGCCTGACGCAGGTCCGTTTTCTGGGCCCTTACGTGCCGGCTCCAATTCCATGAACGGAGAGGCTTCCTTGGAGACTGCCGCTAGATCTGAAGGAGATTTCAGCTTCGGTCTATCATATGAAGAGATATGAGTTAGATTAGACATGGCCGCCCCCGGATCCATCTCTAGGGTCGGCTCCCCCAAACGGTCGGAGCCAAAGATCAAATCGAGGACCTGTTTCGGAGCGTGTGCACCTAAGGGATCTTCAGATTGGATCGCGATCTATTACCATAGAACTAGATCACCCCGGGCACGATGACATACTCCAAGCTTCCAAACATGATGACCTGGTTCGGAGCGAAGGTCTCGATGCGGCCTAGATGGCCGGTAGGGTTGGAGTGCAGTACCACACTACGGAAGGCGAAGACTTGGCCGAGGACGACGATGTCACCACAATAGATGGTACTATCGAATTGCAGACGAGCCATCAATCCCGGTGATCACACAACGAGCTCTCAATGAAACACCAATGTCGGTATCAAAACCAGCTGACCTCGGGTAGGGTCCCGAGTTGTGAGATCGGATCGATGGGTAACAAGAGACAATGAAGACATGGTGTTTTATCCAAGTCCGAGCCCTCTCGATGGATGTAAAACCCTACGTCCTGCTCCTGTTGTATTACGGGTGTATCAAAGTACAGAGTTGATCTACCTCGATATCGTAAGTTGTGGTCTAAACCCTAGGGGTGATGATGATGTGTATGGGTATCCTCTACGGGCTAAACCCTCCAGTTTATACACCGAGGGTATCTAGGGTTACATGAATGTCAATTACCATCTACAGATTACATGCCGAACAAATTATCCCTCCTTGGAGTAGACGCCAAGTCTTTAGTAGAATCCGATGTGCTCACGCCTCATCCTAGGGCCTCCGAAGTCCTTTCACCTTGATAGGCCCCCAGTCCGGCCCATGGACTAGGCCAGCTCGGCAAGGACCCCTAGTCCAGGACACCGTCACCAAGGTAGTCTTTCAATTCCTTCATCGGGTGGGAGAGTTTAGAATTAGTTAAACCAATAGGCAGGATTAGTTGTTTGTAGTCTCACTAACACACTTCAAATAAATCTGCATATTTTGGAAAAAGATTGCAAAAACCCTTTTATGTTGGCAGCATCTTTTGTGAGGTTCTACGCCAGTTTCAAGAGTTTCAACACGATGTAAGTGTAGCATGCTAATTGTTGATGTCTACATTTAAATAATTCTTGATTTAAGCCTAACATACTTTGGTGCTAATATCTATACTTTTACCCTGTAATGCTCATTTTTTAGAATCAATATCTCTATTTATTAGCTGAGCTTAAACAACACTGCACCAATTGAAGTCCTCAAGTCCAATACTATAGTAAGCATTTCCCTTCGCCAATCAGGTCTATTATATTGTTCAAAATTTCCACAATTAATAAATTGAATTTCAATATATGTATCCAGTTTTATGCTGCAGAATAGATAAGCATTGCTGAAATGCAATGTTAGAATTGAATTGTATGCTTACCTGAGTTATAATGTGTTATATGATGGGTCAACATACACTTTTGGGGGGATCTTCTCTCCCTTACAAATTGTGCCTTACATTTGTTGGGATTAAATTTTCCTTCTGTATACTTGTGTAACAGAATTTGAACTTTATGCCTAGAGCTTATAAACTATACTCTCAGAAAACCAAAGAATCTTGAACAACCTTTTATCATTATCTGTTATCAAGATTGCAAAGATATTGCATGTTGCCCACTGTTGGTTAACTTTATTGTTTGAGTAAGATTTGCAGAAAAAAGTCACACGAGTGCAGATACATGAATGTTGAGAGATGTTTTGATGATACTCAATGTTGTAATATGTTTAGTGTCTTTGTGAATTAACGATGCACATTTTTTTACTTCATATTTTGATATATCCATGACTAGAATTTAATGGAATGAAAAATTATGTACTTTGCCACTTATCTAACAAATGAAGATAACTTGCATCAATAAGACATGTTTGACTCTTCATTATTGTTTACCGGCGCAACAAAGCTCGCATATGTCCTTCTAGTACTTATCTACACCACAAGGCTGCACACAACCAACACATGTTGGATGTGCATCGAATGTGGAAGTATATTAGCTAAGGCTACAATTGGACTTCTAATCAATGGAGGGTTATGTGTTTGAATAAAACTATGCAACTCGTGGCTATTGTATAAAGGCGTCATGAGGTAGTCAAATTGGCTAGACATGTAGAAGGCTAGAACATGGATCATGAGAAGGATGATAGAGAATATACCACTCAAACGCAAAATTTGGAAAAGAGCTAAACGTCGCTTCCTCAAGGGCGACCAGGGGCGCTAACCCTAGATCAAGTTGCCGCCACTTCCACCATCCTCCACTTTCCCCTTGTTGTCGCTGGAGGTGGCTTCCGGGAAAGCCCATGCGCCATCGATGAAAGGGATGGCGGGGATCTCGCGTCTCGTTGCGTGGTTGCCTAGATGCATTGTACATGGCGACACGAGATCTTCCATCGAGGGCTGCTCCTCCTGGCAACGCGACGTCGCTCTGGTGACAACATGGGGAAAACATACTTGGCCAGGGTATGATCTACGACACAAGGCCCTCAGACCAGCAGTTTTGGTCACATGAGTGGCGGCGTCCCCGCCATCGGGGTTGATGGGCTAGGAAGCGGCGGCGTGCTCCTCCATATGGATCTGGGTCGAGAGACTTGTCGGTCCTTGATTGGTCGGCCACAACGGCGATGACCCCCGTGGGTGATGTCTTTTTCCCGTGGAGATGTTCGTTAGATTTGCTTGTACCTCCACAACACATTTATCTTCCAGGTGAAAACCCTATATACGGTGGTGGTGTACGCACATGAACACGTCACTGTGTACCCTCGACGCCAGGTGATACGTCCCAAACGTATGTACTTTTCCAAACACTTTTGCTCTTGTTTTGAACTCTAATTTGCATGATTTGAATGAAACTAACCAAGACTAACGTTGTTTTCAGCAGAACTACCATGGTGTTATTTTTGTGCAGAAATAAAAGTTCTTGGATTGGGCAGAAAATTTATGGAGAATATTCTAGAATATATAAAAATTATTGGCAAAGAGACCTGCCGGACCGGGTAACCAGAGAGCCACGAGCTCAGGGGGTGCCCTGTGAGCTCGTGGGTCCTGACCCTCGTTTGCCCTAACTCCAACTGTTGGGGAACGTTGCATGGGAAAGAAAATTTTTCCTATGCACACACAAGATCTATCCATGGTGATGAGCATCTACGAGAGGGAGAGTGAATCTACATACCCTTGTAGATCGCTAAGCGGAAGCGTTAAGAAACGCGGTTGATGTAGTCGAACGTCTCCGCGATCCAAATCGCAAGTCGTCCCTCAATCCGATCACGAACTAGTGCCGAACGGACGGCACCTCCGCGTTCAACACACGTACGGCTTGATGACGCCTTCACCTCCTCGATCCAGCGAGCGATGGTGAAGTAGTAGATGAGTTCCGGCAGCACGACGGCGTGGTGATGGTGGTGAGGAACAATCTCTGCAGGGCTTCGCCAAGCACTACGGAGATTATGACGGGAGAACTAGAGGGTTAGGGTTGCCGACACACGGCTTGGGAAATCTTGATATGTGTCGTGTGTTAGCCCTGCCCCTCTATTTATATGTTGAGCCTTGGGGTCTAAACTTGGAGTAAAAGCCTCCTCCAGGTCGGTTTTGCCCGCACAAGGTCGGTTTGGCCCGCAGGGAAAGAGTCCAACTCGGATCCCTGCAGTACCGTGCACAAGCGGTAGTACCGCTTGAGCGGTAGTACCGCTTCACACAAGCGGTAGTACCGCTTATGCGGTAGTACCGCTTACGCGGTAGTACTGCCTTACCAGCGGTAGTACCGCTTAAGGCAGCAGCAAAACTTCCTTTTGCACTTTCCAATACCTCGTGGGCTTTACCCCTTTGGCTCATATAAAGTGTTGCTGCACCCGAACACTTCGGTAAACATCCGGAACCCCTTCCGGTGAATTCCGGAACCCTTCCAGAGATCAAAACACTATTATCACATATATCAATCTTTACCTCCGGACTATTCCGGAGATCCTCGTCATGTCCGGGATCTTATCCGGGACTCCGAACAACCTTCGGTCACCAACAAAATAACTCAACTATACTAATCGTCACCAAACGTTAAGTGTGTAGACCCTGCGGGTTCGAGAACTATGTAGACATGACCGAGACACCTCTACGATCAATAACCAATAGCGGGACCTGGATGCCCATATTGGCTCCTACATATTCTACGAAGATCTTTATCGGTCGAACCTCTATGTCAAGGATTCAGTTAATCCCGTATACTGTTCCCTTTGTTCTTCGGTATGTTACTTGCCCGAGATTCGATCGTCGGTATCTCTATACCTAGTTCAATCTCGTTACTGGCAAGTCTCTTTACTCGTTCCGTATTACAAGATCTCGTGGCTAACATTTTAGTCACATTGCTTGCAAGGCTCATTGTGATGTTGTATTACCGAGTGGGCCCTGAGATACCTCTCCGTCACACGGAGTAACAAATCCCAGTCTTGATCCATGCCAACCCAACAGACACCCTCGGAGATACCTGTAGAGCACCTTTATAGTCACCCAGTTACATTGTGACATTTGATACACACAAGGTACTCCTCCGATGTCAGGGAGTTGCATGATCTCATGGTCATAGGAACATATACTTGACATGCAGAAAACAATAGCAATAAACTGACACGATCATATGCTACGTTCGTAGTTTGGGTCTTGTTCATCATATCATTCTCCTAATGATGTGATCCCGTTATCAAATGACATCTCATGTCAATGGCTAGGAAACCTTAACCATCTTTGATCAACGAGCTAGTCAACTAGAGGCTTACTAGGGACACAGTGTTGTCTATGTACCCACACATGTATTTGAGTTTCCAATCAATACAATTATAGCATGGATAATAAACGATTATCATGAACAAGGAAATATAATAATAACTAATTTATTATTGCCTCTAGGGCATATTTCCAACACCAACTCCATAAGTACCGTCTCACGGAGAAAAAAATCAGAGAGAAACTTTCACAATGTTTTACCAGACGGAGCCACTACGACCACCTATTCTTCATCGGGAGGGATGATTTGGAGTCCGTTGGGAGCTCCGGAGAGGGGGATTCATCGCCGTCGTCATCATCAACCCTTCTCCATCAACGATTCCATGATGCTCACCACCGGGAGTGAGCAATTCCTTCGTAGGCTTGCTGTACGGTGATGGAGTTGAATGAGGTTTGTCATGTAATTGAGCAGAATTGTTAGGGCTTGATCCCTATTATCCACTATGTTTTGAGATTGATGTTGCTATGACTTTGCTATGCTTAATGCTTGTCACTAGGGCCCAAGTGCCGCGAATTGAAATCTGAACCTATTATGTTTCCATGAATATGAGAGTGTTTTAGATTCTATCTTGCAAGTTATATGCACCTATTATGTTTTATGGTCCGTAGACCCCAAAGTGACAATAGTTGGGATCATCTCTGGTGATGACCGTAGTATGAGCAGTTCATGTATTCACCATGTGTTAATGCTTTGTTTCGGTTCTCTATTAAAAGGAGACCTTAATATCCCTTAGTTTCCCTTTGGACCCCGCTGCCACAGGAGGGTAGGAAAAAAGATGTCATGCAAGTTCTTATTATAAGCACGTATGACTATATACGGAATACAACCTACATTATATTGATGAATTGGAGCTAGTTTGGTTTCGCTCTAGGTTGTGACTGTTACATGATGAATGTCATCCAACATAAATATCCATCGCTGATCCAATGCCTATGCTTTTATCATATTGATCTTTGCTAAGTTACTACTGCTGTTTCTGTTACAATCATCACAAACTGCTACCGTTAATGTTCCTCTTTTTATTACTTTTGTTACTGAAACTATCAAAATTATCAAACTACTGTGCTACTAAATATTTTGTTGCAAAGATATCCTTCCATGTGTGGTTGAATTGACAACTCAACTTCTAAGGCTCATAAATATTCTTTGCCCCCATGTGTCGAATCAATAAATTTGGTGAAACACTACCCTCGAAGACTGTCGCGATCCCCTATACTTGTGGGTTATCAAGAACTTTTTCTGGCGCCGTTGCCGGGGAGCATAACTCTATTTATTGAGTTCACTTGGGATATCTATTGATCACTATGAAGAATCTGAAAGTCTCTAAGACTAAGATTGTACACTTTAAGAAGAGGGGAGGGAAGGAACTGGCATCTAGCTCTTCACTTGATCCACCTTCCGTTTTAAGTAGGCTTGCGGCACCTCCACCTGCTATTCACTCTGATATGTCACAAGTAATTGATGATACTACTTCTATTATAGATGAAACTCGTGATGATGCTAGTACTCTGCTTGATAAAACTGTTCCACTAGGTGAATTTCTTGATGAACAAATTGCTAAAGCTAAAGGAATTGAGAATGTTGAAACTGATGAAAATTATGATTCACCTATGTTGGCCTAGTGGGAACCAGGGTACCATGACCCATCTGCCTCCGGCCCAGGAGGCAACGTGTGGGCTGGCCCGCGGAGGATGTCTTTGTCGGCATTCTGGGAATGGGGGTACCCAGACTTGCCTGCCTGCGGCCCAGGGTATGGCCCACTTGACGGTCCGTACGGCCCTGCGCGGCTTCATTCAAGACAAGACCCTCGCGAGAGTCCCACCCTCGCGAGCAGGTCGACGCCAAGGCTCCCGAAAGGGGGAGGCCTCCCCAGACCCCCTCCTGAGCGGCAGAGATCTCTATGCAATGCTCGGCCTCGAGAGGTCAAGGGTGACGCCAGCCAGGCCAGGCGGGCGCCAGCGCGCCATAGGGGACAGTTTCCTCTTTGGTGCAAAGGAGACAGGGACGAGCGCAGGTTACCGAGGCACCCCACCAAAGGTTTCCATCCCGGTGCAACGAGACCAGGCCAGTGGGCGCGGCAGTACGGATGTCACCAGCGAGCCCACCACCGCGTCACCACCACCTACTTTGCAGGCGAAGACCACCTTTCGTCAGGATAAGATGTACCTCCTGTCCCCTTTTGAATTTGGCCGTTGTGGGATCCCTTCCCGCCATTGCGATAAGGGAAGAGGACCTGGGCCGCTATAAATAGAGGCTAGGCTGCTCTGTAGGGGGGGGGTCCGACGCCACCCGAACGCACTCGCGAGGCAACTCACCACTATACTAGTTCATCCACAAACCTCCTTGTGAGGCAATCCACCAAAAGTAGCAGTAGGGTTTTACGCTTCGCAGCGGCCCGAACCTGGGTAAATTCTCGTGTGCTATCTTCTTCCTCGCCATCGAGCAGGGTTACCGTGCTGTGAGCTTTGGGGGGGGGGGGGTGAAGCTGTGGGAGATCATCGCACACGCCCCTGAGTTCGAACTTCTTAGCGTTTTTGTGGAGCCCGAAATCCGACATTTGGCGCACCAGGTAGGAGGCGTGTTGAAGTCTTCCTCAAGCCTCGCTCTTTCTTCGCCTCACCGCTCTGATGTCTGATGCTCGTTGAGCCCGCGTCGAGCGCCCTGCTGCTCGTGTCGCCTAAACAGCGCCCGTGGGCCGCACCGCCATGCGCCGGTCCGCCTCTCGTGTGGCCAACGCCTCCACGGGCCCTGAAGCCCACGAGCAGCAGGACTCATCACAGCCGGTCACCGCGCGGCGCGACGGCCGCACCGCTACTCAGTCGATCGTTCCAGCTACTGGGTCGTCCTCCCACGCTCGCCTCAGGCCGGCGCGTGGGTCGGGCGCACTCCTCATGGCGTGCGAGCTGCTGCATTACCGCCTTGCCCCCAACCACTACGACGACTTGCTCGGGCGCATTGCAGAGCTCGTCAGCGCCGCCGGCGATGCCTCGGCGCACTCCTACTTGTTCTAGCCCCAGCCCTCTCTGGCAGGCGATGAGGCCCATGATGTGCCGCCTCCTCCTCCCCAGCGCGACGTCGGCCACGAGCCCAGGCGTGAAGCACGCACGTGCGACCAGCCGCGCGGGCCCCCGACGAGGGTGAGAGATGAAGTAAGCTGCCAGGTGGTGCCGCGGCCGCGCGCTAACGCGCGTGCGCTTCCTGCGCCGCTGCATCAGCGTCGCGACCGGGCACCCTTAGAGGCAGCCGCGCAGGAGCATCAAGACCGGGTCCCTCCCATGCGTGCGGCACCCGCGGGTCCAGTGGGTTGCCGCGCCATCGCCCCGAACCTCCATCCGGCCGTGTGGCCCTGCAAGTTCAATCCTGACCTACCTCCTCGCTACGACGGCACCCCAGACTCCGCCGAGTTCCTATAGCTCTACTCGCTGAGCATCCAGGCGGCCGGCGAAGACGATAAGGTCATGGCAAGCTGGTTCCCTATGGCACTCAAGGGTGATGCGCTCTCCTGGCTCCTGAACCTCCCGGAGGGATCGATCACCTCCTGGGAAGACCTACGTGAGCGCTTCGTCGCCAACTTCCAAGGCACCCGCGACCGCGCCCTTGGAGTGGGTGACCTGCGTCGCGTGAAGCAACAGCCGGACGAGACCTTGCACAAGTTCATATAGCGCTTCATGACTGTCCGCCTCAAGGTCCCGAGGGCGTCGGATGAGGCCATCATCTCGGCATTAACCGACGGCGTCAGGGACCTCAAGATGAGGGAGGACCTCGCTATCAACAATGACCTGAGCTCAGCTCTGGAGATGTTCAACCTGGCGAACAAGTGCGCGAAGGCCGAAGAGGGCCGCCTCTCACTCCGCGAGCTTCCGGAGGCAGAACCCGAAGACAAGAAGACCAAGACCAAGGAGGCGAAGCGCAAGGCCCCCGCAGTGCTGGCGGCTGAACCTGAGGCAAAGCACAGTCGAGACGAGGAACCCCCCGTGGGAGGGCGACCGTTCTGCATCTTCCATGGCACCAATAGCCACAACACCATCGACTGTCAGGAGCTCAGGGTGGTCCGTGACGAGCATTTCGGTCGGCGCCCTGGGCGTAGCGACCGTGGCTATGGACGTGGTGGAGGCCGCAGCGGAGGCCGCTGGGACAATCGATACCCGCGTCAGGAGTGGCGAGACCGGTCTCGGGAGGACCGCTGGCGCGATGAAGCTCGAGAGGACCACTGGCGCGACGAACCTCCGGAGGGGTCACGTCGTGGCCAGCCTCGAGTGGCCCGCCCTCGTGAGGCTGGCCTTCCCCCGCTGCCGCCGCCACCCAGGAGGAAGGAAGAAGACAGGCATAACGACGGGGCTGGGGGCTTCCAGGAGGTCAGGGCAATAGCTTGCATCGTGGGTGGCGCCCAAGCCCCAGCATCGAACCGCATCTTCAAGCAGTTCTCGCGGGAGGTGAACGCGGCTCTCCCGAAGCTCGAGGCTGCGCGCCCCCTCAAGTGGTCCCAGTGCGCTATCACCTTTGACTCCAAGGATCAACTCAGGTGTTCAGCCATGGCGGGCGCACTCCCCATGCTGTGCATGCTTACCATCAGCAATGTCCTCGTCACCAAGACCCTCATCGACGGTGGCGTGGGGCTCAATGTCCTCTCCATCGAGACGTTTGAGACGCTCCAAGTGCCATACGACTAGCTCATGCCAACCAAGACTTTCTCAGGGGTCACTGACGGCTCCATAGTCCCCATCGGGCAAGTGCGCCTGCCCGTCACCTTCGGTGGATGCAACAATTACCACACCGAGCTCATCGTCTTTGACGTCGCCCACAGCCACCTCCCGTACAACGCGATCCTCGGGTACCCAGCCCTCGCCAAGTTCATGGCGGTGACTCACCATAGCTACAACGTCCTCAAAATGCCGGGGAGTGGCGGCGTCATCACCATTGCCTACGATGAGAAGGACGCCGTTTGCTCCCTCGAGCGCGCCTACCGTGCCGCAGCGGCCGAGCACTCAGATGATGAAGGAGACGTCCTGCCTCGCGAGGATGTCCCTAGGAAGAAGAAGCAGCTCCTTTCCAAGGGGCGCTAGGGGGCTGAAACCTCTAAGGACGGCGCCTCAGACTCCGCGCCTGGGGCCAAGGCCCCTTCCTCCCTCGCATAGGAAGGCGTGCCCGACGCCTCCCTTAGGTCGGGCTTGGGGGCTTCCACCTGGAAGGCTACCGACCTGACCAGTGAGATGAGGGAGTTGCTCGGGCACAACTTGGGGGTGTGTTTCGGCGCGCATCCACCCAAGCAAGGAGTGCGGCGCGAGGTGCCAAGTTCACGGGATTTCGTCACCAGAGCAATCGAGGAGCTTCGGGAAGCACAGGCCATGCGAGGCAGGCGCGGCCCTGCACCACCAAGTGCGGTCACCGTCGTCGCCTCAGGCGGCATGCCGCGCGCCTACATCAACGTACCCGGCATCAACAGGGCCGCATCCCAGGACATCTTCTGGCCAACACGTGTCGGTCGCGGCGGGGTCTACCCATGCAAATACGTCCGCATGCCCTTCGGTCTGGCGAACGCGGGCGCCATGTTCCAGTGCCTTGCTTAGGCCAGGCTTGCGCCTTACCGGTCCAGGCACCGCGAGGAGTTGGAGGAGGTGCCAGGCCCGAGCAAGTGCCCCGAGCCTCGTGAGGCACCAGGCTCATGAAGGCCAAGCTCGCGGAGACGCAAGGTCAGGCTCCGACGACTACCTCGACGCTTCAGTGGTATTTCCGCCAGGTGATTCTTTTTGGTCCGTACCAGGTAACTTTTTGGTTTGCTCAGTTTGAGGGCGCCCATCAGGCTGCATTATTCTCAGGCGGCCAGGGCTCATCTCAGCCGCGTTGTTTTCGCATGTATCAGAACCTTTCATGCACTCGATCTATTTCCTAAATATTCCAACCTGCATGCTCGGTGCTTCGCCGCCATGAATGTCGCCGCGTCCTAATAATCCTGCCCTCGACTGCCTCATGATTAAGGGCTGGCACGACGTCTGTGCTCGGGTCCGTCCCTGCAGCGTCGACAAATCCGAGCGGTCGAGCTCTGTCTCGCGGGCCAGCCCCGCGCACATCACCTCCCATGGCCCTCGGTGCTTCGTCCTCGCATGAGCTAATCGGGAGTGGGTGAGTCAGGGTGCGCGGCACGGTTCCTACAACCAGAGTCGGCCTTTCACCGCCGTGGGAACCGTGCGCCGGGTGTTTTCTCCTTGGAGTTGTCGCATGAGAAGACTGGGCCCGGCGTCTGTGCTCGGGTCTGTCCCTGCAACATCGACAAATCCAATGGCTGAGCTCTGTCTGGCGGGCCGGCCCCGTTCACGTCACCTCCTGGGGTCATTGGTGTTTGGCCTTCTCATGCGATGGCCCTTGGAAATCCATTTGGCACAGGTTTCTCAAAATATACAGGACTTCAAGCGGCGCTTTCTACCGGAAGACTCAGGCGCAACCCGCCTTTGAGGTAGGGCCTGGTGAGACCCGAGCTGCCTCACGAGCGCCCAGATACACCTCCCAGTTCTACCGTGCAGGCCATGCATACGAACTTAATGGGCTATACACGCCCGGGGGGCTCAGGAGCCGGGGCCCCCCATTCCCACACCCAAGTGGAAGCCCCATGCTCCGCGCTGGCGGACAACACTGTCGCCCAAGCCGCTATGCCCATGCAACGTGGAAGCCCTATGTTCCGCGCTGGGGATAAACAACTGAGGGCGCCCTAGCGGGTGCATTCAACCTCAGGACGGCCCCTCGCGGCTCCACCTCGCAGCATTCCCTTGGTACGCCCGTGTGAGGGGGCTGCATGGGGACTACGCTCAGGCCAAGCCTGGCGCACGCCACCCCCCAGGTCCCTGGTACCTGGTCTTCACGCGTCCCTCTCAGATGAAAGCTGGCGAGGAAAGGTATGGGAGCCGCTCGTACATCAAGGTGGACTCCTGAGCATCGTGACTTATGAGCCTCACTGGTCACGTAGCCCCTCGCCCCTTGGCACCGTCCTGGTGATCCGGACGCCCCAACGGCGGTTGAGGTATGCGCGGGACCGGGCCCTACCGACGCAGAACTCAAGGCACTCCAAATCTCCAAGTTGACCCCGCCTTTGCCGCTTTCCCTTCGTGAGGGCTGCTCGTACGTCAAGAGGGACTCCTGAGCATCGCGACTCAGGGGCCTCACTGGTCACATAGCCCCTCGCCCCTTGGCACCATCCTGGTGATCCGGACGCCCCAACGGCGGTCGAGGTATGCGCGGGACCGGGCCCTGCCGACGCAGAGCACTACAGCAAGCAGGAAGGAAACGAGGCTAGGAAAGAAACCACACAACTGAGCAGTCATTACAAGCATTAAGATGTCTCCGCAAATGCAAACAAGTCTAACGCCT
Organism: Elymus sibiricus; assembly: GCA_039707655.1. Lineage (NCBI taxonomy): Eukaryota > Viridiplantae > Streptophyta > Magnoliopsida > Poales > Poaceae > Elymus > Elymus sibiricus. Next base: position 209,021,432 of record CM077665.1, on the reverse strand, counting down.
CCAAGAGGCACGATGAACGAGCAGAAGGCGCCGGGGGCTGCGCTACTACCACAGACAAGGCAGAGACGGACGGTCCTACGGCCAGCTGGCCCTCGGGGGCTGGCCCTTCAGACAACGGCGCAAACGCGCCCCTAAGGGCAGAAACGGCCTCTCCAACGGGCATCGGGGGCTCCGCGGCTGTGACAGGGAGAGTCACCCCGCGAGCCTCCTCACCCGCGACATTTGGCACCTCGTCAGGCGTCGGCAGGGCACCAGGAATGGGCGTCGCGTCAGAAAACACCGTCGGCTTGACGCCCGCCTTCTTCTTCCTCGCCTTCAGCACGACAGCACTCCTGGTTACCAAGCAAAGGAGGGACCATCAGCACGTAAGCCACCGCAGGCGGTCAAAGTTAAGCAGGATTACTTACTCTTCGACCTTGACCCACTTCCTCTTCTTATCCACCTCGACGAAGGCGGGAATGCCCTCGCCCTTCTCTGGGAGGGCGTCGCCGCGTGGGGGAGCAGGGGCACTGTCCGCAAGGTCCGCGGTCGGAGAGGCCATTCCAGCCCCAGACACGTCTGCCTCGCCCACAGGCTGTAGTTCGGGCAGGGGCGAGGCGGGCGCTTCGGCCACTTTGCTGGCACGAGCAGGGCAAGCTGGAGGGGGCCCGGCGTCACGGTTCCTCGGGGTCGCCCGGCCAACGGACCGTGCGGCACGAAGAGTGGGCCCCAGCCCCCTGAGGACCCTGGCGAGGCACGGAGGACTTGTAGCAGAGGCTTCGCCGGCATCGTCGTCGTCTTCGAAGCCGCGGAGAAGCGTGCTCCGCGACGGAGGGGACACTTCCTCCAGATCGTCGTCCGCTGTCCCCTCCGAGTCTTCCCCGTCCGCGGCATCGCCGGAGGACACTGCCACTGGGGAACCAGAGCACTCGGCCGGTGGGAGCCCCAGTTCGTCAAAGGTGGGCATCGTGGAGACCAGATCAGCCTTGTCGTCGCGGCAGTACAACGGGGCATAGGCCTCGGGAAGGTCCCACGGGTCACCATTGAGCATGGTCGCCATAGCCCTGTTCAGCTCCCCGGGGGTCAGGCATGCGGACCGAAGCCTGATGTCGTCGCCACTGCCCTGATAGTCCCACATGGGCCTCGAGTGAGACTGGAGGGGCGCCAAGCGCTGCGCTAGGAACTCCTTCACTATCATCCCCCCGGTCAACTTCCTGGCATTGATATCGCGAGAGATCCGCTCCAGGACGGGCTTGGCCCGGGGGTCAGAGAGCTTCGTGGAGCTCCACGCAAGAGTCTTCTCCGGCAACCCCTTCGGAAGATCCAGGCGGGAATTGATGCTCTTGAGGTCCAAGAAGACCCAGCGGTGCCTGAAGTTCTCCACCTTTTTCCCGGCCTTTAAGAGCATGTTCCCGCTCTGGACCGCGACGAAGGAGACGCATGCCGACCACTGAGCGCCGTCATGAAGCCGCAAGCTAAAGAAATGGCGGAAGAGGGCCACCGAAGGCTTCACGCCTACGAAGGCCTCGCAGTAAAAGGCGAAGATGGACAAGAGTAGGATGGAGTTGGGTTGGAGATGGAGATCTTGGATCCCGTAGTGCTCAATGATACGTCTCCAACGCATCTACTTTTCCAAACTCTTTTGCCCTTGTTTTGGACTCTAATTTGCATGATTGGAATGGAACTAACCCGGACTGACGCTATTTTCGGTAGAATTGCCTTGGTGTTATTTTTGTGAAGAAATAAAAGTTCTCGGATTGACCTGAAAATTTACGGAGAATATTTTTGGAATTAATAAAAAATACTAGCGAAAGAATCAACTGCAGGGGGCCCACCACCTGGCCACAAGCCAGGTGGCGCGCCCCTGTGGCTTGTGGGCCCCCTGTTGCTCCTCCGACCTCGTTTCCACTCCTATATATTCCTATTTACGGAGATAAAAAATCAGAGAGAAGAGTTCATCGCGTTTTACGATACGGAGCCGCCGCCACCTCCTGTTCTTCCTCGGGAGGGCAGATCTGGAGTCTGATTTGGGCTCCGGAGAGGGGAAATCGATGCCGTCGTCATCACCAACCATCCTTCATCACCAATTTCATGATGCTCTCCGCCGTTCGTGAGTAATTCCATCGTAGGCTTGCTAGACGGTGATGGGTTGGATGAGATTTACCATGTAATCGAGTTAGTTTGGTTAGGGTTTGATCCCTAGTATCCACTATGTTCCGAGATTGATGTTGCTATGACTTTGCTATGCTTAATGCTTGTCACTAGGGCCTGAGTGCCATGATTTCAGATCTGAACCTATTATGTTTTCATGAATATATGTGTGTTCTAGATCCTATCTTGCAAGTTGTAGACACCTATTACGAGTTATGATCCGCATCCCCCAGGGTGACAATAACTGGGATTCTTTCCGATGATTACCGTAGTTTTAGGAGTTCATGTATTCACTAAGTGCTAATGCTTTGGTCCGGTTCTCTATTAAAAGGAGGCCTTAATATCCCTTATTTCCCATTAGGACCCCGCTGCCACGGGAGGGTAGGACAAAAGATGTCATGCAAGTTCTTTTCCATAAGCACGTATGACTATATATGGAATACATGCCTACATTACATTGATGAATTGGAGCTAGTTCTGTGTCACCCTATGTTATAAACGTTGCATGATGAATGCCATCCGACATAATTATCCATCGCTGATCCATTGCCTACGAGTTTTTCATATATTGATCTTTGCTAAGTTACTTTTCCGTTGCTACTGTTACAATCACTACAACACTGCTACTGTCACTTTGCCATCGTTACCGTTACTTCCATACTACTTTGCTACTAAATACTTTGCTGCAGATATTAAGTCTTTCAGGTGTGGTTGAATTGACAACTCAGCTGCTAATACTCGAGAATATTCTTTGGCTCCCCTTGTGTCGAATCAATAAATTTGGGTTGAATACTCTACCCTCGAAAACTGTTGCGATCCCCTATACTTGTGGGTTATCACTCAAGGATGGCGGTGAAGAACTTGGAGAAAGGCGGAACGAGCCCAAAGAAGATGCTATGGAGGAAGAAAGGGTAGGCCGACTTGGCCAGGCGATGCTTCTCCACGGAGCGCACCATATCAAGGTCCGCGCCCACTCATTGGTACCATCCGCCGTCGACAGAAGCACCGGGGCGAGGTCCCCATCCTTGGCTATGGTGGACTCTGAGAGCGCCGACGAGATAGAAGCGGAAGCGAGCTTCAGGTTTCGACTTGCCGGCGGGAGCCATCGAGAAGTCCTTGGGGCCGAGGAAGCAAGAAGGAAGACGGTGCGGTGCTGAGATCTGGAGAGGTTCTCACAAAGGATAGAGATCTGGAAGGAGGAGCAGGAGCGCAGGAGAGGAAAGCAATAATGGCTCAATACTGGACGTCAGGCTCTTGTCGGTTCGGGCAGTTGCCGAGGAGACACGGGAGCAGGGACGCTCGCGTCCAACCGTGCATCGCACGCCAGACCTGGCCCGTAGGCAATGAGGGCCCGCGGCGCTCCGGGCCATCTTCTTTGGCTTCACCTCGAAGCCAACTCGAGCGCGCCTTGGGCCCGGGGGCTACTATCGGCGTTCTGGGAATGGGGGGTACCCAGACTTGCCTGCCTGCAGCCCAGGGCATGGCCCACTTGACGGTCCATACGGCCCTGCGCGGCTTCATTCAAGACAAGACCCTCGCGAGAGTCCCACCCTCGCGAGGAGGACGACGCCAAGGCTCCCGGAAGGGGGAGACCTCCCCAGACCCCCTCCTGAGCGGCGGAGATCTCTATGCAATGCTCGGCCTCGGGAGGTCAAGTGTGACGCCAGCCAGGCCAGGCAAGCGCCAGCGTGCCAGAGGGGACAGTTTCCTCTATGGTGCAAAGGAGACAGGGACGAGCGCAGGTTCCCGAGGCGCCCCGCCAAAGGTTTCCATCCCGGTGCAACGAGACCAGGCCAGTGGGCGCGGCAGTACGGATGTCACCAGCGAGCCCACCACCGCGTCACCACCACCTACTTTGCAGGCGAAGACCACCTTTCGTCAGGATAAGATGTACCTCCTGTCCCCTTTCGAATTTGGCCGTTATGGGATCCCTTCCCGCCATTGCGATAAGGGAAGAGGACCCGGGCCGCTATAAATAGAGGCTAGGCTGCTCTGTAGGGGCGGGGGATCCGATGCCACCCGAACGCACTCGCGAGGCAACTCACTACTGTACTAGTTCATCCACAAACCTCCTCGTGAGGCAATCCACCAAAAGGAGCAGTAGGGTTTTACGCTTCGCAGCGGCCCGAACCTGGGTAAATTCTCGTGTGCTATTTTCTTCCTTGCCATCGAGCAGGGTTACCGTGCTGTGAGCTTGGGGGGGGGGTGAAGCTATGGGAGATCATCGCACACGCCCCTGAGTTCGAACTTCTTAGGGTTTTTGCGGAGCCCGAAATCCGACATTTGGCGCGCTAGGTAGGGGGCGTGTTGAAGTCTTCCTCAAGCCTCGTCATGCGTTGGCAGGGCACCAGGAACAGGTGTCGCGTCAGAAAGCACCTTCGGCTTGACACCCACCTTCTTCTTCCTTGCTTTCAGCACGACAGCACTCCTGGTTACCAAGCAAAGGAGGGACCATCAGCACGTAAGCCACCGGCAGGCGGCCAAAGATAAGCAGGATTACTTACTCTTCGACGTCGACCCACTACCTCTTCTTCTCCACCTCGGCGAAGGCGAGAATGCCCTCGCCCTTCTCCGGGAGGGCATCTCCGCGTGGGGGAGCAGGGGCACTGTCCGCAAGGGCCGCGGTCGGAGAGGCCATTCCGGCCCCAGACACGTCCGCCTCGCCCACATGCTGCAGTTCGGGCAGGGGCGAGGCGGGCGCTTCGGCCACTTTGCTGGCATGAGCAGGGCACTCCGGAGGGGGCCCGGCCTCGCATTTCCTCGGGGTCGCCCGGCCAGCAAACCGTGCGGCACGAGGAGTGGGCCCCAGCCCCCAAAGGACCCTGGCGGGGCGCGGAGGACTTGCAGCAGAGGCTTCGCCGACATCGTCATCGTCTTCGAAGACGCAGAGAAGCACGCTCCGCGATGGAGGGGACACTTCCTCCAGATCGTCGTTCGTTGTACCCTCCGAGTCTTCCCGTCCGCGGCATCGTCGGAGGACACCGCCACTGGGGAACCAGAGCACTCGGCCGGTGGGAGCCCCAGTTCGTGAAAGGTGGGCATCGCGGTGACCAGATCAGCCTTGTCGTCGTGGCAGTACAACAGGGCATAGGCCTTGGGAAGGTCCCCCGGGTCACCGTTAAGGAGGGTCGCCATAGCCTTGTTCAGCTCCCCGGGGGTCAGGTGTGCAGACCGAAGCCTGATGTCGTCGCCACTGCCCTGATAGTCCCACATGGGCCTCGAGTGAGACTGGAGGGGCGCCAGGCGCTGGCCAGGAACTCCTTCACTATCATCCCCCCGGTCAACTTCCTGGCGTTGATATCACGAGAGATCCGCTCCAGGACGGGCTTGGCCCGGGGGTCGGAGAGCTTCGCGTAGCTCCACGCAAGAGTCTTCTCCGGCAACCCCTTCGAAAGATCCAGGCGGGAATTGACGCTCTAGAGGTCCAAGAAGACCCAACGGTGCCCGAAGTTCTCCACCTTCTTCCCGGCCTTTAAGAGCATGTTCCCGCTCTGGACCGCGATGAAGGAGACGCATGCCGAGCGCTGAGCGCCGTCATGAAGCCGCTAGCTGAAGAAATTGCGGAAGAGGGCCACCGAAGGCTTCACGCCTACAAAGGCCTCGCAGTAAAAGGCGAAGACAAACAAGAGCAGGATGGAGTTGGGTTGGAGATGGAGATCTTGGATCCCGTAGTGCTCAAGGATGGCGGTGAAGAACTTGGAGAAAGTTGGAACGAGCCCAGAGAAGATGCTATGGAGGAAGAAAGGGTAGGCCGACTTGGCCAGGCGATGCTTCTCCGTGGAGCCGCACCATATCAAGGTCCGCCCCCACTCATTGGTACCATCCGCCGTCGACAGAAGCACCGGGGCGAGGTCCCCGTCCTTGGCTATGGTGGACTCTGAGAGCGCTGACGAGATAGAAGTGGAAGCCGAGCTCTGAGTTTCAGGTTTCGACTTGCTGGCGGGTGCCATCGAGAAGTCCTTGGGGCTGAGGAAGCAAGAAGGAAGACGGTGCGGTGGTGAGATCTGGAGAGGTTCTCACAAAGGATGGAGATCTGAAAGTAGGAGCAGGAGCGCGGGAGAGGAAAGCAATAATGGCTCAACGCTGGACGTCAGGCTCTTGTCGGTTCGGGTAGTTGCCGAGGAGACACGGGAGCGGGGACGCCCGCGTCCAACCGCGCACCGCATGCCAGACCTGGCCCGCAGGCAATGAGGGCCCGCGGCGCTCCGGGCCATCTTCTTCGGCTTCACCTCGAAGCCAACTCGAGCGCGCCTTGGGCCCGGGGGCTACTATCGGCGTTCTGGGAACGGGGGTACCCAGACTTGCCTGCCTGCGGCCCAGGGCATGGCCCACTTGACGGTCCGTACTGCCCTACGCGGCTTCATTCAAGACAAGACCCTCGCGAGAGTCCCACCCTCGCGAGGAGGACGACGCCAAGGCTCCCAGAACGGGGAGGCCTCCCCAGACCCCCTCCAGAGCGGCGGAGATCTCTATGCAATGCTCGGCCTCAGGAGGTCAAGGGTGACGCCAGCCAGGCCAGGCGGGCGCCAGCGCGCCAGAGGGGACAATTTCCTCTTTGGTGCAAAGGAGACAGGGACGAGCGCAGGTTCCCGAGGCGCCCTGCCAAAGGTTTCCATCCCGGTGCAACGAGACCAGGCCAGCGGGCGTGGCAGGACGGATGTCGCCAGCGAGCCCACCACCGCGTCACCACCACCTACTTTGCAGGCGAAGACCACCTTTCGTCAGGATAAGATGTACCTCGTATCCCCTTTCGAATTTGGTCATTGTGGGATCCCTTCCCGCCATTGCGATAAGGGAAGAGGACCCAGGCTACTATAAATAGAGGCTAGCCTGCTCTGTAGGGGGGGGGGATCCGACGCCACCCGAACGCACTCGCGAGGCAACTCACCACTATACTAGTTCATCCACAAACCTCCTCGTGAGGCAATCCACCAAAAGCAGGAGTAGGGTTTTACGCTTGGCAGCGGCCCGAACCTGGGTAAATTCTCGTGTGCTATCTTCTTCCTCGCCATCGAGCAGGGTTACCGTGCTGTGAGCTTTGCGGGTGGTGAAGCTGTGGGAGATCTTCGCACACGCCCCTGAGTTCGAACTTCTTAGGGTTTTTGCGGAGCCTGAAATCCGACAGGCTTGGCCGCGGCTGCTCCGAAAGAAGCGTCTTAACGAGGGCCTGGCCTCGCGAGGCCCCCTGCCACCAGATCAAGCCTGGCCAAGGTCGCCAAGCACCAAATTGCCTCGCGAGCCCCCCTCACGAAGCCGCCTCGCGAAGCACGTTGTACGGTGACAGCCACAGGGCTCCGCGCCCATCACAAGGATGACATCCCGCTATCAGGATAAGGACGGCGGGGCGTGACCGAAGCGAGTTTCCATTTTGGTGATAAGGGGGCAACGACGCTCGCCTCCCCCAAAGCAAGTCCCAGCGTTTCCTCTTTGGTACATGAAGATTAGAACGGATCGGCACGCCAGGACGGAGGTCATCGCCGAGCCCACAAGCGCGTCACGAAGACCACTTTATCAGGCGGAGACCGCCTTTAGTGAGGACAAGTCTGGGTGCCTACCCCCCTTTGAATTGCCACTCTGTGGCCACCCTTTCCTGCCGATATTTTCGGGGAAGAGTACCAAGGCACTACAAGAGGGACATGGCCACTTCCATGTAAGGGGATCGAGCCAATCTCTCCCCACACCTCGTGTACTTCAAGCCAAAAGCTCCCCATTGTAGAGCAATTCAACACAGACAGGAGTAGGGTATTACACCGCACGGTGTCCTGAACCTATGTAGCTCGTGCGTCCCCGCAGTGATCTCGCCGTAGTTGACGTCAATCCGTAGGTTGCCAAGCCAAGCCCCCAGTGTTCGAACCTTGGGTCCTGGGGAAGTTCTTGGATGCATATCCTAGACTCCAACATTTGGCGTGCCAGGTAGGGGGACTTGCCATCTTCGCACCTTCGACCTCGATGTCAACATCGACATGGACGAATCCGCCGCTTGCTGGGAATGTCCTGCATGCCGAGCTACCGCTAGGGCCACTGCGGCACCCGCCGCCCGAGGTGTCGGTGATACGTGCATTTTGCATCATGCTTTTATATTGATATTTATTGCATTATGGGCTGTTATTACATATTTTGGTACAATACTTATGCCTTTTCTCTCTTATTTTACAAGGTTTATCTGAAGAGGGAGAATGCCGGGAGTTGGAATTCTGGACTGGAGAAGGAGCAAATCTGAGATACCTATTCTGCACAACTCCAAAAGTCCTGAAAATTTACGGAGAATTATTTTGGAATATATAAAAAATACTGGGCGGAAGAAAAACCAGAGGGGGCCCACCAGGCAGTCACAAGCCAGGGGGGCGCGCCCTACCCCCATGGGCGCGCCCCTGTGGCTTGTGGCCCACCTGGCAGCCCTCCGGTGCCCATCTTCTGCTATATGGAGGTTTTTGACCGGAAAAAAATCATAACAGAGCTTTCGGGGCGAAGCGCCGCCGTCTCGAGGCGGAACTTGGGCAGAACCAATCTAGGTCTCCGGCGAAGCTGTTCTGCCGGGGAAACTTCCCTCCCGGAGGGGGAAATCGAAGCCATCGTCACCACCAACGATCCTCTCATTGAGAGGGGGTCAATCTCCATCAACATCTTCACCAGCACCATCTCCTCTCCAAACCCTAGTTCATCTCTTGTATCCGATCTTTGTCTCAAAACCTCAGATTGGTACCTGTGGGTTGCTAGTAGTGTTGATTACTCCTTGTAGTTGATGCTAGTTGGTTTACTTGGTGGAAGATCATATGTTCAGATCCTTAATGATCATTAATACTCCTCTGATTATGAACATGAATATGCTTTGTGAGTAGTTACGTTTGTTCCCGAGGACATGGGATAAGTCTTGTTATAAGTAATCATGTGAATTTGGTATTCGTTCGATATTTTGATGAGATGCATGTTGTCTCTCCTCTAGTGGTGTTATGTGAACGTCGACTACATGACACTTCACCATTGTTTGGGCCTAGAGGAAGGCATTGGGAAGTAATAAGTAGATGATGGGTTGCTAGAGTGACAGAAGCTTAAACCCTAGTTTATGCGTTGCTTCGTAAGGGGCTGATTTGGATCCACACGTTTCATGCTATGGTTAGATTTATCTTAATTCTTCTTTCGTAGTTGCGGATGCTTGCGAGAGGGGTTAATCATAAGTGGGAGGCTTGTCCATGTAATGGCAGAACCCAAGCACCGGTCCAGCCACATATCAAATTATCAAAGTAACGAACGCGAATCATATGAGCATGATGAAAACTAGCTTGACAGTAATTCCCATGTGTCCTCGGGAGCGCTTTGCTTTATATAAGAGTTTGTCCAAGCTTGTCCTTTGCTATAAAAAGGATTGGGCCACCTTGCTGCACCTTAGTTACACTTGTTACTTGCTACCCGTTACGAATTATCTTATCACAACACTATCTGTTACCGATAATTTCAGTGCTTAAAGAGAATACCTTACTGAGAAACGCTTGTCATTTCCTTCTGCTCCTCGTTGGGTTCGACACTCTTACTTATCGAAAGGACTACGATAGATCCCCTATACTTGAGGGTCATCAGTCGGCGTCCCACGAGACCATTCCCTCCTCCACCTCCGCTCACGTGTATGCCTTTCGGCCTGGAGGGTGCTGGATCCACCTTCGTGAGGCTGATGCGCATGAGCCTGGAGTCCCGTGTCGCCAGGAGCGTGGACCACCCCCCGACCCACCGCGGCCCCACTCATGACTGTGGAGGGTGTTCTGGTACAAAACACACGCCCTTCATCACCGTAAGTTCTATCCGTGCTCCACGGATATGAGAAAAATGGAGCTGTAGACGCTCCGGGGCTCTCTCTACCCACGCTACTTCTGACACTTGAGAGCTACTTGCCACTCTCGTGGAAGTCCCAAGCTCAGCCCTGGTAGATGCCCCATGCTCAATCATGGCGGACTTTTTCACATGAGGGCACTTTTCAGCTGCATCAACCTCAAGCTCACCCGTGTCCGTCACGGTAGCGTTTTTGTCATCCTTTCAAGGGCGCCTCTCGGCCACAACCTCAAGCTGACCCGTTTCAAGAATGACAGCATGTATCTTTCTGTTATGTAATGAGCCTGCTGCATGCATCAGTAAAGCTCATTTCCTTCAGAATTCCGTGTGCTTGCGGGTGAGTATGCCTCAGGAAGGCACGCGCTCGTGATCTCCTCGTGCCTGTCACGCAAGCGGGGGCTAGGCACGGTGCCTGTGCTCGGGTCAGTCCCTGTAGTACTGCAAAACCCAAGCAACTGAGCTCTGGCTCGCGGGCCTGCTCCCATGTACGTCACCTCACCAGGTCCTTGGTGCTCTTGTCTCCTCACGTAACAACCATAGCCGACCCCGCGAGCGCGCCCCGCCGCACTACTAGCGAAAACTTGGCAATTTCCCTTGTGCAGGACATCGAAGGCTTCATGAGCCCCAACTCGGGAGGCCTCACGAGCGGCGCCTCGTGGGCAGAAGGCTTCGCGAGGGACCGCGCCTCACGAGCCGCTCCCTGTGGAGGACTAGCTCCAAGCCGCACACCTCGAAGGAGCTAAGTCTAAAACACCCCTCGGGTTTCCTTCCTCTCGTTTCTCTCTCGAGGCACCCTGATTTCCTCGGCACGAGCCGCCAGTGCGTCAAGGGGGGACCTGAAAGCACATACGCTCCCTTCGTGGTTTTGATAATTCATGACAACATACATTGTCTCTTGGACTAATATTTTTACCTAGTGTATTTCAGATAAAATCCATAGAGGAAGATGGGTTGGTTAAATGGATTGTGTGGTGAATCCCCAAGGAGATGAAGAGAAGAAGAAGCAATAGGATTGGCCAAGCTTCAAGCTACAAGACTCTACATTTTACATTTTGTGAGAAATCACTTTGAGTCCATAGGAAAGCCAATACTATTAAAGGCGGTGAGGAAATATGATGATCTGGTTGCTCAAGTGCTTAGAGATTAGCCACCAAAAATACACACTCATTTTCCACACAAAATCTTCTGTCCAAAGCCAAACTTGCAAAATCGGCGCCACCCACTATTTCCACTTGGCCCTACCGATTTTCAACTCAGACAGAACCCTGCCAAACCCTATTTTCTCGGTGTAACCAAGTTCTCATTTTCGGTCTCACCGAAGTCGTGACCAACTCTCCGTTAGGTCGATTTTCAGAATCGGCCCCACCGAGTTTTGCAAATCGGTCTCACCGAGTTGATGGCCAAGTCTCTGGTTAACCGTTACCCCATTGTCGGTACCATCGAGATTTATATATCGGTTGCACCGAAAATCCTAAAGTTTCCACATTTTGCACTAGTCGGTACCACCGAGTTTTTACTTCTGTGTCACCAAGTTGGGCAATAATGTTGTAACGGTTGGATTTTTGGAGATTCCTATATATAACCCTCCACCACCTATCACTCGTAAGAGAAGCACTCAGAACCATTCCGCACTTGTCATATCCAATTTTCTGAGAGAGAATCACCTTCCCTTGTGTTTAGGTCAAGATCATCCACTCCAACCATATGGATCTTGATTTCTAGCCTCCCCAAGTTGCTTTCCACCCAATCAACCTCTTCTACCCAAGCCAAATCTGTGAGAGAGTGATTGAGTGTTGAGGAGACTATCTTTTGAAGCACAAGAGCAAGGAGTTCATCCACATCTATTACCTTTTGGAGGGTGGTGCCTCCTAGATTGGTTAGGTGTTACTTGGGAGCCTCCTTCTTCGTGATTGTAGAGTTGAACCAAGGAGTTTGTAAGGGCAAGGAGATCGCCTACTTCGTGAAGATCTACCCATAGTGAGGCTAGTGTTTCGTGGATGGATGCCGTTATGGAATAGTTAAGGTTGCTACTTCGTGGACCCTTATGGGTGGAGCCCTCCGTGGACTCTCGCGCCCGCTACCCTACGTGGGTTCAAGACTCCATAAACATGGACGTACAATAGCACCACCTATCGGAACCACGGGAAAAATCTTCGTGTCATCTATTGAGTTTGATCTTCCTATCTCTACTCTCTTACATATGCTTGTCTTTACTTTCCGCTACCATACTTGTTGACTAGCATGTGTAGGGTGCATTAGACTTGTCAGAATTGCTAAAATCTGCCAACCAATTATCTTGGGAAGAGGTTAGGTTTTATTTTATGCAAGTAGTATATTCAACCCCCTAAATCCCTTCTAGTGATCCCTCAATTGGTCTTTGGTCTCCAAAGCTTCGGTTTCATCACCGTTGGAGGAAGATGGATGCGTCTAGTTTGGGGAGTCTTAGTTGTAGAGTGCCCATTCTCGATGGGGAGTACTATAGTCAATGGAAATATCAGATGCTTGAGCTATTCAATGAATTCCATTTGACCAAGTATGTTAAGAACCCCTATGTACCTCCCATTAATCCTTTACATCTCAGACAGGAAGAGGAAATTGATATGCTATGCAATCTTAGAACTGTTAATCTTATTATTAGAGGATTGCCTAGAAATGTGTTTGATCAAATGAAGAATTTTGAATGTGCTTATACTTTGTGGAGTGATTTGGAGAAACGATATCCAAATTATTCATTGAGCAATCTTGATGAAATTCTTCATAAAACTATTGCTTTTCACAAAATGATGGCTTGTGATCCTAAGTTTGATGACTATCTATTTGAGCTTAGAGACCTCATGTGTGCTAAAGGAGATGTCATAACTATCAACAACATCATTGTTGAAGCCATTCGCATTCATAAACTTGAACATTGTCATGATCAGAAATCTAACGAATCTCTTGTTTCTTATGATGAGGATTTCCCACTTGATGATGACAATGTGGAACATGGCTACTATGATGAAGATGAGTTGTTCGACATCGAGTATGAGAAGACTATGAAGAATCTAAGTCTCATGGCAAACTTCAAGAATTACATGTCTAGAGGAAAAGAGTGGATTCTCGATAGTGGATGCACCGATCATATGACCGGAGATAGAGACATGTTTCAAGAGATCACACCAAACCATGGTCTGCGAAGGTATGTGACTTTTGGAGACAACTCCAAGGGTAAAGTACTTGGTCTGGGTAAGGTGGCCATATCTCATGATAGCTCTATTCAAAATGTCATGCTTGTTGAATCCCTTGGATACAATCTTCTTTCCGTATCTAGACTTGCCGACTTCGGTTTTAATGTGCTATTTACCAAAGTAGATTGCCAAGTGTTTCGTCAAGACAACTATAGCATGGTATTTACCGGTTTCCGTAGAGGTGATCTATACATTGTTGATTTCACTAAGAGATCCAAACCTCGCACTTGTCTTATTGCAAAATCTTCTAAAGGTTGGCTTTGGCATAGAAGACTAGGACATGTGTGGGGACCCCGACTCATAAGTCGTGATCACCGAATGTACGTGCACAGTGATCCCAGAGATCAATGCTCATTGAACACACAGAAACTGAATAACAAGAGTCTTACATCCATTACATACCGTTTTACTCAAATATGGCCTTTATGACCAAGTCTTCATAAACTTGCGGCAAACATCTTCAACGGTAGCGTGAACCCATGCCATCTGCCTTAACCCTACAGGCATTCTGACTGGGAAGCGTCCTAGCTCACATGTTCGTCACCAAGGTATTCTTCATTCAATCCTGTGCTTTTATGCCTGGCCAATAAAATAACCAGTGGCAAGCCAATGAGTACTTTGAATGTACTCGCAAGTAACCCATGTTTGGAACAAGGTTCAACAGAGCATGATATAGCACTAAGTAGGTAATTTTGCAGAAAGCTAATTTTGAGTGCAATGACATGATCAAGTAACTTATGAAAGCATGCATCAACAGTTGGCAGATATCCATATGAACAAGTTATAGATATCATCATAAGCAGGGGGTGGAACATCTCATGTTCAGACATCATGTCAAGTCATCTAACTTATCTCAAGGACCATCTTTGTCACACACACACCAAGTTCTGGGGAAACATCTGGACGTAGTTTAAGAAGGACCTCCAACTGTCCATGACCGTGGACACGGCTATTCGAATAGTTTTACACTCTGCAGAGGTTGCACGCTTTACCCACAAGACTCGGGGAACTTCCGTGTCATCCACGACTCGCGGTATATTACATACCCGAGGTAAGCACCCGAACAATGCCTTTCCTCTGGCGACACTAAACAAAGAGTCCACTCGATTGGTACACAGCCCTCATGATGTACATCATACGAGCCTCGCTCCAGATCGTACCATCCATGAAGGGACCAACGGTGTGCCCGGTGCCTGTAAAGACAGCGCATGGTCGCCCTACCAGGCACGACCCCGTATCAAGAGTGACGACGTCACTCCCGCCACTAGTAATGTGGGCTCTCTGCCAGCACCGACCAGAGTAATCAACAAAGCCCCTTCCCATATAGGGGTAGAGTGGTCGCACATGTAAGGTTGGGACGGTCAGCAGACCTTAAATCTAATCCGTTTTCGAAAACACACACACTCACACAACTTGCTCCGGTACACCACTTCTTTCTCAAGTGGTTACCCAACTCAACATCATCTCCCACGGGCATTGATGGCACCCGACGGGGTTTTCGAAAAGTCTTTAAAAATACTTTTGTTTCCATCACCATGCATATTCCCGTCCCATTTGCGTAGAATCAACTAAGCATCCTATCTACTCCCACCTGCACAACCCTCATAGGAAGGTAGGGTCATGCACGATGAAAGTATCAACGGTAAAGTATCGGAGGCATCCCACCGAAGGGGGGGGCACCTTATCAACATGATCAATTCATCGGAACCACAAGTGCTATATGACATGCAAAAAAAAGGGTTCATAGTCATGGTCAAAGGGCTGCTTGCCTGGCTTAGCAATGTCTTCGAGGTCTTCACACGCTTCTCGTCCACTCCGAGCACTTCGTCTACTTCGTCAACTATCGCCGGAAACAACCGCAATAAGCAACACAACAAGCAGAAAGTAAAAGTGCTCTACAAATAGGAGTTGTATTTTTCTTGGACACCTCTGGTCATGAGAAAAATAACCAAGGAGGTTTTATTGGATGTGGGTCAAGGGGCAGTTTTGAGTGGTGGAAATGAAGGAAATGATGATCCTATTTGAAGTCTACAGAAAATGTTTTGGTAAAAAATGAGTGGACGCACCCAACAAATAGGGCACAATTTTAGAAACATGTGGGAAGTGGTTTCACTGGAATTGGAGTTGGCATGATTTTCCTAGGGATTTTCAAAGTGAGCCATATATGAAGAAATGGTTCAATAATCCACATAACAGATAAAAAATGTTCACATATTAGCTCATGAGTTTAGATACACCTAGGATTTTCAATCACTCCATTTGGAGCTATTATGAATGCTCTAGGGATTTTGCAAGGTGGTTCGATAATACAAGTTATAACAAAAATATGGGTGGATCAGAATATGCTATATGGAAAAACTGTGCAATGCACATATTTGGATTGGTCATGAATTTAGGAGTCTGTAGAAACTTGAATCATCAAATTTTGAGCTAAAATGAATTTTGTGGGATTATTTTTGTCTCTCTGGAAAATGGAAAAAGGGAAAGAAATTACCTAAGGCTAAACTGCGCAACTGGGCGGAGCATAGCAGCAACCAGACTGGGCCGGCCCAACTGCTCAGCCGCGCGCGCAGGGGGGCCATGTCGGAGAGGTATTCCACGGAATACGCCTCTTTCGCGGAGAGGCATAGACTGGGGAATCCGCGTCCACTTATGCGCGGGCCCGCTCGTCGAGTCGCTTACAGGAGGGGCCCGCCTGGCAGGCTCGTCTCCCTCCTCCCGCCTGAACAGAGGCGAGGCAAGAGAGGCGGGGCCGAGCAGGCGTCGGCGCCGTTCCGGCGACTCCGTCCACCTCCGACGAAGCCTGACACACCGGCGTGCTCGGGAGAGAGGGACCCGTCGCTCTGGATGGGTTTTGATGCCCAGGGAAGGTCGAGTCCAGGCGCGGCATTGGACAAGGCGGAAGGTGGTGACGGTGATGATGGGCACAGCGCCACCGCCATGGAGAGGGAGAAATAGAGCGCGGAGGAGGTCCTTGTCAACGGAAGGGATGCCCTGATGGTGCTAAGGGGGGGAGGAGGGGCACGGGTGAGCTCGAATTTGAGTGGGGATCGCGGCGGCAATGCTGGTCCAAGGGGGAAGCAGAGGGCACGGGGGAACGATCCAGTGGGCCTGGGAGGTCCGAGGGTGCGAGAGGAGACGAAGGGAGACGAGAGAGGGGCTCGGGGAAGTCTTATATAGCCGCAGCGCCGGATCACCGTGGACAGGTAGTTTGGCGGGGTCGAGGCCATTGCTAGAGCTCACGGGGGCAGGTTCGGCGTGTCTATGAGCTTTGTGGGCGATGTTCACGACCAGGGAGAGGAAGAGGGGAAGCAGGGATGCGCCAGGAGCCCGCGCGTGTGAGCTCGCCCACTGGCCGAGCCGGGCGGCCATGGTGCGCGTGCGAGAAGGCCACGGGAAGAGGAGAGAGGAGGGGGCCGACCAGCTGCCGTGGTGTGGACGTCGAGGGGGACACGGGGGACACCACCACGAGGCCCAAGGCTGTCCGGAGCCTCTAATTGGGCAAGCTACAGTGCGTGGATGCACTGTAGCATGCTCCAGAGCGCGAACCTTGCATGCCAAGGCATGTCTTTGGTATATGTGGCGCGGCCATTTGTGTCTAGGGCATCTAGGAGAGTGTAAACAAAGTGTTATTGTCCTTGGATTCCCTGAGGTCTCCTTAGAAGAGAAGGGAGGCTGAGAGAGAGGGAAAAACTAGCTGTCCAGGAGGGAATCTTGGGGTTTTACTCCCCAAATAATTGAGCTATGAACTTGAAATTGTTACTGGAGGTAGAGGGGGATGAGGGTAAGGTGTGGTAAAAATCTCAGGTTAAGGAGAATAGTGGAAGGGGGTCAAACAAGTGTTTTACCATTAGGGCAAAAAGTGTTTGATGAAGGTTTAGGCAAGCAAATGGGGTTTGCTTGACTTGAGATTTAACAGGGTGAAATGGTGGTTGGAAATAGGGTTGAACTCCAAGTTTGAGAGGATTTTAAGAAAGTTCACAATGTAACTTTTTGAAACCCTAGAAATCAACAGAATCAGATTTCTGTAGATCTAGGCATGCATTTCACTTCCCACAAATCCACCACTTGGTGTGGTATCATTATTTGGGGTTTAGCACATGTCCACAAAGTTTGGGGTCAAGGGAAGAAACTTCACAATGTAAAGTTGTTCAAATTTGGCTCTGGACATGAATGGTTTTGGAATATTTTGATGAAGCAAATCAATTGGGATTGAGATGAAACTTTGCAAGATCATCACATATGACAATTGTGACTTGCTGGAATTTTCTTGGAATTTATTGAGAATATTTCTTATAGAAATATTTCAAAAGCTTGATTTAAGCAGAAAGGGTTTGGAGGGGTTTTGCCCATGATTTTGAACATGACCATGTGTTGAAACTCATATATATGGAAAATATATGTCGACTGAGTTTCCCTAAATTTTCTCAAATATTTTTAAAGCATTTAAATAATTTTTCCCTATAAAAGACCATTTCTGGCCTTAAGAAAAAGCCTTTAAATAAAATAGTAAAATAATCTTTCAAATTAATATTTGGTGGTTTTGGGAAGTCATATATATAGTAGGTTCCAAATAAAGTCTTTGGGGAAAAATGAACCACCCAATTTGAGGACTTGTAGTACAAACCTCAATTCAGGGGCTTTTGAAAACCTAATTTGAATAAATCCTTTTTGGCCAAAATAATATTTGATAAAAATAGTTTTGGGTACTATTCACATGGCATGATCATTGTGCAAGAAGTTTGGATCAAGGAAAAGAGCCTTGAGAGTAGGAGGGAGTTTTATGAATATAGAGCACTAGCAAGCAATCAAACAAGCAAGCAAATAGCACACAAGTCAAGCATTCATATGCACTCAAAAAGTTTTAATTGGCCCTAATTTTTGAGTCATGTTAACTTAGTCATGAGGCAAATCACAGGGTGGGACAACATGTTGGCATGCGTAATTTAGACAAGCTCATCAAAGGTGATCATATACTTGGTGTTAAAGATGTTATCTTTGACAAAGATAGACTTTTGTAGTGCTTGTCAAGCTGGAAAGCAAGTAGGTGGAACTCATCCCGTAAAAAATATCATGACTACTAGGAGACCACTCGAGTTGCTTCATATGGATCTTTTTGGTCCCAATGCTTACAAGAGCCTTGGTGGAAATTCCTTTGGTCTAGTTATAGTTGATGATTTTCCAGATTTACGTGGGTATTCTTTCTTGCTGATAAGTCGCAGGTGCAAAACATCTTCAAGAATTTTGCTCGCAAAGCGCAAAATCAGTTTGAAGTAAAGATCAAGAAAGTTCGGAGTGACAACGGATCGGAGTTCAAGAACACGAATGTGGATTTCTTTCTTGACGAAGAAGGGATTTCACATGAGTTCTCGGCTACGTACATGCCTCAACAAGCCGGAGTTGTTGAGAGGAAGAACTGAACTCTTCTAGAGATGGCTAGAACGATGCTCGACGAATACAAGACAGCAAGACATTTTTGGGCGGAAGCCGTGGAAACAGCTTGTCATGCTACGAACCGACTCTATTCGCACAAGCTTCTTGGTAAAACGTTATACGAGCTATTCACCGGTAACAAGCCCCAAGTGGGATACTTTCGGGTATTCGGCTCAAAGTGTTACATTCTTGATAAGCATCGTCGTTCAAAATTTGCTCCTAAATCTCATGAAGGTTTCCTACTCGGTTACGGATCAAACTCTCACACTTGCCGTGTCTACAACAACTTCACTCGAAAAGTTGAAGAGACGGTAGATGTGAAGTTTGATGAATCTAATGGTTCGCAAGTCGAACAATTGCCAAATGATGTAGGAGATAAGGAACCTTCGGAAGCTATCCAAGACTTGTCCATTGGCAAGATTCGTCCCATGGAGGTGAAGGAAAGTACTTCATCGACCCAAGTGGAAGCCCCTACTTCGTGTCAAGGCGAACATCAACATGACATGGAGGCATCCACAAGCGGCACACAACAAGATGAAGAGGAGGAAGAAGTTCATCATGATGATTCACCTCAACCAACTTCACCACCACCTCAAGGGAACGACACCTTCAACAACAACGAAGAAGAAGATGATGATGAAGAAGCTCCACCATCCAACAAGCAAAAGCTACCCCGAGTTTGAGCAAGAGTGGACAAAAACCATCCTCTAAATCAAATCTTCGGTGACATACAAACCGGGAGGATAACTCACTCTAAAACTCGACTAGCTAACTTTTGTGAGCATTATTCATTCATCTCTAGTATTGAGCCCTCGAAGGTAGAAGAATCTCTTCAGGACCCGGATTGGGTGAATGCTATGCACGAGGAGCTACACAACTTCGAAAGGAACAAAGTATGGACACTAGTGGAGAAGCCCAAAGACGAGCAAAACATCATTGGAACCAAATGGCTGCTTCGGAACAGACAAGACGAAGCGGTTAAGTCATACGCAACAAGGCACATCTCGTGGCTCAAGGCTACACCCAAGTCGAAGGTATGGACTACGGTGAGACCTATGCCCCCGTTGCTAGACTTGAAGATATCCGTATTCTTCTTGCCTATGCTAATAACCATGATATCACTCTTTATCAAATGGACATTAAAAGTGCATTTACAAATGGTGAGATTGAAGAAGAGGTCTATGTTAAACAACCCCCCTAGTTTTGTGAATCCTAAGAAACCTAACCACGTTTACAAGCTTGGTAAAGCACTTTATAGACTTAAGCAAGCCCCACGTGCTTGGTATACATGCTTAACGAAGTTTCTCATTGAAAAAGGTTTTGAAATTGGTAAAATTGACGCAACCTTATTCACTAAGAGAGTTAATGGAGAATTATTTGTGTGCCAAATCTATGTGGATGATATTATCTTTGGATATATTAACCCACAATTTAGTGAAAGATTTGGAAGGTTGATGTCCGAGAAGTATGAGATGTACATGATGTGTGAGCTGAAATTTTTTCCTTGGTTTGCAAATCAAGCAAACGAGAGAAGGGACTTTCATATCTCAAACCAAGTATACCAAGGACTTGATCAAGATGTTCAACTTGCAAGAGTGTAAAGGTATGAAAACTCCTATACCTACTAGTGGACATGTTGACCTCACCAAGGAGGACAAACCAGTTGATCAAAAGGTTTATCGATCAATGATTGGTTCATTGCTATATCTATGTGCCTCACGTCCCGACATTATGCTTAGTGTATGCATGGATATCAAGCCGCTCCTAAATAGTTTCATCTTAAGGCCATGAAAGGAATTGTGAGATACTTGATACAAGCACTAAAGTTTGGCATATGGTATCCCAAGGGATCTTCCTTTAACCTTGTTGTCTATTCCGACTCGGATTATGCCGGAGATAAGGTTGATAGAAAATCTACCTCGGGTACATGTCAATTTCTTGGTAGATCTCAGGTGTCTTGGTCATCCAAGAAACAAAACTCGGTACCTCTATCTACTGCCGAAGCGGACTACATTGCTGCCGGATCATGTTGTGCTCAATTGCTATGGATGACTCAAACTCTTAAGGATTATGGAATCCATGTGAGACATGTTCCATTGTTGTGTGACAATGAGAGTTCTATTAAAATTGCTTATAACCCCGTGCAACATTCTCGTACTAAACATATTCAAGTTCGTCATGATTTCATTCATGATCATGTTGCCAAAGGGGACATTAAACTCAAACATGTTCGCACCAACAAGCAATTTGCCGATATCTTTACTAATCCACTTGCTGATAAAGTGTTTTGTCACTTGAGGAGTGAGTTGAACATCATTGATGCTTCAAACTTGAGCTAGACTCACTCGGATGCATGCAAGGGAATGAGCTTGCATGACTATTCCATGTTACACTTGATATGCCACTAGCTCATACCTAGGAAATATATGCTCCCTTGTATTGTATCTAACCTTTTGTAGGTACTTGGAAGAACTACACTCCACAAGATTGCCATCAACTCATATCAAAACCAATCTTGTCATGGCCAAGTATCCACAACCCTTCTTTGATGATGGAAGGAAGAAGACAACACAAACTATGTCCTTGACTTACACATGATGAAAATTTCGCTATTGTCATTGGATATACCTTGTTCTTCCTTGAATGACTAACCCATATAGGTGAAAATAGAACCGGAACGATCAAGGATAGCTCTCAACTCAAGATGATCTTCATCAACTTCGAGCATCCACAAGATGTTCTCCAACATACCACGTCATCAACATCACTCAAAGGTATGTGATCATATCCTTGAAATAGCTTTACTCCATGTCATGAGATAAAGCAACTCAAGTGATATGAAACATTAAAATGCTTAATCGAAAAATGGTAACCCCATTTTGAGCTTAACGTAGAGTATGACCTATGATCAAGTATTCTTGATTGTCTCCTTGAGTCAATATACTCTAATATAGGTGACCTAATCACCGCCCATCATCTAGATGAAATATCTTGTTTGGTTCATTTTTTTTGCATGATCTCTTGGAACCACTCAATTTCCATCTAGTTGAAAGTATCTTGTAAATTCTTTTTCAAATTCTATGTAATAAATTGCTTCTATTCGAGACTTTCTGAAAAAATTACCCTTGCCAAATGTTGCCAAGTTTCGGTTTAGTACTTCGAAGCCTCCGACTCAAAATTCTTGGTGTCACCGATATTGCAGATAGGCTGCACAACCACTTCTCGGTTCCACCAATGTATTTTCTTCCGAGTCACCGATTTTGCTATCTTCTGTGTTCTTTGTCTACTTTAGCAAATATCCATTTCTTCAATGATCCCTTTGTTAAATTTTTTTTACTCAAAGGGGGAGAAGTACTTATTCAAGGATCCCTATGACAAAGGGGGAGAAATTTTCAAGAGCCTTTTCAGATGATAAAAGGGGGAGAAAAAGTCTTCAAGGATCCCTTAGTCTCAAATGTTCTCAATGATCCCCTCCTTCTCAATGATCCCTTTATCTGACACTTTGTGTGACCCTTTTTGGAAATTAATGCCAAAGGGGGAGAAATATCAAAGCTTCAAATCTTATGCTCATACAAAAGGGGGAGATATATACTAAGGGGGAGAGTATAAGCTTATGCTTGTATGTAGGGGGAGAACATCAAGGGGGAGAATATATCAAAGGGGAGAATATCTAAGTACATCTAAGCTTATGCTTACCCAAAGGGGGAGAAATTTTTGATTTGATTGCCTATTTATGCTAGACTTGTCTCACCCTACCTACTCCCAATATCTACATGCTACGATGCAGGGGGAGAGGAAGATTTACAAATCCATGCTTAGGGGAGAAAGTTCTACATATTCTATTGTGGGAGACATATCTATTGAAACTCTATTCTTCATATGTCTTCCATATCTTGGTACTCTTGAATCTTCTTGCATTTGGATGAGTAGAATACTCTTGTGTTTCCTAACATTGTTTTCTCAAGTGTGTTTCTACTACTAGAATGCTCAAGGACCTCAAGGTAAGTATATGCATCATATCCTTGGTCAAGATGATCTCTTGCTTCTTGCACATATTGTTTGGAAGGGTGAAGTCTTGAACATGAAAACACTTCATTCACATATATTGTGTGCCAAGATATACATGACTTCTCATGACCTTTCTATTAATGTGTGTGTTCATGCATTCCAAAGTAACTATCCTTTAAAAAGGATTGCACACATTTAGGGGGAGCCTGTATTGGTCATGTATCCTTCAAAGCTATCACACATTCCTACATATCTTAATTTGAAGCTTTGATTGTATGTTGTCATCAATTACCGAAAAGGGGGAGACTGAAAACACATATGCTCCCTTGGTGGTTTTGATAATTCATGACAACATACATTGTCTCTTGGACTAATATTTTTAGCTAGTGTATTTCAGATAAAATCCATAGAGGAAGATGGGTTGGTTAAATGGATTGTCTGGTGAATCCCCAAGGAGATGAAGAGAAGAAGAAGCAATAGGATTGGCCAAGCTTCAAGCTACAAGACTCTACATTTTACATTTTGTGAGAAATCACTTTGAGTCCATAGGAAAGCCAATACTATTAAAAGGGGGTGAGGAAATATGATGATCTGGTTGCTCAAGTGCTTAGAGATTAGCCACCAAAAATACTCACTAATTTTCCACACAAATTCTTCTGTCCAAAGCCAAACTTGCAAAATCGGTGCCACCAACTATTTCAACTCGGCCCTACCGATTTTCAACTCAGACAGAACCCTGCCAAACCCTATCTTCTCGGTGTAACCAAGTCCTCATTTTCGGTCTCACCGAAATCGTGACCAACTCTCTATTAGGTCGATTTTCAGAATCGGTCCCACCAAGTTCTGCAAATCGGTCTCCCCGAGTTGATGGCCATGTCTCTGGTTAGCCATTACCCCATTGTCGGTACCACCGAGATTTATATATCGGTTCCATCTAAAAGCCTAAAGTTGCCACATTTTACACTAGTCAGTACGACCGAGTTTTTACTTCGGTGTCACCGAGTTGGGCAATAATGTTGTAAGGGTTGGATTTTTGGAGATGCCTATATACACCTGAAAGTGCGTTATATCGACTAGAGGGGGGGGGTGAATAGGCGATTTTTACAAATTCGTCACTGAGGAATTACTAGTTGAGGAAATTGCTAAGTGATGAACTACTTGCAGTGGAATAAGTACTCAAGTGCATGCGAAACATAGCAGTAGCATACTCATCATGATGAAACAAAACATACATAGAGCATAAGTAGCGTGAGGATAAGCAGGCAGAAGATAAAATGGATGAAGAATTTGAGATGAGGAGATTGAGAAAGTCTTCAGTCAAATTCTTCAAACAGTAATGATCACATTCATCAACAGGTACATGAGGAAATGAAAGGGTTGAGGAAATAGAACCAGGAGCTCGGTGAAGACAATGATTTGATGACCCAGTTCCAACTGCTGTGACAGTTGTACGTCTGGTTCGGAGCGGCTTGGTATTTAAACCAAAGGACACACAGTCCTTACCGTATTCTCCTTGAGATAAGGTCACACAGTCCCCGCCCAACACTCGTGGTAAGTCTTCAGGGTAGACTTCCAAACCCTCACAAACTTGGTCACCCGGCGATCCACAATTGATTGGTGGATGCTCTAGACCACGGTCACCCGGCGATCCCCAATTAACTGCAGGATGCACTAGACCATGACGCCTAACCGTCTGGAAGATACACAGTCTTCAAAGGTAAAAAGCATTGGTTCCACACAGGAACAATTTCTTCAGTGATGCTCAATCACTTTGGGTTTTGGTGGTTTGGGTTTTGGGTTTTTCCTCACTGATGATTTTCGCTCAAAGTCCTCGAGGAATGGGTTGCTCTCAAATGACAAGTGTCAAGTTCTCTCTTAGAGCATCCAAGCATCTATTGGTTGTGGGGGCGGCTATTTATAGCCAGGGGCAACCCAACATGATAAGACATAAATGCCCCCCCAATGATATGACCGTTAGGTGGATAGAATATCTGGACAGCTGGCACAAAGCACAACAACGGTCGGAATTTGAACTGTCAAATTCCTCAGGGCTTATCATATACCTCACTTGTAGGCAATTCGCACTGGCGAAATCCTAACTCCTCAGTCAGACCAATTTCCTCAGAGACCAGAAGAACATCGTCTCTGTCACTGAGGAACTTGACTGAACTGTAAGAGATTTCCAAAGGCTTCACTCGAAGGATTGGATTGTGTTGAGGCTTTTGAGTTGAGCATCAGATGGAAATTTTTCCGTAGTATTACCTCGTCCCCCTTTAACAGTATGGTGTTTCCTATGACTCAAGGAAGGAAATAAAACAAAGAAAACTAAAGTCTTCAAGCTTCATAGTCCTCGTCAATATCTTCAAGGTTACACCGAATTCTTCAGCTTCAAAGTCTTCACCAAAGTCTTCAGCTGAAGACATTCATTTTTAGGGGTCGATATTCTTCGAATAAACCAAACTCCTCATCGACTTATAGAACCTGTGTATACTCACAAACATATTAGTCCCTTAACCTATAAGTCTTCAATACACCAAAATCAAGAAGGGGCACTAGATGCACTTACAATCTCCTCCTTTTTGGTGACTGATGACAAATAGGTTAAGTTTTCAACGGGGATAAACATATGAACTGTAAGTACTGAGTTTGAGGAATTTGATTACAAGATATAGAGGAACTCCCCCTAAAGATGTGCATATTTGAGGAATTTGTTTTGGACTGCAAATGCACATGGCAGGATAAAATCTTGGAGATCTCCCCCTATATCTTGTAATCCATCCACGCATTTAACATATATCATGAGGAAATTGAAATGCATGATGGAAAATGGTGTCTGACGAAATTCATCATGCATGCATTAAGGTACTTGAGGAAATAGGCATGCAGAAGGCAGTTCAAAAGTATCAGACAACCATCGGACTTAAGTTTACAACTCAATCAACAAAAGATTCAGAAGAGCGAGAGTTGTAACTTAAACAAAAGCAGCCAATATAAAGAGAACCGCTTGAAGACTAACTCAAATTTCTCCCCCTTTGTCATCAAGTGACCAAAAGGGACGAAATTGAGGACTAACGCCCTTGAAGAATTTCATCGTGAAGGTGGTGGAGGAGCGCCAGCGTTGTCGGGGTCGGTTGGTGGGGTAGGGCCTTCAGCAGTGTTGTCAATATCCTCAGCTTCATCAGTTGCGCGTGATGAAAATGAACTTGTGACGAGCAGTGGGACTTTGACCTTCTTGAATTTCTTCTCAGGAAGATGAGCCCAGTCAAAGTTCTGCTGAAATTCCATGTCATTGAGTTCTTGAGGAGTCTTGAAATGTGAGAGGATGGCCCCGATGCAGTTGAGGATTTCATGCACATAGTAATGATTCTTCCTCACTGAGTTCTGCGTCACAGTCATGTTCTGAAGAATTGATTTGAACTGACGTTTGACCCACTTGTGATTATGATCGACCTTCTGATGAAGACTTAGAAGAAGCTCACGATCAGTCATCACTCGAGGGGTGGAAGCTTGAGGGTTTTGAGCTGAGGCTTTTGCAGCAGAATCTTGTGTGGCAGAGTCATCATTGGTGGAGTAAGATGCAGCCTTGCGAAACTGACCATCCAATGGACGAGTGCCTTCATCAATTACAGCCTTACCTTTTCCTTCAACTGCAGAAAATGTCTGCTTGAGGACTTCAATCGGAGGCAGGAAACTGAAGTGATTCTGAAAGTCAACCTTGAACAGAATTGAAGACCTTGATCTGATGAATTTCATGATCCACGGAGCATAAGGCTTCAAATCGAATGGTGACACTGCAATATTTGCCAAAGTCCTCATGAAGAAATCGTGATAGTTGACGGGAATCCCATGAATGATGTTGAATAGCAGATTCTTCATGATTCCAACAACTTCTTCTTCTTCAGAGTTGCGGCCCTTGATTGGACTGAGGGTTTTGGTTAATATGCGGTAGATGGTTCTGGGCACATATAACAAATCCTTCACTAAGAAGGTGGTCCTTGGAGGCTTGCCTGGAGCCAAAGGCTTCATCAGCACTTGCCTCATGTGATTTTGTACTTCAGGTTCATCATAGATGCATCTTGCTCCTTCTGAAGGAATTGGAATTGGGACACAGTAAAGCAATTCGCTCGCTGGAGCAGTGTAGTGGGTGTTGCGTGACATCCAATCCAGAATCCATGTGTTAACATCAGAAGCTTCACCAGAAATGTGCAGGGTTGCATAGAATTGAAGAATTAGCTCTTCATTCCAATCGCAGACATCAGCACAGAATGGAAGAAGTCCAACGTCATGAAGAACCGAGAGCACTGGAGTGAAGCATGGGATGGATTCCATATCCACATGAGGAATTTGATGATGCTGGAAGACTTTGTCCTTGTCAAACAGCACAACAGCATAGAAGTTCATCTGAGATGGAGTCCAGAACTTTGAGCGACCAACCCTTGCCGAGTCATATAGATTTGGTCCAGTGAGGAATATGTGCTCATTGAAGAAATTCGCCTTGATGAATTTGGGGCGCTTCGTGCCTTTGAATGGTAGCTTTTGCTTCGGCTGAAGATTTGGCTTGAAGCGCCATCCAATCTCGCTTGGAGATACGGCAGTTTCTTCAGCTTGAGGAACATGTGCTGCAATTTCATCAAGCACATTCTGGACATGAATTTCATCAGCTGATGCAGCTGGAATATCTTCAGGAGCATTCATGAGGGGAGTGGACAGACCATCAGACCCTGTTGGAATTTCTTCAGTGGGGGCAGGAGACTGAGGAATCTGAGTGAGAGGAGTGGTCATTGGTGAATTTGGGTGTGCTGCTTCCCAAAATTCATCATTAATGACTGGAGTGGTAGATCCAATGTCCACATCCTCATCCATTTCTTCAACACCGGCCTCTTCAGCAGTCAACTGAGGCTGGGGTGATGACACGAGAGGGGTTGAAACATTTGCATCCACCTCTATTTCTTCATCAATCTGCTCTGAGGAAGTAGCAGACCGAGTTTCTTCAATCCCTCAGGAATCACATATTCTTCTCCAAAAGGAAAATTTTCATATGAAGGGACTGAAGAAATTGGAGTAGCATCAAATGGTTCATTTGAGGAACTTGGCAAAGTCCTCACTTTCTTGGGAGGTGAGGATTCTGCAGAGGTTGATGCTTTACTTTTCTTTGCGGCAACCTTCTCCGCAGCCTTTGTTTTCTTCACTTCTGATGCAGAAGGAAGTGTGAATTTCTTCACCCTTGAAGACTTTGCTTGAGGAGCTTGGGGTGAAGGTTGTGCAGTTTCTTCAGGCACGACTGATGCAGTCGCCCTAGCAGTTTCTTCAGGCGCAACATTTGGAGTTGCCCTGGAAATTTCTTCAGCAGCATGAATTTCTTCAGCTGCACTTGCAGTTTCTTTAGCAGGCTGAGCATAGGAGCTAGCCTGAGGAATTTGTGGTTGCGATCTGGCTGCTACCCTTGAGTTGTGGTCCTTGATGGCTTTGTCAGCCAGATTGACGAATCTGACGTTGGCGCCTTTCCAATCTGCATAGTAATGGTCAAATTCATCACTGAGGCCCTGTGATGTCCTTTTGGACAGAGACAAGTTGATCAGGCGTCAGATTAAGAACATTGTTCTTCATGAAGTGCTCTTTCTTCTACTAAGCCTTCTTGGCCTTTCTGGCCTTTTCATACTTCCATTTTTCCTCACCAATGAAAGCTGTGAGGACATGGCTAGGACCGGGAGGCAGATTCAAATCATCAATCCGAGTGTTTGGGTCCTAGTGCCAAATGTCGATGAAGTTGAGCATAGTCTTTGGATCCAGCAAGAGAGGAATTGAAGTGCCCTTGGCTTGAGCCACACTTTTTTGCTTATTTCTCTCAATGGCAGCAAGTTCTTCATCTCTTGCTTCATCATCCTCAGATTCTGAGGGAATTTGAAAGACTACCTGCTTCTTGTGAGGACTTGGCCTCTTGCCTCGTCCTGTTGTTTCCTTCACTTTCAGCAAAGTGGGAGTGCTTGAGGATTGTGCTTGGGAAGATGAAGTTGCAGATGCCCCTGAAGCAATTGAAAAGCCAGCAGTCCTCTGACAAGATGCCAGATGCACTGGTGTTGATGACTTGGCAGCAGCTGTTGAAGATTGTGCAGCTACTGAGGGCATTGCAGGAGCCCTTGATGATTTTGCCTGAGGCATTTGATGTGAAGAACTTGGAGCTGAGGACTTTGGTGCTAAGGATTTGGCAGTGGATTTATTCACCACTGATTTCTTTGGAGCAGGTGCACTAGCAGAGGCAGCAGCAGCAGAGTCCACATTGAATTGCCTCACAGCTTCTTTAGAAATCCTTTGAAGCTTTTTCTGATGTTTTGCCCATTCTTCAGGAAAATCCTCACCTCTCATGAGGCTAGTGGGATCTGCTGCCTGGTTATTTGCCAATGGAGGTCTTCGGCAAGGTGGTTTCAGGGCAAATTTCTTCATGTATTTAGGAGTGACATAGCGATATTCTCTCCATTCCTTCCTCCGTCTCCTTTCAATCTTTTGAATGCGAATTTTGCGCTTCTCTTTGGTTTCTTTCCCATAAATTTCTTCATCAGGTGTGCAATACTCAGGATAGATATCCTCAGGGATCTCAAATGCAGGGTTGGATGCGGGTTTCTTTCCTCCTTTCCGAGGCCTTTTCCCATCTGCCATTTTCTTCAGCTGAGGATTATGAAGTGTTGAAGTTTCTGACGAAGTATGCAACTTTTCTTCAAGGAACGCTGCAAATGAGTTAAGTTGATGAGAACCTAGTGATTCATCAGCTGACATTTGTACCTGTGAATAGAGTATAGGTGCGAAGAATTTGAAGAGGTCATATGCGTTCTCAGAAATTCTCCAACATACCACGTCATCAACATCACTCAAAGGTATGTGATCATATCCTTGAAATAGCTTTACTCCAAGTCATGAGATAAAGCAACTCAAGTGATATGAAAACATTCAAAAGCTTAATCGAAAAATGGTAACCCCATTTTGAGCTTAACATAGAGTATGACCTATGATCAAGTATTCTTGCTTGGCTCCTTAAGTCAATATACTCTAATATAGGTGACCTAGTCACCGCCCATCATCTAGATGAAATATCTTGTTTGGTTCATTTTTTTTGCATGATCTCTTGGAACCACTCAATTTCCATCTAGTTGAAAGTATCTTGTAAATTCTTTTTCAAATTCTATGTAATAAATTGCTCCTATTCGAGACTTTCTGAAAAATTTACCCTTGCCAAACGTTGCCAAGTTTCGGTTTAGTACTTCGGAGCCTCCGACTCAAAATTCTTGGTGACACCGATATTGCAGATAGGCTGCACAACCACTTCTCGGTTCAACCAATGTATTTTCTTCCGTGTCACCGATTTTGCTATCTTTTGTGTTCTTTGACAACTTTAGCAAATATCCATTTCTTCAATGATCCCTTGGTTAATTTTTTTACTCAAAGGGGGAGAAGTACTTATTCAAGGATCCCAATGACAATGGGGGGGAAATTTTCAAGAGCCTTTTCAGATGATAAAAGGGGGAGAAAAAGTCTTCAAGGATCCCTTAGTCTCAAATGTTCTCAATGATCCCTTCCTTTTCAATGATCCCTTTATTTGACACTTTGTGTGACCCTTTTTGGAAATTAATGCCAAAGGGGGAGAAATATCAAAGCTTCAAAGCTTATGCTCATACAAAAGGGGGAGATATATACTAAGGGGGAGAGTATAAGCTTATGCTTGTATGTAGGGGGAGAACATCAAGGGGGAGAATATATCAAAGGGGAGAATATCTAAGTACATCTAAGCTTATGCTTACCCAAAGGTGGAATTTTTTTGATTTGATTGCCTATTTATGCTAGACTTGTCTCACCCTACCTACTCCCAATATCTACATGCTATGATTCAGGGGGAGAGGAAGATTTACAAATCCATGCTTAGGGGAGAAAGTTCTACATATTCTATTGCCGGAGACATATCTATTGAAACTCTATTCTTCATATGTCTTCCATATCTTGGTACTCTTGAATCTTCTTGCATTTGGATGAGTAGAATACTCTTGTGTTTCCTAACATTGTTTTCTCAAGTGTGTTTCTACTACTAGAATGCTCAAGGACCTCAAGGTAAGTCTATGCATCATATCCTTGGTCAAGATGATCTCTTGCTTCTTGCACATATTGTTTGCAAGGGTGAAGTCTTGAACATGGAAACACTTCATTCACATATATTGTGTGCCAAGATATACATGACTTCTCATGACCTTTCTATTAATGTGTGTGTTCATGCATTCCAAAGCAACTATCCTTTAAAAAGGATTGCACACATTTAGGGGGAGCTTGTATTGGTCATGTATCCTTCAAAGCTATCACACATTCCTACATATCTTAATTTGAAGCTTTGATTGTATGTTGTCATCAATTACCAAAAAGGGGGAGACTGAAAACACATATGCTCCCTTGGTGGTTTTGATAATTCATGACAACATACATTGTCTCTTGGACTAATATTTTTACCTAGTGTATTTCAGATAAAATCCATAGAGAAAGATGGGTTGGTTAAATGGATTGTCTGGTGAATCCCCAAGGAGATGAAGAGAAGAAGAAGCAATAGGATTGGCCAAGCTTCAAGCTACAAGACTCCACATTTTACATTTTGTGAGAAATCACTTTGAGTCCATAGGAAAGCCAATACTATTAAAAGGGGGTGAGGAAATATGATGATCTAGTTGCTCAAGTGCTTAGAGATTAGCCACCAAAAATACTCACTAATTTTCCACACAAATACTTCTGTCCAAAGCCAAACTTGCAAAATCGGTGCCACCAACTATTTCAACTCGGCCCTACCGATTTTCAACTCAGACAGAACCCTGCCAAACTCTATCTTCTCGGTGTAACCAAGTCCTCATTTTTGGTCTCACCGAAATAGTGACCAACTCTCTATTAGGTTGATTTTCAGAATCGGTCCCACCGAGTTCTGCAAATCGGTCTCACCGAGTTGATGGCCAAGTCTCTGGTTAGCCGTTACCCCATTGTCGGTACCACTGAGATTTATATATTGGTTCCATCAAAAAGCCTAAAGTTGCCACATTTTGGACAAGTCGGTACGACCGAGTTTTTACTTTGGTGTCACCGAGTTGGGAAATAATGTTGTAAGGGTTGGATTTTTGGAGATGCCTATATACACCTGAAAGTGCGTTATATCGATTAGAGGGGGGGGGGGTGAATAGGCGTGACAAGATGCCAGATGCACTGGTGTTGATGACTTGGCAGCAGCTGTTGAAGATTGTGCAGCTACTGAGGGCATTGCAGGAGCCCTTGATGATTTTGCCTGAGGCATTTGATGTGAAGAACTTGGAGCTGAGGACTTTGGTGCTAAGGATTTGGCAGTGGATTTATTCACCACTGATTTCTTTGGAGCAGGTGCACTAGCAGAGGCAGCAGCAGCAGAGTCCACATTGAATTGCCTCACAGCTTCTTTAGAAATCCTTTGAAGCTTTTTCTGATGTTTTGCCCATTCTTCAGGAAAATCCTCACCTCTCATGAGGCTAGTGGGATCTGCTGCCTGGTTATTTGCCAATGGAGGTCTTCGGCAAGGTGGTTTCAGGGCAAATTTCTTCATGTATTTAGGAGTGACATAGCGATATTCTCTCCATTCCTTCATCCATCTCCTTTCAATCTTTTGAATGCGAATTTTGCGCTTCTCTTTGGTTTCTTTCCCATAAATTTCTTCATCAGGTGTATAATACTCAGGATAGATATCCTCAGGGATCTCAAATGCAGTGTTGGATGCAGGTTTCTTTCCTCCTTTCCGAGGCCTTTTCCCATTTGCCATTTTCTTCAGCTGAGGATTATGAACTGTTGAAGTTTCTGACGAAGTATGCAACTTTTCTTCAAGGAACGCTGCGAATGAGTTAAGTTGATGAGAACCTAGTGATTCATCAGCTAACATTTGTACCTGTGAATAGAGTATAGGTGCGAAGAATTTGAAGAGGTCATATGTGTTCTTGACTTAGGTTCCAGAGTTGTGTAGATTTGAAGATCCACACAATTGAGGAATCTTGAAGAAAATCATAACTTAGCGAAACAAATCAAGAGAATAAGTTTGTTTGGTGATTTAGAGATGGATTGCTGAAGAATAAAACCTTTTGAGGATTTTGTGAAAATCATCAGGATCAAAAATGGCAATAAAACTAGATTTTATTTA
Source organism: Elymus sibiricus (assembly GCA_039707655.1). Classification (NCBI taxonomy): domain Eukaryota; kingdom Viridiplantae; phylum Streptophyta; class Magnoliopsida; order Poales; family Poaceae; genus Elymus; species Elymus sibiricus. Next base: position 208,988,639 of record CM077665.1, on the reverse strand, counting down.
CCGTATGCGATGAACACGACGAACAGAGAAGTGAAGTGAAGGAATTCGTCAGTCCAGATCTCCCACGCCCTAGCTTGGCAGAGGGAGACAACTACAGCGGTGGTGGGGTGAAGACTTCCGCGGCCGATGTGAGTACAACAACGGCGAGGTCGTGGCAGTGAAGCTCTTCCTCTCTGGCGACAATGAGGTTAGCGGCGGCGCTAGGTCTGGAGCTCGGGAGAGATGGGAGTGAGGAGTAACCCGAGCAAGTGGAAGGGATGGGGTATTTATAGCGGCAGTAAAAACCAACTGGTCCGAAGATTTTGGAATAGTATGCCCCTGACCCTTGCCATCCATGCGACATGTGTCACCCACGTACTGTGTAGTGGAGATAGTGGGGGATCGTGGGTTATCCAGTCGTGGGAATCGGAACGGTTTGAGCGGCAATCGCCAAAAATTTGAGATTGAATATTTTAAAGTTTCGTTCACAAATTCTTCAGCTGTCAAGGACACAGTGAAGACTTTGAACGGATTTCAAAGTAGAACGCATATGAAGAATTTGTGATCAGACTAGGTTGAGTTTAGCATAGAGGGGAAACGGGTCCGATCACATTCACTTAGATGAAAATCAACTTGAAGAAATAGCTATAAGTGAATGTTGTTGAGGACATTGTAAAACTCAATATATATATATATATATATATATATATATATATATATATAGTCAATGAAGAAAAACTCATGTGAGGAACATCAGTTGAAAAGTTTGAAGAATTTGAAAATTTGAGGAATTTGCAAACTGATGAAAAACTCAAACTTGAAGAATTTCAACTGTGGTTGGTGGCGTGACCCACCGTGTAAGAATGATGATTTCAGACACCGTGTACAATTGTCGTAGGGTTCTGAGAATCAAATTCTTCATTAAGTTCTTCACACTTAGCGTGTTAGTCTTCATTGATTGAAGAAAAACGTTACTTCGTGTGTTGCACATCAAAGTCATCAATTTTGCATAAGTGTTAGGATGTGTGTCCTTTCAAAGAACATTCGAAGATTCTAAGATATTTAGCTCACACCGCAACTTGCAAAATCTCTTCTCATCCAAGGGCTTTGTGAAGATATCAGCCAGTTGTTCTTCTGTCTTCACGTGGTCGAGGAAGATATCGCCCTTCATCACATGGTCACGAAGAAAATGATGACGAATCTGGATGTGCTTGGTCTTTGAGTGCTGAACTGGGTTGTGAGCAATCTTGATGGCACTCTCGTTGTCGCAGTTGAGGGGAACATTCTTCACATTGAAGCCGTAGTCCTTGAGGTTTTGCTTCATCCATAGCAATTGAGCACAACAAGAACCAGCAGCAATGTACCCAGCTTCAACAGTAGATAGTGACACGCAGTTCTGCTTCTTCGAGGACCAACATACTAAGGATCGTCCGAGGAAATGACAAGTGGCTGACGTTGACTTGCGGTCCACACGATCACCAGCATAATTAGAATCAGAATATCCAATGAGGTCAAGATCTGAGCCCTTGGGGTACCATAATCCTAGTGTTGGAGTGTGAGCTAGATATCGAAGAATATGTTTCACGGCCTTGTGGTGTGATTCCTTCGGTTTTGCTTGGAATCGGGCACACATGCAAACACTAAGCATAATATTTGGCCTAGATGCACATAGGTACAATAAACAACCAATCATGGAGCGATATACCTTCTGATCGAAATCTTTACCACTTTCGTCAGTGCAGAGTTGAGCCGATGTAGGCATAGGAATCTTGACACCTTTGCAATCCTGCATGCCGAATTTCTTCAGGACATCCTTGAGGTATTTATCTTGAGATATGAAGATGCCATTGCGTTGTTGACGAATTTGAAGCCCTAAGAAGAATTTGAGCTCTCCCATCATAGACATTTGATATTCTTCACCAATCATATAGGCAAATTCATCACTGTAACGTTTGTTAGTACATCCAAAGATAATATCGTCCACATATATTTGGCACACAAATAATTCATCATCATATGATTTAGTGAAAAGAGTTGGGTCAAGTGAACCGGGTTTGAAGCCTTTCTTCATGAGGAATTCCTTCAGTGTGTCATACCACGCCCGAGGGGCTTGCTTGAGGCCATAGAGGGTCTTGTTGAGTCTGAAGACTTTGTCAGGATACTTAGGATCTTCAAAACCTGGGGGTTGAGCAATATATACTTCTTCCTCAAGCTTACCATTGAGGAATGCACTTTTCACATCCATTTGATATAATATGATATTATGATGGTTAGCATAAGCAAGCAATATGCGAATAGCTTCAAATCTAGCAACATGTGCAAAAGTTTCATCAAAGTTAATTCCCTCAACCTGTGTGTAGCCCTGTGCCACAAGACGGGCCTTATTCCTCACTACCTGACCAAGTTCATCTTGTTTGTTGCGGTAGATCCACTTGGTACCTATGATATTGTGCTTGCGAGGATCTGGGCGTTTGACGAGTTCCCACACGTTGTTGAGCTTGAATTGATGCAATTCCTGTTGCATGGCTTGAATCCACTCAGACTCCAAGAATGCTTCATCAACTTTGGTGGGCTCTGTGATAGAGACAAAAGCAAAGTGCCCACAAAAGTTAGACAAATGAGAGGCTCTTGATCGAGTGAGAGGACCTGGTGCATTGATGTCGTCGAGGATTTTCTCGATCTGCACTTCATTTGCAAGTCGTGGATGAGCAGGCTGAAGACTTTGTTGAGGCTGAAGCATTTTCTTCAGCGCCATTGTCTTCAGGTGTATCAGCATGAATGTCTTCAGCGTTGGGTACAACTTCTTCAGAGAGTAGTTGTTCTTCAGTAGGGATCACATCTTCAGTGGCCTTGAACCTAATGGATTTCTCAGGAGGCATTTCATCTAGCACAGGAGGCAGGTGCTCTCTTTGCGAGCCGTTAGTTTCATCGAACCGCACATCTATAGTTTCAACAACCTTGTTGTGATAGGTGTTGAAGACTCTGTAGGTGTGCGATTCCTTTCCGTAACCAAGCATAAAACCTTCATGTGCTTTCGGTGCAAATTTAGAACCGTGGTGAGGATCTCTAATCCAGCATTTAGCACCGAAGACTTTGAAATAACTCACATTGGGTTTCCTGTCAGTGAGGAGTTCATATGAAGTCTTCTTGAGGAATTTGTGAAGATATACCCTGTTGATGATGTGGCAAGCAGTATTGATTGCCTCAGGCCAGAAGCGACGAGGGGTCTTGTGTTCATCAAGCATGGTGCAAGCCATCTCAAAAAGAGTCCCGTTCTTGCGCTCCACAACGCCGTTCTGTTGAGGAGTATAAGGGGCAGATAGCTCATGAGTAGTACCAAGTTCATCATGATAATCATCAAGACCAGTGTTCTTGAACTCAGTCAAATTATCACTCCTGATATGCTTGATTTTGACGCCGAAGTTCGTCAAGGCCCTTGAGGAAAATGTGCACCCAAGTATAGCGAGAGAAATCATCAACAATGATAATGTGCACCCAAGTATAGCGAGAGAAATCATCAACAATGACAAAACCATATAAGCATGGAGTATTTGTTAGTGTGGCATAGTGAGTGGGGCCAAAGAGATCCATATGAAGCAATTCAAAAGGACGATTGGTAGTCATGATAGTCTTGGATGGATGCTTGGATCTGGTCATCTTTCCAGACTCACAAGCCCCACACAAGTGATCCTTGAGGAATTTGACACCCTCAATACCAATGACGTGCTTTTTCTTCGCGAGCGTGTGCAAGTTCCTCATGCCAGCGTGTCCAAGTCGTCGATGCCATAGCCAACCTTCTGAAGCTTTTGCAAGTAGACATGTGACCGGCTGTGCACCTGTAGAGAAATCAACAATATACAAGTCTCCTCTCCTAAAGCCTTCGAAGACTTTGGATTCGTCAGATTCCATGATGACAACACAACGGTATTTGCCAAAGATGACAATCATATCAAGATCACAAAGCATTGAGACAGACATGAGGTTGAATCCAAGGGACTCGACAAGCATCACCTTATCCATGTGTCGATCCTTCGAAATTGCAACCTTACCTAGACCCAATACCTCGCTTTTTCCTTTGTCAGCATAGGTGATATGCTTCAGATGAGAGGGAGCCAGTGGAATGCTCATCAATAGGTTCTTGTCACCAGTCATGTGGTTGGTGCATCCACTGTCAAGGACCCACTCAGTTGTTTTGGGAGTTTCATCCTGCAGATGAATTAGTACAACTTACAACCGCATATGCTTCAGAGTGAAGAATATGACATTAAATTCTACAGATTGAATTTCATCACATACAATAGTAAGCAGAGGAGTATGAGGACGTGAGAAATGAATAATTCATTTCTTCATGAATAGCTTGCGTCCCTTCAAGCATTTCCTTAGGTCTCCAGCAAATTCTTCAGACGTTTAAGTTCGTCTGGAGACCTGACCCTGCATAAGAGATTAGTTTGATTTCTTCACCACCCACATCTGGAGGGGTGGCAAAGAGTTTATCATTCTGCGAGCTAAATATGAGAAAGGTGGCATAGAAGCAAGTGCACTTCTTTTCACAGGACGGGGGTAAGAGTACTCATATGAATATGCAGAGAAATTCTTCGAGGACTTATAAACATAATGATTTGAAGAATAATGAGCATATTCATGACCCTTAGATTTTCCCTGCGAAACAGAAGCATTAGCACGAGAATGATATGATTTTTGACCATATGAGGAATTTGGTCCATGTGAGGACTTTGGTCCTTGTGAAGACTTTGGTCCAACTGAAGAATTTGATCTGGGGTTCCTGTTCTTCACTGGTGGTGTCATGAGGACATTCACTTGAAGATTTTCAAGGTACCTTTTGGGAACCCAGATTTTCTTCATTAGAGGACCGTTCCTGCAGTTAGTACCAACATATTTGGCAAATACTTTGCCATTGTAATTTTGAACAATTTGTAGTTGGAGTCAATTGACTCATCAGAGGAATATGAAGATTCACAAGTAAAACCAGATAAAGTGGATGGATCTATAGGAGGTCCTTTTGCAGCAACCCATGAGGTTTTGGGATACTGCTCAGGTTTCCAGTAAGATCCATCAGCATTGAGTTTCCTCTCAAAGGCAATACCCTCTTTTCTAGGGTTCCTGTTCAGAATCTGCTTTTTAAGCACATCACAAAGGGTTTGATGCCCTTTGAGGATTTTGTATATGCCTATCACATACAATTCCTTCAACCCTGCATTTTCGTCAGTGATACTAGTGGTATCCTCAGATGAGGAATTTTTGATCATGAAAATATTTGAAGAATTTGCAGTAATAGAAGCATTTGAACATTCAGGTGAAGAATGAGCAGTTTCACGTTCGATGCATTTCAAGCAAGGTGGAACGAAATCTACCTGAGCGGTACTCATCTGTTGAGCAAGCAAGGAGTCATTATCCCTGTGAAGATCTTCATGAGACACCCTTAGTTTCTCAAGATCTTGCTTTCTTTGAAGAAATTCATAAGAAAGCTTCTCATGATTGACTAAGAGAGCCTCATGACGACTTTGAAGGTTATCATAGTTGGACTGAAGACTTTGAAAGTCCTTAGTCAAAGTTTGAGTATGATCCACTTCCTCATTCAACAGGTCATCGCTTTTGTCTAGCTGTTTCTGAAGCTTTTAAATGGAACTTTGTTGTTTAGTAGCAATATTAGCAAATTTGGAATAGCTAGGTTTCATGTAATCCTCTGATTCACCATCACTTGATTCAGAGGAGGAATTGTGTTTAAGTACCTTCGCACCTTTTGCCTTGAAGCAATAGGTGGGAGCATAGTCGTCGTTGCTGACGTCAGAGTCGTTGGAGTTGCCATTTTCTTCATCGTTGAAGATGGACTTGCTGACAAAAGCAGTAGTGGGAGCTAGGCTCGCCACACCAAAGTCCGACTCCTCCTCAGATTCCTCCTCTTCTTCATATTCTTCAGATTCTTCTTCAGAATCCATTTCCTTGCCAATAAGTGCCCGAGCCTTCCTTAAGTTGTTCTTCTTGTGCGATGAGGACTTTGAAGATGAGGACTTTGCAGATGAGGACTTTGAAGATTTCTTCTTTTTCTTAGAGTCATCAGAACTGTCATGCTTGTATTTCTTCTTTCTTGACTCTTTTTCCCAGAGAGGACAGTCAGAGATAAAGTGATCAGATTTCTTGCATTTGTGGCAAGTTCTCTTCTTGTAGTCGCTTGATGAAGAATGCGATTTCTTCATGCCACTTTTTGATGATTTTCCAAACCGACCTCTCCTTGAGAACTTCTAGAATTTCCTCACGAGCATTGCTAGCTCCTGACTCAGTTCTTTAGGATCACCAAGGCTACTATCAGATTCTTCGTCTTAGGATGAGGAAATTGCCTTGGCCTTCAAAGCACGAGATCTTCCATAACTTGGCCCATAGAGGTCTCTCTTCTCAGCTTGTTGGAATTCATGAGTATTGAGTCTCTCAAGAATATCAGCAGGATCTAGTGATTTGTAGTCTCCACGTTCTTGGATCATCAAAGCAAGTGTATCAAATGAGGAATCAAGAGATCTCAGCAGTTTCTTCACCACCTCATGGTCGGTGATGTCAGTGGCACCAAGAGCCTAAAGCTCATTGGAGATATCAGTGAGGCGATCAAAAGTTTGTTGAACATTTTCATTGTCGAGTCTTTTGAAGCGGTTGAAGAGATTGCGAAGAACATCAACTCGAGAGACACGTTGAGTTGAAATGCCTTCATTGACTTTGGACAGCCTATCCCAGATAAGCTTAGCAGTCTCCAAAGCACTCACTCTGCCATACTGACCTTTGCTCAGATGGCCACATATGATATTCTTCGCTTGAGAGTCGAGTTGCTTGAATCTCTTCACATCAGCAGCATTGATAGTGGGAGTAACGAAGGGAACACCATTTTCCACAACATACCAGAGATCGTTGTCAATTGCCTCAAGATGCATGCGCATCTTGTTCTTCCAGTAGGGGTAGTCCCTCCCATCGAAGGTAGGACATCCAGGTGAGACCTTGATCATGCCTGCAGTCGACATAACTAAAACTCCAGGTGGTTAAACCAAAATCACACAGAACAAGGGAGAACCTTGCTCTGATACCAATTAAAAGTGCGTTATATTGACTAGAGGGGGGGGGGGTGAATAGGCGATTTTTACAAATTCGTCACTGAGGAATTACTAGTTGAGGAAATTGCTAAGTGACGAACTACTTGCAGTGGGATAAGTACTCAAGTGCATGCGAAACATAGCAGTAGCATAGTCATCATGATGAAACGAAACATACACAGAGCATAAGTAGCGTGAATCAGGATAAGTAGGCAGAAGATAAAATGACTGAAGAATTTGAGATGAGGAGATTGAGAAAGTCTTCAGTCAAATTCTTCAAACAGTAACGATCACATTCATCAACAGGTACATGAAGAAATGAAAGGGTTGAGGAAATAGAACCAGGTGCTCGGTGAAGACAATGATTTGATGACCCAGTTCCAACTACTGTGACAGTCGTACGTCTGGTTCGGAGCGGCTTGGTATTTAAACCAAAGGACACACAGTCCTTACCGTATTCTCCTTGAGCTAAGGTCACACAGTCCTCGCCCAACACTCGTGGTAAGTCTTCAGGGTAGACTTCCAAACCCTCACAAACTAGGTCACCCGGCGATCCACAATTGACTGCTGGATGCCCTAGACCACGGTCACCCGACGATCCCCAATTGACTGCAGGATGCACTAGACCATGATGCCTAATCGGCTCGAAGATACACAATCTTCAAAGGTAAAAAGTGTCGGTACCACACAGGAACAATTTCTTCAGTGATACTCAATCACTTTGGGTTTTGGTGGTTTGGGTTTTGGGTTTTTCCTCACTGATGATTTTCACTCAAAGTTCTCGAGAAATGGGTTGCTCTCAAATGACAACTGTCAAGTTCTCTCTCGGAGCAGCCAACCATCTATTGGTTGTGGGGGACGGCTATTTATAGCCAGGGGGCAACCCGACATGATAAGATATAAATGCCCCCCAATGATATGACCGTTAGGTGGATAGAATATCTGGACAGCTGGCGCAAAGCACAACAACGGTCGGAATTTGAACTGTCAAATTCCTCAGGGCTTATCATATTCCTCACTTGTAGGCAATTCGCACTGGCAAACTCCTAACTCCTGAGTCAGACCAATTTCCTCTGAGACCAGAAGAACATCGTCTCTGTCACTGAGGAACTTGACTGAACTATAAGAGATTTCCAAAGGCTTCACTCGAAGAACTGGATTGTGTTGAGGCTTTTGAGTTGAGCATCAGATGGAAATTTTTCCTTAGTATTACCTCGGCCCCCTTTAATAGTACTGTGTTTCCTATGACTCAAGGAAGGAAATGAACAAAGAAAACTAAAGTCTTCAAGCTTCATAGTCCTCGTCACTATCTTCAAGGTTACAACGAATTCTTCAGCTTCAAAGTCTTCACCAAAGTCTTCAGCTAAAGACATTAATATTTAGGGGTCGATATTCTTTGATTAAACCAAACTCCTCATCGACTTATAGAACCTGTGTACGCTCACAAACATATTAGTCCCTTAACCTATAAGTCTTCAATACACCAAAATCACTAAGGGGCACTAGATGCACTTACAATACCCCTCCACCACCTATCACTCGTAACAGAAGCACTCAGAACCATTACACACTTGTCATACCCAATTTTCTGAGAGGGAACCACCTTCCCTTGTGTTGAGGTCAAGATCATCCACTCCAACCATATGGATCTTGATTTCTAGCCTCCCCAAGTTGCTTTCCACCCAATCAACCTCTTCTACCCAAGCCAAATCTGTGAGAGAGTGATTGAGTGTTGAGGAGACTATCTTTTGAAGCACAAGAGCAAGGAGTTCATCATACTACCACATGTATTACCTTTTGGAGGGTGGTGCCTCCTAGATTGGTTAGGTGTTACTTGGGAGGATCCTTCTTCGTGATTGTAGAGTTGAACCAAGGAGTTCATCATCATTGCCGAGCCTATTACCTTTTGGAGGGTGGTGCCTCCTAGATTGGTTAGGTGTCGCTTGGGAGCCTCCTACTTCGTGTTGTGGAGTTGAACCAAGAAGTTTGTAAGGGCAAGGAGATCGCCTACTTCGTGAAGATCTACCCATAGTGAGGCTAGTCCTTCGTGGACGAAAGCCATTATGGAATAGTTAAGGTTGCTACTTCGTGGACCCTTATGGGTGGAGCCCTCCGTGGAATCTTGCGACCGCTACCCTCCATGGGTTGAAGACTCCATAAACGTGGACGTACGATAGCACCACCTATCGGAACCACGGTAAAAATCTTCGTGTCATCTATTGTGTTTGATCTTCCTATCTCTACTCTCTTACATATGATTGTCTTTACTTTCCGCTGCCATACTTGTTGACTAGCCTGTGTAGGGCGCATTAGACTTGTTAGAATTGCTAAAATCTGCCAACCAATTAACTTGGGAAGAGGTTAGGTTTTAATTTATGCAAGTAGTCTATTCACCCCCTCTAGACATCCCTTCTAGTGATCCCTCAGGACCATGAGCATTGCGCCTCAGGGACTCCTGCCAGCCCTAAGAGCCCTACACCATTTGGCCTTGCTGAGCGCATGCTCCAGGCAAACAAGCGATGGAGTAGCCCGCCTCGCGGTCTTGGTCCCAGCGACACAGGGCAAAAAAGCAACGTAAAAATGAAAGAAAGGCCTTGGGAGAAAAAAGAAAACATACGAAACATCCAATACTTAAACCAAAAGTGCCCCACAAATGTTTTTCATGCCCCACGAGGCCGTGTGGTTCACGGTGCAACAGGAAAAGAAAGATAAGGCCTCAAGCAGAGGTAGCGCTATCTTCGTCGTCGTCGCCATCATGAAGGTCCATGTCAAGGCCGCCGCCTTCTTTGGAGGTTTCGACCTGCACAAACCGCTCGATCAGAGAGTCCACGTGCTCGTGCACCTCATCCCTGAGCAGGCCTTGGAGCCCCGCAGACACTGGCTCCACCACACGGGAGAAGTCAAAGGAAGGGTCGTGGGGTTGAAGGTTGGAGAAGACGCGCATCGCCGCACAATCAAGGAGGTCGCGGGCGCCTCCCTTGATGGATTCATCCACCTTGGAGACTCTCGACTCCAGCGCCTCCACCACCTTGGTGAATAAGTCAAGGTACCCACCGTCGTAGTTCGCACGGGGCAGCGCCGAGACATCCTCGACAAAGCGACTGAGCACTCCGCCGGCACGCATGGCGAGGCCAAAGAACAGCTTGGCGCGCAGCGCTTGCATCATCTGCACGTGCGCTTCATTGTCCTTGGCCTTCTGCATGGCATCGAAGGCTTCGCCAACTTGCACTTGGAGTATCGCCAGCTCCGCCTGGACATCTCCTTTGTCCTCAAGGGCAATTTGGAGGACCCTCTCGGCGTCCTGGAGCTGGTCCTTGAGCTCGTCGACCTCCTCCTGGAGCTCGCCGCGCTTCAGCTCGAAGTGGGTTTCCTGCAGCTCTATCTAGGCGCGATACTTCTCCAGAGCGGCCTCCCGCTCCCTGGCAACCCTGGCGTCAGCAGCGGCGTTGACCGCGGCCTCCCTCCTCTCGAGCTGGGTGTTGGCCTTGGCGCGCGCTGTCTCGAAGGCGGCCTTGTCGGCAAGGACCTGGCTCTCCAGGGTCGTTAGGCGCTCGTGCTCCGCCTCCTGGCCGGAAGTGGTCCGAGTGACCTCTCGTTCCCACATGGCCATGTCGGCCTCCCGGCTGGCGACGACCTCCTTTCTCTTGGCCAGCTCCTCTTCTCGGGCGGTGTAATGCTGCTCGCGCGAAGCAGCTGCGTCTCCATGCGCCCGGAGCTCCCACTCATGGAGGGTGAAAACCCACAAGTGTAGGGGATCATATGTAGCCTTTTTCGATAAGTAAGAGTGTCGAACCAAACGCATATCTAAAGGTAGAACTAATATTCTCTCAAGTTCTATCGGCCACTGATACAACTCTAGGCACGCTAACGCTTACTTCACCTAGAACAAGTATGAAACTACTTTGCCAGAATAAAACTAGAAGTACTTAGTAGGTGTAATAGATAATTTTTCAAGATTTAGTCTATGTAAAGCGTAGGCACGTGGATCGTTGATGGATAATGATTTAGATGACATTGGCTCCAATTCATCAATGTAATGTAGGCATGTTTTCCGTATATAGCCATACGTGCTTGCGATAAGAACTTGCATGACATCTTTTAATAGAGAACTGGAACAAAGCATTAACACATGGTGAATACATGAACTACTCAAACTACGGCAATCAACGGAAAGAATCACAATTATTGTCACCTTGGGGTATGCGAATCAATACACATAATAGGTGCATACAACTTGCAAGATAGGATCCAAATCAATCTTATATTCGTGAAAACATAATATGTTCAGATATGAAATCATGGCACTCGGGCCCTAGTGAGGAGCTTTAAGCATAGCAAAGTCATAGTAACATTAATCTCAGAACATAGTGGATACTAGGGATCAAGCCCTATCAAACTTAACTCGATTACATGATCAGTCTCATCCAATCCCACCACCGTCCAGCAAGCCTACAAAGGAATTACTCGCTCTCGGTGGTGACCATCATGGCGGTGTTGATGGAGAGGGGTTGGTGATGACGGCGGCGAAGTTGTTGGTGTAGATCGGCGTCACGATGGATGCCCCGGCGGCGCTCCACCACCACCTGGAGAGAGGGGGAGAGAGCCCCCTCCTTCTTCTTCTTCCTTTGCCTCCTCCCTAGGTGGGAGGAGGGTTTCCCCTCTGGTCCATGGCAGCCATAGTCCCGGAGGGCAGGAGCCCCTCTGAGATTGGATATCTCTCTCTGTTTCTCTTTTTTTTTCGCGATTAGTTTCTGAACCCTTCACCATTTCTTAAATATCCGGAGATCCGTAACTCCGATCCGACTGAAATTTTGAGGGGATTTTTATCACAAAAATAACTTCCTTGCGGCAGAAAGAGGGCCTCAACCGACCTAAGGGCTGGCCACAAGCCATCAAGGCGCGACCCCCCTAGGGCCGCCCCCAGTTGGCTTGTAGGGCCCTCGGCCATCGTCTTCTGTTCATTCCAACTCTCAAAAATCACATATATTCCAAAAAAAATCTTCGTCAATTTTTCTCGCGTTTGGACTTCGTTTGATATTGATCTTCTGAGAAACAAAAAACACACAAAAAACAGGAATTAGAACTGGGCACTGGGTCAATAGATTAGTGCTAAAAAATAATATAAAATTGTAAATAATTACTCAAAAAGTATCCTAAAATGATAATATAATAGCATGGAACAATCAAAAATTATAGATACGTTGGTGACTTATCAAGCATCCCCAAGCTTAATTCCTGCTAGTCCTCGAATAGGTAAATGATAAAAACATAATTTTTGATGTGACATGCTACCCAATATGTAATCTTTTGTATGTATGCTCATTGAGAAAAGATGAATTAACAAACATTGACATAGCAATACTTATAAGCACAAGAAACAAAATCATCAATCTTTCAAAGTATACGATCCTCAAAGAATGTTTACCCCTGTTCATCTTATTATATTAGCAAGGCATGGCGCCATCTTCACCACGTTAATACAAATGTTAAGAACCACAGTGTCCAAGTCATGCAATTGGATCGTACTTTTACAGTATGCATCAACTTTTTATTCTTCACGCAATACATGAGCGTGAACCATGGACATAGCGTATAGGTGAAATAGAATGTGGTGGTAGGTTTCAAAGGGGTAAAAGTAGAGACGAAAGTCTCGCATCAACTTGGCTCATCAATGGGCTATGGAGATGCCCATCAATAGATATCAATGCGAGGAGTCGGGATTGCCATGCAACGGATGCACTAGAGCTATAAGTGTATGAAAGCTCGAGTGAAGCTAAGTGGGTGTGCATCCAACTTGCTTGCTCATGAAGACCTCGGGCATTTGAGGACGCCCGTTATCGGAATATACAAGCCAAGTTCTATAATGAAAAATTTCCACTAGCATATGGAAGTGACGAAACAGGAGACTCTCTATATGAAGAACATGGTGCCACTTTGAGGCACAAGTGTGGTAAAGGATAGTAGCAAAGTCCCTTCTCTCATTTTTTTATTTTTTTTTGAATGGATGGTGGGCTCATTTGGCCTCCCCCATCTTTTTTTTCGTCTAGAGTCTCATCTCAATTTGTGGGAGAATCATCATCTCCATCATTCGTTCCTCACTGGGACAATGCTCTAATAATGATGATCATCACACTTTTATTTACTTACAACTCGATATGAAAAACTGATAGGATGATATGACTATATGAATGCCTCTGGCAGTGTACCAGGATGTGCAATGGTCTAGCATAGCAAAAGATATCAAAAAATGGACAAACCATGTAAATATCTTGCTAGCTATCTTACGATCATGCAAAGCAATATGACAATGAGGGTACAAGTCATATGAAGTGATGGTAGAAGTTGCATGTCATTATATCTCGAAATGGCTATGGAAATGCCATGATAGGTAGGTATGGTGGCTGTTTTGAGGAAGATATAATGAGGCTTATGTGCAACAGAGCATATCATGTCACGGGGTTTGGATGCACCAGCGAAAGTTGCACCGATCCTCGAGGAGAGAATGGGCAAGGCACGATACCGAAGAGGCTAGCAAAATATGAATAGGTGAGATTGCGTATGTCCTTGGTTTCACATTAGTCATAAAGAACTCATATACTTATTTCAAAGTTTTATAAGTTTTATCACAAATCAAAGTACTACTCGCATGCCCCAAGGGAGGAGGTTGGGAGGAGTTAACCATCGCGCGCCTTCGACCCAAAACAACACTAGGATTTTAATGAGGAATAGAAATTCTCACACATCCTCACCATGCCTTTTTAATATTTAGACAAACAAGAAGTTAACAACTCTTAATATCGACACTTCTACGGATCAACAATGATGCACTCACACTCTTTCGCATTACCACATATATATCATTAACCCACAATTTCTCTTTAATGTACTACATGAAGGTTTTGATTATCACTCTTTGAATACCTATTATTTTTGGACTAGTCTTATAACCCATGCACATTACCGTCACTGTTTATTATCTGTCAAAAAAATATAAGTGAAGAACGGGAGTTTAATTCTTTCTACAAAAGAACTGGACATGCTCTAATAAATATAAGTGAAGCAAAAGAGCATTCTACAAATAACAGTTTTCTATATGTAGAGAAACATGCATCCAACTTCAAATGATATAAGTGAAGCACATGAAGCATTCTATAAAGCCATACTCAAAATATATAAGTGAAGTGCAAAGAGCAGTCTATAAATCAACCTTGGACTTTGCCATACCAGCATGGTGCATTGCTAAAAGGAAAATAAAAGGCACACGACGCTCCAAGAATTTACGCATATCATGTGAACAACACAAAAACCGAAACATACCGATAGTTGTTGAAGAAGAAAGATGGGATGCCTTCCGGGGCATCCCCAAGCTTAGATGCTTGATTCTCCTTGAATATTTACTTGGGGTGCCTTAGGCATCCACAAGCTTGAACTCTTGTCTCTCATTATTCTTCTCATATCGGTACCTCCTCGATCTTCGAACATTTCATCCACACAAAACTTGACGGAACTTTCATTAGAAACGTTAGTACATAATCATCAAATCTCATCATGTCCTGCCATAACATTATTGCATAATTATAATATAACATTACCCACTGTATGCTATCACAATTGTATGGCTCCTAAGTCAATGGGGCTCAACAAGAATTCAAAGATAAGCACGCAAAGCAACTATAACAGCAATCTGTGAAACACATGACAGTCTGTAAAGATCTATTTGGTTACCATACTTCTGTAAATCAAAAAAATCGGAAAAATTAGGAAGTAATAAACAATTTTGAGGGGATTTTTATCACGAAAATATCTTCCTTGCGGCAGAAGGAGGGCCTCAACCGACCTAAGGGATGGACACAAGCCACCAGGGCGAGACCCCCCCTGGGGCCACGCCCTGTTGGCTTGTGGGGCCCTTGGGCATCATCTTCTGTTGATTCCGTCTCTCAAAAATCACATATTCCAAAAAAACATCCGTAAATTTTTATCGCGTTTGTACTTCGTTTGATATGGATCTTCTGAGAAACAAAAAACACAAAAAAAAATAGGAACTGGCACTGGGCACTGGGTTAATAGGTTAGTGCTCAAAAATAATATAAATTGGTAAATAATTACTCAAAAAGTATCCTAGAATGATAATATAATAGCATGGAACAATCAAATATTATAGATACAATGGTGATGTATCAAGCATCCCCAAGCTTAATTCCAGCTCGTCCTCGAGTAGGTAAATGATAAAAACATAATTTTTGATGTGACATGCTACCCAATATGTAATCTTTTGTATGTATGCTCATTGAGAAAAGATGAATTAACAAACATTGACATAGCAATACTTATAAGCACAAGAAACAAAATCATCAATCTTTCAAAGTATACGATCTCAAAGAATGTTTACCCCTGTTCATCTTATTATATTAGCAAGGCATGGCTCCATCTTCACGACATTAATAAAAATGTTAAGCACCACGGTGTCCAAGTCAGGCAATTGGATCGTTCTTTTTCAGTATGCATCAACTTTTTATTCTTCACGCAATACATGAGCGTAAACCATGGACATAGCATATAGGTGCAATAGAATGTGGTGGTAGGTTTCAAAGGGGTAAAAGTGGAGAAGAAAGTCTCGCATCAACTGGCTATGGAGATGCCCATCAATAGATATCAATGCGAGGAGTAGGGATTGCCGTGCAACGGATCCACTAGAGCTATAAGTGTATGAAAGCTCGACTGAACCTAAGTGGGTGTGCATCCAACTTGCTTGCTCATGAAGACCTCGGGCATTTGAGGACGCCCATTATCGGAATATAGAAGCCAGGTTCTATAATGAAAAATTCCCACTAGCATATGGAAGTGAAAAAATAGGAGACTCTCTATATGAAGAACATGGTGCCACTTTGAGGCAAAAGTATGGTAAAGGATAGTAGCAAAGTCCCTTCTCTTATTTTTTTATTTTTTTGAATGGATGGTGGGCTCATTTGGCCTCCCCCATATTTTTTTCGTCCGGAGTCTCATCTCGAGTGGTGGGAGAATCATCATATCCATCATTCTTTCCTCACTGAGACAATGCTCTAGTAATGATGATCATCACACTTTTATTTACTTACAACTCGATATGAAAAACTGATAGGATGATATGACTATATGAATGCCTCTGGCAGTGTACCAGGATGTGTAATGATCTAGCATAGCAAAAGATATCAAAAAACGGACAAGCCATGTAAATATCCTGTTAGCTATCTTATGATCATGCAAAGCAATATGACAATGAAGGTACAAGTCATATGAAGTGACAGTAGAAGTTGCATGGCATTATATCTCGGAATGGATATGGAAATGCCATGATAGGTAGGTATGGTGACTGTTTTGAGGAAGATATAATGAGGCTTATGTGCAACAGAGCGTATCATGTCACGGGGTTTGGATGCACCAACGAAAGTTGCATCGATCCTCGAGGTGAGAATGGGCAAGGCAGGATACCGAAGAGGCTAGCAAAATATGAATAGGTGAGATTGCGTATGTCCATGGTTTCACATTAGTCATAAAGAACTCATTTCTTATTGCAAAGTTTTATTAGTTTTATCACAAATCAAAGTACTACTAGCATGCCCTAAGGGAGGAGGTTGGGAGGAGTTAACCATCGCGCGCCTTCGACCCAAAACAACAATGGATTTTAACGAGGAATAGAAATGCTCACACGTCCTCACCATGCGTTTTTAATATTTAGATAAACAAGAAGTTAACACCTCTTAATATCGACACTTCTACGGATCAACAATGATGCACTCACACTCTTTCGCATTACCACATAAATATCATTAGCCCACAATTTCTCTTTAATGTGCTACATGAAGGTTTTGATTATCACTCTTTGAGTACCTATTATTTTTGGACTAGTCTTATAACCCATGCACATTATCGTCACTGTTTATTAACTGTCAAAAAAGTATAAGTGAAGAACGGGAGTTTAATTCTTTCTACAAAAGACCTGGACGTGCTCTAATAAATATAAGTGAAGCAAAATAGCATTCTACAAATAACGGTTTTCTATATGTAGAGAAGCATGCATCCAACTTTAAGTGATATAAGTGAAGCACATGAAGCATTCTATAAAGCCATACTCAAAATATATAAGTGAAGTGGAAAGAGCAATCTATAAATCAACCATGGACTTTGCCATACCAGCATGGTGCATTGCTAAAAGGAAAATAGAAGGCACATGACGCTCCAAGAATTTACGCATATCATGTGAAATAAACAAAAACCGAAACATACCGATAGTTCTTGAAGAAGAAAGATGGGATGCCTTCCGGGGCATTCCCAAGCTTAGATGCTTGATTCTCCTTGAATATTTACTTGGGGTGCCTTAGGCATCCACAAGTTTGAACTCTTGTCTCTCATTATTCTTCTCATATCGATACCTCCTCGATCTTCGAACATTTCATCCACACAAAACTTGACGGAACTTTCATTAGAAACGTTAGTACATAATCATCAAATCTCATCATGTCCTACCATAACATTATTGCGTAATTATAATATAACATTACCCACTATATGCTATCACAATTGTATGGCTCCCAATTCAATGGGGCTCAACAAGAATTCAAAGATAAGAACGCAAAGCAACTATAACAACAATCTATGAAAAACATGACCGTCTGTAAAGATCTATTTGGTTACCATACTTCTGTAACTCAAAAAATTCTGAAAAATTAGAAAGTAATAAAAAAATTTGAGGGGATTTTTATCGCGAAAATATCTTCCTTGCGGCAGAAGGAGGGCCTCAACCGACCTAAGGGATGGACACAAGCCATCAGGGCACGACCCCCTGGGGCCGCGCCCTGTTGGCTTGTGGGGCCCTTGGGCATCATCTTCTGTTGATTCTGACTCTCAAAAATCACATATTCCAAAAAATATCCGTTAATTTTTATCGCGTTTGGACTTCGTTTGATATGGATCTTCTGAGAAACAAAAAACACAAAAAAAGGAACTAGCACTAGGACTGGGTCAATAGGTTATTGCTCAAAAATAATATAAATTGGTAAATAATTACGCAAAAAGTATCCTAGAATGACAATATAATAGCATGGAACAATAAAAAATTATAGATACATTGGTGACGTATAAAGCATCCCCAAGCTTAATTCCTGCTCGTCCTCGAGTAGGTAAATGATAAAAACATAATGTTTGATGTGACATGCTACCCAATATGTAATCTTTTGTATGTATGCTCATTGAGAAAAGATGAATTAACAAACATTGACCTAGCAATACTTATAAGCACAAGAAACGAAATCATCAATCTTTCAAAGTATACAATCCTCAAAGAATGTTTACCCCTGTTCATCTTATTATATTAGCAAGGCATGGCTCCATCTTCACCACATGAATACAAATGTTAAGCACCACGGTGTCCAAGTCAGGCAGTTGGATCGTACTTTTTCAGTATGCATCAACTTTTTATTCTTCACGCAATACATGAGCGTGAACCATGGACAGACCATATAGGTGCAATAGAATGTGGTGGTAGGTTTCAAAGGGGTAACAATGGAGAAGAAAGTCTCGCATCAACTTGGCGTATCAACGGGCTATGGAGATGCCCATCAATAGATATCAATGCGAGGAGTAGGGATTGCCATGCAATGGATGCACTAGAGCTATAAGTGTATTGCTCGACTAAAGCTAAGTGGGTGTGCATCCAACTTGCTTGCTCATGAAGACCTCGGGCATTTGAGGACGCCCGTTATCAGAATATACAAGCCAAGTTCTATAATGAAAAATTCCCACTAGCATATGGAAGTGACAAAACAAGAGACTTTCTATATGAAGAACATGGTGCCACTTTGAGGCACAAGTGTGGTAAAGGATAGTAGCAAAGTCCCTTCTCTCATTTTTTTGAATGGATGGTGGGCTCATTTGGCCTCCCCCATCTTTATATTTTTTCGTCCGGAGTCTCATCTCGACTTGTGGGAGAATTATCATCTCCATCATTCTTTCCTCACTGGGACAATGCTCTAATAAAGATGATCATCACACTTTTATTTACTTGTAACTCGATATGAAAAACTGATAGGATGATATGACTCTACATGAATGCCTCTGGCAGTGTACTAGGATGTGCAATGATCTAGCATAGCAAAACATATCAAAAAACGTACAAGCCATGTAAATATCTTGCGTGATATCTTACGATCATGCAAAGCAATATGACAATGAAGGTACAAGTCATATGAAGTGACGATGGAAGTTGCATGAAATTATATCTTGGAATGGCTACGGAAATGCCATGATAGGTAGGTATGGTGGCTATTTTGACGAAGATATAATGAGGCTTATGAGCAACAGAGCTTATCATGTCACGGGGTTTGGATGCACCGGCGAAAGTTGCACGATCCTCGAGGTGAGAATGGGCAAGGCACGATACCAAAGAGCCTAGCAAAATATGAATAGGTGAGATTGCGTATGTCCATGGTTTCACATTAGTCATAAAGAACTCATATACTTATTGAAAAGTTTTATTAGTCTTATCACAAATCAAAGTATTACTTGCATGCTCCGAGGGAAGAGGTTGGGAGGAGTTAACCATCGTGCGGCTTCGACACAAAACAACACTAGGATTTTAACGAGGAATAGAAATGCTCAGACATCCTCACCATGCCTTTTTAATATTTAGACAAACAAGAAGTTAAAACCTCTTAATATCGACACTTCTACGGATCAACAATGACACACTCACACTCTTTTGCATTACCACATCAATATCATTAACCCACAATTTCTATTTAATATGCTACATGAAGGTTTTGATTATCACTCTGTGAATACTTATTATTTTTGGACTAGTCTTATAACCCATGCACATTACCGTCACTGTTTATTAACTGTCAAACAAATATAAGTGAAGAACGAGAGTTTAATTCTTTCTACAAAAGACCTGGACATGCTCTAATAAATATAAGTGAAGCAAAAGAGCATTCTACAAATAACGGTTTTGTATATGTAGAGAAACATGCATCCAACTTCAAATGATATAAGTGAAGCACATGAAGCATTCTATAAAGCCATACTCAAAATATATAAGTGAAGTGCAAAGAGCATTCTATAAATCAACCATGGACTTTGCCATACCAGCATGGTGCATTGCTAAATGGAAAATAAATGGCACACAATGCTCCAAGAATTTACGCATATCATGTGAACGAAACAAAAACCAAAACATACCGATAGTTGTTGAAGAAGAAAGATGGGATGCCTTCTGGGGCATCCCCAAGCTTAAATGCTTGAGTCTCCTTGAATATTTACTTGGTGTGCCTTAGGCATCCACAAGCTTGAACTCTTGTCTCTCATTATTCTTCTCATATCGATACCTCCTCGATGTTTGAACATTTCGTCCACACAAAACTTGACAGAACTTTCATTAGAAACGTTAGTACATAATCATCAAAGCTCATAATGTCCTGCCATAAAATTATTTCATAATTATAATATAACATTACCCACTGTATGCTATCACAATTGTATGGCTCCCAAGTCAATGGGGCTCAACAAGAATTCAAAGATAAGCACGCAAAGCAACTATAACAGCAATCTGTGAAAAACACGACAGTCTGTAAATATCTGTTTGGTTACCATACTTATTTAACTCAAATAATTCTGAAAAATTAGGAAGTAATATACAATTTGCGTATCAGTACTGTGTAATTTTTTTTCACAATTTTTGCATGGTCCAACAAAATATTAAAATTCAAACACTACAGCAAAAGTTTCTGTTTTTACAGAGCACATATCAAACAAACAATTCAAACATCCTAAAGGTAATTCTTGGCACATTATTTTAATAATACAATGGGTTTGTACAAGGGGATAATTCTTTTTGTTTAAAAGTTGCTGTAATCAAGATTCACAAAGTTTCCATGGGCATGAACAAAAGTTCAAGGCTAGCCCGCACTTCAACGATGTTCGTCTTTCTCACTTTTGCTTCTCTTTTTGAAAAGGTTTCAAGTTCCCCACTTTATTTTATTTTTTTTAATTATTTTAAAAGCACACAACATAAATAATTGACCCTCTAAAACTTCCATGTTGTCTCTCTGGCAGCGCTTTCTTTAAAGCCATTAAGCTAGGCATATAGTGCTCAAGTAATTGATCCACCTGGATCCCAAGGTATATCAAAGACAATTTTAATTAACAATGATTTGTATTTTAGTAGTGAGCACAAAGTAATATATATATATATATATATATATATATATATATATATATATATATATATATATATATATATATATATATATATATCATGTGACAACGAAGCCTAACTGAAAGAACATGCGGTGCCCCCATGTTTGGTTTTGGTAATTGATGATAATCTCTATGGACTAATGGTTGCGTTGAGATATATTCTTAGGATTTGTCCATAGGCTTTTCTTGAAGTCCATTTGTTGGTTTCAAGGAGTTTATGTGTTGACCAAGGTGGTATCCAAGGATCTATCCAAAGATTGGTCTAGTGAGTGTTGAGCTAATTGCTAGCATGTCTTGAAGAAGAAGATTGTGTGAACATTCATGTGTATCTTCAAGACATCATCTTTATGAAGAGAGAAGATTTCACACAAAGCTTAGATGATACACCGAGTGGGATCAAGTGATCTCACGGTTTGGTAAGCATTGTCCATTGCGCTTTGTGTACTAGCCCATGGTCTTTGTGAGAGTTCTATGTGGGGTTAGGTTTGCTTCCATGGGCTTGCGTCAAGAGGAAGATCACATACAACCCATGGAGGATAACATCAACTCAAGGTTGTGTTGTGCAAGTTCAAGAGGAGCATCACGAACAAATCATGCTTGAAGCTTGCCGTCCTTTGTGGTGACAATGGACTTGTGAAGGTGTGCCGAAGAGTGACTCACCCATAGTGGAGTATGGGGGAGCAACCAACTAGCCTTCATCGAGCCAACGCAATCAAGAAGGGTGGTCCATCTTGAGGGAGTCAAGATCGTCATCATCTAGCTCAAGTGGACTTCGTGCAAGGCAAAGGTTTGCCCTTGATAGGTTTTCTATTTTATCGGTCTCATGGTGATAGTTTGGAGACCGGGTTATAGGATCGATAGCCGTACTATCAAGGGGGGCTCTCAAGTGAGTAGCTTGATCGTATCGTTCGTAGAGAGCTCAAACCATTGCATCCTTGCATCATCTTTATTGGTTCTTGTTTGGTGTTTCTCTCTGTGAGTTTTAGAGCTTATGGTCATCTTCATGACAAGCTCGAGTTCATCGAAAACGGAGTTCACCTGCTTCTTCTATGATGTTTTCGATGTTGGAGGTTTTGCCGGTTCTTCATTCATAGAGGTTTCACATCTCTATATCTTAGGCATACCTCCCCTGCCTCTTCTTAAGAAAACCGTTTCCTTCCGTTTTCCTAGCTGTGCAAATTGAAGGCAGCAAGGTGCTCGTGTTCAGTGGCTAGCGGTAGTACCGCTCAAGGGAGCGGTAGTACCGCAGGTGCCCGCGGTAGTACCGTTGTCCTCAGCCCTGGTGCGTGCGCTTGCAGTAGTAGGCGCGGATGTAATTTTTTACAGCCGCCCCCGAGCGGTAGTACCATAATTTTGTCCGGTACTACCGCGCCGGACTTTTGCACAACTCCACCCTCAGCGGAGGTAGGCACGGAAGTAATTTTTTACTTCCGTGCATCTCCTGTGCCAGTTGATACCGACCTTGCGGTAGTACCGTATTGGCGCGCGGTAGTACCGCTCCGGCGGTTCTACCGCTCGTTGCCCAGTGCAATAGGTCTTCATCTGGCCACTATCGTGCGAGCGGTAGTACCGCACCCCACTGCGGTAGTACCGCAGCCTCTTGCGGTAGTACCGTGGCATTTATGCGGTAGTACCGCAATGCGCGGGCTGAGCGTGGGGATAACGGTTGGATTCTTACCCCCCCTATAAAAGGGGGTCTTCTTCCCCATTGAACCTTATCTCTTTAGCTCGTGTTCTTCCCCCATTGTTGACCTTCTTCGAGCTTGCTAACTCTCAATCCCTCCAATGATTCTTGCTAGTTCTTGAGGGAAAAGAGAGAGGAGATCTAGATCCACCTTTCCACCAATCACTTTCTCCTCTAAGTGAGGGGAACCCCTTGGATCTAGATCTTGGACTTCTTCGTGTTCTTCTTCGTTCTTCCTCTCATTTTCCTCCCTAGCATTAGTTGCTTTGGTGGGATTTGGGAGAGAAGGACTTGGGCACTCCGTGTGCCCTTGCCATTGCATTTGGTGCATAGGTTTGAGTTCTCCACGGTGATACGTGGAAGTGAGAAGTTGAGAAGCTTATTACTCTTGGGTGTTTGAGCACCCTAGAGCTTGTTCCTCTTGGGTGCTTTGGTGCCCTAGACGGTTGGTGGTGCCTCGGAGCTCAATCATTGTGGTGCAAAGCTCCGGGCAAGCGGCGGGGTCTCCAATTAAGTTGTGGAGATTGCCCCGAGCATTTGAGGTCACCACGGAAGCCATAGTCCATTGTGGTGAAGCTTCGTGGTGTTGTTGGGAGCCTCCAATTAAGTTGTGGAGTTTTACCCAACCTTGTTTGTACGGGTTCGGTGACCGCCCTCAAGGGTCCCTTAGTGGAATCACGGCATCTTGCATTGTGCGAGGGCGTGAGGAGATTACTGTCACCCTAGTGGCTTCTTGGGGAGCATTGTGCCTCCACACTGCTCCGAACGGAGATTAGCATCCGCAAGGGTGTGAACTTCGGGATACATCGTCGTCTCTGCGTGCCTCGGTTATCTCTTACCCGAGCCTTTTACTTATGCACTTTACTTTGTGATAGCCATATTGTTTCTTGTTATATATCTTGCTATCACTTAGTTTTCTATCTTGCTTAGTATAAGTTGTTGGTGCACATAGGTGAGCCTAGTTGTTTTAGGTTTTGTGCTTGACTAATTAAACGATAGTTTTATTCCGCATTTGTTCAAGCCTAAACCGTAATTATTTTAAAGCGCTTATTCACCCCCCCTCTAGGTGACATCCACATCCTTTCACTAACTCTCTTTCTATACATTGGCATGTCATACAAGAACAATTCATGCACATCAAGTAACGGCCAATTGTAGGATCGAAAGTATGTCTAGAGGGGGGGGGGGGGTGATTAGACCACTTGACCAAATAGAAATCTATCCTTTTCCCAATTTTAGTTGTGGGTAGATTTTAGCAATTTGCACAAGTCAAGTTCACCCTACACTTGCATGTATAAGAGTATAGCAGCGAAAAGTAAAGACAAACACATGTAAGTAAAGGAGGGAGAGGAGATCAAACGCAATTGGAGACATGAAGATTTTTTTCCCGTGGTTCTGATAGGTGGCGTTATCGTACATCCACGTTTATGGAGACTTCAACCCACGGAGGGTAACGGTCGCGAGAGTCCACAGAGGGCTCCACCCACGAAGGGTCCACGAAGTAGCAACCTTGTCTATTCCATGTGGCCTACATCCACGGAGGACTACCTTACTCGAGGTAGATCTTCACAAGTAGGCGATCTCCTTGCCCTTACAAACTCCTTGGTTCAACTCCACAATCACGAAGAAGGAGGCTCCCAAGTAACACCTAACCAATCAAGGAGGCACCACCCTCCAAAAGGTAATAGATGTGGTAGTACGATGAACTCCTTCCTCTTGTGCTTCAAAAGATAGTCTCCTCAACACTCAATCACTCTCTCACAGATTTGTCTTGGGTAGAAGAGGTTGATTCGGTGGAAAGCAACTTGGGGAGTCTAGAAATCAAGATCCATATGGTTGGAGTGGATGATCTTGACCTCAACACAAGGGAAGGTGGTTCTCTCTCAGAAAATTTGATATGACAAGTGTGGAATGGTTATGAGTGCTTCTCTTACGAGTCATAGGTGGTGGAGGGGTATATATAGGCATCTCCAAAAATCCAACCATTACAACATTATTGCCCAACTCGGTTGAACCGACTAGCGCAAAATGTGGCAACTTTGGCATTTTTGGTGAGACCAATATATAAATCTCGGTGGTACCGACAATAAGGTTACGGCTAACCAGAGACTTGGCCATCAACTCGGTGAGACCAATTTGCAAAACTCGGTGGGACCGATTCTAAAAATTGACCTAACAGAGAGTTGGTCACGACTTCGGTGAGACCGAAAATTAAAACTTGGTTACACCAAGAAGATAAGGTTTGGCAGGGTTCTGTCTGAGTTGAAAATCGGTAGGGCTGAGTGGAAATAGTTGGTGGCACTGATTTTGCAAGTTTGGCTTTGGACAGAAGATTTTGTGTGGAAAATGAGTGAGTATTTTTGGTGGCTAATCTCTAAGCACTTGAGAAACCATATCATCATATTTCCTCACCCCCTTTTAATAGTATTGGCTTTCCTATGGACTCAAAGTGATTTCTCACAAAATGTAAAATGTAGAGTCTTGATGCTTGAAGCTTGGCCAATCCTATTGCTTCTTCTTCTCTTCATCTCCTTGGGGATTTACCACACACATCAATTTGCCAACCCAACATTGAACTTTTTCCTGAGATATACTTAGTGGAAACATTAGTCCAAAGAAATATATGTTGTTATTAATTACCAAAACCACCTAGGGAGAAGTTGTGCTTTCAATCTCCCCATTTTTGATAATTGATAACAACATATAGATCAAAGCTTCGATGAGAGATATAATCAATGAATATAATTGTCGCTTTGAGAAGTATGTGATAAGCAAGAGATCCCCCAAAATTTGTGCATTATATTAAATTTGCGTTTGAATGCAAATGCACAATTGATTAGGATTATGGGTCACTCTTCCATGTCACATATAACTTGGTGGTGTCCAAGAATTAATATGAGTGAATGACAAGCACATCACACCAAACATTAAGTGAATGGTCATCAATATATATCTCAAAGATAGTAAAGTAGTAACATCACACAAGAGTATATGATCAAACATGACAAAGTTATCAAACGACCAAACAAGCAAAATATTTTTTAAAACTAGCAGAGAGGAATCAAAATGCAACACACACACTCTCTCTCGAAGCCCAATGATCTTAAACTTCTCCCCCTTTGGCAACAAGTTACTGATGACCCACAAGTATAGGGGGTCAATCATAGTCCTTTCGATAAGTAAGAGTGTCGAACCCAACGAGGAGCAGAAGGAAATGACAAGCGGTTTTCAACAAGGTAATTTCTGCAAGCACTAAAATTGTAGGTAACAGATAGTTTGATACCAAGATAGTTGGTAACAAGCAAGTAACGGTAACGGTAAACAAGGTGCAACAAGGTAGCACAATCCTTTTGTGGCAAAGGACAGGCCAGAACAATATCTAGTAATAGGCAAAGTGTTCTTGAGGGTACACGGGAATTTCATCTAGTCACTTTTATCATGTTGGTTTGATTCGTGTTTGATACTTTGATAATTTGATATGTGGGTGGACCGGTGCTTGGGTGCTGTTCTTACTTGAACAACCTCCCACTTATGATTAACCCCCTCGCAACTACGAGAAAAGTATTAAGATAAAATCTAACCATAGCATTAAACGTTTGGATCCAAATCAGCCCCTTACGAAGTAGCGCATAAACTAGGGTTTAAGCTTCTGTCACTCTAGCAACCCATCATCTAATAACTACTCCACAATGCATTCCCTTAGGCCCATGAATGGTGACGTGTCATGTAGTCGACGTTCACATGACACCATGTGACGCCCCCGACTTAATCGTGCACTAATCATACACGCAAACGTGCACGATCAAGCACAGGGACTCACGGGAAGATATCACAACACAACTCTAAACTCAAATAATAAGCATAAATCATCATATTACAAGCCAGGGGTCACGAGGACCCGAATACATAAGTCATACACACAAATGATATCTGAGTACAGACCTAGTTAGTCAAGTTTTGCCTTAAGAAGGCTAGCACAAACAACGATACAGATCGAAAAGGCGAAGGCCTCCTGCCTAGGGCCTCCTAACTACTCCTGGTCGGCTGGATCAACCCAGTAGTAAGTGCCGTCGGGACCCTCCTGGTAGTAAGCTTCGGCAGTGTCATCTGGCTCCTGGGCTCTGTTGTCTGATGTATCATCATATAGGTATGGGGGAAAAGAATAGCAGAGCAACCGTGAGTACTCATCCAAAGTACTCACAAGACTGACATCAGAACTATGCTAAATATGCATTGGTATCAAATGAAAAGGCTATATCTGTGGACTATATAGCAGAAATGCCAGAAGAGAGAAAGGCCTAGCCTATCGAAGACTAGCATCTTCAAGTAGTCTTGCAGCATCAGAAGAGAGTAGATAATAGTAGCATACATGTGGATATACAACAGCAATGCCCTGAGATCCTTTCTCGACTCCCTACGAGAAAGCGGTCCCGGGAGCATTATTAACAGTTTAATATGAATCATCATCAATTTGTAGTTGTCATAGATCCGGGCACAACTCCGAGTGTCCTGTTACCGTGGACACGGCTATTCGAATAGATAACTTCCCTGCAGGGGTGCACTACTGTTACCCAACACGCTCGATTAACTCCGGCCGGACACACTGGCTGGGTAATGCTCGGCCTCGGCTGATCGACACATCGCAGCCCGACCTAGAGCTCAGCAGAGAGGTCAACACGCCGGTCTAAATCCTAAGCACAAAGGGGTCTTGGGCCATCGCCCTTTGCACTCCTGCACGTTGCGAGGGTAGCCGGGGCCAAGGCGCGACACTGAATACACCAGTGACGTAACCAGCCCACCCCAACCAGCCCGCATCTGTGAGCTGTGATGTCTGAAGAGCTTTTGGCTGATACTACGGTGTAGAGGGCCCCATTAAACCATTATCCCACGTGGTGGTAGTGCGAAATGGGCACGACGACCCACTCAGATCAAATACCCAGTTCCGTTAGGCGTAATTAGTATCGCGCGGGTGCTCTTGGAACCGACCCGTCTTTAATGATATGCGCTCGCGGGCACCGTTGGGGCCAGCCTGACTTTACATTTCCCCGCGGGTACCTCTCAAGGTGGATCCGCCTGTAACAAAGGTCAAAGTAACCGTGTGTCCAAGTAACGAGGAGGAATCCGAGGAATCACCCTCGATGGATTTCCACTCGAGGAGTTGCGCGACGGTAGCCAAACGGAGGTGATGAAAGAGGAATCACCCTCAGTAACACACATCCGGGAAGCTATTCTACAGAGGTACCATCGAAAGTGAGCTAAGAGGTATCACCCTCGGCACTCGATGCCAGCTCTGCAGTGTCGAGCAATTTAGGGGGTGTGCGGTGATGTGCTGCTCTCAGCCCGTCGAACATTCGATCGGGGCGCAGATGCTAAAGCGGAGTAACTACAGCAAGGGAGAGGGGCCACAGATGGTTTTCCATCCAACCTATACTAAGCAGTTTGGATAATAAGGCATGTATCAACAGCAGTTACAAGGACAGGCTATGCATCAGATTAGGATAAATCAAAATGCAGCAATTTCTAATGCAAGCAGGAGGGAGAAGGAATGGATGATATAGGCATGCGTCAAGGGGGTTTGCTTGCCTAGAAGCTCTGCTGAGAGAGGCTGATCGTCAGATGGCTGCTCGTCGGGGGTGTAGTCGAACTCTGTTGGGACGGCGTCGGTCTCGGCGTCTATCGAGAGAGAAGGAGGGGGAAGAAACAATAAATTTCACGGCAAAATGCAATCACTATGCATGACAAGCCTAAAATGATATGCAGATGTGTTTATTGCCAAACTAAATGATTTAGTTAATTTAGGAATTTATCTGGATTTATCTAATTAAAGTTGTGCACTATTCATTTATCGAAAACAGTCAAAATGTTCCATGTTCAGCTAGCTAGAAGTGTTGGACAGATGTTTTGATTACATATTTAGAATCTTCATATTTTTCTGATCATTTTGCATATATAAATTATTTTCATCTGACTTACGGTTTAAAAGATATGATTTTCTAAAGTTTTATTAATTTTCTAGAATTATTTTAAATATTTAATTCAACATTATCCGAAACAGTGTGGGGATGACGTCAGCATGACGCAATGCTGATGTCAGCGGTCAACAGAGACGCTGACCAGTCAATCTGACGGGTGGGTCCCACCTGTCATAGACAGTGGGCTAATTAATCTAATTAACAGACTAATTAACCAGGTGGGGCCCATCTGTCAGTGAGTCATTAGTGTTAATCTAATTATTTTAATTAACCTATTTACTAATTAAATAACTGACAGGGGGGTGGCCCACCTGTAATAGACACAGGGGCTTGGGGCCCCACATGTCAGTGGCTGAGCCGGCCCAGTCAGCAGCGCTGACCAGGTCAACGGGCCCGCGGCCCCACCGGCCAGTGTCACTGGCAGTGGGCCAGGGCTGGCCACGTCGGATGACGACCGGCGTCTTGCCGGAATCGCGCCGGCGAGCGCGTTCGCGGCGGCGCGACCACGGGAGGTGGCCGGAAAACGTGCAC
The DNA here is from genome assembly GCA_039707655.1 of Elymus sibiricus. Classification (NCBI taxonomy): domain Eukaryota; kingdom Viridiplantae; phylum Streptophyta; class Magnoliopsida; order Poales; family Poaceae; genus Elymus; species Elymus sibiricus. Next base: position 208,959,153 of record CM077665.1, on the reverse strand, counting down.
GGGCCCCCATTTTGCAGTGGGGTTGGGCTCGTTCGAACGGGGACGCGACGGCGGTTCGAACGGTGGTGGTCTCGCGGGCTGAAACGGCCGGAGACGAGCGGCAGGAGCTCATCGGCGGCGAGGTGCTTCGGGCGTGCGACGGGAACGAGGCTGCGGCGGGCAAACGGACGAGGCGAAGCGCTGGGGAGGCTCTACGCGTGCGTGCGAGCAAGATGGGCACAAGCCCGCGACCATTTGGTCGCCGGAGCCATGCCGGCGACGAGGTCAGGCGGCGGTGGTTACGGGCATCTCCAAATGCGGCGGCAACGGCGGCTAAATCGCGCAGGGGATTGAGGGGAGAGGTGCGGCTGCTCACCGGGGAGGCACACGGGGTCCCGGCGAAGGCTTAGGAGCAGCAGAGGCGGCCGGAGACGACAACGATCGCCGGTGATGCAGAAGGGGAAGAAGAGCACATGGCTGTCGATGCAGGGGCTCCGGGACTCGGGCTTGTGGTCGAGGAGGACGGGGTCGTCGTGGCGGAGCAGATGGATTAGGCGGCGAGGCAATCGGGGCACGGTGGCCGCGCAATCGAGTGACGGCGGCGACGGCGACTTTCGGGTGAGGAGGGGATCGAGAGAGGGAGAGAGCGTGCGGGGGCGAATGGGGGCTGCTAGGGTTCGGGGGAGGGGACGAGGAGCACGTGGGAGACTTATCGGCGCCGGGGAGGCGGCGGATGGCCGGCACGTGGCGATCGGCGGCGCTGTCGCGCGCGCTAGCCGACAGCGAGGCGAGGAGGACGACGACGCGCTGGCGGGCTGGGCTGGCTACTGTGCACTTGCGGCCCAAGTGCACAGTAGACCATTGCCCCTTTTCTTTTTCTTTTCTATTTCTTTTCTTTTCCACTGTTTTGCAAATTGTTTTAGCACTAAATGAATTTTAATAAATGTGTGACTTGGCTCAAATATTACAGTGCATTATTCTCAACCACCAAAAATTGGTTTGGGTAAAACATGATTTCATTTGTAATTCTTATAAAATAAAATGATATTAAATGTTGCTGCTAGCTACTGTTTGAGGTTGATGGAGTCACTTAGGCATTTTTAGTAATGTTGTTTTACTGATCATAATTAGTTATGAATTATTTCCTATTTAATGAACATTTTAGTTTCTGGTTTTGAACAACTTTTATTTTCACTTTAGGTTTGAATTGCAAGTTTAAATTGGAATTTGAAATGAGATATGATGCAATGATGCTCAAGCATGGTTAATCATAATGACATGGCATTATCAAAGGGGTGATTACTGTAGCTATTACATGGGGGCGTTACAATTCTCCTCCTCTAACAAGAATTCTCGTCCCGAGAATTAAGAGGAAGACTGAAAGAAAGTAGGGTATTCTTCACGAAGACGGTCCTCGCGTTCCCAAGTGGCCTCATCCTCAGAATGATTTGACCACTGAACCTTGAGGAACTTGATCGACTTTTGACGAGTCCGACGTTCAGTTTGATCTAGAACGATGATCGGATATTCTGGATAAGACAGATCTTCTCGAAATTCAAGTACCTCATGATCCACAGCTCGGATAGGATCCTTAAAACAGCGACGAAGTTGCGACACATGAAAGACATCATGCACTTGAGGAAGGTTTGGCGGCAATTCCAATTGATATGCCACTTCTCCTCGACGAGCGAGAATGCGGAATGGGCCAATATAGCGAGGAGCTAACTTGCCCTTGATTCCGAACCGATGAGTGCCCTTCATCGGAGTGACACGAAGGTAAGCTTGCTCACCAGGCTGATAGACCATTACCTTGTGCTTTCGGTCATAGTTGCTCTTCTGACGAGATTGAGCAGTTTTCAGATGTTCACGGACAATGCGGACTTGTTCTTCAGCTTGTTGAATAATGTCCGGTCCAACGAGTGAACGTTCCCCAGTTTCTGACCAATTCAGAGGGGTTCGACACTTACGTCCATAAAGAACTTCAAACGGTGCCATCTTCAGACTAGCTTGATAGCCATTGTTGTAACAGAATTCGGCATATGGGAGAGATTCTTCCCATTTCTTACCGAATGAGATGATGCAAGCTCGAAGCATATCTTCAAGCACTTGGTTAAATCTTTCGACTTGACCCTGAGACTGAGGGTGATAAGCAGTGCTAAAAGACAGATGAGTTCCCATGGCTTCTTGGAAACTACTCCAAAACCTGGAAGTAAAGAGGCTGCCACGATCTGAACTGATCTCCAACGGAACACCGTGGAGTGGCACAATTCTGGAAACATACAAGTCTGCTAACTGACTAGCAGTGATTGTCTCCTTGACAGGCAGAAAGTGAGCAACCTTTGAGAATCGGTCGATGACGACAAAGATAGCATCATGACCCTTCTGCGATCTGGGAAAACCAGTAATGAAGTCCATTTGGACTTTGTCCCATTTCCATTCTGGAATTTCAAGGGGTTGCAGAGTTCCAGCAGGCCTTTGATGTTCTGCTTTGATGCGACGGCAAACGTCACACTCAGCAACATATTTAGCAATATCATGTTTCATATCGGGCCACCAGTACCGCTGACGAATGTCTTGGTACCTTTTGGTACTACCAGGGTGAATAGTCAAAGGCGTGTCATGTGCTTCTTTCATAACATCCAAACGAGAGTCCAGATTATGCCTTCTGGGGACCACTAGGCGGCCTTTGAAGAACAAGGCACCATCCTCACCAACATGGTAGAATGAGGGATTACCCTTGGAGAGGTATTTCTTAATCTTCTCGACTTCAGAGTCATAATTCTGTCTGGTCTTGATGTTGCGCTCGAGGTCTGGCTCAACCTCCAGGGTATTGAGATAACCCTGAGGAACAATGTGAAGGTTCAATTTGCGAAGCTCTTCATATAGCATAGGTTTCGCTTCCTGAACCATGAGGTTGTTGCAATAAGCCTTGTGGCTCAAAGCATCGGCCATTACATTAGCCTTGCCAGGGGTGTAGGAGATATTCATATCATAATCGGCTACTGTCTCGAGCCATCTTTGTTGACGAAGGTTCAGGTCTGGCTGAGTATACAGATACTTCAAACTCTTATGATCCGTGTATATCTCGCAACGATTACCAAGGAGGTAATGTCGCCATAGCTTCAGAGCATAAATAACTGCAGCAAGCTCGAGATCATGTACCGGATAATTCTCCTCGTGAGGACGTAATTGACGAGAGCCATAAGCATTTACTTTGCGCTCTTGCATTAGGACACAGCCTAATCCTTGACGAGATGCATCGCAATAAATCACGAAGTCCTTTTGAGAATCCGGGGGTGCTAACACTGGGGCATATGTCAACTTATCTTTAAGTGTCTGAAAGCTTTCTTGACATTTTTCTGTCCATTCAAATTTAACACCCTTGTGGAGCAGGTCAGTCAATGGCTTGGCAATCTTCGAGAAGTTCTCGACGAATCGGCGGCAATAACTAGCGAGTCCGAGAAAACTCCTGACTTGCTTGACGTTCTTCGGGGGAGTCCAGTCAAGAATAGCCTCAACTCGCTCGGGGTTAACGGCAATGCCATCTTTGGAAATCACGTGACCAAGATAAGTCACCTCGGATAACCAAAATTCACACTTAGAGTACTTGGCATATAACTGGTGTTCTCGTAGCTTCTCCAATACAAGCCGAAGATGTTTGGCGTGTTCTTCTTCATTCTTGGAAAATATAAGGATATCATCCAAGTAGACCACGACGAACTTGTCGAGGTAGTCCATGAAGATATAGTTCATCAATCGGGAGAAGGTTGCTGGAGCATTAGTTAATCCGAAGGACATAACAGTGTACTCATATGATCCATAGCGGGTAACGAAAGCAGTCTTCGGAATATCCTCCTTTCTAACTCGGATCTGATGATAACCCAACCTCAAGTCGAGTTTCGAGAACACAGAGGATCCTGCAAGCTGATCATAAAGATCGTTGATCCGGGGCAGTGGATACTTGTTCTGGATTGTTGCTTGGTTAATGGGCCGATAGTCCTGAACCAGTCGGTTAGTTCCATCCTTCTTCCTAACAAAGAGAGAAGGTGCTCCCCAAGCAGAGGAACTGGGGCGGATGAAACCCTTTTTTAGTGACTTGTCGATTTCTTCCTTAAGCTCGAGAAGTTCATGTGGAGGCATCTTATAAGGACGCTTCGCAATAGGGGTAGTTCCAGGCTTCAAGTCGATGACGAACTCGACAGCTCTAACCGGGGGTATTCCTGGAAGTTCTTCCGGAAAGACGTCTGGAAAGTCACGGATGACCGGAACGTTCTCAATTCCCTCAAGAGGTGAGGTGTTCAAAGCATTCAGAGCATATATCTGAGCTTCGGCATTCTGAGTAATGCGGGCGGTGTAGTTCACTATCTCATCTGAGGGGTGTAGGAGTTGGATGATTTTGGTGGCACAATTGATCGAAGCAGTGTGAGCTTTCAACCAATCCATTCCCAGAATGAGGTCTATGGTGGAAGAGTTCAATACAATGGGTGAAACAAGAAATTCCAATCCTTTGATTTCAACAGGGATATTGCGTGCTATCATGGAGGTTTGACAACGGCCACTGGGGGTTTTAACGACCAGTGGGGTATGCATCTCCAGTAGGCGCATACGGAATGTATCGGAACTCAGAGGCATCCAAGCTACTATGCTCTCCACGGAGTCGTGCGACAGCAGAATAGGCAGCATCATGGACTGCCATCTCAATCGTCACACCGATACCGTGAAAAAGGTGCAACTCGGTGTCTGAGTCATCTCGCTGATCATAGATACGAACATCAGCATGGTACTGTTCCTGGTTGAACTCGCGGTAATCCTCGTAAACCATATACTCGGGGTACCAGCGGTAGCCAAGTCTGGTCAGGAGGGTGATCAGGACAGCTGGAAAACCAGGGGCATCACGAGCCCAAGTGCGAAGCACAAGCTGCGTCGCAGGGCGCGGTGGAAACAGGCGATCCATCTGAAACAGAGGAAACTTAGGATTGTCAAATGACAATGAGAAGTATAACAACTTGGAGAGAAAGGTTTAGCGAACCAAAGTAAAGGAGAATATGATTATCAGGCTAATCAGATCAATGATAAGGAACAAGCACAGATAATCCAGCTCTCTGGGTGGACGAGATTACGAGATCCTAGTGTCGGCGTTAGTAAAATTCATTTAACCCGAAAGGAAGAGAGTTCAGAGTCCCAGAGTATAGAAGAGAAATAAAAGATCCTAATACCACCCAGTTGGCGACGTGGGCCCGTAAGCCACACAGCCATGTTAGTAAAATAGTTTTCGGAAACACTAGACTCAACTACGGGCAAGGAGTTGGATAGGGGCTTCCTACTGGCAGTCGGCTCTGATACCAACTTGTGACGCCCCCGACTTAATCGTGCACTAATCATACACGCAAACGTGCACGATCAAGCACAGGGACTCACGGGAAGATATCACAACACAACTCTAAACTCAAATAATAAGCATGAATCATCATATTACAAGCTAGGGGTCACGAGGACCCGAATACATAAGTCATACACACAAATGATATCTGAGTACAGACCTAGTTAGTCAAGTTTTGCCTTAAGAAGGCTAGCACAAACAACGATACAGATCGAAAAGGCGAAGGCCTCCTGCCTAGGGCCTCCTAACTACTCCTGGTCGGCTGGATCAACCCAGTAGTAAGTGCCGTCGGGACCCTCCTGGTAGTAAGCTTCGGCAGTGTCGTCTGGCTCCTGGGCTCCGTCGTCTGATGTATCATCATATAGGTATGGGGGAAAAGAATAGCAGAGCAACCGTGAGTACTCATCCAAAGTACTCGCAAGACTGACATCAGAACTATGCTAAATATGCATTGGTATCAAATGAAAAGGCTGTATCTGTGGACTATATAGCTGAAATGCCAGAAGAGAGAAAGGCCTAGCCTATCGAAGACTAGCATCTTCAAGTAGTCTTGCAGCATCAGAAGAGAGTAGATAATAGTAGCATACATGTGGATATACAACAGCAATGCCCTGAGATCCTTTCTCGACTCCCTACGAGAAAGCGGTCCCGAGAGCATTATTAACAGTTTAATATGAATCATCATCAATTTTAGTTGTCATAGATCCGGGCACAACTCCGAGCGTCCTGTTACCGTGGACACGGCTATTCGAATAGATAACTTCCCTGCAGGGGTGCACTACTGTTACCCAACACGCTCGATTAACTCCGGCCGGACACACTGGCTGGGTAATGCCCGGCCTCGGCTGATCGACACATCGCAGCCCGACCTAGAGCTCAGCAGAGAGGTCAACACGCCGGTCTAAATCCTAAGCACAAAGGGGTCTTGGGCCATCGCCCTTTGCACTCCTGCACGTTGCGAGGGTAGCCGGGGCCCAGGCGCGACACTGAATACACCAGTGACGTAACCAGCCCACCCCAACCAACCCGCATCTCTGAGCTGTGACGTCTGAAGAGCTTTCGGCTGATACTACGGTGTAGAGGGCCCCATTAAACCATTATCCCACGGGGTGGCAGTGCGAAATGGGCACGACGACCCACTCACATCAAATACCCAGTTCCGTTAGGCGTAATTAGTATCGCGCGGGTGCTCTTGGAACCGACCCGTCTTTAATGATATGCGCTCGCGGGCACCCTTGGGGCCAGCCCGACTTTACATTTCCCCGCGGGTACCTCTCGAGGTGGACCCGCCTGTAACAAAGGTCAAAGTAACCGTGTGTCCAAGTAACGAGGAGAAATCTGAGGAATCACCCTCGATGGATTTCCACTCGAGGAGTTGCGCGACGGTAGCCAAACGGAGGTGATGAAAGAGGAATCACCCTCGGTAACACACATCCGGGAAGCTATTCTACAGAGGTACCATCGAAAGTGAGCTAAGAGGTATCACCCTCGGCACTCGATGCCAGCTCTGCAGTGTCGAGCAATTTAGGGGGTGTGCGGTGATGTGCTGCTCTCAGCCCGTCGAACATTCGATCGGGGCGCAGATGCTAAAGCGGAGAAACTACAGCAAGGGAGAGGGGCCACAGATGGTTTTCCATCCAACCAATACTAAGCAGTTTGGATAATAAGGCATGTATCAACAACAGTTACAAGGACAGGCTATGCATCAGATTAGGATAAATCAAAATGCAGCAATTTCTAATGCAAGCAGGAGGGAGAAGGAATGGATGATATAGGCATGCATCAAGGGGGTTTGCTTGCCTGGAAGCTCTGCTGAGAGAGGCTGATCGTCAGACGGCTGCTCGTCGGGGGTGTAGTCGAACTCTGTTGGGACGGCGTCGGTCTCGGCGTCTATCGAGAGAGAAGGAGGGGGAAGAAACAATAAGTTTCACGGCAAAATGCAATCACTATGCATGACAAGCCTAAAATGATATGCAGATGTGTTTATTGCCTAACTAAATGATTTAGTTAATTTAGGAATTTATCTGGATTTATCTAATTAAAGTTGTGCACTATTCATTTATCGAAAACAGTCAAAATGTTCCATGTTCAGCTAGCTAGAAGTGTTTGACAGATGTTTTGATTACATATTTAGAATCTTCATATTTTTCTGATCATTTTGCATATATAAATTATTTTCATCTGACTTACGGTTTAAAAGATATGATTTTCTAATGTTTTATTAATTTTCTAGAATTATTTTAAATATTTAATTCAACATTATCCGAAACAGTGTGGGGATGACGTCAGCATGACGCAATGCTGACGTCAGCGGTCAACAGAGACGCTGACCAGTCAATCTGACGGGTGGGTCCCACCTGTCATAGACAGTGGGCTAATTAATCTAATTAACAGACTAATTAACCAGGTGGGGTCCATCTATCAGTGAGTCATTAGTGTTAATCTAATTATTTTAATTAACCTATTTACTAATTAAATAACTGACAGGGGGGTGGCCCACCTGTAATAGACACAGGGGCTTGGGGCCCCACATGTCAGTGGCTGAGCCGGCCCAGTCAGCAGCGCTGACCAGGTCAACGGGCCCGCGGCCCCACCGGCCAGTGTCACTGGCAGTGGGCCAGGGCTGGCCACGTCGGACGACGACCGGCGTCTCGCCGGAATCGCGCCGGCGAGCGCGTTCGCGGCGGCGCGACCACGGGAGGTGGCCAGAAAACGTGCATGGGCCACCATTTGCAGCGGGGTTGGGCTCGTTCGAACGGGGACGCGACGGCGGTTCGAACGGTGGTGGTCTCGCGGGCTGAAACGGCCAGAGACGAGCAGCAGGAGCTCATCGGCGGCGAGGTGCTTCGGGCGTGCGACGGGAATGAGGCTGCGGCGGGCAAACGGACGAGGCGAAGCGCTGGGGAGGCTCTACGCGTGCGTGCGAGCAAGATGGGCACAAGCCCGCGACCATTTGGTCGCCGGAGCCACGCCGGCGACGAGGTCAGGCGGCGGTGGTTACGGGCATCTCCAAATGCGGCGGCAACGGCGGCTAAATCGCGCAGGGGAGAGAGGGGAGAGGTGCGGCTGCTCACCGGGGAGGCACACAGGGGCCCAGCGAAGGCTTAGGAGCAGCAGACGCGGCCGGAGACGACGAAGATCGCCGGCGATGCAGAAGGGGAAGAAGGGCACGTGGCCATCGATGCAGGGGCTCCGGGACTCGGGCTTGTGGTCGAGGAGGACGGGGTCGTCGCGGCGGAGCAGATGGATTAGGCGGCGAGGAAATCGGGGCACGGTGGCCGTGCAATCGAGCGACGGCGGCGACGGCGACTTTCGGGTGAGGAGGGGATCGAGAGAGAGAGAGCGTGCGGGGGCGAATGGGGGCTGCTAGGGTTCGGGGGAGGGGACGAGGAGCACGGGGGAGACTTATCGGCGCCGGGGAGGCGGCGGATGGCCGGCACGTGGCGATCGGCGGCGCTGTCGTGCGCGCCAGCCGACAGCGAGGCGAGGAGGACGACAACGCGCTGGCGGGCTGGGCTGGCCCAAGTGCATAGTAGACCATTGCCCCTTTTCTTTTTCTTTTCTATTTCTTTTCTTTTCCACTGTTTTGCAAATTGTTTTAGCAATAAATGAATTTTAATAAATGTGTGACTTGCTCAAATATTACAGTGCATTATTCTCAACCACCAAAAATTGGTTTGGGTAAAACATGATTTCATTTGTAATTCTTATAAAATAAAATGATATTAAATGTTGCTGCTAGCTACTGTTTGAGGTTGATGGAGTCACTTAGGCATATTTAGTAATGTTGTTTTACTGATCATAATTAGTTATGAATTATTTCCTATTTAATGAACATTTTAGTTTCTGGTTTTGAACAACTTTTATTTTCACTTTAGGTTTGAATTGCATGTTTAAATTGGAATTTGAAATGAGATATGATGCAATGATGCTCAAGCATGGTTAATCATAATGACATGGCATTATCAAAGGGGTGATTACTGTAGCTATTACATGGGGGCGTTACACACCACTAAGGGAATCACATCATACATATCATCAAAATATCAAACACATATCAAATTCACATGATTACTTGCAACATGACTTCTCCCGTGACCTCAAGAACAAAGGTAACTACTCACAAATAATAATCATGCTCAAGATCAGAGGGGTATTAAATAGCATAATGGATCTGAACATATAATCTTCCACCAAATAAACCATATAGTAATCAACTACGCAAGGTAATCAACACTACTAGTCACCCACAGGTACCAGTCTGAGGTTCCGGTACAAAGATTGAACACAAGAGATGAACTAGGGTTTGACAGGAGATGGTGTTGTTGAAGCTGTTGATGAAGATTGGCCTCCCAAAGATGAGAGGGGTGTTGGTGATGACTATGGCTTCGATTTTCCCCTCCGGGAGGGAAGTTCCCCCGGCGGAATCGCTCCGCCGGAGGGCAAAAGTGCTCCTGCCCAAGTTTCGCCTCGAGGTGGTGGCGCTTCGTCCCGAAAGTCCTCCTCTGATTTTTTCTAGGTCAAATGTGACTATATACCAGAAGATGGGCTCTGGAGGTGGGCTGAGGTGGCCACGATGCACCAGGGCGCGCCCAGGGGGGTCTGGCGCGCCCTGGTGGGTTGTGCCCACCTGGCTGGCCCCCTCCGGTAGTTTTCTGCTCCAGTATTTTTTATTAAATACAAAAATAATCTCCGTAAAATTTCAGCTTCATTGGAGTTCTGCAGAAAAGGTATCTCTGATGTGCTTTTCTTGGGTCCAGAATTCCAGCTGCCGGGATTCTCCCTCTTTGTGTAAACCTTGCATATTATCAGAGAAAAGGCATTAGAATCAGTCCCTAAAGCATTATTATTCAACAAAACATAGTAAATAACAGTAGGAAATCATGATGCAAAATAGACGTATCAACTCCCCCAAGCTTAGACCTCGCTTGTCGTCAAGTGAAAGTCGATATTGAAAAGCATGTCCACATGGTTTGAGAGAGAGGTGTTGATAAAAACAAAATCCGGACATAGAAGCATCATGCTTATTAATATAACAGCAACAAACTCTAATATAAAATTTATTCAACAAATTTTTATCATATAGCTTCTTATGAACAAGTAAAAATTCATCACAACATAGAAGTATGAAGCATAAACCTTATTGAAAACCAACAAACTATGTTCTCAGTCAACTTTGCAACTACAATTCATCATATTTTTCTGGAAGGGTCTCATGTTGGAGCCTTTTGGCAAGTCCACATACTCAACCATCATTTAGTCTTCTATGATTGCTAACACTCACGGCATAGCCATGAACAAAAAGTTTCGACCAGACACATAGGAAGATAGGGGCTTATAGTTTCGCCTCCCAACATATTCACCTCAAGGGTGATGTCAACAATAATAACTCATGCCCACTCATATCCAACTGGATATATGTGCCTAGACCTTTCCTCACCACATGATGCTTGCAAAAATAAAAAGTAAAAAGGAATAGGGGAGAATACTTTGACTCTTGCATAAAAGTAAATACATGAAAGTAAAAGATTGGCCCTTCGCAGAGGGAAGCAGAGGTTGTCATGCGCTTATTGGTTTGTATGTGTAACAGCCCAAGTGCAATCCTTGCCTTCTTGTAATATTTCATGTGGAACCGTCATGTTGTGCCCTTGTGTTTGAGTAATATAATTTGCTTCATGTCATTTGCATCATGTCATCATATCATCATCAATAATTTGCATCATGCTTCCTCATATGATGAAGTTGTTGTGAGTGGTGTTTTGTAGTGTTTGTGCGATGGTGGCACATGTGTTGTTTAGTGTGAAGAACCTCTCCTCTATTTCCTCAAAAACATTGCCCACATCTCTATTTCCTAATAATGCAACATGTGGTATTTTATTGACTTATTAATTCCCATTAAAAATGTTGAACTTCACCAATATATTCTGTTATGAATTTCAAAATAGCTCTTGTCCTTGTATGAAAATTATTGACTCTCTATTCTTTGTAATTTAGGTTCCAATAATAATTGTTTGTGATTTAAATTGTTTGCTCTAAAAATACCAAAAATATTTTTAATAAATAGAGCATATTTTTGTGAGCTTCACTGTATTTTTATTTCATGCCCCAACATCTCTCTATTTTCTCTGTGTTTTCTTTGATTTCTCGTTTAAAAAAAGGTTTTATCTAGAGAGAGAGAGAGGGGGGAGCCAGCCCACCTGGGCCTTGCCTTCATGTGGCCCAGCCAGCATGCGCAGCGCCCCGTAGGCCCAGCCAGCCTCCCAGCACGCGCACGTTCGTCGTCCCTGTACGACAGCACATCGGCCGGTGCCACGTCAACTTCGGCGTTGATTTGACGGTCGACGGTAGCTTCTAGCCCCTATAAATCATATCTTCGGTGCCCTAGCATCTCCCCGCATCCCATTTCCTCCCTCTCCTCCTCCCGCCGCCGCAGGTAAGTCCCCGCAACGCGCATGCCGTCACCGCGCCCGCGATGCTCCGGCCGAGCGCAAGCTCGCGCTCGGGGTGACTTCTCCACCCCGCCTCGAAGCCTTTGGTGCCACAGGAAACGTGTCCCGGCGTGCCATCTTCTTCCCCGACGTCTGAGGGAGCGCCAAGTCCGTAGATCGACGCTGCCACGATCTCCTTCGTCCTCTGCTCTCGGATCAGGGAGCATCGCCGGGCTCCGTCGACGCCCGCGTCGTCTCCAGCCCGTCTCCAGCCCCTCCTTCCTGTCCTTCAGGCCCTAGGTGAGCCACGCATGCGCCCTACCATTTCCCATCGCCGAACGTTAGCTGTACGCCATTCCGTGCCCATGCCATCGTCGCGCTCCCGTCGCTCCAGCGAAAGCCGTGTTTTTTTGTGCTTGTGGTTTCGGTAGTTGCAGTGGTTGTGTGCGTAGCCGAACCCGCGTAGCCGCCTGACCCCCCGCAGAGCTCGCCCGCCAGCTCCGCAACGTCGTGCGCCTCGCCGCGCGCGCGACCGAGCCGAGCTTCGGCTCAAGCTTGAGCCCCTTGCTTCCTTCCGCCTCATCTCCAGGTAGGTGTGGGGATGGATTCCCTGCTGGAATCCGCAGCCCCGCCGACGACTCCCAGGCCCCGCCATCACCGGAGTGCTCGCCGGCAACACCGTCACTTCCCGGTCGTGGGGAAGAAGGAGCTCCAGCCCCGGGGGTCTGTTCAAAGGAGCAGGGACCCCCCCCTTCCAGTAAGCATCGAGGCCGTAGCCTAGTGGTAGAACGCTAGCGGTTCGAATCAGGAGGTCTGGGGTTCGATTCCTCCCCAAACCATCCTTTTATTCCCCCCTGTGCATTGCTGTGTGTGTATGACAGTGGGCCCGAGGACCCACTTGTCATACTCTTGGGGGCCTGGTGCCTATGACCAGTGGACCCCCTTGTTGTTTTTTTCCTCTCTGTTTTAATTACTGTTGAGACTTATTTCCTTTTTAGGAAATAATCCAGATCTATTTTTATTCCTAATCTGTCAATGTTCCTAGGACATGCCAAATCTGGCATATGAGTGACTATAAGTGAATTGTTGTTTCTGTGATTGCAATTTTGTGAGTTTTACCAACAGGGATATAGGCTTGTGATATATGGATTTGGGGTAGAAAAATTTAGTTATTCCAATGCTGATGGTGGTTTTGTCATTTGAGCTAGTTTGTGAAAATTTTTATTCTGGGATATTGTCTCATTTTATCTTTTCACATGAATTAATTCTTGCACTCCATGAAAACCTTGTCAACATGAAATATGCTCATTTGTGTATGTGCTAGCCCCTGGTATTTTTGCATGACACGATAGATCATCGTATGGGTGGCATTCTTGATGTCAACATGTCACCAAAATTATGTTTTCACATGCCCAAATATTTCTAAGTGTTGAAATCTGTTATTTTATTGCCATGTTGTCTAGATGATTCCCATGTATATGTTTCTCCTTTGGAGTTGGCACAATTGCATGAATTGTTGTGCTTGTCATCCTCTGTAGATGTGTGCCAAGATCTTGTGGATTAGACCATTGCATCTTATATGAAACCTGCTGTCAACATGCTATTCTGTTAACAAGTGCCATGTTTGCCCCTTGTTAAATTTTACTAAGTCTGAGAATCTGCTATTTTCAATATGTCATCTTGTGAGGATGGTAGCCATTGATACATGCATATTTTGATGTTGCCATAAAGTAATAAATTGAAGTACATGTTGCCCTCTACAACCCTGTTAATTTCCTTGGTATGAAAGTTCCTATAGCATATATAAAAGTTGCTGTCAAGTTGCTATCATGTTAACTCAGATTCTGTAAAACTGGAATTTTCACTAAGTCCCTAAAACTGATTCAACATGCCATCTTGTGAGCTTCATTGCCATTGATCCATGCTTCCTTTCATGTTGCTGTAGATATATGTATTGTTGTGCATGCTATATAATCCATGCCCATGCCTTAGTTGTGATTTGAAACTTGCTGTAGCTCTGGATATGTGTGTTACAAGATGACATGTTGCTGTTTGTGGACAGATTGTGTGTTTGAATGCTTTGTGACTTGTGGGAGCTATACTCCATTGTTTTGCTTGATCGTTCGCTCTATTCTTGCGAGATTTTCATTTCCTAACTAGTGGCATCCTTGGGATACCAAGGAATAGCTCATGGCCTCCCTCATCTTGTGATTTCTCTCCGTTAACGTTCGTACATTGCCGTGAGTGTACCGTGAGCTACGTTACTCCGTTTGCAACATTCTACATATGCATTTGCATCGATTTTGCATGAAGCATTCATATTTTCCATGATCATGCATGTTCAAATAACCATACTTGAGGTTCTTTCCAGAATACTAAAGAACTTAATAATTGCATGAGAAACATGACTAGCATAGGGTTGCCATGTTAAATACTTCAACTTGGTCATGCATCATCCTGATTGTGCATTGCACTTTGTTTGTATGTTTATTTGGTGATGTTTCTATTTGGGTAGATGCGTGTGTTGAGCTTGAGTATGAGGATCCCGGAGAGTACAACTACGAGGACCCAGCTCTTTGTTCCTCTGAAGACCCAATAGGCAAGATGATCATACCCGGATCCCGACACTATTTTTGCTATGCTAGATGTCTTGCTTCTACCGTTATGTTTCATTACCTACCACTTAAACTGTCAGCCCTCTTAAATTGCCATGAAAGCCTCTAATCCCTCCACTTCCTAGCAAAACATTGATTGGCTACGTTACCGCTGCTCAGCTCTTCTCTTATAGCGTTGCTAGTTACAGGTGCAAGCTTTTCCATGTGTCAACATGGATATCTAGAGATATCATATTATTTATTGTTATTTAATTAATGCACATATATATCTGGCAACGGTGGAAGGCTTGGCCTTTTGCCCGGTGTTTTGTTCCGCTTTTGCTGCACTAGTTCCGAGTACCGGTGTTATGTTCCATATTTTGCACTCCTAACATGCTCGGGTTTGTTATGGGGACCCCCTTGATCATTCGTTTTAGATTAAAGCTTGTCTGGCAAGACCCAACTTTGGTACTACATTTGCTAAACAACTTAATAAAAATGCATAGGGCTTAGCTACCCCGTGGATAATTAATCAACAACCCGGGCTAGTGCTTCTCATGACTGTTGGTCCAAACTGGGCGATGCCCGGTGCCCCCTGGTCCTCCAGGGTTTCAGCCAACCCGATGTCTTGCCCATCTGGTAGTGCCCTGAGAAAGAGATACGCACGACTCCTATTGGGATCTGGCTTGCCGGGCGGTCTTGTTGGACTTGTTTTACCTTCCTCGAATGTCTTGCGCGAGGAATTCCGAGAATACTTCGGGCTATCCCGAGGTTGAGGTTTTCCAACAGAATTGCCTAGGAAATCACGGGATTTATGGTTGAGGTTATTCCCGCGGCATGTGGTTAGTTTGTGATGGATGAGTTGGAGCACCCCTGCAGGGTTAAATCTTTCGGAAAGTCGTGCTCGCGGTTACGTGGCAACTTAGAAATTTGTTTAACACCCGGTAATAGTTAACTTGAAGTAAACTCAAATAAAATGCACCAACTGTGTGCGTATCCGTGACTGTCTCTGCTCCTGAACATGAACCGAGAGAGAACACGGTGCGGTTATGTTTGACGTAAGTAGGTGTTCAGGACCGCTTAGTGATCATGCTAGTTCACGACCGTCATGCGTGGGCCACCATATTTATAGTCATGTTCTCGTAAGTTAGCCACCAAATACATGCTTAGTGCTTGCTGCAGCCTCACCACTTAACCAATTCCTCACCTATTGGCTTACATAGTTTCGGTACCCGGGTTATGAGATTGCTGAGTCCCTGTGGCTCACAGATTACAACAATACATGTACAGGTGTTGACGAGTACGTGCCAGATGACTTGTCACAGCTCCAGTGGGAGTATGATGAAGAACATAGGCGTATGTATGTTATGTATCCATATGAGTAGGGAGCTTAGTGGTGGTGATTCTGGGATAGCAAGACAGTTTATCATTGCTTCTTTTATCGTTTGATTTCGTCCGTAGTCGGACCCGGCCTGTCTTCTGGATGATGTATGAATAATTTGTGTGGACTTGTAAGATAGCTTGTGGCGAGTGTAAGCCAACTCATATACTCATCTCTTCCTACATGTATGCAATGTTTACTGTACTTGCAAAATGACTAGATGCGCTTCTGTCCCCGTCGAGGCCCTCGTGCCTTAATAGGGATAGTACCGCATCTTGGGCGTTACAGTATACCCAATCCCTTAATGTAAAAGAACGTCACGCTATATTGCCCCCTCTGATAGCAACCTTTATTATGCAGTTTGTCACTTTTATTACTTTGCCATCAAATGTTCGTATAGCGCTCAATTTTCTCTTACTCAAATTGATCAAACACTTTTAGAAGCAATTTTTATTGCCTTATTGCATCGATGACAACTTACTTGAAGGATCTTTCTCGATCCATAGTTAGGTATGGTGGACACTCAAAGAATGAATTTGGGTTTGGGTTTTTGGATGCACAAGTAGTATTTCTACTTAGTGCGGAATTTTTGGCTAGCAAAGATATTGAGCAAGCACCACATGTTGAAGGATCTATGACAATATAACTTCTATGTGGATATGAACAAGCATAAATCATTATGTTGTCTTCCTTGTCCAACGTCAACAATTTTGACATATAATATTTGATGGGGGCTCACAATCACAAAAGATGTCCAAGATAGTGTATTTGCATGTGAATCTTCTCTTCCCTTATTAATTCTTTCATGAATTGCATCATTGACCAATGCTATGTTTGTCAATCTCCAATAAATTTTACTACTTATACTTTTCCTTATGTGATGTCATTACTCACCATAAGATTAGCATATGATTCTTTTCATTTGTTTTTCTTTTTCTTTATTTTGATTGCAACAAGAAAGTAGAGAGGCAAAAACTCAAACTAAACTTTATTATATAACTCTCACCCGATTACATAGATAGATAGGCCACGAAATTAACTCACGAAAATAGATCATGCTAAACTTTTATTCAACTAAAGCAAAGGGAAACTAAAGATCGAACTAAATAGGTAAAGGTGAATAAAAGTGGTGGTGATACGATACCGGGGCACCTCCCCCAAGCTTGGCTCAAGCCAAGGGGAGTGCCCATACCCGTGTACTCAAGTCTTCTTTGGTGGTGGTGATGAAGAAGGTGGTGGTGATGATGTAGTAGGCTTGTCCTCCAGCTTCCAGGGCAAGGTCTCCCCATCAAAGGTTGCCGCGAGAGTCCCCAGAGTCCTGCAACTGGCAGCTAAACTCATACCTTTAAATCTTGCTTCATATTTGAAGACTTGGTTTTGAAGATCATAAACTTGGCTCTGCAGAAAATTAATTTGCTCGTTGAGGGTGGAGATGATGTCCTTCACAGACCGGCCATCCACCATCTGATTACGGGTGAATTCCGTAATCATGGAGTGATTGGCACTAAGTCCGCGCTCAACCATCTTCTGGCACTTGAAGATTTCCTGTTCCATCACCTCGAGCCTAGCCTCCATGCTTCCGATCTTCTTGGGTCCCTGAACATCGCGGATGTGGAGCACCCCCTCACACATCTCAATGGCTTGAGGGCACTTCGTCACCTCCGGCAAGTACGGGTTGATGGCCTTCTCGAAGAACTTGTCCTTGGAGGAGCTTGGTGGAGCCATCGAGATCTAGATCTGACGAGGAAACAACAAGAAACAAGAACAGAGGATTTTTCTGCGATGCGGTCGTCAAAACAGTCGGGGGTATATATAGAGAATTTTTATTCTTGGGAAACAAGCATATGGAAGGAAAATGGAATCGGGAAGGCGTCCGAGGTGGGCACAACCCCCCAGGGCGCGCCCAGGGGTGCCTGATGCGCCCTGGTGTATCGTGCTAACCTCGATCACCTTCCGGTTTATTTTTTTATTTCCAAAATTTTCTAATATTCCAAAACTGACAAAAAATATTTTTGCGGATTTTTCGGAGTCCATTTACTTACCGTATCACGTACCTCCTATTTTTTTCAGAATTCTGGAGTGTTCCGGAAGGTTTCTTTTATGTGTTCCTCCGGTGTCATGGTTTGGATAACATTGCTTTCAACGTTAATAGGCGTACCAGAGATATAATACTTAATTCTTTGTCCATTGACCACCTTTGGGTTAGTACCTTTGGCGTTATTAATCTTGATAGCTCCAGAACGATAAACCTCTTCGATAATATAAGGTCCTTCCCATTTGGAGAGAAGCTTACCTGCAAAAAAACTTAAACGAGCGTTGAACAAAAGAACATAGTCTCCTATTTTGAATTCCCGCTTTTGGTTTCTTTTGTCATGCCATCTGTTTACTTTTTCTTTGAATAGTTTGGCATTTTCAAAGGCTTGGGTTCTCCATTCATCTAATGAGCTAATATCAAATAGCCTCTTCTCACCGGCAAGTTTGAAATCATAGTTGAGTTCTTTAATTGCCAATATGCTTTATGTTCTAATTCTAGAGGAAAATGACAAGCTTTTCCATATACCATTTCGTATGGAGACATACCCATAGGATTTTTATAAGTTGTTCTATAGGCCCAAAGTGCATCATCTAATTTCTTAGACCAATTCTTACAAGACCTATTGACAGTTCTTTATAATATTAATTTTATTTCTCTATTGCTAAGTTCTTCTTGACCACTAGATTGAGGATGATAGGGTGATGCAATTCTATGGTTAACATCATATTTAGCAAGCATCTTATGGAAAGCACCATGGATAAAGTGTGAACCACCATCAGTCCTTAAATATCTAGGGACTCCAAACCTCGGAAAGATAACCTCTTTAAGCATTTTAATGGAGGTGTGGTGATCAGCACTACTAGTTGGAATAGCTTCTACTCACTTAGTGACATAATCAACAGTAACCAGAATATGAGTGTACCCGTTGGAGGAAGGAAAAGGCCCCATATAATCAAAACCCCAAACGTCAAATGGTTCAACAACAAGTGAATAATTCATAGGCATTTCCTGATGCTTACCGATATTACCAATCCTTTGACATTCATCACAAGATAAGACAAACTTACGGGCATCCTTGAAGAGAGTAGGACAATAAAAACGAGATCGCAATGCCTTGTGAGCAGTTCTATCTCCCGCATGATGTCCTCCATAAGCTTCGGAATGACACTTCCGTAGGATTCGTTCCTGTCCATGCTCAGGTACACAACATCTAATAATACCATCTACTCCTTCTTTATAAAGATGTGGGTTATCCCAAAAGTAATGTCTCAAGTCATAGAATTTTTTTTCTCTTTTGTTGGTATGTGAAGCTAGGTGGTATATATTTAGCGACAATGTAGTTAGCATAATCAGCGTACCAAGGTGTGTTTTGAGAAACATTTATTGCAGCTAACTGTTCATCAGGGAAACTATCATCAATAGGTAGTGGGTCATCAAGAATATTTTCTAACCTAGACAAGTTATCAGCTATGGGGTTCTCAGCTCCCTTCCTATCAACAATGTGTAAGTCAAATTCTTGAAGCAAGAGAACCCACCTAATGAGTCTAGGTTTAGCATCTTTCTTTTCCATAAGGTATTTTATAGCAGCATGATCAGTGTGAACAATAACTTAGGAATCAACAATATAGGATCTAAATTTATCACAAGCAAACACAACTGCTAAAAATTCCTTTTCAGTGGTGACATAATTTCGTTGGGCACTGTCTAGAGTTTTGCTGGCATAATGGATAACATTC
Source organism: Elymus sibiricus (assembly GCA_039707655.1). Lineage (NCBI taxonomy): Eukaryota > Viridiplantae > Streptophyta > Magnoliopsida > Poales > Poaceae > Elymus > Elymus sibiricus. Next base: position 208,939,620 of record CM077665.1, on the reverse strand, counting down.
AATTTCTTATCAACTCTTTGTCCTAGAACAGCACCAACAGCATAATCACTAGCATCACACATAATTTCAAAAGGCAAGTTCTAGTCAGGTGGTTGTACGATAGGTGCAGAGGTTAAGGCTTTCTTGAGTGTTTCAAAGGCTTCCACACAATCATCATCAAAAACAAAAGGAATATCCTTTTGCAAAAGATTAGTAAGAGGTCTAGAAATATTAGAGAAGTCTTTAATGAACCTCCTATAAAAACCAGCATGACCAAGGAAAGTTTGAATACCTTTAATATCTTTAGGACATGGCATTTTCTCAATTGCATCAACTTTAGCTTTATCCACCTCAATACCTCGTTCAGATATTTTATGCCCCAAGACAATGCCTTCATTAACCATAAAGTGTCACTTCTCCCAATTCAAGATGAGATTAGTTTGTTCACATCTCTGCAGAACTCGATCAAGGTTGCTTAAGCAATCATCAAAAGAACTTCCGTAAACGGAAAAATCATCCATGAAAACCTCCACAATCTTTTCACAAAAATCAGAGAATATAGCAGTCATACATCTTTGAAAGGTAGCAGGTGCATTGCATAAACCAAAAGGCATACGTCTATAAGCATAGGTTCCAAAAGGGCAAGTAAAGGTAGTTTTCTCTTGATCGGATTGTGACACATGTATTTGAGAGAAACCAGAATATCCATCTAGGAAACAAAAGTGTGTGTGCTTAGATAGTCTTTCTAGCATTTGATCAATGAAAGGCAGAGGGTAATGATCTTTCCTAGTAGCTTTATTTAATTTTCTAAAATCAATTACCATTCTATAGCTAGTGACAATTCTTTGTGGAATGAGTTCATTCTTATCATTGGGAACAACGGTAATACCTCCTTTCTTAGGGACACAATGAACGGGACTTACCCATCTACTATCAGCTATGGGATAGATTATACCTGCTTCCAAAAGCTTTAATATTTCCGTTCTTACCACTTCCTTCATCTTAGGATTCAAACGCCATTGGTGATCAACAACGAGTTTAGCATCAGGTTCCATATTAATCTTGTGCTGACATAGAGTGGGACTAATGCCCTTAAGATCCTCAAGAGTATATCCAATAGGAGCCCGGTGCTTCCTTAGGACTTTTAATAATCTTTATTCTTCATGTTCTGAAAGTTTAGCAATAATAATATGATATATCTTTTTCTCGTAAAGATAAGCATACTTCAAAGTGTCAGGCAATTGTTTCAATTCAAACACATGATCACCATTAGGTGGAGGAGGACCTCCAAGAGTTTCAATAGGCAAATTGTGTTTCAAGAGAGGTTGTTGTTCAAAGAAAATTTGATCTATTTTGTTTCTTTCACGCAAGCGCATATCATTTTCATGGTCAAGCAAATATATTTTTTGACTATAAACAGTAGGGTAAAACCCAACTGCATTTTTTATAAAATAATCAGATAAGCTACAAAATTGTCTGCAGGCTTGAGATAAGCCCTGAAAAAGGAAAAGAAAGCAAAAACAAGAACTAAAAACTATAGAAGAGAAAACAAAAAACAAGGGAAAAGAAGGAAAAAAGATAAATAAAGAGAAAGGAAAAAAACTAGTCTACTCCTAAAGAATCTGTTACAATAAGTTTTCCAACCAAGCAACAAATAGGTGTGCATGCTTTCTTTTCATCCTATATTGTAGTAACTTGAGCTCTTCCAGGAAGATGAATTTCCAGCCTCGGAAAGAAGGAGTTATGTTCTCAAAAATTTTATTGTTTCTTGAAATCCAGATGGCCCATGACCCAAGTATGATAATTTCCATAAAGAAAGGGTAGTTGAGTTTGTCCTTTAGGTCTTGATATGCTTCTAGCACTGAAAGGTTATGTGTTCTTGTGGGGCAAATGAAATCCCAGCATTGAGTGGCAAAAGGACATCCCCAGAAGAGGTGATGTAATGTTTCTTCCTGTTGACAATCTCTCACTGCACAGTTGTATGCCTCAAGCTGAAAACTTTTCCTTCTTAACAGATTTCTAGTATTAACTCTATCATGTAGCAGCATCCACAAGAAAACTTTATGCTTGGGTTGACAAGAGCTATTCCAGATCCAATTGAAATGTGGTGGAGTTTGTTTGTGTCCAATTAATACCTTGTAGGCTTTTATGGAGGAGTAGAATTCATTTCCCCATATGTAACTCCATGTGTCCACAGCATCTAGATATTCAGATTGCCTTAAAGTGATACAAATGTTTTCCAGTTCCAAAAATTCTTCATAGGCTTGTGTGGTCAATGGTAGGTAGAAAAGGTCTTGGAGATATTCTGAGTTGATGACTTGTTGAACATTTAAACTTGTGTTCTTGGCAAAAGAGTGAAGATGGTGAAATTTGTGCTTCAAAACAGACTGGTGCCACATATCATCCCAGAACAGTGCACTTTTACCATGTCCAACATTGCATCTGGCAATTGCCTTGAAATGATCCAGGAGTGCCAAGTTTGATTTCCACCAAAAGGAGCCCACTTTATTATCTCCTGGGAGTTGCCCATTACTATAGTATGATTCCCAAATTAGATTCACCCATGGAATGTCAAGTCTATTGAAAAATTTATGTAGATTTTTCATGAGCAGAGTCTTGTTTTGTAAATAAATATCCATGACTCCCAGGCCTCCTTGATTTTTTGGTCTGCAAACTGTGTGCCATGCCACCAAAGCTGGTCTGTGGTCTTCCAAATCTGGGTTCTCCAGAGGCAATGCCTCAAATATTTGTTGATCTGTTTCTTGATAGTGATAGGTATGTCCAAACAGCACATGAAGAATATTGCAAGTGATGCCAATACTGACTTGACCAAAAGTAGTCTACCAGCCTGTGTCATAAAGGTAGAAAGACCAGCCAATCTTTTAGCAACCCTATTGACTAGGGGCATACATTGTTCCACAGTTGGTTTATAGATTCCCACAGGTAATCCCAGGTATGTAAAAGCGATTTTCCCTCTAGCACATTGCAGGGTATTGGTAAATATGCTTATTCTGTCTTCTGCAATGTTAATTGGTACCATGATTGATTTTCCATAATTGACTTTGAGCCCAGTAGCTGATGCAAATGTATTTAATAAAGCTTTGAGACATATCAATTGCCTGGCATTAGCTTGCATAAGGACCAGTGTGTCATCAGCATATTGCACTATTGGAAAAGTTGGGCAAGATTTTACTTCCAGAGGTGGGGTAATTAAATTCAGTCTCATGGCCTTATTGAGTATTGATTGCAATAAATCAGCTGCCAAGACAAAAATTAATGGAGACAATGGGTCACCCTGTCTAACTCCCCTTCTGCAGTAGAATTTTTTCCCAGGAACTCCATTCAACATTACAGCAGAAGATGCAGATGTGAAGAGTAATTGCATCCATGACATCCATTTTTCTCCAAAACCCTTTGTTCTGAGAATATCAATAATAGCCTGGTGCTCAATAGTATCAAAAGCTTTCTCAAAGTCCAGTTTAATCACTAAAATCTCTTCTTTGGATTTGTGGCAATGGTGTATGTATTCAAATGCCCAGCCAAGACAATCTTGTATCACTCTATCTTTGAGAAACCCATATTGATTAATATGAACCATCCTGAGATTGGTCTGAAGTCATTAGGGGAAACTGGAACTTCCTTCTTTGGTATCAAGGTAATGAAAGAGGTATTGATGCTCTCTAGATTTACATTACCACTATGAAAGGCCATGATAAGTTCAGTGATGTCCACTTTAATGATGTCCCAACAAGCTTTGATGCATCCATTATTAAAACCATCGGGACCTGGAGATTTATCTGTGGGAAGCTGTTTAACTACTGCATCAATTTCATCCTGAGTAAAAGGTTTTTCAAGGTCCTGGAAAACCTCAGGTTCCACATTATGATCCTGCAAATCATGTAAATCAAAGTGCATTGTGTGGCTAGTGGATTGGCCTAATCTTTTCCTGAATGCTTCCCAAAGTATAGCTGCCTTGCCCTCATGATCAGTAAGTTCCACTTGGTCCTCATTCAGTAACATGGCAATTTTGTTGTGTCTATGATTAATTGAGGCTTTAGTGTGGAAGAACTTTGTATTTTCATCTCCAAACTTGACTCCTTTTATTCTTCCTCTCTGCTTCTAATATATCTTTTGATTTTGAAGCACTGTCAGCAAGAGTTCTTTTAACATGGATCTGCAATTACCTTCAAATAAAGATAGATTTCTGTATTCCTCAATCAAATCCCAAAGGAAAATGCAGGCATTTAAATCTTCAATCTTTTTCTTGAGACATGACAGGTCCTTGGCCCATAATTTCAAAGCCCCTCAGATTTTTAAACTTAGCATTAACTTTCTTGGCAGGATCAGTGAAGCCCATAGGAATATTCCAAGCTGTTTGAACTACCTCTTTGAATGTACCGTGTTTTAACCAGTAGTTCTCAAACCTGAAAACCTTTGACTTGGGAATTTGTGTTCCAATTTTAATCACACAAGGGATATGATCAGAAATAGGTTTTGCTAGAGGAAGAGCTGTGGTATTAGGGTAGGTAGTCAACCAAGCTGCAGATGTGAAGAACCAGTCAAGTTTCTCAAGTAATGGGTTGTCCTGCATATTGCTCCAACTGTATTGCCTTCCTTTCAGGGGTAATTCTACCAGCCCTAAGTTGCTAATAGCCTCATTGAACAACAACATTTGATTAACATCCCCTCCAGGTTTATTTCTGTTTTCAGGAGATCTGATGAAGTTGAAATCACCCATGATGATCCAGTCTACTTCATTTGGCATTTGAACATTACTAAACCACTCAATAAATTCACTCTTCTCTTCAGCATTGCAAGGGCCATAAATATTTGTCAGAATCCAAGATGTGGCAGAAGTGTTGCAAGTGAATTGTAAAGAGATAGAAAACTTGTTTTGGAAAATCATTTCTCCAGAAAAGAGAGCTCCATTCCAAGCAGTAAGGATGCCTCCAGAAGCCCCAATGGAAGGTAAGTATTCAAATTTATTGAATCTTTGTGGACAGAATTGGTTGATGTAGGCTAGATCAAAATTTTCTCTCTTAGTTTCCTGTATGCAGAGAATACCAGCAGCACTTTCTTCCACTTTTTGCCTAATGGCCAACCATTTTTCTGGAGCATTCAACCCTCTAATATTCCAGTTCAGAATGTTCCATGATCTTTTATTGTTCATTAAAACCACTATTTTGCTTTATTTGAGATACCAAGGACTATCCCTTGATATAAAACCCTGATTGAGCAATTTTTGAGTAACCAATGCTATCTTTGAGAAGGTTTTTATGGCATAAATTCATCCCAACAGAATCTATAATGCAGGATCTAGCTCTGAGTATATTAATTGGAGGAGACAACTGAATATCCATATTAACCATAGTAGTGAAAGTTTTCTCATTCCAATACCATATCCATGTCTTTTGAACAAAGAACAAAAGGATTTCATACAAAAGGTGCCAAACAGTGCCATATGCAGTCATATTACAAGTACTGAAGTTGATAAACCCAGCATACATAAGGAAACTATCTCCCCAGCTAAGCAACTGAAACCACCATCCCCTGTGTTGGCTTTTATGAGGAAGTCTGATCATTACACATGCTTGGGGTTTTGTGCAGCTCCTGTGGCTTTGGACACCTTGGCCACATCATCCTGTCCATTTTTCTTGGATCTTTTGGACAGCTTCTCCTGAAGTTCTTCGTCAGCCACCTTGCAAAAAGAAGATATAAGATTTTTAACCACTCTGTTATGAATGATTGGTGGTATGGCATTACATGGCAGGCAAGATTTAGTATCACATGATTTTCTCCTATAACCATTGTTATCTTTCTTAATTCTACCACTTCTCCTTACCTCAGTCTCCACCAAAGGCTCTTTGTCTCTTCTTTTCTTTGAGACAGCTTCTCCTAAAGGCAGTATAATCACCTTGTTAGGAGAAACTTGCTTTAAGGGGCTTCTAGTCCCACTGGAAGAATGAGCAGCTGGACTAATTCCCTCATTTTCCTTGCCCTGCCCTTGCATAATCTCCTTGCAGCAGGGTGCCTGGGTAGTAGAGCAACCATCAGGAATGTGGAACAAGATAGTTTCTTCAGGGGAACAATTTGCGGTCAACAGATTCCACAACTCAGATTTCAATAAATGCATGGTCCATCCAAACTTATCAGGAGTCAATAGTAAGTGGATAATGAATTTAAACCAACTTACTGGTATCTCAATCTTAAATGAATTTGTAGCCTCTTGAGTAGCTGGAGCAAAATGTTGAATCCAGAGTTCCATTTCTTCTTCAGAAATTAAATGAGAACCATCAATAATATCCACTGCATGAGATTCAGCAATGCTCTGAAAGTCAAATGAAGGTAAAGGGCTAGAGAGCAGAGGAGGTGCTTCACTACCTATCTTGGTAGCCTCTGAAGATCCAGCCTGTAAAGCAGTATCAGAGTGATCATTCTGTCTTCCTGAAGACATTGTCCTGCCTGTTGCTGGCTGACTACTGACAGTCTCCTCAGTGGTGGCCTTCTCACTGGACTCTTTTATATTCTCCACTGAAACATTGTTATTGATTGCAGCATTTTCACTGTCAGCTGCCTCCTCAATAAGATTCACTTGTGCTGAAGGACTCCCTGCCTTGTCAGTCTCAGCATCCTTGGGAATGACATCTGAATAAGGAAGTTGTTGGGTCATGGTTTGCACTGTCAAAGGTAATGGTACAACAGCCACTGGCTGTTCAACAATGATCTGAGCATCTGCAGCTGCAGTTTGAGGCTCCTCCTCTTCATCAATTGCTTGATAAGCCAATGTTCTAACAGATCAGTGGGAGGCACAACAATAGAAGCAAGACAAATTATTTCATCCTTACTAGATAACGCTTTATCACGGGGTTGTCTACGAAACTTGGAAAAATTAAACTCATGAGACACATTACCAAAACTAACACCGATAGTTTATTTTTCACAATCTATCTTAGCATTGACGGTGCTCAAGAAAGGTCTACCAAAGATAATGGGACAAAAGTCATCTTGTGGGGAACCAAGGACTAGAAAATTAGTAGGGTATTTTACTTTCCCACACAAGACTTCAACATCTCTAACAATCCCAAATGGTGTGATAGTGTCTCTATTAGCAAGTTTAATAGTAACATCAATGTCTTCCATTTCAGTAGGTGATATTTCATCAATAATTTCTTGGTATAGAGTAAAAGGGATAGCACTCACACTAGCACCCAAATCACATAAACCATGATAGCAATGATCTCCTATTTTGACCGAGACAACAGGCATGCCTTCTATGGGTCTATGTTTATCTTTTTCATCGGGTTTAGCAATTCTAGCAGCTTCATCACAGAAGTAGATAACATGCCCATCAACACTAGGTTCTACTTTAATTTGTTCAGGGGGTTTAGGTGATCTTATATTACTCTTACGAACCACAGTTGATACCTTAGCATGTTCCTTTATCCTAACAGGGAAAGGTGGTTTTTCAATATAAGCGGTAGGCACAACTGGATCAACATTGTAAAAGATGGTTTCTTCTTTAGCTATGACCAGTTCTTTAATTTCTTCTTTAATAGGGGGATGATATTTAAACCACTTCTCCTTAGGGAGGTCAGCGTGAGTAGCCAATGCTTCACAGAAAGAGGCTACTATCTCAGAGTCAAGTCCATATTTTCTGCTAAACTTATGAAAAGTATCAGTATTTATAAAAGATTTAACACAATCAAATTCAAGCTTTATACCTGACTCTTTACCTTCATCGAGTTCCCAATCTTCAGAGTTGTGTTTAATTCTTTCTAAGAGACCCCACTTAGATTCAATAGTCTTCTTCATATAAAAACCAGCACAAGAAGTATCGAGCATGGATTGATCATTATGAGAAAGCCGAGCATAAGAATTCTGAATGATAACTTCTCTCGGAATGTCATGATTGGGGCATGAATATAACATTGACTTAAGCCTCCCCCAAGGTAGAGCGATTCTTTCTCCTTCATGAGGCCAAAAATTATATATATAATTCCAATCACGATGAACTAGATGCATGAGATAAAACTTTTGATGGAATTCCAATTGCAAACGATTCCAGTTCCACGATCCAAGATCATCACATAGCCTATACCATGTCAATGCTTTTCCCTTCAAACATAAAGGGAAAACCTTCTTCTTAACTTCATCTCCAGGTAAACCGGCAAGTTTAAATAATCCACAAATTTTGTTCACATATAAGAGGTGCATATCAGGATGTTCAGTTCCATCTCCTGCATAAGGTTTAGCAAGCAGTTGTTCTAACATACCCGAAGGAATTTCATAGCCAATATTTTCAGTAGGTGCTGTAGGTTGAGGGGCAACTAATTGTGGTTCCGGTCGAGGTCAATATACCCCGAACAAACCCCTCAAAGGATTGTTTTCCATAGTAGCAAGTAGCAATAAATTTCAGCACATAGTATAAGTTTTTCCTTACCAATTTCCACTTACCAAGAGCGCGTCACTCCCCGGCAACGGCGCCAGAAAAGAGTCTTGATGACCAACAAGTATAGGGGATCAATCATAGTCCTTTCGATAAGTAAGAGTGTCGAACCCAACGAGGAGCAGAAGGAAATGACAAGCGGTTTTCAGCAAGGTAATTTCTGCAAGCACTGAAATTATAGGTAACAGATAGTTTGATACCAAGATAGTTGGTAACAAGCAAGTAACGGTAACGGTAAACGAGGTGCAGCAAGGTAGCCCAATCCTTTTTTGGGAAAGGACATGCCAGAACAATCTCTAGTAATAGGCAAAGTGTTCTTGAGGGTACACGGGAATTTCATCTAGTCACTTTTATCATGTTGGTTTGATTCGTGTTCGCTACTTTGATAATTTGATATGTGGGTGGACCGGTGCTTTGGTGCTATTCTTACTTGAACAACCTCCCACTTATGATTAACCCCCTCAAAAGCATCCGCAACTACGAGTAAAGTATTAAGATAAAATCTAACCATAGCATTAAACGTTTGGATCCAAATCAGCCCCTTACGAAGTAGCGCATAAACTAGGGTTTAAGCTTCTGTAACTCTAGCAACCCATCATCTAATAACTACTCCACAATGCATTCCCTTAGGCCCATGAATGGTGAAGTGTCATGTAGTCGACGTTCACATGACACCACTAAGGGAATCACAACATACATATCATCAAAATATTGAACACTTATCAAATTCACATGATTACTTGCAACATGACTTCTCCCGTGACCTCAAGAACAAAGGTAACTACTCACAAATAATAATCATGCTCAAGATAAGAGGGGTATTAAATAGCATAATGGATCTGAACATATAATCTTCCACCAAATAAACCATATAGTAATCAACTACGCAAGGTAATCAACACTACTAGTCACCCACATGTACCAATCTGAGGTTCCGGTACAAAGATTGAACACAAGAGATGAACTAGGGTTTGAGAGGAGATGGTTCTGTTGAAGATGTTGATGAAGATTGGCCTCCCAAAGATGAGAGGGGTGTTGGTGATGACGATGGCTTCGATTTCCCCCTTCGCGAGGGAAGTTCCCCCTGCGGAATCGCTCCGCCGGAGGGCAAAAGTGCTTCTGCCCAAGTTCCGCCTCAAGGCGGCGGCGCTTCGTCTTGAAAGTCCTCCTCTGATTTTTTTCTTGGTCAAATGTGACTATATACCAGAAGATGGGCTCCGGAGGTGGGCCGAGGTGGCCACGAGACACCAGGGCGCGCCCAGGGGGGTCTGGCGTGCCCTGGTGGGTTGTGCCCACATGGCTGGCTCCCTCCGGTAGTTTTCTGCTCCAGTATTTTGTATTAAATACAAAAATAATCTCCGTAAAATTTCAGCTTCATTGGAATTGTGCAGAATAGGTATCTCTAATGTGCTTTTCTTGGGTCCAGAATTCCAGCTACCGGTATTCTCCCTCTTTGTGTAAACCTTGCATATTATGAGAGAAAAGGCATTAGAATCACTCCCTAAAGCATTATTATTCAACAAAACATAGTAAATAACAGTAGGAAATCATGATGCAAAATGGATGTATCAGTTACCAAAAAGTTCAAAGCTATAGAGCTAAGCGTCCCCTGGGTAGGATCTTCTCGATGAGATGATGAAGCTGCTCCTGTAGCTGTCGATGGAGTCGAGAGAAGAGCATCTGCAAAAACTTCTACTGAAGTCCTCCGAGGTGGTGGAGTCGACACTAGAGGTGCAGGAGGTGCTGATGGAGCTGTGGCAGGTGCTGAAGAGGTAGGCCTGATCTCTGGTGCTGGCACAGTGGGAGTCCTCAACTAAGTCTTGAACTGAGTGCCTGGCTGAAGAACTGGACTCTCCTCCTCATCATCAGTGGTATGAGGGCTAGGCACTGCATCCACTTCCTTCTTTAGCTCGTCCATAGTTTTCGTCAGCCCATCCACCTTGTTGTTTAGTGTGGTAAACCTGTTATCCATGATCCTGACAAGACTATCTTGATTCTTTAGGAGTTGCTTGATATCCGTTTGCATGCCTTGCATAGTGTTGATGATAAGTTCCATTTGCTCACCCTTGGTTCTAGGAACTGGAGCACTAGTGGCTATGTCTGCTTCAGCTGCTGCTCTTCCAAGAGATGAAGTGGGATGATCTGGATCCATCTCCACAACATTATCCTCAAATTCTGGCAAAAGTGGCAAATGAGGACAATCAAGTGCATATACATTCTTTTCCAACTGAGAGTTGATAAGCATCTGAATGTATGGTGCATATCCACATGATCGTTTTTGATCATCAACAGTCCTCTTCACAATCTCTACAATCAAATCCATCACTCTTATCCTGGTGTGGGAGTCTATGTGATGCAACATGTTGATGGAGTACCCCCTTATCATCTTATCATCTCCAGATTTGGGCATCAAGGTATGCCTCAAAATGGTGTTAGTGGTGGGTAGTCCTCCTTGCAGGAAATAGACAGACACAAACTTATGTGAATGCACATGTGAAGCAGGGATTTCCTTGTACATATTTGCCATGGAGTTGTGACTCATCTTGGATTCAGTGTAGACATCCAAATCTCCCGCTTGTACCTGTGGAGCTCCTAAGATGGTAGCCCACTCATCAACAGTTGATTGGTACCTCACTCCTTCAGTCATCCAAATAATCCCGCCATCCGGATAAAAGTGTGCAGTGGAATAGAACTGCATGATCATCTCATCATTCCAAGCTAAAAACTCTCTGCCAACAAAGTTTGCAAGATCAATGCACTTGAAGTTGACTATGACACTGGGAAAGAAATCTTCATTGTCCTTGATGTAATCCCAGTCGACATATCTCATGTCACTAACAGCTAGGCTCTTGTCCAATAGGATAGTCTCATAGAAATCATGTTGTTCCTTGGTATAGAACCTGTCATCCACAACAGTCCTTCCCTAGAGGCATAAGGATCAACAACTCTCCACTTCCTCAGCCCTGAGACTTTCCTCTTCTTCATATCTTCTGCAACTGGGTGATCATCATTATGAATAAGCAAGTGGGGCCTCAGCTTTCTCAAAATAGATATGTCCTCCTCTTCTTCTATCATAGTGGATTTCTTGTTTGTAGTAGCACTTGGAATGTCTCTGGTAGACTTCTTTGACTTGGAGGCTGCAGTAGACTTCTTTGGGGCAGACTTGGTGCTCTTAGCTGGAGTATCCTTGGGCATATCATCAGCCAACAATTTCTTCTTCTTAGCTGGAGGGGCTTTGGCAGCTGGTTCCTCCTCCACATCCTGTTCCTCAGCTTCTGCTGGATCTTCATACATTGAAGTTGCTCTGCCAACAACATGTATTATTCTCTTCCTGATCCTCTTCTTCTCTCATGCCGTCTTAGGCATGGACTTGTTCTTGGTTGGAGATTCAAGAGACAAAGTCGTTTTTCCTGTAGCACTCTCTGGTGCTCTCCTAGCATCAATGCTAGCATATTCCTTTGTGACAATCCTTTTTGCTAAAGTAGCCTCTGCAGTTGTGCTCTTGACAGCTTTCTCTTTCTGCTTCTTGGCTAATTCCTCCTCTGGCACAAAATCAGCATCTTCCTCATCTGAGTTCAACTTCTTCCTTGCCCTGGTGGCAGCCTTGGGTAGGTCAGGAGAACTAGGCACATCATCATAAGAAGATGAACTAGCCTCAAGGTTAGTGTCTGAACTCATGTCCACATCTCTTTCTCTGAAGTTGTTTTGGCTATCGTCAGAACCTGACATGCTAACCCTGTGAATAGAGTATAGAAGAGCAGAGAGGTTGAGCATCACAAAATACTGGTTATTTTCAAAAATTTCAACTTAGAAACTTGGGTTTGATCTACTGCAAAATGTATTTCGGTTGCACCGGGTTGAAATTTTCGGAGTCACCGAGATAGACCACTTGCATTAACAGAGACTTGGGCAGTCTTTTCGGTGTCACCGAAAAGAACTGCTCGGTCTCACCGAAGCAGTTCTCAGAAACCCTAAAAACTAAATCGGTAGAACCGATTTTATCAACTCGGTGTCACCGAGATGCATGTTGCGGGAGGTCAGATCCAAAATTTCTTCATTCTCTAATCTATGGAAGTATTTGGTGGGATAGGAAGCTTTCAATATGTGGAAAGAATACGGAGTAACCCTAATGCACTTGAATTAGACTTTGGAACACAAGAGGGGATCGAAAGCAGACCCTAACTTGGCGATGGTCCGACTACGACGACGATGGCGGTGATGATTTCCGTCGACAGCGAGGATCCCAATGGCGAAGGCACTCGAGAGAGAAAGGAGACGACCAAGGGGTCTGGTGCGGCAGCTTAGGGTTGGAGACTCGAGCGTTTGAAGATGGATTTCAAAACGCCGGGTCCGCCGGGATTAAGTACCCTTTACTGTCGGTGACGCCGATACTAAAATTTCGGTGCCGCCGAGTTCCACTACTGTCTGTTGACAGGGAAACTCGGTGAAGCCGAGATTATGGGATCGGTGCTACCGAGGTGCAAAAACAGATCAACCATGAGCATTCGGTGAAACCAAATTTTTTTGATTGGTTACACCGAGTTGCACTCTAGGGAGGTTTTGGAAGTCAGCCTTGACGAAACGGTACTCCGAGTTCTCCTCACATAGAGGGTTCGAGAAGTGCTTGTTCAAGTTTTGTGATGAAGCAAGAATAGAACTTGAGACAATAAATCATAGATAGCTAGAGAGGGGTCCTAGGCATTCTTGTACATCCAATTGGCAAAAGAAAAACAAGAACCAAATAGCAACAATTGGATGTTGTCGAATGAGAAAAAAATATGCATACCAACATGCTCACACAATAAGATGTCCAATGAAATCATGGCAAATATGCAAAACCACTCTAGCATCCAACAAGCACTTTGGCGATGACGGAGTCATCTATATATGAGTATATTGACTTAGGAGTCAAGTAAGAATACTTGATCATATGTCATACTCATCGTTTAAGCACAAGTGGGGTTACCACTTTTACATAAAGCATTTAATGTTGTCACATTCTTAAGAGATGCTTTAACTCAAGTTTTAGAGTAAAGCTCCCCCTTGATGTGACATCCCCCCTAAGAGGGATAAACTAACCTTGGGTTTTGTCGTAGAAGACTTCATGTAGGTGATGTAGTGGTGGATGCTCAATGTTGATGAAGATCATTTTGAGTTTGGAGCAATCCTCGTCGTTTCCTTACTCTTCTCACCTATATGGGTTAGTCCCACACACAAGAGACAAATACAAGGATATCTATGGACATGGAGTGCAAAGCATATAAGATGATATCCATGGATTCATTAATTACCTTGTCCCTTGCTTACCTTTGAGGGAATGTGTGACTCCTTTAACTGTTGCATAGAGTTGGAGTTGGTTGCAAATAGCCCTTGCCAATAATGAATATGAGTGAATTTCATTGGTGGAGTCACCCCTCAAGAACTTCTCTAGTTCTTCTTCTTGGGGACCCACATCAAGTTGATGGGGATCCTTGGTGTTGATGTAGTATTAGTTGAAGTAGAACTTGGAGTAGCCTTGGGAACCCACTTCACCATGGCTAGGGACTCATCTTCAAGTGTGTCACTGTCATCATGAAGCTTGCCCTTGCCCTTGTGGTCTTGTGGAGGAAGGTCATCTTGAGAGCTTGTTCCCTTGGGAGGAGTAGGTTCATACTTCTCCCTTTGAGGAACAAACTTAGGCTTGGGGTATTGACCTGCTTCCCATTTGACTCCATTGGCGTTGAAGTAGCCAATGCCATGGTTCTTCAGGTATCCTCCATGCTTGCATACAATTTCCTCAAATTTCTTATATCCGGCAAGACTTTTGTAGACACCTTTTTCTATAATACCTTTCAATAGATCATTTTTTTGCTCAAGAGTAACTTGGCTAAGAGAATCATTAGTGGAATCAATAGAACTACTAGAAGTAATATCATTAGATTTATCATTTTTATTGCTACTAGTTGAAGAACCTTTCTTGCCTTCGTTACTAGATTGTTTAGTCTTAACTTCTGGAATAAATGTAGACAAGTGTAGTCATTTGGCTAGATAAGAAGAAGTCTTCTTTCGGAGATCATCATTGATTGCTTTAAGAAACTCATGTTCTTGCTCTAAATTGAGCTTCTCGAAGCGTAGCTTCTCATGAGCTCTTACAAGCTCTCTATGATCTTCTAAAGTAGATTCATGGGCTAACTTAAGAGTTTTTAATTCTTTAGTTAGTCGTTCTATTTCTTTCTTATCATCATCACATGACTTATCTTGACTAGCATGATCATTGTCTAGCTCATTTTTACTAATATCACTAGTTTTATCAAATAGCAAGTCATCATATCCAAGTAATTCATCCTCATCACTATTGAAGTCAATGTATTCGGGGTGTGATACCTTGGGGCCTTTAGCCATGAAGCAACTTCCACTTCCTTCATTTGGTGAATCAAATATGTCATAGGAGTTGGAGGTTACGAGTGCAAGTCCGGCAACACCTTCATCTTGACTATAGTCGGAATCGGAGTGATAGCTTCTCTCGGATTGGTTGTCGGATTCGGAGCCAGAAACCCATTCACCAACATGAGCTTGATGTATTCTTCTTGTGTAGCTCTTGGTGTACTTGTCCTTCTTCTCCGAGTCCCTACTTCTCCTTGAGGGTCTTCGTTCATAATGATCATCTCTACTCCTTCTCTCTCTTTGAGGTGACTCATCTCTTGAGCTCTTTCTTCTAGGTGACTCTTCTCTTCTCTGGTGAGGGGCCGTTCACTCAGTGGAGTAGTGTCCGGGCCTTCCACAGTTGTAGCAATTCTGGTCACGATTAGATGAATGCTTCTCTTCATATCTTGAGTTGGAGTTTCTCTCTTTGCCTCTAATCTTGTAGAACTTGTTGAATTTCTTGACCATGAGGCTTATCTCTTCATTGGTTGCAAGGTTGTCACTTGATGTAGCGGGAGTGTTACTTATAGCTTTGTAAGCACTGCTTGACTTGGTGTGAAGTTCTTCCTTGTCTTTGAGTGACATCTCATGAGCAACAATCCTTCCAATCACTTCCGTAGGCTTGAGATCTTTGTAGTTTGGCACCATTTGGATCAATGTGCACACAGTGTCATACTTTCCATCCAAGGCTCTAAGGATGTTCTTGATGATGAATTTGTCGGTCATTTCTTCGCTTCCTAAGCCGGCCATCTCATTGGTGATGAGAGCAAGCCTAGAGTACATTTCTGCAACTCCTTCACCATCCTTCATATTGAACTCGTCAAGTTGACTTTGTAGCACATCCAACTTAGATTCCCTGAAGGATTCGGTAACTTTGTGCATGTCAACCAAAGTATCCCAAATTTCCTTTGCATTCTCAAGACGGCTGATTTTGTTGAATTCTTTGGGGCATAGGCATTTGAGTAGAATGTCAGATGCTTGAGCACTGTATTGCAACATCTTCAATTCTTCTGCGGTCGCTTCATGATCCGGTTCCTTTCCATCACCAAAGAATTCACCTTGCAAGCCAACACGAACAACATCCCATAAGGCGGGGTTATGACCAAGAATATGCATTTTCATCTTATGCTTCCAACTAGCAAAATTTGTACCATCAGAATATGGACCTCTACAGTGATAGTTTCCCTCACTAGACGCCATACTCTCCTAGGTTGTGAAACCAATGCATTGGATACCAAAGCTCTGATACCACTTGTAGGATCCAAAGTATATCTAGAGGGGGGGTGATTAGACCACTTGACCAAATAGAAATATATCCTTTTCCCAATTTTAGTTGTGGGCAAATTTTAGCAATGCGCACAAGTCAAGTTCACCCTACACATGCATGTCTAAGAGTATAGCAACGGAAAGTAAAGACAAACACATGTAAGTAAAGGAGGGAGAGGAGATCAAACGCAATTGGAGACACAAAGATTTTTTCCCGTGGTTCCTATAGGTGGCGCTATCGTACATCCACGTTTATGGAGACATCAACCCACGGAGGGTAACGGTTGCGAGAGTCCACGGAGGGCTCCACCCACGAAAGGTCCATGAAGTAGCAACCTTGTCTATTCCATTTGGCCTACATCCACGGAGGACTAGCCTTACTCGGGGTAGATCTTCACGAAGTAGGCGATCTCCTTGACCTACAAACTCCTTGGTTCAACTCCACAATCACAAAAAAGGAGGCTCCCAAGTAGCACCTAACCAATCGAGGAGGCACCACCCACCAAAAGGTAATAGATGTGGTAGTATGATGAACTCCTTTCTCTTGTGCTTCAAAAGATAGTCTCCTCAACACTCCATCACTCTCTCACAAATTTGTCTTGGGAAGAAGAGGTTGATTGGGTGGAAAGCAACTTGGGGAGGCTAGAAATCAAGATCCATATGGTTGGAGTGGATGATCTTGACCTCAACACAAGGGAAGGTGGTTCTCTTTCAGAAAATTGGATATGACAAGTGTGGAATGGTTTTGAGTGCTTCTCTTACGAGTGATAGGTGGTGGAGGGGTATATATAGGCATCTCCAAAAATCCAACCGTTACAACATTATTGCCCAACTCGGTGGAACAGAAGCAAAAACTCGGTTGCACCGACTAGTTCAAAATGTGGCAACTTTGTCGTTTTCGGTGAGACTGATATATAACTTTCGGTGGTACCGACAATAGGGTAACGGCTAACCAGAGACTTGGCGATCAACTCGGTGAGACCGATTTGCAGAACTCGGTGGGACCGATTCTAAAAATCGACCTACCAGAGAGTTGGTCACGACTTCGGTGAGACCGAAAATGAAAACTTGGTTACTCCGAGAAGATAGGGTTTGGCAGGGTTATGTCTGAGTTGAAAATCGGTAGGGCCGAGTGGAAATAGTTGGGGGCACCGATTTTGCAACTTTGGCTTTGGACAGTGAGTGAGTATTTTTGGTGGCTAATCTCTAAGCACTTGAGCAAATGATTTCCACACCCCTTTTAATAGTATTGGCTTTCCTATGGACTCAAAGTGATTTCTCACAAAATGTAAAATGTAGAGTCTTGATGCTTGAAGCTTGGCAAATCCTATTGCTTCTTCTTCTATTCATCTCCTTGGGGATTCACCACACACATCAATTTGCCAACCCAACATTGAACTTTTTCCTGAGATATACTTAGTGGAAACATTAGTCCAATGAAATATATGTTGTTATTAATTACCAAAACCACCTAGGGAGAAGTTGTGCTTCAAGTTCATCAAAAAGGGATATTTCAAACGAATCCAAAGGATCATAACAATCATCATGGCATTCATCCTTCGGTATGTACAAAGGGAAATTAAACAATGTATGAGTTGAAGAGTTACTCTCATTAGAAGGTGGGCCCGGGTAGCTAATCCGCTCTTCCTCCTTTTGTTCTTCGCTCTCCTCCTCACCTTTTTCATCTAATGAGCTAACAGTTTCAGCAATTTCTTCTTCCAGAGATTCCTGCAAAATATTAGTCTCTTCCAAGGCAACAAACTTTCTCTCAATAAATTCAATAATATCATCATTGCATTCATAATTCTCCTAGCAATATTTGAGTATGGCAAGATTTTCAGATTTGTAAGAAAGATCATCACGCTTTTTAATCAAAGAGGCAACTTCACAAGCACCCTTAAAAGCAACAAATTCTTATATTCGTTCCACATCATAGTAATCATATATACCATTTGCATAAGCAGCCAAAGTTTCATTATCATTAAATAAACACTGAAAGGGTAGGTGTGGAGCCTCTAACTCAGAGCAACAAGTAGAATCACATTTCAAACATGCATCCCAAGCAAACCAACACAATATTGTAATTTGATCCCATAAGTGTTTCCCTTTTTTAGATAAGCGATAATCCCTAAAGTACTCATGTTGATCCAACGTGTCTCCCATTATAAAGTTCAATGGGGATTTCTCAGGATCATCAAAGAAGTCATTAATGCGTTTCACATAACGAGCATCGAGGGTTTTAGGAGATTCCCCATCTCCATGAGTAGCAACTACATCTATTTTTTTGGTGTTTCGTGTTCCATATCCATAACTAAAGATATAAAACAACTAATAACTGAAAATAAAACAACTAAAAACAGAAAATAAAAATTACTTAGTGATAAAGAAAACAAGCACACATGAGAATATCATCCACTACGCTATTGCTCCCCGGCAACGGCCCTAGAAAAAGGTCTTGATAACCCACAAGTGTAGGGGGTCGTTTGTAGCCTTTTTTGATAAGTAAGCGCGTCAAACCTAACGAGGAGCTAAAGGTAGAACTAATATTCTCTCAAGTTCTATCGGCCACCGATACAACTCTATGCACGCTAACGCTTACTTCACCTAGAACAATTATGAAACTACTTGGTGGGAATAAAACTAGAAGTACTTAGTAGGTGTAATAGATAATTTTACAAGATTTAGTATATATAATTGAAAGGACGTGGATGTCGCCTAGAGGGGGGTGAATAGGCGCTTTAAAATAATTACGGTTTAGGCTTGAATAAATGCGGAATAAAACTAACGTTTAATATGTCAAGCACAAAACCTAAACACAACTAGGTTCACCTATGTGCACCAACAACTTATGCTACGCAATATAAACAACTAAGTGATAGCAAGATATAAAGCATGAAACAATATGGCTATCACAAAGTAAAGTGCATAAGTAAAGGGCTCGGGTAAGAGATAACCGAGGCACGCGGAGACGACGATGTATCCTGAAGTTCACACCCTTGCGGATGCTAATCTCCGTTCGGAGCGGTGTGGAGGCACAATGCTCCCCAAGATGCCACTAAGGCCACCGTAATCTCCTCACGCCCTCGCACAATGCAAGATGCCGTGATTCCACTAAGGGACCCTTGAGGGCGGTCACCGAACCCGTACAAACAAGGTTGGGGCAAACTCCACAACTTAATTGGAGGCTCCCAACAACACCACGAAGCTTCATCACAATGGATTGTGGCTCCGAGGTGACCTCAAGTGCTCGGGGCAATCTCCACAACTTAATTGGAGACCCCAACGCTTGCCCGGAGCTTTGCACCACAATGATTGAGCTCTGAGGCACCACCAACCGTCTAGGGCACCAAAGCACCCAAGAGGAACAAGCTCTAGGGTGCTCAAACACCCAAGAGTAATAAGCTTCTCAACTTCTCACTTCCACGTATCACCGTGCAGAACTCAAACCTATGCACCAAATGCAATGGCAAGGGCACACGGAGTGCCCAAGTCCTTCTCTCCCAAATCCCACCACAACAACAAATGTTATGGAGGAAATGAGAGGAAGAACGAAGAAGAACACAAAGAACTCCAAGATCTAGATCCAAGGGGTTCCCCTCACTTAGAGGAGAAAGTGATTGGTGGAAACGTGGATCTAGATCTCCTCTATGTTTTCCCTCAAGAACTAGCAAGAATCATTGGAGGGATTGAGAGTTAGCAAGCTCGAAGAAGGTCAACAATGAGGGGCAAACTCGAGCTAAAGAAATAAGATGCATTGGGGAATCAGACCCCCTTTTATAGGTGGGAGAAAATCCAACCGTTACCCCCCAGCCCGCACACAAGCGGTAGTACTGCCCATGGGAGCGGTAGTACCGCCCACACACAGAACTCAGTAGTAGAAGGGGCAGCGGTAGTACCACTTAGTACTACCGCCCCTACTACCGCTCGGGTGGCGCTGGTCACCAGACACCAGGCAAAGCAGTGTCTGATGACCTGCGCAAGGAGCCGGACCCCCCCCCAAGCGGTACTACCGCTGTGGTCAGCAGTACTACCGCCCTCGGGAGGGTAACAAAGAACCAGAGCAGCCAGATGGAACCAGTAGAACCAGAACTGCCATAACCTTCGCATATGAGCTCCGAATTGAGCAAACTCAAGCTTGTTGGATTCAAGACGACAAGAGCTATCCAACAGATATATAGATATGTGAAACCTCTATCAATGAAGAACCGGCAAAAACTCCAACATCGAAAACAACATAAAAGATGCATATGGACTCCGTTTTCGATGAACTTGAGCTTGTCATGAAGCTGACCATAAGCTCAAGAACCCACATAGAGAAAAGCCAACCAAGAACCAAGAAATATGATGATGCCAAGAATGCAATGGTTTGAGCTCTCAACGAACGATACGATCAAGCTACTCACTTGAGAGCCCCCCTTGATAGTACGGCAATCGATCCTATAACCCGGTCTCCCAGCTACCACCATGAGACCAATAAAATAGAAAACCCTATTAAGGTCAAACCTTTGCCTTGCGCATAGTTCACTTGAGCTAGATGATGACGATCTTGACTTCCTCAAGATGGACCACCTTTCTTGATTGCGCCGGCTTGATGAAGACTAGTTGATTGCTCCCCCATACTCCACTATGGGTGAGCCACTCTTCGGCACATCTTCACAAGTCCATTGTCACCACAATGAACGGCAAGCCTCAAGCATGATCTCTCCGTGATGCTTCACTTGAGCTTGCACATCGCAACCTTGATGACGATCTCCACTTGATGTCATCTTCCATGGGATGTATGGGATCTTCCTCTTGATGCAAGCCCATGGAAATATACCTAACCCCACAAAGAACTCTCACGTAGACCATGGGTTAGTACACAAAGCATAATGGACAATGCTTACCACACCGTGGGATCACTTGATCCCTCTTGGTACATCTTGTACGCTTTGTGTGTTGATCAACTTGATTCACTTTTTGACTTAGTCTTGATCAACCTTGTATCTTATCTTCTCTCTTCATAAAGATGATGTCTTGAAGGTAATCATGAATGCTCACACAATCTTCTTCTTCTTCAAGACATGCTTGTAATAAGCTCAACTCTCACATGACCAATCTTTGGATAAAACCTTGAATACCATATTGGTCACCATATAAACTCCTTGAAACCAACAGATGGACTTCAAGAAGTGCCTATGGACAAATCCTTCGAATATAACTTAAGGCAACCATTAGTCCATAGGGATTGTCATCAATTACCCAAAACCACACATGGAGAAATGTGCTCTTACAATAATGCATAGGCACGTGGATCGGTGATGGATAATGATTTAGATGACATTGATCATATAACAGTTACACACTAGGGCGACACAGAACTAGCTCCAATTCATCAATGTAATGTAGGCATGTATTCCGTATATAGTCATACGTGCTTGCGATAAGAACTTGCATGACATCTTTTGTCCTACCCTCCCATGGCAGCGGGGTCCTATTGGAAACTAAGGGATATTAAGGCCTCCTTTTAATAGAGAACCGGAACAAAGCATTAACACATGGTGAATACATGAACTCCTCAAACTACGACAATCAACAGAAAGAATCCCAATTATTGTCACCTTGGGGTATGCGAATCAAGACACATAATAGGTGCATACAACTTGCAAGATAGGATCCAAATCAATCTTATATTCGTGAAAACATAATATGTTGAGATCTGAAATCATGGCACTCGGGCCCTAGTGACAAGCATTAAGCGTAGCAAAGTCATAGCAACATTAATCTCAGAATATATTGGATACTAGGGATCAAGCCCTATCAAACTTAACCCGATTACACGATCAATCTCATCCATCCCACCACCGTCCAGCAAGCCTACAAAGGAATTACTCACTCCCGGTGGTGAGCTTCATGGCGGTGTTGATGGAGAGGGGTTGGTGATGACGGCGGCGAAGTTGTTGGTGTAGATCGCCGTCATGATGGATGACCCGGCGGCGCTCTGGCGCCACCGGGAGAGAGGGGGAGAGAGCCCCCCTCCTCCTTCTTCTTCCTTGGCCTCCTCCCAAGGTGGGAGGAGGGTTTCCCCTCAGGTCCATGGCTGCCATGGATCCCAGAGGGCAGGAGCCCCTCCGATATTGGATCTCCCTCTCTCTGTTTCTCTTCTGTTTTCGCGACTAGTTTCTGACCCCTTCACCATTTCTTAAATATCCAGAGATCCGTAACTCCGACCGGGCTGAAATTTTGAAGGGATTTTTATCGCGAAAATATTTTCCGTGCGCCAGAAGGAGAGTCTTAAATAATCACTCAAAAAGTATCCTAGAATGATAATATAATAGCATGGAACAATCAAAAATTATAGATACGTTGGAGACGTATCAGAGGGTAATCTGCTCCTCGACCCTGCGAGCACAGAGGTGGGCCTCCAGGTGCCGCTCCTTGGCCGCCTCCACCTCTCGGACGGTGCTCTCCCACAACTCCTTGGCATCATGTGGGTCTTGCTCCTTTCCTCCTAGGCCGCCTCATCTTGCCGTCGGCCTAGCTGGACGGCCGCCTCGAGCTGGTGCCATCCCACGACCAGGCTCAGGTGCTCAGTTGTGAGGTGCGCTTCCTCTACCTAGAGGTCGGCCTCGAGCGCATCAAGGTCGGTGTGAGCGCTCCTGAAGGCCCCGCGCCTGACCAAGGCACTGCCGCTGATCCTTTGAAGGGCCTGGCAAGGGGATGCCCCGACGCCACCTCCTGAGGTAGCCATCCGTGAAGTCCCTACGGGAGCCTCCTACTTTGTAGGACCCCTGCCCTTGGGGAGGGCAGCGCTGCCAGCTGCGTGCTGGAGGCTGGGAGCGGCCTCCTCCTCACCCTGCTGGGGCAACGCGCGCTGGGGGCTCGTTGCAGCCCCTTGGTGGGCATCATCTTCCCCGGCGGGTGCAGCGCTTGCCTGGGGGTCTGCCTCAGTCTCCACCTCCATGTGGGAGGCACCCTCGATGTCGGGCGCCTCCGAAGACACTCCTCCTCCCCCGGGCGGCGGAGGCAGGCCTTCGCATGGGGCGGGGGGCACCTCGTGCTCCTCCTCCACCACCACTGGTGGGCGAGGTCTTCAAGCCCTACAGGCCTGGCGGGGGCGCGGAGGCCTCCCCGGCAGGCGATGCAAGCGAGGGCATCGCAGGTGAGGCGGCCCTCTGCTTCTTGCGCACGGGCGCCCTGCGGGATCAAGGATTCAATTTACTAGAGCGCAACAAGCAGTAATGAACAAGGGAGGTTAGTAAACTTACTCATCGGTTGCGCCCCAGCGCCTCCTCTTCGGGAGGGACTTGGAGCGGCCACTGCTGCCACTCCCAGGGACCCTCCTGGAGCTTCCTCTACAGGGCACTACGCGAGGCCTGCTTGAGCTCGCATCGGCCCCGCTCGTCTGGCCCGTCTCCTTCTGGAGCCTGGAGGCCCCCTCGATCCCCCCCGGTGGTGGTCCGTCTCCTCTACCACCTCATCTTCCTCCTCCTCCACTTTCCTGGAGGGGGCAAATATGAATTGGCAGAGGGGAACATTGTCGTCATTGTCGTCGTCGTTGCTGTCTGCCAGCAGCAAGCGACGGTGGCTCGGCATCCGCTCGCTCTTGCCACCGGCGCAGACGCTGGAGGAGGGCCCGACATCCTCAAAGCCCCCCATGTCAAGCATCATGAGGATGGGGTTGTCGCGGGGCCCCTCCTAGCCTTCGAAGACCAAGCCTCATTGGTCTAAGGCCGATATCAGAGCCCGGAGCGCCACGCTATCACCATGGACGTACAAGGGCTCTACCCCGGATGGCAGCTCCACAGGCACTCTCTCGGCAAAGAGGACCTGCAGGATCGCTTCTAGCACCGGCATCTGCAGGGAGTCGGCGCGCAGCCTGGTGCGGTCCTGGTGCCCCTGGTACTCTCAGGCCGGGTGCGAGCACCTCTGGAGGGGGGCGATGAGACGGAGCATGTACTCATGCGCCACCATGGCGCCCGTGAGACCTGCTGCATGGAGCGCCTGCAGCCTGGAGGCAATAGGCCCAAGCTGGGCATCCCCCATCTTGGAGTGCCCCCAGCCCGAGCTCTTCATGTCGGGCCTCATAGGCATCGTGAATAGGGGGCTGCACTAGCCTACCTCCATGTAGATCCAGCGCGCCCTGAGGTTCTCCACCTTCTTGAGTGGCGTTACGTCAATGAACCGCTCCGACATGCGGTCCACCATACGAAAGGAGGCGCACCCCGCAGTCGAGCCCTCTTTGCACCTCATGCTATAGAAGGTGCGGAAGAGAGATAATGAGGGCATCACCCCAAGAATCCCTCACAGAGGTAGGCGAAGGTGGCGAGGAGGAGGATGACAACCCTCAAGTATAGGGGATGGCAACAGTCTTCGCGGGTAGTATTTCATCCTGATTTATTGATTCGACACAAGGGGAGACAAAGAATATTTATCGGCCTTAGCAGTTGAGTTGTCAATTGAACCACACCTGGGATATCTCTCTGCAGGAAAGTTTTTGTAGCACGACAAGTAATAGTAGTAACAGTAATAGTGACAACAGTAATTTTGTAGCAGTTGTTACAGTAGCTGCATTAGTAGCAACTTAGCAAGTTTCAGTTTATGTAAAGCGTAGGCACGTGGATCAGTGATGGATAATGATTTAGATGACATCAATCATGTAACAGTTACACACTAGGATGACACAGAACTAGCTCCAATTCATCAATGTAATGTAGGCATGTATTCCGTATATAGTCATACATGCTTACGATAAGAACTTATATGACATCTTTTGTCCTACCCTCCAGTGGCAGCGGGGTCCTAATGGAAACTAAGGGATTTTAAGGCCTCCTTTTAATACAGAACTAGAACAAAGCATTAACACTTGGTGAATACATGAACTCCTCAAACTACGGCAATCTCCGGAAAGAATCCCAATTATTGTCACCTTGGGGTATGCGGGTCATGACACGTAATAGGTGCATACAACTTGCAAGATCGGATCTAAATCACTCTCATAGTCATAAAAACCTAATAGGTTCAGATCTGAAATCATGGTACTCTGGCCCTAGTGACAAGCATTAAATATAGCAAATCATAGCAACATTAATCTCAAAACAACAGTGGATACTAGGGATCAAGCTCTATCAACTTAACTCGATTACATGATCAATCCCATCCAATCCCATCACCGTCCAGCAAGCCTACAAAGGAATCAATCACTCTTGGTGGTGAGCATCATGGTGGTGTTGATGAAGAAGGGTTGGTGATGACAACGACGATTAACCCCCCTCTCCAGAGCCCCAAACGGACTCCAGATCAGCCCTCCCAAGGAAGAACAGGAGGTGGCGGCAGCTCAGTCTCGTAAAATGTGATGAAATCTCCTCTCTTATTTTTTCTTTGAATATGTGAATTTATAGGAGTGGAATTAGGGTCGGGGGAGCCACGTGGGCACCACAAGCTAACAGGGCGAGCCTAGGGGGGGTGAGCACGCCCTTTTGCCTTGTGGCTCACAGGCGGCCCACCTCCGGTGGTTATTCGCTCCATAAATAATTAATTATTCCAAAAATAATTCATAAAAAGTCCAATTCCAGGAACTTTTATTTCTGCACAAAAATAACACCAAGGTAGTTCTGTTGAGAACAACGTCTGTCCGGGTTAGTTCCATTCAAATCATGCAAATTAGAGTCCAAAACCAGAGCAAAAGTGTTTGGAAAAGTATTTATGTTTGAGATGTATCAGAGGACGGAGTTGGGGTAGAGATGGAGCGCGTGGATCTGGTAGTGCTCCAGGACCGCGCTGAAGAAGTCTAAGAAGGGGGGAGGAGACCTCCGAAGATGCAAAGGGAGAACAAGGGGAACGTCGTCGCCACCAGCGCCACGGCCGGACTTGAGCCCGGCCAGACCTTGGTAGCCCAATGCTCATTGTGAGCACTAGCCGTAAGCGGGATAAGCTTCTGTAGTACCTCCTGATTCCTGACGGTTGAGGACAGCAGGGCTAGCTCGGCCTACGCTCCGGCGGCAGCGGCGCTCCTCTTCGGCGCCATGGCTATGGGGAAGCAGCAGAGGAGGCGCGGAAGGAGAATGGCGAGCGGCACTGGCACAGGGGAGGAGAAGCAATGTGCGAGGGAAGCGTCCAGCGAAAGGTGAGCAATGATGGTTTCGCCCAGCGCACACGGCAGTTTTCAAGGTGGTTGTGCAGTTCCCGGGGCATCGTGTAAGGAGCGGGTGTGTCCCAACCCGTCGCGACTGACACGCGTCACCTCCTGGCCCGACAGTTTGTCAGGACCCGTGGCGCTTCGACCCGCACTGTTTCGTGCATCACTCGCAGAACGTGCATGCCGCAGGCCCGAGGGCTACTGTCGGCTCAGTGGGAACCAAGGTACAAGAACCATCTGCCTCCGGCCCAGGAGGCAACGTGTGGGCCGGCCTGCGGAGGATGGCTTTGCCGCGGCCATTCCGAAAGAAGCCGCCTTGCAAGGGGTGAGCCATTGCGAGGCCCCTTGCCACCAGATCAACCTCGGCCAAGGCCGCCAAGCACCAGATCGCCTCGCGAGGCCCACCTCACGAGGCTGCCTCGCGAAGCAGTTCGTATGGTGCCAGCCGCGGGGCTCCGCTCCCATCACGAGGATGACGTCTCGTTGTCAGGATAAGGATGGCGGGGCGTGACCGAAGCCAGTTTCCATTTTTGTGATAAGGGGGCAACAACACCTACCTCCCCCAAAGCAAGTCCCAAAGCATTTCCTCTTTGGTGCAAGAAGTTTAGGACGGATCGGCGCGCCAGGACGGAGGTCATCGCCGAGCCCACAAGCGCATCACGAAGACCACATTATCAGGCGGAGACCGCCTTTAGTCAGGACAAGTCTGGGCGCCTGTCCCCCTTTGAATTGTCGCCCTATGGCCATCCTTTCCCATCGACATTTTCGTGGAAGAGGACCAAGGCACTACAAGCGGGACATGGCCGCTTCCATGTAAGGTGATCAATCCATTCTCTCCCCACACCTCATGTACTTCGAGCCACAAGCTCCCCATTGCAGATCAATTCAACACAGGCATGAGTAGGGTGTTACACCACACAGTGGCCCAAACCTGGGTAGCTCGTGCGTCCCCGCCGTGATCTCGTCGTAGTTGCCGTCGAGCCGTAGGTTGCCAAGCCAAGCCGCCCAGTGTTCGAACCTTGGTTCTTGGGGAACTTCTTGGACGCAGATCCCAAACTCCGACAACCTATTATGCCTATCTTTCGTACTAGAATTGAAATGCCTGAGATACCTGATGGTTATGTTTTCGATGGGGAGATCGCTAGAGACTTTGCTTGTAATGGTAGAGATGATATTAAGAAATTACCGAGTAAGCTGAAAGAAAAATCTATGATAAAGAGAAGGATATATGATCCTAAGTTTGCTACTTCTCCTATCTATGTCACTGATAAGGATTATGAATTCTCTATTGATCCCGATTTATTTACCTTGGTAGAATCTGATCCTTTTTATGGTTATAAAATTGAAACTGTTGTGGTACACCTTACCAAACTGCATGATATTGCCACCCTATTTGCTCATGAGGAAAAAATTCGCTACTACTATATTCTTAATCTTTTTTCCTTTCTCATTAAAGGGTGATTCTAAGAAATGGTTTAATACCCTTGCTCCTAGTTGTGTGCATAGTCCCCATGATATGATATATTTCTTCTCTGAAAAATATTTTCCCGTTCATAAGAAACTAGCTGCTTTACATGAAATATTCAACTCTGTGCAATCTGAAGAAAAATGAAAGCTTGGGGGAGGCTTGTCCAATTACTGAATGCTTCGCCTGATCATCCATTTAAGAAAAATGAAATACTTGACATCTTTTATAATGGACTAACCCATGCTTCTAGGGACTACCTAAATAGTTGTGCTGGCAGTGTTTTGAGGGAACATCTTTTATAATGGACTAACCCATGCTTCTAGGGACAGGCTAAAGAATGTTGAATAATTTGTTAAAAATATCGATGATTGGAGACTTCTTGAAACACCACCGAAACCAACTACAAAGAAGAGAGGTATTCATTCCTCAGTCCAGAAGATATGTGATACGTCTCCAACGTATCGATAATTTATGAAGTATTCATGCCATATTCACCTATGTTTACAATACTTTTATATGGTTTTGATGCAATTTATATGATTTAATTAGAACTAACCTGGAATGACGCTGTTTTTAGCAGAATTACTGTGGTATTGTTTGTTGTGCAAAAAATGAAATTTCTCTGAATCGCCTAAAACTTTTTGATGATTTTTCTGGAACATATGAGCAATATTGGAGCGAAGAACTTCTGCAGGGGGCCACTAGGTGCTCCCAAGCCATCAGGGCTCAGGGGGGTGATGGCGCCCTGATGGCTGGGGACCACCCCATGGCTCCGTTTGGCGTGATTCCAACGCTGAAAAATCCTATAAAGAGAGAACCCATCAGAAATTAACCGAGACTCTCCGCTCTGCTGCCGCAACTCTCTATATCGAAGAAAAACCAATCTGGAGAGAAAACAGAGAGAGAGATCCAATCTCGGAGGGGCTCTCGCCCCTCCGGGAGCCATGGAGGCCAAGGACCAGAGGGGAGAACCTCTCCCCATCTAGGGAGAGGCCATGGAGGAGGAAGCCTAAGGGAGGAGATCTCTCCCCCTCTCTTCCGTTGGCGCCGGAGTGCCGCGAGGGGAACCATCACCGCGGTGATCGGTTTCATCAACATCACCGTCTCCATCACCTTCCCTCATCTATCTACGATGGTCCACCTCCTGCACCCCGCTGTAATCCCCTACTTGAACATGGTGTTTTGTGCCACATACCATTATCCAATGATGTGTTGCCATCTTATGATGATTGAGTAGATTTCTTTTGTCCTTTGGGTTGATTGATGATCTTTATTGGTTTGAGTTGTATGTTTTATATTGGTGATGTCCTATGGTGCCTACTATGCCACGTGCACGTGGGAGATTCCTGCTGTAGGGTGTTTCAATATTTTTATGATTCTCTTATAGTGGGCGGCTAGATTGATAGAAGCTCACACCCGAGTAAGGGGGTTGTTTACGTGTGGGAGTAAAGGGGACATGAAGTGTTAATGCTATGGTTGGGTTTACCTTAATGATCTCTAGTAGTTGCGGATGCTTGCTAGAGGTCCAATCATAAGTTCATATGATCCAAGTACGGAAAGTATGTAGCTCATGCCTCTCCCACATATAAAATTGCAATAATGATTACTGATCTTGTTATCAATTGCGTAGGATGATTCCGCACACCATACCATCATTATTCTACACACGCTATTTTTAATATATTCTATTATATTCTAACTTTAATTAGGCAGCAACTATTTTTCATATTTTAGTTCTCCAATATCATGCAAAGTTATCCTCTTTATACCCAGAACACAGTTTTATTTCTCGTTTCTAGATAGAAGCAAACATGTGATGTACGTAGAGTCGTATCAGTGGCAGATGGGACTTGAGAGAATATTGATCTTACCTTTAGCTCCTTGTCGGTTTTACACTCCATACTTACCACTTCCATCTTTAGAAAGTGGTACGATGATTCCTTGCACTTGGGTATTATCAAGCTCTTTTCTAGCGCCGTTGTCGGGGAGCAATAGCGTGGGGTTAATTTTTTCGTGTATGCTTGTTTGCCTTTATCACTAAGTATATTTTCTTTTTCTTTGTTTATGCTTTATTGATTTCTTTCTTTAGTTTTGGGTGAAACAAACAAAAAAAATTAAAATATAAAAACACAAAAAAATTACTTGCCCCTTAAAGAGAAGCGATTGGAAAGTTATGCATTGGAGAAGTGAGGGTCGACCTTGAACACTTGTGTTCATGCTCACGAAAACAATGTAGAATTTTTCATGGAAGTTTCTCATAAAATTAATTATCCACTTGTATATACCAGTGTACCATAAAAGTAATGTACCAAGTAAAGCCTTTGGGATTGATTTGGAAGATAGTAGAATTGATACGATGCAAAAACAGAAAGTTTTGCATCCAGTGCAGAATTTCTCTGATTTTACCAGAACATATTTTTGATCTGAATTTTTTACACAGTATTACTATACAAATTCCCCAGGTTGTCCTAATTTTCTAGAAGTTTTGGAGTTATAGAATTATGGTGTTTGTGCAGATCATTACAGATTGATCTGTTTTAGACAGATTCTATTGTTGCTTGCATAGTTTCCTTGTTTTGATGATATTATGGATTATATCGGAGGGTATAAGCCATGAAGCAGTTAGAATACAGTACCTTATGTAATAACTAAATATGAATCAATTTATAACAGTGCCTAAAGTTTATGATTTGCCTATCATACTAACAGATCTCACGAGGTTTCTGTTAAGTTTTGTGTGATTGAAGTTTTCAAGTTTTGGGTGAGATACCAATATGAGAAGAATAAGGAGCGTTAATACCCTAAGGCACCCCAAGTTAATATCCAAGGAACACTCAAGCGTCTAAGCTTGGGGATGCCCCGGAAGGCATCCCCTCTTTCGTCTTCAACACTATCGGTATACCTTACTTGGAGCTATATTTTTATTCGGCACATAATATGTGCTTTGCTTGGAGCGTCATTTTATTTTGTTGTTCTCTGTTAGATGTTATCATAATCATGTTTTTCAATAAAAGTTTCTAACAATTGCCTTAAGATGTCTCAATTGCATGTTTGATATGTGACTGTGTAAAAACAGAAACTTTGGCTGTAGTGTTTGAATTTTCATATTTTACTAGAACGTGAAAAGTTTTTGAAATTTTTACACAGTACTGTCATACAAATTCTTTAGATTTTCCTAATTTTTCAGATTTGTTTGAGTTACAGAAGTACACTCTTTAAATGAATTGCTACAGACTGTTCTGTTTGGACAGATTGGTGTGATAGTTTTCTTATCTACTTATCCTGGAGTTTTCATGGCTTATATTGGTAGATATAAATTTTGGAAATGATAGTATACAATATATAATATTTCAAAATTATTATGCAACTTGTCTTGTCAGTACATGAAGTGTTAATTTATTCTTATATGTACTAACCTATCTCACGAGTTCTTTTCAAGTTTTATGTGGATGATGTTTTTGAGAATTAGGTGAAACCGGGATTTGAGAGGATTGAACGAGATACAAAAGTTCAACCTTGGGGATGTCCAAGTATCCCCAAGTAAATATTACAACAAGACTCAAGCATCTAAGCTTGGGGATGCTACGCATCCCACCTCTCTTCGTCAACAATTATCGGTTAGCCTATGATGATCATAAGTTTTTATTCGTTCACTTGTGCTATTCTTGGAGCATATTTTGTGTTTATTCTTCCCTTTTATTTATGCACCATGCTGGTATGAGATAATCCTTAGTTGATTTATAGAATGCTTCATGTGCTTCACTTAAATCTTTTTATTATGGCTTTATAGAATGCTTCGTGTGCTTCACTTATATATTTTGAGCTTGGATATTGGTCTCTCTATATTCATTGTAGAATGCTCTATGATCTTCACTTATATCTTTTTGAGAGTAGTTTGATGATCACTGTTGTGCTTCACTTATATACTAAGAGAAAATGTTTAATGAATTGAATGTCATACACATGAAATTATGTATGCTTCATATGCTTGTCCCATGGGGAGTAATGACTTGACATGCTAGGAGTATAAACGGTAAAATTTATTGGAAGTTAGTAAACATATCATTGATCACTTGAACAATTCATAAAAAAATATTGAAGGAAGAGAGATTTAACATAAAAATATACTATCTTGGACATCTTCTATGATTGTGAGCCCCCATTAATTATTTTCAAACTTGATCAAGTAGTTGACGTTGGACAAACAAGACATTGTAATGGTTATGTTTGTTTATATCCACATAGAAGTTATATTGTCATGGATCCTATAACATGTGGTGCTTGCTTAGGATCTTTTACTAGCCGAAAATTCGTACTAAGTATAGATACAACTTGTGCATCCAAAAACTCTTAAACCTAGTTTCTTTACATGAGAGTCCACCATATCTACCTATGGATTGAATAAGATCCTTCAAGTAGGTTGTCATCAGTGCAAAAAGAAATAAAAAATTGCTCCTAAATATGTATGATCTTTTATTGGAAGGGAAAATAAGCTTTGTACGAACTTGTGATGGTGAAGAAATAAAAGCGACGGACTGCATAATAAAGATTGCTATCACAAGGGGTAATATAAAGTGATGTTCCTTTTCATCAAGAAATTGCACATCCAAAAATAAAAAGCGCATGCCAACCTCTGCTTCCCTCTGCGAAGGTCCTATCTTTTACTTTTATGCATTTAATTTTCTATATTTACTTTTATGCAAGAGTCAATAATGTTCATCCCTATTCCAATCTATTAATTCTTTAGTTGGCAAGCATCGTGTGGTAGGGAAAGATCCAGGCACATATATCCAGTAGAATATAGGTGATCACGATTCATTATTGTTGACATTATCCTTGAGATAAATAAGTTGGGAGGCAGAACATTAAGCCCCTATCTTTCTATGTGTTTGACTGAAATTGTTTCTTCTAAAAATATGCTCTGAGTGTTAGCAATTATGGAAGACTAAATGATAGTTGAGTATGTGGAATTTGCTAAATCAAACCTCTTACATAGACCCTTCCTAAAAATAAGATGAATTGTGATTGTTTGATGACTGAAAACATAGTTTGCTAGTTTTCAAGAAAGTTAATGGTCTATACTTTAAGATACGAATAGCTTGCTATTTCATCATGAGAATTTCTATGATAAAAGGGTTACTGTTTATGATGCTAGAAAAGTGATTCGAATCAACATTGATCAAACTTAGATACTATGATAGCATTCATACTTCATAACTAATTTCTTTTATCATTTACCTACTCAAGGACGAGCAAGAATTAAGCTTGGGGATTTTGATATGTCTCCAATATATCGATAATTTATGAAGTATTCATGCCATATTCACCTATGTTTACAATACTTTTATATTGTTTTGATGCAATTTATATGATTTAATTAGAACTAAACCGGAGTGACGTTGTTTCAGCAGAATTACCGTGGTATTATTTTGTGTGCAGAAAATGTAAGTTCTCAGAATCACCCGAAACTTTTTGATGATATTTTTGGAACATATGAGCAATATTGGAGCGACGAACCACCGGAGGGGGCCACCAGGTGCTCTCAAGCCATCAGGGCACGCCCAGGGGGTGATGGCGCCCTGATGGCTTGGGACCACCCCGTAGCTCCGTTTGGCATGATTCCAACCTTGAAAAATCCTACAAATAGAGAAACCATTAGAAATTAACCTAGACTCTCCGTTCCACCACCGGAACTCTCTGCATCGAAGAAAAAACAACCTGGAGAGAAAACAGAGAGGAAAACAGTGAGAGAGATCCAATCTCGGAGGGGCTCTCACCCCTTCGGGAGCCATGGAGGCCAAGGACAAGAGGGGAGAACCTCTCCCCATCTAGGGAGAGGCAATGGAGGAGGAAGCCTAAGGGAGGAGATCTCTCCCCCTCTCTTCCGGTGGCGCCGGAGTGCCGCCGAGGGAACCATCGCCGCGGTGATCGGTTTCATCAACATCATCGTCTCCATCACCTTCCCTCATCTATCTACGATGGTCCACCTCCCACACCCCGCTGTAATCCCCTACTTGAACGTGGTGTTTTGTGCCACATATTATTATCCAATGATGTGTTGCCATCTTATGATGATTGAGTAGATTTCTTTTGTCCTTTGGCTTTATTGATGATTTTGATTGGTTTCAGTTGTATGTTTTATATTGGTGCTTTCCTATGGTGCCTTCGGTGCCGCGCACACGTGGGGGATTCCCGATGTAGGGTGTTGCAATATGTTTATGATTCGCTTATAGTGGGCAACTAGTGTGACAGAAGCTCACACCCAAGTAAGGGGGTTGTTTACGTGTGGGAGTAAAGGGGACATGAAGTGTTAATGCTATGTATGGGTTTACCTTAATGATCTCTAGTAGTTGCGGATGCTTGCTAGAGGTCCAGTCATAAGTTCATATGATCTAGGTACAAAAAGTATGTTAGCTCATGCCTCTCCCTCATATAAAATTGCAATAATGATTACCGATCTTGTTATCAATTGCCTAGGATGATTCCACACACCATACCATCGTTATTCCACACTCGCTATTTGTAATATATTTTATTATATTCTAACTTTATTTAGGCAACAACTATTTTTCATATTTTGGTTCTCCAATATCATGCAATGTTATCCTTATTATACCCACAACACAGTTTTATTTCTCGTTTCTAGATAGAAGCAAACACTTGGTGTACGTAGAGTCGTATCAGTCGCAGATGGGACTTGAGAGAATATTGATCTTACCTTTAGCTCCTTGTGGGCTTGTCACTCGATACTTACCACTTCCATCTTTGTAAAGTGCTATGATGGTTCCTTGCACTTGGGTATTATCAATATGCAGGAAGCTAAGAAATCTATGAAAGAAAAGGTTATTAAATCTAAACATGTGAAGAATTTACCACTTATTGAAGAAATACATGGACTTGATATCCCTACACAGGTAGTAAAGGTAAATTATCTATATAGATTTGATGAGGGTGATATCACTTATAATAAATCTGCTAGTGAATGCTTGGATGAATTTTATAACTACATTGTTACGCAAGAAAGTTTCAATATGTATGTTAGCAATCAATTGAAACGAAATGCCATGATGATTGATCTTTTGAGTGACTTGATGTTTAGGATTGATAATGATGTCAGATGTTTGAGTAAACATTCATCCATTGTTCATACTCAGTTAGAAGAAGTCTCTAAGTCACAAAATAATTTTCTTAATGAAATGAATAATAAATTGAATGATCGTGCTGTTAGAGTTGTGACTAGAGGAGGCAGAATGACTCAGGAGCCTCTATATCCCGAAGGAAATCCTAAAAGAATAGAGCAGGATTCTCAGAAAATTAAAATTGATGCACCTAGTCCATCTAAAAATAAAATGAAAAAGAAAAAAATGATAGAAATTTGGATGCTTCTAGTGAACCTGTGGTAGAAAAACATTCTGAGAATCATAATGATGTTTCTATTTCTGATGTTGAGATAAAATCTGGTAGTGAACATCCACCTAGCGATAATGGTAATGATAATCATAATGATGATCTTCATGTTGATGCTCAACCAGACAATGATAAGGAACCTGATAATGAAGAAGAAATAGAACCTCCTAAGAATAAAAGATATGATAAGAGGGATTTAATTGGTAGAAAACATGGTAATGAAAGGGAGCCATGGGTTCAAAAATCCATGCCAATTCCTGGTAAACGTCCAAAAAATAAGGACGAGGAGGATCTTGAGCGCTATGTTGAAATGCTTAGACCCGTCCTTTTGCAAACATGTTTGACAGATATTTTAAAAAGGGATTTCTATTCTTGTGCCCCTGGTTCCTTACTTGTACTCATTCATCCCCACGCCATTAACTTTTGCTCACTGTTCCCCCACTCCCGTGTCCAAAACCCTTAGAAATGGTCACAACGGAGGATGCTGTCGGGTCAATGGTTTGACCGTTAACTCTGACGTGTGGGGCCGCGCTGGACTGTGTCGCCCGTTGGACCTGCCAAGTGGGGCCGTGTTGGACTGTGACGCCCTCCTTTGACCATTCTGACGTGTGAGGCCACGCTGGACTGTGTCACCTGTTGGACGGTGGCGCTGGTTGGACCGTTGGGCAGTGATTTCGTTTGGGCCATTGAATTAAACGCCCGCATCCATGCACTGATGCACGCCGCCACAATAAGCCTGCTATGCATGCGCGACATGATCCAGCTAGCCTGCCTGCATGTGCCAATGCGAGCCGCCACGGACACAGCCTTCCTGTGAGCCTCCATGGACGCAGCGACTGTCACTGCTACCGGTTCGTCTCTCGCACGCGCCTCCTCGATCGATTCACAGTTCACACCGTCTCAGCCTTTGACCTTTACGTCATCAATTCAGCGTGGCAATTAAAGTCCAGGGCATACCGATCGACGTGCGCCGTTGGTTATGCATGCCACGTGATCCAGCTAGCCTGCCTGCATGCGCCGATGCGCGCCGCCACGGACGTAGCAACGGTCGCTGCCGCTGGTTCCTCCATGTACAAAAGCATGCAATATATTTTTTGAAGCATCAACAAAAACAAAAATAGTTCAGGTCGACCCTATTACAATCATCCATCACACTAGAGAATAGAACCAGCAACCAGATTTAGCTAAACATAGCTCAGAGAGCATAATAGCGAAAGCATACAATATATATCCTACGTACTACCTACTACACTACGCGTCTTCGTCATCGGAGATGGCCTGATCCGCCTGCGTGGGAGCCTGGTCCGCCTGCACGTGCTCCTGCGCCACTCACGCTGCCTCCATTTGCTGCTGACGAAGACGTCGAGCCTACGCAGCTGATTCCGAGTGGATGGAGTTGAGGATCACCACATGGTCGGGCCACAGATAATAGACCGGCGGTGCCTCCACTTCCGGCTCCTCTGGCGGCGCCTCCTCCTCCGGCTCCTGCGGCGGCGCCTCCTCCTCCGACTCCTACGGATCCTCCTCCCCCATCTCCGACCCCTCCTCGAAATCCACCTCCGGTTCCAAAGGAAGCCTCGCTTGCCTCCGGATTTGGACCTGCCGAAGGAGGAAGAGACGGTGTTCGATTTTTTAGTACTAGCGGCGTGGTGGCATGGCTGATGGGCTCAGAGAGGGGAGTGCTCGGGTGCCGGCGGGGAGAGGGAGCAGCCGGATGAGCTAGGGCTGGGGGACGCCGTCCGGCTTAAATAGCCGTCTATGGATAATGACGGGGAGCCGGATCGGTGCCTCCTCCCTCGACAGTCAACGCATAGCGAAGGACCAACTAGGACTTTTTTCCCCGCGGGCGAGTGGGTGAGCAGAACCAACGTCTTGCGGATCGCCCAACGATTCAACGATGCAGAGCCGTCCATGTGATCCAACGGCACGGAGCCTGCACGCAGCCTGCCCGTATCCATCTAGAAGACCATATCCGACGGTTTTCGCTTTGCGCTAGGGTATGATTGGACGGGTGCAGTTCGACGTTAGGGTTTATAGAGATGCTGCGGGGTTTTGAGCCGGTCAGCGGGGTTATCTTAAGTTTGGCCAACTTTCAAATGACCTTAACTAATTCAAAAAAAAAAATCAAAAAAATATGAAACCATCCCTGTTCGTCGTTTTATAAGACATAGTTACCCTAAAAAAATATAAACCTCGATTTAGGGACTTTTTTAAGAAAAAACTTCTTTTGAGATGAGCTACCGTTTCCAAGTTCAAATGAGCAGAACTAAATTCAAAAAATTCAAAAAAAATGTAAAACCTGCTCACAATGCCTTTGTATGTGACATGGTTATGGCAAAAAATAAAAATCTTGGTTTATGGACATTTCCATGAAAACTCCTTCACACATACAAGCTATCACATACGGGGTTGTATAGAGTTCGAGAAGAGAGCGACAGTGGGTTTATGTTTACGAAAAAATCACCAGAGCTCCATTTCAGCGTGAGTAAGAAGGATCTGAACGTATTTTTCATTTTTGAAATTTTAAACTGTCTTCATAATAATGGGTTTTGCAATAAAGGGCTAGGGTTAGGGTTTAGGGTTAAGGTTGAGGAGTCTATTTTTGTTTTGCTTGCTATTAGATCATTTCAACATAGGGTAACATGATCATTACAACTTAGGCCTCTTTCAACATGTCGCTTATAATTCAAATGTTAGTTCAAATTCAAGTTTTACCTTAATTAATCATCAAATCACATCATATTCAAAGATCACATAGGATTGGCGGCATATAAGTGGTTAGATGATGGCCATCTATCTTATTGCTGATGCAGGTATTTATTCACAGGATTTCTTCTTGTTTACGAATAATGGGGCATCTGCCTAACTCTATCAAACCTTTTGGTAAGATAATACAAGAATCGTATTTGGTTGGGTTCTAACTCTGCTGTTCAGTCTGGCGCCGGTGTGATACCGGTCACATCACATCACATCACCATGCATTAGCTTTAATTAAACACTAATGCCGACCACAGAGGCCGGCGAAAGTTCTAGTGCATTATAAACAATGCCAGTAGCAACTAATATAAAAACACAAATAAAAATATAACACATATAAAATATAGACAATTCCGCCCGCCGGTGAAGCCGCCGCCATCTTTAGGAGCGCCGTCCTACTCGTCGTCGTCGCTGGTGAGGTCGACGTAGGGAGGTGGCTGCCAAAGGTGGGCTGGCGGCCCCTGCCAGGCCGGAGGCGCTTGCGGTGCCTACAACACCTCCTCCCGTGGCTCCTACTCCGGTTCGGGTGACCGCGGCGGCGTGGGTGCCCACGGCTGGACAGCCAGCGCGTCGGCCATCTCCGACGCAGTGGCCGACCATCCCCACGACTGGCCCACGAGCCGGGGGTTCCACCGCAAGGGCCGGCTCCTCCGCCACCTCCTCCCTCACCTCCTCCTTGACGACGGAGGCCATCTCCAGCTCAGGGATGGCCACGTCGCCGGCCGTAGAGAGTGCCAACGCCCTCTCCATGTCCGTCCATTGACGCTCGTCGTGCTTGCCCGCGGATTCCTCCATGACACACCTAATGAGATCGGCCTCCTCCTCCTCGGTCATCGGAGGTGGTGGTGATGGGAATGGAGATGGTGTCGGGGTGAGGCCGTGGATACACCTACGACCGCGCACTTGGGGCGGGCTAGCAGCACGTCGTCGCCGTGCGCTAGGTGGACGACCGGCAAAAAAAGACTGCCGCCGCAGGTCGTGTTCATCGTGGAGCCA
The DNA here is from genome assembly GCA_039707655.1 of Elymus sibiricus. NCBI lineage: Eukaryota > Viridiplantae > Streptophyta > Magnoliopsida > Poales > Poaceae > Elymus > Elymus sibiricus. The sequence goes on along the minus strand of CM077665.1, from coordinate 208,900,782 downwards.
TGTATCCAACAGCAGCGAGTTGACGCCGTACCTTGGGTCATGGAGGAGATCCAGAGGCAGGCGCGCACGACGTTGGTCGATCTCCTCACGGCGAGCGTGGTCGCTCATCGGCACCGGGGGCATTGGAACCCGATCCGCGGACAGATGCCAGTTGTTCGGGAGGTGGGCAACTCCCCACGGCAATGGCGTGGCCGTCTCCGAGTACCTCCGGCAAATTTCCGTGCCGACATACGGGCGCGTGTGCTGCGGGGCGGCCGGCGGACCGATTGCAAATGCGGGCGGAGCGGCCAGAGCGGACAGAGCAGGCGGCGGCGGCGGCGGCGGCGGTGGTGCTGGTGGGCTCCTAGAGCGACCGAAGCGGCGACTACCAGAGGATCAGCCGGCCTCATGGCCGTGCTTCCCCTTCCCGGACCATGGCCAGGTCATGGCGACGGCGGCGGGCTAGGGTTTCTAGAAACTGCCGGGGGTGGAGGGGCAGGATTGGCTTTGGAAGCGGAAGCTACTGTATGGAGTGTGACTGGCCGGTCCATGGGTTTCCACTTAAATAAGGACTACGACACGAAGGTGGGTGGCTGACGACCGGGCCCCGCCGCGCGTGCGCATTTATTTTGGGCGGTGGGGGTAGGTTGGACGCCGCCACGAGTGACGGCCCGTCAGTCCGTTTTGCCCTAAGCAGACGTGGGCGTACGATTTGGAGTTCCCTTATGATCCAGCCCCACTAGTCAGAGTTAACGGTCAAACCATTGACTCGACGGCATCCTCCGTTGTGACTTTTCGTGAGGGTTTTGGACAAGAGAGTGGGAAAAGTGAGCAAATTGTAAGAGCGTGGGGATGGATGAGTACAACTAAGGAACAAGGGGCATAGATGTAAAAAACCCTTTTAAAAATGCCTCCTTATGCTAAATACATGAAAGATATTGTCACTAATAAAAGAAAGATACCAGAAGATGAAATTTCCACCATGCTTGCAACTTGTTCTTTTAAGGAGGGAGTACCTAAGAAGTTAGGAGATCCATGGATACACACTATACCTTGCTCCATTAAACAAAGTTATGTCAAAACTGCTTTATGTGATCTAGGAGCCGGTGTCAGTGTTATGCCTTTCTCTTTAGAGAGAATACTTGATTTGAATAATCCGACACCTACTGAAATATCTTTGCAAATGGCCAATAAATCAACTGCTATACCTATTGGAATTTATGAGGATGTTCTTGTTGTTGTCACAAACATTACTATCTTAATAGACTTTGTTATTCTTGATATGCCCTAGGACGACAACATCGATTATCCTTGGTAGAACCTTTTTGAATACTGCGGGGGCAGTTATTGATTGCAACAAAAGCAAGGTTACTTTTAATGTCAATGGTAATAAACACATAGTATACTTCCCGAAGAATCCAGGCTCAGTGAATAATATCAACTCCATTGAACAAATTGCGACAACCACTATTGGAGGGTTCAAATTTCCTCTTCCTACTGTCAAAAATAGATATGAAATTCTTATTTTTAGGGAAATTCATATCCCCGTTGAGGTAACTTAGTGTTATACAAAAAGAATTGGTTTTTATGTTACACGGACATGGTTTGTTAATAAGACTTGATCAACCTTTTTAATGGATACTTTTTGAGGGGCATGTTGTCGATAAATTAGTAAGCACAATCCACTATACCAATAATTTACTCTCTGTCATTTAAAGTTTTAATAAAGTAGAATGTCATTATTATCCTGTTTTCTGAATTATCTGTGCAATAAAAAATCTCCCAAAAAAAAGTTCTCGGAATGACCTCAAAATTTAGCATGTTTGTTTTTGCATTATTAAAAAAATTGGCACTGGACACACCCTGAGGGGGGGGGTGCACCTTTGAGCCATGAGCTCAAAGGGCGCGACTAGTGAGCTCATGGGTCCCACAGGGCCCCCCTCACTTAGTGCACCCGCCCATTGCCTTCTCCTACCTCCAGAAAAAATCACCATTGTCTCCTAGACCGTGTTCTTGCTCATTTTCGAGTGAGTTTTGATCTCCTTGTTTGGAACTACATTTGCAAAACTGTTTTGAGGAATTGCTCCTTGGTATGTGACTCCTCCAATGGCCCAATTAGTTTTTGTTCTAGTGCTTTATGTTTTGCAAATTTCGCTACTATTGGTGACCATGTATATGAGCTTGCATGATGGATATGTATGGTTCCAAGTAGTTTTGATGCATGATATAGCTTCTAGATACATGTGGTAGTAATTGCTATCAATTTTTGTTGAGTTTTGTTCACATTTATTTTGAGGGACTAAAAATTTCAGAAATTTTTCAGAGAAAGAGAGAATGCTTACGAGAGTATTTCACGGGGATTCTTTGAGCAAGAGCTCCTCAAGGACCAAAATTCGTGAGTCGGATCTCGAACCACCACGGGACACCCTCGTGAAGCCATGCGAATGGCCATCGGATGCCTTCATGCTCAAAGCTGGCATCAAGGAAGAATTTGATATGTACGTACACAATGCAGAGCTGACGGACTTTTGTCAGGTAAGTGCCCGCAATTCATGATCTCACTGATTCCTTTGTACGGAGATTTATGTATGTATCTTATTGCTCCTCTCATGATGTTATGTTCGACTTATATGATAAATATTTTCGCAAGACTGTTCAAGAATTTTGCGCAGCTTGTAGAATTCCCTTTTAGGGAGCTTGCCTTGAACCTCATAAATATGATTGCAATGCATTTCTCAAGAATATTACTCGAGGTGAAACTAGGGGTATAACGCAAGCTATAATTGGTAGCATTCATTTTCCTGCAATCCACTATTTTTCTTTGTTTATAAAAAGATGCATAAATGAAAAATATGGCCTTAGTACCCTATGCACACCTGATTTAACTAGTCTTAAAAGCGCGGTACTGAGAGATTACAAATTTAAGTCGGGAGCCATCATCACATGTCTTACATCACAACTCTCTTGATGGTGACCTTTATGTTGGGATCTATGCTACTCGTTTAGCTACTTATTTTAGCATATCCATTAGAGAAAATAATTCCCTGTTACCACCTAGCTACCTTAATTATGAGGCTATGGAGCGTCATTAGTTTCTTGTAACAGAGACTTCACCCTTCCGATACATGCTAATCTTAACAAGCGTCATGGTTTCCATATTACTTTGCCTGCTCTTGCCTTCTTCAACTTTCAGGAAAAACAAAGATATTTTATACTTGAGGAGGAGGCTGAGGTGTACACGATGGCAGAGGAGACTGCCCACTGTAATGAGGCAGCCCACTAGGCGCTGGCGCCCGCGATGGAGTATAACTCAAACTATCTCCACGAGTTCTATCCAAGTTAGCCGTGGCCATAGACCAAGTTAGGCCAAAAGCCTAATCTTGGGGGAGTACGTATTTTCTCACCGACATTACATTCATGTACCACACATTCATTCCAGTTGCTGGTGTTCATCCTCTTTCATTGTATATCTATTGTTTAGTTTTATTTTGCTTTTTTGTGTGCTTAAAAAACTTCAAAAATCCAAAAATATTTCTCATTTCTTTTCATTTTTTCTTCCTTAGTTAGCACGTAGTAATAAAGGAAAACCCAAAAAGATTTCTGGTTTCTTCTTTTGTTCCTTTTTGGGAGCTCTTTGATGTAAATAGTTTTCTCGTTTTTCGTTTTTCTATCATTAATTCACTTTCTTCAGAAAAATTAAAAAACTCCAAAACCATTTCAGTGTGTTTGTCTAAAATTCTTTTCTATTCTTTGAGTCATCGTAAGGAGAAGCCTATGCTAGAATTGTTGAGTAAGTCTCATATGCGACATTGTTGATCAAAGAAGAGCCTATATTACTTGTCTTCTCCTTTGAATAAATGGTTTTGCAGATTTCAGCCGAGTCTACGACACACTTGCACTATTATTATTTTCACATCATTTAGTCGTGCAAGTGAAAGGTAATAATGACTATGATTTGATGAAGTGATTGCGATTAAGGAAAGCTGGTATGAACTCTTCTTGTTTTTCGTTCTGTAAATATGTTTAACACAGTCGATCTCGATCAACATATTATGAGTAAACATGTTTGTGATCACAATTAGAGATTATAGTTTCTCATGCCATGCTTAAATGTCTAGGAGTGGTTAATGATTTATCTTGTGTGTTAACATGCATTAAAATGATTGTGATGTAGTATGTTAGCATCGTGTCCTATTCTGAATAATTCAAGTGGCTTGACTTGGCACATGTTCAAACATGTAGTTGATTCAAAACCAATGCAACCTTCATGATATTTATGTTCAAAGTGTTTATATCCTACTTATGCTTGTATCCAATGTTAATTATTCGTAATGCATGATTATGACTGTTGTCGCTCTCTAGCTGGTCGCTTCTCTATCTATTTTCTAGCCTTCACCTGTAGTAAGCGGGAATACTGCTTGTGCATCCAACATCCTAAACCAAAGTTGTTCCGGATGAGTACACCATGCCTACCTATGTGCGGTATTATTCTACCGTTCCAAGTAAATTTGCATGTGCCACCTTGAATCATTCAAATAAACATCTATTTTGTGTGCCCGTACCTCTCATGGAGTGACGGGGCGGTAAATTTCTTCCATGCTAAGTGGGTTATTCTCAAGGTGGGCATTTTTTTGCACGAGAGAGGCTGGTATTTGGGATGCCTAGTCCTGTAATAAAAAATAAAGAAAATATAATAAAAAAACTCCCCTATAAAGTTGATTGTTTGGAGGGCACCCATGAATTTGGTCAGCCATGGCTTGTGTTTGTATGGCTGAGGGGGAGTAAACTATACATTTCCGCTTGGGAACCACCGATAATGTGTTCAACATGGAAGATATCGAAATGCTTTGTTGTAACGTTGACAAAAAAAATCACACCTCTCAAAATATATTCATCTCTATTTTAAACCTTGAGCTCTGGCACCTCTGCAAATCTCTGCTACCCTTTGCCAAGGGCCTGTCTATTTACTTTCATGTTATTTACTTTTATCATTGAGTCATCATCTTCTCATTACAGCACCAGTCCTGAGAGCGCTATTATCATTTTTATGCAATGAGTCTAGTTAATGTTGGATGTGGGCATTACTTGATCTCTTCTACCCTGAATTACAATGTATAGTCGCTGCTTGAACCTCAGAGGTGCTCTGCATTTATGTTTTGCGGTCCCAGAAAGGGCTAGCAAGATACCATGATATCATATTATATAATGATTGTTTTGAAAAATTGTTCGCATCCGAGATATCTTATTGTTGCTCGCTAGTTAGTTATGTTATTGTTGTGAGTAAACATGAGACCTAAGTATTATCATTCACATGGTTAGTTTATAAACTTTGCTGAAAACTTTAGCACTAGTTAATCATATATATAACAACGAGAACAAAAGAGTTTGTAAAAGTTTTTCTTTATTACTTTCAGTTTGTCAACTGAATTGCTTGAGGACAATCAGCGAGTTAAGCTTGGGGGATTTGATACGTCCCAAACATATCTACTTTTCTAAACACTTTTGCTCTTGTTTTAGACTCTAATTTGCATGATTTGAATGAAACTAACCCGGACTGACGCTGTGTTCAGCAGAACTACCATGGTGTTGTTTTTGTGCAGAAATAAAAGTTCTCGGATTGGGCTGAAAATTTATGGAGAATATTTTTAGAATATATAAAATTTATTTGCAAAGAGACCTGCCGGGGGGGAACCAAAGAGCCACGAGTTCAGGGGCGCGCCCTGTGAGCTGGTGGGTTCCACGAGCCTCTGTTTGCCCTAACACCAACTCCGTAAGTACCGTCTCACGGAGAAAAAAATCAAAGAGAAACTTTCATCACATTTTACAAGACATAGCCGTCGCCACCTCCTGTGCTTCATCGGATGGGCCGATCTGGAGTCCGCTTGGAGCTCCGGAGAGGAGGATTTGTCGCCGTCATCATCATCAACCCTTCTCCATCAACAATTCCTTGATGCTCCCCGCTGGGAGTGAGTAATTCCTTCATAGGCTTGCTAGAAGGTGATGGAGTTGGATGAGATTTGTCATGTAATCAATTTAATTTGTTAGGGCCTGATACCTAGTATCCAATATGTTATGAGATTGATGTTGCTATGCCGTTTTTATGCTTAGCGCTTGTCACTAGGGCCCGAGTGCCATGATTTGAGATCTGAACCTATTATGTTTCCATGAATATGAGAGTGTTATAGATCCCATCTTGCAAGTTATATGCACCTATTTTGTCTTATGATCCGTAGACCCCAAAGTGAAAATAGTTGGGATCATCTCCGGTGATGACCGTAGTATGAGGAGTTCATGTATTCATCATGTTTTAATCCTATTCCGGTTCTCTATTAGAAGGAGGCCTTAATATCCTTTAGTTTCCCTTTGGATCCCACTGCCATGGGGGGTAGGATAAAAGATGTCATGCAAGTTCTTATTATAAGCATGTATGACTATATACGGAATACATGTCTAGATTATACTGATGAATTGGAGCTTGTTCTGTGTCACTCTAGGTTGTGACTGTTACATAATGAATCTCATCCAACATAATTATCCATCGCTGATACAGTCCCTACACTTTTCTTACATTGATCTTTGCTAAGTTACTACTGATGATGCGGTTACAATATCCCACAAACTGCTATTCTTCCTGTTCCGGTTACTTTTGCTTCTGTTACTAAAACTATGAAAACTATCAAACAACTGTGCTACTAAATATTTTGCTGCAAAGATATCCTTCCAGGTGTGTTGAATTGACAACTCAACTACTAAGGCTCATAAATATTCTTTGGCTCCCCTTGTGTCAAATCAACAAATTTGGGTGAAATACTACCCTCGAGGACTATCGTGATCCCCTATACTTGTGGTTTATCACCGAGGGTGATGCACCGCAACTCACGTGGAAGGAGCCTCACCAAAAGAGTGATTCGCAAGACAACCTGCGATAATATTTGTAGATCCGAAACCCCACATGCTGGGAGGGACCCTGTCGGGGAGTGCGGCGGCTATGGGATGCCCTAGGTCGGTCTAACCGCCCCTAGAGCCTCAAGATTCACATTGCTCCAACAGGAAGAACGACGAAGTACAAGGAAGCAAAAACAAGGGAGAGACAAAGCGTAGATGACAACGTAGTAGATGTATTTTTGCGATAGTGTGTTGTTCAATCGGCCGTCACCTCTTATCTATTTATGAGGCGGCGAACTTCCCATACAAGAAAAGGAAAAAAAAAATTCCATCCAAAACTTCCAAAAACCTAACCTAACCCAGACATGAATCTTTTATAGTTCTCCTTATCAACTCGGAGCCTCCAAGTGGTTTCACTCGGTCTCACAGACTGGACATTGCCAACTTTTTGTAATCTTTTGTATGTCACTCAGAATTTCTGAGTGGTTTTACTCAGTCTCACCGAGTACATCATGTGCTTCGTGACTATTTTCTAACATCCACTCGGTCTCATGGAGTCAAATAAACTCGGTATGTGTGAAGTGACTCTGTAGTTTCTGTCCCTGACTTTGTTTTGACTCCACAGGTTGCATACTACCTCGGATTAAGGTGATATTTATATCAAAATTGACTGTTTCTATGAGACGAAAAACTTTGAGGTGGAACACTTATCCATTAGAGGCCATCTTAATTATGTTTCACGCCATTTTATAATCTGATTTTAACACGAGCATTTGTGAAATTGTCATAACTTTTGCATCGAAGCTCCGGTTTGGACCATCTTCGTATCCATCTTGATCTTTTTGAAGAGAACCATCCGAAGGTGACTTCCAATGACAATCAAGAACATTTGAAGAACCGAAACCCCACATGCCTGCGGGGGACCCTGTCGAGTACGGTGGCTATGGGCTGCCCTAGGTCGGCCCAACCGCCCCTAGAGCCTCGAGATTCACATCTCTCCAACACAAAGAACGACGAAGAATGAGGAAGCAAAAAAGGAGGGAGAGACAAAACATAGAAGAAAAAGTAATAGATGTCTTTTTGCAATTGTGTGGTTCAATCGGCCATAACCTCTTATCTATTTATGAGGCGGTTGGATTTGTTGCAGATATGCCCTAGAGGCAATCATGTGATGATTTCATTTCCTATGTATTCATGAGTATTTTGTATTGTCCTTGAACATCATCAGTGATATGCATCAATAAGTATGTGATTTATTTGTGAGAATATATATAGTATGATGATTGTTCTAACAGTCCCTAGTTGTTAAGGTTATGCGAACACATATCCTTTACTAGTATACGATTTAGTTGATGACTATGTTTCACAAGTCATGTGCATAGAGATGCTAAACTGATAGTATGGACTCGGGGATTGAGATCACCGAGTCGGACAGACCCACTTTGAGACATAGCAAGATAATGTCATCTGTTAGTCTCAAGCACAATGTATATGCCATCTCCTAGACCTAAGGTCATCGCATGTTCTCGGGATGAGGATCGACTTACTTAGGGTCTATCAAACGCTACTCCGTAACTCCGTAGTTATAAAGGTAGCTTTCGGGTGAGTCGTGAGACATGCCGCGAGACATGGTTAACCAAGATGGGATTTGCCCCTCCGTGAGGAGAGATATTCTCTGGGCCCTCTCGTGTGATCAGATTCAGAAAGCATGGCCATGCGACATGGGTTAAGTGTTAACCCAGTTTCGGAATCTGCATCACGGTTTCCAGAAGAGCTGTTGAGCTACCACAAGGGTGACAAGTTCTCGCCTTGAGCTCTACAACCTATATCATGAGGAAAAAGGAATGTAATATATGACACATTGTCGAGGTTCGTCTAACGACTTTGCGCACACATGGGAGTTTTCACGTTCTGCTAGGAGCCGCTACCGACTATCGACTCGGGTCATGTCCATGTGTACATGAACCTATAGGGTCGCACACTTAAGGGATTGCAGCCCATTCGGATTGGATCCGAATGGAAAATGGGACTAGACTCGTCGTGGGCCTCAAGTGTTGAGCCCACTTCGGAGGTCTATATAAAGGGGAGTGGGCGCACCTTTCAGGGTTGATCTTTTCCTCCCGTTGACAGCCATGGCCACTCCCCACGCCACCATGCCGTGCGATCGGATCTAGCAGTCCGCCGCCCGACGCTGCCCCCGTACGTGTGGATACCTTGGAGGCCTCGCATCTGTGGTGTTTGGACGAACCGTTCGAGGGATCCGTGAGGAATTGTTCGAGGGATCCGCGAGGAGCTGTTCGTGGGAGATCGGCTACACGAGGAGGAGACGAATTGGCTGATCGACTACATGCATCACCAACTCTACTTCCGCTGCGGTGACTGCGCGTCTAGTGGTAAACCCGATCCCGTGATCTATTTCCAGCAGCATGTTCTTGGGTGCGCGGTTGAAAATTTTATTTGGCGCTAGTGTAGCGTACCGCGTGTTCCAACAGTGGTATCGGAGCCTCTGCTGTGTGGTGATAGATTCGGTGATTTGCATATGACATATGTAGATCGGTTCAGGTGCGGGTCGATGAGATCGGCTGTTCACGTCAGTGTTGACGGTTGGTTTCGTGATCTTGATTCCGTGATCGTGGTGCAGAGGTCGTGAAACGAATTACCCCTACCGGTCGGTTTCCGCCATCAGGGTAGATAGTGGAATGTAAATCTAGATGCAGCATGCGAAGATCAATGAGATTGATCGAACCGGAGCAAAGATCGACACCGTGGAAATGTGATTTCCGCCGTGCTGAAATCTGTTGGAGGGGTCACAGTAAAACGGGCATAACTTTTGCATACGAACTCCGTATTCGCTCCACGACCTGTTAAACTGAAGGGCACGAGAAGATGCATTTGACCTTCAAGTGCTTTGCCATTTTTGGTGAAATTTTCGAGGTCAAAATCCTCTTGAAAACTAGAGTTTCAGACAGTTTTATTTTCGGCGGTAGAACGTCTGACTTGTTTTTGCAGGGAATGCTTGTGATTTGGTATAGCCCATGAATGTTGCTTGTAAATTATTAAATCATGACCTGCGTGTCATGAGTGCGGCAACCGGCTGGAGCCATGTGGTTGTCCCGTTATTGTATTAATGACCTGCGTGTCAACATTAGATGCCTTGTAATGTAATTTACTCTCATAGCTATTAGTTTGTAATAGCATAGTATCTTATGTAACACTTGGCGGTTGACACCATGTGTGGAGATGGAGATCACCACAAGGGCAACCATGCATGGAGATGGAGATGGAGATCGCCATGGGCATGCAGCGCACGTGGAGATGGAGATCACCATGCGTTAATGATAGGGGCTATACCATATCACACATATATAAACTGCATGTGAAAGTTTATCCCTTTTATGCGCCCTTCTTTTGCATGATAGATGTTATTAAGTAGGGTGATCCCTCAAATAATGTCAAGTAAAATTGCATCCCCAATTGCTGCAACATCACATGTTAAGTATTTTTAGTGGTGGGCCTATAAAATTAGGGTACTGCTAATTCTCCTTAACGTGGTGCGTTTGTGTCAGACACTTACGAGCGAAGCATTGGTTAACTTGTCGTGGCTATCAAAATAGTTTTGGGCCTCGAGGCATAAGAGTTGGCGTGGCATGAGATGTCCCCAACAAACAAGAGTCGTGTAGAGATAACGATGAGCAAGTGTTGCTTACCGAGTGATCTAGTCTTCTAGCGGTGATGCAAAAGCTCACTAGTTGACATGTGGATCTTGGATCTTGAATCACTAAGAATCAACAGAGGGATGTTGATTTTAGTGGGAGTAATGTTCTTATTAAAATGTTTAATTTGAATTACTCTTTATGAATACATGTCTTAGTGTTTTGCATATTTCTGTTGTAGATCAATGGCACCACCTGCTCAACCCAGTTTTTCGTTGAAATCAATCCTAGAAAAGGATAAACTGAATGGAACAAACTTTACCACCTGGTATAGAAATCTGAGAATTGTTCTCAGGCATGATAAAAAAGGAACATGTTCTAGAGGTACCTGCCGAGAATGCTAATGCCACAGCCAGGAATGCCCACCAGAAACTCGTTGATGAGTCAAACGAGATCAGCTGTCTCATGCTGGCTTCTATGGAGCCCGATCTGCAGCAGCATTTCAAAAACATTGAGGCTTTCAATATGATCGAGAACCTCAAGAGCATGTTTCAGATGCAGGCAAGGACGGAAAGGTTCAACGTCTGGCGATCCTTGATGGATTGTAAGCTGAAAGAGGGTGATCCACTGAGCCCGCATGTGATCAAGATGATCGGATACATGCAAGCTTTGGATCGGTTAGGCTTCCCACTTGGGGACGAATTGTCCACGGATACAATTCTGGCTTCTCTTCCGAGTAGATATGGGGTGTTCATCTTGAACTTCCATATGTACGGCATGGAAAAGAAGCTCACTAAATTGCATGGGATGCTAAAAGTGGCAGAGCAGGATATCAAGAAAGGCACGCATCAAGTGTTGATGGTGCAGAACACGGCAAAGTTCAAGAAGAGCTGGTCCAAGAAAAACACTAAGGGAAAGGGCAAGGAGGCAACTCCTATTGTCGCCGCCGCGCCCAAGTCCGGACCAAACACGGGGACCGTTTGCTTTCACTCCAAGGAAACCGGTCACTGGAAGAGGAACTGCAGCAAGTGGCTTGCCCAGATAGGCAAGAAGACTGGAAGTGTGACTTTTTCTTCATGTACGCTTGTTGTATATGTTATAGACATTTTTCTTGCTGATATTTCTAGTAGCTCTTGGGTATATGATACCAGATCGGTTGTTCATATATGCAACTCGATGTAGGGGCTAAGAAGGACTAGGAATGTTGCAAGAGGAGAAGTTGACATACGCGTCGGGAATAAAGCAAGAGTTGCTGCATTAGCCGTCGACACCATGCAATTTAATTTACCTTCAGGATTTGTAATGGAACTTGATAATTGTTATTATGTTCCTGCATTGAGACAAAACATTATTTCTGCCTCATGTTTGATGAGGCAAGGTTATGAATTCAGTATTAAGGACAATGGTTGTTCTATTTACTTGAATGAAATGTTTTATGGCTTTGCACCTGTTAAGAATGGGTTATTTATATTAGATCTTGAAGGTGAATCGGTCTATAACATAAATGTCAAGAGGCATAAGCCTAACGAGATAAATCCGACTTACATCTGGCATTGTCGACTAGGACACATTAGTCAAAAGCGCATGAAGAAGCTCCATGATGATGGAATTCTGACTTCATTTGATTTTGAATCTTATGAGACATGTGTGTCCTGCCAACTCAGCAAGATGACTAAGACTCCTTTTGCAAAGAGTTGTGAGAGGGCGTCTGAGCTATTGGAACTTATACATAGTGATGTATGTGGACCAATGAGCACGACAGCTAGAGGTGGTTTCCAATACTTCGTGACTTTTACCGACGACTTTAGTAGATATGGATATGTCTACTTGATGAGGCACAAGTCAGAAACTTTTGAAAAGTTCAAGGAGTTTCAGAACGAAGTGGAAAATCAACTCGGCAAGACAATCAAGCTTCTACGATCTGATCGTGGCGGTGAGTATATGAGCCAGGAGTTTGATGATCATCTGAAGAACCGTGGAATAGTTCCACAACTCACTCCTCCAGGTACGCCACAGAGAAATGGTGTGTTAGAACGGAGGAATCGGACTTTGTAAGACATGGTCTGATCGATGATGAGTCTGTCGGATTTACCGTTGTCATTTTGGGGATACGCTCTAGAAACCGCAGCTTTCACACTAAACAGGGTACCATCAAAGTCCGTAGATAAGACACCATATGAGATATGGACTGCAAAGAGTCATAGCTTGTCTTTTCTAAAGATTTGGGGTTGTGAAGCCTATGTCAAGCGACTCCAGTCGGACAAGCTCACACCCAAGTCGGACGAGTGCATATTCGTGGGATATCCTAGGGAAACCTTGGGATATTACTTCTACAACCGTGAAGAGGGCAAAGTGTTTGTCGCTCGACATGGAGTTTTCCTTGAGAAAGAGTTTCTCAATCGGAAGGCTAGTGGGAGGTCTATCCGACTCGAAGAAATTCGAGAGCCACACGGGGATGTTCCGACAGGTGATTCAATCACACCGAAGTTAGTCAGGGAACCCATAGTGGAATCGGCGCCGGTTCCACATAGGTCGGAGAGGTTGCGCAATATGCACGACTGCAATGTGTTGTTCTTGGAGAACAACGAACCGACCACATATGCGAAAGCAATAGTGAGCCCTGATTCCGAGTTATGGCTTGATGCCATGAGATCCGAATTAAAGTCCATGGATGACAATCAAGTTTGGAACTTGGTTGATCCGACAGATGGCGTTCGAGCCATTGAGTGCAAATGGATCTTTAAGAAGAAAACTGATATGGATGGAAATGTTACAGTCCGTAAGCCTCGACTTGTCGCTAAAGGTTATCGATAAGTTCAAGGAGTTGACTACGGTGAGACTTATTCACCGGTAGCGATGCCTAAATCAATTCGGATCATTCTTGCTATAGCTGCATATTTCGACTATGAGATATGGCAGATGGATGTCAAAACGGCTTTCCTTAATGGAAATTTAACTGAGGATGTGTATATGACACAGCCCGAGGGTTTTGTCAATCCAAAGAATGCGGGCATGGTATGCGAGCTTCAGAGATCCATTTATGGATTGAGGCAAGCATCTCGGAATTGGGACATTCGTTTTAACGAAGCGGTCAAAGAGTTTGGCTTCATCAAGAACGACTATGATCATTTTGTATTCAAGAAGGTCAGTGGGAGCTCAGTTGCATTTCTGATCCTGTATGTGGATGACATATTATTGATTGGAAATGATGTTCAAATGCTTGAATCTGTCAAGGGCTCATTGAAAAATAGTTTTTCGATGAAAGACTTGGGAGAAGCATCTTATATTCTGGGAATCAAGATCTATAGAGATAGATCGAGAAGGCTTATTGGATTAAGCCAAAGTACGTATATTGACAAGGTGTTGAAGCGGTTCAACATGCAAGATGCCAAGAAAAGGTTCTTGCCCATGTCACATGGCATTAGTCTTAGCAAGACTCAGAGTCCTTCGACTCCTGATGAGCAAAGACGCATGGATGGGATTCCGTATGCTTCGGCTGTCGGGTCCATCATGTATGCTATGGTATGTACTCATCCCGATGTTAGCTTTGCTCTAAGCGTAGTAGGCAGATACCAGGCTGATCCAGGTGAGAGTCACTGGACAGTGGTAAAGAATATCCTTAAATACTTGAGAAGGACAAAGGATATGTTCCTGGTGTATGGAGGTGAGGATGAGCTCATTGTAAAGAGTTACACTGATGCTAGTTTCCAAACCGATAGGGATGATAGTCGATCGCAATCTGGGTTTGTGTTCATTCTGAACGGAGGAGCAGTGAGCTGGAGGAGTTCCAAGCAAGATATGGTAGCTGATTCTACAACGGAGGCTGAGTACATTGCGGCTTCTGAAGCTGCAAAAGAAGGTGTTTGGGTGAAGAATTTTATTTCTGGTCTTGGAGTGGTTCAGGACTCGTCCAATCCGTTGGACCTCTATTGTGATAATAGTGGTGCTATTGCACAAGTCAAGGAACCACGGAACCATCATAAAACCCAACACATACTCAGGCGTTTTAACTTCATTCGCGACATTGTCGAGAGAGGCGATGTAAACATATGCAAGATACACACAGATGCAAATGTTGCTGATCCATTAAGCCTCTCTCGCAGTCCAAGCATGAGATGCACATGAGGTCCATGGGCATACGATGCCTAGATGATTGACTCTAGTGCAAGTGGGAGACTGTTGGAGATATGCCCTAGAGGCAATCATGTGATGATTTCGTTTCCTATGTATTCATGAGTATTTTGTATTGTCCTTGAACATCATCAGTGATATGTATCAATAAGTATGTGACTTATTTGTGAGACTATATATAGTATGATGATTGTTCTAATAGAACCTAGTTGTTAAGGTTATGCGGACACATATCCTTTACTAGTATACGATTCAGTTGATGACTACGTTTCACAAGTCATGTGCATAGAGATGCTAAACTGATAGTATGGACTCGGGGATTGAGATCACCGAGTCGGACAGACCCACTTTGAGACACAGCGAGATAATGTCATCTGTTAGTCTCAAGCACAATGTATATGCCATGTCCTAGACCTGAGGTCATCGCATGTTCTTGGGATGAGGATCGACTTACTTAGGGTCTATCAAACGCTACTCCGTAACTGGGTAGTTACAAAGGTAGCTTTCGGGTGAGTCGTGAGACATGCCGCGAGACATGGTTAACCAAGATGGGATTTGCCCCTCCGTGAGGAGAGATATTCTCTGGTCCCTCTTGTGTGATCAGATTCAGAAAGCATGGCCATGCGACATGGGTTAAGTGTTAACGCAGTTCTGGAATCTGCATCACGGTTTCGAGAAGAGATGTTGAGCTACAACAAGGGTGACAAGTACTCGCCTTGAGCTCTACAACCTATATCATGAGGCAAAAGGAATGTAGTATATGACACATTGTCGAGGTTCGTCTAACGACTTTGCGCACACATTGGAGTTGGCACGTTCTGCTAGGAGCCGCTACCGACTATCAACTCGGGTCGTGTCCATGTGTACGTGAACCTACAAGGTCGCACACTTAAGGGATTGCAGCCCATTCGGATTGGATCCGAATGGAAAATGAGACTACACTCGTCGTGGGCCTCAAGTGTTGAGCCCACTTCGGAGGTCTATATAAAGGGGAGTGGGCGCACCTTTCAGGGTTGATCTTTTCCTCCCGTTGACAGCCACCGCCACTCCCCACGCCACCATGACGTGCGATCGGATCTAGCAGTCCGCCGCCCGACGCTGCCCCCGTACGTGTGGATACCTTGGAGGCATCGAATCTGTGGTGTTTGGACGAACCGTTCGAGGGATCCGTGTGGAACTGTTCGAGGGATCCGCGAGGAGCTGTTCGTGGGAGATCAACTACACGAGGAGGAGACGAATTGGCTGATCGACTACACGCATCACCAACTCTACTTCCGCTACGGTGACTGCGCGTCTAGTGGTAAACCCGATCCCGTGATCTATTTCCAGCAGCATGTTCTTGGGTGCAAGGTAGAAAATTTTATTTTGCGCTAGTGTAGTGTACCGCGTGTTCCAACAGGATTTCCCATAGAAGAAAAGGGCAAAAAATTCTATCCAAAACATCCAAAATGTAACTGTTGTGGATTTTTCATGGCAGATGCCCTAGCGAGAGGACTAAGTCTAGGAGTCATCACAACTAGGTGGTCGCTTGGATGGGGTTCAGAGGGAAAGAGAGACAAGGGTTTACCCAGGTACGACCCTTCCGATGGAGGTAAAAGCCTATATCTTGCTTTGTGTGTTATTCATGATGATGATCTCGACTACAAGGGTGCATAATCATTAACCTAGATCTCGAGGATTTCTTCCTTAGTCTTTCTACCTCAGGGGCTCCCCTTTATATATAGGTTGAGGCCCAGAAGTTACAACAGAGTCCGGGTCATAGTACAACCCGTGACCTAATTTATTTCCTACTTACCTTGCCTTTCAAGTAAGGGAGATTCCTTATGATTTCCTCCGTAAGCCGGCCCACCAAGTACTAGGCTTGATCCGGCCTCCTCTCTTGAGTTGCCTTTTGGGCCTTGAATCTCCTGGTTATCTACGGCCCACACAATGAGTCCACTTATGAGCTGGCCTTGATCGCCATGTCTCATCTGGGCCAGGCATACCGTGGGGTATATCCCAAACATTATCCCCCAATTTAGCTTGGATTCATCTATGTTAAACTCCATCCCGAAACAAAGAAACTAAAACATAAAGGATAGACCTTGAATCTAACCTATGAGCCGACATTTTCTCTTTCCTCCAAGCATCGTCTCTGAAAGTCCGTCTGTGTCAAAACTCTACCGGGTCATTTTCTCTCTTTCGGGACTTAGCTTCCTTTTGGCTATCACCACATTGACATCATCTTGCTGACCTCTGACGTTCATGTGTCATCATGGCGAATCTTTTTAAACAAATGTCAAATCTAGTCAAGCGCAGGAATCGAGGAGTCTTTGTAGCCACAAATTACTATGATAGTTCGTGTTTCCACCGTGCCGCTACTGGTATTCTTCCCTTATAAATAGACCACCAGGACCCCTTTTCATCTTTTACCTCGTCTTCTTCCTCTCGCCTCCGATAAGACGCCCGAGCTCGCCGGAACTCATCTTCGCGAAAGGAGCCATCTTTGCTGTCGCCGCCGCCGGAGTCTACCTGCATCGGAAGCGGCCTTCTTCGAGAGCACAACACCTCGAAATCCTCTTCTTCTTGGATCTTGTGAGTCCCATTCCCGCCATTTAGGTTTTCGGTGTTCTTAGTAGTTCATCGGAGTTAATAGATTCTTATCAAAATTTAGCTATAGATCTAGTTGCCCCCTGGGGTCTCTTGTGAATAATGCTTAGTTTTGCCTCCGGCGTGTTCCTGTAATACTAGAGATCCATAACAATACACCCATAATATTTTGGGAATTCTTCACTTCGGGTGCTTACGCTAATTCTTAGGGCTTTTATTCTTCTTTTCCTGCAGTCATTAGATCCATCCACTCTCCTGTTTTGGGGGAGAATTTTTTGTGACTATAAAAAACTACCAAGTCTTTAACCTTTTGCTTACCACTGACCGGCTCATATAGATGCCATCTCATTTTATCGCTTGTCAAACCATCATTGTGCCGACTCATCTAGTGATGCTCCATCCAATCCACCGGCCTGTCAGAAAATCCATGCAGTAGTAGTCCAGATTCAATTTTAGTCCATTCAATATTTAGCAAAATTTCTGAAATCTCCATACAATACCAGCTCAACTCGGCTGGCTCATAGAGCTACCTTAGCATACAAGGTCCATTTTTGGCCTTGATAGTGGTGACTCAGAGACATGCATACGTCTTGCTCTTTTTCCAGTTTACCACTCGCATGACCCAGGCGTCCTTTATGAGGAAGTCGGCTTATCCCACATGAACGTAGCTCGCCGGCTTATTTATTTGTTTACTTTCAGATTGCATTTGCTCCTTGTGAGAACTTGTCGCTGCACTAGAAAAGGGGTACCCAGTGCCCCTGACTTATGCACATGCGGTAGTAGCTGAACCCTTCAACGTTCATACTAAGCCGACGAATGATCAAGACCAGAATCCAACAAGCCCGAAGCGGCAGCCCAAGCCTGGACTGCAACGCGCCAAGCATGTCCCCGGCGCTTGCCGGGAACCAAGACATGCGCACCTTCCTGAGGACCCGGCAAGCCATCACCCGGCAGGCGCGAGCTGATCGGCCACCGCTCCACCGCATCACCACGCCAGTCACTTATCAATGCAGTGTCGAGCCCTCAAGCGGCTAATCAGCTCTCACTAAACACGTGGCGACACACCGGGAAGCAAGTTATGCCCAGTTGACACCCGCCCTGCAGCGTGTCAAGACCGTAAGCAACGAGCGGCCAAGCAGTGGTAAAAGCTTGCCGGGGATGCACCCCCGAGCGCCACCTAGGCTGGCAATCATGGTATTTTGTCCGAAATGCCAGAGTTAGGTATGATAGCTCTGCTAATCTATCCAGTCTATAGATAATGACTGTTTTTCCATTGTGGTAACCCCCTGCGCTATAAAAGGAGGCCCAAGGCTACCTAGCTCAGGATTCGGACCCCCGAACATTTGTACTCGCCTAGCACCTCTTTCCCCGAAGGCAACCCTTGCCGGGGTAGAGCATGGGGCACCACTCGTGCTCTTCCAATCAAATCCACCAAAAAGCAGGAGTAGGGTTTTACGCTTAGTAGCGGCCCGAACCTGGGTAAAATGCTTGTGTCCCGATCGTCACACCGTCTCATGATCTCCGCTCTTCGTGCAACGTTACCCCCCTTGCCGAACCATAAGGGGCCTCTAGTCCCATAGGTAATCGTGAGCATCCGTGCCCGGTAGGGGGCGTGCATCATTTGCGTGAACCCGAGTTCATGAATGGCGAATCGATCTTCATCATCATCTTCTTCAACGATGGCTCCCAAGAAGAAATCCGGTGCGGCCATGCATCCCTCCACTTCGAAGGCTCCCTCTAACGCGGCCACTGGCGTCGTCGACGCCACGGCGGCTGCGGGTGAGGCAGAAATCGTGGATGACGCGGTCGGCACATGCGGCGCACCCGTCCAGCCCTTCACGGTCGGAGATGGAGCAGGAGACGCCGGAGGGGAGCGACTACAACGACAACTTGGCGAGCTCGGCCCCGGTGCCACGGGCGAGGGAAACAACCATCCATCACCTCCCCGTCGCGCGGATGGCCGCGGCCGCCCCAACGGTGCCCGGTCAGGTGCGATCCGTGACCCTTCGGCCGCACCCGTCGCCGGCGAGACTACAGGGCGAACACCTCGTGCGGAACGAGACGGAGCGCCAAGCGGGGCCACAACACCACAGGTTCGGCCCCCTGCATGCCAGACAGCCCCGGCGAGTGGCACACGGCATCTGGAACGCGGCGACGCTTCTCTTGGTCCTACCAGGAGTCGAGCGACATCACGGTCCGCCTCTTTCGCCATGCCGAGCACCATAGAGGAAGCCATGGCGCGAGTTCAAATGCTGCTCAACTTTATGCCAACAGCTGCTAAGATGGATGAATGGAGAGCCACCATTCAGAGTTTGATTTCTTTCATTGAAGCCAACAAGCCACAGCATGCAGAGCCGTCGCGACGTACGCGAACAGCAGCAACAGCCCGGGTCGGCGAGCGCGTCGAAGGGGGCACCCCAACGGTGCAGTCCCCTCCGCGACAACAAGCCCAGAGGCAGCTGCAGCAAGCCTCACATGCTGATGAGCACGGCGAGGCTTCCATAGTCTCGTCTCGCCTGCGCGACCACCGGGATCAATGGCGTGTCCTTGAAGACCGGCGGAAAGAAGACACGCGCATCACCATCGAGCGATGCCGGGAAGCGCACCGTCAATCCGACAAGCGCAACGGTCCAGACGTCAGCGACCCCGCTCCCAGTGCTGGCGGGTACCTTCCCTATGAGGTTGGTTGCCCTGCCTTCACTAGCGAGCTACGACGGGTCTGCTGGCCATCGAACCGTGCTTTCAAACCTGAGCTGCCTGAGAAATACGATGGGAGGCTGAACCCGGCAGAGTTCTTGGGCATATACATGATAGCTGTTCAATATGCGGGAGGAAGAGATGAAAAGGTGCTCGCCAACTATTTCCCTTTGGCACTTAAGCCGAACGTGAGATCGTGGCTGATGCATCTGCCAGAAAATTCAATTTCGTCATGGGCTGACCTATGCAACGAGTTCGTTGGCGCCTTCACCGGTGGTCATCAAGAACCAGGCCAGCCCAGCGATCTCCAAGTCCTCCCTCAAAAGGAGGGAGAAACCTTGAGGAAGTATATCCAGAGATTCAGCCGAGTGCACCGCAACATCCCAGAGATACATCCCGCAGCGGTGATTGTCGCGTTCCATTCGAACGTGCGCAACAGGAGGATGCGAGCCAAGATGAATGCCAAGGTCCCCAAGACTGTTAATGAGCTTTACACCTTGGCGGATAAATGTGCTCGAGCTGAAGAAGGAAGGCGACTTCCCAGGGAGGAGGTGAGAGTCGAAGTGGACTCCGATGACGACGACGACGCCCCCGACCCGAAGGGAAGAAGCAGGAAGTGTAACAAGAAGCGTAAGGCAAAAGCAGTATTGGCTGTCGAGAGCTCCGGACACCTCAGTGCAAGCAAGAAGGCGAAAGCCAAAACCCCTGGCAAGGGAGCTGTCGCGTGCGCTGATTGTCGGGAGGCTGCTGCTGCCGAGAAGACCGGGAAGTCCGACGGGCCGTACTGCAAAATTCATCACACCAAGGGCCATGATCTCCAAGAATGCTGACAGGTCGAGCAACTTGTTGAGAAGCAGAGGGCCGAGTATGAGAAGAGCGACAAAGAAAAAGGCCAGGACGGTGCTACTGGGAAAGGCCGTGGCGGCAGAGGAGGTCACCGCGGCAAAACCCCGCAGCAAAAGGAAAAACCCGCCAGAGGCCGAGAGAAGAAGGAAACAGACGATATGAGTGAGGATGAGGATGAGGATGAGGATTCCAGTGACAGGGAGTTTCAGAAAGCAACCGAAGCCATGTGCGTTAACGGGGGTGCGTCCTTGCATTCCTCTCAATGCCAGCTCAAGCAGTGGGCACGCGAGGTCAATGCTGTGGAACCAACTGCAGAATCTAGGAAGCCACTCAAATGGTCCCGCACGCCTATCATCTTTGACGAAGAGGATCATCCTGACCGTACCACTACGGTTGGGTGTTTGCCATTGTTGGTTTGTCCGACAATCCGCAACCTCAAAGTGTCCAAGATGTTAGTTGACGGTGGGGCGGGATTGAACTTAATCTCCCCTAAAGTTGCTGAGAAACTGCAGATCCTTGATGAAGATCTCGAAGCTACGGGTACATTCCAGGGAATCAACCCCGGCAGGAGCCGACCCAAGGGAAAGATCACTCTTCCTGTGACATTTGCCGGGAACTGCACTTCCGGACAGAGAGGATAGTGTTCGACGTCGCCGAGATACCGCTGCCTTACAACGGAATCCTCGGTCACCCAGCTCTGGCAAAGTTCATGGCAGCATCCCACTATGCCTACAATGCCTTAAAGATGCCAGGGCCCATTGGGGTCATTTCCATCCCATCCGACAAGAAGAACGCAGTTATCTGCGTGGACCAGATGTATCGTGATGCGGTAGCAGCTAAAGCCACAGAAATCCCAGCTCTCGCCAAGGACACAGAGAAATTGAAGAAGGCTAGCAGGAACACCGGCAAGGACTCCGGGAAGCACGCCTCTTTGGAGTGCACCGCACCCGATGATGAACTGCCGGGGAGTTCGACTAGCAAGAACACCAAGGCCACCTATCCTGAGACAAAGAAAATTCCGGCAAGGCTAGATGGCGCTGGTGGCACGTTCACCATCAGTGCTACCCTTACTGACTAATAGGAAAGCGCGCTTGTTAGCTTCCTACGGGAGAATGTCGATGTGTTTGCCTGGAAACCATCTGACATCCCCGGTGTTCCCAGGTAGGTAATTGAGCACCACCTTGCTGTCTGTCCTCATGCCCGGCCTGTCAAGCAAAAGGTTAGGAAGCAAGCCCTAGAGCAGCAGTAGTTCATTGCTGAGGAAATCAAGAAGCTTGAAGCAGCTTGTTTGGTTAGAGGGGTGCTACATCCAACTTCACCGACTTGAACAAAGTTGGCAAACCCGGTGGTGGTACGAAAGGCAAATGGGAAATGGAGGCTTTGCATAGACTTCACCGACTTGAACAAAGCTTGCCTGAAGGACCCTTTTCCCTTGCCGCGCATAGATCAGATTGTTGATTCCACCTCCAGATGTGACTTGCTCTCCTTTTTGGATGCCTACTCCGGATACCACCAGATATTTATGACTAAAGAAGATGAGGAGAAGACCGCATTCATAACTCCCTGTGGCACGTACTGTTTTGTGCGTATGCTCTTCGGGTTAAAGAGTGTTGGTTCAACCATCGCCAGAGCTGTTCAGATTGGTTTTGGACCTTAGCTGCATAGAAATGTGGAAGCCTACATGGATGACATCGTGGTCAAGACCAAGGATGAAGCCACTCTCGTACAAAATCTAGAAGAAACTTTTGCGAACTTGCGCAAAATCAACCTGAAACTCAACCTTGAAAAGTGCGTGTTCGGTGTCCCATCCGGCAAGCTGCTTGGGTTCTTCGTATCTCAGGGAGGAATAGAAGCCAATCCCAACAAGATCAAGGCGATTGAATAGATACAGGCACCCAAGACTATCAAGGATATCAGACGCTTGACCGGATGTGTTGCCGCGTTGAGTAGGTTCATGTCCAAGTCTGTTGAGCGCGCCTTGCCATTCTTCAAGGTCTTGAAGAAGGCCGGCCCGATGAAGTGGACCTCGGAGGCAGATGCAGCGCTGCAAGACCTGAATAATTACCTATCCTCTGCTCCCACCTTGGTCGCTCCTAAACCGCAAGAGTCGTTACTGCTATATTTGGTAGCGACGAATCAAGTGGTTAGTGCAGCGCTGGTGGCGCAGCGGGAAGTGGATGGAGATTCAACAGCTGCTGCTAATGCTACCGGGGGCGAGAAATAAACATCCGTGGCAGGACTCGTTGCAGATGAAGGGGAACCTCAGCAAATGATCGACAGCGTATCCAAAGAGGTGGCAAAGAAGAAAATGATGCTGCGGCCCGTGTACTTTGACAGTTCCCTGTTACAGGGGGCTAGATCAAGGTACTCTGGAGTACAAAAGCTGATCTTCGGCCTCATCATGGCCTCGAGGAAACTGTGCCACTACTTCCAAGCCCATGAGATAACAGTTGTTACCCGTTTCCCGTTGCAACGCATACCGAGGAACCCCGAAGCCACTGGCAAGATAGTTGAGTGGGCATTAGAATTCTCAAGTTTCAGATTGAAGTATGAGAGCACTGCCATCATTCAAAGCGCGGCGTTGGCGGAGTTTATTGCAGAATGGACACCCACGCCAGATGATGAAGCTTCGGAGACAATCCTCCCCAGTAAAGAAGCACCCAAGGATTGGATCATGTACTTTGACGGTGCTTTCTCACTCAAGGGCGCCGGAGCAGGCGTGCTCCTCATTGCCCCTACTGGAGAGCACCTCAAGTACGTTGTCCAAATGCACTTTCCCCAGGAGGAAGCCACCAACAATACTGCTGAGTACGAGGGGCTCCTTGCCGAACTTGGAATCGTGGTGGAGTTGGGAATAATGAGGCTGATCGTCCGAGGAGATTCTCAGCTTGTGGTGAAGCAAGTCAACAAGGATTATCAGAGCCCGCTGATGGAATCATACGTGGAAGAAGTGAGGAAATTGGAGGAGCATTTTGATGGACTGCAAACAGAGCACGTGCCACGAGCAGAAAACTGCATTGCCGACCATCTATCGAAGTGCGCCGCGTAGAAGCTTCCTATGGAACCAGGGACTTTCTTTCTCCGCCTCGCTCAACCATCAGTATCCCCATCAGCGATGTCCAAGAAGAGAAGGAAGCTGAACTCCGGCAAGCATTTCCCGGCAGAGCTTCCCGAAGCCGTTGGTAGAGAGTCTACCGGGGAAAACCCCATTCCGGTTGACGAGCAGCTCCCTCCCACAGGACCTCAGGTTCTCGCGGTTGAGGCAAGCGCTCCCGAAGACAAGGAGACGCCTTTAGTCCTTGTTGTCGAGCCGTAGGCTCCAACCTTGGCGCGGCATATAGTCCATTTCCTTCAAACAGGAGAACTCCCCGAAGAGCAAGAGGAAGCCGAAAGAGTAGCCCGTCGGTCAAGTATGTACTAGTTTGTCGATGACACCCTATACAGAAGACGACCGAACGGTGTGAAATTAAGGTGTATCTGCCGGGAAGATGGACTGAAGCTGCTGGCGGAGATTCACGGAGGAGCATGTGGTTCCCACATTGGATCAAGGGCCCTTGCCAAGAAAGCTTTCCAACAGGGTTTCTATTGGCCCACTGCTCTCCAGGACGCTACTGAGCTGGTCACCAAGTGCGAAGCCTGCCAGTTCCATTCCAAGAACATCCATCAACCAGCACAAGCCCTGCAAACAATCCCTCTATCCGGCCATTCTCGGTCTGGGGGCTCGATATTTTGGGCCCCTTCCCCCGTGCTGTCGGGGGCTTTGAATTCTTGTTTGTGGCAACCGACAAGTTCACAAAGTGGCATGAGGTGGAACCAGTGAGAAAGGTGACCACGCAGTCAGCTATCAACTTCATGAAAGGACTGTTGTGCCGCTTTGGAGTGCCTAACAGAGTGATCACTGACAACGGCACCCAGTTCATGAGCCATGCCTTCATGCAATATATCCAAAGCCTTGGAAGCAAGGTCTCCTTTGCCTCTGTTGCCCACCCAAGAAGAAACAGGCAAGTCGAGAGGATGAACGCTGAAGTGTTGCAAGGGATCAAGACAAGGACTTTTGATAAGCTGTGGAAGAGCGGCAGGCGCTGGATAGACGAACTGCCGGTGGTTCTTTGGACCCTCAAGACGACACCAAATCGAGCTACTGGCCAGACGCCCTTCTCCCTAGTGTACGGGGCGGAAGCAGTACTCCCCACGGAACTCATATACGGGTCACCTCGAGTGCTTGCCTACGATGAAGTAGAGCAACAACAGCTACGGCATGGCAATGCCATGCTCCACGAGGTAGACCATCTCCGGGCTGCGGTGCATGCTGCACGTTACCAGCAAGCCCTGCGCCGCTGCCATAGCCGCAGGGTCCACGCCCAGAGCCTTGAGGAAGGCGACCTTGTCCTTAGGCGTGTTCAGTCCACCAAGGGTACTAACAAGTTGACGCCGAAGTGGGAAGGCCCTTACCGGGTTGCACGAGTCACCAGACCTGGCGCAGTCCGTCTGGAGACCGAAGATGGCACCAAGGTGGTTAACTCATGGAACATTGAGCATCTTCGTAAGTTCTACCCGTAAGGCGCGACTGTCGGGCTCAGTCCCCAGCAGCCACCTTTTGTACAAGCCTTGCCGATGTTGCATGTAACCCTTTGTACTAAGCCAGGCGCAGACCCTATGCAACGATAATAAAGCAAGACGTTGCATCATATCATCATCTTTACATGCTCATTACGCATTTTTTATGAATGCAATGTTATCACTTTTGAGTTATAAAGATTTGCTAGAATACTTGATGAACCCGTAATCTTTGTTACTGTTCTCACCCTACATGTTTGACCATCGGAAAAACAGGGAAGGGAAACAAAGAAACAAGGATGGCGGCCCATCACACTCTAAAGGGGATACTGCTTGGAAAATATAAGTATATCGCATATCCCAAGTTCAGCACCTTTCGATTCCTCAAGGAAATCCATAATATCTGAACCCATGGTGGAGTCATCCATGTGGTGAAAACCCTTGTCAGGACGAGCCGCCCCTCTGTCCTTGTTTAACGACAATGGGGGGGGTGGCGGCGCCAACACCGACAAGGAGCTCTGCTGGGGAACAACGCCAACCTGCTGCCGGGGGCTCGTTTCCCCTTTTTTTTGCGCTCGTTTGAATGATGACCCGGCAAGCAACTTCGTGTAGCAAAGACAAAACATACCGATGCAGTATAAATAAGGAAGGAAAAGGGATAGTACTTGCGAGAGAAAGACAACAGCTTTTCTCATTCATTTCCGATACAAAGTGGATAAGAAATTACTTTCTGATCAGCTAAAATTTGGCGAACGCCTACATTTTTTGCTTACAAAAAGATAAATGCCCCGTAATGCCTTTCTTGTCCCTCTCCTCTCAGGGATTATGTGAAGAAGGAACAGAGGGCAAAAGGAGCGCCTTGCCGGGATTCGACGCTTCCCAGCCAGGACCAGAGGGACGCGACCGGCGAGTAGAAGGGCCCTGTCCCCAGGCAGGGTGGACGAAGCCAATGGAGCAGACAAGACCGACAAGGGGAAAGAAGGCAGAGGGCAGGTGCAGATGGTGGCACTGTCGGAGCCCAGATGGTGATGATGGTGCTGTCGGGGAACGCGACGCATCGGAGACCTCATCCATGCTCCTGATGTCTAGTAGGTCCCCGACCGCCATCATCTTCCTCATCGCCACCGCTCGAGGGGACGCCCCCGCCATCGCCCAAGCTCCAGGAGCGGCAACCCGGGGACCCCATAGAGAACATGGTCGTCCCCGGTGGCCAAAGTAGGGGAATTCCATCCCCCACCTTAGAAGAGAACATGAAGATGAAGGGCTCCCTCCCATACGTTCCATCCAAAACGCTGCGGGAGGAGAGCTTTACCGCGATAAACGACGACTCATGGCTGCAACCGTACACACGCCCGTGGTGGCCGTGTGGGCGGTTTTTCTCCATCACCTTGAAGAAGGAATGCGGGAACCGCAGACCGCCGCGACGCTGCACCTCAAATATAGATCCCGGTGCGATGTCAACCGCATGGCGCTCCGTCAAGGCTAAAGAAGCGGGTAGCACGGCGGCAGGCGTGCCGCCGCAGCTGTCTCCAACATGGCCACCACGCTGCCCGCTCCCCCATCCAAGACTTCCCCGACCAGCCTTCAGCTCAGAGTCGTCTATCCATGACGGGGACTGAGCATGGGTCCAAGGGGAAGGCCCTGCAAACACGCTCGTTAGGCCCCTCCCCCTGAGCATCGGGAGGGGGAACGCGGATCAAGACAAGGAAGCAGAAGGGCGAGCTCTATGGATTCGGACTCAAGGAGGAAGAAAGGATGGATGAGCATCGCCCCTTGGGGCCCGCAATTTATAGGGGAGAGCGCGGGGGCTGGCTCTCCTTCGCTCCAAAGGTCACCGCCCATCTCCACCAATTCCACCACCCACGATCACGGGCGAATAGGTAACCGCCCCATTGCTCCAATCCATGGCGCTGCGGTTTCTGCCATGACTAGGGCTTTAAGTCACGTGCGCCCGTCGCTAACCCCCCGCTATGCATGCGGCGCGCATGGCGGAAATGGCTTGAGGTGGTGGGTCAGTGCTGACCAATAAATTGGCAGTTACTCTCTCCCATTGCGCGCATGTGCCTAGATTTTGCGCCTGACCCAACGGCACTTGGCGAGCGCGTGTGGGCCAGACCCGGGGCTCCTGTCGGTGCACTAGTATATGGGTACCCAGTGCCCCTGACTTATGCACAGGCGGTAGTAGCTGAACCCTTCAATGTTCGTACAAACCCGACGAATGATCAAGACCGGACTCCAACAAGCCTGACGGGGCAGCCCAAGCCTGGACTGCAACGCGCCAAGCACGTCCCGGCGCTTGCCGGGGACCAAGACATGCGCACCTTCCTGAACACCCGGCAAGCCATCCCCCGGCAGGCGCGATCTGATCGGCCATCGCTCCACCGCATCACCACGACAGTCACTTATCAATGCGGTGTCGAGCCCTCAAGCGGCTAATCAGCTCTTGCTAAACACATGGAGACACACCGGGAAGCATGTTATGCCCAGTTGACACCCGCCCTGCAACGTGTCAAGACCGTAAGCAACGAGCGGCCAAGCAGTGGTAAAAGCTTGCCGGGGATGCACCCCCGAGCGCCACCTAGGTTGGTAATCATGGTATTTTGTCCTAAATGCTAGAGTTAGGTATGATAGCTCTGCTAAGCTATCCAGTCGATAGATAATGACTGTTTTGCCATGGTTGTAACCCCTTGCACTATAAAAGGAAGCCCAAGGCTACCTAGCCCAGGATTCGGACCCCCGAATATTTGTACTCGCCTAGCAGCTCTTTCCCTGAAGGCAACCCTTGCCGGGGTAGAGCGTGGGGCACCACTCGTCTTCTTCCAATCAAATCCACCAAAAAGCAGGAGTAGGGTTTTACGCTTAGCAGCGGCCCGAACCTGGGGAAAATGCCTGTGTCCTGATCGTCGCGCCGTCTCATGCTCTCCACTCTTCGTGTAACGTGACCCCCCTTGCCGAACCACAAGGGGGCTCTAGTCCCATAGGTGATCGTGAGCATCCGTGCCCCGACGGAACTCAATGGCTTCAAAAAACAGCAAAGCCAT
This sequence comes from Elymus sibiricus, assembly GCA_039707655.1. NCBI lineage: Eukaryota > Viridiplantae > Streptophyta > Magnoliopsida > Poales > Poaceae > Elymus > Elymus sibiricus. The sequence goes on along the minus strand of CM077665.1, from coordinate 208,872,404 downwards.
TGGCTGGGTTAGGTCCGAGGTGTCAACACTCATAGTGGACGATCTTGTGAGCCAGGGTCTTCTGCCGGCTCAAGCAGAGATCAGCTGGAGAGCACCTGAAGAAGAATCTTCCCCCCCCCCCCAACCTCAACAGGGGGAAATCACTCTCTTTACAGATCATCTGCACAGAGGCTTCTAACCGCCTGTGTCAAAGTTTTTCAGAGATGTGCTCCATTTCTTCAACCTCAGGCCACAAGATGTCGGCCCCAACTCAATCACCAACTTCTATCAGTTTCAAGTTCTTTGTGAAGTATATCTTCAGATAGACCAACTATCACTCTCTAATGGGAATTCATCTATATCAACCATCAGACTAAGTTTGAAGATGGATCCAGCGTAGAACTTGGTGGAATTTCAATTCAAAAGAGGAAGAATAGTGCTTTTTCTGAAGCCAAACTAGTGAGTCATCCCAAGGGTTGGAATAAGACCTGGCTCTATTGTAAGAACACTGCTCCACAAGGCCAGAATCCCCTGCCGGTTTATAGACTATATCGACTCAATCTACTATTGCGTTTCCGGGTTGGCCAACCGACGAATAAAGGAAACATATGGCGCCTTTTTATTTGAAGTTAAGAGCTTTAACAACTCATGGCCTCACAGGGATCGACCTAACCCGGTGTTGGATAAGATGGTGGATTCAGCCCCTTAGCGTGAGGGGCGACTTGATGTGTAACTATACTGGTGAGCCGACTGATGCGCAACGCTTCACTCAAGTTAATTTGACTGAAGATGAAGTTACCAAAGACACAAAGAAACTGTTGGCTGATCCCAAAGAAAAGTGCAATTTGACAGGGTTTGCACCCTTTTGCTTGAAGAATCCCATTCCTCCAGGAAGTGTTCCTGGACTGGTTCATGTTTGCTTTCAATAATTTTGCTTTATGCTTGCACTTATCTTCTGGCTTATCATGTGTGCAGGCAAACTCTGACTGATGGAAAGCCAGAGCCTGGAATCCTGCTCCTCCTCAGGTTGAGCAAGCAGACGAGCCGGCTGGTCAGGCGGCTACTAGAGAAGATTCAAAGGTAGAGCTCGACTCACTTGGCCATCTTTTTATCGAACTTGTTGATGCTCCTTCTTGCCAGGATAACACCAAAACCAGCCGAGCCGGCAATGTTGAGGTAATTTCAATCTCATCCAACTCATTGGAAACATATATCCCGAAGAGGACAAGACAAGCCATCAGAAAAGTTCCATTTTCACATCCAAACGCTCACTTAGACCCAAAATTTCTTTTGAAGAAAACTCAACAAGCCGGTACCTCGAAATGCAAGACCTGGAGCAGCTCCGGGGAGTTATTGGCTGGCTTATCACTTGAGCCGGCCGGTCACAAGCAACATGTTGAGGTGCCTCATAGTCCAACTCCATCTTGTCCACGAGCTGGTCTTTTTAAACAACCACTCAATCCTTCTGATTCGAAATACCAGGAAACGTCCCCCTCTTCTAGAGAATCGACTGCAACCCAGCTCCCGGCTTTCACAATTAAGCGCGGGTAAGTATCTTTAAGTCAGATTTTTTACTTTATCATCACAGTTGCTTCTTTAATCTGATGTTTAACTTTCATGACTGCAGAGCCCAAGCCATTGCAAATAGGAAAGATGGCGGGTCATCTTCCACCGCAGCAGGCCCTAACACTCGAGACCCATTGATCAACCCAGAAGCCCAAGTTGATCCTTTTGGCAATGATAACCCAAACCTTGGAGCTGCGTCGGCTCATGAAACAGAGCTAGTTCATGCTGACAAGATGGTGACTATGGAAGAGCCATTCCATACAGAGGAGAAGGCCAACATTGATGAGCCTACTCACTATGTTAACCCACCAAGTCGCGCTCGCGTCTCCAGCCCTGTACAGGAGGTACATACAATGGATGATGCGGAGGTAAATACTGTTGAAAAGACTTATAAGGCTCTAGAAATCTCAACTGCCTTGGCTAAAATGGTAGCCAAGGATGAGCCAGTAAGTTTGTACAAAGGGAAATCCAAGATAGAGCTCCCTAGCTTCGACAAGGTTGGTGTCAATGATTTGCATCAAGAGTACTTGACCAGGATGTCTGAGAGACGGGATGCTGAAGTGAGCTTTATCAATATGCTCAAGCGCAAATTTGAGGTATAAAATACTCGTCCTTTTCCTTGTCATGCATACTCTTGTAGCCCCCAAGGGCTGGCTCAGTAAGAGAAGTAGTGACCTGGGTCTTTAAGAACTGATTTGTAATTTTTGAGAACTTACCGTAGCCCCCAAGGACCGGGTCATTATGAAAATAACGAGACGGTGCTTTAAGACACCTAGAATCATTATGACAAATAAAATACAACCTGTAGCCCCCAAGGGCTGGCTCATCTCCATGAGATAGCCGGGTCTTCTCGTAAATGAAAAAGAATGACTTGCATTAGCCCCCATGTGCCATGTAGAGTGCTTGCAACTGCAAGGGACTTGATCATATAGCAAATTTTGGCTATTGTAGCCCCAAGTACCGGATCTTCTGCATATGGCGGCTCAAGGATTTCTAATTTATCTGATACTTTATAATATGCAGGAGATGTTGGAGGAGAACGAGTCGTTCATGGCCGGCTTGCAGAAGAGGCTGGAGAAAGAAAAGGAGCTGAAGAAAAGAGCAGAAAACTTGGCGGCTTGTAACGCCCAAGATGCGATCCAATCCTTACTTAGGCTCGAGGGCCTCGACAGGGATAGAAGCGCATCTTGTCATTTCACAAGAATTGATATCGTTACAAGTACATGTAAAGAGGAGATGAGTATAAGGAATTGGCTTACACTCGCCACAAGCTAAATCATGATCATATCAAATACAACAATACATTCAATCATCATATAGAAGAGCAAGGTCCGACTACGGACGAAATCAAACGATAAAAGCGAGATCCATCCTTGCTATCCCAGGCTGCCGACATGGAACCCATCCTATGATCGATGAAGAAGAAGAAGAACTCCACATCAAACAAGCATCACTCTCACGTCAAAGCATCACATTACCTATACCTGCAACTGTTGTTGTAGTAATCTGTGAGCCACGGGGACTCAGCAATCTCATTTTCAAGGGTATCAAGACTAGCAAAGCTTAATGGGTAAGGTATGGTTAAGTGGTGAGGCTGCAGCAATCACTAAACATTTATTTGAGTGGCTAACTTACGAGTACAAGAAAAGAGGGGGGGTGATCTACGCATAAGCGGTCGTGAACTAGTAATGATCACTAAGCGATCCCGAACACCTACTTATGGTCAAACATAACCCCACCATGTTTCCTCTCGGTTCAGAACTCACGAGAAGAGACAGTCATGGTTACGCACACGGTTGATGTATTTTATTTGAGTTTACTTTAAGTTTTCTATGACCGGATGTTAAACAAATTTCCAAGTTACCACATAACCGCGGGCATGGTTTCTCGAAAAGATTTAACCCTGCAGTGGTGCTCTAACTCATCCATCACAAACTAACCACACGCTGTGAGGAAAACCTCAACCACAGGATAGCCCATAGTATCCTCGGAATTCCGGTGGAAAACCTCAACCTCGAGATAGCCCAAACTATCCTCGGAATCCCGGTGCACAAGACATTCGAGAAAGGTAAAACAAATCCAGCAAGGCCACCCGGCGTACCTACAATCCCGATAAGAGCCACGTATCTCGTTCTTAGGGCACGACCGGATGAGCAAGACATCGGGTTGGCTAAGACCCCGGGTGACTAGGGGGCGCCGGACATCGCTCGGTTTGGACCAACACTCATGAGGAGCACTGGCCCAGGTTGTTGATTAAATTATACGCGGGTACCGGCGGGTCCCTATGTATTTTCTTAGTTATTAGGCAAATGTAGTACCAATGTTGGGCCTTGCCAGAAGAGCTTTATCCCAAAACGAAAATCAAGGGGGTCCCCATAACAACCCCAAGCATGTTATGAGCGCTCAATGTGGAACGTAACACTGGTACACAAGTAACTAGGGCGGCAAAAGTGGAACAGAACACTGAGCAAAAGCCAAGCCTTCCACCTTTTACCAAGTATATATGTGCATTAAATTAAATAGCAATAATATTGTGATATCTCAAAAATTTCCATGTTGCACATGGAAACAACTTGCACCTGCAACTAGCAAAGCTATAAGAAGGGTTGAGCAAGCGGTAACATAGCCAAACAATGGTTTGCTGGGATGTGGAAGGTTAGAGGCTTATCATGGCATTTTGGGAGGCTTGCCAAACAAGTGGTAGGTAGCGAGACATAGCTATAGAAACGAGACAACTAGCATGGCAATGATAGTAGTGGTATCCAAGGAAATGGTCATCTTGCCTGAGATCCTGCTTGGAAGAAGAACGAATCCGTGAAGTAGACGAACGGGATGTAGTCCAACGAATCCTCACACTCCGAACGCTTTCAGAACTCTATCGAGAATAAGCAATTCAGAAACAACAATCAACACATGCTAAACACCACAACATATGCATGACATGATGCGCAAGCAATGATGATGCATGTCAAGTTTAAATATGCAAGGCATGGCAAGAACAACAATCAAACACTACAAATTAAGTGAAGTTCAATATGCAATGAGTTGCATATTGACGAAACTCCACGTTCGAATTAGTTAGTTCACTCTCGTTTAGGTACTCATCAATATTAAATGTTGTTTAACATGGGTGGTCATGGCATAAGGTGATGATGGGATTTAAGCAATTTTAAATGGAGAAGGAGAACATACATGCAACAAAATAATAACTCTCCATATTACAAGAAATGTGGTTATTGTTGTTTAACTAAACAATCATTTTAAATGCTGTTCATCATGGCAAGAGGTGAAGGAGAACAACTACATCATGTAGGCATTTTAAATGAGGTCGAAAACAACATATAGTATTTCCGAAACGACCCCATATGCACATTATGAATTTGGTCCAGATATGTCCTAAACCAATTTTATATTTATTAAACATGAAAATAAAGTGGACCATGTGATTCTACATGTTTTTCTAAGCAAGTTACATATGTAGATCATTTTAATCGGACCTACGGTTAATTAGTTATGAGACAAACCGTTTTAACATGACATTTATGACATTTTAAGCAAATAGAAAGTTTAAACATTTTTATCATTTGTGAAAGTTGGATATTATTAATCTACACAAAATTCTGAACATTTTCCATATATAATACATTTTCATCCGATGCACGGTTGTGAAGTTATTAAATGCATGAACATTGACGACTTTTATGCAAATCTGTAATTCCCTGGATAAATAGCTAAATTCGTTCTAAGGAAAAAAAAACACGATAGGCTGAAAGCTGTTCCGGGCCGAAACTATATCTGAGCGCAACATAACTACCAGGCACCCGGGCGACATATAGAGGGGGTTAGACACTTGGCTCACCATAGTTGGGCAAGCCCATGTCGATGGGGCGGCTGGACGATGGCTGGGATGAGGCACGTCTGGGCCGGGCCTTGGAGGTTGGCTGGGCCTGTTGGAGGCGTGCTGGGCCTGCAGCGAGCAGACCGGCCCGAGCGCCAGGCGAGCGAGGCGAGTCGCGGTTGCGGCTTCGTCTTCCTCTGCTCGACACGGGCACCAAGCGCAGGGCGGCAACTCCTGCAGGCGGGCAGCGGCTTCGCGAGGAATGACTGATCTGAGGCCAGGGCGGACGGATCTGGTGAGCGTTAGGGAGAAGCAGGCAATTTGGGGCGGTGGCGACGACCTTTGGCATGGCGGCTCTGGTTCCCTGGAGAAGATATGGGAGAGATGAGCAGAGGGAGATGGGGAACGAGAGAGAAGGCGAGGGGCGGAGGTCCGGCCTGTCTCCGGCGAGACTCTGGCGAGGGGCGGCGACGCGGGCCCGGTCTCGAGGTGGCGGGGTCGAGGGCGACGGGGAGACTATCGGGCGCGAGGGAGACCCTGATGGTTGCGGGAGCTTGGGCGCTCCTCGGGCGCGGCGACGGCGGATTCGGGACCGGGTGGGCCTCTAGATGGGCTCGGTGGGCCGCGGCTGTGGGAGGTGGCTGCGGCTAGGTGGCGGCTGGGGGTTGGGGACGCATGGAAAACGAGGGAGGCTAGGGTTTAGGTCAAAAATGGACAGGGTAGGCTTCTTAACACTACTGGGTCCAGCGCTACTGCTAACGCGCTACAGCTAAGTTGTAGCAGTAGCCCTAGTTGGTGCAACGCTACTGCTAAGTATGGTTAGCAGTCGCACTGCACTGACCAGCGCTACTGCTAATTGTCTGTAGCACTGCAGAAAGGCAAGCGCTGCTGCTAATCCAGCGCTGCTGCTATATGCCTTCCACCACTGCTGCTAATATTCCTGCTTTCACAGATTCATACCCCCTCTACATATTTGTGATGTATTTGTACAGGCTCTATACAGTAGTTTCATTAGATCACAATAAACATACACTATTCTCATCATATCATACACATACAGTAGTCTCGTCATACCATCATCATCATCATTCAACACAAATATCATCACATCTCGAAAATAGCGATACACAAGTCATGTCATGTCTCGAATAAGTGCAACTGCATGGTCATGGCACACACACAAGTTTCATCATCTCTATCTAAACCATGATGTAGAAGAGAAGAGCGATCAGCATGAGCAAGACCGCGACTATGTAGTACTTGAGGCACCGGCGGTTCCGCCCCCACTCTTGCCGGAGCGTCCACCTCAAGTAACTACTTTCCGCTTCGGCTCTGCTGTCGAACCCTCTGTGGCTAGCACCCGGGTACTTGTCCACCTGGGCCTGAGCGTCTGGCCAGTGGTCGTAGACTCCTGGAACCCTCCCAACGAACACGGCATAGCAGTCCTTCGCCATCTCTGATCTATGTACCTGCATCGTCAGTTGATGAACTGAACGATAATATGCAACATAATGTACTTAAGAAAACAAAGAGGCATAATTAGCAAAATACAAGCAATCTATAGTAAACATAAATGACGAAGTTCCTCGTATATACCCAAACTAATTGACTAGAGCGATCTACGCTAGTTCAGGACCACGGTTTAATTACATCACATAGTTTCGCCGTGCATAAATTCAAAGTTTTGCGATAGAAAGACAGTAGTGACACATATATTGTCATCGACAATTAGCCCTCCATGTCGGCGGTCCAATCTCCATAGTCAGGGAGGAAGCACCCAAGCTTCTTGAAAGGCTTCAGGTCCAGACGCTGAGCGATTAGCAGTGCTCGGACATCATCCTGCATGATTGGCCCATGGTAGAACATCCCTGTTGGTTCGAGGACCTGTTTCATGATCACTTGGGCAAGTTCACACTGTATGTGATAAAACTCAGCTCGGATTCGATGATCCGGTGTCTTTCCTATGCTTGTGGCCCAGTTGACAATCTCGGCATCGTTGGTAGTAGCTGACATGCGAAGGCGTTGATTATCCCTTCTGAACTCGAGCAGGTGATGCATGAGGTAGAATCCATCAGCCGCACAAATCCATCAGCCTTACTGGTGTGTGGTTGCTGGATGCAGCAGAAGTCGGTCTTATGGCTGAAAACCAGCCCATTCTTCCTGTACTTTTTCACCTTGATATATCCACCAGACATGCTGAAGGTTAACAGGGCACTATCAAGAACACTCTTTATGTGCTTGTAATCCTTTTTCTTGATGTTCTTCGATGAGTCCAAGTATATAGCATGGGAGTATTCTGGGTACATAACGATGAGGACGCCCCCCCCCATGCTGCGCAAATTAAGTACACCTCAAATTAGCCTCCATGCTTGCAAAGGAATGATTAACACTTACGAAAGGATATGCGCGGATGACTTACGTGGGATGATAAGGCAGGAGAATCGCTTCCTTGTCCTGATTAGCGATCATGATGCCGCCGATGTACTTGCTCGCATAGTCATGGTGCTCTTTGCAGACTGCCAAGAAGCTCTCGTGCATATGGTACGGGTCCGCGACGCAGATATATTTTATGTTCTCGATCCTGATGAAGTAGTTGAGATACAACGCATACATGCGGATGAACTGAAATCCAGCTTGGTCATGTGGAACATGTCGTAGATGAACTTATCCGCGGGCCATCCCTCGACGTACAACTTCCCACCCGGCACCTGAGCCGCGTAAAGCGGGTATCCTGGTTTTTCCGAGATGAGAAGGCTTTTCTCTCTGGCCAGCACATCTTCATGGAGTCTCCTTAGATCATTGTTCAGTATGTGCTCTAGCGCTTTCACAGGTAGGATCGGGTCACCAGCGACATGGAAATGCTTCGCACCTTCGACAGGTATTCTGTCTACCACCCGGGGCTTTAGAGGCGGCTGGCTGCTTGAAGCAGCTCTGGCGTCTTTAGGGCCTTTCCTGTCCGGTCTCCTCCTTTGCTTCTTGGCGGGTGGCGGTAGTGAGCCCACCATACCTTCCCTAACCACCACCCCAGTGTCGTCGGGCTAATCAGTGGATGGCCCTCGGGTTGTTGCTGGGTAGAGGTGGCATCTGGAGGCGTCTCCTGCGAGGATCGCTTGGAGAGAGACTTTTTGCATTCCTCCTTAGGACGTTCCGGCTCCGGCAAATCAGGCAGCATCAAGTCATCATCTCCATGCTCATAGCCTGAGTCTTCGTCGTCCTGAGCCATCAATCCTCCATCATCATAGGCGGTATTGAAATACTTGTCTGGGTCATCATCATCCTCCTCCATGTCATCATCAGCATTTGCTTCTTCGACAACGGGGGCGACGTCATCTGGCACTAATGGAGGCTCTCCCTCGCGTCGTCCGCTATCACCCGCCACGACAGGTGCAGGTAATTTGGTAGGTGGGGTGGTGTTCATACCTTCTTGAGAAGCTGTCGTTGGTGTGATATTGGGCGCCTTGACATGAAGAAGAGTCTTCGGGCAAGGCAAGAACCAGCTCTTGCATGCGCCAGTCCATTGAGGGGTCTCCTCGTCATCGACTGGTACCGGAGGAAGCAAATCCTCGAAGCCCGCTAAGACACTGGCCACATTAACCTTGAAGATGCCATCAGGCATCTCTCGGTTGTGGAACATGCGGTCCTTCGGCTTCACGATCGTTGCCTTTCCCACGGCCACCTTTTGGCCCTTGATGTCATACAGTAGGGTGCACGGGGTATCGTTGGCCTACGAAGACATGTCTGCGACGTCAAACATCCGAAAGGCAACTGAAACGGAAGACTATATAGACATGCTGGTGAAAAGGGTATGACGCGTAATTACCGTGAGGGCATCGAGCTGAGCCATAGACGAAGGCCCACCAAGCATGCCAGAGACGGAGGTTGGGCTGTTATGAACAGGAGCGGGGCCTTTTGCGGTTGCTTGAGCAGGTGCTAGTGGTGTGATGGTCACCGAATTGCTCCCAACATAACTGGGAAGGGGAAAGTCCTCTGGCCCTTTCTCTGGATTGCTCTTCGACCAATCGATAATTGCCGGAATCAAGCTGGTAATAATTGCATATTGGAAGTCATTGCCCCTTGCATTGACTACCCCGAGCAACTCTTCTTTGGTCTCAGCTTTGGTCTTATTGACCACAATCGCGACCTTCTTGTCGATGGTCTGCTGGTTGAGCGACCATCTCTTCCTTCTTTCCTCTGGCTCCTCGCGATAGCACGTCTTCCACGAGTAACCATCTCCGACGCCGTGCACACGTCCATAGGATGGCGGTTGGTCCTCCAGGACCTTTTTCAGTATGTTCAGGGCCCGGTTGAATTGGGTGTCCCACTTGGGCCTCGCCGATGACTGTGACGACTCGTTGCTTTCGGCTGCCTTTTGGTGCTGCTCTTTCTGCAAAAGGAACGTGGATGGTTTACTAATAATGTGACAAAACTTGTAGTCGAATTGATTGGAAGCTAATATGATAATGTGGTAATATAACAATTACCAGAAGTCTCATGAACTCCCTCGTGTTCGGGTCCGTGTAAAAGATCTTCTTGATGCGGTCCCACTTGTACCGGGCCCTGATCCAGTCACGCTCCAGCGGGTCGGTGAACTCCACCAAGGGGTCTGGGATTCCGTGACTTTCACGTTTGGTGTCCTCCTTGGCCCATACGTGCCTCTTCCCCTCGTAACCACGGCTTCCGAGGCGGTGGGGAGGCGTGTTCCTGGCCTGGAGCGCCTTCATTTTCTCTGACTTTTTCTTGGTTTCATCTTTAGCGCAAGTCTCCTTGAATTTTTCAAAGTCCTCTTCCGTAAGTGTCGGATTGTCAGCATGAATCTTGGACCACGGTTCATTCTTATCAATCGCTTTTTTCACCCGAACTTTCCAGGCGGACAAGTCGTTGGTGAACGTCACCATCGCCTTGCTGTTTATCTTTGTCATGGCGTCGTCATCCCACGGTTCTTTGCTTTCTGTGTGGCCAGGGAACAGGAACCTATTGTGCAACTTCTTTAGGAGCATGTGCTCCATATGTGGTATCTTCTTCAACTTCTCGTCGTTGATGTTGGCGGTTTCCCTGAGGATTCATCCTAGTTGATTGCCCCAGCACGAGCGCGCTTCCTCCGGCGCCGTTGGCTCTAATTTCTTGGGGTGCATCTCCGTGACCACAATTTGTCCGATGCCGAGCTCGTTTGGTCTTCGTGTCCTCTTCTGCTTCGGTGCTTTACCGGCTACGACAGCATCGTTGCCGGTCTCGGTGGTGGTGTCGGTGCCGGTGCCAGTGCTGGTGCCGGTGTCGGTGTCGGTGTCGGGGTTGGTGACACTGCCGCCACCATGCACCCCCATCTGGTGTTCGTCCAGGTAATCGAAATATTGATTTGCTGCCTCGATGGGGTCTTCTTCGAGGCGAGCAGAACCCCCGGCATCGGCGTGGCTAGACGTGTTTCCTATTCAACAATTGTAAATAAAAGATACAATGAAGAGAAAAAAGGGGCCTATATTTGGTCGGAATGTTGATTCATTCCCCCCGGCAAATCCCGGGCACTCCATATGTCCTAGTTTCTAGCACGAGTCATGCCGAAAATCACGGAAATTTTCGGCATGACCTTTGCTAAAAAGTGGACATATGGAGCGCCTGAAATTTGCCGGAACGGAAATGAATCAACATTCCGGCAAAACATAGGCCACTTGGATATTCTTCGACATTCAACCAACATTGCAAAATCATATAATATCATGCGCAGATTCAGATCAAATTTTCTTTGCATAAGCATTTTTCTCTAGTGCAGCATAACAACATTCTTCTAGCACTAAGCACATAAGTAACACAGCTTTGCAACAAGTAGGTAAGAATGTTGTGAGCCTATGAGCATAGTGTATGTCAACAGTTACAAAATCAGGAAGAATAGAGTAAAGTTGGAAAATAATGAAGCCATATTTGTAAAATAACAGACGCATCAGTACCAGGGCAGTTCAACATCTCAATACCCTTGCTGAAATTATCAGGAAGAGTATATTTTCTAATACCCTGATCTGAATATGCTTCCAACTTGCTCAAATAATTTGCTACTACTATATCTTTGGACCCTTAATATCATGTACTAATATTTGATGGAACTTTCACAAAACTCAATCAAGTATTTGATCCTAAACAACATTGACTGCTGCTAGTTAAGAGGAGCAAGTTTCAGAGATCAACAGGTTGCTGGCTGGACTCTCGGTCGTAAAATGTACTTCCACAGCCGCAAACTGACACAGGATGGCGCTGCACACCATCAATGCAGGCCCGAAGCAAAATCATATGGAGCAGAGAGAGAGAGAGAGAGAGAGAGAGAGAGGAGAGCAGGGGAGAGGAGAGGGAGAGGCTTACGGGGCGGCGGCGAGGTCGAGGGCGGGGGAGAGGGCGGGGGCGGCGAGGTAGAGGGCAGGAGAGAGGGCGGCGGCGGCGAGGTCGAGGGCGGGCCCACGCGGCGACGGTGAGGTCGAGGGAGGGCTCGGGCGACGACCGGCGTTGAGGTCGATAGCGGGCAGGGGCGACGGTGGGCAGGGGCGACAGCGGGCAGGGGCGACGGCGGGCAGGGGCGACAGCAGGCAGGGGCGACGGCCGTCGGCGACAGAGTGGGGGGGAGAGGTGGAGATCGAGGGGGGGGGGATAAGGACTTGGCCAAATTTTGAGCCCGCGCAGCGGGGTTAACTAAAATTAACAGTAGCGCTGGATTACGACCAGCGCTATAGCTAACTTAGCTATAGCGCTGGTCCTAATCCAGCGCTACTGCTAATTCTTATTATTTTCTTTTTATTATTTTCCTTTTCTAGTTTTTAGTTTTATTTTCTTTTTATTATTTTCCTTTCCTTTTTACTTTTCTTTTTCTTTTATATTGCTTTCTCCCTTTTGTTTTTTTTTGTTTTTCTCCCGACGGCCTCGCACGCAGTTGACGAGAACGTCTCCCTCCCACACTGCGCGAATATCACCGGAACCATGTGGTGGTAATTGAAGGGGATACGATGTATACATCAGTTGACCGATAACGGTTACTTAAGTGCGTACACAAAATAGATACATATATATAAATGATGGTTTCTCAGCTGCGTCGACGACGTTTCACATTGAGCTTCTTCCCTTTCTTGTTCGTTGCCGAATAATTGAGCCCCTCCTTGTGACTTTTCCAGAACCATGGAGTACGATCTTTCTGACATAATGTAGTATTGATTCTTCTTTTCACGTCTGCTTCATCGTCATCGTCATCTTCCCTCATCGGGTTGCCGTATTGGTCGTAGTCTTCCTCATTTGCGACTCCATCCATTCCGACGATGCTCCTTTTGCCTCTCCTCACGACAACACGGCTGGGATTGGTCGGGTCGGTTATGAAGAAGCATTGTGTCACGTGCTTAGCGTGTACCCATGGCTCAGTTTTGGCGATGACGTTAACGTTCATGGTTGCGCTCTTCGCGTCGGGTATGGACATGGTAGTGAAATACTTGTTTTCTCTTATGACGTCCTTAGCCCATCTGACACGGAACATCGTCGCATCGTGCATTCCAGCATAGTCAAGCTCCCAGATCTCTTCGACCCTTCCGTAGAATCTTTCAGTTGTGCCGTTGGCGTCGGTCACGCATTCAATCGTCACCCCGGAGTTCTGGTAATCACTGTCCATGTCTTTGGCCTCCGTGTAGAACGTGTACTCGTTGATATCGTATGACTGATAGGTCGCGAGTTTGGGTGCGGGGCCATGTGCTAAGGCGTGTATGAGCAATCCATTCGAACTGCCCTCTTTCGGGGGATTTTCAAGAACTTGCTCTTTGAACCAACGCAAGAAAGTGGCGTTGTGCTCTACAGTAACTTCGTTGTCCGTCTTGAGCATCCCCTTATCACGGTACTTATTTGCGATGGTTTCCTTGTGCCGTTCCACATAATCATCTACCACATCTAGGTGTTGTAGCACTACTAAGTTAGCCATGTCAAAGTCGTTCCGTCGATCCGAGTAGTCCACGTGCAATTCCCTTCGGCCGTTGTTGTGACCTTCTCCTCCGAGCCTCCCATCGTGCTTCTTGACAGGCAAACCAACAACAGGGTCTCCGACGCCTATATAATTCTCGCAAAAGGAGATGCACTCATGCGTCAGATACCCCTGGACGATGCTCCCATCAAGACGGGACATGTTACGAACGAATCCTTTGATGACCCCATTCATCCTCTCGAACGGCATCATGCTATGAAAGAATGTCGGCCCGAGGTCGATGATGTCGTCCACGATGTGGACACACAGATGCACCATGACTTCAAAGAACGCGGGCGGGAAGTTCATCTCAAGCTCACATAGTATGACAACGATCTCTTCCTGTAGCCTTCGGAGCTGCTTCACACTTATGGACTTTCGAGAGATAACGTCGAAGAAGTTTCAGAGACCAGCAAGCGTGTCACGGACGTGCTTGTCCATTATCCCTCTAATGGCAACCGGGAGAATCTGCGTCATCATCACGTGACAGTCATGAGACTTCATCCCGCTGAACCTTTTCTTCTTGGGGTCTAGAAATCCGCTTATCTTCCCACAGTAACCGGAACAGACTTTGATTCCCATAAGGCACTTGATGAATTGATCGATCTCCTTCACACTTAAGGTGAAGCAAGAAGGGGGGCAATAATTCTCCTCCTTCTTGTTGACTTTTCTGCCCCTTTCCCCCTCCTCCGTCTCCGTCTCCGTCTCCTCCGTCGACTTTTTACGGTGAAGATCTTTCCTGATCTTCAAATCTTCCAAGTCTTTCCTTGCCTTCGGCCCGTCCTTGGTCTTCTCCGGCATGTTCATCAGTGTGCCAAGCAAGCTCTTGAGGACATTCTTCGTGATATGCATTTGATCAAGACAATGAGGCGTGTCGTGATTGGGCCAGTACTCCAAGTCCCAGAAAACAGACCTCGTTTTCCATACCTTCAGTAGCAGCTCCGGCGCCTTTTTCATCTTTCCCGGCGCGGGGCACTGTTCCCAGTTTTTCAACAACTCGTTGATTTCGGCGCCGCTCCTCTTACGTGGAGGTCCTCGATGCTCAGCCAACCCATTGAATAGATCTCCACGCTTTCTCCACGGGTCATCCTTCTCGAGCCATCTACGATGCCCCATGTACACGATTTTCCCGGAACTACCATCTTTCGTTGACGTAAGCTGCTGAGACATTGTATCATCCATGCACCTCGTGCATCCACAGTATCCGTGGCACACCTGGCCTGAGGTGTACCGATAACCGAGATAGTCGTGCACCGTTGTCATCAGCGCGGCTCTCATATAGAAATACTCTCCTTTGCTGGCGTCCCATGTCCATGCCGGTATTTTCCATAACGTGTCTAGCTCCTCTTTCAGAAACCCCATATACAGGTTAATATTATTTCCCGGTTGTTTCGGCCCTTGAATCAGCATGCTCATGTGTATATACTTTGTCTTCATGCACTTCCATGGGGGGAGGTTGTACATCCATACAAAGACGGGCCATGTGCTGTGGTTGGTGTTTTGGTTTCCAAACGGATTCATGCCATCGGTGCTTGCACCAAGCACAATGTTCCTTGGATCTTCTGCAGAAAATCCATATACGGCGTTGAATGCTCTCCACTGGCTACCATCTACGAGGTGTCTCAGCTTCGGATCATCTCCATCGTCAGGCTTCTTCCTCTCCAGGTGCCAGCGCATGAGCTTTGCTTCCTTAGGATCTACGAAATACCGCTGCAGATGGGGAGTGATCAAAAAGTACCATACAACTTTCTAAGGAGCTTTCTTTCCTGCCTTCTTGTATCGAGAAGCATTGAACACTGGACAGCTGGTTTTTTCCGCGTGCTCCCCCCGATAAATGATGCAATCGTTGATGCATGCGTGGTACCTAATGTGCGGCAAATCAAAAGGGCAAACGATTTTCTTGGCCTCATCGACACTAGTAGGACATAGGTTCCCCGTGGGAAGAACTTTATTATGTAGATACTTCAAATGCTCATCTTGGCTTTTGTCTGTCCATTTGTTTTTGGCCTTCGTCTTTAGAAGTTCGAGCGTGAAAATCAAGCGGGTCACCTCGGGATCGCAACCGTCATACAATGGAGTCTTCGAGTCTACTTGAAGTTGCGCCAGCTTGGCCTCCTCTCTAGAAGCAGCTCTCTCGCTAGTCGTACTCTTGCGAAGGAGGTCTCGAACATGAGGGTCCTGCACGACTGCACTTAGTAGCGTCGAAGACTGCGGCGTGACCGCCGCCTCTTCTCTGCCATGTCGGGACTCTTCTTCGCCGTGTCCGGAATCTTCTCTGCCGCCGTCATTTAACTCTTCCCCGCCGCCATGTCCGGCGCCATCGTCTTCGTGTCGATCGGTCATCTCTTCGTCTAGCCCCATGTCGTTATTCCCTGCCATGTGGACGTCCTCATCATCATCTTCACTTATCCACCGAGTATATCCATCCATGAAACCATTCATCCGAAGGTGCGCTTTCAACCTGCCACAATCAAAAGGGTCCAAAAGGACTCCTTCTTTGCATCTTGTACACGGACATCTAATCCTAGTCCGATTATTTGCATACATGTCCATCACCGCGGATTGCATGTATCGCTCCACCTTCCATCCACTCACCTTCATGACCGACTGCATGCACGGTATAACAAGCAAAAGGGTTATAAACAAATTGCATGCATGCATCAAAGTCATATAAAAATTTGGCATGACCTTGCCTAAAAATAGGACATATCGAGTTTGCTCGAAATTCACCGAAACGGAAATAAATCGACATTTCGGCAAAACATAAGCAACTCGGGGGCATGCCACTCACACAAATCTCTCCATATCCCAAACACACATATTCCCATTCACACACATATTCCCATTCGTGAAATGAACAACTTTTTACTCACCTATCTCCCGAGAGAGACCGATCGACCGGATGAGGCCTTTCGCTACCTATAGGGATCGAAAGTGTGTGGATGGCTAAATAGCTAGCTAGATCTAGTTGTTGGGGAGGAGAGATGACTCTAGGTAACTAATGGAGAGGGAGAGAGATGAGCTAGCTAGATCTATATCTAATGGAATGGAGGGAGAGCCAAATAAATGAGGTAGGGGGGCATTTATGGAGCTAGCTAGAGATGAGAAGGCCATTTATGGAGGAGAGTTATGGTGGAGTGGGGCATTAATGGGGAGAGAAGAGAGGTAGGAGGAAGAGAGAAGAAGGGCAACAATGGTGAGGGGAGAGGGGAAAGGAGGGGGAGAGAGGACAAAGGGGGGAATGAGGGGGAGTGTGGGGTGAAAAGGTGGCACCAGCCACGCCTAGCAGTAGCGCTGTTTTCCAGAAAGCGCTACTGCTATGTTACTTAGTAGTAGCGCTTTCCAGAAAGAGCGCTACTATTAAGTGGGGCCCATTAGTAGTAGCGGTTCCACGAAAAAAAGCGCTACTGCTAAAATCTTAGTAGTAGCGCTGTATTCTGGACACCGCTGCTACTACCAATAGTGTCGGTGGGCTCGTCGGGTCCCGCTTAGCAGTAGCGCTCTTTATGTTTCCAGCGCTACTGCTAAGTCTTTCCTTGTAGCGCTGCCGAAATCTAGCACTACTGGTAATTACTAGCAGCGCCTGTTACTTTCCAGCTCTACTGATAGTGTCCTGCCTATAAGGTTTCTCCTAGTAGTGTAAATAGGAAAGGTGGTCTAGGGTTTGTGGAATTTGCCCGTTTTCGGACGGTTCGATCTCGATCGGATGGTCCAGAAGTAGAGGGTAGCTAGGTGGGCTGGTGGGTTGTGTGGTGGGCTAGATTTAGAGAAGAGAGGGAAGCAATGTGGCCCGTGACAGAGTTCTTAAAACCGAAAAACATCCGATAATTTGATCGATGACGGTGCCGCTACAATCGTCCGTCGGGGTATTAAACGACCTCCGAATGCGACGAAATTTGCAGGTGGTCTACCTATGATATAACATTTTATATGCACTTATAAAAACAATATTTTAATTATTCCATGGGCACGTGCATGTGTGGTTGGTCACGAAACGGTCGACGACAAGAATGGAGAGAACCGGCAACTACAAACGGATGCGAGTTTTCAAAAACGACACCAACGGAGTGCCGATGCAATGCGGATAATGCGAATGATGCAATTATGAATGCGACAACCAAACAAATCACACGATGCCAACGAAATACAACAGGAATCTTCTAGAGCATCGGTCTCGGGCTGTTACACGACTGATCTCCAGAAATTCCTATGTCAATCAACTATTGCCATGCAGAAGACCAAGGCAGATTTTGATAAGGAGAAGGCCATCTTGCAAAACATGCCGAAGAAATGGAAAAACAACTTGGCCCGATGACAGAAGAGTTGAATACTCTAAAGTGCCATATCACCAACATGACTTAGGCTATCTTTGATAAGTTATAATGTCACCATAGTCATAATCCGGGTTAAGCGTTTTGGCTGGCTTACTGACATGCCTCTCCGTTGCATAGGTAGAAGAAGCAACATTGGTGTGCAATTGCCCATAGTAAAGTTGAAGGCAATATATACATTCCTAGAGCAATTGTACACATGATGTGCTTATTCAATAACAACAGTGAAAAATGCTGTAGGACCTTTTGTTTGGGTCAAGGATATGCTCAGTGACTAATCGAGAGTCCCTCAACAGAACCAGGAGTTGAAGAAATCGGCGGCTCTTGCTGGAGCCAACATGGCGCTTTCTCGTGCAAAATCTTACGTGCCTGAGATGGAGCCGACCGAGATGGAAGGTGGTTTTCCGGAGTTCAAAGTTAACGGCTCTGAATTTACGCATGATGATTATGCTCAATGCATAAAAGAGACCCGTATGCTGGCGACTCAAGTATCCGAAGATCTTGACTTATCAAAATATCAAGCCAGTTACACCAAAGAGAACAAGCGCATCAACCCTCCTCAGCACAAGCCGTTAACACTGACTCCTCTACGCCATAAGCAAAACTTCGCTCCTGACGTTAACTCGTCCTCTATCATCCATGAAGACTCAAATTTCAAAGCTTTGTCAACTATTCAGTGGACGCCAGAGGACCTCCAGACGGAGCAGGATGAGTAAGCACAAAATGACCTGGCAACTTCTGGTATGGAAGACTAGCAGAGGGACGTCGACCCGAAGAATCTGTGAGCCGGTTTGCAGGCATGGTCCTTTTTGTGCAAGAAACTTGATGATTTGTACCCCAAACCATCTTGTGATAGGCATTGTAGAAAACACTTCGTCATCTGCTGTGCCATCGTGCACTTAGTACTTCTAAGGGTTATCTTTTGAAGGCAATGAGCCGGCTCCTATGAAGTTCCAAACTGTTTTGCACGTCTATTTTCCTTTGTTCTTCATGAATGAGCCGACTTTTTACAGCTTACCATAAGCCGACACTATAAGATGGTGCAATTTATTGGAGATGGTAAAATTTTACCAAAGTTCACTACTGGTCGTCGTGCGATCCAGTATGCAATCATTTTGAGAGGCTGAAGATAATAACCCAGATTATTATTGACCCGACAAATGATGATAACATAATTATTCCTGTAAAACAGAATATGAAGAGATATATATATATATATATATATATATATAAGTTGTAACAAAAAATAAATAAGTTGCACAATTTCTAAGCCAGTTTTGTGGCTTGACATTAGACCGGCTTTCGAGGCTCAGTTCTTGCTTTAATGAAGCTGGCATGATAGTCCTTGGTTTATCCTCGTTTTCTGTAAGCCAGCTCTCACGTGACTTAAGCCGGTGTTTTTACCTTGACAAGTTCAGGGTCCACATGGATTGACTTGTCAAGAGTACATCGGGTCACCTTTTCGACGTAGCATCAAACAGACATGCAGGTTTAACCAAGTTATATAATGGCATGTGCCAGGTCAAAAGGGATGTTAATAGCTAAACTCGATTAGTTGGAAGCCCCCAAGTGACCTATGATCAAATAATAAAGACTCATAGACAATTTTTGGGATGAAACGACAAAGACCCCGAGTTCGGCGGTGCCAGCTTTATTATATTGATCATAAGTATATACACATGGATATGTACAATGAGTTGGAGCCAGTGGATCTAAGTGTAATAAGGCCGAAGATGAGCAATATTCCAAGGCATGTTGGTTTCCTCTTCAGAGGTATGTGGCTTTTTGCATTCACCTATGTCAACAAGATAATATGACCCATTGTTGAGGTTCTTGCTGGCGACAAACGGCCATTCCCATGGTGGTGACAGCTTATGCATGCCTGTTTGGTCTTGAATCAAACGGAGCAGTAAGTCACCTTCCTGGAAAGTACGACTGCGAAGTCTACGACTATGACAGCGATGTAGGTCTTACTGATAGATAGTTGATCGTGTTGTTGCAAGATCGCGTTCTTCCTCCAACGCATCTAGAGACTCCTGACGAGCTTATTCATTATCTGCTTCGACATATGTGGCAACCCTGGGCGAGGCATGATGGTTGTCACTTGGCAAAACAGCTTCTGCTCCATAGACCAGAAAAAATGGCGTGGAACCCGTGGAACTGTTGGGAGTAGTCTGTATGCTCCAAAGCACTTCGGGGAGTTCCTCAACCCAGGAGCCAGGAGTTCGTTCTAGAGGAACCACAAGTCTGGCTTGATTCCACGTAATATCTCCTGATTAGCTTGCTCAGCTTGACCATTGGACTGTGGATATGTAACTAAGGCTACATCAAGCCGGATATGCTTACGTTGGCAGAACTGTTCCATTGCTCCCTTGGATAAGTTGGTGCCATTGTCTGTGATGATGCTATGTGGATAACCAAAACGAAAAATCAGCTTTTTCAGGAATTTCACCGCTGTCTCTGCATCACAATTACTGATTGGCTCTGCTTCAACCCACTTGGTGAATTTATCAACCGCCACCAAGAGGTGAGTCTTCTTATCTTTGGGCGGCTTGAACGGACCAACCATGTCTAGTCCCCAAACTGCTAATGGCCAAGTGATTGGAATCATCTGTAATTCTTGAGCCGGCACATGAGCCTGTACTGCAAATTTCTGACAGCCATCACACTTTCGCAAAATGTCCTCGGCATCTGCATGAGCCGTAAGCCAGTAAAAACCATGACGAAAAGAGCTACTAGAGATCTTGAGCTGGCATGATGACCACAATAACCTACATGAATTTAATTGAGAATCTCATGGCCTTCCTCAGGGGAAAAACAACATTGAAACACACTGGTAATACTCTGCCGTTGTAACTCTCCCTTGACAATAGTCATGGATTTGGAACGTTTGATAATCTGTCGGGTGTTGATTTCCTCATGTGGGAGCTTGCCACGAGTCAGATACGCCAGATAGGGAACTGTCTAATCAGTAATAGCATGAAGACCAGTCACAGGCTGTGCCTCCGGGTCTGGAATAGAGATATCTTCTTCCGATGGCAATTTAACAGAAGGATATGAAGAGCATCGAGGGAAACCATGGGAGGGACCGACTTACGCTGAGAAACCAAACGTGATAGAGCGTCAACAACTTCGTTGAGCCAGCGATCTATATGATCAACTTGGTAACCCTTAAAATGATCAGTAATGAGAGTGACTGTGTGTCGATAAGCCACCATAAGGGTCCTTTCAGTCCCAAGTCCCAGATACTTGCTGAGCGACCAAATCTGACTCAACAAACACCTGACCCGGCTTAAATTCATTTCTTTAGACCTGCGAAGACCATGGAGAAGGGCCTCATATTCAGCTGCATTGTTAGTACAGGGAAACATGAGACTTAAAACATAACAAATTTTATCACCTCGTGGAGAAGATATGACAATTCTAGCCCCCGCGCCTTCCAGTTCTCAAGAACCTTCGGAGTGTATCGTCCAGTATGTGTTATCTGGCTTCTCCTCAGGTAGTTGCAACTCAGTCCAATCATTGATGAAATCTACCAATGCCTAAGATTTGATCGCCGTTCGAGGCACATACTTCAGATGATGTGGTCCAAGCTCGATTGCCCATTGAGCAACACGACCAGTAGCCTTCTGATTCTGGATAATGTCCCCCAGAGGAGCTGAGCTGACCACAGTAATTGGGTGTTCCTGGAAATAGTGCTTCAACTTGCGACTAGCCATGAAGACACCAAATACCAGTTTCTGCCAGTGTGCATATCGTTGCTTGGACTCTGTCAAAACTTCGGTGACATAACAGACTAGCCTCTAGACTGGGTATTACTTTCCGGCCTCCTTCCGTTCCACGACATCTGCCACACTCACCGTCTTGTTATTGGCAACGATGTACAGGAGCATAGGCTGTTTATCAAGTGGGGCCGACAGGACGGGCGGCTCAACCAATTACTTCTTAAGGGCTACAAAAGCTTTGTCCGCAGCATCACTCCAGAAAAAATTGTTTGTCTTTTTCAATAATTGGTAGAGGGGAATTGCCTTCTGCCGAAGCGGCTTATGAACCGACTTAAAGCGGCGATACGACCCACCATGCGTTGGACTTCATTTGTATTGGTCGGCTTAGCGAGCGAGGTCACCACCTTGATCTTGTCCAGATTTGCCTCGATGCCCCGCTCAGACACTAGAAAACCCAGCAACTTGCCCGCAGTGATACCAAAAATGCACTTGGCCAGGTTAAGATTCATCTTGTAAATCCGAAGATTGTCTAAGGTCTCCTTGAGGTCATCCAACAGAGTCTCCTTCTTTTGGGACTTGACCACAATATCATCGACGTAAGCATGAACATTGCGCCCGATCTATTTATGAAGACAATTCTAACGCAACGCTGATAAGTAGTCCCCACGATCTTAAGTCCAAAAGTTATAGACACATAGCAGAAAGATCCAAAAGGTGTGATGGCCGTCTTTTCCTGATCCTCAACGGCCATCTTGATCTGATGATAACCAGAGTAAGCATCTAGGAAGCACAAGCTCTCACAACCAGCGGTGGAGTCGATGATCTGGTCAATGTGAGTAAGAGCAAACGAGTCCTTAGGACAAGCCTTGTTAAGATTTGTGTAGTTAACACACATACGCCACGTGCTATTTTTCTTCAGGACAAGCACTAGATTTGCCACCCACTTAAGAGTCAGGCCACTTCTTCGTCGATAACCTTTCGTCTCTCCTATTTAAAACGACGGAGGTATTGTTGGACATGTTTCATCTTGCGATCCAAATTGCGGTGGTGCTCAGCGAGTTCTCTCGGTACACCAGGCATGTTAGAAGGTTTCCATGCAAAAATGTTCCGATTCTCACGGATGAACTCGATGAGCGCGCTTTCCTATTTGGGATCCATGCCAGTCCCAATGACAAACTGTTGGGACGAATCTCCTGGAGTGAAATCAATCTGCTTTGTATCATCGGCAGGCTTGAATTTGAGCAAGGGGTCAGACTCCGTGCTGGGCTTTTTCAGGGGAGTCATGTCTACCGGGTCAACATTGGTCGTGTAAAATTTCAGCTCTTACGTTGCGCAAGCTGACTCAGCATAGGCTTCATCTCCCTCCTCACATTCTTGAGAGATTAATCGGCTGCCATCAACTGTGATGGTCTCATTAGGCCCAGGCATTTTGAGCTTGAGATAGATGTAACAAGATTGTGCCATGAAGCGGGCATAAGCCGGCCGTCCAAAGAGGGCGTGATAACCTCAAAGGATAGAGACTCATATCCATAACTGAAATCCGTACCAAAAGCAACTTCTAGCTTGATTCGCCCAATTTGATATGCTGACTTCCCAGGAACAATCCCATGAAAAACTGTGGAGGAGGGCTGCAGTTGTTTCTCCGACAGATTCATCCATCTGAACGTGTCGTAATATAAGATATTGATGTTGCTTCCCCCGGCCTTCAGTACCTTCGTCAGTGTATAACCACCAACTTGTGGTGCCACCACTAGAGCGAGACCAGCCGGATTATCAACCCGGGGAGGATGATCATCTCTGGTCCAAGTTATTGGTTTCTCTGACCAGTTTAAGTAAGCAGGGACAGCCGGCTCGATCATATTGATAGCCCTCTGTTGAATCTTGCGCTTGCGCTTGCAAGTATTAGTTGTGAACACATGATAGCTATTCAACTGCTTAGGGGAGCTCTGAAAACCAGCCTCATTGTTATGTCGCTGATTGCCTTGCCTGGAACGGTGATTTCGGCCGCCATTGTTGCCAGATCCGTGGAAACCAGCCCCCGAGCCGCCGGATCCGTGGAAACCAGGATTCGCGAAACCTCCAGATGAGCTGGGAAGCCGGCCCCAGACCCGCTGGCGCCGGGTCAGCCCTGATGTCCAGCACTACCGCCTCCGTGGTGATTTCGATAAGCTTGATTGCAAAATTCCTGCATGATGAAGCAGTTTTCCCATGAGTGGTTGGTCGGCTTATCTGGGAAACTATGTTTGGGACAAGGACCTTTAAGTGCTTCCTCATAATCACGAGGCTTGTTCCCATTGTAGGATCTGCCAGAGTTGTTGTTCCATCACTGTCCTTTGAAGCCATTATTGGTGTTAGCAACCAAATCCGATCCTCCCTCTGGATGCTTGCACTTAACACCGTTGTCTTGATTACCATGATTTCCATTATGCCTTGAGGTGTTCTGCTGGTGACCCTGACCGCCATCGTTTTTCTTGCTTTTGCCAGACTTTTCATTGTCTGAACTAAGATCTTTAGTGTTGTATGATTCAGCATACTGAGTAAGGACATCCATGAAGTATCCCATGTCTTGAACCTTCCGCTTAAGGAGCCCAAGCTTCTGGACGAGAGGCTGGAAGTGACAGTTCTTTTCCAGAATTAAGACAACCTGGGCCGCTGTTATACTTTCAGAGGAGTGAATAATCTCCGTGACCCGGCGAGTCCAATGATGGGTGATATGTCTCCAACATATCTATAATTTATGAAGTATTCATGCCAGATTTACAACAATTTTATATGGTTTTGGTATGATTTGCATGGAACTAACCCGGACTGACACTGTTTTTAGCAGAACTACCGTGGTGTTGTTTTTTGTGCGGAAATATAAGTTCTCCAAATGCAACCAAACTTTTTGATGATTTTTTTGGGAACAAAAGAGGCACTAGAAGCTTCGTGGGAGGGCCAGAAAAGCCAAGAGGTGGCCACAACCCACCAGGGCGCGCCGTCCCCCTCTGGCGTGCCCTGGTGTCTTGTGGGCCCCTCGTGGCCCATCTTCGCGTGAAATCGACGCCCAAAAAATCCTATATATTCAGAAAACCCCAGAAATAACCCTAGATGAGAAGTTCCTCCGCCACAAGCCTCTGTAGCCATGAAAAACCAATCTAGACCCCGTTCCGGCACCCTGTCGGAGGTGGAAATCATCACCGGAGGCCATCTTCATCATCCCTATGGTCTCCATGATGAGGAGCGAGTAGTCCACCCTCGGGGCTGAGGGTTTTTACCAGTAGCTATGTCTTTAATCTCTCTATCTCTCGTGTTCTTGATTTGGCACGATCTTGATGTATCGCGGGCTTTGTTAATATAGTTGGATCATATGGTGTTTTCCTCTCTCTATCTTGTTGTGATGAATTGAGTTTTCCCTTTGAGATTTCGTTATTACCGGATTGAATACTTTTATGGATTTGAGAGCACTTGATCTATGTCTCGGCACTCAACTTGCGGATTCCCGAGGTGACATTGGGGCAATCTATGCGTAGGAGTTGATGCACGTTTTCGTCCTACTTTCTCCGGTAGAAATCTTGGAGCACTCTTTGAGGTTCTTTGTGTTGGATTGAGTATTATGAATCTGAAATTGTTTGATGCGAATCGTATAATTAATTCATGGATACTTGTGGTGACATTGGAGTATCTAGGTGACATTAGAGTTGGTTGATGCGTATCATATGGTGTTATTTTAGTAGGAACTCTTAGATAGATCGGTCGGAAAGGATAACTTGGTGTTATTTTAGTATGAACTCTTGGATAGATCGATCGGAAAGGATAACTTTAAGGTGGTTTCATACCCTACAAACAATTTCTTGTTATGTTCTCCGCTAGATAAGAACTTTGGAGTGATTCTTCATTGCACGTTGAGGGATGGTTATGTGATCCAATTATATTAGCATTGTTAAGAGATTGCACTAGCGAAAGTACAGACCCTAGGCCTTGTTTTCAAGCATTGCAATACCGTTTGTGATCACTTTTATTACTTGCTACCTTGCTGTTTTTTATTGTTACTATTACAAAAATCAATATCTACTATCATTACTACACTTGTATCACCATCTCTTCGCCGAACTAGTGCACCTATACAATTTACCATTGTATTACATGTGTTGGGGACACAAGAGACTTTTTATTATTTGGTTGCAGGGTTGTTTGTGAGAGACCATCTTGATCCTACGCCTCCCACGGATTGATAAACCTTAGGTCATACACTTGAGGGAAATTTTCTATTGCCCTACAAAACTCTGTGCTTGGAGGCCCAACACGAGTCTACAACAACAATTTGTGTAGTAGACATCAAGCTCTTTTCTGGCGCCGTTTGATACGTCTCCAATGTATCTATGATTTTTGCTTGTTCCATGTTGTTATATTATCATTCTTGGATTTTTAACAATCATTTTATAGAAACTTTATATCATTTTTTTGGGACTAAACTATTGACATAGTGCCAAGTGCCAGTTGCTATTTTTTATTGTTTTTTACTTCACAGGATATCAGTACCAAACGGAGTCCAATCACGATGAAACTTTTTGGAGAATTGTTTTGGACCAGAAGAAGGTCAGTGGGCCAAATAAGTAACTAGGAGGGAGCCCAAGCCGCCCACAAGACACCAGGGCGCGCCACCCTCGGGAACCTTCTCCACCACCTCTGAGCTCTATATATACCCAAATATTCCAGAAACCCAAGGGGAGTCGACGAAAAATACATCCAGCCGACGCAAGTTCCATAACCGCAAGATCCTATCTAACACCATCACGGAGGGGTTCATCATACTCATTGGTGCCTCTCTGATGATGCATGAGTAGTCCACCATAGACCTACGGGTCCGTAGGCAGTAGCTAGATGGCTTCCTCTCTCTCTTTTGATTCTCAATACAATGGTCTCTTGGAGATCTATTTGATGTAATGACTTTTTGCGGTGTGTTTGTTGGGATCCGATGAATTTTGAGTTCATGATCAGTTTCTATCCATGAAAATTATTTTAGTCTTCTTTGATATTTTAGCCTCATATTTCCTCTTCGAATCTTTGGTTAAGTTAGGCCAACTTGATCGATTTTTCTTGCCATGGGAAGAGGTGCTTTGTGATGGGTTCGATCTTGCGGTGTCCTCTCCCAGTGACAGAAGGGGCAGCGAGGCACGCATGTATCGTTGCTATTAAGGATAACAAGATGGGGACTATTCCTATATGAATAGATCTTGTCTACATCATGTCACCATTCTTATTGCATTACTCTGTTTTTCCATTAACTTAATACAATAGATGCATGCTGGATAGCGGTCGATGTGTGGAGTAATAGTAGTAGATGCAGAATCGTTTCGGTCTACTAATCTTGGACGTGATGCCTATATAATTATCATCGCCTTGGATATCGTCATGATTATTTGATCTTCTATCAATTGCCCAAAAGTAATTTGTTCACCCACCATGTGCTATACTCATGAGAGAAGCCACTAGTAAAACATACGGCCCCCGGGTCTACATTTCCAACATATTGCTTTCTGATCTATCTTTTTGCCGCTTTTGTTTTCAGATCTATTATTCAAAAAACCCAAAAATACCTTGCTGCACTTTTTTCCCTCTTTTATTTTGTGTTCTTGAGAACTATCTATACAATCTATTACAACCTAATCTATCTTTTTACCGTGGAGAGATTGACAACCTCTCTTTCGCGTCAGGTTGCAAGTATTTGTTCTTTGTGTGCAGGTGTTGTTTACATAGTGTTGCTTGATCCTCCTACTGGTTTGATACCTTGGTTTCAAAACTGAGGGAAATACTTAGCGTCGCTCTGCTACATCATCCTTTCCTCTTTGTGGGAAATACCGGCGCAGTCTCAAGCCACGTCAAAGGAATTTATGGCGCCGTTGCCGGGGAGGAAGCAGTTTCTTAAACGTGCTAATCTCTGGCGCTGAGGAGACATCATCAACATCTATCAGGTTCCTAATCGCAAATCTCATCTCCTTGCAATTACATTATTTGCCATTTGCCTCTCATTTTCCTCCCCCCCACTTCACAAATTTGTCGTTTTATTCGCCCTCTTTTTCGTTTGCCTTTTTATCGCCAGATCTCTTGTTTGCTTGCAATTTTGTTTGCGTAGTCATGATGAATCAAGAAAATACCAAATTGTGTGATTTTTTCAATACCAATAACAATGATTTTATTAGCACTCCGATTGCTCCTCCCACCACTAGTGTGGAGTCTTGTGATATAAATACCGCTTTGGTGAATCTTGTCATGAAAGATCAATTTTCCGGTACTCCTAATGAGGATGTCGCGTCCCATCTAAACACATTCGTAGAATTGTGTGATATGCAAAAGAAAAAAGATGTGGACAATGATATAGTGAAGTTGAAATTATTTCCTTTCTCCTTGCGGGATCGTGCAAAAATTTGCTTTTCTTCCTTACCTCGCAATAGTATCGATTCTTGGAATAAGTGCAAGGATGCTTTTATTACTAAGTATTTTCTGCCCGCGAAAATTATTTCCCTTAGAACACAAATCATGAATTTTAAGTAACTTGAGCATGAACATTTTGCACAATATTTGGAAAGAATGAAATTGATGCTAAGAAATTGTCCTGCTCATGGTTTAAATCTTTGGATGATCATACAAAAAATTTATGCGGCATTGAATTTTGTCTCTAGAAATCTTTTAGCTTCCACCGCGGGTGGTACTTTTATCGAAATTACTTTGGGTGAAGCTACTAAATTGCTAGATAATATTATGGCAAATTATTCACAATGGCATACTGAAAGAACACCTACTAGCAAAAAGGTTAATTCGGTTGAAGAAATTAGTACATTGAGTGAAAAAGTTGATGCTTTAATGAAGTTGGTTGCTAGTAAAAATGCTCCTATTGATCTTAATGATGTGCCTTTGTCTACTTTGATTTAGCAAAATAGTGATTCCGTAGATGTGAACTTCATCTCGCGAAACAATTTTAATAACAATGCCTATAGAGGTAATTTTAATCCTAAGCCTTTTCCTAGAAATTCCTCTAATAATTATGGTAATTACTATGGTAATTACTATGGTAATTATTCTTACAATAATAATAGGAACCCCTTGGATCTTCAGAGTAATATTAAATAATTTATCAATGCGCAAAAGGTTTTCAATACTACGATAGAAAAAAAGTTGAATAAGATTGATGATATGTCTAGAAGCATTGATCGAATTTCTCATGTTGTAGAAAATCTCAAGTTGAAAGCTTTTGCACCTAATATTGATGAATCAATTAAATATTTATATGTTTCTATGGATGAAAGTAAGAAAAGAACCGCTATGCTTACAGCTAAAAGAGATTTTTTAGAAAAAGCGTTTTCTAGTGATTGCTTTCAGAAAAATGATGAAGATCTTAAAGTGATTGGTGTTTCCTCTATTGATTCCATCTTTAGTAATATTTAAATTGATGTTAAAGGGACTGAAGTTGAGTCAACTTTGGTTACAAGGTGTCCCAATAGTTTGGGGGGTGAAAATCTTGATGACAAAATCGATAAAAGTGGGTTTGAAGAGGTCAAAACTTTAACTAGTGATGTGCCCACTATTTGGATTGCAAAGATTTTAATTATGATAGTTGCTCTTTGATTGAATGTATTTCTTTGCTGCAATCCATGTTAAATTCACCCCATGCTTATGAACAAAATAAAGCTTTTACTAAACATATTGTTGATGCCATGATGAAATCTTTTGAAGAAAAGTTGGAGTTAGAGATTTCAATTCCTAGAAAATTACATGATGAGTGGGAACCTACCATTAAAGTCAAGATTAAAAATTATGAGCGCTTTGCTTTATGTGATTTGGGTGCTAGCGTTTCCACGATTCTGAAATCTCTATGTGATGTGCTTGGTCTTACCAATATTGAAGAATGTTCTCTTAATTTGCACTTGGCGGATTCTACTATTAAATAGCCTTTGGGAAGAATTAATGATGTTCTTATTGTTGCAAATAGTAACTATGTGCCCATAGATTTTATTGTTCTCGATATTGATTGCATTCCGTCTTGTCCCATTATACTTGGTAGACCGTTTTACGCACTATAGGTGCTGTGATTGATATGAAAGAAGGCAATATTAAATTTCAGTTTTCACTAAGAAAGGGTATGGAACACTTCCCTAGAACAAGAATTAAGCCACCATATGAATCAATCATGAGAGCATCCTAGGGAGCAAAAACCAAAGCTGACAAAACTTGAATCTATGCTTTATGCCTTGCTAGGGGCATAAAACGATAGCGCTTGTTGGGAGGCAACCCAATGAATAAATTTATTTTCATATTTTTCTTTCTGTTTTAGAGTGTTGACACAATTATGCCTCTTTTATGATTGTGTTTTTATGTTTTATTTAGTGTTTGTGCCAAGTAAAGCCCTTTAGGATGATTCATAAGATAAGTAGAAACAATGCTGAATCTGAAACAGAAAATCTGACTCCAGTGCGCGAATTTTCATTTTTTACTGGACTGTGATAATGAGCTGAAATTTGAAAAAAGTGTTTCTATACAAATTCTTTATGTTGTCCTAATTTTTCAGAATTTTTAGAGTTACGTAATTATGGTTAGAGTACAGATTACTACAGACTATTCTGTTGAAGACAGATTCTATTTTCGTTGCATTGTGTGCTTGTTTTGATGAATCTATGGTTTTTATGGAAGGGTATAAGCCATGGTAAAGTTAAAATACATTAGGTATAATGCAATAATAAAATTTGAATGAGTTTGCAACAGTAGTTAAAGTGGTGATTTGCTTTATTATACTAACGGATCTCACGAAGGTTTTGTTGAGTTTAGTGTGATTGAAGTTTTCAAGTTTTGGGTGAGATCACGATGAGTGAAGGAATAAGGAGTGAGAAGATCCTAAACTTGGGGATGTTACAGCACCCCCAAGATAATATCCAAGGAGAAACAAGCAACTAAGCTTGGGGATGCCCCGAGTGGCATCCCCTCTTTCTTCTAACGACCATCGGTATTTTACTTGGAGCTATATTTTTATTCGTCACATATCATGAGTTTTGCTTTGAGCGTCTTGTATTATTTGAGTCTTTGCTTGCTTTGCTTTCTAGTTTGTCACTAGTATCCTTTCTGGACACACCTATTTGAGAGAGAGCCAAAATTACGCTATGATTTGTTAGAATTGCTCTATATGCTTCACTTAAATTTTTTGAGCTATGGAATTGCTCTAGTGCTTCACTTATATCTTTTTGAGCATGGTATGCTTTGAAATTTTGAAGAAATAGTCTCATGATTCACTTAGATTAATTTGAGAGTTAGTAACTTTTGAAGAAATTCTCTCAAGCTTCATTTATACTATTTTGAGAGATGAAATCTTTATGCTCATGTTCTTCACTTAAATTTGTTTAAGCTTGTCAAAAGCAATGGCAATATATGAAACTAGTCCCAAAGTGATAGATATTCTAGCGGGATATAATAAAAACTTTCATGAAGATCATTGGACAAATTAAACTTGATTCCTTGTAATAGTTTTGAGACATGATGATAGTGATATGTGAGTCATGTTGGTGAGTAATCATGCTTTAGTAACAATATTGGTGTTAAGGTTTGTGATTCCCTATGCAAGCACGAAAGTCAATAGTTATGCAATGAAATTACATCCTACTTATGGTGCATTATTCTGTGTTACTTATGCTCAATGCCCGTTTATGTGAATTTTCGTTTCTTGGTTGGTTGCTTCTCAATCTATTTGCTAGCCTCCACTTGTACTAAGTAGAAATACTACTTGTGCATCCAAAATACTTAAACCCAGTTTTGCCTTATGAGTCCACCATACCTCCTATATGCGGTATTTCCATGCCGTTCTAAGCAAGTTTGTATGTGCCATATCTAAATTTTCAAAATAAATTTCCTTTTTTGTGCGCTTCTACCGCTCATGAAACAGTAGGGGGTATCCAGCATTTTTCCATGCTAGATGTGTTATTCTCAAGATTAGTGTTTATTCACTTGTCATTGCACGAGAGTACGGCGGTAATAGGGATGCCCAGTCCCGAAATGAAAAAGAAATTTACTTTATGTTGTCAAATAATAAATTCCTTGGAAAGTGTTGGTATGGAAGGCAACCGTGGATACGGCTAGCCATGGATTGTGAAAGAATGGTGGAAAAAGGAATAAACTTTACTTTATGTTTGGGACCCGCCTATGATGTATCTAGCATGGAAAGTATTGAGAACTACTTTGTCGTTTTCATTGACAGGAAAGCCATGTCACCCATAATATTTTTCTCTCTCAATTTAAACTTGGAGCTCTGGCACCTCCACAAATCCCTACTTCCCTCTGCGAAGGGCCTATCTTTTACTTGATGCAATTTTTATTTTTACTTGAGTCTCCATCTTCTCTTATAAAGCACTAACTAGGGGGCACTATGATCATACTTGTGCATTGGGTGTAGTTAATATTTGAGTGTGTTTCATGAATGGGTCAACGATTGAGCATGATGGGCTAGGGGTAACTTTCTTTAGTGTTGATATTTTGAAAGACATGGTTGCTTATTGGCATGCTTGAGTATTAAAGTCTTTATGTCAAAACTAGACTATTGCTTTGAACCATCTAAAAGTCCAAATGTCCATGCTACAAAAGAAAAGAATATGTGATGAACATGTTAGGCAGCATTCCACATAAAAAATTCTGTTTTTGTCATTTACCTACTCGAGGACGAGTAGGAATTAAGCTTGGGGATGCTGATACGTCTCCAATGTATCTATAATTTTTGCTTGTTCCATGCTGTTATATTATCATTGTTGGATGTTTTACAATCATTTTATAGCAACTTTATATCATTTTTTGGGACTAACCTATTGACATAGTGCCAAGTGCCAGTTGTTGTTTTTGCTTGTTTTTTTACTTTGCAGAATATCAGTACCAAACGAAGTCCAATCGTGAGGAAAATTTTTGGAGAATTTTGATGGACCAGAAGAAGGCCAGTGGGCCAAAGAAGTAACCAGGAGGGAGCCCAGGCTGCCCACAAGACACCGGGGCACGCCAGGGGCCCCGGGCGCGCCCTGGTGGGTTGTGGCCGCCTCGGGAACCTTCTCCACCGCCTCTGAGCTATATATATACCAAAATACTCCAGAAACCCTAGGGGAGTCGACGAAAAATACAGCCAGCCGCCGCAAGTTCCAGAACCGCGAGATCCAATCTAATACCATCACGGAGGGCTTCATCATCCTCATTGGTGCCTCTCCGATGATGCGTGAGTAGTCCACCATAGACCTATGGGTCCATAGGCAGTAGCTATATGGCTTCCTCTCTCTCTTTTGATTCTCAATACAATGGTCTCTTGGAGATCTATTTGATGTAATGACTTTTTGCGGTGTGTTTGTTGGGATCCGATGAATTTTGAGTTCATGATCAGTTTCTATCCATGAAAATTATTTGAGTCTTCTTTGATCTCTTATATGCATGATTACTTATAGCCTCGTATTTCTTCTTCGAATCTTTGGTTTAGTTAGGCCAACTAGATCGATTTTTCTTGCCATGGGAAGAGGTGCTTTGTGATGGGTTCGATCTTGCGGTGTCCTTTCCGAGTGACAGAAGGGGCAGCGAGGCACGCATGTATCGTTGCTATTAAGGATAACAAGATGGGGTCTATTGCTACATGAATAGATCTTGTCTACATCATGTCACCGTTCTTATTGCATTACTCCGTTTTTCCATTAACTTAATACACTAGATGCATGCTGGATAGCGGTCGATGTGTGGAGTAATAGTAGTAGATGCAGCATCGTTTCGGTCTACTAATCCTGGACGTGATGCCTATATAATGATCATCGCCTTGGATATCGTCATGATTATTTGATCTTCTATCAATTGCCTATATAATGAGAGAAGCCACTAGTGAAACCTACGGCCCCGGGTCTACTTTTCCAATATATTGCTTTCCGGTCTATCTTTTTGCCGCTTTTGTTTTCAGATTTGTTATTCCAAAAACCGAAAAACACCTTTCTGCACTTTTTATTTGCCTCTTTTATTTTGTGTTCTTGCAAGATCTATCTATCCAATCTATTACAACCTAATCTATCTTTTTACCGTGGAGAGATTGACAACCTCTCTTTCGCGTCGGGTTGCAAGTATTTGTTCTTTGTGTGCAGGTGTTGTTTACATAGTGTAGCTTGACTCCTACTGGTTTGATACCTTGGTTTCATAACTAAGGGAAATACTTACCGTCGCTGTGCTGCATAATACCTTCCTCTTTGGGGGAAATACCGACGCAGTCTCAAGCCACGTCACCGTTGCCGGGGAGGTGAGTGCTTGAAGGTATATCTTTAGATCTCGCAATTAAATCTTTTAGTTTCTTGTTTATCACTAGTTTGGTTTATAAAATAAAACTATAAAAAATGAAGATTAGGTTGCCTCATTTGTTTCGTCTTTATAATATCTTTTGTGAAAATAAGGATTCAGAAAATTGTGCTCAATTGCTAGTGGAAGAAATTATGAAAATACTTAATGAGAATTCCTTGAATGATGAGCATGATTGCAATGTTGCTAGTATTAATTCTCTGAATATCTATGGTGCTAATGATATGCAAAGTCACAAGCTTGGGATGCTATGTTTGATGAACATGATATTTGTAGTCCCGCAAGTTTTGATGAGAAAATTTATTATGATGATGGCATGCCTCCTATCTATGATGATTATGATGATGACATGTATGCTATAAAGTCTGATAGTAACCATGAAACTTGTCATCATGATTTTAATATTGAATTTTGTCATGTCAATCATGTAACTCATGATAGTTATTTTGTTGAGTTTTCTCCCACTACAATGAATGGGAAGAAAATTGCTTATGTGGAGAGTAATAAATTTTCTACGCTTGTAGATCATGAAAATAATTCTTTATGTGATATTTATATTGTGAAATTCCTTCATGATGCTACTGAAAATTATTATGAGGGAGGAACATATGCTTGTAGGAATTGCAATAATATCAAGTTTCATCTCTATGTGTTCAAAGTTTTGAAGTTATGCTTGTTTTGCCTTCCTATGCTAGTTGATTCTTGTTCCCATAAATTGTTTGCTCACAAAATCCCTATGCATAGGAAGTTGGTTAGACTTAAATGTGCTTTTCATGAGATTCATGATGCTCTCTTGCATGTTTCAATTACTACTTTTTATGTGAGCATCATTGAAATCATCATGCCTAGCTAAAAGGCTTTGAAGAAAAGCGCTTGTTTGTTAGACAACCCAACACTTTTGCTTTATGTTTTGAGTGTTCACATGATTAAGCTACTGTATTAATCATGTTTTGTGTCTTTTATTTCAATAATGTGCCAAGTAAAGCCTTTGGGATAGTATGGATACTTGTTGATTTGATTCTGTGCAAAAACAGAAACTTTTGAATCCAGTAAAGAATTTATCTAATTTTACTGGAGCGTCACAAAATTCTGAAATTTTTAATCAGTATTTATATGCAAATTCTTTAAGTTGTCCTAAGTTTTCACAAGTTTTAGAAACAGGGAAGTATGGTTATACTACAGATCTTCACAGACCGTTCTGTTTTTGACAGATTCTGGTTTTCATGCATAGTTTGCTTGTTTTAGTGTTCCCATAGCTTATATTCAGTGATATAAATTATGTGAATGGTATAATACAGTAGGTATTATGTGAGAACAATTATGAATCTTGTCTTGACAGTACCTAAGTGAATGATCTATATCTACTATACTAACGCATCTCATGAAGTTCCGTTAAGTTTTGTGTGATTGAAGTTTTCAATTTTTGGGTGAGACACCGATGTGAGGAGAATAAGGAATGAAAAGAACCTAAGATTAGGGATGACCAAGGCACTCCCAAGGTAATATCCAAGGAAGACTCAAGCGCCTAAGTTTGGGGATGCCACGGAAGGCATCCCCTCTTTCGTCTTCAACATTATCGGTATATCTTACTTAGAGCTATATTTTTATTCATCACATAATATGCACTTTGCCTAGATCGTCATTATATTTTGTTATTTTCTGTTAGGTGTTATATATAATCTTTTTTTTCAATAAAAAGTTCCATGAATTGCCTTAGGATGCTTGCATTGCATGTTTGATGTGTGCGGTGTAAAAATAGAAACTTTCTCTGTAGTGTTTGAATTTTCATATTTTACTGGAACGTAGGAAGTTTTTGAAACTTTTACACAGTGTTGTCACATAAATTCTTTATCACATCCTAAATTTTCATAATTTTTTGAGTTACAGAAGTACACTGTTTTCATAAATTGCTACAGACTGTTCGGTTTGGATAGATTGCTGTCATCGTTTTGTTATCTACTTATCCTATAGTTTCCATAGCCTATATTGGTAGATATAAATTATGGAAACGATAGAAACTATAGATGATGTTTCAAAATTATTGTGCAACTTTTCTTGGCAGTACAAGAAGTGTGGACTTATTGTTATGTGTACTAACCTATCTCACGAGTTCTTTTCGAGTTTTTGTGGATGAAGTTTTTAAGATTTAGGGAAACCGTTATATAAAAGGAATTAAGGAGATATAAAAGCTCAAGCTTGGGGATGCCCAAGGCATCCCAAGATAATGTTTCAAGAAGTCTCAAGCATCTAAGCTTGGGGATGCCCCAGTAGGCATCCCACCTTTCTTCATCAACAATTATCGGTTAGTAACGGTTGACCCTAAGTTTTTGCTTCTTCACATGATATGTTCTATTCTTGGAATGTCATTTTATTTTGTTTTGCTTGATGATTTAATAAAACTAGATGAATACCCCGTGTGTTGCTACGGTACATCTTATAGGCTTCTAAATGCTTAATGGCTTGGTCTCAACAACCATTGAATAGTTGTTTAATTTTTTTTATTAATGGGCCATTGATCTCCTTTTGGTTGTTTGCAAGAAGTCGGCATGCGGTTAAGTACATGCTAAATAGGATAGAGGATTTGCAATTGGTATTTTGAATATTAGTCATACTTCCATATAGCACTTAACACTGGTTCTCATATACACAAATATGAAAGATGATTTCATTTGATGAGTATTTGTCAAATGCGGATGTTCTTTTTAAGACTCAAAGGTAGATGTTGGTTAGGTGATTTAGTTTTGCAAGTTGAAAATTGACGTAACACAGAGGTGGAGTTTTCGTTCAACAAATAGTGCATAACTGCAGATACGACAAGCAAATGAAGTTAGTTTTCAGCACCAAGTCAACTCCTTAACATTGCTTCAAAGAGTATAATTGCATGCAGCCACTGACATAAGACAAATGAAGCAACTAATTCTAGCAGGTGACAGAACTGAAAAACATGTTGGCGGTCGCACCAGGAAGATAGGGTTGCTCTTCGGCAATACGACAATATGAACTATAAAGACGCACTGGTAGACCGGTTTTTGCCAGAACCTTGATCGGGTTGCCTGCATGTGCCACAATGCCAGTGGTAAGGAGCAGGAACAGTAGGAAGATGCCACCTATGACTCCTGCAATTGTATCAATATATAAACAATAGGGAGTTAAAACGCATCCAAATGAAATGCAAAGAAAATTACCAATTTGCAAATTCTTGAGTTAGAGGAGCACTTAAGTTCGATGCTAGTTGAACAATACAAATATACTCCCTCCGGTCCTTTTTAGTTTGCATATAAGTTTTGTCCAAAGCCAAAGTATCTCTACTTTGACCAAATTTATAGAAAAAAGTAACAACATTCACAATGCCAAATCAACATTGTTAGATTCATTATGAAATGTAGTTTCATGGAATATATATTTGGTATTGTAGATGTTAATATTTTTTAATATATATACGATCAAACTTTGTAAAGTTTAACTTGAGAAAAATCTAATACGCGAAGTAAAAAGGACCGAAGGAAGTATAATCTTCAAGTAAACATAATCAGAATGGACTAAACAGTAAGCATTACAGATTCTGTAATTTTCTCAACAAAGCTTGCTGAAAGATGTGACGTGCCAATAAATAAAATTAGGTAAATAGAATAAGCAAGCAAACAACAAACTATGGACTTCAAATTTTCGCATCAGGTCACTATAAGCCTACAAAGTAGAAGGTACCTGTGATTTTCTTCCGGTTTTGCATCGATCTGCACTGCAGCACCAGAGTCCTAGGAGCAGCTCCATGGGATGGACCTGCCGTAATTTTGTCAGCGCCTTACAGCAGCATAAGCTGCGACATGTACGTACATGGCTGCGTCCATGACTCCGCCGTCTGCAGCATCCACAACGCCGGTAAGTCGAGATATACGGTCTCTGTTGGGCGGATGACAAAGCCCCCGACTACTGGTGTGCATGCACTTGATAGAGTGCTCGTGTCTCTGGGCGCGAGCTGGCATGGCCACGGTGGGTTGTCGCAGAACTGCACCCGCATGTCTACAAACACCCTGTGTCGAGTGTAGCCACAACATGCGTTGTGGTAGGAAGTCAAGTTGACCATAGGTAGATGGCCATGTCCCGAGCGTCGGACGGCAAGGTCAGGTTCTATCTGAGCGCATCTCCGCCCAGGCTGAGCAACACCTTGACGTGATTGGCTGGAGTCTCGTACTCTCATGTCACCGTGAGTACGCGAGGACACAAGCCGCCACTGATCCTAAACATCGTGCAACCGTGAGTACAACACGCCGGTGTGGATAGCGGACTTGAGCGGCAACAGGCTCAGAGATGTGCATCCACGACATGCTGAGGAGCTCCGAGTCTCCGAGATGCAGACCTCCAACCCCGCATGCGGCACACCACCATTCTCTCTTTGTTCCGCCTCTCCCTAACCCCTCCCCTACCCCTCCGTATTGGATTCAAAGTGGATGATGATGCGACCTGGAGGCGCTGGCCAAGTTTAGATTGAAGATTTTGAGATGCCAAAGATTGGTTTAATAAAGGTGAGCGATCATGTCTCTTCGGATGCCTTCTTCGGTTCCAGAAACTGAGTCGATGCGACGCAGGATCTTTAATCCCAACAGAGCGTTCGACTTGGAAGATCGAGAGTTAAACGGCATGTGGTGCAACATTTGGGACAGAGTTTTCTCGGTGCAAAAAATAATGATGACATCAGCAGATGACGTGGCATGACCACATCTAGTCAACCAGAGGTGGGTCCACCCTGTAAGCCTATAAAGAAAATATGATGTGGCTGGATTGCTGATGTGGATAACTTGCATGTTGAGAGAAATAGGATAGTGGGGATGAACTATTTAGGTATTATAGATACTTAGATATGAAAGTTTTTAGATGAGAGAGAGTTCTCAAATGGCTACCCATTTACTTAACTACTCGCTTGATCTTCACTTATATCTTTTTGGAGTACCTTGTCATTTACTCTGGTGCTTCACTTATATCCTATGAGTAAATTGTTGAATGAATTGAATACCATGAAGTTGAAATTATATGTTCATATCATGCCTAGTAGTAGATTCACATTGGGTTTAGAAAATGAAATCTTTTGAAGCTTGACAATCACAATATTGGTCACACAAGCAATTCGTGAATGATTAGTATAAGGAAGAGAACTTTCACATAAAAATATATTATCTTGGACATCTTCTATGATTGTGAATACCCATTAATTATTTTCAAACATGAGCAAATTAGTTGAAGTTGGACAAGGAAGACAACGTAATGAGTTATGGTTGTGTATATTTGCATAGAAGTTATATTGCTATGGATCCTCCAACATGTGGTGTTTGCTTAGGATCTTTTGCTAGCCAAAAATTCGTACTAAGTAGAGATACTACTTGTGCATCCGAAAACCGTTAAACCCAGTTTCTTGCCATGAGTGTCCACCATACCTACCTATGGGTTGAATAAGATCCTTCAAGTAAGTTGTCATCGGTGCAAAAAGGCAATAAAAATTGCTTCTAAATGTGTTTGATCATTTAGTGTAAGATAAAATTGAGCGTTGTACAAACTTGTGATGGCAAAGTAATAAAAGCGACATACTGCATAATAAAGGTTGCTATCATAAGGGGCAATATAACGTGACGTTTTTTTGCATTAAGGGATTGTGCATACAAAACCAAAAAGCGCATGACAACGTCTGCTTCCCTCTGCGAAGGGCCTATATTTTACCTTTCAGTATTTACTTTTATGCAAGAGTCAAGAGTATGCATTCTCATTTCAACCTCAATTATTCTCTAGTTGGCAAGCATCATGTGGTGGGGAAAGATCTAGGCACATATGGCTAGTCAAATATATTTGATCATGACTTATTAATGTTGACAATTATCTCTATGATAAATGAGTTGGGAGGCGAAACATTAAGCCCCTATCTTTCTCTGTGTTCGATGGATGCCATTTGTTCTAAAAATATGCTTTGGGTACTAGCAATCATAGAAGACTATATGATGATTGAGTATGTGGAGCTCTAACTTAGACTTTGTTGAGAATAAGTTGAATTGCAATTGTTTGGTGACTAAGAACATAGGTTGTTAAGTTTCAAGAGAATTCATTTTTTGAACCATAACATGTGAATTGGTTGCTACTTTATCATGATGAGCTTTATGAGAAAGAGTTGCTGTTATGATGCTAGGAAAAGTGGTTGAAATTATCATTGATCAAACTTATGCACTATGCTAGCATTCACACTTCATAAATTAATTCTTTTATCATTTACCTACTCGAGGACGAGTAGGAATTAAGCTTGGGGATGCTGATACTTCTCCAACGTATCTATAATTTATGAAGTATTCATGCTATATTTACAACAATTTGATATGTTTTGGTTTGATTTGCATGGAACTAACCCGGACTGACGCTGTTTTCAGCAAAACTACCGTGGTGTTGTTTTTTGTGCATAAATAAAAGTTGTCCAAATGCAACGAAACTTTTTGTCGATTTTTTTGGGAACAAAAGAGGCACTAGAAGCTTTGTGGGAGGGCTAGAAGAGCCACAAGGTGGACACAACCCACCAGGGCGCGCCAGCCCCCTCTGGCGCGCCCTGGTGTCTTCTGGGCCCCTCGTGGCCCGTCTTCGCGTGAATCCGATGCCCAAAAATCCTATATAACTAGAAACCCCCATAAATAACCCTAGAAGAGAAGTTCCGCCACTTCAAGCCTCTGTAGCCACGAAAAACCAATCTAGACCCCGTTTCGGCACCCTGTCGGAGTGGGAAATCATCACCAGAGGCCATCTTCATCATCCCTATGGTCTCCATGATGAGGAGGGAGTAGTCCACCCTCGGGGCTGAGGGTTTGTACCAGTAGCTATGTGTTTAATCTCTCTCTCTCTCTCTCTCTCTCGTGTTCTTGATTTGGCACGATCTTGATGTATCGCGGGCTTTGTTAATATAGTTGGATCACATGGTATTTTCCCCTCTCTATCTTGTTGTGATGAATAGAGTTTTCCCTTTGAGATTTCGTTATTACCGGATTGAATACTTTTATGGATTTGAGAGCACTTGATCTATGTCTTGGCACTCAACTCGCGGATTCCCGAGGTGACATTGGGGTAATCTATGCATAGTGGTTGATACACGTTTTCGTCCTACTTTCGGTGGTAGAAATCTTGGGGCACTCTTTGAGGTTCTTTGTGTTGGATTGAGTACTATGAATCTGAAATTGTTTGATGCGTATTGTATAATTAACTCATGGATACTTGTGGTGACATTGGAGTATCCAGGTGACACTAGAGTTGGTTGATGCGTATCATATGGTGTAATTTTAGTACGAACTCTTAGATAGATCGATTGGAAAGGATAACTTGGTGTTATTTTAGTACGAACTCTTTGATAGATCAATCGGAAAGGATAACTTTAAGGTGGTTTCATACCCTACAAACAATTTCTTCTTATGTTCTCCGCTAGATAAAAAGTTTGTAGTGATTCTTCGTTGCACGTTGAGGGATGGTTATGTGATCCAATTATATTAGCAT
This sequence comes from Elymus sibiricus, assembly GCA_039707655.1. NCBI lineage: Eukaryota > Viridiplantae > Streptophyta > Magnoliopsida > Poales > Poaceae > Elymus > Elymus sibiricus. The sequence goes on along the minus strand of CM077665.1, from coordinate 208,831,163 downwards.
TGTTGAGAGATTGCACTAGTGAAAGTACGGACCCTAGGCCTTGTTTTCAGGCATTGCAATACTGTTTGTGCTCACTTTTGTTACTCTGTACCTTGCTTTTTTTATTGTTACTATTACAAAAATCAATATCTACTATCATTACTACACTTGTATCACCATCTCTTCGCCAAACTAGTGCACCTATAAAATTTACCATTGTATTTGGTGTGTTGGGGACACAAGAGACTTCTTATTATTTGGTTGCAGGGTGGTTTGAGAGAGACCATCTTCATCCTACGCCTCCCACGGATTGATAAACATTAGGTCATCCACTTGAGGGAAATTTGCTACTGTCCTACAAAACTCTAAGCCTGGAGGCCCAACATGTGTCTACAAGAACAAGTTGTGTAGTAGACATCAATGGGCAGACTCATCCGCACGCTGGATACAATGCTGTAGATCCACAATCGTCATTGGGTGTTAGCAGGTTCCTTGGAAGTTGTTGATGAAGCGATCTTTCAATTCTGCCTAAGTATTGATTGAATTGGGAGGTAGGTTTTTCAATCATGTGCGAGACGGTCCTTCCAACATCATTGACAAGTACTTAGCACAGACTGCATCACTGACATCCAACATGTCCATGGCTATATCATAGTTCTCTATCCATGCAGCCGGCTCAAGATTAGCCATGTAGTGGGGAACCTTGCGAGGGCCTTTGAAGTCCTTGGGAATACACTCATTTCCTAAAGCCGGCGCACGACATGACATTCCGATTGTTCTGGTGTTTAGACCTACCCTAGAGGAAGTTGGCTAGGGTATGGAGGGTGGCACTTGACCTACCGTTGCAGATGCCGCTTCTGCCTCTCGCATGGCCTGAGCCACATCGACGATGGCTTGCACGTCTGATGCTACCAGCCAGGTTGGACAATTCTGGGCACGCTGCATGCATCCACTGCTAGATACCGCAGGGGACTCCATGTGTCAACTCCTGCTACGACCCTGATAAGGTGTAGAGTGAAACCAGTCTCGACTATAGGAGTACTACGCCTTTGGGTGACTGCAGTCTTTAACATGTCGATGGCGTTCCTAGCCTCTATCTCAATTAGAGTCTTTCTCGTGATCGGGAGCGCTTCAAGGTTACGAGTCGCCACTAGAATATTATCCACATGATTAGAAAAATGACCCACCGATGTCTGAAAACGACGAGGCGATGACTGAGCCATTAGTGGGTTGGCCGGCTCATGCTATCGAGCCGGCTGGCCAGGCTGATCCATCCGCGGCTGCTCAGCCCCGGTTATATGTTGTGGTGTGTTGAACAAGCATGTAGGCTTGTAGTTGGGGGCCAGACGGGTTGTATGTCTTCTCTGATGAACTACCTCTGAAGCATCCTGACGAAGACTTAGATGCCAGGCTTCTGCCTTCAGGTGTTCGGTCTCATTGTGGATGTGAGACTGCACCTCCGTCATGTGAATATTCTCAGCATCGATTTCCTCCTGAACCTTAGCCATCTGCCCACGGAGTTTGGTCATCTCCGTGTTACGTTCCGCCTGATTCTCCGGGGTTACTGGTGTTTCCAGAAGGCTTGTCATAGCGGCCATCAAGTCGTCCATAGATTGAGCCGGCGATTTTCTCGAGCCGTCCGTGCCCGAAGCCGATGCCGAAGTACCGGTCCCGGCTGCCGCACCAGCCGCCGTGGAGTCGAGGGCCGCCACTGTCCCTTCCATGAAGACGGCGACTTGTCGAGGCGGCTCGAAGGACTCTTGAGCAGCCTCATCGCTGGAGTAGCCCCAAGCCTACCATCGAAGAGCGGGAGGATTGACGCGGTTTCTCCAACCAAGAACTCACCATCAGAGTATATGAGGGTCTCCCCGCCAGTCGCAGAATTGGCCGTGAGGTTGACTCCCTGAGTGAAGCCGATGAAGACATGATTCCGGTCGGCTTGAGCCCGGCTGGGTCGCGTGCGTCGAGCCGGCTCGAAGATGTCGGTGCAGATGTCCGGCTCGTGTCCTGTTTTGATGATTTTGCCAATGAAGACATGGATCTTGCCAAAGGGGACCCGGTACCCATACTCAATTAAGTCGGCCTCAGGGTCCCAGCTTGCATCGTCGATGTAGAGCTTTCCGCGATGACTCTTGGTCATCCGGCCGATCGTGTATCCCTCATATCCTAGGAGAGCTCCCTCCAATAACTCAACACCACCGTGCACAGGCCCCACGGTGGGCGCCAACTATTGTGGGTTTGTCATGGCAGATGTCCTAGCGAGAGGAATAAGTCTAGGAGTCATCGCAACTAGGTTGTCGCTTGGATGGGGTTGATCAGGAATGAGAGACAATGCTTTACCCATGTTCGGCCCCTCCAATGGAGGTAAAAGCCTATGTCCTGCTTTGTGTGTTATTGATGATGATGATCTCGATTACAAGGGTGTGGAATCGCTAACCTAGCTCTCGAGGATTTCTTCCTTAGTCTTTCTACCTCAGGGGCTCCCCTTTATATATAGGTTGAGGCCGTGAGGTTACAATAGAGTCCGGGCCATAGTACAACCTGTGACCTAATCTATTTCCTACTTATCTTGCATTTCAAGTAAGGTAGTTTCCTTATGATTTCCTCCATAAGCCGGCCCACCAAGTACTAGGCTTGAGTTGGCCTCCTCTCTTGAGTCCCCTTCTGGGCCTTGAATATTTTGGTTATCTATGGCCCACACAATGACTCCACTTATGAGCCGCCCTAGATCGCTTGGTCTCATATGGGTCGGGTCATACCATGGGGTATATCCCCAACACTAACCTAACTCGGACATGAATCTTCTGTAATTTTCCGAAGCAACTTGGAGCTTCCAGGTGGTTTCGCTCTGTCTCACCGTGTGGACATTGCCAACTTACTGTAATCTTCTCTATGTCACTCGGAATTTTTGATAGGTTCCACTCGGTCTCACCGAGTGCACCGGGTGCTTCATGACAATTTTTCTGACATCAACTCAGTCTCATTGAGTCAAATCAACTCGGTCTGTCCGAAGTGACTGCACTTTGTGTCCGTGACTTTGTTTTGGCTCCACAGGTTGCATACGACCTTGGATTAAGATGAGATTTATATCAAAATCGACCGTTTCGACGAGGCGAACAACGATGATGCTGAACGCTTTTCATTAAGAGGCCATATTACTTATGTTTCATGCCATTTTATAATCTGACATCAACACAAGCATCTCTGAATTTGTCATAACTTATGTACCCGTGCTTCGTTTTGGACCACCTTCGTATCCATGTTGATCTTCTTGAAAAGAGCCATCCAAAGGTGAATTCCAGTCATAAGTTGAATTAATCACATATCTTAAGCTACTTTTATGACTGTGCCATTTTTGAGCGTTAACACATGCCTCCCTGTTTTTCGGCAAAGCTCACGTGCCAAAAAATAACCTGTACCATGTTTTCTCTATGGACGATGTTAATACTCTATCGACCATTTTATATGTGCTTAGCATGAGAAGTATATATTGGCCATTACTTGTATGAACCCTTGATGCAAACTTGGGTGAAACCTTCTCAACTTTATTAAGAATCCGGTGATAAAGTTCCATAGATATTTCTCCCAAAGCCATCCTCGGAACCATATTGTTCAATCTTTCGCTAGGATTTTGCAGACAATCAATAATGAGCTTTCTCTAAGCCTTGCTATCACTTGCATAAAAATTCCATTAGTGGCCGAAGCGGTGGGCTTTCGTTCAGCCTTACCTCTGTTGGTGAGACCAAGCACCGACTATTGATAGATATGCAATACACCATGCTCAACATGGTAGCCGAATGCTTGTTGTAACAATTCATTTGCTCTCCAATTGTCATGTCTAGATATGTTAACAATATTAAAGCAACCCAAGGTAAATTCTACATCTAGACACACCTCAAGGTAAACTATAAGTGATTCGTCAAAACATTGGCAGCCCTTGGATATTTGTTGCACTACTCATAACGAATCACCGAAAGCCTCAATGTGTGTAGCACCTATGGGAACCTAAAGCACCAAGCCGAATAATACTGCATATCGGCTTTCATTATTGTGCAAAAAATATTTGAAGTGGCATGAGGCTTCACAAAATAGCACCATAAGGAGATATATAAACAACACCAACACCTTTGACATTGTTATAAATTCAACCATCAAAACATAATCTCCATAGTACGAGAAAGACAAAGCTAATATCAATATTATGCATGTCATAAATCTGACGTATACATATATATTTCCATGAACACGTACCTTGTCTCGCCCTCCAATAGAACTAAGGATGAAGTTAGAATACCACACCGCCCATGCTTTGAAATATTCCTAGGGCGATAAATAAATACCGGCCATTATCAAAACATAATCTCCATAGTAAACTCCATCCACCAAAGCACGTATAGCCAAAATAAACAAATGAAATGAGAAATTAAGTATTTCGGCCCTTTGGATCAGCAACAAACTTGTAGCTAATCAAATGTATAGTGATTTGGTAATACCCTTTCATGATATAGGAAATTATATTGCATCCATGGATCTATATAAGCCCATGTAGGGTAACCGATCATACCTGGGGATGAATTCCATGGCAATGACATCAATGGCATATTTGACGAATATGTATGATGTGCTAACCAAAATTTGATTGGGTGATGCAAACCTTCGGCTTAATTGTTTTTTCGCTTCCATCCTTCTCTTTCTTTACTTTTGTAACACTTGTTCCAATAGAAGGTTGTACACTATTTTTTATTTTTCTTGCTCCTCTTGGGAACCCATGCCATGTTGTTCTTTCTCAGCTCTTGTGCACTAAGTTGTTGTAATTCCTTCTTTTTCCAATACGATAAGCCGAGTGGTGCCTCGGCTATGATTTTGTTTCAAGCAATGGTAACTCTTTTTTGTCCTTGTCTACTCTCAACTTCTTGTCTTCAGATTTGGCACTTTGATTTTTGATAGTGGATTGCTTCACTTGTTTGCCTTTGGTATCCAATATTAACTCTTTAATTGGATCCTTATCTCTTAAGATTAAATATGAATTGGCACTCTTGCGACCATCTTTTTAACTTGATTGACATGTTTCACCAATTTTTTCTTCTTTCTTGAGCTCTGGACCGATTCTTTTTTATTAAAATGATCTTGAACATATGACTGCTCATTGAATGTTGGTCTTCTTGGAGCTGCATAATATTTGTGAGATGGTTTATAATAAGATGGAAAATGTGCCCTTGTATCATACCTATCCCATGATGGATAAGATTTAGGTGAGCATAGGGAGGCATCCACGACATTAGCATTGGCGGCCCAAAATAAGGATATGAATATGTTGCTTTGAAATTATCACTTTGCCAATATCGATCCTCAGATCTACGCCTAGGGGGTGAACTTGATGTTTTTACATTACTTGGCCGATAAGAATTTTTAGTTCACTCACTTTTTGATATTTAGCTAGTAACTCCGCGAAAGTAAATTCTATTTTTTTTGCCCTTGTGCTTATTTCGGCCTTTGTTTTCATTGGGTTTGCTTGCATCAACCTTTGGATTTTCTTGATGCCCCTAGTGCGTGGCATCTTCATTGCAGCTCAATGGAATTTGCCCGCTCAATAAGATCTTCATTGTGAAGTTGAACAATCTCTTTAGAAAGCTTGATTCCATAACCTGGAGTTTTTACCTTCTCTTTAAATGGACCGGCTTGAAGTAGTCGATCCAAAAATTATTTGCCATCAGGACCAATCGGAATATTCTGGTCATCCCTTGGTATTTCACGAAATTTCAATTGTCCTTTTTCAATGACCAATTTAACTATTTGATGGAACATGTCACAATCCTTAAAATACATTCGTCTTGGATAGATGTCTTTACATGGTGATCAAGAATTCTAATATAATCATTTTGCAGCAGAAAATCAAATATTTGATCACACATGCTTGAATTGAAGGTAAATTTCTTATTTTCTAGCGGATCCTGCTATGAGAACGGCTATAAGTAAGCAAACGAATGGTTTAGATTTGGCATTTCCCCATTCGGCTATGAATTTTCTTTCACATTCTTTTTCCCTCTCACTGGGTAAGATATTATACTAGCATTGGTTTTCTCAAAATAATTTAACCTTGGCTTTAAATTTCTGAAACGAAAGTAGTTAGAACACACATGCCTCAGTTGAGACCAAGTGTAAGCCAAGTATGAAACAAGCAAAGCTATCCATGTAGATATAAACACTAAATAAAACAACATGCAAAGCTTTGATTGTAATATTTTTTTCACTATGAGTCTTTCTGAACGGTGCAATATGTTAACAGATATGCTTTGTGATAATTTGATTGCTATTACCCTTATTCATTGGTCTCTCAATATTGCTTATGAAGATTTTTTTTAATAGATGCATCAACAACAAAGTTATGACCAAATTGGAATATAGGTAAATTATTTTCTAAACATACCTCTTCAATTAGGTTGGGAGAGCATGATGGGTGCATGACATGAATAATATCGTGCTTTGCTTCTGGATGGCTTCCCATCACCTCGTTGCCCTCTTTTTCTTGGTTCCGTGCATCATTACATTGAAGATCTTTGTCAACCGAACTTTGTTAAGCTACTTGTTCTTGTCCTTGAAGCTCGTCAATTTCTATGGCACGAAACTCATACGGCATGAAGCAGGTTCCATTGACTTTAGAAAGATCAAGCATGGTCGTTTTGCTATTCTTGCCATGCCCTTTCTTAATAATGCTCGTGTCTTTGGATTTGATGGATTCAGAATATATATTAGGAATTTTCAATCGAAGTACTCTCAAGTTCCGAATCATCATTCTTTTCATTGATTCTACCAATTGGCAATGTTTCCTTTATTTTAGCCAATTCTTTTTTTGTTTATTTCTAGCGGCGAGTGGAAAAATTGGTTTTAAGCTTTTTCTCAATTTCAGCCCACTCTGGATATGATTTCACCCCAATGCTTTTAGATTATTTTGCCAATGGCACACGTGTGTTGCCAAAACTTTGCAATTGTGTAGTGGTGTATAATATGGTCTAGTACTAGGTGAAGGCGTATGTATTGTTGTAAAACAATAATTTTTCTCGCCAATTTTATCAATTGGAAAACATTCATATTGTTGTAAAACTATAGCTTTTATTGCACTATAATGAAGAGTTATCCCCTTATCACGCTCTTCAAGGCAAAGAGCACTAATCTTGTTATTTCATGCTATATCTCTTCTTAATGTAGCCACTTCCCATTATGTATGGGATTGCTCCACAATACTTTTACATCCTTAGGCAATGAGATGTTGCCGAAATTATGCAATTGTATAGAGGATACATTATATGGTACAAATATTACATGGCATGTGCACTCCTACAAAATTTTCACTTATTGGGCTATGGCCACGAAGGTGCAGAGCCAAATTATAAACATCTACAGTTGTATGCGGTGCCAAAAAATAATAACATGGGCTGTAGTAGACGACAGTTGAGGGTAACTGGCCAAATAGCTAGTAGTAGCATGCCCATTTCTTCCATCCATCAGCATGGTTGAACTAGTATATTGCAAATTTATTGCCGATGAATAAAAAAGGTGAAACACTTTGTCGCATGCTTTTGGAAGTTCCTATATGAGGTGTTGAAACTTGATTGACCAAACTCATCATGTTGTTCATCGGCATAATGATTGTGGGATTGCCAATGCATGAGAGTTGGAATACGTACGATGCACGTTACTAGTATCATAAGTAGAAGCATGTAAATTACGTTGAATCGGAGTTTGCACATAATTAGATGCATGATTGAAAGAACTACGGGTGGCCGATTAGGTATACTCATTGAACGATCTAGTAAAACCACATGGATTATTTGCATCTACACGACGGGATTGGGTATTCATATTACCATTGTGGATTGGAAATCCTAGATGATGGTTTCTTCATAGCAAGAACGGGCTAGAGTCTGTTCGAAGCTTCATCCCCGACGGAGCTTTCAAAAAGTGTGTTCACACATGAACACGTCACCGTGTACCCTCGACGCCGGCGGTGATGCACCACAGCTCATGTCGAAGGAGCATGACTGGAAGCGCGATTCACAAGACAACGAATGAAAACTTTTGAAGACCCACAATACCACACACACGGGAGGGACCTCGTCAGGGAGTGCGGCGGCTATGGGCTACCATAGGTCGGTCCAAACACCCCTAGAACCTCGGGATTCACAGCTCTCCAACACAAAGAACGACGTAGAATGAGGAAGCAAAAACGAGGGAGAGAGAAAACGTAAATGAAAAACTAGTAGATGTGTTTTTGCGATTGTGTGTTCTTCAATCGCCCGTCCACTACTGGAATCAGGGAATTTGCCGTCTGTCAGTTCTTTGCCGTCAGCCAGCGGACGGCAAAGAAGGCCATTGCCGTCTGCTGGCAAAAAGCAGACGACAAAGAAAGGCCAGATGGCGAAGATTGTGTTTACCGTAGGCCAGATCTTTGCCGTCTGCCAGCGGACGGCAAAGAAAGTTTAACGTCCGCTGGCAGACGGCAAAGGAGCCAGCTGGGCCCACTGGGCCCTGGTCAAGCTTTAGGTCAGATGGGTTATCCCTTTGCCGTCTGTCAGCGGATGGCAAAGAATGTTTGCCGTCCGCTGGCGGACGGCAAAGGGAACGGACTAGTAACGGTTGTGCCCCGCCCCCACTCCACTCTCTCTCACTCCCCCTTCCTGCAACGCCACCTCTCGCCGCCGCCACCCCCTGCGCCCGCCGCCGCCACCACCAGCACCCGCCGCGCTGCCGCCAGCCCCCTCTTCGCCCATTCGCCGCCCCCGCCGCCGGCATCCCCTGCCCTCCCTTACCGCGGGGCTCCTCCACCCCCGCGCCCCCCCTCCTCGCGCCCCCCTCGCCGCCGCCACCCCTGCTCCCGCCGCCGCCACCACCGCGCCCCCTCCCCGTGGCCCTCTCGCCGTCACCACCCCCTGCTCCCGCCGCCGCCACCCCGTGCCCCCTCGTCGCCGCCACCCCTGCTCCCGCCGCCGACACCACCGCGACCCCCTCCCCGCGGTGAGCCCACCCTAATGGCGGCGAGCACCCCCTCCCCGCGGCCAGGCTACACCACCGCGGCGTCCTCCCTGCGCCGGCAGTCCTCCCTGCGCCGACCCTCCTCCACCGGCCCTCCTCTGGTGAGTTCTTGCATCCTTTTTTTGTTTCATTTCATTGCATCTATTAGTTTAGGTTACTGTTAGTTTAGGTTACTGTTATAGTTAATTGGGTTAGTGTTAATTAGTTTAATTAGGTTAGTGCAAAAAATAAGAAAAGAAGAATAAGAAGAAGAAGAGGGTAAAGGAAAAAAGGAAGAAGAGGAAGAAGAAGAAGAGGAGGAGGAGGAGAAGAAGAAAAGAAGAAGAAGAAGAAGAAGAAGAAGAAGAAGAAGAAGAAGAAGACGAAGAAGAAGAGGAGAAGAATAGGAAAAATGAAAAGAAGGAGGAAGAAGAAGAAGAATAGGAGGAGAAGAAGAAGAAGAAGAAGAAGAAGAAGAAGAAGAAGAAGAAGACCCCCGACGCCCGACGCCACTTACCCCCACTGACCCCCGACCCCCGACGCCACTGACCCCCGACCCCCGATGCGTTCATGGGTGAGCACAAATTACATCTCCTCCCCTCATTAATTTGCTCTGTTCCGGTCTTCGTGCCGATGAAACTTGCTAGCTATAGGTGACTTCAATCATCAGTATGCGTGACCAGTATGCGTCTCCAGTTCGAAAGGGCGGCATCTATAAATATGCATGTCTTTGCATATTTATAACCGCCATCCTTTCGAGTTGTCCAACGTTATCAATGGACAACCCGAGTATGTGTAGATTGGGTTCGTTTTCCCTTATGCTCTGCTCCGGATCCGATGCGGAATTTTGTCAGTGCCTCCCTGTTGTTCTCTGGGTACACATCCTCTCTGCTTATTGCCGAGACGTGTATCAGGAGAACAGCGGGGAGGTGCTGCCAAAATTCTGCGTTGGATCCGGAGCAGAGCATGGGAAAACGAACCCAATCTACACATACTCGGGTGGGATTAGGACCTATCTTTACCTATTAGCGTTTAGGTTGCATGGACGTAATAAAACTGACAAACTTGATTAACTGATGAATATAGATGATGAATTATATATATATTTCTTGTGTGTTTAGTAGGTAGGCAAGATGAGTGATCGTGCATGGATGTACACCGGTCACCCTAGTCAGAAAGACATGACCATTGAACGGTTAACAAAAACCAAGGGGTTTCTGAGAGCCGCATTTGCAAATGGCCAGGAAATAACCTGGTGCCCCTATGTCCGGTGCGACAACCATAAAAAGTGGACACGGGATGAAATGGGTAAACACTTGCAGAAGTGGGGTTTTATGCCTGATTATACGGTGTGGAGATTTCATGGTGAGTCTGCCCAACGTGCCAGAGCTGAGGTGGTTTGTCGTCGCACTGACGAGCATGGTACCGGGATCGAAGACATGGTGCAAGACTTTGATGCTGCTAGGGATTCGGACGATGAGATGGAGGAATCTGCAAAGGCCTTCTATGAAATGTTGGAGTCTTCAAAACATCCTCTCCACGAGCACACTGAGCTTTGTCAGTTGGATGCCATCGCGCAAGTAATGGCTCTGAAGGCTCAGTTCAACCTGGGCAGAGAATGCTACGACGCGATGCTGACAATATTTGGACGCTTTCTACCCAAAGGCCATGTATTGCCTGCAAACCTGTACCAGTCGGACAAAATCCTACGCGTGCTTAAGATGCCCTATGAGAAGATAGATGCCTGTGAGAATGGATGTGCCTTATTTAGGCTTGAACTATTGTCCCATTTGCAAGTCTTCCAGGTATGCGGGCTTGAACTATTGTCCCATTTGCAAGTCTTCCAGGTATGTTGTGGTAGACAACGGTATGGCTCAGAAGAGTCAGACCAAAATCCCAGTTAATGTTCTTGGGTATATGCCAATCATACCAAGACTTCAATGTCTTTTCGTGGTCGAAGAGACGGCCAGAAAAATGACGTGGCACAAATTGGGCAAAAGAACTGAATTAGATGCAGATGGGAATCCGATGTTGGGACACACTTCAGACGCTTTTGCGTGGACGCACTTCGATGCATTACATAAGGATAAAGCGGCAGATCCAAGGCATCCTCGAGTCGCCATCAGCACGGATGGGTTCAATGTGTTTGGTATGACGGCAACCCAATACAGTTGTTGGCCTGTATTTTTCATTCCACTCAATCTCCCCCCGGAGATATTATGAAAAGAAAGAACAATATCTTGACGTTGATAATTCCAGGGCCCAACTATCCGGGGAAGAATATGAATGTGTACATGCAGCCGCTTAAGGATGAATTGCAAGAAGCTTGGGATAATGGGATCAAGACATATGATGCCGCTACAAAACAAAACTTCAAAATGCATGTGTGGTACATGTACTCGGCGCATGACTTGCTGGCGTATGCGCTATTCGTTGGCTAGTGTGTGCATGGAAGGTTCCCGTACCCCACATGCAAGGCAGCTCTTTAGTTCCGTTGGCTGCAGGTGGGTCGCAAGTATTCTTGCTTCGACTTTCATAGACAGTTCCTGGATCCTCGCCATAAGTTCAGAAAAGACAAGAAGAATTTCATCAAAGGTAGAGTTGTCAAAAACTCTACACCACCTGCATTGACAGGCCAACAGACCCTGGATCAGTTAAACGCTCTCGAGCCTGATCCAGAGCGTCCAGGATATTTCAAAGGGTATAATTCGGAACACGCCTGGACTCACAAGATATGCTTGTGGGATCTGCCTTACTTTAAAGACCTCCTTTGCCCACACAACATCGACGTGATGCACACTGAAAAGAATATCGCTGAGGCCCTTTTTGGTACATTGTTCGGCATAGAGGGGAAGTCAAAGGATAATCCTAAGGCTAGAGTCGATCAGGAGGCTCTATGTTATAGACCGTTACAAAACATGCGACAATCGAAAGGAAAGAAGAACTGGAGGAAGCCAAATGCATGGTTCAATCTTGGTAGGCCAGCTATGAGGGAAATGATCTTGTGGGTGAAAATGCAGTTGATGTTCCCCGATGGGTATGCAGCGAATCTAAAGAGGGGAGCGAGTCTTGACAAATTGAAAATATTTGGTCTCAAGAGTCATGATTGGCACATATGGCTTGAGCGGGTAATGCTGGTGATGTTGCATGGCTTTATCCCTGAGGATGAATGGCTAGTACTGGCAGAGCTGAGCTATTTCTTCCGTGCTCTTTGTGCGAAAGAACTATCGCCTGACGTGCTAGATGAACTGGAAGAGTTGGCGCCGGAGTTGATCTGCAAGTTAGAAAAGATCTTTCCACCGGGCTTCTTTAATCCAATGCAGCATTTGATTTTGCATCTCCCGACCGAGGCAAGATTGGGGGGGCCCATGCAAAATCGTTGGTGCTTCGCAACTGAGAGGATGCAGAAGACGCTTCGAGCAAAATGTAAAAATAAACGTAGAATTGAAGAATCGATGGCCGAGGCATTCATTACTGAGGCGGCGGCAAACTTCGTGACCGCACACTACGAAGCCAAGAATCATCATTTGCATAATCCGAAGCCTCGGTACAATGATGGCGACCGTGAAAAAGGTCGATCCAACCTCAGCCTATTCAAAGGGAAGCTCGCACCAGCCGGTGCTTCGAAAGCAATAGCATTGGATGTCGAAGAATGGCGGACCATTTCGTTGTATATCTTCAACAACCTAACAGAAGTGCGGCCGTACATCGAGTAAGTTCTCAGTACATTGTTTCGCAACTTCTAATTCCTTTGAACTGCTCTTATTCCCGGATATGTGATATAGTCAATACGTCGCCAAATTCTCGGATGGAGCGGTGATCCAAAAGGATTCCATCGAAGAGTATGAGCTTCTGGCAAAGCATGGAGGTGGCTATCCCGGTGTCATCTCTTGGTTCAAACAAACGGTAATTTCCATTAGACCATTTCATTTCTTCGTCTAGTTTGCGGCTAATGCAACAATCCTTTTGTATTAAACTTGTAGGCTAATTCAGAGTCTATGGACGCCGAATTGATACAAGTCGCTAATGGTTTTGACTATAAGGTCCATTCATTTGACAAATACGACATCAATGGGTATCGCTTTCGTACTTTTGGCAAAGAGCTATCTATGGCCGACCGAAAGTCTACAAATTGTTGTGTCTCTGCTATCGGCGAAGGAGGTGTCGAGTATTATGGAAGAGTTGAAGCAATTTATGAACTTATATTCTTTGGTGAAAACCCACCAAACGTCGTAGTCTTCAAATGTTATTGGTTCTAGCCGAAGGAGACTAGAAGGACTCATGAACATATAGGGCTAGTCGAAATCACACAAAGCACCCATTTAGATGTTCCCGATGACTATATTATGGCTCAACAGGCGACCCAAGTTTTTTATCTACCGTGGGCCTGCCAAACTGATCCAAATCTGAATGGTTGGGATGTCGTTTATGATGTGCCACCACGTTTTAGACCACCTCCCCTCAATGAAGATGATTATGAACCTCACATTAACCCAGACACATATGAAGGAGAATTATTCCAAGAAACACATCTTTCCAAAAAATGTTTCAAGAACCGCTCTACTTCACCCCAGAACATTGAAGTAGACAGCGACAGTGAATCCGACTTCACCCCTGAGCCGGAACAAGAAGAGACGGAAGAAGAAGAGGTTACTGCTGCGGATGACCTCTCAATGCTTGACCGATTACATAAAGGAGGCCTTCCACATGTTGTTCCCGATAGTGATGATGATGATGCATTTATTGATGATAGTGATGATGATGATGCATTTATTGATCCCGGAGCATATATAGACGATGAAGATTATTTTTAGTTCATGTCAGGTATTATTCAATTTTTATTATATACATGATGATGATACACTCAAATTATATATCTACATATTATTATTCATGTCGGTATTCAATTTTTTTATATTGTACTAATTTCGTTTACTCTTTGTCATGGCAGGTGTTGAAAGATGGTGGGCGCAGGTCGAGAGCGATCTGAGGCTCCTTCGACGGCGCGTGGTGGGAGGGGTACTTCCATTCCACCCCAAACTCTCCGGAGAGCGTTGTACGACAATATTGGGACACCCGAGGGCGCTTCTTCGTCGGCGAAGTTGCCGACCGGGAGAGGAGGTCGGGGGAAGAAGAGAGCTCCTAAAGGTACACGTGGTGGCCGCGGGAGAGGTAGGAAGGCTGCTACGCCTTCCTCGCCGCCACCCCCAGGTGATTCACCCGAGCACATGACTGCTATGGTGGACCCGTCTGAGGTGGAGGCTACAAGGACTCCTGTCCACGAGCCTCGGGTCGACGATCCTTCTGTTTCAGACGCTCCGACCCGCGAGACTCCTGTGCCAGATGCTTCGTCCCGCGAGACTCCTGTGCCAGACGCTTCGTCCTACGAGACTCCACACGCTTCGACCGGATGGGATACCTGGCCGGATCTGCATCAGCCGGAGCCGAGTGGCCATGCTGATGGTGGCAGGGATCAGTTTTCTAATAGCGGGGACGAGGTGGTTGAGGGGGCCACCGTCTACCAGCGTGGGTGTACACGGCTCCCGCCCGTGCCGGCAACCGACGAGCAGAGGTGGCCGATTAGGCCTGAAAAGGAGAAGTAAGTGCATTTACTCTTTTTAAACCTTTTGCCTTCACGTTCCTTCACATATCTAATGCGTTGGCTCTGTCATACTGCATTGGTTGGATTCACGCCAAGGATGTCCGCAGGCCCAACTCCATCCTTGGTGTCATTTTATGGCATAACTTCTCGGGGTTTGTCACGTTGCCCGGCGAGGGTAAGCTTCAAGAGTTAGGATTGAACTGGGAGCACTACTTGGCTGCCCCAGCCCCACCGGAGGAGATGATCGACGATGTGTTGTGCCACACGAGGGCCGACATGGTGATCAGAAAGTTCTGGGTAATTTCTCCTTTACACAATAAAAAATCAATAATAGCTAGTTATTGTACTAATCAGTGTTGGCTCGTTTGATTGCAGACCTTCTACAGGTGTGAGGATGGATACGAGGAGGCCGCGGCAAAGGTTATCGATGACGAGTGCAGGCGCCTACTACAGAACTCACGGCACGAGGCTCGGGTACAGGCTGTTCGAGACTACTACGCCTCGCGGCGTATTAAGAAGGACAAGTCATCATGCCACGGAAAGTTTCTGCACAAGGAGCAGTACATGAAGGTAATTACCTATTCTTAAGGCCTTGTACTTAGTTTCCTTGATTTGATTCGTAGGCGTAGCTCTCAAATTTCTCTTTACTAACTTAGGTGCCCCTGAGATGGTGTGCGGATAAGATGGATTGTTGGGAGGCGTTGGTGAATGAGTGGTGCTCTGACGAATGGCGAGCCGTCCACGACGATCCCAAGGAACGGCGTGCCCAAATGGAAGGTGTGCCACACCATCAAGGCAGCGCCAACTTATTTCAGTTCAGGCAGAACTGGGTATGTGGTTTGCTTCATGATTCCTGCAATTCATTCTTATTGCTAGCTTGACCCCTTTATTAATACATTGTTCCTCTCTTGTAGGCGCATTACAATAAGACGGAGTGTCGGCGTACGACACCTATGGGATCGCGAGGATCCCTTTACGATTCGGCAGGGAGAAAGGCTTGCACAAAGAGCAGATCCAACGATCAACACGAGGGATTTTTACCCAGGTTCGGGCCATAGATATGCGTAAAACCCTACTCCTGCTTTGATTGTATTAGATGTGTTTAACCCAGGCTTCAGGAGCGCTTGCAATGAACAGTACGTTCGAGCAGCAGCTACGCATGCAGAATGGGCCAGAAGATCCTCCCCCCTGTAGCTACGCCTTGGGCCTCCTTTTATACGTTCGAAGGGGTCACCAATAGTGGTGTACAATACATAGATGAGGTGTAATGCTGCTACAGTGTTATCATACCTAATACCGACGGCTTAGGACAGAAACATCAAATGCTCCGTCGAGGTGTCCCTTAGCAACTTGGGGACGGAAAAAGGGCCCGTCCCATTAGCACCGCTTAAGCCCATCCGCCGTTAGCGCCTGACATGTTACCAGGAGGACAACAGCTCAAAGACAGGCTGGTGGCCGCACTGGAGCGGTGACAGGGTGGCGAGGTCTTGCCGGGTGCGAGTCTTGCCGGGGCTCAGTAGGCTAACCCGGCAAGATCTTGCCGGGCGCCCATTCTTCGGTCTTCTGTTTCCTGATCAATGACTTGAATGCCTTCTTGTTGTTGTTGTACTTGTATTCAGCTATCCCCCGGCAGGCCTTGCCGCTGGTATGGCTACAACTGTCCGTGCACAAGTATGTGGTACTAAAGGACCCAAACTTTAGTACACCGACAGGAGCCCCCGGGCCTAGGCCATACACGGGTGCGAGGCGTTGTTGGGCTAGGCCCAAACAGTGCACGGGCACGCGTGGCAGGAGTTAACTGCTGTAATCATCCCGCTTATTGCGCCCCCCCATGACGCCCATTGAATGCGGGACGTGGGATACGCGCGCGGAGCGGCCGCAGCTGCAGCGCTGTCGCAAAAGTGTTTCCATAGTGACTAGTAAAGAGGCAGCCCCACGCCTTCCCCATAAAAAGGAATCCGCAGAGGCACTGCTCATTTACCTCCAGTCTTTTCCAATCTGGGAACCGCCGTCGTCTCCTTCCTCGAGCACGAAACAGAGCCCCTCCCATTCATCCACCACCTCCACGCCCTCACCGTCCTCAGCCTCTGCTCCCATAGCCGAAAAGCCGCCCAAGGCGAGCAAGGGCAAGGGGGCGAAATCCGCCGTCTCGGAGAGCGATCTGGCGAAGATGCGGAGGAAGCACGCCGTCTTCGCTCCGGCGCTCGACGCGAGCGCACTGAGGGAGCGATACCAGTGCATGTGGGCGAAGGAGACGAAGGCTCATCCTGCAACTCGCGTGAGCCCAGGTTCTTCCAAGGGTGGCCCAGATAAATTCCACTTCTTCGCCGATTACTTTTACTGCGGGCTCTGTCCCCCATTTTCTGATTTCTTCGTCGACATCATGTACACATACGGCTTCCAACTCTTAGATTTCACGCCGAATGCCGTAACATGCATGTCAACCTTCGCTCATCTTTGCGAAAACTTTGCCGGAGTAGTCCCTAGCACAGCCCTCTTCCGCCAATACTTCCTTCCCTGCATCCAAAAGGGAGACGCCCTTTCTGGTTCTATCGCCTGGATTCCAAGGGCGTGGAACAAGGAGATATACCCAGACGGGGTCTACCGCGAGAAGTGGGAAGAATGGCGAGCCAAGTGGTGCTGGATTCAAGAGACAGAGCCTCAGCCCTTCTGTTTGCTTCGGCAAACAGAGATAGCGCGCGGTACTGATTGGAGCGCCTTCGACCTTCAAGATGAGAAGCTCGCAATTGCAGTTACCAGAATTCACCGCCTCAAAGCTGTCGGGCTCTCAATAGAGATGGTTGGCGCTGGCTTCCTTCGCCGGCGCATCACCCCTCTGCAGAACAAGGGGAGGCCAGCCTGGGAGTTCTGGAACGAGGCAGACATCATGAGGCTGCGTCCTGGGTTGAACAATAACTTGACAGTTATGCAGCACACGACTCTCTGCCAGAAGCTGTTCAGAACTGATGCAAAACTGAAGCTGCCGGCCGGCGTAATTCCCCTGTGCAACAACTCCGCTCTGGCTTCAATCATAGCCAAGATGCCGGCGTGCAATGCTCACGGCCTTGACGGGACTTGGGACGAGCCATCCGAAGAGCAGGCACAAGAATTCTTCGACAACTTGTCGGAGAAGGCCATTCGGGAGGAAACAAACCTCATCCGCCCCACAACTGAAGAAGAAGTGGCGTACATCGCCAGCAGGGCGGAAGAGGCGAATCTTGCCGAGGAGGCCGGCAGTGCTGGCTTTGTGGAAGGGGAAGCCAATGAAGAAGAAGTGGTGTCAGAGGGAAAACTTGCCGGGCAGGACGAGGTTGCCGAAGAGCAGGGTGGCACATCTGCCGGGGGCCCTTCTACTGAAGACACAGTCGAGGAGCAGCTGCACGAGGAGCCCCCAGCTCCCGAAAGGAAGCCGAAGCGTGTTCTTTGGAGAGCCGCCTCTGGTGACCCAGTCCACCAACCTTCCTCGAGTGGTGCAGCCCCCAGGAAGGGGGCGGCTGGCAAGGCTGCAGCCAAACGACCCAGGACCATCCCTTCACCTCCTCTCACAGACACCGCGGCGGAAGTCGACTTCGACCTCTCCGCTTTTAGCTCGGAAGGGGAAGAGGAAGAGTAAGGGTCCTGTAACATCTCTTTTCTTCTGGACTTCTGATTTTGCTTAATTGATTTGTCTTGCTTTGGCCTGTCCCCGCAGAGATACGGAAACGTTGGCGCAAAGGGTGGCGAAGAGGGCGAAGACTTCAACGGGCGATTAGCCACCGGCAAGCACCACAGGTGCGCCAGGGTCGACCTCCATCAGCCCGGAATCAAGTCCTCAATGCAGCCCCCGACGCAGCCCCCAGCGTGAGTTTACTCACTTTCCGCTGGCAAGCGTCGGGGTTCGTATCTTTATTGCTGACATCTCCGGGCAAGTAGGAGAAGAACGGCAACGAGGAGAGCCATTGGAGGCCGCCCGTAATGCGCCGCATCCGTCAACCACGCCGCCCAGAGATGGATCTCCGGCAAAGGCTTCCTCTAGTGAGCTCTATCGCGATGAAGAGGAGCCGGCAAGCGCGGGCTCTGGTGGTCCTGCTCCGGCAACTGGTGTTGCCGGGAAAGGGGAAGCCACCTCTCAACAGCTCGACACAGGTAAACCGTTTGCCTCAGAGTACTTGCTATTCTGTCTTTCTTTTTGTCTTCTTGAACTTCCTCCTCAGCCTTATCTTGTTTGTTTTCTTGGCCTTCAGATCTTCCCTCGACGGAACACATGGATGTTGATGCTGTCATCGAGGAGACCGCCAGGGATGCTGCCACCGAGGCCGACAGAATTGCTGCTGACGAGGCCGCCAAGAATGCTGCTGAGAGGGCCGGCAAGGAGACCGGTGACCATACTAACGGCATTCCTGCTGTAGGAGCGCCAGGCGCTACACCGGCCACGGAGCCCCCAGTTGCCGGTGAGACGGCTGCTGAGGACCAGCCGTCAACATCCGAAGCCCCCCCTCAAGCAAATACCTCAAGGTTGGTGACAACCTGTTTGTTAGTATACCAGGAACGGCAAGCATCGGGGTGCCAGGTGAAGGGGAAACCTTTGACGAAGACATCATCGCCGCTGATGGGCTCGAGATTGTCGATGAGCCATGCACCAGCAGCAGCAAATCCGAAGAAGAAAAACTCCTCCAGGCCATGAGCAGCAACTTCCAGAAACTCCAAGCACTTCACCGCGCCCGGAAAGAAAAGCTGGATTCCAGGGCAGCATTTGTCGAAGCAGCGGAAGAAGATCTTCAAAAGCGCGTCGAGGAAACGCAGGTCTGGTATGCTGAGGCCCTTCAGGAGCTGAGTACGAGTCAAGAGCAGCTCAGTCAAAGCTGGAACGAGCTCCTCATGAAGCAGTCCGATGTTGAGAAGGCACAAGAGGAGGCCAAACAGCAAGCCGCTGCAGATGAAGCTCGGCTAACAGAGCGCCGCGTCGGGCTCGACACTTATGAAGAGGACCTGACTGCTCGCCAGAGGGCGCTTGCCGACAAGCTTCGTGGCAAGGATGCAGAACTCGAAAAGCTTGTCGCGCACCGGACCCAAGAGCTGGAGCAGAAGCACAACGAAGCACTCGAAGCTCTAGTCATGGACCACGCCGGCAAGCTGAAGGAAGCCGTCAATGCTGCCGAAGCTGCAGAGGCCACCAAGAATGAGCTTGCTGACAAGGTGAAGAAGCTAGAGGCGGACCTTGAGGAACACGGCAAGGAGATCTCGACGCTCAAAACCGAGAGAGACAGAAGACTCTTCACAGCCTGATGGAGATGCAAACTGCCATATCCGACAAGATCAAGCAACTCTCCTCAGCTAAGGAATCCATTGCCAATCTGGAGCTGAAGCTGACCACGCTGAAGGAGACTCTTGAGGTCGTGGAGGCTCGCGAGAAGGCCCTGATCAAAGATCTCCAGAATGAAAATAACCTGCTCGAGAGCGCCGCCGTCACCCATAACGACTACGTGGCAGGTACGCAGATCTGGACTGACCGCCTTGTCGAAGTCGCAGAGAGGCTTGCAGCACAACCGTCCTCAATGGGCCTGCGAGGATTCGACTATTCTTCTAATGATAGGGTGTCTACGAGCGCCAAGTTGACCATGTTCTTTGATGGCATGGTCGACGCCCTGAAGCTGCTCCACTCTGATCGAGCAACCCATCTGGCCAACGAACGCCGCAAACTCTGCCGGGCCATCCTCCTCAAGGTGCTCACCAAGGTGGCGTACAGGAACACCGGCATCAACTTCACCAACGTGCTCGACCGCCTGCCGAAGGATGGAGACCTCAAAGCGCTCAAGGAACTTGTCGCACCCATCATCGACAAGGTGGGCCAAGTCAAGAGGGTCGAAGGCCAGCGTAGGGACTGACTACTCCACTTCTTGTTGTCGCCACCATTCCATGCGAAAGACAATTTTGTCTTATGTTAGAATCGCGACAATTATTGATGTAATATAACTTGCTATGCTCTGGATGAATGTGTGCTATTTCCCTTGTCTAATTTCTTTCTGTATGGCATACACCCTACGCTTATTGGAAACTTGCCGGTGCGCGCACCCTTACCGCGAGCGCTAGGTGCGGGACTTTAGCAGCCTGCTGGAGGTGCCGCTACCGGCAAGAAATCTTGACATTCTCAGTGCAGCCACTTAAACTGTTGAGCGGACTCGAAACAGAGTGAGGGCGCAACCGATCATGACAAGGTTCCTTCGCGTGCAAGTTTTCCATACAAAAGTCGAAATCGTTCAAGGATAATAACCTTACAAAATAGAAATTTGTTTAAAATTTCTACAACTTAGCTTTTCGTTGCTGTACTCCTTCCGGCAAGATGTCAACCTTGAACGTCGCCTGTTGGTATCCATACCACCATTCCCCCCCGGCAAACTTGCATGCGAGGGAACCTTCTGTCCTTTGAGAAAAAGAAAGAAGAGAAAATAGAGATATGGAACCTTGGCGGTTCGTTAGCACTTGCTGGGAATAAGTGTAATACAATATCTCAGACAAACATGCATATAAGTAAACATGAAAATCGACAAGAATTGTAAAACACTTAGTCTTATTCAACTATGCACAGGGTCTGCGCCTGGCTTTGTACAAAGGATTACATGCCTTGGCGGCAATACTCGTACAAAAGGTGGTTGCCGGGAGACCCGGCAACCACGCCTTATGGATAGAACTTACGAAGATGTTCGATATTCCAGGAGTTGCTCACTGGAACGCCATCTTCGGTCTCCAGGCGGACTGCGCCAGGCCTGGTGACTCGTACTACCCGATAAGGGCCTTCCCACTTTGGCGTCAACTTGTTGGAATTCTTGGCCGACTGAACGCGCCGAAGAACAAGGTCGCCTTCCTCAAGACTTCGGGCATGGACCTTGCGGCTATGGTAGCGGCGCAAGGCTTGGTGGTAGCGTGCAGCTCGCACAGAAGCCTGAAGGCGATCTTCCTCAAGGAGTGTGGCGTCATCTTGCCGCAATTGCTCTTGCTCAAGCTCATCATAAGCGAGCACTCGAGGTGACCCGTATGTGAGTTCCGTGGGGAGAACTGCTTCCGCCCCGTACACTAGGGAGAAGGGTGTCTAGCCGGTGGCTCGATTTGGTGTCGTTTTGATTGACCAAAGAACTGCCGGCAACTCATCAATCCAGCATCTTCCGCACTTGCGCAGCTTGTCGAAAGTTCTTGCCTTGAGACCTCGCAACACTTCAGCATTTGCCCTTTCCGCCTGGCCGTTGCTTCTTGGATGAGCAACGGAAGCAAAACAGATCTTGCCGCCAAGGTTTTGGACGTACTGCATGAAGGTGTGGCTCGTGACCTGTGTGCCGTTGTCTGTGATGATCCTGTTTGGTACACCAAAACGGCAAACTAGTCCTTTGAAGAACTTGACGGCTGACTGTGCTGTCACCTTCCTCACTGCTTCCACTTCCGGCCACTTTGTGAACTTGTCGATTGCAACGTACAAGTACTCAAAGCCCCTGACAGCACGGGGGAAAGGGCCCAAGATGTCGAGCCCCCAGACCGAAAACGGCCAGGAGAGAGGGATTGTCTGAAAAGATTGAGCTGGCTGATGCAATTTCTTTGAATGGAACTGGCACGCTTCACACTTGGTTACTAGTGCAAATGCATCCTGGAGAGCAGTGGGCCAAAAGAAACCTTGCCAGAACGCCTTACCAACAAGAGCTCTTGATCCTATGTGGGAGCCACATATGCCTCCATGTATTTCTGCCAACAGCTCCAGTCCTACTTCCCGAGGAATGCACTTCAATTTCACACCGTTTGGCCTCTTTCTGTACAGGACATTGTCCACAAACTGGTACATATTAGACCAACGGGCTACTTTCTCCGCTTCTTCTTGTTCTTCGGGGAGTTCTCGTGTCTGAAGGAAACGGACGATGTGCTGTGCCCATGCTAGAGCCTGGGGCTCGACAACAAGGACTAAAGGTGTGTCCTCTGCCGTGGGAGCGTCTATCTCGACAGCAAAAACTCGAGGCCCCGCCGGAGCCTGTTGCTCCCCGGCAAGCTCGGCGGGAGTGTCTGTCTCTACGGCAAGAGCCTGAGGCCCTGCCGGAGCCTCTCGCTCACCGGCAAGCTTGGTGTCGTTCCCGGCAACTTCTTTGCCGGCGGTCTCTAGGAGTTCTGCCGGAAAATACTTGCCGGAACTCAACTTCCTTCTTTTTTCTTGTCCCATCGATGGTGTCACGGATGGTTGAGTCAGTCGAAGCACAAAATTTCCTGGTTCCACAGGTAACTTAAGGGCAGCGCACTTTGAGAGGCCACCAGCAACGCTGTTTTCTGCACGAGGAACGTGCTCCATTTGCAGATCGTCAAAATGCTCTTCCAACTTCCTCACTTCATCTACGTAAGCTTCCATCAACGGGCTCTGATAATCTTTATTCACTTGTTTGACGACAAGCTGAGAATCACCTCTGGCGATGAGTTTCTTGATTCCAAGGTCCGCCGCGATCCTGAGACCGGCAAGCAGCCCTTCATACTCTGTAGTGTTATTTGTCGATCTCTCCCAGGGAAAGTGCATCCGAATCACATATTTGAGGTGCTCTCTGGTGGGTGCGACAAGCAGCACCCCAGCACCGGTGCCGTGCAGCGAGAAAGCCCCATCAAAATACATAATCCATTCTTGATTCGTTTCCTTGCCGGGGAGAGTTGACTCCGGAATCTCTTTGTCTGGCGTCGGGGTCCATTCCGCATTGAACTCCGCCAAAGCTCTGCTCTGAATGGTTGAAGAACTTTCAAACTTGAGACCAAAACTTGACAGTTCCAAAGCCCACTCAACAATCCTGCCGGTTGCATCTGGATTCCGCAAGAGCCGCTGCAATGGAAAGCGAGTGACAATGGTGATCTCATGTGCCTGAAAGTAATGGCGCAGCTTCCTCGAAGCCATAAGGAGGCCGAAGAGCAACTTCTGCATGCCAGAATATCTTGACCTAGCCCCTTGCAAAAGGGAGCTGACAAAATAAACTGGGCGCTGCACCATCTTCTTCTTCTTCTGTATCGCTTCATTTGACTGCGCAGATCCTACTTTGTCGGCACCGGACTCTGCCGGGGGAGGTCCCAGCTCGTCGCTCGGCGGTCTCGCCGCTGCCGCTGCTTCTTCGTCGACTTCTCTCTCTGCTACTAATGCAGCACTCACCACTTGATTTGTTGCCGCTAGATATAGCAGCAATGGCTCTTGTGGCTTTGGCGCGACTAGTACTGGCGGAGAGGAGAGGTATCTCTTCAAATCCTGCAGCGCTGCCTCCGGTTCTGGAGTCCACTTCATCGGACCTGCCTTCTTCAAAATTTTGAAAAAGGGCAGGGCGCGCTCAGCAGATTTGGAGATGAATCTACTCAGAGAAGCAACGCATCCGGCAAGACGACGCACATCCTTGACACGCCTTTGTGCTTCAATCTGCTCAATTGCCTTGATCTTGTTGGGATTTGCTTCGATTCCACGTTGAGATACAAAGAACCCGAGAATCTTGCCGGACGGAACACCAAACACACACTTCTTAGGATTGAGCTTCAAATTGATCTTGCGTAGATTTGCAAATGTCTCTTCCAAATCTTGTATGAGCGTTGCTTTGTCCTTTGTCTTGACCACTATGTCAAACATATAAGCTTCTATATTTCTATGTAGCTGGGGCTCAAAACCAATCTGGACCGCCCTTGCAAATGTTGAACCAGCACTTTTCAACCCGAAAGGCATACGTAAGAAGCAATACGTACCACATGGGGTGATAAATGCGATTTTCTCTTCGTCTTCCTTCGCCATGAAGATCTGATGATATCCTGAATAGGCGTCAAGAAATGAAAGAAAATCGCAGCCGGGAGTGGAGTCCACAATCTGGTCGATGCGCGGCAAGGGAAAAGGATCTTTTGGACAGGCTTTATTGATATCTGTATAGTCAATACATAGCCTCCATTTCCCATTCGCCTTGCGCACTACAACTAGATTGGCCAACCATGTTGGATGAAGTACTCCTCTTACCAAGCCTGCCGCTTCCAATTTCTTGATTTCCTCGGCAATAAATTGTTACCGCTCCAAAGCTTGCTTCCTGACCTTCTGCTTGACGGGCCATGCGTGAGGACAGACAGCAAGGTGGTGCTCAATTACTTCCCTGGGAACACTGGGGATATCAGATGGTTGCCATGCAAACACATCGATATTCGCCCGCAGGAAAGCAATGAGCGCGCTTTCCTATTTGTCGTCGAGGGTGGAACTTATGGTGAAAGTTCCTCACGTACCATCCTCCTTGGCGGGCACCTTCTTAGTCTCTGGTGGAGCTGCCTTGGACTTCTTGCTCTTGCCGGTGGAGCTCTCTGGCACATCCTCAACAGGAGCGCAGCACTCCGAAGAGGTGCGCTTGCCGGAATGTGTGCGAGAGGTCTTGCCGGTCTTCTTCCCCCCGGGAGCTTCAACGGCAGGAGCAAGTGCCTTGGCGGTAGATGCCGCAACTGCCTCCCGGTAAAGTTGATCGGTGCAGATAAGCGCATCCTTCTTGTCGGAGTTGGCAGTGATGACGCTCATCGGCCAAGGCATCTTCAGTACATTATAGGCGTAGTGCGATGCCGCCATGAACTTGGCCAGCGCTGGACGGCCAAGGATCCCATTATATGGCAATGGAATCTTGGCGACGTCGAAAAAAATCTTCTCTGTCCTGAAGTTCAGGTCACTACCAAATGTTACCGGTAGTGTGATCTTACCCTTCGGCTGGCTCCTTCCTGGATTGATCCCTTGAAACGTGCCCGTTTCCTCGAGATCTTCATCAGGAATTTGCAACCTTTTGAGCACGTCGGGTGAGATCAGGTTCAAACTGGCCCCACTGTCAACTAACATTTTCGTCACTTTGAGGTTGCAAATCATTGGTGAAACCAACAATGGCAAACACCCGACCGCAGTTGTGCGATCAGTGTGATCCTCAGCGTCGAAAATGATAGGCGTGTTGGACCACTTCAATCGCTTCCGGGCATCGACAGATGGCTCTGTCGCATTAACCTCACGCGCCCACTGTTTAAGTCAGCGGTGGGAAGAATGCAATGAGGCGCCCCCGTCAACGCACAAGGTGTCTGTAGCTTTCTGAAATTCTTGCTCACTGGACTCGTCGTCCTCCTCATTGTCATCGTTACCCCCTCTTGCTTGTCGCGGCCTCGAGCGGGCCTCTCCTTCTATTGCTTGGCCTTGCCGCGGCGACCTCCTCGGCCGCTGCATTTCTTGCCGGACCCCTCCGCACCATCCTGGCCCTTCTCCTTATCTCGCCTTTCATACTCAGCTTTCTGCTTCTCGACAAGCTGCTCTACTTGCCGGTAGTTCTGGAGATCATGGCCCTTGGTGCGATGGATCTTGCAGTACTGCTTGTCGGAGCCCTCCGGCTTGTCGGTAGCCGCCAAAGCCTGACAGGAGGCGCACCCGGCAACATCCTTGCCGGGGCCATCAACCTTGGCCTTCTTGGTGGTGTCGGGGTTGCCGGATCCTTCGACGGCAAGCACGGCCTTGCCCTTGCGCTTCCTGTTACACCGCCGGCCCTTCTTTGCCGGGGCGGCAGCGTCTTGGTTTTCAAAGTAGACTCATGCGCCAGCATCCTCACCGGGGAATCTCCTCCCTTCTTCAGCTCGAGCACACTTATCAGCCAGAGCATAAAGCTCGGCAACATCCCTGATCTTGTTCATCGCCAGCTCTTTGCACATCCTGCGGTTGCGCACGTTCTGATGGAACGCACTGACAACAGCGGTGGGATGAACATCTGGAATGTTGTGATGTACACGGCTGAATCGTTGTATGTACTTGCGCAGAGTCTCGCCTTCCTTCTGGGGGATGAGATGCAAATCACTTTCCTGGCCAGGAGCTTGGTGGCCTCCGGTAAAGGCGCCAACAAACTCATGACACAGATCTGCCCAAAAAGAAATGGAATTCTCCGGTAGATGCATCCACTACGACCTGACGTTGGGCTTAAGCACCAATGGGAAGTAGTTGGCGAGTATCTTGTCGTCGCGAGCCCCGGCAGCCTGCACTGCAATGGTGTAGATGCGCAAGAACTCCGACGGGTGAGTCTTGCCGTCATATTTCTCCGGGACCTCTGGTTTGAACGTGCGGGAATTGGGCCACTGGACTCGCCGCAGCTGACGGGTAAAGGCTGGACAACCCACCTCGTAAGGTAGGTCATCATAATACCCTGGCGCAGGCTTGTCTACAGTGGGTCCTACGTGCTTATCAGATTGATGGCGTGCTTCCCGCCGCCGCTCGTTGGTAGTCCGGGCGTCTTCCTTGCTTCGCGGATCAGACGATGCTGTTGAATCATCATCATGGATGTCGATCCGTCGAGTCGGCGACCGCTGTTGCCGCCGTGGAGGAGAGTGCATCGTGGTTGTACCTCCTCCAGTCTTCTCGCCACCAACGCGTGCTGGCTCGATGGACTGCCGCCGCGAAGGCTCCGCCTGCTGCGGCCTATCATTATTAGCGAGGCCAACGAGGCTTTGAATAGCAGCTTTCCACTCCTCGAGCTTGTCCGCGGCAGGAGGAAAATTCAGGAGTAGCTGCGCTCACGCCATAGCTTCTGCGGGTGTAGGTGGCGGCGAAAGGTTCGAGGAACGTGAGGTGCTCTGACTCCTAACCGTGTTAGAAGGAGCTCCATCACGATCCCGCGACCGCGTGCCGCTTCCTCCAGCATGTTGGCGTGCACGCTGGTCCTGCGCATCTCGAGGGTGATGCTCAGGAGACTTTCCGTGGGGACGCTTGGAACCACCAACGTCATGGCGCCGCTCATCGCGCGCGACCTGAGAAGGCCGCGGCGCATGCGCCGGCGTAGGTGTCTTGGAAGGCGCCCTTCCGTCCCTAGAGTTTGCTGCACCGCCTGCTGGCAGCACAGCTCCGTCCTTAGATCTAGCGGCGCGAACAATGCCGCTTGCCTGGCTATGGTCACCAGAACGTCGCGGAAGCTCAGAACCTCCGCATCCTCCGCCCGCATCTACACCGTCGCCCGTTTGTGTAGCCACAGGGACAGCGGACGTGGATGGACCAACCGCCGTAAATCCCTTCTTCTTGGGAGCCATGGCGATGAAGATGATGAAGAAACTGGCGCGCTGATCGTTAGATCAGGTTCACGCAACTAATCCCCCTACCTGGCGCGCCAAAGATGTCGGCGTACGACACCTATGGGATCGCGAGGATCCCTTTACGATTCGGCAGGGAGAAAGCCTTGCACAAAGAGCAGATCCAACGATCAACACGAGGGATTTTTACCCAGGTTCGGGCCGCAGAGATGCGTAAAACCCTACTCCTGCTTTGATTGTATTAGATGTGTTAAGCCCAGGCTTCAGGAGCGCTTGCAATGAACAGTACGTTCGAGCAGCAGCCACGCATGCAGAATGGGCCAGAAGATCCTCCCCCCTGTAGCTACGCCTTGGGCCTCCTTTTATACGTTCGAAGGGGTCACCAACAGTGGCGTACAGTACATACATGAGGTGTAAAGCAGCTACAATGTTATCATACCTAATACTGACGACTTAGGACAGAAACATTAAATGCTCCATCGAGGTGTCCCTTAGCGTCTTGGGGACGGAAAAAGGGGCCATCCCATCAGCACCGCTTAAGCCCATCCGCCGTTAGCCCCTGACACGTTACCAGGAGGACAACAGCTAAAAGACAGGCTGGTGGCCGCACTGGAGCGGTGACAGGGTGGCGAGGTCTTGCCGGGTGCGAGTCTTGCCGGGGCTCAGCAGGCCAGCCCGGCAAAGATCTTGCCGGGCGCCCAGCCTTCGGTCTTCTGTTTCCTGATCAATGACTTGAATGCCTTCTTGTTGTTGTTGTACTTGTATTCAGCTGTCCCTCGGCAAGCCTTGCCGCTGGTATGGCTACAACCGTCCGTGCACAAGTATGGGGTACTAAAGGACCCAAACTTTAGTACACCGACACGGAGGTGCCACAGGTGTACGACCTCTATGCCATGGCCCATACTGCCTCGTACAAGAAGGCCAAGGCATTCTCTGAGTCTGACCTCGATAATCGCGACAACTTCACCAACATCTCCTCCCACAACAAGCTCGTGAGGTACATAGATGTGGGGAAGGCGGTGAATGGGGAGGACTTCAACCCGAGCCAGCATCCTATTGATCCAGAGCTGGTGATGATAGCTGGCGGCAGGAGGCCCCATGGCCATATAGCCATTGGAGATGGACTTATACGGTCTTCGCTCACTCTCCGACAGATCAAGGCGCGCCAAACGAGCTCCTGTCCTGAGATAACGCCTCGTCCATGGCCAGTCCAGCTCGCCATCGAGGTTAGTCATACGGACTCAGATAGCTTTCCTCCATTACATTGTGTGTGTGAACAAAGATGATTACAATGCTAACGAGGAGTTGTGTTGCAGGCTGCTCTACAAAAAGAGAGAGAGGCAACCCAGGCGCTTCTGGCGGAATAGGCCCGGCAGGCGGCGGAGGAGAAGAGGGATTTGGAAGAGAGGACGGCTAGGTTGTTGGAGGAGGAGAGGGCACGGAATGATGTGTCTCACTGGGCCATGTACGAGCTCCTCGTGGTAAGTTTCTTCTTCATATTAGCCAAATCATGCACTACATGTTCGTTTCATTAATAACCAATATGATTGACTTGTCAAAACCAAATGTGCAGTCTTTGTGCGAGAAGACCGGCCAGACCCCTCCGCCGATGCCAGTCATTACCACTGCTGGAACGGTGAGTTTCATTTCAATGTTCATTAGTTAGTAGTCTTAACATTTCAGCGTCATCATGCTAACGCAAATGATCTTTGGTGCAGCATAACTCCTAAGCCGCATCGCACGATCCTTCTCCAGGGCCAAGTAGTGCTCCAGGTGACACCGGCCCGAGCAACCCCGATGCTTCACCTCCATGATGACGAGGTCGGTAAGCCATAATATGCCACTTACTTGGCTCATTTTCTCAAACAAAGACAAACTTAGCACAAAGACAAACTTAGCACTTAGACAAATGTCATATTTTACCTAAGTTAGCTTTGTTTCCTCTAAAAAGACATAGTAAGCTTACTTACCTCCAAAATGACATATTGTACCTAAGTTAGCTCTAAAATGACCTATACTTAGCATTGTTTCCTCCACAATGACATAATAAGCTTAGTTAACTCAAAAATGGCTTAATAGACTTGGTAGCCTCATAGATGCCATAGACTTAGCTTATTTTCTTGCAAAATGACACAATAAGCTTAGTTAGGTCAAAAATGTGATAATTACCTAGGTTAGCTCTAAAATGACAGAAATAAGCAATAAGAAGAAGAAAAACAAGAGGAGAAAGAGAGAGAATAAAAATGCTTCTTCATCATCTTCTTCTTCTAGATCTTCTTCTACTTCTAGATCTTCTTCTACTTCTTCTAGTATTCTTATTCTAACTTTCTTATTTCCAATTTTGCAGATTTGATTGAGTTCACGACAGCTTGCTTTGATGTAGTGCTAGTGTTTACTTTCTGTTTTCATTTTGTATCGATGAACTTACGTGAAACTTTCTACCTATGTATGAGACTATGTATGTATGGATGAAACTAATGTAATATGGTGAACAATGTGACATTTGATACTTTTAATTTGGTATAATTGTTGGTTGATCATATCCATATGGCAGGAATATTGTTTCTGTGAAATATATATATATATATACATATCATATATTTGCGTGTGAAAATTGTTGAATATAACAAAAACAAGCAAAAAAGAGGCAATACAGCCTCTTTGCCGTCTGCCCCGGACGGCAAAGACCGCTATGCCGACGGCCACTGTCGGCAAAGAGGACACGTGGCAGCCACCTGTTAAACCTGGGAGCGCCAGGCCTGGGGCCATTTGGCTTCTTTGCCGACGGTGGCCGTCGGCATAGCCGGGGGCGGACGGCAAAGGGCTGGGCGGGGCCGTCGGGGGGCGGACGGCAAAGGGCTGGGCGGGGCCGTCTGGGGTAGACGGCAAAGGCCTGTCTGGGGCCGTCCGGGGAAGATAGCAAAGGACTAAGTGTTTGCCGTCCGGGGGCTAACGGCAAAGACTTTGGTGGGGGCCGTTAGCCACCTAACGGTGCTAACGTCAGTACTACGCCGTCTAGGCTCATTGCCGTCTACAGGCTGACGGCAAAGAATCTTTGCCGTCCGATGTGCCAAGGTAGACGACAAAGGACCTCTTTTCCGGAGTTTATTCGGCCCAAAATTTTGCCGTCCGCTGGCGGACGGCAAAGGTCTTCGCCGTCCGTGGTTGTGCCTTTGCCGTCTGCCATGGCGGACGACAAAGAACCTGATTCCTGTAGTGGTCATCTCTTATCTATTTATGAGGCTGCTGGACTTCCTGTACAAGAAAAAACGACAAAAAATTCCATCCCAAACATCCAAAAACCTACCCTAACTCGGCCAGGAGCCATTTGCAATTTTCCGGATCAACTCAGAGCCTCCAAGTGGGTTCGCTCGGTCTCGACGAGTGGACGTTGCCAATGATACTTGTGATCTACGTTTGGTTTTTCCTTGAAGACGAACGGGTGATGTAACACTTTATAGAAAAGTCTTTACCTTTGTGAGAACCAAGGTTATCGAACCAATAGGAGGACCACGCAACCCCCGTCTTCAATGCCTACACACAAAAGAGCAAACACTTGCACCCAATGCGGGCAAGAGGGTTGTCAAGCCCCTTGAACTCGTTACTTGCACATAGATAAGTAGTGTAGTTGATAGTTGGATAAATAAAAGTACAAAAATAAATAAAAAGTAAATAATGACGGCAAGAAAATAATAGCGTTTGTAAATTTATAAGTGAATAGACCCGGGGGCCATAGTGCTCTCTAGTGGCATCTCTGTCGAAGTAGGCACACTGTGGGTAAACAAATTAATGTAGGGCAATTGATAGAAAAGTGCATAGTTGATACATCTCCAACGTATCTATAATTTTTGATTGTTCCATGCTATTATATTATCTGTTTAGGATGTTTTATATGCATTATTATGCTATTTTATATTATTTTTGGGACTAACCTATTAATCTAGTGCCTAGTGCCAGTTTCTGTTTTTTCCTTGTTTTTGAGTATTGCAGATAAGGAATATTAAACGGAGTCCAAGCGGAATAAAATCTTCGGAATGATTTTTCTTGGACAAGAAGAAACCTGCCAGACTTGGAGACAAAGGCAGGAGACCTGCCGTGAAGTCACAAGCCACCAGGGCGCGCCCTGGGGGGGGGGCGCCCCCCTGGCTTGTGGCCCCACGGCAGACCTCCTAACCCTATTCTTCGGCCTATAAATTCCCAAATATTCCCCCAATACCAAAAGGAGCCACAAAAATACTTTTCCGCCGCCGGAACCCTCTGTTCCCGTGAGATCCCATCTTGGAGCCTTTTCCAGTAATCTGCCGGAGGGGGATTCGATCACGGAGGGCATCTACATCAACTCCATTGCCCTTCCGATGATGCGTGAATAGTCCACCACAGACCTTCGGGTCCATAGCTAGTAGCTAGATGGCTTCTTCTCTCTCTTTGCTCTTCAATACCATATTCTTCATGATCTTCATGGAGATCTATCCGATGTAATACTCTTTTGCGGTGTGTTTGTCGAGATCCGATGAATTGTGGGTTTATGATCAGATTATCTATGAATATTATTTGAATCTTCTCTGAATTCTTATATGCATGATTTCATATCTTTGCAAGTCTCTTCGAGTTATTGGTTTGGTTTGGCCAACTAGATTGGTAATTCTTGCAATGGGAGAAGTGCTTGGTTTTGGATTCAATCCTGCGGTGTCCTCACCCAGTGACATTGTAGGGGTAGCGAGGCACGTATTTGTATTGTTGCCATCAAGGGTAAAAAGGTGGGGTTTTCATCATATTGCTTGAGTTTATCCCTCTACATCATGTCATCTTACTTAATGCGTTACTCTGTTCTTCATGAACTTAATACTCTAGATGCTGGCAGGAGTCGGTCGATGTGTGGAGTAATAGTAGTAGATGCAGAATCGTTTCGGTCTACCTGACACGGATGTGATGCCTATATGCATAATCATTGCCTTGGATATCGTCATAACTATTCGCTTTTCTATCAATTGCTTGACAGTAATTTGTTCACCCACCGTATTATTTTCCTTCAAGAGAGAACCCTCTAGTGAAACCTATGGCCCCCGGGTCTATTTTCCATATTATATTTTCAGATCTATAAACCAAAAATACCAAAAATACTTTCCTGCAATCTTTTTACTTTTGTTTTACTTTCCGTTCTAGCAATCTTCTATATCTATCTCTAGCAGATCTCATCCTTGCAAGTAACCGTGAAGGGATTGACAACCCCTGTATAGCGTTGGGTGCAAGTGTTTGATTATTTGTGTAGGTACATCTATTGGGGACTTGCTTGTATCTCCTACTGGATTGATACCTTGGTTCTCAACAACTGAGGGAAATACTTATCTACTTTGCTGCATCACCCTTTCCTCTTCAAGGGAAAACCAACGCATGCTCAAGAAGTAGCAAGAAGGATTTCTGGCGCCGTTGCCGGGTAGATCTACATCAAGCCTACCAAGTACCCATCACAAACTCATCTCTTGCATTTACATTATTTGCCATTTGCCTCTCGTTTTCCTCTCCCCACTTCTAAAACGATTTTCCAAAAAGATTTGCCTTTTTATTCGCCCTTCTTCCGTTCGTCTTTTCGTTTGCCTTTTGTTTGCTCGTGTGTTAAGAACGCCTAAACTCATGGCTAGCCTTACTACTATCGCTAGTATCCCCGAAAGTGAAGTCCTTAATTTTAAGCAAAGGGAGGGAGAAAACTTAAAAGATGCTTGGTATAGAATTTGCAATGCTCAAAATAGATCTACTCGTAAGCAATCTATTACCGTTCTCCTTCGCAATTTTTATGTTGGTGTTTCTCCTTGGAATAGATATGTTTTGGATACCATTACGGGAGGAAATTTCTTGGGAAGCCATACCTTTGATTCTTATAATGCTATGATAAATTTGGTAGGTTCACCCCCACTCGTGGTTAATGAAACAATCTTAACTTTGGAAAATGTGATGCGAAGGCTTGATGTTATTGAAAATAAAGTTGCTACTATAGAGCTCATTGAAAATTTGGATAAAAAGATTCATAATCATATTACTCAATATGGATCTAAGGTAGGAGTTAGTTTAAAAAACCTAAGGGAAAAAGAACCCATAGTTAATGAAAAATTGGATCAAGATTCCTCTAGAATTGGAAAGCTAGAGGACATTATTACCAACTTGGGTTCCGCTTTTGCCGCTGTTCAAACCACTCCAAAATTTCCTTCTTCTAAAACTGCCAAGTTTGTTTATGTTCCTAAAAATAAGGGCGAATCCTCCAGTAAAGAGGATGAAGATCTTAAGATGATAAGAGTTCACTCCAACTTTATCAATATTGTTAAGGAACCTATTACCACAAGTGAATCCCTTTACTTCTTACCTAGGAGCATTATTATTGATAAGAGCAAAGAACCTCCTAGGGTTCATAAGTGTGCAATTAAAGAGTTGCATACCAAAGATGACAATACCTAGATCTATTGCGTTATGCCTAGCTAGGGGCGTTAAACAATAGCGCTTGTTGGGAGGCAACCCAATTTTATTTTGTGTTTCTGTTTTTTTGCTTCTGTTCATGAGTGTTTTTCACATTATTACCTCTGTAGTAATTTTGTTTTATTGTTTTAATTAGTGTTTGTGCCAAGTAAGACCTTTGGGATGGTTTACGGTGATTATTGATTTGGTTTTGCTGAAAAACAGAAACTTTTGCGCTCAGTCCAGGAATTTTATAAATTCACCAGAGCGTCAATTGGATCTGAATTTTTTTTAAAAGATTTATATACAAATTTCCCTGATTGTCCTAATTTGTCAGAATTTTTGGAGTTACAGAAGTATTCGAAGTCTACAGATTGCTACAGACTGTTCTGTTTTTGACAGATTCTGTTTTCTTTGTGTTGTTTGCTTATTTTGATGTATCTATGGGTTGTATCGGGGGGTATGAACCATGGAGAAGTTAGAATACAGTAGATATTACACCAATATAAATAAAGAATGAGTTCACAACAGTACCTAAAGTGGTGATTTATTTTTCTTATACTAACGGATCTCATGAGTTTTCTGTTGAGTTTTGTGTTGTGAAGTTTTCAAGTTTTGGGTAAAGATTTGATGGACTATGGAATAAGGAGTGGCAAGAGCCTAAGCTTGGGGATGCCCAAGTCACCCCAAGCCATATTCAAGGATACCAAAGAGCCTAAGTTCGGGGATGCCCCGGAAGGCATCCCCTCTTTCGTCTTCAATCCATCCGTAAATTTACTTGAAGCTATATTTTTATTCACCACATGATATGTGTTTTGCTTGGAGCGTCTTGTATGATATGAGTCTTTGCTTTTTAGTTTTCCACAATCATTCTTGCTGCACACATCTTTTGAGAAGGACACGCACTAATCGTGAATTTATTAGAATACTCTATGTGCTTCACTTATATCTTTTGAGCTAGGCAATGTTGCTCTAGTGCTTGACTTATATCTTTTTAGAGCACGGCGGTGTTTTATTTTATAGAAATAATTGAACTCTCGTACCTCACTTATATTATTTTGAGAGTATTTAAACAGCATGGTAATTGGTTTAGGTTATGAATTTAGTCCTAATATAATGGGCATCCAAGAGGGATATAATAAAAACTTTCATATATAGTGCATTGAATACTATGTGAAGTTGGATTCCTTGCATATAGTTTTGAGATATAAAGATGGTGATGTTAGAATCATGCTAGTGAGTAATTGTGGAATGATAAAAATACATGTGTTAAAGTTTGTGACTCCCGTAGCATGCACGTATGATGAACCGTTATGTAACGAAGTCGGAGCATGATTTGTTTAATGATTGTCATCCTTTGTGTGAGGGTCGGGAGCGCACGATGGTTTACTCCTACCAACCTCTCCCCTAGGACCATGCATCTAACACTTTGCTTCGATAACTAATAGATTTTTGCAATAAGTATGTGAGTTCTTTATGACTAATGTGATTCCATGGATTATACGCACTCTCACCCTTCCACCTTTGCTAGCCTCTCTAGTACCGCGCAACTTTCGCCGGTGCATTAAACCCACCATATTCCCTTCCTCAAAACAGCCACCATACCTACCTATTATGGCATTTCCATAGCCATTCCGAGATATATTTCCATGCAACTTCCACCGTTCCGTTTTTTTATGACACGCACCATCATTGTCATATTGCTTTGCATGATCGTAAGACAGCTAGCATGATGTTTTTATGGCTTGTCCGTTTTTTGATGTCATTTGCTATGCTAGATCATTGCACATCCTGGTCCTCCACCGGAAGCATTCATATAGAGTCATATCTTGTTGTAGGTATTGAGTTGTAAGTAAATAAAAGTGTGATGATCTTCATTATTAGAGCATTGTCCCATGTGAGGAAAGGATGATGGAAGCTATGATTCCCTCACAAGAAGGGATGAGTCTCCGGACTTTACAAATAATAAAAGAGGCCAATTAAGCCCAAATAAAAAAAAAGAGGCCAAAGATGCCCACCAAAATAAAAAAAATGAGAGAAAAGAGAGAAGGGACAATGTTACTATCTTTTTTCCACACTTGTGCTTCAAAGTAGCACCTTAATCTTCATGATAGAGAGTCTCCTATTTTGTCACTTTCATATACTAGTGGGAATTTTTCATTATATAACTTGGCTTGTATATTCCAATGACGGGCTTCCTCCAATTGCCCTAGGTCTTCGTGAGTAAGCAAGTTGGATGCACACCCACTTCGTTTCTTTTTTGAGCTTTCATACACTTATAGCTCTAGTGCATCCGTTGCGTGGCAATCCCTACTCACTCACATTGATATCTATTGATGGGCATCTCCATAGCCCGTTGATACGCCTAGTTGATGTGAGACTATCTTCTCCTTTTTCCACACAACCTCCACCATATTCTATTCTACCCATAGTGCTATATCCATGGCTCACGCTCATGTATTGCGTGAAAGTTGAAAAGATTTGAGAACATAAAAGCGGTGAAACAATTGCTTGACTTGTCATAGGGGGTGTGCATGATTTAGATACTTTGTGTGGTGAAGATGGAGCATAGCCAGACTATATGATATTGTAGGGATAAACTTTCTAAGGCCATGTTATTTTGAAAGGACACAATTGTTTGTTAGTATGCTTGAAGTATTACTGTTTTTATGTCAATATTGAGCTTTTGTTTTGATTCTTATGGATCTGAATATTCATGCCACAATAAAGAATATTACATGGATAAATATGTTAGGTAGCATTCCACATAAAAAATTCTGTTTTTATCATTTACCTACTCGAGGACGAGCAGGAATTAAGCTTGGGGATGCTTGATACGTCTCCAACGTATCTATAATTTTTGATTGTTCCATGCTATTATGTTATCTGTTTTGGATGTTTTATATGCATTATTATGCTATTTTATATTATTTTTGGGACTAACCTATTAATCTAGTGCCTAGTGCCAATTTCTGTTTTTTCCTTGTTTTTGAGTATTGCAGATAAGGAATATTAAACGGAGTCCAAACGGAATAAAATCTTCGGAATGATTTTTCTTGGACCAGAAGAAACCTGCCAGACTTGGAGACGAAGGCAGGAGACCTGCTATGAAGTCACAAGCCACCAGGGCGCGCCCTGGGGGTGGGGGGCGCCCCCCTGGCTTGTGGCCCCACGGCAGACCTCCTAACCCTATTCTTCGGCCTATAAATTCCCAAATATTCCCCCAATACCAAAAGGAGCCACGAAAATACTTTTCCGCCGCCGGAACCCTCTGTTCCCGTGAGATCCCATCTTGGAGCCTTTTCCGGTAATCTGCCGGAGGGGGATTCGATCACGGAGGGCATCTACATCAACTCCATTGCCCTTCCGATGATGCGTGAGTAGTCCACCACAGACCTTTGGGTCCATAGCTAGTAGCTAGATGGCTTCTTCTCTCTCTTTGCTCTTCAATACCATGTTCTTCATGATCTTCATGGAGATCTAAATACTCTTTTGCGGTGTGTTTGTCGAGATCCGATGAATTGTGGGTTTATGATCAGATTATCTATGAATATTATTTGAATCTTCTCTGAATTCTTATATGCATGATTTCATATCTTTGCAAGTCTCTTCGAGTTATTGGTTTGGTTTGGCCAACTAGATTGGTAATTCTTGCAATGGGAGAAGTGCTTGGTTTTGGGTTCAATCTTGCGGTATACTCACCCAGTGACATAGTAGGGGTAGCGAGGCACGTATTTGTATTGTTGCCATCAAGGGTAAAAAGGTGGGGTTTTCATCATATTGCTTGAGTTTATCCCTCTACATCATGTCATCTTACTTAATGCGTTACTCTGTTCTTCATGAACTTAATACTCTAGATGCAGGCAGGAGTCGGTCGATGTGTGGAGTAATAGTAGTAGATGCAGAATCGTTTCGGTCTACTTGAAACGGACGTGATGCCTATATGCATAATCATTGCCTTGGATATCGTCATAACTATTCGCTTTTCTATCAATTGCTTGACAGTAATTTGTTCACCCACCGTATTATTTTCCTTCAAGAGAGAAACCTCTAGTGAAACCTATGGCCCCCGGGTCTATTTTCCATATTATATTTTCAGATCTATAAACAAAAAATACCAAAAATACTTTGCTGCAATCTTTTTACTTTTTTTTACTTTCCGTTCTAGCAATCTTCTATATCTATCTCTATCAGATCTCATCCTTGCAAGTAACCGTGAAGGGATTGACAACCCCTTTATAGCGTTGGGTGCAAGTGTTTGATTATTTGTGTAGGTACATCTATTGGGGACTTGCTTGTATCTCCTACTAGATTGATACCTTGGTTCTCAACAACTGAGGGAAATACTTATCTACTTTGCTGCATCACCCTTTCCTCTTCAAGGGAAAACCAACGCATGCTCAAGAAGTAGCAGTTGTTATGCAATATTTATTCACGTAAATGATCGTGTGTATATAGGCATCACATCCATAAACAAATAGGTCGACTCCTGCCTGCACCTACTACTATTACTCCACGTCGAGAGCGCTTCTATGCTTGCCTCTCTAAGTACTAAGCACAAACACAGTAATGCTTGCAGAACGATGACATGATGTAGACAAAGAGAATCCAGTCAATATGAATTAACCCCATTGTTTTATCATTAGTGGCAATAATACAAATACGTGTCTTGTCCCTTTCTATCACTGGGATATAGAGCACCACAAGATTGAACCCACTACAACACGCCCCTCTGAATGAAGATAGATCAATCTAGTTGGCCAAACAAAATCAATAAATCGGAGAGATTTACGAAGCTATAATAATCATGCAAATAAGAATCATAAAAGAATTCCCAGAAGACTCAAATCTTTTTCATGAATAATATGATCATAAACCCACAATTCATCGGATCCCAACAAAGGCACCGCACAAAGTGATTACATCGAATAGATCACCGTGAAGATGCGATGAACTTTGTATTGAAGAGCAAAGAGAGAGAGAGAGAGAGAGAGAGAGCCATCTAGATACTAGCTATGGACCCGTAGGTCTGTGCTGGACTACTCACACATCACTGTGGGAGAAACAAGGTTGATGAAGAGGCCCTCCGTGATCGGTCCCCCTCCGTCACGACACCGGAACAAGGCTCCAGATGGGCACAAGGCGGAACAGAGACTTGCGGCGGTGGAAAGATTGTTTCGGGAGCTCCCCTAGGGTTTTCGGGGAATATGAGAATTTATAAGCCAGAGAACGAGGTCAAGAGAGCCACGAGGGGACCACGACCAGACAGGGCGTGACCACCTCCTTGGGCTTGCCCTGTTGTCTCGTGGGGCCCTCGTGTGGCTCTCGACCTTCCCTTGAAGCTTCCAGGTCTTCTTTTGGTCCAGAAAAAATCGTCAAAAAGTTTCGTGGTATTTGGACTCTGTTTGGTAGCGTAAAGCTGAAAAGCAAAAAACTTGCAGAAAACAACAACTGGCATTGGGCACTAGGTTAATAGGTTAGTGCTAAAAAATAATATGAATTGGCAAATAAATGCCTAAAAAGCATCCTAGAATGAAAATGGAACAATAAAAAATTATAGATACATTGGAGACGTATCATCATCCCCAAGCTTAATTCCTACTCGTCCTCGAGTAGGTAAATGATAAAAATAGAATTTTTGATGTGACATGCTACCCAACATGTAGTCTGTTGCAGGTGTGATCATTGAGAAACAATGAATTAACAAACATTAACATAGTAATATCCATAAACAGAAGTACCATAATCATCAATATTCAAAATATATGATTCTTAAAGAATGTTTAACCCCCATTCATTTTATCATATTACCATGGCATGACTCCGTCTTCACCACATAAATACAAATGTCAAGCACCACGGTGTTAAGTCAGGCAATTGGATCGTACTTTTTAACGCGCTTCAGCTTTTTATTACTTACGCAATACATGAGCGTGAACCATGGATATAACATATGGGTGGAATAGAATATGGTGGTAGGTATTAAAGGGGTAAAAAGTGCAGAAGAAAGTCTTGCATTAACTCGGCGTATCAGTGGGCTATGGAGATGCCCATCAATAGATATCAATGCGAGGAGTAGGGATTGCCATGCAACGGATGCACTAGAGCTATAAGTGCATCAAAGCTCGAATGAATCTAAGTGGGTGTGCATCCAGCTCGCTTGCTCATGAAGACCTCGGGCCTTTGAGGAAGCCCTTCATCGGAATATACAAGCCAAGTTCTATAATGAAAAATTCCCACTAGCATATAGAAGTGACAAAACACGAGACTCTCTATATGAAAACATGATGCCACTTTGAGGCACAAGTCTGGAAAAAGAGGTTGTAGCACCGTCCCTTCTCTCTTTTCTCTCATTTATTTCTTTTTCCTTTTTTTCTTTCTCTTTTTTCTTTCCTTTTTTTCTCTTTTTTCTCCTTTTTTCATCTTTCATCCGGAGTCTCATTCAACTTGCGGGGGAATCATTGTCTCCGTCATCCTTTCCTCAATAAGACAGTGCCCTAATAATGATGAACATCACACTTTTATTTACTTACGACTTGATATTAAAAACTACTAAACAATATGACTATATATGAATGCCTCTGGCAGTGTACTAGGTTGTGCAATGATCTAGCGTAACATGTATGATAATGTTGAACGGTGGCTTTTCCACAAAACTATGTCACCTACATGATCATGCAATGCAATATGACAATAGGTGTACAAGTCATATGATGTGACGATGGAAGTTGCATGGCAATATATCTAAAAATGGCTATGGAAATGCCATAATAGGTAGGTATGGTGGCTGTTTTGAGGAAGATATAATGATGCTTATGTGCAACAGAGCGTATCATGTCGCGGGGTTTGGATGCACCAGCGAAGTTTGCATGATCCTCGAGGTGAGAATGGGCAATGCACAGTACCGAAAAGGCTAGCAAATATGGAAAGGTGAGAGTGCGTACATCCATGGATTCACATTAGTCATAAAAAACTCACATACTTATTGCAAGGTTTTATTAGCTCTCTCAAAGCAAATTACTACTCGCATGCCCTTAGGGAGGAGGTTGGGAGGAGTTAACCATTGCGCGCCTCCGACCTAAACAACACTAGGATTTCAACGAGGAATAAGAATGCCCACACATCATCACCAT
The DNA here is from genome assembly GCA_039707655.1 of Elymus sibiricus. Lineage (NCBI taxonomy): Eukaryota > Viridiplantae > Streptophyta > Magnoliopsida > Poales > Poaceae > Elymus > Elymus sibiricus. Next base: position 208,789,967 of record CM077665.1, on the reverse strand, counting down.
GCCATAACCAATATTTAGATGAACAAGAAATAAACACCCATTAACTATCGATATTTCTACTAACCAACAACCATGCACTTACGCCCTTTCATATTACCACATCAATATCATTAACCCACAATTTCTCTTTTATGTGCTACATGTGGTTTTGATTATGCACTCATTGAATACCTATTATTTTTGGACTAGTCCTATAGCCCATGCAAATTAACGTCACTATTTATTAACTCTCAAACAAATATAAGTGAAGAACGAGAGTGTAATTATTTCTATAAAATCTATACTCCACCGTGCTCACAAAGATATAAGTGAAGTACTAGAACAACTTCTAAGCTCAAAAGATATAAGTGATGCACATAGAGTATTCTAACAAATCCCGATGAAAGTGTGTCTCTCTCAAGTATGTGTGTCCAGCAAACAATGATTTTGGCAAACTAAAACAAAAGAAAACAAAAGCAAATGACGCTCCAAGCAAAACTCATATCATCTGATGAATAAAAATATAGCTCCAAATGACATACCGATGGATTGAGACGAAAGAGGGGATGCCTTTCGGGGCATCCCCAAGCTTAGACGCTTGCGTCTTCCTAGAATTTGACTTGGGGTGCCTTGGGAATCCCCAAGCTTAGGCTCTTTGCTGCTCCTTATTCCTTCATCCATCGTGATAACACCCAAAACTTGAAAACTTTAGCACACAAAACTCAACAGAAACCTTCGAGAGATCCGTTAGTATAATAAACATATAAAATACCTTAGGTACAGTTATAAATTGATTCAAATTTTATTATTGCATAAGGTACTGTATTATAACTTCTCCATGGCTTATAACTCCCGATATAATCCATAGCATCATCAAAACAAGCAAACTATGCAAGCAAAAAACAGAATCTGTCTAAAACCGAACAGTCCTTAATGATATGTAGAGAAACTATACTTATTTGACTCAAAAAATTCTTACAAATTAGGACAACCTGGGAAATTTGTATAGCAATATTTTGGAAAATTTGCATATCAAAAAGAAGTTACAGTAAAATTAGGGAAATTGTGCACCGTATCAGTTCTACTCATCATGCAAGTGTTTTTGCATCGTATCAGTTCTACTCATCATGCAAGTGATCCTAAATGCTTTGCTTGGCACAAACACTAATTAAAACATAAAAACACAATCATGACAGTATAAAAAATCATGTTATAAAATCAAAACAGGAAAAATAAGATAATTATTGGGTTGCCTCCCAACTAGCGCTATTGTTTGACGCCCCTAGCTAGGCATAATACATATGATCAAGTGTTGTCGTTAGGGTTGTCCACCTTGGCTACTTTCGCGGGACCTTTTTCAAACCCCGAGGGTTCTTTTCTTTTAATAGTAGCCTCTGAAAGTGTTGTCATCAATTTCTCTAAGGACTCAAGCTTTTTAGTAGCGGTGGTAAGAAAGGAGTTCATGCGATGAAGGCTAGGGCCTAAAGTTTTAATAGGTTCGTTAACCTTTTGTATGACACCAATATTTTTCTGAAAATCCCCTAGATTCTCTAAAATTTGGATCCCCTCATGTGTAAATGAAGATATTTGAGGTAATGGAGGAGTTCCTACCATTCCCTCTACTATTTCATACGCAACACCGGAATCCAACTCAATAAAATTTCCTTTAGCACCAAAGTCTAGAACCTGTCTATGAGACATCCCTAGACCTATATAAAAATTGTGAAGGAGGATTTTCGTATCATTATTTGTGGTAGCATTACAATGAGATTCTATTATACGATACCATGCATCTTTCATGTTTTCCCCCTGTTTTTGTTTAAAGTACAGTACCTCAAAATACGGAAAAACATTGATCGGGTGTCCAGACATAGTAGCAAGCAAACAAGTAAACTAGAAAAATAGCAAAGATAATTTTTAATTTTTATTTTTATTGCAAGCAAAATATAACAACAAATAAAAAGTATAACATGTGAATGATAATTTATGAATAGGTACTTGATAGTAAGTTGGTGATACTCCCCGGTAACGGCTCCAGAAATCCTTCCTGATATTTGTGATCTGGGTTGGGTTTTTCCATGAAGAAGAACACGTGATGCAGCACAATATAGATAAGTATTTCCCTCAGTGAGAACAAAGGTTATCGAACCAATAGGAGGACCACGTTTAACATGATCCACATATGTAACTTGACTAGAAAAATGTGTAGAATAATGTGGTGCACTTTATTTTGTTTAATAAATAAAAAATATGCTTAGGACAGATCTGGACCAAATTAATAATTTGCATATGAGGTCATTTTGGAAATGCTATATGTTGCTTCCGGCCTCATTTAAAATGCCTAGATGATGTAGTTGTGTATGCTTCACCTCTTGCCATGATGAACAACATTTAAAATGATTGTTTAGTTAAACAAGATTAACCACATTTCTCATAATATGGAGAGTTGTTATTTTGTTGTATGTATGTTCTCCCTCTCCATTTAAAATTGCTTAATTCCATCTTCACCTTATTCCATGACCACCCATGTTGAACAACATTTAATATTAATGAGTACCTAAACAAGAGTGAACTAAATGATTCAAACGTGGAGTTTCGTCAATATACATTCACTTAATGTGTAGTGTTCGACCGTTGCATCTTGCCATGCCATGCCTTGCATATTTAAACTTGACATGCATCATCATTGCTTGTGCATCATGCCTTATATGTTCTCGTGTTTACCGTGTCATTTTTTTGTTTCCGGATTGCTTCTTCTCGATAGAGTTCCGAAACCGATTCGGAGTGTGAGGATTCATTCGACTACGCTCGTTCGTCTACTTCATGGATTCGTTCTTCTTCCAAGCGGGATCTTAGGCAAGATGAACATTTCCTTGGATACCACTACTACCATTGCCATGCTAGTTGTCTTGTTTCTATCGCTAAGTCTCGCTACCTACCACTTGTTTGTCAAGCTTCCCAAAATGCCATGATAAGCGTCTAACCCTCCACATCCTAGCAAACCATTGTTTGGCTATTTTACCGCTTGCTCAGCCCTTCTTATAGTGTTGCTAGTTGCAGGTGCAAGACTTTCCCATGTGACAACATGGATATTTTTGAGATATCGAAATATTATTGCTATTTAAGTTATTGAACATATATACTTGGTAAAAGGTGGAAGGCTTGGCCTTTTGCTCTGTGTTTTGTTCCACCTTTGCCGCCCTAGTTACTTGTGTACCTGTGTTATGTTCCATATTGAGCGCTCCTATCATGCTTGGGGTTGTTATGGGGAACCCCTTGATTTTCGTTTTGGGATAAAACTCTTCTGGCAAGGCCCAACATTGGTACTACATTTGTCTAATAACTAATAAAAAGCATAGGGCATCATGAACCCGTGGATAATTTAATCAACCCCCCGGGCCAGTGCTCCTCATGAGTGTTGGTCCAAACCGAGCGATGTCCGGCGCCCCCTGGTCACCCGGGGTCTCAGCCAACCCGACGTCTTGCTCATCCGATCATGTCCTGAGAACGAGATATGCGGCTCCTATCGGGTTTGTTGACACGTCGGGCGGTCTTGCTGGATTGTTTTACCTTTCTCAAACATCTTGTGGACGGGATTTCGAGGATACTTTGGGCTAACTTGAGGTTGAGGTTTTCCACCGGAATTCTGAGGATATGATGGGCTATCCCGTGGTTAAGGTTTTCCATGCAGTGTGTGGCTAGTTTGTGATGGATGAGTTGGAGCACCCTTGCAGGGTTAAATCCTTTCGAGAAGCCGTTGTCACGCCCAAGATGCGGTCCTATCCCTATTAAGGCTTGTGGCCTCGACGGGGATAGAAGCGCATCTCGTCGTTCGCAAGTATAGTAAAACATTACAATACATGTAGGAAGAGATGAGTATATGAGTTGGCTTACACTCGCCACAAGCTATCTTACAAGTTCACACAAATTTATTCATATATCATTCAGAAGGCAGGGTCCGGCTACGGACAAAATCAAACGATAAAAGAAGCAATGTAAAACTGTCTTGCTATACCAGGATCACCACCACGAAGCTCCCTACTCGTCTGGATAAGTAACATACATACGTCTACTCTCTTCGTCGTACTCCCAATGGAGCTGAGGCACATCTTCTGGCACGTTCTCATCCACACCTGCACCTGTATTGTTGTAATCTGTGAGCCACAGGGACTCAGCAATCTCATAACCCGGGTACCGAAACTATGTAAGCCATTGGGTAAGGAATTGGTTAAGTGGTGAGGCTGCAGCAAGCGCTAAGCATTTATTTGGTGGCTAACTTACGAGAGCATGAATGTAAATATGGTGGCATACGTATGACGGTCGTGAACTAGCATGATCACTAAGTGATCCTGATCACCTACTTACGTCAATCATAACCCCACCGTGTTCTCTCTCGGTTCAAGTTCACGAGCAGAGACAGTCACGGTTACGCACACAGTTGGTTTATTTTATTAGAGTTTACTTCAAGTTTACTATAACCGGGTGTTAAACAAATTTCTAAGTTGCCACATAACTGCGGGCATGGCTTTCCGAAAATATTAAACCCTGCAGGGGTGCTCCAACTCATCCATCACAAACTAACCACACGCCGCGAGAATAACCTCGACCACGAATCTCGTGATCTTCCTAGGCAATTCCACTGGAAAACCGCAACCTCGAGATAGCCCGAAGAAAAACCAGAATTCCTCGCGCAAGACATTCGATAAAGGTAAAACAAGTCCAGCAAGACAGCCCGACGTGTCGACGAACCCGATAAGAGCCGCATATCTCGTTCTCAGGACACGACGGATGAGCGATGGTTACCACGCCAATCACCGAGTTGCCCCGGGCGGCGTTAATAAGCTGCTCTTGGTTGGACCAACACTCATGAGGAGCACTGGCCCGGGTTGTTGATTAATTATCCATGGGGTAGCTATGCCCTATGCAATTTTATTAAGTTGTTTAGCAAATGGAGTACCAATGTTGGGTCTTGCCAGACAAGTTTTAATCTAAAACGAATGGTCAAGGGGGTCCCCATAACAACCCCGAGCATGTTAGGACCGCAAAATATGGAATATAACACCGATACTCAGATCTAGTGCGGCAATAGCGGAACAAAACACCGAGCAAAAGGCCAAGCCTTCCACCGTTGCCAGATATATATGTGCATTAATTTAAATAACAATAGATAGAGTGATATAAACAAAATCCATGTTGACACATGGAAAGCTTGCACCTGCAACTAGCAACGCTATAAGATAAAGGCTGAGCAGCGGTAACATAGCCAATCAATGTTTGCTAGGTAGGGGAGGGGGATAGAGGCTTTCATGGCAATTTAGGAGGCTGACAGTTTAAGTGGTAGGCAACGTAACATAACAGTGAAAACGAGACATCTAGCAAGGCAAAAATAGTGTCGGGATCCGGGTATGATCATCTTGCCTGTTGGTTCTTTAGAGGGACAAAGAGTTGGGTCCTCGTAGTTGTACTCTCCGGGATCCTCGTACTCAGGCTCAACACTCGCGTCTACCCAAAGAGAACAGCACCAAATATACAAACAGCGAGGTGCAATGCACAAACAAGATGATGCATGGTCATATTAAGAAATATAGCATGGCAAGCCTATGCTAGTCATGTTTCACATGCATTTATTAAGTTGTTTAGTATTCTGGACAAAACCTCGATATTGCTTATTTGGACATGCATGATCATGGCAAATATGGATGCTTCATGCAAAAACAATGCAAATGCATATGTAGAACGTTGCAAACGGAGTAACGTAGCTCACGGTACGCTCACGGCAAGGTACGAACGTTAACGGAGGCAAAACACAACATGAGGCAATCTCTGGGCTATACCTTGGTGTTCCAAGGATGCCACTGGATATGAAATGAAAATCTAGTAAGAATAGAGCTAAAGATCAAGCAAAACAATGGAGTATAGCTCCCACAAGTCACAAAACAATCAAACACACAATCTGTCCACAAACAGCAACATGGCATCTTGTCACACACCTAGCCAGAGCTATAGCAGGTTTTAAATCAAAACCAAGGCATGTACAGAAACTATGCAGCATGCGTAACAAATCATCCATCTACACAAACTTGAAAGGAAGCATGGATCAATAGCAAATATGCACACAAGATGGCATGTTGAATCAGATTTTAGGGACTTTGTGAAAATTCCAGTTTTCTGGAATCTGAGTTAACCAGATGGCATATTGACAGCATTATTTATATATGCCAGAGGGCATTTCATGGCATGAAATTTAACAGGGTTATAGAGGGCAACATCTACAACAAAACACTAGCACTGAGCATGAGCTAGAACACAACATATCACTTGGTAGCATCCTCTAAACATGGCATAAAAATAACAACAGATTCTCAGCCTTAGACAAATTAGCAAGGGCAAAACTGGACACATGTTAACAGAATAGCAACTTGACAGCAGGTTTTAAATATGATGTAAGGGCTTAATGCTCAAGTTCTTAGTACAATTAGGTAGAGCATGAAGAGCTCAACAAAACATGTTAAGGCCCCAAACTCAAAGGAACAACACATCCATGGGAACCATCATCTAAGCATAGCAAGTAAATAATAGCATTCAACACTTAGCAAAATTTGAGACATGAAACCAGTGTTATTATCTTAGCATGTTAACAGCAAGAAACCCACTTATCCACAAGCTTATCATGCCAGACAAAAATACCAGGGCCTAGTACCCACAAAACACTAGCATATTCATGTTGACAAGTTTCACATATGTTGCATAGGTTAAAACATATGAAAAAGACAAAATGGCATGTTGGGACAAAAATGACATTTTGCAAACTTGATCAAAAGACAAAACAAATTGCACCACTGGATTCCTTGGGAAATTCTACCCCAAAATCATATATCACACTCATATATTTGCATTTGTAAAACTCTCAAAACCTAGCTCGAAAATCTGCACAAGCACTTATAAGTCAAAACTTACCCAAATTGGATTTTTCCCTAAATGGCAGTGATCTGAAATGGCAACATTCCAAAAACAGATAAAAACAAACAGGGAATAAAAAACAACAAAATAAAGAAAGGGAGGGGTCCCACTGGCAGTGAGCCAGGCCCCTCCCTGAGTATGACAGGGTGGCCCCACAGGGTCCACCTGTCACACACACACACACACACAGAGCAAACACACACACAGGGCACACACACGCATAGTGCCACCACCGAAAAATTAAAAAGGGCCGGGGGGGATCCAACCCCGGACCTCTCGGTCGACACGGCGAGCCGCTACCACTACGCTATCGAGGAGTGGCTCTACGCTACAAATGAAAACACCAAGGGGATTCCCCTCTGACCGGCGACAGAGACACGGTGGGACGAAATTCCCGGCGAGGCGACAGCAATCGAGGACAGCGGGCACGGGCGGAGGTTGCGAGCACGGAAGCGAACCCATTTCCGCACCGAACTCTAACTGAACGTGGCGGCAGCGAGGAGCTCGAGCACGAGCTTGCGCTCGGCTCGACAATGGCGACGACGGCGAATCGACGATAGGGACACGACTAAGCGGGCTACGCGCGAGATAGAGAGGTGGAAGGAGACGGCGATGCTCACCGCAGGGCTGCACGAGGACGCGGCGAAGGCGAAGACGACGAGCTGGCGCTGCCTGACGAAGCGCAACTCCACCCGCACGACGCGACGACGGGGAGGCGACGCGGGGACACTCCGGCCTCCCTAACGCCGGGAACGGGACGCGGACGGCACAGGCGAGCTCCAGGACATCTCGGAAGACGCGGAACCCGACGTCGGAGGCGATGAAGACGAGGACGAGCACCGGCGGCTCTCTGAACTTAACTGAACCTTCTGAACCTCTCTCCCTCTCGAGCTCACCGGAATAAAAAGAGGGGAGAAGGAGGCGGCGGAGGCTAGGAGGAGAAAGGGGGAAACCCTAGGGAGAAGAGCACGGACGCCGAGGGCTTCTTATAGGCCCGGGAGGCATGGCGCTCCTCGCCACCACGGCCATGGCGGGGCCCCTGCCCGCGCTCTCTCTGAGGGGGAGCTGGAAAGGGAGGGCGACGAGCGAACGCCTACGGGCGCTGACAGGTGGGGCCGCGCGGAACCAGGGTGGAAAGCGAGCGAGCGAGCGGGCTGCGGAGGCGCTAGCTGGGCTGCGTCTGCGGAAGACTTGCTGGGCTGCGGTTGCGGAGGCCCAGAGAACCTCCTCTCTCTCTCTCTGCAGAAATCAAAACCCCTCCCCATTTTTAAATAAGTCAGAGACAACAAAAATCATAGAGGTAGAGAGAGAAGTTTTTAAAGAAAAAGAAATACATTTTTGGGTTCACAAAAATGCATACTATTTAATAAAAATGAAAAAGGCATTTTTGGAGCAACAAAATAAAATCATATTTTAATAGAATGCAATCTGTTTTTGCAAGATTTGAAAATGAAAAAGCATAAAACATGGTTGAGAGCAGACTAACAAATCATAACAGAATATGTTAGAGGGGATCAACATTTTTTTACAGAATTTAATTAGCAAGCAAAAACATCGCATGTTGCATAAATTAGACATGAGAGAGGTGGTGATGGTTTAGAGGAAAGTGGAGGGGTTTTGAAAACCAGGATGCACACACATACCACACATCCACAACACCAACACTCGCATCACAACAATCACAAGCACAAGCATGGCAATAATTAATATGCACTTGGTATGATGAGCATGATGGCATGATGCATGAGATGACTATCATACATCAAATGACTAGAGGCAAGATGATACTCAAATCATATGATAGCATTCATAGAGGGTTCACACATGGAATATATTACAAATGGCAAAGGAATGCTCTTGGGCTGTTACAGCCGTGCCCGCGGTTATGTGGCAACTTGGAAATTTGTTTAACAACCGGTCATAGAAAACTTGAAGTAAACTCAAATAAAATACACCAACTATGTGCGTAACCGTGACTGTCTCTACTCATGAGTTTTGAACCGAGAGAGAACACGGTGAGGTTATGTTTGACCGTAAGTAGGTGTTCAGGATCACTTATTGATCATTACTAGTTCATGACTGATTATGCGTAGATCACCCCCGTCTTATTCTTGTACTCGTAAGTTAGCCACTCAAATAAAATGCTTAGTGCTTGTTGTAGCCTCACCACTTAACCTTAGCTCACCCATTAAGCTTTGCTAGTCTTGATACCCTTGGAAATGAGATTGCCGAGTCCCTGTGGCTCACAGTTTACTACAACAATAGTTGTAGGTATAGGTAATGCGATGCTTTGACATGAGAGCGATGCTTGTTTGATTTGGAGTTCTTCTTCTTCTTCTTCTTCATCATTGATCGTAGGATGGGTTCCAGGCCGGCTGCCTAGGATAGCAAGGATGGATGTGGCTTTTATCGTTTGATTTCGTCCGTAGTCGGACCCTGCTCTTCTGTATGGTGATTGAATGTATTGTTGTATTTGGTGATCATGATTTAGCTTCTGGCAAGTGTAAGCCAATTCAATATACTCATCTCCTCTTTACATGTACTTATAACGAGATGTGCTTCTATCCCTGTCGAGGCCCTCGAGCCAAAATAAGGATAGCATCGCATCTTGGGCGTTACACCACGCAACCCCCATCTTCAGCGCCTACACACAAAAGAGCAAACACTTGCACCTCACCCGGGCAAGAGGGTTGTCAAGCCCCTTGAACTCGTTGCTTGCAAGTAGATAAGTAGTGTAGTTTATAGTTGGATAAATATAAATTGCATAATAAATAAAAAGTAAACAATGGCAGCAGGAAAATAATAGAGTTTGTAAATATATAAGTGAGTAGACCTGGGGGCCATAGTTTTATCTAGTGGCATCTCTCTCGAAGTAGGCATACAGTGGGTGAACAAATTACTATTGGACAATTGATAGAAAAGCGCATAGTTATGCAATATTTATTCACGGCAATGATCATGTGTATATAGGCATCACGTCCATAAACAAATAGGCCGACTCCTGCCTGCACATACTACTATTACTCCACGTTGAGAGCGCTTCTATGCTTGCCTCTCTAAGTATTAAGTTCATGACAAACAGAGTAATGCTTGGAGAACGATGTCATGATGTTGACAAAGAGAATCCAATCAATATGAATTAACCCCACCGTTGTATCCTTAGTGGCAACAATACAAATATGTGTCTTGTCCCTTTCTGTCACTGGGATATAGAGCACCGCAAGATTGAACCCACTGCAACACACCCCTCTCACTGAAGATAGATCAATCTAGTTGGCCAAACCAAATCAACAGATCGGAGAGATTTACGAAGCTATAATAATCATGCAAATAAGAATCATAAAAGAATTCATAGAAGACTCAAATATTTTTCATGAATAATCTGAACATAAACCCACAATTCATCGGATCCCAACAAACACACCACACAAAGTGATTACATCGAATAGATCACCGCGAAGATGTGATGAACTTTGTATTGAAGTGGAGAGAGAGAGAGAGAGAGAGACAGAGTCATCTAGATACTAGCTATGGACCCATAGGTGTGTGGTGGACTACTCACACATCACCATGGGAGCAGCAAGGTTGATGAAGAGACCCTTCGTGATCGATCCCATCTTCTTAACACCATCTTCGGATAAACCTGCAAGCTTAAATAATCCACAAATTGTATCTATATATATCAAGTGCAAATCAAGATGAGTTGTTCCGTCTCCTGCATAAGGATTGGATATTAGTCTTTCTAACATATCCGAAGGAATCTCATAGTAAATATTTTCATAAAGTTCAGTAGGATGGGGAATGGCCTGTGCCACTTCCATTCGAGGTGAAGATACCCCGAACAACCCTCTCAAAGGATTCTCATCCATAGTAACAAGTAGTAGTAAATTTCAGCACGTACCGAAAATGTTTGCTACCAAAATCTACTTACCAAAGGCGCTTCACTCCCGGGCAACGACGCCAGAAAAGAGTCTTCAATCATAGTACTTTCGATAAGTAAGAGTGTCGAACCCAATGAGGAACAGAAGGAAATGACAAGAAGTTTTCAGCAAGGTATTCTCTGCAAGTGTTGTAAGTAACATTGATAGATAGTATTGTAGCAAGATAATTCGTAACAAGTAACAAGTAACAATAGTAGCAAGTGTGTAGCAAGATAGCCCAATCCTTTTTATAGCAAAGGACAGGCCTGTAACTTCTCTTATATAAAGCAAAGCGCTCTCTAGGACACATGGGAATTTTCATCTAGTCACGTTCATCATGTTGAGTTGATACGCGTTTCCTACTTTGATAATTTGATATGTGGGTGGACCGGTGCTTGGGTGCTATTCTTACTTGAACATGCAACCCACTTATGATTACCCCCTCTTGCAACCATCCACAAATATGAAAGAAAAATAATATAAATCTAACCATAGCATGAAACATGTGGATCCAAATCAGCCCCTTACAGAATAACACATATACTAGGGTTTAAGATTCTGTCACAATAGCAAATATGGTGAAGTGTCATGTAGTCGACGTTGACATGACACCACTAAAGGAAGCAACAACATAATTTCATCAAAATATTGAACGATTACCAACTTCACATGATTATTATAGCAAGACTTCCCCCATGTCGTCGAGAACAAAAGTAACTACTCACAAATCATCACCATGTTCAATATTGAAGGTGTAATGAATATGATAAAGGATCTGAACATATTATCTTCCATCAAATAAACCAATAAGCATCAACTATAAGATGTAATCAACACTACTAGTAACCCCCAGGTACTAATCTGAGGTTTTGATACAAAGATTGGGTACAAGAGATGAACTAGGTTTTAATATGAGATGGTGCTGGTGAAGACGTTGATGAAGATTGGCCCTCCCACAAAGGAGGGAGCATTGTTGATGACGATGTCTTCGATTTCCCCATCCTCGACGTAAGTTTCCCCGGTAGAATTGCTTTGCCGGAGAGCAAAAGTGCTCCTACCCAGGTTTCCGCCTCGAGAAGGCGGGGCTTTGTCCCGAAAGTATCCTCCATATTTTTTCTAGGTCAAAACCCTTCATATAGCAGAAGAGGGGCACGAGAGGCCGTATGTGGGCCTCCCAAGGCAATAGGGTGCACCCAGGGGGTGGTTGCGCCCTATTGCCTTGGAATCAAGAGGTGTCCCCCTCCTATGGTTATTACCTCCAATAATTCTTATATATTTCATAAAAAATCCTCCTGAATTTTTAGGTCATTTGGAGTCCAGAAATTTTCCACCCTTTTCCATGGACTTCAGTGTCCAATGAAGACACCATGCAAAGTTTCGAATGTTTTCAATATGGTTTGCATGCTTAGATCCTTTTACCCTTTTCAGTTGATGGAAATTCAATTAATACCGTGAAATAACAAACCAACTCAAAAAGATGCAACTTTTTAGCATGGTGCTTCAATAGTGTCTGTTACTCTCATGGAAATAGTTTTAAGTTGAAAATAATTCCAAAACATGAATTTTGTGTGCCATGCAGCTGTTTTCATTGGAAAGCCTTAGACTTGGTGGAAGAGAGTCCTGTTTGTACATGATGTGTAACGCCCAAGATGCGGTACTATCCTCATCCTAGCTCGAGGGCCTAGATAGGGATAGAAGCGCACCTCGTCGTCTCGTAAGAATAGAAATCGTCACAATACATGTAAAGAAGAGATGAGTATATGGAGTTCGCTTACACTCGCCACATGCTACAACATAAATATCTAAATACATCAATGCATCACAATCATCATACAAAAGAGGAGGATCCGACTACATATGAAATCAAATGAAAAAGAAGACGACGTCCATCCTTGCTAATGTCAGGTTGCCAACCTGGAACCCATCCATGATTGTTGAAGAAGATGAAGAACTCTAAATCAAACAAGCATCACTCTCTCATCAAGCATCGCATTACATGTACCTGCAACTGTTGTTGTAGTAATCTGTGAGCCACGAGGACTCAACAATCTCACGTCCAAGGGTATCAAGACTAGAAAAGTTTAATGGGCGAGGTATGGTTAAGTGGTGAGGCTGTAGGAAGCACTGAGCATTTGATATCTGGATGACTTATGAGTACAAGAATAAGAAGAGTGATCTACACATAAACGGACGTTAACTAGAAATGATCAAGAAGTGATCCTGAACACCTACTTACAAGTCAAACATAACCCCACCATGTTCCCTTCTTGGTTCAAACCTCACAAGAAGAGACGGTCACGGTTATGCACACGGTTGGTGTGTTTTAATTGAGTTTACTTCAAGTTTGCTTTAGCCGGGTGTTAAATAATTTCCAAGTTGCCACATAACCACAGGAACGGCTCTCAGAAAGCTTTAACCCTGCAGTGGTGCTGCAACTCATCCATCACAATCTAACCACAAGCTGTGGTGGAAAACCTCAACCTCGAGATAGCCCAAAGTATCCTCGGACTCCCGGTGCACAAGACATTCGAGAAAGGTAACACAAATCCAGCAAAACCACCCAACGTGTCGACGAACCCGATAGGAGTCGCGTATCGTGTTCTCCAGACACGATCGGATGAGCTAGTGTATAGTGTCCTGATAGAAATCACCTGTGTTGTCCCGGGTTGGCCCCGCACAGTGCTCTGTTTAGGACCAACACCATCAGCACTGGCCCTCCCTGTATTATGTTGAATTAATCCACGGGTAGCGCTAACTCCCTATGCGTTAATAAATGCGTTCAGTATTATTACGTTGAGCAAATATAGTACCAAAACGAATAATCAAGGGGATCCCCATAACAAGCCAAAGCATGTTAGGAGTTCTCAATATGGAACATAGCATCGGTAAAAGGAACTAGGGCGGCAAGAGTGGAACAAAACACCAGGCAAAACGCCAAGCCTTCCACCCTTTACCAAGTGTATATATGCATTTAATTAAATAGCAAGAATAATGTGATATCCCAAGATATCTATGTTATCAATCCACCTGCACCTGCAACTAGCAGCGCTATAAGAGGGGCTGAGCAAGCAGTAACTTAGCCAAACAACGGTTTGCTAGGATGTGGAGGGTTAGAGGCTTATCATGGCATTTTGGGTGGCTTGACAAATAAGTGGTAGGTAGCGAGACATAGTGATAGAAACAAGACAACTAGCATAGCAAGAATAGTAGTGGTATCCAGGGAAATGATCATCTTTCCTGATATCCCGCATGAAAGAAGAACAAATCCGTGAAGTAGACGAACGGGCATAGTCGAACGAATCCTCACACTTCCTTATCGGTTTTGGAACTCTATCGAGAAGAAGCAATCCGGAAACAAACAAATTACACGGTAAACACCACAACATATTCATGACATGATGCACAAACAAGGATGATGCATGTTCATTCAAATATGCATGACATGGCAAGCACAACAATCAACTTCTACATATTAAGTGAAGCTTATTATGAAGTGAGTTGCATATTGACAAACTCCACGTTTGAATTACATAGTGCACTCTTGATTAGGTACCCAACAAGTTTAAATGTTGTTGACATGGCAAGAGGTGAAGCATAAAATAACTAGACATTTAGGCAAGTTTAAATGAGGACGGAAACAACATATAGTATTTCCTAATCGACCCCTAATACGTCTCCAACGTGTCTACTTTTCCAAACACTTTTGCTCTGGTTTTGACCTCTAATTTGCATGATTTGAATGGAACTAACCCGGACTGACGTTGTTTTCAGCAGAACTACCTTGGTGTTATTTTTGTGCAGAAATAAAGTTCTCGGAATTGGACAAAACTTTTTGTGCATTTTTTCTGGGAATTATAATGAATTATGGAGTGAACACCTGCCGGAGATAATACCAGCCTCACCGATTCATTGATAATACCAGCCTCACCGATTTCCTCGCAGATAAGTGTGTCCAACACTATGACCTTACCCGTATATTCACGCAAGGATTTCATTATCAATCGCATGCTTCTAGAGTGTTACTTAAATTTTATGATAAATGCTTTAGCATGACTCTAGAAGATTTCTCTGTTGCTTGCAAACTTGCAATTTGGGGCTCGACCGAGAAACCTTCAAAAACTGATTATAATATGTTTCTCGAGAGTCTATGCGTTGGAGAAGATAGGGGAGTAACACAGGCAAGAATTAAAAGCATACGGTTTCCTCCTTTTCGTTACTTTGCACTGTTTAATGGGAAATGCGTAGTAGGGAAACAAGACTGTAGTGCCTTATGTGTCCCTGATTTAAGCCTTATTCATACTGATGTAACTGGTGAACAACACTATAACCTTGGTGCAATTGTTGCCCGAAGGTTGAATTCTAATTCTAGCAATGGTGATTTGTATGGAGGAATTTATGCCTCCCGCGTAGCTGCAAAACTGAGAGCGTCGCCTCATCCCAATGACCCTATCTTGCCTGACATATATTTAGATTTCGAAGCTATGCGTTCTCATGAGTATATTGTAAACCATGCTACGGGTTATGAATATAATTTAATATTTGGGAAATATACGCATGTGTCTGTCACTTTACCTGCACCTGCCCTCTTTGATTTTCAGGCTCGACGACGTTACTATGTTCTTGAGGAAGAGGTGGGAATAAAAGCTGAAGTACCAGAGGAGACAGCCAGGAACGCCTCCACAAGCTATCATTTTAACCATTTTCCAGACTTCCAGTGGTGATCACCAAGTTAGGAAAACGCCTAAGCTTGGGGGAGTACGTATTTCCCACCGACATTACATTCATGTTCACACACTTCATATAAATTGTCGGTGTTCATCCTCTTTCATTGTATATCCATATTAGTTTTATTTTCCCCCTTTCTTCTTGTGTGTTTGAAAAACTTTAGAAAACCCAAAAATATTTCTCGCGTCTTTTTAGTTTTCTTTCCTCGTTTAATTATCCTTGGTACTAAAAAGAAAACCCAAATTGGGAGCTTTCCCTTGTAAATAATTTTTCTCGTTCTTGTTTTCACTTAGTTTATTTGCTTTCTTGAGAAAAACAAAAACTCCAAAAAATATGTCAGTGTGTTTCTTTGAATTTCTTTTCTTTTTGTTGAGTCTTTGAAAGAAGAAGACCACGATGAAAATGTTGAGTGGCTCTTATATGCTTTATTGTTGATCTAACAGAGAGCCAATATTACCTTGTCTTCTACTTTGTCAAAAACTGCCTTATAGATTCTAGCTTAGTCCACGGTATTCTTGCACTATTATTATTATTATCACATCATTCGGTCATGCAAGTGAAAGGCAATAATGACGATATTTGACAAAGTGATCGTGGAAAAGGAAGCTAGTATGAACTCTTCTTGTTTTCCGTTTTTGTAAATATGTTTAGCTCATTCGATCTTGATTCAGTATATTATGAGTGAAAATGTTTATGATGACAATTAGAGATTATAGCCTCTCATGCCATGCTTAAATAGCTAGTAGTGAATAATGATTTATCTTATAGGTCAACATGCATTAAAATGGTTATGATGTGGTATGGTAGTATGGTATTTCCCTCTGAGAAATTCTAGCGGCTTAACTTGGCCCATGTGCATACATGTAGTTGATTCAAAACCAATGCAGCCTTCATGACATTTAAATTCAGAGTGTTCATATCCTACTCATGCTATGTCCAATGTTAATTATTCGCAATGCATAGCAATGACCGTTTTCGCTATCTGTTCGGTGCCCAACCTATTGCTAGCCTTCACCTGTACCAAGCAGGAATGCTGCTTGTGCATCCAAAACCTTTAAATCAAGTTATTCTACATGAGTCCACCATACCTACCTATATGCGGTATTACCCTGCCATTCCAAGTAAATTTGTATGTGCCATCTCTAAACATTCAATTAAACATCTATGTTGTGCACTCGTCCCGCTCATGGAGTGATGAGGCGGTCAATATTTTCCATGCTAAGTGAGTTATTCTCAAGACGGTCATTTATTCACCGTCATTGCACGAGAGAGGCTGGTAAAAAGGATGCCCAGTCCTGCAAAACAAAATTAATTAAACAAAACTCCTTGGGACAGTTGATATGTTGGCAGACATCCATGGATTCGGTCAGCCATGGTTTGTGTATGGATGGTGGATAGGAGTAAACTTTACTATTCTGTTTGGGAACCGCCAATAATGAGTTTAGCATGGAAGGTATTGAAAACCTTTGTGGTAACGTTGACAAAGTGCACCACCCCAAAAACTATATTCCAATCCTGTTTTTAAACTTGAGCTATGGCACCTCTCCAAATCAAGGCTTCCCTCTGCGAAGGGCCTATCTATTCATTTTTATGTTGAGTCATCACCCTCTTACTAAAAGCACCAGACCGGAGAGCATTATTTCCATTCATATGCATTTAGTCTAGTTAATGTTGAATACGAGCATGACTGGATCTTTTCTATTCTAAATTATAATGTTTAGTCGCTGCTTGAACCTTAGAGGTGATCTGCACTTATGTTTTGCGGTCTCAGAAAGGGCTAGCGAAATACCATGTCACCATATTATATCATGATTGTTTTGATAGATTGTTGGCATGTGAGATATCTTATTATTACTTGTTAGTTGGTTATGTATTGCCACTAGTTGATATGATGTTTAATTATGCTGAAAACTTGAGCACTAGCTAAGCATGTGTATAACGACAAGAACAAAGGAGTTTGTAAAAGTTTTCTTTATCACTTTTAGTTTGTCAACTGAATTGCTTGAGGACAAGCAATGCGTTAAGCTTGGGGGAGTTGATACGTCTCCAACGTATCTACTTTTCCAAACACTTTTGCTCTCGTTTTGACCTGTAATTTGTATTATTTGAATGGAACTAACCCGGACTGACATTGTTTACAAAAGAACTACCTTGGTGTTATTTTTGTGCAGAAATAAAATTTCTCGGAATTGGACAAAACTTTTTGTGGATTTTTTCTGGGAATTATAATGAATTATGGAGTGAAGACCTACCGGAGGGAGGCCACCTGTGTGGCACAAGCCAACAGGGCGCGACCCCCTAGGCCGCGCCCTGATTGCTTGTGGGGCCCACGTGGCTCCTCCGACCCTAATTCCAGTCCTATAAAATCACATCTTCGGAGAAAAAAATCAGAGAGAAGTTTTCATCGCGTTTCACGAGACGGAGTCGCCGCCACCTCCTGTTCTTCCTCAGGAGGGCTGATCTGGAGTCCGTTTGGGGTTCCGGAGAGGGGAAATCGTCGCCATCGTCATCACCAACCCTTCTCCATCAACACCACCATGATGCTCACCACCGGGAGTGAGTAATTCCATTGTAGGCTTGCTGGACGGTGGTGAGATTGGATGAGATTGATCATGTAATCGAGTTAAGTTTGATAGGGCTTGATCCCTAGTATCCACTATGTTCTGAGATTGATGTTGCTATGACTTTGCTATGCTTAATGCATGTCACTAGGGCCAGAATGCCGTGATTTCAGATCTGAACCTATTATGTTTTCATGAATATAAGAGTGATTTGGATCCTATCTGCAAGTTGTATGCACCTATTACGTGTCTTGATCCACATACCCCAGGGTGACAATAATTTGGATTCTTTCCGGTGATTGCCGTAGTTTGAGGAGTTCATGTATTCACCATGTTTTAATGCTTTGTTCCGGTTCTCTATTAAAAGGGGGACTTAATATCCCTTAGTTTCGAATAGGACCCCGCTGCCACGGGAGGGTAGGACAAAAGATTTCATGCAAGTTCTTATTGCAAGGACGTATGACTATATACGAAATACATGCCTACATTATATTGATGAATTGGAGCTAGTTCTGTGTCGCCCTAGTGTGTAATTGTTACATGATTGATGTCATCTAAATCATAATCCACCACCTATCCACGTGCCTACGCTTTACTTATACTGAATCTTGCTAAGTTACTATTGCTACAGCTACTGTCACAACTGCTACAAAATTGCTGCTATCACTACTACTGTTACTTTTGCTACTACTATTTGTCATGCTACTAAATCTTTGCTGCAGCGAAATATCCTAGGTACGGTTGAATTGACAACTCAACTATCAACGCCAATAAATATTCTTTGGCTCCCCTTGTGTCGCATCAATAAATTAGGGTGAAATACTACCCGTGAAGGCTGTCGCGATCCCCTATACTTGTGGGTTATGAACCCCATATGCAAATTTTGAAATTGGTCCAGATCTGAACTAACCATGTTTTATATTTAATAAACATGAAAACAAAATGCACCATGTGATTCTAGTCGTCATTCTAGGCGATTTACATGTATAGGTCATTTAAAACGGAGCTACGGCCTAAATGATATGATACACACAAGATAAATATGTCATGAATGCAAAATGCATGCAAACAACAACCACAAACATTTTAAAACATGGATGCAACACGATAGTATTAAATTACATGAAATTATAGTCAAGATTCATGTATAACATGTTCAAAACAGAGCAACGGTTCAACAATAACACGCAACACAAGGTTTTGATAAAATCTGTTCAAAACAGCAACTTAGCATTTTGCACACCTCAAAACCACAAGCTATAGGAATCTAAAATGCACAAACTAAGCATGGGGCAGTAGCATGTAACATACACTTCATTTTATGAAAAGGAATCATACTCAAAACATTCATGGATCACCTGATAGGAAGCTCACAACACGGCTATAAAACATGGCATTTAGGGACTTACAGAAAATACCAGTTTTTCACAAACAATGTTAACCCGAAGGCATATTGACAACAAGAAAAATTCATGCTACGGGGCTTATCGAGGCATGAAAATCTACATCATGGTAGTGGGAATGATGCACTACAAATACTCGACAGGAGCATCATCAAAATATGCACATAAACATGGCTAGCATCAACACAACATGGCAATCTGAAATAAGCAGTTTCTCAGAGTTAGTGACAATTAGAGTAGACATGAGCAATGATTTTTAACAGATTGACATGTTTTACAGCAGAACTATCTATGATGATAATCCTATATATAAAAACTAATGGCACAAAATGATATTACATAACATGCTTTACAAAACATTCCATGGGGCAACACCAAAGGAGGTCTAGATTAATGGCAATTCACATGGCAAAACAGCAGCAAAATATAACAGTTTCAGACTTAAAATTATTTTAGCATCTCAAAACAACAACATTTTTATAGCATGTTCACATGATAAAAACTATAGCTCAGCATGAATTTCATGGCATGGCAAACATACTACCAACAAGTAGACATTGCATACTTCAAATTACTTTATTGGCACAACTTGAACGGAGGCATGGATTTGATGCAATCATCCACACAAGTTTGATTAAATTAACAATTTTGCAGATTACGACGGGATGCACTTTTGCAACCCAGATTACATCAAGCAAATGAATCCTAATGCACATGCAAATACAACCATTGTGTAGAGCATATTGATTAGATGAATTTTGATATGTAACCCATTTTATTTGGATACACGATTGCAAAGTTACAAGCATCACAAAATGCTATCATGCTGATAAATGAACAGTTTTCAAAAGACATAGCAAAATTTGGACCTCATAGAAACGGGACGAGATGGACATGGGACGGAGTGGATCCAGCGTTTGGTTAGGGGATCCCGTGGATCCGGTACGGGGTTGGACGAGGCTGTCCGGCGCGTGCTTGAGGACGACCATGGCCGGAGCTTGGCGGCGCCGGCGAGCGTGCTGGAGGAAGGAGAGGTGCAGGGTCGAGGCAGATCCGAGGCGGGGAAGATCCTTACGGCGGGATCCGCCAGCGGGAGGCGGCAGGGTACACCGTTCCTTGCCGGATAGGAGAGGAGGCGACCGGCGAGCTCGGAAGGCGCGGGGATGACGGGTGGCAGGTGCGCAGCGGTGGCGGCTCGGTCGGGCGCGACGACGCGATGCGGCGGCGAGGGGCGCGACGGTGGTGGCGCGGATTGTGGCCAGCAGGGATGAGCCGATGTCAGAGGCGGACGGATCCAGGCGAGGCTCGCTGGATCTGGCCAGGGCGGCGGCAGGCGGCGTGGCCAGGAGCTCGGGCCGACCTGGGAGGCGGCCATGGCGGCGCTGTGTCCTGGCGGCGACGGCAACCGGCGGCGGGGCGGCGATGTGGTCGGCGGCGGCGCAGGGCACCGGCTGAGCTCCGGCGAGGGGAGGCTCCAGCGGCGCGTCTCGGCGGGGTGCTCGGGCCCTGGCGGCGGAGCGAACGGTCTGGGTGGGCCCGGGTTGGCCGCGGCGGCGCGGGGACATGCAGGGCGACGTAGCGGGCGCTGCTTGGCTATGGGCGGCGACGTGGTGGTGCCAATTGCGAAGGTGGAGTGGTCCGGCACATAAATTGAGGTGGGAGCAGCGGCCGTACGTTAGGGGTGGCTATGTTGCCCAAATTGGACTAGGGGGTGTCCATTTATAGCAGTTTTAGCTAGGGTTTGCGGTTTGGGGGCGTTTATTGACCCTCCGATCGCGATCAGACGGTTTGGTCAGAGGGGCTGGTTAGGTTGGCTAGTGGGCTATGTAGGAGGCTTTTGGGATGAGATGAGAAAGAGACTTTGCGGCCCAGCACATGCCTTAGAAAACCGAAAACGTCTGCTAATTTAACAGATGATGGTGCCGCTATAGTTGTCCATTGGTGTATAAACAACCTGTGAATGGGTCGAAATTTGGCAGGCAGTCTACCTACAACCAAATAAGACCACCCGCCAACTTTGACCCATTCCGAGAATGTTTTATACACACTTTTCAAAACAATATTTTTACGATGCCACGGGCGTGTGCGTGTGTGGTTGGTCTTGAAACATTCAATGATGAGAACGGCAAGAACCGGCAACTACGAACGGATGCAAGTTTTTAAAAATTACGGCAACAGAGTGCCGATGCTATGTAGATGGTGCAATTGATGGGATGACGAATGCGACAACGAAATGGAACACACGATGAAACTCGAAATAACTGGAAGGCATCTGGTGCGTCGGTCTCGGACTGTGACATGGAGTGTCGATGCAGTGTGAATGATGCAATGACGAATGCGACAACCAAGTGGAACACACGTCGAAACTTGAAATGAATGGAAGGCATCTGGCACGTCAGCCTCAGGCTGCTACAACTCTCACCCACTAACAAGAGATCTCGACCCGAGATCTTAGAATGAGAAGAGGAAGAGGAAGAAGAAAGTAGGAGGTAAAACATAGTTGCTTCTTTGACAAACGAGTGAAACCAACAAAACTTGAAAGCTGCAAAGAGATAGAGAATGTCCAAGAAACAAGCAAAAATTCAAAACCATGCCGGTTGAAACGAGATAGAAAAGGAATGAGAGGAAGAATTTTGGCAACACTCCGGTAGAAATGAGAGGCAAAACTTGATAAGGTGGAAAGAACTTGAAAAGAGGACACAACACTCCGGTTAAACGGATAAGTAAAGAAAGAACATGATCTTGAAAAAAAGATGATGATTCAAAGAGACCAACATCACAACATCTCCGGAACAAAAGAATAGATGATAGATCGTTGGAGAGAAGAGAACAGAGAAGAAAATGACAACTTCTACCACAATAGAATTTCAAAAGCATCGTAATAAAGAAGGATTGAACGGAGTTGTTGTAAGATCAACAACGATGAATAAGCTTGTTGTGGGCTTATGGAAGAACATCTGAAAATTATGAGGTGACACCCGAAAACTAATGGAAACAATGATTGCTTGGGAGCAACAAATGATGTGAAATTTCTGTCACCAAGAGGATACATTGAAAACTTGGATCATTGATAAGCACCATGATAGCAACAATCCTTAGGAAATGTTTTAGGTGACATCTAATCCAAGATATCTTCAAGGAACAAATGATGGGTTTAAATATCTCATACTTGAAAAATTCTATTCGAGACTCCTCATGAATCAAGATTGCTATAACAACATCTCAAAAGCTAAGGGAGAATGAATTGCACATTGAAATGAAAGACAACTATTATTTGAGCTCGTCCCAAACAAAACCTGAAGAACTCTTTGAGAGAGAACAAAATCCTTGACCAACCAGCATGAAGAACCATCGTAAATAATTCCGAACGATAGGATAATAGAAAATAATTGAAGGTTGCAAAATGAACAAGATTGAAGCCTTGCAAAGATTGAGATGAAGCTTCTTGACGAGATTCTTGAGAAAACTTGGAATACCAGAATACAAAAGATAAAACACTTAGAATCAAGAATTTGGTATTATGAACAACTTCGGAAGAAGGATTTAAATAACATGGATGAAAGAAGAATAAGAATTATGTCATGCTTATCCTTCATCAAGTTAAATTGATGACAAGCTACGGATTTAGCATACCACTTATTTTTCTTGAAAGATTGGAGAGAGAGATAGAGCAATCTTGGAGAAGTGTTTGATGAAACACCGGTTAGAATTCACAAACGAATGAGGATACTATGAATGAATGGGAATACATGAGAACATAGAGGTAGAACCACCGGTATGAATTGAGAACGAATGATGCAAATATCAAACGAACGAGGAGACATCAATTAAGAATAATTTGAGAATGAAATCTGAAAGCTGAGAACGAAGAATTCTTCTGAATTCATGGCCTTCGGAGGATCGAGAAATGAAAACAACTTTGAAATACTCCGGATAGATATGGAAGGAATTTCTCACGATCAAAAACAATTTGAAAGAATAACACAAAGTTGAAATGACAAATCTTCAAAAGAACGGATGGAGATTTAAGAAAAAAACTCTTCTTTGATGTCCAACCGCAGAGAATGATGGCGAGAAACACGACCAATATTGTTGAGACACTCATGAACAATGAATAAAGAAAGGTTGAACCAACGATGAAAATGATTCAAAAATGATCTTGGATGAGGAATATGACTCATGGAATTCATTCTTACGTCACATTTAAAAGAACTTGAGGAGATCTCCCAAAAAGATTAGAAGAGCCAGGTAAGATCTTGGGAAAAACCTATGGGTTATGGGCCCACTAAAAGGAAACACCGTTTAGTGGATTGTTTAGAAAGGGAGATTGCATCGGTAAAAATTAAAAACTTGATGAGGTGAGACCCTCGAAATAATTTGAAAGGATTTTGAATGAAAACATGAATCTTCTGGCCACTTCAAATAGAATAGAGAGAGGTGAATAAACAAGAGATGCTTGACTAAGAATTTCTTGCACCGGAAAACATTGAACGAATGAAAAAGGCTATGATGAACACCGAGAGGTTGAATCAAATCCAACAGGGAAGAAAAAAAGAACGAAGAATGATGAGCTTGTCACTTAAGGATCTTCACAATGAAAAACCGGATACAATACAGACGAAAAGATAGTGGAAGCATCAATGAACATAAAGGCACTTGGATGATAATTTAATCGTTGAAGAAAAAGGGTCGGAGGGTGGGGTAACACAAAGACAACTTGGGACAGATAAGACGAACTCCGGAAATAAGAGGATTGATCTTGCAAATATTGGAAAGGATTGAATTATCTTGAAGTGAAGCACTCCGTATAGAAAAGAATTGACATGACAATTTGATTGAGCAAAAGGATTAGCACTCCTATAGGAATACGAGAACACCACTTAGGCAAGATATGAAATCAACACTTGACATCGAAGCGACTCGAATTACCATACTCCAACAAAAAAAGGATGAGGCTTGCAGATTAAGCCAGAAAGAAATACATAACCCATTAAACAGTTGTTGGAAGGATAATCCTAGGTAACTACTTGAATTCCCACCTGAGAACTCCCGAAATTATTCGGTTATGCAATCTGGTCCAACGGATACAAGGAGTAAAACCTCACACAACTCATAACATGATACTATGCTCCAAATGTATCACATCCGTTAACACATAACCACAGATCTCGGAAACTCATCTACCTCAGACCATCGTAATCACAACGATACTAATTATGGCAGTACATCGGGATGCTCTCCCCAGTACTGGGTGACGCCAAACTCCTCTCGCCACAAAAATTATTGAAGCCATTTTGCACATCCTCATCCTGAGATACTAAAGAAATTGAACGATAGCAATGTGTCTAGAATGAGCTCTACTCCCCGGGACTTCACCCAAGTGTCGGGAGGCACCAACAATAGAATTTTGTCACACCAACATCATAGAGGTTCCAAAATACTCTCGTGATCCTAAACAAATATTTGAGACAGAAGAGGGGTAGAATTAAAATTCCTACATTACGATTCCTCACCAGAGCGACGACGGGAAGAGGAGTAAAAAAATTCCCACTCTCCGATATATAACTAGACTAAAAACAGTTTTTTTACTAGACTTGACATGGCCAAGTTCGATCAATCAAGGGGGCTCCTAGGTCGGTACTGCTCCGATACCAACTTGTAACGCCCAAGATGGAATACTATCCGCATCCTGGCTCGAGGGCCTCGATAGGAATAGAAGCGCTTCTCGTTGTTTCGCAAGAATGGAAATCATCACAATACATGTAAAGAAGAGATGAGTATATGGAGTTGGCTTACACTCGCCACATGCTAAATCATAAATACCTCAATACAAAAATTCATCACAATCATCATACAGAAGAGCATAATCTGACAACGGATGAAATCAAATGAAAAAGAAGATGGCATCCATCCTTGCTAATCCTAGACTGCTAACCTGGAGCCCGTCCTATGATCGTTGAAGAAGAAGAAGAAGAACTCCAAATCAAACAAGCATTGCTCTCACTGCAAGCATCGCATTACCTGTACCTGCAACTGTTGAGTAGTAATCTGCGAGACACAGGGAGTTAGCAATCTCATTTCCAAGGGTATCAAGACTAGCAAAGCTTAATGGGTGAGGTATGGTTAAGTGTTGAGGCTGCAGCAAGTACTAAGCATTTGATATCTGGCTAACTTACGATTTCAAGAATAAGAAGAGTGATCTATGCATAAATGGGCATGAACTAGAAATGATCAAGAAGTGATCTTGAACACCTACTTACGAGTGAAACATAACTCCACCATGTTCCCTTCTTGGTTCAAACCTCACAAGAAGAGACAGTCACATTTCCGCACATGGTTGGTGTGTTTTAATTGAGTTTACTTCAAGTTTGCTATAACCGGGTGTTAAACAATTTCCTAGTTGCCACATAACCGCGGGCACGGCTCTCAGAAAGATCTAACCCTACAGGGGTTCTCCAACTTATCCATCACAAACTAACCACAAGCTGCGTTGGAAAACGTCAACCTCGAGTATCCCAAAGTATCCCTGGAGTCCCGGTGCACAAGACATTCGAGAAAGGTAAAACAAATCCAGCACGATCGGATGAGCTAGTGTAGAGTGTCCTGATAGAAATCACCCGAGTTGCCCCGGGTTGGCCCCGCACAGTGCTCTGTTAAGGACCAGCACCATCAGCACCGGCACTCCATGTATTATGTTGAATTAATCCGCGGGTAGCGCTAACTCCCTATGCGTTAATAAAGGTGTTCAATATTATTATGTTGAGTACATATAATAGAAATTTTGGGCCTTGCCGAAAGAATTTTATCCCAAAACGAATAATCAAGGGGGTCACTATAACAACCCCAAGCATGTTAGGAGTGCTCAATATGGAACATAACACCGGTAAATGGAACTAGGACGGCAAGAGTGGAATAAGACACCAGGCAAAACGCTGAGCCTTCCACCCTTTACCAAGCGTATAGATGCATTAATTAAATAGCAAGAATAATGTGATATCCCAATATATCCATGTCATTACATGTATCCACCTGCACCTGCAACTAGTAACGCTATAAGAGGGGCTGAGCAAGTAGTAACTTAGCCAAACAACGGTTTGCTTGGATGTTAAGGTTTATTGGCTTATCAGGAAATTTTGGGATGCTTGACAAACAAGTGGTAGGTAGCGAGACATAGCGACAGAAACAAGAAAACTAGCATAGCAATGATAGTAGTGGGTATCCAGGGAAATGATCATCTTGCCTGAGATCCCGCATGGAAGAAGAACGAATCCATGAAGTAGACGAACGAGCATAGTCGAACGAATCCTCACACTCCGAATCAGTTCCGGAACTCTATCAAGAAGAAGCAATCCGTAAACAAACAAATGACACGGTAAACCCCACAACATATTTATGACATGATACACAAACAAGGATAATGCATGTCAAGTTTCAATATGCAAGACATGGCAATGCGCAACAAACAAATACTACACGCTAAGTGAAGTTCAATATGCAACGAGTTGCATATTGACAAAACTCCACATTCGAATAATTTAGTTCACTCTCGTTTATTTACACGGCAAGTTTAAATGTTTTTACACATGGCAAAAGGAGAAGCATGAATAAAGTAGACTATCTAGGCATTTTAAATGAGGCCGGAAACAACATATAGCATTTCCGAAACGACCCCATATGCAAGTTATGAATTCGGTCCAGATCTGTACTAAACATATTTTAAATTTATTAAACAGGAAAATAAAGTGCACCATCTTATTCTACACATTTTCCTAATCAAGTTACATATATAGTTCATTAAAATCGGAGCTACGGTTAATTAGTTATGGAATAAAGCGCTTTAACATGGCATTAATGCAAATTAAATGCAAACATCAAGTTAAACATTTTATCATGGAGGAAAGTTGGATATTGTGAAACTACATTAAATTCTAATCATTTTAATCCGATGCACGGTTGTGAAGTTCTTAAATGCATGAACTTGAGGGTTTTTCTGTAAAACTGCAATTCCCTCAGAAATTGTTAAATTCGCGAGGACAGGAAAAAAAACCAGAACGGGCTGAATCTACTACGGGCTGAAACAGACAGGGTGCACAATAGCAAAGCAATGCCCATGGCGTCGGGTAGAGCTGGACGCTCACCTAGGGTCCGTGGGCCAACTGGACCTCGCGAAGCAGGACAACGGTGATCCGTCCATGCGTTTGGTTGGACCGCTGATGCGGTTCGTGAACGGGGTGGTGTAGGCGTGTGGGGCGGAACGAAGTGGAGTGGGATGGCGCGGAGCAGGTGCTTGTTTGGATGGAGGGTCGATGCCGTTCATGGACAAAGCGGTCCTGGTCGCTGGGATCTGGATCTCGTGCTCGCTGTCAGTCATGGCGGCATGACGATGGCGCTCGAGGCGGGTTTTAGCGCAGGGAGATGGGAGGAGTCCGTGACGGGAGCTGGGGGCCGGATCCGGCCGGTTTCTGCCGGCGATCGTGCAGGAGATTGGCGGGGTGGCTCCCATGGCAAGCTGCAGCATGAGGCCTTGTGGGTTAGGGAAAAGAGAAGAGAAGAAAGGAGGAAGAAGCTAGGTCGGGTAGTGAGGCGGTGACCTGCGGTAGGGCTGGCGACCGCACGAAGAGACGGCTTTGTGCTCCGGCAGCCAGCGAGGTGGAGGCGAAGGCACGAGGTCAGTCGGCAGGCCAGAAGCATGATAAATTGGGAGGAGGTCCTCTCCTCCCAGATCGGGGTGAGGCACAGTGGTGGCGACGTACATGCCCTGATGGGCTCGCACAGGTACATGCAGGCCGCAGTGGCTAGGGGTGGTTCACGTGATGTGGTGGGGCACGGTTGGAGGGATCCGTAGCTCAAGCGGCGGCGCGCCCGCTGTAAAATCGCAGAGTGGTGGCAGAGTAGAGAGCATGCGCGGGATTTGAGAGCGAGGTGGCGGCCGCTAGAGGTATGTGGAGGATTAGGGTCTAGGTTTTCTCAAAATGGACGGGGTAGGCTTCTTTTTATAGGTAGGAAGTGCTAGGAGGGGGATTTGGGGTGTTTTCGGGCCCTTCAATCGGCATCAGACGCCTCCAGTCTCGGGGTAGCCTAGGTGGGCTGGTGGGCTGTGATAGAGGGGTTGGGCTGAGATGAGAGGGAAGTGTGCGGCCTGCAACAGAGTTTTATAAACCGAAACATCTGCGATTTAAACCGGCTATAGTGCTGCTATATGTCTATCCATTGGGCTATCAAACGGACTCTGATTGAGATGAAATTTGGTAGGTGGTCTACCTACATTATAATAAGACCGCATGCCAACTTTCAACCCATTCCAAGAATGTCTTATACTCACTTTTTAAAACAATATTTTAATGATGCCGCGGGCGCGTGCGTTAATGTTTGCTCTCGAAACAATCATCGACGAGAACGGGGAGAACCGGCAACAATGAACGGATGCAAGTTTTGATAAATGACGGCAATGGAGTGCCGATGCAGTGCGAATGATGCAAATGATGCGATGATGAATGCGATGACCAAATAGAAGACATGGCGAAACTAGAAATAAATGCAAGGCATCTGGAGCGTCGATCTTGGGCTGTTACTACTCTCCTCCACTAATAAGAGATCTCGACCCGAGATCTTAGAATGAGAAGAGGAAGAGAAAGTGGAAAGGAGGAGGTAAAACTTAGTTGCTTCTTTGACAAACGAGTGAAACCAACAAAACTTGAAGGTTGCAAACAGATGGACAATGTCATGAGAAAGAAAGCAAAAATTCGAATCCACTCCGGTTGAAACGAGATAGAAAAGGAATCAGAAGAATAATTTTGGCAACACTCTGGTAGAAAAAAGAGGAAAAACTTGATAAGATGGAAATAAATTGAAAAGAGGACACAACACTCTGATTAAATGGATTAGCAAGGACGGAACATGATCTTGAAAAAAAAGATGATGATTCGAAGAGAGCAACATCACCGCGTCTCCGAACTGAAGAGTAGATGCTAGATCGTTGGAGAGAAGAGAACGAAGAAGAAACTGAGAACTTCTACCACAATAGAATTCGAGCATCCTTACAAAGAAGGATTGAACGAAGTTGTTGTAAGATCAACAACGAATGAATAAGCTTGTTGTGGATTTATGGAAAAACATCTCAAAATTATGAGATGACAACCGTCCACTAACGGAGACAATGATTGCTTGGGAGCAACAAAAGAAGTGAAATTTCTTTCACCAAGAGGATACATTGAAAACTTGGTTCATTGATAAGCACCATGATAGCAACAATCCTTAGGAAATGTTTTAGGTGACATCCAATCCAAGATATCTTCAAGGAAGAAATGATGGGCTTAAATATCTCATTCTTGACAAATTTTATTCGACACTCCTCATGAATCAAGAATGCTATAACACCATCTCCAAATCTAAGGGAGAATGAATTGCACTTTGAAATGCAAGACAACGGTTATTTGAGCTCGTCCAACATGAAACCTGAAAAACTCTTTGAGAAGGAAAAAAATCCTTGACCAACCACCATGAAGAACCATCGGAAAGAACTTTGGAACAAATGGATGATAGAAAAGAATTGAAGGTTGCAAAATGAACAAGATTGAAGCCTTGCAAAGATTGAGATGAAGCTTCATGACGAGATACTTAAGAAAACTTGGAACTCCAGAAAAGAAAATATAAAACTATCGAGAATTTGGTATCATGAACAACTTCAAAAGAAGGATTGAAATAACCCTTATGAAACAAGAATAAAAATTATGTTATGCTTATCCTTCATCAAGTTAAATTGATGACAAGAAGCGGATTTAGCATACCACTTATTCTTCTTGAAAGATTGGAGAGAGAGATAGAGCAATCTTGGAGAACTCTTCGACGAAACACCGTTAAGAATTCACAATAGAATGAGGATACTATGAATGAATGGGAATACATGAGAACGAAGAGGCACGACCTACCGGTATGAATTGAGAACGAATGATGCAAATATCGAACGAACGAGGAGACATCAATTGCGAATCATTTGAGAAGAAAATATGAAAGCTGAGAATGAAGAATTCTTCTGAAATGATGGCCTTCGGAGGATCAAGAAATTAAAACAACTCTGAAATTCTCCGGATAGATATGGAAGGAATTTCTCATGATCAATTTTTTTTAAAAGAATAACACGAAGTTGAAATGAAAAATCTTCAATAGAACGAACTAAGATTTCAAGAAAATAAACTCTTCTTTGATCTGCAGCCGCGGAGAATGATGGCGAGAAACACCACCAATATTGTTGAGACACTCCGGAACAATAAACAAAGAAAGGTTGAGACAACGATTAAAATGGTTTGAAAATGATCTCGGATGAGGAATATAACTGATGGAATTCATTATTACATCACATTTAAAAGAGCTTGAGGAGATCTCCGGAAAATATTAGAAGAACCTGGTAAGATCCTTAGAAAAACCTATGAGTTATGGGCCCACTAAAAGGAAACACCGTTGAATGGATTGTTTAGAAAGGGAGATTGCACCGCTACAAATTATAACTTAATGAGGCGAGACCCTCGAAATAATTTGAAATGATTTTGAATGAAAACATGAATCTTTTCTGAGATATCTTTGCCACTAAGGATAGAATAGAGAGAGGTGAATAAACAAGAGATGCTTGACTAAGAATTTCTAGCACGGGAAAGCATTGAACGAATGAAAAAGGCTATGATGAACACTGAGAGGTTGAAGCAAATCCACCGGGGAAGAAAACAAGAACGGAGAATGATGAACTTGGCACTTAAGCATCTTCACAATGAATTGCCGGATACAATACGGAAGAAAAGATAGTGGATGCAACAATGAAAATAAAGGCACTTGGATGATAATTTAATCGTTGAAGAAAAAGGGCGGGAGGGTGGGGAAAAACAAAGACAACTTGGGACAGATAAGACGAACTTCGGAAATAAAATAAGAGAATTGATCTTGCAAATATTGGAAAGGATTGAATTATTCTGAAGAGAAGCACTCCGGATGGAAAAGAATTGACATGTTAATTTGATTGAGCAAAAGGATTAGCACTCCTATAGGAATACGAGAACACCGCTTAGGCAAGATATGAAAACAACACTTGACATCGAAGTAACTCGAATTACCATACTCCAACAAAACAAGGGATGAGGCTTGCGGATTAAGTCAAAAACAAATACATAACCCATTATGCATTTGTTGGAAGGATAATCCAAGGTAACTACTTGAATTCCCTCCTGAGAACTCTCGAAATGTTCCGGTTATGTAATCTGGTCCAACGGATACAAGGAGCAAAACCTCGCACAACTCCTAACATGATTCTACGCTCCAAATGTATCACATCCATCAACACATAACCAGAGAACTCGGAAAATCATCTACCTCAGACCCTAGTAATCACAATGATACTAATTATGGCAGTACATCTGGACGCCCTCCCCAATACTGGGTGATGCCAAACTCCTCTCGCCACAAATAGTATTGAAGCAATTTCAAACATCCTTGTCCTGAGATACTAAGGAAACTGAACGATGACGGTGTGTCAAGAAACCACTAGAGCTCTACTCCCTAGAACTTCACCAAAGTGTTGGGAGGCACCAAAAACAAAATTCCATCTCACCGACATCACAGAGGTTCCAAAATACCCGCGTGATCCTACTCAAAATGTTGAGTGAGAAAAGGGGGAGAATTAAAATTCCTACATTAAGATTCCTCACCAGAGCGGCGACGCGAAGAGGAGTAAAAAGAATTCCTACTCTCCAATATATAACTAGAGTGAAAATAGTTTTTTTACTAGACTCGACACGGCGAAGTTCGATCAATCAAGGGGGCTCCTAAGTCGGTACTGCTATGATACCAACTTGTAACGCATAAGATGCGATACTATCCTCATCCTGGCTCGAGGGCCTCGATAGGGACAAAAGCGCATCTTGTCGTTTCGCAAGAATGGAAATCATCACCATACATGTAAAGAAGAGATTAGTATATGGAGTTGGCATACACTCGCCACATGCTACAACATAAATATCTCAATACAACAATCATCATACAGAAGAGCAAAATCCGACAACAGATGAAATCAAATGAAAGAGAAGACAATGTCCATCCTTGCTAATCCCAGGCTGCCGACCTGGAACCCATCCTATGATCGTTGAAGAAGAAGAAGAAGAAGAGCTCCAAATCAAACAAGCATCGCTCTCACGTCAAGCATCACATTACCTGTACCTGCAACTGTTGTTGTAGTAATCTGTGAGCCACGGGGACTTAGCAATCTCATTTCCATCGGTACCAAGACTAGCAAAGCTTAATGGGTGAGGTATGGTTAAGTGGTGAGGTTGCTGCAAGCACTAAGCAATTGATATCTGGCTAACTTACGAGTACAAGAATAAGAAGAGTGACCTACGCATAAACAGACGTGAACTAGAAATGATCAAGAAGTGATCCTAAACAACTACTTACGAGTCAAACATAACCCCACCGCGTTCCCTTCTTGGTTCAAACCTCACAAGAAGAGATGGTCACAGTCACGCACACAGTTGGTGTGTTTTAATTGAGTTTACTTCAATTTTCCTATAACTGGGTGTTAAACAATTTCCTAGTTGCCACATAACTGCGAGCACGACTCTCAGAAAGATCTAACCCTACAGGGGTGCTCCAACTCATCCATCACACACTAACCACAAGCTGCATTGGAAAACCTCAACCTCGAGATAGCCCAAAGTATCCCTGGAGTCCCAGTGCACAAGACTTTCAAGAAAGGTAAAACAAATCCAGCAAGACCGCCTGATGTGTCGACGAACCCGATAGGAGCCACGTATCTCATTCTTAGGACACGACCGGATGCGCTAGTGTACAGTGGCCTGATAGAAATCACCTGAGTTACCCCGGGTTGGCCCCACACAGTACTCTGTTAAGGAACAGCACCATCAGCATTGGCTCTCCCTGTATTATGTTGCATTAATCTGTGGATAGTGCTAACTCCCTATGCGTTAATAAAGGTGTTCAGTATTATTATTTTGAGCAAATATAGTACAAATTATGGGCCATGCCGGAAGAGTTTTATCCCAAAACGAATAATCAAGGGGGTCACCATAACAACCCCAAGCATGTTAGGAGTGCTCAATATGTAACATAACACCGGTAAACGGAACTAGGATGGCAAGAGTGGAATAAAACACCAGGCAAAAGGCCAAGCCTTCCACCCTTTACCAACTGTATAGATGCATTAATTAAATAGCAGGAATAATGTGATACATGGATCCACCTACACCTGCAACTAGCAACACTATAAGAGGGACTGAGCAAGCAGTAACTTAGCCAAAGAACGATTTGCTAGGATGTGGAGGGTTAGAGGCTTATCATGGCATTTTGAGAGGCTTGACAAACAAGTGGTAGGTAGTGACACATAGCGATAGAAACGAGACAACTATCGTAACAATGATAGTAGTGGTATCCAGCGAAATGATCATCTTGCCTGAGATCCTCGCACGGAAGAAGAACGAATCCGTGAAGTAGATGAACGGACGTAGTCGAACGAATCCTCACACTCCGAATCGGTTTTGGAATTCTATCAAGAAGAATCAATCCGGGAAAAAACAAATGACACGGTAAACACCACAAAATATTCATGACATGATGCACAAACAAGGATGATGCATGTCAAGTTTGAATATGCAAGACATGGCAATGTGCAACAAACAAATACTACACGTTAAGTGAAGTTCAATATGCAACGAGTTGCATATTGACAAAAATCCACATTTGAATTATTTACCTCACTCTCGTTTATTTAGACAGCAAGTTTAAATGTTTCTAAACATGGCAAAAGGTGGAGCATGAATAAACTACACTATCTAGGCATTTTAAATGAGGCCGGAAACAACATATAGCATTTCCCAAATGACCCCATATGCAAATTATGAATTTGAACTATATCTGTACTACACATATTTTAAATTTATTAAACAGGAAAATAATGTGCACCATGTTATTCTACACATTTTTCTAATCAAGTTACATATATAGTTCATGAAAATTGGAGCTACGGTTAATTAGTTATGTAATAAACCGTATTAACATGGCATTGATGCAAATTAAATGCAAACAAAAAGTTAAACATTTTTATCATTGATGAAAGATGGATATTGTGAAACTACATTAAATTCTAATCATTTTATAAATTTAAATCAATTTAATCCGATGCATGGTTGTGAAGTTATTAAATGCGTGAACTTGAGTTTTTTTCTGTAAAACTGCAATTCCCCAAGAAATTGATAAGTTCACGACGACAGGAAAAACCCCTAGAATGGGCCGAATCTACTACGGGCTAAAACAAACAGGGCGCACAATAGCAAAGCAATGCCCATGGCGTCGGGTAGAGCTGGGCGCTCACCTAGGGCTCGTGGGCCAACTGGACCTCGCGAAGCAAGACGACGGGGATCCGTCCTTGCGTTTGGTTCGATCGGTGACGCGGTTCGTGAACAGGGTGGTGCAGGCATGTGGGGTGGAAAAAGTTGAGTGGGATGGCGCAGAGCAGGCACGTGTTTGGATGGAGGATTGACGCCGTTCATTGACAAAGCGGTCCCGGTCGCTGGGAATGGGATCCCATGCTCGCTGTCGATCGTGGTGGTGCGATGACGAAGCTCGAGGCGGGTTTTAGTGTAGGGAGACGGGAGAAGTGCGGGACAAGAGCAAGAACCCGGATCCAGCCGGTTCCCGCCGGCGGTGGTGCAGAAGCTTGGCGGGGTGGCTCCCATGGCGAGCTGCTGCACAAGGCCATGTGGGTTAGGGAAAAGATAAGAGAACAAAGACGGCGACCGGCGGTGGGGCTGGTGGCAGCGCGAAGAGGCAGCTTAGCGCTCCGGCGACCGACGAGGTGGAGGCGAGGGCGCGAGGTTGTTCGGCGGGGCGAAGGCGTGCTGGATCGGGAGGAGCTCCTCTCCACCGAGATCGGGACGAGGCATTTCCTATTTGGCGCCACAGACGCCAGTTAAAGTGCATTTTTGTTAATTGGCGCCTATCGCGTTCGTAAATGGGCCGGCCCATCTAGGCGCCGGTTGACGTTTTTTGTTTGAAAATTCTATGAACTTTTTTGAATATCATTAAACTTTTTTGAAATTTGATGAACATCTTTTTGAAAATGGATGAACTATTTGAAGATTTATGAACTTTTTTTCAGTTCAATGAACTTTTTTTAGAAATACATGAACTTTTTTGAATTTGTATGAACTTTTTTCAAATTTAATAAACCTTTTCCAAATTGGATGAACTTGTTTTTCAATTTCAATGAACGTTTTTTCAAATTGATCAACTTTTTTCAAAATTGATGAATCTTTTTTAGAGAATGAACTTTTTTTCAAATGGATGGACCTTTTTTGATTTCATATTTTTATTTTCGTAACCAAAGAAATTCTGGGAGGTTTTTTCTACAGGATCAACAGAAAAAAGAAACAGTTCAAAAAAAAACTGGGCAGCACGCTAGTGGGCCGGCCCATGCCAGCGACGCTGGAGGCGCCTGATCGTTAACGGGCGCCTGCAGCGCTGCATAGGAGCTCCCTCGGGACGAGGCACTGTGGCGGTGATGTACGGGCTCTGTTGGGTTCGCATGGGCCACTCGTGGGCTCAGGCGGGCCGCGGTGGCTGGGGGTGGTTCACGTGATGTGTCGGGGCACGGTTGGAGGGATCCGCCCGCTAGAAAATCGCCAAGTGACGGGGAGTAGAGTGCAGACGCGGGATTTGAGGGCGAGGTGGCGGCGGTTAGAGGTAGGTGGAGGATTAGGGGCTAGGTTTTCCCAAAATGGACAAGGTAGGCTTCCTTTTATAGGCAGGAAGTGCAAGGAGGGGTGATTTGGGGTGTTTTCAGGCCCTTCGATCGCCATCAGACGGCTCCGGTCACGGGGTAGGCTAGGTATGAGGGTGGGCTATGATAGAGGGGTTGGGCTAAGATGAGAGGGAGGTGTGCAGCCCGGCAACATAGTTTTATAAACTGATACGTCTGCGATTTAAACTGGCTATAGTGCCGCTATATGTATGTCCGTTAGGCTATCAAACGGATTCTGAATGCGACGAAATTTGGCAGATGGTCTACCTACATTATAATAAGACCGCATGCCAACTTTCAACCCATTCCAATATTGTTTTACACACACTTTTACAAACAATATTTTAATGATTCTGCGGGCGCGTGTGTTAATGTTTGGTCACGAAATGGTCGTCGACGAGAACGGGGAGAACCGACAACTACGAACAGATGCAAGTTTTGAAAAATGACGACAACCGAGTGTATTGAAGATCAAAGCGAAGATGCGATGATCATTCTGTTGAAGATCAAAAGAGAGAGAGGGAGAGAGAGAGAGAGAGAGAGAGAGAGAGAGAGAGAGACATCTAGGTACTAACTACGGACACGTAGGTCTGTGGTGAACTACTCACACATCATCATGAGGGTAGCAAGGTTGATGAAGAATCCCTCCATGATTGATCCCCCCTCCGGCAGGGTGCCGAAACGGAGCTCCAGATGGGATAACGGCGGAACAAAGACTTGCGGCGGCGGAAAAAAAGTTTTGGGATGCCCCCAAGGGTTTTTGGAATATATGTGAATTTATAGGCCAGGGAACGGGGATAGGAGGGCCACCAGGGAGGGACAAGCCACCAGGGCGCGCGGACCCCCCCTGGGTGCGCCCTATTGGCTTGTGCCTCCCTCGTACATCCTCCGGTCTTCTCCCGAAGCTTCCAGGTCTTCTTTTGGTACAGAAAAAATCGTAAAAAAGTTTCGGGGCAATTGGACTTTGTTTGGTATTGTAACCTGAAAAGTAAACACGCTGAAAACAGCAACTGGCACTGGGCAGTGGGTCAATAGGTTAGTGCTCAAAAATAATATAAATTTGTAAATTATTACTCAAAACGTATTGTAGAATGATAATATAATATCATGGAACAATAAAAAATTATAGATACGTTGGAGACGTATCAGCACCCCCAAGCTTAACTTCTGCTCGTCCTCGAGTAGGTAAATGATAAAAACAGAATTTTTGATGTGACATGCTACCCAATAAGTAATCTTTTGCATGTATGCTCATTGAGAAACGATGAATTAACAAACATCAACATAGTAATATGTATAGGCACGAGCAACAAAATAATCAACCTTTCAAAGTATACGATCCTAAAAGAATGTTTACCTCCATTCACTTTATCATATTAGCAAGGCATGGCTCCGTCTTCACCATATTAATACAAATGTCAAGCACCACGGTTTCCAAGTCAGGCAATTGGATCGTACTTTTTCAATGTGCATCAACTTTTTATTATTCATGCAATACATGAGCGTGAACCATGGACATAGCATAAAGGTGTAATAGAATATGGTGGTAGATATAAATGGGGTAAAAAGTGGAGAAGAAAGTCTCGCATCAACTAGGCGTATCAACGGGTTATGAAGATGCCCATCAATAGATTTCAATGCTAGGAGTAGAGATTGCCATGCAAATGATGCACAAGAGCTATAAGTGTATGAAAGCTCAACTGAACCTAAGTGGGGTGTGCATCCAACTTGCTTGCTCATGAAGACCTCGGGCATTTGAGGAAGCCTGTCATCAGAATATACAAGCCAAGTTTATAATAATGAAAAACTACTTCCCACTAGCATACGAAAATGACATAACATGAGACTCTTTATATGAAGAACAGGGTGCCACTTTGAGGCACAAGTGTGGTAAAGGATAGTAGCAAGGTCCCTTCTCTCTTTTTCTCTCTTTTTCATTTTTTAATTTTTTATTATGGTGGGCTCATTTGGCCTCCCCCATTTCTATTTCCTCACTGGGACAATGCTCTAATAATGTTGATCATCACACTTTTATTTACTTACAACTCAATATGAAACAATATGACTCAATATGAATGCCTCTGGCAGTGTACCAGGATTTACAATGATCTAGCGTGTCATGTATCAAAAATATGATGAAACGGTGGCATTTGCATGGCAATATATCTCGGAATGGCTATGGAAATGCCATAATAGGTAGGTATGGTGGTCGTTTTGAGGAAGATATGAGAAGGCTTATGTGTGATAGAGCATATCATGCCACTGGGTTTGGATGCACCCACGAACTTTGCACCGATCCTTGAGGTGAGACTGGGCAATGCACGATACCGAAGAGGCTAGCAAAATATGAGGTGGTGAGATTGCGTATGTCCACAGGTTCACATTAGTCATAAAGAACTCATATACTTATTGCAAAATTTTATTAGTTTTATCGCAAATCAAAGTACTACTCGCATCCCCGAGGGAGGAGGTTGGGAGGAGTTAACCATCGCGCGCCTCCGACCTGAGGCAACACTAGGATTTTAACGAGGAATAGAAATGGTCACACAACCCCACCATGCCTTTTTAATATTTAGAAAAATGGGAAATTAACGACTCCTAATACCGATACTTCTATGAATCAACAATGATGCACTCACACCTTTTCACATTACCACATCCATATCATTAACCCATAATTTCCCTTTTACGTGCTACGTGATGGTTTTGATTATCACTCATTGAATACCTATTATTTTTGGACTAGTATAATGACCCATGCAAATTACCATCACTATTTATTAACTCTTAAAAAATATAATTGAAGAACGAGAGTGCAATTATTTCTATAAAATCTATACGCCACCGTGCTCGAAAAGATATAAGTGAGGTACTAGAGCAACTGCTAAGCTCAAAAGATATAAGTGAAGCACATAGAGTATTATAATAAATTATGATGAAGGTGTGCCTCTGTCAAATAGGTGTGTGCAGCAAATGATGATTGTGGCAAACTAAAAATAAAAGAAAACAAAAGCAAACGACGGTTTAATACGTCCATTTTGCATCATGATTTCCTATTCATATTTACTTTATTCTTGTCCATTATTCCCTATTATCATCTAATTCATATGCCCTTTCTCTTTGAATATGCAAGGTACATCACAAAGAGGGAATTATCTGGAAATTGGAATTCTGGACCGGAAAACCGAGGAAAAGGCAGAAAAATCACCAGACTCCAAATGACCTGAAATTCATGACGAATTTTTATTGAATATATGTGAATTTATGGGACAAAAATATACCAGAGAGGGGCCACTAGCCAGGCACAAGCCATCTGGGCGCGCCCCCAGGCCACGTGTAATAGCCCAAGTGCATTCCCTTGTAATATTCCATGTGTGAACCTTCAATGAATGACATCATATGGGTTGAGTAATAACATTTTGGTTCATATCATTTTGCATCATGGCATCATATCATCATTTCATAATTTGCATCATGCTTTGTTTGAAGTGATATGTTGAATGGTGTGATTGTGGTGAGTGTGTGCTTGCAACCAAGTGCTAGTATGTGGAACCCTCCCTAAAAATTCTTTAAACTATGCCTCCATCTCTCTCTTTTATTCAAATTCTATGAATATGGTGGTTTTACTTGCCCTTATCAATTTAATAAAATGTTGCAAAGCTCTCAAATATTCTGTTTGGATTTTGCAAATTAATACTTAGCCCTGTGTTGCTCTCCACCATTTATAATCTTCGCAAAATAGATTCCTATAATAATTATATGTGAATAATTTGTTTGCTCTAAAAATGCCCAATCCATTTTTATTAAATAGTGCATGTTTTTGTGATTTCAAGACATATTTTAGTTCTCTCAAAGTTTTTCCCAAACCTGCCCTGGCTCCTTTTGTTTTGCTGCTGTCAAAAAAAAGAGGAAACCTTTTGTTCCCTATGAGTGAGAGAGAGGTCCACCTCGTGGGCCTTCTTCCTTCCCCTGGCACAGCAGCGCTAGCCATCCGCAGCCCAGCCGGCCTCCCCGCGCGCGGTGTCGTCCTCCTCTGTACGGCACCCCATCCAGAGGAGCCACGTCGGCATGCCGATGATTTGACGGCCGTCCGGCGCCCATAGCCTCTCTATAGGATGTCCCTGGCATTCTAGGGTTCGCCCTCGCTCCATTTTTTCCTTCCTCCGCACCGCCTCTGCTAGGGATAGCTCGTCCTCGTCCCGCCATCACCATGCACCGAGAGCACCCGAGTCGTGCTCGGGATAGCCTCCCGTGCCTCACCTCCTTCGTTTGCAACCCCAAGGAGCTCGGGATCGTCTGCTGCATCGTCCCTCGCTCGCGTTCGCATCGTCAGGACCTCAGGATCGGCGCTGCCCCGAGCCTCTTCTTCCTCTACTTTCCCGGACAGGAGCTCGCCGGAGTTCTTCGCATCATCGTCGTTGCTTTGGTGCCACCCCTTCGTCTCCGTCTTGCCGTTAGGTAGATAGGTAACCTCCGCCGTCCTCCCCGCCGTTGCTCGTCGCCGTTAGGTCTCCGTAGCCCGCGCCGTGCTCTTGCCTTGCCCGTGCTCTCTATGCTCTGCGCGGATCCCTGAAGATGATCTTCAGAGAAGAGCTGCACCCTCCCTCTTCCGGTCGGTTCCCCTCTCGCGTGCGCACGCTAGTTTGCGTAGCCATACTTGACTCCCCTCGCGCTCGTCGTAGCCTCACCGTAGCTTCGCCGTTGCCGTAGTTG
Organism: Elymus sibiricus; assembly: GCA_039707655.1. Classification (NCBI taxonomy): domain Eukaryota; kingdom Viridiplantae; phylum Streptophyta; class Magnoliopsida; order Poales; family Poaceae; genus Elymus; species Elymus sibiricus. The sequence goes on along the minus strand of CM077665.1, from coordinate 208,748,911 downwards.
CTCACCGCATCACCATCGCCCCGAGCCGAGCTTCTGCTCGAGCTCGAGCGCCACCACGCTCGCCGTGCCTCCGCCTCGATCCAACGAGAATGGATTCCCCGCCAGGTTCCGCAGCCCCGCCGTGGCGCGATGACCCCGATGATCACTGGAGGGCTCGCCAGCGTCACCGTTGGCTACTCTGCCACCAGGTAGAGGAAAGCCCCGGCCTTTGATGGGATATAGCCCAAAGCGCCCCCTTTCAGTCAGTAACCGAACAGTAGCCCAGCAGTAGCACCCCCTGTCTCCTCCCCGAGCGACCCGAATTCGATTCCCCCCGGGCGCACATTAAACCCCCCTTTTTTCCTTTCCCTTGTGAGACTGACAGTGGACCAAGGGTCCACATGTCACCCACACAGGGCCTAGTGCCACTACCAATGGGCCCTATATTTTATTTGGTGATTTTCGTTTTTATTACTATGGTTAATTGCATGTTTCCATTTAGGGAAAGATTCCAAATCTGGCATGACCAAATCAGTCATTTTCCAAAACTAGCATATGCCTAATTTGGCATATACTAGGATATAAGTAACCCTTTTATTTTTTTCGAATGCCATTGTGTGAGTTTTGTCTACACAAACATATGCTTGTGATATGTGAATTTGAGGTAGAAAAATCCAGTGAATCCATTAGTGGCATTAGTTTTACCATTTGAGCAAGTTTGTGAAAATGTTGTTTTGTGATAATATGGCTTTTTGTCTTTTTCACATGATTTAATTCTTGCATCATATGATAAACTTGTCAACATGAAAAATATTCAGTGATGTGTGCGCTAGCCCCTAGTATTTTTGCATGCCATGATAGATCATGATATGGGTGGTGTTCTTGCTGTCAACATGCCACCAAAAATTCTGTTTTCCCCATGCTCTAAAATTTCTAAGTGTTAAAATCTGTTAGTTTGTTAGCATGTTGTCTTGATGATTCCCATGATTCCATTGCCCCTTTGAGTTTAGCACAATGGTATGTATTGATGAGCATGTTGTCTTCTATTAGTGTGTGCCAAGTGCTTGTAGGTAGAGCTATTCCATCTTATTTAAACTTGTTGTTAACATGTCATTCTATTAATAATGCCTTGCTTGCCACTTGTTAAAATTACTAAGTCTGTGAAACAGTTTTACTCAATATGCCATGTTGCGAGGATGATAGCCAGTGAGCTGTGCACTTACTGATGTTGATATAATGTAGTTAATTGAAGTGCATGTTGTCCTCTATAACCCTGTTAATTTTCATGCCATGTAAGTCAATGTAGCATATATAAATGTTGCTGTCAAAATGCCATCCTGTTAACTCAGATTTGTAAAACTGGTAATTTTCACTAAGTCCCTAAATACTGATTCAACATGCCATCTTGCGAGCTCATTACCTATTGATCCTTGCTGCCATTCATGTTTCTGTAGATAGATGAATTGTCAAGCATCTTGTATACTCCATGTCCATGCCTTGGTTATGATTTGTAGCTTGCTGTAGCTCCTGTTATGTTTGTTGCAATATGGTATGTTGCTGTTTGTGGACAGATTTTGTATTTGTTTGTTTTGTGACTTGTGGGAGTTATACCCAATGATTTTGCATGATCTTTAGGTCTATTCTTGCTACATTTTAATTCCCAATCCAGTGGCATCCTTGGAATACCAAGGAATAGCCCATGGCCCTCTACTTCCTTGTTTTTGTCTCTGTTACCGTCCGTACCTTGCCGTGAGTGTTCCATGAGTTCCGTTAATCCGTTTGCAACGTTCTACATAGGCATTTGCATCATTTTTACGAGGAGCATCCATTTTTGCCATGTTCATGCATGTTCAAATAACTAATCTTGAGATTCTATTCAGAATACTAAATAACTTGATAATTGCATGAGAAACATGACTAGCATAGGGTTGCCATGTTAAATACTTCAAATTGGTCATGCATCATCTTTGGTTGCGCATTGCACTTTGTTTGTATGTTTATTTGGTGTTGTTTCTCTTTGGGTAGACCCGAGTATCAATCCTGAGTATGATGATCCTGAAGAGAATGCCTACGAGGACCCAGCTCTTTGTCCCTCTGAAGACCCAACACGCAAGATGATCGTACCCGGATCCCGACACTATTTTTGCTATGCTAGATGTCACGCTTCTACCGTTATGTTTCGTTGCCTACCACTTAAATGTGAAGCCTCCTAAATTGCCATGAAAGCCTCTAACCCTCCACTTCCTAGCAAAACGTTGATTGGCTATGTTACCGCTGCTCAGCCCTTATCTTATAGCGTTGCTAGTTGCAGGTGCAAGCTGTTTCCATGTGCCAACATGGATTTCTGAGTTATCACAATATTATTGCTATTTAATTTAATGCACATATATACTTGGTAAGGTGGAAGACTTGGCCTTTTGCCCGGTGTTTTGTTATACTTTTGCCGCCCCTAGTTCCGAGTACCGGTGTTATGTTCCATATTTTGCGCTCCTAACATGCTTGGGGTTATTATGGGGACCCCCTTGACTATTCGTTTTAGATTAAAACTTGTCTGGCAAGACCCAACATTGGTACTACATTTGCTAAACAACCTAATTAAAATGCATACGGCTTAGCTACCCCGTGGATAATTAATCAACCCCCCGGGCCAGTGCTCCTCTTGAGTGTTGGTCCAAACTAGAGCACCATGCGGGGCCAACCCGGGGCAACTCGGGAGATTTCTGTCGGGCCACCGTACGCTTCTCTTATCCATCGTGTCCTGAGAACGAGATACGCGGCTCCTATCGGGTTCGTCGATACATCGGGCGGTCTTCCTGGACTTGTTTTACCTTTCTCGAGTGTCTTGCGCGAGTTATTCCGAGGATACTTTGGGCTAAGTCGAGGTTGAGGTTTTCCAATGGAATTTCCAAGGAGATCACGGGTTTTGTGGTCGAGGTAATTCCCGCGGCGTGTGGTTAGTTTGTGATGGATGAGTTGGAGCACCCCTGCAGGGTTAAATCTTTTCAAGAAGCCGTGCCCGCGGTTATGTGGCAACTTGGAAATTTGTTTAACACCCGATTATAGTAAACTTGAAGTAAACTCAAATAAAATACACCAACTGTGTGCGTAACCGTGACCGTCTCTGCTCGTGAATAGGAACCAAGAGAGAACACGGTGGGGTTATGTTTGACGTAAGTAGGTGTTCAGGATCACTTAGTGATCATTCTAGTTCACGTCCGTCATGCGTAGGCCACCATATTAAATTCTTTTTATCGTAAGTTAGCCACCAAATACATGCTTAGTGCTTGTTGTAGCCTCACCACTTAACCACTCCTCACCTATTGGCTTACATAGTCACGGTACCCGGGTTATGAGATTACTGAGTCCCTATGGCTCATATATTACTACAACAATACAGATACAGGTGCTGACGAGTTTGTGCGAGATGACATTTCTCATCTACAGTGGGAGTATGATGAAGAACGTAGGCGTATGTACGTGACGTATCCGGATGAGTAGGGGAGCTTCGTGGTTGTGTTCCTGGGCTAGCAAGACAGTTTCATTGCTTTCTTGTATTGTTTGATTTCGTCCGTAATCGGACCCTGTCTTTTGGATGAATGCATGAATGATTATGTGGATTTGTAATCTATCTTGTGGCGAGTGTAAGCCAACTCCTATACCCATCTCTTCATTACATGTATTGCAATGATTTCTGTAATTGCGAAACGACTAGATGCGTTATATCCCCATCGAGGCCCTCGCTCCTTAATAGGGATAGTACCGCATCTTGGACGTTACACCACGCCCTAATGTGTGGTGGGGCCCTGGCTGGCCTCCCGACGCCCATCTTCTCCTATATAGTGTGTTTTACCCTAGGAAAAATCATAAGGAACCTCTCGGGACGAAGCGCCACCGTCTCGAGACGGAAACCTGGGCAGAGGCCCTTTTGCACTCCGGCAGTCAGATTCTGCCAGGTAAATCCCTCTCCGGGAGGGGGAGATCGAAGCCATCGTCATCACCAACGCTTCCTCCTTTGTGGGAGTACCAATGTTCAACAACATCTTCACCAGCACCATCTCATCTCCAACCCTAGTTCATCTCTTGTATTCAATCTTTGTCTCAAAACCTCAGATTGGTACGTGTGGGTTACTAGTTGTGTTGATTACATCTTGTAGTTGATGCTTGTTGTATTACTTGGTGGAAGTAATTATGTTCAGATCCTTAATTATTATTATTGCACCTCTGATCTTGAACATGTTGATGAGGTGTGAGTAGTTACTATTGTTCACGAGGACATGGGAGATGTCTTGTTAGAAGTTATCATGTGAAGTTGGTATTCGTTCGATATTTTGATGATATGTATGTTGTCACTTCTCTTAGTGGTGTCATGTGAACGTCGACTACATGACACTTCACCATGCTATGGGCCTAAGGGAAGTCATTGTGGAGTAACAAGTAGATGATGGGTTGCTAGAGTGACAGAAGCTTAAACCCCAGTTTATGCGTTGCTTCAGAAGGGGTTGATTTGGATCCACATGTTTCATGCTATGGTTATATTTATCTTAATTCTTCTTTCATAGTTGCGGATGCTTGCGAGAGGGGGTAATCATAATTAGGTTGTTAGTTCAAGTAAGACAACACCTTAGCACTGGTCCACCCACATATCAAGTTATCAAAGTAGCGAACGCGAATCAACTCAACATGATGAACATGACTAGACATAATTCCCATGTGTCCTCGGGAGCGCTTGCTTAATATAAGAGTACTTTCAGGCCTGTCCTTTGCTACAAAAAGGATTGGTCTACCTTGCTGCACTTTTGCTACTATTGTTACTTGTCACTTGTTACGATTTATATTGCTACAAAACTATCTACTATCATTACTTACAGCACTTGCAGAGAGTACCTTGCTGAAAACCGCTTATCATTTCCTTCTGCTCCTCGTTGGGTTCGACACTCTTCCTTATCGAAAGGACTACTATTGATTCCCTATACTTGTGGGTCCTCAAGACTCTTTTCTGGCGCCGATGCCGGGGAGTGAAGCGCCTTTGGTAAGTGGAATTGGTAAGGAAACATTTTCTATACGTGCTGAAATTTACTGTTGCTTGTCACTATGAACGGTCACCCTCTCATTGGCTTGTTCGGGGCATCTTTGCCCCGAACTGAAGATGAGGAAATTGTTCCTCAACCTACTGAACCTACTGAAAATATTTATTACGATATTCCTTCAGGTATGCTTGAAAAACTCTTATCACACACATATAATGGAACGACTCATCCTGATTATCATTTGATATTTGTCGATGAAGTTTGTGGATTATTTCAGCTTGCAGGGTTGTCTGGAGAGAAAGTTAAGAAGAAAGTTTTCCCTTTATCTTTGGAGGGAAGGGCATTAATGTGGTACAAGCTATTAGGACGATATTGGATCATGGGACTGGAATCCTTTGAAGTTGGAATTTCGTCAGAAGTTTTATCCTATGCATCTAGTTCATCGTGATTGGAATTTCATTTATAATTGCTGGCCTCATGAAGGAGAAAGTATTGCTCAAGCTTGGGGGAGGCTTAAATATATGATGCACACCCACCCTAACCATGAGATTGCGAGAAATACTGTTATGCAAAATTATTATGCTCGGCTTTCTCATGATGATCAAGTACTACTCGATTCTTCTTCTACTGGTTCCTTCAAGAATAGGACTATTGAATTCAAATGGGATCTTCTGGAAAGAATTAAAACCAACTCTGAAGATTGGGAACTCGACAAAGGTAAATAGTCAGGTATAAAGTTTAAGTTCGATTGTGTTAATCTTTTATGTAAACTGATGTTTGCTATAAGTTGAGCAATAAATATGGCCTTGACTCAGAGATAGTAGCTTCTCATGTTGATCTCCCTAAGGAGAAGTGGTTTAAATATCATCCACCCATTGAAGAACAATTAGAGAAACCCATTAAAGTTGAGAAGGTAGAAATAATTGTTAGCCATGTTGATCCAATTGTTCCTACTGCTTACATTGAGAAACCACCTTTCCCTATTAGAATTAAGGAACACGCTAAAGCTACAACCGTGGTTAATAAAAGTCATGCTTGGACACTTACACCTCTTGAACAAATAAATGTTGAGCCTAAGGTTGCCATGGTTAAAGATCTGCTAGTTGATAATATTGATGGTCAAGTTATTTACATCTGTGGTGAAGCCGCTAGAATTGCAAAACCTTCTATAAACACGCAAGATGAACTTGATAAAAATAAACCAAGTGTTGGCATGCCTATGGTTTCTGTTAAAATTGGAGATCATTGTTATCATGGCTTGTGCGATATTGGTGCTAGTGTTAGCGCTATACCTTTTACCTTATATCAAGAAATTATGAATGACATGGCACCATCTGAGCTTGAGGACATTGATATTACTATTAAACTTGCGAATAGATACACTATTACACCACTTGGGATTGTTAGAGATGTTGAAGTCCTGTGTGGAAAGGTTAAATACCCCACTGATGTTTTAGTACTTGGTTCAAAACAATATAACTTTTGCCCCATTATATTTGGTAGACCTTTCTTGAATATTGTTAATGCTGAGATTAATGCTAGAAAGATTATCTAAGCACACACACTTTTACTTTCTTGATGGATATTCCGGTTTTTCTCAAATACCTGTGTCAAAAGAGGATCAAGAGAAAACTACTGTTACTTGCACTTTTGGAACATATGCTTATAGACGTATGCCTTTTGGTTTATGCAATGCACCTGCTACCTTTCAAAGATGTATGATGGCTATATTCTCTGATTTTTGGGAAAAGATTGTTGAGGATTTCATGGATGATTTTTCCGTTTATTGAACTTCTTTTGATGATTGCTTGAGCAACCTTGATCGAGTTTTGCAGAGATGTGAAGAAACTAATCTTGTTTTGAATTGGGAGAAGTGACATTTTTTGGTTAATGAAGGTATAGTGCTTGGGAAAAAAAAATCTGAACGGGGTATTGAAGTGGATAAAGCTAAAGTTGACGCCATTGAGAAGATGCCATGCCCCAAAGATATCAAAGGTATAAGAAGTTTCCTTGGTCATGCTGGTTTTTATATGCGTTTCATTAAAGATTTCTTGAAGATTTCTAGGCTGTTAAATAATCTTCTTCAAAAGGATATTCCTTTTGTTTTTGATGATGATTGTGTAGAAGCTTTTGAAATACTTAAGAAAGCTTTGATTTCTGCACCTATTGTTCAACCACCTGACTGGAACCTACCATTCGAGATTATGTGTGATGCTAGTGATTATGTTGTTGGTGCTGTTCTAGGGCAAGGGGTAGACAAGAAATTGAATGTTATCCATTATGCTAGTAAAACCCTAGATGTTGCTCAAAGAAATTATGCCACCACTGAAAAGGAGCTTTTAGCAGTTGTCTTTGCATGTGATAAGTTTAGACCTTATACTGTCGATTCCAAAGTTACTATTCACAAGGATCATGCTGCTATTAAATACCTTATGGAAAAGAAAGATGCTAAGCCTAGAGTTATTCGGTGGGTGCTTTTGCTTCAAGAATTTGATTTGCATATTATTGATAGAAAGGGAGCTGAAAACCCCGTAGCAGATAACCTGCCTAGAATGGAAAATGTTCTTGATGACCCACTGCCTATTGATGATAATTTTCCTGATGAACAACTTGCTGCAATAAATACTTCATGTAGTACTCCCTGGTATGCTGATTATGCTAATTACATTGTTGCTAAATATATACCACCTAGTTTCACCTATCAACAAAAGAAAAAATTATTTTATGATTTACGACATTACTTTTGGGACTACCCACATCTTTATAAAGAGGGAGTAAATGGTATTATTAGACATTGTATACCTGAGCATGAACATGATCAAATCTTAAGGAAGTGTCATTCTCAACCCTACGGAGGACACCATGCTGGAGACAGAACTGCACACAAGGTATTACAATGTGGTTTTTATTGGCCTACTCTTTTCAAAGATGCTCGTAAGTATGTCCTTTAATGTAATGAATGTCAAAGAGTTGGTAACATTGGTAAACGTCAGGAAATGCCTATGATTTATTCACTTGCCATTGAATCATTCGATGTTTGGGGTTTTGACTTTATGTGACCTTTCCCTTCCTGAAATGGGTACACTCATATTTTAGTTGCTGTTGATTACAATACTAAGTGGGTGGAAGCTATTCCAACTAGTAGTGGTGATCATAACACCTCTATTAAAATGCTTAAAGAAATTATTTTTCCGAGGTTTGGAGTCCCTAGATACTTAATGACTGATGGTGGTTCACATTTTATTCATGGTGCTTTTCGTAAACTACTAGCTAAATATGTCGGATTTCGGGCTCCGCAAAAACCCTAACAAGTTCAAACTCGGGGGCGTGTGCGAAGATCTCCAACTGCTTCACCCCCCCCAAAGCTCATAGCCCAGTAACCCCGCTCGATGGCAAGGAAGAAGATAGCACACGAGAATTTACCCAGGTTCGGGCCGTTGCGAAGCGTAAAACCCTACTCACTACTGGAATTCAGCAATTTGCCGTCAGCCAGCTCTTTGCTGTCGGCTGGCAGACAACAAAGAAAGTCTATGCCGTCAGCTGGGCAAGACCGGATGGAAAAGAGCAGGCTGACGGCAAAGACACCGTTTGCCATCTGCCAGGGCTTTGCCGTCAGCCAGCTGACGACAAAGAGCCCGAAGGCAGACGACAAAGAAACCACCTGGGCCCACAGGCCCTATGGGGGGTGGCGGGCCGTATGCAGGCTCTTTGCCGTCTGCCTGGGGCTCTTTGCCGTCTGCCAGCAGACGACAAAGGCGCCCTATACCTAACGGCGTCAACGGCCACCCCACCCCTCTCTCTTTCATTCTCTCTCTCTCCCTCTGACCCCCCGCTGCGCCGCCCCGCCCCATCGCTGCCCCGCCGCCTCTGCCCCTCGCCGCCGGACGCCACCGCCGCCCCAATGACCCTGCGCCCCTGCCCACCACCGTCACCGCCGCCTCGTCGCCCCTGCGCCCATGCGCCCCTGCCCCCTGCCGCCCCTGCCCCCACCGTCCGGCCGCCACCGCCGCCCCTGCCCCCCCAGCCGGACGCCCCCGGCGACCCTGCCCCTCGCCGCCGCGACGCCCCCAACGCCCCGCGCCGCCGAGACGCCGCCGACGCCCCCCGACGCCCCTGCCACCCATCGCCAGGCCGCTAGCGCCGCCGCGGCGCCCCCGGCTGCCACAGCCGCCCCCGGCGTCCCTGCGCCACCCCTGTCCACCGCCGCCCACGCCGTCCCCCGCCGGTGAGTACCACATCCGGCCACCCCCTTTTTTTCATTTTTCTGTTTTTTTTTTCAGTTAATTTAGTTAGTTTATAATTAGGTTAGTTTTATTAGTTTATTAGGTTAGTTTATTAGATTAATTAGGTTAGTATTATTAGTTTATTAAGTTAGTTTATTAGGTCAATTAGGTTAGTTAGTTAGGTTAGAAGAAAAAAAAAGAAGGAAAAAAAAGAAAAAGAAAAAAGGAAGAGAAGAAAAGAATAAGAAGAAGAAGAAGGAAAAGAAGAAGGAAAAGAAGAAGGAGAAGAAGAAGAAGAAGAAGAAGAAGAAGAGGAGGGGGAGGAGGATAAAAAAGAAGAACATGAAGAAGAAGAAGAAGAAGAATAAGAAAAAGAGGAGAGGAGGAGAAGAAGAAGAGGAAAAAGGAAAAGAAGAAGAAGAAGAAGAAGAAGAAGAAGAAGAAGAAGAGAGGACCCCCGACCCCCGACACCACTGACCCCCGACGCCACCGACCCCCGACGACACTGACCCCACTGAACCCCGACGCCACTGAACCCCGACCCCCGACCCCACCGACCCCCGACGCCACCGACCCTCGAAGCCATCGACCCCCGACACCACCGACCCCCGACCCCCGACGCCACCGACCCGCGACGGCACTGACTCCCGACCCCCGACACCTCTTCTGCCTCCTGTTGACAGGGAAGGTGTTTTTCGGCCTTCCAGAGGCTGACGGGGTCATAGTTTTGTAAATTATGAGTTAGGTCACATATTTTCCGATTTTGTTATAAATAACATCATATTTGTGTTGATCGGGTGGATTTCAATGTGCAGTTGTTCGACGACCTCCCCGTGCGTTGGACGAGCTCCGGCCCTGCGTTCGTGGGTGAGCAGAAATGACTTCTCCTCCTCCCCCCTTAAATTGCTCTGTTCCGGTCTTCATGCCGATGAAACGTGCTAGCTATAGGTGTCTTCAATCATCAGTATGCGTGACAAGTATGCGTCTCCCGTTCGAAAGGGCGACATCTATAAATATGCATGTCTTTGCATATTTATAATCGCCGTCCTTTCGAATTGTCCAACGTTATCCATGGATAGCCCGAGTATGTGTAGATTGGGTTCGTTTTCCCGTATGCTCTGCTCCGGATCCTATGCAGAATTTCGTCAGTGCCTCCCTGTTGTTCTCCGGGTACACATCCTCTCTGCTTATTGCCGAGACATGTATCAGGAGAACAGCAGGGAGGTGCTGTCGAAATTCTGCGTCGGATCCGGAGCAGTGCATGGGAAAACGAACCCAATCTACACATACTCGGGTGGGATTAGGACCTATATTAACCTATTAGCGTGTAGGTTGCATGGACGTAATAAAACTAACAAAGTTGATTAACCGATGAATATATATGATGAATTATATATATATTTCTTGTGTCTCCAGTAGCTAGGCAAGATGACTGATCGTGCGTCGATGTACATCAGTCACACCAGTCAGGAAGACATGACCAAAGAATGGTTAACAAATACCAAGGGGTTTGTGAGAGCCGGATTTGCAAATGGCCAGGAAAAACATGGTGTCCCTGTCCCCGGTGCGACAACTTTAAAAGGCAGACAGAGGGTGAAATGGTTAAGCACCTGCAGAAGTGGGGTTTTAAGCCTAATTATACGGTGTGGACTTTTCATGTTGAGTCTGCCCAATGTGCCAGAGCTGAGGGGGTTCGTCGTCGCACCGACGAGCATGGTACCGGGATTGAAGACATGGTGCAAGACTTTGATGATGCTCGGGATTCGGATGATGAGATGGAGGAATCTGCAACGTTTTTCTGATAGCGACGAGGAGGTGGCTGAGGGGGCCACCGTCTACTAGCGTGGTATGACACGGCTCCCGCCCATGCCAGCGACCCGCGAGCTGAGGTGGTTGATTAGGCCTGATGGGGATAGGTAAGTGATGTACTCTTTTTTAACCTTTTGCCTTCATGTTTTTTCAAATATCTATTGTGTTGGCTTTGTCATACTGCACGGGTTGGCATTAACCCAAGGATGCCCGCAGGCCCAACAACATCCTTGGTGTCCTTGTCAGGCAAAACTTCCCGGGGTTTGTCACGATGCCCGGTGAGGGTCAGGTTCCAGAGTTAGGATTGACCTGGGAGCACTACTTGGCTGCACCGGCCCCGCCTGAGGAGAGGATCGACGGTGTTTTGTGCCAAACGAGGGCGGAGATGGTGATCAGACAGTTTTGGGTAATTTCTCCTTTACACAATTAAAAATCAACAATAGCTAGTTATTGTACTAATAAGTGTTGTCTCGTTTGATTGCAGACCTTCTACAGGTGTCAGAGGGATACGAGGAGGCCACGGTAAAGGTTATCGATCAGCAATGCAAGCGCCTACTGCAAAACTTTCGGCACGAGGCTCGGGTGCAGGCTGTTCGAGACTACTACGCCTCACGGAAAGAAGATGGAGAAGGAGCATTACATGAAGGTAATTACGTATTCTTAAGGCCTTGTACTTAGTTTCCTTCATTTGATTCCTACGCGTAGCGCTCAAATATCTCTTTATTAACTTAGGTGCCCCCGAGATGGTGTGCGGATAAGATGGATTGTTGGGAGGCGTTGGTGGATGGGTGGTGCTCAGAACAATGACTAGCCGTCCACAACAATGCCAAGGACCGGCGTAACAAAATGGTTGGTTTTCCACACCATCAAGGGAGCGCCAACTTAAAGCAGTTTGGTCAGAACTAGGTATGTGGTTAGCTTCCTGATTCATGCAATTCATTCTTGATTCTAGCTTGAGCCCTTTACTAATACTTTGTTCCTCTCTCTCTCTTTTAGGCGCATCACAACAAAATGGAGGTGCCACAGATGTACGACCTCTATGCGATGGCCCATACTGCCTCGTACAAGAAGGTCAAGGCATTCTCTGAGTCTGACCTCGATCATCCCGAGAAGTTCACCAACATATCCTCCCACAACAAGCTCATGAGGTACAGAGATGAGGGGAAGGCGAGGAAAGGGGAGGACTTTAACCCGAGCCAGGGGCCTATTTGATCCAGAGCTGGTGATGATAGCTGGCGGCGGGAGGCCCCATGGCTCGATTGCCATTAGAGATGGCCTTATATGTTGTCCTAGCACTCTCCGGCAGATCAAGGCGCGCCAAACGAGCTCCTTTCCTGAGATAAGGCCTCGTCCACGGCCAGTCGAGCTCGCCATCGAGGTTAGTTATACGGACTCAGATATCTTTCCTCATTATGTTGTGTGTGTGAACAAAGATGATTACAATGCTAACGAGGAGTTGTGTTGCAGGCTGCTATTCAGAAAGAGAGAGAGCCAACACAGGCGCTTATGGCGGCGAAGGAGAAGGAGATGGAGGAGAGGATGGCTAGGTTGTTGGAGGAGGAGAGGGCACGGTCCGATCCGGGCCATCTATGAGCTCTTCGTGGTAAGATTCATCTTCATATTTGTCAAATCTTGCATTTAATGTTCGTTTCATTAATAACGAATATCATTGACTTGTGAAAACCAAATGTGTAGACTATGTGCGAGAAGAACGGCCAGACCGCTCCGTCGATGCCAGTCATTACCATGGCTGCAACGGTGAGTTTCATTTCAATGCAATGATCTTTTCAGTGTCATCATGCTAACGAGACATTGCAAATCATCTTTGGTGCAACATAACTCCGGAGTCGCATCGCACAACCCTTCTCCAGGGCAGCCTTCTCCAGGTGAAACCGGCCCGAGCAACCGCGGTGCCTCTCCTCCATGATGACGAGGACGGTAAGCCCCAATATGCCACTTACTTGGCTCATTTTCTCAAAGAAAGACAAACTTAGCACTTAGACAAACTTAGCTCCTTGTGAGAGTTACATGTCTCTTCTTGATGGAGGAATCCCGACTGTTGTCGTGGGGGTCGTTTTTTCTTCTCCTTCTCTCGATATATACCTTGGTATATTGCGGGAGAGGAGAAGGGAAAACGACCATCACCAACTGTCGAAATATTAGTGGTAGGTATAGTGTCCACCAACATACACCACCATATAAGTGTGAGTGAGTGCGCACCATACACACCATGAGGCAAACCTCGAAAGACCTATCCTTCTTCCAATTTTGCCCGAATGACACAAATAAGCAATAAGAAGAAGAAAACATGAGGAGAAAGAGAGAGAGAAGAAAAACGCTTCTGCATCTTCTTCTTCTTCTTCTTCTTCTTCTTCTACTCTTCTTCATCTAACTTTCGTATTTCCCATTTTGCAGATTAGAGTCACTTCACGGAAGCTTGCATTGATGGAGTGCTTGTGGTTCATGGACTGCTTATGATTTTGTATCGATGAATAATTTTAAACTTGCTACATATGTGAAACTTGCTACTTGTTGTTGGATGATATTTATGCTTGTTGTTGGATGATAGGATGATATTTGTGCTTGTTGTTGGATGATAGGATGATATTTGTGCTTGTTGTTGGATGATATTAATTTGTGCTTGTTGGATGATCAGCAGCATGGCAAGAATATTGTTATTGTGAAATATATACATATATAGCATATTTTGCCTATGAAAATTGTTGGATATAAGAAAAAATAAAAAAAAACAGTGGCATTAATGCCTCTTTGCCGTCTGCCACTGACGGCAAAGCCCCTTTGGCGTCTGCCCCCGACGGCAAAGGGGACACGTGTCACCAACCTGTGCAAACTGGCAGCGCCAGGCCTCGGGCCATTTGGTCACTTTGCCGTCCGGGGGCATACGGCAAAGGCGCGCGGGGCATGGCCGTTAGGGGGCAGACGGCAAAGGCGCGTGGGGCATGGCCGTCAGGGGGCAGACGACAAATTATTTACCGCTTTGCCGTCGGTAGCAGACGGCAAAGGATGCCGTTAGCCACTAACGGGGCTAACTCCAGTTTTAAGCCGTCCAGCGTCTTTGCCGTCTGCTGCCTGACGGCAAAAACACTTTGCCGTCTGCTGAGTAAAGGCAGACACCAAAGCACTCCTTTACCGGAGTTCATAGTGCCGGAAATTTGGCCGTCTGCTACCGGACGGCAAAGCCTTTGCCGTCAGTGGTCCTACCCTGTGCCGTCCGCTATGGAAGACGGCAAAGTACCTGATTCCTATAGTGACTCCTGCCTTTGGTGGATTGCCTCACGAGGAGGTTTGTGGATGAACTAGTATAGTGGTGAGTTGCCTCGCGAGTGTGTTCGGGTGGCGTTTTTCCTCCTCCCGCTACGGGGCAGCCTATCCTCTATTTATAGTGGCCCGGGTCCTCTCCCCCTATCGCAAATGGCGGGAAGGGATCCCACAATGGCCAAATTTGAAGGGGGACAAGGAGTACATCTTATCCTGATGAAAGGTGATCTTCGCCTGCAAAGTAACCGGTAGTGGTGCAGTGGTGGGCTCGGCGATGACGTCCGTCCTGCGGAGCTCGGGGTCTTGGTCTTGTTGCACCGGAATGGAAACCTTTGGGGGCGCTTTGGGAACCTGCGTGCGCTCCTGCCTCCTTTGCACGAAAGAGGAAACTGTCTCCCCTCGCGCGCTGGTGCCTGCCTGGCCCGCCTTGCGTCATCCTTGGCCTCCCGATGTCAAGCATTGCATAGAGGTCTCCGCTGCTCGGGAGGGGGCCTGGGGAGGCCTATTCCCCCGCGGGTCTTGGCGCTGTTTCCCTCGCGAGTTCGGGGCTCTCGCGAGGGCCTTGTGCTGAGTGAGACCGCGCTGGGCCGTACTTGGCTGTCGAAGTGGGCCATGCCCTGGGCCGCAGGCAGGCAAGTCTGGGTACCCCCGTTCCCAGGACACCGATAGTAGCCCTCGGGCCCGAGGCGCGCTCGAGCTAGCTTCTGGGCGAAGCCATGGAAGATGGCCCGAAGCGCCGTGGGCCCCAACCGCCTGTGGGCCCAACCTGACGCGTGGCGCATAATGAGACGTGGGCGTCTCAGCTCCCCGAAGACGTTGGGAACTGCCCTGAGTGAAGCTGACGCGAAGCCTGCGCGCCTCCCCGGCCATCATTGCTCTTCCATGAATGCGGTTTGTCTCCTTGTGTCCTCCCCCCCCTTTCAGGCCACGCGGATGTGACCCAACGGAAGCAGGTGAAGAGACGTGAGGTAGGGTAGCAGGCCGATCGAGTCTGGCACGCGTCGCCCGAGGAGTGCATGGCGCCTCCACTCCCCACGACGCCCCATGGGCTGCGGTTGTGCCTATAAACCCGCCCCGCTCAGGGGGTCTTGCCATCCTGACGCGCCCTCTTGCGTCCCATCCTTCCAAGTTATCTTCCTTGTCCTCCTCTTTCCCTTTGCTCTTCAACGGTGTCCTGGGGGAGTGCAGCGGGCGCGGGAAGACGTACGTGGTCTATGGCTTCACCGTCGGCCTATGGAGGCAGCGGTGGGGGGCTTTCGAGGCCGGCTCACGCCCGCCGGCACTGGGCCATTGTCGACGAGTAAGCGTTCCATCTTCCCCCCTTTTCTTATGATCGCGCCCGACACGCCGGACCTGATTATCCCCTTCTCCCAGGGTCCCGCGCCCAAGAGGCGCAGGCTCAACGAGCTCCAGGAGGAAGCGGTCGCGCTGAGGGCCCAGCTGGCAGACGCCGAGGCCACCCTCCAGGCCGCGCTCAAGGGCGAGGAGGAGGCCCAGGCGGAGCTGGCGTCCCTCCAGACCCAGATCAAAGGGGCGGCTGACGCCGTGCTGGCCGCCCAGGATAAGGTGGCGCATGCGAAGATGCTGGGGGCGCAGCGCGCCAAGCAGTACCTGCAGATCGCCCACCGCGCGGTTGGTGCGGTGAGCCGGTTCGTCGGGGAAGCCCCCGCACTGCCGTGCGCCCACGGCGACGGAGGCTACCTCAACTTCTTCGGCAAGGTGGTGGAGGCGCTGGAGACCGGCGTCTCCCAGGTGGACGAGGACAACGTGTCCAGCGCGCGTGACCTTCTGGACATCGCGCTGACGCGCGTCTTCTCCAACCTGCGTCGCCACGTCCCGGAGCTTGATCTCCCCCGCATCATGGAGCCAGTGCCCGAGGAGCTCCAGAGGCCACTCACGGACGAGGTGCGCCCGCACGTGGAGTCCCTCGTGGAGCGGTTCGTCCAAATGCCCTCCTCCGACGAGAGTGACGACTCTGGCGCCATGGCGGGCGACGGCCCGGGTGGCGACAGCGGCTCCTCTGCCTAGGCTTCCCCTGTTTTCTTTCTCTGGTTCCTGTCATGTCAAGAAACACTCGGCCCCTGAGGGCATTAAACTTTTGTGTTTTACCTTCGTCTTCCTCCTTCTTTCTTTAAATCGCCGGTTGCCTGCTTTGTGTGACGCGACTTCGTCTCTGTCGCGGAGCTTTGTGCCATCGTCGATGCGCCTCCCCCCCCTGCTTTGGGGGGTCCGCGTGGGTGTCGCACCATGGCCGGCGATGGTGGCCTGCTGGGACCTTTCGAGGCGCGCCCTCCTGAGGAGGAGCGTGCCGTCCCCAAGGCCGGGATGTCAGCATTGTCGCTTCATGAGGCCGGACTCCTCCCCTTGCGCCGTCCTCCCATGTTCCTGGGACCACAAGAATCCTGATGGAAGCACGTAGTGAACCGTAGCGCCTACATCATCACGTCAGCGCTCACACCTCCTACCCTGCATTCGGGCTCTCATCTGATCAGAAAGTTTCTGCTCTGTTCGGTGGGTGTACTTAGCTTATCGGGTCGTGGCGAGCTCGTGCGTTGTGAGGTGCAGCTGGAACGTCCTGGGAGCTTCGAGGATCCCACTAGGGAGGGCTTCTTCCTTGTGTGCGGGATGGTTCGGGAGACCTTTCGGCACTCTACGTCGGCGGGGCCCAATCCTGAGCAGGCCTCGACCGTCGTTGGGGCGTCCGGATCACCAGGACGAGACCAAAGGGGCGAGGCCTCGGCCACCGTTGGGGCGTTCGGATCACCAGGACGAGACCAAGGGGCGCGGAGCTACGTGATCGGTGAGGTTGTCGGGACCCCGATCCTAAGCCATAAGAATCTAGCATGTAACACATCACATCACATTGCGGCCTCACGCACGGTTATCCCCACGGCTGCCACCTTACCTTGGCCGGGAGCGTTTGCATCTTTTGGCTCACGTATGTGAATATGTCGCTAGCACTCAAATGTCAAAGAACCCGGGTCGACATGACTAGTCATAGAACCCAAGTGGCAAATCTGTACAGGGACAGGCATACGTAACCCAACAATGCAGGTGTCGGTCACAGCGTGTGTAGACGAGTCATAGCAAGCTACATGTACTCCATTACGCCGTGGGACATAAATGTCATCAACTGCGCGTAGACGAGCCATAGCAGGCTACATGGACTCCATTACACTGCGAGACATTTCCCCAAAGGGACAGACACAGCAGCAAAGAAGGATACACGCCGGTCAATCAATGTGTCCGGAGCAGTAGCAAGCTACCAAGGCTCAGTGGAAGCACAAAGAGGCAGTTCCCTGTAAAGAGTACTACTAAAGGCACACAACTAGGTGTCGAATCCCATACGTACCGTTGCACGTCACACGTACGAACGACATGCACGATATGCATAGATACAACTATGGCATCACAACATAACCATACAACAACACAACATTTATTCAGAAGGCTCATAAGAGCCAACATAGTGTGATATTACAAGCAGGGGTCACATGACCCAACACATAAGTCATACAAGCAACAAGCGGAAGCTTAACATGTCTGGGTATAGACATCTTAGAAAAGAAGAAGGCTGAGGAAGCCTGTCTATCTACAAGACCTTCCATAGGGACCAGACCTCTGTCTGGGATTCCCAAGCTACTTGGTTGGCATCAATCTTATCGTAAAAACCACTAGTGAGACTGGTGTCTCCTCTGCAAAAACATTAATAAAGCAACGGTGAGTACGGAGGTACTCAACAAGACTTACATCAGAACTAACTACATATGCATCGGTATCAACAAGGTGGTTGTGGGGTTCATTACAGCAAGCCAGCTTTGACTCTTGGCTATCCTATACTACGACTATCAGTACTTTGAATAATTTTGAGAAAGCGCACACGAGTCCACTAACACCACAACAATACACCACCATGGATCCACTCCCGTCTTCCTATGAGAGTGCCATCCACGGTACTCACACTTGTCTTGAAGCTTTTATGAGTAACCATTACAGTTGTCTATGAACCATATAAGTCTCCAAGTAGTCCATATCTGCGGACGCGGATATTCGAATAGATTATTACCCTGCAGGGGTGTACTTCGTCACACATGCTCCCGCCACTTACCGCCATGTGCACGTAAAAGGCACCTCGGCAACCTTCAAGCGGAAGCCTAGCGAGGGAGTCGGACACGACCAATAACCACACAAGACTCTAGCCCAGGTTTATCGCCTATTTGAGACTGAACACGCAACGGAAGTCCGGCCGAGGTTTCCATCATGGTCCCAAACGATGTGTGCAGGGTTCCCAAGCCCACCTCAATGGATGGTACTACGCTTGGTACACCGGGCCGCGGTGCCTAGTCTGACCCAAGTCCACCTGTACGGGGTGCCACTCAGTAGACTACTAGCACGGCCTACAAACACCAGAAACTAGTTGGAACTTCTGGACAAAGATCAGGTCGATTAATAAGTCGAGAGGGTCCATTGGTTTGGGGCCCAATGCGCGGTAGTAGCTAGTCTTGGACAAGATACACAGGACTCAGTTCTTAAGGTCGGTCTCAATGAGACATCCCGCCATGTACTCCTATATGGCCTCTCATCGCTACCTTTACCAATCAGGTTCAACACTTAACTCTCATCATCAGGACACATTCAGTTCACTTCGGTTCATCACCCAGATGAATTAGACCTAACACAACTCGAAGCATAGCAGGCATAGCAGGGTAAAGGCACAACATGGCTCAAGCATCTACCAGGTATGCTAGGTTGCTTGGTTCAGCTATTTACTGTGACAATGACAGGTCATGCAAAGGAATGGGTTCAACAACCGGGACATGTAAAAGTTGAAACGTTTGTCCTAATGCAATAAGTGAGAGCAAGAGCGACAGAGTGGGATTGTATTGGAGATGTTCAAGGGGGTTGCTTGCCTGATAAGACGTCAACACGTTACTGCTCCTCAGGTGGATACTCGACCGTATCCTCCAGAACAGTGCCTAACACGAAGAACAACCATCGAAGGGGGACAAATCAATACACATCAAATGCAACAATATGATGCATGAATATGACATGACAATACGATGTGGTTTGGACTAATGCATATAGCAACATGGTTAGATGAAGTAGGTTTGAACCCAAAGTTCAAATTCAACTCCATATGTGAGATCACATATTGTATGTGAGCAAAAATGTCCAACTTCTCCTATTTAGGTTGCTCTATCATGCATGAAAATGGTACAGATGGTTTCATTGGATTTTTCTGATCAATTTTCATATATAAATTATTTTCATCTCACTTACAGATTAATTTATATGAATTTTCTAAGCTTTCAACAATTTCTGGAATTAATTAAATCAGAAAAACAATTATTGCGTCAACCTGACGTCACACCAACGTCAGCAGTCAACAGACTCGATCCAGGTCAAAACTGACCGGTGGGGCCAGTCGGTTAGTGACCCGGGGCTAAGCCGGGGTTAAACCCTCGCTGACCCGAGGTTTGACCGACAGCGGGGCCCGCTGTCAGCCTCTGTGGGGGTCATTAAGTAGGGGGGATTAGTTCTAATAGCCATGCCACGTCAGCGCAAACCGGCGGTTAGCCGCCGGTGACCACAGCCGACGGCGGAGGGGCACGGGAATGGCGCTACGGGCAACGGCTGGACGAGCTGAAGGCACCGGAGGGAAGCCCTCGCTCATCCGCATCGAACGGAGGGCTCAGGTGCCACAGGGGTGGCCGGAGCGGTCAGCCACAACGCCGGAAGCAGCGGCCGGAGCTCGGGCTTGCTCGGGCGCGGCGATTTGGAGCCCGTGCGGTTGAACTGGTGGTCTGGGCAGCGTTTACGGATCCCCACGAGCACACCGGTGTGCTCAAACGAGCAGGCCATGTGCTCTGGCTGTGGTGGCCATGTCGCCGGTGGCGAGGTGCGCGGGCACGGTGGGGATCCTAGCTAGGGCACGCGGGCGACGTCTAGGACAGGGAGGATCGGAAGAGGAGCTCACCGCGGAGCTGCTGGCGCTGGTGGCGAGGTCGGGGACGCGCTGTGGACGGCGAATCGACGACGGCGGTGGTGGCTCCCGAAGACAAAGGCGAGCTCGATGGCGGTAGTGCCGTGCGTTCCGGCTGGCGTAGCTCGACGGAGAGGATGGCGAGGACGCGACGGCTCTTCTAGACACGGCGGGGAGGGGAGGCGATGGCAGTGGCCACGGTGCTATGGGGGCGCGCGCTCGGCATCTTCGGCCATGGCGAGGGGAGGGCGAGAGGGGAACGAGGGGGGAGAGAGGCGAGGCCGGCTCGATCCGGACAGCATCGGGGTAGTCATCCCCGGCGCCGACGTTGCCTGGGGGAGGCAGGCACGCAGGTGGCGCGGCACGCCTGCGGCACCGTGCGCCATGCTCTCCTTCACCTCTGCCTTCTAGCAGAGGTGGGAGATGACTGGCATGGGCCAGTGGGCCGGCTAGCTGCTAGGCTTCAGGTACATTTGCCCTTTTTATTTATTGTTTTGTCTTCTATTTTTGCAGTTTGTATCTGATTTAGTAAAAAAAAATACTAAATCAATTTTGTTGCTTCTGAAAATAATTATGTGGTTATATATAAAGGGTACAAAGCCACATAAAAAGTTCCAGAATTTTTGGAGCTATGGAAATATTTATAGCATTTTGATAACTCCAATTCAAATATTTATTGGCTTAATTCAATAAACAAAAATGACATTGTAAAATATGCATCACCTCTGGTTTATGTTCCCACATTTTTCCAGGGATGATGAACATTTTTGGGAAGCCATTCTTGTTTATTGAAAATCATTTTGGTGAACCTATTTGAATTCAAATAGTGTTAGGGTTTTAATCATCCCCATTTCAGGTTTAAAGAAAAGTAAACATGATGCAAACACAACAATGAACCCTAGGTGCATAACAAAGCTAGTGATGTGATAACTCACCCGCACTTAAAAGAATCGCGTCCCGATATTCAGGAGTCGTCGGGAAGAGGGCGGGATACTCAATTCGAAGACGATCTTCTCGTTCCCACGTAGCTTCATTCTCAGAATGATGGGACCACTGAACCTTCAGAAACTTGATGATCCGACGCCGGGTGACACGCTCAGCTTGATCGAGAATACGAACAGGATACTCTCGAAATGCAAGATCATCTTGAAGATCAAGCATATCGTGGTCCACTTTGCAGATAGGATCCTGGAAGCAACGCCTGAGTTGAGAAATGTGGAAGACATCATGAACTCTGGAAAGCTGAGGGGGCAGTTCCAATTGGTAGGCAACTTCTCCTCGTTTAGCGAGAATGCCAAAAGGACCAATGTAACGAGGAGCCAATTTTCCCTTGATACCGAAACGATGGGTACCCTTCAAAGGAATAACCCAAAGGTAATCCTTTTCGTCCACCTCATAAGTTACTTCCTTATGATGGCGATCATACTAGCTCTTCTGATGGGACTGAGCTGTCTTGAGATTCTCGCGGATAACGCTAACTTGCTCTTCTGCCTCCTGGATCATGTCTGGTCCAAAGAATTGTCTGTCCCCAGTTTCTAACCAGTTCAGAGGTGTTCGACATCTTCGTCCATAGAGAACTTTGAATGGAGCTTTGCCCAGACTGGATAGGTAGCTGTTGTTATACGCAAAGTCGGCAAATGGAAGACACTTCTCCCAATCCATGTCTTCGAGAATCTGATTGACTCTTTCAACCTGACCACTTGACTGAGGGTGAAAAGTAGTGCTAAAGGAGAGATGGGTTCCCATAGCATTCTGGAAACTTTCCCAAAATCGAGAGGTGAAAAGACTTCCATGGTCTGAATTGATTTCCAATGGAACACCATGAAGAGACACCATTCGAGAGATGTATAAATCAGCCAACTGACTAGCAGTGATACTCTCTCGGACAGGAAGGAAGTGAGCCACTTTGGAGAGGCGGTCAGTTACCACGAAGATTGCATTATTACCTTTCTTGGTCTTGGGAAATCCGGTGATGAAGTCCATTTCAACTTTATCCCATTTCCATTCAGGAATAGCTAAAGGCTGAAGGGTGCCAGCAGATCTCTGATGCTCTGCCTTGATGCAATGACAAACGTCGCAACTCGCAATGAATTGAGCGATTTCCCTTTTCATTCTAGTCCACCAGAATCTCTGGCGTAGGTCCTGATACATCTTGGTACTGCCGGGATGAATTGTGAGAGGGGATTCATGAGCCTCCTTAAGGATTAACCGTCTCAAGTTCCGTACCATGGGAACCACCAAGCCGTTCCCAAAGAATACGACTCCCTGGTCATTTATTGAGAAACAACCTGCACCTCCTTTCTTGATGTTTTTCTTGACGCGGGATATCCCTGGATCAATCTTCTGAGCTTCAATGATCTGATCCTCCAGAGTAGGTTTTGCAACCAACATAGAAAGGGATCCACTGGGAACAATGTGAAGGTTAAGCTTTCAGAATTCCTCATGCAGAAGGGGTTGACCTTTTTGCAGCATAAGGTTGTTGCAGTATGACTTACGACTTAAAGCATCAGCCATAACATTTGCCTTGCCTGGGGTGTAAGTAATTCCTAAGTCGTAATCCATAATCAGTTCTAACCATCGTCTTTGCCTGAGGTTCAAATCTGGTTGGGTGAAGATATACTTCAGACTCTGATGATCGGTGTAAATCTCGCAGCGATTACCAAGGAGGTAATGTCGCCATGTCTTGAGCACATAGACTACTGCTGCAAGCTCCAAATCATGTGTTGGATAATTTTCCTCATGTGGGTGCAACTGTCGAGATGCATAGGCGACCACTTGTCGATCTTGCATAAGAACACATCCAAGTCCTTGTCTTGAAGCGTCGCAATAGATGACAAAGTCTTTGGAGAAATCCGGTGGCACAAGCACGGGAGCAGAGGTCAGACGTCTTTTCAGTTCCTAGAAACTGTGCTCACATTGTGGGGTCCACTCAAACTTCTTATCTTTCATGAGTAGTTCCATGAGGGCTTGGCAACTTTGGAGAAGTTCACAACGAAGCGGCAACAATAGCTTGCTAAACCAAGGAAACTCCTAACTTGCTTAACCATTTCAGTTGGAGTCCAATCAAGAATGGCTTGAACTCTTTCTGGGTTAATTGCAATGCCCTTACCGGAGATCACGTGACCTAGATAGGTCACTTCTGGTAACCAAAATTCACACTTGGAGAACTTGGCATAAAGACGGTGCTCTCTGAGTTTTTCTAGCACAAGTCTGAGGTGTTCAGCATGCTCTGCTTCATTCTTTGAATAGATCAGTATGTCAGCGAGGTAAACCATGACAAACTTATCCAAGTACTCCATGAAGATTGAGTTCATCAGGCGGGAGAATGTTGCTGGAGCATTGGTTAGTCCAAAAGACATGACTGTGTACTCGTACTAGCCATAACGAGTGATAAAAGCTATCTTGGGGATGTCACCGTTCTAAATCTTGATTTGATGGTAGCCTAGCCTCAAATCCATCTTAGAGAACACTGAGGATCCAGCAAGTTGATCATACAAATCATTGATCCTGGGGAGCGGATACTTATTCTTGATGGTGACCAGATTGACGGGTCGGTAATGTACAACCATTCGGTCCGTTCCATCCTTCTTAACAAAGAGAACGGGACAAGCCCAAGGAGAAGAGCTTGGTCGGATGAAACCCTTTTGCAAGGACTCATCTAGTTGTTTCTTAAGTTCGGCATGCTCCAAGGGTGCCATCTTATAAGGTCTTCTTGAAATTGGAACAGTTCCTGGGATGAGGTCTATCACAAACTCTACTTCCCTGTCAGGTGGAATTCCTGGCAACTCTTCTGGAAAGACATCCGGAAAATCTCGGACTACCGGAATATCTTCAAGCTCAGGAAGAGGGTTGGCATGGAGCGAATAGAGCTAACGCTTTGCAACTCGAGTTGAAACATTGACTATCTTGCTAGATGGGTGTGTGAGTTGAACAGACCTAGTGGAGCAATCAATCTTGGCATGATGAGCTGTCATCCAATCCATACCCAAGATGATGTTAATATCGGAAGACTTGAGAGCTATCAGCGAAGCAAGGAATACAAGTCTGTCAACAAGGATTTCATTTCCATGGCTTATTCTGGTGGTCTGCCATCTAGACCCTGGAGTCTGAACTTCAAGAGCAGTTGGCATATCGCAAAATGACATGTCCTGCAACCGTGCATAGCCTTCCGAGATGAAGGAATGTGATGCTCCAGTATCAAATAGAACTGATGCTGGATGACAATTTACGACGAGCGTTCCAAGGACAACATCATGATCCTCATGAGCTTCTTCGGCTGTGACATGGTTCACACAACCACGATCAATGACGGTTGGCTTGACATGGATCGGTTTGACTGGTGGCTTATTATGGCCAACAGACTTTCCAGACTGGGGTGAAGCAATACTGGATTGAGTGCAATTTCGAGCAATGTGGCCTGATTCTCCACACTTGAAACAAATCACTTGGGTTGCACGTGGAGCCGCATTGGCAGGCGGTCCACTAACAGGCTTCGGTGGAGCATTTGGCTGAGTTGGACGAGGCGCCACATAGGATGGCCTTGCATATCCTGGTGGAAGTGATGAGTTCGGAACCCAAATCCGGCGCTTCTGAGATCCAGAGCCAGAGGTAGAAGCCAAATCACGGTTATGCTTGTGAGACTCTTCATGAGTGAGCTGAGTTGTCTCTGCATTGATGGCCTTGTTCACAAGAGCCTGGATGGTGTCGCAATGATGTAGGTGAAGATCATGACGCAACTTTGGGTTGAGACCCTTCCTGAACCTAGCTTGCTTCTTAGTGTCCGTGGACACTTCTTCTATGGCATAACGGGCAAGGTTTTCAAACTCTCGATTGTATGCATCTACAGCCAGCTTACCCTGGTTAAGGTTACAAAACTCTTCCCTTTTTCGGTCCATAAGACCCTGAGGAATATGATGCTCGCGGAAAGCCTCTGTGAATTCTTCCCAGGTAGGAATCTGGCCAGCTAGAATTATAGCCTCATAGTTCTCCCACCATATACTAGCAGGACCCTCCAGGTGATAAGTAGCATAGGTGACCTTGTCAGCCTCAGCCACGTTCGCGGAACGCAGCTTATTGGTGATGCTACGGAGCCAGTCATCTGCATCGAGTGGCTCAATGGAGTGATGGAAGGTGGGTGGATACAGCTTGATGAAGTCACAGATGGTCACTGTCCCAGCACACTGATGTGCGGTGTTTTCCTAGATACGTGCCAGCAAGCGATTTGACTCACGATTGTCCTTCTCAATGTCCAGCATAAACTGTGCTAGCGAAGGTGAATCCGGCAGAACTTCAGCATCTCTGGTTCCACGTCTTTTGCCCTTCTTGCGACCAGTGGCAGCTCAGTTACTAAGAGACATCCTGAGGATGAAAAACTAGGATTAATCAGGATGGCATACCAGATGGATAGGAATGCAAAGCATTAGATCTTCATAGAACTCCTAGGGAAAATTGGACAGCATAACGACTATGAATGCTTAGAAATGAGACATCCTGCAAAAGATTTAGGTGCCACGACACCTCAATATCACTCGAGGACTGGAATCCAACTCAGATCAACCATTCCTATAAGTCTACGGAACAGTAACTCGAGATCCTGGTAGATAGGTAAGAAGCCTAATTCTTAATCCCCGTAGAAAAAGAGGAGGGTGACTCAGAATCAGAATAACATGGGGAAAGGAGTGAAAAGAGCCTTACGTTCCCTTCCACAATCAATTCCCTTACATAACTCAAGAGTTGCTAGACTCAACATCGACCAGTTTGGCTTGGTAGTCCTACAGTCAGTTAAGCTCTGATACCAACGCTGTCGGGACCCCGATCCTAAGCCATAAGAATCTAGCATGTAACACATCACATCACATTGCGGCCTCAAGCACGGTTATCCCCACGGCTGCCACCTTACCTTGGCCGGGACCGTTTGCGTCTTTTGGCTCACGTATGTGAATATGTCGCTAGCACTCAAATGTCAAAGAACCCGGGTCGACATGACTAGTCATAGAACCCAAGTGGCACATCCGTACAGGGACACGCATACGTAACCCAACAATGCAGGTGTCGGTCTCAGCGTGTGTAGATGACTCATAGCAAGCTACATGGACTCCATTACGCCGTGAGATATAAATGTCATCAACTGCGCGTAGACGAGTTATAGCAGGCTACATGGACTCCATTACACTACGAGACATTTCCCCGAAGGGACAGACACAACAGCGAAGAAGGATACACGCCGGTCAATCAATGTGTCCGGAGCAGTAGCAAGCTACCAAGGCTCAGTCGAAGCACAAAGAGTCAGTTCCCTGTAAAGAGTACTACTAAAGTCACACAACTAGGTGTCGAATCCCATACATACCGTTGCACGTCACACGTAGGCACGACATGCCCGATATGCATAGAGACAACTATGGCATCACAACATAACCATACAACAACACAACATTTATTCAGAAGGCTCATAAGAGCCAATATAGTGTGATATTACAAGCAGGGGTCACATGACCCAACACACAAGTCATACAAGCAACAAGCGGAAGCTTAACATGTCTGGGTATAGGCATCTTAGAAAAGAAGAAGGCTGAGGAAGCCCGTCTATCTACAAGACCCTCCATAGGGACCAGACCTCTGTCTGGGATTCCCAAGCTACTTGGTCGGCATCGATCTTATCGTAGAAACCACTAGCGAGACTGGTGTCTCCTCTGCAAAAACATTAATAAAGCAACGGTGAGTACGGAGGTACTCAGCAAGACTTACATCAGAACTAACTACATATGCATCGGTATCAACAAGGGGGTTGTGGGGTGATACGTCTCCAACGTATCTATAATTTTTGCTTGTTCCATGCTGTTATATTATCATTCTTGGATGTTTTACAATCATTTTACTACAACTTTATATTATTTTTGGGACTAACCTATTAACCTAGAGCCCAGTGCCAGTTCCTGTTTTTTCCGTGTTTTTGAGTTTTACAGAAAAGGAATATCAAACGGAGCCCAAATGGAATAAAAATCTACGGTGAATTTTTATGGACCAGAAGAAGCCAAGGGAGAGTTGGAGTTGGGCCAGGGGAGCCACGAGGCCACCACAAGCCTGGGGGGCGCCCCCCCTAGGGCGCGCCCCCTGGCTTGTCGTCACCTCGTGGCCCATCCTGACTTGTTTCCACCGCCACAAATTCCTATAAATATAGAAACCTCCGAAAATAAACCTAGATCGGGAGTTCCGCCACCGCAAGCCTCCAGAGCCACAAAAAACCAATCGGGAGCCCGTTCCGGCACCCTGCCGGAGGGGGAAACCATCACCGGAGGCCATCATCATCATCCCGGCGCTCTCCATGATGAGGAGGGAGTAGTTCACCCTCGGGGCTGAGGGTATGTACCAGTAGCTATGTGTTTGATCTCTCTCTCTGGTGTTCTTGAGATGGCACGATCTTGATGTACCGCGAGCTTTATTAATATAGATGAATCATATGGAGTGTTTCCCCTCTCTATCTAGTTGTGATGAATTGAGTTTTCCCTTTGAAGCTTACTTATCGGATTGAGTCTTTAAGGATTTGAGAATACTTGATGTATGTATTGCGATGGGATATCTGTGGTGACAATGGGATGTTCTATTGATCCACTTGATGTATGTTTTGGTGATCAACTTGCGGGTTCCGTGACCATGGGAATCTATGCATAGGGGTTGGCACACGTTTTCGTCTTAACTCTCCGGTAGAAACTTTGGGGCACTCTTTGAAGTTCTTTGTGTTGGATTGAATAGATGAATCTGAAATTATGTGATGCATATCGTATAATCAAACCCACGGGTATTCGAGGTGACATTGGGGTATCTAGGTGACATTACGGTTTTGGTTGATGTGTATCTTAAGGTGTTATTTTAGTACGAACTCTAGGGCTGTTCGTGACACTTATAGGGATAGCTCATAAGATTGATCGGAAAAGATAACTTTGAGGTGGTTTCATACCCTTCAATAGTTTCTTCGTTTGTTCTCCGCTATTTGTGACTTTGGAGTGAACTCTTTGTCGCACGTGAGGGATTTATATATGATTCAACTATGTTAGTATTGTTGAGAGAACTTGCACTAGTGAAAGTATGAACCCTAGGCCTTGTTTCCAAGCATTGCAATACCGTTTTTGCTCACTTTTGTATTTTCAGATTACAAAAACCTTTATCTACCATCCATATTGCACTTGTATCACCATCTCTTCGCCGAACTAGTGCACCTATACAATTTACCATTGTATTGGGTGTGTTGGGGACACAAGAGACTCTTTGTTATTTGGTTGCAGGGTTGTTCGAGAGAGACCATCTTCATCCTACGCCTCCCACGGATTGATAAACCTTAGGTCATCCACTTGAGGGAAATTTGCTTCTGTCCTACAAAACTCTGCGCTTGGAGGCCCAACACGAGTCTACAAGAAGAAGGTTGTGTAGTAGACATCATGGGGTTCATTGCACCAAGCCAGCTTTGACTCTTGGCTATGCTGTACTACGACTATCAGTACTTTGAATAATTTTGAGAAAGCGCACACGAGTCCACTAACACCACAAAAATACACCACCATGGATCCGCTCCCGTCTTCCTACGAGAGTGCCATCCACGGTACTCACACTTGTCTTGAAGCTTGGTACACCGGGCCATGGTGCCTAGTCTGACCCAAGCCCACCTGTACGGGGTGCCACTCAGTAGACTACTAGCACGGCCTACAAACACCAGAAACTAGTTGGAACTCCTGGACAGAGATCAGGTCGATTAATAAGTCGAGAGGGTCCATTGGTTTGGGGCCCAATGCGCGGTAGTAGCTAGTCTTGGATAACATACACAGGACTCGGTTCTTAAGGTCAGTCTCAATGAGACAACCCGCCATGTACTCGTACATGGCCTCTCATCGCTACCTTTACCAAATCAGGTTCAACACTTAACTCTCATCATCAGGACACATTCAGTTCACTCCGGTTCATCACCCAGATGAATCAGACTTGACACAAGTCTAAGCATAGCAGACATAGCAGGGTAAAGGCACAACATGGCTCAAGCATCTACCAGGTATGCTAGGTTGCTTGGTTCAGCTATTTACTGTGACAATGACAGGTCATGCAAAGGAATGGGTTCAACTACCGGAACATGTAAAAGTTGAAACGTTTGTCCTAATGCAATAAGTGAGAGCAAGAGCGAGAGAGTGGGCTTGTATCGGAGATATTCAAGGGGGTTGCTTGCCTGATAAGATGTCAACACGTTACTGCTCCACAGGTGGATACTCGACCGTATCCTCCAGAACAGTGCCTAACACGAAGAACAACCATCGAAGGGGGACAAATCAATACACATCAAATGCAACAATATGATGCATGAATATGACATGACAATATGATGTGGTTTGGACTAATGCATATAGCAACATGGTTAAATGAAGTAGGTTTGAACCCAATGTTCAAATTCAACTCCATATATGAGATCACATATTGTATGTGAGCAAAAATGTCCAATTTCTCCTATTTAGGTTGCTCTATCATGCATGAAAATGGTATAGATGGTTTCATTGGATTTTTCTGATCAATTTTCTTATATAAATTATTTTCATCTGACTTACAGATTAATTTATATGAATTTTCTAAGTTTTCAGCAATTTCTAGAATTAATTAAATCAGAAAAACAATTATTGCGTCAGCCTGACGTCACACTGACGTCAGCAGTCAACAGACCCGATCCAGGTCAAAACTGACCAGTGGGGCCAGTCGGTCAGTGACTTGGGGCTAAGCAGGGGTTAAACCCGCGCTGACCCGAGGTTTGACCCACAGCGGGGCCCGCTGTCAGCCTCTGTGTGGGTCATTAAGCAGGGGGGATTAGTTCTAATAGCCGTCCCATGTCAGCGCAAACCGGCGGTTACCCGGTGGTGACCACAGCCGACGGCGGAGGGGCACCGGAACGGTGCTACGGGCAACGGCTGGACGAGTTGAAGGCACCGGAGGGAAGCCCTCGCTCATCCGCATCGAACGGAGGGCTCACGTGCCACGGGGGTGGCTGGAGCAGTCGGCCACAACGCAGGAAGCAGCGGCCGGAGCTCGGGCTTGCTCGGGCACGGCGATTTGGAGCCCGTGCGGTTGAACTGGTGGTCTGGGCAGTGTCTACGGATCTCCACGAGCATGCCGGTGTGCTCAAATGAGCAGGCCATGTGCTCTGGCCGTGGTGGCCATGTCGCCGGCAGCGAGGTGTGCGGGAACGGCGGGGATCCTGGCAAGGGCACGCGGGCGACGTCTAGGACAGGGGGGATCGGAGCAGGAGCTCACCGCGGAGCTGCTGGCGCTGGTGGCGAGGTTGGGCACGCGCTGTGGACGGCGAATCGACAGCGGCGGCGGCGGCTCCCGAAGACGAAGGCGAGCTCGATGGCGGCAGTGCGATGGCAGTGGCCACGGTGCTATGGGGGTGCGCACTCGGCATCTTCGGCCATGGCGAGGGGAGGGCGAGAGGGGAATGAGGGGGGAGAGAGGCGAGGCCAGCTCGATCCGGACGGCATCGGGGTAGTCATCCCCGACGCCGACGTGGCCCGGGGGAGGCAGGCACGCAGGTGGCGTGGCACGCCTGCGGCACCATGCGCCATGCTCTCCTTCGCCTCTGCCTTCTGGCAGAGGTGGGAGATGACTGGCATGGGCCAGTGGGCCGGCTAGCTGCTGGGCTTCAGGTACGTTTCCCCTTTCTTTTTATTTGTTGTTTGGTCTTCTATTTTTGCAGTTTGTTTCTGATTTAGTAAAAAAATACTAAATCAATTTTGTTGCTTCTGAAAATAATTATGTGGTTATATATAAAAGGTACAAAGCCACATAAAAAGTTCTAGAATTTTTGGAGCTATGGTAATTTTTATAGCATTTTGATAACTCCAATTCAAATATTTATTGGCTTAATTCAATAAACAAAAATGACATTGTAAAATATGCATCACCTCTGGTTTATGTTCCCACATTTTTCCAGCGATGATGAACATTTTTGGGAAGCCATTCTTGTTTTAATCATCCCCATTTCAGGTTTAAAGAAAAATAAACATGATGCAAACACAACCATGAACCCTAGGTGCATAACAAAGCTAGCGATGTGACAGAGGTTCCCGAGGCGCGTTGCTCGGGAACCCCCTTTGACGCTCAAGCGGCGCTCTGAGTCGGCGGAGCCAAATCCCGCGCATACCTCAACCGCCGTTGGGGCGTCCGGATCACCAGGACGAGACCAAGGGGCGAGGGGCTACGTGACCAGTGTGGCTCCTGAGGCGCGTTGCTCAGGAGTCCCCCTTGACGCTCGAGCGGCTCCCATACCCTTCCGCCGGTTGCTGCTCCAGGAAGCGCCTGAGCCTCTCGAGGCTCCGTACTGTCATGCCGGGACGTGGCCGGAGCCCCCGAGCGGGCGTCGACCGCTAAAAGATGTATGCTTCCGAGGCAATAGGTCCTTGCCGGCCTGCTCTGAGGCACCACGGGGGGCGGGGGGGGAAGTGTGCGGGCCTTGGCAAGGTGCCAATTTAGAGAAAAGAGACTCCAAGGAAAGAAAAAGGAATTGTGAAGAGAGAAAAATTCCCGCCCCTTTTCAAATAGAGTTACGAAATCTTCAAATTTCACTTCAAAGAGTGGCAATCCAAACACAAAAAAGAAGCAAGCAACAGTCGCGTCCGGCACCTAGGCTAGTCTTCGCCTTCGTCTTCCACCAGCGCGGAGCGTAGGGCATCCACGTTGCATGGGCATAGTCATTGGAGGACAGTATTGTCCGCCAGCGCGGAGCATGGGGCTTCCACTTGGGCGTGGGATGGAACCCCTCCGCGTCCTCGGGGGGCTTCGTGCGTATACAGCCCACTCATTATTACGTGAGAGTGTCACGGCCGAAGATAGCTGGGCAAGCCCCCAGGCGCATGGCCCAGGTGCTCCCAACTCGGTTAAGAGCCATCCCGCGCATTTGTGCGCGGTTGCGCGCCCCTACAGCCCAAACCTGAGTGCATTGTTCCCCACGTAGCCGCGGGATTGCACTCCCGCGGACCAAACATGAGCACAATGCACCCAGCGCAGCCATAGAGGTGCTGTGTCGGTGATGCCGCCTCGTGAGGCGTCGGGGCGCCGGCCAAACCGCGGCTTGAGGACCTCGCGAGGCCCTGCCTCCCGAGGGCCGCGCCGGCGCCCCCGTTGCCGCGGGTGGCCCGCGCTGCTTGTATCCTGCCGATCCCCCCAGGCGGTCGCTCCTGTGACCCGGGGGGCTTGGCTGCGTGTCGCTTGCTCGCGAGGGCGGCGGCTGTGCCGTGCCCCCGTGTATCCCGGGACGCCCCCCCCCCCCCCCCCGCTTGCATCAACCTGGCCTGGTACTCCCTCAATGGAAGCCCCCAGGCCCGGCTTGGGGAGGGCGTCCGGGACATCTCCCTACTCCGGGAGGGTGCTGGCACCCGCGGGGGGCGCTTTATCCATCGCGCCATCCGCAGGTGTGACGTAGCTCGGAACATAGGCCTCTGTATAAAGCCTTGGCCCCCTCCTGAACCGTCCCCACGCGCACCAAAGGCAACCTCCCCGGGTGGCGAGGTGACTCCGCCCTGGGCGCACGGGCCACAGACCCTCCTGCGGTGAGCCTCCGCCCGAAGTTGCTTACCTCTATCGCCGCCGTGGGGATGGCCGCGCATGTCTTGACGTGGGTTGCCTCCCTGATTATCCACCGTGCCTCTGTTACGGTTACCTGCCTTCCCGGAAACCTGAGCCGCCTGTTCCCTGCGCCGGTTGGCACGCTCCCATCGGGATGACCCAGGCTGTTGATGATCCACCGGGGTATGAGTGCGTGCGTCGAGGCACGCGCGGAGTGCCCCATCACCTTTTTCAAAGGCACCACTGACGGGGCCGGGCGGCCCTCCGAAGCCGGTCACCAAGATCCGGAGGAGAAGAAGCACGACGTGCGGCAGGCCCTGCCCGGGTTCGCCCGGGAGTGAAGCGGGCACGTCGTCCGCAGATGAGGCGATGGGCACGACGAACGATCCCCCGACGCCCAGCGCCGGTGGTCGCGAAGAGGGGTGAGGAACCCAGGCCTCCTCGCGACGGTGACCAACTCGGCGATGTGGTCGGCCCAGGCGTCGAAGCCCCCGTGCGTCGGGCAGTGGCAAAACATCTCACCCGCCATCAGTAGTGCATCATGCGCGTTGAGGTCTCCCACGTGGGTACAGTGTGGTGTCGGTCCCATGGGCGCCGCTCGTCCGCCACGCGCCTGGCCGGCACGGGCAACGACGGTGGTGGAAACGACGCTGGTGGCCTGGTAACGACCGCCCAGCACTGTGCCTCCGGGGCGTGGGTCTTGGACGGCAGCGGCGAGGTTGGTGAAGGCGGATCCGCGGGGGCCGAAGGGAGCTTGTCGGGCATTAGTCATCGACACGACGGGGTGAAGAAGAAGCAAAGGTTGATGAAGGCTCCGACACGCCCCCTACCTGGCGCACCAAATGTCGGATTTCGGGCTCCGCAAAAACCCTAAGAAGTTCGAAATCGGGGGCGTGTGCGAAGATCTCCAACTGCTTCACCCCCCCCCCCCCCAAAGCTCACAGCCCGGTAACCCCGCTCGATGGCGAGGAAGAAGATAGCACACGAGAATTTACCCAGGTTCGGGCCGCTGCGAAGCGTAAAACCCTAATCCTGCCTTTGGTGGATTGCCTCACGAGGAGGTTCGTGGATGAACTAGTATAGTGGTGAGTTGCCTCGCGAGTGCGTTCAGGTGGCGTTTTTCCTCCTCCCGCTACGGGGCAGCCTAGCCTCTATTTATTGTGGCCCGGGTCCTCTCCCCCTATTGCAAATGGCGGGAAGGGATCCCACAATGGCCAAATTTGAAGGGGGACAAGGAGTACATCTTATCCTGACGAAAGGTTGGCTTGGCGATGACGTCCATCCTGCAGAGCTCGGGGTCTTGGTCTTGTTGCACCGGAATGGAAACCTTTGGGGCGCTTTGGGAACCTGCATGCGCTCCTGCCTCCTTTTCACGAAAGAGGAAACTATCTCCCCTGGCGCACTGGTGCCTGCATGGCCCGCCTTGCGTCATCCTTGGCCTCCCGAGGTCGAGCATTGCATAGAGGTCTCCGCCGCTCGGGAGGGGGCCTGGGGAGGCCTATTCCCCCGTGGGTCTTGACGCTGTTTCCCTCGCGAGCTCGGGGCTCTCGCGAGGGCCTTGTGCTGAGTGAAACCGCGCTGGGCCATACTTGGCTGTCGAAGTGGGCCACGCCCTAGGCCGCAGGCAGGCCAGTCTGGGTACCCCCGTTCCCCGGGCCGACAAAATATGATGTTAACCATAGAATTGCATCACCATATCATCCTCAGTCTAGTGGCCAATTTCAATTGAGCAATTCAGAACTAAAATAAATCTTGCAAAAGACTGTCAATAGATCTAGGAAGAATTGGTCTAAGAAATTAGATTATGCTCTGTGGGATTATAGAACTGCTTATAAAAACCCCATGGGGATGTCCCCATATAAAATGGTATATGGAAAAGCATGTCATTTGCCTCTTGAACTAGAACATAAGGCGTATTGGGCAATTACGGAATTGAATTATGATTTTAAACTTGCCGGTAAAAAGAGGTTATTTGACATTAGCTCATTAGACGAATGGAGGACACAAGCCTATGAGAATGCTAAGTTGTTTAAAGAAAAAGTTAAAAGATGGCATGATAAAAGGATTCAAAAGCGGGAATTCAATGTAGGAGACCTTGTGCTTTTGTACAATTCTCGTTTCAGGTTTTTTGGAGGATAACTCTTATCCAAATGGGAAGGCCCATACGTTGTCGAAGAGGTCTACCGCTCCGGTGCTATAAAAATTAATAACTTCGACGGCATAAACCCGAGAGTGGTGAATGAGTAGAGAATCAAGCATTACATTTCAGGTACACCCATTAATGAAGAGACTAATGGTCTTCAAGTAATAATACTGGAAGAACACATACGGGAAGCCTTCCGGAAAACTCCAGAAACCTGAAAAAGAGGTAGGTATGTGGTACGGTAAGTAAACAGACTCCAAAAATTCCAAAAAAATAATATCTGTTGGTTTTAGTATTTTAGAAAAAATCCAAAAATAAAACGGAGTCAGGGGGACCCACGAGGGAGGCACAAGCCAACAGGGCGTGACCCCCTGGTCGTGCCCTAATGGCCTGTGCGGCCCTCGTGTGCCTCCCCGACTCCGATTTCTTCTCGAACACGTATTCTGATCTAGAAAAAATCATTATATATACTCCCGTATGTTTTGACCACTTCATCGCAAGTTTCTCCTCTGTTCTTGTTTCGAGCTGTTTTTCTGGCAGAACCAGGAATATGTCGTCTCAAGATTCGGAAGGAGAGAGCTATGTGTCTAACCATGTTACGGACCCAAAGATCTTTGGGGACATCTACCCCTACTTATGGTCCATAGAAGACGAGGGAGATTCCCATCTTGAGGAGACGGAAGACGCCGGTCCAGACACTAGTTCGGACAAAGATGAAGATCCGTTCCCTCGGCTTGGAGATATGCATGTGGAGTTAAAGAAGTCAAGCCTCCCCAATGGAGTAAACAAGTCTAAGATTCAATTTATCCCGCCTCGTTTTCTTCAAGAAAGTGAGGCAAACTTATGTAAAAGGGTTTTGAAGCTCGAACAAGAAAACGATGATCTAAGGGAGGAAAACTTCATCCTCTGGCGCAGGCTGGAGAAGAGCGGAACCACTACTCCAACACCACCACCATCCCCGAAGAACACTTGAGTACATGGGTATGGGCACAACCTCTAGCTTGTCCCAAGCTTGGGGGAGGTTCCCCGGAATCGTATCACCATCACTTTTTCACCGTCATCTTTTATTTTAGTTTGATCTTTAGCTATTTCGTGGTTTAGAAGAGTAAAGTTTCATATTTGCTTACTTTAGGATTTTTCTTTGAGTTCTACTTATCCTAGTAATCGAGTGTGAGAGTTATATAATAAAGATTAGTTGAGTTCGTGTGCTTTACTTTCTTGCACCAATGATCATAGCATGACAATAAAAAGAATAGTAAAGATCATATGCTTATCCCATGGGAAGTAATGACTTCACATACAAACAAAGTATGAATTATGAAAATAGTTGCTAATAGAACAAAGATAGCCTTAGTAATTGTTATAATCCATGCAAGATTATGATAGAGAGGAGAACATTTTCATACAAATATACTTTTTTGGACATCATCTATGATTACGAACTCTCACCAAATATTAAATAATGATCAAGTGTTGAAATTGGACATGGAAGACAGCCTAATGGTCATGATTGCTTACATTGGCATAGAAGTTATATAGGCATGGATCCTTTAATATGTGATGCTTCCTTTAGAACTTTTGCTAGCCAAAATTTCCGCACCAAGTAGAGATACTAGTTATGCATCCATAACCCCTTGAACCCAGATTCTTTTCATAAGAGTCCACCTTACCTACCTAGGGATTGAATAAGATCCTTCAAGTAAGTTGTCATCAGTGCATAAGCAATAAAAATTGCCTCTAATCATGTATGATCTTTCATTCAAAAGGAAAATCAGCTTTGTACGATCTTGTGATGGTGAGGAAATAAAAGCGACGGAGTGCATAATAAAGTTTGCTATAACAAGGGGCAATATAAAGGGAAGTTCCTTTGCATTAAGAGATTGCACATCTAACCAAATAGAGCGCATGACAACCTCTGCTTCCCTCTGCGAAGGGCCTATCTTTCACTTTCATAAAGTTCTTACCTTTATTCAAGAGTCTTCAATATTTTATCTTCTTCTAAGTTTTAAACTCTTTTAGTGGTAAGCATCACATGTTGAGGTAAGATCCAGGCATATATATCCAGTTGAATGTAAGAAACCATGATTCATTATTGTTGACATTATCCTTGAGGTAAATGAGTTGGGTGGCAAATGAAGCCCCTATCTTCCTATGTGTCCGGCCAAAACATTAGCTCCCAAAATATGCAATGAGTGTGAACAATCATAGATGACTAAATGATAGTTGAGTATGTGGGTTTTCTGCAATGAAAAGCTCTTATATAGACTCTTCTCTTGAATATGATGAATTAGGATTATCACCATGACAAAAAGCATCGTTTGTTGGTTGTCAATAAGGTTTATGCTTCATACTTCGATAATTGTGAATAGATCTTTACTTGATTATGAGAAGTTATATGATGAGATGTTAGCTGCTATAATGATATGCATGATGCTCTCATGTCCGTATTCTGTTTTTATCGACACCTCTCTCTCAAATTATGTGGTCATTACTCTCGAGTTCGGCTTTCGCTTCAGGACAAGTGAGGTCATAGCTTGGGGGAGTTAATACATCCATTTTGCATCATGATTTCCTATTCATATTAACTTTATTCCTATCCATTATTCCCTATTATCATCCAATTCTTATGCCCTTTCTCTCTGAATATGCAAGGTACATCACAAAGAGGGAATTATCTGGAAACTGGAATTCTGGACTGGAAAACCGAGGAAAAGGCAGAAAAATCACGAGACTCCAAATGACCTGAAACTTCATGAGGAATTTTTATTGAATATATGTGAATTTATGGGACAAAAATATACCAAAGGGGGGCCACCAGCCAGGCACAAGCCATTAGGGCGCCCGCCAGGCCGCGCCCTGATGTGTGGTGGGGCCCCGGCTGGCCTCCCGACGCCCATCTTCTCCTATTTGGTGTGTTTTACCCTAGAAAAAATCTTAAGAAACCTTTCGGGATGAAGCGCCGCCGTCTCGAGGAGGAAACCTGGGCAGAGGCCGTTTTGCACTGCCGCAGTCAGATTCTACCGGCGAAATCCCTCTCCGGGAGGGGAGATCAAAGCCATCGCCATCACCATCAATTCCTCCTTCGTGGGAGGACCAATCTTCATCAACATATTCACCACCACCATCTCATCTCCAACCCTAGTTGATCTCTTATATTCAATCTTTGTCTCAAAACCTCAGATTGGTACCTGTGGGTTACTAGTTGTGTTGATTACATCTTGTAGTTGATGCTTGTTGGATTACTTGGTGGAAGAAATTATGTTCAGATCCTTGATTATTATTATTGCACCTCTGATCTTGAACATGTTGATGAGGTGTGAGTAGTTACTATTGTTCCTGAGGACATGGGAGAAGTCTTGTTATAAGTTATCATGTGAAGTTGGTATTCGTTCGATATTTTGATGATATGTATGTTGTTACTTCTCTTAGTGGTGTCATGTGAACGTCGACTACATGACACTTCACCATGCTATGGGCCTAAGGGAAGTCATTGTGGAGTAACAAGTAGATGATGGGTTGCTAGAGTGACAGATGCTTAAACCCCAGTTTATGCGTTGCTTCATAAGGGGCTCATTTGGATCCACATGTTTCATGCTATGGTTATATCCACATGTTTCATGTTGCGGATGCTTGCGAGACGGGGTAATCATAAGTAGGTTGTTATTTCAAGTAAGAACAACACCTTAGCACCGGTCCACCCACATATCAAGTTATCCAAGTAGCGAATGCGAATCAACTCAACATGATGAACATTACTAGACATAATTCCCATGTGTCCAAGGGAGCGCTTGCTTAATATAAGAGTACTTTTAGGCCTGTCCTTTGCTACAAAAAGGATTAGGCTACCTTGCTGCACTTTTGCTACTATCGTTACTTGTCACTTGTTATGATTTATCTTGCTACAAAACTATCTACTATCGTTACTTGCAGTACTTGAAGAGAGTACCTTGCTGAAAACCGCTTATCATTTCCTTCTGCTCCTCGTTGGGTTTGACACTCTTACTTATCGAAAGGACTACGATTGATCCCCTATACTTGTGGGTCTTCACGGTCCAAGAAAAACTCATATCACGTGACGAATAAATATATAGCTCCACGTGACATACCGATGGATTGAGACAAAAGAAGGGGATGCCTTCCGGGGCATCCCCAAGCTTAGACGCTTGAGTCTTCCTAGAATATTACCTTGGAGTGCCTTGGGCATCCCCAATCTTAGGCTCTTGCCGCTCCTTATTCCTTTGTCCAACGTGATAACACCCAAAACTTGAAAACTTCATCATATTGTCCTCATTATATAAAATTTCATCTATCACAGGATGTTCACAACTCATATTATAGTGTTCAAAAATATCCCTAGCCTCTTGTACTATGTACTTAAATTCATGCATGAGAACGAGAGTGGCCATCTATTTTGCTGTAGGGTCTTTTACGACCGGTAACTCATAGAAAAGCCTTTGCAAAGTGGGATGTGTATGCATAAATCTTCTGTCAAACTTAAGTACAAGAGCGGAAATAGCATCAGCATAACTTTTAGTTCTTTTAAGGATTGGTGTATTCTTGCAAGCTAAAGTACCCGTACAATTAAAGAATTATTGGATAATGCTTTTCCCTATGATGTTCCCCTTCCCCGCAACAAAAAATTTTTTCATCTCACTGTGGGGGGAGTTTCTCATTGGGGTTATTACTTCCATCATCGTTTTCAATAATAAAATCAGCCATAATAGCAACTTTTAGGCAAGCAAAACAAGCAATCTACTAACAAGCAAAGATAAATATTTTTGTATTTTTGATTTTTATGAAGCAAACTAAATATAACAGCAAATAAAAATAAGAAAAAGTGAATGATAATTTGTGCGAAGTTACTTGATAGTTGGTGATGATATTCCCCAGCGCTAGCGCCAGAAATCCTTCCTGATACTTGTAATCTGCGTTGGGTTTTCCGTGAAGAGGAACGGGTAATTGCAGCACAATATGGATAAGTATTTCCCTAGGTTAAGAAACCAAGGTTTATTGAACCAATAGGAATATCAATCCACAACCGTCTTCAGCGGCTACACACAAAAGAGCAAACACTTGCAACGAACGCGGCAAGACGGTTGTCAATCCCCTTGATCTCATTATTTGCAAGCAAGTGAAGTGTGTACATAATAGTAGATAATTGTAAATTGCAAAATAAAATAAAAAAGTAAATAATGGCAGAAAGGTAAAGATAGGATTTGTAAATATATAAGTGAATAGACCCGGGGGCCATAGTTTTCCCTAGCGGCATCTCTCATGTAGGCAACATACGGTGGGTAAACAAATTACTGTTGGGCAATTGATAGAAAAGCGCATAGTTATGTGATATTCATGACAATGATCATGTATATATAGGAATCACGTCCATAAGAAAATAGGTCGACTCCTGCCTACATCTATTACTATTACTCCACCCATCGACCGCTCTCCAGCATGCATCTAGAGTATTAAGTAAAACAAAGTAATGCTTGGAGAATAGTGACATGATGTAGACAAAGAGAATTAAATTAATATGAACTAACCCCATCATTTTATCCTTAGTGGAAACAGTACAAAGACATGTCTTGTCCCTTTCTATCACTGGGATATAGAGAACCACCAGATTGAACCCACTACAACGCACCCCTCTCACCAAAGAATTATCAATCTATTTGGCCGAATATTTCAATAAATCGGAGAGGATTACGAAGCTATAACAATCATGCAAATAAAATATGTAGCATCCCGACTCAAAACGAGTCAAGCCTCTGTGTGACCGTGCCATCCCTGGATCAGTATGCTGGCACAAACAGTACGTCAATGTATATATCAAAGTGCAATCACATCTAATTAACATAAACTTATATATACCTTAAAATTGTCAGCGGAAACAGTCAAGGGGAGTGGAGTCCCAATAAACACCAATGACAGGTTGAGTGTAGACCGTAACCCTGAATCATACTCTTACTCGTCGTAGAAACTTATCTGCAACATAAGACGTTGCAGCCGTGAAGGTCAGTACATTGAATGTACCGGCAAGATCACAATAAGAGAAAACAGATGATGCGACTATTCTATATGCAATAAAGCTTTGTGGCTCTCTGTCTGAGTTTTTGCATAAAAGCTGATTTTATTTTCTTTTCCTACAACAAAGGAATATCAGGAGTTTTCACTATGGAAATATCTATTATGACATGGTTCCGCCAACCGATGTCTCAATGCCCACAAGTATCGAAAGTTACCCAAAATTAATTACCAGTCTGGTGTTGAGAGTTCAGAGATATATCCAAGTCCAGAGGCTCAAATTGTCCATAAGTGGGGACACGGCTAATCGATTAGGTTTAACTCTGCAGAGTGTTGTGTACTTTACCCACAAGATTCGTTCCCTCCTTGTAAGTCCTCGCACTGCCGGGTGTTTGAGAACAGGATGAATGAAACATGGTCTTTCAGAGTGTTTCCCTGACTACTGTCAGTGCCCATCCAATCCTAACGTCGACTACCTCTCGTAGCACTGCCCAGCCAGAGTCACAACAAAGATAAACCAAGCCAAAGCTTCCGGGCATGAAGTATTCATCCGTCTCTTTGAGTCTGGGTGAAGCTTTCCCCAAGATGTCATGGCGCTTCTCCATGCATCCCGGCCATCCACTGGTTACTCCAGGGTGCCCATCAAATCCATCCTTCACCCAGTAGTGTGTATTGAAAACTTGTTCTTGAGCTCGATGTCTTGAGGTCTTGAATATG
This sequence comes from Elymus sibiricus, assembly GCA_039707655.1. Classification (NCBI taxonomy): domain Eukaryota; kingdom Viridiplantae; phylum Streptophyta; class Magnoliopsida; order Poales; family Poaceae; genus Elymus; species Elymus sibiricus. Next base: position 208,707,139 of record CM077665.1, on the reverse strand, counting down.
TAGGCCTTGAAGATGTCTTCACGAAGTTGGCGTTTTTTTGACGTGGAATCCTCCTTCTCACACCACTCACGAACACTCATACCAGACCCCGTCTACTTTAGCATAGCATTAAAACAACTACGTTCCCGGGGCTTTAGTAACAAGTGGTGGGTTCCTACCTCATGCATTCTACTCAACTACAAGAATTTCAATAACACTACTGGATGGATTTGTTGAATGATGTCACTACATGCAATAAAACATAGGTATGAAATAGATGGTCAAAGTGAACTTGCCTGCACTGTTGATGAAGACAAATATCGCTCTCAGAAAATAACTTGATAGAACTATTCGTCACTCTCCGATGAAATCTATATAATGAAACATTGCACTTATATAAGCAATCATTCTAGCAATCAATACTAACAATCAAAAAGCAACACAAAAACCAAACACAAAAGTGTTGTGATGAAGGAAATACTTAAGACAAAAGTGAAAACAACAAAACTTCATCACAACAACCAAAGGTAGTTTTCCCTACAAATAACACTAACACAAAAACAACAAGACAACAACAAGTTAAATCTAACAAAAGTAATTTTTTTTAGATATTTTACTTGCAAAAAGAATTACTTTTGAAGAACAACTAAGATTTATGAAAACAACACCCTAAACAATATAAGTTTTCTAGCTAATAAACTTATCAACAAGAAAAACTAAATATAAGAGAAAACAGAATATAAAACAACCAAGCTATCAGAAAGTAAAACCTATAAAACAATTTATAAAAATATTTTTAAATAGGAACTCCAACTAGCAATGGAAATCAATTGCAAGTTATAATTGAACTAGCATTGATTTCATGCAATCAACAAATAAATAACATAAAAATAAACTTGGATGAAATACTACTACTAACTAATGGAAGACAAAGTAAAACTTGTCAACTAATAACAAATTAAAAACCATTAAAACAAAAGAAATAGAAATACATCTAAAAAGAACTAAACAGATTCTGTTTTGCTTAAAACCTTAATTTAAAATTATTGTAAAAATTCTCAAATTCTACCTTGTGATAAATAAGGCCACTAGTGATTAGTAGCAAAAAGAATCAACTAAAAATCTATTTTTAAACTCCAGATATTCACAAAACAAGATTTGAATCAAATCTGTTTGAATTGAAATTTCCAATTTTCAAACATGGTCAAACTTGATATCTACAGAAACTAGAATAAATTTGTGACACAATGCAAAAAGAATCAACCAAAAACTCAAAATAATCTAAGAGATATCCTAGTTTGAAAATTGCAATACATTCTGTTTTCAGAAAACAGAAACAGAAATTAAATAAAACTAACGAACGAACAGGGCCACGTGGCTGAATACTACAGGCTGAGGGTGTGCACGCGCTAGCTAAACGAGTGAACGTTCATTACATAACAGAAAATGGTTCGGTAAATAAAATGTTCTAATCTGGATCGTTGATCCAGATCCGACGGTCACGGAGGGAGAGAGAGCTCACAGGGGGGGTCGGGGTGCTCCGGCGAAGCTCCGGCGATATCCGAGGCGGCGAGGTGACGCGGGGTGACACTCCGGTGGTCCTCCGGCGGCGGCGAAGGTCTCAGGCGACGCGGACGAGGACGGCGAGCACGAAGGTGGCCTCGGCGAAGCTTGGGGATGACGGAGACGATGACGACGAAGCTCGGGGCGGAGGTGGCGTTCAGGTGACCATCGCGGTGGGGTTTCCAGTGGTGCTGGGGCTTGGGTGAGGGGTTGAGGTGGTGCACGCGAGCACGGCGGTGCTGTTGGTGGCGGTGGAAGAGCTCAGGGTGGCGAGGTAGAGCAGGGCAAGCTCAGGATCGGCGATGGCCTGCTCGGGCTCCGGTGAGGGATTGGGGCGGCGGCGGCGCGAGAGAGAGGGGGCTTTAGGGGGGAAACGGAGTGTGGGGTGCAGCTTTTATAGCCTTGGGGTCGAGTGGGTTCAAACGGAAGGGGAGCGGCGAGATTGATCGGCTCCGGTGATATCTCCGGCGAAAGGAAGGTGCAGACGGGGGAAGGAAAGAGATGACCGAGGGGATTCGGGATCGGGAAGTGGGCCAGGGGTGTCAGCGGGGAGAGAGGGCGTGCGGGCGATCGGTTACCGATCAGGAGGGGATTCGGGCGCGGGCGTGGAGATCCTGGGCCGGATCTGTAGCTGGGCCGGCTTGGGGTTTTCCTATTAAAGGACCTTTTTTCCTTTTATTAAAACAGGAAAGAACATCCTCATTTGGAAAATCAAACAAAGCTCAAACATGGAAGTTTTATATACAAAAAAATATTAGAAAAATAAATGTAAATAGATGAACATTTTTACACAGCCAAATAAATACTTTAAAAAAATGTTTTTCAGAAAATGCCTAAATTGATTTTCTTTCTTTTTGCAAATATTTTTGAAATAACCCCAGGGGTTTTATGGTTCAAATATTTCACAAACATACCCCTGGCATGGAGGGTCATGTTCCTCCTCTCAAAATTTTGAATTTGGGCATGTGGATTTGAATTCATTCAAACTTTAAAAATAGGACCAAAATGAAATGAGTTTCCAAAAGAAAAGTTTCAGTAGTTTTCAAAATCAACAACTTCAAAACCTTTATTTTGAAGAAGTCATGTTATCTGCTCTCACTGATTTGAAATGGAGGAATTTGAATTCATAACAAAAGGGGAAAGTCATTTTATTCCCTCTCCTTCAAAAGTTTCAAAAAGTTTCAAATTTCACTCAAATTCAATCACTCAATCAATCAAACAATCATTCAAATAAATAATATAACATTCCAAAATTTGGGATGTTACAAACCTACCACACTTAAAATGAATCTCGTCCTCGACATTCGAAGGGGCTAGAAAGAAAAGGTAAGGGTTTGGGGTCTTCTTAGCAAATCCATTGATCTGGAAGTGTGGGGCTACCACACTTAAAATAATAGTTACTGGTCCCTCAATATCATGAAAATCCTCTGGGGTCCTTGGCAATGTTTGCCTCCTCACATTCTCCACAGTAACTCCTTTGTTGATGTTTGTCATAACGTTACCTTTAAATTCCAGTGTTTCCTTGGTCAAAACAAATTTCTTTCGTTACTGGGTCTTGTTAACTGACAAGTCTCGTGATCATTCTACATAACTTGTCGATGATCTCATGGTGGTCTACCATTAGCGGTTATCCTGCAGTGAAATGGGTCTTGGCCTCATCCTCACCGTAAAATTTCCTACGTGTGACAACAACTGCCATGTACAAGGGGCATTTATCATACCATTCTAAGGCTTAAAAAAAAGCTTCACAGAACGTCGTCTCTTTACTATGGGTAAGTCACTCAGATTTACCATTCCGAATAGCAAGAGAAATGATAAGAGTAAGTCGTCATGGTGGCCAAGCCATGTCGCACTCAAATCATTACCTTGTATAAGGTTTAGTGAATCTCGTATTCTAACACTTGGGCTTCCTCACAAGCGTTGCAGAAATTTCTCTTGTCAACGAACGAAGTTCGGATAAATCCATTGATTCTGCAAGCTAAACAAAACATCTATCATTTCTTCACAACTCTCAGGTTTTCGTATCCTTCTAGGAAAACGTCTGCTGATCTGTCATAGCTTCTTCCAAGTTACTTCCTTCATAAAGGTACAACGTAATCCTTATCAATCCTGAGGGTTGTGGGTTGTGGGATCACTTCAATACTTGTACAGCTTTAACTCACCCTTGGGGTTACTAGCGTTTCATATTTCCAACATTGCCTTCAATTTCTTTCATCACACCCTTGAGGTAATAAATCACAGACTTATTCTTGTCCAGACTCCATTTTGTGGAATCAATTTTCCTTTCCATTGGTCTGTTTACCAATAATGTATTGCTTCATCATAATCATTCCTTCATTTCATCCTTATTTTATTCTCAAAAATTCCAACTTCCAAAGTACTTGATTACAAATGCTGTCATCCACATAGTTTGATATGGTCCAGCATTTCCTTCTTCTTCATTCATTTATCCAAACTCCTTGGCATGAAGTGTACATTCTTTTTCCTTGGTTCTTGTGGTCTTATCGATTACTACCACACTTAAGATGAATGATAATCATGCCTGCATAGACCATATTTTCTCATATCCTCGAAAATGGTCAGAGATCTTTGTTCATAGAGTAACAACTCATTCAATTCAACATAGAAATTCATGACAATAAATTCTATTGATTCATGAAGTTATTACAATCTCTGAGACTTCTGTTACATAGTTCAACTCCATAGCCTCAAGTAAAGTAAGAGTGCTTCCTATTACATTTATTACTTCCAAAATCCAAAACTCAAACTACTCATGTTTAGCCTTCTTCTCCGGGCAGGTATAGGAGTAGTGTCCGGTCTTGTTGCACCGATGACAAGTGATGTGGCTCAGATCCTTCCGTGTAGAAAACCACAGAGTCTTCCTCTTCTTCTTGGGTTGGGCTCCTTGCTTGATGCTTGGCTCATACTTCTTGCAATAACAATGAGGTCTCTCCAAGCTGCAATGCAAACATCTGATGCCTCCACTTACTTGGCCTTTCTTCTTGATCATTCCTTCTATCTCCTGAGGATCATATTGCACTTCTGCTGTCAGGAAATCTCCCAGATACTCGTTCGGACAATTCTGGGAAATATGTCCTTCTTCTCCACATGAATAACATGACTTGGTATCTACGATTGGGTTACGTATATCTCCCATCTTCATGGGTTCTTCTAACTTTTTCCCGAGGACTTCTTTCATTGCTTCCTTCTGCTGCTTCATTACTTCTTGTACCTTGGGGTTTATTTGACATTCTGCCGGAAAATGAGTGGTTCCTTCACACAAGAAACATGTCACCTTCCCAGTTGGGCATTCCTCAGCTAGATGATTTTCTTCACAACGAGGGCATCCATCCTTGTGTTCTTCCTGAGTGTGTCCTATATCTCCACATATTTTGCATGCACAAGGCTTCTTCACATCTTTGCAACGAGGCTTATGGGTGTTGGTGACAACATGAGATTTTTGCAGCATCATCTTGAATTCTTCCCAAGTGATTGATGCTTGCCTATCATGGATAGCTTCATGCATCTTCCACCAATTTGCAGCACCTTCTGCAAAGTACCGAAGAGCATATTGGACCATTTCTTTCCTTGGAGCAAAGTTATTCCTCATGTGATCCTCCATGTTCTTAATCCATTGTTCCGTCTCCATGTGAGTCATCGATCCAGAAAACATGAGTCTATCTTCATTCATCATCTATTGGGTCCAAGGTTTTGTGATGAGATGGGTAAGAGAGAGAGAGGGGGAGGGAATGGATACATACTAATACAACATCTCAAGGGCACAAACAATCAAACTCAAGTCCACACATTCATAAAGTTCAATCAACTCTATAGTATCGCCACCCACATAAGGTTGGTATGGTCGATCACACAAATCACAAAACGTTCATCTTTATTTCTCTCATGGTGGGGCTACTACTAAGCTAGCTTATATCATGTCTTCATCGCCAGTGGGCTTCTTCTGGTCATTCTTGATCTTCTCAAGTTCTTCTGCCAGATTATCCCTGTTGACGCGGATTTTCCGATGTCGTCCTTGTAGTTCTAAGAGTTGGTTCTTGAGCTTCTGGATTTTAACATCACCAGCATGTGCCATGGCCTGACTGTTCTTCAAGTCTTGACGAAGCTTCTAAATCTCAGGATCGTGTTTCTCCAGACCGGCTACCTTCAGCTTCTCAGCCTTGAGGTTCTCACGAAGTGCTTCGTACTCAAATAACTCTGAGAGAAGGTCCATTTGAAGGTTCTTGATATAATGCTCCAAGTCTTGATTATACGCCAGTACAGGTGAACACTTCCTCTTTTGTTCATCTGTCAGGATGATGTATGCTCCATCAGGCTTCTGCCATCCGAGCCTTCCAAAATAGTGGGTGCCTAACTCAGCACGATGACGATAGCTCAAGCGTGCGATAACATCATGGACGACAGTGTTCATGCCCATGTCACAGTCATGGCTCAATGTGCCATAGTTGATGTCTTCAGTCTTGGGGTCTTCTTTACGTCCAGAAACTTTAGTTCTGATGGCCCAGAATCCAGATTTCCCCTTAGTCACCTTAATCTCAGGTATTGGCAGCTTCATCATCTGGACCAGCTCCATGAGGAATGGACCTCCAAGAACATCCTCGTAGTCCTCTCTTTTGTTCAGGATGTAGCTCTCCATCTATAGTTTGAAATAAGGAAGGTTCAGTAAAAGGATTAAGAAGACTACGAGAGTAGTGGAGAATAAAATTTGTTCCTACCAAGGTCTTCGTATTTCTAAGCCATTTCTTAGGGTCACGTCCTACAGTCACCATGTGCTCTGATACCATTTCTGTAGCGTCCCGACTCAAAACGAGTCAAGCTTCTGTGTGACTGTGTCATCCCTGGATCAGTATGCTGGCACACACAGTATGTCAATGTATATGTCAAAGTGCAATCACATGTAATTAACGTAAACTGATATATACCTTAAAATTCTCAGCGGAAACAGTCAAGGGGAGTGGAGTCCCAATAAACACCAACGGCAGGTTGAGTGTAGACCGTAACCCTGAATCGTACTCTTACTCGTCGTAGTAACTTATCTGCAACATAAGACGTTGCAGCCGTGTAGGTCAGTACATTGAATGTACCGGCAAGATCACAATAAGAGAAAACAGATGATGAGACTATTCTATATGCAATAAAGCTTTGTGGCTCTGTGTCTGAGTTTTCGCATAAAAGCAGATTTTATTTTCTTTTCCTACAACAAAGGAATATCAGGAGTTTTCACTATGGAAATATCTATTATGACATGGTTCCACCAACTGATGTCTCAATGCCCACAAGTATCGAAAGTTGCCCACAATTAATTATCAGTCTGGTGTTGAGAGTTCAGAGATAGATCCAAGTCCAGAGGCTCAAATTGTCTGTAACTGGGGACACGGCTAATCAATTAGGTTTAACTCTGTAGAGTGTTGTGTACTTTACCCACAAGAATCGTTCCCTGCATGTAAGTCCTCGCACAACCGGGTGTTTGAGAACAGGACGAACGAAAAACATGGTCTTTCAGAGTGTTTCCCTGACTACTGTCAGTGCCTATCCAATCGTAACGTCGACTACCTCTCGTAGCACTGCCCAGCCAGAGTCACAACAAAGATCAACCAAGCCAGAGCCCATAACGACTTGTGGCTACACAGGTAAGCTTCCGAGCATGGAGTATTCATCTGTCTCTTTGAGTCTGGGTGAAGCTTTCCGCAAGATGTCATGGCGCTTCTCCATGCATCCCGGCCATCCACTGGTTAGTTCAGGGTGCCCATCAAATCCATCCTTCACCCAGTAGTGTGTATTGAAAACTTGTTCTTGAGTCTCGATGTCTAGAGGACTTGAATATGCAGGCCTTGAAGATGTCTTCACGAAGTTGGCATTTTTTTGACGTGGAATCCTCCTTCTCACACCACTCACGAACACTCATACCAGACCCCGTCTACTTTAGCATAGCATTAAAATAACTAGCATTCCCGGGGCTTTAGTAACAAGTGGTGGGTTCCTACCTCATGCATTCTACTCAACTAAAAGAATTTAAATAACACTACTGGAGGGATTTGTTGAATGATGTCACTACATGCAATAAAACATAGGTATGAAATAGATGGTCAAAGTGAACTTGCCTGTACTGTTGATGAAGACAAATATCGCTCTCAGAAAATCACTTGATAGAACTATTCGTCACTCTCGGATGAAATCTATATAATCAAACATTGCACTTATATAAGCAATCATACTAGCAATCAATACTAACAATCAAAAAGCAACACAAAAACCAAACACAAAAGTGTTGTGATGAAGGAAATACTTAAGACAAAAGTTAAAACAACAAAACTTCATCACAACAACCAATGGTAGTTTTCCCTACAAATAATAATAACACAAAAACAGCAAGACAACAACATGGTAAAATCTAGCAAAAGTATTTTTTTAGATATTTTACTAGCAAAAGGAATTACTTTCGAAGAACAACTAATATTTATGAAAACAACTCCCTAAACAATATAAGTTTTCTAGCTAATAAACTTATCAACAAGAAAAACTAAAAATAAGAGAAAACAAAATATAAAACAACTAAGCTAACAGAAAGTAAAACCTATAAAACAATTTATAAAAATATTTTTAAATAGGAACTCCAACTAGCAATGGAAATCAATTGCAAGTTATAATTGAACTAGCATTGATTTCATGCAATCAACTAATAAATAACATAAAAATAAACTTGGATGAAATACTACTGCTAACTAATGGAAGACAAAGTAAAACTTGTCAACTAATAACAAATTAAAAACCATTAAAACAAAAGAAATAGAAATACATCTAAAAAGAACTAAACAGATTCTGTTTTTCTTAAAACCATAATTTAAAAATATTGTAAAAATTCTCAAATTCTACCTAGTGATAAATAAGGTCACTAGTGATTAGTAGCAAAAAGAATCAACTCAAAATCTATTTTTAAACTCCAGATATTCACAAAACAAGATTTGAATCAAATTTGTTTGAATTCAAATTTCAAATTTTCAAACATGGTCAAACTTGATATCTACAGAAACTAGAATAAATTTGTGACACAATGCAAAAAGAATCAACCAAAACTCAAAATAATCTATGAGATATCCTAGTTTGAAAATTGCAATACATTCTGTTTTCAGAAAACAGAAACAGAAATTAAATAAAACTAACAGACGAACAGGGTCACGTGGGTGAATACTACTGGCTAAGGGTGTGCACGCGCTAGCTAAACAAGTGAACGTTCATTACATAACAGAAAATGGTTCGGTAAATAAAACGTTCTAATCTGGATCGTTAATCCAGATCCGACGGTCAGGGAGGGAGAGAGAGCTCACAGGGGGGGTCGGGGTGCTCCGGCGAAGCTCCGGCGATGTCCGAGGCGGCGAGGTGACGCGGGGCGATGCTCCGATGGTCCTCCAGCGACGACGAAGGTCTCAGGCAACGCGGACGAGGACGGCCAGCATGAAGGTGGCCTCGGCGAAGCTTGGGGACGACAGAGACGATGACGGCGAAGCTCGGTGCGGAGGTGGCGTTTAGGTGACCGTCGCGGTGGGGTTTCCGGTGGTGCTGGGGCTTAGGTGAGGGGTTGAGGTGGCGCAGGCGAGCACGGCGGTGCTGTTGGTGGCTGTGGAAGAGCTCAGGGTGGCGAGGTAGAGCAGGGCAAGCTCAGGATCGGCGATGGCCTGCTCGGGCTCCGGTGAGGGATTGGGGCGGCGGCGGCGCGAGAGAGAGGGGGCTTCAGGGGGGAAACGGAGTGTGGGGTGCGGCTTTTATAGCCCTGGGGTCGAGTGGGTTCAAACGGAAGGGGAGCGGCGAGATTGATCGGCTCCGGCGATATCTCCGGCGAATGGAAAGTGCAGACGGGGAAGGAAAGAGATGACCGAGGAGATTCGGGATCGGGAAGTGGGCCAGGGGTGTCAGTGGGGAGAGAGGGCGCACGGGTGATCGGTTGCCGATCGGGAGGGGATTCGGGGGCGGGCGTGGAGATCCTAGGCCGGATCTGTAGCTGGGCCGGCTCGGGGTTTTCCTATTAAAGGACTTTTTTCCTTTTATTAAAACAGGAAAGAACATCCTCATTTGGAAAATCAATCAAAGCTCAAACATGGAAGTTTTATGTACAAAAAAATATTAGAAAAATAAATGTAAATAGATGAACATTTTTACACGGCCAAATAAATACTTTAAAAAAATGTTTTTCAGAAAATGCCTAAATTGATTTTCAAAATCAACAACTTCAAAACCTTTATTTTGAAGAAGTCATGTTATCTTCTCTCACTAATTTGAAATGGATGAATTTGAATTCATAACAAAAGGGGAAAGTCATTTTATTCCCTCTCCTTCAAAAGTTTCAAAAAGTTTCAAATTTCACTCAAATTCAATCACTCAATCAATCATTCAAATAAATAATATAACATTCCAAAATTTGGGATGTTACAAAATACCAGCAAGTATTCAATATATTTTCATGAATAATATGAACATATACCCACAATTCATCGGATCCCAACAAATGCACCGTACAAAAGAATTAGATCGGATAGATCAAAGTGAAGATGCGATGATCATTGTATTGAAGATCAAAAGAGAGAGAGAGAGAGAGAGAGAGAGAGAGCCATCTAGGTACTAACTGCGGACCTGTAGGTCTATGGTGAACTACTCACACATCATCATGAGGGTAGCAAGGTTGATGAAGAAGCCCTCCGTGATCGATCCCCCCTCCGGAAGGGTGCCGGAACGGAGCTCCAGATGGGATCGCACTGGAACAGAGACTTGCGATGCCACCGAGGGTTTTTGGAATATATGTGAATTTTTAGGCCAGAGAACGAGGATAGGAGGGCTACTAGGGAGGGACAAGCCATTAGGGCGGGCCCTGTTGGCTTGTGCCGCCCTCTTGCAGACTCCGGTCTTCTTCCGAAGCTTCCAGGCAAGGTAGTCAGAATCCTGACTCGACTCCTAGAATCCTACGACTTTACGACCCTACGCAAGCATGTCGATCCAAGTCCCACTATGAATCCAGATCTGGTAGAATCCATGTTGATTCGCGATCCAAATTATAGAATCTTATACAAAACTGTAGAATCCCGACTATGCTATGGACTATGTCCGATTCTACTAATTTATCTAAGCCATTTGTTTAGTGTTAGAAGAATAATATGCCATCATCCAAACCCCTTTTCACATGCCTCATGGCCCTTTATTCCCCTCCCAAGCCCAAATGCTCAGGCACCGACACCTTTGATCTAGCTCTCAGAAACCCTAGATAAAAAATGAGGATCAAGCTTGTCGACGAATGGAGTTGGTGTGAGAAGGAGGATGCATAAAGATTGATCGAAGAAGGTACAGGTCAGCTATACAAGTGATCGACTATTCACATACTCTAAAAAAACATCCTAAGTAATTTTTGTGTGTTTAAGATTTAAATGTTCTACATATTTCCCTCTCATATATGTTCCATACATGAAAGCTAAACAGTAGGTTAGCCATGAAAATATGTGAAATACAATTAACATTGATGTGTACGTTTTTCACTCTATATTTCGTGTTAAAATTCTATAGAATACATGTATATTTCTGGCATGGATACAAAATATCTTATTTGAGTAAATCTAGTAGAATCCTCGATTCCACGACTCGATACTACGATTCAATTCTGTCCATGGAAAATCGATCTGACTTTGAATCCCGACTCTGACTACCTTGCTTCCAGGTCTTCTTTTGTTCCAAAAAAATCATAAAAAAGTTTCGATGCAATTGGACTTCGTTTGGTACTGTAAACCTGAAAAGTAAAAAACACGCAGAAAACAGCAACTGGCACTAGGCACTGGGTCAATAGGATGGTGCTCAAAATAATATAAATTGGTAGATTATTACTCAAAAAGTATCCTAGAATGATAACATAATAGTATGGAACAATAAAAAGTGGCACCACTTAATAGGTGGAGTATTATTGCAATCCTACAGAAAAATCCTACAGAAAAGAAAAAGAGAAAAGCCAATAGATTAGCCAGGCCAGATCTGCCAGCAGCTTTGCCGACCCGAGGCCGGAGCGACCCAGACGAGCTGGGGCGCGCGCGCCCATCACGTTCAAACCCGACGCTCGGGCCCCTGCTGCCAGGGAGAGAGGAGCGAGAGGGAGGGTGACAGACGGGCCCCACTGGTTCATCTTCAAGCTCCGGCCAGAGGGGGAGGCGAGCTCACTGGTGACGTTCCTGGGCATGGTGAGGGCAACTGCGTGCTGGAATGGGATTAGGGCGACGGTACCTATCGAGTGGAGGTGGTGTGGATCGCCGGAGAGGTTCGGGTCGCCAGCAACGAGGAAGCCGCTGTGAAGATGCTTCGGGCGAGCTCCAAGTCTGTGTTTTGGGCTGCAAAACGCACGGGAGACGGAGAGGAAATGATCAGTGAGGTGAGGGAGGACCAGGGAAGAGGAATGGGAGCCGGAGGAGGCCTACACCTTGAGTTCGCCGGAGACCCGACGCAGCGGAGGCCCGGTTCAATCCGAGCACAGGGATTCTCCGAGGTGAAATGGGGGTGTAGGAGGTCGATTTGGAATGAAAAGGGGCAAGAGAGGTGCGAAGGGGGTCGGGGTTGGATTTTATAGCCCGACCACGATGCACAGTGGGCTCTGTCCATGAGTGTCCGCGGAAATGGCTGGGGTGATCGTTTGGGGTCGGGGTTTGATTTTATAGACCGACCATTTGGGACTGGTCTGCGAGCTCGTGGTGTTGGTCCTGGTCGCGGGGGAAGAGAGAGCGAGGGCACGGAGCGGCTCTGGTGCTCACACCTGCGAGGCCGCGCATTGGCCGAGCTGGGCGGCCGTCAGGCAAGCGCTGCAGGGTGAGAAAGAGCGAGATAGAGGAGGGCCTGACACGGTGGAGTGTCATGGACGTCGAGGCGCCTCGACTGGTGCGAGGGGGACGCTCGAGGTGGCTGGGAGCGCGAGGTCAACCGTCTGGATGTAGGATCAAAAGTAGGTCTAGAGGGGGGTGATTAGGCTACTTGACCAAATAAAAATCTAACATTTTCCAAATTTTAGTTATTGGCAGATCTTAGCAATTGTAGCAAGTCAAGTTCACCCTACAAATGCGTGTCTACGAGTATAGCAGTGCTACTTCTCGAGCATGCGTTGGTTTCCGTGAAGAGGAACGGATGATGCAGCAAAGTAGATAAGTATTTCCCTCAGTTGTTGAGAACCAAGGTATCAATCCAGTAGGAGATACAAGCAAGTCCCCAATAGATGTACCTACACAAAGAATCAAACACTTGCACCCAACGCTATAAAGGGGTTGTCAATCCCTTCACGGTTACTTGCTAGGATGAGATCTGATAGAGATAGATACAATAGATTGCTTGAACGGAAAGTAAAACAAAAGTAAAAATAATGCAGCAAGGTATTTTTGGTTTTAGATCTGAAAGTATAAGATGGAAAATAGACCCGGGGGCCATAGGATTCACTAGAGGCTTCTCTCATGATGGCAAGTATTACGGTGGGTGAACAAATTACTGTCGAGCAACTGATAGAAAAGCGAATAATGATGAAGATATCCAAGGCAATGATTATGCATATAGGCATCACGTCCGTGTCAAGTAGACCGAAACGATTCTGCATCTACTACTATTACTCCACACATCGACCGACTCCTGCCTGCATCTAGAGTATTAAGTTCATGAAGAACAGAGTAGAGCATTAGGTAAGATGACATGATGTAGAGGGATAAACTCAAGCAATATGATGAAAACCCCATCTTTTTATCCTCGATGGCAACAATACAATACGTGCCTCGCTACCTCTACTATGTCACTGGGTGAGGACATCGCAAGATTGAACCCAAAACTAAGCACTTCTCCCATTGCAAGAATTACCAATCTAGTTGTCCAAACCAAACCAATAACTCGAAGAGACTTGCAAAAATATGAAACCATGCATATAAGAATTCAGAAAAGACTCAAATAATATTCATAGATAATCTGAACATAAACCCACAATTCATCGGATCTCGACAAACACACCGCAAAAGAGTATTACATCGGATAGATCTCCATGAAGATCATGAAGAACATGGTATTGAAGAGCAAAGAGAGAAAAGAAGCCATCTAGCTACTAGCTATGGGCCCGAAGGTCTGTGGTGGACTACTCACGCATCATCGGAGGGGCAATGGAGTTGATGTAGATGCCCTCCGTGATCGAATCCCCCTCCGGCAGATTACCGGAAAAGGCTCCAAGATTGGATCTCACGGGAACCGAGGCTCCTGGCGGTGGAAAAGTGTTTTCGTGGCTCTTTTTGGTATCCAGGGAATATTTCTGAATTTATAGGCCGAAGAATAGGGTTGGAGGAGTTGCCGTGGGGCCACAAGCCAGGGGGGTGCGCCGCCCCCCTAGGGCGCGCCCCTGTGGCTTGTCGCCAAACGGTGGCTCCCCTGCCTTGGTCTCCAAGTCCTCTGGGTTGCTTCTGGTCCAAGAAAAATTATTTCGAAGATTTTATTCCGTTTGGACTCCGTCTAATATTCCTTATCTGCAATACTCAAAAACAAGGAAAAAACAGAAACTAGCACTAGGCTCTAGATTAATAGGTTAGTCCCAAAAATAATATAAAATAGCATATTAATGCATATAAAACATCCAAAACAGATAATATAATAGCATGGAACAATAAAAAATTATAGACACGTTGGAGACGTATCAAGCATCCCCAAGCTTAATTCCTGCTCGTCCTCGAGTAGGTAAATGATAAAAACAGAATTTTTGATGTGGAATGCTACCTAACATATTTATCCATGTAATATTCTTTATTGTGGCATGAATATTCAGATCCGTAAGAAAAACAATAGTCTAATATTGACATAAAAATAGTAATACTTCGAGCACACCAACAAGGCAATTGTGTCCTTTCGAAATAACATGGCCTTAGAAAGTTATCCCTACAAAATCATATGGTCTGGCTATGCTCCATCTTCCCCATGCAAAGTATCTAAATCATGCACAACCCCGATGAACAAGTCAAGCAATTGCTTCACACTTTGGGTGTTCTCAAACCTTTTCAACTCTCACGCAATACATGAGCGTGAGCCATGGATATAGCACTATAGGTGGAATAGAATATGGTGGAGGTTGCAAGGAAAAAGGGAGAAGATAGTCTCACATCAACTAGGCGTATCAACGGGCTATGGAGATGCCCATCGATAGATATCAATGTGAGTGAGTAGGGATTGCCATGCAACAAATGCACTTGGAGCTATAAGTGTATGAAAGCTCAAAAAGAAAACTAAGTGGTCATGCAAGATGAAACTCCACTAGTTATATGAAAGTGACAAAATAGGAGACTCTCTATCATGAAGATCATGGTGCTACTTTGAAGCACAAGTTTGGAAAAATATAGTAGCAATTGTCCCTTCTCTCTTTCTCTCATTTTTTTTGGTGGGCATCTTTGGCCTCTTTTTTTTATTTGGGCTTCGCTGGCCTCTTTTATTTTTTTGTAAAGTCCGGATACTCATCCCAACTTGTGAGGGATTCATGGCTTCCATCATCCTTTTCTCACACGGGACAATGCTCTAATAATGAAAATCATCACACTTTTATTTACTTACAACTCAAAAAGAAAATTACAACTCGATACCTATGACAAAATATGACTCTATATGCAAGATGAAAGTGATGGTGCATGTCATGAAAAGCGGAACGGTGGAAGTTGCATGGCAATATATCTCGGAATGGCTATGGAAATGCCATAATAGGTAGGTATGGTGGCTGTTTTGAGGAACATATATGGTGGCTGTTTTGAGGAAGGTGGGTTTGATGTACCGGCGAAAGTTGCGCGGTACTAGAGAGGCTAGCAAAGGTGGAAGGGTGAGAGTGCGTATAATCCATGGACTCAACATTAGTCATAAAGAACTCACATACTTATTGCAAAAGTCTATTAGTTATCAAACAAAGCATTAGACGCATGACCCTAGGGGAGAGGTTGGTAGGAGTTAACCATCGCGCGTTCCCGACCCTCACACAAAGGTTGACAATCATTAAACAAATCATGCGCCGACTTTGTTACATAACGGTTTACCATACGTGCATGCTACGGGAATCACAAACTTCAACACAAGTATCTCTTCCAATTCACAACTACTCACTAGCATGACTCTCATATTACCATCTTCATTATCTCAAAACTATATGCAAGGAATCAAACTTCTCATAGTATCCAATGCACTTAATATGAAAGTTTTTATTATATCCCTCTTGGATGTCCATTATTTTAGGACTAAAATCATAACCTAAACAAATTACCATGCTGTTTTAAGAAACTCTCAAAATAATATAAGTGAGTTACGAGAGTTCAATAATTTCTATAAAATATAACACCACCGTGCTCTAAAAAGATATAAGTGAAGCACTAGAGCAACATTGCCTATCTCAAAAGATATAAGTGAAGCACATAGAGTATTCTAATAAATTCACGATTCAGAGTGTCTCTCTCAAAAAGAGTGTGTGCAGCAAGGATGATTGTGGCAAACTAAAAAGCAAAGACTCATATCATACAAGACGCTCCAAGCAAAACACATATCATGTGGTGAATAAAAATATAGCCTCAAGTAAATTTACCGATGGATTGAAGATGAAAGAGAGGATGCCTTCCGGGGCATCCCCAAGCTTAGGATTTTTGGTATCCTTGAATATGGCTTGGGGTGCCTTGGGCATCCCCAAGCTTAGGCTCTTGCCACTCCTTATTCCATAGTCCATCTAATCTTTACCCAAAACTTGAAAACTTCACAACACAAAACTCAACAGAAAACTCATGAGATCCGTTAGTATAAGAAAAATAAACCACCACTTTAGGTACTGTTGTCAACTCATTATTTATTTATATTGGTGTAATATCTACTGTATTATAACTTCTCCATGGTTCATACGCCCTGATACAACCCATAGATTCATCAAAATAAGCAAACAACACAAAGAAAACAGAATCTGTCTAAAACAGAACAGTCTGTGGCA
Source organism: Elymus sibiricus (assembly GCA_039707655.1). Lineage (NCBI taxonomy): Eukaryota > Viridiplantae > Streptophyta > Magnoliopsida > Poales > Poaceae > Elymus > Elymus sibiricus. The sequence continues at coordinate 208,690,602 of CM077665.1, read as the reverse complement.
ATCTATAGACTTCGAATACTTCTGTAACTCCAAAAATTCTTAAAAATTAGGAAAATCAGGGAAATTTGTATATCAATCTTGTGTAAAAATTTCAGATCAAAAGCATGTTCCAGTGAATTTACAAAATTCCTGGACTGAGAGCAAAAGTTTCTGTTTTTCAGCAAAATCAAATCAACAAACACCGTAGACCATCCCAAAGGTCTTACTTGGCTCAAACACTAATTTTAACAAGAAAACACAATTACTACAGAGGTAATAATGTGTGGAACACACAAACACAGAAACAAAAAAACAGAAAGCAAAAAGTAAAATTGGGTTGCCTCCCAACAAGCGCTATTATTTAACGCCCTTAGGTAGGCATAATGATTTCAATGATGCTCACATAAAAAGTAGTAATTGAAATATGCAAAAGAGCATCATGAATCTCATGAAAAACACGTTTAAGTCTAACCCACTTCCTATGCATAGGAATTTTGTGAGCAAACAATTTATGGAAACAAGAATCAATTAGCATAGGAAGGCAAAACAAGCATAACTTCAAAACTTTGAGCGCATAGAGAGGAAACTTGATATTACTGCAATTCCTACAAGCATATGTTCCTCCCTCATAATAAATTTCAGTAGCATCATGAAGGAATTCAACAATATAATTATCACATAAATCATTCTTTTCATGATACACGAGCATGCAATCATCATAATGAATTTGCTCATCAAAACTTGGGGGACAAAAAATATCATCTTCATCAACCATAGCATCCCCAAGCTTGTGGCTTTGCATATCATTAGCATAATTGACACTAATAGAATTTATAGTAACATCATTGCAATCATGCTTTTCAATCAAGGAGCTATCATGAATCACCTTATAAATTTCTTCTTTCAACACTTCATCAAAATTTTCAGATTCATGATTTTCAAACAAAACTTCATAGAGATAATCAAGTGCACTCAACTCACTAGCAATTGGTTCATCATAATTTGGTATTTTGAAAAGATTAGCAAGTGGATGGGGATCCATATCAATAGATTTTTAGCAAGCGAAGATGCAAGCAAATAGAAGGCACATGGCAACCCAAGCAAACAAAAAGAGATCCGGCGAGAAAAAGGCGAATAAAACGGCAAATTGGTGAAGTGGGGGAGAGGAAAACGAGAGGCAAATGGCAACTAAAGTAAATGCAAGAGATGAGTTTGTGATGGGTACTTGGATGGCTTGATGTAGATCTCCCCGGCAACCACGTCAGAAATTGACAAGTTGACGGGAAAGTTCTTCTCTTGACTTGCTATGTATCTCCCCGGCAAGGTCGCCAGAAATCCTTCTTGCTACTTCTCGAGCATGCGTTGGTTTCCGTGAAGAGGAACGGATGATGCAGCAAAGTAGATAAGTATTTCCCTCAGTTGTTGAGAACCAAGGTATCAATCCAGTAGGAGATACAAGCAAGTCCCCAATAGATGTACCTACACAAAGAATCAAACACTTGCACCCAACGCTATAAAGGGGTTGTCAATCCCTTCACGGTTACTTGCAAGGATGAGATCTGATAGAGATAGATACAATAGATTGCTTGAACGGAAAGTAAAACAAAAGTAAAAATAATGCATCAAGGTATTTTTGGTTTTAGATCTGAAAGTATAAGATGGAAAATAGACCCGGGGGCCATAGGTTTCAATAGAGGCTTCTCTCATGATGGCAAGTATTACGGTGGGTGAAAAAATTACTGTCGAGAAACTGATAGAAAAGCGAATAATTATGAAGATATCCAAGGCAATGATTATGCATATAGGCATCACGTCCGTGTCAAGTAGACCGAAACGATTCTGCATCTACTACTATTACTCCACACATCGACCGACTCCTGCCTACATCTAGAGTATTAAGTTCATGAAGAACAGAGTAACGCATTAGGTAAGATGACATGCTGTAGAGGGATAAACTCAAGCAATATGATGAAAACCCCATCTTTTTATCCTCGATGGCAACAATACAATACGTGCCTCGCTACCCCTACTATGTCACTGGGTGAGGACACCGCAAGATTGAACCCAAAACTAAGCACTTCTCCCATTGCAAGAATTACCAATCTAGTTGGCCAAACCAAACCAATAACTCGAAGAGACTTGCAAAGATATGAAATCATGCATATAAGAATTCAGAAAAGACTCAAATAATATTCATAGATAATCTGAACATAAACCCACAATTCATCGGATCTCGACAAACACACCGCAAAAGAGTATTACATCGGATAGATCTCCATGAAGATCATGAAGAACATGGTATTGAAAAGCAAAGAGAGAAAAGAAGCCATCTAGCTACTAGCTATGGACCCGAAGGTCTGTGGTGGACTACTGACGCATCATCGGAGGGGCAATGGAGTTGATGTAGATGCCCTCCGTGATCGAATCCCCCTCCGACAGATTACCGGAAAAGGCTCCAAGATTGGATCTCACGGGAACCGAGGCTCCTGGCGGCGGAAAAGTGTTTTCGTGGCTCTTTTTGGTATCTAGGGAATATTTCTGAATTTATAGGCCGAAGAATAGGGTTGGAGGAGTTGTCGTGGCGCCACAAGCCAGGGGGCGCCCCCCCTAGGGCGCGCCCCTGTGGCTTGTCGCCACACGGTGGCTCCCCTGCCTTGGTCTCCAAGTCCTCTGGGTTGCTTCTGGTCCAAGAAAAATTATTACGAAGATTTTATTCCGTTTGGACTCCGTTTAATATTCCTTATCTACAATACTAACAAACAAGGAAAAAACAGAAACTGGCACTAGGCTCTAGATTAATAGGTTAGTACCAAAAATAATATAAAATAGCATATTAATGCATATAAAACATCCAAAACAGATCATATGATAGCATGGAACAATAAAAAATTATAGATACGTTGGAGATGTATCAAGTAGCGGAAAGTAAAGACACGCAAATGTAAGAGGGTAGGGATAGGAAGATCAAATGCAATTTGGAGACAGGAAGATTTTTCCCGTGGTTCCGATTGGTGGTGCTATCGTACGTCCACGTCTATGGAGACTTCAACCCACGGAGGGTAACGGTCGCGAGAGTCCACGGAGGGCTCCACCCATGAAGGGTCCACGAAGTAGCAACCTCGTCTATTCCATGATGGCCTATGTCCGCGATGGACTAGCCTTACTAGGGGTAGATCTTCACAAAGTAGGCGATCTCCTTGCCCTTACAAACTCTTGGTTCAACTCCACAATCACGAAGAAGAAAGATCCCAAGCGACACCAAACCAATCTAGGAGGCACCATCCTCCAAAAGGTAATAGATGTGGTAGTATGATGAACACCTTGCTCTTGTGCTTCAAAAGATAGTCGCCTCAACACTCAATCACTCTCTCACAGGTTTGGCATGGGTAGAAGAGATTGATTGGATGGAAAGCAACTTGGGGAGGATAGAAATCAGGATCCATATGGTTGGAGTGGATGATCTTGACCTCAACACAAGGGTAGGTGGTTCTCTCTCAGAAAATTCGATATGGCAAGTGGGTGTATGATCTGAGTGCTTCTCTTGCGAGTGAGTGGTGGTGGAGGGGTATATATAGGCATCTCCAAAAATCAAACCATTACAACATTATTGCCCAACTCAGTGAAACCGAAGTGAATCCCGGTTGCATCGACTAGTTCAAAATGTGGCAACTTTGGCGTTTTCGGTGAGACCGATATATAAATCTCGGTGGTACCAATATGGGTGACCTAGGAAGTTACCAAATCTCTGTGAGACCGATTCCTCAAACTCGGTGGGACCGATTTCAAGAAATTGGTTAACAGAGAGTTGGTCCAACACTCGGTGAGACCGATTCTCGAAAATGGCTAACAGAGAGTTGGTCACTTTTTTCGATGGCACCGAAAGGAATGTTAGTAGTACCGAGATGCTAGGGTTTGGTTTGGCTTCTATCTTGGGTAAACTCGGTGGATCTGAATGGGAGGTTGGTGTCACCGAATTTTGACTTTTGGCTTTGGACACAAGATATGTCTGGGAAAGTGGGTGAGTATTTTTGGTGGCTACCTCTAAGCACTTGAGCAACGAGATCATCATATTTACCTCATCCCCTTTTAATAGTATTGGCTTTCCTATGGACTCAAAGTGATTTCTCACAAAATGTAAAATGTAGAGTCCTCATTCTTGAAGCATGGCCAATCCTATTCCTTCCTTTCCATGGTGGGGTTCTCCACACAATCCTTAGCCAATCCCATCACTGAACTTTTTCCTGACATACACTTAGTGGAAACATTAGTCCAATGAAATATATGTTGTTATTAATTACCAAAACCACCTAGGGAGAAGTTGTGCTTTCAATCTCCCCATTTTTGGTAATTGATGACAACATATAGATCAAAGCTTCGATAAGAGATATAATCAATGAATAGCATCGTCGCTTTGAGAAGTATGTGATAAACAAGAGCTCCCCCTAAATTTGTGCATTATTTTATATTTGTGTTTGAATGCAAATGCACAATTGATTAGGATCATGGGTCCCTCTTCCATGTCACATACAACTTGGTGGTGCGCAAAAATTAATATGAATGAATTGCATAAGCACATCACACCACACATTAAGTGAATGATCATCATATAGATAGCTCAAAGATAGCAAAGTAGTAGCATCACACAAGAGTATATGATCAAACACCGACAAAGTTTTAAACAAACGATAAACTAAATGTTTTTAAAACTGCAAAGAGGAAACAAAATGCAACACACTCTCTCTCGAAGCCCTATGATCTATAACCTCTCCCCCTTTGGCAACAATTTACCAAAAAGTTCAAAGCTATAGAGCTAATCGTCGCTCTAGGCATGATCTCCTTCATGAGACAATGAAGCAGCTCCGGTGTCTATCGAAGGAGTCGAGAGAAGAGCATCCGCAAAATCTTCGGCTGAAGTCCACTGAGGTGGTGGAGTAGACACTGGAGATGCTGGAGGAGCTGATGGAGCTGTGGCAGGTGCTGATTAGGTAGGCCTCGTCTCTGGAGCTGGCACAGTAGGAGTCCTGGACTGGGTCTTGAACTGAGTGCTAGTCCTGAGAGGTGGACTATGATCATCATTATCATCAGAGGAATGAGGGCTAGGCACTGCATCGACTTCCTTCTTGAGTTCATCCACAGTCTTCGTCAATCGATCCACCTTGTTGTTCATCATAGTGAATTTATCTTCCACTATCCTCTCAAGACTTTCTTGATTAAGCAAGATGTTCTTGACATCCTTCTGCATACCCTGGATGGTCCTAATGAGCAGATTCATTTGCTCGCTCTTACTACTTGGAACCTGAGCACTAGTGGCTCTAGCTGCTTCTGCATCTGCCTGTGTAGTAGATGAAGTGGGATGACTAGGATCCATCACCACAACATTATCCTCAAAGTCTGGCTGAAGTGGCATATGAGGACGATCAAGTGCATATACATTCTTCTCCAACTTGGAGTTGATGAGCATCTGAATGTAAGGTGCATATCCACAAGATCGTTTTTGATCGACAGCTGTCCTCTTGATTGTCTCAACAATCAGATCCATCACTCTAATCCTGGTGTGGGTTTCTATGTGTTGCAGCATGTTGATGGAGTACCCTCTGATCATCTTGTCATCTCCAGACTTGGGCATCAAGGTGTACCTCAAAATAGTGTTAGTAGTGGGTAGTCCTGCTGGCAAATGATAGACAAAGCCAAATTTATGTGAATGCACATGAGTGGTTGGAATCTCCTTGTACATATTTGCCATTGAGTTGTGATTCATCTTGGCTTCAACATAGACATCCAAATCTCCTTCTTCTACCTGTGGGGCTCCTAAGATGGTAGCCCACTCATCAACAGTGGATTGGTACCTGACTCCCTCAGTCATCCATATGATTCTGCCATCTGGGTAGAAGTGAGCAGTAGAGTAGAACTGCATGATCATCTCATCGTTCCAGACAGTGAATTCTCTCCCAACAAATATCTCAATGTCAATGCACTTGGAAGTTGTCCTGCACACTGGGAACGTAATCCTCATTCTCCTTGATATAGGCCCACTCAACATATCTCATGTCACTGACTGATGGGCTCTTGTCCAAAAGGACAGTCTCATAGAAATCTTGTTGTTCCTTGGTGTAGAATATGTCATCTACAACAGTCTTTCCCTGGGAGGCATAGGGATCATTAGCTCTCCACAATCTCAGTCATGCATCCTTTCTCTTCTTCATATCTTCAGCTACTGGGTGAGCAACATTGTGTAATGGCAAATGTGGTCTTAGCTTCCTCAGAACTGAAAGATCATCCTCTTCTTCCATGGTTGAATATTTCTTGTTCTTAGCTGCAAGAGGGATGTCCCTGGTAGTCTTCTTAGACTTGGGAGCTGCAGGCTTCTTGGGTTCAGATTTCTTGCTCTTCATACATGGAAGTAGGCCTGCCAATGACACGCGCAATCCTGTTCCTAACTCTCTTATTCTCTCCTGCCTTCTTAGGAAAAAAATTCCTTGGAGGCTCAACTGATAATGAAGTGCAGGTGCTCTCATAGTCTTAGAACTAGCATACTCTTTCCTGACAGTCCTCTTAATTGAGGTAGTCTCTGAAGTAGAATTCTGGGCAGCCTTCTATTTCTTGTCTTGTTGCTTCTTGGCAAGAACTTCCTCTGGCACAAAGTCTGAATCCTCCTCATCTGAATTCAACTTTCTTCTTACCCTGGTGGCAGCTTTGGGCAGCCCATGAGAACTTGGGGTGCCTGATTCTTCTTCTGAAGAAGAACTGGCATCTAGGCTTGTGCCTGAACTCATGTCAGCTTCCCTCTCCCTCAGATCATTCTGGCTATCAACAGAACCTGACATGCTGACCATGTGAATAGAGTATAGAAGAGTAGAGGGGTTGAGCATCACAAAACACAGAAAAATTTCTCAAATTTAAACTTAGAATCTTAAGTTTAATCTTCAGCAGAAAGGACTTCGGTTCCACCGAGTCCAAAATTTCGGAGCCACCGAGACAGACAACTTCCTAAACAGAGACCTGGCAGCCTTTTCGGTTTCACCAAAAAGAGCCACTCGGTCTCACCGAAGCTATTCTCAGTAACCCTAAAACAAAAATTGGTAGAACCAATTTTTATGACTCGGTGACACCGAGATTCAATCTGCGGACGGTTAAACCAAAAAATCCATCGTTCTATAATCTAGTGTAGTTTCTCGTGGATGAAATTTGTGCACACGGTGGGAAGAAGATGGAACATAGTCTTTTGCACATGAATCGGACGGGGAGTGCAAAGAATTTTGAGGCGTTACCCAAACTTGGCGATGGCCTCCTACGGCGGCGACAGCAGGGGCGATTTCCGTCGACGGCGGGGACCGCCTGTGGTGCAGATGCATGGGAGCGAAGGAGAAGACCGAAGACGCTGAGAGGCAGCTAGGGTTTTGCGGGGACCACACGATTTGAAGAAGTGATTTCAAAAACCGGTTCCGCTGAGTATATGTATCCCATAGCTGTCGGTGACACCGGTTCTAAAATATCGGTGCCACCGAGTTCCTCTACTGTCAGTTGAGATGGAAACTCGGTGAAGCCGAGATTATGGAATCGGTGCTACCGAGATTCACAAAATCAGATCAACCCTAGGCTTTGGTGGAACCGAGATTTTGAGGTTGGTTACACCGAGATTCCACTTGGGAGGTTTTGGAAGTCAGCTCTTAACGAAACGGAACTCCGAGTGCTCCTCACACAAAGGGTTTGAGAAGTGCTTGCTCAAATTTTGTGATGAAGCATGAATAGAATTTGAGACGAGAAAGCATAGATAGCTAGAGGGAGGTACTTAGGCATTCTTTCATACCCAATTGGCCAAAGAAAAAATGAAAGCCAAATAACAACAATTGGATATCCTCGAATGAGAAAAGATATGCATACCAACATGCTCACACAATAAATTGTCAAATGAAATATGGCAAACATGCAAAACCACTCTATTATCTACCAAGCACTTTGGTGATGATGGAGTTATCTATATATGAGTATATTGACTTAGGAGCCAAGTAAGAATACTTGATCATAGGTCATACTCATCGTTTAAGCACAAGTGGGGATGCCACTTTTACATAAAGCATTTAATGTGTTCACATCTTTACGAGATGCTTTAACTCAAGTCTTAGAGTAAAGCTCCCCCTTGATGTGACATCCCCCCTAAGAGGGATAAACTAACCTTGGGTTTGTCGTAGAAGACTTCATGTGGGTGAGGTAGTAGTGGATGCTCATTGTTGATGAAGACCATCTTAAGTTGGGAGCAATCCTCGTTGTTTTCTTACTCTTCTCACCTACATGGTTTAGTCCCACACAAGAGACAAATACAAGGATATCTATGGACATGGAGTGCAATGCATACATAATGATGTCCATGGATTCATTAATTACCTTGTCCCTTGCTTACCTTTGAGGGAATGTGTGACTCCTTGAAATATTGCATAAAGTTGGAGTTGATTGCAAATAGTCCTTGACAATAATGAATGTGAGTGAATTTCAATGGCGGAGTCACCCCTCAAGAACTTCTCTAGTTCTTCTTCTTGGGGACCCACATCAATTTGATGGGAATCCTTGGGGTTGAAGTCGCACTAGTTGAAGTAGAACTTGGAGTAGCCTTGGGAACCCACTTGACCATGGCTTGGGACTCTTCTTCATATGAGTCAATCTCCTCTTGAAGCTTCTCCTTGCCCTTGAGCTTGTGGTCTTGTGGTGGAAGGTCATCTTGAGATTTTGTTCCCTTGGAAAGAGTATTTTCATACTTCTCCTTTTGGGGAACAAACTTCGGCTTGGGGTATTGACATTCTTCCCATTCAACTCCATTGGCGTTGAAGTAGCCAATGCCTTGGTTGTTCCGGTATCCTCCATGCTTGCGTACAATCTCCTCGGATTTCTTACATCTGACAAGACTTTTGTAGATACCCTTTTCTAAAATCCCTTTCAATAGATTATTTTCTTGCTCAAGTGTAACTTGGCTAAGAGAATCATTAGTGGAATCAATAGAACTACTAGAAGCAATATCATTAGATTTATCATTTTTATTGCAACTAGTTGAAGAACCTTTCTTTCCTTTGTTACTAGTTTGCTTAGTCTTAACTTGCGGAATAAATGTAGACAAGAGTAGTCGTTGGGCTAGATAAGAAGAAGTCTTCTTTCGGAGATCGTCATTGATCGCTTTAAGAAACTCATGTTCTTGCTCCAAATTGAGCTTCTCGAAGCGTAGCTTCTTATGAGTTCTTACAAGCTCTCTATGATCTTCTAGAGTAGATTCATGGGCTAACTTAAGAGTGTTTAATTCTTTAGTTAGTCGTTCTATTTCCTTCTTTTCATCATCACACGACTTATCTTGACTAGCATGATCATTATCAAGCTCATTTTGACTAATATCACTAGTTTTGTCAAATAGCAAGTCATCATCTCCAAGTCATCCTCATCACTATTGAAGTCAATGTATTCGGGGTGTGATACCTTGGGGCCTTTAGCCATGAAGCAACTTCCACTCCCTTCATTTGGTGAATCAAATATGTCGTAGGAGTTGGAGGGAACAAGTGCAACTCCGGCAACACCTTCATCTTGACAATAGTCGGAGACGGAGTGATAGCTTCTCTCCGAGGGATTGTCGAATTCGGAGCCAGAAACCCATTCACCAACATGAGTTTGATGTCTTCTTCTTGTGTAGCTCTTGGTGTACTTGTCCTTCTTCTCCAAGTCCCTACTTCTCCTTGAGGGTCTTCGTTCATAACGATCATATCTACTCCTTCTCTCTCTTCGAGGTGACTCATCTCTTGAGCTCTTTCTTCTAGGTTACTCTTCCCTTCATTTGTGGGGGGCCGTGCACTCATTGGAGTAGTGTCCAGGCCTTCCGCAATTGTAACAATTCTGGTCACGACTAGATGAACACTTCTCTTCGTATCTTGAATTGGAGCTTCTTTCTTTGCATCTACTCTTGTAGAACTTGTTGAATTTCTTGACCATGAGGCCTATCTCTTCATTGGTTACAAGGTTGTCACTTGATGTAGTGGGAGTGTCACTTGTAGCTTTGTATGCATCGCTTGACTTGGTGTGAAGTTCTTCTTTGTCCTTGAGTGACATCTCATGAGCAACAATCCTTCCAATGACTTCTGTAGGCTTGAGATCTTTGTAGTTTGGCATCATTTGGATCAATGTGCACACGGTGCCATACTTTCCATCCAAGGCTCTAAGGATCTTCTAGATGATGAATTTGTCGGTCATTTCTTCGCTTCCAAAGCCGACAATCTCATTGGTGATGAGAGCAAGCCTAGAGTACATTTCCGCGACTCCTTCACCATCATTCATCTTGAACTTGTCAAGTTGACTTTGTAGCACATCCAACTTAGATTCCCTGATGGATTCGGTACCTTCGTGCATATCTACCAAAGTATCCCAAATTTCCTTTGCAATCTCAAGACGGCTAATCTTTTTGAATTCTTCGGGGCATAGGCAGTTGAATAGAATGCCACATGCTTGAGCATTGTATTGCAACATCTTCAATTCTTCCGCGGTTGCTTCACGATCCGGTTCCTTTCCATCACCAAAGAATTCACCTTGCAAGCTAACACGAACAATATCCCCATACGGAGGGGTTATGACCAAGAATATGCTTCCAACCAGCAAAGTTTGTACCATCAAAATATGGACCTCTACGGTGATAATTTCCCTCACTAGATGCCATACTCTCCTAGGTTGTGAGACCAATGCAATGGAGACCAAAGCTCTGATACCACTTGTTGGATTGAAAGTAGGTCTAGAGGGGGCGTGATTAGACTACTTGACCAAATAAAAATCTAACCTTTTCCCAATTTTAGTTGTTGGCAGATTTTAGCAATTGTAGCAAGTCAAGTTCACCCAACACATGCATGTCTACGAGTATAGAAGCGGAAAGTAAAGACACACAAATGTAAGAGGGTAGGGATAGGAAGATCAAACGCAATTTGGAGACACGAAGATTTTTCCCATGGTTCGATAGGTGGTCCTATCATACGTCCATGTTTATGGAGACTTCAACCCACGGAGGGTGAGGGTCGCGAGAGTCCACGGAGGGCTCCACCCACAAAGGGTCCACGAAGTAGCAACCTCATTTATTCCATTATGGCCTACGTGCACGGAGGACTAGCCTTACTCGGGGTAGATCGTCACGATGTAGGCGATCTCCTTGCGCTTACAAACTCTTGGTTCAACTCCACAATCACGAAGAAGGAGGCTCCCAAGCGACACCTAACCAATCTAGGAGGCACCACCATCCAAAAGGTAATAGATGTGGTCGTATGATGAACCCCTTGCTCTTGTTCTTCAAAAGATAGTCTCCTCAACACTCAATCACTCTCTCACAGGTTTGGCATGGGTAGAAGAGATTGATTGGATGGAAAGCAACTTGGGGAGTATAGAAGTCAAGATCCATATGGTTGGAGTGGATGATCTGGACCTCAACACAAGGGTAGGTGGTTCTCTCTCAGAAAATTCGATATGGCAAGTGGGTGTATGTTATGAGTGCCTCTCTTGCGAGTGAGTGGTGGTGGAGGGGTATATATAGGAATCTCCAAAATCAAACTGTTACAACATTATTGCCCAACTCGGTGAAACCGAAGTGAATCCCGGTTGCATCGACTAGTTCAAAATGTGGCAACTTTGGCGTTTTCGGTAAGACCGATATATAAATCTCGGTGGTACCGATATGGGTGACCTAGGAAGTTACCAAATCTCTGTGAGACAGATTCCTCAAACTCGGTGTGTCCGATTTCCAGAAATTGGTTAACAAAGAGTTGGTGCAACACTCGGTGAGACCGATTCTCAAAACTCGATGGGACCGATTCTCGAAAATGGCTAACAGAGAGTTGGTCATTGGTTTCAGTGGCACCGATAGGAATGTTGGTAGTACCAAGATGCTAGGGTTTGGTTTGGCTTCTGTCTTGGGTAAACTCGGTGGATCCGATTGGGAGGTTGGTGTCATCGAATTTTGACTTTTGGCTTTGGACAGAAGATTTGCGTGGGAAAGTGGGTGAGTATTTTTGGTGGCTACCTCTAAGCACTTGAGCAACCATATCATCATATTTACCTCATCCCCTTTTAATAGTATTGGCTTTCCTATGGACTAAAAGTGATTTCTCACAAAATGTAAAATGTAGAGTCCTCATTCTTGAAGCATGGCCAATCCTATTCCTTCCTTTCCTTGGTGAGGTTCTCCACACAATCCTTAGCCAATCCCATTATTGAACTTTTTCCTGAGATACAATTGGTGGAAACATTAGTCCAATGAAATATATGTTGTTATTAATTTCCAAAACCATCTATGGAGAAGTTGTGCTTTCACTGGAGCATGACTGCGTGCTCCAAAGCGGCTTTTTGGCGAGCATGGCATGACTTTTGTGTGCTCTAGCACATCCACTAGTGTCTAGATGCTGCAGAGGGAGAAAACCTTGCGGGAGGGAGCATTGGATGCCCTGGTTGCTTGATAGGAGAGAGGGGAAGCTACGAGAGATGGAGAAAAGGGCTGTCCAGGGGGTGCAAGTGGGGTTTTCACCCCCTTAATGATAGATCTAGGTGCTGGAATTGTTACTCGGGTGGAGGGGGAGTTGTTTGTGTTATGATCAAAACTTGGTCTCAAGGAGAACACCTGGGGTGCCTCAATCATTGATCTCAAGATTCCACCAGAAGGTGTTTGTTGTGGTTTTGGGCTAGCTAGGTTGTTGTACTTGACATGGGACTTAACAGGAGTGAGTGTCATTGATAATTGACCTTTAACACAAGTTTTCAGCTCAAATGGGGAGAGTGGCTAATGTAGCTTTTGCAAACCCTAGAAATGGACAGAAACAGGTTTGCTTAGATCTAGTTAGGCTAATATATTCTCCATGATGCACCACTTGGTGTAGATGCATCATTAGAGCATTTTAATATTCCCACGAAGTTTGAGATCAATAGGAGATACTTGGGAATGTAAAGCTGCTCAAATTTGCATCTAGACAAAGAGGGTTTTGTGGCACTTTTGTGAACCAAAACTATTTGGATTGAGATGAAACTTGGCAAGATCATCATATGAGGCATATGTGACTTGCTAGAATTTTCCTAGATTTATTTGATAATATTTCTTATAGAAATATTTCAAATACTTGAAATATATAGAAAGGGTTTTGGAGGGTTTTGTCCAATATTTTGAACATGACCATGTGTTGAAACTCATATATATGGAAAATATATGTCCACTGAGTTTCCCTAAATTTTCCCAAATGTTTTGGAAACATAAAAATATTTTTCCCTATAAAAGACAATCTCTGGCCTTAGAAAATGGCATTTAAATATAGTAAAAAAATAACTTTTAAAATTGTATTTTTGTGGTTTTTTGGGAGTCTCATAGATACTAGGCTCCGAATAGAATCTTTGGGGCAAAACATTTACCGTAATTTGAGTACTTGTAGTAGAAACCTCAATTCAGGGGGTTTTGAAAACCTAAATCAAATAAATTCTTTTTGGTCAAAATAATATTTTATAAAAATAATTTTATGTCCTATACACATGGCATAATCATTGGGAAAAGTCTTGGATCAAGGAGAGGAGTTTTGAGAGTAGGAAGATTTTTGTGAATTAATGCATAACCAAGCAAACAAGCAATGGCAAAGCAATCAAACATCTTAAGCACACCAAAAGTTTTATTTGGTCCAAATTTTTCAGCTTTATTAATCATAGTGATGTGATACAAAACACAGGGTGTGACATGATAACCCACACGTATAGGGGATCGTAACAGTCTTCGAGGGAAGTATTTTACCCAAATTTGTTGATTCAACACAAGGGGAGCGAAAGAATATTTATTGGTGATACTTGTGATCTGCGTTGGGTTTTCCGTGAAGAGGAACGGGTAATTGAAACACAAAGTGGGTAAGTATTTCCCTCAGTTATGTAACCAAGGTTTATCGAACACAAATGAACACACAAATTGCACCCAACGTGGGCAAGAGGCTTGTCAATCCCCTTGATCTCGTTATTTGCAAGCAAATGAGTTGTGTAGATAGTTGTTGATAAGTATAAATTGCAAATTAAAGTAAAAGATAAATAAAGGCAGCAAGGTAATTGTAGTGTTTGTAAATATATAAGTGAACAGACCCGAGGGCCATAGTTTTCCCTAGCGGCATCTCTCATGTAGGCAGCATACGGTGGGTAACAAATTATTGTTGGGCAATTGATAGAAAAGCGGATAGTTATGTGATTTTCACGGCAATGATCATGTGTATATAGGCATCACGTCCATCAGCAAATAGGCCAACTCCTGCCTACACCTATTACTATTACTCCACTCATCGACCGGTATCCAGCATGCATCTAGAGTATTAAGTAAAACAGAGTAATGCTTGTAGAACGATGACATGATGTTGACAAAGTAAACTCAAACAATATGAATGAACCCCATCGTTTTATCCTTAGTAGCAACAACACAAAGACGCATCTTGTCCCCTACTTTGTCACTGGGATATAGAAACTCGTCAGGTTGAACCTACCACAACGCACCACTACCACCGATGAAATATCAATCTACTTGGCCAAAGCACATCAATAGATCGGAGAGCATTATGAAGCTATAGTGATCATGCAATTAAGAGACAATATATATTAGAGTTATCTCAAATACTTTTCATGAATAATTTGAACATAAACCCACAATTCATCGGATCCCAACAAACACACCGCACAATAGGATTACATCTGATAGATCAAAGCAAAGATGCGATGATGATTGTATTGAATATCATAAGAGAGAGAGATTGCCATCTAGGTACTAGCTATGGACCCGTAGGTCTGTGGTGAACTACTCACACATCATCATGAGGGCAGCAAGGTTGATGAAGAGGCCCTCCGTGATCAATCTCCCCTCCGGCAGGGTGCCGGAACGGAGCTCCAGATGGCCTCGCGATGGAACAGAGACTTGCGGCGGCGGAAAAAGGGTTTCGGGACTGCCTTCAGGGTTTTTGCAATATTAGAGAATTTATAGGCCGAAGAGGGACGTCGGGAGAGCCACGAGGGGGCCACCACATATCAGGGCACGCCGCCCCCCCAGGGCGCGCCTTGATGTTTAGTGGGGCCCTTGTGCGCCTCTCGACCTCCTTCCGAAGCTTCTAGGTCTTCTTTTGGTCCAAAAAAAATGATCAAAAAGTTTCATGACAATTGGACTTTATTTGGTACTGTAAACGTGAAAAGGCAAAAACATGCAGAAAACAGCAACTGGCACTGGGCACTGGGTCAATAGGTTAGTGCTCAAAAATATTATAAATTGGTAAATAAAGATGCAAAAAGTATCCTAGAATGATAATATGTCAGCATGGAACGATAAAAAATTATAGATACGTTGGAGACGTATCAAGCATCCCCAAGCTTAAATCCTGCTCGTCCTCAAGTAGGTAAATGATAAAAACAGAATTTTTGATGTGACATGCTATCCATTATGTAATCTTATGCAGGTATGCTCATTGAGAAAAATCAACAAATATTAACATAGCAATATCTAAAGTGTAAGAAACAAAATTATCAATCCTTAAAAGTATAAGATCCTTAAGAAATATTTACCCACATTCATCTTATTATATTAGCAAGGCATGGCTCCATCTTCACCACATTAATACAAATATCAAGCACCACGGTGTCCAAGTCAGGCAATCCTCAACCGTCTTCAGCGGCTACACACAAATGAACACACAAATTGCACCCAACGTGGGCAAGAGGCTTGTCAATCCCCTTGATATCGTTATTTGCAAGCAAATGAGTTGTGTAGATAATTGTTGATAATTATAAATTGCAAAATAAAGTAAAAGATAAATAAAGGCAGCAAGGTAATTGTAGAGTTTGTAAATATATAAGTGAACTAACCCGAGGGCCATAGTTTTCCCTAGCGGCATCTCTCATGTAGGCAGCATACGGTGGGTAACAAATTATTGTTCGGCAATTGATAGAAAAGCGGATAGTTTTGCGATTTTCATGGCAATGATCATGTGTATATAGGCATCACGTCCATCAGCAAATAGGCCAACTCCTGCCTACACCTATTACTATTACTCCACTCATCGACCGCTATCCAGCATGCATCTAGAGTATTAAGTAAAACAGAGTAATGCTTGTAGAATGATGACATGATGTTGACAAAGTAAACTCAAACAATATGAATGAACTCCATCGTTTTATCCTTAGTAGCAACAACACAAAGACGCATCTTGTCCCCTACTTTGTCACTGGGATATAGAAACTCGTCAGGTTGAACCTACCACAACGCACCACTACCACCGATGAAATATCAATCTACTTGGAGAAAGCACATCAATAGATCGGAGAGCATTATGAAGCTATAGTGATCATGCAATTAAGAGGCAATATATATTAGAGTTATCTCAAATACTTTTCATGAATAATTTGAACATAAACCCACAATTCATCGGATCCCAACAAACACACCGCACAATAGGATTAGATCTGATAGATCAAACCAAAGATGCGATGATGATTGTATTGAATATCATAAGAGAGAGAGATTGCCATCTAGGTACTAGCTATGGACCCGTAGGTCTGTAGTGAACTACTCACACATCATCATGAGGGCAGCAAGGTTGATGAAGAGGCCCTCCGTGATCGATCCCCCCTCCGACAGGGTGCCGGAACGGAGCTCCATATGGCCTCGCGACGGAATAGAGACTTGCGGCGGCGGAAAAAGGGTTTCAGGACTGCCTTCAGGGTTTTTGCAATATTAGAGAATTTATAGGCCGAAGAGGGACGTCGGGAGAGCCACGAGGGGGCCACCACATATGAGGGCACGCTGCCCCCCCAAGGCGCGCCCTGATGTTTGGTGGGGCCCTTGTGCGCCTCTCGACCTCCTTCTGAAGCTTCTAGGTCTTCTTTTGGTCCAGAAAAAAAGATCAAAAAGTTTCGTGGCAATTGGACTTCATTTGGTACTGTAAACGTGAAAAGGCAAAAACATGCAGAAAACAGCAACTAGCACTGGGCACTGGGTCAATAGGTTAGTGCTCAAAAATATTATAAATTGGTAAATAAAGATGCAAAAAGTATCCTAGAATGATAATATATCAGCATGGAACGATAAAATATTATAGATACGTTGGAGACGTATCAAGCATCCCCAAGCTTAAATCCTGCTCGTCCTCAAGTAGGTAAATGATAAAAACAGAATTTTTGATGTGACATGCTATCCATTATGTAATCTTATGCAGGTATGCTCAGTGAGAAAAATCAACAAATATTAACATAGCAATATCTAAAGTGTAAGAAACAAAATTATCAATCCTTAAAAGTATACGATCCTTAAGAAATATTTACCCCCCATGCATCTTATTATATTAGCAAGGCATGGCTCCATCTTCACCACATTAATACAAATGTCAAGCACCACGGTGTCCAAGTCAGGCAATTGGATTGTACTTTTTCAATATGCATCAACTTTTTATTCTTCACGCAATACATGATCGTGAGCCATTGGACATAGCATTTAAGTGGAATAGAATATGGTGGTAGATATCAAAGGGGTAAAAAGTGGAGAAGATCATCTCACATCAACTAGGCGTACCAATAGTCTATGGAGATGCCCATCAATAGATGTCAATGCAAGGAGTAGGGATTGCCATGCAAATGATGCACTAGAGCTATAAGTGTATGAAAGCTCAAATGAAGCTAAGTGGGGTGTGCATCCAACTTGCTTGCTCATGAAGACCTCAGGCATTTGAGGAAGCCCGTCATAGGAATATACAAGCCAAGTTTGTAATAATGAATAGGTGATTCCCACTAGCATATGAAAGTGATATATCATGAGACTCTCTATGTGAGGAGCATGGTGCCACTTTGAGGCACAAGTGTGGTAAAGCATAGTAGCAAAGTCCCTTCTCTCATTTTGTCTCGTTTTTTGAATGGATGATGGGCTCATTTGCCCCCCCCCATATTTATTTTCATCTGGAGTCTCATCTCGACTTTTGGGAGAATCATCGTCTCCATCATTCTTTCCTCACTGGGACAATGCTCTAATAATGATGATCATCACACTTTTATTTACTTACAACTCAATATGGAGAACTCATATGAAGATATGACTCTGTATGAATGCCTGTGGTAGTGTACCAGGATGTGCAATGATCTAGCGTGACATGTATCAAAAATATGATGAACGGTGGGTTTGTCACGAATACTATGTCAGCTCTATATGATCATGCAAAGCAATATGACGATGAAGGAACTAGTCATGTGAAGTGACGATGGAATTTGCATGGCAATATATCTCGGAATGGATATGGAAATGCCATGATAAGTAGGTATGGTGGCTGTTTTGAGGAAGATATAACAAGGCTTATGTGCAACAGAGCATATCATGTCACGGGGTTTGGATGCACCGACGAAAGGTGCACCGATCCTCGAGGTGAGAACGGGCTATGCACGGTACCGAAGAGGCTGGCAAAATATGAGAAGTGAGATGTGGTATGTCCATGGTTTCACATTAGTCATAAAGAACTCATATACTTATTGCAAAGTTTTATTAGTTTATCATAAATCAAAGTACTACTCGCATGCCCCGAGGGAAGAGGTTGGTAGGAGTTAACCATCGCGCGCTTCCGACCGGAAACAACACTAGGATTTCAACGAGGAATAGAAATGCTCACACATCATCACCATGCCTCTTTAATTTTTAGATGAACAAAAAGGTCAACCTTTAATAATATCGACACTTCTATGGTTTAACAATTATGAACTCACACCTATTTCGTATTACTACATCAATATCATTGACCCATAATTTCTTTATATGTGCTAGTTGATGGTTTTGATTATCACTCATTGAATACCTAATATTTTTGGACTAGTCTTATGACCCATCCAAATTACCATCACTATTTATTAACTCTCAAACAAATATAAGTAAAGAACAAGAGTGAAATTATTTCTATAAAATCTACACGCCACCGAGCTCAAAAAGATATAAGTGAAGTACTAGAGCAATTGCTAAGCTCAAAAGATATAAGTGAATCACATAGAGTATTCTAACAAATTATGATGAAAGTGTGTCCCTCTTAAATAGGTGTGTCTAGAAAACAATGATTGTTGCAAACTTAAGTTAAAAGCAAACAAAAGAAAACGATGCTCCAAGCAAAATTCATATCATGTGACGAATAAAAATATAGCTTCAAGTGACATACCGATGGATTTGAGACAAAAGAGGGGATGCCTTCCAGGGCATTCCCAAGCTTAGACGCTTGAGTATCCTTTAAAATATTACCTTGGGGTGCCTTGGGCATCCACAATCTTAGGCGCTTGCTACCCCTTATTCCTTTGTCCATCACGATAACAACCAAAACTTGAAAACTTCAATCACACAAAACTCAATAAAACTTTGTGAGATCCGTTAGTATAAGAAACTTATTGCATACTTTAAGTGCTGTTATAAATTGATTCCAATTTCATAAATGCATAATAGGTACTGTATTATAACTTCTCCATGGATTATACCCCCGATACAATCCATAGCATAATCAAAACAAGCAACTATGCAAGAAAAAACAGAATCTGTCTAAAACAGAACAGTCTGTAGGAATCTGTAGAGAACCTATACTTCTGTAACTCTAAAAATTGTTAAAACTTAGGAAAACCTTGAATATTTGTATAGCAACACTGTGTAAAAATTTCAGATCATTATCACGCTCCAGTAGAAAATTAAATTCTTGTACTGGAGTCAAAAGTTTCTGTTTTGTTTCAGCACCGATTGTACTCATCTTTTGAGTCACCCCAAAGGCTTTACTTGGCACAAACACTAATTTAAACACAAAAACATAATCATTACAGAGGCAATAATCATGCCAATAAAAATAAACAGAAAGTTTAAAGCAAAAAATTAAGATAACTATTGGGTTGCCTCCCAACAAGCGCTATTGTTTTATGCCCCTAGCTAGGCATAATGCATAGTTTCAAGTATTGTCATCTTTGACATCAAGCTCATCAACAACACAACCGCGGATAATAGGGGAAATAGGAGGCTTGGCAATAGGATCCTTTATCAAATTTATAAAGTTGGGATGAACACTAATCATCTTTAGATCCTCGTTCCTTTGGGTAAGAGGTGTACTAGTGCTCTTGGGAATCTATATGAACTTGGGGTTCTTGTTGTGAGACGCACTAGCATTAGCTTTAGAAGGTGTGAAGGCGGAACCTATTTTGTCAATGACCTCTTCCATTTTATCAATTCTATTAAAACCTTGTTCTATCCTCTCATCAATAGTAGTGTCTTTTTCCTTTAAGGTTTTCAAAGTCATTCCTACCCATGACCCAAGTTGAGTGATATGATTATGAAGTTTTTTATCCAACTCCTCAATTGGTTTGTTTGTGACCATATTCTTTTCAATAGCATCAAGCCTTTGCATAACATGTTCCAAGGTCAAATTTCTTTCATTAAAAATAAGGGGTAGTGTCCCTACAAGATTTTCAATTGCGGTGTAGGCATCCAAGGTGTGACACATTAAAAAGTTTCCACCGGTGATGGTGTGAAGTACAAACCTATACCAAGTGGTCACACCAACATAAAAATTGTGAATCAAGGTAGTGGTGGATAACTTTTTAGTTGATTTATTTTGAGCAAAGCAAATCCTATACCATGCATCTTTTAAGCTTTCTCCTCCCCTTTGTGTCAAATTTACTACATCATCATTGGGAGTAAAGTGAGCGGAAGAAGAACTAGCCATGATGAAGAACAAACTAGTAACGAGCAAAGATAAATATTTTTTTATTTTTTATTTTTATGAGACAAGATAAATATAATAGCAAATAAAAAGAAGAACAAGTGAATGAAATTTTGTGTGAAGTTACTTGATAGCTGATGATGATATTCCCCGGCAACGGTGCCAGAAATCCTTCCTCATACTTGTGATCTGCGTTGGTTTTTCCGTGAAGAGGAAAGAGTACTTGCAGCACAAAGTGGGTAAGTATTTTCCTCAGTTATAAAACCAAGGTTTATCGAACCAATAGTAATATCAATCCTCAATCGTCTTCAACGGCTGCACACAAATGAACAAACAACTTGCACCCAACACGGGCAAGAGGGTTGTCAATCCCCTTGATCTCGTTATTTGCAAGCAAATGAGTTGTGTAGATAATTGTTGACAAGTGTAAACTGTAGAATAAAATAAAAGATAAATAAAGCCAACAAGGTAATTGTAGCATTTGTAAATATATAAGTGAATAGACCCGCGGCCATAGTTTTCCCTAGCGGCATCTCTCATATAGGCAACATACGGTGGGTAACAAATTACTGTTGCGCAATTGATAGAAAAGCGGATAGTTATGCGATTTTCACAGCAATGATCATATGTATATAGGCATCACATCCATAATAAAATAGGCTGACTCCTGCCTGCACCTATTAGTATTACTCCACTCATCGACCGCTATCCAGCATGCATCTAGAGTATTAAGTAAAACAGAGTAATGCTTGGAGAACGATGACATGATGTAGACAAAGTAAACTCAAACAATATGAATGAACCCCATCGTTTTATCTTTAGTAGCAACAACACAAAGACGCATCTTGTCCCCTACTTTGTCACTGGGATATAGAAACTCGACAGGTTGAACCTACCACAACGCACCACTCCCACCAACGAAATATCAATCTACTTGGCCAAAGTACATCAATAGATCAGAGAGCACTACGAAGCTAAAAGATCATGCAATTAAGAGACAATATATATCATAGGTATCTCAAATACTTTTCATGAATAATCTGAACATAAACCCGCAATTCATCGGATCCCACCAAATACACCGCACAATAGGATTACATCGGATAGATCAAAGCGAAGATGCGGTGATCATTGTATTGAAGATCATAAGAGAGAGAGAGATTGCCATATAGGTACTAGCTATTGACGCGTAGGTAACATCATTATCTATATTTCCTGTCAGAGTAACAGTAACAACAACAGTTGTGTAGTGATTGTGACAGTAGTAGCAGCAATAGTAACTTAGCAAGATTCAGTATATGAAAAGCTTAGGCCATGGATCAGCGATGGATAGATATGTGTGACATTCATCATGTACCAGTTACACACTAGAGCGACACAGAACTAGCTCCAATTCATCAATATAATGTAGGCATGTTTTTCGTATATTGTCATATGTGCTTGCAATAAGAACTTGCATGTCATCTTTTGTCCTACTCTCCCGTGGCAGCGGGGTCCATAAAGAAATCTAAGGGATATTAAGGCCTCCTTTTAATAGAGAACCAGAACAAAGCATTAACACTTAGTAAATACATGAACTCCTCAAACTACGCCAATTACCGGAAGGAATCCCAATTATTGTCACCTTGGGGTACGCGGATCATGACACATAGTAGGTGCATACAACTTGCAAGATAGCATCTAAAACACTCTCATATTTATGAAAACATAATAGTCTCAGATCTGAAATCATGGCACTCGAGCCCTAGTGACAAGCATTAAGCATTGCAAAGTCATAGCAACGTCAATCTCAGAACATAGTGGATACTAGGGATCAAGCCGTATCAAAATAACTCGATTACATGATCAATCTCATCCACACCCATGACCGTCCAGCAAACCTACAATGGAATTACTCACTCCTGGTGGCGAGCATCATGGAATTGATGATGGAGAAGGGTTGGTGATGACAATGGCGACGATCTCCACTCTACGGAGCCCCAAAAGGACTCCAGATCAGCCCTCCCGAGGAAGAACAAGAGGTGGCCCACAATTGATGATGGAGAAGGGTTGGTGATGACAATGGTGTTCCCTGTTTGCTTGTGGCCCACAGGTGGCCCCTCTCCGGTAGGTCTTTGCTCCATAATTCTTCATGTATTCCAGAAAAAATCCAAAAAAAGTTTCGTCCGGTTCCGAGAACTTTTATTTCTGCACAAAAATAACACCACGGTAGTTCTGCTGAAAACAACGTCAGTCCGAGTTAGTTTCATTCGAATCATGCAAATTAGAGTCCAAAACAAGAGCAAAACTGTTTGGAAAGGAAGATACGTTTGAGACGTATCAACTCCCCCAAGCTTAACTCATTGCTTGTCCTCAAGCAATTCATAGGATAAACTGAAAGTGATAAAGAAAACTTTTACAAACTCTTTTGTTCTCGTTGTTATACATATGCTTAGCTAGTGTTCAGGTTTTCAGCATAAATCATAAATAACCATATCTATGATAACACTTAGCTATTATATTCACTCATGACAATAACATAACCAACTAGCGAGCAATAATAATATATCTCTCATGCCAACAATTTATCGAAACAGTCCCTAGACCTTTCTGAGACCGCAAAACATAAATGCAGAGCACCTCTGAGATCCATGTAGCGACTAAACATTGTAATTGAGGGTAGAAGAGATCTAGTCATGCTCACATCCAACTTTAACTAGACTCAATGCATAAGAATGACAATATTGCTCTCAGGTCTGGTGCTTTAGTACGAAGATGATGACTCAAGAATAAAAATAAAATAACATGAAAGTAAGTAGAAAGTCCGTTCGCAGAGGGAAGCATAGATTTGCAGAGGTGTCAGAGCTCATGGTTTAAAACAGAGAAGAAATTGTAATTTTTGGGTGGTTTGCTTTTCCTGTCAACGTCACGACTGAGTTTTCGATATCTTCCATGCTAAACACATTATTGGCAGTCCCCAAGCGGAATTGTAAAGTTTACTCCCATCCACAATACATACACAAACCATGGCTGGCCGAATCCATGGGTGCCTGCCAACATATCAACTGTCCCAGGAGTTTTGTTTAATTATTTTTGATTATGTAGGACTGGGCATTCTTTTTACCAGCCTTTCTTGTGCAATGACAGGCGAATAAATGCCCATCTTGAGAATAACCCGATGAGCATGGAATATACTGACCGCCCCGTCGCTCCATGAGCGGTACAAGCACATAAAATGGATGTTTATTTGAATATTTAGAGGTTTCTCTTGTAAATTTAGTTGGAACCGCAGGGTAATACCGTATATAGGTAGATATGGTGGACTCATGTGAAACAACTTGGGTCTAAGGATTTTGGATGCACAACCAGCATTCCCGCTTAGTATAGGTGAAGGCTAGGAATAGATTGAGAAGCGACCAGCTAGAGAGCGAGAACGGTCATAATCATGCATTGCGAATAGTTAACATTGAACATTAGCATGAGTAGGATATAAACACTCTGAACATAAATATCATGAAGGCTACATTGGAGTCGAATTAAATACATGTTTGCACATGTGCCAGTTCAGCCGCTCGAATTACTCAGAGGGGGATACCATACTACCGTACCACATCACAACCATTTTAATGCATGTTGACACATGAGATAAATCATTATTCACCCGTAGCTATTTAAGCATGGCATGAGCAAATATAATATCTAATCATCATCACAAACATGTTTACTCATGATACACTGAATCAAGATCGAATGAGCTAAACATATTTACAAAAAGGGAAAATAAGAAGAGTTCATACCAGCTTTCTTTACCATGATCACTTCATAAAATATTGTCATTATTGCCTTTCACTTGCATGACCAAACGATGTGATAATAATAATAGTGCAAGTGTGCCATGGATTTAGCTGGAATCTGTGAATATTTAAACAAAGGAGAAGACAAGGTAATGTGGGCTCTTCGTTAGATTGACATTAATGCATATGAGAGCCACTCAACATTTTCATCGTGGTCTTCTACTTTCGACGACTCGACAAAAAGAAAGAAATTCAGAGAAACACATTGAAATATTTTTGGATCTTTTGGTTTTTATTCTCAATGAAAGCAAATAAGCAAAGGAAATAAAAAAATTATTTACACGAGAAAGCTCTCAACATGCAAAGGAAATCTTTTTGGGTTTTCTTTTAATACTATAGAATAATTAAGCTGGAAAGAACAACCGAAAAGAAACAAGAAATATGTTTGGATTTTCAAACTTTTTCAAACACACAAGAAGAAAGCAAAAATAAAGCTAACATGGATATACAATGAAAAAGGATGAACACCGACAACTGATATGAAGTGTGAACATGAATATAAGGTCGGTCAGGAATACATACTCCCCCAAGCTTAGGCTTTTGGCCTAGCTTGGTGATCACCATTGCTGGTCTGGATAAAAGTTGAAGTGGTAGATCGTGGGGGCTTTCCTTGCCGCCTCCTCACCAAGAAGAGCTGCCTCCACTACGGCGTTGTACTAACGCACCTCGTTATCAAGAACGTAATATATCCGTTTATTCTGAAAATCAAAGAGAGCAGGCACAGGCAACATAACAAAGACATGATTATATTAATAAAACGTTAAGTTGTACTCATAACCCCGAGCACTATCCATAAGAAAGTCATGACAGCGCATGGCTTCAAAATCTAAATATCTATAAGCCAACATAGGGTCATTAGGTTGAGGGGAGAGTCTCAGTCTCGCAGCTATGCGGGAGGCATAAATTCCTCCATACAAATCACCATTACCCGCGTTAAGATGCAACCTACGGGCAACAATTTCACCAAGGATATATTGTTTATTACCAGTTACTGCAGTGTGAATGAGGCTCAAGTCAGGGGCACATAGTGCACTACAATCTTGCTTGCCTACTACACATTTCACATTAAACAACGCGAAGTAGCGAATAAAGGGAAAATGGACACTTTTTATTCTATCTTGTGTCAGCCCTCTATCCTGTCCAACGCAAAGACTCTCAAGGAACATATTATAATCAGGTTTCTGAGGTTTGTCTAGTGATCCCCAATACGGAAGTTTGCATGCATCACATAATTGTTCTAGAGTCATACTAACAGAATTATTCTAGAGATTAAACAACACTCTAGAGGTACAGGGATGATATTGAAATCATTGCATAAATGAACGAGTAAGATGATAGTGTTGAACACACTTATCAGCAAGGAAGTCGGTCAGGTCGGTATTATAAATATATTGATCAAATTCTTCCTTAAGGCATGAACCTCTCACAAACTCATCGCATGGCCAGCGACATGATTTAGCATCGGCCATGACCACCATGCTTGTTTTGGGTTCATCATAAGCTTGTTGTAACGAGCCCTCACTCGACGTCTCACCCGAAGAACGCCTTCTTGAAGAACTCCTCCGAAAGATATTCATTTTCCTATGACAAATTTTGGAAATTTTGGGCCCACAAAATTATGTCAATAAAACTTTGCAAGATTGGTAGCAACTACTCATGTAGGTACCTAGAGGCCATATCAAGCATTCATACTACTTGGAACTCAAAGAGTTAACCATGCAAGCTCATTTTCAGTAGCACCAAGTACAACAAAAGATGCAAAATATCAACCACTAAAGCAAAAACTAATTGTAGGAATGGGAGAGTCACATACCAAGGAGCAATCCCTCAAAACAGTTTCAGAGATGGAGTTTCGAGCAAAGACATCGAAATCTCAGGTTAGGGAGCGAGAACATGAGAGAGAGAGAGAGTGACAGTGAATATTCGCTAGAGTTAGGAGAAGGCATGGGCTGAATATATAAGGCTGGGGGGCCTTGTGTGCCGCACAAGCTATCAAGGCATGCCCAGGGGGTGGGTGCACCCTATTGGCTTGTGGCCCATAGGTGCACGTCCGTGATGTGTTTTCAGCACCAATTTTTTTTAAATATTCCAGAAAAAATCATGTTAAAATTTTATGGCATTCTGAGACTTTTTATTACACGGGAAATTCAAAAAAAACCGGGAGCTCATGGCATTTTATTTTGTTTAAATAAAAATATCAGAGAGTAAACTAATGATACAGAGAATTGTGCTTACTAAATTCATCAACCCCATGTCTTTCAAAAAGGATCCATTAATAAGGTTGATAATGTATTATTAATAACCGTTTCTAATTGACATGAAACCGAAGAATTTTTGTATAACACTAAGTTACCTCAATGGGGATTTGCATATCCCCAACAATAAGAATATCATATTTCTTCTTGACAGTAGGGAGAGGGAATTTAAACCCTCCAATAGTGACTGTGGCATTAATATTATTCACCGAAGATTGCTTCTTCGGAAAGTGCAATGTATGTTCTTTACCATTGACATGAAAAGTAACCTTGCTCTTGTTGCAATCAATAAAAGCCCCTGCAGTATTTAAAAATGGTCTACCAAGGATAATCGACATGTTGTCGTCCTCTGGCATCTCAAGAAAAACAAAGTCTATCAAGATACTAACGTTTGCAACCACAACAGGAACATCCACACAAATTCCAATAAAAGCCCATGAAGTATAGCAGTGGATTTATTAGCCATTTGCAAAGATACCTCAATAGGTGTAAGATTATTCAAATCAAGTCTTTTATGTAAAGAGAAAGGCATAACACTAACACCGGCTCCAAGATCACATAAAGCAGTCTTAACATAATTTCGTTTAATGGAGCAAGGTATTGTGGGTATACCCGAGTCTCCCAACTTCTTATGCACTCCACCATCAAAATAATAATTAGCAAGCTCATGCAATTTTAGTTTCAGGTATCTTTCTTTTGTTGGTAATAATGTCCTTCATATGTTTAGCATATGGAGGCGTCTTCAAAATATCAGTCCAGCGAGTGCGCAAAAAGACATGTCTAATCATTTTAGCAAAGCGTTCAAACTCTTCCTCGTCCTTATTCTTAGAAGGCTTACGAGGGAATGGCATGGGTTTCTGAGCCCATGGATCTATTACTCTTCTTCCTAGCAACAAAATATTTTTTATCATAACGCTTATTTTTAGGATGTGGGTTATCAAGGTTTTCAGTAGGTTCTATTTCCACATCATTTTCAGGTTCCTTATTACTCTCTGGCTGAGCATCTACATGAGCATAATTATTATCATTATAATTTTCATTATCAGTAGGTGAATTTTCACTACCAGATTGTGTCTCAGCATCAGAAATAGAAACATCATTATGATTCTCAGCAGGTTTTTCTCTAACTGGTTCACTAGCTAGAAGCATGCAAAGTCCTATCATTTTTCCTTTTCTTTTTCTCCCTAGGTGGTCTAGGTGCATCATCATTAATTCTCTGAGAATCCTGTTCAATTCTTTTAGGGTGACCTTCAGGATAAAGGGGTTCCTGAGTCATTCTACCTCCTCTAATCATTACTCTAACAGCATAATCATTCATGTTATTATTTAATTCAGTAAGAAAATCATTTTGTGACTTAGCAACTTGGTCTAGTTGAGTGTGAACCATAGAAGCAAGTTTACCTAGACCATTAACATCATTACTAATTCTATACATCAAGTCACTTAAGTGATCTATCATCATGGTATTGCGTCTTAGTTGATCTTTGACATAGTTATTGACATGTTCTTTCTTAACAATGTAATAATCAAATTCGTCCATGCATTGACTAGGAGCCTTAGTATAAGGTATATCACTTTCATTGAAGGCACAAAGAGAATTTACCTCTGCTACCTGTGTCGGGGTGTAAATTCTTGACATCTTCAGTTTTAATACCTTTTTCTTTCATTGATCTCTTGGCTTCTTGCATATCTTGAGGACTGAGAAATACAATACCTCTCTTCTTTTGAATAGGTTCGAGCGGTGGTTCAGGAAGTGTCCAATCATCGGCATTTTCCAATATGTTATTCAATAATTCTTCACCATGTCCAATAGTCCGTTCCCTGAAAACACAACCAACACAACTATCTAGGTAATCCCTAGAAGCATCACTTAGTTCATTATAAAAGATATCAAGTATTTCATATTTCTTAAGAGGATGATCATGCAAAGCTCTAAGTAACTAAACAAGCCTCCCCCAAGCTTGAGGGATATTCTCTTCTTCAGTTTGCACAAAGTTAAATATTTCCTGTAAGGCAGCTTGTTTTTTATGAGAAGGAAAATATTTTTCAGAGAAGTAATATATCATATCCTGGGGGCTACGCATACAACTAGGATCAAGAGTGAGGAACAATTTCTTAGCATTATCTATTAGCGAGAAAGGAAAAAAGCTTAAGGATATAGTAGTAATGCATCTTTTCCTCATCAGTAAACAAAGTGGCAATATCATTTAGTTTAGTAAGGTGTCCCACAACAGTTTCAGTTTCACAGCCATAGAAAGTATTATATTCTACTATAGTAATTAACTTAGGATCAACAGAGAATTCATAATCCTTATCAGCAAAACAAATAGGAGAAGTAGCAAATTTAGGATCATGTTTAAATTTCCCCATCATAGATTTTTTTGTCAGTTTGCATAGTAGTTTCTTCACATCATCTCTATCATTACAAGCAAGAAAGTCTCTAGCTATTTCCCCATCCATAACACAATCCTCGGGTACGTCAGGCAATTCATATCTAATAGGAGAGCTAGGCATGATAGGTGATTCATAATCTTCATCAATTTCAGCGTTTTCATTTTTTGTAGTCCTAGCAATACGAGCATCAAGTAAATCAGCAAGTGGCATAGTTTCAGTTTCATCAAGCATAGTAGTAGCATCATAATTAATATCGGAAGTAGCAACATCAAGTACTTGCGACATATCATGACGAGTAGCAACTGGTGATGTCATAAGCTGATTCAAAACAGTAGGTGAATCACAAGCAGAGCTAGATGGCAATTCCTACCTCCTCTCGTACGAGTCAAAATGATCTTGGTATTAGCATCTTCCAGATTCTTCATAGTGACAATAGGATAACCTTCGTGAACACAATAAATAGAGCTATTCCCTGACAACGGAGCCAGAAAACAGTCTTCATAACCCACAAGTATAGGGGATCGTAACAATCTTCGAGGGAAGTATTTTATCCAAATTTGTTTATTTGACACAAGGGGAGCCAAAGAATATTTATTGGTCTTAGCAGTTAGGTTGTAAATTCAACCATACCTGGAGTATCCTTCTATAGAAAAAGTTTAGTAGCCAAGCAGAATAGTTGTCGTAACAGTGACAGTAATAGCAACAGTTTTGTAGTGATTGTAACATTACTCGCAGCAATACTAACTTATCAAGATTCAGTATACGAAAAGCGTAGGCCATGGATCAGCGATCGATAGATATGGATGACATTCATCATGTCTCATCCATCATGTACCAGTTACACACTAGAGAGACACAGAACTACCTCCAATTCATCAATATAATGTAGGCATGTATTCTGTATATACTCATACATGCTTGCATTAAGTACTTTCATGACATCTTTTGTCCTACCCTCTCGTGGCAGCGGGGTCCATAAGGAAATCTAAGGGATACTCAGGCCTCCTTTTAATAGAGAACCAGAACAAAGCATTAACACTTAGTGAATACATGAACTCCTCAAACTACGGCAATCACCGGAAGGAAGCCCAATTCTTGTCACCTTGGGGTATGCGGATCATGACACGTAATAGGTGCATACAACTTGCAAGATAGGATCTAAAACACTCTCATATTAATGAAAACATAATAGGTTCAGATCTGAAATCATGGCACTCGGGCCCTAGTGATAGGCATTAAGCATAGCAAAGTCAAATCAACATCATTCTCAGAACATAGTGGATACTAGGCATCAAGCCCTATCAAAATAACTTGATTACATGATCAATCTCATCCACACCCATCACCGTCCAGCACGCCTACAAAGGAATTACTCACTCCCAGTGGTGATCATCATGGAATTGTTGATGGAGAAGGGTTGGTGATGATGAAGGCGATGATCTCCACTCTTCGGAGCCCCAAACGGACTCCAGACCAGCCCTCCCGAGGAAGAACAGGAGGTGGCTGTGGCTCCGTCTCGTGAAACGCGATGAAATCTTCTCTCGTATTTTTTCTCCGTTTTTGTGAATTTATAGGACCGGAATTAGATTCGGAGGAGCCACGTGGGACCCACAAGCTAACATGGCACGCCCAGGGGGTGGGCGCGCCCT
The DNA here is from genome assembly GCA_039707655.1 of Elymus sibiricus. Lineage (NCBI taxonomy): Eukaryota > Viridiplantae > Streptophyta > Magnoliopsida > Poales > Poaceae > Elymus > Elymus sibiricus. Next base: position 208,659,784 of record CM077665.1, on the reverse strand, counting down.
GTTGGCTTGTGGCCCATAGGTGGGCCCCCCTCCGGCAGGTCTTTGCTCTATACTTCTTCATATATTCCAGAAAAATGCACAAAAAGTTTCGTTCGATTCCGATAACTTTTATTTCTGCACAAAAATAACACCATGGTAGTTCTGCTGAAAACAGCGTCAGTCCGAGTTAGTTTCATTCAAATCGAGTCCAAAACAAGAGCAAAAGTGTTTGGAAAAGTATATACGTTTGAGATGTATAATGACAGACCTGCCCCCCTTACAAGAATCTCGTCCCCGAGATTCTTAAGCTAGGTGCTAAAGAGATAAGGGAATTTGGATCTGAGATAGTCTTCACGCTCCCATGTTGCCTCTGCTTCAGTGTGGTTGCTCCACTGGACCTTGACGTATTTGATGGTGCGGCTTCGAGTGCAACGCCTTGCTTCATCCAAGATGCAAACTGGTCTCTCACAATAAGTGAGGTCTGGCTGAAGGTAGATGGCTTGATGGTCGATGTCCTTGTAGAGGTCGGGGCGGTTGGGAACTTGGAGACACTTTTGGAGTTGTGACACGTGGAGAACATTGTGCACATCGAATAACTCGGAAGGTAGCTCTAGCTGGTAGGAAACTTCTCCCCGTTTGTCTGTGATCTTGATGGTGCCAATGTATCTTGGCGCGAGATTTCCTTTGACGTGGAAATGCTTGGTTCATTTGAGAGGCGTGACTCGAAGATAAATGTGATCTCTGATGTGGAAACTCATGTCTCGGCAGTGTGAGTCAGCGTAGCTCTTCTGTCTTGACTTGGCGGTCTTCAGACGTTCTCTGACATGTTGAACTTTTTCTTCTGCTTCGAGGAGAATGTCCGGTCCAAAGACTAGTCCTTCTCCGATTTCTGACCAATTGAGTGGAGTGCGGCATTTACGTCCATATAGCACCTCAAATGGTGCCATCTGAAGGCTGGACTGATAACTATTGTTGCAGGAGAACTCGACGAACGTTAAACAATCTTCCCACTTGGCTCCATACGCCAAAACACAAGCACGAAGCATATCGTCGAGTATCTAGTTTAGTCACTCTATCTGTCCTCTGGTCCAAGGGTGAAAACCAGTGTTGAAAGATAGCTTGGTTCCCATAGCTTCTTGGTATCTATTCCACAATCTCGAGGTAAACTAGGTACCTCGATCTGACACAATTTCCTTAGGAACTCCGTGAAGGCTCACAATCCGGTTGATGTAGAGGTTGGCTAGCTGGTTACCCTTGTAGGTCGTCTTGACAACAATGAAGTGGGCTAGCTTGGTCAAATGATCAACAATGACCCATATGGAGTCATGTCCTTTGTTTGACCTAGGCAATCCGGTGATGATATCCATCACGACTTTGTCCCATTTCCATTCAGGCACTTTGAGAGGTTGAAACAATCCAGCTGGTCGCTCGTGTTCAGCTTGAACTCTCTGGCATATGTCACACTCAGCAACAAAGGTGGCTATCTCTCTATTCATGCCATGCCACTAGAATCTTGCTTTGATGTCTTGGTACATCTTGGTTCCTCCAGGATGGACTGAATACAAAGTGTCATGAGCTTCTTGCAAGATCAAGTTCTTGAGCTCAACTCTGTTGGGCACGCAAATGCGATTCCAAAACCATACAACTCGTTGTTCATCCACTGAGAATCCTGGGGCCTTACCTGCTATCACACCCTATGTTTTGCCTCACATTACTAACATAATGGAGCTCAAAAATTTGGACGAACAAAAACTTCTGTGTGCATACGATGTTCGATTTGATTGTTGTGTGATTGCTTGCTTGAGTGTGCTCTTAATTCACAAAAATCCTCCTACTCTCAAAACTCATCCCCTTTATCCAAATCGTTGCCTAATGATAATACCATGTGTATAGGTTATAAAACTATTTTTATATGAAATTATTTTGGCCAAAAAGCATTTATTCAAATTAGGTTTCCAAAAGGTCGCTCTGGGCACGCCATGGCGTGGTGACCACGCCATTGACCTGTAGAAACGGCGCTTTGTCATCGACCTCGTCCTGTAGCTCATGTCCGGCCTCGGAAGAGCACCCACACACGCCAGGGAATTCCCTTCGACCTCCCACGCATCTCCCCGATGCCAGGATGCAGCCAAGGAGGCCCAGGCAAGCGTGTGCTCGGTGCCCGAGGGCATCGCGGCAGCCACCCGAGCTCCTCTTCATTGTCCTCCTACATTTACCTCCCCCCGAGCACCTGGACTTCCCTAGTCCACCCCTCTCCCTCCTGTGGACATCCCCGACCACCCACGACTTTCTCTGCGCCATCTCTCTTCATCCACGGCCGGCATTGCCGCTGCTCGGCTCCTCTCAAATCCGAGCTAGCCGGCCCTCACTCTCCTCAACTCCCTCTCCAGGAAGTCCCCCGCGACAACTCCAGCTCCTACGACGTCCCAAGACTCCCTCCCCGCAGCTGTGCTGTGGTCCCCTGTGACGTCAACGCCGCTGTCTGCCCCTCCTGACGAGCCGCTCACTCCGGACGTCCCACTGACCGACGCGACCGTCCCCGGGCACGGCATGGAGTGGGGCATCTGCTCGGACTGCTGGCTCGGCGACCGGTGCGGCAGAGTGGCCGGAACCGCGACGGCTGGCAACCCTCTACCTCTTGTTGGGAGGTAGAAAAAGGGGACAGGAGAGAGAGAGGACCCAGTGGGGCCCGCGTGTAAGCGACCCAGCGGGTCAGGTCTAGCCGGTAAGTGGAAGCGGCTTTTGAGGAAGTCGTTTTCTTCCAGCGGAGGTGTACTCCCGAAAGGTGCCTTCGGCATGGCTCCTCTGCAGGCGCGCGCGAGCAGCTGGTCCGGGCCCAGTGTGCTGCGGTGCTAAGTTGCTCTCTGTGCATAGCTTAGGCCCATTTAGGTATAATTCTTTTTTCTTTTTCTTTTCCAGAAAGACAAAATTATTCCTAGAGAATTCATATGAGCTCGAAATTTGGTGATTCAAATTCCTAGAGATCCCAAAAATCATGTTCTATCAAATGGTGTGCCTTGCACATTTTTTCCATGTAACACTTTCTGTTCCATTAATATTTTGGCCATTTCACTTATATTAAACCAACATTTGAAAAATCCCTAGAGCACTCATTATAACTCCAAATGGAATGGTTCAAGTTGCTATGTGCTCTATATATAATGCCCTATTTGTATAAAAATAGTGGACATTTTCCCAAGCTTTATTTCTGATAGATCAAATAAAAAGTTCCCAACACCACTTATTCCATCTTAGAAAACCCCTAGAATATTCATCCCAACTCGAAATCTAGAGAAACCAATTCCTAAACACTTCAAATCATGCCTGAATTAGTGGGTGCATTCACTCATTTTTATAAAAATGCATTCTGTGAACTTCTTATAGGATCATCATTTCCCTTCATTTCCACCATATTGATCTACTCAAAAATCTATATTGATTCAAATCTAGTAGAGCCACTTTAGGTATTTTTCTTATGGCCGGAGATATCCTAGAAAAACGAAATTCCTATTTTTAGTACACTACTGTTGGGTGGTCATGTTCAAGGACAGTCGGGTGGTGCTACTTAAACTATGTCCAGGTGTTTTCACAAAACTTGGTGTGTGTGACACATAGATACTTGAGCTAAGTCGGATGACTTGATGAGATCATTAAACCGGAGTTGTTCTTACTCTGTTATATTGATATCTATAACCTGTTCATATGGATATCTATAACCTGTTGATGCATGCTTTACAAAATGGTAGGACATGATATTGGATTCAAAACTAGCTTTCCGCAAAAGTACCTACTTAGAGCTATACCATGCATTGTTTATCTTGTTCCAAACATGGGTTGCTTGCAAGTACATTCAAAAGTACTCATTCGCTTGTCCCTGGTTATTTAATTGGCCAGGCATGAAAGAACATGAATGTGATGAAGAGTACCTTGGTGACGAACATGCGAGCTAGGACGCTTCCCAGTCAGAATGCATGTAGGGTTAAGGCAGATGGCATGGGTCCACACTATCATTGAAGATTTCCGCTGCGAGTTTTATGATTTGTGTTTTGGCCTTCCTAGCCCTACCTATGAAGACTTGGCCATAAAGGACATATTTTTGTAAGACGGTATGTAATGGATATAAGACTATTCATTATTTAGTTCCGTGTGTTTAGTGAACATTGATCCTGGGATCACTGTACACGTGCATTCGGTGATTTCGACTTATGAGTCGGGGTCCTGACAGAGCAAGTATCAGAGCCATCCTCACTGTAGGAAGCCTTAGTTAGCATGGACATTAGTTAGGACAAGACTGTTTTTCCAGACCTGTCAGACCACTTGCAAAAACCTCTATAATTCTCAGCTCTTCTTATATTTCAAAGAAACCAAAGAATTTTGCCTTACCACTTCCACCATTTTCTCTTGGCTCTCCTCATCTGCTTTTTCAAAAATTTGCAAGCAGTTGCTAGAACCCTTGTGCCCCTGACCCCTGGGTTCCTTGAAATCCTCGTGGCTAACCTGTAAGGAATCCACCTTGTCGGACGTACGTCCACATATCTTGAACACAAGTTTGGTGACACAACGGCAAGACGATACCAACAACAGATACCTTCTCGAGGGATGAGGACATCAAGGCTTAGAAGATGGTGACACCCTCGACACTGCCCGAGGATGATGCCACCTTGGCTTATAATGATCAAGACGAAGATATGCAAGATTTTGATACACATCACTAGAAGAGCGACACTGTATCGTCAACCACCGATGGATGGGAACCTTGCCAATTAGTCTGCCTCACCATAGTGAGAAGGAAAACAATTCTCTTCATCCCCCGCTCTTGGTGTCGATGTTGTCCTCAAGGTAACTGACAGGATGGACCTCTACCATGCCTTGTTAATGTCACTGCATAAAGTACTGCCTACCTGGAACCCTCGACGCCTTAGAAGGCAAAAGGGATTCTGATGATTAAGAAGACAAAAGAAGACCGAGTCAATGGCAGCCACGAGGAAACACTTTCACCCCATCAGTTCACCAGAGAAGAAGTTGTCAAAGATTCTTCATGCCCAACCCAGATCATTTCATTAGACAAGTACAAGAGATGTAGCGACACCTAAGGAAGACCAAGAAGACTGCACGTCCTTCTCCCCGAAACATGAAGTAAGCACGACCACTGAGTCTGAGAACCCTTAGGGTAGGATGAGTAGTGTATCCCGTATGCAAAGTCGAGTCCGTGTGATGGTTGAGATGGAACCATGTTGTGTGTTGCTTGTTTTTATTTGTTTTTGTTTTGATATAAGTCGCACTTTTGCCAACAAGTACACGACTATATCACCTAGATTATCTTAATGCTTGTGTTTGGCCCTTTTGGCACTTATTTGATTACACTTGCACTATAACACCCCCTTTTGGCACCTCCTCTATGCTACTTTTCCCTCTCACCTATCTCTGCAATTGAACACCAGCAAGACAAGACGCACCAAGGAATCCACCTCGGCAGCCAACTAGCACCGAAGACTTTTTATGACAACCTATTCAACCAGGTGCAACCCCGTAGAGTTATGATTTCCCCTAAAGATTAGAAGCCCTTCCCTGGACTAACCTAGACCTCACAAGTCACCCCAGCTCAAACCCTTAACCATGTGCTTAACGTATGGGTTTGCAAGAGAACCAGTTAAGCTTCGGTAACCTTTACTTAATACTGGGTTCATTTTCGAACTAGTGATCATAGTTGTCGGCGTACGGCGATCTATGGGGCCGGCAAGGCCCCTTTCGTGGTTCGGCAAGGGAAATCCTATAACATTAAGAGAATCACCGGGCCATGCACTTGCGAGGGTTTAGACAGGTTCGGGCCACCGGAGCGTAATACCCTACGTCCTGTGTGGTTGTTGATTATTTGGGTCCACGGTACAGGAGCGTCGCTACCCGACAAGGATGCACGGAGAGCATCGCTACGCGTGTAAATGAACGGAGTGTCGAACTTTCGAAAGGTAGCCATTGAACTCCTTTTATAATCCAAGGGGCTACCACAGTGGCTAAAATGGTATTTACACAGAGTAAAGAATGCATAACCCTCTGCTAAAATCACTGGCAACTGCGATAGTGGGAAATACCTAACTCTGACGGAATAGGAAATGTGCATTGAATGCGCCGTGAGGTGGCGCGTTGGCGACGTCTCCCGGCAAGGATTGCCTCTCCTTCTGTGCCGTTTGGCCAGCTACCTCTTATTCTTTCGCCACGCTGTAGGGCGTGTGTCATTAAAGATTTGTTGTGATCCTGGTGAGTCGCCACGCACCCCGACCAGCTCCACCTAAACACCTGCCCGCTCGACACCCAGGCGATGTAGACATCCAGCCTGGCAACACGGAGCAATGGCTTGGTGGGCGGAGGCCTTGGCGGGTGCCTCAACAGTCGAGTCCTCTGCCAAGGAGGGCTTGCCGGTTCGCTCAGGCCCTCCTACAAAGAGGCTTGGCATCCAGATCCAGCCTGGCAGGGCCTTGCTGGTCCGGAGGCCGCTGTCGTCTGGTGCATGATACACGTGATCCACGTTGGCTTTTTCGGGAAGAGGAACAGGTAATCGCAGCACAAAGTGGGTAAGTATTTCCCTCAGTTATGAACCAAGGTTTATCGAACCAATAGGAATACGAATCCTCAACCGTCTTCAGCGGCTACACACAAAAGAACAAACAACTTGCACCCAACACTGGCAAGAGGGTTGTCAATCTCCTTGATCTCATTATTTGCAAGCAAGTGAGTTGTGTAGATAATTGTAGATAATAGTAAAGTGCAAAATAAAATAAAAGGCAATAAATAACAGCAAGGTAATGATAGCATTCGTGAATATATATAGGTGAATAGACCCGTGGGTCATAGAGTTCTCTAGTGGCATCTCTCATAAGCAAAGCATACGGTGGGTAAACAAATTACTGTTGGGCAATTGATAGAAAAGCGAATAATTATGCGATGTTCACGGAAATGATCATGTGTATATAGGCATCACGTCCATAAAGAAATAGGCCGACTCCTGCCTGCACCTACTACTATTACTCCACTTCAAGTGCGCTTCTATGCTTACCTCTCTACGTATTAAGTTCATGAAAAACAGAGTAATGCTTAGAGAATGATGACATGATGTTGACAAAGTAAACTCAATGAATATGAATAAACCCAATCGTTTTATCCTTAGTAGCAACAACTCAAAGACGCAAGTTATCCCCTTCTATCACTGGGATATAGAAACTCGTCACGTTGAACCTACTACAACGCACCTCTCCCATCGAAGAAATATCAATCTAGTTGGCCAAACTATATCAATAGATCGGAGAGAATTACGAATCATGCAAATAAGAATCATAGTAATTAGGTTTGACTGAAATACTTTTCATGAATAATCTGAACATAAACTCATAATTCATCGGATCCCAAAAAACACACCATACAAAGGGATTACATCAGATAGATCAAGGCAAAGATGCGATGAACATTGTATTGAAGATCAAGAGAGAGAGAGAGAGATTGCCATCTAGGTACAAGATACGGACCCCTAGGTCTGTGGTGAACTATTCACACATCATGGTGAGGGCAGCAAGGTTGATGAAGAGGCCCTCCGTGATTGAACTCCCCTCCGGCAGGGTGCCGGAACGGAGGTGTAGATGGCCTCTCGTCGGAACAGAGACTTGCGGCGGCGGAAAAAGTGTTTCGGGAGCGCTTCTGGTGTTTTTAGGGTAGATGTGAATTTATAGGCCAGATAACGACGTCGGGAGAGGCTCTAGGGGGCCACAACATATCTGGCCGCGCCCCCTGGGGGCGTGGCCAGATGGCTTGTGGGCTCCTGGTGCATCTCCTTGCCCTCTTCCGAAGCTTCTAGGTCTTGTATTGGTCCAGAAAAAGTCACCAAAAAGTTTCGTGGCACTTGGACTCCGTTTAGTATTGTAACGCTGAAAAGGCAAAAACACGCAGAAAACAGGAACTGGCACTGGGCACTGGGTCAATAGGTTAGTGCTCAAAAATATTATAACATGGTAAATAAATACCCAAAAAGTATCCTAGAATGATAATATGTCAGCATGGAACAATAAAAAATTATAGATACATTGGAGACATATCAGCATCCCCAAGCTTAATTCCTGCTCGTCCTCGAGTAGCTAAATGATAAAAACAGAATTTTTCATGTGAGATGCTACCCATATTGTAATCTTTGGTATGTATGCTCATTGAGAAATGATGAATTAACAAACAGCAACATAGTAATATTTATAACTATAAGAAATAAAATAATTTATTTTCCAAAGAATATGTTCCTAAAAGAATGTATACCCCTATTCATCTTATTATATTAGCAAGGCATGACTCCATCTTCAGCACATAGATACAAATGTTAAGCACCACGGTGTCCAAGTCAGGCAATTGGATCATACTTCTTCAATATGCATCAACTATTTATTCTTCACGCAATAGATGAGCGTGAACCATTGGACATAGCATATAGGTGGAATAGAATATGGTGGCAGGTATCAAAGGGGTAAAAAGTGGAGAAGATAGTCTCGCATCAACTAGGCGTACCAACGAGCTATGGAGATGCTCATCGATAGATATCAATGCAAGGAGTAGGGATTGCCATGCAAATGATGCACTAGAGCTATAAGTGTATGAACGCTCAACTAAAGCTAACTGGGGTGTGCATCAAACTTTTTTGCTCATGAAGACCTCGTGCATTTGATGAATCCCGTTATAGGAATATACAAGCCAAGTTTATTATTTGAAAAGGTAATTCCCACTAGCATATGGAAGTGTCAACATATAAGACTCTATGAAGAACATGGTGCCACTTTGAGGCTCAAGTGTGGTAAATGATAGTAGCAAAGTCCCTTCTCTCTTTTCTCTCATTTTTTTAAGGTGGGATTTTATATTTTATTTTTCTTTTTGCCTCCCCCATTTTCTCTTTTTTATATGGTGGGCTCAATTGGCCTCCTCCATTTTTTATTTCATTTTTCGTTCGAAGTCTCATCCCGACATGTCGGGGAATCATGGTCTCCATCATCCTTTCCTGCTTGGGACAATGCTCTAATAATGATGATCATCACACTTTTATTTACTTACAGCTCAACATGAAGAACTGATAGGAAGATATGACTCTGTATGAATGCCTCTGGCAGTGTACCAGGATGTGCAATGATCTGGCGTGACATGTATCAAAAATATGAAGAACGGTGGCTTTGCCACAAATACTATGTCAGCTATATACGATCATGCAAAGCATTATGATGATGAACGAACTAGTCATGTGAAGTGACGATGGAATTTGCATGGCAATATATCTCGGAATGGCTATGGAAATGCCATAATAGGTAGGTATGGTGGCTGTTTTGAGAAATATATAATGAGGCTTATGTGCAGCAGAGCGTATCATGTCACGGGGTTTGGATGCACCGGTGAATATTTGCACCGATCCTCGAGGTGAGAATGGTCTATGCACGGTACCGAAGAGGCTAGCAAATATGAGAAGGTGAAGATGCGTATGTCTATGGTGTCACATTATTTATAAGGAACTCACATACTTATTGCAAAGTGTTATTAGTTTTATCAGAAATCAAAGTACTCCTCGATCGCATGCCCCGAGGGAGGAGGTTGGTAGGAGTTAACCATCGTGCGCCCCCGTCTCAAAAGAACACTAGGATTTCAACGAGGAATATAAATGCTCACACATCATCACCATGCCTCTTTAATTTTTAGATGAACAACAAGTTAACACCTCTTAATCTCGACACTTCTATGAATCAAAAAATTTGGACTCACACCTTTTTCATATTACCACATCAATGTCATTAATCCACAACTTCTCTATATGTGCTACACAATGGTTTTGATTATCATTCATTGAATACCTAATATTCTTGGACTAGTCTTATGACCCATGCAAAGCTCTCAAACAAATATAAGTGAAGAATGAGAGCATATTATTTCTATAAAATCTACACACCATCGTGCTCAATAGGATATAAGTGAAGTACTAGAGCAACTGCGTAGCTCAAAAGATATAAGTGAAGCACATAGAGTATTCTAGAAAATTATCATGAATGTGTGTCTCTCTCAAATAGGTGTGTCCAGCAAATTATGATTGTGACAAACTGAAAGTAAAAACAAACAAAAGCAAATGAGGCTCCAAGCAAAACACATATCATGTGATGAATAAAAATATAGCTCCAAGTGACATACCGATGGATTGATACGAAAGAGGGGATGCGTTCCGGGGCATCCCCAAGCTTAGACACTTGAGTCTCCTTAGAATTATACTTGGGGTGCCTTGGTCATCACCAAGCTTGGGCTCTTGCCACTCCTTATTCCGTGATCCATCGTGATCACACCCAAAACTTGAAAACTCCAATCACACAAAACTCAACAAAACTTCGTGAGATCCGTTAGTATAAGAAACATATTGCATACTTGAGGTATTGTGATAAATTTATTCAAATTAATTTTTTCATAATAGGTACTGTATTCTAACTTCCCCATGGCTTACACCCCCTGATATAGTCCATGGCATAATCAAAACAAGCAAACTATGCAAGCAAAACAGAATCTGTTTAAAACAGAATAGTCTGTAGAAATCTGTAAAGCGCCCATATTTATGTAACTCTAAAAATACTGAACAATTAGGACAACGTAAATAATTTGTATATCAATACTGTGCTAGAATTTCAGATCATTATCACGCACCAGTAAAAAATGAATATTCCTGCACTGGAGTCAAAGTTTCTGTTTCAGATTCAGCATCGTTTCTACTCATCTTGTGAGTCATCACAAAGGCTTTACTTGGAACAAACACTAATTAAAACATAAAAAAACAATCATTACAGAGGCAAAAATCATGTTATCACACAAAAACAGAAAGTAAAAAAAATAAAGATACATATTGGATTGCCTCCCAACAAGCGCTATTGTTTTATGCCCCTAGCTAGGCATAATGCATAGTTTCAAGTATTGTCATCTTTGACATTCAACCCATAGGTAGCTCTCATAATTGATTCATAAGGTGGTTTAATTCTCTTCCTAGGTAAGTGTTCCATCCCTTTCTTTAATGGGAATTGGAATCTTATGTTTCCCTCTTTAATATCAATAATTGCACCTATAGTTTGTAAAAATGGCCTTCCAAGTATTCTGGGACAAGAAGGATTGCAATCAATATCAAGCACAATGAAATCTACAGGCACATTTTTTTCAATAATAAGCACATCATTAATTCTACCTAAAGGTTTATTGATGGTAGAATCCGCAAGATGCAAGTTTAGGGAACACTCTTAAATATTAGTGAGATCAAGCACATCACATAAAGTTTTGGGTATAGTTGAAACACTAGCACCAAGGTCACACAAGGCATTGCATTCATATTTGTTTACCTCTATTCTGATAGTAGGTTCCCACTCATCATACAATTTTCTAGGAATAGAAATTTCAAGCTCAAGTTTCTCATCATAAGCTTTTATCATAGCTTCTACAATATGTTCGGTAAAAGCTTTGTTTTGTTCATAAGCATTGGGTGAGCTAATAATGGATTGCAGCAAGGAAATACATTCTACTAAAGAGCATTTATCATAATTGAAGTCCTTGTAATCCAAGATAGTGGGCACATCACTAGTTAAAGTTTTGACCTCTCCAAACCCATATTTTTCAGTTTTAGCATTAGAATCATCACCCTCCAAGCAAACAGGACACTTCTCAACTAAAGTTGACTCATATCCAGTCCCTTTATTATTTATATTCAGATATGTAAACAAAGATTCAATAGGAGAAACACCAATCATTTTAAGATCTTCATCATAATTCCGGTAAAAACCGGGTGGAAGAGCTTTTTCTAAGAATTCTCGCTTAGCTCTCAACTTAGCGGTCCTCTCCTTACTTTCATTAATAGATAATTGTATAGATTTAATATTATAATTATAATCATGCTTGTGTGGCAAAGACTTATTTTTAAGAGTTTCAACATCAAGAGCAATTCTATCCATGTTTTTATCCAAGGTATGAATCATATGCAACTTTTCTTCTACCGTAGTGTTGAAAACCTTTTGAGAATTAATAAATTCTTTAATTGTATTCTCAAGATCAGAAGGTATCCTATTATAATTTGTAAAATCATTGCCATATGAGCTACCATAAGAATTTCCATAGTTGTTAGAGGAATTATCGGGATACGGTCTAGCATTGAAATTTCCTATATAAGCAATGTTGTTGAAATTATTTCGCGAGATGAAGTTCACATCTATAGCATAATTATTTTGCTCAATAAAAGTAGACAAAGGCATATCATTGGGATAAACATTAACATTTTTATTAGCAACCATATTCATAAGAGCATCCACTTTTTCACTCAAAGTAGTGATTTCTTCAACAGAATTTACCTTCTTACCAGTTGGAGCTCTTTCAGTATGCCATTGAGAATAATTTGCCATGATGTTGTCCAGAAGTTTTGTGGCCTCTCCTAAGGTCACATCCATGAAGGTACCACCTGTAACAGAATCTAGAAGATTTCTAAACACAAAGTCTAGTCCAGCATAGAAATTTTGGATAATCATCCACAAGTTTAAGCCATGAGTTGGGCAATTTCTTATCATCAATTTCATTCTCCCAAGCTTGAGAAACATGTTCTTGATCTTGCTGTTTAAAACTCATTATTTGATTTCTAAGGGAGATAATCTTAGCAGGAGGAAAATACTTGGCAATAAAAGCATCTTTACACTTATCCCACGTTCCAATACTATTACGAGGTAAAGATGAAAACCAAGCTTTAGCTTTGTCTCTAAGTGAAAAAGGAAATAATTTTAATTTAACAATATCATTATCCATATCCTTTTTATTTTGCATATCACATAATTCAACAAAGGTATTAAGATGTGATGCGGGATCCTCATTAGGACTTCCCGAAAATTGATCTTTCATGACAAGATTGAGCAATGCAGCATTAATATCAAATGCCTCTGCACTAGTGGCGGGTGGTATGGGATTACTAATAAAATCATTATTATTAGTATTTGAGAAATCACACAACTTGGTAGTATCTTGAGACATGGTGACCACACAAGCAAAACAAGCAAGGCAAGTAAACTAGCAAGTAAACCAAACTAGAAGCAAACAAGTAACTAGCAAAGGTAAATATTTTTGTATTTTTGATTTTTATGAGACAAACTAAATATAACAGAAAATAAATAGAAGAACAAGTGAATGAAATTTTGTGCAAAGTTACTCGATAGTTGCTGATGGTATTCCCCGGCAACGGCGCCAGAAATCCTTCCTGATACTCGTGATTTGCGTTGGGTTTTCCGTGAAGAGGAACGGGTAATCGCAGCACAAAGTGGGTAAGTATTTCCCTCAGTTATGAAACCAAGGTTGATCGAACCAATAGGAATACCAATCCTAAAGCATCTTCAGCGGCTGCACACAAAAAAACAAACTTGCATCCAACGCCGGCAAGAGGGTTGTCAATCCCCTTGATCTCGTTATTTGCAAGCAAGTGATTTGTGTAGATAATTGTAGACAATAGTAAAGTGCAAAATAAAATAAAAGGTAATAAATAACAGCAAGGTAATAATAGCATTCATGAATATATAGGTGAATAGACCCGTGGGCCGTAGAGTTCTCTAGTGGCATCTCTCATAAGCAAAGCATACGGTGGGTAAACAAATTACTGTTGGGCAATTGATAGAAAAGCGAATAATTATGCGATGTTCACGACAATCATCATGTGTATATAGGCATCACATCCATAAGCAAATAGGCCGACTCCTGCCTACACCTACTACTATTACTCCACTTCAAGAGCGCTTCTATGCTTGCCTCTCTACGTATTAAATTCATGACAAACGGAGTAATGCTTGGAGAATGATGACATGATGTAGACAAAGTAAACTCAACTAATATGAATAAACCCCATCGTTTTATCCTTAGTAGCAACAACACAAAGGCGCAAAGTTTCCCCTTCTGTCACTGGGATATAGAAAATCGTCAGGTTGAACCTACTGCAACTCACCACTCCCACCGAAGAAATATGACTCTAGTTGGCCAAACTATCTCAATAGATGGGAGAGCATTACGAAGCTATGATGATCATGCAAATAAGAATCATAGTAATCAGGTTCGACTAAAATACTTTTCATGTATAATCTGAACATAAACTCACAATTCATCGGATCCCAACAAACACACCATACAAAGGTATTACATCGGATAGATCAAGGCAAAGATGCAATGAACATTGTATTGAAGATCAAGAGAGAGAGAGAGAGATTGCCATCAAGGTACTACCTACGGACCCGTTGGTCTGTGGTGAACTAATCACACATCATGGTGAGGGCAGCAAGGTTGACGAAGAGGCCCTCCGTGATCCATATCCCCTCCGACAGGGTGCCATAACGGAGGTTTAGATGGCCTCTCGTCAGAACAGAGACTTGCTGCGGCGGAAAAAGTGTTTCGGGAGCGCTTCTGGTGTTTTTTGGGTAGATGTGAATTTATAGGCCAGAGAACGACGTCGGGAGAGGCTCCAGGGGGCCACAACATATCTGGCCGCGCCCCCTTGGGGGCGCGGCCAGATGGCTTGTGGGCCCGTGGAGCATCTCCTTGCCCTCCTCCGAAGCTTCTAGGTCTTGTATTGGTCCAGAAAAAATCACCAAAAAGTTTCATGGCAATTGGACTCCGTTTAGTATTGTAACTCTGAAAAGGAAAAAACACGTAGAAAACAGGAACTGGTATTGGGCACTGGGTCAATAGGTTAGTGCTCAAAAATATTATAAATTGGTAAATACCCAAAAAGTATCCTAGAATGATAATATGTCATCATGGAACAATAAAAAATTATAGATACGTTGGAGACGTATTAGTGCACACGTCAGTGTACTAAGGGCCCGTACTTTAGTACACCAACAGGGGCGCCCGGGCCTGGGCCACACTTGCATCCGTGACGTTTGTTGGGCTAGGCCCAAAAATAGAGCACAGGCACACGCGGCCGCAATTACCTGCTGTTGTGTTGATTTTCTCCTTCGCCCACGACGTGCATTGACTACGGGTTATGGGAACAGTGGAGCGAGGTGGTTGCTTCGAGGAGTCGTGCCTGTAAAAGCCGCGCCGTGGTTCCCACATGAAGCTCAGCATTGGGGAAGAGAGGCGGTTGCCCAGGAAGCACGTTCTCCATCGAGTAGTCAGCCTTCGAACCATTCAGCGACGCTTGAGCTCCTTTGCCCCTTCCGCTCTGTCTTCTCCACTTTTACTGCATCTTGTGCGACCTGTGTCACACACGCGGTCTGGCATTGGCTGGGAGGGGTGGCCGCTAGTGCTGGTTGCGTGCTAGTGCGCGCTCGCCCCGGGTCTCGAAGAGCCAACCCCTCCTCTTCCCCGTTCCTATAAATAGTGAGGGGGTGAGGCGGAGCGTTGCTCATCCGCGCCCTTCTGCTCTAGCACACCATCCAGTGCCTTCTCCTCTCTTCCTCCGCCATCTTCTCTAGTGCGCCATTTTAGATATGGCGAGTGGTCATGGCCGCGCTGGTGGGTCTGGTGCCGCGGCGAGGGGCACCCCTCGGAGCCCGATGCGGATTGTGGTGACAGCGGCGGGGGCTGGTTCCAGTTCCCTTGGAAGGACTATGTCCAGGGACCGTGGAAGGGTGGCGTCCCGGGGCCGTGGGGGAACGGCTCCATCCACCCATGGCGGGCGCAACAGCACACCCCTCCCGCGACCCCATGCGGGGATCCATGTGGAGGAGCAAGTGAAGGAGTTCGACGTCGCGATCCCCCAGTAACAGCAGAACTGGCTCCGCTTCTCCGACCCTTCGCGCGGTCCATGTAGTGCAGTCGTCCTCGAGGCTTTTGGCTTCAGGTGGACGGCTTCTACAATGGGCCTGCTTGGGTGGGCGCCGACCTCTCCGCCGGGAGCGCTATGTTCCTGACGCGGGGTGGAAGTCGTTCGCCCGCTCCCTTGGTCTCGGACCCGGGCATCTTCTCCACTTCAAGTTCGACGGCTCCGCCACTCTCTTCGTGAAGATCTTCAGGGTGTCCGGCGTCCGCCTGGAGTGTTGCGCGGAGAGCTCGAGCGGCAGCGACTACGATTCCTCCACCGACAGCGACGACGACAATAGCTCCTTTGGCGTCAAGCAGGAGGACTCTGACTAGACGTGCGCGGTTCTGTACTGAGGGCTTAGGATTGATGCGGGAACGAGGCTCCAGCCACGAGACCTCATTTCCGGATCAATCGCTACATCGTAGTGGGAGATCTCCTTTTTTGTTTAGATTGAACCCAATGTAATCCTACGAGGGAACAAAGAGAAAACATTGGGTATCTTTAAAACATCAAAACTTCGTCATGTGTCTATGAAAGTCCGTTTCCCTTTGCACGACAAGACTGTGCACGTGCGTTTTCCTGATTCTTGACGCTTGCCGGTGCGCACGTTCCTACCGTAGGCGCTTCTAAGGATAAATCCTGAGCACCCTTCCGGTGGTGCAACTCCTGGCAAGGCCATCCGTCATTTTCGCCGCGGCCACTTAAGATGTTGGGCATGCTTCCAACACCTAAGCGCACAACGATTCCAACAGGGGCCCCTAGCGTGCAGGTTTTCTTGCACAAGTACCAGTCTGTTAAAGGGAAGGCTCGAAAGTTTCGAAAAGTTTTTGCAACTTATCTTTTTCTTGTTGTGTTTCTTGCCACAAGGTGATCGCCCTTGAACGCGTTTGTAGGTGTCCATGTCATCTCCCCCCTGGGAAGACTTGCACACGGGGTCCTCCCTTCTCCCTTTTGAGAAAAAGAAAGAACAGAAAATAGAGTAGAACCTAAGTGGTTCAATAATCACCTTATGCAAGTGAAAAGTGATCACAACATCTCACATAAGATACATAAGATAAGTATGTACTTTGACAAAGAGTTGTAGAACACTTAACTATATTGACTACGCACAGGGTCATCGCCTGGCTTTGTACAAAGGATTACATGCCTTTCCGGCAAACTTGCACAAAATGGGTTGCTGGGTTGCCCGGCATCCGTGCCTCATGGGTAGAACTTATGAAGATGCTCGATATTCCACGAGTTTTGCACCCGGTTGCCATCCTCGGTCTCCAGGCAGACTGCGCCAGGCCTGGTGACTAGTACTACCTGGTAAGGGCCTTCCCACTTTGACGTCAACTTGTTTGATCCCTTCGCGGACTGAATCCGTCGAAGAATAAGGTCGCCTTCCTTAACACTCCTGGCACGCACCTTGCGGCTGTGATAGAGGAACAGAGTTTGCTGGTACCGAGCAGCACACAGCGCAGCCTGGAGACGATCTTCCTCGAGGAGCATGGCATCATCTTGTTGTTCTTGCTCTTGTCGGTCCTCGTCAAAGGCATGCACTCTCGGTGACCCGTATGTGAGTTCCATGGGGACAACTGCTTCTGCACCATAAACTAGGGAGAAGGGGGTCTTTCTGGTGGCTCGATTTGGTGTCGTCCTGATCGACCAAACAATCGTCGGCAGTTCATCAATCCAGCTCCTTCCGTGCTTGTGCAGCTTGTCGAAAGTCCTCGTCTTGAGGCCCCGCAGCACTTCAGCATTTGCCCTTTCTACTTGCTCGTTGCTCCAGGGGTGAGTAACCGATGCGAAGCATACTTTGGTGCCAATGTCTTGGCAGTACTGCATGAAGTTGTTACTGCTGAATTGCGTGCCGTTATTTGTGATGATCCTGTTGGGGGACACCGAAACGACAAACTATCCCTCTGAGAAACTTGACCGCTGGCTGCGCTGTTACCTTTCTCACCAGCTCCGCTTGAGTCCACTTCGTGAACTTGTCGATTGAAATGAACAAGAACTTGAAGCCGCCGGTAGCACAAGGGAAGGGCCCGATGATGTCGAGCCCCCAGACTTAAAAGGGCCAGGAGAGTGGAATCGTCTGAAGGGCTTGTTCTGGTTGATGTGTTTGCTTGGCGTGGTACTGGCATGCTTCGCACATCGTCACCACTGCCAATGTGTCTTGAAGGGCCGTGTGCCAATAGAAACCTTGACGGAATGCTTTTCCGATAAGGGCCTGTGACCCAATGTGGGAGCCGTAGATCCCTTCGTGTATCTTTCCAACAGCTGATGTCCTTCGTCCTGGGAGATGCATTTCAATTTCACACCATTCGGTCTCCTTTAGTATAATGTGTTGTCCACAAACTGGTACATGCTCGACCGTTGGGCTGCTCTTTCAGCTTCTTCTGGTTCCTCGAGAAGATCTCCGGTCTGGAGGTATTGGACTATCTGTTGTGCCCATGCCGGAGCCTGTGGGTCGACGACGAGGACTAAAGGCGTTTCTTCTGCCATGGGGGCCCTAGCATCTACAGCAAGGACCATCTGGTATGCCGGAGCTTGGGGTCCCTCGGCAGGCAACTAGTCATTCCCAAAAACTTTCTTGGCGGCCATTGGTGGTTCTGCCAGAAAATAGCCGCCAGAATTGACTTTTCACTTCTTGTTTTGCAGTGCTGATGGGGTGACCGAAGGTTGCGTCAATCGGAGTACAAATGTGCCCGGTTTCACAGGCAACTTCTGCGTAGCTCTCTTTGACAGGTCATCAGCAACGCTATTCTTGGCACGGGGAACATGCTCCATTTGCAACCCGTCAAAGAGCATCTCCAATTTCCTTACTTCGTCAACATATGCCTCCATCAGAGGACTCTGGTAATCCATGTTCATTTGGCGCACAACCAGCTATGAATCTCCTCGGACTATCAGTTTCCTGATGCCGAGATCAGATGCTATCAATAATTCAGCAAGCAAACCTTCGTACTTAGCCGTGTTGTTTGTTGATTCCTTCCTGGGGAAATGCATCTAGATTACGTACTTGAGGTGTTCTCCGGTGGGTGCTACTAGTAGCACTCCGGCACTGGCGCCTTGCAGCGAGAAAGCTCCGTCAAAGTACATGATCCATTCCTGAAGTGTTTCGTTGTCGTGAAGGGCTATTTATAGAACTTCTTCGTCTAGCGTTGGAGTCCATTCTGCTATGAATTCTTCCAAGGCTCTGCTCTGGATTGTCGCCGTGCTATCAAAACTCAAGTCAAAGCTGGCCAACTCCAACGCCTACTCTACGATCTTGCCGGTTGCCTCTGAATTTCTCAAGACACGTTGCAGCAGAAACCGAGTGACGACGGTAATTTGGTGTGCTTGAAAATAGTGGGACAGCTTCCGGGAGGCCATAAGGAGGCCAAAGAGCATCTTCTGCATCCCAGAGTATCTTGACCTAGCCCCCTGTAGGACTTTCATCCTCTGCACAAATTTGATGTTTTGTCCCTTGGCTTGTTGCAGCTGGCTCTGCCTTGCTGCCCGCAGACTCTGTGGTTTCTGCTTCATCCTCCTTAGCTTCCCTCTTTTCCACTAGCGCAGCACTAACCACTTGGTTCGTTGCTGCCAAATATAGCCGCAACGGATCCTCCGATTTTTGCGTGACTAGGACTGGCCTAGAGGACAGGTAATTCTTCAAGTCTTGTAGTGCTGCCTCTGCTTCCGGGGTCCATGTCATTGGGCCCGCCTTCTTCGGATCTTGAAAAATGGCAAGGCGCGCTCTACAGACTTGGAAATGAACCTGCTGAGGGCGGAGATGCAGCCCGCCAGGCGACATACGTCCTTGATGTGCTTCGGCGACTCCAGCTGTTCAATCGCTTCAATCTTGGTAGGGTTGGCTTCGATCCCGAGCTCTGACACAAAGAACCCGAGGAGCTTGCCGGAGGGGACTCCAAACACGCAATTCTCATGATTAAGCTTCAAATTGATTTTGTGCAGGTTCATAAAGGTATATTCTAGGTCATGAGTCTTGACCACTATATCATCCATGTACAATTCCATGTTCCTATGTAGTTTTTGCCCCAACCCAATCTGAACTTCTCTTGCGAATGTTGAACCAGCGCTCTTCAACCCGAACGGCATGCTCCTGAAGCAGTACGCGCCGCAGGGGGTAATGAACGCCATTTTCTCTTCATCTTCCTCAGCCATGAAGATCTGGTGATAACCAGAGTAGGCGTCAAGGAGGATAGGAGATCGCAGCTAGCAGTCAACTCCACTATCTAATTGATGCGCGGTAGGGGAAACGGTTCCTTCGGGCAAGCTTTATTGACATCAGTGAAGTCGATGCAAAGCCTCCATTTCCCATTCGCCTTGTGCACTACCACAGGATTCGCTAGCCAAGTTAGGTGGATCATGCCTCTGATCAGATCTGCTGCTTCTAGTTTCTTAATTTCTTTGGCAATAAACTCTTGTCATTCCAGGGCTTGCTTTCGAACCTTTCGCGTGATGGGGCACGCGTGGGGACAAACGGCAAGGTGGTGCTCAATCACCTCCCTAGGAACACCGGGGATGTCAGATGGTTGCTGACCCAGAAGGGGATGTTCCAGCAGCTGTCCACCTGCACCCACAGGCACCGAGGGGCCGTGATCCACCAGCACCCTCGCGAAGGAATCTGGGAGCCAGAGCCTACTATAGGGTCGGCGGTGCAGCCCCACGATAAACTCTTGTGTGACCTCTGTCGCACGAGTGCCCTCCGTGGGAGTGCCTTTCGGAGGAGAGGGGGAGTGCGCCCCGTTGCGCCCTCCGTGGCCGCGGGCACCGCGTGGTCCGTGACCTTGACTAGCGGGTGCCCCACGGCTGTTCAGGCCAGCCTCCGCCGTGGCTGCCAGGGCCAGCGTGCAGCCCCTAGGGGGAGCCCTCACCGCAGCAGGCAGCGGGCGGCCCGGGCCCCTGCGCCTCGCCAGCGCTGACTTAGGCGGCATCACCTCCTCCGTCACCCCCTTGCCTTTCTCGGTGGTTAAGAGTTTCCTTTTGGGAGCCATGGCTACGGAGACTATTGTCGGAGGTTGGGGGAGCAGAGAGGCACGTTTCCCAAGAGTCGATGGCCAGCAGGAAGGGCAATGAAGTCCCGCCACCCCGTGTGGTCCGTATTTAGGACCGAGGCAGCGGTTACCGAGGCGTCGCAAGGAGTGGAGGCGCCGCACCCGCAGAAGTCACCACACGTCGCCATAGGGCCCATCAGCTCAATGAGCTCGTGCCGCTTCGCCCCGAGCGGGCGGTCGTGCGCACCGCGGGCCTGGGGGCTACTGTCAGCCCAGTGGGAACCAGGCTACCATGGCCCGTCTACCTTTGGGCCAGGAGGTGACTGGCGGGCCGGCTCAACAGGAGGTGGACCGGCAGAGGCTGCCCCGGGGAGATTGCCTCACGAGGGGGTTAATCCTGTAAGGCTCCTTGGCGTCAAGCTACACCTGTCTCAATCTGCTGAGCATCGGATCGCCTCATGAGGACCCTTGTGGAGGGCCACACTGCAAGGACTGGCTCACGAGCGAGGGGCGGAGGACTCTGCTGCCTATGCATGGGTAGCGCACCCGTGTGGGGAAGGGTGACAGTGGACGTGCCAGCAAGCGCGGCCAGGCGGAATTTCCTCTTTGGTATAAACTCCAAAAGCAAGTTCCCCAAAGGTTTCCATTTCGGTGAAAGAAGATCAGAGCGGATCGGCGCTGTAGGACAGAGGTCATCGCCGAGCCCACGACCGCGCCATGAAGACTGCTTTATCAGACGGAGACCACCTTTAGTCGGGATAGGATTGGCTTCTGTCCCCCTTCGAATTGCCACGTTGTGGCCATCCTTTCCCGCCGATATTTTCGGTGAGGAGGAGCAAGGCACTACGAAGGGGGAAGGGCCACATCCATGTAAGGGGATCAAACCATTCTCTCCCCCGACCACCGTGTATTGGAGCCTCAAGCTCCTTCCTTTCAAAGGCAACAAAATCACAAGCAGGAGTAGGGTTTTACACTGCACGGTGGCTTGAACCTGGGTAGCTTGTGTGTCCCCATCGTTTCTGGTCAGGTAGAGTGGGTTCGCAGTCAACCTTGCCGTCTTGGCCATCGTGTTGCCGGTTGCTAGCCAAGCCCCCCAGTGTTCGAACCTCGTTCTTGGAGAAGATCTAGGATGCAGATCCCCGACTCCGACAAATTTTTCTGGAATACATAAAAAAATACTAGAGCGAAGGCCTACGGAGGGGGCCACAAGTTGCCCACAAGGCAATAGGGCGCGCCCACCCCCCATGGAGTGCCCTGATGCCTTGTGGGGCCCAAGAGACTGCGCCGACCCTAATTCCAAGCCTATAAATTCATATTCTCCGAGAAAAAAATAGGAGAGAAATTTTCATCGCGTTATACGAGACGGAGCCGCTTCCACCTCCTGTTCTTACTCGGGAGGCCTGATCTGGAGTCCGTTCAGGGCTCTCGAGAGAGGAATTCGTCACCATCATCATCTCCAACCCTTCTTCATCAACAATTTCATGATGCTAATCACTGGGAGTGAGTAATTCCTTTGTAGGCCCGCTAGATGGTGATGAGATTGCATGAGATTTATCATGTAATTCAGTTATTTTGATAGGGCTTGAACCCTAGTAACCACTATCTTCTGAGATTGATGTTGCTATGACTTTTCTATGCTTAATGCTTGTCACTAGGGCCTGAGTGCCATGATTTCAGATCTGAACCTATTATGTTTCCATGAATATGAGAGTGTTTTAGATCCTTTCATGTAAGTTGTCTGCACCTACTATGTGTTATGATCCGCATCCCCCAAGGTGACAATAATTGGGACTCGTTTCGTTGATGATCGTAGTTTGAGGAGTTCATGTATTCACCATGTGTTAATGCTTTGTTCCGGTTCTCTATTAAAAGGAGGCCTTAATATACCTTAGTTTCCATATGGACCACGCTGCCACGAGAGGGTAGGACAAAAGATGTCATGCAAGCTCTTATTATAAGCACGTATGACTATATAAGGAATTCATGCCTACATTATATTGATGAATTGGAGCTACTTCTGTTTCGCTCTAGTGTGTAACTATTACATGATAAATGTCATCTAAATCAATCCATAACTGATCCATGGCCTACGATTTTCGCTTATTGGTTTCCATTAAGTTACTTTCGTTAATATTGTTGTTGTAGTCAATACAAATCTGCTTCTGTTACTGTTCCTATTGCTTTTGTTACTGTGCTACTGAAATTCCAGGAGTGGTTGAATTGACAACTCAACGGCTAAGACCAATAATTATTCTTTTGCTCCCCTTGCGTCGAATCAATAATTTTTTGTGAAATACTACCCTCGAAGACTATTGCGATCCCCTACACTTGTCGGTTATCAAGACCTTTTTCTAGCGCTGTTGTTGGGGAGCATAGCTCTATTTATTGTGTTCACCAGGGATTTCTATTGTCACTATGAAGAATCTTAAAGATGCTAAAACCAAGATAGTACCCTCTAGGACACAGGCAAATAAAGAATTGCCATCTAGCTCTACACTTGATTAACCTTCTGTTTTGAGTAAGCTTGTGACACCACCACCTTCTATTCAATCTGATATGTCGCAAGTAATTGATGATGCTACTTCTGCTTTGAATGAAAATTATGATGATGCTACTACTATGCTAGATGAAACTGAACATGTGCCACTAGGTGATTGTCTTGATGCTCATATTGCTAAATCTAGAGAACTTGAGAATGTTGAAATTGATGAAAACTATGATTCACCTACTTTGTCTAGATATTCGCCTAGAATTGAAATGCCTGAAGTACCTTAAGGTTATGTTAAGGATGGGGACATATCTAGAGACTTTCTTGCTTGTAATGATTGTGATGATCTTAAGAAATTGCTGAGTAAACTAAAAGAAAAATCTATGAAGGTGAAGGGATCGATAGAAGAGACGTCTAGAGGGGGGTGAATAGACTACTTGCAAGAATTAAAACCTAACCTTTTCCCAAGTTAATTGGTTGGCAGATTTTAGCAATTATAACAAGTCTAATGCACCCTACACATGCTAGTCAATAGGTATGGCAGCGGAAAGTAAAACAAGCATATGTGAGAGAGAGTAGAAATAGGAAGAACAAACGCAATTTGGAGATGCAAAGATTTTTCCCATGGTTCCGATAGGTGGCGCTATCGTACATCCATGTTTATGGAGTCTTCAACCCAAGGAGGGTAACGGCGCGAGAGTCCACGGAGGGCTCCACCCATAAGGGTCCACGAAGTAGCAACCTTGACTATTCCATAACGGCTTCCGTCCACGAAGGACTAGCCTCACTATGGGTAGATCTTCACGAAGTAGGCGATCTCCTTGCCCTTACAAACTTCTTGGTTCAACTCCACAACACAAAGTAGGAGGCTCCCAAGCGACACCTAACCAATCTAGGAGGCACCACCCTCCAAAAGGTAATAGGCTCGATAGTAACGATAAACTCCTTGCTCTTGTGTTTCAAATGATAGTCTCCTCAACACACAAACAATCTCTCACAGATTTGGCTTGGTAGAAGAGATTGATTCTGTGGAAAGCAACTTGGGGAGGCTAGAAATCAAGATCCATATGGTTGGAGTGGATGATATTGATCTAAACACAAGGGTAGGTGGTTCTCTCTTAGAAAATTGGATGGGGCAAGTGTGGAATAGTTCTGAGTGCTTCACCTTCGAGTGGGATGTGGTGGAGGGGTATATATAGGCATCTCCAAAAATCCAACCATTACAACATTATTGAGCAACTCGGTGAAACCGATAAGAAACTCGGTCGTACCGACTTGTTCAAAATGTGGAAACTTTAGGAATCTCGGTAAGACCGATATATCATTCTCGGTGGTACCGAAGTGAGAGGCCGAGGGCAGTTTCCAAACTCGGTGGCACCGATTTACAAAACTCGGATATTCCGATTTTATAAATCGAGGCAACAGAATGTTGGTCACCGAAACTCGGTTGCACCGATGTGAATCTTGGTTGTGCCGAGAATGGGAAGTGGCTAGGGTTTCTGTATTGGCTTGGAACTCGGTGTGGCCGATATGAAAGTTGGTGACACCAATTTATGAGTGGATGGCTTAATGACAGAATATTTGTGGGAGAGCTTGTGAGTGTATTTGGTGGCTATCACTTGATCACTGGAGCATTTCATTCACCATTAATACCTCACCCCTTTTTGATAGTATTGACTTTCCTATGAACTCAAAGTGATTTCTCACAAAGTAAATTGTAGACTCTTCATCCTTGTAGCTTTGCCAATGCTATTCCTTCCTCTTGTTCTTGTTGTTGGGAAATCTCCTCACAATCCTTTGCCAACACATATTCCTCTATGGACTTTTATCTGAAATACACTAGGTAAAAATGTTAGTCCAAGAGAAAATGTATGTTGTCATGAATTATCAACACCACCAAGGGAGCATATGTGCTTTCAATCCTCCCCTTTTTTAGTAATTGATGACAACATACAATCAAAGCTTCAAATAAAGATATGCAAAGATATAATGAAGACTTTGAGAGACACATGACTAGAACTTGCTCCCCCTAAACGTGTGCAATCCCTTTTGAGGATATTTGCTTTGGAATGAATGGACACACATATGGTATAAGGGATATGATGAGTCATGTGTATCTTGGCTATATCCATCACATATATGTGAATGAGGTGTATCCTTGTTCAAGACTTCACTCTTGCAAACAATATGTGCAAGAAGCAAGAGATCATCTTGATCAAAGTTATGATGCATATACTTACCTTGAGTTCTTGAGCATTCTAGTAGTAGAAACACACTTGAGAAACCAATGTTAGGGAACACAAGAGTATTCTACAAATAAAAAAGCGATAGAACTCAACAGTACCAAGATGTGGAGAACATGTAGAAGATAGTATTCCTTAAGATTGATATGTCTCCAAGAACATTTAGAACTCTCTCCCCTAGATATGAAATAGTAGGTCATCCTCTCCCCCTGAATCTTAACATGTAGATATTGGGATTGGATAAGGTGAGACAAGTCTAACATGAGAATCTCTCTCTCCTTTGGGAAACAATGAAACTTCTCCACCTATTTTGGTATTCTCCCCTTTTCCATGTAAGCATAAGCTTTGATATTCTCCCCCTTGATTGTATCCCTCCCTTTGCATTGAGGCATGTATCTCCCCCTTTAGCATTGAAGCTTTGGTATTTCTCCCCCTTTGGCATTAATTGACAAAAAGGTACTTACACAGGGTCAGACACAGGGATCATGGAGTCAGAAGGGATCCTTGAGAACAAAGGTAATAGAATGTAGGGTTCATAGAAGAGAATGAGGATCATAGAGAGGATTAAGAACTGAGGTAACATGAAGAATATTTTCTCCCTCTTTCACTGATCTGAGAGTTTGTAAGACTTCTCCTCCTTTGAGTTAGGGATCCTAGAATAAAGTTTCTCCCCTTTTTTTTAATCAAAGGAATCACTGAAGAAATAAAGATTTGCTAATATGAACACAAACCAGAGAAGAAATCAAAATTGGTGGCTCCGAGACAGACGAGTCGGTGGAACCGAATTGTGGT
Organism: Elymus sibiricus; assembly: GCA_039707655.1. NCBI lineage: Eukaryota > Viridiplantae > Streptophyta > Magnoliopsida > Poales > Poaceae > Elymus > Elymus sibiricus. The sequence continues at coordinate 208,633,507 of CM077665.1, read as the reverse complement.
CATGCAGCTTGTCTGCTAGATCGGTGAAACCGAGTGGTTTGAGTCGGAGGCTCCGAAGAGTAAACAGAAACTTGGCAATGTTTTAGAAACTCTCAAATGATTTTAGAATACTTGCAATAAAATTTTAAAAGGATTTGCAAAGGAAATTCAAACGAATTTACAAAGAAATATCAACTAGAGAAGATTTGAGTGGTTCAAAGAAATCTTGCAAATATAGGATGAACCACACTAGAAGCTTCACCTAGATGATGGGCGGTGACTAGGTCACCTATATTACAGTATATTGACTTAGGAGCCAAGCAAGAATACTTGATCATAGGTCATACTCATCGTTAAGCTCAAAATGGGGTTACCATTTTTCGATTAAGCATTTTAATGTTTTCATATCACTTGAGTTGCTTTATTTCATGACTTGGATTAATGCTTTTGCAAGGATATAAGTACATACCTTTGAGTGATGTTGATGACGTAGCATGTAGAAGAACTTGTTGTGGATGCTCGATGTTGATGAAGATCATCTTGAGTTTGGAGCAATCCTTGTTTGTTTTGGTTCTCTTTTCATCTACATGGGTTAGTCATGCAAGGAAGAACAAGATATATCCATTTGACATGATATCAATTGAGAATTAGCAAATGTGATCACATCAAATATATGTCAAGGATATGGTTGAGTTGTCTTCTTCCTTCCATCAACAAGAAAGGTTGTGGATACTTGGTCATGAAAAGATTGCTTCTGATTGGAGTTGTTGGCAATCTTGTGGAATGAAGTTCTTCCAAGTACCTACAAAAGATTAGTTGCAATACAAGGGAGCATATATTTCCATGGTATAAGATAACATGTCAAGTGTATCATGGAAGTATCATGTAAGATCATGCCCTTGCATGCAACCAAGTGAGTCTAGCTGAAGTTTGAAGCATCAAGGATGTTCAACTCACTCCTCAAGTGACAAAACACTTTCTCATCAAGTGGCTTAGTAAAGATATCAGCCAATTGTTTTTCAGTACGAACATGCTTGAGGTTGATATCTCCTTTGGCAACATGATCACGAATGAAATGATGTCTAACTTGAATATGCTTAGTTTGAGAATATTGCACGGGATTATGGGCAATTTTAATAGCACTTTCATTATCACACAATAATGGACCATGTCTCACATGGATTCCATAATCCTGAAGAGTTTGTGTCATCCATAGCAATTGGGCACAACATGATACAGCGGCAATGTATTCCGCTTCGGCAGTAGATAGAGATACCGAGTTTTGTTTCTTGGAGGACCAAGACACAGGAGATCTACCAAGAAATTGACAAGTACCCGAAGTGGATTTTCTATCAATCTTGTCTCTGGCATAGTCCGAGTCGAAATAGCCAACGAGGTTAAAATAAGATCCCTTGGGATACCATATGCCAAAGTTTGGTGTATGTATCAAGTATCTCACAATCCTTTTCATGGCCTTAAGATAACACTCTTTAGGAGCAGCTTGATATCTAGCGCACATGCATACACTAAGCATAATGTCGGGACGGGAGGCACATGGATATAACAATGAACCAATCATAGATCGATAAACCTTTTGATCAACCAGTTCATCCTCCTTGGTAAGATCAACATGTCCACTAGTAGGCATAGGAGTTTTCATACCTTTACACTCTTGCATGTTGAACTTGTTGATCAAGTCCTTGGTATATTTGGTTTGAGAGATGAACGTTCCTTCTCTCGTTTGCGTGATTTGCAAACCAAGGAAAAATTTCAGCTCACACATCATGGACATCTCATACTTCTCGCACATCAACCTTCCAAATCTTTCACTAAATTGTGGGTTAGTAGATCCAAAGATAATATCATCCACATAAATTTGGCACACAAATAGTTCACCATTAACTCTTTTAATAAATAAGGTTGCGTCAATTTTACCAATCTCAAAAACCTTTTCAATGAGAAACTTCATTAAGCATTTATACCAAGCACGTGGGGCTTGTTTAAGACCATAAAGAGCTTTACGAAGCTTGTAGACATGATTAGGTTTCTTATGATTCACAAAATCAGGGGGTTGCTTAACATAGACCTCTTCTTCAATCTCACCATTTAAGAATGCACTTTTAATATCCATTTGATAAAGCATGATATCATGGTGATTAGTATAAGCAAGAAGAATGTGGAGAGCTTCAAGTCTAGCAACGGGTGCATAGGTCTCACCGTAGTCCATACCTTCGACTTGGGTGTAGCCTTGAGCCACGAGACGCGCCTTGTTGCGTATGACTTGACCGTCTTCATCTTGTTTCTTCCGAAACACCCATTTTGTTCTGATGATGTCTTGCTCGTCCTTGGGCTTCTCCACAAGTGTCCACACTTCGTTCCTCTCGAAGTTGTGTAGTTCCTCGTGCATAGCGTTCACCCAACCCGGATCCAGAAGAGCTTCTTTTACCTTTGTAAGTGCATCTAGTGCCCCTTAGTGATTTTGGTGTATTGAAGACTTATAGGTTAAGGGACTAATATGTTTGTGAGTGTACACATTCTCTATAAGTCGATGAGGAGTTTGGTATATTAGGGGAATATCGACCCCTAAAAATGAATGTCTTCAGCTGAAGACTTTGGTGAAAACTTTGAAGTTAAAGAATTCGGTGTAACCTTGAAGATATTGATGAGGAGTATGAAGCATGAAGACTTTAATTTCTATTGTTTCGTTTCCTTCCTTGAGTCATAGGAAACACCGTACTATTAAAGGGGGGCGAGGTAATACTAAGGAAAAATGTCCATCTGATGCTCAACTCAAAAGCCTCAGCATAACCCAATCCTTCGAGTGAATCCTTTGGAAATCTCTTGCAGATCAGTCAAGATCTTCAGTGACGGAGACGATGTTCTTCTGGTCTCTGAGGAAATTGGTCTGACTGAGGAGTTAGGATTTCGCTAGTGCGAATTGCCTACAAGTTAGGAATATGATAAGCCATGGGGAATTTGCAGTTCAAATTCCGACCGTTGCTGTGCTTTGCGCTAGCTGTCCAGATATTCTATCCACCTAACGGTCATATCATTGGGGGGGCATTTATGTCTTATCTTGTCGGGTTGCCCCCTGGCTATAAATAGCCCCCACCACAACCAATAGATGGTTGGCTGCTCCGAGAGAGAACTTGACACTTGTCATTTGAGACCAACCCATTCCTCGAGGACTTTGAGCAAAAATCATCAGTGAAGAAAAAACCCAAAACCCAAACCACCAAAACCCAAAGTGATTGAGCATCACTGAAGAGATTGTTCCTCTGTGGTACCGACACTTTTTACCTTTGAAGACTGGGTATCTTCCAGATGGTTAGGCGTCATGGTCTAGAGCATCCAGCAGTCAATTGTGGATCGCCGGGTGACCGAGTTTGTGAGGGTTTGGAAGTCTACCCTGAAGACTTACCACGAGTGTTGGGCGAGGTCTGTGTGACCATAGCTCAAGGAGAATATGGTAAGGACTGTGTGTCCTGGGACTGTGTGTCCTTTGGTTTAAATACCAAGCCACTCCGAACCAGACGTACGACTGTCACAGCAGTTGGAACTAGGTCATCAAATCACTGTCTTCATTTAGCACCTGGGTCTATTTCCTCAACCCCTTCATTTCCTCGAAGTATTTGTTGATGAATCTAATCGTTGCTAATTGATGAATTTGACTGACGACTTTCTCAATTTCCTCATCTCAAATTCTTCAATCACTTTATCTTCTGCCTGCTTATCCTATTCACGCTACTTATGCTCTGTGTATGTTTCATTTCATCATGATGACTATGCTACTGCTATGTTTCACACGCACTTGAGTACTTATTCCGCTGCTAGTAGTTCGTCACTTAGCAAATTCCTCAACTAGTAATTCCTCAGTGACGAATTTGTAAAAATCGCCTATTCACCCCCCCTCTAGTCGATATAACGCACTTTAAATTGGTATCAGAGCAAGGTACTCCCTTGTTCTGTGTGATTTTAGTTTAACCACCTGGAGTTTTAGTTATGTCGACTGCAGGCATGATCAAGGTCTTAGCTGGGTGTCCTACCTTCGATGGGACGGACTACCCCTACTGGAAGAATAAGATGTGCATGCATCTTGAGGCAATTGACAACGATCTCTGGTATGTTGTGGAAAATGGTGTTCCCTTTGTCACTCCCACTATCAACGCTGCTGATATGAAGTGATTCAAGCAAATTGACTCTCAAGCGAAGAATATCATATGTGGCCATCTGAGCAAAGGTCAGTATGGCAGAGTGAGTGCTTTGGAGACTGCTAAGCTTATCTGGGATAGGCTGTCCGAAGTCAATGAAGGCATTTCAACTCAACGTGATTCTCGAGTTGATGTTCTTCGCAATCTCTTCAACCGCTTCAAAAGACTCGACAACGAAAATGTTCAGCAAACTTTCGATCGCCTCACTGATATCTCCAATAAGCTACAGGCTCTTGGTGCCACTGACATCACCCACCATGAGGTGGTGAAGAAACTTCTGAGATCTCTTGATTCCTCATTCGATACACTTGCTTTGATGATCCAAGAGCGTGGAGACTACAAGTCACTAGATCCTGCTGATATTCTTGAGAGACTCAATACTCATGAATTCCAACACGCTGAGAAGAGAGACCTCTATGGGCCAAGTTATGGAAGATCTCGTGCCTTGAAGGCCAAGGAAATTTCCTCATTTGAAGACGAAGAATATGATAGTAGCCTTGGTGATCCTGAAGAACTGAGTCAGGAGCTAGAAATGCCTGTGAGGAAATTCCAGAAGTTCTCAAAGAGAGGTCGGTTCGGAAAATCATCAAGAAGTGGCATGAAGAACTCAGAATCTTCATCAAGCGACTACAAGAAGAGAACCTGTCACAAATGCAAGAAATCTGGCCACTATATTGCTGACTGTCCTCTCTGGAAAAAAGAATCAAAGAAGAAGAAATACAAGGATGATAGTTCTGATGACTCAAAGAAAATGAAGAAATCTTCAAAGTCCTCATCGCATAGAAAGAACAACTTAAGGAAGGCTCGAGCACTTATTGGAAAGGAAATGGATTCTAAAGAAGAATCTGAAGAATATGTGGAAGAGGAGGAATCTGAGGAGGAGTCAGACTCTGGTGTGGCGAGCCTAGCTCTCACTACTACTTTCGTCCGCAAGTCCATCTTCAATGATGAAGAAAATGGCAACTCCAACGACGACTATGCTCCCACCTATTGCTTCATGGCAAAAGGTGCCAAGATACTCAAACACCATTCCTCCTCTGAATCAAGTGATGGTGAATCTGAGGATTACATGAAACCTAGCTATTACAAACTTGCTAATATTGCCACCAAACAACAAAGTGCCATTGAAAAGCTTTAGAAACTGCTAGACAAAAGCGATGACTTGTTGAATGAGGAAATGGATCGCACTCAAACTCTGACTAAGGGACTTCAAAGTCTTCAGTCTAAGTTTGATAGCCTTCAAAGTCGTCATGATGCTCTCTTAGTCGATCATGAGAAGCTTTCTTATCAATTTCTTCAAAGAAAGCAAGATCTTGAGAAACTAAGGGTGTCTCATGAAGATCTTCAAAGGGATAACGATTCTTTGCTCACTCAACATCAGTATCGCTCAGGAAGATTTTGTTCCACCTTTCTTAAAATGCATCGAACGTGAAACTGCTCATTCTACACCTGAAAGTTCAAATGCTTCTATTGCTGCAAATTCTTCAACTATTTCCTTGGTCACAAATTCCTCATCAGAGGATACCACAAGTATCACTGACGAAAATGCAGGGTTGAATGAATTGTATGTGACAGGCATATACAAAAGTCTCAAAGGGCATCAAACCCTTTGCAATGTGCTTAAAAAGCAGATTCTGAACAGGAACCCTAGGAAAGAGGGTATTGCATTTGAGAGGAAACTCAATGCTGATGGATCTTACTGGAAACCTGAGCAGTATCCCAAAACCTCATGGGTTGCTGCAAAAGGACCTCCTGTAGATCAATCTACTTTATCTGGCTTTACTTGTGAAACTTCATATTCCTCTGATGAGTCAATTGACTCCAACTATAAACTGTTCAAAAATCAGAATGGTGAAGTATTTGCTAGATATGTTGGAACTAACTGCAGGAACGGTCCCCCTCTGAGGAAAATCTGGGTTCCCAAGAGCTGCTTGGAAAGTCTTCAGGTGAATGTCCTCATGACACCACCTCTGAAGAAAAGGAACCCCAGATCAATTTCCTCATATGGACCAAAGTCTTCACATGGACCAAATTCCTCATATGGTCAAAAATCATATCATTCTCGTGCTAACGCTTCTGTTTCGTAGGGAAAATCTAAGAGTCATGAATATGTGCATAATTCCTCAAATCATTATGTTCATAAGTCCTCGAAGAATTTTTCTGCATATTCATATGAGTACTCTAACCCTCATCCAATGAAACGAAGTGCACTTGCCTCATTGCCACCATTCTCATATGGTGCTCGCAGAATGATGAACTCTTTGCCACCGCTCCACATGTGGGTGGTGAAAAAATTGAACTAACCTTTTATGCAGGGTCATGTCTCTAGACGAACTTGAACATCTGAAGAATTTGCTGGAGACCTGAGGAAATGCTTGAAGGGACGCAAGCTATTCATGAAGAAATGAATTATTCATTTCTCACGTCCTCGTATTACTCTGCTTCTATTCTATGTGATGAAATTCAATCTGATGAATTTGATGTCATATTCTTCACTCTGAAGCATATGCGGTTGTAAGCTAGAATAATTCATCTGCAGGATGAAACTCCCAAAACAACTGAGTGGGTCCTCGACAGTGGATGCACCAACCACATGACTGGTGAGAAGAACCTATTGATGAACATTCCACTGGCTCCCTCTCATCTGAAGCATATCACCTACACTGACAAAGGAAAAAGCAAGGTATTGGGTCTAGGTAAGGTTGCAATTTCGAAGGATCGACACATGGATAAGGTGATGCTTGTCGAGTCCCTTGGATTCAACCTCATGTCTGTCTCAATGCTTTGTGATCTCGATATGGTTTTCATCTTTGGCAAATACCATTGTGTTGTCATCATGGAATCTGACAAATCCAAAGTCTTCGAAGGCTTTAGGAGCGGAGACTTGTATATTGTTGATTTCTCTACAGGTCCACAGCCGGCCACATGTCTACTTGCAAAAGCTTCAGAAGGGTGGCTATGGCATCGACGACTTGGACATGCTAGCATGAGGAGCTTGCACACGCTCGCAAAGAAAAAGCACGTCATTGGTATTGAGGGTGTAAAATTCCTCAAGGATCACTTGTGTGGGGCTTGTGAGTCTGGAAAGATGACCAGATCCAAGCATCCATCCAAGACCATCATGACTACCACTCGTCCTTTTTAATTGCTTCATATGGATCTCTTTGGCCCCACTCACTATGCCACACTAACAAATACTCCATGCTTATATGGTTTTGTCATTGTTGATGATTTCTCTCGCTATACTTGTGTGCACATTATCTTGTACAAATCTGAAGTGCGGAATGTCTTCAAACGATTTTCTTCAAGGGCCTCGACGAACTTCAGCGTAAAAATCAAGCATATCAGGAGTGATAATGGGACTGAGTTCAAGAACACTGGTCTTGATGATTATCTTGATGAACTTGGTATTACTCATGAGCTATCTGCCCCTTATACTCCTCAGCAGAATGGCGTTATGGAGCGTAAGAACAGGACTCTTGTTGAGATTCTCGCACCATGCTTGATGAATACAAGACCCCTCGTCGTTTCTGGCCTGAGGCAATCAATACTGCCTGCCACATCATCAACAGGGTATATCTTCACAAATTCCTCATGAAGACTTCATATGAACTCCTCACTGACAAGAAACCCAATGTGAGTTATTTCAAAGTCTTCGGTGCAAAATGCTGGATTAGAGATCCTCACCACAGTTCTAAATTTGCACCAAAAGCACATGAAGGTTTTATGCTTGGTTATGGAAAGGACTCGCACACCTACAAACTCTTCAACACCTATCACAACAAGGTTGTTGAAACTGTAGATGTGCGGTTTGATGAAACTAACGGCTCGCAAAGAGAGGACATGCCTCCTGTGCTAGATGAAATGCCTCCTGAGGAATCCATTAGGTTCAAGGCCGCTGAAGATGTGATCGCTACTGAAGAACAACTACTCTCTGAAGAAGTTGTACCCAACGCTGAAGACATTCATGCTGATACACCTAAAGAAAATGACACTGAAGAAAATGCTCAGCCTCAACAAAGTCTTCAGCCTGTTCATCCACGACTTGCAAATGAAGTGCAGATTGAGAAAATCCTTGACGACATCAATGCACCAGGTCCTCTCACTCGATCAAGAGCTTCTCATTTGTCTAATTTTTGTGGGCACTTTGCTTTTGTCTCTATCATAGAGCCCACCAAAGTTGATGAAGCATTCTTGGAGCTTGAGTGGATTCAAGCCATGCAAGAGGAATTGCATCAATTCAAGCTCAACAACGTGTGGGAACTTGTCAAGCGCCCAGACCCTCGCAAGCATAACATCATAGGTACCAAGTGGATCTACCGCAACAAACAAGATGAACTTGGTCAGGTAGTGAGGAATAAGGCTCGTCTTGTGGCACAGGGCTACACACAGGCTGAGGGAATTAACTTTGATGAAACGTTTGCACCTGTCGCTAGACTTCAAGCTATTCGCATATTGCTTGCTTATGTTAACCACCACAATATCATCTTATATCAAATGGATGTGAAAAGTACATTCCTCAATGGTAAGCTTGAGGAAGAAGTATATGTTGCTCAACCCCAGGTTTTGAAGATCCTAAGCATCCAGACAAAGTCTTCAGACTCAACAAGGCTCTCTATGGCCTCAAGCAAGCCCCTCGGGCGTGGTATGACACAGTAAAGGAATTCCTCATGAAGAAAGGCTTCAAACCCGGTTCACTTGACCCAACTCTTTTCACAAAATCATATGATGAAGAATTATTTGTGTGCCAAATATATGTGGACGATATTATCCTTGGATGTACTGACAAATGTTACAGTGACGAATTTGCCTATATGATGGGTGAAGAATATCAAATGTCTATAATGGGAGAGCTCAAATTCTTCTTAGGGCTTCAAATTCGTCAACAACGCAATGGCATGTTCATCTCTCAAGAGAAATACCTCAAGGATGTACTGAAGAAATTCGGCATGCAGGATTGCAAAGGCGTCAAGATTCCTATGCCCACATCGGCTCAACACTGCATTGACAAAAATTGTAAAGATTTCGATCAGAAGGTATATCGCTCCATGATTTGTTCCTTATTGTACCTATGTGCATCTAAGACAGATATTATGCTTAGTGTTTGCATGTGTGCCCGATTTCAAGCAAAACCGAAGGAATCCCACCACAAGGCTGTGAAACATATTCTTCGATATCTAGCTCACACACCAACACTAGGATTATGGTACCCCAAGGGCTCAGATCTTGACCTCATTGGATATTCTGATTCTGACTATGCTGGTGATCGTGTGGACCTCAAGTCAACGTCACGCACTTGTCATTTCCTTGGACGATCCTTAGTCTGTTGGTCCTCGAAGAAACAACACTGCGTGTCACTATCTACTGCTGAAGCTGAGTACATTGCTGCTGGTTCTTGCTGTGCTCAATTGCTATGGATGAAGCAAACCCTCAAGGACTACGTCATCAATGTGAAGAATGTTCCCCTCTTCTGCGACAATGAGAGTGCCATCAAGATTGCTCATAACCCAGTTCAACACTCAAAGACCAAGCACATCCAGATTCGTCATCATTTTCTTCGTGACCATGTGATGAAGGGCGATATCTTCCTTGACCACGTGAAGACTGAAGAACAACTGGCTGATATCTTCACAAAGCCCTTGGATGAGAAGAGATTTTGCAAGTTGCGGTGTGAGCTAAATATCTTAGAATCTTCGAATGTTCTTTAAAAGGACACATATCCTAACACTTATGCAAAATTGATGACTTTGATGTGCAACACACGAAGTAACGTTTTTCTTCAATCAATGAAGACTAACGCTCTAAGTGTGAAAAAATTAATGAAGAATTTGACTCTCAGAACCCTACGACAATTGTACGCGGTGTCTGAAATCATCATTCTTATACGGTGGGTCACGCCACCAACCATAGTTTAAATTCTTCAAATTTTCAAATTCTTCAAGTTTATAAAATTCTGAAAAATCTTCAAATTCTTCAAACTCTCAACTTAAGTTCTTCATTGACTATATATATATATTTTTTTTTTGAGTTTTTCAATGTCCTCAACAACATTCACTTATAGCTATTTCTTCAAGTTGATTTTCTTCTAAGTGAATGTGATCGGACCCGTTTCCCCTCTATGCTATGCTCAACCTAGACTGTTCACAAATTCTTCATATGCGTTCTACTTTGAAACCCGTTCAAATTCTTCACTGTGTCCTTGAAAGATGAAGGATTTGCGAACGAAACTTTAAAATATTCAATCTCAATTTTTGGCGATTGCCCCTCAAACCGTTCCGATTCCCACGACTGGATAACCCAGATCCCCCACTATCTCCACTACACAGTACGTGGGTGACACATGTCGCATGGATAGCAAGGGTCAGGGGCATACTAGTCCAAAATCTTCGGACCAATTGGTTTTTACTGCCCCTATAAATACCCCCTCCCTTCCACTTGCTCGCGTTACTCCTCACTCCCATCTCTCCTGAGCTCCAGACCTAGTGCCACCGCTAACTTCATCGTCGCCGGAGAGGAAGAGCATCCCTGCCTCGACCTCACCGTCGCCATACTCGCATCGGCTCTGGAAGTCTTCTCCCCGCCGCCGCTGTAGCTGTCTCCCTCTGCCAAGCTAGGGCGTGGGAGATCTGGACTGACGAACTCCTCCACTTCACTTCTCTGTTCATCGTGTTCATCGCATACGGTATATAAAATCTAGTTTTATTGCAATTTTTTATCCCGATGAGTTTCACAAAATCCTCAAAAGGTGTTATTCTTCAGCAATCCATCTCTAAAGCACCAAACAAACTCCTTCACTTGATTTATTTCGCTAAGTTATTATTTTCTTCAAGATTCCTCAATTGTGTGGATCTTCAAATCTACACAACTCTGGAACCTCAGTCAAGAACACTTAGTGAAATTCTTCAAGGCATCTATGGTCAAATTCCTCAAACTTGATACTTTTGCTAAAATTTCTGAGAACGCATATGACCTCTTCAAATTCTTCGCACCTATACTCTATTCATAGGTACAAATGTCAGATGATGAATCTCTAGGTTCTCATCAACTTAACTCATTTGCAGCATTCCTTGAAGAAAAGTTGCATACTTCGTTAAAAACTTCAACAGTTCATAATCCTCAGCTGAAGAAAATGGCAGATGGGAAAAGACCTCAGAAAGGAGGAAAGAAACCAGCATCTAACACTGCATTTGAGATCCCTGAGGTTATCTATCCTGAGTATTGCACACCTAATGAATAAATCTATGCGAAAGAAACCAAAGAGAAGCGCAAAATTCGCATTCAAAAGATTGAAAGGAGATGGATGAAGGAATGGAGAGAATATCGCTATGTCAGTCCTAAATACATGAAGAAATGTGCCCTAAAACCTACTTGCCATAGACCTCCATTGGCAAATAACCAGGCAACTGATCCCACTAGCCTCATGAGAGGTGAGGATTGTCCTGAAGAATGGGCAAAATAAAGAAAAAGCTTCAAAGGATTTATAAAGAAGCTATGAGGCAAATCAATGTGGACTCTGCTGCTACTGCCTCGGCTAGTTCACCTGCTCCAAAGAAATCAGTGGTGAAGAAATCTGCTGCCAAATCCTCAACACCAAAGTCTTCTGCTCCAAGTTCTACACAGCAAATGCCTACGGCAAAATCATCAAGGGCTCCTGCAATGCCCTCAGTAGCTGCACAATCTTCAGCAGGTACTACCAAGACCTCAACCCTAGTGCATCTTGCATCTTGTCAGAGGACTGCTGGTTTTTCAATTGCTTCAGGGGCGTCTGCAACTTCATCATCCCAAGCACATTCCTCAAGCAGTCCTACTTTACTGAAAGTGAAGGCAACAGCAGGACGAGGCAAGAGGCCAAGTCCTCACAAGAAGCAAGTAGTCTTTCAAATCCCCTCAGAATCTGAGGATGATGAAGCAAGTGATGAAAAACTTGCTGCCATTGTGAGAAATAAGCAAGAAAGAGTGGCTCAAGCCAAGGGCACTTCAATTCCTCTCCTGCTGGACCCAAAGAATGTGCTTAACTTCATCGACATTTGGCATCAGGACCCAAATACTCCGATTGATGATTTGAATCTGCCACATGGTCCTAGCCATGTCCTCACAGCTTTCATTGGTGAGGAAAAATGGAAGTACGAAAAAGCCCGAAAGGCCAAGAAGGCTCAGTACAAGAAAGAGCGCTTCATGAAGAACAATGTTCTTAATCTGACGCCTGATCAACTTGTCTCTGTCCAAAAGGACATCAAAGGCCTCAGTGATGAATTTGACTGTTACTATGCAAACTGGAAAGGCGTCAAGGTCAGATTCGTCAAACTGGCTGACAAAGCCATCAAGGACCACGACTCAAGGGTTGCTGCCAGATCGCAACCACAAATTCCTCATGCTAGCTCCACTGCTCAGCCTGCTGAAGAAACTACAAGTGCAGCTAAAGAAATTCATGCCGCTGAAGAAATTGCCAGGGCAACTTCCAACGATGTGCCTGAAGAAACTGCTAGGGCGACTGCATCAGTCGTGCCTGAAGAAAATGCACCACCTTCACCCCATGCTCCCCCAGCAAAATCTTCAAAGGTGAAGAAAGTCACACTTCCTTCTGCATCAGAAATAAAGAAAACAAAGGCTGCGGAGAAGGTTGCCGCAAAGAAAAGGAAAGCATCAACTTCTGCAGAATCCTCAGCTCCCAAGAAACGGAGGACTTTGCCAAGTTCCTCAGACGAACCAATTGATGCTACTCCAATTTCTTCAGTCCCTTCATTTGAAATTGTTCCCTTTGGAGAAGAATATGTGATTCCTGAGGACGATAAAGAAACTCAGTCTGCTGCTTCCTCAAAGCAGATTGATGAAGAAATAGAGGTGGATGCAAATGTTTCAACCCCTCTCGTGTCATCACCCCAGCCTCAGTTGACTGCTGAAGAGGCCGATGTTGAAGAAATGGATGAGGATGTGGACATTGGATCTACCACTCTAGTAATCAATGATGAATTTTGGGAAGCAGCACACCCAAATTCACCGATGACCACTCCTCTCACTCAGATTCCTCAGTCTCCTGCACCGACTGAAGAAATTCAAACAGGGTCTGATGGTCTGTCCACTCCCCTCATGACAGCTCCTGAAGATATTCTAGCTGCATCAGCTGATGAAATTCTTGTCCAGAATGTGCCTGATGAAATTTCTGCACATGTACCTCAAGCTAAATAAACTGCCGTTGCTCCAAGCGAGATTGGACGGCGCTTCAAGCCAAATCTTCAGCCGAAGCAAAAGCTACCATTCAAAGGTACGAAGCGCCCCAAATTCATCAAGGCGAATTTCTTCGATGAGCACCATATTCTTCACTGGACCAAATCCTTATGACTCAGCAAGAGTCGGACGCTCAAGGTTCTGGACTCCCTCTCAGATGAACTTCTATGCTGCAGTGCTGTTTGACAAGGACAAAGTCTTCCAGCATCATCAAATTCATCATGTGGATATGGAATCCATCCCATGCTTCACTCCAGTGCTCCCAGTTCTTCATGACGTTGGACTTCTTCCATTCTGTGCTGATGTCTGCGATTGGAATGAAGAGCTAATTCTTCAATTTTATGCAACTCTGCATATTTCTGGTGAAGCTTCTTATGTTAACACATGGATTCTGGATTGGATGTCAGGCAACACCCACTACACTGCTCCAGCGAGCGAATTGCTTCACTGTGTCCCAATACCAATTCCTTTAGAAGGAGCAAGATGCATATATGATGAACCTGAACTACCAAATCACATGACGCAAGTGTTGATGAAGCCTTTGGCTCCAGGCAAGCCTCCAAGGACCACCTTCTTAGTGAAGGATTTGTTATATGTCCCCAGGACCATTTATCGCATTTTGACAAAAACCCTCAGTCCTATCAAAGGCCGCAACTCTGAAGAAGAATAAGTTGTTGGCATCATGAAGAATCTGCTGTTCAACATCATTCATGGGATTCCCATCAACTATCATGATTTCTTCATGAGGACTTTGGCAAACATTGCAGTGTCACCATTCGAATTGAACCCTTATGCTCCCTGGATCATGAAATTCATCAGATCAAGGTCTTCAATTCCGTTCAAGGTTGACTTTTAGAATCACTTCAGTTTCCTGCCTCCGATTGAAGTCCTCAAGCAGACATTTTCCTCAGTTGAAGGAAAAGGCAAGGCTGTAATTGATGAAGGCACTCATCCATTGGATGGTCAATTTCGCAAGGCCGCATCTTACTCCACAAATGATGTCTCTGCCACACAAGATTCTGCTGCAAAAGCCTTAGCTCAAAACCCTCAAGCTTCTTCCCCTCGAGTGATGACTGATCGTGAGCTTCTTCTAAGTTTTCATTAGAAGGTCGATCATAATCACAAGTGGGACAAGCGTTAGTTCAAATCAATTCTTCAGAACATGACTGTGACGCAGAACTCAGTGAGGAAGAATCATTACTATGTGCATGAAATCCTTAATCGCACCGGGGCCATCCTCTCACATTTCAAGACTCCTAAAGAACTCAATGAGATGGAATTTCAGCAGAACTTTGACTGGGCTCATCTTCCTGAGAAGAAATTCAAGAAGGTCAAAGTCCCTCTGCTCGTCACAAGTTCATTTTCATCATCGCGTGCGACTGATGAAGCTGAGGATATTGAAGATACTGCTGAAGGCCCTATCCCACCAACCGACCCCGACAATGCTGGCGCTCCTCCACCACCTTCAAGATGAAATTCTTCAGGGGCGTTAGTCCTCAATTTCGTCCCTTTTGGTCACTTGATGACAAAGGGGGAGAAATTTGAGTTAGTCTTCAAGCGGGTCTCTCTATAAGGGATGTTTTTGTTTAAGTTACAACTCTCACTCTTCTGAAGCTTTTGTTGATTGAGTTTTAAACTTAAGTCCGATGGTGATCTGATACTTTTGAACTGCTTTCTGCATGCTTATTTCTTCAAGTATCTTAATGCACGCATGCTGAGTTTCCTCAGACCCCATTTTCCATCATGCATTTCAATTTCCTCATGATATATAGAAAATGCGTGTATGGATTACAAGATATAGGGGGAGATCTCCAAGATTTTATCCTGCCATGTGCATTTGCAGTCCAAAGCAAATTCCTCAAATATGCACATCTTCAGGGGGAGTTCCTCTATATCTTGCAATCAAATTCCTCAAACTCAGTACTTACACTTCATATGTTTATCCCCGTTGAAAACTTAACCTATTTTCATCAATCACCAAAAAGGGGGAGATTCTAAGTGCATCTGGTGCCCCTTAGTGATTTTGGTGTATTGAAGACTTATAGGTTAAGGGACTAATATGTTTGTGAGTGTACACAGGCTCTATAAGTCGATGAGGAGTTTGGTATATTAGAGGAATATCGACCCCTAAAAATGAATGTCTTCAGCTGAAGACTTTTGTGAAGACTTTGAAGCTGAAGAATTTGGTGTAACTTTGAAGATATTGATGAGGACTATGAAGCATGAAGACTTTAGTTTTTATTGTTTCATTTCCTTCCTTGAGTCATAGGAAACACCGTACTGTTAAAGGGGGCCGAGGTAATACTAAGGAAAAAATTCCATCTGATGCTCAACTCAAAAGCCTCAACATAACCCAATCCTTCGAGGGAAGCCTTTGGAAATCTCTTGCAGATCTGTCAAGATCTTCGGTGACAGAGACGATGTTCTTCTGGTCTCTGAGGAAATTGGTCTGACTGAGGAGTTAGCATTTTGCCAGTGCAAATTACCTACATGGGAGGAATATGATAAGCCCTGAGGAATTTGACAGTTCAAATTCCGACCGTTGTTGTGCTTTGCGCCAGCTGTCCAGATATTCTATCCACCTAAGTATTATTGGGGGGCATTTATGTCTTATCATGTCGTGTTGCCCCCTGGCTATAAATAGATGGCCCCCATAACCAATAGATGGTTGGCTGCTCCGAGAGAGAACTTGACACTTGTCATTTGAGAGAAACCCATTCCTCGAGGACTTTGAGCGAAAATCATCAGTGAAGAAAAACCCCAAAACCCAAACCACCAAAACCCAAAGTGATTGATCATCACTGAAGAGATTGTTCCTTTGTGGAACCGACGCTTTTTACCTTTAAAGACTGTGTATCTTCCAGACGGTTAGGTGTCATGGTCTAGAGCATCCAGCAGTCAATTGTGGATCGCCGGGTGACCGAGTTTGTGAGGGTTTGGAATTCTACCCTGAAGACTTACCACGAGTGTTGGGTGAGGTCTGTGTGACCTTAGCTCAAGGAGAATACGGTAAGGACTGTTGTGTCCTGGGACTGTGTGTCCTTTGGTTTAAATACCAAGCCGCTCTGAACCAGACGTACGATTGTCACAGCAGTTGGAACTGGGTCATCAAATCACTGTCTTCATCGAGCACCTGGGTCTATTTCCTCAACCCCTTCATTTCCTCGAAGTATTTGTTGATGAATCTGATCCTTGCTGATTGAAGAATTTGACTAAAGACTTTCTCAATTTCCTTATCTCAAATTCTTCAGTCACTTTATCTTCTGCTTGCTTATCCTGTTCACGCTACTTATGCTCTGTGGATGTTTCATTTCATCATGAATACTATGCTACTACTATGTTTCACATGCACTTGAGTACTTATTCCGCTGCCAGTAGTTCGTCACTTAGCAAATTCCTCAACTAGTAATTCCTCAGTGACGAATTTGTAAAAATCACCTATTCACCCCCCCTCTAGTCGATATAACGCACTTTCAACCTTCAAGGGCTCAATACTAGATATGAATGAATAATGCTCACAAAAGTTAGCTAGTCGAGTTTTAGAGCGAGTTATCTTCCCGGTTTGTATGTCACCAAAGATTTGATTTAGAGGATGGTTTTTGTCCACTCTTGCTCGAACTTGGGGTAGCTTTTGCTTGTTGGATGGTGGAGCTTCTTCATCATCATCTTCTTCATCGTTGTTGTTGAAGGTGTCGTTGCATTGAGGTGGTGGTGAAGGTGGTTGCGGTGGATCATCATCATGAGCTTCTGCCTCCTCTTCATCTTGTCGTGTACCGCTTGTGGATGCCTCCATGTAGTGTTGAGGTTCACCTTGGGGTGAAGTGGGGGCTTCCACTTGATTTGACGAATTACTTTCCTTCACCTCCATGGGACGAATCTTGCCAATGGACAAGTCTTGTATATCTTCCGAAGGTTCCTTATCTCCTACATCATTTGGCAATTGTTCGACTCGCGAACCATTAGATTCATCAAACTTCACATCTACCGTCTCTTCAACTTTTTAAGTGAAGTTGTTGTAGACACGGCAAGTGTGAGAGTTTGATCCGTAACCGAGTAGGAAACCTTCATGAGATTTAGGAGCAAATTTTGAACGACGATGCTTATCAAGAATGTAACACTTGGAGCCAAATACACAAAAGTATCCAACTTGGGGTTTATTACCGGTGAGTAGCTCATATGACGTTTTACCGAGAAGCTTGTGAAGATAGAGTTGGTTCGTGGCATGACAAGCTGTCTCAACGGCTACCGCCCAAAAGTGTCTTGGCGTCTTGTATTCGTCAAGCATCGTTCTTGCCATCTCAGTAAGGGTTCGGTTCTTCCTCTCAACAACTCCATTTTGTTGAGGCGTGTACGTAGCCGAGAACTCATGTAGAATCCCTTCTTCGTCAAGAAAGGTGTCTACATTTGTGTTCTTGAACTCCGATCCATTGTCGCTCCGAACTTTCTTGATCTTCACTTCAAACTGATTTTGGGCTTTGTGAGCGAAGTTCTTGAAGATCTTTTGTACCAGCGACTTATCATCAAGAAAGAATACACACGTAAATCTGGAAAAATCATCAACTATAACTAGACCAAAGGAATTTCCACCGATGCTCTTGTAAGCATTGGGACCGAAAAGATCCATATGAAGCATCTCGAGTGGTCTCCTAGTAGTCATGATATTCTTTACGGGATGACTTCCACCTACTTCCTTTCCAGCTCGACAAGCACCACAAAGTCTTTCTTTGTCAAATATAGCATCTTTAACACCAAGAATATTATCACCTTTGATAAGCTTGTCTAGATTACGCATACCAACATGTCCTAGTCTTCTATGCCAAAGCCAACCTTTAGAAGATTTTGCAATATGACAAGTATGAGGTTTGGACCTTTTAGTGAAATCGACAATGTATAGATCACCTCTACGGAAACCGGTAAAGACCATGTTATGTTTATCTTGACGAAACACTTGGCAATCTACTTTGGTAAATAGCACATTAAAACCGAAGTCGGCAAGTCTAGATACGGAAAGAAGATTGTAGCCAAGGGATTCAACAAGCATGACGTTTTGAATAGAGCTATCATGGGATATGGCCACCTTACCAAGACCAAGTACCTTACCCTTGGAGTTGTCTCCAAAAGTTACATACCTTCCGACCTTCGCGGTCCATGGTTTGGTGTGATCTCTTCAAGCATGTCTCTATCTCCGGTCATATGATCGGTGCATCCACTATCGAGAATCCACTCTTTTCCTCCGGACATGTAATCCTTGAAGTTTGCCATGAGACTTAGATTCTTCATTGTCTTCTCATACTCAATGTCGAACAACTCATCTTCATCATAGTAACCATGTTCCACATTGTCATCATCAAGTGGGAAATCCTCGTCATAAGAAACAAGAGATTCGTTAGGGTTGTGATCATGACAATGTTCAAGATTATAAATATGAATGGCTTCAACAATGCTGTTGTTGGTAGTTATGACATCTCCTTTAGCACGCATGATGTCTCTAAGCTCAAATAGATAGTCATCAAACTTAGGATCACTACGCATCATTTTGTGAAAGGCAATAGTTTTATGAAGAATTTCATCAAGATTACTTAATAAATAATTTGCATATCGTTTCTCCAAATCATTCCACAAAGTATAGGCACATTCAAAATTCTTCATTTGATTAAGCACAATTCTAGGCATTCCTCTAATGATAAGATTAACAGTTCTAAGATTGCATAGCATATCAATTTCCTCTTCGTGTGTGGGATGTAAAGGATCAATGGGTACATAGGGGTTCTTAACATACTTGCTCAAATGGAATTCATTGAATAACTCAAGCATCTCATATTTCCATTGACTATAGTACACCCCATCGAGAACGGGCACTCTACAACTAATACTCCCCAAACTAGACACGTCCATCTTCGTCCACGGTGATGAAACTGAAGCTATGGAGACCAAAGCTCTGATACCAATTGAAGGGATCGATAGGAGAGACATCTAGAGGGGGGTGAATAGACTAATTGCAAGAATTAAAACCTAACCTTTTCCCAATTTAATTGGTTGGCAGATTTTAGCAATTATAACAAGTCTAATGCACCCTACACATGCTAGTCAAGAAGTATGGCAGGCGAAAGTAAAACGAGCATATGTGAGAGGGAGTAGAGATAGGAAGATCAAACGCAATTTGGAGACGCAAAGATTTTTCCCGTGGTTCCAATAGGTGGAGCTATCGTACATCCACGTTTATGGAGTCTTCAACCCACGGAGGGTAACGGTCGCGAGAGTCCATGGAGGGCTCCACCCCTAAGGGTCCACGAAGTAGCAACCTTGAATATTCCATAACGGCTTCCGTCCAGGAAGGACTAGCCTCACTATGGGTAGATCTTCACAAAGTAGGCGATCTCCTTGCCCTTACAAACTTCTTGGTTCAACTCCACAACACGAAGTAGGAGGCTCCCAAGCGACACCTAACCAATCTAGGAGGCACCACCCTCCAAAAGGTAATAGGCTCGATAGTAACGATGAACTCCTTTCTCTTGTGTTTCAAATGATAGTCTCCTCAACACACAATTACTCTCTCACGGATTTGGCTTGGTAGAAGAGATTGATTGGGTGGAAAGCAACTAGGGGAGGCTAGAAATCAAGATCCATATGGCTGGAGTGGATGATCTTGATCTCAACACAAGGGTAGGTGGTTCTCTCTCAGAAAATTGGATGGGGCAAGTGTGGAATAGTTTTGAGTGCTTCACCTTCGAGTGGGATGTGGTGGAGGGGTATATATAGGCATCTCCAAAAATCCAACCGTTACAACATTATTGAGCAACTCGGTGAAACCGGTATGATACTCGGTCGTACCGATTTTTTCAAAATGTGGCAACTTTAGGAATCTCGGTGAGACCGATATATCATTCTCGGTGGTACCGAAGTGAGTGGCCGAGGGCAGTTTCCAAACTCGGTGGCACCGATTTACAAAACTCGGAGATTCCGATTTTGTAAATCGAGGCAACAAAATGTTGGTCACCGAAACTCGGTTGCACCGATGTGAATCTTGGTTGTACCGAGAATGGGAAGTGGCTAGGGTTTCTGTTTTCGCTTGGAACTCGGTGTGGCCGATATGAAAGTTGGTGACACCGATTTATGAGTGGATGGCTTAATGACAGAATATTTGTGTGAGAGCTTGTGAGTGTATTTGGTAGCTATCACTTGATCAGTGGAGCATTTCATTCACCATTAATACCTCACCCCCTTTTGATAGTATTGGCTTTCCTATGGACTCAAAGTGATTTCTCACAAAGTAAATTGTAGAGTCTTCATCCTTGTAGCTTTGCCGATGCTATTCCTTCCTCTTGTTCTTCTTGTTGGGAATCTGCTCACAATCCTTTTCCAACCCATCTTCCTCTATGGACTTTTATCTGAAATACACTAGGTAAAAATGTTAGTCCAAGAGACAATGTATGTTGTCATGAATTATCAAAACCACCAAGGGAGCATATGTGCTTTCAGAAGGAGAAAATGAAATATGATTCTAAATTTGGTACTTCTCCTATATTTGTTACTGATAAGGATTATGAATTCTCTGTTGATCCTGAGTTAATTACTTTGGTAGAATCAGATCCTTTCCATGGTTATGAATCTGAAACTGTTGTGGCACACCTTACCAAATTGAATGAAATTGCCACCCCATTTGCTAATGAGGAAAAAATCGTTATTGCTATATCCTTAAACCTTTTCCTTTCTCACTAAAGCATGATGCTAAGAAGTGGTTCCTTTCTCTTGCTCCTGGTTGTGTGCTTAGCCCCCAAGATATGCTATATTACTTCTCTGAAAAATATTTTCCTGCTCATAAGAAACAAGGTGCTTTACAGGAAATATTAACCTTTATGCAAATTGAAGAAGAGAATCTCCCTCGAGCTTGGGGGAGGCTTTTCCAGCTACTTAAAGCTTTTCCTGATCATCCTGTTAAGAAAAATGAAATATTTGATATCTTTTATAATGGACTAATCGATGCTTCTAGGGACTACCTAGATAGATGTGCTGGTTGTGTTATCTGGGAACGAACTATTGAACAAGCTAAATAACTATTGAATAATATTTCGAAGAATGATAATGATTGGACACTTCCTGAACCACCTCCCGAAATAATTACTAAGAAGAGAGGTATTCTATTCCTCAGTCTAGAAGATATGCAAGAAGCCAAGAAATCTATGAAAGAAAAATGTATTACGATTGAAGATGTTAAGAATCTACCACCTATTGAATAAATACATGGACTTGATATCCCTACACAGGTAGTAGAGGTAAATTCTCATCGTTGATTCGATGAAAGTGATATACCTTACAATAAAACTGCTAGTCAATGCATGGATGAATTTGATAATTACAATGTTAAGCAAGAACAATTCAAAATGAATGTTAAGGATCAATTAAAAAGAAACACTATGATGATTAATCGCTTGAGTGACTTGATGTTTAGAATTGCTAATGATGTTAAAGGTTTAGTTAAACTCTATCCCATGGTCCAAACTCAGTTAGAACAAAATGCTAAGTCACAAAATGATTTGCTTACTAAAATGAAAAATAAACTGAATGGTCATTCTATTAGAGTTGTGACCAGAGGGGGTAGAATGACAGAAGAACCCCTCTATCCCGAAGGACATCCTAAAAGAACCGAACAAGATTCTCAAAATATTAATAAGGATGTACCTATTCCATCTAAGAGGAAAAGAAAAATAAAAATGATAGTACCTTGCATGATTCTTCTGAACTTGTTATAGAAAAACCTTCTGAGAATCATGATGATGTTTCTATTTCTAATGCTGACACACAATATGGTAATGAACATGCACCTAATGATAATGAAAATGATGATTTTCATATGGATGCTCAACCAGATAATGATAAAGAACCTGATAATGATGTGGAAATAGAAACTGCAGCTAATCTTGATAACCCACCACCTAAGAATAAACGTTATGATAACAGAGATTTCATTGCTAGAATACATGGTAAAGAAAGAGAGCCATGGATTCAAAAACCCATGCCATTCCCTCGTAAGCCTTCGAAAAATGGGGACAAGGCAGATTTTGAGTGCTTTGTTGAAATGCTTAGGCCAGTCTTTTTCCGCACACTTTTGACTGATATCTTGAAGGTGCCTCCTTATACAAAATATATGAAAGATATTGTCACTAATAAAAGAATGATACCTGAAACTGAGATTTCCACCGTGCTTGCTAATTACTCTTTTGAGGGTGGAGTGCCTACGAAATTGGGAGACCCCGGAATACCTCCTTTACCCTTCTCCATTAAATGAAGTTATGTGAAAACAAATTTATGTGATTTCGGGGTCGGTGTTAGTGTTATGCCTTTCTCTGTATATAAAAGACTTGATTTGAATAAGCTCACACCTAATGAAATATCTTTGCAAATGGCTGATAAATCTACTACTATACCTATTGGGATTTGTGAGGATGTCCTCGTTGTTGTTGCAACTATTACTATTTTGACAGACTTCGCTATTCTTGAGATGCCCGAGGACGACAACATGTCGATTATCCTTGGTAGACCCTTTTTTGAATACTGCGGGGGCTGTTATTGATTGCAACAAAAGCAAAGTTATTTTCATGTTAATGGGAATCGACACACAGTATACTTTCCGAAGAAACGAGTAATGGTTAATAATATCAATTCTATTGAGAAAGTGGCAACGATTACTTTCGAAGAGTTCAAATCTCCTCTACCTACTGCCAATAAGATATATGATAACCTTATTGTTAGAGAAATGCATATCCCCATTGAGGTAACTTAGTGTTATACGAAAAAAAATCGGTTTCATGTCAATCGAAAACGGTTCGTTAATAAGACTTGATCAACCTTGTTAGTGGATTCTTTTTTAGAAGCATGCGGTCGATAAATTCAGTAGGCACAACTTTCTCTAACTTTAGTTTGCTCTCTGCTATTAATAGTTTAATAGAAAATACCATGATTTTCCTCCTTTCTGAATAAACCGTGCAATAGAAAAATGACCCAAAAATAAAAGTGCTCAGAATGCCACAAAATTTTAACATGAACTTTTGAAGAATATATTATAATTTCTGGAGCTGAAAACGTGCACCTGTTGCTCACAAGGCAACAGGGCGCGCCACCCCCCATGGGCACACCTAGATGCCTTGTGGGTCCCACATGGACCCACTCACTTAT
This sequence comes from Elymus sibiricus, assembly GCA_039707655.1. NCBI lineage: Eukaryota > Viridiplantae > Streptophyta > Magnoliopsida > Poales > Poaceae > Elymus > Elymus sibiricus. The sequence continues at coordinate 208,609,919 of CM077665.1, read as the reverse complement.
TCCATCAGCCCACATCATCTCATACCTCTAGCAAAAATTGCTGGTAGCTCTCTCTCTCTCTCTCGTGTTCTTGCTCCCAAACCTAATATTTTCGATCTCTTTGCTCAGAGCTCCGTTTCTGAAACTGTTTTGAGGGATTGCTCCTTGGTATGTGACTCCTCCATTCCTCCAACTAGTTTTTGCTATAGTGGAATATATCATGCATTTTTCAGCACTTGGTGCTACTGAAATGAGATTGCATGTTCAATTCTTTGAGTTCTAAGTAGTTTGAATGATTGATATAGCCTGAAGGCATCCCTATGAGTAGTTGCTATCAATCTTACAAAGTTCTGTTGACATGATTTTGTGGTCCAAAAATTTCAGAAATTTTTTCGTAGGAGAATGAACTTCTTGCGGAGCGGTTCTTCGAGCTGGAGTCCCGAAGGAATCATTGGGGATGTCCAGGACCGTGACCTCAACATTCTACGGAGGATAGAGGTGTGGTCGGGAGAGTGGCCACATCATGCCTTCATGACGAAAGCCGGGTTCCACCAAGAGTTCATGGAATTTATTGCAAATGTCGATTTGACAAACTTCCTCTAAGATGAGTGTGACCAAAACCACATCCTTACGAATTCCTTTGTACGAAATTTCTATTTCATGAATAGGCTCAATGTCCCCATGGTACGCTTTGATTTATATGCTGAGCATTATGAGATACTGATACTTGTGATCTGCATGAGGTTTTTTCGTGAAGAGGAACGGGTGATGCAGCACAGTATAGATAAGTATTTCCCTTGGTGAGAACGAAGGTTATCGAACCAATAGAAGGACCACGCAACCCCCATCTTCAGAGCCTACACACAAAATAGCAAACACTTGCACCCAACACGGGCAAGAGGGTTGTCAAGCCCCTTGAACTCGTTGCTTGCAAGTAGATAAGTAGTGTAGTTGATAGTTGGATAAATATAAATTGCAAAATAAATAAAAATTAAATAATGGCAGCAAGGAAATAGTAGCGTTTGTAAATTTAAGTGAATAGACCTGGGGGCCATAGTGTTCTCTAGTGATATCTCTCTCAAAGTAGTCATATATGGTAGGTAAACAAATTATTATTCGGCAATTGATAGAAAAGCACATAGTCATGTGATATTCATGGCAATAATCATGTGTATATAGGCATCACGTCCATAAGCAAATAGGCTGACTCCTGCTTGCACCTATTACTATTACTCCACCCATCGACCGCTATACAGTGTGCATCTAGAGTATTAAGTAAAACATAGTAATGCTTGGAGAACAATGGCATGCTTTAGACAAAGAGAATTCAATCAATATGAATTAACCCCGTTGTTTTATCCTTAGTGGCAACAGTAAAAATAGGTGTGTTGTACCTTTTTTCCACTGGGATATAGAGCACCGCAAGATTGAACCCACTACAACGCACCCCTCTCACTGAAGATAGATCACTCTAGTTGGCCAAATAAAATCAATAGATCGGAGAGATTTACGAAGCAATAAAAATCATGCAAATAAGGATCATAATAGAGTTCGGAGAAGAATCAAATCTTTTTCATGAATAATCTGACCGTAAACCCACAATTCATCGGATCCCAACAAACGCATCGCACAAAGTGATTACATCGAATAGATCATCGCGATGATTGAACTTTGTATTGAAGAGCAAAGAGAGAGAGAGAGACATCTAGATACTAGCTATGGACCCATAGGTATGTGGTAGACTACTCACACATCACCACGGGAGCAGCAAGGTTGATGAAGAGGCCCTCCGTGATCGATCTCCCCTCCGTCAGGGCACCGAAACAGGGCTCCAAATGGGCACAGGCCGGAAGAGATAATTGCGGCGGCGGAAAAAATGTTTCGGGAGCTCCCCTAGGGTTTTCGGGGAATATGAGAATTTATAACCCAGAGAACGAGGTCAGGAGAGCCATGAGGGGCCCATGACCCAACAAGGCGCGGCTACCCACTGGGCGCGCCCCGTTTGCTCGTAGTGCCCTCGTTTAGCTCCGGGCCTTTTCCCGAAGCTTCCAGGTCTTCTTTTGGTTCAAAAAAATCATCCAAAATTTTCATGGTATTTGGACTCCGTTTGGTACTGTAACCCTGAAAAGACAAAAACATGCAGAAAACAACAAGTCGCACTGGGCAGTAGGTTAATAGGTTAGTGCTAAAAAATAATATGAATTGGCAAATAAATGCCTAAAAGCATCCTAGAATGATAATATTATAGCATGAAACAATAAAAAATTATAGATAAGTTGGAGACATATTAGCATCCCAAGCTTAATTCCTGCTCGTCCTCTAGTAGATAAATGATAAAAACGGAATGATAATATTATAGCATGAAACAATAAAAAATTATAGATACGTTGGAGACATATCAGCATCCCCAATGTTAATTCCTGCTCGTCCTCAAGTAGGTAAATGATAAAAACAGAATTTTTTATGTGACATGCTACCCAACGTGTAATCTATTGCAGGTGTGATCATTGAGAAATGATGAATGAACAAATATTAACATAGTAATATCAATAAACATAAGTAACATAATCATCAATATTCAAAATATACGACCTTTAAAGAATGTTTACCCCCAATTCATTTTATCCTATTACCATGGCATGGCCCCATCTTCACCACATAAATACAAATTTCAAGCACCACGATGTTAAGTCAGGCAATTGGATTGTAATTTTTAACGCTTTTCAGCTTTTTATTACTCATGTAATACATTAGTGTGAACCATGGATATAGCATATGGGTGGAATAGAATATGGTGGTAGGTATCAAAGGGGTAAAAAGTAGAGAAGAAAGTCTTGCATCAACTAGGTGTATCAACGGGCTATGGAGATGCCCATCAATAGATATCAATGCGAGGAGTAGGGATTGCCATGCAACAGATGCACTAGAGCTATAAGTGTATGAAAGATCAAATGAAGCCAAATGGGTGTGCATCCAACTTGCTTGCTCATGAAGACCTCGGGCATTTGAGGAAGCCCGTCATCGGAATATACAAGCCAAGTTCTATAATGAAAAATTCCCACTAGCATATGGAAGTAACAAACCATGAGAATCCCATTGTGAAAACGTGGTGCCACTTTGAGGCACATGTTTGGAAAAGGAGGTAGTAGCACTGTCCCTTCTCTGTTTTCTCTCATTTATTTCCTTTTTTATTTTTTCCTTTTTCTATTTTTTCTTTCTATTTTTTCCTTCTTTTTTTATTTCATTTTTTCTTTCTTTCGTTTTCTCCTTTTTTCCTTTTATTTTTTTATTTTATTTTTTGTCCGGAGTCTCATCCCGACTTGTGGGGGAATCATTGTCTCCATCGTCCTTTCCTCACTGAGATAGTGCCCTAATATTGATGAACATCACACTGTTATTTACTTACAACTCGGTATGAAAAAATACTAAAAAATATGACTCTATATGAATGCCTCTGACAGTGTACCAGGATGTGCAATGATATAGCGTAACATGTATGATAATGATGAATGCTGGCTTTGCCACAAAACTATGTCAGCTATATGATCATGCAAAGCAATATGACAATGGGTGTACAAGTCGTATGATGTGACGGTGGAAGTTACACAACAATATATCTCGGAATGGCTATGGAAATGCCATAATAGCTAGGTATGGTGGCTGTTTTGAGGAAGATATAATGAGGCTTGTGTGCAACAGAGCATATCATGTCGCGGGTTTGGATGCACCGGCGAAGTTTGCACCGATCCTGGAGGTGAGAATGGGCAATGCACGATACCGAAGAGGCTAGCAAATATGGAAAGGTGAGAGTGCGTACATCCATGGATTTACATTAGTCATAAAGAACTAACATACTTATTCCAAGGTTTTATTAGCTCTCTCAATGGAAAGTACTACTCGCATGCCCCTAGGGAGGAGGTAGGGAGGAGTTAACCATCGCGCACCTCCGACCTAAACAACACTAGGATTTCAACGAGGAATAAGAATGCTCACACATCATCACCATGCCATAACTAATATTTAGATGAACAGCAAATAAACACCCTTTAACTATCGATATTTCTACTAACCAACAACCATGCACTCAAGCCCTTCCATAATACCACATCAATATCATTAACCCACAATTTCTCTTTTATGTGCTACATGTGGTTTTGATTATGCACTCATTGAATACCTATTATTTTGGACTAGTCTTATAACCCATGCAAATTACCATCACTATTTATTAACTCTCAAAGAAATATATGTGAAGAACGAGACTGAAATTATTTCTATAAAATCTATATGCCACCATGCTCAAAAAAGATATAAGTGAAGTAATAGAGCAATTGCTAAAATCAAAAGATATAAGTGAAGCACATAGAGTATTCTAACAACACATGGTGAAAGTGTGTATCTCTTAAGTAGGTGTGTCCAGCAAACAATGATTGTGGAAAACAAAAAACAAAACTAAACTAAAGCAAACGACGCTCGAAGAAAAACTCATATCATGTGATGCATAACATATAGCTCCAAGTAACATACCGATGGATTGAGACGAAAGAGGGGATGCCTGCCAGGGCAGCCCCAAGCTTGGACGCTTGAGTCTTCCTAGAATTTGACTTGGGGTGCCTTGGGCATCCCCAATGTTAGGCTCTTTGCCTGTTCTCATTCCTTCATCCATCGTGATAACACCCAAAACTTGAAAACTTCAGCACACAAAACTCAACAGAAACCTTCATTTGATCCGTTAGTATAATAATGTAACAGTCGAAGAGCACCTTTCCAAAACCTTGTAATATTTCCATATGAGAACCTTCTATGTTATGCCACCATGTGGTTTGAGTTAGATAAAATTTGCTTCATGGCATTAATTTGAGCATCATGGCATCATGGCATACATTCTATTTTGTGGCATCATGCTTTGTTTGGTGTGAGATGTGGTGTTGATGTGCATTGCATCTTGTGCTAGTGTTGTTGATTACTTAAAATTTTGCAATCACTATAACCCCTTCTATCTTCTCATATATTTATATTATTATTATTATTTTCAAGTGTGCCTCCCTGCATTATTTTAATGTTCACCATTTCTCAAACTCTCCTAAATATTGCCTTCAAACCCTCCTCCAAATTTAAGCCCTTTTCAAATTGTTTTGGTTGGATTGAAAAATGCCTCGGGGATATAACCCCACGGTTTAACCCGCCCTACTAGGTCGGATCATTATATTTGGTGGCTTATGAATTATACTCAAGATGGGTCGTGCCGTCGAAGATGAGGTAGTAAAGGGGGCTTGCCGAGTAAGCCGCATGGCGGCCCGACGCATGAAGACGGCAACTCAAGGCCCAAGAGGTAGAAGACGCCAGGAGCTTCCTTGCTTGAAAGGCAAGGCGAGTCAAAAACATAGTAGGTCACAAATCGTAGCACGACTCGGACTCTTGTAAGGCCTAGGGTCTCGACCTTTATATAAAGGTGAGCCCCTAGGGCCAAAAGACTTAAGTTACACACCCTCAAAAGCTAGGTTAGCGATTCCGTACCCTTGTAATCGAGATCATCATCAATATAGACACAAAGAAGGACATAGGCTATTACCTCCATTGGAGGGGCCGAACCTGGGTAAGCTCGTCTCCCTTTCCCGTTTAACCCCTTTGAGTCGCCACCTAGCAGCGATGGCCTCACACTTCAGTTCTCCCAAGAGAACATCTGCCGTGACAAAACCATGACAGTTGGCGCCCACCGTGGGGCTCTCGCCCGGTGGAGTTGAGTTCTCAAAGGGAGCCCTTGCAGGGTTCGGGAGATTTGCGGTTGGTCAGATGACCAAAAGCCGCCACGGCAAGATCTACATCGACGATGCAGGCTGGGGGCCCGAGGCCGACTCAGTCGAGTGCGGGTATCGGGTCCCCTTCGGCAAAATCCACGTCTTCATCGGCAAAATCGGCGCGTCGGTGTCCGAGTCGGACATTTGCACCAACCTCGTTGAGCCGGCTCGGCGCGCCCAACCCGTCCGGCATCAAGCCGACCGGTGTCACGTCTTCGTCGGTTTCACCCAAGGTGTTAGCCTCTTCGATGAGCCAGCGGGTAGCAGGGACACCCTCGTCAATTCTGATGGCGAATCTTCCATGGGAGACATCGAGTCGATCTATCCCCTTTACGATGGTGGACTTGGGGGCTCTTCAAAAACGGAAGTTCCCAGGGAGTCACTTGAGCCGCCTAGTCAGATTACTGTCTATATGGCAGGACCAACAACAACTCAGGCCCCGTCGTTAGCAGGTGCGGCTGGCAACTCTGGCAGATCAGTCAACGCACCGGCTCAAGCCATGATCGATCTGATGGCCGAGATGGTGAAGCTGGTACAGACGCCCATCACTGTGGAAAACCAGGAGGAACGCAACACGAAGTTAGTAAAACTCCACGAGTAGATGACTCAGGTGCAGAGGGAAATTGATGCTGAAAACGCCCGGATGGCAGAACTACAAGCTCCTATCCATAATGAGTCGGAGCGTCTGAAGGCCGAGGCTTGGTAGTTTGTCGAGACGCCTTTGAGGAAGTTCACCAAAGGAGACACCAGAGCCGCCTGGCATTGAATCTCGTGCCGACCCGTTTGTTCCCCACTCTGCACCAAACGCCAGGGGCTGAACGAACGTGTGAGGATCTCCCTTGTCAGACGGCCCGGCAAACGGATCCGGCTCAACCATCACTGGCTCAGCCTTCACCACCACGGTTCCAGACGCCGCAAGGTCAGTTCTCCAACCCCGTTGATAACGTGCTGGCGGCGAATCGCGATCTAGAGGCACTTCCCATCCATAGGAACACCCTCGTCGAGATCAAGGCCAGGAACGCCATAGAGATGTTGAAAACAGCGGTGGTGCAGCAAGCGCAATACTCTTATAGCCATGATCTTATGCACTCTACCCCGTATGCCAGCTGCAGCAAGAGTCGCCATGTGGAATCTCCAACTGTTTCTAGCAGTGGACGCAGGCAGCAACCTCAGGTCTCACCAACCCGGCCTGTGTCGTCAGACGCCCAAGCGGTTGTCGATGCGGCCAGAGCTGCACGACAGGCAGAGGCGGAAGCGGCGGCAGCACGGGCGACTCAGCAGTTTCATCTTCAACTGGCGAATACAGGGGCTGGGGTGAACAGTAGGACAATTGGAATCCCTTGCTTATCCCCCACTCTCTGTGCCGAGCATATGCCCAAGGACTTCAAGGGACCTCGTAAGGTACAAAACTACATAGTGGACCTTGAGCCGGCGGCATGGATCGAGAGTTATGAGTTAGCCATGGACATGCTCGACGTCAGCGACGCCGTGTGCGCGAAGTACCTGACCATGATGCTAGAAGGACCGGCTCGAACATAGCTGAAGAACTTGCCTCCAAACTCTATCAACACTTGGACAGAACTGAAGGAGCGATTCATCAAGAATTTCCAGGGAACGTGCAAGCGACCAATGACGATTGTGCATCTTCAACATTCACTCATCGAGCAACATAACGGCGGCTCAAGCCGTCCTAATCTGGGAGAAAAACCGCCACTTTCAGCCGTTGGTCCAAAAGCTTGGCCGTCTCAAGCGGAAGGTGCAGGATATGGGCGACTTGATAGATGTTCTTACCAGGTACGCCGGGTCAGACAACATGAAGGATCCCGGCTCAGACAAGTACAAAACTGGCAAGAACAAGAAGGGCGACGGTTGCAAGGGTTAGCAAAACCATGGGAATAGTGGGACCCCGGGTGGACAAGGCAATAACAGTAAGCGAAAATAGGACGATGGTGGGTCAGAGTTCGTCGCTAATTCCAACACCGGTTTTAAGAATCAGCGTCGCAAAACCGCCTAGGTGGAGCTTACAACGGGAACAAGCCGCGTAATTATGAGGAGGCCCTCAAGGCGCCTTGTCCCAAACACAGTACCCCCGATAAGCCGTCCACGCACTCATGGGAAAACTGTTATATCATGCAGGAGTTCCGCAACCAGGCTTTCCAGAATCACCAAGGAGGCAATGGTGGGGGACATCCAGGTAGATTGGCCAGGGCGGCTCACACGAGGTTTTTCTGGCAGATTTGCGGGATCAGGTTTTCCTCGCCAAGGCGGCTCAGGAGCAGGTTTTCAGCATCCAGGGAACAACATCAATGGTGAGTGCTCCAGCCAAGGCAATCAATAGCATAATAGTTAAACTGGTTTTCAGATCAATCCCAAGCAATTAAGCAGTCGGCAATATCATGTCTTTACCACTAGCACTTGCTGGAAGGATCGCAAGCGGAAACAGAGGGCGGTCAATTTAGTTGAGCCGGCGGTTCCAAGATACTTAAAGCAACCAATTACTTGGAGCCGAGAGGATCACCCACCGCAGGTTGATTACCCGGGTGGTCTCGCTCTGGTGGTGGCACCACAGGTTGGCAGGTATACCTTGACAAAGGTCCTCATGGATGGTGGAAGTAGCATCAACATCCTGTATTACGACACTTTCCGGCGGATGAACCTTGCTGAAAACAGATTGCAACCCTCAACTACGGTTTTCATGGTATTGTGCATGGGAAGTTGGCATACCCAATCGGGAGGATTAAGCTAGACGTTTCTTTCAGCGATGAGTACAACTACCGATGTGAGTCCTTAACTTTTGAGGTGGTTAAGATTAAGAGCCCTTATCATGCCCTTTTTGGACGGCCGGCTTATGCTCGTTTCATGGCTCGGCCCTGTTATGTTTACCTCAAGCTCAAGATGTCGGGTCCACAGGGTAACATAACTGTGAGCGGCAACAGGAAGATAGCCCAGGAGTGTGAGGAAGGCGATGCAGCTCACCCTGGGCGTTCGGGTATTTTGGTTATTTCGGTTCGGGTAATTCGGTTTATTGGTAATTTGGGTAATTAAAAATGGGAACTAAAATATTTTCTACAAAAAAATACCCGAACCCAAATTACCCAAAATTTCGATTCGGGTACCAAAAAAACCCGAAATATTCGGAGCACACGCCAGCTCTTGGTATGAATAATTCGGGTAGTATGAATATTTCGGGTAGTATGGATGTTTTAGTTAGTATGGGTAACAAGATAGTGTAATAATAGTAGTAATAATTTAGTTAGTATAAATAATTTGGGTAGTGTGGGTATTTCGGGTATTCCAGACTGGAACCCGAATCCTAACCCGAAATCCGAATAGCGAGGAAATGAGAACCGAACCCTAACCAGATACCCGAATTACCCGACAATTCAGGTAATTCGGTTAGGTTCGGGTTCGGGTGGTGGGTTTGGGTACCCAAACGCCCAGGGTGAGATGCGGCCTATGCTTAGTCGGCCTGCTCAGCGGAGGAGTTGAAATTCTATATGGCCAACGTTGATCCGGCTGATATGAGCCCTCTCAAGAAGCCCACCACTGAGTCCGACTCATTACTCAAGTTTAAGATGGCTGAGGATACGAAGCAGATTGACTTCACACCAGGCGGCTCGTCCCAGCAGTTCACTATTGGGACCGGCTTAGATCCCAAATAGGAAAGTGCGCTCATCGAGTTCATCCGTGAGAATCGGGACATCTTCGCATGGAAACCATCTGACATGCCTGGAATCCCTAGAGAACTCGTTGAGCACCATCTTAATGTGGATCAAAAATGAAGCCAGTACGCCAATACCTCCATCGTCTTAATGAAGATAGACGCAAGGCTATTGGGGAAGAGGTGGCTCGACTCCTAGCTGTCGGGTTTATCGTTGAAGTTTTTCACCCCGAGTGGTTGGCTAATCCGGTACTTGTTCTGAAAAAGAACGGCACTTGGCGCATGTGTGTTGATTACACAGTTCATAACAAAGCCTATCCAAAGGATCCTTTTGCTCTCCCGTGTATTGATCAAATCATATATTTTATGGTAGGTTGTGAGCGCTTACGTTTTCTGGACGTATACTCCGGTTATCCCCAGATCAAGATGGCCATTGAGGATCAAGAGAAGACGGCTTTCATAACCCCTTTTGGTGCTTTCTGCTATGTCTCCATGCCTTTTGGGCTCAAGAGCGCAGGGGCGACTTACCAACGCTATGTCCAGAATTGCCTTCACCCACAGATTGGGCGCAATGTTCATGCTTATGTCGATGACATTGTGGTGAAATCTCAGAAGAAGGAGACGCTCTTGGATTACCTCAAAGAGACGTTTGATAATCTTCGAGCGTATCAGATGAAACTTAACCTGGCAAAGTGTGTCTTTGGTGTTCTTGCAGGCAAGTTATTGGGCTTCCTGGTTTCTGAGCAAGGCATCGAAGCTAATCTGGATAGATCAAGGCGGTGACCTCACTTGGTAAGCCGGCAAATATAAATCAGGTCCAGCGTATGGCTGGCCGCATCGCGGCACTAAGCCGGTTTATAAGCCGCCTTGGAGAGAAGGCAATCCCACTTTATAAAATGTTGAGGAAAACGGACAACTTCGATGCCTCGCTCCTGTACATTGCTGTCAGCTAATGAAGCTTTTGAAGCCCTTAAGAAACAGCTAGCTGAGCCGCCCGTTTTAGCCGCCCCAACTGACAAGGAGCCCATGCTCCTGTACATTGCTGCCAATTCCAAGGCGGTAAGTGTTGCAGTTGTCGTTGAACGAAAGGAGGTAGGGAAGGAGTATCCGGTTCAGCGGCCGGTTTATTTCGTCAACAAGGTCTTGACCTTGTCCAAGCAGCGGTATCCACATTGGCAAAAGTTGGTCTTTGGAGTTTTTATGGCAAGCCAAAAGTTGAAGCACTATTTTCAGGAGCATCCAATTACGATGGTCAGTTCAGCACCTCTTGGCAATATCATACAAAATCGAGAGGCCACTGGCCGAATCGCCAAGTGGGCAATAGAGCTTGGGTCATCAAATCTGAAGCATTGGTGGATTTTATTAATGATTGGACACAAATGCAAATTCAGAAGGATAGGCCAGATAGCACGTACTGGACTATACACTTTGATGGGTCCAGGCAATTAGAAGGCTCGGGGGCTGGAGTTATATTATCTTCTCCACGAGGTGACAAATTTTGTTATGTTTTACGGCTCATGTCCCCTTGCACTAACAATGCAGTTGAGTACGAGGCCCTCCTACATGGACTCAGGATGGCTAAAGAGATGAATCTTAGCCAGGTCAGGTGTTTGGGCGAGTCAGACTTGGTAGCTCAGCAAGTTTTAGGGACTTGGGATTCAAAGGACCCCTTGATGGCGGCTTACCGGCGGGCAGTCACTCACGTGGCGGGTTATTTTCAAGGCTATCAAGTCGATCATATAGATCACCGGCTCAATGAGGCGGCCGATGCCCTATCACGACTCGGCTCTCAGCGGAAGCCGGTCCCCCCAAACATCTTTTTAGACGTTCTTCATAGTCCTTTGATCAAATTGCCATCAGAGGAGGATTTAGCTATTCCTGACCCGGAGGCACACTTGGTGGCAGCTCTTCATGCTATTCCTGACTGGACCGTACCATATTTGGCTTATCTGACTTGAGGCGAGCTCCCAGCTGAGGAAATCATCGCTCGACAGATAGTTAGGCGGTCCAAATCAATGACTATCATCCATGGCGAGTTACATTGACGAAGCAGCACTGGCGTGTTTCACCGTTGTGTTTTCCCTGAGGAAGGCCAGGAGATTCTCAATGAGATCCATGCTGGTGATTGTGGACACCATGCCGGCTCACGGTCCCTGGTGGCAAAGGTTTTTCGTCACGGGTTTTACTGGTTGACGGCTCACGCAGATGCTGAAGACATTGTGCGCAAATGCAATGGGTGTGATCCCAATTACTTGGCCATTTGCGGTCTGGGGGCTTGACATGGTTGTCCCGTTCAAGCCGTCCTCTGACAAGAAGACCCACCTCTTGGTGGCGGTTGATAAATTCACCAAGTGGGTTGAAGCAGAACCTGTCAGCAACTGTGACGCGGAGACGGCAGTCTAATTTTTGAAAAAGTTGATCTTCCATTTTGGCTACCCTCATAGCATTATTACGGACAATGGTACCAAACTATCCAGAGGAGCTATGGAATAGTTCTGTCAGTGTGAGCATATTCGGCTTGACTTGGCAGCCGTGGCACATCCATAGTCCAATGGGTAGGCTGAATGAACTAATAAAGAGATTTTGAGAGGGATCAAACCCTGGCTCATGGTTCTACTACATTGTACTCCAGGCTGTTGGGTTGAGGAACTCCCCGCAGTACTTTGGAGTATCAGAACAACTCCAAATAGATCCACTGGATACACACCTTTATTTCTGGTTTATGGAGCCGAGGCGGTATTACCAAGCGATATTCGTCATGACTCTCCTCGAGTCGCCGCTTATGTTGAAGCCGATAATGAACAAGCACGTCAAGATTCCTTAGATGCTTTGGAAGAAGAGCGTGACTTAGAAGTGGCCAGATCAGCTATATATCAACAAGACTTACATCGCTATCATAGTCGTAGAGTCAAAAGCCGCACCTTTCAAGAGGGTAACTTAGTGCTCCGTCTGATTCCAGATCAAACAGGGATGCACAAGCTTTCCCCGCCTTGGGAGGGTCCTTTCATCATCAGCAGAAACCTCATTAATAGTTCATATTACCTGATAGACTTGCGAATGAATCGTATACCTCTGAACAACATACAACCTGACCCTGGAACATTGCTCACCTGTGGCCATATTATACTTAGAGCCACCGGATCCTTTTCCTTTTTGTAACCCTCCCCAGCAAATTATGTACATACTTCTTTATGTTTTGAATATAATAAAGCCGGCACCCCCGAAACTCGGGGTCTCTGTCGTTTCAGCCTATAAATTGAGCATGAGTCTTTATTTTCTGAAACATAGGTCAAAATATATGGTTAAACCTGCCTGTATGCTTGATGCGACTCTGATCGGGTGACCCCGAGTACTATTGACAAGTCAATCCATTTTGGACCCTGAACTTATCAAGGTTAAAACACCGGCTTGAGTCACGTGAGAGCCGGCATATAGAAAGCTAGGATAAACCATGGGTTATTATACCCGCTTCATTGAAGCAAGACTTGAGCCTCGAAAGCCAGTCTCTTTTGCCGAGTCTCACCGAGCCGGCTTATTAATAGTACTTTATATTGTTATAAAATTATGTTACTACCCCATAAATTTTGTAGGTACAACATTATTTCTATTTACTGGCTCATACATGAGCGTCCGGGTCATCAACCTTAGTCATATTATGACCGGTTCAATCACATATCTTCTTCAATATCATTATTGAAAGATTCAATCAAGACTTGAGCTTCAAAAACCAAGTTTCTTTGCCGGCTCATTTTTTGACATGTCCTCTCTATTTCATCCAAAAGACTCATCGAGCACAACAGAGATATTCAAAGACAAGCAAAAGAGCAGCACAATCATCAATTGTCAAAGCAGATCAAAGGATCAAAAGTTTCTTAGTGCCTTCACGGATGCAAACATGCACGAAGGCATGACAGAGCTTTTCAAACATTTCAAACAACTCCTATTACAGGCTCATCTCAGGAGCCACAAAATATTCATGTTCTGCCCAACACTTGGGGGCTAGAGCCATCGGGCGACTTAAATTGTTAAGGTGTGGAATACAACTTCTTCATTCAGGATGGAGGACGTGTCAACGTCAGGGGCAAAAATGTGCTTACGACGTTGAGGAGTCAGGTCCACCGGCACAAAGGAGGGCGGCTGAACTCGTGAGTTGTTAGCATCGTAAGCCGCCTGATAACTCTTCAACTCCATTTCAGCGACAAGTTGTGTGGCCAACACTCGAGATGTTTTGACGCACTTAACATAGTCGGCATCACTGATTGCCGATCCGTCATCCTTAAACTCAGGAAACCCTTTGGCCATTTTTGCCGGATCAAGCTCCTCTGAGTAAGATAAAGCCCGACTCAAAGAGGACGTTGCACCGGCTCGGGCAGCCGATCTTTTCAACTCTTCAATCTATTTTGGGATCGTCGAGAAGAACCTTAGCACATCCTTGATGAGCTTCACCGGGTCTTTTGTTGTGGTTTTGTCACAGCAGATGTCCGAAGACTTAGGTTAGAGGCCATCGCTAAGGCGGTGGACTCAAAGGGGTTGGTCGAGATGAGGGACACGACTTTACCTAGGTTCGGCCCCTCAAGAAGAGGTAAAAGCCAATGTCCTGCTTGTGTTGTATTGCTTGGAGTATCGATTACAAGGGAGCGGATTCGCTTGACCTAGTTCTCGATTGATTGGTTTCTGTCTAAGCCGCCAGGTACATGGGTTACATGAGTCCTAAACCGACTCATACATCGTAGTTGATCCTGTCTCTAAGCCGCCTTGCTATCTTGGGCAAGCCGTCTTCGGGCGGCTTAACCGCCCGGGTCTTAACACCATCTTTTGTCTCTGGGCCTTCGTTGTGGCCCGTCAGGTAAGCCACCACGCGGCCTGGCCTTCATCTTCCGGCCCACCTTACAGGTCTTGGCTACAAGCCGCCAGGTACGACCCCTCCCCTCCTGGGCGGGTCTTACCACGGGGTTATATCCCCAACATTAGGCCCCAGGTTGATTTGAGCCTGCTCATGTCAATCTTCAAACTCATTTGGCGGCGAGTCTCACATTTTTGTCACTTGAAAAAGAAAACTCATAACCCGCCGTGACGTCACATCGAATATGCTAAAAAGATTCTGTGACGTTTGCAATGGATCCTCTCATTGAATGGTCAGCCCGAAAATCGAGGCGCCCCTTTGGGTCAATCTTCACTGTGCCTCTTCGATTTTTACGCGCACTGTTGCCATCCTATCCCATAAATACGGACCCGTGGTGCCTTTTTCCCTTTCTCTGCCGTCGCTGTCATCTTCCTCCCTCAGTCAGCCTCGCCTCCAGAGCTCCGCCACACGTAACTGGACCCTGCCGTCATCCCCAATGTTGGCCGCTGCATCGACCTGACTTGGACCAGAAGCTCCGCCGGGCCGCCCGCATCCAGGAGGTACCGTTCTCAACCTTTCTCGAACCTAGAATCATCTCCATTAGGATCCCCCGAGTTTATCGGGTTTTCTCTAGTGTTCTTCGTAGGTTCTTCGCTGTTCTTCGTAATATAAATTGTAGATGGCCCCTTGAACCTCATATTACTTGTCTATCCATTGCGGTTGCCCTTCTAATGCCAATGCCCTCTTGCTTTGGATCTGCATAGCAACCTCCACCGCGTGCTGCCTGCCTGTCCTTCTTCTGTCTTTTTAGGGTTTTTGAATATGTTTCATTTTTACCTTCGCCCGTAGATCTTGCAACTATAGTGGTAATATGCGAACCCTGTTTATCCGTACTTAGCTGTATTTTCCAGCATCGCCTTGTCCATCTAACCCACCGATGCATTGGCGGCTCTCTGATAAAAACACTTCGGCGGCTTAACACCTCACCATTATGTTGACCACAGCTGCCTTGACTAGTTAATATTTTTCTAACCCACCATACTCTGCACCTTCTCGCATTTTGATCCGCCATTATGTCGAGAGCACCCTCGTCATGCGATTGGGTCAGCTCCGGAGTCACCGAACAACTCTTACTTGATTTCGTAGAATCGGGTATCCTGCCGGCTTAGGATGTTATCCATTGGCGGGTTCCAGGGCCAGAATCAAGACCTACTCCCAAGGAAGGGGAAGTTGTCGTGTTCACTGATCACCTCCTTTGTGGATTTTGCCCGCCCGGGTCAAAGTTTTTCCGGGATGTTCTTCATTTCTTCAAGCTTCACCCTCAAGACATAGGCCCAAATTCTGTCACCAACATGTGTCAGTTTCAAGTCTTATGTGAAGTTTACCTGCAAGAAGAGCCGTCCGTCGACCTCTTCCGTGACTACCATTACGTCAACCGCCAAACTGAAGTGGCGGCTGGACCAAGTTTGGAGCTTGGCGGCGTTTCTATACAGAGACGGAGAGATTTGCCCTATCCAGCAGCTATCCTACCAAGTCACCCCAAGGATTGGAACAAGACTTGGTTTTACTGCAAAGACACTTCTCCTGAAGGGGAGAATCCGCTGCCGGGTTACCATCCTACCCGGCTCTGCAACACTGGAGAACTCCCAGATCGGATGTCCGCCGCGGAGCGAGCGAAATATGCTCCGGCTTTCGCGAAGATCAGGGCCTTAATGGCCAACGGTTTGACTGGCGTCGACTTAACCCGCTGCTGGGTTAGCTGGAAGATCCTGCCACTGAGCCGGCGTGACCGACTCATGCATCAATTCACAGGTGAACCCAATGACACCCTCTGCTTCAGTTCCACCCCTCTGACAGAACAAGATATCAACTCCTCCGTCAAAGGACTTCTTGGCAAAAAGCAAGCGGTTTGCAACAAAGTTGGGCTGAAACCGTTCTGTGTGAAGAACCTGGCTCCAGCTGTAAGACACTTTTCCACAAATTTGGTCAAACTTTAACTTTGTCTTGCTCCTTCTAACCTTTGTTGGCGGCTTATGCACAGGCCGGCTCTTTTTTCTAGAAGAAGAAGTATAACCCTCCTGTGAGGAAACCTAAACTGGGTAAAACCCGCGTCCAGAAGAAGAAAACTGTCGCTCAGGAACCGCCTGAGCTTGACGACTCAGAGGTAGAAACTTGACTCCCTTGGCCGTCTCTTTATGCAACCTATTGACAACAATTATTCACAGGAAGAAACGGAAACCAGCCATGCAGATGCCCCTGAGGTAACTTACATCTCCTCTGACTCAGAAAACTTTCCACCAGAGAAAGTACGGTGGGTCATCCGGAAAGTCCCATTTTCTCATCCTCTTGCTTATTTAGACCCCAATTTTCTTTTGAAAAAGCAACAGCATACCTCCAGACGTCAGACCCGGAGCACCGGCTCTGAAGAGCTTTTAACCGGCTTGCCAAACTCTCCGGCTCCTCGGAAACGGCCTGCTGAGGTACTCTTTTATCTAAATCCAATTTTAATTGTCTTGCATTGTAACCTTACTCTGTTTTTCATCGTCTAAACTTTTCTAGGAGTCACCTCCTTCATCTGGCGACTCTACTGCATCCAAGCTGCCTCCTCTGAAGATCAACCCGGAGTACGTACCTTTGAATTTGCATCATACGTTTTTACCATCCTTGTCCTTTATGTGACAATCTTTTGTTTTCCAGGGCTCAAGCAAAACGAAGGAAGACCGGCGGGTCTACCGCTGCCCCTGCTGCCCAAGAGCCGGAAACTGCTAAGCCGGATTCCCCTGCACCTCAAGTTGAGCCCACTGAGGCTAGAACAGATGCATCTGCCGACATTCTTCAGCCTTCTGAGACGGCTGATGATGATATGGTCACTCCTGAGAGTCCTCCAAAGGCTGATCCTAAGCCGCCGAGCCCTTCAACAGCCGCTGAAGACACAACTCATCTAGACGTTGTTGTCACTGGGACGGGTTATCAATTCCCTGATCCCCATGTATTAACCAAGCACACCTGCCAGGCTAATACAGGCTCACCAGAAAAGCTTGAGTTTGAATTCCCCGTGTTGGAAAAAATGACTGCAGATGAACTTCATGTTGGTTATCTGAATCGCCTCTCCACAAGTCGCAATATGGAGTTGAACCTTGTTGGACTGATGAAAAAGAAATACGAGGTACTCCTCCTCTCTTGCTTTTCCTTATACCCTTATGTAGCCCCCAAGAGCTGGTTTAGTATTGCAAATAGTAGACCGGGTCTTCCAATCCTTATCATAATTCAAATTGCCTAACTTGTAGCCCCCAAGTATCGGGTTAATATATATATTAAGCCGGTACTTAGTTGAAGAGTAGATCAAGGGTAGCCCCCAAGTCCGGGTCAGTATGAAAATGATGAGCCAGAACTTCACTGTAAACTTGGAAAATGCCGTGTGTAGCCCCCAAGTGCCAGCTTAACTTTACGAAGATGAGCCGGAACTTCACTGTAAACTTGGAGAGCACCGTGTGTAGCCCCCAGGTGCCAGCTTAACTTTACAAAGATGAGCCGGAACTTCATTGTAGACTTGGAGAGCAAACACAAACATTAGCCCCCAAGTGTCAAGTATATTGCTTGCAATCTGCTTGAGACTTGTAGCATAGCAGCTTCATCAACCATGTACGAATATCTTATCCTGGCGATTTAAACCTCTTGAACTGTGTTATTTCTGTTTTTGTGCAACACAGGAAGCCTTGGACGCGGCCGAATCTAATCTGACCGGCGTGAAAGAAAGCCTTGCTTCACAACAAACCGCCCGGTCTGAGGCGGAAGAAAAATGGCGGGTTGCTGTTAAGGAGCTTAAGAAGGTTCAGGCTGACTTTGATACCTTCAAAAAGAGTGCGGAGTCTACCCAAGCCGCCCTGACCAAGCGCGCAGACGATGCTGACCAGCAACTTAAGCTTGTGTCAGATGAGTTGCAAACCCTCAAGCATCATATATCTAGGATGACTTCTGCTATCTTTGGTAAGCACTGAATACTTAGCAAATTTCCTTGCCTTGTTTAAAAACTGTGCGGGCGGCTTATAACACCAAATCTTTCCTTGCAGGCCAAAGAAGCCGCCAGCTATCTTCTGACAGCTTGTTCAAGCTGAAAGCAGTATACACCTTGACAGAACAGCTATACTGTGGGACCCTTTGCACCATCAAAGCAATGCTGGATGAAAGAAGCATCCCCAAATTCATGAAGGGAGTGATAGAACTCCTGTCAACTCTGCCGAAGCAAATCGAAGAGCTCAAACGATCAGCCGCCAGGAAGGGAGCAATGGCCGCGCTAAGCCGGTCTTTGGCCTTTGCCCCTAAACTGATTGCAGAAGAGATGATGGATGGCTTTCCGTCCAAGAAAGACGACGGCTCAGATTTCACAGAAGCTGACTATGCCAAGTGTATGAAGGCCTCCAGAGTACTCGCATCAACACTGGCGGATGAAGTTGATCTAACTACCTACCAGGCGGCTTACAGCGCGGACAGCAAACGAGTACGCTACCCAACCTTCGAGGCTAGGGACTTGACTCCTGCACGCCGTAAGCAACTCTTTGCTCCTGAAATTGACCCGTCCCCCCTCTTTGACGAGGCTCAGTTTGAAGCTTTAACAAACTACAACTGGGATGTGGACAATCTTCAGACCGAAGAGGTCGAAGACCCGGCACAGGATGACCCGCCATCGAGCTGATCACTTGCTTCTGAAACTTATAACCCGGCTTATTGACCCGCCAAGGCTAGCAGTGTACAAAAAATTTTAAGTCCGTGGTATTTTGGGCTCCCTGGAGAGTTTGTAATAGGGATAGACAAACTTTGTTTGCCTGAGCCGTGCCATCGTGCACGTATGAACCTTTGCACAACTTGATGCATGCTTATCTGTCTTGTGTTCCGCTCATAATATCAGATTTCACGGCGGCTCATCTTAGGAGATAAACCCTGCAAAAACAAACAAGACAGAATATGTTCTGTATTGCTGTGAGGGCGGCTTGAAAAAGCACAACCCGGAGATGTTAATTCTTTCATGACCTTGCTTTTTCGAAAACTCATATGCCGGTTCTTCTGGGTGGATTCGCTACTTGAACTCTTAACAACATAGGGTCTCTAACGAGAGTGAGCGTCAATTCCTTTGAATAGCTCAGGGTCTCTAGGTGAGATTAACTGATAAGAGCGCAACGAACCAGAGAGAGACGCAGCAGGGCATGAGTATCCCAGGGCCCATAAGCTACCTCTCACGTGACATAAATCCGTCGTTTGAACCTTAAACAGTGCAGGGTCTTTTAAAAGAGTAAGTGTTTGAGAGTACGAACGGGCCACATAGCGGAGAGTCGGCAGCAGATGGGTGAGCTTATCCTCGCTTTCCGTAAGCCGGCCCTCACGTGACAAGAGTCGCCGGTTTAACCTTGACCAGTACAGGGTTTCTAGCGAGAGTGACTGTCAAATATGTTTGAACAGCTCAGGGTCTCTAATCGAGATTAACTGGTAAGAGTTCGGCGGGTCACTTAGCGGAGCAGCAGCATACAGGCAGGTTTAACTCAAACTTGCGGTGGCTGAAGAGCAGATCAAGAGGGTGTGTAAGCTAAACCCGGCGGGTTAGAAGCCCCCAAATGACCATGTTGACAGAGTCAACTTTTTGGGTATATAACCCGGCCTTACGGTGGCTGAAGAGCCGATCAAGAGGGTGTGTAAGCTAAACCCAGCGGGTTCGAAGCCCCCAAATGACCTTGTGGTTGTATCCATCTTTGCACAATCTGAGATACGTAAAACGGCAGAGGCCCCGGCTTGCAGGGATGCCAACTTTATTTTATATATATAAGTGATATATACAATGATGATGTACAATGGGGGGAGTCGATGACTCAAGTATAGTATGGTCGCAGATGAGCGATATTCCACGGCCGGTGGGTCTCTTGCCCAGAAGTGCGTGACTCGTCTCGTACGTCAATGAGATAGTATGACCCATTGTTGAGGTTTCTGCTAACCACAAAAGGTCCTTCCCATGGAGGAGATAACTTGTGCGCATCTGTCTGATCTTGAATTAGACGTAACACCAAGTCGCCTTCTTGAAACGTCCGGGTCTTAACCCTGCGGCTATGATAGCGACGCAGGTCTTGTTGATAAATCGCCGATCGAGCCGCCGCCAGATCACGCTCTTCATCCAAAGCATCTAACGCGTCCTGACGCGCTGTCTCATTGTCTGTCTCAACGTAAGCCGCCACCCGCGGCGAGTCATGACGTATATCACTTGGTAACACAGCTTCTGCGCCCTAAACCATGAAGAAAGGCGTATAGCCTGTTGACCTGTTGGGAGTGGTTCTGATGCTCCATAAAACTGATGGCAACTGTTCTACCCAACAACCGGCGTTCACTGTAGAGGAACCATAAGCCGGGGCTTGATACCTCTCAAGATCTCCTGGTTAGCTCGCTCCACCTGACCATTGGATTGTGGATGAGCAACAGCAGAGACGTCAAGCCAGATGTGCTCACTTTCACAGAACGCCTGCATAGCCCCCTTGGATAGGTTTGTGCCATTATCTGTGATGATACTATGAGGGTAACCAAAGCGGTAGATCAATTTTTTGACAAACTGAACCGCCGTAGCCGCGTCACACTTGCCGACCGGCTCAGCCTCCACCCACTTGGTAAACTTATCCACCGCCACCAAAAGGTGGGTCTTCTTCTCTTTAGATCTCTTGAAGGGCCCGACCATATCAAGCCTTCAGACCGCAAACGGCCAGGTAATTGGAATCATACGCAACTCCTGAGCCGGCACGTGAGCACGTCACCCGAACTTCTGACATCCATCGCACTTGAGAACCAAGTCTTCTGCGTCCTTATGAGCCGTCAGCCAGAAGAAACCATGCCGAAAAGCCTTGGCCACCAGAGATTTTGAGCTGGCGTGATGACCACAATCGCCAGCGTGAATCTCACTTAAGATTTCCTTACCTTCTTCAGGTGAAACACAACGTTGAAAAACGCCGGTGACACTACGCTTATGTAACTCGCCATTGACGATCGTCATGGACTTAGATCGCCTTATGATTTGCCTTGCCAAGGTCTCGTCCTCGGGTAACTCGCCGCAAGTCAAGTACGCTAGGTAAGGCAACGTCCAGTCAGGGATAGCATGCAAAGCCGCCACCAGCTGCCCCTCCGGGTCAGGTATATCCAGGTCCTCCTCTGAAGGTAGCTTAACTGACAGGTGATATAGCACATCCAAGAAATCGTTAGGCGGGACCGGCTTACGCTGAGAGCCAAGTCTTGATAAGGCATCAGCCGCCTCGTTCTTGCGACGGTCAATATGATCCACCTGATAACCCTTGAAGTGACCAGCAATGATATCCACCGCCTGACGATAAGCCGCCATCCGTGGGTCTTTGGAATCCCATGTGCCTGAAACTTGCTGAGCCACGAGGTCTGAGTCGCCAAGGCATCTAACCCGGCTCAGGTTCATCTCCTTAGCTACACGGAGGCCGTGGAGTAATGCCTCATACTCAGCTGCATTGTTAGTACAGGGAAACATCAACATTAACACATAACAAAACTTGTCACCTCTAGGGGAAGTTAAGACAACTCCAACCCCTGATCCTTCCAATTGTCTGGATCCATCAAAGTGAATTGTCCAATATGTGTTATCCGGCTTCTCCTCGGGCGACTGACACTCTGTCCAGTCGTTAATAAAGTCCACCAAGGCTTGAGACTTGACAGCCGTGCGGGGCACATATTTTAGATTTAGAGGCCCAAGCTCCAATGCCCACTTAGCAATCCTGCCAGTGGCTTCTCTGTTTTGAATTATGTCTCCCAACGGAGCAGAGCTAACCACAGTGATCTGGTGTCCCAAGAAGTAGTGCTTCAACTTACGATTCGCCATGAACACCTCGTATATTAGTTTCTGCCAATGTGGGTACCTCTGTTTGGACTCTATCAGAACTTCACAAACGTAGTAAACCGGCCTCTGAACCGGGTATTCTTTCCCTGCCTCCTTACGCTCCACAACAATCGCGGCGCTGACTGCCCTATTGTTAGCCGCCACGTAGAGGAGTAAAGGTTCCTTCTCAGCCGGAGCAGCCAAGACCGGCGGCTCAGACAGCTGTTTCTTGAGCGCCTCAAACGCTTCACCCGCCGCCTTACTCCAGACAAAGTTGTTTGTTTTCTTCATCATTTGATACAGAGGAATAGCCTTCTCACCCAGGCGGCTTATGAACCGGCTTAACGCAGCGATTCGACCCGCCAGGCGCTGAACGTCATTGATGCACGCCGGCTCAGACAAGGAGGTGATAGCCTTTATCTTGTCCGGATTAGCTTCAATGCCACGCTCAGAGACTAGAAATCCCAAGAGCTTGCCTGTAGGAACTCCAAAGACGCACTTAGCCGGGTTAAGCATCATCTTGTAGACCCGTAAATTATCAAATGTTTCTCTCAGGTCGTCAAGTAGAGTCTCCTTCTTTCTTGACTTGACCACGATATCATCCACATAAGCATGAACATTGCGCCCAATTTGACTATGAAGACAGTTCTGCACACAACGCTGGTAAGTCGCCTGGGCACTCTTGAGCCCGAAAGGCATAGACACATCTTCTCTTGGTCTTTAACTGCCATCTTGATCTGGTGATAACCTGAATAAGCATCCAGGAAGCATAAACTTTCACAACCCGCCGTTGCATCAATAATCTGGTCGATACGGGGGAGAGGAAACGGGTCAACTGGACAGGCCTTGTTAAGATCCGTGTAATCCACACTCATACGCCACGTGCCGTTCTTCTTAAGCACCAACACCGGGTTAGCTAACCACTCCAGGTGAAAAACCTCCACGATGAACCCTGCTGCTTAGAGCCGGGCCACCTCTTACCCAATTGCTTTACGCCGCTCTTCATTGAAACGGCGAAGGAACTGCTTGATCGTCTTGAACTTAGGATCCACATTAAGGTGGTGCTCAGCGAATTCTCTCGGAACACCTGGCATGTCAGACGGCTTCCATGCGAAGATGTCCCGATTCTCACGGATGAATTCGACGAGCGCGCTTTCCTATGCGGGGTCCATGTTAGCCCCGATAGTGAACTGTTGTGATGAGTCGCCCGGAGTGAAATCTACCTGCTTGGTATCATCCGCCGCAAACTTGAGGGGCGGCTCAGATTCCGTGTTAGGCTTCTTGAGTGGAGTCATGTCTTCCGGGTCAACATTTTCCTTATAAAACTTGAGCTCTGCCTCCGCACAACTTGACTCTGCGTAAGCTGCGTCACCTTCCTCACACTCAAGAGCTGTCTTCCGATCACCATGCACGGTAATCATCCCGTTCAACCTGGGTATCTTGAGCTGTAAGTAAACATAGAAAGGCCTAGCCATGAACTTGGCGTAAGCCGTCCGTCCAAACAGAGCGTGATATGGGCTTTTGATTTTGACCACTTCAAACCACAAAGACTCCACCCTGTAGTTAAATTCATCACCAAAAGCTACCTCCAAAGAAATCTTCCCCACTGGATAAGCCGATTTTCCGGGCACCACACCGTGAAAAACTGTTGAAGAGGGCTTAAGATCCTTATCAAGCAAACCCATCCGGCTGAAAGTGTCATAATATAGGATGTTGATGCTGCTGCCACCATCCATAAGCACTTTAGTGAACACATATCCTCCTACTTGGGGGGCAACTACCAAAGCCAGTTGCCCCGGGTTATCAACACGCGGCGGGTGATCCTCCCTACTCCAAGTTATGTCATACTCGGACCACTTCTAATACTGTGGGAGAGCGGGCATGACCGCGTTAACCGCCCGCTTGCATACCTTCCGGTCTCGCTTGTCGAGGCTGGTTGTAAAAACAGGATACTGACCCCCACTGAGCTGTTTCGGGTTAGTCTGGTACCCCGATTGGTTATTCTGCTGCTGGCCTCCACCGCCAGGCTGTTGATGATGACCTCCTTGATTGCCTTGACCCTGGTAACCGGATCCTGTGCCGCCAGCACCAAAGCCGGCTCCTGACCCGCCCGGCCCTGAGCCGCCTAACGGACCATTACCGTTATTACGGTGCTGTTGAAGGCTGTAATCCCTGAACTGCCGCATAATACTGCAATCCCTCCAAGTGTGACCTGCCGGCTTATCAGGCCAGCTGTGCTCCGGACAAGGTTTATTGAGCATCTCTTCCAAGTTGAAACTAGCTTTACCCTTGTTAAAGGGTGCCCTGAAGTTCCCATTGCCCTTAGCACGATTGTTCCCAGTGCTGGTGTTCGCCACCAATTCTGACCCGGCGTCCGGGTTCTTCCGTTTGCCCGGGTTGCTGTTTCCAGCCGCGTTTTGCTGTTGACCCTTGCCATTGTTACCTTTCTTCCCGTGACCTGATTTCTCATCATCAGAGCCTGGGTCTTTCGTCTTATCAGAGTCTGCATACTTGGTGAGAGCCTCCATGAGCTCCCCCATGTCTTGGCATGAGCGTTTAAGCCGGCCAAGCTTCTGCTTCAGCGGTGTAAAATGGCAATTTTTCTCCAGAATCAAAACTACTTGAGCTGCCGTAATCTGTTCCGAAGAGAGGATGATGGTTGAGACCCGCCGGACCCAGTGATGAGCCGACTCGTCATTATGCTGCACGCAATGGTCCAGATCCACAATCGTCATGTGCTGTTTGCACGTTCCTTGGAAATTTTTGATGAATTTCGCCTTCAACTCGGCCCAGGAATTAATGGTATTGGGTGGCAAGCCCTTTAACCACGTGCGAGCCGGCCCTTCCAGCATCATGATGAAGTATTTGGCACATACTGCATCACTGACGTCCAACATCTCCATGGCCAGCTCATAGCTTTCGATCCAAGCCTCTAGAGGTAGGTCTGCAGTATAATTGGGCACCTTGCGAGGACCTTTGAAATCCTTTGGCAGACGCTCATTCCGTAGAGCCGGCGCTAAGCACGGCACTCCCACAGCCCTGGAGGTTACTCCTGCCCCTACTAAGACGGAAGGTGCAACTGTGGGTTCCTGATGAGCCGCCGCCGCCGCCAGAGCCGCCGCCTCTCGCTGTGCTCTCGCCCGATCCACCAGCGCCTGAGCATCCAGAGCCGCCCGATCAACTCGCGGCGGGTTCCGATGTCGTTCACTGCTAGAAACCTCCGGCGACTCATAACGCCGACTGTAGCTGCGGCTGGGGATGGGATTTGAATGCACACGGCTCCGGCTGTAAGTATACTTCTCCTGCAGGGCCACCGCCGTCTGCAGGTATCCAATAGCATTCCGCACCTCTTCTGCAAAAGGCGCCTCATCGGGGATGGGGATTGTACCAAGCCAGGTTGCCGCCGCCACCATGTTCTCAGTTGGGTTAGAATAATGACCTGGCGGAATCGGAAAAGGCTGCGGTGGGGTCGGGTTCCAGCGGGGCGGGTCTGGCCGCTGATGCTGAACCGCCGCCCGGCTTCCAGGTACTTCCGCCGTCCGGGTCACGGTCAAAGGTACGTTCCGTCCCGTCCCTGGCGTGTTGAAAAGATTTCTGGCTTCCTACTGATCTGGCAAGCGGGATTGATGCCTCATCCGCTGAACTGCCACCGCAGACTGCTGCTCTAACTCGAGACGGAAAGCGTCCGCCCTAAGGCGCTCCGCCTCAGCATCCATCTGAGCCTTCAGCGCATTGATTTCCTGTTGGACTCCGGTCATCTGGTTCTTTAACCTCGCGATCTCCGGATTACGGGCCGCTTGGTTTTCAGCAGTGACCTCAGTCGCCATCAGGGTTGTAAGCTCATTCATCAGATCCAGAAGAACCTGATCCGGCGGCATGCCAGCTCCAGACCCAGTCGCACCGGCGGCTGAGCTGCCAGGAGCCGCCGCTGAACCTGCCATGAAGACGGCAGCGCGGTTCGGCGGCTCATAATCCTCCGGCTCATGATACTCCGACTCGGGGTAAGGCTCGATGTAGCCCCCAAGCCCACCGTTGTGAAGCTGATAGATTGATTCCGTCTCTCCGCTCGAGGATCCATCCTCTGAACAGATGAGAGTTTCTTCCCGTGACATAGAACCTTCAAGCTCCTTGCCCTGGGTGAAGCCGACGAAGACATGCTTCCTGCCCGGGTCGGCACGGGCGGGTTGCACGCGTCGGCCGGGTTGCTCGCGCCGGGCCGGCTCGACGATGTCGGTGCAGATGTCCGGCCCGGGTTCGGATCCGCCGATCTTGCCGATGAAGACGTGGATTCCGCCGAAGGGGACCCGGAAACCGTACTCAATTGAATTGGCCTCGGGGTCCCATCCGGCGTCGTCGATGTAGAGCCGGCCGCGGCGACTCTTGGTCATCCTGCCAACAGCGTACCCCTCGATCCCTGGGAGAGAGCCCTTTGAGAACTCAACACCACCGAGCGCTAGCCCCACGGTGGGCGCCAACTGTCGTGGTTTTGTCACAGCAGATGTCCGAAGACTTAGGTTCGAGGGCATTGCTAAGGCGGTGGACTCAAAGGGGTTGATCGAGACGAGGGACACGAGTTTACCCAGGTTCGACCCCTCAAGAAGAGGTAAAAGCCTACGTCCTGCTTGTGTTGTATTGCTTGGAGTATCGATTACAAGGGAGCGGATTCGCTTGACCTAGTTCTCGATTGATTGGTTTCTGTCTAAGCCGCCCCAGGGCCTCACCTTTATATAGGAGGTCGAGGCTCTGGGTTACATGAGTCCTAAACCGACTCATACATCGTAGTTGATCCTGTCTCTAAGCCGCCTTGCTATCTTGGGCAAGCCGTCTTCGGGCGGCTTAACCGCCCGGGTCTTCACACCATATTTTGTCTCTGGGCCTTCGTCGTGGCCCGTCAGGTAAGCCGCCACGCGGCCTGGCCTTCATCTTCCGGCCCACCTTACAGGTCTTGGCTACGAGCCGCCAGGTACGACCCGGCCCCTCCTGGGCGGGTCTTACCATGGGGTTATATCCCCAACATCTTTGTTCCCCATAACGGCATTGATTGCGAGATGGCTTCTAGCATAGAGTTGTTCAGTCAGTGTATACACAGCCTTAAGCTTAAGCAAGCTGTTATCTTGGAGGTTGCAAGTTCGAGGGCCTGCAAAGTAGTTTAAGCACATACGTCGCTAGGTGGTTTATCTGCATACATGAGTATTTTAGCGGGTTAGCAAGAACTCCTAAAGGTACTTACCAAAGATAGCCTGGGTCATGTGGGCAATGTGCCGCTTTAACATGGATAGCTCTTCTATGATGGGCTTTAGTTGGCCCTTAGCGTTTTCCGCACACTTCAACAAGACGGCTTTTTCAGCCTCAAAAGATTAATTTCGTTTTTCAAAGCTTGCCTAAACTTTCTCCAATTCCTCCAAGGCAAGTCGAAGTTTCTCCTCAGCCTCTCCTCGGGCGGTTTGCCCCACTTCAAGATATTTCTTCAAGCCGGTCACATTTGAATCGACTGATTTTAGAGCTTCCTGCACAATAGGGGTCATCACATTGAACGGTCATAAGCCGGTAGCAAGATGCAACATGATTATGATAAAAAAAATATAACAAGTCCCAAGGAGATTGCAAGCAATATACTTGACACTTGGGGGCTAATGCATGTCAGTTCTTCCAAGCAAAAATATGAAGAAGACCCGACTCATCTCAAGAAGATGAGCCGGCCCTTGGGGGCTACAGGTTTATTTCTTCATATTATAAGAAGATCCAACTCATCTGAAGAAGATGAGCCGGCCCTTGGGGGCTACAGGTTGATTTCTTCAGATTATAAGAAGAACCAACTCATCTCAAGAAGATTGGCCGGACCTTGGGGGCTACAGGTTGATTTCTTCAAACATTTAAAAAGACCCGACTCATCTCAAGAAGATGAGCCAGCCCTTGGGGGCTATAGGATGAGTCTTTGAGTGCTCTATATTATGAAAGACCCGACTCATCTTACGAAGATGTGCTGACCCTTGGGGGCTACATAAGAATATATAAGAGTGCAAACAATATCAGACATACCTCATATTTTCTCTTCATCATGCCAACCAGGCTTATTTACATTTCCTGGGTGCTAGTGAGGCGGTTAATATAGGCGGCGTGTAACTCTTCGGTTATGAGGTCTTCGTAATTGGGAAGCTCAAGTTTAGCTTTCCCTTTGTAACTTAATGGCATTTCATCCTTGGTAGTATGCTTGGTCAATACTTTGGAGACCCTCGGAGCTGTATAACCCGTCCCAGTAACAGTAATGTCCTCATCATCCTGCTCATGAGGGGCATCTTCAACTGCTTTAGGAGGAGTGGGCGGTTTAAGCTTGTTTGGCGGGTCAGCTTCAGCATCAATAGCCTGTGTGTTAGTCATTTCAGCATTATGAGCCAGTTCACCCTGGTCATCCTGATGATATTCAGGATTTTCGACATGAGTTTCAGGAATCTCCAAAGCTGGATCTTCCTAGTCAGCAGCCTCCGGATTTACTGATGACTCGCCAATTTTCCTCTTCTAAGCATTGGCTTGGTCCCTGCGAAATAAGCAAGCAGAATAAATCATATGCAAGGTTAAAGTATAGAAAAGAAAATATATGGCTAAAAACTTACCCTTGGTTGATAACCCGGGGTGGCAGGTTGGAGGTGGTTAAGTCGCCCGATGAAGGTGGTGATTCTGGATAATTTGAGTTGGAAGGGTTAAGACGTTGCCGGATAAGGCCAGCTTTTGGGTAAAACAAGGTAGGGCTATGACGCACCTCGTTCTGTCGCTTGCGGGCGGCTGACTTGCGAGGTAAGCTAGACACAAGACCACCAGAGCTGGTTCGAGTATGGCGCCTTGATTCAAGTTGAGCCCACATCAAAATAAAATTGGGATCCAAATGAGCATCCAGGTGAGAAAATCTTACTTTCCTGACAACCCGCCTTGTTTTCCTTGGGGGTAAAGATTCTGAGCCGGAAGAGATAGAAATTACCTCAATATCGTCAGCCCAGCTTGTCTCGACATCGCCCTAAGAAAAAGGGTGTCAGCAAGTTCAATGAAATATGGTTAAGGGAAATCTAATTCTACCTCCGATTGAACATCAGTTGCTGGTGATTCGCCCATAAGTGACGGCTCTTCTACAACCGCCTTATCTTTGTTTGAACTTGAAATGGCCTTAGGCTTATTAGCTGCAGTTTTTCCTCGCTTCATGCCCCAAATTGAAGACTTAGCCTGCAAAAGTTGACAATCAAAACTAACAGGTAAGGATTTGGAGTTTAAAAAGAAAAGGACATTTATACAAATCGGATAAAGAGTTGTCGAAGATTCTTACTGGAGGAGTCAGGTTAAGAGCATAAAAAGGCTTCAATCCGTCTTTGCTGCAAGCGGCTTGACTTTCACCCAATAACTTCTTCACGATCCGTTTTATTTCATCAGCATCCAAAGTTATATTGCTATATCTTTGGGCATCGTCTAAGTCGCCGGAGTAAGTGCACATTAGACTGTCATGACAGCTTAGCAGCAAAATACTCCAAGAGACCCAGCACCGGGTCAAATCAACTCCAGTTAACCCGTTGGCTATTAAGGCCCTCAACTTTGGATATATAGGAGCATGTTGAGAGTGTTCTTCTTGAGGAGCCTAGCTAGGAAGTTCGAGATCCATGGGAAGACGATTTGGTCTGTAACCCGGCAAAGAGTTCTCATCAGCTGGGGCATTGTTCCGGCAATAGAACCAAGTTTTGTTCCATCCTTTAGGATGGCTTGGCAGGGTGGCAGCAGGAAAGGCAACGTCTCTTCGCCTCTGGATTGAGACCCCGCCAAGTTCTAGGCTGGGGACATCAGCGCATTCAGTCTAGCGATTCAAGTAGAAGAACTCCCTAAGGAGGGAGACAAATACCTCCATATACACCTCACAGAATACTTGGAACTGACAAAGATTGGATATAGAGTTGGGACCAAGATCTTGAGGATGAAGATGGAAACAGTGTAGAACGTCTCAAAAGAATTTTCACCCGGGGGGAGAGAAGCCTCTAAGAAGATGGTCCAAGAACACTACTACTTCTCCCTCACCAGGGTTTGGAATTTCTTCTCCAAGAGCAACTCGCCAGCCAATCACTTCCTTAGATGGTAGAAAACCTTGATCTTGGTAATCTTTAAGTATAAGTTCGGAAACTTGGGAAGGCACCCTGTTGCAGGTGGTGGATTTCGACATAATAAGTCACCTGAATAAAGTAAACGGGGAGGCTTAAGCATATGGTTAAACATAAGACGGCTTAATTATTTACAATGGATAAGCCGCCTTATGAGGAGCCGGCGTCTAAATACAGTAGTTTATCACATGGCGAGTTACATCTACACAAATGAGCCGACAGATGTAAGGGCGACTTACGGTGATCAGGGATCCCAGGTTTTTGATAAGTCCAAAAACAAACAAGTTTCCACCAGAGCAATTGCAATTATGTATCTAGAAAAGGTTAAAAAAGAGAAATAATTGCTAAACCTAGCCATAGAGCATCAGAACAGTGGTGACCTAGATCATGATTTCTAGACAGAGATCTAAATACATCAAGTATTAAATGGTGCCATGGATCAAGCCGCTCTGTTCTATGGAGGAAGCCCATTAAAACTATGTCTAAACTAGCAGTAATAATAGAGGAACTATGAACTCCGATGAACTCTGACGAACTATGGCGAGCTCGAACAGATCTAGGAGAAAGCGACTGACTTACCTGACGGCTACGGAAGACGGCGAAGGTGGCTCATCAGGTCCTGACGGAGCTGGAGAGGTGTTGCAGTCCTAGCAGAGGATGACCGGCGATGAGTAAACTGCAGCAACGGCACATCGAAGCTCGATCTCGAGGAAGAAGAAGAAGTGAAGAGGCGAGGTAAAAAATGAATATGAGGATCCTCTGTGGTAATTTATAAGGCAGAGAAATAAAGGCCAGCGCGAGAAATGAGGGGAGACAGTAAATTTTTTGGAGCTGGAGACGCCTCGATTTTCGGGATAAATGGCGCATTGATTTCTGGCGAGTGACGTCATCAGTAAATTACAGAATTTTCTGAGCGAGTGATGTTATCCACAGGAATACAAGGAAATTGCAAAGCCTGGAAACATTTTAAACCGGCGTTTTGTTACCCGGAGAAGACAATGGATGACAACGAAGATAAGTCGCCAAGATAACTGGTGGAGATTGACATGAATAAGTCCACATCAATCTGGGGCCTAATGTTGGGGATATAACCCCACGGTTTAACCCGCCCTACTGGGCCGGGTCAGCATAATTGGTGGCTTATGAATTGTACTCAAGATGTGTCATGCCGTCGAAGATGAGGCAGGCACGGGGGCTTGCCGAGTAAGCCGCCTGGCGGCCCTACTCATGAAGACGGTGACTCAAGGCCCAAGAGGCAGAAGATGCCAGGAGATTCCTTGCTTGAAAGGCAAGGTGAGTTAGAAACATAGTAGGTCACAAATCGTAGCACAACTCGGACTATTGTAGGGCCTAGGGTCTCGACCTATATATAAAGGCGAGCCCCTAGGGCCAAAAGACTTAAGTTACACACCCTCGAAAGCTAGGTTAGCAATTTCGCACCCTTGTAATCGAGCTCATCATCAATACAGACACAAAGCAGGACATAGGCTATTACCTCCATTGGAGGGGCCAAACCTGGATAGACTCGTCTCCCGTTCCCGTTTAACCCCTTTGAGTCGCCACCTAGCGGCGATGGCCTCGCACTTAAGTTCTCCCAAGAGAACATCTGCCGTGACAAACCACGACACTTGGTATATTTTTCTATCCCTAAAAAATATCCAGAATAATTCTATTAAATAGAGCATATTTCTGTGAGTTCAAAACATATTTTTGTTTCATCCAAAACTTACATCGCTTTTCTCTAAGATTTTTTGCATCTTCTATTTTAAAAAAAGAATAGGTTTGTGAGGGAGAGAGAAGACTTACCTGGGCCTCCTCCCTCCTCGTGGCCTAGCCGCACAGCAGAGCAGTGCTAGGCCAATGCCTAGCCTTGCCCACGTAGCCCAGCCTGCCTCCCCCGCACGCGTCGTCTCCCTCCTCCGTACGGCAGGCCATCCAGGGGAGACATGTCGGCACGCCCGATGATTTGACGGCCGGTGCTTGTCCGTAGCCCATATAAACTTGTCTCCGGTGCCCTAGGATCATCCCTCGCTCCATTTCCTCCCTCTCCCCGCCTTGCCGCTGCCAGGTAAGGTAGCCACGCACTCCGCCGTCGCCGCGCCAGCCATGCTCCGGCCAAGCTCGAGCTCGTGCTCGGGGTGACCTCCTCGCCTTGCCTCCAGTCCTCTAGTGCCGCGGGAAGGTGAAGGATCACTAGAAGTGTGTCTAGAGGGGGGTGAATAGACTACTAGCAGGAATTTAAAACCTAACCTATTCCCAAGTTAATTGGTTGGTACATTATAACAATTATAGCAAGTCTAACACACCCTACACATGCAAGTCAACAAGTATGGCAGCGGAAAGTAAATACATTGCACATGGAAGTAAAGAGTTGAGATAGGGAGATCAAACGCATGAGGGATACGAAGATTTTTCCCGTGGTTCCGATAGGTGGTGCAATCGTACGTCCACGTTTATGGAGTCTTCAACCCACGGAGGGTAACGGTCGCGAGAGTCCACGGAGGGCTCCACCCATAAGGGTCCACGAAGTAGCAACCTTGACTATTCCATAACGGCTTCCGTCCACGATGGACTAGCCTCACTATGGGTAGATCTTCCCGAAGTAGGCGATCTCCTTGCCCGTACAAACTTCTTGGTTCAACTCCACAACACGAAGTAGGAGGCTCCCAAGCGACACCTAACCAATCTAGGAGGCACCACCCTCCAAAAGGTAATAGGCTCGGCAATGTCGATGAACTCCTTGCTCTTGTGCTTCAAGATGATAGACTCCTCAACACACAATCACTCTCTCACAGATTTGGCTATGGTGGAAGAGATTGATTTGGTGGAAAGCAACTTGGAGAGGATAGAGATCAAGATTCATATGGATGGAGTGGAATAGCTTGATCTCAACACAAGAGTAGGTGGCTCTCTCTCTCAGAAAATAGGATGGGGCAAGTGTAAAACACGGTGGTACCGAAGTGACCAAAAGGCAATAACTTTTGAATCTTGGTGAGACCGATACATAACTCTCGGTGGTACCGATTAGATGACCAACGGTCAGATTGCACAACTCGGTGACACCGATTTTCACATCTCGGTGGTACCGATTCTTGACCATGGCTTACCTGAGAGTTGGTCCAGAAACTCGGTGGTACCGATTCACAATTCTCGGTGGTACCGATTCTTGTGAATGGCTATCTAGAGAGTTGGTCCAAAACTCGGTGAGACCGACTGGCAAAACTCGGTGGTACCGAAGACTGAAAATGGCTAAGCAGAAAGTTGGCAACTGAACTCGGTGGCACCGAAGTGGAATCGGTTGCACCGATGTGCTGGGTTTGGCAAGGGTCTGTGTGAGTTTGGGAATCGGTGGCAGCGAGTGGGAATTGTTGGTTGCACCGATTTTGGATATTTGGCTTTGGACAGACTTTTGTGGAAGAGCTTGTGGGTGTTTTTGGTGACTATCTCTTGTGCACGTGGAGCATCTTGTTCACCAACAGTACCTTACCCCCTTTTAATAGTATTGGCTTTCCTATGGACTCAAAGTGATCTCTCACAAAGTAAAATGTAGAGTCCTCTTGCTTGAAGCTTTGCCAATCCATTTCCTTGCATCTTGGGGTTTTTCCACATTCTCCACAATCCTTTTGCCAATCCTCTCTGTGGACTTTTATCTGAAATACACTAGGTAAAAGTATTAGTCCAAGAGACAGTGTATGGTGTCATGAATTATCAAAACAACCAAGGGAGCATGTTGTGCTTTCACAAGGGCGTCCCCATAGTACCTCTCCTTCCTCGACGACCAGGGGAGCGGCAAGGCCCAGATCGACGCCGTTCCGAGCCCTTCTTCCTCTGCCTCGCGAACCAGGAGCGTCGCCGCACTCCACCGTCCCTCGCGTTGTCTCCGACCCCTCTCCGACGTCATCTTCTTGTCCCTGGGATGCTAGGTGAGCAGCCGCCCCCATCCAGCCCTTTAGCTTCGGCGTTCGTGCCCCGTAGACGTTGCCATGTTCGTGCCAGTCTCACGCTCCTGTAGCTGCGACATAGCATGATTTTTTCGTTGCATATCATTGTGGTTGCGTGAGTAGTCGCCCGGTTCCCTCGCCCCCTAGTGCTCGCACGAGAGTACTACGCTCCGCACGCTGTGCCCCGCATCACCAGTGCCATCCTGCATTGCCTCAGCCTCGCATCACCATGGCTCGAGCCGAGCTTCTGCTCAAGCTCGAGATCCACTCTGCTCGTTGCGCTGCCGCGTCCTACCCCCGGGAATGGGACCCCCCTTGGATTCCGCACCCCCGTCGGTGATCTGCTTCTCCGGTGGACGCCGCCATTGATCGCCGGCGCCGTCACCTTTTCTTTGGCACAAGGGAGAAGCGGGCCAGCCTCGCTTGGGGGCTAGCTCAAAAGAGCCCGAGCCCCCTTCTGTATCGAAGAGAAGTGTCGTAGCACAGTGGTAGCGAGCCATGTGTTCCACCAGGGAGACACGGGTTCGATTCCCCCCGGGCGCACCTTCACCCAGCCCCCTTTTTGATTTAATTAGTGTGTATGACATGTGGGCCCCCCTAGTCAGCCTCCCATACGCTCACTTGGCACTAGGGCCCACCAGTCGGTGGCAGTGGCTAGCCAGCCCCTGTGTGCCCCTAGCTTAGGAGGTTTTGATGTTTTTTATCCATTTTCAGATATGCCAAATCTGGCATATCCTAGGTTATAAGTTAGATGGTATTTTGTGCAAGTATTTTGTGGCATGTTTTTCTACTGTAACATAGGCTTATGATATATGATTTTGGGGTAGAAAAATCCAATGAATCCAGCTGTAGCATTAGTTTTGTCGTTTGAACAATTTTGTGGGAAATATATTTTGTGCTAACATGTCATTTTGTTATTTTTGTGGGATTTAATCCTTGCACACTTTGGTAAACTTGTCAACATGAAAATTGTCCTTTGATATGTGTACTAGCCCCTGGTAATTTTGCTTGCCATGAAAAGCCATGATTAGGTGTGGATTTCTTGCTGTCAACATGCTATGATGATGTTGCTGTTTAGTAGGGTCAAATAATTATGTCTGGAATCTGTGTTATTTTTTTGCTATGTTTCCATGTTAATTGCCATGAATCTGTAGTTCCTTTGTGGTTGGTCCAATGGAATGAATTGTTGAGCATTTTATCCTCTGTTAGAATGTGCCAATAGTTTTCAAGTAGAGGTTTTGCATCCTAGTTAGTTTTCCAGTCAAACATGTCAAACTAATAAAACTGCTCTGCCTTACACCTTGATAATTTTCCAAGTCTGGAGAACTGCTTAGTTCAATATGCCATGTTGGGTGGATTCTAGCCATGAATCTGTACATATTTTGACGTCGCTGCAATAGAGTTATTTGAAGTGCATCTTGTTATCTATCATGGTGTTAAATTTGATGCCATGAAAGTCTCTGTAGCATGTAGATTTATTGCTGTCAATATGCCAACATGATAACTCAGATTGTGAAACACTGGTATTTTCACCAAGTCATTAACTGCTATTCCCATATGCCATCTTGTGAACTCATTTGCTGTTGATCCATGCTTTTATTCAAGTTGCTGCCATGAGATGAATTGTTGTGCATCACGTGGCCTACATCCCCATGTCTTGGTTGTGCATGATAGCTTGCTGTAGCTTGTAGTTTTGGGGTGTTCAATTTGTCATGTTGCAGTTTTTTGGCAGATTGTGTTGCATAACTGTTTTGCACTTTGTGTGAGTTCTACCCACTTGTTTGCCATGATCTTTAGGTCCATTCCTACTAGAATTTCATTTTCAATCCAGTGGCATACCTGGGATACCAAGAAATTTCCCATGGCCTCCCTCAATCTTTGTTTTGTCTTTGTTACCGTTAGTACCTTGTCGTGAGTGCTCCGAGAGTTCCGTAACTCCGTTTGCGATGTTCCTCATATGCATTTGCATCGTTTTCATGAGAAGCATTCATTTTTGCCATGTTCATGCATATCCCAATAACTATTTTGAGGTTCTGTACAGAATGTTAAAGAACTAAATAATTGCATGAGAAAGATGACTAGTATAGGATTGCCATGTTAAATACATCAAATTAGACATGCATCATCCTTGGTTACGCATCACCCCTTTCTTGTATGTTTATTTGGTGCTGCTTCTTCTATGGGAGACCCGAGTGATGAGAATGAGTACGAGGAACCCGTCGAGAACGTTTCTAAAGAGCAAGAGTACCATCCCACTGAAGACCCTCCTACAAGATGATCGTTACCTGGATCCCGATACTATTTTTGCTATGCTAGTTGTCTCGCTTCTACCGTTATGTCTCGTTTTCTACCACTTGAATGTCAAGCCTCCCACATTGCCATGAAAGCCTGTAACCCTTCCACTACCTAGCAAACCATTGAATGGCTAAGTTACTGCTTGCTCAGCCCCTTCTTATAGCGTTGCTAGTTGTAGGTGTAGGTTGTTTCCATGTGGCAGCATGGATATCCCGGGATATCACCTTATTTATGGCTATTTAATTTAACGCACATATATACTTGGTGAAGGTGGAAGGCTTGGCCTTTTTCTCGGTGATTTGTTTCCCTTTTGCCGCCCTAGTTTCCAATTATCGGTGTTATGTTCCATATTGAGCGCTCCTAACATGCTTGGGGTTGTTATTAGGACCCCATTGGTTATTCGTTTTGGGATAAACCTCGTCTGGCAAGACCCAACTTTGCTACTATATTTGCTTAACAATCTAATTAAAATGCATAAGTCTTTGCCACCCTGTGGATAATTAATAAACCCACGGGCCAGTGCTCCTCATGAGTGTTGGTCCAAATTGTCAACCATCGAGGGCCGCCAGGGGCAACTCTGTGATTGGCCTACCGGAAGTTTGGACAATCCGCCCTATCCTGAGAATGAGATACGCGACTCCTATCGGGATCGTCGACATGTCGGGGGGTCTTGCTGGACTTGTTTTCTCCTTCTCGAATGTCTTGTGCGCGGGATTCCGAGGATACCTTGGGCTATCTCGAGGTTGAGGTTTTCCATGCAGCTTGTGGTTAGTTTGTGATGGATGAGTTGGAGCACCCCTGTAGGGTTAAATCTTTCGGAAAGTCATGCCCGCGGTTATGTGGCAACTTGGAAATTATTTAACATCTGGTTATAGTAAACTTGAAGTAAACTCCAATAAAATACACCAACGTGTGTGTAACCTTGATCGTCTCTTTTCGAGGGTATCGGAAAGAGAACACGACGGGGTTATGTTTGACTCGTAAGTAGGTGTTCAGTATCACCTATTAATCATAACTAGTACTCGTCCGAAATGCGTAGTTTCTCACCTTACTCTTGTACTCGTAAGTTAGCCACTCGAATAAATGCTTAGTGTTGCTGCAAACCTCACCACTTAACCATACCTTACCCACCAGCTTACATAGGCTTGGTACCTGGGTTAATGAGATTGTTGAGTCCCCGTAGCTCACACATCACTAAAACAATACAGGTACAGGTACTGATGAGTTCGATCCAGTTGACGCTTCCCAGCTCCAGTGGGAGTTTGACGAGGAGCATGGGCGTATGTACGTGACTTACCCGGACGAGTAGGGAAGCTACTTGGTCGTCTTCCTAGGCTTAGGGAGATAGATATCATTTGGTTTTGTCGTTTGATTTCGTCTGTAGTCGGACCCTGCATTTCTTGATGATTGTATGGATGAGTGTATGGAATTTGTACTTTAGCTTGTGGCGAGTGTAAGCCAACTCATATACTCATCTCCTCTCCTACATGTATTGCAATGATGTCTATACTTCCGAAACGACGAGATGCGCTTCTATCCCCATCGAGGCCCTCGAGCCAAAATAGGGATAGGACCGCATCTTGGGCATTACAAGTTGGTAATCAGAGCCATACCGACCATAGGAGCCCCTTGCTTGATCGTACTTGGCCGAGTCTGTTAGAATCGGGGCTCCGGGGACCCAAGAGAGGTTCGAACTCAGGGGTGCACCGGCTCTCCAAGCTCGCTCTCTCACCTTAACTTACGGTGATGCTCCAAGGTGCTTGAGCTTGGGGGGAAGAACATCACACACAACGATTTAACCAGGTTCGGGCCACCTTGCGGTGTAAAACCCAACTCCTGCTTGTCTGGATTGCTTAGTGGGGGGAGAGTGGATACAATGGGTGTCCCCTTCTACGATTGTTGCCTCCCTCCTTTTGTACTAGCTTCGGTCCTTTTCCCAAAAATATCAGGCGGGAAGGGTTGCCACAAGCGCTAGTTTGACAGGGGACAAGACTGCGGTCCATCCTAACAAAAGTGGTCTCCGCCTGCCAAAGCCTCCCTCCATGACGCGCTGGTGGGCTCGAGGATGACCTCCGTCCTGGCAAGTCCCCAACTTTGGCCGTCTAACACTAAACAGGAAACCTTTGGGGCAGCTTAGCGAACCGGAAGCTGGCCCTGCTCCTTTAGCACCAAAGAGGAAAGGTCTTCCTACTGCGGCTCCGGACGACGTTGGGTAGGGTGTGTACTGCCCTTGGAACGGGTCAGGCTACCTGGCCCCGCCAAGCCGCCGTGGACCTGCGTCTCACGAGGGGCCCCCAGGGGGCGGTCTCGCATGGGCGCCTCCGGGGGGCTGACGGGGGTATCCTCCAGTAGGTCGCCTTAGGAGAAAGGGGCCTCATGAAGCCCTTCTTTGCGACGCTGCCAGGGCGGGTTACTCTAGGCCCAGGCCCTGCATCGTGACATGGGCCTCGGGCAGACAGGCATGTCCCAGTGGCCCGACGGTAGCCCCCGAGCCTGCAGGGCGCGTGTCCTCGCCAGCTGGAGAGGCGAAGCGGTGCGGGCACCAACTGCCTATGGGCCAGTCGCGACGCGTGGTGCATAACGGAGCGCACGGCGCCACCACCTCCATGTGATGCCTCGACAACCGCCCAGGCTAGCATAAAGATGGCCCACGACGCTGGGCCATCATTACCTTTCCTTGCCCAGCTTCTGTCTCGTTGTGTCTCCTTCCTCTGCCTGAGACTCCACCAGATCCAACCTCGAGCGAAGCGCTCTTCTCCCCATCTCATTCCCTGCCATATTGCTCGGATGGCCCTGGACTGGAAGAAGGCGAAGGCCAAGGCTCCGGCCGTGAGCCCCCAGGAGATCGGGGCAGCTCTGCTGTGCTCCTCCGTCGCCAAGGAAGGGGACCTCGACCCAGTGCGCCCGCTGATAGCGGGTGACCGGAATGAGTGGAAGGCAACCGTGATCTCCCCTGGTGCGGCAGCGCGAAGCAGTCTGGGGGCATCTGCCTATGCCTTCTTCCTCCACAACATTTGCGCCGGGATGGTCCCGCCGTTCTCCGAGTTCTTATACGCCATCCTTACCCATTATCACATACACACCCTGCACCTCCAGCCCAACTCAATTCTCGTCGTGTCCATCTTCGCTTTTTACTGCAAAGCCTTCGTGGGTGTGAGGCCCTT
This sequence comes from Elymus sibiricus, assembly GCA_039707655.1. Lineage (NCBI taxonomy): Eukaryota > Viridiplantae > Streptophyta > Magnoliopsida > Poales > Poaceae > Elymus > Elymus sibiricus. Next base: position 208,570,245 of record CM077665.1, on the reverse strand, counting down.
GGTGGAGCTCTTCCGCCATTTCTTTATCCTGCGGTTCACTGCCCGGGACCAGCTCTCGGCGTGTGTCTCATTTGTTGACGTCAAAGGCACCAGCACCCGCCTGAAGGGCAGGAAAAAGGTGGAGGGCTACCGGCAGCGCTGGGTTTACTTGGACGCCTCCAAGTCAACCCGCTTCTGAGGATCCCTACTGCCCTTCCCGTGCAACATTCTAGATGGAGCCATGCGTCGCTCTCCGGCCTAGGGACAGGACATGTCCTGGAGCGGATTGCTTCGCACGGGAACACCTAGCTGTCGGGGGCAATAATCTTCAAGGAGTTTCTAGGGCAGTGTATCTCACCGCTCCAGGCGCACAAACGGCCCATGTGGGAGTATGAGGGCATGCACGACCCGATGAGTCTGCACCCCACTGGTCTGTCGCGCACCGAGTTTGAAGGGGCCGTAACGGCCCTACTCGGCTCCATGCCCGGTGATCCTCCCGAGGCCGCAGGCCCATTGTACGACCAAGACGACCGAGCGGATCTGGTCACTCTCATGCCCGCCTTCGACGAGTGGGGACTCATGCTGAGCGGCAGCAAAGGGTCATGGGGGAGCTCCCCCGTCAAGGTGTCGTCCTCCATCGAAGACAGCGGCAGCGAAAATTCTGAGGCGACCGCCGAGGAAGAGGAGGAGGAAGATACCGAATGGGGGCTACCGCCAGGCCACCACCGGTCCCTGCGTGACCTCGAGGATGATGATGACGATGTCGACGTGATGCCTTAGGCGATGCTTCCTCGGCCTTCCCACCTGGCTGTGGTAGCGGGGGCCTGTGGCACTAGCTCCCAGGCGCTGAATGCCAGGTTCCCAGTTGGCAAGGCGGCCAACGCTCGTGAAGTCACCTCCCTTCTCCGAGGGTCCCCCAGGTCCTTGAGAAGAAGTTGGACCCGGCCGAACCCACCAGGGATCACGCCGAGCGTTCTTCTGGTGTCACCAGGGGGCGCCCAAGAGCGGCGGGGGCGCGCCTTCCGCCGCCGAGAAGAAGCGGAAGTGGACTGTCGAGGACGAGTAAGTGCTCGAGCTTGCACTTACACCTTGTGCCTGTGAAATGCTTGCTCATGCTAATTCTTCGTCCGCAGAGGCACCGGGGCGGCGGCGATGGGAAGAAAAAGAAGACCGACGTTGTGGCGAAGGTGACGTGCGCCCTGGGGGCAACGTCGACGCTAGGCCGCAACCTTGAAGGGCGCGGGGGAGCACTGCGCCAGACCGATGCCGTGCCTAGGTGTGCAGGGGGCGCGGCGATGCCCAGCCTCTCCTCCGCACAGCCGGGGGGACTGATCGCCGAGGCAGTGGGGAAACAGCCCCCGCCGCCTCCCATCGTAGCCGCAGCCCCCCAGCCTATGGAGCCGGAGCCGGCGCGGCGGCCATCCTCAAGCATCCCCGCTCTCCAGGGGCAATCCCAAACTGGGCTTGCTTCTGGGCCGACGGAGCTAACGCGGTGGCCCCGACTGGCAGGCCACGGGGGCCGGCCACTGAGGAAAGGTCAGAGCCCCCGATGCCCGAGGCGGGGAACACTGTGGCCTCTTCGATTGAGGCGGCGACAAGTGCTGAGGCACCGGCGCTCCGCTCGGGCAAGAAGCCCTGCTCGATGCTCGGATGCTTTGTTGGAGCCTCCCAGGATGCCGAAACGCGCCTCGCCGGGGAGCACCTGGAGCTCGCCACCCTGCTAAAGTGGCTCTCCACTGCCCTCACAAAGAGCAAGAAGGACGCCGCCGAAGCAAAGGCGGCCCACGAGGGCGCCCTTGCCGTGAAGGCGGAGGCCGCCAAGCACTGTGATGAAGCAAAGGCCAACCTGGAGACGCTCCAGGACGAGCGAGACGCGCGGGCGCAGCAGCTCGAGCTGAGGGAAGATGACCTCGGGACCCGCGAAGTGCAGCTCGCCAGCCGTGACACCGAGCAAGCCATGGAACGCGAGCGCCTGGAGGCGCTGCAGCACGACGTGACTGAAGCCCAGGAAGCCCACGCGAAGCGCGTCTCTGAGGCGAACACCACGCTGGACGCCAGGGAGAAGAAGGTCCAGGCCGATACCGACGTGAAGGCAGCGGCGGACAGTTCTGCCTTTTCTTCTCTTGAGCTCCGGGCTCGCAAGGCCTTCCAATCCTTGTGCAGGGGGGCTTCGATGCTCCTCTCGTCACCCCTGATGCCGGCTATATCGAGCTTTCTGCTAGGCTCGTGGGGGAGCTTGAGGACACGACCCGAAAGGTGGACAGTTTCCTGGAGGACGAATGTCGGGACATGTTCTTCGTGGCGATGACTCGAGTCTCTGGCCACCTCCTTCTTCGTGACCCAAACTTCAACTTCGACGAGGTGATAGGCCCCATCCCTGAAGAATCTCGCGACCGCCTAGAGGCAGCCGTGGAGGGCCCTGGGAGCGCGCTCCTTGAGAAGTTCACATGCAACGACTGCGATGACGGCGGTGCTGATACTCCTTTCATCGCCCTGCAAAACTGAATCTGCGTTGCGGCAGTGTGAGACGATGGTTTTAATGTACTGAACATCATAAGCTTGTGATGACTACCAGCTATCTGCGGGCTTCCTTTCATGCCTGGTTTTCCTCAAGCTTGCATTTGTGCTCTGGGTCGGCAGGGCCCAGTCTCGCGCATTTCTCAGCCGTCGCTGGATTGTCAGGTCGCGATGCCTAGGCAAGGCCAGGAGGTTAGGGGCTTCGTGAACTTGTGAAGGCTCCTAAGGTGCGATGCTCAAGAGCCCCCCTTTGATGTACGAGCGGCCTTCGAGAGGAAACCCGCGCTAGCTAGTTTGTGCTTGGGCATTGCGTGAGGAAACTACGCACCAAGGTCCTTACTGGGGTGACATGCACGGGGGTAAGCCCGCGGGCCAGAGCCCGGTCCCTTGGGTTTTTCACCGCTGCTGGGCCTAACCCGAGCACATGCACCATGCCCAGCCACCGCTCACGCGAGGCCCAAGGGGAAACTAGTTAGCGATCATGGCGGGGCGGGTGACGCCCTCGATCGACCACCCCGTGTGGAGCATGGGGCTTCCACTGGGTGTGGGCATAGTCGTTGTTTGACAGTCATTCCGCCAGCACGGGGCATGGGGCTTCCACTTGAGCATGGGCATAGTAACGGGTCGACAGTCATTCCGCCAGCGCGGAGCATGGGGCTTCCACTTGGGCGTGGGCGGGAGTGCTCCTGAGGCTAAGGGGCGGCACTCCAGGAGGCTTCGGGGCGTGTGCAACCCCAACCTCATTCTTATGTGAGAGGGTCACGGGCGGTGATAAGGAGGGGTCGGATATTCCAGGCACTGGGCTCTAGAATTCCTTCCTCCATCTTCAGGTGTTTTGCGCCTAGTCCATTCAGGGTGGCTGCGCCCTTATGCAATCCTGAGATACGGGGGTGATGCGTGTCGGACGGTCGTCCTGAGGCCACCATATGAAGGGGTTGGACACCGAGGACCTATATAGATGACGTGCGCGGGCCTGGCCAGCCAGACAGAGCTCGGTCACTCGGGTTTAGCGACGCTGCAAGGACGGACCCGAGCAGAGACGCCGTGTCAAGTTCACTCATACGATGACCAAGGGAGGAAACGCCCGAAGCGTAGCACGCGAGGTGGCAAAACACCTCACTGGCAGTTATGCAATATCAGGCCGTGCCTTCGCTCGTCTTCCTACGGTGGTTCCATGGAAAGGGAAAACCACCAAGGACCCCGTGAGGTGACGTGCACGGGAGCAAGCCCGCAAGACAGAGCTCGATCGTTTGGATTTATCAACGCTGCTGGTACGAACCCGAGCATAGACGTTGTGTCCTGTCCCGATGATGAGACATCCGGAGGGAAGAGTCGCGAGGTTGCAGCTAATGCAGGTGGTGGCGAAGCACCGGGCGCAAGACTTAAGCAAGTGTCTTGAATTCATTAAAGGATAATCAAATTCGCTACACGACCAAAAGGTGCAGAGGCCACAAGGGGGGAACCCTTGCCCGCTTGAGGATAATGCAGTCTGGAGGGCGCCCTCAATTTTAAACAACCAAAAAGTCACCTGGCGATTATGTTGCTGCAGGAGCGGCCAACTGCATGGCGGAGCATGCCGTGGGAGTCCACCCCTTAGGAACCAGGTGGTTCCCGAGGCCTTGGGGACCAGTGAGGATTCGACGCCTCGCGAGGCGCCATCGCGAGCTGCATGAGTCTTTGCTAGGTGGCACCAGCGTTCCTCAGGCCTAAGGGCATGCGGGTGTGGCCGTCAGTGCCGCCCCTGCCTCGCCCGGCCTGGGGCAGCAGGAAGTGGCCCCGCGAACTGGCGTCGTTGAGCCCCGCGATGTCCACACACATGCGTACCTTGATGTCATCCCTGGGAGCTATCGTCGGCTTGTAACGCCACGCTGAGCAAGGCACGCCGCACATGTCTCGAGCTTCCCGTAGCCTACCAATTTCCCGGGCAATGAATTCCTGCACCCCCGGCGCGTGGCGCTACTTTCTTCGCTCGCGGGGGCGCACGTCGAAGAATGCCTCCAAGTGGTACCCGAGCACCTCCCTCGTCACACGGGTCAGGTCAGAGGCATTCCAGATGGAAGCCCCCGAGCCTGGCCTGCAGGAGGTGTCGGGCGCGTCTTCCTATGCTGGAGGGAGGCGGGTGCCAGCGACGGGCACAGGGTTCGCGACGCCGCTGCCGGGCGCCACACTCCTTGGCTAGGGTTGGCCTTGGGCGGGCAGTAGCTGCTTCTTCTTTGGGGGGCGCAGCCTCACGAGGCTTGGTATTTCCCTCGTTGTCAGAATACTCAATCGCAGCCGCTTTGTAGGCGCGCTCGAGGGAGCAGACCGCATCCTTCGCGTCGCAGGCGATGGTGATGACGGCACTGTAGCTAGGCATCTTGAGGACGTTGTAGCTATGATGAGTCACCGCCATGAACTTGGCCAGCGCCGGGTAACCCAGGATCGCATTGTACGGGAGGCCAATGTGCGCCACGTCGAAGTCGATGAGCTCGGTGTGATAGTTTTCATGCGAGCCGAAGGTGACCGGGAGGTGGACCTGCCCCAGGGGGGCGATGGAGCCTTCCGTCACCCCTGAGAACGGCCTCGTCGACGTCTGCTGGTCGTAAGGCACCTGAAGCATCTCGAAGGTTTCCATGGAAAGCACGTTGAGGCTTGCGCCCCCGTCGATGAGGATCTTGGTGACCATGACGTTGCTGATGGTGGGAGTGCACAGCATCGGGAGCGCGCCCGCGGCTGCTGTGGACTTGACGCCGTCCCTAGCGTCGAAGGAGATGGCGTATTGCGACCACTTGAGGGGCCGGATGGCCTCTGGCTTCGGGAGGGCCGCGTTCACCTTGAAGAGAATGGCTTGAACAGACTGTTGGACGCTGGGGCGTGGGCTCCACCGAGGATGCAGGCTATCACGCGAGGCTCCTGATAGCTCCTAGCCCCCTCGTCCCGCTGGGCGTTGTCTTTCCTTCTAGGCAGTGGAGGCAGCGGCGGGACAGCCGCGTTGTCCCGAGGGCGCGCCTCGCGAGGCTATTCGCGCCAGGCATCCTCGGAGGCTGACCATGCCAGTTGTCCTCACAAGGCTGCTCGCGCCAACCTTGGCGAGGGTTGCCGTCGCGGCCGTCCCACTTGCCTACGCAGCTTGTGCTGCGATCGTTGCGTTCTGGACTTCGCCCCATGCGCTTATTGCTGAGGGTCTTGAGCTCCTGGCAGTTTTCGGTGTTATGCGTGTGCACATCGTGGTAGATGCAGAACGGACGACGGTCCTTCTCGGGTGCATCGCGGTCGCGGCCGCGCTTCTGCTCGGGCTCCGCCGCTAGAATGGCTGGGCCCTTGCGTTTGACCTCGTTGGCTTTCGCCTTGCCGTCGTCCGGCGCAGCGTCGGGGTCATCATGGATAAAGAGGCAACCTTCCTCGGCCTTGGCACATTTGTCAGCGATGTTGAAGAGCTCCAGAGCCGATCTGAGTCCGTCGTTGATGGCAAGCTTTTCGCACATCCGGACGTCCTTGACGCCACTGGTGAACGCCATGATATGGCTTCGTCCGAGGCACGTGGGATCTTGTTGTGCACCTGGCTGAAGCGTTGGATCTACTTGCACAAGGTCTCTCCCAGGCGCTGCTTCACGCGCCGCAGGTCATTGACGGGGAGCGGACGGTCATACGTGCCCTTGAAGTTGGCGACAAACAGCTCGCAAAGCTTGCTCCAAGAAGAGATCGACTCCTCGGGCAGGTTCATGAGCCAGGAGTGCGCACCATCCTTGAGGGCCATGGGGAACCAGTTTCCCATGACCTTGTCGTCGCCGTTCGCCGCCTCGATGCTCAGCGCGTAGAGCTGGAGGAACTCGGTGGGGTCGGGGACTCCATCGTAGCGCGGGGGTAGCTGATACATCTACAACGTATCTATAATTTTTTATTGTTCCATGCTGATATATTATCATTCTAGGATACTTTTTGGGTCATTATTTACCAATTTATAATAGTTTTGAGCACTAACCTATTGACCCAGCGCCTAGTGCCAGTTGCTGTTTTCTGCGTGTTTTTGCCTTTGCAGGTTTACTGTACCAAACGAAGTCCAATTGCCGATTTTTTTTGGACCATTGAAGACCTAGAAGCTTCGGAAGGAAGCCGGGAGCCGCACGAGGGCCCCACCACACATCATGGCACGCCCAGATATGTGGTGGCCCCCTCGGGCACCTCCCGATGTCCCTCTTCGGCCTATAAATTCTCTAATATTCTGAAAACCCTGGAGGTAGTCCCAAATCCCTTTTTCCGCCGCCATAAGTCTCTGTTCCGTCGCGAGGCCATCTAGAGCTCTGTTCTGGCACCCTGTCGGAGGGGGGATCGTCCACGGAGGGCCTCTTCATCAACCTTGCTTCCCTCATGATGATGTGTGAGTAGTTCACCACAGACCTATGGGTCCATAGCTAGTACCTAGATGGCAATCTCTCTCTCTCTCTCTTATGATCTTCAATACAATGGTCATCACATTTTCACTTTTATCTATCCGATGTAATCCTATTGTGCCGTGTGTTTGTTGGGATCTGATGAATTGTGGGTTTATGTTCAGATTATTCATGAAAAGTATTTGAGATGCCTCTGAAATATATTGTCTCTTATGTGCATGATCATTATAGCGTCGTAATGCTCTCTGATCTATTGATATGCTTTGGCCAAGTAGATTGATATTTCATCGGTGGGAGTGGTGCGTTGTGGTAGGTTCAACCTGGCGAATTTCTATATCCTGGTGACATAGTAGGGGACAAGATGTGTCTTTGCGTTGTTGCTACTAAGGATAAAACAATGGGGTTCATTCATATTGTTTGATTTTACTTTGTCTACATCATGTCATAGTTCTCCAAGCATTATTCGGTTTTACTTAATACTCTAGATGCATGCTGGATAGCGGTCGATGAGTGGAGTAATAGTAATTGGTGCAGACAGGAGTCAGCCTATTTGCTTATGGACGTGATGCCTATATATACATGATAATTGCCGTGAACATCGCATAACTATCCGCTTTTCTATCAATTGCCCAACATTAATTTGTTTACCCGCCGTATGCTGCCTACATGAGAGATGTTGCTACGGAACACTATGGCCCCCAGGTCTATTCATTTATATATTCGCAAACGCTATATTTACATTTCTACCTTTATTTACTTTTTATTTATTTTACAATTTATATTTATCAACAATTATCTACACAACTCATTTGCTTTCAAATAACGAGATCATGGGGATTGACAACCCTCTTGCCCGCGTTGGGTGCAAGTTGTTTGTTCATTTGTGTGAAGCCGTTGAAGACGGTTGAGGATTGATATTCCTATTGGTTCGATAAACCTTAGTTTCAAAACTGAGGGAAATACTTATCCGCTTTGTGCTGTAATTAACCGTTCCTCTTCACGGAAAACCCAACACAGATCACAAGTATCAGGAAGGATTTCTGGCGTCGTTGCCGGGGAATGTCATCATCAACTACCAAGTAACTTAACACAAATTTTCATTCACTTGTTCTTCTTTTTATTTGCTGTTTTATTTAGCTTGTCACATAAATATCAAAAATACAAAAAGATTTACCTTTGCTTGTTACTAGTTTACTCTTTCGTTTGCTTGAAGTAGCTATCATGTCTGATTTTGAGATTAGTGGTGTTTCCGCCGCTAGTGCGGAAGCCCTTGAGATCCCAACTTCACCTTGCACTAATAATGCTAAAAGAAAATTTGATGAAGTTGCTAAGGAAAAACTTGATAATCTTGCGGATGATGATCCTTCTAAAAGTGAACCCACTATGCAAACAAACAAACTGTGTATAGGTAGTGTGAATATTATAGGAAAGATTGTGATTCAAGATTTTTTTCACTTGTGCGGGATCATTACCATTGATGGGAGGTTACATTGTTACTAGAACTATAAGTTATGCGGATCCCATATCTATGCTTATTGTACAACAAGAAAGACAATTTGTCCACGTGCACCCCTTCCTACAATGGTAGTTTTTAGAGTTCTCCAATATTCAGGAAGCTCCTACTAAGCATCTAGCTACTATATTTCTTGTTAAAGAATTTGGAAATATCATACAAGAGGCTAGAGATATATTTTCTTATTATAGGATTAATTGTGAATTCCTACCAATAGAAGGAATTCTCTATGAAATGGAAGGGGTGTGAAAACTGAGATCAACAGACTATGTTGCTTATGATGAAAACCTTAGAAAGAAGGTTCCACCTAATGTCCTAGTTGATAAAATCTCTGAACATAATGATCAATTTTCTATACCAAAACTTGCAATGGGTTATGAGCTTCAGAGAGAATTGATAAAATACCTTCATCGAAATCTATACAATGAGGAAATAGTTATCACCTATGAGAAACCTAAAGAAGAGCCTCCTATTCCTCCTGAAATAGATCTCTCAGATCCTTGTGTTGTGAAGTTTAGTCCCTTACAATATTTTTGCTTACCAATTAGAAAGATTGCTGCTGAAAGAAGGGAATATGATTATAGCATGACGGATCATTTCTGTGGATACGATAATACTTGAAACTATGCATTATGCCTAGCTAGGGGCATAAAACAATAGCGCTTGTTGGGAGGCAACCCAATAGGTATCTTTAAATTTTTGCTTAGAAATTTCTGTTTAATTTTAATAAAATGATTATTTCCTCTGTAAATATTATGTTTTTGTGTTTAAATTAGTGTTCGTTCCAAGTAAAGCCTTTGGGATGACTCACAAGATGAGTAGAATCGATGCTGAAACAAAACAGAAACTTTTGACTCCAGTACAAGAATTTTCAGTTTTTGCTCGAGCGTGATAGTGATCTGAAATTTTTACACAGTGTTTCTATACAAATTTTCGAGGCTGTCCTAACTTTTCAGAATATTCAGATTTACATAAGTATAGGGTCTCTATAGATTGCTACAGACTGTTCTGTTTTAGACAGATTCTGTTTTCGCTTGCATAATTGCTTATTTTGATTAAACTATGGATTGTATCGGGGGTATAAGCCATGGAGAAGATAGAATAAAGTACCTATTATGCATTTATGAAATTTGAATAAATTTACAACAGTACTTAAAGTATGCAATATGTTTCTTATACTAACGGATCTCACGAGGTTTTTTTGAGTTTTGTGTGATTGAAGTTTTCAAGTTTTGGGTGTTATCTTCATGGACAAAGGAATAAGGAGTAGCAAGAGCCTAAGCTTGGGGATGCCCAAGGCACCCCAAGGTAATATTTTAAAGGATACTCAAGCATCTAAGCTTGGGGATGCCCCGGAAGGCATCCCCTCTTTCGTCTCAAATCCATCGGTATGTCACTTGAAGCTATATTTTTATTCGTCACATGATATGAGTTTTGCTTGGAGCGTCGTTTGCTTTTGTTTGCTTTTACTTTCAGTTTGCCACAATCATTTTTTGCTGGACACACCTATTTAAGAGAGACACACCTTCATCATAATTTGTTAGAATACTCTATGTGCTTCACTTATATCTTTTGAGCTTAGCAGTTGCTCTAGTACTTCACTTATATCTTTTTGAGCACGGTGGCGTGTAGATTTTAAAGAAATGATTTCACTCTCGTTCTTCACTTATATTTGTTTGAGAGTTAATAAATAGTGACGGTAATTTGCATGGGTCATACAGACTAGTCCAAAAATATTAGGTATTCAAAGAGTGATAATCAAAACCAACATGTAGCACATATAAAGAAATTGTGGGTTAATGATATTGATGTAGTAAAATGAAATAGGTGTGAGTCCATAATTGTTAAACCGTAGAAGTATAGATATTAAGAGGGGTTGACCTTTTTGTTCATCTAAAAATTAAAGAGGCATGGTGATGATGTGTTAGCATTTATATTCCTCGTTGAAATCCTAGTGTTGTTTCGGGTCGGAAGTGCGCGATGCTTAACTCCTACCAACCTCTTCCCACGGGGCATGCGATTAGTACTTTGATCTATGATAAACTAATAAAACTTTGCAATAAGTATGTGAGTTCTTTATGACTAATATAAAACCATGGATATACGCAATCTCACCTTTTCATAATTTGCTAGCCTCTTCGGTACCGTGCATAGCCCGTTCTCACCTCGAGGATCGGTGCAACTCTCGCCGGTGCATCCAAACCCCGTGACATGATACACTCTGTTGCACATAAGCCTTATTATATCTTCCTGAAAACAGCCACCATACCTACCTATCATGGCATTTCCATAGCCATTCCGAGATATATTGTTAGGCAAATCCCATTGTCACTTCACATGACTAGTTTGTTCATCGTCATATTGCTTTGCATGATCATATAGAGCTGCCATAGTATTTGTGGCAAAGCCACCTTCATAATGTTTTTGATACATGTCACGCTAGATCATTGCACATCCTGGTACACTGCTAGAGGCATTCATATAGAGTCATATCTTCATATCAGTTCACCATGTTGACTTGTAAGTAAATAAAAGTGTGATGGTCATCATTATTAGAGCATTGTCCCAGTGTTGAAAGAATGATGGAGACGATGATTCTCCCATAAGTCGAGATGAGACTCCGGACGACAATAAAGATGGGGGAGGCCAAATGAGCCCACCATCCATTCAAAAAAAATGAGAGAAAATGAAAGAAGGGACTTTGCTGCTATCCTTTACCACACTTGTGCCTCAAAGTGGCACCATGTTCCCCATGTAGAGAGTCTCATGACATATCACTTTCATATGCTGGTAGGAATTACCTATTCATTATTTCAAACTTGGCTTGTATATCCTATGACGGGCTTCCTCAAATGCCCGTGGTCTTCATGAGCAAGCAAGTTGGATGCACACCCTACTTAGCTTCATTTGAGCTTTCATACACTTATAGCTCTAGTGCATCATTTGCATGGCAATCCCTACTCCTTGTGTAGGATAGAAAGTATGTCTAGAGGGGGGTGATTAGACTAATTTACCAAATGAAAGTACTAGCTTTTCCCAATTTTAAGTGTTGGCAGATTTTAACAATGATAACAAGTCAAGTACACCCTACACATGCATGTCTAAGAGTATAGCAGCGGAAAGTAACAACAAGCATGTATAGTAGAGGATAGGAAGGAAGATCAAACGCAATTTGAAGACACGAAGATTTTTCCCGTTGTTCCGATAGGTGGTGCTATCGTACGTCCATGTTTATGGAGTCTTCAACCCACGGAGGGTAACGGTCGCGAGAGTCCACGGAGGGCTCCACCCATAAGGGTCCACGAAGTAGCAACCTTGACTATTCCATAACGGCTTCTGTCCACGAAGGACTAGCCTCACTATGGCTAGATCTTCACGAAGTAGGCGATCTCCTTGCCCATACAAACTTCTTGGTTCAACTCCACAACACGAAGTAGGAGGCTCCCAAGCGACACCTAACCAATCTAGGAGGCACCACCCTCCAAAAGGTAATAGGCTCGGTAATGTCAATGAACTCCTTGCTCTTGTGCTTCAAGATGATAGACTCCTCAACACACAATCACTCTCTCACAGATTTGGCTATGGTGGAAGAGATTGATTTGGTGGAAAGCAACTTGGGGAGGCTAGAGATCAAGATTCATATGGTAGGAATGGAATGGCTTGATCTCAACACATGAGTAGGTGGCTCTCTCTCAAAAAATTGGATGGGGCAAGTATGGAATATTTCTGAGTGCTTCTCTTTCGAGTGGGTGGTGGTGAAGGGGTATATATAGGCATCCCCAAAAATCCAACCGTTACACCTAAAGTGACCAACTCGGTGACACTGAATTATAAAACTCGGTGGTAACGAAGTGAGCAAAAGGCAGTAACTTTTGAATCTCGGTGAGACCGATACATAACTCTCAGTGGTACCGATTAGGTGACCAACGGTCAGATTGCACAACTCGGTGAGACCGATTCTCACATATCGGTGGTACCAATTCTTGACAACTGCAAACCAGAGAGTTGGTCCAAAAACTCGGTGAGACCGATTCACAAAACTCGGTGGTACGGATTCTTGTGAATAGCTAACCTGGAAGTTGGTCCAAATCTCGGTGAGACCGATTCACGAATCTCGATGGTACCGATGTTTGAAAAAAGCTAACCAGAAAGTTGGCAACCTGAACTCGGTGGCACCGATGCAGAATCGGTTGCACCGAATGGCTAGGGTTTGGCATGGGTCTGTCTGAGTTTGGGAATCGGTGGGACCGAGTGGGAATTGTTGGTAGCACCGATTTTCATGAATGGCTTGGACAGACTTTTGTGGAAGAGCTTGTGGATGTTTTTGGTGACTATCACTTGTGCACGTGTAGCATCTTGTTCACCAACAGTACCTTACCCCCTTTTAATAGTATTGGCTTTCCTATGGACTCAAAGTGATTTCTCACAAAGTAAAATGTAGAGTCCTCTTGCTTGAAGCTTTGCCAATCCATTTCCTTGCATCTAGGGGTTTCTCCACAATCCTTTTGCCAACCCATCATTGAACTTTTCCTGAAATATACTTAGTGGAAACATTAGTTCAATGACATATATGTTGTTATTAATTACCAAAACCACCAAGGGAGCAAATGTGCTTTCAATCTCCCCCTTTTTGGTAATTGATGACAACATATAGATCAAACCTTCGACATATGATATAATCAATGAATATAATCGTCGCTTTGAGAAGTATGTGATAAGCAAGAGCGCCCCCTAAATTTGTCCATTATTTTGAACTTGCATTTGAATACAAATGCACAATCGATTATGTACATGGGGCACTCTTTCATGTCACATACAACTTGGTGGTGTGCGAGAATAATAAGAATGAATATCATAGCACAACACAATCAAGCAAAGGTGAATGATCATCTCATAAGCATCACAAGGATAGGAAATAGTAGCAATACACATCAAGTGTATGATCAAACACCAACAAAGTTTAACACAACCAAACCAAAAGATATCAAATGTTTTTAAAAGCGATAAAAACCAACGCTCGCTCTCTCGAAGCCTAAATATCTATATACATCTTCTCCCCCTTTGGCAACAAGTTACCAAACAGTTCAAAGGTATATAACTAAGCGCTCTTCTGGGTCTAATCTCCTCCGGTGGCTGATGAAGGAGTCGAGAGAACGGCATCAGCGAAGACTTCTGCAGACATCATGGACAGAGTCGGTGTAGCAACTGGAGGAACTGGAGGAGCTGATGGAGCTGAAGAAGCTGTAGCAGGTGCTGATGAAGAAGGTCGCAACTCTCGAGCTGGCACTGTAGTTGATCTAGATTGAGTAGTGAACTGAGTGCATGGCCTGAGAGGTGCACGATCCTCATCATCATCATCATCTATAGAATGAGGGCTAGGAACTGCGTCAACTTCCTTCTTGAGCTCAGTCACAGTCACTGTGAGCTCATCCACCTTGTTATTGAGAGTGTGAAATTTGTTGTCAACAATCCTCGAGAGGCTCACCTGCTTCTTCAATATCTCACCGATGTCCTTCTGCATGCTGAGCACAGAGCTAAATAAGAGATCCATCTGCTCACTCCTAGACCTTGGCACCTGAGAACTAGAGTCTCTGGCAGCCTCTGCATGTGCCTGTGCTGTAGCTGAAGTGGGATGATCTGGGTCCATCACCACAACGTTGTCTTCTAGATCTGGCAATAGTGGCAAATGTGGTCTGTCAAGAGCAAAGATATGCTTCTCCAGCTTGGAGTTGATAAGCATCTTGATATAGGATGCATAGCAGCATGAACGCTTCTGATCAGTAGCAACCCTCTTCACAGTCTCCACTATCAGATCCATCACCCTGAATCTCGTATGTTGATCTAGATGGAGCAACATGTTAATGGAGTATCCTCTGATCATCTTCTCATCTCCAGACTTAGGCATCAAGGTATGCCTCAATATGGTGTTGATAGTCCGTAGACCAACCTGGAGGAAGTAAATGGATCCTAGCTTGTGAGACTTCACATGTGCAGCAGGAATATCATTGTACATGTTCTTCATGGCATTGTGGCTTGCCTTGGGCTCATTGTAGACATTGATGTCACCATCTTCCTCCTCTGGGACTCCTAAGATGGTAGCCCACTCCTCAACAGTTGATTAAAATCTTGCTCCTTCAGTCATCCATACAATTCTACCATCTCCATAGAAATGAGCAGCAGAGTAGAATTGCATGATCATTTCATCATTCCAAGCACTGAACTCCTTACCGACAAACTTATCCAGACCAATGCAGTGAAACTTGTCTTGCACACTTGGGAAGTAATCCTCATTCTCCTTGATGTACTTCCAATCCACAAACCTCATATCACTCACAGCGGGGCTCTTATCAAGCAAAATAGTTTCATAGAAATCTTGTTGCTCCTTTGTGTAGAACCTGTAGTCCACAGCTGTCTTCCTCCTATGTGAATATGGATGAACATCTGTCCATTCTCTCAAACCAGAGCCCTTCCTCTTCTTCATGTCCTCAGCAAGCAAGTGGCTGGCATTGTGCTCTGGAAGGTGTGGTCTTAGCTTCATCAAAGAAGACATAGCATCATCCTCAGCTTCCTTAAAGGTAGAAGTCTTGTTCTTGGAAGAAGATGGTATCTCTCTGGAGAACCTCTTGGGTTTAGCTGCAGCAACCTTCTTGGGGGCAGTCTTGGTGCCCTTGGATGAGGTAGCCTTAGGCATAGCATCAGCCATGAGCTTCTTCTTCATCTTAGGAGGGGCCTTGGCAACTAGCTCTTCCTCCTCCTCCTTAGCAGCAGCCTCTGCTTGGTCCTCATACATTGAGGTAGGCCTGCCCATGACATGAATGATCCTATTCCTGGACCTCTTCTTCTCTCATGCCTTCTTAGGAATGGACTTCTTGGAGGGCTCAACAGTCATTGTAGCCCTAGAGCTCTCTGGTGCTCTTGTTGTCCCTGAGCTAGCATGCTCTTTCCTAATTGCCTTCTTCTTCTTGGATGAAGGGGCAGCAGCAGTGGTGTTCTTTGCAGCATCATCCTTCTGGGACAGCTACTCAGGTATGAAATCTTCATCCTCCTCATCTGAGTTGAGCTTCCTTCTTGCCCTAGTTGCAGCCTTGGGCAGATCAGGTGAGCTAGGAACATCATCGTAGCTCCCCTTAGGACTAGTGCTTGAGCTCATGTCAACACTTTGCTCTCTGAGATCATTCTGGCTGTCTTCAGCATCTAACATCTCTGACCCTGTGAAATAGAGTATATAAGAGTGGAAGGGTTGAGTCATCACAAAATGCAGATATTTTTCAAAGGTTTGAACAAAGAAATTCTTAGATATACCTTTCAGCAAAAAGGGATTTTGTTGTCATCGAGTCAAACATTTCGGTACCACTGAGACACACAGAACTCTTTACAGAAACATGGCAGCGATTTCGGTCGCACCGAAAATTGCCACTCGGTTTCACCGAGACTGTCCTCAGCGGCCCAAAACAAAATCGGTAGAGCCAATTTTTCTGACTCGGTATCACCGAGATTCGAATTTGCGGACGACTAGACCTAAAAAAAATTCATTCGCTCAGCTAATGAGATTTCTAAAGGATTGGGAGGATTGCAATCAGTGGATAATCGATAAAAGTTACTCTAATGTGCGTGAATCGGAAGGAGAGCACAAACAGGGTCGGATCCATACCCTAACTCGGTGAAGGATCCGCTAAGGCAACGACGGCAGTGAAGATTCCGTCGGCGGCGGCGATTCCCAACGGCGGAGGCACACAGGGAGGCAAGGGCAACAACCAGGGGGTCCGGAGCGGCAGCTTAGGGTTGGAGGAAAACGGACTTTTGCGGTTGAATTTCAAAAGTCGGGTCCGCCAGGTAATATACCCTTTGCTGTCAGTGACACCGGTTCGAAATTATCGGTGCCACCGACTTTCTCAACTGTCAGTTGACAGGGAACTCGATGTAACCGAGAATAAGGAATCGGTGTTACCGAGATTGAAAACCAGATCAACCCTAGGCATTCGGTGAGACCGAAATTTTGGTGTTGGTTCCACTGAGATGCACTTGGGAGGTTTTAATGGTCAGTCCTTTGTCGATACGGAACTCCGAGTGCTCCTCACACAGAGGGATCGAAAAGTACTTGTTCAAATTTTGTGATGCAGCAAGAATGGAATATGAGACGAGAAAGCATAGATAGCTAGATAGTGGTCCTAGGCATTCTTGTCCTTCCAATTGGCAAAAGAAGAATCAAAAACCAAATAGCAACAGTTGGATGTCCTCGAATGAATAAATAAATGCAGACCAACATGCTCACACAATAAGATGTCAAATGAAATCATGGCAAACATGCACATACATACTAGCATCTATCAAGCATTTTGGCGATGACGGAGTCATCTATATATGAGTATATTGACTTAGGATCCAATTAAGAATACTTGATCATAGGTCATACTCATCGTTTAAGCACAAGCGGGGTTACCACTTTTACATAAAGCATTTAATGTTGTCACATACTATGAGATGCTTTGACTCAAGTCTTAGAGTAAAGCTCCCCCTTGATGTGACATCCCCCCATAGGAGGGATAAACTAACCTTGGGTTTTGTCGATGAAGACTTCATGTGGGTGATGTAGTGGTGGATGCTCAAGGTTGATCAAGATCACCAAGAGTTGGGAGCATCCTTGTTGTTTCCTTACTCTTCTCACCTACATGGGTTAGTCCCAACACACAAGAGACAAATAGAAGGATATCTATGGACATGTAGTGCAAAGCATACATGATGATGTCCATGGATTTGTTGATTACCTTGTCCCTTGCTTACCTTTGAGGGAATGTGTGACTCCTTGAACTATTGCATGATGTTGACGTTGATTGCAACTAGTTCTTGCCAATAATGAATGTGAGTGAATTTCATTGGCGGAGTCACCCCTCAAGAACATCTCTAGTTCTTCTTCTTGGGGACCCACATCAACTTGATGGGGATCCTTGGTGTTGAAGTGGCACTTGTAGAAGTTGAGCTTGAAGTAGCCTTGGGAACCCACTCCACCAAAGCTTGGGATTCATCTTCATATGAGTCAATGTCCTCTTGAAGCTTCTTCTTGCCCTTGAGCTTGTGGTCTTGTGGTGGAAGGTCATCTTGGGTGCTTTTTCCTTTGGTAAGAGTGTGTTCATACTTCTCCCTTTGAGGAACAAACTTGGGTTTGGGGTATTTACCTTCTTCCCATTCAACTCCATTAGCGTTGAAGTAGCCAATGCCATGGTTCTTCCGGTATCCTCCGTGCTTGCGTACAATCTCCTCAAATTGCTTACATCTGGCAAGACTCTTGTAGATACCTTTCTCTATAATTCCTTTCAATAAATTGTTTTCATGCTCAAGTGTAACTTGGCTAAGAGAATCATCATTAGTGGAATCAATAGAACTACTAGAAGCAACATCATTAGATTTAGCATTTTTGTTGTTGCTACTAGATGAAGAACGTTTCTTGCCTTTGTTACTAGTTTGTCTGGGTTTAACTTGTGGCATGAATGTAGACAAGAGTAATCGTTTGGCTAGATAAGATGAAATCTTCTTTCAGAGATCGTCAATGATAGCTTTAAGAAACTCATGTTCTTGCTCCAAGGTGAGCTTCTCGAAGCGTAGCTTCTCATGAGTCCTTACAAGCTCTCTATGATCTTCGAGAGTAGATTCATGGGCTAACTTAAGAGTGTTTAATTCTTTAGTTAGTTGTTCTATTTTCATCTTATCATCATCAACCGACTTATCTTGACTAGCATGAAAATTATCAAGTTCATTTTGACTAACATCACTAGTTTTATCAAAGAGCAAGTCATCATCACCAAGTAAATCATCTTCATCACTATTGAAATCAAGATACTCGGGGTGTGATACCTTGGGGCCTTTATCCATGAAGCAACTTCCACTCCCTTCATTTGGTGAGTCAAATAGATCATAGGAGTTGGTAGTATCTAGTGCAAGTCCGGCAACACCTTCATCTTGACTATTGTCGAAGTTGGAGTGATAGCATCTCTCGGAGTTGTTGTCGTATTCGGAGCCGGAAACCCATTCACCAACATGAGCTTGATGTCTTATTCTTGTATAGATTTTGGTGTACTTGTCCTACTTCTTCGAGTCCCTACTTCTCCTTGAGGGGCTTCGTTCATAACGACCATCTCTACTCCTTCTCTCTCTTTGAGGTGATTCATTCCTTGAGCTTCGTCTTCTAGGTGACTCTTCTCTTTGTTTGTAGGGAGCCATGGACTCATTGGAGTAGTGTCCGGGCTTCCCACAATTGTAGCAGTTTCGGTCACGACTTGACGAATGCTTCTCTTCATATCTTGAGTTGGAGCTTCGTTATTTGCCTCTATTCTTGTAGAACTTGTTGAATTTCTTGACCATGAGGCTTATCTCTTCATTGGTGACAAGGTTGTCGCTTGAAGTTGCAGGAGCATCACTTGTGACTTTGTAAGCACCGCTAGACTTGTTGTGAAGCTCTTCTTTGTTCTTGAGTGTCATCTCATGAGCAACAATCCTTCCAATGACTTCCATAGGCTTGAGATCTTTGTAGTTGGGCATCATTTGGATCAATGTGCACACGGTGTCGTATCTCTCATCCAAAGCTCGAAGTATCTTCTTGATGATGAATTTGTCGGTCATTTCTTCGCTTCCTAAGCTGGCAATCTCATTTGTGATGAGAGCTAGCCTAGAGTACATCTCTGCGACTCCTTCACCATCCTTCATCTTGAACTTGTCAAGCTGAATTTGAAGAACGTCCAACTTGGATTCTCTCACGGATTCGGTACCTTCATGCATATCAACCAAAGTATCCCAAATCTCTTTTGCATTCTCAAGACGGGTGATTTTGTTGAATTCTTCGGGGCATAGGTAGTTGAAGAGAATGTCACATGCTTGAGCGTTGTATTGCAACATCTTCAATTCATCCGCGGTCGCTTCACGATCCGGTTCCTTTCCATCACCAAAGAATTCACCTTGCAAGCCAACACGAACAACAACCCAAACGGCGGGGTTATGACCAAGAATATGCATTCTCATTTTGTGCTTTCAACTAGCAAAATTTGTGCCATCAAAGTATGGACCTCTACGGTGATAATTTCCCTCACTAGACGCCATACTCTCCTAGGTTGTTAGACAAATGCAATGGAGACCAAAGCTCTGATACCACTTGTAGGATCGAAAGTATGTCTAGAGGGGGGTGATTAGACTACTTGACCAAATGAAAGTTCTACTTTTTCCCAATTTTAAGTGTTGGCAGATTTTACCAATGATAGCAAGTCAACTACACCCTACACATGCATGTCTAAGAGTATAGCAGCGGAAAGTAACAACAAGCATGTATAGTATAGGATAGGAAGGAAGATCAAACACAATTTGAAGACACGGAGATTTTTCCCATGGTTCCGATAGGTGGTGCTATCGTACGTCCACGTTTATGGAGTCTTCAACCCACGGAGGGTAACGGTCGCAAGAGTCCACGGAGGGCTCCACCTATAAGGGTCCACGAAGTAGCAACCTTGACTATTCCATAACGGCTTCCGTCCATGAAGGACTAGCCTCACTATGGGTAGATCTTCGCGAAGTAGGCGATCTCCTTGCCCGTACAAACTTCTTGGTTCAACTCCACAACATGAAGTAGGAGGCTCCCAAGCGACACCTAACCAATCTAGGAGGCACCACCCTCCAAAAGGTAATAGGATCGGTAATGTCGATGAACTCCTTGCTCTTGTGCTTCAAGATGATAGACTCCTCAACACACAATCACTCTCTCATAGATTTGGCTATGGTGGAAGAGATTGATTTGGTGGAAAGCAAATTGGGGAGGCTAGAGATCAAGATTCATATGGTAGGAATGGAATGGCTTGATCTCAACACATGAGTAGGTGGCTCTCTCTCAAAAAATTGGATGGGGCAAGTATGGAATAGTTCTGAGTGCTTCTCTTTCGAGTGGGTGGTGGTGAAGGGGTATATATAGGCATCCCCAAAAATCCAACCGTTACACCTAAAGTGACCAACTCGGTGACACCGAAGTATAAAACTCGGTGATACCGAAGTGACCAAAAGGCAGTAACTTTTGAATCTCGGTGAGACCGATACATAACTCTCGGTGGTACCGATTAGGTCACCAATGGTCAGATTGCACAACTCGGTGCGACCGATTCTCAAATCTCGGTGGTACCAATTCTTGACAACGGCTAACCAGAGAGTTGGTCCAAAAACTCGGTGAGACCGATTCACAAAACTCGGTGGTACCAATTCTTGTGAATAGCTAACCAGGAAGTTGGTCCAAATCTCGGTGAGATCGATTGACGAATCTCGGTGGTACCGATGCTTGAAAATAGCTAACCAGAAAGTTGGCAACCTAAACTCGGTGGCACCGATGCAGAATCGGTTGCACCGAATGGCTAGGGTTTGGCATGGGTCTATCTGAGTTCGGGAATCGGTGGGACCGAGTGGGAATTGTTGGTAGCACCGATTTTCATGAATGGCTTCAACAGACTTTTGTGGAAGAGCTTGTGGATGTTTTTGGTGACTATCACTTGTGCACGTGGAGCATCTTGTTCACCAACAGTACCTTACCCCCTTTTAATAGTATTGGCTTTCCTATGGACTCAATGTGATTTCTCACAAAGTAAAATGTAGAGTCCTCTTGCTTGAAGCTTTGCCAATCCATTTCCTTGCATCTAGGGGTTTCTCCACAATCTTTTTGCCAACCCATCATTGAACTTTTCCTGAAATATATTTAGTGGAAACATTAGTTCAATGACATATATGTTGTTATTAATTACCAAAACCACCAAGGGAGCAAATGTGCTTTCACCTTGCGTTGACATCTATCGATGGGCATCTCCATAGCCCGTTGGTACGCCTAGTTGATGTGAGACTATCTTCTCCACTTCCTACCCCTTTGATATCTACCACCATACTCTATTCCACCTAAATGCTATGTCCAATGGCTCATGCTCATGTATTGCGTGAAGAATAAAAAGTTGATGCATATTGAAAAAGTATGAACCAATTGCCTGACTTGGACATCGTGGTGCTTAACATTTGTTTTAATATGGCGAAGATGGAGCCATGCCTTGCTAATACAATAAGATGAATGGGGGGGTAAATATTTCTTAAGAATCTTATACTTTTAGGAATTAAAAATTCTGTTTCTTACACTTTGAATATTGCTATGTTAATATTTGTTGATTCATCTTTTCTCAATGAGCATACCACAATAAGATTATATAGTGGATAGCATGTCACACCAAAAATTTAGTTTTTATCATTTGCCTACTCGAGGATGAGGA
Organism: Elymus sibiricus; assembly: GCA_039707655.1. Lineage (NCBI taxonomy): Eukaryota > Viridiplantae > Streptophyta > Magnoliopsida > Poales > Poaceae > Elymus > Elymus sibiricus. The sequence continues at coordinate 208,548,595 of CM077665.1, read as the reverse complement.
GGAATTAAGCTTGGGGATGCTTGATACGTCTCCAACATATCTATAATTTTTTATTGTTCCATGCTGATATATTATCATTCTAGGGTACTTTTTGGGTCATTATTTACAAATTTATAATATTTTTGAGCACTAACCTATTGACCCAGTGCTTAGCGCCAATTGTTGTTTTCTGTGTGTTTTTGCCTTTGCAAGTTTACTGTACCAAACGAAGTCCAATTGCCACGAAACTTTTTGATGATTTTTCTAGACCATATGAAGACCTAGAAGCTTCGGAAGGAAGCCGGGAGCCGCACGAGAGCACCACCACACATCAGGGCGAGCCCTGGGGGGGCGCCCTGATATGTGGTGGGCCCCTCGGTCACCTCCCGATGTCCCTCTTCGGCCTATAAATCTCTAATATTCTAAAAACCCTGGAGGCAGTCCCGAAACCATTTTTCCGCCGCCGCAAGTCTCTGTTGCGTCCCGAGGCCATCTAGAGCTCCGTTCCGGCACCCTGCCGGAGGGGGGATCGTCCACGGAGGGCCTCTTCATCAACCTTGCTGCCCTCATGATGATGTGTGAGTACTTCACCACAGACCTACGGGTCCATAGCTAGTACCTAGATGGCAATCTCTCTCTCTTATGATCTTCAATACAATGGTCATTGCATCTTCGCTTTGATCTATCCAATGTAATCCTATTGTGCGGTGTGTTTATTGGGATCCAATGAATTGTGGGTTTATGTTCAAATTATTCATGAAAAGTATTTGAGATGCCTCTGAATTATATTGTCTCTTATGTGCATGACAATTATAGCTTCGTAATGCTCTCTGATCTATTGATATGCTTTGGCCAAGTAGATTGATATTTCAACGGTGGGTGTGGTGCGTTGTGGTAGGTTCAACCTGGCGAATTTCTCTATCCCATTGACAAAGTAGGGGACAAGATGCGTCTTTGTGTTGTTGCTACTAAGGATAAAATGATGGGGTTCATTCATATTGTTTGAGTTCACTTTGTCTACATCATGTCATCGTTCTCCAAGTATTACTTTGTTTTACTTAATACTCTAGATGCATGCTAGATAGCGATCGATGAGTGAAGTAATAGTAATAGGTGTAGGCAGGAGTCGGCCTATTTGCTTATGGACGTGATGCCTATATATACATGATCATTGTCATGAACATCGCATAACTATCCGCTTTTCTATCAATTGCCCAACAGTAATTTGTTTACCCACTGTATGCTGCCTACATGAGAGATCTCGCTAGGGAATAATATGGCCCCCGGGTCTATTCACTTATATATTCGCAAACGCTATATTTACCTTGCTGCCTTTATTTACTTTTTATTTATTTTAAAATTTATATTTATGAACAATTATCTACACAACTCATTTGCTTGCAAATAACGAGATCAAGGGGATTGACAACCCCCTTGCCCGCGTTGGGTGCAAGTTGTTTGTTCATTTGTGTGCAGCTGCTGAAGATGGTTGAGGATTGATATTCCTATTGGTTTGATAAACCTTGGATTCATAACTAAGGGAAATACTTATCCGCTTTGTGTTGCAATTATCCGTTCCTCTTCATGGAAAACCCAACGCAGATCACAAGTATCAGTACCTCAGGCTTGAACTAGACGGGCCAAACCACCCTCCGCAACTCGCGAGTGAATGCTCGGCAGCCCACTGTGCTGGTGGGGATGCCATTCGCGAGGGCGGCTCGGTTCTGGCGTCCCGCGGCCGTGATGCCCTGGGCGATCTTGTCTTGGTGCTGGCGCTGTTGCTCGAGGATCACCCGCGCATCGGGCGGCGTGCGACGGACAATCTGGCAGCTAGCTTCGTCGTGTGTTGGTGCAGGCGCGTCGCGGGGCGGTTCGTGCGCGCGTGCGTCGCGCCGAGGCTCGGCCGACTCGTCGCACAGGGGAGGGGGCGGCGGCACTCCGTACGCCACGTCCCCAGCCCGAGACGGTGGTGGGCGGAGCGAGCGAGAGGGCGACGGGGCTTATCCGACGGCGGTGACAAGCTCGGTGATGCTGCCCAGTCGGGCGTCGTAGCCGGCGTCTGCCGAACGGTAGCGGAGCAGTTCGCGCGCCTTGAGCAGCGCAGCTGTGCGTTCACATGCTCAAGGCGAGCATGGGAGGAGATGGTCATGGCAGTGCGGCCATCCCTCTGCATGGAAGGGTGCATGGAGGAGTCCTGCTGCTCGCGTGCAGCAGGGTCGGTGGCAGCGGCTTCGATGCCGGCGGAGTGGCGGTGGCCATCACGACCCGTGGGCGCGGTCTGCACGATGCGGGCCCCTCGGCGCTCACCACGCACACGACGGGCTTCGGCCATGGGGTCTGCGAGGGTGGAGTCGAAACAGAGCTGAAGAGTGGTGGCGCACCCCTACCTGGCGCGCCAAATGTCAGAATCGGGGCTCCGAGGACCCAAGAGAGGTTCGAACTCTGCGTTGCACCGGCTCTCCAAGCTCGCTCTCTCACCCTACCTTACGGTGATTCTCCGATGTGCTTGAGCTTGGGGGGAAGAACAGCACACACAGCGATTTACCTTGGTTCGGGCCACCTTGCGGTGTACAACCCTACTCCCGCTTCTATAGATTGCTCAATGGGGGAGAGTGAATACAATGGGTGTCTCCTTCTACGATTACTGCCTCCCTCCTTTTGTACCAGCTTCGGTCCTCTTCCCGATAATATCAGGCGGGAAGGGTTGCCACAAGTGCTAGTTTGAAAGGGGACAAGACTGCGGTCCATCCTGACAAAAGTGGTCTCCGCCTGCCAAAGCCTCCCTCCATGACGCGCTGGTGGGCTCGGGGATGACCTCCATCCTGGCGAGCCCCCAGCTTTGGTCGTCTAACACTAAATGGGAAACCTTTGGGGCAGCTTTGGGAACTATCAAGCTGGCCCTGCTCCCTTAGCACCAAAGAGGAAAGGTCTTCCTGTCGCGGCTCCGGACGATGCTGGGTAGGGTGTGTACTGCCCTTGGAACGGGTCAGGCTACTTGCCTTCGCCGAGCCGCCGAGGACCTGCGTCTCACGAGGGGCCCCCAGGGGGGGCGGTCTCGCGTGGTCACCTCTGGGGGGGCTGACGGGGGTGCCCTCCAGTAGGTCGCCTTAGGAGGCGGGGGCCTCATGAAGCTCTTCTTCGCGACGCCGCCAGGGCGGGTTACTCTGGGCCCAGGCCCTGCATCGTGACATGGGCCTCGGGCAGACGGGCCTGGGTACCCCCCTGTCCCAGTGGCCCGACAGAGTCGAGTCTAGTGAAAAACTATTTTGAGTCTAGTCGAGTCTAGTGAAAAACTATTTTGAGTCTAGGAGAGTAGGATTCTTTTTACTCCTCTTATATGCTCTTGTGAGAAATCGTGACATAGGAATTTTAATTCTATCCTCTTCTCCCTCAATATTTTTTAGGATCACGCGGGTGTGTTGGAGCCTCTATGATACCGATGTGATGGAATTCTGTACTTGGTGCCTCGTGTTTCCGAGGAGTAGAGCTCCACGGGATTCTTGAAACATCGTTATCGTTCAGTTTCCTTAGTACCTCAGGTTGCGGATGTTCGAAATTACTCAATACTATTCGTGGCGCGAAGTGTGTGGCGGCACCTAGTACTGGGGAGAGGGATCACATGTACTGCCATGTTTAGTATCGTTGTGATTACGAGGGTTTGAGGTAGGTGAATTTCCGAGAGCTCTGGTTATGTGTTGACCGATGAGATACATTGGAGAGTAGTATTACTGCTAGGAGTTGAGTGATGGATTTTACTCCGTGTATCCATGGACCCGATTGCATAACCAAAGATGTCGGAAGTTCTTTGGTGGGAATCCCAGTAGTTACCTAGGATCATCTTCAGACAGATGTATGATGGTTTATATATTTGTTCCGAGCAACTCTTAGCTCAATACCTTGTTGTGTTATTCAAGTGGTTTCATGATCAAATGATGTTATCGCGAAACTGCAGAAGGCGTTCTTACTAATTTTTTAGTTTGAATGCAATTGATGATACTTCTGTTGCAATATTTTGAGCCATTTGATTCAGCTTATTTCAATCATCTTTGTCAATGGTGTTCTGATCTTCGTATGCATGTTCAGGATGGCTCTAGCAACTCATGGGAATCCAGGTCGTGACGGGGAGCAGTCTAACCCTCCACCACCCCCACCTCCACCTCCGGAAGCTTGGCAGGCGGTGATGGCCACAACCAATGCCAATACCCAGATATTTCTCAACTTGTTGCAAGGCTTTCAAAATCAGGGGCATCACGGCCATCAAGGGAATTTCAATAATCAGCCACAGTTCGCAACTCTGAATGAATTCCTTGCAAATCAACCCAAGTCCTTCACCAACTGTGCTCAGCCTCTTGATGTGGAGGATTGGCTCGTCGACATCAACAAGCATTTTGAGTGCAGCAATGTCAGACCTCAGGACCATGTCGGGTTCGCAACTTTCCAGCTGAAGGGCCAGGCAGCAGAGTGGTGGAAGCAGTACAAGGATTCTAGAGGTGACCGTGTGATCAGCTGGGATGATTTCTGCCGTGACTTCAGAGCTCATCATATCCCGACGAGTGTTGTCAAGGGTATGCGTGAGAAGTTCCGGAACCTCAAGCAGGGAAACTCGTCTGTCTATTAGTATAACATCGAGTTCCAGAATCTTGCTTGTTATGCCAAGCAGGACGTGCCTAATGAGAAGTGCAAGATTTATCAGTTCAGAGGTGGCCTCAGGGAAGATCTTCAACTTGCTCTCGTCCTTCACGAGCCTCTTGAGTTTGATCAGTTTTATAACTTGGCTCTAAAGTAAGAAGCAGTTCAACTCAAGGTTGAGAATTCTAGGAAGCGGTTCAGAGACTCTCACCCTTCTTGGTCCTCCTCTCAGATTGTTCCTAAGCAGCAGAAGTATTGGCTTCCTCCACCTCCTCCGTTTCGTCCTCCTCAGCAGCAGAAGCAGCACGGTGGTCGTGGTTCTACCCACCCACCCAACCAAGAATTCTAGCAGAGACCTCGGGCTCCCAAGTTAGGAAATGCTCCTCCTCCAGGAAACTTCCGTCCGCTCTCAGAGGTTACATGTCACAAGTGTGGTTAGAAGGGCCACTATTCTAACAAGTGCACCAACCAGCGGCGTCTTCCGCCTCACCTTGACGTGGCTTGAGACTGCGTCGGTATTTCCCCAAAGAGAAGGGATGATGCAACACAGTGACGGTAAGTATTTCCCTTAGTTATGAAACCAAGGTATCGAACCAGTAGGGGGATCACCACCACCTAATAAGCAGCACCTGCACACAAAGAACAAATACTTGCAACCCGGCGCGAAAGAGAGGTTGTCAATCTCTCTATGGTAAAAAGATAGATTAGGTAGTGATAGATTGGAGAGATAGCTCTCTCAAGAACACAAAATAAAAAGAGCAAATAAAAAGTACAGCAAGGTATTTTTGGGTTTTTGGAATAATAGATCTGAAAACAAAAGCAGCAAAAATACATCGGAAAGCAATATGTTGGAAAAGTAGGCCCGGGGGCCGTAGGATTCACTAGTGGCTTCTCTCATGAGTATAGCACGCGGTGGGTGAACAAATTACTGTTGCGCAATTGATGGAAGATAAAATAATCATTAAAATATCCATGGCGATGATCATTATATAGGCATCACGTCCAAGATAAGTAGACCGACTCCTGCCTGCATCTACCACTATTACTCCACACATCGACCGCTATCCAGCATGCATCTAGTGTATTAAGTTCATGGAAAAACAGAGTAATTCCATAAGAACGATGACATGATGTAGACAAGATCTATTCATGTAGGAATAGACCCCATCTTGTTATCCTTAATGGCAGCGATACATGCGTGCCTTGCTGCCCCTTCTGTCACTGGGAAAGGACACCGCAAGATCGAACCCATCACAAAGCACCTCTTCCCATGGCAAGAAAAATCGATCTAGTTGGCCTAACTAAACCAAAGATTTGAAGAAGAAATACAAGGCTATAAGTAATCATGCATATAAGAGATCAAAGAAGACTCAAATAATATTCATGGATAGAAACTGTTCATGAACTCAAAATTCATCGGATCCCAACAAACACACCGCAAAAGTTTACATCAAATAGATCCCCAAGAGACCATTGTATTGATAATCAAAAGAGAGAGAGAGAGGAAGCCATCTAGCTACTGCCTACAGACCCGTAGGTCTATGGTGGACTACTCACACATCATCGGAAAGGCACCAATCAGGATGATGAACCCCTCCGTGATGGTGTTAGAATCGATCTCGAGGTTCTGGAACTTGTGGCGGCTGGATGTGTTTTTCGTCGACTCCCTTAGGGTTTCTGGAGTATTTGGGAATTTATAGGCATCAGAGGTGGTGGAGAGGGGCCCCGAGGAGGGCACAACCCATCATGGCGCGCCGGCGGCCTCTGGCACGCCCTGGTTGGTTGTGCTCTCCACAGCCCACCTCTCTGGCATTTCTTTGGCCCACTGGGTGTCTTCTAGTCAGAAAAAAATCTCCAAAAAGTATCGTCACGATTGGACTCCGTTTGGTACAAATATTCTGCGAAGTTAAAAAAAGCAAAAACAACTGGCTCTTTGGCACTATGTCAATAGGTTAGTCCGAAAAAATGATATAAAGTTGCTATAAAGTGATTGTAAAACATCCAAGAATGATAATATAACAGCATGGAACAAGCAAAAATTATAGATACGTTGGTGACGTATCAGCATCCCCAAGCTTAATTCCTACTCGTCCTCCAGTTGGTAAATGATAGAAACTGAATTTTTGATGTGGAATGCTGCCTAACATGTTCATCTCATATTCTTTTCTTTTGTAGCATCGACATTTGGACTTTTAGATGATTCAAAGCAATAGTCTAGTCTTAACATAATGACTTCAATACTCAAGCATGCCAGCAAGCAACCATGTCTTTCAAAATATCAACACTAAACTAAGTTATCCCTAGCCCATCATGCTCAATCATTGATCCATTCATGAAACACACTCGAATATTAGCTACACCCAATGCTCAAGTACGATCATAGTGCCCCCTAGTTGGTGCTTTATAAGAGAAGATGGAGACTGAAAGTAAAAATAAAAATTTGTATAAAGTAAATAGATAGGCCCTTCACAGAGGGAAGTAGGGATTTGTAGAGGTGCCAGAGCTCAAAGTTTAAATTGAGAGAGAAAAATATTTTGAGTGGCATGTATCAACGAAAACGACAAAGTTGTTCACAATACTTTCCTTGATAGATATATCATGGGCGGTTCCCAAACAAAAAATAAAGTTTATTCCTTTTCCACCATTCTTTCACATTCCATGGATGGCCGTATCCACAGTTGCCTTCCATACCAACACTTTCCAAGGAATTTATTATTTGACAACATAAAGTAAATTTTTTCATTTTTTCATTTTGGGAATGGGCATCCCTATTACCGCCGTACTCTCGTGCAATGACAAGTGAATAAACACTCATCTTGAGAATAACACATCTAGCATGGAAAAATATTGGACACTCCCTACCGTTTCATGAGCGGTACGAGCACACAAAAGAGAAATTTATTTTGAAAATTAGAGATGGCACATACAAATTTGCTTGGAATGGCATGGAAATACCACATATATGTAGGTATGGTGGACTCATAAGGCAAAACTAGGTTTAAGGATTTTGGATGCATAAGTAGTATTTCTACTTAGTACAGGTGAAGGCTAGCAAATAGATTGAGAAGCAACCAACCAAGAAACGAAAATTCACATAAGTGAGCATTGAGCATAACTAACACCGAATAATGCACCATAAGTAGGATGTAACTTCATTGCATAACTATTGACTTTCGTGCATGCATAGGGAATCACAAACCTTAACACCAATATTCCTACTAAAGCATAATTACTCACTAACATGACTCACATATTACTATCATCACGTCTCAAAACTATTACAAAGAATCAAGTTTAATTTGTCCAATGATCTTCATGAAAGTTTTGTTTATATCCTCCTTGGATATCTATCACTTTGGGACTAGTTTCATATATTGCCATTGCTTTTTTGACAAGCTCAAACAAGTTTAAGTGAAGCACATGAGCATAAAGATTTCATCTCTCAAAATAGTATAAGTGAAGCATGAGAGGTTTATTCAAAATTTACTAACTCTCAAATTAATCTAAGTGAAGCATGAGAGTATTTCTACAAAAATTCCAAGCACACCGTGCTCAAAAAGATATAAGTAAAGTACTAGAGCAATTCTATAGCTCAAAAAGTTTAAGTGAAGCATATAGAGCAATTCTAACAAATCATAGCATAATTTTGGCTCTCTCAAATAGGTGTGTACAGCAAGGATAAAAGTTAAAAAATAAAAAGCAAAGCAAGCAAAGACTCAAATGATACAAGACGCTCCAAGCAAAACTCATGATATGTGACGAATAAAAATATAGCTCCAAGTAAAATACCGATAGTTGTTAGAAGAAAGAGGGGATGCCACTCGGGGGCATCCCCAAGCTTAGTTGATTTTTTCTATTTGGATATATCTTGGGGGTGCTGTAGCATGCCCAAGCTTAGGCTATTTTCACTCCTTATTACTTTATCCATCGGGATCTCTCCCAATACTTGAAAACTTCAATCACACAAAACTCAAAAAAAATCTTCGTGAGATCCATTAGTATAATAAAGCAAATAACTACTTTAGGTGCTGTTGCAAACCCATTCATATTTTATTATTGCATTATACCTACTGTATTTTAACTTCACCATGGCTCATACCCTTCAATACAACTCATAGATTCATCAAAACAAGCACACAATGCAACGAAAACATCATATGTCTTAGACAAAACAGTCTACAGTAATCTATACTCTAACCATACTTATGTAACTCTAAAAATTCTGAAAAATTAGGAGAACTTAAAGAATTTGTATAAAAATACTGTGTTAAAATTTCATCTCAATATCACGTTCCAGTAAAAAATGAAAATTCAAACACGGGAGGCAAAGTTTATGTTTCAGATTCAGCAACGCTTCTAGTCATCTTATGAATCATCCTAAAGGCTCAGCTTGGCACAAACACTAAATAAAACATAAAAACACAATCATAACAGAGGCATAATTGTGTCAACACTCAAAAATAGAAAGGTAAAAACAAAAATAAATTTATTCATTGGGTTGCCTCCAAACAAGCGCTATCGTTTTACGCCCCTAGCTAGGCATAACACATAGATTCAAGTATTGTCATCTTTGTTTTTGGATCCATAGGATGCTCTCATGATTGATTCATATGGTGGCTTAATTATTGTTATAGGGAAGTGTTCCATACCCTTTCTTAGTAAAAACTGAAATCTAATATTTCCTTATTTCATATCAATCACGGCACCTATAGTGCGTAAGAACGGTCTACCAAGTATAATGGGACAAGACAGATTGCAATCAATATCTAGAACAATAAAATATATGGGAACATAGTTCCTATTTGCAAGAATAAGAACATCATTGATTCTTCCCAAAGTCTTTTTAATAGTAGAATCCGCCAAGTGCAAATTAGGAGAACATTTTTCAATATTGGTGAGACCAAGCACGTCACATAAAGATTTCGGAATCATGGAAACACTAGCACCCAAATCACACAAAGCAAAGCACTCATAATTTTTAATCTTGACCTTAATGGTAGGTTCCCACTCATCATGTAATTTTCTAGGAATAGAAATATCCAACTCCAACTTTTCTTCAAAAGATTTCATCATGGCATCAACGATATGTTTAGTAAAAGCTTTATTTTATTCATAAGCATGGGGTGAATTCAAGATGGATTGCAGCAAAGAAATACATTCAATCAAACATAAACTATCATAATTAAAGTATTTGCAATCCAAAATAGTGGTCACATCACTAGATAAAGTTTTGACCTCTTCAAACCCACTTTCATCAAATTTTTCATCAAGATTTTCACTCTCCAAATTATTGGGACGCCTTCTAGCTAAAGTTAACTCTACTTCAGTCCCTTTATCATCAATCTTAATATTACTAAACAAGGAATCAATAGAAGAAAGACCAATCACTTTAAGATCTTCATCATTTTTCTGAAGGCAATCACTAGAAAACGATTTTTCTAAGAATTCTCTTCTAGCTCTAAGCATAGCAGTTCTTTTCTTACTTTCGTCCATAGAGACATATAAAGCTTTAATTGATTAATCAATCTTAGGCACAAAAGCTTTCAACTTGAGATTTTCCACATCATGAGAAATTCTATCAATGCTTCTAGACATATCATCAATCTTATTCAACTTTTCTTCTATTGTAGAATTGAAAGCCTTTTGCGCATTGATAAATTCTTTAATATTAATCTTAAGATCAGAGGTGTTCCTATTATTATTGTAAGAGGAATTACCATAGGAATTACCATAATTATTAGAGGAATTTCCAGGAAAAGGACTAGGATTAAAATTACCTCTATAAGCATTGTTATTGAAATTGTTTCGCGAGACAAAGTTCACATCTACGGAATCACTATTTTGCTCAATCAAGGTAGACAAAGGCACATCATTAAGATCAATAGGAGTATTTTTACTATCAACTAACTTCATCAAAGCATCAACCTTATCACTCAAAGTACTAATTTCTTCAACCGAATTAACCTTTTTACTAGTAGGTGCTCTTTCGGTGTGCCGTTGTGAATAATTTGCCATAATATTATCTAGCAATTTAGTAGCCACCCCCAAAGTAATTTCCATAAAAGTACCACCCGTGGCGGAATCTAAAAGATTTCTAGAGACAAAATTCAATCCCGCATAAAAATTTTGTATGATCGTCCAAAGATTTAAACCATGAGTAGGACAATTTCTTAGCATCAATTTCATTCTTTTCCAAGATTGTGCAACATGTTCAGGCTCAAGTTGCTTAAAATTCATGATTTGTGTCCTAAGGGAAATAATTTTTGCGGGCGGAAAATACTTAGTGATAAAAGCATCCTTGCACTTATTCCAAGAATCGATACTATTGCGAGGCAAAGAGGAAAATCAAATTTTTGCATGATCCCGCAATGAAAAAGGAAATAATTTCAACTTCACTATATCATTGTCCACATCTTTTTTATTTTTTCAAATCACACAATTCTACAAATGTGTGTAGATGGGATGCGGCATCCTCATTAGGATTACCGGCAAATTGATCTTTCATCACAAGATTCAACAAAGCGGCATTAATATCACAAGACTCCGCACTAGTGGTGGGATGAGCAATCGGAATACTAATAAAATCATTGTTATTAGTATTGGAAAAGTCACACTACTTTGTGTTTTCTCGAGTTATCGTGACTACGCAAACAAGATTGCAAGCAAGCAAGAGATCCGATGAGAAAAAGGCAAACGAAAAAGAGGGCGAATAAAACGGCAAATTGGTGAAGTGGGGGAGAAGAGATTTGCGATTAGGAAGTGAGAGGAAAATGGGAAATAATGTAATTGCAAGGAGATGAGATTTGCGATTAGGAACCTGGTAGATGATGATGGTGTCTCCTTGGCGCCAGAGATTGGCACGGAGAAGAGACCGCTTCCGCCCCGGCAACGGCGCCAGAAATTCCTTTGACGTGGCTTGAGACTGCGTCGGTATTTCCCCAAAGAGGAAGGGATGATGCAGCACAGCAACGGTAAGTATTCCCTCCATTATGAAACCAAGGTATCGAACCAGTAGGAGGATCACCATCACCTAATAAGCAGCACCTACACACAAAGAACAAATACATGCATCCCGATGGGAAAGAGAGGTTGTCAATCTCTCTACAGTAAAAAGATAGATTAGGTAGTGATAGATTGGAGAGATAAATCTCTAAAGAACACAAAATAAAAAGAGCAAATAAAAAGTGCAGCAAGGTATTTCTGGGTTTTTGGAATAATAGATCTGAAAACAAAAGCGGCAAAAAATAGATCCGAAAGCAATATGTTGGAAAAGTAGACCCGGGGGCCGTAGGTTTCACTAGTGGCTTCTCTCATGAGTATAGCACACGGTGGGTGAACAAATTACTGTTAGGCAATTGATAGAAGATCAAATAATCATGAACATATCCAAGGCGATGAACATTATATAGGCATCACGTCCAAGATAAGTAGACCGACTCCTCCCTGCATCTACCACTAATACTCCACATATCGACGCTATCCAGCATGCATCTAGTGTATTAAGTTCATGGAAAACGGAGTAATGCAATAAGAACGATGACATGATGTAGACAAGATCTATTCATGTAGGAATAGAACCCATCTTGTTATCCTTAATGGCAACGATACATACGTGCCTTGCTGCCCCTTCTGTCACTGGGAAAGGACACCGCAAGATCGAACCCATCACAAAGCACCTCTTCCCATGGCAAGAAAAATCAATCTAGTTCGCCTAACTAAACCAAAGATTCAAAGAAGAAATACGAGGCTATAAGTAATCATGCATATAAGAGATGAAAGAAGACTCAAATAATATTCATGGATAAAAACTGATCATGAACTCAAAATTCATCGGATCCAACAAACACACCGCAAAAGTTTACATCAAATAGATCTCCAAGAGACCATTGTATTGAGAATCAAAAGAGAGAGAGGAAGCCATCTAGATACTGCCTACAGACCCGTAGGTCTATGGTGGACTAGTCACGCATCATCGGAGAGGAACCAATGAGGATGATGAACCCCTTCGTGATGGTGTTAGATTGGATCTCGAGGTTCTGGAACTTGCGGCGGCTTGATGTGTTTTTCGTCGACTCCCTTAGTGTTTCTGGAATATTTGGGAATTTATAGGCATCACAGGCGGTGGAGAGGGGCCCTAAGGAGGGCACAACCCATCAGGGCGCACCGGGGGCCTTTGGCACGCCCTGGTGGGTTGTGCTCTCCACAGCCCAACTAAAGCTGGCGTGTGTGTTTGAAATCCGACCGTTGTGACACGTGTCGGTTGGCCATTGACCCAGGGTCATTTCGGTCATATCAGGTCGGGTTGCCCGCTGGCTTTAAATTGCCCACCCCCTCCACCATAAGAAGGTGGCTGCTCAGAGAGAGATACGGCTGTTGTCATTTTGGAGCAACCCACCTCGAAGACATTGAGAGAGAGACATCCTGCGAGGATACACCTAAACACCTAGAGCTAGAGTGTTTGAGCATCACCGAAGTCATTATGTTCTGAGAGAGCTGAAGACTTATTACACTTGAAGACTGTGATCTTGCAGACGGTTAGGCGGCTCGGTCTAGAGCAATCCAAGAGTCATTGTGGATAGCCGGGTAACCAAGTTTGTACGGGTTTCAGAAGTCTCCCCTGAAGACTTACCAGAGTGATTGGGCGCTGTCTAAGTGACTTCGGCTCAAGGGGAATAAGGTGAGGACAAGGTCTTCTGACTTCAATCTCAGCCTCCCTAACCAGACGTACAGTTGTCACAGCAACTGGAACTGGTCCAACAAATACTGTGTCTTCGTCAAGCAACTGGTTCTATCCTTCACCCTTACATTCCTATTCTGAATTGTGAAGCCTTTCACTGTTCATCACTGAAGACTTGTCCTGAAGACATTCATGCCTGCTGTTTATCTTCGTACTGTCTAAGTTTATCTTTGACTCATCTTATTGTGCATGATGTTAAAGCTTAACCTGTTGGTATGTCTTCACTGTGATGCATGCCTAAATTAGATTCTTGTTTGTATCCCTACCTGATCCTGTTTATGTTTCCGCACTATTCGAATACATTCATCGTTGCGAAGACTTTCATAAAAATCGCCTATTCACCCCCCTCTAGTCGATAACTAGCACTTTCACAAGCCTATAATTCATATTCTCCGAGAAAAATTAGGAGAGAAGTTTTCATCGCGTTCTACTAGACGGAGCTACCACCACCTCCTGTTCTTCCTCGATAGGGCTGATCTGGAGTTCGTTTGGGGCTCTAGAGAGTGGAATTCGTCGCCATCATCATCACCAATCCTTCTCCATAAACAATTACATGATGCTCACCACCAGGAGTGAGTAATTCCTTTGTAGGCCTGCTGGATGGTGATGGGATTGGATGAGATTTATCACATAATCGAGTTCTTTTGATAGGGCTTGGTCCCTAGTATCCACTATGTTCTGAGATTGATGTTATTACGACTTTTCTATGCTTAATGCTTGTCACTAGGGCCTTTGTGCCATGATTTCAGATCTGAACCTAATATGTTTCCATGAATATGAGAGTGTTTTAGATCCTATCTTGAAAGTTCTATGCACCTACTATGTGTTATGATCTGCATCCCCCAAGGTGAAACTAATTGGGATTCTTTCCGGTGATGACCGTAGTTTGAGGAGTTCATGTATTCACAATGTGTTAATGCTTTATTATGGTTCTCTATTAAAAGGAGGCCTTAATATCCCCAGTTTCCATATGGACCCCGCTACCACGAGAGGGTAGGACAAAAGATGTAATGTAAGTTCTTATTATAAGCACGTATGACTATATACGGAATACATACCTACATTATATTGATGAATTGGAGCTAGTTCTGTGTTGCTCTAGTGTGTAAATATTACATGATGAATGTCACCTAAATCAATCCATCACTGATCAATCGCCTACGCGTTTCGCTTATTGGTTTTCGTTAAGTTACTTTCGTTACTATGGCTATTACAGTCCATAAAAATCTGCTTCTGTTACTATTCGTATTGCTTTTGTTACTATGCTACTGAAATTCCAGGTGTGGTTGAATTGTCAACTCAACTTCTAAGAGCAATAAATATTCTTTGGCTCCCGTTGTGTTGAATCAATAAATTTGGGTGAAATACTGCCCTCGAAGACTATTGCGATCCCCAACACTTGTCGGTTATCACCCATGCACCTCTCATATGTAAGAAAATTCAACCATCATTGGCACTCTCATAATTAGCAATGTTCAAACATTATTTGAACTTCTGATATTTAGCAATGTTTAAACATCATTGGCACTTCTCATATTTAGCAATGTTCGAACTAATACTATTGTTGAAGTTGAAACCCAAAAATATAAGTTAACCTCGAAATTAATAAGATGCAAATTGTAAACTCTAGAGCGCAATTAGGCCACGAAGATAGTATACCATGGGAGGCTTTTCCAGCCGCGGATGTGATAGCGGAGGGAAGACAGCCGAGGTAGAGGCGGTGGACAGCGGCAGTCGAGGCAAAGGACGGAGGCGGCAGTTGATGCAGAGGACGGGGGCTGTGCGTGGTCGAGGGGGAGAACGGCACGACAGAGGTCGAGGCAGACGACACGTTGACAAGCAGATCTGACAGTTTCGTGGTGTCGGACGCATGCAAGGAGCCGCCGACTAGTCGGGGGGATGGCTGCGGCGGTCGATGCGCAGGTTGGCGCCTAAGGCGAGACGAGAGGAGAAACAGAAATGAAACGGCGGAAATGAAAAGGTTGTGGATGGTTGGGTGCGTGTGGAAGGGGAACTGTCCATGCATAGCAGTGGAGGGCGGGCAACGATGACCACCACAGCTAACTTTTTCAAAATTTTAACTTTTTTCGGCACGACTTGCCGAAATCGAATTGTGGTGAGCGCGTAGCTGCGCGCCACTTCTAACCCAAAAACAAGTGGCAAGCACTAGCTTACTTCTCGCCACTACGATTTCCATCCTGCGGGCTTATTTGGAAGAGCGTATCCATGACGGGTGCTTCGAACCGCCCACCACTGGATTGCCCGTAGTTGTGGTATCCTTAGATGAGGAATTTGTGACCACAGAAATAGTTGGAGAATTTGCAGCAATAGAAACATTTGAACTTTCAGGTGAAGAATTAGCAGTTTCACGTTCGATGCATTTCAAACAAGTGGAACGAACTCTTCCTGAGCGGTACTGGTCTGTTGAGCAATCAAGAATCGTTATCCCTTTGAAGATCTTCATGGGACACCCTTAGTTTCTCAAGATCTTGCTTTCTTTGAAGAAATTCATAAGAAAGCTTCTCATGATCGACTAAGAGAGCTTCATGATGACTTTGAAGGTTATCATACTTAGACTGAAGACTTTGAAGGTTATCAGTCAGAGTTTGAGTATGATCCATTTCCTCATTCAACGGGTCATCGCTTTTGTCTAGCAATTTCTGAACCCTTTCCAAAGCAGTTTGTTGTTTAGTGGCTATATTAGCAAGTTTGGAATATTTAGGTTTGAGGTTTTCATCAGATTCACATTCACTAGATTCAGATGAGGAATGATATTTGAGTACCTTGGACCCTTTTTCCATGAGGCACATAGATGAGGAAGGTGAAACTGGATCTTTTTCCCGAGATTTGAGGAAATTCTTGTATTCGACGAACATGGAATCTTGACAAGTGCGATAGCCTTCATTGACATCAGAGATCCTATCCCAGATGAGCTTGGCATTTTGGAGATGATAGATGCTCTTGAACTTGTCCATTGATAGACTCAAGCAGATGATATTCCTTGCCTGAGCATCCAGCTAAGTGTACTTACGAATGTCATCAGCGTTGGCCATCTTGCAGAGATCCGTCAGACCCAGTTCAGTGACGGTCCATAACTCGTTGTTCATTGATAAGAGGTGCTTCCGCATCAGTACTTTCCACTTGGGATAGTTTGTGACATCAAAGATGGGGCACATTGTGGACACCTTGGCACCTTTTGCCATGAAGCAATAGATGGGGGCAAAGTCATTGTTGCCAAGGTTGGAGTCGTCATCACTTTCCTCAGTGTTGAAGATTGACTTGCTGACGAAAGCAGTAGCAAGAGCTAGGCCCGCCACACCAGAGTCTGACTCCTCCTCAGATTCCTCCTCTTCCTCATATTCTTCAGATTCTTCTTCAGAATCCATTTCCTTACCAATAAGTGCTTGAGCCTTTCTGGAACTGTTCTTCTTGTGCGATGAGGACTTTGAATGTTTCTTCTTTTTCTTCGAGTCATCAAAACTATCATCTTTGTATTTCTTCTTCTTTGATTCTTTTTCCCAGAGAGGACAGTTGGTGATGTAGTGGCCAGACTTCTTGCATTTGTGGCAAGTTCTCTTCTTGTAGTCGCTTGATGAAGATTCTGACTTCTTCAGTCCACTTCTTGAAGATTTTCCAAATCGGCCCCTTCTTGAGAACTTCTGGAAATTCCTCACGAGCATTCCTAGTGTCGGTGTACTAAGAACTGGGGGTCCCTAGTACCCAGACTTATGCACGGGCAATCGCCTCAGACCGACAACTTCTTGTCGGGCTCGCACCAGCCTTCGAGGAAAACCGAAGCCAAGACCGAAGCAAGGCGACCAGGCCCTTCACCAGGCGGAGTAGCCCGCCCATGGGCATCCCCGGCAAGATTCCAACCCGCCAGGCCGCCACTCCACCTCACCAGCGACAATTGTCTACATCGGATGAGGTGTCAAGCGGGCAGGCGGGCAAGCGAAGCTGGCCAGGGCATGTGGCTACAGCGGCGGGCCTGTTGCAGCTATAATGCCACCCGTCCCGTAGCGTGGCAGAAGAATAAGAGGTAGCTGGGCATACGACATGGAAGGAGAGGCAATCCTTGCCGGAGACGTCGCCAGCGCGGCACCTCACGGTGCATTCAATGCGCCTGTCCTAGTCCATCAGAGTTAGGTATTTCCCACTACCACTCTGACGACAGCCCCTGTAGCTGTAAGAGCGCACTGTACACCTAGTAAATGACCATTATAGCCTTTGTGGAAACCCCTTGAACTATAAAAGGGCCCATGGCTACCTTAACAAAGGTTGACACCTTGTCCATTTGCACGCGTAGCTTCACTTCTCGAGCATCCTTGTCGGGTGGCTGCGCCCCTGTATTTGGACCCAAATATACAAACTACACAGACAGGATGTAGGGTTTTACGCTCCCGAGCGGTCCAAACATGTATAAACCCCGCACGCAGCTATGGCCGACTGATGCTCTTTGTGTACTTGACGCCCCCCGTCGAACCATAAAGGGACGCCGCTGGTCCCATAGATCGTCGTGAATCACACACCCGACATGTTTGGCGCGCCAGGTAGGGGCGCTTCCTGTGCGCGAATCTTCACCGACGTTTTTGCGTGCCTTCGCCGATGCCAATGGCACCCAAGAAGGCCAGGGGCGTGGCGACGCTCGGCACGACCACATCCAAGTTGCCATCCCAAGCCACTGAAGGCGGCGACCACCGTGCTCACCCTGTTGGTAAGCGCAACCATAACACTGCGCAGAGTTCCTTGAACCACGACATGGACCCCGCCGCCGTGATAGCGCGAAACGCACCGGCGGTGACCGGGGGCGACGCCGCTGCAGCGGCCGAGGTAGCAGCTGTGGCCGCAGCGGATGCGGGGGCTGCAACCGGACTTCTGTCGTGCCCCTCGCGAGACGACCGCGACCCGCGCCCGCGAGATGGCAAACTGGAGCCCCGCAGGGACGGGGCCCTCGTGTGCCACTCCTCAGGAGCGCAAGGCCGAATTCCACGACCCCCTCCTGGTGAGGGCAGACGACGGGTGACGGCGTGGGAAAGCGCTCCTTCTGGCATTGCCTGGAGTAAGAGCGCTACCTACGCCTCGCCCCGTCCGGTCCCCAAAACCACGGGAGAAGCTCTGGCATAGGCCCAGCTGCTGCTGAACTTTCCGCCCGCACCAGAGATGATGGAAGAGTGGAGGGCGACCATACAAAGCCTACTGAGCTTCGCCAACAACGACAATACGGATGTCGCGGGTTCCTCGCGCGCGCGGCGCGCGGCTCCCACGGAACCACCGCCGGACGCGACGCCAGTGGGGCACACACGGTGCAGTCTCCCCCACGACAGTAGCGGACTTTCCGCTTGACCGAAGTACAAGACAAGGTGTCTCAAGCGTCGACGGACCCACGGCTGAAGCAAGACCAACGCCATGTCTTGAAGGAGAGGCGCAAGGAAGATGCATGCACCGCCATCGAAAGACGACGGGAAGCACGTTGCCAATCCGATGGTCGCGCATATCCAACCTTCGATGAGCCCGCGCCCGGGGCGCCTGGCAGCCTACCTTATGAGGTCGGATGCCTGGCGTTCACCCGCAAACTACGGGAAGTCCCTTGGCACTCCAGTAAAGCCTTCAAGCTGGAGTTGCCGGACAAATACAACGGCGCAGTCAATCCGTCGGAGTTCATAAGCATTGATACGTCTCCAACGTATCTATAATTTATGAAGTATTCATGCCATGTTTACAATAATTCTATATGATTTTGGTATGATTTTATTAGAACTAACTCAGACTGGCGTTGTTTTCAGCAGAACTACCATGGTGTCGTTTTTTGTGCAGAAATAAAAGTTCTCGGAATGGGCTGAAAATTTATGGTGATTTTCTATGGACCAAAAGAGACACCCGAAGCATTGGAGTTGGGCCAGAAGAGCCACGAGGTAGTCACAAGCCAGGGGGGCACCCCCCCCCCCCCGCCTAGTGCGCGCCCCCCTAGCTTGTCGTCGCCTCGTGGACCCCCCTCACTTGTTTCTGCCGCCAAAAATTCCTATAAATAGAGAAACCCCCAGATACAAACCTAGATCGGGAGTTCCGCCGCCGCAAGCCTCCAGAGCCACGAAAAACCAATCGGGAGCCCGTTCCAGCACCCTGCCGGAGGGGGAAACCATCACCGGAGGCCATCTTCATCATCCCGGCGGTCTCCATGACGAGGAGGGAGTAGTTCACCCTCGGGGCTGAGGGTATGTACCAGTAGCTATGTGTTTGATCTCTCTCTCTCTTGTTCTTGAGATGGCACGATCTTGATGTACCGCAAGATTTATTAATATAGATGAATCATATGGAGTTTTCCCCTCACTATCTTCTTTTGATGAATTGAGTTTTCCCTTTGAAGTTTACTTATCGGATTGAGTCTTTAAGGATTTGAGAACACTTGATGTATGTCTTGCGATGGTATATCTGTGGTGACAATGGGATGTTCTATTGATCCACTTGATGTATGTTTTGGTGATCAACTCGCAGGTTCCGTGACCTTGGGAATCTATACATAGGGGTTGGCACATGTTTTCGTCTTGACTTTTCGGTAGAAACTTTGGGGCACTCTTTGAAGTTCTTTGTGTTGGATTGAA
Organism: Elymus sibiricus; assembly: GCA_039707655.1. Taxonomy (NCBI): domain Eukaryota; kingdom Viridiplantae; phylum Streptophyta; class Magnoliopsida; order Poales; family Poaceae; genus Elymus; species Elymus sibiricus. Next base: position 208,528,651 of record CM077665.1, on the reverse strand, counting down.
CATGATGAATCTGAAATTATGTGATGCATATCGTATAATCAAGCCCATGGGTACTTGTGGTGACATTGGAGTATCTAGGTGACATTAGGGTTTTGGTTGATGTGTATCTTAAGGTGTTATTTTAGTACGAACTCTAGGGCTGTTCGTGACAGTTATAGGGATAGCTCATACGATTGATCGGAAAAGATAACTTTGAGGTGGTTTCGTACCCTACAATAATTTCTTCGTTTGTTCTCCGCTATTTGTGACTTTGGAGTGAACTCTTTGTCGCACGTGAGGGATTTACATATGATTCAACTATGTTAGTATTGTCGAGAGAACTTGCACTAGTGAAAGTATGAACCCTAGGCCTTGTTTTCAAGCATTGCAATACCATTTTTGCTCACTTTTGTTACTTGCTACCTTGCTGTTTTTATATTTTCAGATTACAAAAACCTATATCTACCATCCATATTGCACTTGTATCACCATCTCTTCGCCGAACTAGTGCACCTATACAATTTACCATTGTATTGGGTGTGCTGGGGACACAAGAGACTCTTTGTTATTTGGTTGCAGGGTTGTTTGAGAGAGACCATCTTCATCCTACGCCTCCCACGGATTGATAAACCTTAGGTCATCCACTTGAGGGAAATTTGCTACTGTCCTACAAAACTCTGCGCTTGGAGGCCCAACACGAGTCTACAAGAAGAAGGTTGTGTAGTAGACATCAGGCATCTACACCATCGCGGTGTAGGCTGCCAGGGGACGAGACGAGAAGGTGCTACCCAACTACTTCCTGCAAGCGCTCAAGCCCAATGTGAGGAGTTGGCTAATGAACTTGTCGGAGGGGTCCATCTCTCCTTGGGAGGACATGTGCAATCAGTTCGTCAGCGCTTACCACGGGGGCCACAAGCTCCCGGGGCAACCCAGCCATCTGCACGTACTCCCCCAGCGAGACGGCGAGACCCTCCACAAGTACATCCAGAGATTCAGCCGTGTGCAGCACAACATCCTGGACATTCACCCCGTCGTGGTGATCGCTGCGTTCCACATGAACGTACGCAATCGCCGCATGTGCGAGGAGATGAGCATCAACAAGGTGCGGGACGTCGCTGAGCTCTACGCTCTGGCCGACAAGTGCATGCCGGATGAGGAAGGAAGAAGGCTCCCGGGGGAGGATGCTGGCACAGAGGTCGACTCTAATGACGACGAGAACGTGCCCGCCTCCTCGAAGAAGGGGCGCAACCGCAACAAGAAGCACAATGGCAAGGTAGTGATGGCTGTCGAGAGCTCCGGCAAGCCTAACACTGGCAAGAAGGCAAATCCGAGGGGCCCAGCAAGGACGTTGCCGTCTGCTCTGGAGACGATGAGGCCGCGGCAGGCGAGAAGACCGGCAAGCCCTACTGCAAGATCCACCTCACCAAAGACCACGACATCAACGAATGCCGCCAAGTTGAATAGCTTGCTGAGAAGCAGAAGCAAGAGTACAAAAGGCACGACAAGGAGAAGGGCCGAGATGGTGACGGTAGACTTGACAAGGAGATCCGCATCGGTCGAGGTGACCTCTGCGGCAAAGCCAAACAACAGAAAGAAAAGCCTGCTAGAGGCCGAGGAGACAAATTTGACGATGATGATGACAAGGACGAAGATAAAGAGGGATCTGACAAGCAAGAGTTCCAGTAGGCCATGGATGCTATGTGTGTTGACGGAGGCGCATCTTTGCACTCCTCCCATAGGCAGCTCAAGCAGTGGGTCCGCGAAGTCAACGCGGCAGAGCCAGCGGCAAAGGCAAGGAAGCCCCTCAAGTGGTCCAACACTCCCATCATCTTCGACGCTGAGGACCACTCTGATCGCATCATCGTGGTCGGGTGTGTGCCATTGTTGGTCTCACCAACGATTCGCAACCTCAGAGTCACGAAGATGTTGGTCGACAGTGGGGCTGGCCTGAACCTGATTTCGCCTGATGTGATCAAGCGGCTGCAGATCCCCGATTCGGACCTCAAACCGACGGGCTCCTTCCAAGGAGTGGGCAGGGGGAGATCTCAGCCAAAGGGAAAGATAACCCTCCCAGTCACATTCGGCAGCGAACTCAATTTCAGGACAGAAAGGGTCGTATTCGACGTCGCCAAGATGTCGCTGTCGTATAATGGGATCCTGGGCCGCCCGGCACTAGCGAAGTTCATGGCGGCGTCTCACCACGCCTACAACACGCTCAAAATGCCAGGGCTGATGAGCATCATCACCGTCCATGCAGACAATAAATATGAGGTCCTCTGCGTCGACAAGCTCTACTGGGAGGCAGTGGCCGCGTCTGCTGAGAAGACACTTACTCCTGCTAGCAAAGCTCCAGAGGGGAACACCAAGGATAAGAGTTTTGGCGAGTCTCGTAAGAACTCCGGGAAGCGCACAACAGAGTGCGGCATACCCGTCGAGAACTTACCAGAGACCTCTGCCGACAGGAGCAAGAAGGGTAAAGTGACCATCCCCAAGACGAAGCAAGTGGCTGCGTGGGAGGACGGCGAGGGAGACGCTTTTACTATAAGCGCCACCCTCAACAGCAAATACGAAAGCGCGCTCGACTCCTTCCTACGGGCGAATGTCTACGTGTTTGCCTGGCAACCGTCTGACATCCCCGGTGCTCCCAGGGAGGTGATCGAGCACCACCTTGTTTTCTGTCCTCATGCGCGCCCCGTCAAGCAGAAGGTCCGAAAAAAGCACTAGAGCGGCAAGAGTTTATTGCCGAAGAGATCAAAAAGTCGGAAGCAGCAGGCCTAGTCAGGGGTGTACTCCACCCGACATGGCTAGTGAATCCCGTGGTGGTGTGTAAGGCAAGCGGGGAGTGCAGACTATGTATCGACTTCACAGATGTCAGCAGGGCCTACCCAAAAGACCCCTTTCCCTTGCCACGCATCGGCCAGATAGTGGACTCGACCACCGACTGCGACCTGTTGTCGTTCCTCGACGCCTACTCTGGTTATCATAAGATCTTTATGGCCAAGGAAGACGACGAGAAAACAACGTTCATCACTCCCTGCGGCACATACTGTTTCAAGAGCATGCCGTTTGGTCTGAAGAGCATGGGTTGAACGTTCGCAAGGGCCATCCAGATTAGCCTCGGACCGCAGCTGCACAAAAATGTGGACGCCTACATGGATGACATCGTAGTTAAGACTAAGGACAAGACCACACTAGCCCAAGATCTAGAGGAGACCTTTGCTTATTTGCGCAAGATCAACTTGAACCTCAACCCTGATAAGTGCGTGTTCGGGGTCCCATCTGGCAAGCTCCTCGATTTCTTCATATTTCAGCGCCATATAAAAGCCAACCCCGCCAAGATTGAAGCAATCGAACAATTGGAAGCACCAAAGCGTGTCAAGGACGTGCGACGGCTGGCGGGCTGCGTCGCCGCCCTCAGCAGATTCATCTCCAAATCCATAAGCGTGCCCTGCCATTTTTCAAGAACCTAAAGAAGGCAGGCCCGATGACATGGACTCCAGAAGCGGAGGTAGCGTTGCAAGACCTGAAGAAGTACCTGTCCTCGGCCCCGGTCCTAGTTGCGCCCAAGCCTGAGGAACCGTTGATGTTATACTTGGCAGCAACGAACCAGGTGGTCAGAGCCGCGCTAGTGGCGGAGAGGGAAGCCGAGGACGGCGAACCAATGGCCTCTAGACCGACAGCCAGCAAACCTGGGCCGACCCAGGAGAGCCAAGAAGTCGACACGAAGACGGCACGGGAAGCGGAACAGCGAGCGCTGCAGAAGACAAGGGCGGTGCAGCAACTGGTGTACTTTGTTAGCTCCCTCCTGCAGGGGACTCGGTCAAGGTACTCTGGGATTCAGAAGCTGCTCTTCGGCCTCCTCATGGCCTCCCGCAAGCTGCGCCACTACTTCCAAGCACATCGCATTACAGTTTTCACCCGCTTCCCGCTACAGTGGATCATGAGGAACCCGGGGGCAACCGGCAGGATTGTTGAATGGGCCTTGGAACTGGCTAGTTTTGATCTGAGCTTTGAAATCATGGCCACCATCAAAAGTCGAGCACTGGCAGAGTTTGTTGCTGAATGGACGCCGACCCCAGATGAGGAAATCCCGGAGATAGCTCTTCACGGCAAGGAAACACCTCAGGTATGGATTATGTACTTTGATGGAGCTTTCTCGCTACAAGGCACCGGTGCCGGAGTGCTGCTCATAGCACCCACCGGAGAGCACCTCAAATATGTGGTCCAAATGCACTTCCCTCAGGAGGTGTCGACCAACAACACAACTGAGTACGAGGGTTTACTTGCCGGGCTGCGTATAGCGACAGAGTTGGGAATCAGGAAGTTGATACTCCAGGGAGACTCATAGTTGCTTGTGCACCAAGTCAATAAGGATTACCAGAGCCCCCTGATGGAAGCATATGTTGATGAAGTGAGGAATTTGGAAGCGCGTTTCGATGGTCTATAGATGGAGAATGTCCCTAGGACGGAGAATGACATCACCGACGACCTATCGAAATGGGCAGCTCAGAAGTCACCTGTGGAACCAGGCACCTTTGTGCTTCGACTCACTCAACCATCAGTTACACCATCGAGAGGGCAAACCAAGAAGAGGAAAATCAGTTCCGGTGACTATTTTCCAGCTGAGCCACCTGTGGCCACCAAGAAGGTTGCCGGGAGTGACGGAATACTCGACGGTGAGCGCCAAGCCCCGGTGGGACAGGCGGTCCCCGCCATCGAATCTAGCACTCCTGCGGCAGAAGAGACGCCTTTAGTCCTTGTCGTCGAGCCACGGGCTCCGACATGGGCGCAGCAGATTGTTCAATACCTCCAGACAGGAGACCTCCCCGAAGAGCAAGAAGAAGCCAAGAAAGTAGCCCTACAGTCGAGCATGTATCAGTTCGTGGACAACGTCCTGTACAGGAGGAGATCGAACGGGGTGAAATTGAGGTGCATCGCTCGGGAGGAAGGACAATGTCTGCTGGCAGAGATACACGAGGGGATTTGTGGCCCCCATGTAGGATCAAGAGCCCTTGTCGGGAAGGCGTTCCGGCAAGGCTTCTACTGGCCCCCAGCCCTTCAAGACGCCTTGGCGGTGGTAACGACGTGTGAAGCATGCCAATATCACGCCAAGAAGATACACCAACCAGCGCAAGTCCTTCAAACCGTACCGCTCTCCTGGCCATTCTCGGTCTGGGGGCTCGACATCGTTGGTCCCCTCCCCCGTGCTACCGGGGGCTTTGAGTTCTTGTTTGTCACTATCGACAAGTTCACGAAGTGGACCAAAGTTGAGCCAATGAGAAAGGTGACGGTGCAGGCGGCGGTCAAGTTCCTCAGAGGGATTGTTTGTCGTTTCGGGGTCCCAAACAGGATCATCACCGATAACGTCACACGGTTCACCAGCAGCACTTTTATGCAATACTGCCAAGATATCGGCTCCCGGATCTGCTTTGCCTTGGTTCCTCACCCCAAGAGCAACGGGCAAGTGGAGAGGGCGAATGCTGAAATGCTATGGGGTCTCAAGACGAGGACTTTCGACAAGTTGCGCAAGCACGGAAGGCGCTGGATTGATGAGTTGTCATCGGTTCTTTGGTCGATCAGAACGACGCCAAATCGAGCCACCGACGAAACACCCTTTGCCCTGGTCTACGGGGCGGAGGGAGTTCACCCCACGGAACTCACGTACAGGTCACCGAGAGTGCGGGCCTTTGACGAGGACCAGCAAGAGCGGCTACGGCATGACGATGCCACGCTCCTCGAGGAAGATCATCTCCAGGTCGCACTATGCGTCGCTAGGTACAAGCAGGCCTTGCGCCGCTACCATGGCCGCAAAGTGCGCGTCAGGATTGTTGAGGAAGGTGACCTTGTCCTTCGACGGATTCAGTCCGCGAAGGGGTCAAACAAGTTGACGCCGAAGTGGGAAGGTCCTTACCAGGTGGTACGAGTCACCAGGCTGGATAATGAAGATAGCACCCTGGTGCAAAATTCATGGAATTTCAAGCATCTTCGCAAGTTCTACCAGTAAGGCGCGGTTGTCGGGCTCCCCGGCAACCACTTTTGCACAAGTCTTGTAGCAATGCGTGTAATCCTTTGTACAAAGCCAGGTGATGACCCTTTGCACAGTTAGTAAAACTAGATATCCCGCAACTTTCCTCCTTCCTAGATACATATTTGCATTATGTTTCATTATGCGGGTTATTGCAGTAGCTCATTGCCAGCACAAGGTCGTTACCTAATTGCTAAAATCCCATAGCGCACCCAATGTTTCTCTTCTTTCTTTTTCTCGAAAGGAAGTAGGATTCCTTCCCCCCGCGCACAAGTCATCCCGGGGGCAAGAAGGGGCGGCAAGGGCAGTTGCGTTTGGAGCAACAACCTCACGGCAAGAAGGGCGATAGAGGAAGGAAAAGATAAGTAAAACTCTTTCCCTGCTACAAACTGCAGCCTAAGGAAAGACCTGCGCGCGGGTGGACCCTTATCGGAATCGTTGCGCGCCGGGGGTTGGAAGCATGCCCAGCACCTCGGATAGTCGCGGCGAGGACGATGAGGTAACCTTGCCAAGAATGGCGCTACGGGAGGGTGCTCGGGATCTATCCTTGGAAGCGCCCCTCGATAAGACAACCCAGGTCAGCAAAGGTTCCCGACAAGCGTAAAGGTCAGAACGGCACCGCAGTACAGTTTTCAAAAAAAGGGAAAGAAAAAGAGGGATTGACACGCAGACATGCAAGGCAAATCCTTGATATATCAATAGTACCCAACGTCTCTCTTTGATTTTCTTTCAGGATTTCGTCGAGTACAACCTAAATACAAAAGGAGGGCGCCAAACCCAGAAAAAGCGGCGGCGGGGACAAGTCGGAGTATGACTTCCTATAACGTCCCCGCTGGCCTCCGAGGAGGGAGGTGCATCAGCTTGGTGGCAGCGGCAATGGCGTCAGGTCGGAGTACGACTTCATCTACGACCCCGCCGGCCGCCAACAGGAGATCGGCCACTACGATGTGGCAGTTGATCTAGAAACGAGGCCTCACAGATGGAGCCTCGTTCCCGGATCCCTAAAACCCTAGCTACGACGCCATGCACATCTAGTCGGACTCATCCCGCTTGATGCCAAAGATGTTGCCTTCGTCGTCGCTATCGCTGGAGGAGTCGTAGTCGCTCCCGCTCGAGCTCTTCGCGCAACACTCTAGGCGGGCCCCCAAGGCCCCAAAGAACTTAACGGAGAGGGTGGCGGAGCCGTCAAACTCAAAGTGGGGAAGATGCACGGGCCCGATCCCTCGGGAGCGGGCAAACGACCTCCACCCTCGCGCCAGGAACATGGCGCCTCCAGGGGAGAGGTCGACCGCCACCCACATGGGCCCATCGTGGCAGCCGTCGGCACGGAGCCACAAGCCTCGAGGGCAGCAGGCCTCGATGGCCCTCGCAAAAAGATCGGGAAGACGTAGCCAGCTACGGCGCCACCGGGAGACAACCACGAGGAACTCTTGCACCTCTACTCCCGCGTGAGCCCCTACATGGGGCCGCAGGGGAGATGCACCTCCACGGCCGCCGCGGTTCGGCGGAGCCGCCCCCGCGCGGCCCCTGGACGTCGGCTGACGCGGGAGCTGGACCCAACCTCCACCTCCGTCACCACAATGCGCATCGGGCTCCGGGGGCTGCCCCTCCCGGCTCCCCTAGGACCTCGAGCGCGACCACGACCCCTCGCCATAGCAGAGGGAGCGCGGTGAAAGGAAGAAGGAAGGAGCACCAAGCAGCTGGGAAAGAGCACGGAGTCGCGGATGAGCGGCACCCTCTTCAACCCCTCCCTATTTATGTGGGCCAAGCCAAGGGGGGAGAAGAGGGGCTGACTCTCCATGGACCGTAACGAGCGCACACTCATATGCCCACGGCTTCAGCAACCGCCCTCCCAGACCAATGGCGAGCTCCGTGCGTGCCATGTGTCACCCAAGGCGTAGTCAAGGCGGAAGGAGGAACGACACCAATTAAATGGCGAAGGGCGGGCGGGCTCCGCGTCATTTCCCTCGCTGCTTACCCCAAGGAAGGCTACGGGCTGGCCACCCGTGTACCGACGTGAAAACTCACTGTCAAGCGTGTTTCTTGGGCGACCGCCCCTCTCCACCAATGCCGTTACCCACGGTAAATGCTGAAAGCATATATGCCTGCTTGGTGGTTTTGATAATTCATGACAACATACATTGTCTCTTTGGACTAATACTTTTATCTAGCTTATTTTAGGTTTAGTCCACAGAGTGGATTGGCCAAGGATTGTGTGGAGAACCTCATGAACGGATTGGCCATGCTTCAAGAACAAGGACTCTACATTTTACATTTTGTGAGAAATCACTTTGAGTCCATAGGAAAGCCAATACTATTAAAAGGGGATGAGGTAAATATGATGATCTGGTTGCTCAAGTGCTTAGAGGTAGCCACCAAAAATACTCACCCACTTTCCCACACATATCCTCTGTCCAAAGCCTAAAGTCTAAATTCGATGCCACCAACTTCCCATTCGGATCCACCGAGTTTATCCAAGACAGAAGCCAAACCAAACCCTAGCATCTCGGTACTACCAACATTCCATTTGGTGCCACCGAAAACAGTGACCAACTTCCTGGTTAGCCATTTTCTAGAATCGGTGCCACCGAGTTCTAAGATTCGGTCTCATCGAGAAGTTTGACCAGCTTTCTGTTAGCCCATTTCTTGAAATCGCTCCCACCAAGTTTGAGGAATCGGTCTCACCAAGATTTGGTAACTGCCTAGGTCAACCATATTGGTACCACCGACATTTATATATCGGTTCCATCGATAAGCCTAAAGTTGTCACATTTTGCACTAGTTGGTGCCACCGAGTTTCACTTCCATTTCACCGAGTTGGGCAATAATGTTGTAACGGTTGGATTTTTGGAGAAGCCTATATATACCCCTCCACCACCACTCACTCGCAAGAGAAGCACTCAGAACATACACCCACTTGCCATATCCAATTTTTTGAGAGAGAGCCACCTACCCTTGTGTTGAGGTCAAGATCATCCACTCCAACCATATGGATCTTGATTTCTAGCCTCCCCAAGTTGCTTTCCATCCAATCAATCTCTTCTACCCATGCCAAACCTATGAGAGAGTGATTGAGTGTTGAGGAGACTATCTTTTGAAGCACAAGAGCAAGGAGTTCATCATACTACCACATCTATTACCTTTTGGAGGGTGGTGCCTCCTAGATTGGTTAGGTGTCGCTTGGGATCCTCCTTCTTCATGATTGTGGAGTTGAACCAAGCACTACTAGGGAAACATTATACACAGAAGCTTATCAGTAGCGCTTGTTAAAAGGAGGTGCTACTGCTAATGAGCAGTAGCGCGTGGTCACAAAGGGCGCTACTGGTATCCATATAGCAATAGCGTGGCGGGAATAAAATGCGCTACTAATATAATTGCCACAACGTTGCCGACAGACTAGGTATAGTAGTAGCGCCCTTCTGCAAACCGTGCTACTGCTAACAAAATAATAGTAGCGCGTTTTTAGGGTAGGGCGCTACTGCTAAGTTTGAACTTGGCCACATGGTGGGTCCCACTTAACAGTAGCGCGTCTTCCAGCAACGCGCTACTGCTACTTTTTTAGCAGCAGCGCGTTTTCCTTTCCCACGCTACTGCTAAAGCGCAGCCAACTTTTCCTCCCCTCCCTCTCCCCCTCCCCCATCATCCTCTCTTCCTTTCACTTTCCCCTAGCTCCCACCTCCTCTCTCCCTCACTTTTCTTCTTCCTCACTACTTCTCCCCCCATTACTCTCTTTCTTCTACCTCTCTTTCTCTCTCTTTATTGCTCCTAGCTAACTACACCACCTCCATTAATGCAACTCCTTTCTCTTTTTCCTCCCCCTCCACTAGTTAGAGTCATCTCCTTCCCCAACTAGCTAGGTAGATCTACCCAATTGATGAAGTGACCTATGTACCTCCCTAACTAGATCTAGCCATGTCAAGAAGTAAGCTTTGTCCACTTTCGATCACTCCCTAGGTGTGTGGCGACACCGATCGACATCATCATCACCGTGCTTGATCTTGAGATAGGTGATTAAAATTTTGTGCTTTTGCAAGAATGGAAATATGTGTATTTGTGCGATATGACATAATCGGGCGATATGATGGAAATTGTGTGTGTGGCATGAGTTGCCGCCAAATTGTGCTTGAGTTGCCTATGTTTTGCCGAAATGTCGATTTATTTCTGTTTCAGCGAATTTCGGGCAAACTCTATATGTCCTATTTTTAGGGAAGGTCATGCCGAATTTTTGTATGACTTTGATGCATGCATGCATTTTTATAATCAATTTGTTTATTATTACCGCGCGGGCGTTCATGATGATCAGTGGAACGATGGTGGAAAGGTGGTTTCGGTCGGCGGTGCAGGACATGAGTGAAAATAACCGAACAGAGATTTTATGTCCGTGTCGAAGATGCAAAGGAGGAGTTTCGCTCGACCCCGATGAGGATGGTCGTTTGATGGCGCACCTGCTCATGACTGGTTTCATGGATGGCTACACTCGATGGATAATTCAAGATGATGATGAAGTTGAGGACGTCGACGGGGCAACCAATGACGACACGGGGGAAGACAAAGAGATGACCGATAATGGCGGCAGAGAAGGGGCCAGACATGGTGGCTGTAACGCCCAAGATGCGATCCTATCCTTATTTTTCGCACGAGGGCCTCGACGGGGATAGAAGCGCATCTCGTCGTTTCGCAAGAATGGATATCATTACAAGTACATGTAAAGAAGAGATGAGTATATGGAATTGGCTTACACTCGCCACAAGCTACATCAATATCACATCAATACAACAACATATCCAAACATCATACAGAAGAGCAGGGTCCGACTACGGACAAAAACAAATGATAAAATGACATCCATCCTTGCTATCCCAGGCTGCCGCCTGGAACCCATCCTAGATCGATGAAGAAGAAGAAGAAGAAGAACTCCAAATCAAACAAGCATCGCGCTCACGTAAAGTCATCGCATTACCTGTACCTGCAACTGTTGTTGTAGTAATCTGTGAGCCACGGGGACTCAAAAATCTCATTTCCAAGGTATCAAGACTATTAAAGCTTAATGGGTGAGGTATGGTTAAGTGGTGAGGCTGCAGCAAGCACTAAGCATTTATTTAAGTGGCTACCTTACGAGTACAAGAATAATGGGGGATGATTGTCGCATAAACAGTCGTGAACTAGTAATGAGCTCTAAGAGATCCTGAACACCTACTTACGAACAAACATAACCCCACCGTGTTCTCTCTTGGATCAGAAATTCATGAGAAGAGACAGTCACGGTTACGCACACAGTTGGTGTATTTTATTTGAGTTTACTTCAAGTTTGCTATGACCGGGTGTTAAACAAAGTTTCCAAGTTGCCACATAACCGCGGGCACGGCTTTCTGAAAGATTTAACCCTGCAGGGATGCTTCAACTCATCCATCATAAACTAACCACATGCCGCGGGAATAACCTCGACCACGAATCCCGTGATCTCCTAGGAAATTCCGTAGGAAAACCGCAACCTCGAGATAGCCCGAAGTATTCTCGGAATTCCTCGCACAAGACGTTCGAGAAAGGTAAAACAAATCCAGCAAGGCCGCCCGACGTGCCAACAATCCAGATAGGAGCTGCGTATCTCGTTCTCAGGGCACAACCGGATGAGCACTACATACGGTGGCCGGATAGACATCCCCCGAGTTGCCCCGGGTGGCCCCGCAAGTGGCTCTATTTTGGACCAGCACCAGCAGCACTGGCCCCCCTGTATTATGTTGAATTAACTCCTCAGGTTCATGAAGCCCTATGCTTTAGTAACGGTGTTCAGTATTATTATGTTGGGCAAATGTAGTACCAAAGTTAGGCCTTTCCAGACAAGTTTTATCCTAAAACGAAAGTCAAGGGGGTCCCCATAACAACCCCGAGCATGTTAGGAGCGCTAAATTATGGAACATAACACCGGTACATAAGTAACTAGGGCGGCAAGAGTGGAACAAAACACCGAGCAAAGGCCAAGCCTTCCACCCTTTACCAAGTATATATGTGCATTAAATTAAATAGCAATAATATTGTGATAGCTCAAAAACATCCATGTTGGCATATGGAAACAATTGCACCTGCAACTAGCAATGCTATAAGAAAGGCTGCGCAAGCGGTAACATAGCCAAACAATGTTTTGCTGGGATGTGGAGGGGTTAGAGGCTTATCATGACATTTGGGAGGCTTGACAAACAAGTGGTAGGTAGCATGACAAGCGATAGAAACGATACATCTAGCATGGCAATGATAGTAATCGTATCCAGGGAGATGATCATCTTGCTTCAGATCCCGGTTGGAAGAAGAACGAATCCGGCAAGCAGGCGATCCGTGAAGTAGACGAACGGGACGTAGTCGAACGAATCCTCACACTCCGAACGCTCTCGGAACTCTACTGAGAAGAAGCAATCTGTAACAAACAATCAACACACGATAAACAACACAACATATGTATGACATGATGCACTACATGGATGATGCATGTCCGTTCACATATTCATGACAAGGCAAAGCACAACATTCAATTACTACACATTAAGTGAAGCTCAATATGCAACGACTTGCATATTGACGAAACTCCACATTCGAATATTTAGTTCATTCTCGTTTAGGTACACGACAATATTAAATGTTGTTAAACATGGCAAGAGGTGAAGCATAAGTAAACTATACATCTAGGCAAGTTTAAATGAGGCCGGAAACAACATATAGCATTTCCGAAACGACCCCATATGTTAATTTCGAAATTGATACAGATCTGAACTAATCATGTTTTATATTTATTATACAGGAAAATAAAGTATACCATGCAATTCTACACGTCATTCTAGTCGATTTACATATATGGAACATCTCAAACGAAGCTACGGTCTAAAAGATATGACCTTCACAAGATGAACATGACATGAATGCAAAATGCATGAAAATGACAACCACAAACATTTCAAATCGTGAATGCAGCAAGATATTATGATACTACATGAGATTCTAGTCAAGTTTCGTGTGGAACATGTTCAAAACGGAGCTACGGTTCAACAATAGCAAGCAACACAAGTTTTAGTTCAAATCTGTCCAAAACAGCAACATAGCATATTGCACACATGAAAACAACAAGCTACAAGATTCTAAAATGCACAAACTAAGCATGGGGCAGTAGCATATAACACACACTTCATTTCATCTTCACATATCATACTCAAAAGAGTCATGGAACACATCGTAGGAAGCTCACAACATGGCAACAAAATATACCAGATTAGGACTTAGTGAAAATAACAGTTTTTAGCATAGCAGATTTTCACGAAGACATATTGGCAGCAGTAAAACTATACGCTACAGGTCATATATTGGCATGAAACTTAACATCATGGTAGTAGACATGATGCACTACAAATCATACCATGGTGGCAAGGTCTAATTATGCATAGAATCATGGCTAGCATCAACACAACATGGCATTTTGAAGAAAACAGATTCTCAGACTTGGTGAACATTAGAGTAGACATGTGCAGCAGTTTTTAACAGATTGACATATTAAACAACAGAATTAATTATGATGCTAAACATATTCATGCAAACTATTGGCACAACATGATAGGCAACAAAATGCTTAACAAAAGACTCCTTGGTGGCAATCATAAAAGACTCCTAGATCAATAGCAAATCACATGGCAACATGGCAACAAAATAACAGTTTCAGACTTAGTGAAATTTAGCTATCTCCCAAAACTGCAGTTTGTTTAGGCATGTAGACATGGCAATAACAGTAGCATAACAATCACTTATGAGCATGGCAAGGGCACTATCAGCAACTAGCCATGACACACTTCAAATCATACCATTGGCAAAATTACATAGGATGCATGGTTTGCTTAATATAATGCTCGCAAAACGGAACTCATCGTTAACAGATTCCAGTTTTAACGTGATAGCCGCTTGAGAGCAAGATATTGACATGATAATGAACTCCTATCTAGCAACCAGAGGCATGGCATCAAAGTAGACATCACATAGAGCAATTCTCATGAAGAAGCCATATGCAAAAGGTCTATGGTTTAGATGCAATCATCCACGCAAGTTTGAATAAAATAACAGATTGACAATTACGACACGGAGCAGTTTTGCAACGAAGGTTTGAACATGTAGATGAACCCTAACATGAATGCAAATGAAACTAACATGAAGAGCACAAATTGTAGAACACTTTTCATATATAACACTTGTCCATCAGATGCACGGTTTAAAAGATACCGCTCACACAAAGATGAATAAGGTGATTTTTAATAGAAAGTTATGGGGACTTTGACGGGTTTTTTACCCTGCACGAAATGGGACGAGGGGACACGGGACAGCTCGGGACCGGCATTTGGATCGAGGGACCGGCCGATCTGGGACGCGCCCGTCCAGATCTGGCTGGCGGCGGCCCCGACGACGGTTGACGGCGCCGGCGATCCTCCGGCGACATGGGAAGATGGCGAGGACGGGCGAGGGACAGCGGAGGCGAAGGATCCGGCCGCGGCAAGGCCAGATCGGGTCGCGACGACGGCCAGGGATGGTCGGGGACGAGCTGACCTGGGCGGAGCTCCGAGCTCCTTCCCCCATGGCGGTTGGAGGTGAGCTGGCAGGGCGGCGGCGACTGCTGCGGCGGCGCTGGCGTGCGAGCGGCGGCGGGGAGAGCGGCAATGCGGCGGCGAGATCCGGTGGCGAGCTAGGGCAGTGGGGCGGCAAGCGGCGGCGGTGTTCGGCGAGGCAAGGTGCGACGGCGGGGCAGACGGGCGGCGCTAGGGAGGAGCCGGGCGGCGCGGGCGAAGGCAGCCGGGCTGGATCGGGCCCGGATCGGTCCGGGGCGGGCCAGTCACGGGCCCCGGCGGGCTGCGGGTGGTGGAGGGAGGCAGGGAGGCCATGTGGCTGCATAGGAGTGGCCAGGAGGGTGGCTGGCTGGCGGCGCAGCTTGCTGGCGTGGCCAAGTGGCGGCGGCTGGGTGGTCGGCGGCGCGACAAGTGGCGGCGGGGCAGTGGTTTGGCACGGAAAATGAAGCTGGAGGTTGGGGAAGGTCCATTTCTGGACAGGGAGGCATCTATATATAGCAAATTTTGCTAGGGTTTGGGTCTAGGGGTGGTTTTTCGACCCTCCGATCGGAGAGTTGGGTTTGCTGGGCTTAGTGGGCTGTGTAGAGGGGGTGTGGGCTGAGAAGAGAGGGAGGTTGGTGGCCTGTGGCATGATTTTGAAATACCAAAACGTCCGACGAATGAACCGATGACGGTGCCGCTGCGGTCGACCGTTCGGGTATCAAACGACCTCCGATTGCGACGAAATTTGGCAGACGGTCTACCTACAATAAAACAAGACCGCATGCCAACTTTTGTCCCAATCTGAGAATTGTTTTCACGCACTTTAAAAACAATATTTTTTTGATGCCGCGGGCGCGTGCGTGTGTTGTTGGACTAGAAACGGTGGACGACACGAACGGAGAGAACCGGCAACTACGAACGGATGCAAGTTTTCAAAAACGAGTGATGATGCTATGCAGATGACGCGAATGATGCGATGATGAATGCGACTACCAAATGAATCACATGATGACAGTGGAAAACAACGGGAATCTTCTGGAGCGTCGATCTCGGGCTGTTACAACTCTCCTCCACTTACAGGAGATCTTGACCCGAGATCTTAGAATGAGAAGGGGAAGAGAAAGAGCAAGAGAAAGAGGTAAACTTAGTTGCTTCTTTGACAAACGAGTGAAACCAATGGTCATTGAAGATTTCCATGAGATGAAGAATGACATGAGGAACAAGCAAGAATTCCAAAGAAATTTGGGCAGCACTTCGGTAGAAAAAGAAGCAGAACTTGATACGTTGGAAAGAACTTGAATAGGGGCACAACACTCCGGTTGAATGGAGAAGCAAGGGAAGAACATGATCTTGATAAAACAAGATGATAGACTGAAGAGAGCAACTTAACAATGCCACCGGAACAAAAGAATAGAAGCTAGATCTTTGGAGAGAAGAGAACGGAGAAGAAAATGACAACTTCTTCCACCATTGAATTTGAAAAACATAGGTTGAACAGAGTTGTTGAAAAACCAACAGCAAAAAGAAAAGGTTTGTTGTGGGCTTATGGAAAACATCTCAGATTATGAGGTGACAACCGGCCACTAACGAAAACCATAGATTACTTGGGAGCAACAAGATATGCAAAACTTCTTTCACCAAGAGGATACAAGGATACTTGGATAATTGGAAAGCACCATAATAGCAACTCTCCTTAGACAAGGCTTTATGTGAAATCTAACCCAAGATATCTCCAATGAGGAAGATGATGGGTTTACATATCTCATTCTTGACAACTTCTCTTCTAGACTTCTCATGAATCAAGAAAGCTATAACACCATCTCAAAAGATAAGAGAGAATGAATTGCACTTGAATTGCAAGAGAAAGAATATTGGAGGTCCTCCAACATGAATCTTGAAGAACACTTTGAGAAAGAATTACATCCTTAACAAACCACCATGAAGAACTATGGGGACGAACTCCGGAGTGAAAAGGAAGACGGAAAAAAATTGAAGGTTGCAAAAGAACAAGATTGAGGCCTTGCAGAGATTTAGATGAAGCTTCGAGAAGAGATACTTGAGAAACTTGGAACTCCAGAAAAGAAAAGATGAAACACTTAGAACCAAGAATTTGATATTCTGAACAACTCTGGAAGAAGGATAGAAAACACCTTGATGAGCAAGAATAAGGATTATCTTATGCTTATCCTTCATCAAGTTAAATTGATGACAAGCAATGGATTATGCATACTACTTATTCTTCCAGAAACGGATTGAAGAGAGAGATCGGGCACAAACTTGAAGAAGTCTTCAACGAAGCACCGGTAAGAATTTGTAACGGAATGAGGATACCATGAGTGAATGGAGATATATGACATGAGAACGAAGAGATCACGATCCGCCTAGAGAAATCTTGAGCGAAGCACCGGGATAATTGAGACGAACGAAGAGACAACAATTGAGAAGAATAGAGAATGAAAGCTGAATGCTGAGAACAAAGAAATCTTCTGAAATGATGGCCTTCGAAGGATCGAGAAATGACAATAACTCTGAAATGGTCCGGATAGATATGGAAAGAATTACTCATGATCGAAAACAATTTGAGAGGATAGCACGAAGCTGAGATGACAAATCTTCGAAAGAACGGAGAAAGATTTAAGAGAAACTCTTCTTGGTCTTCAAGGCAAAGAATGATGGCGAGAAACACCACCAAGAATTACTAAGACACTCCGGGATAATGAATAAAGAAAGGTTGAGCCAACGATGAAAATGATTTTGAAGCGATCTTCGGGGAGGAATATGACTGATGAAATTCATTCTTACGTCATATTGAAAAGAACTTGAGGACATCTCCGGAAAGATTAAAAGAGCGAGGTAAGATCCTGGGAAAAAATCTGTGGGTTATGAGCCCACTCAAAGAGATCACCGTTGAACTTAAAGCTTAGAAAGATATTGCACCGGAACAAATGAAAACTAGTTGAGGTGAGAACCTCGAAATAATTTGAAAGGATTTGAATGAAAACACAAGACTTCTGTGATATCTTCAGCAATCCGGACAGGATAGATAGAGGCGATTAAACTCGAGAGACTTGAATAAGAACTTCCAACATGGGAGAGCATTTAGAGAATGAAAAGGATATGATGAGCACCGAAAACTTGAATTGAATCCACCGGACAAGAAAACAAAGATGAAGTCTAAGAAATGATGAACTTGAGCACTTGGGATCTTCACAATGAATCACCGGATACATCATGGAAGAGAAGATAGCGGAAGCATCACATGAATAGAAAAGGAACTCGAATGAGAATTTCATCATTGAAGAAAAAGGGCGGGAGGGCGGGGAAAAACAAAGACAACTTGATACCGATGAGATGAACTCCGGAAAGAAATACGAGGATTGATCTTGCAAATATTGGAGAGGGTTGAATTATCTTGATGACAAACACACCGGTTAGGAATAAGATTTTGACATGACAATTTTATTGAGCAAAAGGATTAGCACTCCCATAGATATATGAGGATTATGAGATAATCCAAAGTGTTGGTCGGATTCACCGAAATGAGAAAGAGGTTGTGCGGCAACAAGGATGACCATGTTGCCTTGAGCACGACAACATATATCGTGTGGCAAAGGGAATGGAAGTGTGATGTACAGGTTCGCCTAACCAGCTTCATCGGGCACTTGGAGTCGGCACGCTTTGCTAGAAACCGCTACCGACTAGTCGAGTCACATGTAATCTGACTCGCGACCAAGTGAACGACAACCTAAGGGGTCGCGCACTTAAGGGAAGGAACTAAACATGGGCTTTAGGATCCGTGCAAGGCCCAAGAGTTGAGCCCGCGCCGGATGCCTATATATAGTGGAGGTGTGGCACACCTATCTGGTTGATCACTTCGGCACCGTCATTAGGGCTTTGCATGTGTTGCAACTAGCCACCTCCACTCGCTGCCGCCGACTGTGTGATCGGACCTAGCAGTCCGCCGCACGGTGTTCCTCCTGCACGCGCGGATACCATTAGAGGCGGTGCACTTGCGCCGCTCCAGCGAACCTGCACGTGGGATCCGGCGACCGGCTGTTCGAGGGAGATCGGACCGGCTGTTCAAGGGAGATCGGACAAGGAGGAGACGGACCACGCGAACGCGCTGCCCCAACTCTACTTCTGCTGCCCGGCACTGCACGTCTAGTGGTAACGAATTGTGATCCATCTCCGTAGCATGTTCTTGGATGTTCTGCGTGTAGGAAAATTTTAATTTGCATGCGATGCACCTACGGTAGAACCCAACAGTGGTATCAGAGCCTCTGCTATAGGATTTGGATTCAGATCGGATGCATATATGATATGTGGAGGTGGCAGATGAGATCTGTCGTCGTTTAAAGAGATTGGCTATGTGCACGGTTGATAAGATAAACTGTACATGGGGATCGATATGGCAACGTTTTTCTGTCAATCAGAAAATCCGGCGTGATCGGAATACAGATTCGATCTGTGATTTCTGAAAACGTCGGGCGCTGCCCGCACCCGCGAGGGGACCGCCGTATGCGTAGCGTCTTGTATTTCGTACGCGATCACACAAAACGGTAGAATGCGATTCTATGCATAACTTTGTTTTGCAGGTTTGATGTGAATAGTATGGCTCATATATATGTGATGCATGTGTGTAATTTAACATGACCTGCATGTCATGATTGTCAGCCGGCAGGAGCCAAAGTGCTGTCATTATATTGTATAACGACCTGTGTGTCGACTTGTGATTCTCTGTAAATTCATTACTAGTTATAGTAGTTGGAGAACAGAGATCAAGTTCGAGGCTTTGGCGTCCCGGTGTGACGAACAAGATGGAGTTCCACACTGCTCCTCGGAGTTGGAGCCGGCCTGGAAGGACATCCATGAAGGAGCCATACTATTTCACATATTTATGTTTATATGTGATTGATATTGCTTCTTGTTTCTATGCATGTTAGAATGGTAGAAAGATCCCTCGTTAATATCAAGCACATTGCCATTCCGGATGTTGCACCTCCGCACGTCAAGTACGTCTAGTGGTGGGCTCATAAAATTGAGGTGCTGCTAGGTGTCCTTGAACTGGAGGGTTTGTGTTGGACACGAACATGCACTGCATCAGGTTAACTTGACAAGGCTATCAAAATGGTTTTGGGCCTTGTGGCAAAGAAGGCTGGGAGCCGGGGTATAAGATACCTACCCGACCGGCAGGAGTCGTATAGAGATATGATTAGCAAGGAGTTGCTTACCGAATGAGCAAGTTGGCTAGCAGTGATGCTAAAGCTCACTAGTCGCTTGCACTAGACGGGTCCTGAATCACTGAGAGTTTGCGGAGGGATGCTGACTTCAGTGGGAGTAGTTCTGTTTAAGGCTTGAATTACTCTACATAAACACATTGCTTAGTGATTGCATATTTTCTGTTGTAGATCAATGGCACCACCTGCTCAACCCAACTTTGCATTGAAATCAATTCTGGAACAGGATAAACTAAATGGAACAAACTTTACCACCTGGTATAGAAATCTGAGAATTGTTCTCAAGCACGATAAAAAGGAACATGTTCTAGAGGATCCACTTCCAGAGGAACCTGCCGAGAATGCTAGTGCCACAACCAAGAATGCCCATCAGAAACTCGTTGATGAATCAAACGAGATCAGCTGCCTCATGATGGCTTGTATGGAGCCCGATTTGCTACAGCATTTCGAAAACGTTGACGCTTTTGATATGATCGATAGTCTCAAGAGCATGTTTCAGGTGTAGGCTAGGACCAAAAGGTTCAACGTCTGGCAATCCTTGACGGATTGTAAGCTGAAGGAGGGTGATCCACTGAGCCCGCATGTGATCAAGATGATCGGGTACGTACAAGCTTTGGATCGGTTAGGCTTCCCACTTGGGGACGAGCTGTCCACGGATGCAATTCTGGGTTCTCTTCCACCTAGCTATGGGACGTTCGTCTCGAACTATCATATGCATGGTATGGATAAGAAGCTCACTGAATTGCATGGGATGCTTAAGGTGGTAGAGCAAGATATTAAGAAAGGCACACATCAAGTGTTGATGGTGCAGAACTCGGCTAAGTTCAAGAAGAGTTGGTCCAAGAAAAAGGGTAAGGCAAAGGGCACGGGGAAGGTTGTCTCCTCCGCTGCGCCGAAGCCGGGACCGGAATCAAAGACCGTGTGCTTTCATTGCAAGGAAACTGGTCACTGGAAGAGGAACAGTAGCAAGTGGCTTGCTGAGCATGGCAAGAAGGCCGGAAATGCTTCATCAGGCAAAGGTACACTTGTTACATATGTTATAGACATTTACCTTGCTGACATACCTAGTAGCTCTTGGGTATTTGATACTGGATCAGTTGTTCATATTTGCAACTCGATGCAGGGGCTAATAAGAACTAGGTGTGTGGCACAAGGGGAGATTGACATCAGGGTTGGCAACAAAGCAAGAGTTGCTGCGTTGGAGGTCGGCACGATGCAGCTTCAGCTTCCTTCTGGATTTATTTTGGAATTGAATAATTGTTATTACATTCCCGCACTTAGTCGGAACATTATTTCTGCCTCATGCTTGATGAGTCAGGGTTATGAATTCAGTTTAAAGGACAATGGTTGTTCACTTTATTTGAATGGAATGTTCCACGGCAATGCACCCATTGTAGATGGGCTATTTATTTTGAATCTAGAAACGGAACCAGTCTATAACGTGAATGTCAAGAGGCATAAGCCTAATGAGATAAATCCGACATACTTCTGGCATTGCCGGCTTGGGCACATTAGTCTGAAACGCATGAAGAAGCTCCATGATGATGGACTCCTAACTTCGTCAGATTTCGGGTCGTTCGAGACATGCGAATCATGCTTGCTAGGCAAGATGACTAAGTATCCTTTTGCAAAGAGTTGCGAGAGGGCGTCCGAGCTGTTGGAGCTTATACACAGTGATGTGTGTGGTCCAATGAGCACAACGGCCAGAGGTGGCTATCAGTACTTCGTGACTTTTACCGACGACTTGAGTAGATATGCATATATCTATTTGATGTGGCACAAGTCGGAAACTTGTGAAAAGTTCAAAGAGTTTCAGAACGAGGTTGAAAATCAGCTCGGCAAGACGATAAAGCTTCTGTGATCGGATCGTGGAGGTGAGTACATGAGCCAGGAGTTTGATGATCATCTGAAAAGCCGAGGTATAGTACCTCAGCTCACGCCTCCGGGTACGCCGCAGAGAAACGGCGTGTCAGAACGGAGAAATCGAACCTTGTTGGACATGGTCCGATCGTTGATGAGCAAATCAGATTTACCCTTGTCATTCTGGGGATACGCTCTAGAAACTGCTACTTTCACACTTAATAGGGTACCATCAAAATCCGTAGACAAGACACCACATGAGATGTGGACTGGGAAGAGTCCTAGTTTGTATTTTGTAAAGATTTGGGGTTGTGAAGCATTTGTCAAGCGAGTCATGTCGGACAAACTTACACCCAAGTCGGATAAATGCATATTCGTGGGATATCCGAGGGAAACCTTGGGATACAGCTTCTACAACCGAGAAGAGAACAAAGTGTTTGTTGCTCGGAATCGGGTTTTCCTGGAGAAAGAGTTTCTTAGTCGGGAAGCCAGTGGGAGAACGGTGCGACTCGAAGAAATTCGAGAGCCACTCGGGGACAACTCGGCTGGTGATGAGATCATACTGGTGTTGGTCAGGGAACCCGTAGTGGAATCGGCACCGGAACCACGGAGGTCGGAAAGATTGCGCAGAGTGCGCGATGTGTTGTTGCTAGAAAGCGACGAGCCGGCCAAGTATGCGGAAGCGATGGTGAGCCCAGATTCCGAGGCATGGCTGGAGGCCATGAGATCCGAGTTAAAGTCCATGGATGACAATCAAGTCTGGGACTTGGTTGATCTGCCGCCTGGCATAGTAGCCATTGGTTGCAAATGGCTCTTTAAGAAGAAAACCGATGTGGATGGAAATGTTCAAATCCAGAAAGCTCGGCTTGTCACTAAAGGTTATGGACAAGTTCAAGGAATTGACTACGACGAGACCTACTCGCCGGTAGCGATGCTAAAGTCGGTGAGGATCATACTAGCTATAGCTGCATATTTCAATTATGAGATATGGCAGATGGATGTCAAAACGGCTTTCCTTCATGGAAATTTATAGGAGGATGTATACATGATACAACCTGAAGGTTTTGTCGATCCAAATAACGTTGGTAAAATATGCAAGCTCAAGAGATCCATTTATGGATTGAGGCAAGCAGCTCGGAGTTGGAATATTCGTTTTGATGAAGTCATCGTTGACCTTGGTTTCATCAAGAACGAAGAGGACTATTGTTTATACAAGAAGTCTAGTGGGAGCTTGGTAGTATTTTTGATCTTGTATGTGGATGACATACTGCTGATCGGAAATGATGTTTCGATGCTGAACTCGGTCAAGGAATCATTGAATGACAAGTTTTGGATGAAAGACCTTTGAGAGGCAGTGTACATTCTAGGCATCAAGATCTATAGAGATAGATCAAGGAGGCTGCTCGGCTTGAGCCAGAGCACGTACATAGATAAAGTGTTGAAGAGGTTCAACATGAGTGAGGCCAAGAAAGGGTTCTTGCCCGTCTCACATGGTATAAGGCTAAGCAAGACTCAGAGTCCTAATACTTCTGATGAGCGAAATCGGATGAGTAGGATTCCGTATGCTTCGGCAATAGGATCCATCATGTATGCCATGTTATGTACACGGCCTGATGTTGCCTTTGCAATAAGCTTAACAAGCAGATACCAGGCTAACCCAGGTGAGAGTCACTGGGCAGCGGTGAAAACTATCCTGAAGTACCTCAAAAGGACTAAGGAGATGTTCCTAGTTTATGGAGGTGAGGAGGAGCTCTGCGTAAAGGGTTACGCTGATGCTAGTTTCCAAACCGACAGGGATGATTGTCAATCGCAAACTGGATTCGTGTATGTCATGAATGGAGGAGCAGTGAGCTGGGCAAGTTCCAAGCAAGAAACGGTGGCCGACTCCACAACAGAGGCCGAATACATTGCGGCTTGTGAAGCCGCAAAGGAAGGTGTTTGGATTCGGAAGTTCCTGGAAGATGTTGGTGTGTTCCCGGGCTTGTCAAAACCGTTGGACCTTTATTGCGATAATTCAGGTGCCATCGCATAGGCCAAGGAGCCGAGACAACACCACAAGACCAGGCACATAGACCGAAAGTATCACCTGATACAAAAGCTCGTAGCGAAAGGTGATACTAATTTATGCAAGATTCATACGGATGAAAATGTTGCAGATCCGTTGACTAAGCCGCTTCCACAACCCAAGCATGAGGGGCACGTTAGAGCTATGGGCATTCGATGTCTATTTGATTGACTCTAGTGCAAGTGGGAGACTGTTGGAGATATGCCCTAGAGGCAATCATGTATGATGATATTTCCAATGTATTTATGAATAAAGATAGTCCTTGGACATTATCACTGATGTGTATTAACAAGTACGTGACTTGTTTGTGAGACTATGCATTGTATGGTGACTGTCCTAAATGGTCCCTAGTCGAAAGAGCTATGTGGACGCTCAGCCAGTTAGACTAGCATATGACACGTTGGATAGTTCGGTCTCACTGACCATGTAGCATTGGATGCTAGCCAGATAATATGGACTCAGAAAGATCTGGTCGGATTCGACGTAGTCAGATCCAAGTCGAGATAAGGTCTGAGTTGGACATACCAACTATGAGACGCAGCGATAGGTCATCTGTGAGTCTCTAGTACAACATACGTTCTATGTCCTAAGACCTGAGCTGACGCATGTACTCGGGATGGTGACAGACTTGCTTTGGGCCGACCAAATGCTACTCCGTGACTGGGTAGTTACAAAGGTAGGTTTCGGTCTTGTCCAGACCCATGCTGCGAGACATGGTCGAGGAAGATGGGATTTGCCCCTCCGATGAGGAGAGATATACTCTGGGCCCCTCGGGTGATCCGGCCTGGATAAGCATGGCCATGCGATGAGGATTATGAGATAATCCAAAGTGTTGGTCGGATTCACCGAAACGAGAAAGAGGTTGTGCGGCAACAAGGATGACCATGTCGCCTTGAGCACGACAACATATATCGTGTGGCAAAGGGAACGGAAGTGTGATGTACAGGTTCGCCTAACCAGCTTCATCGGGCACTTGGAGTCGGCACGCTTTGCTAGAAGCCGCTACCGACTAGTCGAGTCAGATGTAATCTGACTCACAACCAAGTGAACGAGAACCTAAGGGGTCGCACGCTTAAGGGAAGGAACTAAACGTGGGCTTTAGGATCCGTGCAAGGCCCAAGAGTTGAGCCTGTGCCGGATGCCTATATATAGTGGAGGTGCGGCACACCTATCTGGTTGATCGCTTCGGCACCGTCATTAGGGCTTTGCATGTGTTGCAACTAGCCACCTCCACCCGCCGCCGCCGACTGTGTGATCGGACCTAGCAGTCCACCGCACGGTGTTCCTCCCGCACGCGCGGATACCATTAGAGGCGGTGCACTTGCACCGCTCCGGCGAACCTGGACGTGGGATCCGGCGACCGGCTGTTCGAGGGAGATCGGACCGGCTGTTCAAGGGAGATCGGACAAGGAGGAGACGGACCACGCGAATGCGCTGCCCCAACTCTACTTCCACTGCACGGCTCTGCGCGTCTAGTGGTAACGAACTATGATCCATCTCCGTAGCATGTTCTTGGATGTTCTGCGCGTAGGAAAATTTTAATTGGCATGCGATGCACCTACGGTAGAACCCAACAGTGGTATCAGAGCCTCTGCTATAGGATTTGGATTCAGATCGGATGCATATATGATATGTGGAGGTGGCAGATGAGATCTGTCATCGTTTAAAGAGATTGGCTATGTGCACGGTTGATAAGATCAACTGCACATGGGGATCGATATGGCAATGTTTTTCTGTCAATCAGAAAATCCGGCATGATCGGAATACAGATTCGATCTGTGATTTCCGAAAACATCGGGCGCTGCCCGCACCCGTGAGGGGACAGCCGTATGCGTAGCATCTTGTATTTCATACGCGATCACACAAAACGGTAGAATGCGATTCTATGCATAACTTTGTTTTGCAGGTTTGATGTGAATAGTATGGGTCATATGTATGTGATGCATGTGTGTAATTTAACATGACCTGCGTGTCCTGATTGTCAGCCGGCAGGAGCCAAAGTGCTGTCATTATATTGTATAACAACCTGCGTCTTGACTTGTGATTCTTTGTAAATTCATTACTAGTTGTAATAGTTGGAGAACAGAGATCAAGTTCGAGGCTTTGGCGTCCCGGTGTGACGAACAAGATGGAGTTCCACCCTGGTCATCGGAGTTGGAGATGGCCTGGAAGGACATCCATGAAGGAGCCATACTATTTCACATATTTATGTTTATATGTGATTGATATTGCTTCTTGTTTCTATGCATGTTAGAATGGTAGAAAGATCCCTCGTTAATATCAAGCACATTGCCATTCCGGATGTTGCACCACCGCACGTCAAGTGCGTCTAGTGGTGGGCTCATAAAATTGAGGTGCTGCTAGGTGTCCTTGAACTAGAGGGTTTGTGTCGGACATGGACATGCACTGCATCAGGTTAACTTGACAAGGCTATCAAAACGGTTTTGGGCCTTGTGGCAAAGAAGGCTGGGAGCCGGGGTATAAGATACCTACCCGACCGGCAGGAGTCGTATAGAGATGCGATAATGAATGCGACTACCAAATGAATCACATGATGACAGCGGAAAACAACGGGAATCTTCTGGAGCGTCGGTCTCGGGCTGTTACAACTCTCCTCCACTTACAAGAGATCTCGACCCAAGATCTTAGAATGAGAAGGGGAAGAGAAAGAGCAAGAGAAAGAGGTAAACTTAGTTGCTTCTTTGACAAACAAGTGAAACCAATGGTCATTGAAGATTTCCACGAGATGAAGAATGACATGAGGAACAAGCAAGAATTCCAAAGAAATTTGGGCAGCACTTTGGTAGAAAAAGAAGCAGAACTTGATATGTTCGAAAGAACTTGAATAGGGGAACAACACTCCGGATGAATGGAGAAGCAAGGGAAGAACATGATCTTGATAAAAAAAGATGATAGACTGAAGAGAGCAACATAACAATGCCACTGGAACTAAAGAATAGAAGCTAGATCTTTGGAGAGAAGAGAACGGAGAAGAAAATGACAACTTCTTCCAGCATTGAATTTGAAAAACATAGGTTGAATAGAGTTGTTGAAAAACCAACAACAAAAAGAAAAGGTTTGTTGTGGGCTTATGGAAAACATCTCAGATTATGAGGTGACAACCATCCACTAATGAAAACCATAGATTACTTGGGAGCAACAAGATATGCAAAACTTCTTTCCCCAAGAGGATACAAGGATACTTGGATAATTGGAAAGCACCATAATAGCAACTCTCCTTAGACAAGGCTTTATGTGAAATCTAACCCAACATATCTCCAATGAGGAAGATGATGGGTTTACATATCTCATTCTTGACAACTTCTCTTCTACACTCCTCATGAATCAAGAAAGCTATAACACCATCTCAAAAGATAAGAGAGAATGAATTGCACTTGAATTGCAAGAGAAAGAATACTGGAGGTCCTCCAACAAGAATCTTGAAGAACACTTTGAGAAAGAATTACATCCTTAACAAACCACCATGAAGAACTATGGGGACGAACTCCGGAGTGAAAAGGAAGATGGAAAAAAATTGAAGGTTGCAAAAGAACAAGATTGTGGCCTTGCAGAGATTTAGATGAAGCTTCGCGAAGAGATACTTGAGAAACTTGGAACTCCGGAAAAGAAAAGATGAAACACTTAGAACCAAGAATTTGATATTCTGAACAACTCTGGAAGAAGGATAGAAAACACCTTGATGAGCAAGAATAAGGATTATCTTATGCTTGCCCTTCATCAAGTTAAATTGATGACAAGCAACAGATTATGCATACTACTTATTCTTCCAGAAACGGATTGAAGAGAGAGATCGGGCACAAACTTGAAGAAGTCTTCAACGAAGCACCGGTAAGAATTTGGAATGGAATGAGGATACCATGAATGAATGGAGATACATGACATGAGAACGAAGAGATCACGATTCGCCTAGAGAAATCTTGAGCGAAGCACCGGGATAATTGAGATGATCGAAGAGACAACAATTGAGAAGAATAGAGAATGAAAGCTGAAAGCTGAGAACGAAGAAATCTTCTGAAATGATGGCCTTCGGAGGATCGAGAAATGACAATAACTCTGAAATCCTTCGGATAGATATGGAAAGAATTACTCATGATCAAAAACAATTTGAGAGGATAGCACGAAGCTGAGATGACAAATCTTCGAAAGAACAGAGAAAGATTTAAGAGAAACTCTTCTTGGTCTTCAAGGCAAACAATGATGGCGAGAAACACCACCAAGAATTACTGAGACACTCCGGGATAATGAATAAAGAAAGGTTGAGCCAACGATGAAAATGATTTAGAAGCGATCTTCGGGGAGGAATATGACTGATGAAATTCATTCTTATGTCATATTGAAAAGAACTTGAGGACATCTCCGAAAAGATTAAAAGAGCGAGGTAAGATCCTGGGAAAAAACCTGTGGGTTATGAGCCCACTCAAAGAGATCACCGTTGAACTTAAAGCTTAGAAAGATATTGGACCAGAACAAATGAAAACTAGTTGAGGTGAGAACCTCGAAATAATTTGAAAGGATTTGAATGAAAACACAAGACTTCTGAGATATCTTAAGCACTCCGGACAGGATAGATAGAGGCAATTAAACACGAGAGACTTGAATAAGAACTTCCAACATGGGAGAGCATTTAGAGAATGAAAAGGATATGATGAGCACCGAAAACTTGAATTGAATCCACCGGACAAGAAAACAAAGATGAAGACTAAGAAATGATGAACTTGAGCACTTGGGATCTTCACAACGAATCACCGAATACATCACGGAAGAGAAGATAGCGGAAGCATCACGTGAATAGAAAAGGCACTCGAATGAGAATTTTATCATTGAAGAAAAAGGGCGGGAGGGCAGGGAAAAACAAAGACAACTTGATACCGATGAGATGAACTTCGGAAAGAAATACGAGGATTGATCTTGCAAATATTGGAGAGGGTTGAATTATCTTGATGAGAAACACACCGGTTAGGAATAAGATTTTGACATGACAATTTGATTGAGCAAAAGGATTAGCACTCCCATAGATATATGAGAACAATGCTTAGGAAAGATATGAAATCACCACCTGACATCGAAGCAACTTGAATTACCATACTCCAACAAAACAAAGGATGAGGCTTGAGAATTAAGCCGGAAACAAATACATAACCCACCATGCATTTGTTGGGAGGATAATCCTAGATAACTACTTGAATTCCAACCTAAGAATTTCTGAAGTCTTTCTTGTGTATGCGATTCGGGTTGTGGACCCAGGAACGTACCCAAGGTAATCAGCTACAACTGCACCCGCAACCTTCCACACCATAATCCAAGAAACTCCGCAAACTCGTCTACCTCAGACACTCGTAATCATAACAATACTAAGTATGGCAGTACATTCGAACTCTCTCCACCAGTACTGGGGATGCCGGACTCCTCTCGCCACTACTAGTATTGAAGCAATTTCGAACATCCTCCGTCCTGAGATACTAAGGAAACTGAATGATAACGATGTGCAAAAATCCCTCGGAGCTCTACTCCTCGATAACAGGAGGCACCAAGACAGAATTCATTCACATCGGCATCATATAGTTTCCAAAATACCCGCGTGATCCTAAAAAAAATTGAGCGAGAAGAGGAGTAGAATCAAAATTCCTAAGTCAAAATTCCTCACCAGAGCATAGAAGAGGAGAAAAAGAATCCTACTCTCTGATATAACTAGACTCAAAATAGTTTTTTCACTAGACTCAACTCGGCCAAAGTTCGATCAATCAAGGGGGCTCCTAGGTCGGTACAGGCTCTGATACCAACTTGTAACGCCCAAGATGCGATCCTATCCTTATTTTTGGCACGAGGGCCTCGACAGGGATAGAAGCGCATCTTGTCGTTTCGCAAGAATGGATATCATTACATGTACATGTAAAGAAGAGATGAGTATATGGAATTGGCTTACACTCGCAACAAGCTACATCAATATCACATCAATACAACAACATATCCAAACATCATACAGAAGAGCAGGGTCCGACTACGGACGAAAACAAACGATAAAATGACATCACTCCATGCTATCCCAGGCTGCTGCCTGGAACCCATCCTAGATCGATGAAGAAGAAGAAGAAGAAGAACTCCAACTCAAACAAGCATCGCGCTCACGTCAAATCATCGCATTACCTGTACCTGCAACTGTTGTTGTAGTAATTTGTGAGCCACGGGGACTCAACAAACTCATTTCCAAGGTATCAAGACTATTAAAGCTTAATGGGTGAGGTATGGTTAAGTAGTGAGGCTGCAGCAATCACTAAGCATTTATGTGAGTGGCTAACTTACGAGTACAAGAATAAGGGGGGAAGATTGTCGCATGAACGGTCGTGAACTAGTAATGATCTCTAAGAGATCCTGAACACCTACTTACAAACAAACATAACCCCACCGTGTTCTCTCTCGGATCAGAAATTCACGAGAAGAGACAGTCACGGTTACGCACACAGTTGGTGTATTTTATTTGAGTTTACTTCAAGTTTCCTATGACCGGGTGTTAAACAAAGTTTCCAAGTTGCCACGTAACCGCGGGCACAGCTTTCCGAAAGATTTAACCCTGCAGGGGTGCTCCAACTCATCCATCACAAACTAACCACACGCCGCGGGAATAACCTCGACCACGAATCCCGTGATCTCCTAGGAAATTCCGTAGGAAAACCGCAACCTCGAGATAGCCCGAAGTATTCTCTTAATTCCTCGCACAAGACATTCGAGAAAGGTAAAACAAATCGAGCAAGGCCACCCGACGTGCCGACAATCCCGATAGGAGCCACATATCTCGTTCTCAGGGCACAACCGGATGAGCACTACGTACGGTGGCCGGATAGACATCCCCCGAATTGCCCCGGGTGGCCCCGCAAGTGGCTCTATTTTGGATCAGCATCAGCAGCATTGGCCCCCCTTTATTATGTTGAATTAACTCCTCGGGTTCATGATGCCCTATGCTTTAGTAACGATTTTCAGTATTATTATGTTGGGCAAATGTAGTACCAAAGTTGGGCCTTGCCAGACAAGTTTTATCCTAAAACGAAAGTCAAGGGGGTCCCCATAACAACCCCGAGCATGTTAGGAGCGCTAAATTATGGAACATAACACCGGTACACAAGTAACTAGGGCGGCAAGAGTGGAACAAAACACCGAGCAAAGGCCAAGCCTTCCACCCTTTACCAAGTATATATGTGCATTAAATTAAATAGCAATCATATTGTGATAGCTCAAAAAAATCCATGTTAGCACATGGAAACAATTGCACTTGCAACTAGCAACGCTATAAGAAAGGCTGCGCAAGCGGTAACATAGCCAAACAATGTTTTGCTGGGATGTGGAGGGGTTAGAGGCTTATCATGGCATTTGGGAGGCTTGACAAACAAGTGGTAGGAAGCGTGACAAGCGATAGAAACGTGACATCTAGCATGGCAATGATAGTAATGGTATCCAGGGAGATGATCATCTTGCCTCAGATCCCGCTTGGAAGAAGAACAAATCCGTGAAGTAGACGAACGGGACGTAGTCAAACGAATCCTCACACTCCGAACGCTCTTGGAACTCTACTGAGAAGAAGCAATATGGAACAAACAATCAACACACGATAAACAACACAACATATGTATGATATGATGCACTACATGGATGATGCATGTCCGTTCACATATGCATGACAAGGCAAAGCACAACAATCAATTACTACACATTAAGTGAAGCTCAATATGCAACGAGTTGCATATTGACGAAACTCCACATTCGAATATTTAGTTCATTCTCGTTTAGGTACACGACAATATTAAATGTTGTTAAACATGGCAAGAGGTGAAGCATAAGTAAACTATACATCTAGGCAAGTTTAAATGAGGCCGGAAACAACATATAGCATTTCCGAAACGACCCCATATGTTAATTTCGAAATTGATACAGATCTGAACTAATCATGTTTTATATTTATTAAACAGGAAAATAAAGTATACCATGCAATTCTACACGTCATTCTAGTCGATTTACATATATGGAACATCTCAAACGGAGCTACGGTCTAAAAGATACGACCTTCCCAAGATGAACATGACATGAATGCAAAATGCATGAAAATGACAACCACAAATATTTCAAATCATGAATGCAGCAAGATATTATGATACTACATGAGATTCTAGTCAAGTTTCATGTGGAACATGTTCAAAACGGAGCTACAGTTAAACAATAGCAAGCAACACAAGGTTTAGTTCAAATCTGTCCAAAACAGCAACATAGCATATTGCACACATGAAACAACAAGCTACAAGATTCTAAAATGCACAAACTAAGCATGGGGCAGTAGCATATAACACACAATTCATTTCATCTTCACATATCATACTCAAAAGAGTCATGAAACACATGGTAGGAAGCTCCCAACATGGCAACAAAATATACCAGATTAGGACTTAGTGAAAATAACAGTTTTTAGCATAGCAGATTTTCACGAAGACATATTGGCAGCAGTAAAACTATATGCTACATGTCATATATTGGCATGAAACTTAACAGCATGGTAGTAGACATGATGCACTACAAATCATACCATGGTGGCAAGGTCTAATTATGCATAGAATCATGGCTAGCATCAACACAACATGGCATTTTGAAGAAAACAGATTCTCAGACTTAGTGAAAATTAGAGTAGACATGTGCAGCAGTTTTTAACAGATTGACATATTAAACAACAGAATTAATTATGATGCTAAACCTATTCATGCAAACTATTGGCACAACATGATAGGCAACAACATGCTTAACAAAAGACTCCTTGGTGGCAATCATAAAAGGCTCCTAGATCAATAGCAAATCACATGGCAACGTGGCAACAAAATAACAGTTTCAGACTTAGTGAAATTTAGCTATCTCCCAAAACTGCAGTTTGTTTAGGCATGTAGACATGGCAATAACAGTAACATAACAATCACTTATGAGCATGGCAAGGGCACTATCAGCAACTAGCCATGACACACTTCAAATCATACCATTGGCAAAATTACATAGGATGCATGGTTTGCTTAATATGATGCTCGCAAAACGGAACTCATCGTTAACAGATTCCAATTTTAACGTGATAGCCACTTGAGAGCAAGATATTGACATGATAATGAACTCCTATCTAGCAACCAGAGGCATGGCATCAAAGTAGACATCACATAGAGCAATTCTCATGAAGAAGCCATATGTAAAAGGTCTACGGTTTAGATGCAATCATCCACGCAAGTTTGAATAAAATAACATATTTTAACAGATTGACAATTACGACACGGAGCAGTTTTGCAACGAAGGTTTGAACATGTAGATGAACCCTAACATGAATGCAAATGACACTAACATGAAGAGCACAAATTGTAGAACACTTTTCATATATAACAGTTGTCCATCGGATGCATGGTTTAAAAGATATCGCTCACACAAAGATGAATAAGATGATTTTTAACAGAAAGTTATGGGGACAGACGTTTTTTTACCCTGCACGAAACGGGACGAGGGGACACGGGATGGCTCGGGACCGGCATTTGGATCGAGGGACCGGCCGATCTGGGACACGCCCGACCAGATCTCGCCGGCGGCGGCCCCGACGACGGTTGACGGCGCCGACGATCCTCCAGCGACATGGGAAGATGGCGGGGATGGGCGAGGGACGGCGGAGGCGAAGGATCCGGTCGCGGCAGGGCCGGTTCGGGTCGCGGCGACGGCCAGCGATGGTTGGGGACGAGCTGGCTGTGGCGGAGCTCCGAGCTCCTTCCCCCATGGCGGTTGGAGGCGAGCTGGCAGGGCGGCGGTGCCTGCTGCGGCGGCGCTGGCGGGCGAGCGGCGATGCGGCGGCGAGATCCAGTGGCGTGCTGCGGCAGTTGGGCGGCAAGCGGCGACGGGGTTCGGCGAGGCGAGGCGCGGCGGCGGGGAAGACGGGCGGCGCTAGGGAGGAGCCGGGCGGCGGGAGCGAACGCAGCCGGGCTGGCTCGGGCCCGGATCTGCCCGGGGCGGGCCAGTCACGGGCCTCGGTGGGCTGCGGGTGGTGGGGTGAGGCAGGGAGGCCACGTGGCTGCTCAGGAGTGGCCAGGAGGGCGGCTGGCTGGCGGCGCAGCTTGCTGGCGTGGCCAAGTGGCGGCGGCTGGGTGGTCGGCGGCGCGACAAGTGGCGGCGGGGCAGCGGTTTGGCACGGAAAACGAAGCTGGAGGTTAGGGAAGGTCCATTTCTGGATGGGGAGGCATCTATATATAGCAAAAATTTCTAGGGTTTGGGTCTAGGGGTGGTTTTTCGACACTCCGATCGCGATCGGACGGTCCGATCGGAGAGGTGGGTTTGCTGGGCTTAGTAGGCTGTGTAGAGGGGGTGTGGGCTGAGAAGAGAGGGAGGTTGGTGGCTCGTGGCATGATTTTGAAATACCAAAATGTCTGACGAATGAACCGATGACGGTGCCGCTACGGCGACCGTTCGGGTATCAAACGACCTCCGATTGCGACGAAATTTGGCAGGCAGTCTACCTACAATAAAACAAGACCGCATGCCAACTTTCGTCCCAATCCGAGAATGTTTTTCATGCACTTTAAAAACGATATTTTTTTTTGATGCCGCGGGCGCGTGCGTGTGTGGTTGGACTCGAAACGGTCGACGACACGAACGGAGAGAACCGGCAACTACGAACGGATGCAAGTTTTCAAAAACGAGTGATGATGCTATGCAGATGATGCGAATGATGCGATGATGAATGCGACTACCAAACGAATCACATGATGACAGCGGAAAACAACGGGAATCTTCTGGAGCGTCGGTCTCGGGCTGTTACAGCGGCGGGGAAGAGGTCGGACATGGCGGCGGAGAAGAGGACGGACATGGCTCCGCAGAAAACGTGGACTACACATCGCAGATTTCGTTGCTACTAAGTTCAATCATGCGGGACCCTCATGTTCGAGACCTTCTTCGCAAGTAGACAAGTACTGACAGACCTTCTTCGCAAGCAGGAATGATGGACTCTACCTCCTCCATCTCATGATGGAGTTCAGAAGGGATCACCAACAACTTCTCATGACAACCAAAAGCGATGATCATATCCACAAGTGGGTAGAATCCCAAGATGAAGCGGATTATAAACTTAGAGATGACTTCTTTCGCATCCAGAGGGACATTGCGGCGATCTCATGAAAGAAGTCGTCGAAGAGAAGGGGATGTTCCACCACAGTCCTATATCGCGAGCTGATGTCCGAACTCGCATAGGCATGCAACGACAGGACCTCACGTCGTTCAAGAAGCTAGGATGCATCCTCGATGATATGGATGGATGGAACTTTTGGTGATTTACGATGCCGATGATGATGATATGTGTCGGTTGAACTTGTATAATTTTCTGTAGGAGTGAAACATTGTGATGTCCACGGTCCCTGCCGAACTTGCGTAACGCTACTTTGTTAGTTTGGGTATGATGACATGTGTATCTCTAGTTAATTAGTTTGCGTACGATGAAACTGTGTTGATTATTTATGTTTACTATATGTTGCATCTATTTGCATACCCTTTCTTTTCGTGTTTCTCAAGTATATTTTGTTGCATATGATTGTACATTCTCTTTATGAAGATGCATCTCTAACAGGTACCTAGATCCTTGATGGCAAAGAAGCGGTGCTATGTCGTGTACATAGGGAAGGTTCCGGGAGTGTACGACTAGTGGCACGAGTGTCAGGCGCAAGTGGAGCAGTTCTCGGGCGCCAGCCATAAAGGCTTCAAAAGCACACGAGAAGCAGAAGCTAGTTACTTGAGGTTCATGGTAGCGCGAGAGAGGAATCATAACCGCTGCCTCATGTACTGCATAGTTTCGCTCTCACTCATAGTGATAGCTCTTCTCGTCTATATCATTGTTTAGATGGATGACGATGTAGTTGCAAGTATTCGAGACATGTCTTAACTTGTATCGCTAATTCGAGATGATGAAAGACATCATTTTGTGTTGCATGATGATTATGATGATAACATGATCGATTTGATGAGACTATTTGTATATGTATGATATGATCAGATTTGTATGTGTATGATATGCTAGAGACTATTGTATAAAACCCTAAACAAAATTCAGCAGCACAAAATATGGGGCAGAAAAAAAATCGGAAACTAATAACAGTAGCGCGGGGCATGGCTTTAGCAGCAGCGTGGTCTTACTAGTAGCGCTTTTTGTACGAGGACGCTACAGCTATTAGCAGCAGCGCGTTTATGCAACAAATGCTACTGCTATCCCTAGATAACAGTAGCGCTGGTTGGAACGCGCTACTGCTAAACGTTAGCTGTAGCCCGTATCAGTAGCGCGGCCCCCTCGCTACTGCTAAGCATCTGACTCGCGCTACTGCTAGGCTTTTCCCTAGTAGCGAAGAGTTTGTAAGGGCAAGAAGATTGCCTACTTTGGGAAGATCTGCCCCGAGTAAGGCTAGTCCTCCGTGGACGTAGGCCATCATGGAATAGACGTGGTTGCTAGTTCATGGACCCTTCGTGGTTGGAGCCCTCCGTGGACTCTCGCGACTGTTACCCTCCATGTGTTGAAGTCTCCATAAACATGGACATACGATAGCACCACCTATCGGAACCACGGGAAAAATCTTCGTGTCTCCATATTGCGTTTGACCTTCCTATCTCTACTCTCTTACATATGCTTGTCTTTACTTTCCGCTGCCATATATGTTGACTAGCATGTGTATGGTGTACTAGACTTGTTAGAATTGCTAAAATCTGCCAACCAATTAAATTGGGAAAAGGTTAGGTTTTAATTTACGCAAGTAGTCTATTCACCCCCTCTAGACATCCCTTCTAGTGATCCCACAATTGGTATCAGAGCTTTGGTCTCCAAAGCTTCGGTTTCATCACCGTTTGGGAAGATGGATGTGTCTAGTTTGGGGAGTCTTAGTTGTAGATTGCCCGCTCTCGATGGGGAGTACTATAGTCAATGGAAATATGAGATGCTTGTGTTATTCAATGAATTCCATTTGAGCAAGTATGTTAAGAACCCCTATGTACCTCCCATTTATCCTTTACATCTCACGCATGCAGAGGAAATTGATATGCTTGGTAATCTTAGAACTGTTAATCTTATCATTAGAAGATTGCCTAGAATTGTGTTTGATCAAATCAAGAATTTTGAATGTGCTTATATTTTCTGGAATGATTTGGAGAAACGATATCCAAATTATTCATTGACTAATCTTGATGAAATTCTTCATAAATCTATTGCTTTTCACAAAATGATGCCTAGTGATCCTAAGTTTGATGATTATCTATTTGAGCTTAGAGACCTCATGCGCGCTAAAGGAGATGTCATAACTATCAACAACATCATTGTTCAAGCCATTCGCATTCATAAACTTGAACATTGTCATGATCGAAATTCTAACGAATCTCTTGTCTCTTATGACGAGGAAATCCCATTTGATGATGACAATGTGGAACATGGATACTATGATGAAGATGAATTGTTCGACATCGAGTATGATAAGACTATGAAGAATCTAAGTCTCATGGCAAACTTCAATGATTACATGTCCGGAGGAAAAGAGTGGATTCTCGATAGTGGATGCACCGATCATATGAACGGAGATAGACACATGTTTCAAGAGATAACACCAAACCATGGACCGCGAAGGTAGGTGACTTTTGGACACAACTCCAAGGGTAAGGTACTTGGTCTTGGTAAGGTGTCCATATCTCATGATAGCTCCATTCAATATGTCATGCTTGTTGAATCCCTTGGCTATAATCTTCTTTCCGTATCTAGACTTGCCAACTCTGGTTTCAATGTGCTATTTACGAAAGTAGATTGCCAAGTGTTTCGTCAAGACAGTCATAGCATGGTCATTACCGGTTTCCGTAGAGGTGATCGATACAATGTTGATTTCACTAAGAGATCCAAACCTTGTACTTGTCTTATTGCAAAATATTCTAAAGGTTGGCTTTGGCATAGAAGGCTAGGACATGTTGGTATGCGTAATCTAGACAAGCTCATCAAAGGTGATCGCATACTTGGTGTTAAAGATGTTATCTTTGACAAAGATAGACTTTGTAGTGCTTGTGATGCTGGAAAGCAAGTAGGTGGAAGTCATCCCGTAAAGAATATCATGACTACTAGGAGACCACTCGAGTTGCTTCATATGGATCTTTTTGGTCCCAATGCTTACAAGAGCCTCAGTGGAAATTCCTTTGATCTAGTTATAGTTGATGATTTTTCCAGATTTACATGGGTATTCTTGATGATAAGTCGCAGGTGCAAAAGATCTTGAAGAACTTCGCTCGCAAAGCACAAAATCAGTTTGAAGTGTGTCGGGGCACGGATGCTCATGATCACCTATGGGACCAGAGGTCCCTTATGGTTCGGCAAGGGGGTCACGTTGCACGAAGAGCGAAGGGCATGAGACGACGCAACGATCAAGGCTCAGGCATTTTACCCAGGTTCGGGCCGCTGCTAAGCGTAAAACCCTACTCCTACTTTTTGGTGGATTGATTGGAGGAACACGAAGAACGCAGGGCGCCTAATCCAGGCAAGGGCTGCTGTCGGGGGAAGAGCGGCTATGCGAATACAAGCGTTAGGGGGTTCGAGTTGCCAACCTTGAGCTAGGTTTCCTTAGGCCTCCTTTTATAGTGCAAGGGGTTACCACAATCGATTAGATAGCTAAGTAGAGCTATCGTACCTAACTCTGGCATTTAGGACAAAATGCCATGATTACCTGCCTAGGTGGCGCTTGGGGGTGCATCCTCGGCAAGCCCTTGCCACCGCTTGGCCGGTTGCTACTTAAGATCTTGACACGCTGCAGGACGGGTGTCAACCGAGCGTAACTTGCCTTCCAATGCATCGCCACGTGCTTAGCAAGAGCTAATTAATCGCCTGAGGGCTCGACACCGCATCGATAAGTGACAGGCATAGCGATGCGGTGGAGCGGTGGCTGGATGGCTCACGCCTGCTGGGAAATGGTTTGCCGGGTCTTCTGAGAGGTGCGTTCGTCTTGGTCCCCGGCAAGCGTCGGGTACGTGCTTGGCGCGTCGCAGCCCAGGCTTGGGCTGCCGCGTTGAGCTTGGTGGAGTCTTGGCTTGATTGCTGTCGGGGTTTTCTGCTTCTACCGCATGTGCATAAGTCAGGGGCACTGGGTACCCCTGTACTAGTGCACTGACAGGAGCCCCCGGGACTGGCCCACACGTGCTCGCCAAGTGTCGTTGGGTCAGGCCCAAGTTTCATGCACAGGCGCGCAATGTGAGGGTGTAACTACCAATTTATTGGTCAGCACTGACCCACCACCTCAGGCCGTTTCTGCCACGCGCGCCGCATGCATACTGGGGAGTTAGAGATGGGCGCGCGTGACTTAAAGTCCTAATCGTGGCAGAAACCGCAGCGCCATGGGTTGGAGCAATGGGGCGGTTACCTGTTTGCCCGTGATCATGGGCGATGGAATTGGTGGAGATGGGCAGCGACCCTTGGAATGGAGGAGAGCCAGCCCCCGTGCTCTCCCCCCTATAAATTGGGGGGTCGCGAGGGGCGATGCTCATCCATCCTTTCTTCCTCCTTGAGTGCAAACCTACAGAGCTCGCCCTTCTGCTTCTTTGTCTTGAGCTATGCTCGCCCTCCCAATGCTCAGGGGGAGGAGGCGAGCGAGCGTACTTGTAGAACCTTCCCTCCGAAACTCTGTTCGGCACCCGTCATGGGTGTACGGCTCTGAACAGAAATTCGGTCGGGGAAGCCTCGGATGGGGGAGCGGGCAGCGTGGTGGCCGCATCGGGGACGGTTGCAGCGGTACGCCTATCGCCGTGCTGCCCGCTTCTTTGGTCATAACGGAGCTCCACGCGGTTAACGTTGCGTCGGGATCTGCGCTGGAGGCGCAACGCCGTGGCGGCCCATGGTCTCCGCATTTCTTCTAAAAGGTATGGAGAAAAAACGCCCACACGGTCACCATGGGTGTGCGAGCGGTTGCTGCTGCGCGTCGTCATTTACGGCAGCGAAGCTCTCCTTCCGCGGCATTCTGGATGGAGCATACGGAAGAGAGCTCTTCATCTTCGCGTGTTCTTCTAAGGCGGGGGATGGAATTCCCCGCCTTTGGCCACCGGGGACGACCATGCTCTCTATGGGTTCCCCGGGTTGCCATGCCTGGAGCTTGGGCGATGGTGGGGGTGTCTCCTCGGGCGGTGGCGATGAGGAACACGATAGCGGTTGGGGACCTACGACGCATCAGGAGTACGGATGAGGTCTCTGACGCGTCGCGTTTCCCGGCAGCACCATCATCACCAGCTGGGTCCCGGCAGCGCCACCATCTGCACCTGCCATCCGCCTTCTTTCCCCTTGTCGGTCTTGTCCACTCCGTCGGCTTCATCCGTCCTGCCTGGGGGCAGGGGCCTACCGCCGGTCGCATCCCTCTGGTCCTGGTTGGAAGCGTCGAATCCCGGCCAGGCGCTCCTTTTGCCCTCTGCTCCTTTCCGACCTAGTCCCTGAGAGGAGAGGGACAAGAAAGGGATTACGGGGCACGTATCTTTTTTTATGTCAAAAGATGTAGGCGCTTGCCAAGTTTTAACGAATCATAAATGTAACCTCTACCCATTTTGTATCAAAAATGAATGAGAATAGAATGCTATTTTCTTTCCGCAAGTACTATCCTTTTCCTTTCCTTATTTGTACTGCATCAGTATGTTCTGTCTCTGCCGCGCGGAGCTGCTTGCCTGGTCGTCATTCAAACCACGAGTGCCAAAGTGGGGGGGGCGCGAGCCCCCCGGCAACAGGTTGGCGTTGTTCCCCGGCAACGCTCCTTGTCGGTATCGGCGCTGTCACCCTCATGAGTAAGGACACGGGGATGGCTCATCCCGACAAGGGTTTTCTCCACGTGGGTGACTCTACATCCCGCAGTAAGGAAGATACTAAGGGTTTCCTTGAGAAAATGAGAAGTACTGAACTGGAAATACGTGATACACTTATCTTTTCCAGGTAGTATCTTCTTTTCAAGCGTGCTGGACCGCCATCTTTGTTCCCTTGTCTCCCTCCCTTGTTTTCTCGATGGTAAAACATGTAGGGTGAGGATAGTAACAAAGATTATGGTTTCATCAAGCATTCTAGCAAATCTTAAGAACTTAAAGGCGCTAACATTGCAGTCATAAAAATGCGTAATGAGCATGTAAGGATGATGATACGATGCAATGCCTAGATTTATTATTGTTGCACAGGGTCTTCGCTTGGCTTTGTACAAAGGTTTACATGCAACATCGGCAAGGCTTGTACAAAAAGTGGTTGCCGGGGACTGAGCATTGCAGCCGTGCCTTACGGGTAGAACTTACGAAGATGCTCAATGTTCCATGAGTTCCGTACTTTGGTGCCATCTTCGGTCTCCAGACGGACTGCGCCAGGTCTGGTGACTCGTACTACCCGGTAAGGGCCTTCCCACTTCGGCGTCAACTTGTTTGTACCCTTGGCGGACTGAACATGCCGACGGACAAGGTCGCCTTCCTCAAGGCTCTGGGCCTGAACTCTGCGGCTATGGTAGCGGCGTAGAGCTTGCTGGTAGCGTGCGGAACGCACAGCAGCCCGGAGACGGTCTTCCTCGAGGAGCGTGTCATCGTCAAGCCGCAGCTGTTGTTGCTCTACTTCATCGTAGGAAAGCACTCGAGGTGACCCGTATATGAGTTCCGTGGGGAGCACTGCTTCCGCCCCGTACACTAGGGAGAAGGGCGTCTGGCCGGTAGCTCGATTTGGTGCCGTTCTGAGGGACCAAAGACCCACCGGCAGCTCATCTATCCAGCGCCTGCCACTCTTCCGCAGCTTATCAAAAGTCCTTGTCTTGAGTCCTCGCAGAACTTCAGCATTCATTCTCTTGACTTTCCCATTGCTCCTCGGGTGAGCAACAGAGGCGAAGGAGACCTTGCTTCCAAGGTTTTGGATATATTGCATGAAGGTGCGGCTCGTGAACTGGGTGCCGTTGTCGGTGATCACTCTGTTAGGCACACAAAAACGGCACACCAGTCCTTTCATGAACTTGATAGCTGCTTGTGCGGTCACCTTTCTCACTGGTTCCACCTCAGGCCACTTTGTGAACTTGTCGGTTGCCACGAACAAGAACTCAAAGCCCCTGACAGCACGGGGGAAGGGGCCCAGGATGTCGAGCCCCTAGACCGAGAATGGCCAGGATAGAGGGATTGTTTGTAGGGATTGCACTGGTTGATGGATGTTCTTGGAGTGGAACTGGCAAGCCTCACACTTGGTGACCAGTTCAGTAGCGTCCTGGAGGGCAGTGGGCCAATACAAACCCTGCCGGAAATCTTTCCCAGCAAGGGACCTTGATCCAATGTGGGAATCACATACTCCTTCGTGAATCTCTGCCAACAGCTTCAGTCCATCCTCCCGGCAGAGACACCTCAGCTTCACACCGTTCGGCCGCCTTCTGTACAGGGTGTCATCGACAAACTGGTACATACTTGACCGACGGGCTACTCTTTCGGCTTCCTCTTGCTCTTCGGGGAGTTCTCATGTTTGAAGGAAATGGACTATATGTTGCGCCCAGGTTGGAGCCTGTGGCTCGACAAAAAGGACTAAAGGCATCTCCATGTCTCTGAGAGCGCTTTTCTCAACCGCTAGACCCTGAGGTCCTGCGGGAGGGAGCTGCTCGTCAACCGGAACGGGAT
Source organism: Elymus sibiricus (assembly GCA_039707655.1). Classification (NCBI taxonomy): domain Eukaryota; kingdom Viridiplantae; phylum Streptophyta; class Magnoliopsida; order Poales; family Poaceae; genus Elymus; species Elymus sibiricus. Next base: position 208,486,249 of record CM077665.1, on the reverse strand, counting down.
TTTCCCCGGCAGCCTCCCTACCAGCGACTTCGGGAAGCTCTACCGGGAAATGCTTGCCGGAGTTCAGTTTTCTTCTCTTCTTGGTCATCGCAGACGGGGACACTGATGGGTGGGTGAGGCGGAGAACAAAGGTTCCTGATTCCACAGGAAGCTTCTGCGCAGCGCACTTCGATAGGTGGTCAACAATGTTGTTTTCTGCTCGTGGCACATGCTCTGTTTGCAGCCCATCGAAGTGCTCCTCCAACTTACTCACTTCTTCCACGTAGGCCTCCATCAGCGGGCTCTGATAATCCTTGTTGACTTGCTTTATCACTAGTTGAGAGTCTCCTCGACGATCAACCTCTTTATTCCCAATTCTACCGTGATTCTGAGTCCGGCAAGGAGCCCCTCGTATTCAGCGGTATTGTTGGTGGCTTCCTCCCGGGGAAAGTGCATCTGGACGACGTACTTGAGGTGCTCTCCGGTCGGGGCAATGAGGAGTACGCCTGCTCTAGCGCCCTGGAGTGAGAAGGCACCGTCAAAGTACATGATCCAATCCTTTGGCGCCTCTTTGCCGGGGAGGATTATCTCCGGAGCTTCATCATCTGGCGTGGGTGTCCATTCTGCAATAAACTCTGCCAAGGCTCTGCTTTGAATGGTGGAAGTGCTCTCATACTTTAATCCGAAGCTTGACAACTCCAGTGCCCACTCAACTATCTTGCCAGTGGCTTCGGGGTTTCTCAATATGCGTTGCAATGGGAAACGGATGACAACTTTTATTTCATGGGCTTGGAAGTAGTGGCGCAGCTTCCTCGAGGCCATGATGAGGCCAAATATCAGCTTTTGTACTCCGGAGTACCTTGACCTAGCCCCCTGTAGTAGGGAAATGACAAAGTACACGGGCCGCTGCAGCATTTTCTTCTTTGCCACTTCCTTGGACTTACTGTCAACCATTTGCTGAGATCTCCCTTGACCTGTGTCGAGCCCTGCCGTGGATGTTTCTTTCTCGCTCCCGGCAGCATTAGTAGCGGCCACTGATTCTTCATCCACCCCCGCTGCGCCACCAGCGCTGCACTAACCACTTGATTTGTTGCCGCTAAATATAGCAGTAACGGCTCTTGCGGTTTAGGAGCGACCAAGGTGGGAGCAGAGGACAGGTATTTCTTTAGGTCTTGCAGCGCTGCATCTACCTCCGGGGTCCACTTCATCGGGCCAGCCTTCTTCAGGATTTTGAAGAACGGCAAGGCGCGCTCAGCGGACTTGGAGATGAACCTACTCAACGCGGCAACACATCCGGTCAGGCGTGTGATATCTTTGATGCTTTTGGGCGCCTATATCTGCTCGATCGCCTTGATTTTGTCGGGATTGGCTTCTATTCCTCGCTGAGATACGAAGAACCCAAGCAGCTTGCCGGATGGGACACCGAACACACACTTTTCAGGATTGAGCTTCAGGTTGATCTTGCGCAAGTTTGCGAAAGTTTCTTCCAGATCTTGTATGAGAGTGGCTTCATCCTTGGTCATGACCACGATGGCATCCATGTAGGCTTCCACATTTCTGTGCAGCTGAGGTCCAAAAGCAATTTGAACAGCCCTGGCGAAGGTCGGACCAGCACTTTTTAACCCGAAGGGCATTCGTACAAAGCAGTACGTGCCGCAGGGAGTTATAAATGCGGTCTTCTCCTCATCTTCCTTGTTCATAAATATCTTGTGGTAGCCGGAGTAGGCATCCAAAAAGGAGAGCAAGTCACATCCGGAGGTGGAATCAACAATTTGATCTATGCGCGGCAAGGGGAAAGGGTCCTTCGGGCAAGCCTTGTTCAAGTCAGTGAAGTCTATGCAAAGCCTCCATTTCCCATTCGCCTTTCGTACCACCACCGGGTTTGCCAACCAAGTTGGATGCAGTAGCCCCCTGACCAAACCAGCTGCTTCAAGCTTCTTGATTTCCTTGGGAATGAACTGTTGCCGCTCCAAGGCCTGTTTCCTAACCTTTTGCTTGACGGATCGGGCATGAGGGTAGACAGCAAGGTGGTGCTCAATTACCTCCCTGGGAACACCGGGGATATCAGATGGTTGCCAGGCAAACACATCGACATTCTCCCGCAGGAAGGTAACGAGTGCACTTTCCTATTTGTCAGTAAGGGTAGCACTGATGGTGAAGGTACCACCAGTACCATCCTCCCTTTCCGGGACTTTCTTTGTCTCAGGATAGGTGACCCTTTTCTTCTTGCTGGCAGACCTCTCCGGCAGGCCATCGTCAGGTCCGGCGCACTCCAAAGAGGCGCGCTTCCCGGAGTCCTTGTTGGTGTTCTTTATTTTCTTTGAGTCCTTGGCGGGAGCTGGGATTTCTGTGGCTTCAGCTGCTACCGCGTCGCGATACATCTGGTCCATGCAAATGACCGCGTTCTTCTTGTCGGATGGGATGGAAATGACCCCAATGGGCCCTGGTATCTTCAAAGTATTGTAGGCATAGTGGGATGCCGTCATGAACTTTGCCAGTGCTGGGCGACCAAGGATTCCGTTGTAAGGTAGTGGGATCTCGGCGACGTCGAACACTATCCTCTCTGTTCGGAAGTTCAACTCTCCGCCGAATGTCACAAGCAGAGTGATCTTTCCCTTGGGTCGGCTCCTGCCGGGGTTGATTCCTTGGAATGTACCCGTTGCTTCGAGCTCTTCATCAAGGATCTGCAGTTTCTCCGTCACTCTAGGAGAGATCAAGTTCAATCCGGCCCCACCATCAACTAACATCTTAGACACCTTGAGGTTGCGGATTGTCGGGGAAGCCAATGATACGTCTCCAACGTATCTATAATTTTTCCTTGTTCCATGCTGTTATATTATCATTCTTGTATGTTTTACAATCATTTTATTACAACTTTATATCATTTTTTGGGACTAACCTATTGACATAGTGCCAAAGTGCCAGTTGCTATTTTTGTTTGTTTTCTACTTCGCAGAAAATCAGTACCAAACAGAGACAAAACGCTGCGGGGATTTTTGTGGATTTTTTACGGACCAGAAGAAAGAAGATGGGCCAAAGAACACCAGAAGAGGGGGCCTAGGGTGGCCAGCAGCCACCAGGGCGCGCCAGAGGCCCCCTGGCGCGGCCCGGTGGGGGCTGGGCACCTCGGGCACCCCCTCAACCGACTATCGTGCTTATAAATTCCCAGAAAATCCAGAAACCCTAGATGAGTCGACGAAACACAATTCCAGCCGCCGCAAGTTCCATAACCGCGAAATCCAATCTAAACACCATCACAGAGGGGTTCATCTTCCTCATAGGTGCCTCTTCGATGATGCGTGAGTAGTCCACCATAGACCTTCGGTCCGTAGGTAGTAGCTAGATGGCTTCTTTTCTCTCTCTTATGATTCTCAATACAATGGTCTCTTGGAGATCTATTTGATGTAAACTTTTGCGGTGTGTTTGTTGGGATCCGGTGAATTTTGAGTTCATGATCAGTTTCTATCCATGAATATTATTTGAGTCTTCTTTGATCTCTTATATGCATGATTACTTACAGCCTCGTATTTCTTCTTCGAATCTTTGGTTTAGTTAGGCCGACTAGATCGATTTTTCTTGCCATGGGAAGAGGTGCTTTGTGATGGGTTCGATCTTGTGGTGTTCTTTCCTAGTGACAAAAGGGGCAGCAAGGCACGCATGCATCGTTGCTATTAAGGATAACAAGATGGGGTCTATTCCTACATGAATAGATCTTGTCTACATCATGTCATCGTTCTTATCGCATTACTCCGTTTTTCCATGAACTTAATACACTAGATGCATGCTGGATAGCAGTCGATGTGTGGAGTAATAGTGGTAAATGCAGGCAGGAGTCGGTCTACTTATCTTGGACGTGATGCCTATATAATGATCATCGCCTTGGATATCGTCATGACTATTCGATTTTCTATCAACTGCCCAACAGTAATTTGTTCACCCACCGTGCGCTATACTCATGAGAGAAGCCACTAGTGAACCCTACGGCCCCCGGGTCTACTTTTCTATCATATTGCTTTCCGATCTACGTTTTTTGCAATCTTTCTTTTCAAATCTACAAAACCAAAAATCCAAAAAAATATTGCTGCATATTTACTCTTTTTATTTGTGTTCTTGAGAGATCTATCTCTCCTATCTATCACTACCTAATCTATCTTATTACCATAGAGAGATTGACAATCTCTCTTTCGCGTCGGGTTGCAAGTATTTCTTGTTTGTGTGCAGGTGCTGCTTATTGGGTGGTGGTGATCCTCCTACTGGTTCCATAAGCTTGGTTTCATAACTGAGGGAAATACTTACCGTCGTTGTGCTGCATCATCCCTTCCTCTTTGGGGAAATACCGACGCAGTCCAAGCCACGTCAAAGGAATTTCTGGCGCCGTTGCCAGGGAGGAAGCGGTCTCTTCTACATGCCTATTGTAGGTGCCGAGGGGACTCCATCATCATCTACCAGGTTCCTAATCACAAATCTCATCTCCTTGCAATTACATTATTTGCCATTTGCCTCTCGTTTTCCTCTCCCCCACTTCACTAATTTTCCGTTTTATTCGCCCTCTTTTCGTTTGCCCTTTTCTCGCCGGATCTCTTGCCTTGTCACTATGGCTAGTTCTTCCTTTATTGCGTGTACTCCCGATAAAGAGGTTCTTAATTTTAAGCAAAGGGGAGGGGAGAACCTAAAAGATGCTTGGTATAGGATTTGCAATGCTCATAATAGATCTATCCATGAGCAATCTACCGTTGTTCTTCTTCGCAGTTTCTATGTTGGCATTACCACTTGGTATAGATTCATCCTTGATACGATTACCGGTGGGAATTTCTTGATGTGTCCATCTTTGGTTGCTTTTAATGCTTTGGGAAGTTTAGTGGGATCGCCACCTATCATGATCAATGAAACAACTTTAACTCTCGAGCACGTTATGGAGAGATTAAATGCTATCGAAAAGAAGATGATTACTAAGAAACATCTTGATGATCTAGATAAAAAGATGCATAGTCTTGCTAATAAAATTGGATCTAAGGCGGGAGATGTTCTTAAACTGTTTAAGGCAAAAGAAACTGTAGTTAACGAAAGGGTAGAAGAAAGTCCTTACCGTATTGATAAGTTGGAAGAGATCTTTAGTAATTTGGGTTAGGCTTTTTCTTCTATCAAGTCTATTGAAAAAACTCCCGTAAAAATTGGCAAGATCACGCAAGTCACTAAGAACAAAGTTGCTACAACTAGTGGCCACAAGGGGGATCTTAAAATGATTAGTATTCATCCCGACTTTGTTGAAATCATAAGAGATCCTATTTACAAGAATGAATATTTTGGTTTTCTTCCTAGGAGTGTTATCGTTAAGAACATGCATACTAAATCCTTGAAGAAATCTAGTTGTGTGATTGAAGAGTTGAAAACCAAAGATGACAATACTTGAATCTATCCAATATGCCTAGCTAGGGGCGTAAAACGATAGCGCTTGTTGGAAGGCAACCCAACGAATAAATAAATTTTTGCTTTTTTCCTTTACGTTTTTGAGTGTTGACACAATTATGCCTCTGTTATGATTGTGTTTTTATGGTTTATTTAGTGTTTGTGCCAAGTAGAACCGTTAGGATGATTCATAGGATGAGTAGAAGTGATGCTGAATCTGAAACAGAAACTTTGCGTCCAGTATATGAATTTTCATTTTTTTCTGGAACGTGATCTTGAGCTGAAATTTTAACACAGTGTTGATATACCAATTCCTTACGTTGTCCTAAGTTTTTAGAATTTTTAGAGTTACATTAGTATGGGTATGGTATAGATAACTACAGACTGTTCTGTTTGAGACATATTCTGTTTTCGTTGCATTGTGTGCTTGTTTTGATGAATCTATGGTTTGTATTGGGGGGTATAAGCCATGGTAAAGTTAAAATACAGTAGGTATAATGCAATTATAAAATTTTAATGGGTTTACAACAGTACCTAAAGTAGTGATTTGCTTTCTTATACTAACGGATCTCACGAAGATTTTGTTGAGTTTTGTGTGATTGAAGTTTTCAAGTTTTGGGTGAGATCACGATGGATGAACGAATAAGGAGTAGCAAAAGCCTAATATTGGGGATGTACCGCACCCCCCAGATATATCCAAAGAGTAACAAGCAACTAAGCTTGGGGGTGTATGACGCCCCCAATTTCGACCGTACGCTAATCAAACACACAAATGCGTATGACCAAGATTAGGGACTCACTTATCAATATCACAACACAACACTAGACACAAATTAAAGTTATACAGCTTCATATTACAAGCCTGGGGCCTCGAGGGATCGAATACAAAGCTCAACAAGGCACGAGTCAGCGGAAGCAAAAAAAATATCTGATTACAGACATAAGCTAAACAAGTTTTGCCTTAAGAAGGCTAGCACAAACAAAAGCAGCTAACCGAAAGAGGCGAGGCCTCCTGCCTAGGAGCCAACCTAACTACTCCTGAGCGTCGGCACTCTCCACGTAGTAGTAGGCTCCGGCGGTGGTGTAGTAGTCATCTCCGGCGTACTCCATCTCCTGGGCTCCAACGTCTGAACGCAGAATCTTATCGAGGGGGAAAGAGAAAGCAAAGCAGCGGTGAGTACTCATCCAAAGTTCTCGCAAGACTGACCTCAGAACTATGCTAAGTATGCAACAGTATCAAGGAATGGGGTTATATCTGGGCTGACTGCAGAAAGCAAGAATAGGGGGAAGGCCTAGTCCTATCGAAGACTAGCATCTTCAGCATCTTGCAGCATTAGAAGAGAGTAGACTGGTATCTCATATATAGCAATATTATTGTAGGAAATTTTATTAAGTAACCACGCCCAGAGATTCTTCCTCGACTCCCTGCGAGGAAGCAATCCCGGAGCCCACATTCATTTCAACTTAAAGTCAAAATTTAGTTGTAGTAGATCAAGGTACAACTCAAAGTCGTCCTGTTACCGTGGACACGGCTATTCGAATAGATGAATTCATCCCTGCAGGGGTGCACTGCATTTCCAACACGCTTGATCACCTCCGGCCGGAGACACTTTCCTGGGTCATGCCCGGCCTCGGGATATCAACACGTCGTCGCCCCACCTAGGCTCAACAGAGAGGCCAGCCCGTCGGTCTAAATCCTAAGCGCGCATGGGTCATGGGCCCACTCACCCTTTGCACTCCTGCACGATGCGAACGCGGCCGAGGTCAGCCCTAGCACACTCTAATCCAAGAGCTGTACCGTCCAGGCCACTCGGGCGCGCGCCGCTCCATTGCTGACATCCGAAGAGCTTCGGCTGATACAACGACGCTGAGTACCCATAACTTCTCCCACGTGAAAGTTTGGTGCGTAAAAGGTCAAAAGACCAACTCAGATCAAATACCCAACCCATTAGCATTTTATTAATGCGGGGCAAGCGCGACCCATGAAGTGAGGTCCCGTCGCCCCGTCTCAAGGATGTGTGGCAAGGGCCTCTCCTGCCCGTCCACGCCTCATCATCATCAAACCGTGGGTACCCCTCAGGGCCGACCCATCACCAACATGTTTCTGTAATCAGGTCATAGTAACTGTGTGTATAAAACATCGAGGCGGAACCTGAGGAATCACCCTCAAAGGGTCCCGCTCGATGAAACCATCAAGGTGGACTTAGAGGAATCACCCTCGAGGGTCCCACACTTGAGGGGTTGCACGACAGAGTCATCATCGGGAGTGGTGAAGGAGGAATCAACCTCGATAACCACGACCGACTAGCTGCACTACAGAGTTAGCATCATGAGTACTTCACGAGGTGTCACCCTCGGTACTCGTTAGTAGCTCTGCAGAGTCGTACAACAATGGGGTGTGCGGTGATGTGAGGGGCCTGGCTTGTCGGTCGGTTGACCGGGTCTTCGAGTCGTAGATGAAGAAGCAGGGGCAACTGGGACTAAGGGGTCACTGGGGATTCATTGATCAACCTATACTAAGCAGTTGATATGATTGCAGGTATAGTAGCAGTTTATCATAAACAGGCTATGCATCAGATTAGGAGCTAACTAATACAGTAGCAAAAACTAATGCAAGAATAAGAGGGAAGAATGGGCGATATCGGAATGCTCAAGGGGGGTTGCTTGCCTTGCTGCTCTACGGCAAAGGCCTGATCGTCGGCGGTGTAGTCATACTCGGCAGCACCGTCAGTCTCGGGGTCTACCGGTAAGAAGAGGGGGGGACAATAAATATAAAGCACAGATGCAATCACGATGCAAGACATGGCAATATGCAGAGCTAGGCATGCACTAACGCAGTATTACATGTCGTAGACGGGTCGGAAGAATATCTGACGATATTTTCCGGGTCTCGGGCTACTACCGGACAGATAAAAACGAGGGAAATGTTCCACGTTCGCTATGATAGGAGCACGCACTACTAGGGAAAACCCTAGCAGTAGCGCGGGTATTATGTTTATCAGTAGCGCGGGCACCCGCGCTACTGATACGGCGCTACAGCTAACATGTAGCAGTAGCGCGTGTTGTCCCGCGCTGCTGCTATACATGCGTAGCAGTAGCGTGCTCCAAAGAAGAGCGCTACTGGTAATATCTGTAGCGCCTTGAGTTAGGCCGCGCTACTGGTAATGGTACACTGCTGCTAACTTTACTCCCCGCGCTACTGCTAACTTTATTAGTTTCTGATTTTTTTTCTGCATATTTGTTTTGTACTTAAACAGGCTTTATACAAGAATCTTTAGCACATACACATGTCATCATCATACACATACAAATGGCTACGAGACGACGAATGTTATCATAGCATATACATACAAATAGTCTCATCAAATCATGTCGTCATCATAATTATCATCCAACACAACGTGGTCTCTCGTCATCATCTCGAAAATAGCGATACAAGTCTCGAATACTTGCAACTACATCGTCATCCATCTAAACAATGATATACGCGAGAAGAGCTATCACTATGAGTGAGAGCGAAACTATGTAGTACATGAGGCGGCGGTTATGAGTCCTCTCTCGCGCTAGCGTGAGCCTTCTGACGTAACTAGCTTCTGCTTCTTGTCTGCTTTTGAAGCCTTTATGGCTGGCGCCCGAGACCCCCTCCACTTGCGCCTGACACTCGGACCACTCGTCGTATACTCCCGGAACCTTTCCTTTGTACACGACATAGCACCGGTACTTCGCCATCAAGAATCTAGGTACCTGTTAGAGATGCATCTTCATCAAGAGAATGTACAATCATATGCAACAAAATATACTTGAGCAACACAAAAAAAGAAAGGGTTAGCAACTAGATGCAACATATAGTAAACATAAATAATCAACGCAGTTTCATCGTACGCAAACTAATTAACTAGAGGTACGTAGGTCATCGTACCCAAACTAACAAAGTAGCGTTACGCAAGTTCGGTAGGGACCGTGGACATCACAAAGTTTCATCGCTATACAAAGTATACAAGTTCAACCGACATATATCATCATCATCGGCATCGTAAATCACTAGAACTTCCATCCTTCTAGATCATCGAGAGTGGACCCTAGCTTCTTGAACGGCGTGAGGTCCTGACGTTGCATGCCTATGCAAGTTCGGACGTCAGCTCGTGATATAGGGCCGTGGTGGAACATCCCCATCACTTCGACGACTTCTTTCATGATGATCGTCGCAATGTCCCTTTGGATGCGAAAGAAGTCATCTTTAAGTTTATAATCCGCATCTCCTTGAGATTCTACCCACTTGCGGATATGATCATCATTTCTGGTTGTCATGCGAAGCTTTTGGTGATCCCTTCTTAACTCCATCATGAGATGGAGGAGGTAGAATCCATCGTTCCTACTTGATTTCGGGACATGGATGCAGCAGAAGTTGGTTTTATGCGAGAAACCCGTCTTGCGGTTCCTTTGTTTCCTGATCTGCATGTGGCCACCCCTCAAGCTGAAGCCTTGGAGAGCATCATCTAGAATATTCATTACGTGGGTGTAGTCCTTCTTCTCGTAGTTTCTGGTAGGGTCGAAATACACGGCGTGGGAGACTCACGGGTAAAGAACGATAAGGATGGCGCGACCGTTGCTGCGGGGAAAAAACACCTCAAATTATTCTCCATATGAGCGAGAAGGAATGATTGAAATGTACGAAAGGGTTGTCCGGCACTGACTTACTTTGGATGATAAGGCAGGAGGACAATTTCCTGGTCCTTATTCTGTACCATGAAGTTTTTGAGGTACTCCCTAGCAGTTTTACGCTCAAAGTCGCTGAGACTCAAGAAGGACTCGTGCATGTAGTATGGATCTGCCACACAGATTTGCGAGACTTCTTCTCTCTTCATGATGGAGCTCATATGTAGCGTAAAAAGGCGGACAACTGTACAATCGAGCCGCCTTGTCAGAAACATCTTGAAGATATGATCAAACCGTAGGAAGAACACCTCCGCGGGCCGTGTGTCGACGTAGCACTTCCCCTCAGGCACACGAGCCGCGTATGTCGGATATCCTGGATCCTTCGAGGCTAGTAGGCTTTTCTCAGTCGACAGCACATGGTCGTGCAGTCTCCTGAGATCCCCGTATATTGCCTCCAGCGGTCTCGGCGGTAGCATCGGCTCGCCCGTGACATGGAACATGGCCACCGTCTGGCTGCTATGTGCTCTGGCTTGTTTATAGGCAGCTGAGCCTATCTTCCCCGTTCTCTTCCTCTCCTTTTTCTTGGGCTGACCTTCCAGACCCTTCCTTAACCCCTGCCCCAGTGTTGTCGGGCTAAGCACTGTACGACCCCTGCATCTTTAGGCGTGTCCTGTGAGGATTGCATGAAGAGAGACTTCTTGCAATCCCTGCTAGGACGTTACTGCCCGGGCAGATCATCCATATCCTCATTAGCATGCTGATAGCCCGAGTCATCATATGGCTGACTCATCATATCTAAGTCACAGTCATAGGCGCCTATATTGAGGAACCGAAGAGGGTCCTCCTCCATCTCATCATTCATTCTTTGTTCTACGGGGGCGATTACATCAGACACTATTGGACCCCCTTCATCACGTCGTCCGCCGCTCTCACCCGGCACTACAGGCGCTGGTAATTGCGTAGGCGGGGTGGTGGTGTCCATACCTGCTTGTTGATGTGTGGTTATTGGTGTGCTCTCGGCCGGCTCCAGACGAAGAAGATTCTTCGGCCATAGCAGCACCCAACCCTTGCAGCTTCCAATCCGCGATGGGGTCTCGTTGTCCTCTCCCCCTAGCCGTACTGGAGGAGGCAAATCCTTGTGCCCCGATTTCACACTCGACAAGGTAACCCTAAAGTGCCCACCGGGCATCGGCTGGCCGTGGAACGTGAGTTCCAAGGGCTTCGTTATCACCCCCTTTCCCACGTCCACCTTCTAGCCTTTGATCAAGTAGAGTATGGTGCACGGGGTTTCGTCGGCCTGCAAACACATGTCCGAGGCGTAAAACATCCGAAAGGCAACAAAAATGGAATATTCTAGATATATGTTGGTGCGACATGTAATTACCGTGAGGGCGTCGAGCTCAGCCAAAGACGAAGGCCCGCCTAGCGCGCCAGAGACTGAGGACGGGCTTCTATGAGCGGGTGCGGGTGCGGATGCGGGAGCGGGGGCAGAACCGGTTGCGTGAGCAGGTGATGGTGCGATGGTGTTGTTCACCGACTTGCTCCCGACGAAACTGGGCATGGGGAAATCATGTACCGTCTTGTCTGGATTTTCCTTCGTCCAGTTGATGATAGCCGGGATCAAGTTAGTAGCGAAATCATTTCTGCAGGCATGTACAGCTGCATCGACTGCCTGCTGTAGCAAGTCATTTTTCTCCTCGGCTGCTTTTTCCGTGTCCTCAACTGCTCTTTTCTCGAACGCAAGCTTCACCTTCACGTCGATGTCCGTCTGACTAAACTTCTTTTTCTGCTTCTTGGCCTCCGGGCCCTCATTGTAAAACACCTTCCACGTGGCGCCATCTCCGGCGCCGTGCACACGTCCATATTGCAGCCGCTAGCCCAAAGGGAGTCCCTTAAGTTCGTTCAAGGCCCGGTTGAGAGGGGTGTCCCACTTGGGCCTCATCGGCGAAGTAGAGCTTTCGGCTGCAAGCTGGTGTTGCTTCTCCTGCAGAAGGAACGTGAACCATTTACGAATGTGTAGTCGACTTGATCAGAAGCTAAATGTAAGGTGGTAAAAGAATAATTACCAGTATTCTAATCAATTTCCTTGTGATCGGGTCCGTGTAAAAAACCTTATTTTCCTTGTACCACTTGTAGCGGGCCCTAATGAAGTCACGCTCCAAGGGGTTGGTGAACTTCGCGAAGGGGTCTGGGAGACCCACGGCTTCACGTTCCGCGTCCTCCTTATCCCATATGGGCCTTTTGCCAAGGTAGCCACGGCTTCCGAGGCGATGCTTCCCCGTGTTCCTTTGCTGAAGGCTCTTGAATTTCGCAGCCTTAGCCTTGGCTGCCTCGGTAGCGCAAGTGTCCTTGAACTTTTCGAACTCCTCTTCCGTAAGTGTCGGATTTTCCTCTAGAATCTTGGACAGGGGTTCCTCAGCCTCAATAGCTGGTTTCATCCTCCCTTTCCAGGAGGCCAAATCATTGTTGAACATGCCCATGGCGTGATTGTTAATCTTTTTCATCTTCTTATCATCCCACGGGTGTTCTATGGCGTCATCCCGGTCGGGGAACATGAATCTCTTGTGCAACTTCGTCAGGAGCAACTGCCTCAAATGTTCTTTACTCCTTAAGTCATCGTCGTTGATGCTCGCGCATTCCCGTAGGATGCATCCTACTTGGTTCCCATAGCACTTGCGAGGTTCTTCCGGCTCTAATGGCTCAAACTTGCCAGGGGCCATCTTTGTGATCACCAGTCATCCGATGCCGAGTTTGTTAGGTTTTCGTATCCTCTGCTTCTTTTCGGTAGCGGCATCGGCGCCGGTACCTTCCCCGCCGGTACCTTCCCTGCCGGTCTCGGCGCCGCCATCGATGCCGGCGCCGTCGGTGTCGGTGTCGGCGTCAGTACCATCATCGAGGCCGACCTGCAAACCATGACTGTGCTTAGCAGACAAAAAGTCGAGGTACTGTTGTTAACCCTCATAATCCATCTCGTCTGCAACTTGGTCAGAAGGCCCGGTTTCTTCGTTGTTCGACATGTTTCCTATGACTAAGTCTCCTCGTTTAATTCTAAAACTATAAAAAATGAGAAATGACATAAAAAAAAGATCTATGTTTGCCGGAATGCCGTTTCCCAGCAAATCCCGGCACTCGATATGCCTACTTTCTAGCACAAGCCATGCCAAAATTCACGGAAAATTTCGGCATGACCTTTGCTAAAAAGTGGACATATCGAGCGCCTGAAATTCACCGGAACGGAAATGAATCAACATTCTCGCGAAACGTAGGCCACTTGGATCATTTACCCTGCACATAATCATCATTTTCCAAATATGACATGTCCAAAACATCACATGTCCAAATATGACATGTCCAAATTCCAAATATGACATGTCCAAATCACATGTCCACATATCACATGTCCACTTCAAATTCTGTTTTTTTAAATAGCAACAATTGCTTAAACTAAAAAATGCAAGAAACCTATATAATCAATTCTGTTTTTTCTTTTAACTACACCTAAAACACCTAACCCTAAATTTCTGTCCTAATTTGACGAAGAACCTAATTAACCTACTGCCCTAACTAACTAGGGTTCATAATATAGCCAAATTAACCTACTAGCAGAGAGAGGAGGAGCGGTGGGGGGCTTACAGAGGGTGCATGGGCGAGGTTGGGAGGGGAGGAAGCAGAGGAGGGAGGCGTGGCGCGCCGGGGCCGGGGTCGGGATCGTGGGCGAGGTCGCCGGGGTCAGGGGGTCGGGGGCGAGCGCCGGGGTCAGGGGCGAGGGCAAGGTCGCCGGGGTCGGGGGGTCGGGGGCGAGCGCCGGGGTCGGGGGCGAGGGCGAGGTCGCCGGGGTCGGGGGGTCGTGGGCGAGCGCCGGGGTCGGGGGGTCGGGGGCGAGCGCCTGGGTCGGGGGCGAGGGCAGGACTCCGGCGAGGGCAGGGCTCCGGCGAGGGCAGGGCTCCGGCGGCGACGAGGGGCCGGGGAGAAGAGAGAGTGGGGATTTGGGGGAAGCAGAGGCGGGAAACAGGGATTTGGGGGAAGAGAGAGTGGGGATCCGGGGGTTAAGTCGACATAGCAGTACCTATAGCAGTTTTCCTGTTTGTTTCTTCTATTGTCTTTTCCTTTATTTTCTCTTCCTTTTGTTTTCTTCTTTTTCTTTTCTTTTCTTTTCATTTGATGGTTAAGTATGTATACAAAATAGGAACATATATATTACATCATTTGACCCATGCATAACGGTTAGTGTCCACACAAAATAGGAACATATATATTACATCATTTGACTGATAACGGTTCCTCAGCGTCGACGTTTTCGTTTCTGAGTGAGCTTCTTTCCCTTCTTGTTCGTTGAAGAATAATTGAGCCCCTCATTGTGACTTTTCCTTTTCCATGGAGTACGATCTTTCTTAGGTAATGTAGTATTGATTCTTCTTTTGACGTATACTTCATCGTCATCGTCATCTTCCCTCATTGGGTTGCCGTACTGGTCGTAGTCTTCCTCGTTGGCGACTCCATCCATTCCAATGATGTTCCTTTCCCCTCTCCTCACGACAACACGGCTGGGATTGCACGGGCCGGTTATGAAGAAGCATTGTGTCACGTGCTTAGCGTGTACCCATGGCTTGTTTTTTGTGATAGCGTTCACGGTACCGCTCTTGGCGTCGGGTATAGTCATGGTAGTGAAATACCGGTTTTCTCTTTCGACATTCTTAGCCCATCTGACACGGAACATCGTCGCGTTGTGCAGTCCAGAGTAGTCAAGCTCCTAGATCTCCTCGACCCTTCCGTAAAATCTCTCAGTTGCGCCGTTGTCGCTGTCGGTCATGCATTCCATTGTCACCCCTGAGTTCTGATCATCACTGCCCATATCTTTGGCCTCCGTGTAGAACGTGTATCCGTTGATATCGTATGCCTGATAGGTGACGAGGTTGGGCGAGGGGCCATGTGCTAAGGCGTATATGAGCAATCGGTTCTTAGAGCCCTCTTCTGGGGGATTAGCAATAATATGGTCTTTGAACCAATGCAGGAAAGTGGAGTTGTGCTCTCTAGTAACTTCGGCGTCCGTCCTGCATACCCCCCGGTCACGATACTTCTTTGCGATAGTTTCTTTATGCAGTGCCACGAAAGGATCTACCTGGTGTAGGTGTTGTAGCACTACCAAGTTTGCTCTGTCAAAGTCATTGCGTCGATCTGAGTAGGCCACATGCAGTTCCCTGCGACCGTTGGAGTGACCTTCTCCTTCGAGCCTCCCATCGTGCTTGTTAACGGGAAAACCAACACCAGGCGGCCGGTCTGCACCATATAGAAAATTCTCGCAGAAAGAGATGCACTCTTGTGTCAGATAGCCCTGGACGATGCTTCCATCCGGACGGGACATGTTACGAACGAATCCTTTGATGATCCCATTCATCCTCTCAAACGGCATCATGTTGTGCAGGAATGACGGCCCCAGGTCTATTATGTCATCCACAATATGGACACACAGATGCACCATGACGTCAAAGAACGCGGGCGGGAAGTACATCTCAAGCTCACATAGTATGACAACGATCTCTTCCTGTAGCCTTCGGAGCTGCTTCACACTGATCGACTTTAGAGAGATGACGTCGAAAAAGTTGCAGAGACCAATAAGCGTGTCACGGACGTGCTTCTCCATTATCCCTCTAAGGGCAACAGGTAGTATCTGCGTCATCATCACATGACAGTCATGGGACTTCATCCCGCTGAACCTTTTCTTCTTCGTGTCTAGATATCTGCTTATCTTGCCACAGTAACCGGAACTAACTTTGATTCCGGTAAGGCACTTGAAGAATTGATCGATCTCAGCCGGACTTAAGGTGAAGCAAGAAGGGGGGCAATAATCCTCTTCCTTTACTTTTTTGCCCTTCTTCTCCCGCGCCTCTGTCTCCGTCTCTGTCTCCTCTGACTTTTTACGGGGCGGCATGTGCAGATCTGCCCTGATCTCCAAATCTTGCAAGTCTTTTCTTGCCTTCGGCCCATCCTTGGTCTTATCCGGCATGTTCATCAGTGTCGCAAGCAAGCTCTCAAGGACATTCTTACAGATATGCATTTGATCAAGGCAATGAGGCGTGTCGAGTTTGTGCCAGTACTCCAAGTCCCAGAAAACAGACCTCGTCTTCCATACCTTCAGCAGCAGCTCCGGCGCCTTTTTCATCGTCTTTCCCGGCGCAGGGCACTGTTCCCAGTTTTTCAACAGCTCATCGATTTCGGCGCCGCACCGCTTACGTGGAGGTCCTCGATGCTCAGCCTCAGCATTGAATAGATCTCCACGGTTTCTCCACGGGTCGTCCTTCTCGAGCCATCTTCGATGCCCCATGTACACGATTTTCCCAGACCCGCCATCTTTCCTTGACGTTAGCTGCTGAGACGTCGTATCATCCATGCACCGCGTGCATGCACAATATCCATGGCACACCTGTCCTGCGACATATCCGTAACCGAGATAGTCGTGCACCGTCGTGATCAACGCGGCTCTCATATAGAAATACTCGCCTTTGCTGGCGTCCCATGTCTTGGCCGGTGTTTTCCATAACGTGTCTAACTCCTCTTGAAGTAGCCCCAGATACAGATTAATATTATTTCCTGGTTGTTTCGGCCCTTGAATCAGCATGCTCATGTGTATGTACTTCGACTTCATGCACAACCAGGGGGGAGGTTGTACATCCATACAAACACGGGCCATGTGCTATGGTTGGTGTTCTGGTTGCCAAACGGATTCATGCCATCGGTACACGCGCCGAGCACGATGTTCCTTGCATCACATGCGAAATACCGATATTCGCCGTTGAACGCTCTCCACTGGCTTCCATCCACGACGTGTCTCAGCTTCGGATCATCTCCATCGTCGGGCTTCTTCCTCTCCGCGTGCCAGCGCATGAGCTTTGCTTCCTTGGGATCTACGAAATACCGCTGGAGACGGCTAGTAATCGGTAAGTACCATACAACTTTCTGGGGAGATTTCTTCCCGGCCTTCTTGTATCGAGAAGCATTGCACACCGGACAGCTTGTTTTTTCCGCGTGCTCCTTCCGATAAATTATGCAATCGTTGATGCAAGCATGGTATCTAACGTGCGGCAGATCAAGAGGGCACACGATCTTCTTGGCCTCATCCACACTAGTAGGACATAGATTCCCCGCGGGAAGAACATCCTTTAGGTACTTGAGAAGCTCATCGAGGCTAGTGTCGGTCCATTTGTTTTTAGCCTTCGTCTTCAGGAGTTCGAGCGTGAAACTCAAGCGGGTCACCTCGGGATTGCAACCATGATACAATGGAGTGTTCGAGTCTACCACCAGTTGCTGCAGCTTGGCCTCCTCTCTAGAAGCAGCTCTCTCAGAACTCGTCTCCTTGCGAAGCAGTCCTTGAATATGAGGGTCCCGCACGATTGAACTTAGTACCGATGAATTCTGTGGCGTGGAGTCCACGATTTCTCCGCCTCCATGTCCGGCCCCTTCTCCGCCGCCATGTACGGCCCCTTCTCCGCCGGCATGTCCGGCCCCTTCTCCGCCGGCATGCCCGGCCTCTTCCCCGCCGCCATGTCCGGCCCCTTCTCCGCCGCCATTATCGATCATCTCTTCGTCTTGCCCCGTGTCGTCATTGCCTGCCCCGTCGGCGTCCTCAACATCATCATCCTCATCTTCAATTATCCACCGAGTATAGCCATCCATGAAACCAGTCATGAGCAGGTGCGCCATCACACGACCATCGTCATAGGGGTCGAGCCAAGCTCGTCCTTTGCATCTTTGACACGGACATAAAACCTCTGTCAGGTTATTTTCTTTCATGTCCTGCACCGCCGACCGCAACCACCTGTCCACCATCGTTCCACTGACCATCATGAACGCCTGCAAGTTAATAATAAACAAATTGATTATAAAAATGCATGCATGCATCAAAGTCATACAAAAATTCGGCATGACCTTCCCTAAAAATAGGACATATAGAGTTTGCTCGGAATTCGCCGAAACGGAAATAAATCGACATTTCGACAAAACATAGGCAACTCACAACCACAATTCGGCGGCAACTCATGCCACACACACAATTTCCATCATATCGCCCGATTATGTCATATGGCACACATACACATAATTCCATTCTTGCAAAAGCATAAATTTTTAATCACCTATCTCGAGATCGAGCTATGTGATGATGATGTCGATAGGTGTCGCCACACACACCTATGGAATGATCAAAAGTGGACAGAGCTCTTCTTGATAAGGCTATAGATCTAGTTAGGGAGGTACATAGGTCACTTCACTAAATGCTAGCTAGATCTACCTAGCTAGCTAGTTTGGGAGGAGACAAGTTCAACTAGTGGAGGGGGAAGGAAAAAGAGAAAGGAGATGCATTAATGGAGGTTGGTATAGTTAGCTAGGAGTAATAAAGAGAGAGAAAGATAGGTAGAAGAAGGAGAGTAATGGGGGGAGAAGTAGTGAGGAAGAACCAAAGTGAGGGATAGAGGAGGTGGGAGCTAGGGGAAAGT
Organism: Elymus sibiricus; assembly: GCA_039707655.1. Taxonomy (NCBI): domain Eukaryota; kingdom Viridiplantae; phylum Streptophyta; class Magnoliopsida; order Poales; family Poaceae; genus Elymus; species Elymus sibiricus. The sequence continues at coordinate 208,467,719 of CM077665.1, read as the reverse complement.
GAGGAAGAGAGGAGGGGAGGGGGAGGAAAAAGGTGGTATGGCTGCAGCTTAGCAGTAGCGCTGGGTGCAAAACGCGGTGCTGCTAATAAGATAGCAGTAGCGCTCGTCTGTAACATGCGCTACTGCTAAGAGGGGCCCGCCATGTGTCCAGTTTCAAAATTAGCAGTAGCGAGTTTAAAAAATAGCGCGCTACTACTATCACATTAGCAGTAGTGCGGTTATCGTGGACGCGCTGCTGCTAAACCTAGCGTGGCGGGAACGGTCGGTCAATTTTAGTAGCAGCGTGGTTCTACCGAGCCGCGCTACTGCTAAGTTAGTACCGGTAGCGCCTGTCTGCATACCGCACTACTGCTAATTAGCAGTAGCGCCCCATCCTGTCCCGCGCTGCTGCTAAGATTCTGCGTATAAGGTTTTCCCTAGTAGTGACGTGACAGACTAACGGAAAGCGCATTCGGATTCGTGGTATTTTTCTGAACAACTTTCATGTTCAAATTTTTTTCATCCGGGCTACGGTTTATTTTATATTAATTGTCAAAGATTAAACAATATTCTGAAATTCTTTAATTAATAAATTCGAATTATCCAAAACAGTAAAATATTGTTTATCTAATTAATTAATCTAATTAATTAATTATTAATATTATTATTTATTTTCTTCATCAATATTTTTATTATTATAATTATCTATTTATTTATTTTTCGTTTTTAGGGCATGGGCCCCGTTTGTCATAGGGACATACCTGGGGTCGGCGAGGCTCGACGAAGCCGGTCGGTGAGGAGGCGAGGCGACGCGGCTGACGGGGCGGTGAAGACGACGAGGCGGACGACGGGCGCAAACGGCGCCGGGAGCGGGCTCCGCCCGGGGGGGACCGGCCACGGGCGCGGGCCGAGCCGGCCGCGTCATCGGGCGGGCGCGGGCGCGGGCCAGCCGCGTCGCCGGGGGGAAACCGGGCCGGCGCCCCTGGCGCAGGAGGCGGCGGCGGGGGGGATCGGGAGGAGCGGGGGGCTTCGGGCGCGGGGGGGGGCGCTAGGGTTCGCGCCCCTGGCTCCCTTATAGGAGCCAGCTGGGCCGGCCCTTTAGGCCCAGTAGAGGTTTTTCTTTTTTATTTTTTTTATTTTTTTATTTTTGTTTATTTTGTACTTTTATCTATTTTCCTTTTCTGTTTTATTTTAGTTTCTATTTAATTTAGTTTTAGTAAAATACATAAATAGTACCTAAAATAGTGTTTTAAATTAGCCTACTGCCATAACCAATTTTGGCACTTAATTATTTAGTTTGCAAATTCCATGCTGTTATATTATCATTCTTGGATGTTTTACAATCATTTTATTACAACTTTATATCATTTTTTGGGACTAACCTATTGACATAGTGCCAAAGTGCCAGTTGCTGTTTTTGTTTGTTTTTTACTTCGCATAAAATCAGTACCAAACGGAGACAAAACGCTGCGGGGATTTTTGTGGATTTTTTACGGACCAGAAGAAAGAAGATGGGCCAAAGAACACCGGAAGAGGGGACCCAGGGTGGCCAGCACCCACCAGGGCGCGCCAGAGGCCCCCTAGCACGGCCTGGTGGGGGCTGGGCACCTCAGGCACCCCCTCAACTGACTATCGTGCCTATAAATTCCCAGAAAATCTAGAAACCCTAGAGGAGTCGACGAAACACAATTCCAGCCGCCGCAAGTTCCAGAACCGCGAGATCCAATCTAAACACCGTCATGGAGGGGTTCATCTTCCTCATAGGTGCCTCTCCGATGGTTCGTGAGTAGTCCACCATAGACCTTCGGGTTCGTAGGCAGTAGCTAGATGGCTTCTTCTCTCTCTCTCTTATGATTCTCAATAAAATGGTCTCCTGGAGATCTATTTGATGTAAACTTTTGCGGTGTGTTTGTTGGGATCCGATGAATTTTGAGTTCATGATCAGTTTCTATCCATGAATATTATTTGAGACTTCTTTGATCTCTTATATGCATGATTACTTATAGCCTAGTATTTCTTCTTCGAATCTTTGGTTTAGTTAGGCCGACTAGATCAATTTTTCTTGCCATGGGAAGAGGTGCTTTGTGATGGGTTCGATCTTGCGGTGTTCTTTCCCGTATCGTTGCTATTAAGGATAACAAGATGGGCTCTATTCCTACATGAATAGATCTTGTCTACATCATGTCATCTTTCTTATTGCATTACTCCGTTTTTCCATGAACTTAATACACTAGATGCATGCTGGATAGCGGTCGATGTGTGGAGTAATAGTGGTAGATGCAGGCAGGAGTTAGTCTACTTATCTTGGACGTGATGCCTATATAATGATCATCGCCTTCGATATCGTCATGACTATTCGATTTTCTATCAATTGCCCAACAGTAATTTGTTCACTCACTGTGCGCTATACTCATGAGAGAAGCCACTAGTCAACCCTACGGCCCTCGGGTCTACTTTTCTATCATATTGCTTTCCGATCTACGTTTTTTGCAATCTTTGTTTTCAAATCTACAAAACCAAAAACCCAAAAATATATTGCTGCATATTTACTCTTTTTATTTGTGTTCTTGAGAGATCTATCTCTCCTATCTATCACTACCTAATCTATCTTATTACCGTAGAGTGATTGACAACCTCTCTTTTGCGTCGGGTTGCAAGTATTTGTTGTTTGTGTGTAGGTGCTGCTTATTGGGTGGTGGTGATCCTCCTACTGGTTCGATAACCTTGGTTTCATAACTGAGGGAAATACTTACCGTCGTTGTGCTGCATCATCCCTTCCTCTTTGGGGAAATACCGACGCAGTCCAAGCCACGTCAACCAACAATGGCAAACATCCAACCGTAGTGGTACGGTCAGGATGATCCTCTTCGTCTAAGATGATAGGCGTGCGGGACCACCTGAGTGGTTTCCTAGATTCTGCAGTCGGTTCCACAGCATTGACCTTGCGTGCCCACTGGTTGAGCTGGCGGCGAGAGGAGTGCAAGGACGCACCCTCGTCAACGCACATGGCTTCGGTTGCTTTCTGGAACTCCCTGTCACTGGAATCATTATCATCATCCTCATCATCACTCATATCATCTATTTCCTTCTTCTCTCGGCCTCTGGCGGATTTTTCCTTTTGCTGCGGGGTTTTGCCGCGGCGACCACCTCTGCCGCCACGGCCCTTCCCAGCAACGCCGTCCTGGCCTTTTTCCTTGTCGCGTTTCTCGTACTAGGCCCTCTATTTCTCAACAAGTTGCTCGACCTATCGGCATTCTTGGAGATCATGACCCTTGGTGCGGTGAATTTTGCAGTACGGCCCGTCGGACTTCCCGGCCATCTCAGCGGCAGCAGCCTCCCGGCAATCGGCGCACGCGGAAGCTCCCTTGCCGAGGGTTTTGGCTTTCGCCTTCTTGCCGGCACTGAGGTATCCAAAGCTCTCGATAGCCAGCACTGCTTTTCCCTTACGCATCTTGTTGCACTTCTTGTTCCTTCCCTTCGGGTCGGGGGCATCGTCGTCATCATGAGAGTCCACTTTGACGCCCGCCTCTTCTCCGGGAAGTCACCTCCCTTCTTCAGCCCGAGCACACTAATCCGCCAAGGTGTGAAGCTCATTGCCAGTCTTGGGGAGCTTGACATTCATCTTGGCTCGCATCCTCCTGTTGCGCACGTTCAAGTGGAACGTGGCAATCACTGTTGTGGGATGCATCTCAGGGATGTTGCGGTGTACTCGGCTGAATCTCTGGATATACTTCCTCAAGGTTTCTCCCTCCTTTTGCGGGAGGACTTGGAGATCGCTGGGCTGGCCTAGTTCTTGATGACCACCGGTGAAGGCGCCAACGAACTCGTTGCACAGATCAGCCCAAGAGGAAATGGAATTCTCTGGCAGGTGCACCAGCCATGATCTCACATTTGGCTTGAGCGCCAAAGGGAAATAGTTGGCGAGCACCTTTTCATCTCTTCCTCCCGCAGCTTGAACAGCTATCGTGTAGATGGCCAAGAACTCTGCGGGGTTTAGCTTCCCATCGTATTTCTCTGGTAGCTCAGGCTTGAAGGCTCGGGTCGATGGCCAGCGGAACCGTCGCAGCTCGCTAGTGAAGGCAGGGCAACCAACCTCGTAAGGAAGGTACCCGCCGACACTGGGTGCGGGGTCGCCGACGTCTGGACCGTTGCGCTTGTCGGATTGACGATGTGCTTCCCGACGTCGCTCGATGGTGATGCACGCGTCTTCCTTCCACCGGTCTTCAAGGACACGCCGCTGATCCCAGCGGTCGTGCGGGCCAGACGAGACTATGGACGCCTCGTCGCGGTCGTCAACATGTGAAGCTTGCTGCGGCTGCCTCTGGGCCTGTTGTCACGGAGGAGATTGTACCGTTGGGGAGGCCCCTTCAACGCGCTCACCGCCCTGGGCCGCCCTGCTGTTCGCGTACATCGTGACGGCTCTGCATGCTGGGTCTTGTTGGCTTCAACGAAGGAAATCAAACTTTCAATGGTGGCTCTCCATTCGTCCATCTTATCAGCTGCTGGCATGAAGTTGAACAGCATCTGGACTCTCGCCATGGCCTCCTCTGTGGTGCCAGGCATGGCGAAAGAGGCGGACCTCGACATGGCTCAACTCTTGGTAGGACCAAGAGAAGCGTCGCCGCGTCCTTCATGCCGCGCGCCACTCGCTGGAGCTTTCTGGTGGCTCGTGGGCCGATCGTGAGGAGATGCGGCTCCACTGGGCGCCCTGTCTCGCTCCACACGAGGTGCACGCCCAACAATCTCGCTGGTGACGGGTGCGCCGGAAGGTCACGGCTCGAGCCGAACTGGGTGCCGCTGAGGCGGCCTCGGCGATCCACGCGGCGGGGAGGTGATGAACGAACGTTCCCTCCGCCCGTGGCGTCGAGGCCGAGCTCGCCATGTTGTTGATGTAGTTGCTCCCCTCCGGCGCCTCCCGCTCCATTCCCAGCCGCGAAAGGCTAGACGGGGGCGCTGCCTGCGCCGACTGCATCGTCCACGACGCCCGCCCCGCCTGCCGCCGCCGCGGCGCCTACGGCGCCGGCGGCCGCATGTGAGGGAGCCTTCGAGGAGGAGGGATGCGCAGCCGTGCTGTATTTCTTCTTTGGAGCTATTGTTGAAGAAGATGGTGATGAAGACCGATTCGCCGCTCACGAACTCGGGTTCACGCAAATGATGCACGCCCCCTACCTGACGCGCCAAAGATGTCGGGGCACAGATGCTCACGATCACCTATGGGACCAAAGGTCCCTTGTGGTTCGGCAAGGAGGGTCACGTTGCACGAAGAGCGGAGAGCATGAGACGACGCAACGATCAAGGCTCATGCATTTTACCCAGGTTTGGGCTGCTGCTAAGCGTAAAACCCTACTCCTGCTTTTTGGTGGATTGATTGGAGGAACACGAAGAACGCAGGGAGCATAATCCCGGCAAGGGCTGCTCCCAGGGAAGAGCAGCTATGCGAATACAAGCGTTCGGGGGTTTGAGTTGCCAACCATGAGCTAGGTTGCCTTGGTCCTCCTTTTATAGTGCAAGGGGTTACCACAATGGCAAAACAGACATTATCTATCGATTAGATAGCTAAGCAGAGCTATCGTACCTAACTCTGGCATTTAGGACAAAATGCCATGACCTGCCTAGGTGGCGCTTGGGGTGCATCCCCGGCAAGCCCTTGCCACCGCTTGGCCGGTTGCTGCTTAAGATCTTGACACGCTGCAGGGCGGGTGTCAATCGAGCGTAACTTGCCTTCCAATGCGTCGCCACGTGCTTAGCGAGAGCTGATTAATCGCCTGAGGGCTCGACAATGCATCGATAAGTGACAGGCGTAGCGATGCGGTGGAGCGGTGGCTGGATGGCTCACGCCTGCCGGGAAATGGCTTGTTGGGTCTTCTGGGAGGTCGTTCGTCTTGGTCCCCGGCAAGCGTCGGGGACGTGCTTGGCGCATCGCATCCCAGGCTTGCGCTGCCGCGTTGAGCTTGCTGGAGTCTTGGTCTTGATTGCTGTCGGGGTTTTCTGCTTCTACCGCCTGTGCATAAGTCAGGGGCACTGGGTACCCCTGTACTAGTGCATTGACAAAGTGAAGATCAAGAAAGTTCGGAGCGACAACGGATCGGAGTTCAAGAACACAAATGTGGATTCCTTTCTTGAGAAAGAAGGGATTTCACATGAGTTCTCGGCTACATACATGACTCAACAAAATGGAGTTGTTGAGAGGAAGAACCGGACTCTTATAGAGATGGTTAGAACGACGCTCATCGAATACAAGACGCCAAGACACTTTTGGGCGGAAGCCGTGGAAACAGTTTGTCATGCTACGTACCGACTCTACCTTCACAAGCTTCTCGGTAAAACAGCATACGAACTACTCACCGGTAACAAGCCACAAGTTGGATACTTTTGGGTATTCGGCTCCAAGTGTTGCATTCTTGATAAGCATCATCGTTCTAAATTTGCTCCTAAATCTCATGAAGGCTTCCTACTCGGTTACGGATCAAACTCTCACACTTAAAGTGTCTACAACAACTTCACTCGAAAAGTTGAACAGACGGTAGATGTGAAGTTTGATGAATCTAATGGTTCGCAAGTCGAACAATTGCCAATTGATGTAGGAGGTAAGGAACCTTCGGAAGGTATCCAAGACTTGTCCATCGGCAAGATTTGACACATGGAGGTGAAGGAAGTTACTTCATCGACCCAAGTGGAAGACCCTACTTCGCGTCAAGGCGAACCTCAACACGACATGGAGGCATCCACAAGCGGTACACGCCAAGATGAAGAGGAGGAAGAAGTTCATCATGATGATCCACCACAACCACCTTCACCACCACCTCAAGGAGATGACACCTTCAACAACAATGAAGAAGAAGATGATGATGAAGCTCCACCATCCAACAAGCAAAAGCTACCCCGAGTTCGAGCAAGAGTGACCAAAAATCATCCTCTATATCAAATCTTTGGAGACATACAAAGCGGGAGGGTAACTCGCTCTAAAACTCAACTAGCTAACTTTTATGAGCATTATTCATTCATCTCTACCATTGAGCCTTTGAAGGTAGAAGAAGCTCTTCAGGACCCAGATTGGATGAATGCTATGCACGAGGAGCTACATAAATTCAAGAGGAACGAAGTGTGGACACTAGTGGAGAAGCCCAAAGACGAGCAAAACATCATCGGAAACAAATGGGTGTTTTGGAACAAACAAGACGAAGACGGTCAAGTCGTATGCAACAAGGCGCGTCTCGTGGCTCAAGGATACACCCAAGTTGAAGGTATGGACTACGGTGAGACCTATGCCACCGTTGCTAGACTTGAAGCTAGTTGCATTCTTCTTGCTTATGCTAATCACCATGATATCACTCTTTATCATATGGACATTAAAAGTGCATTTTTAAATGGTGAGATTGAAGAAGAGGTCTATGTTAAATAACCCCCTGGTTTTGTGAATCCTAAGAAACCTAACCACGTTTACAAGCTTCATAAAGCACTTTATGGACTTAAGCAAGCCCCACGTGCTTGGTATAAATGCTTAACGAAGTTTCTCATTGGAAAGGGTTTTGAAATTGGTAAAATTGACGCAACCTTATTCACTAAGAGAGTTAATGGTGAAATTGGTAAAATTGACGCAACCTTATTCACTAAGAGATGTCCATGATGTGTGAGCTAAAAAAATTCCTTGGTTTGCAAATCAAGCAAACGAGAGAAGGAACTTTCACCTCTCAAACCAAGTATACCAAGGACTTGATCAAGAAGTTCAACATGCAAGAGTGTAAAAGTATGAAAACTCCTATGCCTACTAGTGGACATGTTGACCTCACCAAGGAGGACAAACCGGTTGATCAAAAGGTTTATTGATCAATGATTGGATCATTGTTATATCTGTGTGCCTCCCGTCCCGATATTATGCTTAGTGTGTGCATGTGTGCTAGATATCAAGCCGCTCCTAAAGAGTGTCATCTTAAGGCCGTGAAAAGAATTGTGAGATACTTGATATAAACACCAAACTTTGGCATATGGTATCCCAAGGGATCTTCTTTTAACCTTGTTGGCTATTCCGACTCGGACTATGCCGGAGATAAGGTTGATAGAAAATCCACCTCGGGTACATGTCAATTTCTTGGTATATCTCTTGTGTCTTGGTCATCCAAGAAACAAAACTCAGTATCTCTATCTACTGCCGAAGCGGAATATATTGCCCCCGGATCATGTTGTGCACAATTGCTATGGATGACTCAAACTCTTAAGGATTATGGAATCCATGTGAGACATGTTCCATTGTTGTGTGACAATGAGAGTGCTATTAAGATTGCTCATAATCCCGTGCAACATTCTCGAACTAAACATATTCAAGTTCGTCATCATTTCATTCATGATCATACTGCCAAAGGGGACATTAATCTGAAACTTGTTCGCACCAACAAGCAATTGGTCGATATCTTTACTAAGGCACTTGATGAGAAAGTGTTTTGTCACTTGAGGAGTGAGTTGAACATCATTGATGCTTCAAACTTGAGCTAAACTCACTCGGATGCATGCAAGGGCATGAGCTTACATGACTATTCCATGTTACACTTGATATGACACTATCTTATATCTTGGAAATATATGCTCCCTTGTATTGTGTCTAACCTTTTGTAGGTACTTGGAAAAACTAAACCCCACAAGATTTCCATCAACTCATATCACTAGCAATCTTGCCATGGCCAAGTATCCACAACCTGTCTTTGATGATGGAAGGAAGAAGACAACACAAACTATATCCTTGACTTACATATGATGAAAAATTCGCTATTGCCATTTGGATATATACATTGTTCTTCCTTGCATGACTAACTCTTGTAGGAGGACCTAGCTTCAAAGAAAAGATGGATTGCTCCCAACTCAAGATGATCTTCATCAACTTCGAGCATCCACAAGAAGTACTCCTACATGCTATGTCATCAACATCACTCAAATGTATGTGATCATATCCATGAAATAGCTTTACTCCAATTTATAAGATAAAGCAACTCAAGTGATATGAAAACATTAAAATGCTTAATCGAAAAATGGCAACCCCATTTTGAGCTTAACGTAGAGTATGACCTATGATCAAGTATTCTTGCTTGGCTCCTTAAGTCAATATACTCTAATATAGGTGACCTAGTCACCGCCCATCATCTAGATAAAGTATCTTTTTTGGCTCATCTTATAATTCCATGCTTTCTTGGAACCACTCAATTTGCATCTAGTTGAAAATTCACTGCAATCATCTTATTCTATTAAGACTTTCTGAAAATAGCTTTTGACAAACTTTGCCAAGTTTCTGTTTTGCTTTTCGGAGCCTCCGACTCAAGTAACTCGACGTCAGCGATTATATGCAGAAAAGCTGCACAACCTTATATCGGTTCCACCGTCTTATTCGCCTCGGAGTCACCAATTTTGCTATCTTCTGTGTTCTTTGTCAAATTTAGCAAATCTCCATTTCTTCAAGGATCCCTTTATAAATATAAATATATATATATATATATATATATATATACATATATATATATAAGGAGGAGAAATCTTAAAGAGCCATTTCATATACTAAAAGGGGGAGAAAAAGTCATCAAGGATCCCTAAAGTCTCAATTGTTCTCTATGACCCTGATTCTCAAGGATCCCTTCCCTCTCAATGATCCCTTTCCTCTGAATCTTTGTGTCACCCTTTTTGGAAATTAATGCCAAAGGGGGACAAATATGAAAGCTTCAAAGCTTATGCTCATACCAAAGGGGGATACATATATTAAGGGGGAGAAATATCAAAGCTTATGCTTGTATATAGGGGGAGAATATATCAAGGGGGAGAACATGCTTACCCAAAGAGGGATAAATTTTTGAATTTTTGATTTGATTGCCTATCAGTGCTAAACTTGTCTCACCTTACCTACTCCCAATATCTACATGCAAAGATTCAGGGGGAGAGGAAGATTTACAAATCCATACTTATGGGATAAAGTTCTACATATTCTATTGGGGGAGACATATCAATCTTAAGAAACTCTAGTCTTCATACGTCTTCCATATCTTGGTACTCTTGAATCTTTTTGCATTTGGATAAGTAGAATACTCTTGTGTTTCCTAACATTGTTTTCTCAAGTGTGTTTCCACTACTAGAATGCTCAAGATCTTCAAGGTAACTATATGCATCATATCCTTGGTCAAGATGATCTCTTCCTTCTTGCACATATTGTTTGCAAGAGTCACATGACTTCTCATGAATTCCTTCACATATATTTGAAGAATATGGAAAACCCTCATTCACATATATTTGATGCATATAGCCAAGATACACATGACTTCTCATGTCCTTTCTACTATGTGTGTGTTCATGCATTCCGAAGCAACTATCCTTTAAAATGGATTGCACACATTTAGGGGGAGCTTGTATTGGTCATGTATCTTTCAAAGCTTTCACATATTCCTGCATATCTTAATTTGAAGCTTTGATTGTATGTTGTCATCAATTACCAAAAAGGGGGAGATTGAAAGCACATATGCTCCCTTGGTGGTTTTGATAATTCATGACCACATACATTGTCTCTTGGACTAATAGTTTTATCTAGCTTATTTCAGGTTTAGTTCACAGAGACGATTGGCCAAGGATTGTCTGGAGAACCTCACCAAGGAAAGGAAGGAATAGGATTGGCCATGCTTCAAGAACAAGGACTCGACATTTTACATTTTGTGAGAAATCACTTTGAGTCCATAGGAAAGCCAATACTATTAAAAGGGGATGAGGTAAATATGATGATCTGGTTGCTCAAGTGCTTAGAGGTAGCCACCAAAAATACTCACCCACTTTACCACACATATCCTCTGTCCAAAGCCTAAATTCTAAATTCGGTGCCACCAACTTCCCATTCGGATCCACCGAGTTTATCCAAGACAGAAGACAAACCAAACCCTAGCATCTCGGTACTACCAACATTCCATTCGGTGCCACCGAAAACAGTGACCAACTTCCTGGTTAGCCAGTTTCTAGAATCGGTCCCACCGAGTTCTGAGAATAAGTCTCACCGAGAAGTTGGACCAGCTTTTTGTTAGCCCATTTCTTGAAATCGGTCCCACCGAGTTTGAGGAATCGCTCTCACCGAGATTTGGTAACTGCCTAGGTCACCCATATCGGTACCACCAAGATTTATATATCGGTTCCACCGAAAAGCCTAAAGTTACCACATTTTTCACGAGTTGGTACCATCGAGTTTCACTTCGGTTTCACCGAGTTGGGCAATAATGTTGTAACGGTTGGATTTTTGGAGAAGCCTATATATACCCCGCCACCACCACTCACTCGCAAGAGAAGCACTCAGAACATACACCCACTTGCCATATCCAATTTTTTGAGAGAGAGCCACCTACCCTTGTGTTGAGGTCAAGATCATCCACTCCAACCATATGGATCTAAATTTCTAGCCTCCCCAAGTTGCTTTCCATCCAATCAATCTCTTCTACCCATGCCAAACCTATGAGAGAGTGATTGAGTGTTGAGGAGACTTTCTTTTGAAGCACAAGAGCAAGGAGTTCATCATACTACCACATCTATTACCTTTTGGAGGGTGGTGCATCCTAGATTGGTTAGATGTCGCTTGGGAGCCTTCTTCTTTGTGATTGTGGAGTTGAACCAAGAGTTTGTAAGGTCAAGGAGATCGCCTACTTCGTGAAGATCTACCCTGAGTAAGGCTAGTCCTCCATGGACGTAGGCCATCATGGACTAGACAAGGTTGCTACTTCGTGGACCCTTCGTGGGTGGATCCCTCCGTGTACTCTCGTGACCGTTACCCTCCGTGGGTTGAAGTCTCCATAAACGTGGACATATGATAGCACCACCTATCGGAACCATGGGAAAAATCTTCGTGTCTCCATATTGCGTTTGATCTTCCTATCTCTACTCTCTTACATATGCGTGTCTTTACTTTCCACTGCCATATATGTTGACTAGCATGTGTAGGGTGCACTAGACTTGATAGAATTGCTAAAATCTGCCAACCAATAAAATTGGGAAAAGGTTAGGTTTTAATTTATGCAAGTAGTCTATTCACCCCCCCCCCCCCCTCTAGACATCCCTTCTAGTGATCCCACAAATTCGCATCGTGGGAAAGGTCAGTAAAGGTCATCATAACCGCAGGAAAACGTGGCCACGCATGCCTGTGCACTGTTTTGGGCCTAGCCCAACAACGACGCGCTCGCATGTATGGCCCAGGCCCGGGGCCTACTGTCGGTGTACTAAGAACTGGGGGTCCCTAGTACCCTGAATTATGCACGGGCAACCGCCTCAGACCGGCAACTACTTGCAGGGCGCGCACCAGCCTCCGAAGCCAAGGCCGAAGCAAGGCAACCAGGCCCTTCACGAGGCGGAGTAGCCTGCCCACGGGCGTCCCCGACAAGATTCCAACCCACCAGGTCGCCGCTCCACCTCACCAGCGACGATTGTCTACATCGGCTGAGGTATCGAGCGGGTAGGCAGGCAGGCGAAGCTGGCCGGGTCACATGGCTACAGCGGCGGGCCTATTGCAGCTTTAATGCCACCCGGCCCGCGGTGTGGCAGAAGAATAAGAGGTAGCTGGGCGGACGACACGGACGGAGAGGCAATTCTTGCCGAGAGACGTCGCCAGAGCGCCACCTCACGGCGCATTCAATGCGCCTGTCCTAGTCCATTAGAGTTAGGTATTTCCCACTACCACTCTGACGACAACCCTTGTAGCTGTAAGAGCGCACTGTACACCTAGTAAATGACCATAGTAGCCTTTGTGGAAACCCCTTGAACTATAAAAGAAGGCCCATGGCTACCATGACAAAGGTCGACACCTTGTCCATTTGCACGCATAGAGCACTTCTCGAGAATTCTTGCCGGGTGGCTGCGCTCCTGTATTTGGACCCAGATATACAAACTACACAGACAGGACGTAGGGTTTTACGCTCCCGAGCGGCCCGAACCTATATAAACCCCGCGCGCATCTATGGCCGACTGATGCTCTTCGTGTACTCGATGCCCCCTGCCGAACCATAAAGGGACCCCGCTGGTCCCATAGATCGTCGTGAATCACACCCCCTACAGCTAGCTCCTGACTCAATTCTTCAGGATCACCAAGGCTACTGTCAGATTCTTTGCCTTTAGATGAGGAAATTGATTTTGCCTTCACTACACGAGTTCTTCCATAGCTTGGTCCATAGAGGTCTCTCTTTTCAGCTTGTGGGAATTCATGAGTATTGAGTCTCTCAAGAATATCAGCAGGATCAACCCGACTTTTAGTCTCCATGTTCTTGAATCATCAAAGCAAGTGTATCGAATGAGGAATCAAGAGATCTCAGCAGTTTCTTCACCACCTCATGGTCGGTGATGTTAGTGGCGCCAAGAGCTTGGAGCTCATTGGAGATATCAGTGAGACAATCGAAAGTTTGTTGAACATTTTCGTTATCAAGTCTTTTGAAGCGGTTGAAGAGAGTATGAAGAACATCAACTCGGGAGTCTCGTTGAGTTGAAACACCTTCGTTGACTTTGGACAGCCTATCCCAGATAAGCTTAGCAGTCTCCAAAGCACTCACTCTGCCATACCAACCTTTGCTCAGATGGCCACATATGATATTCTTCTCTTGAGGGTCGAGTTGCTTGAATCTCTTCTCATCAGCAGCAGTGACAGTGGGAGTGACGGAGGAAACACCATTTTCCACAACATGCCAAAGATCGTTGTCAATTGCCTCAAGATGCATGCGCATCTTGTTCTTCCAGTAGAGGTAATCCGTCCCATCAAAGGTAGGACACCCAGCTGAGACCTTGATCATGCCTGCAGTCGACATAACTAAAACTCCAGGTGGTTAAACCTAAATCACACAGCACAAGGGAGTACCTTTCTCTGATACCAATTGAAAGTGCGTTATATCTACTAGAGGGGGTGAATAGGCGATTTTTAGAAATTCGTCACTGAGGAATTATTAGATGAGTAATTTGCTAAGTGACGAAATACTAGCAGCGGAATAAGTACTCAAGTGCATGCGAAACATAGCAGTAGCATAGTCATCATGATGAAATGAAACATACATAGAGCACAAGTAGCGTGAACACGGGATAAGCAGGCGATAGACAAAGTGACTGAAGAATTTGAGATGAGGAAATTGAGTAAGTCTTCAGTCAAAGTCTTCAAACAGTAACGATCAATTTCATCAACAAGTTAACGAGGAAATGAAAGGGTTGAGGAAATAGAACCAGGAGCTCGGTGAAGACAATAATTTGATGACCCAGTTCCAACTGATGTGAAAGTCGTATGTCTGGTTTGGAGTAGCTTGGTATTTAAACCAAAGGACACACAGTCCTTACCGTATTCTCCTTGAGCTAAGGTCACACAGACCTCTCCCAACACTGTGGTAAGTCTTCAGCGTAGACTTGTGGTTTGGGTTTTGGGTTTTTCCTCACTGATGATTTTCTCTCAAAGTCCTCAGAGGATGGGTTGCTCTCAAATGGCACTTGTCAATCTCTCTCGGAGCAGCCAACCAGCTAGTGGTTGACGGGGCAGCTATTTATAGCCAGGGTGCAACCCGACATGATATGACATAAATGCCCCTAATGATATGACCGTTATGTGGATAAGATATCTGGACAGCTGGCGCAAGGCAAAGCACCAGTCGGAGATTTGAACTCTCAAATTCCTCAGGGCTATCATATTCCTCACGGTAGGCAATTCGCACTGGTGAACTCCTAACTCCTCAGTCAGAACAAATTCCTTGGAGACCAGAAGAACTTCATCTCTGTCACTGAAGAAATTGACTCAACTGCAAGAGATTTCCAAAGGCTTCACTCGAAGGTTTTGGGTATGTGTAGGTTTTGAGATGAGCACCACTTGGAAAATTTTCCTTAGTATTACCTCGACCCCCTTTAACAGCACGGTGTTTCCTATGCACAAAGAAAGGAAATGAAACTACGAAAACAAAAGTCTTCACGCTTCGTAGTCCTCATATCAATATCTTCAAGGTCACACCAAATTTTTCATTTTCAAAGTCTTCAAGAAAGCTTCAAAGTCTTCAGTTGAAGACATTCATTTCTAGGGGTCGACTTTCTTCGAATATATCAATCTCCTCAGCGACTTATAGAACCTATGCATACTCACAAACATATTATTCCCTTAACCTATAAGTCTTCAATACACCAAAATCACTAAGGGGCACTAGATGCACTTACAGGTTTAGATAGAATATCTTTGTGGGAGAATTCATGAGGGTTTTTGGTGGCCAACTCTAAGCACTTGAGCAACCGGATCATCATAGAGACCTCATCCCCTTTTAACAGTATTGGCTTTCCTATGGACTCAAATGTGATTTCTCACAAAATGCAAAATGTAGAGTCTTGAAGCTTATTTCCATTTGATGTTCCATGCATCTAGGGGATCTCCCCACAATCCTTTGCCAATCCATTCATTGAACTTTCCTCAAATATGCTTGATAAGATCATTAGTCCAATGAAATATATGTTGTTATTAATTACCAAAACCACCTAGGGAGAAGTTGTGCTTTCACCATGTTTCCAATGTTATTTAACATTCTTGCAGATATATTTGGCTATTCCAATTTTTCGCGCCAAGCTGAATGGTCACATTGCAGGGGTAGTGCCACACCTTGTGGATGGTGACCTATCTATTCTGCAGTATGCCGATGATAGATTCTTTTCATGGAAGAGGATCTAGACACGACTCAAAACTTGAAACTCTTCATATCAACATTTAAGCAAACGTTAGACCTCAAAATTAACTTCCATAAATGTGATTGTTTTGCTTTGGAGAAGCACTAAGGCGGCTATTGATTACGCTGACTTGTTTGGTTTTGTAGAATGTCATTCCCTGACTAAATATTTGGGAATCCTAATTCATTATCGGTGCCTCACTAATGCGGAGTGGAAAAATATACAGGAGCGCTTAGAGAAACGCTTGAGAAGACGCAAAAGCAGGTTGCTCTCCAGACAAGGACAACATGTCTTAATCAATTCGGTCCTCACAAATATTGTTCTCTATATGCTTTTGTTTTTTCAACTCCCAAACGGGGTCTTATAAAGGTTAGATTATTTCAAATCCAGATTCTTTTGGCAAGGAGATTGTTGATACGTCTCCAACGTATCTATAATTTTTGATTGTTCCATGCTGATATATTATCATTATAGGATACTTTTTGGGTCTTTATTTACCAATTTACAGTATTTTTTGAGCACTAACCTATTGACCCAGTGCCCGGTGCCAGTTGCTATTTTTTGCGTGTTTTTGCCTTTTAAGGTTTACTGTACCAAACGAAGTCCAATTGCCATGAAACTTTTTGATGATTTTTTCTGGACTATATGAAGACCTAGAAGCTTCGGAAGGAAGTCGGGAGGCACACGAGGGCCCCACCACACATCAGGGCGTGCCCTGGGAGTGTTGCGCCCTGATATGTGGTGGCCCCCTATGGCACCTCCTGACATCCCTCTTCGGCCTATAAATTATCTAATATTCTGAAAATCCTGGAGGCAGCCCCGGAAACCTTTTTCCGGTGCCGCAAGTCTCTGTTCTGTCCCGAGGCCATCTGGAGCTCCATTCTAGCACCCTGTCGGAGGGGAGATCGATCACGGAGGGCCTCTTCATCAACCTTGCTGCCCTCATGATGATGTGTGAGTAGTTCACCACAGACCTACGGGTCCATAGCTAGTACCTAGATGGAAATCTCTCTCTCATATGAACTTCAATACAATGATCATCGCATCTTCGCTTTGATCTATCCGATGTAATCTTATTGTGCGGTGTGTTTGTTGGGATCCGATGCATTGTGGGTTTATGTTCAGATTATTCATGAAAAGTATTTGATATACCTCTGATATATATTGTCTCTTAATTGCATGATCATTATAGCTTCATAATGCTCTCCGATCTATTGATATGCTTTGGCCAAGTAGATTAATATTTCATCGGTGGGAGTGGTGCGTTGTGGTAGGTTCAACCGGATGAGTTTCTATATCCAAGTGACAAAGTACGAGACAAGATGTGTCTTTGTGTTGTTGCTGTTAAGGATAAAACGATGGGGTTCATTCAAATTGTTTGAGTTTACTTTGTCTACATCATGTCATCGTTCTCCAAGCATTACTCTGTTTTACTTAATACTCTAGATGCATGCTGGATAGCGGTCGATGAGTGGAGTAATAGTAATAGGTGCAGGCAGGAGTCGGCCTATTTGCTTATGGACAAGATGCCTATATATACATGATCATTGTCGTGAACATCGCATAACTATCCGCTTTTCCGTCAATTCCCCAACAGTAATTTGTTACCCACCGTATGTTGCCCACATGAGAGATGCCGCTAGGGAACACTATGGCCCCCGGGTCTATTCACTTATATATTTGCAAACACTACAATTACCATGCTTCCTTTATTTATTTTTCAATTTATATTTATCAACAATTATCTACACAACTCATTTGCTTGCAAATAACAAGATCAAGGGGATTGACAATCCTCTTGCCCGCGTTGGGTGCAAGTTGTTTGTTCATTTGTGTGCAACCGCTGAAGACGGTTGAGGATTGATATTCCTATTGATAAACCTTGGTTTCATAACTGAGGGAAATACTTACCCACTTTGTGCTGAGTTACCCGTTCCTCTTCACAGAAAACCCAACACATATCACAAGTATCAGGAAGGATTACTGGCACCGTTGTCGGGGAATATCATCATCAACTACCAAGTAACTTCACACAAATTTTCATTCACTTGTTCTTATTTTTATTTGCTGTTATATTTAGCTTGTCTCATAAAAATCAAAAATACAAAAATATTTATGTTTGCTTGTTACTAGTTTACTTCTTCGCTTGCTAGTTTACTTGTCTTGCTTGTTACTTTGCTTGTTCGGTCACCATGTCTCAAGATACTACTAAGTTGTGTGACTTCTCAAATACTAATAATGATTATTTTATTAGTACACCTATACCACCCGCCACTAGTGCGGAGGCTTTTGATATTAATGCTGCATTACTAAATCTTGTCATGAAAGATCAATTTTCGGGAAGTCCTAATGTGGATCCCGCGTCACATCTTAATACCTTTGTTGAATTATGTGACATGCAAAAGAAAAAGCATATGGATAATGATACTATGAAATTAAAATTATTTCCTTTTTCACTAAGAGATAAAGCTAAGGCTTGGTTTTCATCTTTACCTCATAATAGTATTGGAATATGGGATAAGTGTAAAGATGCTTTTATTGCCAAGTATTTTCCTCCTCCTAAGATCATCTCCCTTAGAAATCAAATAATGAATTTTAAACATAAAGATCAAGAGCATGTTTCACAAGCATGGGAGAGAATGAAATTAATGATAAGAAATTATCCAACTCATGGTTTAAATATGTGGATGATTATCCAAAATTTCTATGTTGGACTAAACTTTGTGTATAGAAATCTTCTAGATTCTGCTGCAGGTGGTACCATTATGGATGTGACCTTAGGAGAGGCCACAAAACTTCTGGACAACATTATGACAAATTATTCTCAATGGCATACCGAAAGGGCTCCAACAGGTAAGAAGGTAAATTCTGTCGAAGAAATCGCTACTTTGAGTGAAAAAGTGGATGCTCTTATGAATATGGTTGCTAATAAAAATGCTCATGTTGATCCCAATGGTGTTCCCTTACCTACTTTGATTGGGAAAAATAATTATGCTATTGATGTTAACTTTGTCTCGAGAAATAATTTCAATAACAATGCTTATAGAGGAAATTTCAATTCTAGACCGTATCCTGGTAATTCCTCTAACAACTATGGAAATTCTTATGGTAATACTTATGGAAATTCTTCTACAAATTTTAATAGGATGCCCTCTGATCTTGAGAACACAATTAAAGAAAAATTCTCAAAAGGTTTTCAACACTATGGTAGAAGAAAAATTGCATGTAGTTTGACACTTTGGCTAAAAACAACAACAACAACAACAACAACAAAGCCTTTAGTCCCAAACAAGTTGGGGTAGGCTAGAGGTGAAACCCATAAGATCTCGCGACCAACTCATGGTTCTGGCACATGGATAGCAAGCTTCCACGCATCCCTGTCCATGGCTAGTTCTTTGGTGATGCTCCAATCCTTCAGGTCTCTCTTTACGGACTCTTCCCATGTCAAGTTCGGTCTACCCCGGCCTCTTTTGACATTATCAGCATGCTTTAGCCATCCGCTATGTACTGGGGCTTCTGGAGGCCTGCGTTGAATATGTCCAAACCATCTCAGACGATGTTGGACAAGCTTCTCTTCAATTGGCGCTACCCCAACTCTATCTCGTATATCATCATTCCGGATTCGGTCCTTCCTTGTGTGGCCACACATCCATCTCAACATGCGCATCTCCGCCACACCTAACTGTTGCACATGTCGCCTTTTAGTCGGCCAACACTCAGCGCCATACAACATTGCGGGTCGAACCGCCGTCCTATAGAACTTGCCTTTTAGCTTTTGTGGCACCCTCTTGTCACAGAGAATGCTAGAAGCTTGGCGCCACTTCATCCATCCGGCTTTAATTCGATGGTTCACATCTTCATCGATATCCCCATCCTTCTGCAACATTGACCCCAAATATCGAAAGGTGTCCTTCTGCGGCACCACCTGCCCATCAAGGCTAACATCCTCCTCCTCCTCGTGCCTAGTAGTACCGAAAGCGCACCTCATGTACTCGGTTTTAGTCCTACTAAGTCTAAAACCTTTCGATTCCAAAGTTTGCCTCCATAACTCCAACTTCCTATTGACCCCCGTCCGACTCTCATCGACTAGCACCACATCATCCGCAAAGAGCATACACCATGGGATATCTCCTTGTATATATCCCTTGTGACCACATCCATCACCAAGGCAAAAATATAAGGGCTCAAAGCTGACCCTTGATGCAGTCCTATCTTAATCGGGAAGTCATTAGTGTCGCCATCACTTGTTCGAACACTTGTCACAACATTATCGTACATGTCCTTGATGAGGGTAATGTACTTTGCTGGGACTTTGTGTTTCTCCAAGGCCCACCACATAACATTCCGCGGTATCTTATCATAGGCCTTCTCCAAGTCAATGAACACCATATGCAGGTCCTTCTTTTGCTCCCTATATCTCTCCATAAGTTGTCGTACCAAGAAAATGGCTTCCATGGTCGACCTCCCAGGCATGAAACCAAACTGATTTTTGGTCACGCTTGTCATTCTTCTTAAGCGGTGCTCAATGACTCTCTCCCATAGCTTCATTGTATGGCTCATCAGTTTAATTCCACGGTAATTAGTACAACTCTGAACATCCCCCTTGTTCTTGAAGATTGGTACTAATATACTCCGTCTCCATTCTTCTGGCATCTTGTTTGCCCGAAAAATGAGGTTGAAAAGTTTGGTTAGCCATACTATCGCTATGTCCCCGAGGCCTCTCCACACCTCAATGGGGATACAATCAGGGCCCATCGCCTTGCCTCCTTTCATCCTCTTCAAAGCCTCCTTGACCTCCGACTCCTGGATTCGCCGCACAAAAAGCCTGCTAGTATCAGCAAAGGAGTCGTCCAGATCAATGGTAGAGCTCTCACTCTCCCCATTGAACAGCTTGTCAAAGTACTCCCGCCATCTATGTTTAATCTCCTCGTTCTTCACCAGGAGTTGATCTGCTCCGTCCTTGATGCACTTGATTTGATCAACATCCCTCGTCTTCCTCTCTCGGATCTTGGCCATCTTATAGATGTCCCTTTCGCCTTCCTTCGTGTCTAACCGTTGGTAGAGGTCCTCATACGCCCGGCCCCTTGCTTCACTCACAGCTCGCTTTGCGGCCTTCTTTGCCATCTTGTACTTCTCTATGTTGTCTGCACTCCTATCCAGATATAGGCGTCTGAAACACTCTTTCTTCTCCTGAATTGCCTTCTGGACATCATCGTTCCACCACCAGGTATCTTTAGCTTCTCTTCTACTTCCCCTGGACACTCCAAACTCCTCTGAGGCCACCTTACGAATGCAAGTCGACATCTTCATCCACATGTTGTCTACATCACCTCCTTCCTCCCAAGGGCCCTCCTTAATGACCCTCTCCTTGAACGCATGAGCTACCTCCCCCTTGAGCTTCCACCACTTCGTTCTAGCGACTTTGGCACGCTTGTCCCGCTGGACACGAATCCGAAAGCGGAGGTCAGCAACCACAAGCTTATGCTGAGGGACAACACTCTCTCCAGGTATCACCTTACAGTCTAGGCATGCACGCCTGTCTTCTCTTCTCGAGAGGATGAAATCAATCTGGCTAGAGTGTTGCCCACTACTGTAAGTCAATACATGTGATTCTCTCTTCTTAAAGAGGGTGTTAGCTATGATCATGTTGTAGGCTAGCGCAAAGCTTAAGACATCTTCTCCTACTTGGTTCCTGATGCCATAGCCAAAACCCCCATGCACCCCTTCAAAACCTGTGTTAGATGTGCCCACGTGGCCATTGAGGTCTCCTCCTATGAAGAGCCTCTCGCCAATCGGTACACTCCTAACCATGTCCTTTAGGCCTTCCCAGAACTCCCTCTTGGTGTTCTCATTGTGGCCTACTTGCGGGGCATACGCGCTGATAACGTTGAGAACTAAGTCCCCAACTACCAGCTTGACCAGGATAATCCGGTCCCCACGTCTCTTGACGTCTACCACTCCATCCTTGAGGCTCTTGCTGATCAAGATGCCTACTCCATTTCTGTTTGCAACCGTCCCCGTGTACCACAGCTTGAAGCCGGTACCCTCCACCTCCTTCGCCTTTTGTCCCCTCCATTTGGTCTCTTGGACGCAAAGGATATCAACGCCTCTCCTCACCGCGGTATCAACTACCTCCCGAAGCTTACCTTTCAGAGACCCTACGTTCCAGCTACCTAAGCGAATCCTCCTAGGCTCGGCTAGCTTCCTTACCCTTCGCACTCGTCGAGTCAAATGCGAAGACCCTTGCTCAATTTCCACTACACCCGGGCGCCGATGTAGCGCGCCACTAAGGATGCGACGACCCGATCCTCGCTCACTTGCCACCGTATCCAGATCAAGATATGGCGCGCCACCTGGGGGGTGACGGCCCGGCCCTTGCCCATTTTCCACCACACCCGGGTTCCGATGTGGCGTGTCGCTGAGAGGGTTATGCCCCAACGAAAATCTTTTGGGTTTCATCTCCATAAGAGTGGGTGAGTTTTGACGTTGGCTCGCCAAGCCTATCACAACCCTCCTCCTTTCTCCGGGCTTGGGACCGGCTATGTTGAAACAACATAGGCGGAGTTACACTTTGGCTAAAAACATGGATAGAATTTCTCTTGATGTGGAAACTCTCAAAAATAAAGCTTTGCCAACCAAGCATGATTTCAATGATTCTATTAAATCTATCCAAATATCTATCAATGATAGTAAGGAGAGGACCGCTAAGTTGAGAGCTAAGCGGGAATTCTTAGAAAAAGCTCTTCCACCCGGTTTTTACCGGAATCATGATGAAGATCTTAAAATGATTGATGTTTCTCCAATTGAATCTTTATTTACCTCTCTGAATATAAAAGATAAAGGGACTAGAGATGACTCAACTTTAATAGAGAAGCGTCCCGTTTGCTTGGAGGGTGATGATTTTGATGCTAAAACTGGAAAATGTGGGTTTGGAGAGGTCAAAACTTTAACTAGTGATGCACCCACTATTTTGGATTACAAGGACTTTAATTATGATAATTTATCTTTAGTAGAATGTATTTCCTTGTTGCAATCCATTATTAGCTCACCCAATGCTTATGAACAAAACAAAGCTTTTACCGAACATATAATAGAAGCTATGATAAAAGCTTATGATGAGAAACTTGAGCTTGAAGTTTCTACTCCTAGAAAATAGCATGATGAGTGGGAACCTACTATCAAAATAAAGATCAACAAATATGAATGAAATGCTTTGTGTGAGCTTGGTTCTAGTGTTTCAACTATTCCTAAAACTCCTTGTGATGTGCTTGGTCTCACTAATATCGAAGATTGTTCCCTCAACTTACATCTTGCAGATTCTACCATCAGGAAACCTTTCGGTAGAATTAATGATGTTCTTATTATTGCAAATAAAAATTATGCGCCTGTAGATTTCATTGTGTTTTATATTGATTGCAATCCTTCTTGTCCCATAATACTTGGAAGGCCTTTCTTACGAACTATAGGTGCAATTATTGACATGAAAGAGGGAAACGTAAGATTCCAATTCCCATTAAATAAAGGGATGGAACAATTACCTAGGAAGATAATTAAACCACCTTACAAATCAATAATGAGAGCTACTAATGGGTGGAGTGTCAAAAATGACAATACTTGAAACTATGCATTATGCCTAGCTAGGGGCAGAAAACAATAGCGCTTGTTGGGAGGCAACCCAATAGTTATCTTAAATTTTTGCTTTAAACTTTCTGTTTCTTTTTAATAGAATGATTATTTCCTCTATAATGATTATGTTTTTGTGTTTAAATTAGTGTTTGTGCCAAGTGAAGCCTTTGGGATGACTCACAAGTTGAGTAGAATCGATGCTGAAACAAAACAGAAACTTTGACTTCAGTACAGAAATTTTCATTTTTTAATGGATCGTGATGATGATCTGAAATTTTTACAAAGTGTTGCTATACAAATTTTCGAGGTTTTTCTAATTTTTCAGAATTTTTAGAATTACAGAAGTATAGGGTCTCTACAGATTGCTACAGACTGTTCTGTTTTAGAGAGATTCTGTTTTTGCTTGCATAGTTGCTTATTTTGATTAAACTATGGATTGTATCGGGGGGTATAAGCCATCGAGAAGTTAGAATACAGTACCTATTATGAATTTATAAATTTTGAATCAATTTACAACAGTACTTAAAGTATGCAATATGTTTCTTATACTAACGGATCTCACGAGGTTTTGTTGAGTTTTGTATGATTGAAGTTTTCAAGTTTTGGGTGTTATCTTGATGGACCAAGGAATAAGGATTAGCAAAAGCCTAAGATTGGGGATGACCAAGGCACCCCAAGGTAATATTTTAAAGGAGACCCAAGCGTCTAAGCTTGGGGATGCCCCGGAAGGCATCCCCTCTTTGGTCTCAAATCCATCGGTGTGTCACTTGGAGCTATATTTTTATTCCTCACATGATATGAGTTTTGCTTGGAGCGTCGTTTTCTTTTGTTTGCTTTTACTTTCAGTTTTCCACAATCATTGTTTGCTGGACACACCTATTTAAGAGAGACACACCTTCATCATAATTTGTTAGAATACTCTATGTGCTTCACTTATATCTTTTCAGCTTAGCAGTTGCTCTAGTACTTCACTTATATCTTTTTGAGAACGGTGGCGTGTAGATTTTATAGAAATGATTTCACTCTCATTCTTCACTTATATTTGTTTGAGAGTTAATAAATAGTGATGGTAATTTGCACGGGTCATATAGACTAGTCCAAAAATATTAGGTATTCAATGAATGATAATCAAAACCATCATGTAGCACATATAAAGAAATTGTGGGTCAATGATATTGATGTAGTAATATGAGATAGGTGTGAGCTCATAATTGTTAAACCGTAGAAGTGTCAATATTAAGAAAGGTTGACCCTTTTGTTCATATAATAATTAAAGAGGCATGGTGATGATGTGTGAGCATTTCTATTCCTCGTTGAAATCCTAGTGTTGTTTCGGGTCGGAAGCGCGTGATGGTTAACTCCTACCAACCTCTCCCCTCGGGGCATGCTATAAGTACTTTGATTTATGATAAACTAATAAAATTTTGCAATAAGTATATGAGTTCTTTATGACTAATGTTAAACCATGGAAATATGCAATCTCACCTTTTTCATAATTTGCTTGCCTCTTCGGTACCGTGCATAGCCCGTTCTCACCTCGAGGATCGGTGCAACTTTCGCCGGTGCATCCAAACCCCGTGACATGATACGCTCTGTTGCACATAAGCCTTATTATATCTTCGTTAAAACAGACACCATACCTACCTATCATGGCATTTCCATAGCCATTCCGAGATATATTGCCATGCAAATTCCATCGTCACTTCACATGACTAGTTCGTTCATCGTCATATTGCTTTGCATGATCATATAGAGCTGACATAGTATTTGTGGCAAAGACACCACCCATCCCCAGGGGGGCGCGCCCTGTTAGCTTGTGCCTCCATCGTGGGTCCCCTGGACTCCTTATTTACTTTTGGAATTTTTCTAAAATACCAAAACCAACGAAAACTATTTTTTGGGATTTTTGGAGTCGGTTTACTTACCGTACCACATACCTACCCCTTTTTCAGCTTTCTGGAGTGTTCGGGAAAGCCTCCCGTATGTGTTCTTCCGGTGTTATTACTTGAATGAAATTAGTCTCTTCATTAATGGGTGTACCTGAAATGTAATGCTTGTTTCTTTGCCCATTCACCACTCTCGGGTTTTTGCCTTCGAAGTTATTGATTTTTATAGCACTGGAGCGATAGACCTCTTCGACAACATATGGACCTTCCCATTTGGATATGAGTTTTCCTGCAAAAAATATGAAATGAGAATTGTACAAAAGCACAAGGTCTCCTACATTGAATTACCGCTTTTGAATCCTTTTGTCATGCCATCTTTTACCCTTTTCTTTAAACAACTTAGCGCTTTCATAGGCTTGTGTCCTCCATTCATCTAGTGAGCTAATATCAAATAACCTCTTTTCACCGGCAATTTAAAATCATAATTAAGTTCTTTAATTGCCCAATAAGCTTTATGTTCTAGCTCAAGAGGTAAATGACAAGCTTTTTCATACACCATTTTATATGGGGACATCCCCATGGGGTTCTTATAAGAAGTTCTATAAGCACATAGAGCATCATCTAGTTTCTTAGACCGATTGTTCCTAGATCTATTGACAGTCTTTTGCAAGATTAATTTTAGTTTTCGATTGCTCAATTCAACTTTGTCACTAGACTGAGGATGATATGGTGATGCAATTCTATGGTTAACATCATATTTAGCTAGAAGTTTACAGAAAGCACCATGAATAAAATGTTAACCACCATCAGTCATTAAGTATCTAGGGACTCGAAACCTCGGAAAAATAATTTCCTTAAGCATTTTAATAGAAGTGTTATGATCAGCACTACTAGTTGGAATAGCCTCTACCCACTTAGTAACGTAGTCAACAGGAACTAAAATATGAGTATATCCATTTGAGGAAGGAAAAGGTCCCATGAAATCAAAACCCCAAACATCAAATGGTTCAATGGCAAGTGAATAATTCATAGGCATTTCATGACATTTACCAATGTAACCAACCCTTTGACATTCATTACATGAAAGGACATACTTACGAGCATCTTTGAAAAGAGTAGGCTAATAAAAACCAGATTGTAGTACCTTATGTGCAGTTCTGTCACCAACATGGTGTCCTCCGTAAGCCTTGGAGTGACACATCCATACGATCTGTCCCTGTTCATGCTCAGGTACACAACGTCTAATAACACCATCTACTCCTTCTTTATAAAGATGTGGGTCATCCCAAAAGTAATGTCGTAAATCATAAAAGAATTTCTTCTTTTGTTGGTAGGTAAAGTTAGGTGGTACATATTTAGCGACAATATAGTTAGCATAATCAACATACCAAGGAGTACTATGTGAAGTATTTATAGCAGCACGTTGTTCATTAGGAAAATTATCATCAATAGGCAGTAGGTCATCAAGAACATTTTCCATTCTAGACAAATTATCTGCTACCGGGTTTTCAGCTCCCTTCCTATCAACAATGTGCAAATCAAACTCTTGAAGTAAAAGGACCTACCTAATAAGTCTAGGTTTAGCATCTTTCTTTTCCATAAGGTATTTAATAGCAGCATGATCAGTGTGAATAGTTACTTTGGAATCAACAATATAAGGTCTAAACTTATCACATGCAAAGACAACTGCCAAAAATTCATTTTCAGTGGTGGCATAATTTCTTTGGGCAGCGTCTAGAGTTTTACTAGCATAATGAATAACATTCAATTTCTTGTCTACTCTTTGCCCTTGAACAGCACCAATAGCATAATCACTAGCATCACACATAATTTCAAATGGTAAGTTCCAATCAGGTGGTTGAACAATGGGTGCGGAAATCAAAGCTTTCTTAAGTATTTCAAAAGCTTCTACACAATCATCATCAAAAACAAAGGGAGTATCTTTTTGAAGAAGATTAGTTAACGGCCTAGAAATCTTTGAGAAATCTTTGATGAAACGCCTAAACAAACCAGCATGACCAAGGAAACTTCTTATACCTTTGATATCTTTCGGGCATGGCATTTTCTCAATTGCATCAACATTAGCTTTGTCCACTTCAATACCTCGTTCAGAAATTTTATGCCCAAGCACTATGCCTTCATTCACCATAAAGTGGCACTTCTCCCAATTCAAGACAAGATAAGTTTCTTCACATCTCTGCAAAACTCGATCAAGGTTGCTCAAGCAATCATCAAAAGAAGTCCCATAAACAGAAAAATCATCCATGAAAACCTCAACAATCTTTTCACAAAAATCAGAGAATATAGCAGTCATACATCTTTGAAAGGTAGCAGGTGCATTGCATAAACCAAAAGGCATACGCCTTTAAGCATAAGTTCCAAAAGGGCAAGTAAAGGTAGTTTTCTCTTGATCCTCTTTCGACACACGTATTTGAGAAAAACCAGAATATCCATCAAGAAAACAAAAGTGTGTGTGCTTAGATAATCTTTCTAACATTTGATCGATGAAAGGCAAGGGGTAATGATCTTTTCTAGTAGCTTTGTTTAATTTCCTGAAATCAATTACCATCCTATAACTAGTTACGATTCTTTGTGGGATAAGTTCATTTTTATCATTAGGAAGAACAGTTATTCCTCTTTTCTTAGGAACGTAATGAACAGGACTTACCCATCTACTATTAGCAATAGGATAAATTGTACTTGCCTCCAGAAGCTTTAGTATTTCGGTTCTTACCACCACCTTCATCTTAGGATTGTGACGACGTTGGTGGTCAACAACTGGTTTAGCGTCCGGTTCCATATTAATCTTGTGTTGACATAGCGTAGGGCTGATGCCCTTAAGATCATCAAGTGTATATCCGATGGCATCCTTGTGCTTCCTTATATTTTTAAGTAATCTTCTTTCTTCATGCTATGAAAGGTTACCACTGGTAATAACAGTATATATCTTCTTTTCATCAAGATAAGCATATTTCAATGTGTCGGGTAAAGTCTTTAACTCAAACACGGGATCTCCCTTGGATGGAGGAGGATCTCCTAAAATATCAACTGGAAAGTTGTGTTCAAGAATAGGTGTTTGTTTAATAAATATGTCATCTCTTTCATTTCTCTCATTCATATGCATATCATTTTCATGGTCTAGTAAATATTGTTCTAACAGATCGGTAGGAGGCACGACAATAGAAGCAAGACCAATGATTTCATTCTTACTTGGTAATTCTTTCTCATGTGGTTGTCTACTAAACTTGGAGAAATTAAATTCATGAGACACATCACCAAAGCTTACCTTGACCTTCTCAGTGACACAATTAATTTCAGCATTAACAGTATTTAAGAAAGGTCTACCAAATATAATGGGACAAAAGTTATCTTGTTTAGAACCAAGTACTAATAAGTCAGTTGGGTACTTAATTTTTCCACACAAGAGTTCAACATCTCTAACAATCCCAAGTGGTTTAATAGTGTCTCTGTTTGCAAGTTTAATAGTGACATCAATGTCTTTAAGATCGGATGGTGCTATGTCATTCATAATTTCTTGATATAAGGTAAAATGTATAGCACTAACACTAGCACCAATTTCACACAAGCCATGATAACAATGATCTCCAATTTTAACTGAAACCACAGGCATGCCAACAACTGGTTTGTTTTTATCTAGCTCATCATGCGTGTTTCTAGCAGGTTTCACAATTCTAGCAGCTTCACCACAAAAGTAAATAACTTGACCATCAATGTTATCAACTGGAAGATATCTAACCATAGCAACATTAGGCACAATTTTATTTGTTCAGAAGGTTTAGGTGTTCTAACATGACTTTTATTAACCACAGTTGTAGCCTTAGCGTGTTCCTTAATTCTGACAGGGAAAGGTGGTTTCTCAATGTAAGCAATAGAAACAATTGGATCAACATGGCTAACAATTATTTCTTCCTTCTCAATTTTAATAGGTTCCTCTAATTGATTTTCAATGGGTGGATGATATTTAAACCATTTCTCCTTAGGGAGATCAACATGAGTAGCAAATGATTCACAGAAAGAGGCTACTATGTCAGAGTCGAGGCCATATTTACTACTAAAATCATAGAAAGCATTGGTTCCCATAAAAGATTTAACACAATCAAAATTGAGCTTTATACCTGACTCTTTTCCTTTGTCGTGTTCCCAGTCTTCAGAGTTGCGTTTAATTCTTTCCAGAAGATCCCATTTGAATTCAATAGTCCTATTCATAATGGAACCAGTAGAGGAAGAATCGAGTAGTAGTTGATCATCATGAGAAAGCCGAGCATAGAATATTTGTATAATAATTTTTCTTAAGAACTCATGGTTGGGGCAGGTGTGCATCATAGATTTAAGCCTCCACCAACCTTGAGCGATACTTTCTCCTTCACGAGGCCAGCAATTATAAATAAAGTTCCGATCACGATGGACTAGATGCATAGGATAAAACTTCTGATGAAATTCCAGCTTCAAGCGGTTCCAGTCCCATGATCCAATATCGTCCAATAGCATGTACCACATTAATGCCTTTCCATCCAAAGGTAAAGGGAAAACTTTCTTCTTAACTTTGTCTCCAGACAACCCTGCAAGTCGAAATAATCCACAAACTTCATCGACGAATATCAAATGATAATGAGGATGAGTCGTTCCATCATATGGATTAGATAACAGTTTTTCATGCATACCCGAAGGAATCTCATAATAAATATTTTCAGTAGGTCTAGTAGGTTGAGGAACAATTTCCTCATCTTCAGTTCGAGGCGAAGATGCCCCGAACAAGCCACTCAAAGGGTGACCGTTCATAGCGACAAGCAACAGTAAATTTCAGCACATATAGAAAATGTGTCCTTACCAATTCCACTTACCAGAGGCGTTTCACTCCCCGGCAATAGCGCCAGAAAAGAGTCTTGATGACCCACAAGTATAGGGGATCAATCGTAGTCCTTTCGATAAGTAAGAGTGTCGAACCCAACAAGGAGCAGAAGGAAATGACAAGCGGTTTTAAGCAAGGTATTCTCTGCAAGTGCTGTAAGTAGCGATAGTAGATAGTTTTGTAGCAAGATAATTTGTATCGAGTGATAAGTAACGATAGTAACAAAGGTGCAGCAAGGTAGCCCAATCCTTTTTATAGCAAAGGACAGGCCTGAAAGTACTCTTATATTAAGCAAGCTCTCCCGAGGACACATGGGAATTTCTGTCTGGTCATGTTCATCATGTTGACTTGATTCGCGTTCGCTACTTTGATAATTTGATATGTGGGTGGACCGGTGCTAAGGTGCTTTTCTTACCTAAACTAACAACCTACTTATGATTACCACCTCTCGCAAGCGTCCGCAACTACGAAAGAAGAATTAAGATAAATCTAACCATAGCATGAAAAATGTGGATCCAAATCAGCCCCTTATGAAGCAACGCATAAACTGGGGTTTAAGCTTCTGTCACTCTAGCAACCCATCATATACTTGTTACTCCATAATGACTTCCCTTAGGCACATAACATGGTGAAGTTTCATGTAGTCGACGTTCACATGACACCACTAAGAGAAGTAACAACATACATATCATCAAAATATCGAACGAATACCAACTTCACATGATTACTTATAACAAGACTTCTCCCATGTCCCCAGGAACAATAGTAACTACTCACACCTCATCAACATGTCCAAGATCAGAGGTGCAATAATAATAATTAAGGATCTAAACATAATATCTTCCACCAAGTAATCCAACAAGCATCAACTACAAGATGTAATCAACACAACTAGTAACCCACAGATATCAATCTGAGGTTTTGAGACAAAGATTGAATACAAGAGATGAACTAGGGTTGGAGATGAGATGGTGCTGGTGAAGATGTTGATGTGGATTGGTCCTCCCACGAAGGAGGAAGCGTTGGTGATGATGTCGGGGATATTACCCCGCGGTATAACTCGGCCTGAAGTATGACCCGGCCGGGGCTTGGCGACTCACTGCTGCGCCAGCCGAGCTTGGCGACTCATTGGTGACCTGGCAGGAGGTATGACCCGGCCCATCGTATGGCGGCTCATAGGTCACCTCTATTACCGGGTCGCAGGACGACCAGGCCCAAGGCCCAGCGTGTAAGCCGGCGCTAGGCAGCTCACAGAGAAGGCCCAAACGAGAGGAAGGATTCCCTTACAAGAGAAACAAGACCCGGATTAGGACTCAAAAGAGACTAGTCCTAATCCTACTCCTAGTAGGACTCTACATGTAAACCTACCCCTTCCACTTATATAAGGAGGGGTAGAGCACCCCTAGAGGGACAACTTCAAGTCATTAGACATAACAGATTAGAGGCTCTCGAGATGAGAGGTAGCGACTCCGCACCCTTGTAACCAGGATCGTCATCCTCATCAATATAGACACAAAGGAGGACGTAGGCTTTTACCTCCATCGGAGGGGCCGAACCTGGGTAAACTCGCGTCTCTCGATTCCGACCAACTCCTCTCAAGCCGCCACATCGTTGCGATGGCCTCACACCCAAGTTCTCTCACGAGGACATCTTGCCATGACAAAACCACGACAGATGACGATAGCTTCGATCCCCCCTCCCGGAGAGGAATTTCCCCAGCAAAATCTGACTGCCGGAGTGCAAAAGGGCCTTTGCCCAGGTTTCCTCCTCGATACGGTGGCGCTTCATCCCGAAAGATTGCTTATAATTTTTTCTAGAGTAAAACACACCATATAGGAGAAGAGGGGCGTCGGAAGCCAGCAGGGGCCCCACAAGCCATCAGGTCGCGGCCTGGGGGGCGCGCCCTGTTGGCTTGTGCCCAGCTGGTGGCCCCCCTCTGGTATATTTTTGGCCCAGAAATTCTTAAATATTCAATAAAAATTCTCCGTGATGTTTCAGGTCATTTGGAGTCTGGTGATTTTTCTGCCCTTTTCTCGGTTTTCCGGTCCAGAATTCCAGTTTCCAGATATTTCCCTCTTTGTGATGTACCTTGCATATTTAGAGGGAAACGGAATAAGAATTGCATAATAATATGGAGTAATGGACAAGAATGAAGTAGATAGTAATAAGAAATCATGATGCAAAATGGACGTATCACACTCCCATCATCTTCGACGCCGAGGACCACCCTGACCGCATCACTGACGTCGGGTGTGTGCCATTGTTGGTTTCACCAACAATACACAACCTCAGGGTCACGAAGATGTTGGTCGAAAGTGGGGCTAGTTTGAACTTGATCTCGCCCGACGTGATCAAGCAACTGTAGATTCCTAACACGGATCTCAAGCCGACGGGGTCCTTCCAGGGAGTCAACCCTGGAAGGTCGCAACCTAAGGGAAAGATCACTCTGCTAGTGACGTTCGGCAGCGAGCTAAACTTCAGGACAGAGAGAGTAGTCTTCGACGTCGCGAAGATGTCGCTGTCGTACAATGGGATTCTAGGCCGACCGGTGCTGGCAAAGTTTATGGCAGCGACACACCACGCCTACAACACCCTCAAGATGCCAGGACCGATGAGCATCATCAGCGTCCGTGCTGACAACAAGGACACGGTCCTCTGCATCGGCAAGCTCTTCTGGGAGGCAGTGGCAGCGTCTGCCAACGAGGCACTCGCTCCTGTCGGTAAAGCTCCCGGGGGGGAGAACAAGAACAAGAATTCTGGTGAATCTCGTAAATACTCCGGGAAGCGCGCTAAAGAGTGCAGCACGCCCGTTGAAGACTTACTAGAGACCTCTACCGCCAGGAGCAAGAAAGACAAGGTGACCATTCCCAAGACGAAACAAGTGGCTGCGCGAGAGAACGGGAAGGGTGGTACTTTCCCTATAAGTGCCACCCTCGACGGGAAATAGGAAAGCGCGCTCGTCACCTTCCTGCGGGCGAATGTCGATGTGTTTGTCTGGTAACCATCTGACATCCCCTGTGTTCCCAGGGAGGTGATTGAGCACCACCTTGCCGTTTGTCCCCATGCACGCCCCGTCAAGCAGAAGGTCCGAAAGAAAGCCCTGGAACGGCAAGAGTTTATCGCCGAAGAAATCAAGAAACTAGAAGCAGCGGGTCTAATCTGAGGCATGATCCACCCAACTTAGCTGGCAAATCCTGTGGTAGTGCGCAAGGCAAAAGGGAAATGGAAACTTTGCATCGATTTCACCGATGTCAATAAGGCTTACCCGAAGGACCCATTCCCCTTGTCGCGCATCGATCAGATAGTGGACTCGACCGCTGGCTGTGATCTCTTATCTTTCATCGATGTATACTCTGGCTACCACCAGATCTTCATGGCTGAGGAAGACGTGGAGAAAATGACGTTCATTACCCCCTGCGGCACGTACTGTTTCAGATGCATGTCGTTTGGGTTGAAGAGCGCCGGTTCAACATTCGCAAGAGCAGTTCAGATTGGTTTGGGGCCGCTGCTACACAGGAATGTGGAAGCACATATGGATGATATAGTGGCCAAAACCAAGAACAAGGACATGCTGATCCAAGACCTAGAAGAAACCTTTGTGAACCTGCGCAAGATCAATTTGAAGCTTAAACACGAGAAGTGCGTGTTTGAAGTCCCCTCCGGCAAGCTCCTCAGATTCTTTGTGTCACGGCGTGGGATCGAAGCCAACCCAGCCAAGATTGAGGCAATTGAACAGTTGGAGGCGCCCAAGCGCATCAAGGACGTGCGCCGTCTGGCGGGCTGCATCGCCGCCCTCAATAGGTTCATTTCCAAATCTGGAGAGCGCACCCTACTGTTTTTCAAGATCCTGAAGAAGGCAGGCCTGAGGACATGGACCCAGGAAGCGGAGGCAGGGCTACAAGATTTGAAGAGGTACGTATCCTCAACGCCAGTCCTAGTCGCACCTAAACCAGAGGAGCCGTTGTTGCTATACTTGGCGGCAACGAACCAAGTGGTTAGTGTGGTACTGGTGGCGGAAAGAGAAGCCGAAGGGGATGAGGCGGAAACCCCCGAGCCTGCAACCGGCGAGCCAGAGCCAGCCCCAGCAGGTCAAAGAGATAATGACGCAAGTATGACACAAGGGGCAGAGCAGCAAACTGTGCAGAAGAGCAAAGTGGTGCAGCGGCCAGTGTATTTTGTCAGCTCTCTCCTGCAGGGGGCTAGATCAAGATACTCTGGGATGCAGAAAATACTTTTTGGCCTCCTCATGGCCTCCCCAAAACTACGCCACTACTTCCAAGCACACCACATCACCGTCGTCACTCAGTTCCCGCTGCAACGCATCTTGAGAAATCCAGAGGCAACCGGCAGGAACGTCGAGTGGGCGTTGGAGCTGGCCAGCATTGACTTGAGCTATGAAAGCACGGCAACAATCCAAAGCATAGCCCAATCGGAGTTCATAGCAGAATGAACATGTAACGCCCAAGATGCGGTCATATCCCTATTAAGGCGCGAGGGCCTCGATGGGGATAGAAGCGCATCTAGTCGTTTCGCAAGTACAGAAATCATTGCATACATGTAATGAGGAGATGAGTATATGAGTTGGCTTACACTCGCCACAAGCTAACTTACAAATCCATACAATTATTCATACATTCATCCAAAAGACAGGGTCCGACTACGGACGAAATCAAACGATAAAACAAAGCAATGAAATTGCTTTGCTATCCCAGGAACACCACCACGAAGCTCCGCTACTCATCCGGATACGTTACGTACATACGCCTACATTCTTCATCGTACTACCACTGGAGCTGTTACACATCATCTGGCGCGAACGCGTCAACACATATACATGTATTGTTGTAGTAATCTGTGAGCCACAGTGACTCAGCAATCTCATAACCCGGGTACCAAAACTATGTAAGCCAATAGGTGACGAATGGTTAAGTGGTGACGCTGCAGCAAGCACTAAGCATGTATTTGGTGGCTGACTTACGAGAACATGAATTAAATATGGTGGCCTACGCATGATGGTCGTGAACTAGAATGATCACTAAGTGATCCTGAACACTTACTT
Organism: Elymus sibiricus; assembly: GCA_039707655.1. NCBI lineage: Eukaryota > Viridiplantae > Streptophyta > Magnoliopsida > Poales > Poaceae > Elymus > Elymus sibiricus. Next base: position 208,432,636 of record CM077665.1, on the reverse strand, counting down.
ACATCAGACATAACCCCACCGTGTTCTCTCTCGGTTCATGTTCACGAGCAGAGACAGTCACGGTTACGCACACAGTTGGTGTATTTTATTTGAGTTTACTTCAATTTTGCTATAACCGGGTGTTAAACAAATTTCAAGTTGCCACATAACCGCGAGCACGGCTTCTCGAAAAGATTTAACCCTGCAGGGGTGCTCCACCTCATCCATCACAAACTAACCACACGCCGCGGGAATAACCTCGACCACGAATCCCGTGATCTCCTAGGAAATTCCGTTGGAAAACCTAAACCTCGAGATAGCCCAAAGTATCCTCGGAATTCCTCGCGCAAGACATTCGAGAAAGGTAAAACAAGTCCAGCAAGACCGCCCGACACGCCAGATCCCAATAGGAGCCGCGCGTATCTCTTCTCAGGGCACTACCAGATGAGCTAGCCATCGGGTTGGCTGAAACCCCGGGTGACCAGGGGGTGCCGTACATCGCTCGGTTTGGACCAACACTCATGAGGAGCACTGGCCCGGGGGTTGATTAATTATCCACGGGGTAGCTAAGCCCTATGCATTTTCATTAAGTTGTTTAGCAAATGTAGTACCAATGTTGGGTCTTGCCAGACAAGTTTTAATCTAAAACAAATAGTCAAGGGGTTCCCCATAACAACCCCGAGCATGTTAGGAGTGCAAAATATGGAACATAACACCGGTACTCGAAACTAGTGCGGCAAAAGTGGAACAAAACACCGGGCAAAAGGCCAAGCCTTCCACCATTGCCAAGTATATATGTGCATTAAATTAAGTAACAATAAATAAGGTGATATCTCCAGATATCCATGTTGGCACACGGAAAAGCTTGGACCTGCAACAAGCAACGCTATAAGATAAGGGCTGAGCAGCGGTAACATAGCCAATCAATGTTTTGCTAGGAGGTGGAGGGGTTAGAGGCTGTCATGGCAATTTAGGAGGCTGATAGTTTAAGTGGTAGGTAACGAAACATAACGGTAGAAGCGAGACATCTAGCATAGCAAAAATGGTGTCGGGATCCTGGTACGATCATCTTGCCTGTTGGGTCTTCAGAGGGACAAAGAGCTGGGTCGTCGTAGTTGTTCTCGTCAGGATCCTCGTACTCAGGCTCGACACTCGGGTCTACCCAAAAGAAACAACACACCAAATAAACTTACAAACAAAGTGCAATGCCCAACCAAAGATGATGCATGACCAATTTGAAGTATTTAACATGGCAACCCTATGCTAGTCATGTTCCTCATGCAATTATTAAGTTCTTTAGTATTATGGATAGAACCCCAAGATTAGTTATTTTAACATGCATGAACATGGCAAAACTAAATGCTTCACGTAAAAACGATGCAAATGCATATGTAGAACGTTGCAAACGGAGTAACGAAGCTCACTGTACACTCACGGCAAGGTACAAATGTTAACGGAGACCAATACAAAGATGAAGAAGGCCATGGGCTATTCCTTGGTATTTCAAGGATGTCACTGGATTGGAAATGAAAATCTATAAAGAATAGACCTAAAGATCATGCAAAACAATGGGGTGTAGCTCCCACAAGTCAGAAAACAATCCAACACACAATCTATCCACAAACAGAAACATGTCATCTTGTAACACACATAACCAGAGCTACAGCAAGTTTCAAATCACAATCAAGGCATGGACATGAAGTATACAGCATGCACAACAATTCATCTATCTACATAAACATGAAAGGAAGCAAGGATCGATATAAAATGAGCTCACAAGATGGCATGTTGAATCAGTTTTTAGGGACTTCGTGAAAATTCCAGGTTTACATGTTCTGAGTTAACAAGATGGATTCTTGACAGCAACAAATACATATGCTACAGGGACTTTCATGGCATGGAAATTAACAGGTTGATAGCAGGCAACATTCACTTCAATTAACTACATTATGGCAACATCAAAATATGCACAAATCAATGGCTATCCTCTCCACAACATGGCATAATGAGAATAGCAGATTCACAGACTTAGAGAAAATCAACAAGTGTTAAACAGGGCATTTGTCGGGGATATACCCCGCGATATAACCCGGCCGGAAGTATGACCCGGTCAGGACTTGGCGGCTCACTGGTGACCCGGTCGAGACTTGGCGGTTCATGGGTAACCCGGCAGGCGGGTCAGACGAGCGACAAGGCCCAAGGCCCAGTGAGCAAGCCGGCGCAAGGCGGCTCATGGACGGGCTTAGAGGGGCGGCTTACAAGAGAAGGCCCAAAGGAGGGAAAGGATTCCCTCACAAAGGAAACAAGACCCGGATTAGGATCCAAGAGAGACTAGTCCTAATCCTACTCCTAGTAGGACTCTACATGTAAACTCACCTTTTCCACTTATATAAGGAGGGGTAGAGCACCCCTAGAGGGACAAGTTCAAATCATTAGAGATAGACAGATTAGAGGCTCTCGAGATTAGAGGTAACAAGACAGCACCCTTGTAATCGAGATCGCCCTCATCATCAATATAGACACAAAGCAGGACGTAGGCTTTTACCTCCATCGGAGGGGTCGAACCTGGGTAAACTCGCGTCTCTCGATTCCTACCAACCCCTCTCAAGCCGCCACATAGTTGCGATGGCCTCACACCTAAGTCCGTTAACCCGGACATCTTGCCGTGACAAAACCACGACAACATTGTTAACAGAATGTCAAGTTGATAGCAAGTTTAAATAAGATGCAATAACTCTACCTACAAGCACTTGGCACACAATAACAGAGGATGACATGCTCAACAATGCATTCCATTGTGCCAACCCCCAAAGGAGCTACATATACATGGGAATCATCAAGACAACATGGCAACAAAATAACAGATTCTAACACTTAGAAATTTTAGAGCATGTGAAAACAGAATTTGGTGGCATGTTGACATCAAGATTTCCACACCTATACATGGATTAACATGACATGCAAAAATACCAGGGGCTAGCACGCACATCCAAGAGCAATTTTCATGTTGACAAGATTATCATATGATGCAAGAATTAATTCATGTGAAAATGACAAAAGGACATATTATCACAAAATAACCTTTTCACAAACTTGGCCAAATGATAAAACTAAGACCACCATTGGATTCACTGGATTTTTCTACCCCAAATTCATATATCACATGCCTATATTAATATAAACAAAACTCCCACAAATGCATTTCAAATCTACAAGCTCCACTTATAAAATAGTACATGCCAAACTTGGCATATGCTCTATTTGGCAATAGACAGAAATGAACATGCCAGAACTGGCAACTTTCCCTAAACGGAAAAATGCATATAAATAGAGAATAAAACAATAAACAGAATGAAAAAAAGGGGGCCACTTGGCAGTGGCTCTAAGCCATGTATGGGTGACATGTGGGCCCTCGGGCCCACTGTCAGTGGTCCAGAAAAATAATGGAAAAGGGTGTGCCCGGGTGTCGGTGTCAAAACCGGCGGATCTCGGGTAGGGGGTCCCGAGCTGTGAGACTAGAATCGATGGTAACAGGAGAAGAGGGAGACGATGTTTACCCAGGTTCGGGCCCTCCTATGGAGGTAATACCCTACGTCCTGCTTGATTATATTGATGGTATAAGGGTTACAGAGTTGATCTACCTCGGGATCGTATGACTAAAACCCTAGATGAGTTTTGTTGGTCTACAACCTAAAACCCTCCGGCTTATATAGACGCCGAGGGTACCTAGGGTTTACAAATGGTCGGTTACACGTCGAAGGGATAAACATGCCTATTCGCTACTCCAAACGTGGAGGACAAGCCATGATTCTCGAAGCTTCCACCCTGGAGACAGGGCCTTCAATTAATCCAGTGCTCGGTATGCGGCCCATATAGTCCGACCCATAAGAAATAGGTCGGCCTTCCGAGGACCCCTTAAACCAGGACTCCCTCAGTAGCCCCCGAACTAGCCTCCAACGCCAAGGGTCCAAGCTCCAGCTGCTTCAAATGATCAGAATCTTCGGCTTGCGAGGCGAGTTCCTTTCTCCAAATAGTGATCGGCCGAGTTTAGCTCGGCCTCCGACAACGTGTTGCTTTCCCGATCATTGACCGTCCGGACTCCAAGAATAACTCGGTCCTGAAGGCCAAACGTCAAGGAGTAAATAGTGCTTCCTGACAACCTTTCAGATGAAAGGTCACGGCCCACCCCGACCACTGAACCAGTCGTAAAGACTCGATTCGCGGTTCGAGGCCGTTTTCACCAGCACAATCCATCAACGCACAGATCGTGCTCCGTTTCACACGGGATATGTTTAATCATGCGCGTATAATGGCACGCACGTCTCGGGAAGCGGAGGGATTCATGGCGCAGTGCAGGGAGGCTAACCGGCAACAAGCCCAATAAAAGGGACGGAAAACCCCAAGGCTTAACCGCACTTCCCATTCGCATCCCTGCTTCTCCAATCTCCTGAGCTTCCAGAGCCCAGATCTAGGTTTTCCACCCTTCCTCCTCCGAGCTCAGCCATGGCCAGCTCCGGCTCCAACGGCAAGTGGGAGGCTTCCACGGTCATAGACCAGGACATCCGGGACCTCGAGGACGCCGGCTACCTCCCCGTCAACATCTTCCACCGCGCCCCGGAGGAGGGCCAGGTGATCCCCACCCCCAAACCAGGCGAGAGGGTGGTTTTCATTCCTCACTTCATCCGGGGACTGAGCTTCCCGCTCCACCCCTTCGTGAGGGCCTCATGTTCTTCTACGGACTCGACTTCCACGACCTCCCGCCAAACTCCTTCATGCATATATCGGCCTTCATCATCGTCTGCGAGGCCTTCTTGCGGGTCAAACCACACTTCGGACATATTCAACATCAAGCCGAAGTGTGTCACAGGCGCACACACAGACTGCGGCGGGGCGGTCATCAGCAAGCTTCGCCGCACGGTATGGCCATCCGGCACCTTCATCGACACCATCAAGACTTGGCAAAAAGAGTGGTTTTACATCACCGAGCCAAGGGAGGAGGGCGGAACTGTTCCTGCCGAATTCAGATCCGGCCTCCCGACCAGATTGACCTCATGGGTCCGAAAGGGCCTTGACTGGGGGTCGGATACGGAGGTGGACGACCTGCAAAGGGGCATCGCCTCCATGATTAAGGACAAAATCGAGCTGGCCAACGTGGTCCGGATTATGCTCCGGCGGTGCATCCTCCCCTGCCAGCGCTGGGTCTCTCCCATGTGGACTTATCGGACCGACGATGATCCTACGATTCGTCAGCTCTTCCGCACCACTCGGGAGAAGTTGTGGAAGGCGTTGTTCAAGGCGCAGGAGAACTGGCCAGCCAAGAAGGAGGACCAGGGCCTGCACGCCGATAAGCTCCCTTCCGAAGTATAACACAGTTTCGCTTAATCGGTTTTGTTTTCCTGAAGAAAATCTAAGTACTTTCCAATTGCTTCCGCAGGAATGGTTGAGCAAGGCCACGGGCATCAAGTGCCTGGCTCCACAGCCCGAAGACCCTAGGTCCCAGGTGCTATCGGAGATGCTCGTCGTGGCGCCTTACAAGGCGCCAGAAAAGAAGGAGCAGAAGAAGAAACCAGGCCGAGCAGGCCTGCGTATCAGGGACCAGCCAGGGGCTGTGTCCGAGGAAACCCACGCCTCCTCGAATCAAGAGGAGGAGCACGAGGGTGAGGGGGGAGGCGATTCCCCCCTCACAGGAAAGAGGGCTGCGTCATCGGATGCTTCAGAGGATGTACCTCCTCCCGCCCCGAAGAAAGTGCGCCGGACACAGGTAGTGCTGTCCGACGACAGTTCGGACTCGGATACCGAGTCCGAGGACTTCGAGAGGGTTCCACGAAGGAATCTCAGGGTCAAGCCCCCAGCTCGAAGGTAAAGATCCGAGGACCTCCCAAGCTATTAGCGCTGAGTTTTGAATGTGACTAACATGTGAACGCCTAATGACTTGCAGCCCACCATGTGTTCTCCCCGCCGATCAAGTCTCGGACGGGGAGACCCCGCCCGCCGAGCTAGCGGAGAGCGGGACCGCATCGCACCCCTCTCCTCCAGGCGCCGCGAAGGACGCCGCGGAGGTGTCATCCCAATAGGCTCCTATGGAGCCGAACGCCAGGGGCGGGGGCGATGACGTCATGGTCGAGGCTAACACCTCGGCCGCCGAAGACCCGGGGGAGAAGCCCCTCCCGGATACTGAGGAGACCGAATGAGGAGATGTCCAGTCACCTCCAAGGTTGTCTCCGGAACGCACCATGCCTCCGGAGGCACAGGTTCAATCCCCGGTTGGAGATCGGGTCAACCGATCCCCACCGGCACCACCAACCAATGGGTGGCCGGCTATGGGGGAAGCTCTGTCAAGCGCCTCCATCTCCGGGGAGCACCGCACCCTTATGGGTGCGGTATTGCAGAGCATTCAGTCCGTAAACAGCGGACTGAAGGAGGCCTTCAACGGTCTCCTGGCGGGCTTTCAGGTGAGCCATGTAATGCTCTGTTTTGTGAAATATTAATTTCTTTGTGTTATCATTATATACATGGCAGCCCCCGAGCCCTAGGTGAGTTTGGAAAAACTTACCTGGGGGTCAATCATAGATCATTATCCGAACTATGTACAGGACAATATTTGTTCGGAACGTTCTAACAGCCCTTAAGAGGACCGGACACAGGATCATATTTATGACAGTTCGGATGTTTTGAACCCTTGTAACTTGATATGGTTTTGTTTTTTACAGGCTTCGGCGGCGGCGGCGGCTGCCATTGCTGCCGAGTTGAACGAGCTAAATCGGAAGCTCAAAAGCTCCGAAGATGAGCTTGACGCCCTGAACAAGAGATTTGACGAGGCGCAAGGTAAGACGGATTTAGAGTATCCAAATTCTTCATTACCGCACTGTCAACGTAGTGTTTTTGATATGTTTAATGCTTACGCAGCCTCGGCGAAGGAAATAGAGAAGCTCAAGGCCGAGCTTGAGAAGGCGAAGCAGGAGGCTGCAGTTGAGAGGGCGGCGGCCAAAGAAGCGGCTACCGCGCTATCCGCCTTAAGAGCCACCAGCGACAAACATGAAGCTCGGGTGGAGGAAATCCAACAGGAGCTCAAGGACGCCTGCCAAAAGTGCGAGGACCTTGAGCGGAAAGGCAAGGAGCAGGCCGCCGAACTATCCACCCTGAAAACCAATCTCCAAAAGGAGCGGGTGGATAGGCGGTCTTTTGAAGAGCAAGTCAACTAGGCCAAGGCTATCATGGATGGTAAGCCGTATTTATTGCAGTGTGTCTTCGGGGATAGCAGGTTGGAGTTGCTTACCCAAGTATGGCGTTCCTCAGGCGCCTGCTCGGACCTCCAGAAGAGCATAGCGGACGCGAACCAGTTCTATGCTTCGCGGGGAGAAGGAGACGAAGCTCGTCTGTTTTGGGCGCAATTTGAAGCCCCCGAGCGCTCTCCTCTCCTTGTTGAGCAGCTGAAGCAGCTGATGGAGCTACACCGGATGGCGGAGCCGGCCATGAAGGAGCTCTGCATCCGGCTATGGCCCAACGAGCCACTGCCGGGCAGCTACTTCGGCCTGGTGCAGAAGTTGAGCAACGCCTCGCCGCGGATCGACGCACTAAGGCGGTCCTCCTGCATCGAGGGAGCTCGGATGGCCTTCGCAAGGGCCAAGGTGCACTGGCCGGGTCTTGATCCGACGAAGATAGCCACTGCTCCGCCACCCGCTGGAAAGGAGCATAGGTGCCCTGAGCGCTACTTCTCCGTAGTTATGGAGGGTGCTCGGGCAATAGAGTCTCAATGTTCGAGAGAAAACATTTATGAGTAAATGCGTTGTAATATGTCCGAAGACCTTTTAACGCGTTTATATTTAAGATGCATGGTTTATCATGTCTTTCATGTTTTGCATCCTTTATAACTCCTGTGTGGCCGTTAAAACTGAAAGCTGCGAGTCGTCGGCTTTAGCCCCCATGTAGATACTATGCTGGGTGTCTCTGCCAACGCACTGTGACCCTTAACCGAGCTATCGGTACCCGAAGGCGGTAGTGTGGGGCGGACAAGGCAATCGAACCATAATGCTTTATTGCTTTCACTTAGCCGTAGGGGCGCGAGAAAGGAGTGCGGGGGGCTGATGACTAGCCCCCAGGTGTTTGTGATGTTCGGATGAACCGTGGCCAAAGCCTATATCACATGGTTTGTACTAATACCAAACCCATCGTATGACACGGAGTAACCTCTGATGAGATTTTTAGTTAAGCTCGGATTCGCAGACTGGTTCTCGCATACCATGACAGTCAGTTTTCGGCTTTCTCTGCTGAGGTGCTTGACCAGGCTAGCCGGAAGCACAATCGCAGCGGTTCTCCCTTTTCCCTTTTAGCCGAACGAGCGGAACATAAAGGGGCAAGCATAGGAGCCGGGCAACCCAACTATTGACCCAAGACATAGTTCGGAACCAATGCATATAAAGCGGAATTCCAAGACACCGAACGCAAAATTAGTTTGTGCTTAGGGCGATTTTCTTTAGTTCGAGCCCCCGGTCTATTAGCCGGTTGCATCGTAAAGTATACAGAACAGGATCGCAAGAAGAGAGGGAAAATAGAGAGTGCGCCAAAAACAGCGAAGTGATCATGCATGATACATCTGTATTTTACTCAACAACTCTTATTATTCAAATTGCCGATACAACTGTTTACAGGTATTAAAGATGAAATTTAAACCTTACAGGAGGGGTTGTACCAAGGGTCTTCGATAGGTGACCTGACGTCCTCGATGTGCCCTGTCGCTTGTCTGCTCCTGCGTCTCCCAAGGAGTTGTATACCGCGATGGGTGTACTGTTTGGCGAGCGGACTTTGGAGAAAAGTCTTGAGAAGTCGCCGAAGTGTGAATGAGCTTTACGCCGTGGCAGGTACTTTATGGTACATGTAGTGTGTCCGAAGACATGTTGACGGTGATAGTTCGGTCCAGCCGAACACTTACCCTTTAATAATTTTTTCCCACCGCTGCCCATGGAATTTTGAGTGCGAAGTTGTGCCTCCTCGGCACGTACTTTGCCGGTTCTAGGGCCGTGCTATGGGGGGCGAGTCCCTATTTATGGGGAGAAGAAGGTTCTGGTACTTCGGGTTGAGACCGAGCTCGTTTCCCAGCCTTGGGTGCCTTTACGGCAGATGTCGGCGTTTGCCGATCATCAGTGTAATGGAATTTGGCCGCCAGGGCCAACGCATGTTCCTCAGTTCGGAGGGAGCGCTTTGTGTTGCCGTTGACAGTAATGACCCCCTTGGGGCCGGGCATCTCGAGCTTGAGGTATGCGTAGTGTGGGACGGCGTTAAAAGCGAGCGAACACTGTATGGCCGAGCAAGGCGTGATAGCCGCTGCGGAAAGGTACGATGTCGAAGATCAAGTCCTCGCTTCGAAAGTTATCGGGCGAGCCGAACACTACTTCCAGGCTTACAGAGCCCGTGCACCAGGCTTCGATGCCTGGGATCACTCCTTTAAAGGTAGTGTCACTGGGTTTGATCCTTAACGGATCTATGCCCATCTTTTTCACCGTGTCTAAGTAAATCAGATTGAGGCTACTTTCTCCGTCCATTAGGACTTTAGTGAGGTGATACCCTTCTATGATGGGGTCTAGGACGAGGGCGGCCGAACCCCCATGACGGATACTGGTCGGGTGATCACGTCAATCGAAGGTGATCGGGTATGCCGACCATGGGTTATACTTCGGGGCTACAGGCTCTACGGCGTAGACATCTCGAAGGGCACGCTTCCTCTCCTTCTTGGGTATATGAGTGGCGTATATCATATTTACTGTTTTTACCACTGGAGGGAATTTCTTTTGTCCGCCACCGATTGGACCGCGGGGTTCATCCTCGTCCTCGCTGCGCGGGCTCTTGCCTTGGTCCTCAGATGCGAGCTTGCCGGCCTGTTTGAATACCCAACAGTTATGGTTGGTGTGGTTGGCGGGCTTCTCTTGAGTGCCATGGATCTGGCAAGGCCTCTCCATGATCTTGTCCAGCGAGGTGGGTCCGTCGCGATTGCCTTTAGGAGGCTTCTTCAGCTGCCCAGGCCGGGAGTTGCGGAAGCCGGCGTTAACGGTCGTGTCATCGGCATCACTATTGTTGTGCCGACGCTTATTCTTGTTGCGCTTTGGTTTCCCGTTGCCATCCCGAACTTCAGAAGTTCCGGGGTTTTCGGGGTTGTGGCTACATCTTGCTAGCCAGTTATCCTCGCCCGGGCAAAAGCGGGTCATGAGTGATGTGAGGGCGGACATTGTCCTTGGTTTGTCCTGGCCGAGCTGACAAGCCAGCCATTCATCCCGAATATTGTGCCTGAAAGAGGCTATTGCTTCGGCGTCCGGGCGGTCCACGATCTGGTTTTTCTTGGTCAAGAAACGATTCCAGAATAGCCGCGCGGACTCTCCTGACTTCTGGACAACGTTGATTAGGTCGGAGGAGTCAAGCGGCCGAACATAAGTGCCCTGGAAGTTAGATCGGAATGCATCCTCTAGGTCCTCCTAGCACCCAATGGAGTTTTCGGGGAGGCAATTTAACCAGTGCCGAGCTGGCCCCTTGAGCTTCAGGGGTAGGTACTTGATGGCGTGGAGGTCATCTCCTCACGCCATGTGGATGTGGAGGAGGAAATCCTCGATCCATACGGTTGGGTCAGTTGTCCCATCGTATTGTTCTATGTTTACGGGTTTAAACCCCTCCGGGAACTGATGCTGCATCACCTCGTCCGTGAAGCACAGTGGGTGGGCAGCGCCTCTAACCCGAGCTATGACGCGCCGGTGATCGGCGTCTTTCCTAGCCCGGTTTTGTTCCCGTCCGTTATGGTTGCAGTCGAGCCAAGGCCGATACCCTTCCCGTCTATCGGGTGAGTATCCTCTGGATCCGTAGATGGATCACGTACGACCTGCTCTGTCGTCCAGGTCGTGTCGCAGGTCGAACCTGTCATCGGGCTCTAGTGGCTCCTTTCCCCGTATACGGGGTATCGTCGGCCTATAGCCAGTGTTGTTAGCCGTCCTGTCTCGTCCTCGAGGAGGGCGGTATGGCTTGTCGTATGGGGTATGTTTAGGAGACGGCGTATCAGTGAGCTCGTCGTCGAATTGTGGCAGCAGCCTTCTGCGTGGATAGCTCTTAGGTTGGTCCGATAGACCGGTACCGTATCCTTCCTCAGCTGAGAGGACTCTCGTCCATCGATCGTTGAGGTCGTCCTGCTCGGCTTTAAGCTGCCGTTCCTTTGCTTTCAGGCTGCGGGCCGTGGCTATAAGCTGTTGTCTAAACAGCTCCTGATCTTCAAGATTATCAGGGATGGCGAAGTCATCGGCTTCCGGGATGTCCTCCTCCACGACAGAGGGGAGGTAATTGTCGTCCTCGGAATCATTTAGATCGTCGGGGTTGCGCCGGTCTTCCGGCCTCTCCTGACCCTCTAACGGGTGTTCGGGGATTTCGGGGTCGCCGAGGTCTTCCGGGGTGTCTCCGTCCCCGGTGCCGTTGATAGCTTTTCTTCCCTTTTTTTCCTTTTGACCGTTTATGCGGCTTTCGGCGTCTTAACGGCGCCTCATCTGATTTGTCGCCATCGTTTTTTGGAGTGTCCACCATGTAGACGTCGTATGTGGAGGTGGCAGTCCACCGCCCGGTGTTAACGGGGGTGAGGGCGCGATCCTCCTCATCCATGTAATCTGCCTCCTCGGAGACATAGTCCAACATGTCGGTTAAATCCTCGACAATGGCTACCAAGTGGGTGGTGGGTGGGACGAAAAATTCTTCCTGACCCGTCTTGAGCCCGATCTGAACACAGATCGGGGTTGGGTCGTCGGCAATCTTCATCGACGAGATCCGATCTAGGGCCTCGTTGAGTATCGAGAGCTCGATCGGGTAGGCCTGCTCGGGGCTTCCGGAGTTAATCTCCGATGCGTCCGCGCGGGGGAAGTGTTCGGCAAGAACAGGTGTCCGGACGTCTGGCACTATGACCGGATCCGGACCGAAGATTGTGTCCTCGCCAGGGCAGATCCCGTGGGCAGGACCGAAAGATGGATCTGAGGTTAAAGCCTCAGAGTCTTCGGGCGTGGCAGGCAAGACTGCGAGCCCGGTCAGTGACAGGTCGCCTCGAGAGTCTACGAAGAACTCTAGGTTCCCGAATCTGACCTCTTGATCAGGGGCGAAACTTCCAATACGGCCTAGATGGTCGGTCGGGTCAGCGTGCAGCACAATGCTACCGAAAGCGAAGATCTGTCCGGGGACGAAAGTGCCCGTATTGCGGACCTCTTCGTTGATGACAAGGCGAGCCATCGACTCCTTTGACGATCATAGCGGAACTCTCAATGAAAGCACCAATGTCTGTGTCAAAACCGACGGATCTCGGGTAGGGGGTCCCGAGCTGTGAGACTAGAATCGATGGTAACAGGAGAAGAGGGAGACGATGTTTACCCAGGTTCGGATCCTCCTATGGAGGTAATACCCTACGGCCTGCTTGATTATATTGATGGTATAAGGGTTACAGAGTTGATCTACCTCGAGATCATATGACTAAAACCCTAGATGAGTTATGTTGGTCTACAACCTAAAACCCTCCGGCTTATATAGACGCCGAGGGTACCTAGGGTTTACAAATGGTCGGTTACACGTTGAAGGGATAAACATGCCTATTCGCTACTCCAAACGTGGAGGACAAGCCACGATTCTCGAAGCTTCCACCCTGGAGACAGGGCCTTCAATCAATCCAGTGCTCGGTATGCGGCCCATATAGTCCGACGCATAAGAAATAGGTCGGCCTTCCGAGGACCCCTTAAACCAGGACTCCCTCACCGGGGGGGATTCGAACCCAAGACCTCATGGTTGGGGGAGCGTGGGCTGACAAACTGAGCTGGGTTGGTTCGCTTGCGTAAATGGGCGCGGGTTTTCTCTTAACCAGTGGCTACCACGGGTTTTCTTCAACCTTGCGCCGGGGAAGCTTCAGACGACGCCGGCGACAGAGGTTGCCGCATCCGGCGCTGTGGCGTGCCGGCGGGGATGCATGATTGCAAGCGGGTTCAATTCCTGGCCGCGGAGCGGCGGCATGGGCGCGTGAGTGGGGGAGGACAGCGGTGCTCGAGCTCAAGCTCTCGCTCGGCTCGGGCGATGGCGATGACGCGCGAGGCAGGGAGGTGAGCGCAGCGAGGCACTGCGGGGGTGCGCGAGAACGGTCTACGCGCGAGGGACAATGACATGGCGTGCGGGGAGCAAGAACAGAAGTGCAAAAAAATAGTACGTATACACTGCATATATGGCCGGAGCACGGAGAGCGCGAAGTTGACATGGTCCTATCGTCACGTACGTAGATCGAATAGAGGTGAGGATGGGCAGGGGAGGAGAGGGATATACCTAGCTCACCTAGGACATGAACATGTGATCGGATACGCGATAGGGACAATGCAAGTTCCGGTGGAAGTCCGGCGATGTTCTAAACCAAATGGGAAGAAGAAGATGACGACGGAGAGGGAGCTCCGGGGGTGTTGGCGTCGCGTGCGTCGATGTAGGGGGACTGCGGGGACTCCAGGCCTTCGATCCACGTCGCCAGAGAGGAAGAAGACGGAGCGGAGGGGCTACTCCGAGCACGAGCTCGAGCTCGGCTCGAGCATGGAGGACAGGGCGACGGCGTGGCGTGGCTAGCCTTACCTGGCGGCAGCGAGGGGAGGAGAGGGACAGAATGATCGATGAGAAACCCTAGGGTACCGGGGACACGATATATAGAGGCTAGGGACGCCGGACGGCCGTCAAATCGACCGGGGCGTCGACGTGGCTACCGTGGATGGTGTGCCGTTCAGGAGGAAGACGATCATGTCGCTAGAGGCTGGCTGAACTGCGCGCTCGCTGATGGGCCTGCGGGAGAGAGGAGGCCCAGGTGGGTTGCGGCAATGGGCCTCTCTCTCTCGCAAGAGTTTTCCTTTTTTTGTAAAAAAACAGCATACACAAAAATAAATGCCAGGGCAGATGAAAGGAAGTCTTTGAGAAATAAAATACGTTTTGAAATCACAAAAACATGCCCTATTTAATAAAACTAGTTTGGGAATTTTTAGAGCAAATAATTAATTCACTTATAATTATCATAGGCATATGTTTTGCAAAGAATAGAAAGGCAATTGTATAAAAACATTGTAGAGAACTATTTTAAAATTCCTATCAGAATATTTAGAAGGAGAGCAACATTTTGTTTGAGATGAATAGGCAAGTGCAATAAACCACATATATGGTATGGCTATTAAAAGAGATGAGGCAAGTTGGCAAAAGGGGTTTTTCACACAATAAAACAACTTGGTTGCAACACACACAACATCACCACACACACACACACACTCCACCACATAACACATCCAACAAAGCATGATGCAAAATGACACAACATCACCACACACACACACTCCACCACATAACACATCCAACAGAGTCATCAGTGGCCGCCAAGAAGGTTACCAGCGACGACAGAACACCTGCCGAAGAGCAGCAAGCTCCGATAGACCCGGTGGTCCTTGTCGTAGAAGCCAGCGCTCCCATAGCAAAATAGATGCCTTTAGTCCTTGTCGTCGAGCCCTAGGCTCCGGCATGGGCACAACTGATCGTCCAATACCTCTAGACAGGAGATCTCCGTGAGGAGCAAGAGGAAGCCAAAAGAGTAGCTCGGCAATCAAGTATGTACGAGTTCATGGACAGCGTTCTGTACAGAAGGAGACCAAACGGGGTGAAATTGAGGTGCGTTTCCCGGGAGGAAGGACGACAACTGTTGATAGAGATACATGGAGGGATTTGTGGCTCCCACATCAGATCACGGGCCCTTGTCGGAAAGGCATTCCGACAAGGTTTCTATTGGCCAACTGCCCTTCAAGACGCCTTGGTGGTGGTGACGACGTGTGAAGCAAGCCAGTACCACGCCAAGCAGACACATCAACCAGCACAAGACCTTCAAACCATACCGCTCTCCAGGCCCTTCTCGGTTTGGGGGCTCGACATCGTCGGGCCCTTCCCTCGTGCTACCGGGGGACTCGAGTTCTTGTTCATCGCAATCGACAAGTTCACGAAGTGGATTGAGGTGGAGCCGGTGAGAAAGGTAATGGCGCAAGCGGCAGTCAAGTTCCTCGAAGGAATAATTTGTCGTTTCGGTGTTCCCAACAGGATCATCACTGACAATGGCACGCAATTCACCAGCAGCAGCTTCATGTAGTACTGTCAAGACATTGGCACCAAGATATGCTTTGTATTAGTTGCTCACCCAAGGAGCAACGGGCAAGTAGAGAGGGAAAATGCTGAAGTGCTGCGGGGACTCAAGATGAGGACTTTTGACAAGCTCCACAAGCATGGAAGGCGCTGGATTGATGAACTGCCGACGGTTCTTTGGTCGATCAGAACGACACCAAATCGAGCCACCGACGAGACACCCTTGTCCCTAGTTTATGGTGCAGAAGCAGTGCTCCCCACGGAACTCACATACGGGTCACCGAGAGTGCAGGCCTTTGACAAGGACCGACAAGAGAAAATACGGCAAGATGATGCCATGCTCCTCGAGGAAGATCGTCTTCAGGTCGCACTGCATGCCGCCCGGTACCAGCAAACCCTGCGCCGCTATCACAGCCATAGGGTGCACACCGGGAGCGTTGAGGAAGGCGACCTTGTTCTTCGGCGGATTCGGTCCGCGAAGGGATCAAACAAGTTGACGCCAAAGTGGGAAGGCCCTTACCAGGTAGTATGAATAACCAGGCCTGGCGCAGTCCGCCTAGAGACCGAAGATGGCACCCTGGTGCAAAACTCGTGGAATATAGAGCATCTTCGCAATTTCTACCCGTAAGGCGCGGTTGCCGGGCCGCCCGGCAGCCCCTTTTGTACAAGTTCGCCGGCAAGGCGTGTAATCCTTTGTACAGAGCCACGCGATGACCCTGTGTGTAGTCAATAAAGCTAAGTGTTCTACAACTCTTTGTCAAAGTACATACTTATCTTATGTGTCTTATATGAGATATTGTGATCACTCTTTACTTGCGTAAAGTGACTGTTGAACCACTTAGGTTCCTAGCCTACTCTATATTCTCTTCTTTCTTTTTCTCAAAAAGGGAGAAGGGACCCCACGTGCAAGTCTTCCTAGGGGGAGTGCGGTACGGACCTACAGACGCGTTCGAGAACAATCACCTTGCAGCAAGAAAAGCAACAAGAAAAGCTAAGTTGCGAAAACTCTTTAAAAACATTCAAGCCTTTCCCTCGAACGAAGTCGGTGCTTGTGTGAGAAAACCTGCACGCTAAGGGCCCTTGTCGAAATTGTTGCGCACTTGGGTGTTGGAAGCTTGCCCAACACGTTAAGTAACCGCGGCAAGGACGACGGGGTGGCCTTGCCGGAAGCGGCACCACCGGAAGGGTGTTCAAGATTAATCATAGGAAGTGCGCGAGCGTGCGCGCCGACAAGCATTTCTGGCAAGCGTACAGGTCAGAAGGACACACAAGTGCGGTTTTTTGTTCGCTGAAGGGGAAATGGACTCTCGACGAGACACGATGGAATTATAAATACTTCGGAAAAAAAATACCCAATATTTTCTTTGCTTCCTCGCAGGGTTACATTGGGTATAATCTAAACGCAAAAGGAGATCTGTCACTACGATGTGACGATTGATCCGGAAACAAGGTCTCGCGGATGGAGCCTCGTTCCCACATCAACTACCCCATCGCCAAGGCCTGGCTACAACGCCAAGCGCACCTAGTCGGAGTCTTCCTGCTTGATGCCGAAGGTGTTGCCGTCGTCATCGTTGTCGCTGGAGGAGTCGTAGTCGCTGCCACTCGAGCTCTCCGCACAGCACTCCAGGCGGACGCCGGAAGCCCCGAAGATCTTCATGAAGAGGGTGGCGGCTCCGTCTAACTTGAAGTGGAGGAGATGCCCGGGCCCCAGACCGTGGGAGCGAGCGAACAACTTCCACCCCCCGCGTCAAAAACATGGCGGTCCCAGGGGAAAGGTCGACCGCCACCCAGGCGGGCCCGTTGCAGCAACCATCTGCGCAGAGCCACAGGCATGAGGGCCTGCTGCCCACCATGGCCCTCGCAAAAGGGTCAGGAAGGCCCAACCAACTCCGGGGCCGGCGGGGCACCTCCATGACGAACTCGTGCACCTCCTCCTCCGCTTGGATCCCCGCATGGGGCTGTAGGAGGGGTGCACCGCTACGACCACCGCGGCTTGGCGGAGCCGTCCTTTCGTGACCCCTGGATGTCGTCCTTCCGCAGGAGCTGGAGCCAGCCTCCATCGCCGTCACCACGATCCGCACCGGGCTCCGGGGAGTGCCCCTCGCGGCGGCACTGGACCCACGAGCACGACCACGACCCCTCGCCATCTCGAGGATAGCGCGCTAGAAGAGATGGCGGAGGAAGGGAGGAGAAGGTACTGGGCGGTGGGCTAGAGCAGAAGAGCGCGAATGAGCAACACTCCTCCTCGACCCCCCCCCCTTTATAGGGCCGATGAGGAGGAGGGGCTGGCTCTTCGCGATTTGGGGCGAGCGTGCACTGGCGCACAGGCAGCACCATTGACTGCCCCTCGAGCCAACAATAGGCCATGCATGTGGCACGTGTCACTAGAAGCGCGGCGGAAGACAAAAGGCGGGGGGACGAGGCTTAATGGCAAGAGGCGAACGGGCATCGTCCGCCGTTCCCTTCCCCTCCCTCGGGAAAGCCCGGGGGCTGACCGTTCGCTATTCGAGGCGACCATTCACTGGCAGGAATGCTGACTTGGGCGGCCGCCCCTCTCCGTCAATACCACGCCTCTCGTAAGGACACACGTCGCGAGAGATGCTGCGGCGAAGGGTGGAAGACGCAGAGGTCGCCTCTCCCAGTCCACACAGCGCGGCTTTTTAGGCGCGACCCCTTGAGGCAACCGCCTCGCTCCACCGTTCCCACGACCCACAGTCAATGCACGTCGTGGGCAAAGCAGTAAAAAACACTATAACCGCAGGAGATTGCGGTCGCGCGTGCATGTGCACTGTTTTTGGGCCTAGCCCAACGACGTCACGGACGCAAGTGTGGCCCAGGCCCGGGGGCTACTGTCGGTGCACTAAGAAACGGGTTCCTTAGTACCCGGACTTGTGCAGGACTTTGCCGGGTGAGGACCAACCTCAAAGCAACATTAAACCAAGACTAGTACGACCGGCAAGCCTTCTTGTCGGGAGAGAAGATCCAGTTGTGAGGGCCTTCCCGCCAAAGCCTCCGCCCGTCAGGCCGTCGCCCCACATCACCGGGCTGATTGTCTACATCAGTGAGGTGTCGTGCGGGCAGGAGGTTAGGTGGAGCTGGTCAGAGCGCGTGTCGGCTGGGCAGGTTTACAGTAGCCTTAAAGACACCCGTCCTACGGCGTGGCAAAGGAATAAGAGGTAGCTGGGCGAACGACACAGAAGGAGAGGCAATCCTTGTCGGGAGACGTCGCCAGCACGCCACCTCACGACACATTAAATGTGCATGTTCTAGTCCGTCAGAGTTAGGTGTTTTCCACTATAGAAATTGCCAGGGATTTTGGCAGGCAGGCTATACCTTGTTTATTCTATGTAAAGACCATTTTAGCCACTGTGGTAGCCCCTTGGATTATAAAAGGAGGTCCATGGCTACCTTTTGAAAGGTCGACACCCCGTTCATTCTACACACGTAGCAACACCCCCTGAGCATTGCTTGCCGGGCTGTGACGCTCTTGTACTGTGAACAAGCATTTAATCCACCAGACACAGGATGTAGGGTTTTACGCTCCGATGGCCCGAACCTGTCTAGACCCATGTGCATGCATGGTCCGGTGATGCTCTTTGCGCCCGAGGATCTCCCTAGCCGAACCATGAAAGGGGCCTTGCCAGCCCCATAGATCGTCGTACCCCGACACCGATGGAGCGTGGTTTGTAGCCTGAAAGACCAGGTGGCCTCGACATTCAAGACCTACAGGTCAACAATGATGCCTTACTTAGTAAGTGGGTATTCAGACTATTTACTAAGGGTAGTGTATGGCAAACCTTGTTGCACAATAGTATCTTGGACAAAAAGTTGTGTCTCAAGCCTATTGGAAACCTGGTGACTCACACTTCTGGGATGGACTAATGGCGGTAAAGGAACATCTTGTCTGCTTTGGATCCTTTGCGATAAAAGATGGGTCGGAGATTCGTTTGTGGGAGGACAAGTGGCTAGGCAATGCTAGTCTCTGAGAAAAATATCATGCTTTGTACCACATTTTTCGCGATACGAACGATACTATTGCACATGTTCTTAGTTCATCCCGGCCAGATATTTCTTTCCGGCAGGATTTGATTGGCCCCCGTGCTATGTCATGTCAAAATCTTCCATCCTATTGGGAGTCAATTAACCTGACAAATGGATTACATGAGTTTCATTGAAATCTCATTACGTCTGGGTCCTTTAAAGTCGACTCAATGTATTGTGCGCTAACGCATCAAGAGGTTCTAGTGGATAAAAAAAGGAAAATTTAGAAGGTTAAAATCTTCATGTGGCATCTTCCGAGGGACGTTGTGCTAACCAAGGGCAACCTCGCCCGTTTCAATTGGCAAGGAAGTAAGAAGTGTTGCTTTTATACTCATGATGGGACAATCAAACACCTTTGTTAGTGTAAGTTTGTTCATTCTATATGGTCGGTCATCCAAGTAGCCTCTAATTTTGTATCTGCCACAAGTGTTACCAATATATTTTGGCATTGGTTGGATTGTGTTCCAAATGGGTTCAAAATGCTAATAACTGTGGAAGCGTATGCCTTATTATGGTCGCTTTGTCTATGTAGAAATGATTTGATTTTTAGTGGCAATAATTGTTCTCCTTTACAGGTTATTCTCTGATGTACACACCCGCTTCATATGTGGTCTACCCCCACACAGAACGGAGTGCCAACCATTGTTCAAAGCGGTTTCTATAAGTGTAAGAGCTAGAGTTTTAGAGAGGTGGAGGAATAGCACGCACGTACAAGGTGCGGCTCTGTCTCATATATATAACAAGGATCGTTACAAGTACATGGTATGTACGATAGGTCTAAACCTATTCGTAAACAATATGGAGTTTAACACCCTCCCTCAATCTTAACTGGTGTCAAGGAGGTTGAGATTGCGCCGACACACTTCAAACAAGGGATGTGGCACTGGCAAGATGTCAGCAAGTTGATCCTTCGAAGAGATGAATTTGATTTGTAGTAGCTTTTGTGCAACACGCTCCCTCACAAAATGAAAATCAACCTTGATATGCTTCGTCCGTGAATGGAAGAAGGGATTAGACGAGAGATAAGTGGCTCCAATATTGTCACGCCAGAGAACCAGAGGCATGTGTTGAGGAACACCCAACTCTTGCAACAATGATTGTAGCCAAATGAGTTCAGCAGTAGCATTAGCAACTGCCTTATACTCAGCTTCCGTACTACTCCGAGAAACAGTGGCTTGGTTCCGAGCATTCCAGGCGATTAAATTTGAACCAAGAAATACAGCACATCCCCCCATTGTCCGCTGGTCATCAAGACTCCCTGCCTAGTCTGCATCAGAAAAGGTAGACAACAACATAGAAGATGCAAGCCGAAGATGTAGACCAGATGAGGCAGTGAGGCGAACATAACAGAGTATGTGTTTAACTGCACACCAATGGGTATCACGCGGTGCATGAAGATACTGGCAGACACGGTGTGCAGTTAAACAAATACTCTGTTATGTTCGCCTCACTACAAAGGAAATATTTGGTCAAGTGATAGTGAGGTAATGCAGTCCACCAACAATACTGCGATATTTAGTAGCACCATCATCAGCAAGAAGCGCACCAGCATCCGCAGAAAGTTTCTCGGTCACTGACATGGGTGTAGAGATAGGCTTACACTTCAGCATCCCAGCACGTCGAAGGAGATCCAAGGAATATTTTTCTGAGTGAGAGAGAGAGAGAGAAACCATCAGCAATATGCGCAACCTCCAGACCCAAACAATAGTGAAGTTGGCCAAGATCCTTCACAGCAAAGTCATGTCGAAGATTTAATATTAGTCGATCGGATGTAGTAGACGAAGAACTGATGAGAATAATATCATCGACATAAACCAATAGATACATAGTGACCTCAGAGCACTGAAGAAGAAACAAGGACGTGTCTGCAGTAGATGGAACAAAACCATGTGATCGAAGAGCGGTGCCAAGACGAGCATGCCAGACACGGGGAGCCTATTTAATGAGGTCGATGAGGATCAACGAAACCAGGAGGTTGCCACATGTAAACTTCTTCCTCTAAGACACCATGGATAAATGCATTCTGAACATCCAACTGGTGAATAGACTAGCCACGAGTAACTGCCAATGAGAGAAGAAGATGAATAGTGGTAGGCTTGATAATGGGACTGAAAGTGTCCTCGTAATGTTGCTTAAAACCTTTGGCAACAAGACGAGCTTTATACCGTTTGACTAAGCTATCAGCGTGCTTCTTGGCTTTAATAACCCATTTAGAATCGATCATATTGACCCCTGATATAGGAGGAACAAGCTTCTAGGTCTATTTTGTTGTAGTGCAAAGAATTCTTGTTCCATGGCAGCCCTCGAGTGAGGTATGCCCATTGGTACTTGAAAATGAGTAGGCTCAAATGTTTGATCAGAAATTTTGTGTGCCATACATGCAGCTAGCCATGCAACAGTACCATATGTTCGTTGCTTTGGTTGAAAAATGCTACTCTAGCTATGTGTTTGCGCACGACGAGGAACAACCTGAGGTTGTTGTAGAACCGGAGACG
The DNA here is from genome assembly GCA_039707655.1 of Elymus sibiricus. Classification (NCBI taxonomy): domain Eukaryota; kingdom Viridiplantae; phylum Streptophyta; class Magnoliopsida; order Poales; family Poaceae; genus Elymus; species Elymus sibiricus. Next base: position 208,410,983 of record CM077665.1, on the reverse strand, counting down.
GGGTATGATCAGGTGATGCAGAGCCAGAAGACTCCAACACTGGCGAAATCACATCTTGGCCCACTTTCACATGACGTGTCGACAAGGGCATCGAAGGCGGAGAGTACGACCGCGCGAGCGCATCACAAGGCGTGGAAGGGGACAACTCGGGGTTGCGCGACACTGTCGAGTCCAGAGATGGCTCAATGGCTGAGTCGCCCGCTGTGGAGGGAGTGGGCACCAACTCGGCTTGCTCCGGATTGAGCGGAGCCGCTGCTGCATGGCGTGCCCCTTCCTGCATGTATGAACATCCGGGCCATGCATGGTTGGGCGATCGTCGTAAGGTGCATCAGGGGAAGCTCCTTCTTCATCTATAAGCTGAAGACGAGCACGACGTCCGGTACCTGCACCATGCTTAGGAAGCAAAATAGGAGAATATGCCGCATCTACAAATTGGTCAGATGAAACAAGTGATGGTGGAATAGAATGTGACGAAGATTGTGACTCAGAAAAGTTAGAGATAGGATAGTGATTCTCATCAAAGATAACATCACGAGATACGTAAACACGATTTGAAGGAACATGAAGACACTTGTAATCTTTATGCACGGAGCTATACCCAAGGAAGATGCATTTTTAGAACAAAACTTAAGTTTGCGACTATTGTATGGTCGAAGATACGGCCAACACGCACAGCCAAAAACTATGAGAAAAGTATAATCAGGTATTTCTTGAAGCAAGCATTCAATTGGAGTTTTCATGTTTAATACTCGTGTAGGAAGCCTATTGATAAGAAAGCAAGCAATAGAAAAAGCATCAGTCCAAAACCGAAAAGGTACATATGCATGTGCCAAAAGAGTTAAGCCAGTTTCCACTATGTGACGATGCTTACATTCAGCAGCGCCATTCTGTTGATGTGTATGTGGACAGGACACGCGGTGTGTAATCCCAAGTTTGCCAAAAATCGTGTTGAGGTTGCGATACTCCCCACCCCAATCATATTGAACATGAAGTATCTTGTGACCAAGGAGATGCTCAACATGAGTTTGGAACTGAAGAAAAACATTGAGCACATCTGCTTTGTGCTGAAGAAAGTAGAGCCAAGTAAATTGACCGTAAGCATCATGAAAATTTACATAATAATTATGATCACTAACTGAGGTTTGGGCAGGACCCCATACATCTGAAAACACAATTTCAAGGATTTTTAACTACACGAGTAGACACTAGAAACGGAAGTTGATGGCTTTTGCCTTGTTGATAGGCATCACACACTGATACATCTTTATTGCTAGTCATGACGGGGAGTTGATGGAGATGAAGAACACGATGCACAACGGAGGAAGCTGGATGAATACGACGCGAATGCCATTGAGACGGCTTGACACGAACACTGCTGAAGACCTGGGAAGCTCGAGGTGCATCAAGTGGATAGAGACCATGTTGATAATGACCGCTAAGAAGAAAGTCCCTCGTTACACGATCCTTAACAATGACATCAAAAGGGTGAAATTCAACAAAAACATCATTGTCATGAGTGAGTTTAGGAACAGATGGAAGATTACGTGTAACAGTTGGAACATGAAGGACATCACGAAGTTGAAGTTGCCTAGAGGTACTAGTGGGAAGGGAAGTTTGACCAATATGTTCGATGCGCATACCAGACCCATTTACAGTGTGCACCTTGTCCGGACCATGATATGGCTCGTGGGTGTGAAGCTTGTCGAGCTCATTCGTCAGGTGATCTGTGGCTGCCGTGTCCATGTACCAACTTGCATCAATGGGATAGGAGGGAGTGTGACCATGTGGAGCACTAATGGAACCATGAGTAGCCATGGAAGCCTGGCGCTCATTGTTGCACCCATCGTTGCCAATGCCCAAGAAATCATGCTTGAAGCGCTTGTGACACCGAGATGCAACTTGGCCCTGAAATCCACGAATCTGGCATGTGAGGCGACCGCCATTGGGACGACCACAAGTAGGGCAAGACGCACCATCAGACGACGAGCCACCACAAAAACTGCTTTCAAGAGTTGTCCATGCATCCTGGGATGTGGCGGCAAAGAGGATCATACCAGCGACCCCCTCGGCCAGCGACGATTGTAATCGTCGAGAGGATTGCTTGATCTTCCTGCACCCAAACAGTATGCTCCTGGTTGAGAACCATGTGTTGTGCACCATCTATCGTCGTGGCCACAACAGTCGATGGTGGACATAGCAGCGATCCATCAACGTAGCCGAGGAGATTGTGGCTACAGAGGAGAGGAAGGACCTGTGCACGCCAATACAGGAAGTTCTCCATTGATAGCTTGATGGTGAGGAAATGGGCGAAGTGGAACGGCGCAGGTGCAGGCACGTTGGCCACCACGGGCAGACGGACGGGAGCAGGCCGGATAGTGGCAGCCGTTGGAGTCGGAGAAGCCAGGGGCATGACCCCGGCCATGAAGGAGCCGAGGTTGGAGCCGGAGCTAGATGGGCCAGCCATGGTGTTGATGACAAGGGAGTTGTGCACGCCGTTGGTGCCGGCGAGGAGGGCGGCGAGGCTGGGTGGGAGAAGCCCGCCTGCGGGGGCAGCAGCCGAGGGCGCGGCGGCTGCAACAGAAGAACCGACGACAGCGGACGAAGAGGCAGCGGAAGTCATCTCGTAACCTAATCTGGTACCATGCAAGAGCTAGAGTTTCAGAGAGGTAGAGGAATAGCAAGCACGTACAAGGTGCGGCTTTGTCTCTTATATATAACAAGGATCGTTACAAGTACATGGTATGTACGATAGGTCTAAGAGCATCTCCAGCCGCGCCCCCAACACGCCCTCCCACGCCCGTTTTTAATCGCCGGCGCTTAAAAAATATCCCAGTCGCACCCCAAGACCTCGTTTTTCGCCGGTTTAGGCCAAAATTAGCGCCGGCGGACCCAGGGCACTGGGGGTCGCCTGGGGGCGCCGGCGGTACTCTTTTGCATGGCTGACTATGGGCCTATTGGATCTCTCTCTCTCCTCTCTCCTCTCTTTTTCTGCATGTGCATGAGGCGGGACCACGGCTGAAGCAAGACAAGCATGCTCCCTGCACCAATCAATAGCAAGAAAAAGACATGGCATGGGGGACCAGCTGGAAATTAACTCGTCGCCAGCCCAGAATTTCCGCCGGCTCACCTCTCCACGGTGAAAAAAATTGCCCTGGGGAAGCCAAACGGCTGGAGATGCTCTAAACCTATCAGGATGGAGTCTAACAATAAGGTTGGAGCAGGTGGCCACGGACATTTTTATCCAACATGGGTGTCCACTGTCAACATAATCTTCGGATCAGCCCACCACCTCCTTCTGGACATAGGCATAGTGCCAGTCATATGATTCTTCTGTTATGTGTATTTTAGCTATGCAGATGTTAGGTGTTCCTTATCTTTATTTGTGAGTCGATGAAAACGGCCTTTATCAAAAAATAAAAGGAGAAAAGAAAAGCATCATCTTGCCTTCTTCATGTTCCCATGCAGATGCTGCTGCATGCACAACGGGTCAACAGCGAGCTAATCTAGCCATGAGGGAACTGACACGACCCCTCGGTCGGTGGAGCTTCTTTCCCGTGCGTGAGCTCATTGCAGACGTGCCACAATCGCCACATGGTCATCAAAATAACCTTACTCGTGACAAAGAGATTTTTACAGTGCTTCATGATATATGCACTGTAAGATACTTTCACGTGTTCATTCATTTATAGGTTCATTAATGTGATTTGATATCGATTGAGCATATGACTGCAATTGGTTAAAATACATAAGAGTCAAACATAATGTTATCTGAAACCCCACATCGACCTTGACAGTGTGTCCTTGTCTGGAAATGAACTGGAATATATCATAGTTGTAGATTAGAAATTCGGACTAAGTTACCAGCTCACCGGCAAAGTTTTGCTTTCACTTAAACCAAAGCCAAAAGGAATAGAAAAGTACAGTAACATCCACGTGAGATGTCACTACTTGTTGATTTTTTAATGGTTGCTCAGTGATGTAGTTACCCTCTGCTTACTGACGTCATCTTGCAAATGCTGCATAATTAGCTGCTGCTCCCTGTGATTTCGTTGTAAGTGCTCTTGATGTTGCTGATAAGAGCTTCCCTGCAACGCATAGAAGTACCAGAGCTGATAAGAACCTGACAAGAAATCTAGTTCTTTTTTGTGAAAGTATGAATGTATGAAACGATCAATTTCCTCGCAGTAGGTTTTGGGATTGGATAGCATATATTTTTCCATAAAGGGCGTCTTTTTATTAACTCATAGTTAAGCATCAAGGAAATACAAAACACAATGAGTAAACACCCGGCCTCTGCATAACCAGGATGCACACAGCCAACACTAACACACACATCAAGATCACACCCGCAAAGCAAAGCCAAAGAACGCCGAAGCTATGCCTAGGCGGATTGAAAAACAAAGAGAAAGGGGAAAAAAGTAATGATGATCCACGTTGAGCAGACATTGAGCCAATGAAGATGATGAAGGCACGCACGATCCGGACATCATAACCACACAAACTGAAACTGTGCACACACTAGGCAGTCAATTGCCGTTCATGGAGCTAGGAACATCCGTGTGGCTCGAGTCGCATCACAAACTCACGAGAAGAGACTGTCTCGTCAAAATCTCACACTAGAGACGCTCTAACGATAACATGTCTCAAACACAAGTGAATGTTGGAAGTAAATCTAGGCATGGCCACAACCGCCTAGATAAAACACCATGCATTGTCACTGCACACCATGGCGGCAACCTACTGCCACCTTTGGAATGTCCCGGTCAACCACACTGGTACTGCCGACACCACCTCCTTCGCCTCGCCGCGCCACCGTGATGGATCACTGAAATCCGCCGCCATGCACCACCTTCACGCCTCAGCCACTCAAGTGAGAGCCCTGGAGACGTCAACTAGAGTGCGTGCCTCACCAACACCCACTGGTCCCACCAGCCGGCACCAACTCCAAATCGATGCCCCCAAGAGGGTAGCACGACACATATGTGACACCATTGTCCGGCTCAAGGACCTAGGGTTTCCCCTGTATCGGTATGGACTAGAAGGGAAGAACCACAACTCTGACGCCTTCATGAAGGTAACGACACTAGCAAGCGCCGTCATCATCGACTTTCGCCGCCGTTCTCACCTTCCAATCCCTAAGCAGGCCGGTCCACCAAGTTCACCGTCGATGTTTAGCCCCTTGCCGCTGAGAAGACTAGACGTCATCGGCCTAACCACCACCACAACCATCCTCGTGCACTGAGAATAGCTGAAGGACCATCACCAACGGCCGCCGCCCTAGAAACTGGGAGCCACGATGGACCTCAGCCCACTAGGCTCCCATTGCCGAGCGCACCAGGCTGTCGGACGGCTAATCAGGACATCAGACCGCCATGAACCGCCACCCATGCAAGAAGAAGAGGCCGAGGTGACGGACACCCACACCAGATCCGAGCAGGGGGGGGCGGGGTTGGATAGCATATGGCAATAACGTACAAACCGCTTTTCCATGTCACTCCCATGAGCGGCCTGAGAGTAAACCCTAGCGCCGCCACACAAGCCTCTCTCAGGACTCACCCCCCTTGTCGCCGCTCCTAGACGTCGCCGGGCAAAGCCCGCGAGGGGTCTCTTCCTCCTCTCGCAGAGACGACAGTGGCGCGGGATGCTAGATCTGGCGAAGGAGCAGTTCAAGGGGTGGGTGTGCGGGTTCGCGCGGGATGGCGTGGAATGGCGCGGTCCTGCCGCCCATGGTGTGGAGGGGCACCAGTTGCCGGGACGCGCGTGAGGGCCGCCTGTGCGCGTTGACATAGAGATATGCCGGCGCACGCGGATCTGGTGTTACGCGGTTGCAGTAGCGGGTGGGCCAGTCGGTTGGGCATGGGAGGACGTGTCGGGACTGCGCGGGAGAGTCGGGCTCCCAGGCGTGGAGAGTAATGGCCAAGCTCGATATGGTTCTCGGCAGGCCTACTTTGGGACACGTGTTTGGCTTCCGGCCTTTGGGACACGTGTTTGGCTTCCCTGGTGCAGATCTGTCGGGGTGGCTGGCCAACGACCTTCGGGGCGCGGCCTGAGAGCGAGATGTGAAGCACCGCTTGCGCTTCACGGAGGTGGTATGCCGGATGGGCTTGCTCAGTCATGGTTTTGGGCGGGTGAGGCTGCTGGTAAAAGCCACACTCTGGCTGCTTCCGGAGCAGTCGAGGGAGGCACCTACAGGCACAGTCGACTTGTTGGAGGCATTGATAGTGCAGTCCTCACCTTCCCTTGCCCGACATGCTTGGGGGGAAACCCTAGATCCAGTCTTCCTGATCGAACGATGATGGCACTATGTGCTTTACTCAGTGAGAGCAGCAGAAGCATCCTCTACATGCAAGGTGCGTCAGGAGAGTTATTGCAACCAACCTCGTGGGTTGAAGTGACATATGTTTGCTCTATCGGACATAGTGCCTGCGATGTCGTCGATATTCGTGGATATGCTTCTGATAGCCCGGATTGCTACGCCGATATTTCGTGTGCACTCCGGTAGCGGCGAAGACATTTGAGTGCCCGACCGCATGTGTTGTGGGGTGTTGGCCTTCCGGTATGTTGTATGTTTTGTGATGCTTTAGGCCTAGTCTTGGTAGGCGCTATTTAGGGTTTTGCCGGGTTTCCCTCATAAACCGAGCACCCCGTTTCTTATTTTTTGGCGCTCGCTTTATGCGGTGCATTTCACTTTTGAGGATGTTTTTGTAATGCCTCTTTTTAATCAATGGATTTCGCAGCTATCCTGCCAACATTAAAAAAAGGGTTTGGGGATTGGCATACAGCCACTCATCATTGTATCACGGACTCACGGTTGGGGATACCACATACAGGTACATCATACGACAGTTTTGGCGAATATCTAGTAACATAGGTCCTCCAAACTCTTATTACATTTTATTGTTCGAAAATGTCTCCTACTCCATTTCAGTTATATATGGTACATAATGCTCTAATAATGTTTCACAATGTAACATATGGATGTAAATTTAATAAGAGATGTTCTTCATTGTTCCCTCTGCTGAGAGCGATGGGTATGACATACAAAAAAAGGAAGATCACATGAACAGGATGAACTGACCTGTCTGGCTGAAAGATGAGGTTGCGATATGTGAACCACTGTATGACCACGAAGTAGAAGTATTTGGGTCATGTTAGAGAAGTTAATAACGGAACAACATATATATGCTCTTTCTCAGAAAGACAAAGGTACGTGGACACATGCTTGATGAACTTACTCCTGTGTACCCGATTCCAACGAGCTCCAACACACCAGGCAAGATAGGAAGCTTGTCAATGGACTAAAATGCACAAGCGAACAGAAAATGAGGAGCTATGTTTACATATCCGATGGAGGAGAAGCAAATTGTTATCATGTCAGTTGCTCCGTTTATACCTTGAGCGCCCCCACTGCTGTCCAGAGCGCGACCAGCCCGGCGACGCCGATGGTGGCCACGGCGTACTTGTCCTCAACTTTTGCCCACTGCCTAGAAGCAACAGTTCTAGTCAGTCACGAGGATGCACATTCCCGCATACCTTGTACTGTTTGTGCAAGCAAGCAAAAGGTACTCTGACCGCGTCCTGCGCAGCCTTGAGGATCTCCGGCGTCTCCGCCGGGCCGTCGCCCGCCCTCACCACGACGCTCCGTGTCCGTGGAACTACCTTGGTGGTGCCTATTGAAAAAGCGACGCTCTTGGCGCCGGCGCAGCTGCGAGGTACCGGGGCGAGACCCAGTGGCACGGCGAAGCGGCAGGTGGCGGCCATGGTACCTAGTAGGTGGTGGGTCGTCGAATCACTGCTTCGGCCTAGGAGAGTAAGACCGCGGGCGTGATTTGGAAGTAGGATTTTTGTGGTGGGGTGAAGGTGAAGCAAAGATTTTGGTTGGATTTGAGCGCGGCGAACACCACACGTTGGCGGGCTGGAGATTGGCCTACGGATAGAGCTCCCAAGGAGTACAGCACTCACCGGGAGCGAGCTAATGATGGACGGCGGCTTTGGTGCACTTTATCTGTCAGGACCCCAAGGAGGCCGAATTCACTGTTTTGACCCTTTTTAAAAAAATTGACCTTGGATTAAAAAAAAATCATGATATGATTTTTTTTCTACCGTCATTGTCTTTGGCAGTAGGGTAACACATCCTATCGCTGAGGGCTATGGCGGTAGGACTTAACGCTGTCGTCATGGTCGTTTGATGCTGAAAATACCATACCGCCATAGTATGTGGCGGTAGGGTCAGCAAGGTATAAATATAATGTGGCCTCCAGTACAATGTATCCTCTTTGTTGGAAAGTTGGCTAGAGCATGTAATTTTCGTTGCGTTGGTCTTCGGTTCGAGTCTACGTGAGGCCATTTTTTTGTTTATTTTTATTTTATCCAATAAAAGCTAAACAATTTGTCCAACTAATGTTCGGATATGGATTATTGGTAAAAAAAATACTTATTTGTAACTGATTTATAGAATACCCGCAAACCGTTCTATAACTGAAGATGGAATTGTAGCAATCCACGATAGAATTGTACATAACTGAAGATGGAATTGTAGCAGTCCACGATCGTTACTCCTATAAAGACAGGCTCCCACTTTGCTTTCCCACACTTGCGCACTCCTGACCAAATCCCTATCTCAGAGTCACCTTGGGCCTTGGCCTCTATCCTTGCCGTTGTTGTAGTTCTGCTAGTTGGTATGCCATTAAAAGGCTCCCTGGGTCTCACGTCCACATACCATGGTGAAGGCAGCGGGAAACCACCAATTAAGCGCTTGGTGCTGCCATCTATTACGCTTACTGTTTTCTACTAACAATGTTCCTCCTCCTCTTTTTTGGGTGTATATATATATGTGTGGAGTATGTAAGATTTTATAGGTGACCAGTTCACTATATCTACACATCTGATCTAAAAACTGGGAATTGAATTTTTTGGGCTGCTTCTATACATGCTGCTGACCCTCTCATACAGGCCATCGGCTTGTCATTGTGCCAAAGTTTCTGCCCTTCACGTGTTATAATTTTGCTTTCCATTGATACTTGAACAAGAGCAGCTAGCTTCCCATTATGTGTCTTTTCTGAAGCAACTACACGGGTAGGCAGTAGAGCAAGACCATCTAGCTTCCCTTTGCATCATATCCATTTATATCTTTGCGGGGATTTTATAAAACTGCTACAAATTAATTGAACAGTTTTTTCTATTTTCCATTGGGCAAAACAAAAATAAACAAAAGAATGGCCTTGGGAAGGCTTGAACCCAAGACCAACCAAACAAAACTTGCATGAGCTAGCCAACTTTTCAATATCGAACGACTGTGATGGCAAAGTTAAGTCCTACCGCCATAGCCCTCGGCGGTAGGCTGCGTTACCCTACCGCCAAGGACGATGACGGTAGAAAAAGGTCAAATCACAATTTTTTTGAACAAAGGTCAAATCCTGCTAAAGTTTTCAAAAAGGGTCAAAATAATGAATTTGGCCCCCCAATGACAGCCACGGCCCAAAGTACTGCCAAGGCAGCAGGGGACAACGAGGCAGAAGACGCTGCCATGGCAACCAAAGAGAGAGGGGTGCACGTCATCACTCGCCCGGTTAGCCTGATTCAACCCAACCGCAAATACATCGGCAAGGACTGGGTCAACCACAAGACGACATCCACCAGCACAACTACATATAGACTACCTAAAGACCAGAGAGGAGCGGAGGAAGGCATCCAAGGGATCACGGACGGCACGGCGGCTTGTTTTCCTTTCTTCTTCCTTTCCCCTTTTTGCAAGAACTAGCTACCTCATGATTTGTATGAACTGAGACATTTATCTGTGAGTGGAGGAAAAGATCGATCCGACCCCCAACATCGTATCAGAGGCCACCCGCTACCCTTCCCCTCCGCCGTTCCCATCCTGGATTCTCGTCGCCGCGTTCACGCTTGCCAGATCCTCCTCGACACCATGGATCAGGCGCTGAAGGGTTATCTGGACAAGCTCCACCAGTACTCCAAGGCCGACACCGCCATCGTGATGCAGCACCTCGACACCCAAGCTTCATAGCTCCGTGCCCAAACGCAGCAGATCGACGATCTGCTGCGTTGGAAACCCGATCTGGAGGCGCGCTTCGCCAAGCTGAAGACCAAGGTCGCGACGCTCCAAGACACGACCCCGGGCGCCACTCCATCTCCGTCGAGTGGAACGACGCGGCCACCGCAGTCGCCGATCACGGTGCGCGAGCAATTCTAGAGGCAACCAAGCCACGGCAATGAACAACTCACCGGGGGATTTCCGTCGGTGGCCTTGTTGTCACCGGCGGCGCTCCCGATCACGGGTATGACTGATTTACCTCCCCCTCCTTCCTTATTGTCGCCCCTGAGTCACACCCCACCGTCCATCAATTTCCCCCCTTTAACGGTGACAACCCCCAGCTCTGGCGCACTCTGTGCGAGCAATATTTCCGCATGTTCGCCGTCCACGAGTCCTACTGGGTTTCTATGGCCGTTCTGAATTTTTCAGGACCGGACGGCATATGGCTTCAGTGAGTTTAGAGAAAAATTGTGGGCATGGGCTGGGATTCCTTTACATCTCTTGTGTGCACTCGTTTTGGGCGGGATAAACATCGGATGCTAATCCGACAGTTTTATTCCATCAAGCAAACATCTACTGTCTCTGATTTTATTGAGCACTATGAAACACTGATGAATCATTTAGTTTCATATCACTCATCCATATTCTTTTCTTACACGATTTCTGGAGGGCCTTCGCTCGGATATTTGATCGGTGGTTCTGGTTGAGAGGCCGCAAGATCTTGACACAGCAGGTTCGCTAGCCCTAGTTCAGGAGGAAGTGGCCGACGGCGAACCGACACAAGCGCCGTTCTATGCCACAGACGAGATGGTGCAAGCTCATCCAACAGAAGCAGTGCGCCAAGTTTCTTTCCACGGTAGTCTCCGTTGGTACCCATCGCCGAAGATCGTCGTGTGACATGTGCAGCTCGTGCAAGCAATGACAACAACAACAAGTTAACTGCCCTCCGTGCATTCCGGCAAGCCAAGGGCTTATGCTTTAAATGTGGTGAGCGTTGGGGCAAGGATCACACTTGCTCGTCAACTGTTCAAATGCACATTGTTGATGAGTTGATATCCATGTTCAGTGCTGAAGATTCAGTTACAGAGACGCCACCAGTATCCCCCTCCATTGATGAAGAAAATTTGTGCACGATATCTCGTCAGGCAGTGGATGACACTTCTGACCTGGGTGTTCTCCAACTTCATGGATGGATTCAAGGTCAGGAAGTACTTATGCTAGTGGATTCAGGGAGTTCCACTTCATTTGTGGACAGCAAGCTGGCTACCAAGCTACAGGGAGTATCACCACTACCCAAAGCATGTCGTGTGAAAATAGCAGATGGAATAATTCTTCAGTGCACCTCTTACATACCAGGGTGCTCTTGGCTTACACAACAACATGAGTTTATCACGGATTTCAAAATCATATCCCTGGGAGCATATGATGCTATACTTGGAATGGACTGGCTAAAGCAACATAGCCCTATGCATATAGACTGGGATGCCCAGGTGCAGATAGTAGCAACAGAAAGAGGCCAGATAACACAATAAGAGAGTCCTTCAGATCAACAACTTTGCTTAGCAATCTCTGCACATGAGCTGGTTAATGAGTGCAAACGAGGTTCAATAGCTCACATTATCCATCTCAATGCTCCTTCAGATGCTCCAAAAGCAACAGAAATTCTTCGTGTGCTCGAGCAATTTCAGGATGTATTCGAAGAGCCAAAATCCTTGCCTCCAAGAAGAGAATGTGACCATAGAATTCCCTTGATGCCTAGTGCTCAACCAGTCAATATCCGACCGTATAGACACATGCCCGAGCTAAAAACTGAGATCGAGAACCAGGTTCAAGAACTGCTTGATGCTGGCATCATACAACGTAGCTCCAGTCCTTTTTCCTCTCCTGCCCTGCTCATCGAGAAGAAAGACGGTAGTTGGCGCCTATGTGTTGATTACAGGTGTTTGAAGTCGATGACAGTGGTCAGTAAGTATCCTGTCCCAGTAATTGATGAATTGGTGGACGAATTGAGAGGTGCCATGTGGTTCTCTAAATTAGATCTAAGAGCAGGATTCCATCAGATACGGTTGGCGGAAGGCGAGGAATTCAAAACAGCGTTTCAGACACACTTTGGGCATTGGGAGTACAAAGTGTCGCCGCTTGGACTAGCTGCAGGCCCAGCTACCTTCTTGGGAGCAATGAACACAACCCTCAGTCCATTGCTACATGTTTGTGTTGTTGTCTTCTTCGACGACATCTTGGTTTTCAGTAAAACACTGAAGGAACATGTTCTACACCTAGGCCAAGTTCTGCAACTACTCCGTTAAGATCACTGGCAGGTGAAGCAGTCCAAATGCTCTTTCGGCCAACAAGAAATCTCTTACCTCGGCCATGTCATCAATGCCGATGGGGTATCAACCGACCTGGAAAAATCCAATCTATCAAGCAGTGGCCGACTCCGTCAACAGCAAAAGAAGTGCGCAGATTTTTTGGGCTCGCCGGTTATTATAGAAAATTTGTGCACCACTTCAGCATCATTGCTCGACCACTTTTCAACCTTCTGAAGAAAAACCAACCTATCGTTTGGACTCCTGACACAAATCAAGCATTTGAATTGCTTAAACAAAAGTTGATCTCTGCTCCAGTATTACAGCTGCTAGACTTCTCCAAACCGTTCACCATCGACACAGATGCTTGTGATTATGGCATGGGCGCTGTGCTCCAACAGGGTGGCCATCCAATAGCTTACATGAGTAAAGCATTGGGTCCTAAAAATAGGGGTTTGTCCACCTACGAGAAGGAATACATGGCCATTCTCATGGCCGTTGAGCAGTGGCGCCCATACCTACACTCTGAAGAGTTCATCATCCAGACAGATCAGTGAAGCTTAGTTCACTTGGATTCTCAAAGACTGACAACCCCATGGCAACAAAAAGCATTCACTAATATGCTAGGCCTTAGATACAAAATCTGCTATCGCCCAAGGACATCCAACATTTTTGCGGATGCATTGTTGCGCCGCTTGCGAACTGAAGAAAGCCTGTCAGCCATCTCTGTTTGTCAACCGACATGGTTAGAGGATGTAGCTACTAGCTACTCAACCAATCCACAAGCCTCCAAGATTTTATCGCAATTAGCCAGAAGACCAAACGCAAAACAGAGATTCACTGTTTCCAATGGGATTCTGCACTTTCGGTGAATAATTTGGCTAGGAGGAGCTCTGGATCTACAACAAAAAATTCTGGCTGCTTTTCATGACAGCACCGTAGGTAGCCATTCCGGATTTCCTGTCACGTATCGTCACATCAAGCGATCGTTTGCTTGGCCAAAAATGAAGAAGCAAGTACGACGGTATGTTCAAGCATGCCAGGTATGCCAGCAAGCAAAGCCTGAACGTGTGCGATACTGTAACACCCCAAAAATTTAACCTTGTTTTTATTAATTAAAATTTTGCCATAAATAAAAAAATTAATTTAGGTTTGGCCCTTTGTTAATTTCAGCACCTTCTGTGCTCCCTGTTTTCTAAGTTTTTTCCCTCCAAGTAGAAACTTTTGAAAAGTATTGTGGGACTTGAGTGTTTTCTTAAAACTTTTTATTTCATGTTACAAACTCAGTGGAAAATACGTTTACAATAAAATTGGCTAAACTAAATTTCTTTAATAGCATTTTCCTTCTTTGAGAGGCCTCTGTTGCACTACAGTCATTTTAAAAATTCATTTAAAAATTCCACAAAAAAAATTAGATGTCATGTGATGTCCCTAGATCACTTTTATGCAAAGAACCATCTTGGTCTTTTGGAATTTTTAAGCAAACTATCTCAATTTCTATTCTGGTCCAGTTTGATGTTTTGAACTGCAACTCTATTTTCTTTTGACCTAATGGTCTTGATATTTTTCCTACTTGTAGTCCATATTACCAAACCCTTAGACCCATTGGGATATTTTAAGTACATGAAATAATCCCCTGTAATTTCTGTCCAGAACTGTTTTTCACCAAAACTTGCATTATCAAGTTTTCTATTTTGACCAACCCATCATGCCATTACCCCTAGCATATAAAAAGAACTCAAACTGGAAATTTTGGCAACCACCAAAGTTTTCTAAATAGCCTTGGCATTCTGTCGAGCACCTTGAGTGCATGGCAGAAATCTGCATCCTCTTAAGCTGGCATTAGAAACCTGTTACCTTGGCCACAAAAGCATGTCCTAGACTCCTATAAGACTACTTCTAACCACCCTGCCAAAAACCAGATCCCATAGATTAGCCTAAGGCGCTCTAGCATTTGATCGAGCACGTGTCGTGCGTGTTCAGAGCGCGAGCAGGGCGCGCGTTTTGCACTTGCTGGCCAGCGCGTCGCCGCGTTCACCTACCCCGCGCCCCTGGCCCTTCTTTGCTCGTAGAGCCGCGCCACGTCCCCTCCGAGCCGCTAGCGTCGCCTCAACCGCCCCCTGGCTCCCTACAGTGCCACCGGCCGCGTCCGTCCCTTCCATGGCCAGCGCCGCCCAAGCCTCCTTCGCCCGCCGGCTAGCCCCCTGGAGTAGTGACGAACTCGTCCGTTAGCCCTTGACCACGCTGGCCTCGCCACGTCGCTCCTCCGGCAATAGTAGTGGCGAGCTGCCGTGCTCATCCTCAGGAAGCCGCGGAACCGACCTCCTGGCACTATAAAAGGAGACCCCAAGCTCGCCCAGCTCCGCAGCACTCCCCCCCCCCCATTTCTATAGAGCCTCCCAGAGTTGCCAGTCGACCGTAAGCCGCCATCTTCCTCACCTTCGATCAATTTCGTCCACCACCACTCCCTGTCAAAATCCGACGCCACCTGAGCTTCCCTTTCCCCATTTTCTTCGTAAATGGACCACTCTTTCCCCCATGAACCATTTCCCCCTCGCATTTTTTCTCGAGAGCCAACGTGGGTGAAATCCCTCTTCGGGCCGACACCGGCGTCCACTGGCATCGAAGGCACCGGAGCTCCGGGGCTCTTCGATGACCAAGTCCCACATCCACGGAATCACTATGGTCCCGTGAGCACAACAATGTGCTCACCTCTAGGATTCGTGCCCCCTAGCACCAGCAATCGTCACCGGAGCACCTCCCTGTCCCTGCCAGGCACGCGGGAGGAAGGAGGCAAACCCGACAGGTGGGTCCCACCTATCGGTGAGCGAGCCCTTACCGCAGGTGGTGCAGCCGCGCGTGTACGTGTTTTCCATGAGGAAACGCACAGCCCAAAGCACGTCTTCAGTCGCTGGACAGCGCACTCAACCTGAACCGTTTTCTTTTTGGATTAATATTAAAAACAGACTTTGTCCCCAACTTTGACTGGCTCTAGTTTTTAAATGACAACTCCAAATAAAGTGATTCTTTTTCCCACACTCCTCAAATTTCATCTAGTTTATTTTAGTATTTATTTCAAAAATTTCCAGGACAACTTTTTGCACTGTTTTCAAATTGTATGTTGATTTGAATATTTTCAAAATAGGAAAATGGAGGGAAGATCCAACTTTCGAAGTTTTCGTGTGAACTCAACCTTTCTACATACTCAAGGCAAGCATCTTGAACATTGATATGATATAAGTTGAGTGTTTGTTTGCTACGGTAAATGAATTCATGGTTATGTTGATTGAAATAAAAGTGTTGCGTATGGAAAATATTCTTGCATGAATGCTTTGGAAGGAATTATTTTCTGTTAAACATAAGATGCGTGTGAGAATATATTACTACCTCATGCCATACATGCCTATGTTGGTTCGGACATATTCAGAAGGAAGGTCTTCGTATCGGGTAGACGTGATCGTGGAACTGATATCTCGTAGTGACGAGGATGATCAGTAAAGGCATGTTGGGACATGATGGATAGTGACTTGTTGAATACCATTCAGAAAAATATGTGGTGCTAACCGTGGCAGGGAAAACATAAACCTCCTAAGTCGACCGTAGATCGAGTCTTGTTCCAGTAAGCCCCATACTTGTTTCGTACTATCACTTGTCCCTGCCTTAGGTAGGGTACGGTTCAGTAGGTTGTTAACCCCTTTCTTGGCACACACCGTATAGAGAGGCCATGGTGGAAGATATCGGAGGCATATGGTAGGCATGCCACCTGGTCCGAGGGCATGGGCGTTCCGGCTGGACCTAGGGGGTAGCGCCCTTGTTTGCGCGCGTTATAAATTTTGTGATCCCATGCTAATCGAGATTGTGGTCTCCTCACTTAGATTTTTTACTTAAAGGTTGTCATGGGTGATTCCAGGCACCGGGAAGTTAAACTGGTGTGTGCGGGTCAGGTGTGTTTTCAACTCAAAGACCGTAATCGGAATTAATCAATTTCTCGGGTTGACTAAAGAAATTCGTTACTCGTGGGTAAAGAGTACAACCTCTGCAGAGTATAACATCTATTCGAAAAGCCGTGTCCGCAGTTAAGGACTACAGTCTGGGATAGGTCAAGTGTCGGTCTTAGTGTCGGTCTTCGGAGGAATCTTTTAAGTCAGAATATTGATCATGAAGTGTGACGTATGATATGTATGATTAATATTGTCATGGACTAACCGTTTCTATTTAATGAATTGTTGAGTGTCACCTGGGATGGTTCTACCTCCTGGATACTCATGTTATTATTTTTCAATATAAGCCCTTTATGCGGTGTTGCTCCAGATGCCCGACTGTGGCATGCATGTTATTATTTGCAATGTAAGCCCTTTATGTGGCGTCGCCCCAGACGCCCGACTGTGGCACTCATCTATTTATTTCTAATATATGCCCTTTATGTGGCGACGGTCAGACGCCCGACTGAGGCATGTTCCACTTCTTCCTTTCGAGGTGTCGCTTCAGACACCCGATTGGCACATTTTATTTTCTTGGAATCTTTGGGAGGATTACCGCCCGATGTTCCATATTTATTTTACCTTACCTTATTATTTATCAGTTGTCGGTATGGATAAATTTTGTGTGTACTTGCACTCATAATTTAATCTTATGGCATTTTGAATATCATTCACATTCTAGTGCATGCAATTCACCTGCTTTATTATATCTGTTTTCATGATGTTTGCGAGTACATTCAAACGTACTCACTGGCTTGTCCCTAGCTATTGTCTTGGCCAGATTGAGTATTTGGAGAGGAGCATTGTGACGACAACCCCACAACCTAGGCATCGAAGATAGCAACTACGTGTGATAGGAGTTATCCAGGTCGGTTGTTCCTGTGGGAATGGAGTCCCATAGACGCTGGCGATCCTCGAGTCGCTTTCGCCATCAGCCGCTAGAAAACCTTGTTGTACTACATGGACCTTCATGGTCTTGTACACCATTTTTTTAATTGCTTGGATAGTTCTGTATCAAGGAAGTGTCCACCAGCGAACAGTAATCCTCGGGCTGGTGAGCACAAGGGTCATTTGCTGGAATTAAATGTTCCAGAAAACCCGGCCCTGACAACCTTGGTATCAGAGCGAGGCTGACCATTGGCTAATCCTATCTTAGCCGGGTCGATAACCCTAGGTTAACACACTATCCAAACCTTATCCTATCCATAGCCTAGCCTATCCTATCCGATAGCCTGCACAGTGATCATCGACACCTTTCGATAGTCGGTGCCCAACCTATCAACCTAGCCCTGCAACCACGCGCCCGTGACCGACACCTAAATTGACCCATCCACAAGCGTGCGAAGGAAGACTCCGTTTTCTTTCTATAAAGGAAACGTTTACACAACCCAACACACCACGGCCAACATCCAAATCCCAAACCACCAAGATACTGGGCCCCGTGGTTCACAATGAAACCACCGCAACCAGACTTGGAGATTTTGTAGCCGTCCTCGCCAACCTCACCCATCGAGCCTTTGCCATAGAAGAGCCCCCAGAATATGTTGTGTACCAAGGGCACACGACTGATGCTATCCACCACTTCTGGGCCACGGTGCACATCTACGGCAGGGGTATCTTGCCAGAACGCCCCTACCGGTTCACTAGAAGGACAACTTCCTACGAGTCCCAAGCAATCCAGCTAGCAGCCCGGGAAGCTATAGGTTAACTCCGTTACCTGTCGCCGAGGGTTAACTGCCGCTCCTTTTACTACTACCCTAGTCATGAAGGCTATGGCAGGCCAATCCAGATAGCCAACGGAGACCATGAGACGGATCCTGCGCTGCTGCATCTTGTGTGCTACCTAAGAGCACAGGAGGCACTGTTCGATCAGGTCACCCTCAACCTGATTGCGGCCCGCGGAGAACTCGCTCGCCTAGCCCCGATGAGAAGTGAAGCTGCAACCGACCCCAACAACCCAGTAGTGCTATTCGGAAGGCCAATCGAGCCTCCGAGGTCTGCCCCTGTTGTCGGCTCAAGCAATGCGCTCGCCTCCCCGGAAGAACTCCGTCACCTTTTGGGGGTCTACTCCTTTGGGATTGTGACCACCAACCCCCGCAATGGCCATCATAGCTACCCCAACCCTGTAGCCCCGCACTCTACCCCAGTCGACCGCGACGCCGAAGTTCCAGAAGCCTCGACGTCCACGAGACGCGCTCAACTGGATATCAACGAAGTAGACTGAGCCCACTCGAGTAGTACCGAGTCTTAGTATTCCTACGCCGTGTAATATTGTGATCTTGTAATGCCATAAATAAATTGCAAATTGCTTGTATGCCATTTTTAATGGTACTACATGTGATCATGCATAAATCCTTTGGCGTTTGGTTGCATATTAAATTCTGGACGTAGCTACCAAAGACCACCCCAGCCGACAACCACAGTAATGAGTCACATTTTGCGATTTATATCCGTGACTTTGACCCCGACCACCCTAGAGCAGAACCGACACCCAAGATCGTAACCACACCAAAATATGTTCCCTAGCCCAGGCGCTATATAAGAGGCCACTCCGCGACCATAACCAGCACCCCTCACCTTGCGCACTGCCTTCATAGCCATTTTTTCCCATGTCGAGCCTTAGGATTCATGTGAGAACCACAGATGCAACCATGGGCAGTTTGGGACTTTACCCGCCGCACTATGGGATCTCCCCATCAACCCTAGTACGAGCTATTCAAATCGAGGATCACTTACACCGCCTCAAAATATTGGGCAGTTGTGCACATCCCACCAGTAGACCCAAACCAAGACTCTACCAAAGTCGCCTTCATCGGGAAATCCATGCCAACCCCAGAAATGGCCACAAAAGTTGCTGCCTACGAGGCAATTACCCGCCTTCAGTCGGTAGTGCCGTATGCCAGCGAAAGGGGGTATTATTACTTCCCGAGCCGTGCAGCACCCGGAGAAGAAGCATCTTTTCCTGGTAGGCGTACAGAGAGGGATCCAGTACTGGACAACCTTGTTCAGTATGTCATTGCTCAAGAGCGTTTGACCCAATGAGTGATGGACTTTCTCCAGACCCTTGCTGTTATGAATCCTCAGATCGCCATTGGCAGACCACTGAGGCTAGATCAGGAAGGGCGCGTTCTCCGACTCGTCCATCCAGTTTCCCCGGAGGAAGAAGGATGTGTTCCAATGCCGGGAATATTTCCTCAGGACCTTGCAGATCTTACCTTTGCGTTGTAGACGCCCACAGTTGTGTTTGTTAGTCTAGCATTTAATTGCATGATGTGATATCTATGTTGTATCTTAGGATTTATACTATGAGTGAATTGTTCGGTTGCAGTTTCATATGAGTAATTTTACTGCTATGATTTTTACCCAAATGTTTTCACCCTTATCAAATCTCGGGGTAAGATTTCTTAAGGGTCACTGCGACAATTTTCCCAGCACAGATTTAATTCACGCAACGCCACGACATCCGGCTCACAACACACCCACTCCACCACATGCACTAAGTGCAAAACCATACACACATTTAGCACCTAATTGATCACCTCACTAGCACACCACCATTTTTCTGAGAGAAAAACTATGGGTAATTATTTCAGCAAGGATTGTCGCCAGCACACTAACATCACTGTAAACACATCATATCTCGTGAGTAGGATAATTATTTTCCATGTTATTACCGCAGTATGGTAGGAGTAATTTTAGCAACCGTCCTTAGCAAATCTCGAGGACGAGATTTTCTTAAGGGGGTAGAGTTTGTAACACCCCAAAAATTTAACCCTGTTTTTATTAATTAAAATTTTGCCATAAATAAATTTTTTAATTTAGGTTTGGCCCTCTGTTAATTTCAGCACCTTCTGTGCTCCCTGTTTTCTAATTTTTTCCCACCAAGTAGAAACTTTTGAAAAATATTGTGGGACTTGGGTGTTTTCTTTAAAAAAATTATGTCATGTTGCAAACTCAGTGGAAAATACTTTTACAATAAAATTGGCCAAACTAAATTTCTTTAATAGCATTTTCCTTCTTTGAGAGGCCTCTGTTGCACTACAATCAATTTATAAATTCATTTAAAAATCCCACAAAAAAATTTAGATGTCATGTGATGTCCCGAGATCACTTTTATGCAAATAACCATCTTGGTCTTTTGGAACTTTTAAGCAAACCATCTCAATTTCTATTCTGGTCCAGTTTGATGTTTTGAACTGCAACTCTATTTTCTTTTGACCTAATGGTCCTGATATTTTTCCTACCTGTAGTCCATCTGACCAAACCCTTAAGTCCAAGAGATTATCCCCATTGGGATATTTTAAGTACATGAAATAATCCCCTGTAATTTCTGTCCAGAACTGTTTTTCACCAAAACTTGCATTATCAAGTTTTCTATTTTGACCAACCCAACTTGCCATTACCCCTAGCATATAAAGAGAACTCAAACTGGAAATTTTGGCACCCACCAAAGTTTTCTAAATAGCCTTGGCATTCTGTCGATCACCCTGAGTGTATGGAAGAAATATGCATCCTCTTAAGCTGGCATTAGAAACCTGTTACCCTGGCCACAAAAGCATGTCCTAGACTCCTATAATACTACTTCTAACAACCTTGCCAAAAACCAGCTCCCATAGATTAGCCTAAGGTGCTCTAGCAGATCGAGCACGTGCCATGCATATCCAGAGCGCGAGGAGGGCGTGCGTTTTGCACTTGCTGGCCAGCGCGTCGCCGCGTCCACCTACCCCACGCCCCTGGCCCTTCTTTGCTCGCAGAGCCGTGCCGCGTCCCCTCCGAGCCGCTAGCGTCGCCCCGACCGCCCCCTGGCTCCCTGCAGCGCCGCCGCTGTAGCACTTGGCGGCTAGTCGCCGGCCGTGTTCGCCCCTGCCATGGCCGGCGCCGCCCAAGCCTCCTCTGCCCTCCAGCTAGCCCCCTGGAGCAGTGACGAACTCGTCCGTTAGCCCCTGACCACGCTGGCCTCGCCACGTCGCTCCTCCGGCAACAGTAGTGGCGAGCCGCCGTGCTCATCCTCTGGAAGCCGCGGAACCGACCTCACGACGCTATAAAAGGAGACCCCAAGCTCGCCCAGCTCCGAAGCACTTTCCCCCATATCTCTTGAGCCTCCCAGAGTTGCCAGGTGACCATAAGCCGTCATCTTCCTCACCTCCGGTCAATTTCGGCAACCGCCACTCCCTGTCAAAATCCGATGCCACCTGGGCTTCCCTTTCCCCATTTTCTTCGGAAATTGACCACTCTTTCCCCCACGAATCATTTCCCCCTCGCATTTTTCCCGAGAGCCACCGTGGGTGAAATCCCTCTTCAGGCCGACGCCGCCCTCCGCCGGCTTTGAAGCCACCGGAGCTTCGGGGCTCTTCGATGACCAAGCCCCACCTCCGCGGAATCGCTATGGTCCCGTGAGCACAGCGGTGTGCTCTCCTCTCGGATTCGTGCCCCCTAGCACCGGCAATCATCGCCCGAGCACCTCCCTATCCCTACCAGGCACGCGGGAGGAAGGAGGCAAACCCGACAGGTGGGTCCCACCTGTCGGTGAGCAGGCCCTTACCGCAGGTGGCGCAACCGCGCGTGTATGTGTTTTCCACGAGGAAACACACAACCCAAAGTACGTCTTCAATCGCTGGACAATGCACTCAACCTGAACCGTTTCCTTTTTGGATTAATATTAAAAACATACTTTGACCCCAACTTTGACTGCCTCAAGTTTTTAAATGACAGCTCCAAATAAATTGATTCTTTTTCCCACACTCCTCAAATTTGATCTAGTTTATTTTAGTATTTATTTCAAAAATTTCCAGAACAACTTTTTGCACTGTTTTCAAATTGTATGTTGATTTGAATATTTTTCAAAATAGGAAAATGGAAGGAAGATCCAACTTTCCAAGTTTTGGTGTGAACTCTACCTTTCTGCATACTCAAGGAAAGCATCTTGAACACTGATATGATATAAGTTGAGTGTTTGTTCGCTATGGTAAATGAATTCATGGTTATGTTCATTGAAATAAAATTGTTGCATTTGGAAAATATTCTTGCATGAATGCTTTGGAAGGAATTATTTTCTGTTAAACATAAGATGCATGTGAGAATATATTATTACCTCATGCCATACATGCCTATGCTGGTTCGGACATATTCCGAAGGAAGGTCTTCGTCTCGGGTAGACGTGACCGTGGAACTGATATCTCGTAGTGACGAGGATGATCAGTAAAGGCATGTTGGGACATGATGGATGGTGACTTGCTGAATACCATTCAGAAAAATATGTGGTGCTAACCGTTGCAGGGAAAACATAAACCTCCTAAGTCGACCGTAGATTGAGTCTTGTCCAGTAACCCCCATACTTGTTTCGTACTACCACTTGTCCCTGCCTCAGGTAAGGTACGGTTCAGTAGGTTGTCAACCCCTTTCTTGGCACACACCGTATAGAGAGGCCATGGTGGAAGATACCGGAGGCATCTGGTAGGCATGCCACCTGGTCCGGGGCATGGGTGTTTCGGTTGGACCGAGGTGGTAGCGCCCCTGTTTGCGCGCGTTATAAATTTTGTGATCCCATTCTAATCGAGATTGTGGTATCCCCATTTAGAATTTTTACTTAACGGTTGTCGTGGGTGATTCCAGGCACCGGGAAGTTAAACTGGTGTGTGTGGGTCAGGTGTGTTTTCAACTCAAAGACCGTAATCGGAATTAGTCAACGTCTCGGGTTGACTAAAGAAATCCGTTACTCGTGGGTAAAGAGTACAACCTCTGGAGAGTATAACATCTGTTCGAATAGCCGTGTCCGCGGTTAAGGACTATAGTCTGGGATAGGTCAAGTGTCGGTCTTAGTGTCGGTCTTCGGAGGAATCTTGTAAGTCAGAATATTAATCATGAAGTGTGACGTATGATATTTATGATTAATATTGTCATGGACTAACCGTTTCTATTTAATGAATTGGCTAGTATCACCTCGGATGGTTCTACCTCTTGGATACTCATGTTATTATTTTTCAATATAAGCCCTTTATGCGATGTCGCTCCAGATGCCCTACTGTGGCATGCATGTTATTATTTGCAATGTAAGCCATTTATGTGGTGTCGCCCCAGACGCTCGACTGTGGCACTCATCTATTTATTTCTAATATAAGCCCTTTATGTGGCGTCGCTCAGACGCCCGACTGAGGCATGTTCCACTTCTTACTTTCGAGGTGTCGCTCCACACACCCAATTGGCACATTTTATTTTCTTGGAATCTTTGGGAGGATTACCGCCCGATGTTCCATATTTATTTTACCTTACCTTATTATTTATCAATTCTCGGTATGGATAAATTCTATGCATACTTGCACTCATAATTTAATCTTATGGCATTTTGAATATCATTCACGTTCTAGTGAATGCAATTCACCTGCTTTATGATATCTGTTTTCATGATGTTTGCGAGTACATTCAAACGTACTCACTGGCTTGTCCCTGGCTATTGTCTTGGCCAGATTGCGTATTTGGAGAGGAGCATTATGACGACAACCCCGCAACCTAGGCATCGAAGATAGCAACCACATGAGATAGGAGTTATCCAGGTAAGCTGTTCCTATGGGAATGGAGTCCCATAAACGCTGGAGATCCTCGAGTCAGTTCCGCCATCAGCCGCTAGAAAACCTTGTTGTACTACATGGACCTTCATGGTCTTGTACACCAATTTTTGTAATTTCTTGGATAGTTCCGTATCAAGGAAGTGTCCACCAGCGAACAGTAATCCCGGGGCTGGTGAGCACAAGGGTCATTTGCTGTATTTAAATGTTTCGAAAAAAAAGCCCTGACAGATACCCGGGTCTTTTGGAGCCATTGCCAATACCTGACAGTGCGTGGAAGGTTGTGACTATGGACTTCATTGATGGCCTTCCCCAATCAGGCAAGTTCAACTGCATCTTGGTAGTCGTCGATAAGTTCACTCGATATGCCCATTTTCTTCCTCTGAGCCACCCGTTCATGGCTGCCAAAGTGGCACACTCTTATTTGGACAATGTGTGCAAACTGCATGGTCTACATGTAGCCATCGTCTCAGATCGTGATCCGGTGTTTACCAGTAAGTTCTGGCAGGAACTATTCAAGACAATTGGCACATAATTGAACATGAGTACACCATATCATCCTCAGACGGATGGACAAATAGAAAGGGTTACTCAATATTTATTCCTGTTTTGTTCGGAAGGGTTAACTGCACTTCTGGCGCATCATGAGGAGAGGGGAGATTTACAAGGAGTTAAAGTGTGCCATGAGGCACCATCTATCTCAAATTTATTATTTGCAGATGATTCATTAATCCTCATGAAAGCAAACAATCAAAATGCTCAGGTCCTCAAAAGCATCCTCGACTCGTACTGCGCAGCATCGGGACAGTTGGTGAGTGTGGAGAAATCCAGTATATTTTTTAGCCCCAACATGGATGCGCCTGTTCGCGCTGAGATGTGCTCGACCCTCAATATCTTAACTGAGGCGTTGAATGACACATATTTGGGCCTTCCAGCAATTGTTGGCATGGACAAAACGGACTGCTTTCAGTTTCTTATTGATAGAGTGAACCAAAGAATTAATGGATGGAAAGAAAGACAGTTGTCGGCAGGAGGAAAGGAGGTTCTACTTAAATCGGTTATATAGGCCATTCCATCATATGCTATGGGCGTTTTCAAAATTCCTAAACAAACTTGTAAAGGAATAACTGACGCAATGTCGCATTACTGGTGGGGTGACAGTGATGACCAGAAAAAGATGCATTGGATGGCATGGTGGAAGTTGTGTGTGCCGAAACAACAAGGAGGTATGGGTTTCCGTGACATCCACTGGTTTAACCTTGCTTTGTTGGCTAAGCAAGCTTGGAGGCTAGTAGATAACCCAGACTCACTTTGTGCAACAATTCTAAAAGCAAAGTATTTTCCGGACAGTGATTTACTCAGTGCAAATCTAAAGAAGGGTGCCTCCTTTACTTGGCAGAGCATAATGTCAGGGGTGAATACACTCAAACATGGTTATATTTGGAGGGTGGGAGATGGTGAAAAAATCAATATCTGGTCGGATGCCTGGGTACCTGGTTCGGCGGACCGGAAAATTATCACTCCCCGAGGACAGAACATTATCTCAAAGGTTAGTGATCTCATCGACCCGGTTACTAGGCAATGGGATGAGGAGTTAGTTAATCAGACCTTTTGGCCTGTAGATGTGCACCAAGTCATGGCTATACCATTACCAGCACATGAAATGGAGGATTTCGTTGCATGGAGCCATAACAAGAGTGGAGTTTTCTCTGTCCGCTCCGCTTACCACGTCGAGTGGAATCATCAGCATGGAAGAAAACTGAGGCGAACAAATGGTGTGGAAGCTATGAGTCATAATGGAATCTGGGACAAAATCTGGAAATTGCGATGTCCTGCAAAGGTGAAAGTATTCCTGTGGAGAACACTCAGAGGGACTCTTCCATGTCGGGTTAATCTAGCAAACCGCCACATCAAAGTTTCGGGACAATGCCCGGTCTGCAACCGTGGAGCAGAGGATGTGACACATCTTCTATTCCGATGTAAGAGAGCAACAGAAGTCTGGCATCTCCTGGGGCTTGAAGATTTTATTCAGAAAGCATGTGGCGTTGATAGAGTGGGTGAGTCGGTTCTTGATTTTCTGATGCAAACCCCAGTGAAAGAATTTGGGCTAATTGGCCAGGCTAATGTACATGAGTTAGTTGCTGTCACTACCTGGTACATTTGGTGGGAACGAAGGAGAGTGGTCTACGACGAGGTCACACAGAGTGCAAAAAACATGGTGTCAGCAATACAAGCCATTACAGCAAATTATGTAGCTTCTATGACGCCAAAGGCAGTAGCTAAAACAGAGGGATGGATGAAGCCGCCTGCTGATTTTGTCAAGCTCAATGTTGACGCGGCGTTCGACCAGGACCTCCTCAAAGGGGCGGCTGGAGCAGTGCTACTGGATTCTTCCGGAACTTTTATAGCTGCAGGGAATTGGCAACTCGAGCAATGTGCTGATGTTCTTTCAGCTGAAGCAATGGCTTTAAGGAGGGGTCTCTCTTTGGCACAGATGATGGGATGCAATAAACTGATGGTAAATTCAGATAATCTCGAGGTGGTGGAAACGATGAACAATGGCGGCCGCTCAATGGGAATAGCGGCAGCTATTTTTGATGATTGCTACAATCTGGCTTGCGAATTCCCTCGTACTTATTTTGATCATTGTAATAGACTAGCAAATGCAGTAGCACATGAGCTAGCTAGTATGGCTATGAGAGCTGCTCCTTCTCTGTGGGTAGATGATGCCCCGCCAGAGATTACCCCTCTCTTGTTGAATGATGTAACAGTTATCAAAAGTTAATAAAGGGAGGGATTTATTTTCAAAAAAAAAAAGGGTTACTCAAAGCCTGGAAATTTATCTCCGTTGCTTGATACATGCCTGTCCAAACAGAAGGAGCCAATATCTGTCGCTTGCCGAATTCTAGTACAATTCTAGCTTTCATTCTACTCTCAAGACATCACCGTTTGTCGCAATTTATGGACATGAGCCCAGGCATTGGGGTATCAAAGCGGCATCCACATGCACCATACCAGACGTGAAAGAGTGGCTTGAAGAGCGCAAGTCGCTGCAAGAAGTTCTCAAAGTTAACTTACACAGAACTCGTAACATCATGAAGGTTCAAGCAGACAAGAAACGATTCGAGTGCACCTTTGTAGTGGGAGATGCCGTCTTCGTCAAACTACAACCCTATGTCCAAACATCCGTCGAGCGCCACGCAAACCACAAGTTTTCGTTTCGCTACTTCGGCTCCTTCGAGATCTTACGCGTCATCAACCCGGTCGCCTACGAACTTCAACTCCCACCAAGTTCCAAAGTCCATCCTGTATTTCATGTCTCCCAGCTTCGCCAATTTATGTCCCCAGACACCAAAACGGCCACGGAGTTGCCTGCACCACCTACACCAACTCTGAAACCGGTGGAACTACTTGACAAGAGATGGCGCCGCTCACCATCAGGTCCTCGCGAGCAGTTCCTCGTGCGTTGGTCCGCCCCGTCGATCATCGACGCCACCTGGGAAGATGCAACCGTACTGCTCGAGCGATTCCTAGAGTTCCTGACTTGGGGACAAGCCAGTTCTCAAGGACCAGGGGATGTCAGGACACCAATGACAGCCACGGTCCAAAGTACTGCCAAGGCAGCCAAGTCAGGGGACAACGAGGCAGAAGACGCTGCCATGGCAACCAAAGAGAGAGGGGTGCGTGTCATCACACGCCCAGCTAGGCTGATTCAACCCAACCGCAAATACATCGGCAAGGACTGGGTCAACAACAAGACAACATCCACCAGCACAACTACATCGACTACTTAAAGAACAGAGAGGAGAAGAGGAAGGCATCCAAGGGATCACGGACGGCACGATGGCTTGTTTTCCTTTCTTCTTCCTTTCCACTTTAAGCAAGAACTAGCTACCTCATGATTTGTATGAACTGAGACATTTTTCTGTGAGTGGAGGAATAGATCGATCCGACCCCCAACATTATCCTGGCCGTCCCGCTACGCCTTGAGATTTGGGCCCCTCAGTGTTGGCTTTTGAGAATGTAGCTTGGGCAATACACGTACGTACAAAGCTGGGTTGAAGCAAGCAAGCATGCAGGTTAAGTGATTCTGCCTTGCAATAATGCACGCACGTTTAGCCTGCAGAAGTTAGCTAGACTTTCTTCGTTCGATCAACTTTTCCAGCGTCGTCGGCGGAACACAGTGACTCATAAACTTTGACGAACAAAATGCGAAGACACAAAATCGATATATGATGGCTCTAGACTCGTGTCATCGAGCCTATTGTTTACTTCGTATTGCTTTTTCTTGGTTACAAGGAGCATCCCTGGGTGTATTTTATACACGTCCGTAATGGACTATGAAAAGAGACTAGGACTACAAATCCTAATACTACTAGGACTCATACTTGCTCCTTTTCCTAATCCTACGTGTAGTGAGGCAACGTGATTAACTTTTACAAACCCTAAACCCTGCACTTTGACTTTCTTCCTCGTTTCGATGAACTTTTGTTTTTCGGGGGACATTGTAAAAATCTCAGCAAGCTGGTCCTTTGTGTTCACGTGTTGAAGTTTGATCATCCCCCCCTCAATGAACTCCCAGATGTGGTGGAACCGGATATCTATGTGCTTTCTCCTTTCATGATGAACCTAATTTTTGCCTAGGAGCCTTCTCGGCCACACAGCTTGATAAGCCGCCGTGTTCGCCGCTATGTATTCTGCCTCGCATGAAGACAATGCCACTACATTTTGCTTCTGAGAATTCCAACTAATGGGATTCGGACCAAGGTAAAATACCATGCTCGTTGTGCTCTTCCGGTCATCCACATTGCCTGTCATGTCGCTATCAGAGTATCCATGAAGGATCGGTCCTTCATTTCCCTTTCTGTACATGAAGCCAAGATTTATGATGCCTTTCACATAGCGCAAGATTTGCATGACCGCGCTCATGTGTTTGGTTGTTGGATTCTCCATGCAACGACTCACGATCCTGACTGAATAAGCCAAGTCAGGTCGGGTATGCACCTAATATATTAAGCTGCCCAGAACGTTTGATACATTGTGGTGTTCACCAGTGGTTTTGAGATATGCTTGCTCAACTTGTGACGTTGGTCCATTGAAACTTGCGTCTCATAGCAATCTATCATGCTGCACTTGTCAAAAAACTTGACCACATAAGCCGATTGACATAAGGAAATCTCCCTGGAGCTTTGTTTTACTTCGACGCCTAAGTAATAGGTGAGTAATCTCAGATCTCTCACGCTAAACTTCTTCTTCATATGCGCCTTGAAACGTTCAATGTCTTGCATGCTATCTCCAATGATAATCTCAGATCATTGACATGAACCCCAACTAGCAGGTTTGTGCCTTTGAAGTTCTTGGTATAGACTGCATGCTCGAGGGGGACAACTCCTGAACCTAAGCGAGACCAAACTTCGGTCTAACTTTGAGTTCCAAGCTCTTGGCGCTTGCTTCAGCTCGTAAAGTGCCTTCTTGACCTTGTAAACTTTTTCTGCTTTGTCTTTCTTCTCGTAGCCAACGGGTTGTTCCACGTACACTTCTTATGTGATATCAACATTGAGTAAGGCAGATTTAACATCCATATGATGAACCTTCCAATCCTCTTGTGTTGCCAAAGCTAGGAGCACTCTCACCGTCTTGAGTCGAGCAACCGGTGCAAAGACCTCCTCGTAGTCAACTCCTTGACGTTGTACATAGCCCTTTACAATGAGTCTTGCCTTGTACTTCACAATGGCACCCTTCGTGTCCTTGCTTAACTTGTAAACCCACTTCAAACATATGGCCTTTTGGTTCGAAGGTCGGGTTTCCAAAGTCCATGTGCCATTACTCTCAATCACATTCATCTCGTCATCCATGGCGTGCATCCAACTTGAACTTTTGCTCGCCTCTAAAAATTTGGCCGACTTCTCAACTCCGAGCAAACATAGTACCGAGTACTGAAGCGTAACTGGCTTTGTGTACTTGTAGGTTTTCTTGAGGGTCTTGTAGCGACGAGGCCTGAAGGAGTCCGTTGAGGCCTGCGAAGGAGGCGAAACAAACCGTGTCAGCGCCAATGCACTTGAGGAATACGGCTAAGTCCCAGGCGTGGTTGATATCGGGTCGTCGACATCCGCGTAGTCTTCGTGACCATGACCATCATCTTGATTGTCGTCGTCACTAAGCGCCTGGTTGTCGATGTCATTTCGGAGATCTCCTTCTGTGTCGTGCGCATTTTTGTCACTATCACCTTGTGACCCATGCATGTCATCGTCGATATCGGCACCATCACTACTACAGAATGGTCCAAAGACGACACATCAATCAGAGACCCTTCGATAAAACTGTGTGCGATGACCAAATCACAAACGGTACAGTGCAAGCTCCGTCGCTAATGACGTAACCTATGGGCGATGGCGTATCCATCAAATACGATCTAAAAAATAGTTGCGTGTGCGATGTTTGGCAAGCAGTTGGCCTAGATAATCTGTTTGCGATTGGATAATATAACACAAACGCTTATGAAAATACAAGTGTGTGCGATGCATGGCATACAGTTCACCCCGATAAACTGTTTGCGCTGATCAAGCAGAACACAAACGATTTTCCGGATGATCACGTGTGCGATAGATGGCACACAGGTCACTCAGATGAACCGTTTGTGATGAGGTAAAATAACATAAACGATTACATAGATCAAGATGTGTGTGATAGACATCATACAGTTCACTAGGATGAACTGTGTGCGATAAGAAAAAATAACACAAACGGTTTCTCAGATCAAGATGTGTGTGATGTACACAGGCCACTCGGATGTGTTGTGGGCAAACGGTTCCGGATAATGAACTGTCAGGGACTGATGAAATCATCACCGACGGTTTTGGTTGTTTATTCCGTATGCGATGTGAGTTGCTCAATCTGCCGGCAAACATCTATGCTCTGTTTAGAAGAACATGATTGCATAACGAAATTAAGCATCCAATACACACATAACATTGGCGCACACCTTAATAAACTATTACATGCATAATAAGCTTATCCCTCTAAAACTACGAACATTTCTGCATAGAGGGAGTATGAGAATTGAGAAACGATCATCAAATCATCTACTTCTTGTGACGCTTGCCGCCAGCGCTCTACTTGTGGCTCGATTCCTCGTTGTCTTCAGGTGGTAGGCACTTCCTCATGTAAACGATCCGCCTGAACATCTCATAGCATGTGTACGCTTGCTTGGCCACGGTCTGGAGGTGATATTCATCCAGTTTCTTCACCCAGCCCCTGTGCCAGACAGGCTTGTTCTTGTTGCACTCAGCCTTCATGTCAGCGTAGTAGGGTTCGATGATGGCCTCGGCCAGGTCAACATGGGAGTCCATGTCCTTCTTGCGGCCCCAGACCCTGTAGTGGTGGCAGATGTCGACAAGCTTCTGGCAGGCCAAGCCCGAAGTCTTGAGCACCTTTGGATCGTTGGTGGTGTCCACCGTAGCGAACCTGTAGTTGGGGCTGTTGACAAACCTGGTGAAACGCTCGCAAGGC
Source organism: Elymus sibiricus (assembly GCA_039707655.1). Lineage (NCBI taxonomy): Eukaryota > Viridiplantae > Streptophyta > Magnoliopsida > Poales > Poaceae > Elymus > Elymus sibiricus. The sequence goes on along the minus strand of CM077665.1, from coordinate 208,379,575 downwards.
ACTGTGGCCAGGCAGTAGTGGTAGAGGAGGACGTGATGGCCGACGCACAACTGGGTGACGACAACCTTCTGATCATGCCCGGCACGACCGCCGGTGTAAGCGAGGTCGAAGCCGACCACTTTGTACTTGTCATCCGCATCAAGCAGCCGCTCCATGGTGTCGATGGAGTCCTCCACCATGCCCGGGTCACTGGTGTACACCACCGTGAGGTCCGTCTTCCTCATGTGGGTCTCCACATGATGCACGCCGAACTCCATTGGAGCGCCGATGGACATCCTCTCTGTATGCGTCGTCCAAGGTGTGCTTATTTTGTTGTGGGGCGTGATCGAAAGCGTGAAGAGACTATGGTTAATGGCCGTGGCTATAAATGGGGGCCGGACGTCCTGGAAAACCGGCATGTCCCGATGACAGTTTTTGCAGCGCGTGATTCAGTCGTGGAGCACGTAACTGCATGGGGCGACGCGCGTGGCGCAACCGCATGCATATGGAGCCCTGAACGTGATCGTGGGCCGGCCCCAACCGCTGGCAGAGCACGCGCGGAGGGGCGCGAGAGCAGAGCACGCGCAGGGACGTGAGAGCAAAGCACGCGGTGGGAACGCGAGGTCGAACCAGACCACTCTATACTTGTCCTCGTCAAGTAACAGGTCCATGACGCTGGAGTTCTCCATCCAGATCGGATATTTGGTGTGCACTACGAACCGACAGGGTGTGTCAACTACGGCATGCATGGTGAACTGGCGCTCGTCATCGATAGCCACTGGGAGCGCCATGGGAGCCGCGCAGCATACCCTCGGTCGTGGTTCTGCTTCTTAAGGTCCAGATATTAATCGTCAATTGCATTTTGATGTCCAGATATTAATCGGCCATTGCATACTAAGGAAAAGATAGTACTACCAAAATAAGAGTCTCCCTCATAATATGTCATTTGCATGGTTGTATGTGATACCCGGCAAACAGGTCGTTTTGACAAATTGTTTGTGTTGATCAAAAGTAACACAAACGATTCTGCGTAACAAGATGTGTGTGATAGTGATACCCGGCAAACAAGTCGTTTGGACGAACTGTTTGTGTTGATCAAAAGTAACACAAACGATTCTGCGTAACAAGATGTGTGTGATAGTGATACCCGGCAAACAGGTCAGTACTCGGAATTGTGTGGGAAGACCGATAAAAAGACAGACGATTCCTGATAATAAGCTGTGTGTGATGTGGCCTATGGGCAAACACTTGCTCGCACCCAATTGTCTGTGATTGTTGAAATCATCACCGACGTGTTCCTTTTTATAATCGTAAGCGATGTGATCTGCTATGTCTGCATATAGCATCTATGCTCTGTCTACAGAACAACATCATGATTGCATAACCTAAATAAACATCCAATTATATTACTGACTACAGATAACATTTGCACACATCAATTAACAAGTACATGCATACTAAACTAGTAGTGACGATCATCAAATCAATCATCTATACTTCTTGTGACGAGGGGTGCCGATAGGCGCAGGACGGAGGCACTTCCTCATGTCAACGATCCGCCTGCACATCTCATAGCTTACATATGCGTCCTTGGCTGCGTACTTGACGTGATCTTCATCCAGTCTTCGGACCTAGGCGCGGTGCCAAGCAACCTTCTTCTTCTTGCAGACATCTTTCATGCCTCTGTTGTAGGGGTCGATGATGGCCATGGCAAGGTCAACCGGGGAGTCCTTATGCTTCTCCTCGCCGCCCAAGATCTTGTACATGCATTGGATGTCCACAAGATTCCGGCAGGCCAAGCCAGTCGTCTTGAGCACCTTTTCATCATTGGTGGTGTCCACCGTACCGAATATGTACTCGGGGCTGTTGACAAACCTGGCAAATCGATCGCAAGGCCTTGTGGCCAGGCAGTAGTGGTAGACGAGGACGTAACGGCCCACGCAAAGCTGGGCGACGGCAACCTTCTGATCATGCCCGGCACGACCGCCGGTGTACTCGAGGTCGAAGCCGACCACTTTGTACTTGTCATAGACAAGTAACTGCTCCATAGTGTGGATGGAGTTCTCCACCCAGATCGGGTCATTGGTGTACACCACCGTGGGGTTCTTGAACCTTACGTGGGTGTCCACGTAGGCACGAATGGTGAACTGCTGCTCGTCGTCGGCAGCCGCTGGGAGCTCCGCCATTGGAGCCGAGCAGGATATCCTCTCTGTATTTGGAGTGTGGGTGTGCTTCTTGCGTTGTGGGGAAAGGTTGAATGGAGACAAGGTTAAATGAGCAGTGGAGTAAATGGGGGCTGGACGGGCTGTAATTGGCACGTCTTGTCACCGCGTTCCTGACGGAGGATTGCTGTGCAAGCTTGACCAGCGCACGAACAAGCGTTCCCAGCGGTTCGTTTGGTCACGTGGCGACTCGATGTGCCGCCAACGTATCGTTGGTGAGCCCGTTCCCGCGCGCAAACGCGCACAGCCTCCCGCCCAGCTCGGTTGGCCACGCGTCGGCTGGAAGAAGCTCCCATTATTGGGGGCGCTAAATGGCAAACGGTTAGCAAAAATGATGCGTGTGCAATGACTTAAAGCAGCGTACAAGTTCAGCACTAAGCAGCGGTGTGGAATATGCAGTGCGGGTGCGACTGGGAAGGACGGTGCGGGTTTTGTTAAGAGGGGACGATGGTGAGAGCTTTCTCGGCCAGAATAATAATGTGCTTCGGAGGCGACGGTTCAATAGACACAACCATTTGCGACAAGTGTCACTACGGTGTAAATGGGCTGCCGTGGTCCGTGTAAATCCTACTGCCGCAGACGCTCGATGTGCGGGAATGCGTTCTGGACAATCAGGACACACGTGTGTCGCGGCAGAATGTTAGTTAACCATGTTTTGGGGTTTCAAATTTCATCTTTTCATGTGAAACCTGAATTTTTTACCGCATTCAACAAGTTTGCAGGTAAGTCAAGCATTTTTTTACTGTAATATGCATAGTGTAAAAAAACTATCAACACTAAAACGTAGATGTGCGTGCTGTGGGCAAACAGTTGCTAGTAGTAAATTGTGTGGGGACTCTAAGATAAGCATAAATATTCCATCAACCAAACTGTTTGCAACTCAAGACTGCAATTACATTGCTCTACGTATTAGTTCATAATAAAACAGAGTCTCACCGACATCTAGATCAGCACATAATAAACATACTCAAGCAGAGATATAAGACGCACAAACTATAGATAGCTAGGGTAGTGCTGGCATCAGGACATGTATATATAACTCAATCCTAATCGTACCCACCGACAATGTAAACTTTCTCCAGGTACTCCGCGTACGCGGCGTGCGCCACCCTCCGAGAATACTTCTGCTTGAAAGAGCCAACGGCTCGTTCTCTAGCATGCGCCAGAACACTTGCAAACACGGGGTTAAGCCTTTGGGCGCAGAACGGGCATCCGAAGCCCCCATTCCGGGTCCTGTACGACGATTATGCGTTCCCGCATAGAGCTCCCTGAGCTTTTGTTTCTTGTACCTTCTCTGCTCGTACTTATTGCTGCCAACGTCGTCAGATAGCACCTATACATATAATAAAAAATCATGACATTGATGAATAATATGCATAAAATGATATCACAAACAACTTAGTGCAACAAAATTATTAACTAATGACTTTAAATGCATGAACCGATTATTTTCAAACAAACAAGGAACTTTGAAGTAAGTACTACTCCACATTATCACTAAAGTAGTGATCTACATGCTCTTATACAGTGTTTATTTACAAATGGGTACATGTACAATAATCTATGTAGACCGATTATTAGCAAAATGATCATTTGTACAGGTCAACCATTAAATCACTGTAAAACCTTAGACATAATACTAGCATAATCGTATGTACGGTTGTCACTTGTCCAAGTCACTTATCATTTACCTACCAAACAATCAATACGTACACACTAACACGGATCTATCGAATCTTACTCTGATTACATGGATTGAAATAACATGAACCCCGGCCGAATTCCAAAAAAGGCAGAAAACAGAACTAATCAGAGATACCCTATGATATACTCCAAAATAAGGGGGGGGGGTCTAACCTGTTCTCCGTCGTCGTCAGAGCTGTCGCCATCGCCGTCGGCGTCGTCGGAGTCGGTGGAGTGGTCATCAGAGAGGTCGTAGTAGTCTCTGTGCAGCACCGCCTCCTGCTGGGGAGGCACGACGGGTCTTACGACGTCATTGTCGTGCTTCTATCCGTGCGAGACCTCATCGGCCAGGAGGGCAACCTCGCCGCCCAGCATCAAGAGATGCTTAGTTGCTTCGCCGGTCCCGGCTTCGACCCCCGCGTCACCACTCCCTCCGATGGTGAGGTTGGTCGCCATCTGATACACTTTCGAGAGCGTTTACGACTGGGAACTGCGGCGAGGATGCAGGCGCGGTGTGTGGAGAGAGGGGAGTGCGGCTGCCTTCTATAACCAGCGGCACATGCGCGATTAATATAGAGTGGTTGGGAGCTAGGCGGGAGGCGGGTAAACGACTTGCCTCCCGGTGAGCCTGCGCAGCGGTCTTCTCGCATGCCTCACCCCTGCTCGCACGTCTCCCGTCTAGCCCGCGCAGAGGACTGCTCGCACGTCTCCCGGTTAGCCTGGGCAGAGGACTACTCGCACGCATCCTGTCAATTCACACACCAGCTCGCACGTCTCCCGGTGAGCCAGAGCGGTCTGCTCGCACGCGTCCCGTCAATTTACACACCTGCTCGCACGCCTCACGGTCAGCCTGAGCCGCGGACTGCTCGCATCATGCGTCCCGTCGACTCACGTCCGCTCGGACGGCACACGCGGCTTGTGGTGGTACGTAATATTTTGTTGGGACCAACGCACACGGTTGAATACTGTAATCGTTCTTGATGGTAACGTGACAAGTGTGTGTACCAAGCACCAAGCTTTAATAAGCTCCCATTTGTAAGAAAAGTGTATCGAAAAATTGTCTCTAATTAGGCCAGAAATTAGCACACTATATATATAGAGAGAGACATATATATATATATATATTAATATATCATGAAACGGAATCCCAAGTTTCATGATTTTCAATTGATTTTTGGATTCACTTCAATTTAAAATGATTTTTCGATGTTTGATGCCGAGCTGTCTAAAACCCAAAATTTTCAATGTTTTCCATGACGCCAAGATGTTTGAGGTTCCTTACCATTTATTGCATGGCGACTAAACACATGAACCCAAGGGGACATATGATTTCCCCCAATGAATTCCTGGAAACTCAATTTTTGCGTATTTTTCGAATGATATATGGACATTTTATAATTATAACACGGACTGATGTGTCACGTGTTTTCTGCATAAAAATAGTTTGACGCGCCTCGAAGTGGTGTTTCCGGTGATGGCCGCGCGGGGGGTGGGGGGACTCTTTTCGTTTCAGTTAGTTTGCACTAGCCTCTATGTGTGGGATTGTCCGTTTTGTGAGGCAGTTGCCACCCCGAATTTTCAAAATTGTGCATTGAAATGTTTAAAATAAGGCACGTCATGCATGTGTTTAGGACACATGCACACGATGGTTGTGGTCCCTCGGACAATAATCCTTCGTGCGTTATTAGTGATCCGCACATTCATTGGTCCATGTGGTCTATCACTTTTGAGCCGCATCGGTAGGGTTTTGACCAAGGTGGGTTAAGTTAATCTGCTCTGTGTTGCTGTAGATCATGGTCAGATTCCACACCAAAGATTGACGTGACGTACTCATGAGTGCCTCCTACCGCTCAAAGTTGAGGGGGTGCGTGGGAGGAGACATACATATTTCACGCAATTTTCTTTAGCCTGGGGAATTTCCAATTTGTGAAGCACGCAGTGTATCAAAGTCGTGCACTTGGCATTTTGAATCAAAAAAACATACCCATGCATATGCTTGTGTCACATATAATCTATGGTGGTCCTAAGTGTGGTTCCCTCACATGGTAATCGGTGACGCGTCACTCTATGGGGGCCATGTGTGGCACCTATATATTATATATTGTTTTGACCAATGTGGATCCTTTTTGGTATGCGTGCGTGTGGCCCTGTTTTGGATACTCTAACTTTAGCTAGAGGTTGGAGTTAGTTTCTAGCTCATGACTAACCCTAAACTAACTCTAGCCAAAGAGGTGTTTGGATGACAGGGTTAGATTGACAATAGATGCACTTGATGGAGAGAAGTGATTTTTCAGTGGAGCCCACGAGAACTAGCTCCAATTAGCACTTCTTGGCTGGTGGGATAGAGAGGGCCCCATGAGAACTAGCTCCAATTAGCACCTCTTGGGTGGGATAGTTTTTTTGTGTGGGTTAGATGCAAATAGCTACAATCTAACCCTCATGTTTGAATACTTTAGGGCTATTTGAGCCCCAACTAGCTCAAACTAACTCTAACCCATGGATCCAAACATGGCCTATATATATATATGTGCGTTGTGATCGATCCTCTTCATAAGTCGACTTACAGTTTCTAAGGCAAGTGACATTAAAGTTCCATTGGTTACTAACTAAACAAACACTTAACTACATATATACATATATGTGTAGGCCTCATGCAATGGGCGTTTGTTTTGTCAAACACTCTCTCACGTGGTCATCGGCATCATCACACACCGACACAACCATGTCCATGTGGGTCGTCACTTTGACAGATGTCTGTAGAGATGTTTATTTGACCAAGGTGGATTCTTCTTGTTGGTATGTGTGTATATATTATACGTAGTTGATATATGCATCGACATTTCAATTCTAACAAAAAATCAAACACATCGTACACATTGAATCCCTCCTATCAGATCGAACTGTGGGCATGCTTGGGGCTATATATGAATGGGTCGTTAACCTCAGTACGTGGCCATTCTGGTTCGAGACACACACATGTGGCGGCGAAAGTTGTGCGTTAGTATTTGAAAACATCGCACAACGCTTTCATGTATACATATGTGCCTGGGGCCATGCATGTGCGTTGGTGTTGTCTACAGACACTCCCTCGCGTGGTTATATATGGACGACATGCCAAATTTGTGGACCCATGTGGTCTATCACTTAAACCGGCCCATATATACTACAGGTTAATTTGACCAATGTAGATATAGTCCTCTCAATATTTGTTATGATACAGTTCATGATGAGATACGAGACAGAAGTTTGAGCGCATACATGTATATATAGGTCGTGGTATTTGTTCGAAGCATGTGTACGCGTGGGGCGGGGCGGGGGCGGGGGAGGGCCATCACAATAGTACAATGCATACGTATACACGAAACCTATTTATGAGGTCAGGTACTACATACCGTCCAACTTTTGAGCCACATCAAAAGGTTTTGCACGCACGAAATATCACACCACCTTAAGTAATTAGTTGAGCCACACACATGTAGTTGCAGTCTCACCCATCTTGTGAAGTTTCTGAGACGCGCCCATCAGTGGGCCCAAGCAATCTACCCTCAGAACTAAAACACGGGGGAGGGGGTGATCATGATGGATTTCTATTGGTTTTGTGTACGGTAGGGTGAATTTGCAGTTGTATTATAAGTTTGTAAGTTCATATATATACTGAGCTACCATCCCCTCGCTGACTCGAAGGTGTGTGTGTGTGGGGGGGGGGGGGGACAGGGGTGCATAAGCCAACATTGTCGTGTGCTCTGCATGACATTGTGTGTCACATGAATGTTGTTCATTCCTTATTTGAACACCGCAACAACCTTTCCATACATACATTTGGTCCTCAAGCAGGTCTGCTTGTGCAATGACCCTAGATTTATCGTGTTTAATTTGCAATGTTGTTATATAAATGGCAGGGTAGTCTTTTTTTGAAACTTAAATAGAAGACGAGTCGAAGGAGACAACTGTGTGCGATTGTGTACGCAGTAGAGTAGTAGACACGGTTCCAGCATCCTAACTGTGTGCCATGCTTGATTCTCAAAAAAAAAAACCGTGTGCCACCTTGCACCAACCCACATAGAGAAATCTTAAAAATAGTTACCCGCCTTGATCAATTTATAAATTGATGGTTCTGCGGGTTTATCTCTTTGAATTGCACACAGGTATTATGTTTGGGCCGTGTGCGATGTTTGTTCTCCCGGCGCCACTTCAAACCCTTCATAAAAAAATTCAGTTTGTCCCGGCTTTTCATTTCCTCCAAGTAAAATTTAAAGTAGCCGTGGCATTTCCTCAAACACCACCTAGGCCCCTCCCACCCCAACCCCACACAACTCCCTCACTCGAACCCTAGCTACCTCGCCGTCGCCGCTGTCGCCGCCGACCCCGCTCCGCGTTCCACAGTCAACCTCTCCTGCTCTCCTCGTCCAGGTTATGAACCCATCTCCGTACCCTCGCCACCCTGAATTTCTTAGATGGCGCCTGCTAAACACCCCCTTCCTCATAGATCCGCACTGATCCCCACGGCACACCGTCGCAGCCTTATCCCAGCTACACTTGCAGGGGAGATTGAGGAGCGAATGGCCAAAAGGAGGTATATCACGGCCTTTCTGATGGACGATGCCGAGGTGGCCACCGAGGCTGACGGGGAAGCTGACTCCCATGACGAGGTGCCCGCCGGGATCGTCGGGGAAGCTGACTACGATGACGAGGTGGCCGCCTAGGCCGCAGAGACCGCCGGGGAAGCTGACTACGATGACGAGGTGGCTGCCCAGGCCGCCGAGGCCGCCGGGGAAGCTGTCTACGATGACGAGGTGGCCGCCGAGGCCTCCTGGGAAGCTGACTACAATGACGAGGTGGCCTCCGAGGCCGCCTGGAAATGTAAAGAGTACCAGGCTGTAAGCCAGCGGGTTCCCGTATGGATGCATATCGATGCAGCCGGCTACGACGTCGAGCTCGTCGACAGTGACGGCTTGTCGCGGGCTATCTTACAGGTTAAGTGGCCCTACCAAGACCCCTCGGGTTCGACCCCCGTCGACCTCATGCAAGGCCCAGCCGCTGATCTACTCCGCTTCTCTCTCAAGAATTTGCCTTCCTTCATCTCCATGGAGCCTCTTTTGTTATTTTTGAAGGACACATTCTATGGCGGTGGCTCGGCATCGTCAGCTGCCAAGTCAGACCTCATCGACGATGCCGACGCCGACAATGACACCCTATCCGTCTCTTCTAAGGGGAAAGAGCCCATCCGTGACATCAGGGAGGGTACCCTGCATCCCTGCTCTTCCAAGGGGAAGGAGCCCATCTATGACAACAGGGAGCACACCCATAATCCGTGCTCTTCTAATGGGAATGAGCCCATCTGTGACAGGTGAGGAAACCCATCTCATGTTAAATTACTTCACTCATGCTAAATGTATGGACTCTGCAGTTGAATTTCATCAATATTTGTCTCAAGAGCCATATATGGTTCATGTTAAACCTGGTGCAGTTAACACGTTCACTGTTTATTTCAGTTCTTTCGCATGTGATGTTCAGTTATACAATTTCATGTTTAAGCACCGGCTACGTTCTATGCAATTTCGAAAGTACAGTTCGAATGACCATTTTTGGTTGCTATCAAGCCTATTGTAATGAGCATATGCCTTGTTTAACTATTTTTCCTAGATCGGTTGTTTGTACTGGGCATATGTCCTGGTTCAATTGCTATATAGCATGCCTTGTTTATTTCAGTTATTCACGTTGTGAAGTTCTATATCTGCAAGTATGCACTTTCCAGTTCAATTTCATCATACCAGTTTCAACGACCATATGTAGTTCCTGTTAAGCCAGGTGTAGTTAACACGCCCACTGTTTATTTCTGTTTTTTCACAATGTGATGTTCAGTTATACAATTTGATGTGTAAACACGAGCTACATTCTATGCAATTTCAACAGTACAACTATGAATGACTATATTTGGTTGCTGTTAAGCTTGTTGTAGTGAGCACAAGCCTTTCCATTTTTATGTAACTATAACTAGTGTGCTTAAACGTGCACAATACCAGTTAGAATGACTATATTTTGTTGTTGTTAAATGCTAAGCCTATTGCAATTAACACGCAGCTCCACTTATTATTAGCTTAGCTAGCGTGCTTAAACCTGCACACTGAAGCTATTATTTTGTGATCATGTTGTTTACCATGCATATATTTGGTTGATGTTTAGCCTGTCAGTACTTAACATGCCTTTTGGTGTACTTACCTAGGACAATATCGGGAACAACTGTTGTTTTTCATCGAGGTAAGTTTCATCACATGGCTTATATATATACTCCATCCGCCCCAAAGTATAAGATGTTAATACATCAAATATGTGAGTATTTTGGATGTAATAAGATCTTATATACTGGGACATGGAATACTGTACTACGTCATTTTGCAATTTCTGTTTACCTTCTAATACTAACTTGTTGCTTGTAGGTACATATGTCACTGGTAAAGATCCGCGTGTCGACCCTTTTTGCGTATGGGGCAATGAGATATTCATGAACCAGCATCAAGTGAGGAAACTTATAAAGGTTGTTAATAAAATGGGACAAAATATGGCAATTAAACTATTTCTTTACACCTTATCCAAGACAAAAGTGAACTCCAGGATGGTAACTACGAACTCTATACCCTTCTTTTTACTGTCCATAATGAGTTGTTAGCTTACAAATTTACAATGTCTGAATCTATTTTGTTTAGTGGTTCTCAAAGCAGTTTACTCAAGATTACCTCTCAAACTACATGATTGGTGGACGTGCAAGCGTTAAAGTATATCTACCAGGCCACGATGACTACCTAGATGTCCTCATCAACACAGAGAAGGATGGGCGGTCCGCCATCACAAGAGGCTGGCCTAGAGTCGTCCGTGCATTCTGCATGGAGGAGGACACAATATGGGCATTCCGCTTCACCTTGTACAACTGCCAGAGTGTATTTCGCCTCTTCCTTTACCGTATTTAATAAAAGTATGCAACCGTGGTTCATCATTATTTATCTGGTCCTAATGTAATTATTATTTCTTGATGTAATTCTTGAACATATGTACCTGTGAATGGAATAATGCATTTGTTGTTGAACCTATGTCTATATAAGATGGATATGAAAAATGCAATAGCCTACTATCAAATTCAAATCCTGTAGAATTTTAAATTGTGGCGATTAAAATAGCCGAAAAATAAGCTCTGCAGGTCATTACACCGCACACGGTTTGTAAAGCAGAACGTGTGTGATATACCTCATGATTCGACACGTTTCAGAGAGAGAAACCATGTGCCACAATGCACACAATTGCCGTCTGTAAACCGTGTGTGATGTTAGACAATATCAGAAACGGTTAAGAAGACCTAAATGTTTTGTGACAGTCTCCTTATCATACACGATTTATAATGTTTAACTGTTTGTTATGTCGTATGCATCCGACACGAGTATGATAGTTGGAGCATTTGCGAATCTTCGTATATCGCAAACGACGCTGTAGGACAAAATGTGTGTGATTGTCTCCTTATCATACATGCTTTACTATTATGAACTATTTGCGATTCGGCACACATCGTAAACGCTGTGCTACAGAATTCCACGTGCGATGTTAGAGTGATCTCACACGAGTTGCAAGGATGGGTCGTATGGGAAGGGCGCCATATCTCAAACGGTTGATAGGTGACTCTCGTTTGTGATAGATACGGAAATCCCATACGCTTTGTTTTGCTAAACGTTTGCGTTCGTTGGCCGCCATCGCCGACGATTTTGCCGTGTCGTGTGGGATGGACCCCCCCTATCGCCCACACAGGCAAGGAGACGGTTTACAACTACGTTGCGGAAAGGGGTTAAAAACCGTTTGTATAGCACGTCACTGCACCAGTGCATGGTGATCACTACCATTGTGGTCACCTTGTTTGGGCGTCTTGCCAACCACCTGGACCGTATTTGATGAAGACCATCATCATCAGTTGGAAATTCAACCATGAATATGTTACCGTTTGGAGCATCGTCGGCTGCCGCGTTCCAATTCCACGCTTGGTTTTCTTCAAACACAACGTCGCGTGAAATTCATAGACGCTTGGTTTGTGGATCGTATAAGTGGTATGCCTTGGTTCCAGAACTCCTCACGTATTTGATGAACACCATCTTGGTGCTACGACCGGCAAGCTTGAGAGATGCGGCTCCGCCATATTCACATGCGCCATGCACCCAAACGTCCATAGATGAGACACATTTGGCTTACGTCCGTAAATTGCTTCATACGGAGTCTTGCAGATCACCACCTTTGTTGGAGCTCGGTTGAGAATATATACTGTCATCGAGACAACTTCTCCTCAAAATGTCCCCGACGAGTTCTTGCTCTTGAGTAAACTCCTCGCCATGTCAACGGCGGTTCGATTACCCCTTTCAACAACCCCATTCAACTACGACGTATCAGGTGCAGTGAGGAACCTTTTTATGCCAATCTTCTCATGGTAGTCGTTTAACTCGTTCGACGCAAACTCTCCGCCGTGAACTGTCCATAGAGCGTGAACCTTTAGTTTGTGTTCCATCTATGTTGCTGCCTTCAGCTTCTTGAACGCTTCAAGAGCCACATCTTTAGATCGTAGGAGAACAACCAACATGTATCTCGAGTAGTGATCTACCAAAAGGAATGTTATGTTATGCTCCAAATTCAAGTATAAAGAGAAAGGCTAACTTCTGACGAGCAAGCGAACCGAGGCCCGTCGCCGGTAGTCTTGGACCGGTATAGATCAATATTGACCTATGTCACCTATGTTATATATACCTCTTGTAAGCTGCTTCACGGGATAAGTGTATCAGTTGTAAATCCCCGGAGTTTGTAACCTTTCCTGATATAGTGAAGTTCGGCTAGCTGGCGCCCGTGTTTTTCCCCTTTGTGTTGGAGGGGTTTTCCACACTAAAATCTCGTGTCTCCCGTGTTGATTTCATTCTTCGCCGATTGATTTGTGTGCCATATCTCTAACAAGGAAGAAGCACTTCTTTCCTGCGTGAGTTGCCGGGGTGATAGGGCCACAAAGATCAGCATGGAGCAGCTTGAGTGCATCTTTTGCATGATAGGTAGCCTGAGCAGGGAATGATTTGCGGTGTTGTTTTCCAATCAAGCACCCATCGCATACTTGATCAACATGGTCGATAAATGGCATCCCGTGGCGATCTCCATCTTTGACATCTTCTTCAAGGTATAGAAGTTAACGTGTACAAATCTAGCATGCCATAACCATGAATTATCATCACTCTTGGTGAGCCATCACTCCGGTTGAGATTGATCAAAATTGAGGATATAGGGCCTATTCTGTGTGCAATTTACACGAGCTAGCACATTTCAGAGGTTGTCGAAGATCGTCATCACTCCGTTCTCAATATCCACCTTGCATTCATTCTGGTCAAGCTTCCCGAGAGAGATGATTTTGCTGCGAAGCCGTGGGATCTAGTACACTCTGGTGAGTATGCGATGTTTGCTTGTGAGACCCTCGAAGACGACATATCCTTGCTCGAAAATATCCATAGATGAACCATCACCTAACTAGACCGAGCCTTCAACATCATATTCCATCTCAAGGAATTTCTCCTTGTACCCTGTCATGTGGTTATTGACACCCGTGTCTAGATACCATGGCATGTTCTGATCCCCAGATAGCTTCGGTGTCCCTTTTCTCATGAAGTGGCACCTTTCGGTTTGGTTTTAGAACCACCATTTCAACGAGATCACAAACCTCAACCATCAGAAGACCTGGACGTTCGCCTTCCTGCCTCGCCGAATTTGCCTTGATCTCCCGCTTGTTGGCTCCGGACAATTCTTAGCAAAGTGACCCATCTCGTTGCAGTTATAGCACTTGACCTCAGACATATCCAAGTTCAGTGGCTTCCGCTCTTTAGATTGCCCCCCCTTACCACGAGCTTGTGGCTTGCCTTTTCCTTTGCCTTTTTCAGTTTGTCCGCGGTGCTTCGCGTTGCTTCAGCCTTCGCAACCATTACGCCTTCCTTTGCTACTTGGGGACTCCCAATTTTCGTGCGACTACATGAGTTGTTCACTACCTCCTCCTTTGCCTTTCGGATATCCATGAGCATTCTCTTACCATGTCCACGGGCGTCTGATCGCCTCCATTATGCATGCCTTCAATGTATTAAAGCTCCTTGAGCGTGCCGATGATGTACGTGAATTTATCAGTCACTAAACTGAAAAATTTCTACACAATCTCGACCTGCTTGAGCTTTGCACCAAGCGCGCGGATCTCTCCCATCAAAGTAATAAAATGCATGGCGTAGTCGTTCATTGATTCAGTTTCCTCCATCTACAACTTGTGAAATTGGTGCTTTAGCACTTGTGCCCGAGCCTTCATGACACGATCTTATTCGATCTTCATCTCCTTGAGTGTGTTCCACACCTCTCTTGTCGTCTCGAACTCCGCCAATGTCATTAGTACCGAATCCGGCATGGACTGGGCTATGGCGGCCATGGCACCTACGTCGCACTCCTCGTCGACTTCGTTGTCCGTGATTGTCCGTCACACTCGAAGGGTTCGAAGAATGATCTTAATCTTCACCACCCACATGCCGTAGTTGGCGTCAGTGGGGTTCGGGTACTGGATGGGGATGTTGCCACTGGTACCGTTACGTGCTATACAAATGGTTTTTAATCCCTTTCCGCGACGTAGTTCCGAACCGTCGCCTTGCATGTGTGGGCGATAGGGGGGTCTTCCCACACGACACCGAAACATTGTCTGTGATGGTGCGAGAGCCTGCTGACGATTCGCCTAACGTAAACGTTGGTGAACTCGTAGCTTATCCCACACGCCACACTTTGACGTTACATTTCTGATCAAGCACACATCTGAGGTGATGGCACATATATATTCATGTGCGATAGTTATTCCGATCGCACACGCGAAACGTATGTCAACCGTCTTCTTATCGTCCTACATTACACACGCATGCAGGTTTGGAACCGTTTGTGCTATTGACGGCAAGCGCACACGGTTACGACATGCAAACGCGTGTCTGACAGTGTGCGCATCCCACACGCGCAAAATATGCGACCGTGTGTTGTAAAGCTGATAATCACACACACTATTCTTCAAACAATCGTGTGTGACATATGATACCATCGCACACGGTTTAATCGTTCTAATTGTGTGCGCTGTAATTTATTATCTAATAGCTTATTTTCGGTAATTTATTATTAGAATTGGAAATTTCAAATTTTTAATTATGAAATGTGGATTTCACATCCATCCATACATACCCTAACTACAATGGTTCAACAGCCAATGCATAAATCAAAAGCTCAGTACATGTTCCATGGTTACATAGTTTGGTAGAAGATTAAATATGATGAACCACAATATATAGTTCTAGAGGCGGTAAAGGTGAAGAGAGAATTGTAAATGCTTTTGGCTGTCGATGGTGTTGAAGAAGCGGAATACCCATAATGTGCCCTCCTCCATGCCAAAGGTGTGCACAACTTTTGTCCAACCCCTTGTGATGATCGCCCGTCCATCCTTCACCGGCTTCAGGAAGACTTCTAGACCATTATCATGGTAGCATGAATTATATACTATAACCTTTGTTGCCTCCACATCGGTCAGGTAGTTTGCTAGGTAATCTTGAGTAAATTCCATCAGAAACCACTGAAAAGAGGCAACTTTCAGGTATTCATGTCTAATAGAGTAGCTTGTTCTGGGCTGGAAAAGAAGGCAACAGATTACTTACCATCCTAAAGTTCACTGATGTCTTGGATAAAGTATAAATAAAGAGTTTAATTCCAATCATATGTCTCTTCTGCCTAACATTTTTTCTTAGTTTCCTCAGTTGATGGTTGTTCATGTTTATCTCATTGCCCCATATGCAAAGGGGGTCGAAGCGTGATTCAGTACCGCTGACATATGTACCTACAAGCAACAAATAAATGTTAGAACCTAAGCTGCAATTGCACAAATGATGTAAAATTTTATAAGAAAATGGTATGTGACTAACCTCGATGGTAAGCAACAGCATCGCGCACTGTAGCCCTACATAAGCACATAGAAAGGCGTGTTAAATACAACAGGGTTAACATCCACCAAAAATAGCAAATGTTAATTAAACGATAGTATCTCTGATGATATTTTCATTGCGAGGAGTAGCACGGTAACAAAGGGACAAGTATTGGTGAAATTAAACTGGATGTGTTAACTTCAGAGTACAGACAACCTAACATAGTCATTAAAAGTTGTACCAGTGAAACAGAAATTGACACAGTTAAACAGAAGAGCCAGTTCATACTTGGTAAATCCCGAGGGGTAGTTGCTGGGGTACTTCAACTCGGCCAGAGCCCGCACAAAGTCGGTGGCTAGGTGTTCCTGCTGGTCGCAGCGTGGATCAGTACCACTAACATATATATGTACGCAACAAGTAAATGTTAGAAGCTAAACTGCAATTGAACAAATGATGTAAAATACTATAAGATATTGGGATGTGACTAACCTCGATGGTAAACAACATCATCGTGCATTTTGACACCGCGTAAGTACATGGGAAGGCATGTCAATTACAACAGGGTTAACATCCACCAAAAATATCTAATGGCAATTGAAGGACATCATCTCCAGTGATATCTTCTTTGCGAAGAGTAGCACTGTACCGAATGGATAGCGTAATAAATGGATATAACTGTTCACTATAGCAGGCTTAACAGCAACCTAGCATATGCATTGTAAGTTTGTAACTGGTATTGGAGAAATTGAACTGGACAGTTCATACTTGAACAACACAGTGCACATAATTGAAATGAACAACATACGTGTTAACTACAGAGTACAGACAACCTAACATGGCAATTTAAACGTGTACCATTCAAACTGAAATTGACACGGTTAAACATTGCTATACTGGTATTCGTAAAAATGAACTGGACAGTTCATACTTGGTAAGTCCCGAGGGGTAGTTGCTTGGGCATTTCATCTCGGCCAGAGCCCGCAACAAGTTGGCGGCGTCGGCGGCAAGGTGTTCCTCCGGGTCGACACACATAGCGTTCACCGCGCCATCGGCCGCCATGATTAGCTCCTCGGCCTCCACGTGATATGTGGTTGGGCTTACGAAAGGATGCTTGACGATAGGGGGTGGGGATGCGGAGGCATGAGGGTGGTTCGCAGGCTCCATCTGAGCAATCGGGCCGGGGCGGTGATGGAGATCGGAGGTTACCTCACTAGATCGATGAGCGAGACTGGGGCGAAACGTAGATTTGGTTGCAGCGGCGGTTTGGGCTACAGTTAGAGGGGTGGCGGTGGGGATAGGGGGGAAATGTGATGGGTGGGTATGGGATGGGAGGAATAACTTCTGAAATTGCGCGCCTATTGAAATTTTAACGGCAAAACTCGAACCTTACGGGGGGGGGGGGGAGGGGGACACGCAACACAAACGAAGCACATCAAATACCCGTGTGCGAGAAAAGAGAAAATTGGTGATCCCACGTCGGAAAAAATTCAAGTATTCTCTCTCTTGCGCCATCGGACGTTTTGCAAACGGTTGGTTGTAAGAAAACGTTTGCCTTTAAAGCTGTATTATAAGCACAAAAAGCCTGGAAAATACACAAAAAGGACTAAATACGGTAAACCAGCCTGAAAAAATGTCAAATTTTGGACAGGGTGCATTCTAGTGGGTGTGATGATCGTAGAAAATAAATCAAGTTGGAAGGACCAAGGGAATATGGGTTCCCTTTCAAAACATGGTGACTTCGCTCCCCGAACCATGAAACTCCATAGGTGATGGTCCGGTATATGAAGAGTTTGTATCACGACATTACCATACCTCCTCAAATATTTACTGCATCATATTGAGGTCATGCCTAGGCACCACACGAGGTAACATGTTTTTCAGGCATGTTTTCCATTTTTCAAGAGTTATAAAACAAATAAACGACACATCTGTGGTTGCCTCTTCCCACGCATATCCTTTAAAATGCTATTAATTTCCTGTAAAATACATGAAAGGTTATTCAATGGCACAATTATGAATTTTCGAGTCCTTTTTGAACACCTTCTCGTGTACAGAACGTTCGAACTTTGAATTATAAGCACAAAAGGCCTAGAAAGTACACAAAAGGACTAAATACGGTAACCAGCCTGAAAAAATGTCAAAATTTGGACAGGGTGCATTCTAGTGGGTGTGACAATCATAGAAAATAACTCAAGTTGAAAGGACCAAGGGAATATGGGTTCTCCTTCAAAACATAGCGGTTTTGCTCCCCGAACCATGAAACTCCATAGGTGATGGTCCGGTATATGAAGAGTGTGTATCACGACATTATCCGTACCTCCTCAAATATTTACCGCATCATATTGAGGTCATGCCTAGGTACCACACGAGGTAACATGTTTTTCACGCATGTTTTCCATTTTTCTAGTGCTACAAAACAAATAAAGGACACATCTGTGTTTGCCTCTTCCCACACGTATCCTTTAAAATTCTATTGATTTCCTGTAAAATGCATGAAAAGTTATTGAACGACACAATTACAAATTTTCGAGTACTTTTTGAACACCTTTTCATGTACAGAATGTTTGAACTTTAAAGTATATGCACAAAAGGCCTAGAAAGTACACAAAAAGGACTAAATACGGTAAACCAGCCTGAAAAAATGTCAAATTTCGTACCTGGTGCATTCTAGTGGGTATGACGATCGTAGAAAATAATTCAAGTTGAAAGGACCAAGGGAAAATGGGTTCCCCTTCAAAACATGGCGATTTCCCTCCCCAAACCATGAAACTCCATAGGTGATAGTCCGGTATATGAAGAGTGTGTATCACGACATTATCCATACCTCCTCAAATATTTACGGCATCATATTGAGGTCATGCCTAGGCACCACACGAGGTAACATGTTTTTCAGGCATGTTTTCCATTTTTATAGAGTTACAAAAGAAATAAACGACACATCTGTGGTTGCCTCTTCCCACGCATATCCTTTAAAATGCTATTAATTTCCTGTAAAATACATGAAAGGTTATTCAACGGCACAATTATGAATTTTCGAGTTCTTTTTGAACACCTTCTCGTGTACAGAACGTTCGAACTTTGAATTATAAGCACAAAAGGCCTAGAAAGTACACAAAAGGACTAAATACGGTAACCAGCCTGAAAAAATGTCAAAATTTGGACAGGGTGCATTCTAGTGGGTGTGACAATCATAGAAAATAACTCAAGTTGAAAGGACCAAGGGAATATGGGTTCTCCTTCAAAACATAGCGGTTTTGCTCCCCGAACCATGAAACTCCATAGGTGATGGTCCGGTATATGAAGAGTGTGTATCACGACATTATCCGTACCTCCTCAAATATTTACCGCATCATATTGAGGTCATGCCTAGGTACCACATGAGGTAACATGTTTTTCACGCATGTTTTCCATTTTTCTAGTGCTACAAAACAAATAAAGGACACATCTGTGTTTGCCTCTTCCCACACGTATCCTTTAAAATTCTATTGATTTCCTGTAAAATGCATGAAAAGTTATTGAACGACACAATTACAAATTTTCGAGTACTTTTTGAACACCTTTTCATGTACAGAATGTTTGAACTTTAAAGTATATGCACAAAAGGCCTAGAAAGTACACAAAAAGGACTAAATACGGTAAACCAGCCTGAAAAAATGTCAAATTTCGTACCTGGTGCATTCTAGTGGGTATGACGATCGTAGAAAATAATTCAAGTTGAAAGGACCAAGGGAAAATGGGTTCCCCTTCAAAACATGGCGATTTCCCTCCCCAAACCATGAAACTCCATAGGTGATAGTCCGGTATATGAAGAGTGTGTATCACGACATTATCCATACCTCCTCAAATATTTACGGCATCATATTGAGGTCATGCCTAGGCACCACACGAGGTAACATGTTTTTCAGGCATGTTTTCCATTTTTATAGAGTTACAAAAGAAATAAACGACACATCTGTGGTTGCCTCTTCCCACGCATATCCTTTAAAATGCTATTAATTTCCTGTAAAATACATGAAAGGTTATTCAACGGCACAATTATGAATTTTCGAGTTCTTTTTGAACACCTTCTCGTGTACAGAACGTTCGAACTTTGAATTATAAGCACAAAAGGCCTAGAAAGTACACAAAAGGACTAAATACGGTAACCAGCCTGAAAAAATGTCAAAATTTGGACAGGGTGCATTCTAGTGGGTGTGACAATCATAGAAAATAACTCAAGTTGAAAGGACCAAGGGAATATGGGTTCTCCTTCAAAACATAGCGGTTTTGCTCCCCGAACCATGAAACTCCATAGGTGATGGTCCGGTATATGAAGAGTGTGTATCACGACATTATCCGTACCTCCTCAAAAATTTACCGCATCATATTGAGGTCATGCCTAGGTACCACACGAGGTAACATGTTTTTCACGCATGTTTTCCATTTTTCTAGTGTTACAAAACAAATAAAGGACACATCTATGTTTGCCTCTTCCCACACGTATCCTTTAAAATTCTATTGATTTCCTGTAAAATGCATGAAAAGTTATTGAATGACACAATTACAAATTTTCGAGTACTTTTTGAACACCTTTTCATGTACAGAATGTTTGAACTTTAAATTATATGCACAAAAGGCCTAGAAAGTACACAAAAAGGACTAAATACGGGAAACCAACCTGAAAAAATGTCAAATTTCGGACCTGGTGCATTCTAGTGGGTATGACGATCGTAGAAAATAATTCAAGTTGAAAGGACCAAGGGAATATGGGTTCCCCTTCAAAACATGGCGATTTCTCTCCCCGAACCATGAAACTCCATAGGTGATAGTCCGGTATATGAAGAGT
The DNA here is from genome assembly GCA_039707655.1 of Elymus sibiricus. NCBI lineage: Eukaryota > Viridiplantae > Streptophyta > Magnoliopsida > Poales > Poaceae > Elymus > Elymus sibiricus. The sequence goes on along the minus strand of CM077665.1, from coordinate 208,358,885 downwards.
GTGTATCACGACATTATCCATACCTCCTCAAATATTTACGGCATCATATTGAGGTCATGCCTAGGCACCACACGAGGTAACATGTTTATCAGGCATCTTTTCCATTTTTATAGAGTTACAAAAGAAATAAACGACACATCTGTGGTTGCCTCTTCCCATACATATCCTTTAAAATTCTATTAATTTCCTGTAAAATACATGAAAAGTTATTCAATGACACAGTTATGAATTTTTGAGTCCTTTTCGAACATCTTTTCACGTTCCGAACGTTCGAACTTTGAATTATAAGCACAAAAGGCCTAGAAAGTACACAAAAAGGACTAAATACGGTAAACCAGCCTAAAAAATGTCAAATTTTGGATAGGGTGCATTCTAGTGGGTGTGACGATCGTAGAAAATAATTCAAGTTGAAAGGACCAAGGGAATATGGGTTCCCCTTCAAAACATGGCGATTTCTCTCCCTGAACCATGAAACTCCATAGGTGATAGTCCGGTATATGAAGAGTGTGTATCACGACATTATCCATACCTCCTCAAATATTTACGGCATCATATTGAGGTCATGCCTAGGCACCACACGAGGTAACATGTTTATCAGGCATGTTTTCCATTTTTATAGAGTTACAAAAGAAATAAACGACACATCTGTGGTTGCCTCTTCCCATACATATCCTTTAAAATTCTATTAATTTCCTGTAAAATACATGAAAAGTTATTCAATGACACAGTTATGAATTTTTGAGTCCTTTTCGAACATCTTTTCACGTTCAGAACGTTCGAACTTTGAATTATAAGCACAAAAGGCCTAGAAAGTACACAAAAAGGACTAAATACGGTAAACCAGCCTGAAAAATGTCAAATTTTGGATAGGGTGCATTCTAGTGGGTGTGACGATCGTAGAAAATAATTCAAGTTGAAAGGACCAAGGGAATATGGGTTCCCCTTCAAAACATGGCGATTTCGCTCCCCGAACCATGAAACTCCATAGGTGATGGTCCGGTATATGAAGAGTGTGTATCACGACATTATCCATACCTCCTCGAATATTTACCTCATCATATTGAGGTCATGCCTAGGTACCACATGAGGTAACATGTTTTTCACGCATGTTTTCCATTTTTCTAGTGTTACAAAACAAATAAAGGACACATCTGTGGTTGCCTCTTCCCACACGTATCCTTTAAAATTCTATTGATTTCCTGTAAAATACAATAAAAGTTATTGAACGGCACAATTACAAATTTTCGAGTACTTTTTGAACACCTTTTCATGTACAGAATGTTTGAACATTAAATTATAAGCACAAAAGGCCTAGAAAGTACACAAAAAGTACTAAATACGGTAAACCAACCTGAAAAAATGTCAAATTTCGGACATGGTGCATTCTAGTGGGTATGACGATCGTAGAAAATAATTTAAGTTGAAAGGACCAAGGGAATATGGGTTCCCCTTCAAAACATGGTGATTTCTCTCCCCGAACCATGAAACTCCATAGGTGATAGTCCGGTATATGAAGAGTGTGTATCACGACATTATCCATACCTCCTCAAATATTTACGGCATCATATTGAGGTCATGCCTAGGCACCACACGAGGTAACATGTTTTTCAGTCATGTTTTCCATTTTTATAGAGTTACAAAAGAAATAAATGACACATCTGTGGTTGCCTCTTCCCATACATATCCTTTAAAATTCTATTAATTTCCTGTAAAATACATGCAAAGTTGTTCAATGACACAGTTACGAATTTTCGAGTCCTTTTCGAACATCTTTTCACGTACAGAACGTTCGAACTTTGAATTATAAGCACAAAAGGCCTAGAAAGTACACAAAAAGGACTAAATACGGTAAACCAGCCTGAAAAATGTCAAATTTTGGACAGGGTGCATTCTAGTGGGTGTGACGATCGTAGAAAATAATTCAAGTTGAAAGGACCAAGGGAATATGGGTTCCCCTTCAAAACATGGCGATTTCGCTCCCCGAACCATGAAACTCCATAGGAGATGGTCCGGTATATGAAGAGTGTGTATCACGACATTATCCATACCTCCTCAAATATTTACCTCATCATATTGAGGTCATGCCTAGGTACCACACGAGGTAACATGTTTTTCACGCATTTTTTCCATTTTTCATGTGTTACAAAACAAATAAAGGACACATCCGTGGTTGCCTCTTCCCACACGTATCCTTTAAAATTCTATTGATTTCTTGTAAAATACATGAAAAGTTATTGAACGGCACAATTACAAATTTTCGAGTATTTTTTGAACACCTTTCATGTACAGAATGTTTGAACTTTAAATTATAAGCACAAAAGGCCTAGAAAGTACACAAAATGGACTAAATACGGTAAACCAACCTGAAAAAATGTCAAATTTCGTACATGGTGCATTCTAGTGGGTATGACGATCGTAGAAAATAATTCAAGTTGAAAGGACCAAGGGAATATGGTTTCCCCTTCAAAACATGGCGATTTCTCTCCCCAAACCATGAAACTCCATAGGTGATAGTCCGGTATATGAAGAGTGTGTATCACGACATTATCCATACCTCCTCAAATATTTACGGCATCATATTGAGGTCATGCCTAGGCACCACACGAGGTAACATGTTTTTCAGGCATGTTTTCCATTTTTATAGAGTTACAAAAGAAATAAACGACACATCTGTGGTTGCCTCTTCCCATACTTATCCTTTAAAATTCTATTAATTTCCTGTAAAATACATGCAAAGTTATTCAATGACACAGTTATGATTTTTCCAGTCCTTTTCGAACACCTTTTCACGTACAGAACGTTCGAACTTTGAATTATAAGCTCAAAAGGCCTAGAAACTACACAAAAAGGACTAAATACGGTAAACCAGCCTGAAAAATGTCAAATTTGGACAGGGTGCATTCTAGTGGGTGGGACGATCGTAGAAAATAATTCAAGTTGAAAGGACCAAGGGAATATGGGATCCCCTTCAAAACATGGCGATTTCGCTCCCCGAACCATGAAACTCCATAGGTGATGCTCCGGTATATGAAGAGTGTGTATCACGATATTATCCATACCTCCTCAAATATTTACCTCATCATATTGAGGTCATTCCTAGGTACCACACGAGGTAACATGTTTTTCACGCATGTTTTCCATTTTTCTAGTGTTACAAAACAAATAAAGGACACATCTGTGGTTGCCTCTTCCCACACGTATCCTTTAAAATTCTATTGATTTCTTGTAAAATACATGAAAAGTTATTGAACGGCACAATTACAAATTTTCGAGTACTTTTTGAACACCTTTTCATGTACAGAATGTTTGAACTTTAAATTATAAGCACAAAAGGCCTAGAAAGTACACAATAAGGACTAAATACGGTAAACCAACCTGAAAAAATGTCAAATTTCGGACATGGTGCATTCTAGTGGGTATGACGATCGTAGAAAATAATTCAAGTTGAAAGGACCAAGGGAATATGGGTTCCCCTTCAAAACATGGCGATTTCTCTCCCCGAACCATGAAACTCCATAGGTGATAGTCCGGTATATGAAGAGTGTGTATCACGACATTATGCATACCTCCTGAAATATTGACGGCATCATATTGAGGTCATGCCTAGGCACCACACGAGGTAACATGTTTTTCAGGCATGTTTTCCATTTTTATAGAGTTACAAAAGAAATAAACGACACATCTGTGGTTGCATCTTCCCATACATATTCTTTAAAATTCTATTAATTTCCTGTAAAATACATGCAAAGTTATTCAATGACACAGTTATAAATTTTCCAGTCCTTTTCGAACACCTTTTCACGTACAGAACGTTCGAACTTTGAATTATAAGCACAAAAGGCCTAGAAAGTACACAAAAAGTACTAAATACGGTAAACCAGCCTGAAAAATGTCAAATTTTGGACAGGGTGCATTCTAGTGGGTGTGACGATCGTAGAAAATAATTCAAGTTGAAAGGACCAAGGGAATATGGGTTCCCCTTCAAAACATGGCGATTTCGCTCCCCGAACCATGAAACTCCATAGGTGATGCTCCGGTATATGAAGAGTGTGTATCACGACATTATCCATACCTCGAATATTTACGACATCATATTGAGGTCATGCCTGGGCACCACACACGAGGTAACATGTTTTTCAGGCATGTTTTCCATTTTTCAAGAGTTACAAAACAAATAAAGGACACATCTGTGGTTGCCTCTTCCCACACATATCCTTTAAAATTCTATTAATTTCCTGTAAAATACATGCAAAGTTTTTCAACAGCACAATTACGAATTTTCGAGTCCTTTCTGAACACCTTTTCATGCACAGAACATTCGAACTTTGAATTATAAGCAGAAAAGGCCTAGAAAGTACACAAAAAGGACTTAAGACGGTAAACCAGCTTGAAAAAATGTCAAATTTTGGACAGGGTGCATTCTAGTGGGTCTGACGATCGTAGAAAATAATTCAAGTTGAAAGGACCAAGGGCATATGGGTTCCCCTTCAAAACATGGCGATTTCGCTCCCCGAACCATGAAACTCCATAGGTGATGCTCCGGTATATGAAGAGTGTATATCACGACATTATCCATACCTCCTCATATATTTAGGTCATTCCTAGGCACCACACGAGGTAACATGTTTTTCAGGAATGTTTTCCATTTTTCTAGAGTTACAAAACAAATAAACGACACATCTGTGGTTGCCTCTTCCCACACATATCCTTTAAAATTCTATTAATTTCCTGTAAAATACATGAAAAGTTATTGAACGGCACAATTATGAATTTTCGAGTCCTTTTTAAACACCTTTTCATGTACAGAACGTTCGAACTTTGTATTATAAGCACAAAAGGCTTAGAAAGTACACAAAAAGGACTAAATATGATAAACCAACCTGAAAAATATGTGAAATTTGGAAGCGGTAACCATGAAACTCCATAGGTGATGGTCCGGTATACCTCCTCATATATCACGACAGTTTTCGTACCTCCTCATATATCACAACATTTTCCATACCTCCTCGTATATTTACCGCATCATATTGAGTTCATGCCTCGGCACCACACGAGGTAACATTTTTTGAACACCTTTTCATGTACAAAACGTTCGAACTTGTATTATAAGCCGTAAATGCCTAGAAAAGTACACAAAAAAATACTAAATATGGTAAACGAGCCTGAAAGAATGTGAAATTTGGACACGGTGCATTCTAGTGCGTATGTTGATAGTAGAAAAATAATAATGGAGAAACGACCAAGGAAATATGGGTTTCCCTTGAAACTTTGTGATTTGTTTGGGCAAACAGTTACTTTGAGAATGCCGTGTGCGTTCACCCCATTCTGTGCTGTGTTCTAATTGGCCAGAACCCTAGACACACGGATCGCGCATGCACGCCGTAGGATGCACCGCGAACGAACGGCAATCCACACTTCTCCCGTCACACCCGTATACTGTAGTTGGGATTTTGGTTCGTACATGCACTAAATTAAGCTACGAACACAAACTTTAATGGCATTAATCACACATGGTTCATGTTTACGAACCGTTTCCTATGCGAACCCTCTACCCCCCTTCGTCCTCATTCGCATCGTTGTATAGTTGCTCGTTCTCGACCTCGGCCCGCCCAAATTTTGGACCTCAACGATGCCTGTCGCAGCCAGCTGCCGTCGACGAACGCCACCGTAGTGTCCACAGTGCAAGCACAAATCAGGTATGAGCAATTCAATCGAGCATTTACATGCTCAAATTGGTACAGTGCATAGTTGGCAGAGTAATTTACAAAACATTAGCTCGCAATTTTACATCAGTATAATACATATGAACTGCGCGCGCACAAAAGTGCTACTGCCCCTAACGCCGACCCAACACGCTTCCATCGATATCGTATCATTCCTGGGCGCAGGAGGATAGGAGGTCGCCAAGTCGATGACCTACACCTGGATCGACCGAGGAAGGGTCAGCCTCGATATTGGTGATCGCCGCTACTGCCTCGGACGCGGCTCTCCCCAGGACTGCGGCGTCCGCCGGTAGGTACATCGTCCCGGCGGCCGACGAGACCCTGGCCGTCGCCAATGCTGCAGCAACGGTCGCAAGTCCTCCCCCGGCGTCCGGAGCTGCGTCCTCTTCCATCTAGGACATAAGCCTGCGCCTCATGCGGCAGCCACTGACGCAGTTGTCCTTGCGGCGTCGCGGTTCCTGCTCCGCCGCCCGCACCATCCGATGCACTCTGCGCAGAGCCCGCAGTATCGCCCACTGGCGATCCCTAGCTCCTTTCAAAACGACCCTGGCTAACCTCTTGCCTTGCTCATGTCGTGATTCATGCATCCTCTTACCACAGTCGGGAGAGGTAGCGGCATGGCCGTCGATCCTCAAGCCGACCATCGCTCCAGCAGCCTTGATTCCGCCGTCGCCCAACTCCATCCTATCGTCGGCCATTGGGGGTTTGATGGTGTGTGTGGCAACTAGACACGGGATCATTGACTCGCCACAACCGGCCATCGCTGTGGTTATTTATAGCTAGCTACTGCCAAGGGGGTTGGGATTTTATAATTTACCGCTGTGGCTGGCACTTGCTCTTGTGCGGGAAGCATTTTCATAGTTTTTGAGTTCTTTGCGGTGCACACATAATCGCACATGGAACACATATAGCAACGGTCTGCAATCGTGTATAGGGTCATAAATAAATATCACCACTCTTCACTCTCCAGCGTATCTTTCCCCTCTCGCACCCCCCAAATCTGGCCTTCTTCTCCCCCACTGTCCTCGCCTCCACAAAATAGTCAACATTACACATGTTATCCGTGCGGAGGAGCCCGCGGTGGAGGAGCGTGCGGTTGAGGCAGATCATATGCGCGGAGGAGCCCGCGGCGGCGGCGGCGGTAGGCGCTGCTGAGGGCCCGGAGGCCTTGGCGGTGGTACGCGCTGCTGAGGCTTCGGAGACCTGGGCAGTACGCGCTGCTGAGGGTCCGGAGGCCTTGGCGGCAAGAGCGGAAAATCTGAAGGTTACATCAGATCGGTTGCGACCAAGCGCGCTTCTATACACGGAACGTGCGGCCGTGGCCCTCGAAAGGGCATCATGCGCCGATCTATTCCCCGTTGCCTTGGTGGCTTGCGTGGATTTGGCCTCGGTAAGGGCAGCAGCCTCCTTAGAGTCTGCTACCTCTCTAGCACAGCGCGCAGCTCTTGGCTTTCGTGTTTACGACCGCTTTGAATATCTCCGTCGTCAGAGGGCCGTATGCACGCCTTCGGTCGTGAATGGGATTTTCCTTGAGACCGGAGGTACTATCCTGGAGCAGGAGAGGAGGAAAGGCCGGGCCTATGAAGCGTTCAAGAACATGGTCATCGCCGACCCGAAAGTGGACCCTTCTTCCATAAAGAGGATGTTGCATGAGTGTAGACAATATTTCGACATTGGCGAACCAACAGGCCAGCCCCGCAACAACGCCGACGAGTAGCTGTTTCCATTTTGCTATTTTCCGAACCTTGCTGATATGTAATGTCGCTATTATGTTGTTTAGTCGATTATGTAGTAGTGCGAACGATAATTTGTGCTATCACTTTTTTGAATTAGGTGCTTATTTCCAGGAATCGTCTGTGTTTTTATCCGTCTGTGTTATTTTTTGTCTTTCCACACAATTTAGATTACTGACCTGTTTGCTGGGCATCAGCATCACACGCATCTTGTTACGCCCAATTGTTTGTGTTATTTTGGCTCGCACATTTCATCCAAGCGCACGGTATGCCATTTGTCGCACACATCTATATCTGTGCAACCGTTGGTGTTATTTTGGGTCATCGCAAATAGTTCACCCGAGTGACCTGTAGGCAACATTGATGTTGTGCAGACTGAGCAAATCACAATACACACGGACAAAACTACAAAACCCATCGGTGATGATTTCATTAATCACTGACAAATTGTATACTAGCAACCATTTCCCCACAACACACACAGGTTATTAACACCAATCGTTGTGTTATTTCTTGTATTCGCACATGATTCTGATTACTCACCTGCTTGCCCTCTATCGCACACATCTTGTTATGCCGAATTGTTTGTGTTCTGCTATGTCATCGCACAAAGTTTATGGTAGTGAACTGTGTGACCTATATCACACACATCTTATTATGTTGAATCGTTTGTGTTGTGCTATATTATCGCACACAGTTTATGGTAGCGAACTGTATGCCCTATATTGCACACATCTTGTTATGCCGAATTGTTTGTGTTCTTCTATATCATCGCACACACTTTATGTTAGTGAACTGTGTGCCCTCTATCGCACACATCTGGATCTGTGTAACCATTTGTGTTATCTTCGCTAATCAGAAACGATTCATAAGAAAAATCTGTCTGTCGTAGATCGCACACGTAAATATTTTCTGAATCGTATTTGATGGATCCTCCATCGCACATAGTTCATGTCATTGGCGACGAAGCTTGAACTATACAGTTTGTGATTCATGCATCGCACATAGTTTGTCGAAGGGTCTCTGATTGTAGTGTCGCGTAAGCAGCATCCTGTAGTAGTGTGCAATCCACTAGTATGTTGGAGCCATCCGTTCCTCCACCGATGGTCGCTGACTTGCCGCCCTCTTCATCTTGTTGTCTATCTTGTTCGCCTTGAAACTACCGTCACTGGACTTGGAGTTGACCGACTCCTAGTCACTGTCCGTCATCGTAGATCATCGAGGCTCTAAATACCAATTGTTGGCTTTCGAGAACCTAGATTGGACAATACACGTACGTACAAAGCTGGCTTGAAGAAAGCATGCAGGTAGGTTAATTGATTCTGCCTTGCAATAGTGCACGCTCGTCCAGCCTATAGAGGCTAGCTAGACTTTCTTTGATCGAGCAACTTTTCCAGCTCCGTTAGCGGAACACAACGACTCGTAAACTTTGAAGAACAAAATACGAAGACACATAATCGATATATTATGGCCACAGGCTTGTGTCGAGCTTGTTGTTTATTTCGTATTCCTTTTTCTTGGTTACAAGGAGCACCCCTGGGTGTATTTTATACACGTCCATGATGGACTATGGAAACAGACTAGGACAATAAATCATAATACTACTAGGACTCGTACTTGGTCCTTCTCCTAATCCTACATATACTAAGGCAACATGATTAACTTCTGCAGTCAGTTCGTTGTTCCCTCGGTTTGTTTCCTTGGAGTAGGTTGTAGGGCTCGTAGGCGTACCTAGATGAAACAAGTGCTAACCCCTTTTGGTCATGTTCGTGGTTATTAGGTTGAGTTCCTTCTTAGTAATACAAATATGGCGGATGCTAGGAATCATTTGGATGATTCCAACAAAATTTAAACCGCCTTCATACGCGTGCGATTAGACCAAAACCAACCATCTGATCCCTGAGTGTCTACGCGCGTCCATAACACATGCCCGTGGCATGTGTTGCCCACACACAAAGACCTTTCACACGTAGGTAGGCAGTAAGGATAGGATCAAGACGCCGTGTTCATGTGCATACATTGTTTACAATGACATTTCTTTGGTTCTTGAAGGAAAGTACAGATTTGTTTATAATCCGGCAACAGTTAGCTCTGTAGCAACAATGGCTAGCTCTTGCAGCAGCGACAGTTAGCTCTGTTGCAGCAGGTGGTTGTTCGTAACAACATGACGCATCATGGCTTGAAACGGGGATGCCACCCCTTGCAGTATGGCAAGCCGTTGGATCGCACGATCATGGCAGTGTGTCTCATGCTCAACACATCTCATGGTTCCCTTGTCGTCAACCCGCACCTCGCAGCACATGCAGCTGCTACTCACGAAATATGGCTCACAACTTCGTCAACGCTCCAATAGCACTGGCTCGTAGCATCGGCATTGCTCTGGTAGCATGGCCAACAACACCAGCTTGTAGCATGCCTTGCGACATGAAACTCCTTAAAACATAGCTATGCCCCTGCCGCATCAGCGTCAACCCGCAACAAGAACATGGGGTGATGCTGTGATGACGACCAAAAGTGGCAAAATCCACAATACCGACGCTATTATGTGGCGACTATTGCAATGCGGCGACGACTGCAACGTCGATGATGTTGACCGACGACAATGGCAATCTCGATGACGTTGTGGTGGCATCATGCAACGTTGATTTTTGTTGCATAGCAATTAATGCAACGACAATGATGTTGCAACGTGTCATGATAGCTGTAATGGGACGATGTTGCGTATCTGCAAATGCAATGGCAGTTGCCGTCGGGCCAACGACGCAACAATGATAGTGACTACCACAAACAATGATGATGTTGGGATGGCGATGACTGCAGCGATGACAATGTTGCAATGGCACTGGGCTGCGATCCAACGGCCACACGAGGCAAACCCGGCTTGCGCGTGAATGAGTCGGCTGGTGCTTAGCGCGTGTAAAAAAGAGTACAATATGACTACTAAATATAAGGTCATGTTTTAAGCTTTGTTAGTTGGGTTAGTGGCAGTAACTATACTGGTGCCATTTTTTCCAAATAAGTACAATGTTTATACTCCCTCCGTCCCATAATATAAGAGCGTTTTTTACACTATAGTGTAGTGTAAAAAACGCTCTTATATTATGGGACGGAGGGAGTAGCTAGCTAAACTAGCTAGTGTATGATAGCTACACACGTCATGCGGATCCTAAAAATAGTCGGAGCAAAGCATAGGAGGCATGCGTGCTGAGACAGGGACCACCCAACTGAAAAAGAGACATTCCGTATTCACGTTCCCGTGCGAACGCTATGCATCGCGCCCGCAAAATAGAATTGTGATATGTGCCATGGATGGCGCACCACACGGCTGTTGCGCGCGTAAAATTAGCCGGTTGTTTTTGAGAGTTTTTCTAAAAAGTGGCGCTTTCCTATGCATGGTGACAGCTACGCACCCTTTGACATAAGTGTTTTTTGATATATGAGGTGTCGGGTTTCTTATGGCATTGGCACAAGTCCATTTTTGTTGTATAGAATGACTTTTTCTCACTTTTCTTTCTCTTTTTATTAGCCTGTTAACACAAGTGTGTTTTCGTTTTGTTGAATGGGCCTTTTCTCATTTTTCTCAATCTTCTTGCTTGGTTTTTTGACATAATTACCTATTTGCTTGCCTTACTGGAAGTCACAATATTTTTTATAGAGTTATTTTCCATAGTCAAAAATAATTTGTCAAAATAATTAGAGATAAAAACTGGGGGGCGTGCGTAGCTACCACCATAGGTGGCAAATTATTTCTATTTCCTAAAAATAGTGGCTTGACCAGTCCATGTATCTTGATGGGTGGTGGGGCAAGATTCTATTAACTTTTGGCACGTCTGGACATGACAAAAGATGCTCTCCATTGTTCGGTCTTGCACATTTTTCATGTACTGGGTACACCACGTGTTCATCTGCCAGAAATGCATGAATCAAATCTAATTAAATTGGTCCACCGAATACTTAATTAAGTTGGTTTCTTTTATCTTTTATAAACATATTATAATGCTAGTAATATACTTTAACATGATCTATGCTAAGAAAAAGTATTGGATGTCATTAAAATTAAATATCTAATTCCCGCAAAAGAATTAAATACCTAATGCGGGCGGAGGGCTAATAAATTAAGTTATAATTGTAGGAACGAAATATGTTTACCAGAGGGGGGTGAATGGGAGATTAAAATTTCGATCGGGAAATTAATTATCTCAGAACCCAGCAGCAGAACGAATGGAATATTAAGTTTAGTGAGCGAATAAAAACTAGGGAATCCTATATAACACTAAGCTCCCTAGTTGTAAAGAGACCACATTTAATTGAGGTTTCAAATTAGAATTGGGTTACTCTATTTTCATCGGGTCAACAATTTCTCAAAGCCCTCTCATTCAATTTTTTTATACTATACACTATGCTTCCTAATTTTGAAGTCTCATAGTGAGTTGAGGTCTTTAATTTAGAATTGGGTCACCTGATTTTGACCGGGTCAACAATTTCTGAAGGAGCCCTCCCATTCAATTCTTTAAATTCCCTATGTTCCCTAATCTTGAACCTCTTTCATTCAATCAAGGTATTCAATTTTGTATTTGGTTTACCATTTTGACCGTGTCAACGATTTTTCAAATCAATCAACATCGAATGGCTTACAAAAACATATTAATCCTGCATACCCTCCCACCACCTAGAAAACAAGAAGCGCCATCATGTGATACTGTAGCACCAATATAGTATATGCAGCCACCTACGTAGAAATTTCCACACATAACTATATGTTGCTTAGTGGATAACATAGAACCACAACACGAGACGCCCAACAATTCACCGCATCATAAATAAAAATAAAGCACACTCCATCATCTCCCCTACCCGCCAAAATAAATACTACATCCGTTCTAAAATATAAGGAGTATTAATTTTTCACAAAGTCCAATTTCTTTAACTTTAATCAAGTCCAGAGTAAAAATATCGACATCCACAATATTAAACAAAAAAAGTATGGAAATTCATTTCATGATGAATCTAATCATACACTTTGATATTATGGATTTTGATATATTTCTCTACAAATTTGATCAAACTTAAAAGGTATGACTTTTCAGAAAGGTAATACACTTTATATTTTGAAACATAATGAGTATTTATGTAAAGAAGCCCAACAACATCAACGACGCAGCAAAGCGCGCCCCACCCTTCTAGTAAGTACTAAGACATGAACCGAATTGAATCACACGACTGAAGCATATCATACACACATGTCGAAAGTAAATAGGTAAAAGGGGATGTGACCAGTGATGCTCATTGACGACGAGGTATTTGGTAGACCAGTTCGCCCTTCTTCACAAGGACTACGTCTGGTTGAAAGGGTTGTGATTTAACACAAAAGATAAACTCTCTCTCACCCTATTCTCCTTGAAAATTTATTCATTAACCAATGTCGATCATTCGGGGTAGATACTTCAGGTGATCTCCGACCCTTTACTGACTTCTTCTTCGAGAACCACAATGAATCTGGGTATCTGAAGAACTTGACCCCTAACCGTCTAGAGAGTTGGCAGCTCTCAAGAGTAATAGGTGGAGCATACTAGACTTAGATTCGAGTGAGGCTAAACCACTATCTAATTTTTTGTCTAGGTTTTATCTCGGTGGATTTTAAACTCAAATCACTAAGGAGAGAGGGTTGCTCACACAAGTTTCTCAGAATCATACGGAGCAGCCAATGGACTATTTATAGCCGCAGTTTCTCGGATGTGAAATGACCAATGTGGACACGGGGTGCAGCTAATGGCCAACCGAAACGTTCTCAACGGTTGGATTTCAACACAATGGTAACATTACTTGAGGAACAACTAATGATAACCCCTCGGTCTGAATTCAATCACTCACAGCGAAGAAGAACAATGTCTATGGCTGACAAGAATTCATTCGGAGCAGAAATAGGTTTCTCTCAACTTCACATAGGATTTGGGTTTAGCACCAGTGAATCAAAATGATCGAACACTACACCCCTATTGGTAGTATGGTGGCCCTATGACTCAATGAAGAGAAAGAAGAACAACAAAATAAATGTTACATCTTCACTTCGTCTTCAACTTATCGGTTGAAGTCAATATTTCTTCGGACACACCGAACCAATTGCTTTGTGTCAACAAACCTTCAGTGATAATCCTCGCTGCCACACACAAGATTATCTTCGAAGTTTGTACCAAACTGCACATGAGTCCAAGGACCTGTTACTCTATGTGCACTAGCAAACACATTAGTCCCTCTCTCTTTATGACATCAATCTACAAAACATAAGAAGGCAAATCATTGCACCAATAATCTCCCCCTTTTTGGACGTTTTTTGACAAAATAGATAATCATCTAAGTGAGGATAGATACAAAAAACAAACACTAATCGAGAGCGAGCAAGTGTTACTTTTCTTGAGGATGAAATGAACTCCCCCTAAATGTATGCATGGATAAAAATACATGATTCAATTTCCTGCAATTGTTAGTGTATATATCGGAGAGAAATTTCATCACTTCGAGAGGAATTGATTTGAACTGGCGAATCACATTAGAAAAAGTGTAGTGCAAATATTCATAACTTCTGATAATAATTCCACCAGCAAAACAGATACTATGAAAGATATGGTGTAGCAGGAGTTGTTTCTCTGTGAAAAACATTCAAAGCAACTTCCACATGCGCTTCTTGTTCTCATCAGCAATTGGATGCATCAGCCATGCGCGATTGTGAATTGCATTCATTTCAGAGGCGAGATGCTCTTTTTCTTGCTTATCCTCAGTGTTATGTTGCAGAAGAAGTTGTTGCGTTGCGCAGGCAGACCTCAAGTTGTGTTGATGTTGAGGAGGAAACATTCGGTCACACTAAGGAAGATGTGGCCCCTCAAACTTCTTGTGATAATTTTGAGGATTAGATTGCTCGAGACTTCCCCGAATTAAAATCTTGTAGAACTTGCAGAGTGTCGAACTGGGGTTTTAAAGCATTTGTGGATTTCCATTGCCTGATAGAATGTGCCCATTGCATGATCGATAACCTTTTCAATCCATGGCGCGAACACTTTGAGACAAAATGGGTATTGGGCCGAATCCTTCAGGATGCGAAAAAACATATCTTCAACATCGAATATATATCATTCAGAGATTGCATAGATAGTGACGGGGTCACCTACTAAACGTAGGGTCATTGGCCTGACATCCAAGTCCCACCTAGGGCCCCACAACATCACTGGAGGTCCCCATACCGCATATGTATTCGGATGCATATGTCAAGGGATCCACTCGGATTCACCAAGTCACTCGGATATCTTCCCTCCAATCGGCCCGACTCCAACACTCGGACAGAGGAGACATATGGACGACATGGGAACTACAATGTTCGAGGGACTTAACGTAATACATCATGATTAGTTATAGCTACTGTTACCTGTAACTAGAGTAGTTATACTCTACCGTTACTAGAAACTGTCGTAATTAAGGCCCTTCACTCTGCCTTGTAACGACGCTTTAATTGGCTCTGGTGCACTCTATATAAGCCACCCCCGAGCTCCTGGACAAGGGTTCAACACTCCAGTGTAATCATAACCCCCAGAGAAAACACAAAGCCTCTGGGTACAAGACGTAGGGTTCTTACCTCTCCAAGAGGGGACCGAACTCGCCAAATTCGAGTGATTGATAACCCACAAGTATAGGGGATCACAACAGTCTTCGTGGGTAGTATTTCACCCTGATTTATTGATTCGACACAAGGGGGCCAAAGAATATTTATTGGCCTTAGCAGTTGAGTTTTTAATTTAACCACACCTGGGATATCTCTTTGTAGCAAAGTTTTAGTATCACAACAAATAACAGTAGTAACAGTAACAACAATAGTGACAGCCGTAATTTTGTAGCAGTTGTGACAATAGCAGGAGCAATAGTAACTTAGCAAGATTCAGTATATGTAAAGCGTAGGCACGTGGATCGGTGATGGATAATGATTTAGATGACATCAATCATGTAACAGTTACACACTAGGGCAACACCAAACTAGCTCTAATTCATCAATATAATGTACGCATGTATTCCATATATAGTCATACGTGCTTGCGATAAGAACTTCTATGACATCTTTTGTCCTACCCTCCCGTGGCAGTGGGGTCCTATTGGAAACTAAGGGATATTAAGGCCTCCTTTTAATAGAGAACCGGAACAAAGCATTAACACATGGTGAATACATGAACTCCTCAAACTACGGCAATCGCTGGAAAGAATCTCAATTATTGTCACCTTGGGGTATGCGGATCAAGACACGTAATAGGTGCATACAACTTGCAAGATAGGATCCAAATCACTCTTATATTCATGACATTCGGGCCCGGGTGACAAGTATTATGCATAGCAAAGTCATAGCAACATCAATCACAGAACATAGTGGACACTAGGGATCAAGCCCTATAGAACTTAACTCGATTACATGATCAATCTCATCCAATCCCTTCACTGTCCAGCAAGCCTACAAAGGAATTACTCACTCCCGGTGGTGAGCATCATGCCGGTATTGATGAAGAAGGGTTGGTGATGACGACGGCTACGATTCCCCCTCTTCGGAGCCCCAAACGGACTCCAGATCAACCCTCCCAAGGAAGAACAGGAGGTGGTGGAGGCTCCGTCTCGTGAAACATGATGAAATCTTCTCTCCTATTTTTTCTCCGAAGATGTGAATTTATAGGAGTGGAATTAGGGTCAGGGGAGCCACGTGGGCCCCACAAGCCATCAGGGCGCGCCCTGTTGGCTTGTGGCCCACAGGAAGCCCCCCACCGATGGATCTTCGCTCCATAATTCATTATGTATTCCAAAAATAATTCACAAAAAGTTTCGTCCAATTCCAGGAACATTTATTTCCGCACAAAAATAATGTAGTTCTGCTGAAAACAACGTCAGTCCAGGTTAGTTCCATTCAAATCATGCAAATTAGAGTCCAAAACCAGAGCAAAAGTGTTTGGAAAAGTAGGTACGTTGGAGACGTATCAACTCCCCCAAGTTTAACTCATTGTTTGTCCTCAAGCAATTTAGTTGATAAACTGAAAGTGATAAAGAAAACTTTTACAAACTCTTTTGTTCTCGTTGTTATACACATGCTTAGCTAGTGTTCAAGTTTTCAGCATAATTCATAAATAACCATATCGATGATAACAATTAAATATCAAATTCACTCATGGCAACACATAACCAACTAGCAAGCAATAATAAGACATCTCACATGCCAACAATTTTTCAAAACAATCATGATATAATATGGTGACTTGGTATTTCGTTAGCCCTTTCTGAGACCGCAAAACATAAATGCAGAGCACCTCTAAGGTTCAAGCAGCGACTAAACATTATAATTCAGGGTAGAAAAGATCCAGTCATGCTCACAAACAACATTAACGTTTATGGTAGAGTCGACTTTGACGATCCGACTACGAACGTGCGAGGACGTCGCGCCTTAGCAATCGCTAAACTAACTCCGAGAGGTTATTGACCACGCCGGAGCACGATCAACCTGACCACGAGGGTCTGTTTCCTGCACGCAAACGAAGAACAAGCAAGAAACTAAGATTGCAATCTGGATATTGCGAATATAAGAGGAAAGATTTATTGATGAAAGTGGGGTTCTGTGACGCCTTTGTCTGGTCGTGGAACACAAACGAAGAACGCGAAGTTGTAGCTATGGTGAACAAGTAATCTAAACAAAACCCAAGTCTGAAACGACGCCCTAAGGGCTGTATATATGGGGGAATAGAGGGGGATTTCATGGCCTCTTGGAGGAGGGGTCCGAAACCAGCGCAAACTCAGTTTCCCCACACATACGGACTCTAAAAACTGCCTATAATATGGTATTTCGAAATTACATGGGCCTGGCTCAAAAATAAGGTGACGCAGCACCTATAATAGCCTATGGACGAAATTTATGAAGTGGAATGTTATATATTTCGTCCAAGCCTCCAAGCACTCCTTATGGTGGCTTCAAAGTGCGAAAAACACCACCGGAAAGTCCATTGTTCCTCCCCGCGCGTGCACCTTCTTCTCCATGCTTGATCCCGCTCCAATGGCCATCCTTCTTGTCCATGCTAGGTCCTTCATTCATAAGTAAAACAAAAGTTTCTAATTTAGGCAGCGTCATATGTTCATGAACATTAGAAGGATTTCCAAGAAACGAAATTACCTGATAATTTAGTTGGCGTGCGCGGGCTCTAGTAACTGGTCCAATATGTGTAGCTAGTGGGGATGTGGGTGTAACATTAGTAGGGATGTCCTCATCATCCTCCCCTTCTTGAACTGAAGTCGTCCTTGACGGAAGCTCATCATCCTCACCCAAATAAGGCTTCAAATCTGCAATGTTAAAAGTGGGACTAACCCCAAAATCTGCAGGCAGCTCAAGTTTATATGCATTATCATTTATTTTCTCTAACACCTTAAAAGGACCATCAGCACGTGGCATTAACTTTGACTTGTGCAATTCAGGAAACCTATCCTTACGCAAATGTAACCAAACAAGATCTCCAGGTGTAAAGACAACATGTTTTCGACCCTTATCTCCAGCAAGTTTATATTTAGCATTCATATGCTCAATGTTCTCCTTAGTTAACTCATGCATCCTTAATATCAATTCAGCATGTTCTTTAGCATCAAAATTAACCTTTTCCGAAGATGGAAGAGGCAACAAATCAATAGGTGCACGAGGTAAGAAACCATACACGACTTCAAAAGGGCAAATCTTAGTAGTAGAATGCAGCGAACGATTATAAGCAAATTCAATATGAGGCAAGCATTCTTCCCACATTTTCAGGTTACTCTTCAAAACAGCCCTAAGCATAGTAGACACTGATCTATTCACTACTTCAGTTTGTCCATCAGTTTGGGGGTGACATTTAGTACTAAAAAGCAGTTTTGTCCCCAACTTAGCCCATAAACATCTCCAAAAGTGGCTAAGAAATTTAGCATCATGATCTGCAACAATTGTATTTGGCACACCATGCAAGCGAATAATTTCACGAAAGAACAAATCAGTAACATTAGCAGCATCATCACTTTTATGACATGGTATAAAGTGTGCCATTTTCGAAAATCTATCCACAACAACAAATATGCTATCCCTCCCCTTCTTTGTTCGAGGTAAACCTAAAACAAAGTCCGTAGATATATCCTCCCAAGGAACACTAGGTACAGGCAAAGGCATATATAAACCATGAGGATTGAGTCGTGACTTAGCTTTTTGACATGTAGTGCAGCGAGCAACAAAACGCTCAACATCCCGTCTTATCATTGGCCAAAATAAATGTGTAGCAAGTACGTCCTCCGTCTTCTTCACGCCAAAGTGTCCCATTAATCCTCCTCCATGCGCCTCCTGTAACAACAAAAGACAAACGAAGCAAGCTGGAATGCATAGCTTGTTAGCACGGAACACAAGTCCATCATTAATGACGAACTTGTTCCATGTTCTCCCTTCTTTACAATTCTCCAACACATCTTTAAATTCAGCATCATGCATATATTGATCTTTGATGGTCTCCAAACCAAATATTTTAAAGTCAAGTTGTGAAAGCATAGTATAACGACGAGACAATGCATCAGCAATAACATTTTCTTTACCCTTCTTGTGTTTAATGACATAAGGGAAAGTCTCAATGAATTCAACCCATTTAGCATGTCTACAGTTCAGTTTTGCTTGACTTTTAATATGTTTCAAAGATTCATGATCAGAATGTATAACAAACTCTTTGGGCCATAAATAATGTTGCCATGTTTCCAAAGTCCGAACAAGAGCATATAATTTCTTATCATAAGTAGAATAATTCAGACTAGGCCCACTCAATTTTTCAGAAAAGTATGCAACAGGTTTACCATCTTGTAATAACACACCTCCTAATCCAATTCCACTAGCATCACATTCAAGCTCAAAAGTCTTATTAAAATCAGGAAGTTGGAGTAATGGAGCATGTGTTAACTTATCTTTCAATACCGTGAAGGCTTCTTCATGTGAGGTACCCCAAACAAAAGGCACACCCTTCTTTGTAAGTTCATTGAGAGGTGCAGCAATGGTGCTGAACTCCCTCACAAAACGCCTATAGAAACCAGCGAGTCCAAGAAAACTCCTCACTTGTGTGACCGTTTTGGGCTGCGGCCAACTCTCAATACCTTCAATCTTGGCTTTATCAACTTCAATTCCCTGTGGAGTAACACCATAGCCAAGAAAAGATACTCGGTCGGTGCAAAAGGTGCACTTCCCAAGGTTACCAAACAAACGTGCATCACGTAGAGCAATAAAAACATCACGCAAATGATCCAAGTGTTCCTCCAAAGATCTACTATAAATCAGTATATCATCAAAGTAGACTACCACAAATCATCCTATGAAAGCACGTAAAACTTCGTTCATTAATCTCATGAAAATGCTAGGTGCATTAGTTAACCCAAAAGGCATGACTAACCACTCATATAATCCAAACTTAGTTTTAAATGCTGTTTTCCATTCATCTCCCAATTTCATACGAATTTGATGGTATCCACTACGTAAATCAACTTTGGAGAAAATTGTAGATCCACTTAATTCATCAAGCATATCATCTAGCCTAGGAATAGGATGATGATAACGAATAGTAATATTATTAATGCCTCTATAATCAACACACATACGAGATGTACCATCCTTTTTCGGTACTAGAATAATAGGAACAACACAAGGACTAAGAGATTCGCGTATATAACCTTTCTCGAGCAGCTCCTGTACTTGACGCATAATCTCCTTCGTCTCCTCTGGATTGGTATGGTATGGTGCACGGTTGGGTAGCCATGCACTGGGAATTAAGTCAATCTGATGCTCAATCCCTCGAATAGGTGGTAATCCCGGTGGCACGTCTTGTGGAAAGACGTCAGCGAACTCCTGCAAAATGTTAGTGACAACAGGATGCAAAGAGGGAGGCATGTCCTCGAATGAAAATAATACTTCTTTGCATACAAAAGCATAGCATACAGATGTAGTAACATTTAAATCGGTAATATCAGATTTAGTGGCAAGTAAACAACCACTCTTCAGTTTTATTTCAGATGCAACACTAGATGATTGTTTATTAGGCTTATTATGTTGCTCAAATTCCTTTGCCACAATCTGATTTTCACTCTCACTTTGTTTCTGGCTTTACTAGCTCTAGCAATGCCATCTTTCATAATATATTCGGGAGACATAGGAAGCAAAGTTATATTTTTATCCTTATGAACAAGAGTATACTGATTTGTCCTACCATGGTGTACATAATTTTTATCAAATTGCCATGGTCTACCAAGTAAAACGGAGCATGCTTGCATGGGTACCACATCACAATCAACATAATCAGAATATGTAGCAATGCTAAAGTGCACACGAATAGTACGTGTTACCTTAACCTTGCCACTGTTGTTGAACCATTGGATGTAATAAGGATGAGGATGTGGTCTGGTGGTTAGAGACAGCTTCTCCACCATCTCCATGCTAACCAAGTTGTTGCAACTCCCTCCATCGATGATGTCGCGAACAGAACGCTCCTTCACAACTCCCTTTGTATGGAACAAGTTGTGCCTCTGATTTTGCCCAGCCTGTGTAACCTGCACACTCAGAACACATTGAGAAACTAAACTTTCACACCCGTCAGCGTAGTCAGCAGCCATGTAGTGTGTCTCTTGTTCAGTCTCCTCTACACCTTGTTCTTCACTCGCAATAAGAGCCAGGGTCGCCTCATCATAATTACTAGCGGAGTCATATCCACCATCCTCAGTAACAATCATCACACGCTTAGAAGGACATTCTCTCACATAGTGACCTCCACCCTTGCAACGACGACAAATAACCTCATGTGTTTGCCCTGTAGATGCCATGGATGAAGAAGAGCTCTGTGCAGGCCCCGTAGGTGTGCCCTTGCTGGTGGCTGGTGGCGGTGCCTGTTTCCTTGTATCTCTGTTGGAGTTGGCGGCTGAAGTAAGTGGTGCTGTAGTAGGACGTGTGGAATTAGATGATGTACGTGGTGTCCATGATGAAGCACGACCTGCAGAAAAATTATTTCTCGCCAGTGCATGTCGATCCTGCACTTCACGTTCATCTTTGCAAGCAAGATGGAATAAACGAGTGATAGTGTTATACTCCTTATACTCTAGAATAGTCTGAATCTCTCTATTTAATCCACCCATAAAACGTGCAAGCATAGCTTCATTCTCCTCAACAATACCACATCTAATCATGCCAGTTTGTAATTCCTGATAATATTCCTCTACAGAATTTTTTCCTTGTCTTAAACGCTGCAAATTTTGAAGCAATTCACGTTGATAATATGGTGGAACCCAATGATTACGCATAGCAGTTTTCAAAGCAGCCCAAGTAGTAGGGATATTATCATGATGTATTCTACAATGTTCAGACCACCGAACACAAGCAAAACTAGTAAAAGCACAAACAGCAGCAGCAACACGTCTATCCTCAGGAAATTGTAAGCATGTAAAACGTTGTTCTGTTTCTAACTCCCAAGTAAGATATATATCAGGAACATATCTACCCTCAAATGTTGGAATATTCAATTTTATCTTAGGGAGATGATCATGATCCTGTACCTGAGGTGGTGGTGCAGCCCTACCGTTGCGATGGTAAACATGCGGACGACCCGGTGCTTGTGGTGGTGGTTGCCCCTGGGGCTGATTGGGAGCAACCTATCGCTCATCATCGTAATCACCATCGTAATCCTCATTCTGCTCAACGACAGTAGCAGCAGCAGCAGCAGCAGCCACAGAAGCTTCAACAGTAGTAGTAGTAGCAATGGCACCAGAATATTGGGCTTGGTCGAGAGGCACACGTTGCGCTCGTCCCGCGAAATTTGGGCGTTGTTGGTGTTGTGGTTGCCGAGGTATGACAGGTACAGCTGGTGGAGGTAGATGTGCAAGCACCTCATTGAACTTAGCGTCCATCTTGGTGTCGAATGTCTTCTCCAAAGCACCTAGCTTATCCATGGCTTCTCCAAGGCTGGTCACGACGTCCTGTACCTGGTCAGCCATCATTTGTTGAAATTTATCATGGAGCTCCTTGTTCGTCATGCCGTCCCAGTTGATCTCGTCGGCTTGTGATCCTCTCATGGTTAGCAGCAATAGGAACACACAAGAATATGAACCTACAGGCTACTAGGAAGTGGTGGTGGTGGTGGTGTGTCACAAATCCATCAAGCGAATCTCAAATCTTTACCAGTTCTTACCCAGCACCAGGCGGTGATCGGCAACCGTTGTAGTAAAAAACTCTCAAAGCTTAGATAGAGCGATTGCCAGGTGGTGTCAACACACGACGTAGATGTATGTGTAGCTGGGATGGCTTATATATGGTAGCAAAAGGGGTCAGCAATAATCAGTTCAGAGATGCAAAGTTGAATAAACGCTCAATGACGATACTGTGCTGGTCCTAGACTAGACTGTGCTAGAGACGCGAGCCTAGAACACCAACAAAATCACGGCGCTGCACGTAAACAAGGGCGGAACACACTCTGAATTATTTTTGACTTTTTTTCCTCTATTTTTGCTCCGCAACAATTTTTTTTCTCGAAAAAGTCTTATAACGGTCTCAAAACTGCCTAGCCAGAATTTTCTAGACTTAGTTTTTTTTGAAACTGGAACTATTTTTCTTCTGCGGGTAGCACTGAAGTTGGGGAGTCTGCCTTGCCCACGACATGTAGTATCGCGGGATACGGAAATCAACAACAAAGCAGCAAAGACTAGACTCGGACTAGGATTGGTGGCGGATACGAATCTGGTGTAACTCGGACTAGTGGCGGATGTATGTAGGGGTGGTGGAACACGGACTGGCGGCGAATCTATGATGGAGGTGGACTCAGATTGGCGTGATGGCGGATATATGGTGGTAGGATATGGCAGCGATGAAGATGGTGCGGCGGCGGCGTGACAACCTATGAAGAGAACTCGAAACTCTAAAAGACTAGACGCTAAGACCAGCAACTCGACACGACGATGCAACCGCAAATTCAACAGAGCAAACACCGAACAGAAAATTGCAAAGGCTCAGATTGGTTCGGATATGATGAACTAACCCTAATTTTTTTGTGGCTTTTTCCTGGACTATAGGTATGAAGAAAAGATGCGATCTAAACTATGAAAAACTGGTAAAATCTCACCGAGCAACCTGGAAATCTGATACCACATGATAGAGGCGAAGTTGTCCCTGTCTTTCGATGAGATGTGGCTATCGTTTATGGTAGAGTCGACTTTGACGATCCGACTACGAACGTGCGAGGACGTCGCGCCTTAGCAATCGCTAAACCAACTCTGAGAGGTTATTGACCACGCCAGAGCATGATCAACCTGACCACGAGGGTCTGTTTCCTGCACGCAAACGAAGAACAAGCAAGAAACTAAGATTGCAATCTGGATATTGCGAATATCAGAGGAAAGCTTTATTGATGAAAGTGGGGTTCTGTGACGCCTTTGTCTGGTCGTGGAACACAAACGAAGAGCGCGAAGTTACAGCTATGGTGAACTTGTAATCTAAACAAAACCCAAGTCTAAAACGACGCTCTAAGGGCTGTATATATGGGGGAATAGAGGGAGATTTCGTGGCCCCTTGGAGGAGGGGTCCGAAACCAGCCCTAACTCAGTTTCCCCACACATACGGACTCTATAAACTGCCCATAATATGGTATTTCGAAATTACATGGGCCGGGCCCAAAAATTAGGTGACGCAGCACCTATAATAGCCTATGGATGAAATTTATGAAGTGGCATGTTATATATTTCGTCCAAGCCTCCAAGCACTCCTTATGGTGGCTTCAAAGTGTGAAAATCACTACCGGAAAGTCCATTGTTCCTCCCCGCGCGCGCACCTTCTTCTCCATGCTTGATCCTGCTCCAATGACCATCCTTCTTGTCCATGCTAGGTCCTTCATTCATAAGTAAAACAAAAGTATCTAATTTAGCCAGCATCATATGTTCATGAACATTAGAAGGGTTTCCAAGAAACAAAAGTACCTGATAATTTAGTTGGCGTGCGCGGGCTCTAGTAACTGGTCCAATATGTGTAGCTGGTGGGGATGTGGGTGTAACATTAGTAGGGATGTCCTCATCACGTTGTTATACACATGCTTAGCTAGTGTTCAAGTTTTCAGCATAAATCATAAATAACCATATCGATGATAACAATTAAATATCAAATTCACTCATGGCAACACATAACCAACTAGCAAGCAATAATAAGACATCTCACATGCCAACAATTTTTCAAAACAATCATGATATAATATGGTGACTTGGTATTTCGTTAGCCCTTTCTGAGACCGCAAAACATAAATGCAGAGCACCTCTAAGGTTCAAGCAGCGACTAAACATTATAATTCAGGGTAGAAAAGATCTAGTCATGCTCACATCCAACATTAACTACACTCGATGCATAAGAATGACAATAGTGCTCTCCGGTCTGGTGCTTTTAGTAAGAGGGTGACGACTCAACATAAAAATAAATAGATAGGCCCTTCGCAGAGGGAAGCATTGCTTTGCAGAGGTGCCAGAGCTCAAGGTTTAAAAACAAGATTGAAATACACTTTTCGGACTACACTCGATGCATAAGAATGACAATAGTGCTCTCCGGTTTGGTGATTTTAGTAAGAGGGTGATGACTCAACATAAAAATAAATAGATAGGCCCTTCGCAGAGGGAAGCATTGATTTGCAAGGGTGCCAGAGCTCAAGGTTTAAAAACAGGATTGAAATACAGTTTTCGGGTGGTGCACTTTTTGTGTCAACATTACGACAAACGATTTCAATATCTTCCATGCTAAACACATTATTGGCGGTTCCCAAGTGAAATTGTAAAGTTTACTCCCATCCACCAAACATACACAAGCCATGGCTGACCGAATCCACGGATGCCCTCCGACATTTCAACTGTCCTGGGAGTTTTTGTATAATTAATTTTTGTTTTGTAGGACTAGGCATCCTTTTACCAGCCTCTCTCGTGCAATGACAGGCGGATAAACACCCGTCTTGAGAATAACCCACTTAGCATGGAAGATATTGACCACCCCGTCGCTCCATGAGCCGTACGAGTGCACAAAACAGAAGTTTTATTTGAATATTAGAGGTGGCACATGCAAATTTACTTGGAACAGCAGGGTAATACCGTATATAGCTAGGTATGGTGGACTCATGTGTAATAACTTGGTTTAAGGGTTTTGGATGCACAAGAAGCATTCCCGCTTAGTATAGGTGAAGGCTAGCAATAGATTGAGAAGCGACCAACTAGAGAGCGAAAATGGTCATAAGCATGCATTGTGAATAATTAACATTGTACATAGCATGAGTAGGATATGAACACTCCGAATTTAAACATCATGAAGGCTGCATTGGTTTTGAATCAACTACATGTTTGCACATGGGCCAAGTCAGGCCGCTCAAATTACTGAGAGGGAATACCATACTACCATACCACATCATAACCATTTTAATGCATGTTGACATATAAGATAAATCGTTATCCACTCCTAGGTATTTAAGCATGACATGAGAAACTATAATCTCTAATTGCCATCATAAACATATTTACTCATGATATACTGAATCAAGATCGAACGAGCTAAACATATTTACAAAAACGGAATACAAGAAGAGTTCATACCAGCTTTCTTTTCCACGATCACTTCATCAAATATCGTCATTATTGCCTTTCACTTGCACGACCGAATGATGTGATAATAATAATAGTGCAAGAATGTCGTGGGCTAAGCTGGAATCTGCAGGGCAGTTTTATGCAAAGGAGAAGACAAGGTAATATTGGCTCTTTGTTAGATCAACAATAAAGCATATGGGAGCCACTTAACATTTTCATCATGGTCTTCTCCTTTCATGACTCAACAAATGGGAAAAGAAATTCACTAAAATATTTTTGGAGTTTTTGTTTTTCTCAAGAAAGAAAATAAGCGAAGGAAAAACAGGAAAGAGAAAAATTATTTACACGGGAAAGCTCCCAACATGCAAAGGAAATCTTTTTGGGTTTTCTTTATAATACTACAACTAATTAAACAGGAAAGAAAAACTGAAAAGAAACGAGAAATATTTTTGGGGTTTAGAGTTTTTCAAACACACAAGAAGAAAGCAAAAAAATAAAGCTAACATGGATATACAATGAAAGAGGATGAACACCAACAATTTATATGAAATGCATGAACATGAATGTAATGTCGGTGAGAAATACGTACTCCCCCAAGCTTAGGCATTGGCCTAGCTTGGAAATCAGCACTGTCGCTCTAGATAATAGTTGAAGTTGTAGCTCATGGAGGCGTTCCTTGCCGCCTCCTCCGCCAAGTGAGCGGCCTCTACTGCAGCGTGGTACTCTTGCACCTCGTCCTCAAGAACATAGTATCTCTGTCGAGTCTAAAAATCAAAGAGGGCGGGCGCAGGCAACGCAAGAGAAACGGGATTATATTTATAAAATGTTAGGTTGTACTCATAACCCCTAGCACTGTCCATGATAAAGTCATGATGACGCATGGCTTCAAAGTCTAAATATCTCTCAGGCAAAATAGGGTCATTAGGTTGAGGTGACACACTCAATTTTGCAGCTACGCGGGAGGCATAAATTCCTTCCATACAAATCACTGCTACCTGCGTTAGCATGCAGCCTGCAGGCAGCAATTGCATCAAGGTTATAGTGTTTTTCACCGGTCACCGTAGTGTGAATAAGGCTCAAGTCCGGAGCGCACAATGCACTGCAATGGTTTTTACCTACTACACATTTCCCATTAAACAGTGCAAAGTAACGAATAGAGGGGAAATGAATACTTTTTGTTCTAGCTTGCGTCACTCCTCTATCATCTCCAACGCAAAGACTTTCAAAGAACAAATTATAATCAGTTGTTTTTGTTTTTTCTAAAGAGCCCCATACTGGAAGTTTGCATGCAACAAAGAACTCTTCTAGAGCCATGCTAAAGGATTTATCATAGACATTAAATAGCACCCAAGAAGTATTGGGATGATATCAAAATCCATGTGTGAATGTACGGGTAAGGTTATAGTGTTGGACACACTTATCTGCAAAAGAAGTCGGTGAGGCCGGTATTATAAATGTAATGATAAAATTCCTCCTTGATACGTGCACCTCTCATGAACTCGTCGCTTGGTCGGCAGCATGATTTGGCGTCAGCCATGACTATCTGGTCGGTCCAGGGCTCAACATAAGCTTGTCGTACCGAGCCCTCGCTCGACGACTCACCCTAGGTACGCCTTCTTGAGGAGCTCCTCCTAAAGAAACTCATCTTCCCTAAGCACGAATTTCTGAAATTTTTGAGCCACTAATTTCTGTCAGTAAAACTTTGTAAGATTGATAGAAACTACTCATATAGGTGCCTAGAGGCCATATAAAGCATTCATACTACTTAGAACTCAAATAATTCAACATGCAAGCTCATTTTCTGTAGCACCAAGTGCAACAAAATATGCAAAATATAAACCACTAAAACAAAAACTAATTGGTGGAATGGGAGGGTTACATACCAAGGAGCAATTCCTCAAAACAGTTTCGAAAACGGAGTTCCGAGCAAAGAGATCAAAAATTTCAGTTTCTAGAGGAAGAACACGGGAGAGAGAAAGAGATCTAGAGAATTTTTGCTGGAGGTAAGGGATGAAGTGAGCCGAAGCGATAAGGCAGGGGGCCCTATGGTCCCCACAAGCCATCAGGGCGCGCCCAAGGATGTGGGCGCGTCCTGTTGGCTTGTGGCCCACAGGTGCACCTCCCAGCTGTGTTTTTAGTACAAAAAATTCTTAAATATTCCAGAAAAAATCATGTTAAAATTTTGTGGCAATATGAGACTTTTTATTTTTGGGTCATTTTTATTGCATGGGAAAATCAGAAAACAGGATAATCATGTTATTTTACTTTAATCAACTAAAAATAACAGAGGACAAACTTGGAATACAGAGAGTTGTGCATACTAAATTCATCAATCACATGTCTTTCAAAAAGGATCCATTAATAAGGTTGATCAAGTCTTATTAATAACCGTTTTTGATTGACATGAAATCGAAGAATTTTCGTATAACACTAAGTTACCTTAACGGGGATTTCCATTTCCCCAATAATAAGATTATAATATTTCTTCTTGGCAGTAGGTATAGGGATTTTAAATTCTCCAATGATGATCGTGCACTTGGCTCAATGACCTTAATATTATGAACCAAAGTTTGCTTCTTCTGAAAATGCACGGTATGTTGCTTGCCATTGACGTGAAAAGTAACCTTGCTTTTGTTGCAATCAATAACAGCCCCTGCAGTACTTAGAAAGGGTCTACCAAGGATGATCGACATGTTGTCGTCCTCGGGCATATCAAGAATAACAAAGTATGTTAAGATAGTAACATTTGCAACCACAATAGGAACGTCCTCACAAATTCCAATAGGTAAAGTAGTGGATTTATCAACCATTTGCAAAGATATCTCAGTAGGAGTAAGCTTATTCAAATCAAGTCTTTTATATAGAGAGAAAGGCATAACACTAACACCGGCTCCTAAATCACATAAAGCAGTTTTAACATAACATCTATTAATAGAGCAAGGTATTGTGGGTATACCCGGATCTCCCAACTTCTTAGGTACTCCACCATCAAAAGAATAATTAGCAAGCATGGTAGCAATTTCAGTTTTAGTTATTTTCCTTTTGTGCGTAAAAGGACGGGTCTCATCATTTAAGCAAAGCGTTCAAAATCTCATCGTCCATACTTTTAGAATCTTTACGAGGGAATGGCATGGGTTTTTGAATCCATGGCTCTCTTTCCCTACCGTGTTTCCTAGCAACAAAGTCTCTTTTATCATAGCGTTTGTTTTTGGGATGTGGGTTATCAAGATTTTCAACGGGTTCTATTTCCACATCATTATCATGTTCTTTATTATCATCAGGTTGAGCATCTACGTGGACATCATCATTATCCTTATCATTTTCATTATCACTAGGTGCATGTTCACTACTAGACTGTGTCTCAGCATCAGAAATAGAAACATCATTATGTTTCTCAGTAGGTTTTTCTATAGTAGGTTCACTAGAAGCGTGCAAGGTCCTATCATCTTTCTTTTTATTTTTCTTCTTAGATGAACTAGGTGCATCATCATTAATTCTATGAGAATGTTGTTCAATTCTTTTAGGATGACCTTTACGATAAAGTGGTTTCTGAGTCATTCTACCTCCTCTAGTCATTACTCTAACATCATGATCATTCATATTATTATCTATTTCAACAAGCAAATCATTTTGTGACTTAGCAACTTGGGTGTGAACCATAGAATCATGTTTACCTAGACCCTTAACATCATTAGCAATTCTAAACATCAAGTCACCTAAGCGGTCTATCATCATGGCATTACGTCTTAATTGATCTTTGACGTATTTATTGAAATTCTCTTGCTTAACAATGTAATTATCAAATACATCCATGCACTGACTAGGAGTCTTAGTATAAGGTATCTCACTTTCGTTAAAGGCACGGAGAGATTTTACCTCTACTACATGTGTCGGGGTGTCAAGTCCATGTATTTCTTCGATAGGTGGTAATTTCTTGTCATCTTCAGTTTTAATACCTTTCTCTTTCGTAGATCTTTTTGCTTCTTGCATATCTTTGGGACTGAGGAATAGAATACCTCTCTTCTTTTGAATAGGTTCAGGAGGTGGTCCAGGAAGTGTCCAATCATCAGCATTTTGCAATATGTTATTCAATAATTCTTTAGCTTGTCCAACAGTTCCTTCCCTGAAAATACAACCAGCACAACTATCTAGGAAGTCCCTAGAAGCATCGGTTAGTCCATTATAAAAGATATCAAGTATTTCATTTTTCTTAAGAGGGCGATCAGGCAAAGCTCTAAGTAACTGGAGAAGCCTCCCGCAACCTTGAGGTGATTCTATCTTCAATTTGCACAAATTTAAATATTTCCTGTAAGGCAGCTTGTTTCTTATGAGCAGGAAAGGGCTACGCACACAACCAGGAGGAAGAGAAAGAAACCATTCTTTAGCCTCTCCTTTCAGCGAGAAAGGAAAAAAGCTTAAGGATAAAATAGTAGCACATCTTTTCCTCATTAGTAAACAAAGCACCAATATCATTCAGTTTCATGAGATGTTCGAAAACAGTTTCAGTTTCATAACCATCGAAAGGATCAGACTCTACTATAGGAATCAATCCAGGGTCTATTGAGAATTCATAATCTTATCAGTGACAAATATAGGAGAAGTAGCAAATTTAGGATCATGTTTCATTTTGTCCATCATAGATTTTTCTTTCAGTTTGCATACTAATTTCCTCAAATCCCTAGCTACTTCCTCATCCATGACATAGCCTTCAGGTATATCAAGCAATTCATATCTATTAGGAGAACGAGGTGTAACAGGTGATTCAAAATCTTCATCAGTTTCAGCATTGTCAAGTTCTCTAGCTTTAGCAATATGAGCATTAAGTAATTCATTCAGTGGCACAGTTTCAGTTTCATCAAGTGTAGCAGTAGTATCATCATTAATTTCATAAGTAGCATCATCAAGTTCATGTGACATATCAGGACGATCAAAAGGTGGTGGTGTAACAAGGTGATTCAAAACAGTAGGTGAATCACAAGCAGAGCTAGATGGAAGTTCCTTCCTGCTCTCGTGCGAGAGGGGATGATCTTAGTTCGAGTATCTTTTAGATTCTTCATAGTGGCAATTGGATATCCTCAAGTTAACACAATAAATATAGCTATGCTCCCCGGCAACGGCGCCAGAAAAAGGTATTGATAACCCATAAGTATAGGGGATCGCAAAAGTCTTCTCCGGTAGTATTTCACCCTGGTTTGTTGATTCGACACAAGGGGAGCCAAAGAATATTTATCGGCCTTAGAAGTTGAGTTGTAAATTCAACCACACCTGGGATATCTCTCTACAGCAAAGTTTTAGTAGCACGGCAAATAATAGTAGTAACAGTAACAACAATAGTGACAGTAGTAATTTTATAGCAGTTGTGACAGTATCAACAGCAATAGTAACTTAGCAAGATTCAGTATATGTAAAGCATAGGCCCGTGGATCGATGATGGATAATGATTTAGATGACATCAATCATGTAACAGTTACACACTAGGGCGACACAGAACTAGCTCCAATTCATCAATATAATGTAGGCATGTATTCCGTATATAGTCATACGTGCTTGCGATAAGAACTTGTATGACATCTTTTGTCCTACCCTCCCATGGCGGCGGGGTCCTATTGGAAACTAAGGGATATTGAGGCCTCCTTTTAATAGAGAACCAGAACAAAGCATTAACATATGGTGAATACATGAACTCCTCAAACTACGACAATCACCGGAAAGAATCCCAATTATTCTCACCTTGGGGTATGCGGATCAAGACACGTAATAGGTGCGTACAAAATGCAAGATAGGATCCAAATCACTCTTATATTCATGAAAACATAATAGGTTCAGATCTGAAATCATGGCACTCGGGCCCTAGTGACAAGCATTAAGCATAGATAAGTCATAGCAACATCGATCTCAAAACATAGTGGACACTAGGGATCAAGCCCTATCAAACTTAACTCGATTACATGATCAATCTCATCCGATGCCATCACCGTCCTGCAAGCCTACAAAGTAATTACTCACTCTCGGTGGTGAGCATCATGGTGGTGTTGATGAATAAGGGTTGGTGATGATGACGGCGATGATTCTCCTTCTCTGGAGCCCAGCCCCGAGGAGAACAGGAGGTGGCGGTGGCTCCGTCTCGTGAAACACGATGAAATTTTCTCTCCTATTTTTTCTCCGAAGATGTGAATTTATAGGAGTGGAATTAGGGTCAGGGAAGCCATTGGGCCCCACAAGCCATCAGGGCGCGCCCAGGGGGTGGGCCTGCCCTGTTGGCTTGTGGCCCACAGGCAGCCCCCCTCTGGTGGATCTTTGCTCCATAATTCATTATGTATTCCAAAAATAATTCACAAAAAGTTTCGTCCAATGCCTGAAATTTTTATTTCTGCACAAAAATAACACCAAACTAGTTCTGCTGAAAACATTGCCAGTCCGGGTTAGTTCCATTCATATCATGCAAATTAGAGTCCAAAACGAGAGTAGAAGTGTTTGTAAAAGTAGATACGTTGGAGACGTATCAGTGATACACTTGTGCCATAGCTAGGCTCCGCCCCTTGTTCGTACCCCTTGTGCACATTGTCAGGATCTTTGCCTCGACAGTTGGCGCCCACCGTGGGGCAGCGCTTCTGTAAAACCCCAAAAATTTAACCATGTTTTAATTAATTAAAATTCTGCCAGAATTATTTTTTTTAATTATATTTGGTCCTTGTTGATTTCAGAACCATTTCTATTCTCTGTCTTAAAAAATTCTTCCCTCCAGTGTGAATTTTTTGGAAAGTATTGTGGGATTTGAGAGTTTTCTTAAATCATTTAGTTTAATTTTTCAAATTCAACTGGAAATACTTTTATAATAAAACTTTCCCAATTAAATTTTCTTAATATCATTTTCAGCCTTTCAAATGCCTCTATTGCACTAGAGCTATTTTAAATAATTCCTTCAAAATTCCACAAAAATTGGGAGAGGTCATATGATGCGTGTAGGTCACTTTTATGCAAAAAAACATCATGGTCCTTCGGAAATTTTGAGCACAACCTCCAATTTTCAATTCTGGTCCAGTTTGAGCGTTGAACTACAAACCTATTTTTCCTTGCTCAAATATTTTAGAAACTTTTCCATATCATAGTCCCTCCAACCAAACTCTTAAGTCCAGGAGATCAGCCCCATTGAAGCACTATCAGTCCGCCAAATAAACCTCTAAAATTTTGGGTCAGAACTGAACTTCTATAAATCTAGATCTAACAAGTTTTCAATTTTCACAAACCAACCCCACTACACTCTCTATCAACCAAAGAGGCCTAACCCTGCAAATTTTCATATCCAGAAAACCGCCTAGATCACCTTGGCATTTTGTCAAACACCTTGTCTACAAGACAGAAAGTGGAACATCACTCAAGCCCCCGTGCAAACTTCTCCCTCTGGCCAAACCACCATGTCTAGTAGCTCTAATCTACCAAGGAGCATCACATTTCCAAAATATAGCTCAAGAAAATCATTTTTGATTGACGTAGCATTTCTTCGAACACATGTTGTGCGTGTCGAGGGCGTGAGCAGAACGTAGTTATTGCTGCCGCTAGCACCCGAGCCGCCGCGGCCCACTGCTACCTCCTTCTCTCGCCCTGGTCCTCCTATGGGTTGCCCAGTTGCACCTGAGAAATGCCAATACCCTTCATGTGGCCGCTAGCACCAGCCAGACGCCGTCCACCACCGCCAGCACTGTCCATGGCCGACACCGTGGCAAGCGCGCCACCGCCCTGGATGTGTGGCTCATCCCGAGCCAGCTAGCTTGCCCCGCCATCACTACGGGAAGCCGCGAGACCGCACTGACCTCTCCACCTGCCACCCCTACTGTAACAACCTGAGACCGACGCTCCAGATACCTTCCATTTATGTCGAGTTTCGCCGTGTGTTTCATTTGGTTGTCGCATTCATCATCGCATCATTTGCACCATTTGCATAGCATCGACACTTTGTTGTTGTCATTTTTCAAAACTTGCATCTGACCATAGTTGTCGGTTCTCTGTTCGTGTCGTCGACCGTTTCGAGACCAACCACACATGCACGCGCCCGCGACATCATTAAAATATTGTTTTTAAAAGTGTATATAAAATGTTCTTGGAATGGGTTGAAAGTTGGCATGCGGTCTTAATATAGTGTAGGTAGACCGCCTGCCAAATATCATCGCGTTCGGAGTCTGTTTGATACCCCAACGGATAACTATAGCGGTACTAGTAGCCGGTTTAAATTGCGGACGCTTTCGGTTTATAAAACTCTGTCATGGGCCGCAAACCCCTCTCTCTTCTCAGCCCAAGCCCCCTACACAGCTACCTAGCCCATCTGACCCCTAGTCATCGTCGGAGCCGTCTGATCACGATCCTATGATCCGGATTCGGGCAAAAACAGCTAACCCTAGTCCCCTTCCTATATATATAGACATCCCCCTCGTCCAGATTTGGAAACCCTAGTCACACCTCGAAATCCATGCCGTCACAAGTCCCATCCACTCCACAGCCACCACCTCCCACCTCTAGCGTGCAGGGCCCACTCGGGCCCGAACCAATTGCCACCGCCCCACGAAGCACTGCTCGTCGCCCTTGCCTCCCGCAGCCAGGGAGCCGACCCCATCGCCCGAGCCCGCAGCCTCGCTACCCCGCCGCCCTCTTGAACGCCGGTGACCTCCAGGCCAGGCCCCGCGTCACCGTCTTCCTCCTTCTCCTTCTTTCTCTCTCCCTAATCTCTCTCTCTCTCTCTCTCTCTCTCTCTCTCTCTCTCTCTCCTGTTGCGCAGGAGCCCCCATGGCCGCCGCGCCACCCGACCTGCTCCGCCCTCGCCTGGATCCGTCGGCCGCCGTCAAGATTGGAGCCGCCCCGACCAGATCTGCGGGGATCTGCCTCGTTCCTGCCTCCTCTGTGCCACCCGGAAGCCGCCGCCCCGAGGTGACCTGCACCAGCGCCGGCGAGCTCCCTACCCGAGCACGCCAGGAACGCTTGCTCGAACCAGCCCACGTTGACCCGCTCGAGCGCCTCGCTAGCGCTCCCGCGTGGGCTGCGTCGGAGGCGGCCTGCATCGCCAGGGCCCAGCTGCATGCACCTCTAAGGCCCAGCCGCTGCAAGCCCCTACCCAGCTTCGTCCGCGTGATGGTCCTGCTTCATGGCATGGCCCAACTCGCGAGGTGAGCGCTCCGCCCGCCTATCCCTCGCCCAATGCATTATTTAGCTATATTGCGCCTAGTCGAACTGTTGGGCCAGCCAGATTCGGCCCGTGTCACATTTTTTCCCTAATGCGGATTTAACCATTATTCCAGTGAATAACAAATTTGCAGAAAAACCCCTATTGATCATGCATTTAATAACTCTCAAACCGTGCATCGCATGTAAAAACTTTATATATGAGAAATGCTTAGACTTTCGTGTGGATTCACAACATCCAACTTCCATCCATGTTTAAAATGTTTAAACCTGCTGTTTGCATTAATTTGAATTATTGCCATGCTAAAATGATTTATTTCATAACTAAATAACCGTAGCTCCATTTAAAATGATCCACGTATGTAACTTGCTTAGACAAACATGTAGAATAACATGGTGCACTTTATTTTACTGTTTAATAAAAATAAAATATGTTTAGTACAGATCTGGACCAAATTCATAATTTGCATATGGGGTCATTTCGGAAATGCCTAGATGATGTAGTTCTTTATGCTTCACCTTTTGCCATGTTTAAAAACGTTTAAACTTGCCGTGTGAATAAATGAGAGTGAAGCAAATGATTCGAACATGGATTTTCATCAATATGCAACTCGTATTGAACTGCACTTAATTAGTAGTGTTTGATTGTTGCATCTTACCAGGCCTTGCATATTTAAACCGGACATGCATCATATTTGTTTGCGCATCATGTCATGAATATGTTGTGGTGTTTAACGTGTCATTTGTTTGTTTCCGTATTTTCTTCTCCTTGCAAGAATTCCGAAAGCATGTCGGATTGTGAGGATTTTTTTGACTACGTCATGTTCGTCTACTTCACAGATTCGTTCATCTTCCATGCGGGATCTCATGCAAGATGAGCATTTCCTCGGATAAAACTACTATCATTGTCATGCTAGTTTTCTCGTTTCTATCGCTATGTCCGGCTACCTACCACTTGTTTTTCAAGCCTCCCAAAATGCCATAATAAGCCTCTAACCCTCCATCTTCCCAGCAAACCGTTGTTAGGCTATGTTACCACTTGCGCAGCCCCTACTATAGTGTTGCTAGTTGCAGGTGCAGGTGATTCCATGAGATAACATGAATATCTTGCGATATCACAATATTCTTGCTATTTAATTTAATGCATCTATACATTTGGTAAAGGTTGGAAGGCTTGGCCTTTTACTTGCTGTTCTGTTCCACTGTTGCCACCTTAGTTTCTGAGTACTGGTGTTATGTTCCATATTGAGCGCTGACCCCCTTGATAATTCATTTTGGGATAAAACTCTTTTGGCAAGGCCCAACGTTGGTACTATATTTTCCCAACATAATAATACTGGACACCTTTATTAATGAATAGGGAGTTAGCGCTACTCGCGGATTAATCCAACATAATAGAGGGAGTGCTGGTGCTGATGGTGCTAGTCCTAAATAGAGCATTGTGCAAGGCCAACCCGGGGCAACTTGGGAAATTTCTATCGGGCCACTGTACACTAGCTCATCCAGTTGTGTCTTGAGAACGAGATACATGGCTCCTATCGGGTTCGTCGACACGTCGGGCAGCCTTGCTGGATTTGTTTTACCTTTCTTGAATGTCTTGTGCACTGGGATTCCGAGGATACTTTGGGCTATCTCATGGTTGAAGTTTTCCACCGCAGCTTGTGGTTAGTTTGTGATGGATGAGTTGGAGCACCCCTGTAGGGTAAACTCTTTCTGAGAGCCGCGCCCGCGGTTATGTGGCAATTGGAAATTGTTTAACATCCGGTAATAGGAAACTTTAAGTAAACTCAAATTAAATACACCAACCGTGTGCTTAACCATGATCGTCTCGTCTTGTGAGGTTTGAACAAAGAAGGGAACACTGTGGGGTTATGATTGACTCATAAGTAGGTGTTCAACATTAATTCTTGATCATTCCTAGTTCACGTCCGTTTATGCGTAGATCTCTCTACTTATACTTGTACTCGTAAGTTAGCACCTCAAATAGATGCTTAGTGGTTGCTGCAGCTGAAAGCACATTTACTCCTTTGGTGGTTTTGGTAATTAATAACAACATATATGTCATTGAACTAATGTTTCCACTAAGTATATTTCAGGAAAGTTCAATGATAGGGATGGCAAAAGGATTGTGGAGATTGTGGAAATACCCCAAGATGCAAGGAAAAGGATTGGCAAAGCTTCAAGCAAGAGGACTCTACATTTTACTTTGTGAGAAATCACTTTGAGTCCATAGGAAAGCCAATACTATTAAAAGGGGGTAAGGTTCTGATTGGTGAACAAAATGTTCATACGTGCACAAGTGATAGTCACCAAAAACACCCACAAGCTCTTCCACAAAAAGTCTGTCAAAGCCAAATATTCATAATCGGCGCAACCAACACTTTCCACTCGGTGCCACCGATTCTCATACTCAGACAGACATTAGCCAAACCCTACCTTTTCGGTGCAACCGATTCTGCTTCGGTGCCACCGAGTTTAGGTTGCCAACTTTCTGTTACGCAAATTCACAATATCGGTACCACTGAGATTGTTGGATCGGCGTCACCGAGAATGGCAATCTGACCGTTGGTCACCTTATCAGTGCAACCGAGTTTCCTATATCGGTCTCACCGAGATTCAAAAGTTGCCACCTTTTGGTCACTTCGGTACCACCGAGATTAACACATCGGTGTCACCAAGTTGGTCATTTTGTGTGTAACGGTTGGATTTTTGGGGATGCCTATATAAACCCCTTCACCACCACCCACTCGAAAGAGAAGCACTCAGAACTATTCCATACTTGCCCCATACAGTTTTCTGAGAGAGAACCACCTACCCTTGTGTTGAGGTCAAGATCATCCACTCCAACCAGATGAATCTTGATTTCTAGCCTCCCCAAGTTGCTTTCCACCAATCCCATCTCTTCCACCAAGCCAAATCTGTGAGAGAGTGATTGTGTGTTAAGGAGTCTATCATCTTGAAGCACAAGAGCAAGGAGTTCATCATCATTGCCGAGCCTATTACCTTTTGGAGGGTGGTGCCTCCTAGATTGGTTAGGTGTCGCTTGGGAGCCTCCTTCTTCGTGTTGTGGAGTTGAACCAAGAAGTTTGTAAGGGCAAGGAGATCGCCTACTTCGTGAAGATCTACCCATAGTGAAGCTAGTCCTTTGTGGACGGAAGCCGTTATGGAATAGTCAAGGTTTCTACTTCGTGGACCCTTATGGGTGGAGCCCTCCGTGGACTCTCGCGACCGTTACCCTCCGTGGGTTGAAGACTCCATAAACGTGGATGTACGATAGCACCACCTATTGGAACCACGGGAAAAATCATCGTGTCTACATTTGTGTTTGATATTACAACCCTTCCTTTCTATACATGCTTGTTGTTACTTTCTGCTACTATACTCTTAGAACTTGCATGTGTAGGGTGTACTTGACTTGCCATGAATGTTAAAAACTGCCAACTCTAAAATTTGGGAAAAGGTAGAATTTTTATTTGGTCAAGTAGTCTAATCACCCCCCCTCTAGACATACTTTCGGTCCTACAAGTGGTATCAGAGCTTTGGTCTCCATTGCATTGGTCTCACAACCTAGGAGAGTATGGCGTCTAGTGAGGGAAATTATCACCGTAGAGGTCCGTACTTTGATGGTACTAATTTTGCTAGTTGGAAGCACAAAATGAAAATGCATATTCTTGGTCATAACCCTGCCGTTTGGGTTGTTGTTCGTGTTGGCTTGCAAGGTGAATTCTTTGGTGATGGAAAGGAACCGGATCGTGAAGCGACCGTGGAAGAATTGAAGATGTTGCAATACAACGCTCAAGAATTCAACAAAATCAGCCGTCTTGAGAATGCAAAAGAGATTTGGGATACTTTGGTTGATATGCACGAAGGAACCGAGTCCGTGAGAGAATCCAAGTTAGATG
Source organism: Elymus sibiricus (assembly GCA_039707655.1). Lineage (NCBI taxonomy): Eukaryota > Viridiplantae > Streptophyta > Magnoliopsida > Poales > Poaceae > Elymus > Elymus sibiricus. The sequence goes on along the minus strand of CM077665.1, from coordinate 208,319,723 downwards.
TTCTTCAAAGTCAGCTTGACAAGTTCAAGATGAAGGATGGTGAAGGAGTCGCAGAGATGTACTCTAGGCTAGCTCTCATCACCAATGAGATTGCCGGCTTAGGAAGCGAAGAAATGACCGACAAATTCATCATCAAGAAGATACTTAGAGCTTTGGATGAGAGATACGACAACGTGTGCACATTGATCCAAATGATGCCCAACTACAAAGATCTCAAGCCTACGGAAGTCATTGGAAGGATTGTTGCTCATGAGATGACACTCAAAGACAAAGAAGAGCTTCACAACAAGTCTAGCGGTGCTTACAAAGCCACAAGTGATGCTCCCGCAACTTCAAGCGACAACCTTGTCACCAATGAAGAGATAAGCCTCATGGTCAAGAAATTCAACAAGTTCTACAAGAATAGAGGCAAAGAACAAAGCTCCAACTCAAGATATGATGAGAAGCATTCGTCAAGTCGTGACCGCAATTGCTACAATTGTGGGAAGCCCGGACACTACTCCAATGAGTGCACGGCTCCCTACAAACGAAGAGAAGAGTCACCTCGAAGACGAAGCTCAAGGAATGAATCACCTCAAAGAGAGAGAAGGAGTAGAGATGATCGGTATGAACGAAGACCCTCAAGGAGAAGTAGGGATTTGGAGAAGAAGGACAAGTACACCAAGAGCTACACAAGAAGAAAACATCAAGCTCATGTTGGTGAATGGGTTTCTGGCTCCGACTCCGACAACTACTCCAAGAGAAGCTATCACTCCGACTCCGACCATAGTCAAGATGATGGTGTTGCCGGAATTGCTCTAGTGACTACCAACTCCTATGATCTATTTGATTCACCAAACGAAGGGAGTGGAAGTTGCTTCATGGCTAAAAGCCCCAAGGTATCACACCCCGAGTATCTTGATTTCAATAGTGATGAAGATGATTTGCTTTGTGATGATGACTTGCTGTTTGATAAAACTAGTGATGTTAGTCAAGGTGAACTTGATAATTCTCATGCTAGTCAAGATAAGTCAATTGATGATAATAAGATGAAAATAGAACAACTAACTAAAGAACTAAACACTCTTAAGTTAGCTCATGAATCTACTCTTGAAGATCATAGAGAGCTTGTAAGAACTCATGAGAAGCTACGCTTCGAGAAGCTCAACTTGGAGCAAGAACATGAGTTTCTTAAAGCTATCAATGATGATCTCCGAAAGAAGACTTCATCTTATCTAGCCAAACGACTACTCTTGTCTACATTCATGCCTCAAGTTAAATCTAAACAAACTAGTAACAAAGGCAAGAAAGGTTCTTCATCTAGTAGCAACAATAAAAATGCTAAACCTAATGATGTTGCTTCTAGTAGTTCTATTGATTCCACTAATGATGATTCTCTTAGCCAAGTTACACTTGAGCAAGAAAATGCTTTATTAAAAGGAATTATAGAGAAAGGTATCTACAAGAGTCTTGCCGGGTGTAAGCAATTTGAGCAAATTGTACGCAAGCACGGAGGATACCGAAAGAACCATGGTGTTGGCTACTTCAACGCAAATGTAGTTGAATGGGAAGAAGGTCAATACCCCAAGCCCAAGTTTGTTCCTCAAAAGGAGAAGTATGAAAATACTCTTCCTAAGGGAACAAACACTCAAGATGACCTTCCACCACAAGACCACAAGCTCAAGGGCAAGAACAAGCTTCAAGAGCACATTGACTCATATGAAGATGAATCCCTAGCTATGGTGGAGTGGGTTCGCAAGGCTACTTCAAGCTCAACTTCTACAAAGGCTATATCAACACCAAGGATCCCCATCAACTTGATGTGGGTCCCCAAGAAGAAGAACTAGAGAGTTCTTGAGGGGTGACTCCGCCAATGAAATTCACTCACATTCATTATTGGCATGAATTATTTGCAATCAACATCAACTCTATGCAATAGTTCAAGGAGTCACACATTCCCTCAAAGGTAAGCAAGGGACAAGGTAATCAACAAATCAATGGACATCATTACACATGCTTTGCACTCCATGTCCATAGATATCCTTGTATTTGTCTCTTGTGTGTTGGGACTAACCCATGTAGGTGAGAAGAGTATGGAAACAACAAGGATGCTCCCAACTCTTGGTGATCTTCATCAACCTTGAGCATCTACCACTACCTCACCAACATGAAGTCTTCTTCAACAAAACCCAAGGTTAGTTTATCCCTCTTATGGGGGGATGTCACATCAAGGGGGAGCTTTACTCTAAGACTTGAGTCAAAGCATCTCTTAGTATGTGACAACATTAAATGATTTATGTAAAAGTGGTAACCCCACTTGTGCTTAAACGATGAGTATGACCAATGATCAAGTATTCTTACTTGGCTCCAAAGTGAAATACTCATATATAGATGACCTCGTCATCGCCCAAGTGCTTGTTAGATGCTAGTATGTATGTGCATGTTTGTCATGATTTCATTTGACATCTTATTGTGTGAGCATGTTGGTCTGCATTTATTTTCTCATTCGAGGACATCCAATTGTTGCTATTTGGTTTTTGATTTATCTTTTGCCAATTGGATGGACAAGAATGCCTAGGACCACTCTTTAGCTATCTATGCTTTCTCACCTCATACTCCATTCATGCTGCATCACAAAATTTGAACAAGTACTTTTCGATCCCTCTGTGTGTGGAGCACTCGGAGTTCCGTATCGACAAGGACTGACCATTAAAACCTCCCAAGTGCATCTCGGTGGAACCAACCCACAATTCTCGGTCTCATCGAATGTCTAGGGTTGATCTGGTTTTCTATCCCGGTATTACCGATTCCATATTCTCGGTTACACCGAGTTTCCCTGTCAGCTGACAGTTGAGGAACTCGGTGACACCGAAAATTTAGAATCGGCGTCACCGACAGTGAAGGGTATATAAGCTGTGGTCCCGACGGTTCGAAAATTCAATCTTCAATCGTCGCGCCCCAAACCCTAAGCTGCCGCAAAAGGACCCCCTGGTCATCGCCCTTGTCTCCCCGCACTCCTCCGCCGCTGGGATTCTCGCCGTCGACGGGCATCTTCGCCGCCGTCGCTGCCGTAGCGGATCCGTCGCCAAGCTAGGGTATGGATTCGATTTTCCTTGCGCTCCCCGTCTGATTCTCGCGCATTGGTTTTGATTTTATCTATAAGCCACCTCTTGCACATCTTTCTATCCATGAGAAAACTCCATAGATTAGAGAATGATCGATTTTCTAGGGTTTACCTTCCGCCCGATGGAACTCGGTGGAACCGAAGTAAACAAATCGGTGTCACCGATTTGCCTGTCTGTGCTGCTGAGAACTATCTTGGTGAAACCGAGTACTTCTTTTCGGTCTTACCGAAAGGAGTGCCAAGTTTCTGTTAAAGAGAAAGTCAGTCTCGGTAGCACCGAAATTTTTGCTTCGGCTGTACCGATTTTCATATGACAGAATGTAAATCTTGAGATTTTTTTTTTCAAACTTTCAAAAACCAGCTGCATTTTGTGATGACTCATCTTATTTTGCTCCTCTATACTCTATTCACAGGGTCAGTATGTCAAGTGCTGAGGACAGTGAGAACAACTTCCAAGAACAGAGTGTTGAGATGGATTCAGGCACTAGTACTGAGTCTAGTTCACCTTCAGATCCAGGCACTCCCAGTTCTCATGGGTTGCCCAAGGCTTCTACAAGGGCCAGGAAGAAGCTGAATTCAGATGAGGAGGATTCAGATTTTGTGCCAAATGAGATTCTTGCCAAGAAGCAAGAGAAGGCTGCCAAGAAAGCTGCAAATGAAGCCACATCTTCCAGGAGAGCTATCAGGAAAGAGTATGCTAGCTCTGAAGCTATGAGAGCACCTGAGAGTGCTAGAGCTACCATGACTGTTGAGCCCCCAAAGAAGTCTTTGCCTAAGAAGGCAGGGGAGAATAAGAGAGCCAGAAAAAGGATAGTTTATGTCACTGGCAGGCAAACCTCCATGTTTGAGGACCCTGAGGAGGCTGCTGGTGCTGCTGCTGAGGAGGAGGAAGTACATGTTGAGAAAGCCCCTCCCAAGAAGAAAAAGAAGCTTATGGCAGATGCTATGCCAAAGTCAGGCACATCCAAGAGCACTAAATATGCACCCAAGAAAGCTGCTGCTGAAAAACCCAGGAGGTTATCCAGGCAAATTCCTGCTTCTGAAAAGAACAAGGGAACTACCTCCAGAGTTGACGATGAAGATGCTATGTCTGCTTTGATGAAGCTCAGGCCACACCTTCCAGTTCATAATGCTAGCTACCCACTTGCTGAAGACACGAAGAAGAGGAAGGATTCAGGTTTGAGGGCATGGAGAGCTACTGATCCATATGCCCAAAGGAGGAAGACAGCTGTGGACTACAGGTTCTATACCAAGGAGCAACAAGATTTCTATGAAACTGTGCTGTTTGACAAGAGTCCAGCTGTGAGTGACATGAGGTATGTGGATTGGAAGTTCATTAAGGAGAATGAAGACTATTTTTCAAGTGTCCAAGATAACTTTCACTGCATTGGCTTGGATGAGTTTGTTGGCAGAGAGTTTACAGCATGGAATGATGAGATGATCATGCAATTCTACTCCACTGCACATTTCTATGGAGATGGTAGGATTGTATGGATGACTGAAGGAGCAAGATATGAGTCCACTGTTGATGAATGGGCTGCAATCTTGGGAGTTCCAGAGGTACAGGATGGTGACTTGGATGTCTACTCAGAATCCAAAGAGAGCCACAATGCTATGGCCAATATGTACAATGAGATCCCTGCTACTCATGTGAAGTCTCACAAGTTAGGATCCATCTATTTTCTCCAGGCTGGCCTTCGTACCATGAACACCATTCTGAGGCATACTTTGATGCCCAAGTCAGGAGATGACAAGATGATCCGAGGCTACTCCATCAACATGCCGATCCATCTTGACAGACACACCAGGATTAGAGTCATGGACTTAAATGTTGAGACAGTTAAGAGGGTTGCTGCTGATCAGAAGCGCTCATGCTGCTATGCACCCTATATCCAGATGCTCATAAATTCCAAGTTGGAGAAGCACATATTTGCTTTGGACAGACCCCACTTGCCCCTACAGCCAGATCTCGAGGACAATGTTGTGGTGATGGACCCAGAACATCCCACATCAGCTGCAGCTCAGGCAAAGGCAGCTAGAGCCACTAGTGCTCAGGTTCCCAGATCTAGGAATGAGCAAATGGATCTCTTGATCTCATCAGTTTAGGGCATGCAGAAGGACATTAAGGACATTTTGGACAACCAAAACAGTCTTGTCAGAATCTTTGAAAACAGGATCAAGACCCTTAATGATAAGGTGGATGGGCTGACTAAGACAGTCAATGAGCTCAAGAAGGAAGTTGACTCAGTGCCTCTTCCTCTGACTTCAGATGATGATGGTCATGATGATGAGGATGACTCTCCTCTCAGGCCAGGCACTCAGTTCACTACTCAGGCCAGATCAGCCACAGTGCCAGCTCCAGACTTGAGGCCCTCCTCATCAGCTCCTGCTACTGTCACCTCAGCTCCATCAGCTCCAGTTCCTCCAGTTGCCACTCCAACTCCATCCACGACATCCGCAGAGATCTTCGCCGACACTGTTCTCTCGACTCCTTCATCAACAACCGGAGGAGATCAGCCCAAGAACACTTAGATATATCCCTTTAAACTTTTTGGTAACTTGTTGCCAAAGGGGGAGAAGTGTATATAGATCTTTAGGCTTCGAGTGAGAGAGCGTTTGGTGTTTATTGCTTTTTCAAAACAATTGATTTTTTGGTTGCTTGTGATACACGTTTGTTTGTGTTTTGATCATACGCGTAATGTGTGCTGCTACTATTTCCTATCATTATGCTACTTATGAGATGATCATTCACCTTTGCTTGATTGTGTTGTGCTATGATGTTAACTCTTATTATTCTCGCACACCACCAAGTTGTATGTGACATGGAAGAAGTGCCCCATGTACCTAATCGATTGTGCATTTGCATTCAAACGCAAATCTAAAATAATGCACAAATTTAGGGGGAGCTCTTACTTATCACATACTTCTCAAAGCGACGATTATATTCATTGATTATATCCTTGTCGAAGCTTTGATCTATATGTTGTCATCAATTACCAAAAAGGGGGAGATTGAAAGCACATTTGCTCCTTTGGTGGTTTTGGTAATTAATAACAACATATATGTCATTGAACTAATGTTTCCACTAAGTATATTTCAAGAAAGTTCAATGATAGGGATGGCAAAAGGATTGTGGACATTGTGGAAATACCCCAAGATTCAAGGAAAAGGATTGGCAAAGCTTCAAGCAAGATGACTCTACATTTTACTTTGTGAGAAATCACTTTGAGTCCATAGGAAAGACAATATTATTAAAAGGGGGTAAGGTTCTGATTGGTGAACAAAATGCTCATACGTGCACAAGTGATAGTCACCAAAAACACCCACAAGCTCTTCCACAAAAAGTCTGTCAAAGCCTAATATTCATAATCGGTGCAACCAACACTTTCCACTCGGTGCCACCGATTCTCATACTCAGACAGACATTAGCCAAACCCTACCTTTTCGGTGCAACCGATTCTGCTTCGGTGCCACCGAGTTTAGGTTGCCAACTTTCTGTTACGCAAATTCACAATATCGGTACCACCGAGATTGTTGGATCGGCATCACTGAGAATGGCAATCTGACCATTGGCCACCTTATCGGTGCAACCGAGTTTCCTATATCGGTCTCACCGAGATTCAAAAGTTGCCACCTTTTGGTCACTTTGGTACCACCAAGATTAACACATCGGTGTCACCGAGTTGGTCATTTTGTGTGTAACGGTTGGATTTTTGGGGATGCCTATATATACCCCTTCACCACCACCCACTCGAAAGAGAAGCACTCAGAACTATTCCATACTTGCCCCATCCAGTTTTCTGAGAGAGAACCACCTACCCTTGTGTTGAGGTCAAGATCATCCACTCCAACCATATGGATCTTGATTTCTAGCCTCCCCAAGTTGCTTTCCACCAATCCCATCTCTTCCACCAAGCCAAATCTGTGAGAGAGTGATTGTGTGTTGAGGAGTCTATCATCTTGAAGCACAAGAGCAAGGAGTTCATCATCATTGCCGAGCCTATTACCTTTTGGAGGGTGGTGCCTCCTAGATTGGTTAGGTGTCGCTTGGGAGCCTCCTACTTCGTGTTGTGGAGTTGAACCGAAAAGTTTGTAAGGGCAAGGAGATCGCCTACTTCGTGAAGATCTACCCATAGTGAGGCTAGTCCTTCGTGGACGGAAGCCGTTATGGAATAGTCAAGGTTGCTACTTCGTGGACCCTTATGGGTGGAGCCCTCCGTGGACTCTCGCGATCGTTACCCTCCGTGGGTTGAAGACTCCATAAACGTGGATGTACGATAGCACCACCTATCGGAACCACGGGAAAAATCATCGTGTCTACATTTGTGTTTGATCCTCCAACCCTTTCCTTTCTATACATGCTTTTTGTTACTTTCCGCTGCTATACTCTTATGGCAAGTCAAGTACACCCTACACATGCAAGTTCTAAGAGTATAGCAGCGGAAAGTAACAACAAGCATGTATAGAAAGGAAAGGGTTGGAAAATCAAACGCAATTGTAGACACGATGATTTTTCCCGTGGTTCCGATTGGTGGTGCTATCGTACGTCCACGTTTATGGAGTCTTCAACCCATGGAGTGTAACGGTCGCGAGAGTCCACGGAGGGCTCCACCCATAAGGGTCCACGAAGTAGCAACCTTGACTATTCCATAACGGCTTCCATCCACGAAGGACTAGCCTCACTATGGGTAGATCTTCACGAAGTAGGCGATCTCCTTGCCCTTACAAACTTCTTGGTTCAACTCCACAAGACGAAGTAGGAGGCTCCCAAGCGACACCTAACCAATCTAGGAGGCACCACCCTCCAAAAGGTAATAGGCTCGGCTGTGATGATGAACTCCTTGCTCTTGTGCTTCAAGATGATAGACTCCTCAACACACAATCACTCTCTCACAGATTTGGCTTGGTGGAAGAGATGGTATTGGTGGAAAGCAACTTGGGGAGGCTAGAAATCAAGATCCATATGGTTGGAGTGGATGATCTTGACTTCAACACAAGGGTAGGTGGTTCTCTCTCAGAAAACTGGATGGGACAAGTATGGAATAGTACTGAGTGCTTCTCTTTTCAAGTGGGTGGTGGTGAAGGGGTATATATAGGCATCCCCAAAAATCCAACCATTACACACAAAATGGCCAACTCGGTGACACCGATGTGTTAATCTCGGTGGTACCGAAGTGACCAAAAGGTGGCAACTTTTGAATCTCGGTGAGACTGATATAGGAAACTCGGTTTCACCGATAAGGTGACCAACGGTCAGATTGCCCATTCTCGGTGACGCCGATCCAACAATCTCGGTGGTACCGATATTGTGAATTTGCGTAACAGAAAGTTGGCAACCTAAACTCGGTGGCACCGAAGCAGAATCGGTTGCACCGAAAGGCTAGGGTTTGGCTTAGGTCTGTCTGTGTTTGGGAATCGGTGGCACCGAGTGGAAAGTGTTGGTTGCATCGATTTGGGATATTTGGCTTTGACAGACTTTTTGTGGAAGAGCTTGTGGGTGTTTTTGGTGACTCTCACTTGTGCACGTATGAGCATTTTGTTCACCAATCAAAACCTTACCCCCTTTTAATAGTATTGGCTTTCCTATGGACTCAAAGTGATTTCTCACAAAGTAAAATGTAGAGTCCTCTTGCTTGAAGCTTTGCCATTCCATTTCCTTGCATCTTGGGGGTATTTCCACAATCTCCACAATCCTTTTGCCATCCCTATCATTGAACTTTTCTTGAAATATACTTAGTGGAAACATTAGTTCAATGACATATATGTTGTTATTAATTACCAGAACCACCAAGGGAGCAAATGTGCTTTCAATCTCCCCCTTTTTGGTAATTGATGACAACATGTAGATCAAAGCTTCGACAAGGATATAATCAATGAATATAATCGTCGCTTTGAGAAGTACGTGATAAGCAAGAGCTCCCCCGAAATTTGTGTATTATTTTAAATTTGCGTTTGAATGCAAATGCACAATCGATTAGGTACATGGGGCACTTCTTCCATGTCACATACAACTTGGTGGTGTGCGAGACTAATAAGAGTGAACAACATAGCACAACACAATCAAGCAAAGATGAATGATCATCTCATAAGCATTAAGATGATAGGAAATAGTAGCACAACACACATAAGCGTATGATCAAAACACAAACAAACGTGTATCACAAGCAACCAAAAGATCGATTGTTTTTGAAAAAGCAATAAACACCAAACGCTCTCTCACTCGAAGCCTAAAGATCTATATACACTTCTCCCCCTTTGGCAACAAGTTACCAAAAAGTTCAAAGGCGTATATCTAAACGTTCTTGGGCTGATCTCCTCCGGTTGTTGATGAAGGAGTCGAGAGAACAGCATTGGCGAAGATCTCTTCAGATGTCATGGATGGAGTTGGAGTGGCAACTGGAGGAACTGGAGCTGATGGAGCAGGAGCTGATGAAGAGGGCCTCAAGTCTGGAGCTGGCACGGTGGCTGATCTGGCCTGAGTAGTGAACTGTGTGCCTGGCCTAAGAGGCGATCCATCCTCATCATCATCATCATCATCATCTGAAGAATGAGGAAGAGGCACTGAGTCAACTTCCTTCTTGAGCTCATTGACTGTCTTAGTCAGCCCATCCACCTTGTCATTAAGGGTCTTGATCCTATTTTCAAAGATCCTGACTAAACTGTTTTGGTTGTCCAAAATGTCCTTAATGTCCTTTTGCATGATCTGAACTGATGAGATCAAGAGATCCATTTGCTCATTCCTGGATCTGGGGACTTGAGCACTAGTGGCTCTAGCTACCTCTGCCTCTTCCTGAGCTGCAGCTGATGTGGGATGTTCTGGGTCCATCACCACAACATTGTCCTCGAGATCTGGCTGTAGGGGCAAGTGGGGTCTGTCCAGAGAAAATATGTGCTTCTCCAACTTGGAATTTATGAGCATCTGGATATAGGGTGCATAGCAACAAGAGCGCTTCTGATCAGCAGCAACCCTCTTAACTGTCTCAACAATTAAGTCCATGACTCTAATCCTGGTGTGTCTGTCAAGATGGATCAGCATGTTGATGGAGTAGCCTCGGATCATCTTATCATCTCCTGACTTGGGCATCAAAGTATGCCTCAAAATAGTGTTCATGGTACGAAGACCATCCTGGAGAAAGTAGATGGATCCTAACTTGTGAGACTTCACATGAGCAGCAGGGATCTCATTGTACATATTGGCCATAGCATTGTGGCTCTCCTTGGATTCTGAGTAGACATCCAAGTCACCATCCTGTACCTCTGGAACTCCCAAGATTGCAGCCCATTCATCAATAGTGGACTCATATCTTGCACCTTCAGTCATCCATACAGTCCTACCATCTCCATAGAAATGTGCAGTGGAGTAGAATTGCATGATCATCTCATCATTCCAAGCAGTAAACTCTCTGCCAACAAACTCATCCAAACCAATGCAGTGGAAATTGTCTTGGACACTTGGAAAATAGTCGTCATTCTCCTTAATGAATTTCCAGTCCACATATCTCATGTCACTCACAGCTGGACTCTTGTCAAAAAGCACAGTCTCATAGAAATCCTGTTGCTCTTTGGTTTAGAATCTGTAGTCCACAACTGTTTTCCTCCTTTGGGCATATGGATCAGCAGCTCTCCATGCCCTCAAACCTGAATCCTTCCTCTTCTTCATATATTCGGCAAGTGGATAGCTCGCATTATGTACTGGAAGGTGTGGTCTAAGCTTCATCAAAGCAGAGATAGCATCTTCATCCTCAACTCTGGAGGTAGTTCCCTTGTTCTTTTCAGAAGCTGGAATTTGCCTTGACAATCTCTTGGGCTTTTCAGCAGCAGCCATCTTTGGAGCAGACTTGGTGCTCTTGGATGTGCCTGTCTTTGGCATAGCATCAGCCATAAGCTTCTTTTTCTTCTTGGGAGGGGCCTTCTCAACATGTACTTCCTCCTCCTCAGCAGCAGCACCAGCAGCCTCCTCAAGATCCTCAAACATAGAGGTAGGCCTGCCAGTGACATAGACAATCCTCTTCCTAGCTCTCTTCTTCTCCCCTGCCTTCTTAGGCAAAGACTTCTTTGGGGGTGACTCAAGGTGAAGAGCCATTTTTTCCCTAGCACCCTCTGGTGCTCTCATAGCTAGCATACTCTTTCCTGATAGCTCTCCTTGAAGTTGTAGCTTCATTCGCAGCTTTCTTGGCAGCCTTCTCTTGCTTCTTGGCAAGAACCTCATCTGGCACAAAGTCTGAATCCCCCTCATCAGAATTCAGCTTCTTCCTGGCCCTTCTAGCAGCCTTGGGCAACCCATGAGAACTGGGAGTGCCTGGATCTGAAGGTGAACTAGACTCAGGACTAGTGCCTGAATCCATCTCAACACTCTGCTCTCTGAGATCATTCTGACTGTCCTTAGCATCTGACATACTGACCCTGTGAATAGAGTATAGAGGAGCAGAAGAAGATGAGTCATCACAAAATGTTCAGCTGGTTTTTGAAAGATTTGAACAAAAGATTCTCAAGGTTTACATTCTGTCACATGAAAATCGGTACAGCGGAAGCAAAAATTTCGGTGCTACCGAGACTGACTTTCTCTTTAACAGAAATTTGGCACTCTTTTCGGTGAGACCGAAAAGAAGTACTCGGTTTCACCGAGATAGTTCTCAGCAGCACAGACAGGCAAATCGGTGATACCGATTTGTTTGCTTCGGTTCCACCGAGTTCCATCGGGCGGACGGTAAACCCTAGAAAATCGATCATTCCCTAATCTATAGGAAGTTTCTCGTGGATAGAAAGACGTGCAAACGTGGCTTATAGATAAAATCAAATCTAATGCGCGAGAATCAGACGGGGAGCGCAAAGAAAGATCGAATCCGTACCCTAGCTTGGCGACGGATCCGCTACGGCGGCGACGGCGGCAAAGATGCCCGTCGACGGCGAGAATCCCAGGGGCGGAGGAGCGCGGGGAGACAAGGGCGATGACCAGGGGGTCTTTTTGCGGCAGTTTAGGGTTTGGGGCGCGACGATTGAAGATTGAATTTTTGAACCGTCGGGACCATAGCTTATATACCCTTCACCGTCGTTGACGCCGATTCTAAATTTTCGGTGTCACCGAGTTCCTCAACTGTTAGCTGACAGGGAAACTCGGTGTAACCGAGAATATGGAATCGGTAGTACCGAGATAGAAAACCAGATCAACCCTAGGCATTCGGTGAGACCGAGAATTTTGGGTTGGTTCCACCGAGATGCACTTGGGAGGTTTTAATGGTCAGTCCTTGTCGATACGGAACTCCGAGTGCTCTACACACAGAGGGATCGAAAAGTACTTGTTCAAATTTTGTGATGCAGCATGAATGGAATATGAGGTGAGAAAGCATAGATAGCTAAAGAGTGGTCCCAGGCATTCTTGTCCATCCAATTGGCAAAAGATAAATCAAAAGCCAAATAGCAACAATTGGATGTCCTCGAATGAGAAAATAAATGCAGACCAACATGCTCACACAATAAGATGTCAAATGAAATCATGACAAACATGCACATACATACTAGCATCTAACAAGCACTTGGGCGATGACGAATTCATCTATATATGAGTATTTGACATAGGATCCAAGTAAGAATACTTGATCATAGGTCATACTCATCGTTTAAGCACAAGTGGGGTTACCACTTTCTCATAAAGCATTTAATGTTGTCACATACTAAGAGATGCTTTAACTCAAGTCTTAGAGTAAAGCTCCCCCTTGATGTGACATACCCCCATAAGAGGGATAAACTAACCTTGGGTTTTGTCGAAGAAGACTTCATGTTGGTGAGGTAGTTGTGGATGCTCAAGGTTGATGAAGATCACCAAGAGTTGGGAGAATCCTTGTTATTTCCATACCCTTCTCACCTACATGGGTTAGTCCCAACACACAAGAGACAAATACAAGGATATCTATGGACATGGAGTGCAAAGCATGTATTATGATGTCCATTGATTTGTTGATTACCTTGTCCCTTGCTTACCTTTGAGGGAATGTGTGACTCCTTGAACTATTGCATAGAGTTGATGTTGATTGCAAATAGTTCTTGCCAATAATGAATATGAGTGAATTTCATTGGCGGAGTCACCCCTCAAGAACTCTCTAGTTCTTCTTCTTGGGGACCCACATCAAATTGATGGGGATCCTTGGTGTTGTAGTAGCCTTTGTTGAAGTTGAGCTTGAAGTAGCTTTGGGAACCCACTCCACCATAGCTAGGGATTCATCTTCATATGAGTCAATGTCCTCTTGAAGCTTGTTCTTGCCCTTGAGCTTGTGGTCTTGTGGTGGAAGGTCATCTTGAGCGTTTGTTCCCTTGGGAAGAGTATTTTCATACTTCTCCTTTTTAGGAACAAACTTGGGCTTGGGGTATTGACCTTCTTCCCATTCAACTCCATTAGCGTTGAAGTAGCCAACACCATGGTTCTTTCGGTATCCTCCGTGCTTGCGTACAATTTGCTCAAATTGCTTACACCCGACAAGACTCTTGTAGATACCTTTCTCTATAATTCCTTTCAATAAAGCATTTTCTTGCTCAAGTGTAACTTGGCTAAGAGAATCATCATTAGTGGAATCAATAGAACTACTAGAAGCAACATCATTAGGTTTAGCATTTTTATTGTTGCTACTAGATGAAGAACCTTTCTTGCCTTTGTTACTAGTTTGTTTAGATTTAACTTGAGGCATGAATTTAGACAAGAGTAGTCGTTTGGCTAGATAAGATGAAGTCTTCTTTCGGAGATCATCATTGATAGCTTTAAGAAACTCATGTTCTTGCTCCAAGTTGAGCTTCTCGAAGCGTAGCTTCTCATGAGTTCTTACAAGCTCTCTATGATCTTCAAGAGTAGATTCATGAGCTAACTTAAGAGTGTTTAGTTCTTTAGTTAGTTGTTCTATTTTCATCTTATCATCATCAATTGACTTATCTTGACTAGCATGAGAATTATCAAGTTCACCTTGACTAACATCACTAGTTTTATCAAACAGCAAGTCATCATCACAAAGCAAATCATCTTCATCACTATTGAAATCAAGATACTCGGGGTGTGATACCTTGGGGCCTTTAGCCATGAAGCAACTTCCACTCCCTTCGTTTGGTGAATCAAATATATCATAGGAGTTGGTAGTCACTAGAGCAATTTCGGCAACACCATCATCTTAACTATGGTCGGAGTCGGAGTGATAGCTTCTCTCGGAGTAGTGGTCGGAGTCGGAGCAGGAAACCCATTCACCAACATGAGCTTGATGTTTTCTTCTTGTGTAGTTCTTGGTGTACTTGTCCTTCTTCTCCGAATCTCTACTTCTCCTTGAGGGTCTTCATTATAACGATCATCTCTACTCCTTCTCTCTCTTTGAGGTGATTCATTCCTTGAGCTTCGTCTTTGAGGTGATTCTTCTCTTCGTTTGTAGGGAGCCGTGCACTCATTGGAGTAGTTTCCGGGCTTCGCACAATTGTAGCAATTGCGGTCACGACTTGACGAACGCTTCTCATCATATCTTGAGTTGGAGCTTCGTTCTTTGCCTCTATTCTTGTAGAACTTGTTGAATTTCTTGACCGTGAGGCTTATCTCTTCATTGGTGACAAGGTTGTCGCTTGAAGTTGCGGGAGCATCACTTGTGGCTTTGTAAGCACCGCTAGACTTGTGGTGAAGCTCTTCCTTGTCTTTGAGTGTCATCTCATGAGCAACAATCCTTCCAATGACTTCCGTAGGCTTGAGATCTTTGTAGTTGGGCATCATTTGGATCAATGTACACACGGTGTCGTATCTCTCATCCAAAGCTCTAAGTATTTTCTTGATGATGAATTTGTTGGTCATTTCTTCGCTTCCTAAGCCGACAGTCTCATTGGTGATGAGAGCTAGCCTAGAGTACATCTCAGCGACTCCTTCACCATCCTTCATCTTGAACTTGTCAAGCTGACTTTGAAGAACATCTAACTTGGATTCTCTCACGGACTCGGTTCCTTTGTGCATATCAACAAAAGTATCCCAAATCTCTTTTGCATTCTCAAGACGGCTGATTTTGTTGAATTCTTCGGGGCATAGGCAGTTGAAGAGAATGTCGCATGCTTGAGCGTTGTATTGCAACATCTTCAATTCTTCCGCGGTCGCTTCACGATCCAGTTCCTTTCCATCACCAAAGAATTCACCTTGCAAGCCAACACGAACAACAGCCCAAACGGCGGGGTTATGACCAAGAATATGCATTTTCATTTTGTGCTTCCAACTAGCAAAATTAGTACCATCAAAGTACGGACCTCTACGGTGATAATTTCCCTCACTAGACGCCATACTCTCCTAGGTTGTGAGACCAATGCAATGGAGACCAAAGCTCTGATACCACTTGTAGGACCGAAAGTATGTCTAGAGGGGGGGTGATTAGACTACTTGACCAAATAAAAAATCTACCTTTTCCCAAATTTTAGAGTTGGCAAATTTTAGCATTTCATGGCAAGTCAAGTACACCCTACACATGCAAGTTCTAAGAGTATAGCAGCGGAAAGTAACAACAAGCATGTATAGAAAGGAAAGGGTTGGAGGATCAAACGCAATTGTAGACATGATGATTTTTCCCGTGGTTCCGATAGGTGGTGCTATCGTACGTCCACGTTTATGGAGTCTTCAACCCACGGAGGGTAACGGTCGCGAGAGTCCATGGAGGGCTCCACCCATAAGGGTCCACGAAGTAGCAACCTTGACTATTCCATAACGGCTTCCGTCCACGAAGGACTAGCCTCACTATGGGTAGATCTTCACGAAGTAGGCGATCTCCTTGCCCTTACAAACTTCTTGGTTCAACTCCACAAGATGAAGTAGGAGGCTCCCAAGCGACACCTAACCAATCTAGGAGGCACCACCCTCCAAAAGGTAATAGGCTCGGCAATGATGATGAACTCCTTGCTCTTGTGCTTCAAGATGATAGACTCTTCAACACACAATCACTCTCTCACAGATTTGGCTTGGTGGAAGAGATGGGATTGGTGGAAAGCAACTTGGGGAGGCTAGAAATCAAGATCCATATGGTTGGAGTGGATGATCTTGACTTCAACACAAGGGTAGGTGGTTCTCTCTCAGAAAACTGGATGGGACAAGTATGGAATAGTACTGAGTGCTTCTCTTTTCGAGTGGGTGGTGGTGAAGGGGTATATATAGGCATCCCCAAAAATCCAACCGTTACACACAAAATGACCAACTCGGTGACACCGATATGTTACTCTCGGTGGTACCGAAGTGACCAAAAGGTGGCAAATTTTGAATCTCGGTGAGACCGATATAGGAAACTTGGTTGCACCGATAAGGTGACCAACGGTCAGATTGCCCATTCTCGGTGACGCCGATCCAACAATCTCGGTGGTACCGATATTGTGAATTTGCGTAACAGAAAGTTGGCAACCTAAACTCGGTGGCACCGAAGCAGAATCGGTTGCACCGAAAGGCTAGGGTTTGGCTTAGGTGTGTCTGAGTTTGGGAATCGGTGGCACCGAGTGGAAAGTGTTGGTTGCACCGATTTTGGATATTTGGCTTTGACAGACTTTTTGTGGAAGAGCTTGTGGGTGTTTTTGGTGACTCTCACATGTGCACGTATGAGCATTTTGTTCACCAATCAAAACCTTACCCCCTTTTAATAGTATTGGCTTTCCTATGGACTCAAAGTGATTTCTCACAAAGTAAAATGTAGAGTCCTCTTTCTTGAAGCTTTGCCAATCCATTTCCTTGCATCTTGGGGTATTTCCACAATCTCCACAATCCTTTTGCCATCCCTATCATTGAACTTTTCCTAAAATATAGTTAGTGGAAACATTAGTTCGATGACATATATGTTGTTATTAATTACCAAAACCACCAAGGGAGCAAATGTGCTTTCAGATGTTCGAAATTGCTTCAATACTATTTGTTGCGAGAGGTGTTTGGCGTCACTCAGTAATGGGGACAGCGTCTAGATGTACTAACATAATTAGTATCGTTGTGATTACGAGGGTCTGAGGTAGATGAGTTTCCGAGATCTATGGTTATGTGTTGACGGATTTGATACATTTGGAGTGTAGTATCATGTTAGGAGCTGTGTGAGGTTTTGCTCCTTGTATCCGTGTACCCGATTGCATAATCGGAAGATTTAGGGAGTTCTCAGGTGGGAATTCAAGTAGTTACCTAGTCTAATATTCCTATAGATGCATGATGTTAGGTTGGGGTTCGACATCTAGTGGTTCGCTTGTTGATGGTCTTTCTTACAGCGGTTTGCATTGTGTCTTAAATAATCCTTGTAGCTTGCTACGATTCGGGGACACTTCTATGTCATGTGCACTACCTTGTACATGATGGCTACTATAAGATCGAGCCTGTGTGAGCCTTACCACAAAAATATCGAGCGAAATCTCTATCATATATTTTGTTTCCGGGTTAATTCGCAAGCCTCATCCTTTGTTTTGTTGGAGTATGGTAATTCGAGTTGCTTCGATGTCAAGTGTTGATTTCTTATGTTTCCTAGGCAGTGTTCTCATGTTTCTATGGGAATGCTAATCCTTTTGCTCAATAAAATTTTCATATCAATTCTTTCCATCCGGTGCGCTTCTCTTCAAGATAATTCAATCCTCTCCAATATTTGCAACATCAATCTTCCTATTTCTTTCGGAGTTCTTTTCATCTATTTTAAGTTCTCTTTGTTTTTCCACCCTCCCGCTCTTTTTCTTCAATGATTAAATTATCATCAAAGTGCCTTTCTTGTCATTGAGGCTTCCGTTATCTTTTCTTCTATATTGTATCTAGTGATTCATTGTGAAGATGTTTAAGTGCTAAGTTCATCATTCTTCGTTCTTGCTTTCTTCCTCAGTGGATTTGATTCAACCTCTCGGTGTTCATCATATCCTTATCATTCGCTAAATGAATTCCCATGTTGGAAACTTTAGCCAAGCCTCTTTCTATTTTCTCCTGAGTTTTCAGCATTTCTCAGAAGATTCTTGTTTCCATTCAAATCTGCTTAAGCTATTTCGATGGTATCATCTCATCAAGTTTTCATTTGTACTGGTGCAATCTCTCTTCCTAAGCAATCGCTTCAATGGTGTTTTCTTTGAGTGGGCCCATAACCCATAGGTTTTTCCCAGGATCTTACCTGGCTCTTCTAATCTTTTTCGGAGATCTCTAATTCTTTTCAAGAGTGACGTAAGTATGTATTACATCAGTCATATTCCTTCTCCAAGATCGTTTTCGAATTATTTTTCATTGTTAGCTCAATCGTTCTTTATTCATTGTTCCGGAGATATCAGTAATTCATGGTGGTGTTCCTCGTTATCCTTCTCAATTTGCAAGACCAAAGGAGGGTGTCTCTTAAATCTTTATCCATTCTCTTGAAGATTCGTGTTTCAACCTTGTTGCTATCCACTCAAATTATTTTCCATCATGAGAAATTATTTTCTTTTCTATACGGAGCATTTCAATGTTCTGTTAGTTTCTCGATCCTCTGAAGGCCATCATTTTAGAAGATTTCTTCTTTCTCAGCTTTTAGCTTTCATTCTCAAATTCTCCCCAATTGTTATTTTCTTCGTTCATATCTCAATTCTTACTGGTGCCTTGTTTAAGTTTTTAGCTAGACGGATCATGATCTCTTCGTTCTCATGTATTCCCATTCATTCATATTATCCCCATTCATTGCAAATCATTGTCGGTGTTTCGTTGAAGACTTCTTCAAGTTTGTTCTCTTATATCTCTTCAATCTTTCAAGAAGAATAAGTCGTGTGCCAAATCCATTGATTGTAATCAATTTAATTCGATGAAGGATAAGCATAACATAATTCTTATTCTTGTTTTATCAAAGTGATTTAATTACTCTTTCGGAGTTGTTCATGGTATCAAATTATAGATTATAAGTTGTTTGTCTTTTCTTTTCTGGAGTTCCAAGTTTTCCTCAAGTATCTCGTCGTGAAGCTTCATATAAATCATGGCAAGGCCTCAATCTTGTTCTTTTGCAACTTCAATTCTCTTATATCAACCTTTCATTCCAGAGTTCTTTCCGATGGTACTTCATGGTGGTTCGTCAAGGATTTTGTTCATTCTCGGAGTGTTCTTCAAGATTCGTGTTGGAGGAGCTCAAGTATTATTTCTCTTGCATTTCAAAGTGTAATTCATTCTCCCTTATCTATTGTTATAGTTTTATAGCATTCTTGATTCATGAGGAGTCTCGAAGAGAATTTGTCAAGAATGATATATTTAAGCGCATTTGTCTTCCTTGGAGCTATCTTGGATTGGGTTTCACCTAAAGCATTTCCTAGGATTGTTGCTATTATGGTGCTTATCAAGGATCCAAGTATTCTTTGATCCTCATGGTGAAAAAAGATTCATCTCTTTGTTGATCTCAATCAAATCAATTGTTTCAGTTAGTGGCCGGTTGTTACCTCATAATTTTGAGATGTTTTCTATAAGCCCACTACAAGCTTATTATTTTCGTTGTTGATGTTCCAACAACTCCGTTCAATCCTTCTTGTAAGGGTGCTTTTCAATTCAATTGTGCTAGAAGTTGCCATTTTCTTCTCCGTTCTTTTGTCCCAACAATCTAGCTTTTATTCTTTTGTCCCGGAGGCATTATGATATTGCTCTCTGCAACCCATCATCTCGTGTTATGAAGATCATGTCCTTCCTTGCTTCATTTAACTGGAGTGTTGTGTCCTCTTTTCAAGTTCTTTCGATATTACCAAGTTTTGCTACTCTTTTCAACCGAAGTGCTGCCCAAATTCATCCTTTTGCATTCCTTGTCTATCTCGTCCAACCGGAGTGGTTTCAAATTCTTGCTTGTTCCTATTGAAATTCTTCATATCTTTGCAACTTTCAAGGTTCGTTGGTTTCACTCATTTATCAAAGAAGCAACTAAGTTTTACCTCTTCCTTTCCTCTTCCTCTTACTATT
Source organism: Elymus sibiricus (assembly GCA_039707655.1). NCBI lineage: Eukaryota > Viridiplantae > Streptophyta > Magnoliopsida > Poales > Poaceae > Elymus > Elymus sibiricus. The sequence continues at coordinate 208,299,735 of CM077665.1, read as the reverse complement.
CTCATTCTAAGATCTCGGGTCAAGATCTCTTGCAAGTGGAGGAGAGTTGTAACAATCCTAGACCGACGCTCCAGATGCCTTCCATTCATGTCGAGTTTTGTCGTGTGTTTAATTTTGTTGTCGCATTCATCATCGCATCATTCGCATAATCTGCATAGCATCGACACTTCGTTGCTGTCATTTTTCAAAACTTGCATCCGTCCATAGTTGTCGGTTCTCTCCGTTCTTGTCATCAACCGTTTCGAGACCAACCACACACGCACGCGCCCGCGGCATCATTAAAATATTGTTTTTAAAAGTGTGTATAAAATGTTCTTGGACTGGGTTAAAAGTTGACAAGCGGTCTTAACATAGTGTAGGTAGACCGCCTACCAAATTTCGTCGCATTCGGAGTCCGTTTGATACCACAACGAATAACTATAGCGACACTAGTAGCCGGTTTAAATCGCAGATGGTTTACGTTTATCAAACACTGTCATGGGCGCAAACCCCTCTCTTTTCTCAGCCCAAGCCCCCTACATAGCCACCTAGCCCATCTAACCCCTAGCCATCACTGGAGCCATCCGATCGCGATCCTACAATCTGAATTCGGGCAAAAACAGCTAACCCTAGCCCCCCTTGCTATATATAGACAGCCCCTCGTCTAGATTTGAAAACCCTAGTCCCACCTCGAAATCCATGCTGTCGCTAGTCCCATCCACTCCACAGCCACCACGTCCCACCTCCAGCGCACAGGGCCCGCCGAGCTCATCCGGGGCCCGCTCGGTCCCGAACCAATTACGGCCGCCCGCGAAGCCCTACTCGTCGCCCTTGCCTCCCACAGCGAGGGAGCCGACCCCTGTAGGGGAACGACAATCTATGGGTCCGACAAGGACCCTTTGTGACTAGGCAGGGAGGTCTCTAACACGCAAAGAGCATCACCGATTGCTGCGCACGCGGTGGTTTAGACAGGTTCGGGCCGCCGAAGTGTAAAACCCTACGTCATGTGTTCTTGTGGTTTATGGGTGTTCACAGTACTGGGTGCAACAACCCCGACAAGAGGTGCCTCGAGAGTGTAGCTACGCATGTAGAATGAACAGAGGGTCGACCTTTGTAAAGGTATCCATGGCCCTCCTTTTATAGACAAGGGGTTACCAAAGTGGCAAAATGGTCTTTACATCTGATGAACAGTGGATACTGCCCTCTCCCAGAGTGTCACCAGAGGTGGTAGTGAGAAATACCTAACCCTGACGGACTAGGACAGGCGCATTGAATGCGCCGTGAGGTGTCAAGCTGGCGACGTTTCCCAGCAAGGATTGTATCTCTTTCTATGTCGTCCGCCCAACTACCTTCTATTCTTTTGCCACGCCATGGGATGGGTGTCGATAAAGCTGCTGTAAATCCCCCCATGCTGCCACGCGCCCCGGCTGGTTCCACCGATCCGCCTGCCCGCTCGCCACCTGGCCGATGTAGACAACCAGCCTGGCGACGTGGAGCTAGGCCTTGGCGGGCGGAGTCCTTGGCGGGCGCGTGCGTCCTTGATCCCCTGGCAAGGCGTCTTGCCGGGCTTACTTGCTCTTTGCTCGTTGTATTCGGAGGAATGTTTCTTCTCGGCAAAATATCGTCGGGCTGGAGGCTGCGGCGTCTGGTGCACAAGTCAGGGTGCTAAGGACCCCGTTTCTTAGTACACCGACAGGAGCCCCCGGGCCTGGGCCACACATGCGTTCGCGACGTTTGTTGGGCTAGGCCCAAAAACAGTGTACAGGCGCACGCGGCCGCAACCTTCTGCGGTTATGATTATTTTAACGGACCTTTCCTACAACGTGCAGTAACTACGGGTAGAGGAAGTGGTGGAGCGGTGCGGTTGCTTCGAGGAGTCATGCCTGGGCAACCACATCACGCTCGGGCTGAGACAGGTGGCTCATGCATCTTCCGTCCCTATTGAAAGGGGACGTTTTCGCAAGCGTGCCGTCCATTCTAGTCGCAGTCTCGCAGCGCCATCGCCCCTCCTAGTTTTTCCCCTTCCACCACCAAAAAGCCTCAGGATTCCCTCTCCACTCGCGGTCGTCGCCTTCCCACGAGCTTGCCATGGCGCCCAAACGAGCGTCCTCTTCCTCCGCCTCCGATCCGTCGAAGAAGACTATGAGGTCGACGGAGGCCGAGGCGGAGGACACCTTGGCGGCAATGCGGAGGAAGTGCGCCGTCTTCTCCTCTTCCGCGCTAAAGGAGAGCGACCTCGTATCGAGGTATGCTCTAATGTGGGGGAGGGAGACCAAGGCGCATCCGGCTCCGGTGGTGCTTCCAGGGGACAGCAAACCCAACAGCCGAAAGTACCTATTTTTCGCGGCGTACTTCTACCGCGGGTTGGTTCCGCCCTATTCCACCTTCTTCACGGATCTGATACACACATATGGTTTTCGCCTGTTGGACTTTACGCCCAACGCGGTGACGACCCTGTCTATCTTCGCGCATCTGTACGAAAACTTCGTAGGGATCGTCCCCAATGTGTCCCTCTTTCGTCACTTCTTATTTCCATGCATAGAGGGCTAGGGCCCCCCTCTCCGGCAGCATTACTTGGATTCCTCGCGCCTCCCATAAGGAGGTATATCCCACCAGCAACTTGTAGAAGAGGTGGGAAGAATGGCAGGCGGATTGTTGCCTCATCGTCGACGAGGAGCCCCCGGTCGAGGTCCAAAAATCCAAGCCTGTTCGTGACGAGGGGTGGAGCGCCCTCGCCGCCGACGACGAGAAGCTGGAGATCGCCATCACCCGCATACTTCGGCTGAGGACCGTCGGGCTCACCATAGAGATTGTGGGCTCCGATTTCCTTGCCCGGTAGATGGCTCCTCTCCAAGACCGGAAGCGGTTCTCCTGGGAGTACATCGGTCCTACCGATATCTTGTGGGTCCATCCTGGCCTTGACGACGAGCTGACCATTCTACAGCTTGTCTTCTTCGGCCACCCACTCTTCCGCCCTGAAGGCAAGTTCATACTGCCGACGTTTGTCATCCCGCTCTGCAACAATTCCTGCAAGGATTCAATTGTTGCGATGATGCCGGCATGCAATGCGCACGGAGTGAAGCTCACGTGGAGGGCACCGGCAAGGGAGGTGGTGCTGGCGTGGTTTGAAACTTGTCGGAGGCGCACCTCAGGGATGAGGGATCGATGATCCATGCCACTACTGACGCAGAACACGAGTTCATCGGTTGGCGGGCCTTGGCATGGGCAGCAGCGGCTTGGGGCCCGTCGCGCCTGACGACGAGGATGCTGGTTGATGTCTACTACACAACCTTCATGTAGACTCGTGTTGGGCCTCCAAGCGCAGAGTTTTGTAGGACAGTAGCAAATTTCCCTCAAGTGGATGACCTAAGGTTTATCAATCCGTGGGAGGCGTAGGATGAAGATGGTCTCTCTCAAACAACCCTGCAACCAAATAAAAAAGAGTCTCTTCTGTCCCCAACACACCGAATACAATGGTAAATTGTATAGGTGCACTAGTTCGGCGAAGAGATGGTGATACAAGTGTAATATGGATGGTAGATATAGGTTTTTGTAATCTGAAAATATAAAAACAGCAAGGTAGCAAGTAACAAAAGTGGGCAAAAACGGTATTGCAATGCTTAGAAACAAGGCCTAGGGTTCATACTTTCACTAGTGCAGGTTCTCTCAACAATACTGACATAGTTGAATCATATGTAAATCCCTTATGTGCGACAAAGAGTTCACTCCAAAGTCACAAATAGCGGAGAACAAACGAAGAAATTATTGTAGGGTACGAAACCACCTCAAAGTTATCTTTTCCGATCAATCTTATGAGCTATCCCTATAAGTGTCACGAACAGCCCTAGAGTTTGTACTAAAATAACACCTTAAGATACACATCAACCAAAACCCTAATGTCACCTAGATACTCCAATGTCACCACGAGTACCCATGGGCTTGATTATACGATATGCATCACACAATTTCAGATTCATCATGTTCAATCCGACACAATGAACTTCAAAGAATGCCCCAAACTTTCTACCGGAGAGTCAAGACGAAAACGTGTGCCAACCCCTATGCATAGATTCCCAAGGTCACGGAACCTGCAAGTTGATCACCAAAACATACATCATGTGGATCAATAGAACATCCCATTGTCACCATGGATATCCCATCGCAAGACATACATCAAGTGTTCTCAAATCCTTTAAAGACTCAATCCGATAAGAAAACTTCAAAGGGAAAACTCAATTCATCACAAGAAGATAGAGAGGGGAAAACTCCATATGATTCATCTATATTAATAAAGCTCGCGGTACATCATGATCGTGTCATCTCAAGAACACGAGAGAGAGAGATCAAACACATAGCTACTGGTACATACCCTCAGCCCCGAGGGTGAACTACTCCCTCCTCGTCATGGAGACCGCCGGGATGATGAAGATGGCCTCCGGTGATGGTTTCCCCCTCCGGCAGGGTGCCGGAACGGGCTCCCGATTGGTTTTTCGTGGCTACAAACGCTTGCGGTGGCGGAACTCCCGATCTAGGTTTCTTTCTGGGGGTTACGGGATTTATAGGAGTACTTGGCGTTGGAATCAAGTCAGGGGGACTCTCGAGGGGCCCACAAGCCAGGGGGGCGCGCCCTAGGGGGGCGCGCCCCCTAGGCTTGTGGCTGCCTCGGGACTCCTCTCCGGTATCTTTTTGCTCCAGTATTTTTTATATTTTCCAAACTTATTCTCCGTAAATTTTCAGCCCATTCCGAGAACTTTTATTTCTGCACAAAAAATGACACCATGGTAGTTCTGCTAAAAACAGCGTCAGTCCGGGTTAGTTCTAATAAAATCATACCAAAATCATATAGAATTATTGTAAACATGGCATGAATACTTCATAAATTATAGATACGTTGGAAACGTGTCAGCATCCCCAAGCTTAATTCCTGCTCGTCCTCGAGTAGGTAAATGATAAAAGAAATAATTTATGAAGTGTGAATGCTACCTAACATATTTATCCATGTAATATTCTTTAGTGTGGCATGAATGTTCAGATCCATAAGATTCAAAACAAAAGTTTAATGTTGACATAATAACAATAATACTTCAAGCATACTAACAAAGCAATCGTGTCTTTTCAAAATAACATGGCCAAAGATAGTTATCCCTACAAAATCATATAGTGTGGCTATGCTCCATCTTCATCACACAAAGTATTAAATCATGCACAACCCCGGTTTTAGCCAAGCAATTGTTTCATACTTTAGTATTCTCAAAAAATTTCAACTCTCACGCAATACATGAGCGTGAGCCATGGACATAGCACTATAGGTGGAATAGAATATGGTGGTTGTGGAGAAGACAAAAAAGAAGGAGATAATCTCACACCAACTAGGCATATCAACGGGCTATGGAGATGCCCATCAATAGATATCGATGTGAGTGAGTAGGGATTGCCATGCAACGGATGCACTAGAGCTATAAGTGTATGAAAGCTCAAAAAGAAACTAAGTGGGTGTGCATCCAACTCGCCTGCTCACGAAGACCTAGGGCAATTTGAGGAAGCCCATCATTGGAATATACAAGACAAGTTATATAACGAAAAAATCCCACTAGTATATGAAAGTGACATAATAGGAGACTCTCTATCATGAAGATCATGGTGCTACTTTGAAGCACAAGTGTGGAAAAAGGATAGTAGCATTGTCCCTTCTCTCTTTTCTCTCATTTTTTTATTTTGGTGGGCATCTTTGGCCTCTTTTTTTTATTTGGGCTTCATTGTCATCTTTTATTATTTGTAAAGTCCGAAGACTCATCCCAACTTGTGAGGGAATCATAGCTTCCATCATCCTTTTCTCTCATGGGACAATGCTCTAATAATGATGATCATCACACTTTTATTTACTTACAACTCATGAATTACAACTCGATACTTAGAACAAAATATGACTCTATATGAATGCTTCTGGCAGTGTACCAGGATGTGAATGACTCAAGAGTGGCATGTATAAAAAATATGAACGGTGGCTTTGCCACACATATGATGTCAACTACATGATCATGGAAAGCAATATGACAATGATGATGCGTGTCATAAACGGAACGGTGTAAGTTGCATTGCAATATATCTCGGAATGGCTATGGAAATGCCATAATAGGTAGGTATGGTGGCTGTTTTGAGGAAGGTATATGGTGGGTTTAATGCACCGGCGAAAGTTGCGCGGTACTAGAGAGGCTAGCAAGGGTGGAAGGGTGAGAGTGCGTATAATCCATGGACTCAACATTAGTCATAAAGAACTCACATACTTATTGCAAAAGTATATTAGTTATCAAAACAAAGTACTACACGCATGCTCCTAGGGGAAGGGTTGGTAGGAGTTAACCATTGCGCGATCCCGACCTCCACACAAAGGAGGGCAATCAATAAATAAATCATGCTCCGACTTCGTCACATAACGGTTCACCATACGTGCATGCTACGGGAATCACAACCTTTAACACAAGTATTTCTACAAATCCACAATTACTCACTAGCATGTCTCAAATATTACCATCTTTATATCTCAAAACAATCATAAGGAATCAAACTTCTCATAGTATTCAATGAACTTTATATGAAAATTTTATTATATCCCTCTTGGATGACCATCATATTAGGACTAAATTCATAACCTAGGCAAATTACCATGCTGTTTAGAGACTCTCGAAATAATATAAGTGAAGCATGAGACTTCAATAATTTCTATAAAATAAAACCACTGCCGTGCTCTAAAAAGATATAAGTGAAGTACTAGAGCAAATTGACAAACTACTCCAAAAAGATATAAGTGAAGATCAATGAGTAGTCAATAATTTAAATAACTATGTGAAGACTCTCTCTGTCAATAAAGATTTTCAGATCTGAGTATTTTATTCAAACATCAAACTAAATAAAAATATCACTCCAAGAATAGCACGCATCATGTGAACGAATAAAAAATTGGGCTCAACATAGGCTAACCGATAATTGTTGATGAAGAGAGGTGGGATGCGTAGCATCCCCAAGCTTAAATTCTTGAGACTTCTTGAAATATTTACTTGGGGTGCCTTGGGCATCCCCAAGCTTGAGCTTTTGTATCTCGTTCAATCCTCTCATATCATGGTTTTGCCTATTCTCAAAAACTTCATCCACACAAAACTCGAAAAGAACTCGTGAGATAGGTTAGTACACATAAGAATAAATCAACACTTCATGTACTGCCAAGACAAGTTGCACAATAATTTTAAAACATCATCTACTGTTTACTATCATTTCCACAATTTATATCTATCAATATAGGCTATGGAAACTATAGGATAAGTAGATAAGAAAACTATGACAGCAATCTGTCCAAACAGAACAGTCTGTAGCAATCTATTAAACCAGTGTACTTCTGTAACTCAAAAAATTATGAAAATTTAGGACATGCTAAATAATTTATATGAAAATACTGTGTAAAAATTTCAGAAAACTTTCAACGTTCCAGTAAAATATGAAAATTCAAACACTACAGCCAAAGTTTCTGTTTTTACACAGCACTCATCAAAACATGCAATGCAAGCATCCTAAGGCAATTCTTGGAACTTTTTATTGAAAAACAAGATTATAAATAACACCTAACAGAGAACAAGAAAATAAAATGACGCTCCAGGCAAAACTCTTATTATGTGACGAATAAAAATATAGCTCCAAGTAAGATATACCGATAATGTTGAAGACGAAAGAGGGGATGCCTTCCGGGGCATCCCCAAGCTTAGGCGCTTGAGTCTTCCTTGGATATTACCTTGGGGGTGCCTTGGGCATCCCCAAGCTTAGGTTCTTGTCACTCCTTATTCTCCTCATATCGGTGTCTCACCCAAAACTTGAAAACTTCAATCACACAAAACATAACGGAACTTCGTGAGATGGGTTAGTATAATAAAGATAGATCATTCACTTAGGTACTATCAAGACAAGATTCATAATTGTTACCACATGATACCTACTGTATTCTACCATTCCCATAATTTATACCACTAAATATAAGCTATGGAAATACTAAAACAAGCAAACTATGCATGCAAAACAGAATCACTCAGAAACAGAACAGTCTATGAAGATCTGTAGTGTAACCATACTTCCCTGTCTCTAAAAATTATGAAAATTTAGGAAAACCTGAAGAATTTGTATATCAAGACTATGTAAAAATTTCAAATCATTATCACGCTCCAGTAAAAAACGAAAATTCCTTTACTGGAGTCAAAAGTTTCTGTTTTCGTTCAGCATCAATTCTACTCATCTTGTGAGTCATCCCAAAGGCTTTACTTGGAACTTTATTGAAATAAAAGGCACAAAACATGATTACTACAGTAGCTTAATCATGTGAACACACAAAAACAGAAAGGAAAAGTGTTGGGTTGTCTCCCAACAAGCGCTTTTCTTTGAAGCCTTTTAGCTAGGCATGATGATTTCAATGATGCTCACATAAGAATAATAATTGAAACATGCAAAAGAGCATCATGAATCTCATGACAAGCACATTTAAGTCTAACCCACTTCCTATGCATAGGGGTTTTGTGAGCAAACAATTTATGGGAGCAAGAATCAACTAGCATAGGAAGGCAAAACAAGCATAACTTCAAAACTTTGAACACATAGAGAGGAAACTTGATATTATTGCAATTCCTACAAGCATATGTTCCTCCCTCATAATAATTTTCAGTAGCATCATGAAGGAATTTCACAACATAACTATCACATAAAACATTATCTTCATGATCCACAAGCATAGAAATTTTTTCACTCTCCACATAAGCAATTTTCTTCTCATTCATAATAGTGGGAGCAAACTCAACAAAATAACTATCATGAGATACTTGATTGACATAACAACTTTGAATATTAAAATCATGATGACAAGTTTCATAGTTACTATCACACTTTATAGCATACACGTCATCATCATAATCATCATAGATAGTAGGCATGTCATTATCATAACAAATTTGCTCATCAAAACTTGGGGGACTAAAAATATCATCTTCATAAAACATAGCATCCCCAAGCTTGTGGCTTTGCATATCATTAGTATCATGGATATTCAGAGAATTCATACTAACAATATTTCTATCATGCTCATCATTCAAAGATTTAGTGCCAAACATTTTAATAACTTCTTCTTCTAACACTTGAGCACAATTTTCCTTTCCATCATTTTCACGAAAGACACTAAAAAGATGAAGCATATGAGGCAACCTCAATTCCATTTTTTGTAGTTTTCTTTTATAGACTAAACTAGTGATAAAACAAGAAACTAAAAGATTCAATTGCAAGATCTAAAGATATACCTTCAAGCACTCACCTCCCCGGCAACGGCGCCAGAAAAGAGCTTGATGTCTACTACGCAACCTTCTTCTTGTAGACTCATGTTGGGCCTCCAAGCGCAGAGTTTTGTAGGACAGTAGCAAATTTCCCTCAAGTGGATGACCTAAGGTTTATCAATCCGTGGGAGGCGTAGGATGAAGATGGTCTCTCTCAAACAACCCTGCAACCAAATAACAAAGAGTCTCTTGTGTGCCCAACACACCCAATACAATGGTGATACAAGTGTAATATGGATGGTAGATATAGGTTTTTGTAGTCTGAAAATATAAAAACAGCAAGGTAGCAAGTAACAAAAGTGAGCAAAAATGGTATTGCAATGCTTAGAAACAAAGCCTAGGGTTCATACTTTCACTAGTGCAAGTTCTCTCAACAATACTGACATAGTTGAATCATATGTAAATCCCTCACGTGCGACAAAGAGTTCACTCCAAAGTCACAAATAGCGGAGAACAAACGAAGAAATTATTGTAGGGTACGAAACCACCTCAAAGTTATCTTTTTCAATCAATCTTATGAGCTATCCCTATAAGTGTCACGAACAGCCCTAGAGTTCGTACTAAAATACACCTTAAGATACACATCAACCAAAACCCTAATGTCACCTAGATACTCCAATGTCACCACGAGTACCCATGGGCTTGATTATACGATATGCATCACACAATTTCAGATTCATCATGTTCAATCTGACACAAAGAACTTCAAAGAGTGCCCCAAAGTTTCTACCGGAGAGTCAAGACAAAAACGTGTGCCAACCCCTATGCATAGATTCCCAAGGTCACGGAACCCGCAAGTTGATCACCACAACATACATCAAGTGGATCAATAGAACATCCCGTTGTCACCACGGATATCCCATCACAAGACATACATCAAGTGTTCTCAAATCATTTAAAGACTCAATCCGATAAGAAAACTTCAAAGGGAAAACTCAATTCATCACAAGAAGATAGAGAGGGGAAAACTCCATATGATTCATCTATACTAATAAAGCTCGGAGTACATCAAGATCGTGTCATCTCAAGAACACGAGAGAGAGAGAGATCAAACACATAGCTACTGGTACTGTCGGTGTACTAAAGTTTGGGTCCTTTAGTACCCCATACTTGTGCACGGACGGTTGTAGCCACACCAGCGGCAAGGCCTGCCGGGGGACAGCTGAGTACAAGTACAACAACATCAAGAAGGTATTGAAGTCACTGATCATAAGATAGAAGACCGAAGGCTGGGTGCCCGGCAAGATCTTGCCGGTCTGGCCTGCAGAGCCCCGGCAAGACTCGCACCCGGCAAGACCTCGCCACCCGGTCACCGCTCCAGTGCGGCCACCAGCTTGTCTTTTAGCTGTTGTTCTCCTGGTAACGTGTCAGGCGCTAGCGGCGGATGGGCTTAAGCGGTGCTGATGGGACGACCCCTTTATTCGTCCCCAAGACGCTAAGGGACACCTCGATGGAGCATTTAATGTTTCTGTCCAAAGCCATCAGTATTAGGTATGATAACACTGTAGCGACTTTACACCTCATGTATGTACTGTACGCCACTGTTGGTGACCCCTTCGAACGTATAAAAGGAGGCCCAAGGCGTAGCTACAGAGGGGGGATATTCTGGCCCATTCTGCATGCGTAGCCGCTGCTCGAACGGACTGTTCATTGCAAGCGCTCCTGAAGCCTGGGCTAAACACATCTAATACAACTAAAGCAGGAGTAGGGTTTTACGCTTCTCAGCGGCCCGCACCTGGGTAAAAATCCCTCGTGTTGTTCATTAGATCTGCTCTTTGTGCAAGCCTTTCTCCCTGCCAAATCGTAAAGGGATCCTCGCGATCCCATAGGTGTCGTACGCCGACATCTTTGGTGCGCCAGGTAGGGGGATTGGTTGCGTGAACCTGATCTAACGATCAGCGCGCCAGTTTCTTCATCATCATCGCCATGGCTCCCCGAAAGAAGGGTTTTATGGCGGTTGGTCCATCCACGTCTGCTGTCCCTGTGGCTACACAGACAGGTGACGGTGTAGACGCGGGCGGAGGAGGCGGAGGTTCTGAGCTTCCGCGACGTTCTGGTGACCATAGCCAGGTGAGCGGCGTTGTTCGTGCCGCTAGATCTAAGGACGGAGCTGTGCTGCCAGCGGGCGGCGTAGCGAACTCCAGGGATGGAAGGGCGCCTTCCAAGACACCTACGCCGGCGCATGCGCCGCGGCCTTCTCAGGTCGCGCGCAATGAGCAGCGCCACGACGTTGGTGGTTCCAAGCGTCCTCACGTAAAGTCTCCTGAGCATCACCCTCGAGATGCGCGGGATCAGCAGGCACGCCAACATGCTGGTGGAAGCGGCGCGCGGTCGCGGGATCATGATGGAGCTCCTTCTAACATGGTTGGGAGTCAGAGCACCTCACGTTCCTCGCACTTTTCGCCACCACCTACACCAGCAGAAGCACTGGCGCGAGCACAGCTGCTCCTGAACTTTCCTCCTGCTGCGGACAAGCTCGAAGAGTGGAGAGCTGCTATTCAGAGCCTCGTCGGCCTCGCTAATGATGATAGGCCACAGCAGGCGGAGCCTTCGTGGCGGCAGTCCATCGAGCCAGCGCGCGCCCATGGCGAGAAGACTGGAGGAGGTACAACCACGGTGCACTCTCCTCCACGGCGGCAACAGCGGTCGCAGACTCGACGGATCGATATCCGTGATGATGATTTAACAGCGTCGTCTGATCCGCGAACTCGCCGCGATCAACGTCAAGTTCTTCGGGAACGAAGCAAGGAAGACGCTCGGACTACCATCGAGCGGCGGCGGGAAGCGCGCCATCAATCTGATAAGCGCGGAGGACCCACTGTTGACAAGCCTGCTCCAGGGTATTATGATAACCTACCTTACGAGGTGGGTTGTCCAGCTTTTACCCGTGAGCTGCGGCGAGTCCAGTGGCCCAATTCCCGCACATTCAAGCCGGAGGTCCCGGAGAAATGTGACGGCAAGACTCACCCATCGGAGTTCCTGAGCATCTACACCATTGCGGTGCAGGCTGTCGGGGCTCGCGACGACAAGATACTCGCCAACTACTTCCCGTTGTTGCTTAATCTCAACGTCAGGTCGTGGTTGATGCATCTGCCGGAGAATTCCATTTCTTCTTGGGCAGATCTGTGTCACGAGTTTGTTGGCGCCTTCACTGGAGGCCACCAAGCTCCTGGCCAGGAAAGTGACTTACATCTCATCCCTCAGAAAGAAGGCGAGACCCTGCGCAAGTACATACAGAGATTCAGCCGTGTACACCACAACATCCCAGATGTTCATCCTGCCGCTGTTGTCAGCGCGTTCCATCAGAACGTGCGCAATCGCAGGATGCGCGAAGAGCTGGCGATGAACAAAGTCAGGGATGTTGCCGAGCTCTATGCTCTGGCTGATAAGTGTGCTCGAGCTGAAGAAGGGAGGAGACTCCCCGGCGAAGATGTTGGCGCAGGAGTCAATTCTGAAGACGAAGACGCTGCCGCCCCGGCAAAGAAGGGCCGGCGGCGTAACAGGAAGCGCAAGGGCAAGGCCGTGCTTGCCGTCGAGGGATCCGGCAACCCCGTCACCGCCAAGAAGGCCAAGGTTGATGGCCCCGGCAAGGATGTTGCCGGGTGCGCCTCCTGTCAGGCCTTGGCGGCTGCCGACAAGCCGGAGGGCTCCGACAAGCAGTACTGCAAGATCCATCGCACCAAGGGCCATGACCTCCAGAACTGCCGGCAAGTTGAGCAGCTTGTCGAGAAGCAAAAGGCTGAGTATGAAAGGCGAGATAAGGAGAAGGGCCAGGATGGTGCAGAGGGACCCGGCAAGAAACACGGTGGCCGAGGAGGTCACCGCGGCAAGGCCAAGCAACAGAAGGAGATGCCCACTCGAGGCCGCGACAAGCAAGAGGGGGGTAACGATGACAACGAGGAGGACGACGAGTCCAGTGAGCAAGAGTTTCAGAAAGCTACAGACACCATGTGTGTTGATGGGGGCACTTCGCTGCATTCTTCCGACCGCCGACTTAAACAGTGGGCGCATGAGGTTAATGCGACAGAGCCATCTGTCGATGCCAGGAAACCACTAAAATGGTCCAACACGCCTATCATTTTCGATGCTAAGGATCACCGTGATCGCACTACTGCGGTCGGGTGTGTGCCATTGTTGGTTTCGCCAACGATTCGCAACCTCAAGGTGACGAAAATGCTAGTTGACGGTGGGGCCGGTTTGAATTTGATCTCGCCCGATGTGCTCAAAAGGTTGCAAATCCCTGATGAAGATCTCGAGGAGACGGGCACGTTTCAAGGGATCAATCCAGGAAGGAGCCAGCCAAAGGGTAAGATCACGCTACCCGTAACATTTGGTAGTGATCTAAACTTCAGGACAGAGAAGATTGTTTTCGACGTCGCCAAGATTCCATTGCCGTATAATGGGATCCTTGGCCGTCCAGCGCTGGCCAAGTTCATGGTAGCATCGCACTATGCCTACAATGTATTGAAGATGCCCGGGCCGATGAGCGTCATCATTGTCAACTCCGACAAGAAGGACGCGCTTATCTGCACCGATCAGCTTTACCGGGAGGCAGTTGCAGCATCTGCCACCAAGGCACTTGCTCCTGCCGCTGAAGCTCCCGGGGGGAGGAAGACCGGCAAGACCTCTCGCACACACTCTGGCAAGCGCACCTCCTCGGAGTGCTGCGTTCCTGTTGAGCATGTGCCAGAGAGCTCCACCGGCAAGAGCAAGAAGTCCAAGGAAGCTCCACCAGAGACTAAGAAGGTGCCCGCCAAGGAGGATGGTACGGGAGGAACTTTCACCATAAGTTCTACCCTCGATGACAAATAGGAAAGCGCGCTCGTTGCTTTCCTGCGGGCAAATATCGATGTGTTTGCATGGCAACCATCTAATATCCCCGGTGTTCCCAGGGAAGTAATTGAGCACCACCTTGCCGTTTGTCCTCACGCATGGCCTATCAAGCAGAAGGTCAGGAAGCAGGCTTTGGAGCGGCAACAATTTATTGCTGAGGAAATCAAGAAATTGGAAGCGGCAGGTTTGGTAAGAGGGGTACTCCATCCAACATGGTTGGCCAATCCATTTGTAGTGTGCAAGGCGAATGGGAAATGGAGGCTGTGTATTGATTATACAGACATCAATAAAGCCTGTCCAAAAGATCCTTTTCCCTTGTCGCGCATCGACCAGATTGTGGACTCCACTGCCGGCTGCGATTTGCTTTCATTTCTTGACACCTATTCAGGATATCATCAGATCTTCATGGCGAAGGAAGATGAAGAGAAAACCGCATTTATCACCCCATGTGGTACGTACTGTTTCTTACGTATGCCTTTCGGGTTGAAAAGTGCTGGTTCAACATTTGCAAGAGCGGTCCAGATTGGTTTTGAGCCCCAGCTACATAGAAATATGGAAGCTTATATGGATGATATAGTGGTCAAAACCAAGGACAAAGCAACGCTCATATCAGATTTAGAAGAGACATTTGCAAATCTGCGCAAGATCAATTTGAAGCTCAACCCTGAGAAGTGTGTGTTTGGCGTCCCATCCGGCAAACTTCTCGGGTTCTTTGTATCTCAACGTGGAATCGAAGCAAATCCCGACAAGATCAAGGCAATTGAGCACATTGAAGCACCAAGGCGCGTCAAGGATGTGCATCGTCTTGCCGGCTGCGTTGCTGCTCTGAGCAGGTTCATCTCCAAATCTGCTGAGCGCGCCCTGCCCTTTTTCAGAATCTTGAAGAAGGCAGGTCCAATGAAATGGACTCCAGAAGCGGAGGCAGCGCTGCAGGATTTGAAGAGATACCTCTCCTCTCCACCAGTACTAGTCGTGCCAAAGCCACAAGAGTCGTTGCTGCTATATCTAGTGGCAACAAATCAAGTGGTGAGTGCTGCGTTAGTAGCAGAGAGAGAAGTCGATGAAGAAGCAGCGGCAGCGGCAGGACCACCAAGCGACGAGCTGAGATCTTCTCCGGCAGAGTCTGGTGCTGATAAGGAAGGATCTGCGCAATCAAATGAAGCAATAGGGAAGAAGAAGATGGTGCAGCGCCCAGTTTATTTTGTCAGCTCCCTTTTGCAGGGGGCTAGATCAAGATATTCTGGCGTGCAGAAGTTTCTCTTCGGCCTCCTTATGGCCTCGAGGAAGCTGCGCCATTACTTTCAGGCACATGAGATCACCGTTGTCACTCGCTTTCCATTGCAGCGGATTTTGCGGAATCCAGATGCAACCGGCAGGATTGTGGAGTGGGCTTTGGAACTGTCAAGTTTTGGTCTTAAGTTTGAAAGTATTTCGACCATTCAGAGCAGAGATTTGGCGGAGTTCATTTCGGAATGGACCCCGACGCCAGACGAAGAGATTCCGGAGTCAACTCTCCCCGGCAAGGAAACAAATCAAGAATGGATTATGTATTTTGATGGGGCTTTCTCGCTGCAAGGCGCCGGTGCTGGCGTGCTGCTTGTCGCACCCACCGGAGAGCACCTCAAGTATGTAATTCAGATGCACTTTCCCCGGGAGAGATTGACAAATAACACTGCAGAGTATGAAGGGCTGCTTGCCGGTCTCAGGATCGCGGCGGACCTTGGAATCAAGAAACTCATCGTCAGAGGTGATTCTTAGCTTGTCGTCAAGCAAGTGAACAAAGATTATCAGAGCCCATTGATGGAAGCTTATGTAGATGAAGTGAGGAAGCTGGAGGAGCGCTTTGACGGACTGCAAATGGAGCACGTTCCTCGTGCAGAAAACAGCGTTGCTGATGGCCTATCAAAGTGCGCTGCCCTTAAGTTACCTGTGGAACCAGGAACTTTTGTGCTCCGGCTGACTCAACCATCAGTAACACCATCGATGGGGCAAGAAAAAAGAAGGAAGTTGAGTTCCGGCAAGTATTTTCCAGCAGAGCTCCCAGAGACTGCCGACAAAGAAGTTGTCGGGAACGACGCCAAGCTTGCCGGTGGGCGACAGGCTCCCGCAGAGCCTCATGCTCTTGCCGTAGAGACAAACGCTCCCGCCGAGCTTGCCGGGGAGCAACAGGCTCCGGCAGGGCCTCGAGCCTTTGCTGTAGAGACAAACGCCCCTTCGGCAAAGGACATGCCTTTAGTCCTTGTTGTCGAGCCCCAGGCGCCAGCATGGGCACAGCACATTGTCCAGTTCCTTCAAACAGGAGAACTTCCCGAAGAACAGGAAGAAGCGGAGAAAGTAGCCCGTCGGTCTAATATGTACCAGTTTGTGGATAATGTCCTATATAGGAAGAGACAGAACGGTGTGAAATTGAAGTGCATTCCTCGGGAGGAAGGACTGGAGCTGTTGGCCGAGATACATGGAGTCATATGTGGCTGCCACATAGGATCAAGAGCTCTTGTTGGTAAGGCATTCCGGCAAGGTTTCTTTTGGCCCACTGCTCTCCAGGATGCAACTGCGCTAGTAACCAAGTGTGAAGCATGCCAGTTTCATTCGAAGAAATTGCACCAACCAGCTCAAGCTCTTCAGACAATCCCTCTCTCCTGGCCGTTTTCGGTCTGGGGGCTCGACATCTTGGGCCCTTTCCCCCGTGCTGTCGGGGGCTTTGAGTACTTGTACGTTGCAATCGACAAGTTCACAAAGTGGCCGGAAGTGGAAGCAGTGAGGAAGGTGACAGCACAGTCAGCCGTCAAGTTCTTCAAAGGACTAGTTTGCCGCTTTGGTGTACCAAACAGGATCATCACAGACAACGGCACACATTTCACGAGCCACACCTTCATGCAGTATGTCCAAGACCTTGGCAGCAAAATCTGCTTTGCTTCAGTTGCTCATCCAAGGAGCAACGGCCAAGCGGAAAGGGCAAATGCTGAAGTGTTGTGAGGCCTCAAGACAAGAACTTTTGACAAGCTGCGCAAGTGCGAAAGACGTTGGATTGATAAGTTGCCGGCAGTTCTTTGGTCAATCAGAACGACACCAAATCGAGCCACCGGCCAGACACCCTTCTCCCTAGTATACGGGGCGGAAGCAGTTCTCCCCACGGAACTCATATACGGGTCACCTCGAGTGCTCGCTTACGATGAGCTTGAGCAAGAGCAGTTGCAGCAAGATGACGTTACGCTCCTTGAGGAAGATCGTCTTCAGGCTGCTGTGCGAGCTGCACGCTACCAGCAAGCCTTGCGCCGCTACCATAGCCGCAAGGTTCATGCCCGGAGTCTTGAGGAAGGCGACCTTGTTCTTCGGCGCGTTTAGTCGGCCAAGAATTCCAACAAGTTGACGCCAAAGTGGGAAGGCCCTTATCGGGTAGTACGAGTCACCAGGCCTGGCGCAGTCTGCTTGGAGACCGAAGATGGCGTTCCAGTGAGCAACTCCTGGAATATTGAACACCTTCGTAAGTTCTATCCATAAGGCGCGGTTGCCGGGTCCCCCGGCAACCACCTTTTGTACGAGTCTTGCCGCCCAGGCATGTAATCCTTTGTACAAAGCCAGGCGCAGACCCTGTGCATAGTTGAATAAGACTAACAGGTCGTTTGGCTCCCATCATTTGGGCCGAATTCAGTGGATTTCATTTGCGAATTCTGAAGCTCACTCGTTTGGCTGCCACGGAATCGACCGTCGGATTTCATTCTTAAATTCTAGAGAATATAAACTTGCCTAGCCCCAAATCCCTAGCCCTCACCCGTCATTCTCCCCGATCCCCTCGTCCCGACGCGCTCGTCTCCCTCCCTAGATGCCCACCACCAGCGCCGCCAAATCTCCCATCCACCACTGCCGCCGCCATGAATCCCGCCTTCTCGGCCGCCGGCGACGCATCCCCCTGCGGGTGAATAGCTCCTTCCTCGATCCTCTTCTCTCGTCCTCTCTACTCTGGATTTGACGACGCATCTTCGCTCGTTCGACGTCGTGCCGGCTCCGGTGACCGTACCTTCGTCGTCGAGATCTCAACTCTGGTAAGTCCCTCCCACCTCTCCCCCCCCTCTGATGCATCTTTTCTGCTTGAACCCTAACCCTAACCCCACCCTACTGTTCAGCAGCACGCCTCTCTCCAGCCACCGGATCCGGACAGCAGTACGACTTCTTGACGACTCCTCCGCCAGCCCACGGTCGGTCAGCTCCCCTCCCCCCTCTCTGTGGTGT
Organism: Elymus sibiricus; assembly: GCA_039707655.1. Taxonomy (NCBI): domain Eukaryota; kingdom Viridiplantae; phylum Streptophyta; class Magnoliopsida; order Poales; family Poaceae; genus Elymus; species Elymus sibiricus. The sequence goes on along the minus strand of CM077665.1, from coordinate 208,281,337 downwards.
CTTTGATCTATCCTGCCTCGTACCAAACTAGTCTGGTCTGGTAATCATCGGGTCATTGGTGATAGAAGAATACTGGTTGCTGTGACAATGAGCAGATAGTGCTATTTCTTTGGACCATAGATGGATGCCGTGGTGTCTTGTTGTTTTAATTCAATTGCCGTGGTGACAGATGAGTTGTAGGATCGATCCCTGATTATCTTTGCTGACATTTATCTGCACTTTATTCATATGAAAACACCATTGGAGATCAGATCACTAAACTAAACAAGGTTCATTTCATCGTGCTAGTATATCTGCACTTGTGCAGCAAGAGCTCCTCACCTTTGTTTGTACCATGGGATTGAGAGAGAGAGAAGACAACGCTATTTGGGCACACAACTTCGCTTGTCGTATATTCTAGTTGGGCACACAACTTTATTTCCTATTTCCTCCTTGTATATTTTCCAATTGTCATTTACTTCTTCTTAGAATAGAATGTTGTTCATATTAATGTAGATGTCGGCCACGCAAGTTAACACATTGCATGATGATGAGAGGAGGAGGAAGAAAAGAAAGAGGGCAGCGGCTGGATTTTTTGTGTCGGTTGTCGTGATAGTTCAACACACGTATTGTCAGAGGAAGATTAGAGAGCTTGATGATTTCAGTGAGGATGAGGCGGAGATTAGGATTAGAAAGCAGATGCTTAGATCAATTTATCAAGGTTCTAACAAGCACTGTTATGATAGTTTGCGCTTAACTAAACGGTCCTTTGTGGACCTATGCACTATCTTGCGTGAAAGATGTGGTTTGAGGGACACCTTTGTGGACCTATGCACGTGTCGGTTGAAGAATCAGTCATAATGTTTCTGCTAGTGCTAAGCCATGTGATGAAATACCGGTTAATTGAAAGCACGTATAGGTGGGCACTTGAGACAATCAGTAGGCATTTCAATGAGATCTTAACATCTATCCTTTCCTTGTCTCACGAGTTTATAAAGTTACCGAGTCATTCAGCTGAGCAACCCGAGGACACTAGTTGGAAATGGTTTCCAGATGGACTAGGAGCTTTAGATGGCACACATGTTGATGTCCGTGTTTCCGCTCGCAAGCAAGGTCGATACAGAAATAGGAAGCAAGATGTGACAACTAATGTGCTTGGTGTTTTTGACCGGAATATGAAGTTTTTGTATGTCTTAGCTGGATGGGAAGGTTCTGCATCAGATTCACGAGTGTTGCGAGATGCAATGTCACGACAAGACGCTTTTAGAGTTCCACATGGTAATTCTCTGTCTTGGTATGATAGAACAACTAAATTATGATATTTCAATGGAAATATAATATCTAATACTTGTTATTTTTGCAAACATTAGGAAAATACTACCTTGTAGATGCTGGGTACACTAATGGTCCGGGCTTCTTTGCTCCATACCGGTCAGTCCGGTACCATTTAAAAGAATGGGCAGCTAATGGAAATAACCCACAAACTCCAAGAGAGTTATATAATCTGCGACATGCATCAGCTAGGAATGTGATAGAGAGAACTTTTGGTCTACTAAAGATGAGATGGGATATTTTGAGGACTAGTTCGTTTTTTGACATACGGAATCAGGTATCATATAGTATTTTGACATAGTATTTTGCAAAACCAAGCATCCATTTATTTTTATTTTTTATTAACATGCCAATAATACCATCTCGCAGATCCGTGTCATTAATGCTTGCTGCATATTGCATAACTTTCTAAGAGATAGGCAGAGAGAGATGGATGATATAATGCTAATTGACGTGGATAATCAGATAAATGATGCTGCCATTGAACATCCAGAAGAACCAAACATGATTAGACATGTTGAATCAACAACTGAGTGGAAAAACAAGCGAGATACCTTAGCTAATCAAATGTGGGCAGATTACCAAAGGAGACGCGGGGGAGCCAATCATGGAATTCATTCATTTGTATGTTCATATATTTCATATGCCTAATTTTGAATCTCTCTCTCTCTCTCTCTCTCTCTCTCTAGATTCTACGTTTGTCTCATACATGTATTGTTCCTTGCAGGAAGATATGGATGTGGAGAAGAAAGGAGGTAGAAACTACCTTACCTGGACGGATGAAATGGACAAGGCAATGCTGAATGTGTTCGTGGAGCATTACAATAGAGGGGATCATGCTCAAAATGGGTGGAAACCACATGTTTACACTGCAGTTGTCAACAATGTTCGAGCCAAGTGCAATGTGGATATCACAAAGGAGAATGTCATATCAAGGTGCAAGACTATTGATAGACACTATGTCAATGTCAGCAAGAAGTTGTCAACGAGTGGTTTTGGGTGGGATTGGATCCATAACAAGCTTATGGTTGATAGTGAGGACGTGTGGAGCAACTATGTCAAGGTAAGTACTACATCTTGAGCAACTATGTATTCATGGCATGGCCACAAGATTCAGTTTCATCTTTCATGTGGTCAAGTTTCTTAATTAATTACTATCTCTTGTTGTCACTCATACTTGCACTGATATATTATGATGTGGAACTTCTAATCATCCTAAAGCTGATGAATGATCCACCTTCTCCATCATGATGTGGAATTCAGCCAAGTTTTGTTTCTGCAAAATAGCATGAAACCTCAAATCACAGCAGCACTTTTCTTTTTTCTTGAGAAACAATCACAACTTGCAGCAGTGCACTTGTTTTCCCCATTATTTATGTGATTTCCACCATGACATGAGTTACATCTTCGCCGTAGTCTACGATATTCTTCTTTTGGATGTGTGTTTGGTGTTTGGATGGATGTGTGTTACATTTTCCACAATGACATGAGACTATTTGTCTTCATGTTTGGCAGGCGAACAAAGATGCCGCTTGCTACAGGCACAAGGTCATAAAGTTTTGGGACTCAATCAGCCTTGTCTTATCGAAGGATCACGCCACCGGAACTGGAGCCAGAACTGCCGCTGAAAGTGCAGCGGAAATGGCTGCGGAGAATGTCAACGTCAACATCGAGTCTGCTGCGACATCTTCTACTCAAACCGGTGAGGAACAGAAGAAGAAAAGATATCGATCGGATGACTCAATCGCATCTATGCTTGGAGAAAAATTGGATAATTTTACAAGCGCCTACAAATCCGATATTGCTCAAGTTGCTCCTCGTGAGAAACCCTCCTCTCCTGAAGAAATACTTGATGCTCTCAATGCAATTGTGGGACTGGATGATGATGACTTGCTGGCAGCTTATGATATTCTCATAGCAGATGACCGCAAGTTCAAGGCTCTCATGGCGCTGCCTGAAAGGATGAAGAAGAAATGTATCCTCAAGCAAATCAACCAATGAAGGTATGTTGTTTGTTCTGTGATCAGTTACCAGTTGGCAAGCTCTGCTACATATTGTCCTTAGCTGTTTGTAGTCTAGAATATCAACCAGATGCGCTTATTTAGTGGCTCAATAAATATATGTCCTTAGTGGCTGAATAAATATATGTACTTACTATATATATATATATATCCTATGTTTTAGTATCTAGTCTCTTATCGACCTAGTTTCGGTCCTACTTAACCTACTCTATTGTTGATGGTTTGTCGCTGATTCATGATAATACGCTCTGTCCTTTTGTATCGGTTGTGCAAATGAAGTGCAAGTTAACCTTTGAGCAATTTCTATATGAAGTTGAGTTTCTTTTACCCTTCCTGAAGATTGTTGTAAGCTAAAACTTATCGTGACACACTTTGATTTGTCTTCTTGGCTGTCCCCATCTTTCACTTTGAGCAATTTCTACCAACCATTGTGTTCCAGGATTGTTTACATGTACCCTATGAGACCATCTCTTACCATTTCTCATCATATTTTGTAGGAAAAGGAAAAACCCGCTTGCTACAGGCAAAAGGTCATCAAATATTGGATGAAGTGTGATGTTGAACGAACAGAACGAAGAAAAGAAGATCCTCAAGCAATGAAAATCTTTCTTGGGTGGTGCTAATAATGCAAAGATTCAGTTTTTAAGTAACCTTGGCTAGATTGTGATCATTTGATATTGTTGTGAACCTTTGTCATATTGCAAAGATTAACTTTTTACAAAGTCTCATGTTGAAGTTCTATGTATTGGCATTTTTCAGTTTAATGCAAAACATTACTATGTGTGAACAAACAAGCTGTCAATGTTGGTGCTGGTACAGATTTATCACATCCTATTTATTCCCCTGCTCCATCATATTGCAAAGGCTACTTCGTTGGTGCTGTTACAGTTTCATGCTCATTTTGGTTCTAGTACAGATTTGACCTCAAAATCCTAGTGCCAGCCAAACAAGAAATTTGGATTTGGAATCTAGATTTAGTCAAATGAAATCTTGATAGAGATTTCATTTCATTTCATTTCAGCCAAATGAAATGAAATCAGGGGAGCCAAACGAGCTGTAAGTGTTTTACAATTCTCGTCGATTTTCATGTTTACTTATATGCATGTTTGTCTGAGATATTGTATTACGCTTATTCCCAGCAAGTGCTAACAAACCGCCAAGGTTCCATATCTCTATTTTCTCTTCTTTCTTTTTCTCAAAGGATAGAAGGTTCCCTCGCATGCAAGTTTGCCGGGGGGGATGATGGTATGGATACTGACAGGCGACGTTCAAGGTTGACATCTTGCCGGAAGAAGTACAACAACGAAAAGCTAAGTTGTAAAAACTTTAAACAAATTTTTGCTTGTAAGATGATTTTCCTTGAACGATTTCGACTTTTGTATGGAAAACCTGCACGTGACGGAACCTTGTCATGATTGGTTGCGCCCTTACGCTGTTTCGAGTCCGCTCAACAGTTTAAGTGGATGCACTGAAAACGTCAAGGTTTCTTGCCGGTAGCGGCACCTCTGGCAGGCTGCTAAAGTCCCGCACCTAGCGCTCGCGGCAAGGGTGCGCGCACCGGCAAGTTCCCAATAAAGCGTAGGGTGTATACCATACATAAAGAAATTGAGCAAGGGGAATAGCATACATTCATTCAGAACATAGCAAGTTATATTACATCAATAGCTGGCGTGATTCTAACAATAGACAAATTTTGTCTTTGGCATGGAATGATGGCGACGAAGAGAAATGAAGCAGTTAGTCTCTGCGCTGGCCTTCGACCCTCTTGACTTGGCCCACCTTGTCGACAATGGGTGCGACAAGCTCCTCGAGCGCTTTGAGGTCTGCATCCTTCGGCAGGCGGTCGAGCACGTTGGTGAAGTTGATGCCGGGGTTCTTGTGCGCCACCTTGGTGAGCACCTTGAGGAGGATAGCCTGGCAGAGCTTGCGGGATTCATTCGCCAGATGGGTTGCTCAATCGGAGTGGAGCAGCTTTAGGGCGTCAACCATGCCGTCAAAGAACATCGTCAACTTGGCGCTCGTAGACACCCTATCATCAGAAAAATAGTCGAAGCCTCGCAAGCCCATGGAGGACAGTTGTGCTGCAAGTCTCTCTGCGACTTCGACAAGGCGGTCAGTCCAGATCTGCGTACCTGCCACATAGTCGTTATGGGTGACGGCGGCGCTCTCGAGCAGGTTCTTCTCATTCTGGAGATCTTTGATTAGAGCCTTCTCGCGAGCCTCCACGACCTCAAGAGTCTCCTTCAGCGTGGTCAGCTTCAGCTCCAGATCGGCAATGGATTCCTTAGCTGAGGAGAGTTGCTTGATCTTGTCGGATATGGCAGTTTGCATCTCCATCAGGCTGTGAAGAGTCTTCTCTCTCTCTCGGTTTTGAGCGTCGAGATCTCCTTGTCGTGTTCCTCAAGGTCCGCCTCCAGCTTCTTCACCATGTCGGCAAGCTCGTCTTTGGCGGCCTCTACAGCCTCGGCAGCATTGATGGCCTCCTTCAGCTTGCTGGCGTGGTCCATGACTAGAGCTTCAAGTGCTTCCTTGTGCTTCTGCTCCAGCTCTTGGGTCTGTTGCGCGACAAGCTTTTCGAGTTCTGCATCCTTGCCGCGAAACTTGTCGGCAAGCGTCTTTTCGCGAGCGTTAAGGTCTTCTTCATAAGCGTCGAGCCCGACGCGGCGCTCTGTTAGGCGAGCTTCATCTGCAGCGGCTTGTTGTTTGGCCTCCTCTTGTGCCTTCTCAACATCAGACTGCTTCATGAGGAGCTCGTTCCAGCTTTGACTCGGCTGCTCTTGACTCGTCCTCAGCTCCTGAAGGGCCTCAGCATACCAAACCTGCGTTTCCTCGATGCGCTTCTGGAGATCTACTTCCGCTGCTTCGACAACTGCCGCCCTGGAATCTAGCTTCTCTTTCCGGGCGCGGTGAAGTGCTTGGAGCTTCTGGAAGTTGCTGCTCATGGCCTGGAGGAGCTTTTCTTCTTCAGATTTGCAGCTGCTGGTGTATAGCTCGTCAACAATTTCGAGCCTGGCAGCGGCGATGATGTCTTCGTCAAAGGTTTCCCCTTCAGCTGGCACCCCGATGCTTGCCGTTCCTGGTATACTGACGAACAGGTTGTCGCCAACCTTGAGGTATTTGCTTGAGGGGTGGGCTTCGGATGTAGACGGCTAGTCCTCAACAGCCGTCTCACCGGCAATTGGGGGCTCCGTGGCCGGTGTAGCGCCTGGCGCTCCTGCGGCAGGAATGCCATCAGTATGGTCACCGGTCTCCTTGCCGGCCCTCTCAGCAGACTCCTTGGTGGCCTCTTCCTGTGCGGCCTTGGTGGCCTCGGCGGCAGCATTCTTGGCGGCCTCGTCAGCAGCAATTTTGTCGGCCTCGGCGGCAGCATCCCTGGCGGTCTCCTCAATGACAGCATCAACATACATGTGGTCCGTCGAGGGAAGATCTGAAGGCCAAGAAAACAAACAAGATACGGCTGAGGAGGAAGTTCAAGAAGACAAAAAGAAAGCCAGAATAACAAGTACCCTAAGGCAAACGGTTTACCTGTGTCGAGCTGTTGAGAAGTGGTTTCTCCTTTCCCGGCAGCACCAGTTGCCGAAGTAGGACCACCAGAGCCCGCGCTTGCCGGCTCCTCTTCATCGCGATAGAGCTCACTAGAGGAAGCCTTTGCCGGAGATCCATCTCTGGGCAGCGTAGTTGACGGAGGCGGCACATCAGGGGCGGCCTTCAATGGCTCTCCTCATTGCCGTTCTTCTCCTACATGCCCGGAGATGTCAGCAGTAAAGATACAAACCCCGACGCTTGCTAGCAGAAAGTGAGTAAACTCACGCTAGGGGCTGCGTCGAGGGATGCGTTGAGGACTTGACTCCGGGCTGATGGAGGTCGACTCTGGCGCACTTGTGGTGCTTGCCGATGGCTCACCGCCCGTTGAAGTCTTCGCCCTCTTCGCCACCCTTTGTGCCAGCGTTTCCGTATCTCAGTGGGAACAGGCCAAAAGCAAGACAAGTTAGTTAAGCAAAACTAGAAGTTCGGAAAGTAAAAGATGAAACAGGACACTTACTCTTCCTCTTCCCCTTCCGAGCTAAAGGCGGAAAGGTCAAAATCAACCTCCGCCACGGTGTCCATGGGAGGAGGTGAAGGGATGGTCCTGGGTCGTTTGGCTGCAGTATTGCCGGCCGCCCCCTTGCCGGGGGCTGCACCACTCGAGGAAGGTTGGTGGACTGGGTCACCAGAGGTGGCTCTCTGAAGAACACGCTTCGTTTTCCTTTCGAGAGCTGGGGGCTCCTCATGCAGCTGCTCCTCGACTATATCCTCAATAGAGGGGCCCCTAGCAGATGTGCCACTCTGTTCTCCGGCAACCCCTCCTTGCCCGACAAGTTTTCTCTCTGACACCACTTCTTCTTCGCTGGCTTCCCCTTCCACGAAGCCAGCGCTGTCGGCCTCCTCGGCAAGATTCGCTTCTTCCGCCCTGCTGGCGATGTACGCCACTTCCTCCTTGGTAGTGGCGCGGATGAGGCTTGTTTCTTCCCGAATGGCTTTCATCGACAAGTTGTCGAAGAATTCTTGTGCCTGCTCTTCGGATGGCTCGTCCGAAGTCCCGTCAAGGCCGTGAGCGTTGCACGCGGGCATCATGGCGATGATTGAGGCCAGAGCAGAGTTGTTGCACAAAGGAATTATGCTGGCCGGTAACTTGAGTTTTGCCTCAGTTCTGAACAGCTTTTGGCAGAGAGCCGTGTGATGCATGACCGTTAAGTTATTGTTCAAGCCAGGGCGCAGCCTCATGATGTCTGCCGCGTTCCGGAACTCCCAGGCTGGCCTCCCCTTGTTCTGCAGAGGGGCGATGCGCCGGCGAAGGAAGTCAGCGCCAACCATCTCTATTGAGAGCCCGGCAGCTTTGAGGCGGTGAATTCTGGTAACTGCAATTGCGAGCTTGTCATCTTGAAGATCGAAGGCGCTCCAATCAGTGCCTCACGCTATCTTTGTTTGTCAAAGCGAACAGAAGGGCTGAGGTTCTGTCTCCTGAATCCAGCACCACTTGGCTCGCCATTCTTCCCACTTCTCGCGGTAGACTCCGTCTGGATATATATCCTTGTTATATGCCCTTGGAATCCAAGCGATAGAGCCAGAAAGGGCGTCTCCCTTTTGGATGCGGGGAAGGAAGTAGTGGCGGAAGAGGGCTGTGCTAGGGACTACTCCGGCAAAGTTTTCGCAAAGATGAGCAAAGGTTGCCATGCACGTTACGGCATTCGGCGTAAAACCCAAGAGTTGGAAGCCGTATGTGTACATGATGTCGATGAAGAAATCGGAAAATGGGGGACAGAGCCCGCAGTAAAAGTAATCGGCGAAGAAGTGAAATTTATCTGGGCCACCTTTGGAAGAACCTGGGCTCACGCGAGTTGCAGGATGAGCCTTCGTCTCCTTCGCCCACATGCACTGGTACCACTCCCTCAATGCGCTCGCGTCGAGCGACGGAGCGAAGACGGCGTGCTCCCTCCGCATCTTCGCCAGATCGCTCTCCAAGACGGCGGCTTTCGCCCCCTTGCCCTTGCTCGCCTTGGGTGGCATGGCGGCTATGGGAGCAGAGGCTGAGGACGGTGGGGGCGTGGAGGCGGTGGATGAATGGGAGGAGTTCTGTTTCGGGCTCGAGGAAGGAGACGACGGCGGTTCCCAAATTTGAAAAGACAAGAGGTAAATGAGCCGTGCCTCTGCGGATTCCTTTTTATGGGGAAGGCCCGGGGCTGCCTCTTTACTAGTCAACATGGAAACGCTTTTGCGAGCGTGCTGCAGTTACGGCCGCTCCGCGCACGTCTCCCACGTCCCGCATTCAATGTGCGTCGTGGGGGGGGGGGGCGCAGTGAAACGGAATGATTACAGCAGTTAACTCCTGCCACGCGTGCCTGTGCACTGTTTGGGCCTAGCCCAACAACGCCTCGCACCCGTGTATGGCCTAGGCCCGGGGGCTCCTGTCGGTGTACTAAAGTTTGGGTCCTTTAGTACCCCATACTTGTGCATGGACGGTTGTAGCCACACCAGCGGCAAGGCCTGCCGGGGGACAGCTGAGTACAAGTACAAGAACATCAAGAAGGTATTCAAGTCACTGATCATAAGACAGAAGACCGAAGGCTGGGCGCCCGGCAAGATCTTGCCGGGCTGGCCTGCAGAGCCCCGGCAAGACTCGCACCCGGCAAGACCTCGCCACCCGGTCACCGCTCCAGTGCGGCCACCAGCTTGTCTTTTAGCTGTTGACCTCCTGGTAACATGTCAGGCGCTAGCGGCGGATGGGCTTAAGCGGTGCTGATGGGATGGCCCCTTTTTCCGTCATGTATCACACTTAGCCATTGGATGCACGGTTTGCAAGATATGAGCCATACAATATGCATATGTGAGTAAATATGGGCATCGTTTAGGGACTTAGAAAATTATACACTCGGGCAAATCGGGACGGCGCGCTGCAGCGAACGGGGAAGGCCCGTCTGGTTGGCGGGCCCGCTCGGTCCAAAGGCAAAGATGGACGAGGCCATCCCGCACGGTGGTTGACCAAAGCCGGCCGCGACAGCTCGAACTCCGGCGAGCGGGCGGGCTGGCGACGACGGGGAGGCGAGGGGGACCCGGTCCTTGCTAGATCTGGTGGAGGCCGCACCGGATCTGGCCGGAGCGGCGACAGGCGACGACGGTGAGGGCAAGGTGCGGCGGCTTGACGCGAAGGTGAGGCGCGGCACCGGCGGTGGGGAACATGGGCGGAGCCCGGAGGCCGTGACGCGGGGCCGAGGCGGGGTGAAGCAGGGCGCGGAGCGAGTCGCGGGGCGCCGGCGGCTCGAATCTACGGCGGCAGACGGCGCGAGGCGTCGGGGCGGCGTAGGGAGGAACTCCGGCGAAGATCCATGCCGATGGCGACGCTTTGCGGCGGCGAGGTCGGGGCACCGCGGCGAGGCAGATGGGTGGCCCGGGGGTGCGGGTGCGCTCGGGCCGGCTCGGGCGGGCCGCGGTGAGGTTGGCTGCACGGGGCGACTGATGGCGACAGGGAGGCCATGTGACAGCCTCCCACAGGCTGCGGAGGGCGGCTACGGCGGCTCAGGTGGCGGCCGGCCCTTCGGGGCGGCGCCAAGTGGCGAGGTGGTGGTGGCTGCGCATGGAAAACGAGGGAGGAGAGAGGTGGAGGCTTGGGGAGGCCATTTTTTGGAGGGCTAGGAGGGCTTAAATAGGCAGGTTTTTAGGGATAGGGGGTTTTGCACCATTTCGATCCCTCCGATCGCGATCGGACGGCTCCGGTCACGGGGGATAGGTTAGGTGGGCTGGGTTGGGCCGTGTGGAGTGGTTGGCTGAGAGAAGAGAGGGAAACTTGAGGCCCGGGACATGTTTTGAAATACCGAAAACGTCCGCTAATAAACCGATGACGGTGCCATTACGGTCGACCGTTTGGGTATCAAACGGACTCTGATTGCGACGAAATTTGACACGCGGTCTACCTACAATATAACAAGACCGCATGCCAACCTTCGACCCAATCCAAGAAAGTTTTATGCGCGCTTTTAAAAACAATATTTTGGACTGCCACGGGCGCGTGCGTGTGTGGTTGGTCTCGAAACGGTCGACGACACGAACGGAGAGAACCGGCAACACGAACGGATGCAAGTTTTCAAAAATGAGTGACGATGCTATGCAGATGATGCGAATGATGCGATGATGAATGTGACCAACAAAAGAATCACACGACGACAATGGAATAAAAGGGGAATCTTCTGGAGCGTCGGTCTCGGGCTGTTACAGCAACCGAGCCGTCCTCATCCACGGAGCCGCCCCTCAGTCTTTATTTGAGGGTCAGCGACCTCCAGTTCGTTCGCCGGGCGAGGCGAACCTCGGGGTTTTTTCTGAGGAGGAGGCCGTCGACGGGACGGTCGTCACCCCCGACAAAGGAGCGGCTGCTGTTCCCCTCGGTGGAGGCGACGAGGCTGGCGAGCAAGCCATCCTGTCCTCTCTAAACAGGGGGTTCCGGTAGCTGCACGCATTCCACGCCCGCAGTTCGGAGAAGCTGGACCGCCGGGAGGCCCTTCTTGCGGTGGCGGAAGAGGAGTTCCAGGGGCTTCTTGCCGAGAAGCGCACCTGGTTCGCCGATCAGTGCAAGGCCCTCACTACTGAACAGGCCGAGCTTGCTAAGGCCAAGGCTGAGTTCATCAATCGGGAGGCCAAAGTGGACAAGATCTGGGGGGAGACGGAAGAGATCTTCGCCGCCACGGAGGCGGAGCTGACCTTACGCAAGATCCTGCTCGATACACAAAAGGAGGAACTAGCGCCTCAGGAGAGAGCCCTTGCCGACAGACTTGGGGTCGAGCTTGGGAGGCAGATCCAGGACTTGGAGGTGAAGCACCAGGAGGCCATCGAGAGGCAGGCCGCCGAGCATGCCGGCAAACTCCACAAGGCCATTAGTGCCGCCAAGGCCACCCGCTCCACCCAGACTGAGCTCGAAAGTAACGTGCAGCGGCTGGAGTCGGAGCCCGGCCTAGAAATACTGAAGCTGAAGGAAGATGCCCAGAAGGAGGCCCAAACCTTAATGGACCTCCAGGTGGACATCCGTGGCAAGACCGACGAGTTGATGACCGCCGCACACGCCAATGCCGACTTGGAGGTGAAGGTCAGCTCATACCAAGACAGCCTCGAGGCCGCTGATACGTATCCAACGTATCGATAATTTATGAAGTATTCATGCCATATTTGCCTATGTTTGCAATATTTTTATAAGGTTTTGATGCACTTTATATGATTTATTTAGAACTAACCCGGACTGACGTTATTTTTAGCTGAATTACCGTGGTGTTGTTTTTATGCAGAAAATGAAAGTTCTCGGAGAATCACCCGAAACTTTTTGATGATTTTTTCTGGAGGAAATAAACAATATTGGAGCGAAGAACCACCACAGGGGAGCCACCTGTGAGCCACAAGCCAACAGTTGGCTTGTGGGGCCCACGTGGCTCTGCTGCGCGTGATTCCAACGCTGAAAAATCCTATAAATCCAAGAAACCCCAGAAATACACAAAGACTCTCCGTTCTGCCGCCGCAACTCTCTGTGTCGATGAAAAACCAATCTGGAGCCGTTCCAGTACCATGCCGGAGAGGGGAAACCATCACCGGTGATCATCTTCATCATCCCGGCGGAGGCCATGACGAGGAGGGAGTAGTTCACCCTCGGGGCTGAGGGTATGTACCGGTAGCTATGTGTTCAATCTCTCTGTCTCTCTCTCTCATGTTCTTGAGATGGCACGATCTTGATGTATCACGGGCTTTGTTAATATAGTTGGATCATATGATGTTTGTCCCTTGCTATCATGTTGTGTTGAATTGAATCTTTCCCTTTGAGATCTCGTTATGTTGGATTGAATATTTTGGTTTGAGAACACTTGATGTACGTCTTGCATGGGATACCCGTAGTGACATTGGGGTATTCTATTGATTCACTTGATCTATGTTGAGGCATCAACTTGCGGATTCCGGTGACCTTGGGGATCTATGCATAGGGGTTGATTGCACGTTTTCATACCACGTTCTCCGATAGAAATCTTGGGGTGCTCCTTGAAGTTCTTTGTGTTGGACTGAATATGATAGACATGAAATTGTTTGATGCATGTCGCATAATTTACCCACGAATACTTGAGGTGACATTGGACTATCTAGGAGACATTACGGTTGATTGATATGCATCATTGGTGTTGTTCTAGTACGAACTCTAGGGCTGTTTGTGACACTTATAGGAATAGCCCAAAAGATTGATCGGAAAGAATAACTTTGATGTGGTTCTACAACCTACACCAATTTCATCTTATTGTTCTTCTCTAGATAGGAACTTTGGAGTGATTCTTTGTCGCACGTTGAGGGATGATCATATGATCCAACTATGTTAGCATTGTTGGGAGATTGCACTAGTGAAAGTATGAACCCTAGGCTTTGTTTCCAAGCATTAATATATTGTTTTGCTCGCTGTTTACTATTTTCTATATTTTCAGATTACAAAAACCTATATCTACCTTCCATATTGCACTTGTATCACCATCTCTTCGCCGAACTAGTGCACCTATACAATTTGCCATTGTATTGGGTGTGTTGGGGACACAAGAGAATTCTTCTAATTGATTGCAGGGTTGTTTGAGAGAGACCATCTTCATCCTACACCTCCCACGGATTGATAAACCTTAGGTCATCCACTTGAGGGAAAATTGCTACTGTCCTACAAAACTCTACGCTTGGAGTCCCAACAAAGTCTACAAGAATAAAATTGCGTAGTAGACATCAAGCCATTTTCTCGCGCCGTTGCCGGGGAGGTGAGTGCTTGAAGGTAAATCTTTAGATCTTGCAATTAAATCTTTTAGTTTCTTGTTTTTCACTAGTTTGGTTTATAAAAGAAAACAAAAAAATGGAGTTTAGGTTGCCTCATTTGTTTCGTCTTTATAATGTCTTTGTGAAAAATAAGGATTCAGAAAATTGTGCTCAATTGGTAGAGGAAGAAATTATGAAAATATTTAATGAGAATTCCTTGAATGGTGAGCATGATTGCAATGTTGCTAGTATGAATTCTATACATATCCATGATGCTAATGATATGCAAAGCAACAAGCTTGGGGATGCTATGTTTGATGAAGATGATATTTTTAGTCCCCCAAGTTTTGATGAGCAAATTTATTATGGTGATGGCATGCCTCCTATCTATGATGATTATGATGATGACATGTATGCTATAAAGAGTGATAGTAACCATGAAACTTGTCATCATGATGTTAATATTGAATGTGGTTATGTCAATCAAGTGTCTCATGATAGGTATTTTGTTGAGTTTGCTCCCACTACCATGGATGAAAAGGAATTTGCTTATGTGGAGAGTAATGAAAATTCTATGCTTGTGCATCATGAAAATAATGATTTATGTGATAGTTATATTGTTGAATTCCTTCTTGTTGCTACTGAAATTTATTATGAGCGAGTAACATACGCTTGTAGGAATTGCAATAATATTAAGTTTCCTCACTATGTGTTGAAAATCTTGAGGATATGCTTGTTTTGCCTTCCTAAGCTAGTTGATTTTTGCTCCCATAAATTGTTTGCTCACAAAATCCCTATGCATAGGAAGTGGGTTAGACATATATGTTCTTGTCTTCAGATTCATGATGCTCTCTTGCATATTTCAATTACTACTTTTTATGTGAGCATCATTGAAATCATCATGCCTAGCTAAAGGGCTTAAAGAAAAGCGCTTGTTGGGGGACAACCTGAGACGTCTCCAACGTATCTATAATTTTTGCTTGTTCCATGTTGTTATATTATCATTCTTGGATGTTTTACAATCACTTTATAGCAACTTTATATCATTTTTTGGGAGTAACCTATTGACATAGTGCTAAAGTGCCAGTTGTTGTTTTTGCTTGTTTTTTTACTTCACAGAATATTAGTACCAAATGGAGTCCAATCGCGACAAAACTTTTTAGAGATTTTTTTTGGACCAGAAGACACCAGTGGGCCAAAGAAATGTTAGAGAGGTGGGCTGTGGAGAGCACAACCCACCAGGGCGCGCCAAAGGCCCCCGGCGTGTGCCCTGATGGGTTGTGCCCTCCTCGGGGCCCCTCTCCACCGCCTCTGATGCCTATAAATTCCCAAATATTCCATCAACCCTAAGGGAGTCGACGAAAAACACATCCAGCCGCTGCAAGTTCCAGAACCTCGAGATCCAATCTAACACCATCACGGAGGGATTCATCATCCTCATTGGTGCCTCTCTGATGATGCGTGAGTAGTCCACCATAGACCTACGGGTTCGTAGGCAGTAGCTAGATGGCTTCCTCTCTCTCTCTTTTGATTCTCAATACAATGGTCTCTTGGAGATCTATTTGATGTAAACTTTTGCTGTGTGTTTGTTGGGATCCGATGAATTTTGAGTTCGTGATCAGTTTCTATCCATGAATATTATTTGAGTCTTCTTTGAACTCTTATATGCATGATTACTTATATCCTCGTATTTCTTCTTCAAATCTTTGGTTTAGTTAGGGTGACTAGATCGATTTTTCTTGCCAAGGGAAGAGGTGCTTTGTGATGGGTTCGATCTTGCGGTGTCCTTTCCCAGTGACAGAAGGGGTAGCAAGGCATGCATGTATCGTTGCCATTAAGGATAACAAGATGGGGTCTATTCCTACATGAATAGATCTTGTCTACATCATGTCATCGTTCTTATTGCATTACTTCGTTTTTCCATGAACTTAATACACTAGATGCATGCTGGATAGCGGTCGATGTGTGGAGTAATAGTGGTAGATGCATGCAGGAGTCGGTCTACATATCTTGGACGTGATGCCTATATAATGATCATCCCCTTTGATATCGTCATGATTATTTGATCTTCTATCAATTGCCCAACAGTAATTTGTTCACCCACTGTGTGCTATACTCATGAGAGAAGCCACTAGTGAAACCTACGACCCCCGGGTCTACTTTTCCAACATATTGCTTTCCGATCTATCTTTTTGCCTCTTTTGTTTTCAGATCTATTATACCAAAAACCCAAAAATACCTTGCTGCACTTTTTATTTGTTCTTTTTTATTTTGTGTTCTTGAGAGATCTATCTCTCCAATCTATCACTACCTAATCTATCTTTTTACCGTAGAGAGTTTGACAACCACTCTTTCGCGTCGGGTTGCAAGTATTTGTTATTTGTGTGCAGGTGCTGCTTATTAGGTGGTGGTGATCCTCCTACTGGTTCGATACCTTGGTTTAATAACTGAGGGAAATACTTACCGTCGCTGTGCTGCATCATCCCTTCCTCTTTGGGGAAATGCCGACGCAGTCTCAAGCCACGTCAAAGTAATTTCTGGTGCCGTTACCGGGGAGGAAGCGGTCTCTTCTACGTGCCAATCTCTGGCGCCAAGGAGACACCATCATCATCTACCAGGTTCCTAATCACAAATATCATCTCCTTGCAATTACATTATTTGCCATTTGCCTCTCGTTTTCCTCTCCCCCACTTCACAAATTTGTCGTTTTATTCACCCTCTTTTTAATTTTCCTTTTTCTCGTCAGATCTCTTGCTTGCTTGCATTCTTATTTGCGTAGTCACGATGACTCAAGAAAACACCAAGTTGTGTGATTTTTCCAATACTAATAACAATGATTTTATCAGTACTCCGATTGCTCCTCCCGCCACTAGTGCGGAGTCTTGTGATATTAATGTTGCTTTGTTTAATCTTGTGATGAAATATCAATTTGCCGGTAATCCTAATGAGGATGTCGCGTCCCATCTAAACACGTTCGTAGAATTGTGTGATATGCAAAAGAAAAAATATGTGGACAATTATATAGTGAAGTTGAAATTATTTCCTTTTTCCTTGCGGGATTGTGCAAAAATTTGGTTTTCCTCTTTGCCTTGCAATAGTATCGATTCTTGGAATAAGTGCAAGGATGCCTTTATCACTAAGTATTTTTCACCCGCGAAAATTATTTCCCTTAGGACACAAATCATGAATTTTAAGCAACTTGAGCATGAACATGTTGCACAATCTTGGGAAAGAATGAAATTGATGCTAAGAAATTGTCCTACTCATGGTTAAAATCTTTGGATGATCATACAATTTTTTTATGCGGGATTGAATTTTGTCTCTAGAAATCTTTTAGATTCCGCCGCGGGTGGTACTTTTATGGAAATTACTTTGGGTGAAGCTACTAAATTTCTAGATAATATTAGGGAAAATTATTCACAATGGCATACCGAAAGGGCACCTACTAGTAGAAAGGTTAATTCGGTTGAAGAAATTAGTACGTTGAGTGATAAGGTTGATGCTTTGATGAAGTTGGTTGCTAGTAAAAATGCTCCTATTGATCTTAATGATGTGCCTTTGTCTACCTTGATTGAGCAAAATAGTGATTCCGTAGATGTGAACTTTGTCTCGCGAAACAATTTCAATAACAATGCTTATAGAGGTAATTTTAATCCTAGGCCTTTTCCTAGAAATTCCTCTAATAATTATGGTAATTCCTATGGTAATTCATCTTACAATAATACTAGGAACACCTCTGATCTTGAGACTAATATTAAAGAATTTATCAATGCGTAA
This sequence comes from Elymus sibiricus, assembly GCA_039707655.1. NCBI lineage: Eukaryota > Viridiplantae > Streptophyta > Magnoliopsida > Poales > Poaceae > Elymus > Elymus sibiricus. Next base: position 208,263,941 of record CM077665.1, on the reverse strand, counting down.
AAGGCTTTTAATACTACGATAGAAGAAAAGTTGAATAAGATTGATGATATGTGTAGAAGCATTGATAGAATTTCTCATCATGTTGAAAATCTCAAGTTGAAAGATTTTGTTCCTAAGATTTATGAATCAATTAAAGCTTTATATGTCTCTATGGATGAAAGTAAGAAAAGAACCACTATGCTTAGAGCTAAAAGAGAAATCTTAGAAAAATCGTTTTCTAGTGATTGCCTTCATAAAAATTGTGAAGATCTTAAAGTGATTGGTGTTTATTCTATTGATTCCTTGTTTAGTAATATTAAGATTGATGATAAAGGGACTGAAGTAGAGTCAACTTTAGCTAGAAGGCGTCCCAATAATTTGGAGGGTGAAAATCTTGATGCAAATTTTGATGAAAGTGGGTTTGAAGAGGTCAAAACTTTAACTACTGATGTGCCCACTATCTTGGATTGCAAAGACTTTAATTATGATAGTTGCTCTTTGATTGAATGTATTTCTTTGCTGCAATCCATGTTGAATTCACCCCATGCTTATGAGCAAAATAAATCTTTTACTAAACATATTGTTGATGCCATGATGAAATCTTCTGAAGAAAAGTTGGAGTTGGAGATTTCTATTCCTAGAAAATGACATGTTGAGTGGGAACCTACCATTAAGGTCAAGATTAAAAATTATGAGTGCTTTGCTTTATGTGACTTGGGTGCTAGTGTTTCCACGATTCCGAAATCTTTATGTGATGTGCTTGGTCTCACCAATATTCAAGAATGCTCTCATAATTTGCACTTGGCGGATTCTACTATTAAAAAGCCTTTGGGAAGAATTAATGATGTTCTTGTTCTTGCAAATAGGAACTATGTGCCCATATATTTTATTGTCCTTGATATTGATTGCAATCCGTCTTGTCCCATTATACTTGGTAGACCGTTCTTACGTACTATAGGTGTCATGATTGATATGAAAGAAGGCAATATTAGGTTTCAGTTTCCACTAAGAAAGGGTATGGAACACTTCCCTAGAACAAGAATTAAGCCACCATATGAATCAATCATGAGATCATCCTATGGATCCAAAACCAAATATGACAATACATGAAACTATGCGTTATGCCTAGCTAGGGGCGTAAAACGATAGCGCTTGTTGGGAGGCAACCCAATGAATAAATTTATTTTTGCTTTTCCATTTATGTTTTTGTGTGTTGACACAATTATGCCTCTGTTATGGTTGTGTTTTATGTTTTATTTAGTGTTTGTGCCAAGTAGAGCCTTTAGGATGATTCATAAGATGAGTAGAAGCGATGCTGAATCTGAAACATAAACTTTGCGTCCAGTGTTCGAATTTTCATTTTTACTGGAACGTGATATTGAGCTGAAATTTTAACACAGTGGTTTTATACAAATTCTTTACGTTTTCCTAATTTTTCAGAATCTTTAGAGTTACAAAAGTATGCTTTGAGTACAAATTACTACAGACTGTTCTGTTTAAGACAGATTCTGTTTTCGTTGCATTATGTGCTTGTTTTGATGAATCTATGGGTTATATTGAAGGATATGAGCCATGATAAATTTAAAATACAGTAGTTATAATGCAATAATAAAATATGAATGGGTTTGCAACAATACCTAAAGTAGTGATTTACTTTATTATACTAACGAATCTCACGAAGATTTTCTTGAGTTTTGTGTGATTGAAGTTTTCAAGTTTTGGGTGAGATCACGATGGATGAAGGAATAAGGAGTGAAAAGAGCCTAAGATTGGGGATGATACAGCACCCACAAGATATATCCAAAGAGAAACAAGCAACTAAGCTTGGGGATGCCCACGAGTGGCATCCCCTCTTTCTTCTAACGACCATCGGTATTTTACTTGGAGCTATATTTTTATTCATCACATATCATGAGTTTTGCTTGGAGCGTCTTGTATCATTTGAGTCTTTGCTTGCTTTTCTTGTTAGTTTGTCACTTGTATCCTAGCTGGACACACCTATTTGGGAGAGCCAAAATTATGCTATGATTTATTAGAATTGCTCTATATGCTTCACTTAAACTTTTTGAGCTATAGAATTGCTCTAATGCTTCACTTATATCTTTTTGAGCACGGTGTGCTTGGAAATTTTTGTAGAAATACTCTCATGCTTCACTTAGATTAATTTGAGAGCTAGTAAATTTTGAAGAAATCCTCTCATGCTTCACTTATACCTTTTTGAGAGATGAAATCTTTATGCTCATGTGCTTCACTTAAATTTGTTTGAGCTTGTCAAAAGCAATGGCAATATATGAAACTAGTCCCAAAGTGATAGATATCCAAGGAGGATATAATAAAAACTTTCATGAAGATCATTGGAAAAATTAAACTTGATTCCTTGTAATAGTTTTGAGACATGAAAATAGTAATATGTGAGTCATGTTAGTGAGTAATTATGCTTTAGTAGGAATATTGGTGTTAAGGTTTGTGATTCCCTATGCATGCATGAAAGTCAATAGTTATGCAATGAAATTACATCCTACTTATGGTGCATTATTTGGTGTTAGTTATGCTCAATGCTCGCTTATGTGAATTTTCGTTTCTTGGTTGGTTGCTTCTCAATCTATTTGCTAGCCTCCACTTGTACTAAGTAGAAATACTACTTGTGCATCCAAAATCCATAAACCAAGTTTTGCCTTATGAGTCCACCATACCTACCTATATGTGGTATTTCCATGCCGTTCCAAGCAAATTTGTATGTGCCATCTCTAATTTTCAAAATAAACTTCTCTTTTGTGTGCTCGTACCGCTCATGAAACGGTAGGGAGTGTCCAATATTTTTCCATGCTAGATGTGTTATTCTCAAGATGAGTGTTTATTCACTTGTCATTGCACAAGAGTGCGGCGGTAATAGGGATGCCCATTCCCGAAATGAAAAAAAACATATTTACTTTATGTTGTCAAATAATAAATTCCTTGGAAAGTGTTGGTATGGAAGGCAACCGTGGATACGGCCAGCCATGGAAAGTGAAAGAATGGTGGAAAAAGGAATAAACTTTATTTTCTGTTTGGAACTGCCTATGATATATCTAGCATGGAAAGTATTGTGAACTACTTTGTCATTTTCGTTGATAGGAAAGGCATGCCGCCCAAAATATTTTTCTCTCTCAATTTAAACTTTGAGCCCTGGCACCTCTACAAATCCCTACTTCCCTCTGCGAAGGGCCTATCTATTTACTTTATGCAATTTTTATTTTTACTTTGAGTTTCCATCTTCTCTTATAAAGCACCAACTATTGGGGAACGTTGCATGGGAAACAAAAAAATTCCTACGCACATGCAAGATCTATCCATGGTGATGAGCATCTACGAGAGGGAGAGTTGATCTACATACCCTTGTAGATAACTAAGCGGAAGCGTTAAGAAACAAGGTTGATGTAGTCAAACATCTTCGCGATCCAAATCGCAAGCCGTCCCGTGATCCCATCACGAACCGTCTCGCGATCCAATCACGATCCGTCCCGCGATCCAATCACGGTCCTTCCGATCTAGTGCCGAACAGACGGCACCTCCGTGTTCAGCACACGTACAGCTCGATGACGATCTCCGCCTTCTTGATCCAACAAGAGGGAGCAGAGAGGTAGATGAGTTCTCCGGCAGCGCGACGGCGCGGCGGCGGTGGTGGTGGAACTCATTCCAGCAGGGCTTCGCCTAAGCTCCGCTGAAACTAGAGGATTTGATCTATCGGGGAGAGAGGGCCGCACCGTGGCTTTTTCTTGCGTGCGGCTGCCCTCTCTCCCCTCTAGTATATATAGGAGGGAGGGGAAGGGCTGGCCGGCCTAGGGCTCCTCCTAGGAGTCGGCCGCAAGGAGGAGGAGGTGGAGGAGTCCACCTCCAATCCTACTCCTAGTAGGATTCCTTCCCTTCCCCACTTCGACTTTCCTTTCCCCACAATTCCAGCCGCATAGGCCCACATGGGCTGGCTGCCCAGCCCACCAGGGGCTGGTGCGCCACCCTAAGGCCCATGTGGCCCTCTTGGGGCGTGGTGGGTCCACTTGGTGGACACCCGGAACCCATTCGTCACTCCCAGTACACTGCCGGAAATGCCCGAAACTTTTCCGGAGTTCAAACACCACTTTCCTATATATCAATATTTACCTCCGGACCATTCCGGAGCTCCTCGTGATGTCCGGGATCTCATCCGAGACTCCGAACAACCTTCGGTCACCAACATACATAACTCAACTATACCAAAACGTCACCGAACCTTAAGTGTGCAAACCCTGCGGGTTCGAGAACTATGTAGACATGACCGAGATACCTCTACGGTCAATAACCAATAGCGGGACCTGGATGTCCATATTGGTTCCTACATATTCTACAAAGATCTTTATCGGTTGAACCTCTATGTCAAGGATTCAGTTTATCCTGTACGCTGTTCCCTTTGTTCTTCGGTATGTTACTTGCCCGAGATTCGATCGTCGGTATCTCTATACCTAGTTCAATCTCGTTACCGGCAAGTCTCTTTACTCGTTCCGTAATACAAGATCTCGTGGCTAACACTTTAGTCACATTGCTTGCAAGGCTTATTGTGATGATGTATTACCGAGTGGGCCCCGAGATACCTTTCCGTCATACGGAGTAACAAATCCCAGTCTCGATCCATGCCAGCTCAACAGACACCCTCGGAGATACCTGTAGAGCATCTATATAGTCACCCAGTTACGTTGTGACGTTTGATACACACAAGGTATTCCTCCGGTGTCAGTGAGTTGCATGATCGCATGGTCATAGGAACAGATACTTGACATGCAGAAAACAATAGCAATAAACTGACATGATCATATGCTACGTTCATAGTTTGGGTCTTGTCCATCACATCATTCTCCTAATGATGTGATCCCGTTATCAAATGACATCTCATGTCTATGGCTAGGAAACCTTCACCATCTTTGATCAACGAGCTAGTTAACTAGAGGCTTACTAGGGACACATTGTTTGTCGATGTACCCACACATGTATTTGAGTTTCCAATCAATACAATTATAGCATGGATAATAAACGATTATCATGAACAAGGAAATATAATAATAACCATTTTATTATTGCCTCTAGGGCATATTTCCAACAGTCTCCCACTTGCACTAGAGTCAATAATCTAGTTCACATCACCATGTGATTTACATTGTTATGAATCTAACACCCAATGAGTTCTGGGGTTCGATCATGCTTTGCATGTGAGAGAGGTCTTTAGTCAACGGTCTGCAACATTCAGATCCGTGTGTTCTTTGCAAATCTATATGTCGTACTGCAGATGCTACCACGCTCCACTTGGAGCTATTTCAAATGGCTGCTCCACTATACGTATCTGGACTGCTACTCAGAGTCGTCTGGATAGGTATCAAAGCTTGCATCGACGTAACCCTTTACGACGAACTCTTTATCACCTCCATAATCGAGAAACATTTCCTTAGTCTTCTAGTTACTAAGGATAATCTTGACCGCTGTCCAGTGATCCACTCCTGGACCACTCTTGTACCCCTTGACAGACTCATGGCAAGGCACACACCAGGTGCGGTACACAGCATGGCATACTATACAGAGCCTATGGGTAAGGCATAGGGGACGACCTTCGTCCTTTCTCTTTCTTCTGCCGTGGTCGAGCTTTGAGTTTCACTCAACACCACACCTTACAAATCAGGCAAGAACTCTTTCTTTGACTGATCCATTTTGAACTCTTTCAAAATCTTGTCAAGGTATGTACTCATTGAAAGTTTTATCAGACATCTTGATCTATCTCTATAGATCCTGATGCCCAATATTTAAGTAGCTTCATTCCAAGTTTTCCTTTGAAAAACTCCTTTTCAAACAACCCTATATGCTTTCCAGAAATTCTACATCATTTCCGATCAACAATATGTCATCCACATATACTTATCAGAAATTCTATAGTGCTCCCACTCACTTTATTGTAAATACAAGTTTCTCATAAACTTTGTATAGACCCAAAAACTTTGATCACCTCATCAAAGCTTATATTCCAACTCCGAGATGCTTGCTCCAGTCCATAGAAGGATCGCTGGAGCTTGCATACATTTTAGCATCCTTTAGGACTGACAAAACCTTCTGGTCGTATCACATACAACTTTTCCTCACGGAAACCGTTAAGGAAACTCTGTTTTGACATCCATCTGCCAGATTTCATAATCGAAAAATGCAGCAACTGCTAACATAATTCCAACAGACTTTAGCATCGCTATGGGTGAGAAATCTCATCGTAGTCAACTCCTTGAACTTGTGAAAAACCCTTTGCCAAAAGTCGAGCTTTATAGACGGTGACATTACCGTACGCGTCCGTCTTCCTTTTAAAGATCCATTTGTTCTGAATGGCCTTTCGCCCTTCAGGTAATACTTCCAAAGCCCATACTTTGTTTTCATACATGGATCCCATCTCGGATTTCATGGCCTCTAACCATTTCTCGGAATCCGGGCCCATCATCGCTTCTCCATAGCTCGTAGGTTCATCGTTGTCCAACAACATGACCTCTAAGACAGGGTTGCCGTACCACTCAGGAGCAGTACGCGTCCTTGTCGACCTACGAGGTTCAATAGTATCTTGATGCGAAGCTTCATGATCATCATCATTAACTTCCTCTTCAGCTAACGTAGGCTCCACAGAAACAACTTTTTGTGCTGCGCTACTCTCTGGTTGAAACAAAGGTTCAACAACATTATCAAGTTCTATCTTCCTCCCACTCAATTCTTTCGAGAGAAACTCTTTCTCGAGAAAGGACCCGTTTTAGCAACAAACACTTTGTGCTTGGATCTAAGATAGAAGGTTTACCCAACTGTTACGTTAGGGTATTCTATGAAGATGCATTTGTCCACTTTGGGTTCGAGCTCATCAGGTTGAAACCCTTTTTCACATAAGCATCGCAGCCCAAACATTAAGAAATGATAGCTTAGGTTTCTGCCAAACCAAAATTCATACGGTGTCATCTCAACGGACTTAGATGGTGCCCCTTTTAAAGTGATTGTAGTTGTCTCTAATGCATAACCCCAAAACGATAGTGGCAAATCGATAAGAGACATCATAGTACGTACCATATCCAATAGAGCACGACTACGACGTTCGGACACACCATCACACTATGGTGTTCGAGGCGGCGTGAGTTGTGAAACAACTTCCACATTGTCTTAAGTTGCATACCAAACTCGTAACTCAGATATTCACCTCCACGATCATATCGTAGACATTTTATCTTCTTGTCACGATGATCTCAAACCTCACTCTAAATTTGTTTGAACTTTTCAAACGTTTCAGACTTGTGTTTCATTAAGTAAATATACCCATATCTACTCAAATCATCAGTGAAGGTAGGAAAATAACGATGTCCACCGTACGCTACAACACTCATTGGACCGCATACATCAACATGTATCATTTCCAATAAGTCACTTGCCCGCTCCAAATACTAGAAAACGGGGTCTTAGTCATCTTGCCCATGAGGCATGGTCCGCATGTCTCAACCGATTCGAAATCGAATGAGTCCAAAGATCCATCGGCATGGAGTTTCTTCCTGCGCTTTACACCAATATGACATTTAGCGGCAGTGCCACAAGTATGTGGTACTATCATTATTAACTTTGTATCTTTTGGCATCAATATTATGAACATGTGTATCACTATGATCAAGATTCAATAAACCATTCTCATTGGGTGCATGACCATTGAAGGTATTATTCATGTAAACAGAATAACCATTATTCTCTAACTTAAATGAATAACCGTATTGCAATGAACATGATCTAATCACGTTTATGTTTCAACGCAAACACCAAATAACATTTATTTAGGTTCATCACTAATCCCGAAGGTAGAGAGAGTGTGCGATGGTGATCACATCAACCTTGGAAACACTTCCAACACTCATCGTCACCTCACCCTTAGCTAGCCTCCGTTTATTCCGTAGCTTTTATTTCGAGTTACTAACATTTAGCAACCGAACCGGTATCCTATACCCAGGTGCTACTAGGAGCACTAGTAAGGTACATATCAATAACACGTATATCAAATATACTTCTGTCGACGTTGCCAGCCTTCTTATCTACCAAGTATCTAGGGTTGTTCCGCTTCAGTGACCGTTCTCCTCATAATATAAGCACTTAGTCTCAGGTTTGGGTTCAACCTTGGGTTTCTTCACTGGAGCAGCAACTGGCTTGCCATCCATGAAGTTTCCCTCCTTGCCCTTGCCCTTCTCGAAACTAGTGGTTTTACTAACCATCAACACTTGATGCTCCTTCTTGATTTCTACCTTCGCGGTGTCAAACATCGCGAATAGGTCAGGGATCATTATTTCCATCCCTTGCATTTTATAGTTCATCACAAAGCTCTAGTAGCTCAGTGGCAGTGACTCGGAGAACTATATCAATCACTATCTTATCTGGAAGATCAACTCCCACTCGATTCAAGCGATTGTAGCACCCAGACAATCTGAGCACATGCTCACTGATTGAGCTATTCTCCTTCATCTTGTAGGCAAAGAATCTTGCTCGAGGTCTCATACCTCTCAACACGGGCACGAGCCTGAGATGCCAATTTCAGCTCTTAGAACATCTCATATGTTCCGTGACGTTCAAAACGTTTTGGAGCCTCAATTCTAAGACGTAATGCATGACGCACTGAACTATCAAGTAGTCATCAGAACGTGCCTGTCAGATGTTCACAACATCTACAGACGACGCTTGAGGGGGTGGTGCACCGAGCGGTGCATTAAGGACATAAGCCTTCTGTGCAGCAATGAGGACAATCCTCAGATCATGGACCCAGTCCGCATTATTGCTACCATCATCTTTCAACTCTATTTCTCTAGGAACATATAAAAATTCAAGGGAGCTACAGCGCGAGCTAGTAATCTACAAGATAATTTGCAAAGACATTTTGACTATGTTCATGATAATGAGTTCAATTAATCATATTACTTAAGAACTCCCACTCAAATCAACATCCCTCAGGTTGTCTAAGTGTGACATGATCCAAATCCACCAACCCAAGTCCGATCATCACGTGAGATGAGGTGGTTTCAATGGTGAACATCTCCATGTTGATCATATCTACTATATGACTCATGTTCGACCTTTCGGTCTCTTGTGTTCCGAGGCCATGTCTGTACATGCTAGGCTCATCAAGTTTAACCCGAGTGTTCCGCACGTGCAACACTGGCTTGGACCCGTTGTACACGAACGTAGAGTCTATCACACCCGATCATCACGTGGTGTCTCGAAACGACGAGCTTTCGCAACGGTGCACACTCGGGGAGAACACAATTTTATCTTGAAATTTAAGTGAGGGGTCACCTTATAATGCTACAATCGTCCTAAGCATAATAAGATGCATAAAAGGATTAACATCACATGCAAATCATAAGTGACATGATATGGCCAAGAACTTGTTCTTTTGATCTCCATCTCCAAAGCACCGGCATGATCTCCATCATATTGATCTCCATCAACGTGTCGCCATGAGGTTGTCGCACCGACTGTTGCTTCTACGACTATTGCTAACTCATAGCGATAAAGTAAAGCGAAAACGGCGAAAATAAATTAAAGACAACCCTATGGCTCCTGCCGGTTGCCGTACTCATCGACATGCAAGTCATGATATTCTATACAATACATGATCATCTCATACATCACATATACCTCATCATGTAATTGGCCATATCACATCACAACATACCCTGCAAAAACAAGTTAGACGTCCTCTAATTGTTGTTGCATGTTTTTACGTGGCTGCTACGGGTATCTAGCAAGAACAATTCTCACCTACGCAAAAACCACAACGGTGATACGCAAATTGTTATTCAACCTTCTCAAGGACCGCCTTTGTCGAATCCGATCCAACTAAAGTGGGAGTAACAAACACCCGCCAGCCATCTTTATGCAACGAAGTTACATGTCAGTTGATGGAACTGGTCTCTCGTAAGCGTACGAGTAATGTTGGTCCGGGCCGCTTCATCCCACAATACCGCCGAATCAAGAAAAGTCCAAGGGAGGAAGCAATCTGAATATCAACGCCCACAAACTCCTTTGTGTTCTACTTGTGATCTCATCTACACATAGACCTAGCTCAGATGCCAATGTTGGGGAACGTTGCATGGGAAACAAAAAATTTCCTACGCACACACAAGATCTATCCATGGTGATGAGCATCTACGAGAGGGAGAGTGTATCTACATACCCTTGTAGATCGCTAAGCGGAAGCATTAAGAAACGCGATTGATGTAGTCGAACGTCTTCGCGATCCAAATCGCAAGCCGTCCCGTGATCCCATCACGAACCGTCTCGCGATCCAATCACGATCCGTCCCGTGATCCAATCACGGTCCTTCCAATCTAGTGCCGAACGGACGGCACCTTCGCGTTCAGCACACGTACAGCTTGATGACGATATCCGCCTTCTTGATCCAGCAAGAGGGAGCGGAGAGGTAGATGAGTTCTCTGGCAGCGCGACGGCGCGGCGGCGGTGGTGGTGGAACTTATTCCAGCAGGGCTTCGCCTAAGCGCCGCTGAAACTAGAGGATTTGATCTATCGGGGAGAGAGGGCTGCACCGTGGCTTTTTCTTGGGTGCGGCTGCCCTCTCTCCCCTCTAGTATATATAGGAGGGAGGGGAAGGTCTGGCCGGCCTAGGGCTCCTCCTAGGAGTCGGCCGCAAGGAGGAGGAGGTGGAGGAGTCCACCTCCAATCTTACTCCTAGTAGGATTCCTTCCCTTCCCCACTTGGACTTTCCTCTCCCCACAATTCCAGCCACATAGGCCCACTTGGGCTGGCCGCCCAGCCCACCAGGGGCTTGTGCGCCACGCTAAGGCCCATGTGGCCCTCTTGGGGTGTGGTGGGTTCACTTGGTGGACTCCCGGAACCCATTCGTCACTCCCGGTACACTGCCGGAAATGCCCGAAACTTTTCCGGAGTTCAAACACCACTTTCCTATATATCAATCTTTACCTCCGGACCATTCCGGAGCTCCTCGTGACGTCCGGGATCTCATCCGGGACTCCGAACAACCTTCGGTGACCAACATACATAACTCAACTATACCAAAACGTCATCGAACCTTAAGTGTGCAGACCCTGCGGGTTCGAGAACTATGTAGACATGACCGAGACACCTCTACAGTCAATAACCAGTAGCGGGACCTGGATGCCCATATTGGTTCCTACATATTCTATGAAGATCTTTATCGGTTGAACCTCTATGTCAAGGATTCAGTTAATCCCGTACGATGTTCCCTTTGTTCTTCGGTATGTTACTTGCCCGAGATTCGATCGTCGGTATCTCTATACCTAGTTCAATCTCGTTACCGGCAAGTCTTTTTACTCGTTCCGTAATACAAGATCCCGTGGCTAACACTTTAGTCACATTGCTTGCAAGGCTTATTGTGATGTTGTATTACCGAGTGGGCCCCGAGATACCTTTCCGTCATACGGAGTAACAAATCCCAGTCTCGATCCATGCCAGCTCAACAAACACCCTAGGAGATACCTGTAGAGCATCTATATAGTCACCCAGTTACGTTGTGACGTTTGATACACACAAGGTATTCCTCCGGTGTCAGTGAGTTGCATGATCTCATGGTCATAGGAACAGATACTTGACATGCAGAAAACAATAGCAATAAACTGACACGATCATATGCTACGTTCATAGTTTGGGTCTTATCCATCACATCATTCTCCTAATGATGTGTTCCCGTTATCAAATGACATCTCATGTCTTTGGCTAGGAAACCTTCACCATCTTTGATCAACGAGCTAGTTAACTAGAGGCTTACTAGGGACACATTGTTTGTCTATGTACCCACACATGTATTTGAGTTTCCAATCAATACAATTATAGCATGGATAATAAACGATTATCATGAACAAGGAAATATAATAATAACCATTTTATTATTGCTTCTAGGGCATATTTCCAGCACCAACTAGGGGGCACTATGATCGTACTTGAGCATTGGGTATAGCTAATATTTGAGTGTGTTTCATGAATGGATCAATGAGTGAGCATGATGGGCTAGGGATAACTTTCTTTAGTGTTGATATTTTGAAAGACATGGTTGCTTGTTGGCATGCTTGAGTATTCAAGTCATTATGTTAAAACTAGACTATTGCTTTGAATCATCTAAAAGTCCAAATGTCCATGCTACAAAAGAAAAGAATATGTGATGAACATGTTAGGTAGCATTCCACGTCAAAAAATTGTTTTTATCATTTACCTACTCGAGGACGAGTAGGAATTAAGCTTGGGGATGCTGATACGTCTCCAACGTATCTAGAATTTTTGCTTGTTCCATGCTGTTATATTATCATTCTTGGATGTTTTACAATCTCTTTATAGCAACTTTATATCATTTTTTGGGACTAACCTATTGACACAGTGCCAAAGTGCCAGTTGCCAGTTGATGTCTACTACGCAACTTTATTCTTGTAGGCTTTGTTGGGCCTCCAAGCGCAGAGTTTTATATGACAGTAGCAATTTCCCTCAAGTGGATGGCCTAAGGTTTATCAATCCGTGGGAGGTGTGGGATTAAGATGGTCTCTCTCAAACAACCCTTCAATCAAATACAAGAAATCTCTTGTGTCCCCAACACACCCAATACAATGGCAAATTGTATAGGTGCACTAGTTCGGCGAAGAGATGGTGATACAAGTGCAATATGGATGGTAGATATAGGTTTTTGTAATCTGAAAATATAAAAACAGCAAGGTAGCAAGTAACAAAAGTGAGCACAAACGGTATTGCAATACTTGAAAACAAGGCCTAGGGTCCATACTTTCGCTAGTGCAATCGCTCAACAATGCTAATATAATTGGATCACATAACCATCCACTACTAGGGAAAAGCCTAGCAGTAGCGCCGGTTTTTGAGCTATCAGTAGCGCGGGTACCCGCGCTACTGCTACGGCGCTACAGCTAATTTTTAGCATTAGCGCTGGTTAACCAGCGCTACAGCTAAAGTTTAGCAGTAGCGCCTCTTAACCAACGCTACTGCTAAGCGTGTTATCAGTAGCACGTTTCTCTAACCCGCGGCACTGTTAAACGCACATATTCCTTTTTTTATATTTATGTTGTATTTACACACGATTACACATATTAATATACAACATCAATAATTATTGTGCCAGGAACTACATTTAGAATAAAGTGGATGGATGCAAGTGATCATGTTGAATTAGAAGAAAATATGATGTTGGCAATCACAACATCATATTTTCCTCTAATTCAACATGATCACTTGCATCCATCCACCTTAATCAAATATATGTCACATGACTCATCATCATCTTACTCATCTAACAACTCATCATCATCTTAATCACACCAAGTTAAAATCTCATAAAACAGAAAAACATCATAATAGTAATCATCCTAATCGATCATGCAAGTTAATATAAACCAGAAAAACTTCTCTCTCATAGGACCTAGTCCTCCCTCCTAGGTAAAATGACATAAAACAGAATAACACCTATGTCTCCATGATGAAGCAAAGAGATCCAACGGTCTCCAACTTGTGGCTTGCGATCCTTCTTTATTTCTCCCCATGCTTCAATTTGGAGCCGTCTTGGTGGTTTGTGCTCAGTCGAGTATGCAAAAGAGAACTGGGGCCACATAGGACTTTTAATTGTCATATTACCTTTGCCATGCATCAACGGAGGCACAAGTTCATTTGGCAGTTTCTGTTGAAGAACATAATAGTAGCCTACTTCGCAATGTAATCAACACCATTTACGCAATAGTAGTGTACTTAATAATTCTTACCAAGATATTTCGGCGAATGTCATCCGCCCTCAACCTATGCACTAGTGGCATGTAAAGTGTATAATTTGGGCCAGTTCCCAAATCATACGGGAAGTTGTCCCTACCAACTAGGACACCAATAACAAAGTTGATAAGAACATCCTTCTCCTCCCAAGTTAGATGTGATCCATAAGTGTAGTGTGTCGTGTCAACTATTTTCCGTGTTTCACTCGAAGAAACGAAATTATAAATTAACAAATTTAGTATGGATGAACACCAACTATTTTAAATATAGAATGCAAATTACTTGACAAATATGCATGGTTGACAAACTCACATGGAGGTAAAACAGGAAGCATATCGACATCCACCCAAATGTCGATGTTACCTTCAATATGATCTTCAGGACGAAGATCGAAGGTTATTTCCATATCCTCCTGAAATCCATATGCCTTGCAAAGAGCTTCCCAATTTGAGCACCCTAATTCTGTGTTATTAACTGCGTTCATTACTTTCACCAGAAATGTGTGACCATGTTTAGTCCTCAGGTTTCCTCTCCTCGTATCCATACTCTGGTGGTCCTCGAAACCGAGCCTCTCCAAGACATACCGTCTTGCATGGCAGGGGATGAACTAGTCGAATTGTATAAAACAGAAATTACACGTTGAAGCAAAGAAACAGAAGTCATGCTTAATTACGAAAAAACACTTGTCATCATTGCGTACCGTAGAAACAATGAAGGTCTCGTCAAGCTTGATGGTCAAGAACATGTCGTCTTGCAAGTGAGGCCCGTCACACAGACCGTAATCATCACCGCAGAGTTCACACTCAAGGATCCTATCATCGTCAGACATTTCTTGTGTTCATGATTCAAAAATTCGGCATGCCCATTACTAAAATAAGACATATTGAGCGCCGGAAATTTGCCGGAATGGAAATGAATCAACATTCCGGCAAAACATAGGCACTAGGAGGGGTTCTCTGCAATAACATACCCACATGTCCAAATAGACCTAATTCAATATCGGTTGACTTTCGGTCTGTCGAGGCTTTCCTTAAATAACTCTCATATCTTATGGTGTGTTGGTGCACACTCTCTCACACTGATATGGTGGTGTATATATGTTGGTGGACACTCTCACACACTATTAGTTCGACCGTCGGTGATGGGTGCACCTCCTCTCCTCTGCTTGCGCATTACACCGAGGTATATATCGCAAGAACAGAAGAGGAGGAAGCGCCCCCCATGACAACAGTCGGGATTCCTCCATCAAGAACACACATGAAAGTCACACAAGGAGCAACGACATACCGAAAGTCACACACGCATTATACCAATATAATATCACTAATACATTTATAATGAACTCGAATATAATATCACTAATACATCATCTCGAATAATCCAGTTAATGCATCATCAAATATTAACTAATATACATCTCGAATATTATCATATAAGATCACTAATACAGATCGAATATCCTAGAATCCAAAGTGGAGGACGGTGAACTCGGTGCACGAGCGGTTTCTGAGTCGCTGGCGGTGGACACCCAAAGATAAGGAACCATCACCGGATCATAACTCGGGTGAGATCCCTGAAGAACTTGCCAGGTATTGGAGAACCTGGCGTCCAACGCCGCCATGTAGCGACGGACGTGCTCGTCCTCCTCCCTGACACGGCGACGTACCACCTCCGCGGGGGCCCGCTCCCTCTGCAACAAAAGTGGCCCACGCGACCACCACCAAAGAAGCTCCGGGTCGACGACGAGACCCGGATTCCTCACCAAGCTCCGAGCCCGGGAAGATAGTACCTCCCAGTGCCAGCCTAACGGAGCCCAGTCCCGGACATTGCGCCTCTCAAGGATGTCGCCACCGACTCGACGACAAGGATGCGGGCCGGGCATCGTCGACGTCGAAAACAAATTCCCATGAGAACATTTTCTTATCATTTAATGTTTTACTTTATAGTTATCTTCTTACAAATAAGCGAACAATTTATTTTTTCACATAAAAAACATTTTATAAAACATGTCCAAAACACATTTTTGACCCAGTTTTCTTATTAACTATCTAATTTCATTAACAATTTAATCATAGCAATCCTAGCAAGAACCCTAGAAATCAACCCTAGCTAGCAATGTCCTAGCCACAACCCTAGCTAGCAATTAATCCACCAAAATGTAAACAAGCAATCAAACGGACGGAGCTGGGGATTTCTAACCAGAGAAGGAGATGTCCGGCGCGCGGAGGAGACGGCCGGAGGAGAAGAAGAGGCGAAGACAGCTGGAGAAGGAGACGGTCGGGGTCGGGGTCGGGGTCACGGTCGGCGGCGGGGTCGGGGTCGGTGCGTCGGCGGCGGCGTGGTCGAGGTCGGGGCATCGGCAGCAGGGTTTTCGTCGAGGGCAGCAGCCGGTGGGAGGACAGGCGGCGGCGGCGACAGATCGAGAGGGAGGGCGAGAGGAGGGAGAGAGGGAGAGAGCGAGCGGCGTCCGCGGGGATATGTACCGGTCGGAGTAGCAGTAGCACGGGCCGTAGAAACGCTCTACTGCTAACGCATTAGCAGTAGCGTTTCTTTCTGCAAACCGCTACTACTACCGGTGCCCCCCCCCCCCCCCCCGTCGGTCGGGATGGGACCAGTTAGCAGTAGCGCGGTCGGCCGAAACGCGCTACTGCTAACGCATTAGCAGTAGCGTTTCTTTCTGCAAAGTGCTACTACTACTACAGGTGCCCCCGTCTGTCGGGATGGGACTAGTTAGTAGTAGCGCGTTAGGGATAACAAGCGCTACTGATAACTGCGTAGTAGCAGCGCTTACACTTACCAGCGCTACTGCTAGTTAGCAGTAGCGCCTGCTGTCTTACCCGCGCTACTGCTATAGTCCTATCTATACGCATTCTCCTAGTAGTGATCCCTCAACGTGCAACGAAGAATTACTCCAAAGTTCTTATCTAGGGAGAATATAAGAAGAAATTGTTTGTAGAGTACGAAACCACCTAAAAGTTATCCTTTCCGATCGATCTATCCAAGATTTCGTACTAAAATAACACCAAGTTATCCTTTCTGATCGATCTATCTAAGAGTTCGTACTAGAATAACACAATATGATACGCATCAACCCACTCTAATGTCACCTAGATACTCCAATGTCACCACAAGTATCCATGAGTTAATTATACGATACGCATCAAACAATTTGAGATTCATAATACTCAATCCAACACAAAGAACCTCAAAGAGTGCCCCAAGATTTCTATCGGAGAACAAGGCATGAAAACGTGTAATCAACCCACATGCGTAGATCCCTAAGGTCACCGGAATCCGCAAGTTGACGTCATAACATATATCAAGTGAATCACTTGAATACCCCAATGTCACTACGGGTATCCACATGCAAGACATACATCAAGTGCTCTCAAATCCATAAAAGTATTCAATCCGATAATAACAAAATCTCAAAGGGAAAACTCAATTCATCACAACAAGATAGAGAGGGGGAAACACCATATGATCCAACTATATTAACAAAGCCCGTGATACATCAAGATCGTGCCATCTCAAGAACACGAAAGAGAGAGATTAAACACATAGCTACCGATACAAACCCTCAGCCCCAAGGTGGATTACTCACACATTATCATGGTGAGAAAGAGAGAGTTGTTGATGGAGAGGTGCAGCCCCAAAGAAATGGAGGCGATGGCCGCCACGGCACCGGCGACAGGCGGCGGCCCCTTGCCCCCCTTCTTCCTTGGTCTTGGTGCTGCAATGGAGGAGCCTCTCCCCTTCTTGGTGGCTGCCAAGGGAGAGGCAAATTCGTGGCTTTTGATGGCTCTCCCGAAATTAGGGTTTTTCTCTCCTTATATGTGCCTCTGTGGTGCTCTATGTCCCTCCGATGGATGGACCCTTGATCTAATGGCTCTTGGGAACCTCTAGAACCTTCCTAGGGACTCCTCACAGCCCTCGTGGGTCCTCAAAGTCTTGGCTTGGTCGAATACATCAGATGTGATAAGAGTTGGTCTCAATCACGTCATCAATTCTCGTAATCCCGTAATCAGATATTTTCCTCCAGTAAAACGGGTCTACAGATCGCATCTGAACTCCGTTTTGGATGAATTTGGAGTCCATAATCAATGCCATAAAATTCCCCACACTTTCCTAGTTTTATCTGTTTCCATTTGACGCTGTCTTCGGGGTCAAACTGACGATCTATAAAAAATGTTTGTGGACGGATTTCAGGAAAGTCAGAGTCCTCCAACAAGGCTCCTTTTGCGTTTTTTTGACAATTTCCAATTAATTCCTACACATCAAAGTGTGAAACAAGATTTTGTGCAATTTTTCAACTATTAATAGGTTAGTCCCAATAAATCATAAAACCATAGTAAAAACATAGGCAAATATGACATGAATACTTCATAAATTATCGATACGTTGGAGACGTATCAGCATCCCCAAGCTTAATTCCTACTCGTCCTCGAGTAGGTAAATGATACAAGACCTAATTTATGAAGTGTGAATGCTAGCATAATATATAAGTTTGATCATTGATAATTTCAGTCAATTTTCTAGCATCATAAACATCAACTTTTTCTCATAAAAATCATCATGATAAAGTAGCAACCAATTCACATGTTATGGTTCAAACAATGAATTCTTTTGAAACTTAGCAACCTATGTTCTTAGTCGCCAAACAATTCCAATTCAACTTATTCTCAACAAAGTCTAAATAAGAGCCCCACATACTCAATCATCATATAGTTTCTATGATTGCTAGTACTCAAAGCATATTTTTAGAACAAATGGCATTCATCGAACACAGAGAAAGATAGGGGCTTAATGTTTCTCCTCCCAACTCATTTATCATAGAGATAATTGTCAACAATAATAAGTCATGATCAAATATATTTGACTGACCATATGTGTCTACATCCTTCCCCACCACATGATGCTTGCCAACTAGAGAATAATTGAGGTTGAAATGAGAATGCATACTATTGACTTTTGCATAAAAGTAAATACTGAAAAGTAAAAGATAGGCCCTTCGCAGAGGGACGCAGGGATTTGCAGAGGTGCCAGAGCTCGAAGCTTAAATCAGAGATAAATATAATTTTGAGAGGTGTACCCTTCCTGTCAACGTTACGACCAAGAGTTGTCAATATCTTCCATGTTAAACACATTAGCGGCGGTTCCCAAGCGGTAAAAGTAAACGCTTACTCCCCCTCCACCAACAAACTCACTCCACGGCTAGCCGAATCCACGGGTACCGTCCATACCAACAACATTCCTGGGGGAGTTTTGTTTAATTATTTGCATTTTTTTATTTCGGGACTGGGAATCCCTATTACCGCCCCTCTTGTGCAAGGACAAGTGAATAAACACTCATCATGAGAATAACCCGCTTAACATGGAAGATACTAACAGCCCCCTGTCGCTCCATGAGCGGTCCAGGCACACAAAACAGATGCTCATTTGAAATTTTAGAGGTGGCACATGCAAATTTACTTGGAACGGTAGGGTAATACCGCATATAGGTAGATATAGTGGACTCTCATGGCATGAAACTGGGTTTAATGGTTTTTGGATGCACAAGTAGTATCTCTACTTAGTACGATTGGCTAGCTAAAGATCCTAATCAAACACCACATGTTGGAGGATCCATAACAATATAACTTCTATGCAAATATACACAACCATAACTCATTACGTTGTCTTCCTTGTCCAACTTCAACTAATTTTCTCAAGTTTGAAAATAATTAATGGGTATTCACAATCATAGAAGATGTCCAAGATAATATATTTGTATGTGAAAGTTCTCTTCCTTATACTAATCATTCATGAATTGCTTGTATGACCAATATTGTGATTGTCAAGCTTCAAAAGATTTCACTTTCGAAACCCAATGTGAACTTGCTACTAAGAATATAGCACATTGATAATTTCAGATTTATGATATTTCATTCATTCACATTTTACTCTTAGGATATAAGTGAAGCACAAGAGTTAACATCAAAATACTCTCAAAAGATATAAGTGAAGATCAATGAGTAGTCAAACAATTAAGTAGCTATGTGAGGACTCTCTCCCAATAAAGATTTTCAGATCTGAGTATTTTATTCAAACAGCAAACTAAACAAAAATTCATTCCAAGAATAGTACATATCATGTGGACAAATAAAAATTTAGGCTCAACATAGGCTAACCGATATTTGTTTGATGAAGAGAGGTGGGATGCGTAGCATCCCCAAGCTTAGATGCTTGAGACTTCTTGAAATATTTACTTGGGGTGCCTTGGGCATCCCCAAGCTTGAGCTTTTGTATCTCGTTCAATCCTCTCATATCCCCGTTTCACCTAAGTCTCAAAAACTTCATCCACACAAAACTCAAAAAGAACTCGTGAGATAGGTTAGTACACATAAGAACAAATCAACACTTCATGTACTGCCAAGACAAGTTGCACAATAAATTTAAAACATCATCTACTGTTTACTATCGTTTCCACAATTTATATCTACCAATATTGGCTATGGAAACTATAGGATAAGTAGATAACAAAACTATGACAGCAATCTGTCTAAACAGAACAGTCTGTAGCAATTTCTGAAAACAGTGTACTTCTGTAACTCAAAAAATTATGAAAATTTAGGAAGTGATAAAAAATTTATATGATAAAACTATGTCAAAATTTCAGAAACTTTCCACGTTCTAGTAAAATATGAAAATTCAAACACTACAACAAAAGTTTATGTTTTTACACAGCACACATCAAACATGCAATGCAAGCATCCTAAGGAAATTCTTGGAACTTTTTATTGAAAACCAAGATTATAAATAACACCTAACAGAAAATAAAAATATATAATGACGATCCAAGCAAAGCACATATTATGTGACGAATAATAATATAGCTCTAAGTAAGGTTACCGATAATGTTGGAGACGAAAGAGGGGATGCCTTCCGGGGCATCCCCAAGCTTAGGCGCTTGAGTCTTCCTTGGATATTACCTTGGGGGTGCCTTGGACATCCCCAAGCTTAGGTTCTTTTCACTCCGTATTCTCCTAATATCGGTGTCTCACCCCAAACTTGAAAACTTCAATCACACAAAACTTAACGGAACTTCGTGAGAAGGGTTAGTGTAATAAAGATAAATCATTCAGTTAGGTACTGTCAACACGAGATTCATAATTGTTCCCACATGATACCAACTGTATTCTATCATTCTCATAATTTATACCACTGAATATAAGCTATGGAAACACTAAAACAAACAAACTATGCATGCAAAACAAAATCTGTCAAAAACAGACCAGTCTGTGAAGATTTGTAGTGTAACCATACTTCCCTGTCTCTAAAAATTCTGAAACGTTAGGACAACCTGAATAATTTGTATATGAAGATTGTGTAAAAATTTCAGATCATTATCACGCTCCAGTAAAAGATGAAAATTCCTGTAGTGGAGTCAAAAGTTTCTGTTTCGGTTCAGCATCAATTCTACTCATCTTGTGATTCATCCCAAACGATTTTCTTGGCACTTTATTGAAATAAAAGACACAAAATATGATTACTACAGTAGCTTAATAATGTGAACACACAAAAACAGAAAGGAAAAGTGTTGGGTTGTCTACCAACAAGCGCTTTTCTTTAAAGCCTTTTAGCTAGGCATGATGATTTCAATGATGCTCACGTAAAAAGTAGTAATTGGACCATGCAAGAGAGCATCATGAATCACATGATAAGAACATTTAAGTCTAACCCACTTCCTATGAATAGGGATTTTGTGAGCAAACAATTTATGGGAGCAAGAATCAACTAGCATAGGAAGGCAAAACAAGCATAACTTCAAAACTTTGAACACATAGAGAGGAAACTTGATATTATTGCAATTCCTACAAGCATATTTTCCTCCCTCATAATAAATTTCAGTAGCATCATGAATAAATTCAATAATATAACTATCACATAAATCATTATTTTCATGATGCACAAGCATAGAATTTTGATTACTCTCCACATAAGCAAATTCCTTTTCATCCATGGTAGTGGGAGCACATGAGACACTTGATTGACATAACCACATTCAATATTAAAATCATGATGACAAGTTTCATGGTTACTATCACTCTTTATAGCATACATGTCATCATCATAATCATCACAGATAGGAGGCATGCCACCATCATAATAAATTTGCTCATCAAAACTCGAGGGACAAAAAATATTATCTTCATCAAACATAGCATCCCCAAGCTTGTGGCTTTGCATATCATCAGCATCATGTATATTCAGAGAATTCATACTAGCAACATTGCAATCATGCTCATCATTCAAGGAATTTTCATTAAGAATTTTCATAATTTCTTCCTCTACCAATTGAGCACAATTTTCTGAATCCTTATTTTCACGAAAGACATTATAAAGACGATACAAATGATGCAACCTAAACTCCATTTTTTTGTAGTTTTCTTTTATAAAACCAAACTAGTGATAAAACAAGAAACTAACAGATTTAATTGCAAGATCTAAAGATATACCTTCAAGCACTCACCTCCCCGGCAATGGCGCCAGAAAAGAGCTTGATGTCTACTACGCAACTTTATTCTTGTAGACTTTGTTGGGCCTCCAAGCGCAGAGTTTTGTAGTACAGTAGCAATTTTCCCTCAACTGGATGACCTAAGGTTTATCAATCCGTGGGAGGTGTAGGATGAAGATGGTCTCTCTCAAACAATCCTGCAATCAAGTGCAAGAAATCTCTTGTGTCCCCAACACAGCCAATACAATGGCAAA
The DNA here is from genome assembly GCA_039707655.1 of Elymus sibiricus. Taxonomy (NCBI): domain Eukaryota; kingdom Viridiplantae; phylum Streptophyta; class Magnoliopsida; order Poales; family Poaceae; genus Elymus; species Elymus sibiricus. Next base: position 208,241,414 of record CM077665.1, on the reverse strand, counting down.
TTGTATAGGTGCACTAGTTCAGCGAAGAGATGGTGATAAAAGTGCAATATAGATGGTAGATATAGGTTTTTGTAATCTAAAAATATAAAAACAGCAAGGTAGCAAGTAACAAAAGTGAGCACAAATGGTATTGCAATGCTTGAAAACAAGGCCTAGGGTCCGTACTTTCGCTAGTGCAATCTTAGCAATGCTAATATAATTGAATCACATAACCATCCCTCAATGTGCAACGATGAATCACTCCAAAGTTCTTATCTAGCGGAGAACATAAGAAGAAATTGTTTGTAGGGTACGAAACCACCTTGAAGTTATCCTTTCCGATCGATCTATCCAAGAGTTCGTACTAAAATAACACCAAGTTATCCTTTCCGATCAATCTATCTAAGAGTTCGTACTAGAATAACACCATATGATACGCATCAACCAACTCTAATGTCACCTAGATACTCCAATGTCACCACAAGTATCCATGAGTTAATTAAACGATACGCATCAAACAATGTCAGATTCATAATACTCAATCCAACACAAAGAACCTCAAAGAGTGCCCCAAGATTTCTATCGGAGAACAAGGCATGAAAACGTGTAATCAACCCCTATGCGTAGATCCCCAAGGTCACCGGAATTCGCAAGTTGACGCCATAACATATATCAAGTGAATCACTTGAATACCCCAATGTCACTACGGGTATCCGCATGCAAGACATACATCAAGTGCTCTCAAATCCATAAAAGTATTCAATCCGATAATCACAAAATCTCAAAGGGAAAACTCAATTCATCACAACAAGATTGAGAGGGGAAAACACCATATGATCCAACTATATTAACAAAGCCCATGATACATCAAGATCGTGCCATCTCAAGAACACGAGAGAGAGAGAGAGAGAGAGATTAAACACATAGCTACTGATACAAACCCTCATCCCCAAGGTGGATTACTCACACATTATCATGGTGGGAAAGAGAGAATTGTTGATGGAGAGGTGCAGCCCCAAAGAGATGGAGGCGATGGCGGCCACGGCGCCGACGACGGGCGGCGGCCCCTTGCCCCCCCCCCCCTTCTTCCTTGGTCTTGGTGCTGCAATGTAGGAGCTTCTCCCCTTCTTGGCGGCTGCCAAGGGAGAGTCAAATTCGTGGCTTTTGGTGGCTCTCCCGAAATTAGGGTTTTTCTCTCCTTATATGTGCCTCTGTGGTGCTCTATGGCCCTCCGATGGATGGACCCTTGATCCAATGGCTCTTGGGCACCTCTAGAACCTTCCTAGTAACTCCTCACAGCCCTCATGAGTCCTCAAAGTCGTGGCTTGGCCGAATACATCGGATATGGTAAGAGTTGGACTCAATCACGTCATCAATTCTCGTAATCCCGTAATCAGATATTTTCCTCCAGTAAAACGGGTCTACAGATCGCATATGAACTCCGTTTTGGACGAATTTGAAGTCCATAATCAATGCCATAAAATTCCCCACAGTTTCCTAGTTTTAGGTTTTTCCATTTGACGCTGTCTTCGGGGGTCAAACTGGCGATCTCTAAAAACTGTTTGTGGACAGATTTCAGGAAAGTCAGAGTCCTCCTCCAACAGGGCTCCTTTTGCGTTTTTTTGTCAATTTCCAATTAATTTGTACACATCAAAGTGTGAAACAAGAACTTTTGCAATTTTGCAACTATTAATAGGTTAGCCCAATAAATCATAAAACCATAGTAAAAACATAGGCAAATATGACATTAATACTTCATAAATTATCGATACGTTGGAGACGTATCAGCGCGCCAGGGGGCCCCCGGCGTGCCCTGATGGGTTGTGACCTCCACGGGGCCCCTCTCCACCACCTCTGATCCCTATAAATACCCAAATATTCAGAAAACCTTAGGGGAGTCGATGAAAAACACATCCAGCTGCCGCAAGTTCCAGAACCTCGAGATCCAATCTAATAGCATCACGGAGGGGTTCATCTTCTTCATAGGTGCCTCTCCAATAATGCGTGAGTAGTCCACCATAGACCTACGGGTCCGTAGGCAGTAGCTAGATGGCTTTCTCTCTCTCTTTTGATTCTCAATACAATGGTCTCTTGGAGATCTATTTGATGTAAACTTTTGCGGTGTGTTTGTTGGGATCCGATGAATTTTGAGTTCATGATTAGTTTGTAATCATGAATATTATTTGAGTCTTCTTTGATCTCTTATATGCATGATTACTTATAGTCTCGTATTTCTTCTTCGAATCTTTGGTTTAGTTAGGCCGATTAGATCGATTTTTCTTGCCATGGGAAGAGGTGCTTTGTGATGGGTTCGATCTTGCGGTGTCCTTTCCCAGTGACAGAAGGGGCAGCAAGGCACGCATGTATCGTTGCCATTAAGGATAAAAAGATGGGGTCTATTCCTACATGAATAGATCTTGTGTACATCATGTCATCGTTCTTATTGCATTACTCCGTTTTTCCATGAAGTCAATACACTAGATGCATGCTGGATAGCGGTCGATGTGTGGAGTAATAGTGGTAGATGCAGGCAGGAGTCGGTCTACTTATCTTGGACGTGATGCCTATATAATGATCATCGCCTTGGATATCGTCATGATTATTTGATCTTCTATCAATTTCCCAACAATAAGTTGTTCATCCACCGTGTGCTATACTCATGAGAGAAGCCACTAGTGAAACCTACGGCCCCTGGGTCTACTTTTCCAACATATTGCTTTCCGATCTATCTTTTTGCCTCTTTTGTTTTCAGATCTATTATACCAAAAACCCAAAAACACCTTGCTGCACTTTTTATTTGTTTTTTTTATTTTGTGTTCTTGAGAGATCTACCTTTCCAATCAATCACTACCTAATCTATCTTTTTACTGTAGAGAGATTGACAACTTCCCTTTCGTGTCGGGTTGTAAGTATTTGTTATTTGTATGCAGGTGATGCTTATTAGGTGGTGGTGATCCTCCTACTGGTTCGATACCTTGGTTTCATAACTGAGGGAAATACTTACCGTCGCTGTGCTGCATCATCCCTTCCTCTTTGGGGAAATACCGACGCAGTGTCAAGCCACGTCACAACCCAACACTGTTACTTTATGTTTTTGTATGTTCACATGATTAAGCTACTGTATTAATCATGTTTTGTGCCTTTTATTTCAATAATGTGCCAAGTAAAGCCTTGGGATAGTATGAATACTTGTTGATTTGATTCTCTGCAAAAACAGAAACTTTTACCTCTAGTAAAGAATTTCTATGATTTTACTGTTGCGTCAAAAAAATCTGAAATTTTTACACAATATTTATATGCAAATTCTATAAGTTGTCCTAATGTTTCAAAAAAATTAGACACAGGGAAGTATGGTAGTATAGATCTTCACAGACTGTTTTGTTTTTGGCAGATTCTGTTTTGCATGCATAGTTTGCTTGTTTTAGTGTTTCCACTGCTTATATTTAGTGATATAAATTTTTGGAATGGTAGAATACAGTAGATGTTATGTGAGAACAATTATAAATCTTGTCTTGACAGTACCTAAGTGGATGATCTTTATTTATTATACTAACCCATCTCACGAAGTTCCGTTAAGCTTTGTGTGATTGAAATTTTCAAGTTTTGGGTGATACACCGATATGAGAAGAATAAGTAGTGACATGAACATAAGATTGGGGATGCCCAAGGCACCCCCAAGGTAATATCCAAGGAAGACTCAAGCACCTAAGCTTGGGGATGCCCCAGAAGGCATCCCCTCTTTCGTCTTCAACACTATCGGTATATCTTACTTGGAGCTATATTTTTATTCATCACATAATATGTGTTTTGCTTGGAGCGTCATTTTATTTTGTTGTTCTCTGTTATATGCTATTTATAATCTTATTTTTCAATAAAAAGTCCCAAGAATTGCCTTTTAGGATGCTTGAATTGCATGTTTGATGTGTGCTTTGTAAAAACAGAAACTTTTGCTGTAGTGTTTGAATTTTCATATTTTACTGGAACGTGGAAAGTTGCTGACATTTTTACACAGTATTGTCATACAAATTCGTTATCATGTACAAAATGTTCATAATTTCTAGAGATACAGAAGTGCACTTTGTAAATTAATTGCTATAGACTGTTCTGTTTAGACAGATTGTTGTCATAGTTTTGTTATCTACTTCTCCTATGGTATTCATGAATTATATTGGTAGATATAAATTGTGGAAATGATAGTATACAGTAGATAATGTTTGAAAATTATTGTGCAACTTGTCTTTGCAGTACATAAAGTGTTGATTTATTCTTATGTGCACTAACCTATCTCACGAGTTCTTTCCAAGTTTTTTGTGGATGAAGTTTTTGAGACCTAGGTGAAATTGGGATATGAGAGGACTGAACGAGATACAAAAGCTCAAGCTTGGGGATGACCAAGGCTTCCCAAGTAAATATTTCAAGAAGTCTCAAGCATCTAAGCTTGGGGATGCTACGCATCCCACCTCTCTTCGTCATCTATCGGTTAGCCTATGTTGAGCCTAAATTTTCATTCGTTCACATGATGCGTGCTATTCTTGGAGTGTATTTTTGTTTTGTTTGCTGCTTGAATAAAATGCTCAGATCTGAAAATCTTTATTGAGAGATAGAGTCGTCACATAGCTACTATATTGTTTGACTACTCATTGATCTTCACTTATATCTTTTGAGAGTAGTTCAAAATTTACTCTTGTGCTTCACTTATATCCTGAGAGCAAATGTTGAATGAATTGAATGTCATAAATGTGAAATTATATATTTTTCATATTCTTGTCCCATGGGGAGTGGTGACTTCACATACTAGGAGTATAAGCGGTAAAATTTATTGGTAGTTATAAAACATATCATTGATCATTTAAACAATTCATGAAAGAATATTGAAGGAAGTGAGGTTTCACATATAAATACACTACCTTGGACATCTTCTATGATTGTGAACCCCCATTAATTATTTTCAAACTTGATCAAATAGTTGACGTTGGACAAGGAAGACAACATAATGTTTATGTTTGTTTATATTCACGTAGCAGTTATATTGTCATGGATCCTCTAACATGTGATGCTTGTTTAGAACCTTTTGCTAGCCAAAACTTCATACTAAGTAGAAATACTAATTGTGCACCCAAACCCTTGAGCCAAGTTTATTCCATGAGAGTCCACCATACCTACCTATATATGGTATTTCACTGCTATTCCAAGTAAATTTGCATGTGCCACCTCTAAACATTCAAATAAACATCCGTTTTGTGTGCTCGTACCGCTCATGGAGCGACGGGGCGGTCATTATCTTCCATGCTAAGTGGGTTATTCTTAGGATAAGTGTTTATTCACTTGTCAATGCACGAGAGAGGCTAGTGAAAAGGATGCCTAGTCCTGCATAATACAAAAATAAATAAACAAGAACTCCCCCTAGAAAGTTGATTGTTTGGAGGACAAACGTGGATTCGGCCAGCCATGGAATGTGTTTGAATGGTGGAGAGGGAGTAAAAATTTCAATTCTGTTTGGGAGCTGCCAATAATGTGATTAGCATGTAAGATATTGAAAACTCTGTTCTAACGTTGACAGGAAAAGTATACCACTGAAAATTACATATTCATCTCTGTTTTAAAACAATGAGCTCTCGCACCTCTGCAAATCCCTGCTTCCCTCTGTGAAGGGCCTATCTTTTACTTTTTATGTTGAGTCAACTTCTTATTCCAACCTTAGTTCTTTAGTTGGCAAGCATCATGTGGTGGGGAAAGATCCTGACATATATATCCAGTTGAATATATGTGATCATGATTCATTATTTGTTGACATTATCCCCGAGATAAATAAGTTGGGAGGCGAAACATTAAGCCCCTATCTTCCTATGTGTTTGACTGAAACTATTTGTTCTAAAAATATGCTTCGAGTGTAAGCAAACATGGAAAACTAAATGATAGTTGAGTATGTGGAATTTGCTAAACCAAAGCTCTTACATAGACCCTTCCTGAAAACAAGATGAACTGTAATTGTTTGATGACTGAAAACATAGTTTGCTAGTTTTCAAGAAAGCTTATGGTCTATACTTTAACATGTGAATAACTTGCTACTTGATTATGAGAAGTTTTATGAGAAATGCTTGCTGCTTTTGATGCTAGAAAAGTGGCTGAAATTATCCTTGATCAATATTATACATTATGCTAGCATTCACACTTCATAAATTACTTCTTTTATCATTCACCTGCTCGAGGACGAGTAGGAATTAAGCTTGGGGATGCTGATACGTCTCCAACGTATCGATAATTTATGAAGTATTCATGCTATATTTGCCTATATTCACAATACTTTTATATGGTTTTGATGCACTTTATATGATTTATTTAGAACTAACCCGGACTGACACTGTTTTAGCAGAATTACCGTGGTGTTGTTTTTCTGCAGAAAATGAAAGTTCTCGGAATCGCCCAAAACTTTTTGTTGATTTTTTCTGGACGAAATAAGCAATATTGGAGCGAAGAACCATCGTAGGGGAGCCACCTATGGGCCACAAGCCAACATGGCGCCCCCTAGGCCGCACCCTGATGGCTTGTGGGGCCCACGTGGCTCCGTTGCACGTGATTCCAACGCTGAAAAATCCTATAAATCCCAGAAACCCCAGAAATAAACAGAGACTCTCCATTTCGCCGCCGCAACTCTCTGTATTAGCGAAAACCCAATCTGGAGCCATTCCAGTACCCTGCCGGAGAGGGCAAACCATCACCGGTGGCCATCTTCATCATCCCGGCGGAGGCCATGCCGAGGAGGGAGTAGTTCACCCTCGGGTCTGAGGGTATGTACCAGTAGCTATGTTTTCAATCTCTCTCTCTCTCTCTCGTGTTCTTGAGATGGCACAATCTTGATATATCACGGGCTTTGTTAATATAGTTGGATCATATGATGTTTGTCCCTTGCTATCATGTTGTGATGAATTGAATCTTTCCCTTTGAGATGTCGTTATGTTGGATTGAATATTTTGGTTTGAGAACACTTGATGTATGTCTTGCGTGGGATACCCGTAGTGACATTGGGGTATTCTATTGATTCACTTGATATATGTTGAGGCATCAACTTGCGGATTCCTGTGACCTTGGGGATCTATGCATAGGGGTTGATTGCACGTTTTCGTACCACGTTCTCCGATAGAAATCTTGGGGTGCTACTTGAAGTTCTTTGTGTGGGATCGAATATGATAGACCTGAAATTGTTTGATGCATGTCGCATAATTTACCCATGGATACTTGAGGTGACATTAGAGTATCTAGGTGACATTAGGGTTGATTGATATGTATCTTTGGTGTTGTTCTAGTACGAACTCTAGGGCTGTTTGTGACACTTATAGGAATAGCCCAAAAAATTGATCGGAAAGAAGAACTTTGAGGTGGTTCTACTACCTATACCAATTTCATCTTATTGTTCTCTGCTAGATAGGAACTTTGGAGTGATTCTTTGTTGCATGTTGAGGGATGATCATATGATCCAACTATGTTAGCATTGTTGGGAGATTGCACTAGTGAAAGTATGAACCCTAGGCCTTGTTTCCAAGCATCAATATACTGTTTTGCTTGTTGTTTACTATTTGCTACCTTTCTATTTTTATATTTTCATATTACAAAAACCTATATCTACCTTCCATATTGCACTTGTATCACCATCTCTTCCCCGAACTAGTGCACCTATACAATTTGCCATTGTATTGGGTGTGTTGGGGACACAAGAGATTTCTTGTATTTGATTGCAGGGTTGTTTGAGAGAGACCATCTTCATCCTACACCTCCCACGGATTGGTAAACCTTAGGTCATCCACTTGAGGGAAAATTGCTACTGTCCTACAAAACTCTGCGCTTGGAGGCCCAACAAAGTCTACAAGAATAAAGTTGCGTAGTAGACATCAGTCGCCCAAGTAAAAGAGCGTGAATTGCACGAGGAGCTTCGGAAGGAGAAAGAGTTGTTCATCTCTGTCGCGCGTGCGTCCGACGAGCTCCAGACGAACGTCCAGCTATGGACGGAGAAGCTCGTCAACATCGCCGGCAAGCTCTCTGCCCAGCTTACTGCCATGGGCTTGGAGGAGTGTGTCTTCTCCGATGACGTCCAGGATACGGCAAGCGCAAGGCTATCCCTCTTCTTCGGGAAGCTCGTCGAGACATTTGTGAATCACGAGGTGGGGCAAGCCGACAAGTTCCTTCACGGGTTCCGCGAGTTGTGCCGCGGCGCCCTCCACACGGTACTCGTGAAGCTCGCCTACCACAACCCCGGCCTCGACCTGAGCAAGGCCTTCGAAAAGCTGCTGAAGGGCTTCGATTCCAGCGAGCTCGACGCCCTCATCGCCCCCTTCTCCGACAAGGCTGGCTCCGTGACCCTAAGGCGCTAATTTCCTTTTCCTGTAGTGCATGTACCAAGAACCAATCGCCTTGGATCAGTATCACAACTTTGCTTCTTTTTAATTGCGACGTATTTTATATGCTGGGATGAATGGCTCCCTCCTCCTTGCGTAGTTTGCAGTTGTGCGCTTTTGTTACACCTACGCTTTCTGGAAATGCCTGCTGGTGCACGCACCCGTACCGCGAGCGCCAGAAGGAACGGGTCCTTAGCAGCTTGCTGGTGACGCCGCTGCCGACGAGGTCTCCTTGTCGTCCGTGCCGCGACAACTTAGGGTGTTGAGCAGACTTGAAACAACCAAGTGCGCAAAGAATTTCGGCAGGGGTCCTCCGCGTGCAAGGTTTTTCTCACACAAGCATTAACTCCGCAAGAGGAGAAAGCTTCAACAACATATTTTTCGAAAGTCTTCGCGTCTTATCTTTTTCTCCATTGCGTTCCTTGCCATCGAACGCATCTGTAGGTTTCCGTACCGTTACTCCCCCCGGGAAGGCTTTCACGTGGGCTCCCTTCTCTCTCCTTGGAAAAAGAAAGAGGAGAAAATAGAGTAGGCCAGGAACCCAAGTGGTTCAACATCTACCTTACGCAAGGGGTGATTGCAACATGTCATCAGAGATACATAAATTAAATATGTACTTGACAGGAAGTTGTGGAACACTTAGCTTTTACTCACTATGTACAAGGTCGTCGCCTGGCTTTGTACAAAGTATTATGCGCTTCGTCGACACAACTTGCACAAAAAAAGGGGGCACTGCACCCTATGAGTGGAACTTTTGCGGAAGCGCCCAGTATGTATGTGAACTGTGCATTTTGGGTGCCGCTTCCGGTCTCTAGGCGGTTCGCACCGCTCTTAGTGACTCGTTCCACCCGGCAAGGGTTTGGCGGCCTCGTCCTTCTTACTCTTGGTGGCAGAGGTCTCCGGTAAGTCCTCGACGGGCGTGCTACACTCTGTCGTGCGCTTCCCGAAGTTCTTACGAGACTCGCCAGAGCTCTTATCCTTGTTCTTTCGCCCTGGGGCTTTGCCGGCAGGAGCGAGTGCCTTGTCGGCACATGCTGCTACTACCTCACGGAAGAGCTTGTCTATGTAGAGGACTGCATTCTTGTTGTCAGCCTTGATGGTGATGACACTCATCGGCCCTAGCATCTTGAGCGTGTTGTAGGTGTGGTGAGACGCCACCATGAACTTTGCCAGCGCCGGTCGGCCTACGATTCCATCGTATGGCGGCGACATCTTCGCGACATCGAAGACAATCTTCTCCATCCTGAAGTTGAGCTCACCGCCGAACATGACCGGTAGAGTTATCTTCCCCTTTGGCTGAGATCTTCCCGGGTTCACCCCTTGGAAAGATCCCATCGGATTGAGATCTGAGTCAGGGATTTGCAGGCGCTTGATCACGCCTGGCGAAATAAAATTCAGCCTGGCCCCACTATCGACCAGCATCTTAGTGACCTTGAGGTTGCGTATTGTTGGTGATACCAACAACGGCACACACCCGACGGTAGTGATGCGGTCGGGGTGATCCTCAGCGTCAAAGATGACGGTAGTGTTGGACCACTTGAGGGGTTTCCTTGCTTCTGCCGCTGGTTCCGCCGCGTTGATCTCACGGGCCCACTGCTTGAGTTGCCAGTGAGAGGAGTGCAAAGATGCGCCTCCATCAACGCGCATGGCGTCCAAAGCCTTCTGGAACTCCGAGTCTTCGGATTCTTCTTCGTCCGTGTCGTCGTCGTCATCAGATTTGTTGCCTCGGACTCTAGTAGGCTTCTCTTTTTGCTGGTTGGCCTTGCCACGGTGGCCGCCACAACCACCATTGTTTTTCTTGCCGGAGGCACCCGCACCGTCTTGACACTTCTCCTTGTCGCGCCTTTGGTACTCTTGCATCTGCTTCTTGGCAAGTTGTTCTACTTGGCGGCAGTTGTTGATGTCGTGGCTCTTGGTGCGGTGGATCTTGCAGTATGTGTTGGGGAACGTTGCATGGGAAACAAATTTTTTCCTACAAACACCCAAGATCTATCTATGGAGATCAACAACTATGAGAGGGGGGGTGCATCTATATACCCTTGTAGATTGCTAAGTGGGAAGCATTAAGAAACGCGGTTGATGTAGTCGAACGTCTTCGCGATCCAATCATGATCCGTCCCGGGATCCAATCACGATCTAGTGTCGAACGGGTGGCACCTCCGTGTTCAGCACACGTACAGCTAGATGACGTCTCCGCCTCCTTGATCTAGCAAGCGAGGGCGGAGAGGTAGATGAGTTCTCCGGCAGCATGACGGCGTGGTGGCGGTGGTGGTGGAGCGGTCCCGGAAGGGCTTCGTCAAGCGCTGCCGCGACGAACTAGAGGAGAAACAATCTAGGGAGAGGGAGGGCGAGGCTCCGCCATGGCTTGTGGTGCTGCATCCCTCCCTACCCTCACATATATATAGGGGGAGAGGAGGGGGCCGGCCGCCCTAGGGTTTCCCCTAGGGTTGGGCGGCGGCCAAGGGGGAGCCTTGGCCCCTAAGGCAAGTGGAGCCGCCCCCCCCCCCCCCTTTTGGGCCAACCCTAGCCCTGGTCGCATGGGCCTTAGGTGGGAGGGGCGGCCAGCCCACCAGGGGCTGGTGAGCCCCCTCTCACAGCCTAAGGGGCCCTCCGGGGCAGGTGGACCCCCCCCGGTGGACCCCCGGAACACTTCCGGCATCTCCGTCACAACACCGGTAGGTCCCCGAAGTTTTCCGGAACTCGAATACCTACTTCATATCAATCTTTTCCTCCGGACCATTCCGAAGCTCCTCGTCATGTCCGGGATCTGATCCGGGACTCCGAACAACCTTCGGTCACCAAGATACACAACTCAATAATACCAAATCATCACTGAACGTTAAGTGTGCAGACCCTGCGGGTTCGAGAACTATGAAAACATGACTAAGACAACTCTACGGTCAATAACCAATAGCGGGACCTGGAGGCCCATATTGGTTCCTACATATTCTACGAAGATCTTTATCGGTCAAACCACGATGTCAAGGATTCAGACAATCCCGTATACAGTTCCCTTTGTCCATCGATATGTTACTTGCCCAAGATTCGATCGTCGGTATCTCCATACCTAGTTCAATCTCATTACCGGAAAGTCTCTTTACTCGTTCCGTAATACAGGATCTCGTGACTAACTCCTTAGTCACACTGCTTGCAAGCTTCTTGTGATGCTGTATTACCGAGTGGGCCCAGAGATACCTCTCCATCAAACGGAGTGACAAATCCTAGTCTCGATCCACGCCAACTCAACAGACACCCTCGAAGATACGCGTAGAGCACCTTTATAGTCACCTAGTTACGTTGTGACGTTTGATACACACAAGGCATTCCTCCGATGTCCGGGAGTTGCATGATCTCATGGTCGTAGGAACAGATACTTGACATGGATAAAGCAGTAGCAATGAACTTGAACCACTACAAGAAATATGCTAACTTGTGACCATCAATATTGGTCATTGAATGGTCATTTTTTTCATTTGCGACCTTTTTGTGACCAAAAACAGTTGGTCAAAAGCTGACCGTCTTTAATGAAAATTAACGACCTTCTTTGTGATATGGTCATAGAAGGTTACGACCAAAATAAAAGGCCGTTGGTCCTACGACCAATTGTTTTGGTCGCCGGTTGTCTGCCCAGGCCATGTCGGATCCAACGTGCCAAGCTGACGTGGCAAAATTGCGACCAATTGGATTGGTCATTGATAAGAATCAGCCCAGTCCAATTCAATGTCTATATGGGCCGAGCCCATTAATTCAGCCTTTTTATTATATATTTTTCCTGTTAATTTTCGCTAGCTACATGTGCCTAGCCCAACAATATGGTCTTTTTAATTTTGTGTAATGGTCTTTTAATAGTAGATTTCTTTTCGATGTAGTATTTTTCCGGGTCGTTTTGTTGCTGGGCCTCTCATGTTTTTCCCTTAGAAATCCAATATACCTTAGGCTAGGGCAGAACAATTGATCCATTCCAAAAAAATATTAGGTCATTGACATTACAATACATCACACCACAAGCTAACTTCGGCCTAGACCAATTCCGATACATTTTCAAAACAACGTAAAATGTTATAGGAGCCCAAAATATAATATTGCTTGTCCAGCGTCTTCCTCCGGAATGTGTCAGCAAATCACATGCCAACCCTCATGGAGTTCTTCAGGAACTTCTCGGCGCAGCGACGGACTCATGACTCCTCTTGCTTGTCCAGCGTCTTCCTCCGGAATGTGTCAACACAATCCTTGAAGCATGTCTCCACCAGCGCATTGTATATACGTAGACTGAAAAAAAGCAAAATCATAACTATTGTTCAGTTGAAGATGTTACAATGTGGGGACCCCGACTCATAAGTCGTGATCACCGAATGTACGTGCATAGTGATCCCGGAGATCAATGCTCACTGAACACACAGAAACTGAATAACAAGAGTCTTACATCCAGTACATACCGTTTTATTCCAATATGGCCTTTATGACCAAGTCTTCATAGACTCGCAAAGGAAATCTTCAACGATAGTGTTAACCCATGCCATCTGCCTTAACCCTACATGCATTCGACTGGGAAGCGTCCTAGCTCGCATGTTTGTCACCAACAAAATCTTCACCATATTCCCGCTCTTCCATGTCTGGCCAATTAAATAACCAGTGGCAAGCCAATGAATACTTTGAATGTACTCGCAAGCAACCCATGTTTTGGAACAAGGTATAACAAAGCATGACATAGCACTAAGTAGGTAAGTTGCAGAAAGCTAATTTTGAGTGCAATGTCATGATGAAAATAACTTGAAGTAGCATGCATCATGAGGATACAAGTATCCGTATGAACAGGTTACGGATATCAATATAATCAAGGTCTGAACATCTCATGTTCGATCATTATGTCAAGTCATCCGACTCATATCGAGTATTCCATCTTTCTCACACACACGCCAAGTTGGTGAAAACATCCTGGACATAGTTTAAGCAGGACCACCCAACTGTCCTTGACCGTGGACACGACTATTCGAATAGTTTTACACTCTGCAGAGGTTGCACACTTTACCCACAAGACTCGGGGAACTTCCGTGTCAAGCCACGACTCGCGGTATATTACATACCCGAGGTAAGCACCCGAACAATGCCTTTCCCTTGGCGACACTAAACAAAGAGTCCACTCGATTGGTACAAAGCCCTCATGATGTACATCACACGAGCCTTGCTCAACATAGTATCATCCATGAAGGGACCAACGGTGTGCCCGGTGTCTGTAAAAACAGCCCATGGTCGCCCTACCTGGCACGACCCCGTATCAAGAGAGTAACTCTGGCTCTCTCTCCACTAGTAATGCGGGCTCTCTGCTAACATCGACCAAGGTAGTCAACAAAGCCCCTTCCCATATAGGGGTAGCGTGGTCGTACATGTAAGGTTAGGATAATCAACAAATCTTAAATCTAATCCGTTTTCGAAAACACACACACAACTTGCCTCGGTACACCACTTTTTTCTCAAGTGGTTACCTAGCCCAACATCATCTCCCTCGGGCATTAGTGGCACCCGACAGGGTTTTCGAAAAGTCTTTGAAAGCATTTGTTTCCAACACCATGCATATTCCTGTCCCATTTGCGTAGCAACTACTTAAGCATCCTATCTACTTCCCACCTGCACAACCCTCATAGGAAGGTAGGGTCATGCATGATGCAAGTATCATCGGAGAAGTAACAGAGGTAACCCACTACGGTGGTCACCGTTTCATCATGATTCAACATAACAAAATGAAGTGCTATATGCCATGCAATAAAATGGTTTCTTAAACATGGTCAAAGGGCTGCTTGCCTGACTCATCAAAGTCTTCGAGGTCTTCACACACTTCTGGTCCAACTCCGAGCACTTCGTCTACTTCGTCAACTACCATCGGAAACAACCACAATAAGCAGCACAACAAGCAGAGAAGTAAAAGTGCTCTATAAATAGGAGTTTTATTTTTCTTGGACATCTCTGGTCTTAAGAAAAATACCTAAAGTGGCTCTACTAGAGTTGGATCAATGAGGCTCTTCGAATGGTGGAAATGGAGAGAATGATGATCCTATAAGAAGTCTACAGAAAATATTTTTGTAAAAATGAGTGGATGCACTCATCAATTAGGGCATGATTTTAGAAGATTTTGGAAAGTGGTTTCACTGGATTTGGAGTTGGGATGAATGTCCTAGGAATTTGCAAAGTGGACTATACATAAAGGAATGGCTCACTAATTTATATAGCACGGGAAGTGTAAGGAAAAATGTTCATCACCTAGTGCATGAATTTATATCCACCTTGGAGTTAGAATCATAGCATTTGGATCTAGGGTGTGCTCCCTTTGAATTTCCAAAGTTTAATGCAGGAATTCAAAACAGGGTTTAAATAATTTATTGTACAGAAAAGTTTTCTATAAAAATGTGCTCGGGAGGGAGCTCCGCATCCATCTCGGTGGGTATTGGCCCCAGGGGAGGTCGAGGTTGACCGTGACGTCAACCATGGCGGAAACGGCCGTCAGCGTCGATGGGCACGGTGCCACGAGCCAGGGAAGGAGAAAATGGAGTGCGGGGGAAGGAAGCTAAGGTGATGCTGACTCCCTGGGGGGCTTTAGAGAGGAGGGGAGCGGCCACAGTGCTCGAATTTGAGCAGGGGCCGGCGAAAGAGCTCTGGCCATGGGGGTGGAAGGAGGGCACGGGAGGACGAGGGAACCGATCCAGGGGGTCGGCGGGAGAGAGAGGGACCGAAAGGAGTGTGGAGGGGAGCTCGGGGAGGTCTCTTATAGCCGCAGCGCCGAAGCACCGTAGGCCATGTCCACGGCCACATCTCGGACCATTCTAGAGTCCACGGGGGTGCTCCGGGGCATGTCTGCGAGCTTCGTATATGTGGTCCACGCCCAGGGAAGGAAAGTGGGGGAAGGGGGAATGCAGACGGGTCACGTGTGCGAGCGCGCCCACTGGTGCGCTCGGGCGGCTGGTGCGTGTGCAAGGGAGTCCAGCAGAGGGAGAGAGAGGAGGGGGATCATGGCATGTCCCGGACATCGAGGGGCCTCGACTGGCGCGCGGGGGAGACCCAAGGTGGTCAGAGGCGTGGCGTCAATGCTCGGGTGCGCTGCAGCGCACCCCAGAGCGGGCTTTTGGCTGGCATGGACGCGTCTGCACGCGCTCTGGCGTGGCCACTTTTGTCCACCAGCTGCAGGGGGATTATTATACTGGGAAAGCACATTGGATGCTCTGGGTATTGGATAGGAGAGAGTAGAGGCTGAGGGAGAGGGAGAAAATGGTTGTCCAGGGGGTGCAAGTGGGGATTTCACCCCCTCAATCATGGAACTAGCCATTGGGGTAAGTACAGGAGGTGAAGGGGGGCTAGTAAGAGCTCTGGTAAAATTTGGGAGAGCAGAAGAATAGTGGAAGGGGTCAAAATAGCAGTTTTACCAAACAACCTGAAGGTGTTTGATGCTGGTTTGGGCTAGTAAAAAGATTCTACTTGCCATGAGATTTACCAGGATCAAATGGTGGGTATAAATAGAGCTGTTCACCAAGTTTGAGTTCATTTGACGAAAGCTGCTAATGCAAACTTTATAAACCCTAGAAATCAACAAAATCAGGTTTCTGTATATCTAGTAATGCAAACCTATTCACCTTGATGCACCACTTGGTGTGGTGGCATTATTTGGGGATTAGAGCATGACCACAAAGTTTAGGATCAATTGGAGAAACTTGATAATTTAAAGTTGCTCAAATTTGATTCTGGACAGAGAGGGTTTTGGATTTTTTTGGTGAAGCAAAACTATTTGGATTCGAATGAAACTTGGCAATATCATCACATATGGCATATGTGACTTGCTGGAATTTTCCTGGATTTATTTAAGAATATTTCCTGTAGAAATATTTCAAAAGCTTGAAATGAGCAGAAATGGTTTTGAAGGGTTTTGTCAAATATTTTGAACATGACCATGTGTTGAAACTCATATATATGTAAAATATATGTCCACTGAGTTTCCCTAAATTTTATCTAATATTTTGAAAGCATAAAAACAATTTTTCCCTAGGAAAGACCATTTCTGGCCTTAAATAAAAGCCTTTAAATAAAATAGGAAAATAATCTTAAAAATTAATATTTGGTGGTTTTGGGAAGTCTTATATATAGTAGGTTCGAAATAAAGTCTTTGTGGCAAAACAATCCACCCAATTTGAGGACTTGTAGTTAAATCCTTAACTCAGGGGTTTTTGAAAACCTAACTTGAATAAATCCTTTTTGGCCAAAATAATATTTTATAAAAATAGTTTTATGTCCTATACACATGACATGATCATTGTGAAGGGTTCTTGGGTCAGGGAGATGAGTTTGGAGTGTAGGAGACATATGATGGTTCATGGCACAATCAAACAAGCAAGCAAATAACACACAAGTCAAGCATTCATATGCACACAAAAAGTTTTAATTGGCCCTAATTTTTTAGCTATGTTAACATAGTCATGAGGCAAAACACAGGGTGTGACATACAATGTGAAAACGATCATATAGTTGGCTAATTTTTTTGAAAGAGAATAAGCATTATTAGGTTGTGGTAGGGGTGACAGATTTATGAATGACCAGTCTGTCCACCCGACTATATACACAATGTATTTATGTCACAAGGATGAATGGTTATTCTAGTAGGCAATGCTATTTTCAAACAATCAGAAATCATTATTTCACAACAAATGTTAATTACGTTACATGTGGCAACATACACAATCACATAGATGTTCTATAACAAAATTAATAACCTTTATCAACTCCAGCATAAACCGATGGAACAATTCAGAGTAATAACATAAACAACAATTTAGTGAACTTCTGCAAGAACTAACAAAACTAATCCAGATAACATAAGTTTGTGCACTTCTGGTACTAGAATCTACACCAAAATATAAGACCACTGCATATGAATGGCTAAAAAAACTAAAATACACAATAAACAAACTATTTTTAGCTTACGGGGTAATCAACAAGCTATTTAACGCAAGGATGCACGCTTCATTGAGAATAGGTACGAACCCAACTCAGCTAGGTGATATAATCCGACCACAATAGCCACTCAAACCCAAGTAGAACATAGCAGATAACGAACTGCAATGCATTGAGATTAATATCAGGTCTCAGCTATCTAAGCAAATTAACAGGCAGCTCAAATTTAAACCTATCTCGCGTGATTTGGAACTTGAAGGGGCTACAAACTCACAAAAATCCTGTGGATACCGGAAACAAATCGCAAGTTTAAATTTAAACATTCAGTTTTACTAGCAGTTCATACTGCGTGTACAGTTGCAAGTTGAACCCAACTCAGATCTGGGGGTTGAGAGAGGGGGCAGCCATGAGTCACCTGCACAAATGGAGACAAGCATGAATCATCCCCAACACTGCATCGTTCGTCCGTCCACGTGCTAAACATAGGGAGAAGAGAAAGCAGCTTCTCCATAGCCTTCCTTCCTATACATGTACACAAGCAGAGATGAGATGAGTCAGGCCTCCACACAAGAGCAGGCACGCACACACGCATCAAATCGAGAAGAAGATGAGGAAGTGGAGGAGAGGAGTCCCCCACCAGAGCAGTCCGTTGTCATAGCTGAACCGCGAACAGAGGAAGGCGACCTCCGTCGTACTCGTCCTGGATCCTTCCGGCCAGGCGAACATCGCTATGATGCCAATGTTAAAAAAGATATTTATAAGATGTACACATACATAATGTGCATAATCAAATAGAAACATGGCAAAATTGACTAAAGAATAAACAGCTTCAGGCCAAACAAAGATAACAGTTACAATGGCACTGAATATGAAATCTTCTTCAATAGGGGAAATAGCGGATAGATCAGAGACGGGGATATATATACAAAAACAGAGAGACCTGCCATATTTTAGGACAAACAACCACAACCTGAAATAAGACTGTAAAAGACAGCATGTACACTTGGATTTACGGCTCTACGCGTGTATGTACAAATACCAGAGCTGATGATCGTAAGATCCTACAGACCCAGCACTCAAGTGCAAAGCAAAGCTATTAGCAGTAACAACTCATTCAGAGGGGTGATACTATCAGCTGCATAATGATTCAAAAAGATCTTTCAAACAATTGCACACCAAACCCATCATCTTGCATGTTCCCATCGAAATATCAGCACGGACAAGTCGTAAATAATATAACTCCTCCCGCAAAACCAACCTCAATCATAGCAAAGCATCCACGATTCCTCTCCGAGATTAATACCCAACAAAATACTAAAATAGGGGAGGCTACCACATGACGGATGCCTGCTCAGCCAGTTAAAACAGTGTACTAGCATAGTTGATTTGGCCATCTGGACAATATTCAACCACGTAACCATCTAAACAAAAACTATCAGGATGACATAGTGCATATATATTATAACTGGTTCATTTGGACAATATTCGACCATGTAACCATGCAAACAAAAGCTATCAGTATGACACAATGCATATATATTATAACTGGCCATTTGGACAATATTCGACCATGTAACCATGGAAACAAAAACTATCAGTATAACTGAATGACACAACAGAATAATTCAACCAGCCATTGTGCTTCCACGCGAGATCTTTTGTTATTCTTCTGGTTGTGGCTGCGGTGGAAACATTGTGTTAGTAGCATGCTACTGCAGAAAAAACATAAGATATTTTTTGATTGAATTAGAGGTCTATAGTTTATTCGTATAATTTAGAAATTACCAGTAAACTGACTTTGTCAATATACATTACAAAAGAAATTGCAAGTTAACTGAATTTACCACTGACAGTAAATTGAATTTGTGCAATTTTCAATAGGTATATACAGCAGGAATGCAACGTGAGGCACACCTATACAGTAACTATGTATTTTTCTATAAGCAAAGCTACCGAATTCAACATGAATCCAAAATGATACAGAAATGTAAGTTCCATATTGTGCTAGTGCTACGAAATGAAACAAGAATCCAATAGGACAGTGATCTGAAGCTCAGCTCCCCCTAATTTTTCTACTGTAACTCGTAAGTGCTACCTTGAGGAATTTTGTCTACCAACTACTAAGATATGCATCGAAGAGACTCATGAGAATTGTGTGTACTAACTATAAGTGCTAGTCCTACCGAAGAGACTACTGAGCTAAGTACAGTACAAATTCAGTACAGGCAGCCGGACAATTTTTTCTACTAACTACGGATTACTAACCTAACAAGAATCATGAAGCAATCTCATCGGGGGAGGAGCTCCCGCCTGACTCGGCCGGGCCGCCTCCGCCACAGCCTTCCCACCGCGGGAGCTCGTCCTCCTCTGACTGTCACTTCTGATCGCCGCTGCCGCCGGTCGCAACCTAACCCTGCGCCGCGCCGCCCGCCCGCACCAAAACTGGTACTTCTGGTTCGGTCAGGGTGCGATGCGAGCGACGGTGGCTGGCTTGGTCCGGGAGCGCCATGGCCTCCGCCTCGCTTGCTCGGTCGGCGGCCTCGAGGAGAGAAAGTGGGGGTCGTCGATGGTGGGGGGCGGTGGCGGCGGTGGCGGATCGAGGTCCGTCGGAGGGAGAGGGTGGGGTGGGGTGGGGAATGGATCTGAATTGAATCGGGGGAGAGGAAAGTCTCATGTAGCAAGCGACGATGGCTGGCTTGGTCTGGTGGCCCTCGAGTTGCGGGGTGAGGGGTGGAGGGGACGAGAGGAGGAGGGCGTGGGAGAGGTGGCGATAGTGAGCTCCATGAGGGGAGAGGACGGGAGGAGAGAGCCACGAGGAGAGAGCTAGGATGCGAGGAGAGGAAGAAAGGAGGCGCGGGGGGGGGGGGGGGGGGGGGGGGGTGTGTGTGGAGGATGGAAAATGTCCAGGAGGACAAAGATAGGGTTTTAGGCTAGGGAGGTGAGGGCTGGTGTTGGATCCGGGATCATCTGACGGTCTTTGGTGCATGATCCGCGTGAGATCCCCATGGACTAATCAGAACGCAGTAAACACTTTAAAGACGTTATGACCATCTAAATTGGTCGTGATTGATTGAAACTAGACGATGCCCCGCGCGTTGCTGTGGAAGACATGATACATATATGCATAATAGGTGCTAAAAACTAAAACTATTGTAGAAACAAATTTAGGTTTGTTGTCGGTTTACATTTCTCTACCAAATAATAAAGGGGTTATTCCTTCTTACCACCAAAATTTTGTCCGTTCTGTCGTCCGTCCACCCCTCCAGTTTTGTATGTCGTCCTCTCTGATTTTACGTTTTTTTAATCCGCGTATCAAAAAAGATAGCCCACCTAATCAACTGGACGGCCTTAGCCCGTTTATAAACAAAAGCCGACCAAGGAAAAATATAAGTTGTTGTCGCGAATTGAACTCACGACCTCACGATCATGTAGCACCTATACAAACCAACCGAGCTCGCATGTTTTCTTTGGATTGAAGGATGATTTAATCCTTAAATAGCCCCACCTCGCTCTTTTGGATTCGTCCCTAACGATTTATATACATCTTTTAAGTCCCTAGGTAACAAGGAAGCATCTCGGGAATCCAGAAGCGAAGGACTTGTTTCGTCAGGGCTTTGCGTGATGCATGATTCATTGTCTGTACAGATAGACAGGAGGCGAGAGAGCCCCATGGGAGGTCGGCGTCCATGGCGGACAGAGGGAGAGCCACGGAGGACGAAGAAGTCGAGGCAGAGGGGTGGGCACGGGGTCGGCGTCCATGGCGGAAAGAGGGAGAGCCACAGAGGACGACGAGGTCGAGGCAGAGGGGTGACCTGCTGGCGGCGCTGGTCAAGGGCGGCGAAGTTTGACCATGGTGCGGTCATGTGACGAGAGAGAGAGAGAGAGACGGATACCTGTTCGATCGAGGTTAGGCTTTATCCCCGGGTGGGATCCAAATTGGCCTTCGGCCTGATGGGCTTCTTCGTGCACTAACTAGATTGAGGCGTACTCACGGAAAAAATGCCTCACAAAAAAACTCACGGAAAACATCATTGAGATTGCTAACCGTGATATTGATGTATGATGTTTTCGGAACATCGAGGAGGCTAACAATTGCCCGCCATTTTGACCGCATTTTGAAATGGGCATGAGCTATCATGTGTGAAGATTCATGACTTTTAAGCCAAATGATCAGTCTTATGGCTACATTCATGGCATGAACAAAGGTGCATCTTGGAATGGAAAACAATGTTGCCTAAGGAAGTTTTCATTTTCTTTGGACGAAAAAATCATTTTCCATTTTCTCGAGTGCCCAAAATGAGTTTTCTTGTGAAGGACCTACCATATATTTGTTTCCAAATTGGACCGAATAAATTTTATAAAATATTAGGCCATATTTAATGTACAATTGACCAAATGGTTGGGTGTTAAAACCTTTGAGCCACCTCTCGTGAAAAAGACAAATTTCCGCCGATTCAGATGGAAGCGGGTCAAGTTTGAGCTACAGCTGCCTGATAGATTGCTTTTTGTTTTTTCCAAAAAATATTTCTAGGTACATAAGTATCTATTTAATTACAGAAACACCAAAACTTATCCAATATTCAACCACTAGATAGGAACGGTCATGCCCGCCGTTTTGACCGCGTTTTGAAATGGGCATGAAAAATTCAAAAAAAATAAAAAAATGGAAAACATTCCCATTGTGTCATTATATGTGACCAAGTTACCAGGAAAAATAATAAACTTATAATACAGCAATTATTTTAAAAAAGTGTTCTCAGAAATGAGCTATCATGTGTGAAGATTCATGGCTTTCAAGTCAAATGATCAATCTTATGGCCACATTCATGGCATAGTTTATTCAACTGATATAATATTGTGCACAAGGCTGCATCTTGGAATGGCAAACAATGTTTCCTAAGGAACTTTTCATTTTCTTTGGACAAAAATTTCATTTTCCATTTTTCGAGTGCCGAAAATGAGTTTTTTTGTGAAGGACCTACAATATATTTGTTGCAAAATTGGACCAAACCAATTTTCTAAAATACTAGGCCATATTTAATGTACAATTGACCAAATGGTTGGGTGTAAAAAGCTTTGATCCACCTCTCGTGAAAAGACAAATTTTCGTCGATTCAGTAGGAAGCGGGTCAAATTTGAACTGTAGCTCCCTCATAGTTTGCTCTTTATTTTTTCCAAAATTCATTTCTAGGTATATAAGTATCTATTTAATAAGAGAAACACCAAAAGTTTTCCAATATTTAACCACTGGCTAGGAACGGTCATGCCCGCTGTTTTGACTGCATTTCGAAACGGGCATGAAGAATTCAAAAAAAATCAAAAAATTGGAAAACCTTTGCGTTGTGTCAGTATATGTTACCAAGTTATGAGGAAAAATAATAAACTTGTAATACACCAATTATTTTAAAAAAGTGTTCTCAGAAATGAGCTATCATGTGTGAAGATTCATGGCTTTCAAGCCAAGTGATCAATCTTATGGCCACATTCATGGCATAGTTTGCTCAAATGATCTCATAATTGTGCACAAGGGTGCATATTGGAATGACAAACAATGTTGCCGAAGGAAGTTTTCATTTTTTTGGACGGAAAATTCATTTTCCATTTTTCGAGTGCCCAAAATGAGTTTTTTTCGTAAAGGACCTACCATATATTTGTTGCGAAATTGGACCGAATATATTTTCTAAAATATTAGGCCATATTTAATGTACGATTGACTAAATGGTTAGGTGTCAAAAGATTTGAGCCACCTCTCGTGAAAAAGACAAATTTCCGCCGATTCATGTGGAAGCGGCTCAAATTTGAACTTCAACTACTTTATAGTTTGCTCATGATTTTTCAAAAAGTAATTTCTAGGTAAATAAGTATGTATGTAATCAGAGATACATGGTTTGGTGGCGAGACATCGAGGTTTGGACGGTGGACGATGCCCCCAACTCCAGAGCGCGCAAACTGGCATGCCAGCCGCGTGGTGACCGCGTGACCTTAGCGTTGCCACAGGTTTTGGGCGGCCTAGGCATGTCTGATGGGTTGGGCACTCCCCCGGTAGGTGCTAGGAAGAAGAATACAACAGAAGAATCCCACGAGAAGACTGAACTAAGCTCAAACATGAATTAGCAGCCAAGTGTTTGATTAGCGGTGGGAGAAATGAACATGGCCAATGGGGCTGAGTTTTGGCTGAGGATGATCATCTACTAAGGAGACTGTCTTGGAAAATTTTCAGCTCAAATGGAGGAGCCTAAGTGGCTCTTGCTTTGCAAAGTACCACACTGGACAGAAATATGAATGTTGAAGCTGGGCTCAAATGAATGAATGGATTGAGCTGCAATTTGGTGGAGGATAGTCATTAGGAAGCCACTGTAAAAATTTGATACCATTTTGACATGCCAAACTGGTATTTCCTTCACAATGCTCTTCTGTGGATAGAAAATAGAAATTGATGCTGGGCCCACATAGATGATTGGATTGAGCTGCAATTTGGAGGAGGATGATCATCTGGGCATATGAAGGAAGTGTACAAATTTCATACCATTTGAATAAATAAAAATGGTACTTCCTTCACAATGCTCTTGTAACAGCCCGGGACCGACGCTCCAGAAGATTCCCCTTTTATTTCCATTCTCGTCATGTGATTCATTTTATTGTCGCATTCATCATCGCATCATTCGCATCATTTGCATGGCATTGTCACTCGTTTTTGAAAACCTACATCCATTCGTAGTCGCCGGTTCTCTCCGTTCGTGTCGTCGACCGTTTCGAGACCAACCACACACGCACGCGCCCGCGGCATCTTTTAAAAACCGTTTTTAAAAGTGCGCGAAAAATATTCTCGGATTGGGTTGGAAGTTGGCGTGCGGTCTTAATATAGTGTAGATAGACCGCCTGTCAAATTTCGTCGCAATCAGAGTCCGTTGGATACCCGAACGGTCGACCGTAGCGGCACCGTCATCGGTTTATTCGTCGAAAGTTTTCGGTTTATAAAACTCGGTGCCGGCCCACGTTCTCTCTCTCTCTCATCTCAACCCAACCCCTCTCCACGCAGCCCACAGCCCACCAAACCTTGCCCCTCTGATCCGTCTGTCCGATCACGATCGTATGGTCGAAATCGACCTCAAACCACCCCCCTAACCTAATCCCTACCTATTTAATCAGTCCAACCCTAGATTTTAGAAGGCTTGTCCCATCCCACCAATTCAGCCGCCGCCACCCACACCTGGTCTCCTCCCACCTCAGGATCCAGCCGCAACCAGCCTCTCCTCAGTTTCTGCGCCGCACCACCAGATCTTTCATCCAATGGCCGAGGGCCAACCATCCGTCCAGCCTGCTCCCGAGGGGAGGCCGCCCTGTGCTCGCGCTTGAGACTCGATCGGGAGAGGAGCTCCCGATCCTTTAGCTCCTGCTGCCCTCCAGCGATCCACGCCGGCGAGGTCCGTCGCACCTCCAGGGACTGCCTCCACACCACCGGCCTCCTCCTCCCTCCATTTTTTGCCTCCCTCGTCTCATCCTTTTTTTTTCCTGTGCTGCAACAGGAGCTTCGCCATGGCCGCCCGAGGGCCTTCTCCTGCCTCGACCGGTGGCGTTGCCCGCATCCGAGGACCTCGTCCCCGACCCCAGCAGCCAAGAGCTCGAGCTCCTCCTCCTGTCCGTCGCGCCCGAGGCAATGTGCGCCCTCCCTGTCCGAGGCCGCTGCCTCCCAGCCGCCTCCGATGAACCTCATCGTCGGCAACCATCTTCGGCAGGCCCGTGCTTCCCCTCTGCTCCCTGCATCACCCCTCTCCTTCCTCCCGTTTCATCTCTCACTCTTCCTCTCGTTCTCAAGGGAGACCTCCATGGCGCCGCCGCATGGAGCTTCGCGTCCGCGCCGCCCCAAGCTTCCTTGACGACGGGAATGGACTCCCCAAGCTCGGATCTTCCCATCCCCAGCCGTTCCCGTTGGTTCCCCAAGCCGACGCGCCGCTGCTGGCTGGGTCAAGTCGCCGTTGACCGCTTCCTCTGCTTCCTCTGCTACAAGCAGGAGGTCGCCTGTGGCAGTCTCGCTTCGATCGCTTCGGATTCGCCCTCCGGGTCCCCTGCTTCGCCCTTGTCTGGGTCCTCCGGAGCACCGTGCCTGCGCTGCCCGCCGTCTTCTCCGTTGCCTCGCTGTGAGCTCGTCCCGCCATGGCCGAAAGGCTTCTTTTTCGTTTTTAGATCCGTTCTAGTTCATGTGTTGTTAAGATATGCCACTCTATTTTTTTCACAAATATAGTGCTAGCCGAGCTGGTAATGACCACGCACACTGACCCTAGGGGTCCGGGGTTCGAATCCCAGCCGCCCCCTAATTTTTTGCACCCTGTTTTGCCTTGTAATTTCGTTCAGATTAGCTCAAGGATTTGCCACTTATATGACCGAACCCATCTGTCATCACAACTGGTCAATCTTGCATGTGTAGCATCAGGAGACCGGGGTTCAAATCCCAGGTTGTCCCATTTTCATTTATTTTTGCTGTCTCTGTTTAGAACCTCCCACGCACACAACCCGCTGTTTTTAGTGTTTGTGAAGATCACCTGCTTTTATGTCACCCCAATGAACACAGCTGAGATGGCTAGCGCATTCACTTCAAATCCACGCGGTCCTAGGATCGAAACCCAGCTAGCCCCATTTTTTTTTGCCGCTGTAATTATTTTATCTTGCCACACTCACTCATGTCCATTTGGGCCTGATCTATTCTTGGGCCTCTGCACCGTGATGCTTCGGGCCCAAGTATTTTTTCCCAGCTCCGTAGATTTTAGCACTTATTAGTGCATGCATATTTTACACAAAATGTCATCAATTTGCATTACTCACAAATAATTAATCGTGCATCGGATCAAGGTGTGTTATATATGAAAAATGCTTAGAATTTTATCTAGTTTCTCAATATTCAACTTTCATCCATGTTTAAAATATTTAAACTTGCTGTTTGATTAATGTAAATGCCATGTTAGAACGGTTTATGTCATAACTAAATTACCGTAGCTCCGATTAAAATGATTCACATATGTAACTTGACTAGAAAAATGTGTAGAATCACATGGAGCACTTTATTTTGTTGTTTATTAAACATAAAATATGTTTAGTACATATCTGGATCAAATTCAAAACCTGCATATGGGGTCGTTTCGGAAATGCTATATGTTGTTTCCGGCCTCATTTAAACTTGCCTAGATGTGTAGATTACTTATGCTTCACCTCTTGCCATGTTTAACAACATTTAATATTGTCGTGTACCTAAACGATAGTGAACTAAATATTCGAATGTGGAGTTTCATCAATATGCAACTCGTTGCATATTGAGCTTCACTTAATGTGTAGAAGTTGATTGTTGTGCTTGCCATGTCATGCATAACATGCATCATATTTAAAGTGCATCATGTCTTGCATATGTTGTGGAGTATCGTGTGTTGATTGTTGTTTCCGACTTGCTTCTTCTCGATAGAGTTCCGAAAGCGTTCGGAGTGTGAGGATTCGTTCGACTACGTTGGCTCGTCTTCTTCATGGATTCGTTCTTCTTCCAAGCGGGATCTCAGGCAAGATGATCATTTCCCTGGATACCATTACTATCATTGCCATGCTAGATGTCTCGTTTCTATCGCTGTCTCGTTACCTATCACTTGTTTATCAAGCCTCCCAAATTGCCATGATAAGCCTCTAACCCACCACTTCCCAGCAAACCACTGTTTGGCTATGTTACCGCTTGCTCAGCCCTTCTTATAGCGTTCCTAGTTGCAGGTGCAATTGTTACCATGTGCCAACATGGATATTTTGTTATATCACAATATTATTGCTATTTAATTTAATGCACATATATACCTGGTAAAGGGCGGAAGGCTTGGCCTTTTGCTCGGTGTTTTGTTCCACTCTTGCCGCCCTAGTTACTTGTGTACCGGTGTTATGTTCCATAATTGAGCGCTCCTAACATGCTCGGGGTTGTTATGGGGACCCCCTTGATTTTCGTTTTAGGATAAAACTTGTCTGGCAAGGCCCAACATTGGTACTACATTTGCCCAACATAATAATACTGATAATTAATTTGACGCATAGGGAGTTAGCGCTACCCGAGGTTCGTTTCAACATAATACAGGGGGGCCAGTGCTGCTGGTGCTGGTCCAAAACAGAGTCGTGTGCGGGGCCAACCCGGGGCAACTCGGGAGATGTCTATCAGGCCACTGTACGCTGCGCTCATCCGGTTGTGCCCTGAGAACGAGATATGCGGCTCCTATCGGGATTGTCGGCACGTCGGGCGGCCTTGCTGGACTTGTTTTACCTTTCTCGAACGTTTTGTGCGAGGAATTCCGAAACTTTGGGCTATCTCGAGGTTGAGGTTTTCCAATGGAATTGCCTAGGAAGATCACGAGATTCGTGGCCGAGGTTATTCCCGCTGCGTGTGGTTAGTTTGTGATGGATGAGTTGGAGCACCCCTGCAGGGTTAAATCTTTCGGAAAGCCGTGCCCGCGGTTACGTGGCAACTTGGAAACTTTGTTTAACACCCGGTCATAGCAAACTTGAAGTAAACTCAAATAAAATACACCAACTGTGTGCGTAACCGTGACTGTCTCTTCTCGTGAGTCCTTATCCGAGAGAGAACACGGTGGGGTTATGATTGACGTAAGTAGGTGTTCAGGATCTCTTAGAGATCATTGCTAGATCACGTCTGTTTTTTCGACAATCATCCCCCTTTATTCTTGTACTTGTAAGTTAGCCACTCAAATAATGCTTAGTGCTTGCTGCAGTCTCACCACTTAACCATATCTCACCCATTAAGCTTTAATAGTCTTGATACCCTTGGAAATGAGATTGCTGAGTCCCCGTGGCTCACAGATTACTACAACAACAGTTGCAGGTACAGGTAATGCGATGATATGACGTGAGCATAATGTTTGTTTGATTTGGAGTTTTTCTTCTTCTTCATCGATTTAGGATGGGTTCCAGGCGGTAGCCTGGGATAGCAAGGATGGATGTCATTTTATCGTTTGTTTTCGTCCGTAGTCGGACCCTGCTCTTCTGTATGTTGTTTGGATACATTGTTGTATTGATGTGATATTGATGTAGCTTGTGGCGAGTGTAAGCCAATTCCATATAATCATCTCTTCTTTACATGAACTTGTAATGATATCCATTCTTGTGAAACGACGAGATGCGCTTCTTTCCCTGTCGAGGCCCTCGTGCCAAAATAAGGATAGGATCGCATCTTGGGCGTGACAGCTCTCCACTGAACAGAAAATTGGGAAAACTATCGAGGAATATTGCTTACATTAAAATGAGATAAAATTTTGTGTAGGGAGGTTCTATGGGCAGGTTCATCTCCTGGTAAATTTTCAGAAATTATAAAGCAATATAAAATATAGTTGCTTCACAAATTGAAAATATTACCAGAAACAAAGATTGGATGGTGAGCTCACATGGATTATTAGATGGGGATCAAATTTTGTGGAGAGCTATGATTTGGGCATATAGAATATGTGGCAAAAATTCAGCTCATTAGGAGATGCCTAGCTAGTACTAACTTCACAAAGCTTCTAGCTGAACAGAAACTTTGGAAATTTGTCGAGGAAGATTTAATACGCAAATGGATCTAAATTTTGTCATGAGGCAATGATTTGGATAGAAAAGAGTGCCCAAATTTTTTGAGGGCAATCCAAAAAATATAAATAGCACTTCCTTCACAAAGTGGTGTTCTGAACAGAATAGAAATATGAATATTCCTGAATTATTTTTGAACTAGGCAAGGAAGGGTTTTGACATATTTGAGGAAGATATGATCCAAAGAATTTATGAGAATTTGTTGGGAATTTTGGGAATGACAGAAATGTAGGCTCCTTCACAACCTAGGGCAAAATTTGACACATGGACATGACACATAGGCAAAATTGATGAGGTGGCGCCTATTCATAGCAATGCACCACAATTTACAAGGCCATGACCATCTATATTGGTCGTGATCAGCTAGAAATAAGGCAACAGACCAGTGTTTTCTGCTTTACGACCATTTCGTGTAAGGAATTTACGACTTTTCTGACCAAAATGGTCGTTATGGTTTAACGTTTGGAGCCCCCCGAACAACTTACGACCAATTGGTCTCAAATGGTCGTAGATTTACGACCATTTCTTCCAGGGTCACTGCCAGAAGGTCACAAGTTGACACATTTCTTGTAGTGAACGATCACATGTTATGCTTACGGTTAGGTCTTTGTCCATCACATCATTCTTCTAATGATGTGATCCCGTTATCAAATGACAAATCATGTCCATGGTCAGGAAACTTTAACCATCTTTGATCAACGAGCTAGTCTAGTAGAGGCTCACTAGGGACACAGTGTTGTCTATGTATCCACACATGTATCTGTGTTTCCAATCAATACAATTATAGCATGGATAATAAACGATTATCATGAACAAGGAAATATGATAATAACTATTTTATTATTGCCTCTAGGGCATATTTCCAACAGTCACCCATTTGCACTAGAGTCAATAATCTAGTTCACATCGCTATGCGATTTACATTGTAACGAATCTAACACCCATAGAGTTCTGGTGTTGATCATGTTTTGCCCGTGGAAGAGGCTTAGTCAACGGGTCTGCCACATTCAGATCCGCATGTACTTTGCAAATATTATGTCCTCCTCCTTGATGTAATCATGGATGAAATTGAAGTGGCGCTTTATGTGTCTGGTCCTCTTGTGAAACCTGGGTTCTTTGGCTAGAGCAATGGTGCCATTGTTATCACACAAGAGAGTCATCGGATCCAGTGCACTAGGCACAACTCCGAGATCTGTCATGAACTGCTTCATCCAGACACCTTCCTTCGCCGCTTCCGAAGCAGCGATGTACTCCGCTTCACATGTAGAATCAGCTACCACGCTTTGCTTGGAACTGCACCAGCTTACCGCTCCACCATTCAGAATATATATGTATCCGGTTTGAGACTTAGAATCATCCGGATCTATGTCAAAGCTAGCATCGACGTAACCCTTTACGACGAGCTCTTGATCACCTCCATAAACGAGAAACATTTCCTTAGTCCATTTCAGGTACTTAAGGATATTCTTGACCGCTGTCCAGTGTTCCATTCCTGGATCACTTTCAAACCTTCCGGCCATAGTTATGGCAAGGCTGACATCCGGTCTTGTGCACAGCATCGCATACATTATAGAGCATATGGCTGAAGCATAGGGGATGACACTCATCTTTTCTCTATCCTCTGTAGTTGTCGGGTGACGAGGTTACCTACCCTAGGTAGGGTCAGATACCTCTATTCTAGGACACCCCTAGGGTCCTACAAGTTCATGAAAGTCCTTGGTTCACCTCGACACTCGGAGGATTGCTCAAGCTGCACTCGGCTCCTTGAACGTCACTCGCATGTTACTGACCACTCGGCGCCTTTCGTAGCACTCGGATAGAAAGGAGCAGGACCGTCGTGGGAACGACTGTTGGAAATATGCCCTAGAGGCAATAATAAATTGGTTATTATTATATTTCCTTGTTCATGATAATCGTTTATTATCCATGCTATAATTGTATTGATTGGAAACTCAAATACATGTGTGGGTACATAGACAACACTGTGTCCCTAGTAAGCCTCTAGTTGACTAGCTCGTTGATCAAAGATGGTTAAGGTTTCCTAGCCATTGACATGAGATGTCATTTGATAACGGGATCACATCATTAGGAGAATGATGTGATGGACAAGACCCAAACTGTAAACGTAGCATTTGATCGTGTCAGTTTATTGCTATTGTTTTCTGCATGTCAAGTATCTGTTCCTTTGACCATGAGATCATGCAACTCACTGACACCGGAGGAATACCTTGTGTGTATCAAACGTCGCAACGTAACTGGGTGACTATAAAGGTGCTCTACAGGTATCTCCGAGGGTGTCTGTTGGGTTGGCATGGATCAAGACTGGGATTTGTTACTCCGTATGACGGAGAGGTATCTCAGGGCCCACTCGGTAATACAACATCACATTGAGCCTTGCAAGCAAAGTGACTAAAGAGTTAGCCACAGGATCTTGTATTACGGAACGAGTAAAGAGACTTGCCGGTAACGAGATTGAACTAGGTATAGTGATACCGACGATCGAATCTCGGGCAAGTAACATACCGAAGAACAAAGGGAACAGCATACGGGATTAACTGAATCCTTGACATAGAGGTTCGACCGATAAAAGATCTTCGTAGAATATGTAGGAGCCAATATGGGCATCCAGGTCCCGCTATTGGTTATTGGCCGTAGAGGTGTCTCGGTCATGTCTACATAGTTCTCGAACCCGCAGGGTCTACACACTTAACGTTTGGTGACGATTAGTATAATTGAGTTATTATGTTGGTGACCGAAAGTTGTTCGGAGTCCCGGATAAGATCCCGGACATGACGAGGATCTCCGGAATAGTCCGGAGGTAAAGATTGATATATGTGATAATAGTGTTTTGATCTCCGGAAGAGTTCCGAAGTTCACCGGAAGAGGTTCCGGATGTTTACCGAAGTGTTCGGGTGCGGCAACACTTTATATGGGCCAAGGGATAAAAGCCCACGAGGTATTGGAAAGTGCAAAAGTAGTTTTGCTGCCGCGTAAGCGGTACTACCGCTTGTGTGAAGCGGTACTACCGCCCGAGCGGTACTACCGCTTGTGTGAAGCGGTACTACCGCCCAAGCGGTACTACCGCTTGTGTGAAGCGGTACTACCGCTTGTGTGCGGCTGTGCACGGTTCGGCAGGGATCCGAGTTGGACTCTTTCCCTGCGGGCCAAACCGACCTTGTGCGGGCAAAACCGACCTGGAGGAGGCTTTTACTCCAAGTTTAGACCCCAAGGCTCAACATATAAATAGAGGGGCAGGGCTAGCACACGGGACACATCAAGATTTCCCCAAGCCGTGTGCGGCAACCCTAACCCTCTAGTTCCTCCGTCATAATCTCCGTAGCGCTTGGCGAAGCCCTGCAGAGATTGTTCCTCACCACCATCACCACGCCGTCATGCTGCTGGAACTCAACCACTACTTCACCATCGCTCGCTGGATCGAGGAGGTGAAGGCGTCATCAAGCCGTACGTGTGTTGAACGCGGAGGTGCCGTCCGTTCGGCACTAGATCGGAAGGATCGTGATTGGATCGCGGGACGCTCGGCGATTTGGATCGCGAAGACGTTCGACTACATCAACCGCGTTTATTAACGCTTCCGCTTAGCGATCTACAAGGGTATGTAGATTCACTCTCCCTCTCGTAGATGCTCATCACCATGGATAGATCTTGCGTGTGCGTACGAAAAATTTTGTTTCCCATGCAACGTTCCCTAACAGTGGCATCATGAGCCAGGTCTATGCGTAGATGAGATCTCGAGTAGAACACAAACGAGTTGTGGGCGTGGGTGTATACATATTGCTTGCCGTTACTAGTTGATATTTGATTCGGCGGTATTGTGAGATGAAGCGGCCCGGACCGACATTACGCGTACACTTACGCGAGACAGGTTCCTTCAACTGACATGTAATTTTGTTGCATAAAGATGGCTAGCGGGTGTCTGTCTCTCTCACTTTAGTTGAATCGATTTCAATGAAGAGGGTTCTTTTAGAAGATCAAAAAGCAATCACTACACCACGTTGTGGTTTTGCGTAGGTAAGAACGGTTCTTGCAAACCCGTAGCAGCCACGTAAAATTTGCAACAACAATTAGAGGACGTCTAACTTGTTTTTGCAGGGTATGATGTGATATGATATGGCCAATTACATGATGAGATATATGTGATGTATGAGATGATCATGTGTTGTATAGAATATCACGACTTGCATGTCGATGAGTACGGCAACTGGCAGGAGCCATAGAGTTGTCTTTAATTATTGTATGACCTGCGTGTCAATCATTAAGCGCTATGTAATGCTTTACTTTATCGCTAAACGTTAGCTATAGTCGTGGAAGCAACAGTCGGCGCGACAACCTTATGGCGACACATTGATGGAGATCAAGATGATGGAGATCATGGTGTCATGCCGGTGACGATGGAGATCATGCCGGTGCTTTGGAGATGGAGATCAAAAGCACAAGTTCATGGCCATATCATGTCACTTATGATTTGCATGTGATGTTAATCCTTTTATGCATCTTATTTTGCTTAGGACGACGGTAGCATTATAAGGTGATCCCTCACTTAAATTTCAAGATAAATTGTGTTCTCCCCAAGTGTGCACCGTTGCGAAAGTTCGTCGTTTCGAGACACGCCGTGATGATCGGGTGTGATAGACTCTACGTTCGCATACAACGGGTGTAAGCCATGTTGCACGTGCGGAACACTCGGGTTAAACTTGACGAGCCTAGCATGTACAGACATGGCCTCGGAACACAAGAGACCGAAAGGTCGAACATGAGTCATATAGTAGATATGATCAACATGAAGATGTTCACCATTGAAACCACCTCAACTCACGTGATGATCGGACTTGAGTTGGTGGATTTGGATCATGTTACACTTGAATGACCGGAGGGATGTCAATTTGAGTGGGAGTTTTTAAAGTAATATGATTAACTAAACTCATTATCTAGAACAATAGTCTAAGTTGTCTTTGCTATATTTATGTTGTAGATCATGGCTCGCGCAGTAGCACCCCTGAATTTTAATGCGTTCCTAGAGAAAGCTAAGTTGAAAGATGATGGAAGTAACTTTGTGGACTGGGCCCGTAATCTAAGGATTATCCTTACGGCTTCCCAGAAGGCTTATGTCCTTGATGCACCGCTTGGTGATCCACCTGCTCCAGTTGAGTCTCTAGACGTTGTGAACGCCTGGCAGGCTCGTTCTGATGATTACTCAATAGTTCAATGTGCAATGTTGTATGGCTTAGAACCGGGACTTCAAAGACGTTTTGAACGTCATGGAGCATATGAGATGTTCCAGGAATTGAAGTTTATCTTTCAGAAGAATGCCCGGATCGAGAGATATGAGATCTCCGATAAGTTCTATGCTTGCAAGATGGAGGAGAACGGGTCTATCAGTGATCACGTGCTCAGAATGTCTGGGTACTCCACCCGTCTGGCTGAGTTAGGGATGCCCCTTCCGCCAGAGGCTATCACTGACAGAGTTCTTCAATCATTGCCACCTAGCTACAAGAGCTTCGTGTTGAACTATAACATGCACGGGATGAACAAGTCAGTTGCCGAGCTGTTTGCGATGCTGAAAGCCGCTGAGTCTGAAATTCAGAAGGAGCATCAAGTGTTGATGGTCAATAAAACCACTAGTTTCAAGAAAAATGGCAAGGGTAAGAAGGGTAACTCCAAGCAGAGTGGCAAAGCAGTTGCTCCTCTCGTGAAGAAACCCAAGGCTGGACCCAAACCAGAAACTGTGTGTTTTCATTGCAAGGGAACTGGACACTGGAAGCGGAATTGCCCCAAGTATTTGGCTGACAAGAAGGCGGCCAACAACAAACAAGGTATATATGATATACATGTTATTGATGTGTACCTTACCAACTCTCGTTGTAGTGCCTGGGTATTTGATACCGGTGCGGTTGCTCATATTTGCAACTCAAAACAGGAACTGCGGAATAGACGGAGGCTGGCAAAGGACGAAGTGACGATGCGCGTGGGAAATGGTTCCAAGGTTGATGTGATCGCCGTCGGCACGCTCGCTCTTCGATTACCGTCGGGATTAGTGATGAACCTAAATAAGTGTTATTTGGTGCCTGCGTTAAGCATGAACATTATATCTGGATCTTGTTTATTGCGAGACGGTTACTCATTTAAATCAGAGAATAATGGTTGTTCTATTTATATGAGTAATATCTTTTATGGTCATGCACCCAATGTGAGGGGTTTATTCTTATTGAATCTCGACAGTAATGATACACATGTTCATAACATTGATGCCAAAAGATGTAGAATTGATAATGATAATACCACTTTCTTGTGGCACTGCCGTTTAGGTCATATTGGCGTAAAACGCATGAAGAAGCTCCATGCTGATGGACTTTTGGAGTCACTTGATTTTGAATCACTTGACACATGTGAGCCATGCCTCATGGGCAAGATGACTAAAACGCCGTTCTCTGGAACAATGGAACGGGCAAGTGACTTATTGGAAATCATACATACTGATGTGTGCGGTCCGATGAGTATTGAGGCGCGCGGTGGTTATCGTTACTTTCTCACCTTCACTGATGACTTAGGTAGATATGGGTATATTTACTTAATGAAACACAAGTCTGAAACATTTGAAAAGTTCAAACAATTTCAGAGTGAAGTTGAGAATCATCGTAACAAGAAGATTAAATTCCTACGATCTGATCGAGGAGGAGAATATCTGAGTTATGAGTTTGGCAGTCACTTAAGACAGTGTGGAATTGTTTCACAATTGACACCGCCTGGAACACCACAGCGTAATGGTGTGTCCGAACGTCGTAATCGAACCTTATTGGATATGGTGCGATCTATGATGTCTCTTGCCGATTTGCCACTATCGTTTTGGGGTTATGCATTAGAGACAGCTGCATTCACTTTAAATAGGGCACCATCGAAATCCGTTGAGACGACGCCATATGAACTTTGGTTTGGCAAGAAGCCAAAACTGTCGTTTCTTAAAGTTTGGGGATGTGATGCTTATGTCAAAAAGCTTCAGCCTGAAAAGCTGGAACCCAAAGCGGAGAAATGCGTCTTCATAGGATACCCAAAAGAGACAATTGGGTATACCTTCTACCTCAGATCCGAGGGCAAAGTGTTTGTCGCTAAAAACGGAACATTTCTTGAGAAAGAGTTTCTCTCGAAAGAATTGAGTGGGAGGAAGATAGAACTTGATGAGGTTGTTGAACCTTTACTTCAACCTGAGAGTAACGCAGCGCAGAAAGTTGTTTCTGTGGAGCCTACATTAGCTGAAGAGGAAGTTAATGATGATGATCATGAAGCTTTGGATCAAGTTGCTATCGAACCTCGTAGGTCGACAAGGACGCGTACTGCTCCTGAGTGGTACGGCAACCCTGTCTTAGAGGTCATGTTGTTAAACAACGATGAACCTACGAGCTATGGAGAAGCGATGATGGACCCGGATTCCGAGAAGTGGTTAGAGGCCATGAAATCCGAGATGGGATCCATGTATGAAAACAAAGTATGGACTTTGGAAGTATTACCTGAAGGGCGTAAGGCCATTCAGAACAAATGGATCTTTAAGAGGAAGACGGACGCGGACGGTAATGTCACCGTCTATAAAGCTCGACTTGTGGCAAAGGGTTTTTTCACAAGTTCAAGGAGTTGACTACGATGAGACCTTCTCACCCGTAGCAATGCTTAAGTCCGTCAGAATCATGTTAGCAATAGCTGCCTTTTTCGATTATGAAATTTGGCAGATGGATGTCAAAACAGCGTTCCTTAACGGTTACCTTAAGGAAGAGTTGTATATGATCCAACCAGAAGGTTTTGTCGATCCAGAGAATGCTGACAAAGTTTGCAAACTCCAGCGATCCATTTATGGACTGGTGCAAGCATCTCGGAGTTGGAATCTTCGCTTTGATGAAGTGATCAAAGCGTTCGAGTTTATACAAGTTTACGGAGAAGCTTGTATTTACAAGAAAGTGAGTGGGAGCTCTATAGCGTTTCTAATATTATATGTGGATGACATATTGCTGATTGGAAACAATATAGAAATGTTGGAAAGCGTGAAGGAATATTTGAACAAGAGTTTTTCAATGAAGGACCTAGGAGAAGCTGCTTTCATATTAGGCATCAAGATCTATAGAGATAGATCAAGACGTTTAATAGGACTTTCACAAAGCACATACCTTGATAAGATTTTGAAGAAGTTCAAAATGGATCAGTCCAAGAAGGGGTTCTTGCCTGTTTTGCAAGGTGTGAAGTTGAGTAAGACTCAATGCCCAGTGACTGCAGAAGATAGAGAAAAGATGAGTGTCATCCCCTATGCTTCAGCCATAGGCTCTATCATGTATGCAATGCTGTGCACAAGACCCGATGTCAGCCTTGCCATAAGTATGGTCGGAAGGTTTCAAGGTGATCCAGGAATGGAACACTGGACGGCGGTCAAGAATATCCTGAAGTACCTGAAAAGGACTAAGGACATGTTTCTCGTTTATGGAGGTGATCAAGAGCTCGTCATAAAGGGTTACGTCGATGCAAGCTTTGACACTGATCCGGATAACTCTAAGTCGCAAACCGGATACGTATTTATTCTTAATGGGGGTGCGGTTAGCTGGTGCAGTTCCAAGCAAAGCGTGGTAGCAGATTCTACATGCGAAGCGGAGTACATCGCTGCCTCGGAGGCGGCGAAGGAAGGTGTCTGGATGAAGGAGTTCATGACAGATCTTGGAGTAGTGCCTAGTACGCTTAACCCAATGACTCTGTTTTGTGATAACACTGGTGCCATTGCTCTAGCCAAGGAACCAAGATTTCACAAGAGGACCAGACACAAAAAACGACGTTTCAATTCCATCCGCGATTACATCAAGGAGGACGACATAAATATTTGCAAAGTACACACGGATCTAAATATTGCAGATCCGATGACTAAACCTCTTCCAAGGGCTAAACATGAACAACACCAGAACTGCATGGGTGTTCGATTCATTACAATGTAAATCACATAGTGATGTGAACTAGATTATTGACTCTAGTGCAAGTGGGAGACTGTTGGAAATATGCCCTAGAGGCAATAATAAATTGGTTATTATTATATTTCCTTGTTCATGATAATCGTTTA
Organism: Elymus sibiricus; assembly: GCA_039707655.1. Classification (NCBI taxonomy): domain Eukaryota; kingdom Viridiplantae; phylum Streptophyta; class Magnoliopsida; order Poales; family Poaceae; genus Elymus; species Elymus sibiricus. The sequence goes on along the minus strand of CM077665.1, from coordinate 208,203,419 downwards.
TTATCCATGCTATAATTGTATTGATTGGAAACTCAAATACATGTGTGGGTACATAGACAACACTGTGTCCCTAGTAAGCCTCTAGTTGACTAGCTCGTTGATCAAAGATGGTTAAGGTTTCCTAGCCATTGGCATGAGATGTCATTTGATAACGGGATCACATCATTAGGAGAATGATGTGATGGACAAGACCCAAACTGTAAACGTAGCATTTGATCGTGTCAGTTTATTGCTATTGTTTTCTGCATGTCAAGTATCTGTTCCTTTGACCATGAGATCATGCAACTCACTGACACCGGAGGAATACCTTGTGTGTATCAAACGTCGCAACGTAACTGGGTGACTATAAAGGTGCTCTACAGGTATCTCAGAGGGTGTCTGTTGGGTTGGCATGGATCAAGACTGGGATTTGTTACTCCGTATGACGGAGAGGTATCTCAGGGCCCACTCGGTAATACAACATCACATTGAGCCTTGCAAGCAAAGTGACTAAAGAGTTAGCCACAGGATCTTGTATTACGGAACGAGTAAAGAGACTTGCCGGTAACGAGATTGAACTAGGTATAGTGATACCGACGATCGAATCTCGGGCAAGTAACATACCGAAGAACAAAGGGAACAGCATACGGGATTAACTGAATCCTTGACATAGAGGTTCGACCGATAAAAGATCTTCGTAGAATATGTAGGAGCCAATATGGGCATCCAGGTCCCGCTATTGGTTATTGGCCGTAGAGGTGTCTCGGTCATGTCTACATAGTTCTCGAACCCGCAGGGTCTACACACTTAACGTTTGGTGACGATTAGTATAATTGAGTTATTATGTTGGTGACCGAAAGTTGTTCGGAGTCCCGGATAAGATCCCGGACATGACGAGGATCTCCGGAATAGTCCGGAGGTAAAGATTGATATATGTGATAATAGTGTTTTGATCTCCGGAAGAGTTCCGAAGTTCACCGGAAGAGGTTCCGGATGTTTACCGAAGTGTTCGGGTGCAGCAACACTTTATATTGGCCAAGGGATAAAAGCCCACGAGGTATTGGAAAGCGCAAAAGTAGTTTTGCTGCCGCGTAAGCGGTACTACCGCTTGTGTGAAGCGTTACTACCGCCCGAGCGGTACTACCGCTTGTGTGAAGCGGTACTACCGCCCAAGCGGTACTACCGCTTGTGTGAAGCGGTACTACCGCTTGTGTGCGGCTGTGCACGGTTCGGCAGGGATCCGAGTTGGACTCTTTCCCTGCGGGCCAAACCGACCTTGTGCGGGCAAAACCGACCTGGAGGAGGCTTTTACTCCAAGTTTAGACCCCAAGGCTCAACATATAAATAGAGGGGCAGGGCTAGCACACGGGACACATCAAGATTTCCCCAAGCCGTGTGCGGCAACCCTAACCCTCTAGTTCCTCCGTCATAATCTCCGTAGCGCTTGGCGAAGCCCTGCAGAGATTGTTCCTCACCACCATCACCACGCCGTCATGCTGCTGGAACTCAACCACTACTTCACCATCGCTCGCTGGATCGAGGAGGTGAAGGCGTCATCAAGCCGTACGTGTGTTGAACGCGGAGGTGCCGTCCGTTCGGCACTAGATCGGAAGGATCGTGATTGGATCGCGGGACGCTCGGCGATTTGGATCGCGAAGACGTTCGACTACATCAACCGCGTTTATTAACGCTTCCGCTTAGCGATCTACAAGGGTATGTAGATTCACTCTCCCTCTCGTAGATGCTCATCACCATGGATAGATCTTGCGTGTGCGTAGGAAAATTTTTGTTTCCCATGCAACGTTCCCCAACAACGACAACGTTCGAGGGACTTAATACGCCTTAAGTATTGTAAAGACCACGTTACCTGTAACTGCCGGCATTCTGGATACCAGGGTACCCAGACTTGCCTGCCTGCGGCCCCGGGCGTGGCCCACCTCAACGACCAAGAGCGGCCCGGCGCAGCCTCACTCGACACAGGGCCCTCGCGAGACCCCAAGCTCGCGAGGGAAGCAGCGCCAAGACCCGCGGGGAGGAAGGCCTCCCCAGGCCCGCTCCTGAGCGGAGGAGACTCCTCTGCAACACGCTACCTCAGGAGGCCAAGGGTGACACCAGCCAGGCCAGGCGGGCGCCAGTACGCCAGAGGGGACAATTTCCCCTTTGGTGCAAAGGAGACAGGGGCGCACGCGAGTTCCCAAAGCGCCCCCAAAGGTTTCCTATTCGGTGCAACAAGACCAAGACCCCAAGCCCCGCAGGACGGACGTCATCACCGAGCCCACCACTGCATCACCATCGACTACTTTGCAGACGAAGACCACCTTTCGTCAGGATAGGGTGTACCTCTCGTCCCCCTTCAAATTTGGCCGTTGTGGGATCCCCTCCCGCCATTGTGATGAGGGAAGAGGACCCGGGCCACTATAAATAGAGGCGAGGTAGCTCAGTAGAGGACACAGAACAACCACCCCGCAAACACACCGGCAAGGCAACACACCTCTGTACTAGTTAATCCACAAACCTCCTCGTGAGGCAATCCACAAAAGGCAGGAGTAGGGTTTTACGCTTCGCAGCGGCCCGAACCTGGGTAAACTCTTGTGTGCCATCCTCTTCCTCGCCATCGAGCGGGGGTATTGAGTTGCGAGGTCGCAGCGGCCCGTTGGGGAATCTTCGCACACGCCCCTGGGTTCGAATTCCTGAGGGTTTTGCGGAGCCCGAAATCCGACATTTGGCGTGCCAGGTAGGGGGCGTGTCAGAGTCTTCGGCAAGCTTCGCTTCTTCTCTGTCCCGTCACGCAGATGGCCAACGCCCGACAGGCTACTTCCGGCCTCGGAGGGTCCGCCTCCGCCAACAACGCCGCTGCCACCCAAGACCCACACCACGGCAGCACGGTGCTGGGCTGTCATTACCAGGCCACCAGCGTCGTGTCCACCACCGACTCCGCTCGCACCGGCCAGGCACACGACGGATGGGTGGCGCCTACGGGACCGGCGTCACGTCCCACATACGTGGGAGACCTCAACGCGCATGACTCGCTCCTGATGGCGAGTGAGATGCTTCGCCACCGCCCTACGCACGGGGGCTTCGATGCCTGGGCCGACCACATCGCCGAGCTAGTCGCCGTCGCGAGGAGGGCCTGGGGCCCCCACCTTCCCTCGCAACCACCGGCGCAGGGCGCCGGGGGCTCTCTCGCCGTACCCGTCGTCCCGCCTACGGACAGCGCGCCCGCCTCGCTCCCCGGGCCCAAGCAGGGCCCGCCGCACGCTGTGCTTCTCCTTCTCCGGATCCCGGCGACCAGCTTCGGAGCGCCGCCCGGTCCCACCGGTAGTGCCTACGAAGGGGGTGCTGGGGCATCCCGTGCGCACCCCGACGCGCGCAGACATGCCCAAATGTATCATCGACAGCCTGGCTCGCCCGACGGGAGTGCGCCAACCGGCACAGGGAGCGGGCGGCTCAGGCCTCCGGCCAGGCAGGTAACCGTAATGAAGGTGCGATGGAAAATTAGGAAGGAGGCGCATGGCAAGACATGCGCGGCCCACCCCACGGCGGCGGCAAGGCCAGGCAACTTCGGGCGGAAGCCCACCGCAGGAGGGTTTGTGGACCGCGCGCCCAGGATGGTGTCATCCCGCCGCCCGGGGAGCCTGCCATCGGTGTGCGCGGAGACAACTCAGGAGGGGGCCAAAGCCTCTATACAGAGCCCTATGTTCCGAGCTACGTCGTACCTGCGGAGGGCGCGGAGGATCAGGCACCCTCTACGGATGGTGGCACCCTCCCAGGATAAGGAGGTGCGCCGGGCGCACTCCCCTAGCCGGGCATGGGGCTTTCACGGAGGGGGCACCAGGCCGGGTTCATGCGAGCGAGGAAAAGGGGGAGCGTCCCGGGAAGCGCGGGGGCGCGACGCAGCCGCCGCCCCCACGAACAAGAAGCGCACAGCGGAACCTAGGGCCTCAGGGACGACCGTCTGGGGAATCGGTAGGGTACAAGCAACGCGGGCCACCCGCGGCAACGGGGGCGCCGGAGCGGCCCTCGGGAGGCGGGGCCTCACAAGGCCCGCAAGCCGGGGTCCGGCCGGCGCCGCGACACTTCACGGGGTGGCTTCACCGACACAACACCTCTGCAACTGTGCTGGGTGCATTGCGCTCATGTTTGGGCCGCGGGAGCGCAATCCCGCGGCTACGTGGGGAGCAATGCTGTAAGTGCATCTAGTGCCCCTTAGTGATTTTGGTGTATTGAAGACTTATAGGTTAAGGAACTAATGTGTTTGTGAGTATACACAGGTTCCATAAGTCGTTGAGGAGTTTGATATATTCGGAGATTATCGACCCCTAAAAATGAATGTCTTCAACTGAAGACTTTGGTGAAGACTTTGCTGAAGACTTTGGTATTCCCTGAAGACTTTGAAAAAGAAGAAGTTGGTGTGACCTTGAAGATATGAATGAGGACTATGAAGCGTGAAGACTTTTGTTTTCGTAGTTTTATTTCCTTTCTTTGAGTCATAGGAAACACCGTACTGTTAAAGGGGGCCGAGGTAATACTAAGGAAAATTTCCAACTGATGCTCAACTCAAAAGCCTCAACCTATCCAATCCTTCGAGTGAAGCCTTTGGAAATCTCTTGCAGTTCAGTCAAGTTCTTCAGTGACAGAGACGATGATCTTCTGGTCTCTGAGGAAATTGGTCTGACTAAGGAGTTAGGATTTCGCCAGTGCGAATTGCCTACAAGTGAGGGACATGATAAGCCTGAGGACTTTCATAGTTCGAAATTCCGACCGTTGCTGTGCTAAGTGACAGCTGTCCCCAATCATCCTATCCAAATAACGGTCATATCATTGGGGACATTTATGTCTTATCATGTCGGGTTGCACCCTGGCTATAAATAGCCACCCCCCACAACCACTAGTCGGTTGGCTGCTCCGAGAGAGAACTGACACTTGTCATTTGAGAGCATCCCATTCCTCGAGGACTTTGAGAGAAAACCATCAGTGAGGAAAAACCCCAAAACCAAACCACCAACCCAAAGTGATTGAGCATCACTGAAGAAATTGTTCCTGTGTGGAACCGACGCTTGTTACCTTTGAAGACTGTGTATCTTCCAGACGGTTAGGCGGCATGGTCTAGTGCATCCTGCAGTCAATTGGGGATCACGAAGTGACCTTGGTCTAGAGCATCCAGCAGTCAATTGTGGATCGTCGGGTGACCAGTTTGTGAGTGTTTTGGAAGTCTACCCTGAAGACTTACCACGAGTGTTGGGCGAGGACTGTGTGACCTTAGCTCAAGGAGAATACGGTAAGGACTGTGTGTCCTGGGACTGTGTGTCCTCTGGTTTAAATACCAGGCCGCTCCAAACCAGACGTACGACTGTCACAGTAGTTGGAACTGGGTCATCAAACCATTGTCTTCAGCGAGCTACCTGGTTCCATTTCCTCAACCCTTTCATTTCCTCGTATACTTGTTGATGAAATTGATCGTTACTGTTTGAAGAATTTGACTGAAGACTTTCTCAATTTCCTCACCTCAAATTCTTCAAGCTACCTTGTTCCTCACCTGCTTATCCTGTATCACGCTACCTGTAATCTGTGCATGCTTTATTTCATCATGATGACTATGCGATCGCTATGCTTCGTATGCACTTGAGTACTTATTCCGCTGCTAGTTATTCATCACATTTCAAATTCCTCAAGTTGAAATTCCTCAGTGATGAATTTGTAAAAATCGCCTATTCACCCCCCTCTAGTCGATATAACGCACTTTCAATTGGTATCAGAGCAAGGTACTCCCTTGTTCTGTGTGATTTTGGTTTAACCGCCTGGAGTTCTAGTTATGTCGACTGCAGGTATGATCAAGGTTTCCGCAGGATGTCCTACCTTCGATGGGTCGGACTACCCCTACTGGAAGAACAAGATGCGCATGCATCTTGAGGCTATTGACAACGAACTCTGGTACGTTGTGGAAAATGGTGTTCCCTCCGTCACTCCCACGATCAACGCTGCTGATGTGAAGAGATTCAAGCAACTTGATTCACAAGCGAAGAATATCATCTATGGCCATCTGAGCAAAGGTCAGTATGGCAGAGTGAGTGCTTTGGATTCTGCTAAGCTTATCTGGGATAGGCTGTCCAAAGTCAACGAAGGTGTTTCCACTCAACGTGACTCCCGTGTTGATGTCCTTCGCAATCTCTTCAACCGCTTCAAAAGACTCGACAATGAAAATGTTCAACAAACTTTTGATCGTCTCACTGATATCTCCAACGAGCTTCAAGCTCTGGGTGCCACTGACATCACCGACCACGAGGTGGTGAAGAATCTGCTAAGATCTCTTGATTCCTCATTCGATACTCTGGCTTTGATGATTCAAGAACGTGGAGACTACAAGTCACTTGATCCGGCTGATATACTTGAGAGACTCAATACTCATGAATTCCAACAAGCTGAGAAGAGAGACCTGTACGGACCAAGCTATGGAAGATCTCATGCTCTGAAGGAAAAAGCAATTTCCTCATCCGAAGACGAAGATTCTGATAGTAGCCTTGGTGATCCTGAAGAACTGAGTCAGGAGCTAGCAATGCTCGTGAGGAAATTCCAGAAGTTCTCAAGGAGAGGCCGATTTGGAAAGTCATCAAAAAGTGGTTTGAGGAAATCAGATTCCTCAAGCGACTACAAGAAGAGAACTTGTCACAAATGCAAGAAGTCTGGTCACTTTATCTCTGACTGTCCTCTATGGGAAAAAGAATAAAAGAAGAAGAAATACAAGGACTACAGTTCTGATGACTCGAAGAAAAAGAAGAAATCTTCAAAGTCCTCAACTTCAAAGTCCTCATCTTCAAAATCCTCATCGCACAAGAAGAATGGTTCCAGAAAGGCTCGGGCTTTCATTGGCAAGGAAATGGATTCTGAAGAAGAATCTGAAGAATATGAAGAAGAGGAAGAATCTGAGGTGGAGTCAGAATCAGGTGTTGCTAGCCTTGCTCTCGCTACTGCTTTCGTCAGCAAGTCCATCTTCAATGATGAAGAAAATGACTACTCCAACGACTCTGACGTCAGCAATGATGATTACGCTCCCACCTATTGCTTCATGGCAAAAGGTTCCAAGGTACACAAGCATCACTCTTCTTCTGAATCAAGTGAAGGTGAATCTGATGAATATGTGAAACCTAGCTATGCCAAACTTGCTAATATTGCCACTAAGCAACAAAGTGCACTTGAAAAGCTTCAGAAACTGCTAGACAAAAGCGATGATCTGTTGAATGAGGAAGTGGATCGGACTCAAACTCTGTCTGATGATCTCAAAAGTCTTCAGACAAAGTATGATAACCTTCAGAGTCATCATAATGCTCTCTTAGTTGACCATGAGAAGATTTCTTATGAATTTCTTCAAAGAAAGCAAGATCTTGAGAAACTAAGAGTGTCTCATGACGATCTCCAAAGGGAAAACGATTCCTTACTGGATCAACAGATCAGTACCGCTCAGGAAGAATTTGTTCCACCATGTATGAAATGCATCGAACGTGAAACTGCTAATTCTTCACCTGAATGTTCAAATGCTTCTATTGCTACAAATTCTTCAACTATCCCCGTGGTCACAAATTCCTCATCTGAGGATACCACAAGTATCACTGACGAAAATGCAGGGTTGAAGGAATTGTATGTGACAGGCATGTACAAAAGTCTCAAAGGGCATCAAACCCTTTGCGATGTGCTCAAAAAGCAGATTCTGAACAGGAACCCTAGGAAAGAGGGTATTGCATTTGAGAGGAAACTCAATGCTGATGGATCCTACTGGACACCTAAGCAGTACCCCAAAACCTCATGGGTTGCTGCAAAAGGACCTCCTGTGGATCCATCCACTTTATCTGGCTTTACTTGTGAAACTTCATATTCCTCTGATGAGTCACTTGACTCCAACTACAAATTCTTCAAAAATCAGAAAGGTGAAGTATTTGCCAGATTTGTTGGAACTAACTGCAGGAACGGTTCACCTATGTTGAAAATCTGGGTTCCTAAGAGCTGCTTGGAAAATCTTCAAGTGAATGTCCTCACGACACCACCCATGAAGAAAAGGAACCCCAGATCAAATTCCTCATATGGACCAAAGTCTTCACTTGGACCAAATTCCTCAAATGGTCAAAAGTATCATTCTCGTGCTAATGCATCTGTTTCGCAGGAAAAATCTAAGATTTCTAAATATGTGCATTATTCTTCAAATCATTATGTTCATAAGTCCTCGAAGAATTTCTCTGCTTATTCATATGAGTACTCTAACCCTAGTCCTGTGAAACAAAGTGCACTAGCTTCAATGCCTCCCTTCTCATATGGAGCTCGCAGAATGATGAACTCTTTGCCACCCCTCCAGATGTGGGTGGTGAAGAAATTGAACTAACTTCTTATGCAGGGTCAGGTCTCCAGACGAACTTGAACGTCTGATGAATTTGCTGGAGACCTGAGGAAATGCTTGAAAGGACGCAAGCTAATCATGCAGAAATGAATTCCTCATTTCTCATGTCCTCACACTTCTTTACTTACTATGTTGTGTGATGAAATTCTGCCTGATGAATTTGATGTCATATTCTTCACTCTGAAGCATATGAGTTCGTAAGTTGTACTAATTCATCTGCAGGATGAAACTCCAAAAGCTACTGAGTGGGTCCTCGATAGTGGATGCACCAACCACATGACTGGTGACAAGAGTCTATTAATGAATATGCCACTTGCCCCATCTCATCTGAAGCATATCACCTACGCTGACAAAGGAAAAAGCAAGGTATTGGGTCTAGGTAAGGTTGCAATCTCCAAGGACCGACACATGGACAAGGTGATGCTTGTCGAATCCCTCGGGTTCAACCTCATGTCTGTCTCAATGCTTTGTGATCTTGATATGGTTGTCATCTTTGGAAAATATCGTTGTGTTGTCATCATGGAATCTGACCATTCCAAAGTCTTCGAAGGCTTTAGGAGAGGAGACTTGTATATTGTTGATTTCTCTACAGGTCCTCAGCCTGCCACGTGCCTACTTGCAAAGTCCTCAGAAGGCTGGCTATGGCATCGACGACTTGGACATGCTGGTATGAGGAACTTGCACACGCTCGTGAAGAAAAAGCACGTCATTGGCATCGAAGGTGTCAAATTCCTCAAGGATCACCTCTGTGGTGCTTGTGAGTCTGGGAAGATGACCAGATCCAAGCATCCCTCGAAGACAATCATGACCACGACTCGACCTTTTGAATTGCTTCACATGGACCTCTTTGGCCCCACTCATTATTCCACACTAACAAATGCTTCAAGTTTGTATGGCTTTGTCATTGTTGATGATTACTCTCGTTACACTTGGGTGCATAGTATTCTGTACAAGTCCGAAGTGTAGGATGTCTTCAGACGATTTGCTTCAAGGGCCTCAACAAACTTTGGCGTCAAGATCAAGCATATCAGGAGTGATAATGGGACTGAGTTCAAGAACACCAATCTTGATGAATATCTTGATGAACTTGGTATTACTCATGAGCTATCTGCCCCATATACTCCTCAGCAGAACGGCGTCGTGGAGCGCAAGAACAGGACTCTTGTTGAGATGGCTCGCTCCATGCTTGATGAATACAAGACTCCTCGTCGCTTCTGGCCTGAGGCAATTGATACAGCATGCCACATCATCAACAGGGTATATCTTCACAAATTCTTCAAGAAGACATCATATGAACTCATGACTGGCAAGAAACCCAATGTAAGTTATCTCAAAGTCTTCGGTGCAAAATGCTGGATAAGAGATCCTCACCACAGTTCTAAATTTGCACCGAAAGCACATGAAGGTTTTATGCTTGGTTACGGAAAGGACTCGCACACCTACAGAGTCTTCAACACCTACCATCACAAGGTTGTTGAAACTGTAGATGTGCGGTTCGATGAAACTAACCGCTCGCAAAGAGAGCACCTGCCTTCTGTGCTAGATGAAAAGTCTCCTAAGGAATCCATTAAGTTGAAAGCTACTGAGGATGTCGTACCCACTAAAGAAAATCCTCAACCTACTGAGGAAGTCATTCCAACCAATGAAGACATTCATGCTGATACACCTGAAGAAAATGGTGCTGAAGAAAATCCTCAGCCACGTCAACCTGCTCATCCGAGAATTGCAAATGAAGTGCAGATTGACAAAATCATCGACAACATCAATGCACCAGGTCCTCTCACTCGCTCAAGAGCTTCACATTTGACTAACTTTTGTGGGCATTTTGCTTTGGTCTCTATCATAGAGCCCACCAAAGTTGATGAAGCTTTCAAGGAGCTTGAGTGGATTCAAGCTATGCAAGAGGAATTGCATCAATTCAAGCTCAACAACGTGTGGGAACTTGTCAAGCGGCCAGATCCTCGCAAGCATAACATCATAGGTACCAAGTGGATCTACCGCAACAAGCAAGATGAAAATGGCCTTGTGGTTTTGAAGACCCTAAGCATCCTGACAAAGTCTTCAGACTCAACAAGGCCCTCTATGGCCTCAAGCAGGCCCCACGGGCGTGGTATGACACTCTGAAGGAATTCCTCATGAAGAAAGGCTTCAAACCCGATTCACTCGACCCAACTCTTTTCACTAAATCCTATGACAATGAACTATTCATATGCCAAATATATGTAGACGATATTATCTTTGGCTGTACTGACAAACATTACAGTGATGAATTTGCCTATATGATGAGTGAAGAATATCAAATGTCTATGATGGGAGAGTTGAAATTCTTCTTAGGTCTTCAAATTCGTCAGCAAGACAATGGCATCTTCATCTCCCAAGAGAAATACCTCAAGGATGTTCTGAGGAAATTCAACATGCAAGACTGCAAAGGCGTCACAACTCCAATGCCTTCAAAAGGCCACCTCTGCACTGACGAAAATGGTAAAGATTTCGATCAGAAGGTATACCGCTCCATGATTGGCTCTTTATTGTATCTATGTGCATCTAGGCCTGATATTATGCTGAGTGCCTGCATGTGTGCCCGATTCCAAGCAACACCGAAGGAATCACACCATAAGGCTGTGAAACATATTCTTCGATACTTAGCTCACACACCAACGCTTGGATTATGGTATCCCAAGGGCTCAAATCTTCACCTCGTCGGATACTCAGATGCTGACTATGCTGGAGATCGTGTGGATCGCAAGTCAACCTCAGGCACATGTCATTTCCTCGGACGATCCTTAGTCTGTTGGTCCTCGAAGAAGCAGAACTGCGTGTCACTTTCTACTGCTGAAGCTGAGTACATTGCTGCTGGTTCATGCTGCGCTCAGTTGCTGTGGATGAAGCAAACCCTCAAGGACTATGGCATCAAGGTGAAGAATGTGCCTCTCTACTGCGACAATGAGAGCGCTATCAAGATTGCTTACAACCCAGTTCAGCACTCCAAGACCAAGCACATCCAGATTCGTCATCATTTTCTTCGAGATCATGTACTCAAGGGCGACATCTCCATCGACCACATCCCGACTGAAGAACAACTGGCTGATATCTTCACTAAGCCCTTGGATGAAAAGAGATTTTGCAAGTTGCGGTGTGAGCTAAATATCTTAGAATCTTCGAATGTTCTTTGAAAAGACACACATCCTAACACTCATGCAAAATTGATGACTTTGATGTGCAACACACGAAGTAACGTTTTTCTTCAATCAATGAAGAATAACTCTCTAAGTGTGAAGAAATTAACGAAGAATTTGATTCTCAGAACCCTACGACAATTGTATGCGGTGTCTGAAATCATCATTCTTATACGGTGGGTCACGCCACCAACAATAGTTGAAATTCTTCAGAGTTGAGTATTTCATCATTTTGCAAAGTCTTCAAATTTTCAAATTCCTCAAGTTTGCAAATTCCTCAACTTTTCAAATTCTTCAAACAGTGAAACTGATGTTCTTCATTGACTTATTGCTAATTCTTCAAGTTGATTTTCATCTAAGTGAATGTGATCGGACCCGTTCCCCCTCTATGCTAAACTCAACCCAGTCTGTTCACAAATTCTTCATATGCGTTCTACTTTGAAACTCGTTCAAAGTCTTCACTGTATCCTTGATAGCTGAAGAATTTGCGAACGGAAACTTTAAAATTTTCACTATCAAATTTTTCGGCGCTTCCCGCTCAAACAGTTCCAATTCCCACGACTGGATAAGCCACGATCCCCCACTATCTCCACTACTCAGAACGTGGGTGACACATGTCGCATGGAGAGCAAGGGTCAGGGGCAATCTGGTCCAAAATCTTCGGGCCGATTCGTTTTTACTGCCACTATATATACCCCCTTCCCTTCACTGTGCTCGAGTTACTCCTCACTCCCATCTCTCCCGAGCTCAAACCTAGCGACGCCGCTAAAATCATCGCCGCCGGAGAGGAAGAGCTTCACTGCCTCGACCTCGCCGTTGCCGTACTCGCATCGGCGGCGGAAGTCTTCACCCCGCCGCCGCTGTAGCTGTCTCCCTCTGCCAAGCTAGGGCGTGGGAGATCTGGACTGACGAACTTCCCCGATTTCATCTCTCTGTTCATCGTGTTCTTCATCAGGGTAAATAAAATCTAATTTTACTGCCCTTGTTTGATCTTCATGTCTTCCACAAAATCCTCAAAAGTGTTTATTCTTCAAGATTCATCTTCTTAAGCACCTTACATGTTTCAATCCCTTGATGTTTTTCCTAAGTTATGATTTTCTTCAAGATTCCTCAATTGTGTGGATCAACATATTCGCACAACTCTAGAACCTAAGACAAAGAACACTTGGTGAAATTCCTCAAGACATCTATGGTCAAAATCCTCAACTTGATGTATTTTGAAAAATTTCTGAGAACACATATGACCTCTTCAAATTCCTCGCACCTATATTCTGTTCACAGGTACAAAATGTCTGCTGATGAATCACTAGGTTCTTATCAACTTAACTCATTTGAAGCGTTTCTTGAGGAAAAACTGTATACATCTTCAGAATCATCAAGAGTTCAAAGTCATCAAGTGAAGAAAATGACAGATGGTAAAAGACCTCAGAAGGGTGGAAAGAAGGCTGAACAGAACACTGCTTTTGAGATACCTGAGGCTCTGTATGCCGGTTACTGTACTCCTGATGAGGCCATTCATGGGAAAGAGACAAAAGAGCAGAGGAAAATCAGGATTCAGAGAATTGAACGGAGGTGGGTGAAGGAGTGGAGAGACTATCACTATGTCACTCCCAAGTACATGAAGAAATTCGCCCTCAAACCTCCTTGCAAAAGGGCTCCTCCTGCTGATGATCAAGAAGTCGATCCCACTAGCATTGCTCGTGCTGAAGACTTTCCAGCTGAATGGGCAAAGCATCAACAAAAACTTCAGAGAACTGCCAAAGCTGCTGTGAAGAAATTCAATGAAGATTCTGCTGCTGCTGCTGCCTCTACCGGAGCCTCTGATAGTGCTCCAAAGAAATCGATGGTGAAGAAGTCTGCAGTGAAGTAAAAAACCTCAACTTCAAAGTCCTCACTGCAAAATCCTCATGCAAATTCTTCAAAGGCCACTGCAATGCCTTCAGTAGCTGCACAATCATCAGCTGCTGCCGCAAAGTCCTCAACTCCTGTGCATCTTGCAACATGTCAGAGGACAACTGGCTTCTCAATTTCTTCAGGGGTCTCTACAAGTTCCTCAGCCCAAGCACAGTCTTCAACAAGCCTTACTTTGATGAAGATAAAGAGAACTGCTGGACGAGGTCAGAGACCAAGTCCTCACAAAAGACAAGCTGATGTGAATGTACCCTCGGGATCTAAGGATGATGATGAGGCTACTAATGAAGAATTGGAAGAAATCATCAGAAAGAGTCAGCAGAGAGCTGCAATAGCCAAGGGCAGCTCTGTTCCTCTCATGCTGGATCCTAAGATGATCCTCAACTTCATCGACATATGGCATGAGGATCCCAGCACTCCACTTTCCTCACTGAACCTACCTCTTGGTGTGGACCATGTCCTCACACACTTCATTGCTGAGGAAAAATGGAAAAGAGAACAAGCTCTGAGAGCTAAGAGAAGCAGGGCCAGAAAGGAAAAGTTCCTGAAGAACAATGTGATGAATTTGACTCCAAATCAACTCATCACAGTTCAGTCTGAGATTCGCTGCCTTACTGAAGAACAAGCAAAGTATGATGCTGAATGGAAGGGCACCAAAGTAAGATTTGTCAGGGCAGCCCAAGCTGTAGTTAAGGACCACAACTCAAGGGTTGCAGCTCAATTGCAACTGCAAATTCCTCAGGCTGAAGAATCTGCTCAGCCTGCTAAAGAAACTGCATGCACAGCTGAAGAAATTCAGGCTGCTGAAGAACCTGTCAGGGCAACCTCCACTGTTGCGCCTGAAGAAACTGCCAGGCCAGCTGAAACTTTTGCTGCGCCTGATGAAGTTGAGACCACTAGGACGACTGCATCAGTCGTGCCTGAAGAAACTGCTCCCCCTTCACCCTCTGCTGAAACTGCAAAATCCTCAAGGGTGAAGAACAACAACCTTCCTTCTGCTTCAGAAGTGAAGAAAACAAAGGCAGCGGAGAAGAGAGCTGCTAAGAAAAGAAAAGCATCAACTTCAGATTCCTCAGCTGTGAAGAAGTTGAAGACTATGCCAAGTGCTTCAACTGAGCCCATTGATGCAACCCCAATCTCCTCTGTACCTGCCTATGAGAAAATTTCATTTGGTGTTGACTATGACATTCCAAATGATGAAGATGAAGAAGATCATTCTGCTGCTTCCTCAGAGCAGATTGATGAAGAAATTGAGGTGGAAGCAAATGCTTCAACCCCTCTGGTATCATCGCCCCAGCCTCAGTTAACTACTGAAGAGGCCGGCGTTGAAGAAATGGAAGAGGATGTGGACATTGGAAACACAACTCCTCTTATCAATGATGAATATTGGGAAGCTGCACACCCAAATTCACCAATGACCACTACCCTCACTCAAGTTCCTTAGTCTCCAGCCCAGACTGAAGAAATTCATACAGGATCTGATGACTTGGCTGCATCTACTGAAGATATTCCAGCTGCATCAGCTGAAGAAATTTCTGCTCAAAGTGCAACTGAGGAAACTGCTGTTCAAATTCCTCAGTCTGAAGAAGTTCCTCCTATGCCAAAGGAAATTGTGGGCCGCTTCAAGCCAAACCTTCAGCCGAATCCCAAGATGCCCTTCAAAAGCTCAAAGCGCCCCAAATTCATCAAGACCAATTTCTTCAACGAGCACATCTTCTTCAATGGGCCAAATCCTTATGACTCTGCAAGGGCCGGTCACACCAGATTCTGGACACCCACACAGATGAACTATTATGCATCAGTGCTATTTGACAAGGAGAAAGTCTTCGAGCATCGGCAAATTCCTCATGCGGACATGGAAACTATCCCATGCTTCACACCGGTGCTCGCAGTCCTTCACGATGCAGGAATTCTTCCATTCTGTGTGGACATATGTGATTGGAATGAAGAGCTAATTCTTCAATTCTATGCCACCTTGCACATCACAGGTGATGCCTCTGACATCAATTCTTGGGTCTTGGACTGGATGACTGGATCTACTCACTACACTGCTCCAGCCTCTGAATTACTTCGGTCAGTCCCAATACCAATTCCCTCAGAAGGAGCAAGATGCCTGTTTGATGAACCTGCTCTGCCCAATCACATGATGCAAGTGCTGATGAAGCCATTGGCTCCTGGACAACCTCAAAGGACTTCTTTCCTTGTGAAGGATTTGCTCTATGTGCCCAGGACAGTCTATCGCATTCTGACCAAAACCCTCAGTCCTCAGAAGGGCCACAACTCTGAAGAAGAAGAAGTGGAGGGAATCATGAAGAACATGCTATTCAACATCATTCATGGGATTCCCATCAATTACCATGATTTCTTCATGAGGACTTTGGCCAATGCTGCTTCAGCCCCATTTGAATTGAAGCCTTACGCTCCCTGGATCATGAAATTCATCAGATCAAGGTCTTCACTTCCATTCAAGGCTGACTTTCAGAATCACTTTAGCTTTCTGCCTCCAATCGAAGTCCTCAAGAACTCATTTTCTTCAGTTGAGGGTAAAGGCAAAGCTGTCATTGATGAAGGTACTCGTCCATTGGATGGTCAGTTTCGCAAAGCTACATCTTATTCCACCAATGATGACACTGCTACCCAAGATTCTGTCGCAAAAGCCTCAGCGCAAAATCCTCAAGAAACTGCCCCTCGTGTGATGACTGATCGAGAGCTTCTTCTAAGTCTTCATCAGAAGATTGATCACAATCACAAGTGGGTAAAGCGTCAGTTTGGTTCACTTCTTCGAGACATGACTATCACGCACAACTCTGTGAGGAAGAACCACTATTATCTTCATGAAGTCTTCGACCGCACATGGGCCATTCTGTCTCACCTCAAGACTCCTGAAGAACTCAAGGAGATGGAATTTCAGCAGGACTGTGATTGGTCCATCCGTCCAAGGAAGAAATGGAAGAAAGTTCAAGTTCCTCAGCTGGTTACAAGCTCATATTCTTCATCACGCCAGGCGGATGAAGCTGAGGATATTGACGACACTGCTGCGGGCCCTGCATCAACGAATGACCCCGACAACGCTGACGCTCCTCCACCACCTTCAAGATGAAATTCTTCACGGGCGTTAGTCCTCATTTTTATCCCTTTTGGTCTTCGATGACAAAGGGGGAGAAAATTTGAGTTAGTCTTCAAGCGGGTCTCTATATATGGGCTGTTTTTGTTTAAGTTACAACTCTCGCTCTTCTGAAGCTTTTGTTGGTTGAGTTGTAAACTTAAGTCCGATGGTGGTCTGACGTTTTTGAATTGCTTTCTTCATGCTATTTCCTCAAATTATCTTAATGCACGCATGCTGAATTTCCTCAGACCCCATTTTCCATCATGCATTTCAATTTCCTCATGATATATATTAAATGCGTGTATGGATTACAAGATATAGGGGGAGTTCTCCATGAGTTTAACCTGCCATGTGCATTTGCAGTCCAAAGCAAATTCCTCAAATATGCACATCTTCAGGGGGAGTTCTTCTATATCTTGCAATCAAATTCCTCAAACACTGTACTTACACTTCATATGTTTATCCCCGTTGAAAACTTAACCTATTTGCCATCAATCACCAAAAAGGGGGAGATTGTAAGTGCATCTAGTGCCCCTTAGTGATTTTGGTGTATTGAAGACTTATAGGTTAAGGAACTAATGTGTTTGTGAGTAGACACAGGTTCCATAAGTCGTTGAGGAGTTTGATATATTCGGAGATTATCGACCCCTAAAAATGAATGTCTTCAACTGAAGACTTTGGTGAAGACTTTGCTGAAGACTTTGGTATTCCCTGAAGACTTTGAAAAAGAAGAAGTTGGTGTGACCTTGAAGATATGAACGAGGACTATGAAGCGTGAAGACTTTTGTTTTCGTAGTTTCATTTCCTTTCTTTGAGTCATAGGAAACACCGTACTGTTAAAGGGGCCCGAGGTAATACTAAGGAAAATTTCCAACTGATGCTCAACTCAAAACCCTCAACCTATCCAATCCTTCGAGTGAAGCCTTTGGAAATCTCTGGCAGTTCAGTCAAGTTCTTCAGTGACAGAGACGATGATCTTCTGGTCTCTGAGGAAATTGGTCTGACTGAGGAGTTAGGATTTCGCCAGTGCGAATTGCCTACAAGTGAGGAACATGATAAGCCTGAGGACTTTCATAGTTCGAAATTCCGACCGTTGCTGTGCTAAGTGCCAGCTGTCCCCAATCATCCTATCCACATAACGGTCATATCATTGGGGGCATTTATGTCTTATCATGTCGGGTTGCACCCTGGCTATAAATAGCCACCCCCACAACCACTAGTTGGTTGGCTGCTCCGAGAGAGAACTGACACTTGTCATTTGAGAGCATCCCATTCCTCGATAACTTTGAGAGAAAATCATCAGTGAGGAAAAACCCCAAAACCAAAGCACCAACCCAAAGTGATTGAGCATCACTGAAGAAATTGTTCGTGTGTGGAACCGACGCTTGTTACCTTTGAAGACTGTGTATCTTCCAGACGGTTAGGCGTCATGGTCTAGTGCATCCTGCAATCAGTTGGGGATCACGAAGTGACCTTGGTCTAGAGCATCCAGCAGTCAATTGTGGATCGCCGGGTGAATAGTTTGTGAGGGTTTTGGAAGTCTACCCTGAAGACTTACCATGAGTGTTGGGCGAGGACTGTGTGACCTTAGCTCAAGGAGAATACGGTAAGGACTGTGTGTCCTCTGGTTTAAATACCAGGCCGCTCCAAACCAGACGTACGACTATCACAGCAGTTGGAACTGGGTCATCAAACCATTGTCTTCATCGAGCTACCTGGTTCCATTTCCTCAACCCTTTCATTTCCCCGTATACTTGTTGATGAAATTGATCGTTACTATTTGAAGAATTTGACTGAAGACTTTCTCAATTTCCTCACCTCAAATTCTTCAAGCTACCTTGTTCCTCACCTGCTTATCCTGTATCACGCTACCTGTAATCTATGCATGCTTTATTTCATCATGATGACTATGCGATCGCTATGCTTCGTATGCACTTGAGTACTTATTCCGCTGCTAGTTATTCATCACATTTCAAATTCCTCAAGTTGAAATTCCTCAGTGATGAATTTGTAAAAATTGCCTATTCACCCCCCTCTAGTCGATACAACGCACTTTCAAATGCACATAGGTTTGGGCTGTAGAGGCGCGCAACCGTGCAGTAATGCGTGGGATGGCTCTAAACTGAGTTGGGAGCACCTAGGCCGTGCGCCTGGGGGCTTGCCCAGCTATCTTCGGCCGTGACACTCTCACATAATAATGAGTGGGCTGTATACGCCCGGAGCCCCCCGAGGACGCGGAGGGGTTCCATCCCACGCCCAAGTGGAAGCCCCATGCTCCGCGCTGGCGGACAACACTGCCCTCCAATGGCTATGCCCACGCAACGTGGATGCCCTACGCTCCGCGCTGGGGGAAGACGAAGGCGAAGACTAGCCTAGGCGCCGGACGCGGCTGTTGCTTGCTTCTTTTTGTGTTCGTATTGCCACTTTTTTGAAATGAGGTTGAAGATTTCGCAAATCTATTTGAAAAGGGGTGGGAACTTTTCTCTCTTCGCGTTTCCTCTTTATGGTCTTGAAGTCTTTTCCCTTTTTGGATGGACACCTTGCCAAGCACGGCTCGCACACTTTGGCCCCTCCTTGTGGCCTCTCGGAGCTGGCCGGCAAGGGCCTGTCGCCTTGGGGGTCACTTAAAATGGTCAACCCTGCTCGGGGGCTCCAGCCACGGCCCGGCGTGTTATCACGGAACCTCGGGAGGCTCAGACGCCTCCTGAGGCGGCAGCCCGCAGAAAGGTAAGCAAGTCGCTTGAGCGTCAAGGGGGACTCCTGAGCAACGCGCCTCAGGGGCCTCACCGATCGCGTAGCTCCGCGTCCCTTGGTCACGTCCTGGTGATTCGGACGTCCGAATTGTGGCCGAGGCCTCGCTCCCTTTCTTCCCGTCCGGTGATTCGGACGCCCCAACGGCTGTCGAGGTCTGCTCGGGATCGGGCCCTGCCGACGCAGAGCACCACTTGAGCGTGAAACGGGGGGGTTCCCCGGCGATACGTC
Organism: Elymus sibiricus; assembly: GCA_039707655.1. Lineage (NCBI taxonomy): Eukaryota > Viridiplantae > Streptophyta > Magnoliopsida > Poales > Poaceae > Elymus > Elymus sibiricus. The sequence continues at coordinate 208,183,882 of CM077665.1, read as the reverse complement.
TCGGGAACCTCATCGATCGTGTAGGTCCACGCCCCTTGGTCTCGTCCTGGTGATCCGGACGCTCCAATTGCGGCCGAGGCCTCGCCCCCTTCGTCTCGTCCTGGTGATCCAGACGACCTGTCGTGGGAACGAGCCTGACAGTAGAAGGTAGGGGTACGAAAGGAGAGGGCAGAGTCCTAGCTACGGCGAGGGTGTACACACAGATGTATGAGTTCAGGCCCCTCTCGTGGAGGTAACAGCCCTACATCTTAGTGCTCGGGAGCTCTTGTCGTGTGGAATAGGAGAGTTACAGGGGGTGCGAACCCTTGTGCCAGAGGGGAGGGGCGGCTTATATAGAGTGCGCTGCCCCTCATGAATGCCTGGCATCCAAGGGTCTGATCGTGGTAATGAAGGCGTACGTTACTGATAACGTACGTAATAAATGTTACTAATAATGTATGGCCGAACGCCTGCCCGTTGGCCTCCCTAGAGTGGCTTCTGGTCTTCTGCGGTCGACTGACTTCTAGTTCTTCCGAGTGAAAGGCAACTGTCGAGTGAAGGAAGAAACCTCTGAGTGGATATTGTCGAGTGACTCATACACCATGATGATTTCAGTCGGAGACTTCCTTGTAATCCTTAAGTTCTCTAAGGTAGTGTCCTTGGGTAGGGTATGTAGGTCAGGCCTATGACCCTACCCTAGATACATAACCCCATCATTAGCCCCCGAATGGATCGGGGTTCGAGTGAAAAAGGGATCGATGTGGGTTCTGATAAGACATAAAAATTCCGAGTGTATTTTAGGGCTTCACAGAAGTTTGCGTCGATTGGAATCTTTATCATTCACCCTGATCGATTCTGTCTTGAAATGTGTCCGAGTGAAGTTGAGCGCGGAATTACGTCCGAGCGGTCAGCAGGGTCTTCTGATGCGACGGGTCGCTTCGTCAGGTCCGGATTTCACGGGATTCGAAAATTGGGTAAGCGCGCGCCGCGCGACGATGACGCAACGACTGGGGCAAGTGGTTGCATGACGCCTCGATTTTCACGCCGTCATTACCGCCACGTACCGCTCTTCCTCTGAAATCGGGATATCCAGAGATCTGGCGGGCCCGCAGGTCAGCGACTCACTCGGGCAGATATAAGAAGTGACGGCACCGGGGTCGGTACAGTGCTCCTCCTCCATTCCCCTCTTTCTCTCCGCCTCCCCTGTTCCAAGCGTGCTACTCTGCTCCACCTCGACAACTGTCGCCGCGATGACGAAGGGGAAGATGGAGAAGCTTGAGCGCGCCAAGAAGGGAGCCAAGGCGAAGAAGTCGTCGGGCGCCCGGTCGGCGGTGCCGCCGGGGTGGCTCGAAGGGGATTTCCTCCGGTCGACCATCACGGCGGAGGACGTCCAAAATCTCGTCGCCGACGGGTTGATAACTGAAGGGTCATGGAGGCTGTCGGAGGGAGAGACCGAGCCGGAGCCGCGCGAAGGAGAGAGAGTCCTCCTCCTCACCCACGTCGAGCAAGGTTTTTCTTTGCCTCCCCATCCATTCATCCGTGGGTTCTTGAACTATTTCGGGGCGCAACTCCACCATTTTCCTCCGAATGCTATTGCGTATCTCGCTGCTTTCATAACTCTGTGTGAATGCTTCTTGGGTTGTTCTCCACACTGGGGCTTGTTCAAACACATATTCACCATTCGGTCTCAATGTGTCAAAAAAGCCAATCCTAGCGATAGCAAGACCCATGTCATCCAGCTGTGCGGTGGCCTGGGACTCCAAAAGAGAGGTAGGAGTGCGTTTCCGTCAATGACTTTTCCTGAAGCTGTGCGGTGGCCTGGGACTCCAAAAGAGAGGTAGGAGTGCGTTTCCGTCAATGACTTTTCCTGAATCTGTTCGGGGCTGGCAGTCGACATGGTTTTACTGCAAAGATGTTGCATCTCCCAATATGTCGAATAGCCTTCCCCCCTTCACATTGGATCGACCCACTACTCCCAGAACACTGAATGTGACAGAGGGAGAGAAAGTCCAGGTAGGGATTTTAGTGAATGCAGTAGTAGATCTGATCCGTGGCAGAGTGACTGGTATGGATCTCTTAGAGGCGTTTCTCAGTCGACGAATCTAGCCTCTTCAAGCCAGGGATCACACTATGTGGCATTATTCGGGCCCCGAGGATACCACTCGGACACATCCAGAGGAAGTTTCCGACGAGACTGTTGCCCAGTGGCTTAGGAGCATTACCGGAGCCTGTGATAACCCTTTGGGAGCCAAGGGAATCTTGCCCTTCTCTGCTTTGAACCCACCGACGAACCTGGTGAGTTATAACTTTGTCGAGTGCTTTCATGTTTCGTCGAGTGACTGGGCCTTCAGTCGACTGACTTTACAGTTTGTATCTTGCAGGAGTTTACGAACATGTATTCGCCCGTGCCAAATGGAGAGCAGCCTGAGGACAGAGAAGAGAGCGCAGGCGGCAGTGCAAAAATTTACTACGCCGACGACAGTGAAGGTAGCGACGACGACCTGGCAGAGATCGAGGAAGAAGTCCAGGCTCGTCCACGCGTCGAGCGTCGTACCAAACAATGCAAAGATCCAGAAGCTGCTCCAAGCAGAACCTTGACATCGAGCACCAGGAATCCGAAGCGCGACCGAGTGGCAACACCTGAGTCGACTGAAAAGGTCGCGAAACAGCCCAGGTCTGACGCACCAAAACCTCGGAAGGCTCTGCCCCGCATGAAAATCACCGTGCATGTCGCCTCAACGTAAGTATTCATTTTCTTTTTCTGTTGTTGTGAAACTTCATGTCTTTGCTGACCGAGTGAAATTTATTCGCCAGAGCTGCTACCTCGGTGACGTCGCCTCTGCGGGATGAGGGGGATCACATGGAAGTGGACACTCCTGACGCGGCCACCTCTCAACGAGGTATAGTAAATCTTCACTGTAGACTGATTTTTTGAAGGTAATTCGTTGAATGAATAAGCCAGTGTTGTCGATTGACAGTTGACGACGTCATACATGTGGAAGACGACGAGGAGCCACAGTAGGGTGCTGAGGGTGAAGTCGTGGCCTTGGACACTCCACGCGTACGCACTCGGAGAACGTCATCAGGACAGGCACCACGTAGGTCGACTGCTGCGTACTCTCAAGAGCTTGGTGATTCTTCCCGAGCCAGAACTGATCCTGTGGTTCCGCTGTCGAGTGCCCCACCAGCGACTTCAACTCTCGTGGTTTCAGCGCCGATTGGGCAACCCCAAGCACCTCTCGTGACCTCAACTGTAGCAACGACTCATCTGGCGCCTGCATACCCTCTGTACCACGTCCCAGAAGACCAGACTGGAGCTGCTAAAGAAGCCATGATCCAGGCTGGGCAAATGATGCTGGGAACGAAGGAGGCGTATGAGGCCAGCAAGTTAGCCTATGATGCCAGCTCAGTGCTTCAAGCCAATGTCTGAGTAAGTGCGATTGTAAGTTCGTTTCCGATTGAATTCCTATCCATCTTGACCCATCTTGACTTTACACCCACTGGGTGTTTTCTTCAGATGCATACTTGCTTGCTTTCTTCTCGAATAGATCAGGTCTTAGCCGAGTAGGTTCTGGTCCAGTGGGGGCACGCTGAGTGCACCCACTAGGTGTAGTCCCCGAGACCGCTGTCGAATGATGAAGACATCGGCAGGGGTCTTGGATTCGTTTTGAAAGTTGCTTGTCACTCGACAGGACGAACCTGGTCAAGTGATAGTAGGTCCAGTGGGGTACGCTGAGTGCACCCAGTGGGTGTAGTCCCCGAGACCGCCGTCGAGTGCTTGCATCGGCGGGGGTCTGATAGAGACAATGTTCGTTTGTTTGCTTTTTTTTATACTCAGATAGGTCGGACCTGGTCGAGTGGTTTCTGGTCGAGTGGGGGCACGCTGAGTGCACCCATTGGGTGTAGTCCCCGAGACTACTGTCGATCGTTTACGATGGGCAGTAGTCTTAAGAACTATCCTACAGGTTTCATGGACATCATTTCCATCAACCATGATATGACACTGTATAGGGGTGTGGGGTGGGGCGGCGGGCCGCCTTCCAGTCGACTGAACTTGTACCTTTCCACTCGGGAGTAGAGAAATATTCATGTCGACTGAACCACTTCTTTGCTGATTTCAGAAAGCCTATGAGCTCGGGACCAAGTACGTTGACCTGGAGAAGGAGAAGAATCAGCTTGAACTGGATCTGGAAGTGTCCAAGAACAATCTGGACCGTGCGCAGACTGAGCTGAGGACCTTGGGAGGTAATTTTTGTCGACCAGCTGTACTATCACTTTCATCTTCCATCCTTTGAACCGAGTGCATCCACTCGAACAGACGTACGTGATGAGAACCGCCGACTCCAAGCGTGACTCAACAATGCTATTTATTTAGATACCATGAAGAAGGTGCTTGAAGACAAGGACAAAGCACTCGCTGATGCTCAAAGGGTGGCAAGAGAGCAAACCGAGGCTGCTGAGAAGAAGCTTGCCGTAGCCAAAAAGTTGGAAGAAGAGAACGCCACACTCAAGCAGGAACGGGCCGATTGGATCCAAAAGATTGAACAGCTGACCATGAGAAGGAGCACTCTAGAGAAACACCTGGGAGACTTCGCGAAGAAGATGTTCGGCATGCTTGAAGGTAACTTTCTTCCGTCGAGTGAATTTCTTTAATTTCTTCAGAACAGCAGTGTGACCACCTTTTCATTTTCTCTTCGTGCAGAATTCTGTCAAGATTTTGAAAAGGAGACTGAGGAGATCGAGCCGAATCTGGATCCCACCAACTCACCCGCCGGGGACGTCGTGGCCATGGACATGTTTCGACTTGAGGCTCGTCTCAGAAGTGTTCAAGGATATATCACTCAACTGAGGGCTGCGCTGGAGAAGGTCGACAAAGAATTTTTGCCAGAAGACACCCTCCGGACTGACCTCAAGTCGATGATGTGATATTCCTGGTCGAGTGCAGGCATGGAAGAAATCTGCCGCTCGTTGCGGTGCTGATGTGCACTTTCACTTGTCCGGGTTCATTGCAAGGAGGCCAGGGAGGACAAACTGAAGGCTCTCCGAGTGATCAACACAAAGAAACTTCAATTTGAAGACTTCATGGAGACCTTGATCGAAGCAGCCACTCGGATTGCTGACGGGATTGATCTGGACACCTTCGTTGAGCCCGCGAGCCCCACTGGTGCTTGAAAAATACTATGCTCGCAGTTGAAACTTTATTTGCCTCGGTATGCCGAGTGATGGTGTAACCGATTAAAACTTTGTTCAGGCCTTGGGCCTGAGTACTTCCCTTTGCGCGGACAAGTTTTTGCCGCGCTAGAGATTCTGGTCTTACTTGCATTTTGCTTTCCGACCTTTTGCTTGGCTAAACTTGTTTGATTTCCGAGTGAGTTGAATGTTCATTACCCGGAAGAATTTTGAACTTAGGCGAAAACTGGTTCGGTGCTAAGTCCCCGAGTGAGAGTAGTGCTTGTCACTCGGGAAAGTTTTTAAACTTAGGCGAAAGCTGGTTCGCAGCTAAGCCCCCGAGTGAGAGGATTGCTCATCACTCGGAGAAGTTTTGAACTTAGACGAAGACTGGTTCGCAGCTAAGTTTCCGAGTGAATGGAATACTATCCACTCGGAAGAGTTTTTTAACTTAGGCGAAAGCTGGTTCGCAGCTAAGCCCCCGAGTGAGAGGATCCCTCGTCACTCGGAGAAGTTTTGAACTTAGACGAAGACTGGTTCGCAGCTAAGTTTCCGAGTGAATGGGATACTATCCACTCGGAAGGGTTTTTTAACTTAGGCGAAAGCTGGTTCGCAGCTAAGCCCCCGAGTGAGAGGATTGCTCGTCACTCGGAGAAGTTTTGAACTTAGACGAAGACTGATTCGTGGCTAAGTTTCCGAGTGAATGGAATACTATCCACTAGGAAGAGTTTTGAACTTAGGCAAAAGCTGGTTCGCAGCTAAGCCCCCGAGTGAGAGGATCGCTCATCACTCGGAGTAGTTTTTTAACTTAGGCGAAGACTGGTTCGCAGCTAAGCCCCCGAGTGAGAGAATTGCTCGTCACTCGGAGAAGTTTTTTAACTTAGGCGAAAACTGGTTCGCAGCTAAGCCCCCGAGTGAGAGAATCGCTCGTCACTCGGAGAAGTTTTTTAACTTAGGCGAAAACTGGTTCGCAGCTAAGCCCCCCGAGTGAGAGGATCGCTCGTCACTCGGAGAAGTTTTGAACTTAGACGAAATTGCGCGATCGGAATCAACAATAGACTGCAGGAGTCATAACTTTAGCAAACGAAACTGTCTGGAGTACTCTTATTACATCAAAACAACTCAGTCGTCAAGTATAAAAACGTCGAAGTAAATCCGTGTTCCAGGTGCGCGGCTCGTCGATATTCTTCTTGAGGTTGAAGAGGTGGTAGGCTCCATTGTTCAGTACTTTGGTGACGACGAAAGGGCCTTCCCACGCTGGGGCCAGCTTGTGAGGTCGCTGTTGATCCACTCGGAGCACAAGATCACCTTCATGGAACGACCGACTCTTGACGTGCCTCGCATACAAGTGGCGCAGATCTTGCTGATATACAGTCGACCGAATCAGAGCCATCTCGCGTTCTTCTTCCAGGAGATCTACACCATCTTGACATGCCTGCTCAGCCTCAGCCTCGGAGTAAAGGTCTACTCGGGGAGAATTGTGAAGGACATCATTTGGCAAAACGGCTTCAGCTCCATACACCATGAAGAAAGGAGTGCGCCCAGTCGACCGGTTAGGAGTCGTCCTCAAGCCCCACAGAACAGACGGCAATTCAGTGACCCAAGCTCCAGCTGCATGATCAAGATCTCGCATGAGTCGAGGCTTCATCCCTTGAAGGATAAGGCCATTTGCTCGTTTAGCTTGACCGTTAGTCTGGGGGTGCGCAACAGATGCGTAATCCACCTGAGTGCCTTGTGAGGAACAAAAGTGTCTGAACTCTTCCGAGTCAAAGTTTGAGCCATTGTCTGTAATGATACTATGGGGAACTCCATATCGGAATGTTATCTCTTTCATGAATTTGATAGCAGTGCGGGAGTTCAGCTTCTTTATGGGTTTAGCTTCAATCCACTTAGTGAACTTGTCGGCTGCTACAAGCAAGTGAGTAAATCCACTCTGGCCTGTTCGGAGGGGTCCGACCATATCCAAACCTCATACAGCGAACGGCCAAACGAGTGGAATAGTCTTGAAGGCGGATGCAGGCTTGTGCGACAAGTTTGAATAGAACTGGCACCCTTCACAGTGATCAACAATCTCCTTAGCCATCTCGTTGGCGCGCGGCCAGAAGAAACCAGCTCGGTATGCTTTGGCAACAATCGTCCTAGAGGACGCATGATGACCACAAGTTCCCGAGTGAATCTCCTCCAAAATCAGTCGACCTTCTTTAGGAGAAATACACCGCTGAGTCATGCCAGTTACGCTTTCTCTGTAGAGTTGTCCATCCATAACAGTAAAGGCCTTGGATCTGCGGACTATCTGTCGAGCTTCATCTTCGTCATCTGGGAGTTCTTGCCTCAGAATGTATGCAATATAAGGTACTGTCCAGTCGGGCGTGATTACCAAAATCTCCATGACCAGATCTATGACCGCTGGGACATCAACTTCAGTCGGATCAGAGGCGCTCTTTGCTTGCGGGGGCTCTTCAGTGAAGGGATCTTCCTGCACTGAAGGAGTATGTAGGTGTTCTAGAAACACATTGGTGGGGACAGGCTTCCGAGTGGATCCAATCTTTGCTAGCTCATCAGCTGCCTGATTCTTTACTCGGGGAACATAATGGAGTTCCAAACGTTCGAACTTCTTCTCAAGCTTTCTTACTGCGTTGCAGTATCCAGTCATAGCAGGGTTCCTGACGTCCCACTCTTTCATCACCTGATTGACCACCAAGTCGGAGTCACCGTATACCATCAGGCGCCGGACGCCGAGTGAGATGGCCATATGCAACCCATATAGAAGTGCTTCATATTCAGCCTCGTTATTGGAGGAATTAAAGTGAATCTGCAGGACATAACTGAGTTTGTCGCCTTTTGGGGACACCAATACTACACCAGCACCAGACCCATTCAGCATCTTCGAGACGTCAAAGAACATGGTCCAGTCTGCCGAGTGGATTTGGATTGGCTGTTGCTGTTCTATCCACTCGGCCAGGAAATCAGCAAGTGCTTGAGACTTGATTGCCTTTTTCTCTTCAAACTTGATATCAAAGTAAAGGAGCTCAGTAGCCCATTTGGCCACTCGACCATTCGCATCTCGATTGTTGAGGATCTTAGACAATGGAGCATCACTGACGACTGAAATTGAGTGATGTTGAAAGTAGTGTGCCACCTTCTTCGCTGACAGATATATACCATATACGAGCTTCTGGTAATGTGGGTACCTTTGCTTTGAAGGAGTCAACACTTCAGAAATGTAATAAACAGGACGTTGGACTTTGTAAGCTTTGCCTTCCTCTTCCCGCTCGACAGTGAGAACTGTACTAACGACTTGATTAGTGGCCGCGATGTACAGGAGCAAGGGCTCTTTGCTGTGCAGAGCAGCAAGCACCGGCTGGGTGGAAAGCAGGGCTTTGAGCTCGACAAACGCTGCTTCAGCTTCTGGAGTCCACTCGAACGTATCAGACTTCTTCATCAGTCAGTATAAAGGCAATGCCTTCTCACCGAGACGAGAAATGAATCGACTCAACGCCGCCAGGCAACCTGTGAGCTTCTGGACATCGTGCACACGCTCAGGGCTCTTCATTCGGGTAATGGCACTGATCTTTTCAGGATTAACGTCGATTCCTCGTTCGGAAACGAGAAAACCAAGCAACTTGCCACCAGGAACACCGAAAGTACACTTAGTCGGGTTTAACTTGATATCATACCTCATCAAGTTGGCGAATGTCTCAGCCAAGTCGGTCAGTAGGTCGGAACCTTTGCGAGACCTGACAACAATATCATCCATGTATGCTTCAACATTCCGAGGGATTTGATCAAGCAGGCATTTTTGAATCATGCGCATAAAAGTAGCGCCAGCATTTTTCAAACCAAAAGGCGTGGTGATATAACAGAAACACCCGAATGGGGTGATGAAGGCTGTCTTTATTTCATCCGGACCAAACAGACGGATCTGATGGTAACCGGAGTATGCATCAAGAAAAGATAAGCGCTCGCACCCCGCAGTCGAATCGACAATCTGGTCGATGCGGGGGAGCGGAAAATGATCTTTCGGGTAGACCCGATTGATATGTTTGAAGTCAATACACATGCGGAGTGACTTATCTTTCTTGGGGACCATAACGACGTTCGAGAGCCACTCGGAGTGGTAAATCTCGCGTATGAACTTAGCCGCCAAGAGACGAGCCACCTCCTCGCCGATTGCCTTCCGCTTCTCTGCTGCCGACCGACGCAAGTGCTCCTTCACCGGCTTGGCCTTCGGGCCATCATTTGCCCAACCAGTTCCCTGGGTACACCCGGCATGTCAGCAGGCTTCCATGCGAAGATGTCCCAGTTCTCACGGAGGAACTGGATGAGCTCGGCTTCGTATTTGCTGTCGAGTGTCGTTGATATGTTGGTCGGGGCAGCATTTGGATCCGTCGGGTGAATGTGCACTTGCTTCACTTCGCCTGCCGACTGGAAAGCTGACTCGGAGGCGGGCTTCTTGGCACGCAGCAGGTCGGCAGGATCAGCACTCTTCTTGTATTCCTCCAACTCGACCACAGCCATCTGATGATCGGCAATTTTGGAGCCCTGCTGAAGGCACTCCTCAGCCCTCTGTCGATTGCCAGTGACTGTGATCGCACCCTTGGGCCCGGGCATCTTTAGCTTGAGATACACGTAGCATGGACGGGCCATGAAACGAGCATAAGCCGGATGGCCAAGGATGGCGTGGTATGCGCTCTGGAAGTCCACCACTTCAAATGTCAATTTCTCTTTGCGAAAATTCTTGTCGGTGTCGAACACCACATCCAATGCTATCTGGCCGAGTGACTTGGCCTTCTTCACAGGGATGACTCCGTGGAACTGCATGTTGCTTTCGCTGAGTCGGGACATCGGAATGCCCATCCCCTTTAGGGTATCCGCATACATGATGTTCAAACCGCTCCCACCATCCATCAAGACTTTGCGGAGTCGAGTGCCTCCCACAACCGGGTCCACCACCAGCGCTTGCCGACCGGGGTAGCGATATGAGCAGGGTGGTCTGACTGGTCGAATGTGATAGCAGTCTGAGACCATTTGAGGTATGTGGGGGTGGCAGGAACAGCCATGTTGACTTCTCTGTTGATAACTTTCAGTCGACTCTTGCTTTCTACATCAACAAAAATCAACAGAGTGGCATTGACCTCAGGAAACTCTTCTTTGTCTTCATCATCCTCCTTTTCAGGAGCTTTCTCACTCGATTGACCTTCCTTGAACTGCTAGATCAATAGACGGCACTGTCGAGTAGTATGCTTAGGCAATAGCAAATTGCCTTCCTCATCTTTCTTCGTGTGGATTGCACACGGTAAATTCAGAACATCAGTTCCCGACTGATTCTTTCCTTTCTTGGGGGTAAACTGCCCTTTGGACTTCCCCTTATTTTTTCCTTGCGCCGCCAGAGCGGCCGCCTCTGCCTGAACAGGGCCATCAGCTTTGCGCTTCTGTTTACGACTGGAATTGCCGCCGGCATCATTGTCGACTGCTTTTCCTTTGCCGCTGCGGAGGCGGTCTTCCTCTTCGCCATTGGCGTACCGCATGGCAATCTCCATCATCTTGCTCAGGGAAATGTCACCTGTCCGCCAAACTTCAGGTAAAGCTCTCTGTACTTCACACCGGCCTTGAAAGCACAAACAGCTTGGTGCTCGGAAACATTCTCCACTGTGTGATGCAAGGTGGACCAACGCTGAATGTAATCTCTCAAGGACTCATTGGGCTTCTGAACACAGTGCTGCAAATCAATCAAACCTGCAGGACGCTTGCAAGTGCCTTCAAAAGTACTGATGAACACTCGGGCAAGATCTTCCTAGCAATATATGCTAGAAGGAGCTAAACGATTCAACCATGCCCGGGCCGAACCATCCAACATCAAGGATAAATGCTTCATGGCTACGTTGTCATTTCCTCCACCAATCTGCACAGCCACTCTGTAGTCATCTAACCATGTTTCCGGCTTCGACTCGCCGGAGAACTTGCTTATTCCAGCCGCCAACCTGAAATTGGGGGGAATCTCTGCAGAACGAATGGCTCTGCTAAAACACTCGGGGCCAGAAACAACGGTACCACTTCCACTCGGATAGTCTCTGTCATAACCATCTCTGTGGGCTCTGCCTTTGTCGATCCGCCTTTGTGCGAGGACATTCCTCGCGTCGAACCCAGGATTCCGCTCATCGCCAAACGGGCGCCTATCGTCATTGTGCCGGGGCACATATGAACCACTCCGCGGAGGAGTGGGCGCACGACGGCGGTCATCACGGTGATAACGAGGAGCAAAATGATCTCGCCCTTGATGTTGATACTGATCCTCACGGTAACCTCCGCCCCTGCGACGCAGAGGTGACCCCGGACTGTGCGCCGACTGAACTGTATCTGCTTTGGGAGAGTTACTATGGAATCTGTTGTGCGACTGAGAAATAGCCGAATTCTGCTGTTGTGCTGCATCAAGCAACGCTCGGATCTGCTGCAAACCTCTGCCAGCCTCCGAACGGGACGGCTGAATGGAATCTGCTATCTTTGCAGCTGCTGCAACATTCAGAATTGGAGTACGGAATACCTTGACGTTGTTATGAGATCCACTCGGAAACAGCTGTCGCTGACTGGAAACGGGTGGACGCTGGCGGGCACGCTCGTCGAGTGCCTCCTGCATCTCTTTGAGCCGAAGGCGCGTGGCCTCCATGGCCTGAGCCTCAGCAGTCGCACGAATGATGGGACTATGGAGAATCTCCTCATCCCGGTGCTGCTGCTCACCCGACGGTCCTCCAGCCTCGCGTCTGCCGCGGCCGAAGCCAGGCGGCGGACTCTGATGTGAACCAGCCATAAGAACCTCAGCCGCAGGATCGCAGCTCTCACACTCGGAAGGAACGTCAGACTGATCCGACGCCGAGTCGAACACGCCATGAAGTGATTCGGCAGGCTCGATGGCCGCAATCTGCGGAGATGAAGTTTGGCGAGCCGCCGCATGACTCACCCAGCGCTGGAGCCACGAAGGACCGGATCGCTTGTGGCGACGAAGAGCAGGAAGGGCCGACAAGTACGGAGTCGATGGCTGTAGAAGATGAACACCACAGGAGCTTGCGCGGAAGTGCGCCGCGCAGCGGATCGGAAGCGCCTCAACATCTAGAGGCGCTTCCTGGAGCCATGCCGAGTCGTTGGCGATGAAGGTGAGCACTTCGAGATGGATCTCGTGGCCCAGGAACAAACCACCGCCGGAAGACATGACGAAGGAGAAAAAATGCAACCTCGCCGGAAGTCGCTTAGACGCCTGCCCCACGGGGGGCGCCAACTGTCGTGGGAACGAGCCTGACAGTAGAAGGTAGGGGTACGAAAGGAGAGGGTAGAGTCCTAGCTACGGCGAGGGTGTACACACAGATGTATGAGTTCAGGCCCCTCTCATGGAGGTAACAGCCCTATGTCTCAGTGCTCGGGAGCTCTTGTCGTGTGGAATAGGAGAGTTACAGGGGGTGCGAACCCTTGTGCCAGAGGGGAGGGGCGGCTTATATAGAGTGCGCTGCCCCTCATGAATGTCCAACATCCAAGGGTCCGATCATGGTAATGAAGGCGTACGTTACTGATAACGTACGTAATAAATGTTACTAATAATGTACAGCCGAACGCCTGCCCGTTGGCCTCCCTGGAGTGGCTTCTGGTCTTCTGCGGTCGACTGACTTCTAGTTCTTCTGAGTGAAAGGCAACTGTCGAGTGAAGGAAGAAACCTCCGAGTGGATATTGTCGAGTGACTCATACACCATGATGATTTCAGTCGGAGACTTCCTTGTAATCCTTAAGTTCTCTAAGGTAGTGTCCTTGGGTAGGGTATGTAGGTCAGGCCTATGACGCTACCCTAGGTACATAACCCCATCACGACCCAACGGTGGTCGAGGTCTGCTCAGGATCGGGCCCCATCGACGCAGAGTGTAGAAAGGGCTCCCGGGCCACCCCGTAAGCCAGGAAGAAGCTCTCCCAGGCGGAATCCTCGACATCTCTAGACGCTCCGCCTATGCTTCGCTACGCTCGAGCCCGCCGTGAGCCAATGAGCTAAGTACACCCGCCTAACGAGGGCAGAACCCTCTAATCAGTTAATGGCCCAGATGCCGGGCAGGAGGCATGAGCGCTAACATGAAAATGCAGGCACTACGGTCCGCTACGTAACCCCATCGGGATTCTTGTGGTTCCAGGAGCAAGGGAGAGCAGCGTGAGGGAAGGAGTCCGGCCACTCAAGGCGGCGGGGCTAAGGGTCCGTCGTTGGGGGCGGCACGCCCCCCCCTCAGGAGGGCCCGCCCTGCGAGGGCCCGACCGAACGCCGTCGCCGGTCTTAGCGCAATACCCTCGCGGACTTCCCAAGGGGCGCCGCGGCGCATCGGTGATAATGCAAGGCCCAGCAGGAGAGGCGGGGGTGCGCCACGCAAAACAAATAATCAACAGCTCGAAAGGGAGGAGGGATGCGAAGGTAAGAACGCAAAAGTTAACGCCCCCAGGAGCCAAATGTTGCTTGACATGACAGGAGCTGGAAAGAGAAAACAGGGGAGGACTAGGCGGAGGAGCCGCTGACGCCATCCAGGCCATCGCCCACCGCGGCACCGGAGTCATCGGCCTTGTCGGGAAGGGTTTCTTGGACAAACCGCTCCACCAAGGACTCCACGTGCGGGCGCGTCTCGTCCCTGAGGGGCCTCTGGAGCTCCTCGGGCACCGGCTCCATGACGCGTAGGAGGTCGAGCTCGGGGACGAAGCGGCGGAGGTTGGAGAAGACGCGTGACAGCGCGAGGTCCAGGAGGTCGCGCGCACTGGACACATTGTCCTCATCAACCCGGGAGACGCCGGTCTCCAGCGCCTCCACCACCTTGTCGAAGAAGTTGAGGTAGCCCCCGTCGCCGTGAGCGCACGGCAGCGCGGGGGAGTCCCCAACGAACCGGCTCACCGCGCCGACTGCGCGGAGGGCGACGTCCCGATACTGCTTGGTGCGCTGCGCCTCCAGCATCTTTGTGTGGGCAGCCTTGTCCTGGGCGGCCTGCACGGCGTCGACGGCCCCCTGAACCTGAGTCTGGAGCGACGCCAGCTCCGCCCGAGCCTCCGCCTCGCCCCTAAGCGTGGCTTGGAGGGTGGCCTCGGCGTCCGCGAGCTGGACCCTCAGTGCTTCAGCCTCCTCCTGGAGTTCCTCAAGCCTGCGCCTCTTGGGCGCGGGCGCCCTGGGAGGAGGGAACAATCAAGACCGGCGCGGCAGTTGCGATTATAAGAGAAGGGGGCGGGAGACAAGGAACTTACTCATCGAGGATGGCCCAGCGCCGGCGGACGTGGGCTGGCCTCGACGGTCCACCACCGCTGCCTCCGGGGGCCGCCGGTGAGACCGAGGGCTCCGAACGCCTCCCTGCACCTGCCGCGCTTCCACTGGACGCCATGGGCAAGCGAAGGAAAGGAGGAAGGCGAAGAAGATAACTTGGAAGGAAAAGAGGCGAGAGGGCGCGACAAGATGGCAAGGCCCTCCGAGCAGGGCGGGTTTATAGGCACAACCGCTGCACGGGGGGCGACGTGAGGAGTGGAGTTGCCAGGCGCCTCGAGCGGCGCGTGCCAGACTCGACTGGCGTGCTCTCCTGCCTAACGTCGCTTCCCCTGCCCCCGTCGGGTCACATCCGCACGGCCCGAGGCGGGAGAAGACGCATGGGGTCAACAACATTCAAGGAAGGGTAATGATGGCCAAGGAGGCGCACAGGCCAGGCGTCGGCTTAACCTAGGGCGGTTCCCGACGTCTTCGGGGAGCCGGGACACCCACGTCTCGTGGTGCGCCACGCGGCGTGTCGGGCCCGCAGGCGATTGGGGCCCACGGCACTCCGGCACGTCCACCGTGGCTTTGCCCCGAAGCTAGCTCGAGCGCGCTTCGGGCCCGAGGGCTACTGTCGGCGTTCTGGATACCAGGGTACCCAGACTTGCCTGCCTACGGCCCCGGGCGTGGCCCACCTCAACGACCAAGAGCGGCCCGGCGCAGCGTCACTCGACACAGGGCCCTCGCGAGACCCCAAGCTCGCGAAGGAAGCAGCGCTAAGACCCACGGGGAGGAAGGCCTCCCCAGGCCCCCTCCTGAGCGGTGGAGACTCCTATGCAACACACGACCTCAGGAGGCCAAGGGTGACGCCAGCCAGGCCAGGCGGGCGCCAGTACGCCAGAGGGGACAGTTTCCCCTTTGGTGCAAAGGAGACAGGGGCGCACGCGAGTTCCCAAAGCGCCCCCAAAGGTTTCCTCTTCGGTGCAGCAAGACCAAGACCCCAAGGCCCGCACGACGAACGTCATCACCGAGCCCACCACTGCATCACCATTGACTACTTTGCACGCGAAGACCACCTTTCATCAGGATAGGGTGTACCTCCTATCCCCTTCAAATTTGGCCGTTGTGGGATCCCTTCCCGCCATTGCGATGAGGGAAGAGGACCCGGGCCGCTATAAATAGAGGCGAGGTAGCCCAGTAGAGGACACAGAACAACCACCCCGCAAACACACCGGCAAGGCAACACACCTCTGTACTAGTTCATCCACAAACCTCCTCGTGATGCAATCCACAAAAGGCAGGAGTAGGGTTTTACGCTTCGCAGCGGCCCGAACCTGGGTAAACTCTTGTGTGCCATCATCTTCCTCGCCATCGAGCAGGGGTATTGAGTTGCGAGGTTGGAGGGGGCGAAGCTGTTGGGGAATCTTCGCGCACGCCCCTGGGTTCGAATTCCTTAGGGTTTTGCGGAGCCCGAAATCCGACAGTAACGGCTGTAGTTAACTTAGCAGTTTCTCGTAACCCCCGCAGTTAGTAGCATTAATGACCCTAGTGATGGCGCTCTGTTGATGGCAGCACACTCTATATAAGCCGCCCTCCGACGCCAGAGCAAGGGTTACAAACACTCTGTAATCAGATACCCATACAAGGAAAACACACAACCCCAGGGCTCGAGACGTAGGACTATTACCACTTCCGAGTGGGGTCCGAACTCGTAAATTCCGAGTGTGACACTTATTCTATAGCTAGGCTTCCCCCTACTCATTCGTACTCCCCGTCTATTGTCAGGATTACTCCCATGATAGTTGGCGCCCACCGTGGGGCGGAGGGTCTAGTGAATTCCGGCGTAAGTGGATTCAAACCTTTCTCATTCACCATGTTGGCACTCGGCGGTGAGATTCTCTTTGGCACCTTGCGTTTCGTCGCTGACGGTTCTGCTTGGTTGCACGAGGCACCGCTGGATCCTGACTCGTTCCCTGCACGGGGAGTGGCGCACTTTAGCACTGCGGCTCACGGCGTCCTCCTGCGGCAGCCGTCTGAGCCTTATGGTTCCTCGTCCGTTCTCGGCTCTGGGAGTCACCGCAGGCATTCCGGGTTCTCTTGGTGGCAGCGGTGGGTTGAGCACGCCATGGCTCGCCAGTCGTCGGTCGCCCAAGTGGCTGTGCTCGACTCCGACGAGCCCACCATCGATTTGTTCCCCTCCTCGGGAGATGAATTCTCCGATGAGTTGGAATTCAGAGACAACGGTAATGGTGCAAAATTCATGATGGCCAACACCACAAACAACGGGCCTCCCGGATACTCTGGGGGTGGTCCTCATAGTCGCGACAGCGATCGTCACGCTGGTGACACAAGCGGCTATGTTCCCCGGCCTCTCACTCGGGAGCAGCGGGAAGATAGGAGGAGGAGGGACGACGAAGTCCTCCTCACTCCGATCACGGGGACCACTCCGGAGGAATTGTCTCTGGCGGCTACGTGCAGAATTCGGAAGTTTCGCAGTCGTCACTGCGGATTCACGGCCGGTCTGTGCAGGCGGACACAGTGCAGTCTGCTCACAGCCCGCACGCGTACGGGAAACGCATATGTTCTCCTCCTCCTCCGAGAGGTCTGTACGGAGGGTGTTGGCAAGACGAGCGCGACGTCAGTCGGACTCCTCCTCCGAGAGGTGGTTCGTACGGCAAGCGTCCATTCGATGATGGCCGCCACTATGGAGAAGATCGCAATCGGACTCCCCCACGACCCTGTGGCTACGAGGAAACTTGCCGGCAGCCTCCGCTTCCCAACGCCAGGACTACTATCACACAAAAGATGGTAGACAGGAACCGAGTGATCAGAGACCGAGTGAGCGGTTGGGGAACATCGGGTCTCGACTGCTTCTGTAGGTATATCCGAGAAGCCGAGATACCCCCAATTACCGTTTAGCGACCGGGATCGGAAAGTTCAACGGCGAATCCAAGCCGGAGACCTGGCTTGAAGATTACCGAGTGGCAGTTCAGATTGGGGGTGGCGACGATTTCGTGGCCATGAAACACCTCCCCCTCATGCTGGAAGGATCCACTCGGGCGTGGTTGAACCAGTTACCTTCCAGTAGCATCTATTGCTGGGAGGATCTGGCCCGAGTGTTCATCAAGACGTTTGAAGGCACGTACAAGCGTCCAGGTGATTTGAATGAATTGCAGCACTGTGTCCAAAAGAACAATGTGACTTTCCGAGAGTATATTCAGCGATGGACTATGTTGCACAACACGGTAGAGAATGTCACTGAGCATCACGCCGTTTGCGCCTTTAAGGCTGGTACATCGTACCGAGAGCTCGTTTTAAAATTTGGCCGATCGGGAGATCTATCTCTCTGCCGTGCCATGGAAATCACCAACAAGTATGCCAACGGCGAAAAAGAAGACCGCCTCCATAGCGGCAAAGGTCGAACAGGCGACACCCGGCAGTCGGCTGGGAACGCTGACAAAGAGCAGAAGCGGAAAGCTGATCCTCCGGGAAAAGACGAAGTGGCAGCCGTTCCTGGCCAAGGGAAGCCGAAGGCTAAGAAAAATTAGAAAAAAGAATGGGTTAACAAGAAGAAACCCGAGTACAATTCTGAGGTGATGGATCAGCCCTGCGCGATTCACACTAAGAAGGATGAAGAGGGCAACGTCATTTACCCGAAGCACGCCACTCGGGAGTGCCGATTGCTCAAACATGAGATGGGAAAAGAGACTTCTGCAGAGAAAGACACCGACGAAGAAGAAGAGGGCAATCCGGAATAGCCACACGTCGACAAGGTCCTTAACATGATCTTTGCAGATGTCGAGACTAAGAGCCGATTGAAGGTCATCAATCGGGAGGTGAACATGGTAGCTCCGACTGCCGTGAAGCACCTTAATTGGACAAAGACTCCTGTCACTTTTGATCAGTCTGATCACCCAGCCCACATAGCCACCCCTGGGAGGCAGGCGCTGGTTGTTGATCCAGCTATGAATGGGGTCCGACTGCGCAAGGTCCTGATGGATGGTGGCAGTGGACTCAACATAATCTACGCGGATACACTTAGTGCAATGGGCATTCCGATGTCTCGACTGAGTAAGAGTAACATGCATTTCCATGGAGTCATTCCTGGGAAGAAGGCCAAGTCACTCGGTCAGATCGCTCTAGACGTTGTATTCAGAGGAGAGAAGAACTTTCGGAAGGAGCGCCTAACATTTGAAGTGGTGGATTCTCGGAGTGCCTATCATGCCATCCTGGGTAGGCCCGCCTACACACGTTTCATGGCCCGACCATGTTACGTCTATCTTAAACATAAGATGCCAGGACCGAATGGTGTGATCACGATAACCGGTGATCGAATAATTGTCGAGGAGTGCCTCCAGCAGGGCTCCAAAATAGCCAACGAACAAGTTCTCGCAGCCGAGCTTGATGGCTACAAGAAAGCGATGGATGCTGCAGACCAGCTCAAGTCTAAACGGTCGGCAACAGAATCAGCATTTCAGTCGGCCGGCGAAACCAAGCAGGTTCACATTCAACCCAATGATCCGAGTGCGGCTCCGACAAACATCTTGACATCGCTGGGCGACAAATAGGAAGCCAAGCTCATCCAATTCATTCGTGAGAACTGGGATATCTTTGCATGGAAGCCGTCTGACATGCCAGGGGTACCCAGGGGACTGGCTGAGGATCGACTCCGAGTGGATCCGAAGATCAAGCCAGTCAAAGAACACTTGCGTCGATCCTCCGTCGAGAAGCGCAAGGCGATTGGCAAAGAGATCGCTCGGCTCCTAGCCGCCGAATTCATTCGGGAAGTTTTCTATTCCGAGTGGTTAGCCAACCCAGTGTTGGTACCTAAGAAGGACAAGTCTCTCAGAATGTGTATCGATTTCAAACACCTCAATCGGGCCTGCCCGAAAGATCACTTTCCCCTTCCCCGCATAGATCAGATAGTAGATTCCACCGCCGGATGCGAACGCCTGTCGTTCTTAGAAGCGTACCCCGGGTACCATCAAATCTGAATGTATGGACCAGATGAAATAAAAACAGCTTTCATCACCCCATTCGGGTGTTTCTGCTACATCACCATGCCTTTCGGTCTGAAGAATGTTGGGGCAACATTTATGCGCATGATTCAGAAATGCCTGCAGGAACAAATCAGTCGGAACATCAAAGCGTACATGGATGACATCGTAGTTAAGTCTAGGAAAGGTTCCGACCTCCTAGCTGACCTCGCCAAGACCTTCGCAAACCTACAACGCTACCAAATAAAACTCAACCCTGCAAAGTGCACATTCGGAGTCCCTTCGGGTAAGCTTCTCGGTTTCCTTGTTTCCGAACGAGGGATCGATGTTAATCCTGATAAAATTGGGGAAATCATCCGAATGAAGAAACCTGTCCGCTTGCACGATGTCCAGAAACTCATGGGATGCCTCGCTACCCTGAGTAGATTCATCTCTTATCTCGGTGAAAAGGCCTTGCCTCTATACCGATTGATGAAGAAGTTTGACACATTCGAGTGGACCTCTGAAGCGCAAGAAGCATTCGATCAACTCAAGGCTTTGCTTTGCACCAAGCCGGTGTTAGCTGCTCTAGGCAGCCGAGAGCCTGTGCTCTTGTACATCGCCGCTACTAGCCAAATGGTCAGCATAGTCCTCACCGTGGAGCGTGAAGAATCGGAAAAAACTTTCAAGGTGCAAAGGCCTGTGTATTATATTTCAGAAGTCTTGACTCCATCCAAGCAAAGATATCCACATTACCAGAAGTTGGTTTATGGCATCTACCTCACTGTCAAGAAGGTAGTTCATTACTTTCAAGAGCATTCGGTCACAGTTATTAGCGACGCTCCTCTTTCGGAAATCCTAAATAACAGAGACACCACTGGCCGAGTGGCAAAGTGGGCGATTGAACTCCTCCCGTTGGAGATCAATTTTGAAGCTAAGAAGGCAATCAAGTCGCAAGCCCTAGTTGATTTTCTGGCTGAATGGATAGAGTAGGAACAACCAGCACCGAGTATCCCGGAACACTGGACCATGTTCTTTGATGGATCTAAGATGCTTCAAGGGTCCGATGCTGGAGTAGTTCTCGTTTCCCCCATGGGAGACCGACTGAGCTACGTCCTTTAGATTCAATAATGAGGCCGAGTACGAAGCACTCCTCTATGGACTTTGAATGGCAATTGCACTTGGCATTCGACACTTGATGGTATTCGGCGACTCAGATCTTGTTGTCAATCAGGTGATGAAGGAATGGGACATAAGGAGTCCTACCATGACTAGATATTGCAATGCAGTTCGAAAACTAGAGAAGAACTTCGAAGGTTTAGAGCTGCATCATATCCCCCGAGCGAAAAATCAGGCTGCTGATGACCTGGCTAAAATCGGTTCCACTCGGAAAGTCATGCCGAAAGATGTATTCCTTGAACACCTTCATTCCCCTTCGGTCAAAGAAGATCCTTTTACCGAAGAGCCCCCACAAGCAGTCGGTCCCTCAAATCCGACTGAAGTAGACATCCCGGTTGTAGTGGATCTGGTCCAAGAGATGTTGGTGATCACTCCCAAGTGGACCCAACCGTATTTAGCGTACTTGCTCAGGCAAGAGCTCCCTCACGATGAAGAAGAAGCCCGAAGGATCGTCCGACAATCCAAATCCTTCGAAGTGATGGGAGATCAGCTCTACAAAAAAAGCACTACTGGCGTGGCACAGAGATGCATATCCCCAGAAGAAGGATTACAGATCCTACATGATATTCACTCGGGAACCTGTGGCCATCACGCGTCTTCTCGGATGTTGGTCGCAAAGGCTTTCCGTGTAGGTTTTTATTGGCCCCGAGCCAATGCAGCAGCGAAGGACATGGTAGATCTTTGTGTTGGATGCCAGTTCTACAAGAATCAGACACACAAGCCAGCATCCGCTCTGAAGACAATTTCACTCACCTGGCCTTTCGCCGTCTGGGGTCTTGATATGGTCGGACCTCTACGCACAGAGTCGAGTGGTTTTACCCATCTGCTGGTCGCTGTGGATAAGTTCACCAAGTGGGTTGAGGCGAAGCCCATCAAAAGTTTGGATTCAACTACTGCTGTCAGTTTCATTTGGCAGATCATATTCCGATTCGGAGTCCCTCATGACATCATCATAGATAATGGGAAGAATTTTGATCCGGATGAATTCCATGAGTTCTGTTATTCTCAAGGTACTCGGGTCAATTATGCTTCCGTAGCTCACCCGCAGTCGAACGGACAGGCAGAACGAACCAACGGGATGATTCTTCAAGGATTGAAACCCCGATTGATGAGATATCTGGAGGTTGCTGCTGGTGCATGGGTTGAGGAATTACCTTCTGTCTTGTGGGGCATTCGGACGACCCCGAATCATTCCACCAAGCGCACTCCTTTCTTTATGGTATACGGATCCGAAGCAGTTTTGCCGAGTGACATTCGCCACAACACTCCCCGAGTGGAGCTCTATAACAAACATGAAGCCAAAGTGGCCTTGACCTTTTGGAAGAAGAAAGAGAGCAACCCCTGATCAGGTCGACGCTTTACCAGCAAGACCTGAGGCGTCTTTATGATAGATAAGTCAGAAGACGTGCTTTCCAGGAAGGCAACCTCGTTCTCCGACTGGATCAGCAGAAGCCGCACAAGCTAGCGCCTCTGTGGCAGGGGCCCTTTGTCATCTCCAAAGTTCTCAACAATGGAGCTTATGGGTTGTACAACATTGATGACGATAAGGAAGATCCCCGGGCGTGGAACGCGGATCTACTCCGCAAGTTCTACACCTAGTGTTAAGACACTCTACCATCCTTGTAATGCATTTCCGAGTGAACCCGATGAATAAAGTATCTGTTTTCTCAGTTCTTTGTTGAAACTTTTTGTTACTTGTTCGTTTTCGCCACCGCCAGTGGGTGCATGGAGTCACTTAGCTGCGATCCTGTCTCGCCTAAGTTAAAAACTACTCCGAGTGTGGACTTCATCCACACTCAGGGGCTTAGCTGCGATCCTGTATCGCCTAAGTTAACAACTAGTCCAAGTGAGGACTTCATCCACACTCGGGGGCTTAGCTGCGATCCTGTATCGTCTAAGTTAACAACTACTCCGAGTGAGGATATCATCCACACTCGGGGGCTTAGCCACGATCCTGTATCGCCTAAGTTAAAAACTACTCCAAGTGAGGACTTCATCCACACTTGGGGAGTTAGCTGCGATCCTGTATCGCCTAAGTTAACAACTACTCCGAGTGAGGACTTCATCCACACTCGGGGGCTTAGCTGCGATCCTGTATCGCCTAAGCTAAAAACTACTCCAAGTGAGGACTTCATCCACACTCGGGGGCTTAGCTGCGATCTTGTATCGCCTAAGTTAAAAACTACTCCAAGTGAGGACTTCATCCACACCCGGAGACTTAGCTGCGATCCTATATCACCCAAGTTCAAAACTACTCCGAGTGAGGACATCATCCACACTCGGGGACTTAGCTGTGATCCTGTATCGCCTAAGTTATAAACTACTCCGAGTGAGGACTTCATCCAATCTCGGGGACTTAGCTGTGATCCTGTATCACCTAAGTTAGAAACTACTCCGAGTAAGGACTTCGTCCACACTCGGGGACTTAGCTGCGATATTGTATCGCCTAAGTTAGGAACTACTCCGAGTGAGGACTTCATCCACACTCGGTGACTTAGCTGCGATCCTGTATTGCCTAAGTTAGAAACTACTCCAAGTGAGGACTTCATCCACACTCGGGAACTTAGCTGCGATCATGTATCGCCTAAGTTAGAAACAACTCCGAGTGGGGACTTCATCCACACTCGGGGACTTAGCTGCGATCCTGTATCGTCTAAGTAGGAGTTTCTGCCGAATAAAGACTCTGTCTGCATTCGGTATAAACACAAACAAGCATTCAAAACGATCAAATAAAGGCATTCAAATGTCATGAAGTTCAAAGCAAAAGTGCAGATAACCAGAGCCGCAAAGTCACGACGAAAGTATCGGTACAAAACCACTCGGCATACCGAGGCAAATGTTATTTAAAGTCTTTTCCCGATGATCAGTCGGACGATGATGGAGAAGCTGCGTCAGTAAAGGTGTCCAAGTCGATGACGTCCGCAATCCGAGTGGCGACTGGCAAGAAAGTCTCCATGAAGTCGTCGATTTTGGCATTCTTTTTGTTGACGACCTTCAGCGACTTTAGTTTTTCCTCATCCACGCCTCTCCAGTGCACACGAACAATGGAAAGAGCGATGTCTGCCCCAACCCGAGCTACAGACTTCTTCCATAACTGGACTCGGTGGGGCACATTCTTCAGACGGTTGACGAGGACATCCAAGTCACTCAGGAGCTCTTCCTCGGGGCCGGTCTCCTTGTCGATCTCCTTGGCGGCTTCACGCAGACGGTTGAGGAAATGGGCTGCCTCCGTGGTGCGCTCGTCTAGGCGAAGTAACGCAAGTGTTGCACTGTCGTTGAGGAGCCCAGCACTCGGATCCAGTTCCTTCTCAATCTTGGAAGTTTCCTCTTCTTCGTCCATGCACAGATCTGATAGACATTCGGGAGGAAAACGTAAGAGGGGGAGCAAGATAAGTTGGAAAGGTTCGAGGTTTGATCGGACCGAGTGTGTACCTTTGAGCCTCTTGTTCATTTCACCACAATAATCCTCCACAAGCTTCTCAAGCTCAGCCTTCTCGGCTGCGACGCCCTTCAGCTTTGCTTCGGCTTCAACGGCCTCCAGAGTGCTCCTCTTGGCGACATCCTCCAACGTCTTCTTCTCCTCCTCCCACTTCTCGAATGACTTCAATTTGCCCTCCACCTCCTTAGCCTTCCGACTGGCTTCCTTCTGGGCAAGTGCTAGGTCACTGTCCTTCTTCTCCAAGGCTTCCTTCATGGTTTCTATAGAAACGGAAACCCGCAGTCTCTTAGCAAGCTGAAGATTTTCGCTACGTACATCTGGCAAAGTACTTTCAGTTAGATAGGGAAAAAGATCGAACTTAAAGTAGTCGGTTGAAATATGTTACCTCCGAGTGTCAGTTTCTCCTACTCCAGACGGGCACACTTGGTCTGATCAGCTTCGAGGTTGCGACGCAGCTCCTGCACCTCCTCTTCAAGAGTTTTATAGCGCGATCCGATCTCGCACACACCCTACATACGACGACAACAATAGCAAAGAATATCAGAGCTGACAATCAGATACAATGTAGAGGTACGACAACATATTTTGAGACTGTCGCCAACTGCTTCAGTCGACGGCAGCCTTGTGGACTACACCCAGTGGGTTCGCTCGGCGCGCCCCCACTAGAGAACGACCGGTTCTACACCCCGACGGTCAACGTCGAGACTCTCTGGTCCATGGACCATCACCGCATCCTCTTCGACAAGTATCTCATCATTCGGATCCTACTACTTCAACATTCAGGTTTTGAGACTGTCGCCGACTGCTTCAGTGGACGGCAGCCTCGGGGAGTACACCCAGTGGGTTCGCTCGGCGCGCCCCCACTGGAGAACTACCAGTCCTACACCCCGACGGTCAACGTCGAGAGGCTCTGGTCCATGGACCATCACCGCATCCTCTTCGACAAGTATCTCTTCATTCGGATCCTACTACATCAGCATTCGGATTTTGAGACTGTCGCCGACTGCTTCAGTCGACGGCACCCTCGGGGACTACACCTAGTGGGTTCGCTCGCCGCGCCCCCACTGTAGAACTACCGGTTCTACACCCAGACGGTCAACATCGAGAGGCTCTGGTACATGGACCATCACCACATCCTCCTCGATAAGTATCTCTTCATTCGGATCCTACTACTTCAACATTCGGGTTCTGAGACTGTCGCCGACTGCTTCAGTCGACGGCACCCTCGGGGACTACACCAAGTGGGTTCGCTCGGCGTGCCCCCACTAGAGAACTACCGGTTCTACACCCAGACGGTCAACGTCGAGAGGCTCTGGTCCATGGACCATCACCGCATCCTCTTCGATAAGTATCTCTTCATTCGGATCCTACTACTTCAACATTCGGGTTCTGAGACTGTCACCGACTGCTTCAGTCGACGGCAGCCTCGGGGACTACACCCAGTGGGTTCGCTCGGCGCGCCCCCACTGGAGAACTACCGGTCCTACACCCCGACGGTCAATGTCGAGAGGCTCTGGACCATGGACCATCACCGCATCCTGTTCGACAAGTATCTCTTCATTCGGATCCTACTACGTCAGCATTCGGATTTTGAGACTGTCGCCGACTGATTCAGTCGACGGCAGCCTCGGGGACTACACCCAGTGGGTTCGCTCGGCGTGCCCCCACTGGAGAACTACCGGTTCTAAACCCCGACGGTCAACGTCGAGAGGCTCTGGTCCATGGACCATCACCGCATCCTCTTCGACAAGTATCTCTTCATTCGGATCCTACTACTTCAACATTCGGGTTCTGAGACTGTCGCCAACTGCTTCAGTCGACGACAGCCTCGGGGACTACACCCACTGGGTTCGCTCAGCGCGCCCCCAGTGGAGAACTACTGGTTCTACACCCGACGGTCAACGTCGAGAGGCTCTAGTCCATGGACCATCACCGCATCCTCTTCGACAAGTTTCTCTTCATTCGGATTCTACTACCAAGTGGGTTCACTCCCACTACTGACGTAAACCCATTCGGGACTCTACATAAACTCTCACAGGATTCTACAGGGTTATGAAATCATCTTCAACACAAATATTATGTCTAAGGAAGGTACTTACAAGAGTACTTACTCGGACAGTCTCCTCCAAAGCCTCGCCAGCATTGCGAGCATCCTTCAGCTTGTCGTTCATTAACTTCAGCAGGATAAGCGCCTCCTTGCTCGCTCCCACCTGGTCCTCCGGGACGCGTTGCAGACCGATGACGCTGGTCGCAAGGGGAGTTGGAGGAGGAGTTCCGAGTGTTGATCTTACCCTTGAAGAAGTTCCTCGGGCCTGAGGCCGCTCCTGGACAGGCAAGACATCTCGCATCAGGACGTCCGCATCAACAGCAGGATTCGGTGGGTCAACTGGTTCATCCACGTCAATCTAGATCACCTCACGCGGCTCTGCAAACAGGCAACAATCATTCGTAAATGAGCCGAGAGGAGAAACTAAGGACCCAGAATTCGCAAATAGACAAAGCCGAGTGATACCTATTGAAATTGCTGCATTGGTTTCAGTCTTGTCCTTCCCTAGCGAGGCAGATGAAGTATCAGCCCTGCATCAAAGTCATTCGGATTGTTTATCTTAATCAGTTAATCACTCGAAACATCAATCGGCATGAAGATACTTACGTGGAGTCCACCGGCATGTTCATCTTGGTCTTGGGCAAGGCCGCCTTCCTGGGTTTGCTGGTAGTGATCTTCACTTGCTTCGCAGTCTTCTCTGGAGATATGACGGGATCGCTATGCCCTCGCTTCGAAGTCCGAGTGAGAGGGATGCTCGCAGGAGGCTTGGCAGCACTCGGACCGCCCGTACGGCTTCCACGGACTCCAGGGTCCTGGCGGGCCTTAGAGCGGGGCTCGGGAAGCACCTCCTCTGAAGGGGAAGATTCCGCCTCCTCTCCTAGGTCAGCCCCCTCCTCATCCTCTTCGCCGTTGCTTACATCTCCAGACTCATCTTCGTCGTCCGAGTCGCCACGGCGTTCGTTGTCGCTGGCCACGTCTGCAGCCACGTTGGCACCAGCGGGTATCAAGCTCACCATGTTCGTGTAACCCTGTGTAAACGGAGGTGGCAATGATCAAAATTCGTCAAAGGAAAATCACATCACTCGGAAAATCACGCCATTCGGAGTTTACCTCACTCGACAGGTGATTGGCCGAGTACGGCGGCACGAGCCTTCACCCCCTGGGGTTGTCCCGAGCTGGAGTTATGGCCTTCAGTTTGTTCACCACTGCTTCAGCACTGAGCTCTTACGGGTGCGTGCGAGTGACATCACTCGGGCCCGAGTACTGCCACATTGGGTGAGCTCTGGTCTAAAGTGGTTGGATCCTTCTCTGGAAAAAGACCTCCAATAAATCTAGTCCATTGACGCCCTGGTTCACTAGAGCTACCAGTACGATCATGAGCGAATCTACATCGACCTTCTCCTCCTTAGACACGGTCAGCTTGGGAAGCCGCCGAATGCGTTCTGTGGAGTATGGGGGGAGGACCGACTGACCCTCACCGACTGAGACATCGTTACAGTAAAACCATGTGGATTGCCAACCCTTGACTGTATCAGGAAAGTTTAGTGTGGAAAGCTACCTTTGCCCCTCAACTGGATTCCCAAACCCCCGCACTATTGAGCTACATTCGTTTTCTCTTCCAAGAGGGCGGTTTTCTTTACCGTCATCATTCAGCAAGTGAACAAGTGTTTGAAAAAACCCCAATGCGGGTGACAGGCAAGGAAATTCTCACATAGGGAGACGAAAGCAGCTAAGTACGTGATGGAGTTGGGAGGGAGATGATGCAGTTGAGCTCCAAAGAAATCCAAGAAAGCCCGGAAGAAAGGATGAGGCGGGAGCGAAAACCCTCGGTCGATATGAGTGGTAAGGAGTACCCGTTCACCTCCGCGTGGCGCAGGCTCGACCTCTCCCTTCTCCGGCAGCCGCCAGCTCCCCGGGGCGAGGAGGCCTTGGCTCTCATACTCCTTCAATCGGCTGGCGGTGCCTCGGGGTGTCAACCATTCGCCCTGGACGAAGCCAGCCGAGCCGCCCGCGCTCGAGGAGGAGTCGCGCGAAGCCTTCTTCGCCTTCTCGGCCTTGGCAATGGAGTTCCTCGACATCTCCGGCGAGAGTTGACGGCCAATCGGCAGTCTGGTGGTGCTCGTGGTGGAGCTACAGTGGAGATCGGGAGGAGAAAGAGAGGATATCTTCTCCTTACATCCCCCTAATCCTCTTTTTATACCCCTGGTCGGTTGATTTCCAGTCGTTGGATTTGGAAAGGCCGCGCAATCAACGGACGAGCCCAGATCTGCCAAATCTTCGGGGCAAAGTAGTGGGGACGCGTGGAGAAATTAGCGGCGCAGAAATTGAGGCGCCGTGGCCACCTCCCCCATGCCTCTGACACAGCCGTCACAATCACGCGGGCGCGCTTCCCCGCGATTTCTAAATCACCGGAGATTTCGCGACGCCGCGTTTCGAGCGGACTCCATGTTTGCTCAGGCGTTCCGACGTACCAAATTTTACGGAGTGACTAATGACTGGTCAAACCTCCACCGAGTGTACAAAGTCTCATTGGACACTCAGATTGATCTCCAAACACTCCTGAAACCTCCGAATGAGGATCAGACGAAAGTTCTAATGACGACACAAGGCCTAAGGATCATTTCTCCCGAGAGCTGATCGACATTGGACCGAATGGCCCGGGCAGTCCAGGCTGTGCGGGCCACTCGGAAGACGATAAACCTTGAATCGATTGCGGCTCGAACA
Organism: Elymus sibiricus; assembly: GCA_039707655.1. Lineage (NCBI taxonomy): Eukaryota > Viridiplantae > Streptophyta > Magnoliopsida > Poales > Poaceae > Elymus > Elymus sibiricus. The sequence goes on along the minus strand of CM077665.1, from coordinate 208,155,128 downwards.
CCGAGTGGGAAATGACCCGATCTGTTTCAAACGTCCCCGAGGCGGTTCCAGCGTCACGACGCGCAGGCCACTCGTTCCCCTGAGACTCAATCGATTCGGGGCCTACTGACGAGGTTACCTACCCTGGGTAGGGTCACATACCTCTATTCAAGGATACCCCTGAGGTCCTATAAGTTCATGGAAGTCCTTGGTTCACCTCGACACTCGGAGGATTGCCCAAGCTGCACTCGGCTCCTTGAACGTCACTCGGATGTTACTGACCACTCAGCGCCTTTCGTAGCACTCGGATACAAAGGAGCAGGAGCGTCGTGGGAATGGCAACGTTCGAGGGACTTAATACGCCTTAAGTATTGTAAAGACCACGTTACCTATAACGGCTGTAGTTAACTTAGCAGTTTCTAGTAACCCCCGCAGTTACTAGCATTAATGACCCTAGTGATGGCGCTCTATTGATGGCGGTGCACTCTATATAAGCCGCTCTCCGATGCCAGAGCAAGGGTTATGAACACTCTGTAATCAGATACCCATACAAGGAAAACATAGAGCCCCAGGGCTCGAGACGTAGGACTATTACCACTTCCGAGTGGGGTCCGAACTCGTAAATTCCGAGTGTGACACTTATTCTGTAGCTAGGCTTCCCCCTACTCATTCGTACCCCCCGTCTATTGTTAGGATTACTCCCACAACACCGGGCATTGAGTCTTACTCAACTTCACACCTTGTAAGACATGCAAGAACCCTTTCTTGGACTGATCCATTTTGAACTTCTTCAATACCTTATCAAGATATGTGCTTTGTGAAAGTCCTATCAAGTGTCTCGATCTGTCTCTATAGATCTTGATGCCTAATATGTAAGCAGCTTCTCCGAGGTCTTTCATTGAAAAACTCTTGTTCAAATATATCTTCACGCTTTCTAAAAGTTCTATATTGTCTCCAATCAGCAATATGTCATCCACATATAAGATTAGAAACGCTATAGAGCTCCCAAACACTTTCTTGTAAATACAAGCTTCTCCATAAACTTTTATGAACCCAAACGCTTTGATCACCTCATCAAAGTGAAGATACGAACTCCGAGATGCCTGCAACAGTCCATAAATGGATCGCTGGAGTTTGCACACTCTGTCAGCATTTTTAGGATTGACAAAACCTTCTGGTTGCATCATATACAACTCTTCCTTAAGGAAACCATTAAGGAACGCTGTTTTGACATCCATCTGCTAGATCTCGCAATAAAAAAATGCAGGTATTGCTAACATAATCCCAACGGACTTAAGCATCACCACGGGAGAGAAAGTCTCATCGTAGTCAACTCCTTGAACTTGTGAAAACCCTTTTGCAACAAGTCGACCTTTATGGACGGTGACATTACCGTCTGCGTCCGTCTTTTTCTTAGAGATCCATTTATTCTGTATGGACTTACGATCATATGGTAAGTCCTCCAAAGTCCACACTTTGTTCTCATACATGGATCCTATCTCCGATTTCATGGCCTCTAGCCATTTGTTGGAATCCGGGCCCAGCGTCGCTTCTTCATAGCTCGTAGGTTCACTTCTGTCTAACAACATGACCTCCAAGACACGATTGCCATACCACTCAAGGGCAGTACGATTCCTTGTCGACCTACGAAGCTTAATAGTAACTTGATCTGAAGTTTCATGATCATCTTTAGCTTCCTCTTCACTTGGTGTAGGCACTGCAGAAACATCTTTCCGCGTCGCACTACTATCCAACTGAAGTGACGGTTCAATAACCTCATCAAGTTCTACCTTCCTCCCACTCAATTCTTTCGAAAGAAACTCTTTCTCGAGAAAGGACCAGTTCTTAGCAACAAACACTTTGCCCTCAGACCTGAGATAGAAGGTATACCCAACTGTTTCCTTAGGGTAACCTATGAAGAGTCATTTGTCTGCTTTGGGTTCGAGCTTATCAGGTTGAAGCCTTTTCACATAAGCGTCGCAGCCCCAAACATTAAGAAACGACAGCTTAGGTTTCTTGCCAAACCATAATTCATACAGTGTCATCTCAACGGATTTTGATGGTGCCCTATTTAAAGTGAATGCGGCTGTCTCTAATGCATAACCTCAAAACGATAGTGATAGATCAGTGAGAGACATCATAGATCACACCATATCCAATAGAGTACGATTACAACGCTCGGACACACCATTACGCTGTGGTGTTCCAGGTGGCGTTAGTTGTGAAACAATTCCACACTGTCTCAAATGCATACCAAACTCATAACTCAGATATTCTCCACCACGATCAGATCGTAGAAACTTAATCTTCTTGTTACGATGATTTTCTACTTCACATCCCTTGAGCTTTTCAAATATCTCAGAATTGTGTTTCATTAAGTAAATATACCCATATCTACTTAAATCATCAGTGAAGGTAAGAAAATAATGATATCCACCACGCGCCTCAACACTCATCGGACCGCACACATCAGTATGTATGATTTCCAACAAGTCACTTGCCCGCTCCATTGTACCGGAGAACGGGGTTTTCGTCATCTTGCCCATGAGGCATGGTTCGCATGTATCAAGCGATTCAAAATCGAATGATTCCAAAAATCCATCAGCATGGAGCTTCTTCATGCGTTTTACACCAATATGACCTAAGCGGCAGTGCCACAAGAAAGTGGTACTATCACTATTAACTTTGCATCTTTTGGCATCAATGTTATGAACAATCGAGATTCAACAAGGATAAACAATTCACATTGGGTGCATGACCATAAAAGATGATACTCATATAAATAGAACAACCATTATTCTCTGATTTAAATGAATAACCGTCTCACAATAAATAAGATCCAGATATAATGTTCATGCTCAACGCAGGCACCAAATAACAATTATTTAGGTTTACTACTAATCCCGATGGTAACTGAAGAGCGAGCGTGCCGACGGCGATCACATCAACCTTGGAATCATTTCCGACGCGCATCGTCACTTCATCCTTCGTCAGCCTCCGTTTATTCTGTAGTTCCTGTTTCGAGTTACAAATATGATCAACCAAACCGGTATCAAATACCCAGGCACTACTACGAGAGCTAGTGAGGTACACATCAATAACATGTATATCAAATATACCTTTGTTAATGCTGCCAGCCTTCTTATTAGCCAGGTACTTGGGGCAATTCCGCTTCCAGTGGCCAGTCCCCTTGCAATAGAAGCACTCAGTCTCAGGCTTGGGTCCAGCCTTAGGTTTCTTCACGGGAGCGGCAACTTGCTTGCCACCCTTCTTGAAGTTTCCCTTCTTTCCCTTGCCTTATTGAAACTAGTGGTTTTATTCACCATCAACACTTGATGCACCTTTTTGATTTCTACTTCCGCGACTTTCAGCATCGCGAACAGCTCTGAGACAGACTTTTCCATCCCTTGCATATTATAGTTCATCACGAAGCTTTTTTAGTTAGGTGGCAGTGACTAGAGAATTCTGTCAGTGACCGTTTCGGGCGGAAGCTGGGCTCCCAAATCATTCAAACGGTTGTCGTACCCAGACATTCTGAGTAGGTGCTCACTGACAGAACTATTCTGCTCCATCTTGCATGCGAAGAACTTATCGGAGGTCTCATACCTCTCGATCTGGGCATTTGCTTGAAATACTAACTTCAACTCCTAGAACATCTCATATGCTCCATGGCATTCAAAACGCTTTTGAAGTCCCGATTCTAAGCCGTACAGTATGGCGGACTGAACTATAGAGTAGTCATCAGAACATGCCTTCCAGGCATTCAAAACGTCCACAGACGACGCTGCAGGTGGTGGCACACCAAGCGGCGCATCACGGACATAAGCCTTTTGCGAAGCCATGAGGATAATCCTCAGATTATGGACCCAGTCCGCATAGTTACTTCCGCCATCTTTCAACTTAGCTTTCTCTAGGAACGCATTAAAATTCAGGGGAGCTACTGCGCGAGCCATTGATCTACAACATAATTTTGCAACGACAACTTTAGACTATGTTCATGATAATGAGTTCAATTAATCATATTACTAAAGAACTCCCACTCAAATCAACATCCCTCAGGTTGTCTAAGTGTAACATGATCCAAATCAACCAACCCAAGTACGATCATCACATGAGATGAGATGGTTTCAATGGTGAACATCTCCATGTTGATAATATCTACTATATAACTCATGTTCAACCTTTCGGTCTCCAGTGTTCTGAGGCCATGTCTGTACATGCTAGGCTCGTCAAGTTTAACCCAAGTATTCTGCGTGTGTAAATCTGGCTTACACCCGTTGTATGCGAACGTAGGGTCTATCACACCCGATCATCACGAGGTGCTTCGAAACGACGAACCTTCGCAACAGTGCATACTCGGGGAGAACACAATTTGTCTTGAAATTCTAGTGAAGGATCATCCTATAATGCTACCGTCGTTCTAAGCAAAATAAGATGCATAAATAGGATAAACATCACATGCAAATCATATAAGTGACATGATATGGCCATCATCATCTTGTGCTTTTGATCTCCATCTCCAAAGCACCGGCATGATCTCCATCGTCACCGGCATGACACCATGATCTCCATCACCGTGTCGTCATGTGGTTGTCGCACCAACTATTGCGTCTACAACTATTGCTAACTCATAGCTATAAAGTAAAGCAAAAATGTCAAAAATAATTAAAGACAACCCTATGGCTCCAGCCGGTTGTCGTACTCATCGACATGCAAGTCATGATAGTCTATACAAAAACATGATTATCTCATACATCACATATATCACATCATGTCTTTGGCCATATCACATCACAACATGCCCTGCAAAAACAAGTTAGACGTCCTCTACTTTGTTGTTGCAAGTTTTACGTGTCTGCTATGGGCAACTAGTAAGAACCGTTCTTACCTATGCAAAGCCACAATGGTGATATTCAAGTTGCTATTTAACCTTCTACAAGGACCACCTCTGTCGAATCCGATTCAACTAAAGTGGGAGAGACAGACACCCTCCATCCACCTTTATGCAACTAGGTTACATGTCAGTCGGTGGAACCGGTCTCTCGTACATGGACGAGTAAGGTTGGTCGGGGCCGCTTCATCCCACAATACCGCCGAATCAAGATAAGACTAAGGAAGTAAGCAATCTGAACATCAACGCCCACAAACCCTTTTGTGTTCTACTCGTGCATGTTATCTACGCATAGACCTAGCTCATGATGCCACTATTGGGGAACGTTGCATGGGAAACGAAATTTTTCCTACGAACACCCAAGATCTATCTATGTAGATCAATAGCTACGAGAGGGGGAGTGCATCTACATACCCTTGTAGATCGCTAAGCGGGAAGTGTTAAGAAACGTTGTTGATGTAGTCGAACGTCTTCGCGATCCAATCACAATCCGTCCTGCGATCCAATCACGATCTAGTGCCGAACGGACGACACGTCCGCCTTTAGCACACGTACAGCTCGATGACGTCTCCACCTCCTTGATCCAGCAAGCGAGGGCGGAGAGGTAGATGAGTTCTCCGGCGGCACGACGGTGTGGTGGCGGTGGTGGTGGAGCTGTCCCGGCAGGGCTTCGCCAAGCGCTGCCGCGATGAACTAGAGGAGAAACAATCTAGGGAGAGGGAGGGCAATGCTGCGTCGTGGCTTGTGGTGCTGCAGCCCTCCCTCCCCTCACATATATATAGGGGGAGAGGAGGGGGCCGGCCGCCCTAGGGTTTCCCCTAGGGTTGGGCGGCGGTCAAGGGGGGAGCCTTGGCCCCCAAGACAAGTGGAGGCGCCCCCCTCTTGGGACAACCCTAGCCCTAGCCGCATGGGCCTTAGGTGGGAGGGGCTGCCAGCCCACCAAGGGCTGGTGCGCCCCCTCTTACAGCCCATGGGGCCCTCCAGGGCAGGTGGACCCCCCGGTGGACCCCCGGAACACTTCCGGCATCTCTGTCACAAAACCAGTAGGTCCCGGAACTTTTCCGAAACTCGAATACCAACTTCCTATCAATCTTTAACTCCGGACCATTCCGAAGCTCCTCGTCATGTCCGGGATCTCATTCGGGACTCCGAACAACCTTCGGTCACCAACATACATAACTCAATAATACCAAGTCGTCACCGAACGTTAAGTGTGCAGACCCTGCGGGTTCGAGAACTATGCAGACATGACCGAGACAACTCTACGGTCAATAGCCAATAGCTGGACCTGGATGCCCATATTGGTTCCTACATATTCTACGAAGATCTTTATCGATCGAACCACGATGTCAAGGATTCAGACAATCCTGTATACAGTTCCCTTTGTCCGTCGATATGTTACTTGCCCGAGATTCGATTGTCGGTATGTCCATACCTAGTTCAATCTCGTTACCGGCAAGTCTGTTTACGCATTCCGTAATACAAGATCCCGTGACTAACTCCTTAGTCACATTGCTTGCAAGCTTCTTGTGATGCTGTATTGCCGACTGGGCCCAGAGATACCTCTCCGTCAAACGGATTGCCAAATCCCAGTCTCGATCCACGCCAACTCAACAGACACCCTCGGAGATACCTGTAGAGCACCTTTATAGTCACCCAGTTACATTGTGACGTTTGATTCACACAAAGCATTCCTCCGGTGTCCAGGAGTTGCATGATCTCATGGTCGTAGGAACAGATACTTGACATGCATAAAGCAGTAGCAATAAACTTGAACGATCAAATGCTATGCTTACGGTTGGGTCTTTGTTCATCACATCATTCTTCTAATGATTTGATCTCGTTATCAAATGACAACTCATGTCCATGGTCAGGAAACCTTAACCATCTTTGATCATTGAGCTAGTCTAGTAGAGGCTCACTAGGGACACGGTGTTGTCTATGTATCCACACATGTATCTGTGTTTCCAATCAATACAATTATAGCATGGATAATAAACGATTATCATGAACAAGGAAATATGATAATAACTGTTTTATTATTGCCTCTAGGGCATATTTCCAACAGTATGGCCCGCTAATCTTTTCCCCAGCCATGGCTTTGTCATCTCCGGAGCACGCGGCGATGTTCTTGCCGGACCCCTTGGACTTGGCCTTCTTGGCGGAGTCGGGGTTGCCACCCCCTTAGACCGCCATCACTGGCTTTCCTTTGCGCTTCTGACCTTTCTTCTTGGCAGCTGACGCATCGTCGTCGTCGGAGTCGACCTCCGTGCCAGCGTCTTCTCCACGGAGTCTCCTCCCCTCTTCAGCGCACGCACACTTGTCAGCCAGAGCGTACAGCTCGGCGACATCTTGCACCTTGTTGATGCTCATTTCCTCCTGCATCCGCCGATTGCGCAACTCGTGTGGAACATGGCAATCACGGCGGCAGGGTGGATGTCTGGAATGTTATGTTGCACGCGGCTGAACCTTTGGATGTACTTGCGGAGGATCTTGCCGTCCCTCTGGGGAAGCACGTGCAAGTCGTTGGGCTGCCTTGGGAGCTGGTGGCCCCCATGGTATGCACCAACGAACTGGTTGCACAGATCCACCCAAGATGAGATGGACCCCTCCGACAAGTTCATCAGCCAACTTCTCACGTTGGGCTTGAGCGCCAGAGGGAAGTAGTTGGCGAGTATCTTCTTGTCCCATCCCACGACGTCCTGCACGGCGATGGTGTAGATGCCGAGGAACTCCGAGGGACTGATCCTGCTATCGTACTTGTCGGGCAGATAGTGTTTGAAGGCCCTGTTGGAAGGTCGGCGAACCTGCCACAACTCACGGGTGAACGCCGGGCGTCCCACCTCGTAAGGTAGGCTACCGTGCACCCCCGGCATGGGTTCGTTGATGGCAGGGTCCGCGAGACCGTCAGATTGACGGCAAGTTTCGCGCCGTCTCTCGATGGTCATGTGGGCGTCCTCCTTGCGCCTATCCTTCATGACTTGGCGCTGATCTTGGTCCCGCCGTGGGTCCAGCGAGGCGTACGACACCTCATCTTCTACGTCGGTCCAGCGGGAGGTTTGCTGTGGAGGTGACTGGACCGCATGCGCCCTGCTAGCGTTGTGCCCGGTGGCTAGGTCTCCCGGAGCCGCTTGGCGTGCATGCGACGGTCCTTCTCCGTCCGGCTTGTCATGGTTCGCGAAGCTCAGCAAACTCAGTATGGTCGCCCTCCAATCCTCCATCTTCTCTGGCGCAGGCGGGAAGTTCAGCATTAGCTGCGCCTGCACCAGAGCTTCTTCCGCGGTTTTGGGCATGGAGCGGCGCAAGGCATGGGTGACGCTCTTACTCATGACAGTGTCAGGAGGAGCGTTCGCCCCCGCCGTCGCATGCCTCCCATCTTCCCCAGGAGGTTGCTGTCGAGCTTGGCCCTGCGCGTCCTGGGAGGGGCGCGTGGGTGCGTCGTCCGCACGCCGCCCCAACTCGCCGCCTCAGGGGTGTTGGTCACGGTCGCCCTACGAAGGACGCGACGGGGGTGTAGTTGCCCTCGTCGTTGCTGCAGCCGACGCCGCGGTTGCCACTGCCTCGGCATCACCCCTCGATGCCATCAGCGCGTCCCGCGTCTCTATGATAGCGGGGTCCGGGACATGTCTCGCGGAGCTTCGCGTGTTGTTGTGGCTGCGCTCACCAGCGTGGTGAGCATGGGGGTCGCCTCCATCGGCGCTACCGACGGCTGCCTGAGATGGTAGCTTGGATGTGGTCGCAGTAGGTGTCGCCGCGCCCTTGGCCTTCTTAGGGGCCATGGGCATCGATGAAGCTACTAGTGAAGGTGCGCAGAGATCAGCAAAGGTTCACGCAAGATCTCCCTCCCTCTACCTGGCGCGCCAAAGATGTCAGGGAACGACAATCTATGGGTCCGGCAAGGACCCTTTGTGACTAGGCAGGGAGGTCTCTAACACGCAAAGAGCATCACTGATTCCTGCGCACGCAGGGGTTTAGATAGGTTCGGTCCGCCATAGCGTAAAACCCTACATCCTGTGTTCTTGTGGTTTATGGGTGTTCACAGTACAGGGCGCAATAACCCCGGCAAGAGGTGCCTCGGGAGTGCAGCTACGCGTGTAGAATGAATAGAGTGTCGACCTTTGTAAAGTTAGCCATGGCGTGTGGCACCCGCAGGGTATGGGTACGGGTAGAGCCTCCCCATACCCTTACCCATCCCGCCTGAGCTTACCCATCACCCATACCCATACCCTTCAACGGGTATAATTTTTTCCCATACCCATTACCCGACAGGGTGGACGGGTACCCGCGGGTAAAATTACCCATGTTTGCAAAGCTTCAATTTGAACAACTTATAGTCATAGACCGCATCAAATAATATAGTTTACAAAAAGAGATTATATCAACAACATATACTTATAAACAACATCATATAGTCATAAACAACAACACATAGTCATAAACTTTTAGTTCACAAATTCTTGACATAGTGTAGATTGTAGACATAATTTTGAGTTTACATAGATTTTATATGGGTACATGGGTATGCGGGTATGGGTTATATGATCCCATACCCGTACTCTCTCTACCTGATGGGTTTAAGATATTCCTATTTATATACCCATGGGTAAATTTTTGTCCCATACCCTTACCCTAATAGGGTTTTTACCCGCAGGGTACGTGGGTACCCATTGCCATCCCCAGCCATGGGCCTCCTTTTATAGACAAGGGGTTACCACATTGGCAAAATGGTTTTTACATCTGGTGAACAGTGGATATTGCCCTCTGCCAGAGTGTCAGCAGAGGTGGTAGTGGGAAATACCTAACCCTGACAAACTAGGACGGGCGCATTGAATGCGCTGTGAGGTGTCAAGCTGGCGACGTTTCCTAGCAAGGATTGCATCTCCTTCTATGCCGTCCACCCAACTACCTTCTATTCTCATCGGGCTGGAGGCTGCGACGTCTGGTGCACAAGTCAGGGTGCTAAGGACCCCGGCCCGTTTATTAGTACACCGACAACCCTGTCGCATGATCCCGCAACCTCGCGACCCCGCCGCCCCTTCTGAACGTCGATGACCTCCAAGCCAGGCCCCGTGTCGCCCTCTCCCTCCTTCTCATTCTCTCTCTCTACGTAACCTCCCTCTCTCTCTCCCATTGTGCAGGAGCCCCCATGGCCGCCGCGCCGCCCCGATCCGCTCTGCCCTCGCCTGGATCCGTCAACCGCCGTCGGGATAGGAGCCACCCCGGCCGGATCTGCTCGAATCCGCCATGTTCCTGCCTCCACAGTGCCTCCACGAAGCCGATGCCCGCCCATTGACCTACACAAGTGTCGACGAGCTCCCTGCTCGAGGACACCAGGAACGCCCGCTGGAACCTGCCCGCGTTGACCCGCTTGAGCGCCTCACTAGGGCTCCCACGTGTGCCGCATCGGAGCTGGCCTGCGTCGCCAGGGCCTAGCCGTGCACACCTCCAGGGCCCAACCGCCGCAAGCCCCTTCCCAGCTTCATCCACGTGATGGGCCTGCTTCATGCTATGGCCGAGCTCGCGTGGTGAGCGCTTCGCCCGTCTATCCCTCGCCCAGTGCGTAATTTAGCTATATTGCGCCTAGTCGAAGTGTTGGCAAGCCAGATTCGGCCATGTCACATTTTTTCCCTGATGCAGATTTAACCATTATTCGAGTGAATAACAAATTTGCAGAAAACCCCCTATTAATCATGCATTTAATAACTCCCAAACCGTGTATTGCATGTAAAACCTTTATATATGAAAAATGCTTAGAATTTCATGTAGATTCACATTATTCAACTTCCATCCATGTTTAAAATGTTTAAACTTGATGTTTGCATTAATTTGCATAATTGCTAGGCTAAAATGATTTATTTCATCATAAAATAACCGTAGCTCCGTTTAAAATGATACACATATGTAACTTGCTTATAAAAACATGTAGAATAACATGGTGCACTTTATTTTACTGTTTAATAAAAATAAAATATGTTTAGTATAGATCTGGAGCAAATTCATAATTTGCATATGGGGTCATTTCGAAAATGCATAGATGATGTTGTTCTTTATACTTCACCTTTCGCCATGTTTAAAAACATTTAAACTTGCCGTGTGAATAAACGAGAGTGAAGCAAATGATTCGAACGTGGAGTTTTATCAATATGCAACTCATTGCATATTGAACTTCACTTAATTTGTAGTGTTTGATTGTGTTGCCATGCCTTGCATATTTAAACCGGACATGCGTCATATTTGTTTGCGCATTATGTAATGACTATGTTGTGGTGTTTACCGTGTCATTAGTTTGTTTTCGGAATTGCTTCTCTTCGCTAGAGTTTTGAAAGTGTGTCGGATTGTGAGGATTCGTTCGACTACGTCCCATTCATCTACTTCACGGATTCGTTCTTCTTCCATGTGGGATCTCATGCAAGATGATCATTTCCCTTGATAACACTACTATCGTTGCCATGCTAGTTGTCTCGTTTCTATGGGTATGTCCTGCTACCTACCACTTGTTTGTCAAGCCTCCCAAAATTCCATGATAAGCCTCTAACCCTCCACATTCCTAGCAAACCGTTGTTTGGCTATGTTACCGCTTGCTCAGCCCCTCTTATAGCGTTGCTAGTTGTAGGTGCAGGTGGTTCCTTGTCATAACATGGATATCTTGGGATATCACAATATTCCTGCTATTTAATTTAATGCATGTATACATTTGGTAAAGGGTGGAAGTCTTGGCCTTCTGCTTGGTGTTTTGTTCCACTCTTGCGCTCCTAACATGCTTGGGGTTGTTATGGGGAGACCCCTTGAGAATTCATTTTGGGATAAAACTCTTCCGGCAAGGCCCAACATTGGTACTATATTTGCACAACATAATAACACTGAACACCTTTATTAACGCATAGGGAGTTAGCGCTACCCGTGCATTAATCCAACATAATACAGGGAGGGCCAGTGCTGATCCTAAACAGAGCACTGTACTGAGCCGACCCAGGGCAACTCGGGAGATATCTATCAAGCCACTGTACACTAGCTCATCCGGTCGTTTCCTAAGAACGAGATACACGACTCCTATCAGGTTCGTCGACACGTCAGGCGGCCTTGCTGGATTTGTTTTACGTTTCTCGAATGTCTTGTGCACAGGGATTCCGAGGATACTTTGGGCTATCTCGAGGTTGAGGTTTTCCACCGCAGCTTGTGGTTTGTTTGTGATGGATGAGTTGGAGCACCCCTGCAGTGTTAAATCTTTCCAAGAGCCGTGCCCGCGGTTATGTGGCAACTTGTAATTTTTTTAACATCCGGTAATAGAAAACTTGAAGTAAACTCAAATAAAATGCACCAACAGTGTGCGTAACCATGACCGTCTCTTCTTGTGTGGTTTGAACCAAGAAGGGAACACGGTGGGGTTATGATTGACTCGTAAGTAGGTGTTCAGGATCAGTTCTTGATCATTCCTACTTCACGTCCATTTATCATAGATCACTCTTGTTATTCTTGTACTCGTAAGTTAGCCACTCAAATAAATGCTTAGTGCTTGCTGCAGCCTCACCACTTAACCATACCTCACCTATTAAGCTTTGCTAGTCTTGATACCCTTGGAAATGAGATTGCCGAGTCCCTGTGGCTCATAGATTACTACAACAACATGAGTAGGTGTAGGTAAAGTGATACTTTGACATGACAGCGACGCTTTTTCTATTTGGAGTTCTTCTTCTTCCTCGTCGATCATAGTATGGGTTCCAGGATGGTAGCCTGGGATAGCAGGGTTGACGTCATCTATTTTTCGTTTGTGTTTCATCCGTAGTCGGATCCTACTCTTCTGTATGGTGATTGCATGTATTGATGTATTCATGTTGTAGCTTGTGGCGAGTGTAAGCCAAATCTTTTATACTGTTCTCTTTAGTACATGTACTTGTGACGATATCCACCTTGCAAAGTGTCTCCGATATGCGCTTCTATCCCTGTTGAGACTTTCAAGTTTCCACGAGGTTAGGACCGCATATTGGGCCTGACACCTACCTCAACCATCACTGTAATGGCCTTCGATGTAGCCTGCCCGTGGCCGGCGCCGCCCGAACGTCCTGAGCCAACCAGCCCATGCTCCCTAAGTAAATTGGACGGTGCCGCCCTTGCCTAATCACATCAACCACCCCGCCGTCCACCACCGGCCTCACCACCGACCGCAGAGAGCCATCAATGGCCGCCGTCACAACCCACCTTCGACAGCCGCGGAACCGACTTTCCCCTCCTATAAATAGGCCGCCCTGGGCTCTCTATTCACACCACCGCACTCAACCTCCGCCCCTGAGCTCCCTTACACAACAATATGGCTGGAGGTGCTCGTCCTCCTCACCTCCGACAGCTTCGGGAGCCGCCACCCTCCCAAAAAATCCCACGCAGCCAAGGCTCCCCTGCTGTCACACCCTGTGTTTGTACCACTTTGCTATGCTACGAGTTTATAAAATTTGGACCCATTTAAAACTTTTGAGTACTAGTGCATGTTTGAATTGTTTGATGTTTGCTTGTCTGGTTGATTGTGTTTTATCACTCAAAGATTCTTCTTCTCTCAATACTCATCAACTTGATCGAAACTCCCTACCTAATGATCATGCCATGTGTATAGGACCTAAAACTATTTTTATAAAATATTATGTTAGCCAAAAAGCATTTATTCAATTTAGGTTTTCAAAAACCCTTGAATTGTGGTTTGTACTACAAGTCCTCAAATTAGGCTGAATGTTTTACCCCAAAGGCTTTATTTGGAACCTACCATATATAAGACTTCCCAAAACCAGCAAATACTATTTTTAAAGATTGTTTTCCTATTTTATTTAAAGACTTTTTATTAATGCTAGAAATGGTCTTTCATAGGGAAAAAATATTTTTATGCTTTCAAAATATTTGAGAAAATTTAGGGAAACTCAGTGGACATATATTTTCCATATATAAGAGTTTCCACACATGGACATGTTCAAAATGTTGGACAAAACCCTCCAAAACCCTTCCTGCCTATTCCAAGCCTTTGAAATATTTCTATAAGAAATATTCTCAAATAAATCCAGGAAAATTCTAGCAAGTCACACATGATATATGTGATGATCTTGCAAAGTTTCATCTCAATCCCAATTGTTTTGGTTCACAAAAATATCCCAAAACCCTCTCTGTTCAGATCCAAATTTGAGCAACTTTGCATTGTCAAGTTTCCCCAATTGATCTCAAACTTTGTAGACATGCTCTAATACCCAAATTATGAAACTACACCAAGTGGTGCATCAAGGAGATTAGCTTAGCATGGCTAGATCTACAGAAACTTGATTCTGTTAATTTCTAGGGTATCAAAGTTTACATTGTCAACTTTCCTCAAATGAGCTTAAACTTTGTGATCCATCTCCTTTTTACCCACCATTCAATCCTTTTAAATACCACATTAAGAGGGTAAAAGTTTCTTGCCCAAACAACCATCAAACACGTTCTGGTGAAATGGTAAACCCCCTGTTTTGACCATTTCCATTGTTCTCCTTCACCTCAAATTTTCACCATAGTCTCTTTTATCCCTCTTCTACCCCCAGTAATTTTGCCTCGCCCTTGTTCAATGACTGGTTGGGTGAAAACCCATTTTTACCTCTCTGGAAAGCCGAACCAGCAACATTTCTACCCCTTCCTCATCTTACCTCTGCTCTCCTTAGCTCCTAAGCGACCTCCAGAGCATCTCTACATCCCCTAGGAGCTACTAGACAAAGTGGGGCACCCCAGAGCACGCGGGCAAACGGCCATGCCAGCCATTTGCATGCTCTGGAGCGCGCTACAGTGCCTAGACGCACTATAGCCGCCACCCAATGCATAAGCCCGACAGCCTCAAGCCTCCCTCTCATTTCCCTCGAGGCGCCCTCAACATCCGTGACATGGCACCCTGTCGGCCCCCTCCTCTCTCTCCCTCTGGTGGCCATCCTCACATGCGCGCCATGGCCGCCAGAGAGCTCCAATGAACGAGCCCACATGCGCGCCCCTCTGCCCCCTAGCTCCTTCCTTCCTCCTTCCCGTTGCGTGGACGAGCCCCACGAACACCCCCGAGCCATCCCAGCATCCTCCCACGGCTTCCAGAGCCATTGTCACGGCCTCCGACGGACCTCGTCCAAGGTACACCGGCGACCGCCTAGAAGAAGCCACCCTGAGCTCCATTTTCCCCTCTAGATTCTCTCTCTCATCGCAAATCGAAGCCCTACACCACCCACTCCTCCTTCCCTGCTCCCCGTGCTCGGGATTGAGCCGAGCGCTGCCGCTTTGGCTCGCCGTCGATCTCCGGGTACGGCCACTCCCCGGCCCTCTTTTCTTCTCCTACGGGTCTCCCTCACCTCCCTGATCATCTCGCCTCTCTCCCCCGTTCAATTGCAGCTAAGGATCATCGGCGGCGACCTCCTCCCGAGTCTCCCCGCCGCGGCCTCCTCGTCGCCGGCAAACCAGGGTGCCCCGGCGGCCATCTCCTCCACCACCGAAATGGCGACAACGTCCTGACTACATTCCCACCCCTGGCTACCCTTGTCGTGCCCTTTATCGTCGCTGGTGAGCTCGCCGCGCCCCTTGTCCAGTGGTTGAAGATGACAGGTGGGGGCCACGCGCCCCCTGCATCCTTTTGAAAACAATTTTTGTACTGTTTTTATTTAAAACCTCTTTAAAGCATTTTAAAACCCTGTTAAAAATACTTTTCACAACTTTTTACATTTCAAAACCAGAAACTAGTAATTTTTTTATTTTTAGTTTTCACCCTAGTATTTTACAAAAGTGGTTTGAAATTTTTAGGAGTAGTTTATTTTCCCTGTTTTTGCTGTAGCCTCATATTTTGCCGTTAAATTTACGACGATAGATTGCGTTGTCGACGAAGGAGTTGGACCAGAAGATTTTGTAGACCCCGGAGACTTTGTTGAGCCAGGCAAGCAGCCCTTTGACCATGTCTAAGAAACCATTTTTATCCATGGCATATAGCACTTTATTCCCTTGCATTGAATCATGATTAACCGGTGACCACCGTGGTGGATTACCACTGTTGCTTTCCTTGTTGGTACTTGTACTGAGCATGACCCTACCTTCCTATGAGGTTTATGCGGGTGGGAAGTAGTTAGGATGCTAAGTAGATGCTACGCAAGTGGGATGGGAGAATGCATGGTGACGGAAAGGATGTGTTTTCAATGACTTTTCGAAAACCCGTCGGATGCCACTAATGCCCGAGGGATATGTTGAGCTAGGTAACCACTTGATAAAGAAGTGGTGTACCGAGGCAAGTGAGTATGTTGTTTTCAAAAACGGATTAGATTTAAGATCTGCTGATCATCCCAACCTTACATGTACAACCACGATACCCCTTATGGGACGGGGCCTTGTTGATTACTTTGGTCGATGCAAGCAGAGAGCCCGCATTACTAGTGGCGGGATACGGGGTCGTGCCTGAAAGGACGACCATGGGCTATTTTCACAGACACCGGGCACACTGTTGCGTGCCCTCGTGGATCATACTTGTGATGTACATCATGAGGGATGGCACCAACAAGTGGTCTCCTTGTTAGTAGCGTCAGGGGAAAGGCATTGTTCGGGTGCTTACCTCCGGTATGTAATATACCACGAGTCGTGGATGACACGGAAGTTCCTTGAGTCTTGTGGGTAAAGTGTGCAACCTCTGCAGAGTGTAAAACTATTTGAATAGCCGTGTGCACGATCATGGACATTTGGGTGGTACTACTTAAACTATGTCCAGATGTTTTCACAAACTTGGATTGTGTGTAGGGGAAAGGAATACTTGAGTTAAGTAGGATGACTTAACATGATGATTGAACATGAGATGTTCAAACCTTGTTTATATTGATATCTGTAACCTGTTCATTCGGATACTTGTGACCTCATGATGTATGCTTAGAAGATGATAGGACATGTCATTGCATTCCAAAAATTAGCTTTCTGCAAAATTACCTACTTAGTGCTATATCATGCATTGTTACACCTTGCTCCAAAACATGGGTTGCTTGCGAGTACATTCAAAGTACTCATTGGCTGGTCACTGGTTATTTAATTGGCCAGGCATGGAAGAGCATGAACATGGTGAAGATTTCGTTGGTGACGAGCATGCGAATTAGGACGCTTCCCAGTCAGAATGCATGTAGGGTTAAGGCAGATGGCATGGGTCTACGCTATCTTTCAAGATTTCCGCTGCGAGTTTATGTTTGTTA
This sequence comes from Elymus sibiricus, assembly GCA_039707655.1. NCBI lineage: Eukaryota > Viridiplantae > Streptophyta > Magnoliopsida > Poales > Poaceae > Elymus > Elymus sibiricus. The sequence goes on along the minus strand of CM077665.1, from coordinate 208,138,064 downwards.
TTTTGCCTTTATGGCCCTATCTATGTAAGACTTGATCTTGATGGTCTTTATTTATGTAAGATAGTATGTATGCATGTAAGACTATTGATTATCTAGTTTCTGTGTGCTTAGTGAGCATTGATCTCTGGGATCATTGTACACGTGCATTCGGTGATCATGACTTATGAGTCGGGGTCCCCACACCTTCACAAAGTTCCCTCACGAGTAGACTGATGGGGATATGACCCCTGGGTATACCAAAGCAAAGGGAAGCACACTCCAAGACATTCGGACGCCGACGGGCCCCCGAGGCCGCTTGGCGGGGCGGTCGGTTACCCCCGTGGGCCGGCCGCTTTACTGCTCATCGGCTGGTGGCAGCCGGCCCGTCCGGCCGGCCGCAACGACAGCTGGCAGGTCAGCGCCCGTACCATCTGCCCGTGCCGGCGTACGACGGCAAGACATGACCTCCGCAACAGGGCGTGCATGGCTACATGGCGCGTTGATAGGGCTTGCATGGCTACAGGACCCCCTAACGCGGGTGGGATGAGGCTACAGGGCCGCAGTCACCTCTGAGCTTGACCAAGCGGGCCGGCCGTGTAGCGGGCATGCGCCTACCTACTCCGTGATGGCGGAGCGTGCTGGCCATAGTGGCGCGCAGCCGGACGGCCCCACGCTCGATAGGACCTGACAGCCGGCGGGCCCCATGGCCGGTTAGAGAGGCTGGCGGCTGGGGCCCATGCCCCCTTTTTCCCGTATTGTAATCGACCGGCTGCACTATAAAGCAGACCCCCGGCCCTCCCGAGAGAGGGGCTGGCAAACACTGAACACACACACACTCACACATAGAGGTAGCGAGATCGTCGACGAGAGTTCCATCCCCACCCTCACGAACAGCTCGAGGAGCACCCAGTATTGTGACCGCCTATAGTCACTTCGGTAGGACTAGGGTTTTTACCTCCATCGGAGGGCCCTGATCCTGGGTAAGCCTGCATCATGTGTCTTGCGCCCTCACCCGTTCCTGGACACCGCCGGCGCCCGTCGGCCCCAAACCACGATTCAAGCCACCCCCTGGCATCTGCCGTAGAAATACCACGATAGTTGGCGCCCACCGTGGGGCCGGCAGCAACGCCGGCCGGAGTGACGTTCCGGGCGGGACCCTTCACCGCCTCCGGCACGCACATCGCGCACGGCTTGGTCGTGCGCTATGGCGCACTCGACTGCGTCAACGACAACGCCCGCTGCCTGAAGGACGTAGACTTCCCCAAGGGCGGCTCCATCATCCCCTTTGGCGACCACCGCGTCTATGTCGTGGTCGTCCCCAAGAGTACCCCGCCGAGTTGCTCAACTGGGACGAGTTGCCACCGTCCGGCAATGGCGGCCTCCCCGACTACGTCAACGACCTCTGCACCCGCATGGAGGTAATGACCATCGCCGCTCTAGGCTGTGGGTCAACATGGCAAACCCCGCTGCACACGGCAGTAAACACGATGCGCGCGCCTGATACTTGTGATCTGCGTTGGGTTTTCCGTGAAGAGGAACGGGTTATTGCAGCACAAAGTGGGTAAGTATTTTCCTCAATTATGAATCCAAGGTTTATCGAACCAATAGAATATCTATCCTCAACCGTCTTCAGCGGCTGCACACAAAAGAACAAACAACTTGCACCCAAACGCCGGCATGAGGGTTGTCAATCTCCTTGATCTCGTTATTTCCAAGCAAATGAGTTGTGTAGATAATTGTAGCTGATTGTAAATTGCAAAATAAAATAAAAAGTAAATAAAGGCAGCAAGGTAATAGTAGCGTTTGTAAATTTATAAGTGAATAGACCCAGGGGCCATAGTTTTCCCTAGCGGCATCTCTCATGTAGGCAGCATACGGTGGGTAACAAATTACTGTTGGGCAATTGATAGAAAAATGGATAGTTATGCGATTTTCACGGCAACGATCATGTATATATATGCATCACGTCCATAAACATATAGGCGGACTCCTGCCTGCACCTATTACTATTACTCCACTTCAAGGGCGCTTATATGCTTGTCTCTCTACGTATTAAGTTCATGACAAATAGAGTAATGCATGGAGAATGATGACATGATGTAGACAAAGTAAACTCAAGCAATATGAATAAACCCCATCGTGTTATCCTTAGTAGCAACAACACAAAGATGCATCTTGTCCCCTACTTTGTCACTGGGATATAGAAACTCGTCAGGTTGAACCTACCACAATGCACCACTCCCACTGAAGATCGATCAATCTACTTGGCCAAAGCACATCAATAAATCGGAGAGCATTACGAAGCTATAATGATCATGCAAATAAGAATCTTAATATTCAGAGGTGACTGAAATACTTTTCATGAATAATCTGAACATAAACCCACAACTCATCGGATCCCAACAAACACACCGCACAATAGGATCACATCGGATAGATCAAAGCGAAGATGCGATGACCATTGTATTGAAGATCAAGAGATAGAGAGATTGACATCTAGGTACTAGCTATGGACCCGTAGGTCTATGGTGAACTACTCACACATCATCATGAGGGCAACAAGGTTGATGTAGAGGCCCTCCGTGATCGATCCCCCCTCCGGTAGGGTGCCGGAACGGAGCTCCAGATGGCCTCGCAACGAAACAGAGACTTGCGGCGGCGTAAAAAGGGTTTCAGGACTACCTCAAGGGTTTTTGCAATATATGAGAATTCATAGGCTAGAGAACGAGGACGGGAGGGCCGCCAGGGAGGCACAAGCAATCAGCCCCCCCAGGGCGCGCCAAGTTGGCTTGTGGGGCCCTAGTGCGGCCCACAGCCTTCTTCTGAATCTCCCAGGTCTTCTTTTGGTCCAGAAAAATCATCAAAAAGTTTCGTGGCAATTGGACTTCGTTTGGTACTGTAAACCTGAGAAGTGAAATACATGCAGAAAACAACAACTGCCACTGGGCACTGGGTCAATAGGTTAGTGCTCAAAAATATTATAAATTGGTAAAGAAAGACCCCAAAAGTACCCTAGAATAATAATATATCAGCATGGAACAATAAAAAAATTATAGATACGTTGGAGACGTATCAAGCTTCCCCAAGCTTAATTCATGCTCGTCCTCGAGTAGGTAAATGATAAAAACAGAATTTTGGATGTGACATGCTATCCATTATGTAATCTTATGCATGTATGCTCATTGAGAAACGATGAATCAACAAATATCAACATAGCAATACTTATAAGTATAAGAAATAAAATCATCAATCTTTCAAAGTATACGATCCTCAAAGAATGTTTACCCCCCATTCATCTTATTATATTAGCAAGGCATGGCTCCATCTTCACCACATTAATACAAATGTCAAGCACCACGGTGTCCAAGTCAAACAATTGGATCGTACTTTTTCAATATGCATCAACTTTTTATTCTTCACGCAATACATGAGCGTGAGCCATTGGACATAGTATTAGGTGGAATAGAATATGGTGGTAGATATCAAAGGCGCAAAATGTGGAGAAGATCGTCTCGCATCAACTAGGCGTACCAACGGGCTATGGAGATGCCCATCGATAGATGTCAATGCAAGGAGTAGGGATTGCCATGCAAATGATGCACTAAGCTATAAGTGTATGAAAGCTCAAATGAAGCTAAGTGGGGTGTGCATCTAACTTCCTTGCTCATGAAGACCTCGGGCATTTGAGGAAGCCCGTCATAGGAATATACAAGCCAAGTTTGTAATAATGAAAAAGTAATTCCCACTAGCATATGAAAATGGCATAACATGAGACTCTCTCTACATGAGGAACAAGGTGCCACTTTGAGGCACAAGTGTGGTAAAGGATAGTAGCAAAGTCCCTTCTCTCATTTTCTCTCATAATTTTTTTAGAATGGTGGGCTCATTTGGCCTCACCCATCTTTATTTCCTCACTGGAACAATGCTCTAACAATGATGATCATCACACTTTTATTTACTTACAACTCGATATGAAGAACTGATATGAAGATATGACTCTATATGAATGCCTCTGGCAGTGTACCAGGATGTGCAATGATCTAGCGTGACATGTATCAAAAATATGATGAACGGTGTCTTTGGCACAAATACTATGTCAGCTCTATATGAATGCAAAGCAATATGATGATGAACGAACTAGTCATTTGAGGTGACGATGGAATTTGCATGACAATATATCTCGGAATGACTATGAAAATGCCATGATAGGTATGTATGGTGGCTGTTTTGAGGAAGATATAATGAGGCTTATGTGCAACAGAGCGTATCATGTCATGGGGTTTGGATGCACCGGGGAAAGTTGCACCGATCCTCAAGGTGAGAATGGGCTATGCACGGTACCGAAGTGGCTAGCAAATATGAAAAGGTGAGATTGTGTATGTCCATGGTTTCACATTAGTCATAAAGAACTCACATACTTATTGCAAAGTTTTATTAGTTCTATCACAAATCAAAGTACTACTCGCATGCCCCGAGGGAAGAGGTTGGTAAGAGTTAACCATCTCACGCTTCCGACCCAAAACAACACTAGGATTTCAATGACGAATAGAAATTCTCACACATCATCACCATGCCTCTTTAATTTTTAGACGAACAAGAAGTTAACCTCTCTTAATATCGACACTTCTACAATCAACAATTATGAACTCACATCTTTTTCATATTACCACATCAATATCATTAACCCACAATTTCTCTATATGTGCTACACGATGGTTTTGATTATCACTCATTGAATACCTAATATTTTTTGACTAGTCTTATGACCCATGCAAACTACCGTCACTATTTATTAACTCTCAAACAAATATAAGTGAAGAACGAGAGTGAAATTATTTCTATAAAATCTACACGCCGTGCTAAAAAAGATATAAGTGAAGTACTAGAGCAACTGCTAAGCTCAAAAGATATAAGTGAAACACATAGAGTATTCTAACAAATTATGATGAAGGTGTGTCTCTCTTAAATAGGTGTGTCCAGCAAACAATAATTGTGGCAAACTGAAAGTAAAAGCAAACAAAAACAAACGACGCTCCAAGAAAAACTCATATCATGCGACGAATAAAAATATAGCTTCAAGTGACATACTGATGGATTGAGACGAAAGAGGGGATGCCTTCCGGGGCATCCCCAAGCTTAGACGCTTGAGTCTTCCTTAAAATATTACCTTGGGGTGCCTTGGGAATCCACAAGCTTAGGCTCTTGCCACTCCTTATTCCTTTGTCCGTCGCAATAACACCCAAAACTTGAAAACTTCAATCACATAAAACTCAACAAAACTTCGTGAGATCCGTTAGTATAAGCAACATATTGAATACTTTAAGTACTGTTATAAATTGATTATTATTTCATAAATGCATAATAGGTACTGTATTCTAACTTCTCCATGGCTTATACTGCCCGATACAATACATAGCATAATCAAGCGAAGCAACTATGCAAGCAAAAACACAATCTGTCTAAAACAAAACAGTCAAAAGCAAAAATACCAAGATAACTATTGGATTGCCTCCCAACAAGCGCTATTGTTTTATGCCCCTAGCTAGGCATAATGCATAGTTTCAAGTATTGTCTTCCTTGACACTCCAACCATAAGTAGCTCTCATGATTGATTCATAAGGTGGTTAAATTATCTTTCTAGGGAAGTGTTCCATCCCAGTTTTTTTTTCACAATCTATCTTAGCATTGACGGTTCTCAAGAAAGGTCTACCAAAGATAATGGGACAAAAGTCATCTTGTGGGGAACCAAGGACTAGAAAATGAGTACGGTATTTTACTTTCCCACACAAGACTTCAACATCTCTAACAATCCCAAGTGGTGTGATAGTGTCTCTATTTGCAAGTTTAATAGTAACATCAATGTCTTCTATTTCAGCAGGTGCTATTTCATCCATAATTTCTTGTTATAGAGTAAAAGGGATAGCACTCACACTAGCACCCAAATCACATAAACTATGATAGCAATGATCTCCCATTTTGACTGAGACAACAGGCATGCCTTCTATGGGTCTATGTTTATCTTTTTCATCGGGTTTAGCAATTCTAGCAGCTTCATCACAAAAGTAGATAACATGCCCATCAATATTTTCTACCAAGAGATCTTTAACCATAGCAATACTAGGTTCTACTTTAATTGGTTCAGGGGGTTTAGGTGCACTTATATTACTCTTACGAACCATAGTTGATACCTTAGCATGTTCCTTTATCCTAACAGGGAAAGGTGGTTTTTCAATATAAGCGGTAGGCACAACTGGATCAACATTGTAAAAGCTGGTTTCTTCTTTAGCTATGACCGGTTCTTTAATTTCTTCTTTAATAGGGGGATGCTATTTAAACCACTTCTCCTTAGGGAGGTCAACGTGAGTAGCAAATGCTTCGCAGAAAGAGGCTCCTATCTCAGAATCAAGTCCATATTTAGTGCTAAACTTATGAAAAGTATCGGTATTCATAAAAGATTTAACACAATCAAATTCAAGCTTTATAACTGACTCATTACCTTCGTCGAGTTCCCAATCTTCAGAGTTGCGTTTAATCCTTTCTAAGAGTGTGACGCCCCCGATCTCGACCGTACGCTAATCAAACACGCAATGCGTATGACCAAGATTAGGGACTCACTGTTTGATATCACAACACAACACTAGACACAAATTAAAGTCATACAGCTTCATATTACAAGTCAGGGGCCTCGAGGGCTCGAATACAAAGCTCGACAAGCATGAGTCAGTGGAAGCAAATAATATCTGAGTACAGACATAAGTTAGACAAGTTTTGCCTTAAGAAGGCTAGCACAAACATAATCAGCGGATCGAAAGAGGCGAGGCCTCCTGCCTGGGAACCTCCTAGCTACTCCTGAGCGTCGGCACTCTCCACGTAGTAGTAGGCTCCAGCGGTGGTGTAGTAGTCATCTCCGGCGAACTCCATCTCCTGGGCTCCATCGTCTGAACGCAGAATCGTATCGAGGGGGAAAGAGAATGCAAAGCAGCGGTGAGTACTCATCCAAAGTACTCGCAAGACTGACATCAGAACTATGCTAAGTATGGATCATTATCAAGGGGAGGGGTTATAACTGGACTGACCGCAGAAAGCAAGAATGAGGGGAAGGCCTAGTCCTATCGAAGACTAGCATCTTGCAGCAATAGAAGAGAGTAGACAGGTATCTCACATATAGTCATATTATTGTAGCAATTTTATTAAGTAACCACGCCTAGAGATTCTTCCTCGACTCCCTGCGAGGAAGCAATCTCGGAGCCACATTCATTTCAAATTAAATCACAATTATAGTTGTATAAGGTCAAGGCACAACTCCAAGTCGTCCTGTTACCGTGGACACAGCTATTCGAATAGATTAATCATCCCTGCAGGGGTGCACCGCATCTCCAACACGCCTGATCACCTCCGGCCGGACACACTTTCCTGGGTCATGCCCGGCCTCGGGATAGCAGCACGTCGTCGCCCCACCTAGGCTCAACGAAGAGGCCAGCCCACCGGTCTAATTCCTAAGCACGCAGGTTCATGGGCCCACTTTCCCTTGCACTCCTGCACGATGCGAACGCGGCCGGAAGCAGACCTAGCACACTCCAGTCCAAGAGCTGTACCATCCAGTCCAATCCGGCGCGCGCCGCTCCATTGCTGACGTCCGAAGAGCTTCGGCTGATACAACGACGCTGAGTGCCCATAACTTTCCCACGTGATGGTTTGGTGCGCAATAAGGCCAACGACCAACTCAGATCAAATACCCAACCCATTAGCATTTTAATTAATGCGGGGCAAGCGCGACCCGTAAAGTGCGGTCCCGTCACCCCGTCTCGAGGATGTGTGGCAAGGGCCTCTCCTGCCCGTCCATGCCTCATCAACATCAAACCGTGGGTACCCCTCAGGGCCGACTCATCACCAACATGTTTCTGTAACCAGGTCATAGTAACTGTGTGTATAAAACATCAAGACGGAACCTGAGGAATCACCCTCAAAGGGCCCCGCTCGATGAAACCGACAAGGTGGACTTAGAGGAATCACCGTCGAGGGTCCCATACTTGAGGGGTTGCACGACAGAGTCATCGCCGGGAGTGGTGAAGGAGGAATCACCCTCGATAACAACGACCGACTAGCTGCACTACAGAGCTAGCATCATGAGTACTTCACGAGGTGTCACCCTCGGTACTCGTTAGTAGCGCTACAGAGTCGTACAACTAAGGGGTGTGCGGTGATGTGAGGGGCCTGGCTTGTCGGTCGGTTGACCAAGTCTTCGGGTCTTCGAGTCGTCGAGTCGTCGATGAAGAAGCAGGGGCAACTGGGACTAAGGGGTCACTGGGGATTCACTGATCAACCTATACTAAGCAGTTGATATGATTGCAGGTACAGTAGTAGTTTATCAAAAACAGGCTATGCATCAGAATAGGAGCTAACTAATACAGTAGCAAAATTCTAATGCAAGAATAAGAGGGAAAGAAATGGGCGATATCGGAATGCTCAAGGGGGGGTTGCTTGCCTTGCTGCTCTGCGGCAAAGGCCTGATCGTCAACAGCGTAGTCGTACCCGTAGCACCGTCAGTCTCGGAGTCTACCGGAGAGAAGAGGGGGGGAAGAAACAATAAATATAAGCAGACAAATGCATCACGATGCATGACATGACAATATGCAGAGCTAGGTATGCACTAACGCAGTACTACACGTTGCAGACGGAGCGGGAGAATATCTGATGATATTTCCCGGGTCTTTGGATTCATCGGACAGGCGGTCCGGAGGGGGGTAGTTCCATGTTCATCATGCTAGGAGCATGTGACAGATGAACGGATAGCGTATTCGGATTCGTGGGATTTTTCTGATCAACTTTCATGTATAAAACTTTTTCATCTGAGCTACGGATTATTTTATACGATTTTTCAAAGATTTAATCAATTTCTGAAATTATTCTATTTAATTAAATCAACATTATCCAAAACAGTGCAGGGTGACGTCAGCATGATGTAAAGGTGACATCAGCAGTCAACAGCACAGTGGTCAGGTCAAACCTGACCAGTGGGTCCCACATGTCATAGACTCAGCTGTATTTCCCATTTTTAATTAAACTAACCAGAGATTAATTAACAAGTGGGGCCCGCGGGTCAGTGACCCTGGCAGTGGCCCCAGGCGAGCTCCCGAATCGGCGGGATGGCTCGGAAATCGCCTATGGTCAAATCACGCGCCGTTTGCGGCGTTCGAAAGCTGGAGCACCCGCCGTTCCATTCCGGCCATCGGGGTGAGCTGGGACGGCCTGTGGCGTCGCCGGCGTCGAGGTTGGCGGCGGTGAGCTTCGGGCGCCGATGGCAACTAGCGAACCAGCGCACTTTCGGCCTATCTAACGGTACTACGCGAGCCTACGCAACGCGTGGAGTCGAGCGGTGGCGTCGGTTGGACCAAATGGTCACCGGAGACTCGCCGGCGTTGAGCTCCGGCGGAACCGCATTTGGGCACGACGGGGAGAAGGGGCTACGGCGGCGGATACGCTCAGGGAAGAGAGGGGAAAGACGTGGGGGCTCACCGAGAGCCTGCAGGTGAGCAAAGTGGGCGCGGGGGAGGCTTGGTGTCGCCGGAATGGTCATCGGTGTGCGGCGGCGATCCGAGGAAGAAGGCGATGCGGTGAAGACGATGCAGGGGCTCCGGGGCTCGGGCCTGTGGACGAGGAGGACGGGGTGGTCGGTGCGGAGCTCGTGGGCGTGGCGGCGAGGCGAGGAGAGCACGGCGGCCGCGGCTAGCCGGTGGCCATGGCGACGGCGGCGTCGGCTCGAGTGGAGGGAGTAGCAGAGAGCGAGAGAGGGGGGGCAGGTGAGATCTAGGGCTACAGAGGGGAGGTAGGCAGGGGCACGGGAGCGCGGGGGCGGCCTTATACCCGCTGGTCCATCGCCGGCGAGCTGGTCCGGCGGGGACGAGCTCGGCCGCGCGCGCGCGCCTCGGTTGCCCCACTATAGAGGTGGGAGCCGACCGACGGTGCCGCTGGGCCGGCCTGGGCCTGCCACTGTGGCCTAAGGCCCAGGGCAGGGGGGCTTTTTCTTTTCTTTCTTTTTCTTTTGCTTTTTCTTTTAATTATTTCTGTTTTATTTATTTTTAGCTTTAATTCTCTACTGCAAAAATAGGTGACTTGCTCCAAATAATACCTTGCATTATTAAGTGTGGCCATAAACATTTTGGGCATTTTTGGGATCTGTTCCAATTATCCATGGAATTAAAAAGTGCTTTTAAATTGCATTTGGCCTCTGTTTTGCATGGTGGGGTCCACACCAGCTTGAGGGTGATGTTGTTTTCCTTAACAATAATTGTTTTGGATTATTCCACAAGTGTGCAACATTTTATCCTTGCTGATTGCAATTTTATTTTATCACAATAAAATTCAAGGGCCTTTTGAAGTGGAATTTGAAATGAAATATGATTTTCAACTTGATCATATTCTATTTAGCAAAATGATTAGGCACTGATCATGGTCATCACTGTGCTTAATTACAAGGATCACTGTAGCCAAATTTCAGGGTGTCACAATTCTCCCCTACTAAAAAGAATTCTCGTCCCGAGAATTAAGAAGTAGAAGGAAAGAGCCCGGTGTATTTTGCACGAAGATGATCTTCGCGTTCCCAAGTGGCTTCATCTTCAGAATGATTAGCCCACTGCACCTTGAAGAACTTGGTAACCTTCTCACGAGTCCGACGTTCAGTTTCATCGAGAATGCGGACTGGTTTCTCTTTGTAAGAGAGGTCTTGTTGCAGTTCAAGCATATCATGATCCACTGCTCGGATAGGATCCTTGAAGCAGCGACGAAGCTGTGACACATGGAACACATCGTGAACCTGAGAAAGGTTTGGCGGTAGTTCCAGTTGATATGCCACCTTACCACGCCTTTCTAGAACAGTGAAAGGACCAATATATCAAGGAGCCAGCTTGCCCTTGATTCCAAAACGGTGTGTACCTCTCATTGGCGTGACTCGAAGATAAGCCTTTTCGCCAGGTTGATAGACCATATCTTTGTGATGACGGTCATACTGACTCTTCTGACGAGACTGAGCAGCCTTCAGATTTGCATGAATAATGCGGACTTGATCTTCGGCATGTTGGATAATATCCGGACCGATAAGTGTACGTTCCCCAGTTTCTGACCAATTCAGAGGAGTTCGACACTTACGTCCATATAATACTTCAAAGGGAGCCATCTTCATACTAGCTTGATAGCTATTGTTGTAGGAGAACTCAGCATACGGGAGAGATTCCTCCCATTTCTTGCCGAAAGAAATGACACAAGCTCGAAGCATGTCTTCGAGAACTTGGTTGACTCTTTCAACCTGTCCCTGGGATTGAGGGTGAAAAGCGGTGTTGAATGACAAATGAGTTCCCATAGCTTCCTGGAAACTTGCCCAGAACCTTGAAGTGAATAAGCTGCCACGGTCTGAACTAATCACCAATGGAATACCGTGGAGTGAAACAACTCTGGACATATATAGATCTGCCAGCTGACTAGCAGTAATAGTTTCCTTGACAGCCAGAAAATGTGCAACTTTGGACAATCGGTCAATGACGACAAGAATAGCATCATTACCTTTCTGCGACCTGGGAAAACCAGTAATGAAGTCCATTTCAACATGATCTCATTTCCATTCAGGAATAGAAATAGGTTGTAGAGTTCCAGCAGGCCTTTGATGTTCTGCTTTGATCCGACGGCAAATGTCACATTCTGAAACATAGCATGCAATGTCTTGCTTCATGTTAGACCACCAGAATCTTCGACGAATGTCTTGGTACATCTTGGTACTACTAGGATGAATAGACAGCGAAGTGTCATGTGCTTCCTTCATGACCTCCTGAGTCATATCATGGTTTTTCTCCCTACTCGGTACCACTAGGCGGTCCTTGAAGTACAAAGCGCCATCCTCAGCAATAGTGAAGGGTGAGGGCTTTCCTTCTGCAAGATCGAGTTTAATCCTCTCGACTTCATTGTCACACTTCTGGATCTACTTGATGACGTCCACAAGATCTGGTTTAGCAACCAGGGTATTAAGAGAACCCTGGGAAACAACGTGGAGGTTCATTTTGTAGGACCCTTCAGGTGGGGGAGCGAGATAACCCTGAGGAACAATATGGAGGTTCAGCTTGCGGAATTCCTTTTGAAGAAGGGGGTGAACCTTGTGAACCTGAAGGTGATTGCAGTATGACTTGCGGCTCAAAGCATCAGCCATTACATTAGCCTTGCCTGGGGTATAAGAAATACCCACATTGTAATCTGCTATGCGTTCCATCCATCTTTGTTGACGGAGGTTCAGATCTGGCTGAGTAAACAGATACTTCAGACTTTGGTGATCGGTGTAGATCTCGCAACGATTACCAACAAGGTATTGTCGCCACTCTTTCAGTGCATGAATTACTGCAGCAAGTTCAAGGTCATGAACTGGGTAGTTCTCTTCATGACGACGCAATTGACGAGATGCATAAGCAACCACTCTGCGTTCTTGCATTAGGACACATCCCATTCCTTGACGTGAAGCATCACAATAGATGACGAAGTCCTTACGAGTATCCGGAGGAGCAAGTACTGGAGCAGACGTCAGTTTGTCCTTAAGTGCCTGGAAGCTCTCCTGACATTTTTCTGTCCATTCATATTTAACACCTTTGTGAAGCAAATTGGTTAAGGGCTTTGCAATTTTGGAGAAGTTCTCGACGAATCGACGGCAATAGCTGGCGAGTCCGAGGAAACTTCTGACTTGCTTGACATTCTTCGGGGGAGTCCAGTCAAGAATAGCCTGAACTCGTTCAGGGTTGACCGCAATACCATCCTTGGAGATCACATGACCAAGGTAGGTTACTTCGTCCATCCAAAACTCACACTTTGAATACTTTGCATAAAGTTGATGTTCTAGAAGTCTCTCCAGTATAAGACGAAGATGTTCAGCATGCTCTTCTTTATTCTTGGAGAATACCAGAATATCATCCAGATAAACCACGACGAATTTATTGAGGTAGTCCATAAAAATATGATTCATCAAGCGAGAGAAGGTTGCTGGAGCATTGGTTAAGCCGAAGGACATGACGGTGTACTCGTATGAACCATAGCGAGTAACAAATGCAGTCTTGGGAATATCTTCTTCACGAACTCGGATTTGATGGTAACCCAACCTCAAGTCGAGTTTAGAAAATACTGATGAACCAGCAAGTTGATCATACAGATCGTTGATCCGTGGAAGCGGATATTTGTTTTGAATCGTTGCTTGGTTGATGGGGCGATAATCTTGGACCAATCGATTCGTACCATCTTTCTTCTTGACAAAGATAGAAGGTGCTCCCCAAGCAGAGGAACTTGGACGAATGAAACCCAGACGAAGCGAATTGTCAATTTCTTGCTTAAGTTCTAGGAGTTCGTGTGGTGGCATCTTATACGGATGCTTGGCAATAGGAGTGGTACCAGGTACCAAGTCGATGACAAACTCGACAGCTCTAGCAGGGGGGATCCCTGGGAGTTCTTCCGGAAAAACATCTTGGAAATCCCGGACAACTGGAATGTTTTCAATCCCTTCAAGAGGCGACTCATTTAATGCATTCAAGGCATATAGTCGGGCTTCGGCATCTCGAACAAGATGAGCATGGTAGTTGACTATCTCATCCGAAGGATGCAGTAGGTGTATAGTTTTGGTGGCACAAACGACGGAAGCAGTATGTGCGTTCAACCAATCCATTCCCAGAATAAGGTCGATCTTGGAAGACTTCAATATAATGGGGGAAGCATGGAATTCCAGTCCTTCTATTTCAATGGGCACATCTGGACAAACCATGGAGGTTTGGCATTGGCCAGTGGGGGTGTTTACCACTATTGGAATGCTCATCTCCTCGTACTTAATGCCATGCATGTATGCAAAATCTTCAGACATAAAAGAATGCGATGCTCCTGTATCAAACAATACAGAAGCTGGTACAGAGTTAACAAGGAGTGTACCCATCACCGTAGCAGGCTGGTCTTGAACGTCATTCATATCAACATTGTTAGCTTGGACACGACCAGTGTTAGGCCTGGCATTGTTGTTGCGGGGCTGGTTGGAAGGCAGTGCAAGTTGATTCTGATTCTGCCTGCATTCTCTAGCACGGTCTCCTGGACGACCACACTTGAAGCACAACCCATCCTCAGGACGAAAAGGGGGAGCAGGAGCTCGTGGTGGTGGAGCTGGTAGCCTCGGCTGCCTGGTGGGGGGTGGAGGCAGACGAGGTGCAGCATAGGACGGCCTCGGAGCAGGAGGCGGTGCATGGTACATGTTGTGGGGGATCCAGATCTTGCGCTTCTGAGCAGATGAGCCCGAAGATGAGCCCATGTCACGGTTGCGCTTGCTACTGTCCTTGTAGTCCTGCAGACCCGTTTCCACTATAATAGACTTGTTCACCAAGGTGGCAAAGTTACCGAAGTCTTGAGGAAGGAGTGCCAGCTTGATATCCGGGTGGAGGCCTTCACGGAACTTCTCCTGCCTACGAGCATCAGTTGCAACGTCTTCTTCAGCATAGCGAGATAAGTACAGAAATTCCCGCTGATAAGCATCCACAGTCTTGTTGCCCTGGACAAGATTGCGGAACTCACGCTTCTTCTTGTCCATCATTCCCTGAGGAATGTGATGAGCACGGAATGCAGCTTGGAACTCTGGCCAGGTGATGATTGTTCCAACAGGCTGAGAGCGCCTGTGGCTGTCCCACCATTGAGCAGCGGGACCCTTCAGAAAGTACGAGGCAAAGGTGACATAGCTAGCCACTGGGGCGCCTAAAGATTCCAGCTCATAAGTGATGTCACGGAGCCAGTCATCTCCGTCAAGTGGCTGAGTTGAGCTGCGGTAGGTCGTAGGGTTGAGACGCATGAAGTCTTGCAGATTCATTGGGGCTAGCTGCTGATTCATATTCGGCCTCGGGAACTGGTCCATAAGCCCTTGCATAAACTGGCGATTCAGTTCAAACTGCTGCATCATACCAGCCATGTATTCCGGTGGTGGTGGTGGTTCAGGTGCACCACGACCACGACCAGCTGGCCTAACCATTCTCTCAATTTTTAACAGTGGTAGTTTAGCATTGGGTAATCGCAAAAACAATGAATCATTCATGAAGTAAATTGCACAAAGAAGGAGGTGCAATAGATACGACATAGTAGTTCAAACTTCAACATACAGATCCATACATAGGTCTATTACAAACCATAAGTTCGTTACAAAATAGACGATAGGTCCGGCATGAAATTTACCTAGACAACTAGGCGGCATGCAGGCACGCGGTGGAGGGATACAACAACGAGACATAGCGATATGCTACATCAACGTCGGGGACAACAAAAGTAACCACGGAACTGCACGTGACCCTGAATGTGAAACCTGGGGGCAGGTTTCTGCATCCCGTGCACAGCCTGATGCAGAATCTGCATATCAAGCGGGAGTGCAGGTCCACGTGCTGGAGTACGACCTCCAACCTCAGGCCATTCAAGACCTGGAGGAAACTCTGTCCGGCGTGGGCAAAGGATGTACTCCGGATGTATCCTCGCACTGACTGCTGGCAACAACTACACCATAGCCTGATGAAGACGAGCTCGGGTGGCATACAGCTCGAAGTTAAGAGCCCTGACAGTGCGATCCAGAGCCTCAGTGTACTGAACCAGAACCTATGGGTCGTAACGACGACTCACGTAGGGGGTGCAGACCGCAGTGTAGGACCGGTCGGTACGCTGCCGTGCGAAAGGGGTCAAGACCTCAGCGTCGGCTGCCGTATCAACTCCAGAAGGGATATACGGGATGTATCTGTATGCCGTCTCCTCCAAACAAGGGTTCGCTACACGGAGATGAACAATAGCAGCATAGGCAGCATCCTGTACTGCCATCTCAACAGTCACTCCAATGCCACGAAAGGTGTGCAGCTCAGTGATGGAGAGGTCCTGTCGATCCCAGATAACCATCTTAGCCTCATACTGTTCCTGGTTGAACTCACGATAGTCCTCGTAAACAGTGTACTCGGGGTACCAGCGATATCCCAGCTTCTTCAAGAGGCCGACCAGAATGGCCGGGAACCCAGTCGTATCGTGCGCAAAGGTCAGACGAACGATCTGCCTAGCGGGACGCATCTGTAACAAGGAGATTCAAGATGTCAAATGACAGTGCGTGCATCATAACTTCAAAGAAGACAATTTTCGACGAAACAATTCCCTGGTGGATGTGATCACGAGAACCTAATGTTAAATTTAGCAAAAACTTTAACCCGAAAGAGAAGAGAGATTAGAACCCAGAGTAAGGATGAGAAATAAAAGATCCTAATACCACCCGATTGAGAAGTGGGCCCGTAAGCCACACAACTTATGTTAGTAAAGTTTTTCAAGTACTAGACTCAACTTCGGCCAAGGAGTTGGAAAGGGGGCTACCTACAGGCAGTCGGCTCTGATACCAACTTGTGACGCCCCCGATCTCGACCATACGCTAATCAAACACGCAATGCGTACGACCAAGATTAGGGACTCACTGTTTGATATCCCAACACAACACTAGACACAAATTAAAGTCATACAGCTTCATATTACAAGCCAGGGGCCTCGAGGGCTCGAATACAAAGCTCGACAATCACGAGTCAGTGGAAGCAAATAATATCTGAGTACAGACATAAGTTAGACAAGTTTTGCCTTAAGAAGGCTAGCACAAACATAAGCAGCGGATCGAAAGAGGCGAGGCCTCCTGCCTGGGAACCTCCTAGCTACTCCTGAGCGTCGGCACTCTCCATGTAGTAGTAGGCTCCAGCGGTGGTGTAGTAGTCATCTCCGGCGAACTCCATCTCCTGGGCTCCATCGTCTGAACGCAGAATCGTATCGAGGGGGACAGAGAATGCAAAACAGCGGTGAGTACTCATCCAAAGTACTCGCAAGACTGACATCAGAACTATGCTAAGTATGCATCATTATCAAGGGGAGGGGTTATAACTGGACTGACTGTAGAAAGCAAGAATGAGGGGAAGGCCTAGTCCTATCGAAGACTAGCATCTTCAGCATCTTGCAGCAATAGAAGAGAGTAGACTGGTATCTCACATATAGTCATATTATTGTAGCAATTTTATTAAGTAACCAAGCCCAGAGATTCTTCCTCGACTCCCTGCGAGGAAGCAATCTCGGACCCACATTCATTTCAAATTAAATCACAATTATAGTTGTATAAGGTCAAGGCACAACTCCAAGTCGTCCTGTTACCGTGGACACGGCTATTCGAATAGATTAATCATCCCTGCAGGGGTGCACCGCATCTCCAACACGCCTGATCACCTCCGGCCGGACACACTTTCCTGGGTCATGCCCGGCCTTGGGATAGCAGCACGTCGTCGCCCCACCTAGGCTCAACGAAGTGGCCAGCCTGCCGGTCTAATTCCTAAGCGCGCAGGTTCGTGGGCCCACTTGCCCTTGCACTCCTGCACGATGCGAACGCGAACGGAAGCAGACCTAGCACACTCCAGTCCAAGAGTTGTACCGTCCAGTCCAATCCGGCGCGCGCCGCTCCATTGCTGACGTCCGAAGAGCTTCGGCTGATACAACGACGCTGAGTGCCCATAACTTTCCCACGTGATGGTTTGGTGCGCAATAAGGCCAACGACCAACTCAGATCAAATACCCAACCCATTAGCATTTTAATTAATGCGGGGCAAGCGCGACCCGTAAAGTGTGGTCCCGTCACCCCGTCTCGAGGATGTGTGGCAAGGGCCTCTCCTGCCCGTCCACGCCTCATCAACATCAAACCGTGGGTACCCCTCAGGGCCGACCCATCACCAACATGTTTCTGTAACCAGGTCATAGTAACTGTGTGTATAAAACATCAAGACGGAACCTGAGGAGTCACCCTCAAAGGGCCCCGCTCGATGAAACCGTCGAGGTGGACTTAGAGGAATCACCCTTGAGGGTCCCACACTTGAGGGGTTGCATGACAGAGTCATCGCCGGGAGTGGTGAAGGAGGAATCACCCTCGATAACCACGACCAACTAGCTGCACTACAAAGCTAGCATCATGAGTACTTCACGAGGTGTCACCCTCGGTACTCGTTAGTAGCGTTGCAGAGTCGTACAACTAAGGGGTGTGCGGTGATGTGAGGGGCCTGGCTTGTCGGTCGGTTGACCGAGTCTTCGGGTCTTCGAGTCGTCGAGTCGTCGATGAAGAAGCAGGGGCAACTGGGACTAAGGGGTCACTGGGGATTCATTGATCAACCTATACTAAGCAGTTGATATGATTGCAGGTACAGTAGCAGTTTATCAAAAACAGGCTATGCATCAGAATAGGAGCTAACTAATACAGTAGCAAAATTCTAATGCAAGAATAATAGGGAAAGAAATGGGCGATATCGGAATGCTCAAGGGGGGGTTGCTTGCCTTGCTGCTCTGCGGCAAAGGCCTGATCGTCAATAGCGTAGTCGTACCCGGTAGCACCGTCAGTCTCGAAGTCTACCGGAGAGAACAGGGGGGGAAGAAACAATAAATATAAGCAGACAAATGCATCGCGATGCATGACATGACAATATGCAGAGCTAGGTATGCACTAACGCAGTACTACACGTTGCAGACGGAGCGGGAGAATATCTGACGATATTTCCCGGGTCTTTGGATTCATCGGACAGACGGTCCGGAGGGGGGAAGTTCCATGTTCATCATGCTAGGAGCATGTGACATATGAACGGATAGCGGATTCGGATTCGTGGGATTTTTCTGATCAACTTTCATGTATAAAACTTTTTCATCTAAGCTACGGATTATTTTATACGATTTTTCAAAGATTTAATCAATTTCTGAAATTATTCTATTTAATTAAATCAACATTATCCAAAACAGTGCAGGGTGACATCAGCATGACGTAAAGGTGACATCAGCAGTCAACAGCACAGTGGTCAGGTCAAACCTGACCAGTGGGTCCCACATGTCATAGACTCAGCTGTATTTCAGATTTTTAATTAAACTAACCAGAGATTAATTAACAAGTGGGGCCCATTGTCAGTGACAGATTAGTGTTAATATTAATTATTTTCTTAATCTAATTATCTAACTAACCCACTGACAGATGTGGCCCACATGTCATAGGCACAGGGGGACTGGGACCCACCTGTCATTGACTGGTCAACGCCCAGTCAGCAGGTTGACCAGGTCAACTGGTCAACCAGGACCGCGGGGCCCGTGGGTCAGTGACCCTGGCAGTGGCCCCAGGTGGTCCACGTCAGCGGCGGCCGGCGTCCGTCCCCGGAGTTGCTCCGGCGAGCTCCCGAATCGGCGGGGTGGCTCGGAAATTGCCTACAGGGGGTCAAATCACGCGCCGTTTGCTGCGTTCGAAAGCTGGAGCAGCCGCCGTTCCATTCCGGCCATCGGGGTGAGCTGGGACGGCCTGTGGCGTCGCCGGCGTCGAGGTTGGCGGCGGTGAGCTTCGGGCGCCGATGGCAACTAGCGAACCAGCGCACTTTCGGCCTATCTAACGGTACTACGCGAGCCTACGCAACGCATGGAGTCGAGCGGTGGCGTCGGTTGGACCAAATGGTCACTGGAGACTCGCCGGCGTTGAGCTCCGGCGGAACCGCATTCGGGCACGATGGGGAGAAGGGGCTACGGCGGCGGATACGCTTAGGGAAGAGAGGGGAAAGACGCGGGGGCTCACCGAGAGCCTGCAGGTGAGCAAAGTGGGCGCGGGGGAGGCTCGGTGTCGCCGGAATGGTCATCGGAGTGCGGCGGCGATCCGAGGAAGAAGGCGATGCGGTGAAGACGATGCAGGGGCTCCGGGGCTCGGTCCTGTGGACGAGGAAGATGGGGTGGTCGGTGCGGAGCTCGTGGGCGTGGCGGCGAGGCGAGGAGAGCACGGCGGCCGCGGCTAGCCGGTGGCCATGGCAACGGCGGCGCGGGCTCGAGCGGAGGGAGTAGCAGAGAGCGAGAGAGGGGGGGCAGGTGAGATCTAGGGCTACAGAGGGGGGGCAGGCAGGGGCACGGGAGCGCGGGGGCGGCCTTATACCCGCCGGTCCATCGCCGGCGAGCTGGTCCGACGGGGACGAGCTCAGCCGCGCGCGCGCGCGCCTCGGTCGCCCCACTGTAGAGGTTGGAGACGACCGAGGGGGCCGCTGGGCCAGCCTGGGCCTGCCACTGTGGCCTAAGGCCCAGGGCAGGGGGGCCTTTTTCTTTTCTTTCTTTTTCTTTTGCTTTTTCTGTTAATTATTTCTGTTTTATTTATTTTTAGCTTTAATTCTCTACTGCAAAAATAGGTGACTTGCTCCAAATAATACCTTGCATTATTAAGTGTGGCCATAAACATTTTGGGCAGTTTTGGGATCTGTTCCAATTATCCATGGAATTAAAAAGTGCTTTTAAATTGCATTTGGGCTCTGTTTTGCATGGTGGGGTCCACACCAGGTTGAGGGTGATGTTGTTTTCCTTAACAATAATTGTTTTGGATTATTCCACAAGTGTGCAACATTTTATCCTTGCTGATTGCAATTTTATTTTATCACAATAAAATTCAAGGGCCTTTTGAAGTGGAATTTGAAATGAAATATGATTTTCAACTTGATCATATTCTATTTAGCAAAATGATTAGGCACTGATCATGGTCATCACTGTGCTTAATTACAAGGATCACTGTAGCCAAATTCCAGGGTGTCACAAAGAGATCCCTTGAATTCAATAGTCTTCTTCATATAAGATCCAGCACAACAAGTATCGAGCATAGATTGATCATTATGAGAAAGCCGAGCATAAAAATACTGAATGATAACTTCTATTGGAATGTCATGATTGGGGCATGAATATAACATTGACTTAAGCCTCCCCCAAGCTAGAGCGATGCTTTCTCCTTCACGAGGCCAAAAATTATATATATAATTCCGATTACGATGAACTAGATGCATGGGATAAATCTTTTGGTGGAATTCCAATTGCAAACGATTCCAGTTCTACGATCCAAGATCATCACAAAGCTTATACCATGTCAATGCTTTTCCCTTCAAAGATAAACGGAAAACCTTCTTCTTAACTTCATCTCCGGGTAAACCTGCAAGCTTAAATAATCCACAAATTTCGTTCAGATATAAGAGATGCATATCAGTATGTTCAGTTCCATCTCCTGCATAAGGTTTAGCAAGCAGTTGTTCTACCATACCCGAAGGAATTTCATAGCCAATATTTTTAGTAGGTGCAGTAGGTTGAGGGGCAACTAATTGTGGTTCTGGTCGAGGTGAAGATACCCCGAACAAACCCCTCAAAGGATTGTTTTCCATAGTAGCAAGTAGCAATAAATTTCAGCACATACTATAAGTTTTTGCTTACCGATTTCCACTTACCTAGAGCGCTTCACTCCCCGGCAACGGCGCCAGAAAAGAGACTTGATGACCCACAAGTATAGGTGATCAATCGTAGTCCTTTCGATAAGTAAGAGTGTCGAACCCAACGAGGAGCAGGAGGAAATTGCAAGCGGTTTTCACCAAGGTAATTTTTGCAAGCACTGAAATTGTAGGGAACAGATAGTTTGATAGCAAGATAATTGGTAAGAAGCAAGTAACGGTAACGGTAAACAAGGTGCAGAACGGTAGCCCAATCATTTTGTGGCAAAGGACAGGCCAGAACAATCTCTAGTAATTGGCAAAGTGTTCTTGAGGGTACACGGGAATTTCATCTAGTCACTTTTATCATGTTGGTTTGATTCGTGTTCGCTACTTTGATAATTTGATATGTGGATGGACCGGTGCTTGGGTGCTGTTCTTACTTGAACAGCCTCCCACTTATGATTAACCTCCTCACAACCATCCGCAACTATGAGAAAAGTATTAAGATAAAATCTAACCATAGCATTAAACGTTTGGATCCAAATCAGCCCCTTACGAAGTAGCGCATAAACTAGGGTTTAAGCTTCTGTCACTCTAGCAACCCATCATCTGATAACTACTCCAAAATGCATTCCCTTAGGCCCATGAATGGTGAAGTGTCATGTAGTCGACGTTCACATGACATCACTAAGGGAATCACAACATACATATCATCAAAATATCGAACACATATCAAATTCACATGATTACTTGCAACATGACTTCTCGCGTAACCTCAAGAACAAAGGTAACTACTCACAAATAATAATAATACTCAAGATTAGAGGGGTATTAAATAGCATAATGGATCTGAACATATAATATTCCACCAAATAAACCATATAGTAATCAACTACGCAAGGTAATCAACACTACTAGTCACCCACAGGTACCAATCTGAGGTTCCGGTACAAAGATTGAACACAAGAGATGAACTAGGGTTTGAGAGGAGATGGTGCTGTTGAAGATGTTGATGAAGATTGGCCTCCCAAAGATGAGAGGGGTGTTAGTGATGACGGTGGCTTCGATTTCCCCCTTCGGGGGGGAAGTTCCCCCGGCGAAATCGCTCCGCCGGAGGGCAAAAGTGCTCCTGCCCAAGTTCCGCCTCAAGGCGGCGGCGCTTAGTCGCGAAAGTCCTCCTCTGATTTTTTCTAGGTCAAATGTGACTATATACTAGAAGATGGGCACCGGAGGTGGGCCGAGGAGGCCATGATACACCAGGGCGCCCCCAGGGGGGTCTGGCGCGCCCTGGTGGGTTGTGCCCACCTGGCTGGTCCCCTCCGGTAGTTTTCTGCTCCAGTATTTTTTATTAAATACAAAAATAAAGAGTTAAATACACTGCAGGTGTCTAAACTTGTCTTGTGTGGTCAGTTTGGTGTCTAAAGTTGTAAAATACACGAAAGTGGTGCTCAAACTTGTCCTGTCGTGCAAATACGGTGCCTCCTGTCGTATTTGGGTGTGAGGGTTGCCAGCGTGGCATGGCAGCATGGTGGCGGCCCGCATGTAAATGACTAGGAGCATTTTTTACAGCCAACCCCTCGGATTTTATTTAATTACAGATAATTGTATCGCATACGGATGTGGGTCTGACATGTCAGCGCAGGCGAGCGGATGAAGAGGTAAGAAAGAAAGAAGAAAACATGCCTACAGGGATTGGAGCACATGACCTCACGAGAACACACACGACATATTTACCACTACACCAACCACGGGTGTATGTCAAAATAAAAGATACAGCTCATTTTATAATAATAACACTATGTGAAATAATAAAGAGATAGTAAGAAAGAAAAAGGAAATTTGAAGCTCGTACACAGGAGTTCACGTGCCAGCTTAATAAGCTGGCCAGTAAACTTATCAAGGTTTTTTCTTGTTAAATTTAGAGAAACACCATCCTGTATATAATATAAATTACCAATGTTTTTTGGAGTAGTATCTAATCATTTGTACTATTGTTTTTCTTAAATACTGGATCACGTGTGTGTGGTATGCATCCGTGCACACGTCAATGACACTTTATTTATTTATGCGCCTAAATTCTTCACTTGTTATTTATTTATTTCATGTGTGCATCATTTTTCCTACGATTTTATTTTCCCCTTAGGTTTTTTTACCGTTGAACCCCCCCCCCTCACTTGTTACCGTACATAACAATCTCATTAAGGTATAAACTACATTGTGTAAACCTATTCTTACATTTCTACAAACACGTTGAACATGTTTTAATACATTTCAAGAATTACTATTATTACACAATATTTTTTAATACACGGTGAGCAGTTGCGTTGTCAATTTTTTGTAATTGTGTATTTTAAAATACAATGAATATAGGCAATAATTGTCCGTGCTTGCGGTCTTGCATGAAGATACATAAATCAACACCATAATTTTTAATATTCATTGAACTATCTAAATCCACATAAATTTTAGAAAAAGTTCTTGTTTACGTCTTCAAAGTAAACAATAATAAAAATAGAATCGATTAAATACACAATAACTGCCTACTAATAATTGTTGTATTTTTATATGGTAAAATCTTCATATCGTGAAAACTAAGCAGGAACTTGAAAAAACAACATGTAGAAAACATGTCAAGGAATTGCATTCAGAGCAATATGCGAATCCCCGTCCCTGCAATTTATTTTAGTGATTTCTCACTCTTTGATACTGACACATGGAACACGCATTTTTAATTTGCGACGCCTTTTTACGTAATAATTAAATGAAACTTGAGGTGATTCTACAAAAACAAAATTTCAATTGTCCATTTGCATACGGCAGCCCATACGGTCTCATGTGGGCAGAGGCACCGTACATGCACGGGAGGACAAGTTACAACACCAGTTTTATGTATTTTAAAAGTTTAGATACCAAACTGACCGCGACGAACAAGTTAAGGCACCCGC
The DNA here is from genome assembly GCA_039707655.1 of Elymus sibiricus. NCBI lineage: Eukaryota > Viridiplantae > Streptophyta > Magnoliopsida > Poales > Poaceae > Elymus > Elymus sibiricus. The sequence continues at coordinate 208,113,865 of CM077665.1, read as the reverse complement.
GGTGTATTTAACTCAAAAATAATATCCATAAAATGTTAGCTTCATTAGAGTTGTGCAGAATAGGTATCTCTGATGTGCTATTCTTAGGTCCAGAATTCCAGCTGCCGGTATTCTCCCTCTTTGCGTAAACCTTGCGTATTATGAGAGAAAAGGCATTAGAATCACTCCCTAAAGCATTATTATTCAACCAAACATAGTAAATAACAGTAGGAAATCATGATGTAAAATGGACATATCAGGGCTCGCCAAGATGGAGGTCAGCCCCGAGCCCACCAGCGCATCACGACAGGGGGCTTTTGCAGGCGAAGACTGCTTTTGTTAGGATAAGCTGCAGTCCTATCCCCCTTTAAACTAGCCGTTATGGCAATCCTTCTCGCCTGGTGTTTTCGGGGGAAGAGGACCAAGGCCAGTATAAGAAGGGATAAGCTGCTACCATAGAAAGGGATCGACCCCCGGGTAGCCAGAACACACACTTGTATTCCCATCCTCATGCAATCCAGACAAGCAGGAGTAGGGTTTTACACCACAAGGTGGCCTGAACCTGGGTAAACCGCTGTGTACACCGTCCTTTTACATTAGCTCGAGCACGTCGGAGTGTCGCCGTGAGGTTGCGAGGTAGAGTAGCGCGAGAGAACTTGCGCACCCCAGAGTTCGAACCTCCTTGGGTCCCTGGAGCCCCGATTCCGACAACACGGAACGACTTTGTGTCGATTACTGCCCATTGAATAAAAAGACAATCAGGAATTACTATTGCCAGACCCTGTGTTTTTTCTCATTATAAGTTAACAAGAATCAAAAATTAGGGCCAACAAAAACTTTTTGTGTGCTTGTGATGCTTGACTTGATTGATGATTGCTTGTTTGCTTGCTTGTGCTTTAATTCATAAAATTCCTTCTACTCTCAAAACCCATCTCCTTGATCCCAAGCTTTGCCCAATGATCATGCCATGTGTATAGGACATAAAACTATTTTTATAAAATATTAATTTGACCAAAAAGCATTTATTTAATTTAGGTTTTCAAAACCCCTCAGTTGAGGTTTGAACTACAAGTCCTTAAATTAGGTTATTTAAATTCTTTCAAACACGATATTTGAAACCTATTATATATAAGACTTCCCAAAACTACTAAATATTATTTTTAAAGATTATTTTCCTATTTTGTTTAAGGGCTTTTTCTTAAGGCCAGGAATGGTCTTTTATAGGGAAAAATTATTTTTATGCTTTCAAAATATTTGAGAAAATTTAGGGAAACTCAGTGGACAGATATTTTCCATATATAAGAGTTTCAGCACATGATCGTGTTCAAAATATTGGACAAAACCCTCCAAAATCCTTTTTGCTTATTTCAAGCATTGCAAATATTTCTATAAGAAATATTCTCAAATAAATCCAAGAAAATTTCAGCATGTCACATATGCCTAATGTGATGACCCTGCCAAGTTTCATCTCAATCAAAATTATTTTGGTTCACAAAACTGCCCCAAAACCATTCCGGTCCAAATCCAAATTTGATCAACTTTACATTGTCAAGTATCTCCATTTGTGCTCAAACCTTGTGGACTTGTTCTAATATCCAATAATGAATCCACACCAAGTGGTGCACTAAGGAGAACAGATCCACTTGTCCAAATCCCCCCCCCCCAATACCCTTTTCTGCTGATTTCTAGAATTGGGTAATATTGCATTCTCAAGTTTCCCCATTTGGTCCCAAACTTTTTGGGCATGCTCTAATAGACCAATGATGACACCACACCAAGTGGTGCATTAGGGAGATCAAGTTGTCTTAGGTAGATCTAAGCAAAATGATTTCTGCCTATTTCTCGGGTTTGTAGAGTTTATATTGGCAACTATTAACATATGATCTCAAAATTGGTGATCAAGCTTATGTATCCCAATTATTTGATCCTGTTAAGTTTCATAACAAGGGAAGTCCTTTAGCTACCCCAGACACCCATCAAACACCTTCTGCTCATTGTTTTTTCTCAATGATTGGACGGCCAGAAGTGCTCTCCTTGAGCCCATGATTTTACCACAGCCCCTCCTGGTTGCCAGCTACCCCCAGTAACAACCCCAGCACCTAGCTCCATGATTGAGGGGGTGGAATCCCAACTTGCATCCCCTAGACAGCAAGAATTCATCCCTCTCTCAGCTTTCCCTCTATCCTAGCCAACACCCAGGGCTTCCAATGCTCCCTCCCCCCTGTTTTATTCCTTCTGCAGATGGTAGATGCAAGTGGCCATGCTAGAGCGCGTGCGGACACGCCCATGCCGGCCAAAAGCATGCTCTGCAGCGCACTCAAGCGTTGACCCCGCGTCCCCTAGCCACCTCAGGCTCCCTCCTCTTGCCAGTCGAGGCTCCTCGACGTCCCGAACACGCCATGACCTGGTCCCCCTCCTCTCTCTCTCCGTCTATTGGCCTCCCCTCGCATGCGCGCCGGCCGCCCGAGAGCGCCAATGGGAGACCTCACACTCGTGAGCCTCTGCCTCCTCTGGCTTCTCTCTCTCCCTTCCCCGCTACGTAGTCGAGCCCCACAAAGACCCCAGACATGCCTCAGCACGCCCCCCGTGACCTCCGGCATAGTCCGGGGCGTGGCCATGGACGTGGCCTAGGTGCTCCGCCGCAACGGCTACTTAAGGACACCCCCGAGCTCCATCTCGGATCCTTTCGCTCCCCCACTCTCCCACAGACCCCATGGACCGGTTTCTCCGTCCTCCCGTGCCCTCCTCCTCTCCCCATGGCCGGAATTGCCGCCTCGGCCTCCGCACAAATTGGAGATCTCCGGTGCCCCTTGTGACGCCCCCATTTTCGACCGTACGCTAAACATACACGCAATGCGTACGACCAAGATTAGGGACTCACTGATCGATATCACAACACAACTCTAGACACAAATTAAAGTCATACAGCTTCATATTACAAACCAGGGGCCTCGAGGGCTCGAATACAAAGCTCGACAAAGCACGAGTCAGCGCAAGCAAATAATATCTGAGTATAGACATAAGTTAAACAAGTTTTGCCTTAAGAAGGCTAGCACAAACATGAGCAGCGGATCGAAAGAGGCGAGGTCTCCTGCCTGGGAGCCAACCTAGCTACTCCTGAGCGTCGGCACTCTCCACATAGTAGTAGGCTCCAGCGGTGGTGTAGTAGTCGTCTCCGGCGTACTCCATCTCCTGGGCTCCATCGTCTGAACGCAAAATCGTATCGAGGGGAAAAGAGGAAGCAAAGCAGCGGTGAGTACTCATCCAAAGTACTCGCAAGACTGACATCAGAACTATGCTAAGTATGCATCAGTATCAAGGGGAGGGGTTGTATCTGGACTGACTGCAGAAAGCAAGAATAGGGGAAGGCCTAGTCCTATCGAAGACTAGCATCTTCAGCATCTTGCAGCATTAGAAGAGAGTAGACTGGTATCTCATATATATACATATTATTGTAGCAATTTTAAAAAGTAACCACGCCCAGAGATTCTTCCCCGACTCCCTGCGAGGAAGCAATCTCAGAGCCACAATTCATTTCAAATTAAATCACAATTATAGTTGTATAAGGTCGAGGCCCAACTCCAAGTCATCCTGTTACCGTGGACATGGCTATTCGAATAGATTAATCATCCCTGCAGGGGTGCACCACATATTTCCCAAGACGCCTGAATCACCTCCGGCCGGACACACTTTCCTGGGTCATGCCCGGCCTCGGGATATCAGCACGTCGTGGCCCCACCTAGGCTCAACGAAGAGGCCAGCCCGCCGGTCTAAATCCTAAGCGCGCAGGTTCGTGGGCCCACTTGCCCTTGCACTCTTGCACGATGCAAATGCGGTCGGAAGCAGACCTAGCACACTCCAGTCCAAGAGCAGTACCGTCCAGTCCAATCCGGCGCGCGCCGCTCCATTGCTGACGTCCGAAGAGCTTCGGCTGATACAACGACGTTGAGTACCCATAACTTCTCCCACGTGAAGGTTAGTGCGTATTAAGGCCAATGACCTAACTCAGATCAAGTACCCAACCCATTAGCATTTTATTAATGCGGGGCAAGCGCGACCCATAAAGTGCGGTCCCGTCACCCCGACTCGAGGATGTGTGGCAAGGGCCTCTCCTGCCCGTCCATGCCTCAACATAACCTTTTGGATGCCTTACCGGTGCATCCCACCACATCTTTCACACGGGTACCCTTGGGGCCGACCCGTCTCAAGACTGTCGGGAACTCGGGTCCACCTCAACCAGGGTGGTACCGCCTGTCCCTCCAGTCCCGTCTTTCACATGTAAACAAAGTCAAGTTAAAGTAACTGTGTGTTTATACACCAAGTGGATATCCGAGAAATCACCCTCGATGGATCCCACTTGAGGTATGTGTATGACAAGAGTCGCTATCGATAAATGGGAAGGAGGAATCACCCTCGATACCCACGACTGATTAGCTACGCTACAGAATTAACATCGGAAGTGCTAAGTGAGGTATCACCCTCAGCACTCGATAGTAGCTCTGCAGTGCCATACTTAAGGGGTGTGCGGTGATGTGAGGGGCCTCGCTCGTCGGTCGGTTGACCGAGTCTTCGGGTCTTCGAGTCGTCGATGAACAAGCAGGGGCAACTGGGACTAAGGGGTCACTGGGGATTCACTGATCAACCTATACTAAGCAGTTGATATGATTGCAGGTACAGTAGCAGTTTATCAAAAACAGGCTATGCATCAGAATAGGAGTTAGCTAATACAGAAGCAAAATCTAATGCAAGAATAAGAGGGAAAGGAATGGGCGATATCGGAATGCTCAAGGGAGGGTTGCTTGCCTTGCTGCTCTGCGGCAAAAGCCTGATCGTCAACGGTGTAGTCGTACCCGGCAGCACCGTCAGTCTCGGGGTCTACCGGTAAGAAGAGGGGGGAGAAACAATAAATATAAAGCAAACAGATGCAACACGATGCATGACATGGCAATATGCAGGGCTAGGGGTAGTCTAACGCAGTAGTACACGTATCAGACGGAACGGGAGAATATCTGACGATATTTCCCGGGTCTTTGGATTTATCGGACAAACGATCCGGAGGGGAAAGTTCCATGTTTGCTATGCTAGGAGCATGTGACAGACGAACGGATAGCGTATTCGGATTCGTGGGATTTTTCTGATCAACTTTCATGTATAAATTATTTTCATCTGACTTACGGATTATTTTATATTAATTTTCAAAGTTTTAATAATATTCTGAAATTATCTTAATTAATTAAATCCGAATTATCCAGAATAGAAAAAGGTGATGTCATCATGACATCACTATGACGTCAGCAGGTCAACTCTGGCTGACCAGAGTCAAACCTGACATGTAGGGTCACTGGGACCCACATGTCACCCTCTGTTAGTATTAAACACAGTTAGATTTAAACTAATTAGGATTAAATAAGGGTGGGGCCTACTGGTCAGTGAATGATAAACTAATTAATCTAATTAACAATTTAATTAACAGTTTATTTATTTATAAAATCGTTTTAATTTAGGCAGGGCCCACATGTCATTGACTGGGGCCGCCCAGTCAACACAGTTGACTGGGTCAACTGGGGCCAGGGGTCCCACTGGCAGTGACCCAGGGGCGGGCCCCGGGTGTGCCACGTCGGCGAACGGCGCCGGAGCGACGCCAGCGAGGCGAAACGTGGCGGCGCGGCCTCGGGTGTCGTCGGAAAATGCGTGCAGGGCACGGGGAGGAGCACGGCTAGGCTCATTCGAGAGCCTGAGCCCGGCCGCATCGAGTGGTGGCGGTGGCCGGAAACGAGCGCTACGACGTCATCGGCGGCGAGCTTCTCGGGTGGGCTACGGCTATGGCGACGCAGTGCGCTAGCAGGCGAACTAAAAGGCCAAGCGAGGCGTACGCGATGCAGCAATGCAAATGGACACACGCCCGTGACCATTTGATCACCGGAGATTCACAGGCGACGAGCTCCGCGGCGATGCGTTCGGGCGCACGTCGGGGATAGCGCTAGGGGACGACCGAGAGGGAGAGAGGAGAGGGGAGAGGTAGGCGGAGCTCACAGGGAGCTCGTAGTGGCGCAAAGTATGCTCGGGGAGGGCTTGCCGGAGCGAATCGACGGCGGCGATCCCGGCAGCCGTAGGGGAAGGAGAAGGTCGAGGGCGGCGATGCAGGGGCCCCCGGGTCGGTCTTATGGTCGGGATGGAAGCGCCGGTCGACGGCGGAGCTCCTGGGCGAGGTGGCGGGGCGAATGGAGCTCGGGGGCCGCGGCTAGCCGACGGCCATGGCGGCGGCGGCGCTCGGGACCGAGCTGGGAGGAGGAGGAGAGAGCAAGGGGCGAATCTGGGAGGTGGCTATGGTTTGCGGGGGAGGGAGAGAGGGCGCTGGGGTCGGTCTTATCCTCCACGACAGCAGGGGAGGCTCGATGGCCGCGTGCGCGAGTCGGTCGCCATGGCGCTGCCACGGCCTTCTCCTGTCGCGCCGGAGGTAGGCGAAGGCCGGTGGGGATGGGTTGGGCCGCACTGTGGCGCCACATGGCCCATGAGCACAGGGCCACTCTTCCTTTTTCCTTTTCTTTTTCTGTTTTCATTTCTTTGTTTCTATTTTAATTCCTTTTAGCTAATATTTGCTTTAGCAAAAATGTGTAACATGGTCCAGAAAATAACATGCATTATTTTGAATGGCCACACCAAGTTTGAGCATTTTTTTGTACTGTTGGAATTAACCATGTAATTTAAAGGGCATTTTAAATGCAAAAATGGCTCTGTTTTGGATGGTGGGGTCCACACCAACATCAAGGTGATATTGTTTTCCTAAACAACATTGGTTTTGTGATTTTTCTCAATTGTGCATCATTTTTAACTTGCTGTTTGCAACTTTATTTTATCACAATAAAATTCAAGGGGCTTTTGAAGTGGAATTTGAAATGAGTTATGAATTTCAACTAGATCATATCCTATTTAGCAAAATGATTTGTTGTTGATCATGGTTATCACTCTAGCACTGATCCCGGGGTGTCACAACTCTCCTCGTCTAACAAGAATTCTCGTCTCGAGAATTAAGAGGTAGAGTAAGGGAAAAAGTGCTGGTTACGAAATTCTAACGAGTCTTTTCGTTCTTGGTTGCTCTTCTCGAAGAGGTTGATCCATGGCATTGATGTCTTTAACTTGCTGTATCAGGGCATCATGATGAAGTCGTCATCTTTTCTTCGGGATCTTCATCGTCCTACGAATGCGATATGAGGGGAAAAACTCTGGAAGAACGTAACTCCATAAAGTTGGGCATCTGACGGTGAACTCAGGGAAAAGACATGAGTTATTCCTCGAGTTGTAGCTCAGGGAATTTTTGAGAGCGATATGCGATGGTACAAAAGTTTCAAACGAGTAGGCAATCATTCGATGCCTAATCAGAAGGTGGAAAAGGGGTTCAGAGCAACGAAATAGGTATTGCGTCTGACACAAGAATAGATCATCCCTTAGGCGGTGGCTCGAGAATTACATACGAAGCCAAGTGCAAAAGATACCTTGGAATCAAAGTGGTTCAGGAGAGTCAGGTTTCGATCCTGTGGAACTATGGGTTATGGGCCCATCATGTGGATTAAGAGTAGGAAGAGCGGTGACATCTTGCATGGTCATGATAGCAGAACATGTCAGAGGATAGTCTGTCAACTATGTCGGCAACAACATCGGTACCAAGGGCGGGGGATGAAGAGAACCATCTTCCTGCTCGTCGAAACGAGGCGGACCAATAGGCAAAGTTCTCGTCCACCGGCGGTTACCGAAATGTTAACAACAATAGTAACAGGGTCTTACTGACAGAGTAGTACACCGAGGTATTTACCTAAGCAGGGAATTATCACTGCTCAGATCAAATAAATCTCAAGAAAGGTTAAACAGACCAATGGAAAGGAAAATGTGATTATCACATTAAACAGACCAATGGAAAGGAAAATGTGTATACACGAGCATTAGGTGTATATCCTTTCCAAGAGCAAGCAGAGCGAGACAATCATGACAAGGCTCCAGGTAGGTAACCATTAAGACTAAGGGGCAAGGAATTTATGATGTTTACCCATACAACGATGTTTGGATAATTGATCAAGAAACATTTAGCATCATGCCTCCAATGTTCTTGTTTTGAGGATCGGTGTACCACAGACATGCTTCGAGATAGCAATGACATGGTCACCAGGTAAGGATCAGACCTTGGACACACAAAGGATCCATCGGGATTAACTTATAAAATAAGTCATTGAGTTTCCTCAAGAAGAATGGTTAACCTTGTTGGGCAAGATACTATAGCATTAGGTCCTCCGGCCAGGTGTGCTAGCCATAACATCACCTTACCGAGTAACAGAGACCAATGTTATATTTCTTGGAAATGTTACAACCATCATATCTGCCTGAGATTCAGATATGTTTGGTATTCCGATATCTCGGACTTAGTAGGCCTGAGAAGGAAAAAGGATGCAACACAAATCGACGAGATCAAGTTGCAAGATTCTCAAAACATGGAATACGAAAGCAAGCTCCGAAACAGGAGTTCACCATTAATCATGGAGAAGATGAGAATGTGGCCGACGGGCTTAGCAACAATTTATTGAGAATTCCATAAACGTGATTTTCCACAATTACGTGAACAAGGTGATAGCATTGGTCACACCGATGATATAATGATGAATGTTCGAGACATCCACAATTAAACATTGATCAAAAGTGCACCCGGAATTATAGACCAAGCGGCACGATCAATGTTAGAATGGTGATGGTAAGGAGTATCACTATATCAAGAATTCTTAAGAGATGGTGAAATTCTCATGACACCATTGACGTAAGATATGGCATTACGCCAAGGTAGAACAGAACATAAGTTGGATATCAAGGAACTCAAGGTGCAACACAGAACATTAATAAGTTTGCGTTGGAGGGAAGGCGAGAATGTTGTCGATGACATCAGAAATCATCGAGGGGTAAGGATGGTATTTCTCACCACGAATTCGATTGATACTTGGAAGAGCTCAAAATGTTGATGATGATCACGACACATTTGTCGAGAAGTTTCATGAAGATGTAATCGATCAGCGCCGACATCAAGCAAAGGAATGGGGAAGCGAAAGGTTATCGAAACCACAGATAAGATTACTAGCTCAAAATCGATATTGTCCTTCAAGACAACCAATCATGATATTGAAAACTCGATGTAAGCTTAGCGCACTGTTGGAATTGTGTTCCGGGGATGAAGGACTTAGGTAGCATGGTCAAGCTTCAGCATGACGATGATGAGGTAGCCAATCACCTGGGAATGACATGATCGAGTACAAACTCGTAAACAAAGAAGTTTACTACGAGTTGTTGAATTGCAGTGCGAACTCGATTCACTATTCGATGTACTCGGTTGATGACAACCCAGAACCCGTGGAGTGACTATGACAGGGTAAGGTATTACTTCATCTTAAATTCCTAAGATGTAGTGCAAAGACACGATATCCTCGAGATACTAGGGGGTAATATTCGAAGGTAGATCAAAATAGAGGCTGGGTAGGTGCATTGATCTACCGAAGACAAGTGCTTGAACTGGTCCAAGAAATGGGATCAAAGAAGAACAATCATGGTCGAAACCACGGTTGCAAAGTACCAAACATAGATACAAGATCAATCCATACAAAGAGAATGATTATTGTTACAAGAAGCTCCATGATAAGTCATACACCGGGTCCATGGGCATGAACACAAGGTTCAAGGTCGACTCCCACTTCTTCAAGGCATAACCTCTCATTCACTTCTCGCTTTCAATGAAGTTGCAGTGTTGAAATTTTTATCGGGCTAAACAACAGAGAATATGACTCATGAAAACTCTCGGGTTCACACAGATTAGGGAAAGCATAGGTTCAACCCATAGGGGCATCTTAGGAACATATACCACAAACTTCAAGGGTGAATAACACAAGCTCGAAAGTAGAGCATGGTTGACAAAAGCAGAGGATACTCCCTACCAAAGACACTATGTATCAGGGGAAGAATTCACAAGAATATTTGAATATGTATGCCACTGTCGGATAATAATCCACCAAAAGATCTAGCGGACTACAATTAATCCGATGTGAGTAACGATACTCAACCAAAAGAAGAAAGAATGCAAAGGCATCAAATCATTGAATTATCTGAATAAGTCGAGTCTTGAATACAAAGGAATAACCAATCAAGGTTTGATTTACCTAGAACCAGCTCATGTTTTGGAAAGAGGTCTAAGCCGAAAAGATAATTTATAAGGTTCAACTGAGGACTGCGTGCATTCACACACACAGGTTGAATCCATTAAATCAGATGACCATCACAAGGGATTTTAATAATTATTGCTAGACATATGGAATTAACCATAATGCAAGCAGGTAAGGAAGGTCAAGAGCAATAGGCTACTAAGGATTCGGGAGATCGAATAGCGTTTCGAAGAATTTTGTGAAACACATGACATCTAAGGATGAACGAATTCCCCAGTAAGTGTGAGGAATTATTCGTAGGTGTAATCATGCGACTAGAACTGCCAGGCAGTGACACAAGGGATTCTTAAAAGTCGGAGGATGATTCGATGTATCTTGTACTAACAAGAGCAACTGGGAATGAGTATGAACGACAGTTGTAAGTAGTCATCCATAGGGGTTGACGGCGGAAGGGAATCGAAAAAGCGATGGGCACAAGTTCTCGGAAGAACATCGGATAGTGTCTTCGGAATCTTCTGACGAAGCAGGCGATCATCTGGAATGAGGGGCTCTCCGGGAGAAAGTAGTTACGAGAACCTAAGGTTAGAGTTAGTAAAATCTTTAACCCGAAATAGACGAGAGATCAGAACCCAGAGTATAGATGAGGAATAAAAGATCCTAATGCCACCCGATTGAGATGTGGGCCCGTAACCCACAGCATCAGTGTTAGTAAAAGTTTTTCAACGTCTAGACTCCACTTCGGCCAAGGAGTTGGAAAGGGGACTACCTACAGGCAGTCGGCTCTGATACCAACTTGTGACGCCCCCATTTTCGACCGTACGCTAAACATACACGCAATGCGTACGACCAAGATTAGGGACTCACTGATCGATATCACAACACAACTCTAGACACAAATTAAAGTCATACAGCTTCATATTACAAACCAGGGGCCTCGAGGGCTCGAATACAAAGCTCGACAAAGCACGAGTCAGCGGAAGCAAATAATATCTGAGTATAGACATAAGTTAAACAAGTTTTGCCTTAAGAAGGATAGCACAAACATGAGCAGCGGATCGAAAGAGGCGAGGCCTCCTGCCTGGGAGCCAACCTAACTACTACTAAGCGTCGGCACTCTCCACGTAGTAGTAGGCTCCAGCGGTGGTGTAGTAGTCATCTCCGGCGTACTCCATCTCCTGGGCTTCATCGTCTGAACGCAGAATCGTATCGAGGGGAAAAGAGGAAACAAAGCAGCGATGAGTACTCATCCAAAGTACTCGCAAGACTGACATCAGAACTATGCTAAGTATGCATCAGTATCAAGGGGAGGGGTTGTATCTGGACTGACTGCAGAAAGCAAGAATAGGGGAAGGCCTAGTCCTATCGAAGACTAGCATCTTCAGCATCTTGCAGCATTAGAAGAGAGTAGACTGGTATCTCATATATAGTCATATTATTGTAGAAATTTTAATAAGTAACCACGCCCAGAGATTCTTCCTCGACTCCCTGCGAGGAAGCAATCTCGGAGCCACAATTCATTTCAAATTAAATCACAATTATAGTTGTATAAGGTCGAGGCACAACTCCAAGTCGTAATGTTACCGTGGACACGGCTATTCGAATAGATTAATCATCCCTGCAGGGGTGCACCACATATTCCCCAACACGCCTGAATCACCTCCGGCCGGACACACTTTCCTGGGTCATGCCCGGCCTCGGTATATCAGCACGTCGTTGCCCCACCTAGGCTCAACGAAGAGGCCAGCCCGCCGGTCTAAATCCTAAGCGCGCAGGTTCGTGGGCCCACTTGCCCTTGCACTCCTGCACGATGCGAACACGGCCGGAAACAGACCTAGCACACTCCAGTCCAAGAGTTGTACCGTCCAGTCCAATCCAGCGCGCGCCGCTCCATTGTTGACGTCCGAAGAGCTTCGGCTGATACAACGACGCTGAGTACCCATAACTTCTCCCACGTGAAGGTTAGTGCGTATTAAGGCCAACGACCTAACTCAGATCAAGTACCCAACCCATTAGCATTTTATTAATGCGGGGCAAGCGCGACCCATAAAGTGCTGTTCCGTCACCCCGACTCAAGGATGTGTGGCAAGGGCCTCTCCTGCCCGTCCACGCCTCAACATAACCTTTTGGATGCCTTACCGACGCATCCCACCACATCTTTCACACGGGTACCCTTGGGGCCGACCCGTCTCAAGACTGTCGGGAACTCAGGTCCACCTCAACCAGGGTGGTACCGCCTGTCCCTCCAGTCCCGTCTTTCACATGTAAACAAAGTCAAGTTAAAGTAACTGTGTGTTTATACACCAAGTGGATATCCGAGGAATCACCCTCGATGGATCCCACTCGAGGTATGTGTATGACAAGAGTCGCTATCGATAAATTGGAAGGAGGGATCACCATCGATACCCACGACCGATTAGCTACGCTACAGAATTAATATCGGAAGTGCTAAGTGAGGTATCACCCTCGGCACTCGATAGTAGCTCTGCAGTGCCATACTTAAGGGGTGTGCGGTGATGTGAGGGGCCTGGCTCGTCGGTTGGTTGACCGAGTCTTCGGGTCTTCGAGTCGTCGATGAACAAGCAGGGGCAACTGGGACTAAGGGGTCACTGGGGATTCACTGATCAACCTATACTAAGCAGTTGATATGATTGCAGGTACAGTAGCAGTTTATCAAAAACAGGCTATGCATCAGAATAGGAGCTAGCTAATACAGTAGCAAAATCTAATGCAAGAATAAGAGGGAAAGGAATGGGCAATATCGGAATGCTCAAGGGGGGGTTGCTTGCCTTGCTGCTCTGCGGCAAAAGCCTGATCGTCAACGGTGTAGTCGTACCCGGTAGCACCGTCAGTCTCGGGGTCTAACGATAAGAAGAGGGGGGAGAAACAATAAATATAAAGCAAACAGATGCAACACGATGCATGACGTGGCAATATGCAGGGCTAGGGGTAGTCTAACGCAGTACTACACGTATCAGACGGAACGGGAGAATATCTGACGATATTTCCCGGGTCTTTGGATTTATCGGACAGACGATCCGGAGGGGAAAGTTCCATGTTTGCTATGCTAGGAGCATGTGACAGACGAACGGATAGCGTATTCGGATTCGTGGGATTTTTCTGATCAACTTTCATGTATAAATTATTTTCATCTGACTTACAGATTATTTTATATTAATTTTCAAAGTTTTAATAATATTCTGAAATTATCTTAATTAATTAAATCCGAATTATCCAGAATAGAAAAAGTGACGTCATCATGACATCACTATGATGTCAGCAGGTCAACTCTGGCTGACCAGAGTCAAACCTGACATGTGGGGTCACTGGGACCCACATGGCTGCCTCTATTAGTATTAAACAGAGTTAGATTTAAACTAATTAGGATTAAATAAGGGTGGGGCCTACTGGTCAGTGAGTGATAAACTAATTAATCTAATTAACAGTTTATTTATTTATAAAATCGTTTTAATTTAGGCAGAGCCCACATGTCATTGACTGGGGCCGCCCAGTCAGCATAGTTGACTGGGTCAACCCGGTCAACTGGGGCCAGGGGTCCCACTGGCAGTGACCCAGGGGCGGGCCCCGGGTGTGCCACGTCAGCGAACGGCGCCGGAGCGATGCTGGCGAGGCGAAACGCGGCGGCGCGGGCTCGGGTGTCGCCGGAAAACGCGTGCAGGGCACGGGGAGGAGCGCGGCTAGGCTCATTCGAGGGGTGGCGGTGGCCGGAGCTGGGGTGGGCGGAAACAAGCGCTACGACGTCGGCGGCGGCGAGCTTCTCGGGTGGGCTATGGCTACGGCGACGCGGTGCGCTAGCAAGCGAACTAAAAGGCCAGGCGAGGCATACGCGATGCGGCAATGCAAATGGACACACGCCCGTGACCATTTGGTCACCGGAGACTCGCCGGCGACGAGCTCCGCGGCGATGCATTCTGGCGCACGTCGGGGACGGCACTAGGGGACGACCTAGGGGGAGAGAGGAGAGGGGAGAGGTAGGCGGAGCTCACAGGGAGCCCGTAGTGGCGCAAAGTATGCTCGGGGAGGGCTTGCCGGAGCGAATCGACGGCGCCGATCCCGGCAGCCGTAGGGGAAGGAGAAGGCCGAGGGTGGTGATGCAGGGGCCCCCGGGTCAGTCTTATGGTCGGGATGGAAGCGCCGGTCGATGGCGGAGCTCCTGGGCGAGGTGGCGGGGCGAATGGAGCTCGGGGGCCGTGGCTAGACGACGACCATGGCGGCGGCGGCGCTCGGGACCGAGCTGGGAGGAGGAGGAGAGAGCGAGGGGGGAATCTGGGAGGCGGCTAGGGTTTGCGGGGGAGGGAGAGAGGGCGCTGGGGTCGGTCTTATCCTCCACGATAGCAGGGGAGGCTCGATGGCCGCGTGCACGAGTCGGTCGCCATGGCGCTGCCGCGGCCTTCTCCTGTCGCGCCGGAGGTAGGGGAAGGCCGGTGGGGATGGGCTGGGCCACACTGTGGCGCCACATGGCCCATGAGCACAGGGCCACTCTTCCTTTTTCCTTTTCTTTTTCTGTTTTCATTTCTTTGTTTCTGTTTTAATTCCTTTTAGCTAATATTTGCTTTAGCAAAAATGTGTAACATGGTTCACAAAATAACATGCATTATTTTGAATGGCCACACCAAGTTTGAGCATTTTTTTGTACTGTTGGAATTAACCATGTAATTTAAAGGGCATTTTAAATGCAAAAATGGCTCTGTTTTGGATGGTGGGGTCCACACCAACATCAAGGTGATATTGTTTTCCTAAACAACATTGGTTTTGTGATTTTTCTCAATTGTGCATCATTTTTAACTTGCTGTTTGCAACTTTATTTTATCACAATAAAATTCAAGGGGCTTTTGAAGTGGAATTTGAAATGAGTTATGAATTTCAACTAGATCATATCCTATTTAGCAAAATGATTTGTTGTTGATCATGGTTATCACTGTAGCACTGATCCCGGGGTGTCACACCCCTCTATCCCTCCTATCCACTTCAGAGGACCTGGGCTATCTCCAAGAGCCTCCCCTCCGCCCTATTCCTCCTCTTTTCAGCCGTGCGGCCCTGCCCGGCCTCACAGTCGCTGCCAACCACCGTCGTCGTTGCCGATGTTCTAATGTCCCTCGGCGTCTATGCACCGTGCGAGGATGGAAGCGCCACGTCCTCCCGAGCACGTCGGTGGCCGGACGGCCATCGGAGCTGGCCAGAGCCACCAGGGCAAGCGCCGGTGCCGCTCGGTCCCGCCCCCTCTGTCTCTCGATGCTCGAGCGGGAGGTGAGGGACGGACCCGACAGGCGGGCCCCGCCAGTCAACGACCGGCCGGCCGGGCCCCTGGTTTAAGTGCACGCGGGTTTCGGATGCCCCGCCTTCCCGCGCGGGAGACGTACTCCCTGGGGTACGCCTTTGGCGTGGCCGCCGCGCCTGCGCAGCTGTGCTACTGGTCTGGCCCAGTAGCTAATCCTCGCCTAGTGCGCATCTTAGCCTGTTTGGTGTGGTTTTCTCTTTTTATATTTCCCAGAGAATGAAACAATTCATAATAAAGTCATTTCAACTCCAAATTTGATGATTCAAATTCCTAATGGATTCTAAAATCATGCTCTATCCAAAAATGTAGCTTACACATTTTCCAGTAATCTTTTCTCTACTATTCAAATTTAACTTCAAATTTGAACTATAGGAGCCCCACTTTGCAAAATCCCTAGAGAGCTCAGATCAATTCCAAATGGAGTGATTCCAATTGCTAGGTGCTCTAAATATCAAGCCCTATTTATCCAGCCATGGTTAACATTTTTTAATGCCTAGTCTCTGTTGTACCAAATAAATAGCTCCCCTTTTCATTATTTCCATCTTAGAAAACTCACTGGAAAATCATCCCAACTCCTAATCCAGTGAAACCACTTCCTAGACGTTTCTAAAATCATGCCCTAATTTATAGGTGCACTCACTCATTTTTTATAAAAATATTTTCTATAGGCTTCTTATAGGATCAATAATGACTCCATTTCCAACATTCAAAAATCTATGGTAATCCAAACCCACTAGAGCAACTTTAGGTATTTTTTAATGACCGTAGACATCCTAGAAAAATAAAGTTTCTATTTTTAGAACACTTTTTATTTCTCTGTTTGTTGTGTTGCTTATTGTGGTTGTTTTCGGTGGTAGTTGACAAAGTAGACGGAGTGGTCGGAGTTGGACTAGATGCGTGACAATACCTCGCAGATCTTGATGAGCCAGGCAAGCAACCCTTTGACCATGTCCGAGAAACCTTTTTATGCATGTCATATAGCACTTGATATTGTTGCATCGGAATCATGATTATCATGGTGACCACCTCTATGGGTTGCCTCCATTACTTTCCTCGTTGATACTTACATGACATGACTCTACCTCATGCTTAGTGTTGTGTGGGTGAGAAGTAGGTAGGTTGCTAAGTAGATGCTACGCAAAATGGGATGGGAATATGCATGGCAAAGGAAACAAAAGTGTTTTAAGGACTTTTCGAAAACCCCGTCGGGTGCCACTAATGCCCGAGGGAGATGATGATGAGCTAGGTAACCACTTGATAAAGAAGTGGTGCACCGAGGCAAGTGAGTGTGTGGTTTTCGAAAACGGATTAGATTTAAGTTGCTGACCATCCCAACCTTACATGTACGACCACGATACCCCTTATGGGATGAGGCTTTGTTGATTACCTTGGTCGATGCTAGCAGAGAGCCCACATTACTAGTGGCGAGAGGGCCACAGTCACCCTCTTGATACGGGGTCATGCCAGGTAGGTCGACCATGTACTATTTTTATAGACACCGGGCACACCGTTGTGTCCCTTCATGGATGGTACAATGTTGAGCGAGTCTCATGTGATGTACATCATTAAGATGTGGTCCAACGAGTGGACTCTTTGTTTAGTGTCATCAAGGTAAAGGCATTGTTCGGGTGCTTACCTCGGGTATGTAATATACTGCGAGTCATGGATGACACAGAATTTCCGTGTAAAACTATTTGAATAGCCGTGTCTACTGTCAAGGAAAATTGGGTGGTCCTGCTTAAACTATGTCCAAGTATTTTCACAAACTTGGTATGTGTGTTGGAAAGGAATACTTGAGTTAAGTCGAATGACTTGACATGATGATGGAACATGTAATGTTCAAAACATGTTTATATTGACATCTGTAACCTGTTCGTATGGTTACTCGGAACCTCATGATGCATGTTTTTACATGTTGATAGGACATACCATTGCACTCAAATTAGCTTTCCGCAAAATTACCCATTCAGTGCCATATCATGCTTTGTTATTGCCTTGTTCCAAATATGGGTTGCTTGTGAGTACATTGAAAGTACTCATTGGCTTGCCACTAGTTATTTTATTGGCCAGACATGAAAGAACAGGATATAATGAAGAGTACCTTGGTGATGTACATGCGAGCTAGGACGCTTCCCAGTCAGAATGCCTGTAGAGTTAAGGCAGATGGCATGGGTCCACACTATCGTTGAAGATTTCCGCTGCGAGTTTATGAAGACTTGGCCATAAAGGCCATATTTGGGCAAAACGGTACATAATGGATGTAAGACTCTTGTTATTAAGTTTCTATGTGTTAAGTGAGTATTGATCTCTGGGATCAGTGTGCACATTCATTCGTTGATCATGACTCATGAGTCGGGGTCCCCACAGAGCTGGTATCAGAGCCATCATGACTGTAGGAAGCCTTAGTTAACATGGACGTTAGTTAGGACTAAACTATGTTTCCAGACCCTTCAAACCACCTACAAAACCTCTCTATTTCTCACCTCTTCTATGTTTTCAAAGAAAACAAAGGTTTTTGCCTTAGCACTTCCACTCTTTTTCTCTTTACTCTCCTCATTTGCTTTTTCAAAACTTTGCAGACGGTCGTTAGCACCCATATGCCCCTGAAATCCTTGTTGGTAACCTGGAAGGAAGACACCTTGCCAGACCTTCACCCTCATATTCTGAACACAAGGTTGGCGACACCATGACAAGACAACACCAATAGGAGATACCTTCTCGAGGAATGAGGATATCAAGACTCAAAAGATGGTGACACCCTCGACACAGCCCCAGGATGATGCAACCATGGCCTGCGATGATCAAGGCATAAGATATGCAAGATCATTATATGTATCGCTAATAGAGCAACCCTGTCATTATCATTGTTGTGTCAGCAACCACTGGTGGATGAGAACCTTGCCATTTGGTCCGCCTCATCATAGTGAGAAGGAAAACAGTTCTCTTCATCCCCCGCTCTTGGAGTTGATGTTGTCATCAACGTAATCGACGGGTTGGACCTCTACCATGCCTTGTTAATGTCAACGCATGAAGGATTGCCTACATGGAACCCTTGATGCCTCAGAAGAAAACAGACGACCATGTCAACAACAACCACAAGGAATCACCTTCGTCCCATCAACTTACCAGATGAGAAGTTGTCAAAGATTCTTCAGGCTCAATTTGGATCATTTCGACGAATAAACATAGGAGACATAGTTATACCTGCAGAAGACCCAGAAGATTGAGTGGACTCCTCTCCAAGACACGAAGCTGGCACGACTACAAAGTCCAAGAACCCCTAGGGTAGGATAGGTCGTGTACCCCCATGCGAAGTCTTGTCCATGTGATGGTTCGAATGGATCCATGTTGTGTGTTGCTTGTTTTATCTATTTGTTTTCTGGTATAAGACACACTTTTTCCCTAAGCAACAAGTACACAACTATATCGCCTACTTTATCGTAATGATATTTTTGGGCCTCTCGGCACTTGTTTGATTACACTTGCACTATAGAACCCCCTTTAGGCACCTCCCCTCTATGCTACTTTTCCCTCTCACCCTTCTCGTCAACTGAATACCAGCAAGGCAAGATGCACCAAGGATCCACCTCGACCAGCAACTAGCACTGAAGACTTTTGACGACAACCTGTTGAACCAAGTGCAACCCGATAGAGCTATGCTTATCCCTCAGGATTGGAAACCCCTTCCTAGACCAACCTATACCTCACAAGCTACCCCAGCTCGAACCCCTAAAACTATGCTTAACCTAGGGATTTGCAAGAGAACCCGTCAAGCTTGAATGACCTTGTTTAGCACTGGGTTCACCATGGAACTAGTGATCGAGGTGAACAAACACATTACATTCTTCAGCCAGCACTTGGACTGACGATGCCATAGGGAAGATCATTTTGAGGATATATGATTAGTAGACTAATGATTTGATGAGGCTAAAATATATATCTTGAGGAAGTAGTTGAGACCCTTTGGTGGATTAAGATACTTCCAAGATGATAGGTGAATTCGGTGGATCAAGTTGATAGGGTAGCATAACTTACTTCTCCCTTGAGAAAATTGGGTTTAGTAGGACAATTATGATCACAAGCTGAGATTCTTGGAGGAACAAGTAGGATTTCCCATAGGACATGAGGTTTGGATTAAATAGGTGAACCTGGTGGAGTATAAATGTTGAGTAAGTCTACATGGTTCGGAGTAATTTGGATTTAGTCAGATGATCTCGATCTTGATACCATGTTTCTTGACGGAAGATAAACTAGAAACACTGGATTGTTGTCCGATTTGATTCGAGGATCTATATGCACCTAACATTGGAGTTTACTAGATCATCATGATGGGAATTGGTGGATACACTACGATGAGATAGTCAGTTCGAGGATTTGGGGACTATAGGAACTCTAAGGTGACACATTTAGTGTCGGCAAAGACCTTTACCGACAGAAAGGAGCTGTGGCCTATAGTCCTGCCGGGAAAGGTCTTTGCCGACAGATAAATATACGCCGACAGATAGTATGTCAGCTTTGGTGAGACCTATGGCGACAGACATTTCTACACCGACAGACTATTCTATGCCGACAGATCATCTCACAGTGTGCTATGCCGACAGATTGTGTGACGCCCATTGCTACGCCGACAGTTCATCTGTAAGTGCATTATGCCGACAGATTGTGTGACCCCCAATACTTCTGCCGACGGATTTGCTGTCAGGTTTTACATTTTACCACAAATTCAAATGCACCATATTGTGAATGAAATTACATTCATAATGTTCAATTCATGTTCAATACGCTATACATTGTTACATATAGAGACAATTGCAGTCTTCTATTCAACAAAACATACCATTGATCAATGCATTCATTCAACATATATCGAAGATTCATTAGTTTTCTTCACTCAAGTTAGCTACAACCATTAAGGATACACGAGTCAGATATACAAGGGAGGCATGTTACAAACATAATGCCCAAACTATCTAAGACACCAAGTGCTTGATCACTGGACTGTTATAGAATATTATGGAAGACCAACTCTTCAATCACCAAGCCAAATCAACTTCCATATGAACAAAATGTGTCAACCTTGTTCTCGACAAAAGCAATCGCAAGTAACATCTTCGATCAACTTGTGGACTTGCTATTTTCTACCATTTGTCCCTACAAAATAACTCATATGTTTCAGAAGCTGAACAATATACACTCACATCATGCAACATTACTAAATATGATATGATGAATTGGAACCATGCATAGTTCAACTAGACTCATACAGGGAAGACCGCAACAAAGAAATAGGATGGAGTAGAGGGGCATCAATCAAGCTGTAAACCAGACCCAAGCACTAAAACAAAGTTGAACTATCGGTCCAAAACAGTAGGGTCACCCTTGGTTCCAAAATTACAGAATCTCTGTCATGCAACTACACAAGCATGGACCAAGGAGCACGATCCAATATAGTGCAAACAAAGCCCAGATGGGCCTCAGCATGGTAGTTTGGTTCACAACCAACTAGAACTGAAACTATGCTAGAGTAGAGCAGCGAGAAACTGGGGGGATAACCTCAAGAGTCAAGAGGGACAGAGCCACAAGCTTGTGTGGGGAGTCAAGGTGAGGGTCGTTGGCTTGGGCTTGGGGTCCGAGTCGTCCTCCTCGTCCATGGAGCTGGGTGCCTGTTGCACCAAATCAAGCAGGAATATAAATATCATATTGTTCCGAGGTTAGACATACAATCAAGTGGCAAAAGAAAGAGATAATAAAAGAAAATCACACAGAGATGATAAGCAACAGAACAACAACTTATTTATAAAACCCTCCATTAATTTCATCTAGTTTAGTTTCAGCCAAGCAATAACTTGATGATGGTTTAGTATTTATTTATCCTGGACCGAACTCGTAGATTTGATGAACAATGCCTGAATAAGAAAACAACAACTACAATCAATATATATTGGCAATGGTGGTCTCATATATAGTAGCACGCTATGCCGCAAGATGTTATAACACAATCTAAAACCTCAAATGAGCAATCAACAAAGCTGCATTTAGTTGGAAGGTTTAATACACGCGCATCAGAGAAGAAAGATAAAATATACCCCCTTGTTGATATATAAGCAACCAACCAGCAAAGCTACATTCTGTACCAGATAAGCTAGACCGTTTACTCAATAAATAAACCAGAAATTTAATCTATAATAAAGCACATTGATCTCATTCAATGAAAACCTCAGAGGAGCAACCAGCAAAAAAATGTGCATTCAGTTTGATATATAAATGTAAAGAGGACAAACAACGCTTAAACGATGAAAACAAAAACAAGGAAGAATAATTGATGTTGGTGTGGCTTGCATGGGACTCCATTTTCGGTAGCGACAACGACAAGAATATCTTGGCCAAAGAGGGATCACAAGTCCACAACAAAACAAGATAACTGCATTTATGCACAATTCCTAGTTCCCTACCAAACAACAAGAACAAGATAGGCAAGCCACTTGCAGCAAACCATAAACTGGCCACAATTAATGCGACAATACACAAAGGGCAGAGGGAGGAGAGTTGTTATTTATTACCACCATTGATTGTTGTTGCTGTTGTAGTTGATCAAAAGGGCGACTTGGTTACTTCCTGATCCTGATCCAATTCCAATCAACTACCTGCCTGGAGCTGAACTGGAGGGATTCCAACTCTACCTGCAAACCAGAAATGTGTTCATGGTTAATTACATTATAGGAAAAGAACAAGATTACTTAAGAGGAACTAGGCTAGAGAACCTAGAAAGGCTAGAGCAGAGGATCAACAACTTACTTGGGTATGTAAACCATTCGTTTTAACACAAGACTTGCATGCATATTAATTGGCAAATAGTATGGGTCTCACTTTACATAATGCATGTAGTATATACTCACTAATAAAATTATTTCATACCCTTACAACAAAATGTTAGTATATACCCACACAGAAAAGAAGTAATGTTATACCCTCTCAGCAAAATGCAATGTTGTATATACATTCTCACAAAAAAATACTACCATATACTCCCTCAAGAAAATATACTACTTATTTTGCTGAGAGAATACACCACACAAACTTTATTAGGGGATATACCACACATTTATTTTGAAACGGAGGGAGCAGTATATAGTGATTCCTAAGATAAATAAATAAACCTCTCAGCAGAATATGGTATATACCCCCTCACTAAAAAAGGGTATATACTCACCCAAGAGGAATGGTAGATATGGTATAACTAAAATTGTTAGTTTTCAAAAGAGTTTTGTATAGTCTAATCTCGAGTAGCATCTTCTAATGTTGTTCAGCTCAAAAGAATAGTGTATACTATAAGTGGTATATGGTCTAATTAAATTACTGGACAGTATACATGGAAAATTAGGAGTACATGTAGTACACTACTTTCATGATGTATATATACTGCATGGAAGAAAGAAAACCAACCAAGAAAATGGCGTTGCCTATTCCAACTAGTTCTCAACTTGGATAACGCTTGGACTTTCCTAAGTTTTGGGGACACGGTGCGCATGCAAAGTAAATAAGCGGCTTTGTTTACTAATTTCATGGCTGGTTGTTACTTGCCGCAGTTAGATCATCCACTAAGAATGGCAGTATGTACTCGTGTCAATGGCTCGTCACCGTCATCATCATCCGAAATATAAATAATCGTCAATACCAACCGTCTACTCACAACAAGGAAATCAATCAATTAAAAGTGAGTCATGTCTTGAATATTAGTTGGTAACCAAGATCCAACCAGCAAAATGGTTGCACGCCAGGATGCCAAAAACTGTTAGTTCAACAAGGAGAATATATTCACAAAGTACCTGGGATAGATATATTCTAGCAGCTAGCATTCTTGCTGGAATAATATTCACATGTATGTGCTTGCAAACTAAACAATACATTTTCTGCTGGATGCCATGATAAGGCTCGGGATTTGATACTATTAGCATAACCAGGGTGCTGCTGTACATATATAAATATAGAAACCAAATACTAAATGTTCTACCATAACCTAGATTTACTATCACCATATTGTGCCCTTATTTATTATCATTTTTGATAGAAACTAGGTATTATGACAGTCTGATGCATCCGATGTTTATAATGACATTACAAATTGTGCCATTAAGCAGCTTAGGAGGACTATCCTTTGTTCCTGTAACAGAATTGACTTAAATTCTTGACTTGCCTCCACCACCTACACATGAAGGTTGACTGATTATTAGTACGTTACTGACAAATGCTTCTCTTCCATAGACACATCACTACATGTGAACATAATTAGGACATACAGATCACATTTGTGACTTCAAGCCCACACATAATCAAATTTAGCGACAAGCCTTTGAAAACTGGCATCCGTGCAATAAGAAAAGAAAAAATGAAAAATTAATTATGCCACTCTGCTACTTCTTGAGCTTGCGTTGGTTTTCCTTTGAAGAGGAAAGGGTGATGCAGCAAAGTAGATAAGTATTTCCCTCAGTTGTTGAGAACCAAGGTATCAATCCAGTAGGAGATACAAGCAAGACCCCAATCTTCGCACCTACACAAACAATCAAACATTTGCACCCAACGCTATAAACGGGTTGTCAATCCCTTAACGGTTACTTGCAAGGATGAGATCTGATAGAGATATATATAGAAGATTACTAAAATGAAAAGTAAAACAAAAGTAAAAAGATTGCAGCAAAGTATTTTTGGTATTTTTGGTTTATAGACCTGAAAATATAATATGGAAAATAGACCCGGGGGCCATAGGTTTCACTAGAGGCTTCTCTCTTGAAGGAAAATGATACGGTGGGTGAACGAATTACTGTCGAGCAATTGATAGAAAAGCGCATAGTTATGACGATATCCAAGGCAATGATTATGCATATAGGCATCACGTCCGTGTCAAGTAGAACGAAACGATTCTGCATCTACTACTATTACTCCACACATCGACCGACTCCTGCCTGCATCTAGAGTATTAAGTTCATGAAGAACAGAGTAACACATTAGGTAAGATGACATGATGTAGAGGGATAAACTCAAGCAATATGATGAAAACCCCATCTTTTTATCCTTGATGGCAACAATACAAATACGTGCCTCGCTACCCCTACTTTGTCACTGGGTGAGGACACCGCAAGATTGAACCCAAAACCAAGCACTTCTCCCATTGCAAGAATTACCAATCTAGTTGGCCAAACCAAATCCATAACTCGAAGAGACTTGCAAAGATATGAAATCATGCATATAAGAAGTCAGAGAAGATTCAAATAATATTCATAGATAATCTGATCATAAACCCACAATTCATCGGATCTCGACAAACACACCGCAAAAGAGTATTACATCGGATAGATCTCCAGAAGATCATGAAGAACATGGTATTGAAGAACAAAGAGAGAGAAGAAGCCATCTAGCTACTAGCTATGGACCCGAAGGTCTGTGTTGAACTACTCACGCATCATCGGAAGGGCAATGGAGTTGATGTAGATGCCCTCCGTGATCGAATCCCCCTCCGGTAGATTACCGGAAAAGGCTCCAAGATGGGATCTCACGGGAACAGAGGGTTCCGGCGGTGGAAAAGAATTTTCGTGGCTCTTTTTGGTATTGGGGGAATATTTGGGAATTTATAGGCCGAAGAATAGGGTTAGGCGATCTGCTAGGGGGCCACAAGCCAGGGGGCGCCCCACCTATTGCGCGCCCTGGTGGCTTGTCGCCTCCCGGCAAGTCTCCTGCCTTCATCTCCAAGTCTGGCAGGTTTCTTCTGGTCCAAGAAAAATCATTCCGAAGATTTTATTCCGTTTGGACTCCGTTTAATATTCCTTATCTGCAATACTCAAAAACAAGGAAAAAACAGAAACTGGCACTAGGCACTAGGTTAATAGGTTAGTCCCAAAAATAATATAAAATAGCATATTAATGCATATAAAACATCCAAAACAGATAATATAATAGCATGGAACAATCAAAAATTATAGATACGTTGGAGACGTATCAAGCATCCCCAAGCTTAATTCCTGCTCGTCCTCGAGTAGGTAAATGATAAAAACAGAATTTTTGATGTGGAATGCTACCTAACATATTTATCCATGTAATATTCTTTATTGTGGCATGAATGTTCAGATCCATAAGATTCAAAACAAAAGCTCAATATTGACATAAAAACAGTAATACTTCAAGCATACTAACAAACAATTGTGTCCTTTCAAAATAACATGGCCTTAGAAAGTTTATCCCTACAAAATCATATAGTCTGGCTATGCTCCATCTTCCCACACAAAGTATCTAAATCATGCACACCCCCGATGACAAGTCAAGCAATTGTTTCACCCCTTTTATGTTCTCAAACCTTTTCAACTTTCACGCAATACATGAGCGTGAGCCATGGATATAGCACTATGGGTGGAATAGAATGTGGTGGAGGTTGTGTGGAAAAAGGAGAAGATAGTCTCACATCAACTAGGCGTATCAACGGGCTATGGAGATGCCCATCAATAGATATCAATGTGAGTGAGTAGGGATTGCCATGCAACGGATGCATTAGAGCTATAAGTGTATGAAAGCTCAAAAAGAAACTAAGTGGGTGTGCATCCAACTTGCTTGCTCACGAAGACCTAGGGCAATTTGAGGAAGCCCATCATTGGAATATACAAGCCAAGTTATATAATGAAAAATTCCCACTAGTATATGAAAGTGACAAAATAGGAGACTCTCTATCATGAAGATCAAGGTGCTACTTTGAAGCACAAGTGTGGAAAAAAGATAGTAACATTGTCCCTTCTCTCTTTTCTCTTTTTTCTTAATTTTTTATTTTGGTGGGCATCTTTCGCCTCTTTTTTTTTATTTGGGCTTCATTGGCCTCTTTTATTATTTGTAAAGTCCGGAGACTCATCCCTACTGGTGAGGGAATCATAGCTTCCATCATCCTTTCCTCATATGGGACAATGTTCTAATAATAATGATCATCACACTTTTATTTACTTACAACTCAATACCTATAACAAGATATGACTCTATATGAATGCTTCTGGTGGAGTACCGGGATGTGCAATGATCTAGCATAGCAAATGACATCAAAAAACGGACAAGCCATGAAAACATCATGCTAGTTGTCTTACGATCATGCAAAGCAATATGACAATGATGGTGCGTGTCATAGAAAAAACAGAACAGTGGAAGTTGCATGGCAATATATCTCGGAATGGCTATGGAAATGCCATAATAGGAAGGTATGGTGGCTGTTTTGAGGAAGGGTATATGGTGGCTGTTTTGAGGAAGGTGGGTTTAATGCACCGGCGAAAGTTGCGCGGTACTAGAGAGGCTAGCAAAGGTGGAAGGATGAGAGTGCGTATAATCCATGGACTCACATTAGTCATAAAGAACTCACATACTTATTGCAAAAATCTATTAGTTATCAAAGCAAAGTGTTAGACGCATGCTCCTAGGGGAGAGGTTGGTAGGAGTAAGCCATCGCGCGCTCCCGGCCCTCACACAAAGGATGACAATCATTAAACAAATCATGCTCCGACTTCGTTACATAACGGTTCACCATACGTGCATGCTACGGGAGTCACAAACTTTAACACAAGTATTTTTACCATTCCACAATTACTCACTAGCATGACTCTAACATCACCATCTTTATATCTCAAAACTATATGCAAGGAATCCAACTTCTCATAGTATTCAATGCACTTTATATGAAAGTTTTTATTATATCCCTCTTGGATGCCCATTATATTAGGACTAAATTCATAACCTAAACCAATTACCATGCTGTTTAAAGACTCTCAAAATAATATAAGTGAGGTATGAGAGTTCAATTATTTCTATAAAATAAAACACCGCCGTGCTCTAAAGAGATTTAAGTGAAGCACTAGAGCAACATTGCCTAGCTCAAAAGATATAAGTGAAGCACATAGAGTATTCTAATAAATTCACGATTAGTGCGTGTCCCTCTCATAATATGTGTGCAGCAAGGATGATTGTGGCAAACTAAAAAGCAAATACTCATATCATACAAGACGCTCCAAGCAAAACACATATCATGTGCTGAATAAAAATATAGCCTCAAGTAAATTTACCGATGGATTGAAGACGAAAGAGGGGATGCCTTCCGGGGCATCCCCAAGCTTAGGCTCTTTTGTATCCTTGAATATGGCTTGGGGTGCCTTGGGCATCCCCAAGCTTAGGCTCTTGCCACTCCTTATTCCATAGTCCATCAAATCTTTACCCAAAACTTGAAAACTTCACAACACAAAACTCAACAAAAAAACTCGTGAGATCCGTTAGTATAAGAAAAATAAATCACCACTTTAGGTACTGTTGTGAACTCATTCTTTATTTATATTGGTGTAATATCTACTGTATTCTAACTTCTCCATGGTTCATACCCCCCGATACAACCCATAGATACATCAAAATATGCAAACAACGCAAAGAAAACAGAATCTGTCAAAAACAGAATAGTCTGTAGCAATCTGTAAACTTCGAATACTTCTGTAACTCCAAAAATTCTGAAAAATTAGGGTAATCAGGGAAATTTGTATATAAATCTTGTGTAAAAAATTCAGATCCAATTGACGCTCTGGTGAATTTATAAAATTCCTGGACTGAGCGCAAAAGTTTCTGTTTTTCAGCAAAACCAAATCAACAATCACCGAAAACCATCCCAAAGGTCTTACTTGGCACAAACACTAATTAAAAGAATAAAACACAATTACTACAGAAGTAATAATGTGCAAAACACTCAAGAACAGAAGCAAAAAACAGAAACATAAAATAAAATTGGGTTGCCTCCCAACAAGCTCTATTGTTTAACGCCCCTAGCTAGGCATAACACAATAGATCTAGGTATTGTCATCTTTGGTATGCAATCCATAAGTAGCTCTCATAATAGATTCATAACGTAATTTAATTTTCTTTCTAGGAAAGTGTTCCATGCCTTTCCTTAACGGAAATTGGAATCTAATGTTTCCTTCTTTCATATCAATAATTGCACCGATCGTTCTAAGGAAAGGTCTACCAAGAATAATAGGGCATGTAGGATTGCAATCTATATCAAGAACAATGAAATCTACAGGCACATAATTCCTATTTGCAACAATAAGAACATCATTAATTCTTCCCATAGGTTTCTTAATAGTGGAATCCGCTAGATGCAAATTTAAACAGCAATCATCAAGATCATGGAAACCTAGCACATCACATAAAGTTTTCGGAATCGTGGAAATGCTAGCACCCAAATCACACAAAGCATGGCACTCATAATCTTTAATTTTAATCTTAATAGTAGGTTCCCACTCATCATAAAGCTTTCTAGGTATAGAAACTTCCAACTCAAGTTTTTCTTCAAAAGATTTTATCATAGCATCAACGATATGTTTAGTAAAAGCCTTATTTTGATTATAAGCATGCGGAGAATTCAACATGGATTGCAACAAGGAAATACAATCAATCAAAGAACAACTATCATAATTAAAGTCCTTGAAATCCAAAAGAGTGGGTTCATTGCTATTTAAAGTTTTGACCTCTTCAATCCCACTTTTATCAATCTTAGCATTAAGATCTATAAACTCCGAATCATTGGGACGCCTTTTAACTAAAGTTGACTTATCTCTAGTCCCATCTTTATCAAGATTTGTATTAGAAAACAAAGATTCAATAGGAGTCACATCAATCACTTTAAGATCTTCATCATTATTATCACGAGAACACACCTTTTCAAGCCATTCACGCTTAGCACGTATTCTAGCGGTTCTTTCCTTACACTCATCAATAGAAGTTCTCATAGCTTTTAAAGACTCATTAATATCACGCTTAGGTGGAGTAGATCTAATTTTCAAAGAATCAATCTCAAGAGAAATCCTATCAACGTTCCTAGCCAAATCATCAATCTTGAGCAATTTTTCTTCAATCGTAGCATTGAAAACCTTTTGCGAACTAATAAATTCTTTAATATTATTCTCAAGATCAGAGGGCATCTTATTATAATTTCCATAAGAATTGTTGTAGGAATTACCATAATTATTAGAGGAATTACTAGGAAACGGCCTAGAGTTGAAATTACCTCTATACGCGTTATTACCAAAATTGTTCCTACCAACAAAATTCACATCCATAGATTCATTATTATTTCCAATCAAAGAAGACAAAGGCATATCATTAGGATCAATAGGAGCACTCTTAATAGCAAACAATTTCATTAATTCATCCATCTTTTCACTCAAAGTATTTATTTCTTCAATAGCATGCACCTTTTTACTAGTAGGAGATCTTTCGGTATGCCATTTAGAGTAATTTTCCATAATATTATCTTGGAGTTTAGTAGCATCTCCTAACGTGATTTCCATAAAAGTACCACCCGCGGCGGAATCTAAAAGATTTCTAGAAGCAAAATTCAATCCCGCATAAAAAATTGTATAATCATCCATAAACTCAAACCATGTGCGGGGCAATTTCTAATCATTAGTTTCATCCTCTCCCAAGATTGTGCAACATGCTCATGATAAAGTTGCTTAAAATTCATTATATCGTTCCTAAGGGAGATGATCTTAGCGGGCGGAAAGTACTTGGAAATAAAAGCATCTTTACACTTATTCCATGAATCAATACTATTTTTAGGCAAAGATGAAAACCAAGTTTTAGCACGATCTCGTAGTGAGAAAGGAAATAGCTTCAATTTAACAATATCATTATCCACATCTCTCTTCTTTTTCATATCACACAACTCAACGAAAGTATTTAGATGGGATGCGGCATCTTCATTGGAAAGGCCGGAAAATTGTTCTTTCATAATAGGATTAAGCAAAGCGGCATTAATTTCATAAGATTCCGCACTAGTGGCGGGAGCAATCGGAGTACTAATAAAATCATTATTATTAGTATTGGAAAAGTCACACAACTTGGTATTCTCTTGAGTCATTGTGACAAAGCAAGCAATCTAGCACACAAGCAAACAAAAAGCAAACGAAAAGACGGACGGAAAAAGGGCGAATAAAAAGGCAAATCTTTTCTGAAAATCGTTTTAGAAGTGGGGGAGAGGAAAACGAGAGGCAAATGGAAAATAATGTAAATGCAAGAGATGAGTTTGTGATGGGTACTTGGTAGGCTTCATGTAGATCTCCCCGGCAACGGCGCCAGAAATCCTTCTTGCTACTTCTTGAGCTTGCGTTGGTTTTCCCTTGAAGAGGAAAGGGTGATGCAGCAAAGTAGATAAGTATTTCCCTCAGTTGTTGAGAACCAAGGTATCAATCCAGTAGGAGATACAAGCAAGTCCCCAATCTTCGCACCTACACAAACAATCAAACACTTGCACCCAACGCTATAAAGGGGTTGTCAATCCCTTCACGGTTACTTGCAAGGATGAGATCTGATAGAGATAGATATAGAAGATTACTAAAACTAAAAGTAAAACAAAAGTAAAAAGATTGCAGCAAAGTATTTTTGGTATTTTTGGTTTATAGATCTGAAAATATAATATGGAAAATAGACCCGGGGGCCATAGGTTTACTAGAGGCTTCTCTCTTGAAGGAAAATGATACGGTGGGTGAACAAATTACTGTCGTGCAATTGATAGAAAAGCGCATAGTTATGACGATATCCAAGGCAATGATTATGCATATAGGCATCACGTCCGTGTCAAGTAGACCGAAACGATTCTGCATCTACTACTATTACTCCACACATCGACCGACTCCTGCCTGCATCTAGAGTATTAAGTTCATGAAGAACAGAGTAACGCATTAGGTAAGATGACATGATGTAGAGGGATAAACTCAAGCAATATGATGAAAACCCCATCTTTTCATCCTTGATGGCAACAATACAAATACGTGCCTCGCTACCCCTACTTTGTCACTGGGTGAGGACACCGCAAGATTGAACCCAAAACCAAGCACTTCTCCCATTGCAAGAATTACCAATCTAGTTGGCCAAACCAAATCCATAACTCGAAGAGACTTGCAAAGATATGAAATCATGCATATAAGAATTCAGAGAAGATTCAAATAATATTCATAGATAATCTGATCATAAACCCACAATTCATCGGATCTCGACAAACACACCGCAAAAGAGTATTACATCGGATAGATCTCCATTAAGATCATGAAGAACATGGTATTGAAGAACAAAGAGAGAGAAGAAGCCATCTAGCTACTAGCTATGGACCCGAAGGTCTGTGGTGAACTACTCACGCATCATCGGAAGGGCAATGGAGTTGATGTAGATGCCCTCCGTGATCGAATCCCCCTCCGGCAGATTACCGGAAAAGGCTCCAAGATGGGATCTCACGGGAACAGAGGGTTCCGGCGGCGGAAAAGTATTCCCGTGGCTCTTTTTGGTATTGGGGGAATATTTGGGAATTTATAGGCCGAAGAATAGGGTTAGGCGATCTGCTAGGGGGCCACAAGCCAGGGGGGCGCCCCCCCTAGGGCGCGCCCTGGTGGCTTGTCGCCTCCCGGCAAGTCTCCTGCCTTCATCTCCAAGTCTGGCAGGTTTCTTCTGGTCCAAGAAAAATCATTCCGAAGATTTTATTCCGTTTGGACTCCGTTTAATATTCCTTATCTGCAATACTCAAAAACAAGGAAAAAACAGAAACTGGCACTAGGCACTAGGTTAATAGGTTTGTGCCAAAAATAATATAAAATAGCATATTAATGCATATAAAACATCCAAAACAGATAATATAATAGCATGGAACAATCAAAAATTATAGATACGTTGGAGACGTATCACACTCACAAAGGGAAACATAATTATAATTCAAACAGAAGAATGACACGCATCCCTCTCCTTTGTAATGCCCCAGCCAAGAAATTGTTACATGCTATAAATTTATGGATGAAGCACACACAAGAACAACCATAGATTCATTTACCTACTTGAAGAGGCCAACCGATTCATGGCTGGATCCGGTTAGTTACCTGCACGTACTGGAAATCCACTGACCCAACTTACCTATAGCGACCGGATCTGGAGCCTGGAGGTGGGGCAAGGAAGGGGCGACGAGAAACTACTCATATACCAGAAGATTACCTCTTAAATCCCGTAGGTAGGGTGGAGGGAAGAAAATCATCCGGAACAATGGTCGCAGGTGGAGGAAAAGCGGCGGTGGATCCTAGGCGACCGACGACGCTGCTTCTCCTCACCGGTGGACGGTGCTGTTGTCCAGTCCGGTGATGGTTGACGGCGATGCTGCTCCTCTCCAGTGGCGGTTGACGGCGCTGCTACTCCTCGGTGCGGCGGATGGAGTTGTTTCTCCTGGGCGGATGATGCCCTGCGGGGAGGGAGGCCAGGGTTGGAGATGAGGTGGCGCGAGGGGACTAGCAGACGGGCGGCGGCACGCAGGTCGGCGGCGGCGGCACAGTCGGCTTAGGGTTAGGTTTAGGTCGGGGCGGCGGCGCAATCGGGTTCTGAGAGAGAGAGAGAGAGAGGTGAGATTGGGGATTCGGGTGTGTTTTTTCTTTTCTTTTGCGGGTTTGGTCCGACTTGGGAGTTTTCCATCGCACACGCATGGCACTTTTTCCGCGCCATATTTTTCGGGTGTGGGTGGAGGCAAACAACGCCGACACTTTTTGTACACCTATGAATATGCGACACACAAACAATCAATAAAGGTTGTAACCATCGACAGAAATTACGTCGGTGGTCTGGTGATGCTTTAGCGACAGATAATGTGTCATGAGGTTATATAACACTGACATACTATGTGTCAGTATAGTTTGGGACAAAAAAAGTATCGGCGATGCTCACTTTTACCAACAGATGCATGTCGTCTTTGTGGTGTCGTGGTGTAGTGGAGGTATATGGAATATCTCTTGTAGTGGATTTGTAGCAGTAATGAATCATGTAATAGTGGATGGTATTCGTGGATCGGTTAATGGATTCGTAGGAAAGAAACAAGATCTTGGATTGGTACATTACGTGTTTCCTTAGCATAGAGATGCAACAGCTTAGCCATTGGATAAATCATCAAAGCACTTGATTTGTAGTGCCTTATTCAAGCTTAGCACGTTGTATGCTTTCCCGAGGATTTTTACATAGGGATACATATGAGTTAGCTCTAGTATATATATGTTATTTGGTTTAGTCATTCTCTTAAAACCATGGAGATATGAGTAGCATGAGTGATGTTGGAGTTGACTTATATGAGATGATACCTTCGATGATGTAGGGTGATTTTATTTGGAGTAAAAGGTAGTACTATTGGCATCTAAGAACTGTGCTGAAAGCACATATGCTCCCTTGGTGGTTTTGATAATTCATGACAACATACATTGTCTCTTGGACTAACATTTTTACCTAGTGTATTTCAGATAGAAGTCCATAGAGGAAGATGGGTTGGCAAAGGATTGTGAGGAGATTTCCCAACAAGAAGAACAAGATGAAGGAATAGCATTGGCAAAGCTACAAGGATGAAGACTCTACAATTTACTTTGTGAGAAATCACTTTGAGTCCATAGGAAATCCAATACTATCAAAAGGGGGTGAGGTATTAATGGTGAATGAAATGCTCCAGTGATCAAGTGATAGCCACCAAATACACTCACAAGCTCTCCCACAAATATTTTGTCATTAAGCCATCCACTCATAAATTGGTGTCACCAACTTTCATATCGGCAACACCGAGTTCCAAGCCAAGACAGAAACCCTAGTCACTTCCCATTCTTGGTACAACCAAGATTCACATAGGTGCAACCGAGTTTCGGTGACCAACTTTCTGTTGCCTCGATTTATAAAATCGGAATCTCCGAGTTTTGTAAATCGGTGCCACCGAGTTTGGAAACTGCCCTCGGCCACTCACTTCGGTACCACTGAGAATGATATATCGGTCTCACCGAGATTCCTAA
This sequence comes from Elymus sibiricus, assembly GCA_039707655.1. Classification (NCBI taxonomy): domain Eukaryota; kingdom Viridiplantae; phylum Streptophyta; class Magnoliopsida; order Poales; family Poaceae; genus Elymus; species Elymus sibiricus. The sequence continues at coordinate 208,079,555 of CM077665.1, read as the reverse complement.
AGTTGCCACAGTTTGAACAAATCGGTACGACCGAGTTTCATATCGGTTTCACCAAGTTGCTCAATAATGTTGTAACGGTTGTATTTTTGGAGACGCCTATATATACCCCTCCACCACATCCCACTCGAAGGTGAAGCACTCAGAACTATTCCACACTTGCCCCATCCAATTTTCTGAGAGAGAACCACCTACCCTTGTGTTGAGATCAAGATCATCCACTCCAACCATATGGATCTTGATTTCTAGCCTCCCCAAGTTGCTTTCCACCCAATCAATCTCTTCTACCAAGCCAAATCTGTGAGAGAGTGATTGTGTGTTGAGGAGACTATCATTTGAAAACCAAGAGCAAGGAGTTCATTGTTACTATCAAGCCTATTACCTTTTGGAGGGTGGTGCCTCCTAGATTGGTTAGGTGTCGCTTGGGAGCCTCCTACTTCGTGTTGTGGAGTTGAACCAAGAAGTTTGTAAGGGCAAGGAAATCGCCTACATCTTGAAGATCTACCCATAGTGAGGCTAGTCCTTCATGGACGGAAGCCTTTATGGAATAGTCAAGGTTGCTACTTCGTGGACCCTTATGGGTGGAGCCCTCCGTGGACTCTCGCGACCGTTGCCCTCCGTGGGTTGAACACTCCATAAACGTGGATGTACGATAGCGCCACCTATCGGAACCAGGGAAAAATCTTTGCGTCTCCAAATTGTGTTTGATCTTCCCATCTCTACTCCCTCTCACATATGCTTGTTTTACTTTCCGCTGCCATACTTGTTGACTAGTATGTGTAGGGTGCATTAGACTTGTTATAATTGCTAAAATCTGCCAACCAATTAACTTGCGAAAAGGTTAGGTTTTAATTCTTGCAAGTAGTCTATTCACCCCCTCTAGACGTCTCTTCTATCGATCCCTTCAATTGGTATCAGAGCTTTGGTCTCCATAGCTTCGGTTTCATCACCGTGGAGGAAGATGGATGTTTCTAGTTTGGGGAGTATTAGTTGTAGAGTGCCCGTTCTCGATGGGGAGTACTATAGTCAATGGAAATATGAGATGCTTGAGTTATTCAATGAATTCCATTTGAGCAAGTATGTTAACAACCCCTATGTACCTCCCATTGATCCTTTACATCCCACACACGAAGAGGAAATTGATATGCTATGCAATCTTAGAACTGTTAATCTTATCGTTAGAGGATTGCCTAGAATTGTGCTTAATCAAATGAAGAATTTTGAATGTGAATATACTTTGTGGAGTGATTTGGAGAAACGATATCCAAATTATTAATTAAGTAATCTTGATGAAATTCTTCATAAAACTATTACCTTTCACAAAATGATGCCTAGTGATCCTAAGTTTGATGACTATCTATTTGAGCTTAGAGACCTCATGCGTGCTAAATGAGATGTCATAACTATCAACAACATCATTGTTGAAGCCATTCGTATTCATAATCTTGAACATTGTCATGATCACAACCCTAACGAATCTCTTGTTTCTTATGACGAGGATTTCCCACTTGCTGATGACAATGTGGAACATGGCTACTATGATGAAGATGAGTTGTTCGACATTGAGTATGAGAAGACAATGAAGAATCTAAGTCTCATGGCAAACTTCAAGGATTACATGTCCGGAGGAAAATAGTGGATTCTCGATAGTGGATGCACTGATCATATGACCGGAGATAGAGACATGTTTGAAGAGATCACACCAAACCATGGACCGCAAAGGTATGTAACTTTTGGAGACAACTCCAAGGGTAAGGTACTTGGTCTTGGTAAGGTGGCCAATCCCATGATAGCTCTATTCAAAATGTCATGCTTGTTGAATCCCTTTGCTACAATCTTCTTTCCGTATCTAGACTTGCCGACTTCGGTTTTAATGTGCTATTTACCAAACTAGATTGCCAAGTGTTTCGTCAAGATAATCATAACATGGTCTTTACCGGTTTCCGTAGAGGTGATATATACATTGTCGATTTCACTAAAAGATCCAAACCTCGTACTTGTCTTATTGCAAAATCTTCTAAAGGTTGGCTTTGGCATATAAGACTAGGACATGTTGGTATGCGTAATCTAGACAAGCTTATCAAAGGTGATCATATTCTTGGTGTTAAAGATGTTATCTTTGACAAATATAGACTTTGTAGTGCTTGTCAAGATGGAAAGCAAGTAGGTGGAAGTCATCCCGTAAAGAATATCATGACTACTAGGAGACCTCTCGAGATGCTTCATATGGATCTTTTCGGTCCCAATGCTTACAAGAGCCTCGGTGGAAATTCCTTTGGTCTAGTTATAGTTGATGATTTTTCTAGATTTACGTGGGTATTCTTTCTTGATGATAAGTCGCAGGTACAACAGATCTTCAAGAACTTCGCTTGCAAAGCCCAAAATAAGTTTGAAGTGAAGATCAAGAAAGTTCGGAGCGACAACGGATCGGAGTTCAAGAACACAAATGTAGACACCTTTCTTGACGAAGAAGGGATTCTACATGAGTTCTCGGCTACGTACACGCCTCAACAAAATGGAGTTGTTCAGAGGAAGAACCGAACCCTTATTGAGATGGCAAGAACGATGCTTGACAAATACAAGACACCAAGACACTTTTGGGGCGGAAGCCGTTGAGACAGCTTGTCATGCCACGAACCGACTCTATCTTCACAAGCTTCTCGGTAAAATGACATATGAGCTACTCACCGGTAATAAACCCCAAGTTAGATACTTTCGGGTATTTGGCTCCAAGTGTTACATTCTTGATAAGCATCGTCGTTCAAAATTTGCTCCTAAATCTGATGAAGGTTTCCTACTCAGTTACGGATCAAACTCTCACACTTACCGTGTCTACAACAACTTCACTCGAAAAGTTGAAGAGACGGTAGATGTGAAGTTTGATGAATATAATGGTTCGCAAGTCGAACAATTGCCAAATGATGTAGGAGATAAGGAACCTTCGGAAGCTATCCAAGACTTGTCCATTGGCAAGATTCGTCCCATGGAGGTGAAGGAAAGTACTTCGTCAACTCAAGTGGAAGCCCCCACTTCACGTCAAGGTGAACCTCAACACGACATGGAGGCATCCACAAGCGGTACACGACAAGATGAAGAGGAGGAAGAATCTCATCATGATGACCCACCGCAACCACCTTCACCACCACCTCAATGCAACGACACCTTCAACCACAACGATGAAGAAGATGATGATGAAGCTCCACCATCCAACAAGCAAAATCTACCCCGAGTTCAAGCAAGAGTGGACAAAAACCATCATCTAAATCAAATCTTTGGTGACATACAAACCGGGAGGATAACTCGCTCTAAAACTCGACTAGCTAACTTTTGTGAGCATTATTCATTCATATCTAGTATTGAGCCCTTGAAGGTAGAAGAAGCTCTTTAGGATCCGGATTGGGTGAATGCTATGCACGAGGAACTACACAACTTCGAGAGGAACGAAGTGTGGACACTTGTGGAGAAGCCCAAGGACGAGCAAAACATCATCAGAACAAAATGGGTGTTCGGAACAAACAAGATGAAGACGGTCAAGTCGTACGCAACAAGGCGCGTCTCGTGGCTCAAGGCTACACCCAAGTCGAAGGTATGGACTACGGTGAGACCTATGCACCCGTTGCTAGACTTGAAGCTATCCGCATTCTTCTTGCTTATGCTAATCAACATGATATAACGCTTTATCAAATGGATATTAAAAGTGCATTCTTAAATGGTGAGATTGAAGAAGAGGTCTATGTTAAGCAACCCCCTGGTTTTGTGAATCCAAAGAAACCTAATCATGTCTACAAGCTTCGTAAAGCTCTTTATGGTCTTAAACAAGCCCCACGTGCTTGGTATAAATGCTTAACGAGGTTTCTCATTGAAAAGGGTTTTGAGATTGGTAAAATTGACGCAACCTTATTCACTAAAAGAGTTAATGGTGAACTATTTGTGTGCCAAATTTATGTGGATGATATTATCTTTGGATCTACTAACCCATGATTTGGTGAAAGATTTGGAAGGTTGATGTTCGAGAAGTATGAGATGTCCATGATGTGTGAGCTGAAATTTTTCCTTGGTTTGCAAATCAAGCAAACGAGAGAAGGAACGTTCATCTCTCAAACCAAGTATGCCAAGGACTTGATCAAGAAGTTCAACATGCAAGAGTGTAAAGGTATGAAAAATCCTATGCCTACTAGTGGACATGTTCATCTTACCAAGGAGGATGAACCGGTTGATCAAAAGGTTTATCGATCTATGATTGGTTCATTGTTATATCTATGTGCCTCCCGTCCCGACATTATGCTTAGTGTATGCATGTGCGCTAGATATCAAGCTGCTCCTAAAGAGTGTCATCTTAAGGCCGTGAAAAGGATTGTGAGATACTTGATACATACACCAAACTTTGGCATATGGTATCCCAAGGGATCTTCTTTTAACCTCGTTGGCTATTCCGACTCGGACTATGCCGGAGACAAGGTTGATAGAAAATCCACTTCAGGTACTTGTCAATTTCTTGGTAGATCTCTTGTGTCATGGTCCTCCAAGAAACAAAACTCGGTATCTCTATCTAGTGCCGAGAGGAATACATTGCCGCTAGATCATGTTGTGCCCAATTGCTATGGATGACACAAACTCTTAAGGATTATGGAATCCATGTGAGACATGTTCCATTATTGTTTGATAATGAAAGTGCTATTAAAATTGCCCATAATCCCGTGCAACATTCTTGAACTAAGTATATTCAAGTTAGACATCATTTCATTCGTGATCATGTTGCCAAAGGAGATATCAACCACAAGCATGTTCGTACTGAAAAACAATTGGCTGATATCTTTACTAAGCCACTTGATGAGAAAGTGTTTTGTCACTTGAGGAGTGAGTTGAACATCCTTGATGCTTCAAACTTCAGCTAGACTGACTCCGTTGCATGCAAGGGCATGAGCTTACATGATACTTCCATGATACACTTGACATGTTATCTTATACCATGGAAATATATGCTCCCTTGTATTGCAACTAATCTTTTGTAGGTACTTGGAAGAACTTCATTCCACAAGATTGCCAACAACTCCAATCATGAGCAATCTTGTCATGACCAAGTATCCACAACCTTTCTTGTTGATGGAAGGAAGAAGACAACTCAACCATATCCTTGACATATATTTGATGTGATCACATTTGCTAATTCTCAATTGATATCAAGTCAAATGGATATATCTTGTTCTTCCTTGCATGACTAACCCATGTAGTTGAAAAGAGAACCAAAACAAACAAGGATTGCTCCAAACTCAAGATGATCTTCATCAACATCGAGCATCCACAACAAGTTCTTCTACATGCTACGTCATCAAAATCACTCAAAGGTATGTACTCATATCCTTGAAAAAGGTTTACTCCAAGTCATGAGATAAAGCAACTCGAGTGATATGAAAACATTAAAATGTTTATTCGTAAAATGGTAACCCCATTTTGAGCTTAACGATGAGTATGACCTATGATCAAGTATTCTTGCTTGGCTCCTAAGTCAATATACTCTAATATAGGTGACCTAGTCACCACCCATCATCTAGGTGAAGCTTCTAGTGTGGTTCATCCTATATTTGCAAGATTTCTTGGAACCACTCAAATCTTCTCTAGTTGATATTTCTTTGTAAATTCGTTTGAATTTCCTTTGCAAATCCTTTTAAAATTTTATTGCAACTTTTCTAAAATCATTTGAGAGTTTCTAAAACATTGTCAAGTTTGTGTTTACTCTTTGGAGCCTCCGACTCAAACCACTCGGTTTCACTGATCTAGCAGACAAGCTGCATGACCACAATTCGGTTCCACCGACCCGTCTGTCTCGGAGCCACCGATTTTGATTTCTTATCTGGTTTGTGTTCATATTAGCAAATCTTTATTTATTCGGTGATTCCTTTGAAATATTATTAAAAAAAGGGGGAGAAACTTTATTCTAGGATCCCTAACTCAAAGGAGGAGAAGGCTTACAAACTCTCAGATCAGTGATAGAGGGAGAAAATATTCTTCATGTTCCCTCAGTTCTTAATCCTCTCTATGATCCTCATTCTCTTCTATGAACCCTACATTCTATGACCTTTGTTCTCAAGGATCCCTTCTGACTCCATGATCCCTGTGTCTGACCCTGTGTAAGTACCTTTTTGTCAATTAAAGCCAAAGGGGTAGAAATACCAAAGCTTCAATGCAAAAGGGGGAGATACATGCCTCAGTGCAAAGGGGGAGATACAATCAAGGGGGAGAATATCAAAGCTTATGCTTACATGGACAAGGGGAGAATACCAAAATAGGGGGAGAAGTTTCGTTGTTTCCCAAAGGAGAGAGAGATTCTCATGTTAGACTTGTCTCACCCTATCCAATCCCAATATCTACATGTTAAGATTCAGGGGGAGAGGATGACCTACTATTTCATATCTAGGGGAGAGAGTTCTAAATGTTCTTGGAGACATATCAATCTTAAGGAATACTATCTTCTATATGGTCTCCACATCTTGATACTGTTGAGTTCTATCGCTTTTTGATTTGTAGAATACTCTTGTGTTCCCTAACATTGTTTTCTCAAGTGTGTTTCCACTACTAGAATGCTCAAGAACTCAAGGTAAGTATATGCATCATAACTTTGATCAAGATGATCTCTTGCTTCTTGCACATATTGTTTGCAAGAGTGAAGTCTTGAACAAGGATACACCTCATTCACATATATTTGATGCATATAGCCAAGATACACATGACTCATCATATCCCTTATAGCATATGTGTGTCCATGCATTCCAAAGCAACTGTCCTCAAAAGGGATTGCACACGTTTAGGGGGAGCAATTTTTAGTCATGTGTCTCTCAAAGTCTTCATTATATCTTTGCATATATTTATTTGAAGCTTTGATTGTATGTTGTCATCAATTACCAAAAAAGGGGAGATTGAAAGCACACATGCTCCCTTGGTGGTTTTGATAATTCATGACAACATACATTGTCTCTTGGACTAACATTTTTACCTAGTGTATTTCAGATAAAAGTCCATAGAGGAAGATGGGTTGGCAAAGGACTGTGAGGAGATTTCCCAACAAGAAGAACAAGAGGAAGGAATAGCATTGGCAAAGCTACAAGGATGAAGACTCTACAATTTACTTTGTGAGAAATCACTTTGAGTCCATAGGAAAGCTAATACTATCAAAAGGGGGTGAGGTATTAATGGTGAATGAAATGCTCCAGTGATCAACTGATAGCCACCAAATACACTCACAAGCTCTCCCACAAATATTCTGTCATTAAGCCATCCACTCATAAATCGGTGTCACCAACTTTCATATCGGCCACACCGAGTTCCAAGCCAAGACAGAAACCCTAGCCACTTCTCATTCTCGGTACAACCAAGATTCACATCGGTGCAACCGAGTTTCGGTGGCCAACTTTCTGTTGCCTCGATTTATAAAATCAGAATCTCCGAGTTTTGTAAATCGGTGCCACCGAGTTTGCAAACTGCCCTCGGCCACTCACTTCTGTACCACTGAGAATGATATATCAGTCTCACCGAGATTCCTAAAGTTGTCACATTTTGAACAAATCGGTACGACCGAGTTTCATATCGGTTTCACCGAGTTGCTCAATAATGTTGTAACGGTTGGATTTTTGGAGATGCCTATATATACCCCTCCACCACATCCCACTCGAAGGTGAAGCACTCAGAACTATTCCACACTTGTCCCATCCAATTTTCTGAGAGAGAACCACCTACCCTTGTGTTGAGATCAAGATCATCCACTCCAACCATATGGATCTTGATTTCTAGCCTCCCCAAGTTGCTTTCCACCCAATCAATCTCTTCTACCAATCCAAATATGTGAGAGAGTAATTGTGTGTTGAGGAGACTATCATTTGAAACACAAGAGCAAGGAGTTCCTCGTTACTATCGAGCCTATTACCTTTTGGAGGGTGGTGCCTCCTAGATTGGTTAGGTGTCGCTTGGGAGCCTCCTACTTCGTGTTGTGGACTTGAACCAATAAGTTTGTAAGGGCAAGGAGATCGCCTACTTTGTGAAGATCTACCCATAGTGAGGCTAGTCCTTCGTGGACGGAATCCTTTATGGAATAGTCAAGGTTGCTACTTCGTGGACCCTTATGGGTGGAGCCCTCCATGGACTCTAGCGACCGTTACCCTCCGTGGGTTGAAGACTCCATAAACGTGGATGTACGATAGCGCCACCTATCGGAACCACGGGAAAAATCTTTGCGTCTCCAAATTGCATTTGATCTTCCTATCTCTACTCCCTCTCACATATGCTTGTTTTACTTTCCGCTGCCATACTTGTTGACTAGCATGTGTAGGGTGCATTAGACTTGTTATAATTGTTAAATTTGCCAACCAATTAACTTGGGAAAAGGTTAGGTTTTAATTCTTGCAAGTAGTCTATTCAACCCACCTCTAGACGTCTCTTCTATCGATCCCTTCATGTGCTCAAGGATAGGATGATAGACGTTCACTCACATCCTAAGCTCCTTAAAACCCTGAAGCTTTACCAAGCCATAACACGGTCAGAATATGACCATAGGCTCTGGCTCTAATTCAAAAGACTATGGTCGATACTCCACCTTGACCACCCCCAATCCTATCCATAAGGAAGGTGGACTCGAAGAATTTAGTCACAAAGGACCACCAAACCATGGACAAGTAACCAGCCGGGACAAATACGACTCCCAGAAGAATTAAGACTAACTGGCCAAAGATTGGTTCCCGAGCTTCCCCTCAAGAGCAACCTAAATCAAAATGCCGTCAGTCTAAAAGCCATTCCCGAGTCGTACCCCAAGACCACACCGTCCACACCTCAGGGTTAATGGATATACCGTCAAGCCCTTTTTAGGTTGACTTATGCCCACCTCTCTCACATATCCCATGAAGCAATGTGTTTATGTGACAATTGGAGAAATATGATGTTGTCCTCATGGATGACATACTTATTTACCCCAATGAGAGAAGGGAACACCTTTGTCCTATTTGGATAAGCCCCCGAAACACCAATTGCCATGCCTCTCATGTATAAGGTTTCACCTTGAAGGAGTTGGACTCCCCGGAGTGCCCTCCCTGCAGCAGAAGACATTCTTGCCCAAGCAAGATGAAGAACCACTATGGTTGGGAAGCCACGACGATGAAGAAGAAGCAAGAGAAGTCAACCACCACTACTCTGCCGGCTACATCAGCTAGACTATCTCAAGAAGCACCGACGTTCAAGCACAATGAAGCCTTTGGACATCAAGAAAATTAAAGAGCCCCTTTTTGGTCCAATCAAGGACGTGAATCCTGATTGGATCATGGTGAAACCCCTGTCAAAGGTGGTTCACCCCACTTGCCAAGCCTCGGACCTTGGGGATCGGATGGATGGACTATACTTTTGGGTAGCCAGCTCATCTAGGACCCCCTCGAAAACTTTCCTAGGAGGTAGGAACCGTTTTCGTGTCAAATCTGTAAGCTTAATCTTACGAACGAAACTCAGCCCAAATCTTGCCACAAATGGCTACGGAGAGACAGACCAAACACTCGAAGACCCGCCAGGAACATGCGTCCGTGACGACAAAGACAAATGGCCGAAGATGAATGAAGAACATACCTGGGCAACTTACTCAAGCAGAAGATCTCGATGAGAAGCCTACGATGACGCGCTTCAACACTCTCAAGGATGAAGACCACCTGCGACTGAAGATCACCTGCTTTATGGAAGATAAGGACTTCCTCGTCGACGGGAAGCTACCCCAAAACCTTGACCCTGCTGTTCTAACACGAGACATCTAGATTTCACTAACCAAAATGAGTAACCCCGGGACCAGCACGCACACACACTACTTTGCCCCGTATTCCAACTTTGGAATACACACGCAAGCCAGACCTTTGCTGGAACCCCGTTCATGAGGCCCTTAACTTTTAGTCAGACCTAGCTTACCACCAGGACCCCATTCACCTCTCAAGCAAAGCTGAGCAATGCACTTGAAGCTGTATCACCAAGCACTTCAAGGTCCAGAAGGACAACCACACTGGAGAAGAAGCAACATGGGAACGTGAAGACTATCTCAGACTCGAATTTCCGTATCATTTCAACGCCTAGCCTAGGAATCTCGAGGATCAGATTCTTGTAAGGGGGGTAGGTCTGTCACACCATGTGTTTTGTCTCATGGCTAAGTTAACATGACTCAAAAATTAGGGCTAACAAAAACTTTTTGTGTGCTTGTGATGCTTGACTTGATTGATGATTGCTTGTTTGCTTGCTTGTGCTTCAATTCATAAAATTCCTTCTACTCCCAAAACCCATATCCTTGATCCCAATCTTTACCCGATGATCACGCCATGTGTATAGGACATAAAATGATTTTTATAAAATATTATATTGACCAAAAAGCATTTATTTAATTTAGGTTTTCAAAAACCCCTGAGTTGAGGCTTGAACTACAAGTCCTTAAATTAGGGTATTTAAATTCTTTCAAAAACTATATTTCAAACTTATTATATATAAGACTTCCCAAAACTACTAAATATTATTTTTAAAGATTATTTTCCTATTTTATTTAAAGGCTTTTTCTTATGGCCAGAAATGGTCTTTTATAGGGAAAAATTATTTTTATGCTTTCAAAATATTTGAGAAAATTTAGGGAAACTCAGTGGACAGATATTTTCCATAGATACGAGTTTCAGCACATGGTCATGTTCAAAATATTGGACAAAACCCTCCAAAATCCTTTCTGCTTATTTCAAACATTTGAAATATTTCTATAAGAAATATTCTCAAATAAATCCAACAAAATTTTAGCATGTCACATATGCCTAATGTGATGACCCTGCCAAGTTTCATCTCAATCAAAATTATTTTGTTTCACAAAACTGCCCCAAAACCATTCCTGTCCAGATCCAAATTTGATCAACTTTACATTGTCAAGTATCTCCATTTGTGCTCAAACCTTGTGGACATGTTCTAATCCTCTACTAATGCATCCACACCAAGTGGTGCACTAAGTAGAACAGATCCACTTGTCCAAATCCTCCCCAAACCCTTTTTGCTGATATCTAGAATTGGGTAATATTGCATTGTCAAGTTTTCCCATTTGGTCCCAAACTTTTGGGGCATCCTCTAATAGACTAATGATGACACCACACCAAGTGGTGCAATAGGGAGAGCAAGTTATATTAGATAGATCTAAACAAAACTATTTCTGCCTATTTCTAGGGTTTGTAGAGTTTACATTGGCAACTTTCAACATATGATCTCAAAATTGGTGATCAAGCTTATGTATCCCAATTATTTGATCATGTTAAGTTTCATAACAAGGGAAGTCCTTTAGCTACCCCAGACACCCATCAAACACATTCTGCTCATTGTTTTTGCTCAATGATTGGATTGCCATAAGTGCTCTCCTTGAGCCCATAATTTTACCACAACCCCTCCTGGTCGCTAGCTACCCCCAGTAACAACCCCAGCTCCCAGCTCCATGATTGAGGGGGTGGAATCCCCACTTGCACCCCCTGAACAGAAAGAATTCATCCTTCTCTCAGCTTTCCCTCTATCCTAGCTAGCACCCAGGGCATCCAATGCTCCCTCCCCCATATTTTATTCCTTCTGCAACTGGTAGACGCAACTAGCCGCGCCAGAGCGCGTGTAGACACGCCCATGCCGGCCAAAAGCATGCTCTGGAGCACGCTGCAGCGCACTCAAGTGCTGACCCCGTGTCCCCTAGCCACCTTGGGCTCCCCCTCGCGCCAGTCAAGGCCCCTCGATGTTCGCATCATGCCATGACCCCGTCCCCCTCCTCTCTCTCCCTCTACTGGCCTCCCCTCGCACGTGTGCCGGCCACCCGAGAGCGCCAATGGGCGACCTCGCACGCGCGAGCCCCTGCCTCCTCTGGCTTCTCTCTCCCATCCCCGCTACATAGTCGAGACCCACGGAGACCCCAGACACGCCTCAGCACGCCCCCGTGGCCTCTGGCATAGTCCGGGGCGTGGTCGTGGACGTGGCCTACGGTGCTTCGCTGCAACGGCTACTTAAGGCCTCCCCCGAGCCCCATCTCGGCTCCTTTCGCTCCCCCTCTCCCCCGCAGACCCCATGGACCGGTTTCCCTGTCCTCCCGTGCCCTCCTTCTCTCCCCATGGCCGACATTGCTGCCTCAGCCTCCGCTCAAATTGGAGCTCCCCGGTGCCCCTCTCTCACTCCTATCCACTACAGAGGACCTGTGTGACCTCCAAGAGCCTCCCCTGATCCCCATTCCTCCTCTCGTCAGCCATGCCGCCCTGCTCGGGCTCGTAGTTGCCGCCAATCGCCGTCGTCATTGCCCTCGGCGTCCGTGCGGTTCGGGGATGGAAGCACCGCGTCCTCCCGAGCACGCCGGTGGCTAGAAGGTCGTCGGAGCTGGCCAGAGTCACCAGGGCGAACGCTGGTGCCGCTCGGTCCCGCCCCCTCTGTCTCTCCCTGCTCGAGCGGGAGGTGAGGGACGGACCCGACAGGCAGGCCCCGCATGTCAGCGACCGGCCGGCCGAGCCCCGGTTTAAGTGGAAGCGGGTTTCGGCAGCCCCACCTTCCCGCGCGGGAGACGTACTCCCTGGAGTTTGCCTTCGGCGTGGCTGCTGCGCCTGCGCAGCTGTGCTACTGGGCCGTCCGAGTCGCTAATCCTCGCCCAGTGCACATCTTAGCCCGTTTGGTGAGGATTTCTCCTTTTCTTTTTACCAGAGAATGAAACAATTCATAATAAATTCATTTCAACTCCAAATTTGGTGATTCAAACTCCTAATGGATTCTAAAATCATGCTCTATCCAAAAATTTAGCTTACACATTTTCCAGTAAACTTCTCTCTACTGTTCAAATTTAACTTCAAATTTGAACTATAAGAACCCCACTTTGCAAAATCCCTAGAGAGCTCGGATCAATTCCAAATGGAGTGATTCCAATTTCCAGGTGCTCTAAATATCAAGCCCTATTTATCCAGCCAAGGTTAATATTTTTTTTCATGCCTAGTCTTTGTTGTACCAAATAAATAGCTCCTTTTTCATTAATTTCCATCTTAGAAAACTCACTGGAAAATCATCCCAACTCCTAATCCAGTGAAACAACTTCCTAAAAGTTCCTAAAATCATGCCCTAATTTATAGGTGCACTAACTCATTTTTTATAAAAAAAAATTCTGTAGGCTTCGTATAGGATCAATAATGCCTCCATTTCCATCATTCGAAAATCTCTGGTAATCCAAACCCACTAGAGCAACTTTAGGTATTTTTCCTATGACCGTAGACATCCTAGAAAAATAAATTTTCTATTTTTAGAACACTTTTTATTTCTTTGCTTGTTGTGTTGCTTATTGTGGTTGTTTCCGGCGGTAGTTGATGAAGTAGATGGAGTGGTCGGAGTTGGACCAGAAGCATGAGAAGACCTTGAAGACCTTGATGAGCCAGGCAAGCAGCCCTTTCACCATGTCTAAGAAACCTTTTTATGCACGTCATATAGCACTTGATATTGTTGCATCAGAATCATGATGATAATGGTGACCACCTCTATGGGTTACCTCCGTTACTTTTCTCGTTGATACTTGCTTGACATGACTCTACCTCCTGCTTAGAGTTGTGTGGGCGAGAAGTAGATTGGTTGCTAAGTAGATGCTACACAAAATGGGACGGGAATATGCATGGCAAAGGAAACAAACGTGTTTTCAAGGACTTTTCGAAAATCCCGTCGGGTGCCACTAATGCCCGAGGGAGATGATGATGAGCTAGGTAACCACTTGATAAAGAAGTGGTGTACCGAAGCAAGTGACTGTGTGGTTTTCAAAAACGAATTAGATTTAAGATTTCCTGATCTTCCGACCCTTACATGTACGACCACGATACCCCTTATGGGACGGGGCTTTGTTGATTACCTTGGTCGATGCTAGCAGAGAGCCCTCATTACTAGTGGCGAGAGGGCCAGAATCACCCTCTCGATACGGTGTTGTGCTAGGTAGGGCAACCATGTATTGTTTTTACACACACCGGGCACACCGTTGTGTCCCTTCATGGATGGTACATTCTTGAGTGAGTCTCATGTGTTGTACATCATGAAGACGTGGAACAACGAGTGGACTCTTTGTTTAGTGTCGTCAAGGGAAAGGCATTGTTCGGGTGCTTACCTCGGGTATGTAATATACTGCGAGTCCTGGATGACACGAAAGTTCCCCGCGTCCAGTGGGTAAAGTGTGCAACTTCTGCAGAATGTAAAACTATTCGGATAGCCGTGTCCACGGTCAAGGATAGTTGGGTGGTCCTGCTTAAACTATGTCCAGGTATTTTCACAAAATTGGTATGTGTGTGGGAAAGGAATACTTGAGTTAAGTCGAATGACTTGACATGATGATGGAACATGTAATGTTCAAAACTTGTTTATATTGATATCTGTAACCTGTTCCTATGGTTACTCGGAACCTCAGGATGCATGTTTTTACATGTTGATAGGACATACCATTGCACTCAAATTAGCTTTCCGCAAAATTACCCATTCAGTGCCATAGCATGCTTTGTTTTTACCTTGTTCCTAACATGGGTTGCTTGCGAGTACATTCAAAGTACTCATTGGCTTGCCACTAGTTATTTCATTGGCTAGGCATGAAAGAACATGATATAATGAACAGTACCTTGGTGACGTACAAGCGAGCTAGGACGCTTCCCAGTCAGAATGCCTCTAGGGTTAAGGCAGATGGCATGGGTCCACGCTATCGTTGAAGATTTCCGCTGCGAGTTTATGAAGACTTGGCCATAAAGGCCATATTTGGGCAAAACAGTACGTAATGGATGTAAGACTCTTGTTATTCAGTTTCTATGTGTTTAGTGAGCATTGATCTCTAGGATCACTGTGCACGTACATTCGATGATCACGACTCATGAGTTGGGGTGCCCACAAGTATCCACTTCCCAACATCAACGAATTGTTTGAACAAATGAAAAGGGCCAAGGTTTTCTCAAAGCTCGCTCTTCGAATTGCTATCATCAAATCCTCATCCATGAAGAAGATATTCCAAAGACTGCTTTCAGGACAAGTTTTGGCTCTTATGAGTACACCTTGATGTCCTTTGGTCTTGCAAATGCTCCTCCGACATTCTCCTGCATGATGAACTTCATCTTCTCTCCGTTCAAGAATGTGTTCATCTTGGTGTATCTTGATGACATTCTAGTCTTCTCCGAGACCGAAGAAGAACATGCAGAGAATCTTCGGCTTGTGCTTGACAAGTTAAGAGAGCATTGGTTCTATGCAAAGTTCTCCAAGTGTGAATTTTAGCTCAATGAAGTGGTGTACCCTGGGCATATCATCTCTGCCGAGGGCATCAAGGTGAATCCTGAAAAGGCTGAGGCCATTGTTAAGTGGGAGCCCCCTCAGAATGTCAAGCAACTTTGAAGCTTCCTCGGGCTTGCAAGCTACTGCGGAAGATTCATGGTGAACTTCTCCAAGATTGCTAAGCCTTTGTCTAATCTCCTCCAGAAGAATGTCAAATATGTGTGGACTCCTGAGTGTGATGTGGCGTTCAATACACTAAAGGAAAAGCTGACTTCAGCTCCGGTTCTCACTGCTCCTGATGAATCCAAACCATTCCAAGTGTTCTGTGATGCTTCCATCCAAGGTCTTGGTGGTGCTCTCATGTAAGACAGAAAAGTGGTAGCTTATACCTCCCATTAGCTGAAGCCTAGTGAGAAGAACTACCCCACTCACGATCTTGAGCTGGCGGCTGTTGTTCATGCTCTGATGACCTGTAGACACCTCTTGTTGGGAAGGCCGGTTGAAGTCTTCACTGACCACAAAATCCTAAAGTACATTTTCACTCAACTCGATCTCAATCTCCGGCAAACACGTTGGGTGGAAATGATCAAGGAATACAACCCGATCATTGAGTATACTCCAGGCAAAGCAAATGTGATTGCAGACGCTTTGAGCAGAAAGACGTACTACAATAGTCTTATTATCAAGCCTTTACAACCTGAGCTTTGTGAAGCTTTCCGCAAGCTCAACCTCCAAGTAGTTCCTCCAGGGTTTCTTAACAACCTTCAAGATTCTTCCACTTTGGAAGATCAAATTCGCTAAGCTCAACTTCTCGATGCTATGGTGGAGAAGGTGAAGATAGGAGTGGCCAAGAGCATTCCAAAGTATAAGTGATTCTGTGTTGATGACAAAGACACCTTGTTCTTCGAGGATCGTCTTGTGGTTCCAAAGGGAGAGCTCAGGAAAGTTATCATGGACGAAGCACACAATTCCCTCCTCTCGATTCATCTAGGCAGTTCCAAGATGTATCCAGATCTCGAGCAAACCTTTTGGTGGACGCGCATCAAGCGTGAAATCACTCATTTTGTGAACGAGTGTGATGTGTGCCACAGAGTGAAGGCGGAACATCAATGTCCAACAAGTCTCCTTCAGACTTTGCCTATACCAGAGTGGAAATTTGATCACATTGAGATGGATTTTGTCACTGGGTTTCCTAAGTCCAAGAGAGGTAATGATGCCATCTTTGTGGTCATCGACAAGCTCACTAAAGTCACCCACTTCCTTCCGGTCAAAGAATCTATCACGACAACTCAGCTGGCAGAGCTGTACACATCAAGGATAGTTTCTTTGCACGGTATTCCTCACCTTATATCTTTAGACCGTGGAAGCATATTTACTTCCAAGTTCTGGGATTTCTTTCAGTCTACAATGGGTACCAAGATTTGTTTCATCAACGCTTTTCATCCTCGGACTAGTGGTCAAGTAGAGAGAGTCAATCAAATCCTTGAAGACATGTTGAGGGCATGTGTTATCTCCTGCGGCATGAAGTGGGAAGACTGTCTCCCATTTGTCGAGTTCTCCTACAACAATTGTTTCCAAGCAAGTTCGAGCAAGGCCCAATTGGAGATTCTCTATGGCAGGAAGTGTCATACCCCACTCAATTGGTCTGAAACTGTTGAGCGTCAAATCCTTGGTAATGACATGATCACTGGAGCAGAAGAAATGTGCCGTGTCATTCGTGAAAATCTCAAAGTTGCTCAATCCCGTCAGAAGAGCTATTATGATAGCAAGCATCATGACAAGGCCTTTCAAATCGATGACTTTGTCTATCTCCGAGTGTCTCCCATGAAGGGCACTCAACGCTTTGGAATCAAAGGAAAGCTTGCACCACAGTTTGTGGGTCCTTTCAAGATTGTTGGCAAGAGAGGCGACCTTGCCTACCAATTCGAGCTTCCTTCCAATTTCTCAAATGTGCATGACGTCTTTCACGTCTCTCAACTCCGCAAGTGTTTCAAGACTCACGAGCGCACCGTTGATTTCCAAGACATTGATCTCCACACAGACCTATCCTATCATGAGCATCCAGTCGCTATCCTTGATGAGACCGAGCGCAAGACTCGCAACAAGTCTATCAAGTTTCTCAAGGTGAAGTGTTCACATCATTCTGACAAAGAAGGCACTTGGGAACATGAGGACCTTGTCCGTTCCGAATATCCTGAATTCTTCCTTTCCTAGATCTCGGGATCGGGATCTTCTTGTAGTGGGGGAGAGTCGTAATAGCCCAAGAGGAACTTCCAACCTTGTAGCCATTTCCATGAACCCTAGCTTGTATGCCATGCCATCTTTTGGTGTGAGTTAATAAAGTTTGCTTCATGAATTCATCTGTGCATCATGGCATCCATTTCATTATGTTGCATCATGATGTGTTGAGTGTGAGTTTGATGTGGTTATGTGCTTTGCAACCTTGTGGAAAGATCTTGTTTGAATCAACTTCAAATTATTTTCAACCAAAACCCCCTTCTCCTTCCTATTTCTTCTTATTTTTGCAAAGTGTGCCTCCCTCCCATATAATAATGTGCATTATTTTTTTTAAACTCCTAAATATTTCCCTCACGGCCTCTTCAAAATTTCATTCTTTTTCAGATTGTTTTGGTTGGATTAAAAAATGCCTCAAGTTTGAATTTAATTCAAACCTGATTTATTTTTCTATCTCTAAAAATGTCCAAACATTTTTTATTAAATAAAGTATGATGCCAGGGTCTCAGATATATTTTTGTTTAGGCCAAAATACTTCTACATCACCCTCTGGCATTTTCCCCTTTGTTGCTATTTTGAAAAAAAACTTTATTTTCTGCAGAGAGTGAGAGAGAGTAGCTTACCTAGGCCTCTTCCTCCTCCCTGGCCCAGCAACCGCAGCAGCCCAGTCCTCAGCGCAGCCACCAGCCCAGCTATGCATGAGCCTCTTCCTCCTCCTGTACGGCGTCCATCCACATGAGCCACGTCGGCCGCCTAAGTGATTTGACGGCCGGAGAAGCTCCTAGCCGCCTATAAATCATGTCCCCGTTACCCTAGGGTTTCCCCCCGACTCATTCTATCCCTCTCCTTCCCTAGAACGCTGCCAGGTAAGGCTAGCCACGCAGCGCCATCGCCGCGCCCGCCAAGCTCCGGCCGAGCTCGCGCTCGAGCTCGGGGTGACCTCCACGTCGCGCCTCCGGTCCTCTAGTGTCGCGGAAAGGGTGTCCCCGTAGCGCCTCTTCTTCCTCGACGACAGCCGCGACAGCAACGCCCAGATCGACGCCGTCCTCGACCTCCTCTTCTTCCTCTTCTCGGACTAGTGCAACTCCATTTTTTCGCCGACCCTCGCGACATCTCCATCGCCCCTCGAGACCTATCTTCATGTCCTAGCTGAGCTAGGTACCATACGCCTTCTCCCTCTCCTTTTCTTCCCGTATATTTCGTCCCGAGCGCAACGTAGTGTCCATGCAAAGATTGTGTCCTCGGTGCTCCGGCCATAGATGCAATGTATGCGTATTATTTTTCGCACTTCTGTTCTTGCTCGTCCGCGTGTCCCTCCTGTCGTGCCTGCAGACGACCTGACTCTCACGCTCGCGCCGCAGCTCCACAGCACCACAGCTCGCCCACATGCCTCATGCAGAGTACACGCACGGCGTCCGTCGACCGCTAGGGCCATGAGAAGCGGCAATGCCTACACCTGCGAGCAAGGCTGTGTCTTGGTGCAGCTCCTTTGCTCAAACTCGCACCCCCCGCAGCAGCTTAGTGGCCCTAGCATCGCTTCGTTTAATCGCTGCAAACACTGGCAAGATCCCCGTGCAACCATGACCAAAGCTCGATCTGTTGGTTCGTATGCCAATGGAAAGGGGACCTCTTTGTATCACAAACAGAGCTCTAGCCGAGCTGGCTAGCGTAGCCAGGTTTCTCACAAGAAGACTTGGGATCAAATCCCATGGCGCCCCAAATCTTTTGCATTTTTTTAGTTTATTTATCAATCGAGCATTCTCCACATAAGTTTCCGTACTAGTTCTGTATCTCACTCCAGCACTAGCCTACTAGATACTCAGGAGGACCTGGGTTCGATCGCAGCCACCTCTTCTTTTTGTGTTTTTTGTTTTTTCATCTTTTTCGGCATATGCCAAATCTTGCATATCCTAGGTTTCATTTTGGGTAGTAAATTGTTTGATTTAGTTATGTCATGTTTTTCTACAGCAACATATGCTTATCATATATGAAATTGGGGTAGAAAAATCCAACTAATCCAGTTGTGGCATTAGTTTTGTCATCTGAGCAAGTTTGTGTGCATGTTATGTTTGTTGTGATGCACTTTTGTCTATTTTGTGTGAATTAATCCATGCACCCTATGAAATAATTTTGAACATGAATAGGACTTTCGACATGTGTACTAGTCCCTGGTATCTTTGGTTGCCATGACAATCCATGTTTAGGTATCATTTTCTTGGTGCCAAAATGTCACAAAATATTGCTGTTTAAGATGCCAAAATAATTCTAAGTCTGAAACTGTTATATTTTGTTGCTATGTTTCCATGGAATTTCCAGTGATCTACAACTCCTTTTGTGTTTCCCCCATGGAGTGTTTTGCAAATCATGTTATGTTCTACCAGGTTGTGTCATTAGGTTTCATATATAGGTTTTACATCATAGTAAATTTTGCTGTCAAACATGTCAATCTGTTAAAAACTGCTGCTACCTTACTACCCTATTTTTTCAATGTCTGGGAAACTGCTTATTTCAGATTGCCATATTGTGTTGATGCTAGCCATGTTTCTGTGCACATTTTGATGATGCTTCCGTGGAGTGATTGGTAGTGCATCATGTCCACTACCATCCTGTAGATTTTCATGCCATGATATGTCTTGTAGCATACTTTTCCTGGCTGTCAATATGCCATCAAGTTAGCACTGTTTTTGAAAAACTGGTATTTTTCTCCAAGTCCCTAAATGTTAAATTTTATAGCCATGTTGTGAGCTTCATACCATGTGATCCATGACTCCTTTGAATATGATTCCTTTTCATGAAATGAAGTGTATGTTACATGATACTGCCCCATGCTTTGTTTGTGCATTTTAGATTCATGTAGCTTGTGGTTTTGATGTGTGCAAAATGCTATGTTGCTGTTTTGGGCAGATTGCGTTGCATAATTGTTTTGGACATTGTGGGAGTTCTACCCACTTGTTTTTCATGATCTTTAGGTTAATTTCATCTAGAATTTCATTTCCAATCCAGTGGCATACTTGGGATACCTAGGAATTGCCCATAGCCTCTCTCAAATTCTGGTTTGTCATCATTTCCTCCAGTACCTTATCGTGAGTGTCCCAAGAGTTTCGTAACACCGATTGCAACGTTCTTCATATGCATTTGCATCGATTTCATGCATAGAATTAATTTTTGCCATGATCATACATATAAAAATAAATCATGTTGCTATTATGTGCAGATTGTTAATAACTAATAATTTGCATGTGAGGTATCACTTGATCCATGTCCACATCGATCAAGACTTCACTTAACCTGACCAGAATAGGATTGCCATGTTAAATACATTAAATGGAAATGCATCATATTGGTTTGCGCATTCCCATGGCCATGTGTTTATTGTATGTTATTATTTCTTGTGGGTAGTTACAGGTGACGAGACTGAGTTCGAGGATCCTGTCAAGCACACTTACGAGGAGCCAGCTCCTTATCCCACTGAAGACCCTCCAGGCAAGATGATCATTACCTGGATCCCGATACTATTTTTGCTTTGCTAGTTGTCTCACTTCTACCGTTATGTCTCGTTACCTACCACTTGAATTTCAAGCCTCCCAACATTGCCATGAAAAGACTCTAACCCCTCCACTTCCTAGCAAACCATTGTTTGGCTAAGTTACCGCTTGCATTCCCTTCTTATAGCGTCCTAGTTGCAGGTGCAAGTTGTTTCCATGTGATAAAATGGATATCTTGGGATATCACATTATTTATTGCTATTTAATTTAATGCACATATATACTTGGTAAAGGTGGAAGGCTTGGCCTTTTGTTTAGTGATTTGTTCCACTTTTGACGCCCTAGTTTTCGTTTACCGGTGTTATGTTCCATATTGAGTGCTCCTAACATGCTTGGGGTTGTTATGGGGACCCCCTTGATAATTCATTTTGGGATAAAACTCCTCCGACAAGGCCCAGCATTGGTACTACATCCGCTTAAAAATGCATAGGGCTTAGCTACCCCGTGGATAATTAACCAACCTGCTGGGCCAGTGCTCCTCATGAGTGTTGGTCCAAACTAGAGTCGTGTGCGGGGCCAACCCGGGGTAACTCGGGAGATTTCTATTAGGACACTGTATGCTTTGCTCATCCGGTCATGTCCTGAGAACGAGATACGCGGCTCCTATCAGGTTTGTCGACATGTCGGGCGATCTTGTTGGATTTTTTCCCCCTTCCGGAATGTCTTGTGTACCGGGACTCCAAGGATACCTTGGGCTATCTTGAGGTTGAGGTTTTCCACGCAGCTTGTGGCTAGTTTGTGATGGATGAGTTGGAGCACCCCTGCAAGGTTAAATCTTTCTGAGAGCCGTGCCCGTGGTTATGTGGCAACTTGGAAATTGTATAACACCCGATTATAGTAAACTTGAAGTAAACTCAATTGAAATACATCAACAGTGTGCGTAACCGTGATCGTCTCTTTTCGAGGGAGTTTGGAAAGGGAACACGGTGGGGTCATGTTTGACTCGTAAGTAGGAGTTCAGGATCACTTCTTGATCATAACTAGCACTCGTCCCACATGTGTAGAATCTCATTTTATTCTTGTACTCGTAAGTTAGCCACTTAAATTCATGCTTAGTTCTGCCGCAAATCTCACCACTTAACCATACCTTACCCACCAGCTTAGATAGTATCGGTACTCGGGTTAATGAGATTGATGAGTCCCCGTGGCTTACAGATTACTACAACAATATAGGTACATGTATAGATGAGTTTGATCCAGCTGACGCTTCCCAGCTCCAGTGGGAGTCCGACGAGGAGCGTGGGCATATGTACGTCACTTACCCAGATGAGTAGGGAGCTACTTTGTCGTCTTCCTGGGCTTAGCGAGATAGATATCATGTGCTTTTATCGTTTGATTTCGTCCGTAGCCGGACCCTGCATTTCTGGATGATTGTATGGATGATGTAAGGTAGCATGTGGCGAGTGTAAGCCAACTCATATACTCATCTCTTCTCATACATGTGTTGCAATGATATATGTACTTGCGAAACAACGAGATGCGCTTCTATCCCTATCAAGGCTTTGGGCCCGAATAAGGATATGACCGCATCTTGGGCGTTACAAATTTAAGGTGAGAGTGGCGGCGGCCAAATCGGCAATGGGATGACATGGGGGCTCCTCGAGCTCGTTGGAGTGGTCCGGGTGGATGCTAGGAGGGAGAGGGAGATGCTGGTGAGCTCTGGGGTCTTGCGGGAGGCTATATATAGGCCGGGGCGAGCTCGCTGGATGGGACCGAGCACGGCAACGTATCGCTGGTGCTTTGGCGATCCGAGGGCACACGGTGGGAGGGGCACGACATCGGGAGGGTCCATGGGGAAGAGAGGAGGCCAGTTGTGGCTTCGGGAGAACTCGAGGAAGAAGAAGACACGAGGAAGACAACGACGACCGCGGACACACAAATCTGCGTGGCACGCCGAAGAGTAAGGAGCAGGGGAGCGGGGTCCAGAGGGTGCACGTGGATGGAGGAGAGGGAGGGAGACACTGCATGCATGTTGCGATGGTGCGAGCACGATGTTTGGATGGCGACCGAGGGGCCCGACGTCCAGAGCGCATCTAACGGCATGCCAGCCGCATGGTCACCACGCGAACAGGCGCACGCGGTGCGCTTTGACCTGGAAAACATTGTCAACCGTGTGGACCCTGCTTGCTAGAGACCCACTAAGAGCTTGGTTTGATCAAAGGGACTTTGTGCTGATGGGTAGCATCAACTGTAGCCCCTGACAGCAAAGTGTTTGAGTTGAACTAGGGAAGGCTCACTTGGGGAGGGGGGCTGAGATTTATCTGGGGTGGATCACTCACTAAGGTGACCACTATGGCAAGGATTCATCTCAAATGGAGGATTTTAACTAGCACTTGCTTCATAATCTGCCCCTCTCGACAGAAACATGAAAGTTGAAGCCGTGCTCAGATGGTTGAATGGATTGAGTTGAAATTTGGTGGAGGGTGATGACTTGGGGTATAGGAAGGTGCTGTAAAAATTTCATCCATTTAGATAAATAAAAATGGTACTTCCTTCACAGTGGTCCTCTCTGGGAAGAATCTTAGGAAAATTATTCAGAGAAAATGGCTAAATGAAATGAGCCCAAATTTTGTGGAGGGAACTTATATTGGTCGGAGAATGTCCTGGTAAAATTTCACAAATTATGGAGCAATATAAAATATAGTTGCTTCACAAACTGAAATTATGACCAGAAACAAAGATTGGATGGTGTGCTCACCATGAGCATGGAATCTTGAATATTTCTACATATCCAAGGTCCATAGGAGTCAAATGAATTTTGAGAATTTTGTGGGAATTAATGGAAAGACAGAAATAGAGGTTGCTTCACAACCTAGGGTAAACATGGTTATTCCTTTAATAGAAAAAGGAATATTTCCAAGAAATAAATATTGGGGTTGCGCTAGGATCGAAATGACATGATCTTGGTAAGTATTTGAGAGTGACAAGCCACTAGGTAGAGGAAGAAAATATGATCGAGCACTACAAGAAATATGTCAACTTGTGACCTTCTGGCAGTGACCCTAGAAGAAATGGTCGTAAATCTATGACAATTTGAGACCAATTGGTCGTAAGCTGTTCGGGAGCTCCAAACCCTAAACCATAATGACCATTTTGGTCAGAAAAGTCGTAATTTCCTTACACGAAATGGTCGTCAAGCAGACAACACTGGTCTTCTGCCTTATTTCTAGCTGATCACGACAAATATAGATGGTCATAGTCTTGTAAATTGTGGTGCATTGCTATGACTAGGCGCCACCTCATCAGTTTTGCCTATGTGTCATGTCCATGTGTCAATTTTTGCCCTAGGTTGGGAAGGAGCCTACATTTCTGTCATTCCCAAAATTCCCAAAAAATTCTCATAAATTCTTTGAATCATATCTTCCTCAAATATGTCAAAACCCTTCCTTGCCTAGTTCAAAAATAATTCAGGAATATTCATTTTCCTATTCTGTTCAGAACAACACTTTGTGAAGGAAGTGCTATTTATATTTTTTGGATTGCCCTGAAAATTTTTGGGCACTCTTTACTATCCAAACCATTGCCTCATGACAAAATTCAGCTCCATTTGCCTATTAAATCTTACTCAGCAAATTTCCAAAGTTTCTGTTCAACTAGAAGCTTTGTGAAGGAAGTACTAGATAAGCATCTCCTAATGAGCTGAATTTTTTCCACATATTCTCGATGCCCAAATCATAGCTCTCCACAAAATTTCATCCCCATATAATAATCCATGTGAGCTCACCATGCAATCTTTGTTTCTGGTAATATTTTTAGTTTGTGAAGCAACTATATTTTATATTGCTTTATAATTTCTGAACATTTACCAGGACATGACTCTGCCGATAGAACCCCACTCCACCAAATTTATCTCATTTTAATTAAGCCAATTTTCCTCAATAATTTTCCCAATTTTATGTTCAGTGGAGAGCATTGTGAAGGAAGTACCATTTTTATTTATCCAAATGGTATGAAATTTTTACAGTTCCTTCATATGCCCAACTTATCATCCTCCACCAAATTACAACTCAATCCAATAGTCTATGTGAGCCCAGCTTTAATTTCTATTTTCTGGCCAGATTGGCACATTGCGAAGCAAGTACAATCTAGACCCCTCATATTGCCCTCAAACTTTGTGGGCACTCTTACATACTCAAATCATTTCCACATGACAATATTCAGCTCGATTTGCATAGTAAATCTTCCTCAGGAAATTTCCAAAGTTTCTATCCAGAGAGAAGCTTTGTGAAGGAAGTACTATCTAGGATTATAAAAATTATCTGATATTTTATCAAATATTCCATATGCTAAAACCATCACTCTCCGCAATCCATGTGAGCTCGTCATCCAATCTTTTATTCTGTTCATATTTTTAGTTTGTGAAGCAACTATACTTTATATTGCTTAATTATTTCTGAAACTTTACCAGGGCATGATCCTACCTATATAACTTCCCACCACCAAATTTGAGCTCATTTCATTTAGCCAATTTGTCTCAATAAATTTCCCAAGTTTCCGTCCAGAGAAGAGCATTGTGAAGGAAGTACCACTTTGGCATGTCCAAATGGTATCAAATTTTTACACTGCTTTCCTATGCCTAAATTACCATCCTCAACCAAATTTCAGCTCAATCCATTCATTCATTTGAGCCCAGCTTCCACATCCATATTTCTTTCCAGTGTGGTACTTTGCAAAGCAAGTGCCACCTAGGCTCCTCCATTTGAGATGAAAATTTGCCAATACAGTCTCCTTAGCAGATGATCATCCTCAGTCAAAACTCAGCCCCATTGGCCATGCACATTTCTCCCAATTCTAATCAAACACTTGTTTGCTAATTCATGTTTGAGTTTAGTTCAGTCTCCTCGTGAGATTCTTCTGTTGTATTCTTCTTCCTAACACCTACCGGTGGAGTGTCCAACCCACCAGACATGCCTAGGCCGCCCAGAACGCGTGCAACGCCACGGTCACACGGTGACCACGCAGCTGGCATGCTAGTTTTTGCACTCTGGAGTTGGGTCCCTCGGCCACCATCCAAACCTCGACGTATCACCACCACACCATGTATCTCTGATTAAATAGATACTTATGTACCTAGAAATGATTTTTGGAAAAAATAAAGAGCAAACAATAAGGCAACTGCAATTCAAATTTGATCAGCTTCCAACTGAATCAATGAAAATTTGTCTTCTTCACGAGAGGTGGATCAAAGCTTATTACACACACCCATTTTGTCAACTGTACATTAAACATGGCTTAGTATTTTAGAAAATAGATTTGGTCCAATTTTGCAACAAATATATGGTAGGTCCTTCACAAAAAAACTCATTTTCGGCACTCGAAAAATGGAAAATGAAATTTTCGTCCAAAGAAAATGAAAACTTCCTTAGGCAACATTGTTTGCCATTCCAAGAATGAGCCTTGTGCACAATATTATATAATTTGAACAAACTATGCCATTAATGTGGCCATAAGATTGATCATTTGGCTTGAAAGCCATGAATCTTCACACATGATATCTTATTTCTGAGAATTTTTTTTTAAAATAATTGTTGTATTACAATTTTATTATTTTTCCTGTTAACTTGGTCACATATAATGACGCAATGCGAAGGTTTTCCATTTTTTTGATTTTTTTTGAATTTTTCATGCCCATTTCAAAATGCGGTCAAAACGGCGGGCATGACCGTTCCTAACTAGTGGTTGAACCTTGGAAAACTGTTGGTGTTTCTCTGATTAAATAAATACTTTGTACCTAGAAAATATTTCAAAAAAATCATGAGCAAACTATGAGGCATCTGTAGTTCAAACTTGACCCACTTCCTCCTGAATCGACGGAAAATTTTCTTTTTTAACGAGAGGTAGATCAAAGCTTTTGAAACCCAACCATTTGGTTAATTGTACATTTAATATGTCCTAGTATTTTAGAAAATTGATTTGGTCCAATTTTACAATAAATATATGGTTGGTCCTTCACAAAAAAAAACTCATTTTGGGCTCTCAAAAAATGGAAAATAAAATTTTCGTCCAAAGAAAATGAAAACTTCCTTAGGCTACATTGTTTGCCATTCCAAGATGCACCCTTGTGCACAATATGAGATCATTTGAGCAAACTGTGCCACGAATGTGGCCATAAGATTGACCATTTGGCTTGAAAGCCATGAATCTTCACATATAATAGCTCATTTTTTAGAACAATTTTTTCAAAATAATCGTCGTATCACAATTTTATTATTTTTCCTGGTAACTTGGTCACATATAATGACACAATGCGAAGGTTTTACAATTTTTTTTTGAATTTTTCATGCCTATTTCAAAATGCGGTCAAAACAACGGGCATGACCGTTCCTAGCTAGTGGTTGAATCTTGGATAAATTTTGGTGTTTTTCTGATTAAATAGATACTTTTGTACCTAGAAATTATTTTTGGAAAAAATCATGAGCAAACTATGAGGCAGCTGCAGTTGAAACCTTACACGCTTCCTACTAAATCGACGGAAATTTGTCTTTTTCACGAGAGGTGGATCAAAGATTTTGACACCCAACCATTTGCTCAATTGTACATTAAATATGGCCTAATATTTTCTAAAAATGGTGTGCTGCCATTTTACAACAAAGATTTTGTAGGTCCTTCACAAAAAACTCATTTTGGGCACTCGGAAAATAAAAAATGGTTCTTTTGCGCAAAGAAAATAAAACCGCCTAAATCTACATTGTTTGTCATCCCTAGATACACACATGTGCGAAATATTGGTTCATTTGAACAAACTATAAAAGGTTAATATGTTAAATGTTTATCCTGAATAAGAGGGTAAAAACAATAAAAAAACAAAAAAAATTATAAAAGCTTAATTCTGATTGGTGGAATCAGTTGTGGCATGAATCGATGACATGGCAAACATCCGTCCGTCCATCCTAGCACTCCCCTCTCTCTCTCTCTGGTAGCAAACCCTTCTCTCTCTCGCACCCGCGAACCCTAGCGCTCCGCTCCCCGATAAAATCCCTTGCCGCCGCGTCCCACTGTCGCTCCCCGATCCAGATCCGCCACCCACCTCCCTCTACCCTCGCCGCCGATCCGCAACAAGAGCGGCGCATCATGGAGCAGCACCGCCGAATATTTCTACGGCGAGCCTGGTGCTTGCCCATTGCTCTTGTCCTGTCGTGTCCCGTCCGATCGGCATCGGCATGACGGACGCGGACTCGGCGGCGGCCTATGCGTCGCTACGGTCGCCGACGGCCCCGGAGACGCCGTCCACGCAGAAGCGGACTCGCGGGTCTGGAAGGGCATCTTCGGCCGCCGCGCGGACATCGAGAAGCTGCTGCAGGCGCTCTCCAAGGAGGAGGAGGCCCTCCGCTCCCGCGTCCCCCGCCGCGCCCGCGCATCCCGCAGCTCTGCCCACAACGTCCTCGCCCTCGCATCTGCCCTCGAGGTACCCGCCTCCTATGATTTCCCCTTTGATTCGTGTGCATCGTGGGTTGATTTCAGCGAACAGTCCTAAGGTGGTTGGCACCGAGCGAATCAATCGCGTGTTCGGTGGGCGAACGTCGTCCCGTGTAGTGGGATGGACGAAATCAAATCTGCGCGATGCTCC
Source organism: Elymus sibiricus (assembly GCA_039707655.1). Taxonomy (NCBI): domain Eukaryota; kingdom Viridiplantae; phylum Streptophyta; class Magnoliopsida; order Poales; family Poaceae; genus Elymus; species Elymus sibiricus. Next base: position 208,050,947 of record CM077665.1, on the reverse strand, counting down.
GTAAGCCTTGAGTTCGAATTTTGATAGCGTGGTCGATTGGCAATAGATCGTTCCATTAGGAAGGTGGTAGCACGCCGTGGGAGGGGATTGTGCTGTGATGTCACCCATTTTTGCCTTATTGCGACTGGTGCGCTGCTTTAGCTTCGGTTTCATGGGCACCGGCTAGGGTAGGTTCACCAGCAATCCGTTCTACCGATCGCGTGTTAGGTTTGTGCCTGGAACGGATTGATGGGGAATTCTGTGTCGCATGATGAATCCTATGCTTTTAATAGCACGCAGGGGGTTCAATTTTGTTGTTGGTCGTTTCGCGAGATGTTCATGCTGCAGCTTCGAGGGGCAGCAATTAGCTGCACTTCACAATTCGTTGGTGCTGTTTCTTTAGGGAAATTCGTTGGTGCTGTTAAATATGTCCATGACAAGGTTGTTTTTATTTGAACAGATTGCGGCTGTTGGATTGTAGCTGCTGCTCGCAAGGCCAAGACAGACGCATGTACACAGCAGTGGCCAGTCAGCCAAAAACTAAAAAACTGGAATTACCAATTGGACTGGAAATATTTAGCTTACATGATACTAATCGCACCCTTAGTGTGATAAGATATATGTCTTAAGTTATGGCCATTTGCTCTCCAGTCGCCGGCATTCAATCATGTTTTGATGAAACAGATACGAACAATGAAGAATAATGGATTCACTAGCACCTACATGCCTCATGTGTCCCTTTCTTAAACTTGACTGAATGCTTTTTATTATATTTTGTTCAGAGGAGTTGATTCTCTACTCTCTTATATGCTTAGTTTCTCTACAGAATTCTGTGATTCAAGACAGGTATATATTTCATCTAGAAATCTAGCCTCTTCTCTGATATGCGTGTGTTGTTACCTCTTTTTCGTGCATTTTATTTTTCCGACACCACAATCAACTGTGAGTATGTATGTTCCACCTTGCCATTAAGTACTAAACAAATTAGTTTTCTATTATCCATATAATGTAAATATTATGAATAATTTCGTTCATAAAATCTCATTTTTTTTCTTTCTAAGAATCATTTACTTTGCACAGCAAAATTAGAATATAGAATTAAGTCGATAGAAGCTATTGCTATGTTCTACCTCAGGAGTAGTTGCATGTTGTTGGACATTTTTAATATATACTTTAGATTGTTATTTTTCGAATTTACAAAGCAAGGTGACATGTACCCTTACTCTAAGGTCTTTGTTTCTATTTTCTAATACAAAACTACATGCATTTGCATGCAAGTTGAAGATAAAAAAATTACTCAAACGTCTTTTACGTCTTTAGTTCACCTATACACAAGTAATTAGAAAAAATAATTATATTAGTTGTCACCCACTAAATTTCTGTTTCTTGCTATTATATAGTCTAATTTTGTTTATATTTGTACAATTATGTGCATATCATGAGTTCATGACTCGAGCATCCATTGCCATGCATCTGATATGTATAACAATTTGAATATTTGATAATACTTCAACCTCATCTCATGTGAGTCAGTCAATGAACTTACTATATCACACAGATATATATTGGGTGTTATTCATATGTACATAAGATAATTGTAGATGTTGAAATGTGGAACTAATAATTGTAGGTTGTTTGTTCTAATTAATGTGGAACTGAGAATGAACATATTTCTCTCTTTTTGGACTGCTAGATTGTACAAGTTGAACAATTTGCTCTAGTTTAACCAAGTTGGGATCCATCAATACAATATGACTTTGTTTGCATTTCACCTTGCTTGTAATCAATATCCTTCCTGCTAATTTACCTTAAGTTTATATGAACATGGTTGAAAAGAGCGCCGCAAAGTTTCATGTCTAAAATCAATTTTTACCCCAAGTGCTTCAGTAATTATTTTGATTACATCACAGTTAGCTGACAATATTAACTTGAATATTTTATGTATGCCCCGATGCATGTACACACACGGTTGAGGAAATACCAAGCTGCAGTGGAACAACCGGAAGCTAGAGAACTTTAAGGGCAAGATCAAGGAGGTTCCTGCCTTGTTGGCAACATTGTGAGGTTCGTGCCTCACTAGGATTGCTTGAGTGATCTCGGTACTGTCATTGTGATGTTCCATACATGCTCTACTTGATGTTCCTCCCCTCCCTCTTTTCTCTATCCAGATCATGACCAAGCATGACAAGAAGGCTTGTCAACCCATATGTCATGGTTTTGTCACGGCAGATGCCCTAGTGAAAGGACTTAGGGGTGAGGTCATCGCTACGGTGACTAGCTCGAAAGGGTTGATCGGGACGAAAGACATGAGTTTATCCAGGTTCGGCCCCTCACGAAGGAGGTAAAAGCCTACGTCCTGCTTTGTGTTGTATTGATTGGGTATCGATTACAAAGGAGCGGATTCGCTTGACCTAACTCTCGATCAATTGTTTCTTACCCTAAGCCGCCGCAGGGACTCGCCTTTATATACACAGGTCGAGACCCTGGACTTACAAGAGTCCGGACCAGGTTATACTTCGTAACTGATCTTGCCTTTAAGTCGCCTTGCCTTCTTCGGCAAGCCACCTTCGGACGGCTTACGACCCCGGGTCACACACCATCTTTTGGCTCTGGGCCTCCGTCCGGCCCGCTTGGTAAGTCACCTCCAGGCTTGTCTTGGTCTTCAGGCCTGTTTAAGGCTTTATTATTAAGTCGCCAACCACCTAACCCGGCCCCTCCAGGGCGGGTTATACCGCGGGGTTATACCTAAACATTAGGCTCCAGATAGATTGAATCTGTTCATGTTAATCTTCAATTCTTCTGCTTGGCGAGTCTCGTGTTTCCTTTAATCATTTAATCCAGAATATATATCTTCACGACCCGTCATATAGAATGGATGATGTCATCTCTGGTAAATCTAGAAAATCTTCATGACATCCCAACAGATTTTTGCATTAACTAATCATTCCGAAAATCGAGGCGCTTCTTTGGTCAGTCATTATCACGTCTCCTCGATTCTCGCACTTGAATGTTGCTGTTCCACCTCCTCCCTTCCTTATAAATAGGCACAGGGGCTCATTCTTTTCACTTTCTGAAAGCACATTTGCTCCCTTGGTGGTTTTGGTAATTAATAACAATATATATGTCATTGAACTAATGTTTTCACTAAGTATATTTCAGGAAAAGTTCAATGATAGGTGGTAACGGATTGTGGAGAAACCCCAAGATGCAAGGAAAATGGATTGGCAAAGCTTCAAGCAAAAGGACTCTACATTTTACTTTATGAGAAATCACTTTGAGTCCATAGAAAAACCAATACTATTAAAATGGGGTAAGGTACTATTGGTGAACAAGATGCTCCACGTGCACAAGTGATAGTCACCAAAAACACCCACAAATTCTTCCCCAAAAGTCTGTCCAAGCCATTCATGAAAATCGGTGCTACCAACAATTCTCAGTCGGTGCCACCGATTCCCAAACTCAGACAGACCCATGACAAATCCTAGCCCTTCGGTGCAACCGATTCTGCATCGGTGCCACTGAGTTCAGCTTGCCAACTTTCTGTTACCTCGTTTCATAAAATCGGTCTTACCGAGTTTTTTGGATCGACGTCACCGAGTTGTACAATCCGACCGTTGGTCACCTAATAGGTACCACTGAGATTTATGTATCGGTCTCACCGAGATTTAAAAGTTACTGCCTTTTGGTCACTTCGGTACCACTGAGTTTTACACTTCGGTGTCACCGAGTTGGTCACTTTAGGTGTAACGGTTGGATTTTTGGGGATGCCAATATATATCCCTTCACCACCACCCACTCGAAAGAGAAACACTCAGAACTATTCCATACTTGGCCCATCCAATCTTCTGAGAGGGAGCCACCTACTCATGTGTTGAGATCAAGTCATTCCACTATATCCATATGAATCTTGATCTCTAACCTCCCCAAGTTGCTTTTCATCAAATCAATCTCTTTCACCATAGCCAAATCTGTGAGAGAGTGATTATGTGTTGAGGAGTCTATCATCTTGAAGCACAAGAGCAATGAGTTCATCGACATTGCTGAGCCTATTACCTTTTGGAGGGTGGTGCCTCCTAGATTGGTTAGGTGTCGCTTGGGAGCCTCCTACTTCGTGTTGTGGAGTTGAACCAAGAAGTTTGTATGGGCAAGGAGATTGCCTACTTCGTGAAGATTTACCCATAGTGAGGCTAGTCCTTCGTGGACGGAAGTCGTTATGGAATAGTCAAGGTTGCTACTTCGTGGACCCTTAAGGGTGGAGCCCTCCGTGGACTCTCGCGACCGTTACCCTCCGTGGGTTGAAGACTCCATAAACGTGGACGTACGATAGCACCACCTATCGGAACCATGGGAAAAAAATTTCGTGTCTACAAATTGCATTTGATCTTCCTACCCTTCCTTTACTACTCATGCTTGTCTTTACTTTCTGCTGCTATACTCGTAGACATGCATGTGTAGGGTGTGCTTGACTTGCTATGAATGCTAAAATCTGCCAACACTTAAAATTGGGAAAAGTAGATTTTTATTTAGTCAAGTTGTCTAATCACATCCCTCTAGACATACTTTCGGTCCTACAAGTGGTATCAGAGCATTGGTCTCCATTGCATTGGTCTCACAACCTAGGAGAGTATGGTGTTTAGTGAGGGAAATTAACACCGTAGAGGTCCATACTTTGATGGCACTAATTTTGCTAGTTGGAAACACGAAATGAAAATGCATATTCTTGGTCATAACCTCGCCGTATGGGCTGTTGTTCGTGTTGGCTTGGAAGGTGAATTTTTTGGTGATGGAAAGGAACCAGATCGTGAAGCGACCGCGGATGAATTGAAGATGTTGCAATACAACGCTCAAGCATGTGGCATTCTTTTCAACTGCCCATGCCTCGAAGAATTCAACAAAATCAGCCGTCTTGAGAATGCAAAAGAGATTTGGGATACTTTGGTTGATATGCACGAAGGTACCGAATCCGCAAGAAAACGATTTATTGAAAGGAATTATAGAGAAAGGTATCTACAAGAGTCTTGCCGGGTGTAAGCAACTTGAGGAAATTGTACGCAAGCATGTAGGATACCGGAAGAACCATGGCATTGGCTACTTCAACGCTAATGGAGTTGAATAGGAAGAAGGTCAATACCCCAAGCCCAAGTTTGTTCCTCAAAGGGAGAAGTATGAACATACTCTTCCCAAGGGAACGAACACTCAAGATGACCTTCCACCACAAGACCACAAGCTCAAGGGCAAGAACAAGCTTCAAGAGGATATTGATTCATATGAAGATGAATCCCATGCTTTGGTGGAGTGGGTTCCCAAGGCTACTTCAAGCTCAACTTCTACAAGCACCACTTCAACACCAAGGATTCCCATCAAGTTGATGTGGGTCCCCAAGAAGAACTAGAAAAGTTGTTGAGGGGTGACTCTGCCAATAAAATTCACTCACATTCATTATTGACAAGAAATAGTTGCAATCCACATCAACATCATGCAATAGTTCAAGGAGTCATATATTCCCTCAAAGGTAAGCAAGGGACAAGGTAATCAACAAATCCATGGACATCATCATGTATGCTTTGCACTCCATGTCCATAGATATCCTTGTATTTGTCTCTTGTGTGTTGGGACTAACCCATGTAGGTGAGAAGAGTAAGGAAACAACAAGGATGCTCCTAACTCTTGGTGATCTTCATCAACTTTGAGCATCCACCACTACCTCACCAACATGAAGTCTTCATCAACAAAACCCAAGGTTAGTTTATCCCTCCTATGGGGGGATGTCACATCAAGGGAGAGGTTTACTCTAAGACTTGAGTTAAAGCATCTCATAGTATGTGACAACATTAAATGCTTTATGTAAAAGTGGTAACCCCACTTGTGCTTAAACGATGAGTATAACCTATGATCAAGTATTCTTGCTTGGCTCCTAAGTCAACATACTCATATATAGATGACTCCGTCATCGCCCAAAATGATTGATAGATGCCAGTATGTATGTGCATGTTTGCCATGATTTCATTTGACATCTTATTGTGTGAGAATGTTGGTCTGCATTTCTTTAACCATTCGAGGACATCCAATTGTTGCTATTTGGTTTTTAATTTTCCTGTTGCCAATTGGATGGACAAGAATGCCTAGGACCACTCTCTAGCTATCTATGCTTTCTCGTCTCATATTCCATTTTTGCTGCATCACAAAATTTGAACAAGCACTTTTTGATCTCTCTGTGAGAGAAGCACTCGGAGTTCCGTATCGACAAAGGACTGACCATTAAAACCTCCCAAGTCCATCTCGGTGGCACCAATACCAAAATCTCGGTCTCACCGAATGCCTAGGGTTGATCTGGTTTTCAATCTCGGTAACACCGATTCCTCATTCTCGGTTACACCGATTTTCCCTATCAACTGACAGTTGAGAAACTCGGTGACACAAAAAATTTCAAACCGGTGTCACTGACAGCAAAGGGTATATTACCTGGCGGACCCGACATTTGAAATTCAACCGCAAAAGTCCGTTTCCTCCAACCCTAAGCTGCCGCTCCGGACCCCTTGGTCGTCGCCCTTGCCTCCCCGTGCGCCTCCGTCGTTGGGAATCGTCGCCGCCGATGGAATCTTCACCGCCGTCGTCGCCTTAGCGGATCCTTCACCGAGTTAGGGTATGGATCCGGCCCTCTTTGCGCTCCCCTTCCGATTCACGCGCATTAGAGTAACTTTTATTGATAATCCACTGATTGCAATCCTCTCAATCCTCTAGAAATCTCATTAGCTTAGTGAACGAAAGATTTTTAGGTTTAGTCGTCCGCAAAACCGAATCTCGGTGACACCGACTCAGAAAAATCGGACCTACCGATTTTGTTTTTGTACTACTGAGGACAGTCTCGGTGAAACCGAGTGGCAATTTTTGGTACGACCGAAATTGCTGCCAAGTTTCTGTAAAGAGCTCTGTGCGTCTCGGTGGTACCGAAATTTTTGACTCAGTGACACCGAAATCCCTTTTTGTTGAAAGCTATATCTAAGAATTTCTTTGTTCAAACCTTTGAAAAATCTCTGCATTTTGTGATGACTCAACCCTTCCACTCTTCTATACTCTATTTCACAGGGTCAAAGATGCCAGATCATGAAGATAGCCAGAATGATCTCAGAGAGCAGAGTGTTGAGATGAGCTCAGCCACTAGTCCTGAGGGGAGTTATGATGATGTTCCTAGCTCACCTGATCTGCCCAAGGCTGCAACCAGGGCAAGAAGGAAGCTCAACTCAGATGAGGAGGATGAAGATTTCATACCTGAGGAGCTGTCCAAGAAGGATGATGCTGCCAAGAGCATTGCTGCTGCCTCTTCATCCAAGAAGAAGAAGGCTATAAGGAAAGAGTATGCTAGCTCAGGGACAGCAAGAGCACCAGAGAGTGCTAGGGCAACAATGACTGTTGAGCCCTCCAAGAAGTCTATGCCTAAGAAGGCAGGAGAGAAGAAGAGGTCCAGGAAGAGGATCATTCATGTCATGGGCAGGCCTACCTCAATGTATGAGGACCCAACAGAGGCTGCTGCTGAGGAGGAGGAGGAAGAGCCAGCTGCAAAGGCTCCTCCTAAGAAGAAGAAGAAGCTCATGACTGATGCAATGCCTAAGGATACATCATCCAAAGGCACCAAGACTGCCCCCAAGAAGGCTGCTGCAGATAAACCCAAGAGGTTCTCTAGAGACATCCCAGCTGCTTCCAAGAACAAGACTTCCACTTTTAGGGAAGCTGAGGATGATGCTATGTCAGCTTTGATGAAGCTAAGACCACACCTTCCAGAGCAAAATGCCAGCCACTTGCTAGCTGAGGACATGAAGAAGAGGAAGGACTCAGGTTTGAGAGAATGAAGAGCCATTGATCCATATTCACAGAGGAGGAAGACTGCTGTGGACTACATATTCTATACAAAAGAACAGCAAGACTTCTATGAAACAATCTTGCTTGATAAGAGCCCTGCTGTAAGTGACATGAGGTTCGTGGACTGGAAGTACATTAAGGATAATGAGGATTACTTCCCAAGTGTACAAGATAACTTTCACTGCATTGGTCTGGATAAGTTTGTTGGTAAGGAGTTTACTGCTTGGAATGATGAAATGATCATGCAATTCTACTCCACTGCTCATTTCTATGGAGATGGTAGAATTGTATGGATGACTGAAGGTGCAAGATATGAATCCACAGTTGAGGAGTGGGCTGCCATCTTAGGAGTCCCAGAGGTGGAAGATGGTGACATCAATGTCTACAATGAGCCCAAGGCAAGCCACAATGCCATGAAGAACATGTACAATGAGATCTCTGCTGCACATGTGAAGTCTCACAAGCTATGATCTATCTACTTCCTCCAGGCTGCTCTTCGCACGCAATACTATCCTAAGGCATACCTTGATGCCTAAGTCTGGTGATGAAAAGATGATAAGAGGCTACTCCATCAACATGCTGCTCCATCTAGATCAACATACGAGATTCAAAGTGATGGATCTGATTGTGGAGACAGTGAAAAGGGTTGCTGCTGATCAGAAGCGTTCATGTTGCTATGCACCCTATATTCAGATGCTCATCAACTCCAAGTTGGAGAAGCACATTTTTGCACTTGACCGACCACATTTGCCACTTCTGCCAAATCTAGAAGACAACGTTGTGGTGATGGACCCAGACCATCCCACTTCAGCTACAACACAGACACATGCAGAGGCAGCCAGAGACTCCAGTTCTCAGGTGCCCAGGTCTAGGAGTGAGCAGATGGATCTCCTACTTAGCTCTGTGTTCAGTATGCAGAAGGACATCAGCGAGATATTGAAGAACCAGGCGAGCCTCACGAGGATTGTTGACAACAAATTTCATATTCTTAACAACAAGGTGGATGAGCTCACAATGACTGTGAATGAGCTCAAGAAGGATGTTGACACAGTGCCTAGCCCTCATTCTACAGATGATGATGATGAGGATCGTGCACCTCTCAGGACGAGCACTCAGTTCACTACTCAGGCTAGATCAGCTACGGTGCCAGCTCCAGAGTTGAGGCCTTCTTCATCAGCACCTGCTACAGCTTCTTCAGCTCCATCAGCTCCTCCAGTTCCTCCAGTTGCTACACCGACTCCGTCCATGATGTCTACAGATATTTTCGCTGATGCCATTCTCTCGACTCCTTCATCAACCACCGGAGGAGATCAGCCCCAGAAGAGCGCTTAGATATATACCTTTGAACTTTTTGGTAACTTGTTGCCAAAGGGGGAGAAGATGTATATAGATCTTTAGGCTTCGAGAGAGAGATAGAGCGTTGCTTTTTATCGCTTTCCAAAACATTGATATCTTTTGGTTGGTTTGCTTGTGTTAAACTTTGTTGGTGTTTGATCATACACTTGATGTGTATTGCTACTATTTCCTATCCTTGTGATGCTTATGATATGATCATTCACTTTTACTTGATTGTGTTGTGCTATGATATTCATTCTTATTACTCCCGCACGCCACCAAGTTGTATGTGACATGAAAGAGTGCCCCATGTACCTAATCGATTGTGCATTTGCATTCAAACGCAAATTCAAAATAATGCACAAATTTAGGGGGAGCTCTTGTTTATCACATACTTCTCAAAGCGATGATTATATTCATTGATTATATCATATGTCGAAGCTTTGATCTATATGTTGTCATCAATTACCAAAAAGGGGGAGATTGAAAGCACATTTGCTCCCATGGTGGTTTTGGTAATTAATAACAACATATATGTCATTGAACTAATGTTTCCACTAAGTATATTTCAGGAAAAGTTCAATGATAGGTTGGCAAAAAGATTGTGGAGAAACCCCAAGATGCAAGGAAATGGATTGGCAAAGCTTCAAGCAAGAGGACTCTATATTTTACTTTGTGAGAAATCACTTTGAGTTCATAGGAAAGCCAATACTATTAAAAGGGGTAAGGTATTGTTGGTGAACAAGATGCTCCACGTGCACAAGTGATAGTCACCAAAAACGCCCACAAACTCTTCCACAAAAGTCTGTCCAAGCCATTCATGAAAATCGGTGCTACCAACAATTCCCACTCGGTGCCACCGATTCCCAAACTCAGACAGACCCATGCCAAACCCTAGCCCTTCGGTGGAACCGATTCTGCATCGGTGCCACCGAGTTCATCTTGCCAACTTTTTGTTACCTCGTTTCATAAAATCGGTCTTACCGAGTTTTTTGGATCGGCGTCACCGAGTTGTGCAATCTGACCGTTGGTCACCAAATCGGTACCACCGAGAGTTATGTATCGGTCTCACCGAGATTCAAAAGTTACTGCCTTTTGGTTACTTCGGTACCATCAAGTTTTACACTTCGGTGTCACCGAGTTGGTTACTTTAGGTGTAACGGTTGGATTTTTGGGGATTCTTATATATACCCCTTCACCACCACCCACTCGAAAGAGAAGCACTCAGAACTATTCCATACTTGCCCCATCCAATCTTCTGAGAGAGAGCCACCTACTCATGTGTTGAGATCAAGCCATTCCACTCTATCCATATGAATCTTGATCTCTAGCCTCCCCAAGTTGCTTTCCACCAAATCAATCTCTTTCACCATAGCCAAATCTGTGAGAGAGTAATTGTGTGTTGAGGAGTCTATCATCTTGAAGCACAAGAGCAAGGAGTTCACCGACATTGCCGAGCCTATTACCTTTTGGAGGGTGGTGCCTCCTAGATTGGTTAGGTGTCGCTTGGGAGCCTCCTACTTCGTGTTGTGGAGTTGAACCAAGAAGTTTGTATGGGCAAGGAGATCGCCTACTTCGTGAAGATCTACCCATTGTGAGGGTAGTCCTTCGTGGACGGAAGCCGTTATGGAATAGTCAAGGTTGCTACTTTGTGGACCCTTATGGGTGGAGCCCTCCGTGGACTCTCGCAACCGTTACCCTCCGTGGGTTGAAGACTCCATAAACGTGGACGTACGATAGCACCACCTATCGGAACCACGGGAAAAATCTTCGTGTCTTCAAATTGCATTTGATCTTCCTTCCTACCCTCTACTACATATGCTTTTTGTTACTTTCCGCTGCTATACTCTTAGACATGCATGTGTAGGGTGTACTTGACTTGCTATCATTGCTAAAATCTGCCAACACTTAAAATTGGGAAAAGGTAGAATTTTTATTTGGTCAAGTAGTCTAATCACCGCCCCTCTAGACATACTTTCGATCCTATACTTTCCCCCGTTGCCTTTTCCTCTCCTTCTTCCTCCCAAAGCTTCATGCGACCGAAGCTTTGCCGCCCCAGCCGGACCGCGCCGTCCACCCCGCTAAGGCCGCTGCATCAACCTGTTGCGACCAGAGCTCGTCGGCACGTGCTTGCGCCCTTTGCATCTTTTCAGGTTCCGTTCTTCGGCTTTATCAGATCCGCATTAGGTCACCGGAGTTCTTAGAGTTCGTCGCCGTTCATCAGAGTTCATATCTTCGTTTGAAGAGAAATCACCTTTTGACTTTGGAAACGCTAGTAAAATCGGGCGGTGCTTAGTTTAGCATCTACTTTGTATTTTGAATAGACTGCATCTTCCTAAGAATCAGTGCATAGCTTGCTAACCCTTTCCGCGGCCGCTTTTAGGGCTTGTAATTATTTCCCCTTTTTATCTTCGTCTGTAGATCCATAGATGCAGCTGTAACTTGTGAAACTTGTTTGCCCACACTTTGCAATATTTTCTGTAGTCACTGTGTTATTGACCCGCCACCACGCTGCTGGCTCACCCTGGCAAAATATAACCTGACATATTCACACTCTGAGGCGTCTTATTCCTGTAGCCAAAGGCGGCTCATAATTTATCAATGACCCGCCAAGTAATGTTGCCGTCTTATAGTCACAACTAGCTTGTCATGTAGCACTCCTAACCCGCCATAATCTTATACCTTTCCACAACTTTTAACCAGGTCAGTCATGACTAAGGCTCCCTCCTCTTGTGATTGGGTAGCCTCCAGAGTTACCGAGCTCATGCTTAATGAATATGTAACCATGGGGTTTTTACCGGATAAAGAAGTCATCCATTGGCGGGTTCCCGGTCCCGAAACTACTCCCAAACCCAAGGAGGGGGAAGTTGTTATCTTTACGGATCATCTTCTCCGTGGATTTTCACCGCCCGGGTCAAGATTCTTCCGGGACGCCTTGCATTTTTACAAACTTCACCCTCAAGACATTGGCCCCAATTCCGTCACCAACCTGTGCCAATTTCAAGTATTCTGTTAAGCGTATCTGCAAGAAGAGCCCACTGTTGATTTTTCAGAGATTTCTTTTATATCTACCGTCAGACTGAGATAACAGACGGACCAAGCCTTGAACTCGAAGGCGTTTCCATCCAGAGACGGAGAGATGTAACTTTTCCCTCAGCTGCTCGGCCCAGCCATCCCAAAAATTGGAACCACACTTGGTTCTTCTGCAGAGACACCTCTCCGACTGAAGAAAATCCCTTGCCAGGTTACCGCCCCTACCAGCTCAGCACCACTACTAAGCTTCTGGACCAGTTATCTGCCACGGAGCGAGCTCAATATGCTCACACTTTTTCAAGAATCAGGGCTTTAATGGCCAATGGGTTAACCGGAGTCGATTTGACCCGCTGCTGGGTTTCCTTGAGAATTTTGCCATTGAGCCGGCGCGGCGGCTTAATGTGTCAATATACTGGCAATGTGGATGATTCTCAGCACTATAACGAGACGCCTTTGACGGATAAAGAAGTCAATTTAATTGTCAAATCACTGCTTGGAGAACCTCAAGAAGTTTGCAATAAAATGGGATTGAGCCCTTTCTGCGTTCTTAACCCGGCTCCCGCAGTAAGACCCTTTAAGCTAATCTTCGCCTTTTCCTTTTAGATTTTGTACTTCACATCTCTTTTAACTTTCTGCAAATGCATTTATGTATGTAGGCCGACTCTCCCTTCTGGAAGAAAAGAATAACTGCAACCTCCACTATGAAGAAGAAGATCAAAGCGGCTAAACCCCGTGGTTCGGGCCGTCCTAAGAAGCAAACAGCCCAAGAACTACTCGAACTCGATGATTCGGAGGTAGAACTTGACTCCCTTGGCCTTCTTTTCATGCAACTTATTGATGCTGACTCCTCTCAGGGCAAAGCGGAAACAAGCCAAGCCGGTGCCGCAGAGGTAACTATCATCTCCTCTGACTCAGAACCTTTGCCAAGAGAGAAAATACGGCGGGTCATCCGGAAAGTAAAGTTTTCACACCCTCTTGCTCACTTGGATCCCAACTTTCTTTTGAAGAAGCAGCAACATGATTCTAGGCGTCAGACCTGGAGCGGCGGCTCTGAAGACCTAGTAGCTGGCTTATCCAACATACCAGTTCCTCGAAAACGCCTCAATGAGGTACTTCATAGCTCTGATTTTATTTCTTCTGCACATTAGCCTCAGGCAGCAACCTGCTCATACTGTCCAACTCTGATTATCAGGAAACACCTCCGTCATCTGGCGACTCAACCGGCACGTAGCTGCCCGCCTTCGTTGTCAACCCGGGGTAAGGATTTTGCCCTTGTTGGTATCTAAAAATTTGTTTTCGTATGCTCATAAGCTTGTCCATTCCTGCCACAGGGCCAAGGCAAAGATGCGCAAAAATAGAAGGTGGGCGACTCTTCTAAGACCTCCAAGGTCTCTGAGCCGGAGAAAGAAGCGCCGAAGCCCCGTGAGGCCCCAATCCAAAGTTCTGAAGATCCTATCTCTCAGCAAGACAATCCTCCTCTGCAGGCTGACGAAATCTTTCCTGGGGCCAAGGATATGGACGCTGACCCGGCCAACATTTGTGACCCGCCAAGTCCAGTTCCTCCCCAACCAACTGAGGAAATTCCTTTAGAGAAGAACACTGCTGACGTTGTTATCACTAGGGTGGGTTATAAAACACCAGGAGCCTCAACTGTATTGGCTAAGCATAAAGAAGAGCCACCTTTGTTAGAGAAAGGAAAGGCAAAACTGGATCTGCCGGATTATGCGGATTTCAATGCAAGCGAGCTGCACGCAGGCTACCTAAACCGCCTTCATACAAGCCGTGACATGGAAGCCGGCTTACTAAATATGATGAAACAAAAGTATGAGGTATGAACTTTAACCCTTTTCAGTTTCACAAATATGTATCCATGCAGCCCCCAAGGGCCGGCTTATCTTGAAAGGATGAGCCGTGTCTTACAATCAATCACTTTGCAAGATTCTGTATGTAGCCCCCAAGGGCCGACTTATCCTGAAAGGATGAGCCGGATCTTACAAACAATAACTTTGAAAGAATCCACATGTATCCCCCAAGGGCCGGCTTATCCTGAAAGGAAGAACCAGGTCATAGTATACTTTGAAATGACCTACATTAGCCCCCAAGTGCCAAGTGTATTGCTTGCAATTTGCTTGGGACTTGAATAATTGAATCATAACAAACCTGTTGAATAATGATTTGCTAACATACTCTCGAATCCTTTATGTAGGAGGTTGTCGGTGCACTAGTACAGGGGTACCCAGTGCCCCTGACTTATGCACAGGTGGTAGAAGCAAAAACCCGGTGAATGATCAAGACAAGACTTCAACAAGCTCAACGCGGCAGCCCAAGCCTGGGCTGCAACGCACCAAGCATGTCCCCGATGCTTGCCAGGGACCAACACGTGCACTCCTCCCAGAAGACCCGGAAAGCCACTCCCCGGCAGGCCCGAGCCAACCGGCCACCGCTCCGCCGCATCACTACGCCTGTCACTTATCAATGTGGTGTCGAGCCCTCAGGCGGTTAATCAGCTCTCGCTAAGCACGTGGAGACACATCGGAATGCAAGATACGCTCGGATGACACCCGCCCTGCAGTGTTTCAAGACCATAAGCAACAACCGGCCAAGCGGTGGCAAGAGCTTGCCGGGGATGCACCCCCGAGCGCCACCTAGGTAGGTAATCATGGCATTTTGTCCTAAATGCCAGAGTTAGGTATGATAGCTCTCTTACCTATCTAAGCAACAGATAATGACTATTTTGCCATTGTGGTAACCCCTTGCACTATAAAAGGAGGCCCAAGGCAACCTAGCTCAAGGTTGGCAATCCGAACCCCCGAACACTTGTACTCGCGTAGCAGCTCTTTCCCCGATAGCAGTCCTTGTCGGGGTTAGGCGCTGTGCGTTCTTCGTGTTCCTCCAATCAATCCACCAAAAAGCAGGTGTAGGGTTTTACGCTTAGCAGCGGCCCGAACCTGGGTAAAATGCTTGTGTCCTGATCGTCGCGCCGTCTCATGCTCTCCGCTCTTCTTGCAACGTGACCCCCCTTGCCGAACCATAAGGGACCTCTGGTCCCATAGGTGATCGTGAGCATCCATGCCCCGACATCTTTGGCGCGCCAGGTAGGGGGCGTGCATCATTTGCGCGAACCCGAGTTCGTGAACGGCGAATCGATCTTCATCATCATCCTCTTCAACAATGGCTCCCAAGAAGAAATCCGGTGCGGCCACGCATCCCTCCACTTAGAAGGCTCCCTCACACGTGGCCGCCGGCGCCGTAGGCGTCGCGGCGGCTGCGGGCGAGGTGGGCATCGTGGACGACACGGTCGGCACAGGCAGCGCCCCCGTCCAGTCCTTCGCGGCCGGAGTTGGAGTAGGAGGCGCCGCAGAGGAGCAACTACAACAACAACATGGCGAGCTCGGCCCCGACGCCACGGGCGAGGGGAACATCTGTTCATCACCTCCCCGCCACGCGGATGGCCGAGGCCGCCTCAGCGGCGCCCGGTCCGGTGCAAGCCATGACCCTCCGACCGCACCCATCGCCAGCAAGATTGTTGGGAATGCACCTCGTGCAGAACGGGACGGAGCGCCTACCGGAGCCGCAGCCCCGCAGGATCGGCCCATTGCCCACCAGAAAGCTCCGGCGAGTGGCGCACGGCATCAAGGACGCGGCGACGCTTCTCTTGGCCCTACCAAGAGTCGAGCGATGTCGCGGTCTGCCTCTTTCGCCATGCCGGGCACCACAGAGGAGGCCATGGCGCGAGTCCAGATGCTGCTCACCTTCATGCCAGCAGCCGATAAGATGGACGAATGGAGAGCCACCATTCAGAGTTTGATTTCTTTCGTTGAAGCCAACAAGACCCAGCATGCAGAGCCATCGCGATGTACGCGAACAGCGACATAGGGCGGCGAACGCGTTGAAGGAGCCACCCCAACGGTGCAGTCCCCTCCGCGACAACAGGCCCAGAGGCAGCCGCAACAAGCTTCGCATGCTGATGAGCACGATGAGGCGTCCATAGTCTCGTCTGGCCCGCGCGACCGCCAGGATCAACGACGTGTCCTTGAAGACCGGCGGAAAGAAGACGCGCGCATCACCATCGAGCGACGCCGGGAAGCGCACCGTCAATCCGACAAGCGCAACAGTCCAGACGTCGGCGACCCCGCGCCCAGTGCTAGCGGGTACCTTCCTTACGAGGTCGGTTGTCCTGCCTTCACTAGCAAGATGCGATGGGTCCGCTGGCCGTCGACCCGAGCGTTCAAGCCTGAGCTACCGAAGAAATACGACGGGAAGCTAAACCCGGCGGAGTTCTTGGGCATATACACAATAGCTGTCCAAGCCGCAGGCGGAAGAGATGAAAAGGTGCTCGCCAACTACTTTCCTTTGGTACTCAAGCCAAATGTGAGATCATGGCTGGTGCACCTGCCGGAGAATTCCATTTCGTCTTGGGCTGATCTATGCAACGAGTTCATTGGCGCCTTCACCGGTGGTCATCAAGAACCAGGCCAGCCCAGCGATCTCCAAGTCCTCCCGCAAAAGGAGGGATAAACCTTGAGAAAGTATATCCAGAGATTCAGCCGAGTGCACCGCAACATCCCAGAGATCCATCCCGCAGCGTTGATTGTCGCGTTCCACTCGAACGTGCGCAACAGGAGGATGCGAGCCAAGATGAATGTCAAGCTCCCCAAGACTGTTAATGAGCTTTACACTTTGGCGGATAAGTGTGCTCGAGCTGAATAAGGAAGGCAACTTCTCGGGGAAGAGGTGGGCGTCGAAGTGGACTCTGATGATGACGACGACGCCCCCGACCCGAAGGGAAGGAGCAGGAAGCGCAACAAGAAGCGTAAGGGAAAAGCAATATTGGCTATCGAGAGCTCCGGAGACCTCAGTGCAGACAAGAAGGCGAAAGCCGAAACCCCCGGCAAGGGAGCTGCCGCATGCGCTGATTGCCGGGAGACTGCTGCCGCTGAGAAGACCGGGAAGTCCGACGGGCCGTACTGCAAAATTCACCGCACCAAGGGCCATGATCTCCAAGAATGCCGGCAGGTCGAGCAACTTGTTGAGAAACAGAGGGCCGAGTATGAGAAGCGCGACAAGGAAAAAGGCCAGGACGGCGCTGCCGGGAAGGGCCGTGGCGGCAGAGGAGGTCGTCGCGGCAAAACCCCGCAGTAAAGGGAAAACCCGCCAAAGGCCGAGAGAAGAAGGAAACAAAAGATATGAGTGAAGATGAGGATGATGATGAGGATTCCAGCGACAGGGAGTTTCAGAAAGCAACCGAAGACATATGCGTCGACGGGGGTGCATCCTTGCATTCCTCTCGCCGCCAGCTCAAGCAGTGGGCACACGAAGTCAATGCTGTGGAACCGGCTGCAGAATCTAGGAAGCCACTCAGATGGTCCCGCACGCCTATCATCTTTGACAAAGAGGATCATCCTGACTGTACCACTATGGTCGGATGTTTGCCATTGTTGGTTTCCCCGACAATCCGCAACCTCAAGGTGTCTAAGATGTTATTTGACGGCAGGGCCGTATTGAACTTGATCTCCCCTAGAGTGGCTGAGAAACTGCAGATCCTTGATGAAGAGCTCGAAGTTACAGCTACATTCCAAGGAATCAACCCCGGAAGGAGCCGACCCAAGGGAAAGATCACTCTGCCTGTGGCATTTGGCGGGGAGTTGAACTTCCGTATAGAGAGGATAGTGTTCGATGTCGCTGAAATCCCGCTGCCTTACAATGGAATCCTTGTTCGCCCAGCTCTGGCAAAGTTCATGGCAGCATCCCACTATGCCTACAACACCTTGAAGATGCCAGGGCCCATTGGGGTCATTTCCATCCCATCCGACAAGAAGAACGCGGTTATCTGCATGGACCAGATATATCGCGACGCGGTAGCAGCTGAAGCCACAGAAATCCCAGCCAAGAACACAAAGAAAATAATGAAGACTAGCAAGAACACCGACAAGGACTCCGGGAAGCGCGCCTCTTCGGGGTGCGCTGCACCCGACGATGACCTGTCGAAGAGTTCCGCTAGCAAGAAGACCAGGGTCGCCTATCCTAAGACGAAGAAAGTCCCGGCAAGGGAGGATGGCACTGGTGGTACCTTCACCATCAGTGCTACCCTTACTAACAAAAAGGAAATCACGCTCGTTACCTTCCCACGGGAGAATGTCGATGTGTTTTCTTGGCAACCATCTGACATCCCCGGTGTTCCCAGGGAGGTAATTGAGCACCACCTTGCTGTCTGCCCTCATGCCCGACCCGTTAAGCAAAAGGTTAGGAAACATGCCTTGGAGCGGCAGCAGTTCATTGCCGAGGAAATCAAGAAGCTTGAAGCAGCTGGTTTGGTCAGAGGGGTACTGCATCCAACTTGGCTGGCAAACCCGGTGGTGGTACGAAAGGCAAATGGGAAATGGAGGCTTTGCATAGACTTTACTGACTTGAACAAGGCTTGCCCGAAGGACCCTTTCCCCTTGCCGCGCATAGATCAAATTGTTGATTCCACCTCCGGATGTGACTTGCTCTCCTTTTTGGACGCCTACTCCGGCTACCACCAGATATTTATGACCAAGGAATATGAGGAGAAGACCGCATTCATAACTCCCTGTGGCACGTACTGCTTTGTGCATATGCCCTTCGGGTTAAAGAGTTCCGGTTCGACCTTCACCAGGGCTGTTCAAATTGGTTTTGGACCTCAACTGCACAGAAATGTGGAAGTCTACATGGATGACATCGTGGTCAAGACCAAGGATGAAGCCACTCTCATACAAGATCTGTAGGAAACTTTCGCAAACTTGCGCAAGATCAACCCAAAGCTCAACCCTGAAAAGTGTTTGTTCGGTGTCCCATCCGGCAAGCTGCTTGGGTTCTTCGTATCTCAGTGAGGAATAGAAGCCAATCCCGACAAGATCAAGGCGATTGAATAGATACAGGCACCCAAGACCATCAAAGATATCAGACGCCTGACCGGATGTGTTGCCGCGTTGAGTAGGTTCATCTCCAAGTCCGCTGAGCGCGCCTTGCCGTTCTTCAAAATCTTGAATAAGGCTGGCCTGATGAAGTGGACCCTGGAGGCGGATGCAGCGCTGCAAGACCTGAAGAAAAACCTATCCTCTGCTCCCACCTTGGTCGCTCCTAAACCGCAAGAGCCATTGCTGCTATATTTGGCAGCGACGAATCAAGTGGTTAGTGTAGCGCTAGTGGCGCAGCGGGGAGTGGATGGAGATTCAGCAGCCGCTGCTGATGCTGCCGGGAGCGAGAAAGAAACATCCGCGGCAGGACTCAACATAGATCAAGGGGGATCTCAACAAATTGTTGACAGCGAATCCAAGGAAATGGCAAAGGAGAAAATGGTGCAACGGCCCGTGTACTTTGTCAGTTCCCTGCTACAAGGGCCTACATCAAGGTACTCTGGAGTACAAAAGCTGATCTTCGGCCTCATCATGGCCTCGAGGAAGCTGCACCACTACTTCCAAGCCCATGAGATAACAGTTGTTACCCGTTTCCCGTTGCAACGCATACTGAGAAACCCCGAAGCCACTGGCAGGATAGTTGAGTGGGCATATGAATTATCAAGCTTCGGATTAAAGTATAAGAGCACTTCCACCATTCAAAGTAGGGTGTTGGTGGAGTTTATTGCAGAATGAACACCCACGCCAGATGATGAAGCTCCGGAGACAATCCTCCCCGGCAAAGAAGCACCCAAGGATTGGATCATGTACTTTGACGGTGCTTTCTGACTCCAGGGCGCCGGAGCAGGTGTGCTCCTCATCGCCCCGACCGGAGAGCACCTCAAGTACGTCGTCCAGATGCACTTTCCCCGGGAGGAAGCCACCAACAATACCGCTGAGTACGACGGGCTCCTTGCCGGACTCAGAATCGCGGTGGAGTTGGGAACAAAGAGGCTGATCGTCCAAGGAGATTCTCAGCTTGTGATAAAGCGGGTCAACAAGGATTACCAGAGCCCGCTGATGGAAGTTTGCGTGGAAGAAGTGAGGAAATTGGAGGAGCACTTCGATGGGCTGCAAACAGAGCATGTGCCGCGAGCGGAAAACATCATTGCTGGCCATCTATCGAAGTGTGCTGCGCAGAAGCTTCCCGTGGAACCAGGAACCTTTGTTCTCCACCTCACTCAACCATCAGTATCCCCATCAATGATGTCCAAGAAGAGAAGAAAGCTGAACTCCGGCAAGCATTTCCCGGCAGAGCTTCCCGAAGCCGCTGGTAGAGAAGCTGAAGGGGAAAATCCCGTTCCGGTTGACGAGTAGATCCCTCCTGCAGGACCTCAGGGTCTAGCGGTTGAGACAAGCGCTCCCGGAGACGAAGAGATGCCTTTATTCCTTGTTGTCGTGCCACATGCTTCAACCTGGGCGCAGCATATAGTCCATTCCCTCCAAACAGGAGAACTCCCCGAAGAGCAAGAGGAAGCCGAAAGAGTAGCCCGTCAGTCAAGTATGTACTAGTTTGTCGATGACACCCTGTACAGAAGACAACCGAACGGTGTGAAATTAAGGTGTATCTGCCGGGAGGATGGACTGAAGCTGTTGGTGGAGATTCACGGAGGAGTATTTGGTTCCCACATTGGATCAAGGGCCCTAGCCGGGAAAGCTTTCCGGCAGGGTTTCTATTGGCCCACTGCCCTCCATGACGCTACTGAACTTTTCACCAAGTGTGAAGCCTGCCAGTTCCATTCCAAGAACATCCATCAACCAGCACAAGCCCTGCAAACAATCCCTCTATCCTGGCCATTCTCGGTCTGGGGGCTCGATATCTTGGGCCCCTTCCCCCGTGCTGTCGGGGGCTTTGAGTTCTTGTTCGTGGCAACCGACAAGTTCACAAAGTGGCCTGAGGTGGAACCAGTGAGAAAGGTTACCGCACAGGCAGCTATCAAGTTCATGAAAGGACTGGTGTGCCGCTTTGGAGTGCCTAACAGAGTGATCACCGACAACGACACCCAGTTCACGAGCCGCGCCTTCATGCAATATATCCAAAGCCTTGGAAGCAAGGTCTCCTTCGCCTCTGTTGCTCACCCTAGAAGCAACGGGAAAGTCGTGAGGATGAATGCTGAAGTGCTGCGAGTACTCAAGACAAGGACTTCTGATAAGCTGCGGAAGAGCGGCAGGCGCTGGATAGATGAGCTGCCGGTGGTTCTTTGGTCCATCAGGACGACACCAAATCGAGCTACCGGCCAGATGCCCTTCTCCCTAGTGTACGGGGCGGAAGCAGTGCTCCCCACGGAACTCATATACGGGTCACCTCGAGTGCTTGCCTACGACGAAGTAGAGCAACAGCAGCTGCGGCATGACGATGCCATGCTCCTCGAGGAAGACCGTCTTCGGGCTGCTGTGCGTGCAGCATGCTACCAGCAAGCTCTGCGCCGTTACCATAGCCGCAGGGTTCACGCCCGGAGCCTTGAGGAAGGCAACCTTGTCCTGCGGCGTGTTCAGTCCGCCAAGGGTACAAACAAGTTCACGCTGAAGTGGGAAGGCCCTTACCGGGTAGTACGAGTCACCCGACCTGGCACAGTCCGTTTGGAGACCGAAGATGGCACCAAGGTGCAGAACTCATGGAACATTGAGCATCTTCGTAAGTTCTACCCGTAAGGTGGGGCTGTCGGGCTCAGTCCCCGGCAGCCACCTTTTGTACAAGCCTTGCCGATGTTGCATGTAACCCTTTGTACGAAGCCAGGCGCAGACCCTCTGCAACAATAATAAAGCTAGTCATTGCATCATATCATCATCCTTACATGCTCATTACGCATTTTTTTATGACTGCAATGTTAGCGCTTTTAAGTTATAAGGATTTGTTAGAATACTTGATGAAACCGTAATCTTTGTTACTGTTCTCACCCTACATGTTTTACCATCGAGAAAACAGGGAAGGGGAACAAAGAAACAAGGATGGCGGCCCAGCACGCTCGAAAAGAAGATACTGCTTGGAAAAGATAAGTATATCGCATATTTCCAGTCCAGTACTTCCCGATTTCTCAAGGAAATCCTTAGTATTTTCCTTACTGCGGGTTGTGGAGTCCTCCACGTGGTGAAAACCCTTGCCGGGACGAGCCGCCCCCCTGGTTTTTGATCAACAACTACGGGGCGCTGCGCCGACACCGGCAAGGAGCTCTAGCGGGGAACAACGCCAACCTGTTGCCGGGGGCTTGTCTCCCCTTGGCACTCGTGGTTAAGTTGTGGCCCGGCAAGTGGCTCCGTGTAGCAAGGACCAAACATCCCAAAATAGCATAAATAGGGAAAGAAAAGGATAGTACTTGCTGGAAGAAAATGACACTTTATTCTCATTCATTTTCGATACAAAATGGGTAGAGATTACATTTTGATTAATTAAAACTTGGCAAGCGCCTACATCTTTTGACCTAAAAAAAGATAAGTGTCCTGCAATCCCTTTCTTGTCCCTCTCCTCTTAGGGATTAGGTAGAGAAGGAACAGAGGGCAAAAGGAGCGCCTGGCTGGGATTCGACGCTTCCCAGCCAGGACCAGAGGGACGCGACCGGCGAGCAGAAGGGCCCTGCCCCCAGGCAGGGCGGACGAAGCCGACGGAGCAAACAAGACTGACAAGGGGAGAGAAGGCGGAGGGCAGGTGCAGATGGTGGCGCTGCCGGGACCCAGCTGGTGATGATGGTGCTGCCGGGGAACGCGATGCATCGGAGACCTCATCCGTGCTCCTGATGCATCGTAGGTCCCCGACCGCCATGGTCTTCCTCATCGCCACCGCCCGAGGAGACGCCCCCGCCATCGCCCAAGCTCCAGGCATGGCGACTCGGGGACCCCACAGAGAGCATGGTCGTCCCCGGTGGCCAAAGGCAGGGAATTCCATCCCCCGCCTTAGAAGAGCATGCGAAGATGAAGAGCTCCCTCCCGTACGCTCCATCCAAGGTGCTACGAGAGGAGTGCTTCACCGCAGTAAATGACGACGCGCGGCTACAACCACATGCACGCTCATGGTGGCCTTGTGGGCGTTTTTTCTCCATCACCTTGAAGAAGGAATGCGGGAACCACAGACCGCCGCGACGCTGCACCTCCAACATAGACCCCGACGCGATATCAACCGCATGAAGCTCCATCAAGACTAAAGAAGCGGGCAGCGCGACGACAGGCGTACCACCCCAGCCGTCCCCGATACGGCCACCACGCTGCCCGTTCCCCCGTCCGAGGCTTCCCTGACCAGCCTTCAGTTCAGAACTGTCTGTCCATGACGGGAACTGAGCATGAGTCCGGAAGGAAGGCTCTGCCAACACGCTCCCTCGGCCCCTCCCCCTGAGCATCGGGAGAGCGAGCGTGGCTCAAGACAAGGAAGCAGAAGGGCGAGCTCTATGGGTTTGCACTCAAGGAGGAAGAAAGGATGGATGAGCATCGCCCCTCGCGACCCCCAATTTATAGGGGAGGGTGCGGGGGCTGGCACTCCTCCACTCCAAGGGTCGCCGCCCCGTCTCCACCAATTCCATCGCCCACGATCACGGGCGAACAGGTAACCGCCCCATTGCTCCAATCCACGGCGCTGCGGTTTCTGCCACGATCAGGACATTAAGTCACGCGCGCCCGTCGCTAACTCCCCGCTATGCATGCGGCGCCCATGGCAGAAACAACCTGAGGTGGTGGGTCAGTGCTGACCAATAAATTGACAGTTACTCCCTCACATTGCGGGCCTGTGCACGAAATTTGGGCCTGACCCAATGGCACTTGGCGAGCACGTGTGGGCCAGTCACGGGTGCTCCTGTCGGTGCTCTAGTACAGGGGTATCCAGTGCCCCTGACTTATGCACAAGCGATAGAAGCAAAAACCCGGCGAATGATCAAGACAAGACTTCAACAAGCTCAACGGGGCAGCCTAAGCCTGGGCTGCAACGCTCCAAGCACGTCCCCGACGCTTGCCGGGGACCAAGACGTGCACTCCTCCCATAAGACCCGGCAAGCCACTCCCCGGCAGGCGCGAGCCAACCGGCCACCGCTCCACCGCATCGCTACACCCGTCACTTATCAATGCGGTGTCGAGCCCTCAGGCGGTTAATCAACTCTCGCTAAGCACGTGGCATCACATCGGAATGCAAGATACGCTCGGATGACACCCGCCCTGCAGCGTGTCAAGACCATACACAACAACCGGCCAAGCGGTGGCAAGAGCTTGCCGGGGATGCACCCCCGAGCGCCACCTAGGCAGGTAATCATGGCATTTTGTCCTAAATGCCAGAGTTAGGTATGATAGCTCTGCTTAGTTATCTAATCAACAGATAATGACTGTTTTGCCATTGTGGTAACCCCTTGCACTATAAAAGGACGCCCAAGGCAACCTAGCTCAAGGTTGGCAATCCGAACCCCCGAACACTTGTACTCGCGTAGCAGCTCTTTCCCCAACAGCAGTCCTTGCCGGGGTTAGGCGCTGTGTGTTCTTCGTGTTCCTCCAATCAATCCACCAAAAAGCAGGAATAGGGTTTTACGCTTAGCAGCAGCCCAAACCTGGGTAAAATGCTTGTGTCCTGATTGTCGCGCCATCTCATGCTCTCCGCTCTTCGTGCAACGTGACCCCCCCTTGCCGAACCACAAGGGACCTCTGGTCCCATAGGTGATTGTGAGCATCCGTGCCCCGACAGAGGCACTAAATTTGAAGGAGTCGCATCTTGGCGACTTAAGCGAAAGCATGGCGGCCCTGGAGGCTAAAAATAGCAAGGCCGAGGCAAAACTGAAATCTTCCTTGGAAGATTTAGAAAAATTGAAATCCGACTTCACTGCTGAACGGTCCACTCTTGAGTCAGAAAAAACCGCATTGCTAAGGCATGCAGAAGACGCTGAAAAGCAGCTGAAGCCAGTTGCTGAAGAGCTTGCCGGCTTAAAACAGCAGATATCTCGGATGACAGCCGCCATCTTCAGTAAGTGCAAAAAGTTATTCTCCATTGAAGCACATCATAAATTAAGGTAGTCAAAAAATGCTAAATTGAGTTTATGCTCTTAATTGTCTGACAGGTGCCAGGAGTGCCAACCTTGGCCAAAATATCTTGCTGAAACTGAAAGCTGTCTACTCATTGACTGAGCAACTATACGCTGGGAGCCTGCGGATGCTCGTAGCCGTATCCTCTGGAAAAAAGCCTCCAACACTCATCAAGACAGTGCTGGATCATCTATCAACTGTGCCATCTCAGATTGGAGAATTGAAACTGTCAGCCGCCCGCTCAGGAGCCATTACTGCCTTAAGCCGGGAAAAGGCGTGGCAATCAGATCTAGACCCGGCTGAGATGGCTGGCGGGTATCCAGAGTATAACGACGATGGAACTGTCTTCACCGAGACAGACTTTTCAAGATGCGTCAAAGACATGAGGCCGCTGGCATGCCAACTTGCACAAGGGCTAAATTTGACCAAGTATCAACCGGCTTATGACAGCAGCAATACTCGTATCAAGGTGCCTTCTCATGCGGTTGTCGACTTAACTCCTCAGAGGCGTAAGCATATGTTTGCCCCTGACCTTGATCCTTCTCTAATTCTTAACGATGAAGCCACTTTTAAGGCGTTAACCAGCATCGATTGGAATTCGGATGATCCCTAGATGACCGACGACGAAGAGCTGGCACAGGATGATCCGGAGCCTTCCACCTCCAAACATCAGGATGACACTAATCCTGCTGGTTCTAACCCGGATGGCACTGAAGCCGGCTCAAAATAATGCCACCCTGAAAAACACTTCACCAGAAAAATTGAAGGGCCCAACTACGGCCTTGTAATAGCGTAGTTTTAAAACAACTGTGATTTTGCCATGCCTTCGTGCATGCTTTTACCAACTTATATCCTGGCGGCTTAACCGCTGCAATCTTTATCAAACATGTGTATGTTTGACGTGATCATATCTCTTAATTCTCCATGAAATTTTGATCAGTGACAATTCATCAACTCCTTGACTGGCGACTTATAGCCACAATCCGGGGCAAGTTAATAACTCAATACCCCATAGTCTTGAAAATATGGAAACAAACCCGCTGGTGGGTCATGACAGTTGTAAACTTGATCAATGAGTAATACTAAGCCGGATCAGTTGTCATCCAAAGACTTAGAACCCCCTCCTGAAAAAATCCCTGTAAGACAACAAGCAGAAAATATATACATGTATATCTTCAATTTTTGTAAGGCGGCTTTGAAGGCACAACCAGAAAAGATCAACTCTTGTTTGTATTTTTGATAAAACTCAAGGTTTTTACTTGGAAGAAGCTAGGCATAAACGCCTATAACCCCGTAAGCCAGCTCTCACGTGACATAAATCCGTCGTTTTAACCTTAACTAGTTCAGGGTCTTAAAAAAGATTGACTGTTAAGAGTACGAACGGGCCACATAGCGGAGAAACAACAACAAACTGGTGAGTTTATCCTAGCTCTCTGTAAGCCGGCTTTCTCATGACATAAGCCGGCATTTTAACTTTGACAAGTTTAGGGTCTTACTGAAAGATTGACTATCAAGCGTACGGCGGGTCACCTGGCGGAGTAGCAAGTTGCAAACAGGCAGGTTTAAATCAAATATGGCATGTTAGCCGGTCAAGAGGGTATGAAAGCTGAACTCATTGAGTTGAAAGCCCCCAAGTGACCTTATGAATAACCAGCTCTTGCACAAAAATCGTTGGATGAAAACGACAGAGACCCCGAATTATGGGGGTGCCAGCTTTATTATACTAATTATAAAAAGGTATATACAATGACAGAGGTATGTACATTGATGAGAGCCAATGACTCAAGTGTAGTAAGGCCGAAGATGAGCAATGTTCCACGGCCTGCTAGTCTCCTCCCCAGAAGTACGTGACTTGTCGCTCTCTCGTATATCAATGAGATAATATGACCCATTGTTGAGATTCTTGCTAACTACAAAACGTCCTTCCCAAGGGGTGATAACTTATGCATATTTGTCTGATCTTGAATCAAACGGAGCACTAAGTCGCCTTCTTGGAACGTCCGGGTTTTAACTCTGTGGCTATGACAGCGACACAGATCTTGTTGGTAAATCGCCCATCGTGCTGCTGCAAGATCCCGCTCTTCATCCAAAGCGTCCAGTGTGTCATGACGCGCCGTCTCATTATCAGTTTCAACGTAAGCCGCCACCCTGGGCGAGTCATGACGAATATCACTGGAGAGAACTACTTCTGTGCCATAAACCATGAAAAAGGCGTGTAGCCTGTTGATCTGTTCGGGGTGGTTCTGATGCTCGAAAGAACTGAAGGTAGCTCCTCAACCCAACAACCCGGCGTTAATTCCAAAGGAACCATAAGCCGGGGTTTGATCCCTCTCAAAATTTCCTGGGTAGCACGCTCTGCTTGACCATTAGACTGTAGATGGGCCACCGAGGAGACATCCAGGCGGATGTGTTCACTTTGACAAAACTCTTTCATAACCCCCTTAGATAGATTTGTGCCATTATCAGTGATGATACTGTGGGGGTAACCAAAACGGAAAATCAGTTTTTTGATGAACTGAACTGCAGTTGCCGCGTCACATTTGCTGACCGGCACCGCCTCAATCCACTTGGTAAATTTATCAACTGCCACCAAAAGGTGGGTCTTCTTATCCTTAGACCTTTTAAACGGTCGAACCATATCAAGTCCCCAGACCGCAAACGGCCAGTTGATTGGAATCATCCGTAATTCTTGAGCCCGCACATGGGCTCGTCGTGCGAATTTCTGACACCCATCGCACTTACTAACTATGTCCTCCGCATCTGCATGAGCTGTCAACCAGTAAAACCCATGCCGAAAAGCCTTGGCCACCAAGGATTTTGACCCGGCGTGATGACTGCAGTTGCCTGCATGTATCTCTTGTAAGATTTCACGGCCCTCCTCAGGAGAAACACAACATTGAAAAACACCAGTTACACGGCATTTATGTAACTCGCCATTGACAATAGTCATGGACTTAGACCGCCTCGTGATTTGTCGCGCCAAGTTCTCATCCTCAGGTAACTCGCGACGAGTCATATACGCCAGATAAGGTACCGTCCAATCAGGAATAGCTCGAAGAGCCGCCACCAACTGTCCTTCCGGGTTAGGTATAGCAATATCTTCCTCAGAAGGTAACTTGACCGACGGATTATGCAACACATCAAGAAACACATTAGGCGACACCGGCTTATGCTGAGACCAAAGCCGGGACAGTGCATCAGCTGCCTTGTTCTTCCGTCAATCAATGTGATCTACCTGATACCCCTTAAAGTGGCCAGCGATGATGTCAACCGCCTAGCAATAAGCCGCCATACGAGAGTCTTTAGAATCCCACATGCCTGAAACTTGTTGAGCCACGAGGTCTGAGTCGCCCTGACACCAGACGGAGCCCATGGAGCAAAGCTTCATACTCAGCTGCATTGTTGGTACAAGGAAACATTAACCTTAAAACAAAGCAAAATTTATCACCTCGTGGGGAAGTTAAAACAACTCCAGCCCCTGAACCTTCCAACTGTCTGGATCCGTCAAAGTGGATTGTCCAATACGTGCTGTCCGGCTTCTCCTTGGGTGCTTGACACTCTGTCCAATCATCGATAGAATCCACCAGGGCTTGAGACTTGATAGCTGTTCGAGGCACATACCTCAAATTAAGAGGTCCAAGCTCAATTGCCCACTTAGCAATCCTGCCGGTGGCCCTCTATTTTGGATGATATCTCCCAAAGGAGCAGAGCTAACCATCGTGATTGGATGTCCAAGGAAATAATGTTTCAGCTTGCGACTCGCCATGAACACTCCAAACACCAGCTTCTGCCAATGCGGATATCTTTGCTTGGACTCGGTCAGAACCTCACTGACGTAATAAGCCGGTCACTGGACTAGGTATTCCTTGCCTGTCTCCTTGCGCTCCACAACAACTGCTGCGCTGACGGCCTTGTTATTAGCCTCCACGTACAGGAGCAATGGCTCTTTGTCCACGGGAGCAACCAAGATAGGCGGCTCAGCCAACTGTTTTTTGAGCGCTGCAAACGCATCATTGGCAGCATCACTCCAGACGAAATGATCTGTCTTCCTCCTCATCTGATATAAAGGGATAGCCTTCTCTCCCAGGCGGCTTATGAATCGGCTTAAGGCGGCAATATGACCCGCCAAGCGCTGAACGTCATCGATACACGCCGGTTTAGAAAGTGAAGTGATGGCCTTTATTTTCTCCGGGTTAGCTTCAATGCCCCGCTCCGAGACCAAAAATCCCAGAAGTTTGTCTGCAGGCACACCAAAAACGCATTTGGCCGGGTTAAGCATCATCTTGTAGACCTGGAGGTTATCAAAAGTTTCCTTCAAATCAGCGAGCGGAGTGTCCTTCTTCCTTGACTTGACGACAATATCATCCACATAAGCATGAACGTTACGCCCGATCTGATTATGAAGACAATTCTCTACACAGCGCTGGTAGGTAGCCTGAGCACTTTTGAGTCCGAAAGGCATAGACACGTAACAGAAAGCCCCAAAAGGTGTTATAAAAGATGTCTTCTCCTGGTCCTCAACTGCCATCTTGATCTGATGATAACCCGAATAAGCATCCAGGAAACATAAACTCTCGCAACCCGCCGTTGCATCAATGATCTGGTCGATACGGGGGAGAGCAAATGGATCAACCATACAAGCCTTGTTAAGGTCTGTGTAATCCACACACATACGCCACGTGCCGTTCTTCTTAAGGACGAGCACAGGGTTAGCCAACCATTCAGGGTGAAAAACTTCCATGATAAACCCCGCTGCTAAGAGCCGGGCTATTTCTTCTCCAATAGCCTTACGTCGCTCCTTGTTGAAACGACGGAGGAACTGTTTAACCGGCTTAAACTTAGGATCCACATTAAGATGGTGCTTAGCGAATTCTCTCGGTACACCCGGCATGTCAGAGGGTTTCCATGCGAAGATGTCCCGATTCTTACGGATGAATTCGATGAGCGCGCTTTCCTATTTTGGATCCATATTAGCCCCCACAGTGAACTGTTGCGATGAGTCGCCAGGGACAAAATCCACGAACTTGGTATCCTCTCCCACAAATTTCAGGGGCGGGTCAGACTCTGAGCTGGGCTTCTTCAACGGGGTCATATCAGCCAAGTCGACATTATCTTTATAAAACATGAGCTCCGCGTCCGCGCAGCTTGTCTCCGCATACGCAGCATCACCTTCCTCACACTCTAGAGCAATTTCCCGATCACCATGGACCGTAATCGTCCCCTTTAGTCCTGGCATCTTAAGCTGCAGGTAAACATAACAAGGCCGAGACATGAACTTAGCATAAGCAGGCCGTCCAAACAGAGCATGATCTGGGCTCTTGATTTTGACTACTTCAAACCACAAAGTCTCTGCTCTGTAGTTGTACTCATCGCCAAAGGCCACCTCGAGGGTAATTTTCCCTACTGGATAAGCCGACTTGCCTGGTACTACACCGTGAAACACTGTGGACGACGGCTTAAGATTCTTGTCAGTCAGATTCATCCGGCGAAAAGTGTCGTAGTACAAGATATTGATGCTGCTACCACCGTCCATCAGCACCTTGGTGAATTTGTAGCCTCCTACCTGAGGGGCAACCACAAGGGCCAAGTGCCCCGGGTCATCAACTCGTGGTGGGTGATCCGCCCTACTCCACGATATCGTGTGTTCAGACCACTTCAACCGGAACAGCCGGTGTTGCCGCGTGAACCGCCCTCTTGCGCACCTTCTAATCACGTTTGCAAAGACTTGTAGTGAAGACATGATATTGGCCTCCATTAAGCTGCTTCGGGTTACTCTGATATCCTGACTGGTTGTTTTGCTGTTGACCACCATTACCGGACTGTTGATTGTGGCCACCCTGGTTACCTTGACCCTTATAACCCGAGTTTGAGCCACTTGCACAGAAACCTGACCCGTGAGAGCCGGATCCTGACCCGCCAGGCGGTCCATTGCCATTACCATGATGCTGGTTAAGGATGTAATTCCGGAATTCCCACATGATATAACAATCTTTCCAAGCATGAGTGGACGGCTTGTTGGGAAGACTGTGCTTTGGGCAGAGGTCGTTAAGCATTGCCTCCATGTTAAAAGGCTTGGCCTTGCCAAAAGGCGGTTTACCGTTGCCCTTGGCGCGGTTGTTCCCAGTGATGGTGTTCGCCACCAGATCTGACCCGCCGTCTGGGTGCTTCCGTTTGCCGCCATTACCCGGGTTGTTATTTCCTGCCAAATTCTGTTGCTGACCATTACCGTTGCCATTCTTTTTACCCTTAGCGAACTTCTCATCATCAGAACCAGGATCTTTTGTGCTGTCAGAATCTGCATATTTAGTCAGAGCCGACATGAGCTCACCCATGTCCTAGCAAGAGCGCTTGAGCCGTCCAAGCTTCTGTTTGAGGGGAAGTGACAATTCTTCTCCAGAATCAAAACCGCATGAGCCGCCGTGATATTATCAGATGAGTGAATAATGGCTGAGACCCGCCTAACCCAATGATGGGCCGACTCATCCTCGTGCTGTACACAGTGATCTAAATCAACGATCGTCATAGGCTGCTTGCATGTCCCTTGAAAATTCTTCATGAATCGCGCTTTCAACTCGGTCCAGGAGTTAATGGAATTAGGGGGCAGACCCTTTAACCATGTACGAGCCGGTCCTTCCAACAACATGATAAAGTACTTCGCACAAACTGCATCACTGACATCCAACATCTCCATGGCTAACTCATAACTTTAAATCCAGGCTTCTGGGGGAAGATCAGCTGTGTAATTAGGCACCTTGCACGGACCCTTAAAATCCTTTGGCAGGCGCTCATTTCGTAGAGCCGGTATTAAACAAGGTACTCCAACAGCCCTGGAGGTGGCTCCGGCTCCCACCAAAGTTGAAGGGGCCACCGACTCCTGGTAAGCCGCCGCCTCACATTCGGCTCTGGCCTTATCCACAATTGCCTGAAAATTGACACCGGGCGGGTCGTCATAGGGCAGGTTGCGTCGTCGCTCGCTGCTGGAGACTGTCGGCAACTCCATGCGTCAGCTGTAACTACGGCTTGGAAGAGGGGTTGAGTGCACACGACTTCGACTGTACGTATACTTTTCCTGTTGAGCCACCGCTGTTTGCAAGAGCTCGATGGCATTCCGTGCTTCTGCGGCGAAGGGCGTCCCATCGGCGAGAGGGAGCGCATTGAGCCTAGTAGCCGAGGCTACCATGTTATCCACCGGGTTAGAATAATGACCAGGTGGTGTCAGAAAACGCTGCGGCGGGGTCTGATTCCTACGAGGTGGGTCTGACTGCCGAGGCTGAGTCACCGCCCTATTCCCCGGCACTTCCGTGGCTCGGGTGACGGCCAGCGGCCTATTCAGTCCTGCCCCTAGGGTGTTGAAGAGATTCCTTTGCTCATACTGTACAAGCAGGCGGGTTTGATATCTCATCCGAAGAACTGCCTCTGAGGCGTGTTGATCTAGATTTAAACGAAAAGCTTCCGCCTTGAGATGCTGCGACTCAGCATCCATCTGGATCTGCATTGCATTGATATCCTCTTGGGCCTTGGTCATCTGCTCTTTCAGCCTCGCAATCTCTGCATTGCGATCTGCTTGATTTTTGGCTGTGACCTCGGTTCCCATCAGAGCTTTCACCTCATTCATCAAATCCAGCAAAACTTGACCCGGCTGCCTGGTTGATCCGGACCCTGACGCGCCAGCAGCTGCTGCTTCTCCAGCTGCCATGCTGTTGAAAACCGACGCCGTGCCTGCCATGAAGATGGCGGCTTGGCTCGGCGGCTCATAGGGCTCCGGAATACTGTCACCATCAGAATAGCCCCCAAGCCCGCCCTCATGAAGCTGGTAAATTGATTCCGTCTCTCCGCTCGAGGACCCATCCTCCGAGCAGACGAGGGTTTCTCCTCCCGACGCGGAATCCTCCACGAGTTCCGCACCTTGTGTGAAGCCAACGAAAACGCGCTTCCGGCCGGGTTGAATACGGGCGTGTTTCATGCGCCGGGCCGACTCGACGAGGTTGGTGCAGATGTCCGGCCTGGGCTTAGATCCGCTGATCTTTCCGATGAAAACATGGAAGGGGACCCGATACCCATACTCAATTGAGTCGGCCTCGGGGCCCCAGCCAGCGTCGTCGATGTAGAGCTAGCCGCGGCGACTCTTAGTCATCCTGCCAATGGCGTATCCCTCGATCCCTGGGAGAGATCCTTTCGAGAAATCGAAACCACCATGCGTTCACCCCATGGTGGGCGCCAACTGTCGTGGTTTTGTCACGACAGATGCCCTTGTGAAAGGACTTAGGGGTGAGGCCATCGCTACGGTGACTAGCTCGAAAGGGTTGATCGGGACGAAAGACACGAGTTTACCCAGGTTCGGCCCCTCACTAAGGAGGTAAAATCCTACGTCCTGCTTTGTGTTGTATTGATTGTGTATCGATTACAAGGGAGCGGATTCGCTTGACCTAGCTCTCGATCAATTGTTTATTACCCTAATCCGCCGCAGGGACTCGCCTTTAAATACACAGGTCGAGACCCTGGGCTTACAAGAGTCCGGACCGGGTTATACTTCGTAACCGATCTTGCCTCTAAGTCGCCTTTCCTTCTCCTGCAAGCCACCTCCGGATGGCTTACGCCCCCGGGTCACACACCGTCTTCTGGCTCTGGGCCTCCGTCCGGCCCACCTGGTAAGTCACCTCCAGGCTTGTCTTGGTCTTCAGGCCTGTTTAAGGCTTTATTGTTAAGTCGCCAACCACCTAACCCGGCCCTCTCGGGCGGGTTATACCGCGGGGTTATATCCCCAACACCATCCCAACACACCTATCATGATTGATGATGTGACGCTGAAGAAGGTGCGCTTCTTGCTTGTGCAGTCTTTGCTTGGTTGGTGTCAGGGAGATATATGCATGTGCAATGTGTTGTACGACCTCTCTGCTCTTGTTTCTTGTCATCTGTACTTATCAGTTGGCATGTCCTTGATGTAATACCCACATGGACTATCATATTGGTGGTAAGCTAACTTATTGAATGGGAAATATATTGTTCTTCATTGCCTAATGCGTTTGCTTGGCGACAACAGGACCTATAGTTAGTAAACCTGCAATTAGCAAGTTATTTTTTTATGGTCTATCATGATGAAATAGAGAAAATGCTTTGTGTCACATGCTTAACACACTTTGAACTATATACTTGGTTCGGTTTTAGAGAACAATGCACCTGGTTGTTTAACACACTTACTGAACTAATCAGTCTACCAACTCAAACTACCATCAGTATCCACCAAACCGTTGTGGAAATAACTTTTGCCGATAATCCTTTGTTTTAAACAAGTACTAATATTTTGGTAGGACAAGAAGTTTCAAATTCTTATGCTGGTTTATGTTCTCTTTTTAGGTTATGAGATATGCTGCTGGAGAGATGCCCTTAGCAAACTGGAAGGGCTGCAATCAAATCCAATCAGCATGGCAGTAGTCTCTGAATATCTAAGATAGTGATCATCTTTTCAGCGATTCCTTTTCTGTTGGCCTTCTAGTAGGTTTGCACATAAGCGGAAGTTGTAGTGTATATTAGCAATGGCTGGAGCTGTGATGGTGATCTTTTGCCTGTATGTCGTTTGTTATAGATGACAATCTTTTAGTTGCTTCTTCTTATGTATAGATAATGTGATGAAGATCTAACTGCAACAAATGATGTACGATTGCACGGCGAAACAAATGTTGCTTTGATAGCAAAATTGAAAAAAAACTCAACTGTTTCTTTGTTGTCCTGTCCTTTGAATTAGTGGGCCGAAAATATTGATGGGCGGGAAGAGGCCTTGGCCCAAACAATGCTGGATAAAAATGAAACGAAAAAAGTCTTAAAAAATAAAAAAAATAAATGGACCGAAAAAAGGCCGAGGCCCAAAAAAATGGAAGAAGCTCAGAAAACAAAAAAAAGGCCAAATTGTTCGGTTTGGCCCATGTAGCTAACCAAAATTAACAACAACAAAATATTAAATGGGCCAAATTATTGGGCTCGGCCCATAAGGACGGCTAAATTGGACCGGGCTGATTCTTATTTACGACCAATTTATTTCGTTACAATTTTGCCATGTCAGCTTGCCACATTAGATCTGACGTGGTGCGGGCAGGTTGCCAGTGAACAAAACAATTGGTCGTAAAATCTACGACCTTCTATTTTGGTCGTAACCGTCTACGGCCATTTCCCATGAAAGGTCGTTAAGTTTCATTAAAACGGCCAACTTTTGACCAACTGTTTTTGGTCACAAAAAGGTCGCAAATGAAAAACAATGACCATTCAGTGACCAATATTGATGGTCACAAGTTGCCATATTTCTTGTAGTGGAGGTTTCAAGACCACAAAGCCATAGAAAAGGAACTCCAAATAAAAATTCAATGAAATCCAAAAGAAAATGAAAGGGCCAAAATTGGGGTGTCACATGAAACTACCCCCCTGGGCCAACCGAAGTCTCACCGTGAAGCTTGCGTTCCAGCCAAAGATACATGGATTGCTCCAGCCAAGCTCAGAGGCCACTGTAGTCCTCGCTCTTCTCCTCCCGCACCACAGCGGACACATGGCTCGACATCATACTCAATGAACGCGCCCAGTCCTCGGGTGCGAGGTCCTCCATGATGGCGTCCACGGGGAAGAAGGGGTCTAGGTGAAGAAGAGAAGAAGTTATGCTTGAGACCATTGCCACAATGGCCCGGGCTTTCTCTTTCCCAAGACTCTCACCCATCGCCTCCAGGAGGTGGGAGAGCTCATCGACCAGATGACTGAAGAAGCCGACGAGATCCGTCACCCGATGATTGTCGAAGCTGGCATCGTGATGCTATGGGTTGAGTCAAAGGGCGGGCATCATCCCGCTCATGAGGCGGTAGATCTCTCACAAAGCCACATGATACTTGCCGATATCCGCCAGCATGTCACCGAGATGCTGCTGGACCTCCTCATGCTTCTAGTTCTCCCGCGCCGCCTCGCAGGCTATCTAGAGCGTCTCCTGGGTGAGGTTGTCCCTCACCTCCCGAAGCTCCACTGTGGACTTGTGGAGCCACGTACAAAGTACCTCGTTCTCCTGCTCGTGCCTTATCATCCCGTCGAGAGAACAGGAATGAACGTCGGCCAGAATGGTATCCTTCTCCGCCAATGCCTCGTCTTTCGCCATTAGTTCATCCTCCCTAGCGGCCAGCTCACGATGTAGCCGTGCCACCTCGCGAGTGCGAAAACGGGCGTGCGACATGGCTACCGAGCTCCGAGCTGGTCGAGTGAAATGGGGGTGTTAGGCGAAGAGATGCAAAGAAAGAAGAAGACGGAGAAGAACGAGGGGCTACAACATGGAAGTTCCTCTCCCCGCATCCTATATAAGTGGAGGGAGGCCAAAAAGTTACTACATGGCCTTCACCCGCCCGTTTCGCCAAGCGTCATGGCGCTGGAACCAAGGATTCGTCCACTTTTTTATGATGCTTCATTGCGTTCGTAAATTCGACGTGACCGGGCGGCAAAATGACCGAACTGCAGGGATGCACTTCCCCAAAAAAGGGCAGAAGGCTCCGCGTGTTTGGACTCTGTGGACTCTGGGCCCCACTGCCTCTGGTGACTTGATACGTCTCCAACGTATCTATAATTTTTGCTTGTTCCATGCTATTATATTATCATTCTTGGATGTTTTACAATCATTTTATAACAACTTTATATCATTTTTTGGGACTAACCTATTGACATAGTGCCAAAGTGCCAGTTGCTGTTTTTGCTTGTTTTTTTACTTCGCAGAATATCAGTACCAAACGGAGTCCAATCGCAACGAAACTTTTCGAACATTTTTTGGACCAGAAGACACCCAGTGGGCCAAAGAAGTGCCAGAGAGGTGGGCTGTGGAGGGCACAACCCACCACGGCACGCCAGGGGCCCCCCGGCGTGCCCTGATGGGTTGTGCCCTCCACGGGGCCCCACTCCACCGCCTGTGATGCCTATAAATTCCCAAATATTCAGAAAACCCTAGGGGAGTCGACGAAACACAATTCCAGCCGCCGCAAGTTCCAGAAGCTTGAGATCCAATCTAAACACCATCACGGAGGGGTTCATCTTCTTCATAGGTGCCTCTCCGATGATGCGTGAGTAGTACACCATAGACCTACGGGTCCGTCGGCAGTAGCTAGATGGATTCCTCTCTCTCTTATGATTCTCAATACAATGGTCTCTTGGAGATCTATTTTTGTAAACTTCTGCGGTGTGTTTGTTGGGATCCGATGAATTTTGAGTTCATGATCAATTTCTATCCATGAGTATTATTTGAGTCTTCTTTGATCTCTTATATGCATGATTACTTATAGCCTCGTATTTCTTCTTCGAATCTTTGGTTTAGTTAGGCCAACTAGATCGAGTTTTCTTGCCATGGGAAGAGGTGCTTTGTGATGGGTTCGATCTTGCGGTGTCCTTTCCCGGTGACAGAAGGGGCAGCAAGGTACGCATGTATCGTTGCCATTAAGGATAACAAGATGGGGTCTATTCCTACATGAATAGATCTTGTCTACATCATGTCATCGTTCTTATTGCATTACTCCGTTTTTCCATGAACTTAATACACTAGATGCATGCTGGATAGCGGTCAATGTGTGGAGTAATAGTGGTAGACGCAGGCAGGAGTCGGTCTACTTATCTTGGACGTGATGCCTATATAATGATCATCACCTTGGATATTGTCATGATTATTTGATCTTCTATCAATTTCCCAACAGTATTTTGTTCACCCACCATGCGCTATACTCATGAGAGAAGCCACTAGTGAATCCTACGGCCCCCGGGTCTACTTTTCCAACATATTGCTTTCCGATCTATCTTTTTGCCTCTTTATTTTCAGATCTACAAAACCAAAAACCCAAAAATATATTGCTGCACTTTTTACTTGTCCTTTTTATTTTGTGTTCTTGAGAGATCTATCTCTCCTATCTATCACTACCTAATCTATCTTTTTACCGTAGAGAGATTGACAACCTCTCTTTGGCGTCGGTTTGCAAGTATTTGTTATTTGTGTGCAGGTGCTGCTTATTGGGTGGTGGTGATCCTCCTACTGGTTCGATAACCTTGGTTTCATAACTGAGGGAAATACTTACCGTCGCCGTGCTGCATCATCCCTTCCTCTTTGGGGAAATACCGACGCAGTCTCAAGCCACGTCAAAGGAATTTCTGGCGCCGTTGTCGGGGAGGAAGCGGTCTCTTCTATGTGCCAATCTCTGGCGCCGAGGAGACACCATCATCATCTACCAGGTTCCTTATCACAAATCTCATCTCCTTGCAATTACATTATTTGCCATTTGCCTCTCGTTTTCCTCTCCCCCACTTCACCAAATTTGCCGTTTTATTCGCCCTCTTTTTCATTTTCCCTTTTTCTCGCCGGATTTCTTTTTGTTTGCTTGTTTGCTATCTTCGCTTGTGTTGCCATGTGCCTTCTATTTTCTTGCATCTTCGCTTGCTAAAAATCTATTGATATGGATCCTCATCCACTTGCTAATCTTTTCAAAATACCAAATTATGATGAACCAATTTCTAGTAAGTTGAGTGCACTTGATTATCTCTATGAAGTTTTGCTTGAAAATCATGAATCTAATTTTTTTGATGAAGTGTTGCAAGAAGAAATCTATAAGGTGATTCATGATAGCTCATTGATTGAAAATCATGATTGCAATGATCAATGATGTTACTATAAATTATAATTAATGTCAATTATGCTAATGATATGCAAATCCACAAGCTTGGGGATGCTATGTTTGATGAGGATGATATTTTTAGTCCCCCAAGTTTTGATGAGCAAATTTATTATGATGATTGCACGCCTCCTATTCATGATGATGGTGATGACACATATGCTATGATGAGTAATGATAGCCATGAAACTTATCATCATGGTTTTAATTTGCAATGTGGTTATGTCAATCAAGTGTCCCATGATAGTTATTTTGTTGAGTTTGCTCCAACTACTATGGATGAAAAGGAATTTGCTTATGTGGAGAGAAATAAAAATTCTATGCTTGTGCATCATGAAAAGAATGATTTATGTGATAGTTATATTGTTGAATTCCTTCATGATGCTACTGAAATTTATTATGAGGGAGGAATATATGCTTGTATTAATTGCAATAACATCAAGTTTCCTCTCTATGTGTTCAAAGTTTTGAAGTTATGCTTGTTTTGCCTTCCTATGCTAGTTGATTCTTGTTCCCATAAATTGTTTGCCCAAAAAATCACTATGCATAGGAAGTGGGTTAGACTTAAGTGTGCTTGTCATGAGATTCATGATGCTCTCTTGCATAGTTCAATTACTACTTTTTATGTGAGCATCATTGAAATCATTATGCCTAGCTAGGGGCATAAAACGATAGTGCTTGTTGGGAGGCAACCCAATGAATAAATTTATTTTATTCTTTTTATTTATGTTTTTGAGTGTTGACACAGTTATGACTCTGTTATGATTGTGTTTTTATATTTTATTTAGTGTTTGTGCCAAGTAAAGCCTTTAGGATGATTCATAAGATGAGTAGAAGCGATGCTGAATCTGAAACAGAAACTTTGCGTCCAGTATATGAATTTTCATTTTTTACTAGAACGTGATATTGAGCTGAAATTTTAACAAAGTTTTGCTATACAAATTCCTTACGTTTTCCTAATTTTTCAGAATTTTTAGAGTTACAGAAGTATGGTTAGAGTACTTATGACTACAGACTGTTCTGTTTAAGACAGATTCTGTTTTCGTTGCATTGTGTGCTTGTTTTGATGAATCTATGGGTTATATTGAAGGGTATGAGCCATGGTAAAATTAAAATACAGTAGGTATAATGAAATAATAAAATATGAA
Organism: Elymus sibiricus; assembly: GCA_039707655.1. Taxonomy (NCBI): domain Eukaryota; kingdom Viridiplantae; phylum Streptophyta; class Magnoliopsida; order Poales; family Poaceae; genus Elymus; species Elymus sibiricus. Next base: position 208,011,032 of record CM077665.1, on the reverse strand, counting down.
TAGGTTTGCAACAGCACCTAAAGTAGTGATTTGCTTTATTATACTAACGGATCTCACGAAGATTTTGTTGAGTTTTGTGTGATTGAAGTTTTCAAGTTTTGTGTGAGATCATGATGGATGAAGGAATAAGGAGTGAAAAGAGACTAATCTTGGGGATTCTACAGAACCCCCAAGATATATCCAAAGAGAAACAAGCAACTAAGCTTGGGGATCCCCTCGAGTGGCATCCCCTCTTTCTTCTAACAACCATCAGTATTTTACTTGGAGCTATATTTTTATTCGTCACATATCATGAGTTTTGCTTGGAGCGTCTTGTATCATTTTATTCTTTGCTTGTTAGTTTGTCACTTGTATCCTTGCTGGACCCACCTATTTGAGAGAGCCAAAATTATGCTATGATTTGTTAGAATTGCTTTATGTGCTTCACTTAAACTTTTTGAGCTATAGAATTGCTCTAGTGCTTCACTTATATCTTTTTGAGCACAGTGTGCTTGGAATTTTTTGTAGAAATACTCTCATGCTTCACTTAGATTAATTTGACAGTTAGTAAATTTTGAAGAAATCCTCTCATGCTTCACTTATACTATTTTGAGAGATGAAAACTCTATGCTCATGTGCTTTACTTAAATTCGTTTGAGCTTGTCCAAAGCAATGGGAATATATGAAACTAGTCCCAAAGTGATAGATATCCAAGGAGGACATAATAAAAACTTTCATGAAGATCATTGGACAAATTAAACTTGATTCCTTGTAATAGTTTTGAAACATGATGATAGTAATATGTGAGTCATGTTAGTGAGTAATTATGCTTTAGTAGGAATATTGGTATTAAGGTTTGTGATTCCCTATGCATGCACGAAAGTCAATAGTTGTGCAATGAAGTTACATCCTAATTATGGTGCATTATTCGGTGTTAGTTATGCTCAATGCTCGCTTATGTAAATTTTCGTTTCTTGGTTTGGTTGCTTCTCAATCTATTTGCTACCCTCCATTTGTAATAAGTAGAAATACTACTTGTGCATCCAAAATCCTTAAACCAAGTTTTGCCTTATGAGTCCACCATACCTACCTATATGCGGTATTTCCATGCCGTTCCAAGCAAATATGTATGTGCCATCTCTAAATTTTCAAAATAAATTTACTCTTTTGTGTGCTTGTACCGCTCATGAAACGGTGGGGAGTGTCCAATATTTTTCCATGCTAGATGTGTTCTTCTCAAGATGAGTGTTTATTCACTTGTTATTACACGAGAGTGCGGCGGTAATAGGGATGCCCATTCCCGAAATGAAAAAAGAAAAAATATTTACTTTGTGTTCTCAAATAATAAATTCCTTGGAAAGTGTTGGTATGAAAGGCAACCGTGGATACGGCCCGCCATGGAAAGTGAAAGTTTGGTGGAAAAGGAATAAACTTTATTTTCTGTCTGGGAACCGCCTATGATATATCTAGCATGGAAAGTATTGTGAGCTACTTTCTCGTTTTTGTTGAAAGGAAAGGCATGCCACCCAAAATATTTTTCTCTATCAATTTAAACTTTGAGCTCTGGCACCTCTACAAATCCCTACTTCCCTCTGCGAAGGGCCTATCTATTTACTTTATGCAATTTTTATTTTTACTTTGAATCTCCATCTTCTCTTATAAAGCACCAACTAGGGGGCACTATGATCGTACTTGAGCATTGGGCATAGCTAATATTTGAGTGTGTTTCATGAATGGATCAATGATTGAGCATGATGGGCTAGGGATAACTTTCTTTAGTGTTGATATTTTGAAAGACATGGTTGCTTGTTGGCATGCTTGAGTATTGAAGTCATTATGTTAAAACTAGACTATTGCTTTGAATCATCTACAAGTCCAAATGTCCATGCTATACAAAATAAAAGAATATGAGATGAACATGTTAGGTAGCATTCCACATCAAAAATTCTGTTTTTATCATTTACCTACTCGAGGACGAGTAGGAATTAAGCTTGGGGATGCTGATACATCTCCAACGTATCTATAATTTTTGCTTGTTCCATGCTATTATATTATCATTCTTGGATGTTTTACAATCATTTTATTACAACTTTATATCATTTTTTGGGACTAACCTATTGACATAGTGCCAAAGTGCCACTTCCTGTTTTTGCTTGTTTTTTTTACTTCGCAGAATATCAGTACCAAACAGAGTCCAATCGCGATGAAACTTTTTGGAGATTTTTTTGTACCAAAAGACACCCAGTGGGCCAAAGAAGTGCCAAAGAGGTGGGCTGTGGAGGCCACAACCTACCAGGGCACGCCAGGCCCCCCCCGGCTCGCCCTGATGGGTTGTGGCCTTCACGGCCCCCCCCACCACCTCTGACGCCTATAAATTCCTAAATATTCAAAAAACCCTAGGGGAGTCGACGAAACACAATTCCAGCCACTGCAAGTTCCAGAACCTCGTGATCCAATCTAAACACCATCACAGAGGGGTTCATCTTCTTCTTAGGTGCCTCTCCGATGATGCATGAGTAGTCCACCATAGACCTAAGGGTCCGTAGGAAGTAGCTAGATGGCTTCCTCTCTCTCTTATGATTGCGGTGTGTTTGTTGGGATCCGATAAAATGGTCTCTTGGAGATCTATTTGATGTAAACTTTTGTGGTGTGTTTGTTGGGATCCGATGAATTTTGAGTTCATGATCAGTTTCTATCCATGAATATTATTTGAGTCTTCTTTGATCTCTTATATGCATGATTACTTATAGACTCATGCATGTTGGATTTAATACACTAAATGCATGTTGGATAGCGGTCGATGTGTGGAGTAATAGTGGTAGATGCAGGCAGGAGTCGGTCTACTTATCTTGGACGTGATGCCTATATAATGATCATCGCCTTGGATATCGTCAGGATTATTTGATCTTCTATCAATTGCCCAACAGTAATTTGTTCACCCACCGTGCGCTATACTCATGAGAGAAGCCACTAGTGAATCCTACGGCCCCCGGGTCTACTTTTCCAACATATTGCTTTCCAATCTATCTTTTTGCCTCTTTGTCTTCAGATCTACAAAACCAAAAACCCAAAAATATATTGCTGCACTTTTTATTTGCCCTTTTTATTTTGTGTTCTTGAGAGATCTATCTCTCCTATCTATCACTACCTAATCTATCTTTTTACCATAGAGAGATTGACAACCTCTCTTTCGCGTCGGGTTGCAAGTATTTGTTATTTATGTGCAGGTGCTGCTTATTGGGTGGTGGTGATCCTCCTACTGGTTTGATAACCTTGGTTTCATAACTGAGGGAAATACTTACCATCGCTGTGCTACATCATCCCTTCCTCTTTGGGGAAATACCGATGCAGTCTCAAGCCACTTCATGACTCCCTGCTCACCGCTCAAAGGGCCTCGGCCGGGGGGATACACTGTATGTCGACAGGTCCAAGGACGGGGCGGCCCATCATTTGAAGAAAAATCATCACTTCCCGACAAGCGAAAAATTACAGGCGAAACAAAACTATAAAGAAAGAGGCTCGCACAAGGGTTCAAGGGCGAGCATTACATGCACGTCAAAAGGAGTACTAAAGTACATATTACAAACACAAGACCCGGGGATCTAAGCCGACAACCTACGGATCTGCGTCCTCATCAGAAGGGCTCCGAGGAGGTGCAGGGTCTTCCGGGGCCTCCTCTTCCTCTTCACTTCGCACGTACATGCCAACAAGCTCCTCCACGAAGTCTGCCACGACAGCCCGAGAAGCCTGCATCCGCAGTGAGTCCTCCAGCGGCCTCATCACGTTGGCAATTGGGAACTCGGCATTGGTAAGATGGAGATATTGAGAACGTGATTGTCGATACTCATCCCCATCTCGCAACACTCCTCCTCAACGGTCTTCTCAAAGTTCCTCGCCGTTTTGACCAGCTTGTCAGTGAACCTCTCGAAGAACACGACATAACTCCTCACATAATGGTCCTGGAAGTTGGCGAGGGCCACGAGGGTCATGCCCAACGACCCGGCACCTCCAAGGATGCGATTGTATTCCTTCTTGAAGATCCTCCACTGTGTCCTTCACTGCCCTCCAAGCCTGAGTATCTCCTTCTCGCACTGAGTGTTGGACTCCACCAACTGGGTGTTCATCTCTTCAAGACGCGTCAGCTCCTCCTGCAGCTTCCTGCGTCTCTCCTCGGTCGCGGATCGCGCCCTACTGCTCTTCGTAACAAGGGACCGAGCCTCTTCAATGGAGCCCCTGACTACCTTGAGCTCCTCCTCTAGTGATGCACATTGGGCTTCAAGGGACTTTCTCTCCTCCGAAGAGCGCGACGCCTAGAGGTCCAGCTATCGCTCATACTCAGCGTGGGCCTCGTCTCGCTTCTTATGAAGGGACTCCTCCAGGACCTTCATGTTCTCCACCTCCCGCGCCTGGCGCTCGCATGCCAGCTCAGCGACCACCTTATCACGAGTTTCACTGATGGCGTGGTCTAGGATTGCCTTGGCCTCCGTTAAGGCTTGGGACACCTGCTCCCGGGTCTCCTCGCTCTCCCACTCGACGCGGATGGATTGGGCAAAGAAAACATCCCACGCTTTGGCAAGGGCATGCCAGCTCTGGGCCAGGGCCTCCTTCTCGCCCGCCAGTCGGCTTCAATATGATCAACCGCCCGACGCATCGAACGAAGAAACCTGCTGGTGGACACGCCGGCACTAATAGCACCTGCCGGGTGAAGCACCGGTCCCAGGGCCCAGTTGGAGCCACATACAGGAGGCGGTTCCCAAGTAATTTCCTCCACCTCAGCAGTGGCCGCATCTCTCCCATCATAGGTGACACTGCCCAACGGGTCATCATGCTCTTCCTGGCTGGAGGCAACTGGCGCAAGACCTCCTGCCGGGGCCGAATGGGTGAGGATGCCGCTACTGGAGGCGTCGCTAGACAAAGCCTGTCCACCGTAAACCCAATAACGCGGAATGATACGTCCCAAACGTATCTACTTTTCCAAACACTTTTTCACTTGTTTTGGAGTCTAATTTGCATGATTTGAATGAGACTAACTCGGACTGACACTGTTTTCAACAGAACTACCACGATGTTGCTTTTGTGCAGAAATAAAAGTTCTCGGATTGAGCCGAAAATTGATGGAGAAATATTTTGGAATGTATAAAAATTATTGGCAAAATAACCAGCAGTGGGGGACCCACCAGGTGGCCACGAGCCAGGGGGCGCGCCTATGAAAGCACATATGCTCCCTTGGAGGTTTTGATAATTCATGACAACATACATTGTCTCGTGGACTAATAGTTTTATCTAGTTTATTTCAGATGAAGTCCATAGAGAACATTGGCCATGGAATGTGTGGAGAATCCCCAAGGAAAGAAGGAGAACTAATGGAATAGGATTGTCAATGTCAACAGCTTGAAGACTCTACATTTTACATTTTGTGAGAAATCACTTTGGAGACCATAGGAAAGCCAATACTATTAAAAGGGGATGAGGTTTCTATGATGATCTGGTTGCTCAAGTGCTTAGAGATTAGCCACCGAAATACAGATGAAATTCCCGGTCTCGGGATGTTACAACTCTCCTCCACTAACAAGAGATCTCGACCCGAGATCTTAGAATGAGAAGAGGAAGAAGAGGAGGAAGAGGTAAAACTTAGTTGCTTCTTTGACAAACTAGTGAAACCAACGAAACTTGGAGGTTGCAAGAGATGAAGAATGGCAAAAGTAACAAGCAAGAATTCAAAAGAAATTTGGGCAGCACTTTGGTAGAAAAGAGAGGCAAAGCTTGATAAGATGGAAAGAACTTAAAAAGGGAGCCACAACACTCCGGTTAAATGGATAAGTAAGGAAAGAACATGATCTTGATAAAACGAGATGATGAATTGAAGAGAGCGACCTCCGAAACAAAAGGATGATCAAAAGAAATGAAGGGTGAAAATAATAAGATTATGACCTTACAAGATTTGGATGAAGCTTCCCGACGAGATACTTGAGAAAAAATTTGGAACTCCGGAAAAGAAAAGATGAGAACACTTGAAATCGAGAATTTGATATCATGAACAACCTCCGGAAGAAGGAATTAAATCACCTTGATGAAACAATAATAAGAATTATGTCATGCTTATCCTTCATCAAGTTAAATTGATGACAAGCAACGGATTTGACACACCACTTATTCTTCTTGAAAAGATTGGAGAGGGATCGCATGAACTTGAAAGAATTCTTGAACGAACCACAGGTATGAATTTGAAACGAATGAGGATATTACAAATGAATGGAATACATGAGGACAAAAAGATCTTGATCCATCTAGTAGAAGACTTAAACAAGGCACCGGAATAGTTGAGATATGAACGAAGAGATAACAATTGAGAAGAATTGAGAACGAAAGCTGAAAGCTGAGAACGATGAAATCTTCTGAAATGATGGCCTTCAGAGGATCGAGAAATGAAAACAACTCTGAAATGCTCCAGATAGATATGGAAGGAATTTCTCATGATCGAAAACAATTTCAGATGATAGCAACAAGCTGAGATGTCAAATCTTGAAAAGAATGAGCAAAGATTTAAAAGAAAATCTTCTTCGGTCTTCCAAGCTGAGAATGATGACGGGAAACAACATCATGAATTACTGAGACACTTCGGAACAATGAATAATGAAAGGTTGAGTCAACAATGAAATAATTCAAAAATGATCTTGGAGAAGGAATATGACTGATGGAATTCATTCTTACATCACATTAAAAAGAACTTGACATCTCCGGAAAAGATTAGAAGAGATAGGTAAGGTACTAGGAAAAACATGTGGGTTATGAGCCCACTCAAAGGAAAACACCGTTGAAACGATTCTTAGAAGGAGAGATTGCACCGGTACAATTAAGAACTTGATGAGGTGAGTCCCTCAAAATAATTTGGAAGGATTTTTGAACGAAAACACGAATCTTCTGAGATATCTTCGGCACTCCAGATAGAATAGCGAGGTGAACAAATAAGAGAGGCTTGATTAAGACTTTCCAACACAGGAAAACACTAGACAGATGACGAAGGATATGACGAACACCGAGAGGTTGAATTGAATCCCCCGGGGAAGAAAACAATAACAAAGAATGATGAGATTTGAAACTCCTGAGAATCTTCATATGGAACACCCCGGATTCAATACAGAAGAAAAGATAGCGAAAGCTTCAATGAAAAGAAAGACCCTTGGATTTCATCGTTGAAGAAAAAGGGCGGGAGGGTGGGAAAAACAAAGACAACTTGAGACCGATGAGATGAACTTCGAAAAGAAATATGAGGATAGATCTTGCAAATATTGGAGAGGATTGAATTATCTTGAAGAGACACATTCCAGATGGAAAAGAATTGATATGACTACTTGATTGAGCAAAAAGATTAGCACTCCCATAGAAATATGAGAACACCGCTTAGGAAAGATATGAAATCAACACTTGACATCGAAGCAACTCGAATTACCATACTCCAACAAAACAAAGGATGAGGCTTTTGAATTTAGCCAGAAACAAATACATAACCCACCCTGCTTTTGTTGGAAGGATAATCCTAAGTAACAACTTGAATTCCCACCTGAGAACTTCCAAACTTTCTTGGTTATGCGATTCGGGTTGCGGACCTAGGAACATACCTAAGGTAATAATCTACAACTGCACCCGCAACCTTCCACAACATAATCCGAGAAACTCCGCAAACTCGTCTACCTCAGACCTTCGTAATAACAACAATACTAAACATGGCAATACATCTGGACGCTCTACCTAGTACTGGGTGACGCCAAACTCCTCTCGCCAAAAATAGTATTGAAGCAATTTCGAACATCCTTGTCCTCAGATACTAAGGAAACTGAACGATAACGATGTGTCTAGAACGCCCTGGAGCTCTACTCCCCGGAAAAAGGAGGCACCAAGTATAGAACTCTATAACATCGACATCATAGAGGTTCCAAAATACCCGCGTGATCCTAAAAAAAATGAGTGAGAAGAGGGGTAGAATTAAAATTCGTACGTCGCGATTCCTCACCAGAGCAGAGAAGAGGAGTAAAAAAATCCTACTCTCCTATATATAACTAGACTCAAAACAGTTTTTTTCTAGACTCGACTCGGCCAAGTTCGATCAATCAAGGGGGCTCCTAGGTCGGTACTGCTCTGATACCAACTTGTAACGCCCAAGATGCGGTCCTATCCTTATTTTGGCTCGAGGGCCTTGATAGGGATAGAATCGCATCTCGTCGTTTCGCAAGAATGGATATTATTACAAGTACATGTAAAGAGGAGATGAGTATATGGAATTGGCTTACACTCACCACAAGCTAAATCATGATCATCTCAAATACAACAATACATTCAATCACCATACAAAAGAGTAGGGTCCGACTACGGATGAAATCAAACGATAAAAGAGACATCCATCCATGTTAATCCCAGGCTGCCAGCCTGGAACCCATCCTATGATCGATGAAGAAGAAGTAGAAGCAAGCATCACTCTCACGTCAAAGCATCGCATTACCTGTACCTGCACCTGTTGTGGTAGTAATTTGTGAGCCATAGGGACTCAATAATGTCATTCCCAAGGGTATCAAGACTAGCAAAGCTTAATGGGTGAGATATGGTTCAGTGGTGAGGCTGCAGCAAGCACTAAGCATTTATTTGAGTGGCTAACTTACGAGTACAAGAATAAGAAGAGTGATCTACGCATAAACGAACGTGAACTAGAAATGATCAATAAGTGATCCTGACCACCTACTTACGAGTCAAACATAACCCCACCGTGTTCCTTCTTTGTTCAAACCTCACAAGAAGAGATAGTCACAGTTACGCACACGGTTTGTCGGTGTACTAAGAAACGGGGACCTTAGTACCCTGACTTGTGCACCTGTCACACCCTGTGTTTGTTCCACTTTGCCCTGCTATGGTTTTATAAAATTGGGACCCATTCAAAACTCTTTGGATGTTGTGCTTGATGGATTGTTTGCTACTTGCTTGTTTGGATGACTGTGATTTGTTCCACCAAATTCTTCTCCTCTCTAAAACTCTTCTACTTGATCCAAACCCTCAGCCCAATGATCATACCATGGGTATAGGACCTAAAACTATTTTTATCAAATATTAGTTTGGCCAAAAAAGCAATTATTCAAATTAGGTTGTCAAAAACCCCTGAATTGAGGTTTGTACTACAAGTCCTCAAATTAGGGTGAATGCTTTGCGCGAAAGACTTTATTCGGAACCTATAATATATATGACTTCCCAAAATCACCAAATATTACTTTTAAAGATTATTTTCCTATTTTATTTAAAGGCTTTTTCTTAAATCTAGAAATAGCCTTTTATAGGGGAAAATTATTCTTATGGTTACAAAATATTTGAGAAAATTTAGGGAAACTCAGTGGACAAATATTTTCCATATATAAGAGTTTCAACACATGGTCATGTTCAAAATATTGGACAAAACCCTTTCTGTCTATTTCAGCTTTTGAGATATTTCTATAAGAAATATTCTCAAATAATTCCAGCAAAATTCTAGCATATCACACATGGTATATGTGATGACCATACAAAGTTTCATCTCAATCCTAATTTTTTTGGGTCACAAAAGTGCCCCAAAACCCTTCCTGTCCAGAACCAAATTTGATCAACTCTACATTGCCAACTACCTCCAATTGATCTCAAACTTTGTGGTCATGCTCTAATCCCCAAATAATGCCACCACACCAAGTGGTGCATTTAGGAGAATAGATTAGCATGATTGGATCTAAGAAAATCAGTTTCTCCCCATTTCTAGGGTTTGCAAAGTTTGCATTGCCAACTTTCTTCAATGCTGCTCAAACCTTGTGATCACCCATGTTTTGACCCACCATTTCATCCTGTTAAGTTGCACCTCTGGTAGAGGAGCTTAGCAAGCCCAACCAGAGATCAAACACCTTCTAGTGGATTGCTAAAATCAATAATTGAGCCTCTTCCTCTGTTCTCCTCGAGCCCTAATTTTTACCACAGCACCATACCGCCCTTCCTCACCTCTGGTAAAAACCCTGGTGCCCAGATGCATGATTGCATGGGTAAAAACCCACTTTTCCCTCTCCTGACAACCCCTTTTCTCTCTTCTCTCTCTGCTCTCCCTCACTCATGGCCACCCCTGAGCATCCAATGTGCCTTTCCAATTGTTTACTTCCCCCTGCAGCTGGTGGAGGCAAGTGGACACGCCAGAGCGCGTCACAAGCCCTGGCATGCTGGCCAAAGTCGCGGTCTAGAGAGCGCAGTCGCGGTCCAGATGGTTGACCTCGCACGCCCGGCCACCTCGGGCCTCCCCCTCGGCGTCCGTGACACGCCACCGTGTCGGGTACCTCCTCTCCCCTCCTCTCTCTCCCTGCAACGGCTCTCCACACGTGAGCTCCGGCCGCCCCTCTCGGCCAACCGCGGGCCTCACACACGCGAGCCCTCCCACTCTCTCTCTTCTCTTCCCGTGGGCTAGAACGACCCAGGAACCGCCCCCCCAAACGCACCCGCACCTCCTCCAGTGGCCTCTGGCCTCGGCCACAACCTCGCTGGCGCACCAACTTTCGGTGGACCATGCCCCGGCTATATAAAGCCACCCGGGCCTCCTTCCCCCTCCCTTCGACCCCCTGCTGCTCCTAATCAAACCCCTAGTCCACCCACTCCTCGCAAAAAGCTCCTGAGTTCGAGATCGAGCTCGGAGTCCACCGCATCGGGACTCCGGCAACCTCCGGGTACAGAGCCTCTCCGGCCCTCCTTTCTCTCCCTTTGGAACCGGCTCTCGCCGATGATCATTTCTCCCATCTTCCCCGCGCGATTTGCAGCTCCAGGAATCGACGAAAACCTCCTCCCGAAGCTCTCCGCCGAGGCCTCCTCGTCACCGGCGATCAGGGCTTCTCCGGCGTCTCCCTCCACCTCCACAGGAACAGTGACTCCATCCCTGTCTTCTGCTCCCCTCGCCGTGGCCGGGAACCTCACCGGTGAGCTCGCCGGCCTCCCTTTCGCCAGGTTGAAGATGACAGGCAGGGCCCGCCTGTCATCTGCACCTCTTGCTCACTCCCTCCCTCTCTCACTTGCGGTTGGGCCCCGCCTGTCGGATTTAAACCCTGGCGAGCGCACGCGCCTGGATCGCTCGGGTCGTCTGCGCTGGTTGGGCCGGCTCGGCTGGCTGGTTTGGCCCGAGTGGCACAGTGGCCCTTTTCTTTTTCTTTTTCTGTTGATTTTCCAAAAATTCCACAGGATTAAATAAATCTCCAAATCCAATAATTCCAGTTTCTAAAAACTTGTAATATTGTATAGTATTTAATGATGCCACTTGTGCAGTTTTTGAAAATAGTTTCATGTACTGGTTTTAATTAAAACCTAGTTTTGAATATTTAAAACCACTGCTAAAATAGTTTTCACATCCTTTTTCTTTCCAAAACCAGAAACTAATATTTTTAGTTTTTAACCCACTATTTTACAGCATGGTTTGACATTTTAGAATTAATTTATCTTCTCTGTTTTTGGCGTGCCCTTATTTTTGCCCTTTTATATTGCGACGATAGATTATGTTGTTGACGAGGGAGTTGGACCAGAAGACTTTGAAGACCCAAAGACTTTGTTGATCCAGGCAAGCATCCCCTTGACCATGCCTGAGAAACTTTTTCATGCATGTCATATAGCACCTTATTTTTTGATGAATTGATAATGATGATGTGGTGGCCACTTTGGTGGATGCCTCGTTACTTTCTCGTTGATACTTGCATCGTGCATCGCCCTACCTCCTTATGAGGGTTATGCGGGTGGGTAGTAGATAGGTTGCTGAGTAGTGCTACGTAAATGGGACGGGAATATGCATGGTGATGGAAACAAAACTACTTCCAAAGACTTTTCGAAAACCCCGTCGGGTGCCACTAATGTCGGAGGGAGATGTTGAGCTAGGTGACCTCTTGATAAAGAAGCGGTGCACCGAGGCAAGTGTGTGAGCTGTTTTCGAAAACGGATTGGTGTAAGTTGCGACCGTTATTCCAACCTTACATGTACAACCACGATACCCTTATGGGATGGGGCTTTGTTAATTACCTTGCTCGGTACTAGCAGAGAGCCCGCATTACTAGTGGCGGGAGTGACGTGGTCACTCTTGATATGGGGTCATGGCGGAAAGGATGATCATGGGCTGTTTTTACAGACACCGGGCACACCGTTTTGTCCCCTCATGGATGATACGATCTTGAGCGAGGTTCGTGAGATGTACATCATGAGGGCTGGGTACCAACGAGTGGACTCCTTGTTTAGTGTTGTCAAGGGAAAGGCATTGTTCGGGTGCTTACCTCGGGTATATGATATACCGCGAGTCGTGGCTTGACACGGAAGTTCCCCAAGTCTTGTGGGTAAAGTGTGCAACCTCTGCAGAGTGTAAAAACTATTCGAATAGCCGTGTCCACGGTTAAGGACAGTTGGATGACCGCACTTGGGATACGTCCATATTTAATAAAACTGTGTGTGTGGAGAAAGTAATACTTGAGTTAAGTCGGATGACTCGACATGATGGTTGAACATGAGATGTTAAAAACATATTTATATTGATATCTGTAACATGTTGTTGCGGATACTTGTGACCTTATGATGCATGCTTACAAGATGCTTGATCATGTCATTGCATTCAAAAATTAGCTTTCCGCAACTTACCTACTTAGTGCTATATCATGCATTGTTATACCTTGTTCCAAAACATGGGTTGCTTACATTCAAAGTACTCATTGGCTTGCCACTGGTTATTTAATTGGCCGGGCATGGAAGAGCAGGAATATGGCGAAGAATTCATTGGTAACAAACATGCAAGCTAGGACGCTTCCCAGTTAGAATGCCTATAGGGTTAAGGCAGATGGCATGGGTTCGCACTTTCGTTCAAGATTACCGCTGCTAGTTATGTTTGGTGTTTGGCCTTCATGGCCCTATCCATGTAAGACATGACCTCGATGGTCTTTATTTGTGTAAGACGGTATGTATGGATGTAAGACTCTTGTTATTCAGCTTCTGTGTGTTTAGTGAGCATTGATCTCTGGGATCACTGTACACGTGCATTCGGTGATCACGACTTATGAGTCGGGGTCCCCACAGAGCTGGTATCACAGCCATGCTGACTATAGGAAGCCTTAGGTAGCATGGGCGTTAGTTAGGATAAAAACCTTTTTCAAAAACGACACCTAGTGTCTATATTTATGAGTTTTTGCACTTCTTACCTTTTCTAGTCTACTTTCAAAAACTCTACTCACTCCCCTCCCCTTAAACCTTTGTAGATGACCGTCGTACCCGAGGACCTCCTAGCATACGGCTTTGCCCTACTCCTTGAGGATAGCTTGGGGAAGTGCCAGATTCGCTGACCTCCTGTTTTCCTCTACCACAAGCACTTGGTCGATGCCGTCACGAAGGAGTACCACGCTGATGTGGTCATGAAGGAAAACGACTCCCCAACGAGTTGGTTCTTTGAAGGTTCACAGATGGAGACCTTGGCGTTTGCGGTCGAGACCACCGCATGCAAGGCACTTATCAACCTTCGAGACATCATCCCAGAGATGGCTGACGAGCTAGCTACTCGCCACCTACCTTTAAGGAAGGATCACTTTGGCGAGAGTTGGACATTGGTTCCATCCAAGGAGGATGGGACACCACTCAGATTCCAGACCTACTTTAGCCTCTCCACCGACAGTCTGGCTCATAACCTGATTAAGGAGTCCGTGGAGCTCCGCAAGGAACTTCACCGCACCCGGGAGCTACTTCGTCAATCCAAGGTGAAGCCAGACAGGATTAAGAAGGATGGAGCCCCCGAGGGACGACCAGCTATTGCTTACAGAGGAGGAGTACCCCCAGCTAGAGATGCACCCACACGTCGTCGTCGCATGAGTGCGAAGGAGTACCGTGAGCTCTTCACGACACCACCGGCGAAGCGCCGTCAGGATGGACCTCCTCGTTCTCCGACCCCCTCGACCGGAGACGACGCCCATATGGATGCTGATTAGGAGGAAGATCCTGAGGAGCATGAGTACGAGACCGAGCACTCCACCACTTGAGTCTGAGAACCCCTAGGGTAGGATAAGTCATGTATCCCTCATGCGAAGTCGAGTCCGTGTAATGGTTCATATGAAACCATGTGTGCTTGTTATTTGCTTTGTTATTTGTGTCCTGATGCAAGTCGCACTTATGCCTTAGGCAACATGTAAGCGACTCCATTGTCTGTCTTATCTTAATATTATGTGTTTGGTCTTTCGACCTCTGCTTGATCACACTTGCACTATACCAACCCCTTAGGCGCGCTTTCTCTATTATTGCTTCCCCGTCTCTTCTGCCCCAGTTGTTTGACTTGGCCGCTCCAAACAGGATGGTGACTGCAACCCGCAACAACTCCTTGACCAACCCCGAAGCCAGCAACTCCATCCAGCAACAGGGAGCTGGTGGGATTGCTTAGGCTGGAGAGCACCAGGAGCAGCCACATGGCGACATTCCCCCGCCACCACCTCCACCGGAGAACATGACAATAGCTTAGTTTCTCCAAGTTCTCTGGGAGGAACGCCAAGCCAACACTACCGCTGTCCAGCAGATGGCTCAAGTCCTTGTGAACAACCAGCAGCAAGGCAGGAACGGCAATGGCTGCTCCACTCTGTCTGAGTTCATGAGGAATTCGCCCCCAACCTTCACTAAGACTGCTGAACCTCTGGATGCCGACGACTGGATCCGCACCATCGAGGACCTCCTTGCACTGGTCAACTGCAACGAGGATCGTGAGAAGGTGCTTTATGCCTCTGACTGCCTCGGAGGTACTGCCAGAGCTTGGTGGGATGGATTCAAGGTCATGCAAGGCGGCCGTGTGATCACTTGGGCTGATTTCAAGGAAGGATTCCGCAGGGCCCACATTCCTTCTGGGATCATCACTATCAAGAATAGAGAATTCCGAGCGCTAAAGCAAGGAAGTGGCTCTGTCAAGGAGTATATGCAGAAGTTCAACCTGTTGTCGAGGTATGCGCCTGAAGATGTCAGCACTCAGGCCGCTAAGATAGAACGCTTCATGGAAGGACTCCAGCAAGTCCTACAGTATTAGCTCATTGTCTGCGACTGCCGGACCTTCTTCGACCTGGTGAACACGGCTCTCATGCTCGAAGACAAACGTCATGCCATGGAAGACACTCGCAAGCGCAAGATGATAAGAAAGGCTAGTTCCAGCAACCAGAAGCCTCGTTCATGGCAGCCAACCCAAGCCAAGCCAAAATAACAGCAGCTCACGCGAAGTCACTTGCTTTGGATGTGGTTAGCCAGGACACATCTCTAGGCAGTGCCCCAATAAGAAGCCAGATGCACCGCGCCCCAATGCGCCAAACACGGTCAAGGCCGTGGAGCACCACCAAGGAACCAAGCTCCCCGCAACCAGCCCAACAATGGCAAGGGCCGTGTGAATCACGTCACCGCTGAGGATGCCCAGGAAGACCCGGATGTCATACTGGGTACGTTCCTCGTCAACTCAACCCTAGCAACCGTTCTGTTTGATTGTGGGGCTTCACATTCTTTTGTTACCCAAAAGTTTCCATTGGAGAGTGGTATGAAGCCTACACCCCTGGGTAGTCACATGTTGATACAAACCCCGGGTTTAGTTATGAGGTCCAAGATAGGATGTAAAGGAGTCGGGATCAGCATTAACGGGGTAGACTTCTTAGCAGACCTCATAGTTTTGGACTCGCTAGGCTTGGACGTCATCCTTGGCATGAACTGGTTACCAAGCACATGGGCTTGTAAGACTGTGCCAAGAGAATTGTTACCATGACCAATAGCCAAGGAGTTGAAGTCAAGTATGTTCCCAACCCCTCCTCCGCTCAAGCTCCACAAGCAAATTGCCTGTCAGGAGTTGAGTTGGCCAAGTACCAGTGGTATCACTACTACAAAATGGTCCAAAGACGACACATCAATCAGAGACCCTTCGACGAAACTGTGTGCGATCCACCAATTGCTAACGGTATTGTTCAAGCTCCGTCGCAAAATGCACGAACTGTGTGCGATGGTGGATCCATCAAATATGATTCATAAAATAGTTGCGTGTGTGATCCACGGTAGACAGTTTATTCTTATGAACTGTTTGGGATTAGCTAAGATAAGAAAAACAATTAACAAAACTACGTACGTGTGTGAAGTACGTCACACAGTTCACTCGGATAAACTGTTTGTGCTGATCCAGCAGAACACAAACGGGTTAGCATAAGAAGGTGTGTGTGATACGCAGTAATCGGTTCATTCATTAGAATTGTGTGGGAAGACCAATAATAACCAAAACGATTCATCCAGACAAGTTTTGTGTGTTGTGGGCAGACGGTTGTTGCCAAACAATTGTCAGCAATTGATGAGAACATTAACGACGGTACATACGGAAATGCCGTTTGCCCTTATTAATATCGCAGACGTTTTATTATTGTTACCAGTCTGACTGCGCATCACCTCTTCTTCCTCTCTCACGTCTTGTCACCGCGTTTTCGCCCGAGGATTCCAGGGCACGCTTTGGCACCGCACCGGCGTTTCTTTTGGCCATGTTCCCGCACGGAACCGCGCATGTTCCCACACAAGCTTCCCCATCGGTTTCCCGCTAGAAGCGAATGAGCAAAAGAGCTTGCGCACGTCACACGCGGATGCACACCTAGTGCAGCCTAGCCCATCTACGAAGCTTGCCAACTCGACCAAGCACCGTCTCTGCCATCAACCTCCTCGCCGACGAAAACGATCTGGTGGAGGCGCAACCGCCTGTCGAGGCCGATGGCGTGTCCGACGATGCGCCGGACAATGTTATGCTGTGCATCATCGCAAGGGTTGAGCAGACCCTTGGCGCAGGGCGCGGCAGCGCCGCCAAGCAACATAGCCGCCTCACCGCCGAGAGGCTGTAGCGCGCCGCACAATAAGATCATCGGTGGTGCTCCGTAGAGCAAAACATGCACGTCCACGCCGAGTGGGCAAGGCGCGCCGCACAACAAGACCGATGGAGGGCCGCAGAGCAAGAGGTGTGGCGCGCGGCAGAGCAAGAGCGGTTCCATTCCCGCTTGCCTCCTATCCCACTCGACATGACGTTACAGCTGTGTCCAAGGCACGTGAGTAGCCCTATTTCTCGCCAGGAATGGGCAGCGGCCGTCTGCGCCATACTTGAAGCAGAGCCCGACCGCACCTTCTACCGGACGGCGGCCGCGTCGTTCGAATGGGTCGCGCCGTTCACCTTGTCCGCGGCCCTCTCGATGCTAACGGGCTCCTTCTTGGCCCAGGTGTCCCGCGGGGAGCAGTAGAAGAAAATGGTCGTCGCATCCTCGAGATGGTAATCTCCGACGAAATAGCCAGCTTGGAGCTCGAGATCGCGCTACAGCTGTACCGCGAGCGTGTAAACCCCATGGATGAACGCCTGACCAAGTTCAGACACAGCCAAGAGCTTCCGTAGGTTAGGGTGTAGTCATGGACGCGTTTTATTTTGTTGAATCATTTAGATGTCGATCCCAATGTCTTGACAACAATCATAATATTGATATGTTTCGATGTATGAATGATTTATGTTCTATTGTTATGTTTCAATATGTGTAAAAGGCTAACAGTTAGAGCCAGAAAATCAGTATGAAAACAGATAGAAATGTGAAACTAATAATATATATTAATTGTTGAATAGCTCATTGAAGACATGATACATATACAACATATATCATCACATATACGTGATAATAGTACTTAACTAATACGTACAATGAATAAAAACTAAACTAATAATAACCCCTCCTGGAGCGGGGAGCAGTGAAATGGCAGCCTCTCGCCAGAAGCTCCCTGGTGTGCGATGGCTTCCCAACGCAGAGGGAGTTCACCGCCTCCTCCACCTCGTAGCGCTCGACGTGCCGATCAGCCTCTTGCTGGTGGAGGCACGCGACCATGCAGGACAGTTCAGTGGGCACCCACTGGAGCTCTTTGGCGGTGGCACGCTCGAGCTTATCGGCCCTCACCCACGCAGTGGTGAGGCGCCTAGTGCCTCTGGCTTTCCTTGCGTGGTACCGGCCGTCTTCGTACACCTCCACCGCTCGTCGACTCGCCCGCCGCCAAAGCTCCAGCTCCTCCTTTTCCCTTGCAGCACTAAGGGCATTCCAGGCCGCGAGGTTCCTGGCGCGCTCCTCAGCCCGCTCCTTCTTGAACGCCACCTGCCTGGCTCTCTCAGCCGGCGGCAGCGCCTTCCACAAAGCCAGATCGTACTGGCCCCAAAACCAATCTTCAGTTGGGGGGGGGGTCTGGCGCGACCTCGTCTGGGGGCGCGAAGGGGTCCTCCTTGTCGCTGCATTTCACCATGTCCTCGCGGGGTGGCGCCTCCTCCTTTGCTTGTGCACAGACCGGCCATGCCATGGCAGATTTTTGTGCGAGGGGTGGGATAGAGAGACGAGAGAATGTAGGCGGGATGACATCTTGAGGGGCAGCATTTATAGGCGGCTGGAATCTTGATCGAGGCCAGCAGTGATTGATCACGATTTCCTAGTCAACAGCCGTGTATGAATTAACATCACCGACGTTTCCCAATGCATGACCGTGTGCGATTAATAGCCCGCGAAAATTGGCTTCCGAAACTCGAAACGCGAAACACGGCGCCAATCATGTGCGACCCATTTGTTTTGCCAAATATTTACGTTTTCTATCCAAATGTAATGCATGCGTGCCATTTGTGTTAAGGAAGCAAGTCCGATAGCAGT
The DNA here is from genome assembly GCA_039707655.1 of Elymus sibiricus. Lineage (NCBI taxonomy): Eukaryota > Viridiplantae > Streptophyta > Magnoliopsida > Poales > Poaceae > Elymus > Elymus sibiricus. The sequence continues at coordinate 207,992,358 of CM077665.1, read as the reverse complement.
AACCACGACATATTGGCCCCATGGGGGGAAATCATGCATATTTTCATGTACTTCAGAATTCAAAGCATTTTTTTCATTTTTTTGAATTTACAACCTGGATTCTCAATGCTTTTGTGTCCAAACCATCACTCAAGAAGTTTGGAACTCCTTCAAATTTATTGCAAGCGCCATATATAGGGAAGCAAGTAGTACATAGATAGGATTTTCCAGCGGTTTTTGCTTCATCTAGCTTGTTCATGTGTTTTAGTTTTGAACTATGGCCATTAAATTTCTATAAACTAACTAAATGTATAAGAATGCCAATAGAATGCCCTTTTAAAAAAAAAATAGGATGCCGGTCATATTCGTGCATTGTATCGATGAAAAAAAAACTAGGTCGAATGACAAAGCGATTGGCGGTTCGTCATCACACATGGCCCCACGTTCCCTCTCGGAACCACGCGCCTTCGTGTGATGCTCTGGTTTGTGAGAGGCTTGTGTCTGAAGCTGGGGATTTCTTAGGCGAGTAGAGTCACATCTCTGTCCCCATCACCGCCCTCCCTTCCCCGTCTCCGTCTACGTACCCGTGCGCGGGGATAAAAAGTTTCCCATCGACGTCCCCACCTAGTTCTTTATCACCGTGGGGAAACTCACACATGCATTTAAGAACAACCTTCGCGTATTTTAGTACAAAAATAGTATTTCAATGCAATAAACAATATGTTGTGCCTAGGTTTTGGATTTCTTAGGGAATTTTGGGCCAAAGGGGTGGGATGTGTGTAAATTTGGGTGACCGAGGCCACAAATTACGTGGGGGCTACTAATTTCAAAGCCCACATGTAAGTACTTCTATTCATGGGTAAGGCTGTTAATGCTATCCCATCCTCATCCCGTCCTGCACGCTTGGTAAGGTATTTAACCCACCAACTTCCAGATGGGCATTCCAGCTGGCACCCATGCCCTAATAGATCAATTACCCATGGGGACGCGGGTAACAGTTAACCATGCATTGCCAGCTTGACATGTGTCAAATCTTATCTCGAACAAGCTGTCACTTTGATCACGACATCTTGGCCCCATGTCGGGAAATCATGCATATTTTCATGTACTTCCGCGCAGTTTTCATTTTTTGACTTTAAAAAACTAAAGTCCCAATGCTTTTGTGTCAAAACCATCACTCAAGATGTTTGGAACTCCTTCAAATTTATTGGATGTGGCATATATACGGAAGCAAGTAGTACATAAATATGATTTTCCAGTGTTTTTTGCTTCATCTTACTTGTTCATGTGTTTCAGTTTTGAACTATGGCCATTAAATTTCTGGAAACTAACTTCATGTTCAAAAATGCCAATTGAACCCCGAATATTTCCTAATTTTAGGATGACGGTCGTATTCATACATTGTAACGATGAAAACAAACTAGGTCGAATGAGGCAGCGATCCGGTTCATCATCACACAACGCCCCACGTTCCCTGTCGGAACTATACAAGCGTGCGTGTGATGCTACGGTTTGTGAGACGCATGTGTCAAAGCTTATCTCGTCCAAGCCGTTACTTTGACCACGACATATTGGCCCCATGACGGAAAATCATGCTGATTTTCGTGTACTTCAAAGCATTTTTATTTATTTGTTAATTCAAAAACCTAGATTATTCTCAATGCTTGTGTCCTAACCGCTACTCAAGATGTCTGGAACTCCTTCAAATTTATTGCACGTGGCATATAGACAGAAGCACTAGTACATATACAAATATGATTTTTTTCCTGTAGTTTTTGCTTCATCTTGCACATGTCCATGTGTTTTTGTTTTGAATTATGGCCACTAGATATCTAGAAACTAACTTCATGTATAAAATGCTCATTGAACCCCGAAAATGTCCAAATTTGAGGATGACGGACGTATTCGTGCTTTGTAACGAATTAAAAAAAGCTAGGCCAAATGAGACAACGACTAGCAGTTCGTCATCAAAAAAGGCTCTCATGTCCCCTCTCGGAACCACGACCCTTTGTGTGATGCTCCGTTTTGTGAGAGGCATGTGCCAAAGCTTATCTCGAACAAGCCGTTATTTTGACCACGATATCTTGGCCCCATGTGTGGAAATCATGCAGATTATTATCATGTACTTCAGAGCATTTTTTCATTTTTTGAATTTTAAAACCTAGATTCCCAATGCGTGCAAGTGTGTCCAAACTGTTACCCAAGATGTTTGCAACTCCTTCAAATTTATTGCAAGCGGCATATATAGGGACGCAAGTAGTACATAAATATGATTTTTCTAGCAGTTTTTGCTTCATCTTGCATGTTCGTGTGTTACACTTTTGAATTATGGCCATAAAATTTGTACAAACTAACTTAATGTATCAAATGCCAATTTAACCCTGAATATTTCCTAACTTTAGGATGCCGTTAGTGGATTTTGACGGTAGGGATCATTTTCTTACAAATAAAACAATATCCGTTACCGCTGTACCCCAAAATAGTTTTACAATTCAATACAAAAAGTGAACTATGTACACACGGTTTCATATAGGAACCGTTTGCGATGAAAATTCACGGATCTATTTATGTCTTACGAGGGAAGCTTCGTTGGCTTCATCTAGCTCGGATTCCATTCACCCTCGATCCCCATTCCCCAACAAACCCTCTCTGCAAAGAATGACGCCGTGGGAACGATTCGTAAGGGTGCGTACGACCGCCCCCTCGTCCCCGAGCGCTCCTGCCTCTGCCGAGATCGCAGACGCATCCGCCTTAAGCACGGCCGCATCTGCCGTAAGGGCCTCTGCGGCGACCGACAGGGCGTCTGTAGCTGCGGAGACGCCAGCTGCAGCTGCTACAATGGCGTCTGCAAACACCAAGAGCGCTCGAGCAGCGTGTCGTGCCGCGGAGGCCGCCCTGGCTCGGGTCAAGGCCATCCAGGCCTATATCACAGAGAACGCCCATGCCAAGATACTCCAAGCTTCGCCAGAATCTAGCATGCACCACATGTCCAAAGAGGCGGCTGCTGCGGATGCCGAGATGCATGCCGGCGATGTGGTAGCGGAGGCCATGGAGCCCCTTCCGCACGAGATCTCCGGGCGAGAGCTGGAGATGCGGGAGCCGTCCGAGAGCGCCGAGTGCTGGGAGGAGTTGCGCGTGGCTCAGGAGGAGGTCGAGAAGCGCCTGTCCATCGAGGAATCGGGGGTGGAGTACCAACGCGAGGTATGGCGGCGCCACTACTACGAGTACTACGAAGATGAGGGTGACACCGATGACGAGGACAATGTCGAGGATGAGCACGTCGCCGCGGTCGAAGTCAGCCTGGGGGATTCGGAGTCCAGCACCGGCGGAATGTCGCCCGGACAAGTCGTCGACGTCTGCTCGTCAGCGTCTTTGTTAAAATTATGCGTATTACTAATAGCCTTTGTTCAGAGAGCCGGTCTTTTGTCAGAGCTATGTCTAGTTCAAGCAGCTTGATTATTTAGTGAACTTGCTCGGTTTTGTAACTGTGAGCTATGTGTGTCTGCTAATTTGTATACCCAAGTTAGCAGTTGATGTTACATTATGCAATGATGTGGATATGCACTATAACCAGGGAATACGTGGGGAGGGGCGAAACTTTGTATGTTCTGTATCATCGCACACGATAAAAGCAGAAACACCGTGTCTGATGAATCTTTGCGCGCCAAGATTCCCTACAACGAGCAAAAAAATTCGCCGACCGCCGAAATATCTGCCTTCCCACCCCTTACCCCCAAAGGGCCACATTTCCCCTGCAACCCCCCTCCCCCCCCCCGCGCCGCCGCCCACATCTCTCCCTCTAGCTTCCGACTGCCGCGGACAAGCCATGGTCTCCTCGAGTGACCCCTCAAGCGGTATCTATGACGAAGACGAATCTCTCACCAGCCAGGTATTCGTCTCTCTTCTCTCTGGCTCAACTAGGCTTAGGGTTTTGTTTTGGAATTGGGGATTTTAAAGCGGCAGGCCCATTTGCGCCATTTCTTTCTCTTGTAGCTCCCTAGCATAATCACTTCCAAGGAATGGAGATGGGTAGCTGAAGACCTTCCTGTTCATGGTCAACATCAATTTCAATCCGTGAAGTTACGAGCTTTTCAATCTGGGTACAGTGGGAGGAAGTTTCTGGGACGTGCAAAGAAGGTAAGCCTAACTCTCGTTGTTAGAAATCATTTGTTATATTAGGTGTGATTCAGATATTTCCCATGTGCTATTTGATTCTGGATGTGATTAAGACACTGTCATAGTTTTAACCTGAAGGCATATTGACAGCAAGAAAAGTATGTGCTACATGAGTTATCATTGCATGAAAATTTATAGCCAGTTAGTACACATGAAGCACTTCATTTCATTCAACACGAGCAAGGTCTAATTATGCACAGAAACATGGCTAGCATCAACACTGTTCGAGCGTACACACACATCCGTTGTTAGGTGGCTAACCACCTGAAACATGGCAATCTAAAATAAACAGATTCTCAGACTTAGTGAAAAAACATGGTGCAAGACATCAGTTTTTAACAGACTGGAATGTTTGACAGCATAATGTATGTAGCTGCCACTATTAATTTGATATCATTCAAACACTGCCGATGTGCATCCTGTACTACAAAGACTGTTGCATTTATATTTAGCTTCTTGGTAAAATTGGCATTTTGTTATTACCCATGATAGAAACAGAGGAGCGATGAGTACCAGAGCATCCTACTACGAAGACTCTTCGAGCAGAACCATGGCATAGCCAATGAAGACCCATGTAATCCTGGTTCTGACCACATGTCTGAAGCAGACCTTGAAAAGCAACTTTCTAGTAAGGAAGTATACTCATTTGAGAAACGCAAGTACAAGCACGGCCAGCCATTCCTTGTTAGCGAATACTTTGACGAGTGCAGTTCCAGTTGTCGCAAGTAACATAAATATTGCATGAACATAATGTCAGAAGGAGAAGATACTAACATTCTGCAAGTGCACTACGACAGCTGGCATTTCTCTCACGATGCAGGTATCATCAGTGTGGAATTCGAGGACTTTCATCTCTTCTTCAACTTCGATGAGCTTGCTGGCACTCTTGTCAAATGCTTGATGTTATAAGTACTTCACAAACTCTGTGATCAACTTCTCCATATGTCGGGGAACGGATGCCCATGATCACCTATGGGACCATAGGTCCCTTGTGGTTTGACAAGGGGGGTCATGTTGCACAAAGAGCGGAGAGCATGAGACATCGCAACGATCAAGGGTCAGGCATTTTACCCAGGTTCGGGCCGCTCCTAAGTGTAAAACCCTACTCCTGCTTTTTGGTGGATTGATTGGGGGAACACGATGAACGCAGGGCGCCCAACCCCGACAAGGACTGCTGCCGAGGAGAACAGCTATGCGAGTACAAGCGTTCAGGGGTTTGAGTTGCCAACCTTGAGCTAGGTTGCCTTGTGTAACAGCCCGGGACCGACGCTCCAGAAGATTCCCCTTTTATGCCGTTGTCCTCGTGTGATTCTTTTGTTTGCTGCATTCATCATCGCATCATTCTTTTGTTTGTCACATTCTTTTGTTTGACAACTTGCATCCGTTCGTGTTCGCCGGTTCTCTCAGTTCGTGTCGTTGTCCGTTCCGAGTCCAACCATAGACGCACATGCCCGCGGCATCGGGAAAAAATATCGTTTTTAAAGTACGCAAAAAATATTCTCGGATTGGGTCGAAAGTTGGCATGCGGTCTTGTTGTATTGTAGGTAGACCGCCTGCCAAATTTCGTCGCAATCAGAGGTCGTTCGATACCCCAACGGTCAAACGTAGCGGTACCGTCATCGGTTATTTATCGGACGTTTTCGGTTTATAAAAAACAACTGTCACGGGCCGCAACATTCCCTCTCATCCCCACCTAACCCTCTACACAGCCCACTAAGCCCAACAAACCCACCTCTCTGATCGGACCGTTCGATCGCGAACGGAGGGTCGAAAAACCCCCCTAACCCTCACCCTTCCTATTTAAGGACCCCCCTAGTCCATTTTTAGGCCTAACCCTAGCCCCCCACCTCAAATTCCGCGCAGCCAGCTTCTGTCCACCTCTCAGCCGCCGCCCACCTCGTTTTCAGTGCCGGTGACCCCGCCGCCGCCAATTGGCGCCATCGGATTGGCTAGCGCCCCGCCGCCCCCGCAGCGCCAGCCAGCCAACCAGAGGCTGCAACGCAGCCCCAGTCGGCCTCCCTCCACCGCAGGCCTGCCCAGGCCCGCGTGGGGCCCGTGAAGCCCGTTCGCCGCCGCTCCCGAGCACCCCGCTCGATCTGAATCGGGAGAGCCTCCCGTTCCTTCCCCGTCGCCCCGTCGGAGTGCCGCCGCCGGCGGCGAGACGCCGGAGCCCGCCGGCCACCGCAGGTCAAGCCAGCCCCGTCGCCTTGTGCCTTCTCCCCCGACCTATCCTCCTCCCTCTCACTTCTCTCTCTCATCTCCCTCTGTTCCCCTATGACCGCCTCGCAGGAACGTCGCGGCGCCGGATCTCGCGAGCCAAGTGGCCGTCGGAGCCCCTTCCCATCGGATCTGGACCCAGGTGCCCCACCGTATCCGTTTCCGGCCTCGACGGACTTCACATCGCCCTGCCCGTTGGACATCGACGCCATGGCCGCCGGAGGCCCCTGCATCACGTTTGCTCGCGTGCGGGACATGGACGACGCCCGCGAGCGCCGTTGACCCGCGTCGTGGGCCGCCAACCGTCGCCGGCCCAGCTGCTTCCCCGAGCCAGCCCAGCTCCCTCAGGCCCGAGGTGAGCTTCCCCCGCCTATGTGACGCCAAGTGCGCTAGTTAGCGATCCAACACTTAGTGGCTATTTCATCTTTCGGCCCAGGATCGTTTTTTTAATGTCTGCGATTTTTCCTATAAAACCAGGGCTTTGCAATTTTCAAAAAAATTGCATAGATTTAAAGAGTCAATAAATAATTAACCGTGCATCATATGCAAACAACTTTATATAGGTAAAATTTGTAGAATTTTGTGTAGATTGTTAATATCCCACTTTCATCCATGTTTAAAATGTTTAACATGCCTTTTTCTGTTAATTCGCATCATAGACATGATTTGCATTGCGCATATATTATTTGACCGTGCATCGGAATTAATCAAACCATATATGTAAAATGCGTAGATCAATTATATCGCATTTTCATGGATGATAAAAATGTTTGATGTGATGTTTGCATTTAATTCGCATAAATGACTTGCTATAACGGTTTATGTCCAATCTCGCATAAATGTTGTGTCATTTGTTTTATAATAAAAACCCACATATTATATATGATTTTGGGGCAGAATAATCCATAGAATTTATCTGTGCATTTAGTTTTGTCATTTGAGCAAATTGTGTGCATGTCATTTTTGCTAGGATGCTCTTTTGTTTATTTTGTGTGAATTAATCCATCCATGATACGAAATAATTTTCAACATGAAATATGCCCTTGGACATGTGTGTTAGGCCCTGGTATTTTTGGTTGCTACAGAAATCCATGTGTAGGTGTTATTTTCTTGTTGCCAACATGCTATAAATTACTGCTGTTTTGAGGGTCCAAAATATTTCTAAGTCTGAAAACTGTTATTTTGTGGTTGCCACCAAGGAGTCTTTTGTTAAGCATGTTGTTGCCTATCATGTTGTGCCAATAGTTTGCATGAATAGGTTTAGCATCATAATTAATTCTGTTGTCCAACATGTCAGTCTGTTAAAAAACTGCTGCTCACGTCTAGTCTAATTTTCACTAAGTCTGAGAATCTGTTTTCTTCATAATGCCATATTGTGTTGATGCTAGCCATGATTCTATGCATAATTAGACCTTGACACCATGGTATGAATTGTAGTGCATCATGTCCTCTACCATGCTGTAGATTTTCATGCCATAATATGCCCTGTAGAAAATAGTTTTATTGCTGCCAATATGCCTTCATGAAAATCTGCTATGCTAAAACCTGTTATTTTCACTGAGTCCTAATCTGCTATATTTTGTTGCCATGTTGTGAGCTTCCTACCATGTGATCCATGACTCTTTTGAGTATGATATGTGAAGATGAAATGAAGTGGGTGTTATATGCTACTGCCCATGCTTAGTTTGTGCATTTTAGAATCTTGTAGGTTGTTGTTTTCATGTGTGCAATATGCTATGTTGCTGTTTTGGGCAGATTTCAAATAAAACTTGTGTTGGTTGTTGTGGTTGAACCGTTGTTCCGTTTTGAACGTGCCATATATGAAACGTGCTTAGAATTTCATGTAGTTTCATAATATCTTGCTGCATCCATGATTTGGTATGTTTGTGGTTGTCCTTTGCATTCATGACATATTCATCTTGTTTGTGTCATATCTTTTAGAACGTAGCTCCGTTTCAAACGTTATGTAAATCGACTAGAGTGACGTGTAGAATCACGTGGAACACTTTATTTTGTTGTTTAACAAATATAAACTGTGTTTAGGATAGATCAGGACCAAACTCATAATGTGCATATGGGGTCGTTTCGGAAACACTATAAGTTGTCTCCGGCCTCATTTAAGATGCCTAGATAGTGTAGTTTCATTATGCTTCACCCCTTGCCATGTTTAACAACATTTAATATTATCGTGTACCTAACGAGAGTGAACTAAATAATTCGAAAGTGGAGTCTCGTCAATATGCAACTCGTTGCATATTGAACTTCACTTAATGTGTAGGAGTTGATTGTTTTGTTTTCCCATGTCATGCATAACATGCACATCCTTGTTGCGCATCATGTCATGCATATGTTGTGTTTATCGTGTGTAGATTATTGTTTCCGGTTTGCTTCTTCTCGATAGAGTTCTGAAAGCGTTCAGAGTATGAGGATTCGTTCGTCTACGTGGTTCGTCTTCTTCATGGACTTGATCTTCTTCCAAGCAGGAGCTCAAGCAAGATGATCATTTCCGTAGATACCATTACTATCATTGCCATGCTAGATGTCTCGTTTCTATCGCTTGTCTCGCTACCTACCACTTGTTTGCCAAGCCTCCTAAAATGCCATGATAAGCCTCTAACCCCTCCACAACCCAGCAAACCATTGATTGGCTATGTTACCGCTTGCTCAGCCCTTCTTATAGCGTTACTAGTTGCAGGTGCAAGCTCTTTCCATGTGCAACATGGATATTTTGATATATCACAATATTATTGCTATTTAATTTAATGCACATATATACTTGGTAAAGGGTGGAAGGCTTGGCCTTTTGCTCGGTGTTTTGTTCCACTCTTGCCGCCCTAGTTACTTGTGAACCGTTGTTATGTTCCATATTTTGCGCTCCTAACATGCTCGGGGTTGTTATGGGCACCCCCTTGACCATTCGTTTTAGAGTAAAACTTGTCTGGCAAGACCCAACTTTGGTACTACATTTGCCTAATAACTAATAAACCTGCATAGGGAGTAATTAACCCGAGTATCTCTAATCAACAACCCGGGCCAGTGCTCCTCATGAGTGTTGGTCCAAACTAGAGCACCGTGCGGGGCCAACCCGGGGCAACTCGGGAGATGTCTATCAGGCCACCGTATGCTTTGCTTATCCGTCGTGTCCTGAGAACGAGATAAGCGGCTCCTATCGGGTTCGTTGACATGTCGGGCGGTCTTGCTGGACTTGTTTTACCTTTCTCGAATGTCTTGTGCGAGGAATTCCGATACTTCGGGCTATCTCGAGGTTGAGGTTTTCCAATGGAATTTCCTTGGAAATCACGGGATTCGTGGTCGAGGTTATTCCCGCGGCGTGTGGTTAGTTTGTGATGGATGAGTTGGAGCACCCCTGCAAGGTTAAATCTTTCGGAAAGCCATGCCCGCGGTTACGTGGCAACTTGGAAACTTTGTTTAACACCCGGTCATAGCAAACTTGAAGTAAACTCCAATAAAAGACACCAACCGTGTGCGTAACCGTGACCGTCTCTTTTCGTGAGGCCTGCTCCGAAAGAGAACACGGTGAGGTTATGTTTGACCGTAAGTAGGTGTTCAGGATCTCTTAGAGATCATTACTAGTTCACGTCCTTTTATGCGACGATCATCCCCCTTTATTCTGGTACTCGTAAGTTAGCCACTCAAATAAATGCTTAGTGCTTGTTGTAGCCTCACCACTTAACAATACCTTACCCATTAAGCTTTGCTAGTCTTGATACCCTTGGAAATGAGATTGCTGAGTCCATGTGGCTCACAAATTACTACAACAACAGTTGTAGGTACTGGTAATGCGATGATTTGACGTGAGAGCGATGCTTGTTTGATTTGGAGTTCTTCTTCTTCTTCTTCTTCATCGATCTAGTATGGGCTCCAGGCGGCAGCCTGGGATAGCAAGGATGGATTTAATTTTATCGTTTGTTCTTGTCCATAGTCGGACCCTGCTTTTCTGTATGATGTTTGGATATGTTGTTGTATTGATGTGATATTGATGTAGCTTGTGGCGAGTGTAAGCCAATTCCATATACTCATATCTTCTTTACATGTACTTGTAATGATATCCATTCTTGCGAAACGACGAGATGCGCTTCTATCCCTGTCGAGGCCCTCGTGCCAAAATAAGGATATGATCGCTTCTTGGGCGTGACAAGTTGGTATCAGAGCCTGTACCAACCTAGGAGCCCCCTTGATTGATCGAAATGGGCTGAGTCGAGTCTAGTAAAACTATTTTGAGTCTAGTTATATATCGGAGAGTAGGATTCTTTTTACACCTCTTCCCTGCTCTGGTGAGGAATCCTGACGTAGGAATTTTAATTCTACCCCTCTTCTCACTCAATTTTTTTAGGTTCACGCGGGTATTTTGGAACCTCTACGATGTCGATGTGACCGAAACTCTGTTCTTGGTGCCTCCCGTACGCATGGATTGGACCCGGGGAGTTGAACTCCAAGGGGTTCTTGACACATCGCTATCGTTCAGTTTCCTCAGTATCTCAGGACGTGGATGTTCGAAATTGCTTCAATACTATTTGTGGTGCGAAGAGTGTGGCGGCACCCAATACTGGGGAGCGGGATCACATGTACTGCCATGATTAGTATCGTTGTGATTACGAGGGTCTGAGGTAGATGGATTTCTGAGGTTTCTCTGGTTATGTGTTGACGGATGTGATACACTGGTGGGTAGTATTATTGCTAGGAGTTGAGTGTTTTATTCAGTAATTGATCCATGTATCCATTGGACCAGATTGCATAACCAGAAAGATTTCGGAAGTTCTTAGGTGGGAATTCAAGTAGTTACCTAGGATTATCCTTCCAGCAAATGCAATGGGTTATGTATTTGTTTCTGGCTTAATCCCCAAGCCCCATCTTTTGTTTTGTTTGATTATGGTAATTCGAGTTGCTTCGATGTCAAGTGGTGATTTCATATCTTTCCTAACCGGTGTGTTCTCATCATGATAATTCATCCCTCTCCAATATTTGCAAGATCAATCCTCATATTCCTTTCCGGAGTTCGTCTCATCTGTCTCAAGTTGTCTTTGTTTTCCCCACCCTCCCGCCCTTTTTCTTTAACAATTAAATTCTCAGTAAAGTGCCTTTTCTATTCATGTCATGATTTCGCTATCTTCTCTTCCGTGAGGTATCCTTTGATTCGTTGTAAAGGTGCTCAAGTGCTCAAGTTCATCATTTCTAAGTCTCCAACTTTGTTTTTTTTCCGGTGGATTCAATTCAAGCTTTCGGTGCTCATCATATCCTTTTCATTCTCCAAATTCTTTTCCGTGTTGGAAATGCTTATCCAAGCCTCTCTTGTTTAGTCATCTCCCTTTGTTATATACGGAGTGGCAAGATGTCTCAGAAGACTTTCATTTCCATTCAGATCCTCTTAAATTATTTCGAGTTTCTCACCTCATCAAGTTCTCATTTGTACCGGTGCAATATCTTTGTAAGCAATCATTTCAACGATGTTTCCTTCAGTGGGGCCATAACCCACAGGTTTTCCCCAGGATCTTACCTGGCTCTTCTAATCTTTTCCGAAGATATTCTCAAGTTCTTTTTAATATGACGTAAGAATGAATTTCATCACTCATATTCCCTCTCAAAGATCGCCGCTAAATCATTTTCATCATTGCCTCTCAAAGACCGAATAAGAGTTTCTCTTAAATCCTTGTCAGTTCTTTTGAAGATTCGTCATCTAAAATTCGTGCTATCCTCTCAAATTGGTTAAGATCATGAGTAATTCCTTCCATATCTATCCGGAGCATTTCAGAGTTGTTTTCATTCTCAATCCTTCGAAGGCCATCATTTCAGAAGATTTCTTCGTTCTCAGCTTTCAACATTCGTTCTTAAATTCTTCTCAATTGTTGTCTCTTCGTTCGTATCTCGATTATTCCGGTGCTTCGTTCATGTTTTCTATTAGGTTGATCATGGTCTATTCGTTCTCATGTATCTTCATTAATTCTTGGTGTCCTCATTCGTTTGTGAATTCTTACCACTGTTTCGTTGAAGACTTCTTCAAGTTTGTGCTCTTATCTCTCCTCAATCTTTTCAAGAAGGATAAGTGGTATGTCAAATCTGTTGCTTGCCATCAATTTAAATTGATGAAGGATAAGCATAACAAATATCTTATTCTTATTCCATCAAGGTGATTTCAATCCTTCTTCCGGAGTGGTTCATGATATCAATTCTCGTTTACCAGTTGATATCTTTTTTTTCCGGAGTTCCAAGTTTTGTCAAGCATCTCGTCGCGAAGCTTCATCCAAATCTTGCAAGGTCATAATCTTATTCTTTTCAACCTTCAATTCTTTTGTTCATTCTTTTGCATACGGAGATTCATCAAGGTGATTCGTCAAGAATTTCATTCATTCTTGAAGTGTTCTTCAAGATTCTTGTTGAAGGAGATCAAGTATTCTATATCTTGAATTTCAAAGTGCAAATTCATTCTCCCTTATCTTTTGAGGTGGTTTTATAGCATTCTTGATTCATGAGGAGTCTCGAAGATAATTTATCAAGAGTGAGATAATTAAACCCATCACTTCTTTCTCAGAGTTATCTTGGATTGGATTTCACCTAAAGCATTTTCTTAGGTTGTTGCTATCATGGTGCTTATCAATTATCCCAGTTCTCAATCTATCCTCTTGGTGAAAGAAGTTTTGCAGATTTTGTTGCTCCCAATCAATCAATGGTTTGGTTTAGTGGCTGGTTTTCAACTCATAATTTTGAGATGTTCTCCATAAGCCCACAACAAGCTTATTATTTTAGTTGTTGATTCCGAACAACTCCGCTCAACCCTTCTTTGTTAAGGTGCTTGTCAAATTCAATTGGTGTAGAAGTTGTCATTTCCTTCTCCGTTCTTTTCTTTTCAACGATCTAGCTTCTATTTTTTTTCCGGAGGCATTGTGATGTTGCTCTCTTCGATCCATCATCTTGTTTTATCAAGATCATATTCTTATCTTGCTCATCCATTTAACCGGAGTGTTGTGAAATCTTTTCAAGATCTTTCCAGCTTATCATCTTTGCTTCTCTTTTCTACCGGAGTGCTGCCCCAATTTCTTTTGAATTCTGCTTGTTCTCATACCATCCTTCAAGATTCCTTGGTTTCACTCATTGTCAAAGAAGCAACTAAGTTTACATCTTCTCTTTCTCTTCCCCTTCTCATCCTAAGATCTCGGGTCGAGATCTCTTGTAAGTGGAGGAGAGTTGTAACAGCCCGGGACCGACGCTCCAAAAGATTCCCCTTTTATGCCGTTGTCCTTGCGTGATTCTTTTGTTTCTTGCATTCATCATCGCATCATTCGCATCATCTGCATAGCACCGTCACTTGTTTTTGAAAACTTACATATGTTCGTGTTTGCCAGTTCTCTCAGTTCGCGTCGTTGTCCGTTCCGAGTCCAACCACACACGCACGTGCCCGCGGCATCGGGAAAAAACTATCGTTTTTAAAGTACGCGAAAAATATTCTCGGATTGGGTCAAAAGTTGGCATGCGGTCTTGTTGTATTGTAGGTAGACCGCCTGCCAAATTTCGTCGCAATCAGAGGTCGTTTGATACCCCAACGGTCAAACGTAGCGGTACCGTCATCGGTTATTTATCGGACGTTTTCGGTTTATAAAAAAACACCTGTCACGGGCCGCAACATTCCCTCTCATCCCCACCTAACCCTCTACACAGCCCACTAAGCCCAGCAAACCCACCTCTCTGATCGGACCGTTCGATCGCAATCGGAGGGTCGAAAACCCCCCTAACCCTAACCCTGCCTATTTAAGGACTCCCTAGTCCATTTTGGGCCTAGCCCAAGCCCCCCACCTCAAATTCCGCGCAGCCAGCTTCCGCCCACCTCTCAGGCGCCGCCCACCTCGTTTTCAGTGCCGGCGACCCCGCCGCCGCAACTTGGTGCCATCGGATTGGCTAGCGCCACCCCCGCACTGCCAGCCAGCCAACCAACCAGAGGCTGCCACGCAGCCCCAGTCGGCCTCCCTCCGCCGTAGGCCCGCCCAGGCCCGCGCGGGGCCCGCGAAGCCCGTTCGCCGCCGCTCTCGAGCACCGCGCTCGATCTGAATAGGGAGAGCCTCCCGTTGCTTCCCCGTCGCCCCGCCGGAGTGCCGCTGGAGCCCGCCGGACACCGCAGGTGAAGCCAGCCCCGTTGCCTTGTGCCTTCTCCCCCGACCACTCCTCTTCCCTCTCATTTCTCTCTCTCATCTCCCTCTGTTCCCCTGTACCCACCTCGCAGGAACGCCGTGGCGCCGGATCTCGCGATCCAAGTCGTCGTCGGAGCCCCTTCCCGTCGGATCTGGACCCAGATGCCCCACCGTATCCGTTTCCGGCCTCGTCGGTCTTCACGTCGCCCCTGCCCGCCGGACATCGACGCCATGGCCGCCGAAGGCCCCTGCATCGCGTTTGCTCGTGTGCGGGACGAGGACGACACCCGCGAGTGCCGTTGACCCGCGTCGTGGGCCGCCAACCGTCGCTGGCCCAGCTGCTTCCCCGAGCCAGCCCAGCTCCCTCACGCCCGAGGTGAGCTTCCCCCGCCTATGTGACGCCCAGTACGCTAGTTAGCCATCCAACACTTAGTGGCTATTTCATCTTTCGGCCCAGGATCGTTTTTTTAAATGTCTGCGATTTTTCCTATAAAACCAGGGCTTTGCAATTTTCAGAAAAATTGCATAGATTTAAAGAGTCAATAAATAATTAACCGTGCATCATATGCAAAAACTTTATATAGGTAAAATGTGTAGAATTTTGTGTAGATTGTTAATATCCCACTTTCATCCATGTTTAAAATGTTTAAAATGCCTTTTTCTGTTAATTCGCATCATAGACATGATTTGCATTGCGCATATATTATTTGACCGTGCATCGGAATTAATCAAACCATATATGTAAAATGCGTAGATCAATTATATCGCATTTTCATGCATGATAAAAATGTTTGATGTGATGTTTGCATTTAATTTGCATAAACGACTTGCTATAACGGTTTATGTCCAATCTCGCATAAATGTTGTGTAATTTGTTTTATAATAAAAACCCACATATTATATATGATTTTGGGGTAGAATAATCCATAGAATTTATCTATGCATTTAGTTTTGTTATTTGAGCAAATTGTGTGCATGTCATTTTTGCTAGGATGCCCTTTTGTTTATTTTGTGTGAATTAATCCATGGATGATATGAAATAATTTTGAACATGAAATATGCCCTTGGACATGTGTGTTAGGCCCTGGTATTTTTGGTTGCTACAGAAATCCATGTGTAGGTGTTATTTTCTTGTTGCCAACATGCTATAAATTACTGCTGTTTTGAGGGTCCAAAATATTTCTAAGTCTGAAAACTGTTATTTTGTTGCCATGTTGTCATGGGATTTGCTATTGTTCTAGGAGTCTTTTGTGGTTGCCACCAAGGAGTCTTTTGTTAAGCATGTTGTTGCCTATCATCTTGTGCCAATAGTTTGCATGAATAGGTTTAGCATCATAATTAATTCTGTTGTCCAACATGTCAATCTGTTAAAAAACTGCTGCTCATGTCTAGTCTAATTTTCACTAAGTCTGAGAATCTGTTTTCTTCATAATGCTGTGTTGATGCTAGCCATGATTCTATGCATAATTAGACCTTGCCACCATGGTATGAATTGTAGTGCATCATGTCCTCTACCATGCTGTAGATTTGCATGCCATAATATGCCCTGTAGCATATAGTTTTATTGCTGCCAATATGCCTTCGTGAAAATCTGCTATGCTAAAACCTGTTATTTTCACTGAGTCCTAATCTGCTATATTTTGTTGCCATGTTGTGAGCTTCCTACCATGTGATCCATGGCTATTTTGAGTATGATATGTGAAGATGAAATGAAGTGGGCGTTATATGCTACTTCCCCATGCTTAGTTTGTGCATTTTAGAATCTTGTAGCTTGTTGTTTTCATGTGTGCAATATGCTATGTTGCTGTTTTGGGCAGATTTCAAATAAAACTTATGTTGGTTGTTGTGGTTGAACTGTTGCTCCGTTTTGAACATGCCATATATGAAAGTTGCTTAGAATGTCATGTAGTTTCATAATATATTGCTGCATCCATGATTTAGTATGTTTGTGGTTGTCATTTGCATGCATTTTGCATTCATGACATACTCATCTTGTTTGTGTCATATCTTTTAGACTGTAGCTCCGTTTCAAACGTTCTGTATATGTAAATCGACTAGAATGACGTGTAGAATCACGTGGAGCACTTTATTTTTCTGTTTAACAAATATAAAATGTGTTTAGGACAGATCTGGACCAAACTCATAATATGCATATGGGGTCGTTTCGGAAACACTATAAGTTGTCTCCGGCCTCATTTAAGATGCCTAGATCGTGTAGTTTCATTATGCTTCACCCCTTGCCACGTTTTACAATATTTAATATTGTCGTGTACCTAACGAGAGTGAACTAAATAATTCGAAAGTGGAGTTTCGTCAATATGCAACTCGTTGCATATTGAACTTCACTTAATGTGTAGGAGTCGATTGTTTTGTTTTCCCATGTCATGCATAACATGCATCATCCTTGTTGCGCATCATGTCATGCATATGTTGTGTTTATCGTGTGTTGATTATTGTTTCCTGTTTGCTTCTTCTCGATAGAGTTCCGAAAGCGTTCGGAGTGTGAGGATTCGTTCGTCTATGTGGTTCGTCTTCTTCATGGATTCGATCTTCTTCCAAGCGGGAGCTCAGGCAAGATGATCATTTCCCTGGATACCATTACTATCATTGCCATGCTAGATGTCTCGTTTCTATCACTTGTCTCGCTACCTACCACTTGTTTGTCAAGCCTCCTAAAATGCCATGATAAGCCTCTAACCCCTCCATAACCCAGTAAACCATTGATTGGCTCTGTTACCGCTTGCTCAGCCCTTCTTATAGCGTTGCTAGTTGCAGGTGCAAGCTCTTTCCATGTGCAACATGGATATTTTGATATATCACAATATTATTGCTATTTAATTTAATGCACATATATACTTGGTAAAGGGTGGAAGGCTTGGCCTTTTGCTTGGTGTTTTGTTCCACTCTTGCCGCCCTAGTTACTTGTGAACCAGTGTTATGTTCCATATTTTGCCCTCCTAACATGCTCGGGGTTGTTATGGGGACCCCCTTGACCATTCGTTTTAGATTAAAACTTGTCTGGCAAGACCCAACTTTGGTACTACATTTGCCTAATAACTAATAAACCTGCATAGGGAGTAATTAACCCGAGGATCTCTAATCAACAACCCGGGCCAGTGCTCCTCATGAGTGTTGGTCCAAACTAGAGCACCGTGCGGGGCCAACCCGAGGCAACTCGGGAGATGTCTATCAGGCCACCGTACGCTTCGCTTATCCGTCGTGTCCTGAGAACGAGATACACGGCTCCTTTCGGGTTTGTCGACACGTCGGGCGGTCTTGCTGGACTTGTTTTACCTTTCTCGAATGTCTTGTGCGAGGAATTCCGATACTTCGGGCTATCTCGAGGTTGAGGTTTTCCAATGGAATTTCCTAGGAAATCACGGGATTCGTGGTCGAGGTTATTCCCGCGGCGTGTGGTTAGTTTGTGATGGATGAGTTGGAGCACCCCTGCAGGGTTAAATCTTTCGAAAAGCCGTGCCCGCGGTTACGTGGCAACTTGGAAACTTTTTTTAACACCCGGTCATAGCAAACTTGAAGTATACTCCAATAAAATACACCAACCGTGTGCGTAACCATGACCGTCTCTTTTCGTGAGGCCTGCTCCGAAATAGAACACGGTGGGGTTATGTTTGACCGTAAGTAGGTGTTCAGGATCTCTTAGAGATCATTACTAGTTCATGTCCATTTATGCGACGATCATCCCCCTTTATTCTAGTACTCGTAAGTTAGCCACTCAAATAAATGCTTAGTGCTTGCTGCAGCCTCACCACTTAACCATACCTTACCCATTAAGATTTGCTAGTCTTGATACCCTTGGAAATGAGATTGCTGAGTCCCTGTGGCTCACAAATTACTACAACAACAGTTGTAGGTACAGGTAATGCGATGATTTTACGTGAGAGCGATGCTTGTTTGATTTGGAGTTCTTCTTCTTCTTCTTCTTCATCGATCTAGGATGGGCTCCAGCGGCAGCCTGGGATAGCAAGGATGGATGTCATTTTATCGTTTGTTCTCGTCCGTAGTCGGACCCTCCTCTTCTGTATGATGTTTGGATATGTTGTTGTATTGATGTGATATTGATGTATCTTGTGGCGAGTGTAAGCCAATTCCATATACTCATCTCTTCTTTACATGTACTTGTAATGATATCAATTCTTGCGAAACGACGAGATGCACTTCTATCCCTGTCGAGGCCCTCGTTCCAAAATAAGGATATGATCGCATCTTGGGCGTGACACCTTGGGCCTCCTTTTATAGTGCAAGGGGTTACCAAAGTGGCAAAACAGACATTATCTATTGATTAGATAGCTAAGCAGAGCTATCGTACCTAACTCTGGCATTTAGGACAAAATGCCATGATTACCTGACTAGGTGGCGCTTGGGGGTGCATCCCCGGCAAGCCTTTGCCACCGGTTGGCCGGCTGCTGCTTAAGATCTTGACACGCTACAGGGAGGGTGTCAACCGGGCGTAACTTGCCTTCCAATGCGTTGCCACGTGCTTAGCGAGAGTGGATTAATCGCTTGAGGGCTCGACACCGCATCGATAAGTGACAGGCGTAGCGATGCGGTGGAGCGGTGGCTGGATGGCTCGCGCCTGCCGGGAACTGGCTTGCCGGGTCTTCTGAAAGGTGCATTCGTCTCGGTCCCCGGCAAGCGCTGAGGATGTGCTTGGCGCGTCGCAGCCCAGGCTTGGGCTGCCGCGTTGAGCTTGCTGAAGTCTTGGTCTTGATTGCTGTCGGGGTTTTCTGCTTCTATCGCCTGTGCATAAGTCAGGGGCACTGCGTACCCCTGTACTACTGCACCGATAGGAGCCCCCAGGACTGGCCCACATGTGCTTGCCAAGTGCCGTTGGGTCAGGCCCAAGTTTCATGCATAGGCGTGCAATGTGAGGGAGTAACTGCCAATTTATTGGTCAGCACTGACCCACCACCTCAGGCCATTTCCGCCACGCGCGCCGCATGCACAGCAGGGAGTTAACAACGTGCGCGCATGACTTAAAGTCATGATCGTGGCAGAGACCGCAGCGCCATGGATTGGAGCAATGGGGCGGTTACCTATTCGCCCGTGATCGTGGGTGATGGAATTGGTGGAGATGGGCGGCGACCCTTGGAACGGAGGAGAGCCAGCCCCCGCGCTCCCCCCTATAAATTGGGGGGGGCCGCGAGGGGAGATGCTCATCCATCCTTTCTTCCTCCTTGAGTGCGATCTTACAGAGCTCGCCCTTCTGCTTCTTTGTCTTGAACTGCGCTCGCCTTCCCAATGCTCAGAGGGAGGAGGCGAGTGAGTGTGTTTGTAGATCCTTCCCTCCGAAACTCTATTTGGCTCCCGCCATGGGTGCACGGCTCTGAACAGAAGGTCGGTCGAAGAAGTCTCGGATGGGGGAGTGGGCAGCGTTGTGGCTGCATCGGGGACTGCTGCGGCGGTACAACTATCGCCGCGCTGCCCGCTTCTTTGGTCTTGACGGAGCTCCATGCGGTTGACGTTGCGCCGGGATCTATGCTGGAGGCACAGCGTCATGGCGGTTCATCGTCTCCGCATTCCTTCTTCAGGGTGATGAAGAAAAAACGCCCACACGGTCTCCATGGGCGTGCACGCGGTTGCCGCTGCGTGTCGTCATTTATCGCTGTGAAGCTCTCCTTCCGCGGCATTCTGGATGGAGCGTACAGAAGAGAGCTCTTCATCTTCGTGTGTTCTTCTAAGGCGGGGGACGGAATTCCCCGCCTTTGGCCACCGGGGACGACCATGCTCTCTATGGGTTCCCCGGTCGCCGCGCCTGGAGCTTGGACGATGGCGGGAGTGTCTCCTCGGGCGGTGGCGATGAGCAAGACGATGGCGGTTGGGGACCTACGACGTATCAGGAGCACGGATGAGGTCTCCGACGCGTCGTGTTCCCCGGCAGCACCATCATCACCAGCTGGGCCCCGGCAGTGCCACCATCTGCACCTGCCCTCCGCCTTCTTTTCCCTTGTCGGTCTTGTCCGCTCTGTCGGCTTCGTCTGCCCTGCCTGGGGGCAGTGGCCTTCCGCCGGTCGCGTCCCTCTGGTCCTGGCTGGGAAGCGTCGAATCCCGGCCAGGCGCTCCTTTTGCCCTCTGTTCCTTTCCTACTTAGTCCCTGAGAGGAGAGGGACAAGAAAGGGATTACAGGGCACTTATCTTATTTTATGTCAAAAGATGTAGGCGCTTGCCAAGTTTTAATGAATCACAAATGTAATCTCTACCCATTTGTATCGAAAAATGAATGAGAATAGAATGATATTTTCTTTCTGCAAGTACTGTCCTTTTCCTTTCCTTATTTGTACTGCATCGGTATGTTTTGTCTCTACCGTGTGGAGCTGCTTGCCGGGTCGTCATTCAAAACACAAGTGCCAAAGTGGGGGGCGAGCCTCCGGCAACAGGTTGGTGTTGTTCCCCGGCAGAGCTCCTTGTCGGTATCGGTGCTGTCACCCCCATGAGTAAAGACATGGGGACGGCTCGTCCCGACAAGGTTTTTTCCCACGTGGGTGACTCTACATCCCGCAGTAAGGAAAATACTAAGGGTTTCCTTGAGAAAATGAGAGGTACTGAACTGGAAATACGTGATACACTTATCTTTTCCAGGTAGTATCTCCTTTTCAAGCGTGATGGGCCATCATCTTTGGTTCCTTGTTTCCCTCCCCTGTTTTCTTGATAGTAAAACATGTAGGGTGAGGACAGTAACATAGATTCTGGTTTCATCAAGCATTCTAGCAAATCCTAATAACTTAAAGGTGCTAACATTGTAGTCATAAAAATGCGTAATGAGCATGTAATGATGATGATACGACGCAATGCCTAGCTTTATTATTGTTGCACAGGGTCTTCGCCTGGCTTTGTACAAAGGGTTACATGCAACATCGGCAAGGCTTGTACAAAAGATGACCTCCGGGGACTGAGCCCAGTAGCTGTGCCTTACGGGTAGAACTTACGAAGATGCTCAATGTTCCATGAGTTCTGCACCTTGGTGCCATCTTCGGTCTCCAGACGGACTGCGCCAGGTCTGGTGACTCGTACTACCCGGTAAGGGCCTTCCCACTTCGGCGTAAACTTGTTTGTACCCTTGGCGGACTGAACACGCCGAAGGACAAGGTCGCCTTCCTCAAGCCTCCGGGCCTGAACTCTGCGGCTATGGTAGCGGCGCAGAGCTTGCTGGTAACATGCGGCACGCACAGCAGCCCGGAGACGGTCTTCCTCGAGGAGCGTGGCATCGTCATGCCGCAGCTGCTGTTGCTCTACTTCATCGTAGGCAAGCACTCGAGGTGACCCGTATATGAGTTCCGTGGGGAGCACTGCTTCCACCCCGTACACTAGGGAGAAGGGCGTCTGGCCGGTAGCTCGATTTGGTGTCGTTCTGAGGGACCAAAGAACCACCGACAGCTCATCTATCCAGCGCCTGCCGCTCTTCTGCAGCTTATCGAAAGTTCTTGTCTTGAGTCCTCATAGCACTTCAGCATTCATCATCTCGACTTGCCCATTGCTCCTCGGGTGAGCAACAGAGGCGAAGGAGACCTTGCTTCCAAGGTTTTGGATATATTGCATGAAGGCACGACTCGTGAACTGGGTGCCGTTGTCGGTGATCACTCTGTTAGGCACTCCAAAACGACACACCAGTCCTTTCATGAACTTGATAGCTGCTTGCACGGTCACCTTTCTCACCGGTTCCACCTCAGGCCACTTTGTGAACTTGTCGGTTGCCATGAACAAGAACTCAAAGCCCCCGACAGCACAAGGGAAGGGGCCCAGGATGTCGAGCCCCCAGACCGAGAATGGCCAGGATAGAGGGATTGTTTGCAGGGCTTGTGCTGGTTGATGGATGTTCTTGGAGTGTAACTGGCAAGCTTCACACTTGGTGACCAGTTCAGTAGCGTCCTGGAGGGCAGTGGGCGAATAGAAACCCTGCCGGAAAGCTTTCCCGGCAAGGGCCCTTGATCCAATGTGGGAACCACATACTCCTCCGTGAATCTCTGCCAACAGCTTCAGTCCATCCTCCCGGCAGATACACCTTAATTTCACACCATTCGGCCGCCTTCTGTACAGGGTGTCATCGACAAACTGGTACATACTTGACCGACGGGCTACCCTTTTGGCTTCCTCTTGCTCTTCGGGGAGTTCTCCGGTTTGAAGGAAATGGACTATATGTTGCACCCGGGTTGGAGCATGTGGCTCGACAACAAGGACTAAAAGCATCTCCACGTCTCCGGGAGCGCTTGTCTCAACGGCTAAACCCTGAGGTCCTGCAGGATGGAGCTACTCGTCAACCGGAACGGGGTTTTCCCC
Organism: Elymus sibiricus; assembly: GCA_039707655.1. Lineage (NCBI taxonomy): Eukaryota > Viridiplantae > Streptophyta > Magnoliopsida > Poales > Poaceae > Elymus > Elymus sibiricus. The sequence continues at coordinate 207,969,556 of CM077665.1, read as the reverse complement.
GGTAGCCTCTCTACCAGCTGCTTCGGGAAGCTCTGTCGGGAAATGCTTACCGGAGTTCAGCTTCCTTCTCTTCTTGGACATCACAGACAGGGACACCGATGGTTGGGTGAGGTGGAGAACAAAGCTTCCTGGTTCCACAGGAAGCTTCTACGCAGCGCACTTCGATAGGTGGTCAGCAATGCTGTTTTCTGCTCGTGGCACATGCTCTGTTTGCAGCCCATCGAAGTGCTCCTCCAACTTCCTCACTTCTTCCACGTAGGCCTCCATCAACGGGCTCTGATAATTCTTGTTGAGTTGCTTTATCACTAGTTGAGAGTCTCCTCGGACGATTAGCCTCTTTATTCTCAATTCTACCGCGATTATGAGTCCGGCAAGGAGCCCATCGTATTCAGCGGTATTGTTGGTGGCTTCCTCTTGGGGAAAGTGCATCTGGACGATGTACTTGAGGTGCTCTCCTATTGGGGCGACAAGGAGCACGCCTGCTCCAGCGCCTTGGAGTGAGAAGGCACCGTCAAAGTACATGATCCAATCCTTTGGTGCCTCTTTGCCGGGGAGGATTGTCTCCGGAGCTTCATCATCTGGCGTAGGTGTCCATTCTGCAATAAACTCCACCAAGGCTCTGCTTTGAATGGTGGAAGTGCTCTCATACTTTAATCCGAAGCTTGACAATTCTAGTGCCCACTCAACTATCCTGCCAGTGGCTTCGGGGTTTCTCAGTATGCGTTGCAACGGGAAACGGGTGACAACTCTTATCTCATGGGCTTGGAAGTAGTGGTGCAGCTTCCTTGAGGCCATGATGAGGCCGAAGATCAGCTTTTGTACTCCAGAGTACCTTGATGTAGCCCCTTGTAGCAGGGAACTGACAAAGTACACGGGCCGTTGCACCATTTTCTCCTTTGCCATTTCCTTGGATTCGCTGTCAACAATTTGCTCAGATCCCCCTTGATCTATGTTGAGTCCTGCCGCCGATGTTTCTTTCTCGCTCCCGGCAGCATCAGCAGCGGCTGCTGAATCTCCATCCAGTCCCCGCTGCGCCACCAGCGCTGCACTAACCACTTGATTTTTTGCCGCTAAGTATAGCAGCAACGGCTCTTGTGGTTTAGGAGTGACCAAGGTGGGAGCAGAGGATAGGTATTTCTTTAGGCCTTGCAGCGCTGCATCTGCCTCTGGGGTCCACTTCATCGGGCCAGCCTTCTTCCGGATTTTAAAGAACGGCAAGGCACGCTCAGCGGACTTGGAGATGAACCTACTCAACGCGGCAACACATCCGGTCAGGCGTCTGATATCTTTGATGGTTTTGGGCGCCTGTATCTGCTCGATCGCTTTGATCTTGTCGGGATTGGCTTCTATTCCTCGCTGAGATACGAAGAACGCAAGCAGCTTGCCGGATGGGACACCGAACACACATTTTTCAGGATTGAGCTTCAGGTTGATCTTGCGCAAGTTTGCGAAAGTTTCTTCCAGATCTTGTATGAGAGTGGCTTCATCCTTGGTCTTGACCACGATGTCGTCCATGTATGCTTCCACATTTCTGTGCAGCTGAGGTCCAAAACCAATTTGAACAGCCCTGGCGAAGGTCGAACCAGCACTCTTTAACCAAAGGGCATTCGTACAAAGCAGTATGTGCCGAAGGGAGTTATAAATGCTGTCTTCTCCTCGTCTTCCTTGTTCATAAATATCGGGTGGTAGCCGGAGTAGGCATCCAAAAAGGAGGGCAAGTAACATCCGGAGGTGGAATCACCAATTTGATCTATGCGCGGCAAGGGGAAAGGATCCTTCGGGCAAGCCTTGTTTAAGTCAGTGAAGTCTATGCAAAGCCTCCATTTCCCGTTTGCCTTTCGTACCACCACCGGGTTTGCCAACCAGGTTGGATGCAACACTCCTCTGACCAAACCAGCTACTTCAAGCTTCTTGATTTCCTCGTCAATGAACTGCTGCCGCTCCAAGACCTGTTTCCTAACCTTCTGCTTGACGGGCCGGGCATGAGGGCAGACAGCAAGGTGGTGCTCAATTACCTCCCTGGGAACACCGGGGATGTCAGATGGTTGCCAGGAAAACACATCGACATTCTCCCGCAGGAAGGCAACAAGCACGCTTTCCTATTTATCAGTAAGGGTAGCACTGATGGTGAGGGTACCACCAGTGCCATCCTCCCTTGCCAGGACTTTCTTCGTCTCAGGGTAGGGACCTTGGTCTTCTTACTGGCAGAACTTGAAAGCACATTTGCTCCCTTGGTGCTTTTGGTAATTAATAACAACATATATGCCATTGAACTAATGTTTCCACTAAGCATATTTCAGGAAAAGTTCAATGATAGGGATGGCAAAAGGATTGTGGATTACCCCAAGATGCAAGGAAATGGATTGGCAAAGCTTCAAGCAAGAGGACTCTACATTTTACTTTGTGAGAAGTCACTTTGAGTCCATAGGAAAGCCAATACTATTAAAAGGGGGTAAGGTACTATTGGTGAACAAAAATCTCATACGTGCACACGTGATAGTCACCAAAAACACCCACAAGCTCTTCCACAAAAGTCTGTCCAAAGTCAAATATCCAAAATCGGTGCAACCAACACTTTCCACTCGGTCCCACCGATTCCCAAACTCAGACAGACCCATGCCAAACCCTAGCCTGTCGGTGCAACCGATTCTGCATTGGTGCCACCGAGTTTAGGTTGCCAACTCTCTGTTTAGCTATTTTCAGTCTTCGGTACCACCGAGATTTGCCAGTCGGTCTCACCGAGTTTCTGGACCAACTCTCTGGATAGCCATTCACAAGAATCGGTACCACCGAGGATTGTGGATCAGCGCCACCGAGTTTCTGGACCAACTCTCTGGTAAGCCATGGTCAAGAATCGGTACCACCGAGATGTGAGAATCGGCGTCACCGAGTTTGCGCAATCTGACCGTTGGTCACCTGATCGGTACAACCGAGAGTTATATATCGGTCTCACCGAGATTCAAAAGTTGTCACCTTTTGGTCACCTTGGTACCACCGAGATTAACACATCGGTGTCACCGAGTTGGTCACTTAAGGTGTAACGGTTGGATTTTTGGGGATGCCTATATATACCCGTTCACCACCACCCACTCGAAAGAGTAGCACTCAGAACTATTCCATACTTGCCCCATCCAATTTTCCGAGAGAGAGCCACCTACCCTTGTGTTGAGATCAAGCCATTCCACTCCATCCATATGAGTCTTGATCTCTAGCCTCCCCAAGTTGCTTTCCACCAAATCAATCTCTTCCACCATAGCCAAATCTGTGAGAGAGTGATTGTGTGTTGAGGAGTCTATCATCTTGAAGCACAAGAGCAAGGAGTTCATCGACATTGCCGAGCCTATTACCTTTTGGAGGGTGGTGCCTCCTAGATTGGTTAGGTGTCGCTTGGGAGCCTCCTACTTTGTGTTGTGGAGTTGAACCTAGAAGTTTGTACGGGCAAGGAGATCGCCTACTTCGTGAAGATCTACCCATAGTGTGGCTAGTCCTTCGTGCACGGAAGCCGTTATGGAATAGTCAAGGTTGCTACTTCGTGGACCCTTATGGGTGGAGCCCTCCGTGGACTCTCACGACCGTTATCCTCCGTGGGTTGAAGACTCCATAAACGTGGACGTACGATAGCACCACCTATCGGAACCACGGGAAAAATCTTCGTGTCTACAAATTGCATTTGATCTTCCTACCCTTCCTTTACTACTCATGCTTGTCTTTACTTTCTGCTGCTATACTCGTAGACATGCATGTGTAGGGTGTGCTTGACTTGCTATGAATGCTAAAATCTGCCAACACTTAAAATTGGGAAAAAGTAGATTTTTATTTAGTCAAGTTGTCTAATCACCCCCCTCTAGACATACTTTCGGTCCTACAAGTGGTATCAGAGCATTGGTCTCCATTGCATTGGTCTCACAACCTAGGAGAGTATGGTGTTTAGTGAGGGAAATTGTCACCGTAGAGGTCCGTACTTTGATGGCACTAATTTTGCTAGTTGGAAGCACAAAATGAAAATGCATATTCTTGGTCATAACCCCGCCGTATGGGCTGTTGTTCGTGTTGGCTTGCAAGGTGAATTCTTTGGTGATGGAAAGGAACCGGATCGTGAAGCGACCGCGGATGAATTGAAGATGTTACAATACAACGCTCAAGCATGTGACATTCTCTTCAACTGCCTATGCCCCGTAGAATTCAACAAAATCAGCCGTCTTGAGAATGCAAAAGAGATTTGGGATACTTTGGTTGATATGCAGGAAGGTACCGAGTCCGTGAGAGAATCCAAGTTGGACGTTCTTCAAAGTCAACTTGACAAGTTCAAGATGAAGGATGGTGAGGGAGTCGCAGAGATGTACTCTAGGCTAGCTCTCATCGACAATGAGATTGCCGGCTTAGGAAGCGAAGAAATGACCGACAAATTCATCATCAAGAAGATACTTCGAGCTTTGGATGAGAGATACGACACCGTGTGCACATTGATCTAAATGATGCCCAACTACAAAGATCTCAAGCCTACGGAAGTCATTGGAAGGATTGTTGCTCATGAGATGACACTCAAAGACAAAGAAGATCTTCACAACAAATCTAGCAGTGCTTACAAAGCCACAAGTGATGCTCCCGCAACTTCAAGCGACAACCTTGTCACCAATGAAGAGATAAGCCTCATGGTCAAGAAATTTAGCAAGTTCTACAAGAATAGAGGCAAAGAACGAAGCTCCAACTCAAGATATGAAGAGAAGCGTTCGTCAAGTCGTGACCGCAACTGCTATGATTGTGGGAAGCCCGAACACTACTCCAATGAGTGCACGACTCCCTACAAACGAAGAGAAGAGTCACCTAAAAGACGAAGCTCAAGGAATGAATCACCTCAAAGAGACAGAAGGAGTAGAGATGATCGTTATGAACGAAGACCCTCAAGGAGAAGTAGGGATTCGGAGAAAAAAGACAAGTACACCATGAGCTACACAAGAAGAAGACATCAAGACCATGTTGGTGAATGGGTTTCCGGCTCCGACTCCGACAACAACTCTAAGAGAAGCTATCACTCCAACTCCGACTATAGTCAAGATGAAGGTGTTGCCGGACTAGCACTAGTGACTACCAACTCCTATGATCTATTTGATTCACCAAATGAAGGGAGTGGAAGTTGCTTCATGGCTAAAGGCCCCAAGGTATCACACCCCGAGTATCTTGATTTCGATAGTGACGAAGATGACTTACTTTGTGATGATGACTTGCACTTTGATAATACTAGTAATGTTAGTCAAAATGAACTTGCTAATTTTCATGCTAGTCAAGAAAAGTCATTTGATGATGATAAGATGAAAATAGAACAACTAACTAAAGAATTAAGCACTCTTAAGTTAGCCCATGAATCTACTCTCGAAGATCATAGAGAGCTTGTTAGGACTCATGAGAAGCTACGCTTCAAGAAGCTCACCTTGGAGCAAGAGCATGAGTTTCTTAAAGCTATCAATGACGATCTCCGAAAGAAGACTTCATCTTATCTAGCCAAACGATTACTCTTGTCTAGCTTCATGCCACAAGTTAAGTCTAGACAAACTAGTAATAAAGGCAAGAAAGGTTCTTCATCTAGTAGCAACAATAAAAATGCCAAACCTAATGATGTTGCTTCTAGTAGTTCTATTGATTCCACTAATGATGATTCTCTTAGCCAAGTTACTCTTGAGAAAGAAAATGCTTTATTGAAAGGAATTATAGAGAAAGGCATCTACAAGAGTCTTGCCGGGTGTAAGCAATTTGAGGAAATTGTACTCAAGCACGGAAGATACAGGAAGAACCATGGCATTGGCTACTTCAACGCTAATGGAGTTGAATGGGAAGAAGGTCAATACCCCAAGCCCAAGTTTGTTCCTCAAAATGAGAAGTATGAAAATACTCTCCCCAAGGGAACAAACACTCAAGATGACCTTCCACAACAAGACCACAAGACCAAGGGCAAAAACAAGCTTCAAGAGGACATTGACTCATATGAAGATGAATCCCAAGCTTTGGTGGAGTGGGTTCCCAAGGCTACTTCAAGCTCAACTTTTACAAGGGCTACTTCAACACCAAGGATTCCCATCAAGGTTATGTGGGTCCCCAAGAATAAGAACTAGAAAGTTCTAGAGGGGTGACTCCGCCAATGAAATTCACTCACATTCATTATTGGCAAGAACTATTTGCAATCAACATCAACTCTATGCAATAGTTCAAGGAGTCACACATTCCCTCAAAGGTAAGCAAGGGACAAGGTAATCAACAAATCCATGGACATCATCACACATGCTTTGCACTCCATGTCCATAGATATCCTTGTATTTGTCTCTTGTGTGTTGGGACTAACCCATGTAGGTGAGAAGAGTAAGGAAACAACAAGGATGCTCCCAACTCATGGTGATCTTCGTCAACTTTGAGCATCCACCACTACTTCACCTACATGAAGTCTTCATCGACAAAACCCAAGGTTAGTTTATCCCTCCTGTGGGGGGATGTCACATCAAGGGGGAGCTTTACTCTAAGACTTGAGTTAAAGCATCTCATAGTATGTGACAACATTAAATGCTTTATGTAAAAGTGGTAACCCCACTTATGCTTAAACGATGAGTATGACCGATGATCAAGTATTCTTACTTGGCTCCTAAGTCAATATACTCATATATAGATGACTCCGTCATCGCCAAAATGCTTGATAGATGCTAGTATGGATGTGCATGTTTGCCATGATTTCATTTGACATCTTATTGTGTGAGCATGTTGGTCTGCACTTCTTTATCCATTCGAGGACATCCAATTGTTTCTATTTGGTTCTTAATTTATCTTTTGCCAATTGGATGTACAAGAATGCCTAGGACCCTCCTCTAGCTATCTATGCTTTCTCACCTCATATTCTTTTCTTGCTGCATCACAAAACTTGAACAAGCACTTCTCGATCCCTCTGTGTGAGATGCATTCGGAGTTCCGTGTCGAAAAGGGCTGCACTCCAAAACCTCCCAAGTGCAACTCGGTGTGACCAACAAACATTTCTCGGTTCACCGATTGCCGAGGGTTGATCTGGTTTTCCATCTCGGTAACACCGATTCCTTATTCTCGGTTACACCGAGTTTCCCTGTCAGCTGACAGTTGAGAAACTCGGTGACACCGAAAATTTCAAACCGGTGTCACCGACAGCAAGGGGTATATATGTTGTGGACCCGACGCTTTGAAATTCACTCCTCAAACCGTCGCGCTCCAAAACCCTAATCTGCCAAAAAGGACCCCCCGGTCGTCGCCCTTGCCTCCCCGTGCTCCTCCGCCGCTGGGATCCTCGCCGTCGACGGGCATCTTCGCCGCCGTCTTCGCCGTAGCGGACCGTCAGCAAGCTAGGATACGGATTCGATCCTCTCTTGCGCTCCATCGTCTGATTCTTGCGCATTGAGATGTTCTTATCTATAAGCCACTATGTGCAATCCTCCCTATACACCAGAGTTCTCGTAGATTAGCGAACAATGAAAATTTTAGGGTTAGCTGTCCGCAGATTGCATCTCGGTACCACCGAGTTGAAAAAATCGGTTCCACCGATTGTGTTTTAGGGTTACTGAGAACCATATCGGTGAGACCGAAGCAATCTTTTCGGTTCCACCGAAAAGGCTGCCAGGTCTCTGTTGATGCATATGGTCAGTCTCGGTGACTCCGAAAAATACCACTCGGTGACACCGAAATACCTTCTGTAGAAAGCTAAAACTAATGTCTTCCTTGTTCAAACTTTTGAAAATATCTGTGTTTTGTGATGCTCAACCCCTCTACTCCTCTATATTATTTTCATAGGGTCAGATATGTCAGATGCTGAGGATAGCCAGAATGATCTCAGAGAGCAGAGTGTGGATGTGGACTCAGGCACTAGTCCCGTTGAGAGTTTTGATGATGTGCCGAGTTCTCCTGATTTGCCCAAGGCTGCTACAAGGACTAGAAGGAAGCTCAATTCTGATGAGGAAGATGAGGACTTCATCCCTGATGAGCTGCCTAAGAAAGATGATGCTGCCACTTCTTCCAAGAAGAAGAAAGCTATCAGAAAGGGGTATGCTAGCTCTGAGATATTGAGAGCACCTGAGAGCTCCAGAGCAACCATGACTGTTATGCCTCCCAATAAGTCTATGCCCAAGAAGGCAGGGGAGAAGAAGAAGAGAGAGAGGACAAAATCTGTCAAGGCAAAAGTTCTTCCATCTACTCCAGAGTATCTAGATGAGGATGAAGAGGAGGAGGTAGAGCTAGCTGCAAAGGCCCCTCCCAAGAAGAAGAAGAAGCTTATGGCAGATGCTATGCCTAAGGCTAACACTTCCAAGAGCACCAAATCAGCTCCAAAGAAGGCTGCTGCTGCTGATAAGCCTAAGAGGTTTTCCAGAGATATACCAGCTTCCAGCAAGAACAAGACCTCCACTTTCAGGGAAGCTGAGGATGATGATGACTTTTCTGCTTTGATGAAGCTCAGACCACACCTTCCAGAGCATAATGCCAGCCACTTGATTGCTGAAGATATGAAGAAGAGGAAGGATTCTGGTTTAAGGGCATGGAGAGCTATTGATCCGTATGCCCAGAGAAGGAAAACTGCTGTGGACTATAGGTTTTATACCAAGGAGCAACATGATTTCTATGAGACAATCTTACTTGACAAGAGCCCAGCCGTCAGTGATATGAGATATGTTGATTGGAAGTATATCAAGGAGAATGAAGACTACTTCCCAAATGTTCAAGACAACTTCCACTTCATTGGCTTAGACAAGTTTGTTGGCATAGAATTCACTGCATGGAACGATGAGATGATCATGCAATTCTACTCCACTGCTCATTTCTATGGAGATGGTAGGATTGTGTGTATGACTGAAGGAGCAAGATATGAGTCTACTGTTGAGGAATGGGCTGCTATCTTAGGAGTCCCAGAGGTGGAAGATGGTGACCTGGATGTCTATTCTGAATCCAAGGAGAGCCGCAATGCTATGGCTAACATGTACAATGAGATCCCTGCTGCTCATGTGAAGTCTCACAAGTTAGGATCCATCTACTTCCTCCAGGCTGGCCTCCGTACCATGAACACCATCTTGAGGCACACATTGATGCCTAAGTCTGGAGATGACAAGATGATTCGAGGCTATTCCATCAACATGCTAATCCATCTTGATAGACATACCAGGATAAGGGTGATGGACTTGATAGTAGAGACTGTGAAGAGGGTTGCTCCTGATCAAAAGCGCTCATGCTGCTATGCACCCTACATTCAGATGCTCATCAACTCCAAGTTGGAGAAGCACATTTTTGCTCTTGACAGACCCCACTTGCCCCTACAGCCAGATCTTGAGGACAACGTCATGGAGATGAACCCAGATCAACCCACCTCAGCTGCAGCACAGGCAGAGGCATAGGAAGCTAGAGCCACTAGTGCTCCAGTCCCTAGATCCAGGAACGAGCAAATGGATCTCTTGATCTCTACCGTTCAGGGCATGCAGAAGGACATCAAGGACATACTGGGGAATTAGAATAGTCTTGTGAGGATCTTTGAGAATAGGATCAAGACCCTAAATGTCAAAGTGGATGGGCTGACAAAGACAGTGAATGAGCTGAAGAAGGAAGTTGACAGCGTGCCCAGTCCCGACACTTCAGATGATGAGGATGACTTTCCTCTCAGGCTAGGCACTCACTTCACTACCCAGGCCAGATCAGCCACAGTGCCAACTCCAGATTTGAGGCCTTCTTCATCAACACCTGCTACAGCCTCCTCAGCTCCATCAGCTCCAGTACCTCCTGTTGCTACTCCAACTCCATCCGTGACATCAGCAGAGGTCTTCGCCGACGCAGTTCTCTCGACTCCTTCATCAACAACCGGAGGAGATCAGCCCCAGAAGAGCGCTTAGATATAAACCTTTGAACTTTTTGGTAACTTGTTGCCAAAGGGGGAGAAGTGTATATAGATCTTTAGGCTTCGAGTGAGAGAGCGTTTGGTTTTATGGGTTTTTCAAAAACATTTGATATTTTGGTTGCTTGTGTTAAACTTTCGTTGGTGTTTTGATCATACGCTTAATGTGTGTTGCTGCTACTTCCTATCATTATAATGCTTATGAGATGATCATTCACCTTTGCTTGATTGTGTTGTGCTATGATGTTCATTCTAATTATTCTCGCACACCACCAAGTTGTATGTGACATGAAAGAGTGCCCCATGTACCTAATCGATTGTGCATTTGCATTCAAACGCAAATTTAAAATAATGCACAAATTTAGGGGGAGCTCTTGCTTATCACATACTTCTGAAAGCGATGATTATATTCATTGATTATATCATATGTCGAAGCTTTGATCTATATGTTGTCATCAATTACCAAAAAGGGGGAGATTGAAAGCACATTTGCTCCCTTGGTGGTTTTGGTAATTAATAACAACATATATGTCATTGAACTAATGTTTCCACTAAGCATAATTCAGGAAAAGTTCAATGATAGGGATGGCAAAAGGATTGTGGATTTCCCCAAGATGCAAGGAAATGGATTGGCAAAGCTTCAAGCAAGAGGACTCTACATTTTACTTTGTGAGAAATCACTTTGAGTCCATAGGAAAGCCAATACTATTAAAAGGGGGTAAGGTACTGTTGGTGAACAAAATTCTCATACGTGCACAAGTGATAGTCACCAAAAACACCCACAAGCTCTTCCACAAAAGTCTGTCCAAATTCAAATATCCAAAATCGGTGTAACCAACACTTTCCACTTGGTCCCACCGATTCCCAAACTCAGACAGACCCATGCCAAACCCTAGCATGTCGGTGCAACCGATTCTGCATCGGTGCCACCGAGTTTAGGTTGCCAACTCTCTGTTTAGCTATTTTCAGTCTTCGGTACCACCGAGATTTGCCAGTCGGTCTCACCGAGTTTCTGGACCAACTCTCTGGATAGCCATTCGCAAGAATCGGTACCACCGAGAATTGTGGATCGGCACCACCAAGTTTCTGGACCAACTCTCTGGTAAGCCATGGTCAAGAATCGGTGCCACCGAGATGTGAGAATCGGCGCCACCGAGTTTGCGCAATCTGACCGTTGGTCACCTGATTGGTACCACAGAGAGTTATATATCGGTGTCACCGAGATTCAAAAGTTGTCACCCTTTGGTCACTTCGGTACCACCGAGATTAACACATCGGTGTCACCGAGTTGGTCACTTAAGGTGTAACGGTTGGATTTTTGGGGATGCCTATATATACCCCTTCACCACCACCCACTCGAAAGAGTAGCACTCAGAACTATTCCATACTTGCCCCATCCGATTTTCTGAGAGAGAGCCACCTACCCTTGTGTTGAGATCAAGCCATTCCACTCCATACATATGAGTCTTGATCTCTAGCCTCCCCAAGTTGCTTTCCACCAAATCAATCTCTTCCACCATAGTCAAATCTGTGAGAGAGTGATTGTGTGTTGAGGAGTATATCATCTTGAAGCACAAGAGCAAGGAGTTCATCGACATTGCCGAGCCTATTACCTTTTGGAGGGTGGTGCCTCCTAGATTGGTTAGGTGTCGCATGGGAGCCACCTGCTTCGTGTTGTGGAGTTGAACCAAGAAGTTTGTACGGGCAAGGAGATCGCCTACTTCATGAAGATCTACCCATAGTGAGGCTAGTCCTTCGTGGACGGAAGCCGTTATGAAATAGTCAAGGTCGCTACTTCGTGGACCTTTATGGGTGGAGCCCTCCGTGGACTCTCGCGACCGTTACCCTCAGTGGGTTGAAGACTGCATAAACGTGGACGTACGATAGCACCACCTATCGGAACCACGGGAAAAATCTTCGTGTCTACAAATTGCGTTTGATCTTCCTACCCTTCCTTTACTACTCATGCTTGTCTTTACTTTCCGCTGCTATACTCGTAGCCATGCATGTGTAGGGTGTGCTTGACTTGCTATGAATCCTAAAATCTGCCAACACTTAAAATTGGGAAAAAGTAGATTTTTATTTAGTCAAGTAGTCTAATCACCCCCCCTCTAGACATACTTTCGGTCCTACAGAACTCTCCGACAGGTCATCATCAGGTGCAGCGCACTCCGAAGAGGCGCGCTTCCCAGAGTCCTTGCCGGTGTTCTTGCCAGGCTTCTTCATTTTCCTTGTATCCTTGGCGGGAGCTGGAATTTCTGTGGTTTCAGCTGCTACCGTGTCGCAATACATCTGGTCCACACAGATTACAGCGTTCTTTTTGTCGGATGGGATGGAAATGACCCCAATGGGCCCTGGCATCTTCTAAGTATTGTAGGCATAGTGGCATGCCGTCATGAACTTTGCCAGAGCTGGGCGACCAAGGATTTCGTTGTAGGGCAGTGGGATTTCGGCGATGTCGAATACTATCCTCTCTGTTCGGAAGTTCAACTCTCCGCCGAATGTCACAGGCAGAGTGATCTTTCCCTTGGGTCGGCTCCTGCCGGGGTTGATTCCTTGGAACGTACCCGTGGCTTCGAGCTCTTCGTCAAGGATCTGTAATTTCTCAGCCACTCTAGGAGAGATCAAGTTCAATCCGGCCCCACCGTCAACTAACATCTTAGACACCTTGAGGTTGCGGATTGTCGGGGAAACCAACAACGGCAAGCATCCAACCGTAGTGGTACGGTCAGGATGATCCTCTTCGTCAAAGATGATAGGCGTGCGGGACTACCTGAGTGGTTTCCTTGATTCTGCAGTTGGTTCCACAACATTGACCTCGCGTGCCCACTGCTTGAGCTGGCGGCGAGAGGAGTGCAAGGACGCACCCCCGTCAACACACATGGCTTCGGTTGCTTTCTGGAACTCCCTGTCACTGGAATCCTCATCATCATCCTCATCTTCGTTCATATCATCTGTTTCCTTCTTCTCTCGGCCACTGGCGGGTTTTTCCTTTTGCTGCAGGGGTTTGCCACGGCAACCACCTCTGCCGCCACGGCCCTTCCTGGCAGCGCCGTCTTGGCCTTTTTCCTTGTCGCATTTCTCGTACTCGGCCCTCTGTTTCTCAACAAGTTGCTCGACCTGTCGGCATTCTTGGAGATCATGGCCCTTGGTGCGGTGGATTTTGCAGTACGGCCCGTCGGACTTCCCGGCCTTCTCAGCGGCAGCAGCCTCCCGACAATCAGCGCACGCGGCAGCTCCCTTGCCGGGGGTTTCGGCTTTCGCCTTCTTTCCGAAACCAAGGTCTCCGGAGCTCTCGATAGCCAGCACCGCTTTTCCCTTGCGCTTCTTGTTGCGCTTCCTGTTCCTTCCCTTCAGGCCGGGGGCATCGTCGTCATCATCAGAGTCCACTTCGACGCCCGCCTCCTCTCTAGGAAGCCGCCTCCCTTCTTCTGCTCGAGCACATTTATCCGCCAAGGTGTAAAGCTCATTGACACTCTTGGGGAGCTTGACATTCATCTTGGCTCACATCCTCCTGTTGCGCACGTTTGAGTGGAACGCGGCAATCACTGCCGCGGGATGGATCTCAGTGATGTTGCGGTGTACTCGGCTGAATCTCTGGATATACTTTCTCAAGGTTACTGCCTCCTTTTGCGAGAGGACTTGGAGATTGCTGGGCTGGCCTGGTTCTTGATGACCACCGGTAAAGGCACCAACGAACTCGTTGCATAGATCAGCCCAAGAGGAAATGGAATTCTCCGGCAGGTGCATCAGCCATGACCTCACATTTGGCTTGAGTACCAAACGGAAATAGTTGGCGAGCACCTTTTCATCTCTTCCTCCCGCAGCTTGAACAACTATCGTGTAGATGCCCAAGAACTCCGTGGGGTTTAGCTTCCCATCGTATTTCTCTGGTAGCTCACGCTTGAAGGCTCGGGTCATCGGCCAGCGGACCCGTCGCAGCTCAGTAGTGAAGGCAGGGCAACCAACCTCATAAGGAAGGTATCCGCCGACACCGGGCGCGGGGTCGCCGACGTCTCGACCGTTGCGCTTGTCGGATTGACGGTGTGCTTCACGATGTCGCTCGATGGTGATGCTCGCGTCTTCCTTCCACCGGTCTTCAAGGACACGCCGCTGATCCCGACGGTCGTGCGGGCCAGACGAGACTATGGAGGCCTCATCGTGGTCGTCAGCATGTGAAGCTTGCTGCGGCTGCCTCTGGGCCTATTGTCGCGGAGGGGACTGCACCGTTGGGGTGGCCCCTTCTATGTGCTCGCCGACCTGGGCTGCCGCAGTTGTTCGCATACGTCACGACGGCTCTGCATGCTGGGTCTTGTTGGCTTCAACGAAGGAAATCAAACTTTGAATGGTGGTTCTCCATTCATCCATCTTATCAGCCGCTGGCATGCAGTTGAGCAGCATCTGGACTCTCGCCATGGCCTCCTGTGTGGTGCCAGGCATGGCGAAAGAGGCGGACCTCGACGTGGCTTGACTCTTGGTAGGAACAAGAGAAGCGTCGCCGCGTCCTTGATGCCGCGCACCACTCACTGGAACTTTCTGGTGAGTTGAGGGCCGATCCTGAGGAGCTGCGGCTCCGCTGGGCGCCCCGTCTCGCTCCGCTCGAGGTGCCCGCCCAACAATCTCGCTGGCGACGGGTGCGGCCGAAAAGTCACGGCTCGCACCGGACTGGGCGCTGCTGAGGCAGCCTCGGCCATCCACGTGGCGGGGAGGTGATGAACAGATGTTCCCTCCGCTCGTGAAGTCGAGGCTGAGCTCGCCATGTTGTTGGTGTAGTTGCTCCCCTCCGACGCCTCCTGCTCCATTTCTGGCCATGGAAGGCTGGACGGGGGCGCCGCCCGCGCTGACCGCGTCGTCCACGACGCCTGCCTCGGCCGCAGCCACCGCGGCGCCTACGGTGCCGGTGGCCACGTGTGAGGGAGACTTCGAGGACGAGGGATGCGCAGCCACACTGGACTTCTTCTTTGGAGCCATTGTTGAAGAAGATGATGACGAAGACCGATTCGCCGTTCACGAACTCGGGTTCGCGCAAATGATGCACGCTCCCTACCTGGCGCGCCAAAGATGTCGGGGCACGGATGCCCACGATCACCTATGGGACCAGAGGTCCCTTGTGGTTCGGCAAGGGGGGTCACGTTGCACTAAGAGCGGAGAGCATGAGACGGCGCAACTATCAAGGGTCAGGCATTTTACCCAGGTTCGGGCCGCTGCTAAGCGTAAAACCCTACTCCAGCTTTTTGGTGGATTGATTGGAGGAACACGAAGAACGCAGGGCGCCCTACCCCGGCAAGGACTGCTGCCGGGGAGAACAGCTACGCGAGTACAAGCGTTCGGGGGTTCGAGTTGCCAACCTTGAGCTAGGTTGCCTTGGGCCTCCTTTTATAGTGCAAGGGGTTACCACAATGGCAAAACAGACATTATCTATTGATTAGATAGCTAAGCAGAGCTATCATACCTAACACTGGCATTTAGGACAAAATGCCATGATTACCTGGCTAGGTAGCGCTTGGGGGTGCATCCCCGGCAAGCTTGTGCCACCGCTTGGCCGGTTGCTGCTTAAGATCTTCACACGCTCCAGGGCGGGTGTCAACCGGGTGTAACTTGCCTTCCAATGCGTCGCCACGTGCTTAGCGAGAGCTGATTACTCGCCTGAGGGCTCGATACTAAATCGATAAGTGACAGGCGTAGCGATGAGGTGGAGCGGTGGCTGGATGGCTCACGCCTGCCGGGAACTGGCTTGCCGTGTCTTCTGAAAGCTGCATTCATCTCGGTCCCTGGCAAGCGCCGAGGATGTGCTTGGCGCGTCGCAGCCCACGCTTGGGCTGCCGCGTTGAGCTTACTGGAGTCTTGGGCTTGATTGCTATCGGGGTTTTCTGCTTCTATCGCCTGTGCATAAGTCAGGGGCACTGGGTACCCCTGTACTAGTGCACCGACACCATACAAGGCTGTAAATGAAAAAAAAGCTAACTGTATTGTATTCCTCTCAGGGGATTGACGGTACAGAGATCGATAAGGGTGTATTGGCATTTCATAGATCCTGATTTAGCAAACGGCGTTTTGTTACGAGGTAATGGCTCAAGCAAGGCTTCCATTCATTATGTCGCCAAGATCTTCTTTCAGATAGGAGAATTCTTCATGTGGCCATACCATGAACGGTAAGTTAAATATACAACCACGCATACATTGATTGTCTTTTAGTTTTATACATAGTTCGTACGTTCATGGTTTTCTTAAACTGTAGAGGTCACTGGATCTTGGTGGTCATTGTTCCAAAATGCAACACAATTTACTACATAGATTCTCTCAAAGAGTCAAATGCGCCTCAAGATCTGAGTCATATTCTGAATTTCATGGATAGGTATTGAATTCTTTGATGTTAATGTGTTGTGTTCATATCTGGTTCCAGAATTGCGTGTGTGAAAATTCATCTTCATTTGCAGTGTATTGTCAATGAACATAACTTTAGGAGGGAGTCGGTTCGACCGCCAACTACCTCTGCTGAACGTGATTGTTTCTCCGGTAAGACAACGAAATCCGTTATTTTCAGAAAATGCTAGTCAGATGTTCAAGTTTCCAAGTAAACCTCTTTCTATTTCTCTCCATAGAAAAAAGAAGAAACAACTTACACCGGTTAGGTTTTGTTCCTAACAGGGCAAATACATGACTAATACTGTACAAAAAATTTGAGTGTCCTCAGCAACAACAAGGTACCAGCCTATGTGGATACGACGTTTGTGCACACATGATGAACCTCTGCAGACGTGTTGAATGTGGTCTCGATGCTAACATGATAAAACCAATAAGTCTGCTTCTTAGTTACTATCTTCTACTCCACACGTATGTCACATTCTGATCTAAAAGTCATGCAGTTGATCTTCAGACCGATGATCTCTTCACAGGTCGCCGCAGATGAATTGCTGTTTGTTAGGAAATTTATCAGTACCTTCTTTGTGAAACACTATATCAAGACCGATGATGGCGTTGAAGATTTCAAGGTTCATATCCCCTAATAATAAGTACGCATTCATATAGTGTTATCGGCTAAACATATACACATGGATGCATTATTTTCCATGTGAACATGTCTTCGTATTTTGTACACTATGATTATGTACTGCATATGTCGGTTTAACAGCTGTGGAATTTAGCTAGCGTTTTCTCAATTGCATATTGTCGTGAATTATGATGAATCCTCTGCTTGTGGACACTATTCGTTGAATTGCATATTGTGGCGAACTATGATGAATGTTCTTCATGTGGACACTATTTGTCGATTGCATATTGTGGCAAATTTGCTATTTGCAAGGTGAATTAAATGCGATATTTTACAATAACCTGGCAAATTTCAGCGCACACGGTTCAAGCAACTAAGCGTGTGAGGTCCAGAATGGAAAGCACACGCAACTCATAGCGCAACCGCCTATGATCCACAGGAAAAGCACACGAGATATAATCTAAAACGTTGGTGATACATAAGTAATCGCAAATGGTTTGCAGCACTCGTACGTGTCCGATGATGCCATGCATGGCAGACGGTTTCCAGAGAAATCTCCTGTGCAATGATGAACATATCACACACAGTTTATAAAATGGCCCGTGTGGATTAGGTAACGTTTCGCAAACGGTAGAAGGTCAAACTCCGTTTGTTTTCCATGAGTAATTAGACACGTTTGACTCGTCTTGCATGTGTGTGATTGATCCCAAATCCCACACGTAAGCCCAAAACATTATGTGTGCGATATGTTCCTGCACCGCACACTATTATATTTGCAGATCATTTACGTTCATTGGTCACCATCGCCGATGGGTTTTCCGTGTCGTGTGGGATGGACCCCCCTATCGCCCACACATGCAAGGCGACGGTTTAGAACTACGTCGCGGAAAGGGGTTAAAAACCGTTTGTATAGCACGTCGCTGCGCCAGTGTATGTGAATACCCTGATGTATTCCCTGATGAGCTGCCCGGAATAACTCCTCACCATGACATGGAGATCATCATTGAGCTAATGCCCGGAGCAGGGCCCATCTATAAGAAGCCCTATGGAATGGGATCCGAAGAGTTGGCTGAATTGAAGAAGCAACTGGCTGAGCAGCTCAGGAAAGGATTTATCTGCCCTAGTGCCTCTCCTTGGGGTTCACCTGTTCTGTTTGTGGAAAAGAGGGATGGTTCTATTCGACTCTGCGTCGATTATCGATCTCTCAATGAAGTCACAATCAAGAACAAGTACCCACTCCCCAATATTGAAGACATGTTCGATCAACTGAATGGAGCCAAGGTGTTCTCCAAGATTAATCTTAGGTCCGGGTACTACCAGCTAAAGATCAGACCCCAAGACATTCCGAAGATTGAAGACCTGTTCGATCAACTGAATGAGCCAAGGTGTTCTCCAAGATTGATCTTATGTTCGGGTACTACCAGCTGAAGATCGGACCTCAAGACATTCTGAAGACAGCATTTTTAACCCGGCATGGCCTGTATGAATACACGGTCATGTCATTTGGGCTAACCAATGCCCCTGCCTACTTCATGTACCTCATGAACAAAGTTTTCACGGAGTACTTGGACAAGTTTGTTGTCATCTTCATTGATGACATGCTCGTCTTCTCCAAGTCTAAAGAAGAGCATGCACAACACTTGAGATTGGTCCTGGATAAGCTTTGAGAGCACCAGCTTTATGCGAAGTTCAGCAAGTGCGAATTTTGGCTGCACGAAGTTGGATTCTTGGGTGATGTGTTGACTGCAGAAGGACTGTCAGTAGATCTTGCCAAGATTAAAGTCATGACTGAATGGCAACCTCCGAGCAATGTGAAGGAAGTCAGGAGCTTCCTCGGACTCGCGGGATATTACCGCAAGTTTGTTGAAGGATTCTCAAGCATTGCAAGGCCCATGACTCAGCTCTTGAAGAAAGACAAGAAGTTCGAATGGACGCCAAAGTGTGAGGAAATCTTCCAAGAACTCAAGAAGAGATTGACAATAGCCCCTGTTTTGGCCACTCCCGATATTCACAAGGAGTTTGTGATATATTGTGATGCATCAAGGATCGGGCTTGGAAGCGTTCTGATGCAATGAGGCAGAGTCATAGCATATCTATCCAGACAGCTACGTCCTCACGAAGCAAACTATGCTACTCATGATCTTGAGTTGGCAGTAGTAGTTCATGCCTTGAAGACATGGCGACTTTACCTTCGAGGGAAGCGATGTGAGATATACACAGACCAAAAGAGTTTGAAGTATATTTTCACTCAAAGGGAGTTGAACATGAGGCAACGAAGACGGTTGGAGTTGATCAAGGATTACGACCTCAGTGTTCAATACCACCCTGGAAAGGCTAATGTGGTAGCTGATGCCTTAAGTAGAAAGGCATGCTCCTTGAATGCCATGATTAAGGAAAGGCTACCCGCCCTGTATGAAGAGCTTGAAAGCTTTGGCTTGGAGCTAGTTGCACCTGGTTTCCTAGCCAACCTCGAAACAAGGCCTACCTTGATGGATGCTATTAAGAAAGCTCAGATAGGACATGAGAGCATTGAAGGCATCAAGAGGAAGATCAAGGCAGGCAAGGCCCCAGGATTCTTAGTTGATGAACAAGGAGTTGTGTGGTTTGGAAACCACATTTGCATACCCAACAAAGTTGAGCTCAAGTACTTGATCTTGCAAGAGGCTCATGGCACTCCATATTCCATCCATCCTGGAGGAACAAAGATGTACCAAGACCTCAAGGCAAGATTCTGGTGGCATGGCATGAAAACAGAGATAGCGACTTTTGTCGCTAAGTGTGACATATGCCAGAGGGTCAAGGCTGAGCATCAATGACCCGCTGGATTGTTACAACCTCTCAAAGTGCCTGAATGGAAGTGGGACAAGGTCAGGATGGACTTCATCACCGGTTTGCCTAGGTCAAGCAAGGGACATGATTCCATTTGGGTCATAGTCGATCACCTGACCAAGGTAGCCCACTTCATTCCCGTCAAGACCAACTACATTGGGAACCAGCTAGCCAACCTCTACATCAACCGGATCGTGAGTCTCCATGGAGTTCCTAAGGAGATCGTGTCAAACCGAGGAAGCTAATTTACCTTGCAGTTCTGGAATAGATTCCAAGAAGCTATGGGAGCCAAGCTATCCTTCAGCACTACTTTTCACGCCCAGACAAGTGGACAAACGGAACAAGTAAACCAGATACTCGAATATATGCTTCGTGCTTGTGTTCTGGCGTATGGAGCCAAGTGGGAAGATTGCCTACCATTCGCCGAGGTTTCCTACAATAACAGCTACCGGTCCAATCTGCAGATGGCACCATTTGAGGTGTTGTATGGACGCAAGTGCCGCACTCCCCTCAATTGGTCAGAGACCGGAGAAGGACTAGTCTTTGGACCAGATATCCTCCGTGAAGCAGAAGAGCAAGTTCAACTTTTCAAAGAGCGCCTAGAGATCGCCAAGTCAAGACAAAAGAGCTACGCCGACTCACACCACCGAGACATGAGTTTCCGTGTTGGGGACTATGTCTATCTCCAAGTCACACCTCTCCAGGGAAACGGGCACTTCCACGTCAAAGGAAAGCTCGCACCAAGATATATTGGCCCATTAAAGATCACCGACAGACGAGGAGAGGTTGCCAACTAGCTAGAGCTACCTTCCGAGCTATCCGATGTGCACAACATTTTTCATGTGTCACAACTCCGTAAGTGTCTCCAAGTTCCCAAACGCCCTAACCAGTACAAGGGCATCGATCATCAAGCCATCGACCTTGAGCCCGACCTCACTTATCACTCCACCCGAAGCTGCACCATCAAGTACTTCAAAGTCCAATGGAGAACCACACCGAAGCAGAAGCAACCTCGGTGCGTGAAGACTACCTTAGATCAGAGTTCCCTTACCTTTTTAGCGCTTAGCCTAGGAATCTCAGGGACGAGATTCTTTTAAGGGGAGTAGGTCTATCACACCCTGTGTTTGTACCACTTTGCCCTCCTATGGTTTTATAAAATTTGGACCCATTTAAAACTTTTTGGATGTTGTGCTTGATGGATTGTTTGCTACTTGCTTGTTTGGATGACTGTGATTTGTTCCACCAAATTCTTCTCCTCTCTAAAACTCTTCTACTTGATCCAAACCCTCTACCCAATGATCATACCGTGGGTATAGGACCTAAAACTATTTTTTATCAAATATTATTTTGGCCAATTTTTTTTCAAATTAGGTTTTCAAAACCCCCTGAATTGAGGTTTGTACTACAAGTCCTCAAATTAGGGTGAATGCTTTACCTGAAAGGCTTTTTTTGGAACCTACAATATATATGACTTCCCCAAATCAACAAATATTATTTTTAAATATTATTTTCCTATTTTATTTAAAGGCTTTTTCTTAAGTCCATAAATGGTCTTTTATAGGGAAATTATTTTTATGCTTACGAAATATTTGAGAAAAATTAGGGAAACTCAGTGGACATATATTTTCCATATATAAGAGTTTCAACACGTGGTCATGTTCAAAATATTGGACAAAACCCTTTCTGCCTATTTCAAGCTTTTGAGATATTTCTATAAACAATATTCTCAAATAATTCCAGCAAAATTCTAGCATATCACACATGGTATATGTGGTGACCATGCAAAGTTTTATCTCAATCCCAATTGTTTTGGTTCACAAAAGTGCCCCAAAACCCTTCCTGTCCAGAACAAAATTTGATCAACTCTACATTGCCAACTACCTCCAATTAATCTCAAACTTTGTGGGCATGCTCAAATCCTCAAATAATGCCACCACACAAGGTGGTGCATTTAGGAGAATAGATTAGCATGATTGGATCTGAGAAAATCAGTTTCTGCCCATTTCTAGGGTTTGCAAAGTTTGCATTGCCAACTTTCTTCAATCCGGCTCAAACCTTGTGATCACCCTTGTTTTGACCCACCATTTCATCCTGTTAAGTATCACCTCTGGTAGAGGAGCTTAGCTAGCCCAACCAGAGATCAAACACCTTCTAGTGGAATGCTAAGATGAATAATTGAGCCTCTTCATGTGTTCTCCTTGAGCCCCAGTTTTTACCACAACACCATACCACCCTTCCTCACCTATGGTAAAAACCCTAGCGCCCAGATGCATGATTGCATCGGCAAAACCCCACTTTTCCCTCTTTGGACAGCCCCTTTTCTCTCTTCTCTCTTTGCTCTCCCTCACTCATGGCCACCCCAGAGCATCCAATGTGTCTTTCCAATTGTTTACTTCCCCCTACAGCTGGTGGACGCAAGTGGACACGCCAGAGCGTGTCAAAAGCCCTGGCATGCTGGCCAAAGTCGTGGTCTAGAGAGCGCAGCCGCGCTCCAGAGGGTTGACCTCGCACGCCCGGCCACCTCGGGCCTCACCCGCGCGCCAGTCGAGGCCCCTCGGCATCTGCGACATGCCACCGTGTCGGGGACCTCCTCCCTCTCCCTGCAATGGCTCTCCACATGCGCGCCGCGGCTACCCCTCTCTTCTGATGGGTTAGACTGACCCCAGGAACCCCCCCCAGACGCACCCGCGCCTCCTCCCGTGGCCTCTGGCCTCGACCACAACCTCGTCGGCGCACCAGCTTTCGGTGGACCATGCCCCGGCTATATAAAGCCACTCGGGACTCCTTCTCCCTCCCTTCAACCCCCTGCTGCTCCTAATCGAACCCCTAGTCCACCCACTCCTCGCCAAAAGCTCCCGAGCTCGAGATCGAGCTCGGAGTCCACTACATCGGGACTCTGGCAACCTTCGGGTATAGAGCCTCTCCGGCCCTCCTTTCTCTCCCTTTGGAATCGCCTCTCGCCGCTGATCATTTCCCCCATCTTCCCCACGCGATTTGCAGCTCCAGGCGTCGACGACAACCACCTCCCGAAGCTCTCCGCCACAGTCTCCTCGTCGCCGACGACCAGGGCTTCTCCTGTGTCTCCCTCCACCTCCGCAGGAATGGCAACTCGACGCTGACTCCGTCCCTGCCTTCTGCTCCCCTCGCCGTGGCCGGGAACCTCGCCTGTGAGCTTGTCGGCATCCCTGTCGCGAGGTTGAAGATGACAGGCAGGGCCCACCTGTCATCTGCACCTGTCCTTCGCTCCCTCCCTCTCTCACTGGCGGCTGGGCCATGCCTGTCGGGTATAAACCCTGGTAGGTGCACGCGCGCCTGGCTCGCTCGGGCCGTCTGTGCTGGTGACGTGGCTTGAGACTGCGTCGGTTTTTCCCCAAAGAGGAAGGGATGATGTAGCACAGCGAAGGTAAGTATTTCCCTCAGTTATGAAACCAAGGTATCGAAACAGTAGGAGGATCACCACCACCTAATAAGCAACACCCACACACAAATAACAAATACTTGCAACCCGACGTGAAAGAGAGGTTGTCAATCTCTCTACGGTAAAAAGATAGATTAGGTAATGAGAGATTGGAGAGATAGATCTCTCAAGAACACAAAATAAAAAGAGCAAATAAAAAGTGCAGCAATATATTTCTGGGTTTTTTTGAATAATAGATCTAAAAATGAAAGAGGCAAAAAGATAGATCGGAAAGCAATATGTTGGAAAAGTAGACCAGGGGGCCGTAGGTTTCACTAGTGGCTTCTCTCATGAGTATAGCACACGGTGGGTGAACAAATTACTGTTGGGCAATTGATAGAAGATCAAATAATCATGATGATATCCAAGGCGATGATCATTATATAGGCATCACGTCCAAGATAAGTAGACCGACTCTTTCCTGCATCTACCACTATTACTCCACACATCGACCTCTATCCAGCATGCATCTAGTGTATTAAGTTCATGGAAAAATGGAGTAATGCAATAGGAACGATGACATGATGTAGACAAGATATATTCATGTAGGAATAGACCCCATCTTGTTATCCTTAATGGCAACGATACATGTGTGCCTTGCTGCCCCTTCTGTCACTAGGAAAGGACACCGCAAGATCGAACCCATCACAAAGCACCTCTTCCCATGGCAAGAAAAATCGATCTAGTCGGCCTAACTAAACCAAAGATTCGAAGAAGAAATACGAGGCTAGAAGTAATCATACATATAAGAGATCAAAGAAGACTCAAATAATATTCATGGATAGAAACAGATCATGAACTCAAAATTCATCGGATCCCAACAAACACACCGCAAAAGTTTACATCAAATAGATCTCCAAGAGACCATTGTATTGAGAATCAAAAGAGAGAGAGGAAGCCATCTAGCTACTGCCTACGGACCCGTAGGTCTATGGTGGACTACTCACCCATCATCGGAGAGGCACCTATGAAGAAGATGAACCCCTCCGTGACGGTGTTAGATTGGATCTCGAGGTTCTGGAAGTTGCGGCGGCTGGATGTGTTTTTCGTCGACTCCCAAGGGTTTTCTGAATATTTGGTTATTTATAGGCGTTAGAGGCGGTGGAGAGGGGTCCCGTGGAGGGCACAACCCATCAGGTTGCACCGGGGGCCCCTGGCCCGCCCTGGTGGGTTGTGCTCTCCACAGCCCACCTCTCTGGCCTTTCTTTGGCCCACTGGGTGTCTTCTGGTCCAAAAAAAATCTCCAAAAAGTTTCGTCACGATTGGACTCCGTTTGGTACTGATATTCTGCGAAGTAAAAAACTAGCAAAAACAACAAATAGCACTTTGGCACTATGTCAATAGGTTAGTCCCAAAGTGATTGTAAAACATCCAACAATGATAATATAACAGCATGGAACAAGCAAAAAATATAGATACGTTGGAGACGTATCAGCTGACTGGGCCGGCTTGGTTGGCTGGTTTGGCCCGAGTGGCACATTGGCCGTTTTCTTTTTCTTTTTCTGTTGATTTTCCAAAAATTCCACAGGATTAAATAAATCTCCAAATCTAATAATTCCAGTTTCTAAAAACTTGTAATATTGTGCAGTATTTAATGATGCCTCTTGTGCACTTTTTGAAAATAGTTTCATGTACTGGTTTTAATTAAAACTTAGTTTTGAATATTTAAAACCACTGCTAAAATAGTTTTCACAACCTTTTTCTTTCCAAAACCAGAAACTAATATTTTTAGTTTTTAACCCACTATTTTACAAAATGGTTTGACATTTTAGAAGTAATTTATCTTCTCTGTTTTTGCCGTGCCCTTATTTTTGCACGTTTATATTGCGATGATAGATTACGTTGTTGACGAGGGAGTTGGACCAGAAGACTTTGAAGACCCCGAAGACTTTGTTGAGCCAGGCAAGCAGCCCCTTGACCATGCCTAAGAAACTTTTTCATCCATGTCATATAGCACCTTATGTTTCGATGAATGGATAATGATGATGTGGTGGCCACTTTGGTGGATGCCTCGTTACTTTCTCGTTGATACTGGCATCGTGCATGGCCCTACCTCCTTCTGAGGGTTATGCGGGTGGGAAGTAGATAGGTTGCTGAGTAGTGCTACACAAATGGGACGGGAATATGCATGGTGATGGAAACAAAAGTACTTCCAAAGACTTTTCAAAAACCCCGTCGAGTGCCACTAATGCCCGAGGGAGATGTTGAACTAGGTGACCTCTTGATAAAGAAGCGGTGCACCGAGGCAAGTGTGTGAGCTGTTTTCGAAAACGGATTGGTGTAAGTGGCGGCTGTTATTCCAACCTTACATGTACAACTACGATACCCCTTATGGGATGGGGCTTTGTTGATTACCTTGGTCGGTACTAGCAGAGAGCCCGCATTACTAGTGGCGGGAGTGACATGGTCACTCTCGATACGGGGTCATGCCGGAAAGGACGATCATGGGCTGTTTTTACAGACACCGGGCACAACGTTGTGTCCCCTCATGGATGATACGATCTTGAGTGAGGCTCGTGAGATGTACATCATGAGGGATGGGTACCAACGAGTGGACTCCTTGTTTAGTGTCGTCAAGGGAAAGGCATTGTTTGGGTGCTTACCTCGGGTATGTGATATACCGCGAGTCGTGGCTTGACACGAAAGTTCCCCGAGTCTTGTGGGTAAAGTGTGCAACCTTTGCAGAGTGTAAAAACTATTCGAATAGCCGTGTCCACGGATAAGGATAGTTGGATGACCGCACTTGGGCTACGTCCATTGTTAATAAAACCGTGTTTGTGTGGAGAAAGGAATACTTGAGTTAAGTCGGATGACTCGACATGATGGTTGAACATGATACGTTCAAAACACGTTTATATTGATATCTGTAACATGTTCTTGCGGATACTTGTGACCTTATGATGCATGCTTACAAGCTGCTTGATCATGTCATTGCATTCAAAAATTAGGTTTCCGAAACTTACCTACTTAGTGTTATATCATGCATTGTCATACCTTGTTCCAAAACATGGGTTGCTTGCGAGTACATTCAAAGTACTCATTGGCTTGACACTGGTTATTTAATTGGCCAGGCATGGAAGAGCAGGAATATGGTGAAGAATTCGTTGGTGACGAACATGCGAGCTAGGACGCTTCCTAGTCAGAATGCGTGTAGGGTTAAGGCAGATGGAATGGGTTAACGCTTTCGTTCAAGATTTCCGCTCCTAGTTATGTTTGGTGTTTGGCCTGAAGGCCCTATCCATGTAAGACATGACCTCGATGGTCTTTATTTGTGTAAGATGGTATGTATGGATGTAAGATTCTTGTTATTCAGCTTCTGTGTGTTCAGCGAGCATTGATCTAAGGGATCACTGTACACGTGCATTCTGTGATCACGACTTATGAGTCGGGGTCCCCACAGCACCAGACACCCGTAGCCTCCAAACCGGCAAGATCTTGCCGGCAGAAGCATTCCTCCAACTACACCAAGCAAAGGACCAAGAAACCCGGCAAGACTCCTTGCTGGGGGCTCAAGGGCAAGCGCACCCGCCAAGGACTCCTCCCGCCAAGGCCTAGCTCCACGTCACCGAGCTGGTTGTCTACATCGGCTAGGTGGCGAGCGGGCAGGCGGTTAGGTGGAGTCAGTCGGGGCGCATGGCAGCCTGGAGAGATTTACAACAGCTTTAATGACACCCGTCCCACGACGTGGCGAAAGAATAGAAGGTAGCTGGGCGGACGGCACAGAAGGAGATGCAGTCCTTGCCGGGAGACGTCGCTAGCTTGACACCTCACGGCGCATTCAATGCGCCTGTCCTAGTCCGTCAGGGTTAGGTATTTCCCACTACCACCTCTGCTGACCCTCTGGCAGAGGGCAGTTTCCACTGTTTACCAGATGTAAAGACCATTGTGCCATTGTGGTAACCCCTTGTCTATTAAAGGAGGCCCATGGCTACCTTTACAAAGGTCGACACTCTGTTCATTCTACACGCGTAGCTGCACTCCTGAGACACCTGTTGCCGGGTTGTTGCGCCTTGTATTGTGAACACCCATAAGCCACCAGAACACAGGACATAGGGTTTTACGCTCCGGCGGACCGAACCTATCTAAACCCTCGCGTACGTAGGAATCAGTGATGCTCTTTGCGCGTTAGAGCCCTCACAACCGAACGATGAAGGGGTATTGCCGGTCCCATAGATCGTCGTACCCCGATATCTTTGGCACGCCAGGTAGGGGGTCTCTTGCGTTAACCTCAGCTGATCTCTGCGCATCTTCATCAATAGCTTCATCGACGCCCATGGCCCCCAAGAAGGCCAAGGGCGCGGCGACGCCTGATGCAACCACATCCAAGCTTTCATCTCAGGCAGCGCCGACGGAGGCGAACCCACGCTCACCGCCCTGGCGAGCGCAGCCATAACACCATGCGGAGCTCCGCGAGCCGCTAGCCACGAGCCGTGACCTGGACCCCAATGTCATAGAAACGTGGGAAGCACAGACGGCGTCGGGGGCTAATGCTGAGGCGGCGGCAGCCGCGGCCGCGGCCGCAACAGCGGCGAAGGCGCCAGCACCCCCTCTGCGTCCTTCGCAAGGCGACCGCGACCAACACCCCCGAGGCGGCGAGCCCGGGTGGCACGCGGACAAGACCCCCACGCGTCCTTCCCAAGACGCGCAGGGCAAGCTCAACAGCAACCTCTTGGGGAAGATGAGCAGCGTGCGACGGCGCGGGCGAACTCTCCTCCTGACACTGTCAGGAGTAAGAGCGCCACCCATGCCTCGCACCGCTCGATGCCCAAAACCGCAGAAGAAGCTCTGGCGCAGGCACAGCTACTGCCGAACTTTCTGCCAGCACCGGAGAAGATGCAGGACTGGAGGGCGACTATACAGAGTTTGCTGAGCTTCGTTAACCGCGACAAACCAGAGGGAGAAGGACCATCGCACGCATGCCAAGCAGTTCCGAGAGGCCCAGCCACCGGACGCATCGCTGGCATGGCGCCTACGGTCCAGTCACCTCCGCAGCAAACCTCCCGCCAGACCAACATACAAGACGAGGTGTCGTACGCCTCTCCGGACCCATGGCGGGACCAAGATCAATGCCAAGTCCTGAAGGATAGGCGCAAGGAGGACGCCCGCACGACCATCGAGAGACGGCGCGAAACTTGACATCAATCCGACAGCCACGCGGACCCAGCCGTCGACGATCCCACGCCGGGAGTACCCAGCAGCCTACCTTACGAGGTTGGATGCCCGGCGTTCACTTGTGAGCTGCAGCAAGTTCGCTAGCCTTCCAGCAAGGCCTTCAAACCCGAGCTGCCCGACAAGTACGACGGCAAGATCAGCCCTTCGGAGTTCCTCGGCATCTACACTATCGCCGTGCAGGCCGTCGGGGGACGGGATGAGAAGATACTCGCCAACTACTTCCCACTAGCGCTCAAGCCCAACGTGAGGAGTTGGCTGATGAACTTGCCGGAGGGGTCCATCTCATCTTGGGTGGATCTGTGCAAGTTTGTTAGCGCATACCATGGGGGGCACCATCTCCCAGGGCAGCCCAGCGACTTGCATGTGCTTCCCCAGAGGGACGGCGAGACCCTCTGCAAGTACATTCAGAGGTTCAGCCGCATGCAGCATAACATCCCTGACATCCACCACGCCGCAGTGATTGCTGCGTTCCATACGAACGTGCGCAATCGACGGATGCGGGAGGAAATGAGCATCAACAAGGTGCGGGACGTCGCCGAGCTATATGCTCTGGCTGACAAGTGCGCTCGCGCTAAAGAGGGGAGAAGGCTCCCCGGAGAAGACGCTGGCGTGGAAGTCGACTCCGACGATGACGATGCGTCAGCTGCCAAGAAGAAAGGCCGGAAGCACAACAAGAAGCGCAAGGGAAAGGCAGTGATGGCCATTGAAGGGGCCGGCAACTCTGACTCCGCCAAGAAGGCCAAGTCTGAGGGGTCTGACAAGAATGTTGTTGCGTGCTCTGGAGACGATGAGGCCATGGCGGGGGAGAAGGTCGGTGGGCCATACTGCAAGATCCACCGCACCAAGAGCCACGACATCAATAGCTGTCGCCAAGTAGAAGAACTTGCCGAAAATAAGAGGCAAGAGTATGAAAGGAGTGACAAGGAGAAAGGTCAAGACAGTGCAGGTGGCTCCAACAAGAAAAACAGTGGTGGCCGCGGCGGCAGCGTGTCAAGGCCAAGCAGCAAAAAGCTAAGCCTGCTAGAGGCCGAGACAACAAATCTGATGACGACGACGGCGATGCAGACGAAGAGGAGTATGAAGACCCGGAGTTCCAGAAGGCTGGATGCCATCTACTTTGATGGAGGTGCATCTTTGCACTCCTCTCACCGGCAACTCAAGTAGTGGGCCCGTGAGATCAATGCGGCAGAACCAGCGGCAGAAGAAAGGAAACCCCTCAAGTGGTCCAACACTCCCATCATCTTTGACGCTGAGGACCACCCTGTCCGCATGACTGCCGTCGGGTGTGTGCCATTGTCGGTATCGCCAGCCATACACAACCTCATGGTCACTGAGATGCTGGTCGATAGTGGGGCCGGGCTGAATCTGATTTCGCCCGCCGTGATCAAGCGCATGCAGATCCCTGACTCAGATCTCAAGCCGATGGTATCTTTCCAAGGGGTCAACCCGGGAAGATCTCAGCCAAAGGGGAAGATAACTCTGCCGGTCATGTTCGGCAGCGAGCTCAACATCAGGATGGAGAAGATAGTCTTCGACATCGCAAAGATGTCGCTGCCGTACAATAGAATCCTGGGCCGATCGGCACTGGCAAAGTTCATGGAGGCCTCTCACCACGCTTACAACACGCTCAAGATGCCAGGGCCGATGAGCATCATCACCATCCAAGCTGACAACAAGAATGCAGTCCTCTGCATAAACAAGCTCTTCCGGGAGGCAGTGGCAGCGTCTGCCGATGAGGCACTCGCTCCTGCCATGTAACGTCGAAGATGTTGTCCTATCCCTATTAAGGCGCGTCTAGTCGTTTCGCAAGTATAGAAATCATTGCATACATGTAAAGAAGAGATGAGTATATGAGTTGGCTTACACTCGCCACAAGCTAACTTACAAATCCACACAATTATTCATACATTGATCCAGAAGACAGGGTCCGGCTACGGACGAAATCAAACGATAAAAGGAAGCAATGAAACTGCCTTGCTAGCCCAGGAACACCACCACAAAGCTCCCCCACTCAACCGGATACGTCACATACATACGCCTACGTTCTTCATCGTACTCCCACTGAAGCAGAGAAATGTCATCTAGCACGAACTCGTCAGTACATGTACCTGTATTGTTGTAGTAATCTGTGAGCCACAGGGACTCAGCAATCTCATAAACTGGGTACCGAGATAATGTAAGCCAAATAGGTGAGGAATAGTTAAGTGGTGAGGCTGCAGCAAGCACTAAGCATGTATTTGGTGGCTAACTTACGAGAACAAGAATTTAATATGGTGGCCTACACATGACGGACGTGAACTAGAATGATCACTAAGTGATCCTGAACACCTACTTACGTCAAACATAACCCCATCGTGTTCTCTCTCGGGTCATGTTCACGAGCAGAGACAATCACGGTTACGCACACAGTTGGTGTATTTTATTTTAGTTTACTTCAAGTTTGCTATAACCGGGTGTTAAACAAATTTCCAAGTTGCCACATAACCGCGGACACGACTTCTCAAAAAGATTTAACCCTGCAGGGGTGCTCCAACTCATCCATCACAAACTAACCACACGCCGCGGGAATAACCTCGACCACGAAACCCGTGATCTCCTTGGAAATTCCGTTGGAAAACCTCAACCTCGAGATAGCCCAAAGTATCCTCGGAATTCCTCGTGCAAGACATTCGAGAAAGGTAAAACAAGTCCAGCAAGACCGCCCAGCAGGCCAGATCCCAATAGGAGCCGCGTGTATCTCTTTCTCAGGGCACTACCAGATGAGCTAGACGTCGGGTTGGCTAAAACCCCGGGTGACCAGGGGGTGCCGGACATCGCTCGGTTTGGACCAACACTCATGAGGAGCACTGGTCCGGGGGTTGATTAATTATCCACGGGGTAGCTAAGCCCTATGCATTTTAATTAGGTTGTTTAGCAAATGTAGTACCAATGTTGGGTCTTGCCAGACAAGCTTTATCCCTAAACGAATATTCAAGGGGGTCCCCATAACAACCCGAGCATGTTAGGAGCGCAAAAATATGGAACATAACACCGGTAACAAGTAACTAGGGCGGCAAAAGTGGAACAAAACACCGGGCAAAAGGCCATGCCTTCCACCATCACCATATATATATGTGTGCATTAAATTAAATAGCAATAATATAGTGATATCTTAGAAATCCATGTTGGCACATGGAAACAGCTTGCACCTGCAACTAGCAACGCTATAAGATAAGGGCTGAGCAGCGGTAACGTAGCCAATCAATGTTTTGCTAGTAAGTGGAGGGGTTAGAGGCTTTCATGGAAATTTGGGAGGCTGACAATTTAAGTGGTAGGCAACGAAACATAACGTAGCAAAAATAGTGTCGGGATCCGGGTATGATCGTCTTGCCTATTGAGTCTTTAGAGGGATAAAGAGCTGGGTCCTCGTAGTTGTTCTCGTTAGGGTCCTCGTACTCAGGCTAGATACTCGGGACTACCTAAAGAGAAACAGAACCAAATAAACATACAAACAAGGTGCAATGCGCAACCAAAGATGATGCATGACAAATTTGAAGTATTTAACATGGCAACGCTATGCTAGTCATCTTTCTCATGCCATTATTAAGTTCTTTAGTATTCTGGACAGAACCTCAAGGTTAGTTATTTGAGCATGCATGAACATGGCAAAAATGAATACTCCTCGTAAAAACAATGCAAATGCATATGTAGAACGTTGCAAACGGAGTAACGGAACTCATGGAACACTCACGGCAAGGTATGAACGGTAACGGAGACAAAAACAAAGATGAAGAAGGCTATGGGCTATTCCTTGGTATTCCAAGGATGCCACTGGATTGGAAATGAAAATCTAGCAAGAATAGACCTAAAGATCATGCAACCATTGGGCAAAACTCCCTCAAGTCACAAAACAAACAAACACACAATCTGTCCACAAACATAACAGGAGCTACAACAAGCTACAATTCATAACCAAGGCATGGACATGAAGTATACAGCATGCTCAACAATTCATCTATCTACAGGAACATGAATGGAAGCAAGGATCAATGGCATTTGAGCTCACAAAATGGCATGTTGAAACTGTTTTTTGGGACTTAGTGAAAAATACCAGTTTTACAAATCTGAGTTAACAGGATGGCATTTTGATAGCAACATTTACATATGCTATATGGACTTTCATGGCATGAAAATTAACAGGGTTATAGAGGACAACATGTACTTCAATTAACTACATTATGGAAACATCAAAATATGCATACATCAATGGGTATCATCTCCACAACATGGCATATTGAGAATAGCAGTTCTCCAGACTTAAGAGAAAATCAACAAGTGGCAAGCAGGGCATATTATTAACAGAATAACATGTTGACAGCAAGTTTAAATAAGATGCAATAGCTCTACCTACAAGCACTTGGCACACATTAACAGAGGACAACATGCTCATCAATACATACCATTGTGCCAATCTCAAAGGGGCTATGGATTCATGGGAAACATCAAGACAACATGCGAACAAAATAACAGATTTTAACACTTCGAAATATTTGAGCATTGAAAGCAACATTTTTGGTGGCATGTTGACATCAATATTTCCACCCATAACATGATTTATCATGGCATGCAAAAATACCAGGGGCTAGCACACACATCAATGAACAATTTTCATGTTGAGAAGATTAGTAAATAGGGCAAGCATTAAATCATGTGAAAATGACAAAAGGACATATTATCACAAAACAACATTTTCAGAAACTTGCACAGATGAAGAAACTAATGCCACTAATGGATTCACTGGATTTTTTTACCCCAAATTCATATATCATAAGCCTATGGTCCTGTAGAGAAAACTCACACAATCAACAAGCAAAATCACAAGAACTAGATATAACCTAGTATATGCCAAATCTGACATATTCCAGATTTGGAAAAAAAAAACTGCATAGAAAATCTAAGGACACCCAGGGCTTATCTAGCCACCGTCCATGACAGGTGGGCCCTGGCCATGTGGATGGAAGTGAGAGGATGACAGGTAGGGTCACATGACATTGACCAGAACTGATTTGCATTTTTTATAAAAAATGGGGAGTTTATTTGGTCCCACGGGGGATTGAACCCATGACCTCCTGGGTCGGGGCGAGGGTGCTGACCATTATGCTAGGGCTATGAGTTGCGCTAGGGAGGAGGCTCGGGTCTAATTAACCAACAGAAGGTCGCTTCTTCTAGCTCGTGCAACGCCGGCACTGGAGGAGGATTCCGGCAAGTGAAGCGGCGACGGCGAGTCCAACTGAGCTCCAGTGGGGGTGCGGGATACCTAGGGGGTTTCGCATTGCATGCATATGGAGTGCTACGGGGCGTGCACGCGCGGGGATGCTCGAGCACGAGCTTGAGCTCGTCTCGGGCATGGCGAGACAAAGCAGGCATGGTGAGGCTTGCGGGCGAGCTGCGGTGCTGCGGTGCGTGTCTGAAAATCGCATATGCGCGAGAGACAAAGACACGGCGTGCGGGGAGCAAAAACACAAGTGCAAGAAAATAGTATGCATACACTGCAATTATGGCCGGAGCACGGAAGGCATGAACTTGGCATGGACGTAGCGTCGGCTGCGCGGATCGTGTGGACACGGCTCTAGGCAGAGAAGAAGAGGGCGGTAACTAGCTCACCTAGGACATGAAGGGGTGGCCGGATGCACGATGGAGATGTCGAGAGGGTCGGTGAAAAACTGGTGTAAGTGCATCTAGTGCCCCTTAGTGATTTTGGTGTATTGAAGACTTATAGGTTAAGAGACTGATGCGTTTGTAAGTGTACACACGCTCTATAAATCGCTGAGGAGTTTGACACATTCGGAGATTATCGACCCCTAAAAATGTATGTCCTTGGTGAAGACTTTGGTGAAGACTTTGCTGAAGACATTGGTATTCCCTGAAGACTTTGAAAAAGAAGAAGTTGGTGTGACCTTGAAGATATGAACGAGGACTATGAAGCGTGAAGACTTTTGTTTTCGTAGTTTCATTTCCTTTCTTTGAGTCATAGGAAACACCGTTCTGTTAAAGGGGGCCGAGGTAATACTAAGGAAAATTTCCAACTGATGCTCAACTCAAAAGCCTCAACCTATCCAATCCTTCGAGTGAAGCCTTTGGAAATCTCTTGCAGTTCAGTTAAGTTCTTCAGTGACAGAGATGATGATCTTCTGGTCTCTGAGGAAATTGGTCTGACTGAGGAGTTAGGATTTCGCCAGTGCGAATTGCCTACAAGTGAGGGACATGATAATCCTGAGGACTTTCATAGTTCAAAATTCCGACCGTAGCTGTGCTAAGTGCCAGCTGTCCCCAATCATCCTATCCACATAACGGTCATATCATTGGGGGCATTTATGTCTTATCATGTCGGGTTGCACCCTGGCTATAAATAGCCACCCCCCACAACCACTAGTTGGTTGGCTGCTCCAAGAGAGAACTGACACTTGTCATTTGAGAGCATCCCATTCCACGAGGACTTTGAGAGAAAATCATCAGTGAGGAAAAACCCCAAAACCAAACCACCAACCCAAAGTGATTGAGCATCACTGAAGAAATTGTTCCTGTGTGGAACCGACGCTTGTTACCTTTGAAGACTGTGTATCTTCCAGACGGTTAGGCGTCATGGTCTAGTGCATCCTGCAGTCAATTGGGGATCACGAAGTGACCTTGGTCTAGAGCATCCAGCAGTCAATTGTGGATCGCCGGGTGACCAGTTTGTGAGGGTTTTGGAAGTCTACCGTGAAGACTTACCACGAGTGTTGGGCGAAGACTGTGTGACCTTAGCTCAAGGAGAATACGGTAAGGACTGTGTGTCCTCTGGTTTAAATACCAGGCCGCTCCAAACCAGACGTACGACTGTCACAGCAGTTGGAACTGGGTCATCAAACCATTGTCTTCATCGAGCTACCTGGTTCCATTTCCTCAACCCTTTCATTTCCTCGTAAACTTGTTGATGAAATTGATCGGTACTGTTTGAAGAATTTGACTGAAGACTTTCTCAATTTCCTCACCTCAAATTCTTCAAGCTACCTTGTTCCTCACCTGCTTATCCTGTATCACGCTACCTGTAATCTGTGCATGCTTTATTTCATCATGATGACTATGCGATCGCTATGCTTCGTATGCATTTGAGTACTTTTTCCGCTGCTAGATGTTCATCACATTTCAAATTTCTCAAGTTGAAATTCCTCAGTGATGAATTTGTAAAAATCGCCTATTCACCCCCACTCTAGTCGATATAACGCACTTTCAATTGGTATCAGAGCAAGGTACTCCCTTGTTCTGTGTGATTTTGGTTTAACCACCTGGAGTTCTAGTTATGTAGACTGCAGGTATGATCAATGTTTCCGCTGGATGTCCTACCTTCGATGGGTCGGACTATCCCTACTGGAAGAACAAGATGCGCTTGCATCTTGAGGCTATTGACAACGATCTCTGGTACGTTGTGGAAAATGGTGTTCCCTCCGTCACTCCCACGATCAACGCTGCTGATGTGAAGAGATTCAAGCAACTTGATTCACAAGGGAAGAATATCATCTGTGGCCATCTGAGCAAAGGTCAGTATGGCAGAGTGAGTGCCTTGGAGTCTACTAAGCTTATCTGGGATAGGCTATCAAAAGTCAACGAAGGTGTTTCCACTCAACGTGACTCCCGTGTTGATGTCCTTCGCAATCTCTTCAACCGCTTCAAAAGACTCGACAATGAAAATGTTCAGCAAACTTTTGATCGTCTCACTGATATCTCCAACGAGCTTCAAGCTCTGGGTGCCACTGACATCACCGACCACAAGGTGGTGAAGAAACTGCTAAGATCTCTTGATTCCTTATTCGATACTCTGGCTTTGATGATTCAAGAATGTGGAGACTACAAGTCACTTGATCCTGCTGAAATACTTGAGAGACTCAATACTCATGAATTCCAACAAGCTGAGAAGAGAGACCTCTACGGACCAAGCTATGGAAGATTTCGTGCTCTGAAGGCAAAAGCAATTTCCTCATCCGAAGACGAAGATTCTGATAGTAGCCTTGGTGATCCTGAAGAACTGAGTCAGGAGCTGGCAATGCTCGTGAGGAAATTCCAGAAGTTCTCAAGGAGAGGCCGATTTGGAAAGTCATCAAAAAGTGGTTTGAGGAAATTAGATTCCTCAAGCGACTACAAGAAGAGAACTTGTCACAAATGCAAAAAAGTCTGGTCACTTTATCTCTGACTATCCTCTCTGGGAAAAAGAATCAAAGAAGAAGAAATACAAGGACTACAGTTCTGATGACTCGAAGAAAAAGAAGAAATCTTCAAAGTCCTCAACTTCAAAGTCCTCGTCTTCAAAATCCTCATCGCACAAGAAGAATGGTTCCAGAAAGGCTCGGGCTTTCATTGGCAAGGAAATGGATTCTGAAGAAGAATCTGAAGAATATGAAGAAGAGGAAGAATCTGAGGTGGAGTCAGAATCAGGTGTTGCTAGCCTTGCTCTCGCTACTGCTTTCGTCAGCAAGTCCATCTTCAATGATGAAGAAAATGACTACTCCAACGACTCTGACGTCAACAATGATGATTACGCTCCCACCTATTGCTTCATGGCAAAAGGTTCCAAGGTACACAAGCATCACTCTTCTTCTGAATCAAGTGAAGGTGAATCTGATGAATATGTGAAACCTAGCTATGCCAAACTTGCTAATATTGCCACTAAGCAACAAAGTGCACTTGAAAAGCTTCAGAAACTGCTAGACAAAAGCGATGATCTGTTGAATGAGGAAGTGGATCGGACTCAAACTCTGTCTGATGATCTCAAAAGTCTTCAGACAATGTATGATAACCTTCAGAGTCATCATAATGCTCTCTTAGTTGACCATGAGAAGCTTTCTTATGAACTTCTTCAAAGAAAGCAAGATCTTAAGAAACTAAGAGTGTCTCATGAGGATCTCCAAAGGGAAAACGATTCCTTACTGGCTCAATAGATCAGTACCGCTCAGGAAGAATTTGTTCCACCATGTATGAAATGCATCGAACGTGAAACTGCTAATTCTTCACCTGAATGTTCAAATGCTTCTATTGCTGCAAATTCTTCAACTATCCCCGTGGTCACAAATTCCTCATCTGAGGATACCACAAGTATCACTGACGAAAATGCAGGGTTGAAGGAATTGTATGTGACAGGCATGTACAAAAGTCTCAAAGGGCATCAAACCCTTTGCGATGTGCTCAAAAAGCAGATTCTGAACAGGAACCCTAGGAAAGAGGGTATTGCATTTGAGATGAAACTCAATGCTGATGGATCCTACTGGACACCTGAGCAGTACCCCAAAACCTCATGGGTTGCTGCAAAAGGACCTCCTGTGGATCCATCCACTTTATCTGGCTTTACTTGTGAAACTTCATATTACTCTGATGAGTCACTTGACTCCAACTACAAATTCTTCAAAAATCAGAAATGTGAAGTATTTGCCAGATTTGTTGGAACTAACTGCAGGAACGGTTCACCTATGAGGAAAATCTGGGTTCCTAAGAGCTGCTTGGAAAATCTTCAAGTGAAAGTCCTCACGACACCTCCCATGAAGAAAAGGAACCCCAGATCAAATTCCTCATATGGACCAAAGTCTTCACTTGGACCAAATTCCTCAAATGGTCAAAAGTATCATTCTCGTGCTAATGCATCTGTTTCGCAGGAAAAATCTAAGAGTTCTGAATATGTGCATTATTCTTCAAATCATTATGTTCATAAGTCCTCGAAGAATTTCTCTGCTTATTCATATGAGTACTCTAACCCTAGTCCTGTGAAACGAAGTGCACTAGCTTCAATGCCTCCCTTCTCATATGGAGCTCGCAGAATGATGAACTCTTTGCCACCCCTCCAGATGTGGGTGGTGAAGAAATTGAACTAACTTCTTATGCAGGGTCAGGTCTCCAGACGAACTTGAATGTCTGATGAATTTGCTGGAGACCTGAGGAAATGCTTGAAAGGACGCAAGCTAATCATGCAGAAATGAGTTCCTCATTTCTCACGTCCTCACACTGCTTTACTTACTATGTTGTGTGATGAAATTCTGCCTGATGAATTTGATGTCATATTCTTCACTCTGAAGCATATGAGTTCGTAAGTTGTACTAATTTATCTGCAGGATGAAACTCCAAAAACTACTGAGTGGGTCCTCGACAGTGGATGCACCAACCATATGACTGGTGACAAGAGTCTACTGATGAATATGCCACTTGCCCCATCTCATCTGAAGCATATCACCTACGCTGACAAAGGAAAAAAGCAAGATATTGGGTCTAGGTAAGGTTGCAATCTCCAAGGACCGACACATGGACAAGGTGATGCTTGTCGAATCCCTCAGGTTCAACCTTATGTCTGTCTCAATGCTTTGTGATCTTGATATGGTTGTCATCTTTGGAAAATATTGTTGTGTTGTCATCATGGAATCTGACCATTCCAAAGTCTTCGAAGGCTTTAGGAGAGGAGACTTGTATATTGTTGATTTCTCTACAGGTCCTCAGCCTGCCACGTGCCTACTTGCAAAGTCCTCAGAAGGCTGGTTGTGGCATCGACGACTTGGACATGCTGGTATGAGGAACTTGCACACGCTCATGAAGAAAAAGCACGTCATTGGCATTGAAGGTGTCAAATTCCTCAAGGATCACCTCTGTGGTGCTTGTGAGTCTGGGAAGATGACCAGATCCAAGCATCCCTCGAAGACAATCATGACCACGACTCGACCTTTTGAATTGCTTCACATGGACCTCTTTGGCCCCACTCATTATTCCACACTAACAAATGATTCAAGTTTGTATGGCTTTGTCATTGTTGATGATTACTCTCTTTACACTTGGGTGCATATTATTCTGTACAAGTCTGAAGTGCAGGATGTCTTCAGACGATTTGCTTCAAGGGCCTCAACAAACTTTGGCGTCAAGATCAAGCATATCAGGAGTGATAACGGGACTGAGTTCAAGAACACCAATCTTGATGAATATCTTGATGAACTTGGTATTACTCATGAGCTATCTGCCCCATATACTCCTCAGCAGAACGGCGTCGTGGAGCACAAGAACATGACTCTTGTTGAGATGGCTCGCACCATGCTTGATGAATACAAGACTCCTCGTCGCTTCTGGCATGAGGCAATTGATACAACATGCCACATCATCAACAGGGTATATCTTCACAAATTCTTCAAGAAGACATCATATGAACTCATGACTGGCAAGAAACCCAATGTAAGTTATCTCAAAGTCTTCGATGCAAAATGCTGGATAAGAGATCCTCACCACAGTTCTAAATTTGCACCGAAAGCACATGAATGTTTTATGCTTGGTTACGGAAAGGACTCGCACACCTACAGAGTCTTCAACACCTACCATCACAAGGTTGTTGAAACTGTAGATGTGCGGTTCGATGAAACTAACGGCTCGCAAAGAGAGCACCTGCCTTCTGTGCTAGATGAAAAGTCTCCTGAGGATTCCATTAAGTTGAAAGCTACTGAGGATGTCGTACCCACTGAAGAAAATCCTCAACCTACTGAGGAAGTCATTCCAACCAATGAAGACATTCATGCTGATACACCTGAAGAAAATGGTGCTGAAGAAAATCCTCAGCCACGTCAACCTGCTCATCCGAGAGTTGCAAATGAAGTGCAGATTGACAAAATCATCGACAACATCAATGCACCAGGTCCTCTCACTCGCTCAAGAGCTTCACATTTGACTAACTTTTGTGGGCATTTTGCTTTTGTCTCTATCATAGAGCCCACCAAAGTTGATGAAGCTTTCATGGAGCCTGAGTGGATTCAAGCTATGCAAGAGGAATTACATCAATTCAAGCTCAACAACGTGTGGGAACTTGTCAAGCGGCCAGATCCTCGCAAACATAACATCATAGGTACCAAGTGGATCTACCGCAACAAGCAAGATGAAAATGGCCTTGTGGTAAGGAATAAGGCTCGTCTTGTAGCTCAAGGCGACACACAGGTTGAAGGAATTGACTTTGATGAAACTTTTGCACCTGTTGCTAGACTTGAAGCTATTCGCATATTGCTTTGCTTATGCTAACCATCATGATATCATTTTATATCAAATGGATGTGAAAAGTGCATTCCTCAATGGTAAGCTTGAGGAAGACGTATATGTTGCTCAACCCCCAGGTTTTGAAGACCCTAAGCATCCTGACAAAGTCTTCAGACTCAACAAGGCCCTCTATGGCCTCAAGCAGGCCCCTCGGGCGTGGTATGACACTCTGAAGGAATTCCTCATGAAGAAAGGCTTCAAACCCGGTTCACTCGACCCAACTCTGTTCACTAAATCCTATGACAATGAACTGTTCATATGCCAAATATATGTAGACGATATTATCTTTGGCTGTACTGACAAACGTTATAGTGATGAATTTGCCTATATGACGAGTGAAGAATATCAAATGTCTATGATGGGAGAGTTGAAATTCTTCTTAGGTCTTCAAATTCGTCACCAAGACAATGGCATCTTCATGTCACAAGAGAAATACCTCAAGGATGTTCTGAGGAAATTCAACATGCAAGACTGCAAAGGCATCACAACTCCAATGCCTTCAAAAGGCCACCTCTGCACTGACGAAAATGGTAAAGATTTCGATCATAAGGTATACCGCTCCATGATTGGCTCTTTATTGTAACTATGTGCATCTAGGCCTGATATTATGCTGAGTGTTTGCATGTGTGCCCGATTCCAAGCAACACCGAAGGAATCACACCATAAGGTTGTGAAACATATTCTTTGATACTTAGCTCACACACCAACGCTTGGATTATGGTATCCCAAGGGCTCAAATCTTCACCTCGTCGGATACTCAGATGCTGACTATGCTGGAGATCGTGTGGATCGCAAGTCAACCTCAGGCACATGTCATTTCCTCGGACGATCCTTAGTCTGTTGGTCCTCAAAGAAGCAGAACTGCGTGTCACTTTCTACTGCTGAAGCTGAGTACATTGCTGCTGGTTCATGCTGCGCTTAGTTGCTGTGGATGAAGCAAACCCTCAAGGACTATGGCATCAAGGTGAAGAATGTGCCTCTCTACTGCGACAATGAGAGCGCTATCAAGATTGCTTACAACCCAGTTCAGCACTCCAAGACCAAGCACATCCAGATTCGTCATCATTTTCATCGAGATCATGTACTCAAGGGCGACATCTCCATCGACCACATCCCCATTGAAGAACAACTGGCCGATATCTTCACTAAGCCCTTGGATGAAAAGAGATTTTGCAAGTTGCGGTGTGAGCTAAATATCTTAGAATCTTCGAATGTTCTTTGAGAAGACACACATCCTAACACTTATGCAAAATTGATGACTTTGATGTGCAACACACGAAGTAACGTTTTTCTTCAATCAATGAAGAATAACTCTCTAAGTGTGAAGAAATTAATGAAGAATTTGATTCTCAGAACCCTACGACAATTGTACGCGGTGTCTGAAATCATCATTCTTATACGGTGGGTCACGCCACCAACAATAGTTGAAATTCTTCAGAGTTGAGTTTTTCATCATTTTGCAAATTCTTCAAATTCTTCAAGTTTGCAAATTCCTCAACTTTTCAAATTCTTCAAACTATGAAACTGATGTTCTTCATTGACTATATATATATATTTGAGTTTTCAATGTCCTCAACAACATTCACTTATTGCTAATTCTTCAAGTTGATTTTCATCTAAGTGAATGTGATCGGACGCGTTCCCCCTCTATGCTAAACTCAAACCAGTCTGTTCACAAACTCTTCATATGCATTCTACTTTGAAACTCGTTCAAAGTCTTCACTGTATCCT
This sequence comes from Elymus sibiricus, assembly GCA_039707655.1. Taxonomy (NCBI): domain Eukaryota; kingdom Viridiplantae; phylum Streptophyta; class Magnoliopsida; order Poales; family Poaceae; genus Elymus; species Elymus sibiricus. The sequence goes on along the minus strand of CM077665.1, from coordinate 207,927,445 downwards.
TGACTGCTGAAGAATTTGCGAACGGAAACTTTAAAATTTTCACTATCAATTTTTTTTCCGGTGCTTCCCGTTCAAACCGTTCCGATTCCCACGACTGGATAACCACGATCCCCCACTATCTCCACTTCTTAGAACGTGGGTGACACATGTCGCATGGAGAGCAAGGGTCAGGGGCAATCTGGTCCAAAATCTTTGGGCCGATTCGTTTTTACTGCCACTATATATACCCCCTTCCCTTCACTGTGCTCGAGTTAATCCTCACTCCCATCTATCCCGAGCACAAACCTAGCACTGCCGCTAAAATCATCGCCGCCGGAGAGGAAGAGCTTCACTGCCTCGACCTCGCCGTCGCCGTACTCGCATCGGCCGCGGAAATCTTCACCCTGTCGCCGCTGTAGCTGTCACCCTCTGCCAAGCTAGGGCGTGGGAGATCTGGACTGACGAACTTCCCCGATTTCATCTCTCTGTTCGTCGTGTTCTTCATCAGGGTAAATAAAATCTAATTTTACTGCCCTAGTTTGATCTTCATGTCTTCCACAAAATCCTCAAAAGTGTTTATTCTTCAAGATTCATCTTCTTAAGCACCTTACATGTTTCAATCCCTTGATGTTTTTACGAAGTTATGATTTTCTTCAAGATTCCTCAATTGTGTGGATCAACATATTCGCAAAACTCTGGAACCTAAGACAAAGAACACTTAGTGAAATTCCTCAAGACATCTATGGTCAAAATCCTCAACTTGATGTATTTTGAAAAATTTCTGAGAACGCATATGACCTCTTCAAATTCCTCGCACCTATATTCTAATCACAGGTACAAAATGTCTGCTGATGAATCACTAGGTTCTCATCAACTTAACTCATTTGCAGCGTTTCTTGAGGAAAAATTGTATACATCTTCAGAATCATCAAGAGTTCAAAGTCATCAAGTGAAGAAAATGGCAGATGGTAAAAGACCTCAGAAGGGTGGAAAGAAGGCTGAACAGAACACTACTTTTGAGATACCTGAGGCTCTGTATGCCGGTTACTGTACTCCTGATGTGGCCATTCATGGCAAAGAGACAAAAGAGCAGAGGAAAATCAGGATTCAGAGAATTGAACGGAGGTGGGCAAAGGAGTGGAGAGACTATCGCTATGTCACTCCCAAGTACATGAAGAAATTCGCCCTCAAACCTCCTTGCAAAAGGGCTCCTCCTGCTGATGATCAAGAAGTTGATCCCACTAGCGTTGCTCGTGGTGAAGACTTTCCAGCTGAATGGGCAAAGCATCAACGAAAACTTCAGAGTACTGCCAAAGCTGCTGTGAAGAAATTCAATGAAGATTCTGCTGCTGCTGCTGCATCTGCCGAAGCCTCTGATGGTGCTACGAAGAAATCGATGGTGAAGATAAAGAGAAGTCAAAAACCTCAACTTCAAAGTCCTCACTGCAAAATCCTCAGGCAAGTTCTTCAAAGGCAACTGCATTGCCTTCAGTAGCTGCACAATCATCAGCTGCTGCCGCAAGGTCCTCAACACCTGTAAATCTTGCAACATGTCAGAGGAGTACTGGCTTCTCAATTGCTTCAGGGGTCTCTGCAAGTTCCTCAGCCCACGCACAGTCTTCAACAAGCCCTACTTTGATGAAGATAAAGAGAACTACTGGACGAGGTCAGAGACCAAGTCCTCACAATAGCAAAGCTACTGTGAATGTACCCTCAGGATATGAGGATGATGATGAGGCTACTAATGAAGAATTGGAAGAAATCATCAGAAACAGTCAGCAGAGAGCTGCAATAGCCAAGGGCAGCTCTGTTCCTCTCATGCTGGATCCTAAGATGATCCTCAACTTCATCGACATATGGCATGAGGATCCCAGCACTCCACTTTCCTCACTGAACCTACCTCTTGGTGTGGACCATGTCCTCACACACTTCATAGCTGAGGAAAAATGGAAGAGAGAACAAGCTCAGAGAGCTAAGAGAAGCAGGGCCAGAAAAGAAAAGTTCCTGAAGAACAATGTGATGAATTTGACTCCCAATCAACTCATCACAGTTCAGTCTGAGATTCGCTGCCTTACTAAAGAACAAGCAAAGTATGATGCTGAATTGAAGGGCACCAAAGTAAGATTTGTCAGGGCAGCCCAAGCTGCAGTTAAAGATCACAACTCAAGGGTTGCAGCTCAATTGCAACAGCAAATTCCTCAGGCTGAAGAATCTGCTCAGCCTGCTGAAGAAACTGCACGCGCAGCTGAAGAAATTCTGGCTGCTGAAGAACCTGTCAGGGCAACCTCCACTGTTGCGCCTGAAGAAACTGCCAGGCGGGCTGAAACTTTTGCTGCGCCTGATGAAATTGAGACCACTAGGTCGACTGCGTCAGTCGTGCCTGAAGAAACTGCTCCCCCTTGACCCTCTGCTGAAACTGCAAAATCCTCAAGGGTGAAGAACAACAACCTTCCTTCTGCTTCAGAAGTGAAGAAAACAAAGGCAGCGGAGAAGAGAGCTGCTAAGACAAGAAAAGCATCAACCTCAGATTCCTCGGCTATGAACAAGTTGAAGACTATGCCAAGTTCTTCAACTGAGCCCATTGATGCAACTCCAATCTCCTCCGTACCTGCCTATGAGATAATTCCATTTGGTGTTGACTATGTCACTCCAAAAGATGAAGATGAAGAAGATCATTCTACTGCTTCCTCAGAGCAGATTGATGAAGAAATTGAGGTGGAAGCAAATGCTTCAACCCCTCAGGTATCATCGCCCCAGCCTCAGTTAATCGCTGAAGAGGCCGGCGTTGAAGAAATGGAAGAGGATGTGGACATTGGAAACACAACTCCTCTCATCAATGATGAATATTGGGAAGCTGCACACCCAAATTCACCAATGACCACTCCCCTCACTCAAATTCCTCAGTCTCCAGCCCAGACTGAAGAAATTCATACAGGATCTGATGACTTGGCTGCACCTGTCCCTGAAGATATTCAAGCTGCATCAGCTGAAGAAATTGCTGCTCAAATAGCAACTGAGGAAACTGCTATTCAAATTCCTCAATTTGAAGAAGTTCCTCCTATGCCAAAGGAAATTGTGGGCCGCTTCAAGCCAAACCTTCAGCCGAAGCCCAAGATGCCCTTCAAAAGCTCAAAGCGCCCCAAATTCATCAAGACCAATTTCTTCAATGAGCACATCTTCTTCAATGGGCCGAATCCTTATGACTCTGCAAGGGCCGGTCGCACCAGATTCTGGACACCCACACAGATGAACTATTATGCATCAGTGCTGTTTGACAAGGAGAAAGTCTTCGAGCATCAGCAAATTCCTCATACGGACATGGAAACTATCCCATGCTTCACACCTGTGCTCGCAGTCCTTCATGATGCAGGAATTCTTCCATTCTGTGTGGACATATGTGATTGGAATGAAGAGCTAATTCTTCAATTCTATGCCACCTTGCACATCACAGGTGATGCCTCTGACATCAATTCTTGGGTCTTGGACTGGATGACTGGATCTACTCACTACACTGCTCCAACCTCTGAATTACTTCGGTCAGTCCCAATACCAATTCCCTCAGAAGGAGCAAGATGCCTGTTTGATGAACCTGCTCTGCCCAATGTGAAGGATTTGCTCTATGTGCCAAGGACAGTCTATCGGATTCTGACCAAAACCCTCAGTCCTCAGAAGGGCCACAACTCTGAAGAAGAAGTGGAGGGAATCATGAAGAATATGCTATTCAACATCATTCATGGGATTCCCATCAATTACCATGATTTCTTCATGAGGACTTTGGCTAATGCTGCTTCAGCCCCATTTGAATTGAAGCCTTATGCTCCCTGGATCATGAAATTCATCAAATCAAGGTCTTCACTTCCCTTCAAGGCTGACCTTCAGAATCACTTCAGCTTTCTGCCTCCGATTGAAGTCCTCAAGAATACATTTTCCTCAGTTGAGGGTAAAGGCAAAGCTGTCATTGATGAAGGTACTCGTCCATTGGATGGACAGTTTCGCAAAGCTGCATCTTATTCTACCAATGATGACACTGCTACTCAAGATTCTACAGCAAAAGCCTCAGCGCAAAATCCTCAAGAAACCGCCCCTCGTGTGATGACTGATCGAGAGCTTCTTCTAAGTCTTCATCAGAAGATTGATCACAATCAGAAGTGGGTAAAGCGTCAGTTTTGTTCACTTCTTCGAGACATGACTGTCACGCACAATTCTGTGAGGAAGAACCACTATTATCTTCATGAATTCTTCGACCGCACTTGGGCCATCCTGTCTCACCTCAAGACTCCTCAAGAACTCAAGGAGATGGAATTTCAGCAGGACTTTCATTGGTCCATCCCTCCAAAGAAGAAATGGAAGAAAGTTCCAGTTCCTCAGCTGGTTACAAGCTCATATTCTTCAATCACGCCAGGCGGATGAAGCTGAGGATATTGACGACACTGCTGCAGGCCCTGCATCAACGAATGACCCCGACAACGCTGGTGCTCCTCCACCACCTTCAAGATGACATTCTTCAGGGGCGTTAGTCCTCATTTTTTGTCCCTTTTGGTCTTCGATGACAAAGGGGGAGAAAATTTGAGTTAGTCTTCAAGCGGGTCTCTATATATGGGCTGTTTTTGTTTAAGTTACAACTCTCGCTCTTCTGAAGCTTTTGTTGGTTGAGTTGTAAACTTAAGTCCGATGGTGGTCTGACGCTTTTGAACTGCTTTCCGCATGCCTATTTCCTCAAGTACCTTAATGCATACATGCTGAATTTCGTCAGACACCATTTTCATCATGCATTTCAAATTCCTCATATCATATGTTAAATGCGTGTATGAATTACAAGATATAGGGGGAGTTCTCCATGTTTTTAACCTGCTGTGTGCATTTGTAGTCCAAAGCAAATTCCTCAAATATGCACATCTTCAGGGGGAGTTCTTCTATATCTTGCAATCAAATTCCTCAAACTCAGTACTTACACTTCATATTATTATCCCCGTTGAAAACTTAACCTATTTGTCATCAATCACCAAAAAGGGGGAGATTGTAAGTGCATCTAGTGCCCCTTAGTGATTTTGGTGTATTGAAGACTTATAGGTTAAGAGACTGATGCGTTTGTAAGTGTACACAGGCTCTATAAGTCGCTGAGGAGTTTGATACATTCGGAGATTATCGACCCCTAAAAATGTATGTCTTTGGTGAAGACTTTGTTGAAGACTTTGGTATTCCCTAAAGACTTTGAAAAAGAAGAAGTTGGTGTGACCTTGAAGATATGAACGAGGACTATGAAGCGTGAAGACTTTTGTTTTCGTAGTTTCATTTCCTTTCTTTGAGCCATAGGAAACACCATACTGTTAAAGGGGGCCGAGGTAATACTAAGGAAAATTTCCAACTGATGCTCAATTCAAAAGCCTCAACCTATCCAATCCTTTGAGTGAAGCCTTTGGAAATCTCTTGCAGTTCAGTCAAGTTCTTCAGTGACAGAGACGATGATCTTCTTGTCTCTGAGGAAATTGGTCTGACTGAGGAGTTAGGATTTCGCCAGTGCGAATTGCCTACAAGTGAGGAACATGACAAGCCTGAGGACTTTCATAGTTCGAAATTCCGACCGTTGCTGTGCTAAGTGCCAGCTGTCCCCAATCATCCTATCCACATAACGGTCATATCATCGGGGGCATTTATGTCTTATCATGTCGGGTTGCACCCTGGCTATAAATAGCCACCCCCGACAACCACTAGTTGGTTGGCTGCTCCGAGAGAGAACTGACACTTGTCATTTGAGAGCATCCCATTCCTCGAGGACTTTGAGAGAAAATCATCATTGAGGAAAAACCCCAAAACCAAACCACCAACCCAAAGTGATTGAGCATCACTAAAGAAATTGTTCCTGTGTGGAACCGACGCTTGTTACCTTTGAAGACTGTGTATCTTCCAGACGGTTAGGCGTCATGGTCTAGTGCATCCTGCAGTCAATTGGGGATCATGAAGTGACCTTGGTCTAGAGCATCCAGCAGTCAATTGTGGATCGCCGGGTGACCAGTTTATGAGGGTTTTGGAAGTCTATCCTGAAGACTTACCACGAGTGTTGGGCGAGGACTGTGTGACCTTAGCTCAAGGAGAATATGGTAAGGACTGTGTGTCCTGGGACTGTGTGTCCTCTGGTTTAAATACCAGGCCGCTCCAAACCAGACGTACGACTGTCACAGCAGTTGGAACTGGGTCATCAAACCATTGTCTTCATCGAGCTACCTGGTTCCATTTCCTCAACCCTTTCATTTCCATGTAAACTTGTTGATGAAATTGATCGGTACTGTTTGAAGAATTTGACTGAAGACTTTCTCAATTTCCTCACCTCAAATTCTTCAAGCTACCTTGTTCCTCACCTGCTTATCCTGTATCACGCTACCTGTAATCTGTGCATGCTTTATTTCATCATGATGACTATGCGATCGCTATACTTCGTATGCATTTGAGTACTTATTGCGCTGCTAGATATTCATCACATTTCAAATTCCTCAAGTTGAAATTCCTCAGTGATGAATTTGTAAAAATCGCCTATTCACCACCCCTCTAGTCGATATAACGCACTTTCAATTGGTATCAGAGCAAGGTACTCCCTTGTTCTGTGTGATTTTGGTTTAACCACCTGGAGTTCTAGTTATGTCGACTGCAGGTATGATCAATGTTTCCGTTGGATGTCCTACCTTTGATGGGTCGGACTATCCCTACTGGAAGAACAAGATGCGCATGCATCTTGAGGCTATTGACAACGATCTCTGGTACGTTGTGGAAAATGGTGTTCCCTCCGTCACTCCCACGATCAACGCTGCTGATGTGAAGAGATTCAATCAACTTGATTCACAAGCGAAGAATATCATCTGTGGCCATCTGAGCAAAGGTCAGTATGGCAGAGTGAGTGCTTTGGAGTCTGCTAAGCTTATCTGGGATAGGCTGTCCAAAGTCAACGAAGGTGTTTCCACTCAACATGACTCCCGTGTTGATGTCCTTCGCAATCTCTTCAACCACTTCAAAAGACTCGACAATGAAAATGTTCAGCAAACTTTTGATCGTCTCACTGATATCTCGAACGAGCTTCAAGCTCTGGGTGCCACTGACATCACCGACCACGAGGTGGTGAAGAAACTGTTAAGATCTCTTGATTCCTCATTCGATACTCTGGCTTTGATGATTCAAGAACGTGGAGACTACAAGTCACTTGATCCTACTGATATACTTGAGAGACTGAATACTCATGAATTCCAACAAGCTGAGAAGAGAGACCTCTACGGACCAAGCTATGGAAGATCTCATGCTCTGAAGGCAAAAGCAATTTCCTCATCCGAAGACGAAGATTCTGATAGTAGCCTTGGTGATCCTGAAGAACTGAGTCAGGAGCTGGCAATGCTCGTGAGGAAATTCCAGAAGTTCTCAAGGAGAGGCCGATTTGGAAAGTCATCAAAAAGTGGTTTGAGGAAATCAGATTCCTCAAGCGACTACAAGAAGAGAACTTGTCACAAATGCAAAAAAGTCTGGTCACTTTATCTCTGACTATCCTCTCTGGGAAAAAGAATCAAAGAAGAAGAAATACAAGGACTACAGTTCTGATGACTCGAAGAAAAAGAAGAAATCTTCAAAGTCCTCAACTTCAAAGTCCTCGTCTTCAAAATCCTCATCGCACAAGAAGAATGGTTCCAGAAAGGCTCGGGCTTTCATTGGCAAGGAAATGGATTCTGAAGAAGAATCTGAAGAATATGAAGAAGAGGAAGAATCTGAGGTGGAGTCAGAATCAGGTGTTGCTAGCCTTGCTCTCGCTACTGCTTTCGTCAGCAAGTCCATCTTCAATGATGAAGAAAATGACTACTCCAACGACTCTGACGTCAACAATGATGATTACGCTCCCACCTATTGCTTCATGGCAAAAGGTTCCAAGGTACACAAGCATCACTCTTCTTCTGAATCAAGTGAAGGTGAATCTGATGAATATGTGAAACCTAGCTATGCCAAACTTGCTAATATTGCCACTAAGCAACAAAGTGCACTTGAAAAGCTTCAGAAACTGCTAGACAAAAGCGATGATCTGTTGAATGAGGAAGTGGATCGGACTCAAACTCTGTCTGATGATCTCAAAAGTCTTCAGACAATGTATGATAACCTTCAGAGTCATCATAATGCTCTCTTAGTTGACCATGAGAAGCTTTCTTATGAATTTCTTCAAAGAAAGCAAGATCTTAAGAAACTAAGAGTGTCTCATGAGGATCTCCAAAGGGAAAACGATTCCTTACTGGCTCAATAGATCAGTACCGCTCAGGAAGAATTTGTTCCACCATGTATGAAATGCATCGAACGTGAAACTGCTAATTCTTCACCTGAATGTTCAAATGCTTCTATTGCTGCAAATTCTTCAACTATCCCCGTGGTCACAAATTCCTCATCTGAGGATACCACAAGTATCACTGACGAAAATGCAGGGTTGAAGGAATTGTATGTGACAGGCATGTACAAAAGTCTCAAAGGGCATCAAACCCTTTGCGATGTGCTCAAAAAGCAGATTCTGAACAGGAACCCTAGGAAAGAGGGTATTTTGCATTTGAGAGGAAACTCAATGCTGATGGATCCTATTGGACACCAGAGCAGTACCCCAAAACCTCATGGGTTGCTGCAAAAGGACCTCTTGTGGATCCATCCACTTTATCTGGCTTTACTTGTGAAACTTCATATTACTCTGGTGAGTCACTTGACTCCAACTACAAATTCTTCAAAAATCAGAAAGGTGAAGTATTTGCCAGATTTGTTGGAACTAACTGCAGGAACAGTTCACCTATGAGGAAAATCTGGGTTCCTAAGAGCTGCTTGGAAAATCTTCAAGTGAATGTCCTCACGACACCACCCATGAAGAAAAGGAACCCCAGATCAAATTCCTCATATGGACCAAAGTCTTCACTTGGACCAAATTCCTCAAATGGTCAAAAGTATCATTCTCGTGCTAATGCATCTGTTTCGCAGGAAAAATCTAAGAGTTCTGAATATGTGCATTATTCTTCAAATCATTATGTTCATAAGTCCTCGAAGAATTTCTCTGCTTATTCATATGAATACTCTAACCCTAGTCCTGTGAAACGAAGTGCACTAGCTTCAATGCCTCCCTTCTCATATGGAGCTCGCAGAATGATGAACTCTTTGCCACCCCTCCAGATGTGGGTGGTGAAGAAATTGAACTAACTTCTTATGCAGGGTCAGGTCTCCAGACGAACTTGAATGTCTGATGAATTTGCTGGAGACCTGAGGAAATGCTTGAAAGGACGCAAGCTAATCATGCAGAAATGAGTTCCTCATTTCTCACGTCCTCACACTGCTTTACTTACTATGTTGTGTGATGAAATTCTGCCTGATGAATTTGGTCATATTCTTCACTCTGAAGCATATGAGTTCGTAAGTTGTACTAATTCATCTGCAGGATGAAACTCCAAAAACTACTGAGTGGGTCCTCGACAGTGGATGCACCAACCACATGACTGGTGACAAGAGTCTACTGATGAATATGCCACTTGCCCCATCTCATCTGAAGCATATCACCTACGCTGACAAAGGAAAAAGTAAGGTATTGGGTCTAGGTAAGGTTGCAATCTCCAAGGACCGACACATGGACAAGGTGATGCTTGTCGAATCCCTCGGGTTCAACCTTATGTCTGTCTCAATGCTTTGTGATCTTGATATGGTTGTCATCTTTGGAAAATATCGTTGTGTTGTCATCATGGAATCTGACCATTCCAAAGTCTTCGAAGGCTTTAGGAGAGGAGACTTGTATATTGTTGATTTCTCTACAGGTCCTCAGCCTGCCACGTGCCTACTTGCAAAGTCCTCAGAAGGCTGGCTGTGGCATCGACGACTTGGACATGCTGGTATGAGGAACTTGCACACGCTTGTGAAGAAAAAGCACGTCATTGGCATTGAAGGTGTCAAATTCCTCAAGGATCACCTCTGTGGTGCTTGTGAGTCTGGGAAGATGACCAGAGCCAAGCATCCCTCGAAGACAATCATGACCATGACTCGACCTTTTGAATTGCTTCACATGGACCTCTTTGGCCCCACTCATTATTCCACACTAACAAATGCTTCAAGTTTGTATGGCTTTGTCATTGTTATTGATTACTCTCTTTACACTTGGGTGCATATTATTCTGTACAAGTCTGAAGTGCAGGATGTCTTCAGACGATTTGCTTCAAGGGCCTCAACAAACTTTGCCGTCAAGATCAAGCATATCAGGAGTGATAACGGGACTGAGTTCAAGAACACCAATCTTGATGAATATCTTGATGAACTTGGTATTACTCATGAGCTATCTGCCCCATATACTCCTCAGCAGAACGACGTCATGGAGCACAAGAACATGACTCTTGTTGAGATGGCTCGCACCATGCTTGATGAATACAAGACTCCTCGTCGCTTCTGGCCTGAGGCAATTGATACAACATGCCACATCATCAACAGGGTATATCTTCACAAATTCTTCAAGAAGACATCATATGAACTCATGACTGGCAACAAACCCAATGTAAGTTATCTCAAAGTCTTCGATGCAAAATGCTGGATAAGAGATCCTCACCACAGTTCTAAATTTGCACCGAAAGCACATGAATGTTTTATGCTTGGTTACGGAAAGGACTCGCACACCTACAGAGTCTTCAACACCTACCATCACAAGGTTGTTGAAACTGTAGATGTGCGGTTCGATGAAACTAACGGCTCGCAAAGAGAGCACCTGCCTTCTGTGCTAGATGAAAAGTCTCCTGAGGAATCCATTAAGTTGAAAGCTACTGAGGATGTCGTACCCACTGAAGAAAATCCTCAACCTACTGAGGAAGTCATTCCAACCAATGAAGACATTCATGCTGATACACCTGAAGAAAATGGTGCTGAAGAAAATCCTCAGCCACGTCAACCTGCTCATCCGAGAGTTGCAAATGAAGTGCAGATTGATAAAATCATCGACAACATCAATGCACCAGGTCCTCTCACTCGCTCAAGAGCTTCACATTTGACTAACTTTTGTGGGCATTTTGCTTTTGTCTCTATCATAGAGCCCACCAAAGTTGATGAAGCTTTCATGGAGCCTGAGTGGATTCAAGCTATGCAAGAGGAATTACATCAATTCAAGCTCAACAACATGTGGGAACTTGTCAAGCGGCCAGATCCTCGCAAACATAACATCATAGGTACCAAGTGGATCTACCGCAACAAGCAAGATGAAAATGGCCTTGTGGTAAGGAATAAGGCTCGTCTTGTAGCTCAAGGCTACACACAGGTTGAAGGAATCGACTTTGATGAAACTTTTGCACCTGTTGCTAGACTTGAAGCTATTCGCATATTGCTTGCTTATGCTAACCATCATGATATCATTTTATATCAAATGGATGTGAAAAGTGCATTCCTCAATGGTAAGCTTGAGGAAGACGTATATGTTGCTCAACCCCCAGGTTTTGAAGACCCTAAGCATCCTGACAAAGTCTTCAGACTCAACAAGGCCCTCTATGGCCTCAAGCAGGCCCCTCGGGCGTGGTATGACACTCTGAAGGAATTCCTCATGAAGAAAGGCTTCAAACCCGGTTCACTCGACCCAACTCTGTTCACTAAATCCTATGACAATGAACTGTTCATATGCCAAATATATGTAGACGATATTATCTTTGGCTGTACTGACAAACGTTACAGTGATGAATTTGCCTATATAACGAGTGAAGAATATCAAATGTCTATGATGGGAGAGTTGAAATTCTTCTTAGGTCTTCAAATTCGTCAGCAAGACAATGGCATCTTCATTTCACAAGAGAAATACCTCAAGGATGTTCTGAGGAAATTCAACATGCAAGACTGCAAAGGCGTCACAACTCCAATGCCTTCAAAAGGCCACCTCTGCACCGACGAAAATGGTAAAGATTTCGATCAGAAGGTATACCGCTCCATGATTTGCTATTTATTGTATCTATGTGCATCTAGGCCTGATATTATACTGAGTGTTTGCATGTGTGCCCGATTCCAAGCAACACCGAAGGAATCACACCATAAGGCTGTGAAACATATTCTTCGATACTTAGCTCACACACCAACGCTTGGATTATGGTATCCCAAGGGCTCAAATCTTCACCTCGTCGGATACTCAGATGCTGACTATGCTAGAGATCGTGTGGATCGCAAGTCAACCTCAGGCACATGTCATTTCCTCGGACGATCCTTAGTCTGTTGGTCCTCAAAGAAGCAGAACTGCGTGTCACTTTCTACTGCTGAAGCTGAGTACATTGCTGCTGGTTCATGCTGCGCTTAGTTGCTGTGGATGAAGCAAACCCTCAAGGACTATGGCATCAAGGTGAAGAATGTGCCTCTCTACTGCGACAATGAGAGCGCTATCAAGATTGCTTACAACCCAGTTCAGCACTCCAAGACCAAGCACATCCAGATTCGTCATCATTTTCTTCGAGATCATGTACTCAAGGGCGACATCTCCATCGACCACATCCCCACTGAAGAACAACTAGCCGATATCTTCACTAAGCCCTTGGATGAAAAGAGATCTTGAAAGTTAAGGTGTGAGCTAAATATCTTAGAATCTTCGAATGTTCTTTGAGAAGACACACGTCCTAACACTTATGCAAAATTGATGACTTTGATGTGCAACACACGAAGTAACGTTTTTCTTCAATCAATGAAGAATAACTCTCTAAGTGTGAAGAAATTAATGAAGAATTTGATTCTCAGAACCCTACGACAATTGTACGCGGTGTCTGAAATCATCATTCTTATACGGTGGGTCACGCCACCAACAATAGTTGAAATTCTTCAGAGTTGAGTTTTTCATCATTTTGCAAATTCTTCAAATTCTTCAAATTCTTCAAGTTTGCAAATTCCTCAACTTTTCAAATTCTTCAAACTATGAAACTGATGTTCTTCATTGACTATATATATATATTTGAGTTTTCAATGTCCTCAACAGCATTCACTTATTGCTAATTCTTCAAGTTGATTTTCATCTAAGTGAATGTGATCGGACGTGTTCCCCCTCTATGCTAAACTCAAACCAGTTTGTTCACAAACTCTTCATACGCGTTCTACTTTGAAACTCGTTCAAAGTCTTCACTGTATCCTTGACTACTGAAGAATTTGCAAACAGAAACTTTAAAATTTTCACTATCAATTTTTTTTTCGGCGCTTCCCGCTCAAACCGTTCCAATTCCCACGACTGGATAACCACGATCCCCCACTATCTCCACTTCTCAGAACGTGGGTGACACATGTCGCATGGAGAGCAAGGGTCAGGGGCAATCATGTCCAAAATCTTTGGGCCGATTCATTTTTACTGCCACTATATATACCCCCTTCCCTTCACTGTGCTAGAGTTACTCCTCACTCCCATCTCTCCCGAGCTCGAACCTAGCGCCGCTGCTAAAATCATCGCCGCCAGAGAGGAAGAGCTTCACTACCTCGACCCCGCCGTCGCCGTACTCGCATCGGCCGCGGAAGTCTTCACCCCGCCGCCGCTATAGCTGTCTCCCTCTGCCAAGCTAGGGCGTGGGAGATCTGGACTGACGAACTTCCCCGATTTCATCTCTCTGTTCGTCATGTTCTTCATCAGGGTAAATAAAATCTAATTTTACTGCCCTTGTTTGATCTTCATGTCTTCCACAAAATCCTCAAAAGTGTTTATTCTTCAAGATTCATCTTCTTAAGCACCTTACATGTTTCAATCCCTTGATGTTTTTCCTAAGTTATGATTTTCTTCATGATTCCTCAATTGTGTGGATCAACATATTCGCACAACTCTGGAACCTAAGACAAAGCACACTTAGTGAAATTCCTCAAGACATCTATGGTCAAAATCCTCAACTTGATGTATTTTGAAAAATTTCTGAGAACGCATATGACCTCTTCAAATTCCTCGCACCTATATTCTGTTCACAGGTACAAAATGTCTGCTGATGAATCACTAGGTTCTCATCAACTTAACTCATTTGCAGCGTTTCCTGAGGAAAAAGTGTATACATCTTCAGAATCATCAAGAGTTCAAAGTCATCAAGTGAAGAAAATGGCAGATGGTAAAAGACCTCAGAAGTGTGGAAAGAAGGCTGAACAGAACACTGCTTTTGAGATACCTGAGGCTCTGTATGCCGGTTACTGTACTCCTGATGAGGCCATTCATGGCAAAGAGACAAAAGAGCAGAGGAAAATCAGGATTCAGAGAATTGAACGGAGGTGGGCAAAGGAGTGCAGAGACTATCGCTATGTCACTCCCAAGTACATGAAGAAATTCGCCCTCAAACCTCCTTGCAAAAGGGCTCCTCCTGCTGATGATCAAGAAGTTGATCCCACTAGCGTTGCTCGTGGTGAAGACTTTCCAGCTGAATGGGCAAAGCATCAACGAAAACTTCAGAGTACTGCCAAAGCTACTGTGAAGAAATTCAATGCAGATTTTGCTGCTGCTGCTGCATCTGCCGAAGCCTCTGATAGTGCTACGAAGAAATCGATGGTGAAGATAAAGAGAAGTCAAAAACCTCTACTTCAAAGTCCTCACTGCAAAATCTTCATGCAAGTTCTTCAAAGGCAACTGCAATGCCTTCAGTAGCTGCACAATCATCAGCTGCTGCCGCAAGGTCCTCAACACCTGTAAATCTTGCAACATGTCAGAGGACTACAGGCTTCTCAATTGCTTCAGGGGTCTCTGCAAGTTCCTCAGCCCAAGCACAGTCTTCAACAAGCCCTACTTTGATGAAAATAATGAGAACTGCTAGACGAGGTCAGAGACCAAGTCCTCACAATAGCAAAGCTACTGTGAATGTACCCTCAGGATCTGAGGATGATGATGAGGCTACTAATGAAGAATTGGAAGAAATCATCAGAAACAGTCAGCAGAGAGCTGCAATAGCCAAGGGCAGCTCTGTTCCTCTCATGCTGGATCCTAAGATGATCCTCAACTTCATCGACATATGGCATGAGGATCCCAGCACTCCACTTTCCTCACTGAACCTACCTCTTGGTGTGGACCATGTCCTCACACACTTCATAGCTGAGGAAAAATGGAAGAGAGAACAAGCTCAGAGAGCTAAGAGAAGCAGGGCCAGAAAAGAAAAGTTCCTGAAGAACAATGTGATGAATTTGACTCCCAATCAACTCATCACAGTTCAGTCTGAGATTCGCTGCCTTACTAAAGAACAAGCAAAGTATGATGCTGAATGGAAGGGCACCAAAGTAAGATTTGTCAGGGCAGCCCAAGCTGCAGTTAAAGATCACAACTCAAGGGTTGCAGCTCAATTGCAACAGCAAATTCCTCAGGCTGAAGAATCTGCTCAGCCTGCTGAAGAAACTGCACGCGCAGCTGAAGAAATTCTGGCTGCTGAAGAACCTGTCAGGGCAACCTCCACTGTTGCGCCTGAAGAAACTGCCAGGCGGGCTAAAACTTTTGCTGCGCCTGATGAAATTGAGACCACTAGGTCGACTGCGTCAGTCGTGCCTGAAGAAACTGCTCCCCCTTGACCCTCTGCTGAAACTGCAAAATCCTCAAGGGTGAAGAACAACAACCTTCCTTCTGCTTCAGAAGTGAAGAAAACAAAGGCAGCGGAGAAGAGAGCTGCTAAGAAAAGAAAAGCATCAACCTCAGATTCCTCAGCTGTGAAGAAGTTGAAGACTATGCCAAGTTCTTCAACGGAGCCCATTGATGCAACTCCAATCTCCTCCGTACCTGCCTATGAGATAATTCCATTTGGTGTTGACTATGTCACTCCAAATGATGAAGATGAAGAAGATCATTCTGCTGCTTCCTCAGAGCAGATTGATGAAGAAATTGAGGTCGAAGCAAATGCATCAACCCCTCAGGTATCATCGCCCCAGCCTCAGTTAACCGCTGAAGAGGCCGGCGTTGAAGAAATGGAAGAGGATGTGGACATTGGAAACACAACTCCTCTCATCAATGATGAATATTGGGAAGCTGCACACCCAAATTCACCAATGACCACTCCCCTCACTCAAATTCCTCAGTCTCCAGCCCAGACTGAAGAAATTCATACAGGATCTGATGACTTGGCTGCACCTGTCCCTGAAGATATTCAAGCTGCATCAGCTGAAGAAATTGCTGCTCAAACAGCAACTGAGGAAACTGCTATGCCAAAGGAAATTGTGGGCCGCTTCAAGCCAAACCTTCAGCCGAAGCCCAAGATGCCCTTCAAAAGCTCAAAGCGCCCCAAATTCATCAAGACCAATTTCTTCAATGAGCACATCTTCTTCAATGGGCCAAATCCTTATGACTCTGCAAGGGCCGGTCGCACCAGATTCTGGACACCCACACAGATGAACTATTATGCATCAGTGTTGTTTGACAAGGAGAAAGTCTTCGAGCATCAGCAAATTCCTCATACGGACATGGAAACTATCCCATGCTTCACACCTGTGCTCGCAGTCCTTCATGATGCAGGAATTCTTCCATTCTGTGTGGACATATGTGATTGGAATGAAGAGGTAATTCTTCAATTCTATGCCACCTTGCACATCACAGGTGATGCCTCTGACATCAATTCTTGGGTCTTGGACTGGATGACTGGATCTACTCACTACACTGCTCCAACCTCTGAATTACTTTGGTCAGTCCCAATACCAATTCCCTCAGAAGGAGCAAGATGCCTGTTTGATGAACCTGCTTTGCCCAATCACATGATGCAAGTGCTAATGAAGCCATTGGCTCCTGGACAACCTCAAAGGACTTCGTTCCTTGTGAAGGATTTGCTCTATGTGCCCAGGACAGTCTATCGGATTCTGACCAAAACCCTCAGTCCTCAGAAGGACCACAACTCTGAAGAAGAAGAAGTGGAGGGAATCATGAAGAATATGCTATTCAACATCATTCATGGGATTCCCATCAATTACCATGATTTCTTCATGAGGACTTTGGCCAATGCTGCTTCAGCCCCATTTGAATTGAAGCCTTACGCTCCCTGGATCATGAAATTCATCAGATCAAGGTCTTCACTTCCCTTCAAGGCTGACCTTCAGAATCACTTCAGCTTTCTGCCTCATATTGAAGTCCTCGAGAATACATTTTCCTCAGTTCAGGGTAAAGGCAAAGCTGTCATTGATGAAGGTACTCGTCCATTGGATGGACAGTTTCGCAAATCTGCATCTTATTCTACCAATGATGACACTGCTACTCAAGATTCTGCAGCAAAAGCCTCAGCGCAAAATCCTCAAGAAACCGCCCGTCGTGTGATGACTGATCGAGAGCTTCTTCTAAGTCTTCATCAGAAGATTGATCGCAATCACAAGTGGGTAAAGCGTCAGTTTGGTTCACTTCTTCGAGACATGACTGTCACACACAATTCTGTGAGGAAGAACCACTATTATCTTCATGAAATCTTCGACCGCACTTGGGCCGTCCTGTCTCACCTCAAGACTCCTGAAAACTCAAGGAGATGGAATTTCAGCAGGACTTTGATTGGTCCATCCCTCCAAAGAAGAAATGGAAGAAAGTTCAAGTTCCTCAGCTGGTTACAAGCTCATATTCTTCAATCACGCCAGGCGGATGAAGCTGAGGATATTGACGACACTGCTGCAGGCCCTGCATCAACGAATGACCCCGACAATGCTGGTGCTCCTCCACCACCTTCAAGATGACATTCTTCAGGGGCGTTAGTCCTCATTTTTCGTCCCTTTTGATCTTCGATGACAAAGGGGGAGAAAATTTGAGTTAGTCTTCAAGCGGGTCTCTATATATGGACTGTTTTTGTTTAAGTTACAACTCTCGCTCTTCTGAAGCTTTTGTTGGTTGAGTTGTAAACTTAAGTCCGATGGTGGTCTGACGCTTTTGAACTGCTTTCCGCATGCCTATTTCCTCAAGTACCTTAATGCATACATGCTGAATTTCGTCAGACACCATTTTCATCATGCATTTCAAATTCCTCATATCATATGTTAAATGCGTGTATGAATTACAAGATATAGGGGGAGTTCTCCATGTTTTTAACCTGCTGTGTGCATTTGTAGTCCAAAGCAAATTCCTCAAATATGCACATCTTCAGGGGGGAGTTCTTCTATATCTTGCAATCAAATTCCTCAAACTCAGTACTTACACTTCATATTATTATCCCCGTTGAAAACTTAACCTATTTGTCATCAATCACCAAAAAGGGGGAGATTGTAAGTGCATCTAGTGCCCCTTAGTGATTTTGGTGTATTGAAGACTTATAGGTTAAGAGACTGATGCGTTTGTAAGTGTACACAGGCTCTATAAGTCGCTGAGGAGTTTGATACATTCGGAGATTATCGACCCCTAAAAATGTATGTCTTTGGTGAAGACTTTGTTGAAGACTTTGGTATTCCCTAAAGACTTTGAAAAAGAAGAAGTTGGTGTGACCTTGAAGATATGAACGAGGACTATGAAGCATGAAGACTTTTGTTTATCGTAGTTTCATTTCCTTTCTTTGAGTCATAGGAAACACCGTACTGTTAAAGGGGGCCGAGGTAATACTAAGGAAAATTTCCAACTGATGCTCAACTCAAAAGCCTCAACCTATCCAATCCTTCGAGTGAAGCCTTTGGAAATCTCTTGCAGTTCAGTCAAGTTCTTCAGTGACAGAGACGATGATCTTCTGGTCTCTGAGGAAATTGGTCTGACTGAGGAGTTAGGATTTCGCCAGTGCAAATTGCCTACAAGTGAGGAACATGATAAGCCTGAGGACTTTCATAGTTCGAAATTCCGACCGTTGATGTGCTAAGTGCCAGCTGTCCCCAATCATCCTATCCACATAACGGTCATATCATTGGGGGCATTTATGTCTTATCATGTTGGGTTGCACCCTGGCTATAAATAGCCACCCCCCACAACCACTAGTTGGTTGGCTGCTCCGAGAGAGAACTGGCACTTGTCATTTGAGAGCATCCCATTCCTCGAGGACTTTGAGAGAAAATCATCAGTGAGGAAAAACCCCAAAACCAAACCACCAACCCAAAGTGATTGAGCATCACTGAAGAAATTGTTCCTGTGTGGAACCGACGGGTGTTACCTTTGAAGACTGTGTATCTTCCACACGGTTAGGCGTCATGGTCTAGTGCATCCTGCAGTCAATTGGGGATCATGAAGTGACCTTGGTCTAGAGCATCCAGCAGTCAATTGTGGATCGCCGGGTGACCAGTTTGTGAGGGTTTTGGAAGTCTACCCTGAAGACTTACCACGAGTGTTGGGCGAGGACTGTGTGACCTTAGCTCAAGGAGAATACGGTAAGGACTGTGTGTCCTGGGACCGTGTGTCCTCTGCTTTAAATACCAGGCCGCTCCAAACCAGACGTACGACTGTCACAGCAGTTGGAACTGGGTCATCAAACCATTGTCTTCATCGAGCTACCTGGTTCCATTTCCTCAACCCTTTCATTTCCTCGTAAACTTGTTGATGAAATTGATCGGTACTGTTTGAAGAATTTGACTGAAGACTTTCTCAATTTCCTCACCTCAAATTCTTCAAGCTACCTTGTTCCTCACCTGCTTATCCTGTATCACGCTACCTGTAATCTGTGCATGCTTTATTTCATCATGATGACTATGCGATCGCTATGCTTCGTATGCATTTGAGTACTTATTCCGCTGCTAGTTATTCATCACATTTCAAATTCCTCAAGTTGAAATTCCTCAGTGATGAATTTGTAAAAATCGCCTATTCACCCCCCCCCCTCTAGTCGATATAACGCACTTTCAACTGGAGCTGAACTGGTCCAAGAAGATGAAGAACAGGAGTTCAAGGACGGCGTCGATCTGGGCCTTGCGCTCTCCTGAATGTCGAGGAAGAAGAGGTGCAACGGGTACTCCCTTCCCTTGGCACCAGAGCGCCAGACACGCAACGAGGAGGTCACCTCGAGCTCGAGTTCTTGCTCGGCCGGAGCATGGTGGGCGCGAGGACAGCGTGGCGCCTGGAGACTTACCAGAGTGGTGGCGCAGCAAGGTGAGGGGAGGAATGGAATGAGGGAATATCCTAGGGCACCGGGGACATGCTATATAGGGGCTAGGGGCGTCGGACGGCCGTCAAATCATGGAGGATGCCAATGTGGACCTCGTGGATGGCTGCCGTACAGAGGAGGGAGACGATTCCTGCGTACGTGGGCTGGTGGGTTGCTTTGGTGGCTGGGCTTCGCTGCAGGTAAGGCTAGGTGGGCTGACTCCACTCTCTCTCTCTCTCTCTCTCTCTCTCTCTCTCTCTGAGCAAAAGGATTTTCCTTTTAAATAAAACTAGAGAACAAGAAAAGAACCAAGGGAGTTTGGTACATACTTAGAGTGAAAGCAAAATATTTTTGGGATGCTGAAAATATCTACAACTTTATAAAAATGGTTTTGGGAATTTTAAGAGAGAAAATAAAATGACCTTTTTTTACCATTAGAATATGTTTTATCAAAACATAAAATGGTGGAGTGCAGCACATGATCAAGTATGTATTTTTAAAAACACCTACAAGCTATTAGGCATCTCTGCAACATTTAATTGAGTGGACTAGGGCAAGGAAAACATCACACTTCATAATATTTGAATTAAAGAGAGAGATGGAGGTATTTCTTATAGAGATAGTTGTAGGCATCAACCAAAAGCACACCACATCATGCAAGCACATCACAACACCACTCACTCATCGTATCACATGATGCAAAAAAAAAATGAATGGATGCCATGATGCAAATGAATGACATGAAGCAATTTTTATTAAACCCAACACACGAGGGCACAACATGGAAGGTCATATATGGAATATTACAAGGATTGGAAAGGATGCTCTTGGGCTGCTACATGCCAGCAAAGCTCCCGAGGGAAGAACGAGGATAATAATTCTGGCTCTGGCGAGTCTCGTAAGAACTCCGGGAAGCGGACGGCAGAGCGTGCCACACCCGTACTTACCAGAAACCTCTGCCGCCAGGAGCAAGAAAGACAAGATGACCATCACCAAGACAAAGCAAGTGGCCGTGTGGGAGAACGATGAGGGCGGCACTTTCACCATAAGTGCCACCCTCGGCACCAAATAGGAAAGCGCGCTCTCCGCCTTCCTGCGGGTGAATGTCGTTGTGTTTGCCTGGCAACCATCCGACATCCCCGGTCTTCCCAGGGAGGTGATTGAGCATCACCTTGCCGTTTGTCCCCATGTGTGCCCTGTCAAACAGAAGGTTCAAAAGCAAGCACTAGAGCAGCAAGAGTTCATTGCCGAAGAGATTAAAAAGCTAGAAGCAGCAGGTTTGATCAGAGGCGTGATCCACCCAACTTGGTTGGCAAATCCTGTGGTTGTGCGCAAGGAGAACGGGAAATGGAGGCTTTGCATCGACTTCACCGATGTCAACAAGGCCTGCCCAAAGGACCCGTTCCCCTTGTCGCGCATCGATCAGATAGTGGACTCAACCGCTGGCTGCGACCTCTTATCCTTCCTTGACACATACTCTGGCCACCATCTGATCTTCATGGCCAAGGAAGACGAGGAGAAAATGACATTCATCACCCCTTGCAACGCGTACTTCTTCCGACGCATGTCGTTCGGGTTGAAGAGCGCCGGTTCCACATTCGCAAGAGTAGTCCAGATTGGTTTAGACCCACAGCTGCACAGGAACGCGGAAGCTTACATGGATGATCTAGTGGTTAAGACCAAGAACAAGGACACGCTGGTGCAAGACTTGGAAGAAACCTTCGCAAACCTATGCAAGATCAACCTAAAGCTCAACCCTGAGAAGTGCCTCTTCGGAGTCCCCTCCGGCAAGCTCCTTGGGTTCTTCGTTTCGCATTGTGGGATTGAAGCCAGCCCCGTCAAGATCGAGGCAATTGAGCAGCTGGAGGCACCAAAGCGCATCAAGGACGTGCGCCGTTTGGCGGGCTGCATCACTGTCCTCAGCAGGTTCATTTCCAAGTCCGCAGAATGTGCCTTGCCATTTTTCAAGATTTTGAAGAAAATGGGCCCAATGACTTGGACCCCGGAAGCAGAGGTAGCACTACAGGATCTGAAGAAGTACCTGTCCTCAACGCCAATCCTAGTTGTGCCTAAAGCAGAGGAACCGATGCTTCTATACTTAGCGGCAACAAAGCAAGTGGTTAGTGCTGCACTACTGGCCGAGAGGGAAGCTGAGGGAGACGAGACACAGGCCCCCAAATAGGCAGCCGACAAGCCAGAGTCAGATAAAGATATGATGCAGGAAGGGAATCGGCAAGTTGTGCGGAAAAATAAGATGGTGCATCGACTAATGTATTTTGTCAGCTCCGTCCTGCAGGGGGCTAGATCAAGATACTCTGGGGTGCAGAAGATGCTTTTAGCCCTCCTTATGGCCTCTCGAAAGCTGCGCCAATCCTTCCAAGCACACCACATCACCGTCGTCACCCTGTTCCCAATGCAGCATATCTTGAGGAACCCAGAGTCAACCGGCAGGATCTTCGAATGGGCGTTGGAGCTGGCCAGCTTTGACTTGAGCTTTGAAAGTATGGCAACAACCCAGAGTAGGGCCTTGGCGGAGTACATAGCAGAATGGACACCAACGCCGGACAAAGAAATACCTAAGACAACACTCCACGGCAAGGAAGCACGTCAGGAATGGGTCATGTACTTTGACGGAGCTTTATCGCTGCAAGGCGCCGGTACCGGAGTGCTACTCATTGCACCCACCGGGGAGGACCTCAAGTACGTGATCCAGATGCACTTTCCCAGGGAGGAGTCAAGAAACAACACATCTGAGTATGAAGGGCTACTGGACGGGTTGAGGATAGCAGCCGATCTTGGCATCAGGAAGTTGGTGGTACGGGGAGACTCACAACTTGTCATGCGCCAAGTGAATATGGATTATCAGAGTCCCCTGATGGAAGACTATGTTGATGAGGTACAGAGATTGGAGGAGTGATTTGACTGTCTGCAAATGGAGCACGTCCCCCGTGCCGAGAATGATAATGTAGACGACCTGTCAAAGAGAGTTGCGCAGAAGCTGCCTGTGGAACAAGGCACTTTGGTCCTCCAATTAACACAACGATCAGCGCGGCAAAACAGGAAAAGGAAAGTCAGTCCTGGTGATTATCTCCCGGCAGAGCCTTCATTGGCCTCCAAGAGGGTTGCCGGGAACGACTGCCCGCATGCCGAGGAACCCCAAGCTCCGACTGACCCGATGGTCCTTGAAATAGAAGCTAGTGTCCCCTCGGCGGAAGAATTGCCTTTAGTCCTTGTCGACGAGCCACAAGCTCCGACATGGGCGTAGCAGATTATCCAATACCTTCAAACATGGGACCTTCCCGAGGAACAGGAAGAAGCTGAAAGAGTAGCCTGGCGGTGGAGCATGTACCAATTTGTGGACAACACTTTGTACAAGAGAAGACCGAACGGCGTGAAACTGAAATGCAATCCTCGGGAAGAAGGACCGTAGCTGTTGGTAGAGATACACAAAGGGATTTGTGGCTCCCACGTAGGATCACGAGCCCTTTTCGGGAAGGCGTTCCGGCAAGGCTTCTATTGGTCCATAGCCCTTCAAGACGCCTTGGCGGTGGTAACAACATGTGAAGCATGCCAATATCACTCCGAGCAGATACACCAACCAGCACAAGCCCTTCAAACTGTACCACTCTCCTGGCCATTCTCGGTCTGGGGGCTCGACATTGTCGGGCCCCTCCCCCATGCTACCGGGGGCTTTGAGTTCTTGTTCGTCACCCTCGCCAACTTCACGAAGTGGACCGAGGTGGAGCCGGTGAGAAAGGTAACGGTGCAGGCAGCAATCAAATTTCTCAGAGGGATTGTTTGTCGTTTTGGTGTCCCGAACAGGATCATCACCGATAACGGCACGCAATTCACCAGAAACACTTCCATGCAATACTGTCAAGATATTGGCGCCAAGGTGTGCTTCGCCTCGGTTGCCCACGCCAGGAGCAACAGGCAACTGGAGAGGGAAATGCTGAAGTCTTGTGGGGCCTCAAAACTAGAACTTTCGACAAGCTGCGCAAGCACGGAAGGCGATAGATTGATGAGCTGCCGGCGGTTCTTTGGTCGATCAGAACAACGCCAAATCGAGCCACCAACGAGACACCCTTCTCCCTAGTCTATGGTGTAGAAGCAGTTCTCCCCACGGAACTCACGTACGGATCGCCGAGAGTGCAGGCCTTTAACGCAGACCAACAAGAGCGGCTACGAATGACGATGCCACGCTCCTCGAGGAAGATCGTCTCCAGGCCGCATTGCGTGCCTCTAGGTACCAGCAAGCCTTGCGCCACTACTATAGCCGCAAAGTGCGTGCCAGGAGTGTTGAGGAAGGCAACCTTGTTCTTCGATGGATTCAGTCCGCGGAGGGAACAAACAAGTTGACGCCGAAGTGGGAAGGCTCTTACCGGGTGGTACAAGTCACCAGGCATGGCGCAGTCTGCCTGGGGACAGAAGATGGTACTTCGGTGCAAAACTCATGGAATATCGAACATCTTTGAAAGTTCTACCCGTGAGGCGCGGTTGTCGGGTCCGCCCAGCAACCCCTTTTGTGCAAGTTATGTCGGCAAGGCATGTAATCCTTTGTACAATACCAGACGATGACCCTGTGCGTAGTTAATAAAGCTAAGTATTTCGCAACCCTCTGTCAAAAGTACATACTTATCTAGTGTATCTTTTCATGACTGTTGAACCACTTGGTTTCCTGGCCTACTCTATTTTCTCTTCTTTCTTTTTCTTAAAAGAGAGAAGGGACCCCGCGTGCAAGTCTTCCCGGGGGAGTAACGGTACGGGCACCTACAGGCGCGTTCGGCGGCGGCAAGAAGCGTGACGAGAAAAAGGTAGGTTGCGCAAACTCTTCAAAAAAAATCGAGCCTTTCCCTGCTTGTGTGGGAAAACTTGTGCGCTAAGGACCCTTGTCAAATTCGTTGCACGCTTGGGTGTTGGAAGCATGCCCAACACTCTAAGTTCTCGCAGAGTAGACAACAATGCGGCCTTGTCGGAAGTGACGCTTCTATCAGGATGCTCATGATTTATCCTTAGAAGCTTACGGAGGGAGAGCGTATGCGCCAGCAAGTGCCCCTGGCAAGCGAAAGGACCCAAGGAACACATAAACACAACTTTCTTTCGCAGAAGGGAAACGGACATTCATAAAATGCACAACAAGCTCATTGCAGTTTTTTAAGCTACCCAATATTTTCCCGGCATTTCCTCGCAGGGATACATTGGGAACGATTTAAATACAAAAGGAGAACGCCAAGCTCGGCGATGGGGTCAAGTAGGATTATGATTTCCTCTAATGACCCCGTCAGCCTTCGGAAGGAGATCCGCCACTATGATCTGGCAATTGATCCGGAAACAAGGTCCTGTGGATCGAGCCTCGTTCCCGGATCCCTAAATCCCTTGCTACGATGCCATGCGCGCCTAGTCGGACTCCTCCCGCTTGATGCCAAAGGTGCTGCCGTCATCGTCGCTGTCGCTAGAGGAGTCGTAGTCGCTGCCGCTCGAGCTGTCCGCGCAGCACGCCAGGCGGACGCGGGACACCCAAAAGATCTTCACGAAGAGGGTGGCGGAGCCGTCGAACTTGAAGTGGAGGAGATGCCTGGGGTCCAGACTACGGGAGCGGGCAAACGACTTCCACCCCCGCGTCTGGAACATGGCACTTCCGGGGGAGAGGCCGACGGCCACCCAGGCAGGTCCATTGCAGTAGCCATCCGCCTGCAGCCATAACCCCTGAGGCAGGGAGGCGCAGCCAGCTCCGGGGCGGCGAGGTGCCGCTGATATGTGCATTTTGCATCATGATGTCCTACTCTTATTTATTATGTTTTGTTAAATAATAATGCTTTAAGGAGTGATTCTAATGCCTTTTCTCTCATAATATGCAAGGTTTATACAAAGAGGGAGAATACCGGCAGCTGGAATTCTGGATCTGAAAAAGCACATCAGAGATACCTATTTTGTACAACTCCAATGAAGCTGAAACTTTACGGAGAATATTTTTGGAATTAATAAAAAATACTGGAGCGAAGAACTACCGAAGGGGCCACCCTGGTGGGCACAAGACACCAGGGTGCGCGAGGCCCCCCAGGCGCACCCTGGTGGGTTGTGCCCTCCTCGGCCCACCTCCGGTGCCCATCTTCTGGTATATAGGCTCTTTTGACCTAGAAAAATAAGGGGAGTACTTTCGGGATGGAGCGCCGCCGTCTTGAGGCGGAACTTGGGCAGGAGCACTTTTGCCCTCTGGCGGAGCGATTCCGCCGGGGGAACTTCCCTCCTAGACGGGGAAATCGAAGCCATCGTCGTCACCAACACCCCTCTCATCTTTGGGAGGCAAATCTTCATCAACATCTTGAACAGCACCATCTCCTCTGAAACCCTAGTTCATCTCTTGTGTTCAATCTTTGTACCGTAACATCAGATTGGTACGTGTGGGTGACTAGTAGTGTTGATTACATCTTGTAGTTGATTACTATATGGTTTATTTGGTGGAAGATTATATGTTCAGATCCATTATGCTATTCAATACCCCTCTGATCTTGCGCATGAATATTATTTGTGAGTGGTTACCTTTATTCTTGAGGTCACGGGAGAAGTCATGTCGCAACTAATCATGTGAATTTGATATGTGTTTGATATTTTGATGATATGTATGTTGTGATTCCCTTAGTGGTGTCATGTGAACGTAGACTACATGACACTTCACCAGCCTTGGGCCTAAGGGAATGCATTGTGGAGTAGTTATTAGATGATGGGTTGCTAGAGTGACAGAAGCTTAAACCCTAGTTTATCCGCTACTTCGTAAGGGGCTGATTTGGATCCAAACATTTAATGCTATGGTTAGATTTTATCGTAATACTTTTCTCGTAGTTGCGGATGCTTGCGAGGGGGTTAATCATAAGTGGGAGGGTGTTCAAGTAAGAACAGCACCCAAGCACCGATCCACCCACATATCAAATTAGCAAAGTAGCGAACACGAATCAAACCAACATGATAAAAGTGGCTAGGTGAAATTCCCGTGTACCCTCAAGAACACTTTGCCTATTATTAGAGACTGTTCTGGCCTGTCCTTTGCCACAAAAGGATTGGGCTACCTTGCTCCACTTTATTTACCATTACTGTTACTTGCTCGTTACCAATTATCTTGCTATCAAACTATATGTTACCTACAATTTTAGTGCTTGCAGAAATTACCTTGCTGAAAACCGCTTGTCCTTTCCTTCTGCTCCTCGTTGGGTTCGACACTCTTACTTATCGAAAGGACTACGATTGATCCTCTATACTTGTGGGTCATCAATACTCTTTTCTGGCGCCGTTGCCGGGGAGTGAAGCGCTCTTGGTAAGTGGAAATCGGTAAGGAAAAACATATACTACGTGCTGAAATTTATTGTTACTTGTTACTATGGAAAACAATCCTTTGAGGGATTTGTTCGGGGTATCTTCACCTCGACCGGAACCACAATTAATTTCCCCTCAACCTACTACACCTACTGAAAATATTGTTTATGAAATTCCTTCAGGTATGGTAGAACAACTGCTTGCTAAACCTTATGCAGGAGATGGAACTGAACATCCTGATATGCACCTCTGATATGTGAACGAAATTTGTGGATTATTTAAGCTTGCAGGTTTACCCAGAGATGAAGCTAAGAAGAAAATTTTCCCTTTATCTTTGATGGGAAAAGCATTGACATGGTATAGGCTATGTGATGATCTTGGATCGTGGAATTGGAATCGTTTGCAATTGGAATTCCACCAAAAGTTTTATCCCATGCATCTAGTTCATCGTGATCGGAATTATATATATAATTTTTGGCCTCGTGAAGGAGAAAGCATCGCTCTATCTTGGGGGAGGCTTAAGTCACTGTTATATTCATGCCCAAATCATCATATCCCAAGAGAAGTTATTATTCAGAATATTTATGCTCGGCTTTCTCATAATGATCAATCCATGCTCGATACTTCTTGTGTTGGTTCTTTTATGAAGAAGACTATTGAATTCAAGTGGGATCTCTTAGAAAGAATTAAACACAACTCTGAAGATTGGGAACTCGACGAAGGTAATGAGTTAGGTATGAAGCTTGAGTTTGATTGTGTTAAATCTTTTATGAATACTGATGCTTTTCACAAGTTTAGCACTGAATGTGGACTTGACTCTGAGATAGTAGCCTCTTTCTTTGAAGCATTTGCTACTCACGTTGATCTCCCTAAGGAGAAGTGGTTTAAATATCATCCCCCTATTAAAGAAGAAATTAAAGAACTAGTCATAGCTAAAGATGAAACCATCATTTACAATGTTGATCCAGTTGTGCCTACCACTTATATTGAAAAACCACCCTTCCCTGTTAGGATAAAGGAACATGCTAACGTATCAACTGTGGTTCGTAAGAGTAATATAAGAGCACCTAAGCCCCCTGTGCAAATTAAAGTAGAACCTAGTGTTGCTATGGTTAAAGATCTCTTGGTAGAAAATATTGATGGGCATGTTATCTACTTCTGTGATGAAGCTGCTAGAGTTGCCAAACCTGATGAAAAAGATAAACATAGACCCATAGAAGGCATGCGTGTTGTCTCAGTCAAAATAGGAGATCATTGCTATCATGGTTTATGTGATTTGGGTGCTAGTGTGAGTGCTATTCCTTTTACCTTATACCAAGAAATTATGAATGAAATAGCACTTGCTGAAATAGAAGATATTGATGTTACTATTAAACTTGCTAATAGAGACACCATCACACCACTTGGGATTGTTAGAGATGTTGAAGTCTTGTGTGGGAAAGTAAAATACCCTACTGATTTTCTAGTTCTTGGCTCCCCACAAGATGACTTCTGTCCCATTGTCTTTGGTAGACCTTTCTTGAGCACCGTCAATGCTAAGATAGATTGTGAAAAACAAACTGTCGGTGTCAGTTTTGGTGGTGTGTCTCATGAGTTTATATTTTCCAAGTTTAGTAGACAACCCCGTGATAGAGCATCATCTAGTAAGGATGAAATAATTGGTCTTGCTTCTATTGCCGTTGTCGGATTTCGGGCTCTGCAAAACCCTTAAGATTCGAACATAGGGGCATGTGCGAAGATCCCCAGCAGCCTCGCCCGTCCTAGCTTGCTACTCGATGAACACAGCAACGAACTCGCACGATGACGAGGAAGAAGATGAACATGACAGTTTACCCAGGTTCCGGCCGCTGCGAAGCGTAATACCCTACTTCTGCTTTGGTGGATTGCCTCTCTTGGAGGTGAGGTGGATGAATTAGTACAGTGTTTCAGGGCCTCATGAGGGCGCCCCTGAGATGTTGGAGGCCCCCGGTGGCTTGGTGATGGATGAGTGGTGGAATGGATCTCGGATCGGATCCCTCTCTACGGTGCAGCCTACCCTCTATATATACCGGTGGCTCGGGTCATCTTCCCTTATCGCAATGGAGGGAAGGGATCCCACAACGGCCAATTTTGAAGGGGGACAGGAGTACGTGCCCGCCCTGCCCATAGGCGGTCTTCCCCTGCAAAGTAGCTGTCGACGGCGCAGGGATGGGCTCTGCGATGACATCCGCCCTGCGGGGCTGGTGGTTGCGGTCTTGTTGCACCGGAATGGAAACCTTTGGGGGTGCTTTGGGAACCCGCGTACGTCCCTGCTCCCTTTGCACCAAAGAGGACACTGCGCCGTCTGGCGTGCTGGCACCCGCCTGTCCTTCCTTGCGTCATCTTTGACTCCTGAGGTCGGGCCTTGCATAGGGATCTCCGCCGCTCCGGAGGGGGCCTGGGGAGGCCCATCCCTTGCCGGCCTTGACGCTGCTCCTCCTCGCGAGCCTAGGGCCCTCGCGAGGGCCTTGTTTTGAGTGGGGCCACGCCTGGCTGTGTTTGGTTAATGAAGTGGGCCATGCCCTGGGCCGTAAGCAGGCAGGTCTGGGTACCCCCATTCCCAGAACGCCGACAGTAGCCCCCGGGCCCAAGGCGCGCTTGAGCTTGCTTCCGGGCGAAGCCTCGAGGACGGACCAAAGCACCGCGGGCCCCTTATGCCTGCGGGCCAGGAATGGCGCGCGTTGCGCGGTTGATGTCCGGCGTCCTTCGTCCATTCTGCCACCGCTCGAATTGACAAGAGCCTGACTTCTAGTGCTGGGCCTTTATTGCTTTCCCTTCTCGCGCACCTGCTCTTGCTTTCCGGGTCTCCAGCTCTAGCAGGCGCCTCTCCAGATCCGGCGCCGCTCCGTCCTCCTCCATGCTGCTTCGGCCCCGCGAGCTTCTCGATGGCTCCCGCCGGCAAGCAGAAGCCAGAGGCCCAAGGTTCTGCCTCTGCTCCTATCTCGCCGGCGCTCTCAGGGTCCACCATTGCCAAGGACGAGGACCTCGTCCCGGTGCTCCCGTCGACGGCGGATGAGGACAACGAGTGTGGGCGGACCTTGATATGGGGCGGCTCCTCGGCGAAGTGGCCCTCGTCCAAGGTGGTCTACCCCTTCTTCCTCCATAGCGTCTTTGCCGGGCTCGTCCCGCCCTTCTCCGCGTTCTTCACCGCCATCCTCGACCACTACGGGATCCAGGCCCTTCATCTCCAACCCAACTCCATCTTGCTCCTGTCCGTCTTTGCCTTCTACTGCGAGGCCTTCGTGGGCGTGCGGCCTTCGGTGGCCCTCTTCCACCATTTCTTCAGCTTGCGCCTGTACGACAACGCTCAACGGTCGGCGTGTGTCTCCTTCGTTGCGGTCCAGAGCGGCAACATGCTCTTGAAGGCCGGGAAGAAGGTGGAGAACTTCAGGCACCGCTGGGTCCTCATGGATCTCAAGGACACCAACCCTCAGTTGGATCTGCCGAAGGGGCTGCCGGACAAGACCTCCACGTGGAGCTCCGCAAAGCTCTGTGACCCCCGGGCCGGGCCCGTCTTGGAGCGCTTCTCCCGCGATATCAGCGCCAGGAAGCTGACTAGGGGAATGATAGTGAAGGAGTTCCTGGCGCAGCGCCTGGCGCCTCTCCAGGCCCATTCTAGGCCCTTGTGGGACTATCAGGGCAGCGGCGACAACCTCAGGCTTCGGTCCGCGTGCATAACCCCCGAGGAACTGGGCAGGGCTGTGACGACCCTGCTCACGCCCCGATGTACTGCCGCGACGACGGGGCCGATCTGCTTGCCGCGATGCCTGTCTTCAATGAATTGGGGCTTTTCCCAGTAGAGGACCTTGGTTCCCCGGTGATGGTGTCCTCCGGCGACACCTCGTGTGGGGAGGACTCAGAGAAGACCGCCGATGACGGCCCGGCGGGGGCGTCCCCCCCGTCGCAGGGCACCCTTCTACGCGAGCTTGAGGACGACGATGATGTTAGTGAAGTTTCTGCCGCGGGCTCCTCACGCGCCGCCAAGGCCTCTAGGGGGCTAGGGCCAGCCCCTCGTGCCACGCGATCCGCGTGCGTGTCGACTCCCAGGAATCGCGGAGCTGAGTCTCCTCCGGTGCACCCTGCCTCTGCCGGCAAGGCGGTTGAAGCGCCGGCCTCGCCCCCGCCCGAATCGCAACTCGCAGGCATGGTGGGCGAGGGCGGGGCCTTGGTGATCCCTTCGGCGGCCGCCCCTGCGGGCAGCGTTTCTGCTCCCTCGCGTGGTGATCCTCTCTCCGTGGGAAGCTTGGGTGCCCCCGTCGTTGCCGGAGCGGGGAGGAAGAGGAAGTGGGTCGACGTTGAGGAGTAAGCGACCCGACTCGGTTCGCCCGCCCGCCGATGGCTTGTGTACTGATGACCTTCTTTGCTTGATGGTTAGGGACGCCGCCGCGCCAAAGATGAGGAAGAAGAAGGTAGGCGTTGAGCCGAAGGCGACTTCCGACGCACCGCCTGCCCCTGCCGTCACGCTGTCGCCTGTTGCTGAAGGAGAGGGGGCTCGCGAGGCAGCCTCCCTGGTCGTCGCCGTGAAGACCCCTGAGCCCCCAATGCCCGTAGGCGTGGTCGCTCCTACCCTCGAGGGCGCGGTGACGCCGACGTCTGGAGGGACAGCCCCTGAGGGCCAGCCGCCCGCCGATTCGTCTGTGTCCGTGGTCGCCGAGCGGCCTCCGGAGCCTCTTGCTCACCGTGCTGCTGCCTCCCCGGGGACGCCTCCCGTGACCGCACTGCGGACTCCTTCGGAGGTGACCTTGATGCCTTCACCGCGCGGTCTTGACGTCCTGGACGGGGCCTTCGCTATCCTGGGTCAGGTTCGTGGCGCCCTCGGGAGTGTCGACGATCGCCTTGCGGGTGGGCACCTAGAGCTTCTCTCAGGGTGGCTCCGGGCCGACGCCTCCGTCGTGGCGATTTGGGGTCAGGCCGAGGCTGCCGCGGCGAAGAGCGAGAAGGAAGCCGCGTCTGCCCGGGCAGCGCGCGAGGAGGCGCTGCTAGAAGTGGCATCTGCTGCCAGGCGTTGCAAAGAGGTGGAAGCCCGTCTGAAGGCCCTCCATGAGGGGAAGGCCAAGCTTGCGGAGCAGCTGCGTCAGCGGGAGGAAGACCTCAAGGCCCGCGAGGCCAAGCTTGCCTCTCGGAACTTCGAGCTGTCCCAGGTGGCGACCCGCCAGGATGCGGAGCGGGTGCGCCTGGACGCGCAGGAGAAGGAATTTGCTTCGAAGAGGGCCCTGCTCAACGTCAGGGAGGAAACTCTTGCCGTGGCCGAGGAGAAGAAGACTGCGGAGTTGAGCGCCTTTCCCACCATCGAGCTCAAGCTTCGCCAAGCGCTCCATGCCCTTTGCCGGGATGGGTTCATGGAGCCCCTGGCGGCTCCAGAGAGCGGCGTCGCGGTGCTCGCTTCGAAGCTCGTCGAGGCGCTATAGGGCACCATCGTCAAGGTGGAGAGGGTCTTAGAGAGTGAGTGCCGCGACCTCTTTTCTGAGGCCGCGACGCGCGTCTTTAGCCATCTTCATCTTTGCGAGCCGGGTTTGACTTCGACTCGGTGATCCGCCCGGTTGCCCCTGAGGTCCACGTCACCGCTGCGGCGGTGGTGAAGGGCGTCGTGGAGACGCTGGTGAAGAGGTTCACCCGCGTCACGGTTTCTCTGCCTCCGGATGCTGCTGGGGTTGGCAGCGAGGAAGACGACGCCAGCGATGTCGACGACGAGTTCCCCGAGGGCGGGACGAGTGGTGGCGGCGGTTCCTCCTGATCCCTTTCTCCTGCTCCTTTCCTGCAACGCACATCGTGCCTCATGGAGGCGTTAAACTTGTTTGTGTTCGCGAAAACTTTTAATGCTTGTAATAACTGTTGGACTGTGTGATTGCTCTCTTTGCCTTGTTTCCTTCTTGCTTGCTGTGATACTCTGCGTCGGCAGGGCCTAGCCCGCGCATACCTCAGCCGCCGTTGGCCCGACCGGATCACCAAGGACGGTCCAAGGGGTGAGGGGCTACGCGTCCAGTGAGGCTCCTGAGTCGCGATGCTCAGGAGTCCCCCTTGACATGCGAGCAGCCCTCATGAAGGGAACACGGTGGAGATTGGGTTAACTTGAAATTTCGAACACCTTTAGCGCTCTGCGTCGGCAGGGCCCGGCCTGCGCATACCTCAACCGCCGTTGGGCCGACCGGATCACCAAGGATGGTCCAAGGGGTGAGGGGCTACGGGTCCAGTGAGGCTCCTGAGTCGCGATGCTCAGGAGTCCCCCTTGACGTACGAGCTCCAGCGTTCTTCTTAAGGGTTTTTGAGCGGTTTTTGAGCGCTTTGAGCTCTGCGTCGGCAGGGCCCGGCCTGCGCATACCTCAACTGCCATTGGGCCGACCGGATCACCAAGGACGATCCAAGGGGTGAGGGGCTACAGGTCAAGTGAGGCTCCTGAGTCACGATGCTCAGGAGTCCCCCTTGACGTTCGAGCGGCTCCCATACCTTTCCTCACCAGTTTTTCCGGAGATGGGCGCGTGAAGACCAGGTTTGGCAGACCTGGGAAGGTGGCGTGTACCAGGCTTGGCCGGGTAGTAGCCCCCGTGCAGCCCCCTCACGCATGCATCCCTGGGGAACGCAGCGAGAAAGGGGCCACTAGGGACCCTCCTGAGGTTGGATGCAGCCGCTGGGGCGCCCTCAGTTGTTTATCCCCCCGCACGGGGCGTGGGGCTTCCACCTTGCGTGGGCATAGTAATTGGTGGACCGTGTTGACCGCCAGCACGGAGCTGTGGCTTCCACCTTGCGTGGGCATAGTCATTGGTGGACCGTGTTGACCGCCAGCACGGAGCTGTGGCTTCCACATTGCGTGGGCATAGTCATTGGTGGACCATGTTGACTTCTCCGCCAGCGCTAGGCTGTGGCTGCCACATTGCGTGGGAAGGAACTCCTTCGCGTCCTTGGGGGGGCCCGGGCGTGTACAGCCCATAGAGTTTGTACGCGTGGCTAGCACGGCAGAACTTCGAGGTGTATCTGGGAGCTCACGAGGGCACTTTGGCCTCGCGAGGTCCCTACCCCAAAGGCGGTTTGCGCCTGAGTCTTCTCATAGATGGGGCCGTCCAAAGCCCTGCTAACTTCTTCTTCTTCATGAGTGAGGCAGGTTGGGAGTCCTTTTGGCACTCTACGTCTGCAGGTCCCGGTCCCGCACATTTCCCGACCGCCGTAGTGTACGACCGGATCACCAAGGACGCAACTACGAGGTTAGGCCCCGGCACCCTTGACGCCGACCGGATCACCAAGGACGACATCAAGGGGCGAGTGGCTTTATGACCAGTAAGGCTCTCGAGGAGCCCCCTTTGACGCTCAAGTGGCTCTACGTCGGCAGGTCCCAGTCCCGCACATTTCCCTACCGCCGTAGTATACGACCGGATCACCAAGGATGCAACTATGGGGCGAGGCCCCGACACCCTTGATGCCGACCGGATCACCAAGGACGACACCAAGGGGCGAGTGGCTATGTGACCGGTAAGGCTCCTGAGGCGCGATGCTCAGGAGCCCCCTTTGACGCTCGAGCGACCCCCATTCCACCCCGTCGGCTGCTGCCTCAGGAGGCCGTGGGGCCTCCCGAGACTCCATGCTGAGGCGCCGCGCTGCGGCCGGAGCCCCCGAGCGGGGGTCGAACGCCCAAAGATGCAAGTCCCTGAGGCGACAGGGCCTTGCATCCCAATTCCGTAGTGCCCCGGGAAGGGCCGTAGCGCACAGCCCCTTGCGAAACACCAACTCAGAAAGGGTGGTGCGCCGGCATTCACGCCAGCAAGGAGCCATGCAGGCAAGGTAGAACATTAGGAAACAGACTAGATGCATGAGAAACTATTGAAATATGCATAAACGAGGCGACTACAGGGGTGTGCCCTGATCACCTGAGGATAATGCGGCCCGGTGGGCGCCCACAAACGGAGTAAACCAAAAAATTACCTGGCAACAGCCAACAAAAGGTCACCTGGCGGCCATGCCGCTGAAGAGCCGAAGCTGCCATCATAGCCTGATCTCTCACCTCCACGAGCGCGACCTTCATGGGTCCGTCGTCTCCCGAGGCTCGGAACCTTCGCTTGGTCCGAGCATCTCCTCCAACTCCTCGCCGCGCCTCGCCAGGCAAGGCACGAGCATGGCTCGGTAAAGGCGCTGGAACGTGACGCCTGCGTTCGCCAGTCCGAAGGGCATGCGGATGCAGGCGTTCGGATAGACCCATCCATGATCAGCACGCGCTGGCCAGAAGGGGCCCTGGGCCGCGGCATTGTTGATCGTGAGCGCGTTGACACAGACGCGCGGCTGGTCGACCGTGCTGATGATGGAGGCTGCGATTGGTGGCGCTAGGCAGTCCCCGCCTTGCACGGCCTATGCTTCTCGAAGCTCCTCGATCGCCCTAATGACGGACCCTTGCGAGCTCAGCGCTACGCGCCGTGCTCCCAGATCGAGCTGACGCACGTCAGAACGCGCCTTCAGGTTGTGCTCGAGTGCCTCCCTTGTCTCACTGGCCAAGCCGGAAACTCCCCGGATGAGAGCCCCCGGGCCCGACCCAAGGGGGGCGCCGAGCCTGCCTTCCTCTGTGATAGGAGGTGGGGCCCCGTCCCTGGGCGCAGAACTCGAGGCCCCAGGATGCCCTGTGGAAGGGAGCTACTTCTTCTTCTTGAGCGGGTCCTCACGGGGCAGGGCATCCTCCTCGTCGTCCGAGCGTTCGGCCGCCGCAGCGTGGTAAGCACGCTCGAGGGTGCAGACAGCATCCTTCTCATCGCAAGCAACGGTGATGACGCCATCACTCCCTGGCATCTTGAGGACGTTGTAGCCGTGGTGGGTCACCGCCATGAACTTGGCGAGGGCCGGGTACCCGAGGATCGCGTTGTACGGAAGGTGGATGTGCGCGACGTTGAAGACGATGATCTCGGTGTGGTAGTTCTCGCGCCCGCCGAAGGTTACAGGTAGACGCACCTGCCCAATGGGAACGGTGGATCTGTCTGTGACCCCCGAGAAGGGCTTGGTCGGCATGAGCTGTTCGTACGGTACCTGGAGCATCTCGAAGGTCTCAATGGAGAGGACATTGAGCCCCGCTCCACTGTCGATGAGGGTCTTGGTGACGAGGACATTGCTGATGGTTGGAGTGCACAGCATGGGGAGCTTCCCGGCCATGGCTGAGCGCCAGCGCTGGTCCCTCGAGTCGAAGGTAATGGCAGTCTGGGACCACTTGAGGGGGCACATCGCATCAGGCTTTGGGAGAGCCACGTTCACCTCCCACGTGAACTGCTTGAAGGCACGGTTCGATGCAGGGGCCTGGGCACCGCCCAGGATACAGGCTACCGCCCTGAGCCCCCAGCCCCATTGTCCTGCCTGTCCTCTTCCTTCCTTCTAGGTGGCGGAGGTAGTGGAGGTAGACCGGCCTCACGAGGCCATGCCTCCCGAGGCTGGCCGCGGCGTGACCCCTCCGGAGGGTCGTCGCGCCAGCGGTCCTCACGAGGCTGGTCGCGCCAGCGGTCGTCCCGAGCCTGATCGCGCCAGCGGTCCTCCTGGGGCTGATCGCGCCACCCTTGACGCGGTTCCCGGTTGTCCCAGCGGCCTCCACCGCGGCCTCCGCCGCGTCCGAAGCCTCGGTCAGCTCGTCCGGGGCGCCTGCCGAAGTGCTTGGCGCGGATCAGCCTGAGCTCCTGGCAGTCGGCGGTGTCGTGGTTGTTGGTGCCATGGAAGATGCAGGTTGGTCTTCCCCCTGGGGGGTGTTCCTCACCCCGGCTGTGCTTCGCCTCAGGTTCGGCCGCAAGGACCGCTGGGGCCTTGCGCTTCGCCTCCTTGGCCTTGGTCTTCTTTTCTTCTGGCTCTGCCGTTGGAGGCCCGCGGAGCGACAGGCGGCCCTCCTCTGCCTTGGCGCACTTGTTTGCCAGATTGAACATCTCCAGGGCAGAGCACATTTCGTCATTCATGGCGAGCTCCTCCTTCATCTTGAGGTCCGTGACGCCATCGCTGAATGCTGAGATGA
Organism: Elymus sibiricus; assembly: GCA_039707655.1. Taxonomy (NCBI): domain Eukaryota; kingdom Viridiplantae; phylum Streptophyta; class Magnoliopsida; order Poales; family Poaceae; genus Elymus; species Elymus sibiricus. The sequence goes on along the minus strand of CM077665.1, from coordinate 207,890,251 downwards.
TGGCCTCGTCAGACGCCCTCGGGAACTTGAGGCGCATAGTCGTGAAGCGTTGTATGAACTTGTGCAGGGTCTCCCCATCCTGCTGCTTGATACGCCGCAGGTCGTTCACGGTGGGCGCGCGGTCACGGGTGCCTTGGAAGTTGGCGATGAAGCATTTGCGCAGGCCATCCCAGGAGGTGATACACGCCTCCGGGAGGTTGAAGAGCCAGGAGAGCGCGCCGCCCTTGAGCGCCATGGGGAACCAGCACGCCATGACCTTATCGTCTCCTCCAGCTGCCCGGATGCTCAGGGAGTAGAGCTGTAGGAACTCAGCTGGGTCTGGGGTGCCGTCGTAGCGCGGGGGCAGGTCAGGCTTGAACTTGCAGGGCCACGTGGTTGGGTAGAGCTCCGGGGCGATGGCGAGGCACCCCACTGGTTCGACGGGCACTGCATACGTGGGAGGGACCCGGTCTTGGCGCTCCTGCGGGGCCACTTCGAGTGGTGCCTGGTCACGGCGTTGGGTCGGCAGCGCGGGGAGCGCACGCGCATCAATGCATGGTCGGGGAACCACCTGGCAGCGTACTTCATCTCCAGCCTTCGCCCGCGGTTCGCGAGGCCGGTCGCGGGGGTGCGCTTCTCGCCTGGGCTCAAGGTCGACGTCGCGTTGCGGAGGTGGAGGTTGCGCGTCTTGCACCACGTCATTCGCCAGGGATGGTTGGGTTCGAAGCGAGTAGGAGAGTGCCGAAGCGTCGCCGGCAGCGCTGACGAGCTCCGCGATGCGCCGAAGCCAGTCGTCGCAGCGGTCGGGGGCGGGGCGGTAGCGAAGCAGCTCATTAGCCATGGCGAGCGCGCCCTGGCCGCGCACCGGCCCGGGCTGAACATGGGAGGATGACCCGGAAGCTGGGACGATCGACGGAGTGGCGGTGTGGCCGTCGCGCTGTGTGGTGACCGGCTGGGAGGAGTCTTGTTGCGTGGGCGTCGGGGCCCGTGGCAGCGTTCGCCACAGGCGAGGGTGACCTACGTGCACCGGCGCGGCCCACAGGCGCCGTCTGGGCGACAAGGGTGGCTCGGCGCTCAGCGCGGGCTCGGCGAGCGTCAGACATCGGAACGGCGAGGTGGGAGAAGATCTTGGCTTGAGGAAGACTCCGACACGCCCCCTACCTGGCGCGCCAAATGTCGGATTTTGGGCTCCGCAAAACCCTTAAGATTCGAACACAGGGGCGTGTGCGAAGATCCCCAGCAGCCTCGCCCGTCCTAGCTCGCTACTCGATGAACACAGCAACGACCTCGCACGATGACGAGGAAGAAGATGAACACGACAGTTTCCCCAGGTTCGGGCCGCTGCGAAGCGTAATACCCTACTCCTGCTTTGGTGGATTGCCTCTCATGGAGGTGAGGTGGATGAATTAGTACAGTGTTTCAGGGCCTCATGAGGGCGCCCCTGAGATGTTGGAGGCCCCCGGTGGCTTGGTGATGGATGAGTGGTGGAATGGATCTCGGATCGGATCCCTCTCTACGGTGCAGCCTACCCTCTATATATAGCGGTGGCTCGGGTCCTCTTCCCTTATCGCAATGGCAGGAAGGGATTCCACAACGGCCAATTTTGAAGGGGGACAGGAGTACGTGCCCGCCCTGCCCAAAGGCAGTCTTCACCTGCAAAGTAGCTGTCGACGGTGCAGGGATGGGCTCAGCGATGACATCCGCCCTGCGGGGCTGGTGGTTGTGGTCTTGTTGCACCGGAATGGAATCCTTTGGGGCGTGCTTTGGGAACCCGCGTACGTCCCTGCTCCCTTTGCACCAAAGAGGAAACTGCGCCGTCTGGCGCGCTGGCGCCCGCCTGTCCTTCCTTGCGTCATCTTTGACTCCTGAGGCCGGGCCTTGCATAGGGATCTCCGCCACTCCGGAGGGGGCCTGGGGAGGCCCATCCCTTGCCGGCCTTGACGCTGCTCCTCCTCGTGAGCCTAGGGCCCTCGCGAGGGCCTTGTCTTGAGTGGGGCCACGCCCGGCTGTGTTTGGTTGATGAAGTGGGTCATGCCCTGGGCCGCAGGCAGGCAGGTCTGGGTACCCCCGTTCCCAGAACGCCGACGGCCGTGCCTCCTACTGATCCATTAGAACAATATTGGCTTGACCATGAAAATGATATGCACTTGCGTGAAAGAACTTTAATAGATAAAATTTTCTTTGAACAACAACCTTTACTAAAACACAATTTGCCTATTGAAACTCTTGGGGTCGTCCTCCACCTAAATGTGATCCTGTGTTTGAATTAAAGCAATTGCGTGACAATTTGAAGTATGCTTATCTTGGTGAGAAAAAGATATATCCTGTTATTATTAGTGCTAACCTTTCAGAACATGAAGAAGAAAGATTATTAAAAGTTCTAAGGAAGCACGGGGCTGCTATTGGATATACTCTTGATGATCTTAAGGGCATTAGTCCCACTCTATGTCAGCACAAGATCAATATTGAACCTGATGCTAAACCCGTTCTTGATCACCAACGGCGATTAAATCCTAAGATGAAAGAAGTGGTAAGAACTGAAATATTAAAGCTTTTGGAAGCAGGTATAATCTATCCCATTGCTGATAGTAGATGGGTAAGTCCCGTTCATTGTGTCCCTAAGAAAGGTGGTATTACCGTTGTTCCTAATGATAATAATGAACTCATTCCACAAAGAATTGTTACTGGCTATAGAATGGTAATTGATTTTAGGAAATTAAATAAAGCTACTAGAAAAGATCATTACCCTCTGCCTTTCATTGATCAAATGCTAGAAAGATTTCCTAAGCACACACACTTTTGTCTTCTGGATGGATATTCTGGTTTCTCTCAAATACCTGTGTCACAATCTGATCAAGAGAAAACCACCTTTACTTGCCCTTTTGGAACCTATGCTTATAGAAGTATGCCTTTTGGTTTATGCAATGCACCTGCTACCTTCAAAGATGTATGACTGCTATATTCTCTGATTTTTGTGAAAAGATTGTGGAGGTTTTCATGGATGATTTTTCCGTTTAAGGGACTTCTTTTGATGATTGCTTAAGCAACCTTGATCGAGTTTTGCAGAGATGTGAAAAAACTAATATTGTCTTGAATTGGGAGAAGTGTCACTTTATGGTTAATGAAGGTATTGTCTTGGGGCATAAAATATCCGAACGAGGTATTGAGGTGGATAAAGCTAAAGTTGATGCAATCAAGAAAATGCCATGTCCTAAAGATATTAAAGGTATTCGAAGTTTCCTTGGTCATGCTGGTTTCTATAGGAGGTTCATTAAAGACTTCTCTAAAATTTCTAGGCCGCTTACTAATCTATTGCAAAAGGATATTCCTTTTGTCTTTGATGATGATTGTGTGGAAGCCTTTGAAACACTCAAGAAAGCCTTAACCTATGCACCTATCGTTCAACCACCTGATTGGAACTTGCCTTTTAAAATTATGTGTGATGTTAGTGATTATGTTGTTGGTGTTGTTCTAGGAAGAGTTGATAAGAAATTGAATGTTATCCATTATGCTAGTAAAACTCTAGACAGTGCTCAACGCAATTATGCTACTACTGAAACGAAATTTTTAGCAGTTGCGTTCGCTTGTGATAAATTTAGATCCTATATTGTTGATTCCAAGGTTATTGTTCACACCGATCATGCTGCTACAAAATATCTTATGGAAAAGAAGGACGCTAAACCTAGACTTATTAGGTGGGTTCTCTTGCTTCAAGAATTTGACTTACATATCGTTGATAGGAAGGGAGCTTAGAACCCCGTAGCTGATAACTTGTCTAGGTGAGAAAATATTCTTGATGACCCACTACCTATTGATGATAGTTTCCCTGACGAACAGTTAGCCGCAATAAATGTTTCTCAAAACACTCCTTGGTATGCTGATTATGCTAATTACATTGTCGCTAAATATATACCCCCTAGCTTCACATACCAACAAAAGAAAAAATTCTTCTATGATTTAAGACATTACTTTTGGGATGACCCACATCTCTATAAAGAAGGAGTAGATGGTATTATTAGACGTTGTGTACCTGATCATGAACAGGAACAAATCCTACGAAAATGTCATTCCAAAGCTTACGGAGGACATAATGCGGGAGATAGAACTGCGCACAAGGTATTGCAATCTGGTTTTTATTGGCCCACTCTCTTCAAGGATGCCCGTAAATTTGTCTTGTCTTGTGATGAATGTCAAAGAATTGGTAATATCGGTAAGCGTCAGGAAATGCCTATGAATTATTCACTTGTTGAGCCATTTGATGTTTGGTTTTTTTATTACATGGGACCTTTTCCTTCCTCTAATGGGTACACTCATATGTTCGTTGTTGTTGATTATGTCACTAAGTGGGTAGAAGCTATTCCAACCAGAAGTGTTGATCACCACACCTCCATTAAAATGCTTAAAGAGGTTATCTTCCCGAGGTTTGGAGTCCCTAGATACTTAATGACTGATGGTGGTTCACACTTTATCCATGGTGCTTTCCGTAAGATGCTTGCTAAATATTATGTTAACCATAGAATTGCGTCACCCTATCATCCTCAATCTAGTGGTCAAGTTGAACTTAGGAATAGATAAATAAAATTGATATTACAAAAAACTATCAATAGGTCTCGAAAGAATTGGTCTAAGAAACTTGATGATGCACTTTGGGCCTATAGAACAACTTATAAAAATCCTATGGGTATGTCTCCATACAAAATGGTATATGGAAAAGCTTGTCATTTGCCTCTAGAGTTAGAACATAAAGCATTTTGGGCAATCAAAGAACTCAATTATGATTTCAAACTTACCGGTGAGAAGAGGCTATTGGATATTAGCTCACTAGATGAATGGAGAACCCAAGCCTATGAAAAAGCCAAACTATTCAAGGAAAAAGTAAAAAAGATGGCATGACAAAAGAATCCAAAAGCGGGAATTCAAAATAGGAGACTATGTTCTTTTGTTCAACTCTCGTTTAAATTTTTTTGCAGGTAAGCTTCTCTCCAGATGGGAAGGACCATATATTATCGAAGAGGTTTATCGTTCTGGAGCTATCAAGATTCATAATGCCGAAGGTACTAACCCGAAGGTGGTCAATGGACAAAGAATTAAGCACTATATCTCAGGTACGCCTATTAACATTGAAAGCAATGTTATCCAAACCATGACACCGGAGGAACACATAAAAGAAACCTTCCGGAACACTCCAGAATTCTGAAAAATAGGAGGTATGTGATACGGTAAGTAAACGGACTCCAAAAAATCCGCAAAAATATTTTTTGTCTGTTTTGGAATAATAGAAAATTTTGGAAATTAAGAAATAAACCGGAAGGCGATCGAGGTGAGAACGATACACCAGGGCACGCCAGCCCTGCCAGGCGCGCCGTGGTGGGTTGTGCCCACCTCAGACACCTTCCCGACTCCGTTTTCCTTCCATATGCTTGTTTCTCAAGAATAAAAATTCTCAATATATACCCCCGACTGTTTTGATGACCGCATCGCAGAAAAATTCTTTGTTCTTGTTTTGTGTTGTTTTCTCGTCAGATCTAGATCTCCATGGCTCCGCCAAGCTCCTCCAAGGACAAGTTCTTCGAGAAGGTCACCAACCCGTACTTGCCGAAGGTGATGAAGCACCCTCAAGCCATTGAGATGCGTGAGGGGGTGCTCCATATCCGGGATGTTCAGGGACCCAAGAGGACCGGAAGCGTGGAGGCTAGGATCGAGGCGGTAGAACAAGACATCTTCAAGTGCCAAAAGATGGTGGAGCGTGGACTTAGTGCCAATCACTCCATGGTCACGGAATTCACCCGTGATTAGATGGTGGATGGCCGGTATGTGAAGGACACCATCTCCACCCTCAACGAGCAAATCAATTTTCTGCAAAGTTAAATTTATGATCTTTAAAACCAAGTTTTTGAATATGAAGCAAGATTTAAAGGTATGAGTTTAGCTGCCAGTTGCAGGACTCAGGGGACTCTTGCGTCAACTTTTGATGGTGAGCCCTTGCCTTGGAAGCTGGAGGACAAGCCTACCACATCATCACCACCACCTTCTTCATCACCACCACCAAAGGAAACTTGAGCACACGGGTATGGGCACACCCCTTGGCTTGAGCCAAGCTTGGGGGAGGTACCCCGGTATTGTATCACCATCACTTTTATTCACCTTTACCTATTCTAGTTCGATCTTTAGTTTCTCTTTGATTTATTTGAATAAAAGTTTAGCATGATCTATTTTCGTGTGTTAGTTTCGTGGTCTATCTATCTATGTAATGGAGTGAGAGTTATATAATAAAGTTTAGTTTGAGTTTTTGCTTCTCTACTTTCTTGTTGCAATAAAAATAAAGCAAAAAGAAATAGATGAAAAGAATCATATGCTAATCTTATGGTGAGTAATGACATCACATCAGGAAAAGTATAAGTAGTAAAATTTATTGGAGATTGACAAACATAGCATTGTTCAATGATGCAATTCATGAAAGAATTAATAAGGTAAGAGAAGATTCACATGCAAATACACTATCTTGGACATCTTTTATGATTGTGAGCCCCCATTAAATATTATATGTCAAAATGGTTGACGTTGGACAAGGAAGACAACGTAATGATTTATGTTTTTTCATATCCACATAGAAGTTATATTGTCATAGATCCTTGAACATGTGGTGCTTTCTCAATATCTTTGCTAGCCAACAATTCCGCACTAAGTAGAGATACTACTTGTGCATCCGAAAACCCAAACCCAAATTCATTCTTTGAGTACCTACCTACGGATCAAGTAAGATCCTTCAAGTAAGTTGTCATCAGTGCAATAATGCAATAAAAATTGCTTCTAAAAGTGTTTTGATCAATTAGTATAAGAGAAAATTGATCAATTAGTGTTTTGATCAAAGTAATAAAAGCGACGGACTGCATAATAAAGGTTTCTATCATAGGGGGCAATATAGCATGACATTCTTTTACATTAAGGGATTGGGCATACAAACCAAAAAGCGCATGCCAACCTCTGCTTCCCTCTGCGAAGGGACTATCTTTTACTTTCATGTATTTACTTTTATGCAAGAGTCAAGTATTCTTCCCTGTTCCTTTTTTTACTTTTTCTTTTGCAAGCATCATGTGGTGAGGAAAGATCTAAGCACATATATCCAGTTGGATGTGAGTGGGCATGAGTTATTATTGTTGACATCACCCTTGAGGTGAATACGTTGGGAGGCGAAACTATAAGCCCCTATCTTTCTATGTGTCCGGTTGAAACATTTTGCTCATGGGTATGCTGTCAGAGTTAGAAATCATAGAAGACTAAATGATGGTTGAGTATGTGGACTTGCTAAAAGGCACCGACATGAGACCCTTCCTGAAAATATGATGAATTATAGTTACAAAGTTGACTGAGAACATAGTTTGTTGGTTTTCAATAAGGTTTATGCTTTATACTTCTATGTTGTGATGAATTATTACTTATGCATGAGAAGCTATATGATGAAAGTATATGAATAAGTTTTATGATAGAGTTTGTTGCTATTATGATAATAAGCATGATGCTACTATGTACGTATTTTGTTTTTATCGACAACTCTCTCTCAAACCATGTGGACATGCTTTTCAATATCGACTTTTCGCTTGAGGACAAGCGAGGTCTAAGCTTGGGGGAGTTGATATGTCCATTTTGCATCATGATTTCCTATTGTTATTTATTATGTTTTGTTGAATAATAATGCTTTAGGGAGTGATTCTAATGCCTTTTCTCTCATAATATGCAAGGTTTATACAAAGAGGTAGAATACCGGCAGCTGGAATTCTGGACCTGAAAAAGCACATCAGAGATACCTATTCTGCACAACTCCAATGAAGCTGAAACTTTACAGAGAATATTTTTAGAATTAATAAAAAATACTGGAGCAAAGAACTACTGGAGGGGGCCACCCTGGAGGGCACAAGACACCAGGGCACGCCCGGCCCCCCAGGCGCGCCCTGGTGGGTTATGCCCTCCTCGGCCCACCTCCGGTGCCCATCTTCTGGTATATAGGCTCTTTTGACCTATAAAAAAATAAGGGGAAGACTTTCGGAATGGAGCGCCTCTGTCTCGAGGCGGAACATGGGTAGGAGCACTTTTGCCCTCCGGTGGAGCGATTCCACCGGGGGAACTTCCCTCCCGAAGGGGGAAATCGAAGCCATCGTCATCACCAATACCCCTCTCATCTTTGGGAGGCCAATCTTCATAAACATCTTCAACAACACCATCTCCTCTCAAACCCTAGTTCATCTCTTGTGTTCAATCTTTGTACCAGAACCTCAGATTGGTACCTGTGGGTGACTAGTAGTGTTGATTACATCTTGTAGTTGATTACTATATGGTTTATTTTGTGGAAGGTTATATGTTCAGATCCATTATGCTATTCAATACCCCTCTGATCTTGAGCATGAATATTATTTGTGAGTAGTTACCTTTGTTCTTGAGGTCACGGGAGAAGTCATGTCGCAAGTAATCATGTGAATTTGATATGTGTTCGATATTTTGATGATATGTATATTGTGATTCCCTTGGTGGTGTCATGCGAACGTCGACTACATGACACTTCAGCATCCTTGGGCCTAAGGGAATGCATTGTGGAGTAGTTATTAGATGATGGGTTGCTAGAGTGACAGAAGCTTAAACCCTAGTTTATGCGCTACTTCGTAAGGGGCTGATTTGGATCCAAACGTTTAATGCTATGGTTATATTTTATCTTAATTCTTTTCTCGTAGTTGCGGATGCTTGCGAGGGGGTTAATCATGAGTGGGAGGTCGTTCAAGAAAGAACAGCACCCAAGCACCGGTCCACCCACATATCAAATTATCAAAGTAGCAAACACGAATCAAACCAACATGATAAAAGTGGCTAGATGAAATTCCCGTCTACCCTCAAGAACACTTTGCCTATTACTAGAGACTGTTCTGTCATGTCCTTTGCCACAAAATGATTGGGCTACCTTGCTGCACTTTATTTACCGTTACTATTACTTGCTCGTTACCAATTATCTTGCTATCAAACTATCTGTTACCTACAATTTCAGTGCTTGCAGAAATTACCTTGCTGAAAACCGCTTGTCATTTCCTTCTGCTCCTCGTTGGGTTCAACACTCCTACTTATCGAAAGGACTATGATTGATCCCCTATACTTGTGGGTCATCAACCGCCACAACAAACTCTAGCACCTCCTCCCCGCATGGATTCCCGCGTGGGGTTGGGGGAGAGGTGCTCCACCGTGGCCACAGTGGTACGATGGAGCCGTACGGCCACCACGACCCCCGTGGATCGACGCAGTCGTCTACCCGCGACCTATGGACGCCGACCGTCCGCGGGAGCTGGTCCCGGCCCTCACCGTCGTCACCATGATCCGCATCAGGCTCTACGGAGCACCCCTCGCAGCGCCACCCGATCCACGAGCGCTGTCGCGACCCCTTGCCATCTCGAGGGTGACGTGCCGGAGAAGATAGCGGAACACGAGGGAAAAGGACTGTGGACGACGGACTGAGAGCAGGAGAGCACGAATGAGCAATGCATCCCCTCGGTCCTCCCCTCTTTATAGGGCTGGGGAAGGGGAAGGGCCGACTCTTCCTGACATAGGTTGGACGCGCACTGGCTCTCAGTCAGCGCCCGCGACCGCCCCTCTCAACCAATGCCAGACCCCGCGTATGACCTGCGTCACGCGGGACGTGACGGAGGGAGTAGAGATGCTCAAGCAACGCTGGAGGACTTGGAAGTCGACTATTCGGTACCAATCGCGTGGTTTGGGCGACCGTCTCCCTTCCCCGCGCACGACCCCATGTGGGAACACGTGGCACGAGGGAGCGTCGCTACCTGTCCAGCACGGGGTGGCTTTTTTGGGCGCACCCCTTCAGGACCCCGCCCCGCTCCGCCACTCCCACGCTCCGTAGTTACTATGCATCGTGGGAATGGTCAGTAAAAGTGATCACAGCCGCAGAAAAGTACGACCAAGGTCGTTTGTGCACTGTTTTTTGGGCCTAGCCCAACAAACGTCACACACGCATGTGTCGCCCATGCCCGGGGGCTCCTGTCGGTGTACTAAGAAACGGGGCCCTTAGTACCCTGACTTGTGCACCAGACACCCTCAGCCTCCAGACCGACAAGATCTTACCGGGCAGAGGCATTCCTCCAACTACACCAAGCAAAGGACCAAGAAAACCGTCAAGACGCCTTGCCGGGGGCTCAAGGGTGAGCGCACCCGCCAAGGACTCCACCCACCAAGGCCTAGCTCCACATCACCAAGCTAGTTGTCTACATCATCTAGGCGGCAAGCGGACAGGCGGTTAGGTGGAGCCGGTCAGGGTGCGTGGCAGCCTGGAGAGATTTACCGCTGCTTTAACGACACCCTTCCCATGGCGTGGCGAAAGAATAGAATGTAGCTGGGCGGATGTCATAGAAGGAGATGCAGTCCTTGCCAGGAGACGTCGCCAGCTTGACAGCTCACATCGCATTCAATGCGCCTATCCTAGTATGTCAGGATTAAGTATTTCCCAGTACCACCTCTGCTGACACTCTGGCAGAGGGCAGTATCCACTATTTACAAGATGTAAAGACCATTTTGTCACTGTGGTTACCTTTACAAAGGTCGACACTCTGTTCATTCTACACGCGTAGCTGCACTCCCGAGGCACCCCTTGCTGGGGTTGTTCCGCCCTGTATTATGAACACTCATAAACCACCAGAATACATGACGTAGGGGTTTACGCTCCGACGGCCCGAACCTGTCTAAACCCTTGATTACGCAGGAATCAGTGATGCTCTTTTCGCGTTAGAGCCCTCACAGCCGAACCACAAAGGGGCCTTGCCGATCCCATAGATCGTCGTACCCCGACACGGTTGGTGTGTTTTAATTGAGTTTTCTTCAAGTTTTCTATTACCGGAGATTATAAAATTTCCAAGTTGCCACATAACCGTGGGCACGACTCTCAGAAAAGATTTAACCCTACAGGTGTGCTCCAACTCATCCATCACAAACTAGCCACAATCTGTGCTGGAAAACCTCAACCTCGAGATAGCCCAAGGTATCCTCGAAATCCCGGTGCATAAGACGTTCGAGAAAGGTAAAAAAATCCAGCAAGACCGCCCGACGTGTCGACGAACCCGATAGGAGCCATGTATCTCGTTCTCAGGACACAACGGATGATCTATGGTAACCACGCCAATCACCGAGTTGCCCTGGGCGGTGTTAATAAGCTGCTCTGGGTGGTACCAACACTCATGAGGAGCACTAGCCCGGGTTGTTGATTAATTATCCGTGGGTGCTGGCGGGTCCCTATGCAATTTTATTAGTTATTAGGCAAATGTAGTACCAATGTTGGGCCTTGCCGGAAGAGTTTTATCCCAAAACGGAACTCAAGGGGGTCTCCATAACCACCCCAAGCATGTTAGGGGCGCCCAATATGGAACATAACACCGGTACTCGGAAACTAAGGCGGCAAGATTGGAACAAAACACCAGGCAAAAGGCAGAGCCTTCCACCCTTTACCAAGTGTATAGGTGCATTAAATTAAATAGCAATAATATTGTGATATCCCTGTTATCACATGGAACCACCTGCACCTGCAACTAGCAACGCTATAAGTGGGGGCTAAGCAAATGGTAACATAGCCAAACAACGGTTTGCTGGGAAGGTGGAGGGTTAGAGACTTATCATGGCATTTTGGGAGGCTTGACAAACAAGTGGTAGGCGGCGAGACATAACGATAGAAATGAGACAACTAGCATGGCAATGATAGTAGTGGTATCCAGGGAAATGGTCATCTTGCCTGAGATCCCACTTGGAAGAAGAACGAATCTGTGAAGAAGACGAACCAACGTAGTCGAACGAATCCTCACACTCCAAAACGCTTTCGGAACACTAGTGAGGAGAAGAAAATCTAGAAACAAACAAATAACACGGTAAACACCACAACATATTCATGACATGATGCACAATCAAATATGATGCATGTCCATTTAATTATGCATGACATGGCAAAGCACAATAATCAACTTCTACACATTAAGTGAAGCTCAATATGCAACGAGTTGCATATTGACGAAACTCCATATTTGAATTACTTAGTTCACTCCCATTTAGGTACACTACAATTTTAAATTTTATTAAACATGGAAATATGTGAAGCATAAATAAACTATCTATCTAGGCACTTTAGATGAGGTCGGAAACAACTTATAGTATTTCCAAAAAAAGGACCCCATATGTTAATCTCGAAAGTGGTCCAGATCTGAACTAACCATATTTTATATTTATTAAACAGTAAAACAAAATGCACCAAGTGATTCTACTCGTCAATCTAGGCGATTTACATATATAGATCATTTAAAACGGAGCTACGACCTAAAAGATATGACAAACACAAGATGAATATGTTATAAATGCAAAATGCATGCAAACGACATCCACTAACATTTTAAAACATGGATGCAACATGATATTATTAAACTACATGAGATTCTAAGCAATTTTCATATATGACATGTTCAAAATGGAGCAACGGTTCCACAATAACACCCAACACAAGTTTTAGTTATAATCTGACCAAAACAGCAACATAGCATTTTGCACACATCAAAACCACAAGCTACAAGAATCTAAAATGCACAAACTAAGCATGGGGCAGTAGCATGTAACATACACTTCAATTCATCAAAAGGAATCATACTCAAAAGAGTCATGTATGACATGGTAGGGAGCTAACAACACGGTTGTAAACATGGCATTTAGGGACTTGGAGAAACTTACAGTTTTTCACAACCAGTGTTAACCTGAAGGATATTGTCAGCAATAAAAATACATGCTACAGGGATAATCATGGCATGAAAATCTACAACATGATAGTGGACATGATGCACTACAAATAACACCACAGGAGCACCATCCAAATATGCACATAAACATGGCTAGCATCAACACAATATGGCAATCTGAAATAAGCAGACTCTCAGACTTCGTGAAAATTAGTGTAGCCATGAGCAACAATTTTTATCAGGTAAGCATGTTGACAGCAAGAAACAAGTATGTAGCATGGCTATTTCATGGAATCAAATGGCACATCTACATAGACCATAAGATGCACTACAATTCATCCCACATGGGCATTTGAAAAAGACCTACGAATCCATGGCAATCATCAAGACAAAAAGCTAAGTTTCAATCCAATTACAAACTTAGTGAAATTTGACTATCTCCCAAAACAACGGTTTGACTAGACATGTTTACATGGCAATAACAGTGGCATAACAATCATTTATATGTTGACTAAGATACAAGCAACAAGTAGACATTACACACTACAAATCACTCCATTGGCACGAATCCAAAGAAGGCATGGATTGCTTAGTATGATGCTTGCAAAATGGAACTCACCGTTAACAGATTAACAGTTTTAACACGAAGGCCACTTCATAGCAAGCAATGGACATGTTAATGATGTTTGACATAGCAAGCAGAGGCATGGAATCAAAGTAGACATAACATAGACCACATCCCAAGAAGGAATCACATGCAAAAGACCTACGGATTAGATGCAATTGTCCACGCAAGTTTGATTAAAACAACAGTTTTTCTAGAATTAGTTCACGATGCACTTTTGTAACAGAGATTTGAGCAAGTATATGATTCCTAAAATGCATGCAAATGATGCCATCAAGTAGAGCACGAAAACTAGATGATTTTACATTTATAGCACATTTTCATAAGAGAATCTAATGGTTTTTCAAGCACTCAAAAAGACTTTGCAAAATTCACCATGGGGACAAAGTGGGACGTCTTGGTTCAGTATGTCCGTTTGGTTTGGGGTTCGCGGAGGTCCGGGGAGGGCCGAACAAGGACGAGGCCGTCCCGGATCTGGGCAGCGGGTCCGATGGGCGGCGCAGCCACCGGGGAGGTGCAGGGGCGTCGGAGGTAGGCGGATCCAGGTCCTGGGGGTCCAGATCCGGCCGGCGGCGGGCTGAGCGCGGCACTCCGGAGAGGACAGGTGGCGACGGAGGTGGTCACGGCTTCGGCCACTTCCAACGAGGACGAGGAGGCGAGGTCACGGGTGTCCGGCAGTGTTGCTCGCCCGATGGAGCTCCGGCGGGGCGGACCTGGCAGGCGGGGCAGCTCATTGGCGGCGGCGCAAGGAGGTCGCTGGCGGGAGGCGGAGGTTGTGGCCGAGCGGGAGGAGGCGACGATGCGGCGGCGGCGCTGCCCAGGGGAGGCGCGTGGTTGTGGGTGCGGGCCGTGGAGGCGGGAACCCGGGCCGGGCGGGCCAGCTCTGGGCCCGGGCGGGCCTAGTGCAGCTGGAAGAGGAGAGGCGCGATGGAGGCGCCATTTGGCGGCGGCATTGGTGGCGGGGTGGCGGCTGCGCATGGAAATCAAGGAGGAGGGGCTAGGGTTCCATTTTTGGCATGGGGAGACCTCCTTTTATAGGCAGGGATTAGGTTAGGAGGGTTTGGGGACGAATTTGGAGCCTTCGATCGCAATCGGACGGCTCCGACAATGGCTAGGTGTTAGGTGGGTCTAGTGGGCTATGTAGGGGTTTATGGGCTAAGAAAAGAGGGAGGTTTGCGGCCTAGCAACGGAGTCTTGAAAATACCGAAACGTCCGCTAATTTAACAGATGCCGGTGCCACTACAGTTGCCTGTTGGGGTATCAAATGACCTCCGAATGTGATGAAATTTGGCTGGCAGTCTACCTACAATAAATTAAGACCGCACGCCAAGTTTTGACCCATTCCAAGAATGTTTTATACGCATTTTTAAAAACAATATTTTAACGATGCCGCGGGCGTGTGCGTGTGTGGTTGGTCACGAAACGGTCAATGACGAGAACGAAGAGAACCAGCCACTACGAACGGATGCAAGTTTTCAAAAACAATGTCAACGGAGTGCCGATGCAATGCGGATGATGCGATGATGAATGCAACAAACACATAATTCACACGGCGAGACTCAAAATACAAGGAAGGAAACTGGAGAGTCGGTCTTGGGCTGTTAAATAAACCCTAGCACAAAAATCGGTGCCACCAAGTTTCCATATTCTGCCCCATCGAGTTTTAACCCTAGACAGATCCTAGCCAAAACCATAAGGTCTCGATGCCACCAACATTCCAATCGGGGCAACTTAAACCAGTGACGAACTCTCTGGTATCCTATTTTTAAGAATCGGAATTTCCGAGTTTTGAAAATCCGTCCCACCGAGATTTGGAAACTGCCTAGGTCACCCATATCGGTACCACCGAGATTCATATATCGCTCTCACCGAAAAGCCGAAAGTTGCCACATTTTGCACTTGTCAGTGCAACCGAGTTTTTACTCCGGTTTCACCGAGTTGGGCAATAATGTTGTAATGTTGGATTTTTGGAGATGCCTGTATATACCCCTCCACCTCCTCTCACTCGTAAGAGAAGTACTTAGAATATATCTTCACTTGCCCCATCCATTTTTCTGAGAGAGAGCCACCTACTCATGTATTGAGATCAAGATCTTCCACTCCAACCATATCAATCTTGATTTCTAGCCTCCCCAAGTTTCTTTCCACCCAATCAACCTATTCTACCAAGCCAAATCTGTGAGAGAGTGATTGTGTGTTGAGGAGACTATCTTTTGAAGCACAAGAGCAAGGAGTTCATCATTGTTACCACATCTATTACCTTTTGGAGAGTGGTGTCTCCTGGATTGGTTAGGTGTCGCTTGGGAGCCTCCTTCTTCATGTTGTGGAGTTGAACCAAGAAGTTTGTGCGGGCAAGGAGATCTACCCATAGTGAGGCTAGTCCTTCGTGGATGGAAGCCGTGATGGAATAGACGAGGTTGCTACTTCGTGGACCCTTTTGGGTAGAGGCCTAAGTGGACTCTCATGACCTCTACCCTCTGTGGGTTGAAGTCTCCATCAACGTGGACGTACGATAGCACCACCTATCGGAACCACGGGAAAAATCTTCGTGTCATCAATTTCGCTTGATCTGCCTACCTCTACTCTTTCTTACATGTGCTTGTCTTTACTTTCTGCTACCATACTTATTCAGTAGCATGTGTAGGGTGCACTAGACTTGTTAGAATTGCTAAAATCTGCCAACCGTTAAAATTGGGAAAAGGTTAGGTTTTTAATTTTGTCAAGTAGTCTATTCAACCCCCCTCTAGACGCCCCTTCTCGATCCCACAGCCTACCCCCCCCCCCCAGGGCACGCCACCCTAGTTCGCGGGCCCCCTTGCAAGCCTCTGACACCATCTTTTGATACAAGGTGTCTTCTGCCCTAGGAAAAATAGGAGAAATAGAATCATCGCATTTTACGAGACGGAGCCGCTGCCACCTCTTGTTCTTCCTCGGGAGGACCGATCTTGAGTCCGTTTGGGGCTCCAGAGAATGGAATTCGTTGCCGTCGTCACCACCAACCCTTCTCCATCAACAATTCCATGATTCTCACCACTGAGAGTGAGTAATTACTTTGTAGGCTTGCTGGACGGTGATTGGGCTGGATGAGATTTGTCATGTAATCGAGTCAATTCATTAGGGCTTGATCCCTAGTATCCACTATGTTTTGAGATTGATGTTTCTATGGCTTTGCTATGCTTAATGCTTGTCACTAGGGCCTGAGTGCCATGATTTCATATCTGAACCTATTATGTTTCTATAAATATGAGAGTGTTTTGGATCCTATCTTGCAAGTTCTGTGCACCTATTATGTGTTATGATCTATAGACCCCAAAGTGACACAAATTGGGATCATCTCCGGTGATGGACGTAGTATGAGGAGTTCATGTATTTACCATGTGTTAATGATTTGTTCCAATTATCTATTAAAAGGAGGCCTTAATATCCCTTAGTTTCCCTTTGGACCCTGCTGCCACGAGAGGGTAGGACAAAAATGACATGCAAATTTTTATTATAAGCACGTATGACTATATACGGAATACATGCCTACATTACATTGATGAATTGGAGCTAGTTCTGTATAGCTATAGGTTGTGACTATTACATGATGAATGTCATCCAAATGAAATATCCATCACTGATCCAATGCCTATGCTTTTCACATATTGATCTTCGCTAAGTTACTTTCGCTACTACCACCATTACAATCACTACAAAGTGCTACTTTCTGTTGTTCTTGTTACTATTGTTACTGTGCTACTAAACACTTTGTTGTACAAAGATATTTCCACGTGTGGTTGAATTGACAACTCAACTGCCAAGACTCATAAATATTCTTTGCCCCCCCTTGTTTTGAATCAACAAATTTTGGTGAAATACTACCATTGAAGACTGTCGAAACGAAACAAACATGGCCATTGAACTGGTATTGACAACTCAACTGCCAAGACTCATAAATATTCTTTGCCCCCCTTGTTTTGAATCAACTAATTTGGGTGAAATACTACCCTTGAAGACTGTTGCGACCCCCTATACTTTTGGGTTATCAAGACCTTTTTCTAGCACCGTTGCCAGGGAGCATAGCTCTGTTTATTGAGTTCCCTTGGGATATCTATTGATTACTTTGAAGAATCTGAAAGACGCCAAGACCAAGATCGTACCCTCTAGGACGAGGGCGGGTAAGGAACTGACATCTAGCTTTGCACTTGATTCACCTTCTGTTTTAAGTAAGCTTGTGACACCACCACCTACTATTTAATCTGATATGTCGCAAGTAAGTGATTATGCTACTTCTGTTATAAATGAAAAATCATGATGATGCTAGTACTTTGCTTGATAAAACTGTGCCACTGGGTGAATTTCTTGATGAACAAATTGCTAAGTCTAGAGAACTTGAGAATGCTGAAATTGATGAAAACTATGATTCACCTATTACGTCTAGATTTCCTAGTAGAATTGAAATGCCTGATGTACCTGATGGCTATGTTTTGTATGGGGAGCTATCTAGAGACTTTCTTGCTTGTAATGATAGAGATAATCTTAAGAAACCACTGAGTAAATTGAAAGGAAAATCTATGAGGGAGAGAATGAAATATGATCCTAAGTTTGCTACTTCACCTATATGTGTTACTGATAAGGACTATGAATTCGCTGTTGATCCTGAGTTAATTACTTTGGTAGAATCTGATCCTTTTTCATGGTTATGAATATGAAACTATTGTGGCACACCTTTCTAAATTAAATGATATTACCATCCTATTTGCTCATGAGGAAAAAATTCGCTCCTACTATATCCTTAAGCCTTTTCCTTTCTCATTGAAGGGTGATGCTAAGAAGTGGTTTCATACTCTTGCTCCTAGTTGTGTGCATAGCCCCCAATATATGATATATTACTTCTCCGTAAAATATTTGCGTTCTTATTAGAAACAAAATGCTTTAATTGAAATATTTAACTTTGTGCAAATTGAAGAAGAGAATTTCGCTCAAGCTTGGGGGAGGCTTCTCCAATTACTTAAAGCTTTGCGTGATCATTCTCTTAAATAATGAAATGCTTGATATCTTCTATAATGGACTAACCGATGCTTCTAGGGACTACCTAGATAGTTGTGTTGGTTGTGTTTTCAAGGAATGAGCTGTTGGACATGCTGAAGAACTATTAAATAATACTTTGAAGAATGCCAATGATTGGACACTTCCTGAACCACCACCCACTACAGGAATCAGGTACTTTGCCGTCTGCCATGGCAGACGGCAAAGGATAGGTTCGCGGACGGCAAACTCCTTTGCCGTCTGCCAGCAGACGGCCCCACTTCTGGCAAAGAAAACCACGGTAAAGGGGCACTTTGCCATCCGCTTTAGAACAGCGGACGGCAAACATCTTTGTCGTCTGCCATGTAGGACCTACAGACGGTACAGCGAGCGGACGGCACAGTAGTAAGGTTAGCCCCGTTAGGTGGCTAACGGCAGTGTTTGCCGTCTGCCCGCAGACGGCAAAAAGTCAAGCTCCTTTGCCGTCTGCTAGAGAGGGCAAAGTGGCCAGATGGGCCAGCTGGCCAGATGGGCTAATGCAATACTTTGCCGTCTGCCAGCCGACGGCAAAATGTCATACTTTGGCGTCTGCCCGCCGACGGCAAAGTGACCAAATGGCTCAGTCCTGGTGCTCCCAGGTTGCACAGGTTGCTGCCACGTGTCACCTTTGCCGTCAGTGGCAGATGGCAAAGCTCCCTTTGCCATCGGTGGCAGACGACAAAGTGCATGTATTGCATCTTTTTTGTTTGTTTTCTGTTAATTCTCTCCATTTGCACAGCACATATATGATATATATATACATTTTCAGAAAGAGGCATAGGCCATGTATCCAACATCATCATGAAAGAGGCATAGGCCATGTAATCCAACATCATCATGGAATATTTCACAAGAGAACACATACGCTAGCAAAATACAACGTTTCCAAGTGAATCAAAACACATAGGCTAGCAACATATCCATGCTTCCATCAATGAAAATAGAAAGTAAACACTAGCAGTCCATCAATGGTAGCTTCCAAGTGAATCAAATCTGCAAAAAATAAGTAATTAAGACAGTTAGAAGAAGAAGAAGACTAGAAGAAGAAGAAGAAGAATAAGAAGAAGAACAAGAAGAAGAAGACTAGAAGAAGAAGAACAAGAAGAAGACTAGAAGAAGAAGAAGACTAGAAGAAGAAGAAGAAGAAGAAGAAGAAGGAGAAGACAAGAAGAAGAAGAAGAAGAACAAGGAGTAGAAGATGAAGAAAAAGAGCTAACTTAGGTAAATAGGGCAAGTATTAGGTCATTATTAAGGTAATTATGCCATTTTTGAGCTAACTAAGCTTATTATGTCAATTTGGAGGAAAACAAGCTAAGTATATGACATTTATGACCTAACCAAGGTTATTATGATATTTTTGACCTAACTAAGCTAATTATGTCATAAATGAAGTAAATAAGCTAAATTATGTCATTTTGGAGGATAATTAGCTAAGTATGTCTTTCTTTGGGAAAATGAGCCAAGTAAGTGGCATATTAGGGCTTACCGTCCTCGTCATCACGGAGGTGAAGCACCTGGGTTGCTCGGGCCGGTTTCACCTGGAGAAGGATGCCTTGGAGAAGGGTCATGCGATGCGGCTCGGGAGTTATGCTGCACCAAAGATCATTTGCAATGTCTCGTTAGCATGATGACACTGAAATGTTAAGACTAGTAACTAATGACCATTCAAATGAAACTCACCGTTCCCACTACGGTAATTACTGGCATCGGCGGAGGGGTCTGGCCGGACTTCTCGCACATAGACTGCACATTTGGTTTTGACAAGTCAATCATATTAGTTATTAATGAAACGAACATTACATGCATGATTTGGCTAATATGAAGAAGAAACTTACCACAAAGAGCTCGTACTTGGGCCAATGAGACGCCTCGTTCCGTGCCCTCTCCTCCTCCAACAACCTAGGCGTGCTCTCCTCGAACTCCATCTCCTTCTCCGCCGCTTGCCGGTCCCTATCCTCCAGAAGCGCCCGGGTTGCCTCTCTCTCTTTCTGAAGAGCAGCCTGCAACACAACTCCTCGTTAGCATTGTAATCATCTTTGTTCGCACACACAATGTAATGGAGGAAAGATATCTGAGTCCCTATAACTAACCTCGATGGCGAGCTCGGCTGGCCGTGGACGAGGCCTTATCTCAGGACAGGAGCTCGTTTGGTGTGCCTTGATCTCCCGGAGAATGCGAGAAGACCGTATAAGTCCATCTCCAATGGCTATCGAGCCATGGGGCCTCCCGTTGCCAGCTATCATCACCAGCTCTGGATCAATAGGATGCTGGCTCGAGTTAAAGTCCTCCCCTTTCCTCGCCTTCACCTCATCTCTGTACCTCACGAGCTTGTGGTTGGAGGAGATGTTGGTGAAGTTCTAGGGATGATCGAGGTCAGACTCAGAGAATGCCTTGGCCTTCTAGTACGAGGCAGTATGGGCCATGGCATAGAGGTTGTACACCTCTGGCACCTCCGTGTTATTGTAGTGCACCTAAAAGAGAGGAACAAAGTATTAGTAAAGGTCTCAAACTAGCATCAAGAATGAATTGCATGAATCATGAAGCAAACCACATACCCAGTTCCGCTCGAACTGATATAAATTGGTGCTGCCTTGATGGTGTGGCACACCAACCATTTTGGCATGCCGCTCCTTGGCATTGTTGTGGACGGCAAGCCATTCGTCTAAGCACCACTCATCCACCAACGCTTCACAACAATCCATCTTATCCACACACCATCTCGGGGGCACCTAAGTTAGTAAAGAGAAATTTGAGTGCTACGCCTACGAATCAAAACAAGGAAACTAAGTACAAGGCCTTAAGAATAGGTAATTACCTTCATGTACTGCTCCTTCTGCAGAAACTTTCCGCGGCACGATGACTGGTCCTTCTTAACACCACGCGAGGCGTATTAGTCTCGAACAGCCTGTGGTCGAGCCTCGTGCCGTAAGTTCTGTAGTAGGACCCTAGACTCGCCATCAATAAGCTTTGCCGTGGCCTCCTCGTATCCCTCCTCACACCTGTAAAAGGTCTGCGATCAAATGAGACAACACTGATTAGTACAATAACTAGCTATTGTTGATTTTTAATTATGTAAAGGAGAAATTACCCAAAACTGTCTGATCACCATGTTGGCCCTCGTGTGGCACAAGACACCGTCGATCATCTCCTCCGGCGGGGCCGGGGCAGCCAAGTAGTGCTCCCAGGTCAATCCTAGCTCTGGAAGCTAACCCTCACAGGGCAACGTGACAAACCCCGGGAAGTTTTGCCGGCAAATCCCACCAAGGACGGTGTGGGCCTGCGGAGATCCTTGGCGTGAATCAACCCCTACAGTATGACAAAGCCAACGCATTAGATATTTGAAGAAACGTGAAGGCAAAAGGTTAAAAAAGAGTAAATGCACTTACTTCTCCCTATCAGGCCTAATCACCGGCCTCTGCTCGCGGGTCGCCGGCACGGGCGGGAGCCGTGTACTACCACGCTGGTAGACGCTGGCCCTCTCAACCACCTCATCCTCGCTATCAAAAAACCGATCCCTGCCACCATCAGCATGGCCACTCAGCTCCTGTTGACGCAGATCCGGTAGGTATCCCATGGGGTCTGCTGGGACGTAGCCCGATCCCTGCTCTGCTTCGGAGTCTCGTGGGACGAAGCATCTGGGACAGGAGTCTCGTGGGTCAAAGGTTCGTCGACCCGAGGCTCGTGGATAGGAGTCCGCGTAGCCTCCACCTCAGATGGGTCCACCCTAGCAGTCCTGTGCTCGGGTGAATCAGCTAGGGGTGGCGGCGAGGAAGGTATAGCAGCCTGTGTACCTCTCCCGTGGGCACGTGTACCTCTACCTCCTCCTCTCTTCTTCGCCCAACCTCCTCTCCCAGTGGGCATCGGCGCCGACGAAGAAGCGCCCGCCTGTGTCTGCAAACTGTCGAGCAACACTCTCCGGAGAGAATCGGGTGGAATGGGAGTACCCCTCCCACCACGCGCCGACGAAGAAGCCTCAGATCGCTCTGGACCCGCGCCCACCATCTTTCAACACCTGCCATGACAAAGAGTAAATGAAATTATTACAACATAAAAAAATTGAATACCGACATGAATAATAATATGTATATAATTTAAGTGTATCATCATCATGTATATAATAAAAATTGAATACCTGACATGAACTAATAATAATCTTGATTGTCTATATATGCTCTGGGATCAATAAATGCATCATCATCATCACTATCATTAATAAATGCATCATCATCATCATCACTATCGGGAACAACATGTGAAAGGCCTCCTTTATGTAATCGGTCAAGCATTGAAAGGTCATCCGCAGCAGTAACCTCTTCTTTTCCCGGCTCATCTTGTTCCGGCTCAGGGGTGAAGTCGGATTCACTGTCGTTGTCTACTTCAATGTTCTGGGGTGAAGTAGAGCGGTTCTTGAAACGTTTTTTTGAAAGATGTGTTTCCTGGAAGAATTCTCCTTCATATGTGTCTGGGTTAATGTGAGGTTCATAATCCTCTTCATTGAAGGGAGGTGGTCTAAAACGTGGCGGCACTTCATAAACGACATCCCAACCATTCAGATTTGGATCAGTTTGGCAGGCCCACGGTAGATAGAAAACTTGTGTCGCCTGTTGAGCCATAATATAGACATCGGGAACATCTAAATGGGTGCCTCGCTGCCCCTTCTGTCACTGGGAGAGGACACCGCAAGATCTAACCCATCACAAAGCACCTCTTCCCATGGCAAGAAAAATCAATCTAGTTGGCCTAACTAAACCAAAGATTCGAAGAAGAAATACGAGGCTATAAATAATCATGCATATAAGAGATCACAGAAGACTGAAATAATATTCATGGATAGAAACTGATCATGAACTCAAAATTCATCGGATCCCAACAAACACACTGCAAAAGTTTACATAAAATAGATCTCCAAGAGACCATTGTATTGAGAATCAAAAGAGAGAGAGGAAGCCATCTAGCTACTGCCTACGGATCCGTAGGTCTATGGTGGACTACTCATGCATCATCGGAGACGCACCAATGAGGATGATGAACCCCTCAGTGATTGGATCTCGAGGTTCTGGAACTTGCCGCGACTGGATGTGTTTTTCGTCGACTCCCTTAGGGTTTCTGGAATATTTGGGAATTTATAGCCATCATAGGCGGTGGAGAGGGGTCCTGAGGAGGGTACAACCCATCAGGGCATGCCCTGGTGGCTTGTGGTCTCCTCGACCCTCCCCTCTGGCACTTCTTTGGCCCATTGGATGTCTTCTGGCCCAAAAAAAATCTGCAAACAGTTTCGTCGCGATTGGACTCCGTTTGGTACTGATATTCTGCGAAGTAAAAAAAAACAAGCAAAAACAGCAACTGGCACTTTGGCACTATGTCAATAGGTTAGTCCCAAAAAATGATATAAAGTTGCTATAAAATGATTGTAAAACATCCAAGAATGATAATATAACAGCATGGAACAAGCAAAAATTATAGATACGTTGGAGACGTATCAGCGCTCTCCCTAGCTGCCTTCGCCTCGTCTTCTCGTAGCTGGAACTGCCGCACCTCAGCGGCTCGCTCGTCCTGAAGCACCTTTAGGCTGGCCTCGGCTTCCTCGCGGCACTTGGCAGCCGCCACCACCTCGGCGAGGGTGCTCTCCCTAGCCGCCTTCGCGTCAGTGGCCTGCTTCCGGCTTCCCGCGATGGTGGCCTCCGCCCTGCCCTGGCCCTCCTTGGCGGCGATGTTGATCTGGTGTCACCCCGCGGCTACCCTCACGTGCTCCGCGGCAAGACGGGTCTCGGCGTACCGGATGTCTGCCCCGAGCCAATCGAGCACAGCCCGGGCATCGGTCAGGGCCCCGCGCCTGAGCAAGGCGCTACAGTCTACAAGGGCGAGGGCCGGGCAGGCAAATGGCATTGATACGTCTTTGTCGTATCTACTTTTCCTAATGCTTTTGCTCTTGTTTTGGACTCTAATTTGCATGATTTGAATGAAACTAACCCGGACTGACGTTGTTTTCAGCAGAACTACCATGGTATTGTTTTTTGCAGAAATAAAACTTCTCGGAACTGGACGAACCTTCTTGGAGATTTATTTTACAATAAATAAAAAATACTGGATCCAAAAACCACCGGAGGGGGTGCCCTGGCTGGGCACGATACACCAGGGTGCGCCACCCCCTCCAGGCCCGCCCTGGTGGGTTGTGCCCACCTCGTGGCCCCACTGGCCCTAATTCTAGCACTATAAATTCCTATTTTCGGAGAAAAAAATTGGAGAGAAAGTTTCATCGCGTTTTACGATACGGAGCCGCCGCCACCTCCTGTTCTTCATCGGGAGGCAAGATCTGGAATCCGTTTGGGGCTCCGGAGAGGGGAATCTTCGATCTTCATCATCATCAACCCTTCTCCATCGCCAATTCCATGATGCTCCCCACCGGGAGTGAGTAATTCTTTCGTAGGCTTGCTGGTCGGTGAGGAGTTGGATGAGATTCATCATGTAATCGAGTTAGTTTTGTTAGGGCTTGATCCCTAGTATCCACTATGTTTTGAGATTGATGTTGCTATGACTTTGCCATGCTTAATGCTTGTCACTAGGGCCCGAGTGCCATGATTTCAGATCTGAACTGTTTATGTTATCACCATTATATCTATGTTCTTGAACCAATCTTGCTAGTCATATGCATCTGCTATGTGTTATGATCCGTAAACCCCGGAGTGACAATAGTCGGGATACTTTCCGGTGATGACCGTAGTTTGAGGACTTCATGTATTCACTATGTGTTAATGCTTTGTTCCGGTTCTCTATTAAAAGGAGGCCTTAATATCCCTTAGGTTCCTTATGGACCCCGCTGCCACGGGAGGGTAGGACAAAAGATGTCATGCAAGTTCTTTTCCAGAAGCACGTATGACTATTTACAGAATACATGCCTACATTACATTTATGAACTGGAGCTAGTTCTGTGTCGCCCTAGGTTATGACTGTTATATGATGAATATTATCCAACGAGTTCACCGATCTAGTGCCTACGAGTTTTCCACATATTGTTCTTGCTAAGTTATTATTGCTACTGCTACTCTTACACTTGCTACAAAACTATTGCTATCATTGCTACCGTTACTATTATTGTTACTACTGCTATCAAAACTATCATATTACTGTGCTACCGATCACTTTATTGCAGATATTTAATCTCTAGGTGTGATCGAATTGACAACTCAACTGCTAATACTCGCAAATAATCTTTGGCTCCCCTTGTGTCGAATCTATAAATTTGGGTTGAATACTCTACCCTCAAAAACTGTTGCGATCCCCTATACTTGTGGGTTATCAAGACCTTTTTCTGGCGCCGTTGCGGGGAGCTTAGCTATATTTGTTGAGTCGCTTGGGATTTATATCAATTTATCACTATGAAGAATCTGAAGGATACAAGAACCAAGATTTTTCCCTCTAAGACGAGGGGAGGTAAGGAATTGCCATCTAGCTCTGTACTTGATTCACCTTCAATTATGAGTAAACTTGCAACACCACCACATGCTATTAATCCTGATATGTCGCAAGTTATTGATGACGCTACTTCTACTATGAATGATGCTTATGATGATTCTTGTACCATGCTTGATGGTCATGTGCCACTAGGTTAATTTCTTGATGAACAAATTGCTAGAGCTAAAGAGAATGAAATTACCAAAACTGATGAGATTACTGAAACTGGTGAAGTCTTTGAAACTGAGAACTATGAAACACCTATTAGACCTAGCTCTCCTAGATTTGAAATGCCTAAGATACCTGAAGGTTATGTTATGGATGAGGAGATAGCTAGAGAAATCCTTTCTTGTAAGGATAGAGATGATCATAAGAAATTATTATGCAAGTATAAGGAAAAGGCTTTGAATGCTAGAATGAAATGTGATCCTAAGTTTGCTACTTCACCTATCTTTGTTACAGAAAAGGATTATGACTTCTCTGTCGACCCAGAATTAATTACTTTGGTTGAATCTGATCCTTTCCATGGCTATGAAACTAAAATTGTAGTGGGACATCTTACTAAGTTGAATGATATAGACACCCTCTTTGCTCATGATGAGAAGATTCGCTACTTCTATATTCTCAAATTATTTCCATTCTCATTAAAGGGTGATGCTAAGATATGGTACAATACTCTTGCTCCTGGTTGTGTGTGTAGTCCCCAGGATATGATTTACTACTTCTCTGAAAAATATTTTCCTGCTCATAAGAAACAAGCTGCCTTATGGAAAATATTTAACTTCGTTCAAATTGAAGAAGAGAGTATCCCACAAGCTTGGGGAGGCTTCTCCAATTGCTTAATGCTTTGTCTGATCACCCTCTTAAGAAAAATGAAATACTTGATATCTTCTATAATGGACTAACTGATGCTTCTAGGGACTTCCTAGATAGTTGTGCTGGTTGTGTGTTCAGGGAACGAACTGTTGAACAAGCTGAGGAACTATTGAATAATATATTGAAGAATTATGATGATTGGACTCTCCCTGAACCACCACTTGAACCCACTCCGAAGAAGAGGGGTATCTTATTTCTCAGTACTGAAGATATGCAAGAGTCAAAGAAATGTATGAAGGAAAAATGTATTAAAGCTGAGGATGTTAAGAATTTACCACCTATTGAAGAAATACATGGCCTTGACACACCACCACCTCCACAGGTGGTAGAGGTAAATTCTTTATTAAAGTTTGATGAGAGTGATATCCCTTACAATAAACATCCTAGTCAATGCTTATATGAGTTTGATAACTACATGAGGAAACAAGATCACTTCAATGCAAATGTTCTGAAACAATTGAAATATAATTCTGATATGATTGCTGAAAGCACATATGCTCCCTTGGTGGTTTTGATAATTCATGACAACATACATTGTCTCTTGGACTAATAGTTTTATCTAGCTTATTTCAGGTTTAGTCCACAGAGAGGATTGGCTAAAGATTGTGAGGAGACCCCAAGATCCAAGGAATAGGATTGGCTAAACTACAAGCATGAAGACTCTACATTTTACTTTGTGAGAAATCACTTAGAGTCCATAGGAAAGCCAATACTATCAAAAGGGGGTGAGGTAATGATGGTGAATGAAATGCTCAAGTGATCAAGTGTTAGTCACCAAAAACACCCACAAGCTCTCCCACAAATATTCTGTCATAGAGCCTAACACTCAAAATTGGTGTCACCAACATTTCCATATCGGCTACACCGAGTCTAAAACCCAGACAGAAACCCTAGACAAGACCCACTACTCGGTACAACCAACATTCCCTTTCGGTGCCACCGAAACCAGTGACCAACTTCCTGGTTAGCCATTTCCTTGATTCGGTCTCACCGAGATTTACAAATCGGTCTCATCGAGAAGTTGGGCCAACTCTCTGTTAACCCATTCCTCGAAATCGGTCCCACCGAGTTTGAGAAATCGGTCTCACCGAGATTTGGTAAATGCCTAGGTCAGCCACATCGGTACCACCGAGTATTCCATATCGGTCTCATCGGAAAGCCCAAAGTTTCCACATTTTGAACAAGTTGGTGCCACCGAGTTTCACTTCGGTTCCATCGAGTTGGGCAATAATGTTGTAAGGGTTGGATTTTTCGAGATGCCTATATATACCCCTCCACCACATCCCACTCGTATGAGAAGCACTCAGAGCACACACCCACTTGCCATATCCAATTTTCTGAGAGAGAACCACCTATTCTTGTGTTGAGGTCAAGATCATCCACTCCAACCATATGGATCTTGATTTCTAGCCTCCCCAGGTTGCTTTCCATCCAATCAATCTCTTCTACCCAAGCCAAATCTGTGAGAGAGTGATTGAGTGTTGAGGAGACTATCATTTGAAATACAAGAGCAAGGAGTTCATCGTTACTATCGATCCTATTACCTTTTGGAGGGTGGTGCCTCCTAGATTGGTTAGGTGTCACTTGGGAGCCTCCTACTTCATGTGGTGGAGTTGAACCAAGAAGTTTGTACAGGCAAGGAGATCGCCTACTTTGTGAAGATCTACCCATAGTGAGGCTAGTCCTTCGTGGACGGAAGCCGTTATGGAATAGTCAAGGTTGCTACTTCGTGGACCCTTTTGGGTGGAGCCCTCCATGGACTCTCGTGACCGCTACCCTCCGTGGGTTGCAGACTCCATAAACGTGGACATACGATAGCACCACCTATCGGAACCACGGGAAAAATCTTCGTGTCTCCAAATTGCGTTTGATCTTCCTATCTAAACTCTCTTACATATGCTTGTCCTTACTTTCCGCTGCCATACTTGTTGACTAGAATGTGTAGGGTGCACTAGACTTGTTAGAATTGCTAAAATTTGCCAACCATTTAACTTGAAAAGGTTAGGTTTTAATTTGTGCAAGTAGTATATTCACCCCCCCCCCTCTAGACATACACTTCTAGTGATCCCTCAATTGATATCAGAGCTTTGGTCTCCATAGCTTCGGTTTCATCAACGTTGGAGGAAGATGGATGTGTCTAGTTTGGGGAGTCTTAGTTGTAGAGTGCTCGTTCTCGATGGGGAGTACTATAGTCAATGGAAATATGAGATGCTTGAGATATTCAATGAATTCCATTTGAGCAGCTATGTTAAGAACCCCTATGTACCTCCCATTGATCCCTTACATCCCACACACGAAGAGGAAATTGATATGCTACACAATCTTAGAACTGTTAATCTTATTATTAGAGGATTTCCTAGAATTGTGCTTAATCAAATGAAGAATTTTGAATGTGCTTATACTTTGTGGAGTGATTTGGAGAAACGATATCCAAATTATTCATTGAGTAATCTTGATGAAATTCTTCCTAAAACCATCGCTTTTCACAAAATGATGCCTAGTGATCCTAAGTTTTATGACTATCTATTTGAGCTTAGAGACCTCATGCGTGCTCAAGGAGATGTCATAACTATCAACAACATCATTGTTGAAGCCATTCGCATTCATAATCTTGAACATTGTCATGACCACAACCCTAACGAATCTCTTGTTTCTTATGACGAGGATTTCCCACTTGATGATGACAATGTGGAACATGGCTACTATGATGAAGATGAGTTGTTCGACATCGAGTATGAGAAGACAATGAAGAATCTAAGTCTCATGGTAAACTTCAAGGATTACATGTCCGGAGGAAAAGAGTGGATTCTCGATAGTGGATGCACCGATCATATGACCGGAGGTAGAGACATGTTTGAAGAGATCACACCAAACCATGGACCGCGAAGGTATGTGACTTTTGGAGACAATTCCAAGGGTAAGGTACTCGGTCTTGGTAAGGTGGACATATCTCATGATAGCTCTATTCAAAATGTAATTCTCGTTGAATCCCTTAGCTATAATCTTCTTTCAGTATCTAGACTTGCCGACTTCGGTTTCAATATGCTATTTACTAAAGTAGATTGCCAAGTATTTCGTCAAGACAATCATAACATGGTCTTTATCGGTTTCCGTAGAGGTGATCTATAAATTGTTGATTTCACTAAGAGATCCAAACCTCGTACTTGTCTTATTGCAAAATCTTCTAAAGGTTGGCTTTGGCATAGAAGACTAGGACATGTTGGTATGCGTAATCTAGACAAGCTCATCAAAGGTGATCATATACTTGGTGTTAAAGATGTTATCTTCGACAAAGATAGACTTTGTAGCGCTTGTCAAGGTGGAAAGCAAGTAGGTGGAAGTCATCCCGTAAAGAATATCATGACTACTAGGAGACCACTTGAGTTACTTCATATGGATCTTTTTGGTCCCAATGCTTACAAGAGCCTTGGTGGAAATTCCTTTGGTCTAGTCATAGTTGATGATTTTTCTAGATTTATGTGGGTATTATTTCTTGATGACAAGTCGCAGGTGCAAAAGATCTTCAAGAACTTCGCTCGCAAAGCACAAAATGAGTTTGAAGTGAAGATCAAGAAGGTTCGGAGTGACAACGGATCGGAGTTCAAGAACACGAATGTGCATTCCTTTCTTGACGAAGAAGGGATTTCACATGAGTTCTCGGCTACGTACACACCTCAACAAAATGGAGTTGTCGAGAGGAAGAACCGGACTCTTATAGAGATGGCTAGAACGATGCTCGACGAATACAAGACGCCAAGACACTTTTGGGCGCAAGCCGTGGAAACAGCTTGTCATGCTACGAACCGACTCTACCTTCACAAGCTTCTCAGTAAAATGGCATACGAGCTACTCACCGGTAAAAATCCCCAAGTTGGATACTTTCGGGTATTCGGCTCCAAGTGTTACATTCTTGATAAGCATCGTCGTTCTAAATTTGCTCCTAAATCTCATGAAGGTTTCCTACTCGGTTATGGATCAAACTCTCACACTTACCATGTCTATAACAACTTCACACGAAAAGTTGAAGAGACGATAGATGTGAAGTTTGATGAATATAATGGTTCGCAAATCGAACAATTGCCAAATGATGTAGGAGATAAGGAACCTTCGGAAGCTATCCAAGACTTATCCATTGGCAGGATTCCTCCCATGGAGGTGAAGGAAAGTACTTCATCGACTCAAGTGGAAGCCCCTACTTCATGTCAAGATGAACCTTAACACGACATGGAGGCATCCACAAGCGGTACACGAAAAGATGAAGAGGAGGAAGAGATTCATCATGATGATCCACCTCAACCTCCTTCACCACCACCTCAAGGAAACGACACCTTCAACAACAACGAAGAAGAAGATGATAATGAAGAAGCTCCACCATCCAACAAGCAAAATCTACCCCGAGTTCGAGCAAGAGTGGATAAAAACCATCCTCTAAATCAAATCTTCGGTGACATACAAACCGGGAGGATAACTCGCTCTAAAACTCGATTAGCTAACTTTTGTGAGCGTTATTCATTCATATCTAGCATTGAGCCATTGAAGGTAGAAGAAGCTTTTCAGGATCCATATTGGGTGAATGCTATGCACGAGGATCTACACAACTTCGAGAGGAATGAAGTGTGGACACTAGTGAAGAAGCCCAAAGACGAGAAAAATATCATCGGAACCAAATGGGTGTTTCGAAACAAACAAGACAAAGACGGTCAACTCATACGCAACAAGGCGCGTCTCGTGGCTCAAGGCTACACCCAAGTCGAAGGTATGGACTATGGTGATACCTATGCCCCCGTTGCTAGACTTGAAGCTATCTGTATTCTTCTTGCTTATGCTAATCACCATGATATCACGCTTTATCAAATGGACATTAAAAGTGCTTTTTTAAATGGTGAAATTGAAGAAGAGGTCTATGTTAAACAACCCCCTGGTTTTGTGAATCCTAAGAAACCTAATCATGTCTATAAGCTTCGTAAAGCTCTTTATGGTCTTAAACAAGCCCCTCGAGCTTGGTACAAATGCTTAACGAAGCTTCTCATTGAAAAGGGTTTTGAAATTGGTAAAATTGACGCAACCTTATTCACTAAGAGAGTTAATGGTGAATTATTTGTGTGTCAAATCTATGTGGATGATATTATCTTTGGATCTACTAACCCACAATTTAGTGAAAGATTTGGAAGGTTGATGTCCGACAAGTATGAGATGTCCATGATGTGTGAGCTGAAATTTTCCCTTGGTTTGCAAATCAAGCAAACAAGAGAAGGAACCTTCATCTCTCAAACCAATTATAGCAAGGATTTGATCAAGAAGTTAAACATGCAAGAATGTAAAGGTATGAAAACTCTTACGCCTACTAGTGGACATGTTAACCTCACCAAGGAGGACAAACTAGTTGATCAAAAGGTTTATCGATCAATGATTGGTTCATTGCTATATCTGTGTGCCTCACGTCCTGATATTATGCTTAGTGTGTGCATGTGCGCTAGATATCAAGCAGCTCCTAAAGAGTGTCATCTTAAGGCCGTGAAAAGAATTGTGAGATACTTGATACAAACACCAAACTTTGGCATATGGTATCCCAAGGGATCTTCTTTTAACCTTGTTGGCTATTCCGATTCAGACTATGTCGGGGATAAGGTTGATAGAAAATCCACCTCGGGTACATGTCAATTTCTCGGTAGATCCCTCGTGTCTTGGTCATCCAAGAAACAAAACTAGGTATCTCTATCTACTGCCGAAGCGGAATACATTGCCGCTGGATCATGTTGTGCCCAATTGCTATGGATGACTCAAACTCTTAAGGATTATGAAATCCATGTGAGACATGTTCCATTGTTGTGTGACAATGAGAGTGTTATTAATATTGCTTATAATCTCATGCAACATTCTTGAACTAAACATATTCAAGTTCGTCATCACTTCATTCGTGATCATGTTGCTAAAGGGGACATTAAACTCAAACATGTTCATACCAACAAGAAATTGGGTGATATCTTTACTAAGACACTTGATGAGAAAGTGTTTTGCCACTTGAGGAGTGAGTTGAACATCATTGATGCGTCAAACTTGAGCTAGACTCACTCGGATGCATGCAAGGGCATGAGCTTACATGACTATTCCATGTTGCACTTGATATGACACTATCTTATATCTTGGAAATCTATGCTCCCTTGTATTGTATCTAACCTTTTGTAGGTACTTGTAAGAACTACATTCCACAAGATTGCCATCAACTCACATCAAAAGCAATCTTGTCATGGCCAAGTATCCACAACCCTTCTTTGATGATAGAAGGAAGAAGACAATCCAAACCGTATCCTTGACGACCACTTGATAAACGAAATTCATTCTTGTCATTTGGATATTTCTTGTTCTTACTTGCTTGACTAACCCATATAGGTGACAAGAGAACCAAAACAATCAAGGAATGCTCTCAATGCAAGATGATCTTCATCAACCTCGAGCATCCACAAGAAGTTCTCCTACATACCACATCATCAACATCACTCAAAGGTATGTGATCATATCCTTGAAATAGCTTTACTCCAACATATGAGATAAAGCAACTCAAGTGATATGAAAACATTAAAATGCTTAATCAAAAAATGGTAACCCCATTTTGAGCTTAGCGTAGAGTATGACCTATGATCAAGTATTCGTGCTTGGCTCCTTAATTCAATATACTCTAATATAGGTGACCTAGTCACCGCCCATCATCTAGATACAATATATTGATCGGTTCATCTTTTAGTTGCATGCCTTCTTGGAACCACAAAACTTACATCTAGATGAAAATGTCTTGTAAATTCTTTTTCATATTTTTCTGCAATAAATTTCCTTCCTTCAAGATTTTCTGAAAATTTACCCGTACCCAATGTTGCCAAGTTTCTGTTTAATACTTCGGAGCCTCCGAATCAAAATTCTGGGTGTAGCTGATATTACAGATAGGCTACATAACTATTTCTCGGCTCTACCGATGAATTTTCTTCGGAGTCACCGATTTTGCCTTCTTCTGAGTTCTTGGTAAATTTTAGCAAATCTTCATTTCTTCAGTGATCCCTCAAGTGTTTTGTAAATTTATTCAAGGATCCCTTTAAAAAAAAGGGGTAGAAATACTTATTCAAGGAACCTTATGAAAAAGGGGGAGAAAACATTCATGCTTTAAAGGGGGAGGAATTCTAATCAATGATCCTTTAAAACTCAAATGCTCTCCATGATCCCATAATGATCCCTTTGTCTGACCCTTTGTGTAACCCTTTTTGGAAATCATGCCAAAGGGGGAGAAATATCAAAGCTTCAAATCTTATGCTCATACCAAAGGGGGAGACATATACTAAGGGGCAGAATATCAAAGTTTATGCTTTGACATAGCGGGAGAACATCAAAGGGGAGAATATCAAAGTACATCTAAGCTTATGCTTACCCAAAGAATGAGAAATCTTTGATTTGATTGCCTATTTGTGCTAGACTTGTCTCACCCTACCTACTCCCAATATCTACATACCAAGAGTCAGGGGGAGAGGAAGATTTACAATTCCATACTTAGGGGAGAAAGTTCTATAAACTCTACCATAGGGAGACATATATCTATCTTAAAAAATTCTATCTTTCATATGTCTTCCATATCTTGGTACTCTTGAATCCTTTTGCATTGGAAGTATAGAATACTCTTGTCTTTCCTAACATTGTTTTCTCAAGTGTGTTTCTACTACTAGAATGCTCAAGATCTTCAAGGTAAGTATATGCATCATATCCTTTGTCAAGATGATCTCTTGCTTCTTGCACATATTGTTTGCAAGAGTGAGTCTTGAACATGGAAACACCTCATTCACATATGTTTGATGCATATAGACAAGATATACATGACTTCTTATATCCTCTCTACTATGTGTGTGTTCATGCATTCCAAAGCAACTATCCTTTAAAATGGATTGCACACATTTTAGGGGAGCTTGTATTGGTCATGTATCCCTCAAAGCTATCACATATTCCTGCATATCTTAGTTTGAAGCTTTGATTGTATGTTGTCATCAATTACCAAAAAGGGGGAGACTGAAAGCACATATGCTCCCTTGGTGGTTTTGATAATTCATGACAACATACATTATCTCTTGGACTAATAGTTTTATCCAGCTTATTTCAGGTTTAGTCCACACAGAGGATTGGCTAAAGATTGTGAGGAGACCCCAAGATGCAAGGAATAGGATTGGCTAAACTACAAGCATGAAGACTCTACATTTTACTTTGTGAGAAATCACTTTGAGTCCATAGGAAAGCCAATACTATCAAAAGGGGGTGAGGTAATGATGGTGAATGAAATGCTCAAGTGATCAAGTGTTAGTCACCAAAAACACCCACAAGCTCTCCCACAAATATTCTGTCATAGAGCCTAACACTCAAAATAGGTGTCACCAACATTTCCATATCGGCTACACCGAGTCTAAAACCCAGACAGAAACCCTAGCCCAGACCCACTACTCGGTACTACCAACATTCCCTTTCGGTGCCACCGAAACCACTGACCAATTTCCTGGTTAGCCATTTCCTTGATTCGGTCTCACCGAGTTTTGCAAATCGGTCTCACCAAGAAGTTAGGCCAACTCTTTGTTAACCCATTTCTCCAAATCGGTCCCACCGAGTTTGAGAAATCGGTCTCACCGAGATTCGGTAACTGCCTAGGTCACCCACATCGGTTCCACCTAGTATTCCATATCGGTCTCACCGAAAAGCCTAAAGTTGCCACATTTTGAACAAGTCGGTGCCACCGAGTTTCACTTTGGTTCCACCGAGTTGGGCAGTAATGTTGTAACGGTTGGATTTTTTGGAAATGCCTTTATATACCCCTCCACCACATCCCACTCGTATGAGAAGCACTTGGAACACACACCCACTTGCCATATCCAATTTTCTGAGAGAGAACCACCTATTCTTGGGTTGAGGTCAAGATCATTCACTCCAACCATATGGATCTTGATTTCTAGCCTCCCCAAGTTGCTTTCCATCCAATCAATCTCTTCTACCCAAGCCAAATCTGTGAGAGAGTGATTGAGTGTTGAGGAGACTATCATTTGAAACACAAGAGCAAGGAGTTCATTGTTACTATTGGGCCTATTTCCTTTTGGAGGGTGGTGCCTCCTAGATTGGTTAGGTGTCGCTTGGGAGCCTCCATAAACATGGGCGTACGATAGCACCACCTATCGGAACCACGGGAAAAATCTTCGTGTCTCCAAATTGTGTTTGATCTTCCTATCTAAACTCTCTTACATATGATTGTCCTTACTTTCCGCTGCCATACTTGTTGACTAGCATGTGTAAGGTGCACTAGACTTGTTAGAATTGTTAGAATCTGCCAACCATTTAACTTGAAAAGTTTAGGTTTTAATTTATGCAAGTAGTCTATTCACCCCCCCCCCCTCTAGATATACACTTCTAGTGATCCCTCAATTGCTCGCTTGTGTGACTTGTTATTTAGAATCAGTAATGGTGTTAGAGGTGTAGGAAAACATGCCTCTATGGTTAAAACTCAGTTAGAACAAGTTGCTAAATCTCAAAGAGAATTGATTAATGAAATGAATAATAATATGAATGATCATGCTATTAGAGTAGTGACTAGAGGAGGTAGAATGACCCAAGAACCTCTTTATCCTGAAGGTCATCCTAAAAGAATTGAACAAGACTCAGAGAATTAATGCTGATGCACCTAGTCCTTCTAAAAAGAAAAATAAAAAAAATGATAGGACTTTGCATACCTCTATTGAACCTGAGATAGAAAACCCTCTTGAAAATAATGATGTCTCTATTTCTGATGCTGAAACTCAATCTGGTAATGAACATTCACCTAGTGACAATGAAAATAATAATGATGATGTTCATGAAGATACACAACCGAACAATGATAAAGATCCAGATAATGATGTTGAAATAGATCCTGCTGTTGGTCTTGATAACCCGCAACCTAAAAACAAACGATGTGATAAAAGAGACTTTGTGGCTAAAAAACATGGTAAAGAAAGAGAGCCATGGGTTCAGAAGCCCATGCCCTTTCCACCTAAACCATGTAATAAAAAGGATGATGAAGAATATGAACGCTTTGCTGAAATGATTAGGCCAGTCTTTTTGCGTACCTGCTTAACTTATATTTTAAAGATGGCCCCTTATGAAAAATACATGAAAGACATCATCACTAATAAAAGAAAGATACCTGAAGCTGAAATCTCCACCATGCTTGCTAATTACTCTTTTAAGGATGGAGTACCTAAAAAACTTGGAGATCCTGGAATACCAACTATACCTTGCTCCATTAAAAGAAATTATGTCAAAACTGCTTTGTGTGATTTGGGAGCTAGTGTTAGTATTATGCCTTTCTCTTTATATAAAAGACTTGATTTGAATAAACTCACACCTACTGAAATATCATTGCAAATGGCTGACAAATCAACTGCCATACCTATCGGTATTTGTGAGGATGTGCCCATTGTTGTTGCAAATGTTACTATCTTAACAGACTTTGTTATTCTTGAGATGCCCGAGGACGACAACATGTCGATTATCCTTGGTAGACCCTTTTTGAATACTGCAGGGGCTGTTATTGATTGCAATAAAAGCAAAGTCACTTTTCATATCAATGGTAATGAGAATACGGTGCACTTTCCTAAGAAACAATTCCAAGTGAATAGTATAAATGTTATTGAAGAATCTCCGAAACTCACTATTGGAAGTTTTCAACTACCTCTACCTACTGCCAAAAAGAAATATGACATACTTATTGTTGGGGATATGCATATATCCCATTGAGGTAACTTAGTGTTTTACGAAAGTTCTTCGGATTCATGCCAATCGAAAATGGTTGTTAATAAGACTTGATCAACCTTATTAATGGATCATTTTTGAGAGGTATGAAGTTGATGAATCTAGTAGGCACAACCTTCTGCTTCCACCATTTGTTTTCTGTTTTACTTAGTCAAATAAAATAAAATGCCATGTTTATCCTGTTTCTGTGTTCTCCGTGCAATAAAAAATGACCCAAAAATAAAAGTTCTCATTATGTTCTGCAAATTTAACAGGATTTTTCCTGAATGTTTTCTGAATTTTTGGTGCAAATAACATCAGAGGGGGGTACACCTGGTGTCCACAAGACACCAGGGCACGCCAGCAGCCCCAGGCGCGCCCTGGTGGGTTGTGGTCCCCATGTGGGTCCCCTCACTTATCCCTTTAGCCCATGTCATCTCCTATCTCCAGAAAAAAAATCACCATAGCTCTCACTCCCGTGTTCTTGCTCTCAAACCCACAGATTTTGATCTCTTTGCTCGAAGCTCCGTTTCCGAAACTATTTTGGGAGATTGCTACTTGGTATGTGACTCCTCCATTGCTCCAATTAGTTTTTGACTTAATGGTTTATTTTTGGAATAATTAGCTACTCTTGGTGCTGTTGTAGATGGGGGCTTGCATGTTGAATTCTTAGATATCTAAGTAGTTTGAATGCTTAATATGGCCTCTAGGCATCCTTAGGAGTAGTTGCTATCAATCTTATGAAGTTTTGTTAACAAAAATTTTGGGACCCAATAATTTTCAGAAATTTGTACGTGCATAAAATGAACTTCTTTGGAAGGAGTTTCTCAAGGAGAAGGTCCTCGGAGGCATCATCGAGTAGTGGCTCAATACGACGTTCTTATGTTGAGCCAAGTGCAAGATCGATGCGGGATGCTGCTACCAAATCATGCTTATGGCCATGTAATGAATTCATGGAAGGTGCGGGTATCAAGGAGGAATTCGAGCAATTTATCCACAACGCGGAACTTGCACCCTTCATCGCAGATGAGTGCACTCAACATCTCAAACTCACAAAAACATTCACAAAGAAATTTAAATATTTTCCTCGTGAATCTAGAGTTTCATTTAACCTTTATGACCATCCCGTTACCATGCCTTTAGATGTGTTCTGTGAGGCGTGCAAAATTCCATATTGGGTTCGTTAGACGAACCACCAACATCTGAGTATGAGTCATTTTTGATTAATCTTTGCTACGGTGAAGATATAGGAGTGACACAAGGTAGAATAAAAGCATCCATTTCCCATCAATACACTACTTTGCACTCTTTAATGGCAAATGCATCGTAGGCAAGCAAGATTGTAGCACAATGTGTGCCCCTGATTTGAGTCTTATACACACTACTATAACAGGAGATAAACGTTATAATCTTGGAGCAATTGTTGCACGGAGATTGCAGCACAATGCTACTAGTGGTCATTTCTATGGAGGGATCTATGCCTCCCGTGTAGCTAAGAATTTAAATGTAACACCTTGGCCTAACGATCCCATTCTACCTACTCAGTACTTAGACTTTGAGGCCATGAAACATCATAGGTTCCTTAAGGGCACGGTCACTAATTATACTTACAACTTGAGGTTCACTAAAGGTCCCATTGTACATGTTACTTTGCCTGCTCCTGCTCTCTTTGATTATTACAGTAGGGGAAGATACTATGTTCTTGAGAGTGAGGCCCGCACGTACAATGCGAAGGTTGAAGCTGCCAGGTGGGCTGAGGAGGCTACACCAAGAGCCTCGGTGAGGTTTCACTCAGACTATTATTTAGGCTACGGATGGCGATTACCAAGCTAGGCCAAAAGCCTAAGCTTGGGGGAGTACGTATTTCCACCGACATTATATTCATGTTTACACATT
Organism: Elymus sibiricus; assembly: GCA_039707655.1. Lineage (NCBI taxonomy): Eukaryota > Viridiplantae > Streptophyta > Magnoliopsida > Poales > Poaceae > Elymus > Elymus sibiricus. Next base: position 207,850,843 of record CM077665.1, on the reverse strand, counting down.
TCATTCCAGTTGTCGGTGTCCACACTTTTTCATTGTATTATCCATGCTAGATTTATTTTCTTGCTTTCTTCTTGCGTGTTTGAAAAAACTTTGAGAAAGTCCAAAACTATTTCATACTTCTTTTCGGTTTTTCTTTCTAATTTAAATTGATTGTAGTAGCAAAAGAAAACCCAAAAATATTCCTCGTTTCTTCCTTTACTTGTTGCGAACTCTCCCGTGTAAATAGTTTTTCTCATTTTTGTTTTTCCCTATTTAATTTGCTTTCTTCAAGAAAAACTAAAAACTCAAAAATATTTCAGTGTGTTTCTCTGAAATTCCTTACCTTTATTTGAGTCGTACCATGGAGAAGATCACAATATAAATGTTGAGTGGCTCTCATATGCATTATTGTTAATCTAACAAAGAGCCCAAATTACATTGTCTTCTCCTCTTGATTAAAACGCTTGCAGATTCCAGCTTAGTCCATGGCACTCTTGCACTACTATTATTTCCATATCATTCGGACGTGCAAGTGAAAGGCAATAATGATGATATTTGATGAAGTGACTGTGGCAGAGAAAGGCGGGTATGAACTCAACTTGTTTTTGTTTTTGTAAATATCTTTAACCTAGTATCCATGATTCAGCGTATTATGATCAAACATGTTTGCAATGACAATTAGAGATTATACTCATGCCATGCTTAAGTAGCTAGGAGTGGATAATTATTTATCTTGGATATCAACATGCATTAAAATGGTTGTGATGTAGTATGATGATATGGTATCCTCCTCTGAATGTTTTAATTGGCTTGACTTGGCACATGTTCACGCATGTAGTTGAATCAAAACCAACACAGCCTTCACGATATTTATGTTCATGGTGTCCATATCCTACTCATGCTAGTATTCAATGTTTATTATTCATAATGCATGTTCATGACCGTTTTCGCTCTCTAGCTGGCCGCTTCTCAATCTATTTGCTAGCCTTCTCCTGTACTAAGCGGGAATACTGCTTGTGCATCAAATTCCTTCAACCAAAGTTATTCCAGATGAGTCCACTATATCTACCTATATGCGGTATTACCTTGCCGTTCCAGGTAAATTTGCATGGGCGACCTCTAAAAATTCAAATGAACATCTATTTTGTGTGCCTGGACCGCTCATGGAGCGACAGGGGGCGGTCAGTATCTTCCATGTTAGGCGGGTTATTCTCATGATGAGTGTTTATCCACTCATCCTTGCACGAGAGGGGCGGTAATAGGGATTCCCAGTCCCGAAATCAAAAAATGCAAATAATTAAACAAAACTCCCCCAGGAATGTTGTTGGTATGGACGGTACCCGTGGATTCGGCTAGCCGTGGAGTGTGATTGTTGGTGGAGGGGGAGTAAACCTTTACTTTTACCGCTTGGGAACCGTCGCTAATGTGTTTAGCATGGAAGATATTGATAACTCTTGGTCGTAATGTTGACAGGAAGGGTGTACCTCCCAAAATTATATTTATCTCTGACTTAAGCTTTGAGCTCTAGCACCTCTGCAAATCCCTGCTTCCCTTTACGAAGGGACTATCTATTTACTTTTATGTTGAGTCATCACCTTCTCAAATAAGTGCCAGACCTGAGAGCACTATTGTCATCCTCATGCATTGTGTATAGTTAATGTTGGGTGCAACATGACTGGATTTTTTCTACAATGAATTACATTGTTTAGTCGCTGCTTGAACTTTGGAGGTGCTCTGCATTTATGTTTTGCGGTCTCGGAAAGGGCTAGCGAGAAACCACTACTGTCATATTATATCATGGCCGTTCTGACAAAGGGTTGGTGCTTGAAATGTTTTATTATTGCTCGCTAGTTGCTTATGTCATTGATATGAGTTAATATAACTTTTAAGAGTTATTGCTGACATGGTTAGTCATAATCTCTGCTGAAAACCTGGGTGCTACTTAAGCATATATATGTAAACAAGAACAAAAGAGTTTGTAAAAGTGTTTCTTTATCACTTTCAGTTTGTCAACTGAATTGCTGGAGGACAAGAAATGGGTTAAGCTTGGGGGAGTTGATACATATCCTTCGTATCTACTTTTCCTAATGCTTTTGCTCTTGTTTTGGACTCTAATTTGCATGATTTGAATGAAACTAACCCGGACTGACGCTGTTTTCAGCAGAACTACCATGGTGTTATTTGTTTAAAATAAAAGTACTTGGAACTGGACGAAACTTTTTGGAGATTTATTTTACAATAAATAAAAAAAATATTGGAGCCAAGAACCACCGAAGGGGTTGCCCTGGCTGGGCACGATACACCAGGGTGCGCCACCCCCTCCAGGCGTGCCCTGGTAGGTTGTGCCCACCTCGTGGCCCCACTGACCCTAATTCCGGCACTATAAATTCCTATTTTTGGAGAGAAAAATAGGAGAGAAAGTTTCATTGCGTTTTACGATACGGAGCCGCCGCCACCTCCTGTTCTTCATCGGGAGGCTAGATCTGGAGCCCGTTTGGGGCTCCGGAGAGGGGAATCTTCGGTCTTCGTCATCATCAACCCTTCTCCATTGCCAATTCGATGATGCTCCCCACTGGGAGTGAGTAATTCTTTCGTAGGCTTGCTGGTTGGTGAGGAGTTGGATGAGATTCATCATGTAATCGAGTTAGTTTTGTTAGGGCTTGATCCCTAGTATCCACTATGTTCTGAGATTGATGTTGTTATGACTTTGCCATGCTTAAAGCTTGTCACTAGGGCCCGAGTGCCATGATTTCAGATCTGAACCATTTATGTTATCACCATTATATCTATGTTCTTGATCCGATCTTGCTAGTCATATGCACCTGCTATGTGTTATGATCCGTAAACCCCGGAGTGAGAATAGTCGGGATACTTTCCGGTGATGACCGTAGTTTGAGGAGTTCATGTATTCACTATGTGTTAATGCTTTGTTCTGGTTCTCTATTAAAATGAGGCCTTAATATCCCTTAGTTTCCTTATGGACCCCGCTGCCACAGGAGGGTAGGACAAAAGATGTCATGCAAGTTCTTTTCCATAAGCACGTATGACTATTTACGGAATACATGCCTACATTACATTTATGAACTGGAGCTAGTTCTGTGTCGCCCAAGGTTATGACTGTTATATGGTGAATATTATCCAACGAGTTCACCGATCCAGTGCCTATGAGTTTTTGACATATTGTTCTTGCTAAGTTACTATTGCTACTGCTACTGTTACACTTGCTACAAAACTATTGCTATCACTTCTACCGTTACTATTACTGTTACTACTGCTATCAAAACTATCATACTAATGTGCTACTGATCACTCTGCTGCAGATATTTAATCTCCATGTGTGGTTGAATTGACAACTCAGCTGCTAATACTCGCAAATATTCTTTGGCTCCCCTTCTGTCGAATCTATAAATTTGGGTTGAATACTCTACCCTCGAAAACGGTTGCGATCCCCTATACTTGTGGGTTATCAGGCATCTTCGCGCTTGTGGCCGTCTGGACCGAAGAGGCCCCAACGCCCTCTGCCTGCGGTGCAGGGAGCTCCGGGTCCTCGCTCGCTCTCGACCCCCGTAGCACGTTTGGTAGGACTGCCGCGCTCGCCTCTTGAGCCACCGAAGGTGGCACGGCTTGAAGTTGCCCCGTTACGGGGGTAAGGACAGCCGGCGGAGGCTGCGGCGCCTGCTCCTTCTCTGTAGGCTGGGCTGTCGCAGCCTTGGCGGACGATGCTGGGAGCTGGGTCGTCACGTCGTCGGCAATCAGACCCCCTCGTCGTACAGGAAAGGCGCTGGGGTTGCCGTGGCGCCTGCACGCACGGACGCAGCGACGCTCGCACGCCCAGGCGTAGAATCGGGCCGACGCGAGGCACCCCCACGCCTGCCGAGGCTGCGGTCGAGTGTGGATGCAGCCCTCTGGACGTGGGTCACCTTCGCCCTGGCAATCACCTTCTTCTTCTTCTCCTCACCGCCGCTCCGGCGCCTGCACAGGCGAGGAGCTAGTATCAATGGATGGATCATAGGTGTGCAGCGTAAGAATGGACTGGAACACTTACTCATCCCCGGCGGCCCACTTCCTCTTCTTCTCAGTGGCGGGTAGCATGCCCGTGCCGCCGACGAGTGCCGCCCCGGTGTTGCTCGAGGGGCACTCGGCACAGTCCCCGGCGAGCCCAGCTGGGTCTCCCTCCTTCCCGAGGGCACGGGAGCCTCCTGAGGAGATGCGGCCGCCGCGGGTGTGACTGCCACCTCGCCGACAAGGGCCTCTGCTGCAGGTGCCTGGGTAGCCGCGGTGTTGGGCCCTGCCCCCCCCACCGTATCGGAAGGCCGAGGAGGCATTGCCCAGGGTCGCTCACCCACACCGTCGTCGTCATCCTTGAAACCGCGCAGGGATTGGCGGTGGTCGGATGGCAGCGCCCGACCCTCGTCTTCATCCCCCTCCGTCGCCTCCGAGTCCACACTATCGTCACCTCCTCTAGAGGACGACACCACAACGGAGGAGCTCCTCTACGACCCAGCACAACCGCTTGGTACGAGCCCCCATTCATTGAAGGCAGACATGGCTGCAATCAGCTCTGCTTTGTCATCATAGCTGTACAGCAGGGACGCGACCTCAGGAGGATCCTCTGGATAAAGCCGAGCAGGGCTCACGGGGCCCCGTCCAGCTCTTCTGTCGTCAAGTCAGCAACGTGCAGCCTCATCACATCCCTTGTGCCTTGGTACTCCCACACAGGTCGCGAGCGTGCCTGAAGCGGCGTGATGCGCTGACCCAGGAATTCTTTGATGATCATCGCCCCTATCAGCTGGGCCTTCCCGTGCGCGGCGATTCACTCCACGACGGGCTCCACCCTCGGGTCGGTAAGCTTCACGTGGGCCCACCCGGGGTTCTGCTCAGTATGGGTCATGTGGATCCTCAAGAGTGGACTGACCTAGCGCGTGTCCATGAAGACCCATCACTGCCGATAGCCCTCCACCTTCTTCCCGGCCTTCAAGCGGATGTTCTCGCCCTTGACGTCGACGAAGGAGACGCACGCGGAGTGCTGGTTCTGGGCGGTGAACCGCAAGCTAAAGAAGTGGCGAAAGAGCGCCACCGAGGGCTTAACGCCCACGAAGGCCTCGCAGTAGAAGGTGAAGATGGCCAGGAGGAGGATGGAGTTGGGCTGAAGATGCATGGCATGGATCCGGTAATGGGTGAGGATGGCGTAGAAGAACTCTGAGAACGGCGGGATTAACCCGCCGTAGATGCTATGGATGAAGGAGTAAATAGACTCCCCCAGGCCGCTCCGCGCCTCCGAGCCCGACCATATCTTGGTTGCCTGCCCCTCGTTCCCGTCACCGGCTATTAGCGGGAGCACCAGGCCCAGGTCCTCCTCCGAGGCAATGGAGGAGGGTAGGAGAGCTAGCCCGAGAGTCGGAGGGCTTGCGGAGGGAGCCGCATCCTTCGCCTTCTTACCGGCCGGCGCCATCTGCGTATTAGGGCCGCGAATGAGGCAGGAAGAGGGCCTCGCTTGAGATTGGATCGGGAGGAATCTCGCACAGGAAAGGGAAGCGTAGCGAGAGGGATGCCAGGCGAGGAGGAGCAATGATGGCACCACACCGTGTGCAGGCTTTATGTCAGCCTAGGCCGTGGTCGGGGCATCGTGGGAAGTGGGGGTGCCCCGTGCCCCGTTACGCACCATGCGTCGTGCGTGACCCGCAGGCGGTTGGAGCCCACACCGTTTCGACCCCTCCAGCTGGCGGAATCGTGCACGCCGCTGAAAGCATAACTTCTCCGTAGGTGGTTTTGGTAATTAATAAGAACATATATTTCATTTGACTAATGTTTCCACCAAGTATATTTCAGGAAAGTTCAATGAATGGATTGGTAAAAGGATTGTGAGGAGATTCCCTAGATGCAAGGAACATCCATTGGCAACAAGCTTAAAGACTCTACATTTTACATTTTGTGAGAAATCACACCTTGAGTCCATAGGAAAGCCAATACTATTAAAAGGGGATGAGGTGTCTATGATGATCTGGTTGCTCAAGTGCTTAGAGATTAGCCACCAAATATACACATTAAATTCTCCCACAAATATTCTGTCCAAAACCAAATATCCAAAATTGGTGCCACCAAGGTTTTCCATTCGGCCCTACCGAGTTTCACTTAGACAGATCCTATGCCAAACCCTAGCTTCTCGGTGACACCAACTTTCACTTTTGATGCAACCGAAAAACAGTGACCAACTTTCTGGTATCTCCTTTTCAAGAATCGGAATTTCCGAGATCTAGAAATCGGTACCACCAAGTTGTGTAACTGCCTAGGTCACCCATATCGGTACCACCGAGAATTATATATCGGTCTCACCAAAACACGAAAAGTTGCCACATTTTGGACTAGTCGGTATAGCCGAGTTTTTACTCCGGTTTCATTGAGTTGGGCAATAATGTTGTAATGGTTGGATTTTTGGAGATGCCTATATATACCCCTCCACCTACTCTCACTCGTAAGAGAAGCACTCATAACACACTTACACTTGTCCTATCCATTTTTCTGAGAGAGAACCACCTGCTCATGTGTTGAGATCAAGACCTTCCACTCCAACCATATGAATATTGATTTCTAGCCTCCCCAAGTTGCTTTCCACCCAATCAACCTCTTCTACCAAGCCAAATATGTGTGAGAGTGATTGTGTGTTGAGGAGACTATCTTTTGAAGCACAAGAGCAAGGAGTTCATCATTGTTACCACATCTATTACCTTTTTAGGGTGATGCCTCCTAGATTGGTTAGGTGTCGCTTGGGAGCCTCCTTCTTCGTCTTGTGGAGTTGAACCAAGAAGTCTGTACGGGAAAGGAGATCGCCTACTTCATGAAGACCTACCCATAGTGAGGCTAGTCCTTCGTGGACGGAAGTCGTGATGGAATAGACGAGGTTGCTACTTTGTGGACCCTAACGGGTGGAGCCCTCCATAGACTCTCGCGACCGCTACCCTTCGTGGGTTGAAGTCTCCATCAGTGTGGACGTACGATAGCACCACCTATCAGAACCATGGGAAAAATCTTCGTGACCAATTGCGTTTGATTCTCCTCTCCCTACCTTTACTTTCATGTGCATGTCTTTACTTTCCGCTGCTATACTCTTAGACTTGCAAGTGTAGGGTGTACTTGACTTGCTACAATTGCTAAAACTTGCCAAGACTTAAAATTGGTAAAAGGCTAGATTTTTAATTGGTCAAGTAGTCTAATCACCCCCCCCCCCTCTAGACATACTTCAGATTCTATAAGTGGTATGAGAGAGTTGGTCTCCATTGCGTTGGCTTCACAACCTAGGAAAGTATGGCGTCTAGTGAGGGAAGTTATCATAGTAGAGTTCCATATTTTGATGGTACAAACTTTGCTAGTTAGAAGCACAAAATGAAAATGCAAATTCTTGGCCATAACCCCGCCGTATGGGTTGTTGTTCGTATTGGCTTGCAAGGTGAATTATTTGAAGATGGAAAGGAACCAGATCGTGAAGCGACTGCGGAAGAATTGAAGATGTTGCAATACAACGCTCAAGCATGCGACATTCTATTCAACTACTTATGGCCCGAAGAGTTCAACAAGGTAAGCCGTTTCGAGAATGCAAAAGAGATTTGGGATACTTTGGTTGATAAGCATGAAGGTACCGAATCCGTCAGGGAATCTAAGTTGAATGTGCTACGAAGTCAACTTGACAAGTTCAATATGAAGGATGGTGAAGGAGTCGCGGAAATGTACTCTAGGCTTGCTCTCATCACCAATGAGATTGCCGGCTTAGGAAGTGAAGAGATGACCAACAAATTCATCATCAAGAAGATCCTTAGAGTCTTGGATGGAAAGTACGACACTGTGTGCACATTTATTCAAATGATGCCAAACTACAAAGATCTCAAGCCTACGGAAGTCATTGGAAGGATTGTTGCTCATGAGATGTCACTCAAGGACAAAGAAGAACTTCACACCAAGTCAAGCGGTGCATACAAAGCTACACGTGACACTCCCGCTACTTCATGTGACAACCTTATTACCAATGAGAGATAAGCCTCATGGTCAAGAAATTCAACAAGTTCTACAAGAGTAGAGGCAAAGAGAGAAGATCCAATTCCAGATATGAAGAGAAGCGTTCCTCTAGTCGTGATCGAAATTGTTACAATTGTGGAAGGCCCGGACACTATTCCAATGAGTGCACGGCCCCCCACAAATGGAGAGAAGGGTCACCTAGAAGACGAAGCTCAAGAGATGAATCACCTCGTAGAGGGAGAAGGAGTAGAGAAGATAGTTATGAACGAAGACCCTCCCGGAGAAGCAAGGACTCGGAGAAGAAGGGCAGGTACACCAAGAGATTGAAAGGGATTATAGAGAAAGGTGTGTACCAAAGTCTTGCCGGACGTAAGCAATTTGAGGAGATTGTACGCAAGCATGGAGGATACCGGAAGAACCATGGCATTGGCTACTTCAACACCAATGGAGTTGAATGGAAAGAAGGTCAATACCACAAGCCGAAGTTTGTTTCTCATAGGGAGAGGTATCAACCTACCCTCCCCAAGGGAACAAAAGATCAACATGACCTTCCACCATAAGACCACAAGCTCAAGGGCAAGGACAAGCTTCAAGAAGAGATTGACATATTTGAAGATGAATCCCGAGCCATGGTCAAGTAGGTTCCCAAGGCTACTACAAGCTCTACTTCATCAAGTGCTACTTCAACTCCAAGGATCCCCATCAAATTGATGTGGGTCCCAAGGAACAAGAACTAGAGAAGTTCTTGACGGGTGACTCAGCCAATGAAATTCACTCACATTCATTTTTGGCAAGGACTATTTGCAATCAACTCCAACCTTATGCAATAGTTCAAGGATATACACATTCCCTCAAAGGTAAGCAAGGAGCAAGGTAATAAAAGAATCAATGGACATCATCTAAATATGCTTCACTCCATGTCCATAGATATCATTGTATTTGCTCCTTGTGTGGAACTAACCCGTGTAGGTGAGAAGAGTACGAAACAACAAGGATTGCTCCCAACTCAAGATGATCTTCATCAACAATGAGCATCCACCGGTACATCACCTACATGAAGTCTTCATCGACAAAACCCAAGGTTAGTTTATCCCTCTTAGGGGGGATGTCACATCAAGGGGGAGCTTGTAACAGACCGGAACCGACGCTCCAGAAGATTCCCGTTTTATTTCCATTCTCGTCATGTGATTCGTTTTATTGTCGCATTCATCATCGCATCATTCGCATCATCTGCATAGCATCGTCACTCATTTTCGAAAACTTGCATTCGTTAGTAGTTGCTCGTTCTCGTCGACGTTCGTTTCGAGACCACCCACACACGCACGCGCCCGCGGCATCGTTTAAAAAAACGTTTTTAAAAGCGCGCAGAAAATATTCTCGGATTGGGTCGAAAGTTGGCATGCGGTCTTGTTATATTGTAGGTAGACCGCCTGCCAAATTTCGCCGCAATCGGAGGTCATTTGATACCCGAACGGTCGACCGTAGCGGCACCGTCGTCGGTATATTCGTCGGACGTTTTTGGTTTATAAAACTCTGTCACGTGCTCCTCATTCCCCTCTCTTCTCTCAGCCCAACCACTTCACACAGCCATTAGACCCACCTAGCCAATGTTAACTCCAACCATGTTTGTGTCCGTTCGATCGTCGTCGGACGAACAAGATCCATCCCACCTAGTCTCATTTCTATATAAATATAGACCCCTTGCCCAATCTCAGACCAAAACCCTAAAATTTATGGACAAACTCCCCTGTCCCATCCACCCGCCCCACTCTCCACCTCTGGTCTCCCACCTCGGGATCCCACCGGATCCACCCCACCTGCTCTCCTCCTCAATTTCCCCTCCTGGTCAATCCCCGTGCAGCCTCCTCGTCCGCTGGTGCCCGAGGCCACCTCCTCTGCTCGATCCCGAGGGAATCACGAGCAGCTCGTCCCCGGCAACCAGATCGCTGGACGTGTTCAGCTCCCCGCAGATGCAAGCGCTCGCCCGAGCTCCTAGATTCCTCGAGCACGAGTGCCACCTCGTGTCCGCCCGCAGGCCGAGTGCGCCAGCCACCAGGAGCTCCCGAGCCCCCTGCCTTCGTTCCCCTCCGCGCTAGCCAGCATCAACCTCGCAGGAGCAGCACCGGACCAGCAGGGCCGTGCCCTTCCTCTCCATCCTCCCCTCTGTTTTCATTCCCTTCCTTCTCCTAGGCGTTGCCTTCTCCTCCCCTGACCTCTCTGTTGTTTTGCTCTTTCTCAGGAGCTTGCAAACGCCATGGCGTCGCCCATGTGCAGCCGTCGCTCCCGCAAGCTGCAGCCGTCGCCCCCTCGTCCATCTAGGTCGCTGCGACCCACTGATCTCCTCCCTCCGTTTCTCATGCTCGCTTTCTTCCTTCTCTGCCTCTCACATCTCTCTCTCTCTCTGCAACATGGACAGGACCCATGGAGGTGCCCCGTGCCCGAGCTCCTCAAGCCAGGGCGCCGCCGGGAATGGATTCCCCGTGCCCGGATCTGCCGTCTCCACCCGTACCCCTGCTGCGAAGAGCCGCGCCGGAGCAAGCCCCCTCCGCGCCATGGCTGCCTCCTCTGTTCGCCGGCCTCTTGTTTTCCCCCGCTGTGAGAACCTTCTGCCTCAAATGAAACTCTGTTCTTTTCTCTGATCCGCTCTGCTGTATATGTCATTTAGTATTGCCTCTGTTATCCTGCACGAGCACATTACTTAACGTAGTGGTTAACGCCAAACGTATCCATCAGGAGATCGTGGGATCAAATCCCAGTGCCTGCATTTTTTTCAGTTTTGTTTTATGAATCTCTGTTTTGAACATCTTTTGTGCACGCCTTCATGTTGTCCCCGCGCCTAAATATAGCACCAACAAGTAGCCAGCCGAGTTGGTTAGCAACGCTGCCCACATTCATGGGGTCTGGGGTTCAAATCCCAGTCAGCCCCAATTTTTCTTTTGCCTTTTGGTTATGTAGTTGGTTCAGGTTTGCTCGAATCCTTTGTTCAGGTATAGCTAGTCTGCATTTTGTACACAAATTCATGTCAGGTCCTGGTGGTTAGCACATGTTGTGGTTGCCTAGTAGACCAAGGATCAAATCCCCATGGCCACATTTTTACCAATGTTTTGCATCACCGGTTTCAGCTCCAGAAATTCTTCTTGTGTTCTGCCCAGTCTTTTATAGTTTAGCCATTTTCAAAGACCCATAACTTTTAAACTGTGCATCCTACCAAGTTGTGCTACATAGGATTTTGATCCGCTTCCTATGTACTATCTATAGGTGCCCTTTGCATCCTTGTTAAAATTTGCTAGCATGTTGCAATCTCCGATTGAAAAGAGCATCATGATATGAATGGCAGCATATGTTAAAATGTTGCAACTTTGTACATGCATAACTTTTGATCCATGACTCCTTTGTAAATGATCTAAATATGTAATTGGGTCTATGTGATGCCCATTTTCATAATATCCAATTTTTTATCCATGATAAAAGGTTTAACCTGCTGTTGGTAATAATTTGCATATATGCCTTGTTAAAACGGTTTGTCTCATAACTAAATAACCGTAGCTCCGATTGAAATGTTCCACACTTGAAGCTTGACTAGAATTTCATGTAGTTTCATAATATCTTGCTGCATTCATGATTTGGTATGTTTGTGGTTATCATTTTCATGCATTTTGCATTCATGGCTTATAATCTTGTGATTGTCATATCTTTTAGACCGTAGCTCTGTTTCAAACGTTCTATATATGTAAATCGATTAGAATGACGAGTAGAATCGCATTGTGCACTTTATTTCCCTATTTAATAAATATAAAACCTGATTAGTTCAGATCTGGACCAATTTCGAAATTAACATATGGGGTCATTTCGGAAATGCTATATGTTGTTTCCGGCCTCATTTAAACTTGCCTAGATGTGTAGTTTACTTATGCTTCCCCTCTTGCCATGTTTAACAACATTTAATATTGTCGTGTACCTAACGAGAGTGAACTAAATAATTCGAATGTGGAGTTTCGTCAATATGCAATTCACTTAATGTGTAGTATTGATTGTTGTGATTGCCATGCCTTGCATAATCAAACCGGACATGCATCATATTTGATGTGCATCATGTCATGCATATGTGTGCTGTTTTTCATGTGTTGATTGTTGTTTCCGGATCGCTTCTTCTCGATAGAGTTCCGAAAGCGTTCGGAGTGTGAGGATTCGTTCGACTACGTTGGCTTGTCTTCTTCATGAACTCGATCTTCTTCCAAGCGGGATCTCAGGCAAGATGATCATTTCCCTGGATACCATTACTATCATTGCCATGCTAGATGTCTCGTTTCTATCGTTGTCTCGCTACCTACCACTTGTATGTCAAGCCTCCCAAATGCCATGATAAGCCTCTAACCCCTTCACATCCCAGCAAAACATTGTTTGGCTATGTTACCGCTTGCTCAGCCCTTCTTATAGCATTGCTAGTTGCAGGTGCAAGTTGATCCATGTGAAACATGGATATTTTTGCTATATCACAATATTATTGCTATTTAATTTAATGCACTTATATACTTGGTAAAGGGTGGAAGGCTTGGCCTTTTGCTCGGTGTTTTGTTCCGCTCTTGCCGCCCTAGTTACTTGTGTACCGGTGTTATGTTCCATAATTGAGCGCTCCTAACATGCTCGGGGTTGTTATGGGGACCTCGGACCCCCTTGATTTTCATTTTAGGATAAAACTTGTCTGGCAAGGCCCAACATTGGTACTACATTTGCCTAATAACAACTAAAATTGCATAAGGACCCGCCGGCACCCGCGGATCTTTAATTAACAACCCGGGCCAGTGCTCCTCATGAGTGTTGGTCCAAAACAGAGCCACTTGCGGGGCCACCTCGGAGCAACTCGAGGGATTTCTATTAGGCCACCGTACGTACTGCTCATCTGGTAGTGCCCTGAGAACGAGATACGCGCGGCTCCTATCGGGATCTGGCCTGCCTTGCTGGATTTGTGTACCGGTGTTATGATCCATAATTGAGCGCTCCTAACATGCTCGGGGTTGTTATGGGGGACCCCTTGATTTTCGTTTTAGGATAAAACTTGTCTGGCAAGGCTCAACATTGGTACTATATTTGCCCAACATAATAATACTGATCACCGTTACTAAAGCATAGGGCGGCATGAACCCGAGGAGTTAATTTAACATAATACAGGGGGTCCAGTGCTGATGGTGTTGGTCCCAAACGGGCAGACTGCGGGGCCACCGAGGGAAAACTCGGGGTTTGGTTTGACTCGTAGTGTGACCCATCCGGTTGTGCCCTGAGAACGAGATACGCGGCTCCTATCGGGATTGTCGGCATGTCGGGCGGCCTTGCTGGACTTGTTTTACCTTTCTCGAACGTCTTGTGCGAGGAATTCCGAGAATACTTCGGGCTATCTCCAGGTTGCGGTTTTCCAGTGGAATTGCCTAGGAAGATCACGAGATTCGTAATCGAGGTTATTCCCGCTGCGTGTGGTTAGTTTGTGATGGATGAGTTGGAGCACCCCTGCAGGGTTAAATCTTTCGGAAAGCCGTGCCCGCGGTTACGTGGCAACTTGGAAACTTTGTTTAACACCCGGTCATAGCAAACTTGAAGTAAACTCAAATAAAATACACCAACCGTGTGCGTAACCGTGACTGTCTCTTCTCGTGAGTCCTTATCCGAGAGAGAACACGGTGGGGTTATGTTTGACGTATGTAGGTGTTCAGGATCTCTTAGAGATCATTACTAGTTCACGTCCGTTATGCGACAATCATCCCCCTTTATTCTTGTACTCGTAAGTTAGCCACTCAAATAAATGCTTAGTTCTTGCTGCAGCCTCATCACTTAACCATACATCACCCATTAAGATTTAATAGTCTTGATACCCTTGGAAATGAGATTGCTGAGTCCCCGTGGCTCACAGATTACTACAACAGCAGTTGCAGGTACAGGTAATGCGATGACATGACGTGAGCGCGATGCTTTGTTTGATTTGGAGTTCTTCTTCTTCATCATCGATCTAGGATGGGTTCCAGGCGGCAGCCTGGGATAGGAAGGATGGATGTCATTTTATCGTTTGTTTTCGTCCGTAGTCGGACCCTGCTCTTTTGTATGATGTTTGGATATGTTGTTGTATTGATGTGATATTGATGTAGCTTGTGGCGAGTGTAAGCTAATTCCATATACTCATCTCTTCTTTACATGTACTTGTAATGATATCCATTCTTGCAAAACGACGAGATGCGCTTCTATCCCTGTCGAGGCCCTCGTGCCAAAAATAAGGATAGGATCGCATCTTGGGCGTAACAGAGCTTTACTCTAAGACTTGAGTTAAAGCATCTCATAAGATATGACGACATTAAATGCTTTATGTAAAAGTGGTAACCCCACTTGTGCTTCTAAGACTTGAGTTAAAGCATCTCATAAGATATGACGACATTAAATGCTTTATGTAAAAGTGGTAACCCCACTTGTGCTTGATGAGTATGACCTATGATCAAGTATTCTTACTTGGCTCCTAAGTCAATATACTCATATATAGACGACTCCGTCATCGCCAAAGTGCTTGGTAGATACTAGAGTTGTTGTGCATGTTTGCCATGATTTCTTTTGGCATCTTTATGTGTGAGCATGTTGGTATGCATACCTTTTCTCATTCGAGGATATCCAATTGTTGTTATTTGGCTTTTATTTTCAAATTGGATATACAAGAATGCCTAAGTACCCTCCTCTAGCTATATATGCTTTCTCATCTCAAATTATATTCATGCTTCATCACAAAATTTGAGCAAGCACTTTTCGGACCCTTTGTGTGAGGAGCACTCGGAGTTCTGTTTCGACAAGAGCTGACTTCCAAAACCTCCCATGCACAACTCGGTGTAACCAACTTCACAAACTCGGTTCCACGGAAGCACTAGGGTTGATTAGTTGTTTTGTCGTCCGTACCACCGATTTCTCCATCTCGGTTTCATCGAGTTTCACTGTCTCCTCGCAGTTAATAAACTTGATGGCACCGAAATGTTTCAATCGGTGTCACCGACAGTAAGGGGATATATACATCCGCGGACCCGATTTCTGAAATTACTTCTTCAAATGTCGTCCTCCGCAAACCCTTGCTGTCGTGCTCAAGCCTTCGGACGTCGCCCTCCCCTCCCGTGTGCTCGCCGCAGGAGTCCTTCATCGCCAACGGGAATGAACCCCATCGTCGCCGCTGTAGCGGAACCTTCACCAAATTAAGGTAAGGTTTCAGCCCCTTTTGCGCTCCCCAATCTAATTCTGGCGCATTAGGTTATGTCCATCGATAAGCCACGATTTGCAATGCTCTTATCTAGAAGAAATCTTCATTAAATTAGGTGAAGAGAAAATCTAGGTTTAGGGTTCCGCAACCTGCATTTCAGTATCACCGAGTGGAAAGCACCCGTGTGACCAATTTGGTTTTTAGGGCTCTGAGAACTGTCTCGGTGTGACCGAGTCACTCTTTTTGGTGAAACCGAAAAAGTGACCAAGTCACTGTGTAAGAGGGAGTCTGTCTCGGTAGCTCCAAAAAATGAAACTCAGTGGAACCGAATTACATGTTGCAGAATTCTGAAACTACATTTTTTAGTTCAAAACTTTCAAAACCTTCTGAATTTTTGTGATGCTTATCCCTTCAGCTCATCTATATCTATTCACAAGGTCAGTATGTCAGGCTCAAAGGACAGTGACAACAACTTCAGAGAGAAGAGTGTTGACTTGGATGCTGGCACTAGCCCTGAAGCTAGTTCTTCATCTTTAGAGGATCCAGGCACCCCCAGTTCTCATGGGTTGTCCAAGGCTGCCATAAGGGCCAAGAAGAAGCTCAACTCAGATGAAGAGGACTCAGATTTTGTGCCAGAAGAGGTTCTAGCCAAGAAGCAGCAAGAGAAGAAAGAAAAAGCTGCTAGGAAATCTGCAAATGAGGCCACTTCTGCTAAGAGGCCGGTCAGGAAGGAATATGTCAGTTCTGAAGCTATGAGAGCACCAGAGAATGCCAGGGCAGGTATGACTGTCACTCTGTAGTCACCTAGGACTTTGTAACAGCCCGAGACTGACGCTCTAGAAGATTCCCGTTTTATTCCGTTGTTGTCGTGTGATTCGTTTGGTTGTCGCATTCATCATCGCATCATTCGCATCATCTACATAGCATCGTCACTCGTTTTTGAAAAACTTGCATCCGATCGTAGTTGCCGGTTCTCTCGGTTCGTGTCATCGACCGTTTCGAGTCCAACCACACATGCACGCGCCCGCGGCATCAAAAAATATCATTTTTAAAGTGCGCGAAAAATATTCTCGGATTGGGTCGAAAGTTGGCATGCGGTCTTGTTTTATTGTAGGTAGACCGCCTGCCAAATTTCGTCGCAATCAGAGGTCGTTTGATACCCCAACGGTCGACCGTAGCGACTATCATCAGTTTATTATCGGACGTTTTCGGCGTTTCTAAAAAAACCCTGTCACGGGCCTGACATTTCCCTCTCTTCTATGCCTAGCCCCTCTGCACAGTGCATGAATCCCTGGTGTGTGTATGATAGCTTCCCCGAACCCGAATCACCGAGTCGTAACCGTTGGATCCGGATCAACCCCGTAATACCCCAAACCCTCATCGGTTTTTCAATTGGACTCCCTAACCTGATTTATCTCGGTCGTCTGATTACGATCGAAGGGATCAGATAGCCTCTAACCTAACCTACCTGCTATATATAGCGGATGAAACCCTAGCCCTTGCCCCTAGCCCTCCTCTCATTCCGTGCGCGCCGCCGCCACTTCCACTCTCCTCCCACCTCGGGATCCTCCCAGATCCCTCTTTGCCCGAACCCCGCAACCGATGGCCACTAAGTCCCTTGTCCCATGGACATGTTCGGTGCACATAGGAGGCTTCGTCCGCGTGACCACAGGAGCGAGACCTCCCGGCGGCGCGCAAGCGTCCATGGAGGCGCGTGTCCCCGCCGTTCGCTACCTCTCCGGCCAGCCGGGCCACCGGAGCTCCATCCCGCCGTCCGGCCACGTCCGCGCCACCAGGTCACGGCGTTGACCTCCTGTCTTCCCTTCCTTTTCTTTTCTCTCCTCCTGACCTCTCACTCTCTGTCCAGGAGTTCCCGAGGACGCCATGGATGTGCTGCTACAACGAGCTCCGGATCGAGCTATGCCGCTCTTGCTACAAGCCGCCGGCCGCCCTACCAACGACCACCAGCAGCTCATCGCCGGAGAGCCTATCAGGTCGCCGTTGCCAAGCCCCGCTCTTCCCTCCTTCTCCATTTTTCCCCCTCTCTGAACTTTTCCCTCCATGTTCGTTTTGCTTCTCTGACTAGAAGATGCATGGAGGTCCAAGTCCATCAATCGCTCCGGTTCCGGCCAGAGATCGCAAGAGGCCGAACCCCCACGCCCTGATCTGTGCCTCCTCGAGCTCACCACGGCCCTCCTTTGGGTCTTCTCGCCATGGCCGCTGGTCTCAGTATCCCCCGATGTGAGCACCTTCCTCCCGATCTGAAACTCTGTTCTTTCTTAGATCCGTCCAACATGCGAGGTTATTTAGAACTTTCTTTATGTTTCTGGTACGAACATATGCAGTAGCCCGAGTGGCTAGTGCCACCTCGTTTTACCCAGGAGATCCTGTGTTCGAGTCCCCACGAATGCATTTTCGCATTTACAGCGGATCAGCTGTCGTTTCTGTTTAATTAGCCATCGAGTCTCAATTTTGACACAAGTGCATCATCAACTTGCCGGCTAGCGTATCTGGTATCCATACAAGGGATCTAGTGTTCAAATCCCAGCACTCTTTATATCTTTTTGTTTTGTTTTCCTGTTCTTTTTCCTCATGCATACACACAACCACTAGGACCAAACACTGCTTCGCTGCTACTGAGCTCAGTAGGTTCGGTATGAGCCATCCCCCTGGAGTGTTGTTTTAAAATGGTTTTCCTGTTTGGACAGATTTGCATGCAAATTGAGATGTTCATAGCTCTTAATTGGTAACTCCATTTGCTACATGTCCTATATGAAAAATGTGTAGGATCTCATGTAGTTTAATAATATGCCATTTTCAACCATGTTTAACTTGTTGTTTTCGTTTAATTTGCACAAATGCCATGCTAAAACGGTTATTGTCATAACTAAATAACCGTAGCTCCGATTTGAATGATCCACACATGTATCTTGACTAGAAAAATGAGTAGAATCACATGGTGACATCTATTTTGCTGTTTAATACCTCTAAAATTGTGTTCCAGACAGAACAGTAGAAAATTAGAAAATCACATGTGGGGTCATTTTGGAAATACTATAAGTCGTTTCCGACCTCACTTAAAATGCTTAGATAATGTAGTTGTCCATGCTTCACCTCTTGCCATGATAAAAAATATTTAAAATGATTGTTTGGTTAAACAACTTTAACAGCATTTCTCTTAACATGGAGAGTTATTATTTTGTTACAGGTTTGTTCTCCCTCTCCATTTAAAATTGTGTAATTCCTTCTTCAACCTATACCATGACCACCCATGTTAAACAACATTTAATATTGATGAATACCTAAACGAGAGTGAACTAAATAATTCGAATGTGGAGTTTCGTCAATATGCAACTCGTTGCATATTGAGCTTCACTTAATGTGTAGTATTTGATTGTTGTGATTGCCATGCCTTGCATATTTAAACCGGACATGCATCATATTTGTTTGCGCATCATATCATGGATATGTTGTGGTGTTTATCATGTGTTGATTGTTGTTTCCGGATTGCTACTTCTCGATAGAGTTCCGAAACCATTCGGAGTGTGAGAATTCGTTCGACTACGTTGGCTCGTCTTCTTCATAGACTCAATCTACTTCCAAGCAGGATCTCAGGCAAGATGATCATTTCCCTGGATACCATTACTATCATTACCATGCTAGTTGTCTCGTTTATATCGCTGTCTCGCTACCTACCACTTGTTGTCTAGCCTCCCAAATTGCCATGAAAAGCCTCTAACTCCTCCACATCCCAGCAAACATTGTTTGGCTATGTTAAAGCTTGCTCAACCCTTCTTATAGCGTTGCTAGTAGCAGGTGCAAATCGTTTCCATGTGCCAAGATGGATATTTTTTTTGATATATCACAATATTATTGCTATTTAATTTAATGCACATATATACTTGGTAAAGGGTGGAAGGCTTGGCCTTTTGCTCGGTGTTTTGTTCCACTCTTGCCGCCCTAGTTACTTGTGAACCGGTGTTATGTTCCATATTGAGCGTTCCTAACATGCTCGGGGTTGTTATGGGGACCCCCTTGATTTTCGTTTTAGGATAAAACTTTTCTGACAAGGCCCAACTTTGGTACTACATTTGCCCAACATAATAATTCTGATAATTAATTTGACGCATAGGGAGTTAGCGCTACCCGAGGCAAGTGCTGCTGGTGCTGGTCCAAACTAGAGCACCGTGCGGGGCCAACCCGGGGCAACTCGGGAGATGTCTATCAGGCCACCGTACGCTTCGCTTATCCGTCGTGTCCTGAGAACGAGATACGCGGCTCCTATCGGATTCGTCGACACGTCGGGCGGCCTTGCTGGATTTGTTTTACCTTTCTCGAACGTCTTGTTCGTGGGATTTCGACGACACTTCGGGCTATCTCGAAGTTGAGATTTTCCATCCGGATTCTGCAAATACTACGGGTGATTCCGCGGTTGAGGAATTCCAACGCGGCGTGTGGTTAGTTTGTGATGGATGAGTTGGAGCACCCCTGCAGGGTTAAATCTTTCGGGAAGCCGTGCCCGCGGTTACGTGGCAACTTAGAAACTTTGTTTAACACCCGGTCATAGCAAACTTGAAGTAAACTCAAATAAAATACACCAACCGTGTGCATAACCGTGACTGTATCTTCTCGTGATTTCTGAACCGACAGAGAACACGGTTGGGTTATGTTTGTTCGTAAGTAGGTGTTCAGCATCTCTTAGAGATCATTACAAGTTCACGTCAATTTATGCGACGATCATCCCCCTTTATTCTTGTACTCGTAAGTTAGCCACTCAAATAAATGCTTAGTGCTTGCTGCAGCCTCACCACTTAACCTTACCTCACCCATTAAGCTTTAATAGTCTTGATACCCTTGGAAATGAGATTGATGAGTCCCCATGGCTCACAGATTCTACAACAACAGTTGCAGGTATAGGTAATGTGATGCTTTGACGTGAGAGCGATGCTTGTTTGATTTGGAGTTCTTCTTCTTCTTCTTCATCGATCTAGGATGGGTTCCAGGTGGCAGCCTGGGATAGCAAGGATGGATGTCATTTTATCGTTTGATTTCGTCCGTAGTCAGACCCTGCTCTTCTGTATGATGATTGTATATGTTGTTGTATTGATGTGATCTTGATTTAGCTTGTCGCGAGTGTAAGCCAATTCCATATACTCATCTCTTCTTTACATGTACTTGTAATGATATCCATTCTTGCGAAACGACGAGATGCGCTTCTATCCCTGTCGAGGCCCTCGAGCAAAAATAAGGATAGGATCGCATCTTGGGCGTGACAGACTTATAAGTCCATTCCCAAGAATGCAGGCCAAAAGAGAGTGAGGAAGAAGACTGTTCGTGCTATTGTTCACCCCACCACTCCAGAATAACTTGATGAGGAAGAGGATGAGGAAGAACCAGTTGCACAACCTCCTCCCTCCAAGAAGAAGAAGTTGATGGCTGATGCAATGACCAGTCAGGCTGCATCTAAGGCCAAGCCATCAGCTGCCAAGAAGCCTACTGCCCCCAAGTCCAAGAAGACAACCAGAGACATTCCTCTTGCAGAGAAGAACAAGAGATCTTCCACCATGGAAGAAGAGGAAGATGTTTCAGTGCTGAGGAAGCTGAGACCCCATCTGCTTGAATATAATGACAATCACCAAGTTGTTGAAGACATGAAGAAGAGGAAGGACAGTGGATTGAGGAAATGGAGAGCTGATGATCCATATGCCACTAGGAGGAGAACTGATATAGATGTTCGCTTCCACACCAAGGAGCAACAAGATTTTTATGGGACTGTCCTATTGGATGAGAGTCCTGCAGTCAGTGACATGAGATATGTGGACTGGAAGTACATTAAGGAGAATGAAGACTATTTCCTCATGTGCTAGAGAACTTCAAGGCCATTGACATAGATGCATTTCTTGGCAGAGAGTACACTGCTTGGAATGATGAGATGATCATGCAGTTTTACTCTACAGCTCATTTTTATCCAGATGGACGGATAGTTTGGATGACTAAAGGCACCAGGTACCAGTCTACAGGATGAGTGGGCTACCATCTTAGGAGCCTCACAGGTACAAGAGGGAGATCTTCATGTCCATTCTGAGGCCAAGATCAATCACAACACCATGGCCAATATGTACAACCCTATCCCTGCTGCCTATGTGGAAACACACAAGTTTGGCTATATCTACTTCTTGCAAGCTAGATTACCCACTACCAACACAATCATGAGATACACCTTGATGCCCAAGTCTGGAGATGACAAGATGATTAGGGGTTACTCCATCAACATGCTGCATCATGTAGACACCCACACAAGAATCCAAGTGATGGATTTGATTGTAGAGACAATCAAGAGGACGGCTGCTGACCAAAAGAGATCATGTGGATATGCTCCGTACATTCAGATGCTCATCAATTTCAAAGTTGGAAAGAGCTTATATGCACTTGATCATCCACACCTGCCACTAATTCCAGAGTTTGAGGATAACATTGTGGTTATGGATCCTTCACATCCCACTTCAGCTACTGCATAGGCAGAGGCAGCTAGAGCCACTGGTGCTTTGGTTCCAAGGATGAAGAGTGACCAAATGTCCTTTATCATCAACACTCTCCAAGGGATCTAGAAGAATGTGGCTGAGATCCTCAAGAACCAGAAAATGTCGGCGTTCTGGGAACGGGGGTACCCAGACCTGCCTGCCTGCGGCCCAGGGCATGGCCCACCTCACCAGCTAAGCATAGCCAGACGTAGCCCCCCTCAAGACAAGGCCCTCGCGAGGACCTTAGGCTCGCGAGGAGGAGAAGCATCAAGACCGACAAAGGATGGGCCTCCCCAGGTCCCCTCCGGAGCGGCGGAGATCTCTATGCAGGACCTGGCCTCAGGAGTCAAGGGTGACGCAAGGACGGACAGGCGGGCGCCAGCGCGCCAGGCGGTGCAGTTTCCCCTCTGGTGCAAAGGGGGCAAGGACGTACGCGGGTTCCCAAAGTACCCCCCAAAGGTTTCCATTCCGGTGCAACAAGACCATGACCACAAGCCCCGCGGGACGAATGTCATCGCCGAGCCCACCTCTGCATCATCGACAGCTACTTTGCAGGCGAAGACCGCCTTTGGACAGGGCGGGATGTACTCCTGTCCCCCTTCAAATTTGGCCGTTGTGGGATCCCTTCCCGCCATTGCGATAAGGGAAGAGGACCCGTGCCACCGCTATATATAGAGGCTAGGCTACACCGTAGAGACGGACGGAAAACCAGTCGATCCATCCGATCCACCGCAGAGCTAGCAGAGAGCCGAGAACACCTCGGGGACGCCCTCGCGAGGCTCCTCAACCTTGTACTAGTTTATCCACCATACCTCCACGAGAGGCAATCCACCAAAGTAGGAGTAGGGTATTACGCTTCGCAGCGGCCCGAACCTGGGTAAACCACCGTGTTCATCTTCTTCCTCGTCATCGAGCGAGTTCGTCGTCTTAGCCATCGAGTAGTGAGCTAGGTAGGGCGAAGCTGTAGGGGAATCTTCGCACACGCCCGTGTGTTCGAACCTTGAGGGTTTTGCGGAGCCCTAAATCCGACATTTGGCGCACCAGGTAGGGGCGTGTCGGAGTCTTCCCCAAGCCAAGATCTCCTCCCACCTCGCCGTTCCGATGTCTAACGCTCACCGAGCCCACGCCGAGCACCGAGCTACCCGCGTCGCCCAGACGGCACCTGTGGGCCGCGTCGACGCGCGCCGGTCACCCTCGCCTGTGGCCAACGCCGCCACAGGCCCGGACGCCCACGAGCAACCAGACTCCTCCCAGCCGGTCACCGCGCAGCGCGACGGCCACACCGCCACTCCGTCGATCGTTCCAGCTTCCGGGTCGTCCTCCCACGCTCGGCCCGGACCGGTGCACGGTTCGGGTGCACTCGCCATGGCGAACGAGCTGCTCCGCTACCGCCCTGCCCCCGACCGCTACGACGATTGGCTTCGGCGCATCGCGGAGCTCGTCAGTGCTACCGGGGACGCTTCAGCGCTCTCCTACTCGCTTCGACCCTGACCTTCCCTGGCAGACGATGTGGCCCACGATGCGCCGCCGCCCCCTCCGCAACGCGACGTCGACCCCGATCCCAGGCAAGAAGCGCGCCCCCACGACCAGCCCCACGAACCACGAGCAAGGGCAAGAGAGGAAGTAAGCTGCTAGGTGGTTCCCCGGCCGCGCGTCGACGCTCGTGCGATCCCCGCGCTGCCGACCCAACGCCGCGACCGGGCACCACTCGAGGTGGCCCCACAGGAGCGTCAAGACCGGATCCCTCCCGCGCACACATCACCCATCGAGCCGGTGGGGTGCCTCGCCATCGCCCCGGAGCTCCACCCAACCGCGTGGCCCTGCAAGTTCAAGCCTGACCTACCCCCTCGCTACAACGGCACCCCGGATCCCGCTGAGTTCCTATAGCTCTACTCGCTGAGCATCTGGGCGGCCGGAGGAGACGACAGGGTCATGGCGTGCTGGTTCCCTATGGCGCTCAAAGGTGGCGCGCTCTCCTGGCTCCTCAACCTCCCGGAGGGGTCCATCACCTCCTGGGACGACCTGCACAAGCGTTTCGTCGCCAACTTCCAAGGCACCCACGACCGTGCACTCACCGTGAACGACCTACGGCATGTAAAGTAGCAGGACGGGGAGACCCTGCACAAGTTCATACAGCGCTTCACGACTACGCGCCTCAAGATCCCGAAGGCGTTGGACGAGGTGATCATCTCTGCATTCATCGACGGCGTCACGGACCTCAAGATGAAGGAGGAGCTCGCCATGAACGACGAACTGTGCTCGGCTCTGGAGATGTTCAATCTGGCGAACAGGTGCGCCAAGGCTGAAGAGGGCCGCCTGTCACTCCGCGGGCCTCCGGCGGCAGAGCCAGAGGAAAAGAAGACCAAGGCCAAGGAGGCGAAGCGCAAGGCCCCAACGGTACTTGCGGCCGAGCCTGAGGCGAAGCGCAGCCGTGGTGAGGAACACCCCACAGGAGGAAGACCGACCTGGATCTTCCATGGCACCAACAACCATGACACCGTCGACTGCCAGGAGCTCAGGCTGGTCCGCGCCGAACACTTCGGCCGGCGCCTTGGGCGCGCTGACCGCGGCTTCGGACGAGGTGGAGGCCGCGGTGGAGGCCGTTGGGACAACCGGGAACCGCGTCAAGGGTGGCGCGATCAGCCTCAGGAGGACCGCTGACGCGATCAGCCTCGGGAGGACCGCTGGCGCGATGACCCACCGGAGGGGTCACGCCGTGGCCAGCCTCGTGAGGTCCGTCCTCGTGAGGCCGGCCTGCCACCACTACCACCACCACCCAGAAGGAAGGAAGAAGACAGGCAGGATGATGGGGCAGGGGGCTTCCAGGAGGTCAGGGCGGTAGCCTGTATCCTGGGCGGCGCCTAGGCCCCAGCATCAAACCGTGTCTTCAAGCAGTTCGCGCGGGAGGTGAACGCGGCTATCCCAAAGCCCGAGTCCATGCGTACCCTCAAGTGGTCCCAGACTACGATCACCTTCGACTCGAGGGATCAGCTCAGGTGCTTGGCCATGGCCGGCAAACTCCCCATGCTATGCACTCCGACCATCAGCAACGTCCTCGTCACCAAGACCCTCATTGAGAGTGGGGCGGGGCTCAACGTCCTCTCCATTGAGACCTTCGAGACGCTCCAAGTACCGTACGAACAGCTCATGCCGACCAAGCCCTTCTCGGGAGTCACAGACGGGTCCACCGTCCCCATCGGACAAGTGCGCCTGCCCGTCACCTTCGGCGGACGACAGAACTACCACACCGAGGTCATCGTCTTCGACGTCACGCATATCCACCTCCCGTACAACGCCATCCTCGGGTACCCAGCCCTCGCCAAGTTCGTGGCGGCGACTCACCACGGCTACAACGTCCTGAAGATGCCAGGGAGTGGAGGCGTCATCACCGTCGCCTGCGATGAGAAAGATGCCATCTGCTCCCTCGAGCGGGCTTACCGCACTGCAGCGGCCGAGCGCTCGGACGACGAAGAGGAAGCCCCGCCTCGAGAGGTCACACGCAAGAAGAAGAAGCCGCTCACCCCCGCGGAGCGCCAGGGGGCTGGGACCTCCAAGGGCGGAGCCTTGAGCTCTGCACCCAGGGGCGGGGCACCACCCTCCATCGCATAGGAAAGCGCGCTCGGTGCCCCCCTTGGGTCGGGCTCGGGGGCTTCCATCCAGGAGGCCCCCGGCTTGACCGGTGAGACAAGGAAGGCGTTCGGGCACAACCTGAAGGCGTGTCCTGACGCGCGATTGCCCAAGCCAGGAGCACGGTGCATGGCGTCGAGCTCGCAAGAATCCGTCATCAGAGCGATCGAGGAGCTTCAGGAAGCGCAGGCCACGCCAGGCGGAGACTGCCTAGCACCACCAATCGCAGCTGCCATCATCGGCACGATTGACCGGCCGCGCATCTGCGTCAGCATGCTCGCGATCAACAGGGCTGCGTCCCAGGGCCCCTTCTGGCCAACGCGTGCCGATCATGGATGGGTCTACCCGCACAACTACGTACGCATGCCCTTCGGCCTGGCGAACGCAGGCGTCACGTTCCAGCGCCTTGCCCGAGCCATGCTCATACCTTGCCTCGACCAAGCGAAGGTCCCGAGCCCCGAGAGACGACGGGCCCGTGAGGGTCGCGCTCGTGGAGGTGCAAGACCAGGCTATGACGGCAGCTTTGACTCTTCAGCGGCACGGCCGCCAGGTGACTTTTTGTTGGCCGTTGCCAAGTAACTTTTTGTTTTACTCCGTTTGAGGGCGCCCATCGGGTCGCATCATCCTCAGGCGATCAGGGCACACCCCTGCAGACGCCTCATTTACGCATATTTCAATAGTTTCTCATGCTTATGATTTGTCTCCTAACGCTTTACCTTGCCTGCACGGCTCATTGTCGGCGTGGATGTCGCCCCGAGGCACCTCGAAACTGGATGGCAATGCCCTGGAGCCTCAGGGACTTGTATCGTTGGGCAGTCGGCCCCCGCTCGGGGGCTCCGACCGCAGCACGGCATCTCAGCATGGAGTCTCGGGAGGCCCCAGGGCCTCCTGAGGCAGCAGCCGGCAGGACAGAATGGGGGTCGCTCGAGCGTCAAAGGGGGCTCCTGAGCAACGCGCCTCAGGAGCCTTACCGGTCATATAGCCACTCGCCCCTTGGTGTCGTCCTTGGTGATCCGGTCGGCATCAAGGGTGTCGAGGCCTCGCCTCATAGTTGCGTCCTTGGTGATCCGGTCGTACACTGCGGTGGTAGGGAAATGTGCGGGACTGGGACCTGCCGACGTAGAGCCGCTTGAGCGTCAAGGGGGGCTCCTGGGCAACGCGCCTCAGGAGCCTTACCGGTCATATAGCCACTCGCCCCCTTGATGTCGTCCTTGGTGATCCGGTCGGCATCAAGGGTGTCGAGGCCTCGCCTCGTAGTTGCGTCCTTGGTGATCCGGTCGTACACTACGGTGGTAGGGAAATGTGCGGGACTGGGACCTGCAGACACAGAGCACCGGAAAGGGCCCCCAAACCGTCCCACAAACAAGGAGGAAAGGTCTCAGGCGGGATCGTGGGTTATCTGGTCAACCCGGCCACTCCTCGGAGATCTCAAGACATAATCTGCAGGATCTCAAGACAAGAAGACTCAGGCGCAAACCGCGTTAGAGGTAGGGACCTCGCGAGGCCAAAGCGCCCTCGCGAGCTCCCAGATACACCTCCCAGTTCTGTCGTGCAAGCCACGTGCACGAACTCATTGGGCTGTACACGCCCGGAGCCCCCCGAGGACGCGGTGGGGTTCCTTCCCATGCAATGTGGAAGCCACAGCTCCGTGCTGGTGGTCAACACGGCCCTCCAATGGCTATGCCCACGCAAGGTGGAAGCCACAGCTCCGTGCTGGCGGTCAACACGGTCCACCAATGACTCTGCCCACGCAATGTGGAAGCCCTTCGCTCCGTGCTGGGGATAAACAACTGAGGGCGCCCCAGCGGCTGCATCCAACCTCAGGAAGGCCCCTCGCGGCCCCGTCTCGCTGCGTTCCCCTGGGATGTACGTGTGAGGGGGCTGCACGGGGGCTACTACCGGGCCCATCCTGGTACACGCCAACTTCCCAGGTCCGCCAAACCTGGTCTTCACGCGCCCAGCTCAGGAGAAGCCAACGAGGAAAGGTATGGGAGCCGCTCGTACGTCAAGGGGGACTCCTGAGCATCGCGACTCAGGAGCCTAACTGGCCACGTAGCCCCTCACCCCTTGGAACCGTCCTCGGTGATCCGGATGGCCCAACGGCGGCTGAGGTATGCGCGGGGCCGGGCCCTGCCGACGCAGAGCTGAGAAGCGCTCAAACCCCTAAGGAGAACACCGGAGCTCGTACGTCAAGGGGGACTCTTGAGCATCGCGACTCAGGAGCCTCACTGGCCCTGTAGCCCCTCACCCCTTGGAACCGTCCTAGGTGATCTGGTCGGCCCAACGGCGGCTGAGGTATGCGCGGGGCCGGGCCCTGCCGACGCAGGGCGCAAGGTGTTCAAAATTTCCAAGTTAACCTGATCTTCACCATGTTCCCTTCATGAGGGCTGCTCGTACGTCAAGGGGGACTCCTGAGCATCGCGACTCAGGAGCCTCACTGGCCCCGTAGCCCCTCACCCCTTGGAACCGTCCTTGGTGATCCGGTCGACCCAACGGCGGCTGAGGTATGCACAGGGCCGGGCCCTGCCAACGCAGAGCATCACAGCAAGCAAGAAGGAAACAAGGTGAAGAGAGCAATCACATAGTTCAACAGTTATTACAAGCATTAAAAGTTTTCGCGAACACAAACGAGTTTAACGCCTCCACGAGGCACGATGGACATTGCAGGAAAGGAACGAGGGAAATGAATCAGGAGGAGCCGCCGCCACCGCTCGTCCCGTCCCCGGGGAACTCGACGTCGACATCACTGGCGTCGTCTTCTTCGCTGCTAACCCCCGCAGCGTCAGGAGGCGGAGGAACGGTGACGCGAGTGAACCACTTCACCAGCGCCTCCACGGCGCCCTTCACCGCCACCGCAGCACCGGCGCGGTCCTCGGGGGTGACCGGGCGGATCACGGAGTTGAAGTCAAACCCCGGCTCGCGCAGATGAAGATGGCTGAAGACGCGCGTCGCAGCTTCAGAAAAGAGGTCGCGGCACTCGCTCTCCAAGATCCCCTCCACCTTGACAACGGCGCCCTCCAGCGCCTCGACGATCTTCGAAGCGAGCCCCGCGAAGGCGCTCTCTGGAGCCGCCAGGGGCTCCGCAAACCCATCCCGGCAGAGGGAGTGGAGCGCTTGGCGAAGCTTGAGCTCGACGGAGGAGCAGTCGCTGAGCTCCGCGGCCTTTGTCTCCTCAGCCGCGGCGAGAGCCTTCTCCCTGATGTCAAGCAGGGCCTTCCCCGAGGCAACTTCCTTCTCCTGCGCGTCTAGGCGCTCCCGCTCCACGGCCTGGCGGGTCGCCACCTAGGATAGCTCGGAGTCCCGAGCGGCAAGCTTGGCCTCACGGGTCTTGAGGGCTTCCTCCTGCTGACGCAACTGCTCCGCGAGCTCAGACTTCTCCTCCTGGAGAGCCTTCAGGCGGGCTTCCACCTCTTCGCGGCGCCCGATGGCGGACGCCGCACCGGCCAGTGCCTCCTCGCGTGCTACCCTGGCAGACGCGGCCTCCTTCTCGCTCTTCGCCACGGCGGCCTCGGCCTGGCCCAGACCACCACGATAGAGGCGTCGGCCCGGAGCCACCCGAAAAGGAGTCCCAGGCGCCCACTCGCGAGGTGCTCGTCGGTACCCGCGAGGGCGTCCCGGACATGACCCAGGGCGGTGAAGGCCCCGTCCAGGACGTCGAGGCCGTGCGACGAAGGCACCATGGCCTCCTCCGGAGGAGTCGCCTACGCGGTCGCAGACGACGTCCCCCGAGAGACAGCAGCACAAGAAGCAAGAGGCTCCGGAGGCTGCGCAGCGACCACTGACAAGATGGATGCAGACGGATCGACGGGTGGCCGGCCCTCTGGGGCTGGCCCCCCTGACAGCAGCACCGGCGCGCCCTCAAGGGCAGGAGCAACCACGCCAACAGGCATTGGGGGCTCAGGGGGCTCCGCGGTGGTGACCATGAGGGCTGCCTCGCGAGCCTCCGCCCCCTCGCCAGCAGGAGCCACGTCGGGCGACGGCGGCGTGATACTTCTCCAATGTATCTATAATTTTTGCTTGTTCCATGCTGTTATATTATCATTCTTGGATGTTTTACAATCATTTTACTACAATTTTGTACTATTTTTGGGACTAACCTATTAACCTAGAGCCTAGTGCCAGTTCCTGTTTTTCCCGTGTTTTTGAGTTTTACAGAAAAGGAATATCAAACGGAGTCCAAACGGAATAAAATTCTACGGTGATTTTCTATGGACCAGAAGAAGCCTAGGCAGCATTGGAGTTGGGTTAGAAGAGCCACGAGGCCACCACAAGCCTGGGGGGGCGCCCCCTACCCCTACAGTGCGCCACCCTGGCTTGTCGTCGCCTCGTGGCCCCCCTGGACTTGTTTCTGCAGCCAAAAATTCCTATAAATATAGAAACCCCCAGAAACAAACCTAGATCGGGAGTTCCGCCGCCGCAAGCCTCCAGAGCCACGAAAAACCAATCGGGAGCCCGTTCCGGCACCCTGCCGGAGGGGGAAACCATCACCGGAGGCCATCTTCATCATCCCGGCGGTCTCCATGACGAGGAGGGAGTAGTTCACCCTCGGGGCTGAGGGTATGTACCAGTAGCTATGTGTTTGATCTCTCTCTCTCTCGTGTTCTTGAGATGACACGATCTTGATGTACCACGAGCTTTATTGATATAGATGAATCATATGGAGTTTTCCCCTCTCTATCTTCTTGTGATGAATTGAGTTTTCCCTTTGAAGTTTTCTTATCGGATTGAATCTTTAAGGATTTGAGAACACTTGATGTATGTCTTGCGATGGGATATCCGTGGTGACAATGGGATGTTCTATTGATCCACTTGATGTATGTTTTGGTGATCAACTTGCGGGTTCCGTGACCTTGGGAATCTATGCATAGGGGTTGGCACATGTTTTCGTCTTGACTCTCCGGTAGAAACTTTGGGGCACTCTTTGAAGTTCTTTGTGTTGGATTGAACATGATGAATCTGAAATTGTGTGATGCATATCGTATAATCAAGCCCATGGGTACTTGTGGTGACATTGGAGTATCTAGGTGACATTAGGGTTTTGGTTGATGTGTATCTTAAGGTGTTATTTTAGTACGAACTCTAGGGCTGTTCGTGACACTTATAGGGATAGCTCATAAGATTGATCAGAAAAGATAACTTTGAGGTGGTTTCGTACCCTACAATAATTTCTTCGTTTGTTCTCCGCTATTTGTGACTTTGGAGTGAACTCTTTGTCGCACGTGAGCGATTTACATATGATTCAACTATGTTAGTATTGTTGAGAGAACTTGCACTAGTGAAAGTATGAACCCTAGGCCTTGTTTCCAAGCATTGCAATACCGTTTGTGCTCACTTTTGTTACTTGCTACCTTGCTGTTTTTATATTTTCAGATTACAAAAACCCATATCTACCATCCATATTGCACTTGTATCACCATCTCTTCGCCGAACTAGTGCACCTATACAATTTGCCATTGTATTGGGTGTGTTGGGGACACAAGAGACTCTTTGTTATTGATTGCAGGGTTGCTTGAGAGAGACCATCTTCATCCTACGCCTCCCACGGATTGATAAACCTTAGGTCATCCACTTGAGGGAAATTTGCTACTGTCCTACAAAACTCTGCGCTTGGAGGCCCAACACGAGTCTACAAGAAGAAGGTTGCATAGTAGACATCACGGCGCAACAGGAGCAGGTGGCGCGTCGGAAGGAACCTTCGGCTTGACGCCCGCCTTCTTCTTCCTCATCTTCAGCACGGCGGCGTTCCTAGTCACCAAGCAAAGGAAAATCATCAATACACGATCTACCGGCAGGCGACCAAGGCCGAGCCAGGTTACTTACTCTTCGACATCGAACCATTTCCTCTTCCTCTCCTCCCCGGCGACGACGGGGGCGCCCTCGCCTTTCTTGGTGAGGGCACCGCCTCGCCGGGGAACAAGGGCACTGTCCACAAGGACAGCCGCTGGAGGGCTCACCATGGCCCCGGCCTCGCCCACCGTGCCTGCGAGCTGCGTTCCGGGCGGGGGCGAGGCCGGTGCTTCAACCGCCTCGCCGACAGAGGCAGGGCGCACCGGAGGAGGCCCCGCTCCGCGCTTCTTGGGGGTCGACACGCAGGCGGACCATGTGGCGCGAGGAGCTGGTCCTAGCCCCCTGAGGGCCTTGGCGGGGCGTGGGGAGCCCGCAGCAGAATCTTCACCGACATCGTCGTCGTCCTCATGGTCGCGCAGGAGCATGCTCTGCGACGGGGGAGACGCGCCTGCCAGGTCGTCGTCGGCTGTCTTCTCTGAATCCTCCCCGCCCATGGTGTTGCCGGAGGACACCGTCACCGGGGAACCAAGGCCCTCAGCTGGGGGGAGCCCCAGTTCATTGAAGACAGGCATCGCGGCAACCAGATCGGCCCCGTCGTCGCGGCAGTACAGCGGGGCATAGGCATCGGGGAGATCACCGGGGTCGCCGTTGAGCAGGGTCGCCACTGCCCTTCTCAGTTCCTCAGGGGTTATGCGTGCGGACCGAAGCCTGAGGTTGTCGCCGCTGCCCTGGTAGTCCCATAAGGGCGTGGAATGGGACTAGAGGGGCGCCATGCGCTGCGTCAGGAACTCCTTCACTATCATCCCCCCAGTCAGCTTCCTGGCACTGATATCGCGAGAAATCCGCTCCAAGACGGGCCCGGCCCGGTGGTCGGAAAGCTTCGTAGAGCTCCACACGGAGGTCTTCTCCGGCTGCCCCTTCGGCAGACCCAACCGGGGGTTGGTTTCTTTGAGATCCATGAAGATCCAGCGGTGCCTGAAGTTCTCCACCTTCTTCCCGGCCTTTAAGAGCATGATGCTGCTCTGGACCGCGACGAAGGAGACGCACGCCGACCGTTGAGCGCCGTCATGCACGCGCAAGCTAAATAAGTGGCAGAAGAGGGCCACCGAAGGCTTCACGCCCACGAAAGCCTCGCAGTAGAAGGCAAAGATGGACAGGAGCAGGATGGAGTTGGGCTGGAGATGAAGGGCTTGAATCCCGTCGTGGTCGAGGATGGCGGTGAAGAACGCGGAGAAGGGCGGGACGAGCCCGGCGAAGACGCTATGGAGAAAGAAAGGGTAGACTGCCCTGGACGGGGGCCGCTTCTTCAAGGAGCCGTCCCATATCAAGGTCCGCCTCCACTCATTGGTCTCATCCGCCGTCGACGGGAGCACCGGGACGAGGTCCTCATCCTTAGCGATGGCGGACCCCAAGAGCGCCGGTGAGATGGGAGCGGAGGCTGAGCTCTGGGCCTCTGGCTTCTGTTTGCCGGCGGGAGCCATCGGGAAGTTCGCGGGGTCAGAGCGGCAAGGAGGAGGACGGAGTGACACCGGATCTGGAGAGGCCTCTATTAGGGCCGGGGATCTGGGA
Organism: Elymus sibiricus; assembly: GCA_039707655.1. Taxonomy (NCBI): domain Eukaryota; kingdom Viridiplantae; phylum Streptophyta; class Magnoliopsida; order Poales; family Poaceae; genus Elymus; species Elymus sibiricus. Next base: position 207,818,137 of record CM077665.1, on the reverse strand, counting down.
AGCAAGAGCAGGAGCGCAGAAGGGGAAAGCAATAATGGCTCGGCGCTGGAAGTCAGGCTCTTGTCGACTCGGGCGGTGGCCGAAGGGACGAAGGAAGCCCGACATCAACCGCACGACGCGCGCCAGTCCTGGCCCGTAGGCATTTGGGGCCCGCGGCGCTTCGGGCCGTCCTTAAGACTCCGCCTAGAAGCCAGCTCGGGCGCGCCTTGGGCCCGGGGGCTACTGCCGGCGTTCTGGGAACGGGGGTACCCAGACCTGCCTGCCTGCGGCCCAGGGCATGGCCCACCTCGCCAGCTAAGCATAGCCAGACGTAACCCCACTCAAGACAAGGCCCTCGCGAGGACCCTAGGCTCGCGAGGAGGAGCAACATCAAGACCGACAAAGGATGGGCCTCCCCAGGTCCCCACCGGAGCGGCGGAGATCTCTATGCAGGACACGGCCTCAGGAGTCAAGGGTGACGCAAGGACGGACAGGCGGGCGCCAGCGCGCCAGGCGGTGCAGTTTCCCCTTTGATGCAAAGGGGGCAAGGACGTACGCGGGTTCCCAAAGCACCCCAAAGGTTTCCATTCCGGTGCAACAAGACCACGACCATGAGACCCGCGGGACGGATGTCATCGCCGAGCCCACCTCCGCATCATCGACAGCTACTTTGCAGGCGAAGACCGCCTTTGGACAGGGCGGGATGTATTCCTGTCCCCCTTCAAATTTGGCCATTGTGGGATCCCTTCCCGCCATTGCGATAAGGGAAGAGGACCCGTGCCACCGCTATATATAGAGGCTACGCTGCACCGTAGAGACGGATGGAAAACCAGTCGATCCATCCGATCCACCGCAGAGCTAGCAGAGAGCCGAGAACACCTCGGGGACGCCCTCGCGAGGCTCCTCAACCTTGTACTAGTTCATCCACCATACCTCCACGAGAGGCAATCCACCAAAGCAGGAGTAGGGTATTACGCTTCACAGTGGCCCGAACCTGGGTAAACCACCGTGTTCATCTTCTTCATCGTCATCGAGCGAGTTCGTCGTCTTAGCCATCAAGTAGTGAGATGGGTAGGGCGAAGCTGTAGGGGAATCTTCCCACACGCCACTGTGTTCGAACCTTGAGGGTTTTGCGAAGCCCTAAATCCGACAAAAAAGTCTTGAGAGGATCGTGGAGACAAAGTTTCATGCTCTAGACAAGAAAGTTGATGAGCTGACAGTGTATGGGGACCCCGACTCATAAGTCGTGATCGCCGAATGTACGTGCACAGTGATCCCAGAGATCAATGTTCACTGAACACACAGAAACTGAATAACAAGAGTCTTACATCCTTTACATACCGTTTTGCTCAAATATGGCCTTTATGGCCAAGTTTTCATATACTCGCAGCGGAAATCTTCAATGATAGTGTGAACCCATGCCATCTGCCTTAACCCTACAAGCATTCTGACTGGGAAGCGTCCTAGCTCGCATGTTCATCACCAAGGTACTCAACATTATATCCTGTCCTTTCATGCCTGGCAAATAAAATAACCAGTGGCAAGCCAATGAGTACTTTGAATGTACTTGCAAGCAACCCATGTTTTGGAACAAGGTATAACAATGCATGATATAGTACTAAGTAGGTAAGTTTTGCAGAAAGCAAGTTTTGAGTGCACTGACATGTCCTATCAACTTGTAAGCATGCATCAAATGGATACAACAACCCGTATGAACAGGTTACAGATATCAATATAAACAAGGTTTGAACATCTCATGTTCATTCATCATGTCAAGTCATCTTACTTGACTCAAGTAATCTTTCCACACACACACACACACCAAGTTTTGTGATAACATCTGGACGTAGTTTAAGCAGCACCACCCAACTGTCCTTGACCGTGGACACGGCTATTCGAATAGTTTTACACTCTGCAGAGGTTGCACACTTTACCCACAAGACTCGGGGAACTTCCGTGTCATCCACGACTCGCGGTACATTACATACCCGAGGTAAGCACCCAGACACTGCCTTTCCCTTGACGGCACTAAACAAAGATTCCGCTCCTTGGCCCACGTCTTCATGATGTACAAACACGAGCCTTGCTCAACATAGTACCATCCATGAAGGGACACAACGGTGTGCCCGGTGTCTGTAAAAACAGCCCATGGTCGCCCTACCTGGCACGACCCTGTATCGAGAGTGACCACGTCGCTCCTTCCACTAGTAATGCGGGCTCTCTGCTAGCATCGAGCAAAGTAATCAACAAAGCCCCTTCCCATATAGGGGTTGAGTGGTTGTACATGTAAGGTTGGGACGGTCGACAAATCTTAAATCATAATCCGTTTTTGAAACCACACACACCCAACTTGCCTCGGTACACCACTTCTTTATCAAGTGGTTACCTAGCTCAACACCATCTCCCTCAGGCATTAGTGGCACCCGATGGGGTTTTCGAAAAGTCTTTGAAATTATTTCCTTTCCGACACCATGCATATTCCCGACCCACTTCCATAGCAACTACTTAGCATCCTAACAACTTCCCACCCGGACAACCCTCATAGGAAGGTAGGGTCATGCTCAGTGCAAGTATCAACGGGTAAAAGTATTGAAGACAACCCATGAAGGTGGTCACCATAACGTCATGATCATCATATCGAAAATAAAGTGTATGTACCATGCAATGAAAATGGTTTCTTAGACATGGTCAAAGGGATGCTTGCCGGGCTCAGCAAAGTCTTCGAGGTCTTCACACGCTCCGGGTCCAACTCCGAGCACTCCGTCTACTTCGTCAACTACCGTCGGAAACAACCATAATATGCAACACAACAAGCAGAGAAAAAAAAAGTGCTCTATAAATAGGAGTTTTATTTTTCTTGGACATCTCTGGTCATAAGAAAAATACCAAAAATGGCTCTACTGGAGTTGGATCAATGAGGCTTTTTGAAAGGTGGAAATGGAGGTAATAATGACCTTGTAAAAAGTCCACAGAAAATATTTTTATAAAAATGAGTGGATGAACTCATCAAATAGGGCATGATTTTACAAGAATTTAGAAATTGGTTTCACTGGATTTGGAGTTGGTATAAATTTCGTAGGATTTTTCTAAGATGGATTAAATGGAAAATGGGGCTATTTATTTGACCAAACCAGAATAAAGCATAGTAAAAATGTTGACCATGGCTAGATGAACAGAGCAAGATGTTTAGAGTATCTGGAAATTTGAACCACTCCATTTGGAGTTGACTTGAATCCTATAGGGATTTTGTAAAGTGGTGTTTTCATAATTCAAATTTGAATTTGAATCTGAACACTATAGAGAAGTTTGCAGGAAAAATGTTTAGGAGATAGATTTGGATAGAGCATGATTTTAGAAATCATTAGGAATTTGAATCATCAAATTTGGACATGAAATGGTTTTCCTAGAGATTTTACAAATTTCTGTAAAAACAAAAACTGGAAAAAATCTTACTATTGGGCTAAAGTGTGCATAGTGCGCAGGATAAGGACTGGGCCGGCCCGGCAGCTCAGCCGCACGCGCGCAGGGCCACGTCGAAGGCGCCTTCCCGGAGTATGCCTCCGCTGGAAGAAGGCGACTTCTGGGGAACCCGTCTCCACTTACCGGCCGGGCCCCACACGTCGGGTGGCTTACAGGTGGGTCCCGCCGTATCCTCTTTCTCTCTCCTCCTTCTCCTACCTCCCAACAGGAGGCAGAGGGGGCGTCGGTCGCCTCGCTCCTGGCTGCTCCGTTGCACCAGACGCCGAGCCGATAGCCTGGGCGGATGCCCTGCTCCCTGCCGCCCTCGGGGGTAGCCGCGTTGGTCGCGGGGACGACTAGGAGAGAGTGGCTCATTGGGTGGGCTGGACGGCGGCGGCGGACATCGCCGGGGAGCACGACATGGCTGCGGGAACTGGTTTTTTGGGTGCCGGGGACGCTGAACACATCGAGGGAGGCTTCATGGAGATGAATGTTGAGGCGCGGGAGAGCTCACTCACTCGAATTTGAGCGGGGATGAACGGGGCGGATTCCGGTCATGGAGGTGGATGGAGGGCACGGGAGGAGGAATGGAAGGTCCCGGAGGTAGCTGAGAGGGAGAGGGCTGGACTAGGGGCACCAGGGCGCTCGGGGGGGAGGCTTATGCAGGAGGGCAACGAAGTGGGGCTCGGGTGGCCGTCGGGGGCCCTCGAGCACGGAGAGCACACGCATCTGAGCCGCCTTGGAGGTTTCCCTACGTCCGACAGGGGTGTGCAAGGTTAAGTAGGATCCCCTAGCGTGCGTGGGCACCCTGCTGCAACCAGACTCGAGCTAGAGGACAAGATGCACGGCAGAGCGCCGTTACTGCATGCCGACAGCGTGGTCACCACGCCACTCGTGTCCAGAGCATCATTGTGGTCGGCCCAGGTTATCTAACGTGTGAGGCATGCGTGCAGGAGAGCACTAGTGAAGCTTAAGGGAAATGAAGTTGGGTGGGCTAGGTTTCTACTGCTAGTAAGTTTGTAGCAGCAAACTTGGGAGCTATTTCAGGGGTTCTTACTGAAGAGTAAATGAAGAAAAAGGTTGTCTGGTGGTCTTAGACATGGAAGGATTATATGCCCACAAAGTTTCAGCTCAGGGAGATAAATCTACAGGGTACTTCCAGTACAAAGCTATATTAGCTACCATAAACTAGGTTTGGATGAATTGCTCATATTTTCCATATGAGCATGCCATTTTTGGGTTTGGTTTTATGCACTAGAATGCAAATGAAGTTGTGGAAGAGTTTGGGGGCAGTTGCATGATCAGAAAGGAAGGAGAGGGGAAGTGAGGGAGTTAACCCCCCCCCCCCCCAATGATTTAGTAGAGGCTATAGCAAAGTTACTGGAGGTAAAATGGGGTTAGAGAATACTGTGGTAAAAAGTTGGAGGCAAGGGGAATATTTTAGGTCATCTTTTCTTGTCCACAAGCTTATGGCTGAAGGTGTTTGTGATGTGTTTGGGCTAGGCAGAGGAATCCTATGGCCTTGAGATTTACCAGGATTAAATGGTAAGTCTAGTTGGTCCTGATCACAAGTTTTCAGCTCATTAGAAGAAAGTTGATAACACAAACTTGATAAACCCTAGAAACTAGTAGAATTAGGTTTCTGTAGATCTAGACATGCAAAACTATTCTCCTTGATGCACCACTTGGTGTGGTGGCATTATTTGGGGATTAGAGCATGCCCACAAAATTTGAGATCAAGAGGAGACAGTTGGCAATGTAAAGTTGCTCAAATTTGGATCTGGACAGAGAGGGTTTTGGGGCATTTTAGTGAACTAAAAATATTGGGATTGATATGGAACTTGGCAAGATCATCACATATGTTACATGTGACATGATGGAATTTTACTAGATTTATTTGAGAATATTTCTTATAGAAATATTTCAAATGCTTGAAATAGGAAGAAGGGGTTTTGGAGGGTTTTGTCCAATATTTGGAACATGACCATGTGTTGAAATTCATATATATGGAAAATATATGTCCACTGAGTTTCCCTAAATTTTCTCAAATATTTTTAAAGCATAAAAATAATTTTCCCCTATAAAAGCCCATTTGTGGCCTTAAGAAAAAGCCTTTAAATAAAATAGGCAAATAATCTTTAAAAATAATATTTAGTGGTTTTGGGAAGTCTTTTATATAATAGGTTTTAAATAAAATCTTTGGGGCAAAACAATCCACCCAATTTGAGGACTTGTAGTACAAACCTCAATTCAGGGGTTTTTGAAAACCTAAATTGAATAAATGCTTTTTGGCCAAAACAATATTTTATAAAAATAGTTTATGTCCTATACACATGGCATGATCATTGGGCAGAGAGTTTGGATCAAGTAGATGAGTTTTGAGAGTGGGATCAAGTTTATGACTCAAAGCACAAGCAAGCAAACAAGCAATCAGCAACCAAGTCGATCATCACAAGCACACAAAAAGTATTTGTTGGCCCTAATTTTTGACTCATGTTAACTTAGTCATGAGGCAAAACACAGGGTTTGACAGACCTTACCCCCTTACAAGAATATCGTCCCCGAATTCCTAGGCTGGGCATAGAAAAGATGCGGGAATTCAGAGGTGAGGTAGTCTTCACATTCCATGTTGATTCCACTATGGTGTGGTTGCTCCACTATTCCTTGAAGTGCCTGATGATACGGCTTCAAGTGCATCATTTGACTTCGTCTGAGAGGTGAATCGGGTCCCTACGGTATGCTAGATCTGACTAGGAGTTAAGGGCCTGATGAACGGGTTTGAGCAAAGGTCTGGCATGCGTGTGTATTACAAAGTCGGAATACGGGGCAAAGTAGTGTGTCTGCGTGCTGATCATGGGGTTACTCACATTGGTTAGTGACATCTAGATGTCTCATGCTAGAATAGAAGGGTCAAGGTTTTGGTGTAGCTTCCCGTCGATGGGGGAGTCCTTGTCTTCCTTAAAGCAAGAGATCTTTAGTCACAGGTGTCTTCATCCTTGAGAGTGTTGAAGCGCGTCATTGTAGGCTTCTCGTCGAGATCTTCTGCTTGAGTAAGTTTCCCAGGTATGTTCTTCATTCATCTTCGGCCTTTTGTCTTCATCGTCTCGGACACATGTTTCTCGCGGGTCTTCGAGTGTTTGGTCTGCTTGTCTCTCCGTAGCCATTTGTGGCAAGGTTTGGGCTGAGTCTCCTCCCTAAGACTAAGCTTAGAGATTCAACACGAAAATGGTTCCTACCTCCTAGGAAAGTTTTTGAGCGGTCCTAGATGAGCTGGCTACTCGAAAGTATAGACCAGCCATCCAATCCCCAAGGTCTGAGGCTTGGCAAGCGGGGTGAACTACCTTTGACAAGTATTTCACCATGATCCAGTCAGGATTTACGCCCTTGATTGGACCAAAAAGGGTGCTAGTAATGATGTCATGACAGTCGTTCCACTCCGTTCCACGTATCTGGAGAGAGTAGGGATGTCATTTTCATCGTACACCGTCAAGGTGGTGGGGTGAGGGGTGTTATCGACTTCTTGGTTCCTTCCTAGTCAGGAACTGATAGGTGACCAGTTAAAACAAGGGGCTCTTTAATCCTCTTGATGCCCGAGGGCTTCATCGTGCTTGAACGTCGGTGCTTCTTGATATAGTCTAGCTGATGTAGCCGGCAGAGGAGTGTTGGTTGACTTCTCTTGCTTCATCTTCCTTGTTGTGGCTTCCCAACCGTAGTGGTTCTTGATCTTGTTTGGGTAAGAATGTCTCCTATGGCGGGGAGAGCACTCCGAGGAGTCCAACTTCATCAAGGTAAAGTTTATACTTGATAATCTTTGGCAGTCGATGTTTCTGGGGCTTATCCAAATAGGACTAAGGTTTTCCGTATTTTCCTTGGATAAATGAGTATGTCATCCATGAGGACAACAAGGTATTTCTCCAAGTATCTCATAAACACATTGCTCATGGGATATGTGAGAGGAGCAGTCATTTGTTCCGGATGGTCACTGGTCCAGGGGTTTGTGGTCTAAATTTGATTCCAGCGTAATCTAGTTCTTCGTCTCCACCTTCATCATCGACATGATTGACGGTGGTCGAGGTGGAGTCTTGGTCATAGTCTGTCGTGGTTTTGTCAACCTGGCAGATGTCCTCGTGAAAGGACTTAGGTGTGAGGCCATCGCCGCTAGGTGGCGACTCAAAGGGGTTGAACGGGAAAGAGAGTCGGGTTTACCCAGGTTTGACCCCTCCGATGGAGGTAATAGCCTACGTCTTGCTTTGTGTGTATTTGATGGATAGATCTCGATTACAAGGATGCGGAATCGCTAACCTAGCTATTTAGGGATTGTAACTTGAGTCTTTCGATCCTTGGGGCTTGCCTTTATATACATGTCAAGACTCTAGGGTTTACAATAGAGTCTGGGTCATATCGTGACTCGTAGCTTATAATGTCTCTAACTCGCCTTGCTCCTTAAGCAAGGAAACCTACTGGCGCCTTATGCCCTGTGGGCCTTGAGCCGCCGTCTTCAGGTGTTGGGCCGCCTGGTGACTTAGTCAGCCACCGCCTTGCTTGTATTGTCTTTACGACACGGCCCATCTTAAACTTGATCGTAGAGCCATCAATATGTTAAGCCGGCCCAATAGGGCGGGTTACATCGTGGAGTTATATCCTCGACATTAGAGCATCTCCAGCCGCCTCCCCAACAGGCCCCCCCAAGGCCATTTTTTATCGCCGGAAGGCGAAAATCGGCCTAGTGTTGCCCCCAGGAGCCCTTTTTTCGCCGGTTGGAGCCTTTTTTTGGCCCGGCGAACCCAGGCCGAACCCGGCGTGCTGGGGGGCGCCTGGGGGCGCCGGGCGAAATGTTTTTGGCACGAAAACGGGTGGGTCTGCCTCGTCAGCGACCGCGCGGGCTTCGACATCCTCATCGCCTCGGTTTCCCGCGGGGAATCAATGCAAGGCTGCCGCCGGTCAGCCTTCCATTGATGCGGCGGGTTCACGAGCCGTCGCTCACGTGCGGCGCAGTCAGTACGGGGCGACGCGCATCCACACACCTCGCCCCTCCCCACGCGTCCCACGGTGCCGCCCGCTCGGCCCCTATAAAAGCCGACGCTCGCTGGTGTCGGCCACACCTCGCCACCATCGCCTGCCCCAAGTCCCGCCGCTGACACCCCGCAAGTCTCTCTCCCACGGCGATCTTCTCTCCCCCCTCTCTTTCCCAATGGCGGAGCGCTACCCAGGCGACGGTGCGGCCCGCAACGGCTTCGGCCGCCGGCACCTCCACGAGGACGAGGCTCGCCTGCTGTACGAGGCGGAGTACCCGACGCCGCCCGACATGCGGGCGCCGGGCGCGTGGAGGCTCAGTGCCGGCGGGGTCCCCGTGCCACCGGTGCCCACCGGAGCCGAGCGGCGCGCTGAGATCTCCAGGATCCGGTCATCCCTGCCTGAGGAGGTGCACCGGCAGCTGAGGTACGCCCCTGTAACAACCCGAGACCGACGCTCCAGAAGATTCCTGTTGTTTCCATTCTTGTCGTGTGTTTTGTTTCATTGTCGCATTCATCATCGCATCATTCGCATCATCTGCATAGCATCGTCACTCGTTTTTGAAAACTTGCATCCGTTAGTAGTTGCCCGTTCTCGTCGACGACCGTTTCGAGTTCAACCACACATGCACGCGCCCGCGGCATAAAAAAATAGCGTTTTTAAAGTGCGTGAAAAATATTCTCGGATTGGGTCGAAAGTTGGCAAGCGGTCTTGTTTTATTGTTGGTAGACCGCCTGCCAAATTTCGTCGCAATCGGAGGTCGTTTGAAACCCGAACGGTCAACCATAGCGGCACCGTCTTCGGTTAATTATCCGGTGTTTTCGGTGTTTCAAAACTATGTCACGGGCCGCAAACCTCCCTCTCATCTCCGCGCATGGTCACTCTACACAGCCCATAACCCACCAAACCTTGCCCCTCCGATCCGTCCGTCCGATCACGATCGTACGGTCAAAATCGGCCTCCAAAACCCCTCTTCTAGCCTCTCTGCCTATAAATAGATGCCCTAGTAGTTCAAATTTGGCAAACCCTAATCCCCACCTCGTTTTCCATGCGTCCCCAACCCTCAGCCGCCACCTAGCCGCAACTCCACCCCCCTCCAGCCGCCGGGACCGCCGAGCCCATCTGAGGCCCGCCCGGGCCCAAGCGCCGTCGCCCGCAAGCCCCCATCGCCGCCGCCCTCGCTCCAGCGCGCACCCGCCCGCTGCGCCATGGAGCTTCGCCGCCCCGTGCCAACCTTCTCGCCGCCGGCCACGAAGGCCACCGGAGCACCGCGCCGTCAGTCCGCGCGCCGCCGTGCCAAGGTCACCGCCTCGCCGGAGCTTCGGCCTGGCCGCCGTTGCAAGCCATCGCGGTCGCCGTCCCGATCGGGATTGAGCAGGACGAGCGCCCGCTCGCCCGTCGCCCCCTGTCGCCGCATGGGCCGAGGCCCACTAGGTGAGACTCCGCCCAGCCCACCTCCCTGCTGCTTTGCATCGCCCTAGGCGCGGTTTAGTTATCTTGCGCCATGCTCTGTTTCGGCCCTGCTGTAGATTCGAATTTGTCAAATATCCAGGGTTTTCAATATTTTCAGAAAGCCATTAAATTGCATTGCTCATATAAAAATAACCATGCATCGGGTTAAAATGAATTATATATGTAAAATGTCTAGAATTTTGTGTAGAGTAACAGTATCCCACTTTCATAAATGTTTAAAAATGTTCAACATGCCATTATCTGTTAATTTGCATGATTGTCATGATTTACTTTGCGCATAAATATTTAAGCGTGCATCCGGATTTAATCGAACCACATATAAAAATGTGTAGAATAATTGTACTGCTTTTTCATGCATGCTAAAAATGTTTGATGTGGTGTTTGCATTTAAGTTGCATACCTAACTTGCTAAAACGGTTTATGCCATAAGCATGCGTAATTGTTGCATCATTTTTTTGATGCAAAAACCCACATATTATATATGTTTTCGGCGTAGAAAAATCCATGGAATTTATCTGTGCATTTAATTTTGTCTTTTGAACAATTTGTGTGCATTCCATTTTTGCCATGATGCCCTTTTGTTTATTTTCTGTGAATTAATCCATGCATATTTTGGAATAGTTGCAAACATGAGATATGCCCTTGGACATGTGTGTTAGGCCCTGATATTTTTGGTTGCTATAGAAATGCATGTTTAGGTGTTATTTTCTTGCTGCCAACATGCCATAACAATGTGCTGTTTTGAGGGGTCTAATTATTTCTAAGTCTGGAATCTGGAATATTTTTGTTGCTGTGTTGCCATGTGATTTGCTATTGATCTAGGAGTCTTTTGTGGTTGCCACCAAGGAGTCTTTTTTTAAGCATGTTGTTTCCTATCATGTTGTGCCAATAGTTTGCATGAATAGGTTTAGCATCATCATTAATTCTGTTGTCCAATATGTCAATCTGTTAAAAACTGCTGCACATGACCACTCTAAATTTCACTAAGTCTGAGAATCTGTTTTCTTCATAATGCCATGTTGTGATGATGCTAGCCACATTTCTATGCATAATTAGACCTTGCACCATGGAATGAATTGTAGTGCATCATGCCCTCTACCATGCTGTTAATTTTCATGCCATAATATGCCCTGTAGCATATAGTTTTGCTGCTGCCAATATGCCTTCGTGAAAATCTGCTATGCAAAAACCTGTTATTTTCACTAAGTCCTAATCTGCTATATTTTGTTGCCATGTTGTGAGCTTCGTACCATGTGTTCCATAACTCTTTTGAGTATGATATGTGAAGATGAAATGAAGTGTGTGTTATATGCTACTGCCCCATGCTTAGTTTGTGCATTTTAGAATATTGTAACTTGTTGTTTTCATGCGTGCAATATGCTATCTTGCTGTTTTGGGCAGATTTCAACTAAAACTTGTGTTGGTTGTATTTGTTGAACCGTAGCTCCGTTTTGAACATGTTGCATATGAAACTTGACTAGAATCTCATGTAGTTTCATAATATCTTGTTGCATACATGATTTGAAATGTTTGTGGTTGTCATTGTCATGCATTTTGCATTCATGTCTTGTTCATCTTGTGAAGGTCATATCTTTTAGACCGAAGCTCCGTTTGAGATGTTCCATATATGTAAATCGACTAGAATGACGTGTAGAATTGCATTGTGCACTTTATTTCCCTGTTTAATAAATATAAAACCTGATTAGTTCAGATCTGGACCAATTTCGAAATTAACACATGGGGTCGTTTCGGAAATGCTATATGTTGTTTCCGGCCTCATTTAATATGCCTAGATGTGTAGTTTACTTATGCTTCACCTCTTGCCATGTTTAACAACATTTAATATTGTCGTGTACCTAAACGAGAGTGAACTAAATATTCGAATGTGGAGTTTCTTCAATATGCAACTCGTTGCATATTGAGCTTCACTTAATGTGTAGGAGTTGATTGTTGTGCTTGCCATGTCATGCATAACATGCATCATATTTGAAGTGCATCATGTCATGCATATGTTGTGGTGTTGATCGTGTGTTGATTGTTGTTTTCGGATTGCTTCTTCTCGATAGAGTTCCGAAAGTGTTCGGAGTGTGAGGATTCGTTCGACTGCGTTGGCTCGTCTTCTTCATGGACTCGTTCTTCTTCCAAGCGTTATCTCAGACAAGATGATCATTTCCCTAGATACCATTACTATCATTGCCATGCTAGATGTCTCGTTTCTATCGCTTGTCTCGCTACCTACCACTTGTATGTCAAGCCTCCCAAATTGCCATGAAAAGCCTCTAACCCCTCCACATCCCAGCAAACATTGTTTGGCTATGTTACCGCTTGCTCAGCCCCTTCTTATAGCGTTGCTAGTTGCAGGTGCAATTGTTTCCAGCTATCACAATATTATTGCTATTTAATTTAATGCACATATATACTTGGTAAAGGGTGGAAGGCTTGGCCTTTTGCTCAGTGTTTTGTTCCACTCTTGTCGCCCCTAGTTACTTGTGTACCGGTGTTATGATCCATAATTGAGCGCTCCTAACATGCTCGGGGTTGTTATGGGGGACCCCTTGATTTTCGTTTTAGGATAAAACTTGTCTGGCAAGGCCCAACATTGGTACTATATTTGCCCAACATAATAATACTGATCACCGTTACTAAAGCATAGGGCGGCATGAACCCGAGGAGTTAATTTAACATAATACAGGGGGTCCAGTGCTGATGGTGTTGGTCCCAAACGGGCAGACTGCGGGGCCACCGAGGGGAAACTCGGGGTTTGGTTTGACTCGTAGTGTGACCCATCCGGTTGTGCCCTGAGAACGAGATACGCGGCTCCTATCGGGATTGTCGGCATGTCGGGCGGCCTTGCTGGACTTGTTTTACCTTTCTCGAACGTCTTGTGCGAGGAATTCCGAGAATACTTCGGGCTATCTCGAGGTTGTGGTTTTCTAGTGGAATTGCCTAGGAATATCACGAGATTTGTGGTTAATTTGTGATGGATGAGTTGGAGCACCCCTGCAGGGTTAAATCTTTCGGAAAGCCATGCCCGCGGTTACGTGGCAACTTGGAAACTTTGTTTAACACCCGGTCATAGCAAACTTGAAGTAAACTCAAATAAAATACACCAACCAGGTGCGTAACCGTGACTGTCTCTTCTCGTGAGTCCTTATCCGAGAGAGAACACGGTGGGGTTACGTTTGACGTAAGTAGGTGTTCAGGATCTCTTAGAGATCATTACCAGATCACGTCCGTTTATGCGACAATCATCCCTCTTTATTCTTGTACTCGTAAGTTAGCCACTCAAATAAATGCTTAGTGCTTGCTGCAGCCTCACCACTTAACCATACCTCACCCATTAAGCTTTAATAGTCTTGATACCCTTGGAAATGAGATTGCTGAGTCCCTGTGGCTCACAGATTACTACAACAACAGTTGCAGGTACAGGTAATGCGATGCTTTGACGTGAGCGCGTTGCTTGTTTGATTTGGAGTTCTTCTTCTTCTTCATCGAGCAAGGATGGATGTCGTTTTATCGTTTGTTTTCGTCCGTAGTCGGACCCTGCTCTTCTGTATGATGTTGAATATGTTGTTGTATTGATGTGATATTGATGTAGCTTGTGGCGAGTGTAAGCCAATTCCATATACTCATCTCTTCTTTACATGTACTTGTAATGATATCCATTCTTGCAAAACGACGAGATGCGCTTCTATCCCTGTCGAGGCCCTCGTGCCAAAATAAGGATAGGATCGCATCTTGGGCGTGACAGCCCCGGACAACGTCAACCTCTCGACGGCCTACTTCGAGCGCCGCCGCGAGGAGCAGCTCGCCTCCACCAACTGCGCCCCTGCGCGCGGGCGCCTCAATAGCGAGGGCTGCTGTCTATGGTGGGGCGCCCCGGGCTGCACGCTCGAGGCCGTCCTCGAGCACATCGAGGGCGGCAACGAGCCGCGCCTCGAGTACCCAGAGCCGACGTCCTTCTCCCGCCGGAGGGGATCCTCGTGGCAGCCACGGCACATGGACACGCCGTCGTCATCGTCGTCCCCCTCCTCCCATTCCTCCGACGCACCGCGCACGCCGCTTGTGGCCGTGAAGGACGAGCCCGGTGAGACGCCGCTCCGCCGCAGCGGGCGCGGCGTTGGTGGCGGCATCACCATCAATGAGGGCCGCCGCCGCGAGCCCTCGCCTCCCCGTGGCCACCTCCGCCTTGTCAGGCTGAAGACGGAGCCTGGCATGCCGGCGGTGGTCAAACAGGAGCACCACGCCATGGCTGCCGACGACGAGACCGCCCTGAAGTGGGCGCGGGACGACTACGTCCAGGAGGAGATCGAGCGGCAGCGCCGGGCCCTCAAGGAGATCGAGGCTCGTCACCGTGCCCGCCGCGAGGAGGAGCTCGTCGGCCTCATCATCCTCGACGACGACAGCGACGGCGAGGCGCCCAGGCCCTCCAACCCCGACCTGCACCGTCTCGGCGACCCAGGGCAGGGCTGCAGCAGGGACAGCGACGGCAGTGACGGCGATGGCGACAGGGACGAGGGCGGCGACTACACCAACTTCTACAAGCTCCTCGGCATGTAGAATGCGGTGGCGGCGGCGACGTAGTTCCTTTTTTCTGTTTTTGTCTTATATTAATGAAAACGCGAATTTGGTTTAACGTTTTGCCAAATATGGGCCATTTTTTGGCAGAATCTGTGCCCATACTGGGCCGAAATCGTCGGTTGGGGGGCGACCCCGGGGGCGCGACTGGGAAGCCGAGCCCCCCCAGGCCGATTTTAGCGCCGGCTGACCCCCAGGCGGCGCTATTTAGGGCCCCTGGGGGGCGAACGGCTGGAGATGCTCTTAGGCCCAAGATTGTTTTGAATCCATTCATGTCAATTTCTCTTATCTTCCTTTAGCGGCTCATTATTGGATTTGTGTCTTCCATGAATCTCATAACGCCGGCTTGTAGTGCTTCTAGACTTGTCATTTCTCCAGCTTTCCTCCATTGTGACGTCATCTGTCGTCAATCTAGAAAAAACAATGATGACATCATGGCGAATATGACCATATCCGTTTCATCTCGAAAATCGAGGCGCCCTTGTTTCCCGAAATTTACTGCGTTTCCTCGATTGTTGCGCTCATCAGTTTCCTCTTCGAGCTCCCTCCCTTTAAATATTTACCAGGGGATCCCCCTTTCACTTTTCACTTTGCCTCTTCGCTCCTTCTTCCTCCTCGAGCTCGTAGTTTCCTCGCTCCACCGCTGCAGTTTCCTCATCTCCGGCGATCACTCCCGAGACCGCCGCGACATTTCTCCCCCACCAGGCAAACATCCGCATGTTCCCGCCGCCGTCGGTGATCACTCAAGTAAGTTATTTTTTCTGACCTAGATCCATTGTAGTTCATCGAAGTTCTTGGGTTCTTCGGTAGCTTCTCTTCGGTTCATCACCATCGTTGGTTTCATAAATGGATCCCGCAAGTCTAATCATAAAAATAAAACGGTGGAAACACTGGTTTTGTTTCGTGTATAACATACTTTAATCCTCCTCGGCATTAGATGAACTGTACTGCCATTGCTTCTCTGCTTCTCCGTTAGGGCTAGCAAATATTTTGCTTTTTGGAACTATTCTTAGATCCACAATCGTTGTTGCTCCGGGAGAAACTTGCTTGTCTTACACTTAGCAAAATTTTAGAGGTCTTTGATTTTTAGCATGAGTCGCCCTTACTCCTGGCGGCTTAATAGTTGTAATCCGCCATGCGTTGAACTGTTGTATTAAGGTTTCGGCTCTTCACAAGGCAGATTTTCCATTGTAGATAATTAGATCATCTTATTTGAAACTTTTGCTTAAGCCGCCCCCCTTTTGCTTTATCCAGGCTACTCATTATTTCAGAATCCAAAGTCTGCAACTGGGTGGCCACTCAGGTTTCTGAGGTTATCTTGAAAGATTATGAGGAACATGGGTTTCTGTCGCCTCAAGACGTGGTTGGCTGGCGGGTCATTCTTGGAGAGGAAATTCCAAAACCAGAGGAGGGAGAAGTGGTGATATTCTTGGATCACCTTGAGAGGGATTTTTCACCTCCCGGATCAAAATTCTTTCGGGACGTCTTGCACTTCTTCCATCTTCATCCTCAAGACCTGGGTCCCAACTCTATATCGAACCTTTGGCAATTCCAAGTGTTTTGTGAGGTATATCTGCAAATGGAACCCACCGTCTCCCTCTTCAGGGAATTCGTCTACTTGAACCGACAGACCGAATGCGCAGACGGCCCTAGCCTAGAGCTTGGCGGGGTCTCAATCCAGAGACGAAAAGACGTCCTTTTTCCTACTGCCACCCTGCCAAGCCATCCTAAGGGGTGTAACAAAACTTGGTTTTATTGTCGAAACACCGCCCCTGCTGACGAAAATCCCTTGCCGGGTTATAGACCCAATCGCCTCCCCATGGATTTCGAACTTCAAGGTTGGGCTCCTCAAGAGGAGCGTTCTCAACATGCCCATATTTATCCGAAATTGAGGGCGCTGCTAGCCAACGGGCTAACTGGAGTCGACTTAACCCGGTGTTGGGTGTCTTGGAGGATTTTGCCGTTAAGTCTTCGCAACAATCTGATGTATGCTTACTCCGGCGACTTGGACGACGCTTAACGATACGGCAACTATTCCTTGGATGCTAGCGAGATAAACCGGATCGTGAAGAAACTGCTGGGTGAAAACCAAGAAACTTGCAGCATGGACGGGTTGAAGCCTTTCTATGCCCTTAACCCGGCTCCTCTGGTATAAAACCTTTGACACCTTAATCCGGCTTTCCGAGGAGACTTTTAGCCTCTTGCCTACTTGCTCTGATTGTTTAATTTTACAGGCCATGTCTCCCTTTTGGGGCAGGAAACGAAGCAAAACTAAGGCTAATAAGCCCAAAGTTGCGCCAAGTAAGAAGAAGAATAAGGCGGCTGTAGAAGGGTCGTCTCACATGGACGAAGCAAACACCACTGATACTCGATCCGAGGTAAATTTTATCTTTTGTTTGCATTTCATTGAATCTAGCTAACGCCTCTTCTTCTTAGGGCGATGTTGAAACAAGCCGTGCGCGAGATGTTGAGGTACTTTCCATTTCCTCCGACTCGGAACCCTTGCCCTCATTGAAAACAAGGCGAGTTGTTCGGAAGGTAAGCTTCTCTCAATCGGACGCTCATCTAAATCCTCACTTTGTTTTGAAGAAAGCTCAACACCAGTCTAGGCGTCAGACCTGGAGTGGGAGTGGTGACCTTGTCGACGGTTTACCTGATAAATCAGCCGCCCAAAAACGACCAACCAAGGTATTTAACGCTCAAATTCTCCAAGAAGTTTTTGACTTGATGTGTCAACCTTTAATTCCTATGTCTTGGTTTATCAGGAGTCGCCACCTTCGTCGGCTGACTCTACTGCACCCAAACTAGCGCCCTTCGTTATCAATCCTGGGTAAATTCCTCTTGTTATTTCGCCTGTTTGAGTAGACTATTGTTTCTACCCATGTTTTGTACAACACTCTTCATTCTGCAGGGCTAAGGCCAAGAAAAGGAAAACTGACGGGTCTTCTGCTAACCCTAAGGCCCTTGAGCTGGAGATTCCTGATCTGGCAGCTCCTGAAATTCATGCTGATCAATCTGAGGATCCTCAAGAGGTCCAAACCGACTTACCTCCTCCGTCTGAGCTAGCCAGTACTGACGCCGTGAATGTTGAGGCCACACCAGCAACCAATCTTAATCCGCCAATCCTTCAGCAGCAACTAGAGATGCCCCTGAGGAGGTTATTATTACTGGGGCGAGTTACAACGCTCCTGAGGTCTCCAGGGTGTTAACAAAAATTATTGCTAAGGATGAAGCAGTGCTGCAAGAGAAAGGGAAAACCAAGCTGGAGCTCCCAACTTATGAAAATTTTAGTATTGAAGATCTTCATGCCGCCTATCTAGACCGCCTGGCTACGAGCCGCGAAATGGAAATCGGCCTCGTTAGCATGATGAAGAATAAATACGAGGTATATTCCTCTTTATGTGCTCATACCATATATCCTTATGTTGCCCCCAAGGCCCAGCTTATCTTTCTAAGATAAGCTGGGTCTTGTAAATATGGTGATTGACTCAACCTGTAGCCCCCAAGGGCAGGCTCATCTTCTTGAGATGAGTCGGGTCTTGATAATATGAAGAACTTCGACCTGTAGCCCCCAAGGGCCGGCTCGTTTTCTTGAGATGAGTCGGATCTTGATAGTATGAAGAACTTCGACCTGTAGCCCCCAAGGGTCGGCTCATCTTCTCAAGATGAGTCGGGTCTTGTCCGAATCTTAATGTCGTAAGAACTGATATACATTAGCCCCCAAGTGCCAAATATATTGCTTGCAATTTTCTTGGGACTTTGTTATAAATTTTGTTTACTATGCAGGAAACTTTAAAGACGGCCGAATCAAGTATAGCCGGCTTAAAAAAGGACCTGGAAAAGGGGCAAACCGCCCAAGCAGAGATTGAAGAAAAACTTCGACTCTCATTGATTGAACTGGAAAATGCCAAGGCGGGCTTTTTAAAGGAGAAGAAAACCTTTGAAGCTGAAAAGGCGACTCTACTGAAGCGTGCAGAAGATGCTGAAGGATTGCTGAAGCCCATCACCGAGGAGCTGTCCAGGTTAAAACGGCACATTGCCTAGATGACCCAAGCTATTTTTGGTAAGTATATATGACTTTTCGTCTTCTTGAGATACAGATATAAATCACTTGGCGACTCATATATTGATGCTGTTTTGCAGGCCCATAGACTAGCACCCTTCTTGATAATAGCCTACTGATGCTCAAAGCTCTTTATTCCCTGACAGAGCAACTTTATGCTGGGAGTCATCTTGCAATCAAGGCAGTAAGGGGGGATAAGCAGCCTTTGAAGCTCATCAGAAACGTGTTGGAACGCATTTCCATTCCACAGCAAATTCCAGAGCTAAAAAGGTCAGCCGCCCGAGCCAGCGCGACATATTCGTTGAGCCGGGCTCTAGCTTATGGAGAAGAGCTTGATTCGGCTGAATTAGCAAAAGGCTTCCCTGAATTTAAGAATGATGGGTCAGAATTTTCTCAAGAGGACTATACCACTTGCGTCAAGGCCGCTCAAGTGTTGTCCACTTAGTTGGTGTCTGAAATGAAGCTGAAGAATTATCAGCCGGCTTATGATGCCAACCATTCACGGATTCCACCGCCCAATTTTATATCGGTGAACCTGGTTCCTCAATGGCGTAAGCACATCTTCGCCCTTGAAGTTTACCCGTCCCCCATCTTCAATGATGAGGCTGTATTCCAAGCTTTATCCCATTGTAACTGGGACGTGGATAACCTCCAGATACAAGAACCAGAAGACCAGTTGGCGGATGACCCGGAGGCGTCTCATGCGCAAGATTAGTCTGCGACTAACCCGGAGTGCATGGTCGGTGAGTTAATTGGACGATGATGCGAGCTTCCCAATCGCCACCCTGTCGATTTAAGCCCCCATGTATGGGCTAAAAACAAAGTGGCTCCTTGAGCCTGTAATAGGGGTAGCTTTCTGAAAAAACTATTGTGTTGTGCCATCGTGTATGTTTGCGCCCTTGTTGGTGCAAAATATTTATACTTCTGGTCTTGATACCATTTTACTGTTTTGTCGTTCTGTCGTTTGCACATTCTTTTTATCGACGAACGTTTTTGGCAGGGATAAGCTGAGCAAAATAAGCCGGCAGAAGGTCTTGATCTTCTAGACTTTAAATAGTCTATTTCTCCTCCAAAAATGTTGAAGATTATATGATTCACCAACTGGCCACTATGTGAACTCAATTGTTCAACCCGGTTTCTCTAGATTGAGCCGGTAATAACTTTGAATCTGAAACTTGCTGTAATAAACAAAGCAAAATAAGGTAGTCTTGATAAGCTGGCTTGATGAGACTCGGCGAAAAGAAACTAGCGTCTAAAGCCCAAAGTCCTTTTGGCTTTCCCTAATAATATAATTTTATGCTGGTCATGCAGCTGATAACCCGGGTATTTCATATATGAACCGGTAATGAGAACAGGGCGTGCCCGAAACATTTTATGTGGTGATTCATAAATTTTATAACAGCACATAGTACCGTTAGGAACTGGCTTTCGAAGCTCAGAGATATAAGGCGGCTTTTTGAAGCCGGCTTTGAAGGTTTTGACCGTGTAATCCTGGTTATCATAACCATGATGTTGATCGGCCAAAAGGCTTTATATGTGTTCACAAATATCTTATGATATATCCCGATCTGAAAATTAGTTTTCCGCATAGGTATGACCGTGCTAGCATGATGCAATGATGATACGGATGATGTAATGATGTAATAAATAACATATGCGCATGATATCCATGTACTTGTCGGCTTTCGAGGCTCGACAGAAAAAGTCCGGCTTTCGAGGCTCGAGTCTTGCTTCAATGAGGCGGGTATGATAACCCATGGTTTATCCTAGCTCTCTATATGCCGGCTCTCTCATGACTCAAGCCAGTGTTTTAACCTTGATAAGTTCAGGGTCCAAAAAGGATTGACTTGTCAAGAGTACACGGGGTCATCTGATCGGAGTCGCATCAAGCGTATAGGCAGGTTTAACCATATATGGCGTTTATTTTTGCCGGGTCAAGAGGGTGAGAAAGCTAAGCTCGATGAGCTGGAAGCCCCCAAATGCCCAAAATATTGTGGCGTTATTTTTCTGGGTCACAAGGGTGAGAAAGCTAAACTCGATGAGTTGGAAGCCCCCAGGTGCCTATTGTTTCGAAAAATAAAGACTCGAGCTCAATTTGTAGGCTGAAACGGCAAAAAACTTCGGCTTTATTTATACTCGAAACATAAAGAAGTATGTACAGAATTTGCAGGGGGGAAGAAATTACAAAAAAGGAGTCGGCGGCTCTAGGTATAATAAGGCCACAGGTGTTCTAGGGCTGGCTTGTTTTCTTGGAGGTATAGATTTCTTTCCTTGTAAAACTCTCCAGAGCATGAACTTTGTTCAGGGGTTCAGGTACTAGTGGTACTGCCGTTATTCAGCTGCTTGGGATTACTTTGGAATCCTCCTTGGCTATTATGCTGATTGCCCTGGCTAGGATGCTGCCCAATGCCATGATTTCCCTGATGTTGAAAACCAGCCCCCGAGCCACCTTGTGACCCGCCAGGTCCGTGCTGACCCGGGTGTCCCCCACCATTGCCCCCTGGATTGTTTGGGAAAGCCTGTTTACGGAACTCTTGCATGATGTAACAGTTTTCCCATGAGTGAGTAGCCAGCTTATCCTGGGTAGTGTGCTTGGGACATGGTGCTTTAAGCGCCTCCTCATAGTTGCGAGGCTTATTCCCATTGTAAGCCCCTCCAGGCCGTCCGTTGCGGCGCTGATTTTTGAAACCAGTGTTAGTATTGGCGACGAAGTCTGACCCGCCATCGGGCTGCTTCCGTTTGTTATTTTGAGCCCCCTGGTTACCACCGTGACCATGTTGGACCTTTCCTCCTTCAGCCTTTTTGCCTTTAGCGGTCTTGTCCTCATCCGAGCCAGGATCCTTCGTGCTATCTGACTCGGCATATCTGGTTAGGACATCCATTAAGTCGCCCATATCTTGTACCTTTCGCTTGAGTCGTCCGAGCTTCTGAACCAACGGCTGGAAGTGACCGTTCTTTTCCAAAATTAGGACCGCTTGAGCCACCATGATTCTATCTGATGAATGGATAATCTTTGCGACCCGGCGGGTCCAGTGGTGGGCCGAATCGTCCACTCGTTGAACGCAATGCTGTAGATCTACTATTGTCATGGGCTTCTTGCAGGTTCCCTGGAAATTCTTGATGAATCGCTCCTTCAGCTCTGCCCATGTGTTGATGGAGTTGGGTGGCAAATTTTTCAACCACGTCCAAGCCGGTCCCTCCAACATCGTGGTTAAATACTTGGTGCATACAGCGTCACTGACATCCAACATATCCATCGCCAACTCGTAGCTCTCGATCCAGGATGCCGGCTCAAGATCCGCCGTGTAGTCTGGCACTTTACGAGGCCCCTTGAAGTCTTTGGGCATGCGCTCGGCGCGGAGTACCGGGGATAAGCATGGTATCCCAATTGTCCTACTGTTGCTCCCAGACCCCAAACTCGTTGGTTGAGGGTGAAACTGCTGAATCGCCCGTGCTACCGCTTCCACTTCTGCCTGTCGTGCGCCTCTGGCTGCGTCAACGACCGCCTGGGCATCTGACGGCATGGGCCGGGTTGGGGAGACCTAAGGCTGTTGCCTACGCCCACTGCTGGAAACGGCCGAAGACTCCATATGGCGGCCCTTGCTGGCATAGGGAGTGGAATGCATCCAATCCCGGCTATATGAGTACTGCGCCTGTTGCACCACGACTGTTTTCAGCATCTCAATAGCGTTTCTAGCTTCAACCTCAATGGGGGAGTTTTCGTTAATAGGCAGTACTTCCAAATTCTGTGTTGCTGCTAGCATGTTATCAACAGGGTTTGAAAAATGACCCCGCGGAGTCTGGAATCGTCAAGGCGGGGAATGAGCCGGCGGTGGTTGAGCCGGTTCCTCTTGTCAATTCCCAGGTGGTTGAACAGTTCCTGGTGTCTGTTGGGAGGTAGTAAAAGCTGTTGTGGCTCGAGGTTCGGTGGGAGACCGCGGTGGCGTCTTCTCTTGTAAACCGCCTCTGATGCTTCCCTCTAAACTCCTAACCGCCAAGCCTCGGCCTTAAGGCGCTCTGTCTCTTGATGTATACGAGTCTGTAACCCCGCCATCCGTGCGTTTTCAGCGTCAATCTCTTTCTGCACCTCGACTATATTACTACGCAGTTTGGTTAACTCCACATTGCGCTCTTCCTGATTCTCTGTGGTAACTGGGGTTTCCACGAGTTTCGCCATCTCAGCCATGAGATCGGTCATGGCTTGAGCCGGCATTTTAGTTGACCCGCCGGAACCTCCAGCTGCGGCTAGATCGGGAACCGTCGTAGCTCCTGCCACATAGACGGCGACTTGGCATGGCGACTCGTTGTATTCCTCGGGGCCTCAGTTTCCAATGAGCCCCCAAGTCCGCCATCATAAAGAGGACAGATTGACTTCGTATCTCCCATGGATGACCCGACGTCCGAGTTGACGAGAGCGTTCTCGCTGGAAACTGGCTCATCCGAAAGACTGATTCCTTGCGTGAAACCGACGAAGACATGACGACAGCCGCCTTGGCACTGGCCGGCTTGGGGGCGCTGAGCCGGCTCATCGAGGTTGGCGTAGATGTCTGACTCGGGGGTCTCCAAATCGATCTCTCCGACGGGAACTCGAGGCCCGCATTCGATCGAGTCAGCCTTAGTGCTCCAATCCGGCTCATTGAAGTAGATCTTGTCGCGGCGACTCTTGATCATCTTATCAACCGCGAACTTCCCAAATCCTGGAAGGATTCCCTTTGAAAACTCAACTCCACCGGGCGAAGGCCCCACGGTGGGTGCCAACTGTCGTGGTTTTGTCAACCCAGCAGATGTCCTTGTGAAAGGACTTAGGTGTGAGGCCATCGCCGCTAGGTGGCAACTCAAAGGGGTTGAACGGGAAAGAGAGTCGGGTTTACCCAGGTTCGGCCCCTTCGATGGAGGTAATAGCCTACGTCCTGCTTTGTCTGTATTTGATGGATAGATCTCGATTGTAAGGGTGAGGAATCGCTAACCTAGCTATCGAGGGATTGTAACTTGAGTCTTTCGATCCTAGGGGCTTGCCTTTATATACAGGTCAAGACTCTAGGGTTTACAAGAGAGTCCGGGTCATATCATGACTCGTAGCTTATAATGTCTCTAACTCGCCTTCCTCCTTAAGCAAGGAAACCTACCGGCGCCTTCTACCCTGTGGTCCTTGAGCCGCCTTCTTCAGGTGTTGGGCCGCCCGGTGACTTAGTCAGCCACCGCCTTGCTTGTATTGTTTTTACGACACGGCCCATCTTAAACTTGATCGTAGAGCCATCAATATGTTAACCCGGCCCAATAGGGCGGGTTACATCATGGAGTTATATCCCCGACATAGTCCTTTGACTTAGAGTCAAGGTCTATGGTCATATTCCGACCGTGTTATGGCTTGGTAAAGCTTCGGGGTTTCAAGGAGCTTAGGATGTGAGTGAACGTCTATCATCTTATCCTTGATCATAGTTCTTAGATGCCAACAGTACTACCTATTACTCCAAACAAAACCTCCTATATCATCGAAGGTATCATCTCATATAAGTCAACTCCAACATCACTCATGCTACTCATATCTCCATGGTTTTGAGAGAAGGACCAAACCAAAAATACATATGTATTCTATTGCTAACTCATATATATCCCTATGTAAAAATCCTCGGGAAAGCATACAAGCTACTAAGCTTGATTGTGACACTTCAAATCCAAGTGATCTACTAACCTATCCAAGGTCTAAGGTATTGCATCTCCATGCCAAGGAAACACATATATATCAATCCAAGATCTTGTTTCCTTCCTACGAATCCAATCCAGTGGTTCATCGATCCCATCAATCATTAATTACTTGACCCATTACTCCTACAAATCCAATAATGATGGGGTTCTACATAGTCTCCTAGAGTTCCTATGATCTACAAACCATTGTAAGGGTTGTTATCATAGCATATTCGCCAATTTCCATTATCATGATCAAGTGAACTCCAATGTCAGGTGCATATAGATCCTTGAATCAATCCCTGGCAACAATCCAATATTCTAGTTTATCATCCACCGAGAATCATGGTATCATGATTGATATTATTGGACTAAATCCGATTTACTCCGAACCATGTAGACTTACTCAACATCTATACTCCACTAGGATCACGTATTTAATCCAAACCTCATGTCCTATGAGAAATGCTACTTCTTCCTGAAAGAATCTCATCTTGTGATCTTTAATTTCCCTACTAAATCCAATTTACTCAACGGAGAAGTAAGTTATGCTATTCTATCAAATTGATCCACCAAGTTCACCTATCGTCCTGGAAGTCTCGTAATCCACCAAGGGTCTCAACTACTTCCTCAAGGTTTCTATTACAACCTCATCGAATCATTAGTCTACTAAGTCATGTATCCTCAAAAATGATCTCCCCTATGGCATCATCAGATCGAGTGTTGGCTTAAGAATGTGATGTGTTTGTTCACTTCGATCATTAGTTCCATGGTGAACCCAGTGTTAACCAAGTTCATCGAAGGCTAACCGGTGTTTTCTCAAAAACCCGTATGTTAAGCACACGGTTAAGGGTTTGAGCTGGGGTAACTTGTGAGGCCTAGGCTGGTCTAGGGAGGCACTTCTAATCTAGAGGGAAGAATCATAACCCTACGGGGTTGCACCTGGTTGCATAGGTTGTCGTCAAAAGTCTTCAGCGCCAGTTGTTTGTTGAGGAGGATTCTTGGTGCATCTTGTCTTGCTGGTCTGCAGTTGACGAGATGGAGGAAGAGGGAAAGTAGCATAGAGGGGAGCGCCTAAGGGGGTGGTATGGTGCTGGTGTAATCAACCAAGTGTCAAGAAGGCCAAACACAAACATCAAGTCAAGGTAGGTGATATAGTCGCATACTTGTTGCCTAGGGCAAAAGTGCCACTCATATCAAAACACAAACACATAAAAACAAGCAACACACAACATGGTTCCATTCGAACCATCACACGAACTCGACTTCGCATAGGGGATATAGGACTCATCCTACCATAGGGGTTCTCGGACTCAGTAGTCGTGCTTGCTTTGTGTCTTGGAGAGGAGAACTTCTAGTCTTCTGGGTCTTCTGCAGGTGTTGCCACGTCTCTTGTAGTTGTTCGATGAAACGACCTAGGTTGGTCCTGAAGAATCTTCAACAACTTCTCGTCTGATAAGTCGACAGGGCAAAGGTGATTCCTTGTGGCTGTCGCTGACAGGGTCTCGTATTATCTTCTTAATCATGCCAATCCATCTTGTCTTCTGAGGTATCAGGGTTCCAGGTGGGCAATCCTTTATGCAATGTCATTAACACGACATGGTAGAGGCCCCATCATGTCAGTTATGTTGATGGAAATATCGACACCAAGAGTGGGGAATGAAGAGAACTGTTTTCCTGCTCACTATAGTGAGGCGGACCAAATGGCGAGGTTCTCATCCACTGGTGGTTGTTGATACAACAACGGTAAGGACGGGGTTGCTCTATCAGCGATGTATATTATGATCTTGCATGTATTACACCCTGATCATCATAGGCCAAGGTTGCATCATCCTGGGGCAGTGTCGAGGGTGTCACCACCTTCTGAGTCTTGATATACTCATCCCTTGAGAAGGTATCATCTATTGGTATCGTCTTCTCGTGGTGTCGCCAACTTGTGTTCAAGATATGTGGGCAATTGTCTGGTAAGGTGGTTTCCTTCCAGGTTACCCACGAGGATTTCAAGGAATCCACTGGTCAGGGGCATAAGAGTGCTAGCGACCGCTTGGAAAAAAATTGAAGAAGCAAATGAGGAGAGTCAAGACAAAAATGGTGGAAGTGTTGAGGCACAATCCTTCAGTTTCTTTGAAAGCTTAGGAGAGATAAGAAATATAGAAGTTTTTGCAAGTGATGTGAAGGGTCCGGAAAAATAGTTTTGTCCTGACTAACGTCCATGCTAACTAAGGCTTCCTACAGTCAGGATGGCTCTGATACCAGCTCTGTGGGGACCGCGACTCATAAGTCGTGATCGCCGAATGTACATGCACAGTGATCCCAGAGATCAATGCTCACTGGACACACAGAAACTGAATAACAAGAGTCTTACATCCTTTGCATACCGTTTTGCTCAAATATGGCCTTTATGGCCAAGTCTTCATATACTCGCAGCGGAAATCTTCAATGATAGTGTGAACCCATGCCATCTGCCTTAACCCTACATGCATTCTGACTGGGAAACATCCTAGCTCGCATGTTCGTCACCAAGGTACTCTTCATTATATCCTGTTCTTTCATGCCTAGCCAATAAAATAACCAGTGGCAAGCCAATGAGTACTTTGAATGTACTCGCAAGCAACCCATGTTTTGGAACAAGGTATAACAATGCATGATATAGCACTAATTAGGTAAGTTTTGCAGAAAGCTAGTTTTGAGTGCAATGACATGTCCTATCAACTTGTAAGCATGCATCAAATGGATACAAGAAATCATATGAACAAGTTACATATATCAATAGAAACAAGGTTTGAACATCTCATGTTCATTCATAATGTCAAGTCATCCGACTTGACTCAAGTATTCTTTCCACACACACACACACACACACACACACCAAGTTTTGTGATAACATCTCGACGTAGTTTAAGCAGCACCACCCAACTGTCCTTGACCATGGACACGGTTATTCGAATAGTTTTACACTCTGCAGAGGTTGCACACTTTACCTACAAGACTCGGGGAACTTCCGTGTCATCCACGACTCTTGGTACATTACATACCTGAGGTAAGCACCCGAACAATGCCTTTCCCTTGACGGCACTAAACAAAGAGTCCGCTCGTTGGCCCACGTCTTCATGATGTACAAACGCGAGCATTGCTCAACATAGTACCATCCATGAAGGGACACAACGGTGTGCCCGGTGTCTGTAAAAACAGCCCATGGTCGCCCTACCTGGCTCGAGCCCGTATCGAGAGTGACCATGTCACTCCCGCCACTAGTAATGCGGGCTCTTTGCTAGCATCGACCAAAGTAATCAACAAAGCCCCTTCCCATATAGGGGTAGAGTGTTTGTACATGTAAGGTTGGGACGGTTGACAAATCTTAAATCTAATCCGTTTTCGAAAACACACACACCCAACTTGCCTCGGTACACCACTTATTTATCAAGTGGTTACCTAGGTCAACACCATATCCCTCGGGCATTAATGGCACCTGATACGTCTCCAATGTATCTATAATTTTTGATTGTTCCATGTTGTTATATTATCATTCTTGGATGTTTTATAATCATTTTATAGCAACTTTATATCATTTTTTGGGACTAACCTATTGACATAGTGCCCAGTGCCAGTTGCTGTTTTTTTGCTTGCTTTTTTACTTCGCAGTATATCAGTACCAAACGGAGTCCAATTGCCACGAAACTTTATGGAGATTTTTTTAGACGAAAAGACAACTTGGGAGCCAAGGAAGCACCTGGGGGGAGGCCGTGGGGCCTACGATACACCAGGGGACGCCAGAGGCCCCTAGCGCGCTCTGATATATCGTGGAGCCCACAGAGGTCTTTTCCACCGCCTCTCAGCTCTATAAACCCTCAGAAATTCCAGAAACCCTGGAGGAGTCCACGAAACACAATTCCAGCAGCCGCAATTTCCAGAACCACGAGATCCAATCTAACACCATCACGGAGGGTGTCGTGGTTTTGTCACGGCAGATGTCCGAAGACTTAGGTTCGAGGCCATCGCTAAGGCGGTGGACTCAAAGGGGTTGATCGAGATGAGGGACACGAGTTTACCCAGGTTCGGCCCCTCAGGAAGAGGTAAAAGCCTACGTCCTGCTTGTACTGTATTGATTGGAGTATCGATTACAAGGGAGCGGATTCGCTTGACCTAGTTCTCGATCGACTGGTTTTCTGTCTAAGCCGCCCCAGGGTCTCGCCTTTATATAGGAGGTCAAGGCCCTGGGTTACACGAGTCCCAAACCGACTCATACAACGTAGTTTATCGTACCTCTAAGCCGCCTTGCCATCTTGGGCAAGCCGTCTCCGGGCGGCTCAGCCGCCCGGGTCTCACACCATCTTCGGTCTCTGGGCCTTCGTCTTGGCCCGCCTGGTAAGCCGCCATGCAGCCTGGCCTTCATCTTCCGGCCCACCTTAAGGCTCTTGCTTATGAGCCGCCAGGTATGACCCGGCCCCTCCTGGGCGGGTCTTACCACGGGGTTATATCCCCAACAGAGGGGTTCCTCATCCTGATGGGTGCCTCTCCGATGATGAGTGAGTAGTCCACCATAGACCTACGGGTCCGTAGGAAGTAGCTAGATGGCTTCCTCTCTCTCTTTATTCTCAATACAATGGTCTCTTCAAGATCTATTTGATGAAATGACTTTTTATGGTGTGTTTGTTGGGATCCGATGAAGTTTGAGTTCATGATCAGTTTCTATCCATGAATATTTTTTGAGTCTTCTTTGATCTCTTATATGCATGATTATTTATAGCCTCGTATTTCTTCTTCGAATCTTTGGTTTAGTTAGGACAACTAGATCGATTTTTCTTGCCATGGGAAGAGGTGCTTTGTGGTGGGTTCGATCTTGCGGTGTCCTCTCCTAGTGACAGAAGGGGCAGCGAGGCACGCATGTATCGTTGCTATTAAGGATAACAAGATGGGGTCTATTCCTACATGAATAGATCTTGTCTACATCATGTCATCGTTCTTATTGCATTACTCCGTTTCTCCATTAACTTAATACACTAGATGCATGGTGGATAGCGGTCCATGTGTGGAGTAATAGTAGTAGATGCAGAATCGTTTCGGTCTACTAATCTTGGACGAGATGCCTATATATTGATCATTGCCTTGGATATCGTCATGATTATTTGATCTTCTATCAATTGCCCAATAGTAATTTGTTTACCCACCGTGTGCTATTTTCTTGGGAGAAGCCACTAGTGAAATCTACGGCCCTCGGGTCTATTCTTTTAATATATTGCTTTCCGATCTATCTTTTTCCGCACTTGTTTTTAGATCTATTACTCCAAAAACCCAAAAATACCTTTCTGCACTTTTTTATTTGCATCTTTTATTTTGTGTTCTTGTGCAATCTATTTATCCAATCTAATACAAACCAATCTATCTTTTTACCATGGAGAGATTGACAACCTCTCTTACTCGTCGGGTTGCAAGTATTTGTTCTTTGTGTGTAGGTACCGTTTACATAGTGTTGCTTGGTTCTCCTACTGGTTTGATAACCTTGGTTTCATAACTGAGGGAAATACTTATTGTAGCTGTGCTGCATCATCCCTTCCTCTTTGGGGAAATACCAACGCAGTCTCAAGCCACGTCAAAGGAATTTCTGGCGCCGTTGCCGAGGAGACATCATCAACATCTATCAGGTTCCTAATCACAAATCTCATCTCCTTGCAATTTACATTATTTGCCATTTGCCTCTCATTTTCCTCTCCCCCACTTCACAAAAATTTACCGTTTTATTCGCCCTCTTTTTCGTTTGCCTTTTTCTCGTCAGATCTCTTGTTTGCGTAGTCACGATGACTCAAGAAAATACCAAATTGTGTGATTTTTCCAATACCAATAATAATGATTTCATTAGTACTCCGATTGCTCCTCCCGCACTAGTGCGGAGTCTTGTGATATTAATGCCGCTTTGTTCAATCTTGTCATGAAAGATCAATTTTCCGGTACTCCTAATGAGGATGTCGCGTCCCATCTAAACACATTCGTAGAATTGTGTGATATGCAAAAGAAAAAAGATGTGGACAATGATATAGTGAAGTTGAAATTATTTCCTTTCTCCTTGCTGGATGGTGCAAAATTTGGTTTTCTTCTTTGCCTCGCAATAATATCGATTCTTGGATAAGTGCAAGGATACTTTTATTACTAAGTATTTTCCGCCCGCGAAAATTATTTTCCTTAGAACTCAAATCATGAATTTTAAGCAACTTGAGCATGAACATGTTGCACAATCTTGGGAAAGAATGAAATTGATGCTAAGAAATTGTCCTACTCATGGTTTAAATTTTTGGATGATCATACAAAAAATTTATGCAGGATTGAATTTTGTCTCTAGAAATATTTTAGATTCCATCACGGGTGGTACTTTTATGGAAACTAGCAGAGTGGCCCGCGCATTTGCGCGGCTAGATTTCGTAAATGTTTTATCTGTCACGTTGTCTTGAATTTAAATTGGTAAAATTGGCATTATATAAGGTTTAATATTATAGATGTTTGTGTTGCATTCGATTTTTATTGCATTGAGACTTTGTATAAAAAAGACTTTAAAGAATAATTGCTTGTAATTCTTTTACATTAAGATTGTTTGGATTATCTTTTCTTTTAGAATGAGCATTCACATTATATCCTTATAAGAATTCCCGACGCAATGTTTTAAAGCTTATAAGGTACTTGATGTTTCATTCTCTTGATCTAATCCGACGTCACATAGTTCCTCTTCTAACTTTGGACGACGGTACGACGCGGAGGATTTCTCCAATGTGTTTGGCCGACATCAAACCCTAAGTGCGACATTATTGATAGAATCGCTTGAGAAGTATTATCGCCGATGGTACGACGCAGGGGATTTCTCTAATGAGCTTTCATGGAAATAAGGCGACCCTTCGCCCCCTCACCCCATCATCCATTTCATCCTCATATTCCCTCTACCATGCTTAAACAAAACACCGTGGCTTATGGGCTTTCATTTGTATGTAAATAATATGTGTACTTACATATGAATTGCTTTTTAGTTGCTCCATAGAAATATTTCAGAAGTGTATAAATAAATGCATGATTCACTTTACCTCGGAATTCATGCGTAAATAGTGATGTAAAAACAAACACCTGTCCATATTTACACGTGTTACTAAAAAACATGTTGACAATACGTGAGAGGTCTACATGTAGTGAATACTTTGACTCTATGTAATCAAGCATCAGTAGTCTACGCTTAAGCAATGACATTTTGTCTTTCATTTTCTGCACTGTTTTGTTTGTTCGACGTATTTTCAGATGCACACCTTGTATATCATCGATATGCACTCGAGTCCATCGAACTTGGTTTTAATTACCCAAACTGTAGTTTACAATAGAATGTCTATTTGCATAAAATATTCTTTGTGCGACTGACCATTCACCATGTGTCTGTATTTGAGTATATAGAATATCATTGTTTATACTGTAGATTTATTTAACGTGTATATGACTATCTATACCAGAACACCTCAGGTAGTTATTTAGGAAGTGATACATGTAAATAGTGTGTATCACTCTATGCGATCAAGTAACCAAGCGGGAAGAGACTAAGTAATCACCATATTTTCTATTTATTTATTTAAAATTTTCAGGTGCACCAGATATTATAGACCGGGCTCGGGTAAATCAATCTCTCTATTTAAAAGAACTTAAAACTCAAGTTACAGTATAATGGCTTAATCTACAATATTCTTTGCGTAGCTATACTTTCTACACGAATTTTCATTTGGAGTATATATAGTAATTTATTTCTTTATGTTATAGAGCAGTTGAAGTTTACATTCAATTTTATGTAAGGTTAGTCTTTCTTATATGTTTTTCCATTGGCTTTTCATTCTGGAGACTTCTAAATGGTGTAACTGCTTCAACAGTTATGTAGCAAACATTTTACCATCATATATAGAAGTTATTTGCATTATCCCCATCCTTCAGTCTAGCACACCCTAAAAGTCTAAACGATTCCTTATTTAGACCATCTTTGTCTATCTAATATAGTGATATTCATGATTTAACTCATGAATGGCTGCTCCCAGCGGTAGTGCCCAGTTTATCTTGTGGATATGCAGTTTGTTAACAGTTTTGTATTATCCTCCCAATGGCCTGGAGTCTCATCCATTTAACCCTTTAAAAATAGTATATTTATATGTATTTTCTTATCACTATTAAGCATTTGGTCCCAAGATAGCTACCGCTAGTCTTAATTTCGTATATAATGAGCAAATGAATATCTTAGTGTACGAAAATAGTATTTATTGTTTTGCTTTGCTATTATAAAAAAATCTTGTACATATGTGAAGCTTGTTGGTTAGTACTGTTTTAACATATCTTGTCCTTGATTTAACTGGTTAATTAATTCATGGTAAGTAATCTACTTGACAAATTTGAATGTCTTTGGGTATTATGCTCGATAGTATCGTATTGACTCGCAAACGTGCTATAGTAAATTATTTATCAATACAATTTTGTAATTACAAGTACTGACTTCAAATTCAGGAGAGCTGAATCACACGGAAGAAAAAATCTTATCAACATAGAAATTGATGAACATTGCTGCTCTTCTGACAGCTCTTGTGTGAAGAAACACATGGAGAAGAAGTTCTTGCAAGCGGATATTACCCAACATTGATGGCCGTCGTGGTTCCTTCATTTTTCTGAATGCTTTATCATGGCGGTGTCCATCCGCGAGCCGCTTATTGTGTAATAGACGTAATTGACGACGTTGTTTTCCATGTTGTACAACTAAGCATCTGACGATGCCTTCCTTCATCCAAAGTCTCGGCAACATGTCGACGTGCCTGGTGTGTATCGTGATCTCAATTTCCAGAGTGTTTGGCCAAGCCTCGGATGAGTAGGAGATAGCCATCGTCATGCATGGCGGTTCGTGCTTGGGCGTGTTGTCTGTCATAGATGAGCATCTGACGATGCCTTGTTCATCCAATGTCTCGGCAACATCCGTATCCATGCGTGGCTGGGTGCGCCCTTGATTTGAGTCTCGGCAACATGTGGACGTTCCTGGTGTGTATCGTGACCTCCATTTCCTGAGTATTTGGCCGAGCCTCGGATGAGTAGGAGATCGCCATGGTCCTGCATGGCGGTTCGGGCTTGGGCCTGTTGTCTTTTATAGCTGAGTATCTACAATGCCTTCGTTCATCCGAGACCGGCAACATCCGTACGTCGCTGGGTGTATCACGCCCTTGATTTGGGACTATCTACGTGTTACTTCTTACAATCCAGGTGTCCTAGTAGAATCATGTGATCTATGGTATACGTACTTGTATATCTGCACCTTATTTTTTTAATTAAAATTCGGTTGTGGGAAGTACCTTTTATCAGCGCTTATGATGAGTTCACGTAGCAAAGCACTTACGATGAGTTATAAAGGAAAGACACCTATACGTATTGAGTCCCGACTCCAGCTTTTCTTTTTTCCAGTTGCCTCTTTGCATACGAATCCATGGTATTTTGCTTGTCCGATTCTAATTCCGTGAGCCTAGCGATTGTTTGTTTTACTATAATTAAGGCTGGAAACGTACGAGGTAAGGAAAAAGCAGATACTAATTTCTTGCAAATCTCATTCAACCTTTTCAACTCTTTTTCTATAATTACATTTGGGCAGTTCGTTTTCTACCGTTTTACAATAATATAATACATAGATTGATCTCAATTGTTAGTTATGATGCTAAATGGAATAGGGCCCACATAATGAAAGCCCTTACGTACCCCTAGTTGTAACGTGAGTTCTCCCAGGCTCTAAAACAACATGAGTTATGTCCATGCCTAATAAAATCAGATCTCAACCGTTAATTATAATGTTAATGAAACAGGCCCACATAATGAAAGGCTAGATGTTTCTAATTATTCTGGGATTTTATAGGATAATTTTCTTTTTTCTAATAGCCCGTAAATAGTTCATAAAGTACTTTTTATATATAATAGATTACTTTGGGTGAAGCTACTAAATTACTATATAATATTATGGCAAATTATTCACATTGGCATACTGAAAGAGCACCTACTAGTAAAAAAGTTAATTCGGTTGAAGAAGTTAGTACTTTGAGTGAAAATGTTGATGCTCTTATGAAGTTGGTTGCTAGTAAAAATGCTCCTATTGATCTTAATGATGTGCCTTTGTCTACTTTGATTGAGCAAAATAGTGATTCCGTAGATGTGAATTTCATCTCGCAAAACAATTTTAATAACAATGCTTATAGAGGTAATTTTAATCTTAGGTCTTTTCCTGGAAATTCCTCTAATAATTATGCTAATTCCTATGGTAATTCTTCTTACAATAATAATAGGAACCCCTCTGATCTTGAGAGTAATATTAAAGAATTTATCAATGCTCAAAAGGTTTTCAATATTACGATAGAAGAAAAGTTGAATAAGATTGATGATATGTTTAGAAACACTGATAGAATTTCCCATGATATAGAAAATCTCAAGTTGAAAGATTTTCCACCTAAGATTGATGAATCAATTAAAGCTTTATATGTTTCTATGGATGAAAGTAGGAAAAGAACCGCTATGCTTAGAGCTAAAAGAGAATTTTTAGAAAAAGCGTTTTCAAGAGATTACTTTCATATAAATGATGAAGATCTTAAAGTGATTGGTGTTTCTTCTATTTATTCCTTGTTTAGTAATATAAAAATTGATGATAAAGGGACTGGAGAAGAGTCAACTTTAGCTAGAAGGCGTCCCAATGATTTGGAGGGTGAAAATCTTGATGAAAAACTTGATGAAAGTAGGTTTGGAAAGGTCAAAACTTTAACTAGTGATGTGCCCACTATTTTGGATTACAAAGAATTTAATTATGATAGTTACTCTTTGATTGAATGTATTTCTTTTTTACAATCCATGATAAATTTACCCCATGCTTATGAACAAAGTAAAGCTTTTACTAAACATATTGTTGATGCCATGATGAAATCTTTTGAAGAAAAGTTGGAGTTAGAGATTTCAATTCCTAGAAAATTACATGATGAGTGGGAACCTACAATTAAAGTCAACATTAAAAATTATGAGTGCTTTGATTTATGTTGTTTGGGTGCTAGTGTTTCCACAATTCCGAAATCTCTATGTGATGTGCTTGGTCTTACCAATATGGAAGAATGTTCTCTTAATTTCCACTTGGCGGATTCTACTATTAAAAAGCCTTTGGGAAGAGTTAATTATGTTCTTATTCTTGCAAATAGGAACTATGTGCCTATAGATTTTATTCTTGATATTGATTGCAATCCGTCTTGTCCCATTATACTTGGTAGACCGTTTTTACGCACTATAGGTGTCGTGATTGATATGAAAGATGGCAATATTAAATTTCAATTTCCACTAAGAAAGGGTATGGAACACTTCCCTGGAACAAGAATTAAGCCACAATATGAATCAATCATGAGACCATCCTATGGAGCAAAAACAAAAGATGACAACACTTGAATCTACGCATTATGCCTAGCTAGGGGCATAAAACGATAGCGCTTGTTGGGAGGCAACCCAATGAATAAAATTTGTTTTTACCTTTTTATTTGTGTTCTTGAGTGTTGACACAATTATCATACTGTTATGATTCTGTTTTTATGTTTTAATTAGTGTTTGTGCCAAGTAAAGCCTTTGGGATCATGTTGGGTGATAGTTGATTTGATCTTGTTGAAAAACAGAAACTATTGTGTCCAGTAGCAGAATTGTCAAACATCACAGAAGTGACAAAAAAATGAATTTTTTACACAATATTTATATAAAAATTGCCGGCATTTTCCTAATTTTTTAGAATTTTTGGAGTTACATAAGTATGGTTAGAGTACAAATTACTACAAATTGTTCTCTTTTTGACAGATTCTGTTTCCTTTGCATTGTGTGCTTATTTTGCTGAATCTATGGGTTGTATTGGAGGGTATAAGCCATGGTAAAGTTAGAATACAGTAGATATAATGCAATAATAAAATATGAAAGGGTTTGCAACAATACCTAGAGTGGTGATATGCTTTATTATACTAACGGATCTCACAAAGGTTTTGTTAAGTTTTGTGTGATTGAAGTTTTCAAGTTTTGGGTGAGATCACGATGGATGAAGGAATAAGGAGTGAAAATAGCCTAACCTTGGGGATTCTATGGCACCCCAAGATAATATCCAAGGAGAAACAAGCAACTAAGCTTGGGGATGCCCCGAGTGGCATCCCCTCTTTCTTCCAAAAACCCAAAAATACCTTGCTGCACTTTTTTATTTGCATCTTTTATTTTGTGTTCTTGTGCGGTTTATTTATCCAATCTAATACAAACCAATCTATATTTTTACCGTGAAGAGATTAACAACCTCTCTTATGCGTCGGGTTGCAGGTATTTGTTCTGTGCAGGTACCGTTTGTTGGGGAACGTTGCATGGGAAACAAAAAATTTCCTACGCTCACCAAGATCGATCTAGGAGATGAACACCTACGAGAGGAGAGATTGCATCTACATACCTGATACGTCTCCAACGTATCTACTTTTCCTCACTCTTTTGCCCTTGTTCTGGACTCTAATTTAAATTATTTGAATGAAACTAAACCGGACTAACGCTGTTTTCAGCAGAACTACCATGGTGTTGTTTTTTGTGCAGAAATAAAAGTTCTCAGAATGGAACGAAATTTTTTGGAGAATTATTTCAGAATACATAAGAATTATTGGAGCCAAAAACTACCGGAGAAGGGGGCCAGGGTGGCCAGCACCCACCAGGGCGCGCCAGGCCCCTGGGCCCGCCCTGTTGGGTTGTGCACACCTCGTGGCCCCACTGACCCTAATTCCGCCACTATAAATTCCTATTTTCGGAGAAAAAAAATCAAGGAGAAAGTTTCATCGCATTTTACGATACGGAGCCGCCGCCACCTCCTGTTCTTCATCGGGAGGCCAGATCTGGAGCCCGTTTGGGGCTCCGGAGAGGGGAATCTTTGGTCTTCGTCATCATCAACCCTTCTCCATCGCCAATTCCATGATGCTCCCCCCGGGAGTGAGTAATTCCTTCGTAGGCTTGCTGGTCGGTGAGGAGTTGGATGAGATTCATCATGTAATCGAGTTAGTTTTGTAAGGGCTTGATCCCTAGTATCCACTATGTTCTGAGATTGATGTCGCTATGACTTTGCTATGCCTAATGCTTGTCACTAGGGCCCGAGTGCCATGATTTCAGATCTGAACTGTTTATGTTATCATCGTTATATCTATGTTCCTGATCCGATCTTGCCTAGTCATATGCACCCATTGCGTGTTATGATCCATCAACCCCATAGTGACAATATTTGGGATACTTCACGGTGATGACCGTAGTTTGAGGAGTTTCATGTATTTACCGTGTGTTAATGCTTTGTTCTGGTTCTCTATTAAAAGGAGGCCTTAATATCCCTTAGTTTCCTTATGGACCCCGCTGCCACGGGAGGGTAGGACAAAAGATGTCATGCAAGTTCTTTTCCATAAGCACGTATGACTATTTACGGAATACATGCCTACATTACATTTATGAACTGGAGCTAGTTCTGTGTCGTCCTAGGTTATGATTGTTACATGATGAATATCATCCAATGAGTTCACCGATCCAGTGCCTACGAGTTTTCCACTATTTGTTCTTGCTAAGTTACTATTGTTGTTGCTATTGTTCCAATTGCTACAAAACTATTACTACTACTGTTACCGTTACTGTTACTGTCACTACTGCTATCAAACTATCATACTACTGTGCTACTCATCACTTTGCTACAGATATTTAATCTCCCGGTGTGGTTGAATTGACAACTCAGCTGCTAATACTGTCAAATATTCTTTGGCTCCCCTTGTGTCGAATCTATAAATTTGGGTTGAATACTCTACCCTCGAAAACTGTTGCGATCCCCTATACTTGTGGGTTATCAAGACCTTTTTCTGGCGCCATTGGCGGGGAGCATAGCTATATTTGTTGAGTCACTTGGGATTTATATCAATTGATCACTATGAAGAATTTGAAGGATCCAAAGACTAAGATTTTTTCCTCTAAGACGAGGGCAGGTAAGGAACTGCCATCTAGCTCTGCACTTGATTCACCTTCTTTTATGATTAAGCTTGCAACACCACCACATGCTAGTAATCCTAATATGTCGCAAGCTATTGATGATGCTACCTCTGCTATGAATGATACTTATGATGATGCTAGTACCGTGCTTGATGATAATGTGCCACTAGGAGAATTTCTTGATGAACAAATTGCTAGAGCTAAAGAGAATGAAAGTACTGAAACTGATGAGATTGCTAAAACTGATGAAGGCTATGAAACTGATGATGACTATGAAACACCTATTAGTCCTAGCTCTCCTAGGTTTGAAATGCCTAAGATACCTGAAAGTTATGTTATGGACAAAGAGGTAACTAGAGAAATTCTTTCTTGCAAGGATAGAAATGATCTTAAGAAATTGCTATGCAAGTATAAGGAAAAGACTTTGAATGCTAGAATGAAATGTGATCCTAAGTTTGGTACTTCACCTATCTTTGTTACCGATAAGGATTATGAATTCTCTGTCGACCCAGAGTTAATTACTTTGGTTGAATCTGATCCTTTCCATGGCTATGAAACTGAAACTGTAGTGGCGCACCTTACTAAGCTGAATGATATAGCCACCCTCTTTGCTCATGATGAGAAGATTCGCTACTATTACATCCTTAAGTTATTTCCGTTCTCATTAAAGGGTGATGCTAAGACATGGTACAATACTCTTACTCCTTGTTGTGTCCGTAGTCCCAAGGATATGATTTACTATTTCTCTGAAAAATATTTTCCTGCTCATAAGAAATAAGCCGCCTTACAGGAAATATTTAACTTTGTGCAAATTGAAGAAGAGAGTCTCCCACAAGCTTGGGGGAGGCTTCTCCAGTTGCTTAATGCTTTGTCTGATCATCCTCTCAAGAAAAATGAAATACTTGATATCTTTTATAATGGACTAACTGATGCTTCTAGGGACTTCCTAGATAGTTGTGCTGGTTGTGTTTTCAGGGAACGAATTGTTGAACAAGCTGAGGAATTATTGAATAACATGTTGAAGAATTATGATGATTGGACTCTCCCTGAACCACCACTTAAACCCACTCCGAAGAAGAGGGGTATCCTATTTCTCAGTCCTGAAGATATGCAAGAGGCAAAGAAATCTATGAAGGAAAAAGGTATTAAAGCTGAGGATGTTAAGAATTTGCCACCTATTGAAGAAATACATGGCCTTGACACATCACCACCTCCGCAAGTGGTAAAGGTAAATTCTTTATTAAAGTTTGATGAAGGTGATATCCCTCACAATAAACATCCTAGTCAATGCTTATATGAGTTTGACAACTATATTATGAAGCAAGATCATTTCAATGCACATGTTCTGAAACAATTGAGATATAATTCTGATATGATTGCTCACTTGAGTGACTTGCTATTTAGAATCAGTAATGATGTTAGGGGTGTAGGAAAGCATGCCTCTATGGTTCAAACTTAGTTAGAACAAATTGCTAAATCTCAAAAAGAATTGCTTGATGAAATGAATAGTAATATGAATGATTTTGCTGCTGGAGTAGTAACTAGAGGAGGTAGAATGACCCAAGAACCACTTTATCCTGAAGGTCACCCTAAAAGAATTGAACAAGACTCTCAGACAATTAACACTGATGCACCTAGTCCTTCCAGGAAGAAAAAAAAGAAAAATGATAGGACTTTGCATACCTCTAGTGAACATGAGATACAAAAACCTCCTGATAATAATGATGTCTCTATTTCCGATGCTGAAACTCAGTCTGGTAATGAACATCCACCTAGTGATAATGAAAATGATGATGTTGATGTTCATGAAGATGCCCAACCTAACCATGATAAAGAACCAGATAATGATGTTGAAATAGAGCTTGCTGTTGATCTTGATAACCCACAACCTAAAAATAAACGTTATGATAAAAGAGACTTTGTGGCTAGGAAACATGGTAAAGAAAGAGAGCCATGGGTTCAGAAACCCATGCCATTTCCACCTAAGCCATCTAAGAAAAAGGATGATGAAGAATTTGAGCGCTTTGCTGAAATGATTAGGCTAGTCTTTTTGCGTACCCGCTTAACTGATATTTTGAAGATGGCCCCTTATGCAAAATATATGAAAGACATCATCACAGACAAAAGAAAGATACCTGAAGCTGAAATCTCCACCATGCTTGCTAATTACTCTTTTAAGGATGGAGTACCTAAAAAACTTGGAGATCCTGGAATACCAACTATACCTTGCTCCATTAAAAGAAACTATGTCAAAACTGCTTTGTGTGATTTGGGAGCTGGTGTTAGTGTTATGCCTTTCTCCTTATATTTGTGAGGATGTGCCCGTTGTTGTTGCAAATGTTACTACCTTAACGGACTTTGTTATTCTTGAGATGCCCGAGGACGACAACATGTCGATTATCCTTGGTAGACCCTTTTTGAATACTGCAGGGGCTGTTATTGATTGCAATAAAAGCAAAGTCACTTTTCATATCAATGGTAATGAGCACACGGTGCACTTTCCGAAGAAACAATTCCAAGTGAATGGTATAAATGTTATCGAAGAATCTCCGACCATTACTATTGGAAGTTTTCAATTACCTCTACCTACTGCCAAAAAGAAATATGATATACTTATTGCCTGGGGGTGCTGGCGCGCCCTGGTGTCTTGTGGGCCCTGGTGGGTTGTGGCCCCCACGTGGGGCCCCTCACTTATCTCTTTAGCCCACATCATCCCCTACCTCCAGAAAAAAATCACCACAACCACCATTCCCGTGTTCTTGCTCTCAAACCCACGAATTTCGATCTCTTTGCTCGAAGCTCCGTTTCTGAAACTGTTTGGAGGGATTGCTACTTGGTATGTGACTCCTCCATTGCTCCAATTAGTTTTAGATTTAGTGGGTTATTTTTACAGTAATTAGCTACTCTTGGTGCTGCTGTAGATGAGCTTGCAGGTTGAATTCTTAGAGTTCTAAGTAGTTTGAATGCTCAATATGGCATGTATGCATGCTTAGGAGTAGTTGCTATCAATCTTACAAAGTTTTGTTGACAAACTTTTTGTGGACTAAAAATTTTCAGAATTTTTATAGGAATAAAATGCAAATCTTTAGGAAGTTCTCCTCCAAGAAAAATTCCAAAGGAGTCATTGGGGAGTCATCGGACAATGACCTTCACACCCCAAGAAGGGCGGAGGTGCGGCCGTGTGAATGGCCGCATGATGCCTTCATGGAGAAGGCCGGGTTTCACCAAGAGTTCACTTAATTTGTTGCAAATGCCGGGCTGACCGAGTTCCTCGCAGCTAAGTGTGACCAATATCACATCCTTACAGATTCCTTTGTGCAAGGTTTTCATTTTCTGAGGAAGAATAATCCCCCTGAGGTGCAGTTTAACCTTTATGCTGAAACTTACAAAATGCCGCTGACTGACTTTTGTAACATATGCTTGATTCCCACTGATGGGGAAATGATAGAACCCAGACCATCAGAGTTTGAGGATTTTCTCCTCACTTTAACAGTGGGTGAAGATAGAGGCGTGTCGAACGCTACTACTACCAGTTTGC
The DNA here is from genome assembly GCA_039707655.1 of Elymus sibiricus. Classification (NCBI taxonomy): domain Eukaryota; kingdom Viridiplantae; phylum Streptophyta; class Magnoliopsida; order Poales; family Poaceae; genus Elymus; species Elymus sibiricus. The sequence goes on along the minus strand of CM077665.1, from coordinate 207,776,327 downwards.
AGTTTCCCTCAGTACATTACTTTGCTTTGTTCATCACGAAGTGCTTAACCGCTAGGGAGAAGGTCGGTGCACTCAGTGCCCCTGACCTTGCTATTTTATGTCGTGCACTCTATGATGACCACACCTTTAGTTTGGGGGCTATTATTGCACGTCGCTTAAACCTTAACAAAACTAAGGGAAAGATACATGGTGGTATTTATGCTACTCGTTTAGCGAGACACTTTAATGTTTAGATTCGCCCACATGGTTATCTTTTGCCCCGAGTTTGCCTGGATCATAAGTCATTCCAGGATCATCAATTCCTTGACGTGACTGACTCTTTCCATGACATTCATTACAACCTAGTATTCAGCAAAGAAACATGTGACGTTATTCCGTTGCCTGCACCTGCTTTGTTTGATTCTATTGCCAGGAATGGATATAGGATCATGCCAGATGACATTACAGCCTACCGGAACAACCTAGCAGCTGCTGAGGAGGAGCCCCAGGGGTGGGATGCTCAGGTGCCGCCTCCACCTCACTACAACTTGGGACCGGACGGCTACTACAAATGGTGATTACCAAGCTAGGTCAAAAGCCTAAGCTTGGGGGAGTACGTATTTCCATCGACATTACATTCATGTTCACACATTTCATTCTAGTTGTCGGTGTTCACACTTTTTCATTGTAATATCCATGCTAGATTTGTTTTCTCGCTCTCTTCTTGTGTGTTTGAAAACTTTGAGAAAACCCAAAAATATTTCTTACTTCTTTTTAGTTTTTCTTTCTAGCTTAGTTTAATTGTAGCATCAAAATAAAACCCAAAAAAATTTCTTCCTTCTTCTTTTACTTTGAAAGCACATTTGCTCCCTTGGTGGTTTTGGTAAATAATAACTACATATATGTCATTGAACTAATGTTTCCACTAAGCATATTTCAGGAAAAGTTCAATGATAGGATTGGCAAAAGGATTGTAAAGATTGTGGAGATACCCCAAGATGCAAGGAAATGGATTGGCAAAGCTTCAAGCAAGAGGACTCTACATTTTACTTTGTGAGAAATCACTTTGAGTCCATGGGAAAGCCAATACTATTAAAAGGGGGTAAGGTATTGTTGGTGAACAAAATGCTCATACGTGCAAAAGTAATAGTCACCAAAAACACCCACAAGCTCTTCCACAAAAGTCTGTCCAAAGTCAAATATCCAAAATCGGTGCAACCAACACTTTCCACTCGGTGCCACCGATTCCCATACTCAGACAGATCTAAGCCAAACCCTAGCCTTTCGGTGCAACCGATTCTGCTTCGGTGCCACCGAGTTCAGCTTGCCAACTTTCTGTTACCCAATTTCACAAAATCGGTGTGACCGAGTTTGTTGAATCGGCGTCACTGAGTTTGGTAATTTGAACGTTGGTTACCTTATCGGTGCAACCGAGTTTTATATATCGGTCTCACCGAGATTCAAAAGTTGTCACCTTTTGGTCACTTCGGTACCACCGAGATTCACACATCGGTGTCACCGAGTTGGTCACTTTAGGTGTAACGGTTGGATTTTTGGAGATGCCTATATATACCCCTTCACCACCACCTACTCGAAAGAGAAGCACTCAGAACTATTCCATACTTGCCCCATCCAGTTTTCTGAGAGAGAGCCGCCTACTCATGTGTTGAGATCATGCCATTCCATTCCAACCATATGAATCTTGATCTCTAGCCTCCCCAAGTTGCTTTCCACCAATCCCATCTCTTCCACCAAGCCAAATCTGTGAGAGAGTGATTGTGTGTTGAGGAGTCTATCATCTTGAAGAACAAGAGCAAGGAGTTCATCGACATTGCCGAGCCTATTACCTTTTTGAGGGTGGTGCCTCCTAGATTGGTTAGGTGTTGCTTCGGAGCCTCCTACTTCGTGTTGTGGAGTTGAACCAAGAAGTTTGTAAGTGCAAGGAGATCGCCTACTTCGTGAAGATCTACCCATAGTGAGGCTAGTCCTTCGTGGACGGTAGCCGTTATGGAATAGTCAAGGTTGCTACTTCGTGGACCCTTCGTGGGTGGAGCCCTCCGTGGACTCTCGCGACCGTTACCCTCCATGGGTTCAAGACTCCATAAACGTGGACGTACGATAGCACCACCTATCGGAACCACGGGAAAAATTATCGTGTCTACAAATTGCGTTTGATCCTCCTACCCTTCCTTTACTACTCATGCTTGTTGTTACTTTCCGCTGCTATACTCTTAGACATGCATGTGTAGGGTGTACTTGACCTGCTATGGATGCTAAAATCTTCCAACACTAAAATTGGGAAAAGGCTAGATTTTTATTTGGTCAAGTAGTCTAATCAACCCCCTCTAGACATACTTTCGGTCCTACAAGTGGTATCAGAGCTTTGGTCTCCATTGCATTGGTCTCACAAACTAGGAGAGTATGGCGTCTGGTGAGGGAAATTATCATCGTAGAGGTCCGTATTTTGATGGCTCTAATTTTGCTAGTTGGAAGCACAAAATGAAAATGCATATTCTTGGTCATAACCCCGCCGTATGGGCTGTTGTTCGTGTTGGCTTGCAAGGTGAATTCTTTGGTGATGGAAAGGAACCGGATCGTGAAGCGACCGCGGATGAATTGAAGATGTTGCAATACAACGCTAAAGCATGAGACATTCTCTTCAACTGCCTATGCCCCAAAGAATTCAACAAAATCAGCCGTCTTGAGAATGCAAAAGAGATTTGGGATACTTTGGTTGATATGCACGAAGGAACAGAGTCCGTGAGAGAATCCAAGTTGGATGTTCTTCAAAGTCAGCTTGACAAGTTCAAGATGAAGGATGGTGAAGGAGTCGCGGAGATGTACTCTAGGCTAGCTCTCATCACCAATGAGATTGCCGGCTTAGGAAGCGAAGAAATGACCGACAAATTCATCATCAAGAAGATACTTAGAGCTTTGGATGAGAGATACGACACCGTGTGCACATTGATCCAAATGATGCCCAACTACAAAGATCTCAAGCCTACGGAAGTCATTGGAAGGATTGTTGCTCATGAGATGACACTCAAAGACAAAGAAGAGCTTCACAACAAGTCTAGCGGTGCTTACAAAGCCACAAGTGATGCTCCCGCAACTTCAAGCGACAACCTTGTCACCAATGAAGAGATAAGCCTCATGGTCAAGAAATTCAACAAGTTCTACAAGAATAGAGGCAAAGAACGAAGCTCCAACTCAAGATATGAAGAGAAGCGTTCGTCAAGTCGTGACCGCAATTGCTACAATTGTGGGAAGCCCGGACACTACTCCAATGAGTGCATGGCTCCCTACAAACGAAGAGAAGAGTCACCTAGAAGACGAAGCTCAAGGAATGAATCACCTCAAAGAGAGAGAAGGAGTAGAGATGATCGTTATGAACGGAGACCCTCAACAAGAAGTAGAGATTCGGAGAAGAAGGACAAGTACACCAAGAGCTACACAAGAAGAAAACATCAAGCTCATGTTGGTGAATGGGTTTCCGGCTCCGACTCGGACAACAACTCCGAGAGAATCTATCACTCCAACTCCGACTATAGTCAAGATGAAGGTGTTGCCGGACTTGCACTAGTGACTACCAACTCCTATGATCTATTTGATTCACCAAATGAAGGGAGTGGAAGTTGCTTCATGGCTAAAGGCCCCAAGGTATCACACCCCGAGTATTTTGATTTCAATAGTGATGAAGATGATTTGCTTTGTGATGATGACTTGCTCTTTGATGAAACTAGTGATGTTAGTCAAAATGAACTTAATAATTCTCATGCTGGCCAAGATAAGGCATTTGATGATGATAAGATGAAAATAGAACAACTAACTAAAGAACTAAACACTCTTAAGTTAGCTCACGAATCTACTCTCTAAGATCATAGAGAGCTTGTATGAACTCATGAGAAGCTACACTTTGAGAAGCTAAACTTGGAGCAAGAGCATGAGCTTCTTAAAGCTATCAATGACGATCTCCGAAAGAAGACTTCATCTTATCTAGCCAAACGACTACTCTTGTCTACATTCATGCCACAAGTTAAATCTAAACAAACTAGTAACAAAGGCAAGAAAGTTTCTTCATCTAGTAGCAACAATAAAAATGCCAAACCTAATGATGTTGTTTCTAGTAGTTCTATTGATTCCACTAATGATGATTCTCTTAGCCAAGTTACACTTGAGCAAGAAAATGCTTTATTGAAAGGAATTATAGAGAAACGTATCTACAAGAGTCTTTCCGGGTGTAAGCAATTTGAGGAAATTGTACGCAAGCACGGAGGCTACCGGAAGAACCATGGCGTTGGCTACTTCAATGCTAATTGAGTTGAATGGGAAGAAGGTCAATACCCTAAGCCCAAGTTTGTTCCTCAAAAGGAGAAGTATGAAAATTATCTTCCCAAGGGAACAAACACTCAAGATGACCTTCCACCACAAGACCACAAGCTCAAGGGCAAGAACAAGCTTCAAGAGAACATTGACTCATATGAAGATGAATCCCTAGCTTTGGTGGAGTGGGTTCCCAAAGCTACTTCAAGCTCAACTTCTGCAAAGGCTACTTAAACACCAAGGATCCCATCAAGTTGATGTGGGTCCCCAAGAAGAAGAACTAGAGAGTTCTTGAGGGGTGACTCCGCCAATGAAATTCACTCACATTCATTATTGGCAAGAACTATTTGCAATCAACATCAACTCTATGCAATAGTTCAAGGAGTCACATATTCCCTCAAAGGTAAGAAAGGGACAAGGTAATCAACAAATCAATGGACATCATCACACATGCTTTGCACTCCATGTCCATAGATATCCTTGTATTTGTCTCTTGTGTGTTGGGACTAACCCATGTAGGTGAGAAGAGTAAGGAAACAACAAGGATGCTCCCAACTCTTGGTGATCTTCATCAACCTTGAGCATCCACCACTACCTCACCAGCATGAAGTCTCCTACGACAAACCCAACGTTAGTTTATCCCTCCTATGGGGGGATGTCACATCAAGGGGGAGCTTTACTCTAAGACTTGAGTCAAAGCATCTCTTGGTATGTGACAACATTAAATGCTTTATCTAAAAGTGGTAACCCCACTTGTGCTTAAACGATGAGTATGACCTATGATCAAGTAATCTTACTTGGCTCCTAAGTCAATATACTCATATATAGATGACTCCGTCATCGCCAAAGTGCTTGTTAGATGCTAGTATGTATGTGCATGTTTACCATGATTTCATTTGACATCTCATTGTGTGAGCATGTTGGTCTGCATTTATTTTACCCATTCGAGGACATCCAATTGTTGCTATTTGGTTTTTGATTTATCTTTTGCCAAATGGATGGACAAGAATGCCTAGGACCACTCTCTAGCTATCTATGCTTTCTCACCTCATATTCTATTCATGCTGCATCACAAAATTTGAACAAGGACTTTTCGATCCCTCTGTGTGTGGAGCACTCGGAGTTTCGTATCGACAAAGGACTGACCATTAAAACCTCCCAAGTGCATCTCGATGGAACCAACCCAAAATTCTCGGTCACACCGAATGCCTAGGGTTGATCTGGTTTTCAATCTCGGTACTACCGATTCCATATTCTTGGTTACACCGAGTTTCCCTGTCAGCCGACAGTTGAGGAACTCGGTGACACCGAAAATTTAGAATCGGTGTCACCGACAGCGAGGGGTATATATGCTATGGACCCGATGCTTTGAAAATCAATCTTCAAACCGTCGCGCCCCAAAACCCTAAGCTGCCGAACAGGACCCCCTGGTCGTCGCCCTTGTCTCCCCGCGCTCCTCCGCCGCTGGGATCCTCGCTGTCGACGGGCCTCTTCACCGCCGTCTTCGCCATAGCGGATCCGCCACCGAGTTAGGGTATGGATCCGACCCTTCATTGCGCTCCCCGTCCGAATCTTGCGCGCTGAAGCTTATTCCATCGATAATCCACCATGTGCAATCCTCCCTATCCTCTAAAAGTTCCAGTAGATTAGCGAATCGAAAAAATTTAGATTTAGTTACCCGCAAAATTGCATCTCGGTGATACCGAGTCAGAAAAATCGGTTCCACCGATTTATTTTCTGTTCTACTAAGGACAGTACTCGGTGAAACCGAGTGGTAGTTTTCGGTCCCACCGAAACTGCTGCCAAGTTTCTGTTAAGAGTATTGTGAGTCTGGGCTGCACCAAAAATGTTGACTCGGTGACACCGAAATCCTTTTTAGCTGTGAACTACATCTAAGATTTTTCTGTTCAAACTTTCAAAAATAGCTGCATTTTGTGATGACTCATGTTCTTCCGCTCCTCTATACTCTATTCACAGGGTCAGTATGTCAGATGCTGAGGACAGTGAGAACAACTTCAGAGAGCAGAGTGTTGAGTTAGATTCAGGCACTAGTCCTGAGTCTAGTTCCTCTTCAGATCCAGGCACCCCCAGTTCTCATGGGTTGCCCAAGGCTGCTACTAGGGCCAGGAAGAAGCTGAATTCAGATGAGGAGGATTCAGATTTTGTTCCAGAGGAAGTACTTGCCAAGAAGCAAGACAAAGCTGCTAAGAAGTGTGCTAATGAAGCCACCTCTTCCAGAAGAGCTGTCAGCAAGGTTTATGCTAGCTCTGCGGCTATGAGAGTGCTAGGGCTACCATGACCATTGAGCCCCCAAGGAAGTCCATGCCTAAGAAGGCAGGAGAGAAGAAGGCCAGGAAAAGGATTGTCTATGTCACTGGCAGGCAAACATCTATGTTTGAGGACCCAGAGGAGACTGCTGGTGCTGCTGCTGAGGAGGAGGAGGAAGAGCATGTTGCCAAGGCACCTCCCAAGAAGAAGCAAAAGAAGCTTTTGGCAGATGCTATGCCAAAGCAAGGTCCCTCCAAGAGCACCAAGTCTGTCCCCAAGAAGGCTGCTGCTAAAAAATCCAAGAGGTCATCCAGATAGATTCCAGCTTCTGAGAAGAACAAAGGAACTACGTCCATAGATGAGGATGAGGATGCCATGTCTGCTTTGATGAAGCTTAGACCACACCTTCTTGAACACAATACCAGCCATCCACTTGCTGAGGACATGAAGAAGAGGAAGGATTCTGGTTTGAGGGCATGGAGAGCTATTGATCCATATGCCCAAAGGAGATAGACAGCTGTGGACTACAGATTCTACACCAAAGAGCAACATGATTTCTATGAGACTGTGCTGCTTGACAAGAGTCCAGCTGTGAGCGATATGAGATACGTTGACTGGAAGTACATCAAGGCTAATGAAGATTACTTTCCAAATGTCCAAGACAATTTTCATTGCATTGGCCTAGATGAGTTTGTTGGCAAAGAATTCACTGCATGGAATGATGAGATGATCATGCAATTCTACTCCACTGCTCACTTCTATGGAGATGGTAGAATTGTATGGATGACAGAAGGAGCAAGATACGAATCTACTGTTGATGAATGGGCTGCTATCTTAGAAGTCCCAGAGGTGCAGGATGGTGACTTGGATGTCTACTTTGAATCCAAGGAGAGCCATGATGCTATGAAGCACATGTACAATGCTATCCCTGGTGCTAACTTGAAATCACACAAGTTAGGATCTATTTACTTCCTCCAGGCTGGCCTCCGTACCATGAACACCATATTGAGGCATACTTTGATGTCCAAGTCAGGAGATGAGAAGATGATTCGAGGCCATTCAATCAACATGCTGATCCATCTTGACAGACACACCAGGATAAGAGTGATGGACTTGATAGTAGAGACAGTAAAGAGGGTTGCTGCTGATCAGAGGCGCTCATGCTGCTATGCACCCTACATTCAGATGCTTATCAACTCCAAGCTGGAGAAGCACATCTTTGCTCTGGACAGGCCCCATTTACCCCTACAGCCAGATTTAGAGGACAACATTGTGGTGATGGACCCAGAACATCCCACATCAGCTGCAGCTCAAGCACAGGCAGAGGCAGAGGCAGCTAGAGCCACTAGTGCTCAGGTCCCTAGATCCAAGAACGAGCAAATGGATCTCTTGATCTCATCCGTTCATGGCATGCAGAAAGACATCAAGGACATACTGGACAATCAAAACAGTCTTGTCAGGATCTTTGAGAACAGGATCAAGACCCTTAATGACAAGGTAGATGGGCTGACCAAGACAGTCAATGAGCTCAAGAAGGAAGTTGACTCTGTGCCTCTTCCTCAATCTACTGATGATGATGGTGAGGAGGAGGATGACTCTCCTCTCAGGCCAGGCACACACTTCACTACCCAGGCCAGATCAGCCACAGTGTCAGCTCCAGATTTGAGGCCCTCTTCATCAGCACCTGCTACTGTCACCTCAGCTCCATCAGCTCTAGTGCCTCTAGTTGCTACACCAACTCCATCCATGACATCAGCCGATATCTTCGCCGACGCAGTTCTCTCGACTCCTTCATCAACAACCGGAGGAGATCAGCCCAAGAACGTTTAGCTATATCTCTTTGAACTTTTTGGTAAATTGTTGCCAAAGGGGGAGAAGTGTATATAGATCTTTAGGCTTCGAGTGAGAGAGCATTTGGTTTTTATCGCTTTTTCAAAAACAGTTGATTCTTTGACTTGTTTGTGTTGAACTATGTGGTGTTTGATCATACGCTTTATGTGTGTTGCTACTATTTCCTATCATTATGTTGCTTATGAGATGATCGTTCACCTTTGCTTGATTGTGTTGTGCTATGATATTAACTCTTATTATTCTCGCACACCACCAAGATGTATGTGACATGGAAGTAGTGCCCCATGTACCTAATCGATTGTGAATTTGCTTTCAAACGCAAATCTAAAATAATGCACAAATTTAGGGGGAGCTCTTGCTTATCACATACCTCTCAAAGCGACGATTATATTCATTGATTATATCATATGTCGAAGCTTTGATCTATATGTTGTCATCAATTACCAAAAAGGGGGAGATTGAAAGCACATTTGCTCCCTTGGTGGTCTTGGTAATTAATAACAACATATATGTCATTGAACTAATGTTTCCACTAAGCATATTTCAGGAAAATTTCAATGATAGGATTGGCAAAAGGATTGTGGAGATTGTGGAGATACCCCAAGATGCAAGGAAATGGATTGGCAAAGCTTCAAGCAAGAGGACTCTACATTTTACTTTGTGAGAAATCACTTTGAGTCCATAGGAAAGCCAATACTATTAAAAGGGGGTAAGGTATTGTTGGTGAACAAAATGCTCATACATGCACAAGTGATAGTCACCAAAAACACTCACAAGCTCTTCCACAAAAGTCTGTCCAAAGTCAAATATCCAAAATTAGTGCAACCAACACTATCCACTCGGTGCCACCGATTCCCATACTCAGACAGATCTAAGCCAAACCCTAGCCTTTCGGTGCAACCGATTCTGCTTCGGTGCCATCGAGTTCAGCTTGCCAACTTTCTGTTACCCAATTTCACAAAATCGGTCCGACCGAGTTTGTTGAATCGGCGTCACCGAGTTTGGCAATCTGACCGTTGGTTACCTTATCGGTGCAACCGAGTTTTATATATCGGTCTCACCTAGATTCAAAAGTTCTCACCTTTTGGTCACTTCGATACCACCGAGATTCACACATCGGTGTCACCGAGTTGGTCACTTTAGGTGTAATGGTTGGATTTTTGGAGATGCCTATATATACCCCTTCACCACCACCTACTCGAAAGAGAAGCACTCAGAACTATTCCATACTTGCCCCATCCAGTTTTCTGAGAGAGAGCCACCTACTCATGTGTTGAGATCATGCCATTCCATTCCAACCATATGAATCTTGATCTCTAGCCTCCCCAAGTTGCTTTCCACCAATCCCATCTCTTCCACCAAGCCAAATCTGTGAGAGAGTGATTGTGTGTTGAGGAGTCTATCATCTTGAAGCACAAGAGCAAGGAGTTCATCGACATTGCCGAGCCTATTACCTTTTGGAGGGTGGTGCCTCCTAGATTCGTTAGGTGTCGCTTGGGAGCCTCCTACTTCGTGTTGTGGAGTTGAACCAAGAAGTTTGTAAGGGCAAGGAGATCGCCTACTTCGTGAAGATCTATCCATAGTGAGGCTAGTCCTTCGTGGACGGAAGCCGTTATGGAATAGTCAAGGTTGCTACTTCGTGGACCCGTCGTGGGTGGAGCCCTCCGTGGACTCTCGCGACCGTTACCCTCTGTGGGTTGAAGACTCCATAAACGTGGACGTACGATAGCACCACCTATCGGAACCACAGGAAAAATCATCGTGTCTACAAATTGCGTTTGATCCTCCTACCCTTCCTTTACTACTCATGCTTGTTGTTACTTTCCGCTGCTATACTCTTAGACATGCATGTGTCGGGTGTACTTGACCTGCTATGAATGCTAAAATCTGCCAACACTAAAAATTGGGAAAAGGCTAGATTTTTATTTGGTCAAGTAGTCTAATCACCCCACCCCCCCTCTAGACATACTTTCGGTCCTACATACTTGTTGGGAGCTTTCCCATGTAAATAGTTTTTTTTCTTGTTTTTGTTTTTCCCTCTTTAATTTGCTTTCTTCAGGAAAAACCAAAAACTCCAAAAATATTTCAGTGTGTTTCTCTGAAGTTCTTTTCCTTTTATTTGAGTCGTACCAAGTAGAAGAACACAATGAAAATGTTGAGTGGCTCTCATATGCATTATTGTTTATCTAACAAAGAGACCATATTACTTTGTCTTCTCCTCTTGAATAAAATGTTGCAGATTCCAACTTAGTCCACGGCACTCTTGCACTATTATTATCTTCTTATCATTCGATCGTGCAAGTGAAAGAAAATAATGACGATGTTTGATGAATTGACTGTGGCAGAGAAGAGCGGGTATGAACTCAACTTGTTTTTGTTTTTGTAAATATGTTTAAACTAGTATCCTTGATTCAGCATATTATGATCAAACATGTATGCAATGACCATTAGAGATTATAGTTGTTCATGCCATGCTTAAGTACCTAGGAGTGGATAATGAATTATCTTGGGTGTCAACATGCATTAAAATGGTCGTGATGCGGTATGATGATATGGTATCCTCCTCTGAATGTTTCAAGTGGCTTGACTTGGCACATGTTCACGATTGTAGTTGATTCGAAACCAACATAGCCTTCATGATATTTATGTTCATGGTGTCCATATCCTACTCATGCTAGTATTCTATGTTGATTATATGTAATACATGTTCATGACCGTTCTCGCTCTCTAGCTGGCCGCTTCTCAATCTTTTTGCTAGCCTTCGCCTGTACTAAGCAGGAATACTGCTTGTGCATCAAAACCCTTAAACCAAGTTGTGCCAGAGGAGTCCACTATATCTACCTATATGCGGTATTACCCTACCGTTCCAGAGTAAATTTGCATGTGCCATCTCTAAAAATTCAAATGAACATCTGTTTTGTGTGCATGGACTGCTCATGGAGCGAAAAGGGGCGGTCAGTATCTTCCATGCTAAGCGGGTTATTCTCATGATGAGTGTTTATTCACTCGTCCTTACACGAGAGGGGCGGTAATAGGGATTCCCAGTCCAGAAATCAAAAATCAAAAATAATTAAACAAAACTCCCCCAGGAATGTTGTTGGTTTGGACGGTACTCGTGGATGCGGCGAGTCGTGGAGTGTGATTGTTGGTGGAGGGGGAGTAAACCTTTACTTTTACCGCTTGGGAACCACCGCTAATTTGTTTAGCATGGAAGATATTGATAACTCTTGGTCGTAACGTTGACAGGAAGGGTGTACCTCCCAAAATTATATTTATCTCTGTTTTAAACCTTGAGCTCTGGCACCGCTGCAAATCCATGCTTCCCTCTGCGAAGGGACTATCTATTTACTTTTATGTTGAGTCATCACCTTCTCAAATAAGCACCAGACCTGAGAGCACTATTGTCATCCTCATGCATTGTGTATAGTTGATGTTGGGTGCAGCATGACTGGATCTTTTCTACCATGAATTACAATGTTTAGTCGCTGCTTGAACTTTGGAGGTTCTCTGCATTTATGTTTTGCGGTCTCAGAAAGGGCTAGCGAGATACCACTACTATCATATTGTATCATGATTGTTTTGACAAAGTGTTGGCGCTTGAGATATCTTATTATTGATCGCTAGTTGCTTATGTTATTGTTATGAGTTAATATAATTTCTAAGAGTTATTGTTGGCATGCTTAACCAAAATCTTTGCTGAAAACATGGGCGCTACTTAAGCATATATATGTAAACAAGAACAAAAGAGTTCATAAAAGTTTTTCTTTATCACTTTCAGTTTGTCAACTGAATTGCTTGAGGACAAGCAAAGGTTTAAGCTTGGGGGAGTTGATACGTCTCCAACGTATCTAATTTTCCTCACCCTTTTGCCCTTGTTTTGGACTCTAATTTGCATGATTTGAATGAAACTAACCTGGACTAACGCTGTTTTCAGCAGAACTACCATGATGTTGTTTTTTGTGCAGAAATAAAAGTTCTCGGAATGGAACGAAATTTTTTGGATAATTATTTCAGAATATATAAGAATTATTGGAGCCAAAAACTATCGGAGAATGGGGCCAGGGTGGCCAGCACCCACCAGGGCGCGCCAGGCCCCCTGGGCGCACCCTGGTGGGTTGTGCCCACCTCGTGGCCCCACTGACCCTAATTCCGCCACTATAAATTCCTATTTTCAGAGAGAAAAATTAAGTAGAAAGTTTCATCGTGTTTTACGATACGGAGCCGCCGCCACCTCTTGTTCTTCATCGGGAGGCCAGATCTGGAGCCCGTTTGGGGCTCCGGAGAGGGGAATCTTTGGTCTTCGTCATCATCAACCCTTCTCCATCGCCAATTCCATGACGCTCCCCACCGGGAGTGAGTAATTCCTTCATAGGCTTGCTGGTCGGTGAGGAGTTGGATCTAGTGCCCCTTAGTGATTTTGGTGTATTGAAGACTTATAGGTTAAGGGACTAATATGTTTGTGAGTGTACACAGGCTCTATAAGTCTATGAGCAGTTTGATATATACGATGAATATCAACCCCTAAAAATGAATGTCTTCAACTGAAGACTTTGGTGAAGAATTTGCTAAAGACTTTGGTATTTCCTGAAGACTTTGATATTGAAGAAAACGGTGTGACCTTGAAGATATTAACGAAGATTATGAAGCATTAAGACTTTTGTTTTTATTGTTTCTTTTCTTTTCTTGAGTCATAGGAAACACCGTACTGTTAAAGGGGGTCGAGGTAAAACTAAGGAAAAATTTCCATCTGATGCTCAACTCAAAAACCTCAACATAACCCAATTCCTCGAGTGAAGCCTTTGGAAACCTCTTACAGTTCAGTCAAGTTCTTCAGTGACAGAGACGATGTTCTTCTGGTCTCTGAGGAAATTGGTCTGACTGAGGAGTTAGGATTTCGCTAGTGCGAATTGCCTACAAGTGAGGAATATGATAAGCCCTGAGGAATTTGACAGTTCAAATTCCGACCGTTGCTGTGCTTTGCGCCAGCTGTCCAGATATTCTATCCATCTAACGGTCATATGATTGGGGGGCATTTATGACTTATCATGTCGGGATGCACCCTGGCTATAAATAGCCGCCCCCCACAACCACTAGCTGGTTGGCTGCTCTGCGAGAGAACTTGACACTTGTCATTTGAGAGCATCCCATTTCCTCGAGTACTTTGAGCGAAAATCATCAGTGAGGAAAAACCCCAAAACCAAACCACCAACCCAAAGTGATTGAGCATCACTGAAGAAATTGTTCCTGTGTGGAACCAACGCTTTTTACCTTTGAAGACTGTGTATCTTCCAGACGGTTAGGCGTCATAGTCTAGTGCAATCCTGCAGTCAATTGGGGATCGTCGGGTGACCGTGGTCTAGAGCATCCAGCAGTAAATTGTGGATTGCCGGATGACCAGTTTGTGAGGGTTTTGGAAGTCTACCCTGAAGACTTACCACGAGTGTTGTGCGAGGTCTGTGTGACCTTAGCTCAAGGAGAATATGGTAAGGACTGTGTGTCCTGGAACTGTGTGTCTTCTGGTTTAAATACCAGGCCGCTCCGAACCAGACGTATAACTATCACAGCATGTTGGAACTGGGTTATCAAATCGCTGTCTTCATCGAGCCTCTGGTTCTATTTCCTCAACCCTTTCATTTCCTCTCATATCTGTTGATGAAATTGATCGTTACTGTTTGAAGAATTTGACTGAAGACTTTCTCAATTTCCTCACCCCAAATTCTCCAGTCACCGTATCGTGTGCCTGCTTATCCTGTTCACGCTAGTCATGCTCTGTGTATGTTTCATTTCATCATGATGACTATGCTGTTAACATGTTTCACATGCACTTGAGTACTTATTCTGCTGCTAGTAGTTCGTCACTTTGCTAATTCCTCAACTAGTATTTCCTCAAGTGACGAATTTGTAAAAATCGCCTATTCACCCCCCTCTAGTCGATATAACGCACTTTCAATTGGTATCAGAGCAAGGTACTCCCTTGTTCTGTGTGATTTTGGTTTAACCACCTGGAGTTTTAGTCATGTCGACTGCAGGCATGATCAAGGTCTCAGCTGGGTGTCCTACCTTCGATGGGACGGACTACCCCTACTGGAAGAACAAGATGCGCATGCATCTTGAGGCAAGTGACAATGATCTCAGGTATGTTGTGGAAAATGGTGTTCCCTTTGTCACTCCCACTATCAACGCTGCTGATGTGAAGAGATTCAAGCAACTCGACTCTCAAGCGAAGAATATCATTTGTGGCCATCTTAGCAAAGGTCAGTATGGCAGAGTTAGTGCTTTGGAGACTGCTAAGCTTATTTGGGATAGGCTATCCAAAGTCAATGAAGGCATTTCAACTCAACGTGACTCTCGGGTTGATGTTCTTCGCAATCTCTTTAACCGCTTCAAAAGACTCGACAATGAAAATGTTCAGCAAACTTTCGATCACCTCACTGAAATCTCCAATGAGCTACAGGCTCTTGGTGCCACTGACATCACCAACCATAAGGTGGTGAAGAAACTGCTGAGATCCCTTGATTCCTCATTTGATACACTTGCTTTGATGATCCAAGAACGTGGAGACTACAAGTCACTAGATCCTGCTTATATTCTTGAGAGACTCAATACTCATGAATTCCAACAAGCTGAGAAGAGAGACCTATACGGGCCAAGTTATGGAAGATCTCGTGCTTTGAAGGCTAAGGCAATTTCCTCATCTGAAGACGAAGAATCTGATAGTAGTCTTGGTGATCCTGAAGAACTGAGTCAGGAGCTCGCAATGCTCATGAGAAAATTCCAGACGTTCTCAAGGAGAGGTCGGTTTGGAAAATCATCAAAAAGTGGCATGAAGAAATCCAAATCTTCAAGCGACTACAAGAAGAGAACTTGTCACAAATGTAAGAAATCTGGTCACTTTATCTCTGATTGTCCTCTCTGGGAAAAAGAATCAAGAAAGAAGAAATACAAGGATGACAGTTCTGATGACTCGAAGAAAAAGAAGAAATCTTCAAAGTCCTCATCTTCAAAGTCCTCATCGCATAGGAAGAACAACTTAAGGAAGGCTCTGGCACTTATTGGTAAGGAAATGGATTCTGAAGAAGAATCTGAAGAATATGAGGAGGAGGAAGAATCTGAGGAGGAGTCGGACTCTGGTGTGACTAGCCTGGCTCTCGCTACTGCTTTCGTCAGCAAGTCCATCTTCAACGATGAAGAAAATGGCAACTCAAATGACTCTGACGTCAGCAATGATGACTATGCTCCCACTTATTGCTTCATGGCAAGCAGTGCTCAGACAACCACTACATGTCCTATCTTTGATGGATCTGACTATCCCAAATGGAAAGTCCTCATGCGGAAGCACCTCATATCGAAGAACAGCGAGCTATGGACTGTTACTGAGCTTGGACTAACTGATCTCTGCAAGATGGCAAATGCTGATAACATTCTTAAGTACACACAACTGGACGCCCAGGCGAAGAATATCATCTACTCTAGCTTGTCAAAGGGCATGCTCAAAAGCATTTCCCATCTTCACACTTCAAAGCTCATCTGGGACAGGCACTCTGATGTTCATGAAGGCTATCGCACAAGTCAAGATCCCAGATTCATCGAATACAAGAACTTCCTCAATACGAAGAAGACTGATCCAACTTCCTCATCTATGTGTCTCATGGCCAAAGGATCAAAGGTACTCTCACACCATTCCTCTTCTGAATCAAGTGATGGTGAATCTGAGGATTACATGAAACCTAGCTATTCCAAACTTCCAAATATTGCTACTAAACAACAAAGTGTCATTGAAAAGCTTCAAAAGCAACTAGACAAAAGCGATGATCTGTTGAATGAGGAAGTAGATTATACTCAAACTTTGACTAACGACTTTCAAAGTCTTCAGTCCAAGTATGATAACCTTCAAAGTCGTCATGAGGCCCTCCTAGTCGATCATGAGAAGCTTTCTTATGAATTTCTTCAAAGAAAGCAAGATCTTGAGAAACTAAGGGTGTCTCATGAAGATTTTCAAAGGGATAATGACTCCTTGCTTTCTCAACAGATCAGTACCGCTCAGGAAGATTTTGTTCCACCTTGTTTGAAATGCATCGAACGTGAAACTGCTCATTCTTCACCTGAAAGTTCAAATGCTTCTATCGCTGCAAATTCTTCAACTATTTCTGTGGTCACAAATTCCTCATCTGAGGATACCACTAGTATCACTGACGACAATGCAGGGTTGAAGGAATTGTATGTGACAGGCATATAAAAATCCTCAAAGGGCATCAAACCCTTTGCGATGTGCTTAAATAGTAGATTCTGAACAGGAACCCTAGGAAAGAGGGTATTGCTTTTGAGAGGAAACTCAATGCTGATGGATGTTACTGGAAACCTGAGCAGTATCCCAAAACCTCATGGGTTGCTGCAAAAGGACCTCCTGTAGATCCATCCACTTTATCTGGTTTTACTTCTGAATCTTCATATTCCTCTGATGAGTCATTTGACTCCAACTATAAACTGTTCAAAAATCAGAATGGTGAAGTATTTGCTAGATATGTTGGAACTAACTGCAGGAATGGTCCCCCTCTGAGGAAAATCTGGGTTCCCAAGAGCTGCTTGGAAAGTCTTCAAGTGAATGTCCTCATGACATCACCAGTGAAGAACAGGAACCCCAGATCAAATTCTTCAGTTGGACCAAAGTCTTCACAAGGACCAAACTCCTCACATGGACCAAATTCCTCATATGGTCAAAAATCATATCATTCTCGTGCTAATGCTTCTGTTTCGCAGGGAAAATCTAAGGGTCATGAATATGTTCATTATTCTTCAAATCATTATGTTCATAAGTCCTCAAAGAATTTCTCTGCTTATTCATATGAGTACTCTAACCCCCGTCCTGTGAAACGAAGTGCACTTGCCTCTATGCCACCCTTCTCATATGGAGCTCACAGAATGATGAACTCTTTGCCACCCCTCCAGATGTGGGTGGTGAAGAAATCGAACTAATCTCTTATGCAGGGTCAGGTCTCCAGAGAAACTTGAATGTCTGATGAATTTGCTAGAGACCTGAGGAATTGCTTGAAAGGACGCAAGCTAAACATGAAGAAATGAATCATTCATTTCTCACGTCCTCACATTACTTTGCTTACTATACTATGTGATGAAATTCAATCTGATGAATTTGAAGTCATATTCTTCACTCTGAAGCATATGCATTCGTAAAGATGTACTAATTCATCTGCAGGATGAAATACACAAGGCAACTGAGTGGGTCCTCGACAGTGGTTGCACCAATCACATGACTGGTGACAAGAACCTACTGATGAATATTCCAATGGTTCCCTCTCATCTGAAGCATATCACCTACGCCGATAAAGGAAAAAAGCAAGGTATTGGGTCTAGGTAAGGTTGCAATCTCAAAGGATCAACACATGGATAAGGTGATGCTTGTCGAGTCCCTAGGATTCAACCTCATGTCTGTCTCAATGCTTTGTGATCTAGATATGCTCGTCGTCTTTGGCAAATATCATTGTGTTGTCATCATGGAATCTGACAAATCCAAAGTCTTCGAAGGCTTTAGGAGAGGAGACTTGTATATTGTTGATTTCTCTACAGGTCCACAGCCGGCCACATGTCTACTAGCAAAAGCTTCAGAAGGCTGGCTATGGCATCGACGACTTGGACATGCTGGCATGAGGAACTTCCACACATTCGCGAAGAAAAAGCACGTCATTGGCATCGAGGGTGTCAAATTCCTCAAGGATCACTTGTGTGGGGCTTGTGAGTCTGGAAAGATGACCAGATCTAAGCACCCATCCAAGACTATCATGACTACCACTCGTCCTTTTGAATTGCTTCATATGGATCTCTTTGGTCCTACTCACTATGCCACACTAACAAATACTCCATGCTTATATGGCTTTGTTATTGTTGATGATTTCTCTCGCTATACTTGGGTGCACATTATCCTGTACAAATCTGAAGTGCAGAATGTCTTCAGAAGATTTTCTTCAAGGGCCTCGACGAACTTCGGCGTCAAAATCAAGCATATCAGGAGTGATAATGGGACTGAGTTCAAGAACACTGGTCTTGATGAGTATCTTGATGAACTTGGTATTACTCATGAGCTATCTGCCCCTTATACTCCTCAGCAAAATGGCGTTGTGGAGCGCAAGAACAGGACTCTTGTTGAGATGGCTCGCACCATGCTTGATGAATACAAGACTCCTCGTCGCTTCTGGCCCGAGGCAATCAATACTGCTTGCCACATCATCAACAGTGTATATCTTCACAAATTCCTCAAGAAGACTTCATATGAACTACTCACTGCCAAGAAACCCAATGTGAGTTATTTCAAAGTCTTCGGTGCAAAATGCTGGATTAGAGATCCTCACCACAGTTCTAAATTTGCACCAAAAGCACATGAAGGTTTTATGCTTGGTTACGGAAAGGACTCGCACACCTACAGAGTCTTCAACACCTATCACAACAAGGTGGTTGAAACTGTAGATGTGCGGTTCGATGAAACTAACGGCTCGCAAAGAGAGCACCTGCCTCCTATGCTAGATGAAATGCCTCCTTAGGAATCCATTAGGTTCAAGGCCACTGAAGATGTGATCCCTACTGAAGAACAACAACTCTCTGAAGAAGTTGTACCAAACGCTGAAGACTTTCATGCTGGCATACCTGAAGAGAATGGTGCTGAAGAAAATGCTCAGCCTCAACAAAGTCTTCAACCTGCTCATCTACGACTTGCAAGTGAAGTGCAGATCGAGAAAATCCTCAACGACATCAATGCACCAGGTCCCCTCACACGCTCAAAAGCTTCACATTTGTCTAACTTTTGTGGGCACTTTGCGTTTGTCTCTATCACAGAGCCCACTAAAGTTGATGAAGCATTCTTGGAGCCTGAGTGGATTCAAGCCATGCAAGAGGAATTACATCAATTCAAGCTCAACAACGTGTGGGAACTCGTTAAACGCCCAGATCCTCGCAAGAACAATATCATAGGTACCAAGTGGATCTACCGCAACAAACAAGATGAACTTGGTCAGGTAGTGAGGAATAAGGCCCATCTTGTGGCACAGGGCTACACACAGGTTGAGGGAATTGACTTTGATGAAACTTTTGCACCTGTTGTTAGACTTGAAGCTATTCGCATACTGCTTGCTTATGCTAACCATCACAATATCATCTTATATCAAATGGATGTGAAAAGTGCATTCCTCAATGGTAAGCTTGAGGAAGAAGTATGTGTTGCTCAACCCCCAGGTTTTGAAGACCCAAAGTATCCTGACAAAGTCTTCAGACTCAACAAGGCCCTCTATGGCCTCAAGCAAGCCCCTCGGGCGTGGTATGACACACTGAAGGAATTCCTCATGAAGAAGGCTTCAAACCCGGTTCACTTGACCCAACTCTTTTCACTAAATCATATGATGATGAATTATTTGTGTGCCAAATATATGTGGACGATATTATCTTTGGATGTACTGACAAACATTACAGCGACCAATTTGCCTATATGATGGGTGAAGAATATCAAATGTCTATGATGGGAGAGCTCAAATTCTTCCTAGGGCTTCAAATTCGTCAACAACGCAATGGCATCTTCATCTCTCAAGAGAAATACCTCAAGGATGTCCTGAAGAAATTCGGCATGAAGGATTGCAAAGGCGACAAGATTCCTATGCCCACATCGGCTCAACTCTGTTCTGACGAAAGTGGTAAAGATTTCGATCAGAAGGAATACCGCTCCATGATTGGTTCTTTATTGTATCTATGTGCATCTAGGCCAGATATTATGCTTAGTGTTTGCATGTGTGCCCGATTTCAAGCAAAACCGAAGGAATCACACCATAAGGCTGTGAAACATATTCTTCGATATCTAGCTCACAATCCAACACTAGGATTATGGTACCCCAAGGGCTCAGATCTTGACCTCATTGGATATTCTGATTCTGATTATGCTGGTGATCGTGTGGACCACAAGTCAACCTCAGGCACATGTCATTTCCTCGAATGATCCTTAGTTTGTTGGTCCTCGAAGAAGCAGAACTGCGTGTCACTATCCACTGCTGAAGCTGAGTACATTGCTGCTGGTTCTTGCTGTGCTCAATTGCTATGGATGAAGCAAACCCTCAAGGACTACGGCATCAACGTGAAGAATGTCCCTCTCTACTGCGACAACGAGAGTGCCATCAAGATTGCTCACAACCTAGTTCAGCACTCCAAGACCAAGCACATCCAGATTCGTCATCATTTTCTTCGTGACCATGTGATGAAGGGCGATATCTTCCTCGACCACGTGAAGACTGAAGAACAACTGGCTGATATCTTCACAAAGCCCTTGGATGAGAAGAGATTTTGCAAGTTGCGGTGTGAGCTAAATATCTTAGAATCTTCGAATGTTCTTTGAAAGGACACACATCCTAACACTTATGCAAAATTGATGACTTTGATGTGCAACACACGAAGTAACGTTTTTCTTCAATCAATGAAGACTAACTCTCTAAGTGTGAAGAAATTAACGAAGAATTGATTCTCAGAACCCTACGACAATTGTATGCGGTGTCTGAAATCATCATTCTTATACGGTGGGTAACGCCACCAACAACAGTTGAAATTCTTCAAATTTTCAATTTCTTCAAGTTTGCAAATTCCTCAAACTTCAAATTCTTCAAACTTTTCAACTAATGAGTTTTTCTTCGTTGACTATGTGTGTGTGTGTGTGTGTGTGTGTATATATATATATATATATATATATTGAGTTTTTCAATGTCCTCAACAGCATTCACTTATAGCTAATTCTTCAAGTTGATTTTTCTTCTAAGTGAATGTGATCGGACCCGTTACCCCTCTATGCTAAGCTCAACCTAGTCTGTTCACAAATTCTTCATATGCGTTCTAATTTGAAACTCGTTCAAAGTCTTCACTGTGTCCTTGACAGCTGAAGAATTTGTGAACAAAACATTAAAATATTCAATCTCAATTTTTGGCGATTGCCGCTCAAACCGTTCCGATTCCCATGACTGGATAACACACGATCCCCCACTATCTCCACTACACAGTACGTGGGTGACACATGTCGTGTGAATGGCAAGGGTCAGGGGTAAACTGGTCCAAAGTCTTCAGGCCAGTTGGTTTTTACTGCCGCTATAAATACCCCCTCCCTTCCACTTGCTCGGGTTACTCCTCACTCCCATCTCTCCCGAGCTCCAGACCTAGCGCCGCCGCTAACCTCATCATCGCTGGAGAGGAAGAGCTTCACAGCCTCGACCTCGCCGTCGTCGTATTCGCATCGGCCGTGGAAGTCTTCACCTTGCCGCCGCTGTAGCTGTCTCCCTCTGCCAAGCTAGGGCGTGGGAGATCTGGACTGACGAACTCCTTCACTTCCTTCTCTGTTCGTCGTGTTCTTCACTTACGGTAAATAAAATCTTATTTTACCGCATTTTTTATCATCATGATTCTCACAAAAACTTCAAACTGAGTTTATTCTTCAAGAATCCACCCCACTAGATCCAATCAACCAATGTTCTCTTGAGAAATTTCCCTAAGTAACAATTTCTTCTTGATTCCTCAATTGTGTGGATCACACAATCTGCACAACTCTGGAACCTAAGACAAGAACACTTAGTTAAATTCTTCAAGACATCTCTGGTCAAATTCCTCAAACTTGATACTTTTGCAAAAAATTCTGAGAACGCATATGACCTCTTCAAATTCTTCGCACCTACACTCTATTCACAGGTACAAAATGTTAGCTGATGAATCTCTAGGTTCTCATCAACTTAACTCATTTGCAGCATTCCTTGAAGAAAAGTTACATACCTCTTCAGAATCCTCAAAAGTGCAAAATCCTCAGCCGGAGAAAATGGTTGATGGCAAAAGATCTCAGAAAGGAGGGAAGAGACCTGAAGTGCAAACTGCTTTTGAGATTCCTGATGATATCTATGAGGAATAATGTACACCTGATGAAGCAACTCATGGCAAAGAGACCAAACAACAGCGCAAAGTTCGCATTCAGAGGATTGAGAGGAGATGGATGAAGGAATGTAGGGAATTTCGCTATGTTACCCCCAAGTACATGAAGAAATTTGCGATCAAGCCTCCATGCAGAAGAGCTCCCCTGGCAGCAGGACAACATGGTGATCCAACTAGCCTCAAAACTGGTGAGGACTTTCCACATGAATGGGAAAGATGCCAGGCAAAATTGGCTAGGCAAGAAAAAGAGGCAGTGAGGAAATTCAATGAAGACTCTGCTGCTGCTGCCTCAGCCAAGACTTCTGTCAGTGGTTCTGCACCCAAAAGAGCATTGGCGAAGAAATCAGCCGTCAAGTTGAAATCCTCAACCCCAATGTCTTTTGCCCCCAGTTCCTCACAGCATATGCCCCAGACAAAATCAACAAGGGCTCTTTATGTGTGTGAACAATCTTCGGCTACTGCAGCCAAGTCCTCAATGCCCGTGCACCTTGCCACATGTCAAAGGATAGCAGGGTTCTCAATTGCCTCAGGGACATCAGCAAATTCCTCAAGCAGTCCCACTCTGCTGAAAAGGAAGGCCACAGGTGGCCGAGGAAAATGTCCAAGTCCTCATGATAAGAAAGTGATCTTTCAAGTTACCTCAACATCTGAGGATGATGATGCAGATGATGAAGAATTAGCTGCAA
The DNA here is from genome assembly GCA_039707655.1 of Elymus sibiricus. Classification (NCBI taxonomy): domain Eukaryota; kingdom Viridiplantae; phylum Streptophyta; class Magnoliopsida; order Poales; family Poaceae; genus Elymus; species Elymus sibiricus. The sequence continues at coordinate 207,753,273 of CM077665.1, read as the reverse complement.
TTGTGAGAAATAAGCAAGGAAGAGTGGCCCAAGCCAAGGGCACTTCAATTCCTCTGTTACTTGATCCGAAGATAGTGCTAGATTTCATCGACTTGTGGCACCAGGACCCAAACACACCTATCGATGATTTGAAGCTCCCTCCGGGCCCAAGTCATGTTCTAGCTGCCTTCATAGGTGAAGAAAAAGGGAAGCATGAGAAGATCAGAAGAACCAAGATTGCCAAACTAAGGAAAGAGAGGTTCATGAAAGAAAATGTCCTCAACCTGACGCCTGATCAACTCGTCTCTGTCCAGAGAGATATCAAAGGCCTCAGTGAGAAGTACAATAGCCACCTCTCAGATTGGCATGAAGCCAAGAGCAGATTCATCAAGATGGCTGAAAGTCATCAAAGATCACAACACTCGGGTTGCAGCACTAGCTCAAGCCTCAAACCCTCTGCCCAGTTCCTCTGCTCCACAATCTGAAGAAACTGCCAGGACAGTTGAAGAAACTGCTGTGCCTGAGGAAACTGCTAGGGCAACTGCAATAGTCATGCCTGAAGAAACGGTTGTTCCATCTGCAACAGATGTGAAGAAAAGGAAGGCCTCAGCATCTGCAGAGTCCTCAGCACCCAAGAAGTTGATTGCACTGCCAAGTTCCTCAACAGAGCCAATCGATGCAACTCCACTGTCTACTGTCACATCCTATGATCTGATTCCATTTGGTGAAGATTATGAAATCCCAAATGATGACCCTGAAGAAAATCAGTGTGCTGCTTCTGGGCCGGTGGATGAAGAAATTCAAATGGAGGAAAATGCTCCAACTCCAATAATTGAATCTCCCCAGCCTCAGGCTAGCACTGAAGAAATGGAAGAGGATGTGGACATTGGTAACACAACTCCTGTTATCAATGATGACTATTGGGAAACTGAACATCCAAACTCTCCTCTTACCACTCCCCTCACTCAAATTCCTTAGTCTCCAGCTGCGACTGAAGAAATACCAGCTGAGTCAGTGCCTGAAGAAACTCATGTTGCCTCTGCTGAAGTTATTATGAATGAGAAAACTGCTCCAACCAAGGCTGCTGAAGAATCTGCTCCTTCAATTCCTCAAACAGCCATTATTGCTGTTATGCCAAAGGAGATTCATGGGCGCTTCAAGCCAAATCTTCAACCTAAGCCAGCTATGCCTTTCAAGAAGCGACCCAAATTCATCAGAGAAAATTTCTACGATGAGCATCACTTCTTCACAGGAGCAAATCCTTATGACTCCCAAAGGTCACGTCATAAGAGATTCTGGACGCCTACTCAGGCTAATTTCTATGCAGCTGTGCTCTTCTAGAAGGACAAGGTTTTCCAACATTATTCAATTCCTCATGCTGATATGGAAAACATCCCATGCTTCAATCCAGTACTCAGTGTTATTCATGATGCTGGGTTACTGCCCTTCTATGTTGACATCTGTGATTGGAATGAAGAACTCATTCTTCAATTCTACGCCACTCTTCATATCTCTGGTGAAGCACAAGACATCAGCACTTGGATACTTGACTGGATGACAGGAAACACTCACTTTACTACGCCTGCCTCTGAATTGCTTCGGGTTGTCCCTGTCAGTATTCCCTCAGCTGAAGCCAGATGCCTATATGATGAACCTGAGCTTCCCAATCACCTCATGCAAGTTCTTATGAAGCCTTTGAAGCCTGGTCAAGCACCGAGAACAACTTTTCTGGTGCAGGATTTACTGTATGTGCCTCGCACTGTCTATCGCATTATGACCAAAACCTTCAGCCCCATCAAAGGCCACAACAATGAAGAAGAAGAGGTGGTTGGAGTTATGAAGAATCTGCTCTTCAACATAATTCATGGCATTCCCATAAATCTTCATGATTTCTTCTTGAGGACATTGGCCAACATTGCACTGTCACCTTTTGAACTGTAGCCTTATGCTCCATGGATCATGAAGTTCATCAGGACGAGATCCTCAATGCCTTATGAGGCAGACTTCCAAGACCAGCCAATCTTCAATTCTTTTGTTCATTCGTTTGTATACGGAGGTTATTCATGGTGCTTTGTGAAAGATTTCTTTCATTCTCAAGTGTTCTTCAAGATTCTGTTGGAGAGGCTCAAGTATCATTCATCTTGTATTCCGAAGTGCAATTATTCCTTCATTATCTTTTGTGATGGTGTTACAACATTCTTGATTCATGAGGAGTCTCGAAGAGAAATTGTCAAGGATGAGATATGTAAACCAATCATTTCTTTCTTGGAGTAATCTTGGATTGGATTTCTCGAAAGGCATTTCCTAAGGATTGTTGCTATCATGGTGCTATAAATGATTCAAGTTTTCTCCTCCTCTTGGTGTAAGAAGTTTTGCATCTCTTCTGGATCCCAAGCAATCAATTGTTTCCGTTACTGGTCGGGTGTCACCTCATAATTTTGAGATGTTTTCCATAAGCCCATAACAAGCTTTTCCTTTCGTTGTTGCTATTCCAACAACTCTGTTCAATCTCTTCTTTTAATGATGGTTTCCAAATTCAATTGTGGTAGAAGTTGTCATTCTCTTCTCCGTTCTTTCCGTCCATCGATCTAGTTTCTATTCTCTTGTTACGGAGGCGTTCTGATGTTGCTCTCTTCAATCTATCATCTTATTTTGTCAAGTTCATGTTCCTTCTTTGCTTATTCAATAACCGGAGTGTTGTGCCCTCTTCTCAAGTTCTTTCCATCTCATCATGTTTTGACTCTCTTGTCTGCCGAAGTGCTGCCCAAATTTCTTGTGAATTCTTGCTTGCTCCTCATGTCATTCTTCATCTCCTTGAAACCTTCAAAGATTTATGGTTTCACTCGTTTGTCAAAGAAGCAACTAAGTTTTACCTCTTCTCTTCTATTTCTCTTCCCCTTTTCATTCTAAGATCTCGGGTCGAGATCTCTTGTAAGTGGAGGAGAGTTGTAACAGCCCGAGACCGACGCTCCAGAAGATTCCCATTTCCATTCTCGTCGTGTGATTCGTTTGTTGTGGCATTCAGCATCGCATCATTCGCATCATCTGCATAGCATCGGCAACTCCGTTGCCATCATTTTTCAAAAACCGCATCCGTTCGTAGTCGCCGGTTCTCTCCGTTCTTCTCGTTGACCATTTTGAGACAAACCACACACACGCGCGCCCGCGACATCGTTTAAAAAATGTTTTTAAAAGCGCGCAAAAAATATTCACGGATTGGGTCAAAAGTTGGCATGCGGCCTTTCTATATCGTAGGTAGACCGCCTGCCAAATTTCGTCGCAATCAGAGGTCGTTGGATATCCGAACGGTCGACCGTAGCGGCACCGTCATCTGTTTATTCGTCACACGTTTTCGGTTTATAAAAAAAACATGTCACGGGCCACCTTCTCTCTCTCCTCAGCCCACAACCCCTCTCCACAGCCCACTAGCCCACCTTACACCTACTCCCTCCGACTGGACCGTCCGATCGCGATCGGAGGGTCGAGAAACCATCCCTAGACCCAAACCCTAGACAAAACTGCTATATATGGACACCCCCACGTCCAAAAATAGCCTTCCCCTTCCTCCCACCTCGAATTACGCGCTGCCCAACCCTAGCTCCGCCACTTGTCGCTGCCCCACCAGTCCCGGCGCCACCACTTGGCATCCCCGCTCCGCCGTAGCCGCCCCCGCAGCCAACCAGGAGCCGCCACGTCGCCTCCAGTGCCTTCCCCCGCCACAGCCCAAATCGGGCCCGCCCCGGGCCGAACCGGGCCTCGGCGAACCCGTAGCCGCCCGCGGCTGCTAGTGCCCCGGTCTCCCCCGAGCGCCCCGTCTCCAGCGCCCCCTGCGCGCCGTCGGCCGGCCACTCGCCGGAGCGCCGCCCGTCCCCGACCAGGAGCAGGTCCCTCGCCCCGGCTTTCCCTCCTTCCTCCGGTCTCCCTCCCCCTCGCTAAGTCCTCTCTCTCTCCCTCCTGTTCTGTAGAGAGCTGCCATGGAGCCCACCCTGGATCTCCGCGTACAAGCCGACCCAAGCCTCCTCGACGCTGGGAACCGTTCCTCCCTGGTCGGATCTGTTCGGATCTGCCTGCCCCGGTCCTCCTCTGCGCCTCCCCGTCGTCAAGCTGCCGCTGTTGACCCACCATGGCGCCTCCGTCTTCCTGGTCGTGCGGGAGGAGGAAGGAACGAGGAGCAGCCACTCGCTCGAGTGGGCCGCCTCCGAGCTCCAAGGCCCAGGCGCGGCCATCCTTCGCCCTCCACGCCAAGCCCAACAACGCCAACCGGCCCAAGTGGCCATGGTGAGCACAACCCGTGGCTTCTTTAGTTTTTATTGTAATGACCTCCTGTATTGCACACACACACCTAGCCGAGTTGGCTAGCGCAGCCAACCTCCACGCGGGAGGTCCTGGGTTCAAGTCCAGGTCTCCCCAATGTATTTTTTGCGCTGCTTCTTTTCATTTTTATCGCGCACAAGCACACATCTGGACCAAATCCTCTTGGACCACTTCAGATTGATGCAAACCAGCCCATGTATGTTTTCCCCAGCTTCGAGGGTTTAGTTATTTTCCTGTGCATTGCGTATTTTCAGAAAAATCCACAATTTTTAAAATGCTAGTCATTAATTAACCGTGCATCGGATGAACATATTTAAAATATGTAAAATGTTCAGAATTTTGTGTAGATTATCATTATCGCAATTTTCATCCATGTTTAAAAATGTTTAACATGCTGTTTTCTTGTAATTTGCATAATGTCATGATTTTGCATTACGCATAATTATTCCACCGTGCATTGGAATTAATCAAAACATATATGTAAAATGTGTAGAATAATTATATCGCATTTTCATGCATGATAACAATGTTTGATGTGATGTTTGCATTTAATTTGCATACATAACTTGCTAAAGCGGTTTATGCCATAAGCATGCGTAATTGTTGCGTCATTTTTTTAATGCAAAAAACCCACATATTATATATGTTTTCGGGGTAGAAAAATCCATAAAATTTATCTGTGCAATTAGTTTTGTCATGTGAGCATTTTTTGTGTGCATGTTATTTTGCTAGGATGCCCTTTTGTTTATTTTGTGTAAATTAATCCATGTATGATATGAAATAATTTTGAACATGAGATAGGCCCTTGGACATGTGTGCTAGGCTCTGGCCTTTTTGGTTGTGATAGAAATCCATGTGTAGGTGTTATTTTCTTGTTGCCAACATGCCATAAAAATACTGCTGTTTTGAGGGTCCAAAATATTTCTAAGTCTGAAACTGAGTTATTATGTTGCCATGTTGCCATGTGATTTGCTATTGATCTAGGAGTCTTTTGTGGTTGACACCAAGGAGTCTTTTGTTAAGCATGTTGTTGCCTATCATGTTGTGCCAATAGCTTGCATGAATAGGTTTAGCATCATAATTAATTCTGTAGTCCAATATGTCAATCTGTTAAAAACTGCTGCACATGTCTACTCTAATTTTCACTAAGTCTGAGAATCTGTTTTCTTCATAATGCCATGTTGTGTTGATGCTATGTCACGCCCCCATTTTGATCGTACGCTAATCATGAACGCAAATGCGTACGACCAACATTAGGGGCTCACGGGAAGATATCACAACACAACACTAAACTCAAATTAAAATAATTCAAGCTTCATATTACAGCCAGGGGCCTCGAGGGCTCGAATATAATAGCTTGAGTAAAAAGTTAGCAGAAGCAACAACATCTGAGTACAGACATAAAAGATACACAAGTTTTGCCTTAAGAAGGCTAGCACAGACATAAGCAGCGGATCGAAAGAGGCGAGGCCTCCTGCCTGGGAACCTCCGAACTACTCCTGAACGTCAGAGAAGTCTACGTTGTAGTAGGCTCCATCCTGGTAGTAGTGGCCTCCGTCGGGGTAGTAGTAGTCGTCGATGGGGTGAACTGCGTCCTGGGTCTCCTGGGCTCCGTCATCTGGTCGCGGCATCGTATCAAGGGGAAAAGGGGAGCAAAGCAACGGTGAGTACTCATCTAAAGTACTCGCAAGACTTACATCAGATCTAAACTAGATATGCACCAGTATCAAAGGAATGGGGCTATATCTTTGGACTAAACTGCAGAAATGCCAGAAGAGGGAAGAAGGCCTAGTCCTATCGAAGACTAGCATCTTCAGTGTCTTGCAGCATGAGAAGAGAGTTGAGAGCAGCATATTTTATTAACAGGGGTAAGTTAGCAAGGCCCAAAGATCCTTCCTCGACTCCCTACGAGAAAGCAATCCCGGAGCCAAATAATTCAAGTAACAACATAAGTATCCAGTTCTAGTTATCATAGACCCGGATACAACTCTGAGCGTCCATTTCCGTGGACACGGCTAATCGATTAGATTGACTTCCCTGCAGGGGTGTACAAACTTACCCAACACGCTCGATAAACTCTGGCCGGATACAATTTTTGGGTCATACCCGGCCTCATCCATCGACACGCCGTAGTCCTACCTAGGCTCAACAGAGAGGCCAACACGCCGGTGTACATCCTAATGGCTCGGGGTCTTGGGCCATCGCCCTCGCCATCCTGCACTTTACGCCCTCGGCCGGTGTCAGTCCTAGCATGCCTTAACTTACAAGCGCCATGCATTAGCCCGGGCCACCTGGGCGCGAGTCGCTCAATGTGACATCTGAAGAGCTTTCGGTCGAATGTACGGTCGCAGAGTACCCACTTTTGTTCCCACGTGGTGGTTAGTGCGAAAGAGGCCAGAGGCCTTCTCAGATCACATATCCAAACCCATTAGTGAATTTATAGTTTGCGGTGACGATCGGTCCCACCATCCCGTCGCCCCGTCTCGATGCTTGTGGCAAGGACATCACTGTCCGGCCACGCCTCGTAATAACCCTTTGGGTGCCTTACCGGCGCACCCCACCACATCTCACACTCGCGGGTACCCTTAGGGCCGACCCGTCTTTCTCATATAATCCAGTAACAAGTTAAAGTGGCTGTGTGTCAGTGCCCCAAGTGAATTCACACTCGGGGTGTGTGAGGTGATGTGTCGGTAACGGCTTGTCAGTCATGTTGACTGAGTCTTTTGTCTTCAAGTCCTCGATGACGACGGTGATGAAAGCAGGGGCGACGACAATAGTAAAATGGGAGTCACAGGGGGGACACTATCCATACCTATACTACAACATTGTATGAAAGCAGGTATGAAAGCGGTATTCAAAAACAGGCTATTCATCAGAATAGGTATTTGTTCAAATACAGTAGCAAAATCTAATGCAAGCATGAGGGAGAAAGAATAGGTGATATCGGAATGATCAAGGGGGTTTTGCTTGCCTTGTTGCTCTGCTGCAAAAGGCTGGTCGTCAGGGGCGTAGTCGTACTCGGCAGCAGCGTCAGTCTCGGAGGCTACCGGAGAGAAGAGGGGGAAGAAACAATAAATACAAGCAAACAGATGCAACACGATGCATCACATGGCAATACGCAGTGCTAGGGGTAGTCTAACGCAGTTCTACACGTATCAGACGGAGTGGGAGAATATCTGATGATATTTCCCGGGTCTTTGGATTTATCGGACAGGCGATCCGGAGGGGAAAGTTCCATGTTCATCATGCTAGGAGCATGTGACAAATGAATGGATGGCATATTTGGATTCGTGGGATTTTTCTGATCAACTTTCATGTATAAAGTTTTTTCATCTGAGCTACAGATTATTTTCTATGATTTTTCAAAGATTTAATCATTTTCTGGAATTATTCTATTTAATTAAATCAACATTATCCAGAACAGTGTAGAGTGACGTCAGCATGAGGTCAGCATTGCATCAGCAGTCAACAGTGGGGCTGACCAGGTCAAACCTGACCAGTGGGTCCCATCTGTCATAGACTCATTTTAATCCAGAGTTATTTTAAACTAAACAGAGTTTAATTAGCAGGTGGGGTCCACTTGGCAGTGTCACATTAGTGTTGATATTAATTATTTTCTTAATCTAATTACTAAATTGATTAGCTGACAGGGCTGGCCCACTGTCATAGACACACGGGCTTGGGGCCCCACATGTCAGTGGCTGGACCAGGTCCAGTCAGCAGTTGACCAGGTCAACGGGTCAACGGCGACCGCGGGTCCCAGCTGCGAGTGACCCTGGCAGTGGCCCCAGGTGGTCCACGTCGGTGGTGGCCGGCGTTCGTCGTCGGAGGAGCTCCGGCGAGCGCCCGAGACGACGAGGGGGCTCGGAAAACGTCTACGGGGCACCAAATCGACCGGTTCTTGATGCGTTCGAAAGCTGAGGTCGTCGCCGTTCCATTTCGGGCATCATCAACTGTTGCGGTGGTCTGTGGCGTCGCCGGCGTCGAGGTTGGCAGTGGTGAGCTTCGGGCGCCGATGGTAGCGAGCAAACCGGGGCGCAAACGGGCGAACTACGGGCACTACACGGGCCTACGTGATGCGTCGAGTCAAACGGTGGCGTCGGTTGGACCAAAAGGTCACCGGAGTGGCGCCGGCGACGAGCAGAGGCGGAGGAGCCTTCGGGCGCATGGCGAAACAGCAACAGCAGCTCACTAGCGACCTAACTACGGCTCGGGATCGGTCTTGGATTTTTCCACAAGCAACATTTTTCCCATGCTGTTTGAGAATTTAAAATATCACAATAGAATTCAAAGCCCTTTTTAAGTAGAATTTGAAATGAATTTTGAATTTCAACTTGATCATATCCCACTTAGCAAAATGATTAGGCACTGATCATGGTCATCACTGTGCACCATTACATGGGGGTGTTACAACTCTCCTCTACTAACAAGAATTCTCGTCCTGAGAATTAAGAAGTAGAAGGAAAAAGCTCGGGGTATTCTTCGCGAAGATGATCCTCGCGTTCCCAAGTGGCTTCATCTTCTGAATGATTTGACCACTGAACCTTGAGGAACTTGATAGTCTTCTAGCGAGTCTTTCGTTCAGTTTCATCAAGAATGCGGATCGGATGCTCCTTGTAGGAGAGATCATCTTGCACATCAAGCATCTCATAATCCACTGCTCGTTGCGGATCCTTAAAGCATTGACGCAATTGAGAAACATGGAAGACATCATGCAAGTGAGAGAATTGCGGGGGCAGCTCTAATTGGTAAGCTACTTGTCCACGTTTTGCGATAACGCGAAATGGACCAATGCAGCGAGGAGCTCACTTGCCTTTGACACCAAATCGATTAGTGCCTCTCATAGGAGTGACACGCAGGTAAACCATATCACCGGGGAGGTAATTAAGTCCCCAATGTTTGCGGTCATAACTGCTCTTCTTACGTGACTGAGCCGTCTTAAGATTCTCTCGTACAATTCGAACTTGTTCTTCTGCTTGTTGAATGATGTCCGGACCAATGAGTGCACGTTCCCCAGTTTCTGACCAATTCAGAAGGGTTCGGCACTTGCGTCCATATTACACTTCAAAGGGGGCCATCTTTAAGCTAGCTTGATAACTGTTATTGTAGGAGAACTCAGCATACGGAAGAGATTCTTCCCACTTCTTACCAAATGTGATGACACAAGCACGTAGCATATCTTCAAGCACGTGGTTAACTCGTTCAACTTGACCCTGGGACTGCGGGTGGTAAGCAGTGCTCCAGGTTATATGAGTGCCCAAAGCTTGTTGGAAACTCTCCCAGAACTTTGAGGTGTAAACGCTGCCTCGATCTGTACCGATTTTCTTTGGAATGCCATGCAGTGAAACAATTCTGGAAATATACAAGTCCGCTAACTGACTAGCAGTGATAGTCTCCTTAACTGGCAGAAAGTGTGCAACCTTGGAGAGTCGGTCAATGACGACAAATATAGCATCATGACCTTTCTGTGAGCGGGGGAGACCAAGAATGAAATCCATCTGAATTTCATCCCATTTCCATTCCGGAATAGGCAATGGTTGTAGAAGTCCGGCAGGTTTCTGATGTTTTGCTTTAACTTGACGACAAATGTGACATTGTTCAATGTACCGAGCAATATCTTGCTTCATGTTGGACCACCAATACCGCTGACAAATGTCGCGATACATTTTGGTGCTTCCGGGGTGAATAGACAATAGAGTGTCGTGAGCTTCTTTCATAACTTTCTCATACATAAGATCAAGTCGGGGGACCACAAGACGACCCCTGAAATATAAAGCTCCATCTTTACCTAAAGAGAAGTCCTTGGCTTTCTCAGTTCCAAGTTCTGCTTTAATTGCATCTATTTCCATGTCCTTCCCTTGTGCAATTACAATAGCTCTGTGAAGATCTGGTTCCACAAAAAGGTTATTGAGAAAACCTTTCGGTACAATGTGGAGGTTCAACTTGCGTAGCTCTTCACGAAGACGGGGATTAGCTTCCTCAACCATGAAGTTGTTGCAATAAGATTTTCTGCTCAAAGCATCGGCCATTACATTAGCCTTGCCAGGGGTATATGAAATACCGAAATCATAGTTGGTGAGGGATTCCATCCATCTTCGCTGACGAAGATTCAAGTCTGGTTGAGTAAACAAGTATTTCAGACTTTGGTGGTCAGTATAAATCTCGCAATGATTACCGAGAAGGTAATGTCGCCAATTCAATAGAGCATAGACCACTGCAACTAACTCGAGATCATGAACTGGATAGTTCTCTTCATGAGGACGCAACTGTCTTGAGGCATAAGCAATTACTCTACGCTCTTGCATTAGGACACAGCCTAATCCTTGACGAGAAGCGTCGCAATAAATGACAAAGTCCTTGCGAGAATCTGGAGGAGCAAGCACTGGTGCTGATGTAAGCTTGTCCTTGAGAGTCTGGAAACTTTCCTGACATTTGTCTGTCCATTCAAACTTAACACCTTTGTGAAGCAGATTGGTCAGGGGCTTTGCAATCTTGGAGAAGTTCTCGACAAAGCGACGGCAATAGCTGGCAAGTCCAAGAAAACTTCTGACTTGCTTGACATTCTTCGGGGGAGTCCCGTCAAGAATAGCCTAAACTCGTTCAGGGTTGACGGCAATACCATCCTTGGAGATCACATGACCAAGGTAAATTACTTCATTTAGCCAAAACTCACACTTAGAGAACTTTGCGTACAGTTGATGTTCTCGAAGCCTTTCGAGCACAAGACGAAGATGTTCGGCATGTTCTTCTTCATTCTTGGAATATATCAGAATATCATCCAGATATACCACGACAAACTTGTCGAGATAATCCATGAAGATATAATTCATCAACCGAGAGAAGGTTGCTGGGGCATTTGTTAAGCCGAAAGACATGACGGTGTACTCGTATGAACCATAGCGAGTAACAAATGCTGTCTTTGGAATATCTTCTTCACGAACACGGATCTGATGGTAACCCAACCTCAAGTCGAGTTTAGAGAACACTGACGATCCAGCAAGCTGATCATACAAATCATTTATCCGGGGAAGCGGATATTTGTTCTGAATTGTTGCTTGGTTGATGGGTCGGTAATCTTGAACTAGCCGATTAGTTCCATCTTTCTTCTTGACAAAGAGAGAAGGTGCTCCCCAAGCTGAGGAACTAGGACGAATAAAACCCTTGCGAAGCGATTTGTCAATTTCTTCCTTAAGTTCAAGGAGTTCATGAGGAGGCATTTTATAAGGCCGCTTAGCAATAGGGGTGGTGCCTGGTTTCAAGTCAATGACGAACTCGACTGCTCTAGCAGGGGGAATGCCTGGAAGCTCTTCTGGAAATACATCTTGAAAGTCTCGAACCACTGGGATGCTTTCAATCCCCTCAAGAGGTGAAGCATTCAATACGTTCATCGAATGTATCTGGGTCTCAGCATTTCGAACGAGACGAGCGGAATGAACCACTAACTCGTTGGAAGGGTGCAGAAGATGCACGGTCTTAGTGGCACAAACGATTGAAGCACTATGTTCTATCATCCACTCCATTCCCAAGAGTAAGTCAATATTGGAAGATGCCAATACAATGGGCGAGACGAGGAACTCTAGTCCTTCGATCTCAACGGTGACGTTGGGACAAATCACAGAAGTCTGACAATTACCCGCGGGAGTGGATACCATTATTTGAATGTCCATGTTCTCGCACTTAAGGTTATGCTTAGATGCAAATTCTTCCGACATGAATGAATGCGATGATCCAAAATCAAATAAAACGGATGCGGGTATTGAGTTAACAAGAAGTGTACCCATCACAGTAGAAGGCTGGTCTTGAGTTTTAGCCATATCAGTATGGTTGGCTTGAGCACGAGTATAGGGAACTCTGGCATTGCTGCTGCGGGGCTGATAGTTCGGCAGTGCAAGTTGTTTCTGACCCTGCCTGCAATCTCTAGCACGGTGACCTGGACGACCACACTTGAAGCACAGTCCATCCTCAGGACGAGATGGTGGAGGTTGAGGTGCTCTTGGCGGCATAGCTCTTGGCTGTCTTGGCGGCGGAGGGGGCAGACGAGGCGCCACATAGGATGGCCTCGGGGCATAAGCAGGCGGATGGTAACTGTTGGGGATCCAGATCCTTTGCTTCTGAGGACGTGAGCCCGAAGATGAACCCACGTCAGTCTTGCGCTTCGTGTGATCCGTGTACCTCTGCAGACCTGTCTCAATCTGAATGGCCTTATTCACCAAGGTGGCGAAATCAGGGAAGTCGTGAGCTAGGAGAGCAAGGTGAACATTTGGGTGAAGTCCTTCACGGAATTTCTCCTGTCTGCGAGCATCAGTTGGTATGTCCTCTTCAGCATAACGGGACAAGTCCAGAAATTCCCGCTGATAAGCGTCCATGGTCTTACTGCCTTGGGTAAGGTTGCGGAACTCTTGCTTCTTCCGGTCGATGTTTCCTTGAGGAATATGGCGAGCACGGAAGGCAGCTTGGAACTCTGGCCAGGTAACGATGGCGCCTACTGGCAGAGCATGCTTGTGGCTGGTCCACCATTGAGCAGCGGGACCTCTCAGAAAGTAGGCCGCATAGTTGACAAAGTTGGCTCGGGGAACCATAGCAGATTCCAGTATGTGAGTAATGTCGCGGAGCCAGTCGTCAGCATCTAGCGGCTGAGTTGAGTTGTGGAAGGTAGGCGGGTTGAGACGCACAAAGTCATGCAGCGACATTGCAGCTGGCTGCTGGTACATAGGGGGCCTCTGGAGTTGGTCCACTAGTCCTTGCATGAACTGACGTTGAATTTCCATCTGCTGAATCATTCCAGTCATGTAATCAGGTGGCGGTGGTGCATTGCCACCACGGCCTCTTCCTGCTGGTCTAACCATCCTGCTAATTTATAACAGTGGTAGTTCAGTATTTTGAGCAATAGCAAGGCAAGGATTCATTCATGAAGTAATCATGCACAACGAAGGAAGTGCAATAAAATACATCATAGTAGCCACATGACTTAATGATCCATACATAGGTTTGTTACAAACCATAAGTCTGTTACAAATAGACGATAGGTCCGGCATGAAAATACCTTAGACAAACTAGGCGGCACGCAGGCACGCGGTAGAGAGATACAACAACGGGACATAGCGATAAGCTACATCAACGTCGGGGACAACGAAAGTAGCAACAGAACTGCACATGATCCTGAATGTGAAACCTGGTGGCAGGGTCCTGCATCCCGTGCACACTCCGATGCAGAACCTGCATATTAAGCGGGAGCGCAGGTCCACGTGCCAGAGTACGACCTCCAACCTCAGGCCATTCGAGACCTGGAGGAAACTCAGTTCGAGGTGGGTAAAGGATGTGCTCCGGATGTATCCTCGCACGGACTGCTGGCAACAACTGCTCCATAGCCTGATGCAGACGAGCTCGGGTGGCGTACAGCTCGAAGTTAAGAGCCCTGACAGTGCGATCCAGAGCCTCAGTGTACTGGACCACAACCTGTGGGTCGTAACGACGACTCACGTAGGGGGTGCAGACAGCAGTGTAGGATCGGTCGGTACGCTGCCGTGCAAAAGGGGTCAAGACCTCGGCGTTGGCTGCCGTATCAACTCCAGTACGAACATACGGGATGTATCGGTATGCCGTCTCCTCTAAACAGGGGTTCGCTGCACGGAGACGAACAATAGCAGCATAGGCAGCATCCTGTACTGCCATCTCAACAGTCACTCCAATGCCACGGAAGGTGTGCAGCTTAGTGATGGAGAGGTCCTGTCGATCCCAAATAACCATCTCAACCTCATACTGTTCCTGGTTGAACTCGCGGTAGTCCTCGTAAACATTGTACTCGGGGTACCAGCGATATCCCAGCTTCTTCAAGAGGCCGATCAGAATGGCCGGGAACCCAGTCGTATCGTGCGCGAAGGTCAGACGAACGATCTGCCTACCGGGATGCATCTGTAACAAGGAGATTCAAGATGTCAAATGACAGTGCGTGCATCATACTTCAAAGAAGACAACTTTCGACGAAACAATTCTCCGGTGGATGTGATCACGAGATCCTAATGTTAGAGTTAGGAAAATCTTTAACCCGAAAGAGAAGAGAGATCAGAACCCAGAGTAAGGACGAGGAATAAAAGATCCTAATACCACCCGATTGAGATGTGGGCCCGTAACCCACATCATCAGTGTTAGTAAAAGTTTTTCAATGACTAGACTCAACTTCGGCCAAGGATGTGGAAAGGGGGCTACCTACAGGCAGTCGGCTCTGATACCAACTTGTGACGCCCCCATTTTGATCGTACGTTAATCATGCACGCAAATGCGTACGACCAACATTAGGGGCTCACGGGAAGATATCACAACACAACACTAAACTCAAATTAAAATAATTCAAGCTTCATATTACAGCCAGGGGCCTCGAGGTCTCGAATATAATAGCTTGAGTACAAAGTCAGCGGAAGCAACAACATCTGAGTACAGACATAAAAGATACACAAGTTTTGCCTTAAGAAGGCTAGCACAGACATAAGCAGCGGATCCAAAGAGGCGAGGCCTCCTGCCTGGGAACCTCCGAACTACTCCTGAACGTCAGAGAAGTCTACGTCGTAGTAGGGTCCATCCTGGTAGTAGTGGCCTCCGTCGGGGTAGTAGTAGTCGTCGACGGGGTGAACTGCGTCCTGGGTCTCCTGGGCTCCGTCATCTGGTCGCGGCATCGTATCAAGGGGAAAAGGGGACCAAAGCAACGGTGAGTACTCATCCAAAGTACTCGCAAGACTTACATCAGATCTAAACTAGATATGCACCAGTATCAAAGGAATGGGGCTATATCTTTGGACTAAACTGCAGAAATGCCAGAAGAGGGAAGAAGGCCTAGTCCTATCTAAGACTAGCATCTTCAGCGTCTTGCAGCATGAGAAGAGAGTTGAGAGCAGCATATTTTATTAACAGGGGTAAGTTAGCAAGGCCCAGAGATCCTTCCTTGACTCCCTGTGAAAAAGCAATCCCGGAGCCAAATAATTCAAGTAACAACATAAGTATCCAGTTCTAGTTATCATAGACCCGGATACAACTCTGAGCGTCCATTTCCGTGGACACGGCTAATCGATTAGATTGACATCCTTGCAGGGGTGCACAAACTTACCCAACACGCTCGATAAACTCTGGCCGGATACAATTTTCGGGTCATACCCGGCCTCATCCATCGACACACCGTAGTCCTACCTAGGCTCAACAGAGAGGCCAGCACGCCGGTCTACATCCTAATGGCTCGGGGTCTTGGGCCATCACCCTCGCCATCCTGCACGTTACGCCCTCGGCCGGTGTCAGTCCTAGCATGCCTTAACTTACAAGTGCCATGCGTTAGCTCGGGCCACCCGGGCGCGAGTCGCTCAATGTGACATCTGAAGAGCTTTCGGTCGAATGTACGGTCGCAGAGTGCCCACTTTTGTTCCCGCGTGGTGGTTAGTGCGAAAGAGGCCAGAGGCCTTCTCAGATCACATATCCAAACCCGTTAGTGAATTTATAGTTTGCGGTGACGATCGGTCCCACCATCCCGTCGCCCCGTCTCGATGCTTGTGGCAAGGACATCATTGTCCGGCCACGCCTCGTAATAACCCTTTGGGTGCCTTACCGGCGCACCCCACCACATCTCACACTCGCGGGTACCCTTGGGGCCGACCCGTCTTTCTCATATAATCCAGTAACAAGTTAAAGTGGTTGTGTGTCAGTGCCCCAAGTGAATTCACACTCGGGGTGTGTGAGGTGATGTGTCGGTAACGGCTTGTCAGTCATGTTGACTGAGTCTTTTGTCTTCAAGTCCTCGATGACGACGGTGATGAAAGCAGGGGCGACGACAATAGTAAAATGGGAGTCACAGGGGGGACACTATCCATACCTATACTACAACATTGTATGAAAGCAGGTATGAAAGCGGTATTCAAAAACAGGCTATGCATCAGAATAGGTATTTGTTCAAATACAGTAGCAAAATCTAATGCAAGCATGAGGGAGAAAGAATAGGTGATATTTGAATGATCAAGGGGGTTTTGCTTGCCTTGTTGCTCTGCTGCAAAAGGCTGGTCGTCAGGGGCGTAGTCGTACTCGGCAGCAGCGTCAGTCTCGGAGGCTACCGGAGAGAAGAGGGGGAAGAAACAATAAATACAAGCAAACAGATGCAACACGATGCATGACATGGCAATACGCAGTGCTAGGGGTAGTCTAACGCAGTTCTACACGTATCAGACGGAGCGGGAGAATATCTGATGATATTTCCCGGGTCTTTGGATTTATCGGACAGGCGATCCGGAGGGGAAAGTTCCATGTTCATCATGCTAGGAGCATGTGACAAATGAATGGATGGCATATTTGGATTCGTGGGATTTTTCTGATCAACTTTCATGTATAAAGTTTTTTCATCTGAGCTACAGATTATTTTCTATGATTTTTCAAAGATTTAATCATTTTCTGGAATTATTCTATTTAATTAAATCAACATTATCCAGAACAGTGTAGAGTGACGTCAGCATGAGGTCAGCATTGCATCAGCAGTCAACAGTGGGGCTGACCAGGTCAAACCTGACCAGTGGGTCCCATCTGTCATAGACTCATTTTAATCCAGAGTTATTTTAAAATACACAGAGTTTAATTAGCAGGTGGGGTCCACTTGGCAGTGTCACATTAGTGTTAATATTAATTATTTTCTTAATCTAATTACTAAATTGATTAGCTGAGAGGGCTGGCCCACTGTCATAGACACACGGGCTTGGGGCCCCACTTGTCAGTGGCTGGACCAGGTCCAGTCAGCAGTTGACCAGGTCAACGGGTCAACGGCGACCGCGGGTCCCAGCTGCCAGTGACCCTGGCAGTGGCCCCAGGTGGTCCACGTCGGCGGTGGCCGGCGTTCGTCGCTGGAGGAGCTCCGGCGAGCGCCCGAGACGGCGAGGGGGCTCGGAAAACGTCTACGGGGCACCAAATCGGCCGGTTCTTGATGCGTTCGAAAGCTGAGGTCGTTGCCGTTCCATTCCGGGCATCAACAGCTGCTGCGGTGGTCTATGGCGTCGCCGGCGTCGAGGTTGGCGGCGGTGAGCTTCGGGCGCCGATGGTAGCGAGCAAACCGGAGCGCAAACGGGCGAACTACGGGCACTACACGGGCCTACGCGATGCGTGGAGTCGTACGGTGGCGTCGGTTGGACCAAAAGGTCACCGGAGTGCTGCCGGCGACGAGCAGAGGCGGAGGAGCCTTTGGGCGCGTGGCGAAACAGCAGCAGCAACTCACTAGCGACCTAACTACGGCTCGGGATCGGTCCTACGGGCGCTCTGGAGCGCGCCAACTGCACGCGCGGGTGCTCAAGAGCTCACGCGGCTCGTGCCCGGGAGCAATGGCGGACGGCGGAGCTCGGTTAAGGCGTGGGCATGCAACAGTGGCCTACTCGAGCTACGGGAGGAAAAGGAGGATGCGGGAGAGCTCACTGGGCCCTGTAGATGCGCAAGGTGGGCTCGAGGGGGGCTCGGTGGTGCGAATCGACGACGGCGAGCGGCGGCGATCCGAGGAAGAAGATGACGCGGTGGAGGCGATGCAGCGGCTCCGGGGCTCATTCCAGCGGTCGAGGAGGAAGGGTTCATCGCGGCGGAGCTCGTGGGTGCGTTGGCAGGGCGCGGGAGTGGCGTAGGCTACGACTAGCCGGCGTCCATGGCGGCGGTTGCGCTCGGGAGCGGTGCGGGCGAGCGAGGGAGAGGGAGAGAGAGGGAACAGAGGCGTACAGGGGGTGCAGGGGGCCGTTCTTATCCTCCACGTCAGGCGCGGGCGCGCTGTCGAGCGAGGGAGCGGGGGGGCCTGGCTGCGGGCGCGCACGCACGCGCTGTGTTCGATAGCGGCCGCGGGTGAGCAGTGCGGGAGGTGGGAGACGGTGGGGAGTGGGCTGGGCCGCCACTATAGCTGATGGGCTCAAGTGCACAGGGAGTTTTCTCTTTTCTTTTCCTTTTTCTTTTTTTGTTTTCTCCACAGCTCCTTTTCCATTTTCTTTTGGCATTATTTCTTCATTGCAAAAATGTGGGACTTGGCTCATCAAATACTTTGCCATATTCCACAATGCCCCACCAAGTTTGGGGATTTTTGGAAGCTGTAGGAATTATCCACAGAATTAAAGGTGCATTTTAAATGCAAAAATGACTCTGTTTTGATAGTGGGGTCCACACCAGCTTGAGGGTGATGTTGTTTTCCTCAACAATCATTGTCTTGGATTTTTCCACAAGCAACATTTTTCCCATGCTGTTTGAGAATTTAAATTATCACAATAGAATTCAAACCCCTTTTTAAGTAGAATTTGAAATGACTTTTGAATTTCAACTTGATCATATCCCACTTAGCAAAATAATTAGGCACTGATCATGGTCATCACTGTGCACCATTACATGGCGGTGTTACATGCTAGCCATGTTTCTAGGCATAATTAGACCTTGCCACCATGGAATGAATTGTAGTGCATCATGTCTACTACCATGCTATTAAGTTTCATGCCAACGTATGACCTGTAGCATATAGTTTTACTGTTTCCAATATGCCTCCATGAAAATCTGCTATGCTAAAACCTCTTATTTTCACTATGTCCTAATCTGCTATATTTTGTTGCCATGTTGTGAGCTTCCTACCATGTGATCCATGACTCTTTTGAGTATGAAATGTGAAGATGAAATGAAGTGTGTATTATATGTTACTGCTCCATGCTTAGTTTGTGCATTTTAGAATATTGTAACTTGTTGTTTTCATGTGTGCAATATGCCATGTTGCTGTTTTGGACAGATTTGCACTAAAACTTGTGTTGGTTGTTGTGGTTGAACCATAGCTCCGTTTTGGGCATGCCATATATGTAACTTGCTTAGATGTTCATGTAGTATCATAATATATTGATGCATTCATGATTTGAAATGTTTGTGGTTGTCATTTTCATGCATTTTGCATTCATGTCTTGTTCATCATGTGAAGGTCATATCGTTTAGACCGTAGCTCCGTTTGAGATGTTCCATATATGTAAATCGACTAGAATGACGAGTAGAATCGCATTGTGCATTTTATTTCCCTATTTAATAAATATAAAACATGATTAGTATAGATCTGGACCAATTTCGAAATTAACATATGGGGTCGTTTCGGAAATGATATATGTTGTTTCCGACCTCATTTAAGATGCCTAGATAGTGTAGTTTCATTATGCTTCACCTCTTGCAATGTGTAATAACATTTAATATTGTTGTGTACCTAACGAGAGTGAACTAAATAATTCGAACGTGGAGTTTCGTCAATATGCAACTCGTTGCATATTGAGCTTCACTTAATGTGTAGAAGTTGATTGTTGTGCTTTGCCAAGTCATGCATAACATACATCATATTTGATTGTGCATCATGTCAGGCATATGTTTTGGTGTTGTTCATGTGTTGATTGTTTGTTCCGGTTTCCTTCTTCTCGATAGAGTTCTGAAAGCGTTCGGAGTGTGAGGATTCGTTCGACTACATTGGTTCGTCTTCTTCATGGACTCGTTCTTCTTCCAAGCGGGATCTCAGGCAAGATGATCATTTCCCTAGATACCATTACTATCATTGCCATGCTAGATGTCTCGTTTCTATTGCTGTCTCGCTACCTATCACTTGTATGTCAAGCCTCCCAAATTGCCATGAAAAGCCTCTAACCCCTCCACATCCCAGCAAAACATTGTTTGGCTATGTTACTGCTTGCTCAGCCCTTCTTATAGCGTTGCTAGTTGCAGGTGCAATTGTTTCCATGTGCCAACATGGATATCTTTTTTTATATCACAATATTGTTGCAATTTAATTTAATGCACATATATACTTGGTAAAGGGTGGAAGGCTTGGCCTTTTGCTCGGTGTTTTGTTCCACTCTTGCCACCCTAGTTACTTGTGTACCGGTGTTATGTTCCATAATTGAGCGCTCCTAACATGCTCGGCGTTGTTATGAGGACCCCCTTGATTTTCGTTTTAGGATAAAACTTGTCTGGCAAGGCCCAACATTGGTACTACATTTGCCTAATAACAACTAAAAATTGCATAGGGACCCGCCGGCACCCGCGGATCTTTAATCAACCCCCCCCCGGGCCAGTGCTCCTCATGAGTGTTGGTCCAACCTGTCAACCGCCGGTGGCCACCAGGGGAAACTCTGTGATTGGTCTACCGAAAGTTTGGACAATCTGTCGTGACCTGAGTACGAGATACGCGGCTCCTATCGGGATCGTCGACACGCCGGGCGGCCTTGCTGGATTTGTTTTACCTTTCTCGAACGTCTTGTGTGAGGAATTCCGAGAATACTTTGGGCTATCTCGAGGTAGCGGTTTTCCAGTGGAATTGCCTAGGAAGATCACGAGATTCGTGGTCGAGGTTATTCCCGCGGCGTGTGGTTAATTTGTGATGGATGAGTTAGAGCACCCCTGCAGGGTTAAATCTTTCGGAAAGCCATGCCCGCAGTTACGTGGCAACTTGGAAACTTTGTTTAACACCCAGTCATAGCAAACTTGAAGTAAACTCAAATAAAATACACCAACCGTGTGCGTAACCATGACCGTCTCTTTTTGTGAGGCCTGCTCCGAAAGAGAACACGGTGGGGTTATGTCTGACGTAGTAGGTGTTCAGGATCTCTTAGAGATCATTACTTATTCACGTCCGTTTATTCGACAATCATCCCCCTTTATTCTTGTACTCGCAAGTTAGCCACTCAAATAAATGCTTAGTCGCTTGCTGCAGCCTCACCACTTAACCATACCTCACCCATTAAGCTTTAATAGTCATCATGATGAAAGTGCGTTATATCGACTAGAGGGGGGTGAATAGGCAATTTTTACAAATTTGTCACTTGAGGAAATACTAGTTGAGGAATTAGCAAAGTGACGAACTGCTAGCAGCAGAATAAGTATTGAAGTGCATGTGAAACATGTTAACAGCATAGTCATCATGATGAAATGAAACATACACAGAGCATGAATAGCGTGAACAGGATAAGCAGGCAGACGATACGGTGACTGGAGAATTTGGGGTGAGGAAATTGAGAAAGTCTTCAGTCAAATTCTTCAAACAGTAACGATCAATTTCATCAACAGATATGCGAGGAAATGAAAGGGTTGAGGAAATAGAACCAGAGGCTCGATGAAGACAGCGATTTGATAACCCAGTTCCAACTGTTGTGATAGTTGTACGTCTGGTTCGGAGCGGCCTGGTATTTAAACCAGAAGACACACAGTCCCAGGACAAACAGTCCTTACCGTATTCTCCTTGAGCTAAGGTCACACAGACCTCGCCAAACACTCGTGGTAAGTCTTCAGGGTAGACTTCCAAAACCCTCACAAACTGGTCACCCGGCAATCCACAATTTACTACTAGATGCTCTAGACCACGGTCACCCGGCAATCCCCAATTGACTGCAGGATTGCACTAGACCATGACGCCTAACCGTCTGGAAGATACACAGTCTTCAAAGGTAAAAAGCGTCGGTTCCACACAGGAACAATTTCTTCAGTGATGCTCAAGCACTTTGGGTTGGTGGTTTGGTTTTGGGGTTTTTCCTCACTGATGATTTTCGCTCAAAGTACTCGAGGAAATGGGATGCTCTCAAATGACAAGTGTCAAGTTCTCTCGCAGAGCAGCCAACCAGCTAGTGGTTGTGGGGGCGGCTATTTATAGCCAGGGTGCATCCCGACATGATAAGTCATAAATGCCCCCCCCAATCATTTGACCGTTAGATGGATAGAATATCTAGACAGCTAGCGCAAAGCACAGCAACGGTCGGAATTTGAACTGTCAAATTCCTCAGGGCTTATCATATTCCTCACTTGTAGGCAATTCGCACTAGCGAAATCCTAACTCCTCAGTCAGACCAATTTCCTCGGAGACCGGAAGAACATCGTCTCTGTCACTGAAGAACTTGACTGAACTGTAAGAGGTTTCCAAAGGCTTCACTCGACGAATTGGGTTATGTTGAGGTTTTTGAGTTGAGCATCAGATGGAAAAATTTCCTTAGTTTTACCTCGACCCCTTTAACAGTACGGTGTTTCCTATGACTCAAGAAAAGAAAAGAAACAATAAAAACTAAAGTCTTCATGCTTCATAATCTTCGTTAATATCTTCCAGATCACACCGTTTTCTTCAATATCAAAGTCTTCAGGAAATACCAAAGTCTTCAGCAAATTCTTCACCAAAGTCTTCAGTTGAAGACATTCATTTTTAGGGGTCGATATTCATCGTATATATCAAACTCCTCATAGACTTATAGAGCATGTGTACACTCACAAACATATTAGTCCCTTAACCTATAAGTCTTCAATACACCAAAATCACTAAGGGGCACTAGATGCACTTACAATCTCCCCCTTTTTGGTGATTGATGACAAATAGGTTAAGTTTTCAACGGGGATAAACATATGAAGTGTAAGTACTGAGTTTGAGGAATTTGATTGCAAGATATAGAGGAACTCCCCCTGAAGATGTGCATTGTTGAGGAATATGCTTTGAACGCAAATGCACATGGCAGGATAAAAACTTGGAGATCTCCCCCTATATCTTGTAATCCATACACGCATTTTGTATATATCATGAGGAAATTAAAATGCATGATGAAAAATGGGGTCTGAGGAAATTCAGCATGCGTGCATTACGATACTTGAGGAAATAAGCATGCAGAAAGCAGTTCAAAAGTATCAGACCACCATCGGACTTAAGTTTATAACTCAATCAACAAAAGCTTCAGAAGAGCGAGAGTTGTAACTTAAACAAAAACAGCCCATATATGTAGACCCGCTTGAAGACTAACTCAAATTTCTCCCCCTTTGTCATCAAGTGACCAAAAGGGACGAAATTGAGGACTAACGCCCCTGAAGAAATTCATCTTGAAGATGGTGGAGGAGCGCCAGCGTGGTCGGGGTCGGTTGGTGGAGCAGGGCCTGCAGCCGTGTCGTCAATGTCCTCAGCTTCATCTGTCTTGCGCGATGAAGAAAATGAGCTTGTCACCAGCTGAGGAACTTGAACTTTCTTCCACTTCTTCTTGGGAGGAATCGACCAGTCAAAGTCCCGCTGAAATTCTATCTCCGCAAGTTCTTCAGGAGTATAAAGATGTTCCAGGGTAGCCCAAGTGCGGTCAAAGATTTCATGCGGGTAGTAGTGGTTTTTCCTCACCACATTGTGAGTGACTGTCATGTCCCGAATAAGTGCACCAAACTGCCGTTTGACCCACTTGTGATTGCGATCCACCTTTTGGTGAAGACTGAGGAGAAGTTCACGATCAATCATCACCCTTGGAGCAGTTTCTTGAGGTCTTTGAGCTGTGGCCCTGCCAACAGAGTCTTGAGAAGTAGTGTCATCATTTGTTGAGTAAGAGGCAGCAGTGCGAAATTTTTCCTTAGTTTTACCTCGACCCCCTTTAACAGTACGGTGTTTCCTATGACTCAAGAAAAGAAAAGAAACAATAAAAACTTTTAGGCTCTCACTCTGCCATACTAACCTTTGCTCAGATGGCCACAAATGATATTCTTCGCAATCTCTTCAACCGCTTCAATAGACTCGACAATGAAAATGTTCAGCAAACTTTCGATCGCCTCACTGATATCGCCAATGAGCTACAGGCTCTTGGTGCCACTGACATCACCGACCATGAGGTGGTGAAGAAACTGCTGAGATCCCTTGATTCCTCATTTGATACACTTGCTTTGATGATCCAAGAATGTGGAGACTACAAGTCACTAGATCCTGCTGATATTCTTGAGAGACTCAATACTCATGAATTCCAACAAGCTGAGAAGAGAGACCTATACGGGCCAAGTTATGGAAGATCTCGTGCTTTGAAGGCTAAGGCAATTTCCTCATCTGAAGACGAAGAATCTGATAGTAGTCTTGGTGATCCTGAAGAACTCAGTCAGGAGCTCGCAATGCTCGTGAGGAAATTCTAGAAGTTCTCAAGGAGAGGTCGGTTTGAAAAATCATCAAAAAGTGGCATGAAGAAATCCGAATCTTTAAGCGACTACAAGAAGAGAACTTGTCACAAATGTAAGAAATCTGGTCACTTTATCTCTGATTGTCCTCTCTGCGAAAAAGAATCAAGAAAGAAGAAATACAAGGATGACAGTTCTGATGACTCGAAGAAAAAGAAGAAATCTTCAAAGTCCTCATCTGCAAAGTCCTCATCTTCAAAGTCCTCATCGCACAGGAAGAACAACTTAAGGAAGGCTCGGGCACTTATTGGTAAGGAAATGGATTCTGAAGAAGAATATGAGGAGGAGGAAGAATCTGAGGAGGAGTCGGACTCTGGTGTGGCAAGCCTGGCTCTCGCTACTGCTTTCGTCAGCAATTCCATCTTCAAGGATGAAGAAAATGGCAACTCAAATGACTCTGACGTCAGCAATGATGACTATGCTCCCACTTATTGCTTCATGGCAAGCAGTGCTAAGAAAACCACTACATGTCCTATCTTTGATGGATCTGACTATCCCAAATGGAAAGTCCTCATGCGGAAGCACCTCATATCGAAGAACAGCGAGCTATGGACTGTTACTGAGCTTGGACTGACTGATCTCTACAAGATGGCAAATGATGATGACATTCTTAAGTACACACAACTGGACGCCCAGGCGAAGAATATCATCTACTCTAGCTTGTCAAAGGTCATGCTCAAAAGCATTTCCCATCTTCACACTGCAAAGCTCATCTGGTACAGGCTCTCTGATGTTCATGAAGGCTATCGCACTCGTCAAGATCCCAGATTCATCGAATACAAGAACTTCCTCAAAACAAAGAAGATTGATCCAACTTCCTCATCTATGTGTCTCATGGCCAAAGGATCAAAGGTACTCTCACACCATTCCTCTTCTGAATCAAGTGATGGTGAATCTAAGGATTACATGAAACCTAGCTATTCCAAACTTGCCAATATTGCTACTAAACAACAAAGTGTCATTGAAAAGCTTCAAAAGCAACTAGACAAAAGCGATGATCTGTTGAATGAGGAAGTAGATCATACTCAAACTTTGACTAAGGACCTTCAAAGTCTTCAGTCCAAGTATGATAACCTTCCAAGTCGTCATGAGGCCCTCCTATTCGATCATGAGAAGCTTTCTTATGAATTTCTTCAAAGAAAGCAAGATCTTGAGAAACTAAGGGTGTCTCATGAAGATCTTCAAAGGGATAATGACTCCTTGCTTGCTCAACAGATCAGTACCGCTCAGGAAGATTTGGTTCCACCTAGTTTGAAATGCATCGAACGTGAAACTGCTCATTCTTCACCTGAAAGTTCAAATGCTTCTATCGCTGCAAATTCTTCAACTATTTCTGTGGTCACAAATTCCTCATCTGAGGATACCACTAGTATCACTGACGACAATGCAGGGTTGAAGGAATTGTATGTGACAAACATATAGAAAAGCCTCAAAGGGCATCAAACCCTTTGCGATGTGCTTAAAAAGCAGATTCTGAACAGGAACCCTACGAAAGAGGGTATTGCTTTTGAGAGGAAACTCAATGCTGATGGATCTTACTGGAAACCTGAGCAGTATCCCAAAACCTCATGGGTTGCAGCAAAAGGACCTCCTGTAGATCCATCCACTTTATCTGGTTTTACTTCTGAATCTTCATATTCCTCTGATGAGTCATTTGACTCCAACTATAAAATGTTCAAAAATCAGAATGGTGAAGTATTTGCTAGATATGTTGGAACTAACTGTAGAAATGGTCCCCCTCTGAGGAAAATCTGGGTTCCCAAGAGCTGCTTGGAAAGTCTTCAAGTGAATGTCCTCATGACATCACCAGTGAAGAACGGGAACCCTAGATCATATTCTTCAGTTGGACCAAAGTCTTCACAAGGACCAAAGTCCTCACATGGACCAAATTCCTCATATGGTCAAAAATCATATCATTCTCGTGCTAATGCTTCTGTTTCGCAGGGAAAATCTAAGGGTCATGAATATGTTGATTATTTTTCAAATCATTATGTTCATAAGTCCTCAAAGAATTTCTCTGCTTATTCATATGAGTACTCTAACCCCCGTCCTGTGAAACGAAGTGCACTTGCCTCTATGCCACCCTTCTCATATGGAGCTCGCGGAATGATGAACTCTTTGCCACCCCTCCAGATGTGGGTGGTGAAGAAATCGAACTAATCTCTTATGTAGGGTCAGGTCTCCAGACGAACTTGAACGTCTGATGAATTTGCTGGAGACCTGAGGAATTGCTTGAAAGGACGCAAGCTAAACATGAAGAAATGAATCATTCATTTCTCACGTCCTCACATTACTTTGCTTACTATACTATGTGATGAAATTCAATCTGATGAATTTGAAGTCATATTCTTCACTCTGAAGCATATGCATTCATAAAGATGTACTAATTCATCTGCAGGATGAAATACCCAAGGCAACTGAGCATGCGTTGGTTTCCGTGAAGAGGAACGGATGATGCAGCAAAGTAGATAAGTATTTCCCTCAGTTGTTGAGAACCAAGGTATCAATCCAGTAGGAGATACAAGCAAGTCCCCAATAGATGTACCTACACAAAGAATCAAACACTTGCACCCAACGCTATAAAGGGGTTGTCAATCCCTTCACGGTTACTTGCAAGGATGAGATCTGATAGAGATAGATAGAATAGATTGCTTGAACGGAAAGTAAAACAAAAGTAAAAATAATGCAGCAAGGTATTTTTGGTATTTTTGGTTTTAGATCTGAAAGTATAGGATGGAAAATAGACCAGGGGGCCATAGGTTTCACTAGAGGCTTCTCTCATGATGGCAAGTATTACGGTGGGTAAACAAATTACTGTCGAGCAATTGATAGAAAAGCGAATAATTATGAAGATATCCAAGGCAATGATTATGCATATAGGCATCACGTCCGTGTCAAGTAGACCGAAACGATTCTGCATCTACTACTATTACTCCACACATCGACCGACTCCTGCCTGCATCTAGAGTATTAAGTTCATGAAGAACAGAGTAACGCATTAGGTAAGATGACATGATGTAGAGGGATAAACTCAAGCAATATGATGAAAACCCCATCATTTTATCCTCGATGGCAACAATACAATACGTGCCTCGCTACCCCTACTTTGTCACTGGGTGAGGACACCGCAAGATTGAACCCAAAACTAAGCACTTCTCCCATTGCAAGAATTACCAATCTAGTTGGCCAAACCAAACCAATAACTCGAAGAGACTTGCAAAGATATGAAATCATGCATATAAGAATTTCAGAAAAGACTCAAATAATATTCATAGATAATCTGAACATAAACCCACAATTCA
Organism: Elymus sibiricus; assembly: GCA_039707655.1. Taxonomy (NCBI): domain Eukaryota; kingdom Viridiplantae; phylum Streptophyta; class Magnoliopsida; order Poales; family Poaceae; genus Elymus; species Elymus sibiricus. The sequence continues at coordinate 207,725,740 of CM077665.1, read as the reverse complement.
TCGGATCTCGACAAACACACCGCAAAAGAGTATTACATCGGATAGATCTCCATGAAGATCATGAAGAACATGGTATTGAAGAGCAAAGAGAGAGAAGAAGCCATCTAGCTACTAGCTATGGACCCGAAGGTCTGTGGTGAACTACTCACGCATCATCGGAGGGGCAATGGAGTTGATGTAGATGCCCTCCGTGATCGAATCCCCCTCCGGCAGATTACCAGAAAAGGCTCCAAGATTGGATCTCACGGGAACCGAGGCTCCTGGCGGCGGAAAAGTGTTTTCGTGGCTCTTTTTGGTATCCAGGGAATATTTCTGAATTTATAGGCCGAAGAATAGGGTTGGGGGAGCTGCCATGGGCCCACAAGCCAGGGGGGCGCGCCCTACCCCCCTGGGCGCGCCCCTGTGGCTTGTGGCCACACGGCGGCTCTCCTGCCTTGGTCTCCAAGCTTGGTAGATGTCTTCAGGTCCAAGAAAAATTATTCCGAAGATTTTATTCCGTTTGGACTCCGTTTAATATTCCTTATCTGCAATACTCAAAAACAAGGAAAAAACAGAAACTGGCACTAGGCTCTAGATTAATAGGTTAGTCCCAAAAATAATATAAAATAGCATATTAATGCATATAAAACATCCAAAACAGATAATATAATAGCATGGAACAATCAAAAATTATAGATACGTTGGAGACGTATCAGGTCCTCGACAGTGGTTGCACCAATCACATGACTGGTGACAAGAACCTACTGATGAATATTCCACTGGCTCCCTCTCATCTGAAGTATATCACCTACGCCGATAAAGGAAAAAGCAAGGTATTGGGTCTAGGTAAGGTTGCAATCTCAAACGATCGACACATTTATAAGGTGATGCTTGTCGAGTCCCTAGGATTCAACCTCATGTCTGTCTCAATGCTTTGTGATCTTGATATGGTCGTCGTCTTTGGCAAATATCGTTGTGTTGTCATCATGGAATCTGACAAATCCAAAGTCTTCGAAGGCTTTAGGAGAGGAGACTTGTATATTGTTAATTTCTCTACAGGTCCACAACCGGCCACATGTCTACTAGCAAAAGCTTCAGAAGGCTGGCTATGGCATCGACGACTTGGACATGCTGGCATGAGGAACTTCCACACATTCGCGAAGAAAAAGCACGTCATTGGCATCGAGGGTGTCAAATTCCTCAAGGATCACTTGTGTGGGGCTTGTGAGTCTGGAAAGATGACCAGATCTAAGCACCCATCCAAGACTATCATGACTACCACTCGTCCTTTTGAATTGCTTCATATGGATCTCTTTGGTCCTACTCACTATGCCACACTAACAAATACTCCATGCTTATATGGCTTTGTTATTGTTGATGATTTCTCTCGCTATACTTGGGTGCACATTATCCTGTACAAATCTGAAGTGCAGAATGTCTTCAAAAGATTTTCTTCAAGGGCCTCGACGAACTTCGGCGTCAAAATCAAGCATATCAGGAGTGATAATGGGACTGAGTTCAAGAACACTGGTCTTGATGAGTATCTTGATGAACTTGGTATTACTCATGAGCTATCTGCCCCTTATACTCCTCAGCAAAATGGCGTTGTGGAGCGCAAGAACAGGACTCTTGTTGAGATGGCTCGCACCATGCTTGATGAATACAAGACTCCTCGTCGCTTCTGGCCCGAGGCAATCAATACTGCTTGCCACATCATCAACAGGGTATATCTTCACAAATTCCTCAAGAAGACTTCATATGAACTACTCACTGACAAGAAACCCAATGTGAGTTATTTCAAAGTCTTCGGTGCAAAATGTTGGATTAGAGATCCTCACCACAGTTCTAAATTTGCACCAAAAGCACATGAAGGTTTTATGCTTGGTTACGGAAAGGACTCGCACACCTACAGAGTCTTCAACACCTATCACAACAAGGTGGTTGAAACTGTAGATGTGCGGTTCGATGAAACTAACAGCTTGCAAAGAGAGCACCTGCCTCCTATGCTAGATGAAATGCCTCCTAAGGAATCCATTAGGTTCAAGGCCACTGAAGATGTGATCCCTACTGAAGAACAACTACTCTCTGAAGAAGTTGTACCAAACACTGAAGACTTTCATGCTGGCACACCTGAGGAGAATGGTGCTGAAGAAAATGCTCAGCCTCAACAAAGTCTTCAACCTGCTCATCCACGACTTGCAAATGAAGTGTAGATCGAGAAAATCCACAACGACATCAATGCACCAGGTCCCCTCACACGCTCAAAAGCTTCACATTTGTCTAACTTTTGTGGGCACTTTGCGTTTGTCTCTATCACAGAGCCCACTAAAGTTGATGAAGCATTCTTGGAGCCTGAGTGGATTCAAGCCATGCAAGAGGAATTACATCAATTCAAGCTCAACAACGTGTGGGAACTCGTCAAACGCCCAGATCCTCGCAAGCACAATATCATAGGTACCAAGTGGATCTACCGCAACAAACAAGATGAACTTGGTAAGGTAGTGAGGAATAAGGCCCGTCTTGTGGCATAGGGCTACACACAGGTTGAGGGAATTAACTTTGATGAAACTTTTGCACCTGTTGCTAGACTTTGAAGCTATTCGCATACTGCTTGCTTGTGCTAACCATCACAATATCATCTTATATCAAATGGATGTGAAAAGTGCATTCCTCAATGGTAAGCTTGAGGAAGAAGTATATGTTGCTCAACCCCCAGGTTTTGAAGACCCAAAGTATCCTGACAAAGTCTTCACACTCAACAAGGCCCTCTATGGCCTCAAGCAAGCCCCTCGGGCGTGGTATGACACACTGAAGGAATTCCTCATGAAGAAGGCTTCAAACCAGGTTCACTTGACCCAACTCTTTTCACTAAATCATATGATGATGAATTATTTGTGTGCCAAATATATGTGGACGATATTATCTTTGGATGTACTGACAAACGTTACAGCGACCAATTTGCCTATATGATGGGTGAAGAATATCAAATGTCTATGATGGGAGAGCTCAAATTCTTCCTAGGGCTTCAAATTTGTCAACAACGCAATGGCATCTTCATCTCTCAAGAGAAATACCTGAAGGATGTCCTGAAGAAATTCGGCATGAAGGATTGCAAAGGCGTCAAGATTCCTATGCCCTCATCGGCTCAACTCTGTTCTGACGAAAGTGGTAAAGATTTTGATCAGAAGGAATACCGCTCCATGATTGATTCTTTATTGTACCTATGTGCATCTAGGCCAGATATTATGCTTAGTGTTTGCATGTGTGCCCGATTTCAAGCAAAACCGAAGGAATCACACCATAAGGTTATGAAACATATTCTTCGATATTTAGCTCACACTCCAACACTAGGATTATGGTACCCCAAGGGCTCAGATCTTGACCTCATTGGATATTCTGATTCTGATTATGCTGGTGATCGTGTGGACCGCAAGTCAACGTCAGGCACATGTCATTTCCTCGGACGATCCTTAGTCTGTTGGTCCTCGAAGAAGCAGAACTGCGTGTCACTATCCACTGCTGAAGCTGAGTACATTGCTGCTGGTTCTTGCTGTGCTTAATTGCTATGGATGAAGCAAACCCTCAAGGACTACGGCATCAACGTGAAGAATGTCCCTCTCTACTGCGACAATGAGAGTGCCATCAAGATTGCTCACAACCCAGTTCAGCACTACAAGACCAAGCACATCCAGATTCGTCATCATTTTCTTCGTGACCATGTGATGAAGGGCGATATCTTCCTCGACCACGTGAAGACTGAAGAACAACTGGCTGATATCTTCACAAAGCCCTTGGATGAGAAGAGATTTTGCAAGTTGTGGTGTGAGCTAAATATCTTAGAATCTTCGAATGTTCTTTGAAAGGACACACATCCTAACACTTATGCAAAATTGATGACTTTGATGTGCAACACATGAAGTAACGCTTTTCTTCAATCAATGAAGACTAACTCTCTAAGTGTGAAGAAATTAACGAAGAATAGATTCTCAGAACCCTACGGCAATTGTACGCGGTGTCTGAAATCATCATTCTTATACGGTGGGTAACGCCACCAACAACAGTTGAAATTCTTCAAATTTTTAATTTCTTCAAGTTTGCAAATTCCTCAAACTTCAAATTCTTCAAACTTTTCAACTAATGAGTTTTTCTTCGTTGACTATGTGTGTGTGTGTGTGTGTGTGTGTGTGTGTGTGTGTGTGTGTGTGTATATATATATATATATAGAGAGAGAGAGAGAGAGTTTCTCAATGTCCTCAACAGCATTCACTGATAGCTAATTCTTCAAGTTGATTTTTCTTCTAAGTGAATGTGATCGGACCCGTTACCCCTCTATGCTAAGCTCAACCTAGTCTGTTCACAAATTCTTCATATGCGTTCTAATTTGAAACTCGTTCAAAGTCTTCACTGTGTCCTTGACAGCTGAAGAATTTGCGAACAAAACATTAAAATATTCAATCTCAATTTTTGGCAATTGCCGCTCAAACCGTTCTGATTCCCATGACTGGATAACCCACGATCACCCACTATCTCCACAACACAGTACGTGGGTGACACATGTCGTGTGAATGGCAAGGGTCAGGGGTAAACTGGTCCAAAGTCTTTGGGTCAGCTGGATTTTACTGCCGCTATAAATACCCCCTCCCTTCCACTTTCTCGGGTTACTCCTCACTCCCATCTCTCCCGAGCTCCAGACCTAGCGCCGCCGCTAACCTCATCGTCGCCAGAGAGGAAGAGCTTCACTGGCTCGACCTCGCCATCGTCGTACTCGCATCGGTCGCGGAAGTCTTCACCCCGCCGCCGCTGTAGTTGTCTCCCTCTGCCAAGCTTGGGCGTGGGAGATCTGGACTGACAAACTCCTTCACTTCCTTCTCTGTTCGTCGTGTTCTTCACTTACAGTAAATAAAATCTTATTTTACCGCATTTTTTATCATCTTGATTCTCACCAAAACTTCAAACTGAGTTTATTCTTCAAGAATCCACCCCACTAGATCCAATCAACCAATGTTCTCTTGAGAAATTTCCCTAAGTAACAATTTCTTCTTGATTCCTCAATTGTGTGGATCTCACAATCTGCACAACTCTGGAACCTGAGACAAGAACACTTAGTGAAATTCTTCAAGACATCTCTGGTCAAATTCCTCAAACTTGATACTTTTGCAAAAAATTCTGAGAATGCATATGACCTCTTCAAATTCTTCGCACCTACACTCTATTCACAGGTACAAAATGTCAGCTAATGAATCTCTAGGTTCTCATCAACTTAACTCATTTGCAGCATTCCTTGAAGAAAAGTTACACACCTCTTCAGAATCCTCAAAAGTGCAAAATCCTCAGCCGAAGAAAATGGCTGATGGCAAAGACCTCAGAAAGGAGGGAAGAGACCTGAAGTGCAAACTGCTTTTGAGATTCCTGATGATATCTATGAGGAATACTATACACCTGATGAAGCAACTCATAGCAAAGAGACCAAACAACAGCGCAAAGTTCGCATTCAGAGGATTGAGAGGAGATGGATGAAGAAATGGAGGGAATATCGCTATGTTACCCCCAGGTACATGAAGAAATTTGCGATCAAGCCTCCATGCAGAAGAGCTCCCCTGGCAGCAGGACAACATGTTGATCCAACTAGCCTCAAAACTGGTGAGGACTTTCCACATGAATGGGAAAGACGCCAGGCAAAATTGGCTAAGCAAGCAAAAGAGGCAGTGAGGAAATTCAATGAAGACTCTGCTGCTACTGCCTCAGCCAAGACTTATGTCAGTGGTTCTGCACCCAAAAGAGCAATGGCGAAGAAATCAGCCATCAAGTTGAAATCCTCAACCCCAATGTCTTCTGCCCCCAGTTCCTCACAGCATATGCCCCAGGCAAAATCATCAAGGGCTCCTTCTGTGGCTGAACAATCTTCGGCTACCGCAGCCAAGTCCTCAACGCCCGTGCACCTTGCCACATGTCAAAGGATAGCAGGGTTCTCAATTGCCTCAGGGACATCAGCAAATTCCTCAAGCAGTCCCACTCTGCTGAAAAGGAAGGCCACAGGTGGCCGAGGAAAATGTCCAAGTCCTCATGATAAGAAAGTGATCTTTCAAGTTCCCTCAACATCTGAGGATGATGATGCTGATGATGAAGAATTAGCTGCAATTGTGAGAAATAAGCAAGAAAGAGTGTCCCAAGCCAAGGGCACTTCAATTCCTCTGCTACTTGATCCGAAGATAGTGCTAGATTTCATCGACTTGTGGCACCAGGACCCAAACACGCCTATCGATGATTTGAAGCTCCCTCCGGGCCCAAGTCATGTTCTAGCTGCCTTCATAGGTGAAGAAAAATGGAAGCATGAGCAGATCAGAAGAACCAAGATTGCCAAACAAAGGAAAGAGAGGTTAATGAAAGAAAATGTCCTCAACCTGACGCCTGATCAACTCGTCTCTGTCCAGAGAGATATCAAAGGCCTCAGTGAGAAGTACAATAGACACCTCTCAGATTGGCATGGAGCCAAGAGCAGATTCATCAAGATGGCTGACAAAGTCATCAAAGATCACAACACTCGGGTTGCGGCACTAGCTCAAGCCTCAAACCCTTTGCCCAGCTGCTCTGCTCCACAATCTGAAGAAACTGCCAGGACAGTTGAAGAAACTGATGTGCCTAAGGAAACTGCTAGGGAACTGCAACAGTCATGCCTGAAGAAACGGCCGTTCCATCAGCAACAGATGCGAAGAAAAGGAAGGCCTCAGTATCTGCAGAGTCCTCAGCACCCAAGAAGTTGAAGACACTGCCAAGTTCCTCAACAGAGCCAATCGATGCAACTCCACTGTCTACTGTCCCAGCCTATGATCTGATTCCATTTGGTGAAGATTATGAAATCCCAAATGACGACCCTGAAGAAAATCAGTCTGCTGCTTCTGAGCCGGTGGATGAAGAAATTCAAATGGAGGAAAATGCTCCAACTCCAATAATTGAATCTCCCCAGCCTTAGGCTAGCACTGAAGAAATGGAAGAGGATGTGGACATTGGTAACACAACTCCTGTTATCAATGATGACTATTGGGAAACTGAACATCCAAACTCTCCTCTTACCACTCCTCTCGCTCAAATTCCTCAGTCTCCAGCTGTGACTGAAGAAATACCAGCTGAGTCAGTGCCCGAAGAAACTCATGCTGCCTCTGATGAAGTTATTATGAATGAGGAAACTGCTCCAACCAAGTCTGCTGAAGAATCTGCTCCTTCAATTCCTCAAACAGCCATTATTGATGTTATGCCAAAGGAGATTCATGGGCGCTTCAAGCCAAATCTTCAACCTAAGCCAGCTATGCCTTTCAAGAAGCGACCCAAATTCATCAGAGAAAATTTCCACGATGAGCATCACTTCTTCACAGGAGCAAATCCTTATGACTCCCAAAGGTCACGTCATAAGAGATTCTAGACACCTACTCGGGCTAATTTCTATGCAGCTGTGCTCTTCCAGAAGGACAAGGTTTTCCAACATTATTCAATTCCTCATGCTGGTATGGAAAACATCCCATGCTTCAATCCAGTACTCAGTGTTCTTCATGATGCTGGGTTACTGCCCTTCTGTGTTGACATCTGTGATTGGAATGAAGAACTCATTCTTCAATTCTACGCCACTCTTCATATCTCTGGTGAAGCACAAGACATCAGCACTTGGATACTTGACTGGATGACAGGAAACACTCACTTTATTGCGCCTGCCTCTGAATTGCTTCGGGTTGTCCCTATCAGTATTCCCTCAGCTGAAGCCAGATGCCTATATGATGAACCTGAGCTTCCCAATCACCTCATGCAAGTTCTTATGAAGCCTTTGAAGCCTGGTCAAGCACCGAGAACAACTTTTCTGGCGCAGGATTTACTGTATGTGCCTCGCACTGTCTATCGCATTATGACCAAAACCTTCAGCCCCATCAAAGGCCACAACAATGAAGAAGAAGAGGTGGTTGGAGTTATGAAGAATCTGCTCTTCAACATAATTCATGGCATTCCCATAAATCTTCATGATTTATTCTCGAGGACATTGGCCAACATTGCACTGTCACCTTTTGAACTGTAGCCTTATGCTCCATGGATCATGAAGTTCATCAGGACGAGATCCTCAATGCCTTATGAGGCATACTTCCAAAATCATCTCAGTTTTTTGCCGCCAATTGAAGTCCTCAAGGACACAGTTTCTTCAATGGATGGGAAAGGCAAAACTTTTATTGATGAAGGATCTCGACCACTAAATGGTCAATTTCGCACTGCTGCCTCTTACTCAACAAATGATGACACTGCTTCTCAAGACTCTGTTGGCAGGGCCACAGATCAAAGACCTCAAGAAACTGCTCCAAGGGTGATGACAGATCGTGAACTTCTCCTCAGTCTTCACCAAAAGGTGGATCGCAATCACAAGTGGGTCAAACGGCAATTTGGTGCACTTATTCGGGACATGACAGTCACTCACAATCTGGTGAGGAAAAACCACTACAACCTGCATGAAATCTTCGACCGCACTTGTGCTACCCTGGAACATCTTTATACTCCTGAAGAACTTGCGAAGATGGAATTTCAGCGGGACTTTGACTGGTCGATTCCTCCCAAGAAGAAGTGGAAGAAAGTTCAAGTTCCTCAGCTGGTGACAAGCTCATTTTCTTCATCGCGCAAGACAGATGAAGCTGAGGACATTGACGACACGGGTGCAGGCCCTGCTCCACCAACCGACCCCGACCACGCTGGCGCTCCTCCACCACCTTCAAGATGAATTTCTTCAGGGGCATTAGTCCTCAATTTCGTCCCTTTTGGTCACTTGATGACAAAGGGGGAGAAATTTGAGTTAGTCTTCAAGCGGGTCTACATATATGGGCTGTTTTTGTTTAAGTTACAACTCTCGCTCTTCTGAAGCTTTTGTTGATTGAGTTGTAAACTTAAGTCCGATGGTGGTCTGATACTTTTGAACTGCTTTCTGCATGCTTATTTTGGACTCTTTTGCCCTTGTTTTGGACTCTAATTTGCATGATTTGAATGAAACTAACCTGGACTAACGTTGTTTTCAGCAGAACTACCATGATGTTGCTTTTTGTGCAGAAATAAAAGTTCTCGGAATGGAACGAAACTTTTTCGATAATTATTTCAGAATATATAAGAATTATTGGAGCCAAAAACTACCGGAGAAGGGGGCCAGGGTGGCCAGCACCCACCAGGGCACGCCAGCCCCCCTGGGCGCGCCCTGGTGGGTTGTGCCCACCTCGTGGCCCCACTGACCCTAATTCCGCCACTATAAATTCCTATTTTCAGAGAGAAAATTAAGGAGAAAGTTTCATCGAGTTTTACGATACGGAGCCGCCGCCACCTCTTGTTCTTCATCGGGAGGCCAGAACTGGAGCCCGTTTGGCGCTCCGGAGAGGGGAATCTTCCGTCTTCGTCATCATCAACCCTTCTCCATCGCCAATTCCATGACGCTCCCCACCGGGAGTGAGTAATTCCTTCGTAGGCTAGCTGGTCGGTGAGGAGTTGGATCTAGTGCCCCTTAGTGATTTTGGTGTATTGAAGACTTATTGGTTAAGGGACTAATATGTTTGTGAGTGTACACAGGCTCTATAAGTCTATGAGGAGTTTGATATATACGATGAATATCGACCCCTAAAAATGAATGTCTTCAACTGAAGACTTTGGTGAAGAATTTGCTGAAGACTTTGGTATTTCCTGAAGACTTTGATATTGAAGAAAACGGTGTGACCTTGAAGATATTAACGAAGATTATGAAGCATGAAGACTTTAGTTTTTATTGTTTCTTTTCTTTTCTTGAGTCATAGGAAACACCGTACTGTTAAAGGGGGTCGAGGTAAAACGAAGGAAAAATTTCCATCTGATGCTCAACTCAAAAACCTCAACATAACCCAATTCCTTGAGTGAAGCCTTTGGAAACCTCTTACAGTTTAGTCAAGTTCTTCAGTGACAGAGACGATGTTCTTCTGGTCTCTGAGGAAATTGGTCTGACTGAGGAGTTAGGATTTCGCCAGTGTGAATTGCCTACAAGTGAGGAATATGATAAGCCCTCAGGAATTTGATAGTTCAAATTCCGACCGCTGATGTGCTTTGCGCCAGCTGTCCAGATATTCTATCCATCTAACGGTCATATGATTGGGGGGCATTTATGACTTATCATGTCGGGATGCACCCTGGCTATAAATAGCCCCCCCCCTGACACACAACCACTAGCTGGTTGGCTGCTCTGCGAGAGAACTTGACACTTGTCATTTGAGAGCATCCCATTTCCTCGAGTACTTTGAGCGAAAATCATCAGTGAGGAAAAACCCCAAAACCAAACCACCAACCCAAAGTGATTGAGCATCACTGAAGAAATTGTTCCTGTGTGGAACCGACGCTTTTTACCTTTGAAGCTTGTGTATCTTCCAGACGGTTAGGCGTCATGGTCTAGTGCAATCCTGCAGTCAATTGGGGATCGCCGGGTGACCGTGGTCTAGAGCATCCAGCAGTAAATTGTGGATTGCCGGGTGACCAGTTTGTGAGGGTTTTGGAAGTCTACCCTGAAGACTTACCATGAGTGTTGGGCCAGGTCTGTGTGACCTTAGCTCAAGGAGAATACGGTAAGGACTGTGTGTCCTGGGACTGTGTGTCTTCTGGTTTAAATACCAGGCCACTCCGAACCAGAAGTACAACTGTCACAGCAGTTGGAACTGGGTTATCAAATCGTTGTCTTCATCGAGCCTCTGGTTCTATTTCCTCAACCCTTTCATTTCCTCGCATATCTGTTGATGAAATTGATCGTTACTATTTGAAGAATTTGATTGAAGAATTTCTCAATTTCCTCACCCCAAATTCTTCAATCACCGTATCGTCTGCCTGCTTATCCTGTTCATGCTATTCATGCTCTGTGTATGTTTCATTTCATCATGATGACTATGTTGTTAACATGTTTCACATGCACTTGAGTACTTATTTCGCTGCTAGCAGTTCCTCACTTTGCTAATTCCTCAACTAGTATTTCCTCAAGTGACGAATTTGTAAAAATCGCCTATTCACCCCCCCCCCCCTCTAGTCGATATAACGCACTTTCACTATGACTTTGCTATGCCTAATGCTTGTCACTAGGGCCCGAGTGCCATGATTTCAGTTCTGAACTGTTTATGTTATCATCGTTATATCTATGTTCCTGATCCGATCTTGCCTAGTCATATGCACCTATTACGTGTTATGATCCATCAACCCCATAGTGACAATATTTGGGATACTTCACGGTAATGACCGTAGTTTGAGGAGTTCATGTATTCACCGTGTGTTAATGCTTTGTTCCGGTTCTCTATTAAAAGGAGGCCTTAATATCCCTTAGTTTCCATATGGACCCTGCTGCCATGGGAGGGTAGGACAAAAGATGTCATGCAAGTTCTTTTCCATAAGCACATATGACTATTTACGGAATACATGCCTACATTACATTTATGAACTGGAGCTAGTTCTGTGTCGCCCTAGGTTATGACTGTTATATGATGAATATCATCCAACGAGTTCACCGATTTAGTGCCTACAAGTTTTCCACTATTTCTTCTTGCTAAGTTACTATTGCTGTTGCTACTGTTCCAATTGCTACAAAACTATTGCTACTACTGTTACCGTTACTGTTACTATCACTACTGCTATCAAACCATCATACTACTGTGCTACTGGTCACTTTGCTGTAGATATTTAATCTCCAGGTGTGGTTGAATTGACAACTCAACTGCTAATACTCTCAAATATTCTTTGGCTCCCCTTGTGTCGAATCTATAAATTTGGGTTGAATACTCTACCCTCGAAAACTGTTGCGATCCACTATACTTGTGAGTTATCAAGAATACCCTTGTAGATCGCTAAGTGGGAAGCGTTAAGAAAAGTGGTTGGTGTAGTCGAACATCTTCGCGATCCAATCACGATCCGTCCCGCGATCCAATCTTGATCCGTTCCGATCTAGCGCCGAACGGACGGCACCTCCGCGTTCAGCACACGTATAGCTCGATGACGTCTCCGCCTCCTTGATCCAGCAAGTGAGGGCAGAGAGCTAGATGAGATCTCCGGCAGCACGACGGTGAGGTGAAGGCGGTGGTGGAGCTGTTCCGGCAGGGCTTCGCCAAGCACTACCGAAACCAATCCAGAGGAGAACTAATCTAGAGGGAGAGAGAGAGAGGGATGCACCGTAGCTTAAGGGTGCGGCTGCCCTCCCTCTACCTCTCTATTTATAGGAGGAAGGGGCAGGTGGGGTGCATCCCTCGCCCCTCCTCCAAGGACGGGTCGGCCGAAGTGGGGGGAAGGAGTCGACCTCCCACAAGGGAAGTGGGAACCGTAGGGAGGAGTCCCTCCCCTCCAAGGCACCTCCACCTTTCCACCTAGGGCGCATGGGCCCTATAGGGGTCAGCTGCCCAGCCCACCAAGGGCTAGTGCGCCACCTCTTGGGACCATGTGACCCCCCCCCCCACCCCCGGGGTGGGTGGGCCCCTCCCGGTGGACCCTCGGAACCTTTTCGGCACTCCCGGTACACTACCGAAAACACCCGAAACTTTTCCCGAACCCGAATACCACTTTCCTATATATAAATCTTTACCTCTGGACCATTCCGGAACTTCTCGTGACGTCCAGGATCTCATCCGGGACTCCGAACAACCTTCGGTCACCAACACATACATCTCAACAATACAAAATCGTCACCGAACGTTAAGTGTGTAGACCCTACGGGTTCGAGAACTATGCAGCCATGACCAAGACACCTCCATGACCAATAACCAATAGCGTAACTTGGATGTCCATATTGGTTCCTACATATTCTACGAAGATCATTATCGCTCTAATATCGATGTCAAGGATTCAGTCAATCCCGTATGCAGTTCCCTTTGTTCATCGGTATGTTACTTGCCCGAGATTCGATTGTCGGTATGTCCATACCTAGTTCAATCCCGTTACCGACAAGTCTCTTTACTCGTTCCGTAATACAAGATCCCTCGGCTAACTCCTTAGTCACATTGCTTGCAAGCTCATTATGATGTTGTATTACTAAGTGGGCCCTGAGATACCTCTCCGTCATACGGAGTGACAAATCCCAGTCTTGATCCATGCCAACTCAACAGACATCCTCGGAGATACCTCTAGAGCATCTTTATAGTCACCCAGTTACGTTGCGACGTTTGATACACACAAGGTACTCTTCCGGTGTCAGTGAGTTGCATGATCTCATGGTCATAGGAACAGATACTTCACATGCAGAAAACGATAGCAATAAACATGACACGATCATATGCTACGTTCATAGTTTGGGTCTTGTCCATCACATCATTCTCCTAATGATGTGATCCCGTTATCAAATGACAACTCATGTCTATGACCAGGAAACCATGGCCATCTTTGATCAACGAGCTAGTCTGGTAGAGGATCACTAGGGACATGTTGTTGTTTATGTACCCACACATGTATTTGAGTTTCCAATAAATACAATTATAGCATGGATAATAAATGATTATCATGAACAAGGAAGTATAATAATAACCACTTTATTATTGCCTCTAGGGCATATTTCCAACAGTCTCCCACTTGCACTAGAGTCAATAATCTAGTATTACATGGCAATGAATCTAACACCCATAGAGTTCTCGTGTTGATCATGTTTTGCCTGTGGAAGAGGTTTAGTTAACGGATCTGCAACATTCAGATCCGTGTGCACTTTGCAAATGTTTATGTCCTCCTCCTTGATCGCATCGCAGATGGAATTCAAGCGTCGCTTTATGTGCCTGGTCCTCTTGTGAAACCTTGGTTCCTTGGCCAGAGCAATGGCACCAGTGTAGTCACAAAACACAGTCATTGGGTCCAGTGCACTGGGCACAACTCCAAGATCTGTCATGAACTGCTTCATCCAGACACCTTCCTTTGCCGCCTCCGAAGCAGCTATGTACTCCGCTTCGCATATAGAATCAACTGCCACGCTTTGCTTGGAACTGCACCAGCTTATCGCTCCCCCATTGAGAATATATATGTATCCGGTTTGAGACTTAGAGTCATCCGGATCAGTGTCAAAACTTGCATCAACGTAACCCTTTACAACGAGCTCTTGATCACCACCATAAACGAGAAACATTTCCTTAGTCCTTTTTAGGTGCTTATGGATATTCTTGACCTCCATCCAGTGTTCCACTCCTGGATCACTTTGAAACCTTCCGGCCATACTTATGGCAAGGCTGACATCTGGTCTTGTGCACAGAATTGCATACATGATAGAGCCTATGGCAGAAGCATAGGGGATGACACTCATCTTTTCTCTATCCTCTGTAGTCACTGGGCATTGAGTCTTACTCAACTTCACACCTTGCAATATAGGCAAGAACCCCTTCTTGGACAGATCCATTTTCAACTTCTTCAAAACTTTATCAAGGTATGTGCTCTGTGGAAGTCTTGTTAAGTGTCTCGATCTATCTCTATAGATCTTGATGCCTAATATGAAAGCAGCTTCTCCTAGGTCCTTCATTGAAAAACTTTTGTTCAAATATTCCTTCACGCTTTCCAAAAAATTCTATATTGTTTCCAATCAGCATATGTCATCCACATATAATATTAGAAACGCTATAGAGCTCCCACTCACTTTCTTGTAAATACAAGCATCTCTGTAAACTTGTATAAACCCAAACGCTTTGATCACCTCATCAAAGTGAAGATTCCAACTCCGAGACGCTTGCACCAGCCCATAAATGGATCGCTGGAGTTTGCAAACTTTGTCAGCATTCTCCGGATTGACAAAACCTTCTGGTTGCATCATATACAACTCTTCCTTAGGGAAACCATTAAGGAACGCTGTTTTGACATCCATCTGCCAAATTTCAAAATCGAAAAATGCAGCTATTGCTAACTTGATTCTGGCGGACTTAAGCATCGCTACGGGTGAGAAAGTCTCATCATAGTCAACTCCTTGAACTTGTAAAAACACTTTGCCACAAGCCGAGCTTTATAGACGGTGATATTACCGTTCGCGTCCATCTTCTTCTTAAAGATCCATTTATTCTGAATGGCCTTTCTCCCTTCAGGTAATACTTCCAAAGTCCATACTTTGTTTTCATACATGGATCCCATGTCGGATTTCATGGCCTCTAACCATTTGTCGGAATTCGAGCCCACCATCGCTTCTCCATAGCTCGTAGGTTCATCGTTGTCCAACAACATGACCTCTAAGACAGGGTTACCGTACCATTCAGGAGCAGTACGTGTCCTTGTCGACCTACGAGGTTCGATAGTAACTTGATCCGAAGCTTCATGATCACCATCATCAGCTTCCTCTTGAACTGATGTAGGCTCCACACAAACATCTTTCTGCACTGTGCTACTCTCTGGTTGAAGTAAAGGTTCAACAACCTCATCAAGTTCTACCTTCATCCCGCTCAATTCTTTCGAGTGAAACTCTTTCTCGAGAAATGATCCATTCTTAGCGACAAACACTTTGCCTTCGGATCTGAGATAGAAGTTATACCCAACCGTCTCTTTTGGTATCCTATGAAGATGCATTTCTCCGCTTTGGGTTCGAGCTTTTCTGGCTGAAGCCTTTTGACATAAGCATCGCATCCCCAAACTTTAAGAAACGACAACTTTGGTTTCTTGCCAAACCATAGTTCATACGGTGTCATCTCAACGGATTTAGATGGTGCCCTATTTAAAGTGAATGCAGCTGTCTCTAATGCATAACCCCAAAATGATAGTGGCAGATCGGCAAGAGACATCATATAACGCACCATATCCATTAAGGTTCGATTACGACATTCGGACACACCATTGTGCTGTGGTGTTCCAGGTGGCGTCAACTGTGAAACAATTCCACATTGTCTTAAGTGATTGCCAAACTCATAACTCAGATATTCTCCCCCTCGATCAGATCGTAGGAATTTAATCTTCTTGTTGCGATGATTCTCAACTTCACTCTGATATTGCTTAAACTTTTCAAACATTTCAGAATTGTGTTTCATTAAGTAAATATACCCATATCTACTTAAGTCATCGGTGAAGGTGCGAAAGTAACGATATCCACCGAGCGCCTCAATGCTCATCGGACCGCACACATCAGTATGTATGATTTCCAACAAGTCACTTGCCTGTTCCATTGTTTTGGAGAACGGGGTCTTGGTCATCTTGCCCATGAGGCATGATTCACATGTGTCAAGTGATTCAAAATAAAGTGACTCCAAAAGTCCATCAGCATGGAGTTTCTTCATGCGTTTTACACCAATATGACCTAAGCGGTAGTGCCACAAGAAAGTGGTACATCATTATCAACTCTACATCTTTTGGCGTCAATGTTGTGAACATGTGTATTAGCACTATCGAGATTCCATAAGAATAAACCCCTCACTATGGGTGCATGACCATAAAAGATATTACCCATATAAATAGAACAACCATTATTCTCTGATTTAAATGAGTAACCGTCTCGCATTAAACAAGATCTAGATATAATGTTCATGCTCAACGCAGGCACTAAATTACAATTATTCAGGTTCATCACTAATCCCGATGGTAATCGAAGAGCGAGCGTGCCGACGGCGATCACATCAACCTTGGTACCATTTCCCACGCGCATCGTCACTTCGTCCTTTGCCAGCCTCCATCTATTCCGTAGTTCCTGCTTTGAGTTGCAAATATGAGCAACTGAACCGGTATCAAATACCCAGGCACTACAACGAGAGTTGGTAAGGTACACATCAATAACATGTATATCATATATACCTTGTTTGGCGTTGGCCGCCTTCTTGTCGGCCGGATACTTGGGGCAATTCCGCTACCAGTGGCCAATTCCCTTGCAATAGAAGCACTCAGTTTCTGGCTTGGGTCCGGCATTTGGTTTCTTCACGGTGCCCACGAAGGTCTTTCCCACCGCCTCTCAGCTCTATAAATCCTCAGAAATTCCAGAAACCCTGGAGGAGTCGATG
The DNA here is from genome assembly GCA_039707655.1 of Elymus sibiricus. Taxonomy (NCBI): domain Eukaryota; kingdom Viridiplantae; phylum Streptophyta; class Magnoliopsida; order Poales; family Poaceae; genus Elymus; species Elymus sibiricus. The sequence continues at coordinate 207,708,830 of CM077665.1, read as the reverse complement.
AAACACAATTCCAGCCGCCGCAAGTTCCAGAACCACGAGATCCAATCTAACACCATCACGGAGGGGTTCCTCATCCTCATGGGTGCCTCTCCGATGATGCGTGAGTAGTCCACGATAGACCTACGGGTCCGTAGGCAGTAGCTAGATGGCTTCCTCTCTCTCTCTCTCTCTTTTGATTCTCAATACAATGATCTCTTGGAGATCTATTTGATGTAATGACTTTTTTGCGGTGTGTTTTTTGGGATCCAATGAAGTTTGAGTTCATGATCAGTTTCTATCCATGAATATTATTTGAGTCCTTCTTGCCGGCCGTATACTTGGGGCAATTCCGCTTCCAGTGGCCAATTCCCTTGCAATAGAAGCACTTAGTTTCTGGCTTGGGTCCAGCCTTGGGTTTCTTCACGGGAGGGGTAACTTCTTTGCCACTCTTCTTGGAGTTACCCTTCTTGCCCTTGACATTCTTCTTGAAACTAGTGGCATTGACCATCAACATTTGATGCTCCTTCTGGATGTCTGACTCGGTGACTTTTAGCATCGCAAACAGCTCGGCGACTGACTTGTTAATCCCTTGCATGTTATAGTTCAATGCAAAGCGTTTGTAGCTAGGTGGTAGCGATTGAAGAACTCTGTCAGTAATCGCCTCTGGCGGGAGCACAACTCCCAACTCAGCTAGACGGTTGTAATACCTAGACATTCTGAGTATGTGCTCACTGACAGACCCGTTCTCCTCCATCTTGCAATCATAGAACTTATAGGAGGTCTCATACCTCTCGATCTGGGCATTCTTCTCAAAAATAAACTTCAACTCGTTGAACATCTCATATTCTCCATGAAGTTCAAAACATCTTTGAAGTCCCAGTTCTAAGCCATACAACATAGCACACTAAACTATTGAGTAGTCATCAACACGCGTCTGCCAGGCGTTCACAACATCCACAGACGATGGAGCGGGTTGGTCACCGATCGGTGCATCAAGGACATAAGCCTTTTGGGCAGCCGTGAGGATAATCTTTAGATTACGGGCCTAGTCTACAAAGTTACTTCCTTCATCTTTCATCTTGGCTTTCTCTAGGAACGCATTAAAATTCAGGGGAGCTACTGCGCGAGCCATTGATCTACAACATAAATTTGCAAAGACAACTTAGACTATTGTTCAAGATAATGAGTTTAGTTAATCATATTACTTAAAACTCCCACTCAAATTGACATCCCTCCGGTCATCCGAGTGTTACATGATCCAAATTCACCAACCCAAGTCCGATCATCACGTGAGATGAGGTGGTTTCAATGGTGAACATCTCCATGTTGATCATATCTACTATATGACTCATGTTCGACCTTTCGGTCTCTTGTGTTACGAGGACATGTCTGTACATGCTAGGCTCGTCAAGTTTAACCCGAGTGTTCCGCATGTGCAAAACTAGCTTGCACCCATTGTATGTGAACATAGAGTCTATCACACCCGATCATCACGTGGTGCTTCGAAATGACAAAATTTAGCAACGGTGCACACTCGGGGAGAACACAATTTTGTCTTGAAATTTTAGTGAGGGATCACCTTATAATGCTACTGTCGTCCTAAGTAAACTAAGATGCATAAAAAGGATTAACATCACATGCAAATCATAAGTGACATGATATGGCCATCAACTTGTGCTTTTGATCTCCATCTTCAAAGCACCGACATGATCTCCATCGTCACCGGCATGACACCATGATCTCCATCATCGTGTTGCCATCGGGGTTGTCGCGCCAACCATGCTTCTACTATCTTGCTACCGTTTAGCGATAAAGTAAAGCATTGCATAGCGCTTAATGATTGACACGCAGGTCATAAAATAATTAAAGACAACCCTATGGCTCCTGCCGATTGTCGTATGCATCGACATGCAAGTCGATATAAACTATTACAAAAACATGATCATCTCATACATCAAATAAATTTCATCATGTCTTTCGCCATATCATATCACAACATACCCTGCAAAAACAAGTTAGACGTCCTCTAATTTGTTGTTGCATGTTTTACGTGGCTGCTATGGGTATCTAGCAAGAACGATTCTTACCTACGCAAAACCACAACGGTGATATGCAAGTTGCTATTTTTAACCTTCTACAAGGACCGCCTTCGTCGAATCTGATTCAACTAAGGTGGGAGAGACAGACACCCACCAGCCATCTTATGCAACAAAGTCACATGTCAGTCGATGGAACCGGTCTCATGTACGTGGACATGTAAAGTTGGTCCGGGCCGCTTCATCCCACAATACCGCTGAATCAAGAAAAGACCAAGGAAGGAAGCAATCTGAATAACAACGCCCACAAACTCCTTTGTGTTCTACTCGTGATGTCATCTACGCAAAGACCGAGCTCGTGATGCCACTGTTGGGGAAAGTTGCATGGGAAACAAAAAATTTCCTACGCTCACGAAGATCGATCTAGGAGATGAACACCTACGAGAGGAGAGATTGCATATACATACTCTTGTAGATTGGTAAGTGGGAAGCGTTAAGAAACGTGGTTGGTGTAGTCAAACGTCTTCGCGATCCAATCATGATTCGTCCCGCGATCCAATCTTGATCCGTTCCGATCTAGCGCCGAACGGGCGGCACTTCTGCGTTCAGCACACGTACAGCTCGATGACGTCTCCCCCTCCTTGATCCAGCAAGCGAGGGCGGAGAAGTAGATGAGATCTCCGGCAGCACGATGGCGTGGTGGCGGTGGTGGTGGTGGAGCTGTTCCGGCAGGGCTTCGCCAAGCACTACCGAAACCGATCTAGAGGAGAACTAATCTAGAGGGAGAGAGAGAGGGCTGCGCCGTGGCTTAAGGGTGCGGCTGCCATCCCTCTCCATCTCTATTTATAGGAGGAAGGGGTAGGTGGGGTGCAGCCCTAGCCCCTCCTCCAAGGAGAGGTCGACCGAAGTGGGGGGAAGGAGTCCACCTCCCACAAGGGAGGTGGGAACCCTAGGGAGGAGTCCCTCCCATCCAAGGCACCTCCACCTTTCCATCTTGGGCGCATGGGTCCTATAGGGATCGGCTTCCCAGCCCCCCAGGGGCTGGTGCGCCACCTCTTGGGCCCATGTGCCCCCCCGGGGTGGGTGGGCCCCTCTCGGTGGACCCCTGGAACGTTTTCGGCACTCCCGGTACACTACCGGAAACACCCAAAACTTTTCCGGAACCCGAATACCACTTTCCTATATATAAATCTTTACCTCCGGACCATTCCGGAACTCCTCTTGACGTCCGGGATCTCATACGGGACTCCGAACAACCTTCGGTCACCAAAACATACATCTCAACAATACCAAATCGTCACCGAACGTTAAGTGTGTAGACCCTGCGAGTTCGAGAACTATGTAGACATGACCGAGACACCTCCATGGCCAATAACCAATAGCGGAACCTGGATGTCCATATTGGTTCCCATGATCTTTATCGGTTGAACCTCGATGTCAAGGATTCAGTCAATCCCGTATGCAGTTCCCTTTGTTCATCGGTATGTTACTTGCCCGAGATTCGATCGACGGCATCTCCATACCTAGTTCAATCTCGTTACCGGCAAGTCTCTTTACTCGTTCCGTAATACAAGATCCCACGGCTAACTCCTTAGTCACATTGCCTGCAAGCTCATTATGATGTTGTATTACTGAGTGGGCCCTGAGATACCTCTCCGTCATACAGAGTGACAAATCCCATTCTTGATCCATGCCAACTCAACATACACCCTCGGAGATACATGTAGAGCATCTTTATAGTCACCCGGTTATGTTGCGACATTTGATACACACAAGATACTCTTCCGGTGTCAGTGAGTTGCATGATCTCATGGTCATAGGAAAAGATACTTGACAGGTAGAAAACGATAGCAATAAACTTGACACGATCATATGCTACGTTCATAGTTTGGGTCTTGTCCATCACATCATCCTCCTAATGATGTGATCCCGTTATCAAATGACAACTCATGTCTATGACCAGGAACCATGGCCATCTTTGATCAACGAGCTACTCTGGTAGAGGATCACTAGGGACATGTTGTTGTTTATGTACCCACACATGTATTTGAGTTTCCAATAAATACAATTATAGCATGGATAATAAACGATTATCATGAACAAGGAAATATAATAATAACCACTTTATTATTGCCTCTAGGGCATATTTCCAAAAGTCTCCCACTTGCACTAGAGTCAATAATCTAGTATTACATGGTAATGAATCTAACACCCATAGAGTTCTCGTGTTGATCATGTTTTGCCCGTGGAAGAGGTTTAGTCAACGGATCTGCAACATTCAGATCCGTGTGCACTTTGCAAATGTTTATGTCCTCCTCCTTGATCGCATCGCGGATGGAATTCAAGCGTCGCTTTATGTGTCTGGTCCTCTTGTGAAACCTTGGTTCCTTGGCCAGAGCAATGGCATCAGTGTTGTCACAAAACAGAGTCATTGGGTCCAGTGGACTGGGCACACCTCCAAGATCTGTCATGAACTGCTTCATCCAGACACCTTCCTTTGCCGCCTCCGAGGCAGCAATGTATTCTGCTTCGCATGTAGAATCAGCTACCACGCTTTGCTTGGAACTGCACCAACTTACCGCTCCCCCATTGAGAATATGTACGTATCCGGTTTGAGGCTTTGAGTCATCTGGATCAGTGTCAAAACTTGCATCGATGTAACCCTTTATGACGAGCTCTTGATCACCACCATAAACGAGAATCATTTCCTTAGTCCTTTTCAGGTACTTAAGGATATTCTTGACCGCTGTCCAGTGCTCCACTCCTGGATCACTTTGAAACATTCCGGCCATACTTATGGCAAGGATGACATCTGGTCTTGTGCATAGCATTGCATACATGATAGAGCCTATGGCAGAAGCATAGGGGATGACACTCATCTTTTCTCTATCCTCTGCAGTCACTGGGCATTGAGTCTTACTCAACTTCACACCTTGCAATACAGGCAAGAACCCCTTCTTTGACTGATCCATTTTGAACTTTTTCAAAACTTTATCAAGATATGTGCTCTGCGGAAGTCCTATTAAGCGTCTCGATCATTCTCTATAGATCTTGATGCCTAATATGAAAGCAGCTTCTCCTAGGTCCTTCCTTGAAAAACTTTTGTTCAAATATTCCTTCACGCTTTCCAAGAATTCTATATTATTTCCAATCAGCAATATGTCATCCACATATAATATTAGAAACTCTATAGAGCTCCCACTCACTTTCTTGTAAATACAAGCTTCTCCGTAAACTTGTATAAACCCAAACGCTTTGATCACCTCATCAAAGCGAAGATTCCATCTCTGAGATGCTTGCACCAGCCCATAAATGGATCGCTGGAGTTTGGAAACTTTGTTAGCATTCTCTGGATCGACAAAACCTTCTGGTTACATCATATACAACTCTTCCTTAAGGAAACCGTTAAGGAACGCTGTTTTGACATCCATCTGCCAAATTTCGTAAAGGAAAAATGCAGCTATTGCTAACATGATTCTGGCGGACTTAAGCATCGCTACAGGTGAGAAAGTCTCATCGTAGTCAACTCCTTGAACTTGTGAAAAACCCTTTGCCACAACTCGATCTTTATAGAAGGTGATATTACCGTCCGCGTCCGTCTTCTTCTTAATGATCCATTTATTCTGAATGGCCTTTCTCCCATCAGGTAATACTTCCAAAGTCCATACTTTGTTTTCACACATGGATCCCATCTCGGATTTCATGGCCTCTAACCATTTGTCAGAATCCGGGCCCACCATTGCTTCTTCATAGCTCGTAGGTTCATCATTGTCCAACAACATGACCTCTAAGACAGGGTTACCGTACCATTCAGGAGCAGTACGTGTCCTTGTCGACCTACGAGGTTCGATAGTAACTTGATCCGAAGCTTCATGATCACCATCATCAGCTTCCTCTTCAACTGATGTAGGCTCCACAGAAACATCTTTCTGCGCTATGCTACTCTCTGGTTGAAGTAAAGGTTAAACAACCTCATCAAGTTCTACCTTCTTCCCACTCAATTCTTTCGAGAGAAACTCTTTCTCGAGAAATGATCCGTTCTTAGCGACAAACACTTTGCCTTCGGATCTGAGATAGAAGGTATACCCAACCATCTCCTTTGTGTATCCAATGAAGACGCATTTGTCCGCTTTGGGTTCGAGATTTTCTGGCTGAAGCCTTTTGACATAAGCCTCACATCCCCAAACTTTAAGAAACAACAATTTGGTTTCTTGCCAAACCATAGTTCATACGGTGTCGTCTCAACGGATTTAGATGGTACCCTATTTAAAGTGGATGCAGCCGTCTCTAACACATAACCCCAAAATGATAGTGGCAGATCAGCAAGAGACATCATAGAACTCACCATATCCAATAAGGTTCGATTACGACGTTCGGACACACCATTGCGATGAGGTGTTCTAGGTGGCGTCAATTGTGAAACAATTCCACATTGTCTTAAGTGATTGCCAAACTCATAACTCAGATATTCTCCCCCTCGATCGGATTGTAGGAATTTAATCTTCTTATTGCGATGATTCTCAACTTCACTCTGAAATTGCTTGAACTTTTCAAACGTTTCAGACTTGTGTTTCATTAAGTAAATATACCCATATCTACTTAAGTCATCGGTGAAGGTGAGAAAGTAACAATATCCACCGCGCACCTGAATGCTCATCGGACCGCACACATCAGTATGTATGATTTCCAATAAGTCACTTGCCTGTTCCTTTGTTCCGGAGAACGGGGTCTTGGTCATCTTGCCCATGAGGCATGGTTCACATGTGTCAAGTGATTCAAAATCAAGTGACTCCAAAAGTCCATCAGCATGGAGTTTCTTCATGCGTTTTACACCAATATGACCTAATCGGCAGTGCCACAAGAAAGTGGTACTATCATTATTAACTCTACATCTTTTGGCGTCAAAGTTATGAACACGTGTATCATCACTATCGAGATTCAATAAGAATAAACCCCTCACTATGGGTGCATGACCATAAAAGATATTACCCATATAAATTGAACAACCATTATTCTCTGATTTAAATGAGTAACCATCTCACATTAAACAAGATCCAGATAAAATGTTCATGCTCAATGCAGACACTAAATAACAATTATTCAGGTTCATCACAATCCCGATGGTAATCGAAGAGCGAGTGTGCCGACGGCGATCACATCAACCTTGGAACCATTTCCCACGCGCATTGTCACTTCGTCCTTTGCCAGCCTCCGTCTATTCCGTAGTTCCTGCTTTGAGTTGCAAATGTTAGCAACCGAACCGGTATCAAATACCCAGGCACTACAACGAGAGTTGGTAAGGTACACGTCAATAACATGTATATCATATATACCTTGTTTGGCGTTGGCCGCCTTCTTGTCGGGCGGATACTTGGGGCAATTCCTCTTCCAGTGGCCAGTTCCCTTGCAATAGAACCACTCAGTTTCTGGCTTGGGTCCAGCCTTTGGTTTCTTCACGGGGCCCATGGAGGTCTTTTCCACCGCCTCTCAGCTCAATAAATCCTCAGAAATTCCAGAAACCCTGGAGGAGTCGACGAAACACAATTCCAGCAGCCGCTAATTCCAGAACCTCGAGATCCAATCTAACACCAGCACAGAGGGGTTCCTCATCCTCATGGGTGCCTCTCCGATGATGCGTGAGTAGTCCACGATAGACCTACGGGTCCGTAGGCAGTAGCTAGATGGCTTCCTCTCTCTCTTTTGATTCTCAATACAATTATCTCTTGGAGATCTATTTGATGTAATGACTTTTTGCGGTGTGTTTATTGGGATCCAATGAAGTTTAACTCCATGATCAGTTTTTATCCATGAATATTATTTGAGTCTTCTTTGATCTCTTATATGCATGATTATTTATAGCCTCGTATTTCTTCTTTGAATCTTTGGTTTAGTTAGGCCAACTAGATCGATTTTTCTTTCCATGGGAAGAGGTGCTTTGTGATGGGTTCGATCTTGCGGTCTCCTCTCCCAGTGACAGAAGCGGCAGCGAGGCACGCATGTATCGTTGCTATTAAGGATAACAAGATGGGGTCTATTCCTACATGAATAGATCTTGTCTACATCATGTCATCATTCTTATTGCATTACTCCGTTTCTCCATGAACTTAATACACTAGATGCATGCTGGATAGCGGTCGATGTGTGGAGTAATAGTAATAGATGCAGAATCGTTTCGGTCTACTAATCTTGGATGTGATGCCTATATATTGATCATTGCCTTGGATACCGTCATGATTATTTGATCTTCTATCAATTGCCCAACAGTAATTTGTTTACCCACCATGTGTTATTTTCTTGAGAGAAGCCACTAGTGAAATCTACGGCCCCCGGGTCTATTCTTTTAATATATTGCTTTCCGATCTATCTTTTTCCGCATTTGTTTTCAGATCTATTATTCCAAAAACTAAAAAATACCTTGCTGCACTTTTTTATTTGCATCTTTTATTTTGTGTTCTTGTGTGATCTATTTATCCAATCTAATACAAACCAATCTATCTTTTTACCGTGGAGAGATTGACAACCTCTCTTACGCGTCGGGTTGCAAGTATTTGTTCTTTGTGTGTAGGTACCGTTTAACTAGTGTTGCTTGGTTCTCCTACTGGTTCGATAACCTTGGTTTTATAACTGAGGGAAATACTTACTGTAGCTATGCTACATCATCCCTTCCTCTTTGGGGAAATACCAATGCAGTCTCAAGCCACATCAGCACCCGACGGGGTTTTCGAAAAGTCTTTGAAATTATTTCCTTTCCGACGCCATACATATTCCCGACCCACTTGCGTAGCAACTACTTAGCAATCTAACTACTTCCCACCCATACAACCCTCATAGGAAGGTAGGGTCATGCTCAGTGCAAGTATCAACGGGTAAAAGTATCGGAGACAACCCATGAAGGTGGTAACCATAACATCATGATCATCATATCGAAAATAAAGTGCTATATGCCATGCAATGAAAATGGTTTCTTAGACATGGTCAAAGGGCTGCTTGCCTAGCTCAGCAAAGTCTTCGAGGTCTTCACACGCTCCTGGTCCAACTCCGAGCACTCCGTCTACTTCGTCAACTACCGCTAGAAACAACCATAATAAGCAACACAACAAGCAGAGAAATAAAAGTGCTCTATAAATAGGAGTTTTATTTTTCTTGGACATCTCTGGTCATAAGAAAAATACCAAAAATGGCTCTATTGGAGTTGGATCAATGAGGCTTTTTGAAAGGTGGAAATGGAGGTATTAATGGCCTTGTGAAAAGTCCACAGAAAATATTTTTATAAAAAATGAGTGGATGCATTCATCAAATAGGGCACAATATTACAAGAATTTAGAAATTGGTTTCACTGGATTTGGAGTTGGTATGAATTTCCTAGGATTTTCCTAAGATGGATTAAATGGAAAATGGGGCTATTTATTTGACCAAACCAGAATAAAGCATAGTAAAAATGTTGACCATGGCTAGATGAACAGAGCAAGATGCTTAGAGTCTCCGGAAATTTGAATCACTCCATTTGGAGTTGACTTGAATCCTATAGGGATTTTGTAAAGTGGTGTTTTCATAATTCAAATTTGAATTTGAATCAGAACACTATAGAGAAGTTTGCAGGAAAAATGTTTAGGAGATAGATTTCGATAGAGCATGATTTTAGAAATCATTAGGAATTTGAATCATCAAATTTGGACTTGAAATGATTTTCCTAGAGATTTTACAAATTTCTGTAAAAACAAAAAATGGAAAAATCTTACTATTGGGCTAAAGTGCGCACAGTGCGCAGGATAAGGACTGGGCCGGCCCAGCAGCTCAGCCACGCACGCGCAGGGCCACGTCGAAGGCGCCTTCCCGGAGTATGCCTCCGCTGGAAGAAGGCGATTTCCGGGGAACCCGTCTCCACTTACCGGCCGGGCCCCACACGTCGGGTCGCTTATAGGTGGGTCCCGCCGGATTCTCTTTCTCTCTCCTTCTCCTTCTCCTACCTCTTGATAGGAGGGAGAGGGGGCGCCGGTCACCGCGGTCCTGGCTGCTCCACTGCACCGGACGCCGAGCCGATGGCCTGGGCAGATGCCCCACTCCCTGCCGCGCTCAGGGGTAGCTGCGTTGGTCGCGGGGACGGCCAGGAGCGAGCGGCTCATTGGGTAGGGCGGACGGTGGCGTCGGATATCGCCGGGGAGCACGGCATGGCCGCGGGAACTGGTTTTTGAGGTGCCGGGGAAGCTGAACACACCGAGGGAGGCTTCATGGAGATGAAAGTTGAGGCGCGGGAGAGCTCACTCGCTCGAATTTGAGCGGAGCCAAACGGGGCGGATTTCGGGCACGGAGGTCGATGGAGGGCACGGGAGGAGGAATGGGAAGGTCCCGGAGGTAGCTGAGAGGGAGAGGGGTGGACTAGGGGCACCAGGGCGCTCGGGGGGAAGGCTTATACAGGAGGGCAACGAAGTGGGGCTCGGGTGGCCGCCGGGGGCCCTCGGGCGCGGCGAGCACGCGCATCTGAGCCGCCTTGGAGGTTTTCTAGTGTCGGAGAGGGGCGTGCAAGGTCAAGTAGGATCCCGTGGCACACGTGGGCACCCTGTTGAAACCGGACTCAAGCTAGAGGACAAGATGCACTGTAGAGCGCCGTTACTGCATGCCGACAGCATGGTCACCCCGCCACTTCGTGTCCACAGCATCATTGTGGTCGGCCCAGGTTGTCTAACGTGTGAGGCACGCGTGCAGGAGAGCGCTGGTGAAGCTTAAAGGGAAATGGAGCTGGGTGGGCTACGTTTCAACTGCAAGTAAGTTTGTAGCAACAAACTTGGGAGCTATTTCAGGGGTTCTTACTGAAGAGTAAATGAAGAAAAAGGTTCTCTTGTGGTCTTAGACATGGAAGGAGAAGATGCCCACATAGTTTCAGCTCAGGGAGATAAATCTACAGGGTACTTCCAGTACAAAGCTATATTTGCTGCCATAAACTAGGTTTGTATGAATTGCTCATATTTTCCATATGAGCATGCCATTTTTGGGTTTGGTTTTATGCACTAGAATGCAAATGAAGTTGTGGAAGAGTTTGGGACAGTTGCATGATTAGAAAGGAAGGAGGGGGGAAGAGGTGCTGCCATGGTAAAAAGGAGAGGGAAAGTGAGGGAGTTACCCCCCAATGATTGAGTAGAGGCCATAGCAAAGTTAATGGAGGTAAAATGGGGTTAGAGAATATTGTGGTAAAAAGTTGGAGGCAAGGGGAATCTTTTTAGGTCAACTTTTCTTGTCCACAAGCTTATGGCTGAAGGTGTTTGTGCTGTGTTTGGGCTAGGCAGAGGAATCCTATGGCCTTGAGATTTACCAGGATTAAATGGTAAGTCTAGTTGGTCCTGATCACAAGTTTTCAACTAATTCGAAGAAAGTTGATAACACAAACTTGATAAACCCTAGAAACTAATAGAATCAGGTTTCTGTAGATCTAGACATGCAAAACTATTCTCCTTGATGCACCATTTGGTGTGGTGGCATTATTTGGGGATTAGAGCATGCCCAAAAAATTTGAGATCAAGAGGAGACAGTTGGTAATGTAAAGTTGCTCAAATTTGGATCTGGATAGAGAGGGTTTGGGGGCATTTTGGTGAACCAAAAATATTGGGATTGAGATGAAACTTGGCAAGATCATCACATATGTCACATGTGACATGCTAGAATTTTGCTGGATTTATTGAGAATATTTCTTATAGAAATATTTCAAATGCTTGAAATAGGCAGAAGGGGTTTTGGAGGGTTTTGTCCAATATTTTGAACATGACCATGTGTTGAAACTCATATATATGGAAAATATATGTCCATTGAGTTTTCCTAAATTTTCTCAAATATTTTTTAAGCATAAAAATAATTTTCCCCTATAAAACACCATTTCTGACCTGAAGAAAAGGCCTTTAAATAAAATAGAAAAAATCTTTAAAAATAATATTTAGTGGTTTTGGGAAGTCTTTTATATAATAGGTTTTAAATAGAATCTTTGGGGCAAAACAATCCACCCAATTTGAGGACTTGTAATACAAACCTCAATTCAGGGGTTTTTGAAAACCTAAATTGAATAAATACTTTTTGGCCAAAACAATATTTTATAAAAATAGTTTTAGGTCCTATACACATGGCATGATCATTGGGAAGAGAGTTTAGATCAAGTAGATGAGTTTTGAGAGTAGGATCAAGTTTATGACTCAAAGCACAAGCAAGCAAACAAGCAATCAGCAACCAAGTCAAGCATCACAAGCACACAAAAAGTTTTTGTTGGCCCTAATTTTTGAGTCATGTTAATTTAGTCATAAGGCAAAACACATGTTGTGACACAGTGACTGTCAATGAGCTGAAACTGGAAGTAGATGCAGTGCCCAGCCCCCACTCCAATGATGATAGTCCTCCTCTCGGGCCCAGCACTCAGTTCAAGACTCAAGCCAGATCGTCTACAGTTCCTGTTCTAGAGTTGAGACCTTCTTCATCAGCACCAGCTACTGCTCCTTCAGCTCCTTCTGCACCTTGGCGTCTACTCCACCACCTTAGAGGACTTCAGCTGAAGCATTCGTCGATGCCCTCCTCTCAACTCCTTCAACAGCTACCGGAGGAGACCCAGCCCAGAGAGACGATTAGCTCTACATACTTTGAACTTTCTGGTAACTTGTTGCCAAAGGGGGAGAAGTGTATAGATCATAGGGCTTCGAGAGAGAGTGTTTTGCTTTTTGGTGCTCTCTTCGTTTTAAAAAACATTTGGTTTATCACGTGGTTGTTCTTAAACTTAGGTGTGTTTGATCATACACTTGCTTGATGATGCTACTATTTCCTATCCATGTGATGTTAATATTATGATCATTCACTTGTTTGGTGTTATGTGCATTGTAATCCATTCATATCATTTATGCGCACCACCAAGTTGTATATGACATGGAAGAGTTACCCATGCTCCTAATCGATTGTGCATTTGCATTCAAACGCAAATTTAAAATAATGCACAAATTTAGGGGGAGCTCTTGCTTATCACATACTTCTCAAAGCGGCGATGCTATTCATTGTTTTATCCCTATCGAAGCTTTGACCTATATGTTGTCATCAATTACCAAAAAGGGGGAGATTGAATGCACAACTTCACCCTAGGTAGTTTTGGTAATTAATAACAACATATATTTCATTGGATTAATGTTTCCACCAAGTATATTTCAGGAAAGTTCAGTGAATGGATTGGCAAACGGATTGTGAGGAGATTCCCTAGATGCAAGGAACATCCATTGGCAACAAGCTTGAAGACTCTACATTTTACATTTTGTGAGAAATCACACCTTGAGTCCATAGGAAAGCCAATACTATTAAAAGGGGATGAGGTGTCTATGATGATCTGGTTGCTCAAGTTCTTAGAGATCAGCCACCAAATATACACATGAAATTCTCCCACAAATATTCTGTCCAAAACCAAATATCAAAAATTGGTGCACCAAGTTTTTCCATTCGGCCCTATCGAGTTTCACTTAGACAGATCCTATGCCAAACCCTACATTCTCGGTGACACCAACTTTCACTTTCGGTGCAGCCGAAAAATAGTGACGAACTTTCTAGTGTCTCCTTTTCAAGAATCGGAATTTCCGAGATTTGGAAATCGGTACCACCGAGTTGTGTAACTTCCTAGGTCACCCATATCGGTACCATCGAGAATTATATATCGGTCTCACCGAAACACCAAAAGTTGCCACATTTTGCACTTGTCCGCACAACCGAGTTTTTACTCTGGTTTCAACGAGTTGGGCAATAATGTTGTAACGGTTGGATTTTTGGAGATGCCTATATATACCCCTCCACCTCCTCTCACTCGTAAGAGAAGCACTCAGAACACACTAACACTTGTCCTATCCATTTTTCTGAGAGGGAACCACCTGCTCATGTGTTGAGATCAATACCTTCCACTCCAACCATATGAATCTTGATTTCTAGCCTCCCCAAGTTGCTTTCCACCCAATCAATCTCTTCTACCAAGCCAAATCTACGAGAGAGTGATTGTGTGTTGAGGAGACTATCTTTTGATGCACAAGAGCAAGGAGTTCATCATTGTTACCACATCTATTACCTTTTGGAGGGTGGTGCCTCCTAGATTGGTTAGGTGTCTCTTGGGAGCCTCCTTCGTGTTGTGGAGTTGAACCGAGAAGTTTGTACTGGCAAGGAGATCGCCTACTTCATGAAGATCTACCCATAGTGAGGCTAGTCCTTCGTGTACGGAAGTCGTGATGGAATAGACAAGTTTGCTACTTTGTGGACCCTAACGGGTGGAGCCCTTCATGGACTCTCGTGACTGCTACCCTCCATCGGTTGAAGTCTCCATCAGCGTGGACGTACGATAGCACCACCTATCAAAACCATGGGAAAAATCTTCATGTCATCAGTTGCGTTTGATTCTCCTCTCCCGGCCTTTACTTTCATGTGCATGTCTTTACTTTCCGCTGCTATACTCTTAGACTTGCATGTGTAGGGTGTACTTGACTTGCTACAATTGCTAAAACTTGCCAAGGCTTAAAATTGGGAAAAGGTTAGATTTTTAATTGGTCAAGTAGTCTAATCACCCCCCCCCCCTCTAAACATATTTTGGATCCTACAGCCGCCGGCTCGGGGGGTACTGTCGGGCCAATGGGACTGGGGGTACCCAGGCCCATCTGCGTGCGGCCCAAGGTGCGGCGCCTGTCATGGGCCCCACGCGGCCCACCTCTGGACGTCACGAGCAAGACCCTCATGAGGGACCCCACCTCGCGAGGAGTACGTTAGCAAGCGCCGTTATGGGTCTCGTGAAGCCCCCTTCGCGAGGCCACCGCCTAAGGCTGCCCCCGGAGCTTCTGTGGAGGGGACTGATCTAGGATGGCTCGGCGGGGCCGACCGGTCCTGCACCTTCACGTGGGTGACGCGCGCCGTGCCAAGCGGCGCCAGGAGCCGTGCCAGCAGGCACGGATGAGCAGGGTTTCCTCTTCTGCGATAGGGGAGCAGGGCCAGCTCGCCCGCTCCCAAAGCAAACCCCAAAGGTTTCCTGTTTGGTGAAAGAAGACCGAGGCTGGGGGCTCGCCAGGACGGAGGTCATCCCCGAGCCCACCAGTGCAACACAGCGGCAGGCTTTTTGCAGGTAAAGACTACTTTTGTCAAGATAAGGTGTAGTGTTGTCCCCCTTCAAACTAGCCATTGTGGCAACCCTTCCCGCCTTGTGTTTTCAGGGGAAGAGGACTAAGGCCAGTATAAGAAGAGATAGGCAGCAACCGTAGAGGGGGATCGACCCCAGTTAGCCAGAAACAACCTGTCACACCCTGTGTTTTGCCTCATGACTAAGTTAACATGATGATGAGGACATCCCTACTAATGTTACACCCACATCCCCACCAGCTACACATATTGGACCAGTTACTAAAGCCCGCGCACGCCAACAAAATTATCAGGTACTTTCATTTCTTGGAAATCCTTCTAATGTTCATGAACATATAATGCTGCCTAAATTAGATAATTTTCTTTCACTTATGAATGAAGGACCTGGCATGGACAAGAAGGATGGCCATTGGAGCGGGATCAAGCATGGAGAAGAAGGTGCGCGCGCGGGAAGGAACAATGGACTTTCTGGTGGTGATTTTCGCACTTTGAAGCCACCATAAGGAGTGCTTGGAGGCTTGGACGAAATATACAACATGCCACTTCATAAATTTCGTCCATAGGCTATTATAGGTGCTGCGTCACCTAATTTTTGGGCCAGGCCCATGTAATTTCGAAATACCATATTATAGGCAGTTTTTAGAGTCCGTATGTGTGGGGAAACTGAGTTAGGGCTGGTTTCGGACCCCTCCTCCAAGGGGCCACAAAATCCCCCTCTATTCCCCCATATATACAGCCCTTAGGGCGTCGTTTTAGACTTGGGTTTAGTTTAGATTAAAAGTTCGCCATAGCTGCAACTTCGCGTTCTTCGTTTGTGTTCCACGACCAGACAAAGGCGTCACAGAACCCCACTTACATTAATAAAGCTTTCCTCTTATATTCGCAATATCCAGATTGCAATTTCAGTTTCTTGCTTGTTCTTCGTTTGCATGCAGGAAACAGACCCTCGTGGTCAGGTTGATCGTGCTCCGGCGTGGTCAAAAACCTCTCGGAGTTGGTTTAGCGATTGCTAAGGCGCGACGTCTTCGCACGTTCGTAGTCGGATCATCAAAGTCTACTCCACCAAAAAAACGATAGCCACCATCTCATCGAAAGACAGGGACAACTTCGCCTCTATCAAGTGGTATCAGATTTCCAGGTTGCTCGATGAGATTTTTCAGTTTTTCCTAGTTAGATCGCATTTGTTCTTCATACCTATAGTCTACGAAAAAGCCAGAAAAAAATTAGGGTTAGATCATCATATCCGAACCAATCTAAGCCTTTGCAATTTTCGGTTCGGTATTTGCTTTCTTGAATTTGCGGTTGCATCGTCGTGCCAAGTTGCTCGTCTTAGCGTCTAGTTCTTTAGAGTTTCGAGTTCTGGTCACAGTTTGTCACGCCACCGCCGCATCATCTTCATCGCTGCCATATCCCACCACCTCTGCCATATACCACAACATATCCACCATCACGCCAATCCGAGTCCATCTCCATCACAGATTCACCACCAACCCGTGTTCCACCACCCATATATACATCCGCCACTAGCCCGAGTTCCACCAGATTCATATCCATCACCAATCCTAGTCCGACTCCATCCCATATTAGGATTGCTTTCGAGATTCCTTTGATTTTATTTTCGTGTTTCCTTGACTGAGTAGGTCTCGGAAAAAAAGAGTCTGGCATGCTTTTCAGAGCACTTTCTAGGCCAAAATTTCGGCGGGTGAAAATATTTTTCCCTATCCTATTTTTAGGTTTTCCGGAGCGTTTTGAGACACTCGCCATCATAGTGATTTTTGTCACATTTTTTGGTCGTCGCAGCCCCGGATCGCTCCTGGAAATAATTAATTAGTCAAAAAAATTGCCTATCCTGTTTATACGACTTGGGAAGAGTTTTGAGAAACTCGCCATTATAGTGATTTTCTGAGCAAAAAAAAGAGCGCAAAAAAAGAGGCACCAAAAAAACGAAAAAAAAGTCCAGAGTGTGCTCTTCCCTTGATTACGTGTAGCGTCATGATTTTGTTGGTGTTCTAGGCTCGCGTCTCTAGCACGGTCTAGCCTAGGACCAGCATAGTACCGTCGTTGAGCGTTTATTCAACTTTGCATCTCTGAACTGATTATTGCTGACCCCTTTTGCTACCATATATAAGCCATCCCAGCTACACATACATCTACGCCGTGTGTTGACACCACCTGGCAATCGCTCTATCCAAGCTTTGAGAGTTTTTGACTACAACAGTTGCCGATCACCGTCTGCTGCTAGGTAAGAACTGGTAAGGATTTGAGATTCGCTTGACGGATTTGTGACACACCACCACCACCACTTCCTAGTAGTGTGTAGGTTCATATTCTTGTGTGTTCCTATTGCTGCTAACCATGACAGGATCACAAGCCGATGAGATCAACTAGGACGGCATGACGAACAAGGAGCTCCATGATAAATTTCAGCAAATGATGGCTGACCAGGTACAAGACGTCGTGACCAGCCTTGGAGAGGCCATGGAGAAGCTAGGTGCTTTGGAGAAGACATTCGACACCAAGCTGGACGCTAAGTTCAATGAGGTGCTTGCACGTCTTCCTCCAGCAACTGTACTTGTCGTACCTCGGCAACAACAACACCAACAACGCCCAAATTGCGCGGGATGAGCGCAACGTGTGCCTCTCGACCAAGGCCAATATTCTGGTGCCATTGCTACTGCTGCTACTGCTGAAGCTTCTGTGGCTGCTGCTGCTGCTACTGTCGTTGAGTAGAATGAGGATTATGATGGTGATTACGATGATGAGGGAGAGGTTGCTCCCGATCAGCCACAGGGGCAACCACCACCACAAGCACCGGGTCGTCCTCATGTTTACCATCGCAACGGTAGAGCTACACCACCACCTCAGGTACGGGATCATGATCATCTCCCTAAGATAAAATTGAATATTCTGACATTTGAGGGTAGATATGTTCCTGATATATATCTTACTTGGGAGTTAGAAACAGAACAACGTTTTACATGCTTACAATTTCCTGAGGATAGACGTGTTGCTACTGCTGTTTGTGCTTTTACTAGTTTTGCTTGTGTTTGGTGGTCTGAACATTGTAGAATACATCATGATAATATCCCTACTACTTGGGCTGCTTTGAAAACTGCTATGCGTAATCGTTGGGTTCCACCATATTATCAACGTGAATTGCTTCAAAATTAGCAGCGTTTAAGACAAGGAAAATATTCTGTAGAGGAATATTATCAGGAATTACAAACTGGCATGATTAGATGTGGTATTGTTGAGGAGAATGAAGCTATGCTTGCACGTTTTATGGGTGGATTAAATAGGGAGATTCAGACTATTCTAGAGTATAAGGAGTATAACACTATCACTCGTTTATTCCATCTTGCTTGCAAAGCTGAACGTGAAGTGCAGGATCGACAGGCAATGGCGAGAACTAATTTTTCTGTAGGTCGTGCTTCATCATGGACACCACGTACATCATCTACTTCCAGACATCCTACTACAGCACCAATTACTTCAGCCGCCAACTCCAACAAAGATACAAGGAAACAGGCACCGCCACCAGCCTCCAGCAAGGGCACACCTTCGGGGCCTGCACAGAGCTCTTCTTCATCCATGGCATCTACAGGGCAAACACATGAGGTTATTTGTCATCGTTGCAAGGGTGGAGGTCACTATGCGCGAGAATGCCCTTCCAAGCGTGTGATGATTGTTACTGAGGATGGTGGATATGTGTCCGCTAGTGATTATGATGAGGAGACTTTGGCTCTTATTGCAAGTGAAGAACAGGGTGCCGAGGATGCTGAAGAAGAGACACACTACATGGCTGCTGACTACGCTGACAGGTATGAAAGTTTAGTTGCTCAACGTGTTCTGAGTGTGCAGGTTACACAGGCTGAGCAAAATCAGAGGCACAACTTGTTCCATACAAAGGGAGTTGTGAAGGAGCGTTCTGTTCGCGTCATCATCGATGGAGGGAGTTGCAACAACTTGGCTAGCATGGAGATGGTGGAGAAGTTGTCTCTAACCACCATACCACATCCTCATCCTTATTACATCCAATGGTTCAACAACAGTGGCAAGGTTAAGGTAACACGTACTGTTCGTGTGCACTTTAGCATTGCTACATATACTGATTATGTTGATTGTGATGTGGTACCCATACAAGCATGCTCCGTTTTAGTAGGTAGACCATGGCAATTTGATAAAAATTATGTACACCATGGTAGGACGAATTAGTATACTCTTGTTCGTAAGGATAAAAATATAACTTTGCTTCCTATGTCTCCTGAACATATTATGAACGATGATATTGCTAGAGCTAGTAAAGCAAAGCAGAAGCAAAGTGAGAGTGAAAATCAGATTGTGGCAAAGGAATTTGAGCAACATAATAAGCCTAATAAACAATCATCTAGTGTTGCATCTGAAATAAAACTGAAGAGTGGTTGTTTACTTGCCACTAAATCTGATATTACTTGTTTGGATGTTAATACATCTGTTTGTTATGCTTTTGTATGCAAAGAGGTATTATTTTCCTTTGAGGACATGCCTCCCTCTTTGTCTCCTGCTGTTGCTAACATTTTGTAGGAGTTCGCTGACGTCTTTCCACAAGACGTGCCACCGGGATTACCACCTATTCGAGGGATTGAGCATCAAATTGACTTAATTTTTTGTGCATCGCTGCCCAACCGTGCGCCATACCGTACCAATCCAGAGGAGACGAAGGAGATTATGCGTCAAGTACAGGAGTTGCTCGACAAAGGTTATATACGCGAATCCCTTAGTCCTTGTGTTGTTCCTATTATTCTAGTGCCTAAAAAGGATGGTACATCGCGTATGTGTGTGGATTGTAGAGGCATTAATAATATTACTATTCGTTATCGTCATCCTATTCCTAGGCTAGATGATATGCTTGATGAATTAAGTGGCTCTACAATTTTCTCCAAAGTTGATTTGCGTAGTGGATACCATCAAATTCGTATGAAATTGGGAGATGAATGGAAAACAGCATTTAAAACTAAGTTTGGATTATATGAGTGGTTAGTCATGCCTTTTGGGTTAACTAACGCACCTAGCACTTTCATGAGATTAATGAACGAGGTTTTACGTGCTTTCATTCGACGATTTGTGGTAGTCTACTTTGATGATATACTGATTTATAGTAGAACTTTGGAGGAACACTTGGATCATTTGCGTGCTGTTTTTATTGCTCTACGTGATGCACGTTTGTTTGGTAACCTTGGTAAGTGCACCTTTTGCACCGACCGAGTATCTTTTCTTGGCTATGTTGTTACTCCACATGAGTTGAAGTTGATAAAGCCAAGATTGAAGCTATTGAGAGTTGGTCGCAGCCCAAAACGGTCACACAAGTGAGGAGTTTTCTTGGACTCGCTGGTTTCTATAGGCGTTTTGTGAGGGATTTCAGCACCATTGCTGCACCTCTCAATGAGCTTACAAAGAAGGATGTGCCTTTTGTTTGGGGTACCGCACAGGAAGAAGCCTTCACGGTATTGAAAGATAAGTTAACACATGCTCCTTTACTCCAACTTCCTGATTTTAATAAGACTTTTGAGCTTGAATGTGATGCTAGTGGAATTGGATTAGGAGGTGTGTTATTACAAGATGGTAAACATGTTGCATACTTTTCTGAAAAATTGAGTGGGCCTAGTCTGAATTATTCTACTTATGATAAGGAATTATATGCTCTTGTTCGGACTTTGGAAACATGGCAACATTATTTATGGCCCAAAGAGTTTGTTATACATTCTGATCATCAATCTTTGAAACATATTAAAAGTCAAGCGAAACTGAACCGTAGACATGCTAAATGGGTTGAATTGATTGATACTTTCCCTTATGTCATTAAACACAAGAAGGGTAAAGAAAATGTTATTGCTGATGCACTGTCTCGTCGTTATACTATGCTTTCACAACTTGACTTTAAAATATTTGGGTTGGAGACCATCAAAGATCAATATATTCATGATGCTGAATTTAAAGATGTGTTGGAGAATTGTAAAGAAGGGAGAACATGGAACAAGTTCGTCATTAATGATGGACTTGTGTTCCGTGCTAACAAGCTATGCATTCCAGCTAGCTCCGTTCGTCTTTTCTTGTTACAGGAGGTGCATGGAGGAGGATTAATGGGACACTTTGGCGTGAAGAAGACGGAGGACGTACTTGCTACACATTTCTTTTGGCCTAAGATGAGACGGGATGTTGAGCGTTTTGTTGCTCGCTGCACTACATGTCAAAAAGCTAAGTCACGACTCAATCCTCATGGTTTATATATGCCTTTGCCTGTACCTAGTGTTCCTTGGGAAGATATATCTATGGACTTTGTTTTAGGTTTACCTCGAACAAATAAGGGGAGGGATGGCATATTTGTTGTCGTGGATAGATTTTTGAAAATGGCACACTTTATACCTTGTCATAAAAGTGATGATGCTGCTAATGTTGCTGATTTGTTCTTTCGTGAAATTATTCGCTTGCATGGTGTGCCAAATAAAATTGTTTCAGATCATGATGCTAAATTTCTTAGCCACTTTTGGAGATGTTTATGGGCTAAGTTGGGGACTAAACTGCTTTTTAGTACTACATGACACCCCCAAACTGATGGACAAACTGAAGTAGTGAATAGATCATTGTCTACTATGCTTAGGGCTGTTTTGAAGAATAACCTGAAAATGTGGGAAGAATGCTTGCCTCATATTGAATTTGCTTATAATTGTTCGCTGCATTCTACTACTAAGATGTGCCCTTTTGAAGTTGTGTATGGTTTCTTACCTCGTGCACCTATTGATTTTTTTGCCTCTTCCATCTTCGGATAAGGTTAATTTTGATGCTAAAGAACGCGCTGAATTGATATTAAAGATGCATGAGTTAACTAAGGAGAACATTGAGCGTATGAATGTTAAATATAAACTTGCTGGAGATAAGGGTAGAAAACATGTTGTCTTTGCACCTGGAGATCTTGTTTGGTTACATTTGCTTAAGGATAGGTTTCCTGAATTGCGCAAGTCAAAGCTAATGTCACGTGCTGATGGTCCTTTTATGGTGTTAGAGAAAATAAATGATAATGCATATAAACTTGAGTTGCCTGCAGATTTTGGGGTTAGTCCCACTTTTAACATTGCAGATTTAAAGCCTTATTTGGGTGAGGATGATGACCTTCCGTCGAGGACGACTTCAGTTCAAGAAGGGGAGGATGATGAGGACATCCCTACTTATGTTACACCCACATCCCCACCAGCTACACATATTGGACCAGTTACTAGAGCCCGCGCACGCCAACTAAATTATCAGGTACTTTCGTTTCTTGGAAATCCTTCTAATGTTCATGAATATATGATGTTGCCTAAATTAGATACTTTTGTTTTACTTATGAATGAAGGACCTAGCATGGACAAGAAGGATGGCCATTGGAGCGGGATCAAGCATGGAGAAGAAGGTGCGCGCGCGGGAAGGAACAATGGACTTTCTGGTGGTGATTTTCGCACTTTGAAGCCACCATAAGGAGTGCTTGGAGGCTTGGACGAAATATACAACATGCCACTTCATAAATTTCGTCCATAGGCTATTATAGGTGTTGCATCACCTAATTTTTGGGCCAGGCCCATGTAATTTCGAAATACAATATTATAGGCAGTTTTTAGAGTCCGAATGTGTGGGGAAACTGAGTTAGGGCTGGTTTCAAACCCCTCCTCCTAGGGGCCACGAAATCCCCCTCCATTCCCCCATATATATAGCCCTTAGGGCGTCGTTTTAGACTTGGGTTTTGTTTAGATTAAAAGTTCGCCATAGCTGCAACTTCTCGTTCTTCGTTTGTGTTCCACGACCAGACAAAGGCGTCACAGAACCCCACTTACATTAATAAAGCTTTCCACATATATTCGCAATATCCAGATTGCAATTTCAGTTTCTTGCTTGTTCTTCGTTTGCGTGCAGGAAACAAACCCTCGTGGTCAGGTTGATCGTGCTCCGGCGTGGTCAATAACCTCTCGGAGTTGGTTTAGTGATTGCTAAGGCGCGACGTCTTCGCACGTTCGTAGTCGGATCGTCAAAGTCTACTCCACCAAAAAAAACGATAGCCACCATCTCATCGAAAGACAGGGACAACTTCGCCTCTATCACATGACTCAAAAATTAGGGTCAATTAAAACTTTTTGTGTGCATATGAATGTTTGACTTGTGTGCTATCTGCTTGCTTGTTTGATTGTGCCATGAACCATCATATATCTCCTACCATCCAAACTCATCTCCCTGATCAAGACCCTTGCCCAATGGTCATGCCATGTGTATAGGACATAAAACTATTTTTATAAAATATTATTTTGGCCAAAAATAATTTTATTAATTTAGGTTTTCAAAAAACCCTGGATTGAGGTTTGTACTACAAGTCCTCAAATTAGAGTGGATGATTTACCCCAAAGACTTTATTTGGAACCTACCATATATAAGACTTCCCAAAACCACCTAATATTATTTTTAAATATTATTTTCATATTTTATTTAAAAGATTTTTTAAGGCCAGAAATGGTCTTTTATAGGGAAAAAATATTTTTGTGCTTTCAAAATATTTGAGAAAATTTAGGGAAACTCAGTGGACATATATTTTCCATATATAAGAGTTTCAACACATGGTCATGTTCAAAATATTGGACAAAACCCTCCAGAACCATTTCTGTTCATTTCAAGCGTTTGAAATATTTCTATAAGAAGTATTTTCAAATAATTCCAAGAAAATTCTCGAAAGTCACACATGATATATATGATGATCTTGCCAAGTTACATCTCAATCATAATTGTTTTGATTCACCGAAATATCCCAAAACCATTCCTGTCCAGATCCAAACTTGATCAACTTTACATTGTCAAGTATCTCCATTTGTGATCAAACTTTGTGGACATGTTCTAATCCCTAAATAATGTCACCACACCAAGTGGTGCATTAAGGAGAATAGTTTGCATGTCTAGATCTACAAAAACCTCTTTCTGTTGATTTCTAGGGTTTACCAAGTTTGCATTATTTACTTTCTTTAAATGAGCTGAAAACTTGTTATTAGTACCAACTAGACTTACCATTTAACCCTGGTGAATCTCAAGGCCATAGGATTCCTCTACCTAGCCCAAACACAGCACAAACACATTCAGCCATAAGCTTGTGGACAAGAAAAGTTGACCCAAAAAGATTCCCCTTGCCTCCAACTTTTTACGATAGTATGTTCTAACCCCACTTTACCTCCAGTAACTTTGCCATGGCCTCTGCTCAATTATTGGGGGTAACTCCCTCATTTTCCCTCTCTTTTTACCATGGCAAGACCTCTCTTTCCCCTCTCCCATTATTCTGTACATGCAAAGGCCCCCAAACTCTTTCAGAACCTCAATGGCATACTTATGCATTAATCCAAACCCAAAGATGGCATCCTCATGCGGAAAATATGAGCAAACCATCTGAAACTAGATTATGGCAGTAAATGTAGCTTTGTACTACAAGTACCCTATAGACTCACCTCCCTGAGCTGCAAATTGGTGGGCATGTAGTACTTTCGTACCTAAGGCCACTGGACAAGATTTCATTCCAAATGCCTTCTAGTAAAAACCCTTTAGAGGAGCCCCAAGTATGTTGTTACAAACTTACCCACAGTGAAAACCAGCCACACCCAACTCCATGAGGATCCAAATTTCACCAGTGCTCTCCTTCATGGGTGCCTCACTCGCTAGACAACCTATCCTGGCCAAAAGCATGCTCTAGACAAGAGTTGGCGTGGTGACCAAACTATTGGCATGCAGAAACGATGCTCTGCAGTCGAACCTTGTCCTGTAGCTCGCGTCTGGCCTTAGCAGGGCGCCCCCGCGCGCCAGGCATCTTCCCTCGACTCACATGCCCCTCCCCGACACTCAGACACCTCCAAGTCCCCTCTGACGCGCATGCTCGCCGCGCCCGAGAGCATCCGAGGCGGATCCGAGCTTCCCCCTCGTTCCCCTCTTGCATATACCTCTCCCCGAGCCCCCCACTTGTCCCCTCTAGCTCCCTCTCTCGCCCATAGGCCCACTAGACCGACCCCTTTGTCCTCCCATGCCCTCCATCCATTTCCATGGCCGGAGCTCTCCCGCCACGGCCTCGCTCGGATTCGAGCTCCCCCTCTCCTTGGAGCTTCGCTAGAGCCTCCCAGCATCGCCACGCTCCTCCCCGTGCTCCATTTCCTCATCCTGGCAACCGGCGCACTGCCCCCACGATCGTCCGTCGCCGGCTCCCACCGCAGCCGAAATCCTGCCCGCTTCCGCGCTCCCCTGGGGAGATGGGACCACCAGGCAGACGCGGGCCTCCCTCCCGAGCACGCCGGTGACCGAACCATCGCCGGAGGCGGCCTGAGCCACCGTAACAGCGCCAGCGCCCGATCGGCCTCTCCTCCCCTGCTCTCCCCTGTTTGGGCGGGAGGTAGAGGACGGGCCTGACAGGCGGGGCCCGCCTGTAAGGGGCTAACGGGACGGGCCCGCCGTTTAAGTGGAGACGACCCTCGCCAGCTCCACCTCCCCACTACGAAAGCGTACTCTGCGGAGTACGTCTTCGGCGTGGCCCTAGGCTTCGCGCGGCTGAGCCAGTGGGCCGGCGCATTTGGCTATTTAGCGCCTGGAGCGCTGTTTTGGACCATTTGGTAATTTCTTTGCCCCTTTTCTTTTACAAGAGAGATTCATAAATTCATAGTAAATTCATTTGGGCTCCAAATTTTGTGATTCAAATTCCTACAAGTTTCTAAAATCATGGCCTAAACAAATATGTGCTTTACACATTTTTTCATACAATATTTTCTGCACCACTAATATTTTTGTCATTTATTCTATTATAAACACCACCTTGCAAAATCCATAGAGGATTCTAATCAACTCCCAATGGAGTGATTCAAATTTCCAGAGGCTCTAAATGCCATGCCCTATTTGTCTAGCCATGGTTAACATTTTTGCCGTGTCTTGTATCTGTTGCACCTATTAAATAGCTCCCTTTTCAATTATTTCATCTTAGGAAAATCATAGGATATTCATATCAACTCCAAGTCCAATGAGACCACTTCCATAATTCCTCTAAAATCATGCCCTACTTGATGAGTGCCTCCACTCATGTTTATAAAAATGTTTTCTATGAACTTCTTATAGGATCACCATTTCCTTCATTCCCATCCTATTGGCCTTTCCAAAAATCCCCATTGATCCAACTCAAGTAAATCCTCTTTAGGTATTTTTCTTGAGACCAAAGGTGTCCGAGAAAAATAAAACTCCTATTTATAGAGCACTTTTATTTCTTTGTTTGTTGTGTTGCTTATTGTGGTTGTTTCCGACGGTAGTTGACGAAGTAGACGAAGTGCTCAGAGTTGGATGAGAAGCGTGTGAAGACCTCGAAGACTTTGCTAAGCCAGGCAAGCAGCCCCTTGACCATGCCTAAGAGACTTTTTCATGCATGTCATATAGCACCCTATGTTTTGATGAATTGATCATGATGATGTGGTGGCCACTTTGGTGGATGCCTCCGTTACTTTCCTTGTTGATACTTGCACTGAGCATGACCCTACCTCCTTATGAGGGTTATGCAGGTGGGAGTAGTTAGGTTGCTAAAGTAGATTCTACGCAAATGGGACGGGATTATGCATGGTGAAGGAAACGGAAATGTTTTCAAAAACCATTCAAAAAAAACGTCGGGTGCCACTAATGCCCGAGGGTGATGATGATGAGCTAGGTAACCACTTGATAAAGAAGTGGTGTACCGGAGCAACTGAGTGTGTTGGTTTTTCGAAAACGGATTGGTGTAAGTTGCGACCGTTATTCCAACCCTACATGTAGAACCACGATACCCCTTATGGGTCGGGGCTTTGTTGATTACCTTGGTCGGTACTAGCAGAGAGCCTGCATTACTAGTGGCGGGAGTGACGTGGTCACTCTCGATACGGGGTCGTGCCGGAAAGGACGATCATGGGCTGTTTTTATAGACACCGGGCACACCGTTGTGTCCCCTCATGGATGTTACGATCTTGAGCGAGGCTCGTGGGATGTACATCATAAGGGCTGGGTACCAACGAGTGGACTCTTTGTTTAGTGTCGTCAAGGGAAAGGCATTGTTCAGGTGCTTACCTCGGGTTTGAACAATGCCGCGAGTCATGGCTTGACACGGAAGTTCCCCGAGTCTTGTGGGTAAAGTGTGCAACCTCTGCAGAGTGTAAAACTATTCAAATAGCCATGTCCACGGTCAAGGACAGTTGGATGACCGCTCTTGGGCTACGTCCATTGTTTAAAAAAACTTGGTGTGTGTGTGTGTGTGAAACAAAGGAGATACTTGAGCTAAGTCGGATGACTTGATGAGGTGGACGAACATGAGATGTTCATACTCTGTTGATATTGATATCTGTAACCCGTTCATATGGATATCTGCAACCTGTTGATGCATGCTTTTTACAAGTTGATGGAACATGTCATTGCAGTCAAACTAGCTTTCCGCAAAAATACCTATTAGTGTTATATCATGCTCTGTTGAACCTTGTTCCAAACATGGGTTGCTTGCGAGTACATTCAAAGTAGTCATTGGCTTGCCACTGGTTATTTTATTGGCCAGGCATGAAAGAACAGGATACGATGAAGATTACCTTGGTGACGAACATGTGAGCTAGGACGCTTCCCAGTCAGAATGCCTATAGGGTAAGGCAGATGGCATGGGTTCACGCTATCGTTGAAGATTTCCGCTGCGAGTTTATGAAAACTTGGCCATGGAGGCCATATTTGAGTACAACGGTATGTAATGGATGTAAGACTCTTGTTATTCAGTTTCTGTGTGTTCAGTGAGCATTGATCTCTGGGATCACTGTGCACGTACATTCGGTGATCACGACTCATGAGTCGGGGTCCCCATAGAGCTGGTATCAGAGCCATCCTGATTGTAGGAAGCCTTAGTTAGCATGGGCGTTCATTAGGACAAGACTATTTTTCCAGACCCTTCAAAATCACTTACAAAACCTCTATATTTCTCACATCTTCTAAGTTTTCAAACAAACCGAAGGATTGTGCCTTAGCACTTCCATCATCTTTCTCTTGGCTCTCCTCGTCTCCTTTTCAAAACCTTGCAAACGGTCGTTAGTACCCTTATGCCCCTGACCACTGGATTCCTTGAGATCCTCGTTGGTAAACCGGAAGGAAGCCACCTTGCCGGACTTCTGCCCACATCTCTTGAACACAAGCCTTGTGACACCCTCGACATTGTCCCAGGATGATGCGACCTTGGCCTACGATGATCAGGGCTAAATATATGCAAGATCATGATATCCATTGCTAATAGAGCAACCCCGTCATCATCGTTGTTGTGTCGGCAACCACCGGTGGATAAGAACCTCGCCGTTTGGTCCGCCTCACTATAGTGAGCAGGAAAACGGTTCTCCTCATCCCCCACTCTCGATGTCGATATTGTCATCAACGAAACTGATAGGTTGGACCTCTACCATGCCTTGCTAATGTTATTGCATAAAGGATTGCCTACCTGAAGACCTCGACGCTTTAGAAGACACGAGGACCTTGTCCCGTTGGAGAAGACAACAGAAGACCAAGTCAACGGACGCCACAAGGAACCACCTTCGCCCTGTCAGCTTACCAAAGGAGAAGATGCTGAAGATTCTCCAGGCCCCAACCCGGATCACTTCGACGAACAACTACAAGAGAAGAAGCGACAACTGAGGAAGACCCAGAAGACTGAAAGTCCTCCTCTCCGACACACGAAGCAAGCACGACTACTGAATTCGAGAACCCCTAAGGTAGGATGAATCATGTGTCCCCCATGCAAAGTCGAGTCAGTGTGATGGTTCAGATAGATCCATGATTGTGAGTTGCTTGTTTTATTTGTTTGTGTGTTGGTATAAGTCGCACTTTTGCCCTAGGAAACAAGTACACGACTATATCACCCACCTTATCTTAATGAGTGTGATTGGCCTCTTCGGCACTTGTTTGATTGCACTTTCACTATGCCACCCCTTTAGGCACCTCCCCTCTATGCTACTTTCCCCTCTCGCCTTTCTCGTCAACTGAAGACCAACAAGACAAGATGCACCAAGGATCCACCTCGATAGACAGCTAGCACTGAAGACTTTGACTACGACGTACTCAACCAGACGCAATCCCGTAGAGTTATGATTTTCCCTCAAGATTGGAAACCCCTCCCTAGACCAACCTAGACCTCACGAGCTCCCTGAGCTTAAGCCTCTGATCACGTGTTTAATAGACGGAATTGCCAGAGCACCTGTTGAGCTTCAATAACCCCTGCTTAGCACTGGATTCATTATGGGACTAGTGATCATAGTGAACACACACCTTTCATCCTTAAGCTAGCACCAGAGCCTTGATGCCATAGGAAAGATCGTTCTAAGGATATGTGATTGGTGGGCAAATGAATTGATGTGGTTATCGAAGATATCTTGAGGATACAACTGAGATCATTTGGTGGATCATGAGACATTCAAGATGATAGGTGAACTTGGTGAACCAAGTGATAGAGTAGCATAACCTACTTTCCCCTTGAGTAAATTGGATTTAGTAGGGCAATTATGATCACAAGCTGAGATTCTTGGAGGAACCGGTAGGAATTCTCATGTGACATGAGATTTGGATTAAGTAGGTAATCTTAGTGGAGTATAGATGTTGAGTAAGTATACATGGTTCGGAGTAAATCGGATTTAGTCCAATGATATCAATCATGATACCATGATTCTCGGTGGATGTTAAACTAGAATATTGGATTATTGCCAGAGATTGATTCAAGGGTCTATATGCACCTGACATTGGAGTTCACTTGATCATGATAATGGAAAACTGGCGAATATGCTATGATAATAACCCTTTCAATGGTTTGTAGATCATAGGAACCCTAGGAGACTATGTAGAACCCCATCATTATTGGATTTGTAGGAGTAATGGGTCAAGTAATGATTGATGGGATCGATGAACCACTGGATTGGATTCGTAGGAAGGAAACAATATCTTGGATTGATATATACGTGTTTCCTTAGCATAGAGATGCAACACCTTAGACCTTGGATATATTAGCTCAGCACTTGGAATTGTAATGTCTTATGCAAGCTTAGCAGCTTGTATGCTTCCCTAGGATTTTTACATAGGGATATATTTGAGTTAGCTATAGTATTCATATGAGATTTTGGTTTAGTCCTTCTCTCAAACCTTGAAGTTGAATAGCATGAGTGATGTTGGAGTTGACTTATAAGAGATGATACCTTTGATGATATATGATGATTTTGTTTGGAGTAGTAAGTAGGACTATTGGCATCTAAGAACTGTGCTCAAGGATAAGATGATAGACGCTCACTCACGTCCTAAGCCCCTCGAAATCCCGAACACGGTCGGAATATGACCATAGGCTCTGGCTCTAAGTAAAAAGACTATGGTCAAAACTCCACCTCGACCACCACCAATCCGGTCCATAAGAAGGTGGACACGAAGGACTAGATTACGGTGGACCCCAAACCCCTAGGCAAGTGACCATCCGGAGCAAATGCCCGCTCCTCTCACATATCCCACGAACAATGTGTTTGTGTGATACTTGGGGAAACATTTGTTGTCCTCACGAATGACCTACTTATTTACCCAATGAGAGAAAGGAACACCTTAGTCCTAGCTACTTGGATAAGCCCCAGGGGCCCCAATTGCCATGCCTCTCAAGTGTAAGGTTTTACCTTAAAGAAGTTGGACTCCTTGAAGCATCCTCCCTACAGCAAAAGACATTCTTGCCCAAGCAAGATGAAGAACTACTATGATTGGGAAACCACGACAACGAAGAAGAAGAAGCAAGAGAAGTCAACCACCACACCTCTGTCAGCTACGTCGACCAGACTATATCAAGAAGCACCGACAATCAAGCAAAAAGAAGACCTTGGACATCAAGAGCAATTAAAGAGCCCCTTGTTTTAAGTTGTCACCTATCAGTTCCTAACTGGGAAGGAACCGAGAAGTTGATAGCACCCCCACACTCCACCACTTTAACGATATACAAGGAAGCATGACATCCCTACTCTCTCCAGATGCCTGGAATGGAGCGGAACGACTGTCATGACTTTGTTACTAGCCCCTTTTTGGTCCAATCAAGGACATGAATCCTGACTGGATCATGGTGAAACACCTGTCAAAAGTAATTCACCCCACTTGCCAAGCCTCAGACCTTGGGGATTGGATGGCTGGTCTATACTTTTGGGTAGCCAGCTCATCTAGGATCCCTCAAAAACCTTCCTAAGTGGTAGAAACCGTTTTTGCATCAAATCTCTAAGCTTAGTCTTAGGGACAAGACTCGGCCCAAACCTTGCCACAAATGGCTACAGAAAGACAAGTAGACCAAACACTCGAAGACCCGCCAGAGACGTGCGTCCGTGACTACGAAGACAAATGGACAAGAAGCGAGTGAAGTTGACTAGGGAGCATGCCTGGACTACTTACTCAAGCGGAAGATCTCGACGAGAAGCCTACGCCAACAAACTTCGACGTCCTTACAGTTGAAGATCCACGAGCACCAGAAGATCA
This sequence comes from Elymus sibiricus, assembly GCA_039707655.1. NCBI lineage: Eukaryota > Viridiplantae > Streptophyta > Magnoliopsida > Poales > Poaceae > Elymus > Elymus sibiricus. Next base: position 207,677,169 of record CM077665.1, on the reverse strand, counting down.
ACTGCTCCGACAAAGTCGACGATTCCCTGTCACCGGAAAACTACGCCAAGACCTTGACCCTTGTAGACTAGAGAGAGACATCTAGATGTCACTAACCAGCATGGGTAACCCACATGACCAGCACGCAGATACACTACCTTGCTATGTATTCCGACTTTGGAATACACACGCAAGCCAGACCTTTGCTCGAACCTCGTTCACCAAACCCTTGACCTTTAGGCAAGCCTAGCATATTGCAAGAACCCCATTCGCCCTCAGACGAAGGCAACAATGCACTCAAAACCGTATCGTCATGCACTTCAGGGAATAGTGGAGCAACCACACCAGAGCAGAAGAAACATGGAACGTGAAGACTACTTCACCTCTGAATTTCCGCATCTCTTCTACGCCTAGCCTAGGAATCTCGGGGACGAGATTCTTGTAAGGGGGGTAGGTCTGTCACACCCTGTGTTTTGCCTCATGACTAAGTTAACATGACTAAAAAATTAGGGCCAATTAAAACTATTTGTGTGCATATGAATGTTTGACTTGTGTGCTATCTGCTTGCTTGTTTGATTGTGCCATGAACCATCATATATCTCCTACCCTCCAAACTCATCTCCCTGATCCAAGAACCTTGCCCAATGATCATGCCATGTGTATAGGACATAAAACTATTTTTATAAAATGTTATTTTGGCCAAAAAAGCATTTTATTAATTTAGGTTTTCAAAAACCCCTGGATTCAGGTTTGTACTACAAGTCCTCAAATTAGGGTGGATGCTTTACCCCCAAAGACTTTATTTGGAACCTACCATATATAAGACTTCCCAAAACCACCAAACATTTTTTAAGATTATTTTCATATTTTATTTAAAAGCTTTTTCTTAAGGCCAGAAATGGTCTTTTATAGGGAAAATTTATTTTCATGCTTTCAAAATATTTGAGAAAATTTAGGGAAACTCAGTGGACATATATTTTCCATATATAAGAGTTTCAACACATGGTCATGTTCAAAATATTGGACAAAACCCTCCAGAACCATTTCTGTTCATTTTAAGCATTTGAAATATTTCTGTAAGAAATATTCTCAAATAATTCCAGGAAAATTCCAGCAAGTCACACATGATATATGTGATGATATTGCCAAGTTCCATCTCAATCATAATTGTTTTGATTCACCAAAATATCCCGAAACCATTCCTGTCCAGATCCAAACTTGATCAACTTTACATTGTCAAGTATCTCCATTTGTGCTCAAACTTTGTGGACATGTTCTAATCCCCAAATAATGCCACCACACCAAGTGGTCCATTAAGGAGAATAGTTTGCGTGTCTAGATCTACAGAAACCTCTTTCTGTTGATTTCTAGTATTTACCAAGTTTGCATTATCAACTTTCTTTAAATGAGCTGAAAACTTGTTATCAGTACCAACTAGACTTACCATTGAACCCTGGTGAATCTCAAGGCCATAGGATTCCTCTGCCTAGCCCAAAGACAGCACAAACACCTTCAGCCATAAGTTTGTGGACAAGAAAAGTTGACACAAAAAGATTCCCCTTGCCTCCAACTTTTTACCACGGTATGTTCTAACCCCACTTTACCTCCAGTAACTTTGCCATGGCCTCTGCTCAATTATTGGGGGGGGGGGGGGGTAACTCCCTCATTTTCCCTCTGTTTTTACCATGGCAAGACCTCTCTTTCCCCTCTCCCATTATTCTGTACATGCAAAGGCCCCCAAACTCTTTCACAACCTCAATAGCATACTTATGCATTAATCCAAACCCAAAGATGGCATGCTCATGTGGAAAATATGAGCAAACCATCTGAAACCAGATTATGGCAATAAATGTAGCTTTGTACTGCAAGTACCCTGTAGACTCACCTCCCTGCGCTGCAAATTGGTGGGCATGTAGTCCTTTCATACCTAAGGCCACTGGACAAGGTTTCATTCCAAATGCCTTCCAGTAAAAACCCTTTAGAGGAGCCCCAAGTTTGTTGTTATAAACTTACCCACAGTGAAAACCAGCCACACCCAACTCCATGAGGATCCAAATTTCACCAGTGCTCTCCTGCATGGGTGCCTCACTCGCTAGACAATCTTTCCCGGCCAAAAGCGTGCTCTCGACAAGAGTTGGCGTGGTGACCAAGCTATTGGCATGTAGAAACGGCGCTCTGCAGCCGAACCTTGTCCTGTAGCTCGCGTCTGGCCTTAGCAGGGCGCCCCCGCGCGCCAGGCATCTTCCCCCGACTCCCATGCCCCTCCCCGACACTCAGACACCTCCAAGTCCCCTCTGACGCGCGTGCTCGCCGCGCCCGAGAGCATCCGAGGCGGATCCGAGCTTCCCCCTCGTTTCCCTCTTGAATATACCTCTCCCAGAGCCCCTCACTTGTCCCCTCTAGCTCCCTCTCTCTCCCATAGCCCCCCTGGACTGACCCCCTTGTCCTCCCGTGCCCTCCATCCATTTCCATGCCCGGAGCTCTCCCGCCACGGCCTCGCTCGGATTCGAGCTCCCCCTCTCCTTGGAGCTTCGCCAAAGCCTCCCTGCATCGCCACGCTCCTCTCCGTGCTCCATTTCCTCATCCTGGCAATCGGCGCACTGCCCCCATGATCGTCCATCGCCGGCTCCCTCCGCGGTCGAAATCCTGCTTGCTCCGGCGCTCCCCTGGGGAGATGGGACCACCAGGCAAACGCGGGCCTCCCTCCCGAGCACGCCGGTGGCCGAACCATCATCGGAGGCGGCCTGAGCCGCCGGAACGGCGCCGGTGCCCGATCGGCCTCGCCTGCCCTGCTCTCCCCTGTTCGTGTGGGAGGTAGAGGACGGGCCTGACAGGCAAGGCCCGCCTGTAAGCGGCTAAAGGGGCGGGCCCGCCGTTTTAGTGGAGACGGCACTTGCCAGCTCCGCCTCCCCACTACGAAAGCGTACTCCGCGGAGTACGTCTTCGGCGTGGCCCGAGGCTTCACGCGGCTGAGCCACTGGGCCGGCGCAGTTGGCTATTCAGCGCCTGGAGCGCTGTTTTGGCCCATTTGGTAATTTCTTTGCCCCTTTTCTTTTACCAGAGAGATTCATAAATTCATAGTAAATTCATTTGGGCTCCAAATTTGGTGATTCAAATTCCTACAAGCTTCTAAAATCATGGCCTAATCAAATATGTGCTTTGAACATTTTTCCATACAATATTTTCTGCACCACCAATATTTTTGTCATTTCTTCTATTATAAACACCACCTTGCAAAATCCATAGAGTATTCTAATCAACTCCAAATGGAGTGATTCAAATTTCCAGAGGCTCTAAATGTCATGCCCTATTTGTCTAGCCATGGTTAACATTTTTGCCATGTCTTGTATCTATTGTACCTATTAAATAGCTCCCTTTTCAATTATTTCATCTTAGGAAAATCATAGGATATTCATATCAACTCCAACTCCAGTGAGACCACTTCCATAATTCCTATAAAATCATGCCATACTTGATGAGTGCATCCACTCATGTTTATAAAAATATTTTCTATGAACTTCTTATAGGATCACCATTTCCTTCATTCCCATCCTATTGGCCTTTCCAAAAATCCCCATTGATGCAACTCAAGTAAATCCTCTTTAGGTATTTTTATTGAGACCAAAGGTGTCCGAGAAAAATAAAACTCCTATTTATAGAGCGCTTTTATTTCTCTGTTTGTTGTGTTGCTTATTGTGGTTGTTTCCAACAGTAGTTGACGAAGTAGACGAAGTGCTCGGAGTTGGACAAGAAGCGTGTGAAGACCTCGAAGACTTTGCTAAGCCAGGCAAGCAGCCCCTTGGCCATGCCTAAGAGACTTTTTCATCCATGTCATATAGCACCCTATGTTTTGATGAATTGATCATGATGATGTGGTGGCCACTTTGGTGGATGCCTCCGTTACTTTCCTTGTTGGTACTTGCACTGAGCATGACCCTACCTCCTTATGAGGGTTATGCAGGCGGGAGTAGTTAGGTTGCTAAAGTAGATGCTACGCAAATGGGACGGGATTATGCATGGTGAAGGAAACAGAAATGTTTTCAAAGACCTTTCAAAAAAAACGTCGGGTGCCACTAATGCCCGAGGGTGATGATGATGAGCTAGGTAACCACTTGATAAAGAAGTGGTGTACCGAAGCAAGTGAGTGTGTTGGTTTTTCGAAAACGGATTGGCGTAAGTTGCGACTGTTATTCCAACCTTACATGTAGAACCACGATACCCCTTATAGGACGGGGCTTTGTTGATTACCTTGGTCGGTACTAGCAGAGAGCCTGCATTACTAGTGGCGGGAGTGACGTGGTCACTCTCGATACAGGGTCGTGCCGGAAAGGACGATCATGGGCTATTTTTACAGACACCGGGCACACCGTTGTGTCCCCTCATGGATGTTACGATCTTGAGCAAGGCTCGTGGGATGTACATCATGAGGGTTGGGTACCAACGAGTGGACTCTTTGTTTAGTGTCGTCAGGGGAAAGGCATTGTTCATGTGCTTACCTCGGGTTTGAACAATACCGCGAGTCATGGCTTGACACGGAAGTTCCCCGAGTCTTGTGGGTAAAGTGTGCAACCTCTGCAGAGTGTAAAACTATTCAAATAGCCATGTCCACGGTCAAGGACAGTTGGATGACCGCTCTTGGGCTACGTCCATTGTTTACAAAAACATGGTGTGTGTGTGTGTGTGTGTGTGTGTGTGTGTGTGTGAAACAAAGGTGATACTTGAGCTAAGTCGGATGACTTGATGAGATGGACGAACATGAGATGTTCATACTCTGTTGATATTGCTATCTGTAACCTGATCATATGGATATCTGCAACCTGTTGATGCATGCTTTTTACAAGTTGATTGAACATGTCATTGCACTCAAACTAGCTTTCCGCAAAATTACCTATTAGTGTTATATCATGCTCTGTTGAACCTTGTTCCAAACATGGGTTGATTGCGAGTACATTCAAAGTAGTCATTGGCTTGCCACTGGTTATTTTATTGGCCAGGCATGAAAGAACAGGATACGATGAAGATTACCTTGGTGACGAACAGGCGAACTAGGATGCTTCCCAGTCAGAATGCCTGTAGGGTAAGGCAGATGGCATGGGTTCACGCTATCGTTGAAGATTTCCGCTGTGAGTTTATGAAGACTTGGGCATAGAGGCCATATTTGAGTAAAACGGTATGTAATGGATGTAAGACTCTTGTTATTCAGTTTCTATGTGTTCAGTGAGCATTGATCTCTGGGATCACTGTGCACGTACATTCGGTGATCACGACTCATGAGTCGGGGTCCCCACACAACCCTGGTACTCGCTCCCATCCTCAAGCAATCCAGACAAGCAGGAGTAGGGTTTTACACCGCAAGGTGGACTGAACCTGGGTAAACTGTCGTGTCTACTATTCTCCTTCCTTAGCTCGAGCACGCAGGAGAGTCGCCATGAGGTTGCGAGGTAGAGTAGGGCGAGAGAACTTGCGCAACCCAGAGTTTGAACCTCCTTGGGTCCCCGGAGCCCCGATTCCGACAAAGACCGCATGCCAAGTTTCAACCCATTCCAAGAGCATTTTATTCCCACTTATAAAATAATATTTTAGTGATGTCGAGGGCGCGTGCAAGTGTGGTTGGTCTCGAAACGGTCAACGACAAGAACGGGGAGAACCGGCAACTATGAACGGATGCAAGTTTTGAAAAATGACGGCAACAAAGTGCCGATGCAATGCGAATGATGTGATGATGAATGCGACAACCAAATAAATCACACGGCGATAACGGAATATATCGAAGTCATCTACAGTGTCGGTCTCGGGCTCTTACATTTTGCCTCTAGTTTTTTTCTCTTTGTGCTCCTTCCTCAACCTTTTTGTCTCGATCCTTTGTTCCTCGGTGGGTGGGAATTCCCTATTATGTGCGATGTTCACCCCAACACCCCTTGAATGACCAACGTCAAGGTGGGTCTTGGATCTTGGACACAGTTTATGTGTCGTCAGGTTGTTTCAAATCTGAGTGGGGCAAGTTGCGCGTCTTTGTCGCGACAAACATCAGGGTGGTGATTGTGCCACCCGAGATGACATGACATGCAAGAGGATAGTAAAAAGTGAAAATGACAAGATTGAGAGAGATATACATGTTATAGGTCTAGTCACGACTTTTTGTGTGACATGGTTAGCATGGAACAACAAGAATATGCATGCATGAATTAGAAAAGGACACGCTAGGATCGAAAATCCTATATTTTCCATATGCATATACCATTGAATCATGGGGTTCCAGAATCCACCTATGTTACCAGTCTTCAGAAAGGGAAACCCTTGAATCAAGAAGAGTCTGGTATGTAAGATATGTCTTTTGCCCCTATTGACGGAGGTGGCGGTCATTTCGTCATGTCCGACCCTATAATACAAGGATAGTTCGAAGAACACAAGAAGGATGCCATAGTCAATCAGGAGACATGGATTTGGCATGCTGCATGCATATGTTGGAATGCTTGTATCTTGCAATGACATCAATGTGCTCCCGCGGTCACCTCTCTTTGCAAAGTTAGCCAATGGGAAATTATCGTCGGTGGAGTTCCAAGCAATTGGACTCATATACAACATGGGCTACTACCTTGTGGATGGGATATACATGAGGTCAGCTACTTTTGTGAAGCCAATTTCAAGCCCCCAAGGTAAGAAATAACTTTATTTCTATAATGCTCAAGCGACTGTTAGGTAAGATGTGAAAGTGCTTTGGGCATTTTACAAGCCCAATTTGCTGTTGTGCGAGGACCGTTTAGCTTTTGGGAACAAGAGATACTTTGTTACATCATCACAACCTGCATATCATGCACAACATAATCATTGAGAATGAGCATGAGAAGGATTACTATTACACCTTGTATGATCTCAGGGGATAACGGATGCAACCATGTAGAAGGCAAAATTGAGCCCGGCGCTTTCTTGAGGCGTAGCATGGCATTGGAGATTCCGATACAGATGAATATATTTAAGAAGATCTCATGGAGGAGTGGTGGTCAATGGTATGGGCAACAAGACGACTAGTTTTATCTTTATGTTCATCTCATGTGTGATGAACAATTTGTGTTGAATTTGATGTTGTGGATTAACGGACTACGTAATAATTTCTTATTGTGGATCATGAATTTCTTATTATATTTATTTTAAATTGAGATGAGTTTGATATTATTTGTTGCAATATGTATGTAAATTGTGGAGAAAAAAGTGATGCGGCTATCCTAAAATAGGGCAATAGTTAGAGCAATGGTACCCCGTTGTAGATCTATTGTTGAAGATGAACATTTTAAAATTATTTTTTATGTCTTAGAGCAACTCCAACCTGCTGACCCATTTCATCCGCATGTGTCTGTTTGGGTCGGCACGGACATAAAAATCGGCCCAACGCGCCGACCAAAACGGACACGTGTCCACATTATATCCGCCGCGCGACCCATTTGGAGCCCAAATTTGGACCTCGTTCGCGTCGGCACGTACACGAAGCGGACGCGTGCCTCTCCCGCCTACTTCTTTCCCTGGCCCACCCGTCAGTGGCACATTGGGCAATCCATCTTCCTCCCACCACTCCCAGCCGGCAATCCCCATCGTCGCTGCCCTCCATCTCCGGATCTGCAACCTGAAAGCACAACTTCTAACTAGGTGGTTTTGGTAATTAATAACAACATATATTTCATTGGACTAATGTTTCCGCCAAGTATATTTTAGGAAAGTTCAATGAATGGATTGGCAAAAGGATTGTGAGGAGAGTCCCTAGATGCAAGGAACACCCATTGGCAGCAAGCTTGAAGACACTACATTTTACTTTATGTGAGAAATCACTTCGAGCCCATAGGAAAGCCAATACTATTAATTAAAGGGGATGAGGTGTCTATGATGATCTGGTTGCTCAAGTGCTTAGAGATTAGCCACCAAAAATATACATGAAAATCTCCCACAAATATTCTGTCCAAAACCAAATATCCAAAATCGGTGCCACCAACTATTTCCATTCGGCCCTACCAAGTTTTGCCTCAAACAGATCCTAAGCCAAACCCTAGCATCTCAGTAGCACCAAGTTTTGAGAATCGAACCAACCGAGTTTTGGACCAACTCTCTGGTTAGCCATTTTCAGGAATCGGTACCACCGAATTTTGAGAATTGTACCAACCGAGTTTTTGTACCAACTCTCTGCTTAGCTGTTTTCAAGAATCGGTACCACCGAGATTTCTATATCGGTCTCACCGAAAAGCCTAAAGTTGCCACATTTTGTACTAGTCAGTGCAACCGAGTTTTTACTCCGGTTTCACCGAGTTGGGCAATAATGTTGTAATGGTTGGATTTTTGGAGATGCCTATATATACCCCTCCACCTTCTCTCACTCGTAGAGGAAGCACTCAGAACATACCTATACTTGCACTATCCAGTTTCTCTTAGAGAGAGCCACCAGCTCATGTGGGGACCCCGACTCATAAGTCGTGATCACCGAATGTACGTGCACAGTGATCCCAGAGATCAATGCTCACTCAACACACAGAAACCGAATAACAAGAGTCTTACATTCATTACGTACCGTTTTACTCAAATATGGCCTTTAAGGCCTAGTCTTCATATACTTGCAGCGGAAATCTTCAACGATAGCGTGAACCCATGCCATCTGCCTTAACCCTATAGGCATTCTGACTGGAAAGCGTCCTAGCTCGCATGATCGTCACCAAGGTACTCTTCATCATATCCTGTTCTTTCATGCCTGGCCAATAAAATAACCAGTGGCAAGCCAATGAGTACTTTGAATGTACTCGCAAGCAACCCATGTTTGGAACAAGGTTCAACAGAGCATGATATAGCACTAAGTAGGTAAGTTTTGCAGAAAGCCAATTTTGAGTGCAATGACATGATCAAATGACTTATGTAAGCATGCATCAATGGTTGGCATATATCCATATGAACAAGTTACAGATATCATCATAAGCAGGGGTTGAACATCTCATGTTCAGTCATCATGTCAAGTCATCCGACTTAACTCAAGTATCATCTTTGTCACCAACACACACACTAGTTTGTGAAAACACTGGACGTAGCACAAGAGCGGTCATCCAACTGTCCTTGACCATGGACACGGCTATTTGAATAGTTTTACACTCTGCAGAGGTTGCACACTTTACCCACAAGACTCGGGGAACTTCCGTGTCATCCACGACTCGCGGTATATTACATACCCGAGGTAAGCACCCGAACATTGCCTTTCCCCTAGCGATACTAAACAAAGAGTCCACCCGTTGGTCTGTGTCTTCATGATGTACAAACACGAGCATTGCTCCACATAGTACCATCCATGAAGGAACACAACGGTGTGCCTAGTGCCTGTAAAGACAGCGCATGGTCGCCCTACCAGGCACGACCCCGTATCGAGAGTGACCACGTCACTCCCGCCACTAGTAATGCGGGCTCTATGCTAGTACCCACCAAGGTAGTCAACAAAGCCCCGTCCCATAAGGGGTATCGTGGTTGTACATGTAAGGTTGGAATAATGGTCGCAACTTACACCAATCCATTTTCGAAAACCACACACACTCACTTGCTCCGGTACACCACTTATTTATCAAGTTATTACCTAACTCAACATCTTCTCCCTCGGGCATTAGTGGCACCCGACGGGGTTTTCGAAAAGTCTTTGAAATCATTTTGTTTCCATCACCATGCATATACCCATCCCACTTTGCGTAGCATCTACTAAGCATCCTATCTACTCCCACCCGCACAACCCTCATAAGAAGGTAGGGTCATGCATGATGCAAGTATCAACAAGGAAGCATCGGAGGCATCCCACCGAAGTGGTCACCACATCAATATGATCAACATCACGAAATAAAAGTGCTATATGCCATGCAATAAAAGGGTTTCATAGTCATGGTCAAAGGGCTGCTTGCCTGGCTTAGCAACGTCTTCGAGGTCTTCACACGCTTCTCGTCCACTCCGAGCACTTCATCTACTTCGTCAACTATCACCGAAAACAATCGCAATAAGCAACACAGCAAGTACACAATAAAAGTGTTCTATAAATAGGAGTTTTATTTTTGTTGGACACCTCTAGTCATAAGAAAAATAACCAAGGAGGTTTTATCGGATGTGGGTCAAGGGGGAGTTTTGAATGGTGGAAATGAAGGAAATGATGATCCTATAAGATGTCCACAGAAAATGTTTTTGTAAAAAGGAGTGGATGGTCCCAACAGATAGGGCTTGATTTAAGAAAAACCCAGAAAGTGGTTTCACTGGATTTGGAGTTGATATGAATATTCTAGGGATTTGCAAAGTGGATCATATATGAAGAAATGGTCCAATATTTGACATAGCAGAATAAGTGTAATGAAAAATGTTCACATGCTAAGACATGATTTTAGATGCACCTAGGAACTTGAGTTACTCCATTTGGAGCCATAATGAATGCCCTAGAGATTTTACGAGGTGACTTTTAATAGTTCAAATTTGAATTTAAATTTGAACAGTACATAAACTAGTGATAGAAAAATGTGAAAGTTGCACCATTAAATAGCTTGGATTTCTAGAAAATTTTGGGAGTTGGAATCATGTCATTTGTGTAAATATTTTGTTCTGTGGAATTTTTGGAACTTTTTGAAAAACAGAAAAGGAAAAGGCCTACTGTGCCACTAGGCCAGGACCAGCACCAGCGGAGCCGTCCCGAAAGGAAAGCGGCCCAGGCACAGCGCGGTGTTGCGGGCCACGTCGAAGGCGTAAGCAAGGAATATGCCTTCACTTACCGCTTCGGTGGGTTTTAAATCCGACACGCGGGTCCCACCTGTCAGCGAGTAAGCGAACGGCTGAGCCTGTGACAGGCGGGGCCCGCCTGTCGGCTCGAACCGTTCTTCTCCGGTAAAATAAGAGGTAGAGCGGGGGGCGACGGCGGCGCTCACCAGCGGTGGATGGGGTGGCCTGAGAGGCACGGAGATGCCGGGGATGCACCCGTGGCTCGACGAGGACCTGAACGGTGTGTGGAATGGCCGGAGGGGAGCCCGGAGTCGTAGGTGGCAACGGAGCCGTGGGCGGTCGACGGGGGAGATGACGATGCGCTCCGGTGAGGCTTCCCTACCATAGACATAAGGTCGAGGGGGTTCAAGGAGGTACCAGGGGGTTCGTTACCATGGGATACCGGCATGGGGCTTACCGGAGCGAGCGAATCGAGCTCGTCGCCGATGCGGAAGCTCTCGGCCGGAGTCGGGGGAAAGAGCGGTCAGGAGGGGTGGGGTGCTCCAGGAGCTCGATTGGGAGGAGTAGGAGACGGGGGGCCGGCAGTGAGGTCGGGGAGGCCTATTTATGGCCCGACGATGACTGCCCGTGGACAGCGCCCACTGCCACGGTCCGGGCGGCGCCAGAGACCACAGGAGGTTGAATGGGAGGTCAGGTGGCATTCGTGGGAGTGGTTCACGACGCGGAAGGGAAAGGGGAGGGAGCCAGGGTGGACAGGGGGCCGCGCGTGAGAGCAAGCTCACTGGAGCTCTCGGGCGGCCATGGCGAGGGAACCAGCAGAGGGGAAGAGAGGAGGGGGACAGGAGCCTTGCATGTCCAGGACGTCGAGGGACATCAGCGGGCATGCAGGGGAGGGTCGAGGCTGTCGGGGGCCTTGGGCGGAGCGCGGCTACAGTGCCGGAGCGCACTGTAGCGCGCTCCAGAGCGCCCATATGGCCGGCATGGGCATCCCTCGCGTGCTCTGGCTTGTCCACACCTGCCTGGGGATTTCTGGAGATGCTCTAAGGAGCTTAGGAGCTAGGTGAATAGACACAAAGTGAAAAAGGGGAGGGGAGAGGTGATGCCAAGGCTGTCCAGGGAGGAAAAATAGGGTTTTCACCCCCTTCAATGATTGTGCCTTGGCCAGGGAACTTACTAGAGGTATAGTACAGTAATTTGAAGCCGTGGTAAAAATTTGGGACCAAGGAGATCAAGGGAAGGGGTGAAAACATCAGCTTTGGTTTTCTACCATAAGGTGTTTGATGCTGGTTTGGGTGACTAAAAATATTCTACTAGCCATGAAATTTAACATGACTAAATGGTGGTTAAAAATAAGGTTTACCACCAAGTTTGAGATTTGTTGAGGAAAGTTGCCAATGTAACTTTGGCAAACCCTAGAAATCCTTAGAAACTAATTTTCTTAGATCTATCCATGCAAACTTATTCTCCTAAATGCACCACTTGAGGTGGTGGCATAATTTGGCTATTAGAGCATGCCCAAAAAGTTTGGGGACAAATGGGGAAACTTGATAATGCAAAACTTCCCAATTCTTGAAATCAGCAGAAATGGATTTGGGGGGATTTGGACAAGTGTATCTGCTCTCCTTGATGCACCAAATTTTTGTGGGTGCATAATTAGGGGATTAGAACATGTCCACAAAGTTTGAGCATAATTGGAGACAGTTGGCAATGTAGAGTTGCTCAAATTTGGATCTCGACAGTGAGGGTTTTGGAATATTTTGGTGTATCAAATCAATTTGGGATTCAGATGAAACTTGGCAAGATGATCACATATATCATATGTGACATGCTAGAATTTTCTTGGATTTATTTGAATATATTTCATATAGAAATATTTCAAATGCTTGAATTCAGCCGAAAGGGTTTTGGAGGGTTTTGTCAAATATTTTGAACATGACCATGTGTTGAAACTCCTTTATATGGACAATATATGCCCACTGAGTTTCCCTAAATTTTCTCAAATATTTTGAAAGCATAAAAATAATTTTTCCCTATGAAAGACCATTTCTGGCCTTATGAAAAAGCCTTTAAATAAAATAGGAACATAATCTTTAAAAATAATATTTGGCGGTTTTGGGAAGTCTTATATATAGTAGGTTCCAAATAAATCCTTTGGGGTAAAACATCCCACCTAATTTGAGGACTTGTAGTACAAACCTCAATCCAGGGGTTTTGGAAAACCTAAATTGAATAAATGCTTTTTGGCCAAAATAGTATTTGATAAAAATATTTTTTGGTCCTATACACATGGTATGATCATTGGGCAAGAGTTTGGATCAAGTAAAAGAGTTCTTGAGGGTAGGAGGAATCCTATGTACTAAAACACAAGCAAGCAAACAAGCAATCATCAATCAAGTCAAGCATTATAAGCACACAAAAAGTTTAATTGGCCCTAATTTTTGAGCTAGGTTAACTTAGTAATATGAGCTAAAACACTGGGTGTGACAAACCTACCCCCCTTACAAGAATCTCGTCCCCGAGATTCCTAGGCTAGGCGTAGAAAAGATGCGGAAATTAGAGGTAAGGTAGTCTTCACATTCCATGTTGCTTCTGCTCTGGTGTGGTTGTCCTCCTGGATCTTGAAGTGCTTGATGATAAGGCTTCGAGTGCATCATTGGCTTTGTCTGAGGAGGAATGGTGTTCTTGCGGTATGCTAGGCTTGACTAGGAGTTGAGGGTCCGACGAACGGGGTTCGAGCAGAGGTCTGGCTTGCGTGTGTATTCCAAAGTCAGAATACGGGGCAAAGTAGTGTGTCTGCGTGCTGGTCCTAGGACTGCTCACGTTGGTTAGTGACATCTAGATGTCTCTCTCTAGTCTACAAGGGTCAAGGTCTTAGTTTCCTGGTGACGGGGAATCGTCGACATTGTTGAAACAGTTGATCTTCAGTCGCAGGTGGTCTTCATCCTTGAGAGTGTTGAAGCACGCCATTGTAGGCTTCTCGTCGAGATCTTCTGCTTGGCAAAGTTGTCGAGATACGTTCCTCGATCAGCCTTGGACACTTGTCTTTGTAGTCACGGACGCAAGTTTCTAGCGTGCCTTCGAGTGCTTGGTCTACCTATCTCTCTGTAGCCATTTGTGGCATGGTTTGGGCTGAGTCTCGTCCCTAAGACTAAGCTTAGAGACTGGTGACAAAATGGTTTCTTTCATCGGAGAGGGTTTGTGAGGGGTTCTAAATAAGCTGACTATCCAAAAGTATAGAACAGCCATCTAGTCCGCATGCTTTGGAGCTTGGCAAGTGGGGGAAACTACCTTTGATCGGTGTTTCGCCATGATCCAGTCAGGGTTTACGCCCTAGGTTGGACCAAAAAGGGGCTAGTAACGAGGTCATGACATTCGTTCCTCTCCGTTCCAGGCATCTGAAGAGAGTACGGACGTCATGCTTATCGTGTACCATCAAAATGGTGGGGCAAGGGGTGCTATCAACTTCTCGGTTCCTTCCTAGTCAGGAACGGATATGTGACCATTAAAATAAGGGGCTCTTAAATCCTCTTGATGTTCGAGGGCTTCGTCATGCTTGAACGTCGGTGCTTCTTGACATAGTCTAGCTGATGTAGCCGATAGAGGAGTGGTGGTTGTCTCCTTTTGATTCTTCTTCTTCGTCGTCGTGGCTTCGCAACCGTAGGGGTTCTCCATCTTGCTTGGGTAGGGTTGTCTTCTGCTGCAGGGAAGGTGCTTCGAGGAGTCCAACTTCTTCAACGTAAAATCTTACTCTTGGAGAGGCAAGGCAGTTGGTGTTTCTGGGGCTTATCCCAATAGGACTAAGGTGCCTCATTGGGTAAATAAGTATGTCATTCGTGAGGACATCAACGTACTTCCCCAAGTATCGCACAAGCACATTGCTTGTGGGATAAGTGAGAGAAGCGGTCATTAGCTCCGGATGGTCACTGGTCCAGGGTTTTGTGGTCCATCGTAACCTAGTTCTTCGTGTCCACCTTCCTTGTGGAAAGGGTTGGTGGTGGTCGAGGTGAGGTATCAACCATAGTGTTTTGACTTAGAGCCAGATCCTATGGTCATATTCCGACCGTGTCAGGGCTTGGTAAAGCTTTGGGGTTTCAAGGAGCTTAGGATGTGAGTGAACGTCTATCATTTTATCCTTGAGTATAGTTCTTAGATGCCAATAGCCCTACCTATTGTTCCAAACAAAATCATCCTGTATCACCGAAGGTATCATCTTATATAAGTCAACTCCAACATCACTCATGCTATTCAACTCCAAGGTTCGAGGGGAGGACTAAACCAAAACCCCATATGTATGTATATATATATATATATATATATATATATATATATATATACCTATGTAGAAATCCTCGGGAAGCATACAAGCTGCTAAGCTTGACTATGATGCTACAAATCCAAGTATTCAGCTAACACATCCAAGGTCTAAGGTGTTGCATCTCTTTGCTAAGGAAACACGTAACATACCAATCCAAGATCTCATTTCCTTCTTACGAATCCAGTTAATCGACCCACGAATACCATCCAATATCACATGACCCTTTACTGCTACAATCCAACACTAGTGATTGATCCATGTATCCCTAGAGTTCCTAAAATCCCTGAATTCTAGAAAGATCTATCTCATCTCAGTACAACCAGCAATTCCCATCATGATGATCTAGCAAACTCCGATGTTAGGTGCATATGGATCCTTGAATCAATTCTGGCAACCATCCAATATTCCTGGTTTATCTTCCACTGAGAAACATGGTATCAAGATCAATATCATCGAACTAAATCCAAATTACTCCGAACCATGTAGTTTGGTTGATCCTGAGCACCTATTAGAATCACCTATTTAAATCCAAGGTTCACGTCTAGTAAGAATTCCCTACTAGTTACTCCAGTCACTATCGTATCACCATCAATCCACTATCAATATTACTTGCCAAAGTCAAGTCATTAATCCACCAAGAATTTCGGCTTGTGATCACGATCGTCCTTCTAAATCCAATTTACTCAATGGAGAAGTAAGTCATGCTACTCTATTAACTTGATCCACCAACACCAACATAAGGGTCTTATGATCTACCAAAGGGTCTCAACTGCTTCCTCAAGATGTCTATTACAACCTTGTCTAATCATCAGCCTACTGATCATTTGTCCTCGAGATGATCTATCCCATGGCATCATTAGATCAAGTACTGGCTTAGGGATGTAATGTGTCTGTTCACTATGATCACTAGTTCCGTAATAAACCCAATGTTAAGTAGGGGTTATTGAAGCTCAGCAGGTGCTCTCGCAAATCCGTGTATTAAACACGTGATCAGAGGTTTGAGCTGGGGGAGCTTGTGAGGTCTAGGTTGGTCTAGCGAGGGGTTTCCAATCTTGAGGGAAAAGCATAACCCTACGGGGTTGCGTCTGGTTGAGTATGTTGTAGTCGAGGTCTTCAGTGCCAATTGTTTGTCGAGGTGGATCCTTGGTGCATCTTGTCTTGCCGATCTTCAGTTGACGAGATGGGGGAAGAGGGAAAGTGGTATAGAGGGGAGTGCCTAAGGGGGTTCTATAGTGCAAGTGCAATCAAACAAGTGCCAAAAAGGCCAAACATATTCATTAAGATAAGATAGGTGGTATGGTCGCGTACACGTTGCCTAGGGCAAAAGTGCGACTTATACGCAAACACAAATAGATGAAAGCAAACAACACACAACATGGTTTCATTTGAACCATCACATGGACTCGACTTCGCATAGGGATTACACGACTCATCCTACCCTAGGGGGTTCTCGGACTCGGTAGTCGTGCCTTGCTTCTTGTCTCCCGGAAAAGGACACTCAGTCTTCAGCTTCTAGGTCTTCCTATGGTGCCAGTGGGTAGGCGACGGTTGGCTGCCTGTTGGAGCACCACTTAACAATATGCCCGTATTCGCCACACCCGTGGCATGTGACGGGAGCAAAGAGGTCGTCACCCCTCCTTGGGTTATGGTGTTGGTGAGACGACGATGGTCCTTCACATGGTGGATATGGAAATCTGTTCCTACGCCTTCCGCGTGGGGCTCGGTTGCAGGCTTCCCGAAGTTCCTCGATTTGTTGCTTCTGGTTGGTGATGTAGACTTGCAGAGCAACAATTTGTTGTTCTCGCTCGACCACCTTTTCCTTCTCGAGGCTGTGGAGGTGTAGGAGTGAAGGGAAATCCTGGCGGGCCTTGAGGAACTCTTCAGTAAGGTAACGCAAAAGGTGATCTACCACGTCGGCAAAGCAAATCTGGAGCTTGAGGGTTGGGTCTTCGCCCCTTGTGGATATCATTGCGTGAGCAGAGGCTCCTAATCCACTCTTGCTGGGCAGGTAGCTTGTAGCTTGTCCTTCCTTCATTTCCGGGAGGAGGTCTTGAAGATGGAGGAGGGCTTCACAGGCCGCCTGCTGAATGGCCATGTCTCTTGTTGGCATGGGTGGTCCAACAAAGAACCAACTCTGGGGCGAGGTCCTGGCAGGTACAACCACCTTGGCGTAGAACTCCATTCCAAACTCGCCATTGTCCAGTTCGTGCAGGGTGTATATCGGCTCCGAAGGATATTGGCATTGTTGGAGGTAGTCTCTCAGGAGTGGTGGAAATCCGGTCATGAGGAGTCTCATAGGAGCGACGGCCATCTACAGGATGGTCAGAGAAGGGGTTAATACGACAAGAGAGGATGAGGTGAGCATAAAAGGTTTTATAGTGGCTAGATCAAAAGAGGAGAGAAGTGCAGTAGGTTTTGCAAGTGATTTGGGGTCTGGGGGCTAGTTTCTGTCCTAACTAACGTCCATGCTAACTAAGGGCTTCCTACAGTCAGGATGGCTCTGATACCAGCTCTGTGGGGACCCCGACTCATAAGTCGTGATCACCGAATGTACGTGCACAGTGATCCCGGAGATCAATGCTCACTCAACACACAGAAACCGAATAACAAGAGTCTTACATTCATTACGTACCGTTTTACTCAAATATGGCCTTTAAGGCCTAGTCTTCATATACTTGCAGCGGAAATCTTCAACGATAGCGTGAACCCATGCCATCTACCTTAACCCTACAGGCATTCTGACTGGGAAGCGTCCTAGCTCGCATGATCGTCACCAAGGTACTCTTCATCATATCCTGTTCTTTCATGCCTGGCCAATAAAATAACCAGTGGCAAGCCAATGAGTACTTTGAATGTACTCGCAAGCAACCCATGTTTGGAACAAGGTTCAACAGAGCATGATATAGCACTAAGTAGGTAAGTTTTGCAGAAAGCCAATTTTGAGTGCAATGACATGATCAAATGACTTATGTAAGCATGCATCAACGGTTGGCATATATCCATATGAACAAGTTACAGATATCATCATAAGCAGGGGTTGAACATCTCATGTTCAGTCATCATGTCAAGTCATCCGACTTAACTCAAGTATCATCTTTGTCACCAACACACACACTAGTTTGTGAAAACACTGGACGTAGCACAAGAGCGGTCATCCAACTGTCCTTGACCATGGACACGGCTATTCGAATAGTTTTACACTCTGCAGAGGTTGCACACTTTACCCACAAGACTCGGGGAACTTCCGTGTCATCCACGACTCGCGGTATATTACATACCCGAGGTAAGCACCCGAACATTGCCTTTCCCCTAGCGATACTAAACAAAGAGTCCACCCGTTGGTCTGTGTCTTCATGATGTACAAACATGAGCATTGCTCCACATAGTACCATCCATGAAGGAACACAACGGTGTGCCCGGTGCCTGTAAAGACAGCGCATGGTCGCCCTACCAGGCACGACCCCGTATCGAGAGTGACCACGTCACTCCCACCACTAGTAATGCGGGCTCTATGCTAGTACCCACCAAGGTAGTCAACAAAGCCCCGTCCCATAAGGCGTATCGTGGTTGTACATGTAAGGTTGGAATAATGGTCGCAACTTACACCAATCCATTTTCAAAAACCACACACACTCACTTGCTCCGGTACACCACTTCTTTATCAAGTGGTTACCTAACTCAACAAATTCTCCCTCGGGCATTAGTGGCACCCGACAGGGTTTTCGAAAAGTCTTTGAAATCATTTTGTTTCCATCACCATGCATATACCCGTCCCACTTTGCGTAGCATCTACTAAGCATCCTATCTACTCCCACCCGCACAACCCTCATAAGAAGGTAGGGTCATGCATGATGCAAGTATCAACAAGGAAGTATCGAAGGCATCCCACCGAAGTGGTCACCACATCAATATGATCAACATCACGAAATAAAGTTATATATGCCATGCAATAAAAGGGTTTCATAGTCATGGTCAAAGGGCTGCTTGCCTGGCTTAGCAACGTCTTCGAGGTCTTCACACGCTTCTCGTCCACTCCGAGCACTTCATCTACTTCGTCAACTATCGCCGGAAACAATCGCAATAAGCAACACAACAAGCACACAATAAAAGTGTTCTATAAATAGGAGTTTTATTTTTGTTGGACACCTCTAGTCATAAGAAAAATAGCCAAGGAGATTTTATCGGATGTGGGTCAAGGGGGAGTTTTGAATGGTGGAAATGAAGGAAATGATGATCCTATAAGATGTCCACAGAAAATGTTTTTGTAAAAAGGAGTGGATGGTCCCAACAGATAGGGCGTGATTTTAGAAAAACCCAGAAAGTGGTTTCACTGGATATGGAGTTGATATGAATATTCTAGGGATTTGCAAAGTGGATCATATATGAAGAAATGGTCCAATATTTGACATAGCAGAATAAGTGTAATGAAAAGTGTTCACATGCTAAGACATGATTTTAGATGCACCTAGGAACTTGAGTTACTCCATTTGGAGCCATAATGAATGCCCTAGAGATTTTACATGGTGACTTTTAATAGTTCAAATTTGAATTTAAATTTGAACAGTACAGAAACTAGTGATAGAAAAATGTGAAATTTGCACCATTAAATAGCTTGGATTTCTAGAAAATTTTGGGAGTTGGAATCATGTCATTTGGGTAAATATTTTGTTCTGTGGAATTTTTGGAACTTTTTGAAAAACAGAAAAGGAAAAAGCCTACTGTGCCACTGTGCCAGGACCAGCGCCAGCGGAGCCGGCCCGAAAGGAAAGCGGCCCAGGCACAGCATGGTGTTGCGGGCCACGTCGAAGGCGTAAGCAAGGATTACGCCTTCACTTACCGCTTCAGTGGGTATTAAATCCGACAGGCGGGTCCCACCTGTGAGTGAGTAAGCGAACGGCTGAGCCTGTGACAGGCGGGGCCCGCCTGTCGGCTCGAACCGTTCTTCTCCGGCGAAATAAGAGGCAGAGCGGGGGGGCGATGGCGGCGCTAACCAGCAGTGGATGGGGTGGCCTGAGAGGCACGAAGATGCCAGGGATGCACCCGTGGCTCGACAAGGACCTGGACGGTGTGCGGAATGGCCGGAGGGGAGCCCGGAGTCGTCGGCGGCGACGGAGCCATGGGTGGCTGACGGGGGAGATGACAATGTGCTCCGGTGAGGCTTCCCTGCCATAAACATAAGGTCGAGGGGGGTTCAAGGAGTTACCAGGGGGTTCATTACCATGGGATACCGGCATGGGGCTTACCGGAGCGAGCGAATCGAGCTCGTGGCCGACGCGGAAGCTCTCGGCCGGAGTCGGGGGAAAGAGCGGTCAGGAGGGGGTGGGGTGCTCCAGGAGCTCGATTGGGAGGAGTAGGAGACGGGGGGAGCCGACAGTGAGGTCGAGGAGGCCTATTTATGGCCCGACGATGACTGCCCGTGGACAGCGCCCATGGCCATGGTCCGGGCGGTGCCAGAGACCACAGGAGGTTGAATGGGAGGCCGGGTGGCATTCGTGGGAGTGGTTCACGACACGGAAGGGAAAGGGAAGGGAGCCAGGGTGGACAGGGGGCCGCGCGTGTGAGCAAGCTCACTGGAGCTCTCGGGCGGCCATCGCGCCCATGCGAGGGAACCAGCAGAGGGGAAGAGAGGAGGGGGACAGGAGCCTTGCGTGTCCAGGACGTCGAGGGACATCGGCAGGCGTGCGGGGGAGGGTCGAGGCTGTCGGGGGCCTTGG
The DNA here is from genome assembly GCA_039707655.1 of Elymus sibiricus. Lineage (NCBI taxonomy): Eukaryota > Viridiplantae > Streptophyta > Magnoliopsida > Poales > Poaceae > Elymus > Elymus sibiricus. The sequence goes on along the minus strand of CM077665.1, from coordinate 207,656,457 downwards.
GCGGAGCGCGGCTACAGTGCCGGAGCGCACTGTAGCGCGCTCCAGAGCGCCCATATGGCCGGCATGGGCTTCCCTCGCGTGCTCTGGCTTGTCCACACCTGCCTGGGGGTTTCTGAAGATGCTCTAAGGTGCTTAGGAGCTAGGTGAATAGACACAAAGTGAAAAGGGGGAGGGGAGAGGTGATGCCAAGGCTGTCCAGGGAGGAAAAATAGGGGTTTCACCCCCTTCAAAGAGTGTGCCTTGGCCAGGGAACTTACTAGAGGTATAGTACAGTAATTTGAAGCTGTGGTAAAAATTTGGGACCAAGGAGATCAAGGGAAGGGGTGAAAACATCAGCTTTGGTTTTCTACCATAATGTGTTTGATGCTGGTTTGGGTGACTAAAAAGATTCTACTAGCCAGGAAATTTAACAGGACTAAATGGTGGTTAAAAATAAGGTTTACCACCAAGTTTGAGATTTGTTGAGGAAAGTTGCCAATGTAACTTTGGCAAACCCTAGAAATCCTTAGAAACTGATTTTCTTAGATCTATCCATGCAAACTTATTCTCCTAAATGCCCCACTTTAGGTGGTGGCATAATTTGGCTATTAGAGCATGCCCAAAAAGTTTGGGGACAAATGGGGAAACTTGATAATGCAAAACTTCCCAATTCTTGAAATCAGCATAAATGGATTTGGGGGGGATTTGGACAAGTGTATGTGTTCTCCTTGATGCACCAATTTGTGTGGGTGCATAATTAGGTGATTAGAACATGTCCACAAAGTTTGAGCATAATTGGAGACACTTGGCAATGTAGAGTTGCTCAAATTTGGATCTGGACAGTGAGGGTTTTGGAATATTTTGGTGTATCAAATCAATTGGGATTAAGATGAAACTTGGCAAGATGATCACATATATCATATTTGACATGCTAGAATTTTCTTGGATTTATTTGAATATATTTCTTATAGAAATATTTCAAATGCTTGATTTAAGAAGAAAGGGTTTTGGAGGGTTTTGTCAAATATTTTGAACATGACCATGTGTTGAAACTCCTTTATATGGACAATATATGCCCACTGAGTTTTCCTAAATTTTCGCAAATATTTTGAAAGCATAAAAATAATTTTTCCATATAAAAGACCATTTCTGGCCTTAAAAAAAGCCTTTAAATAAAATAGGAAAATAATCTTTAAAATAATATTTGGTGGTTTTCGGAAGTCTTATATATAGTAGGTTCCAAATAAATCCTTTGGGGTAAAACAGCCCACCTAATTTGAGGACTTGTAGTACAAACCTCAATCCAGGGGTTTTGGAAAACCTAAATTGAATAAATGCTTTTTGGCCAAAATAATATTTGATAAAAATAGTTTTTGGTCCTATACACATGGTATGATCATTGGGCAAGAGTTTGGATCAAGTAAAAGAGTTCTTGAGGGTAGGAGGAATCCTATGTACTAAAACACAAGCAAGCACACAAGCAATCATCAATCAAGTCAAGCATTATAAGGACACAAAAAGTTTAATTGGCCCTAATTTTTGAGCTAGGTTAACTTAGTAATATGAGCTAAAACACAGGGTGTGACAGCTCATGTGTTGAGATCTAGACCTTCCACTCCAACCATATGAATCTTGATTTTTAGCCTCCCCAAGTTGCTTTCCACCCAATCAACCTCTTCTACCAAGCAAAATCTGTGAGAGAGTAATTGTGTCTTAAGGAGACTATCTTTTGAAGCACAAGAGCAAGGAGTTCATCATTGTTACCACATCTATTACGTTTTGGAGGGTGGTCCCTCCTAGATTGGTTAGGTGTCGCTTGGGAGCCTCCTTCTTCGTGTTGTGGAGTTGAACCAAGAAGTTTGTACGGGCAACGAGATCTCCTACTTCGTGAAGATCTACCCATAGTGAGGCTAGTCCTTCGTGGATGGAAGACGTGATGGAATAGATGAGGTTGCTACTTTGTGGACCCTAACGGGTGGAGCCCTCCGTGGACTCTCGCGACCGCTACCCTCCGTGGGTTGAAGTCTCCATTAGCGTGGACGTACGATAGCACCACCTATCGGAACCACGGGAAAAATCTTCGTGTCGTGAATTGCATTTGATTCTCCTCTCCCTACCTTTACTTTCATGTGCATGTCTTTACTTTCTGCTGCTATACTCTGAGACTTGCATGTGTAGGGTGTACTTGACTTGCTACAATTGCTAAAACTTGCCAACATTTAAAATTGGGAAAGGGCTATATTTTTATTTGGTCAACTAGTCTAATCACTCCCCCCTCTATACATACTTCGGATCCTACAAGTGGTATCAGAGCTTTGGTCTCCACTGCATTGGTTTCACAACCTAGGAGAGTCTGGCGTCTAGTGAGGGAAGTTATCATCGTAGAGATCCATATTTTGATGGTACAAACTTTGCTAGTTGGAAGCACAAAATGAAAATGCATATTATTGGTCATAACCCCGCCGTATGGGCTGTTGTTTGTGTTGGCTTGCAAGGTGAATTCCTGGAGATGGAAAGGAACCAGATCGTGAAGCGGCCGCGGAAGAATTGAAGATGTTGCGATACAACGCTCAAGCATGCAACATTCTATTCAACTGCTTATGCCCCAAAGAGTTCAACAAGATAAGCCGTCTTGAGAATGCAAAGGAAATTTGGGATACTTCGGTTGATATGCACGGAGGTACCGAATCCGTCAGGGAATCTAAGGTGGATGTGCTACAAAGTCAACTTGACAAGTTCAAGATGAAGGATGGTGAAGGAGTCGCAGAAATGTACTCTAGTCTTGCTCTCATCACCAATGAGATTGCCGGCTTAGGAAGTGAAGAGATGACTGACAAATTCATCATCAAGAAGATCCTTGGAGCCTTGGATGGAAAGTACGACACCGTGTGCACATTGATCCAAATGATGCCAAACTACAAAGATCTCAAGCCTACGGAAGTCATTGGTAGGATTGTTGCTCATGAGATGTCACTCAAGGACAAAGAAGAACTTCACACCAAGTCAAGCAGTGCATACAAAGCTATAAGTGACACTCCCGCTACTTCAAGTGACAACTTTGTTACCAATGAAGAAATAAGCCTCATGGTCAAGAAATTCAACAAGTTCTACAAGAGTAGAGCCAAAGAGAGAACCTCCAATTCAAGATATGAAGAGAAGCGTTCCTCTAGTCATGACCGAAATTATTACAATTGTGGAAGGCTCGGACATTATTCAAATGAGTGCACGGCCCCCACAAAAGGAGAGAAGAGTCACCTAGAAGACAAAGCTCAAGAGATGAATCACCTCGTAGAGAGAGAAGGAGTAGAGCAGATCTCTATGAATGAAGACCCTCCCGAAGAAGCAAGGACTCGGAGAAGAAGGACAAGTACACCAAGAGCTACACAAGAAGAAGACATCAAGCTCATGTTGGTGAATGGGTTTTCAGCTCCGAATCCGACAACCAATCCGAGAGAAGCTACCACTCCAACTCCGACTATAGTCAAGATGAAGGTGTTGCCAGATTAGCACTCGTAACCTCCAACTCCTATGACATATTTGATTCACCAAATGAAGGAAGTGGAAGTTGCTTAATGGCTAAAGCCCCCAAGGTATCACATCCCGAATACATTGACTTCAATAGTGATGAGGATGATTTACTAGGAGATGATGACTTTCTCTTTGATAAAACTAATGATGTTAGTCAAAATGAACTTGATAATAATCATGCTAGTCAAGATAAGTCATGTGATGATGATAAGAAGGGGATTGAACATCTAACTAAAGAACTAAACACTCTTTAGTTAGCTCATGAATCTACTCAAGAAGATCATAGAGACCTCTTAAGAACTCATGAGAAGCTACGCTTCGAGTAGCTAAATTTAGAGAAATAGCATGAGTTTCTTAAAGCTATCAATGACGATCTTCAAAAGAAGAGTTCTTCTTATCTTGCCAAACGACTACTCTTGTCCACATTTGTTCCACAAGTTAAGTCTAAGCAAACTAGTAACAAAGGCAAGAAAGGTTCTTCATCTAGTAGCAACAATACTAATGTTAAATCCAATAATGTTGCTTCTAGTAGCTATATTGATTTCACTAACGATTCTCTTAGCCAAGTTACACTTGAGCAAGAAACGATTTAATGAAAGGGATTATAGAGAAAGGTGTCTACAAAAGTCTTGCCGGATGTAAGCAATTTGAGGAGATTGTACGCAAGCATGGAGGATACCGGAAGAACCAAGGCATTGGCTACTTCAACGCCAATGGAGTTGAATGGGAAGAAGGTCAATACCCCAAGCCTAAGTTTGTTCCTCAAAGGGAGAAGTATGATCATACTATCCCCAAGCGAACAAAAGATCAAGATGACCTTCCACCACAAGACCACAAGCTCAAGGGCAAGGACAAGCTTCAAGAGGATACTAACACATTTGAAGATGAATCCCTAGCCATGGTCAAGTGGGTTCCCAAGGCTACTACAAGCTCTACTTCAACAAGTGCTACTTAAACTCCAAGGATTCCCATCAATTTGATGTGGGTCCCAAAGAAGAAGAACTAGAGAAGTTCTTGAGGGGAGACTCCGCCAACAAATTCACTCACATTCATCATTGGCAAGAATCATTGCAATCAACTCCAACCTAATGATTCAAGGAGTCACAAATCCCTCAAAGGTAAGCAAGGGACAAGGTAATTAAAGAATCAATGGACATCATCTATTTGTGCTTCACTCCATGTCCATAGATATCCTTGTATTTGTTCCTTGTATGGGACTAACCCGTGTAGGTGAGAAGAGTATGAAACAACAAGGATTGCTACCAACTTAAGATGATCTTCATCAACAATGAGCATCCACCACTACATCACCTACATGAAGTCATCATCGACAAAACCCAAGGTTAGTTTATCCCTCTTAGGGGGGATGTCACATCAAGGGGGAGCTTTACTCTAAGACTTGAGTTAAAGCATCTCATAAGTTGTGACGACATTAAATGCTTTATGTAAACGTGGTAACCCCACTTGTGCTTAAACGATGAGTATGACCTATGATCAAGTATCCTTACTTGGCTCCTAAGTCAATATACTCATATATAGATGACTCCGTCATCGCCAAAGTGCTTGGTAGATACTAGGGTAGTTGTGCATGTTTGCCATGATTTCTATTGACATCTTATTGTGTGAGCATGTTGGTATGCATATCTTTTCTCATTCGAGGATATCCAATTGTTGTTATTTGTATTTTATTTTCTTTGGCCAATTGGATATACAAGAATGTCTAAGTACCCTCCTCTATCTATCTATGATTTCTCGTCTCAAATTTTATTCATGCTTCATCACAAAATTTGAGCAAGCACTTCTCGGACCCTCTGTGTGAGGAGCACTCGAAGTTTTGTTTCGACAAGAGCTGACTTTCAAAACCTCCCATGTGCAACTCGGTGTAACCAATTCCACAATCTCGGTTCCACCGAACCACTAGGGTTGATCTGGTTTTTGTCCTCGGTACCACCAATTTCTCCATCTCGGTCTCACAGAGTTTCACTGTCTCCTGGCAGTTAAGAAACTTGGTGTCACCGACAGTAAGGGGATATACATATCCAGCGGACCCAATTTTTGAAATTCACTCTTCAAACGTCGTCCTCCGCAAACCCTTGCTGTCGCTCTCGAATCTCCGGACGCCCCCCTCGTCTCCCGTGCGCCCTTGCCATAGGAATCCTTCGCCATCGACGGAAATCTTCGCTGTCGTCGCCGCCATAGGGAATCTTCACCGAATTAGGGGTCAGTATGTCAGGCTCAGAGGACAGTGACAACAACTTCAGAGATCAGAGTGTTGACTTGGATGCTGACACTAGCCCAAAAGCTAGTTCTTCATCTTCAGAGGATCCAGGCACCCCCAGTTCTCATGGGTTGCCCAAGGCTGCCACAAGGGCCAGGAAGAAGCTTAATTCAGATGAAGAAGACTCAGATTTTGTGCCAGAAGAGGTTCTAGCCAAGAAGCAACAAGAGAAGAAAGAAAAGGCTGCTAGGAAATCTGCAAATGAGGCCACTTCTGCTAAGAGGCCAGTCAGGAAGGAGTATGCTAGTTCTGAAGCTGCAAGAGCACCAGAGAGTGCTAGGGCTGCTATGACTTCAAAGGTTATGCCCAAGAAGGCAGGCCAGAAGAGAGTGCGGAAGAAGACTATTCGTGCTATTGTTCACCCCTCCACTCCAGAATATCTTGATGAAGAGGAGGAAGAGGAAGAGGAAGAACCAGTTGCACAACTTCCTCCCTCCAAGAAGAAGAAGCTGACGGTTGATGCAATGACTAGTCAGGATGCATCTAAATCCAAGCCATCTGCTGCCAAGAAGCCATCTGCCCCCAAGTCCAAGAAGACAACCAGAGACATTCCTCTTGCAGAGAAGAACAAGAGATCTTCCACCATGGAACAAGAGGAAGATGTTTCAGTGCTGAGGAAGCTGAGACCCCATTTGCCTAAACACAATGATGATCACCTAGTTGCTGAGGACATGAAGAAGAGAAAGGACACTGGATTGAGGAAATGGAGAGCTGATGATCCATATGCCAGAAGGAGGAGAACTGCTGTAGATGCTTGCTTCCACACCAAGGAGCAGCACGATTTTTATGAGACTGTCTTATTAGACAAGAGTCCTGCAGTCAGTGACATGAGATATGTGGACTGGAAGTACATTAAGGAGAATGAAGACTATTTTCCTCATGTGCTAGAGAACTTCAAGGCCATTGACATAGATGCATTTGTTGGCAGAGAGTTCACTGCATGGAATGATGAGATGATTATGCAGTTTTACTCTACTGCTCATTTCTATCCAGATGGAAGGATAGTTTGGATGACTGAAGGCACTAGGTACCAAACTATAGTTGATGAGTGGGCTACCATCTTAGGAGCCCCACAGGTACAAGAGGGAGATCTTGATGTCTATTCTGAGGCCAAGATGAATCACAACACTATGGCCAATAAGTACAACCCTATCCCTGCTGCCTATGTGGAGACACACAAGTTTGGCTCTGTCTACTTTTTGCAAGCTGGATTACCCAGTACAAACACCATCATGAGATATACTTTGATGCCAAAGTCTAGAGATGACAAGATGATTAGGGGTTACTCCATCAACATGTTGCATCATGTAGACACCCACACAAGATTCCGAGTGATGGACTTGATTGTTGAGACAATCAAGAGGACAACTACAGATCATAAGAGATCATGTGGATATGATCCATACATTCAGATGCTTATCAATTCCAAAGTTGGAAAGAGCTTATATGCACTTGATCGTCCACACCTGCCACTATTGCCAAAGTTCGAGGACAACGTTGTGGTGATGGATCCTTCTCATCCCACTTCAGCTACTGCACAGACAGAGGCAGAGGAAGAGGCAGCTAGAGCCACTAGTGCTCAGGTTCCAAGGACGAAGAGCAATCAAATGTCCTTTATCATTAACTCTCTCCAAGGGATCAAAAAGAATGTGGTTGAGATCCTCAAGAACCAAAAGAGTCGTGAGAGGATTGTGGAGACAAAGTTTCATGCTCTAGACAACAAAGTTGATGAGATCACAGTGACTGTCAATGACCTGAAACAGGAAGTGGATGCAGTGCCCAGTCCCACTCCAGTGATGATGATAGTCCTCCTCTCCGGCCCAGCACTCAGTTCAAGACTCAAGCCAGATCATCTACAGTGCCTGCTCCAGAGTTAAGGCCTTCCTCGTCAGCACCAGCTACTGCTCCTTCAGCTCCTTCTGCGCACCTTTGGAGTCTACTCCACCACCTCAGAGGACTTCAGCTGAAGCATTCCCCGACGCCCTTCTCTCGACTCCTTCAACTGCTACTGGAGGAGATCCAGCCCAGAGAGACGACTAGTTCTACATACTTTGAACTTTTTGGTAACTTGTTGCCAAAGGGGGAGAAGTGTATAGATCATAGGGCTTCGAGAGAGAGTGTTTTTGTATTTTTGTTGCTCTCTTTGTGTTAAAAACATTTGGTTTATCACTTGGCTGTTCTTAAACTTCGTTGTGTTTGATCATACACTTGCTTGATGATGCTACTATTTCCTATCCATGTGATGTTAATATTATGATCATTCATTCATTTTTTTGTGTCATGTGCATTGTAATCCATTCATATCATTTATGCGCACCACCAAGTTGTATGTGACATGAAAGAGTTACCCACACTCCTAATCGATTGTGCATTTGCATTCAAACGCAAATTTTAAATAATGCACAAATTTAGGGGGAGCTCTTGCTTATCAAATACTTCTCAAAGCGACGATGCTATTCATTGTTTTTATCCCTATCAAAGCTTTGATCTATATGTTGTCATCAATTAGCAAAAAGGGGGAGATTGAAAGCACAACTTCTCCCTAGGTGGTTTTGGTAATTAATAACAACATATATTTCATTGGACTAATGTTTCCACCAAGTATATTTCAGGAAAGTTCAATGAATGGATTGGCAAAAGGATTGTGAGGAGATTCCCTAGATGCAAGGAACATCCATTGGTGACAAGCTTGAAGACTCTACATTTTACTTTATGTGAGAAATCACTTTGAGTTCATAGGAAAGCCAATACTATTAAAAGGGGATGAGGTGTCTATGATGACCTGGTTGCTCAAGTGCTTAGAGATTAGCTACCAAAAATATACATGAAATTCTCCCACAAATATTCTGTCCAAAACCAAATATCCAAAATCGGTGCCACCAACTAATTCCATTCGGCCCTACTGAGTTTTGCCTCAGACAAATCCTAAGACAAACCCTAGCATCTCGGTACCACCAAGTTTTGAGAATCGGACCAACCGAGTTTTGGACCAACTCTCTGGTTAGCCATTTTCAGGAATTGGTACTACCGAGTTTTGAGAATCGGACCAGCCGAGTTTTTGGACCAACTCTCTGGTTAGCTGTTTTCAAGAATCGGTACCACCGAGATTTCTATACCGGTCTCACCGAAAAGTCTAAAGTTGCCACATTTTGTACTAGTCGGTGCAACCGAGTTATTACTCCGGTTTCACTAAGTTGGTCAATAATGTTGTAACGGTTGGATTTTTGGAGATGCATATATATACCCCTCCACCTCCTCTCACTCGTAGAGGAAGCACTTAGAACATACCTACACTTGCACTATCCATTTTTATGAGAGAGAACCACCTGCTCATGTGTTGAGATCAAGACCTTCCACTCCAACCATATGAATCTTGATTTCTAGCCTCCCCAAGTTGCTTTCCACCCAATCAACCTCTTCTACCAAGCCAAATCTGTGAGAGAGTGATTGTGTGTTGAGGAGACTATCTTTTGAAGCACAAGAGCAAGGAGTTCATCATTGTTACCACATCTATTACCTTTTTGAGGGTGGTACCTCCTAGATTGGTTAGGTGTCGCTTGGGAGCCTTCTTCTTCGTGTTGTGGAGTTGAACCAAGAAGTTTGTACGGGCAAGGAGATCGCCTACTTCGTGAAGATCTACCCATAGTGAGGCTAGTCCTTCGTGGACGGAAGCCATGATGGAATAGACGATGTTGCTACTTTGTGGACCCTAATGGGTGGAGCCCTCCGTGGACTCTCGCGACCGCTACCCTTCATGGGTTGAAGTCTTAATCAGCATGGACGTACGATAGCACCACCTATCGGAACCACGGGAAAAATCTTCGTGTCATCAATTGCGTTTGATTCTCCTCTCCCTACCTTTACTTTCATGTGCATGTCTTTACTTTCCGTTGCTATACTCTTAGACTTGCATGTGTAGGGTGTACTTGACTTGCTACAATTGCTAAAACTTACCAACATTTAAAATTGGGAAAAGGCTAGATTTTTATTTGGTCAAGTAGTCTAATCACCCCCCTCTAGACATACTTCGGATCCTCCACAACCACGCGAGCCGTTCGCACCGGCCCCGCAGCCAGCCACCTTACAACGCCCCCCACCAAACGCCTCAACCCCACCACCACCAGAACATCTGTTGCCGCCACCGCCTCCACCTCCTCGCTCGCCCGCCTCTGCCTGCTGGCCGAACACCTACACGCTCACCAGACGCCGTCGTCACCGCCAGCACCTCCTCGCGCGCTTCCTCGCCCGCCCCTGCCAACTTATTCGGTGACGCCCGCAAGTTGTTCGATGGTTTGCCCGCAAGGTACAAATGGACTCCGCCGACGAGTTCTTTTTCCACAATTTCATTTGCGACTCGGGTGATTCTTCATTTGCGACTCGGATGATTCTTCATCCGATGATGAGGAACTGGTGGCCATTGTGTTGGTCGTCCATGCCCACCTTAGCAGGCAGCGGCTGATGTTCCGGGCCTCCATCCCGGGGCACACTCCGACGTTGAATCGTAACCGAGAGAGTGGTCATTTTCTACTCTGGAAAGACTACTTTGAGGCTCCTAAATCGCTCTTTCCACCGCACCTATTCTGGCACCGTTTTCAATCGTATCCGGGAGGGGGTGTGTGACGCTCTGGATTAAGTGCTACAGTAAACTCTGTAATCAAGCTACAGTAATCTGGGGATTAGGCTAATCCATTTTGCTAATTCAATTATGGTCACTGTTTAAATCAAATGCAAGTTCAAATTCTTATCCAATTCAAAATTCATTTGAAAAGTGGTTTTGAAAGTTTTGCAAACCTGAAAATAAAAATCATGGATGGGTTGTAAATAATACCTAAGATTTTATAAAATTGAAACCAGCATTTTTGGAATTATTTTGATGTCTCAAAAGGATTAAAAACTGACGCTGTTTAAAAAAAACGAAACGAACGAACTGGGCCTAAACCGACCCAGCTGGTTCCTATAAAGGAACCAGCCAGGGACGAACCCTAGCTCCCCGAAGCCCCCCCGGACCGATCTCATTCCCCCCCCCCCGGAGCCGCCAGGCACACCCCGGCCGGCTCCCTCCCATTTGCCCCCCCCCCCCCCGCCGGAGCCAGCGGCCGACCCGGCCGGCCCCGTTCGCCCGCCCCCCCCTCCCCCGACGCCCGTCCGTCCCGCCGCCACGCCGCCTCCCATCGCTGTGCCGCACCTCGTCCGCGCCGCCTCGTCCGCCTCGACGTCCCCGCCGGTCTGCACCACCCGCCGCCGCCCCACCGGACTTCGTCTCCTCCTCCTCGCGCCCACTGCCTCCCTCTTCCGTGCTCCGGCCTTGCCCGCCTCTGTTTTTCTTCCCCCCACCACCGGACAGCAGCAGCTGCTGCTTGCTGCGTGCGCGTGCGCGCGAGCGCGTGTGCTCTGTGTGTGTGTGCATAGTGCATGTGTGTATGTATGCATGTGTGTATGTATGTATTTGCGTATGTATGTATGTATGTATGTAAATATGTATGTATGTATGTATATATATATATGTGTGTGCATGTGTGTGCTGCGTGTAGTGTATGTGTGTGCACGCAGTCCCAATGACCTGCGGGGCCCACGCCCTAAAAACGAAAAATAAATAAATAATAATTAGTTAAAAGTAATTAATTATTAAAATAATTGATTAGTTAATTAAATAATTAATTAGTTTAATTAAGATTAATTAAACTAATTAACCACTCTCTTAATTAATTAACTTGTTTAATTAATCCTGTTAATTAATTAAATTAATGAGTGAATGACAGGTGGGTCCCACCCCACCTAATTAATCTATTTAATTAGATTAAGATTTAATTAAAACTGAGTCAATGACAGGTGGGGCCCACTGGTCAGTTTGACCAGTCAACCCCACTGTTGACTGCTGATGTCAGCATGACATCATGCTGATGTCATATATATTTATTGAATTAAAATAATCTATTTTAATTTCTGAATATTAATAAAACTTTAAAAATTAATATAGAATAATCCTACGAATCCGAATACGCAGTCCGTTAGTCTGTCACGTGCTCCTATCATAGCGAACATGGAACTTTTCCATCGTTTTCACTTGTCCGGTAGTAGCCCGAGACCCGGAAAATATCGTCAGATATTCTTCTGACCCGTCTGCGACGTGTAATACCGCGTTAGTGCATGCCTAGTTCTGCATATTGCCATGTCATGCATCGTGATGCATTCGTCTGCTTTATATTTATTGTTTCTCCCCCTCTTCTTACCGGTAGACCCCGAGACTGACGGTGTAGCCGGGTACGACTACACCGTTGACGATCAGGCCTTTGCTGCCGAGCAGCAAAGCAAGCAACCCCCCCCCCCTTGAGCATTCTGATATCGCCCATTTCTTTCCCTCTCAATCTTGCATTAGATTTTTGCTACTGTATTAGTTAGCTCCTATTCTGATGCATAGCCTGTTTTTGATAAACTACTACTATAACTGCAATCATATCAAATGCTTAGTATAGGTTGATCAATGAATCCCCAGTGACCCCTTAGTCCCAGTTGCCCCTGCTTCTTCATCGACGACTCGACGACCCGAAGATTCGAAGACTCGGTCAACCGACCGACGAGCCAGGCCCCTCACATCACCGCACACTCCTTAGTTGTACGACTCTAAAGAGATACTATCGAGTACCGAGGGTGACACCTCGTGAAGTACTCATGATGCTAGCTCTGTAGTGCAGCTAGTCGGTCATGGTTATCGAGGGTGATTCCTCCTTCACCACTCCCGACGATGACTCTGTCGTGCCACCCCTCAAGTGTGGGACCCTCGAGGGTGATTCCTCTAGGTCCACCTTGACGGTTTCATCGAGCGGGGCCCTTTGAGGGTGATTCCTCAGGTTCCGTCTTGATGTTTTATACACACAGTTACTATGACCTGGTTACAGAAACATGTTGTTGATGGGTCGGCCCTGAGGGGTACCCACGGTTTGATGATGATGAGGCGTGGACGGGCAGGAGAGGCCCTTGCCACACATCCTCGTGACGGGGCGACGGGACCGCACTTCATGGGTCGCGCTTGCCCCGCATTAATAAAATGCTAATGGGTTGGGTATTTGATCTGAGTTGGTCGTTGACCTTATTGCGCACCAAACCATCACGTGGGAGAAGTTATGGGTACTCAGCGTCATTGTATCAGCCGAAGCTCTTCGGACGTCAGCAATGGAGCGGCGCGCGCCCGAGTGGCCTGGACGGTACAGCTCTTGGACTGGAGTGTGCTAGGGCTGACCTCGGCCGCGTACGCATCGTGCAGGAGCGCGTAGGGCAAGTGGGCCCACGACCCCTGTGTGCTTAGGATTTAGACCGGCGGGCTGGCCTCTCTGTTGAGCCTAGGTGGGGCGACGACGTGTTGAGATCCCAAGGCCGGGCATGACCCAGGAAAGTGTGCCCGGCCGGAGGTGATCAAGCGTGTTGGAAATGCGATGCACCCCTGCAGGGATGAATTCATCTATTCGAATAGCCGTGTCCACGGTAACAGGACGACTTGGAGTTATACCTTGACCTTATACAACTACAACTGTGATTTAAATTTGAGATGAATGTGGCTCCGAGATTGCTTCCTCGCAGGGAGTCGAGTAAGAATCTCTGGGCGTGGTTACTTAATAAAATTTGCTACAATAATATGACTATATATGAGATACCAGTCTACTCTCTTCCAATGCTGCAAGATGCTGAAGATGCTAGTCTTCGATAGGACTAGGCCTTCCCCCTATTCTTGCTTTCTGCAGTCAGCCCAGATATAACCCCATTCCTTGATACTGATGCATACTTAGCATAGTTCTGATGTCAGTCTTGCGAGTACTTTGGATGAGTACTCACCGCTGCTTTGCTTTCTCTTTCCCCATCGATATGATTACCGCGTTCAGACGATGGAGCCCAGGAGATGGAGTACACCGGAGATGACTACTACACCACCGCAGGAGCCTACTACTACGTGGAGAGTGCCGACGCTCAGGAGTAGTTAGGAGGTTCCCAGGCAGGAGGCCTCGCCTCTTTCGATCCGCTGCTTATGTTTGTGCTAGCCTTCTTAAGGCAAAACTTGTTTAACTTATGTCTATACTCAGATATTATTTGCTCCCGATGACTCATGCTTGTTGAGCTTTGTATTCGAGCCCTCGAGGCCCCTGGCTTGTAATATGAAGTTGTATGACTTTTATTTTGTGTCTAGTGTTGTGTTGTGATATCGATCAGTGAGTCCCTAATCTTGGTCGTACGCATTGCGTGTATGTTTAGCATACGGTCGAAATTGGGGGAATCACAAGTTGGTATCAGAGCCGACTGCCTGTAGGTAGCCCCCTTTCCAACTCCTTGGCCGAAGTTGAGTCTAGTCATTGAAAAACTTTAGTAACATAGTTGTGTGGCTTACGGGCCCACTTCTCAATCGGGTGGTATTAGGATATTTTATTCCTCATCTATACTCTGGGTTCTGATCCCTCTTCTCTTTTGGGTTAAAGATTTTATTAACTCTAACTCTAGGTTCTCGTAACTACTCCTCCCGGAGAGCCCCTCATTTCAGACGATGGCTCGATTCATCAGAAAACTTTGAAGATACTCTTCGATGTTCTCCCGAGAACTTTTGCTCATCGCTTTTGCGATTCCCTTCTGTAGTCAACCCCCTATGGATGACTACATGCAATTGTCGCTCATACTTTCATATCCAGTTGCTCTTGTTATTACAAGGTACATCGAATTATCTTACCGGAGATTCGTTCTTCCTCGGTTGATCATGTGTTTCACGGAATTCTTTGAAACGCTATTCGATCTTCCGTAATCCTTAGTAGCCTTTTGCTCTTGACCTTTCTCACCGGCTTGCAATATGGTTAATTCCATGTGTCTAGCAATTTTCATTAAAATCCTTTTGTGATTGTCATATGATCTTATTGATTCAACTTGTGTGTGAATGCACACAATTCTCACTTGATACTCTTAAATTATCTGTCCGGTCCAGACGTCTTTCCAATAAGGAGCTGGTTCTCGTTAAATCAACCTTGGTTGATTGTCCATCTAAGTCCCTTCAACTTATCTGTATTGATCCAAGCATCTGATTCTGATACACCAATTTGGAAATCTTAATCCCTTGGTTATTTAAGCATCAAATTATTTGGATGTTCTATGATCTGATGCCTTGCATTCTTTCTCCCTCTGATTTGGTACCGATACTCACATCAGGTCCTTTGTGGACCGCCAGACCCATTGTTGGGTTATTATCCGATAGCATCCTTCACTTTCAAATTATTGTGGTGTTATTCCCCTGATAAGTGATGCCACTTGTAAATTGTGTCTTCTCCCTCTGATAAGTTATATCCCATGCTTTTGTCAGCCATGCTCTGTTGTTGAACATGTGTTAAATACTCTTGAAGCTTGTGGTATATGTTCCTAAGAGGCCCTGATGGGTTGAACCTATGCCTTCCCTAATCCACGTGAACCCGAGGGTTTTCACGAGTCATACTCTCCTGGTGTTTTGCCAGTTAAACTTTCAAAACTACAACCTTATCAAAGGCGAGGAGTAAATGGAAGGTGATGCATTGATGAAGTGGGAGTCGACCTTGAACTTTGTGGTCATGCCCATGGAAACAATGTTGATCTTATCATAGTAGCTTCTCGTAACGATAAATTTCTCTTGGTATAATTTGATCCGGTATCTGTGATCTTGTCCTTTACAATCGTGGCTCCGACCATGATGTTCTACTTTGTTTTCGTTCTTGGACAAGTTAAGGTGCTTGTCCTCCACAGATCAATACGCTAGTCTAACCTCTATTCTGATCTACCTCCGAGTATTATCTCTGATATCTTGATGAATATCACGGAGCTATATAACTTCTTATGAGCTCCTCATCAACTATGATATTTGACTGATTCCAGTTTCCTCGAGTTCTGAGTTGTTGGACAATCAAGGACACTGATATCTGAATCGAGTACGCATTGCGATTCGACAACTCTTAGTAATCTTCTTTGATTATGAGTTGTACTCGATCATGTCATTCCAAGCTGTTAGATGCTGAAGCCTGGTTAAATGCCCTGAATGCATTAAACACGTCACCTCTTGAGGGGATTGAAAACATCCCAGTGGTCCGTGATTTTCAAGATGTCTTTCCGAAAGAACTTCCAAGGATTCCCCCTGTAAGAGCTGTCAAGTTTGTCATCAACTTAGTGCCAGGCACCACCCCTATTGCTAAGCGGCCATATAAGAGGCGTCCACATGAACTCCTTGAACTGAAACAAGAAATCGATGATTCGCTTCGTCAAGGGTTCATTCGCCCAAGTTCCTCTGATTGGGGAGCACCTTCTCTTTTTGTCAAGAAGAAAGATGGTACGAATCGATTGGTCCAAGATTACCGTCCGATCAACCAAGCAACGATTCAAAACAAGTATCCGTTTCCTCGAATCAACGATCTGTATGATCAACTTGCTGGTTCATCAGTGTTCTCAAAACTCGACTTGAGGTTGGGTTACCATCAGATCCGGGTTCGTGAAGAGGATATTCCCAAGACTGCATTTGTTACTCGCTATGTTCATACGAGTACACCGTCATGTCCTTTGGCTTAACCAATGCTCCAGCAACTTTCTCTCGCCTGATGAACTATATATTCATGGATTACCTCGATAAATTCATCGTGGTTTATCTGGATGATATCCTGGTTTACTCCAAGAATAAAGAAGAGCATGCTGAACATCTTCGTCTTATACTGGAGGAGCTTCGAGAACATCAACTCTATGCAAAGTATTCAAAGTGTGAGTTCTGGATGGACGAAGTAACCTACCTTGGTCATGTGATCTCCAAGGATGGTATTGCGGTCAACCCTGAACGAGTTTAGGCTATTCTTGACTGGACTCCCCCGAAGAATGTCAAGCAAGTCAGAAGTTTTCTCGGACTCGCCAGCTATTGCCGTCGATTCGTCGAGAACTTCTCCAAGATTGCAAAACCCTTAACCAATATGCTTCACAAAGGTGTTAAATATGAGTGGACAGAAAAATGTCAGGAGAGCTTCCAGACACTTAAGGACAAACTAACGTCTGCTCCAGTGCTTGCTCCTCCGGATACTCGTAAGGACTTCGCCATCTATTGTGATGCTTCACGTCAAGGCATGGGCTGTGTCCTAATGCAAGAGCGCAGGGTGGTTGCTTATGCATCTCGTCAATTGCGTCCTCATGAAGAGAACTACCCAGTTCATGACCTTGAACTTGCTGCAGTAATTCATGCACTGAAAGAGTGGCGGCAATACCTTGTTGGTAATCGTTGCGAGATCTACACCGATCACCAAAGTCTGAAGTACCTGTTTACTCAACCAGATCTGAACCTCCGTCAGCAGAGATGGATGGAGCGCATAGCAGACTACAATGTGGGTATTTCTTATACCCCAGGCAAGGCTAATGTAATGGCTGATGCTTTGAGCCGCAAGTCTTATTGCAATCACCTCCAGGTTCAAAGGTTCACCCCCTTCTTCAAAAGGAATTCCGCAAGCTGAACCTCCATATTGTTCCTCAGGGTTATCTCACTCCCCCTCCTGAAGGGTCCTACAAAATGAACCTCCACGTTGTTTCCCAGGGTTCTCTTAATGCCCTGGTTGCTAAACCAGATCTTGTGGACGTCATCAAGTGGATCCAGAAGTGTGACAATGAAGTCGAGAGGATTAAATTCGATCTCGCAGAAGGAAAGCTCTCACCCTTCACTATTGCTGAGGATGGCGCTTTGTACTTCAAAGGCCGCCTAGTGGTACCGAGTAAGGAGAAAAACCATGATATGACTCAGGAGGTCATGAAGGAAGCACATGACACTCCGCTGTCTATTCATCCTGGTAGTACCAAGATGTACCAAGACATTCGTCGAAGATTCTGGTGGTCTAACATGAAGCAAGACATTACACGCTATGTTTCAGAATGTGACATTTGCCGTCGGATCAAAGCAGAACATCAAAAGCCTGCTGGAACTCTACAACCTATTTCTATTCCTGAATGGAAATGGGATCATGTTGAAATGGACTTCATTACTGGTTTTCCTAGGTCGCAGAAAGGTAATGATGCTATTCTTGTCGTCATTGACCGGTTGTCCAAAGTTGCACATTTTCTGTCTGTCAAGGAAACTATTACTGCTAGTCAGCTAGCAGATCTTTACATGTCCAGAGTTGTTTCACTCCACGGTATTCCATTGGTGATTAGTTCGGACCGTGGCAGCTTATTCACTTCAAGATTCTGGGCAAGTTTCCAGGAAGCTATGGGAACTCATTTGTCATTCAACACCGCTTTTCACCCTCAATCCCAGGGACAGGTTGAAAGAGTTAACCAGGTTCTCGAAGACATGCTTCGAGCTTGTGTCATTTCTTTCGACAAGAAATGGGAGGAATCTCTCCCGTATGCTGAGTTCTCCTACAATAATAGCTATCAAGCTAGTCTGAAGATGGCTCCTTTTGAAGTGTTATATGGACGTAAGTGTCGAACTCCTCTGAATTGGTCAGAAACTGGGGAACGTACACTTATCGGTCCGGATATTATCCAACATGCCGAAGATCAAGTCCGCATTATTCATGCAAATCTGAAGGCTGCTCAGTCTCGTCAGAAGAGTCAGTATGACCGTCATCACATAGATATGGTCTATCAACCTGGTGACAAAGCTTATCTTCGAGTCACGCCAATGAGAGGCGCACACCACTTTGGGATCAAGGGCAAGCTGGCTCCTCGAGATATTGGTCCTTTCACTGTTCTCGAAAGGCGTGGTAAAGTGGCATATCAACTGGAACTGCCGCCAAACCTTTCTCAGGTTCACGATGTGTTCCATGTGTCACAACTTCGTCGCTGCTTCAAGGATCCTATCCGAGCAGTGGATCATGATATGCTTGAGCTGCAACAGGACCTTTCATACAAAGAGCAACCGGTCCGCATTCTCGATGAAACTGAACGTCGGACTCGTCAGAAGGTTACTAAGTTCTTCAAGGTGCAGTGGGCAAATCATTCTGAAGATGAGGCCACTTGGGAACGCGAAGATCATCTTCGTGCAGAATACCCCGGGCTCTTTCCTCCTACTTCTTAATTCTCGGGACGAGAATTCTTTTTAGTAGGGGAGAATTGTGACGCCCTGGATTAAGTGCTACAGTAAACTCTATAATCAAGCTACAGTAATCTGGGGATTAGGCTAATCCATTTTGCTAATTCAATTATGGTCACTGTTTAAATCAAATGCAAGTTCAAATTCTTATCCAATTCAAAATTCAATTGAAAAGTGGTTTTGAAAGTTTTGCAAACCTGAAAATAAAAATCATGGATGGGTTGTAAATAATCCCTAAGATTTTATAAAATTGAAACCAACATTTTTGGAATTATTTTGATGTCTCAAAAGGATTAAAAACTGACGCTGTTTAAAAAAAACGAACGAACGAACTGGGCCTAAACCGACCCAGCTGGTTCCTATAAAGGAACCACCCAAGGACGAACCCTAGCGCCCCGAAGCCCCCCCGGACCGATCTCATTCCCCCCCGGCGCCGCCAGGCTCGCCCCGGCCGGCTCCCTCCCATTTGTCCCCCCCCCCCGCCGGAGCCAGCGGCCGACTCGGCCGACCCCGTTCGCCCGCCCCCCCCCCCTCGACGCCCGTCCGTCCCGCCGCCTCGCGCCGCCGCCGCCCGCCTGCGCCCGCCGCCATGCCGCCTCCCGTCACTGTGTCGTTCCTCGTCCGCCTCGTCGTCCCCGCCGGTCTGCACCGCCCGCCGCCGCCCCACCGGACTTCGTCTCCTCCTCCTCGCGCCCACTGCCTCCCTCTTCCGCGCCTCGGTGAGCCGCGCTCCGGCCTCGCCCGCCTCTGTTTTTCTTCCCCCCCCCCACCACCGGACAGCAGTAGCTGCTGCCTGCTGCGTGCGCGCGCGCGCGAGTGCGTGTGCTCTTTGTGTGTGTGTGTGCATAGTGCGTGTGTGTATGTATGTATTTGCGTATGTATGTATGTATGTATGTAAATATGTATGTATGTATATATGTGTGCATGTGTGTGCTGCGTGTAGTGTATGTGTGTGCACGCTGTCCCAATGACCTGCGGGGCCCACGCCCTAAAAACGAAAAATAAATAAATAATAATTAGTTCAAACTAATTAATTATTAAAATAATTGATTAGTTAATTAAGTAATTAATTTGTTAATTAAATAATTAATTAGTTTAATTAAGATTAATTAAACTAATTAACCACTCTGTTAATTAATTAACTTGTTTAATTAATCATGTTAATTAATTAAATTAATAAGTGAATGACAGGCGGGTCCCACCCCACCTAATTAATCTGTTTAATTAGATTAAGATTTAATTAAAACTGAGTCAATGACAGGTAGGGCCCACTGGTCAGTTTGACCAGTCAACCCCACTGTTGACTGCTGATGTCATATATATTTATTGAATTAAAATAATCTATTTTAATTTCTGAATATTAATAAAAATTTAAAAATTAATATTGAATAATCCTACGAATCCGAATACGCAGTCCGTTAGTCTGTCACGTGCTCCTATCATAGCGAACATGGAACTTTTCCATCGTTTTTGCCTGTCCGGTAGTAGCCCGAGACCCGGAAAATATCGTCAGATATTCTTCCGACCCGTCTGCGACGTGTAATACCGTGTTAGTGCATGCCTAGTTCTGCATATTGTCATGTCATGCATCGTGATGCATTTGTCTGCTTTATATTTATTGTTTCTCTCCCCTCTTCTTACCGGTAGACCCCGAGACTGACGGTGCAGCCGGATACAACTACACTGTTGACGATCAGGCCTTTGCCGCAGAGCAGCAAGGCAAGCAACCCCCCCTTGAGCATTCCGATATCGCCCATTTCTTTCCCTCTCAATCTTGCATTAGATTTTTGCTACTGTATTAGTTAGCTCCTATTCTGATGCATAGCCAGTTTTTGATAAACTGCTACTATAACTGCAATCATATCAAATGCTTAGTATAGGTTGATCAATGAATCCCCAGTGACCCCTTAGTCCCAGTTGCCCCTGCTTCTTCATCGACGACTCGACGACTCGAAGATTCGAAGACTCGGTCAACCGACCGACGAGCTAGGCCCCTCACATCACCGCACACTCCTTAGTTGTACGACTCTGCAGAGCTACTATCGAGTACCGATGATGACACCTCGTGAAGTACTCATGATGCTAGCTCTATAGTGCAGCTAGTCGGTCGTGGTTATCGAGGGTGATTCCTCCTTCACCACTCCCGACGATGACTCTGTCGTGCCACCCCTCAAGTGTGGGACCCTCGAGGGTGATTCCTCTAGGTCCACCTTGACGGTTTCATCGAGCGGGGCCCTTTGAGGGTGATTCCTCAGGTTCCGTCTTGATGTTTTATACACAGTTACTATGACCTGGTTACAGAAACATGTTGGTGATGGGTCGGCCCTGAGGGGTACCCACGGTTTGATGATGAGGAGGCATGGACGGGCAGGAGAGGCCCTTGCCACACATCCTCGTGACGGGGCGACGGGACCGCACTTCATGGGTCGCGCTTGCCCCGCATTAATAAAATGCTAATGTGTTGGGTATTTGATCTGAGTTGGTCGTTGACCTTATTGCGCACCAAACCATCACGTGGGAGAAGTTATGGGTACTCAGCGTCGTTGTATCAGCCGAAGCTCTTCGGACGTCAGCAATGGAGCGGCGCGCGCCCGAGTGGCCTGGACGGTACAGCTCTTGGACTGGAGTGTGCTAGGGCTGACCTCGGCCGCGTACGCATTGTGCAGGAGCGTGTAGGGCAAGTGGGCCCACGACCCCTGTGTGCTTAGGATTTAGACCAGCGGGCTGGCCTCTCTGTTGAGCCTAGGCGGGGCGACGACGTGTTGAGATCCCGAGGCTGGGCATGACCCAGGAAAGTGTGCCCGGCCGGAGGTGATCAAGCGTGTTGGAAATGCGGTGCACCCTTGCAGGGATGAATTCATCTATTCGAATAGCCATGTCCACGGTAACAGGACGACTTGGAGTTATACCTTGACCTTATACAACTACAACTGTGATTTAAATTTGAGATGAATGTGGCTCCGAGATTGCTTCCTCGCAGGGAGTCGAGGAAGAATCTCTGGGCGTGGTTACTTAATAAAATTTGCTACAATAATATGACTATATATGAGATACCAGTCTACTCTCTTCTAATGCTACAAGATGCTGAAGATGCTAGTCTTCGATATGACTAGGCCTTCCCCCTATTCTTGCTTTCTGCAGTCAGCCCAGATATAACCCCATTCCTTGATACTGATGCATACTTAGCATAGTTCTGATGTCAGTCTTGCGAGTACTTTGGATGAGTACTCACCGCTGCTTTGCTTTCTCTTTCCCTCTCGATACGATTACCGCGTTCAGACGATGGAGCCCAGGAGATGGAGTACGCCGGAGACGACTACTACACCACCGCAGGAGCCTACTACTACGTGGAGAGTGCCGACGCTCAGGAGTAGTTAGGAGGTTCCCAGGAAGGAGGCCTTGCCTCTTTCGATCCGCTGCTTATGTTTGTGCTAGCCTTCTTAAGGCAAAACTTGTTTAACTTATGTCTGTACTTAGATATTATTTGCTCCCGCTGACTCGTGCTTGTCGAGCTTTGTATTCGAGCCCTCGAGGCCCCTGGCTTGTAATATGAAGCCGTATGACTTTTATTTTGTGTCTAGTGTTGTGTTGTGATATCGATCAGTGAGTCCCTAATCTTGGTCGTACGCATTGCGTGTATGTTTAGCGTACGGTCGAAATTGGGGGCGTCACAGGGTGGTGGGATACGATAAGTATTTTGAGTGCAAGGAGGATGCCCTAGGAAGGGTTATCTTCTCATCTTATCAGAAATGCAGCGCCGCTATTCGGATGCTTGCTTACGGAGTTCCTAGTGATCTCATTGATGAGTATGTCCGTATGAGCGAGTCCACGTGCCTAGAATCCATGTATAGGTTCTGCAAGGCTGTGGTAGTAGTGTTTGGGCCTGAGAACTTGAGAGAGCCAAATGCCGCGGATACTGCCTGGCTGTTGGCGATGAATGCCAGCAGGGGCTTTCCGGGGATGCTTGGTAGCATAGATGGTATGCACTGGCAGTGGAAGAACTGCCCTTCTGCTTGGCAGGGGCAATATAAGGGCCATGTCAAAGCTTGCACTGTCATACTCGAGGTCGTGGCATCACAAGATCTCTGGATCTGACACTCTTTCTTCGGCATGGACAAATCTCCCAATGATATCAACGTGCTTCAATGATTTTCGGTGTTTGGAAGACTTTCATAAGGTAAGAGTCTGAAGGTCAATGTTGAGATCAATGGCCACATGTACGAAAACGGATACTACCTAGCTGATGGTATCTATCATCAGTGGACTACTCTTGTGAAGACAATCACCGGCCATGTAGGAGAGAAAATAAAGAGATTTTCCCAGGAACAAGAGAGTGCTATGAAGGATGTGGAGCATGCCTTTGGTGTTCTTCAATCTCGATGGGGCATTGTTCAGTATCCTGCTAGAACTTGGAGCACCAAGAAGTTATCGGAGGTGATGACAACTTGTGTGATCATGCACAATATGATCGTTGAGGATGAGCGATCGAAACGTATCTACGACCAAAGGTTTCAGTTTCAGGGTGACAATGTTGTGCCTGTGCATGAAGGAGCGACAACGTTTGCACAGTTCATCGAATTTCATCATTAAATGTGTGATTGGAAAACTCACGTTCAACTGCAAGATGATTTGGTTGAGCATATGTGGGTTCATGTTAGCAACCGATAGATGTATTGGTCTATTTTATTTGAGACAATTTAGTTTGTATTTGGCTTGTAAATCATGAGATATTTTTATTCGGTTGTGAAACTATGAGACATTTTTATTCGAGACAATTTAACTTCTATTTGACTTGTAGTAAACTATGAATTCCGCCCCATGGACAAAAATGCATCGCGCGTTGGATCCACAGCCGACCCAATGAAAAAAAAGACGGATGTGCCGATCTAAATGGACAAAAAACGAACAAAGCGGACCGCTCCGTTGGAGTTGCTCTTAAATTTTACTCTTAGAATTTTTCACCTTTAGAATAGAGAGTTGCGGTCGGAGATATTATTATTTTTGAATAAATAAATAGACACCTAAAGGGCCTCAGAGGAAAAAGATCAAACAAACGTCACTAGGAATGACAAAAGGCCTCATGGAATCCGAGTCATCCTAGTGGGCTCTACGAAGTAGCCGCCACCCACCCACTTGTGCGCTCCGGCTCAGCAGCACTCGCCTGTCAGCCTGTCACCGGCTCTGCCTCTCTGTTCTCGGGACGGCCTTCTCCTTCGCCGTCTTCCAACCAACCCCAAGTGTCCCAATCCCAAAACCTCGCGGGCTCATTGCAGCACACCTACGCTGCGCGAGATGGTCCCCGCAGGCCACCACCTCTTCCTTCTCGCGCTCGCTTCCCTCGGGAGCGCAGCGGCGGCCGGCGCCGACGAGGGGTTCTGCTCGGCGGAACCGTCCAACGATTGCTCCCAGTGGCCGCCGCTCTACTCGAAGGTCACCAGTCCCACCCTCGCACCCGTGCATTTGCAAGGTACTGTGCCTCTCTACACGACCACACTAGGGCGCACCGTGTCGCCCCATACTCGGATTTTCCGATTTCAGGATGTCCGTGGCCATAGGAAATGTTGTTGTTGTTTTTTATATGATGGTCACTCATGCAGTCATGTATCACTTCGCTCAAAAAAAATGTAATCATGTGTCACAAGAAGCACCAACGCCATCATACATGGCATGACAAAAGCGATTTATTTCCCCCAAAAGCACCTTTTTTTTTCTCGAATACGCACGTGCCTATCATAGTATAAAGAAGGAAGCGGGGAAGACACCCGTCCACCGAGACCGTTTTACAAATTACTCCCTCTGTAAACTAATATAAGAGTGTTTAGATTACTAAAGTAGTGTTCTAAACGCTTTTATATTAGTTTACGGAGGGAGTACATGCAAACGAGCAACTCCATCTCCACCTTCAACTTATGCTAACTACTCCCGCCTACCCACATTGACAACGTACTAAAAAAGAAATCTAGATCGCCCTTGAGTAGCCCTGCAACTCTCCATGTCCTTCCTTCTCTCTCAATTGTCTTGGCCAGGCGAGGAATGGATGGTGTGGCTCTATCAAAGACTATATCATTGCGCTGCTTCCATATGGACCACATGAATAGCAGCACAATTGCCCGAATGTCCTTTGCATTGCTACAAATATCGTCTGATTAACTGCAGTAAACTGCTATTTGCCCCCCACCGATACGAGAAAGGCCTAATTTGACCCTTTAACTAGGTGGCCCAGTTAATCGGTCTGACAAGCTGATTTATCGGTTGTCAGGCCGAATTATCGGCTGGGCCGATTAACTGGGCAACATACTCTGCCCAAAACTACTCTCCTATTCCAAGGACAGAAGCACTACTCTCCTATGTTGTGTTGTTCTGTAAGTGTTGATGTACTGCTGCTGCTGTGTTGTTCTCTTATGTGATGTCCAAGTAGTATTGTTGTTATGCTGCTCTCTTTTGATGTTAGATAGTGATGTACAATTACTGTTGATGTGTTATTGTTGTTGTTGTTGTGTCTGCTCTTCTATGTAGATCTAGATATCATCAGAACATCAAGGTAACACTCTTCCTTGTTGCTATGTAGCCTAGGATTGCATATTTAGATATTCGGTACAATGCATGTTGCTATGTAGCCTCAGATATATAGATATGGCCGTATTTAACCTATCGATAAATGGGTTACCGATATATTCAGTTAAATGGCCGATTCGCCGATTAATCCCTTATCAGCCCCAGTTACCGATATCCTAAACAGTGGTCCTTTGTGGGATGCCCATTGTCTTTCTTAGTAATGCACCACTCCGCGAGCATGTCCGTCCCCGACGGCTTCCAGTCCTGTCTTCCCAGTGTCGTGCATACATTGTTCCAAACCTCCCTTGCAAACACACATTGTACCAGTAGGTGTTGGATGGTCTCCCCATGTGTGCACAGAAGGGGCAGGAATCTTGGCGAGGCAGGCCTTTCCTGGCTAGCCTATCTGATGTCCAGCATCTATCTCTTAATGCAAGCCAAGTGAAGAACCGGCATTGCAAAGGAGCATTGGATTTCCACTAGCAAAAATGCCCGTGCGTTGCAACAGGTATAAAATAAATCCGAGAGTTCGTGTGGTATTCAAGGGTTTACTTGAATAATATGATTTTCCATTACAAGACTCATAAGTATCCGCTTTATAAAGATTCCATTGTATTCCAAAAGTTTGTAATCTTCTTCTCTGCTAATAAAATCCACTCCTTCCATTGCAAAAGAGTTTACAGTGGTTGGCGATCTTTTACCGACACGTTGCCGCCAGTAGTACAAGCACACCCTCCATGCCAACATGACCACTTCATTGGACATTATCAACGGGTCTCAATGGGATCAGGATTAGGGTACACAGAGCTGTGGGATAGATGGTAGAACGTAAGGGAGTGTTCCCCCTTCCCAGCTGCCGTGCGGGGCGAAACAGGACGCGAGCTAGATGCACCGCTGTCACACTCTCTCTACTCTTCATCCCTCCCTCTCACCTCACAATCTCACCAAGACATCGATGGCATCCAAAGTTGAGGAATATTATGATGTTCAGCAAATACCCGTGAGCCCTAAATATC
The DNA here is from genome assembly GCA_039707655.1 of Elymus sibiricus. Taxonomy (NCBI): domain Eukaryota; kingdom Viridiplantae; phylum Streptophyta; class Magnoliopsida; order Poales; family Poaceae; genus Elymus; species Elymus sibiricus. The sequence continues at coordinate 207,630,053 of CM077665.1, read as the reverse complement.
TTCTCCTTAAGAATTTCTTTTCAATATTTCACTCACTTTTAATTATTACTCACTCTGTTTCTAAATATAAGTGTTTGTAAAGATTTGAATATGGACTACATATGGATGAATATAGACATATTTTAGAACGTAGATTCATTCATTTTGTTTCGTATCCAGTCCATATTAGAATCTCTAGCAAATATATTTAGAAACAGAGGGAGTAAGATGTGATAGGCATGAATATGTATTAAACAAACAAATAATCAACGGCAAGTAGGTGCTCATCCCGAAAAAAAATTGTAATCGATGCATGATCCAGCAGCTTCCGGTCGGGTCCAGCACAACATCTAGCACAACACCCACTGCCCACCGAGTGTCCCTTATCCACACAACATCTAGCAACACCCACGACACATTCCTCCTCCTCTTCTCCATTCTACCGGACGCGCTGCTCTCCCTTCTCTATCCAGAGTGCCCAGGAACGGCTTGGCGTCGCCCCGCCACTCCTGGAATGCGCGGCCGTGGTGGCTGGCCAGAGCCAGACAACAACCTCCCCCCTCCCCTGTCGGTGATGAACTGAGAACACCATGGATGGTGCCTCGGAGCTCCTCTGTCGTCGCGCGATCTGGCCGCCCGCCCGCCCAGTGCTCTGGATCAGGCCAGCAACTTCGCCTCCGACCATCAGCCGCCTCGGATCTGGCCACCAGCATCGCCTTCCACCCGATTCGGACGCCACAGCCTCCACCACCTGCGCGCCATGGCGCCCCAACCAGGTCTGACCGATCCTGCGCTGCCCATCCTCACTGCTTCCCCTGCTCGTGGCTCGCGTTGACCGTGAGGAGGCCAGCGACTCGTTCAGCCGCGCCCACCTGCGCCATGCATGCCCCCTCCCCTCCATCCAACTCTTGAATACCACCTGCTGATGTTGATGCCCCCCTCCATTAGCACCAGAGAGCATCAGCACCTGATGGTGCCATTGCTGGCTCCTCGTTCCCTCCTCCATCGGCACCAGAGAGCAGTTCCTGCCTCTTCTCCTCGAACGGGAGCCTCTGGATCCAGCGGTCCAGGACTTGGCCTAGATCAGCTTCACGGGCGCGGCGGCAAAGAGGCGGAGGAGGTCCTGGGCGGGGGAGGCGCGGAGGAGGGCCACCGGGAGTGGGCGCGCGTAGACCACCTCGCAGTCGTCGGGGATCTGGATGCCGGCCGGCGGAGATCACCACCTCTGTTTTCTATCAGGCGGTAGACGCGGTGGGTTGGGGGCGATGGGGACGTTGCGTCCGTCTGGCTCCTGTGAAAGAGCGATTCGTTTTTTTATTACTGTACGAATAACTTACATCTGGAGTGCGGGTTAATTGCACAAAACAGCAGGGTCTTTTTTGCAAGAATGCCACGACGGTGAGCGGGCAGAAGCAATAGCCGCTTTATTATTAAATTAGGTAAAGATAAAGATGTAAAGTCAACTGCCGGTGCCACCTCTCTTCCCCCGAACTTTGCGGCATACGCTGAGTGGGCAGAGTACTGTCCATCCTTCTCCCAAACCCACCTAAGTTGGTCCCTTTGATCCAGGTTTAGTGTGACCCGCGCCACTGATGCCCAGATCAAGAAGTATTCCTGCAGTAGCTCTGGCCCCAACTCCGGTCCAGCATCCCGCGCCCATGTAGGATTCTCAAGACCATCCATAATTGTTCTGGTTGCCCGAGTCCTCGCACTGATTCTATCATAGATCCGGAGGGCCAACTCTTGAATTCGCCAACCGGATACTCACCGATCCTCCCAGAACAGGGTTTTCGCGTCGTCGCCCATTGTTGTAAGCGCTGCTGATCTGAATAAGGCTACGGACTCCGCCGGCACCTTCAGTTTAAACTCATTCCAAAGGCTGTAAAGTGTCCGAGCGGTGCAGCCATGACCACCTAGTAGCTTGGAGTGCAATGTTGAGCCATTTAAGATTCGACACGCCCAAGCCCCCAGCCCATCTCAGGGAGCAAACAGCTTCCCAAGCAACCGCACAAGCTCCACCTTGTGCTTGGGATTTGCCACACCATAGAAAGCCCCTACGGATCTTGATCATAGCAGCAAGAGTCTTTGGCGGTATATCCAACGCAAGCATTGAGTGAATCGGTATGGCACACAGGACGAACTGCACAAGGAGGAGGTGCCCACTCTTGGGCATCATTGCCGCACGCCACGTGGGCAAGCAAGCTGCAAATTGACCCACCAAGCCATCAAACTGAGTTGCCGTCTGTTTCCGTATTGACAATGGCAAACCCAGATATTTGCAGGGAAACCTGTCGGGCATCCAAGCATCATGCATATCGTATCCATGGTCTCCTCATTGCACCAAAGTGGTAGGGCATGGCTCTTTTCAAGTTGACATGGAGCCCGGATGCTTCACCATAGTCCCTCATGATGGCTGCACACACTTGCATCTCAAGTTCAATTGGCTTCAAGAAAATCATCACATCATCGGCGAACATGGAAACCCTTTGTTTCAAGTCAGATCTTGCAAGAGGTGACATCATTGCACGATCCGCAACAAGATGGAACAATTTTTGAAGCGGCTCCATGATCAATATGAAGAGCATCGGCATAATGGATCACCTTGCCGTAGACCACAAGAATTGAGGATTTTCCTCCCTCGCACACCATTCACCAAAACCTTCGTAGATGAGTTGGCTAGCAGTCCACAGATCCACTCAATCCACCTCCTGCCAAAGCCCATTCTGCTCAACACCTCCAAGAGAAAAGGCCATTGCACCGAGTTGAAGGCCTTTGTAAGATCAAGCTTTAGTAGAATCGTTGGCTCCTTGAGTGCATGCAAGCGTCTGGCCGTGCATTGAACTAGCATGAAGTTGTCGTGCAGTGATTGCCCCTTGACAAAGGCACTTTGATGAGTTCCAACAAGCTTTGGGAGCTCTGGCTCCAACCTTGTGGCCAAAACCTTGTCGAAGATCTTGATTGCACCATGCACAAGACTGACCGGGCGAAAATCTTTAATATCCACGGCTCCGTCCACCTTAGTAAGTAATGAGACGATCGCCTTGTTGACCGCCAAGAGGCCACGCATATCCCCATGGTAAAACACATTCATTGCTCTCATAAGGTCGTGTTTAATGATATGCCAACACGTTGCATAGAACCGGCCTGTGAAGCCATCTGGCCCTGGTGCTTTTCGGGGGCATTGCTTTTATGATCCTCTCACCTCTTCTTCTGTGAACGCGCTTTCCAGGTGGGAAAGGTCGATGCTAGGGATATGAAGTACGTCAAGGTCCAACATGTGTGCCCTTGCGGGTGCAGTCCCAAACAGATTGTCATAGTAGTCATCCACCGTGTTTGCAATCTGATCATGCCCGGTGAATATGGTCTCCTCAAAAGCACTTGCGTCGTACATTCTACACCCTAATTTAACTGATGGAGCGATAGTGATGGTCCACACAAATAGCTTATGGAAAACAGATGCATGCTAACAATAATACTAAGAAGTATACAGCCAAGGAAATTAGAAGGATGTTTTGATTAAACAGGCACAGGTGCAATAGTGTCATGGGTGCATATGTGAGGAACCAGACCACCATTGGAATATGTCCAATGTTACGAATATCTTGTTCTGTTCTTCTTAGAGCATCTCCAACATATGATGTAAAATAACCACCGTGCCGAAACAACTGCCATTTGGGTCACTTTGGGCCAAAAAAAACGTCTCCAATAGATGCTCTATACCTATATGTGCCCCAAATTTTTTACATCAGGCCCAAAATTTTGCTACAAGTGTTGCATATTTGCAACACCTCTAGCGGCTGCCACAAAAATGAAAACGGTGATGCACGAACCCAACCGCACCTTGTCGCCGTCCCCTATTTCGGCCGCCCTACGGCATCGCCGCCACCCCGCCGGCCGATCCCGCCGACGAATCTAGCCGTCATCTAGTTGCAACCAGCCCGAGCCCCTGCAACAGCCGCCGTCGTCGCCACCCGAATCCGGCCAGCCCCGTCCTCCCCGCCGCCGAGCTCCTCCGCCAACCCCGTGGGAGATTTCCCAGCCGCCGCTGCATCCGTGCCGGCCCGCCGCGAGCTCCACACCGTACCACGGCGTGTGGCGCCGGCCGTCCGGCCACTTCGTGGTGGAGATCGGCAACCCCGAAATGAGGGAGATGAATTGGCTCGGCACCTTCGACACCGCGGAGCTGGCGGCGCGCATGTACGACGCGAGAACTCTCCGGTACTCACCGGCGGTGCTCTATTTCCCCGAGGAGGCCGAGTACATGGATTACATCGCCCTCCCATGAAGCAGAGAAGCCATAACGCCGAGGCCGACGATGCACTCATATAGCGAAGCTCATCGACGCCAATCTGGAGCTCCTCGCGCTAGACATTGCATACTTTGAGGAGGAGGCGCAACACAAGAAATTGCATAAGGAGGAGGAGAATCGCAAGATCGAAGCCGAGGTCGATGAGTTGTTCGACCAGCTCGAGATGGAGCTCTCCGAGGAGGATGAGGTGAAGCCGTCGAGTAGGTCTACGACCAATTAACACGAGGCCAGCCCCTCCGGCACCGGGGTGATGGACATCTCCTCCAATAAGGGCTTCGAGACTACAATGTACTGCTAGGGATCTATGAGAGTGGTAGTGTTTAAGTTTGTCGTTTCATGTTTAATGTGCAACATTTCGAACTAGAGTTCAAAATGTGCAATAAGTTTATGTGTTTTTAGTTCATGTTTCAAATTTTAGGGCATCTAGAAAAGCAAACACTTTTCTGGTGCCCTAAAACCTTCTCTCTCCTCACCTAAAATCATTTTTTGGGCACCAAATATTTGGTAATCTGTTGCAGATGCTCTTAAGGGTTTTTTCTGTGATGAGACTTGAGGCCTTGAGTAATTGAGTTTCACTCTTATGGGACTAGAACTTGAATGATACCATCTGCAGTCTCTCCAGTACGTCTTGTTTCTTTAATTGTATTAGATTGTCTTCCAGCTATGAATTTTAGATTGTCTCATCACACCCTTGCTAAGAATCCTATATTCATTCCAGTTATTGCTTCTGTCTGTATGCATAGGCTTAAAGCCTAGAGAGTTTCGTCATCATTTACTACTAAGCTATGGTTTTATTTTCTTGAAGATGGATGCTCTTATACATTGTCCAGTTAATGCTAATATTTTTCATTTTGTGGATCTCCAGATTTACCTGGCTTCACACGTAGTGTGTACAAAAAGGATCATGCTTTAATAACACCAGAAAGCCATGTATTCAGTCCTTTGCCTGATTGGTAAGGCTCTGTCTTTCCCGTGTATTATAGTTTCTATGCACATTGTGTGGCTATATTAACACCAACCGTTTATTCTCTCTAGGACCAACACATTAGGAGCATATTTGATTAGCCCAGCTCTTGGCGCACACTTCAGTATGTACTTGGCAAACATGCAAGGTGTGTTATTTATCCCATTTACTGTCATGTGGTTACAAAGAGTGCTATAATCATATGTACTCCTTCCGTTCCAAAATTAGTGTTGAACTAAAACCATGACACTTATTTTGGAACGGAGGGAGTAACTGCATATATCAACTCATAAGACAAAATACTAGTCAATATAGTTGCTAAACATCAAGTTGGATGACAAGATGCTTATTTACTGGATCTAGTATTTTTTTATTCATGTATGGGAACAATAAGGATAGCTCTAACTTATACTCCCTCCGTCCCAAAATAAGTGACTCGACTTTGTACTAACTTTGTACTAGAGTTAGTGCAAAGTAAGTGACTTATTTTGAGACGGAGGGAGTATATATTTAAGCAACTTTTGTACATCTGGATATGCACTACATTCTTGGGACAAAATATTCCAAGCTCGGTAGCTCTCAGTTTAAAATCCTTCCTTTTCTTGTACATCATCACATGTCATGTTATTTTTTCTGGAACTAAGTTGTTGGCAAAAGCAGCCTATTAAGGTCTTTGTTGCATTATGCAGATGGATCAAAATCAGCCTTACCACCGAAAGACGTTGAAAGGTTCAATGCTTAACTTGCTAGTTAAACACTCAGACATAGATTAACGGAGGGATTAATTTATTTGTCAGCATCCTTCTCTTTGTCTGAATTGGAATTATCACCAACTCCTTAATGAGATTTCCAGCGCTCCCATTTTATTTTCAGGCTTATCTTTGTAGTTCAAGGCAGCATTGCATTGTCCGTGGAGAGCGGAACAACCCACTCCCTGTTGGTAAGATTACATGAATGCATGCTTTTTGTGAATTTTTTATCAAAATAATTGTGTATTTAACTTTAAGAATTGGTCTACTTTAAATATCACTGATTCCATAACATAACCTGTGGGGTTCATATGGAATTGTTTTTGGTTCAGTTATGCATTTCTTCGCACATCAGTTTGTTTCAAGACAGACTCATACCCAGCCCATTGATATTCTTTCTATTTGTTACTAAGAATTATATTTGACCTTATCATCATATATACCATCATAGCAGATTGTGATCTTGTAATACAGTGTCTCAGTGGTGATCATGTATCTTGGTCTATCTAGTCTTGGTTTTTTTGTCATAGCATGTTTTAACTTGTAAAATGTGAAATAAAGACTACAAAAGGTTGAAATCCGATGCTGATATAGTGATATTGCATCGAAGTTTCTGAAAAGATAATAACAGTCAAATTTATAAAACAGGAACTGCGTATGGTATGATTAAATTTTCAGATTCAACATTGTTTTTGTTATTTGACATGGCTAGATGAATGGAACTGCCACTTATCAGTTATGATTCTTTGGCAGTAAACAATAGGGAAAGTCCATTTGGCTCTTTTATTTTCCTCTCTTCACACTCACTGGGGCAAAATGGTCTTTGCAAAAACCCACTACGGTTTTTCTCATGTAATGTTAGACTGGTTCTTGGGAACTATCCAATGGCATATAAGTTCTCCTGAAGCAATGTAGTTCATCCCACAATCATGATTTTTTTTTCCGACTGTTGCCTCTTTTGAACAACCTTTGAGAAGTACAGCTTGACCAGGATAGTTTGATTTGATAAATGACTTGATGATGGTTGCAGGTAGACTCTTATGCTTATCTTCCTGCAAACATGAAGCACTCTGTGATATCAGATAAACCAACCACTCTTGTAATCTTTGAGAGGAGGTACAATGGTTATATTCCACTGTTTTGCAAATTTGATTTTTTATTTACCATTCATGCAGACCTATCTGCATTGTTCTTGTTGAAGGTCATCTATCAGTTAAGCGTGTTCTAATTCTCCAAGATTGAATTAAGTTCCATGACAGATATTGGTCGACATTTAGTCAATTATTATGATAATCATTGCCCCTTTTCCCCTTTTATTCTGAACATGATTCACTTAACTCAGGTACAACTGTACAAGTGTCTTTCATCAATGCCTTTTTGCTAAGTCAAATAATACCAAGTTCTGTTGCAATTATGTTCCTTTAGGTACAGAACCATTGGGGATTACCATCCTGATCTAGTTGTTGGTTCAACAGATAAGCAACCCCTCCTTGAAACCCCAGGAGAGGTACAATGTTACTGTACTTTTTTCTTTGGATCATCTTTCCTACAATCTCTAGGTGCCTAATTAACTTGGATTGCCTGCCATTTATTAAGTCTTTGTTATATACTATGTGCATTCCAGATGAAGGAACCACCAATCAACAAACTTAATGTGTATTCAGAATCTGGATGTATATATTAGCATGTGGCTTGCTTTCACTCACAAATTTGTCTTATTTCTGATCCTCTTTGCCACATAGAGTCCTTGCCAACTTTGAACGTCCATAAAACATTGTTGCTTTCTTTCCTGTTAAGATGTTCCGTATTCTATGCTGGCCTGAAATTCTTTGCCTCTTGTTTTTTCACCAGATATTTGAACTGAGGAAGCTGCTACCCACTTCTCTACCTTATGACTTTAATATTCATGTAAGTTTGGTTATCTTTTGCTGGTTAAGTTGCTTATTGTGTCATAAATTGTTCAACCCAACGCTGAGTTCCAGCCAACCAAGCATTGTATTTAAAACTATTTCTTGCCCACTTCGAGTTAATCATCAACTTCCCTCACAATGAAAGGGGAGTTCTTCACTGAGTTTCAGCTGAACAAAGAAATATGTTACACGTTGAAGCATTTGTTGTTGGAAAAGGTTTTGCGCTGTGTGAAACACTCTTATTGGAGGGGAGGGGACTAGTAACAATCTTACAAAATATACCGTACAACTCAGAATTACATTGATGGCTTATTTCCGGGTTAGGTGTTGTGGGCCCCACAACATAACATATAGTCTGAAGTGTTCATTCAGATTAGAAGTGTCTGCTTCTGAATGTTGATTGAAGAACGACTTTCTTGACATGCTTCTCCCGCACTTACAGATAATGGACTTTCAGCCAGGCGAGTATCTCAATGTGAAGGTATGTACATCTTTGTGTGTATATTATGATACTTTTAATAATTTTTATAACGCATGTTTGATGAGGCAAACTGTGATCATATTCTGTTTTTTAATCTAAAACTTCTCACCAGAGGATATGTGATGCTATTTTGTATGCATACGTTCACAGCAGTAGCACCGATCCTATTCTGAAGCCTCAGTCTTCTTTTTCGATTTGATTCTACCAGGAGGTTCATTACAATCAACATGGGCTGCTGCTTTTAGAGGGACAATGAATATATCGACTGGGAAATAGCTGGTAAGGATGCAGTATAAAACATTTTGTTTGTTTTATGACTAGAGATGGAAGTTGTTTCATGAAAGAGGTCATATCTTGGTTGTGATATGTACTATATCACTAATCTCCCTAGAATTGGAGGCCTCTCATTCAATTGAGGTCACCAATTTGGAATTGGGTCACCGATTTTGACCGGGTCAACAATCTTCCACTCAATTATTTTAATTAACTATGCTCTTTTATTTCATTGAGCAATCTCTTACTCAATTATTTTAATTAACTATGTTCTTTTATTTCATTGTGAAATTAAATATTAGATTTCGTTCATGATTTTGACTGGGTCAACAATTTCTAAAATCAATTGAAAGCAACTGTGTCGGGCCTCTGGAACCGGGGGTACCCAGGCCCATCTGCTCGCGGCCCAGGGTGCGGCGCCGCAGGGCCCACCAATGAGCTTCACGGTCAGGCCACTCACGAGGAACCATGCCTCGTGAGGCGCACGACGGACCATCATCAGGGACCCCTTCGAGGCCCCTTCGCGGGGCCGCCTCCCGAGGCTTTGGTAGGGTGGCTCCACTAAAGCTGGCCTGGCGGGGCCATACGGCCCTGCGCGGCCACATGGATGACGCATGCCGTGCGTGGTGACGCCGGGGGCCGCACCAGCAAGCACGGATGCGGAGGATTTCCCCTTTGGTGCCAAGGGGGAGGGCCAGCCTACCGGACCCGAGGGGAGCCCCAAAGGTTTCCTCTTTGGTGTAAGAGGACCGCGGTGGAGAGCTCGGCAGGACAGAGGTCACCACCGAGCCCACCAGCACGTCACGATTGGAGGCTTTAGCAGGCGAAGACTACTTTCGTCAGATGAGCTGCAGTGCCGTCCCCTTGAAAACTGGCTGTTGTGGTAGCCCTTCCCGCCGAGTGTTTTCGCGGAAGAGGACCGGGCCTGATATAAAGGGGAGAAGGCAGCAATCATAGAGGGGGCATCTTGTATTCACTCTCCACCACTACGCAATCCAGATAGGCAGGAGTAGGGTTTTACACCGCAAGGTGGCCCGAACCTGGGTATATCGTTGTGTTCATCATTCCTTCCCCCAAGCTCAAGCACGCCGGAGCAAGGCCGTAGGTTAGGGTGAGAGAGCGAGGTTGGAGAGTCGGTGCACCCCAGAGTTCGAACCTCTCAAGGGTCCTCGGAGCCCGGATTCCGACATTTGGCGCGCCAGGTAGGGGTGTGCCGCCGCTCTTCAGCTCCGTTTCGGCTCCATCCTCGCTGACCCCATGGCTGAAGCCCGTCGTGCGTGCGCCGGGCGCCCAGCCGTGGACAGCTGTCACCGCCCTGCCAACACCGCAATCGCCGCCGTTGCCAACCTCGCCGCCCGCGAGCAGCAGGACCCCTCACGCCCTCCCGTGCAACGAGCCGGCCGTTTCGCTGCGACCCCTTCCGCTTGCGTCCATTTGGGGGACCTGAACGCGCAGGACGCGCTGCTCATGGCGGGCGAACTGCTTCGTCACCGCCCAACGGATGGGGGGGCACAACGCTTGGGCGGACCACATCGCCGAGCTCGTCGCCATCGCCAGGAGGGCCCTGGCGCCCTATCGACCGCTTCAACCACCGGCGCCAGGTGCAGGGGGCGTGGCCTGCGAGGCGACCCCGTTGTTGTGCGGTGACCAAGCCGAGCCCCGGCCCGGCGAGGCCCCGCGAGATCAGCCCCGCGCCCTTCTCCTTCGGGTCCCGGTGGCGGGACTTGGGCCAGGCCTCGGCCCCGCCGGCGGTGTGCCTGAGGGGGCTGGCGGGTCGTATTGCGCTTACCACAATGTGCGCACCCACAACACCGAGGACTGCCGGGCACTCGAGCCCCCTCGCGGCGAGCGTGCCGGCCGTCGTCATAGTCGCTGCAGGCCCGATGTTGGCCACGGAGAGGGTCAGCTCGGGGGCTCGTTGGACCATGACGGGCGCGGGCGGCCTCGCGAGGCGCGCTCCCAGGGCTATGTCGTTGTTCTGCATCAGCCGCCACCACTCGAGGAGAACGGCGGCGGCCGGCCTAGCGAAGGAGCCATGAACCACCAAGGGCCCCGAGCTGTAGCGTGTATCCTTGGTGGCGCCTATACACCTTCGCCGGGCCCCTGGACAAAGCAAGCCCCTTGCGAGCCAGCCGCCACTCCCCGGCGGTCGGGAGCCGCGCAGCCCCCCAGGTGGTAGCAGTGCCCCATCTCCTTTGACTCCAGGGACAACCTTGTGTGCGCGGGCGTTGTGGGTATACTCCCTATGCTATGCACCCCCATCATCAACAACGTCTTCGTCTCCAAGACCCTGGTCGACGGAGGCGCGGGCCTGAACGTGTTGTCTATCGAAACCTTCGAGAAGCTCAGGGTGCTTTACAACCGGCTGGCACCGACCAGATCGTTCTTTGGAGTAACGGGCGGCTTTACCACTCCGCTGGGGCGAATCAGCCTCCCCGTCACCTTCGGCACGCGCGACAACCACCGCGTCGAGCTCATCGACTTCGACGTGGCGCGTATTTGCCTCGCGTACAATGCTATCCCGGGTTACCCTGCGCTGGCCAAGTTCATGGCTGTGGTCCATTACAGCTACAACATCCTTAAGATGCCGGGCTGCAGCGGCGTCATCACTGTTGCCTGCGACGAGAAGGAAGCTGCCTGGTCCCTCGAGCACGCCCGTCAAGCCGCCGCGATTGGGCGCTCAGGCAACACGGAAGGTGCCCGGCGTCGCGAAGCCTCGCCCCCAAGGAAGAAGCAGTCGTTACCCACTCAAGGCCCCGCCGAGCAGGAGTCGGAGCACCATCGCCGAGGTCAGGTGATCCAAGATGCTGCGGGAGCCAGGCACCAGGGCCTGGCCGCTCGCGCGCGCGGGGCTCCCTCAGTTGGCGTGAGCTGCCGAGCTTTCGCTCGCGAGCTGTGCGGGGTCGTTTGGCCCGACAGGTTCAGGCCCGAGCTGCCCCCGTGCTACGATGGAGTCCAAGACCCCGCGGAGTTCCTCCGGCTTTACACGATGGGCGTCAAGGCGGTGAGCAACGACGACAAGATCATGGCGAACTTGTTCCCCATGGCCCTCAAGGGTGGTGCGTGCTCGTGGCTCATGAGCCTGCCCGAGGGATCGGTCTCTTCATGGAGCGGGCTCCGCGAGCTGTTCATCGACAATTTCACCGACGTCTCCCCCCTCCGACCGTGGCCTGCAGCGGGAGAGGCACCTCCCCGGGGAAACTTTGTGCGAGTACATCCAGCGCCTCAGGAGGGGGCGCGAGTAGACCTCCTGAGGCCCCAGGCGCTCCCGAAGTGCCCTCGCGACCTGCTACGACGAGCGTCCAGCGCCCCCACAGAGGCACGAGCGCCAGGTGATTTTTTGGTCCGTTTCAAATTTAGCGTCTCCTTCCCGTTTGTTGCATTAACCCCAGGCTGGCCCTCCGCCGGCTGGTACTTCCTCGTCATGTAATGAACCCGATTAACCGTTTGATTGAGCTTATGTCACTTATTTAAATCCTGAGTTTCAATGCCTCCTCGCCACCTGGAATTGCCGCGCAACCCCCCGTCAATGGTTCCATGGCTGGAGGCTAAGACACGGCGCCTGCGTCAGGACCCGTCCTCGCAGCGCCGAGAAATCTAAGTGACCGAGCTCTGGTTCACGGGCTGGCCCCCCGTGGACGTCATCTCACGAGGGTCCTTAGTGTCTCGCCCTCCCGGAAAACCATCACGGGAGGACTTTGGAACGCGGCTCAGCTCGTGCGGCCGCTGGGTAGGCGCTCCGCCACCTGGGCGCCGCACCCTGGTGGCCGTGCGGCACGCGTCGCGCCCATACCATGGGTCACGAGTGGGCGCAATTGCGCCGAAAACCAGGCGCAAACCGCCTGGAGAACCGAGGGGGAAGCTCCCAAGCCCAGCGCTTGGAACGCTCGACCCCTCCCTTATCGCCGCTCGTGACCCTCTAACGTAAGAATGAGGTTGGGGCTGTACACGCCCCGGAGCATCCTGGAGTGCTGCCCCTGGGCCTCGGGAGGACTCCCACCCACGCCCAAGTGGAAGCCTCATGCTCCGCGCTGGCGGAATAATTGTCGAACCGCGACTATGCCCACGCCCAAGTGGAAGCCCCATGCCCCGCGCTGGTGGAATAATTGTCAAACCGCGACTATGCCCACGCCCAGTGGAAGCCCCATGCTCCGCGCTGGTGGATGGCGGTCGAAGGCATCACCTCGCCCCGAGACGCACACTAACCAGCTCGCCTTTAGGCCTCGCGTGAGCGGGGGCTGGGCGCGGTGCCTATGCTCGGACTGGTCCCGGCAGCGCTAAAAGGCTTAAGGGACCGGGCCCTGGCTTGCGGGCTTACCCCCCCCCTCCCACCAAGGCCCTTGGTGCCTAGCTTCCTCACGCAGCGCCAAAGGGCAAGCTGGCGAGCGTGCGGCACCCGGAACGAAGCACCCTGCGGAGGACCCCCCCTCTCTCTCGCGAAGCATCGCCTGGAGGGTCCCCCGAGGCACACCCGGCAAAAGACGACGCCTTGGCAGGACGACAGCTAGGTGCTGTAGCCCCTCGGGGTCTGCCTTCACGAGGCCCCTTGTGTGTCAGAGATAGGGACGCTGCGCCTTGAAGAGCCCATAGCTCCGAAGGCCCCCGTCCGTTGTCCCCCGGGGTTCGCGCCAGGGCAGGGCCTCACTAAGGATGCAAGGTATGTTCGAGGGACAGGCCCCAGCGACGCAAGGCGTGGGGGCGGCACAAGGGAAAGCAGGAAGGCCGCGCAGAAGGAGCAAAGGTGCATCAAGCATGACAAGCAACTACCACATAAAACAAAAGCGTCTTACGAAGGTCTTCACGCCCCCCTGGGGCAGGATAGTGCATAATGCAATAGGAAGGAAACATAAAATTTAGGCGGAGGAGGCGCCGTCTTCGTCGTGGCTGCTGGGGAGGTCCGCGCCAAGACTGTCGCTCTCCTCGGATGAAGCAGCCTGGGCGAACCGCCCGACCAAGGACTCCACGTGCCCGCGCACCTCGTCCCTGAGGGGGCTCCGGAGCTCCGTAGGCACCCGCTCCACCACGCGGGAGAAGTCGAAGGCGGGATCGAAGCGCTGGAGGTTGGAGAAGACGCGCGTCAGCGCGCAGTCCAGGAGGTCGCGGGCGCTCGACTCGATATCTGCGTCCACCTTGGAGACGCCCGACTCCAGCGCCTCTACCACCTTGAGGAAGAAGTCAAGGTAGCCCCCGTCCTCGTGCGCGCGGGGCAGTTCCGGGGTGTCCCTCACGAAGCGGCGAAGCGTGCCGGGCAAGGTCCAAGAACTGTCTGGCGTGCTGCGCCTCCATCATCTGCGCCCGCGCCTCGTCGTCCTTGACCCTCTGCACAGCGTCGGCGGCTTCATCGACTTGGGTCTGCAGCAACGCCAACTCTGCCTCGACGTCGTCCTTGCTCCTGAGGGCGGCCTGGAGATCAGCCTCGGCGCTCTGCAGCCGGGCCTTCAGCCCGTCCACCACCTCCAGGAACGCGTCGCGTCGGAGTTGGAAGCGGGCCTCCTGCTATGCCAGCTTACCACGGTACTCCTCCAGGGCGGCCTCCCGCTCCCGGGCCACCCGCGCGTCGGCATCAGCTCTGCCCACGGCCTCCTTCCTCTTGAGCTGGGCGAAGGCTTCATTGCGTGTCGACCTGAAGGCGGCCTTGTCGGCGAGGAGCTGACCCTCCAGGGCCTCGAGGCGCTCGCGCTCCGCCTCCTGGTCGAAGGCGGTCCGGGCGGCTTCCTGCTCGATCACGACTGCCTCCCTACGGGCCAGTTCCGCCTCGCGTGCGGTGTATCGGGGGGTGTGCGCGGCGGCGGCAGCCGCACGCCCCTAGGGCTCAGCCGCGGACCCCCCGGACCCCGCCAAGCCTGGCGCGTGGGCTGAGGACGTGCCTCAGGTGAGGCATCCCTCCGCCTCTTGAGCGTGGGCGCCCTGGAGAATTGATGATCAAGCTCGCTGGCCCAAACAAAGTACGCAAGACAAATCGGGAGCGGTAATGCGCTTACTCGTCACCGGCGGCCCAGTGCAACCGTGTCGGTGTCGGCCTTGGACGCGGTCCCCCGCCGCCTCCAGCCGAGGCGGGAGGCGCTGAGGACCCCGCCTGTGCTCCGGCGCCCACGGAGCCCCCCTTTTTCGCCATGATGAGGGGAAGGGAGGAAGAGACAGCGTTCGTACAAGGAGGAGCGGCGCAGGAGGGAGGCGTACGGGAGAAGACGAGCAATGATGGTTTCGCTCGGCGCGCACAGGGGTCTTTCAAGGCAGGAGCACAGCCCCCGGAGCGTCGTGGGAAGTGGAGGCGGCGCACGATCCATCGTGCGCCACTCGTCACGCCTGTCCCACGGGCGGTTGGGGCCCGCGTTGCTTCGCCCCCTCTAACAGGCGGAACCGTGCGCGCCACGGGCCCGGGGGCTACTGTCGGGCCTCTGGAACCGGGGGTACCCAGGCCCATCTGCCCGCGGCCCAGGACGCGGCGCCTGCCTTGAGCGCCGCAGGGCCCACCAATGAGCTTCACGGTCAGGCCACTCACGAGGAACCATGCCTCGTGAGGCGCACGACGGACCGTCATCAGGGACCCCTTCGAGGCCCCTTCGCGGGGCCGCCTCCCGAGGCCTTGGTAGGGTAGCTCCACTAAAGCTGGCCTGGCGGGGCCATACGGCCCTGCGCGGCCACATGGATGACGCACGGCGTGCGTGGTGACACCGGGGGCCGCACCAGCAAGCACGGACGCGGAGGATTTCCCCTTTGGTGCCAAGGGGGGAGGGCCAGCCGACCGGACCCGAGGGGAGCCCCAAAGGTTTTCTCTTTGGTGTAAGAGGACCGCGGTGGAGAGCTCGGCAGGACAGAGGTCACCACCGAGCCCACCAGCACGTAACGATTGGAGGCTTTAGCAGGCGAAGACTACTTTCGTCACCACTACGCAATCATAGAGGGGGCATCTTGTATTCACTCTCCAGCACTACGCAATCCAGACAGGCAGGAGTAGGGTTTTATACCGCAAGGTGGCCCGAACCTGGGTAGATCGTTGTGTTCATCGTTCCTCCCCCCAAGCTCAAGTACTCCGGAGCAAGGCCGTAGGTTAGGGTGAGAGAGCGAGGTTGGAGAGCCGGTGCACCCCAGAGTTCGAACCTCTCAAGGGTCCTCGAAGCCCTGATTCTGACAAACTGGCCTATAACAAACTTACCGATCCTAGGCACCCTCTCATCACCTAGAAAAAAATAGCGTCAACATGTGATACCGTGGCACCAATATAGTACATGCAGTTACCGACGCAGAAATTTTTCGCACATAAGTATGAGTTGATTAGTAGATCACAAAATTACAACGCGAAAGCCCACCAGAACACCGCATTATATGAATAAAAAGGAAAAGACACTCCATCTTCGCCACTAACCAAACGTAATACTCACTCCGTTCTAAAATATAAGGTGTATTAGTTCATTTAAAAACATTTTTTTAAACTTTGATCAAATTCAGACGCAAAAATATCGACATTAACAATACTAAATAATAAAATATGAAAATTCATTTCATGACGAATCTAAGAATCCGATTTGATATTATGTATAATATTGATATGTTTCTACAAAAAATATGGTCAAGTTTAAAGAGGTTTGACTTTCAAAAAACTAATAGACCTTATATTTTAAGATAGATTGAGTACAAATGAAAATCCAAAAACATCAACAGCGCAGCAAAGCGCGCCCAAACCTTCTAGTACTAGAAGATGTGCGCTCCATAGTCATTGCCAATCAGGCAATTACTCCACCTTATTGACATACAGTAACTTGTAATATATTGGATTGTTTTTAATATGCATAATTTACCATGTATTAATATGTTCCATTTTTGCTTCCTTTTCCATCCATTGCCCTTCAAATGTTTACATTTTTTTGACTTGCAATATTGACATTATGTTCTCAAAGACATCATACAGTGTTCTTTCCTGAAAGTGTAACGTCAACTGCTGTTTGCTACTGGCATATATTCCATAATGTTCCATATTCCAATATAGAGTATTTTGCATTGATGATACAGGTATCCAGTGCAAGCAGGCGATACCATTTGGATGGCGCCATTTGTGCCTCAATGGTTAGTGTGTGCGAACTTTGCGTTCATCATTGATGGACTTGGCTTTTGTAGGCAGCTCATGGCTCTTGGTTTACTGTTCCAGGTATGCTGACCTTGGTAAAACCAAGTCTAGGTACTTGCTGTACAAAGATGTCAATAGGAATCCACTGATATGAGCAAAGGCACTCACTCTTGATGGATGGCAATCGTTCACCATAGAGAGCTATGCCAGCTATGAAGAGTTCTTCTAGAAGATGGGCCCCAAAAGACATTGCTCCAATTGCTTGCTGGCGAACTGCACAGATTGCAGAGAATCAATGTAAAAATAATAATATCAAATGAGTACTTGGAAAATTAAGATGTTCATGGCTGCCCATTGGTGGTTGGAGGGTGATATGAACTGTCATACTTTTCTCCTTTTTCGAAATTGAACTGTGGAACTTCCATGTATGCGTGTCTGGACAGAAATTGCCGTAGCCGTGGCACTTCAGTAATCTCGACTGTCTAATCCCCTGAAAGAAGTTAAATGCATGCGTTGGTGTAAAGAAGAACAACTGTCACTTGATTCACTCGATGAAATAGTGGATGTACAAACCCACGGCGGATGTTAAGTCTTTAATCGAGTGAATTAAGTGACTTAGGGCATCTCCGACACAGAACCGCAATTTTTCTCCCACATCCGTCCGCGAACACGGATGTGAGAGCCAGCCATTCAACGAATGTCTACATATGTCTGGTTCTATTAACTTAAAAAATAGCATTCCGTCAAATCATGCATGACTCATTACAATACTAATGTGTGATTAGTAGCTTTGTTTCACCAAACCTCATTTTACAAGTACATAAAGGAAAAAGTGGCACGTTTTGCGGAAGCCTTTCATGGCGGAAGCTACTAATCTAAGTGTTAAGTTTTGGCGGAAGGAAGTCTTTCACCAAATACTAATGTGTTCAAGTGTTGGGGGAATGTAGCCTTTCACCAAATACTAGTGCATGACTTGATACTAATGCATTAATTAGTTGCTTTCCTTCACCAAGCATTTGAAAAAAATGAAACAAAGTGGCTTCCACCAAAAGGTTTCAGTGCCTTCCGCCAAAACGCTAAACTAATCTTCTGCTAACACAATAGCCAGTGGCCTTCCACCTCCGGACGGAGAGGAGAGGGTACATGATGGCTTTTGGTTCGTTGTGTGGATGTTTGGACTCCTGCAAAGCCCCACATAGTTTGTAGCCGGTTTGCGGTGAAAAGCACGTCCGGACCGCCGAGCGGACGGATACATGACAACGTTGGATGGCAAAACACGTCCGGACCGCGCGATCCGGACATATACGAGTGGTTTGAGGGTTCGCTTTGGAGATGCCCTTAGAACATGTTGCTGACCCTGAAAAGTGGCATTACTCTTCTAAAGGATACTCGACTACCTGCCTCCCGGGGGCCTTCGCGGGTGAGAGTGCTCTCCACGCCATCCGTTTCCTGGTCGCGTGCCGCGGAGGGCTCTTTGCACCGTTCGATCTGCCTGGACGTCATGCACTCGGGCGATCTGCCTCGAGGGTCCATGACAGGAGGACCGCGGGCGTGCGTGGGGTGACAGTCATGTAGTCGTTTTGCTTCGCGCCCCGCATGCGGTGTCTTGCAAAACCGCATTCGGTATCGATAGGTGATGGTGCATAATTTGGTCAGTACCCTTGGTAGGGTAGCAAACGTAGTTGGAAGTACCAGATCGGAGGTCGCACAGGGAGTTTACCCTGGTTCAAGCCTCCGATGAGGAGAATACATCCTGCTTTGTGTTGTTATTCATGGTGGGATACCTCGTGCGAGGGATTACAATGAAGGAGAGTGTTTGCTACCAAGATATAGTCTATGGAAGTAGACGAGAATTAGAGCCCCGAAGCCCTCTAAAGGGGCAATGACCCCGGGGTGGCTAACCAAGCCGGACCAAAGGAGGATATGGGCTTGCGAGCGGGGCCCGAATGATAGGTAGAACCGACCTAGTTGTACTTATTCCTCATGGCAAGGGCAGCAGCGACCCCGCATCTACTGTCGTATAAACCCTAGACATCCCTGCCTATATAAAGGAAGGTCGAGGACCCCTCTAGGGCATTGAATATTAGATCGACAAACTCTCGGTAGCAATCTCATACACCATTGTAATCCTCTGCATGAGGTATCCCCTCATCATGATAACAAGAAGAAGCAAGATGTAGGATATTACCCTTCGAAGGCCCGAACATGGGTAACCTATGTGTGCAGACTCTGTCCCGGTACTTCCGACCTCGTCATGAACCCTACCAAGGGATTTGACAGTATTTCACTCCGTCAGTTGGCGCACCAAGAACAGACGATGTTGGTCGAAGACCTAACCCCGTGCGAAGAATCAAAAGAAACCGAAAAATTCTTGCTAGGCCAGACCTTCAAGTTTGGCTCTTTCGAGCTCCCCGTCGACAATTGGGATGACTCTTCGATGTCTCTTCCCACCCTTCATCGACTACATGCGCTTTGGAATGATCGAGTTCATTTATGATGAACAGGGAAGAGCTGTGGCAACTTACCCCGACTTGAACCACGTCGCATGGGAACACGAGTGGACACCGCAAGGTGGGAGAAGGCTAGGGCTTTGCCAGACAGCCAGCCCACCCATGAGACCTCCATGAACATTATATTCACGACGGCGGACACATGCCGCAATCAGAAGCTCGTGCGTCGCGTGATCTACATGGCGGAACAAGTGACCAACGAGCAGCTCGCATGGTCCAAGGAAACGATGACCTTTGATGTCAGGGATAACCCCGAGGACGTCATTCATCCGTGCAAACATGCCCTAGTGTTAGATCCAATCATGGGAGGTTGCCACCACTCACGCGTTCTGATGGACGGAGGCAGTGGCCTCAATATTATCTTCACCAACACCCTAGAAAAGATGAAAATCCCATTATCTAGCCTGCAGCGGTCGGACGCCGGCTTCCAAGGGGTCGTACCGGGTCGCCCAATCCATCCCCTGGGGCGGATCGGGATCGAAGTTGTCTTCGGGACCGAAGGCAACTACCACATCAAATCATCCAGTTTGAAGCCACTCCCTTCCAAAGCGGCTACCACATGATCTTGGGCAAGCTCGCGCACTTAAAATTTATGGCGGTCCCATCTTATGCCTACCTACAGCTAAAGATGTCGGGCCCAAATGACACGATCCGGGGGAGCCCGGAAAAGGCTGATGGAGTAGAGGTGGCCAACGTGGAGCTCGTCGAGGCCGCCGTGGCTTCCGCAGAGCTCAATAGAATAAAACGACGGATAGGACCGTCATAGGCCGACCTCCCGTAAAAACCAAGGTCGGGACCTGTGTTCCAAGCAGCCAAACACACGAACAAATTTCAAATACACCCACAGGACCCCAGCAAAACAGTAATGATCGGTGGGGACCTCGCGGAAGGCCAAGAAGCAGAGCTCAAAGGACCGAGATGATGACTAGAGGGGGGGGGGGTGAATAGGCATTTTGAAACTTTTACGGATTTGGCTTTATCCTAATGAGGAATTAAACCAAACAGATACTTTTAAAGCGCAAATCCTAAATATACTAGGCTCGACTAAGTGCACCAACAACCTGTGCTATCAAGATAGGCACTTAAAGAAAGTAGCAAGCACATACTATATCACAAGATATGGAAATGTAGGAGCAAGTAAGAAATTCTGACTAGCACAAGCACTACAAGAAATATGTCAACTTGCGACCATCAATATTGGTCACTGAATGGTCACTGTTTTCCATTTGTGACCTTTTTATGACCAAAAACAGTTGGTCAAAAGTTGGTCGTCTTTAATGGAACTTAACGACCTTTTGTGTGAAATGGTCGTAGGTGGTTACGACCAAAATAAAAGTTCATAGACTCTATGACCAATTGTGTTGGTCACTGGCACCCTGCCTAGACCACGTCAGATCCAACGTGGCAAGCTGACGTGGAAAAATTGTGACGAAATGAATTGGTCGTAGATCTAAATCAGCCCGGTCCAGTTCGGTCATCTACTTGGGCCAAGCCATTTAATATATATTTCTTGTCACTTTGTGTCTGCTACGTGGGGGCAAGCCCAAGAATTCGGCCATTTTTTTTCTAGGACGTGGCCTTCTATAGTCCAGTTCTCTTTTGGGCCTCAGCCTTTTTAAAGTCCATTTCTATTTTGGGCCTCCAGAACAAACATTCAGAAACTTATGGTTATTCCAGCGACAAAGTGAAACAAAGAGGGAATTCAAACAAGCATGTATCAAGACCATTTTCTTTCTTTCAACAGCCACAACATGATAGTAGGTACATTTGACAGACTGAATTAACATAAAAATGAAGCAACATAGGGCAGCCCAAGCACGTGAACTACACTACATGGGACTGGAGGTACCATTTCTACCAGCAATAGCAGCTGCCTGAAAGGCTTTCTACCATTTCTACCATTTCTACCAACAGCACCTGTCGGTGTCAAAACCGGCGGATCTCGGGTAGGGAGTCCCGAGCTGTGAGATTGGGATCGATGGGTAATAGGGGACGAAGGAGACGATGTTTATCCAGGTTCGGGCCCTCCTATGGAGGTAAAACCCTACGTCCTGCTTGATTATATTGATGTGTATGAGGTTTACAGAGTCGATCTACCTCGAGATCAAGTAGTCAAAACCCTAGATGAGCGTGTCTGTCCTCTAAAACTAAACCCTCCGGTTTATATAGACACCGGGGGTACTTAGGGTTTACACATGGTAAGTCTCCAGCCGGATGTAAAGACGCCGATCCTCTCATCTTGACTTGGAGTGCACGCCACGTCTTCGGAGGTTTCCTTCTAGAATACGGGGTCGCCGCATACCCCGGCCCTTCCTGTGACAACCAGAGCGCGGCCTACCGAGCCGGCCTATGAGAGATAGGCCGGCGGCCCGAGGACCCCTTAGTCTAGGACTCCCTCAATAGCTCCCGAACTAGCCCCCAATGCCAGGGGTCATGACACTAGCAGCTTCAAATGATCGGAGTCTGCGGCTTGCGGGGTGAGTTCTTGTTTCCCTCTATGATCGGCTGGCTCCAGTCCGGCCGCCGATGATATGTAATTATCCGAACATATAATTTATCCAGGCGCCTTAAATCGCTTAACCTCGAAGGCTGAAGCGTCAAAGTATGAACAGTATTTCCTGACAACCTTTCTGACGAACGGTCGCAGCCTATCACGACCGCTGAGTCGGTTACCCAAGCTCGATTCGCGGTTCGAAGCCGTTTCTCCATTGGCACGTCTTATCAACGTGTAGATCGTGTCCCGTTTATTACGGGATATGCCCAATGCCCTGGGTTATCTCACGTGCGCTTAGCGGCACGATTATTTCGGGAAGTGGCGATGTCTGCGGCGCAGTAAAGGGTGGCTCTTGGTATTACGGCACCCCATAAAAAGGGAGAAAACCCCCAAGGCCTATTCACGCTCCAAATCCGCACCCCTTGCCTCCTCAATCTTTCCAAGCTCCGAGAGCCGAGATCCAGTTCTTCCTCAAGCTCTTCTTCGAGCTCGGCCATGGCTGGTTCCGGCTCTATGGGCAAGTGGGAGGTTTCCTCCGTCACCGACAACGACATCCAAGAGCTCAAGCGCGCCGGCTACCTCTCCGCCGACATCGCCCACCGCGCCCCAGAGGCGAACCAGGTGGTGCCTACACCGAAGCCGGGCAAGAGGGTGGTGTTTGTCCCCCATTTCATCCGGGGACTGGGCTTTCCGCTCCACCCCTTCGTTAGGGGCCTCATGTTCTTTTACGGACTGGATTTCCATGACCTCCCCCCAAACTCCTTCATGCACATCTCGGTGTTCATCACCGTCTATGAAGCTTTCCTGCGGGTACAACCGCACTTCGGCCTATGGCTCAAAGTATTCAATGTCAAGCCGAAGACAGTTGCGGGCGCGCATGCAGATTGTGGAGGGGTGGTGATCAGTAAGCTCCCCCGTGTCGAGTGGCCGGACGGCACTTTCATCGACACGGTCAAGATCTGGCAAAAGGAGTGGTTCTACATGACCGAACCAAGGAACACGGATTGGGCGGCGCCTGCCGAGTTCAGATCCGGACCCCCCGCGAGGCTAACCTCGTGGCTCAAGAAAGGCCTTGACTGGGGGTCGGCCACAGAGGTGAAATTGCTACAGAAGCGCATCTCCTCGATGATTGAGGAGAAGATCGAACTGGTCAACGTGATCCAGGTTATGCTCCGCCGCCGTCTCCTTCCCTGGCAGCACCGGGCCGCCCCAATGTGGGCCTACCAGCTCGAGGACCCGACCACCGTGAGCCAGTTCTTCCGCACTACCCACGAGAAATTGTGGAGAGCGCTGTTCAAGCCCCAGAAGAGCTGGCCAGCCGAGGAGGAGGACACCGGTCTCGACGCCGAAACTCCTCCCACCAAGGTATGACAAAACTTTCAATTTTCCGGCTCTGTTTTTTAACAAAGAGCTGATCCCCCTCTCCCTCATCTTTGCAGAAATGGCTGAGCAAGGCTGAGCACATCGACTGTACGGCCCCGCAGCCCGAGGACCCTCGGTCGGATCTGTTGGTGGAGATGCTCGTAGTGGCGCCGTATTCGGCGCCAGAGAGGAAGGAGAAGAATAAAGAAGAGAAGAAGGAGGCCCGAGAGGGTCTTCGTCAAAGGGGCCTTCCGAACTCTAAGTCCGAGGAGACCCATGCTTCTTCCACTCACGAGGAAGAGCACGAGGAGGGGGGAGAATGCGGCTCCCCCCTTGATGTCTACTACGCAACCTTCTTCTTGTAGACTCGTGTTGGGCCTCCAAGCGCAGAGTTTTGTAGGACAATAGCAAATTTCCCTCAAGTGGATGACCTAAGGTTTATCAATCCGTGGGAGGTGTAGGATGAAGATGGTCTCCCTCAAGCAACCCTGCAACCAAATAACAAAGAGTCCCTTGTGTCCCCAACACACCCAATACAATGGTAAATTGTATAGGTGCACTAGTTCGGTGAAGAGATGGTGATACAAGTGCAATATGGATGGTAGATATAGGTTTTTGTAATCTGAAAATATAAAAACAGCAAGGTAACTAATGATAAAAGTGAGCACAAATGGTATTGCAATGCTTAGAAACAAGGCCTAGGGTTCATACTTTCACTAGTGCAAGTTCTCTCAACAATACTAACATAGTTGAATCATATATAAATCCCTCACGTGCGACAAAGAGTTCACTCCGAAGCCACAAATAGTGGAGAACAAACGAAGAAATTATTGTAGGGTACGAAACCAGCTCAAAGTTATCCTTTCCGATCAATCATATGAGCTATTCCTATAAGTGTCACAAACAGCCCTAGAGTTCGTACTAAAATAACACCTTAAGATACATATCAACCAAAACCCTAATGTCACCTAGATACTCCAATGTCACCACAAGTACCCATGGGCTTGATTATACGATATGCATCACATAATTTCAGATTCATCATATTCAATCCAACACAAAGAACTTCAAAGAGTGCCCCAAAGTTTCTACCGGAGAGTCAAGACGAAAACGTGTGCCAACCCCTATGCATAGATTCCCAAGGTCACGGAACCCGCAAGTTGATCACCAAAACATACATCAAGTAGATCAATAGAACATCCCATTGTCACCACAGATATCCCATCGCAAGACATACATCAAGTGTTCTCAAATCCTTAAAGACTCAATCCGATAAGTAAACTTCAAAGGGAAAACTCAATTCATCACAAGAAGATAGAGAGGGGAAACCTCCATATGATTCATCTATATCAATAAAGCTCGCGGTACATCAAGATCGTGTCATCTCAAGAACACGAGAGAGAGAGATCAAACACATAGCTACTGGTACATACCCTCAGCCCCGAGGGTGAACTACTCCCTCCTCATCATGGAGAGCGTCGGGATGATGAAGATGGCCTCCGGTGATGGTTTCCCCCTCCGGCAGGGTGCCGGAACGGGCTCCCGATTGGTTTTTCGTGGCTCTGGAGGCTTGCGGCGACGGAACTCCCGATCTAGGTTT
Organism: Elymus sibiricus; assembly: GCA_039707655.1. NCBI lineage: Eukaryota > Viridiplantae > Streptophyta > Magnoliopsida > Poales > Poaceae > Elymus > Elymus sibiricus. The sequence continues at coordinate 207,605,357 of CM077665.1, read as the reverse complement.
ATTTTCGGAGGTTTCTATATTTATAGGAATTTATGGCGGCGGAAACAAGTCCTGGGGGGCCACGAGGGAGTCACAAGCCAGGGGGGCGCGCCCTAGGGGGGGGGGCGTGCCCCTGTGGCTTGTGATCTCCTTGTGGCTCTTCTGGACCAACTCCGATGCCCCGTGGGTCTCTTCTGGTCCATAAAAAATCACCGTAAATTTTTATTCCGTTTGGACTCCGTTTGATATTCCTTTTCTGTAAAACTCAAAAACACGGAAAAAACAGGAACTGGCACTGGGCTCTAGGTCAATAGGTTAGTCCCAAAAATAATATAAAGTTGTAGTAAAATGATTGTAAAACATCCAAGAATGATAATATAACAGCATGGAACAAGCAAAAATTATAGATACGTTGGAGACGTATCAGCATCCCCAAGCTTAATTCCTGCTCGTCCTCGAGTAGGTAAATGATAAAAATAGAATTTTTGATGTGGAATGCTGCCTAACATGTTCATCATATTCTTTTCTTCTTTGTATAGCATGGACATTTGGACTTGTAAAAGGTTCAAAGCAATAGTCTAGTTTTAACATAATGACTTAAATACTCAAGCATGTCAACAAGCAACCATGTCTTTCAAAATATCAACACTAAAGAAAGTTATCCCTAGCCCATCATGCTCAATCATTGATCCATTCATGAAACACACTCAAATATTAGCTATGCTCAATGCTCAAGTACGATCATAGTGCCCCCTAGTTGGTGCTTATAAGAGAAGATGGAGACTCAAAGCAAAAATAAAAAATGCATAAAGTAAACAGATAGGCCCTTCGCAGAGGGAAGTAGGGATTTGTAGAGGTGCCAAAGCTCAAGGTTTAAATTGAGAGAGAAAAATATTTTGAGTGGCATGCTTTTCCTGTCAACGAAAACGACAAAGTAGCTCACAATACTTTCCATGCTAGATACATCATAGGCGGTTCCCAAACAGAATGGTAAAGTTTTTACTCACCCTCCACCAATCAATCACACTCCACGGCAAGCCGAATCCACGGGTACCATCCATACAAACAACAATCCTGGGGGAGTTTTGTTTCATTATATTTTGATTTGATTTTTGAGCATGGAACTGGGCATCCCGAATACCAGCCACTTTCTCGTGAATGATAGTGAATGAACACATATCGTGAGAATAACACACCTAGCATGGAAAAATATTGGATACTCCCCACCGTTTCATGAGCGGCACGGGCACACAAAAGAGAAAATTTATTTTGAAAATTTAGAGATGGCACATACAAATTTGCTTGGAACGGCATGTAAATACCGCATATAGGTAGGTATGGTGGACTCATAAGGCAAACCTTGGTTTAAGGATTTTGGATGCACAAGTAGTATTTCTACTTAGTACAAATGAAGGCTAGCAAATAGATTGGGAAGCAACCAAACCGAGGAACGAAAAATCTCATAAGTGAGCATTGAGTCATAACTAACACCGAATAATGCACCACAAGTAGGATGTAACTTCATTGCATAACTATTGACTTTCGTGCATGCATAGGGAATCACAAACCTTAACACCAATATTCCTACTAAGCATAATTACTCATTAACATGACTCACATATTACTATCATCATGTTTCAAAACTATTACAAGGAATCAAGTTTAATTTGTCCCATGATCTTCATGAAAGTTTTTATTGTATCCTCCTTGGATATCTATCACTTTGGGACTAGTTTCGTATATTGCCATTGCTTTTTGGCAAGCTCAAACAAATTTAAGTGAAGCACATGAGCATAAAGATTTCATTCCCTCAAAAAGGTATAATTGAAGCATGAGAGGAAATGACAAGCTACTCACAAAAGATATAAGTGAAGATCAATGAGTAGTCAAACAATTAAAGAGCTATGTGAGGACTCTCTCTCCCTCAATAAATATTTTCAGACCTTAAGTACTTTATTCAAACAGCAAGCAAAAGAAAAATAGCACTCCAAGAATAGCGTGCATCATGTGAACGAATAAAAATTTAGGCTCAACATAGGCTAACCGATAATTGTTGATGAAGAGAGGTGGGATGCGTAGCATCCCCAAGCTTAGATGCTTGAGACTTCTTGAAATATTTACTTGGGGTGCCTTGGGCATCCCCAAGCTTGAGCTTTTGTATCTCGTTCAATCCTCTCATATCATGGTTTCACCTATTCTCAAAAACATCACCCACACAAAACTTGAAAAGAACTCGTGAGATAGGTTAGTACACATAATAATAAATCAACTCTTTTATGTACTGCCAAGACAAGTTGCATAATAATTTTCAAACATTAGGTACTGTATACTATCATTTCCACAATTTATATCTACCAATATAGGCTATGGAAACTATAGGATAAGTAGATAACGAAACTATGACAGCAATCTGTCCAAACAGAACAGTCTGTAGCAATTTATGAAAACAGTGTACTTCTGTAACTCAAAAAATTATGAAAATTTAGGAAAAGATAAATAATTTATATGACATCACTGTGTAAAAATTTCAGAAACTTTACACGTTCCAGTAAAATATGAAAATTCATACACTACAGCATAAGTTTCTGTTTTTACACAGCACATATCAAAACATGTAATGCAAGCATCCTAATGCAATTCTTGGAACTTTTTATTGAAAAACAAGATTATAAATAACATCTAACAGAGAACAACAAAATAAAATGATGCTCCAAGCAAAACTCATATTATGTGACGAATAAAAATATTGCTCCAAGTAAGATATACCGATAGTGTTGAAGACGAAAGAGGGGATGCCTTCCGGGGCATCCCCAAGCTTAGGCCCTTGAGTCTTCTTTGGATATTACCTTGGGGGTTCCTTGGGCATCCACAATATTAGGTTCTTGTCACTCCTTATTCTCCTCATATCGGTATCTCACCCAAAACTTGAAAACTTCAATCACACAAAACTTAACGGAACTTCGTGAGATGGGTTAGTATAATAAACAAAGATCATTAACTTAGGTACTGTCAAGACAAGATTCATAATTGTTATCACATAATACCTACTGTATTCTATCATTCCCATAATTTATATCACTGAATATAAGCTATGGGAATACTAAAACAAGCAAACTATGCATGCAAAAGAGAATCTGTCAAAAACAGAACAGTCTGTGAAGAACTGTAGTATAGCCATACTTCCCTGTCTCTAAAAATTCTGAAAAATTAGGAAAATCTAGGAAATTTGTATATCAATACTGTGTAAAAATTTCATATCAAAAGCACATTCCAGTGAATTTACAAAATTCCTGGACTGAGAGCAAAAGTTTCTGTTTTTGCACAGAATCAAGTCAACTATCATCCACACTATCCCAAAGGCTTTACTTGGCACTTTATTGAAACAAAAGCTATAAAACATGATTAATACAGTAGCTTAATCATGTGAACACACTAAAACAGAAAGTAAAAGTGTTGGGTTGCCTCCCAACAAGCGCTTTTCTTTAATGCCCTTTTAGCTAGGCATGATGATTTCAATGATGCTCACATAAAAGGTAAGAATTGAAACATAAAGAGAGCATCATGAAGCATATGACTAGCACATTTAAGCCTAACCCACTTCCTATGCATAGGGATTTTGTGAGCAAACAATTTATGGGAGCAAGAATCAACTAGCATAGGAAGGCAAAACAAGCATAACTTCAAAACTTTGAACACATAGAGAGGAAACTTGATATTATTGCAATTCCTACAAGCATATGTTCCTCCCTCATAATAATTTTCAGTAGCATCATGAAGGAATTTCACAATATAACCAGCACATAAAGCATTCTTTTCATGATCTACAAGCATAGAAATTTTGTCACTCTCCACATAAGCAATTTTCTTCTCATTCATAATAGTAGGAGCAAACTCAACAAAATATCTATCATGAGATACTTGATTGACATAACCACTTTGAATATTAAAATCATGATGACAAGTTTCATGGTTATTATCACTCTTTATAGCATACATGTCATCATCATAATCATCATAGATAGTAGGCATGTCATTATCATAACAAATTTGCTCATCAAAACTTGGGGGACTAAACATATCATTTTCATCAAACATAGCATCCCCAAGCTTGTAGCTTTGCATATCATTAGCATCATGAATATTCAAGGAATTCATACTAACAACATTGTAATCATGCTCATCATACAAAGATTTAGTGCCAAACATTTTATTGACTTCTTCTTCTAACACTTTGGCACAATTTTCCTTTCCATCATTTTCACGAAAGACATTAAAAAGATGAAGTATATGAGGCAACCTCAATTCCATTTTTTTGTAGTTTTCTTTTATAGACTAAACTAGTGATAAAACAAGAAACTAAAAGATTTAATTGCAAGATCTAAAGATATACCTTCAAGCACTCACCTCCCCGGCAACGGCGCCAAAAAAGAGCTTCGTTGACGGGATGTGAGTGCCGCTTACCTAGCCTCCCCGGCAACGGCGCCAGAAAAGAGCTTGATGTCTACTACGCAACCTTCTTCTTGTAGACTCGTGTTGGGCCTCCAAGCGCAGAGTTTTGTAGGACAGTAGCAAATTTCCCTCAAGTGGATGACCTAAGGTTTATCAATCTGTGGGAGGTGTAGGATGAAGATGGTCTCTCTCAAGCAACCCTGCAACCAAATAACAAAGAGTCCCTTGTGTCCCCAACACACCCAATACAATGGTAAATTGTATAGGTGCACTAGTTCGGCGAAGAGATGGTGATACAAGTGCAATATGGATGGTAGATATAGGTTTTTGTAATCTGAAAATATAAAAACAGCAAGGTAACTAATGATAAAAGTGAGCACAAACGGTATTGCAATGCTTAGAAACTAGGCATAGGGTTCATACTTTCACTAGTGCAAGTTCTCTCAACAATACTAACATAGTTGAATCATATATAAATCCCTCACGTGCGACAAAGAGTTCACTCCAAAGCCACAAATAGCGGAGAACAAACGAAGAAATTATTGTAGGGTACGAAACCACCTCAAAGTTATCATTTCCGATCAATCATATGAGCTATTCCTATAAGTGTCACAAACAGCCCTAGAGTTCGTACTAAAATAACACGTTAAGATACATATCAACCAAAACCCTAATGTCACCTAGATACTCCAATGTCACCACAAGTACCCATGGGCTTGATTATACGATATGCATCACATAATTTCAGATTCATCATATTCAATCCAACACAAAGAACTTCAAAGAGTGCCCCAAAGTTTCTACCGGAGAGTCAAGACGAAAACGTGTGCCAACCCTTATGCATAGATTCCCAAGGTCACGGAACCCGCAAGTTGATCACCAAAACATACATCAAGTAGATCAATAGAACATCCCATTGTCACCACAGATATCCCATCGCAAGACATACATCAAGTGTTCTCAAATCCTTAAAGACTCAATCCGATAAGTAAACTTCAAAGGGAAAACTCAATTCATCACAAGAAGATAGAGAGGGGAAACCTCCATATGATTCATCTATATCAATAAAGCTCGCGGTACATCAAGATCGTGTCATCTCAAGAACACGAGAGAGAGAGATCAAACACATAGCTACTGGTACATACCCTCAGCCCCGAGGGTGAACTACTCCCTCCTCGTCATGGAGAGCGTCGGGATGATGAAGATGGCCTCCGGTGATGGTTTCCCCCTCCGGCAGGGTGCCGGAACGGGCTCCCGATTGGTTTTTCGTGGCTCTGGAGGCTTGCGGCGGCGGAACTCCCGATCTAGGTTTATTTTCGGAGGTTTCTATATTTATAGGAATTTATGGCGGCGGAAACAAGTCCTGGGGGGCCACGAGGGAGTCACAAGCCAGGGGGCGTGCCCTAGGGAGGGGGGCGCCCCTGTGGCTTGTGATCTCCTCGTGGTTCTTCTGGCCCAACTCCGATGCCCCGTGGGTCTCTTCTGGTCCATAAAAAATCACCGTAAATTTTTATTCCGTTTGGACTCCGTTTGATATTCCTTTTCTGTAAAACTCAAAAACATGGAAAAAACTGGAACTGACACTGGGCTCTAGGTTAATAGGTTAGTCCAAAAAATAATATAAAGTTGTAGTAAAATGATTGTAAAACATCCAAGAATGATAATATAACAGCATGGAACAAGCAAAAATTATAGATACGTTGGAGACGTATCACCCCTCACAAGGAAAAGGGCGACGTCAGCGGACGCCGCGGAGGACCTACCTCGTCCTGCCCTGAAGAGGGAATGCCGTACCAAGGCGGTCCTAGCCTATGATAACTCAGACTCCGATAAGGAGTCTGAGGATTTTGAGAGGGTTCCTCGAAGGAACCCATGGGTTAAGCCCCCAGCCCAAAGGTACACATTCGAATGCCCTCTGGGTCTCTTATATAGAGCTTTTAATGCTTAAATGGGCGAACGTCTTCCAATTTGCAGCCCTCCACGCGATCTCCCCACCGATCAGGTTTCAGACGGGGAGTCTCCGCCCGCCGAACTGGCGGAAAGTGGGACTGCGTCACATCCTACGCCTCCTGAGGTCTCGAAGGAGGCCGCGGAGGTGTTATCGCGCCGGGCTCCTTCTGAGCCGAACACCGGCGGCGGGGGTGACGATGTCATGGCTAAGGTTAATACCTCGGCCGCCGAAGACCAGGAGAAGGAAACTCCCCTGGCAACTGAAGAGGGGGAACGGACCTCGGCCCAGCCCCCTCCGAGGGTATCTCCAGAGCGCTCTACGCCTTCAGAAGTGCCAGCCCAGTCCCCGATCGGAGGGAGGGCCAGCGGGTCAATACCGGTGCCGCCCATGACTGGGTGGCCGGCCATGATGGAGGAAGCTTTATCCGGGTCCTCCATTGCCGAAGATCACCGCGCCCGTGCGGTTTTGCAAGGCATTCAGTCTGTTGACAGCGGACTAAAAGAGGCCTTCAACGGTCTCTTGACGGGCTTCAAGGTGAGCCACGTAATATTCTTTCTTCCTGAAAAGGTTAACTTACCAAATTTATGCAACTCTTATACGTGTAGTAGCCCCCGAGGCCTGGGTGAGTTTGAAAAACCCACCCGGGGGTCGAATGTCCGAAAATCAGAATTAACCTCTATCGATTCTTAGTTTGACACTTATGCTCGGATTGCAGACCGGTTCTCGCTTATTATGACAGTCAGTTTTCGGCTTTCTCCACTGAGGTACTTGACCAGGTGAGCTGGAAGCACAATCGCAGTGGTTCTCCCTTTACCCTTTTAGCCGAACGTGCGGAACATAAGAGTGCAAACACAGGAGCCGGGCAACCCAACCATTGACCCAAGACATAATTCGGAACCAATTCATATAACGCGACATCCGAGACGCCGAACACATAAACAATAGTGCCGGGGTGATGCTTGGGGCGATTTTTATAGTCAAGCCCCCGGTCTATTAGCCGGTCGCATCGTGACATGTACCGAACTGCTTTGCTGTCGGCATTGGTGAGAAGAGAACAGAGTATGTGACATAAGATACAACGAGGAGGCCGTAAAAGATAGTCTTTATTTCTGATGAATTCTTACAACTCAATCTACTGAAGCAACTGTTACAGGTATTTTGAAATGAAAAGTAAAATTTACAAAGGAGAGGTTTTACCCTGGGTCTTCGATAGGTGGCTTGACGTCCTCAATTTGCCCTGTCGCATGCCTGCTCCTATGCTCCCGAGGGGGTTGCATTCCTTTAAAGGTGATTGCTATCGGCGAACGGACCTTGGGGAGAAGATCTTGAGAGGTCGCCGAAGTGTGGATGAGCTTTATGCGTGGGAGGTCCTAGATGGTACCTGTGGTTTGTCCGAAGACATTTGTTGGCAGTAGTTCGGTCCAGCCGAGCACTTTGCCTTTCATAGTGGGTCCCCACAGCAGCCATGGTATTTTGAGCGCGAAGTTGTGCCTTCTTGGCACATATTTTACGGGAACTAGGGCTGTGCTGTGGGGCGCGTATCCCTATTTTGGTTGGGCGGAAGATGATTCCGGGAGTTTGGTTTGAGACCAAACTCGCTTGCTATCATGTCGTGCTTTTATGGCTGATTTGGGCGTCGGCCTTTCATCGCCGTACTGGGATTCAGCTGCGAGGGCCGCTGTGTGTTCCTCAGTTCGGAGAGAGCGCTCTGTGTTGCCGTTGACAGTAATGACCCCCTGGGCCCGGGCATCTTGAGCTTCAGGTATGCGTAGTGGGGGACGGCGTTAAAACGAGCGAATGCCGTGCGGCCGAGTAGGACGTGATAGCCGCTGCGAAACGGGACAATGTCAAAGATCAAGTCTTCGCTGCGGAAGTTATCGGGCGAGCCGAACACTACTTCCAGATTCACGGTACCCGAGCAGCGGGCTTCGACGCCTGGGATCACTCCTTTAAAGGTAGTGTTGCTGGGTTTGATCCTTGACGGATCTATACCCATCTTTTTCACCGTGTCTAAGTAAATCAGATTAAGGCTACTTCCTCCGTCCATGAGGACTCTAGTGAGGTGATACCCATCGATAATGGGGTCCAGGACGAGGGCTGCCGAACCTCCGTGATGGATACTGGTCGGATGATCCCGTCGATCAAAGGTGATTGGGCAAGCCGACCATGGGTTATACTTCGGGGCTACGGGTTCTATGGCGTAGACCTCCCGAAGGGCACACTTCCTCTCCTTTTTTGGTATGTGAGTGGCATATATCATGTTCACAGTTTTTACCTTTGGAGGGAACTGCTTTTGTCCTCCATTGCTTGGACCGCGGGGCTCGTCATCGTCCTCGCTGCGTGGGCTCTTGCCTTGCTCCTCGGTTGCGAGTTTGCCAGCTTGTTTGAATACCCAACAATTACGGTTGGTGTGGTTAGCGGGCTTGTCTTGGGTGCCGTGGATCTGGCATGGCCTATCCATGATTTTGTCCAGTGTGGTAGGTCCGTCCCTATTACCTTTAGAAGGTTTCTTCCGCTGTCCGGATTTTGGGTTGCGGAAACAGGCATTGACGGTCGTGTCCTCCGCATCGCCGTTGTTGTGGCGGCGTTTGTTTTTGTTGCGCCGTGGTTTCCCATTTCCATCCCGGACTTCGGAGGTGCCGGGGTCTTCGGGGTTATGGCTTCGTCGAGCTAGCCAGTTATCCTCACCCGCGCAAAAGCAGGTCATAAGTGACGTGAGGGCAGACATTGTCCTCTTCTTGTCCTGGCCGAGCTGACGAGCTAGCCACTCGTCCCGGATGTTATGTCTGAAGGAGGCTATTGCCTCGGCATCCGGGCAGTCAACGATCTGGTTTTTCTTGGTCAAGAACCGATTCCAGAATTGCCGAGCTGACTCTCCTGCTTTCTGGACAACATTGCTCAAGTCAGAGGAGTCCGGTGGCCAAAAATAAGTGCCCTGGAAATTAGATCGGAAGGTGTCCTCGAGCTCTTCCCAGCTCCCGTTAGAATTCTCAGGGAGACTGTTTAACCAGTGCCGAGCTGGCCCCTTAAGTTTCAGGGGCAGATATTTGATGGCGTGGAGGTTATCTCCTCGTGCCATATGAATGTGGAGGAGGAAGTCCTCAATCCACACGGCTGGGTCTGTTGTCCCGTCGTATTGCTCTATGTTAACGGGTTTAAACCCTTCAGGGAACTGATGCTCCATCACCTCGTCTGTGAAGCATAGTGGGTGGGCAGCGCCTCTGACCCGAGCTATATCATGCCTGTGATCGGCGGTAGGTCGGAGCCGGTATTGTTCCTGACCTCTATCGTTGCGGTCGAGCCAAGACCGGTGCCCATCCCGTCTAGCGCGGGGGGGGGGGGGGGAGTACCCTCTAGATCCGTAGATGGATCTTGTGCGGCCTGCTCTGTAGTCCAGGTCTTGTCGTAGGTCATACCTGTCCTCAGGCCCTGCTTGCTCTTTTCCTCTCCTGCGGGGCACCGTAGTTCTGTACTCGGCCTCGCCGGCCGTTCTATCCCGTCCTCGGGGAGGGCGGTCCGGCCGGTCGTATGGAGCATGCCTGGGAGGCGATGTTTCAAGGGCCTCATCATCGAATTGCGGCAGCAGCCGCCAGCACGGGTAGCTTTTGGGTTGGTCCGGTAGATCGGTACCGTATCCTTCTTCGCCTGCTAAGACCCTCGTCCATCTATCATTGATGGTGTCCTGTTCGGCCTTGAGCTACTGTTCTTTTACCTTCAAGCTTCGGGCTGTGGCTAAGAGCTGCCGCCTAAACAGTTCCTGATCCGCAGGGTTGTTGGGGGACGGTGAGGTCTTCGGCTTCTAGGCTGTCTTCCTCCTCGACAGGGGGAAGGTAGTTGTCGTCTTCAGAATCGTTAGGATCCTCGGTGTCGCGATGATCATCGGGCCTTTCCTGGTCCTCCAGTGGCTGTTCGGGATCTTCGGGGTCGCCGAGGTCTTCGGGGTGTCGTTTTCCCCGGTGCCTGTAATGGCTTCCCTCCCCTTGTTTGCCTTAGATCGTTTGTGTTGTTTCCGACGCCTTGACTGCGCCTCACCGGATTTGTCGCCATTATTCTTAGGGGTGCGATCGCCCTTATCGTCAGGGGTGTCTACCATGTAGACGTCGTAGGTGGAGGTGGCAGTCCATCGCCCAGTGTTAACAGGGGCGGGGGTGCCGTCCTCTTCATCCATGTCTTCTGCCTCCTCGGAGGCATAGTCGAGCATATCAATTAAGTCTTCAATAGTGGCTACCAAGTGGGTGGTGGGTGGGTCAAACAATTCCCCATGACCCGCCTCCAGACCGATCTGAGTATGGCTCGAGGTTGGATTGTTTGTAATTTTTATGGATAGGATCCGACCCAGCGCCTCGCTGAGCGCCGAGAGCTTGACCAGATTGATCTACCTAGGACTTTCGGAGTTAACCTCCGAAGTGTCCGTACAAAAAGTGTGCTTGGCAGGAGCCGACCCCTGGCCCTCAGGTACTGTAACCGGATCCGGATTAAGGGCCAGATCGTCGGTAGGGATAGACCCGAGGACGGAGTCGAGAGGGAGATCCGAAGTTAAAGCTTCGGAGACTCTGGGCTCGCCAGATGGAACCGCGAGCCCTGAGAACGAAAGATCGCCCCGGGAGTCTACGGAGAACTCTAGGTTCCCGAATCTGATCTCTTGATCGGGGGCAAGAATACCTGTCCAGCCAGGGTGGCCGGTTGGGTCGGCGTGCAGCACGAAGCTGCCGAAAGCGAGGATCTGTCCGGGGGCGAAGGAGCCCCCGTTGCGCACTTCATCGCTAATGATTAAGCGAGCCATCAATTCCTCCCGCGATCCCACAGCGGAACTCTCAATGAAAGCACCAATGTCGGTGTCAAAACCGGCGGATCTCGGGTAGGGGGTCCCGAGCTGTGAGATTGGGATCGATGGGTAACAGGGGACGAAGGAGACAATGTTTACCCAGGTTCGGGCCCTCCTATGGAGGTAAAACCCTACGTCCTGCTTGATTATATTGATGTGTATGAGGTTTACAGAGTCGATCTACCTAGAGATCAAGTAGTCAAAACCCTAGATGAGCTTGTCTGTCCTCTAAGACTAAACCCTCCGGTTTATATAGACACCGGGGGTACCTAGGGTTTACACATGGTAAGTCTCCAGCCGGATGTAAAGACGCCTATCCTCTCATCTTGACTTGGAGTGCACGCCGCATCTTTGGAGGTTTCCTTCTAGAATACGGGGTCGCCGCATACCCCGGCCCTTCCTGTGACAACCAGAGAGCGGACCACCGAGCCGGCCTATGAGAGATAGGCCGGTGGCCCGAGGACCCCTTAGTCCAGGACTCCCTCAGCAGCGACCATCCATCATCAATCAATTACACTAGCAATTCGTGGCAGCGGCGAAGTTCCAAAGACTTGAGACCCTCTCCCCTGCTGTTGCTCTTCTAATCCGTGTAGGCGTCGATCTTCTTGGTGTACTCGGCCTTGAGCTTCTCAGCCTTGGTTAAATAGGAAGCCTTCTCCTGCAATTTGTAATTCATTCAAACAGAGGAGGAAAGTTAGTGTGGTGCAAGGCGATAGATCTCAGGGTAAGAATTAACAGAAGAGGAATAGTTGAACAAATCATGCAAAATGGCATGGCGAATTTTGAAACAAACATTCGAGCAATAGTTTGAATCGATGAACATAGACTGTACAAATCCTAACGAGGCTACAGACATTTGAACACACCAAACCATAAATTTGAACAACCAAATCAAGAATACAAAGTATATCAACAATTGCATAGAGACTAAATTTAAAGTCTCACTGATCAACTAGGTCGAACAATACCCAAATGACGCAATGCAGCGACACTGAGACATGTAAACCAACAAATGGTCGCCAAAATTTCATCGCATCACTGAGCAAACACCGAGATCAGGCGGAAGAGACCAACACCAAATAGAGCGGTAACAGAGAGGGGATGGGGGAACGTGTAACTTACATCATCACTCAAGAGACTTCCACTTCTCACCGCCGGCCTTGCCAACCTGCAATTCAAACATAAATCAAGACACATGATTCGCAAGGAAAACTATCGCAGCACCAGTTCGAACGAGAACAAAGAGACAGGGGCGGGAGCGAATGGAACCGAGATGCTTACCACGGAGGCCTGCCTGATGTTAGAGTCCTTCCTGAAGCTGTCCCTGTGGAAACAAAACCAAAATGCCCCCAGTCAGGACACGTTATGACGCTACAAAAACAACACGAACCGAACCACGCTAACAAATCGGAACCAGGGCTGCCATGAAGACTAAGAAGGCACTTGGGGTAAGCTTGGGCTTGTTGGGGTCCTACTCGGCCTTGCAGTTCTTCACCGCGATCCTGCGCTGGCACAGAACGACAACAAAGCAAATCAGAACCAGAGGCGAAACAACAGCAGGAAAACCCAAGCAGAACCACCATGGGAAATGAGTGGATCACCTAAAACCCAAGCAGATGATAACACTGAGTAAGAAAGACTGATGAGAGGTACTGGTTTACCTAAAAACTATTTCCTTCATAACAATCATGATGAGAAAGCAGGGAAATAAGGAAGCAAGGAAGCAGGGATAATGCATGATGAGAAACTGAAACTAAAGAAATTGGTTTCTAGCCAAGCACTTGAGCATAGATGCCAACGGATGGATGACTCCTTAGTGTCGCACTAACAACACACACTAATCTGGTCAGCATGCTTGGAGTTGTAGAGACCGTACATAGTAAACTAGATAGATGGTTCAAGTTTGGGGGGCATCCCTCCCTGCTGCAGCAGAGCAAGTCTTCAGTGTGTATACTCCAAAGCTAAAGATACAACATAGTACTAGATGCCATTTTCACTACTAATTAAATGGGTGTGAACTATGTGACGAAAGTGAGTAACTAATACTGTATTAATTATATGACATGGAATATGTGCAAAGCAAGCTTTCCAGCGCCTCATTAGCAACTCCACTAAGCAAAATCCGGGGGTGACTGAAGACTGCTTTCGCATTGTCTGCGCCCGGTGCCTGCAACTACAAGATGCTCACCAGGCTAAAGACGGACGGTTCCTCATGCCATGTATAGAGTATATTTCAGACATCTAGAACTAAACTAACCTAATTAATCACAACAAGGTGGCATGCATAGAAATCTGGAACTAAACTAAGAACTTGAATTAAAAGAGGAGAAGCAAAGGTTCAGGAATCTGTTGCTCCCATGCTGAGGTGTTGGCTGTCGAGGTCGAGGAGGCCGTGTCCATGGCTGCATGATCGACCTGAGGTCTAACCCATCATCCATCCTCAAGGTTCCATCTGAGTAGCACACATCAACCTGATGCACATAACCACGAAGTTAGCAACCTTACACTTTTATCACACTAGGCATCATGCACGTGTTTATATAAACGACAAAATCCTTACCATGTCACACTGACAGCAAAACTAGAGCGTCCCATTTCAGACCAGAAATTGATCCTCAGTTTCTTTGTTCGTCTATTTCCTTTTAAGGTTATGTATGTCTAGTCATAATCTTGTTATGAGACATTAATCAGAGGAAAACTTACACTCTAGGGCCCTATCACATGCGCACACGCTGGTCTACTAACGTTATCGCTAGATTTATCCTACATGAAGGATCACCTAGTGTCAGCGGTTGTAAGCATGGACAACAAAGCATAACTTCAGAGATGTAGTGCCCACAAGCATAGGTTTAACATCTGTACACATACAGTTTGGAAATGTAGATACATTCGTCTCCATGGCTGGCAACATGCCACTCCTGTCCTCATCTATCAACACTTCAATCTCCGAGGCTTGGTTGTTGCTTGTAGCACAGCATCCAACATGCTAAATTTGACTGACTACTACTAACACTCCTACTAATTGCGGTAACTGAAAGTTCACCTTGGTAAGTTTCCCATGGGTAGGCGACGTGCTGCTGTAGCATGCTCCTGTGGCAGTGCTTGTGCCCGCCCTCCTTGCTCCCTCTAGGATGGTACACGTCCGGCGCCACCAGAACTCCAGCTAGGTCTGCATGTTACAGGTCGATTTCCCATGTTATACTGCTGCAAGGCATTGGTGTGAAGCTGTGAATTCACCAACAGGGCGGCATGGGAGAATCGAACTCGAAGAAGCAACTGGGATTTATTGAGAACTCACAGGGCTTTAGGATGTGCTTCTCTAGGTCTGACCGGACCGGCAGCCGGGCCGTCACGGGTGCCGCCTCCGCCACCAACGTTAGCTCATGTTCCCTCACCGCCCTAGTAGCCTCTCCGCCATGATGCCCGGTCGCTATCTCTGTACGTTACGGAGGCTGGGATCAACAGTGTGTGTGGGTTAGTAAATTCTCTCTGATCGAGTCTGAGCGGACCACATCGTACAGACCAGGGAGATGGGTGGGCGTGCGTACCACGACGGTGGGGTTGCGGCGGCCCTGGCACGACAGGTGTGGCCCTCCCCGATGAGATCCGCGACACCGCGGCCCTGCACCACGCGCCTTAGCCATGCGCAGACGATGCAGACGGGCGTCCGGGCTCTATGGACGCGTTGGGTGGCGTGCTCAGGTGGCGGGGTGGGCGGAGAAGAGAGGGGGAGAGTGAGGCCCGCATCGAATTTGGTATGGTGATGGGAGGAAGGGGACGAGGGGGACTTGGATTGGATCTAGATCTGGGGAGAAGGGGGCGGCGACAGCTGGAGTGGGAGGGGGTCTGAGTTAGGGTTTGGGTGATTGGGTTGCGGGTGGGGTTTTCTTTTCTCTTTCCTTTGCTCTTCTTTTCATTACATAAATGGATGGATGGATGGATGTGTGCCATGTCATCGATGCATGGCACTAACGTTTTCACCAATGACAATTAAGCTTATGTAATTGTGTTTTTGCTTTTTAATTCTCTTATATTATTTTCACCAATGCGAAGAACCTACTGAATTGCTGGGTGTCAAAAGCTTTTGATCCACCTCTCGTGAAAAAAGACAAAGTCTCGCCGATTCAGCAGGAAGCGGGTCAAATTTGAACTATACCTGCCTCATAGTTTGCTCTTTATTTTTTTCAAAAATCATTTCTAGGTACAAAAGTATCTATTTCATTAGAGATACTCCTAAAGTTTTGCAAGATTCAATCCCTAGCTACGAACGGTCATGCCCGTCGTTTTAACCCCATTTTGAAACATGCATAAGAAATTAAAAAAAAACAAAAAATGAAAACCTTCGCATTGTGTCATCATATGTGACCTAGTTTCCAGGAAAAAATAACAAACTTGGACTATGACAAGTGTCTTAAAAAAGTGTTCTCAGAAACTAGCTATCATGTATGAAGATACATGTCGTTCAAGGCAAATGGCACTGTTATGGCAACATTCATGGCATAGATTGTTC
The DNA here is from genome assembly GCA_039707655.1 of Elymus sibiricus. Taxonomy (NCBI): domain Eukaryota; kingdom Viridiplantae; phylum Streptophyta; class Magnoliopsida; order Poales; family Poaceae; genus Elymus; species Elymus sibiricus. The sequence continues at coordinate 207,589,643 of CM077665.1, read as the reverse complement.
AAATGATATCATATTTTGCACAAGGGTGCATCTTGGAATGGCAAACAATGTTGCCTAAGGAATTTTTCATTTTCTTTGCATGAAAAATTTATTTTCCATTTTCCGAGTGCCCGAAATGAGTTTTTTTTGTGAAGAGTCTACCAAATATTTGTTGCCAATTTGGACCAGATCAATTTTCTTAAATATTAGGCCATATTTAATTTGCAATTGACCAAATTGTTGGGTGCCAAAAGATTTCGATCTACCTCTCGTGAAAAAGACAAATTCTCGCCGATTCAGCTGGAAGCGGGTCAAATTTCAACTACAGGTACCTTATAGTTTGCTCCTTATTTTTTTCCAAAAATCATTTCTAGGTACATAAGTATCTTTTTAATCAGTGATACTTCAAAATTCTTGTAATATTCAACCCCTAGCTATGAACGGTCATGCCCGTCGTTTTGACCTCGTTTTGAAACGGGCATAAGAAATTAAAAAAAAACAAAAAAATTGAAAACCTTCGCATCGTGTCATTATATGTGACCTAGTTTCCAGGAAAAATAACAAACTTGGACTACAACAAATGTATTAAAAAGTGTTTTCAGAAACGAGCTATCATGTATGAAGATCCGTGGATTTCAAGTAAATGGCCAATGTTATGGAAACATTCATGGCATAGTTTGCTCAAATGACATCATATTTTGCACACGTTTGCATCTTTTAATGAGAAACAATGTTGCCTAAGGAATTTTTCATTTTCTTTGCACGAAAAATTCATTTTTCATTTTCCGAGTGCCCAAAATGAGCTTTTTTTGTGAAGAACCTACCAAATATTTGTTGCAAAATTGGACCTAATCAATTTTTTAAAATATCAGGCCATATTTAAAGTGCAATTGACCAAATTTTTGGGTGCCAAAAGCTTTCGATCCACCTCTCGTGAAAAAGACAAATTTCCGCCGATTCAATTGGAAGCGGGTCAAAATTGAACTACAGCTGCCTCATAATTCACGCTTATATTTTCGAAAAAACATTTCTAGGTACATAAGTATCTATTTAATCAGAGATACTCCAAAATTCTTGCAATATTCAACCCCTAGCTACGAACGGTCATGCGCGCCGTTTTGAGCGCGTTTTGAAACAGGCATAAGAAATTAAAAAAAATCAAAACAATTGAAAACCTTCGCATTGTGTCATTATATGTGACCTAGTATCCAGGAAAAATAATAAACTTGGGCTATGGCAAATGTCTTAAAAAAGTGTTCTAAAAAAGAACTATCATGTATGAAGATCCATGGCTTTCAAGGCAAATGGCCGCTGTTATGGCAACATTCATGGCATAGTTTGTTCAAATGATATCATATTTTGCACAAGGGTGCATCTTGAATGGGAAACAATGTTGCCTAAGAAAGTTTTCATTTTCTTTGGACAAAAAAATCATTTTCCATTTTTCGAGTGCCCAAAATGAGTGTTTTTTTGTGAAGGACCTACCATATATTTGTTGCAAAAATTGGACCAAATCAATTTTATAAAATATTAGGCCATATTTAATGTGCAATTGAACAAATGGTTGGGTGTGAAAATCTTTTATCCACCACTCGTTAAAAAGAAAAATCTCCGCGATTTAGTAGGAAGTGGGTCAAGTTTGAACTGCAACTGCCTCATAGTTTGCTCATGATTTTTTCCAAAAATCATTTCTAGGTACATAAGTATCTATTTAATCATAGACACATGGTGTGGTGGAGAGACGTCGAGGTTTGGACGGTGGCCGAGGGCCCCAACTCCAGAGCGCATAAACTGGCATGCCAACCACGTGACCGTGGCGTTGGCACGCGTTTTCGGCGGCGTAGGCATGTTTGATGGGTTGGGCACTCTCCCAATAGGTGTTAGGAAGAAGAATACAACAGAAGAATCTCACGAGGAGAGTGAACTAAGCTCAAACATGAATTAGCAGCCAGGTGTTTGATTAGCGGTGGCGGAAATGCACAAGGCCAATGTGCCTGAGTTTTGGCTGGGGATGATCGTCTACTAAGGAGTCTATCTTGGCAAATTTACAGCTCAAATGGAGGAGCCTAGGTGGCACTTGCTTTGCAAAGTACCACACTAGACAAAAATATGGATGTTGAAGCTGGGATCACATGAAGGAATGGATTGAGCTGAAATTTGGTGGAGGATGGTCATTTGGGCATCGGAAAGCACTGTAATTTTTTTATACCATTTAGACATGCCAAAGTGGTATTTCCTTCATAATGCTCTTCTCTAGACAAAAACTTGGGAAAATTATTGAGAGAAATTGGCTAAATGAAATGAGCTCACATTTGGTGGAGGGTAGTTATATAGGTAGAAACATGTGCTGGTAAAGTTTCAACAATAATTAAGCAATATAAAATATAGTTGCTTCACAAACTGTAAATATGACCAGAATAAAAGATTGGATGATGAGCTCACATGGATTGCTGGATAAAGCTCAAATTTTGTGGAGAGTGCTTATTTTAGCATATGAAAGATTTGGAAAAATCTGAGATCATTTCAATAAGCCTAGCTAGTACTTCCTTCACAAAGCTTCTCTGTGGATAGAAACTTTGGAAATTTGCTGAGGCAGATTTACTAGGAAAATAGAGATGAATATTGGCATGTGTTAATTATTTGAGTATGTAAGAGTGCCCAAAAACTTTGAGGGCAATAGGAGGGGTCTAGATAGCACTTGCTTTGCAATGTGCCAATCTGGCCAGAAAAATAGAAATTGAAGCTGGGCTCACATATATTATAGGATTGAGAAGTAATTCGTAGGCGGATGATAATTTGGGCATATGAAGGCACTGTAAAAGTCTGATGCTATTTGGATACATAAAAATGGTACTTCCTTCACAATGCTCTCCACTGAACAGAAAATTGGGAAAAATATTGAGGGACATTTGTTAAATTAAATGAGCTCAAATTTGGTGGAGGGAGGTTTTATGGGCAGGATCATGTCCTGGTAAATGTTCAGCAATTATAAAGCAATATAAAATATAGTTGCGTCACAAACTAAAAATTACCAGAAACAAAGATTGGACGGTTAGCTCACATGGATTGTTAGATGGGTCTCAAATTTTGCGAAGAGCTATGATTTTGACATATAGAAAATGTGGAAAACATTCAACTCATTAGGATATGCCTAGCTAGTACTTCCTTCACAAAGCTTCTAGCTGAACAGAAACTTTGGAAATTTGCCGAGGAATATTTACTAGGCAAATGGAGCTGAATTTTGTCATGAGGCAATGATTTGGATACGAAAGAGTGCCCAAATTTTTTGAGGTCAATCAAGAAAATATAAATAGCACTTCCTTCACAAAGTGTTGTTCTGAACAGAATATCAAAATGAATATTCCTGAATTATGTTTGAACCAGACAAAGAAGGTTTTTGACATATTTGAGGAAGTTATGATCCAAAGAATTTATGAGATTTTTTTGGGAATTTTGGGAATGACAGAAATATAGGCTGCTTCACAACCTAGGGTAAAAATTGACTCATGGACATGACACATAGGCAAAACCGATGAGGTGGCACCTAGTCATATCAATGCACCACAATTTACAAGGGTATGGCCATCTATATTGGTCGTGACACTACAGGAATCAGGCACTTTGCCATCTGCCATGGCAGATGGCAAAGGCATGGCCGGCGGACGGCAAAGGGCTTTGACGTCTGCCAGCAGATGGCAAAGGGCCGGCTGAATAAGCTACGGTAAAGGCTTATTTGCCGTCTGCTGGCAGACGGCAAAGAACTTTGCACCTTTGCCGTCAGCTGGCAGATGGCAAAGCCTCTGTACGACAGAGGGTCGGGGTTAGCCCCGTTAGGAGGCTAACGGCGTGCTTTGCCGTCTGCTAGCAGATGGCAAAGGCTGCAGGCTCTTTGCCGTCTGCCAGCAGATGGCAAAGGCTGCAGGCTCTTTGCCGTCTGCCAGCAGATGGCAAAGGATGCAGGCTCTTTGCCATCTGTTGGCAAACGGCAAAGAGGCCAAATAGGCCAGCCGAGTGCTTCCCAGGTTGAACAGGTAGCTGCCACGTGGCCTCTTTGCCATCTGCCAGCGGATGGCAAAGCTCTTTGCCATCTGCCAGCGGATGGCAAAGTGCCTATATTGCCCCATTTAATTTTGTTTTTTCTTATATCAATTCATTTTCACAGAAAATCAAACACACACACACATATATATATATGACCAATATAGCATATTCAACACATATTACCAATAGTCATGAACACATATATATATCCAACACATATCCATGAACACATATCCAACACATGTTACCAATAGTAGCAAGTTTCATCCATACATATACATAGTTTCATCAATATTACATAGTTTCATCCATAGGTAGCAAGTTTCACAAATTCAAAACAAAAACTAAAGACAAGCACTCCATTAACCCAAGCTTCTGTGATCTGAAGCAAATCTGCAAAATGGGAAAGAAGAAAGTTAGAAGAAGAAGACTAGAAGAAGAAGATTATTATGATGCAACTAAAATGTGAAGATTATTATGATGCAACTTATATCTGTAAAATAGGTCATTTTGGAGCTAAGTATGGTTATTATGTCATTTTTGAGCTAGCTAAGCATACTAAGTCATTTTGGTGTAAAAAAATGCTAAGTAAGGTCATTTTGGAGCTAAGTAAGGTTATTATGTCATTTTGGAGCTAGCTAAGCATATGAAATCATTTAGGAGCTAAAATATGTCATTTCTTAAGCATATTATGTCATTTTAGAGCTAGCTAAGCATATTAAGTCATTTTGGAGGAAAAGATGCTAAGTATAGGTCATTTTAGAGCTATCCTAGGTTAAATAGGTCATTTTGGAGCTATCCTAGGTTAAATAGGTCCATTTTTAGCTAGCTAAGCACATAAATTCATTTTGGAGGAATAAATGCTAAATATAGGTCATTTTAGAGCTATCCTAGGTTAAATAGGTCATTTTGGAGCTAATTAAGGTTATTATGTCATTTTTGAGCTAGCTAAGCATATTAAGTCATTTTGGAGGAATAAATGCTAAGTATAGGTCATTTTAGAGCTATCCTAGGTTAAATAGGTCATTTTTGAGCTAATTAAGGTTATTATGTCATTTTTGAGCTAGCTAAGCATATAAATTCATTTTTGGAGAAATAAATGCTAAGTATAGGTCGTTTTAGAGCTATCCTAGGTTAAATAGGTCATTTTTGAGCTAATTAAGGTTGTTATGTCATTTTTGAGCTAGCTAAGCATATAAATTCATTTTGGAGGAATAAATGCTAAGTATAGGTCATTTTAGAGCTATCCTAGGTTAAATAGGTCATTTTGGAGCTAATTAAGGTTATTATGTCATTTTTGACCTAGCTAAGCATATTAAGTCATTTTGGAGATAATAGGTCATTTCTTAAGCTAAGTATGCATTTGTTAAGCAAAACACTTGGGAAAACTTACCGTCATCACGGAGGTGTAGATGTAGGACCGGTCGCGCCAGTGGCAGACGGAGAAGGATCGGTCGATGCTTGTCGGGAGTTATGCTGCACCAAAGATCATTTGCAATGTATCGTTAGCATGATGCAACTCAAATGTGAAGACTAGTAACTAATGACCATTCAAATGAAACTCACCGTGCCAGCTGGAGCAATGACTGGCATCGGCGGAGGGGTCGTGCCATTGTTCTGGCACATGGTCTGCACATTTGGTTTTCTCAAGTCAGTCATATTAGTTAGTAATGAAAGGAACATTACGTGCATGATTTGGCTAATATGCAGAAGAAACTTACCACGATGAGCTCATATAGGGCCCGTTAACCCGCATCGTTCCGGTTCCTCTCCTCCTCCATTAGCCCAGCCGTCCTCTCCTCCGCCTCCCTCTCCCTCTCCGCCGCCTGCCGGTCCCTCTCCTCTAGAAGCGCCTGGGTCTTCGCTCTCTCTTCCTCAATAGCAGCCTGGGTCTTCGCTCTCTCTGCCTCAATAGCAGCCTGCAACACCACTCGTTAGCATTGTAATCATCGACGGCCGCACACACAATGTAATGGAGGAAAGGTATCTGAGTCCGTATAACTAACCTTCAATTCGAGCTCCATTGGCCGTGCACGAGACCTTATCTCAGGATCGGAGCTGGTCTGGCGCTTCTTGATCTGCGGGAGAGTGCTAGTACAACGTATCAGTACATTCCCAATGGCTAACGAGCCATGGGGCCTCCCGCCACTAGATATCATCACCAGCTCTGGATCAATAGGCTGGCTCGGGTTAAAGTCCGGCCCTTTCCTCGCCTTCCCCTCGTCTCTGTACCTCACAAGCTTGTTGTGGGAAGCGCGGTTGGTGAATTTCTCTGGATCATCGAGGTCAGATTCAGAGAATGCCTTGGCCTTCTTGTACGAGGCAGTATTGGCCATGGCATAGAGGTCGAACAGCTCTGGCACTGGAGCCTTGTTGTGTCGCGCCTAAAAGAGAGAAACAGAGTATTAGTTAAGGGCTCAAGCTAGCATGAAGAATAAATTTGCATGAATCATGAAGCAAACCACATACCCAGTTTTCCCCGTACTGATATAGGTTGACGCTGCCTAGATGGTGTGGCACACCTTTCATTTTGCCACGCTTCTCCTTTGCAATGTTGTGGGTGGATAGCCATTGGGGAGAGCACCACTCATCCACCAACGCCTCCCAACAATCCTGCCTATCCGCACACCATCTCGGGGGCACCTAAGTTAAGCAAGAGAAATTTGAGCGCTACGCCTACGAATCAAATCAAGGAAACTAAGTACAAGGCCTTAAGAATAGGTAATTACCTTCATGTACTTCTCCTTACTCAGATACTTTGTGCGGCACTTCGTCTTGGACCTCCTAATACCAGTCGAGGCGTAGTAGTCTCGAACAGCCTACGTCCGAGCCTCGTGCCGAAAGTTTTGAAATAGGCGCCTGCACTCGGCGTTGATAACCCGAGCCGCGGCCTCCTCCTGTCCCTCAGCACACCTGTAGAAGGTCTTTAATCAAACAAGAAAACACGGATTAGTACAATCACTAGGGTTGCCAATCAAAGAAGAAAACACAATGTAGACGGCAAAGGAGAAATTACCTAAAATGTCTGGATCACAATGTCGGCCACCGTGTGGCACTCGACATCGCCGATCCTATGCCCCGGCGGGGCCGGGGCAGCCAAGTAGTGCTCCCAGGTCATTCCTAGCTCTGGAACCCGGCCCTCACCGGGCAACGTGACCCACCCCGGGAAGCTCTGGCGACAAATCACACCAAGGACACTGTTGGGCCTGCGGACACCACGGTCGTGTTTCCAAGAACTGCAGTATGACAAGGCCAACACATTAGATATTCGAAGAAACGTGAAGGCAAAAGGTTAAAAAAGAGTAAATGCACTTACTTCTCCCCGTCAGGCGCAATCAACCACCTCTGGTCGGGGGTCGCCGGGGTGGGCGGGAGCTTTGTACCACCACGCTGGTAGACTTTGCGCCCCTCAACCCACTCACTCTCGCTATAGCTATCAGAACTATAGCCACCCTCAGCATGGCCACTCGACCGCGGCCAGTCCCCCCATGGGTTCGGCTGCGACTCAGCCTGATCCCTGCTCTACTCTGGAGTCTCGTGGGATGGAGCCTCTGGGACGGGAGTCTCGTGGGGCGAAGGCTCGGCGGCCCGAGGCGCGGTGGCCCGAGGCTCGTCGGCCCGAGGCTCGTCTGCCATACACTCGTCGGCCCGAGGCTCGTGGACCGGAGTCCGAGACGGGTCCACCTCAGGCGGCTCCATCTCAGACGGAGCAGTCCTGTGGTCGGGTGAATCAGCTGGGGGTGGCGGCGAGGAAGGTGTAGTAGCAGCCTTCCTACCTCTCCCGCCGCCACGTCCACCTCTACCAGCCTTCTCCTTCTTCTTCCCCCCCGACCTCTCCCGGCCGAAGAAGAAGCGACCACCGGTGGTGTCTGCATATTGAAATGCAGCACTCTCCGGAGGCTCTGGGGTGGAATGGAACTACCCCTCCCACCACGCGCCGAGGAATTAGCCTCGGAGCGCTCTCGACCCGCGCCCACCATCTGTCAACACCTGCAATGACAAAGAGTAAACGAAATTAGTACAACATAAAAAAATGAATACCTGACATGAATAATAATATGTATATAATTTAAGTGTAGCATCATCATGAACATAATAAAAAATTGAATACCTAACATGAACTAATTAATAATATATATGTACATAATAATAATTGAATACCTGACATGAACTATAATATTAATCTTCATCGTTATCATCAATAAATGCATCATCATCGTCTATATATGCTTCTGGGTCAATAAATGCATCATCATCATCACTATCAGTAATGACGTGCTCATCATCATCATCAATAAATGCATCAACATGTGGAAGGCCTCCTGTACGTAATCGGTCAAGCATTGATAGGTCATCCGCAGCAGTAACCTCTTCTTGTTCCGGCTCAGGCTCGGATTCACTGCCGCTGTCTACTTCAATGTTCTGGGGTGAAGTAAAGCGGTTCTTGAAACGTTTTTTGGAAAGACGTGTTTCTTGGAAGAATTCTCCTTCATATGTGTCTGGGTTAATGTGAGGTTCATAATCCTCTTCATTGGGGGGAGGTGGTCTAACATGTGGCGGCACTTCATAAACGACATCCCAACCATTGAGATTTGGATCACTTTGGCAGGCCCACGGTAGATAGAAAACTTGGGTTGCCTGTTGAGCCGTAATATAGACATCGGGAACATCCAAATGGGTGCTTTGTTTGATTTCGACTAGCCCTAGATGTTCATGAGTCCTTCTAGTCTCCTTCGGCTGGAACCAATAACATTTGAAGACTACGACGTTCGGTGTGTTTGCACCATAGAATAGAAGTTCATAAATTGCTTCAACTCTTCCATAATACTCGGTACCTCCTTCGCCGATAGCAGAGACACAACAATTTGTAGACTTTCGGTCGGCCATAGATAGCTCTTTGCCATAGGTACGAAAGCGATACCCGTTGATGTCGTATTTGTCAAATGAACGGACCTTATAGTCAAAACCATTAGCGACTTGTCTCAATTCGGCGTCCATAGACTCTGAACTAGCCTACAAGTTTAATACGAAAGGATTGTTGCATTAGCCGGAAATTAGACAAAGAAATGAAATGGTCTAATGGAAATTACCGTTTGTTTGAACCAAGAGATGAAACCGGGATAGCCGCCTCCATGCATTGCCAGAAGCTCATACTCTTCGACAGAATCCTTTTGGATCACCGCTCCATACGAGAATTTGGCGACGTATCGACTGTATCAAATATCCGGGAATAAGAGCAGTTCAAAGGAATTAGAGGTTGCGAAACAATGTACCGAGAACTTACTCGATGTACGGCCACACTTCTGTTAGTTTGTTCAAGATATACAATGTAATGGTCCGCCATTCGTCGACATCCAACGATAAGGAAGTATAAGCACCGGCTGGTGCGAGCTTCCCTTTGAATAGGCTGAGGTTGGATCCACGCTTTTTAGGGTCGCCAGTATTGTACCGAGGCTTCGGATTATGCAAATGACGATTTTTGGCTTCGTAGTGTGCTGTCACGAAGTTTGCCGCCTCCTCAGTAATGAATGCCTCGGCCATCGATGCTTCAATTCGACGTTTATTTTTACATTTTGCTCGAAGCGTCTTCTGTATCCTCTCAGTTGCGTAGCACCAACGATTCTGCACGGGCCCCCCCAATCGTGCCTCGGTCGGGAGATGCAAAATCAAATGCTGCATTGGATTAAAGAAGCCCGGTGGAAAGATCTTCTCTAACTTGCAGATCAACTCCGACGCCAACACTTCCAGTTCTTCTAGCAAGCCAGGCGATAGTTCTTTCGCACTAAGAACACGGAAGAAATAGCTCAGCTCTGCCAGTACTATCCATTCATCCTCAGGGATAAAGCCACGCAACATCACCGGCATTACCCGCTCAAGCCATATGTGCCAATCATGACTCTTGAGACCAAATATTTTCAATTTTTCAAGGGTCGCTCCCCTCTTTAGATTCGCTGCATACCCATCGGGAAACATCAACTCCTTTTTCACCCACAGGAGTATTTCCCTCATAACTGGCCTTCCAAGATTGAACCATGCCTTTGGCTTCGCCCAGTTCTTCTTTCCTTTCGGTTGTCGCATGTTTTGTAGCGGTCTATCACATAGAGCCTCCTGATCGACTCTAGCCTTAGGATTATCCTTTGTTTTCCCCTCTATGCCGAACAATGTACCAAAGAGGGCTTCGCCGACATTCTTTTTAGTGTGCATCATGTCGATGTTGTGTGTGCAAAGGAGGTCTTTGAAGTAAGGCAGATCCCACAAGCATGTCTTGTGAGTCCAGGCGTGTTCCGAATTATACCCCTTGAAATACCCTGGACGCTCTGGATCCGGCTCGAGAGAGTTTAACTGATCCAGGGTCTGTTGGCCTATCAACGCAGGTGGTGCAGAGTTTTTGACAACTCTACCTTTGATGAAGTTCTTCTTGTCTTTTCTGAACTTATGGCGAGGATACAGGAACTGTCTATGCATGTCGAAGCAAGAAAACTTGCCACCCGCCTACAGCCGACGAAACTCAAGAGCTGCCTTGCATGTGGGGCACGGGAACCTTCCATGCACAGACCAGCCAACGAATAGCGCATACGCCGACAATCATGCATCGAGTACATGTACCACACACGCATTAGGAAGTTTTTTTGTAGCGGCGTCGTATGTCTTGATCCCATTATCCCAAGCTTCTTGCAGTTCATCCTTAAGCGGCTGCATGTACACATTCATACTCTTCCCCGGATAGTTGGGCCCCGGAATTATCAACGTCAGGAAAATGTTCTTTCTTTGCATAATCTGTCCGGGGGGGAGATTGAGTGGAATGACAAATACAGGCCAACAATTGTATTGGGCTGCCATCATACCAAACACATTGAACCCATCCGTGCTTATGGCGATTCGAGGATGCCTTGGATCTGCCGCTTTAGCTTGATGTATTGCATCGAAGCGCTTCCACACAAAAGCGTACGATGTGTGTACCAACATCGGCTCCCCATCTGCATCTAGTTCGGTTCTTTTGCCCAATTTGTGCTATGTCATCTGTCTGGCCGTCTCTTCGACCATGAAAAGACGTTGAAGTCTTGGTATGATTGGCATATACCGAAGAACATTAACTGGGATTTTTGTCTGACTCTTCTCACCCATACCGTTGTCTACCACAACATACCTAGAAGACTGGCAAACGGGACAATACTTCAAGTCCGCATACTCAAGCCTAAATAAGGCACATCCTTTCTCACAGGTATCTATCTTCTCATAGGGCATCTTAAGTACACGGAGGATTTTGTCCGACTGGTACAGGTTTGCAGGCATTACATGGCCTTTGGGTAGAAAGCGTCCAAATAGTGTCATCATCGCGTCGTAGCATTCTCTGCCCAAGTTGAATTGAGCCTTCAGAGCCATTACTTGTGCGATGGCATCCAACTGACAAAGCTCAGTGTGCTCGTGGAGAGGACGTTTTGAAGACTCCAACATATCATTGAAGGCCTTTGCAGATTCCTCCATCTCATCGTCCGAATCCCGAGCATCATCAAAGTCTTCCACCATGTCTTCCATCCCGGTACCATGCTCATCGGTGCGACGACCGCCCTCCTCAGCTCTGGCACGTTGGGCAGACTCACCATGAAATGTCCAGACCGTATAATTAGGCATAAAACCCCACTTCTGCAGGTGTTTGATCATTTCAAACTCCGACCTCTTATGATAGTTGTCACAATCGACACAGGGGCACCAGGTTGTTTTCTGTCCATTTGCAAATGCGGCTCTCACAAACCCCTTGGTTTTTGTTATCCATTCATGGGTCATGTCTTTCTGACTAGTGTGACCGGTGTACATCCACGCACGATCACTCATCTTGCCTAGCTACTGGACACACAAGAAATATATACATAATTCAACAAACCATATTCATCAGTTAATAGAGTTTGTCAGTTTTATTACGTCCATGCAACCTAGACGCTAGTAGGTAAAGATAGGTCCTAATCCCACCCGAGTATGTGTAGATTGGGTTCGTTTTCCCATGCTCTGCTCCGGATCCGACGCAAAATTTCGGCAGCACCTCCCCGCTGTTCTCCTGATACACGTCGCGGCAATAAGCAGAGAGGATGTGTACCTGGAGAACAACAGGGAGGCACTGACGAAATTCTGCATCGGATCCGGAGCAGAGCATATGGGAAAACGAACCCAATCTACACATACTCGGGCTGTCCATGGATAACGTTGGACAATTCGAAAGAATCACGGTTATAAATATGCAAATGCATGCATATTTATAGATGTAACCCTTTCGAACGGGAGACGCATAGTGGTCACGCATACTGATGATTCAATCTACCTACAGCTAGCATGTTTCATCGGCACGAAGACCGGAACAGAGCAAATGAAGGGGGGGAGGAGGAGATGTCATTTGTGCTCACCCACGAACGCAGGGGCGGAGCTCGTCGAACGCACGGGGAGGTCGTCGAACACCAGACCCTCGCAGCGACGAAACAACTACACATTTAAATCCACCCGATCAACACAAATATATATGATGTTTTTCATAACAAAATCGGAAAATATATGACCTAACTCACAATTCACAAATATATGACCCCGTCGGCCTCTGGAAGGCCGAAAAGCACCTTTTCGGTCAGTATATGAATTTCTCTTTAATGGCCTTGCAGAAGGAGATATTTTGAAAAAATAATAACTCCGGTAGTACTACCCAAGAATCTTTTGGGTTATAATACTTTGGGAGGGTGCAATACTGGATTGGATATAAGTCATAAATGACAGGAGTATTTCATCTATTCTTTTTTGGAAATTTATAGGACTCGCCCATTAAAAAATTTGCGCATGCGACACTACAAATGTGTGATGTAAGTTCCTTCCAAATCTCCTATGCTCATTTTCTTCAGTGGAACAAGCTGTAAATATTGCTGCTCTATGAGATGGAGGTCATCAATGATGCTACTTCCTCATATCATGATAAAGAGAAGATTGCATGGCAAATAACTATTTTTCTAGATCGCAGATACAACACAATTTGTGTTTTAATTATTGATGTTGCTTTGTCATTCCAAATATCTGATAAAGTGGAAACTCAAAGCTAAGATTATATATCGCAATGCCTACAGCTGTGATCATGTAACAATACTTCCCTTGGCTGCAATCATTAGTATTATATAATTCTCATTAGTATTATATAATTCTTTTGTTTCACAAAATTATTTGTTCAGTTGCGTTTTTGAAACTATTCGCCAAACAATAATTGTCACTCAATCAACCTCTTCGCTCCACTCGACATTCCGTTTCTGTAACCAAATGAGCACCAAAAATTCAAACGGGCTCTGCTACGGGCGTGGCGTGACGCCGCGCTTTTTCAGCTCTAGTATGACACAATAGAGGAGCAACAACTACACTACAGAACTACTAGCAGTCTAGCACTAGCAGAAGCCAACGAGCAACCGAAGTAACTAATAGCAACACACGAGCAGCAGACTAGCAGTAGCACATCCAGCATAAGTAGCAGACTAGCAGTAGCACCAGTGCCCCACCAACAACACAAGTAGCAGTAGCAACACATAGCAGCAGCCAGCAGGCCAACAGCACAGCACATAGTAGCAAGCCAACAGGCAACAGCACAACAGAGCACCACGAGCAGCAGCAGAGCACAAGCACAAAAGAGGACAAGTGAGCTCGAGGCACTGGCTCGAGGGGGAGACCGGGAGAGAACCAGAGGAGCTCACCGGCGGAGAAGGGGGCTCGATGTCAAGCTTGGGGGTGCTAGGCGGAGAAGCTCCGAATCTGGCGGTCTGCAGCGCGAGGAGGAGCCGGGGCTGGGGCGCCGCGGCCTGGCTCGATGGAGGGGCTGGCGGCGGTGGCGGGGAGGGGAGGGCTGGCGGCGGCGGCGGGGAGGGGCGGGCTGCGGTGGCGGGGAGGGGCGGTGGAGCGGTGGGCTGCGGTGGCGGGGAGGGGAGGGCTGGCGGCGGTGCTGGGCGGCGGCGGGAACGCGGGGCTCGGGCGGCGGGGACGGGCGGGCGCAGGGGCGGGCTGCGGTGGCGGGGAGGGGCGGGGTAGGGCGGGCATAGGGGCGGGCTGCGGTGGCGGGGAGGGGCGGGCTGGCGGCGGTGCTGGGCGGCGGCGGGAACGCGGGGCTGGGGCGGCGGGTGTGGAGGTGGGTGGGTGAGGTGGGGGGGAGAGAGAGAGGGGAGAGAGAGAGGGGTGGGGCCGGGCTGGGAGAGAGAGGGGAGAGAGAGAAGGGTGGGGCCGGGCTGGGAGAGAGGGGAGGAGATAGCCCCACCTCTTTGCCATCAGCCAGCGGATGGCAAAGCCCCATCTCTTTGCCGTCTGCCAGCAGATGGCAAAGAATCTTTTCCGTCTGCTGGCAGACAGCAAAGAGGTGGGGCTAGTGGGCCGTTACAACGTCGTCGTCCACTGGACCCCACCCACCTCTTTGCCGTCTGCCAGCAGATGGCAAAGAATCTTTGCCATCCGCTGGCAGACGGCAAAGAGGTGGGGTTGATAGGCCGTTACAGCACCGGCATGCACTGGACCCCACCCACCTCTTTGCCGTCTGCCAGCGGACGACAAAGATTCTTTGCCATCTGCTGGCAGATGGCAAAGAATTGGCTGATGGCAACCAGGTTCTTTGCCGTCTGTCAGTTCTTTGCCGTCTGTTTTTTGTAAGCGGATGGCAAATACGTTCTTTGCCATCCGCTGGCAGACGGCAAAGAGCTGACTGATGGCAAATTCCCTGTTTCCAGTAGTGTGATTAGCTAGAAATAAGGCAGCGGACCAGTGTCGTCTGCTTTACAACCATTTCGTGTAAGGAAATTATGACCTTTCCAACCAAAATGGTCGTTATGGTTTAGGGTTTGGAGCCCCCCGAACAGCTTATGACCAATTGGTCTCGAATGGTCGTAGATTTACGAGCATTTCTTTCAGGGTCACTGACAGAAGGTCACAAGTTGACATATTTCTTGTAGTGAAGATATATCAGTATGAGCAAGTATGAATTGCGGAAAGGAAAGGGTGCGGGAATGAGATAACCACAAGTGAGTCGGGGACGCGGATTTATCTTGAAGTTCACACTCGTGAGAGTGCTAATCTTCGTTAGGGCAGTGCCGAAGCCAAAGCTCCGGAGCGCCACCAAGTGTCTCACCGAATTCTCCCTTTCGAGTCACCCCCAACGGATTTGCCTCGGTTCACTCGGGGTTGGTCTTGAAGGCGACCACCACTCCTTTACGAACTTCTCAGGAGCACACTACAAGCAAGGAAGCTTCTGGAAGACACTTGACCACCTAGGACACTTCACACCCTTCTCCGGAGCACACCACAAAAGGAAGCTTCCGAGGGAACCTCGACCACCTAGGCCTCTTCACAAACTACTCAAATATATCACCAAACTGTCTAGGAGGCGGAGGCCTCCAATAGTAATAAACTCACAAGCTCACAGTCGAGAAAATCGATCGGGGAGCTCAAACCAATGCAAAAAATGCAAATCAAGGTCAAGAAAAAAAATGCTCAACTCACTCTCAATCTCATAAGATGTAACTCAAGAAAGTAGGAGATTGAAGAGAGGGGATACAATGGAGAAAATCAAAAAATGACTCCAAGATACATAAACAAACCCCCTTCACACAGGAGGAACATAGGGGTTTGGGAGAGGTGGTATGAGGCTCAAAGTGATGTTTAGAAAGTGCATGAGCAACCCCCAAACCGATGGGGAGGAAGAGCTCTTTTATAGCCACTCGTACAAACTAGTTGTTGGGGCTCCAACAGACACTTCCTGAACACCCCGTGCCCACAGGATTGAGACCCCACGCCCATGTTACAAGCCCGTGTGCACAGGGGCCTCATACCGATGGCCTCAAAACCCCGTGCCCACGATGTACCCGGAGACAACCCAAAGCAGGAAACTGAAACATGCATAACTTTGGCATACGAACTCTGAATTCAATGATATTGAGATCGTTTTAAAGCTATGGAAAATCCCAAACTCCTCACATAGGGAACCACTCAATATCAACAATAAATAATGATGCAAAACATGCAAAGGTTTGAGCTCTCAACATGTGACCTTTTCAAGCTACTTGCCTGAAAGTCCCTCTTGATAGTACAACTATCAAACCTATAATCGATCCTCCCATCAAGCACCATGAGACTGAAAAAACTAGGAAAACCTAGCAAAGGTATACCTTTGCCTTGTACATTCCATTTGATCTTCTTGACGATGTTAATGCTTGCCTCAAGTGGGAATCCTTTTCTTGACCACAATTACTTGGTGAAAATATTTGAATTGATTCTCATATTGCAATGAGTGAAGCCTTATATTAAGCACATCTTCACATGTACATAACCACAATGTGGATCGCAAGATTTCTCATCTTGCACTTCGACTCCCCAAACTCAATGACCATCACCACCTGATGTCATCCTCACATAGTCTACTTGTCGTGGTTTTGTGACGGCATATGTTCTCTTAGAAGAACTTGAGTGTGAGGCCATCGCCGCTAGGTGGCGACTCAAAGGGGTTGATCGGGAACGAGAGACGAGTTTACCCAGGTTCGGCCACTCCGACGGAGGTAATAGCCTACGTCCTGCTTTGTGTCTATATTGACGATGATCTCGATTACAAGGGTGCGGAATCGCTAACCTAGCTTTCGAGGGTGTGTAACTTAAGTCTTTCGGTCCTAGGGGCTCCCTTTATATACAGGTCGAGACCCTAGGGTTTACAAGAGGCCGAGTCGTGTTATTACTCGTGACGTACCATGTTTCTAACTCGCCTTGCCTCTTAAGCAAGGAAACTCCCGGCGTCTTCTGCCTCTTGGGCCATGAGTCGCCGTCTTCATGTGCTGGGCCGCCTACCAGCTTACTTGGTAAGCCGCCTTGCCT
Source organism: Elymus sibiricus (assembly GCA_039707655.1). Classification (NCBI taxonomy): domain Eukaryota; kingdom Viridiplantae; phylum Streptophyta; class Magnoliopsida; order Poales; family Poaceae; genus Elymus; species Elymus sibiricus. The sequence goes on along the minus strand of CM077665.1, from coordinate 207,572,765 downwards.
GCCTTGTCTTCAATAGCACGACCCGCCTTGAATGTGACATATGAGCCGCCAATGTGTTGACCCGGCCCAGTAGGGCGGGTTATATCGTGGGGTTATATCCCCGACATTAGGCCCCAGATTGATTTGAATTTATTCATGTCAATCTTCCTCACCTTCACTTGGCGGCTTATCTTCTGCTTATATCTATGTCATCTCTGAATCTCAAAAATGCCGGCTTACAATACTTTCACACTTGTAATTTTCCTCGTGCCATACATCAGTGACGTTAGCCGTCTAGAATCCGAGAAACCAATGATGACATCACAACGGATCTTGCATGTATCCGCTGATCCTGAAAATCGAGGCGTCTCCTTTTCCAAAATTTACTGCGCCTCCCCAATTCCCGCGCCTGCTAGTTGCTTCTTTGGGTTTCTTCCTTATAAATATTCGCTGGGGGGCCCCTCATTCACTTCTACATCACCCCTTTACTTTGTCTTCCTCCTCGAGCCCGAAGCTTCCTCGCGCCACCGCTGCTGCTCGCCCGTCGCCGGCGACCGTTCCTGGGACCGTAGCGGCGCCTCATCTTCATCAAGATCCAGCCGAGCATCTCCGCCGCCCCCGGCAACCGTCAAGGTAAGCCATTTTTCTTTTGCTAGATTTGTCTCAGTTCATCGGAGTTCGTCGGAGGTACCGAAGTGTTTTATCCGTCCATCATCATTCCTAGTTCTCGTATAGCTCCGATGACTTTTATCATAGGAATAAAGCGGTAGGAACAACGGCTCCATTTCGCATACATCATACTCAGATCTTCCTTAAGAATCTGTAAACTGGATCGCCACTGCTTCCCTGCTTCATCATTAGGTTTAGCAAATATTTTCTTTGTGAACTATTTGTAGATCCGTAATTGTGGTCAGTTCGGTAGAAATCTGTTTGTCCCACACTTGGCAAAAATTAGGAATCTCTGATTTGGCACAAGACGCCCGTCTATTTGCCGGCTCATTCGCATGACTATAACCCACCATATGTAGATATCGTTTCTTTTAGGCTCCGGCTCATCATTATGACTTAAAAACTGCCATGTTTAGAAATTGTCTCGTCTAAATGCCGGCTCATCATAAGGCGACTCATCTGCTGTATATTTTTATGCCGTCTTATCCTTGATAATCACATATGTACTTATGCAACTTCTTTTATTTGCACTTAGGCGTCTTGTTATGTCGAAAACTACCACATGTGACTGGGTGCCGTCCCAAGTGTCTGAACTGGTGCTCAAAGATTTCCAAGATGAGGGTCTCCTGTCGTCTAAGGAGGCAATTGGATGGTGGCTCCCCTTGGAGAGGAACGCCCAACACCTAGTGAAGGAGAAGTAGTGGTGTTCACAGATCACCTTCTTCGGAGTATTTACCCCCCAGGTCAAAATTCTTTCGGGATGCTCTGCACTCTTTCCACCTACATCCTCAAGATCTGGCTCCCAACTCTATATCCAATCTTTGCCAGTTTCAAGTATTCTGTGAGGTGTATCTGCAAATAGAACCCACCGTTCCTCTTTTCATGGAATTCTTCCACCTCAACCGTGAAACTGAGTGTGCGAATGGCCTTAGAGTGGAACTCGACGGAATTTCTATTCAACGGTGCAGAGATGGTGTATTCCCTGCTGTTATTCTACCGAGTCACCCAAAAGGATGGTCCAAGACTTGGTTCTACTGTCGGAACACAACTCCAGTTGACGAAAACCCTCTGCCGGGTTATAGACCAAACCGTCTTCCCATGAATTTTGAGCTTCCTGGCCGAGCTTCACAAGAAGAACGTGATCAACTTGCCTTCATATACCCAAAACTGAAGGCTCTGCAAGCTCATGGATTGATCGGAGTTGATCTGACCCGGTGTTGGATATCTTGGAGGATCATGCCTTTGAGTCGCCGTGGCGACCTGATGTGCAATTATACTGGCAATCTAAACGATGCGCAAAGATATAGCAACCAAGATTTGGACAATGATGAGATTAACCGGATTGTGAAGAAGTTACTGGGGGAAACTTGTCGGGACCCCGATCCTAAGCCATAAGAACCCAACATGTAACACCTCACATTACTTTGCGGCCTCACGCAGGGTTATCTCCACGGCTGCCACCTTACCTGGGCCGGGACCGTTTGGGCCTTTTGGCTCATGAATGTGAATATGTCGCTAGTATTCAAATGTCAAAGAACCCGGGTCGACATGACTAGTCATAAACCCAAGCGACACATCCGTACAGGAACATGCATACGTAACCCAACAATGCAGGTGTCGGCCATCAACGTGTGTAGACGAGTCGTAGCAAGCTACAGGGACTCCATTATGCCGTAAGACATTTCTGTCATTAACTGCATGTAGATGAGTCATAGCAGGCCACAAGGACTCCATTACACTGTGAGACATTTCCCTGAAGGGACAGACACAACAACAAAGAAGGATACATGCCGGTCAATCAATGTGTCCGGAGCAGTAGCAAGCTACCAAGGCTCAACGGAAGCACAAAGAGGCATTTTCCTGTAAAGAGTACTACTAAAGGCACAAAACTAGGTGTCGAATCCCATACATACCGTTGCACGTCACACGTACGCACGACATTCCCGATATGCATAGATACAACTATGGCATCACAACATAACCATACAACAACACCACATTTATTTAGAAGGCTAAGAAGAGCCTTACATAATATGTTCATACAGGTAGTGGTCACATGACCCGACACTCAAGTCATACAAGCAAAGTCATACAAGCCATGCGGAAGCTTAAAGCTGTCTGAGTATAGACAGATGAAAGGTAAAAAGGCATAAAGCCTGACTATCTACAGCCCAACCCAGGGCATCAGATCATAGCTGGGATACCAGCTACTCGTCGTCATCGACGTCTAGATAGAACCCACCAGATGGGTCCTGGTTCTCATCTGCAGCAGTTATTAAGCAAACATGAGTACAAACGTACTCAACAAGTCTTTAAATCAGACCTAGGCTATTCATGCTCATGTATCAACAAGGGGTATAATGGGGTTCATGCAGCAAGCCAGCTTTGACTCTTGGCTAACCTGTACTACGACTACTAGTTATTTGAACAAGTTTTGAGATAGCGCACACGAGTCTGACGTGGCTTGAGACTGCGTCGGTATTTCCCCAAAGAGGAAGGGATGATGCAGCACATCGACGGTAAGTATTTCCCTCAGTTATGAAACCAAGGTTATCGAACCAGTAGGAGGATCACCACCACCCAATAAGCAGCACCTGCACACAAATAACAGGTACTTGCAACCCGACGCGAAAGAGAGGTTGTCAATATCTCTACGCTAAAAAGATAGATTAGGTAGTGATAGATAGGAGAGATAGATCTCTCAAGAACACAAAATAAAAAGAGCAAATAAAGTATGCAGCAATATGTTTTTGGGTTTTTGGTTTTGTAGATCTGAAAACAAAGAGGCAGAAAGATAGATCGGAAAGCAATATGTTGGAAAAGTAGACCCGGGGGCCATAGGATTCACTAGTGGCTTCTCTCATGAGTATAGCACACGGTGGGTGAACAAATTACTATTGGGCAATTGATAGAAGATCAAATAATCATGACGATATCCAAGGCGATGATCATTATATAGGCATCACGTCCAAGATAAGTAGACCGACTCCTGCCTGCATCTACCACTATTACTCCACACATCGACCGCTATCCAGCATGCATCTAGTGTATTAAGTTCATGGAAAAATGCAGTAATGCAATAAGAACGATGACATGATTTATACAAGATCTATTCATGTAGGAATAGACCCCATCTTGTTATCCTTAATGGCAACGATACATGCGTGCCTTGCTGCCCCTTCTGTCACTGGGAAAGGACACCGCAAGATCGAACCCATCAAAAAGCACCTCTTCCCATGGCAAGAAAAATAGATCTAGTTGGCCTAACTAAACCAAAGATTCGAAGAAGAAATACGAGGCTATAAGTAATCATGCATATAAGAGATCAAAGAAGACTCAAATAATATTCATGGATAGAAACTGACCATGAACTCAAAATTCATCGGATCCCAACAAACACACCGCAAAAGTTTACATCAAATAGATCTCCAAGAGACCATTGTATTGAGAATCATAAGAGAGAGAGAGAGAGGAAGCCATCTAGCTACTACCCGTAGGTCTATGGTGGACTACTCACGCATCATCGGAGAGGCACCTATGAAGAAGATGAACCCCTCCGTGATGGTGTTTAGATTGGATCTCGAGGTTCTGAAACTTGCGGCGGCTGGAATTGTGTTTCCTCGATTCCCCTAGGGTTTTTGGAATATTTGGGAATTTATAGGCATCAGAGGCAGTGCAGAGGGGCCCCGTGGAGGGCACAACCCATCAGGGCGCGCTGGGGGCCCCCTGGCGCGCCCTGGTGGGTTGTGCTCTCCACAGCCCACCTTCCTGGCTCTTCTTTCGCCCACTGGGTGTATTCAGGTCCAGAAAAAATCTCCAAAAAGTTTCGTCGCGATTGGACTCCGTTTGGTACTGATATTCTGCGAAGTAAAAAACAAGCAAAAACAACAACTGGCACTTGGGCACTATGTCAATAGGTTAGTCCAAAAAAAATGATATAAAGTTGCTATAAAATGATTGTAAAACATCCAAGAATGATATTATAACAGCATGGAAGAAGCAAAAATTATAGATACGTTGGAGACATATCAGCATCCCCAAGCTTAATTCCTACTCGTCCTCGAGTAGGTAAATGCTAATTTTTTTTTGATGTGGAATGCTGCCTAACATGTTCATCTCATATTCTTTTTCTTTTGTATAGCATGGACATTTGGACTTGTAAATAATTCAAAGCAATAGTCTAGTTTTAACATAATGACTTCAATACTCAAGCATGCCAACAAGCAACCATGTCTTTCAAAATATCAACACTAAAGAAAGTTATCCCTAGCCCATCATGCTCAATCATTGATCCATTCATGAAACACACTCAAATATTAGCTATGCCCAATGCTCAAGTACGATCATAGCGCTCCCTAGTTGGTGCTTTATAAGAGAAGATGGAGACTCAAAGTAAAAATAAAAATTGCATAAAGTAAATAGATAGGCCCTTCGCAGAGGGAAGTAGGGATTTGTAGAGGTGTCAGAGCTCAAAGTTTAAATTGAGAGAGAAAAATATTTTGGGTGGCATGCTTTTCCTGTCAACGAAAACGACAAAGTAGCTCACAATACTTTCCATGCTAGATATATCATAGGCGGTACCCAAACAGAAAATAAAGTTTATTCCTTGTTCCACCAAACTTTCACTTTCCATGGCGGGCCGTATCCACGGTTGCCTTCCATACCAACAATTTCCAAGGAATTTATTATTTGACAACATAAAGTAAATATTTTGTCTTTTTCATTTCGGGAATGGGCATCCCTATTACCACTGCACTCTCGTGCAATGACAAGTGAATAAACACTCATCTTGGGAATAACACATCTAGCATGGAAAAATATTGGACACTCCCCACCGTTTCATGAGCGGTACGAGCACACAAAAGAGAAAATTTATTTTGAAAATTTAGAGATGGCACATACAAATTTGCTTGGAACGGCACGGAAATACCGCATATAGGTAGGTATGGTGGACTCATAAGGCAAAACTTGGTTTAAGGATTTTGGATGCACAAGTAGTATTTCTACTTAGTACAAATGGAGGCTAGCAAATAGATTGAGAAGCAACCAAACCAAGAAACGAAAATTCACATAAGCGAGCAATGAGCATAACTAACACCAAATAATGCACCATAAGTAGGATGTAACTTCATTGCATAACTATTAACTTTCGTGCATGCATAATGAATCACAAACCTTAACACCAATATTCCTACTAAAGCACAATTACTCACTAACATGACTCACATATTACTATCATCATGTTTCAAAACTATTACAAAGAATCAAGTTTAATTTGCCCAATGATCTTCATGAAAGTTTTTATTATATCCTCCTTGGATATCTATCACTTTGGGACTAGTTTCATATATTGCCATTGCTTTTTGGCAAGCTCAAACAAATTTAAGTGAAGCACATGAGCATAACGATTTCATCTCTCAAAATAGTATAAGTGAAGCATGAGAGGATTTCTTCAGAATTTACTAACTCTCAAATTTATCTAAGTGAAGCATGAGAGTATTTCTACAAAAAATTCCAAGCACACCGTGCTCAAAAAGATATAAGTGAAGCACTAGAGCAATTCTATAGCTCAAAAAAGTTTAAGTGAAGGACATAGAGCAATTATAACAATTGATAGCATAATTTTGGCTCTCTCAAATAGGTGTGTCCAGAAAGGATACAAGTGAGAAACTAAAAAACAAAGCAAGCAAAGATACAAGACGCTCCAAGCAAAACTCATGATATGTGACGAATAAAAATATAGCTCCAAGTAAAATACCGATGGTCGTTAGAAGAAAGAGGGGATGCCACTCGGGGGCATCCCCAAGCTTAGTTGCTTGTTTCTCTTTTGATACATCTTGGGGGTGCGGTAGCATCCCCAATCTTAGGCTCTTTTCACTCCTTATTCCTTCATCCATCGTGGTCTCACCCAAAACTTGAAAACTTCAATCACACAAAACTCAACAAAATCTTCGTGAGATCCGTTAGTATAATAAAGCAAATCACTACTTTAGGTGCTGTTGCAAACCCATTTATATTTTATTATTGCATTATACCTACTGTATTTTAACTTTACCATGGTTCATACCCTTCAATATAACCCATAGATTCATCAAAACAAGCACACAATGCAACGAAAACAGAATCTGTCTTAAACAGAACAGTCTGTAGTAATCTGTACTCTAACCATACTTCTGTAACTCTAAAAATTCTAGAAAATCAGGACAACGTAAGAAATTTGTATAGCAACACTGTGTTAAAGTTTCAGCTCAAGATCATGTTCCAGCAAAAAACGAAAATTAATATACTGGATGCAAAGTTTCTGTTTCAGATTCAGCAACGCTTCTACTCATCTCATGAATCATCCTAAAGGCTCTACTTGGCACAAACACTAAATAAACCATAAAAACAAAATCATAACAGCAACACTCAAAAACAGAAAGGAAAAAGCAAAAAATTATTTATTCATTGGGTTGCCTCCCAACAAGCGCTATCGTTGTACGCCCCTAGCTAGGCATAACACATAGATTAGAGTATTGTCATCTTTGGTTTTGGCAACTTTTGCGAAGGCTTTCTCAAATCTGGGGGGCTATTTACGCTTCCCGAAATTTCAGGAGAAGAAACCATCTTGAGATCCAAAATATCCAAACGCTTGTTGCAAAGAGTAATCAAAGTATTCAAGCGATTGAGGTTCCCACTAATATGTTTGAGAGGTTCATTTTACTTTTGCAACTCAACCAAGTGCTTATGTAAGTCACCCAATTTGTCGAGAATTTGAACCCCTTCTTGTGTGAAAGAAGGTCCCTTTTTTAATGGAGGAATCCCCAATATTCCTTCCAAAATTTCATAAGCGGTGTTTGCATCAAGCTCAATAAAATTCCCTTTAGCGGCAAAATCCAAGAGTTCTCTATGATGCAAAGCTAATCCTATGTAAAAATTTCTAAGCAAAATTTTTGCGTCTCCTTTTAGATTGGAAATACGATAGGATTCCATTAGCCTATACCAGGCATCTTTCAAAATTTCCCCTTGTCTTTGTTTGAAGTATAGAACTTCAAAGTCTGGTGACAAAGGGGGAGTAGTAACGCTAGTCATAGCAACAAGCAAGAGATCCGGCGAGAAATAGGCAAACGAAAAAGAGGGCAAATAAAACGGCAAATTGGTGAAGTGGGGGAGAGGAAAACGAGAGGCAAATGGAAAATAATGTAATTGCAAGGAGATGACATTTGTGATTAGGAACCTGGTAGATGATGATGGAGTCCCCTCGGCGCCTACGATAGGCACGTAGAAGAGACCGCTTCCTCCCCCGGCAACGGCGCCAGAAATTCCTTTGACGTGGCTAGAGACTGCATCGGTATTTCCCCAAAGAGGAAGGGATGATGCAGCACAACGACGAGAAGTATTTCCCTCAGTTATGAAACCAAGGTTATCGAACCAGGAGGAGGATCACCACCACCCAATAAGCAGCACCTGCACACAAATAACAAATACTTGCAACCTGACGTGAAAGAGAGGTTGTCAATCTCTCTACGGTAAAAACATAGATTAGGTAGTGATAGATAGGAGAGATAGATCTCTCAAGAACAAAAAATAAAAAGAGCAAATAAAATATGCAGCAATATGTTTTTGGGTTTTTGGTTTTGTAGATCTGAAAACAAAGAGGCAAAAAGATAGATCGGAGAGCAATATGTTGGAAAAGTAGACCCGGGGGCCGTAGGATTCACTAGTGGCTTCTCTCATGAGTATAGCACACGGTGGGTGAACAAATTGCTGTTGGTCAATTGATAGAAGATCAAATAATCATGACGATATCCAAGGCGATGATCATTATATAGGCATCACATCCAAGATAAGTAGACCGACTCCTGCCTGCATCTACCACTATTACTCCACACATCGACCGCTATCCAGCATGCATCTAGTGTATTAAGTTCAAGGAAAAACGGAGTAATGCAATAAGAACGATGACATGATGTAGACAAGATCTATTCATGTAGGAATAGACCCCATCTTGTTATCCTTAATGGCAACGATACATGCGTGCCTTGCTGCCCCTTCTGTCACTGGGAAAGGACACCGCAAGATCGAACCCATCACAAAGCACCTCTTCCCATGGCAAGAAAAATAGATCTAGTTGGCCTAACTAAACCAAAGATTCGAAGAAGAAAGATGAGGCTGCAAGTAATCATGCATATAAGAGATCAAAGAAGACTCAAATAATATTCATGGATAGAAACTGATCATGAACTCAAAATTCATCGGATCCCAACAAACACACCGCAAAAGTTTACTTCAAATAGATCTCCAAGAGTCCATTGTATTGAGAATCATACGAGAGAGAGGAAGCCATCTAGCTACAGCCTACGGACTCGTAGGTCTATGGTGGACTACTCACACATCATCGGAGAGGCACCTATGAAGAAGATGAACCCCTCCTTGATGGTGATTAGATTGGATCTCGAGGTTCTGGAATTTGCGGCGGGTGGAATTGTGTTTCGTCGATTCCCCTAGGGTTTTTGGAATATTTGGGAATTTATAGGCATCAGAGGCAGTGCAGAGGGGCCCCGTGGAGGGCCCAACCCATCAGGGCACGCCGGGGCCCCCCTGGCGCGCCCTGGTGGGTTGTGCTCTCCATAGCCAACCTTCCTGGCTCTTCTTTGGCACACTGGGTGTCTTCTGGTCTAGAAAAAATCTATAAAAAGTTTCGTCGCGAATGGACTCCGTTTGGTATTGATATTCTGCGAAGTAAAAAACAAGCAAAAATAGCAACTGGCACTTGGGCACTATATCAATAGGTTAGTCCCAAAAAATGATATTAAGTTGCTATAAAATGATTGTAAAATATCCAAGAATGATAATATAACAGCATGGAACAAGCAAAAATTATAGATACGTTGGAGACGCATCAGAGTCCACTAACACCATTTCAATACACCACCATGGATCCGCTCCCGTCACCTACGAGAGTGCCATCCATGGTACTCACACTTGTCTTGAGACTTTTAAGAGTAACCATTAAATTGTCTATGAACAACATATGTTTCCAAGTAGTCCATATCCGAGGACGCGGCTATTCAAACAGATTCATACCCTGCAGGGGTGTACTCCTTCACACACGCTCTCGCCACTTATCGCTATGTGCACGTAAAATGGCACCGCAGCAACCTTCAAGCGAAAGCCTAGCAAGGGAGTCGGCCATGACCGTCAATCACACAAGACCCTAGTCCAGGCTATCGCCTATTTGAGGCTGAACCCGTACAGAAGTCCGGCCGAAGTTTCCGCTACGGCCCCAAACGATGTGCGCAGGGTTCCCAAGCCCACCATTCGGGTGACCCTTGGTACACCTTGCCACTGCCTACCGCGTCGTAGCCCACCCCTAAGGTCAGTGCTATGCACGGCCTCCACCATTGCTATAAACACCAGAAACTACTTGCAACTCCTGGACCGAGGACTAGGCAGTTGATAAGACGAGAGGGGTCGAGTTACCAGAACCCAATGTGTGGTAGTAACTAGTCTTGGATCACAAACACGGAACTTAGTTCCTAAGAACGGTCCCAACGAGACAACCCGCTATGTACTCCTACATAGCCTCTCATCATTACCTTTACCAAATCGGGTTAATCATTTAGTTCATCACATCACAACAACACTGTTTCACTCCGGTTCATCACCCAGATGAATCAGACCTGACACAACTCTAAGCATAGCAAGCAAGCAGGGTAAAGCACATCGAGGCTGAAGCATCTACCAGGTATGCTAGGTTGCTTGGTTTAGCTATTTACTGTGACAATGACAGGTCATGCAGAGGAATGGGTTCAACTACCAAAACAGGTAACAGTTGAATCGAGTAGTCCTAATGAAATAAACAAGAGCAGGAGCGAGAGAGTGGGATGTTATCGGAATGATCAATGAGGGTGCTTGCCTTGTAGATTGGTGGCAGGGTACTGCCCTTCAGCTGGATACTCACGTGTATCCTCGGGAGCAGGACCTACCGCGATACAGACGAAGTAACAATCAATACATGACAAGTGCAACAATATGATGCATGATCATGCCATGGCAACATGATTTGGATGAGCTAATGCACCTAGCATCAAGTTTAAATGAAGTTGGTTTGAAACTAGGTTCAAATTCAAACTCCATGTATTATGTCACATATTGCATTAATGCAAAATGTCAATGTTCTTGTATTTAGGTTGCTCTATCATGCATGATAATGGCATCAATGGATTCCTTGGAATTTTCTGATAAATTTTCATATATAAATTATTTCAATCTGAGTTATAGATTAATTTCTATGAATTATTGAAGTTTTAACTATTTTCTGGAATTTCTATAAACCAGAAAATCATTTATTGCGTCAGCACTGCATCAGCAGGTCAACAAACCGTTGCCAGGTCAAACCTGATGTGTGGGGTCCTCACGTCAGTGACACACACACTAAGCAGTGTTTAGAATTAACTTTAATCCTAATTAATGGGGTTGGGCCCACTTTTAGTGGGTCATTAAGTTAATTAAATTAATTAATTAAATTAATGCCCAAACTAAACTTTTCCAGAGCCTAGCCCCACCTGTAAGTGGCTCAGGGGGGTCAAACCCGTGGTCAACCGGGGCTGACTTGCCGGCGTTGAACCGCCGACGGCCACAGACACGGCGAAGGGGTTTGGGTCTCGTCCACAGGCAACCAAAACGACGGCGGAGAGTGTCGTTGGAACGAGCACACGCGCGCACGTCCAACGGAACACACCCCAGGGGCTGGGGTGGCCCAAAACGTCACCGATGACGGTCTTGGCGGATCCCGGAGTACGGGCGAGCTCGGGTTCGAGGTTTTCGCCTATGGGAGGGGGAACTAGGGGTGGCTACGGCCTCCTGAGAGCTCCCTAAGCACGATGGAGTGCTCGGCCGCAAGCTTCGGGGGTTCTAGCCACGGAAGCAAGCTGGCCGGCGGCGAGAAGCTCACGGGCATGGTGGCCAACGACGCTACGGGTCGAAGTCGATGGCTAGGCAGGGGAAAAGGATCACGGGCTCACAACGGTTCTTCTGGCGCTGGTGGCGAGGTCGGGGAGGCACCGGAGGCGGCGAATCGACGACATCGGTCTTCGGTGGCCGGAGGTGGAAGACGACCTCGGGGCGAGGACTGGGGACGTCTGGCATCACGTGGCTAGGCGAGGGGCAGCAGCAGCTCGAGGTGGAGCATTTCGGCTGGTCGGAGAGGCTTGGGAGCGGCTGCAGCTACGCGGGCGACGGCGGCGAGATCTCGGGTGCGGCGGCCATGGCGGAGAGGAAGCAGAGAGAGAGCAGAGGGGGGAAATGGAGGAGGGGTCGATCGGGACGGCTCTTCCGAGCTTATCCCCGTCGCCAGCGCGACGAGGAGGCAGCCTGGTGCATGGCGCCTGGCCAGCTCGCCGTGGCCCTCTTCTCCTCTGCCTTCTGGCAGAGGTTGAAGATGATTGGCAGCTAGGCCAGTTGGGCCAGCCTGGCCTGGGCCTCAGGTAAGCTCCTTTCCCCTTTTTCATTTCTTTGTTCTGTTTTCTATTTCTGACTTTTGTTTTATTTTTGTTTGGGCACAAATACTTAGCACAAAATCCTGAAATATTTTATGGAGTATAGTTGGAATATTTCCAAGTCCCCACAATAGTTTCAGAAAATTTGAGGCAACTAAGTAATAGTCCTTTTATTTAACATTTTCAAAAATGTTAATGGATTATTTAAAATGCCAAAAGGGTTGTGAAGATAAAAGTCACCTCTCATATGTTGTTGCCAACATTTATCCGACATGGTGGACATTTTTGATGGGCATTTTGGATTCATTGAAAATCACAATTGTTTGAATTGGTTTAATCAAGTGGGGTGCTAGGGTTTGTTCCTCCCCATTTCAAGTTAAAAGAAAATTTAAACATGATGCAACACACATGCCAGCACATAGCAAAGGGGAAAACTAGGGATGTGATAACTCACCCCCACTCAAAAGAACCTCGTCCCGAGATTTAGGAGTCTTCGGGAAGAGTGCGGGGTACTCTAGTCAAAGGCGGTCCTCCCTTTCCCATGTCGCTTCCTTCTCGGAATGGTGTGACCACTGAACCTTGAGAAACTTGATGTTTCGATGTCGAGTGGTATGCTCAGCTTGATCGAGGATACGAACAAGGTATTCTCGATAAGTAAGGTTATCTTGGAGATCAAGCGTTTCGTGGTCTACTTCACGGACAGGGTCCGAGAAGCAACGCCTGAGTTGCGAGACGTGGAAAACATCATGAACCTTGGAAAAATGTAGTGGAAGTTCCAATTGGTAGGCAACCCCTCCTCGTTTGGCAAGAATACGAAAGGGACAAATGTAATGAGGAGCCAACTTGCCTTTGATACTAAATCGTTGGGTACCCTTCAGAGGTGTATCCCGAAGGTAAGCCTTCTCATCAACTTCAAAAGTCACAGCCTTATGATGGCGATCATATTGGCTCTTTTGACGAGACTGGGCTCAGCTTTTCACGAATAATGCGAACTTGCTACTCTGCATCCTGGATCATATCCGGGCCAAAGAGTTGCCTCTCCCTGGTTTCTGACCAGTTAAGAGGTGTTCGACACCTTCGTCCATAGAGAATTTCAAAAGGGGCTTTGCCCAAGCTTGACTGATAACTATTGTTATAAGCAAATTCAGCAAATGGAAGGCACTTCTCCCAATCCATGCCGAATGAGATAACACAAGCTCTGAGCAAGTCTTCTAGGATTTGATTGACTCGCTCTACTTGGCCACTTGACTGAGGATGGAAAGCTGTGCTAAAGGAGAGACGAGTCCCCATAGCATTTTGGAAGCTTTCCCAGAATCGGGAAGTGAAGATACTTCCACGGTCTGAGTTAATCTCCAAAGGAACACCATGAAGAGACACTATCTGAGAAATATATAGATCCGCTAGCTGGCTAGCAATTGTACTCTCCCGAATAGGATGGAAATAAGCCACCTTGGAAAGCCGGTCAATGACCACGAAGATAGCATTATTCCCTCTCTTGGTTCTGGGAAAACCGGTGATGAAATCCATATCGACTTTGTCCCGTTTCCATTCAGGAATAGCTAAGGGTTGAAGGATGCCAGCAGGCCATTGATGTTCTGCTTTCACGCGACGACAGACGTCGCAATTAGCAACAAACTGAGCAATTTCTTTCTTCATTCTGGTTCACCAGAACCTCTGGCATAGGTCCTGATACATTTTGGTACTACCAGGATGAATCATGAGAGGAGAATCATGAGCCTCCTTAAGGATCAGCTGTCGCAGATGTTGTTTCTTGGGAACCATCAAGCAGTTCTCAAAGAAGACAACACCCCGATCATCTACCGAGAAGCATTTAGCATTACCTCCTTTAATGTTCTTCTTGATCCGGGAAATCCCGGTATCATGCTTGTGGGCTTCTATGATTTGATCCGTAAGAGTAGGTTTCGCCACCAGGTTGGAAAGGAATCCTTGAGGAACTATGTGAAGGTTTAGCTTCCAAAATTCCTCATAGAGAAGTGGTTGACCTTGTTGTAACATGAGGTTGTTACAATAAGACTTATGACTCAGTGCATCAGCCATGACATTGGCTTTCCCCGGGGTGTAAGTTATCCCTAAGTCGTAATCCGTGATCAACTCAACCCAACGTCTTTGCCTGAGATTCAAATCCGGTTGGGTGAAGATATATTTCTGACTTTGGTGGTCAGTGTATATCTCGCAACGATTACCAAGAAGGTAATGTCGCCATGTCTTAAGTGCATGGATTACAGCTGCAAGCTCAAGATCATGTGTTGGATTATTATCCTCATGTGGACGCAATTGTCGAGATGCATATGCAATCACATGATGATCTTGCATGAGAATGCAACCTAATCCTTGTCGTGAGGCGTCGCAATAGATAACAAAGTCCTTAGAGAGGTCTGGTGGCACCAATACGGGAGCAGAAGTCAGGCGTCTTTTCAGTTTCTAAAAGCTATGCTTGCATTGTGGGGTCCACTCGAACTTTTTATCTTTCTTGGGGATTTCAGTCAGAGGCTTAGCAACCTTGGAGAAGTTACGATAATAACTTGCTAAGCCAAGGAAACTCCGAACTTGCTTAACCGATTCAGGTTGAGTCCAATCAAGGACAGCCTGAACTCGCTCGGGATTAACAACAATACCCTTGCCATGGATTACATTGCCTAGATAGGTCACTTCTAGTAGCCAGAATTCACACTTGGAGAATTTGGCATACAGGTGATGCTCTCGAAGTTTCGTCAATACCAGCCTGAGATGCTCGGCATGATCTTCTTTATTCTTCGAGTATATGAGAATATCGTCGAGATAGACCACGACGAATTTGTCAAGGTACTCCATGAAGATAGAGTTCATCAAGCGAGAGAAGGTGGCTGGGGCATTGGTTAATCTGAAGGACATAACGGTGTGCTCGTATTGGCCATAACGAGTAACAAAGGCCATTTTTGGAATGTCCCCTTTCTTGATCTTGATTTTATGGTAACCCAACCTCAAATCCATCTTGGAGTAGACTGAAGATCCAGCGAGTTGATCATACAAGTCGTTGATCCTGGGGAGCGGATACTTGTTCTTTATGGTGACCATGTTCACTTGTCGATAATTTACAACCATCCGGTCCGTTCCATCCTTGTTCTTGACGAAGAGGACGCAGCAAGCCCAAGGATAAGAACTAGGGCAGATGAATCCCTTTTTCAAGACTTATCGAGTTGTTTCTTTAGCTCAGATAGTTCTAAGGGTGCCATCTTATAGGGTCTTCTAGCTATTGGGACAATCCCTGGAATGAGATCTATCACAAACTCTACATCCCTGTCAGGTGGAATTCCTGGCCGTTCCTCTAGAAAGATATCCGGAAAGTCACGGACTACCAGGATATCCTCAAGCTCTGGAAGAGGGCTAGCATTGAGGGAATAGAGTTGGCGCTTAGCCGCTCGAGTTGAGAAATTGACTATCTCACCTGATGGATGTGTAAGTTGAACATTCCTAGTATGAGTATCAATCTTGGCATAATGAGCTGACATTCAGTCCATACCCAAGATGATATTGATGTCCGAAGACTTAAGAACTATCAGGGAAGCTAGGAAAACTAGCCTATCCACGAGAATTTCATTGTCATGGCTCACTCTAGAGGTTGGCCACTTTGATCCAGGAGTTTGAACTACTAATGGAGTGGGCATATCACAAAAAGTCATGTTATGCAACTGTGCATAACTCTCTGAGATGAATGAATGAGATGCTCCAGTGTCAAAAAGAACAGATGCTAGATGCCAATTGACAAGGGGCGTACCAAGGACAACGTCGGGGTCATCATGGGCTTCTTCAAGGGTGACATTGTTCACTCGTCCACGAGCAGGGGTTGGCTTCACATAATAAGCCTTGCCCGACTTTCCACGTCCAGCAGGCTTGGCATTGTTCTGCGGGCACTCACGAGTGTAGTGTCTGGGCTCTCCGCACTTGTAGCAGATCACAGTTGAAGACTGCATAGCAGCATTAGCAGCAGGACCACCATAGGGCTTGGCTGGAGGGTTGTTCTGGTTTTGGCGAGGCGCCTCATAGGATGGCCTCACAGTGTACCTTGATGGCAGAGCAGTGTTTGGCACCCACACCCGGCGCTTATGGGATCCTGAGCCGGATGAGGAGCTGAAGTCACGAGAGTGCTTCTTAGTTGCCTCGTAGTCGCTCTGTACAGTCTCGGCGTTGATAGCCTTGTTGAGAAGGGCTTGGAAGGTAGCGCACTCATGCAGGCGCAGATCACGACGATCTCGGGGCTGAGTCCCTTGCGGAACCTAGCTTGCTTCTTGGCGTCAGTTGACACCTCTTCCGATGCATAGCGAGCAAGATTGCCAAACTCACGGCTGTAAGCGTCCACTGTTAGCTTATCCTGAGGGAAGGCACAAAATTCTTCCCTCTTACGGTCCATCAGACCCTCCGGAATATGGTGAGTGCGGAAGGCACTGCTGAAGTCAGTCCAAGTTGTAGCTGGGCCCTCCGGGCGCATAGCTTCATAATTTTCCCACCACTAATTGGCGGGGCCCTCCAGGAAATAAGCAGCAAAGGTCACCTTGTCAGCTTCAGCCACATTGGTAGAACAAATCTTGCGAGCCATACTGGAAAGCCAATCATCCGCATCGAGGGGGTCGACGGAATGATGGAACTTTGGTGGGTACAACTTCACAAAGTCATTCAAGGACACCGCGTCATTGCGTGGCTGTCGTGCAGTGTTCTGCTCAATACGCTCTAGCAGTCGGTTGGTCTCTGTCTTGTTCCTCTCTGCCTCAGGCATCACTTTCGCCAGAGATGGTGGGTGAGGCAGGTTCTCTTGCCTTGCTCCACTGCCCTCACCCTGCTCATAAGCAGGAGCGGGGTTGTTCCTAGTGGAAACCATCCTGGGAAAACAAAACCCACATCTTAGACAAGGAAGACATCAACTCTAACACAGGAGATGCGGAATGTACTGAACAACATGGAATGCAGGTGTAAACACCCGAACAACATGGTAACAAGCAAACTGCCATATATACACCATGATTCATACACACCATGATACAGTTCAGTACAAGCCCAAGCTGAAGTACAAGCTAATGAGAAGATGATACAACTCATCGGAGGCATTACAAGCTTCCTATACATTATTTTTCTACACCTCCGGAACTCAACTCACACCTCAGTCATATTCCACAAGACACGCATGACCGTGGATATACAACTGCTACAATACTACTACCTCCACTCATGAACTCAAGCGTTTGCGTAGAACATCTCATACAGGTTACCTCCGTGACCTGGGAGCTGAACCTGAGGGTCTGGAAACACCCTAGCCTGAGATCCCTAGGGTCCATAGGGACACGGATGTGGCCTAGGTCCCCTGGCTGGTGGCAACAGCGGTCCTCGAAGAGGAACAATGCCTCCAACATCAGGCCAATCTACACGAGCTGGTAGATGAGTCCAAAGCGGGCACAACATATCCATATCTCCATATCCAGTCTGGACGATTGGAGCAAGCTGCGTCAAGGCTGTCCAAAGACATGCATGTGTAGCATAAAGCTCCATGCGAAGGGCACGTGCATCACGATCCCTGTTCTCCAACATCTGTGCAGTCACCTGAAGCCTAGGGTCCTCATGAGAGTGATCATAGTAGGCTCCACTCAAATAGCCCTCCTCTCCTCCTAGTGACGCTGGAATATAGCAGAACTCCGTGTTCTGAAGTAGACCATGGTGAGCTCTCATGATGGTCAGCATCATATAAGCGGCCTCCTGAACTGCCATATCAATGGTAACTCCTAGTCCATGCGACCAATGAAGCGGCTCTGCAGCTCCAGGGTACGATAGATAGATCCTAACAGTACAGAGGTACTGGCTCTGTTTGAAGTCGCGGTACTGCTCCTCCACTGTGTACTCGGGGTACCAGCGGTAACCGGTCTCCATCATGACTCTGACCAACATAGCCGTGTGACCCGGTACATCAATGCACCTGGTCAAACAGACCACCTGATGAGAAGGAAGAGAAGGCATCTGAAACAGAGGATAATGCAAATGCATTAGAGATTCTAGCAGAAATCGGACAACATAGCGGCTGTAAATGCTCAAAAACAATTTTGAGACATCCTACAAAGATTGGATAGCATAACCACTCAACTTTCTAACTTCAAGATTCTATCCAACTAACACAGAAATAGTACTTGAAAACTGGAGTTGACTCTCCAGCAACTTAGTCTACAAGTCCATGGTTAGTAACTCGTCATCCTGAGAGGTAGATAAGAAGCCTAGATCTTAACCCCGTAGAAAAGAAGAAGGTGACTCAGAATAGAATGACTCGGGAAGAGGAGTAAAAAGAGCCTTACATTCCCTTCCACAATCAATTCCCTTACATAACTAAAGCATTTCTAGACTCAACTTCGGCCAGTTTGGCTTGGTAATCCTACAGTCAGTCAGGCTCTGATACCAATGCTATCGGGACCCCGATCCTAAGCCATAAGAACCCAACATGTAACACCTCACATTAGTTTTCGGCCTCACGCACGGTTATCTCCACGGCTGCCACCTTACCTGGGACGGGACCGTTTGGGCCTTTTGGCTCACGAATGTGAATATGTCGCTAGCATTCAAATGTCAAAGAACACGGGTTGACATGACTAGTCATAAACCCAAGCGGCACATCCGTACAGGAACAGGCATACGTAACCCAGCAATGCGGGTGTTGGTCATCAACGTGTGTAGACGAGTCGTAGCAAGCTACAGGGACTCCATTACGCCGTAAAACATTTCTGTCATTAACTACACGTAGACGAGTCATAGCAGGCCACAAGGACTCAATTACACTGTGAGACATTTCCCTGAAGGGACAAACACAGCAGCAAAGAAGGATACATGCTGGTCAATCAATGTGTCCGGAGCAGTAGCAAGCTACCAAGGCTTAGTGGAAGCACAAAGAGGCATTTTCCTATAAAGAGTACTACTAAAGGCACACAACTAGGTGTCGAATCCCATACATACCGTTGCACGTCACACGTACGCACGACATGCCCGATATGCATAGATACAACTATGGCATCACAACATAACCATACAACAACACAACATTTATTTAGAAGGCTCAGAAGAGCCTTACATAATATGTTCATACAGGTAGGGGTCACATGACCTGACACTCAAGTCATACAAGAAAAGTCATACAAGCCATGCTGAAGCTTAAAGCTATCTGAGTACAAATAGATGAAAGGTAAAAAGGCATAAAGCCTGACTATCTACAGCCCAACCCAGGGCATCAGATTGTTGCTGGGATACCAGCTACTCGTCGTCGTCGACGTCTAGATAGAACCGACCAGATGGGTCCTGGTTCTCATCTGCAACAGTTATTAAGCAAACATGAGTACAAACATACTCAGCAAGTCTTTAAATCAGACCTAGGCTATTCATGCTCACGTATCAACAAGGGGTATAGTGTGGTTCATGCAGCAAGCCAGCTTTGACTCTTGGCTAACCTGTACTACGACTACTTGTTCTTTGAACAAGTTTGAAGATAGCGCACGCGAGACCACTAACACCATTTCAATACACCACCATGGATCCGCTCCCGTCACCTACGAGAGTGCCATCCATGGTACTCACACTTGTCTTGAGACTTTTAAGAGTAACCATTAAATTGTCTATGAACAACATATGTTTCCAAGTAGTCCATATCCGAGGACGCGGCTATTCAAACAGATTCATACCCTGCAGGGGTGTACTCCTTTACACACGCTCTCGCCACTTATCGCTATGTGCACGTAAAATGGCACCGCAGCAACCTTCAAGCGAAAGCCTAGCAAGGGAGTCGGCCATGACCGTCAATCACACAAGACCCTAGTCCAGGCTATCGCCTATTTGAGGCTGAACCCGTACAGAAGTCCGGCCGAAGTTTCCGCTACGGCCCCAAACGATGTGCGCAGGGTTCCCAAGCCCACCATTCGGGTGACCCTTGGTACACCTTGCCACTGCCTACCGCGTCGTAGCCCACCCCTAAGGTCAGTGCTATGCACGGCCTCCACCATTGCTATAAACACCAGAAACTACTTGCATCTCCTGGACCGAGGACTAGGCAGTTGATAAGACGAGAGGGGTCGAGTTACCAGAACCCAATGTGTGGTAGTAACTAGTCTTGGATCACAAACACGAAACTTAGTTCCTAAGAACGGTCCCAACGAGACAACCCGCTATGTACTCCTACATAGCCTCTCATCATTACCTTTACCAAATCGGGTTAATCATTTAGTTCATCACATCACAACAACACTGTTTCACTCCGGTTCATCACCCAGATGAATCAGACCTGACACAACTCTAAGCATAGCAAGCAAGCAGGGTAAAGCACATCGAGGCTGAAGCATCTACCAGGTATGCTAGGTTGCTTGGTTTAGCTATTTACTGTGACAATGACATGTCATGCAGAGGAATGGGTTCAACTACCAAAACAGGTAACAGTTGAATCGAGTAGTCCTAATGAAATAAACAAGAGCAGGAGCGAGAGAGTGGGATGTTATCGGAATGATCAATGAGGGTGCTTGCCTTGTAGATTGGTGGCAGGGTACTGCCCTTCAGCTGGATACTCACGTGTATCCTCGGGAGCAGGACCTACCGCGATACAGACGAAGTAACAATCAATACATGACAAGTGCAACAATATGATGCATGATCATGCCATGGCAACATGATTTGGATGAGATAATGCACCTAGCATCAAGTTTAAATGAAGTTGGTTTGAAACTAGGTTCAAATTCAAACTCCATGTATTATGTCACATATTGCATTAATGCAAAATGTCGATGTTCCCCTATTTAGGTTGCTCTATCATGCATCATAATAGCATCAATGGATTCCTTGGATTTTTCTGATAAATTTTCATATATAAATTATTTCAATCTGAGTTACAGATTAATTTCTATGAATTTTTGAAGTTTTAACTATTTTCTGGAATTTCTATGAACCAGAAAATCATTTATTGCATCAACACTACATCAGCATGGCGTCAGCAGGTCAACAGACCGTTGCCAGGTCAAACCTGACATGTGGGGTCCTCACGTCAGTGACACACACACTAAGCAGTGTTTAGAATTAACTTTAATCCTAATTAGTGGGGTTGAGCCCACTGTCAGTGGGTCATTAATTAAGTTAATTAAATTAATTAATTAAATTAGTGCCTAAACTAAACTTATCCAGAGCCTGGCCCCACCTGTAAGTGGCCCAGGAGGTCAAACCTGTGGTCAACCAGGGCTGATTCGCCGGCGTTGAGCCGCCAGTGACCACAGACATGGCGGAGGGGTTCGGGTTTCGCCCATAGGCGACCAAAACGATGACGGAGAGTGTCGTTGGAACGAGCACACGCGCGCACGTCCAACGGAACACACCCTTAGGGCTGGGGTGGCCCAGAACATCGCTGGCGATGGCCTTGGCGAACGTTGGAGTACGGGCGAGCTCGGGTTCGAGGTTTTGGCCTACGGGAGGGGGAACTAGGGGTGGCTACGGCCTCCTGAGAGCTCCCTGAGCACGATGGAGTGCTCGGCCGCAAGCTTTGGGGGTTCTAGCCACGACAGCAAGCTGGCCGGCGGCGAGAAACTCACGGGCATGGTGGCCAACGACGCTATGGGGCGGAGTCGATGGCTAGGCAGGGGGTAAAAGGATTACGGGCTTACAGCGGTTCTTCTGGCGCTGGTGGCGAGGTCGGGGAGGCACCGGAGGCGGTGAATCGACGGCGGCGGTCTTCGGTGGCCGGAGGTGGAAGACGACCTCGCGGCGGCGACTGGGGCCGTCTGGCGTCGCGTGGCTTGGCGAGGGGCAGCAGCAGCTCGAAGCGGAGCTGTTGGGCTGGTCGCAGAGGCTTGGGAGCGGCTGCAGCTACGCGGTCGACGGCGGCGATCTCTCGGGTGCAGCGGCCATGGCAGAGAGGCGAGCAAAGAGAGAGCAGAGGGGGGAAATGGAGGAGGGGCCGATCGGGACGGCTCTTCCGAGCTTATCCCCATCGCCAGAGCGATGAGGAGGCAGCGAGATGCGTGGCGCCTGGCCAGCTCGCCGTGTCCCTTTTCTCTTCTGCCTTCTGGCAGAGGTTGAAGATGACTGGCAGCTGGGCCAGTTGGGTCAGCCTGGCCTGGGCCTCGGGTAAGCTCCTTTCCCCTTTTTCATTTCTTTGTTCTGTTTTCTATTTTTGACTTTTGTTTTATTTTTGTTTGGGCACAAATACTTAGCACAAAAATCCTAAAATATTTTATGGAGTATAGTTGGAATATTTCCAAGTCCCCACAATAGTTTCAGGAAATTTGAGGCAACTAAATTATTTTAGTCCTTTTATTTGACATTTTCAAAAATGTTAATGGATTATTTAAAATGCCAAAAGGGTTGTGAAGATAAAAGTCACCTCTGATATGTTGTTTCCAACATTTAGACATGGTGGAATTTTTGATGGGCATTTTGGATTCATTGAAAATCACAATTGTTTGAATTGGTTTAATCAAGTGGGGTGCTAGGGTTTGTTCCTCCCCATTTCAAGTTAAAAGAAAATTTAAAAATGATGCAACACACATGCCAGCACATAGCAAAGGGGAAAATTAGGGATGTGACAAAACTCTAGCAAATTGCAGTCAAGTTGGGCTGAATCCCTTCTGTACTCTCAACCCGGCTCCACCAATAAGAAACCTTGACAATTTATTCATCTGACTTATAACACTTTTTTTAACTCCAAAGCTTACTTGTCGTTGGCATTGTTAACCTTATAGGGAAATTCTTCATTCTGGAAGAAGAAGAGGGGGAAGGTTGCAGCTTAGAAGCCCAAACCCGCCCAGAAGAATAAGACGGCTGCAGCAGAGCCGTCAACAAGGGGCGAGTCAACAACGGTTGACGTTTAGTCAGAGGTAAAAACTTGTCTCCCCTGGTTGTATTTTCATTGAACTTGCTAACACATCTTACTCTCAGGGCGACGCTGTAATAAGCCGGGCTGATGATGTTGAGGTAATATCCCTCTATTCGGCTCAGAATCCTTGTCTCCGAAGAAAACAAGGCGGGTCATTTGGAAAGTACATTTTTCTCACCTAGACGCTCACTTGGATCCTAATTTTATTTTTAAGAAGACTCAGCATGAAGTATGATGCCACACTCGGAGCAGCTCCAGTGGCCTGATTGACGGCTTGCCTAACAAATCAATTGCTCGCAAATGACAACATGAGGTGCCTCATAGCCCAACTCCAAAGCTGGCCTCTTCTGGCAACCTCTTAATCCCTCTGATTCAAATTATCAGGAGTCATCTCCTTCATCTGGCGAATCAACCACCACCAAGCTGCCGCCTCTTATCATCAATCAAGGGTAAATTTCCTTTAAACCATGTACTGCTTATTCATGCTTAATCTTGCATATGTTTGACTTTGCTGCCTTATTTGCAGAGCCCAAGCCAAGGCCAAGAAGGGAAAAGGTGGCGAGTCATCCACCACTCCTGAGGTTCTTGAACTGGCAGATCCAAAGCCGGCGACTCCTGAAGCTTATACCGAGAATCCTCAACATCAACAGGAGTTCCAAAACATACCGCCCCAGCCTTCTGAACCAGTAAATAAGGAAGCTAAAGATGTTGCAACCACCTTGACAGTTGATGTTAACCTGCCCAATCTTCAAAAAGGAACTGAAGACGCTCCTCCTGAGAAGGACAAGGACGTAATTAACACCGGGATGGGTTTCACTGCTCCAGGGGCCCCCAATGTTTTGGCCAAGTTTATCACCATGGATGAGGCGACACCACTTGATAAGGGGAAGGCCAAGCTCAAGCTCCCCAATTATGAGGGCCTTAGTGCTGACGAGCTGCATGCTGGCTACATAAACCGCCTTTCCACAAGTCGGGATATGGAAATCAGCCTTGTTGGCATGATGAAAAGAAAATATGAGGTATGCTCCACTCTCTTGTATTCTTATATATACATATATCATTGTATAGCCCCCTGATACGTCTCCGTCGTATCTAATTTTCCTCATGCTTTCGCCCTTGTTTTGGACTCTAATTTGCATGATTTGAATGAAACTAACCCGGACTGATGCTGTTTTCAGCACAACTACCATGGTGTTGTTTTTGTGCAGAAATTAAAGTTCTTGGAACTGGACGAAACTTTTTGGATATTTATTTTACAATAAATAAAAAATACTGGAGCCAAGAAACACCGGAGGGAGAGCCCTGGCTGGGCACGATACACCAGGGCGCGCCCTGGTGGGTTGTGCCCACCTCAGGGCCCCACTGACCCTAATTCCAGCGCTATAAAATCCTATTTTTGGAGAAAAAAATCAGAGAGAAAGTTTCATCGCATTTTACGATACGGAGCCGCCGCCACCTTGTGTTCTTCATCGGGAGGCCAAATCTGGAGCCCGTTTGGGGCTCCAGAGAGGGGAATCTTCGGTCTTCGTCATCATCAACCCTTCTCCATCGTCAATTCCATGATGCTCCCCACCGGGAGTGAGTAATTCCTTCGTAGGCTTGCTGGTCGGTGAGGAGTTGGATGAGATTCATCATGTAATCGAGTTAGTTTTGTTAGGACTTGATCCCTAGTATCCACTATGTTCTGAGATTGATGTTGCTATGACTTTCCCATGCTTAATGCTTGTCACTAGGGCCCGAGTGCCATGATTTCAGATCTGAACCGTTTATGTTATCACCATTATATCTATGTTCTTGATTCGATCTTTCTAGTCATATGCACCTATTACATGTTATGATCGGTAAACCCCGGAGTGACAATAGTCGGGATACTTTCCGGTGATGACCGTAGTTTGAGGAGTTCAGGTATTCACAGTGTGTTAATGTTTTGTTCCGGTTCTCTATTAAAAGGAGGCCTTAATATCCCTTAGTTTCCTTATGGACCCCGCTGCCACGGGAGGGTAAGACAAAAGATGTCATGCAAGTTCTTTTCCATAAGCACGTATGACTATTTACGGAATACGTGCCTACATTACATTTATGAACTGGAGCTAGTTCTGTATCGCCCTAGGTTATGACTGTTATATGATGAATATCATCCAACGAGTTCACCGATCCAGTGCCTACGAGTTTTCCACATACTGTTCTTGCTAAGTTACTATTGCTAATGCTACTGTTCCAACGGCTACAAAACTATTGCTATCATTGCTACTGTTACTATTACTGTTACTACCGCTATCAAAACTATCATACTACTGTGCTACTGATCACTCTGCTGTAGATATTTAATCTCCAGGTGTGGTTGAATTGACAACTCAGCTGCTAATACTCTCAATTATTCTTTGGCTCCCCTTGTGTCGAATCTATAAATTTGGGTTGAATACTCTACCCTCGAAAACTGTTGCAATCCCCTATACTTGTGGGTTATCAAGACCTTTTTCGGGCGCCGTTGCCGGGGAGCATAGCTATATTTGTTGAGTCACTTGGGATTTATATCAATTGATCACTATGAATAATCTGAAGGATCCAGAAACCAAGATTTTTCCCTCTAAGACTAGGGGAGGTAAGGAATTGCCATCTAGCTCTGCACTTGATTCACCTTCGGTTATGAGTAAGTTTGCAACACCACCACATCCTATTAATCCTGATATGTCGCAAGTTATTGATGATGCTACTTCTTCTATGAATGATGCTTATGATGATGATGCTAGTACCATGCTTGATGATAATGTGCCACTAGGTGAATTTCTTGATGAACAAATTGCTAGAGCTAAAGAGAATGAAATTATTGAAACTTATGAGATTGCTAAAATTGATGAAGCCTTTGAAACTAATGACTATGAAACACCTATTAGACCTAGCTCTCCTAGATTTGAAATGCCTAAGATACCTGAAGGTTATGTTATGGATGAGGAGACAACTAGAGAAATCCTTTCTTGTAAGGATAGAAACGATCTTAAGAAATTAGTACGCAAGTATAAGGAAAAGACTTTGAATGCTAGAATGAAATGTGATCCTAAGTTTGCTACTTCACCTATCTTTGTTACCGATACGGATTATGAATTCTCTGTCGAACCAGAGTTAATTACTTTGGTTGAATCTGATCCTTTCCCTGGCAATGAAACTGAAACTGTAGTGGCACATCTTACTAAGCTGAATGATATAGCCACCCTCTTTGCTCATGATGATAAGATTCACTACTACTATATTCTTCAGTTATTTCCGTTCTCATTAAAGGGTGATGCTAATGCATGGTACAATACTCTTGCTCCTGGTTGTGTGCGTAGTCCCCAGGATATGATTTACTACTTCACTGAAAAATATTTTCCTGCTCATAAGAAACAAGTTGCCTTACAGGAAATATTTAACTTTGTGCAAATTGAAGAAGAGAGTCTCCCACAATCTTGGGGGAGGCTTATCCAATTGCTTAATGCTTTGCCTGATCACCCTCTCAAGAAAAATGAAATACTTGATATCTTCTATAATGGACTAACCGATGCTTCTAGGGACTTCCTAGATAGCTGTGCTGGTTGTGTTTTTAGGGAACGAACTGTTGAACAAGCTGAGGAACTATTGAATAATATATTGAAGAATTATGATGATTGGACTCTCCCTGAACCACCACTTAAACCCACTCCGAAGAAGAGGGGTATCTTATTTCTCAGTCCTGAAGATATGCAAGAGGCAAAGAAATGTATGAAGGAAAAAGGTATTAAAGCTGAGGATGTTAAGAATTTACCACCTATTGAACAAATACATGGCCTTGACACACCACCACCTCCACAAATGGTAGAGGTAAATTCTCTATTAAAGTTTGATGAAAGTGATATCCCTTACAATAAACATCCTAGTCAATGCTTATATGAGTTTGATAACTACATTATGAAACAAGATCACTTCAATGCACATGTTCTAAAACAATTGAAATATAATTCTAATATGATTGCTCGCTTGAGTGACTTGTTTTTTAGAATCAGCAATGATGTTAGAGGTGTAGGAAAGCATGCCTCTATGGTTCAAACTCAGTTAGAACAAGTTGCTAAATCTCAAAAAGAATTGCTTCATGAAATCAATAATAATATGAATGATTTTGCTGCTAGAGTAGTAACTAGAGGAGGTAGAATGACCCAAGAACCTCTTTATCCTGAAGGTCATGTTAAAAGAATTGAACAAGACTCTCAGAGAATTAATACTGATGCACCTAGCCCTTCTAAAAAGAAAAAGAAAAAGAAAAATGATAGGACTTTGCATACCTCTAGTGAACCTGAGATACAAAAACCGCCTGATAATAATGATGTCTCTATTTCTGATGCTGAAACTCAATATGGTAATGAACATCCACCTAGTGATAATGAAAATGATAATGATGATGTTCATGAGGATACTCAACCGAACAATGATAAAGAACCAGATAATGATGTTGAAATAGAGACTGCTGTTGATCTTGGTAACCCACAACCTAAAAATAAACGATATGACAAAAGAGACTTTGTGGCTAGAAAACATGGTAAAGGAAGAGAGCCATGGGTTCAGAAACCCATTCCCTTTCCACCTAAACCATCTAAGAAAAAGGATGATGAAGAATTTGAACGCTTTATTGAAATGATTAGGCCAGTCTTTTTGCGTACCCGCTTAACTGATATCTTAAAGATGTCCCCTTATGCAAAATACATGAAAGACATCATCACTAATAAAAGAAAGATACTTGAAGCTGAAATCTCCACCATGCTTGCTAATCATTCTTTTAAGGATGGAGTACCTAAAAAACTTGGAGACCCTGGAATACCAACTATACCTTGCTCCATTAAAAGAAATTATGTCAATACTGCTTTGTGTGATTTGGGAGCCGGTGTTAGTGTTATGCCTTTCTCCTTATATAAAAGACTTGATTTGAATAAACTCACACCTACTGAAATATCATTGCAAATGGCTGACAAATCAACTGCCATACCTATCGGTATTTGTGAGGATGTGCCCGTTGTTGTTGCAAATGTTACTATCTTAACAGACTTTGTTATTCTTGAGATGCCCGAGGACAACAACATGTCGATTATCCTTGGTAGACCCTTTTTGAATACTGCAGGGGCTGTTACTGATTGCAATAAAAGCAAAGTCACTTTTCATATTAATGGTAATGAGCATACGGCGCACTTTCTGAAGAAACAATTCCAATTGAATGGTATAAATGTTATTGAAGAATCTCCGACAAGCAGTATTGGAAGTTTTCAATTACCTCTACCTACTGCCAAAAAGAAATATGATATACTTATTGTTGGGGATATGCACATCCCCATTGAGGTAACTTAGTGTTTTACGAAAGTTCTTCGGTTTCATGCTAATCGGAAGTGGTTGTTAATAAGACTTGATCAACCTTATTAATGGATCATTTTTGAGAAGTATGAAGTTGATGAATCTAGTAGGCACAATCTTCTCCTCCCACCTTCTATTTTCTATTTTACTTAGTCAAATAAAATAAAATGCCATGTTTATCGTGTTTTCTGTTTTCTCCCTGCAATAAAAAATGACCCAAAAATAAAAGTTCTCAGAATGTCCTGAACATTTGATACGATTTTTTTTGAATATTTCTAAATTTCTAGTGCAAATAACATCAGAGGGTGGTGCACCTGGTGCCCACAAGACACCAGGGCGCGCCCTGGTGGGTTGTGGCCCCCACGTGGCCCCTCACTTATCCCTTTAGCCCATGTCATCCCCTACCTCCAGAAAAAAATTCACCATAGCTCTAATTCCCGTGTTCTTGCTCTCAAACTCGTGGATTTCAATCTATTTGCTCGAAGCTCCGTTTCCGAAACTGTTTGGGGGGATTGCTACTTGGTATGTGAGTCCTCCATTGCTCCAATTAGTTTTTGATTTAGTGGGTTATATTTAGAGTAATTAGCTACTCTTGGTGCTGCTATAGATGAGCTTGCATGTTGAATTCTTATAGTTATAAGTAGTTTGAATGCTTAATATGGCCTCTATGCATCCTTGGGAGTAGTTGCTACCAATCTTACAAAGTTTTGTTGACAAAATTTTGTGGACTAAAATTTTCAATTTTTTTATTATAGGAATAATATGGATTTCTTTAGGAAGTTTTCCTCCAAGAAAAATGCCAAAGGAGTCATTGGGGAATCATCGGATAATAACCTCCACACCCCGAGAATGGTGGTGGTGCGGCCGTGCGAATGGCCGCATGATGCCTTCATGGAGGAGGCCGGGTTCCATCAAGAGTTTGCTCAATTCGTTGCAAATGCTGGGCTGACCGAGTTCCTCGCAGCTAAGTGTGACCAACACCACATCCTTACAAATTCCTTTGTGCAAAGTTTTCATTTTCTGAGTAGGAATAATCCTCATAAGGTGCAGTTTAAGCTATATGCTGAAACTCACAAGATACCGCTCACTGACTTTTGCGACATATGCTTGATCCCTTCTGATGGGGAATTAAGAGAGCCTGGACTAGGGGAGTTTGAGGACTTTCTCCTCACTTTAATAGTGGGTGAAGATAGAGGCGTGTCAAAAGCCACTGCTACCAGTTTGCAGTTTCCTTCTGTGCACTACTTTGCTTTATTCACCGCGAAGTGTTTAACCGCTAGGGAGAAGGTTGGCGCACTCAGTGCCCCCGACTTCTCCATTCTACGCCGTGCACTGCACAGTGATCACACCTTTAGCATGGGGGATATTATTGCACGTCGCTTACACCTTAACAGGACTAAGGGAAAGATACATGGTGGTATTTATGCTACTCGCTTAGCGAGACACTTTAATTTTCAAATTCGCCCACATGATTATCCCTTGTCCCAATTTTATCTTGATCACAAGGCATTGCAAGATCACCAATTTATTGATGCAACTGATTCTTTCCATAACATTCGTTACAACTTAGTATTCAACATCGAAACCCGTGATGTTATCCCGTTGCCTGCACCTGCTCTGTTTGATTCTATTGCCAGGAACGGATACAGGATCATGCTAGAGGACATTACAGCCTACAGGAACAACCTAGCAGCGGGTGAGGAGGAGCCCCAGGAGTGGGACGCTCATGTGCCGCCTCCACCTCACTTCGACTTAGGATCGGATGGTTACTACGGATGGTGATTACCAAGCTAGTCCAAAAGCCTAAGCTTGGGGGAGTACGTATATCCACCGACATTACATTCATGTTTACGCTTTTCATTCCAGTTGTCGGTGTCCATACTTTTTCATTGTATTATCCATGCTAGATTTATTTTCTCGCTTTCTTCTTGCGTGTTTGAAAAACTTTGAGAAAATCCAAAAATATTTCCTACTTCTTTTCAGCTTTTCTTTCTAGCTTAAATTAATTGTAGTATCAAAATAAAACCCAAACAGACTTCTCATTTCTTCTTTTACTTGTTGGGAGCTCTCCCGTGTAAATAGTTTTTCTCGTTTTTGGTTTTCCCTCTTTAATTTGCTTTCTTCAAGAAAAACCAAAAACTCCAAAAATATTTCAGTGTGTTTCCCTGAAATCCCTTTCCTTTTATTTGAGTCATACCAAGGAGAAGACCACGATGAAAATGTTGTGTGGCTCTCATATGCACTATTGTTAATCTAACAAAGATCCCATGTTACTTTGTCTTCTCCTCTTGAATAAAATGTTTGCAGATTCCAGCTTAGTCCATGGCACTCTTGCACTATTATTATTTTCATACCATTCGGTCGTGCAAGTGAAAGGCAATAATGACGATATTTGATGAAGTGACTGTGGCAGAGAAAAGCGGGTACGTACTCAACTTGTTTCTGTTTTTGTAAATATGTTTAACCTATTACCCTTGATTCAGCATATTATGATCAAACATGTTTGCAATGAAAATTAGAGATTATAGTTGCTCATGCCATGCTTAAGTAGCTAGGAGTGGATAATGATTTGTCTTGGATGTCAACATGCATTAAAATGATTGTGATGTGGAATGATGATATGGTATCCTCCTCGAAATGTTTCAAGTGGCTTGACTTGGCACATGTTCACGCATGTAGTTGAATCAAAACCAACATAGCCTTCATGATATTTATGTTCATGGTGCCCATATCCTACTCATGCTAGTATTCAATGTTTATTATTCATAATGCATGTTCATGACCGTTTTCGCTCTCTAGCTGGCCGCTTCTCAATCTATTTGCTAGCCTTCGCCTGTACTAAGCGGGAATACTGCTTGTGCATCAAAATCCTTAAACCAAAGTTATTCCAGATGAGTCCACTATATCTACCTATATGCGGTATTACCCTGCCGTTCCAAGTAAATTTGCATGTGCCACCTCTAAAAATTCAAATGAACATCTGTTTTCTGTGCCTGGACCGCTCATGGAGCGACAGGGGGCGGTCAGTATCTTCCATGTTAAGCAGGTTATTCTCATGATGAGTGTTTATTCACTAGTCCTTGCACGAGAGGGGCGGTAATAGGGATTCCCAATCCCGAAATAAAAAATTACGAATAATGAAACAAAACTCCCCCACGAAAGTTGCTGGTATGGTCGGTACCCGTGGATTCGGCTAGCCGTGGAGTGTGATTGTTGGTGGAGGGGGAGTAAACCTTTACTTTTACCGCTTGGGAACTGCCGCTAATGTGTTTAGCATGGAAGATATTGATAACTCTTGGTCGTAACGTTGACATGAAGGGTGTACCTCCCAAAATAAATTTATCTCTGTTTTAAGCTTTGAGCTCTGGCACCTCTGCAAATCCCCGCTTCCCTTTGTGAAGGGACTATCTATTTACTTTTACGTTGAGTCATCACCTTCTCAAATAAGCGCCAGACCTGAGAGCACTATTTTCATCCTCATGCATTGTGTATAGTTAATGTTGGGTGCAACATGACTGGATCTTTTCAACGATGAATTACAATGTTTAGTCGCTTCTTGAACTTTGGAGGTGCTCTGCATTTATGTTTTGCGGTCTCAGAAAGGGCTAGCGATATACCACTGTTGTCATATTATATCATGATTGGTTTGACAAAGTGTTGGCACTTGAGATATTTTATTATTGCTCGCTAGCTGCTTATGTCATTGATATGAGTTAATATAATTTTTAAGAGTTATTGCTGCCATGGTTAGTCATAATCTTTGCAGAAAACCTGGGTGCTACTTAAGCATATATATGTAAACAAGAACAAAAGAGTTCGTAAAAGTTTTTCTTTATCACTTTCAGTTTGTCAACTGAATTGCTTGAGGACAAGCAATGGGTTAAGCTTGGGGGAGTTGATACGTCTCCGTCGTATCTACTTTTCCTCACGCTTTTGCCCTTGTTTTGGACTCTAATTTGCATGATTTGAATGAAACTAACCAGGACTGACGCTGTTTTCAGCAGAACTACAATGGTGTTGTTTTTGTGCAGAAATAAAAGTTCTCGGAACTGGACGAAATTTTTTGGATATTTATTTTACAATAAATTAAAAGTACTGGAGCCAAGAACCACCGGAGGGGGACGACAGGCTAGGCATGATACACCAGGGCGCGCCGCCCCCTCCAGGCGCACCCTGGTGGGTTGTGCCCACCTCGCGGCCCCACTGACCCTAATTCCAGCGCTATAAAATCCTATTTTTGGAGAAAAAACCAGAGAGAAAGTTTCATCGCGTTTTACGATACGGAGCCACCGCCACCTCTTGTTCTTCATTGGGAGGCCAAATCTGGAGCCCGTTTGGGGCTCCGGAGAGGGGAATCTTCGGTCTTCGTCATCATCAACCCTTCTCCATTGCCACTTCCATGATGCTCCCCACCGGGAGTGAGTAATTCCTTCGTAGGCTTGCTCGTCGGTGAGGATTTTGATGAGATTCATCATGTAATGGAGTTAGTTTTGTTAGGGCTTGATCCCTAGTATCCACTATGTTTTGAGATTGATGTTGCTATGACTTTGCCATGCTTAATGCTTGTCACTAGGGGCCGAGTGCCATGATTTCAGATCTGAACCATTTATGTTATCACCATTAGATCTATGTTCTTTATCCGATCTTGCTAGTCCTACGCACCTATTACGTGTTATGATCCGTAAACCCAGGAGTGACAATAGTCGGGATACTATTCGGTGATGACCGTAGTTTGAGGAGTTCATGTATTCACCGTGTGTTAATGCTTTGCTCCGGTTCTCTATTGAAAGGAGGCCTTAATATCCCTTAGTTTCCTTATGGACCCCACTTCCACGGGAGGGTAGGACAAAAGATGTCATGCAAGTTCTTTTCCATAAGCACGTATGACTATTTACGGAATACATGCCTACATTACATTTATGAACTGGAGCTAGTTCTGTGTCGTCCTAGGTTATTACTGTTATATGATGAATATCATCCAACGAGTTCACCGATCCAGTGCCTACGAGTTTTCCACATACTGTTCTTGCTAAGTTACTATTGCTACTGCTACTGTTCCAACTGCTACGAAACTATTGCTATCACTACTACTGTTATTGTTACTATTACTACTGCTATCAAAACTATCATACTACTGTGCTACTGATCACTCTGCTGTAGATATTTAATCTCCAGGTGTGGTTGAATTGACAACTCAGCTGCTAATGCTTGCAAATATTCTTTGGCTCCCCTTGTGTCGAATCTATAAATTTGGGTTGAATACTCTACCCCGAAAACTGTTGCGATCGCCTATACTTGTGGGTTATCACCCCCAAGGGCCGGCTCATCTGTATGAGATGAGGCGGGTCTTGTTCACATGAAACTGCTGTAGCCCCCAAGGGCCGACTCATCTTCTTGAGATGAGTTGGGTCTTATTAATAATTTGAAGAAATCAACCTGTAGCCCCCAAGGGCCGGCTCATCTCCTTGAGATGAGTCAGGTCTTTTTATAATTTGAAGAAATCAACCTTTAGCCCCCAAGGGCCTGCTCATCTTCTTAAGATGAGTCGGGTCTTCTTCATATTTTTGCTTGGAAGAACTGACATTCATTAGCCCCCAAGTGTCAAGTATATTGCTTGCAATCTGCTTGGGACTTGTTATAATTCTTCTTGTCATAGTCATGCTGCACCTTGCTACCGATTTATGACCGATCAATATGATGACCCCTATTGTACAGGAAGCTCTTAAATCAGCCGAGTCAAATGTGACCAGCTTGAAGAAGGATCTTGAAGTGGGGCAAACCGCCCGAGCAGAGGCTGAGGAGAAACTTTGACTTGCCTTGGAGGAATTGGAGAAAGCCAAGGCAAGCTTTGAAAAACAAAATAAATCTTTTGAGGGTGAAAATGCCGCCTTGGTGAAGCGCGCACAAAACGCTCAGGGTCAACTGAAGCCCATTGCAGAAGAGCTATCCGGGTTAAAGCGACACATTGCCCACATGACCCTTGCATCTTTGGTAAGTATCTTTATGAGTTCTTGCTAACCTGCTCAAATACTCATGTATGCATATAAATCGCCTGGGTACTTATGTGCTGGAATTGTTGTGCAGGTCCTTGGACTCACAACCTCCAAGATAACTGCTCGCTGAAGCTGAAAGCCGTGTATTCACTGACTGAACAACTTTATGCTGGAAGCCACTGCACAATTAAGGCTGTTATGGGGAACAAAGAGCTGGTGAAGCTCATCAAGGATGTATTAAGATTCCTCTCGACAATCCCAAAACATATTGAAGAGTTGAAAAGATCAGCGGCCTAAGTTGGTGCAACATCTTCTTTGAGTCGGGCCTTGGCTTACTCAGCGGTACTTGATCCGGCAGAAATGGCCAAAGGGTTTCCTGAGTTTAAGGACGACGGGTCAGCATTCACCGATGTGGACTATGCTAAATGCGTCAAGGCGGCTCGAGTGTTAGCCACCCAACTTGTTGCCGAGATGGAGTTGAAGAACTATCAGCCGGCTTACGATGCTAACAACTCACGAGTTCGGCCACCCACCTTTGAACTGGTGGACCTGACTCCTCAACGTCGTTAGCATATCTTCGCCCCTGATGTAGACTCGTCCCCCATCTTGAATGAAGAAGTTGTATTCCAGGCTTTAACCCATTGCGACTGGGATTTGGACAACCTTCAGATCCAAGATCCAGAAGACCCAGCGGAGGATGACCCGGAGGCGGCTTAGGCGGGAGGTCAGCCCGAGGCTAATCTGGATAACCCAGATGCTGGTTTATGAGTGAAAAACTTTAATTCAACCTGTCTGGGCTCAATGGTGCCTTGTAATATTTTTAAGTCGACAGTTGTTTGTCTGCGTCGTGTCTTCGTGCATGTTTCAAACTTTTGATCTTGTCTTCTTGAGGAGGGATTTTGTATATTTAACAAGCCTTGTTAACTCGCCTTTTATCCTTTCGCTTAGGAATCATACGACCCGTGGCTTGTACTGTGTATTATCTTGGCTAAGTCGCCCTTGAGCTTTACATCTTTCAGGCAGTTGCTAAATTATTAACATGCTCTTCCCTCATGTCTGAATGTTTCCATTGAGCCTGCTCAATGAGCTATTGTTTGAACCAATGTGGGCGGGTCTTTATAAGCCGGCCTTCTAAAATCTTTCCACAATAGCTGATTGTAGAGCATTAAGTGGAACTGGGTTATATGATCACAATTTTTGTAACCCGGATACTCTTTATGAGCCGGTAACATAAATAATATTGTACTTGTAGAGCAACATATGGTAATAATGATAAAAAATTATTAATAAGCCGGCTCAGTGAGACTCGGCAAGGAGACTGACTTTCGAGGCTCAAGTCTTGCTTCAATGAAGTGGGTATTATAATCCATGGTTTATCCTAGATCTCTGTAAGCCGGCTCTCACGTGACTCAAGCCGGTGTTTTAACCTTGATAAGTTTAGGGTCCAAAGCGGATTGACTTGTCAAGAGTACATGGGGTCACCTGATCGGAGTTGCATCAAGCATACAGGCAGGTTTAACCATATATTGTGGTGTCTTTTTCCGGGTCAAGAGGGTGAGAAAGCTAAATGTAACTCCCAAGATGCAGTCCTATCCCTATTATGGCGCGAGGGCCTCGACAGTGATAGAACCGCATCTAGTCGTTTCGCAAGTATAGAAATCATTGCATACATGTAACTCGCCACAAGCTAACTTACAAATCCACACAATTATTCATACATTCATCCAGAAGACAGGGTCCGACTACGGACAAAATCAAACGACAAAAGAAAGCAATGAAACTACCTTGCTAGCCCAGGAACACCACCACGAAGCTTCCCTACTCATCTGGATACGTTATGTACTTACGCCTACATTCTTCATCATATCCTCCCACTGGAGCTGAGACACATCATCTGGCACGAACTCGTCAAAACCTGTACCTGTATTGTTGTAATCTGTGAGCCACAGGGACTCATCAATCTCATAACCCGGGTACCGAAACTATGTAAGCCAATAGGTGAGGAATGGTTAAGTGGTTAGGCTGCAGAGCACTAAGCATGTATTTGGTGGCTAACTTACGAGAACAAGAATTAAATATGGTGGCCTACGCATGACGGTCGTGAACTAGAATGATCACTAAGTGATCCTAATCACCTACTTACATCAGACATAACCCCACCGTGTTCTCTCTCGGTTCATGTTCACGAGTAGAGACAGTCACGGTTACGCACACAGTTGGTGTATTTTATTTGAGTTTACTTCAAGTTTGCTATAACCGGGTGTTAAAAATTTTTCCAAGTTGCCACATAACCGCGGGCACGACTTCTCGAAAAGATTTAACCCTGCAGGGGCGCTCCAACTCATCCATCACAAACTAACCACACGCCGCGGGAATAACCTCGACCACGAAACCCGTGATCTCCTTGGAGATTCCGTTGGAAAACCTCAACCTCGAGATAGCCCAAAGTATCTTTAGAATTCCTCACGCAAGACATTCGAGAAAGGTAAAACAAGTCCCGCAAGACCGCCCGACGTGTCGACAAACCCGATAGGATCCGCGTATCACGTTCTCAGAACACGACGGATAAGCGAAGCATACATTGTCCTGAAAGAAATCTCCCGAGTTGCCACGGGTTGGCCCCGCACGGTGCTCTAGTTTGGACCAACACTCATGAGGAGCACTAGCACGGGGGTTGATTAATTATCCACGGGGTAGCAAAGCCCTATGCCTTTTAATTAGGTTGTTTAGAAAATGTAGTACCAAAGTTGGGTCTTGCCAGACAAGTTTTAATCTAAAACGAATGGTCAAGGGGGTCCCCATAACAACCCCGAGCATGTTAGGAGCGCAAAATATGGAACATAACACCGGTACTAGAAACTAGTGCGGCAAAAGTGGAACAAAACACCGGGCAAAAGGCCAAGCCTTCCACCGTTGCCAAGTATATATGTGCATTAAATTAAATAACAGTAAATAAGGTGGTATCTCCAGATATCCATGTTGGCACATGGAAATAGCTTGCACCTGCAACTAGTAACACTATAAGATAAGGGCTGAGCAGTGGTAACGTAGCCAATCAATGTTTTGCTAGGAAGTGGAGGGTTAGAGGCTTTCATGGCAATTTGGGAGGCTGACAATTTAAGTGGTAGGTAACGAAACATAACGGTAGAAGTGAGCCATCTAGCATAGCAAAAATAGTGTCGGGATCCGGGTACGATCATCTTGCCTGTTGGGTCTTCACAGGGACAAAGAGCTGGGTCCTCGTAGTTGTATTCGTCAGGATCCTCGTACTCAGGCTCGACACTCATGTCTACCCAAAGAGAAACAACACCAAATAAACATACAAACAAAGTGCAATGCGCAAACAAGATGATGCATGACCAATTTGAAGTATTTAACATGGCAACCCTACGCTAGTCATGTTTCTCATGCAATTATTAAGTTCTTTAGTATTCTGGACAGAACCTCAAGATTAGTTATTTGAACATGCATGTACATGGCAAAAATAAATGCTCCTCATAAAAACGATGCAAATGCATATGAAGAACGTCGCAAACGGAGTAACGGAACTCACGGAACACTCACGTAAAGGTACAAACATTAACGGTGACAAATGCAAAGATGAGGGAGGCCATGGGCTATTCCTTGGTATTCCAAGGATTCCACTGGATTTGAAATGAATTTCTAGCAAGAATAGACCCAAAGATCATGCAAAACAATGGAGTATATCTCCCACAAGTCACAAAACATTCAAACACACAATCTATCCACAAACAACAACATGTCATCTTGTAACACACATACCCAGAGCTACAACAAGTTTCTAATCACAGCCAAGGCATGAACATGAAGTATACATCATGCTCAACAATTCATGTATCTACAGAAACATGGAAGAAAGCAAGGATCAATATCAGCTGAGCTCACAAGATGGCATGTTGAATCAGTTTTTAGGGACTTAGTGAAAATTCCAGTTTTACATGTTCTAAGCTAACATGATGGCATCTTGACAGCAACAATTACATATGTTAGAGGGACTTTCATGGCATGAAAATTGACAGGGTGATATAGGACAACATGTACTTCAATTAACTACATTATGGCAACATCAAAATATGCACATATCAATGGCTATCATCCCCACAACATGGCATATTGAGAATGGCAGATTCACAGACTTAGAGAAAATCAACAAGTGTCAAACAAGGCATTGTTAACAGAATGGCAAGTTGACATCATGTTTTAAATAAGATGCAATACTTCTATCTACAAGCACTTGGCACACACTCATAGAGGACAACATGATCATCTATTCATAACATTGTGCCAACCTCAAAGGAGCAATGGAATCATGGGAATCATCAAGACAACATGGCAACAAAATAACAGATTTTAACACTTAGAATTATTTGGGCATTTGAAAACAACATTTTTGGTGACATGTTGACAGCAAGAATGCCACTCATAACATGATCTATCATGGCATGCAAAAATACCAGGGGCTAGCACACACCTCAATGCACATTTTTCATGTTGTCAAGTTTAGCTAATAGTGAAAGAATTAAATCATGTGAAAATGACAAAATGACATTATATCACAAATAACACTTTTGATAGACTTGGCCAAATGATAAAACTAGTACCACCACTGGATTCACTGGATTTTTCTACCCCAAAATCATATATCACAAGTATATGTTACTGTAGGAAAAATGCCACAAAACCCACAAGCACAAACACATGAGCTAGTTATAACCTAGTATATGCCGATTAGGCATATCCCAATTTGGAACTGCCAAAGGGGGGGGGGGGGTTATTGGGCGCCCGGGGGGATCGAACCCGGGTCTCCCCGGTTGGATCCCAAGCTCGGTGCCACTGCGCTATGGCGCGGCTACTGACTGAAGGAGGTGGCTTGCGTGACAAATACAGTCACAGCCCCCTGGCTCTGCTCTACTTCTATAGAGTCGCCAGAGGTCCGGCGGAGGAGCTCTCGGACTCGAAGGAAAAGATGGGCCTATGTGCCAAACGAGAGGGAAAAGCTGCCAGGGAGGTTCGTCAGCTCACCTAGGGGGGCTCGACGTCGACGATCTGGCTCGGGGACGCGGGGCTGCCGCGAATTTAGCCGGCAGATGAACTCTGTCCGGAGAGGAAGAAGGCTTGGCACGATGTCGCCTTGGCGTCCCGCGGGCACGTAGTGGACGTCGAGGAAGAAGACGACCTGGCGGAGCTTCCAGACACGTGCACCTCCGCGGAGCTCGCCGGAGGGCACGCCGGCGACGACGAATCGCTCTCTGACTCGCTCGGGTATGAGGGGGAAACGGATCTAGGGGGCACGTCTCAACTGGCGGCGGCGAGGAGTGGGAGAGGGAAACCCTAGAAGGGCTCGGACGCCGAGGGGGGGGTCTTATAGGGGGGCTCGCCCGGCTGGCTGCCGCTGTGGCCACGTACTGCCGCCGCGGCATCTTTTACTGAGAGAGAGCACGGAGGGGACCGGGAGGATGACGACGCGCTCTCCGTCGCTGGCAGGTGGGCCAAGCGCTCACCATGCTGGAAAGCGCGTGCTCTCCCTGTGGGCTCGCTGGCGTGCATCGGTTGGGCCGCGAGGACGCAAGGAGGCCCAGGGCTGCGCTCTCTCTCTCACCCAAAGAAAAAAAGGGTTTTCTTTTTTTATAAAACCACACATTGCAATTAATCACAAAGAAAAGATAGGGGGGTTTTATAGGAGGAGCAAAATACATTTGAACTCGCAGAATTATCCACTAATTATCAAAAATGGTTGGGCATTTTTAGAGGAAAAATTATTAATTCACATGCAATATTCATAGGAATCTGTTTTTGCAAAGAATAGAAAGGCAATAGCATTGAAACATGGTAAAGAGCTATTTTAAAAATCCTATCAGATTATTTAGAAGGAGAGCAACATTTTGTTTGAGATGAATAGGTAAGTGAAAACACCACATACTTAGTATTGCTAATAAAAGGGTTTAGGCATGGTTTTGTAAAAGAGTTTTTGGAGGGGATCCACACACACAAACTCACTTGCAAGTACACCTCTCCACACATACACTCACACCAACAACACGCACACAAGCTCATGATGCAACAAATACTTTATGTGATGATGCCATGACGCCATGATGCAATAGGAATGTCATGAAGCAATTTTTATTAGACCCAACACACATGAGGGCAAACATGGATATTACAAAGGTTGGAAAGTAATGCACTTGGGCTGTTACAACTCTCCCCCACTACAAGAGGATCTCGTCCCGAGATCTATGAACGGAAGAATTAGTGAAATTCGGAACGGAGAAGGTCCTCTCGTTCCCAAGTGGCTTCTTTGTCGGAGTGATGTGACCACTTCACCTTGAGAAACTATATTGACTAGTTGCGAGTCTTACGCTCAGTTTCTTCAAGGATAGCAATTGGATGCTCATGATAGGATATGTCTGCTTGGAGATCAATGTATTGGAGATCAATGGTGCGCTCGGGAGTCTTGAAACACTTCCGGAGGTGAGAGACGTGAAACACATCATGCACATTTGAGAAATTGGGAGGAAGCTCGAGTTGGTAAGCAAGGTGTCCCCTCTTGCCCACAATCTTGAAAGGACGCACAAAGCATGGAGCGAGCTTTGGTTTGATGCCAAAGCGCTGAGTGCCCTTCATGGGAGACACTCTGAGATAGACAAAATCATCGATCTGAAAGGTCATGTCACGATGATTGCTATCATAATAGCTCTTCTGACGAGATTGAGCTAATTTGAGATTTTCACGAATGACACGGCACATTTCTTCTGCTTCAGTGATCATGTTATTACCAAGAATTTGGCGCTCACCGGTTTCAGACCAATTGGGCGGGGTACGACACTTCCTGCCATAGAGAATCTCGAAAGGAGCCTTGCCGAAACTTGCTTGGAAACTATTGTTGTATGAAAACTTAGCAAACGGGAGACAATCTTCCCACTTCATGCCAAAAGAAATCACACAAGCTCTGAGCATATCTTCAAGGATTTGATTGACTCTCTCCACTTGACTACTAGTCTGAGGATGGAAAGCTGTACTGAAACGGATCTTGGTACCCATTGCAGTCTGGAAGGAATCCCAGAACTTGGAAGTAAAGATGCTTCCACGATCTGAAGATATAAGCTGGGGAATACCGTGTAAATAAACTATCCTTGACGTGTACAACTCTGCCAGCTGAGCTGCCGAGATAGATTCTTTGACCGGAAGGAAGTGGGCAACTTTGGTGAGCTTGTCGATGACCACGAAGATGGCATCATTTCCTCTCTTGGACTTAGTAAACCCAGTGACAATATCCATCTCGACATGATCGAATTTCCACTCTGGGATAGGCAAAGGTTGAAGGAGACCTGCTGGACGTTGATGTTCCGCCTTCACTCTGCGACAAACATCACACTCGTTCACAAACTGAGCAATCTCACGTTTCATGCGAGTCCACCAGAAGGTTTACTTGAGGTCCCGATACATTTTGAAACTTCCTGGATGAATGGAGAGGAGATAATTATGTGCTTCATCCATGATAACTTTCCTTAGCTCTCCTTTTGGAACCACCAGACGGTCCTCGAAGAACAAGGTATCTTTGTCATCAACACGGAAGCACTTATACTTTGGAATGCTCTTGGCCACACCTTTCTTCACTTTCTTCACCATAGCATCAAGAAGCTGAGCTTGGTGAATCTGATCTTCCAAAGTCAGAGAGACTTGAAGGTTTGTAAGAAATCCTTGAGGAACAACTTGGAGATTGAGCTTGTGGAAAGCTTCGCAAAGCTCGGGTTGAAGAGGCTTGAGGATAAGACTGCTGTAGTACGCCTTTCTACTCAGCGCGTCTGCAATGACATTTGCTTTTCCAGGAGTATCCTCAATGCTTGGATTGTACTCCTCGATCATTTCCACCCAATGTGTCTGCCGAAGATTGAGATTGGGTTGAGTGAAAATGTACTTAAAGCTCTTGTGGTCAGTGAACACCCCAACTGGTCTTCCCAACAATAGATGTCTCCAGGTCGTCAGAGCATGCACAATCGCTGCCAACTCAAGATCATGAGTGGGCTAGTTCCTCTCACTAGGCTTCAGCTGACACGAGGTATAAGCTACAACCTTCTTATCTTGCATGAGAACACCACCAAGACCTTGAAGGGAAGCATCACAGAACACTCGGAAAGGCTTGGATTCATCTGGAGGAGTGAGAACTGGAGCTGAAGTCAGCTTTTCCTTGATTGTATTGAACGCCACATCACAGTCAGGAGTCCACACATATTTGATACTCTTCTGGAGGAGATTAGAAAAAGGCTTAGCAATTTGAGAGAAGTTTACCACGAATCTTCTGCAATAACTAGCAAGCCCGAGGAAGCTTCAAAGCTGCTTGACATTCTTTGGAGGCTCCCACTTCACGATGGCCTCAACTTTCTCAGGATGCACCTGATACGTCCATTTTGCATCATGCTTTTATATTGATATTTATTGCATTATGGGCTGTTATTATACATTATGGTACAATAATTATGCCTTTTCTCTCTTACTTTACAAGGTTTACATGAAGAGGGCGAATGCCGGCAGTTGGAATTCTGGACTTGAAAAGGAGCAAATATGAGAGACCTATTCTGCACAACTCCAAAAGTCCTGAAAAGTTACGGAGAATTATTTTGGAATATATAAAAATATTGGGTGAAAGAAATACCAGAGGGGACCCACCAGGAGGCCACAAGCCTGGGGGCACGTCCTACCCCCCAGGGCGCGCCCCTGTGGCTTGTGGGCCCCCTGGCAGCCCTCCGGTGCCCATCTTCTGCTATATGGAGGGTTTTGACCAGGAAAAAAAATTGGAAGAGAGCTTTCGGGATGAAGCACCGCCGTCTCGAGGCGGAACTTGGGCAGAACCAATCTAGGGCTCCGGCGGAGCTATTCTGCCGGGGAAACTTCCCTCCCGGAGGGGGAAATCGAAGCCATCGTCAACACCAACGATCCTCTCATCGAGAGGGTGTCAATCTCCATCAACATCTTCACCAGCACCATCTCCTCTCCAAACCCTAGTTCATCTCTTGTATCCGATCTTTGTCTCAAAACCTCAGATTGGTACCTGTGGGTTGCTAGTAGTGTTGATTACTCCTTGTAGTTGATGGTAGTTGGTTTATTCGGTGGAAGATCATATGTTCAGATCCTTAATGATAATTAATACTCCTCTGATTATGAACATGAATATGCTTTGTGAGTAGTTACGTTTGTTCCTGAGGACATGGGATAAGTCTTGTTATAAGTAATCATGTGAATTTGGTATTCGTTCGATATTTTGAAAAGATGTATGTTGTCTCTCCTCTAGTGGTGTTATGTGAACGTCGACTACATGACACTTCACCATTATTTGGGCCTAGGGGAAGGCATTGGGAAGTAATAAGTAGATGATGGGTTGCTAGAGTGACAGAAGCTTAAACCCTAGTTTATGCGTTGCTTCGTAAGGGGCTGATTTGGATCCATATGTTTCATGCTATGGTTAGATTTATCTTAATTCTTCTTTCGTAGTTGCGGATGCTTGCGAGAGAGGTTAATCATAAGTGGGAGGCTTGTCCAAGTAAGGGCAGCACCCAAGCACCGGTCCACCCACATATCAAATTATCAAAGTAACGAACGCGAATCATATGAGCATGATGAGAACTAGCTTGACAGAAATTCCCATGTGTCCTCGGGAGCGCTTTGCTTTATATAAAAGTTTGTCCAGGCTTGTCCTTTTCCACAAAAAGGATTGGGCCACCTTGCTGCACCTTTGTTACATTTGTTACTTGCTACCCGTTACGAATTATCTTATCACAAAACTATCTGTTACTGATAATTTCAGTGCTCGCAGAGAATACCTTACTAAAAACCGCTTGTCATTTCCTTCTGCTCCTCGTTGGGTTCGACACTCTTACTTATCGAAAGGACTACGATAGATCCCCTATACTTGTGGGTCATCAAGACTCTTTTCTGGCGCCGTTGCCGGGGAGTGAAGCACCTTTGGTGAGTGAAATTTGGTAAGGAAAAATTTATATAGTGTGCTGAAATTTACTGTCACTTGTTACTATGGAAAATAATCCTTTGAGGGGCTTGTTCGGGGTATCTTCACCTTGACTGGAAGCACAAAGAGTTGCTCCTCAACCTACTGAACCTACTGAAAATATTTATTATGAAATTCCTTCGGGTATGATAGAGAAACTGCTAGCTAATCCTTATGCAGGAGATGGAACACTACATCCTGATTTGCATCTAATCTATGTGGATGAAGTTTGTGGATTATTTAAGCTTGCAGGTTTGCCCGAGGATGATGTCAAGAAGAAGGTCTTCCCTTTATATTTGAAGGAGAAGGCATTGACATGGTATAGGCTATGTGATGATATTGGATCATGGAACTACAACCGATTGAAATTGGAATTTCATCAGAAGTTTTATCCGATGCATCTGGTTCATCGTGATCGGAATTATATTTATAATTTTTGGCCTCGTGAAGGAGAAAGTATCGCTCAAACTTGGGGGAGGCTTAAGTCAATGTTATATTCATGCCCCAATCATGAGCTCTCAAGAGAAATTATTATTCAGAATTTTTATGCTCGGCTTTCTCGTAATGATCAATCCATGCTCGATATTTCTT
This sequence comes from Elymus sibiricus, assembly GCA_039707655.1. NCBI lineage: Eukaryota > Viridiplantae > Streptophyta > Magnoliopsida > Poales > Poaceae > Elymus > Elymus sibiricus. Next base: position 207,527,816 of record CM077665.1, on the reverse strand, counting down.
GTATTGGTTCCTTTATGAAGAAAGATATTGAATTCAAATGGGATTTATTGGAAAGAATTAAACGCAACTCTGAAGATTGGGAACTCGACGAAGGTAAGGAGTCAGGTATAAACCTTAAGTTTGATTGTGTTAAATCCTTTATAGACACCGATGCTTTTCTTGAATTCAGCACTAAATATGGACTTGACTTTGAGATAGTAGCTTCTTTCTGTGAATCATTTGCTACTCATGTTGATCTCCCCAAGGAGAAGTGGTTTAAATATCATCCTCCCATTGAAGTGAAAGTAGTTGAACCTATTAAAGTTGAAGAAGAAACTATTACTTATAATGTTGATCCTGTTATTCCTGCTGCTTATATTGAGAAACCACCTTTCCCTGTTAGAATAAAGGAACATGCTAAAGCTTCAACTGTGGTTTGTAAGAGCTATGTTAGAACACCTACACCCCCTGAACAAATTAAAGTTGAACCTAGTATTGCTATGGTTAAAGATCTCTTGGTTGATAATATTGATGGGCATGTTATTCATTTCTGTGATGAAGCTGCTAGAATTGCTAGACCTGATACTAAAGATAAACATAGACCTGTTGTTGGCACGCCTGTTGTTTCTGTTAAAATAGGAGATCATTGTTATGATGGCTTATGTGATGTGGGTGCTAGTGTGAGTGCAATTCCCTTTACTTTATACCAAGAAATTATGAATGATATTGCACCAGCTGAAATAGAAGAAATTGATGTTACTATCAAGCTTGCTAATAGAGATACTATAGCACCAGTTGGGATTGTTAGAGATGTTGAAGTCTTGTGTGGGGAAATAAAATATCCTACTGATTTTCTTGTTCTCGGTTCCCCACAAGATGATTTTTGTCCCATTATATTTGGTAGGCCTTTCTTGAATACTGTTAATGCTAAGATAGATTGTGAGAAAGAAACTGTTACTGTAAGTTTTGGGGATGTGTCCCATGAGTTTAATTTCTCTAAATTTCGTAGAGAACCCCATGATAAAGAATTGCCTAGTAAGGATGAAATTATTGGTCTTGCTTCTATTGCTGTGCCTCCTACTGATCCTTTAGAACAATATTTGCTAGACCATGAAAATGATATGTTCATGAATGAAAGAAGGGAATTAGATAATATTTCTTTGATCAAATGCCGGTTTTGAAACACAACTTGCCTATTGAAATACTTGGGGATCCTCCTCGACCCAAGGGTGATCCCGTGTTTGAGCTTAAACAATTACCGGATACTCTAAAATATGCTTATCTTGATGAAAAGAAGATATATCCTGTTATTATTAGTGCTAACCTTTCAAAGCATGAAGAAAAGAGATTATTGAAAACTCAGAAGAAGCACCGTGCTGCTATTGGATATACTCTTGATGATCTTAAGGGCATTAGTCCCACTCTATGCCAGCATAAAATTAATATGGAGCCTGGTGCTAAACCATTTGTTGATCACCAACGACGGTTAAATCCTAAAATGAAAGAAGTGGTAAGAAATTAAATATTAAAGCTTCTGGAGGCAGGTATAATTTATCCTATTGCTGATAGTAGATGGGTTAGTCCTGTTCATTGTGTCTCTAAGAAGGGAGGTATTACCGTTGTTCCCAATGATAAAAATGAATTGATCCCGCAAAGAATTGTTATAGGATATAGAATGGTAATTGATTTTAGGAAATTAAATAAAGCTACTAGGAAAGATCATTACCCTCTACCTTTTATTGATAAAATGCTAGAAAGACTATCCAAACACACACACTTTTGCTTTCTAGATGGTTATTCTGGTTTCTCTCAAATACCTGTGTCAAAAGAGGGACAAGAGAAGACCACTTTTACTTGTCCTTTCGGTACCTTTGCTTATAGACGTATGCCTTTTGGTTTATGCAATGCACCTGCTACCTTTCAAAGATGTATGACTGCTATATTCTCTGACTTTTGTGAAAGATTGTTGAGGTTTTCATGGATGATTTCTCCGTTTACGGAACTTCTTTTGATGATTGCTTGAGCAACCTTGATCGAGTTTTGCAGAGATGTGAAGAAACTAATCTTGTCTTGAATTGGGAGAAGTGCCACTTTATGGTTAATGAGGGTATTGTCTTGGGACACAAAATCTCTGAAAGAGGTATTGAAGTTGATAAAGCTAAAGTTGATGCTATTGAAAAAATGCCGTGTCCTACGGATATCAAAGGTATAAGAAGTTTCCTTGGTCATGCTGGTTTCTATAGGAGGTTTATTAAAGACTTCTCTAAGATTTCTAGGCCTCTCACTAATCTCTTGCAAAAAGATGTTCCATTCGTTTTTGATGATGATTGCGTAGAAGCATTTGAAATTCTTATGAAAGCCTTGATCACTGCACCTGTTGTTCAACCACCTGATTGGAACCTACCCTTTGAAATCATGTGTGACGCTAGTGATTATGCTGTTGGTGCTGTTCTAGGACAAAGAGTTGATAAGAAATTGAATGTTATCCATTATGCTAGTAAAACTCTAGACAGTGCTCAAAGAAACTATGCTACTGCTGAAAAGGAATTTTTAGCTGTTGTGTTTGCATGTGATAAGTTCAGATCTTGTATTATCGATTCCAAAGTTACTGTTCACACTGATCATGCTGCTATTAAATACCTTATGGAAAAGAAAGATGCTAAACCTAGACTTATTAGATGGGTTCTCTTGCTACAAGAATTTGATTTGCATATTGTTGATAGAAAGGGTGCTGAGAACCCCGAGCAGATAACTTATCTAGGTTAGAGAATGTTCTTGATGACCCACTACCTATTGATGATAGCTTTCCTGATGAAAAATTAGCTCTCATAAATGCTTCACGTAATGCTCCATGGTATGCTGATTATGCTAATTACATTGTTGCTAAATTTATACCACCTACTTTCACATACCAACAAAAGAAAAAGTTCTTCTATGATTTAAGACATTACTTTTGGGATGATCCACACCTTTATAAAGAAGGAGTAGATGGTGTTATTAGACGTTGTGTACCTGAGCATGAACAGGAATAGATCCTACACAAGTGTCACTCCGAGGCCTACGGAGGACACCACGCTGGAGATAGAACTGCGCACAAGGTATTACAATCTGGTTTTTATTGGCGTACTCTCTTCAAGGATGCTCGTAAGTTTGTCTTGTCTTGTGATGAATGTCAAAGAATTGGTAATATTAGTAGACGTCAGGAAATGCCTATGAATTACTCACTTGTTATTGAACCGTTTGATGTTTGGGGTTTTGATTATATGGAACCTTTTCCAAAGTCCAACGGGTATACTCATATTCGAGTTGCTGTTGATTATGTTACTAAGTGGGTAGAAGCTATTCCAACTAGTAGTGCTGATCATAACACTTCTATTAAAATGCTTAAAGAAGTTATTTTCCCTAGATTTGGAGTCCCTAGATATTTAATGACTGATGGTGGTTCACACTTTATTCATGGTGCTTTCCATAAATTGCTTGCTAAGTATGATGTTAATCATAGAATTTCATCTCCATATCATCCTCAGTCTAGTGGTCAAGTAGAATTAAGCAATAGAGAAATTAAATTGATCTTGCAAAATACTGTTAATAGATCTAGAAAGAATTGGTCTAAGAAACTTGATGATGCATTATGGGCTTATAGAGCTGCTTACAAAAACCCTATGGGTATGTCTCCGTATAAAATGGTCTATGGTAAAGCATGTCACTTACCTCTAGAACTAGAACATAAAGCTTATTGGGCAATCAAAGATCTCAACTATGATTTCAAACTTGCTGGTGAGAAGAGGTTATTTGACATTAGCTCACTTGATGAATGGAGAACCCAGGCCTATGAGAATGCCAAGTTGTTTAAAGAAAAAGTTAAGAGATGCATGATAAAAGGATACAAAAGCGTGAATTCAATGTAGGTGACAATGTCTTGCTATACAATTCTCGTTTAAGATTTTTTGCAGGAAAGCTTCTCTCTAAATGGGAAGGGCCTTACATTATCGAGGAAGTATATCGTTCCGGTGCCATCAAGATCAACAACGCCGAAGGCACAAATCCGAAGGTGGTAAACGGGCAAAGAATCAAACATTATATCTCAGGTACTCCCATAAATGTTGAAACCAATATTATCAATACCATAACCCTGGAGGAGTACATAAGGGATGTCTACCAGAATGTTTCAGACTCCGAAAAGGAGTAGGTATGTGGTACGGTAAATAAACCGACTCCAAAACTTTTCCAATAGCAATTTTTCTCTGTTTTGGAATATTTAATAAATTAGGAAAATTTAAAGTAGTCCGAAAAGTGCACGAGGAGGCGACAAGCCAGGGGGACGCGCCCTACCCCTCTGGGCATGCCCCTGTGGCTTGTGGCCACCCCGTGTACCCGCCAGACTCCGTTTTCTTGTGGTATACTCCTTTAGGTCGGTAAAAATTCATTATATAATCTCCCGAAGGTTTTGACCACCGTACCATGGAAAAAATCCTCTGTTCTTGTTTGTTGTTGTTTTTCCAGACAGATCTGAAAATATGTCGCCCCAAGAGTCCGATGGGGAGAGCGATGTATCGCATTATCTTGCCAATCCCAAGCTCTATGGGGACTTAGATCCTTATGGATTGTTCTCGAAGGAGGAACAAGAAGGCAAGTATGAGGAAGAAAGCTCGGATGAAGAAGAGATCCCTCTGCCTCAACCAGGAGATATGCACGTGGAGTTCAGGAAATCGAGCCTCCCAAACACAAGGAGAAAACCCAAGGTTCTATTTATCCCTTCTTGTTCTCTGCAGGAGAGCAAGCAAGAATTATGTCAAAGGATATTGAAGCTCGAGCAGGAAGTTGACGATCTGAGGGAACAAAATTTTATGCTTAAGAGGAAACTGAACAAGCTTAAAGATCCTTCTCCACTATCACCACCTCCGAAGAAAGACAACTAAACACATGGGTATGGGCACTCCCCTTGGCTTGTGCCAAGCTTGGGGGAGGTGTCCTGGTATCGTATCATCATCACATCTTTTACTTTTATCGTTTTTCTTAGTTCGATCCTTTTGGTTATATTTTGATCTAGTAGAATAAAGTTTTAGTGTGATCTAGCTTTGAGTTTTGCTTTATGTTCCCCCTATGTAATCGAGTCCAAGAGTTATATAATAAAAAGTAGTTTTAAGTTGAGGGCTTTGCTTGCTTGTTATGATCTTGGGAAAAAGAAATAAAAAGAAGAATAAAATAAAAGCAAAGAGTATATATGATGACCTTATGGGGAGTGATGACTTCACATATAAGAAGTTTGTTGCATGAAACTTGTTGTTAGTTGACAAACATAGTTTTGGTCATTGTTGCAATTAATAGGAAGTAATAAAGAGGGAGAGGTCTCACATATAAATATACTATCTTGGACATCTTTTGTGATTGTGAGCACTCATCAAAATATTATATGCTAAAAAGTTGATGTTGGACAAGGAAGACAACATAATGAGTTATGTTTGCTTATTTCCGAATAGAAGTTATATTGTCATGGATCCTCTAACATGTGACGCTTGCTTCCACCTCAAACTAGCCAAAACTTCCGCACCAAGTAGAGATACTACTTGTGCATCCAAACACCCTTAAACCAGTTTTGCCATGAGAGTCCACCATACCTACCTATGGATTGAGTAAGATCCTTCAAGTAAGTTGTCATCGGTGCAAGCAATAAAAAATTTGCTCCCTAAATATGTATGATCTATTAGTGTGAGGAAAACAAACTTTATACGAACTTGTGATATGGAAGAAATAAAAGTGACAGACTGCATAATAAAGTTCTTTATCACAAGCGACAATATAAAGTGACGTTCTTTTGCATTAAGAGATTGCGCATCCAACTATAAAAGCGCATGACAACCTCTGCTTCCCTCTGCGAAGGGCCTATCTGTTACTTTTACTTTCTAGTACTTACTTTTATGCAAGAGTCATGGTGATCTTCACCACTTCCTATATTTCGCCTTTCTCTCTTGGCAAGCGTCATGTATTGGGGAATGATCTAGACACATATATCCACTCGGATGTGGGTGATCATGAGTTATTTCTGTTGACATTACCCTTGAGGTAAATAGTTAGGAGGTGAAACTATAAGCCCCTATCTTTCTATGTGTCCGATTGAAACTTTGATCTCATAAGTATCGCGTGAGTGTTAGCAATTGTAAAAGACTAAATGATAGTTGAGTATGTGAACTTGCTGAAAAGCTCTTATATTGACTCATTCCGATGTTATGATAAATTGCAATTGCTTCAATGACCGAGATCATAGTTTGTTAGATTTCAATAAAGTTTCTGATTCATACTTTACCTTGTGAATGAATTGTCACTTTAGCATAAGAAATTATATGTCAATATATGTTGCTATTCTAAAGATGATCATGATGCCTTCATGTCCGTATTTTATTTTATCAACACCTCTAGCTCTAAACATGTGGACATATTTATCGATTTCGGCTTTCGCTTGAGGACAAGCGAGGTCTAAGCTTGGGGGAGTTGATACGTCCATTTTGCATCATGCTTTTATATTGATATTTATTGCATTATGGGATGTTATTACACATTATGGTACAATACTTATGCCTTTTCTCTCTTATTTTACAAGGTTTACATGAAGAGGGAGAATGCCGGCAGCTGGAATTCTGGACTGGAAAAGGAGCAAATATGAGAGACCTATTCTGCACAACTCCAAAAGTCCTGAAAAGTTACGGAGAATTATTTTGGAATATATAAAAAATATTTGGCGAAAGAAATACCAGAGGGGACCCACCAGGAGGCCACAAGCCTGGGGGCGTGCCCTACCCCCCAGGGCGCGCCCCTGTGGCTTGTGGGCCCCCTGGCAGCCCTCCGGTGCCCATCTTCTGCTATATGGAGGGTTTTGACCTGGAAAAAATCAGAGGAGAGCTTTCGGGACGAAGTGCCGCCGTCTCGAGGCGGAACTTGGGCAGAACCAATCTAGGGCTCCGGCGGAGCTGTTCTGCCGGGGAAACTTCCCTCCCGGAGGGGGAAATCGAAGCCATCGTCATCACCAACGATCCTCTCATCGAGAGGGGGCCAATCTTCATCAACATCTTCACCAGCACCATCTCCTCTCCAAACCCTAGTTCATCTCTTGTATCCGATCTTTGTCTCAAAACCTCAGATTGGTACCTGTGGGTTGCTAGTAGTGTTGATTACTCCTTGTAGTTGATGCTAGTTGGTTTATTCGGTGGAAGATCATATGTTCAGATCCTTAATGATAATTAATACTCCTCTGATTATGAACATGAATATGCTTTGTGAGTAGTTACGTTTGTTCCTGAGGACATGTGATAAGTCTTGTTATAAGTAATCATGTGAATTTGGTATTCGTTCGATATTTTGATATGATGTATGTTGTCTCTCCTCTAGTGGTGTTATGTGAACGTCGACTACATGACTCTTCACCATTATTTGGGCCTAGGGGAAGGCATTGGGAAGTAATAAGTAGATGATGGGTTGCTAGAGTGACAGAAGCTTAAACCCTAGTTTATGCGTTGCTTTGTAAGGGGCTGATTTGGATCCATATGTTTCATGCTATGGTTGGATTTATCTTAATTCTTCTTTCATAGTTGTGGATGCTTGCGAGAGAGGTTAATCATAAGTGGGAGGCTTGTCCAAGTAAGGGCAGCACCCAAGCACCGGTCCACCCACATACCAAATTATCAAAGTAACGAACGCGAATCATATGAGCATGATGAAAACTAGCTTGACAGAAATTCCCATGTGTCCTCGGGAGCGCATTGCTTTATATAAGAGTTTCTCCAGGCTTGTCCTTTGCTACAAAAAGGATTGGGCCACCTTGCTGCACCTTTGTTACATTTGTTACTTGCTACCCGTTACGAATTATCTTATCACAAAACTATCTGTTACTGATAATTTCAGTGCTTGCAGAGAATACCTTACTGAAAACCGCTTGTCATTTCCTTCTGCTCCTCGTTGGGTTCGACACTCTTACTTATCGAAAGGATTACGATAGATCCCCTATACTTGTGGGTCATCAGCACCTTGATGCCCTCGGCAGAGATGACATTCCCGAGGTACACCACTTCATTGATCCAAAACTCACACTTGGAGAACTTAGCATAGAACCGATGCTCTCTTAACTTGTCAAGCACAAGCCGGAGATACTCTGGATGCTCTTCTTCGGTCTCCGAGAAAACAAGAATGTCATCCAAATACACCAAGACGAACTCATTCTTGAAAGGAGAGAATATGAAGTTCATCATTCTGGAGAAAGTCGGAGGCGCATTTGCTAGACCAAAGGACATGACGGTGTACTCATAAGAGCCTAATCTCGTCCTGAAAGCAGTCTTTGGAATATCCACTTCACGAATGCGGATCTGAGGATAGCCCACGCGAAGATCTAGCTTCGAGAAAACCTTGGCCCCTTTCAATTGCTCAAACAACCCATTGATGTTGGGAAGTGGATACTTGTTCCTGATTGTCTTCTTATTCAATGGACGGTAATCGACACATAGTCGGTCCGTGCCATCCTTCTTCTTGACAAAAAGAACACCACAACCCCATGGTGAAGAACTTGGTCTGATCAAATCCAGACGCTCTTGTTCATCTAGATGTTTCTTCAATTCTTTCTACTCTTCAGGGCCAAGCTTATAAGGACGCTTGCATACCGGTTCAGTTCCAGGCTCGAGTTCAATCAGAAACTCCACTGGCCAGTGAGGAGGCATTCCTGGCAATTCTTCTGGAAAGACATCTTCATACTCTGAAACGACGGGGATTTGAGAAATGATAAAAATTTCACCCTTCTCATTGAGAGAAAAGAGACGAATCGTGTCATCGCGAGCAGCGAAAATGATCACATCTTCAGAAGGATGAGTCAATTTGACTTCTTTGGCTTGACAATCAACATAAGCCTTGTTCATTGCCAGAAAATCCATGCTAAGAATTAGATCAATATCTGAATTGCCGAGAACATAAGGAGAAGCCATGAAGGAATAATTGCCCGTCTTGATAGAGACATCTGAAACCACCAAATTGGTTCTCATAGTTGACCCCGGAGAAACAATACCCAATGGTCTATTCAATGATGCCGAAGGAAAATCATGCTTGACGAAAAATGGCTTTGACATGAAACAATGCGATGCACCAGTGTCAAACAAAACTTTTGCAGGAATAAAATTAACCAAGAGATTACCCATTATCACTTGAGAAGAATCCTCTGCTTTAGCTGCATTGACCTTGTTCACTCTTGCTGACTTTGGATTGTGCTTCACCATAGCACTGCCTGGGGGCCTGATAGGAGGAGGAGGCGGAAGACGCTGCTGGTTGGTGCACTTGTTGGAGTAGTGGCCCTTCTGACCACACTTGTGACACGTAACCTCTAAGAGCGGACGGAAGTTGCCTGGAGGAGGAGCATTTGCTGACTTGGGAGCCTGAGGCCTCTGCTGAAAATCTGGGTTGGGTGGGTGGGAAGGTCCACGACCACTGTGCTGCTTCTGCTGTTGAGGAGGACGAAACGGAGGTGGAGGAGGAACCCAATAGTTCTGCCGCTTAGGAACAATCTGAGAGTTCGACGAAGAAGGGTTGGAGTCTCTGAACCGCTTCTTGGAATTCTCAAGCTTGAGCTGAACTGCCTCGAACTTTAGAGCCAAGTTATAGAACTGATCAAACACAAGGGGCTTGTGAAGGTCGAGAGCAAGCTGAAGATCTTCTCTGAGGCCACCGCTGAACTGATAAATCTTGGATATGATGAGCTCTGAAGTCACGGCAGAAATCATCCCAAGTGACTGCACGGCCACCTCTGGAGTCCTTGTATTACTGCCACCAATCTGCTGCCTGACCCTTGAGCTGGAAGGTCGTAAACTTGACATAGTCCTCAGGCCTGACGTTGCTGCACTCGAAATGCTTGTTCATGTCACGGAGCCAATCGTGCGCATCAAGAGGTTGATCACAACAGGTGAAGGACTTTGGTTGATTTGCGAGGAAATGGTTCAGAGTTGCATAGTGCGGCTGATTATTGAAATTCCCTTGATGAGCTTGCTGTCCCTGATTATGAAAACCTTGCAACAAACTGAGCAACATCTAGGTGTTGTCATTGGTTGCGTCCATCACTGCCTGCCATGCCTCCGGAGGTGGAGGTGGTGGTGGGGGTGGTGGAGGATCAGACTGCTCCCCCTCACGACCTGGGTTCCCACGAGTTGCTGGAGCCATTCTGAAGATGGACAAGAATATCAGCACACCATTGACAAAGATGATTGAAATAAGCTGAATAAAATGGCTTGAATGAAATTGCAACGGAATATCATCAATTGCATTCAACTGAAACTTAGAAGAACGCCTTCTGCAGGATCGTGATAACATCATTACATCATGAAGCCACTTGAAATAACACTGCAAGTATTTAGCTAAGGCTGCCCGTAACAAATGTATAAACCATCGTACATCTATCGGAAGATGATCCTAGGTAACTACTGGAAATCCCACCTAGGAACTTCCAAAATCTTGGTTATGCAATCAGGTCCACGGATACACGGAGTTTTTATCCATCACTCAACTCCTAGCAGTAATACTACTCTCCAGTGTATCACATCCGTCAACACACAACCAAAGGCCTCGGAAACTCATCTACCTCAGACCCTCGTAATCACAATGATAGTAAATATGGCAGTACATGTGATCCCGCTCCCCAGTACTGGGTGCCGCCACATTCTTCGCACCACGAATAGTATTGAAACAATTTCCAACATCCGCGTCCTTAAGTACTAAGGAAACTGAACGATAACGATGTGTCAAGAATCCCCTGGAGCTCTACTCCCCATGTCCAATCCATACGTACGGGAGGCACCAAGAACAGAATTCTGGTCACATCGGTATCATATAGTTTCCAAAATACCTGCGTGATCCTAAAATTCTTTTTGAGCGAGTAGAGGGTAGAATTAAATTCTTGAGTCATAATTCCTCACCAGAGTATAGAAGAGGAGTAAAAGAAACCTACTCTCCGATATAACTAGACTCAAAATAGTTTTTCGCTAGACTCGACTCGGCCAAGTTCGATCAAGCAATGGGCTCCTATGGTCGGTATGGCTCTGATACCAACTTGTAATGCCCAAGATGCGGTCCTATCCTTATTAAGGTGCGAGGGCCTCGACGGGGATAGAAGCGCATCTAGTAATTTCGCAAGTATAGAAATCATTGCATACATGTAATGAAGAGATCATTATATGAGTTGTCTTACACTCGCCACAAGCTAACTTACAAATCCACACAATTATTCATACATTCATCCAGAAGACAGGGTCCGACTACGGACAAAATCAAACGACAAAAGAAAGCAATGAAACTGCCTTGCTAGCCCAGGAACACCACGACGAAGCTTCCCTACTCATCCGGATACGTTACGTACATACGCCTCCGTTCTTCATCGTACTCCCACTGGAGCTGAGACACATCATCTGGCACGAACAAGTCAACACCTGTACCTGTATTTTTATAATCTGTGAGCCACAGAGACTCAATAATCTCATAACCCGGGTACCGAAACTATGTAAGCCAATAGGTGAGGAATGGTTAAGTGGTGAGGCTGCAGCAAGCACTAATCATTTATTTGGTGGCTAACATACGAGAACAAGAATTAAATATGGTGGCCTATGCATGACGGTGAACTAGAATGATCACTAAGTGATCCTAATCACCTACTTACGTCAGACATAACCACACCGTGTTCTCTCTCGGTTCATGTTCACGAGCAGAGATAGTCATGGTTACACACACAGTTGGTGTATTTTGTCGGATTTCGGGCTCCGCAAAACCCTCAAGGTTCGAACACAGGGGCGTGTGCGAAGATTCCCCTGCAGCTTCGCCCTACCCAGCTCACTACTCGATGGCTAAGACGACGAACTCGCACGATGACGAGGAAGAAGATGAACACGGTGGTTTACCCAGGTTCGGGCCGCTGCGAAGCGTAATACCCTACTCCTGCTTTGGTGGATTGCCTCTCGTGGAGGTATGGTGGATGAACTAGTACAACGTTGAGGAGCCTCGCGAGGGCGTCCCCAAGGTGTTCTCGGCTCTCTGCTAGCTCTGCGGTGGATCGAATGGATCGACTGGTTTTCGGTCCCGCTCTACGGTGCAGCCTAGCCTCTATATATAGCGGTGGCACAGGTCCTCTTACCTTATCGCAATGGCGGGAAGGGATCCCACAACGGCCAAATTTGAAGGGGGACAGGAGTACATCCCGCCCTGTCCAAAGGCGGTCTTCGCCTGCAAAGTAGCTGTCGATGATGCAGAGGTGGGCTCGGCGATGACATCCGTCCTGCGGGGCTCGTGGTCGTGGTGTTGTTGCACCGGAATGGAAACCTTTGTGGGGTGCTTTCAGAACCCGCGTACGTCCTTGCCCCCTTTGCACCAAAGGGGAAACTGCACCGCCTGGCACGCTGGCACCCGCCTGTCCGTCCTTGCGTCACCCTTGACTCCTAAGGCCGGGTCCTGCATAGAGATCTCCGCCGCTTCGGAGGGGACCTGGGGAGGCCCATCCTTTGTCGGTCTTGATGCTGCTCCTCCTTGCGAGCCTAGGGTCCTCGCGAGGGCCTTGTCTTGAGTGGGGCTGCGTCCCGTTGTGCTTGGCTTATGAAGTGGACCACGCCCTTGGCTGCAGGCAGGCAGGTCTGGGTACCCCCATTCCCAGAACGCCGACAGTAGCCCCCGGGCCCAAGGCGCGCTCGAGCTGGCTTTTGGGCGAAGCCTCGAGGGCGGCCCGAAGCACCGCGGGCCCCAAATGCCTGCGGGCCAGGCTTTACACGCGTCGAGCGCCGGGGCGGCGACGCCCCCGCTCCCTGAGGGCGTCAGGAAGCGCTCCAAGTCAAATTGATGCGACGCTCGTGCGCAGCGCCGACTATCATTGCCCTTCCTTGAATGCTGCTGCTGCTTCGAGCCTCTACTCCTTGGGCCATGCAGATGTGACCCGTCAATCGGAAGGAGAAGCGACACGAACGGCACTGCGCCGATCAAACCGCTCTGTGGCGCCCGAGAGGCGCACGACGCCTGCTCCCCCACGACGCCTCGCGGCTACAGTTACGCCTATAAATCCGCCCCGCCCCTGGCAGGGGAGGGGCATTGCAGTCTTGAGGCATCTTCCTGCTTCCTTCGCTCCGCCGAGAAAGCCCTCTCCTCTTCCCATCTTCTCATCTTCCATGGCGTCTGGAGGAAGCGCTGCGTGTGTGGGGAAACGCGCGGCACCGCCGGCTCCCTCGTCCTCCTCCGGAGGCAGTGGTGGGGGGCCCTTGGGGCCGGCGCAAGTTCGCCGGCGCTGGGCCATGGTCGATGAGTGAGTACTCCGCCGCCTCCCTCCTCCTTTGTCGTTCCGCTCAGTGATCCGGGCATGACTCTTTCCTCCTTTCAGGGTGCCTGCGGCCAAGAAGCGCCGGCTTGGCGAACTTCAGGAGGAAGTGGAGGCGCTGCGGGCCCGGCTGGAGACCGCCGAGGCCGCCTTCCTAGCCGCCCTTGGCGAACTTCAGGAGGAAGTGGAAGCGGTGAACCGATTCGTCGGGGAAGCCCCCGCATTGCCGTGCATGCACGGCGACAGGGGCTATCTTGACTTCTTCCGGAAGGTGGTGGAGGCGCTGGAGACCGGCGTCTCTCGCGTGAACGCGGACAACAAGTCCGACGCGCGCGGCCTCCTCGACCTCGCCTTGACGCTCGTCTTCTCCAACTTGCGCCGCCACGCCCCGGAGCTCGACATCCGGCGCGTCGTGGAGCGGGTGCCTGACGAGCTTGAGCGGCCCCTCCGGGACGAGGTGCGCCCCCAGGTGGAGTCCTTGGTGGAGCGGTTCGTCCAGGTGCCCGCCACTGGCGGGGAGGACGATTCCGACGACGAGGCGACTGGCGGCGCGGGTGGCGACAGCGAATCCTCCCTCTAAGCATCCCCTGTCTTCTTTTCTTGGTGCCTGTAATATTTGAAGAAGAACTCTGCCCCCGTGGGCATTAGTCTATTGCATACTACCTTGGTTTGCGTCCTTCCTCGTCTTAAATTGCTGCTTGCCAACTCACCGTTGTCGTAATTTAGTTTCCTCGTGTGGGGCTTGATGCCGGTGCCGCTGCGGCCTGGCGACAACGGCCGTCAGGGCCCTCGCGAGGTGTCTTCTTACGAGGTGCTGCTTGTGGCCACCGCTCCCCTGGTCGGCGGCCTTGCTGCTCGTCACGGCTGGGTTCCTTCCCTCGTGCCGTTTTTCCTGGCGCCTCAGGCCTCAGGGGGCTCGGTGGCCTTACGTGATGGCCCGCAGTACCTACATTCCCACATTAATGAGCACAACTCTTATCCCGTCCTCGGGTCATCATTAGATCAGGGGGTTCCTACTTGGTTGGGTAGTGTACTTAGCTTGTGGGGTGGCGACGATCTTGCGCGCGCTGCGAGGCATGACCGGGCTATCCAGATAGTCCGCGGCTCCGTCTGGGGCGCTTCCTCCTTGTTTGTGGGACGGTTTGGGGGCCCTTTCGGCACTCTGTGTCTGTAGGCCCCAGTCCCGCACATTTCCCGACCACCGTAGCGTACGACTGGATCACCAAGGACGCAACTATGGGGTCAGGCCCCGACACCCTTGATGCCGACCTGATCACCAAGGACGACATCAAGGGGGGCGAGTGGCTATATGACTGGTAAGGCTCCTGAGGCGTGCTGCTCAGGAGCCCCTCTTTGACGCTCAAGCCGCTCTACGTCGGCGGGTCCCAGTCCCGCACATTTCCTGACCACCGTAGTGTACGACCGGATCACCAAGGACGCAACAACGGGGTCAGGCCTCGACACCCTTGATGCCGACCGGATCACCAAGGACGACATCAAGGGGGCGAGGGGCTATATGACCGGTAAGGCTCCTGAGGCGTAATGCTCAGGAGCCCCCCTTGACGCTCGAGCGATCCCCCATTCCGTCCTGCCGGCTGCTTCCTCAGGAGTCCCTGGGGCCTCCCGCGGCTCCATGCTTCAGTGCCATGCTGCGGTCGGAGCCGCCGAGCGGGGGTCGACGGCTAAAAGATGCGTGCTCCTGAGGCGCCAGGGCCTCGTTATCCAGCCCCGAGGTGCCTCGGGGAGGCCTGGAGCGCGCGGCTCCTTGTGAAACACCAATCCAGAAAGAGAAAATTCAAGACCGGTAAAACGAGAGAACACAAAGAGAAAAGTTCCCACCCCTTTTTCTTTTAAATATAGAGTTGCAAAATTCTCAAACTTCATTCCAAAAAACGGCAATTCGAACATCCAAAAAGAAGCAAGCAACTGCCGCGTCCGGCCCCTAGGCTAGTCTTCGTCCTCCCCCAACGCTGAGCGTAGGGCATCCACGTTGCATGGGCATAGCCATTGGAGGGCAGTCTTGAATTGTCCGACAGCGCAGAGCTGTGGCTTCCACGTTGCGTGGGAAGGAACCCCTCCGCGTCCTCGGGGGACTCCGGGCGTATACAGCCAGCTCATTATTACGTGAGAGTGTCACGGCCGTAGATAGCTGGGCAAGCCCCCAGGCGCTTGGCCTGGTGGCTCCCAACTCCGTCAAGAACCATCCCGTGCATTTCTGCTCGGTTGCGCACCCTTATGACCCAAACCTGAATGCATTGTTCCCCGCGCGACCGCAGGATTGCGCTCCCGCGGCCCAAACATGAGCACAATGCATCCGACGCAGCCATAAAGGTGTTTTGTCGATGAAGCTGCCTCGTGAAGCATCCGGGCGTCGGCCGGACATTGTCCTGAGGGCCTCGTGAGGCCCAGCCTCCCGACGATGCGCTGATGCTTCAGTTGCGGCGGGTGGCCCGCGTTGTTTGTGTCTTGCTGCTCCCCCCAGGCCATCACTCCTGAGGCCTCGGGGCTCGGTTCAGTGTTGCTTGCTCGCGAGGGCGCCGGCTTGCGCCGCGCCCCGCGGGTCCGGGGGCACCCTCCCTCTTTCTCCCGCTCGCGTCGTCCTGGCCCCGTGCTCCGTCGGGGGAATCCCCCAGGCCCGGCTCGGGGAGGACGCCCAGGGTGCTCCATACTCTTGGGAGGTGCCGGCGCCTGCGGCAGGCGCCTGACCCACCCCACCGTCAGGCGGTATGACATAGCATGGTACGTAGGGCTCCACATAAGTGCTTGGTTCTCCTCCTGAGCCGTCGGGCGGGGCGCCGGGGACGGCCCCTCCTGGCGGCGGCGGGGTGCCGCCCCGTGCGCGCCGCTCGCAGACCCTCCTGCGACGGGCCTCAGAGCGGAGTTGCTTACCTCAGCCACCGCCGTTGGGTGGGCCGCGCGTCTCCTGGTGTGGATTGCCTCCTCGGTGATCCGATGCTCCTTTGCCGTTGTTGGTTTTTTGTCCGGACTCCTGCGCCGCCTGCTCCTTGCGCAGGATGGCACGCTCCTGCCTGGTCAATCCAGGTTGCTGAAGGTCCACCGGGTCACGGAGGCACGTGTTTGCGTGCGCGTGGGGTGCCCCGTTGTTTCCTCCGTGCGCCCGGTCGTCGCGGCCGGGCTGCACCCCGAAAGCGGTCACCGGGATTCGAAGGAGAAGGAGCATGGCGTGCCGCGGGCCCCGCTCGGGCTGACCCAATGCCGGAGGTGGCATGCCGTCGGCGGGCTGAGGGACGGGTGAGGCGGACGAGCCCCCGGCGCCTGATGCCTGCGGTCTTGAAGAAGAGTGAGGAGCCACAGCCCTCAGCACGACGGTGACCAGCTCTGCGATGTGATCGGCCCATGCGTCGAATCCCCCGTGCGTCGGGCAGTGGTGGAGCATCTCGCTTGCCAACAGAACCGTGTCGTGCGTGTCGAGGTCCCCCACGTAGGTGCAGCGCGACACCGGTGCTGAGGGCGCCACCCGTCCGCCGTGTGCTTGGGCGGTACGAGAGACGGCGACGGTGGAGGCGATGCTAGCGGCTTGGTACTGACCGCCCGGCACCATGCTGCTGGGGCGTGGGTCTCCTGCGGCAACGGTGGGATCGAGGGAAGCTGACCCGCTGCGGCCGGGGGAAGCTTGTTGAGTGCCGGCCATCGAAGCGGTGAAACGTGGGAAGAGCAAAGCTTGGAGAAGACTTCGACACGCCCCCTACCTGGCGCGCCAAATGTCGGATTTCGGGCTCCGCAAAACACTCAAGGTTCGAACACAGGGGCGTGTGCTAAGATTCCCCTGCAGCTTTGCCCTACCTAGCTCACTACTCGATGGCTAAGACGACGAACTCGCACGATGACGAGGAAGAAGATGAACACGGTGGTTTACCTAGGTTCGGGCTGCTGCTAAGCGTAATACCCTACTCCTACTTTGGTGGATTGCCTCTCGTGGAGGTATGGTGGATGAACTAGTACAAGGTTGAGGAGCCTCGCGAGGGCGTCCCCGAGGTGTTCTCGGCTCTTTGCTAGCTCTGCGGTGGATCGGATGGATCGACTGGTTTTCGGTCCCGCTCTACGATGCAGCCTAGCCTCTATATATAGCGGTGGCACGGGTCCTCTTCCCTTATCGCAATGGCGGGAAGGGATCCCACAACGACCAAATTTGAAGGGGGACAGGAGTACATCCTGCCCTGTCCAAAGGCGGTCTTCGCCTGCAAAGTAGCTGTCGATGATGCAGAGGTGGTCTCGGCGATGACATCCGTCCTGCGGGGCTCGTGGTCGTGGTCTTGTTGCACCGGAATGGAAACTTTTTTGGGGTGCTTTCGGAACCCGCGTACGTCCTTGCCCCCTTTGCACCAAAGGGGAAACTGCACTGCCTGGCGCGCTGGCGCCCGCTTGTCCGTCCTTGCGTCACCCTTGACTCCTGAGGCCGGGTCCTGCATAGAGATCTCCGCTGCTCCGGAGGGGACCTGGGGAGGCCCATCCTTTGTCGGTCTTGATGCTCCTCCTCCTCGCGAGCGTAGGGTCCTCGCGAGGGCCTTTTCTTGAGTGGGGCTGCATCCGGTTATGCTTGCCTGATGAAGTGGACCACGCCCTGGGCCGCAGGCAGGCAGGTCTGGGTAACCCCGTTCCCAGAACGCCGACATATTTTATTTTAGTTTACTTCAAGTTTCCTATAACCAGGTGTTAAATAAATTTCCAAGTTGCCACATAACCGCGGGCATGGCTTCTCGAAAAGATTTAACCCTGCAGGGGTGCTCCAACTCATCCATCACAAACTAACCACACGCCGCGGGAATAACCTCGACCACGAAACCCGTGATCTCCTTGGAGATTCCGTTGGAAAACCTCAACCTCGAGATAGCCCAAAGTATCCTTGGAATTCCTCGCGCAAGACATTCGAGAAAGGTAAAACAAGTCGAGCAAGACCGCCCGACGTGTCGACGAACCTAATAGGAGCCGCGTATCTCGTTCTCGGGACACGACGGATAAGCGAAGCGTATGATGGCCTGATAGAAATCTCCCGAGTTGCCCCGGGTTGGCCCCGCATGATGTGACGGTGTCCTGGACTAGGCGGTACTCACCACGTCGTCTCCCGACCAGTGGGTCGGGCCGAGGACCCCCAGGGTAATTCACTAATGGGCCACTTCGGGCAGCCCATGATGCATACAAGGGAGATTCCACAAGACTTGGCGCACAAGACAAGGACTCCTCTAAACCCTAGGCCTACGGTGCATTATATAAACCGAGTCCAGGCTAGTCAATAGACAATCTCATATTCATTACAACAATCTCGTGGTAGATACCTGTACTATGTACTATCCTCATATCAATACAATCAAAAGCAGGACGTAGGGTATTATCTCCTTGAGAGAGCCCGAACCTGGGTAAAATCCTGTGTCCATGTTACTATCGCTCCAAGATGCCTAGCTTAGGACCCCTACTACGAGATATGTCGGATTTGACACCGACATTGGTGCTTTCATTGAGAGCCTACTGGCAGTCGCCGCGGTGTGATGGGAATTCAGATCGTCTCCGGCGTGATCTACGCGTCGGAACTGAGCTTTATCGTCGACGTCGACATCTTCTTCACTGGCTAGACTGGCCACCTCGGCTGGACCGAATACTGCGCTCCGCGTTAAATCATCAAGATCGGACGAATACTTTCATCATCATCAACTCTGATCTCTACAAAGATCATTGGGGAATCATACATGGAACTCGGGGGCTCGATGTTAACATCGTCCTCAGGCGACAGTGCAGTTTTTCTGGACAGCGGATCCGTGTTCGTCGTCCCCGCGTCCTCAAGTGTCGCTTTGACGATTGCTTCAGTGGAATTGTGCGGAATTGATCCTACAACAACCCTATAAAATTTTGTCATATTCCGATGAAGGAATCTCCGGCAATCTCCGATCTACCGGAGCCCTGTCTAATCTGGACGGGAATCTGGATGAGTTTAGGGCGAGGTGTCCAGCTTCCAGCTGGGACATCGTTTGGAAGATCCCACCGTTCATCGGCTGCGGAATTCTTATGCCGATCACCCCTCAAAATTTCAGTTCGATCCTACCGTTCAAACTCCGGGAAACATCCGATGAGTGCATCAATTTTCCGATCTGTTTTTCTGCGCAAAAACGAATCCGACCCGAATTCATCTTTCTTTATGAACGGGATATTGAACATCCTTTTTGAGGAATTTTTTTTCTAGGGTATTGTGTGTTGTTTTCAAACACGTGCCCACAAATTTTGAGTCTTTTCCGAGGCGATCCTTATCGTCGCGCCGATGTCAAACCGGTCCGACCACGTTGCTCCATGGCTACCGACCTGTGCCAACATCGACTGCGCCGTCGCTCCATCGAGCCGACGACAACCACCTTGGACCATCACCTCGGCGAGCCGACCAAGAGTTCGGCATCATGAGGGACAAATAATCATCAAGACAAGATCGTCGCCCCACGGATTGCACGGGTCGGGCGCGCCAGCATCGCCGCATGGTCACTTCTCAAGCCAGCATTGACCGCGTCACCAATTCTGACCTGCATCGGCATTGCCGCGCTGTCGCTTCTTCAAGCTGACATTCACCATGCCGACCTGCTTCGACACCTCGGCTAGCATGGGACTTCGGCGTCACCAGCCGTCCTGCTCCATCACCTCGGCTAGACCGGGGGCTTCGCCATCTCTTCATCAACCTACTGCCGGAACTTCGGCGTCACCAGCCGACCAGCTTCATCACCTCGGCTGGACCGGGGGCTTCGCCTCGCCACATCGGCCGTGCCGCGTTGCCACTTCGTCAAGCCGAGCTCTTCGCTCGGGCACCTCGGGCCCCGGCTTGAGGGCTGGGACCTCGACCTGCCTCAGGCTCCGCCCATGTCATGAACACCGAGGACATTAACCAGCTAAGTCGCTTTCATGCTCAACTTTTTTCAATTTTCAATTTTTGTTTGGTTCTACCAAACATTATATTTGTGTTAAATAAAAAAGTTTGTTTGTTAAAAACACTTCCTTTTCCCATGATAACTGGGGGCTTCATCGTCACGCTGCCGAACTACTCTGTCTCCTCGGCTGGACCGGGGGCTTCGCCTCGCTGCAGCAACCGTGTTGCGTTGCCACTTCTCGACCCGAGCTCTTTGCTCAACTACCTCGGGCTTGGGGGCTGGGACATCGGCCAGGCTGAGAACTACGTCTTCATCGCGCCACAACCCCGGACCGCACCGAGCGCATTAACCAGCTAAGTCGTTTTCGTGCTCAGCTCTCTTTGAAATTTTACTTTCTATTCGGTTCAACCAAACATTATATTTCTTGTTAAACAAAAAAATTATTTGTTGAAAACTTTGTTTGTTAAAAATGTCTTTACCCGATTTAACCGGGGGCTCTTTAATTTGTATGAGCCATTTTATAATAAATGTGTTTTCTTCTTGGTCATTGCAATGTCTTTTTCTACCACTCCTTTTTCTGACACTAGTGTGTGGTCAATAGCCGGATAGCCTGGTTTCTTTCTAAAGCCGCTCGAGTTTAGTTCGCTAAACAGGCATCGGAGAAACACTCCGCCTTCGGGATATGGAGGTTGAAGCCAAAGGTTGGCCCGCTTGGAGTCTGGAGATCAAATGTATCATGTTAAAGCACGACCGAAGCACATATTAATTTTAAGACCAATTTTGGATTGGCACCAAAAAACTTGATTTAGTTCGGACGTTGAAGTTTTTACATATTTTTTTTGGCTTTTCGAGCTTATGGCACTTTTAAGCTATTTGTATGTTTTTCTTTTAGGAGGCGGGACATCCTCATGACCGAGGTGGCCTGCATAATAATTTAGCTCGGGAGATCTTTTCCGACCCACAACTCGGTATCTTTCCTGCCGACTTACACCTCGGCGTTGGCGAAACGCACATGACATCTGGACTAGTTCTCGAGGAGATTCGATCCTCAGGTTGGTCGGCCGCACCCAGCCTGAGTCTCGAGGGATACTGTGTGTCTCCAGCATAGCTCTCGTAGTACAATGTCAGATGCCTTTAAAGTATCGACAATATCAACGGGGGACTCCGACTAGAGCCGAACCCACCAAAAGCCAAGGTAGTCCGAGCAGTCCTCGGCAAAACGTTCTCGGATATTGCTTTATATGCATCAGTTTTGAATTGTGTCTTCGGTCAATAGTTGGGTTGCCCTGCTCCTGTGTTTGCCTGCTACATTCTGCTTTGTTCGGCTAGGTGTGCAAAGGGAGAACCACTGATATTGTACTTCCGATTTAACTGGTCAAGTACCTTAGTGGTGAAAGACGAAAACTGACTGTCACAATGAGCGCATACTGGTCAGCGATTCGATGACTCTGTCAAACTATAGACCGATAGAGGTTACCCCGTGGGCCTTTCATAAATTTGGCCGGAGTATTGATGGTTTGACCTCGGCTGACGCCGAATACTAACCGGGGGTTAGTAACTGGCCTCCCAAACTTTAAGCTCCTATGACTAAGTGAAAGTTATAAAGCCTAGATATCTGATTGCCTCGTTTCTGCTAACACAATTGCCTCCGGGCACCGAGACATCGGATAAGGGTTGCCTTGTTACTGCAGAAACACCCTGCGTAGCATCTACGAAGGGGTAGAAGCCGACGATGGGCCACTCTCAAATAATAAACGGTCACAAAGGAGTCAAAATAACATATAGCATAAAAGCATTTGTATTCAATATGCAAGTGTTGCCTTCTGTAATCATCGTTATAAAGCCATAAATATGCATCAATTTGACTTAAGATTTTGGCCAAGCTGGGTTGCCTGGCTCGTGTGCTTACCCCCTACATTCCCGATTGTTCGGCTAGGGGGTAAAGGGAGCACCTCTGTGATTGTTACTTCCGGGTCATCCGGGTTAGTACCTCAGACTGGGTGAAGCCAAAAGCTAGTCATCTTTAGAATATAATTGGTCGGCAACGACGGAAGTGAAAATTTTGGTTCATTAAAGACCACAAAGTTCGGGAACATTCGCCGAACTAAATCCTCAATATTTTCCTCCCACATTGATCGGAGTTGAGGTTTCTCAATCATGGTCAACATGATATCCTGGGAAAAGGAACTTATAAATGAACTATTTTTCCTAGAAGATGTTTCTTACGTTAAGTAGTAATATAACATATCTCTCCACGTACCTTTGTTTATAAAATCGTATGGCCAGATTGCCTTGTTTGCTGTAAATCTTTGCCCTTATAAAGGCTTTATAAAGTAGGACAAACACTCCTCGGCTACTGGCCGAGGAGGTTGAAGCCGATGGTCGGTCAACAAAGTCTTGTACAATGCGGATCCGAGCATTAATGATGTAAAGTACTTGGATACATAGAATCATTCTACATAAATTGTGTCGAACGTAACAAAGTTTGTGTCAAACAAATATCGATCCTTAATTCAACCACCCGTGCCCAAATTAAGGCTCGGGGGCTACTGCATTACCTATTCAATGCAACAAAATCAAAGTGCAATACGGTTTCCAAGGAGATTCGATCCTCAGGTTGGTCGGCCGCACCCAACCTCGGTCTCGAAAACTATGGCACACCACGTTTCTGTTCCTAAGTATGCTGCCAAGCAAGGACTTGATCCTCAAACCGATTTCACAAATCGACCTAAGTCTCAGGGGCTACTGGGATATGTGGTTTTATTATTTCCTTCGGGTGCATCTCGGGTTTTAGACTGACACACACCGTGAGGGCTACTGGCTATACATCTCAGTAGTAAATAAATTGCGGTGATCGTAAATAAATCCCCCAAAAACAGCCCGAAACCAAGGTGGTGCACCACCTTGGAAGCAGTCCGGCATAAAGCTTGGATGCAAGTGGCTGGCTCCATAAAGGGCATTTTCGTCATTAAGCTCGATTGAACTCCTTCAACATTTTCAAGACCGAGGTAATCTATGACACCTCGGATGCATACCGACATTTGAGCATGGCTGCAAAAAGATACCTCGGATACAATCCGGCGTTGGAACTCGTACACAGTCCGGCGTTGGAGCACGGATGCAAAAAAGACACCTCGGATGTAGTCCGGCGTTGGAGCTTGGACGCAAGAGGACACGGCCGCATGGGAGACACTTCAGACCTGAAGTGTGGCGTAAAAAATAACAAGGCATCGATCAAGGCCAAAAACTTAAAGCGCTCCTCAGATGCCCGATGTGTGAACTCTTCGGATTTAGCTCGGCGATCCTCAAGATCGGACATGGGAAGATTTGTTGAACCAGTTTTCAAGACCGACGACCGAAGACAAAGAACTGTTTTGAAGAACCGAGGAGCATCCCCAACTTGAAGACCGGTTCAGGGGGCTACTGACGGTGTCCTGGACTAGGGGTACTCACCATGTCGTCTCCCGACCAGTGGGTCGGGCCGAGGACCCCCAGGGTAATTCACTAATGGGCCACTTCGGGCAGCCCATGATGCATACAAGGGAGATTCCACAAGACTTGGCGCACAAGACAAGGACTCCTCTAAACCCTAGGCCTAAGGTGCATTATATAAACCGAGGCCATGCTAGTCAATAGACAATCTCATATTCATTACAACAATCTCGTGGTAGATACCTGTACTATGTACTATCCTCATATCAATACAATCAAAAGCAGGACATAGGGTATTATCTCCTTGAGAGAGCCCGAACCTGGGTAAAATCCTGTGTCCATGTTACCATCGCTCCAAGACGCCTAGCTTAGGACCCCTACTACGAGATATTTCGGATTTGACACCGACACGATGCTCTAGTTTGGACCAACACTCATGAGGAGCACTGGCCCGGGGTTGATTAATTATCCATGGGGTAGCAAAGCCCTATGCATTTTAATTAGGTTGTGTTGGCAAATGTAGTACCAAAGTTGGGTCTTGCCAAACAAGTTTTAATCTAAAACAAATGGTCAAGGGGGTCCCCATAACAACCTCGAGCATGTTAGGAGCGCAAAATATGGAACATAACACCGGTACTCGGAACTAGTTGGGCAAAAGTGGAACAAAACACCGGGCAAAAGGCCAAGCCTTCCACCGTTGCCAAGTATATATGTGCATTAAATTAAATAACAATAAATAAGGTGATATCTCCAGATATCCATGTTGACACATGGAAACAACTTGCACCTGCAACTAGCAACGCTATAAGATAAGGGCTGAGCAGCAGTAACGTAGCCAATGTTTTGCTAGGAAGTGGAGGGGTTAGAGGCTTTTAGGGCAATTTGGGAGGCTGACAATTTAAGTGGTAGGTAACGAAACATAACGGTAGAAGCGAGATATCTAGCATAGCAAAAATAGTGTCGGGATCCGGGTACGATCATCTTGCCTGTTGGGTGCTCAGAGGGACAAAGAGCTGGGTCCTCATAGTTGTACTCATCAGGATCCTCGTACTCAGGCTCGACACTCGGGTTTACCCAAAGAGAAACAACACCAAATAAACATACAAACAAAGTGCAATGCGCAAACAAGATGATGCATGACCAATTTGAAGTATTTAACATGGCAACCCTATGCTAGTCATGTTTCTCATGCAATTATTAAGTTCTTTAGTATTCTGGATAGAACCTCAAGATTAGTTATTTGAACATGCAAGTACATTGCAAAAATGAATGCTCCTCGTAAAAACGATGCAAATGCATATGAAGAATTTCGCAGACGGAGTAACGGAACTCACGGAACACTCACGGCAAGGTACGAACATTAACGGTGAAAAATGCAAAGATGAGGGAGGCCATGGGCTATTCCTTGATATTCCAAGGATTCCACTGGATTGGAAATGAAATTCTAGCAAGAATAGACCCAAAGATCATGCAAAACAATGGAGTATAGCTCCCAGAAGTCACAAAACATTCAAACACACAATCTGTCCACAAACAGCAACATGTCATCTTGTAACACACATACCCAGAGCTACAACAAGTTTCAAATCACAACCAAGGCATGGACATGAAGTATACAACATGCTCAACAATTCATCTATCTACAGAACCATGAAAGGAAGCAAAGATCAATATCAACTGAGCTCACAAGATGGCATGTTGAATCAGTTTTTAGGGACTTAGTGAAAATTCCAGTTATACATGTTCTGAGCTAACATGATGGCATCTTGACAGCAACAATTACATATGTTAGAGGGACTTTCATGGCATGAAAATTGATAGGGTGATAGAGGACAGCTTGTACATCAATTAACTACATTATGGCAACATCAAAATAGGCACATATCAATGGCTATCATCCCCACAACATGGCATATTGAGAATGGCAGATTCACAGACTTAGAGAAAATCAACAAGTGTCAAACAGGGCATTTTTAACAGAATGGCAAGTTGACAGTAGGTTTTAAATATGATGCAATAGTTCTATCTACAAGCACTTGGCACACACTCACAGAGGACAACATGCTCATCTATTCATAACATTGTGCCAACCTCAAAGGATCAATGGAATCATGGGAATCATCAAGACAACATGGCAACAAAATAACATATTTTAACACTTAGAATTATTTGGGCATTTGAAAACAACATTTTTGGTGACATGTTGACAGCAAGAATGCCACTCATAACATGATCTATCATGGCATGCAAAAATACCAGGGGCTAGCAGACACCTCAATGCACATTTTTGATGTTGTCAAGTTTAGCTAATAGTCCAAGAATTAAATCATGTGAAAATGACAAAATGACATTATATCACAAAACAACATTTTCACAAACTTGGCCAAATGATAAAACTAGTACCACCATTGGATTCACTGGATTTTTCTACCCCAAAATCATATATCACAAGTATATGTTACTGTAGGAAAAATGCCACAAAACCCACAAGCACAAACACATGAGCTAGTTATAACCTAGTATATGCCGATTAGGCATATCCCAATTTGGAACTGCCAAAAATGAATCTGGCCGAATCTGGTAATTTCCTAAAATGGCAATAACACAAAACAAAGTATAAAAGCAATACACACAATATAAAAAGGGGGGGCACATGGCAGTCACTCCAAGGCCCCCAAGAGGATGACTAGTGGGCCCTGGACCCATTGTTAGTGCCCCAGGGCTGATCGGGAAAAAGGGGGGGGGGGGTTATTGGGCGCCCGGGGGGATCGAACCCGGGTCTCCCCGGTTGGATCCCAAGGTCGGTGCCACTGCGCTATGGCGCGGCTACTAACTGAAGGAGGGGGCTTGTGTGACAAATAACGTCACAGCCCCTGGCTCTGCTCTGCTGCTACATAGTCACCAGAGGCACGACGACGATGACTCAGGTGATCGCCGATGCTGGCAAGCAACAGCGGGGGCACCGGTACTAGTGGCGGATCGACTCCTAGCTAGGCGAGGCTCTACGGTGCACGGGCGGCGCTTGCTTCGGCTCACCGCGACCCGAGGAGAGGGCAGCGGCTCTACGGTGCTTCGGCAACCCGCAGGTGGAACAACTTGCCGGAAACGAATCTACTAGGTGGCACGACCTCACCACACATGCGCAAAAGACACATGGGGTACCGGTGATCTCGCTGACGCGAGGTCCGGCGAAGGAGCTCTTGGACTCGAAGGAAAAGACGAGCCTATGCACCAAACGAGAGGGAAAAGCTATCGGGGAGGCTCGTCAGCTCACCTAGGGGGGCTCGGCGTCGGCGATCTGGCTCGGGGATGCGGGGCTGCCGTGAATGTAGCCGGCAGAGGAACTCTGTCCGGAGAGGAAGAAGGCTTGGCACGACGTCGTCTTGGCGTCCCACGGGCACGTAGTGGACGTCGAGGAAGAAGATGACCTGGCGGAGCTTCCAGACACGCGCACCTTTGCGGAGCTCGCCGGAGGGCACGCCGGCGACGACGACTCGCTCTCTGACTCGCTCGGGTATGAGGGGGATACGGATCTGGGGGGCACGTCTCACCTGGCAGCGGCGAGGAGTGGGAGAGGGAAACCCTAGAAGGGCTCGGATGCCGAGGGGGGGCTCGCCCGGCTGGCTACCGCCGTGGCATCTTTCGCTGAGAGAGAGCGCGGAGGGGACCGGGAGGACGACGACGCGCTCTCTGTCGCTGGCAGGTGGGCCAAGCACTCGCCACACTGTAAAGCGCTCGCTCTCGCTGTGGGCTCGCTGGCGTGCATCGGTTGGGCCGCGAGGACGCAAGGAGGCCGAGGGCTGCGCTCTCTCTCTCTTACCTGAAGAAAAAAGGGTTTTCTTTTTTTATAAAACTACACATTGCAAGTAATCACAGAGAAAAGATAGGGGGGTTTTATTGGAGGAGTAAAATACATTTGAACTCACAGAATTATGCACTAATTAACAAAAATGGTTGGGCATTTTTAGAGAAAAATATATTAATTCACATGCAATATTCATAGGAATCTGTTTTTGCAAAGAATAGAAAGGCAATAATATTAAAACATGGTAAAGAGCTATTTAAAAATCCTATCAGATTATTTAGAAGGAGAGCAACATTTTGTTTGAGATGAATAGGCAAGTGAAAACACCACATACATAGTATTTCTAATAAAAGGGTTTAGGCATGGTTTTGTAAAAGAATTTTTGGAGGGGATCCACACACACAAACTCACTTGCAAGTACACCTCTCCACACATACACTCACACCAACAACAGGCACACAAGCTCATGATGCAACAAATACTTTATGTGATGATGCCATGACGCCATGATGCAATAAGAATGTCATGAAGCAATTTTTATTAGACCCAACACACATGAGGGCAAACATGGAGGTCAAACATGGAATATTACAAAGGTTGGAAAGGAATGCACTTGGGCTGTTACACTAAACTCGATGAGTTGGAAGCCCCCAAGTGACATATGTTTCAAAAAATAAAGACTCATGCTCAATTTATAGGCTGAAACGACACAGACCCCTAGTTTCGGTGGTGCCGGCTTTATTATATTTGAACATAAATAAGTATATACATAATTTGCAGGGGGGGTGTTACAAAAAAGGAAAAGCAGCCGGTGGCTCTAAGTATAATAAGGCCACAGGTGAGCTATGTTCCAGGTGTCGGTGTCAAATCCGGCATATCTCGTACTAGGGGTCCTAAGCTAGGCGTCTTGGAACGATGGTAACATGGACACAGGATTTTACCCAGGTTCGGGCTCTCTCAAGGAGATAATACCCTACGTCCTGCTTTTGATTGTATTGATATGGGGGATAGTACAGAGTACATGTATCTACCACGAGATTATGAGATGTAATATATTGATCTATTGACTAGCCTGGCCTCGGTTTATATATGCACCATAGGCCTAGGGTTTAGAGGAGTCCTTGTCTTGTGCGCCAAGTCTTTTGGAATCCTCCTTGTATTCGGCATGGGCTGCCCGAAGTGGCCCATTAGTGAAACATCACGGGGGTCCTCGGCCCAACCCACTGGTCGGGAGACGACGTGGTGAGTACGCCCTAGTCCAGGACACCGTCAGTAGCCCCCTGAACCGGTCTTCAAGTTGGGGATGCTCCTCGGTTCTTCCGAACAGTTCTTTGTCTTCGGTCATCGGCCTTGGAAACTGGTTCAACAAATCTTCCCATCTTCGATCTTGAGGATCGCCGAGCTGAATCCAAAGAGTTCACACGTCGGGCATTCGAGGAGCCCCTTTAAGTTATCGGCCTTTATCAATGCCTTATTATTTTTTACGCCACACCTCGGGTTTGAAGTGTTTCCCGTGCGGCGGTGTCCTCTTGCGTCCGAGCTCCAACGCCGAACTGCATCCGAGGTGTCTTTTTACAACCGAGTTCCAACGCCGGACTATGTCCGAGCTCCAACGCCGTACTGTATCCGAGGTATCTTTTTGCAGCCGAGCCCCAACGCCGGACCGTGTCCGAGCTCCAACGCCGGACTGTATTCGAGGTGTATTTTTAGCCGAGCTCCAACGCTGGTCGGCATCCGAGGTGTCATAGACTTCCTCGGTCATGAAAAGTTTGGAGGAGTTCAACCGAACATAATGCCGGAAAAGCCCTCTAGCGAGACAACCACTCGCGTCCGAGCTTGATGCCGGACTGCGTCCGAGGTGTCTTTTTGTAGCCGAAGTCTAAAGTTGTTCGGCATCCGAAGTGTCATAGATTACCTCGGTCTTGGAAAGTTTGGAGGACTTCATCCGAGCTTAAATGCCGGAATAGTCTTTTATGGAGCCAACCATTCACATCCGAGCTTTATGCCGGACTGCTTCTGAGGCGTCTTCGATCTTGAGATTTATGCCAGACTGTTTCCGAGCTCCAATGATGATCCGAGTCTGAGGTATCATAAACTACCTTGGACCTTAAAAAATTAAAGGAATTCGTCCGAGCTTAATGCCGGAAACGCTCTCTATGGAGCCAGCCACTTGCGCCCGAGCTTTATGCCGGACTGCTTTTGAGGTGGTGCACCACCCCAACCATGGGCTGATTTTTTATGGATATTTTTTATTGGTGCAATTTATTCTCTGCCGAGATATATAGCCAGTAGCCCTCAAGGTGCGTGTCGGTCTAAAACCCGAGACACACCTGAAGGATGACATAAGACCGCTGATACTAGTAGCCCCTGAGACTCAGGTCGATTCGCGAAATCGGCCTGAGGATCAACTTCTAGCTCGGCGGCATACTTAGGAACACAAAAGCGGTGTGCACAGACCTCGAGACTCAGGTTGGGTGCGGCCGACCAACCTGAGGATCATAATCTCCTCGGAAACTGTATTGCACTTAAATTTTCTGCATTGAATTGTCAATGCAGTAGCCCCCGAGACTTGGGTTGGGCAACATGGCCGACCCTAGGATCGTACCTCCTCAGGAACTAGTTCAACCGTCATGTATGTTTTGACAACACCAAGGTGGAGTTCAGCAGGAAAGATGCCGAACTGTAGTTTAGAAAAGAGTTTCCCAGCAAGACCATCACGCCAAACACCTCAACCAAGAGAATGTCCCGCTTCCTGAAAGGAAAACATAAAATAGGTGAAAGATGTTGTAAGCTCAAAAGACCAAAAAACTTGCGTAAAAAACTTTACGTCTAGATTGAATCAAGTTTTTTGGTGCCAATACGAAATTGGTCTTAAAATTGTGCTTCCGTCGTGCTTTGACATGACACATCTGATCTCTAGACTTCAAGTGGGTCAGCCTTCGGCTTCAACCTCCCTATCCCGAAGGCGGAGTGTTTCTCAGGCCAGTTTAACGAACTAAACGCGAGCGGCTTTAGAGAGAAACCAGGCTACCCGGCTATTGATCATACACTTGAGTCGAGAAAGGAGTGGTAGAAAAAGACTTTGCAACGACTAAGAAGAAAACATCTATTATAAAACAGCTCATATTATTTTAAGAGCCCCCAAGTGACTTGGGTAAAAGAATTTTATGTATAGTGATTGTATGTACCGAAGTACTCATATAATATCTGTGTTCGCCCAAACTTTGAACGCGTCTTAACCAACCGTCGGCTTGTCCCTCTTCGGCCAAGGGCCGAAAAGTGTTATCTACCCCGCCTACCAAGAATACCGACGGTGTTTCGGATAACTAGGCAATCAGGCCATGAGGCTGTAACAGACAAAGCGCGCCCAGGGAACTTATGCTATATTACTTATGTAACGTAAGAAGCATCTTCAAAGAAAATAGTGCCCCCAACGGTACCTTTCTTTGGTCGCTCATGATTACTATGAGACTTGTGCAATAGATTTGTGTACGCATGAGTTCCGTCGTGTGCCGACCATAGTTGAAAACAATAAGAGCGCTAGATTTTGGCTTCACCCGTCTGAGGTACGAGTTCGGATGACCCAATCGTAACAATCGCAGAGGTGCTCCCTTTACTCCCTAGCCGAACAATTGGGAACGTAGGGCTAAGCACAGGAGCTAGGCAACCCAGCTTTGCGGAACACTTAAGTCAACATGATGCATATTTTGGCATAATACACGAGCAAGGAAAGAAGTTGTACAATAATAATCACATGCAAAGAGAAAAGGTTTCATAAAGGAAGCCCCCAAGTAAACAGGGTATTTGAATTTGTTTGTAACAAACAAAGTTTTAACAAAGAAAGTTTTTCACAAACAACTTTTTGTCAAAAAAGTATAACGCTTGGTCGAACCGAACAAAATTAGAAAGCTGAAAATATTTTAACATAAAAGCGACTTAGCTGGTTAATGTGCTCGGTGTCGATGACGCGATCCGGGCTTGTGGCGGGACGAGGACGTCCATCGAACTTTTGACAGATCCGATATGGTGCATAGTCTTTGGCATGACCGAGATCCCAGCCCCCAAGCCCGAGATGACCGAGCGAGGAGCTCGGCATTCCGAAGTAGTGACACGGCTCGGCCTATGTGGAGAGGCGAAGCCCCCGGTCCAGCAGAGATGGCGGAGTAGGTCGGCAAGGTGACGCCGAACTGACCGCGCGACGTAGCCGAAGCCGATTACCTGCACACATAAAATAGTGCAAGCCAAGAGTAATAACAAATAAAGATAATAATATATTTAAAAAAAATTCTTCTACTTAGTTAATTTAAGTGAAGCAAATAAGTAAAGGAATATGGCCTGGGCGCCGAGGTGCCTGAACGAAGAGTTCGGCTTGACGAAGTGGCGACGCAGTACGGTCGATGTGGCGAGATGAAGTCCTCGGTCCAGTTAACATGGCGAAGCTATGGTCGGCGGACGCCGAAGTCTCATGCAGGTCGGCTGGTGATGCCGAAGTCTCATGCCAGCCGAGGTGTTGAAGCAGGTCTGCTGGTGACGCCGAAGTCTCATGCCGGCCGAGGTGTCGAAGCTGGTCGGCTGGTGACACCGAAGTCTCCGGAGCGGGTTGATGAGGTGAT
This sequence comes from Elymus sibiricus, assembly GCA_039707655.1. Classification (NCBI taxonomy): domain Eukaryota; kingdom Viridiplantae; phylum Streptophyta; class Magnoliopsida; order Poales; family Poaceae; genus Elymus; species Elymus sibiricus. The sequence goes on along the minus strand of CM077665.1, from coordinate 207,495,818 downwards.
GAGGAAGCCCCCAGTCTAGCCGAGGTGACGGAGCAGATCGGTAAGGTGACGCTAGAGTCCCATTCCAGCCGATGTGTCAAAGCAGGTCAGCGTGGTGGACGTCAGCTTGAAAAAGTAACGGCGCGGCGATGCCGACGCAGGTCGGAATTTGTGACGAGGTCAATGCTGGCTTGATGAAGCAACGGAGCGCCCGACCCGTACAACCCGCGGATGACGAGGTTCGCTTGATGACTACTCGGTTCTCGCGATGCCGAACTCTTGTTCGGATGACCGAGATGATGAGAAAATTTCCTTCAAAAAGGACGTCCGACAACCCGTTCACGAAAAAGATGAACTCGGGTCAGATTCGTTTTCGCGCAGAAAACAGACGGAAAAATTGGTGCACTCATCGGACGTTTCCCAGATTTTGAACAGTCGGATTGAGCTGAAATTTTGAGGGGTGATCAATATGGGAATTCCACAGCCGATGAACGGTGGGATCTTCCAAACGATGTCCGAGCTGGATGCTGGACACCTCGCCCTAAACTCATCCCGATTCCCGTCCAGATTCGACAGGGCTCCGGTATTTCGTAGATCGCCGAAGATTCCTCCATCGGAATACGACGAAATTTTACGGGGTCATTATATACTCAATTCCGCACAGTTCCACCAAAGCAATCGTCAAGGCGGCACTCGAGGAAGCGGGGACGACGAACACGAGTTGCTGTTCAGAAAAACAGCACGGTTGCTCGAGGACGATGTCAACATCGAGCCCCCGAGCTCCATGAATGATTTATCGTGATCTTGATAGAGATCGGAGATGATGACGATGAAAGTATCCGTCCGTCTTGACGATCCGGCACGGAGCACAGTCCTCGGTCTAGCCGAGGTGACCAGTCGAGCCGGCGATGGAGATGCCGACATCGACAACAAAGCTCGGTTCCAACGCGTAGATCGCGCTGGAGACGATCTGAATTCCCATCGCACCGCAGCGACTGCCAGCAGACTCTCAATGAAAGCACCAATGTCGGTGTCAAATCCGGCATATCTCGTAGTAGGGGTCCTAAGCTAGCCGTCTTGGAACGATGGTAACATGGACACAGGATTTTACCCAGGTTCGGGCTCTCTCAAGGAGATAATACCCTACGTCCTGCTTTTGATTGTATTGATATGGGGGATAGTACAGAGTACATGTATCTACCACGAGATTATGAGATGTAATATATTGATCTATTGACTAGCCTGGCCTCGGTTTATATATGCACCGTAGGCCTAGGGTTTAGAGGAGTCCTTGTCTTGTGCGCCAAGTCTTGTGGAATCCTCCTTGTATTCGGCATGGGCTGCTCGAAGTGGCCCATTAGTGAATCATCACGGGGGTCCTCGGCCCGACCCACTGGTCGGGAGATGACGTGGTGAGTACCCCCTAGTCCAGGACACCATCACTAGGGCCGGGTTGTCTCTTCTTCAGGAGTATATGACTCTGGTCGCAAGTCCATCAAGTAATATGAACCATTATTGAGATTCCTACTGATGACGCAAGGACCCTCCCAAGGTGGGGAAAGCTTGTGCATCCCAATTTGATCTTGAATCACACGGAGCACTAAGTCAACTTCCTGAAAAGTACGGCTTTGGACTCTACGGGTGTCATAGCGGCGTAGGTCTTGCTGATATATAGCAGATCTGGCCGCTGCTAAATCACGTTCTTCTTCCAAGGCATCCAAAGAATCTTGACGTGCTTGCTCATTATCTGCCTCAACGTAAGCAGTGAATCAAGGCGAGTCATGGCGAATATCACTTGGTAAAACCGCCTCAGCTCCGTAAACCAGATAAAAAGGTGTGTATCCAGTGGATCTGTTCGGAGTTGTTCTGATACTCCACATCACTGAGGGGAGTTCCTCAACCCAACAGCCTGGAGTACGCTGTAGTGGAACCATGAGACGGGGTTTGATCCCTCTGAGAATCTCCAGATTAGCTCGTTCGGCCTGTCCATTGGATTGTGGATGTGCAACTGCCGCCATGTCAAGCCGGATATGCTCACGCTGACCAACCATGTCAGAAGATGGCTTGAACGGGCCAACCATGTCAAGCCCCCAGAGAGCAAACGGCCAAGTAATTGGGATCATGCGCAATTCTTGAGCCAGCACATGAGCCTTTCGACCAAACTTTTGACACCCATCACACTTCCGCACAATGTCTTCTGTGTCCGCGTGAGCCATCAACCAGTAAAACCCGTGACGAAAAGCCTTTGCCACCAGGGACCGCAAGCCGGCATGGTGTCCACAATCACCAGCATGGATTTCATTGAGAATTTCCTAGCCTTCCTTAGGGGAAACACAATGCTGAAACACGCCAGTGCTGCTTCGCCGATGTAACTCGCCATGGATGATAGTCATTGATTTGGACTGCCAAACTATCTGTTGAGCGATGATCTCCTCAGCCGGGAGCTCGCCTAGAGTCAGATAAGCCAAATATGGTACGGTCCAGTCAGGAATAGCATGGAGAGCCGCTACCAAGTGTGCCTCCGGGTCAGGAATAGCTATGTCCTCCTTAGATAGCAACTTAACCGATGGATTGTGAAGAACGTCCAAGAACATATTGGGAGGGACCAGCTTACGCTGAGATCCGAGCCACGATAGAGCATCCGAGGCCTCGTTGAGCTGGCGATCTATATGATCAACTTGATAGCCTTGAAAATAACCCGCCACGTCGGTGACTGCCCGCCGGTAAGCCGCCATCAAGGGGTCCTTAGAATCCCATGTCACTGAAACTTGCTGAGCCACTAAATCTGAGTCGCGCAGACACCTCACCCGGCTAAGTTTCATCTCTTTAGCCATTCCGAGTCCGTGTAGGAAGGCCTCGTACTCAGCTGCATTGTTAGTTCAAGGGAATATGAGGCGTAAAACATAACAAAATTTGCCACCTCGTGGAGAAGACAATATAACTCCAGCCCCCGAGCCTTCCAATTGCCTGGACCCATCAAAGTGTATAGTCCAGTATGTGTTATCTGGCCTATCCTCTGGAATTTGCATCTCTGTCCAATCATTAATGAAATCCACCAGTGCTTGGGACTTCATGGCAGTTCTTGGCACATATTTCACATGGTGAGGTCCAAGCTCAATTTCCCACTTGGTGATCCGGCCAGTGGCCTCTCGATTTTGTATGATATCGCCAAGGGGTGCTGAATTGACCACAGTAATTGGATGCTCCTGAAAATAGTGCTTCAACTTCCGACTTGCCATATAAACTCCAAAGACCAACTTTTGCCATTGAGGATACCGCTGCTTGGACAACGTCAAGACATCGCTGACGAAATAAATTGGACGCTGAACCGGATATTCCTTCCCTGACTCCTTTCGCTCGACGACAACTGCAACGCTTACCGCCTTAGAATTGCTAGCAATATACAGAAGCATGGGCTCTTTGTCGGTCGGGGCGGCCAAAACGGGTGGCTCAACTAGCTGCTTCTTGAGGGCTTCAAAAGCTTCATTAGCTGCATCAGTCCAGACGAAGTTGTTTGTCTTCTTCAACAATTGATAAAGAGGAATCACCTTCTCTCCAAGGTGCCTTATAAACCGGCTCAATGCCGCAATACGGCCAGCCATGCGCTGGACCTGATTTATATTTTTTTTGACCATGGACCTGATTTATATTTGCCGGCTTACCAAGCGAAGTCACCGCCTTGATTTTGTCTGAGTTTGCTGCGATGCCTCGCTCAGAAACCAGGAATCCCAATAGTTTGCCTGCAGAAACAGCAAAGACACACATTGCTGGGTTAAGTTTTATCTGGTACACTTGAAGAATATCAAACGTCTCCTTGAGGTCGTCCAAGAGCGTCTCTTTCTTCTGAGATTTCACCACGATGTCATCGACATAAGCATGAACATTGCGCCCAATCTGCAGATGAAGGCAATTCTGAACACAACGCTGGTAAGTCGCCCCTGCGCTCTTAAGCCCAAAAGGCATGGAGACATAATAGAAAGCACCAAAGGGAGTTATGAAAGCCGTCTTCTCTTGATCCTCAACAACCATCTTGATCTGGTGATAACCGGAGTATGCATCTAGGAAGCACAAACGCTCACCACCCGCCGTAGAGTCAATGATCTGATCAATACGTGGGAGAGAAAAAGGATCCTTCGGACAGGCTTTGTTGAGATCCATGTAGTCAACACACATGCGCCAAGTGCCGTTGTTTTTCAAAACAAGCATTGGGTTAGCAAACCACTCGGGGTGAAAAACTTCAATGATAAACCCGGCAGCTAGGAGCCGGGCCACCTCTTCCCCAATAGCCTTGCGTCTCTCCTCATTAAAACGACGGAGGTATTGGCGTACTGGTTTCATTTTTGGATCCACATTAAGATGGTGCTCAGCGAGTTCTCTCGGGACTCCAGGCATGTCAGAAGGTTTCCATGCAAAGATGTCTCGATTCTCATGGATGAACTCGATGAGCGCACTTTCCTATTTGAGATCTAAGCCAGTCCAAATAGTGAACTACGGGGATGAGTCGGTCGGTGTGAAGTCAATCTGCTTTGTATCCTCAGCCGGCTTAAACTTGAGCAACAAGTTAGACTCAGTGGTGGGCTTCTTGAGAGGCCTCATATCAGCAGGATCGATGTTGGCCGTATAGAACTTCAATTCCTCCGCTGCGCAGGCCGACTCTGCATAGGTGTCATGCCCAAGATGCGGTCCTATCCTTATTTTGGCTCGAGGGCCTCGACAGGGATAGAAGCGCATCTCGTCGTTTCGCAAGAATGGATATCATTACAAGTACATGTAAAGAAGAGAAGAGTATATGGAATTGGCTTACACTCGCCACAAGCTAAATCAAGACCACATCAATACAACAACATATACAATCATCATACAGAAGAGCAGGGTCCGACTACGGACGAAATCAAACGATAAAAACGACATCCATCCTTGCTACCCCAGGCTACCGGCCTGGAACCCATCCTAGATCGATGAAGAAGAAGTAGAAGAAGAACTCCAAATCAAACAAGCATCGCTCTCACGTCAAAGCATCGCATTACCTGTACGTGCAACTGTTGTTGTAGTAATCTGTGAGCCACATGGACTCAACAATCTCATTTCCAAGGGTATCAAGACTAGCAAAGCTTAATGGGTAAGGTATGGTTAAGTGGTGAGGCTGCAGCAAACACTAAGCATTTATTTGAGTGGCTAACTTACGAGTACAAGAATAAGGGGGGATGATTGTTGAATAAACAGACGTGAACTAGTATTGATCACTAAGTGATCCTGAACACCTTCCTACGAGTCAAACATAACCCCACTGTGTTCTCTTTCGGAGCAGGCCTCACGAGAAGAGACGGTCACGATTACGCACACAGTTGGTGTATTTTATTTGAGTTTACTTTAAGTTTGCTATGACCGGGTGTTAAAAAAAGTTTCCAAGTTGCCATATAACCGCGGGCACGGCTCTCATGAAAGATTTAACCCTGCAGGGGGTGCTCCAACTCATCCATCACAAACTAACCACACGCCGCGGGAATAACCTCGACCACGAAACCCTTGATCTCCTTGAAAATTCCGTTGGAAAATCTCAACCTCGAGATAGCCCGAAGTGTCCTCGAAATCCCGCGCACAAGACATTCGATAAAGGTAAAACAAATCCAGCAAGGCCACCTGACGTGTCGACGAACCCGATAGGAGCCGCGTATCTCGTTCTCAGGACACGACGGATGAGCTATGGTTACCATGCCAAACACCGAGTTGCCCCAGGTAGCGTTAATAAGCTGCTCTAGGTTGGACCAACACTCATGCAGAGCACTAGCCTGGTTTGTTGATTAATTATCCACGGGGTCCGGAAAGTCCCTATGCAATTTTATTTGTTATTAGGCAAATGTAGTACCAATGTTGGGCCTTGCCATACAAGCTTTATCCTAAAACGAAAATCAAGGGGGTCCCCATAACAACCCCGAGCATGTTAGCAGCTCTCAATATGGAACATAACACCGGTACACAAGTAACTAGGGGGGCAAAAGTGGAAAAAAACACCAAGCGAAAGGCCAAGCCTTCCACCTTTTACCAAGTATATATGTGCATTAAATTAAATAGTAGTACTATTGTGATAGCTCAAAACATCCATGTTGGCACATGGAAACAATTGCACCTGCAACTAGCAATGCTATAAGAAGAGATGAGGAAGCGGTAACATAGCCAAATAATGGTTTGCTGGGATGTGGAGGCGTTAGAGGCTTTTCATGGCATTTTTTTGGAGGCTTGACAACCAGTGGTAGGTAGCGAGACATATCGATAGAAACGAGACAACTAGCATGGCAATAATAGTAATGGTATCCAAGGAAATGATCATCTTGCCTGAGATCCCGCTTGGAAGAAGAACGGATCCTTGAAGAAGACGAACCAACGTAGCCGAACGAATCCTCACACTCCAAACGCTTTCGGAACTCTATCGAGAAGAAGCAAACAGGAAACAACAATCAACACACGATACACCACAACATATGCATGGCATGATGCGCAAACAAATATGATGCGTGTCCATATGATTATGCAAGGCATGACAAAGCACAACAATCAAATACTACACATTAAGTGAAGCTCAATATGCAACGAGTTGCATATTGACGAAACTCCACGCTTGAATTATTTAGTTCACTCTTGTTTATTTATATGGCAGGTTTAAATGTTGTTTAACATGGCAAGAGGTGGAGCATAAGTAAACTAGACATATAGGCATATTAAATGAGGTCGGAAACAACATATAGCATTTCCGAAACGACCCCATGTGCTAATTTTGAAATTGGTCCAGATCTGAACTAAACATGTTTTATATTTTTTAAACAGGGAAATAAAATGCAAAATGAGATTCTACTCGTCATTTTAGTTGATTTACATATATAGAACGTTTGCAACGGAGCTACGGCCCAAAAGTTATGACACACACAAGATGAATATGTCATGAATGCAAAATGCATGCAAACAACAACCATGAGGATGTCAAATCATGGATGCAACAAGATATTATGAAACTACATGGAATTCTAAGCAAGTTTCATATATGGCATGTTCAAAACGGAGCTACGGTTCAACCACAACAACGAACACAAGTTTTAGCTCAAATCTGTCCAAAACATCAACATAGCATATTGCACACATGAAAATAAGATGCTCCAAGATCCTAATATGCACAAACTAAGCATGGGGAAGTAGCATATAACACACACTTCATTTCATCTTCACATTTCATACTCAAAAGAATCATGGAACACATGGTAGGAAGCTCACAACATGACAATAAAATATAGCATTTAGGGACTTGGTGAAAATAACAGTTTTTTTTGCAGAGCTACATTTCACGAAGGCATATTGGCAGCAATAAAACTATATTCTACAGGTCATATATTGGCATGAAACCAAACAGCATGGTAGAGGACATGATGGACTACAATTCATCCCATTATGGCAACCTTAAATTATGCACATATTCATGGCAAACATCAACACAACATGGCATTCTGAAATAACCAGATTCCCAGACATAGTGAAAATTAGATTAGACATGTGCAACAGTTTTTAACAGATTGTCATATTGGACAGCAGAATTAATTATGATGCAAAACCTATACATGCAAATCAATGGCGCAACATGATAGAGCATAATATGCTTTACAAGACTTTCCATTGAGGCAACACCAAAAGAGTCTTAGAACACTAGCAAATCACATGGCAACATGACAACAAAATAACAGTTTCAGACTTAGTGAAATATAACAATCTCCCAAAACTGCGGTTTGACTAGGCATGTTGAAATGGCAATAATAGTAGCATAACAATCACCTATGGGCATGGCAAGGACACTAACAGCAACTAGACATAACACACTTCCAATCATACCATTGGCACATACACAAAGGATGCATAGTTTGCTTAATATGAGCCTCACAAAATGGAACTTATCGTTAACATATTAGAGTTTTAACACGATAGCAACTTGAGAGCAACAAATTGACATGTTAATGATGTCCTACATGACAAGCAAATGCATGGCATCAAAGTAGACATATCCTAGAACAATACTCATGAAGACACCACATGCAAAAGGCCTACGGTGTAGATGCTATCTTCCACAAAAGATTGAAGAAAATATCAGTTTTTACCGACTACGATGGAATGCACTTTTGCAACAGAGATATAATCATGTAAATGAATCCTAATGCACATGCTAATGGCACCATCATGTGGAGCACGAAGAGTAGAGCAATTTTCATATATGATACTTCTCCATCGGATGCACGGTTTAAAAACTTAGAAAAAATATAGCCACCTGGGGAATCGGGGTGGAGCTGCGCGGGATGGAGGGGTCTGTCCCGACGGCTTGGACAGCGGAGGCCGGCGGCCGTGGCCGACTCCGGCGAGCTCCGGCGAGCGGGGCAGCCGGATCCATGGGTGCAGGCGGACCTCGGGTCCAGTGGGGAGGCAATGGGGCCGGTCCCGACGGCTTGGACAGCGAAGGCTGGCGGCCGTGGCCGACTCCGGCGAGCTCCGGCGAGCAGGGCAGACGGATCCATGGGTGCAGGTGGACCTCGGGTCCGGTGGGGAGGCAATGGGGCCAGCGGCGACCAGCAGGGACGCGGGTCCGGTCGGAGCTGGTCCCCCGCGGCGGATCTAGCCGGCGTTGGGGAGGCGAGCGGCTTGGGGGGGGGGGAGCGCCACGGCGACGGGCAGCGAGGGGAGTGGGCGGCGGGGTCCTGCGGGCGCGTGCGGGCGCTGCGGCGGTGGCGGAGGCAGCTTGCGGCGGCGGGCGCTAGGGCACGGGGCGGGGCGGCTGGCCCAGACGCGCCTCGCGCGGGTCGCGACGGCGGCGGGATCCGGTCTGGGTCTGCCAAGTGGCGGCGGCGAGGTGGGTAGGCGCGAAAAACGATGCAGAGGTAGGTGGAGGCTAGGGGAGGCCATTTTTGGACGTGGGGGTCTCCCTTTTATAGTAGATTTTGCTAGGGTTAGGGGTTTTTAGCCCGATTCGAGTCGTTCGATCTCGATCGGACGGCTCCGGTCGTGAGGTTAGGCTAGGTGGGCTAGATTGGGCTGTGTAGAGTGGTTGGTCCGAGAAGAGAGGGAGAATGAGCAGCCCGACACAAGTTATGTAAAACCAAAACTTCTGACGAATTAACCGGTGATGGTGCGGCTACGGTCGACCGTTCGGGTATCAAACGACCTCCGAAATTTGACAGACGGTGTAGCTACACTATATTAAGACCGCACGCCAAGTTTCGACCCATTTCGAGAAAGTTTTATACACACTTTTAAAAACAATATAATAGCGATGCCGCGGGCGCGTGCGTGTGTGGTTGGTTTCGAAACGCTCGTCGACAAAAACGGGAAGAACCGGCAACTACGAACGAATGCAAGTTTTTAAAACTTACAACAACGGAGTGCCGATGCAATGCAGATGATGTGAATGATGCGATGATGAATGCGGCAACCAAACGAATCACACGACGACAAAGGAATAAAAGGGGGATCTTCTGGAGTGTCGGTCACGGGCTGTTACAAGTCTCCTCCACTTACAAGAGATCTCGACCCGAGATCTTAGAATGAGAAGGGGAAGAGGAAGAAGAAAGGACAAGGTAAAACTTAGTTGCTTCTTTGACCAATGAGTGAAACCAAAGAACCTTGAAGCTTGCAAAGAGACGAAGAATGACACGAGTAAAAAGCAAGAACTGAAAAGAAATTTGCGCAGCACTTCCGTAGAAAAGAGAGGCAAAACTTAATATGATGGAAAGCAATTGGAAAAAGAGTCACACAACTCCGGTTAAATGGATAATCAAGGAAATAAAATGATCTTGGTTAAACGAGATGATGGAACAAAGGAAGCAACATCACAATGCCTCTTGAACAAAAGAATAGAAGCTAGATCATTTGAAAGAAAAGAACGGAGAAGAAAAATGACAATTCCTACCACACTTGAATTTGAAAAGCATCCTTTACGAAGAAGGATTTAATGGAGTTGTTGTTAAGTCAACAACGGAAAGAACAAACTTGTTGTGGGCTTATGGAAACCATCTCCGAATTATGAGGTGACAACCGGCCACTAACGGAAATAAAGATTTCTTGGGAGCAACAAGATATGCAAAACTTCTTACAGCAAGAGGATACATTGAGAACCTTGATCATTGATAAGCACCATGGTAGCAACAATCCTTACTAAACGCTTTAGGTGAAATCCAATCCGAGATAACTCCAATGAAGAAGATGATGGGTTTAATTATCTCATTCTTGATAACTTCTCTTCGAGACTCCTCATGAATCAAGAATGCTATAATACCATCTCAAAGATAGAGAGAATGAATCGCACTCGAAATGCAAGATAAAGAATACTTGAGAAACTACCACAAGAATCTTGACGAACACTTTGAAAATGAAAGAAATCATTGCTGAACCATCATGTAGAGCCTCCACATACAAAAGAATGATCAAAAGAAATGAAGATTGAGAAGAATAAGATTATGACTTGCAAAGATTTAGATGGAGCTTCGCGAAGAGATACTTGAGAAAACTGGAAACCCCGGAAAAGAAAAGATGAACAACTACGGAAGAAGGATTGAAATCACTTTGATGAAACAAGAATAAGAATTATGTTATGCATATCCTTCATCAAGTTGAATTGATGACAAGCAATGGATTATGCATACTACTCATTCTTCTTGAAAAAAGATTGAAGAGAGATAACACGAACTTGAAGAAGTCTTCAACGAAACACCGGAATATTCGAGATACGAACGAAGAGACAATAATTGAGAAGAATTGGAGAACGAAAGCTAAAAGCTGAGAACAAAGAAATCTTTTGAATGACAGCCTTGGAGGATCGAGAAAAGAAACAACTCAGAAATGCTCCGGATAGATATGGGTGGAAATACTGATGATCGAAAAGAATTTGAGAGGATAGCAACAAGCCGAAACCAAGAATTTTCAAGAGACTGGGCAAGATTTAAGAGAAACTCCTGCGGTCTTCAATGCTGAGAATGATAACGAGAAACAACATCATGAATTACTGAGACACTATGGAATAATGAAGAATGGAAAGGTTGATCTAATGATGAACATAATTCAGAGCGATCTTGGAGAACGAATATGACTGATGGAATTCATTCTTACGTAATATTTGAAAGAACTAGGACATCTCCAAAAAGATTAGAAGAGCCAGGTAAGATCCTGGGGAAACCTATGGGATATGGGCCCACTCAAAATAAAACACCGTTGAATCGATTTCTTGGAAAGGGAGATTGCACCGGAACAAATGAAAACTTGATGAGATTGAAAACCTCAAATAACTTGAACTAATTTGAACGGGAAACGAGTCTTCTGAGATAAATAGCCACTCCGGACAGAATAGAGAGAGGGATGAATAGACAAGAGAGACTTGAATAATAATTTCTAACATGGGAATGCATTGAATGAATGAAACAGAATATGATGAACACCGAAAGCTTGAATTGAATCCACAGGAGAAAAAAAACAATGAGAACAAAGGATGATGACCTTAGCACCTGAGCATCTTCACAATGAATCTTCGAATACAAAACGGAAGAAAAGATAGCGGAAGCATCAATGCAAAGAAAGGCACTTGGATGAGAATTAGATTATTGAAGAAAAGGGCAGGAGGGTGGGGAAACAAAGACAACTTGAGACAGATGAGACGAACTCTAGAAAGAAATATGAGGATTGATCTTGCAAATATTGGAGAGGGATGAATTATCTTGATGAGAAACACACCGGTTGGGAAAGACATGAAATCACCACTTGACATCGAAGCAACCCGAATTACCACACTCCAACAAAACAAAAGATGGGGCTTGAGGATTAACCCGGAAACAAATACATAACCCATTTGCATTTGCTGGAAGGATAATCCTGGGTAACTACTTGAAGTCCCACCTAAGAACTTTCGAAATCTTTGGTTTTGCAATCGGGTCAACGGATACACGGAGTTTTTATCCATCACTCAACTCCTAGCAGTAATACTACTCTCCAGTGTATCACATCCGTCAACACACAACCAGAGGCATCGGAAATTCATCTACCTCAGACCCTCGTAATCACAACAATACTAAACATGGTAGTACATGTGATCCCGCTCCCCAGTACTAGGTGCCGCCACACTCTTCGCACCACGAATAGTATTGAAGCAATTTCGAACATCCGCATCCTGAGATACTAAGGAAACTGAACGATAGCGATGTGTCAAGAACCCCTTGGAGCTCAACTCCCCGGGTCCAATCCATACGTACGGGAGGCACCAAGAACAGAGTTATGGTCACATCAACATCATAGAGGTTCCAAAATACCCGCGTGATCCTAATTTTTTTTGAGTGAGAAGAGGGGTAGAATTAAAATTCCTACGTCAGATTTCCTCACCAGAGCATCGAAGAGGAGTAAAAAGAATCCTACTCTCCGATATATAACTAGACTCAAAACAGTTTTTCACTAGACTCGACTCAACCAAGTTCAATCAATCAAGGGGGCTCCTAGGTCGGTAATGCTCTGATACCAACTTGTCACGCCCAAGATGCGGTCCTATTCTTATTTTGGCTCGACGGCCTCGACAGGGATAGAAGCGCATCTCGTCGTTTCGCAAGAATGGATATCATTACAAGTACATGTAAATAAGAGATGAATATATGGAATTGGCTTACACTCGCCACAAGCTAAATCAAGATCACATCAATACAACAACAAATACAATCATCATATAGAAGAGCAGGGTCCGACTACAGACGAAATCAAATGATAAAAACGACATCCATCCTTGCTATCCCAGGCTGCCGGCTTGGAACCCATCCTAGATCGATGAAGAAGAAGTAGAAGAAGAACTCCAAATCAAACAAGCATCGCTCTCACGTCAAAGCATCGCATTACCTGTACCTGCAACTGTTGTTGTAGTAATCTGTGAGCCACAGGGACTCAGCAATCTCATTTCCAAGGGTATCAAGACTAGCAAAGCTTAATGGGTAAGGTATGGTTAAGTGGTGAGGCTGCATCAAGCACTAAGCATTTATTTGAGTGGCTAACTTACGAGTACAAGAATAAGGGGGATGATTGTTGAATAAACGGACTTGAACTAGTAATGATCACTAAGTGATCCTGAACACCTACCTACGAGTCAAATATAACCCTACCGTGTTCTCTTTCGGAGCAGGCCTCACGAGAAGATACGGTTACGGTTACGCACACATTTGGTGTATTTTATTTGAGTTTACTTTAAGTTTGCTAGGACCGGGTGTTAAACAAAGTTTCCAAATTGCCACATAACCACGGGCACGGCTCTCATGAAAGATTTAACCCTGCAGGGGTGCTCCAACTCATCCATCACAAACTTACCACACGCCGCGGGAATAACCTCGACCACGAAACCCGTGATCTCCTTGGAAATTCCGTTGGAAAAACTCAACCTCGAGATAGCCCGAAGTGTCCTCGAAATCGCGCACACAAGTCATTCGAGAAAGTTAAAACAAATCCAGCAAGGCCGCCCGACGTGTCGACGAACCCGATAGGAGCCTCGTATCTCGTTCTCAGGACACGACGGATGAGCTATGGTTACCATGCCAATCACCGAGTTGCCCCGGGTAGCGTTAATAAGCTGCTCTGGGTTGGACCAACACTCATGCGGAGCTCTGGCCCGGGTTGTTGATTAATTATCCACGGGGTCCGAAAAGTCCCTATGCAATTTTATTAGTTATTAGGAAAATGTAGTACCAATGTTGGGCCTTGCCAGACAAGCTTTATCGTAAAACAAAATCAAGGGGGTCCCCATAACAACTCCGAGCATGTTAGGAGCGCTCAATATGGAACATAACAATGGTACACAAGTAACTAGGGGGGCAAAAGTGGAAAAAAACACCGAGGAAAAGGCCAAGCCTTCGACCTTTTACCAAGTATATGTGTGCATTGAATTAAATAGCATTACTATTGTGATAGCTCAAAACATCCATGTTGGCACATGGAAACAATTGCACCTGCAACTAGCAACGCTATAAGAAGGCCTGAGCAAGCGGTAACATAGCCAAACAATGGTTTGATGGGTTGTGGAGGGGTTAGAGACTTTTCATGGCCTTTTTTTTAGGCTTGACAACCAGTGGTAGGTAGCGAGACATATCGATAGAAACGTGACAACTAGCATGGCAATGATAGTAATGGTATCCAAGGAAATGATCATCTTGTCTGAGATCCTGATTGGAAGAAGAACGGATCCATGAAGAAGACGAACCAACGTACCCGAACGAATCCTCACACTCCGAATGCTTTCGGAACTCTATCGAGAAGAAGCACACCGGAAACAACAATCAACACACGATACACCACAATAGATGCATGACATGATGCGCAAACAAATATGATGCATGTCCATACGATTATGCAAGGCATGACAAATCACAACAATCAAATACTACACATTAAGTGAAGCTCAATATGCAATGAGTTGCATATTGACGAAACTCCACGCTTGAATTATTTAGTTCGCTCTCGTTTATTTATATGGCAAGTTTAAATGTTGTTTAACATGGCAAGAGGTGGAGCATAAGTAAACTAGACATCTAGGCATATTAAATGAGGTCGGAAACAACATATAGCATTTCCGAAACAACCCCATGTGTTAATTTGGAAATTGGTCCAGATCTGAACTAAGCATGTTTTATATTTATTAAACATGGAAATAAAATGCAGAATGAGATTCTACTCGTCAGTTTAGTTGATTTACATATATAGAATGTTTGCAACGGAGCTACGGCCCAAAAGTTATGACACACACAAGATGAATCTGTCATGAATGCAAAATGCATGCAAACAACAACCATGAACATGTCAAATCATGGATGTAACAAGATATTATGAAATTACATGGAATTCTAAGCAAGTTTCATATATGGCATGTTCAAAACGGAGCTACGGTTCAACCACAACAACCAACACAAGTTTTAGTTCAAATCTGTCCAAAACAACAACATAGCATATTGCACACATGAATACAACAGGCTCCAAGATCCTAATATGCACAAACTAAGCATGGGGCAGTAGCATATAACACACACTTCATTTCATCTTCACATTTCATACTCAAAAGAATCATGGAACACATGGTAGGAAGCTCACAACATGACAATAGAATATAGCATTTAGGGACTTATTGAAAATAATAGTTTTTTTGCAGAGCAGTTTTTCACGAAGGCATATTGGGAGCAATAAAACTATATGCTACAGGTCATATATTGGCATGAAACTTAACAACATGGTAGAGGACATGATGCACTACAATTCATCCCATTATGACAACATTAAATTGTGCACAGATTCATGGCAAACATCAACACTGTTGGAGATATGCCCTAGAGGCAATCATGTATGATGATATTTCCTATGTGTTTATGAATAAAGATAGTCCTTGGACATTACCAGTAATGCGTATTAACAAGTACGTGACTTGTTTGTGAGACTATGCATTGTATGATGACCGTCCTAAATGGTCCCTAGTCGTAAAGGCTATGTGGACACTCAGCCAGTTAGACTAGCATATGACATGGTGGATGGTTTGGTCTCACTGACCATGTAGCATTGGATGCTAGCCGGATAATATGGACTCAGAATGATCTAGTCGGATTCGACGTAGTCGGATCCGAGTCGAGATAAGGTCTGAGTTGGACAGACCCAACTATGAGACGCAGCGATAGGTCATCTGTGAGTCTCTAGTACAACATACGTTCTGTGTCCTAAGACCTGAGCTGGCGCATGTACTCGGGATGGTGACAGACTTGCTTTGGGCTGACCAAATGCTACTCTGTGACAGGGTAGTTATAAAGGTAGGTTTCGGGCTTGCCCAGACCCATGCTGCGAGACGTGGTCGTGCAAGATGGAATATTCCCCTCCGGTGAGGAGAGATATACTCTGGGCCCCTCGGGTGATCCGACCTGGATAAGCATGGCCATGCGATGAGGATTATGAGATAATCCAAAGTGTTGGTCGGATTCACCGGAACGAGAAAGAGGTCGTGCAGCAACAAGGATGACCATGTCGCCTTGTGCACGACAACATATATCGTGTGGCAAAGGGAACGGAAGTGTCATGTACATGTTCGCCTAACCAGCTTCATCGAACACTTGGAGTCGGCATGCTTTGCTAGAGGCCGCTACCACTAGTCGAGTCGGATGTGATCTGACTCGCGACCAAGTGAACGAGAACCTAAGGGGTCGCACGCTTAAGGGAAGGAACACGTGGGCTTTAGGATCCGTGCGAGGCCCAAGAGTTGAGCCCGCGCCGGATGCCTATATATAGTGGAGGTGCGGCACACCATCTGGTTGATCGCTTCGGCGCCGTCATTAAGGCTTTGCATGTGTTGCAACTAGCCACCTCCACTTGCCGCCGCCGACTGTGTGATCGTACCTAGCAGTCCGCCGCACGGTGTTCCTCCTGCACGCGCGGATACCGTTAGAGGCGGTGCACTTGCGCCGCTCCGGCGAACCTGTACGTGGGATCCGGCTGTTCGAGGGAGATCGGACGAGGAGGAGAAGGACCACGCGAACGTGCTGCCCCAACTCTACTTCCGCTGCACGGCACTACGCGTCTAGTGGTAATGAACTGTGATCCATCTCCGTAGCATGTTCCTGGATGTTATGCGCGTTGGAAAATTTTAATTGGCATGCGATGCACCTACGGTAGAACCCAACAAACACAACATGGCATTCTGAAATAACCAGATTCCTAGTCTTAGTGAAAATTAGACTAGACATGTGCAACCGTTTGTAACAGATTGTCATATTGGACAACAGAATTAATTATGATGCGAAACCTATACATGGAAAGCAATGGCGCAACATGATAGAGCATAATATGCTTTACAAGACATTCCATTGAGGCAACACCAAAAGAGTCCTAGAACACTAGCAAATCACATGGCAACATGACAACAAAATAACAGTTTCAGACTTAGTGAAATATAACAATCTCCCAAAATTGCGGTTTGACTAGGCATGTTGACATGGCAATAATAGTAGCATAACAATCTCCTATGGGCTTGGCAAGGACACTAACAACAACTAGACATAACACACTTCAAATCATACCATTGGCACATACATAGAGGATGCATAGTTTGCTTAATATGAGCCTCACAAAATGGAACTTATCGTTAACAGATTATAGTTTTAACACGATAGCAACTTGAGAGAAACAAATTGACATGTTAATGATGTCCTACATGACAAGCAAAGGCATGGCATCAAAGTAGACATATCCTAGAACAATACTCATGAAGACACCACAATCAAAAGGCCTACGGTGTAGACGCTATCATCCACGAAAGATTGAAGAAAATATCAGTTTTTACCGACTACGACGGAATGCACTTTTGCAACAGAGATATAATCATGTAAATGAATCCTAATGCACATGCTAATGGCACCATCATGTAGAGCAAGAAGAGTAGAGCAATTTTCATATATGATACTTCACCATCGGATGACGGTTTAAAAACTACAAGCAGTTTAACATGGCATCATGTTGATTTTTTAACAGTCAGTTTTTAAAAGACTTAGAAAAAATGTAGCCACCTGGGGAATTGGGATGGAGCCGCACGGGATGGAGGGGTACGGCCATTTGGATCGCGGGACGGGCCGGTCCCGGCGGCTTGGACAACGGATACTAGTGCAGGCGCCTGCTATACAAACGGTTTTTAACCCCTTTCCGTGACGTAGTCTCAAACCGGCGCCTTGCATGTGTGGGCGATAGGGGGGTGGCTATCGCACATGACCCGAAAAAACCTGTTGGCGATGCCTGCTCCCGGTCTGACACGACAGGCAAAATTATGTCGTGTGCGATTGGAAGGACTATCCCAAACAGGTATTTAGGAGAAATCGTGTGAGATGCGCATAGCATCCCACACAGTGAATCCCAAACATACGTTTCCGTTCGTATTGTACATCACACACAATTTTCTGCTTAACATCGTTTGTGTTAGGGGTGGCCATCACGCACGGTGCCTAGAAGAAACTGTTTGGCATAGGGCTGTCCATCACGCACACGTTCTATGTGAAAACGTTTGCGAATGGGTGTTCTAACGCACACAGTTTGCGCCCGGAAATTGTGTGTGATTGTTCACTCATCCAACATGCCAATTTTCCAGCAAGCGTGTGGGTTTGTTGAGGTCATCGTTGATGGTGTTCTATGACAAACCGTCTGCAATATGAAATCCCAATAATCAGGCTAATTGCTCTATTATTTATAATCCAGCTAGTAAACAAATTGATACTTCATATCAAGCAGACAATATATTTCATTTCGTATTACAGCAACCAGGATTTCACAATTGAAATACATCAGAGTACAACATCATATAGGCATATACTACCTAGCTACCCAATTACACGACAGGATCGAGTTTCACATGCAACATCTAAAACCTTTGGAAAATAGCATCATATACGGTAATTAGACATATGAATCTCGTCTAGAAAACTGTTGAAGCAGAAGGCAAATATTGAGCCTTCACTGATGTCGAAGGTTCTTGCAACTTTAGGCCAGTGCCTGTGGATGGTTGCCCGCCCATCCTTCATCCTCTTGAGGAAGACTTCAAGATTACACCATGGGTGTTGTATGAATACCTTCCTCGCCTCTTGACCATACAGGTGGTTTGAGACGTACTCATCGATGAACTGCTTTGGAAAGGACTGGAAACAAAGATATGCCTAAATTGCATTTCTAAAAATTGAAATGTCACAAAGGGAAAAACACAAGGTAAAAGAGATAGTACCATCCTATAGTTCACTGATGTCTTCTTCATTGTGCAGACAAACAGCTTGTTGTTTTTCGTCGCAAGTTTCTTTATCTTAACAATTTTTCTGAGTTTCTTGATTTGACTGATATTCATGAACACATCATTTCCCCATATGCAAAATGGGTCGAATAGTGGGTCTAAACCTCTTAAGGCAGGATCTACATGTGCAAGACCAAATTATTGTTAGAAACCTAAATATTTGAATGGTTCCTGCAATTGCACAATAATGTGCTATTAGCCAAAGGATCATGAAAGTGCAAACCTCGATGGTAAACCTCAGTGTCTCCCATTGTTCCCCTGTAACATGTTTAAGAATAGATATTGATCAGTAAAATCTGTGAATGAAAGATAAACGCATTGCATATCCAACATATGAATTCAAGCCACATGGAAAAGCCAAGCGTGCTAAGAACTATGAAATATTGTAGGTTTCACGTGCATAACAAAACAAAATTGTACCAACAATAATTGAACATCACATTGCAGATGATCACCAAAACAACTGAACCAAACAGTTAACTGAGCATCACATTGCACAATACAACATAGTAATAGAAGGTCAGATTGCATACTAGCATTACATTGCATATTTCACAAGAGTTTCTTAAGGGAAGGCAGGAGCAGCACATGTAGCCGGTAAAATAAACATGCGTAACAGGCGTAGCTAGCTGAACACAAGTCATTAGTAATTAAGCTTAAAAAAAGATATTCCTCGTCGTTGGAGATATCGATAACGCTCGGCTTGGACGAGGGCGAGGCCTCCACATCGTGGGTGCCCTCCTCGTAGTGGTGAGTTGCCTCAGCCTGTCCGGGCACCAACCGGCCTGCTATATGGAGTTCAGGAAAGCATGGGCACGCTGAGAAAACAACTTGGAGTCGTCGTCGAAGGCAACAGCGGAGCATTGGAGAAAACACAACGAGCTGTTGTTCAAAGAAGCAAACCGCGTGGAGGCGTCCGTGTGCGAGGCGTCGACGGTGGCCTCGACGTCTAGATGCTGCTCCAAGATCTGGGGGTTAGCACGCATGGCAGCCATCGCGGCCTTATCCGCGCGTGCAGTTGCGATTTGCTTCTCCGCTGCCAGGTGCTCCTTGAGATCATGGCTATACTGCATGCACCATGTCTTTCGGCGGCGATTATGTGGGGGGTGGGCCGGTGATTTTGGTGGAATGTGTCGCGCCGGCGGTCGGGCCATGTTGAATGGAGGAGGGGGTGGAGGGGGGAGGGGGTATGGGGAAGGTTTGGATTACCTGACTATGACTAGCAGGATGAGGCCGAGCAGCAGGATGGAGCGTCGCCGGTGAGGAGGCGGCGCTGCAAGCAAGCAGTGAAGGTTTAAACTTAGGAAATGAAGGGGGGAGCAGGGGGAATGGGAAATGTGGCTTTTGGTTGGTACGAGGGGTGGGGGAGGTAGATATTTGCGCGGCAGCCCAAAATTTCGTTCGGTGCGGCGAAAAAGTAGCGCGCACAGTCACATCGGACACAGTACCATTACCATAACTGTGTGCGATATTCAACAACACAAACGTATCCTATAGTTTATCCTGTGTGTGATGAGACTGAACGTGGATATTTTGGTCTCCAAGCTTCCGGCGTAAGATATCGGATACTACATTGCACACGGTACTTGCATTTCATGTTCATTTGGAAGATAAAATGGGGATACAGCGGCAAATTTTGGTCCGAATTTCCGTCGTTACATTGGTCATTGCTTAGTTTAACAACACTTGCAAATTTGAGTACTACACAAAAGAGCCTACAACACTGCCCGCACTTACTTAATCGAGCAACTAATAAACATTAGTTAATTGACTTAAACATTACTCTAACAAAACACCATCGCTCTAGACAGAGACTAATATTCTTCGTGCTCGATGACCAGCTCCCGCTCGACGAACTCCGGGGAATGGAGATCCATGGGATCCATCGCCACATACTCTAGCATCTCGCAGTCTTCGTGCTCCATCGCTTATTATAAGGCCGCCATGAGCCGGGCGTGGGCGGCCTTGCTCCGGCATGGACAGCCACAATCTTGGCTAGAGCACACTCAACGATTACCAACTCAACGGAGGTGGGTTGTCGACCTGTGTTGGAGAAGGCACATGTGATTTGTGTAGCGACCGACACGATATGGGCGTGGACGGCCTCGAGATGGGATTAGGTGTCTGCCATCAGAGCTACGGCGACCGCCAAGGAACTGACAACTGATGTGACGTTGTTGCTGCCGCCGTCAGCTGTAGCAGCTGCCCTTTCGGTTGTTGCACCCGCTCTGTCGGAGGTAGCGGTCGCGTTCAAGCATGTTGAGAGTGCACTCATGGCTGATGCGGCCGCGCTCAGGCCAGAGTCGGTTGCCGAAGTTGCCCTCACGACGGGGATCCACGTCCCCATCTTTCACCGGCGACGATTGAAAAGTAAAATGGTCTCAGGAGTCAGTGCGGTAAACTGTCCGGCGGAGTACTGCAGACGACGAAGCTTCAGGCCTAAGCCATTCATTACGAGGATTGGCCCAAGATATTTTGTACTGCATCACAAATGATTCATGAACGTCAACTATTTTTGAAAGACTTAATTTTCAAAATGTTTTTCAAACAAAAAATGAGGTTAATTCGACAAAGGACGGTGTTTGGATTGCAATAAGATTTATGTGCAGTGAACACTGACCAATAGCTGTGTCGTGCTAAAATATGGAATTATTCAGGGTTTGTTTGGCATTTTTATAAATTAATTAAGTTTTCTAGACATTTAATGTGTATAATTCAAATTTGAACTATCGCCCCAATGTCCGTGCATCAAAATGGGATGAAAAATCATATTAGTGTCCATGGCTTCATCTTTAGGTCACGGGCAATAAATGGGAAGGAACTTCAAACATCTCGGCATCTTGGCCAGGGCACAAACGTTGAGAAACTTGGTTTTTAAATTACTGTAAATCCAAAACGCGTCAGAAATTCTAAAAACTTGGAATGTTGTCATGACATGGCACATATGTGCCATGGTAAACAAATTGTCCAACATGGGACAATTTTAGCCACAAGTCCCTTACAAAGCAGAGCTTCTCACTTCAATCTTTGAGGTCCCAATAAGGAAAACGTCACCTTGTGTAGGCAAAACGACATCCGCTCATTCACGTATAAATCAAAAACTCGTTAGAAAAGTAGGAACCTTGGCATGGTGTCATGGCATGGCTCATATATATGTGTCCTGATGATAAATTGTTCGATTTGGGACAAGTTTTGGCACAAGCCCTTACAAACCTCAGCTACTCACGGGAAGATAGCTTTTGTGGTTTCGATAAGGAACGCGTCACCTTATGAGGGCGAATCGACATCCGCTGCCTCTTCTCGTCTTGAACTATATATTTCTAGAGGCAACATATACCAAAATGAGCGTGGTTCCAAAATATGAAATTATACATGGTTCATTTGAGCTTTTTATACATTAATTGACTTTTATATGCATTATTTAACATGCATAATTCAAATTTGAACTACATTCACAAGGTACGGTGCATCAAAATGGGTTGAAAACCGTATAAGTGTACATGCATCTTTAGGATCCCATGCAATATATGGGAATGAATTTCAATCATCTCGTGGTCCTGGCTCGGCCATACAAACACTGAGAAACACGGGTTTTAAATCATGTGTAAATCAAAAACTAGTCAGAAAATTCATGAAACTTGGCATGGTGTCATAACATGCATGGCTCATTTGCGCCCTGGTAAAATAATGTCCAATTTGGGACAAGTTTTGGCTCAAACCGCACACAAACCAAAGATTAATTATCACACGAAGCTTTGTTGTTTCGACATGGAATGTGTTACCTTATCTAGGTGAATCGACATCCGCTGCCTCTTCTCATCTTGAACTTTTTCTATAGGTAACATATACCGAAATGTGAGTGTCGTGCCAAAATATGAAAATATACATGGTTCGTTTGGCCTTTTTATACATTAATTGACTTTTATATGCATTATTTAACGTGCATAACTCAAATCTGAACTACAATCTGAAGGTCCGGTGCATCAAAATGGGTTGAAAACCATATTAGTGTGCATGCATCTTTAGGTCCCATGCAAGACATGTGAATGAATTTCAAACATCTCGGGGTCTTGGCACGGCCACAGAAACATTGAGAAACTAGGGTTTCAAATCATGTAAATCAAAAACTCATCAGGAGATTCATGAAACTTGGCACGGTTTCATGAACATGGCACATAAAGGCGTCATAGCATTTTGTTTTCCTATCTGATACTCGTTTTTAATATATATTTTCTTTTAGAGCCAACATTGAGAATATTAGTTAAATTATAGTAAATCTAGAACTCACAAAAAATTCAAGAAATTTGGCATGGCGTCATTATATAGCACAAATATGCTGTGGTATTTTTCGTGTCATTAATAGCAAACAAAAGCTTTTTGGAACAAATAACTGTCACGTTTCAATGCAAACGGTTGCATTATTTTCAAACCGTTGGCGTTCTACTGCCCTTTACGTGCTGCCAAGAGTCGCACTCTTTTATTGGCTAGGGCTTAGGATGTGCCGTGCGAGCAGCTACTTGAGTTGACATGAGGCGTGCGAGCTAGCATCCGCCCTCCTCGCTTCCAACTTGTCCATAAATGGCGCCCGAGCCGCTGTTTAATAGGCGGATTTACTGCCCACTCACTCACAATCCTCCACATATCTTCGCCTCACATTCCCCTCCATCTTTAGACCTCCGCGGCGACCTACGCCATGGTGCAGAAGGATCATATGCCACTAGTCTTCCGGTTTGGTGAAATTGACACCGAGCCGGAAGAGATAGAACATGAAGACGAATGGGACGCCATGGACATGACCCTGGAAGAGCTGCATGCCACAGCGGATGCTGCCCCGACGCACTCGCCATCAACCATCACCGCGCCCGCGCCAGCCACCATCCCCATGGCATTGACGGGCTGGTCACCCAGCATCATCGCAGCGCTGGAAACCTCGGGCATCAGGGAGGTCCCCGCCAACCCGCGTGAGCTCGTGTATGTGCAAGCGCCAGTGCCTCCTCCTGCTCCCGTGCTCGTGCGCGCCCTTGCACACGGCACGCCGGTCCCAGTGCGCGTGCCCGCACCGACGGTGCCCGACCCCTTGCGCGCACCTGCACCCACCGCGCCCGTGCCCGTGCGCGCGCCTGCACCCGTCACGCCCCCCTCAGCGGATTGGGCTGCCGCCGTCGACAACTTTCTCGCAGCACCGCTAGTTGCCGCCCCCCGGCCCCACACCCGTTGATCGCGCGACGACTGGCTCTTTGATTGTGAAGTCCACAACATTCTGGTCTGGGTTGAAGAACTGTACAACTGCGCCCCGGAGCACGAGAACGCCGCCGCAGGAGGCCGCCGCCGCCGCCGCGGCAACTAGTTTTCTTTATATCGTATCTCGATTGTATGAATGTAAAGTAAAAGCTTGACTGAATGAAATCTATGGTTTGATGAACTAAGTATTTATCTCTGAATTCATGTAGCAAACAAAAAACCACCATAGTTTTATCTGAATGAAGACACCTCACAAACGGTTTAGGTTGAATACCCGTTTGAAGATCGACAACTATCTTCGCCCGTAAGCCAAGTCAAAATATTGGCGCGAAGGATTGGTCCAATGCGTCATCGCAAACGTTTCTCAAATATGATCTGTGTGCCTAGTACATACAATCCGGGAAGATTTGCATCTATCATACCGGGTAAATTGCCATGTGTCAAATCGGAAACATTGGCATCTGTCGACCTAGTAACACTGGCATTTGTCAACATTGCAGCACTAGCATTTGTCAAGTATTGCAGAAACAAAATCACAATTAGGGTGTAATTTTGCAACTAAAATTCACTTTAAACATGGATTTCATTCATACATTAAGCAATGGTCTTTGTACAATACAGTTCAACTCTACAGCTGAACCGAACAAACTTTTCCCCAATTGTTGCCAACCACGTACTGAATTAGCTAGTTCAACTATATACTAGCTAATTAAAGTACGTGGTACAGTTGAACCATATATATAGTTAGATGAACTGAAAAAATAGCCCCTAAATACTAGTACTACGGAGGGGCTTTGTACTACTTCTAGCAGAATCGAGCGCGCTCAGTAAGAGCAAGTGGAGGAGGAGCCTGCCGACAAGTTGGCAAAGACATGTCCGTTGCCTGCCAGTGCTGCCCTCCGATGCTCAAGACGCCCCTCCTCGAAGCGATCGGACTCTGTGTAGATGTCCACATTCCGCATCGCCGCTGCGGCTTCTCCTCCAGCCACGGCGTCGGTGAGCTTCTTCACTTGCGCGACCTGGCGCTCCACCTCCTTCTCTAGGAAGTAGATGTAGCGCGCAAGGGTTGCGACGTAGAAGCCTGACGGCGGGCCTTTGGCGGACTCCACCTCCCGCATTCGGGCCTTGGTGGCGGCACGGGTTATGAGCCCGTAGCCTGACGACGGGGTCGTGGCAAAGACGGAGGACGGTAGGGTGGCGGCCCTGGCGGCGTCCGGCGTGGCGGCGGCCACGGTGGCCACCGGCAGCAGCTGCCTTCGGGCAGCGGAGCGTGTAGTTGGTGGCGTGCGCAAACCCACCCGGGACGCCACGTGCACTACACGCTTCAGAGGACTGCCGTGCCGACGCGATGAAGCCTCCCAGCTGAAGTTGTCGTCTGGCGGAGTGGCTGGGCGACGACGAACGGCCGGTGCCATTGGCGATTGGGGGAGAAGCAAACTAGATAAGCTATGGGGAAGGGGGATGATGGCAATGTGGAGTCGCCAGCCGTGAGGGTTTATATAGCAGGCCGGCAAACATTGGGGATTTCACCGAGCATGGCGGGACGCTAGAGCCGTAGCATGATTTTGCGCATGGGAACCTGCGCGGTTCTGAGTGGGAACGGGATCATCGAGCGGGCGCATGGCCAAAACCCAAAAGCGGTGCCGAAGCGTGCACTGGAATACTCGAGCAGCAACGCGGTGACAAGACGTGAGAGAGGAGGACAGACTGATGCGGAGGCACACGGTCAAAATAATAAAACGTCTGCGATATTAATACAGGCAAACAACACTTCCCAACGTAGCGTTTGTAATGATTTCATCCATCGCTGACAATTATTTGGCAACAACCGTCTGCCCACAACACACACAGCTTGTCAGTATGAATCGTCTGTGTTATTTCTGGTGTTCGCACACGATTCTCATTACTCACCTGTTTGTTGTATATCGCACACATCGTGTTATGCTGATTCGTTTGTGTTCCGCTGAATCAGCGCACACAGTTTATCCGAGTGAACTGTATGCCGTACTTCGCACACGTATGTAGTTTTGGTAACCGTTTCTGTTATCTTCTCTAATCACAAATGGTTCATAAGAACAAACTGTCTGCCGTAGATCGCACACGCAACTACTTTCTAAATCGAATTTGATGGATTGACCTTCGCACACAGTTCGTTCCATTAGCGGCGTAGTTTGAACTATACCGTTTGCGATTGATGGATCGCACACAGTTTCGTCGAAGGGTCTCTGATTGATGTGTCGTGTTTGAACCATTCTTTAGTAGTGGGAGGTTGGCGGCCGTGGCCGACTCCGGCGAACTCCGGCGAGCGGGGCGGCCGGATCCATGGGTGCAGGCAGACCTCAAGTCCGGTGGGGAGGCGACGGGGCCGGCGGCGACCAGCAGGGACGCGGGTCCGGTCGGAGCTGGTCCCCCGACGGCGGATCTGGCCGGCGTTGGGGAGGCGAGCGGCTTGGGGTGGTTGTAGGACCGATAGTATGTCTAGAGGGGGGGGGGGTCATTAGACTACTTGACCAAATAAAAATTCTACCTTTTCCCAATTTTAAGTGTTGGCAGATTTTAGCAATGATAGCAAGTCAAGCACACCCTACACATGCATGTCTAACAGTATAGCAGCGGAAAGTAACAAAAAGCATGTATAGTAGAGGGTAGGAAGGAAGATCAAATGCAATTTGTAGACACGAAGATTTTTCCCGTGGTTCCGATAGGTGGTGCTATCGTACGTCCACGTTTATGGAGTCTTCAACCCACGGAGGGTAACGGTCGCGAGAGTCCATGGAGGGCTCCACCCATAAGGGTCCACGAAGTAGCAACCTTGAAGATTCCATAACGGCTTCCGTCCACGAAGGACTAGCCTCACTATGGGTAGATTTTCACGAAGTAGGTGATCTCCTTGCCCGTACAAACTTCTTGGTTCAACTCCACAACATGAAGTAGGAGGCTCCCGAGTGATACCTAACCAATCTAGGAGGCACCACCCTCCAAAAGGTAATAGGCTCGGCAATGTCGATGAACTCCTTGCTCTTGTGCTTCAAGATGATAGACTCCTCAACACACAATCACTCTCTCATAGATTTGGCTATGGTGGAAGAGATTGATTTGGTGGAAAGCAACTTGGGGAGGCTAGAGATCAAGATTCATATGGATGGAGTGGAATAGCTTGATCTCAACACATGAGTAGGTGGCTCTCTCTCAGAAAATTGGATGGGGCAAGTATGGAATAGTTCTGAGTGCTTCTCTTTCGAGTGGGTGGTGGTGAAGGGGTATATATAGGCATCCCCAAAAATCCAACCGTTACACCTAAAGTGACCAACTCGGTGACACCGATGTGTTAATCTCGGTGGTACCGAAGTGACCAAAAGGTGACAACTTTTGAATTTTGGTGAGACCGATATATAAATCTCGGTGGTACCGATCAGGTGACCAACGGTTAGATTGCGCAAACTCGGTGACGCCGATTCTCACATCTCGGTGGTACCGATTCTTGACCATGGCTTACCAGAGAGTTGCTCCAGAAACTCGGTGGCGCCGATCCACAATTCTCGGTGGTACCGATTCTTCTGAATGGCTATCCAGAGAGTTGGTCCAGAAACTCGGTGATTCCGACTGGCGAAACTCGGTAGTACCGAAGACTGAAAATAGCTAAACAAAGAGTTGGCAACTGAACTCGGTCGCAACGATGCAGAATCGGTTGCACCGACTGGCTAGGGTTTGGCATGGGTCTGCCTGAGTTTGGGAATCGGTGGCACCGAGTGGGAAGTGTTGGTTGCATCGATTTTGGATATATGACTTTGGACAGACTTTTGTGGAATAACTTGTGGGTGTTTTTGGTGACTATCTCTTGTGCACGTGGAGCATCTTGTTCACCAACAGTACCTTACCCCCTTTTAATAGTATTGGCTTTCCTATGGACTCAAAGTGATTTCTCACAAAGTAAAATGTAGAGTCCTCTTGCTTGAAGCTTTGCCAATCCATTTCCTTGCATCTTGGGGTATCTCCACAATCCTTTTGCCATCCCTATCATTGAACTTTTCTTGAAATATACTTAGTGGAAACATTAGTTCAATGACATATATGTTGTTATTAATTACCAAAACCACCAAGGGAGCAAATGTGCTTTCAATCTCCCCCATTTTGGTAATTGATGACAACATATAGATCAAAGCTTCGACATATGATATAATCAATGAATATAATCGTCGCTTTGAGAAGTATGTGATAAGTAAGAGCTCCCCCTAAATTTGTGCATTATTTTAGATTTGCGTTTGAATGCAAATGCACAATCGATTAGGTACATGAGGCACTCTTTCATGTCACATACAACTTGGTGGTGTGCGAGAGAAATTAGACTGAACATCATAGCACAACACAAACAAGTAAAGGTGAATGACCATCTCATAAGCATCAATAATGATAGGAAATAGTAGCAGCACATCGAGTGTATGATCAAACACCACATAGTTTAACACATCCAAAGCAAAAGACCAAATGTTTTTGAAAAAGCAATAAAAACCAATGCTCCCTCTCTCGAAGCCTAAAGATCTATATACAACTTCTCCCCCTTTGGCAACAAGTTACCAAAAAGTTCAAAGAGATATAGCTAATTGTTCTTCTGGGGCTAATCTCCTCCAGTTGTTGATGAAGGAGTTGAGAGAATTGCATCGGCAAAGATGTCGGCAGACGTCATGGATGGAGTTGGCGTAGCAACGGGAGGTACTGGAGGAGCTGATGGAGCAGAAGAGGCTGTAGCAGGTGCTGATGAAGATGGCCTCAAATCTGGAGCTAGCACTGTGGCTGATCTGGCCTGGGTAGTGAAGTGAGTGCCCGGCCTGAGAGGAGAGTCATCCTCATCATCTGAAGTGTCAGGACTGGGCACGCTATCAACTTCCTTCTTGAGCTCGTTCAAGGTCTTGGTCAGCCCATCCACCTTATCATTTAGAGTCTTGATCCTATTTTCCATGATCCTCACAAGACTATGCTGATTTTCCAATATGTCCTTGATGTCCTTCTGCATGCCCTGAACGGTAGTGATCAAGAGATCCATTTGCTCGTTCCTGGATCTAGGGACTTGAGCACTAGTGGCTCCAGCTGCCTCTGCCTCTGCCTGTGCTGCAGCTGAGGTGGGATGATCTGGGTTCATCTCCACGACATTTTCCTCAAGTTCTGGCTGTAGGGGCAAGTGTGGCCTGTCAAGAGCAAAAATGTGCTTCTCCAGCTTGGAGTTGATGAGCATCTGAATGTAGGGTGCATAGCAGCAAGAGCGCTTCTGATCAGCAGCAACCCTCTTCACAGTCTCTACTATCAAGTCCATCACCCTTATCCTGGTGTGTCTATCAAGATGGATCAGCATGTTGATGGAATAGCCTCGAATCATCTTGTCATCTCCAGACTTAGCCATCAATGTGTGCCTCAAGATGGTGTTCATGGTGCGGAGGCCAGCCTGGAGGAAGTAAATGGATCCTAACTTGTGAGATTTCAAGTTTGCAGCCGGGATCACATTGTACATGTTCTTCATAGAATCATGGCTCTCCTTGGATTCAGAATAGACATCCAAGTCACCATCTTCCACCTCTGGGACTCCTAAGATGGCAGCCCATTCCTCAACAGTAGACTCATACCTTGCTCCTTCAGTCATCCACACAATCTTACCATCTCCATAGAAGTGAGCAATGGAGTAGAATTGCATGATCATCTCATCGTTCCATGCAGTGAGTTCTTTGCCAACAAATTCATCTAAGCCAATGCAATGAAAGTTGTCTTGAACATTTGGGAAGTAATCTTCGTTTGCCTTGATGTACTTCCAATCAACGTATCTCATGTCACTCACAGCTGGACTCTTGTCAAGCAAGATAGTCTCATAGAAATCCTGTTGCTCCTTGGTATAAAACCTATAGTCCACAGCTGTTTTCCTTCTCTGGGCATATGGATCAATAGCTCTCCATGCCCTCAAACCAGAATCCTTCCTCTTCTTCAGATCTTCAGCAAGCAGGTGGCTGGCATTATGCTCTGGAAGGTGTGGTCTGAGCTTCATCAAAGCAGTCATGTCATCATCATCCTCAGCTTCCCTGAAAGTGGAGGTCTTTTTCTTGCTGGAAGCTGGTATCTCTCTGGAATACCTCTTAGTCTTTTCAGCAGCAGCAGCCTTCTTGGGAGTAGACTTGGTGCGCTTAGAAGTGTTAGTTTTAGGCATAGCATCTGCCATAAGCTTCTTCTTCTTCTTGGGAGGGGCCTTTGCAGCTGGCTCTACCTCCTCCTCTTCTTCCTCATCTAGATACTCTGGAGTAGATGGAAGAACTTTAGCCTTGACAAATTTTGTCCTCTCTCTCTTCTTCTTCTCCCCTGCCGTCTTAGGCATAGATTTCTCGGGAGGCTCAATCGTCATAGTTGCTCTGGAGCTCTCTGGTGCTCTCAATGTCTCAAAGCTAGCATACTCCTTCCTGATAGCTTTCTTCTTCCTTGAAGAAGTGGCAGCATCATCTTTCTTAGTTAGCTCCCCAGGGATGAAGTCCTCATCCTCCTCATCAGAATTGAGCTTCCTCCTAGTCCTTGTAGCAGCCTTGGGCAAATCTGGAGAACTAGGCACATCATCAAAACTCTCTTCAGGACTAGTGCCTGAACTCATGACAATATTCTCCTCTCTGAAGTTGTTCTCACTGTCATCTGAAGTAGACATCTCTGACCCTGCGAATAGAGTATAGAGGAGTGGAGAGGATGAGTCATCACAAAATGCAGACATTTTCAAAAATTGAACTAAGATTTCTCAAATTTTGCATTGTGCTAAATGTATGTCGGTACAACCGAGGAAATTTTTTTGGACCCACCGAGACAGACAACCTACTTTCCAGAAACTTGGCACCATTTTCGGTCACACCGAAAATTGGTACTCGGTTCCACCGAGGTGTTCTCAGTTTGCCAGAAAAACCGAATCGGTGCTACCGATTCTTTTGCGTCGGTTCTACCGAGATACATGTGGCGGACGGCAGAACCTAAAAATCATTCGTTCGCTATTCTACTGAGTTTTCTAGAGGATAGGGAGGTTTGCAATCGGTGGATTATCGATAAAATTAACTCCAATGCGCAAGAATCGGACGGGGAGCGCAAGGATGGCCGGATCCATACCCTAGCTTGGTGAAGGATCCGCTAAGGCGACGACGGTGGTGAAGATTCCATCGGCGGCGGCGATTCCCAACGGCGGAGACACACGGGGAGGCAAGGGCGATGATCAGGGGGTCTGGAGCGATAGCTTAGGGTTGGAGGAAACGGGCTCTTGAGATTGAATTTCAAAAGTCGTGTCCGCCAGGATATATACCCTTCGCTGTCGGTGACACCGGTTCGAAATTTTCGGTGTCACCGAGTTTCTCCACTGTCAGCTGACAGGGAAACTCGGTGTAACCAAGAATAAGGAATCGGTGTTACCGAGATTGAAAATCCAGATCAACCCTAGGCATTCGGTGAGACCGAGAGTTTGGGTTGGTTCCACCGAGATGCACTTGGGAGGTTTTAATGGTCAGTCCTTTGTCGATGCGGAACTCCGAGTGCTCCTCACACAGAGGGATCTAAAAGTACTTGTTCAAATTTTGTGATGCAACAAGAATAGAATATGAGGTAGGAAAGCATAGATAGCTAGAGAGTGGCCCTAGGCATTCTTGTCCATCCAATTGGCAAAAGTGAAATCAAAAGCCAAATAGCAACAATTAGATGTCCTCGAATGGATAAATAAATGCAGACCAACATGCTCACACAATGAGATGTCAAATGAAATCATGGCAAACATGCACAAACATACTAGCATCTATCAAGAATTTTGGCGATGACGGAGTCATCTATATATGAGTATATTGACTTAGGAGCCAAGTAAGAATACTTGATCATAGGTCATACTCATCGTTTAAGCATAAGTGGGGTTACCACTTTTACATAAAGCATTTAATGTTGTCACATATTAAGAGATGCTTTAACTCAAGTCTTAGAGTAAAGCTCCCCTTGATGTGACATCCCCCCATAGGAGGGATAAACTGACCTTGGGTTTTGTCGATGAAGACTTCATGTTGGTGAGGTGGTGGTGGATGCTCAAGGTTGATGAAGATCACCATGAGTTGGGAGCATCCTTGATGTTTCCTTACTCTTCTCACCTACATGGGTTAGTCCCAATACACAAGAGACAAATACAAGGATATCTATGGACATGGAGTGCAAAGCATGTGTGATGATGTCCAATGAATTGTTGATTACCTTGTCCCTTGCTTACCTTTGAGGGAATGTGTGACTCCTTGAACAATTTCATAGAGTTGGAGTTGATTGCAACTAGTTCTTGCCAATAATGAATGTGAGTGAATTTCATTGGCGGAGTCACCCCTCAAGAACTTTCTAGTTCTTCTTCTTGGGGATCCACATCAACTTGATGGGGATCCTTGGTGTTGAAGTAGCTCTTGTATAAGTTGAGCTTGAAGTAGCCTTGGGAACCCACTCCACCAAAGCTTGGGATTCATCTTCATATGAGTCAATGTCCTCTTGAAGCTTGTTCTTGCCCTTGAGCTTGTGGTCTTGTGCTGGAAGGTCATCTTGAGTGTTTGTTCCCTTGGGAGGAGTATTTTCATACTTCTCCTTTTGAGGAACAAACTTGGGCTTGGGGTATTGACCCTCTTCCCATTCAACTCCATTAGCGTTGAAGTAGCCAATGTCATGGTTCTTCCGGTATCCTCCGTGCATGCGTACAATTTCCTCAAATTGCTTACACCCGGCAAGACTCTTGTAGATACCTTTCTCTATAATTCCTTTCAATAAAGCGTTTTCTTGCTCAAGTGTAACTTGGCTAAGAGAATCATCATTAGTGGAATCGATAGAACTACTAGAAGCAACATCATTGGGTTTAGCATTTTTATTGTTGCTACTAGATGAAGAACCTTTCTTGCCTTTGTTACTAGTTTGTCTAGATTTAACTTGTGGCATGAATGTAGACAAGAGTAATCGTTTGGCTAGATAAGATGAAGTCTTCTTTCGGAGATCGTCATTGATGGCTTTAAGAAACTCATGCTCTTGCTCCAAGTTGAGCTTCTCGAAGCGTAGCTTCTCATGAGTCCTTACAAGCTCTCTATGATCTTCGAGAGTAGATTCATGGGCTAACTTAAGAGTGTTTAGTTCTTTAGTTAGTTGTTCTATTTTCATCTTATCATCATCAAATGACTTATGTTGCCTAGCATGAGAATTATCAAGTTCATTTTGACTAACATCACTAGTTTCATCAAAGTGCAAGTCATCATCACAAAGTAAATCATCTTCATCACTATTTAAATCAAGATACTCGGGGTGTGATACCTTGGGGCCTTTAGCCATGAAGCAACTTCCACTCCCTTCATTTGGTGAATCAAATAGATCATAGGAGTTGGTAGTCACTAGTGCAAGTCCATCAACACCTTCATCTTGACTATATTCGAAGTTGGAGTGATAGCTTCTCTCGGAGTTGTTGTTGGAGTCGGAGTCGGAAACCCATTCACCAACATGAGCTTGATGTCTTCTTATGGTGTAGCTCTTGGTGTACTTGTCCTTCTTCTCCAAGTCCCTACTTCTCCTTGAGGGTCTTCGTTCATAACGATCATCTCTACTCCTTCTCTCTCTTTGAGGTGATTCATTCCTTGAGCTTCATCTTCTAGGTGACTCTTCTCTTCGTTTGTAGGGAGCCGTGCACTCTCCTAGGTTGTGAGACCAATGCAATGGAGACCAAAGCTCTGATACCACTTGTAGGACCGAAAGAATGTCTAGAGGGGGGGGTGATTAGACTACTTGACCAAATAAAAATTCTACCTTTTCCCAATTTTAAGTGTTGGCAGATTTTAGCAATGATAGCAAGTCAAGCACACCCTACACATGCATGTCTAAGAGTATAGCAGCGGAAAGTAACAACAAGCATGTATAGTAGAGGGTAGGAAGGAAGATCAAACGCAATTTATAAACACGGAGATTTTTCCCGTGGTTCCGATAGGTGGTGCTATCGTACGTCCACGTTTATGGAGTCTTCAACCCACGGAGGGTAACGGTCGCGAGAGTCCATGGAGGGCTCCACCCATAAGGGTTCACGAAGTAGCAACCTTGACTATTCCATAACGGCTTCCGTCCACGAAGGACTAGCCTCACTATGGGTAGATCTTCACGAAGTAGGCGATCTCCTTGCCCGTACAAACTTCTTGGTTCAACTCCACAACACGAAGTAGGAGGCTCCCAAGCGACACCTAACCAATCTAGGAGGCACCACCCTCCAAAAGGTAATAGGCTCGGCAATGTCGATGAACTCCTTGCTCTTGTGCTTCAAGATGATAGACTCCTCAACACACAATCACTCTCTCACATATTTGGCTATGGTGGAAGAGATTGATTTGGTGGAAAGCAACTTGGGGAGGCTAGAGATCAAGATTCATATGGATGGAGTGGAATAGCTTGATCTCAACACATGAGTAGGTGGCTCTCTCTCAGAAAATTGGATGGGGCAAGTATGGAATAGTTCTGAGTGCTTCTCTTTCGAGTGGGTGGTGGTCAAGGGGTATATAGGCATCCCCAAGAATCCAACCGTTACACCTAGAGTGACCAACTCGGTGACACCAATGTGTTAATCTCGCTGGTACCAAAGTAACCAAAAGGTGACAACTTTTGAATCTCGGTGAGACCGATATATAAATCTCGGTGGTACCGATCAGGTGACCAACGGTCCGATTGCGCAAACTCTGTGACGCTGATTCTCACATCTCGGTGGTACCGATTCTTGAACATGGCTTACCAGAGAGTTGGTCCAGAAACTAGGTGGCGCCGATCCACAATTCTCGGTGGTATCGATTCTTGTGGATGGCTATCCAGAGAGGTGGTCCAGAAACTTGGTGAGACCGACTGGTGAAACTCGGTGGTATCGAAGACTGAAAATAGCTAAACAAAGAGTTGGTAACTGAACTCGGTGGCACCGATGCAGAATTGGTTGCACCGACTGGCTAGGGTTTGGCATGGGTCTATCTGAGTTTGGGAATCGGTGGCACCAAGTGGGAAGTGTTGGTTGCACCGATTTTGGATATATGACTTTGGACGGACTTTTGTGGAAGAGCTTGTGGGTGTTTTTGGTGACTATCTCTTGTGCACGTGGAGCATCTTGTTCACCAAAAGTACCTTACCCCTTTTAATAGTATTGGCTTTCCTATGGACTCAAAGTGATTTCTCACAAAGTAAAATCTAGAGTCCTCTTGCTTGAAGCTTTGCCAATCCATTTCCTTGCGTCTTGGGGTATCTCCACAATCCTTTTGCCATCCCTATCATTGAACTTTTCTTGAAATATACTTAGTGGAAACATTAGTTCAATGACAGCGCGCCAGGCAGAGCAGTTTTTCTTTGGTGCAAAGGGAGCAAGGACGTATGCGGGTTCCCAAAGCACCCGCCAAAGGTTTCCTTTCCGGTGCAAGAAGACCACGACCACGAGTCCCGCAGGACGGATGTCATCGCTGAGCCCACCTCTGCATCATCGATAGCCACTTTGCAGGCGAAGACCGCCTTTGGGCAGGGCAAGCATGTGCTCCTGTTCCCCTTCAAAATTGGCCGTTGTGGGATCCCTTCCCGCTATTGCGACAAGGGAAGAGGACCTGGGCCATCGCTATATATAGAGGCTAGGCCACATCGTAGAGGGGGATCCGAAACCAGCCGGTTCACTCATCACTACCAGGCCGATAGTAGGCCAAGAACGCCTCGGGAACGCCTTCACGAGGCTCGGAAACACTGTACTAGTTCATCCACCAAACCTCCACGAGAGGCAATCTACCAAAGCAGGTGTAGGGTATTACGCTTCGCAGCGGCCCGAACCTGGGTAAACCACCGTGTTCATCCTCTTCCTCACCATCGCGCAAGTTCTTTACTGTATTCATCGAGTAGCGAGCTAGGTTGGGCGAGAGGCTACAGGGGGACTTCGCACACGCCCCAGTGTTCGAATCTTAAGGGTTCTGCGGAGCCCGAAATCCGACATTTGGTTCGCCAGGTAGGGGCGTGTCGGAGCTTCCCCACTCGCGGCGACAGCCGAGCCCTTGTTCGGCGACTCCATTGCAGGCGAGATCCGCGACACCGGCCGGCTCTCGGCGCGCAATGGCGCCCGGGCGCGTGGAGCTGGCCCCGCGGTCGCCAGCATCCTCGGCGGGTCATAGGCACCGCCCTCCAGCCGCCACATTAAGCGGTTCCTGTGCCACGTAGGAGCGGTTCGGCCACAGCAAGAGCCCACGCCGCACCGCGTGTGGCCGGAGATCGACATCACCTTCGGCCCCGATGACCACCCCAAGACGCCGGCAGCTGTCAGAGCACTCCCCATGTTGTGCACGCCGACCATACGAGGCGTGGCCGTCTCCAGAACCCTCATAGACGGTGGCGCCGGCCTCAACATCATCTCCATGGAGGCCTTCGACGCACTGCAGTTACCCCGTGACTAGCTCGCACCTTCAAGGCCCTTCTTTGTGGTGGCTGGGGGGTCCGTTGTCCCCGTGGGGCCGGTGCGCCTCCTCGTCACCTTCGGCACCCGCTCCAACTTCCGCACCGAGCAGGTCGACTTCGATGTCGCCGACATCCACCTTCCGTACAACGCGATCCTCGGCTACCCCACTCTCGCTCAGTTCATGGTGGCAACGCACCCGGGCTACAACGTCGTCAAGATGTCTGGGAGCGGCGGCATCCTCACCGTCGTGGGGGACGTCAAGGACGCGTCCCATGTACTCAAGCTCTCCTACAAAGCCACGGCCGCGGCGCGCACCAGAGCCTCGGGCGCCGCGCTGGCCGCAGAGGACCTCGGGGGTGTCCCCGACATCACGCTTGTGAAGAAGAAGCAGCTGTTCTCCCAGAGTCGGGCGGAGACGAAGAAGGTGCCGGTGGACAAAGGGAACCCTGGCCCTACCTTCACCATCGGCGCCGACTTGCCTCGAGATCAAGAGGAGGCGTTGGTGGCCTTTCTCCGGGCGAACAAAGATGCGTTCGCATGGAGCGCCTCCGACCTGGTGGGGGTCCCAAGGGACGTAATCGAGCACCACCTCATGGTGTGCCTGAACGCACGTCCGGTAAAGCAGAAGGAAAGAAGGCAAGCCCCGGAGAAGCAGGCGTTCATCGCCCAGGAGGTCGGCAAGCTGAAGGAGGCAGGGGTCATCCGGGAGGTGCGTTACCCAGAGTGGGTGGCCAACCCAGTGGTCATCCCGAAGAAGTGAGGGAAGGAGTGTATGTGCGTCGACTTCACGAGCCATAACAGGGCCTGCCCCCAGGACCCATTCCCGTTGCCACGCACCGACCAGATCGTGGACTCCACCGCGGAGTGCGACCTCCTGTGCTTCTTGGATGCCTTCTCGGGTTACCACCAGATCAAGATGGCGGTGGAGGACGTCGAGAAGACGGCTTTCCTCACCTCGTGCGGGATATTCTGCTACACGTGCATGCCCTTCGGGCTGTGGAACGCCGGGGCAACCTTCCAGCGGCTGATGCACATCGCCCTGGGGCCGCAGCTCGGGACGAATGCAGAAGCCTACGTCGACGACATCGTGGTCAAGTCCAGGGCGGCCAAGACCCTGGTCGAGGACTTGGAGGAGACGTTCGCCAGCTTGAGGGAAGTGAACCTGAAGCTCAACCCTGAAAAGTGTGTCTTCGGAGTTCCCCCGGGCAAGCTGCTCGGTTTCCTGGTATCGCACCGGGGAATCGAAGCGAACCCGGAGAAGATCAAGGCCATAAACAAGATGAGCGCGCCCCAAACCCTCAAGGAAATGCAGAAATTGGCGGGGTGTGTGACCTCCTTGGGGCGTTTCATCTCCAAGCTCGGCGAGCGGGCCTTGCCGTTTTTCAAGATCATGAAAAGGAAGGGCCCTTTCGAATGGACCCCGGAAGCGGACGCAGCCTTCGAGGAACTCAAGCAATACCTCACGAGCCAGCCAGTGATGGTAGCGCCTCGCCCTCGGGAGCCCCTGCTGCTATACCTGGCCACCA
Organism: Elymus sibiricus; assembly: GCA_039707655.1. Taxonomy (NCBI): domain Eukaryota; kingdom Viridiplantae; phylum Streptophyta; class Magnoliopsida; order Poales; family Poaceae; genus Elymus; species Elymus sibiricus. Next base: position 207,457,795 of record CM077665.1, on the reverse strand, counting down.
CCCCCCACTCCGCCAGCGCCGCACAGGTGGCGATCAGGGAGGAGCGAGCTGTCACGCGTGCCACGTCGACGGGGACCGGCAGACCCCCAAGCACGGAGCCAGGGGGCTCGCAGGATCTCCAGGAACCCGCTTCTCCCCAAGGCGGGGCACCTGAGGCCCAGGCCGCTCCGACCCCTGAAGCGCTCGACCCTCATGAGGCCCCAGCCGCGCCAATGGCCCCCGAGGCGCCTGGGCCTCTGGGGCCCGCCACGGGACAGGACACCGTGGGGGACTTCAGACTCGTCGAACACCCGGTGTACTACGTCAGTACGGTGCTGCGGGACGCGCGCTCACGCTACCCCATGCAGCAGAAGCTCCTCCTACTGCTTCTTGTCGCTTCGAGGAAACTGCGCCACTACTTCCAGGGACATCCCATCAAGGTCGTCTCTGCTTACCCCTTGGAGAAGATCCTGCGCAATCCCAACGCGGCGAGAAGAGTTGCCGAATGGAACATCGAGCTGCAGGACTTCAACATAGAGCTTAGCACGACAAGGGTCATCAAAGGGGCAGCTCTGGCGGACTTCGTGGCGGAATGGACGGACGCCCCAGACCGGGGGCTAGACAGGAGCCAATCCCTCACCCTTGGTGATGAGGCACCCGAAGGATGGACCATGCATTTCGACGGAGCCTTCACGCGCAAGGGAGCGGGAGCTGGGGTCGTGCTCACTTCCCCGGCGAGAGACAAGCTCAGCTATGCTGTGCAGCTCTGCTTCCAGCATGGAGAGAAGGTTTCAAACAACATCGCGGAGTACGAGGGCCTCATCGCTGGCCTCAAGGCGGCGGCGGCCTTGGGGGTCCGGTGCCTCACCGTCATGGGCGACTCGCAGCTCCTCGTCAACTTCTCCAACAAAGAGTATACACCCAAGGACGAGCACATGGAGGCGTATTTTGAAGAGGTACGTAAAATCAAAAAACACTTTCAGGGCTTGGAGTTGCAGCACATCCCGCGCAGCGCGAACAAGGAAGCCGACGACATCGCCAAGAGGGCCTCGCTCCGCGAGCCCCAGGAGCCAGGCATCTTCGAGGAGCGGCTCTTCAAACCCTCCGCGGCACCACTAACTGAAGACATGGCGCCACGAAGTGAGGAGCTCACCCCAGTGCCGCCCTCGGGGGCTCCGGACTGTGGCCAGACCTCAGGAGCCCGACTGCTCCCGGCCCTGGAGCCTCAGACCGACAGCTGGATGAAGGAGTTCAGAGCGTACTTGCTTCACGGCATGCTACCGGAGAAGGAGGAAGACGCGGAGCGCGTAGCCCGGCAGGCAACAACCTACTGCTTGCAAGACGGCGACTTGTACCGTAGGCGCCCGAACGACGTCGCGCTGCGGTGCATCTCCAAGGAGCAAGGGTGCAAGTTGCTGGCCGACATCCACGGAGGAGGCTGCGTGCATCACTCCTCTTCGCGCACGCTTGCAGGGAAGGCGTTTCGATCGGGCTTCTACTGGCCCTCGGCGCTCGATGACGCAGTCGAGCTTGTTCGGTCCTGCGAGGCTTGCCAGTTTCATGCCAAGCAGATTCACCAGCCCGCGGAGGGCCTCCAGACCATTCCGCTCTCCTGGCCCTTCGTGGTCTGGGGGCTGGACATACTAGGGCCCTTCCCGCGAGTAGCGGGCGGGTACCGCTACCTCTACGTCGCCATCGACAAGTTCACCAAGTGGGCGGAGGTGGAGCCCGCGCGCACCATCCCGGCCGGGTCGGCCGTCAAGTTCATCAAGGGCCTCGTGAGCCGCTTCGGCGTCCCCAACCGCATCATCACCGACAATGGTTCGCAGTTCACGAGTAACCTCTTCAAGACTTATTGTGCTAACCTTGGAACGCAGATATGTTACGCCTCGGTGGCCCACCCACGGAGCAACGGCCAGGCGGAGCGCGCCAACGCGGAGGTCCTGCTGGGCCTCAAGGCAAGGAACTTCAAGAAGAAGCTTGAAGCTTGCGGCAGGGGTTGGGTCGATGAGCTTCAGTCAGTGTTGTGGTCCATCCGCACCACCGCAACTAAGCCCACCGGCGAGACCCCGTTCTTCGTCGTCTACGGAGCCGAAGCCGTCCTCCACCACGAGATCAAGCACCGATCCCCGCGGGTCTTGGCATTTGACGAGGAGCATCAGGATGCTGCGCGGGGAACGGACCTCACACTTGGAGAGGAGGCACGTCGTCGGGCCTCGCTCCAAGCTGCGCGGTATCAGCAAGCGCTACGGCGCTACCACTGCCGTAACATCCGCTCCAGGACCCTCGAAGTCGGAGACCTCGTCCTGAGGCGGGTCCTTCCCAGGGAGGGCTTGCACAAGCTCTCGCCCATGTGGGAGGGCCCGTTCAAGGTGGCTCATGTCTCCAGGCCTGGCGCCGTGCGCCTGGAGACTCAAGATGGGGTCCCCATCCAGAACGCCTGGAACATCCAGCACCTCCGGAAGTTCTACCCGTGACACTCTCACGTAATAATGAGCAGGCTGTATACGCCCGGGGCTCCCCGAGGACGCGGAGGGGTCCCTCCCACACAACGTGGCAGCCACAGCTCCGCGCTGGCGGAGAAGTCAACACTGCCCATCAATGGCTATGCCCATGCAACGTGGATGCCCTATGCTCAGCGCTGGGGGAAGACGAAGACTAGTCTAGGTGCCGGACGCGGCCGCCATTTGCTTTTCTCATGTTTGAATTTGCCAACTTTTCTGAAACTAAACTCGGGGTTTTTCCAAATCATGTTTTAAGGGAAAGGGTCAAAGTTTTGTTTTCATCACCATTTCTTCTGTTGGTTTCTCTCTCTTTGAGTCAAGCACTCGCCTGCTCCCCTTACCCTCGTACCCCGCGAGCGGGGGTTGGGGGGCACGGTGCTTACACCTCGCCAAGGCCTTGGCGTCAGGATTCTCGCGTGGTACTCACGGACGAGTCTGCAGGCGCATGTCGTCTAATACTCACTCGGGGGATCCATTCACGGCTCGACGCGCCATCTTGGAACCTCGGGAGGTCCACCCCTCCCGGGGCAGGAAACAAATTTTTTTCTTGGGACAGCTTGAGCGTCAAAGGGGGCTCCTGAGCACCGCGCCTCAGGAGCCTTACTGGTCATAAGGCCACTCGATCCCCTTGATGTCGTCCTTGGATATCCGGTCGGCAGCATGGGTGTCGGGGCTTCGCCCCGTGAATTGCGTCCAGGTGATCCGGTCGTACCTAACGATGGTGGGGAAATGTGTGGGACCGGGACCTGCCGACGTAGGGCTACTTGAACGTCAACTCGGAGCCTCAGGAAACCCGCCCCTCCCGGGGCAAGAAGCAAAATTATCGGGAGCCGCTTGAGCGTCAAAGGGGGCTCCTGAGTACCGCGCCTCAGGAGCCTTACCGGTCATAAGGCCACTCGATCCCCTTGATGTCATCCTTGGTTATCCGGTCGGCAGCAAGGGTGTCGGGGCTTCGCCCCGTGAATTGCGTCCAGGTGATTCGGTCGTACCTAGCGGTGGTGGGGAAATGTGCGGGACTAGGACCTGTCGACGTAGAGCTGCTTGGGTGTCGAAGGGGGCTCCTGAGCACCGCGCCTCAGGAGCCTTACCGGTCGGAAAGCCACTCGCCCCTTGATGTCGTCCTTGGTGATCCGGTCGGCATCAAGGGTGTCGGGGCCTCGCCTCGTTAGGAGCGTCCAGGTGAACTGGTCGCACCCTGCGATGGAAGGGAAATGCGCGGGACTGGGACCTGCAGACACAGAGTGCTGACAGGGCTCCCAACGTGCCTCGCTCACAAGAGGAAGAAGCCCGCCGGACGTACGGACTCTTCAAATGCCACAGCCGCACCTCCGCAACCCAGAAGCCAACCGCGGGCATGTCGAGCTAAGTATCCTAACCACAACCAGAAGGCAATTTCAACCAACAAAACGCAAAGGACACATGACAAAAGTGCTGATAAAGAGAGGCAGGCGCCAAAATCCATTACACGCCCGCAGGGCCTCCCTTGGTTCTTTGATTGCAGGAATAGGAGAAGAGGAGGAGAAAGAAAGTGAAAAGGCCCCCACGGGGGCTGCAGTCACGGGAGCCCGGCGCCGGCACACCAACACTCAGTCGGTGTCCTCCTCCTCCTTCACGGAGCCGTAAGGGCACGCCGGCGCGGACGTTCCTGGAGCGAAAGGGCGGCGCCGCGGCGGTTGGCCGCCCCCGGAGGTCCGAGCGCATCGGCGAGGCGGCACGTCATAGCTGCTGTCGCTCGGGCTCCCCTCGGAGGGGGAGTCGCTGCTGCTGGAGGCGCGCCGCCCGTCGTGAAGGCCAAGGTCATCTCCAAGATCTCCGCGGCCCTCGTCCTCTGGGCAGCATCCCAAGCGCTCGCCCTCTTTCCCGAAGATCTTAACGAAGAGCGTCGCCACCCCGTCGAACTTGAAGTGAAGGGTGCGCCTCCCCTTCAGACCACGAGCGCGGGCAAACGTCTGCCACCCGCGGTTCAGATACACGTAGCCCCCGGGGGTGACCTCTACCTCCACCCACGACGCCGCGCTGCAGCAGCCATCGGCCTGCAGCCACAGGCCGGCAGGCCCTCCGGCCGGCAGTGCCCCCGCGAAGAAGTTCGGAAGCTGGAACCAAGCGGCCTCCGGCTTCTCCGCCCACGTCATGAACTCCAGGGCCGTGTCGGCTGAATGGAGTCGCGGGCGCGGCGGCCGGATGGCCACCGCCGACCTCCCGCCTCGGGCGCCGCCGCCTCGGCCGTTGTGGCCGCCCGCACTAGACGACGCCCCACCACGGCCGCCTATTATGACCCCGGGCCGCACAGGAGCACGGCCACGCTCGCCGGGAACCACCGCCGGTGTCATGGGATGGTTTTGGGGACGGCCGCGGCCCCTCCTGGGCGGCGGAGCGGCAGGGCCCTCCCCGGAGGCCTTTCCCTTCTCAGCAGCAGAGAATTTCCTCACCGACGCCATTACTTGAAGAGCCACGGGTTGGAGATGGGGAGGCAAAGAAGACGAAGGCAAGTGAGGGCTTTCTCGCCCTCGCCCGCTTATATACAGCTGAGGACGCCCGGCGCCCCCTTGTGTTCCGGGATGCGTGCGGGCTCTGAAGGGTCACATCCGCGTGGCCTGAAGCAGCAGCGGCATTCAAGGAAGGGCAATGATGGCCATCGCTACGCGCGGGCGTCACGTCAATCAAACTCGGAACGGTTTCCAACTCCAACGGGGAGTGGGGGCGTCGCCGCCCGGGCACCCGGCACGTGTGAAGCCTGGCCCGTAGGCGTTTTGGGCCCACGACGCTTCGGGTCACCTTCAAGGCTTCGCCCAGAAGGCAGCTCAAGCGCGCCTTGGGCCCGGGGGCTACTGTCGGCGCTCTGGGAACGGGGGTACCCAGACCTGCCTGCCTGCGGCCCAGGGCATGGCCCACTTCGTCGGCCAGACATAGCCAGGCGCGGCCCCACTCAAGACAAGGCCCTCGCGAGGGCCCTAGGCTCGCGATGAAGAGCGGCGCCAAGACCGGCAAGGGATGGGCCTCCCCAGGCTCCCTCCGGAGCGGCGGAGATCTCTATGTAAAGCCCGGCCTCAGGAGTCAAAGGTGACGCATGGAAGGACAGGCGGGCGCCAGCACGCCAGGCAGAGCAGTTTCCTCTTTGGTGCAAAGGGAGCAAGGATGTACGCGGGTTCCCAAAGCACCCGCCAAAGGTTTCCTTTCCAGTGCAACAAGACCACGACCACGAGCCCCGCAAGACGGACGTCATCGCCGAGCCCACCTCTGCATCATTGACATCCACTTTGGAGGCGAAGACCGCCTTTGGGCAGGGCAAGCATGTGCTCCTGTTCCCCTTCAAAATTGGCCGTTGTGGGATCCCTTCCCTCCATTGCGACAAGGGAAGAGGACCTGGGCCATCGCTATATATAGAGGCTAGGACACACCGTAGAGGGGGATCCGAAACCAGCCGGTTCACTCATCACTACCAGGCCGACAGTAGGCCAAGAACGCCTCGGGAGCGCCTTCACGAGGCTCCGAAACACTGTACTAGTTCATCCACCAAACCTCCACGAGAGGCAATCCACCAAAGCAGGAGTAGGGTATTACGCTTCGCAGCGGCCCGAACCTGGGTAAACCACCGTGTTCATCCTCTTCCTCGCCATCGCGCAAGTTCTTTACTGTATTTATTGAGTAGCGAGCTAGGTTGGGCGAGAGGCTGCAGGGGGACTTCGCACATGCCCCTGTGTTCGAATCTTAAGGATTTTGCGGAGCCCGAAATCCGACAGTGGCGGCGGAGGAAGCTTGCGGCGGCCGAGGCAGCTTGCGGCGGCAGACAGCTTGCGGCGGAGGGCGCTAGGGCGTGGGGCGGGGCGGCTGGCCCGGACGCGGCTCCCGCGGGCCGCGACGGCGGTGGGATCCGGTTTGGGGCTGCCAAGTGGCGGCAGCGAGGTGGGCAGGCGCGGAAAACGATGCAGAGGTAGGTGGAGGCTAGGGAGGCCAATTTTGGACGTGGGGGTCTCCCTTTTATAGCAGATTTTGATAGGGTTAGGGCTTTTTAGCCCGATTCGAGTCGTTCGATCTCGATCGGACAGCTGTAGTCATGGGTTTAGGCTAGGTGGGCTAGGTTCAGCTAGGTAGAGTGGTTGGGCTGAGATGAGAGGGAGAATGAGCAGCCCGACACAAGTTTTGTAAAACCGAAACTTCCAACAAATTAACCGATGACGGTGCCGCTACGGTCGACCGTTCGGGTATCAAACGACCTCTGATTGCGACAAAATTTGACAGGCGATCTAGCTACAATATATTAAGACCGCACACCAAGATTCGACCCTTTCTGAGAAAGTCTTATACACACTTTTAAAAACAATATAATAGCAATGTCACGGGTGCGTGCGTGTGTGGTTGGTCTCGAAACGCTCGTCGACGAAAACGGGAAGAACCGGCAACTACGAACGAATGCAAGTTTTGAAAAACTAACGGCAACGGAGTGCCGATGCAATGCAGATGACGCGAAAGATGCGATGATGAATGCGACAACCAAACGAATCACAAGACAATAAAGGAATAAAACTGGAATCTTCTGTAGCATCGGTCTCGAGCTGTTACAATTGGCTGCATCGCCTTCCTTACACTCCTGGGCTATCTTCCGGCTGCCACTCACATTTATGGTACCCTGCGGACCCGGCATCTTGAGCTTGAGGTAAACATAACAGGGCCGAGCCATGAAACGAGCATAAGCCGGCCGCCCGAAAAGGGCATGATAAGGGCTCTTAATCTTAACCACCTCAAAGGTTAAGGACTCGCATCGGTAGTTGAACTCATCACCGAAAGCAACGTCTAGCTTAATCCGCCCGATTGGGTACGCCGACTTCCGAGGCACAATACCATGAAAAACCGTAGTTGAAGGTTGCAATCTGTTTTCAGCAAGGTTCATCCGCCGGAAAGTGTAGTAATACAGGATGTTGATGCTACTTCCACCATCCATGAGGACTTTCGTCAAGGTATACCCGCCAACCTACGGTGCCACCACCAGAGCGAGACCACCCGGGTTATCAACCTACGGAGGGTGATCTTCTCGGCTCCAAGTAATTGGTTGCTCATACCACTTTAAGTATCTCGGAACCGCCGGCTCGACTAAGTTAACGGCCCTTTGCTTCCACTTGCGATCCTTCCTGCAAGTGCTAGTGGTGACGACATGATATTGCCCACTGCTCAATTGTTTAGGATTGCTTTGAAAGCCAGTTTGATTATTATGCTGCTGATTGCTTTGGCCGAAGCACTGCCCATTTTCGTTGTTCCCTAGATGCTGAAAACTTGCTCCTGAGCCGCCTTGGGCAGGGAAACCTGACCCCGCAAATCCGCCAGACGAACCACTGTGTGAGCCGCCTTGACAAAGATGACCCGGATGTCGCCCGCCATTGCTTCCTTGGTGATTCTGGAAAGACTGGTTGCAGAATTCCTACATGATATAACAGTTTTCCCATGAGTGTGTGGACGGCTTATCCAGGGTACTATGTTTGGGACAAGGCGCCTTGAGAGCCTCCTCATAATTGCATGGCTTGTTTTCGTTGTGAGCTCCTCCCGGGCGGTTGTTGCCATGCTGGTTCTTAAAACCGCTGTTTGTATTAGCAACGAACTCTGACCCGCCATCGTGCTGTTTTCGCTTACTGTTATTGCCTTGTCCCCCCGGGTTCCCACTGTTTCCATGGTTTTGCTGGCCCTTGCCATCGTCGCCTTTCTTGTTCTTGCCAGTCTTATCCTCATCTAAGCCACGATCCTTCGTGATGTCTGACTCGGCATATCTGGTAAGAACGTCCATCAAGTCGCCCATATCTTGCACCTTCCGCTTGAGACGGCCAAGTTTTTGGACAAGTGGCTGAAAGTGGCAATTCTTTTCCAGGATTAGGATGGCCTGAGCCACCGTGATACTGTCTGATGAGTGGATAATTTCAGCAACCCGGCGATTCCAATGGTGAGCCAACTCATCCCCGCGTTGGACACAATGCTGAAGATCCACAATCATCATCGGTCGCTTGCACGTTCCCTGGAAATTCTTGATAAATCGCTCCTTCAGCTCTGTCCAAGTGTTGATAGAGTTGGGCGGCAAGTTCTTTAGCCATGTTTGAGCCGGTCCTTCCAGCATCATGGTCAGGTACTTCGCGCACATGGCGTCGCTGACATCGACCATGTCCATGGCCAACTCATAACTCTCGATCCATGCCGCCGGCTCAAGATCCGCTGTGTAGTTTGGTACCTTACGAGGCCCCTTGAAGTCCTTGGGCATACGCTCGCCACGGAGAGTTGGGGATAAGCAAGGGATTCCATCGCCCTACTATTCACCCCAGCCCCCGTAGTCGCCAGTTGAGGATGAAACTGCTGAGTCGCCAGTGCTGCCGCCGCTTCCGCCTCTGCCTGTCGTGCAGCTCTGGCCGCATCGACAACCGCCTGGGCGTCTGACAGCATAGGCCGGGTCGGGGAGACCTGAGGCTGCAGCCTGCATCCACTGCTAGAAACAGTTGGAGATTCCACATGGCGACTATTGCTGCGGCTGGCATACGGGGTAGAGTGCATCCAATCACGGCTATAAGAATACTGCGCTTGCTGCACCACCGCTGTTTTCAAAATCTGTATGGCGTTCCTGGCTTCTATTTCGACGGGGGTGCTCCCGTGGATGGGAAGTGCCTCCAGATTGCCAGCCGCCGCTAGCATGTTATCAACGGGGTTGGAGAAGTGACCTTGCGGCATCTGGAACCACGATGGTGAAGGCTGAGCCGGCGATGGTTGAGCCGGATCCGTTTGCCGGGCCGTCTGACAAGGGAGATCCCCACACGCTCGTTCAGCCCCTGGCGTCTGATGCCGAGTGGGGAACAAACGAGTCGGCTTGAGATTCAACGCTAGGCGGCTCTGGTGTCTCCTTTGGTTAACTGCCTCAGAGGCGTCTCGACGAAGCCCTAACTGTCAAGCCTCGAGTTTTACGCCATCCGGGCCTTTTCGGGGTCAATTTCCTCCTGCACCTTAGTCATCTGCTCGCGGAGTTTTACTAACTCCGTGTTGCGCTCCTCCTGGTTTTCCGCAGTGACGGGTGTTTCTACCAGCGTCGCCATCTCGGCCATCAGATCTATCATGGCTTGAGCCGGCGCCATGACTGACCCGCCAGAGCCGCTAGCTGCACCTGCTGACGATGGGTCTTGAGCTGCCGATGTTCCTGCCATATAGACAGTAATCTGACGAGGCGGCTCAAGTGACTCCCCCAAAACGTCCGCTTCTGAAGAGCCCCCAAGTCCACCAATGTAAAGGGGACAATTTGATATGTTGTCTCCCATGGAGGATTCACCATCAGAGTTGAGGAGGGTGTCCCTGCTACCCGCCGGCTCATCCGAGAGGCTAACTCCCTGGGTGAAGCCGACAAATTCGCGATGCCGACAGGCTTGACGCCAGACGGGTTGAGCGCGCCGAGCCGGCTCTATGATGTTGGTGTAGATGTCCGGCTCAGGAACCGACGCGCCGATTTGCTGATGAAGACATGGATCTTGCCGAAGGGGACGCGGTACCCGTACTCGATTGAGTCGGCCTCGGGGCCCCAGCCTGAATCGTCGATGTAGAGCTTGCCGTGGTAGCTCTTGGTCATCTGACCGACCGCGAATCTCCTGAACCCTGGAAGGGCCCCCTTTGAGAACTCAACTCCATCGGGCGAGAGCCCCACGGTGGGCGCCAACTATCGTGGTTTTGTCACGGCAAATGTTCTCTTAGGAGAACTTGAGTGTGAGGCCATCGCCGCTAGGTGGCGATTCAAAGGGGTTGATCGGGAACGAGAGACGAGTTTACCCAGGTTCGGCCCCTCCGATGGAGATAATAGCCTACGTCTTGCTTTGTGTCTATATTGATGATGATCTCGATTACAAGGGTGCGGAATCACTAACCTAGCTTTCGAGGGTGTGTAACTTAAGTCTTTCGGCCCTAGGGGCTCCCTTTATATACAGGACGAGACCCTAGGTTTTACAAGAGGCCGAGTCATGCTATGACTCGTGACCTACCATGTTTCTAACTCTCCTTGCCTCTTAAGCAAGGAAACTCCCGACGTCTTCTGCCTCTTTGACCTTGAGTCGCTGTCTTCATGTGCTGGGCCGCCTACCAGCTTACTTGGTAAGCCGCCTTGCCTGCCTTGTCTTCAATAGCACGGCCCTCCTTGAATATGACATATGAGCCGCCAATATGTTGACCCGACCCAGTAGGGCGGGTTATACCGCGGGGTTATATCCCCGACACTACTCGAAATCTTTCTTTTGATACAAGCCGATGATAAACACCTACCCTGCATAGAGATATCAAACACATAGCATAGCTTAGTGAACAAAACACAATTCACAATTACTTACCATATCACTAGATCACTTGATCCCACGCGCTACATTGTTTGCGCTTGTGTGCTGGGCATCTAGATACAGTCTTTGAGCTTCATCTTGGTCAACCAACATCTTTACTTCAAGATCTATATTGGTTTCTTGAAAGGCATAATGAACTCTTCATTTTATTTAATTGCTTCAAGACTAGATCACCAAAGTCTCTTTAGTGACCATATGTCGGGACCCCGATCCTAAGCCATAAGAATCTAGCATGTAACACTTCACATTATTGCGGCCCCACGAACAGTTATCACCACGGCTGCCACCTTACCTGGGCTGGGACCGTTTGCGCCATTTGGCTCACGAATGTGAATATGTCGCTAGCATTCAATGTCAAAGACCCCGGGTCGACGTGACTAGTTATAGAACCCAAGTAGCACATCCGTACAGGGACAGGCATACGTAACCCAGCAATGCAGGTGTCGGCCTCAGCGTGTGTAGACGAGTCATAGCAAGCTACAGGGACTCCATTACGCCGTGGGTAAATGTCATCAACTGTGCGTAGACGAGTCATAGCAGGCTACATGGACTCCATTACACTGCGAGACATATCCCTGAAGGGACAGACACAATATCAAAGAAGGATACATGCCGGTCAATCAATGTGTCCGGAGCAGTAGCAAGCTACCAAGGCTCAGTGGAAGGACAAAGAGGCATTTCCCTCTAAAGAGTACTACTAGAGGCACACAACTAGGTGTCGAATCCCATACATACCGTTACATGTCACACGTACGCACGACATGTCCGATATGCATAGATACAACTATGGCATCACAACATAACCATACAACAACACAACATTTATTTAGAAGGCTTAGAAGAGCCATGCATAATATGTTCATACAGGTAGGGGTCACATGACCCGACACTCAAGTCATACAAACCAAGCGGAAGCTAAAAGCTGTCTGAGTATAGACATTTGAAAGGTAAAAAGGCATTAAGCCTGACTATCTACAACCCATCACAGGGCGTCAGATCGTAGCTGGGATACCAGCTACTCGGCGTCGTCGACGTCTAGATAGAACCCACCAGATGGGTCCATATTCTCATCTACAACAGTTATTAAGCAAACATGAGTACAAACGTACTCAGCAAGTCTTTAAAGTAAACCTAAGCTATTCATGCTCATGTTTCAACAAGGGGAGTAGTGGGGTTTAGGCAGCAATGCCAGCTTTGACTCTTGGCTAGCCTATACTATGACTACCAGTTCTTTGAATAGGTTTTGAGATGACGCACACGAGTCCACTAACACCACATCAATACACTACCATGGATCCGCTCCCGTCACCCACGAGAGTGCCATCCACGGTACTCACACTTGTCTTTAGTCTTTTAAGAGTAACCATCAAGTTATCTATGAACAACATAAGTTCTCCAAGTAGTCCATATCCGAGGACGCGGCTATTCGAATAGATTCATTACCCTGCAGGGGTGCACTTCTTCACACACGCTCTCGCCACTTATCGCTGTGTGCTCACAAAAACAGGCACCTCAGCAACCTTCAAGCGGAAGCCCAGGGAGGGAGTCGGCCACGACCATCAATCACACAACACCCTAGTCCAGGCTATCGCCTATTTGCGACTAAACCCACACGGAATTCCGGCCGAAGTTTCCGCTACGGCCTCAAACGATGTGCGCAGGGTTCCCAAGCCCACCGTTCGGGTGCCACTTGGTACAACGTGCCACTGCCTACCGCGCCGTAGCCCACCCCTAAGGTCAGTGCTACGCACGGCCTCCAGCATGGCTACAAACACCAGAAACTGCTTGCAACTCCTGGACACAGGACTAGGCGACTGATAGGTCGAGAGGGTCAATTAAGTATCCCAACGTGTGGTAGTAACTAGTCTTGGATCACAAACACGGAACTCAGTTCCTAAGAACGGTCCCAATGAGACATCCCGCTATGTACTCCTACATAGCCTCTCATCGCTACCTTTACCAAATCAAGTTCATCATTTAGTTCATCACATCAGAACAACACTGTTTCACTCCGTTTCATCACCCAGATGAATCAGACCTGACACACAATTCTAAGCATAGCAAGCAGAGCAGGTAAAACACATCATGGCTCAAGCATCTACCAGGTATGCTAGGTTGCATGGTTTTGCTATTTACTGTGACAATGAAAGGTCATGCAGAGGAATGGGTTCAACTACTGCAACAGATAGACAGTAGAAGCGTTTGTCCTAATGCAATAAATGAGAGCAGGAGCGAGAGAGTGGGATGTTATTGGTCTGATCAATGGGGTTGCTTGCCTTGCAGGTTGGCTCGGAGGTACTCTCCTTCAAGGGGATACTCGAGGGTATCTGATGGAGCAGAACCTACCGCGACATAGACGGAGTAACAATCACTACACGGCAAGTGCAACAATATGATGCATGATCATGACATGACAACATGCTATAGATGAGCTAATGCATTTATCATAGAGTTAAATTGAGTAAGTTTGAATATAGGTTCAAAATTGTTCTCTATATAATATTCCACATATTGCATTATTGCAAAATGTCAATGTTCATCTATCTAGGTTGCTCTAACATGCATGATAATAGCACCAATGGATTCTTTGGATTTTTCTGATACTTTTTCATATATAACTTATTTCAATCTGAGTTACAGATTATTTTCTATGATTTTCTAAAGTTTTCAGCATTTTCTGGAATTAATTTAAATCAGAAAGTCATTTATTGCGTCAGCTCTGCGTCAGCATTGCGTCAGCAGTCAACTGGCCGTTGCCAGGTCAAACCTGACAGCCAGGGCCCACCAGTCAGTGACACAGGGCTAAACCCCGGTCAAACCAGAGACTAATTAGGCTTTGACCCCCTGTGGGGCCCTCTGTCAGTGACTCAGGGGGCGGGTTAGCGGCTAATTAAGCCAGCCACGTCAGCGGCGGCCGGAGGGTGGTCGCCGGCAACCATCCGACGTGGCGGAGGATCGCCGGAGGGCGCTACGGGTGGCAGATGGGCCAGCTAAGGGCACCAGAGGGTAGCCCGCAGCCGCGCGCATCCATTTGCCCCATCCACGGGCCAAGGGAGCGGCCGGAGCAAGGCCGGCGACGAGCTTGGCGGTCACCGGAGCTCGGGCTTCGATCGGGTCGACGCTCTAGCGCAAAAAGAGACCGGAGGTTGGAGGTCTCGGGAGGACCACAGGGGCACCGGAACGTCGCCGGCGTCGAGCCCGTGTGGCGGAGCTCCTCGGGTCTCAGTGGAATCAGCAGCTATGACATGCAATCGAGCAGGGGAGGAGGAGGAATGGATCCAGCAGCTCACGGCAGTTGCGACGGCGTCGAGGGCTTGCTCGGGGACGGCCTGGAAACGGCGAATCGGTGGCGGCGATCGACCGGGTCCGGAGGGGAAGAAGAGCTCGGGGGCGTCGAACGGAGGCGTCTGGCGGCGATTCCTTTGGCGGAGAGCAGCAGCAGGTCGATGCGGAGCTTTTGGGTGGCTCAGATGCGAGGGGAAGGCGCGGAGGCGATGGCTCTACGGCGGCGAGGCTTCGGCCATGGCGGAGCAAAGCGAGGAGAGGCAGAGGAGAGCGAGAGGGAGAGGAGGAGGCGATCGGGACGGCAGCGGCGTCCTTATCCGGCTTGCCAGCGCGACCGGGGGGGGGGGGGGGGAAGCAGGCACACAGGTGCCGGCGTGGCAGCACGCCCGCGCGCGCATCGGCCACGCGCTCGGCCTCCTGGCGCCAGGAGAACGACGACCTCCTGGGCCAGATGGGCCGGCCTGGAGCTGGGCCTCAGGTGAGTTTCTCTCTCTCTCTCTGCATTTTATTTCTTTTAAATATTTCTGTCCTTTGTGGTTTATTTTGTTTGGGCACAATCCCGAATTCAAAAATTGTTGAAATAATTTACAGAGTTTAGTTTGAATATTTCAAACCTCCACAAGTATTTTCAGCAATTTTGAATAACTAAAATATTTATAATGCTTTATTTGGCAATTTCAGTAGCATTAAAGGCTAATTTTAAAATGTTAAACTTGTTGTGAAAATTAAATGGTCCACTGATCTGTTGTTGCCAACATTTAACAAAGACCATGAACATTTTTGAAGGGCATTTTGGATTCATTGAGAATTCATCACAGTTGAGTTGGTTGATTCCAGTGAGGGGTGTTGGGGTTTCTGATGATCCCCATTTCAAATTGATGCAAAAATTGAAACATGATGCACATACATGCCAGCACAAAGCAAGGCTAACTAGGGATGTGACAACTCACCCCCACTCGAAAGAATCTCGTCCCAAGATTTGGAAGTCGTCGGGAAGAGCGCGGGGTACTCTAGTCGAAGACGGTCCTCCCTTTCCCATGTGGCTTCCTTCTCGGAATGGTGTGACCACCGAACCTTGAGAAACTTGATGTTTCGACGTCGAGTGGTACGCTCAGCTTGATCGAGGATACGAACAGGGTATTCTCGATATGTAAGGTTATCTTGGAGATCAAGCCTTTCATGGTCCACTTCGCGGACAGGGTCCTAGAAGCAACGCTTGAGTTGCGAGACGCGGTAGACATCATGAACCTTGGAAAGATGTGATGGAAGTTCCAATTGGTAGGCAACTTCTCCTCGTTTGGCAAGAATGCGAAAAGGACCAATGTAACGAGGAGCCAACTTGCCCTTGATACCGAATCGTTGGGTACCCTTCAGAGGTGTAACCCGAAGGTAAGCCTTCTCGTCAACTTCAAAGGTCACAGCCTTATGATGGCGATCATATTGGCTCTTTTGACGAGATTGGGCTGTTTTCAACTTTTCACGAATAATGCGAACTTGCTCCTCTACATCCTGGATCATATCCGGGCGAAAGAGTTGCCTCTCTCCGGTTTCTGACTAGTTAAGAGGTGTTCGACACCTTCGTCCATAGAGAACTTCAAAAGGGGCTTTGCCTAAGCTTGACTAATAACTATTGTTATAAGCAAATTCAGCAAATGGAAGGCGCTTCTCCCAATTCATGCCGAATGATATAACACAAACTGTAAGCATGTCTTCCAGGATTTGACTGACTCGCTCAACTTGACCACTTGATTGCGGATGGAAAGCAGTGCTAAAAGATAGATGAGTCCCCATAGCATTTTGGAAACTTTCCCAGAATCGGGAAGTAAAGATACTTCCACAGTCTGAGTTGATCTCCAAAGGAACACCATGAAGAGACACTATTCGAGAGACATATAGATCCGCTAGCTGACTAGCAGTTATACTCTCGCGAACAGGAAGAAAATGAGCCACTTTGGAAAGACGGTCAATGACCACAAAGATAGCATTATTCCCTCTCTTGGTCATGGGAAAACCGGTGATGAAATCCATACCGACCTTGTCCCATTTCCATTCAGGAATGTCTAAGGGTTGAAGGGTGCCAGCTGGCCTTTGATATTCTGCCTTAATGCGACGACAGACGTCGCAGTTAGCAATTTATTGAGCAATTTCTCTCTTCATTCTGGTCCACCAGAACCTCTGGCGTAGGTCCTGATACATTTTGGTACTACCAGGATGAATTGTGAGAGGGGAATCATGAGCCTCCTTAAGGATCAGCTGTCATAGACGTTTGCTCTTAGGAACCACCAAGCGGTTCTGGAAGAACACAACACCTTGATCATCAATGAAGAAATCCTTAGCTTTTCCGCTAATGATGGTCTCCTTGATCCGGGATATACCCTTATCATACCTCTGAATAGCTATGATTTGGTCCCTAAGAGTAGGTTTCGCCACCAAAGTGGAAAGGAATCCTTGAGGAACAATGTGAAGATTTAACTTCCGAAATTCCTCATAGAGAAGCGGTTGACCTTGTTGTAACATCAAATTGTTACAATAAGACTTACGACTTAGTGCATCAGCCATGACATTGGCTTTTCCCGGGGTGTAAGTTATCCCTAAGTCGTAATCTGTGATCAACTCAACCCACCGTCTTTGCCTGAGATTCAAATCCGGTTGGGTGAAGATATATTTCAGACTTTGGTGATCGGTGTAAATCTCGCAATGATTACCCAGAAGGTAATGTCACCATGTTTTAAGTGCATGGACTACAGCTGCAAGCTCAAGATCATGTGTTGGATAATTATCCTCATGTGGACGCAACTGTCGAGAAGCGTATGCAATCACATGACGATCTTGCATGAGAATGCAACCTAATCCTTGTCGCGAGGCATCGCAATAGATAACAAAGTCCTTAGAAAAATCTGGTGGCACCAATACGGGAGCAGAAGTCAGGCGTCTTTTTAGTTCCTGAAAACTGTGTTCACATTGTGGGGTCCACTCGAACTTTTTATCTTTCTTGAGGAGTTCAGTAAGAGGTTTCGCAACCTTGGAGAAATTCTCGAGAAAGCGGCGACAATAGCTCGCTAAGCCAAGGAAACTGCGAACTTGCTTAACTGATTCAGGTAGAGTCCAATCAAGGACGGCCTGAACTCGCTCGGGATTGACAGCAATGCCCTTGCCAAAGATTACATGACCTAGGTAGGTCACTTCTGGTAGCCAGAATTCACACTTGGAAAATTTGGCATACATGCGATGTTCTCGAAGTTTCGTCAATACTAGCCTAAGATGCTCGGCATGATCTCGTTCGTTCTTCGAGTAGATGAGTATATCGTCGAGGTAAACCACGACGAATTTATCCAAATACTCCATGAAGATCGAATTCATCAAATGAGAGAAGGTGGCTGGGGCATTGGTTAATCCAAAGGACATGACGGTGTACTCGTATTGGCCATAACGAGTAACAAAAGCCGTTTTTGGAATGTCCCCATTCCTAATTCTGATTTGATGGTATCCCAACCTCAAATCCATTTTGGAAAAGACTGAGGATCCAGCGAGTTGATCATACAAATCATTGATCCTGGGGAGCGGATACTTGTTCTTGATTGTGACCAGGTTCACTGGTCGGTAATCTACAACCATCTGGTCCGTTCCATCCTTCTTCTTGACGAAGAGGATGGGGCAAGCCCAAGGAGAAGAACTAGGACGGATGAAACCCTTTTCCAAGGCCTCATCGAGTTGTTTCTTTAGCTCAGCTAGTTCTAAGGGTGCCATCTTATAGGGTCTTCTGGCTATTGGGACAGTCCCTGGAATGAGGTCTATCACGAACTCTACATCTCTGACAGGTGGAATACCTGGCAGTTCCTCTGGAAAGACATCCGGGAAGTCACGAACCACCGGAATATCCTCAAGTTCTGGAAGAGGGTTAGCATTGAGAGAATAGAGTTGGCACTTAGCCACTCGAGTTGAAAAGGTGACTATCTCACCTGAAGGATGTGTAAGTTGAACATTCCTAGAATGAGTATCAATCTTGGCATAATGAGCTGACATCCAGTCCATTCCCAAGATGATATTGATGTCCGAAGACTTCAGAGCTATCAGGGAAGCTAAGAAGACTAACCTATCCACGAGAATCTCATTGTCATGGCTCACTCTAGAAGTTTGCTATTTTGATCCAGGAGTCTGAACTACTAATGGAGTGGGCATATCACAAAAGGTCATGTTATGCAACTGTGCATAACTTTCTGAGATGAATGAATGAGATGCACCAGTGTCAAATAGAACAGATGCTGGATGACTATTGACAAGGAGCGTACCAAGCACGTCGGGGTCATCATGGGCCTCTTCAAGGGTGACATTGTTCACACGGCCACGAGCAGGAGTTGGTTTCACGTAATAAGCCTTGCCTGGCTTACCACGTCCAGCTGGCTTGGCGTTGTTCTGGGGACACTCACGAGAATAGTGTCCAGGCTCTCCGCATTTGTAGCAGATCACAGTTGAAGACCTCGGAGCAGCATTAGCAGCATTTCCACCATAAGTCTTGGCTAGAGGGTTGTTCTGATTTGGGCGAGGCGCCTCATAGGATGGCCTCGCAGTATATCTTGATGGCAGGGCAGTGTTGGGCACCCACACCCGGCGCTTATTGGAACCTGAGCCGGATGAGGAGTTGAAGTCATGAGAGTGCTTCTGGTTGCCTCGTAATCGGTCTATCCAGTCTCAGCATTGATAGCCTTGTTGACAAGAGCCTGGAAGGTAGCACACTCATGCAGGCGCAGATCGCGACGGAGCTCGGGGTTAAGTCCCTTGTGGAACCTAGCTTGCTTCTTGGCGTCAGTTGACACTTCCTCCAGTGCATAGCGTTCTAAGTTGCCGAACTCACGGCTGTAAGCATCCACTGTCAGCTTACCCTGGGTGAGGGCACAGAACTCCTCTCTCTTACGGTCCATCAGACCTTCAGGAATATGGTGGGTACGGAAAGCACTGCAGAAGTCTGTCCATGTAGTAGCGGGGCCCTCTGGGCGCATAGCCTCATAATTTTCCCACCACTGGCTGGCGGGTCCTTCAAGGAAGTACGCGGCAAAGTTATCCTTGTCCGCTTCAGCCACATTAGCAGAATGGATCTTGCGAGTCATGCTGGAAAGCCAATCGTCCGCATCAAGGGGGTCGATGGAACGATGGAACTTTGGTGGATACAACTTCAAAAAGTCATTGAGGGACATAGCATCGTTATGCTCATTGCGGGGAGGGCGTGCTGTATTCTGCTCAATACGCTCTAGCAGCCTGTTGGTCTCTCTCTTGTTGCGTTCCGCCTCAAGCATCACCTCCGCCAGAGATGGCGGATGAGGCAGGTTCTCTTGCCTTGCTCCACTACCCTCGCCCTGCTCATAAGCAGGAGCGAGGTTGTTCCTGGTGGAAACCATCCTGGGGAAAACAAAACCCACATCTTAGACAAGGGAGACCACAACTCTAGGATAAGAGATACGGAATATACTGAACAACATGCAACGCAGGGGTAAACACCCGAACAACATGGTACAAGCAAACTGCCATATATACACCATGATTCTTACACACCATGATATATTTCAGTACAAACCCAAGCTGAAGTACAAGCTAGTGAGAAGATAAAGCAACTCATCGGAGGCATTACAAGCTTCCTATACTTTATTTTTTCACACCTCCGGAACTCAATTCACACCTCAGTCATATTCACAAGACGCGCAGGACTGTGGAAATACAACTGCTACAATACTACTACCTTCACTCACGGTCTCAAGCATCTGCGTAGAACATCTCATACAGTTTACCTCCGTGACCTGGAAGCTGAACCTGAGGGTCTGGAAACACCCTGGCCTGAGATCCCTGAGAACCATAAGGACACGGATGTGGCCTAGGTCCTCTCGCTGGCGGCAGCAACGGTCCTCGAAGAGGGGTGATGCCTCCAACATCGGGCCAGTCTACGCGAGAGGGCAGATGAGTCCGAAGCGGGCTCAGCATACTCATATCTCCATAGCCTGTCTGAATGACTGGAGCTAACTGCGTCAAGGCTGTCCAAAGACGTCCACGGGTAGCATAAAGATCAGCACGAAGAGCACGTGCATCACGATCCCTGTTCTCTAACAACTTAGCAGTCACTTGAAGCCTAGGACCCTCATGAGAGTGATCATAGTAGGCTGCAGCAAGATAACCATCCTCTCCTCCTAGTGTCGCTGGAATATAGTAGAACTCTGTGTTTTGAAGTAGTCCATGGTGAGCTCTCATAATGGTCAGCATCGTGTAGGCGGCCTCCTGAACTGCCATATCAATGGTGACACCTAATCCATAAGCCCAATGAAGCGGCTCCGCTGCTCCAGGGTATGATGGATAAATCCTGACAGTGCACAGATACTGGCTTTGGTTGAAGTCGCGGTACTGCTCCTCCACGGTATATTCCGGGTACCAACGATAACCGGTCTCCAACATGACTCTGACCAACATGGCCGGGTGACCCGGTACATCAATGCACCTGGTCAACCGGACCACCTGACGAGAAGGATGAGAAGGCATCTGAAACAGAGGATAATGCAAAGTGCATTAGAGATCCTAGCAGAAATCGGACAGCATAATGGCTAAAAATGCTCAAAACAATTTTGAGACATCCTGAAAAGATTGGACAGAATAGCCACTCAACTTCCTAGCATCAAGTTTCTAACCAAAAGATTGTCACACAGAAGCAATACTTGAAAACTGGAGTTGACTCTCAAGCAATTTAGTCTACAGGTCCATGGTTAGTAACTCGTCATCCTAAGAGGTAGATAAGAAGCCTAGTTCTTAACCCCGTAGAAAGAACAGGGTGACTCAGAATAGAATGACTCGGGAAGAGGAGTAAAAAGAGCCTTACGTTCCCTTCCACAATCAATTCCCTTACATAACGAAAGCATTTCTAGACTCAACTTCGAACAGTTTGGCTTGGTAATCCTACAGTCAGTCAGGCTCTGATGCCAACGCTGTCGGGACCCCGATCCTAAGCCGTAAGAATCTAGCATGTAACACTTCACATTACTTTGCGGCCTCATGCACGGTTATCACCATGGCTGCCACCTAACCTGGGCCGGGACCGTTTGCGCCTTTTGGCTCACGAATGTGAATATGTCGCTAGCATTCTATGTCAAAGAACCCGGGAGAACATGACTAGTTATAGAACCCAAGTAGCACATCCGTACAGGGACAGACATACGTAACCTAGCAATGCAGGTGTCGGCCTCAGCGTGTGTAGACGAGTCATAGCAAACTACATGGACTCCATTACGCCGTGGGACATAAATGTCATCAACTGCGCGTAGACGAGTCATAGTAGGCTACATGGACTCCATTACACTGCGAGACATTTCCCCGAAGGGACAGACACAGCAGTAAAGAAGGATACATGCCGGTCAATCAATGTGTCCGGAGCAGTAGCAAGCTACCAAGGCTCAGTGGAAGCACAAAGAGGCATTTCCCCGTAAAGAGTACTACTAGAGGCACACAACTAGGTGTCGAATCCCATACATACCGTTACACGTCACACGTACGCACGACATGTCCGATATGCATAGATACAACTATGGCATCACAACATAACCATACAACAACACAACATTTATTTAGAAGGCTCAGAAGAGCCATGCATAATATGTTCATACAGGTAGGGGTCACATGACCCGACACTCAAGTCATACAAACATGTTCATACAAACCAAGCAAAAGCTAAAAGCTGTCTGAGTACAGACAGTTGAAAGGTAAAAAGGCATTAAGCCTGACTATCTACAACCCATCACAGGGCGTCAGCTCGTAGCTGGGATACCAGCTACTCGGCATCATCGACCTCTAGATAGAATCCACCAAATGGGTCCATATTCTCATCTTCAACAGTTATTAAGCAAACATGAGTACAAACGTACTCAGCAAGTCTTTAAAGCAGACCTAAGCTATTCATGCTCATGTTTCAACAAGTGGAGTAGTGGGGTTTATGCAGCAATGCCAGCTTTGACTCTTGGCTAGCCTATACTACGACTACCAGTTCTTTGAACAGGTTTTGAGATGGCGCACACGAGTCCACTAACACCACATCAATACACTACCATGGATCCGCTCCCGTCACCCACGAGAGTGCCATCCATGGTACTCACACTTGTCTTGAGTCTTTTAAGAGTAACCATCAAGTTATCTATGAACAACATAAGTTCTCCAAGTAGTCCATATCCGAGGACGCGGCTATTCGAACATATTCATTACCCTGCAGGGGTGCACTTCTTCACACACGCTCTCGCCACTTATCATTGTGTGCTCATAAAAACAGGCACCTCAGCAATCTTCAAGCGGAAGCCCAGCGAGGGAGTCGGCCCTGACCGTCAATCACACAAGACCCTAGTCCAGGCTATCGCCTATTTGAGACTAAACCCGCATGGAAGTCCGGCCGAAGTTTCCACTACGGCCTCAAACGATGTGCACAGGGTTCCCAAGCCCACCGTTCGGGTGCCACTTGGTACACCGTGCCACTGCCTACCGCGCCATAGCCCACCACTAAGGTCAGCGCTACGCACGGCCTCCAGCATGGCTACAAACACCAGAAACTACTTGCAACTCTTGGACACAGGACTAGGCGACTGATAGGTCGAGAGGGTCAATTAAGTATCCCAACGTGTGGTAGTAACTAGTCTTGGATCACAAACACGGAACTCAGTTCCTAAGAACGGTCCCAATGAGACAACCCGCTATGTACTCCTACATAGGCTCTCATCGCTACCTTTACCAAATCAAGTTCATCATTTAGTTCATCACATCAGAACAACACTGTTTCACTCCGTTTCATTACCCAGATGAATCGGACCTGACACAACTCTAAGCATAGCAAGCATAGCAAGCAGAGCAGGTAAAGCACATCATGGCTCAAGCATCTACCAGGTATGCTAGGTTGCATGGTTTAGCTATTTACTGTGACAATGACAGGTCATGCAGAGGAATGGGTTCAACTACCGCAACAGATATGCAGAAGAAGCGTTTGTCCTAATGCAATGAACGAGAGCAGGAGCGAGAGAGTGGGATGTTATCGGTATGATCAATGGGGTTGCTTGCCTTGCAGGTTGGCTGGGAGGTACTCTCCTTCAGGGGGATACTCGAGGGTATCTGATGGAGCAGAACCTACCGCGACATAGACGGAGTAACAATCAATACACGGCAAGTGCAACAATATGATGCATGATCATGACATGGCAACATGCTATAGATGAGCTAATGCATCTATCATTAGAGTTAAATGGAGTAAGTTTGAATATAGGTTCAAAATTGTTCTCCATATAATATTCCACATATTGCATTATTGCAAAATGTCAATGTTCATCTATCTAGGTTTCTCGAACATGCATGATAATAGCACCAATGGATTCTTTGGATTTTTCTGATACTTTTTCATATATAACTTATTTCAATCTGAGTTACAGATTATTTTCTATGATTTTCTAAAGTTTTCAGCATTTTTTGGAATTAATTTAAATCAGAAAGTCATTTATTGCGTCAGCTTTGTGTCAGCATTGCGTCAGCAGTCAACTGGCCGTTGCCAGGTCAAACCTGACAGCCAGGGCCCACCAGTCAGTGACACAGGGCTAATCCCCGGTCAAACCAGTGACTAATTCGGCTTTGACCCCCTGTGGGGCCCTCTGTCAGTGACTCAGGGGGTGGGTTAGCGGCTAATTAGGCCGGCCACGTCAGCGGCGGCCGGAGGGTGGTCGCCGGCGACCATCCGACGTGGCGGAGGATCGCCGGAGGGCGCTAAGGGAGGCGGATGGGCCAGCTAAGGGCACCAGAGGGTACCCCGCAGCTGCGCGCATCCATTTGCCCAATCCACGGGCCAAGGGAATGGCCGGAGCAAGGCCGCCGACGAGCTTGGTGGTTGCCGGAGCTCGGGCTTCGATCGGGTGGATGCTCTAGCATGAAAAGAGACCGGAGCTTGGCTCCTACAGCACCTACGCAACCCTATGAGCCCGATGGAGGTCTCGGGAGGACCTCAGGGGCACCGGAACATCGCTGGCGTCGAGCCCGTGCGGCGGAGCTCCTCGGGTCTCGGGGGAATCAGCAACTACGGCATGCAACCGAGCAGGGGAGGAGGAGGAATGGATCCAGCAGCTCACGGCGGTTGCGACGACGTCGAGGGCTTGCTCGGGGACGGCCTGGAGACGGCGAATCGGTGGCGGTGATCGACCGGGTCCGGAGTGGAAGAAGAGCTTGGGGGCGTCGAACGGAGGTGTCTGGCGGCGATTCCTTCGGCGGAGAGGAGCAGCAGGTCGAGGCGGAGCTTTTGGGTGGCTCAGATGTGAGGGGAAGGCGCGGAGGCGACGGCACTACGGCGGCGAGGCTTCGGCCATGGCGGAGCAGAGCGATGAGAGGCAAAGGAGAGCGATTGGGATGGCAGGGCACACGCTCGGCCTCCTGGCGTCAGGAGGACGACGACCTCCTGGGCCGGCCTGGAGCTGGGCCTCAGGTGAGTTTCTCTCACTCTCTGCATTTTATTTCTTTTAAATATTTCTGTCCTTTGTGTTTTATTTTGTTTGGGCACAATCCCTAATTCAAAAATTGTTGAAATAATTTACAGAGTTTAGTTTGAATATTTCAAACCTCCACAAGTATTTTCAGCAATTTTGAATAACTAAAATATTTATAATGCTTTATTTGGAAATTTCAGTAGCATTAAAGGCTTATTTTAAAATGTTAAACTTGTTGTGAAAATTAAATGGTCCACTGATCTGTTGTTGCCAATATTTAACAAAGACCATGAACATTTTTGAAGGTCATTTTGGATTCATTGAGAATTCATCACAGTTGAATTGGTTGATTCCAGTGAGGGGTGTTGGGCTTTCTGATGATCCCCATTTCAAATTGATGCAAAAATTGAAACATGATGCACATACATGCCAGCACAAAGCAAGGCTAACTAGGTTTGTGACACCATATCAAGTTTCACTATGAACATCATATTGGTCATCACTTGCTCTTCTAAATGCCCCATCACAAACTCTTGAGAGGCACAATGAATTGTTCACTCTAGTTGCTTACTTCAAGACATGATTAAACAAAACCAAACGCATGAGCTCATCACTATCTTCTCCTGATACCATAGTTTGAATTCTTCTCTTTAATTATACTCTCAAGAACATACTTTTTATAAGCCCAAATGTGTCAACCTTTAAGATCCTCCAATGAACTCCACCTGGAACATATTTATTTAGACATTGGAATCAATATTGATGGCTTCATTAGAAACATCCAAAGATCAACCAATATCATCACTAGACAAGATACCCCAAGAGCCAAACCATAGGCACAGTGGGGACGGGGTCATAGACTGTCGGTACCGTGGCAGATGTGTCCACGTCCCAACTATGCACGGCCACGGTCGCTCACTCACTAATTTTCGGAGGGACAAATGAACTTCTCATCGAAGGTTATTACCTATTAACCCGTGGTGGTATGCAGATCTTCGTCAAGAGATAACCTTAACATATTTATCAAGGAACAAGACTAGGCTCCATGGTAGCATGTAGATCATTGTTCTAAGATGTCCATGGCTATCAAACAAGCCTGCGCAAGTCAAGAAGAAAGCAAGACCAAGCTACCCTGTAACTATGCTTGCCGACCAAGACCCTGGAACAACTTGATCCGGTAACAACCGTCCCCAGTTGGTCTGCAATCCGCAAGCCTTGGAGAGCAAGCTACCACCTCACCCATGCATGACACGGTTATTCTGCGCTCGCAGGACCTTTGACCGACATAGTCGGTGAGCGTGCGTGCCAGAAGATGGACAAGACACAAGGTGTGAGTTACTCCCTTACCCCGCCGCATGGCGCCCACCTGTACTAAGGAATGTCACACCCTCAAACAGCTGGCACCATGGTCGGTGGTGACAAGATATGCTCGTTCCCGGAAGACAGAAGGGGATGACACTTCACCAAGCATTTAATGCACTCACTTACCTGGTCAGACCTAGGTACTTCTTTAGTAGCGAAGCTATTATGGTACCCCTTAAGATATAAAAAGATGACCTAGATACAAAGGAAGAGAAGGGAAAAAAGAGGAGAGAAGGAAAAGGTTGTACACTTTGTAGCAGACCAGTAGGACTACACAACGCTCCTCGTTCCCGGGAAGGACTTGTAGCCTACGATCCATCAGCATAAATGCACACAAAAGCAGGAGTAGAGTATTACGCAGCCATCCGCTCGAACCTGGGTGAATCATCGTGTCAACTCTGCGCATTTCGGTAGTGTAGAACCTCGCCTTCGTGCCACCGACCTCACATCAGCAGAGGACGTTCTCAATCCGCAGTGTCACGCGTGTGTTCTACACACGCGCCTTGACATTTTGGCACACCAGGTAGGGGGGCGATTATGAGAATCTACATCAATAAATTCACTATGTCTGAAAGCACAACTTCTCCCTAGGTGGTTTTGGTACTTAATAACAACATATGTTTCACTGGACTAATGATTCTACCAAGTATATTTTAGGAAAAGTTCAATGAATGGATTGGAAAATGATTGTGTGGAGATCCCCTAGATGCAAGGAACATCTATTGGCAACAATATTCAAGACTCTACATTTTGCATTTTGTGAGAAATCACATTTGAGTCCATAGGAAAGCCAATACTATTAAAAGGGGATGAGGTATCCATGATGATTTGGTTGCTCAAGTGCTTAGAGTTAGCCACTATTAATACCCATGAAATTCTCCCACAATATTCTCTGTCTAAACCCTACGACTCAAATTCGGTACCACCAACTTTTCTAAATCGGCCCGACCGAGTTTCACCCTAGACAGACCCTAAGTCAAACCCTAATGTCTCGGTGACAGCAAGTCCTTTTTTGGTGACAACGAAACCAGTGACCAACTCACTGGTATCCTATTTCTAAGAATCAGAATTTCCGAGTTTTAGGAATCGGTCTCACTGAGTTTTGGTAACTTGCTAGGTTGGCCAAATCGGACCCACCGAGATTTATATATCGGTGTCACCGAAACGCCAAAAGTTGCCACATTTTGCACTAGTCGGTACAACCGAGTTTTTGCATCGGTTTCACCGAGTTGGGCAATAATGTTGTAATGGCTGGATTTTTGGAGATGCCTATATATACCCCTCGATCTACCTCTCACTCGTAGAGAAATCACTCAAAACAAACCAACACTTGCCCCATCCATTTTCTGAGAGAGAACCACATTCTCATGTGTTGAGATCAAGATCTTCCACTCCAACCATATGAATCTTGATTTCTAGCCTCCCCAAGTTTCTTTCCACCCAATCAACCTCTTCTACCAAGCCAAATATGTGAGAGAGTGATTGTGTGTTGAGGAGACTATCTTTTAAAGCACAAGAGCAAGGAGTTCATCATTCTTACCACATCTATTACCTTTTGGAGAGTTTTGTCTCCTAGAATGGTTAGGTGTCGCTTGGGAGCATCCGTCTTCGTGTGTGGAGTTGAACCAAGAAGTTTGTAAGGGCAAGAAGACCGCCTACTTCGTGAAGAGCTACCCCGAGTGAGGCTAGTCCTTCATGGACGTAACCCGTGATGGAATAGACGTGGTTGCTACTTTGTGGACCCTTATGGGTGGAGCCCTTCGTGGATTCTTGCGACCATTACCCTCCGTGGGTTGAAGTCTCGATGAATGTGGACGTACGATAGCACTTCCTATCCGAACCACAAGAGAAATCTTCGTGTCTCCAATTGCGTTTGATCCTCCTATCCCTTCCCTCTACTTATATGGGCATGTCCTTACTTTCCGCTACTATACTCTTAAACTTGCATGTGTAGGGTGTGCTTGACTTGATATAATTGCTAAAATTTGCCAACATCTAAAATTGGAAAAAGGCTAGATTTTTAATTGGTCAAGTAGTCTAATCACCCCCTCTAGACATTTGGATTCTACAAGTGTGTCGGAAATCGGGCTCCGCAGATCCAAGAAGGTTTGAACTCTAGGGCGTGTGCGAAGATCCAATCCAACTCAAGCCCCAAGCTCGTCGCTCCATAGCCTGACCTTGCCGAATATGCACGAGAACACAAGAAGATGGACACAGCGATTTACCTAGGTTAGGGCCACCTTGCGGTGTAAAATCCTACTCCTGCCTTAGTTGGATTGGCCTCACGAGGAGGTTTGCGGATGAACTGGTACAGTGGTTGAGCAACCGCGTGAGGGCTCTTGGGTGAGGATGGACTCGATCCCCCTCTATCGTGGAGGCTAGTCTCTATTTATAGTGGCCCGAGTCCTGTTCCCTTATCGCACTGGCGGGAAGGGATCCTACAACGGCCAAATTTGAAAGGGGACAGGAGGTACAACTTATCCTGACTAAAGGTGGTCTTCGGCTACAAAGCTCCTAGCATGACACAGAGGTGGGCTCGGCTATGACATCCGTCCTGCCGAGCCTGTGGTCTTGGCCTTGTTGCACCGGAATGGAAACCTTTGGGGGGTTCCTTGGGAACCCGCGTTCGTCCTTGCCTCCTTAACACAAAAGAGGAAACTACCTCTGCTGCTCCCGCTGGCGCCCACCTGCCTTGGTCGTCATGGCTCACATCATCGCAGCTTCGTGAGAATGGGTACCTGCATAGGAATCTCCGCTCCTCGGGAGGCAGCGTGGGGTGGCCGCTCCCCTGGAGGTCTTGGCGTCGTTCTCCTCGCGAGGCCGGGGCCCTCACGAGTGTCTTGTCCTGGAGGGGTTCGTCGCCAGGACGTATTGGGCTGTCGAGGTGGGCAATGCGCTGGGCCGCAGGCAGGCGGGTCTGGGCACCCCCGATCCCAAAACGCCGATAGTAGCCCCCGGGCCCAAGGCGCGCTTGGGTTGGCTTCGAGGCGAAGCCAAGGAAGGAAGGCCGAAGCGCCGCGTGCCCCAATCGCCTACGGGCCAGGCTGGACGAGTGGCGCACGACGGGGCATGGACGCCTCCACTTCCCCATGTCGCCTTGGTAACCGCCCCGACCGACAAGGGGTGGCACGTGCTGCGGGGCCATCATTGCCCGGCATGCGGAGAGACGCCGGTTGGCCTCCGATCAACTATAAATGGGCGAGGGGGGCAGAGGCCCCCCTAGCCCATCTTCATTTTCTTGCCTCTTCACTCTAATCCGCCACTTCAATGATCATGACGCCAGTGAGGAGGTTCTCTGCTACCGAGAAGGGAAAGAGCCGCCTGGAGGGGCCAGACTCGCCGCCGCCCAAGAGGGGTCACGACCGTACCCGCAAGTACACCGTGACACCGGCGGTGGCCCCCCGAGGGCATAGGCGTACTCCCGTGCGGTCCGGTGCTGCCTCCGGCGGCCGCGGGAAAGCTCCCTCCTGCGCAGGTGGCAGCGGTAGCTGTGGCGCTCGCGGCCGAGGTGGGAAACTCGCGGCGACCACTCGGCCGCCCCGCCCGCGATCTCACTCGGCTGACGCGGTCCAAGAGTTCATGGTGTGGGAGGAGAGGCCAGCCATCACCTGGCTGCAGCTCCCGTGCTTCTTCGCAGGGGAATTGCCAGCCGGAGGGCCTGCCGGCCTATAGCTGCAGGCCGACGGTTGCTGTAGCGAAGCCTCGTGGGTGGAGGTCGAAGTCACTCCCGCGGGCTACGTGTCCCTGAACTGCGGGTGGCAGACGTTCCCCCGCGCTCGCGGCCTGCAGGGGAGGTGTACCCTCCACTTCAAGTACGACGGGGAGGCGACGCTCTTCGTCAAGACCTTCGGGGAAGACGGTAGGCGCTTGGGGTGCTGCCCGGAGGGTGATGGCGGCGACAGCAACCACTTCTCCACCGATGACAGCCATCGCGGCGGCGGCGTCCTCGGCAGTGAGCTTGCCCTTGGCGACGGACGCGGCACCTCCAGCAGCAGCGACGCCTCCTCCGGGGGAAGCTCGAGCGGCAATGACTACGACGAGCCGCCACGCCGGCG
The DNA here is from genome assembly GCA_039707655.1 of Elymus sibiricus. NCBI lineage: Eukaryota > Viridiplantae > Streptophyta > Magnoliopsida > Poales > Poaceae > Elymus > Elymus sibiricus. Next base: position 207,427,805 of record CM077665.1, on the reverse strand, counting down.
GGCTAGAACCAAGGAGGGCGGTGAGCCGCCGCGACGCCGTGCCCCTACCCCAGAGGCTGTCGAGCCGCCATGCGCCGTGTCACCGTCAAGGAGGAGTACTCCGACTAAGGGCAACATGGGAGCCCGGCCTCAGGGGTGGCGATTCTCGGGAGGCCGCCTCTGCTTTTTTTGTTTCCTGCATTCAAGAAGCATGGAGAGCCCCGCGGGGGCGTGTAATGAACTATGGCGCTCGCGCTTTATGTTAGCGTATTTTGCCTCGTACTCTGGTATTTATATTGCTGCCAATAGAGAGTCCCTGCTTGTCATGATTAGGATAACTTAGCTTGGTGTCCCCATGGCGGGTTCCCATGTCGTGAGGTGCAGCTGGGGCAGTTCCTTTCTTCTGGACCAGATGGCTACGTGGCCTCGGGAAGCACTTACTGCTTGCGAAGCCCCTAGGGGGGTTTGCAAGGAGTTAGGGCCTCCGGAGGTGCCCGCTCAGGCACCGCATCCTGCGACAGTGCCAAAACGCGCTTACCTAGGGTTAGAGTCCGTTGGTAATAAGTCGAACTGTGACTTCCCATTCCTCGGTCGTCTTCCTCAGCGATCATTTTGGGTTGGGGTTGGAGCTCCCGAGCGAGGGCCGATCGTCGCTGGCATGTCGATTCATGATGCCCAGCAAGGCCGGGAGATGAGCGCTCCTGAGGTCGAGGCCTGAGGCAATGTGCGCCTGTTGTCTCGCTCGAGAGCATCGCGCGAGGTTTAGAATGCGAAAGCTTTGGCGAGGTGCACATCGTGTCCAGCCCCCGCTCGCGGGGCGCGCGAGAGAGAGGGAGCTGGCGGGTGCCAAACCCCTTAAAAATAAGCTCAAAAACAAGAAATGCTGCAAGGAGAAAATTTCCCACCCCCTTTTTCGAATAAGACCTCAAAACTTCAAACTTCATTCAAAAAGTGGCAAATTCCGCTACAGAAGAGAGCAAAGAACAGCCGCGTCCGGCACCTAAAACTAGTCTTCGTCTTCCCCCAGCGCGGAGTATAGGGCCTCCACTAGGCGTGGGCATAGTCGTTGAAAGACAGTGTCGTCCGCCAGCGCGGAGCATGGGGCTTCCACATGGGCGTGGGTGGGAACCCCTCCGTGTCCTCGGGGGGCTCCGGGTGTATATAGCCCACTCATTATTACGTGAGAGTGTCACAGGTAGAACTTGCGGAGATGCTGGATGTTCCAGGCATTCTGGATGGGGACCCCGTCCTGAGTCTCCAGGCGTACAGCGCCAGGCCTGGAGATGCGGGCGATCCTGAACGGGCCCTCCCACATGGGTGAGAGCTTATGCAAGCCCTCCGTAGAGAGGACCTGCCTCAGGAAGAAGTCTCCGACTTCAAGGGTCCTGGAGCGGATGCTATGACAATGGTAGCATCGCAGTGCCTGCTGGTACCTCGCTGCGCGGAGCGAGGCTTGTCGGTGGCCCTCCTCTCCGAGCACGAGGTCTGTCGCCTGCGAGGCATCCTAACGCTCCTCGCCGAATGCCAAGACCCGCGGGGAGCGATGCTTGACCTCGTGCGGGAGGACCGCCTCTGCCCCATAGACGAGGAAGAATGGGGTCTCGCCGGTGGGCTTAGTCATGGTGGTGCGGATGGACCACAACACGGACTGAAGCTCACTGAGCCAACCCCTGCTGCAGGCCTCGAGCTTCTTTTTGAAGCTCCTGCCTTTGAGGTCCCTCAGGACCTCCGCGTTGGCGCGCTCGGCTTGGCCATTGCTCCGTGGGTGCGTTACTGAAGCGTAGCATATCTGCGTTCCAAGGTTAGCACAATATGTTCTGAAGAGGTTGCTTGTGAACTGTGACCCATTGTCGGTGATAATACGGTTGGGGACGCCGAAGCGGCTCACGAGGCCCTTGATGAACTTGACAGCCGAGCCGGCGGGGATGGTGCACACGGGCTCCACCTCCGCCCACTTGGTGAACTTGTCGATGGCGACGTAGAGGTAGCGGTAACCACCGGCCGCCCGAGGGAAAGGTCCCAATATGTCCAGCCCCCAGACCGCGAAGGGCCAAGAGAGCGGGATGGTCTGGAGACCCTGTGCAGGCTAATGAATCTGCTTGGCGTGAAATTGGTAGGCCTCGCAGGATCGGACCAGCTCAGTGGTGTCTTGGAGCACCATGGGCCAGTAGAAGCCGCTGCGGAACACCTTCCCTACGAGGGTACGAGACGAGGAGTGGTGCCCGCAATCGCCCCCGTGCATGTCGGCCAGCAGCTCGAGCCCCAGCTCCTTGGATATGCACCGCAGCGAGACGTCGTTGGGGCGCCTGCGGTACAACTCGCCGTCCTGCAAACAATAAGCAGTGGCCTAGCGGACTACGCGCTCCGCGTCCTCCTCCTTCTCCGGTAAGGCACCGCTGAGCAGGTATGCCTTGAATTCCTCGGTCCAGTCGCCGGCTTGAGGTTCCAGCGCCAGGAGCAGTCGGGCTCCTGAGGCCGGACCGTAAGATGGGGCACCTGAGGGCGGGGCCGGCGGCAGCTCCTCCTGAGGCGGCGCCGGGCCCGCGGCCGGGGGTACCGCCGATGGCTTGAAGAGCCTCTCCTCGAAGACTCTAGGCTCCTGAGGCTCGCGACACGACGCCCTCTTGGCGACATCGTCTGCTTCCTTGTTCGCGCCACGTGCAATGTGCTGCAATTCCAAGCCCTGGAAACGCTTTTCAATCTTACGTACCTCTTCCGAGTATGCCTCCATTTGCTCGTCCTTCGGCGTGTACTCCTTGTTGGATAAGTTGATGAGGAGCTGGGAGTCGCCCTTGATGGTGAGGTGCTTGACCCCCTGTGCGGCAGCGGCCCTAAGGCCGGCGATCAAGCCCTCGTATTCCGAGATGTTGTTGGAGACCTTCTCGCCATGTTGGAGGCAGAGCTTTACGGCGTAGTAAAGCTTGTCCTGTGTCGGGGAGATGAGCACCACTCCACCCCATGCACCCCATCGTGCGAAGGCTCCATCGAAGTGCATGACCCAGCCGTCGGGCGCCTCATCGCCAGGCGCAAGGGACTGGCCCTCGTCCAGCCCCTGCCAGGGAGCGTCTGTCCACTCCGCCAAGAAGTCAGCGAGGGCCGCGCCCTTGATGACCCTGGTGGTGCTAAACTCCAAGTGGAAGGCTTGCAGCTCGATGTTCCACTTTGCATCCCTTCCGACAGCGTTGGGGCTGCACATCACTTTCTCCAGGGGGTACGCGGAGAAGACCTTGATGGGGTGGCACTGGAAATAGTGGCGCATCTTCCTTGAGGCGACGAGGAGTGCGAGTAGAAGCTTCTGTTGCATAGGGTAGCATGCACACGCATCCCATAGCACGGTACTGACGTAGTACATTGGGTGCTCGATCAGGGACGAGGTGTTGGCGTCACCCTGATCTCCACGAGGCTCGAGGGACTCAGGTGCCTCGAGGGTCAATGAAGTGACGAGGGCCTCAGGAGCGTCGTCCTGAGGCGGCGAACGTTGCGTGGCCCCGCACAGGCCGCCTTGCTTCGCGCATGCACCAGGACGCTCCTCTCGGACTGCCATGAGAGCCGCGCTGGCCGAGTGGGGAGTGGCCACCAAGTAGAGCACCAGGGGCTCGCTAGGATGAGGCACCACCATGATGGGCAGGCTCGTGAGGTATCGCTTGAGGTCCTCGAAAGCTGCGTCCGCCTCAGGGGTCCACTCGAATGGGCCCTTCCTCTTCATGAGCTTGACGAAGGGTAGGGCGCGCTCGCCCAACTTGGAGATGAAACATCCCAAAGAGGACACGCAGCCCGCGAGCTTTTGCATTTCCTTGAGGGTTTGAGGAGGGCGCATCTTCTCGATCGCTTTGACCTTCTCCGGGTTGGCCTCGATCCCTCGGTGCGACACCCAGAAACCGAGCAGCTTGCCGGACATGACCCCAAAAGCACATTTTTCCGGGTTGAGCTTCAGGTTCACCTAACCCAGGCTGGCGAACGTCTCCTCTAGGTCCTTGATCAGGGTCTTCTCCTCCTGCGACTTGACCACGATATCATCGACATATGCCTCCACATTCCTCCCGAGCTGCTACCCCAGGGTAATGCGCATCAACCGCTGGAAGGTCGCACCGGCATTCCGCAGCCCAAAGGGCATGCAAACGTAGCAGTACACACCATAGGGGAAGAGGAAAGCCATATTCTCGACATCCTCCACCGCCATCTTGATTTGATGGTAGCCTAAGAATGCATCCAGAAAGCATAAAGCATAGCAGGTCGCACTCGGCGGTGGATTCCACGATCTGGTCGATGCGCAGGAGCGGGAAGGGGTCCTGAGGACAAGCCTTGTTAAGGCCCGTGAAGTCGACGCACATGCGTTCCTTCCCACCCTTATTGGGGACGATCACTGGGTTGGCCAGCCAATCCGGGTGCCGTACATCTCAGACAACACCAGCCTCCCGCAGCTTGCCGACCTCTTCAACGATGACCGCTTGCTTCTCTTGTGCTTGTTGCCTTGCCTTTTGCTTCACCGGCTGCGCATCGGGGCGCACCCTTAGGTGGTGTTCGATCACCTCTCTCGGGACTCCGACTAGGTCGCGCGCCTCCCACGCAAACATGTCCTTGTTCGCGCGGAGGAAGTCCACCAGCGCCTTCTCCTGTTCTGGGGTAAGACCGGCGCCAATGGTGTGGCCCGGGTTCCCGTCATCAGCCTGCACCTGCTTCGTCTCAGCCCGGTCTTGAGAGAACATCTGCTTCTTGTTCGCAGGTGCGGCCTCCGGAGCCAGCAGAGGGTCCTCCGAAGCCGACGCGATGCTCTCGGTGTTAGGGCGTGAGGCCGTCGCGGCCTTGTAGACGAGCTTGAGGGCCCGAACCGCGTCCTTGGTGTCTCCTGCCACTGTGATGATGCCTGTGTTGTCGGGCATCTTGATGATGTTGTAGCCCGGGTGCATCGCCGCCATGAACTTGGCGAGTGCCGGATATCCCAGGATGGCGTTGTATGGGAGGCTGATGCGGGCCACGTCGAAGTCGATCAGCTCGATGCGGTAGTTGCGGGTGCCAAAGGTGACGGGGAGGCGCACGTGCCCCAAGGCGCAGGCGGAGCCTCTGACCACCCCTGAGAAGGGCCTGGAGGGCGCGAGCTGGTCGTAGGGCATCTTGAGCATGTCAAAGGCCTCCACGGAAAGGACGTTGAGGCCAGCGCCGCCGTCGATGAGGTTCTTGGTGACCACAACGTTGCTGATGGTGGGCGTGCACAGCATGGGGAGCGCACCTGCAGCGACCGTCGTCCTGGGATGGTCCCTGGAGTCGAAGGTGATGTCGGTCTCCGGCTCCGCCCCGCTCCACGGGGCCTCGAACCGCGGCTGAACTGCACCCGCCCGACGAAGAAGCTGCTTGACATGGCGACCGGACGCGGGAGCTTGCGACCCGCCGAGGATACAGGCGACCGCAGGCACGGCCAGGCAAACCGCGGCACCCCCATCGGCCGCGGGCTGCAAAGCCTTGGGAGCGGCGCCCGCCATGGAGACGACGAGGCGAGGGCGAAGCGCGGCTGGCGAAGATGGAGCTTTGACACGCCCCTACCTGGAGCGCCAAATGTCGGAAATCGGGCTCCGCACACTCAAGAAGGTTCGAACTCTGGGGCGTGTGCGAAGATCCAATCCAGCTCAAGACCTAAGCTCGTTGCTCCACAGCCTGACCTTCCCGAAGATGCACGAGAACACAAGAAGATGGACACAGTGATTTACCTAGGTTCGGGCCACCTTGCGGTGTAAAACCCTACTCTTGCCTTAGGTGGATTGGCCTCACGAGGAGGTTTGCGGATGAACTGGTACAGTGGTTGAGCGACCGCACGAGGGCTCTTGGGTGAGGATGGACTCGATCCCTCTGTATCGTGGAGGCTAGTCCCTATTTATAGTGGCCTGAGTCCTCTTCCTTTATCGCACAGGCGGGAAGGGATCCCACAACGGCCAAATTTGAAAGGGGACAGGAGGCATAGCTTATCCTGACTAAAGGTGGTCTTTGCCGGCAAAGCTCCTAGCGTGATGCAGACGTGGGCTCGGCGATGACATCCGTCCTGCCGAGCCCATGGTCTTGGCCTTGTTGCACCGGAATGTAAACCTTTGGGGGGTACCTTGGGAACCCGCGTTCGTCCTTGCCTCCTTAACACAAAAGAGGAAACTGCCTCTGCTGTGCCCGCTGGCGCCCACCTGCCTTGGTCGTCATGGCTCACGTCATCGCAGCCTCCTGAGGCTGGGTAGCTGCATAGGAATCTCCGCTCCTCGGGAGGCAGACTGGGGTGGCCGCTCCCCTGGACGTCTTGGCATCGTTCTCCTCGCGAGGCCGGGGCCCTCACGAGGGTCTTGTCCTAGAGGGGTTCGTCGCCAGGCCGTACTGGTCCGTCGAGGTGGGACATGCGCTGGGCCGCAAGCTGGCAGGTCTAGGCACCCCTGATCCCAGAATGCCGACAAAGTGGTATTAGAGTATTGGTCTCCATTGCATTGGTTTGACAACCTAGGAGATTATGGCGTCTAGTGAGGGAAAATATCATCGTAGTGGTCCATATTTTGATGGTACAAACTTTGCTAGTTGGAAGCACAAAATGAAAATGCATATTCTTGGTCATAACCCTGCCATTTAGGCTGTTGTTCGTGTTGGATTGCAAGGTAAATTTTTTGGTGATGGAAAGGAACCAGATCATGAAGCGACCGCGAAAGAATTGAAGATGTTGCAATACAACGCTCAAGCATGCAAGATTCTATTCAACTTAATATGCCACGAAGAGTTCAACAAGACAAGCCGTCTTGAGAATGCAAAGGAAATTTGGGATACTTTGGTTGATATGCACGAAGGTACGGAATCCGTCAGAGAATCTAAGTTGGATGTGTTGCAAAGTCAACTTGACAAGTTCAAGATGAAGGATGGTGAAGGAGTCACTAATGAGATTGCCGGCTTAGGAAGTGAAGATATGACTGACAAATTCATCATCAAGAAGATCCTTAGAGCTTTGGATGGAAAGTACGAAACTGTGTGCACATTGATCCAAATGATGCCAAACTAAGGAGAGCTTCACACCAAGTCATTGGAAGGATTGTTGCTCATGAAATGTCACTCAAGGACAAAGGAGAGCTTCGCACCAAGTCAAGCGGTGCATACAAAGCTACAAGTGATACTCCCGCTACTTTAAGTGACAACCTTGTTACCAATGAAGAGATAAGCCTCATGGTCATGAAGTTCAAAATATTCTACAAGAGTAGAGGCAAAGAGAGAAGCTCCAACTGAAGATAAGAAGAGAAGCGCTCCTCTAGTCGTGACCGAAATTGTTACAATTGTGGAAGGCCTGGACACTATTCCAATGAGTGCACGGCCCCCACAAAAGAAGAGAAGAGTCACCTAGAAGAAGAAACTCAAGAGATGAGTCATCTCGTAGAGAGAGAAGGAGTAGAGAAGATCGCTATGAATGACTACCCTCCCGGAGAAGCAAGGACTCGGAGAAGAAGGACAAGTACACCAAGAGCTACACAAGAAGAAGACATCAAGCTCATGTTGGTGAATGGGTTTTCGGCTCCGATTCTGACAACAAATTCGAGAGAAGCTACCACTACAACTCCAACTATAGTCAAGATGAAGGTGTTACCGGATTAGCACTCGTATCCTCCAATTCCTATGACATATTTGATTCACAAAATGAAGGAAGTGGAAGTTGCTCCATGGCTAAAGGCCCCAAGGTATCACACCCCAAATACATTGACTTTAATAGTGATGAGGATGACTTACTAGGATATGATGACTTGCTCTTTGATAAAACTAGTGATATTAGTCAAAATGAACTTGATAATAATCATGCTAGTCAAGATAAGTCATGTGATGATGATAAGAAGGAGATTAAATGTCTAACTAAAGAACTAAACACTCTTAAGTTAGCTCATGAATCTACTCAAGAAGACCATAGAGAGCTTCTAAGAACTCATGAGAAGCTACGCTTTGAGAAGCTAAATTTAGAGCAAGAGCATGAGTTTCTTAAAGCTATCAATGACGATCTTCGTAAGAAGAGTTCTTCTTATCTTGCCAAACGACTACTCTTGTCCACTTCGTGCCACAAGTTAAATCTAAGCAAACTAGTAACAAAGGCAAGAAAGGTTATTCATCTAGTAGTAACAATACAAATGTTAAATCCAATGATGTTGGTTCTAGTAGTTCTATTGATTCCACTAATGATTCTCTTAGCCAAGTTACACTTGAGCAAGAAAATGATTTATTGAAAGGAATTATAGAAAAGGGTGTCTACAAGAGTATTGCCAGAAGTAAGCAATTTGAGGAGATTGTGTGCAAGCAAGGATGGCACCGGAAGAACCAAGGCATTGGCTATTTCAACACCAATGGAGTTGAATGGGAACAAGGTCAATACCCCAAGATGAAGTTTGTTCCCCAAAAGGAGAAGTATGATCCTGATACGTCTCCAACATATCTATAATTTTTGCTTGTTCCATGCTGTTATATTATCATTCTTGGATGTTTTACAATCATTTTATAGCCACTTTATAGCATTTTTTGGGACTAACCTATTGACATAGTGCCAAAGTGCCAGTTGCTGTTTTTGCTTGTTTTTTACTTCGCAGAATATCAGTACAAAACGGAGTCCAATTGCGACGAAACTTTTTGGAGATTTTTTCTGGACCAGAAGACACCCAGTGGGCCAAAGAAGTGCCAGAGAGGTGGGATGTGGAGGCCACAACCCACCAGGGCGCGCCAGGGGGCTCCCGGCGTGCCCTGAGGTTGTGCCCTCCACGGGGCTCCCCTCCACCGCCTCTGATGCCTATAAATTCCCAAATATTCAGAACCTCGAGATCCAATTCCCCCTCCACCGAGTCGAGGAAACACAATTCCAGGCGCCGCAAGTTCCAGAACCTCGAGATCCAATCTAAACACCATTACAGAGGGGTTCATCTTCTTCATAGGTGCCTCTCCGATGATGCGTGAGTAGTCCACCATAGACCTATGGGTCCGTAGGCAGTAGCTAGATGGCTTCCTCTCTCTCTTATGATTCTCAATACAATGGTCTCTTGGAGATCTATTTGATGTAAACTTTTGCGGTGTGTTTGTTGGGATCCGATGAATTTTGAGTTCATGATCAGTTTCTATCCATGAATATTATTTGAGTCTTCTTTGATCTCTTATATACATAATTACTTATAGACTCGTATTTCTTCTTCAAATCTTTGGTTTAGTTAGGCCGACTAGATCGATTTTTCTTGCCATGGGAAGATATGCTTTGTGATGGGTTCGATCTTGCGGTGTCCTTTCCCAGTGACAGAAGGGGCAGCAAGGCACGCATGTATCGTTGCCATTAAGGATAAAAATATGGGGTCTATTCCTACATGAATAGATCTTGTGTACATCATGTCATCGTTCTTATTGCATTACTCCGTTTTTCCATGAAGTTAATACACTAGATGCATGCTGGATAGCGGTCGATGTGTGGAGTAATAGTGGTAGATGCAGGCAGGAGTCGGTCTACTTATATTGGACGTGATGCCTATATAATGATCATCGCCTTGGATATCATCATAATTATTTGATCTTCTATCAATTGCCCAACAATAATTTGTTCACCCACCGTGCGCTATACTCATGAGAGAAGCCACTAGTGAATCCTACGGCCCCCGGGTCTAGTTTTCCAACATATTGCTTTCCGATCTATCTTTTTGCCTCTTTGTTTTCAGATCTACAAAACCAAAAACACAAAAATATTTTTCTGCACTTTTTATTTTCCCTTTTTATTTTCTGTTCTTGAGAGATCTATCTCTCTTATCTATCACTACCTAATCTATCTTTTTACCGTAGAGAGAGTGACAACCTCTATTTCGCATTGGGTTGCAAGTATTTGTTATTTGTGTGCAGGTGCTGCTTATTGGGTGGTGGTGATCCTCCTACTGGTTCGATAACTTTGGTTTCATAACTGAGGGAAATACTTACCGTCGTTGTGCTGCATCATCCCGTCCTCTTTGGGGAAATACCGACACAGTCTCAAGCCACGTCAAATCCTACTCTCCCCAAGGGAACAAAAGCTCAAGATGACCTTCCACCACAAGACCACTAGCTCAAGCGCAAGGACAAGCTTCAAGAAGACATTGACTCATTTGGAGAAGAATCCCAAGCCATGGTCAAGTGGGTTCCCAAAGCTACTACAATCTCTACTTCAACAAGTGCTACTTGAACTCCAAGGATTCCCATCAAGTTGATGTGCGTCCCAAAAAATAAGAACTATAGAAGTTCTTGAGGGGTGACTCCGCCAAGAAAATTGACTCACATTCATCATTAGAAAGAACTAATGCAATCAACTCCAACCTCATGCAATAGTTCAAGGGGTCACATATTCCCTCATAGGTAAGCAATGGACAAGGTAATTGATGAATCAATGGACATCATAATACATGTGTTTCACTCCATGTCCATAGATATCCTTGTGTTTGTTCCTTGTGTGGGACTAACCCATGTAGGTGAGAAGAGTACAAAACAACAAGGATGACTCCCAACTCAAGATGATCTTCATCAACTAAGAGCGTCCACTACTATAACACATACATGATGTCTTCAACAACAAAACCGAAGGTTAGTTTGTCCCTCTTAGGGGGGATATAACATCAAGGGGAGATTTATTCTAAGACTTGAGTCAAAGCATCTCTTAAGATGTGAATACATTAAAAGCTTTATGTAAAAGTGGCAACCCACTTGTGCTTAAACGATGAGTATGACCTATGATCAAGTATTCTTACTTGGCTCCTAAGTCAATATACTCATATATAGATGACTCTGTCATTGCCAGAGTGCTTGGTAGATACTAGAGTGGTTTTGCATGTTTGCCCTGTTTTATTTTACATCTTAACGTGTGAGCATGTTGGTATGCAAATGTTTGCTCATTCGAGGACATCCAATTATTGTTATCTGGCTTTCATTTTCTTTGGCCGATTGGACGTACAAGAATGCCTAAGTACCCCCTCTAGCTATCTATGCTTTCTCGTCTCCAATTCTATTCATGCTTCATCACAAAATTTGAGCAAGCACTTCTCGGACCCTCTGTGTGAAGAGCACTCGGAGTTCCATCTCGACAAGGGCTGACTTCCAAAACCTCCCATCTGCCACTCGGTGTAACCAACTGTCAAAACTCGGTTCACCGAAGCACTAGGGTTCATCCAGGTTTTCAATCTCGGTACCACTGATCTTAAAATCTTGGCGTCACCGAGTTGCTATGTCCTCATGCAGTTAAGCATCTCGGTGATACTTGTGATCTGCGTTGGGTTTTCCGTGAAGAGGAATGGGTTATTGCAGCACAATACGGATAAGTATTTCCCCCAGTTAAGAACCAAAGTTTATCGAACAAATAGGAGTAACGGTCAACCACCGTCTTCAATGACTGCACACAAAAGAGCAAACACTTGCACCCAACGCGGGCAAGAGGGTTGTCAATCCCCTTGGACTCGTTATTTGCAAGCAAATGAAGTGTGTAGATGATAGTAGAAAATGGCAGCAAGGTATTGAAAGCTTTTGTAAATATATAAGTGAATAGACCCGGGGCCATAGTTTTCCCTAATGGCCTCTCTCATGTAGGAAGCATATGGTGGGTAAACAAACTATTGTTGGGCAATTGATAGAAAAGTGCATAGTTATGTTCATATTCACGCAAATGATCATGTATATATAGGCATCACGTCTATAAGCAAATAGGCCGACTCCTTCCTGCACCTATTACTATTACTCCACCCATCGACCGCTATCCAGCATGCATCTAGAGTGTTAAGAAAAACAGAGTAATGCTTGGAGAACAATGACATGACATAGACAAATAAAATTCAATTAATATGAACCAACCCCATCATTTTATCCTTTGTGGCAGCAATACAAAGACGTGTCTTGTCCCTTTCTGTCACTGGGATGTAGAGCACCGCCAGATTGAACCCACTACAGCGCACCCCTCTCACTGAAGAAATATCAATCTAGTTGGCCAAACTATTTCAATAGATCGGAGAGAATTACGAAGCTATAATAATCATGCAATAAGAATCATAATATATTTCAGAGATGAGTTAAATACTTTTCATGAATAATCTGAACATAAACCCACAATTCATCGGATCCCAACAAACGCACCATACAAAAGAATTACGTCGGATAGATCAAAGCGAAGATGCGATGATCATTGTATTGAAGATCAAGAGAGAGAGATAGCCATATAGCTACTAACTACGGACCCGTAGGTCTGTGGTGAACTACTCACACATCACCATGGGAGCAGCAAGGATGATGTAGAGGCCCTCTGTGATCGATCCCCCTTCGGCAGAGCACCAGAACAGGGCTCCAGATGGGATTGCGGCGGCGAAAAAAGTGTTTTGGGATGCTCCCTAGGTTTTTTGGAATATATGTGAATTTATAGGCCAGAGAACGGGGCCAGGAGACCCACCAGGGAGGTAGAAGCCATCAGCATGCGCCGAACCCCCTGGGCGCATCCTGTTGGCTTGTGCCTCCCTCGTGCGGCTCCGGTCTCCTCCCGAAGCTTCCAGGTCTTCTTTTGGTCCAGAAAAACCATATAAAAGTTTCGGGGCAATTGCACTTCATTTGATACTGTAAACCTGAAAAGCCAAAAACATGCAAAAAACAGCAACTGGCACTAGGCACTGAGGCAATAGGTTAGTGCTAAAAAATAATGTAAATTGGTAAATAAATACTCAAAAAGTATCCTAGAATGATAATATTATAGCATGGAACAATCAAAAATTATAGATGAAATGATAAAAACAGAATTTTTAGATGTAATAAAAACAGAATTTTTAGATGTATCAGCATCGCCAAGCTTAATTCCTGCTCGTCCTTGAGTAGGTTAGTGATAAAAACATAATTTTTAGATGTGACATGATACCCAATATGTAACCTTTTGCATGTATGCTCATTGAGAAACGATGAATTAACAAACATCAACATAGTAATATTGATAATCACAAGCAACATAATCATTAATCTTTTGAAATATACGATCCTCAAAGAATGTTTACCCCCATTCATTTTATCATATTTGTAAGGCATGGCTCCGTCTTCACCACATTAATACTAATGTCAAGCACCACAGTGTCCAAGTCAGGTAATTGGATCGTACTTTTTCATTGCACATCAACTTTTTATTCTTCACGCAATACATGAGCGTGAACCATGGACATAGAATAAAGGTGAAATAGAATATGGTGGTAGATATCAAAGGGGTAAAAAGTGGAGAAGAAAGTCTCGCATCAACTAGGCATACCAACGGGCTATGGAGATGCCCATCAATAGATATCAATGCGAAGAGTAGGGATTGCCATGCAACGGATGCACTAGAGCTATAAGTGTGTGAAAGCTCAACTGAAGCTAAGTGGGTGTGCATACAACTTGCTTCCTCATGAAGACCTCGAGCATTTGGGGACGCCCTTCATCGGAATATACAAGCCAACTTTTTAATAATGAAAAATAATACCCACTAGCATATGAAAATGATACAACAGTAGACTCTCTATATGAAGAACAAGGTGCCACTTTGAGGCACAAGTGTGGTAAAGGATAGTAGCAAAGTCCCTTCTCTCTTTTTCTCTCTTTTTCATTTTTTCATATTTTTATTTATTTATGGTGGGCTCATTTGGCCTCCCCCATTTTTTATTTCCTCATTGGGACAGTGCTCTAATAGTGATCACACTTTTATTTACCTACAACTCAATATGAAGAACTATGAAACGATATGACTCAATATGAATGCCTCTAGCAGTGTACCAGGATGTGCAATGATCTAGCGTGACATGTATCAAAAAATAATGAACGGTGGATTTGCCACAAATACTATGTCAGCTTTATATGATCACGCAAAGCAATATGACTATGAATGACCTAGTCATATGATGTAACGGTGGAAGTTGCATGGCAATATATGTCGGAATGGCTATCGAAATGCCATAATAGGTAGGTATGGTGGATGTTTTGAGGAAGATGTAAGGAGTTTTATGAGTGACAAAGCGTATCATGTCACGGGGTTTGGACGCACCGACGAAGTTTGCACCGATCCTCGAGGTGAGAATGGGCAATGCACGGTACCGAAGAGGCTAGCAAAACATGAGGAGGTGAGATTGCGTATGTTCATGGATTCACATTAGTCATAAAGAACTCATATACTTATTGCAAAGTTTTATTAGGTTTATCACAAATCAAAGTACTACTCGCATGCCCCGAGGGAGGGGGCTAGGAGGAGTTAACCATCGCGCGCCTCCAACCCGGAACAACACTAGGATTTCAACGAGGAATAGAAATGCTCACACATACCCACCATGCCTTTTCCCAATATTTAGACAAATGGGAAGTTAACACCTCTTAATATCGATACTTCTACGAACCGACAACCATGCACTCACACCCTTTCACATTACCGCATCAATATCATTAACCCAAAATTTCTCTTTAATGTGCTACATGATGGTTTTGAATATCACTCACTGAATACCTATTATTTTTAGAATAGTCTTATAACCCATGAAAATTACCAACACTATTTATTGACTCTCCAACAAATATAAGTAAAGAACAAGAGTGCAGTTATTTCTATAAAATCTATACGCCACCGTGCTAAAAAAGATATAAGTGAAGTACTAGAGCTACCACTAAGCTCAAAAGATATAAGTGAAGCACATAGAGTATTCTAATAAATTATGATGAAGGTGTGTCTCTCTCAAATAGGTGTGTCCAGCAAACAATGATTGTGGCAAACTAAAAACAAAAGCAAATGACGCTCCAGGCAAAACTCATATCATGTGACAAATAAAAATATAGCTCCAAGTGACATACCGATGGATTGAGATGAAAGAGGGGATGCCTTCTGGGGCTTCCCCAAGCTTAGACACTTGAGTCTTCCTAGAATGTTACCTTGGAGTGCCTTGAGCATCCACAAGCTTAGGCTATTGCCGCTCCTTATTCCTTTGTCTGTCGTGATAGCACCCAAAACTTGAAAACTTCAATCACACAAAACTCAACAAAACTTCGTGAGATCCTTTAGTACAAGCAACAAATCAAACTTTAGGTACTGTTATAAATTGATTCCTATTTTATTATTCAATAATAGGTACTGTATTCTAACTTCTCCATGGATTATACCCCCCGATACAATCCATAACATCATCAAAACAAGCAAACTATGCAAGCAAAAACAGAATCTGTGTAAAACAGAACAGTCTATAAAGATCTGTAGAGAACCCATACTTCTAGAACTCTAAAAATTCTTAAAAACTAGGAAAAACTGAATATTTTTTATAGAAACACCGTGTAAAAATTACAGATCAAAAATACGTTCTAGTAAAATCATAGAAATTATGCACTGGACGCTAAAGTTTCTGTTTTTGCACCTTATCAATTCTACTGATCTTGTAAGTCATCCCAAAGGCTTTACTTGTCACAAACACTAATTAAAACACAAAAATACAATAATTACAGAGGAAATAATAATTTTATAAAAAACAATCATAAAGTAAAAATCAAAAAAAAAATATAACTATTCGGTTGCCTCCCAACAAGCGCTATTGTTTTAGGCATAATGCATAGTTTCAAGTGTTGTCATCTTTGACACAAAGAACAAGTTTGTCAAACTTGTTATTGAGAATTTTCATGTCATCCTTCAAACTACTAAGAGCATCAATCTTTTGGTCCATAGTGTCAAATCTCTTATTTTGCATTGCTATGTTCCCGTTGATCATAGTAGACATATTATATAACCCTTTAAAATTGGTTTCCATAATGGCTTTAGTTTCTTTTACTAACCCGGTTTGGTGGAAGCACACCAATATGGTTGGTTCAATGGTTTCTATTTTCGGTAATCCAAATATGTTCTTCAACTTATCATAAGTGTCAAAAGAATTATTCCCAATGAAATCTTTTTCGAACATAGAATCCAAGACACGTCTATGAGAAAGAGACAGACCAACATAAAAATTTCTAAGGAGCAATTTAATATGACTTTTGGGATTAGCTCTTGCTTGTATTTCTAGTAATCTATCCCATGCTTCCTTAAGGGAGTCATCACCTACTTGCTTAAAATACAAGATTGGAGAACCCTCTCCAAAGAAAGGAGGGTAATGCATGTCCGGAGGGGAACTAGCCATAGTGACAAGCAACAAGTAAACTAGCAAAGATAAATATTTTCGTATTTTTAATTTTTATGAAGAAAACTAAATATAACAACAAATAAAAATAAGAACAAGTGAATGATAATTTGTGCAAAGTTACTTGATGGTAGGTTGATGATACTCCCCAGCAACGGCGCCAAAAATCCTTCCTGATACTTGTGATCTACGTTGGGTTTTCCATGAAGAGGAACGGGTTATTGCAGCACAATACGGATAAGTATTTCTGTCGGGGATATAACTCCACGATGTAACCAGCCCTACTGGGCCGGGTCAACACCTCAACAGTCGTGTGACCCAGTTCAAAGTGGGCCGTGTCCCAAGTGCAAACTAAGTAAGGTGGCGGCTGATCAAGACGCCGGGTGGCCCACAACCTGAAGAACGGCGGCTCAAAGCCCATGACTCTAAGGACGCCGGTTTAAGTTTCCCTAAAGTGCAAGATAAGTTAGAGATGTAGTGAATCACGGGTCATGGTATGACCCGGACTCTGTTGTAAACCCTAGGGCTTGACCTGTATATAAAGGCAGGCCCCTAGGGCCGAAACTCTCAAGTTACAATCTCTCGATAACTAGGTTAGTGATTCCGCACCCTAGTAATCGAGATCCATCAATCCAGTACACGAAAAGCAAGACGTAGGCTATTATCTCCATAGGAGGGGCCGAACCTGGGTAAACCCGACTCTCTCTCTCTAGCTTAACCCTTCGAGTCGCCACCAAGTGGTGATGGCCTCACACCTAAGTCCTGTTATGAAGACATCTCTCGGGTTGACAAAACCACGACAGTTGGCGCCCACCGTGGGGCTCTCGCCCGGTGGAGTTGAGTTATCGAAGGGAGCCTGTTGGGGATATAACCCCATGGTATGACCCGCCCAGGAGGGGCCCGGTTAGGAAGTTGGCGACTTAAACAGTAAAGCTTTGAACAGGCCTGAAGACCAAGACGGGCCTGGAGATAACTTACCAGATGGGCCGAATAGACGCTCAGAGCCGGATGACGGTGTGTGATCTGGAGGTGTAAGCCGCCCGGAGATGGCTTGCCAGAGAAGGCAAGGTGACTTCGAGATAAGGTCGGTTACGAGATGTAACCCGGCCTGTACGCTTGTAAAGCCCAGGGCCCCGACCTGTGTATATAAAGGCGAGTCCCTGCGGCGGCTTAGGGTACGAAAAAATTGATCGAGAGCTAGGTCAGGCGAATTCGCTCCCTTGTAATCGATACCCAATCAATACAAACATAAAGCAGGACGTAGGCTTTTACCTCGTTCTGGAGGGGCCGAACATGGGTAAACCCATGTGTTTCGTCCCGATCAACCCCTTCGAGTTAACCACCGTAGCGATGGCTTCACCCCTAAGTCCTTTCACTAGGACATCTGCCATGATAAAACCACAACAGTTGGCGCCCACCGTGGGGTAGATGCGTGGTGGTTTGGAGTTCTTGAAGGGCTCTCTCCCAGGATCGAGGGATACGCCGTTGGCGGGATGACTAAGAGTCGCCGCGGCAAGCTCTACATCGACGACGCCGGCTGGGGCCCCGAGGCCGACTCAATTGAGTATGGGTACCGGGTCCCCTTTGGCAGAATTCAAGTTTTCATCGGGAAGATCGGCGGATCTAAGCCCGGTCCGGACATCTGCATCAACCTCGTCGAGTCGGCCCGACGCACGCAACCCGCTCGGATTCAACCCGGCCGGAAGCACGCTTTTGTTGGCTTCACGCAAGGCGTAGAACTCGCGGAAGATTCCGCATCAGGAGGGGAGACCCTTGTCTGTTCAGAGGATAGGTCCTCGAGCGGAGAGACGGAGTCAATTTATCAGCTTCATGACGGCGAGCTTGGGGGCTATTTCGATGGCGACAGTTTTTGGAGCCCTATGAGCCACCGAGCCAAGCTGCCATCTTCATGGCAGGCACGGCGCCGGTTTCCAGTAGCACGGCGGCTGGGGCAGCGGCTGCCGGCACGACAGGGTCCGGGTGAGCCAGGCCGCCGGCTCAAGTTTTGCTGGACTTGATGAATGAGCTTACGACTCTGATGGGAACCGAGGTCACAGTTGAGAATCAGGCAGGCCGCAATGTAGAGATTGCGAGGCTAAAAGACCAGATGACCAGGGCCTAGGAGGATATCAATGCAATGCAGATTCAGATGGATGCTAAGTCGGAGCGTCTGAAGGCTGAAGCTTTTCGTCTCAATCTAGATCAACAAGCCCTAGGAGCAGTTTTTCGGATGAGGCATCAGACCCACCTGCCTGAGCAGTATGATTCCAGAAACCTCTTCAACACCCTGGGAGCAGGACCGAACGTACCGCTGACCGTGGCCTGAACGGCAGAAGTGCCTGCGAATAGGGCGGCGACTCAACATCACCACCCAGACCCGTCCCGCAGGAATCAAACCCCGCCGCAACAATTTTTAACACCACCTGGTCATTATTCTAACCCGATGGAGAACATGATAGTAGCAGCTGCCAGGCTCAATGCGCTCCCTGTCGCCGACGGGACACCCTTCGCCTAAGAAGCACGGAATGCCATTGAGTTACTACAGACAATGGTGGCTCAGCAGGAGAAATACACGTATAGCCGAAGTAGTGTGCACTCAACCCCTCTTCCAAGCCGTAGTTATAGCCGGCGCATGGAGTCGCCGGCGGTCTCCAGCAGCGAGCGACGTTGGAACCCGCCCTATGATAGCCCACCCATCGTCAATGCTCAGACTATTGTGGATAACGCCAGAGCTTAACATGAGGCGGCGGCCGCGGCGGTTCACCAAGAGCCTCCCCCGATAACCCCTTCAGCTTCGGTGGGAGCTGGAGTCACTTCCAGGGCTGTTGGAGTGCCGTGTTTAATACCGGCTCTACGGAATGAGCGCCTGCCAAAGGATTTTAGGGGTCCGCGCAAGGTGCCTAATTACACAGCTGATCTACCCCCAGAAGCCTGGATCGAAAGTTATGAGTTAGCCATGGAGATGTTGGACGTCAATGATGCAGTCTGTGCGAAGTATTTTATCATGATGTTGGAAGGACCGGCTCGCACATGGTTAAAGGGTCTGCCCCCAATACCATTAACTCCTGGGCCGAGTTGAAAGCACGATTCATCAAGAATTTTCAAGGAACGTGCAAACAGCCCATGACAATTTTTGATTTAGATCATTTTGTGCAGCGCGAGGATGAGTGGTCCCACCATTGGGTCCGGCAGGTTTCAACCATTATCCACTCGTCCGATAATATCACGGCGGCTCAGGAAGTTTTGATTCTGGAGAAGAATTATCATTTTTTCCCATTAAACAGAAGCTTGGACGGCTCAAACGTTCTTGCCAGGACATGGGCGAGCTCATGGCGGCTCTCACTAAATATGCAGATTCTAATAGCATGAAAGATCCTGGTTCTGATGATGAGAAATCTGCCAAGGGTAAGAAGAATGGCAACGGTAAGGGTCAGCAATAGAATGTGACAGGAAATAACAACCCAGGCAATGGTGGTAAACGGAAGCACTCAGACGGCGGGTCAGATCTGGTAGCCAACACCAACACTGGGAACAACCGCGCCAAGGGTAATGGTAAACTGCCTTTTGGCAAGGTCAAGCCTTTCAACATGGAAGCAATGCTAAACGACCCCTGCCCGAAGCACAGTCTTCCCAACAGGCCGTCCACCCACGCTTGGAAGGATTGTTATATCCTGCGGGAGTTCCGGAATTATAGCCTTAACCAGAATCATGGTAATGGCAATAGACCGTCTGGCGGGCTAGGCTCCGGCTCTCATGGGTCAGGTTTCGGTGCGGGCGGCTCAGACTCGGGTTATCAGGGTCAAGGCAACCATGGTGGCCACAATCAACAGTCCGGTAATGGTGGTCAGCAACAAAACAACCAGTCAGGGTATCAGAGTAACCCAAAGCAGCTTAACGGAGGCCAGTATCACGTCTTCACCACGAGTTTGGATAAACGTGATCAGAAGGTGTGCAAGAGGGCGGTTCATGCAGCAACACCAGCTATTCCGCAGTATTTGAAGTGGTCTGAGCACATGATATCATGGAGCAGAGAGGATCACCCGCCACGAGTTGATAACCCAGGGCACTTGGCCCTTGTGGTAGCCCCTCAGGTAGGAGGCTACAAGTTCACCAAGGTATTGATGGACGGTGGCAGCAGCATCAACATCCTATACTACGACACTTTTCGCCAGATGAATCTGATTGACAAGGATCTCAAGCCGTCGTCCACAGTGTTTCACGGCGTAGTACCTGGCAAGTCGGCTTACCCAGTAGGAAAAATTGCTCTAGAAGTGGCTTTGGGTGATGAGTACAATTACAGGGTGGAAACCTTGTGGTTTGAAGTGGTTAAGATCAAGAGCCCATATCATGCTTTGTTTGGGCTCCGGCTTACGCTAAATTCATGGCTCGACCGTGTTATGTTTACTTGCAGCTCAAGATGCCAGGTCTAAAGGGGACGATTACAGTGCATGGTGATCGGAAAATTGCTCTTGAGTGCGAGGAAGTTGATGTTGTGTATGCAGAGTCAAGCTGTGTTGAGGTGGAGCTCAAGTTCTATAAGGATAATGTTGACCTGGCGGATATGTCCCCGTTGAAAAAGCCTAGCACCGAGTCTGACCCGCCCCTAAAATTTGTGGCAGAGGATACCAAGTTGGTGGACTTTGTCCCTGGCGACTCATCGCATCAGTTCACTATAGGGGCTAATATGGACCCCAAATAGGAAAGCGCGCTCATCGAATTCATCCGTGAGAATCGGGACATCTTCGCATGGAAACCTTCTGACATGCCGGGTGTACCGAGAGAATTCGCTGAGCACCATCTTAATGTGGATCCTAAGTTTAAGCCGGTTAAACAGTTCCTCCGTCGTTTCAATGAGGAGCGACGTAAAGCTATTGGAGAAGAGGTGGCCCGGCTCTTAGCGGCTGGGTTTATCGTGGAGGTTTTCCACCTGGAGTGGTTGGCTAACCCCGTGCCCGCAGTTAAAAAGAACGGCACGTGGCACATGTGTGTGGACTACACAGAGCTTAACAAAGCTTGTCCGGTTGATCCATTTGCTCTCCCCCATATTGACCAGATCATTGATGCAACGGCGGGTTGTGAGAGTTTATGTTTCCTGGATGCTTATTCGGGTTATCATCAGATCAAGATGGCAGTTAAAGATCAATAGAATACATCTTTTATAACACCTTTTGGAGCTTTCTGCTACGTGTCCATGCCTTTTGGACTCAAAAGTGCTCAGGCGACTTACCAGCACTGTGTACAGAATTTTCTTCATGGTCAGATCGGACGCAACGTTCATGCTTATGTGGACGATATTATGGTCAAGTCAAGGAAGAAGGAGACTCTGCTTGATGATTTGAAGGAAACTTTTGATAACCTGTGGGTTTACAAGATGATGCTTAATCAGGCTAAGTGTGTTTTTGGAGTGCCTGCAGGCAAGCTCCGGGGATTTTTGGTCTCAGAGCGGGGCATTGAAGCTAACCCGGATAAAATAAAGGCCATCACGTTATTATCTAAGCCGACGTGTATTAATGATGTTCAGCGCTTGGCGGGTCGTATTGCCGCTTTAAGCCGATTCATAAGCCGCCTGGGAGAGAAGGCCATCCCTTTGTATCAGATGATGAAGAAGACAGATGATTTTGTCTGGAGTGATGCTGCCAATGATGCATTTGAGGCGCTCAAAAAATAGTTAGTTGAGCCGCCTGTCTTGGCCGCTCCCGTGGAAAAAGAGCCGTTGCTCCTATATGTGGCGGCTAATAACAAGGCTGTCAGCGCGGCGGTTGTTGTGGAGCGCAAGGAGGCAGGCAAAGAGTACCTAGTCCAGCGGCCGGTTTATTACGTCAGTGAGGTTTTGACAGAGTCCAAGCACAGATACTCGCATTGGCAAAAGCTGGTGTTTGGAGTGTTCATGGCGAATCGCAAGCTCAAGCATTATTTCCTTGGGCATCCAATCACGGTGGTTAGCTCTGCTCCTTTGGGAGATATCATTCAAAATAGAGAGGCCACCGGCAGGATTGCTAAGTGGGCAGTTGAGCTCGGACCTCTTAATTTGAAGTATGTGCAATGAACATCTGTCAAGTCGCAAGCCCTGGTGGATTTTATCAATGACTGGACAGAGTGTCAAGCACCTGAGGAGAAGCCGGACAATATGTACTGGACAATTCACTTTGATGGATCCAGATAGTTGGAAGGCTCAGGGGCTAGAGTTGTTTTAACTTCCCCACGAGGTGATAAATTTTGTTATGTATTAAGGTTAATGTTTCCTTGTACTAACAATGCAGATGAGTATGAAGCCTTGCTCCCACGGGCTCCGTGTGGCCAAGGAGATGAACCTAAGCCGGGTCAGATGTCTAGGCAACTCAGACCTGGTGGCCCAACAAGTCTCAGGCATGTGGGATTCTAAAGACCCTCGTATGGCGGCTTATCGCCAGGCGGTTGATATCATTGCTGGTCACTTTAAGGGTTATCAGGTGGATCACATTGATCGTCGGAAGAATGAGGCGGCTGATGCATTGTCACGCCTGGGGTCTGAGCGTAAGCCGGTGCCGCCTAATGTGTTTTTGGATGTATTGCATCACCCGTCGGTCAAGTTACCTTCCGAGGAGGATCTTGCCATACCTGACCAGGAAGGACAGTTGGTGGCGGCTCTTCGCGCGATTCCAGATTGAACGCTGCCTTATCTCACATATTTGACCCGTGGTGATTTACCGGAAGATGAAACCTTGGTGCGGCAAATCATAAGGCGGTTTAAGTCCATGACTATCATCAATGGCGAGTTGCACAGGTGCAGCGTGACTGGTGTTTTTCAACGCTGTGTTTCTCCTGAGGAGGGCCGTGAAATCTTGCAAGAGATACATGCCGGCGATTGCGGTCATCACGCCGGGTCAAAATCCTTGGTGGCCAAAGCTTTTCGGCACGGTTTTTACTGGCTAACAGCTCATGCAAATGCAAAGGACTTGTTTAGCAAATGTGATGGGTGTCAAAAATTTGGACGACGAGCCCATGTGCTGGCTCAAGAGTTGCATATGATTCCGATCACCTGGCCGTTTGCGGTCTGGGGGCTTGATATGGTTGGACCGTTCAAGAGGTCTAAAGATAAGAAGACCCACCTTTTGGTGGCGGTTGATAAGTTTACCAAGTGGATTGAGGCAGAGCCGGTCAGCAAGTGCGACGCAGCAACGACAGTTCAGTTCGTCAAGAAGCTGATTTTTCATTTTGGTTACCCCCACAGTATCATTATTGACAACGGTACAAATGTGTTCAAGGGGGCTATGAAAGAATTTTGTCAAAAAGAACACATCCGCCTTGATGTTTCATCGGTGGCTCATCGACAATCTAATGGCCAAGCAGAACGTGCTAACCAGGAAATTTTGAGAGGTATCAAACCCCGGCTTATGGTTCTTTTGGAACGAACGTCGGGCTGTTGGGTTGAGGAGTTACATTTAGTTCTTTGGAGCATCAGAACCACCCCCAAAAGATCAACATGCTACACGCATTTCTTCATGGTTTATGGCGCAGAAGCTGTTCTCCCCAGTGATATCCGTCATGACTCGCCCAGGGTGGCGGCTTACGTTGAAACTGGTAATGAGACGGCGCGTCAGAATGCAGTGGACGCCTTGGATGAAGAGCGGGATCTTGCAGCCGCATGATCGGCCATTTATCAACAAGATCTGCATCGCTATCATAGCCGCAGAGTTAAAACCCGGACGTTCCAAGAAGGCGACTTAGTGCTCCGTTTGATTCAAGATCAGACAGATATGCGTAAGTTATCACCCCCTTCGGAGGGACCTTTTGTGGTCAGCAAGAATCTCAACAATGGGTCATATTACCTCATTGATATGCGGGAGAGCGACAAGTCACGCACTTCCGGAGAAGAGACTAGCAGGCCGTGGAATATTGCTCATCTTCGGCCTTACTATACTCGAGTGATTGGCTCTCATCAATGTACATATCTCTATCATTGCATATACCTTTTTCAATATAATAAAGCCAGCATCCCCATATTTCGGGGCCTCTGCCGTTTTCATGCAGCAATTTTTGTGCAACGAGTTGATTATTCTTAAGGTCACTTGGGGGCTTCCAACTCACTGAGTTTAGCTTTCATATCCTCTTGACCGGCTTAAAAGTCATATCTGAGTTAAACCTTCCTGTTTGGAACTTGCTACTCCGCCAGGTGACCCGCCGTACGTTTGACACTCAATCTTTTTTAAGACCCTGAACTAGTCAGAGTTAAAATGGCGGCTTCTGTCACGAGAGAGCCGGCTTACAGAGAGCTAGGATAAACACACCTGTCCGCTGTAGTCTCTCCGCTATGTGGCCCGTTCGTACTCTTAACAGTCAATCTTTTTTAAGACCCTGAACTTGTTAAGGTTAAAACGACGGATTTATGTCACGTGAGAGCCGGCTTACGGGATTGTAGGCATTCATGCCTAGCTTCTTTGAAGCAAAAACCTTGAGTTTTCTCAAAAATAAAAGAAAGAGTTCATCTCTTTTGGTTGTGCCTTCAAAGCCGCCTTACAACAAGAATTGAAGATATACATGTATATATTTTCTGTTTGTTGTCTTGCAGGGATTTTTTCCTGAGGAAATTATAAGTCTTCGGATGACAGCTGATCGGGCTTAGTGGGATTCATTGATCGAATTTATAGCTGTCATAACCCGCCAGCGGGTCCTTGTCTTTTCAAGATTATGGGGTACTGAGTTATTAACTCGCCCAGGAGTGTGGCCATAAGTCGCCAGCATAGGAGTTGGTGAATTGATACTGAATCTACTCTCATGAAGTGTCAAGAAGTATGATCACATCAAGCATACACCTGATGGGTAAAGATTGCAGCAGTTAAGCAGCCAGGATATAAGTTGGTAAAGCTTAAAAAGTGCACGAAGGCATGGCACAGGCAATCAGTTTTCAGCTAAGGCTATTACAAGGCTGCATGGAGCCCAAAATCTCGGACCAAAGTTTTTCACAAAGTCATAACCCGGCGGTTAGCTTATCCGGGTTAACTTCATCCGGGTACCCCGGGGCCAACTTCTCACCTAAAGCACTGTCGAGTCATCCTGCGCCGGGTCTTCCATCTCCTGGATCTGAAGGTTGTCCACATCCCAGTTGCAATTGGTTAAGGCCTGGAATTCAGCTTCATCATGCAAGATGGGAGACGGGTCAACATCAGGGGCAAAGATATGCTTACGACATTGAGGAGTCAGATCCACCGGCTCAAAAGTGGGCGGCCGAACTCGCACATTGTTGTCATCATAAGCCGTCTGATATGCCTTCAGATCCGCCTCTGTGGCTAGTCGGCTAGCCAATGCTCGAGATGCCTTGACGCAACGAGCATAGTGTTCTTGTGTGAATTCTGACCCGTTGTGTTTTAGTTGTGGAAACCCTCCGACCATCTCTTCCAGGCTAAGCTCTGGTGCATACGCCAAAGCCCGACTCAAAGAAGCTATTGCGCCTTTACGTGCGGCTGATCTTTTCAACTCTTCAATCTTCTTGGGAATCGTTGAGAGGCGTCTCAGCACGTCTTTGATGAACTTTGGCACGTCTTTTTCACCCATAACAACCCTGATGGTGAAAAGACTTCTAGCATACAACTGTTCCATGAACGAATATAGAGCTTTCAGCTTCAATAAGCTGTCGTCTAGAAGATTGCGAGTCCGACGACCTGTAAATAGTTCAAGTGCATAAGTCGCCGGGCGAGTCTTTTTATAAGAATGTTTGAACAAAATACTTACAAGCTAGTCAACAATACTTACCAAAGATAGCTTCGGTCATCCGAGCTACATGCCGTTTAAGGCTGGTCAGTTCTACAGTAATGGGTTTCTGTTGACCCTCGGCGTCTTCTGTACGTTTGATCAAGGCGGCTTGTTCAGCTTCAACATATTTTTTGTAGGCTTCAAAATCCGCCTTGGTTTTTTCTAGCTCTGTTGCGGTGATCTGCAATTTTGTGTCAGCTTCAGCTCGGGCCTCTTATTGCAAAGCCAGGTTTTTCCTCAAGTCGGTCAAGCTTGACTCGGCCACATTTAAAGTTTCCTGCACAACACAATTGTCAAGTGGAAGTTTGCCAATCCCAAGCCGTTAGCACAATGTATAATGACACTTTGGGGCGATGCAGAAATTTGTTACAAGTCTCAAGCAGATTGCAAGCAATATACTTGACACTTGGGGGCTAATGTATGTCAATTTCAAGAAGATAAACCAGCCCTTGGGGGCTACAGGCTCTGCAATTTGCAGAACAGATGACTAGTTTTGATTTACAAAATTAAAAGACCCGGCTATCTCGAGAGATAAACCGGCCCTTGGGGGCTACAGCTGGAATTTTTTCATATCAAGCAAAATAAGTGCCACATCATTATTTACATAATTACCCTACCCTTGGGGGCTACATGCTGATGTGTCAAAGTTTACATGTTGTTGAAGACCCGACTTATCTTCAAGAAAATAAGCCGGCTCTTGGGGGCTACGCAAGGATATATGGAAGGCAAGATAAGCTGAGTATACCTCATATTTTTTCGTCATCATACCAACCAAGTTGACTTCCATGTCCCGGCTTGTGGAGAGGCGACTCAAGTATCCAGAATGCAGTTCTTCAACAGTGAGCTTTTCAAGATTGGGAAGGTCAATTTTAACCTTCTCCATCTCAGGTGAAGGCGCTTCATGCTTGCTAATATGCTTTGTCAGCACATTGGAAGGGGCCGGAGTTGAATAACCCGTCCCGGTAATGATAACCCCCTCTTCATGAAAAGCAGTATCTTCAGTTGTTTTCTGAGGACTGGGAGGTTTAGGATCGGCTTCCGGGTTAGTTCCAGTGGTCACAACATTAGCATCTGCCAGCTCAGAAGGCTGGAGTATTTCATCATGGGCACCTTGATGAGCTTTAGAGGGCTCAACATGAGTTTCAGGAGTGTCAAGTTTCGGATTCTCCGGCTCAGGGGCATCAGGGTTGGCAGATGACCCGCTTATCTTCCTCTTCTTGGCTTGGGCCCTGTGAACAAAGATTTCATGATAAGTTGTATGTAAAGATAAAAAGTTGGTAAGCAAGATTGGATACAAAGAAGAAAGTTACCCTGGGTTGATAACAAGAGGTGGCAGTTTTGAAGCGGTTGAGTCACCAGAGGAAGGAGGTGTTTCCTGAAAAAGTTAAAGATTGGGCAATATGAGCAGGTTACTGCATGAGGCTAATGTGCAGAAGAAATAAGGCAGAGTGATAGAGTACCTCGTTGCAGCATTTCCGAGGGGCTGGTGTGTTGGATAAGCCAGGTATTAGATCCTCAGAACCGCCGCTCTGGGTCTGGCGCCTAGAATCGTGTTGCTGTTTCTTCAAAAGAAAGTTGGGATCCAAGTGAGCAAGAGGGTGTGAAAACTTTACTTTCTAGATGACCCACCGTATTTTCTCTCTTGGCAAAGGTTCTGAGTCAGAGGAGATGGTAGTTACCTCTGCTGCGCCGGTTGGCTCGCTTCTGCTTCACCCTGAGAGGAGTCAGCGTCGATAAGTTGCATGAAACGAAGGCCAAGGGAGTCAAGTTCTACCTCTGAGTCATCCAGTTCAAGCAGTTCTTGAGCTGTCTGCTTCTTTCGACGAGCCGGAGCCCGGGTCTTAGTTGCTTTGGTTTTCTTCTTTGAAGTAGAGGCTGCAGTTATTCTCTTCTTCCAGAAGGGAGAGTCGGCCTACATACATACATACATTTGCAGAAAAGTTAAAAAGAGGTGTGAAGTGCAAAATCTAAAAGGAAAGGGTGAAGGTTAAAGTAAAAGGAACCGACTCGGCTGGAGGAACACGAGTCGGTGACGCTGAGGCGCGGCCCGAAGGTGGCGCCCGCGCGGTGGCAGAAGCCACCTCCGGAGACACAAAGGCGTGGGAAGCAGAAGACACCGGTGGTTGCCACACTACAGCAGGCAAGGCGGGGGCGGACGGCCCTGCACCCAGCTGGCCCTTGGGGGCTGGCCCATCGGGCAAAGGTGTGGACGCGCCCCCAAGGATGGAAGCGCCCACGCCAGCGGGCATAGGGGGCTCCGCGGCCGTGGCAAGGAGGGTCGCCCCACGAGCCCCCTCGCCCGTGACATCCGGCGCCTCATCTGGCATCGGTGAGGCACCAAGAACAAGCATCACGTCGGAAGGCACCCTCGGTTTGACGCCGGCCTTCTTCTTCTTCGCCTTCAGCATGGGCGCGCCCCTGGTTACCAAGCAAGGGAGGGATCATCAACACATGAACCACCGGGAAGCGGCCAGAAACCAAGCAAAGTTACTTACTCCTCGACGTTGCCCCACTTCCTCCTTTCCACCGCGGCGAGAGCGGGGATGCTCCCGTCCTTCTCCGGGGAGACGCCTCCATGGGAAGAAGCGGTGGAACCGCTCGAAGGGGCCACGGCCGGCAAGGTCGAACCAGCCCCGGACGCGGCTGCCTCGCCCACAAGCTGCGGCTCGGACAGGGGCGAGGCGGGCGCCTCGACCACCTTGCCGGCGCGAGCTGGGAGCTCCGGAGGAGGCCCAGCCTCGCGCCTCCTCGGGGTCGCCCGGCAGGCGGATCGTGCGGCCCGAGGTGTGGGGCCCGGCCCCCTGAGGATCCTGGAATGTCGCGGAGGACTTGCAGTCGGGAGCCCGCCGGCGTCGTCGTCGTCGAAGCTGCGGAGAAGTGCACTCCGCGACGGAGGAGACACTTCCTCCAGATCGTCATCCGTCGTCTCCTCCGAGTCCTTTTCATCTGCGGTGTCATCGGAGGACACTGCCACAGGGGCGCTGGGGCTCTTGGCCGGAGAGAGCCCCAGCTCGTCGAAACTAGGCATCGCGGCGACCAGATCAACCTTGTCGTCACAGCAGTACAGCGGGGCGTAACCCTCAGGAAGGTCCCTAGGGTCGCCGTGGAGTAGGGTCGCCATAACCCTGTTCAACTCCTCGGGGGACAGGAACGCAGAACGGAGCCTCATGTCATCGCCACCACCTTGATAGTCCCACATGGGCCTCGAGTGGGACTGGAGGGGCGCCAGGCGTTGGACCAGGAACTCCTTCACTATCATTCCCCCAGTCAACATCTTGGCGCTGATATCTCGAAGGACCCGCTCCAAAACGGGCTTGGCCCGGGGGTCAGAGAGCTTCGCGGAGCTCCACGCCGAGATCTTCTCCAGCAGCCCCTTGGGGAGCTCCACGCGAGGGTCGTTGCCCTTGAGATCCAAGAAGACCCAGTGGTTCCTAAAGTTCTCCACCTTCTTCCCGGCCTTGAAGAGCATGTTCCCGCTCTGGACCGCGACGAAGGAGACGCATGCTGACCGCTGGGCTCCGTCATGAAGCCGCAAGCTGAAGAAATGGCGGAATAGGGCCACGGACGGTCTCATGCCCATGAAAGCCTCGCAGTAGAAGGCAAACACGGACATAAGTAGGATGGAGTTGGGTTGAAGATGGAGGGCCTAGATCCCATAGTGTTCAAGGATGGCGGTGAAGAACGCGAAGAAGGGTGGACGAGCCCGGAGAAGACGCTGTGGAGGAAGAAAGGGTAGGCCGACTTGGCCACGCGATGTCTCTCCACGAAGCCGCAACATATCAAGGTCCGCCCCCACTCATTGGATTCATCTGCCATCGACGGAAGCACCGGGGTGAGGTCCCCGTCCTTGGCTATGGTGGACTCTGAGAGCGCCGGCGAGATAGGAGTAGAAGCCGAGCTCTGGGCTTCGGGTTTTGACTTGCCGGCGGGAGCCATTGAGAAGCTTTTGGGGCTAAGGGAGCAAGAAGGAGGATGGACCGTTGCTGAGATTTGGGGAGGTTCTCGCAAGGGATGGAGATCTGGAAAGAAGAGCAAGGGCGCATAAGAGGAAAGCAATAATGGCTCGGCGTTGAACGTCAGGCTTTTGTCGTTTCGGGCAGTTGCCGAGGAGACACGGGGCGGGGACGCCCGCTCCCCACCGAGCACCGCACGCCAAACCTGGCCCGCATGCGATAAGGGCCCGCAGCGCTCCGGGCCATCTTCTTCGGCTCTCCCTCGGAGCCAGCTCGAGCGCGCCTTCGGCCCGGGGGCTACTATCGGCGTTCTGGATACCGGGGTACCCAGACTTGCCTGCCTGTGGCCCAGGGCGTGGCCCACCTGGCGGTCCGTACGGCCTCGTGCGGCCTCTCTCAAGACAAGACCCTCGCGAGGGGCTCACCCTCGCGAGGAGGACAGCACCAAGGAGAAGGGGGAAGGCCTCCCCAGGCCTCCTCCCGAGCGGCGGAGATCTCTATGCAACGCTAGGCCTCAGGAGGTCAAGGGTGACGACAGCCAGGCCAGGCGGGCGTCAGCGCGCCAGAAGGAACAGTTTCCCCTTTGGTGCAAAGGAGGCAAGGAAGAACGCAGGTTCACAAGGACCCCCGCCAAAGGTTTCCATTCCGGTGCAACAAGACCGGGTCAGCGAGCGCGGCACGACGGATGTCACCAGCGAGCCCACCACCGCGTCACCACCACCTACTTTGCAGGCGAAGACCACCTTTCGTCAGGATAGGCTGTACCTCCTGTCCCCTTTCAAATTTGGCCGTTGTGGGATCCCTTCCCGCCATTACGATAAGGGAAGAGGACCCGGGTCGATATAAATAGAGGCTAGGCAGCCCGGTAGAGGAGGACGAAGCGACCACCCCGCAAAGACACCACTGTACTAGTTCATCCACCCACCTCCTCGCGAGGCAATCCACCAAAAGGCAGGAGTAGGGTTTTACGCTTCGCAGCGTCCCGAACCTGGGTAAACTCTTGTGTGCCATCGTCTCCCTCGCCATCGAGCGAGCCTATTGCGTTGTGAGATTGGGAGGGGCGAAGCCGTTGGGGAATCCTTGCACACGCCCCTGGGTTCGAATTCCTTAGGGTTTTGCGGAGCCCAAAATCCGATAGACCCCTTTTTATCAATTATTGAAAAAATCAGGCGACTTCAAGTGGACGGACGAAGCCGGCAGAGCTTTTGAAGCGCTCAAGCAGCAACTTGTTAACCTGCCCGTCCTGGCTCCTCCCATGGAAAAAGAGCCTATGCTCCTGTACATTGCTGCCAACTCCAAGGTGGTAAGTGTTGCAGTTGTGGTCGAGCGGAAAAAAGAGGGAAAGGAATATCCGATTCAACATCCGGTTTATTTCGTCAGTGAAGTCTTAACCTTATCTAAACAGCGGTACCCACACTGGCAGAAGCTGGTTTTCGGGATCTTCATCGCGAGCCGGAAGTTGAAACATTATTTCCAGGAACACCTGATAACTGTGGTTAGTTCAGCACCTCTTGGCGATATCATACAAAACCGAGAGGCCACAGGCAGAATAGCCAAGTGGATCATTGAGCTTCGTGACCACCACTTGAAGTACATGCCCCAAACCGCCATCAAGTCTCAAGCTTTGGTGGATTTCATCAATGACTGAACAGAGATACAGGTCTCAGAGGATAGGCCAGATAGCACGTATTGGACTATACACTTTGACGGGTCTAGACAGCTGGAAGGCTCGTGGGCTGGAGTTGTGATATCCTCTCCAAAAGGTGACAAATTTTGTTATGTCTTACGGCTCATGTTCCCGTGTACTAACAATGCAGCTGAGTATGAAGCACTCCTACATGGGCTTCGGATAGCCAAAGAGATGAATCTTAGCCGGGTCATGTGTCTGGGCGATTCAGACCTAGTGGCACAGCAAGTTTCAGGGACTTGGGATTCTAAGGATCCTCTTATGGCGGTTTAGCAACGAGCAGTCTCTGATGTGGCGGGTCATTTCCAAGGTTATCAGGTCGACCATATAGATCGCCGGCTCAATGAGGCGGCTGATGCTTTGTCTAGACTTGGTTCCCAAAGAAAACCGGTACCACCTAACATCTTTTTAGACGTCCTCCACAATCCATCCGTCAAGTTACCATCGGAGGAGGACATAGCTATCCCTGACCCAGAAGCACAACTGGTGGCGGCTCTTCGTGTCACCCCTGATTGGACTGTGACAAATTTGGCTTATCTGACCCGAGGAGAGCTCCCAGAAGACGAAGTCGATGCCCGTCAAATCATCCGCTGATCGAAATCCATGACTATCATCAATGGCGAGTTACATCGCCGAAGCAGCACTGGCATGCTCAAACGGTGTGTTTCGCCTTAGGAAGGCCAGGAAATACTTAATGAAATCCAATCTGGCGATTGCGGGCACCACGCTGGCTCACGATCGTTGGTCGCCAAGGCCTTTCGACATGGATTTTATTGGCTGACGGCTCATGCCGATGCTGAGGAAATTGTGCGCAAGTGTGATGGGTGCCAAAAGTTTGGTCGACATGCTCATGTACCGACTCAAGAATTGCGCATGATACCAATTACTTGGCCGTTCACAGTCTGGGGGCTAGATATGGTTGGTCCATTCAAGCCGTCCTCTAATAAAAAAACCACTTATTGGTGGCGGTTGATAAGTTTACCAAATGGGTTGAAGCAGAGCCGGTCAGCAATTGCGACGCGGAGACCGCAGTCAAATTTCTAAAGAAGCCGATTTTCCATTTCGGTTACCATCACAGCATCATTACTAACAATGGTACAAATCTTTCCAAGGGAGCCATGGAGCAATTTTGCCAGCGGGGGCACATCCGGCTCGATTTAGTAGCGGTAGCACATCCGCGGTTCAACGGGCAAGCTAAGAGAGCCAACCAAGAGATCTTGAGAGGAATCAAACCCCGGCTCATAGTGCCCCTTGAGTGAACGCCGGGTTGTTGGGTTGAAGAACTCCCCTCAGTACTTTGGAGTATTCCCACAACGCCCAACAGATCCACAGGATACACTCCTTTCTTCTTGGTTTATGGAGCTAAGGCGGTTCTCGCGAGTGATATTCGTCATGACTCGCCTCGGGTGACTGCTCATGTAGAGGCGGATAATGAGCAAGCATGCCAAGACTCCCTGGATGCCTTGGAAGAGGAACGTGACTTAGCAGCGGCCAGATCTGCAATATAACAGCAAGACCTACGTCGCTACCACAACCGTAGAGTCCGAAGCCGTACCTTTCAAGAAGGCGACTTAGTTGTCCATCTGATTCAAGACCAAATGGGGATGCACAAGCTCTCCTCGCCCTGGGAAGGCCCTTTCGTCACCAGTGGAAACCTCAACAATGGTTCATATTACCTGGTCGACCTACGAGAGGATTCATACACTTCTCAAGAGGAAACAACCCAGCCTTGGAATATAGCACACCTACGGCCTTATTACACTTAGGAGCCA
Organism: Elymus sibiricus; assembly: GCA_039707655.1. Lineage (NCBI taxonomy): Eukaryota > Viridiplantae > Streptophyta > Magnoliopsida > Poales > Poaceae > Elymus > Elymus sibiricus. The sequence goes on along the minus strand of CM077665.1, from coordinate 207,394,570 downwards.
CTGGTTCACCTTTTTGTAATTCTTCCCCCCGCTGCATAATTCTATATATACTTCTTTATGTTCAAATATAATAAAGCCGACATCCCCGAAACTCGGGCCTCTGCCATTTCAGCCAATAAATTGAGCATGAGTCTTTATTGTTTGAAACATAGGTCACTTGGGGGCTTCCAACTCATCGAGTTTAGCTTTCTCACCCTCTTGACCCGGCAAAGACGCCACTAAAATATGGTTAAACCTGCCTGTATGTTTGATGCGACTCCGATCAGATGACCCCATGACTCTTGAAAGTTAATCCTTTTCTGGACCCTAAACTTTTAAGGTTAAAACATTGGCTTGTGTCATGAGAGAGCCGGCATACAGAGAGCTAGGACAAATCATGGGTTATTATGCCCGCTTCATGGAAGCAAGACTTGAGCCTCGAAAGCCAGTTTCTTTTTCTCCGAGTCTCATTGAGCCGGATTATATATATACTTACGTTTTTTCAGGTACAATATTATCCTTGCCACCGGCTTATATTGGGATGGCCGGGTTACAAAACTGAGTTCATATCATGACCAGTTTCCGGATCATCTGTCCTCATATTATTGAAGGAAAAACTCAATTGATTTACGTCTTGAAAGAGCAGGCTATAGTGCCGGCTTACTCCAGATTTGCTCTATGGACAAAAATGGCCAGAAATTAAGCAAGGAAAGCGCGGGAGCAAATAGTGCCAAGAGCATATTAACAAGAAGCTTGTCAAATCAGAAGTTTAGCGCTAGCAAAAGGCGCCAAACGTGCATGATGGCACGACGACGCAAATTCAAAGTTATGAAGAGTCCTATTCCTATTACAGGCTCTTAGTGGAGCCACATAATCCTTCACAAAAAGTTTGTCTTGCACCCGGGGGTTCGGCTAATGAGGTGACGCATCCAGCTTCTAAGCCGTCTTCAAGATCTATCATCGGCCGCCTCTGAACCTCACCCCGCCGGCTCGACGTCATCATCAACCTGCTGCCTTTCTCTTGCCAACGAATTGAGAGCAAAGATTAAAAATTTGCAGTCCCTTCAACAATAGCTGACACGTCAATGTCAGGAGCAAAAGTTGTCTTACGGCAAGGCGGCACGAGGTCAGACGACTCATCCTTGGGCGCGTTGATGCGTTCATTATCATCATTGTAGGCTGAATGATACTTTGGCAGATCAACCTCATCGGCAATCAAAGACGCCAGTGGATGGGTCTCCAGAAGACACTTGGCGTAATCTTCACGAGTGAAGGCTGACCCGTCAAGCTTAAATTCCGGGAAGCCGCCTTTCAACTGCTCCACATCTAATTCTGGCAGATAAGCCTTTGCTGGAGCAAGCGCCATGTTTGTTCCAACTCGAGCCGCTGATTTCCGAGTTTCAGTCACCCATTGTAGCACCGTAGAGAGCTGTTTCAGCATGTCCTTGATACTTCTCGGAGGATACTTCAAGTTTTTCACAGCCATGATGGAGTATACGGAGCCTGTAAATAGCTGCTCTACATAGGTGAAAATGGTCTAGAATTTTACAACAGGTAGCTCTACAAGGTTGTGGTTTTTTCGCCCTGCACATAAGGGAAAGCAAGATAAGTCACCGTAAGGTTTACAAAGTCGGCACATTGATCAAAGCGAGGCAAAACACGTACCAAAGATTGTTGTCAACATTTCATTGATCTGCTTCACCAGGGTGGCATATTTCTCCTTTACTGGGCCCATGTTTTTCTCGGCTTTCTCTGCATGTTTGGTCAAGACAACTTTCTCCGCCTCGAACACTTTTACGACCTGTTCTAGACGTTTGTTGGCCTCACGGGCAGAATTTTCAAAATGAGCCGCCATGGACTCGGATTCGGTTCTCAATCGATTTTCCTCCTTGAGCCGTTTCTGTAGTCTCACGGCAACAGACTCAGCATCTTCACAATATCCCTGATGGATAAATAACAAAAAACAGCAATTATGGTTTACAAGTCTCAAGAAGATTGCAAGCAAATATCCTTGACACTTGGGGGCTAATGTAATTCAGCTTTTTTTCAAATTAAAGAATGGAGAAGACCCGGCTCATCTCAAGAAGATGAGTCGGCCCTTGGGGGCTACAGGTCGAAGTTTCTTTTATCTTAAAAAGACCCGGCTCATCTCAAGAAGATGAGTCGGCCCTTGGGGGCTGCAGGTCGAAGTTTCTTTTATCTTAAAAAGACCCGCCTCATCTCAAGAAGATGAGTCGACCCTTGGGGGCTCCAGGCCGAAGTTCTTTTATCTTAAAAAGACCCGCCTCTTCTCAAGAAGATGAGTCGGCCCTTGGGGGCTACATGGATATTACAGGTTTTCAGTTATTCTATAAAACCGGCTTACCGTAACAAGCTGGTCTTTGGAAGCTAATGGTAGTATGCAAGATAATGGTGAAAGGTGGAGATTACCTCATATTTTTCCTTCATAGCATTTATCATGCTCTTTTCAATTTCCCGGCTCTCAGACAACTGGGTCAAGTACTCCTGATACAGGTCTTCAACACCAAGTCTGGATAAGTCTAGGGATTCCATTTTGGCCTTTCCCTTATCCAAAGTTGTTGATTCATCCTTGCTCACAATTTTTGTTAAGGAAGTGAAAGCAGTTGGGGCTTCCAAATTTTCTTTGACAAACACAACGTCTGGAACGTTGTGATCAGATGACGCCAAAAGTTCATCTACGCAAGTTGATTTAGAAGGAATGAGGGACGACTCAATCTCAGGAGCAGCATCCATAAAAGCCGGCTCACTTATTCTGGGCATCTCAATAGCAGCCTCCAGCTCTACCCTCGCATCAAGTTCCTTTTCGACAAAAGAATCAACTATTGGAGTCATCTTCAGTAGAATTGGCGTCTCTTGGCTCATTGGTCCAGAGGATGACTCGCCCTTCTGTTTGGACACAGCGGCTTTGGCCCTGGATTATTAGCGCAACAAAAGTTATCACAAGTTGAGATTAAGACAATTAAAGATACAATATGGACCTCGCAAAAGATGAAACGCTTACCCACGATTGACATTGAAAGGGGGAAGCTGTGATACGCTTGAGCCGCCTGATGATGAAGGAGAATCCTGATAAAGGGAATTTGAAGGACTGAGAGGTTTTTTAAACAAGCCGGCTCTAGGGCAAGAATCAGTTGGACTATGGGGCACCTCATGGCATGGTTTGCGAGCCGGCGGCGCACAAGACTAACTAGGGTCTTCATCATCCCGAGTCTTGCATTTCGATGAGCCGGCAAATTGTGTGCTCTTCAAAAGAAAGTCAGGAGCCATGTGAGCTTCCGGGTGTGATAATTTAACTTTCCGAACGACTTGTCTTGGTTTCCGAGGAGCAAGCATTTCCGAAGGATTGAGGGAAATTGGAGTTACCTCAGTTTTGTCGGCTTGGCTACATTCTGAGTCGTCCTGACAAGAAGGCATGTCAGCAAGTTCATTAAATAGGCGGCTGAGAGAATCAAGTTCTACCTCTGATTCCTCCTCCGAAGATGACACGGAGACTGGGGCATTCTTTTTTCCCGTAGCAGGAAGGGAGGCTTGAGGTTCAACTTTCCAAAAGTTAGAATCCGCCTACAAATGTATGAAACATATAATGAGCAAATGGCCAGTCAAGAGAAGCATGGATAAGTGACAATGGAAATAGTTAATACCTGAGGCGGCAGATTGAGAAGGTAAAATGGACCCAAGCCGGTGACGCTGCATAACTCTTTGGAGATAGAGAAGAACTTCTTTGTTTCCTTGATCAGAACATTATTGGTGAGATTTTCACGGGAAAACCGTTCAGGATCGTTTGAGGCACCCGAATAATAACACATCAGGTCGTCCCTCAAGCTGACGGGTATGATCCGCCACTTTAGCCAGCAACAAATCAGATCTATCTCGGTAAGACCGTGAGCGGTCAGGGCTCTTAGTTTTGCGTGAAGAGGTACCGAATGTACTCTCTCTTCATCAGTTGGCCAACTCGGGAATTCCATTTTACCAAGTCTCTCCAATCTGAAAGCCGGCAAGGGATTTTCCCCTTCAGGTGAAGTATCTCTGCAATAAAACCAGGTTTTATTCCACCCTTTTGGATGACCCGCCAACTTTGATTCTGGGAAGCCATTGTTCTTTCTCTTTTGAATGGAAATGCCACCAAGCTCAGAGGAAGCACCGTTCTTTGTTTTTGTTTGACGGTTAAGATAAAAGAAATCTTTGAACAGAGTAACGGACGGCTTAACCTGAAGGTACACCTCACATAACAATTGGAATTGGCAAATGTTGGTCATGGAATTTGGGCTGATGTCTTGAGCCCTAAGCTTGAAGAAGTGCAAGAGGTCTCTAAAGAATTTCGAGCCGGGGGGTCGGAAGCCCCTGCGCAGATGATCAGTAAATACTACGACTTATCCTAGTTGTGGCCGTGGGGCCGGCTCTTCTTCAGGAGCATGCCACTTTATAGTCTGTCGAGCCGGCAAAAAGCCTTGATCCACAAGGTTCTCCAAGGTAAGCTTGGATTCTTTGCTTTTTGCCCAGTTACAAACTTTGGAGCTCCACGAAGTCATGGCAGTTTATGCAGCAGCTACAAGAGTAGTGAAGAAGAATAAGCTGGAGCAGATTATAAGCCGCCTATACTAAAATACTGTTATGAGCCAGCGAAATTTGAAAAGGCCAAAGGATATCTTTAACAACTTAGCGGCGACATTGGATCACGATTAGGTTTCTATGAAAGTTTCTCTCTGGGCGGACCTAATTAAGCGAAGAAAAACAATGGTATATATGTTCTAACCGACGGAATGACCAAAGCTGCAGCAAGTCCAAAGGACAACTCCTGATGGTTTGTTATAGATCTACTCTAAAGGAAAATGGAGCGGAGGACATTATAAAGATACACTGCAATGAACGGATGATATATGGATCCACTAATGAAGTTTCAGATGAATATTATGAGGATGGCAAGAACACCGAAAAATATCGAAACCCTAAATGGCGGGGATTCTTACCAGATGACGCTGGAGCAGGAACGAAGATGATCGAGTTCGCTTCGACGGTCGCGAGAGGGCTTGACGATGCCGGCAATGGAGTCGAAGGGCTTCGAGGTCGCCCTAGGAGCTTTTGCTAGTGTTCGATCAATGGAGAAGGAGGAGGAGGAAGACGATGAGGAAAGGCTCCAGTGGGGTCCAATGGGGTCTATTTATAAGAAGTAACTGAAGCAGCACCGCGAAAAACGAAGCGACCGTGGTAAATTTGTGGCTAGAAGCATGCCTCGATTTTTGCACCCGCCTGGATTTGGCACGATCTTCGAGGGGATACATTATGATGGTTTTGAAAACAATGGTCAGCAAAGATGACGTCATTGTAAATGAACGGTGGAAAAATGACAAGTGTGGGAGCAGAATAAGCTGGTGTTAGCAAAATCTGCTGAAGATACCGGTTCAAAGATGAGTCGCCGCATGCAAAGATTAGCCACCACAGGAAAGAAAAATCTATTGACATGAATGATTTCAAATCAATGTGGGGCCTAATGTTGGGGATATAACTCCACGGTGTAACCCGCCCTACTGGGTCAGGTGAAAGCACATTTGCTCCCTTGGTGGTTTTGGTAATTAATAACAACATATATGTCATTGAACTAATGTTTCCACTAAGTATCTTTCAGGAAAAGTTCAATGATAGGATTGGCAAAAAGGATTGCGGAGATTGTGGAGATACCCCAAGATGCAAGGAAATGGATTGGCAAAGCTTCAAGCAAGAGGACTCTACATTTTACTTTGTGAGAAATCACTTTGAGTCCCTAGGAAAGCCAATACTATTAAAAGGGGGTAAGGTTCTGTTGGTGAACAAAATGCTCATACGTGCACAAGTGATAGTCACCAAAAACACCCACAAGCTCTTCCACAAAAGTCAGTCAAAGCCAAATATTCAAAATCGGTGCAACTAACACTTTCCACTCAGTGCCACCGATTCCCATACTCAGACAGACACAAGCCAAACCCTACCTTTTCGGTGCAACCGATTCTGCTTCGGTGCCCCCAAGTTTAGGTTGCCAACTTTCTGTTACGCAAATTCACAATATTGGTACCACCGATATTGTTGGATCGGCGTCACCGAGAATGGCAATCTGACCGTTAGTCACCTTATCGGTGCAACCGAGTTTCCTATATCGGTCTCACCGAGATTCAACAGTTGCCACCTTTTGATCACTTCGGTACCACCGAGATTAACACATCGGTGTCACCGAGTTGGTCATTTTGTGTGTAACGGTTGGATTTTTGGGGATGCCTATATATACCCCTTCACCACCACCCACTCGAAAGAGAAGCACTCAGAACTATTCCATACTTGCCCCATCCAGTTTTCTGAGAGAGAACCACCTACCCTTGTGTTGAGGTCAAGATCATTCACTCCAACCATATGGATCTTGATTTCTAGCCTCCCCAAGTTGCTTTCCACCAATCCCATCTCTTCCACCAAGCCAAATCTATGAGAGAGTGATTGTGTGTTGAGGAGTCTATCATCTTCAAGCACAAGAGCAAGGAGTTCATCATCATTGCCGAGCCTATTACCTTTTGGAGGGTGGTGCCTCCTAGATTGGTTAGGTGTCCCTTGGGAGCCTCCTACTTCGTGTTGTGGAGTTGAACCAAGAAGTTTGTAAGGGCAAGGAGATCGCCTACTTCGTGAAGATCTACCCATAGTGAGGCTAGTCCTTCGTGGATGGAAGCCGTTATGGAATAGTCAAGGTTGCTACTTCGTGGAACCTTATGGGTGGAGCCCTCCGTGGACTCTCGCGACTGTTACCCTCCGTGGGTTGAAGACTCCATAAACGTGGACGTACGATAGCACCACCTATCGGAACCACGGGAAAAATCATCGTGTCTACAATTGTGTTTGATCTTCCAACCCTTTCCTTTCTACTCATGCTTGTTGTTAGTTTCCGCTGCTATACTCTTAGACTTGCATGTGTAGGGTATACTTGACTTGCCTTGAATGTTAAAATGTGCCAACTCTAAAATTTGGGAAAAGGTAGAATTTTTATTTGGTCAAGTAGTCTAATCACCCCCCCTCTAGACATACTTTCGGTCCTACAAGTGGTATCAGAGCTTTGGTCTCCATTGCATTGGTCTCACAACCTAGGAGAGTATGGCGTCTAGTGAGGGAAATTATCACCGTAGAGGTCCGTACTTTGATGGTACTAATTTTGCTAGTTGGAAGCACAAAATGAAAATGCATATAGTTGGTCATAACCCTGCCGTTTGGGCTGTTGTTCTTGTTGGCTTGCAAGGTGAATTCTTTGGTGATGGAAAGGAACCGGATCGTGAAGCGACCGCGGAAGAATTGAAGATGTTGCAATACAATGCTCAAGCATTTGACGTTCTCTTCAACTGCCTATGCCCCAAAGAATTCAACAAAATCAGCCATCTTGAGAATGCAAAAGAGATTTGGGATACTTTGGTTGATATGCACGAAGGAACCGAGTCCGTGAGAGAGTCCAAGTTAGATGTTCTTCAAAGTGATCTTGACAAGTTCAAGATGAAGGATGGTGAAGGAGTCGCAGAGATGTACTCTAGGCTAGCTCTCATCACCAATGAGATTGCCGGCTTAGGAAGCGAAGAAATGACCGACAAATTCATCATCAAGAAGATACTTAGAGATTTGGATGAGAGATACGACACCGTGTGCACATTGATCCAAATGATGCCCAACTACAAAGATCTCAAGCCTACGGAAGTCATTGGAAGGATTGTTGCTCATGAGATGACACTCAAAGACAAAGAAGAGCTTCACAACAAGTCTAGCGGTGCTTACAAAGCCACAAGTGATGCTCCCGCAACTTCAAGCGACAACCTTGTCACCAATGAAGAGATAAGCCTCATGGTCAAGAAATTCAACAAGTTCTACAAGAATAGAGGCAAAGAACGAAGCTCCAACTCAAGATATGAAGAGAAGCGTTCGTCAAGTCGTGACCGCAATTGCTACAATTGTGGGAAGCCCAGACACTACTCCAATGAGTGCACTTCTCCCTACAAACGAAGAGAAGAGTCACCTCGAAGACGAAGCTCAAGGAATGAATCACCTCCAAGAGAGAGAAGGAGTAGAGATGATCGTCATGAACGAAGACCCTCAAGGAGAAGTAGAGATTCGGAGAAGAAGGACAAGTACACCAAGAGCTACACAAGAAGAAAACATCAAGCTCATGTTGGTGAATGGGTTTCCGGCTCCGACTCCAACAACTACTCCGAGAGAAGCTATCACTCCGACTCCGGCCATAGTCAAGATGATGGTGTTGCCGGAATTGCTCTAGTGACTACCAACTCCTATGATCTATTTGATTCACCAAACGAAGGGAGTGGAAGTTTCTTCATGGCTAAAGGCCCCAAGGTATCACACCCCGAGTATCTTGATTTCAATAGTGATGAAGATGATTTACTTTGTGATGATGACTTGCTCTTTGATAAAACTAGTGATGTTAGTCAAAGTGAACTTGATAATTCTCATGCTAGTCAAGATAAGTCAATTGATGATGATAAGATGAAAACAGAACAACTAACTAAAGAACTAAACACTCTTAAGTTAGCTCATGAATCTACTCTTGAAGGTCATAGAGAGCTTGTAAGAACTCATGAGAAGCTACGCTTCGAGAAGCTCAATTTGGAGCAAGAGCATGAGTTTCTTAAAGCTATCAATGACGATCTCCGAAAGAAGACTTCATCTTATCTAGCCAAACGACTACTCTTGTCTACATTCATGCCTCAAGTTAAATCTAAACAAACTAGTAACAAAGGCAAGAAAGGTTCTTCATCTAGTAGCAACAATAAAAATGCTAAACCTAATGATGTTGCTTCTAGTAGTTCTATTGATTCCACTAATGATAATTCTCTTAGCCAAGTTACACTTGAGCAAGAAAATGCTTTATTGAAAGGAATTATAGAGAAAGGTATCTACAAGACTCTTGCCGGGTGTAAGCAATTTGAGGAAATTGTACGCAAGCACGGAGGATACCGAAAGAATCATGGTGTTGGCTACTTCAACGCAAATGGAGTTGAATGGGAAGAAGGTCAATACCCCAAGCCCAAGTTTGTTCTTCAAAAGGAGAAGTATGAAAATACTCTTCCCAAGGGAACAAACACTCAAGATGACCTTCCACCACAAGACCACAAGCTCAAGGGCATGATCAAGCTTCAAGAGGACATTAACTCATATGAAGATGAATCCCTAGCAATAGTGGAGTGGGTTCCCAAGGTTACTTCAAGCTCAACTTCTACAAAGGCTACTTCAACACCAAGGATCCCCATCAACTTGATGTGGGTCCCCAAGAAGAAGAACTAGAGAGTTCTTGAGGGGTGACTCCGCCAATGAAATTCACTCACATTCATTATTGGCAAGAACTATTTGAAATCAACATCAACTCTATGCAATAGTTCAAGGAGTCACACATTCCCTCAAAGGTAAGCAAGGGACAAGGTAATCAACAAATCAATGGACATCATTACACATGCTTTGCACTCCATGTCCATAGATATCCTTGTATTTGTCTCTTGTATGTTGGGACTAACCCATGTAGGTGAGAAGAGTAAGGAAACAACAAGGATGCTCCCAACTCTTAGTGATCTTCATCAACCTTGAGCATCCACCACTACCTCACCAACATGAAGTCTTCATCGACAAAACCCAAGGTTAGTTTATCCCTCTTATGGGGGGATGTCACATCAAGGGGGAGCTTTACTCTAAGACTCGAGTTAAAGCATCTCTTAGTATGTGACAACATCAACTGCTTTATGTAAAAGTGGTAACCCCACTTGTGCTTAAACGATGAGTATGACCTATGATCAAGTATTCTTACTTGGGTCCTAACTCAATATACTCATATATAGATGACTTCGTCATCGCCCAAGTGCTTGTTAGATGCTAGTGTGTATGTGCATGTTTGTCATGATTTCATTTGACATCTTAATGTGTGAGCATGTTGGTCTGCATTTATTTTCCCATTCGAGGACATCCAATTTTTGCTATTTGGCTTTTGATTTATCTTTTGCCAATTGGATGGACAAGAATGCCGAGGACCAATCTTTAGCTATCTATGCTTTCTCACCTCATATTCCATTCATGCTGCATCACAAAATTTGAACAAGTACTTTTCGATCCCTTTGTGTGTGGAGTACTCGGAGTTCCGTATCGACAAGGACTGACCATTAAAACCTCCCAAGTGCATCTCGGTGGAACCAACCCACAATTCTCGGTCTCACCGAATGCCTAGGGTTGATCTGGTTTTCTATCTCGGTACTACTACCGATTCCATATTCTCGGTTACACCGAGTTTCCCTGTCAACTGACAGTTGAGGAACTCGGTGACACCGAAAATTTAGAATCAGCGTCACCGACAGTGAAGGGTATATATGTTGTGGACCCCGACGTTTCGAAATTCATTCTCAAACCGTCGCGCCTCAGAACCCTAAGCTGCCGCAATAGGACCCCCTGGTCATTGCCCTTGTCTCCCGCGCTCCTCCGCCGCTGGGATTCTCGCCGTCGATGGGCATCTTCGCCGCCGTCGCCGCCGTAGCGGATCCGTCGCCAAGCTAGGGTACGGATTCGATTTTTTCTTGCGCTCCCTGTCCGATTCTTGCGCAATGAAATTGATTTCATCTATATGCCACCGTTTGCACATCTTTCTATCCACAAGAAACTTCCAGTAGATAACGAATGATTGATTTTCTAGGGTTTACAGTCCGCCCGATGGAACTCGGTGGAACCGAAGCAAACAAATCGGTATCACCGATTTGCCAATCTGTGCTGCTGAGAATTATCTTGGTGAAACCGAGTACTCCTTTTCGGTCTCACCGAAAGGAGTGCCAAGTTTCTGTTAAAGAGAAAGTCAGTCTCGGTAGCACCGAAATATTTGCTTCGGCTGTACCGATTTTCATGTGACAGAATGTAAACCTTGAGAATCTTTTGTTCAAACTTTCAAAAACCAGCCGCATTTTGTGATGACTCATCTACTTCTTCTCCTCTATACTCTATTCACAGGGTCAGTATGTCAAGTGCTGAGGACAGTGAGAATAACTTCCAAGAGCAGAGTGTTGAGATGGATTCAGGCACTAGTCCTGAGTCTAGTTCACCTTCAGAGCCAGGCACTCCCAGTTCTCATGGGTTGCCCAAGGCTGCTACAAGGGCCAGGAAGAAGCTGAATTTGGATGAGGAGGATTCAGACTTTGTGCCAGAGGAGATTCTTGCCAAGAAGCAAGAGAAGGCTGTCAAGAAGTCTGCAAATGAAGCTACCTCTTCAAGGAGAGCTGTCAGGAAAGAGTATGCTAGCTTTGAAGCTATGAGGGCACCTGAGGGTGCTAGGGCAAAAATGGCTCTTCACCTTGAGTCACCCCCAAAGAAATCTATGCCTAAGAAGGCAGGGGAGAAGAAGAGAGCTAGGAAGAGAATTGTTTATGTCACTGGTAGGCAAACCTCCATGTTTGAGGACCCTGAGGAGGCTGCAGGTGCTGCTGCTGAGGAGGAGGAAGAGCATGTTGAGAAGGCCCCTCCCAAGAAGAAAAAGAAGCTTATGGCAGATGTTATGCCAAAGTCAGGAACATCCAAGAGCACTAAATCTGCACCCAAGAAAGCTGCCGCTGAAAAACCCAAGAGGTTATCAAGACAAATTCCAGCTTCTGAAAAGAACAAAGGGACTACCTCCAGAGTTGAGGATGAAGATGCTATGTCTGCTTTGATGAAGCTTAGACCACACCTTCCAATTCATAATGCCAGCTACCCACTTGCTGAAGATATGAAGAAGAGGAAGGATTCAGGTTTGAGGGCATGGAGAGTTGCTGATCCATATGCCCAAAGGAGGAAGACAGTTGTGGACTATAGGTTCTACACCAAAGAGCAACAAGATTTCTATGAAATTGTGCTATTTGACAAGATTCCAACTGTTAGTGACATGAGGTATGTGGATTGGAAATTCATTCAGGAGAATGAAGACTACTTTCCAAGTGTTCAAGACAACTTTCACTGCATTGGCTTGGATGAGTTTGTTGGCAGAGAGTTTACAGCATGGAATGATGAGATGATCATGCAATTCTACTCCACTACACATTTCTATGGAGATGGTAGGATTGTATGGATGACTGAAGGAGCAAGATATGATTCCACAGTTGATGAATGGGCTGCAATCTTGGGAGTCCCAGAGGTACAGGATGGGGACTTGGATGTCTACTCAGAATCCAAGGAGAGCCACAATGCTATGGCCAATATGTACAATGAGATCCCTGCTGCTCATGTGAAGTCTCACAAGTTAGGATCCATCTACTTTCTCCAGGCTGGCCTTCGTACCATGAACACCATTCTGAGGCATACTTTGATGCCCAAGTCAGGAGATGACAAGATGATCCGAGGCTACTCCATTAACATGTTGATCCATCTTGACAGACACACCAGGATTAGAGTTATGGACTTAATTGTTGAGACAGTTAAGAGGGTTGCTACTGATCAGAAGCGCTCATGCTGCTATGCACCCTACATCCAGATGCTCGTAAATTCCAAGTTGGAGAAGCACATATTTGCTTTGGACAGACCCCACTTGCCCCTACAGCCAAATCTCGAGGACAACATTGTGGTGATGGACCCATAACATCCCACATCAGCTGCAGCTCAGGCAGAGGCAGAGGCAGCTAGAGCCACTAGTGCTCAAGTTCCCAGATCCAGGAATGAGCAAATGGATCTTTTGATCTCATCAGTTCAGGGAATGCAGAAGGACATTAAGGACATTTTGGACAACCAAAACAGTCTAGTCAGGATCTTTGAGAACAGGATAAAGACCCTTAATGATAAGGTGGATGGGCTGACTAAGACAGTCAATGAGCTCAAGAAGGAAGTTGACTCAGTGCCTCTTCCTCAGACTTCTGATGATGATGATGATGATGAGGATGACTCACCTCTCAGGCCAAGCACACAATTCACTACCCAGGCCAAATCAGCCACCGTGCCAGCTCCAGATTTGAGGCCCTCTTCATCAGCTCCTGCTACTGTCACCTCAGCTCCAGTTCCTCCAGCTGCCACTCCAACTCCATCCACGACATCTGCAGAGATCTTAGCCGACGCAGTTCTCTCGACTCCTTCATCAACAACCGGAGGAGATCAGCCCAAGAACGCTTAGATATATCTCTTTGATCTTTTTGGTAACTTGTTGCCAAAGGGGGAGAAGTGTATATAGATCTTTAGGCTTCGAGTGAGAGAGCGTTTGGTTTTTATCGCTTTTCCAAAAACCATTGGTTTTTGTCTTTTGGTTGCTTGTGATACACGTTTGTTGGTGTTTTGATCATACGCTTAATGTGTGTTGCTACTACTTCCTATCATTATGCTAGTTATGAGATGATTATTCACCTTTGCTTGATTGTGTTGTGCTATGATATTAACTCTTATTATTCTCGCACACCACCAAGTTGTATGTGACATGGAAGAAGTGCCCCATGTACCTAATCGATTGTGCATTTGCATTCAAACGCAAATTTTAAAATAATGCACAAATTTAGGGGGAGCTCTTGCTTATCACATACTTCTCAAAGCGACGATTATATTCATTGATTATATCTTTGTCGAAGCTTTGATCTATAAGTTGTCATCAATTACCAAAAAGGGGGAGATTGAAAGCACATTTGCTCCCTTGGTGGTTTTGGTAATTAATAACAACATATATGTCATTGAACTAATGTATCCACTAAGTATATTTTAGGAAAATTTCAATGATAGGATTGGCAAAAAGGATTGTGGAGATTGTGGAGATACCCCAAGATGCAAGGAAATGGATTGGCAAAGCTTCAGGCAAGAGGACTCTACATTTTACTTTGTGAGAAATCACTTTGAGTCCATAACAAAATGCTCATACGTGCACAAGTGATAGTCACCAAAAACACCCACAAGCTCTTCCACAAAAGTCTGTCAAAGCCAAATATTCAAAATCGGTGCAACTAACACTTTCCACTCGGTGCCACCGATTCCCATACTCAGACAGACACAAGCCAAACCCTACCTTTTCGGTGCAACCGATTCTGCTTCGGTGCCCCCGAGTTTAGGTTGCCAACTTTCTGTTAAGCAAATTCACAATATCGGTACCACCGATATTGTTGGATCGGCGTCACCGAGAATGGCAATCTGACCGTTGGTCACCTTATCGGTGCAACCGAGTTTCCTATATCGGTCTCACCGAGATTCAAAAGTTGCCACCTTTTGATCACTTCGGTACCACCGAGATTAACACATCGGTGTCACCGAGTTGGTCATTTTGTGTGTAACGGTTGGATTTTTGGGGATGCCTATATATACCCCTTCACCACCACCCACTCGAAAGAGAAGCACTCAGAACTATTCCATACTGGCCCCATCCAGATTTCTAAGAGAGAACCACCTACCCTTGTGTTGAGGTCAAGATCATCCACTCCAAGCATATGGATCTTGATTTCTAGCCTCCCCAAGTTGCTTTCCACCAATCCCATCTCTTCCACCAAGCCAAATCTGTGAGAGAGTGATTGTGTGTTGAGGAGTCTATCATCTTGAAGCACAAGAGCAAGGAGTTCATCATCATTGCCGAGCCTATTACCTTTTGGAGGGTGGTGCCTCCTAGATTGGTTAGGTGTCGCTTGGGAGCCTCCTACTTCGTATTGTGGAGTTGAACCAAGAAGTTTGTAAGGGCAAGGAGATTGCCTACTTCGTGAAGATCTACCCATAGTGAGGCTAGTCCTTCATGGACGGAAGCCGTTATGGAATAGTCAAGGTTGCTACTTCGTGGACCCTTATGGGTGGAGCCCTCCGTGGACTCTCGAGACCGTTACCCTCCGTGGGTTGAAGACTCCATAAACGTGGACGTACGATAGCACCACCTATCGGAACCACGGGAAAAATCATCGTGTCTACAATTGTGTTTGATCTTCCAACCCTTTCCTTTCTACTCATGCTTGTTGTTACTTTCCGCTGCTATACTCTTAGACTTGCATGTGTAGGGTGTAATTGACTTGCCATGAATGTTAAAATCTGCCAACTCTAAACTTTGGGAAATGGTAGAATTTTTATTTGGTCAAGTAGTCTAATCACCCCCCTCTAGACATACTTTCGGTCCTACATCGGGTCAACACGTCAACAGTCGTGTGACCCAGTTCAAAGTGGGCCGTGTCCCAAGTGCAAACTAAGTAAGGTGGCGGCTAATCAAGACGTCGGGCGGCCCACAACCGGAAGAACGGTGGCTCAAAGCCCATGAAGCTAATGACGCCGGTTTAAGTTTCCCTAAAGTGCAAGATAAGTTAGAGATGTAGTGAATCACGGGTCATGGTATGACCCGGACTCTGTTGTAAACCCTAGGGCTTGACCTGTATATAAAGGCAGGCCCCTAGGGCCGAAACTCTCAAGTTACAATCTCTTGATAAGTAGGTTAGCGATTCCGCACCCTTGTAATAAAGATCCATCAATCCAATACACGAAAAGCAGGACGTAGGCTATTACATTCATAGGAGGGGCCGAACCTGGGTAAACCCGACTCTCTCTCTTGCTTAACCCCTTCGAGTCGCCACCAAGCGGCAATGCCCTCACACCTAAGTCCTGTTATGAGGACATCTGTCGGGTTGATAAAACCACGACAATTTCCCTCAGTGAAGAATCAAGGTTTATCTAACCAATAGGAGTAACGGTCAACATTCGTCTTCAAGGACTACACACAAAAGAGCAATCACTTGCACCCAACGTGGGCAAGAGGGTTGTCAATCCCATTGGACTTGTTATTTGCAAGGAAATGAAGTGTTTAGATGATAGTAGGTAATTGAAAATTGCAAAAATAAATAAAATATAAATATTGTCAGCAAGGTATTGAAATCTTTTGTAAATGTATAAGTGAATAGACCCCGGGACCATAGTTTATGGTATCTCTCATGTAGGAAGAATATGGTGGGTAAACAAATTACTGTTGGGCAGTTGCTAGAAAAAAGCATAGTTAAGTTCATATTCACGGCAATGATCATGTATATATAGGCATCACGTCCATAAGCAAATAGGCTGACTCCTGCCTGCACCTATTACTATTACTCCACCCATCTACCGCTATCCAGCATGCATCTAGAGTATTAAGAAAAACAGAGTAATGCTTGGAGAACAATGACATGACGTAGACAAAGAAAATTCAATTAATATAAACTAACCCCATCATTTTATCCTTAGTGGCAGCAATACAGACGTGTCTTGTCCCTTTCTGTCACTGGGATATAGAGTACCACCAGATTGAACCCACTACAACACACCCCTCTGAATGAAGAAATATCAATCTAGTTGGCCAAACTATTTCAATAGATCGGAGAGAATTACAAAGCTATAATAATCATGCAATAAGAATCATAATATATTTCAGAGATGACTCAAATACTTTTCATGAATAATTTGAACATAAACCCACAATTCATCGGATCCCAACAAATGCACAATACAAAAGAATTACATCGGATAGATCAAAGTGAAGATTCGATGATCATTGTATTGAAGATCAAGAGAGAGAGATATACATCTAGGTACTAACTACAGACCCATAGGTTTGTGGTGGACTACTCACACATCACCACGGAAGCAGAAAGGATGATGTGGAGGCCCTCTGATCGATCTCCCCTCTGGCAGAGTACCGGAACAGGGCTCCAGATGGGATTGCGGCGGAACAGAGACTTGCGGCGGCGGAAAAAGTGTTTTGGGATTCTCCCTAGGGTTTTGGGAATATATGTGAATTTATTGGCCAGAGAACGTGGTTAGGAGACCCACCAGGGAGGGACAAGCCATCAGGGTGCGTTATACGTCTCCAACGTATCGATAATTTAAGAAGTATTCATGCCATATTCACCTATGTTTCAAATACTTTTATATGGTTTTAATTTACTTTATATGATTTATTTAGAAATAACCCGGACTGACGCTGTTTTCAGCAGAATTACCGTCGTGTTGTTTTTGTGCAGAAAATGAGAGTTCTCGGAATCGCCCGAAACTTTTTGATGATTTTTTCTGGAGGAATAAGAAATACTGGAGTGAAGAACCACCGGAGAGGAGCCACCCGTGGGGCACAAGCCATCAGGGCGCAACCCCCCTAGGTCAAGCCCTGATAGCTTGTGGGGCCCACCTGGCTCCGTTCCGCGTGATTCCAACGCTGAAAAATCCTATAAATCCCAGAAACCCCAGAAATAAAGAAGGACTCTCTGTTCCGCCGCTGCAACTCCCTGTAGCGATGAAAAACCAATCTGGAGATGTTCCTGTACCCTGCCGGAGAGGGGAAACCATCACCGGTGGCCATCTTCATCATCCCGACGGAGGCCATGATGAGGAGGGAGTAGTTCACCCTCGGGGCTGAGGGTATGTACCAGTAGCTATGTGTTCAATCTCTCTATCTCTCTCTCTCTCTCGTGTTCTTGAGATGGCACGATCTTGATGTATCACGGGCTTTGTTAATATAGTTGGATCATATGATGTCTATCCCTTGCTATCATGTTGTGATGAATTGAATCTTTCCCTTTGAGATCTCTTTATGGTGGATTGATTATATTGGTTTGAGAACACTTGATGTACATCTTGCGTGGGATACCCGTAGTAACATTGGGGTATTCTATTGATTCACTTGATATATGTTGAGGCATCAACTTGCGGATTCCGGTGACCTTGGGGATCTATGCGTAGGGCTTGATTGCACGTTTTCATACCACGTTCTCCGATAGAAATCTTGGGGTGCTCCTTGAAGTTCTTTGTGTTGGATTGAATATGATAGACCTGAAATTGTTTGATTCATGTCGCATAATTTACCCACGGATACTTGAGGTGACATTGGAGTATCTAGGAGACATTAGGGTTGATTGATATGTATCATTGGTGTTGTTCTAGTACGAACTCTAGGGCTGTTTGTGACACTTATAGGAATAGCGCAAAATATTGATCGGAAAGAATAACTTTGACGTGGTTCTACTGCAGACACGAATTTCATCTTATTGTTCTCCGCTAGATAGGAACTTTGGAGTGATTCTTTGTTGCACGTTGAGGGATGATCATATGATTCAACTATGTTAGCACTGTTGGGAGATTGCACTAGTGAAATTATGAACCCTACGCCTTGCTTCCAAGCATTAATATATCATTTTGCTCGCTGTTTACTATTTATTACCTTGCTGTTTTTATATTTTCAGATTACAAAAACCTATATCTACCTTCCATATTGCACTTGTATCACCATCTCTTCGCCGAACTAGTGCACCTATACAATTTACCATTGTATTGGGTGTGTTGGGGACACAAGAGATTTCTTGTATTTGATCGCAAGGTTGCTTGAGAGAGACCACCTTCATCATACACCTCCTATAGATTGATAAACCTTAGGTCATCCGCTTGAGGTAAAATTGCTACTCTCCTACAAAACTCTGTGCTTGGAGGCCCAACAAAGTCTACAACAATAAAGTTACGTAGTAGACATCTAGCCGTTTTCTGGCGCCGTTGCCGGGGAGGTGAGTTCTTGAAGGTATATCTTTAGATCTTGCAATTAAATATTTTAGTTTCTTTTTTATCACTAGTTTGGTTTTATAAAATAAAACTACAAAAAAATGGAATTTAGTTTGCCTCAATTGTTTCGTCATTTCAATGTCTTTCGTGAAAATGATGGTTCGAAAAATTGTGCTCAATTGGTAGATGAAGAGTTTATGAAAATACTTAATAAGAATTCGTTGAATGATGAGCATGATCGCAATGTTACTAGTATGAATTCTCTGAATATCTATGATTCTAATGATATGCAAATCCATAAGCTTGGTGATGCTATGTTTGATGAACATGATCTTTTTAGTCCCCCTACTTGTGATGATGATATTTACTACGATTATAGCATGCCTCCTATGTATGACGATTATTGTGATGACACATATGCTATGAAGAGTAATGATAACCATGGAACATGTCATCATGATTTTAATTTTCATTTGGATTATGCCAATCAAGTGTCTCATGATAGCTATTTTGTTGAGTTTGCTCCCACTATCATGAATGAAAAGGACTTTGCTTATGTGGAGAGTAATAAATTTTCTATGTTTGTAGATCATGAAAAGGATGCTTTATGTAATAGTTATATTGTTGAATTTGTTAATGATGCTACTAAAAATTATTATTAGGGAGAAACATATGCTTGTAGGAATTTCAATAATATCAAGTTTCCTCTCTATATGTTCAAAGTTTTAAAGTTATGCTTGTTTTGCCTTCCTATGCTAGTTGATTATTTCTCCCATAAATTGTTTGCTCACAAAATCCCTATGCATAGGAAGTGGGTTAGACTTAAATGTACTTTCCATGTGATCCATGATGCTCTTTTGCATGTTTCAAATACTATTCCTATGTGTGCATCATTGAAATCATCATGCCTAGCTAGGCTTTAAAGAAAAGCGCTTGTTGGGAGACAACCCAACACTTTTACTTTCTGTTTTTTAGTGTTCACACGATTAATCTACTGTATTAATCATGTTTTGTGTCTTTTATTTCAATAATGTGCCAAGTAAAGCCTTTGGGATAGTATGGATACTTGTTGATTTGATTCTGTGCAAAAACAGAAACTTTTGCCTCCAGTAAAGAATTTCTCTGATTTTACTGGAGAGTTAATTTTTTTTGAAATTTTTACAATGTATTTATATGGAAATTCTATAAGTTTTCCTAATTGTTCAGAATTTTTAGAGACAGGGAAGTATGGTTATACTACATATCTTCACAGACTGTTCTGTTTTTGACAGATTCTGTTTTGCATGCGTAGTTTGCTTGTTTTAGTGTTCCCATAGCTTATATGCAGTGATATAAATTATGTGAATGGTATAATACAGTAGGTATTATGTTAGAACAATTATGAATCTTGTATTGACAGTACCTAAGTGAATGATCTTTATTTATTATACTAACCCATCTCACGAAGTTCTGTTAAGTTTTGTGTGATTGAAGTTTTCAAGTTTTGGGTGAGACACCGATATGAGGAGAATAAGGAGTGACAAGAACCTAAACTTGGGGATTCCAAAGGCAACCCCAAGGTAATATCCAACGAAGACTCAAGCGCCTAAGCTTGGGGATGCCCCGGAAGGCATCCCCTCTTTTGTCTTCAACACTATCGGTATATCTTACTTGGAGCTATATTTTTATTCGTCACATAATACGTGTTTTTCTTGGAGCATCATTTTATTTTGTTAATATTTTCTTGCTGTTATTTATAACCTTGTTTTTCAATAAAAAGTTCCAAGAATTGCCTTTAGGATGCGTGAATTGCATGTTTAGTGTGTGCTGTGTTAAAACAAAAACTTTTGTTGTAGTGTTTAAATTTTCATATTTTACTGGAAAGTGGAAAGTTTCTGAAATTATTACACAGTATTTTCATATAAATTCTTTATGATGTCCTAAATTTTCAGAATTTTTGGAGTTACATAAGTACACTGGTTTGATAGATTGCTATAGACTGTTCTGTTTGGACAGATTACTGTCATAGTTTTGTTATCTACTTATCCTAGAGTTTTCATGGATGATATTGGTAGATATAAATTGTGGAAATGATAGTATATATTACCTAATGTTTGGAAATTATTATGCAACTTGTCTTGGCAGTACATGAAGTGTTGATTTATTATTATGTATACTAACCTATCTCACGAGTTCTTTCCAAGTTTCGTGTGGATGAAGTTTTTGAGACCTAGGTGAACCAAGATATGAGAGGATTGAACGAGATACATGAAAGCACAATATGCTCCCTTGGTGGTTTTGATAATTCATGACAACATACATTGTCTCTTGGACTAATATTTCTACCTAGTGTATTTCAGGTAAAAGTCCATAGAGAGAGATGGATTGGCAAAAAGGATTGTGGAGAAACCCCTAGAAGCAAGGAAATGGATTGGCAAAGCTTCAAGCAAGAGGACTCTCCATTTTACTTGTTGAGAAATCAATGTGAGTCCATGGGAAAGCCAATACTATTAAAAGGGGGTAAGGTACTGTTGGTGAACAAGATGCTTCACGTGCACAAGTGATAGTCACCAAAAACACCCACAAACTCTTCCACAAAAGTCTGTCCAAGCCTATCTTGCAAATCGGTGTAACCAACTATTTCCACTCGGTCCCACCGATTCCCACCTTAGACAGATCCATGCCAAACCCTAGCATCTCGGTACTACCATCATTCCATTCGGTGCCACGGAAATCAGTTGCCAACTTTCGGGTATCCTATTTTCAAGAATCGGTACCATCGAGTTTTGCCAATCGGTCTCACCGAGATTTGGACCAACTTTCTGGTTAGCCATTCTCAAGAATCGGTACCACCGAGTTTTGTGAATTGGTCTCACCGAGTTTTGGAACAACTTTCTGGTTAGCCGTTGTCAAGAATTGTTACCACCGAATTTTGAGAATCAGTCTCACCGAGTTGTGCAATCTGACCGTTGGTCATCTTATCCGTACCACCGAGATTTATGTATCGGTCTCACCGAGATTCAAAAGTTGCTACCTTTGGAGCAACTCGGTACCACCGAGTTTTACACTTCGATGTCACCGAGTTGGTCACTTTAGGTGTAACGGTTGGATTTTTGGGGATGCCTATATATACCCCTCACCACCAGCCACTCGAAAGTGAATGATACGTCCATTTTGCATCATGCTTTTATATCGATATTTATTGCATTATGGGCTGTTATTACACATTATGGTACAATACTTATGCCTTTTCTCTCTTATTTTACAAGGTTTACATGAAGAGGGAGAATGCCGGCAGCTGGAATTCTGGACTGGAAAAGGAGCAAATCTGAGATACCTATTCTGCACAACTCCAAAAGTCCTAAAAAGTTACGAAGAATTATTTTGGAATATATAAAAAATATTGGGCGAAGAATATACCAGAGGGGACCCACCAGGCAGTCACAAGCCAGGGGGCGCGCCCTACCCCCCTGGGCGCGCCCCTGTGGCTTGTGGCCCACCTGGCAGGCCTCCGGTGCCCATCTTCTGCTATATGGAGGGTTTTGACCTGGTAAAAAAATCATAAGGGAGCTTTCGGGATGAAGCGCCGCCGTCTCGAGGCGGAACTTGGACAGAACCAATCTAGGGCTCCGGCGGAGCTGTTCTATCGGGGAAACTTCCCTCCCGGAGGGGGAAATCGAAGCCATCGTCATCACCAACGATCCTCCCATCGAGAGGGGGTCAATCTCCATCAACATCTTCACCAGCACCATCTCCTCTCCAAACCCTAGTTCATCTCTTGTATCCGATCTTTGTCTCAAAACCTCAGATTGGTACCTCTGGGTTGCTAGTAGTGTTGATTACTCCTTGTAGTTAATCCTAGTTGGTTTACTTGGTGGAAGATCATATGTTCAGATCCTTAATGATAATTAATACTCCTCTGATTATGAACATGAATATGCTTTGTGAGTAGTTACGTTTGTTCCTGAGGACATGGGATAAGTCTTGTTATAAGTAATCATGTGAATTTGGTATTCATTCGATATTTTGATGAGATGTATGTTGTCTCTCCTCTAGTGGTGTTATGTGAACGTCGACTTCATGACATTTCACCATTGTTTGGGCCTAGAGGAAGGCATTGGGAAGTAATAAGTAGATGATGGGTTGCTAGAGTGACAGAAGCTTAAACCCTAGTTTATGCGTGGCTTCGTAAAGGGCTGATTTGGATACACATGTTTCATGCTATGGTTAGATTTATCTTAATTCTACTTTCATAGTTGCGGATGCTTGCGAGATGGGTTAATAATAAGTGGGAGGCTTGTCCATGTAAGGGCAGCACCCAAGCACCAGTCCACCCACATATCAAATTATCAAAGTAACGAACGCGAATCATATGAGCATGATGAAAACTAGCTTGACAATAATTCCCATGTGTCCTCGGGAGCGCTTTGCTTTATATAAGAGTTTGTCCAGGCTTGTCCTTTGCTACAAAAAGGATTGGGCCACCTTGCTGCACCTTTTTTACATTTGTTACTTGCTACCCGTTATGAATTACCCTATCACAAAACTATCTGTTACCGATAATTTTAGTGCTTGCAGAGAATACCTTACTGAAAACCGCTTGTCATTTCCTTCTGCTCCTCGTTGGGTTCGACACTCTTACTTATCGAAAGGACTACGATAGATCCCCTATACTTGTGGGTCATCAAGACTCTTTTCTGGCGCCGTTGCCGTGGAGTGAAGCGCCTTTGGTGAGTGGAACTTGGTAAGGAAAAATTTATATAGTGTGCGGAAATTTACTGTCACTTGTTACTATGGAAACTAATCCTTTGAGGGGCTTGTTTGGGGTATCTTCACCTCGATCGGAAGCACAAAGAGTTGCTCCTCAACCTACTGCACCTACTGAAAATATTTATTCTGAAATTCCTTCGGGTATGATAGAGAAACTGCTAGCTAATCCTTATGCAGGAGACGGAACACTACATCCTGATTTGCATCTAATCTATGTGGATGAAGTTTGTGGATTATTTAAGCTTGCAGGTTTGCCCGAGGATGATGTCAAGAAGAAGGTCTTTCCTTTATCTTTGAAGGAGAAGGCATTGACATGGTATAGGCTATGTGATGATATTGGATCATGGAACTACAACCGATTGAAATTAGAATTTCATCAGAAGTTTTATCCTATGCATCTGGTTCATCGTGATCGGAATTATATCTATAACTTTTGGCCTCGTGAAGGAGAAAGAATCGCCCAAGCTTGGGGGAGGCTTAAGTTAATGTTATATTCATGCCCCAATCATGAGCTCTCAAGAGAAATTATTATTCAAAATTTTTATGCTCGGCTTTCTCATAATGATCGATCCATGCTCGATACTTCTTGTGCTGGTTCCTTTATGAAGAGGGATATTGAATTCAAATGGGATTTATTGGAAAGAATTAAACGCAACTCCAAAGATTGGGAACTCGACGAAGGTAATGAGTCAGGTATAAACCTTAAGTTTGATTGTGTTAAATCCTTTATAGACACCGATGCTTTTCGTGAATTTAACACTAAATATGGACTTGACTCTGAGATAGTAGCTTCTTTCTGTGAATCTTTTGCTGCTCATGTTGATCTCCCTAAGGAGAAGTGGTTTAAATATCATCCTCCCATTGAAGTGAAAGTAGTCGAACCTATTAAAGCTGAAGAAGAAACCATAACTTATAATGTTGATCCTATTGTTCCTACCGCTTATATTGAGAAACCACCTTTCCCTGTTAGAATAAAGGAACATGCTAAAGTTTCAACTGTGGTTCGTAAGAGCCGTACTAGAACACCTACACCCCCTGAACAAATTAAAGTTGAACCTAGTATTGCTATGGTTAAAGATCTCTTGGTTGATAATATTGATGGGCATGTTATTCATTTCTGTGATGAAGCTGCTAGAATTGCTAGACCGGATACTAAAGGTAAACATAGACCTATTGTTGTCGTGCCTCTTGTTTCTGTTAAAATAGGAGATCATTGTTATCATGGCTTGTGTGATGTGGGTGCTAGTGTGAGTGCAATTCCCTTTTCCTTATACCAAGAAATTATGAATGATATCGCACCAGCTGAACTAGAGGAAATTGATGTTACCATTAAGGTTGCTAATAGAGATACTATTGCACCAATTGGGATTGTTAGAGATGTTGAAGTCTTGTGTGGGAAAATAAAGTATCCTACTGATTTTCTTGTTCTTGGTTCCCCACAAGATGATTTTTGTCCCATTATATTTGGTAGACCCTTCTTGAATACTGTTAATGCTAAGATTGATTGTGAGAAAGAAACTGTTACTATAAGTTTTGGGGATGTGTCTCATGAGTTCAATTTCTCTAAATTTCGTAGACAACCCCATGACAAAGAATTGCCTAGTAAAGATGAAATTATTGGTCTTGCTTCTATTGCTGTGCCTCCTACTGATCCTCTAGAACAATATTTGCTAGACCATGAAAACGATATGCATATGAATGAAAGGAATGAAATAGATAAGATTTTCTTTGATCAGCAACCTATTTTGAAACAAAACCTGCCTGTTGAAATACTTGGGGATCCTCCTCCACCCAAGGGTGATCCCGTGTTTGAGCTTAAACAATTACCGGATACTCTCAAATATGCTTATCTTGATGAAAAGGAGATATATCCTGTTATTATTAGTGCTAACCTTTCAGAGCATGAAGAAAAGAGATTATTGAAAACTTTAAGGAAGCACCGTGCTGCTATTGGATATACTCTTGATGATCTTAAGGGCATTAGTCCCACTCT
This sequence comes from Elymus sibiricus, assembly GCA_039707655.1. Classification (NCBI taxonomy): domain Eukaryota; kingdom Viridiplantae; phylum Streptophyta; class Magnoliopsida; order Poales; family Poaceae; genus Elymus; species Elymus sibiricus. The sequence continues at coordinate 207,369,378 of CM077665.1, read as the reverse complement.
ATGTCAGCATAAAATTAATATGGAGCCTGATGCTAAACCAGTTGTTGATCACCAGCGACGGTTAAATCCTAAAATGAAAGAAGTGGTAAGAAATGAAATATTAAAGTTTCTAGAGGCAGGTATAATTTATCCTATTGCTGATAGTAGATGGGTTAGTCCCGTTCATTGTGTCCCTAAGAAGGTAGGTATTACCGTTGTTACTAATGATAAAAATGAATTGATCCCACAAAGAATTGTTACGGGGTATAGAATGGTAATTGATTTTAGGAAATTAAATAAAGCTACTAGGAAAGATCATTACCCTCTACCTTTTATTGATCAAATGCTAGAAAGACTATCCAAACACACACATTTTTTGCTTTCTAGATGGTTATTCTGGTTTCTCTCAAATACCTGTGTCAAAAGAGGATCAAGAAAAGACCACTTTTACTTGCCCTTTCAGTACCTTTGCTTATAGACATATGCCTTTTGGTTTAGGCAATGCACCTGCTACCTTTCAAAGATGTATGATGGCTATATTCTCTGACTTTTGTGAAAAGATTGTTGAGGTTTTCATGGATGATTTTTCCGTTTACGAAACTTCTTTTCATGATTGCTTGAGCAACCTTGATCGAGTTTTGCAGAGATGTAAAGAAACTAATCTTGTCTTGAATTGGGAAAAGTGCCACTTTATGGTTAATGAAGGTATTGTCTTGGGGCACAAAATCTCCGAAAGAGGTATTGAAGTTGATAAAGCTAAAGTCGATACTATTGAAAAAATGCCGTGTCCCACGGACATAAGAGGTATAAGAAGTTTCCTTGGTCATGCTGGTTTCTATAGGAGGTTTATTAAAGACTTCTCTAAGATTTCTAGGCCTCTCACCAATCTTTTGCAAAAAGATGTTCCATTCGTTTTTGATGATGATTATGTAGAAGCATTTGCAATTCTTAAGAATGCCTTGATTTCCGCACCTATTGTTCAACCACCTGATTGGAACCTACCCTTTGAAATTATGTGTGATGCTAGTGATTATGCTGTTGGTGCTGTTCTAGGACAAAGAGTTGATAAGAAATTAAATGTTATCCATTATGCTAGTAAAACTCTAGACAGTGCTCAAAGAAACTATGCTACCACTGAAAAGGAATTTTTAGCGGTTGTGTTTGCTTGTGATAAGTTCAGACCTTATATTGTTGATTCCAAAGTAACTGTTCACACTGATCATGCTGCTATTAAATACCTTATGGAAAAGAAAGATGCTAAACCTAGACTTATTAGATGGGTTCTTCTGCTACAAGAATTTGATTTGCATATTGTCGATAGAAAGGGTGCTGATAACCCCGTAGCAGATAACTTGTCTAGATTAGAGAATGTTCTTGATGACCCAGTACCTATTGATGATAGCTTTCCTGATGAACAATTAGCTATCATAAATGCTTCGCGTAATGCTCCATGGTATGCTGATTATGCTAATTACATTGTTGCTAAATTTATACCGCCTAGTTTCACATACCAACAAAAGAAAAAGTTCTTCTATGATTTAAGACACTACTTTTGGGATGATCCACACCTTTATAAAGAAGGAGTAGATGGTGTTATTAGACGTTGTGTACCTGAGCATGAACAGGAACAGATCCTACGCAAGTGTCACTCCGAGGCCTACGGATGACACCACGCTGGAGATAGAAATGCACACAAGGTATTACAATCTGGTTTTTATTGGCCTACTCTCTTCAAGGATGCTCCTAAGTTTGTCTTGTCTTGTGATGAGTGTCAAAGAATTGGTAATATTAGTAGATGTCAGGAAATGCCTATGAATTACTCTCTTGTTATTGAACCATTTGATGTTTGGGGTTTTGATTATATGGGACCTTTTCCACAATCTAACGGGTATACTCATATTCTAGTTGCTATTGATTATGTTACTAAGTGGGTAGAAGCTATTCCAACTAGTAGCGCTGATCATAACACTTCTATTAAAATGCTTAAAGAAGTTATTTTCCCTAGATTTGGAGTCCCTCGATATTTAATGACTGATGGTGGTTCACACTTTATTCATGGTGCTTTCCGTAAATTGCTTGCTAAGTATGATGTTAATCATAGAATTGCATCTCCATATCATCCTCAGTCTAGTGGTCAAGTAGAATTGAGCAATAGAGAAATTAAATTGATCTTGTAGAAGACTGTTAATAGATCCACAAAGAATTGCTCTAAGAAACTTGATGATGCATTATGGGCTTATAGAACTGCTTATAAAAACCCTATGGGTATGTCTCCGTATAAAATGGTTTATGGTAAAGCATGTCACTTACCTCTAGAGCTAGAACATAAAGCTTATTTGGCAATTAAAGAGCTCAACTATGATTTCAAACTTGCTGGTGAGAAGAGGTTATTTGACATTAGCTCACTTGATGAATGGAGAACCCAGGCCTATGGGAATGCCAAGTTGTTTAAAGAAAAAGTCAAGAGATGGCATGATAAAAGGATACAAAAGCGTAAATTCAATGTAGGTGATTATGTCTTGCTATACAATTCTCGTTTAAGATTTTTTGCAGGAAAACTTCTCTCTAAATGGGAAGGGCCTTACATTATTGAGGAAGTATATCGTTCCGGTGCCATCAAGATCAACAATGCCGAAGGCACAAACCCGAAGGTGGTAAACAGTCAAAGAATCAAACATTATATCTCAGGTACTCCCATAAATGTTGAAACCAATATTATCAATACCATAACTCTGGAGGAGTACATTAGGGAGACCTACCAGAACGGTTCAGACTCCGAAAAGGAATAGGTATGTGGTACGGTAAGTAAACCGACTCCAGAACTTTTTCAACATCAATTTTTCTATGTTTTGGAATATTTAAAAAATTAGGAAAATTTAAAGCAGTCCGAAGAGTGCAAGAGGAGGTGACATGCCAGGGGGCATGCCCTACCCCCCTGGGCGCGCCCCTGTGGCTTGTGGCCACCCCGTGTACCCTCCAGACTCCGTTTTCTTGTGGTATACTCCTTCCGGTCGGTAAAAAATCATTATATAATCTCCCGAAGGTTTTGACCTTCATATCACGACAATATCTCCTGTTTTTGTTTTGAGCTATTTCTGCAGCAGATTTAGATCAACATGACGTCCCCAAGTGCTTCGAAGGACAAATTCTTCGAGAAGGTCATCAACCCCTACCTTGCGGAGGTGCTGCGACACCCTCAAACCATTGAGATGCGTGAGGGGGTGCTGCACATCCGTGATGTTGAGGGGCCCAAGAAGACCGGAAGTGTGGAGACAAGGCTTGAAGCAATGGAGCAACAAGTCTTCAAGTGCCAAGGGATGGTGGAACGAGGACTCAATGCCAATCACATGACGATCGTGGAGTTTACCCATAAGCACAAGACGGACGCCAAGGACATCGGGGAGCACATCTTCAAGCTTTACGAGAAAATCGAGCATCTCCAAGCCCAGATCTATGACCTGCAAAACCAAAACTGTCAGTATGAATACAGATTTAAGAGAATGAGTTTGGCTACAGATTTGAGGGTCCCGGAGACTCGTTCATCTTTCTACGATGGTGAGCCCATGCCTTGGAAGACGGAGGACAAGCCTCCAATGTCATCAACAACTCCAACATCACCACCTCCGAAGCAAGACAACTAAACACATGGATATGGGCACTCCCCTTGGCTTGTGCCAAGCTTTGGGGAGGTGCCCCGGTATCGTATCACCATCACATCTTTTACTTTTATCGTTTTTCTTAGTTCCATCCTTTTGGTTATATCTTGATCTAGTAGAATAAAGTTTTTTGGTGTGATCTAGTTTTGAGTTTTGCTTTATGTTGCCCCTATGTAAGCAAGTCCGAGAGTTATATAATAAAGAGTAGTTTTGAGTTGAGGGCTTTGCTTGTTTGCTATGATCTTGAGAAAAAGAAATAGAAAGAAATATAGAATAAAAGCAAAGAGTATATATGATGATCTTATGGGGAGTGATGACTTCACATATAAGAAGTATGTCGATTGAAGTTTGTTGTGAGTTGACAAACATAGCTATTAGTCATTGTGGCAATTAAAAGGAAGTAATAAAGAAAGAGAGGTTCACATATAAATATATTATCTTGGACATCTTTTATGATTGTGAGCACTCATTAAAATATTTTATGCTAAGAAGTCGATGTTGGACAAGGAAGACAACATAATGAGTTATGTTTGCTTATTTCTGAATAGAAGTTATATGGTTATAGATCCTTCAACATGTGACGCTTGCTTCCACCCCATAGCAGCCAAAACTTCCGCACCAAGTAGAGATACTATTTGTGCATCCAAACACCCTTAACCCAGTTTTGCCATGAGAGTCCACCATACCTACCAATGGATTGAGTAAGATCCTTCAAGTAAGTTGTCATCGGTGCAAGCAATAAAAATTGCTCTCTAAATATGTATGATCTATTAGTGTGAGGAAAATAAACTTTATACGAACTTGTGATATGGAAGAAATAAAAGCGACAGACTGCATAATAAAGTTCTATATCACAAGGGGCAATATAAAGTGACGTTCTTTTGCATTAAGGGATTGTGCATCCAACTATAAAAGCGCATGACAACCTCTGCTTCCCTCTACGAAGGGCCTATCTATTACCTTTACTTTCTAGTACTTACCTTTATTCAAGAGTCGTGGTGATCTTCATCGCTTCCTTTATTTCGCCTTTATCTCTTGGCAAGCGTCATGTGTTGGGGAATGATCTAGACAAATATATCCACTCGGATGTAGGTGAGCATGAGTTATTTCTGTTGACATTACCGTTGAGGTAAATAGTTGGGAGGCAATACTATAAGCCCCTATCTTTCTCTGTGTTTGATTGAAGCTTTGACCTCATAGGTACCGCGTGAGTGTTAGCAATTATGAAAGAATAAAAGATGATTGAGTATGTGGATTTGCTTTACAAGCTCTTATATTGACTCTTTCCTACGTTATGATAAATTGGAATTGCTTCAATGACTGAGATCATAGATTGTTGGTTCAAAATAGAGTTCTTGATTCATACTTTACCTTGTGAATGAATTGTTACTTCAGCATAAGAAATTATATGTCAATATAAGTTGCTGTTCTAAAGATGATCATGATGCCTTCATGTCCGTATTTTATTTTATCGACACCTCTATCTCTAAAAATGTGGGCATATTTATCGATTTCGGCTTTCGCTTGAGGACAAGCGAGGTCTAAGCTTGGGGGAGTTGATACGTCCATTTTGCATCATGCTTTTATATCGATATTTATTGCATTATGGGCTGTTATTACACATTATGGTACAATACTTATGCCTTTTCTCTCTTATTTTACAAGGTTTACATGAAGAGGGAGAATGCCGGCAGCTGGAATTCTGGACTGGAAAAGGAGCAAATCTGAGATACCTATTCTGCACAACTCCAAAAGTCCTGAAAAGTTACGGAGAATTTCTTTGGAATATATAAAAAATATTGGGCGAAGAATATACCAGAGGGGACCCACCAGGCAGTCACAAGCGAGAGGGGCGCGCCCCTATGGCTTGTGGCCCACCTGGCAGGCCTCCGATGCCCATCTTCTGCTATATGGAGGGTTTTGACTTGAAAAAAATCATAAGGGAGCTTTCGGGACGAAGCGCCGCCATCTCGAGGCGGAACTTGGACAGAACCAATCTAGGGCTCCGGCGGAGCTGTTCTGCCGGGGAAACTTCCCTCCCGGAGGGGGAAATCAAAGCCATCGTCATCACCAACGATCCTCTCATCGAGAGGGGGTCAATATCCATCAACATCTTCACTAGCACCATCTCCTCATCAAACCCTAGTTCATCTCTTGTATCCGATCTTTGTCTCAAAACCTCAGATTGGTACCTGTGGGTTGCTAGTAGTGTTGATTACTCCTTGTTTGATGCTAGTTGGTTTACTTGGTGGAAGATCATATGTTCAGATCCTTAATGATAATTAATACTCCTCTGATTATGAACATGAATATGCTTTGTGAGTAGTTACGTTTGTTCCTGAGGACATGGGATAAGTCTTGTTATAAGTAATCATGTGAATTTGGTATTCATTCGATATTTTGATGAGATGTATGTTGTCTCCCCTCTAGTGGTGTTATATGGACGTCGACTACATGACATTTCACCATTGTTTGGGCCTAGAGGAAGGCATTGTGAAGTAATAAGTAGATGATGGGTTGCTAGAGTGACAGAAGCTTAAACCCTAGTTTATGCGTTGCTTCGTAAGGGTCTGATTTGGATACACATGTTTCATCCTATGGTTAGATTTATCTTAATTCTTCTTTCGTAGTTGCGGATGCTTGCGAGAGGGGTTAATCACAAGTGGGAGGCTTGTCCAAGTAAGGACAGCACCCAAGCACCGGTCCACCCACATATCAAATTATCAAAGTAACGAACGTGAATCATATGAGCATGATGAAAACTGGCTTGACAGTAATTCCCATGTGTCCTCGGGAGCGCTTTGCTTTATATAAGAGTTTGTCCAGGCTTGTCCTTTGCTACAAAAAGGATTGGGACACCTTGCTGCACCTTTGTTACATTTCTTACTTTCTACCCGTTACGAATTACCCTATCACAAAACTATCTGTTACCGATAATTTCAGTGCTTGCAGAGAATACCTTACTGAAAACCGCTTGTCATTTCCTTCTGCTCCTCGTTGGGTTCGACACTCTTACTTATCGAAAGGACTACGATAGATCCCCTATACTTGTGGGTCATCAGTGAAGCACTCAGAACTATTCCATACTTGCCCCATCCAATTTTCTGAGAGAGAGCCACCTACTCATGTGTTGAGATCAAGCCATTCCACTCCTACCATATGAATCTTGATCTCTAGCCTCCCCAAGTTGCTTTCCACCAAATCAATCTCTTCCACCAAAGCCAAATCTGTGAGAGAGTGATTGTGTGTTGAGGAGTCTATCATCTTGAAGCACAAGAGCAAGAAGTTCATCGACATTGCCGAGCCTATTACCTTTAGGAGGGTGTGCCTCCTAGATTGGTTAGGTGTCGCTTGGGAGCCTCCTACTTCGTGTTGTGGAGTTGAACCAAGAATTTTGTACAGGCAAGGAGATCGCCTACTTCGTGAAGATCTACTGATAGTGAGGCTATTCCTTCGTGGACGGAAGCCGTTATGGAATAGTCAAGGTTGCTACTTCGTGGACCCTTATGGGTGGAGCCCTCCGTGGACTCTCGTGACCGTTACCCTTCGTGGGTTAAAGACTCCATAAACATGGACGTACGATAGCACCACCTATCAGAACCACAGGAAAAATCTTCGTGTCCCTCATGCGTTTGATCTCCCTATCTCAACTCCTTACTTCCATGTGCAATGTCTTTACTTTCCGCTGCCATGCTTGTTGACTTGCATGTGTAGGGTGTGCTAGACTTGCTATAATTGTTAAAATCGGCCAACCAATTAACTTAGGAAAAGGTTAGGTTTTTAATTCCTGCTAATTGTCTATTCACCCCCCTCTAGACACTCTTCTAGTGATCCTACAAGTGGTATCAGAGCATTGGTCTCCATTGCATCAGTTTCATCACCGTGGAGGAATATGGATGTGTCTACTGTGGGAAGTTTGAGTTGTAGAGTGCCTATTCTTGATGGGGAGTACTATAGTCAATGGAAATATAAGATGCTTGAGCTATTCAATGAATTTCATTTGAGCAAGTATGTTAAGAACCCCTATGTACCTCCCATTGATCCTGTACATCCCACACACGAAGACGAAATTGATATGCTATGCAATCTTAGAACTGTTAATCTTATCATTAGAGGATTGCCTAGGATTGTGCTTACTCAAATGAAGAATTTTGAATGTGCTTATACTTTGTGGAATGACTTGGAGAAACAATATCCAAGTTATTCATTGTGTAATCTTGATGAAATTCTTCATAAAATTATTGTATTTCACAAAATGATGCCTAGTGATCCCAAGTTTGATGACTATCTATTTGAGCTTAGAGATCTCATGCGTGCTAAAGGAGATTTCATAACTATCAATAACATCATTGTAGAAGCCATTCGCATTCATAATCTTGAACATTGTCATGATCACAACCCTAACGAATCTCTTGTTCCTTGTGACGAGGATTTCCCACTTGATGATGACAATGTGGAACATGGCTACTATGATGAAGGATGTGTTGTTCGACATCGAGCATGAGAAGATCATGAAGAATCTAAGTCTGATGGCAAACTTCAAGGACTACATGTCCGGAGGAAATGCGTGTGGATTCTCGATAGTGGATGCACCGATCGTATGACCGGAGATAGAGACATGTTTGAAGAGATCACACCAAACCATGGACCGCGAAGGTATGTAACTTTTGGAGACAACTCCAAGGGTAAGGTAGTTGGTCTTGGTAAGGTGGCCATATCCCATGATAGCTCTATTCAAAACGTCATGCTTGTTGAATCCCTTGGCTACAATCTTATTTCCGTATCTGGACTTGCCGACTTTGGTTTTAATGTGCTATTCACAAAAGTAGATTGCCAAGTGTTTCGTAAAGATAATCATAACATGGTCTTTACCGGTTTCTGTAGATGTGATCTATATATTGTCGATTTCACTAAGAGATCCAAACCTCGTACTTGTCTTATTGCAAAATCTTCTAAAGGTTGTTTTTGGCATAGAAGACTAGGACATGTTGGCATGCGTAATCTAGACAAGCTTATCAAAGGTGATCATATTCTTGGTGTTAAAGATGTTATCTTTGACAAAGATAGACTTTGTAGTGCTTACCCATTAAGAATATTCTGACTACTAGGAGACCACTCGAGTTATTGCACATGGATCTTTTTGGTCCCAATGCTTACAAGAGCCTCGGTGGGAATTCCTATGGTCTAGTTATAGTTGATGATTTTTCCAGATTTACGTGGGTATTCTTTCTTGATGATAAGTCGCAGGTACAAAAGATCTTCAAGAACTTCGCTCGCAAAGCGCAAAATCAGTTTGAAGGGAAGATCAAGAAGGTTTGGAGCGACAACGGATCGGAGTTCAAGAACACCCATGTAGATACCTTTCTTGACGAAGAAGGTGTTTCACATGAGTTCACGGCTACATACACGCCTCAACAAAATGGAGTTGTTGAGAGGAAGAACCGGACTCTTATTGAGATGGCAAGAACGATGCTTGACGAATACAAGACACCAAGACACTTTTGGGCAAAAGCCGTGGAAACTTCATGTCATGCCATAAACTGACTATACTTGCACAAGCTTCTCGGTAAAACGGCATACGAGCTACTCACCGGTAACAAACCCCAAGTTGGACACTTCCGGGTATTCGGCTCAAAGTGCTACATTCTTGATAAGCCTCGTCATACTAAATTTGCTCCCAAATATCATGAAGGTTTCCTACTCGGTTACGGATCAAACTCTCACACTTACCGTGTCTACAACAACTTCACTCGAAAAGTTGAAGAGACGGTAGATGTGAAGTTTGATGAATCTAATGGTTCGCAAGTCGAACAATTGCCAAATGATTTAGGAGATAAGGATCCTTCGGAAGCTATCCAAGACTTGTCCATTGGAAAGATTCGTCCCATGGAGGTGAAGGAAAGCACTTCCTCAACTCAAGTGGAAGCCCCTACTTCACGTCAAGGTGATCCTCAACACGACATGGAGGCGTCCACAAGCGGTACACGACAAGATGAAGAGGAGGAAGTAAATCATGAAGATCCACCACAACCACCTTCACCACCACCTCAAGGAAACGACACCTTCAACAATAACGAAGATGAAGGAGATGATGATGAAGAAGCTCCACCATCCAACAAGCCGAAGCTACCCCGAGTTCGAGCAAGAGTGACCAAGAACCATTCTCTAAACCAAATCTTTGGTGATATACAAACCGGGAGAATCACTCGCTCTAAAACTCGCTTAGCTAATTTTTGTGAGCATTATTCTTTCATCTCTAGCATTGAACCCTTGAAGGTAGAACAAGCTCTTGAAGACCCAGATTGGGTGAACGCCATGCATGAAGAGCTTCACAACTTCGAGAGGAACGAAGTTTGGACACTCGTGGAGAAGCCCAAGGACGAGCACAACATCATCGGAACCAAATGGGTGTTTCGGAACAAGCAAGATGAAGACGGTCAAGTTGTACGCAACAAGGCGCGTCTCGTAGCCCAAGGATATACGCAAGTCGAAGGTATGTACTACGGTGAGACCTATGCCCCCGTCGCTAGACTTGAAGCTATTCGCATTCTTCTTGCCTATGCTAATCACCATGATATCACGCTTTATCAAATGGACATTAAAAGTGCCTTTTTAAATGGTGAGATTGAAGAAGAGGTCTATGTCAAACAACCCCCTGGTTTTGTGAATCCTAAGAAACCTAATCATGTCTATAAGCTTCGTAAAGCTCTTTATGGTCTTAAACAAGCTCCACGTGCTTGGTATAAATGCTTAACGAAGTTTCTCATTGAAAATGGTTTTGAAATTGGTAAAATTGATGCAACCTTATTCACTAAGAGAGTTAATGGTGAATTATTTGTGTGCCAAATCTATTTGGATGATATTATCTTTGGATCCACTAACCCACAATTTAGTCAAAGATTTGGAAGGTTGATGTCCGAGATGTATGAGATGTTCATGATGTGTGAGCTGAAATTCTTTCTTGGTTTGCAAATCAAGCAAACAAGAGAAGGAACTTTCATCTCTCAAACCAAGTATACCAAGGACTTGATCAAGAAGTTCAACATGCAAGAGTGTAAAGGTATGATAACTCCTATGCCTACTAGTGGACATGTTGATCTTACCAAGGAGGACGAACCGGTTGATCAAAACGTTTATCGATCTATGATTGGTTCATTGCTATATCTATGTGCCTCCCATCCCGATATTATGCTTAGTGTTTGCATGTGTGCTAGATATCAAGCTGCACCTAAAGAGTGTCATCTTTTGGCCGTGAAACGCATTGTGAGATATTTGATACAAACACAAAACTTTGGCATTTGGTATCCCAAGGGATCTTCTTTTAACCTTGTTGGCTATTCCGATTCGGACTATGCCGGTGACAAGGTTGATAGAAAATCTACCTCGGGTACATGTCAATTTCTTGGGAGATCTCTTGTGTCTTGGTCCTCCAAGAAACAAAACTCGGTATGTCTATCTACCGCCGAAGCTGAGTACATTGCCGCCGGATCGTGTTGTGCACAATTACTATGGATGACACAAACGCTTAAGGATTATGGAATCCATGTTAAAAATGTTCCATTACTTTGTGACAATGAAAGTGCTATTAAGATTGGTCATAATCATGTGCAACATTCTCGAACTAAGCATATTCAAGTTCGACATCATTTCATTCGTGATCATGTTGCCAAAGGAGATATTAATCGTAAGCATGTTCGTACCAACAAGCAATTGGCCGATATCTTTACTAAGCCACTTGATGAGAAAGTGTTTTGTCACTTGAGGAGTGAGTTGAACATCATTGATTCTTCAAACTTGAGCTAAGCTCACTCGGTTGCTTGCAAGGGCATGAGCTTACATGACACTTCCATGATACACTTAACATGTTATCTTATACCATGGAATTCTATGCTCCCTTGTATTGCATCTAACCTTTTGTAGGTACTTGGAAGAACAACACTTCACAAGATTGCCATCAACTCCAATCATAAGCAATCTTGTCATGACCAAGTATCCACAACCCCTCTTGATGATGGAAGGAACAAGACAACTCAACCATATCCTTGACATATATTTGATTTGATCATATTTGCTAATTCTCAATTGATATCATGTCAAATGGATATATATTATTCTTCCTTGCATGACTAACCTATTTAGGTGATAAGTGTACCAAAACAAGAAGGATTGCTCCCAACTCAAGATGAACTTCATCAACCTCGCGTATCCTCAACAAGTTCACCCACAAGCCACGTCATCAACATCACTCAAAGGTATGTACCCATATCCTTGAAAAAGCTTTACTCTAAGTAATGAGATAAAGCAACTCAAGTGATATGAAAATATTAAAATGCTTAATAGAAAAATGGTAACCCCATTTTGAGCTTAACGATGAGTATGACCTATGATCAAGTATTCTTGCTTGGCTCCTAAGTCAATATACTCTAATATAGGTGACGTAGTCACCGACCATCATCTAGTTAAGTATCTTGTTTGGTTCATTCTCTATTTGCAAGATTTCTTGGAACCACTCAAATCTTCTCCAGTTGATATTTCTTTGTAAATTCTTTTGTATTTCCTTTGCAAAAGCTTTTAAGATTCTATCGCAAGTTTTCTAAAATTGTTTGAGGTTTTCTAGAAATTGCCAAGTTTCTGTTTACTACTCGGAGCCTCCGATCCAAAAGACTCGGTTCTACCGATTATGCAGATAGGCTGCAAATACACATCTCGGTTCCACCGACTTATTTGCCTCGGAGCCATCGACTTTGCTATATTTTCTATGCTTTGTTAAACTTAGCAATTCTCCATTTCTTCGATGATCCATTAAGGGGGGGGAAACCTTTTTTCTAGGATCCATAACTCAAAGGAGGAGAAGTCTTACAAGCTCTTAGATCAGTCAAAAAGGGGAGAAATTATTTTCCATGATTCCCTCAGTTTTTAGTGCTCTCTATGATTCTACACCTTCCATGATCCCTACATTCTATGACCCTTGTTCTCAAGGATCCCTTCTTACTCCATGGTCCCTATGTCTGACCCTGTGTATGGACCTTTTTGGCAATTAATGCCAAAGGGGGAGAAATACCAAAGCTTCAATGCTAAAGGCGGAGATGCATGCTCAATGCAAAGGGGGAGAAACAATCAAGCTGGGAGAATATCATAGTTTATACTTATATAGACAAGGGGAGAATACCAAAGTAGGGGGAGAAAAATATGTTTGGGAGAAAAATATGTTTGTTTCATTTGACTACTCTTGTTAGACTTTTCTCACCCTATCCAATCCCAATATCTACATGCTAAGATTCAGAGGGAGAGGATGACCTACTATTTCATATCTAGGGGAGAAAAGTTTCTAAATGTTCTTGGAGAAATATCAACCTTAAGGAATACTATCTTCTATATGTTCTCCACATCTTCATACTATTGAGATCTATTGCTTTTTGATTGGTAGAATACTCTTGTGTTTCCTAACATTGTTTTCTCAAGTGTGCTTCTACTACTAGAATGCTCAAGAACTCAAGGTAAGTATATGCATCATATCCTTGATCAAGATGATCTCTTGCTTCTTGCACATATTGTTTGCAAGAGTGAAGTCTTGTACAAGGATACATCTCATTCATATATATCTGATGCATATAGCCAAGATACACATGACTCATTATATCCCTTCTACTATATGTGTGTCCATGCAATCCAAAGTAACTATCCTTTAAAGGGATTGCACACATTTAGGGGGAGCAAGTCTAAGTCATGTGTCTCTCAAAGCCTTCATTATATCCATGCATATCTTTATTTGAAGCTTTGATTGTATGTTTTCATCAATTACCAAAAAGGGGGAGATTGAAAGCACAATATGCTCCCCCGGTGGTTTTGATAATTCATGACAACATACATTGTCTCTTGGACTAATATTTCTACCTAGTGTATTTTAGGTAAAAGTCCATAGAGAGAGATGGGTTGGCAAAAAGGATTGTGGAGAAACCCCAAGAAGCAAGGAAATGGATTGGCAAAGCTTCAAGCAAGAGGACTCTACATTTTACTTTGTGAGAAATCACTTTGAGTCCATAGGAAAGCCAATACTATTAAAAGGGGGTAAGGTACTGTTGGTGAAGAAGATGCTCCACGTGCACAAGTGATAGTCACCAAAAACACCCACAAACTCTTCGAGAAAAGTCTGTCCAAGCCTATCTTGCAAATCGGTGTAACCAACTATTTCCACTCGGTCCCACCGATTCCCACCTCAGACAGATCCATGCCAAACCCTAGCATCTTGATACTACTGGTTAGCCGTTGTCAAGAATTGGTACCATCGAATTTTGAGAATCGGTCTCACCGAATTGTGCAATCTGACCGTTGGTGATCTTATCCGTACCACCGAGATTTATTCATCGGTCTCACCGAGATTCAAAAGTTGCTACCTTTGGAGCAACTCGGTACCACCGAGTTTTACACTTTGGTGTCACCGAGTTGGTCACTTTAGGTGTATCGGTTGGACTTTTGGGGATGCCTATATATACCCCTTCACCACCACCCACTCGAAAGTGAAGCACTCCGAACTATTTCATACTTGCCCCATCCAATTTTCTGAGAGAGAGCCACCTACTAATGTGTTGAGATCAAGCCATTCCACTCCTACCATATGAATCTTGATTTCTAGCCTCCCCAAGTTGCTTTCCACCAAATCAATCTCTTCCACCAAAGCCAAATATGTGAGAGAGTGATTGTGTGTTGAGGAGTCTATCATCTTGAAGCACAAGAGCAAGAAGTTCATCTACATTGCCGAGCCTATTACCTTTTGGAGGGTGGTGCCTCCTAGATTGGTTAGGTGTCACTTGGGAGCCTCCTACTTCGTGTTGTGGAGTTGAACCAAGAATTTTGTACAGGCAAGGAGATCGCCTACTTCGTGAAGATCTACTAATAGTGAGGCTATTCCTTCGTGGACGGAAGCCGTTATGGAATAGTCAAGGTTGCTACTTCGTGGACCCTTATGGGTGGAGCCCTCCGTGGACTCTCGCGACCATTACCCTTCGTGGGTTAAAGACTCCATAAACATGGACGTACGATAGCACCACCTATGGGAACCACAGGAAAAATCCTCGTGTCCCTCATGCGTTTGATCTCCCTATCTCAACTCCTTACTTCCATGTGCAATGTCTTTACTTTCCGCTGCCATACTTGTTGACTTGCATGTGTAGGGTGTGCTAGACTTGCTATAATTGTTAAAATATGCCAACCAATTAACTTGGGAAAAGGTTAGGTTTTTAATTCCTGCTAGTAGTCTATTCACCCCCCTTCTAGACACTCTTCTAGTGATCCTACAATACAAAAGCTCAAGACTGGGGATGCCCAAGGCTCCCCAAGTAAATATTTCACGAAGTCTCAAGCATCTAAGCTTGGGGATGCTACGCATCCCACCTCTCTTCAACAAATATCGGTTAGCCTTTGTTTTGCCTCGTTCACATGATATATGCTACTCTTGGAGTGCATTTTAATTTTGTTTGCTGTTTGAATAAAATACTCAGATCTTAAAATATTTATTGAGAGAGAGAGAGAGATTCCTCACATAGCTACTTTATTCTTTGACTATTCATTCATCTTCACTTATATCTTTTGAGAGTAGTTTGAAATTTACTCTTGTGCTTGACTTATATCCTAAGAGTAAACGTTGAATGAATTGAATGTCATAAATGTGAAATTATATATGCTTCATATTCTTGTCCCATGGGTAGTAGTGACTTCACATACTAGGAGTATAAGCGGTAAAATTTATTGGAAGTTAGCAAACACAGCATTGGTCATCTAAACAATTCATGAAACAATATTGGAGGAAGAGAGGTTTCACATATAAAGACACTATCTTGGACATCTTCTATGATTGTGAACCCCCATTAATTATTTTCAAACTTGATCAAGTAGTTGACATTGGACAAGGAAGACAACGTAATGGTTATGTTTGTTTATATTCATGTAGCAGTTATATTGTCATGGATCCTCTAACTTGTGATGCTTGTTTAGAACCTTTTGCTAGCCAAAACTTCGTACTAAGTAGAAATACTACTTGTGCATCCAAATCCTTGAGCCAAGTTTCTTCCATGAGAGTCCACCATACCTACCTATATATGGTATTTCACTGCCATTCCAAGTAAATTTGCAAGTGCCACCTCTAAAACCTTCAAATAAACATCCCTTTTGTGTGCTCGTACCGCTCATGGAGCGACGGGGCGGTCATTATCTTCCATGCTAAGCGGGTTATTCTCAAGATAAGTGTTTATTCACTTGTCATTGCACGAGAGAGGCCGGTAACAAGGACACCCAGCCCTGCATAATACAAAAATAAATAAACAAGAACTGCCCCTAGAAAGTTGATTGTTTGGATGGTACCCATGGATTCGGCTAGCCATGGAATGTGTTTGAATGGTGGAGGGGGAGTAAAATTTAAATTCTGTTTGGGAACCACCAATATTGTGATTAGCATCGAAGATATTGAAATCTCTTGTCGTGATGTTGACAGGAAAGGCACACCACTCAAAATTACATATTCATCTCTGCTTTAAAACAATGGGCTCTGGCACCTCTGTAAATCCCTGCTTCCCTCTGCGAAGGGCCTATTCTTTACTTTTATGCAGGAGTCAATAATTTTCATCCCTATACCAATCTATTAATTCCTTAGTTGGCAAGCATCATGTGGTTGGGAAAGATTGAGACATATATATCCAGTTGAATATAGGTGATCATGATTCATTCTTTGTTAACATTATCCCCGGGATAAATAAGTTGGGAGGCGAAACATTAAGCCCCTATCTTCCTATGTGTTTGACTGAAACTGTTTGTTCTAAAAATATGCTTTGAGTGTCAGCAATCATGGAAGACTAAATGATAGTTGAATATGTGGAATTTTCTAAAGCAAGGCTCTTACATAGACCCTTCCTGAAAATAAGATGAATTGTAATTGTTTGATGACTGAAAAAATAGTTTGCTAGTTTTCAAGAAAGTTTATGGTCTATACTTTAACATGTGAATAACTTGCTACTTGATTATGAGAAGTTCTATGAGAAATACTTGCTGGTTTTGATGCTAGAAAAGTGGCTGAAATTATCCTTGATCAATATTATACATTATGCTAGCATTCACACTTCATAAATTATTTCTTTTATCATTTACCTACTCGAGGACGAGTTGGAATTAAGCTTGGGGATGCTGGTACATCTCCAATGTATCGATAATTTATGAAGTATTCATGCCATATTCACCTATGTTTACAGTACTTTTATATGGTTTTGATTTACTTTATATGATTTATTTAAAACTAACCCGGACTGACGCTGTTTTCAGCATAATTACCGTGGTGTTGTTTTTGTGCAGAAAATGAAAGTTGTCGGAAGCGCCCGAAACTTTTTGATGATTTTTTCCGGAGGAAATAAGAAATACTGGAGCGAAGAACCACCGAAGGGGAGCCACCCGTGGGGCACAAGCCATCAGGGCGCGACCCCCCCCCCCATGTCGCACCCTGATGTAGCTTGTGGGGCCCATGTGGCTCCGTTGCGCGTGATTCCAACGCTGAAAAATCCTATAAATCCTATAAACCACAAAAATAAAGAGAGACTCTCCGTTCCGCTGCCACAACTCTCTGCATCGATGAAAAACCAATCTGCAAACATTCCAGTACCCTGCCGGAGAGGGGAAACCATCACCGGTGGCCATCTTCATCATCCCGGCGGAGGCCATGATGAGGAGGTAAAAGTTCACCCTCAGGGCTGAGGGTATGAACCAGTAGCTATGTGTTCAATCTCTCTCTCTCTCTCTCTCTCGTGTTCTTAAGATGGCACGATCTTGATGTATCACGGGCTTTGTTAATATAGTTGGATCATATGATGTTTGTCCCTTGCTATCATGTTGTGATGAATTGAATCTTTCCCTTTGAGATCTCGTTATGTTGGATTGAATATATTGGTTTGAGAACACTTCATGTACGTCTTGTGTGGGATACCCAGAGTGACATTGGGATATTCTATTGATTCACTTGATATATGTTGAGGCATCAACTTGCGGCAGGTGACCTTGGGGATCTATGCATATGGGTTGATTGCACGTTTTCATACCATGTTCTCTGATAGAAATATTGGGGTGCTCCTTGAAGTTCTTTGTGTTGGATTGAATATGATAGACCTGAAATTGTTTGATGCATGTCACATAATTTACCCACGGATACTTGAGGTGATATTGGAGTATCTCGGTGACATTAGGGTTGATTGATATGTATTGTTGGTGTTGTTCTAGTACGGACTCTAGGGTTGTTTATGACACTTATTGGAATAGCCCAAAAGATTGATCGGAAAGAATAACTTTGAGGTGGTTCTACTGCCTACACCAATTTCATCTTATTGTTCTCCGCTAGATAGGAACTTTGGAGTGATTCTTTGTTGCACGTTGAGGGATGATCATATGATTCAACTATGTTTGCACTGTTGGGAGATTGCACTAGTGAAAGTATGAACCCTAGGCCTTGTTTCCAAGTTTATATATCGTTTTGCTAGTTGTTTACTATTTATTACCATGCTGTTTTTATATTTTCAGATTACAAAAACCTATATCTACCATCCATATTGCACTTGTATCACCATCTCTTCGCCAAACTAGTGCACCTATACAATTTACCATTGTATTGGGTGTGTTGGGGACACAAGATATTCTTGTATTTGATTGCAGGGTTGCTTGCGAGAGACCATGTTCATCCTACACCTCCCACAGATTGATAAACCTTAGGTCATCCACTTGAGGGAAAATTTCTACCGTCCTACAAAACTCTACGCTTGGAGGCCCAACAAAGATTACAAGAATAAAGTTGCATAGTAGACATCAGTGCGCCGACCCCACCTTGGCGTGCCCTATTGGCTTGTGGCTCCCTCATGCGGCCTCCGATGTCCTCCCGAAGCTTCCAGGTCTTCTTTTGGTCCAGAAAAAATCATATAAAAGTTTCGGGGCAATTGGACTTTGTTTGGTACTGTAAACCTGACAAGCCAAAAACATGCAGAAAACAGTAACTGTCACTAGGCACTGGGCACTGGGTCAATAGGTTATTTCTCAAAAATAATATAAATTGGTAAATAAATACTCAGAAAGTATCCTAGAATCATAATAATATAGCATGGAACAATAAAAAATTATAGATACATTGGAGACGTATCAGCATCCCCAAGCTTAATTCCTGCTCGTCCTTGAGTAGGTAAATGATAAAAACAATTTTTTTGATGTGACATGCTACCCAATATGTAATCTTTTGCATGTATGCTCATTGAGAAGCGATGAATTAACAAACATCAACATAGAATATTGATAAGCACAAGCAACCTAATCATCAATCTTTTGAAATATACGATCCTCAAAGAATGTTTATCCAACATTCCTTTTATCATATTAGTAAGGCATGGCTCCATCTTCACCACATTAATACAAATTTCAAGCACCACGGTGTCTAAGTCAGGTAATTGGATAGTATTTTTTCAGTGCGCATCAACTTTTTATTCTTCACGCAATACATGAGCGTGAAACATGGACATATCATAAAGGTGAAATAAAATATGGCCGTAGATATCAAAGGGGTAAAAAGTGGAGAAGAAAGTCTCGCATCAACTAGGCATACCAACGGGCTATGGAGATTCCCATCGATAGATATCAATGCAAGGAGTAGGGATTGCCATGCAACGGATGCACTAGGGCTATAAGTGTATGAAAGCTCAACTGAAGCTAAGTGGGTGTGCATACAACTTGCTTGCTCATGAAGACCTCGGGCATTTGGGGACGCCCCTCATCGGAATATACAAGCCAAGTTTTTAATAATGAAAAATAATTCCCACTAGCATATGAAAATGATATAACACGAGACTCTCTATACGAAGAACAAGGTGCCACTTTGAGGCACAATTGTGGTAAAGGATAGTAGCAAAGTCCATTCTCTCTTTTTCTCTCATTTTCATTTTTTTCTCTTTTTATTTATTTATGGTGGGCTCATTTGGCATCCCCCATTTTTTATTTCCTCACTGGGACAATGCTCTAATAATGATCATCATCACACTTTTATTTACTTACAACTCAATATGAAGAACTATGAAACGATATGACTCAATATGAATGCCTCTGGTAGAGTACCAGGATGTGCAATGATCTAGTGTGACATGTATCAAAAAATGATGAACGGTGGCTTAGCCAAAAATACTGTGTCAGCTTTATATGATCACGCAAAGCAATATGACGATGAATGAACTAGTCATATGATGTAATGGTGGAATTCGCATGGCAATATATCTCAGAATGGCTATGGAAATGCCACAGTAGGTAGGTATGGTGGCTGTTTTGAGGAAGATATAAGAAGGTTTATGTGTGACAGAGCGTTCGTGTCACGGGGTTTGGATGCACCGGCGAAGTTCGCACCGATCCTCGAGGTGAGAATGGGCAATGCACGGTACCGAAGAGGCTAGCAAAATATGAGGTGGTGAGGTTGCGTATGTCCACGGATTCACATTAGTTGTAAGGAACTCATATACTTATTGCAAAGTTTTATTAGTTTTATCAAAAATCAAAGTACTACTTGCATGCCCCGAGGGAGAGGGTTGGGAGGAGTTAACCATCGTGCGCCTCCGACCGGGAACAACACTAGGATTTCAATGAGGAATAAAAATGCTCACACATCCCCACCATGCCTTTTTCCAATATTTATACAAATGGGACATTAACACCTCTTAATACTGATACTTCTACGAACCGACAACCATGCACTCACACCCTTTTACATTACCACATCAATATCATTAACCCAAAATTTCTCTATAATGTGCTACATGATGGTTTTGATTATCACTCATTGAATACCTATTGTTTTTGGACTAGTCTTATAACCCATGCAAATTAACGTCACTATTTATTAACTCTCAAACAAATATAAGTGAAGAATGAGAGTGCAAGTATTTCTATAAAATCTATATGCCACCGTGCTCAAAAAGATATAAGTGAAGTACTAGAGCAACTGCTAAGCTCAAAAGATATATGTGAAGCACATAGAGTATTGTAATAAATTATGATAAAGGTGTGTCACTCTGAAATAAATGTGTCCAGAAAACAACGATTGTGGCAAACTAAAAACAAAAGCAAACAAAAGCACACGACGCTCCAAGCAAAACTCATATCATGTGACGAATAAAAATATAGCTCCAAGTGACATACCGATGGATTGAGACGAAAGAGGGGGTGCCTTCCAGGGCATCCCCAAGCTTAGACGCCTGATTCTTCCTAGAATATTACCTCAGGGTGCCTTGGGCATCCCCAATCTTGGGCTCTTTCCGTTCCTTATTCCTTTGTCCGTCGTGATAGCACCCAAAACATGAAAACTTCAGTCACACAAAACTCAACAAAACTTCATGAGATCCGTTAGTAGAAGCAACATATCAAATACTTTATGTATGGTTATAAATTGATTCATATTTTATTATTGCATAATAGGTACCGTATTCTAACTTCTCCATGTCTTATATCCCCCGATACAATCCATTGCATCATCAAAACAAGCAAACTATCCAAGCAAAAATAGAATCTGTCTAAGCAGAACAGTCTGTAAAGATCTGTAGAGAACCCATACTTATGTAACTCTAAAAATTCTGAAACATTAGGAAGACCTGAAGAATTTGTATGGAAATACTGTGGAATAAATTCAGATCGAAAATACGTTCAGTATAATCAGAGAAATTCTGCACTAGACGCTAAAGTTTCTGTTTTTGCACCGTATCAATTCTACTTATCTTGTAAGTCATCCCAAAGGCTTTACTTGGCACAAACACTAACTAAAACACAAAAACACAATAATTATAGAGAAAATAATCATTTTATCAAAAATAAACAGAAAGTAAAAAAGCAAAAATAAAGATAACTATTGGGTTGCCTCCCAACAAGCGCTATTGTTTTATGCCCTTAGCTAGGCATAATGCATAGTTTCAAGTGTTGTCATCTTTGACACTAACAACAAGTTTCTCAAACTTGTTATTGAGAATTTTCATTTCATCCTTTAAAATACTAAGAGAATCAATCTTTTGGTCCATAGTGTCAGATATCTTATTTTTGCATTGCTATGTTCCCATTGATCTTAGTAGACATATTATATAACCCTTTAAAATTAGTTTCCTTTATTAACTTGGGTTAGCGGAAGCACACCAATATGGTTGGTTCAATGGTTTCTATTTTAGGTAATCCAAATATGTTCTTCATCTTATCATAGGTTTCAAAAGAATTATTCCCAAGGAAATCTTTTTGAACATAGAATCCAAGACACGTCTATGAGAAAGAGACAGACCAACATAAAAACTTCTAAGGAGCAATTTCATATGACTTTTGGGATTAGCTCTCGCTTTTATTTCTAGTAATCTATCCCATGCTTACTTAAGGGACTCATCACCTACTTGCTTAAAATCCAGGATTAGAGAACCCTCTCCAAAGCAAGGAGGGTAAGGCATGTCTGGAGGGGAACTAGCCATAGTGACAAGCAACAAGTAAACTAGCAATGATAAATATTTTTGTATTTTTGATTTTTATGAAGCAAACTAAATATAACAGAAAATAAAAAGAAGAAAAAGTGAATGATAATTTGTGTGAAGTTACTTGATGGTTGGTTGATGATACTCCCTAGCAACGGCGCCAGAAATGTTTCGTGATACTTGTGATCTGCGTTGGGTTTTCCGTGAAGAGGAACGGGTTATTGCAGCACAATACGGATAAGTATTTCCCTCAGTTAAGAACCAAGGTTTATAGAACCAATAGGAGTAATGGTCAACCACCGTATTCAGCGAGTGCACACAAAAGAACAAACACTTGCACCCAGCACGGGCAAGTGGGTTGTCAATCCCCTTGGACTCGTTATTTGCAAAACAAGTAAGTGTGTAGATGATAGTAGATAATTGTAAATTGTAAAATTAAATAAAATATAAATATTGGCAGCAAGGTATTGAAAGCTTTTGTAAATATATAAGTGAATAGACCTGGGGGCCATAGTTTATGGTATCTCTCATGTAGGAAGCATATGGTGGGTAAACAAATTACTGTTGGGCAATTGATAGAAAAGCGCATAGTTATGTTCATATTCACGGCAATGATCATGTATATATAGGCATCACATCCATAAGCAAATAGGTTGACTCCTGCCTACACCTATTACTATTACTCCACCCATCGACCACTATCCAGCATGCATCTAGAGTATTAAGTAAAACACAGTAATGCTTGGAGAATAATGACATGATGTAGACAAAGAGAATTCAGTTAATATGAAGTAACCCCATCATTTTATCCTTAGTGGCAGCAATACAAAGACGTGTTTTGTCCCTTTCTATCACTGGGATATAGAGCACCGCCAGATTGAACCCACTACAACGCACCCCTCACATTGAAGAAATATCAATCTAGTTGGCCAGACTATTTCAATATATCAGAGAGAATTACGAAGCTATAATATTCATGCATTAAGAATCATAATATATTTGAAAGATGACTCAAATACTTTTCATGAATAATCTGAACATAAACCCACAATTCATCGGATCCCAAGAAACACACCATATAGAAGAAATACATCGGATAGATCAAAGCGAAGATGTGATGATCATTGCATTGAAGATCAAGAGAGAGAGAGAGAGATAGCCATCTAGGTACTAACTACGGGCCCGTAGGTCTGTGGTCAACTAGTCACACATCACCAGGGGAGCATCAAGGATGATGTAGAGGCCCTCCATGATCGATCCCCCCTCCGGCAGAGCACCGGAACCGGGCTCCAGATGGGATCACGGCGGAACAGAGACTTGCGGCGGCGGAGAAAGTGTTTTGGAATATATGTGAATTTATAGGCCAGAGAACAGGGTCAAGAGACCCACCAGGGAGTGACAAGCCATCAGGGCACATTGACCGCACCTGGGCGCGCCCTGTTGGCTTGTGCCTCCCTCGTGCGGCCTCCTGTCTCCTCCCGAAGCTTCCAGGTCTTATTTTGGTCCAGAAAAAACCATATAAAAGTTTTGGGGCAATTGGACATCGTTTGGTACTGTAAACCTGAAAAGCTAAAAACATGCAAAAAACAACAACTAGCACTAGGCACTGGGTCAATAGGTTAGTGCTAAAAAATAATATAATTTGGTAAATAAATACTCAAAAAGTATCCTAGATTGATAATATTATAGCATGGAACAAGAAATTATAGATACGTTGGAGACGTGCACTCGGTGAAACCAAAATTTTCTGTTCGGTGTCACGGATAGCAGATGGGTATATATATCATGCGGATCCGATCTCTGAAATTAAATCTTCAACCCCGCACCCCAATGCTTCCGCCGCTCGTGTCCACAGACGTTCTACCTTGCCTCCCGTGCGCCCTCGCCGCCGGAGTCCGCCGCCGTCAACGGGAATCCTCCCCTCCGTCACCGCCATAGCGAAATCTTCACCAAATTAGGGTAAGATTTTGATCCCTTTTGTGCTCCAACCTCCGATTCTAGTGCATTAGGATGAGTTCCACCTCTTGCCATGATTTTCAATGCAACTATCCACAATAAAAACCCGTAAGATTAGGCGAACGAAATATCTTAGGTTTAGGTTTCCCCCGTACGCCTCTCAGAGTCACCGAGTGGAAACGGATTGGTGTCACCGATCTGGGTTTTAGGGTTTCTGAGGACATTCTTGGTGAGACCGAATCACTTTTTCTTTCAAACTGAAAAAGGTGACCAAGTTTCTGTTAAAGAGATGGTTTGTCTCGGATGCTCCGAAAATTGAAACTCGGTGGAACCGAAACCCATACAGTGGAAATCTGAAACTAAGATTTTAAATTCAATTTTTTTCAAAAATAGCTGTGTTTTGTGATGCTCATCTCTTCCAATCCTCTACATCTATTCATAGGCTCTGTTCTCAGTAATATCAGGCTCAGATGACAGTCATAATGCCTTCAGAGAGGCAAGTGCAGATCTTGATGCTGGCAATAGCCCAGAAGCTAGCTTCTCAGACCCTGGCACGCCCAGCTCACATGGCTTGCCCAAGGCAGCCTCCAGGGCCAAAAGGAAGTTGAACTCAGATGAGGAGGATGAAGATTTCATCCCACATGATGCTACTTCCAAGAGGAAGACTGTCACAAAGGAGTATAGTGAAAGCTCCAGAGACAGCCAAGAGAGGAATGACACTTACTCTTGAGAACCCCAGTTCCTCCATGCAAACAAAGACTATGGCAAATAAGCCAGCCAAGAAGAAGAGAGAGAGAGAGAGGAAGAGAACCATTCATGTCGAAGGAAGGCTGTCGGCGTTCTGGGAACGGGGGTTCCCAGACCTGCCTGCCTGCGGCCCAGGGCATGGCCCACCTCGCCAGCCAAGCACAGCCAGACGCGGCCCCACTCAAGACAAGGCCCTCGCGAGGCCCCTAGGCTCGCGAGGGAGAGCAGCACCATGACCGGCAAGCGAAGGGCCTCCCCAGGCCCCCTCTGGAGCGGCGGAGACCTCTATGCAGGGCCCGGCCTCAGGAGTCAAAGATGACGCAAGGAAGGACAGGCGGGTGTCAGCGCGCCAGGCGGAGCAGTTTCCCCTTTGGTGCAAAGGGGGCAAGGATGTATGCGGGTTCCCAAAGCACCCCCAAAGGTTTCCACTCCGGTGCAACAAGACCACGACCACGAGCCCCGCAGGACGGATGTCATCGCCGAGCCCACCCCTGCATCATCGACAGCCACTTTGCAGGCGAAGACTGCCTTTGGACAGGGCGGGGATGTACTCCTGTCCCCCTTCAAATTTGGCCGTTGTGGGATCCCTTCCCGCCATTGCGATAAGGGAAGAGGACCCGGGCCATCGCTATATATAGAGGCGAGGCTGCACCGTAGAGGGGGCGATCCGATACGATCCGATCCCAGACCAGTCGATCCACTTAACCCACCACCAAGCCTGCGAAGGGCCAAGAACACCTCAGGAATGCCCTCGCGAGGCTCCAAAACCTTGTACTAGTTCATCCACCATAACCTCCATGAGAGGCAATCCACCAAAGCAGGAGTAGGGTATTACACTTCGCAGCGGCCCGAACCTGGGTAAACCACCGTGTTCATCTTCTTCCTCGTCATCGTGCGAGTTCGTTCTCTTAGCCATCGAGTAGTGAGCTAGGTAGGGCGAGGCTGCAGGGAAACCTCCGCACACGCCCCTGTGTTCGAACCATGAGGGTTTTGTGGAGCCCAAAATCCGACATTTGGCGCGCCAGGTAGGGGCGTGTCGGTGTCTTCCCCAAGCCAAGATCTCCTCCCACCTCGCTGTTCCAATGTCCGACGCTCGCCGAGCCCGCGCCGAGCGCCGGGCTACCCGCGTCGCCCAGATGGCACCTGTGGGCCGCGTCGACGCGCGCCGGTCACCCTCGCCTGTGGCCAACGCCGCCACAGGCCCGGACGCCCACGAGCAACAACACTCCTCCCAGCCGGTCACCACGCAGCGCAACGGCCACACCGCCACTCCGTCGGTCGTTCCAGCTTTCGGGTCGTCCTCCCACGCTCGGCCCGGACCGGTGCGCGGTTCGGGTGCACTTGCCATGGCGAACGAGCTGCTCCGCTACCGCCCTGCCCCCGATCGCTACGATGATTGGCTTCGGCGCATCACGGAGCTTGTCAGTGCAACCGGCGACGCTTCAGCGCTCTCCTACTCGCTTCGACCCCGACCTTCCCAGGCAGACACAGAGCACCGGAAAGGGCCCCCAACCCGTCCCACAAACAAGGAGGAAAGGTCTCAGGTGGGGTCGTGGGTTATCCGGACAACCCGGCAGCGCCTCAGAGATCCTAAGGCGGGATCTGCAGGATCTCAAGACAAGAAGACTCAGGCGCAAACCGCCTTAGAGGTAGGGACCTCGTGAGGCCAAAGCGTCCTCGCGAGCTCCCAGATACACCTCCCAGTTCTGCCGTGCCAGCCATGCGTACGAACTCAATGGGCTGTACATGCCTGGAGCCCCCCAAGGACGCGGAGGGGTTCCTTCCCACGCAATGTGGAAGCCACAGCTCCGTGCTGGTGGTCAACACGGCCCTCCAATGGCTATGCCCACGCAAGGTGGAAGCCACAGCTCCGTGTTGGCGGTCAACACGGTCCACCAATGACTATGCCCACGCAATGTGGAAGCCCTTCACTCCGTGCTGGGGATAAACAACTGAGGGCGCCCGAGCGGCTGCATCCAACCTCAGGAAGTCCCCTAGTGGCCCCCTTCTCACTGCGTTCCCCAGGGATGTACGCGTGAGGGGGCTGCACGGGGGCTACTACCGGGCCAAGCCTGGTACACGCCACCTTCCCAGGTGTGCCAAACCTGGTCTTCATGAGCCCATCTCAGGAGAAGCCAGCGAGGAAAGGTATGGGAGCCGCTCGAATGTCAAGGGGGACTCCTGAGCATCGCAACTCAGGAGCCTCACTGGCCCCGTAGCCCCCCACCCCTTGGACCGTCCTTGGTGATCCGGTCGGCCCAACGGCAGCTGAGGTATGCGCAGGGCCGGGCCCTACCGACGCAGAGCTCAGAAGCGCTCAAACCCCTAAGGAGAACGCCGGAGCTTGTACGTCAAGGGGGACTCCTGAGCATCGTGACTCAGGAGCCTCACTGGCCCCGTAGCCCCTCACCCCTTGGACCGTCCTTGGTGATCCGGTCGGCCCAACGGCGGCTAAGGCATGCGCGGGGCCGGGCTCTACCGACGCAGAGCTCAGAAGCGCTCAAACCCCTAAGGAGAACGCCGGAGCTTGTACGTCAAGGGGGACTCCTGAGCATCGCGACTCAGGAGCCTCACTGGCCCGTAGCCCCTCACCCCTTGGACCGTCCTTGGTGATCCGGTCGGCCCAACGGCGGCTGAGGTATGCGCGGGGCCGGGCCCTGCCGACGCAGAGCGCAAGGTGTTCAAAATTTCCAAGTCAAGAAGGACGTTGGAGCTCGTACGTCAAGGGGGACTCCTGAGCATCGTGACTCAGGAGCCTCACTGGTCACGTAGCCCCTCACCCCTTGGACCGTCCTTGGTGATCCGGTCGGCCCAACAGCGGCTGAGGTATGCGCGGGGCCGGGCCCTGCCGACGCAGAGCGCAAGGTGTTCAAAGTTTCCAAGATAACCCAATCTTCACTAAGTTCCCTTCATGAGGGCAGCTCGTACGTCAAGGGGGACTCCTGAGCATCGCGACTCAGGAGCCTCACTGGCCCCGTAGCCCCTCACCCCTTGGACCGTCCTTGGTGATCCGGTCGGCCCAACGGCGGCTGAGGTATGCGCGGGGCCGGGCTCTGCCGACGCAGAGCATCACAGCAAGCAAGAAGGAAACAAGGAGTAGAGAGCAATCACACAGTTCAACAATTATTACAAGCATTAAAAGTTTCCATGAACACAAACGAGTTTAACACCTCCATGAGGCACGATAAACATTGCAGGAAAGGAGCAGTGGAGAGGAATCAAGAGGAGCCGCCGCCACCACTCGTCCCATCCTCGGGGAACTCGTCGTCGACATCGCTGGCGTCGTATTCTTCGCCACCAACCCCTGCAGCGTCAGAAGGCGGAGGAACGGTGATGCGGGTGAACCTCTTCACCAGCGCCTCCACGGCGCCCTTCAACGCCGCCGCAGCACCGGCGCGGGCCTCGGGAGCGACCGGGCGGATCATGGAGTTGAAGTCAAACCCCGGCTCGCGCAGATTAAGATGGCTGAAGACGCGCGTCGCGGCATCAGAAAAAAGGTCGCGGCACTCGCTCTCCAAGATCCCCTCCACCTTGACAACGGCGCCCTCCAGCGCCTCGACGAGTTTCGAAGCAAGCCCCGCGAAGCCGTTCTCCGGAGCCGCCAGGGGCTCCGCAAACCCGTCCCGGCAGAGGGAGTGGAGCGTTTGGCGAAGCTTGAGCTCGATGGAGGGAAAGGCGCTGAGCTCCGCGGCCTTTTTCTCCTCAACCGCGGTGAGAGCCTTCTCCCTGGCGTCGAGCAGGGCCTTCTCCGAAGCGACTTCCTTCTCCTGCGCATCCAGGCGCTCTCGCTCTGCGGCCTGGCAGGTCGCCGCCTGGGACAGCTCGGAGTCTCGAGCGGCAAGCTTGGCCTCACGGACCATGAGGTTTTCCTCCCGTTGACGCAATTGCTCCGCAAGCTCGGACTTCTCCTCCTGGAGAGCCTTCAGACGGGCCTCCACCTCTTCGCAGCGCTTGACGGTGGACGCCGCGTCGGCCAGTGCCTCCTCGCGGGATGCCCTGGTAGACGCGGCCTCCCTCTTGCTCTTCGCCGCGGCAGCCTCGGCCTCACCCCACATCGCCACAGCAGAGGCGTCAGCCTGGAGCCACCCGGAGAGAAGCCCAAGGCGCCCATTCGCGAGGCAACCGCCAGTACCCGCGAGGGTGTCCCGGACCTGACCCAGAGCGGTGAAGGCCCCGTCCAGAACGTCGAGGCCACGCGACGAAGGCACCAAGGCCACCTCCGAAGGAGTCGCCTGCGTGGTCGCAGACGACGTCCCCGGGAGACAGCAGCACGAGGGGCAGGAGGCTCCGGGGGCTGCGCAGCAACCACAGACATAGACGGATCAACGGGCGGCTGGCCCTCGGGGGCTGGCCCTTCGGACAGCGGCACCGACGCGCCCTCAATAGGAGGAGTAACCACGTCAGCAGGCATTGGGGGCTCGAGGGGCTCCGCGGTGGTGACCATGAGGGCCGCCCTGCGAACCTCCGCCCCCTCGCCCGCAGGAGCCACATCGGGCGACGGCATCATAACAGGAGCAGGCGGAGCGTCGGAAGGCGCCTTCGGCTTGACGCCCGCCTTCTTCTTCCTCATCTTCAGCGCGGCGACCTTCCTAGTCGCCAAGCAAAGGAAAATCATCAATACACAAGATACTGGCAGGCGACCAAGGCCAAGCCGGGTTACTTACTCTTCGACGTCGACCCATTTCCTCTTCCTCTCGTCCCAGGCGGCGACGGGGGCGCCCTCGCCTTTCTCGGCAAGGGCACCACCACGCCGGAGAGCAGGGGCACTGTTCGCAAGGGCAGCCGCTGGAAGGATCGGCATGGCCCCGGCCTTGCCCACCGTGCCTGCGAGCTGCGATTCGGGCGGGGGCGAGGCCGGCGCTTCAACTGCCTTGCCGACAGGGGCAGGGCACACCGGAGGAAGCCCCGCTCCACGCTTCTTGGGGGTCGGCATGCACGCGGACCGTGTGGCACGAGGAGCCGGTCCTAGCCCCCTGAGGACCTCGGCGGGACCCGAAGAGCCAGCAACAGAAGCTTCGCCAGCATCGTCGTCGCCCCAGTTCATCGTCATCGTCGCCACGTGGAGGTCTTCTCCGGTAGCCCCTTCGACAGATCCAACCGGGGGTTGGTATCTTTGAGGTCCATGAGGACCAGCGGTGCCTGAAGTTCTCCACCTTCTTCCCGGCCTTTAAGAGCATGTTTCCGCTCTGGACCACGACGAAGGAGACGCACACTGACCGTTGAGGGCCGTCATGCACACGCAAGCTGAAGAAATGGCGGAAGAGTGCCACCGAAGGCTTCACGCCCACGAAAGCCTCGCAGTAGAAGGCAAAGACGGACAAGAGCAGGATGGAGTTGGGCTAGAGATGAAGGGCCTGAATCCCGTAGTGGTCGAGGATGGCAGTGAAGAACGCGGAGAAGGGCAGGATGAGCCCGGCGAAGACGCTATGGAGAAAGAAAGGGTAGACCGCCCTAGACGAGGGCCGCTTCTCCGAGGAGCCGCCCCATATCAAGGTCCGCCCCCGCTCATTGGTCCCATCCGCCGTCCATGGGAGCACCGGGACAAGGTCCTCGTCCTTGGCGATGGTGGACCCCGAGAGCGCCGGTGAGATGGGAGCGGAGGTTGAGCTCTGGGCCTCTGGCTTTTGTTTGCTAGAGGGAGCCATCGGCAAGCTCGCGGGGGCGGAGCGGCAAGGGGGACGACGGAGCGACGTCGGATCTAGAGAGGCCTCTGTTAGGGCTGGGAATCTGGGAAGCAAGTGTAGGAGCGTAGAAGGGGAAAGCAATAATGGCTCGACGCTGGAAGTCAGGCTCTTGTCGACCCGGGCGGTGGCCGAAGGGACGAAGGACACCCGACAACAATCGCACGATACGCGCCAGTCCTGGCCCGCAGGCGTTTGGGGCCCGCGGTGCTTCGGGCCGCCCTCGAGGCTTTGCCCAGAAGTCAGCTCGAGCGCGCCTTGGGCCCGGGGGCTACTGTCGGCGTTCTGGGAATGGGGGTACCCAGACCTGCCTGCTTGCGGCCCAGGGCATGGCCCACCTCGCCAGCCAAGCACAGCCAGACGCGGCCCCACTCAAGACAAGGCCCTCTCGAGGCCCCTAGGCTCGCGAGGGAGAGCAGCACCAGGACCGGCAAGCGAAGGGCCTCCCCAGGCCCCCTCCAGAGCGGCGGAGATCTCTATGCAGGGCCCGGCCTCAGGAGTCAAAGATGACGCAAGGAAGGACAGGCGGGTGTCAGCGCGCCAGGCGGAGCAGTTTCCCCTTTGGTGCAAAGGGGGCAAGGACGTACGCGGGTTCCCAAAGCACCCCCCCAAAGGTTTCCACTCCGATGCAACAAGACCACGACCACTGTCGGATTTCGGGCTCCGCAAAACCCTTAAGATTCGAACACAGGGGCATGTGCAAAGATCCCCTGCAGCCTCGCCCGACCTAGCTCGCTACTCGATGAACACAACAACGAACTCGCACGACGACGAGGAAGAAGATGAACACGACAGTTTACCCAGGTTCGGGCCGCTGCGAAGAGTAATACCCTACTCCTGCTTTGGTGGATTGCCTCTCGTGGAGGTGAGGTGGATGAACTAGTACAGTGTTTCAGGGCCACATGAGGGCGCTACTGAGGTGTTCGTGGACCTGTGTTGGCTCAGTGATGGGTGAGTGGTGGAATGGGTTCGGATCGGATCCCCCTCTACGGTGCAGCCTACCCTCTATATATAGCGGTGGCTCGGGTCCTCTTCCCTTATCGCAATGGCGGGAAGGGATCCCACAACGGCCAATTTTGAAGGGGGACACGAGTACGTGCCCACCCTGCCCAAAGGCGGTCTTCGCCTGCAAAGTAGCTGTCGATGGCGCAGGGATGGGCTCAGCGATGACATCCGCCCTGTGAGGCTGGTGGCTGCGGTCTTGTTGCACCGGAATAGAAACCTTTGGGGGTACTTTGGGAACCCGCGTACATCCCTGCTCCCTTTGCACCAAAGAGGAAACTGTGCCATCTGGCGCGCTGGCGCCCGCCTGTCCTTCCTTGCGTCATCTTTGACTCCTGAGGCCGGGCTTTGCATAGAGATCTCCGCTGCCTCCGGAGAGGGCCTGGGGAGGCCCCTCCCTTGTTGGTCTTGATGCCGCTCCTCCTTGCTAGGCTTGGGCCCTCGCGAGGGCCTTGTCTTGAGTGGGCCGCGCACAGCTGTATTTGGTTGATGAAGTGGGCCATGCCCTGGGCCGCAGGCAGGCAGGTCTGGGTACCCCCGTTCCCAGAACGCCGACAGTAGCCCCCGGGCCCAAGGCGTGCTCGAGCTGGCTTATGGGCGAAGCCTTATGGTCGGCCCGAAGCTCCGCGGGCCCCAAACGCCTGCGGGCTAGGCTTCATATGCGGCAATCCGGGGGTCCGTCGGCCCTACTCCTCCGCACCGGACCGGCCATTGCCAGGTTTGTCGAGGCATCCAGCACACACCTCCGAGCCGCCTTTGTCTCCCGTTGATTCCGCCGTCTGTTCTCCCTTCCAGCGCGGCTCTCGCCCCTTCTGTCGAGTCCCCGTGCGCACGCCACGTCGCTTCCCCCCCCCCCTTTTGCCATGTCTCCGAAGAGGGTGGAAGGCAAGGGCTTGAGGGGGCCGATGACCGCATCGGCGCCTAAGCCCGCGCTGGGCCAGTCGTCGCTGGTGAACTTGGACGGGTTGGAGAAAGTTCAGTTGGTGGTCGCCGCCGGCTCCAATGAGTGGGGGGCCACCAAGATCTGGCCAGGTTCACGGCCTTGGGGCGAGCTGGTGGTCTCCGTTGTCCCCCTTCATATCCATGCCCTTCTCTCGGGCGTACTGCCGCCATTCTCAAGCTTCCTCTCCGCTGTGCTTTCGCATTACCAGATCCACGTGCTCCACCTTGACCCTGGTTCTCTTGTCCTCCTGACGGCCTTCGCGTTCCTGTGCGAGGCCTTTGTTTGTGTTTTCCCCTCCGTGGCCTTGTTACGCCACTTCTTCTCCCTTGAGTTGGCTTCGGGGGAACAGTGCTCCGGGTGTGTGTCCTTGAGAACGGCAGACGCATCGGCCCGGGGGGCCCTCGACGCCGGACTCTCTCCGGAAGCAGAAGGGTTCCGGCGGCAATGGGTGAACGTCGACGTTGCCGGGTCTGAAACTCTGTTTCAACCCCCACTGACCCCCGCAACACCGAATCGTGGGTGGAGGCACGAGGAGCTTGCCGACTCCGGGCTCGTACCGGTCCTAGCTAGGCTGGCGAGGCTGAAGCAGGCGGGCGTGACAATGGCGATGGTGGTGCGGGAGTTCACTCGCCGACGAATTGCTCCTCTTCGGCGCCGCTCCCGTCCGATGTGGGCCTTCGCGGGTCCCCGTAACCCAATGACGATCCAGGTCCCGCCTCTTTCCCCCGACGTCCTGTGCGAGCTTCTCCGCCGCCTGGCTGGTGGTGAACCTGACGAGCTTCCCCGGGACGGCCTCCCCTTGTACAACTACAAGGACCGGGAAGCTCTCATCGCGAAGATGCCGCGCTTCGATGAGTGGGGGTTCCTCCCTCCGGAGGAGGCGCGCCCTCAGGATGCCTCTTTCCCGGGGGCCCCGACCTCCGAGAACTCGGGGAACTTCGGCCGCCTGCAGCGCGAACGCGCACGCACAAAGGCCGAGGAGTCCCTTGCCGCTGTGGTGGAGGCCCGCGAACGCGCTCTTGCCGAGACTCAGGAGGCCGACTGCTAGCGTAATTCCTCCGAGGAATGCCCCAGGGAGCTTCGGGCCTTCAGCGCCGACCTTGAAAGGCAGATCCAGATGCGGAGGGCCACACTTGAGTGCCCGTCAACCGAGTTCCTCTCTACCAGCGCAAGCCCCCGTGCGCCTGTCGACTCGTTGGTGTTGGAGGCGCTAGAGCAGAGCCTGGAGCAGGAGAGGCTGGAGGTGAGGGAACGCCAGGCGTCGCTTGCCGAGGAGTCCCTTGCCTCCCGCGAGGCGAGGTTCCAAGAGGAGGTCGACAACAGGGTGGCAGAGGCTTGGCGTTCCCTTCTCCAGGACTACCGCACGAAGCTAAAGCTCCAGGAGTCCCGTTTCTGCCAGCGTCGCGAGCACCTGAAAGGCGAGGTTGATGCCCTCAAGAAATGGTTAAACCAGGAGGAGGGGCGCCGGCGAGCCGCGATGGATGCCCAGGCTGCTGCCGAGGCCGAGCTAGCCTTTCTATACAAACAAGTGAAGATTGCTGCTTCCCTGGCACAAAGGGCTTCGGATGAGGCGGCCCGAGCTCGCGGCTTCCAGCATGCGCGCTCCCAGATGTTCCGGTCCCTTGAGAGGAGGGCTACCCGGGCCTTGAGCGACATCTGTGGTGCGAGCGTCTCGAGTCCCTTGGTTCCAGACGATGACGGGTACCTGGGCTTCTTTTCCAGGGTCGTGGAGTGCCTCGAAGAAGGCGCGGAGAATATCCACGTGCTTGTGGAGGAGAGCGTCGTGACCTCCTCGAGCGGACGGCCTCGAACATCTTCAGCCACCTCCTTCGTCTCGACCCGCACTTCGATTTTGAGGCGGTGCTTGGTCCCATGCCTGAGGTGACTCGCGCTGCCCTCGCCGAGTGGGTCAAGGACCACGTGGACGACCTGGTGACGGAGCTTTCTTTTGACGAAGCCGAGGACCGTGCCTGAGCCGGGACGCGCGGGGCCGTGTCCGTGTGGCGGTGGCGAGAGTTTTGGCGATGGCGTGTCCCCTTGGGTAGCCTTCTTGTTCTCCTGACACGGTTATGCATGAGGCCTTGTGGCAACTTTTATGTATTTTGGAAATACCCTTAAATGTGTTCCCCGATGATGAGGTGTGTAGCGCCGCGCTTCCTTTGATCCGGGGTCGCTGCCAATCCGGTTGTCGCGCTTGCGGGGTGGCGACGATTTTGCTCGCGCCGCGTGGCATGTCCGGGCTGTCTGGATAGCCCGTGGCTCCGTCTGGGACGCTTCCTCCTCGCTTGTAGGACAGTTTGGGGGCCCTTTCGGCACTCTGTGTCTACAGGCCCCAGTCCCACACATTTCCCGACCACCCTTGCATACGACCGGATAACCAAGAACGCAGCTACGGGGTCAGGCCCCGACACCCTTGATGCCGACCGGATCACCAAGGACGACATAAAGGGGGGCGAGTGGCTATATGACCGGTAAGGCTCCTGAGGCGTGCTGCTCAGGAGCCCCCTTTGACGCTCAAACCGCTCTACGTCGACAGGTTCCAGTCCCACGCATTTCCCGACCGCCGTTGCGTACGACCGGATAACCAAGGACGCAGCTACGGGGTCAGGCCCCGACACCCTTGATGCCGACCGGATCACCAAGGACGACATCAAGAGGGGCGAGTGGCTATATGACCAGTAAGGCTCTTGAGGCGTGCTGCTCAGGAGCCCCCTTTGACGCTCGAGCGATCCCCCATTCCGTTCCTCCCGGTGCCGCCTCAGGAGGCCCTGGGGCCTCCCGAGACTCCATGCTATCGTGTCGTGCTGCGGTCGGAGCCCACGAGTGGGGTCCGACTTCCCAAAGGTGTATGTCCCCGAGGCGGCAGGGCCTGGCTACCCAGCTCCGAGGCGCCTCAGGAAGGGCCGGAGTTCACGGCTTTTCGCAAAACGCCAATCCAGGAAGAGAGAGAGAACTCAAGATCGGTAAAATGAGAGAACAAAGAGAAAAAGTCCCCGCCATTCTTTTTATTTGAAAACATAGAGTTACGAAATCCTCGAGCTTCTGACAGGTTCAAGCACAAAAAGGACCATGCAAGGTTGCAACTTGGAATACAAAAAAGAGCGAGAAAAACGGCCGCGTCCGGCTTTTTAGGGTAGTCCCCGTCTTCGTCTTCCCCCAGCGCTGAGCATAGGGCATCCACGTTGCATGGGTATAGCCATTGGTGGGCAGTGTTGACTTCTCCGCCAGCGTGGAGCTGTGGCTGCCACATTGCGTGGGAGGAACCCCTCCGCGTCCTCGGGGGGCTCCGGGCGTATACAGCCCACTCATTATTACGTGAGATAGTCACGGGTCGGTGTAGGTCCTGGGGGTGTATAGGGGGCTCCATGCCTCGCGGGCACGAAGCCCGCTCCCAGCCCCCGGGCTTGTCGCGGCGAAGTGCGGTCTGCTCTGGGCGGGCCCTCGAGCGTAGGGGGAGGCCCTTGCGCTCTCTGGCTGGAAGGCCCGCCCCTGAAGAAGGCCCTGGGTTCCCCGGGCGGTGTCCCAGCGCAACTCGCTGGGGCCCCCGGGGTTCCCATGCTGGTACTCAGGGCCCTGCCCCCAGGTCGGGCGAGTCGGGCCTGGGGACATGGGCGAGTACATGATCGCCCGCTGGTGATCGAACGAAACCCAACCCGGAGACATGGGCGTATCTTCCACCCTCCGTCTCCAAGCGAGCGTCGCACGCCCCAGAGACAAGGGCGCATGTTCCACCCTTCGCCTCCAGGTTGGGATCGTCTGGCCTAGGGACATGGGCGTGTGTTCCACCCTTCGTCCCCAAGCTGGGGCATCCTGGCCCGGGTACGAGGCCGCATGTTCTACCATCCGTTCCCAGAAGAGTGACCCCCGGTCCCCAGACCCAGACGTCTGCTCAAGGCAGCTCTCTACCAGCGGGCGTGCCTCACGAGGGTCTCCACGCCGGGCACCCTCGTGAGGCCAGCCCCGCAAGCCGCCCCCGCAAGGTTGCACATACCTGTCCGCGCGGGGGCTGCTCGCGAAGTCGCGTGTGCGCCTCCTGTCGCCGTGGTAGCCGGCGCTGCTCCCTTCGTGGCTCGGGCGCGTGGCAACATGGTCGTTGTTGAGTTGCACGAGCCCCCGGGCGCCCGCGTAGTTGAGCCTCCGGTCCTCCTCCCTGGTTCCGGCGAGCGTGCCGGGAGGCGTGAGGCTACGCCCCTCTCGCACGGCCGGCACCTGCGCCCCCGGTGGCTCGAGCCAGGTCCCCGGTGAGAGCGGACCGCCGCGGATGTCCCGAGCGCGCCCGTGTGGTCCAGGCGCCGTGCCCTCTGGTCGTGCGACTCCAGGGCCGCGAGCCCCGCTGAGGTGCACCAGGGTTTCGTTGGCGGTGGTGTCGCGCCCAGGGGCGTGCCTGGCCTCGTCGGTGCGGCGGTCAAGGGCGGCCTGTTCGCGCTGTAGCTCGTGCGCCACGAGGAGCGCGACATGTCTGTGTGTTGGGTCTTGGCAGACTCAGAAGAGTGGCGGCGCGGCCCGAGCGCAGGGAAGGGACGGGGCGGCGAGGGCGTGCCATGCGGTTGGTGAAGGCGACAGCCCCCAGCGCCCGTTGGGAGTCCGGCCGATGACGGCGCCCGCTGACAGGGTAGCAGATTGCCGCGGGGCGCCACGGCCCGCCGGCGCCGGCCGCGCCACGCAGGCAGCCCGCCACTCCGCCTGGGCTCGATGTCCTTTTGTCATGAGTGCAATGGATGAAGGCAAGGCGAGACCTGAGGAAGATTTCGACACGCCCCCTACCTGGCGCGCCAAATGTCGGATTTCGGGCTCCGCAAAACCCTTAAGATTCGAACACAGGGGCGTGTGCGAAGATCCCCTGCAGCCTCGCCCGACCTAGCTCGCTACTCAATGAACACAGCAACGAACTCGCACGACGACGAGGAAGAAGATGAACACGATAGTTTACCCAGGTTCGGGCCGCTGCGAAGCGTAATACCCTACTCCTGCTTTGGTGGATTGCCTCTCGTGGAGGTGAGGTGGATGAACTAGTATAGTGTTTCAGGGCCTTATGAGGGCGCTCCTGAGGTGTTCATGGCCCTCTGTTGGCTCAGTGATGGGTGAGTGGTGGAATGGGTTCGGATCGGATCCCCCTCTATGGTGCAGCCTACCCTCTATATGTAGTGGTGGCTC
Source organism: Elymus sibiricus (assembly GCA_039707655.1). NCBI lineage: Eukaryota > Viridiplantae > Streptophyta > Magnoliopsida > Poales > Poaceae > Elymus > Elymus sibiricus. The sequence goes on along the minus strand of CM077665.1, from coordinate 207,331,766 downwards.
GGGTCCTCTTCCCTTATCGCAATGGCGGGAAGGGATCCCACAACGGCCAATTTTGAAGGGGGACAGGAGTACGTGCCCGCCCTGCCCAAAGGCGGTCTTCGCCAGCAAAGTAGCTGTCGATGGCGCAGGGATGGGCTCAGCGATGACATCCGCCCTGCGGGGCTAGTGGCTGCGGTCTTGTTGCACCGGAATAGAAACCTTTGGGGGGTGCTTTGGGAACCAACGTACGTCCCTGCTCCCTTTGCACCAAAGAGGAAACTGCGCCGTCTGGCGCGCTGGCGCCCGCCTGTCCTTCCTTGCGTCATCTTTGACTCCTGAGGCCGGGCTTTGCATAGAGATCTCCGCTGCCTCCGGAGAGGGCCTGGGGAGGCCCCTCCCTTGTTGGTCTTGACGCCGCTCCTCCTTGCGAGGCTTGGGCCCTCGCGAGGGCCTTGTCTTGAGTGGGCCACGTCCGGCTGTGTTTGGGTGATGAAGTGGGCCATGCCCTGGGCCGCAGGCAGGCAGGTCTGGGTACCCCCGTTCCCAGAACGCCGACAACCACGAGCCCCGCAGGACGGATGTCATCGCCGAGCCCACCCCTGCATCATCGACATCCACTTTGCAGGCGAAGATCGCCTTTGGACAGGGCAGGGATGTACTCCTGTCCCCCTTCAAATTTTGCCGTTGTGGGATCCCTTCCCGCCATTGCGATAAGGGAAGAGGACACGGGCCATCGCTATATATAGAGGCGAGGCTGCACCGTAGAGGGGGCGATCCGATCCGATCCGATCCCAGACCAGTCGATCCAGTTAACCCACCACCAAGCCTGCGAAGGGCCAAGAACACCTCAGGAACGCCCTCGCGAGGCTCCAAAACCTTGTACTAGTTCATCCACCATAACCTCCACGTGAGGCAATCCACGAAAGCAGGAGTAGGGTATTACGCTTCGCAGCGGCCCGAACCTGGGTAAACCACCGTGTTCATCTTCTTCCTCGTCATCGTGCGAGTTCGTCGTCTTAGCCATCGAGTAGTGAGCTAGGTAGGGCGAGGCTGCAGGGAAACCTCCGCACATGCCCCTGTGTTCGAACATTGAGGGTTTTGCGGAGCTCGAAATCCGACAAAGGCCAACTTATATGTATTAAAATCCAACTGAGCTTGAGGAAGAGGAAGAACTAGCTGCTAACCCACCTCCTTCCAACCAAAGGAAGCTTATGGCTGATGCATGCCTAGCAAGCAACCTTCTAAGGCTAAAGCCTCTACTCCCAAGAAGCCAGCTGCCTCCAAGACAAAGAGGACTACCAGAGACATCATAGCTGCTGATAAGAATAACGGTTCTACATCCAGGGATGAAGAAGAGGAAATTGCTGTTTTGAGGAAGCTGAGACCTCACCCGCTAGATCATAATGATGATCATCCAGTTGTAGAATATATGAAGAAGAGGAAGGATCAAGGGCTTAGGAAGTGGAGAGTTGGTGATCCCTATGCTATCAGGAGGAAGATTGATGTAGATGCTCGATTCCACACTAAGGAGCAGCAAGATTCTATGAGACGGTGTTATTAGACAAGAGTCCAGTTGTCAGTGACATGAGATACGTTGACTGGAAGTTCATCAAGGAGAATGAAGACTACTTCCCTCATGTGCTAGAAAACTTCAAGGCCATTGACATTGATGCTTTTGTTGGAAGAGAGTTGACAACTTGGAATGATGAGATGATCATACAATTCTATTCCACAGCTCATTTCTATCCAGATGGAAAGATTGTATGGATGATTGAGGCCATCAGGTACCAGTCTATAGTTAATGAGTGGGCTACCATCTTAGGAACCCCAGAGATACAGGAAGGAGATCTTGATATATATGCTGAAGCCAAGATGAATCACAATTCTATGAGCAACATGTACAACCCCATTCCCAGAGCATATCTGAAGACACATAAGCTTGGCCGTGTCTACTTCTTGCAAGCGGGACTACCCACCACCAACACCATTATGAGGTACACCTTGATGACAAAATCAAGTGATGACAAGATGATCATGGGGTACTCCATTAATATGATGCATCATGTAGACACCCACACCAGGATTAGGGTGATGGATTTGATTGTAGAAACAATCAAGAGGATTGCTGCTGACCAGAAAAGATCTTGTGGATACGCTCCCTATATCCAGATGCTCATTAATTCCAAAGTTGGAAAGAGCCTCTATCTACTTGATCGTCCACACATGCCACTCCAGCCAGATTTTGAGGATAATTTTGTGGTCATGGACCCTAGTCATCCCACTTCATATACAATACATGCTGACGTTGAGGCAGAGGTAGCCAGAGCCACTACTGCTCAAGTACCGAGGACGAAGAGTGAACAAATGACATATCTCATCAGCACTATCCAAGGGATAGAGAAGGATGTGAGTGAGATCCTCAAGAACCAGAAGAGCCTTGAGAGGATAGTGGAAACCAAATTTCATGACCTAGGTAACAAGGTGACTGAGCTGACCACCACAGTCAATGCTCTGAAGAAGGAAGTGGATGTAGTGCCTAGCTCCAGCTCCAGTGATGAGGATGATAGTCCTCCTCTCCAGACTGACACTCAGTTCGTGACATAGGTCAGATCTTCTGTTGTGCCAGTTCTAGAGACGAGACCATCTTCATCAGCACCTGCATCAGCTCCATCAGCACCCTCAGCACCTCCAATATCTACTCCACCACCTCAGAGGACTTCAGCTGAAGTGTTCGTGAATGCTGTTCTTTTGACTCCTTCCACTGCCATCAGAGGAGATAGAGCCCAAAGTGACACTTAGCTCTATACCCTCGAGCTTTTTGGTAACTTGTTGCCAAAGGGGGAGAAGTGTTATAGATCATAGGGCTTCGAGAGAGAGTGTTGCATTTTTGTTTGCTCTCTTCGTTTTAAAAACATTTGGTTTATCGTGTGGATGTCCTAAAACTCCGTCGTGTTTGATCATATGCTTTGTTTGACGATGCTACTATTTCTTATCTTTGTGATGTCTATATGATGATCATTCACTCATGTTCAGTGTTATGTGCATCGTAATCCATTCATATCTCTTATGCACACCACTAAGTTGTATGCGACATGGAAGAGTTACCCATGATCCTAACTGATTGTGCATTTGCATTCAAATGCAAATTTAAAATAGTGCACAAATTTAGGGGGAGCTCTTGCTTATCACATACTTCTCAAAGCGATGATGCTATTCTTTGTTTATATCCCTATCTAACCTTTGATCTATATGTTGTCATCAATTACCAAAAAGTGGGAGATTGAAAGCACAACTTCTCAGTAGGTGGTTTTGGTAATTAATAACAATATATATTTCATTGGACTAATGATTCTACCAAGTATATTTCACGAAAAGTTCAATGAATGGATTGGCAAAGGATTGTGTGGAGATCCCCTAGATGCAAGGAACATCTATTGGCAACAAGCTTCAAGACTCTACGTTTTGCATTTTGTGAGAAATCACATTTGAGTCCATAGGAAACCCAATACTATTAAAAGGGGATGAGGTATCCATGATGATCTGGTTGCTCAAGTGCTTAGAGTTAGCCACCAAAAATACCCATGAAATTCTCCCACAAAATTCTCTGTCTAAACCCTACCACTGAAATTCGATGCCACCAACTTTTCCAAATCAGCCCTACCGAGATTCACCCTAGACAAATCCTAAGCCAAACCCTAATGTCTCGGTGACACCAAGTCCTTTTTCGGTGACACCCAAACTAGTGACCACCTCTCTATTATCCTATTTCTAAGAATCGGAATTTCCGAGTTTTAGGAATCAGTCTCATCGAGTTTTGGTAACTGCCTAGGTTAGCCAAATCGGACCCACCGGGATTTATGTACTGGTCTCACCGAAACACCAAAAGTTACCACATTTTGCACTAGTCGGTGCAACCGAGTTTTTTCTTCGGTTTCACCGAGTTGGGAAATAATGTTGTAACAGTTGGATTTTTGGAGATGCCTATATATACCCCTCCACCTACCTCTCACTCGCAGAGAAAGCACTCAGAACAAACCAACACTTGCCCCATCCATTTTCTAAGGGAGAACCACCTTCTCATGTATTGAGATCAAGATCTTCCACTCCAACCATATGAATCTTGATTTCTAGCCTCCGCAAGTTGCTTTCCACCCAATCAACCTCTTCTACCAAGCCAAATCTATGAGAGAGTGATTGTGTGTTGCGGAGACTATCTTTTGAAGCACAAGAGCAAGGAGTTCATCATTCTTACCACATCTATTACCTTTTGGAGAGTGGTGTCCCCTAGATTGGTTAGGTGTCGCTTGGGAGCCTCCGTCTTCGTGTGTGGAGTTGAACCAAGAAGTTTGTAAGGGCGAGGAGATCACCCACTTCGTGAAGATCTACCCCGAGTGAGGCTAGTGCTTGGTGGACGTAGCCGTGATGGAATAGACGAGGTTTCTACTTTGTGGACCCTTATGGATGGAGCCCTCCGTGGACTCTCGTGACTGTTACTCTCTGTGGGTTGAAGTCTCCATCAACGTGGATATACGATAGCACCACCTATCGGAAGCATGGGGAAAATCTTTGTGTCTCCAATTGCGTTTGATCCTCCAATCCCTTCCCTCTACTGATATGTGCATTTCTTTACTTTTCGCTGCTATACTCTTAGACTTGCGTGTGTAGGGTGTGCTTGACTTGATATAATTGCTAAAACATGCCAACATCTAAAACTGGGAAAAGGCTAGATTTTTAATTTGGTCAAGTAGTCTAATCACCCCCTCTAGACATACTTTAGTCATCAACGACGTCCCCATTGATACGTCCCCAATATATCTACTTTTCCAAACAATTTTGCTCTTGTTCTGGACTCTAATTTGCATGATTTTAGTGAAACTAACCCGGACTGACGCTGTTTTCAGAAGAACTACCATGGTGTTGTTTTTGTGTAGAAATAAAAGTTCTCAAATTGAGCTGAAAATTGATGGTGAATTATTTTGAGATTGATGTTGCTATGACTTTGCTATGCTTAATGCTTATCACTAGGGCCCGAGTGCCATGATTTTAGGTCTGAACCTATTATGTTTTCACGAATATGAGAGTGTTTTGGATCCTATCTTGCAAGTTGTATGTAGCTATTATGTGTTATGATCCGTAGACCCCAAGGTGACAATAATTGGGATCATCTCCGGTGATGACCATAGTTTGAGGAGTTCATGTATTCACCATGTGTTAATGCTTTGTTCCGATTCTCTATTAAAAGGAGGCCTTAATATCCCTTAGTTTCCCTTTCGACCCCGCTGCCATGGGACGGTAGGACAAAAATTTCATACAAGTTCTTACTATAAGCATGTATGACTATATACGGAATACATGCCTACATTACATTGATGAATTGGAGCTAGTTCTATATCGCTCTAGGTTGGGACTATTACATGAGGAATGTCATCCAAATCAAATATCCATCATTGATCCCATGCCTATGTTTTTTCGCATATTGATCTTCATTAAGGTACTTTCGTTACTTTTATTGTTACAAGCATTACAATGTGCTACTTTCCGCTATTCCTATTACTATCATTACAGTGGTACTCAACACTTTGTTGTAGAAAAGATATTTCCAGGTGTGGTTGAATTGACACCTAAACTGCTAAGGCTCATAAATATTCTTTGGGTCCCCTTGTGTTGAATCAATAAATTTGGGTGAAATACTACGCTCGAAGACTGTCGCGACCCCCTATACTTGTGGGTTATCAAGACCTTTTTCTGGCGCCATTGCCGGGAAGCATAGCTCTATTTATTGAGTTCACTTGGGATATCTATTGATCACTATAAAGAATCTGAAAGACGCTAAGACCAAGATCGTACCCTCTAGGACGAGGGAAGGTAAGGAATTCACATCTAGCTCTGCACTTGATTCACCTTCTGTTTTGAGTAAGCTTGCAACACCACCACCTGCTATTCAATCTAATATGTAGCAAGTAATTGATGATGCTACTTCTGTTTTAAATGAAATTCATGGTGATGCTAGTACTTTGCGTGATGAAACTGTGCCACTGGGAGAATTTCTTAATGAACAAATTGCTAAGTCTAGAGAACTTGAGAATGCTGAAATTGATGAAAACTATGATTCACATACTACGTCTAGATCTCCTACTAGAATTGAAATGCCTAATGTACTTGATGGATATCTTATTGATGGGGAGATAGCTAGACACTTCCTTGCTTCTAATGATAGAGATGATCTTAAGAAACTATTGAGTAAACTGGAAAAAATCTATGAGGGAGAAAATGAAATATGATCCTAAGTTTGCTACTTCTCCTATATGTGTTACAGATAAGGACTATGAATTATGTTGATCCTGAAATAATCACTTTGGTAGAATATGATCCTTTTCATGGTTGTGAATCTGAAACTGTTGTGGCACACCATACTAAATTAAATGATATTGCCACCCTATTTGCTGATGAGGAAGAAGTTCGCTACTACTATATCCTTAAGCCTTTTCCTTTCTCACTAAAAGGTGCTGCTAAGAAGTGCTTTCAGAATCTTGCTCCTAGTTGTGTGCGAAGTCCCCAAGATATGATATATTACTTCTCTGAAAAATATTTTCCTGCTCATAAGAACAAGCTGCTTTACAGGAAATATTCAACTTTGTGCAAATTGAAGAAGAGACTCTCCCTCAAGCTTGGTGGAGCCTTCTCGATTACTTAAAGCTTTGCCTGATCATCCTCTTATGAAAAATGAAATACTTGAGATCTTTTATAATGGACTAACATATGCTTCTAGGGACAACCTAGATAGTTGTGATGGTTGTGTTTTCAATAAACGAACTGTTGGGCAAGGTGAGGAACTATTGAATAATATTTTGGAGAATGCTAATGACTGGACACTTTCTGAACCACCTCCTAAACCAATTCCAAAGAAGAGAGGTATTCTATTCCTAAGTCCATAAGATATGCAAGAAGCCAAGAAATCTACGAAAGAAAAGGGTATTAAAACTGAAGATGTCAAGAATTTACCACCTATTGAAGAAATACATGGACTTGATATCCCTACACTGGTAGTAGAGGCAAATTCTCTTCGTACATTTGATGAAGGCAATATACCTTACAATAAAACTACTAGTCAATGCATGGATGAATTTGATAATTACATTGTTAAGCAAGAACATTTCAATATGTATGTTAAGGATCAATTAAATGAAATACCATTACGGTTGATCACTTGAGTGACTTGATGTTTAGAATTGCTAATGATGTTAGAGGTTTGGGTAAACATTTATCCATGGTTAATACTCAGTTAGAAAAAGTTGCTAAGACACAAAATGATTTGCTTACTGAAATGAATAATAAATTGAATGATCATGTTGTTAGAGTTATGACTACAGGGGGTAGAATGACACAAGAACCCCTATATCCTGAAGGACATCCTAAAAGAATTGAGCAGGATTTGTAGAACATTAATAATGATACACCTAGTTCATCTAAGAAGAAAAAGAAAAACAATAGAAATTTGCATGCCTCTAGTGAACTTGTGATATAAAAACCTTCTGAGAATCATAATGATGTTTCTATTTCTGATGCTGAGACACAATCTTGTAGTGAACATACACCTAGTGATAATGAAAATGAAGATGTTCATCTTGATGCTCGACCGGATAATGATAAAGAACCTAATAATGAGGTAGAAATAGAACCTGCTGCCGATCTTGATAACCCACCTCCTAAGAATAAACATTATGATAAGAGGGAATTTATTGCTAGAAAACATGGTAGAGAAAGAGAGCAATGGGTTCAAAAAACTACGCCATTCCCTCGTAAGCTTTCTAAAAACAAGGACGGGGAAGAGTTTGAGCGCTTTGTTGAAATGCTTAGGCTAGTCTTTTTGCAAACACGGTTAACTGATATTCTAAATATGGCTCCTTATGCAAAAGATATGAAAGATATTGTCACTAATAAAAGAAAGATACCTGAAGCTGAGATTTCCACCATGCTTGCTAATTACTCTTTTGATGGTGGAGTGTTGAAGTCACTAGACGATGCCCCGCGCGTTGCTGCGGGAACCTTGGTAAAAAATGTATGATTAAGTGATATAAAACTAAAATTGATGAAATAAAATATAAAAGTGTCTTAAATGACTTAAATTCCCTGGAAAAAAATCATGCATGAGGTGGTATGTTTTGCATGAAGAGATTAATGGAAAAAGTAACTTATGACTCCATGCATGGCTTGGTGATGTGGCATTGTTGCATGGAGAGGAAAATTAGGTAGTGGGTCATAGCTATTTAAGAATAGAGGATTGGGAGATCCAGGGATACCCACTATACCTTGCTTCATTAAACAAAGTTATGTTAAAACTGCTTTATGTGATCTAGGAGTCGTTGTTAGTGTTATACCTTTCTCTTTATATACAAGATTTGATTTGAATAAGCTTACACCTACTGAAATATCTTTGCAAATGGATGATAAATCTGTCGGCGTCCTGGGAACGGGGGTACCCAGACTTGCCTGCCTACGGCCCAGGGCGTGGCCCGCTTCGATGGTCCGTACGGCCCAGCGCGGCTTCACTCAAGACAAGGCCCTCGCGAGAGTCCCACCCTCGCGAGGAGGACAACGCCAAGGCTCCCGGAAGGAGGAGGCCTCCCCGGGCCCCCTCCTGAGTGGCGGAGATCTCTATGCAATGCTCGGCCTCAAGAGGTCAAGGATGACGCAAGCTGGGCCAGGCGGGCACCAGCGCGCGCAGAGGAGATAATTTCCCCTTTAGTACAAAGGAGGCAGGGGCGTACGCGGGTTCCCGAGGCGTCCCACCAAAGGTTTCCATTCCGGTGCAACAAGACTGAACCAGCAGGCTCAGCAGGATGGATGTCACCAGCGAGCCCACCACCGCGTCACCACCAGTTACTTTGCAGGCGAAGACCACCTTTCGTCAGGATAAGATGTACCTCCTGTTCCCCTTCGAATTAGGCCGTTGTGGGATCCCTTCCCGCCATTGCGATAAGGGAAGAGGAGCCGGGCCACTATAAATAGAGGCTAGGCTGCTCCGTAGAGGAGGACGGATGAAACACCACCCGAGCACCTTCGCGAGGTTACTCACCACTGTAATAGTTCATCCGTAAACCTCCTCGTGAGGCAATCCACCAAAAGGTAGGAGTAGGGTTTTACGCTTCACAGCGGCCCGAACCTGGGTAAATCCTCGCGTGCTGACCTTCTTCCCCAAGATTGAGTGAGTTCTTCAAGCTAGGCTATTGAGCTATGAGCTTGAGGGCGAAGCTGGTGGTGATCTTTGCACACACCCCTGTGTTCGAACCTCTTTGGGTTTTGCGGAGCCCGAAATCCGACATTTGGCGCGCCAGGTAGGGGACGTGTCGAAGTCTTCCTCAAGCTTCGCTCCTTCTCCGCGCCACCACTCTGATGGCTGACGCTCGTCGAGCCTGCACCGAGCGCCGTGCTGCTCGTGTCGCCCAGTCAGCGCCGGTGGGCCGCACCGCCGCACGTCGATCCGCCTCACCTGTGGCCGCCGCCGCCACGGGCCTAGATGCCCACGAGCAGCAGGAATCGTCGCTGCCGGTCACCGTGTGGTGCGACGGCCGCATCGCCACTCCATCGATCATTCCAGCTACTCGGTCGTCCTCCCATGCTCGCCCCGGGCAGGCACGCGGGTCGGGCCCCCAACCGTATGACGACTGGCTCGAGTGCATCGCAGAGCTCGTCAGCGCCACCGGCGATGCCTCGATGCTCTCCTACTCCTTCCGGCCCCCGCCCTCTCTGGCAGGCGACGTGGCCCATGACGCGCTGCCCCCTCCTCCCCGGCGTGACATCGACCCTGAGCCCAGGCGTGAAGCACACCTGCGCGACCAGTCGTGCGGGCCCCCGACGAGGGTGAGAGATGAAGTAAGCTGCCAGGTGGTGCCGCGGCCGCGCGCTGACGCGCGAGTGCTCCCCGCGCCACTGCGCCAGCATCAAGACCGTGCGCCTCTGGAGGCCGCGGCGCAGGAACGCCAGGACCGGGTCCCTCGTGTGCACGCGGCACCCGTGGGTCCAGTGGGTTGCCGCGCCATCGGCCCGGAGCTGCATCCGGTCACGTGGCCCGGCAAGTTCAAGCCCGACCTACCTCCTCGCTGCGACGGCACCCCAGCTCCCGCCGAGTTCCTACAGCTCTACTCGTTGAGCATCCAGGCGGCCGGTGGAGACGACAAGGTCATGGATAGGTGGTTCCCTATGGCCCTCAAGGGTGGTGCGCTCTCCTGGGTCCTCAACCTCCCGGAGGGGTCAATCACCTCCTGGGACGACCTGCGCGAGAGTTTCGTCGCCAACTTCCAAGGCACCCAAGACCGCTCCCTCGCTGTGACTAACCTACGTCGCGTGAAGCAACAGCCGGGCGAGACCTTGCACAAGTACATACAGCGTTTCACGACTGTCCGCCTCAAGATCCCGAGGGCGTCGGACGAGGCCATCATCTCGGCATTCACCGACGGCGTCAGGGACCTCAGGATGAGGGAGGAGCTCGCCATCAACGACGACCTGTGCTCAGCTTTGGAAATGTTCAACCTGGCGAACAAGTGCGCGAAGGCCGAATAGGGTCGCCTCTCCCTCCTCGAGCTTCCGGAGGTGGACCACGAAGACAAGAAGACCAAGACCAGGGAGACAAAGCGCAAGGCCCCCACGGTGATGGCGGCGGAACCTGAGGCGAAGCGCAGCCGAGACGAGGAACCCCCGCGGGAGGGCGACCATTCTATATCTTCCATGGCAACAATAGACACAACACCATCGACTGTCAGGAGCTCAGGTCAGCCCGTGACGAGCACTTCGGTCGCCGCCCTAGGCGTGGCGATCGTGGCTATAGTCACGGTGGAGGCCGCGGTGGAGGCCGCTGGGACAGTCGAGACCCGCGCCAGGAGTGGCGTGTGTCGGTGTCAAAACCGGCGGATCTCGGGTAGGGGGTCCCGAGCTGTGTGTCTAGGATCGATGGTAACAAGGGGACGAAGGAGACAATGTTTACCCAGGTTCGGACCCTCCTATGGAGGTAAAACCCTACGTCCTCCTCGATTATATTGACGGTATGAAGGTTACAGAGTTGATCTACCTCGAGATCGACTAGCTAAAACCCTAGATGAGTTTCTCTGCCCTACAATCTAAAACCCTCTGGGTTTATATAGACACCGGTGGGTACCTAGGGTTTACACATGACAGGTCTCCTGCCGGGGATGGAAATGTCAATTCCCTCATCTTTACGTGGAGTGCGCGACGCGACTTCAGGACTTCCTTCTAGAACAGAGGGTCTCGATGTATCTGGCCCCTCCTGCGACAGTTTGAGTGCGGCCCACCAAGCCGGCCTATTGAGAGAGAGGCCAGCGGCCCGAGGACCCCTTAGTCCAGGACTCCCTCAGTAGCCCCCGAACTAGCCCCCAACGCTAAGCGTCACAGCACTGGCAGCTTCACGTGATCAGAGTCTTCGGCTTGAGGGGTGAGTTATTCTACCCGTCAATGATCAGCTGGGACTAGTCCGGCTTCCGATGATGCGTAGTTCTTCCGATCATACGATTGTCCGGGCACCATGAGTTGCCTTAGCCCGAAGGCCAAACGTCCACGTGTAAACCGTGTTTTCTAACGCCCCCTTCTGACAAAGGGTCATGGCCTACCACGACCGCTGAACCAGTTACGAAAACTCGATTCACGGTTCGAGGCCATTTTTACATTGACACCACTCATCAATATATAGATCGTGCTCCGTTTCACACGGGATATAATCAGCACCCTAGGTTTATTTTGCGCGTTCATAACGGCACGCATGCCTTGGGAAGCGGAGAGACTCGCGGCGCAGCAAATGGAGGCTAATCGGCGTGACGCCTCATAAAAGGGGGAAAACCCCAAGGATTACTCATGCTCCCCATTCGCATCCTCTGCTTTCCCAATCTTCCCAAGCTCCGAGAGCCCAGATCTAGTTCTTACTCAACTTCCCTTCCGAGCTTAGCCATGGCGGGTTCGGGATCCATGGGCAAGTGGGAGGCCTCCACGGTCACCGACAAGGATATCCAGGAGCTAAAGCTCGCCGGCTACCTCCCCGCCAATGTCTTCCACCACACTCCAGAAGCGAACCAGGTCGTCCCCACCCCTAAGCCAGGCGAAAGGGTGCTATTTGTCCCCCATTTCATCCGGGGACTGAGCTTCCCGCTCCACCCCTTCGTCAGGGGCCTCATGTTCTTCTATGGGTTGGACTTCCATGATATTCCCCCGAACTCCTTTATGCATATTTCGGCTTTCATCATTCTTTGCGAAGCCTTCCTGCGGGTCGAGCCACACTTTGGCCTATGTCTCAAGGTCTTTAACGTCAAGACGAAGACTGTCGCGGGCGAGCACGCAGACTGCGGAGGGGCAGTCATCAGCAAGCTCCCCCGCGTTGAGTGGCCAACTGGCACCTTCATCGACACAATCAAGATCTGGCAGAAAGAATGGTTCTACATTACCGAACAAAGGGATGAGAGCTGGGCGGCGCCTGTCGAGTTCAGATCCGGACCCCCTACGAGATTGACCTCGTGGCTCAGGAAGGGCCTCGACTAGGGGTCGGATGCAGAGGTGAAATTGCTGCAGAAGCGCATTACCTCGGTGATCGAGGCCAAGGTTGTGCTGGTCAATGTGGTCCAGGTCATGCTCCACCGCCGTATTCTTCCCTGCCAGCGCCGGGACTTCCCAATGTGGGCTTATTAGCTTGAGGACGAGCCTACCGTCCACCAACTCTTCCGCACTACCTCTGAGAAGTTGTGGAAGGCATTATTCAAGCCTCGGAAAAGCTGGCCGGCCAAGGAAGAGGATTCGGGCCTAAGCGCCGATAACCCACTTACCCATGTATGGTATAATTTTAATCCACTGACTTTGTTTCTTTTACAAAAGGACTGAACGCCTTCCTTCATTTTCACAGAAATGGTTGAGAAAAACCGCGAGAGTTAACTGCCCGGTGCCACAACCCGAAGACCCCAGGTCAGAGTTGTTGAGGGCGATGCTCGTCGTGGCGCCGTACTCGGCGCCCGAGAAGAAAGAGAAGAAGAAGAAGGCCAGAGAAGGCCTCCGCACAAGGGACCAGCCGGACGCTATGTCCAAGAAAACCCATGCCTCCTCTAGCCATGAGGAAGAGCATGAAGACGGGGGCGAAGGCGTTTCCCCCCTCACAAGAAAGAGGGCAGCGTCATCGGATGCCGCGGAGGATGTACCTCCTCCTGCCCTGAAGAGGGCGCGTCGGCCGAAGTTTATCCTGGCCGACGACAGCTCGGACTCTGATGCAGAGTCTGAGGACTTTGAGAAGCTTCCCCAAAGGAACGTAAGGGTCAAGCCCCCAGCTCAAAGGTATGAATCCGACGACTCCCTGGGTCATTTATGCAAAGTTTTCAATGTTTTAAATGCAAGAACGTCTTTTAATTTGCAGCCCACCGCGCGTTCTCCCTACTGACCAAATATCGGATGGGGAGTCTCCGCCCGCCGAGCTGGCGGAGAGTGGGACTGCGTCACACCCCGAGCTGGCGGAGAGTGGGACTGCCATGGAGGTGTCATCCCGCCAGGCTCCTTTGGAGCCGAACACAGGTGGTGGGGGTGACCACGCCATGGCCGAGGTCGATGCCACGGTCGCTGAAGAGCAGGGGGAGAAAACTCCCCTGGCCGCTTAGGAGGAAGGGGAGAGGGATGTCCAATCCCCTCCGAGGACATCTCTGGAGCATGCTGTGCCTCCGGAGCTACCGGTTCAGTCCCCGATCAGAGATCGGGCGGGCCGGTCACCACCGGTGCCACCGACGACTGGGTGGCCGGTCATGGAGGAGGCTCTATCAAATGCCTCCATCTTCGAGGATCACCGCACTCTTATGGGTGAAGTTTTGCAATTAATTCAGTCCGTCGATAGCGGACTGAAAGAGGCCTTCAATGGTCTCTTGACGGGCTTCAAGGTGAGTCACGTAATACCCTTTTCCCGAACAATTTTAATTTTATGTTTATGCTATCTTTATATATGTAGTAGCCCCCGAGCCCCGGATGGGTTTGCAAAAACGCACCCGGGGGTCAAACACTCAGGAGTGAACAATGATGCACAAGGCACCATTAGTCCCGCAATGTTCTAAAAGCCCTTAAGAGGACCGAACATAGAGTCATATCCTTGACAGTTCGAGGGTTGGAACGCACATAACCGGATATATGTTTTTTATTTTATGTAGGCCTCGTCATCGGCGGCGGCCTTTAATGCCGCTGAGCTTACCGAGCTAAATCAGAAGCTCAAGATCTCCAAAGAGGAGCTTGATAGCCTGAACAAGAGGTTCGACGAGGCACAAGGTAAGCCGAATTGTAACATCCGGGCTGTATATTGGTAATGATCCGCACTGGTAACCTAGTGTAATTATTTCTTTATTGCTTCCACAGCTTCAGCTTCGGAGGTTGAAAAACTCAAGGCAGAGCTCAAAAAGATGAAGCAAGAGGCCTTGGATGACAAGGCGGCCGCCAAGCAAGCAGCAGCCGTGCTTTCCACTTTGAAAGCTGCTAGTGCTAAGCATGAGGCCCGGGTGGAGGAGGTGCAGCAGGAGCTCAAGGATGACGGCACGAAGTGAGAGGCCCTTGAGCAGAAATGCAAAGAACAAGCCACCGAGCTAGCCGCGCAGAAATCCGAGCTCCAAAAGGAGCGGGTGGACAGGCGGTCCTTTGAAGAGGAGGTTCGCCAAGTCAAGGATGTCACAGATGGTAAGCCGTATTCACTACAATGCGCCTTTGGTGGTAGCAGGTTTGCTTTGCTCACCTAGGTGTGGCATTCCTCAGGCATCTGTGCGGATCTCCAGAAGAGTGCAGCGGACGCGAATGAGTTATATGCTTCGCGGGAGGAGGATGACGAGGCTCGACTATTCTGGGCGCAGTTTAAGTCCCCCGAGCGCTCTCCTCTTCTGATCGAGCAGATGAAGCAACTGATGGAGATGCACAGGATGGCGGAGCCGGCCATGAAGGATCTCTGCATCCGGCTATGGCCTGAAGAGCCATTGCCGGGCAGCTACTTCGGCTTGGTGCAGAAACTGTGCGATGATGCGCCTCGGATTGACGCGCTAAAGCGTTCTACATGCATCGAGGGAGCTCGGATGGCCTTTGCAAAGACCATGGTGCACTAGCCGAAGCTCAAGCCGACCGAGATGGCCACCGCACCTCCGTCTCCTGGAAAGGGGCATAGGCGCCCCGAGCTATATTTCTCCGTAGTGATGGAGGGTGCTCGGGCAAAAGAGGCCCAATGCTCCAAAGACATTTTGTATGAATGAGCGCGTTGTAATGTGTCCAAAGACTTTTAACGCTTTACAATCAGTTTTGCATGGTTTATCATGTCTTATAAGTCTTTAATACTTATTTAAACTCCCATGTGGCCGTTTTATCTGAAAGTTGTGAGTCGTCGGCTTCAGCCCCCACGTAGATACTACGCGAGGTGTCTCTGTCTCCGCACTGTGACCCTTAGCCGAGGTATCGGTGTCCCTTAGCCGTAGGAGCGTAAAAAATGCGGGGGCTGATGACCAGCCCCCAGTGTTTTGTGATGTTTGGATGTACCGGAGCCGAAGCCGGCATCACATGGTTTGTACAAGTACAAAACCCATCGTATAACACGGAATAACCTCTATCGATTTTTTAGTATGACACTTATGCTCAGATTTGCGTACCGGTTCTTGCTTACTATGACGGTCAATTTTCGGCTTTCTCCCCTAAGGTGCCTGACCAGGCGAGCTGGGAACACAATCGCAGTGGTTCTCCCTTTGCCCTTTTAGTCGAACGAGCGGAACGTAAGAGGGCAAACACAGGAGCCGGGAAACCCAACTATTGACCCAAGACATAGTTCGGATCCGATGCATATAAAGCAAAATCCAAGATGCCGAACACACAATCAGGTGTGTCGGAGTGATGCTTAGGGTGATATTTTAAATTCAATCCCCCGGTATATTAGCCGGTTGCATCGTAATGTATACCGGACAGTTTTCGCAAGAAGCGTTGATGAGGGAAGAACAGAGTATGTATAAAATACAACGAAGTGGCCATGTATAATGGTCTTGTATTTGCTCAATAATTATTATAGCTCAGATTGCCGAAGCAACTGTTTACAGGTATTTGAAGATGAAATATAGAATTTACAGAGGAGAGGTTGTACTAGGGGTCTTCGATTGGTGGCTTGACGTCCTCGATGTGCTCTGTCGCCTGTTCGTTCCTATGCCTCTTTGGGAGTTGCATTTCTTTAAGGGTGATGCTGTCGTCGAGCGGACCTTGGGAAGAAGGTCTTGAGAAGTCGTCGAAGTATGGATGAGCTTTACGCTTTAGCAGATCCTTGATGGTACCTGTGTTATGTCCGAGGACGTGTACTGGTAATGGTTCGGTCCAGCCGAACACTTACCCTTTAATGATTGTTCCCCACTGCTGCCCATGGAATCCTGAGAGCGAAGTTATGCCTTCTCGGCACGTGTTTGATGGTCATTAGGGCTGTGCAATGGGGAGCGTGTCCCTATTTATGGGGAGAATAAGATTCTGGGAGTTCGGATTGAAACCGAGCTCGTTTGTCAACCTTACGTGCCTTTATGGCAGATTTCGGTGTTTGCCGACCGTCCTCGTAATGGAATTTGGCTGCCAGGGCCAATGCATGTTCCTCAGTTCGGAGGGAACGCTCTGTGTTGTCGTTGACAGTGATGACCCCCTTGGGCCCGGGCATCTTGAGCTTGAGGTATGCGTAGTGTGGGACGGCGTTAAAGCGAGCGAACGCTGTACGGCCTAGCAGGGCGTGATAACCGCTGCGAAAAGGTATGATGTCGAAGATCAAGTCCTCGCTATGGAAGTTATCAGGCGAACCGAACACCACTTCCAGGCTCACAGAGCCCGTGCACTGGGCCTCGATGCCTGGGATCACTCCTTTAAAGGTAGTGTTGCTGGGTTTGATCCTTGATGGATCTATACCCATCTTTTTCACTGTATCCAAGTAGATCAGATTGAGGCTACTTCCTCTGTCCATTAGGACTTTAGTGAGGTGTTACCCATCGATAATGGGGTCTAAGATGAGGGCCGCCGAACCCCCATGACGGATACTAGTCGGGTGATCTTGTCGATTAAAGGTGATCGGGTAGGCCGACCATGGGTTAAACTTCGGGGTTACAGGCACTATGGCGTAGACCTCTCGAAGGGTGCGCTTCCCTCCTTTTTAGGTATATGAGTGGCGTATATCATGTTCAAAGTCCTTACCTCTGGAGGGAACTGCTTCTGACGTCCATTGCTCGGACCACAGGGCTCCTCGTCGTCCTCGCTACGTGGGCCCTTGCCTTGCTCTTCGGCTGTGAGTTTGTCGGCCTGTTTGAACACCCAACAGTTATGGTTGGTGTGGTTGGCGGGCTTGTCTGGAGTGCCATGATTCTGGCAAGGCCTCTCCATGATTTTTTCCAGCGGGGTGGGTCCGTCGCGATTGCCTTTGGGAGGCTTCTTCCGCTGCCCGGATCGAGGGTTGCGGAAGCCGGCGTTAACGGCCGTGTCATCGACGTCACTAGTACTATGCCGGCGTTTATTTTTGTTGCGTCGTGGTTTCCCGTTTCCATCCCGAGCTTCGGAGGTGCCGGGGTCTTCGGGGTTGTGGCTTCGTCTCGCTTGCCAGTTATCCTCGCACGCGCAAAAGCGGGTCATGAGTGATGTAAGGGCAGACATGGTCCTAGGTTTATCCTGACCGAGCTGGCGAGCCAGCCATTCTTCCCGAATATTGTGCCTGAAAGAGGCTATAGCCTCGGCATCTGGGCAATCGACGATCTGGTTTTTCTTGGTCAAGAACCGATTCCAGAATTGTCGAGCGTACTCTCGTGCCTTTTGGACGACGTTGCTTAGGTCGGAGGAGTCCGGAGGCCGTACATAGGTGCCCTGGAAGTTAGATCGGAATGCATCCTCGAGATCCTCCCAGCTCCCGATAGAATTTTCGGGGAGACTGTTTAACCAGTGCCGAGCTGGCCCCTTAAGTTTAAGGGGTAGATATTTGATGGTGTGGAGATCATCTCCTCGTGCCATGTGAATGTGGAGGAGGAAATCCTCGATCCACACTGCTGGGTCAGTTGTTCCATCATATTGCTCTATGTTCACAGGTTTAAACCCTACTGGGAACTGATGCTGCATCACCTCGTCGGTGAAGCACAGTGGGTGGGCAGCGCCTCTGACCCGGGCTATGTCACACCGGTAGTCGGCGTCTGTTCTGGCCCGGTTTTGTTCCCGACCTCTATTGTTGCAGTCTAGCCAAGGCCGGTACCCGTCCCGTCTATCGGGGGAGTGTCCTCTAGATCCGTAGATGGATCTCGTGCGGCCTGTGCTATAATCCAAGTTGTGTCGCAGGTCGTACCTGTCCTCAGGCTCCATTGGCTCCTTTCCCCTTCTATGGGGTATCGCCGGCCTATAACCGGTGTCGCTAGTCGTCCTATCTCGTCCTCGGGGAGGGCGGTCTGGCTGGTCGTATGGAGTGTGCTTGGAGAGGGCGTATTAGGGAGCTCATCATCAAATTGTGGCAGCAGCCGTCGGCGTGGATAGCTCTTGGGTTGGTCAAATAGACCGGTACCGTATCCTTCCTCTCTGACAGGACCCTCGTCCATCTATCATTGAGGGTATCTTGTTCGGCCTTAAGCTGCTGTTCTTTTGCCTTTAGGCTTCGGGCAGTGGCTATAAGTTGTTGCCTAAACCGTTCCTGATCCTCAAGGTTTTCGGGGACGATGAAGTCTTCGGCTTCCGGGCTATCCTCCTCCTCTACAGGGGGGAGGTAGTTGTCATCCTCGGAATCGTTTGGATCTTCGAGGTCGCGTTGGTCCTCCAGCCCTTCCTGGTCCTCTAGTGGCTGCTCGGGGATATCGGGATCGCCGAGGTGTTACGGGGTATCATTTTCCCCAGTGCCAGCAATAGCTTCCCTTGCCTTTTTTGTCTTTGATCGTTTGCGCGGTTTCCGGCGCCTTGACGGCGCTTCACCCGATTTATCACCATTATTTGCGGGTGTGCGCTCGCCGCTATCGGCTGGAGTATCCACCATGTAAACGTCGTAGGTGGAGGTGGCAGTCCATCGCCCGGTGTTGACGGGGGCGGCAGCGCGATCCTCTTCATCCATGTCTTCTGCCTCCTCGGAGGCGTAGTCCAACATATCGGTTAAGTCTTCGATAGTGGCTACGAAGTGGGTGGTGGGTGGGATGAAAAATTCCTCTTGACCCGCCTCAAGACCGATCTGAACGTGGATCGGTGTTGGGTCGTCAGAAATTTTCATCGATAAGATCCGATCTAGAGCTTCGTTGAGTGTCGAGAGCTCGATCGGGTCAATTTGCTCAGTGCTTTCGGAGTTAACCTCCGATGCGTCCGCACAAGACGTGTATTCGGCATGAGCTGGTACCCGGCCATCTTGCTCTATAGCCGGATCCGGATTAAAAGCCAGATCATCACCGGGGTTTGTCCCATGGGCGGGATCGAAAGCGAAATCCGAGCTTAAGGCCTCGGAGTCCTCGGGTGCGTCGGGTGAGACTGCAAGCCCGATGAGCGAAAGATCACCCCGGGAGTCTACGGAGAACTATAGGTTCCCGAATCTGACCTCTTGATCAGGGGCGAAACTCCCGACCTGGCCAAGACGGCCGGCCGGGTCAGCGTGCAGCACAATGCTGCCGAAAGCGAAGATCTGTCCAGGGACAAAGGAGTCCATGTTCCGGACTTCTTCGTTAATGACAACACGAGCCATCGATTCCTTTGGCGATCACAGCGGAACTCTCAATGAAAGCACCAATGTCGGTGTCAAAACCGGCAGATCTCGGGTAGGGGGCCCCAAGCTGTGAGTCTAGGATCGATGGTAACAAGGGGACGAAGGAGACGATGTTTACCCAAGTTTGGGCCCTCCTATGGAGGTAAAACCCTACGTCCTGCTCGATTATATTGATAGTATGAAGGTTACAGAGTTGATCTACCTCGAGATCGACTAGCTAAAACCCTAGATGAGTTTCTCTACCCTACAATCTAAAATCCTCTCGGTTTATATAGACACCGGGGGGTACCTAGGGTTTACACATGACAGGTCTCCTGCCGGGGATGGAAAAGTCGATTCCCTCGTCTTGACTTGGAGTGCACGACCCGCCTTCGGGACTTCCTTCTAGAACACAGGGTCTCGATGTATCCGGCCGCTCCTGCAATAGTCAGAGTGTGGCCCACCAAGCCGGCCTATTGAGAGACAGGCCAGCGGCCCGAGGACCCCTTAGTCCAGGACTCCCTCAGCGTGACCGACCTCGGAAGGACCGCTGGCGCGATCAGGCTCGGGAGGACCGTTGGCGCGACGAGCCTCAGGAGTAGCCTCGTCGCGATCAGCCTCGTGAGGCTCGCCCTCGTGAGGCCGGCCTCCCCCCGCTGCCACTGCCACGCAGGAGGAAGGAAGAGGACAGGCAGAACGACGGAGCTGGGGGCTTCCAGGAGGCCAGGGCAATAGCTTGCATCCTGGGCGGCGCTCAGGCCCCAGCGCCGAACCACATCTTCAAGCAGTTCTCGCTGGAGGTGAACGCAGCTCTCCCGAAGCTTGAGGCTGCGCGCCCCCTCAAGTGGTCCCAGTGCGCCATCACCTTTGACTCCAAGGATCAACTCAGGTGTTCGGCCATGGCAGGCACGCTCCCCATGCTGTGCACGCCAACCATCAGCAATGTCCTCGTCACCAAGACCCTCATCGACGGTGGCGCGGGGCTCAATGTCCTCTCCATTGAGACATTCGAGATTCTCCAAGTGCCATACGATCAGCTCATGCCAACCAAGCCTTTCTTAGGGGTCACTGGCGGCTCCACTGTCCCCATCGGACAGGTGCGCCTGCCTGTCACATTCGGCGGGCGCAGCAACTATCACACCGAGCTCATCGTCTTCGACGTCGCCCACATCCACCTCCCGTACAACGCGATCCTCGGGTACCCCGCCCTCGCAAGTTCATGGCGGTGACTCACCATGGCTACAACGTCCTCAATATGCCGGGGAGTGCTGGCGTCATCACCATCGCCTGCAATGAGAAGGACGCCGTTTTCTCCCTCGAGCGCGCCTACCGTGCCGCAGCGGCCGAGCACTCAGACGACGAAGGAGGTGTCCTGCCTCGCGAGGATGTCCCCAGGAAGGAGAAGCAGCTCCTCTCCAAGGGGCGCCAGGGGGCTGAAACCTCTAAGGACGGCACCTTGGGCTCCGCGCCCGGGGCCAAGGCCCCTTCCTCCTTCGCATAGGAAGGCGCGCTCGGCGCCTCCCATGGGTCGGGCTTGGGGGCTTCCACCTAGAAGGCTACCGACCTGGCCAGTGAGACAAGGGAGGTGCTCGGGCACAACCTGGAGGCGTGTTTCGGCGCGCGTCCACCCAAGCAAGGAGCACGGCGCGAGGCGCCAAGTTCGTGGGAGTTCATCCCCAGCACAATCGAGGAGCTTCAAGAAGCACAGGCCATGCAAGGCGGGTGTCGTCCTACATCACCAACTGTAGCCGTCGTCGTCGGCTCAGGCGGCATGCCGTGCGTCTGCGTCAATGTACCAAGCATCAACAGGGCAGCATCCCAAGACATCTTCTGGCCGTCGCGCGTCGGTCGCGGCAGGGTCTACCCATGCAACTACATCTGCATGCCTTTTGGCCTAATGAATGCGGGCGCCACGTTTCAGCGCCTTGCTCAGGCCATGCTCGCGCCCTACCGGGTCAGGCACCGCGAGGTGCTGGAGGAGGTGCCAGGCCCGAGCGAGGGCCCCGAGCCTCGGGAGGCGTCGGGCTCATGAAGGCCAGGCTCACGGAGATGCAAGGCCAGGCTCCGATGACTACCTCGATGCTTCATCGGTACTGCCGCCAGGTGAATTTTTGTCCGTACCAGGTAACTTTTTGGTTTGCTGAGTTTGAGGGCGCCCGTCGGGCTGCATTATCCTCAGGCGGTTAGGGCCCGTCCCCGCAACTGCGTCGTTTACGCATGTACCAGAACCTTTTATGCATTCGATCAATTTCCTAAATATTCCAACCTGCATGCTCGGTGCTTCGCCACCATGAATGTCGTCGCGCCCTAATGATCCTGCCTTCGAGCGCCTCTTGATTAAGGACTGGCACGACGTCTGTGCTTGGGTCCGTCCCTGCAGCGTTGACAAATCCAAGTGGTCGAACTTTGTCTCGCGGGCCAGTCCCGTGTTCGTCACTTCCCATGGCCCTTGGTGCTGCGTCCTCGGATGAGCTAATCGGAAGTGGGTGAGTCAGGGCGTGCGGCACGGATCCTGCAACCACAGTCGGCCTTCGCCGCCGCTGGAGCCGCGCGCCGGGTGTTTTTTCCTCGGAGTTGTCGCATGAGAAGACTGGGCATGGCGTCTGTGCTCAGGTCCGTCCCTGCAGCGTCGATAAATCCAATGGCTGAGCTCTGTCTGGCGGGACGGCCCCGTTCACGTCACCTCCTGGGGTCATTGGTGTTCAGCCTTCTGATGCGATGGCCCTTGGAAATCCATTCGTCGCAGGTCTCTCCAAAATATACAGGAGTTGTAATGGCGCCCTCTACCAGAAGACTCAGGCGCAACCCGCCTTTGAGGTAGGGCCTCGTGAGACCCGTGCTGGCTCACGAGTGCCCAGATACACCTCCCAGTTCTACCGTGCAAGCCACGCGTACGAACTTAATGGGTTGTACACGCCCGGGGGGCTCAGGAGCCGGGGACCCCTTCCCACACCCACGCAATGTGGAAGCCCCATGCTCCGCGTTGGTGGATAAACAACTGAGGGCACCCTAGCGGCTGCATCCAACCTCGGGACGGCCCCTCGCGGCCCCGTCTCGCAGCATTCCCCCGGGATGCCCGCGTGAGGGGGCTGCATGGGGTTACGCTCAGGCCGGGCCTGGCGCACGCCTCCTCCACAGGTCCCTGATACCTGGTCTTCACGCGCCCCTCTCGGCGAAAGGTATGGGAGCCGCTCGTACATCAAGGGGGACCCCTGAGCATCGCGATTCAGGGGCCTCACTGGTCACGTATCCCCTCACCCCTTGGCACCGCCCTGGTGATCCGGACACCCCAACGGCGGCTGAGGTATGCGCGAGACCGGGCCCTGCCGACGCAGAGCTCAAGGCACTCCAAATCTCCAAGTCAACCTCGTCTTCGCCACGTTCCCTTCATGAGGGCTGCTCGCACGTCAAGGGGGACTCCTGAGCGTCGCGACTCAGGAGCCTCACTGGTCACGTGGCCCCTCGCCCCTTGGCACCGTCCTGGTGATCCGGACGCCCCAACGGCGGTCGAGGTATGCGCGGGACTGGGCCCTGCCGAGGTAGAGCGCTACAGCAAGCAGGAAGTAAACAAGGCGAGGAAAGAAACCACATAATTCAGCAGTCGTTACAAGCATTAAATGTCTCCGGAAATGCAAACAAGTCTAACGGCTCCGCGAGGCACGATGAATGTTACAGGAAAGGACCCAGGAAGAGGAGCTAGGAAGAGTTGGCACCACCGCTCGTCCCGACCGCGGGGAGCTCGTCGTCAACATCGCTGCCATTGTCATCGTCGTCATTGACCCTTGCAGCCGTAGGAGGTTAGGGAATGGCGACGCAGGCGAACTTCTTCATCGGCGCCTTCACGGCGCCCTCCACGGCCGTCGCCGTAGCGGCTCGAACCCCTGGATCAACCGGGCAGATCACGGAGCTGAAGTCAAAACCCGGCTCGCAAAGGTAGAGGTGGCTAAAGACGTGCGTCGCGGCCGCGAAGAAGAGGTTGCGGCACTCACTCTCCAAGACGGTCTCCACCCTTGCAACGGCACCCTCAAGCACTTTCACGAGCTTTGAAGAGAGCCCCGCGAAGCCGCCCTCAGGAGCCACCAGGGGTTCCGCGAATCCCCCCCGGCAAATGGAATTCAGCGCCTGACGGAGCCTGAGCTCAACGGAGGGGAGGGCGTCGAGCTCCGCAGCCTTTCTCTCTTCAGCCGCAACACGGGCCTTCTCCCTGGAGTCGAGCCGAGCCTTCTCCACGGCTACTTCCTCCTTCAGCTTGTCCAGGTGCTTGCGCTCCGTGGCTTGGTCAGCCACCGCCTTGGACAACACGGAGTCGCGGTCGGCAAGCTTGGCCTCGCAGGTCTTGAGATCTTCCTCCCGCTGGCGAAGCCGTTCCGCGAGCACAGTCCTTTCCTCCTGAAGATCTTTCAGGCGGACCTCCGCCTCACCACAGCGCTTCACAGCAAACACTACATCGACCGGCGCCGCGTCACGGGCTGCCTTGGCTAACGCGGTTTCCTTCCTGCTCTCAGCAGCGGTGGCCTTGGCTTGGCTCCAAACCGCCACGGCAGAGGCGTCGGCCTGGAGCCACCCAGAAAGGAGCCCCATGCACTCCTTCATGAGGCGACCGTCGGTGCTCCCGAGGGCATCCCGGACCTGATCCAGAGTGGCGTAGGCCCCATCCAGGGCGCCTGACTCGACCAGAAGGCCACAAGCCAGAGACGCCAAGGCCCGGTCCGGAGGTGGTGCCTACGCGGCAGCAGGAGCCGCTGAGGGAGTCCTGGACTAAGGGGTCCTCGGGCCGCTGGCCTATCTCTCAATAGGCCGGCTTGGTGGGCCGCACTCACACTGTCGCGGGAGGGGCCGGATACATCGAGACCCTGTGTTCTAGAAGGAAGTCCAGGAGGCACGTCGTGCACTCCAAGTCAAGATGAGGGAATCGACATTTCCATCCCCGGCAGGAGACCTCTCATGTGTAAACCCTAGGTACCCCTCGGTGTCTATATAAACGGAGAGGGTTTTAGATTGTAGGGCAGAGAAACTCATCTAGGGTTTTAGCTAGTTGATCTCGAGGTAGATCAACTTTGTAACCTTCATGCCATCAATTTAATCGAGCAGGACATAGGGTTTTACCTCCATAGGAGGGCCCTAACCTGGGTAAACATTGTCTCCTTCGTCCCCTTGTTACCATCGATCCTAGACTCACAGCTCGGGACCCCCTACCCGAGATCCGCCAGTTTTGACACCGACATTGGTGCTTTCATTGAGAGTTCCGCTGTGATCGCCGAAGGAATCGATGGCTCGTGTTGTCATTGAAGAAGTCCGGAACATGGACTCCTTCATCCCTGGACAGATCTTCGCTTTTGGCAGCATTGTGCTGCACGCTGACCCGACCGGCCATCTTCACCGGGTCGGGAGTTTCGCCCCTGATCAAGAGTTCAGATTCGGGAACCTAGAGTTCTCCGTAGATTCTCGGGGCGATCTTTCGCTCATCGGGCTCGCAGTCTCATCCGACGCACCCGAGGACTCTGAGGCCTTAACCTCGGATTTCGCTTTCTATCCCGCCCACGGGACCAACCCCGGTGATGATCTAGCTTTTAATCCGGATCCGGCTATAGATCCAGATGGCCGGGTACAAATCCTGCCAAATACACTTCTTGTGCGGACGCATCGGAGGTTAACTCCGAAAGCGCTGAGAAAATTGACCCGATCGAGCTCTCGACACTCAACGAAGCTCTAGATTGGATCTTATCGATGAAAATTTCTGACAACCCAACCCCGATCCACGTTCAGATCGGTCTTGAGGCGGGTTAATAGGAATTTTTCATCCCACCCACCACCCACTTCGTAGCTACTATCGAAGACTTAACCGATATGTTGGACTACGCCTCCGAGGACCCAGAAGACATGGATGAAGAGGATCGCGCTCCCGCCCCCGTCAACACCGGGCGATGGACTGCCACCTCCACCTACGACGTTTACATGGTGGATACTCCAGCCGATAACGAGAAGCGCACACCCGCAAATAATGGTGATAAATTGGGTGAAGCACCGTCAAGGCGCCGGAAACCGCGCAAACGATCAAAGACAAAAAAGGGAAGGGAAGCTATTGCTGGCACTGGGGAAAACGATACCCCGGAACACCTCGGCGGTCCTGATATCCCCGAGCAGCCGCTAGAGGACCAAGAAGGGCCAGAGGACCAGAGTGACCCCGAAGATCCAAACGATTCCGAGTATGACAACTACCTCCCCCCTGTAGAGGAGGAGGATAGCCCGGAAGCCGAAGACTTCATCGTCCCAGAAAACCTTGAGGATCAGGAAAGGTTTAGGAAACAGCTTATAGCCACTGCCCAAAGCCTAAAGGCAAAAGAACGGCAGCTTAAGGCCGAACAAGATACCCTCAATGATAGATGGACGAGGGTCCTGTCAGCCGAGGAAGGATACGGTACCGGTTTATTGGACCAACCCAAGAGCTATCCACGCCGACGGCTGCTGCCACAATTTGATGACGAGCTCCCTAATACGCCGTCCCCCAAGCACACTCCATATGACCAGCTAGGACAGCTGGCGACACCGGTTATAGGCCAGTGATACCCCGCAGAAGGGGAAAGGAGCCAATGGAGCCTGAGGATAGGTACGACCCGTGACACGACCTGGATTATAGAACAGGCCGCACGAGATACATCTACGGATCTAGAGGACACTCCCCCGATAGACGGGACGGGTACCGGCCATGGCTCGACCGCAACAATAGAGGTCGGGAACAAAACCGGGCCAGAACAGACAACGACTACCGGCGTGACATAGCCTGGGTCAGAGGCGCTGCCCACCCACTGTGCTTCACCGACGAGGTGATGCAGCATCAGTTCCCAGAAGGGTTTAAACCCGTGAACATAGAGTAATACGACGGAACAACTGACCCAGCAGTGTCGATCGAGGATTTCCTCCTCCACATTCACATGGCACGAGGAGATGATCTCCACGCCATCAAATATCTACCCATTGAACTTAAGGGGCCAGCTCGGCACTGGTTAAACAATCTCCTCGAAAATTCTATCGGCAGCTGGGAGTATCTCGAGGATGCATTCCGATCTAACTTCCAGAGCACATATGTACGGCCTCCGGACTCCTCTGGAACCGGTTCTTGACCAAGAAAAACCAGATCGTCGATTGCCCAGATGCCGAGGCTATAGCCTCGTTCAGGCACAATATTCGGGACGAATGGCTGGCTCGCCAGCTCGGTCAGGATAAACCTAGGACCATGTCCGCCCTTACATCACTCATGACCCGCGTTTGCGCGGGCGAGGATAACTGGCTAGCGAGACGAAGCCACAACCCCGAAGACCCCGGCACCTCCGAAGCTCGGGATGGAAACGGGAAACCACGACGCAACAAAAATGAATGCCGACACAACACTAGTGACGCCGACGACACGGGCGTTAACGCCGGCTTCCGCAACCCTCGATCCGGGCAGCGGAAGAAGCCTCCCAAAGGCAATCGCGACGGACCCACCCCGCTGGACAAAATCATGGAGAAGCCTTGCCAGATCCATGGCACTCCAGACAAGCCCGCCAACCACACCAACCGTAACTGTTGGGTGTTCAAACAGGCCAGCAAACTCACAGCCGAAGAGCAAGGCAAGGGCCCACGCAGCGAGGACGACGAGGAGCCCCGCGGTCCGAGCAATGGAGGTCATAAGCAGTTCCCTCCAGAGGTAAAGACTGTGAACATGATATACGCCACTCATATACCTAAAAAGGAGAGGAAGCGTGCCCTTCGAGAGGTCTACGCCGTAGAGCCTGTAGCCCCGAAGTTTAACCCATGGTCGGCCTACCTGATCACCTTTGATCGACGAGATCACCCAACCAGTATCCGTCATGGGGGTTCGGCGGCCCTTGTCTTAGACCCCATTATCGATGGGTATCACCTCACTAAAGTCCTAATGGACGGAGGAAGTAGCCTCAATCTGATCTACTCAGATACGGTGAAAAAGATGGGTATAGATCCATCAAGGATCAAACCCAGCAACACTACCTTTAAAGGAGTGATCCCAGGCGTCGAGGCCCGGTGCATGGGCTCTGTGAGCCTGGAAGTGGTGTTCGGTTTGCCCGATAACTTCCATAGTGAGGACTTGATCTTCGACATCGTACCTTTTCGCACCGGTTATCACGCCCTGCTAGGCCGTACAGCGTTCGCTCGCTTTAACGCCGTCCCACACTACGCATACCTCAAGCTCAAGATGCCCGGGCCCAAGGGGGTCATCACTGTCAACGGGAACACAGAGCATTCTCTCCGAACTGAGGAACATGCATTGGCCCTGGCGGCCGAATTCCATTACGAGGACGGTCGGCAAATAACGAAATCTTCCATAAAGGCATGTAAGGATGACAAACGAGCTCGGTTTCAATCCGAACTCCCAGAATCTTCTTCTCCCCAGAAATAGGGACACACTCCCCATTGCACAGCCCTAATGACCGTCAAACACTTGCCAAGAAGGCACAACTTCGGACTCAAGATTCCATGGGCAGCAGTGGGGAACAACCATTAAAGGGTAAGTGTTCGGCCGGACCAAGCCATTACCAGTACACGTCCTCGGACATAACACAGGTACCATCAAGGACCAGCTAAAGCGTAAAGCTCATCCATACTTCGGCGACTTCTCGAGACCTTCTTCCCAAGGTCCGCTCGACGACAGCATCACCCTTAAAGGAATGCAACTCCCAAAGAGGCACAGGAACGGACAGGCGACAGGGCACATTGAGGACGTCAAGCCACCAATCGAAGACCCCTGGTACAACCTCTCCTCTGTAAATTTTATATTTCATATTCCAATACCTGTAAACAGTTGCTTAGGCAATCTGAGCTATAAGAATTATTGAGCAAATACAAGACCGTTATACATGGCCACTTCGCTGTATTTTATACATACTCTGTTCTTCCCTCATCAACGCTTCTTGCAAAAACTTTTCGGTATACATTACGATGCAACCGGCTAATATACCGAGGGATTGAATTTAAAATATCACCCTAAGCATCACTCTGACACACCTGATTGTGTGTTCGGCATCTTGGATTTTGCTTTATATGCATCGGATCCAAACTATGTCTTGGGTCAATAGTTTGGTTGCCCGGCTCCTGTGTTTGCCCTCTTACGTTCCGCTCGTTCGGCTAAAAGGGCAAAGGGAGAACCACTGCGATGGCGTTTCCAGCTTGCCTGGTCAAGCACCTCAGGGGAGAAAGCCGAAAACTGACCGTCATAGTAAGCCAGAACCGGTCTGCAAATCCGAGCATAAGTGTCATACTAAAAAATCGATAGAGGTTATTCCGTGTTATACGATGGGTTTCATACTTGTACAAACCATGTGATGCTGGCTTCGGCCCCGGTACATCCAAACATCACAAAACACTGGGGGCTGGTCATCAGCCCCCGAATTTTTTTACGCTCCTACGGCTAAGTGAAAGCGATAAAGCATCATAGTCCGATTGCCTTGTCCCCCTCGCACTACCGCCTTCGGGCACCGATACCTCGGCTAAGGATCACAGTGCAGAGACAGAGACACCTCGCGTAGTATCTACGTGAGGGCTGAAGCCGACGACTCGCAACTTTCAGATAAAACGGCCACATGGGAGTTAAAATAAGTATTAAAGACTTATAAGACATAATAAACAATACAACACTGATTGTAAAGCATTAAAAGTCTTTGGACACATTACAATGCGCTCATTCATACAAAACGTCTTTGGAGCATTGGGCCTCTATTGCCCGAGCACCCTCCATCACTGCGGAGAAATATAGCTCGGGGCGCCTATGCCCCTTTCCAGGAGGCGGAGGTGCGGTGGCCATCTCGGTCGGCTTGAGCTTCGGGCAGTGCACCATGGTCTTTGCAAAGGCCATCCGAGCTCCCTCGATGCATGTAGAACGCTTTAGCGCGTCAATCCGAGGCACAACATCGCACAGTTTCTGCACCAGGCCAAAGTAGCTGCCCGGCAATGGCTCTTCAGGCCACAGCCGGATGCAGAGATCCTTCATGGCCGGCTCCGCCATCTTGTGCAGCTCCATCAGTTGCTTCATCTGCTCGATCAGAAGAGGAGAGCGCTCGGGGGACTTAAACTGCCCCCAGAATAGCCGAGCCTCATCATCCTCCTCCCGCGAAGCATATAACTCGTTCGCGTCTGCCGCACTCTTCTGGAGATCTGCACAGACGCCTGAGGAATGCCATACCTGGGTGAGCAAAGCAAACCTGCTACCACCAAAGGCGCATTGTAGTGAATACGGCTTACCATCGGTGATAGCCTTGACTTGGCGAACCTCCTCTTCAAAGGACTGCCTGTCCACCCGCTCCTTTTGGAGCTCGGATTTCAGCGCGGCTAGCTCGGTGGCTTGTTCTTTGCCTTTCTGCTCAAGGGCCTCGCAATTCGTGCCGTCATCCTTGAGCTCCTACTGCACCTCCTCCACCTGGGCCTCATGCTTAGCACTAGTAGCTTTCAAAGTGGAAAGCACGGCTGCTGCTTGTTCGGCAGCCGCCTTGTCATCCGCGGCCTCTTGCTTCATCTTTTTGAGCTCGGCCTTGAGTTTTTCAATCTCCGAAGCTGAAGTTGTGGAAGCTATAAATAAATAATTACACTAGGTTACCAGTGCGGATCATTACCAATATACAGCCCGGATGTTACAATTCGGCTTACCTTGTGCCTCGTCGAACCTCTTGTTCAGGCTATCAAGCTCCTCTTCGGAGATCTTGAGCTTCCGATTTAGCTCGGTAAGCTCAGCAGCATTAACGGCCGCCGCCGATGACGAGGCCTACAAAAAATAAAAAAACATATATCCGGTTATGTGCGTTCCAACCCCCGAACTGTCAAGGATATGACTCTATGTTCGGTCCTCTTAAGGGCTTTTCGAACATTGTGGGACTAATGGTGCCTTGTGCATCGTTGTTCACTCCTGAGTGTTTGACCCCCGGTGCGTTTTTGCAAACCCATCCGGGGCTCGGGGGCTACTACATATATAAAGATAGCATAAACTTAAAATTAAAATTGTTCGGGAAAAGGGTATTACGTGGCTCACCTTGAAGCCCGTCAAGAGACCATTGAAGGCCTCTTTCAGTCCGCTATTGACAGACTGAATTCCTTGCAAAACCGCACCCATAAGAGTGCGGGTGCGGTGATCCTCAGAGATGGAGGCGTTTGATAGAGCCTCCTCCATGACCGGCCACCCAGTCGTCGGTGGCACCGGTGGTGACCGGCCCGCCTGATCTCTGATCGGGGACTAAACCGGTAGCTCCGGAGGCACGGCATGCTCCGGAGGTGTCCTCGGAGGGGACTGCACATCCCT
Organism: Elymus sibiricus; assembly: GCA_039707655.1. Classification (NCBI taxonomy): domain Eukaryota; kingdom Viridiplantae; phylum Streptophyta; class Magnoliopsida; order Poales; family Poaceae; genus Elymus; species Elymus sibiricus. The sequence continues at coordinate 207,300,792 of CM077665.1, read as the reverse complement.
CTGCCCTTCCTCCTCAATGGTCAGGGGAGTTTTCTCCCCCTGCTCTTGAGCGACCGAGGCATCGACCTCGGCCATGGCGTGGTCACCCCCACTGCCTGTGTTCGGCTCCAAAGGAGCCTGGTAGGATGACACCTCCGCGGCATCCTTCGCGGCCCCGGGAGGTGTGGGTTGTGATGCAGTCCCACTCTCCGCCAGCTCGGCGGGCGGAGACTCCCCATCCGATATTTGGTCAGTAGGGAGAACGCGCGGTGGGCTGCCAATTAAAAGACGTTCTTGCATTTAAAACATTGAAAACTTTGCATAAATGACCCAGGGAGTCTTCGGATTCATACCTTTGAGCTTGGGGCTCGACCCTTAGGTTCCTTTGGGGAACCTTCTCAAAGTCCTCGGACACTGCATCATAGTCCGAGCTGTCGCCGGCCAGGATCAACCTCGGCCGACGCGCCCTCTTCAGGGCGGGAGGAGGTACATCCTCCGTGGCGTCCGATGACGCCGCCCTCATTCTTGTGTGGGGGGAAACACCTTCCCCCCCCATCTTCATGCTCTTCCTCGTGGCTAGAGGAGGCATGGGTTTCCTCGGACATAGCGTCCGGCTGGTCCCTTATGCGGAGGCCTTCTCTGGCCTTCTTCTTCTTCTCTTTCTTCTTGGGCGCCGACTACGGTGCCACGACGAGCATCGCCGTCAACAACACCGACCTGGGGTCTTCGGGTTGTGGCGCCGGGCAGTTAACTCCTGCGGTTTTTCTCAACCATTTCTGTGAAAATGAAGGAAGGCGTTCAGTTCTTTTGTCAAAGAAATAGAGTCAGTGGATTAAAATTATACCGTACCTGGGTAGGTGGGTTATCGGCGCTTAGGCCCGAATTCTCTTCCTTGGCCGGCCAGCTTTTCTGAGGCTTGAATAATGCCTTCCACAACTTCTCAGAGGTAGTGCGGAAGAGTTGGCGCACGGTAGGCTCGTCCTCAAGCTGATAAGCCCACATTGGAAAGTCCCGGCGCTAGCAGGGAAGAATACGGCGGTGGAGCATGACCTGGACCACATTGACCAGCTCAACCTTGGCCTCGATCACCGAGGTAATACGCTTCTGTACCAATTTCACCTCTGCATCCGACCCCAAGTCGAGGCCCTTCTTGAGCCACGAGGTCAATCTCGTAGGGGGTCCGGATCTGAACTCGACAGGCGCCGCCCAGCTCTCATCGCTTGGTTCGGTAATGTAGAACCATTCTTTCTGCCAGATCATGATTGTGTCGATGAAGGTGCCAGTTGGCCACTCAACGCGCGGGAGCTTGCTGATTACCGCCCCTTCGCAGTCTGCGTGCTCGCCCGCGACAGTCTTCGGCTTGACGTTGAAGACCTTGAGCCACCGGCCGATGTGCGGCTCGACCCGCAGGAAGGCTTTGCAAAGAATGATGAAAGCTGAAATATGCACAAAGGAGTTCGGGCGAACATCATGGAAGTCCAACCCGTAGAAGAACATGAGGCCCCTGACAAAGGGGTGGAGCGGGAAGCTCAGTCCCCGGATGAAATGGGGGACAAATACCACCCTTTCACCTGGCTTAGGGTGGGGACGACCTGGTTCGCTTCTGGAGCACGGTGGAAGACATTGGCGGGGAGGTAGCCGGTGAGCTTTAGCTCCCGGATATCCTTGTCGGTGACCATGGAGCCCTCCCACTTGCCCATGGAGCCCGAACCCGCCATGGCTAAGCTCGGAGGGGAAGTTGAGGAAGAACTAGATCTGGGCTCTCAGAGCTTGGGAAGATTGGCAAAGCAGAGGATGCGAATGGGGAGTGTGAGTAATCCTTGGGGTTTTTCCCCCTTTTATGAGGTGTCAGGCCGATTAGCCTCCTTTTGCTACATCGCGAGTCTCTCCGCTTCCCAAGGCGTGCGTGCCATTATGCACGCGCAAAATAAACCTAGGGTGCTGATTATATCCCATGTGAAACGGAGCACGATCTATACATTGATGAGTCGTGTCAATGTAAAAATGCCCTCGAACCGCGAATCGAGTTTTCATAACTGGTTCAGCGGTCGTGGTAGGCCACGACCCTTCGTCAGAAGGGGCGTTAGAAAACACTGTTTACACTTGGACGTTTGGCCTTCGGGGTAAGGCAACTCATGGTGCCCGGACAATCGTATGATCGGAAGAACTACGCGTCATCGGAAGTCGGACTAGTCCCAGCCGATCATTGATGGGAAGAAGAACTCACCCCTCAAGCCGAAGACTCTGATCACGTGAAGCTGCCACTGCTGTGACCCTTGGTGTTGGGGGCAAGTTCGGGGGCTACTGAGGGAGTCCTGGACTAAGGGGTCCTCGGGCCGCTGGCCTGTCTCTCAATAGGCCGGCTTGGTGGGCTGCACTCTGACTGTCGCAGGAGGGGCCGGATACATCGAGACCCTGTGTTCTAGAAGGATGTCCCGAAGGCGCGTCGTGCACTCCAAGTCAAGATGAGGGAATCGACATTTCCATCCCCGGTAGGAGACCTGTCATGTGTTAACCCTAGGTACCCCCCGGTGTCTATATAAACCGAGAGGGTTTTAGATTGTAGGGCAGATAAACTCATCTAGGGTTTTAGCTAGTCGATCTCGAGGTAGATCAACTCTGTAACCTTCATACCATCAATATAATCGAACAGGATGTAGGGTTTTACCTCCATAGGAGGGCCTGAACCTGGGTAAACATCGTCTCCTTCGTCCCCTTGTTACCATCGATCCTAGACTCACAGCTCGGGACCCCCTACCCGAGGTCCGCCGGTTTTGACACCGACAGCTGCCCCCAGGGGGGTAGAAGCATTGAGAACAGAAGGCGCCGGAGGTTGCGGTACCACTACAGACAAGGCAGGGACGGACGGTCCCACGGCCAACCGGCCCACGGGGCTGGTCTCTCACGCAGCAGCGCGGATGCACCTGCAAGGGCAGGGGCAGCCTCTCCAACAGGCGTCGGGGGCTCCGCGGCAGTGACAAGGAGAGTCGCCCCATGAGCCTCCTCGCCCGCGACATCCGGCGCCTCATCAGGCGTCGGCAGGGCTCCAGGAACGGGTGTCACGTCGGAAGGCACCTTTGGCTTGACGCCCGCCTTCTTCTTCTTCGCCTTCAGCACGGTGGCACTCCTGATTGCCAAGCAGAGAAGGGACCATCAGCACACAAGCCACCGGCAGGCAGCCAAAAACCAAGCAGGACTACTTACTCCTCGACGTTGACCCACTTCCTCTTCTTCTCCACCTCGGCAAAGGCGGGAATGCCCTCGCCCTTCTCTGGGGAGGCGCCGTCGCGTGGGGAAGCAGAGGAACCGCCCGCAAGGGCCGTGGTCGGAGAGTCCGTACCGGCCCCAGACGCGTCCGCCTCGCCCACAGGCTGCAGCTCGGGCAGGGGCGGGGCGGGCGCTTCAGCCACCTTGCTGGCACAAGATGGGCACTCCGGAGGAGGCCCGGCCTCGCGTTTCCTCTGGGTCGCCCGGCCGGCGGACCATGTGGCCCGAGGTGTGGGCCCCGGCCACCTGAGGACCCTGGCGAGACGCGGAGGACTTGCAGCACGGGCTTCACCGGCATCGTCGTCGTCTTCGAAGCCGCGGAGAAGCGCACTCCGCGACGGAGGGGACACTTCCTCTAGATCGTCATCCGATGTCCCCTCCAAGTCTTCCCCATCCGCGGTGTCGTCGGAGGACACCGCCACTGGGGATCCAGGGCACTCGGCCGGGAGAGCCCTAGTTCATCAAAGGTGGGCATCGCGGCGACCAGATCGGCCTAGTCATCGCGGCAGTACAGCGGGGCATAGGCCTCAGGAAGGTCCCCGGGGTCGCCGTTGAGCAGGGTCACCATAGCCCTGATTAGTTCCCCGGAGGTCAGGCATGCGGACTGAAGCCTGATGTCATCACCACTGCCCTGATAGTCCCACATGGGCCTTGAGTGAGACTGGAGGGGCGCCAGGCGTTGCGCTAGGAACTCCTTCACTATCATCCCCCCGGTCAACTTCCTGGCGTTGATGAGAGATCCGCTCCAGGACGGGCTTGGCCCGGGGGTCGGAGAGATTCGTGGAGCTCCACGCAGGAGTCTTCTCCGGCAGCCCCTTCGGAAGCTCTAGGCCGGAGTTGACGCTCTTGAGATCCAAGAAGACCCAGCGGTGTCTAAAGTTCTCCACCTTCTTCCCGGCCTTTAAGAACATGTTCCCGCTCTGGACCGCGATGAAGGAGATGCATGTTGACCGTTGAGTGCCGTCATGAAGCCGCAAGCTGAAGAAATGGCGGAAGAGGGCCACCGAAGGCTTCACGCCCACGAAGGCCTCGCAGTAAAAGGCGAAGACGGACAAGAGCAGGATGGAGTTGGGTTGGAGATGGAGAGCTTGGATCCCGTAGTTCTCAAGGATGGCGGTGAAGAACTCAGAGAAAGGAGGAACGAGCCCAGAGAAGATGCTGTGGAGGAAGAAAGGGTAGGCCGACTTGGCCAGGTTGTGCTTCTCCAAGGAGCCGCACCATATCATGGTCCGCCCCCACTCATTGGTGCCATCCTCCATCGATGGAAGCACCGGGGCGAGGTCCCCGCCCTTGGCTATGGTGGACTCTGAGAGCGCCGGCGAGATGGAAGCGGAGGCCGAGCCTTGAGCCTCAGGTTTTGACTTACCGGCGGGAGCCATCGAGAAGTCCTTGAGGAAGAGAAAGCAAGGAGGAGGACGGTGGGGTGCTGAGATCTGGAGAGGTTCTCACAAAGGATGGGGATCTGGGCGAAGGAGCAAGAGTACAAGGAATGAAAGCAATAATGGCTCGACACCGGACGTCGGGCTTTTGTAGGTCCGGGCAGTTGCCGAGGAGACACGGGAGCGGAGACGTCTGCGTCTAACAGCGCACCGCGCGCCAGGCCTGGCCCACAAGCGATAGGGGCCCGCAGTGCTTCGGGTCGTCTTCTTCGGCTTCGCCCCGAAGCCAACTCGAGCGCGCCTTGGGCCCGGGGGCTACTATCGGCGTCCTGGGAATGGGGGTACCCAGACTTGCCTGCCTAAGGACCAGGGCGTGGCCTGCTTCGATGGTCCATACGGCCCAGCGCGGCTTCACTCAAGACAAGGCCCTCGCGAGAGTCCCACCCTCGCGAGGAGGACAACACCAAGACTCCCGGAAGGAGGAGGCCTCCCCGGGCCCCCTCCTGAGTGGCGGAGATCTCTATGCAATGCTCGGCCTCGGGAGGTCAAGGATGACGCAAGCTGGGTCAGGCGGGCACCAGCGCGCGCAGAGGAGACAGTTTCCCCTTTAGTATAAAGAAGGCAGGGGAGTACGCGGGTTCCCGAGGCGTCCCACCAAAGGTATCCATTCCGGTGCAACAAGACCGAACCAGCGGGCTCAGCAGGACGGATGTCACCAGCGAGCCCACCACCGCGTCACCGCCAGCTACTTCGCAGGTGAAGATCACCTTTCGTCAGGATAAGATGAACCTCCTGTCCCCCTTCATATTTGGCCGTTGTGGGATCCCTTCCCGCCATTGCGATATGGGAAGAGGACCCGGGCCACTATAAATAGAGGCTAGGCAGCTCCGTAGAGGAGGATGGACGAAACACTACCCGAGCACCCTCGCGAGGCTACTCACCACTGTACTAGTTCATCCACAAACCTCCTCGTGAGGCAATCCACCAAAAGGCAGGAGTAGGGTTTTACGCTTCGCAGCGGCCCGAACCTAGGTAAATCCTCGTGTGCTGACCTTCTTCCCCAAGATTGAGTGAGTTCGTCGAGCTAGGTTGTTGAGCTGTGAACTTGAGGGCGAAGCTGGTGGGGATCTTCGCACACGCCCCTGTGTTCGAACCTCTTTGGGTTTTGCGTAGCCCGAAATCCCACAAAATCCACTACTATAGCTATTGGGATTTTTGAGGATGTCGCCGTTGTGTTTATAAATGTTACTCTCTTAACGGATCTTGTTATTCTTTATATGCCCGAGGACGACAACATGTCGATTATCCTTGGTTGACCCTTTTTCAATACTGCAAGAGCTGTTATTAATTGCAACAAAAGCAAGGTTACTTTTCATGTCAATGGTAATCAGTACACGGTATATTTTCCAAAGAAACAAAGTATGGTGAATAATATTCATTCTATTTAGAAAATTGCTACAATCACTAGTGGGGAGTTAAAAATTCCTTTCCCTACTGTCAAGAACATATATGAAATTCTTATTATTGGGAAAATGCATATCCCCGTTGAGGTAACCTAGTGTCATACGAAAAAAATTCGGTTTCATGTGGTCGAAAATGGTTTGTTAATAAGACTTCATCAACCTTGCTAATGGACTCTTTTTTAGGAGCATGTGGTCGATAAATTTAGTAAGCACAACCTACCATACCCATAGTTTTATTCTCTGTTATTTAAATTTTTAATAAAACATTTATCACATTTTTTGATTTTCTGAATTCCCATGCAATAAAAATGACCCAAAAATAAAAGTTCTCATAATGCATTGAAAATTTAGTATGATTTTTTCTAGAATAAATAAGATTTTTTGGCACTGAACACACCCCAGGGGGGTGCACCACCTGGCCACAAGCTAGTGTGGCACGCCGACCCCCTACCCACACCATGCTAGCTCGTGGGCCCCACAGGGACCCACTCACTTAGTGCCCATGCCCACAACCTTCTTCCACCTCGAGAAAAAAAATCACACATGCCCCTAGCACGTGTTCTTGCTCATTTTCGAGTGATTTTCGATCTTCTTGCTCGAAACCCCGTTTTTGAAACTATTTTGAGGAATTACTCCTTGAGAAAGAAAATATGTTGAGGAAAGTGTTCCATGGTGGTTCTTCGAGCAAGAGCTCCCCAAGGTCGACAATTCGCGAATCGGACCTCGAGCCACGTCGGGATGCGCTCGTTAAACCGTGTGTGTGGCCGTCCGATCCCTTCATGAACAGAGCGGGCTTCAATCAAGAATTTGATATGTACATGCAGAATGCGGAGTTTACCGACTTCTTGTCAGATAAGTGTCCTTCGTTCCATAATCCCACTAATTCATTCATGCATAGATTTAAGTATGTGGTTCATCGTTCTTCTCACGAAGTCATGTTTGATTTGTATGAAAGAGCCTTTCGCATGTTCATTGAGGAATTTTTTCATGCTTGTAAGGTTCCTACTTGGGGGACTTGTCGCGGACCTGGTAGAACTGATCGCATTGATTTCCTATTAAGCCTCACTCTGGGTGAAACCAGAGGCATAACGCAAACTAGAATTGGTAGCATCCCATTTCTTGCAATCCACTGTTTCGCTTTGTGCATAGGGATATGCATAAATGTAAAAATGACCTGAGTACCCTATGTGCACCTGATCTAAATGTTCTTAAATGTTCGGTACTGAGAGATAGAAAATTTAACATAGGAGCATTAGTGCACATCGTTTGAATAAAAACGCTCTCGATTGTGACCTTTATGGTGGGATTTATGCCCATGGAGGATGCCGAGCTCCACGTCGACCTCCTAGCCACCTATCTGAACCCCCGCTTGGCGTTCGTGCCCTCTAGGTTTCCCTCTCGCCACCGCCACTCTTTCAATCTCTCTATTTCTCCTTATTCCTCAAGAAAATAGAGGAGCAGAACCACCGAGCGCGCTCCGCAGCGTTTGCGAGACCACCTCCTTCCTCCAACACCGCAACCACGTCCACTTGCTTCACCTTTCACCGATCGAACGATTCGCGTAAGAAATTGGACGGAGGCCGCCCAAGATCGACGGCCGCTTCCTCGCTCCGTGCCGCTATGCGCAGTCATCCGCGCCAAGTTGGCCACAGCCGAGAGCCTCCGGTCCTCCACAACATGTGCATCGCCTCCACCAAGACCTGGTGCACCTCCTGTATATCTACGTCATGAGTCGCGCTTCCCTGAGCACTTCTTCCCCTGCATCGTATTCTTCACGGACCCGAGGTCGACAAGTTCAACAAGTCGCCTCCGTCACGCCACAACGTCTCCGGCCTCGTCTTCGTGTCCTATGGGACCCTGGTAAGCTCTTGCTCCTTCCAGTCTTTCTCCCACTTCGAACCGCTGCCTGTACCCGTCGTTTCCGTCCTATCCGAGGCCAAGTCCGCCCATGGCCACGAGTTGACGCTTGAGCCTTGCCTCACTGCTCGGCTCCTGTCGCACTCGCTGCACACCCACACTTGCTCACACCACAATGCACGCACGTAGTGCACCGCTCGCATGCTCGCGCGCATGCACAGGGCCTTGTCCATCTCCAATCGTCCGCCTCGCTCTGCTCCGCTGCCGTGTCCCCAAAGGCTCCATGAGCTCGTCGCCGCGCACACCCTTGAACCCCGCATGCTCAAGCGCTTTGCCGAGAGAACCCTCACCAATGTCCACATGCCCTCCACTATTTTATAGCTGCAACCACTGCCACCTTGCCGGGACCGACGCCGACGAGCTCCACTGTGTGTTCATGGCGATCCAGCGTCTCGGCCTGGACAAGATCCAAAAGGAGTGGTGCCCCTGCCTATTCCATGAATGCCTAGCCAACCCAAGTCATAGCCATAGCGCGCAAACACTAGCAGGTCTGGGGTTCGAATCCCAGGTACACTGTTTTGCCTTTCTTTTCCTCATCTGTCTTTTGTTCCCGGTAGCTTCAGATCCGTTATAGTACATATTTAGCAAATCCTCTTTCCATCCCAAAGTAAAATGCAGCGTAGTTGCTAATATCACTATTATTTACCCATGCGACTAGGGATCAATTCCCCATGGCTGCACCTTTTATTTTTTGCCACTGTTATTTTTTTCCACGCACACACAACCGCATTAGGCCGGTTCTTCTGCTGGGCTTGCACAATGCGTTGAATCTGGCCCGTGTATGTTTTTTTCTGTCCTCTGCGATTTAACATTTATTCATTTATTGCATAATTACAGAAATGCCCTGTTTTAAAAATGTTAATAATTAAATATTCATTCATCCAAATAAAAAATGTCATATATGTAACTTGGGTAGAATTTTAAGTAGTTTCATAATATGCAAGTTTCAAACCTACTAAAAACGTGTAAAACTGCTCTTTGCATTAATTTGCATCAACGACCTACTAAATCGGTTTATTTCATAACTAAATTACCGTAGCTTCGAATTAAATGAAGTATATATGTAAGTTGACTAGAAAATGTGAAGAATAACATGATGCGTGCATTTTTTACGTTTAGTAATTATAAAATATGATTTAGGACGGAACAGTACCAAATTCGAAATTTAGATATTGGGATTTTTCGGAATTGTTATTTGTTATTTCCGGCCTCATTTAAACTTGCCTAGATTGGTAGTTTACTTATGCTTCATCTCTTGCCATATTTAACAACATTTAATCTTGCCATGTACATAAACGGGAGTGAACTAAATAATTCGAATGTGGAGTTTCGTCAATATGCAATCCGTTGCATATTGAGCTTCACTTAATGTGTAGTATTTCATTGTTGCATTTTGCCATGCCATGCCTCCTTAAACCGAACATGCATCATAATTGGTTTTGGATGATGCCATCATTATGCTTGTTTGTTTATCGTGTGTTGTTTCCTTCTTTACGGTTTCACTTCTTCTCGCTAGAGTTCTGATAACGTTTTGAAGTGTGAGGATTTGGTCTTTTGCTTGGTAAAGGGTGGAAGGCTCGGCCTTTTGCTTGGTGTTTTGTTCCACTATTGCCGCCTTAGTTTCCGGTTACCAGTGTTATGTTCCATATTGAGCGATGCTTGGGGTTGTTATGTGAACCCCCTTGATAATTTGTTTTGGGATAAAACTCTTCCGGCAAGGCCCAACTAATAAGGATCAACGTGATGATCCTACTGTTTTTGCCCGATCTTTCACCGCAAGACAACCAGACAGCAAACCTTCTAATCACGGGATCAATCCACACAACCTGAAGAGGAGGAACGAATCCAGCAAGCAATGTGGAGATGAACAACATGCCTCTAACCTTGGCACGATAATCCTTGTTCACACAAGAACCTTCACGCAACATCACTTTATTTGAAAACCAACAGCGCCGTCCCCTGAGGGATGATTCACTGCGTGGATACAATGTTTGAAACTCCATCTAAAACACCCCTAAACCTTAGAAGCTAGGTCCTTTATATAAGATACCAGAAACCAAGTCGGTTCGACAGGCCCAAACCGAAACACACAAATAAAAAAACTAATTTGCCCATAACCGCCAATGGAGCTTGTTGTCGCTGAGCGTGGACCTTGTTTGTCCAACCCTGCAAAATACGAGCAATGCTTGGGCCACACAATTAACGAACAAATCCATGTTTTCTTGTGTGCATACAAATAGCTGCTCCAACAAATCTTCACACAACTGGTCCAACAAACACGTGGTCTACTATATATCCGCTCCTCCATATGCACCGAGACACGAGCATCACAACTATTATCTGTCTGAACACCTTGGTTAACACAAATTGGAAGTGTAGGACTAGCTGCAATCTTTGTCATCTCATCACTAAGAGGCTTGACATCAACCGGCTTGTCACCAACAGGCACAACTGGCTTGTCATCGATAGGCATGGTTGAAACAATATCAGTATTGACAGTCCTCACATCATGCTCCTTCTTTGGAAGTTGAACTATCCTCTGTTTTTGGCTTGGCCTTGTGCACTTTCTCCTTGCGCACCACCAACTCCACATCAGACTTGATCTGATCATCTATCATAGGTTTCATAGTCCGTTGTTTGCCATCATGCAACAATGTATATGTATTTGCTCTCCCAGCGTGGATAGCATTGTGATCATACTGCCATGGACGCCCAAGTAACAATCCACACACCTCTAATGGCAACACATTGCACTCTACCTCATCAGCATACTCGCCAACTATAAATGACACACACACCTTTTGTGTAACCTTAAGCATACCACAACTATTCAACCACTCTAGATGCTTAGGTTCAGGAATACGCCATGTGGACAACCCTAACGAAGCCACCATTGCCTTGCTTATGCCATTAGTACAGCTACCGCCATCAATCATCAACTTACACGCCTTGTCCTTGATCATGCACTGCGTCTGAATTAAATTCCAACGTTGCCCTCTATCAAATATCATGCAAGCGTTCCCATGTACCTTCTTGAGTTGCACATTCAACCCAATCAATGGTACAACTTCGTCAACCAAATTCGTGTCAACATCAGCCTTGTCCTCCTTAGAACTAGTTTGTAGTGTCACGGCCTTGTTGACATCATCCAGCTTAACAACAACTTTGTCGTCAGAAATTTTTGTCTTGGAAATCAGCAAAGTATTCATGGAGAATCTTGGAATAATGTGCTTCTTTAATTCCGCCTGCATATCTGTAATGATTTGTTTGATATCGGCGATGGGAGCCCGGACAACCTTTTTAGACCTCTCATCTAACGTGAAGGAATCTTCCCGATCCATGAAGAGAAAATAAAATCTCAATGTTTTTTTACATAGACTCACGTACAAGGAAACCAACGTGAGTTCATAGAGGAAGTTCCAATCAGATATACTTGTACATGTGTTCAACAACCAATGTAATCAGAATAAATCTCCTCTCTTTTTTTATTCCCAGTCCACCACAAAATTTGGATCTAACTCCAAACCGTTTGGAAGTCCTCCTGAATGCACGGACCAACAGATCAAACCACTCCAATCCGCACCAAATCCTTCTAGATACTTTCCTTTTTTTGATGTCTTCCTTTTGTTTTCTATGATATTGTCTCGTCTATTTCGTATAAGCCAACAACCAAATCTCTCTGCTTCCTGAAAATTAGGAGTCAGACAAAAACAATGCATCCATCCTATCCAAGCGACCAAACCGAGATTGATTGAAAATAACTCGCCGGGATCGCGAGGAAAACTGAAGGCACCGACGCCTGCTCAACTTGATCTGACTTGAAGACAGACTCCCAACCATGACGAAGATCCAATCAGTGCACTCGCCAATTTGCCACCACTAATCTCGTTTCCTAACATCAATTTGCACCGTGATCACGGCAGAACAGACTCGCGACAACGATGCAATCTCAACTGGACGAACTCGCGGTGATGACCCCGGTAATCTAATACCACATGATAAGGATCAACATGATGATCCTACAATTTTTGCCCGATCTTTCGCCGCAAGACAACCAGATAGCAAACCTTCTAATCACGGATCAATCCATGCAACCTGAAGATGAGGAACGAATCCAGCAAGCAACATGGAGATGAACAACACGCCTCTAACCTGGGCACGATAATCCTTGTTCACACAAGAACCTTCGCGCAATCATCACTTTATTTGATAACCAACAGCACCGTCCCTTGAGGGATGATTCACGGCGTGGATACAATGTTCGAAACTCCATCTAAAACCCCCCTAAACCTTAGAAGTTGGGTCCTTTATATAGGAGACCAGAAACCAAGTCGGATGGACATGCCCAAACCGAAACACACAAATAAATAACATGACCTGGAATAATATAAATAACAAAAATTACAACCGACCCAATTACCATGGTTGGGCCACCCCCTTGGCACAGCTCTAACTTGGTGGAGTCCTGAAGTTGGGCTTCACCTACTCCTTCATGGGAGCAACAGGAAGTAGTGGGATGCCGTCATCACCAACATTGTTACTACATTTGCTTGACTAATAAAACATGCATAGGGAATGATAAACTAGTGGATAATTTAATCAACAACAAGGACCAGTGCTCCTCACTAGTGTTGGTCCAAAAACAGTCATGTGCGGGGCCACCCTGGGGCAACTTGGGTGTTTAATTTGGCCATTGTGCGTTGTGCTCATCTGGTAGTGCCTTGAGAACGAGATACACACGGCTCCTATGGGATCTGGCCTGCCGGGCCGTCTTGCTAGATTTTTTACCTTTAACGAATGTCTTGTGCACCGGGATGCCGAGGACACTTCGGGCTATCCCGCGGTTGAGGTTTTCCACCGTAGCTCTCTGGTTAGTTTGTGATGGATGAGTTGGGGCACCCCTGCAGGGTTAAATCTTTCGGAAAGCCATGCCCGCGGTTATGTGGCAACTTGGAAACTTTATAATACCTGAGTATAGAAAACTTGGAGTAAACCCAATTAAAATACTGACTGTGTGCGTAACCGTGGCTGTCTCTTCTTGTGAGGTTTGAACCAAGAAGTGAACATGGTGGGGTTATGTTTGACTCGTACGTAGGTGCTCAGGATCACTTCTTGATCATTACTAGTTCACGACCATCATGCATAGATCATTCTTCTTATTCTTGTACTCGTAAGTTAGCCAGATAAAATGCTTAGTGTTTGCTACAACATCACCACATAACCATACCTCACCCATTAAGCTTTTCTAGTCTTGATACCCTTGGTAATGAGATTGCTGAGTCCCCGTGGCTCACAGCTTCCTACAAAAATAGATGCAGGTACAGGTAATTATTCCGGGAAGCCTTCGCCAAGATCCAATTTATTTAAACCCATATTCTAATTCAATCATATGAATGAAACATAGAAAAAGACGACTAAACAAGTTTGCTTAAAACTTATTTATTATTAAATTTCCACCCTCAACGGATGGCTCGAGATGATCAATCTTGAAGTGAGAAGAGAAGGATTGACTCTTCCTCAATAAATAAACTATCAACCTCCAAAAAAGTTTAATTCATTTAATTTCAACAGAGCAGAGAAACCTCATACCGAATCGCCAGGTGAAAGCGGGGTTAGGGTAAGGCAAGAAAGACTGACGCCAAAAGATATGTTTTGAAGAGAGCTCCATCGGGTTGAAGCCGAATTGCAGAGAATCAACATCTTCTACCTTTGTTTGTTCCATCAATGCCCTTCGGACTGGCCTAACAGTTGGGATTCCCAATCTCCAATGGAAATCGAAGACATCTATCCATTTATAATCCTCCTTTAATTGAATTAAGGGATCCTCCAGTTGGAAATGATAACAGAATGCATAAGTCATTAGAAGGAATTCTAATAAACAAATAGATATAGTATACCACCTAACGATTTTGTTTCCCTTATGAGGTAAAAAGAAAATTAATGAACCGGCAAATATCGGCAAAACAACAAGTATTGTTAACCAAGGATTCGATGATTTGACATGAGAGCGATGATTGTTCTATTTGGAGTTCTTCTTCTTCTTCATCGATCATAGGATGGGTTCCACGTTGGCAGCCTGGGATTAGCAGGGTGGATGTCGTCTTCTTTTTCATTTGATTTCATCCGTAGTCGGATCCTGTTCTTCTGTATGATGATTGCTATGTATTGATGTATTGAAATATTCATGGTGTAGCTTGTGGCGAGTGTAAGCCAACTCCATATACTCATCTCTTCTTTACATGTACTATGATGATTTCCATTCTTGCGCACTGACCCAAAATGCGCTTCTATATTTTGGGCGTGAGAACATGACCCCTAGTCGTCGTCCTATTTTCTTGATTACGATGCTATGGAGCGCGACCAGTTTATCGAAAGAGATAACACACCATTTCGATATAGACTAATCTTTAACAAGAACAAGGTCTACCGTATTACTTTGTCTGCTCGTTCCTTCTTTTACTTTCAGGGGAACCATAGACATTATATACTTCAGGGGGAGGCTGAGGTATACCAGACGACAGAGGAGATTCTCGTCACACTGAGGCGGCCAACCAGGTGCTTGCGGCTGCGATGGAGTACAACCCAAACTATCTCCACGACTTCTATTCAGGCCAGCTATGGCCATAGACCAAGTTAGGCCAAAAGACTAAGCTTGGGGGAGTACGTATTTCTCACCGATATTACATTCATGTACCACACATTCATTTCAGTTGTCGGTGTTGATCCTCTTTCATTGTATAATCCATCATTACTTTTATTTTTTCTTTCTTTTGTGTGTTTGAAAAACTTTCAAAAACCCCAAAATATTTCTTGCTTCTTTCCGGTTCTTCTGTCTTGTTTAATTAGATTGCATCATTAAAAGCAATGTTGAGGAAATCGTTAACTGGTATCTGCTCGCTCGGCTTGGGAGTAGCGATGAATCGCTGAATCGGCCTATTAACTGGATTGATCGGTCGACCATTAATCGGTGTAATTCTGAAATCAATAGAAGAAAGTTTTGTACGGACAAAAAAAGTTTACGTTGCAAATATGAAGCAAATGGCAGCATTTTCTTTTCTCAATTCATGACAAACATGCATACAACAACAATCATCCATGTGGGCGTAAAAATCATCAACAAACATGTATACAACAACAATTTGCAGATTTCCCCCAGAGACGCAACTCCGAGAGACGGTGGTCACCCAACGGTGACAGACAGGGGAAAGGTGGCAGCGACCGCACATGGCATCTGAACAGGTTGGTTGCCAGAGGTGGCACGTCATGAAGAAGGAGGGGAAGTGGTGCCACACAGAGGGACAAGAGAAAGAGGCGGCACACAGGGGAGGAGGGGAAGCGACGGTGCGCCGGCGAGGACCTGACTAGCCGTCATCTAGTTTGGGAGGGGATGAGAGGAGGGGGACGGGGGACGGGTGGAGGGCTAAACTCTAGCTCTTTAGGCGCGGGAGGGGCTGGGAGGGGTTATCTGCCAAATAATCAGGCTTTGGTTTCCCACGAGTTAGCGGGCCAACATGGATTAATCGGCGTGACAACCGGTTAATTGGTCTAACAGACCATTTAATCTATGTGAAAAACCATTTAATCGGTCTGACAAACCATTTAATCGGCCTGGCAAGTTAACGCGGTGAATAGGCGTTATTCGATTCGGCCACCCAATGAGTAGTGATTAACTGGCCAATTAACTGATTAATCGGATGAATTCTTGAACAACGATGAAAAGAAAACCCAAAAAGATTTCTCGTTCTTCTTCTTATTTGTTGGGAGCTTTCCCGTGTACATAGCTTTTCTCGCCTTTTGTTTTCCTTTGTTAATTTGCTGTATTTAGAAAAACTAAAAGCTCCAAAACATTTCAGTGTGTTTCTTTGAAGTTCTTATAATTTCATTGAGTTGTCGTAAGTATAAAACAATGCTATAATTGTTGAATGGCTCATATGCTACGTTGTTGATCTAACAAAGAGCCAAGGTTACCTTGTCTTTTCCTTTGAATAAATGGTTTTGCATATTCCAGCTTAGTCCACAACACATTTGCACTATTATTATTTTCACATCATTCGGTCGTGCAAGTGGAAGGCAATAATGACAATAATTTGATGAAGTGATTGCGGTAAAGAAAGCTGGTATGAACTCTTCATGTTTTTCCATTTTTGTAAATATGTTTAGCTCACTATCTCTTGATTTAGCATATTATGAGTGAACATGTTTGTGATGACAATTAGAGATTATAGTTGCTCATGCCATGCTTAAATAGCTAGGAATCGATAATGATTTATCTTGTGTGTCAACATGCATTAAAATGATTATGATGTAGTATGTTAGCATGGTATCCACCTCTGAGTAATTCGAGTAGCTTGACTTGGCACATGTGCAAACATGTAGTTGATTCAAAACTAATGCATCCTTCATGATATTTATGTTCAGAGTGTTTATACCCTAATGCTAATGTTCAACGTTAATGATTCGTAATGCATGACTATGACCGTTGTCGCTCTATAGCTGGTCGCTTCTCGGTCTATTTGCTAGCCTTCACATCTACTAAGCGGGAATGCTGCTTGTGCATCCCAAATCCTTAAAACAAAGTTGTTCCATATGAGTCCACCATATCTACCTATATGCGGTATTACCCTGCCGTTCCAAGTAAATTTGCATGTGCCACCTCTAATCATTCAAATTAATTTCTGTTTTGTGTGCTCGTACCGCTCATGGAGCGATGGAGTGGTCAGTTTCTTCCATGCTAAGTGGGTTATTCTCACACCCAGTGTTTATTCTCTTGTTATTGCACGAGAGAGGCTGGTAAAAAGGATGCCCAGTCCTTCATAATCAAAAAATAAATAAAATAAACTCCCCTGCAAAGTTGAATGTGGGAGGGCACCCGTGGATTCGGTGAGCCATGGCTTGTGTATGTATGGTGGAGGGGAGTAAACTTTACAATTCCGCTTGGGAACCACTTATAATGTGTTTAGCATGGAAGATACCGAAATCCTTTGTCGTGACATTGACAATAAAAGCACACCACCCAAAATTATACTTTCCTCTCTGTTTTAAACCATGAGATCTAGCATCTCTGTAAATCAATGCTTCCCTCTGCGAAGGGCCTTTCTATTTACTTTCATGTTATTTATTTTTATTGTTGAGTCATCATCTACTCATCAAAAGCACCAATACGAAGATCACTATTGTCATTTTTATGCATTAAGTCTAGTTAATGTTGGATGTGAGAATGACTGGATCTCTTCTTCCCCGAATTACAATGTTTAGTTGTTGCTTGAACCTTAGAGGTGCCCTGCATTTATGTTTTGCGGTCTCACAAAGGGCTAGTGAGATACCATATTATCATATTATATCATGATTGTTTTGACAATTTTTGGCATCCGAGATATCTTATTATTGCTCGCCAGTTAGTTATGTTATTGTCATGAGTAAATGTGAGACCTAACACTACTAGGAAAAGGGCTATAGCTAATATGGACATTAATGGCGCACCACATATGTGGTGCGCCACTGCTATATAGCAGTGGCGCACCACACCAACGGTGCGCCACTACTAACAATTTTTTTTTCCAAAACTAGTAATGGCGCACCAGGGTCTAGTGTGCCATTACTAGTTTTAACTAGTAATGGTGCACCATACACTCTGTGCGCCACTACTGACAATTTTTTTTTTTACTTTTTTTTTCAAAACTAGTAATGGCGCACCAGGGTATAGTGCACCATTACTAGTTCAAACTAGTAATGGCGCACCCCAACCACGGTGCACCACTACTAACAATTATTATTTTTATTTTTTTTTCAAAACTAGTAATAGCGCACCACATGACAGGTGCGCCATTAGTAACCAGGGTTACTAATGGTGCATTTTAAGGTGGTGCGCCATTGGTAACCTGAGAGCAGCTAGATATTTTGGACAGCCACCTACCACACTCACTTTCCCCACTTCATTCTCTCCACCTCCTCCTCCAAGCTTGTCTCGGGTGCCTCCTCCTCCTCACCTCATTTGCACCATAGATTCACCCAAATTAAGTGGTTAAATTTCCTTTTTTTGATAGGTAAGTAAGGGGAAAGCTTTCTTTATGTTGTAGATCTACTTTTTTCTCCCTCCAACAACGTGCACATGCACTTGTTATGGCCTAGATCTACGTATGTTTGTGGTGTTGCATATGTTTGTGGTGTTGCATATGTTTGTGTTTGCAGGTACCGGTATTTGAAATGCGATAGTTGCCAATATTTTGCCGGAATGTTGATTCATTTCCGTTTCGGCGAGAATTTGGCACTATGCATTCTTTTTGGTCCTATTTTTAGGCAAAGTCATGCCAATTTTTTTTTGGTTCTAAAATATCGTTTTGCTCTACCCCGCAGGCGACCATGGTCCGCACGATGACCGAAGGCATCGTGAATAGGTTTTTGAGCTCCACGAAGGCCGAGATGCTTCAAAAGAACGAGACGGAGATAAGATGTCCGTGTCGAAGATGCAAGCTGAAGAGCCTTATGGACACGGATTCCGTACAGGTGCGGGACCACCTGCTCTTGCGTGGTTTCATGGATGGCTATCGGTGGCAAGGTGATGAAGATGATTATGAAGTCGTCCATGGGGGCCGGGCAAGAAATGAGGAAGGGCAGCAAGACAACCGCGGCGAGGGCGGGCGAGAAGACGAAGAATCTCCAGGACATGATCACGAAGTAGATGCAGTAGTACACAGTCATCATGTAGAAGATGCCGGACATGATGATGAGGAAGATGCCGGAGCAGACGAAGGGCATGATCATGAAGATGAAGATGCCGGAGCAGACGACGATGGACCATCGATGGGTTGGGTGCAGGACCCTCATATTCAAGAGCTGCTTCTCAAGCAGACGGATAACGCAAGAGCTGCCGCCCGAGAGAAAGCCAAGCTGGATCAACTGGAGATAGACGCGGTTACTCCATTGTATGAAGGATGCAGGCCCGAGGATACCCGCCTGAAAGTAACGCTCATGGCTCTGGAGATGAAGATAAAACACAAAATGACCGACGCATGCTTCGACGAGAACATGTCATTCTGGCACGAACGTCTTCCCAAGGGGAACAAGTGCCCGACCAGTTTCGAGGAGGCGAAGAAAATCGTGTGTCCTCTGCATTTACCGCACGTGAAATACCATGTGTGCATGAACAATTGCATCATTTATCGGGACGAGCACGCGGAGTCTACCATATGTCCGGTGTGTGGCGTCACTCGATACAAGAAGAGGAAGAAAGCTCCTCGAAAAGTGGTGTGGTACTTTCCGAGCACTCCTCGTCTGCAGCGGTATTTCGCGGACCCTAAGGTAGCAAAGCTCCTGCGTTGGCACGCGGATAGGGAGGAGAAGAAGCGAGAAGATGACGGAAATGATCCGGAGATAAATAAAAAAGACAAGATGCTGAGTCACCCTAAGGATGCGAGCCAGTGGCAAGCGTTGAACTTCGAACACCCAGAATTTGGGGACGATCCAAGGAACATCGTGCTGGGCGCGAGCACCGATGGAGTCAATCCGTTTGGCAGCCAGAGAAGCACACATAGCACCTGGCCTGTGTTTGTGTGGATGTACAACCTTCCCCCCTGGTTGTGCATGAAGAGGAAGTACATTCACATGAGTATGCTAATTGAAGGGCCGAAACAACGAGGGAACGACATCAATCTGTATCTGGGGCTGCTGAAAGAGGAGCTAGACACGCTGTGGAAAACGCCAGCCAATACGTGGGACGCCGCAGAGAAAGAATATTTCCCTATGAGAGCCGCACTGCTCACGACGGTGCATGACTATCTCGGTTACGGATATGTCGCGGGGCAAGTGGTCCACGGATTTTCTGGATGCGTCAGGTGCATGGATGACACAACGTATCGCCAGCTAGATAGATATCCCGGGTCTTCGAAAACCGTGTTCATGGGACATCGAAGGTGGCTTCGCGACGATGACTCATGGAGAAAACGCAAGGATCTGTTCGATGGTGAAACCGAACCCCGAAGACGCCCGCGTACGAGGAGCGGCGAGCAAATAGACGAGCTGTTGAAAAATTGGAAAGAGTGCCCACCGCCAGGAAAGACGCCAGAGCCGGGAAAGGCGCCAGAGCCGGGAAAGAAGCGAAAGGCGCCAGAGCCACTGCTGAAGGTATGGAAAACGAGGTCTGTTTTCTGGGACTTGCCGTACTGGAAGATCCTCCGTGTGCCTCACAGCCTTGATGTCATGCATATCACGAAGAACGTGTGCGAGAGTCTGCTTGGTACCCTGCTCAACATGCCAGAGAGGACCAAAGATGGGCCGAAAGCAAGGGCAGACTTGAAATCAATGGGCATCAGGGAGGAGCTTCACGCTAATGATGATGATGATGATGATGAGGCGAAGGACACGGAAAGTCGTCGCAAAGGCAAAAAGGCCAAGAAGATCGGAAATGACTTCCCTCCCGCGTGCTTCACTCTAAGTCAGGAGGAGATCGAGCAGTTTTTCACCTGCCTCGTAGGAGTAAAACTTCCTTACGGTTATGCGGGGAAGATAAGCAGATACCTAGACTCAGCGAAGCAGAAGTTCAGCGGGATGAAGTCTCACGACTGTCACGTGCTGATGACGCAGATACTTCCAGTTGCAATCCGTGGGATCATGGACGCGCACGTCCGTGAAACGCTATTTGGCCTATGCAACTTTTTCGACGTCATCTCTCGAAAGTCGGTTGGCGTGAGGCAACTCAGAAGGCTACAGGAAGAGATCGTGGTGATACTATGCGAGCTTGAGATGTACTTCCCGCCCGCATTCTTCGACGTTATGGTGCATCTGCTGGTCCATATCGTGGAGGATACCATCCAACTCGGGCCGACGTTCCTGCACAGCATGATGCCGTTCGAAAGGATGAATGGTGTCATCAAAGGATACGTTCGCAACATGTCACGTCCAGAGGGAAGCATAGCCAGGGGCTTTCTGACCGAAGAGTGCATCTCCTACTGCACGAATTATCTAGGCATCGAGAACCCCGTTGGTCTGCCCGTCAACAGGCACCTCGGCAGGCTCGCTGGATGGGGTCACCGCGACGGTCGCCGCGAAATGCATGTCGACTTCGAGGGTCGACTCGCCGACTTTGAAAGAGCAAACCTAGTCGCGCTACAACACATAGACGTGGTCGATCCTTGGGTGGTAGAGCACAAAACCTTTATTGAGAAGACGTACAATGACCGAGGCCAA
Source organism: Elymus sibiricus (assembly GCA_039707655.1). NCBI lineage: Eukaryota > Viridiplantae > Streptophyta > Magnoliopsida > Poales > Poaceae > Elymus > Elymus sibiricus. The sequence continues at coordinate 207,279,605 of CM077665.1, read as the reverse complement.
CAGAGGACGGACGGAGATATAATCAAAGAGCACAACTCATGTTTCACGCGTTGGTTCAAGGAGAAGCTTCTGTCGTACCCTTTACATGAGGATTCTTCCGCGGAAGAACAACTCATATTCGCCTTGTCACAGGGCGCCGAGCAAAACCTGATGACGTATGAGGCGTACGATATCAACAGCTACACATTCTACACCGAGGGAAAGGACATGAAGAGCGATGGTTATCAGAACTCCGGGGTAACGATGGAATCCTACACCGGTAACGACAAGGACAGATACTACGGAAGGATCGAGGAGATCTGGGAGCTGAGCTACGCTGGAGAGAAGGTCCCGATGTTCCGTGTCAGATGGCCCAAGAGCGTCCTAAAAGAAGACCGGTATTTCACCACCATGGTTATACCCGAAGCCAAATCCAAGACCGCGGCCGCAAACGTCACCGCGAAAAATGAGCCATGGGTACTGGCTTCCCAAGTGGACCAATGCTTCTTCATTACCGACCCGTCAAAGCCCAGTCGTGTTGTCGTGAGGAGAGGCAAAAGGAAGATCATCGGAATGGATGGAGTCGCCAATGAGCAAGACTTCGACAGTACGGCGACCCAAAGATGGAACATGACGACGACGATGAAGTGCCATACACCACAAGAAGAAGCAGGACCACCCTACCTAAAGGACGTCCGTTCAAGAGAAGAACTCCATTTGCGAAAAAGAAGGGCAAGAAGATTGTGAAAAGATAGCTAGCTAAGATCGATTGTATTTAAATTGTAGTCTTCATTTCTCGATTGTATTTTGACATATGGAAATGACATTTCTTCTGTTCTAGTCCTCATGAATATTTATTTATGTTTATTCTGATATTTATGTTTATTCTGGTATTTATGTTTATTCTGGAATACCAATTTTTATTTATGTTTATTCTGGTATTGAATTTCTAACTCACAAAAAGTATTGAATTTGTTAATATTTCTTGAACTCATGAATATTTTTAAATTTCATGGGCACTTTTTGAATTCATGAATATTTTTTCAAATTTGATGATATTTTTTCATATTCATAAATGTTTTACCAATTCACAAATGAATGCAACCAAAAATCCAAAAAAAAAGTTACTAATGGCGCACCAGGAGAAGGTGCGCCATTGCTATCAAGGTACTTATGGCGCACCAGGGGTGGGTGCGCCATTGCTATCACTGTATTTAAGGCGCACCCCTAGGAGGTGCGCCATTGCTAACCTTCCCCCCTCTATGTAGGTGTGTTCTGTCCATCTCGCTGTCCCTCCCTCGCCAGATCCCCCTCGCCCCCCGCGCCCGCTCCACCGCCGCCGACGACCCCCCGCACCCGACGACCCCCGCACCCGACGACCCCCGCGCCCGCTCCACCGCCGCCGACGACCCCCCGCACCCGGTGAAGATGGAGTCACCGCCGGAGCACTAGGAGGAGGAGGCCCGCGTCCACCAAGAGAGGAGGCCCGAGCACCTCGCGACCTCCCCGCCGTCTATCCCCGCCTCCCCCAAGCTCGCCGTCTCCGCCCTCCGTCGTCTCCGCTCCGGCCACCACCTCATCGTGGTCAGGTAATCTTCATTGCCCTCCTCCCTCTGCCTCTCTTCTCCTCTCTTCCTCCTCTCCTCCCTCCCGGCCATGCCCTCTTCTTCTCTCTTTTGCTAGGTTTAGGTCAAATCCCTCTCGAATTTAGGTCAAATTAGGTTCAAAAAATTGATAATTTTGGTCAAATTAGCAAGTGTCCAACTTCTTGCTCTGTAGCAAGTGTCCATCTTCCTGTGTATTTCATATATATTGGAGTTTATATCATATATATTGCTGGCATGTATTTCATATGTTCTGTAGCATTAAGGCTACATAGCATGCCATTTTTGTGCCATCGTGTCGTGATGATATTGGGGGGTTTTGTCTCCGACCATCGTGTCGTGATGATATTGTGGGGTGTTGTGGGGTTGCAGCGGGGCGGGGGTGGGATAATGATTTTGCAGGTACCCCGAGAGGCCCTTGAGTTTGCCGGAATGTCGATTAACTTCCGTTCCGGCAAATTCGGGTACTCCGTATGTCCTATTTTCAGCAAAGGTCATGCTGAAATTTTCCGTGAATTTTAGCATGACTTTGCTAAAAATAGGACATATGGGGTACTTACGACTAATGCATGGGCCGGGGTATCTTAGTACTTAATTAAGTAGGAAACCGAAGCCCAATCGGAGTACAGGGATTTGTCCATGTCATTTTCCATGGCATCGGCCTCTGATACAACACCCTGCCGTTCATGAGATAGTGAGAGGATACAAGAAGAAGGGGGTTAGGAAGGGACTTGGACCTTAGCAACAACACACTAACAGGTTCCATCCCAAAACACCTAGGCAATATCACAAACATCTCTCAATTGTTCCTTGACAATAACCAACTTTTTGGCGACATTCCTCGAGAATTAGGTTATTTGGTCAACTTAGAGATCTTGTTCCTTGACAATAACCAACTTTTTGACCAAACTTTTTTCCTATTTAGAGCGAACATGGCCCACAACGATACCGGCGGTTCGGGCAAGCAATTCTGGGAGCTGTCCCAGGAGATGGAGGAAGAACCTCACCGCTATGAGGACGCCGCGGAAGACACCAATCCCGACTACACAACCCCTAGTGGCGTCGGGGATGACACCATTGATGGTGCCGCCGAGGATGCCAGCACTGATGATGGCAGCGCACGCAATGATGGCAGCCAACCGAAGAGGCAACGGAAGGACCGGCGCCCGAACGTGCTCGGCACCGTCAAGCAGGAATTTACTGAAGTGTCCTCCAGTGGGCATCCAACGGCGCCCAAAGAATTAGTCAGTGGGTACTCGGGACAACTCGGGTGCATTCTCCGGAGCACCGTCTCGATCAACACCGAGAACCTAAGGCATCGTGAACGAGGGAATTTGCGCAACCTCCTCTTCACGAAGCTGCACGAACGATACAAGTTCCCCGGTGACATCGCAAACACACGCCTCTCAGGGAATAAAGTGAACAGTGCCACCCTCACGAAGATGAGCACGGCCCTAGCTACTTGGAGAGCCGCGGTGAGGAGAAGGATTCTAAGAGGTGATAGTTATGAGAAGATCAAGGAGACAAATCCTTCGATCAGCGAAGCTGACTACTGGGAGTTCAAGGCCAAGTGCGAGTCCCCGGGGTCCGCGGAATCAAGTCAGTGGGGGAAAGATATGCGGGACTTGAACTTAGGGGTCCACAAACTCGGTCCCGGCGGTTACAGAGTGGCGGAACCTATATGGGACAAGGAGGACGCGGAGCGTGCCGAGCAAGGCCTACCGCTCCTCTTCGATAAATACCGTGACAAGCAGACCAGGAACTATGTCAGGGCCCGGTACAAGGTGGACCCGGTAACAAAGGAGCTTACCACGGATCCGAAGACCAAGGCGCTTGAGCTTGTTCTGGTAAGGAATACACCCCCGCGTAATTAGCTCCATATGGTTGCATTCTAATTAATGAAGCCAAATTTCTAAATGGTTCACGTTCCTTCCGCAGGACACTGAAAGCAGTAGCGCGGGGTCGTCTCAGAGCTCCCCTTGGGACACCACTTTAAATAGGGCGTTGAACGTAATGAAAAACAAGGATATGTTCAGTAAGCCGTCGTCAGCTGGTCGTGTGGCCGGCAAAGGCTTGTCCACGAAATGGTCGGAATACTATACCGCTGGGCGAAAGGAGAGAAAGACCAGCTCGGAAAGCCAGCAGCGCGAGGTTCAAGAACTCAAGGCAAAAGTGGCGCGGATTCCGGAGATGGTCCAAGAGCAAGTGCGAGACCAACTGGGAGTGACGATCACCGCCATTGTGCCTACCTTGATTGAGGGGCTGCAGGCGTGGATTGCGGGCGGCCAACAGGGGCCGCCCCCGATTCCCAGCTTCACGGGCAGCAACTCGCACAACGCGCCGGCGGCGCCATTGGTGTCTCCGGCGGAGGCGGTATTGGTGTCTCCGGCGCCGGCGCGGGCATTGGAGCTTAATGCACCCGGGTGTGGGAAGAATACACCGGCCGGCACCTTGGCAGCAAGCGGCCCCTCCGTCACTTGCACGCCCGCCGTTGGCGGTGCCTCGACATTAGCCGAGCTCGACGCCATCACGGTAACTAAGCTTCTCGGCCGATGACTTCATCTCCTTGCCTTTGACTGGGCATCCCTGACGCCCTACATGTTTTCGCAGGGCGCCGCCGACGTTCCATGCACTCTCCTGCACTTCGTGGGCGGCGAGTTGATCGATGTCGCCAAGGCCAGAATCGTTCAACCGGGCAACCCCGTGTTCCACGGTAATCCGATGCCACCCACCGTGTATAGGGTTCAACTGGTTCGGGTGCTGCCGGGCTGCGACGACTTGTTACCTCCGTTTCGACCCGCTGGGGCCGACGAAGATGATGTGATGACCCTCAGCGCCTGCTTAAGCTGGCCCCTGCTTTGGCCGAAGAGCCAGATTCGTTTGGGGGCGGGGGACACCACCCCACAGACAACACCGCCAGTCGTGCCGGCGCCAAGCCATGGCAAGACCGCCGCAACGCTACCGGACATGCCGGACATGCATATGGCACAGGATCCGGACATGCATATGGCACAGGATCCGGACGACGACGACGACGACGATGGTACATTTACCAAAGTCGATAAGTAGTTCAACGAACATGGGTACGGTGACGAATTCTTGGGGCCTCCTTCTCAAGAACCCAACCCTGCAAAAGACGATCGCGATCTACCTGGTACCGCGGAGAAACCCAATTGCAACAGGCGTCGTCTGGCGTTCAGTTCTCAGGAGACGCCTCCAGCTGCCGCCTTCACCGAGCCTCAGATAGCCGAGGTGCGAAATATTATCAGCCCCAACACACTCCAGAAGGCGGTCTCTGAGCAGAACTCGATCCCATTACAGCAGAAGAAGAAGGGACGGAAAAGAAAGATTAAGGGTGCGAGCCAGCCGGCACCGAGTACGATCCGTGCTCAGGACGGGCCACCTTCACCTAAGGATATCTCGAGGAGGGTGCATGTGGCGGGTAGGCCGATGCTATCGACTAATATGCTCAATGCTGCAATCGGTGCTATGCGGAGTCTGCATGACAGTGTTCTTTCTTTGGAGAAGCGGCGTCTCTCCGAGAATGATGTGGCATACCCGGTTTTCGTGGCCAAGGTGCCAGAGGGCAAGGGCTTTGTCGATAGCACCATCGGGGGTATGATCGTCCTGCGGTTTGATGACATCTTCGCTATGTTTAACCTTCATCCGCTGCACTACACCTTCATTCGGCTATTTTCGCTCAATATGGAGATGCGGATCATTAGAGACAAGACCCCGGACATCGTGATAGTCGACCCCTTCTACATGCGTGCCAAGATCTTGGGCAGCGCTGGGGACCGGCAAGTCGTGAGTTCATACCTCGAAGGCGTCATTCTGGCGAACCCAGATAAGGATAACTTCCTCGTGCCTTACTTTCCCGAGTAAGTCATCCCCTCACCGCCCCGTAACATATGATTTCTTAGATTTCGATCGTTCTTTTTTTTTCTAACATTCCGTGTTTTGTGCAGTGACACACATTGCACACTCATCCTCTTAAGCCCGAAATATTCCATGGCCACGTATTTCGACTCGGACCGTCAGTCGAAGAAAGCCTACACAAATATCAAGAAAGTTCTTGATGAAGCTCTCCCCGGCTACGCCAGATCTGGAGGCACCTTCAAGAGGCCAATTTGTAGGTACGGCAAGCACGTGTTCACCCACAATACGACGTTCCCCTGCGTCAAGCAGCCGCCTGGCGGTCAGAAGGATGCCTACTACGCCCTCCATCACATGCGGGCGATCGTGCGGGACCATAATCACCTTCTGCTACCAAATAATCACAAAGATTGGGCCGCACGCTTGTCGGCAATCCAGGACGCGGACATCAGACAAGAATTCTTTCGCATCCAGTCGGAGTTTGCGGAAATCATCCATCAAGATGTCCTTCGTACCTCGGGGCAGTTCTACCTTAGATATCAACTGTCCAACAGTGAGATAGAAACAACGCTACAAATGCAGGCTGACAACGACCGCGATATATTGCTTATGTATTGTCTGTGAATTGCTACTAACGTTTTGTTTGTCTAGTGCATAGAGATGCCGTGGTATGTCGTGTACAAGGGTAAGGTTCCCGGAGTCTACGACGACTGGGAGGAGTGTTGGACACAGGTTCACCGTTTCAGCGGTAACAGTTACAAAGGGTACACCACTAGGGCGGAGGCGGAAGCTAGATACGCGCGCTATCTAGCGGGAGAGAGGAGGGAGCGTTGGAGGAACCGGATGAAGACCAGTTTCATCGCGATGATGCTCATCGTGATGACCGCGGCTCTCTTCTATGTGATGGTAGTTTAGATGATCGATATCGACTTGTAATGTGAAGAAAAACTCGCTACTCGCGGTCTCGAGACTTGTAATGTTCTAACTTTGTTCGGTATTTTGAATTCGGAGACTAATATGATGAATTGTATTTGGAGACTAATCTTCTATTGTATTCGATAAATCTGCTGTTTATATGTTGTGCTGTCTTTATTCTGTGCAGTAATATATTTGGTAACCTGTGCAAATATCAGAAAAGAAAAAAAATTCCTAATATTCATACTAGTGGCGCACCACACTGCACTTTAGTGGCGCACTGCAATAAACACACTAGTGGCGCATTATCTAGAAGTGCGCCATTAGTAACCCAGAGCACAAGGTAAATATGGCCCCCTGGGAGGCATAGTAATGGCGCACCAGGGGACATAGTAATGGCGCACTGCCAGTTGCGCCACTATTGTCTGGTATACTAATGGCGCACCAGGGGTGCGCCATTAGTACTTGTTACTAGTGGCGTGATGATAGTGGCGCACCTATAGTGCGCCATTAATGGCCAAAACAGGTGCGCCACTAACAGGCCTTTTCCTAGTAGTGTAAGTGTTATCATTAACATGGTTAGTTTATAATCATTGTTCAAAACCTAAACATTGAGTTAAGCATATATACAACAATGAGAACAACAGAGTTTGTAATTTTTTTGTTATCACTTTCAGTTTGTCAACTGAATTGCTTGAAGAGAAGCAATGAGTTAAGCTTGGGGGAGTTGATACGTCCCAAACCTATCTACTTTTCCAAACACTTCCGCTGTTGTTTTGGACTCTAATTTGTATGATTCGAGTGAAACTAAACCGGACTGACGTTGTTTTCAGCAGAACTACCATGATATTATTTTTGTGCAGAAATAAAATTTCTCGGATTGATCTGAAAATTGACGAAGAATTTTTTTGGAATATATAAAAAATATTGGCGAAAAAATGTCAGCAGGGGACCCACGAGGTGGCCATGAGCCACGGGGCGCACCACCTAAGTTCATGGGCCCCTTGACAAGCCCCCGACGCCCTTCTTCGGATATAAGGTGTCTTTTTCCCTAGAAAAAATAAGGAAGAAAGAATGATCATGTTTTACTAGACAGAGCCACCGCTACCTCCTGTTCTTCCTTGGGAGGGCTGATCTGGAGGCTGTTTGGGCTCCGGAGAGGGGAATTCGTTGCCATCGTCATCACCAACCCTTCTCCATCCACAATTCCATGATGCTCACCACTAGGAGTGAGTAACTCTTTTGTAGGCTTGCTGGACGGTGATGTGATTGGATGAGCTTTTCATGTAACTGAGTTAATTTGTTAGGGTTTGATCCCTAGTATCCACTATGTTCTGAGATTGATATTGCCATAACTTTGCTATGCTTAATGCTTGTCACTAGGGCCCGAGTGCCATGATTTCAGATCTGAACCTATTATGTTTCTATGAATATGAGAGTGTTTTAGATCCTATCTTGCAAGTTGTATGCACCTATCATGGGCTATGGTCTATAGACCCTAAAGTGACATAAATTGGGATGATCTCTCGTGATGGTCGTAGTATGAGTAGTTCATGTATTCACTATGTGTTAATGCTTTGTTCTAGTTCTCTATTAAAAGGAGGCCTTAATATCCCTTAGTTTCCCTTTGGACCCCACTGCCATGACAGGGTAGGACAAAAGATGTCATGCAAGTTCTTATTATAAGCACGTATGACTATATACGGAATACATGCCTACATTACATGTGGAGTTGAATAAAGAAGTTTGTAAGGGCAAGGATCGCCAACTTCGTGAAGATCTACCCCAAGTAAGGCTAGTCCTTCGTGGATGTAAGCCATGGTGGAATAGACAAGGCTGCTTCTTCGTGGACCCTTCATGGGTGGAGCCCTTTGTGGACTCATGCGACCATTACCCTCCATGGGTTGATGTCTCAATCAACATGGATGTACGATAGCACCACCTATCGGAGCCATGCCAAAAATCTCTATTTCTTCATTATGTTTGATCTGTCCAATCCCTCATTTACATTCACTTGCAATGTCGTTAATTTCTATTGCACAACTTGTAGACTTGCATGTGTACAGTGCGCTAGACTCTGTAAAATCGCTAACACTTGCCTACCGATAAAATTGGAAAAAGGTTAAGTTTTAATTTTATCAAGTAGTCTAATCACACTCCTCTAGACATAATTTTGATCCTACACTAATCTGATGAAGTACTTGTTACTCTATGGTCCCTCTCAACAATACCCAATTGAGTAATAGGAAAAATCGCCTTCGCTTCATCCTATGGAGCAGAAGGGGTAACCCCTGCTGAACCTGCGTACGACTCTTCCTCAGTTTCTTGCCCTCAGCTATGCCACACTTGGGTAGAAGGAAACATGATGATGTTAATCTCCCTGAGATGAGTCATTCCCGGATTGATGTACGTGTTGGACGCATACGGCCAGGTTTAACGTGGCTTGCCTAGCCACTCTGCCCACTTCCGAGGATGTGGGGAAGGTGACCTTGTCCTTTGCCAGAACTTGTTCAAAAGGAATTCAACAAGACGTCATCAATGCGGGAAGGACCTTCTAGGGTAAATCTGGGTGCTACATTGAGCAAAGAATCCATGGATAGCTCGGAGTAATGAATTCGCATGCCCCCAATAAAGGCATTGGGGGTTTGGCAGAAGATAGTCTCCGCAAGGATTCCACCCAAGGGCGCTGACCGGATCCACTCAGTTAAGCAAGTATCATGCTATGCCCAGGTACAAAACCCGGGGGCTGCAAAAGCAGACATATTGGCCACCTAGAGGCTTCAGGGGCAAGAATATACGAACAAGAACATGTAACTCTCCCTTTATTCCTACCCTGGAATGACTTCACCGTGTGCCATTCATTACAAGAAACAAGAAGAACGGGGTGTTCCCGGGCATGTCGCATACCTAACGCTAGCCATATGGTCTTGATTACCTTGATAACGTTAGTATTCCGGAAGACATGACCCCCTCAAAAGCTATTCGAACTTTCACTCCTTCTCATAGTTAAGAGGTAATTAACACAACCGAATACACTCTGAGTGAATAACAAGCCAGAAGTGAAGAAAAAGGGAGTTTGCAAGGAATAAGGCGGCCAAGTTACTATTTACATCAGTTAGAATGGAGCAGAAATTGCATACATCTTTTCCACTGTTACTACGCTTATTGTCATCTAGCTCTTGTGTCTTGTTTGGTTCAACATGACAAAAGGGACAACTACTAACATGACATACCTACATGCGGCCGAAGTCCCTCTTCTTCTCCAGGCAAACCACAACGACGACCATCGGTGACATCGCCCTCTGCTCTGACGCCTACAACGTGGGTGCCAGGTCGTATAGGACGGCGGTCATCAGGAGGAATGAGTCCCGGTAATGAAGATTGGAGCGGATTCGGGACGCCATCGCAATGGTAGACCGAATCCCCTCCTTGTGCAGCACCCTCTCCATGATGGCACGAAGACGCACGAGGTCCACGACAAGGAAGGAGAAGAAGGACGCCAAGTGTGGCAAGTGCTGCTCACTTAAGTCGGTGCGGTGGTTGAATGAGTTTAGGCAAAGGGCCGGCATAACCACACTGGCTTGGTGATAGGCTTGGCACAATCACTCCACCTGCAAGCCTACATCTAGTAGCACTTTACCCAGGCGGGCCTCGACTGCGTCCCGCCTGGTGCACTCCCGATCAAGGCGATCCATCATGGAGGAATCCTCTTGTTGGAGGTGGTTGGCCGCCTTCTCCAAGGCAGCCTCCACATTCTTGAACCTCTTGACGGAAGACTCAAGCTCCTTCTTGAGAACCACATTCTCCTCCTGGTGACTGCATAGCTCGTTGCTCATCCTCTGCTTGAGGTCCTCAATATCTGCTTCACGATCCATCATCTCCTGGTCCACGGACCGGAGCTTCGCCCTCGTCCTCTCCTTGAGGAACTTAAGCTTGGCGTCCTTGGCTCAGAGCGCCCTCCATAGGGCTTGGAACTCCTCTGCAAGTTTCCTCACCTCGAACTCCGCCATCGCCTGGCATGCCATTTGGGTGGGGGAGGAAGAAGGGGAAAGGAAGAAGATGGGAAGAATGAGGGACGACTCACTCCTCCCTGGCATTTATAACCTCGTAGGCGAGGTGGATAGATCCCTGAGCTGTGCTGATCCTCAACCTTCCCAATGCGCCATTGGGCTCCCTCAGACAATCTCGAAGCGGCATGCGCCATCAAATATTGGGCAAACATCATTACCATATCTGTCGACACAGGAACCGAGATGACCCACTGGCTAGCACTCGCTCGCACGCCATGACTTCTTGTGAAGACTTTCATGTTGGACTCCATTCTCTCTGCTTACAGAGAATGGGCGACACATGGCAAGCAAACACCCTTGTCAAATCTCACAGCTACCCAGCACAACAGAAGGCATAGCCCGAGATGCCCTTTGGCATTTCAAACAGCTGTCTCATGGTCTCCATGATCACAACCGCTCTGTGCAATCCCCTCTGTGGTTTGATTTTACCAGACATGGGGGCTCGCACGCTGTGGGCCCCTGATACGTCTCCAGTGTATATACTTTTCCAAACACTTTTAATGACTTGACTTCCCTCTCTTGGGGTGCCTTGCCACTCCTTATATAAGTTGAAGGGGTAGGCTTACATGTAGAGTCCTACTAGGACTAGGATTAGGACTAGTCTCTCTTGAATCCTAATCCAGGTCTTTCTTCTCTTGTGAGGGAATTCTTCCGCTTCTTGGGCCTTCTCTACGAGCCAGCCCTCCAGGCCTCTCCATGAACCGCCTTCCATCGGGGTGCACACTGGGCCTCAGGCCTTGTTGTCCAGGTCGACCCGGCAAACAGGGGGACCTTACACGCCGCCAAATGGTGGGCCGGGTCATTCCTCCTGGCCAGGTCAAACCGTGGGGATTATCCCCAACATTAGCCCCCATGTTAGCTAGAATTTATTCATGGTAAGCTCCTGAAATAAGAATTATAAATATGTTAAGAGACTGCTTGCTTCACTGGCCGACTTATTTAATTGAAGTAGCTCCTCGAAAATTTGGGTCTCTCTTTGTCATATCATCGGGTTGGCTTCACAATCCACTTGCTGATGTGGTTTCCTTGTAGAAAAAATACTTGAAATAACAATGCATCTAACGTCAGGCCAGCTCCTCGTGCTTTGGTTTTGATGAAGATATTGGGAATAGAAATTCATCTGTTGTTGAGCCAGCTTTCTGGGACGCGGCGTCTCTTGGCGGGTCATTGGACATAATGGATGCTGAATTAGGATGAAAATATTGCTGATTTATGGATGTAGAAATTGCCAACTTGTGAAGCCGGGTTGCATATAGACTCTGTTGGGTTATGAACATTGATGATGCTGGGTCGTGATCGTTGGTGCTGCCAGGTCAAAGAACTGGACTCCAATTGAGAAAATTATAAAGAAATCCGTGTGATGTTGAGCCGGCTTTCAATGCTTCAGCTCCACCAAGACATGCGACCTGGCTCACTCAAATTTGATAGCTTGAAAATGTTCTTACTTTCTCTCTTTTTTTTATCTCCATATTACTTGTAGCCCCCAAGCTCCGAGTTCATCAGTTCATGATGATTTGGTGCTTTGCAATAATATCTTTGACTGTGTAGCCCCCAAGTGCCGGGTTGTCTTGCCTGCAGCAGCCTGGGACTTGTAATTTTCTTATTCTTATAAAAATTTCAGCCAGTGAAGCACCGAAGGGCCGGGTTGTTTTGCCCGCAACAACCTGGGACTTTGAACTGTTTTGAATGTTGTAGATAGATAGCTTCGGAGAAATACGGGTTTGGCGTCTGAGTCACCAGTTATAAACTGAATGTCTTGAATTTCACATGTGTAGCCCCCAAGGGCCGGCTCACCAGTATGTGATGGGCCAGGTCTTCAATTTGGACCTTATAATCTGTTTAAACAGCTGAATATTGTTGCCCCCAAGTGCCGGGTCGCATGCCTGCAGCGACTTGGGACTTTAGGAAATTTGATCTGAGTAGACTAACACCAAGCACCGGGTCATTTTCCTGCAGCGACTCGGGACTTATATGCACTCATTTGAAAAGAAAAATATCATATGATGTAGCCCCCAAATAACGGGTCGTATGCCTGCAGCGACTTGGGACTGTCTGAGAATAATATAATCCATCATAATTTGATATTAATCTGATTTGAATGAATCCTTGACCGTGGTTGTAACCCGGTATTTTATCTAATATCCTGGAATAATGCCTTTGTGCTTGAAATGAAATCCCTGCCCGTGGTTGCGGTGCAACCCGGCAAATATGTTTGAGAAATCCATAAGTGTTGTAGTTTACTACAAAACACAGGTTGGAAAAATCCAAGAGCCGGTCAATTAAATGATCCGGCATTATATGTGATAGACCGGCTCAGCAATACATAATATACTAGCTCAACAATATGTGATAGACCGGCTCTTCGAGAATAGTCATTTCTTCTAAGCTGGCTTGGAAAACCCCAATCATTTAACACTAGTTATGATGAACCATGATGAAGATACTGCTATTTTGGCTATCAAAGATCTATTTGTTCCTGCAGAAGTTACGATATAACCCGGTTTGAAGACCGGCTTTCCGCAACATAAACAAATATGGATATGCATTGCATGATGATGCATTGTATGATGATACAATGCAGGATGATGTATGTATATGATAACAGAGTATAAAAATGCCCTCTTTCGAGGCTCGAGTCTTACTTCAATGGAACTAGCATGATAGCCACTAGTTTATCCTCGCTTTCCGTAAGCCGACTCTCGCATGACCCAATCGATGTTTTAACCTGGATAAGTTCAGGGTCCATATGCATTGACTTATCGAGAGTACACGGGATCGGAGTAGCATCTTGCAAACAAGCAGGTATAGCCAAGTTTCAATCAAGCTGGCTTAATAGCCCATGGAGTATCCTTGCTTTCTGTAAGCCGGCTCTCACGTGACACAAGCCGATGTTTTAACCTGGATATGTTCAGTGTCCATAAGGATTGACTAATCGAGAGTACACGGGGTCACTTGGTTCAGAGAAGCATCTTGCAAACAGGCAGGTTTAACCACATATGTATTGGCTTGTAGCCGAGTCAAGAGGGTAGTTAAAAGCTAACTCGTTGAGTCGAAAGCCCCCAAGTGACCTTTGTTTGTGGAAAATCTCAGCATAGGATATACAGGAGATAATGCTACTACTACAAAACATCTGGGGTGCAGATAAGCCGGCTTTATTCCATTGATCATAATATGATAATATGATGAACCAATAAGGCGGGATACCTATGTTTGAACAAAGCATCATGGCAGCTGGTCCTCTTTGGCAACCTTTAATTTTTTGCCCATAAGGCAGGGCACCCATGTTTGAACTGCGTATCATGGCAGCTAGTCCTCTTGGGGGACTTTTAATTTTTTGCCAATAAGACAGGGCACCCATGTTTGAACTACGCATCATGGCAGCAAGTCCTCTTTGGCAACCTTTATTTTTTTGCCAATAAGGCAGAGCACCCATGTTTGAATTGCGCACCGTGGCAGCTAGTCCTCTTGAGCGACTTTTAATTTTTCGCCAATAAGGCAGGGCACCCATGTTTGAACTGCGCATCATGGCAGCAAGTCCTCTTTGGTGACCTTCATTTTTCCGCTAATAAGGCAGCATCCCCCAGGACTAGGCTATCTTCCTTGTAATGACCCGGGGTTCTTGTATTTGTTGACAATGACTAAATCTGTCGAGCCATATTTGTGTAGCCCCCGAGTCTTAAGTCGACTCGAGGAGGCAACTTAAGAGTCTTCATACTTGGCTATAGCATGAGCCGGTGTAAAGTTGACATCTGAATGATGTAATTTATTGAAACTAGAGATGATGTGGCGAGTTGATGATCTTCGTGATGCTCATCGTATGGCTTTGGGAAATGTCATGGCCCAATTGAGTGTATATGCCTCTTGCCTTATTCTTTGCTATTCTCACATGGTCCATCTCTCCTGGCTCCTCCAGGGCCATTTTTTTCTTTGCTGTTGGTTTTTTGAATCGCCGGTTCAACGGTGGGCAGCTCAAATTGTAGCTTCTCCAGGAATGTTTCCTCCATGGTCGGTGTCTGTGTCAAATCTGACATATCTCGTAGTAGGGGTCCTAAGCTAGGTGTCTTGGAGCGATGGTAACATGGACACAGGATTTTACCCAGGTTCGGGCTCTCTCGAGGAGATAATACCCTACGTCCTGCTTTTGATTGTATTCATATGGGGGATAGTACATAGTACATTTATCTACCACGAGATTATAGTAATGAATATGATATTGTCTATTGACTAGCCTGGCCTCGGTTTATATAATGCACCGTTGGCCTAGGGTTTAGAGGAGTCCTGGTCTTGTGCGCCAAGTCTTGTGGAATCTCCCTTGTATGCATCATGGGCTGCCCGAAGTGGCCCATTAGTAAACCTTCCTGGTGGTCCTCGGCCCGACCCACTGGTCGGGAGACGAAGTGGTGAGTACCCCCTAGTCCAGGACACCATCAGTAGCCCCCTGAACCGGTCTTCAAGTTGGGGACGCTCCTCGATTCTTCCGAACTTTTCTTCGTCTTCAGTCGTCGGTCTTGAAAACTGGTTCAACAAATCTTCCCATCTCTGACCTTGAGGATAGCCGAGGTCTATCCGAAGAGTTCACAAGTCGGGCATCCGAGGATCCCCTTTAAGTTATCGGCCTTTATCAATGCCTTATTATTTTTTATGCCACACCTCAGGTTTGAAGGGTTTCCCGTGCGGCGGTGTCCTCTTGCGTCCGAGCTCCAACGCCGAACTGCATCTGAGGTGTCTTTTTATAGCCGAGCTCCAACGCCGGATTGTGTCCGGGCTCCAACGCCGGACTGTATCCGAGGTCTCTTTTTGCAGCCGAGCTCCAATGTCAGTATGCATCCGAGGTGTCATAGATTACCTCCTTGAAAAAGTTGAAGGAGTTCAACCGAGCTTAATGCCGGAAATGCCCTTTATGGAGCCAGCCACTTGCATCCAAGCTTTATGCCGGACTGCTTCCAAGGTGGTGCACCACCTTGGTCTTGGGCTGTTTTTTGCGGGATTTATTTCCGATCACTGGAATTTATTTACAACGAAATTTATAGCTAGTAGCCCTCAAGGTGTGTGCCGGTCTATAACCCGAGATGCACCTGAAGGGAAAAATAAAACCACAAATCGCAGTAGCCCCTGAGACTTAGGTCGATTTGTGAAATCAGCCTGAGGATCAAGTCCTTGCTCGGCAGCATACATTAGGGATGGAAATGCGGTACGCAGTAGTTTCTGAGACTCGGGTTGGGTGCGGCCGACCAACCTGAGGATCGAATCTCCTCGGAAACCATATTGCACTTTGGATTGCTACATTGAATAGGCAATGTAGTAGCCCCCGAGCCTTAATGTAGGCACATGTGATCGAATTGAGGATTGATATTTGTTTGACACAAACTTTGTTACGTTTGACACAATTTATGTGTAATTATTCTATGTATCGAAGTACTTTACATCATTAGTGCTCATATCTGCATTGTACAAGACTTTGGTGACTGACCATCGGCTTCAACCTCCTCGGCCAATAGCCGAGGAGTGTTTGTCCTACTTTATAAAGCCTTTATAAGGGCAAAGATTTACGGCAAACAAGGCAATCCGGCCATACGGTTTTATAAACAAAGGTATGCGGAGAGATATATTATATTACTATTTAACGTCAGAAACATCTTCTGGAAAAAATAGTTCCTTTATAAGTTCCTTTTCCTAGGCTATCATGTTGACCATGATCGTGAAACCTCACCTCCGATCAATGTGGGAGGACAATAGCGAGGATTTAGTTTGGGAAATGTTCCCGAAATCAGTGGTCTGTAATGAACCGAAATTTTCACTTCCGTCGTTGCCGATAAATTATATTCTTAAGATGACTAGCTTTCGGCTTCACCCAGTCTGAGGTACTAACCCGGAAGTAACAATCATAGAGGTGCTCCCTTTACCTCCTAGCACAGGAGCCAGGCAACCCAGCTTGGTCAAAATCTTAAGACAAATTGATGCATATTTATGGCTTTATAACGATGACTACGGAAGGCAGCACTCGCATATTGAATACAAATGCTTGTTATGCTATATGCGATTTTGACTCCTTTGTGACCGTTTATCATTTGAGAATGGCCCATCATCGGCTTCTACCCCTTTGTAGATGCTACGTGGGGTGCTTCCGCAGTAACAAGACAACCCTTAGCCGACGTATCGGTGCCAGTTAATAACTTTCACTTAGTCATAGGAGCTTAAAGTTTGGGAGGCCAGTTAATAGCCTCCGGTTAGTGTTTGGCATCAGCCAATGTCAAGCCATTAACACTTCGGTCAATTTTATGAAAGGCCACCATGGTAACCTCTATCGGTCTATAGTTTGAAAGAGTCATCGGATCGCTGACCAGTTTGCGCTCATTGTGGCAGTCAGTTTTCGACTTTCTCCACTAAGGTACTTGACCAATTAAATCGGAAGTACAATTACAGTGGTTCTCTCTTTGCACACCTAGCTGAACAAAGCAAAATGTAGGAGGCAATCACAGGAGCCGGGCAATCCAACTATTGACGAAAGACACAATTCGAAACTGGTGCAAATAAAGCAATTTCGAGAACGTTTTGCTGAGGACCGCTCAGAGTACCTTGGCTTTTGGTGGGTTCGGCTCTACTCAGAGTCCCCCGTTGATATTGTCGATACTTTAAAGTCATCCGACGTTGTACTACGAGAGCTATGCTGGAGACACACAGTATCCCCCGAGACTCAGGTTGGGTGCGGCCGACCAACCTGAGGATCGAATCTCCTCGGGAACTACTCCAGATGTCATGTGCATTTCGCCAACGCCGAGGTGTAAGTCGGCAGGAAAGATACCGAGTTGTGGGTCGGAAAAGAACTCCCGAGCTAAATTATTATGCAGGGCACCTCGGTCACGAGGATGTCCCGCCTCCTAAAAGAAAAACATACAAATAGCTTAAAAGTGCCATAAGCTCGAAAAGCCAAAAAACTTATGTAAAAACTTCGACGTCCGAACTAAATCAAGTTTTTTGGTGCCAATTCAAAATTGGTCTTGAAATTAATATGTGCTTCGGTCGTGGTTTAACATGATACATTCGATCTCCAGACTACAAGCGGGTTGGCCTTTAGCTTCAACCTCCGTATCCCGAAGGCGGCGTGTTTCTCTGAGGCCTGTTTAGCGAACTAAACTCGAGCGGCTTTAGAAAGAAACAAGGCTATCCGGCTATTGACCACACACTAGTGTCGGAAAAAGGAGTAGTAGAAAAAGACTTTGCAACGACCAAGAAGAAAACACATTTATTATAAAATGGCTCATATAAATTTAAGAGCACCCGGTTAAATTGGGTAATTTTTTTAACAAACAAAGTATTTGACAAACAATTTTTTTTGTTTAACAAAAAATATAATGTTTGGCTGAACCGGATAGAAAGTAAAATTTCAAAGAGAGTTGAGCATGAAAACGACTTAGCTAGTTAATGCGCTCGGTGCGGTCCGGGGTTGTGGCGTGACGGAGACGTAGTCCTCGGCCTAGCCGAGGTTCCAGCCCCCAAGCCCGAGGTAGTCGAGCGAAGAGCTTGGGTCGAGAAGTGGGAACGCAACCCAGTTGCTGCGGTGAGGCAAAGCCCCCGGTCCAGCCGAGGAGACATAGTAGTTCGGCAGCGTGACGACGAAGCCCCCAGTTATCATGGGAAAAGGAAGTGTTTTTAACAAACAAATTGTTTTATTTAACACAAATATAATGTTTGGTCGAACCGAACAAAAATTAAAAATTGAAAAAAGTTGAGCATGAAAGCGACTTAGCTGGTCATTATGCTCGGTGTTGATGATGTGGCCAAAGCTTGTAGCGGGTCGAGGTCCCAGCCCCCTAGCCGGTCCCGAGGTGCCCGAGCGAAGAGCTCGGCTTGATGAAGTGGCGACGCAGCACGACCGATGAGGTGAGGCGAAGCCCTCGGTCCAGCCAACGTTATGACGCTGGTCGGCTGATGACGCTGAAGTCCCAGAAGTAGGTTGATGAAGAGATGGCGAAGCCCCCGGTCTAGCTGAGGTGCCAGAGGAGGTCGGTAAGGTGATGCTAGATCTCCCATGCCAGCCGACGTGTCGAAGCAGGTCGGCATGGTGGGAAGAAGTGACGGCGCGGCAATGCCGATGCAGGTCGGAACTTGTGACGCGGTCAATACCGGCTTGAGAAGTGACCGCGCGACGATGCTGGCACGCCCGACCCGTGCAATCCGTGGGGCGACGATCTTGTCTTGATGATTATTTGTCCCTCACAATGCCGAAATCTTGTTTGGCTCGCCGAGGTTATGATCCGAGGTGGTTATCGTCGACTCGATGGAGCGACGACGCAGTCGATGTTGGCGCAGGTCGGTATCCATGGAGCAACGTGGTCGGGCCGGTTTGACATCGGCGTGACGGTCAAGATCGCCTTGGAAAAGACTCAAAATTTGTGGGCACGTGTTTGAAAACAACACGCAATAATCTAGAAGAAAAATTCCTCAAATAGGAAGTCCAATATCCCGTTCATGAAGAAAGATGAATTCGGGTCGTATTCGTTTTCGCGCAGAAAACAGATCCGAAAATTGATGTACTCATCGGACGTTTCCCAGAGTTGGACGGTCGGATCGAGCTGAAATTTGGAGGGGTGATCGGTATGAAAATTACGCAGCAGATGAATGGTGGGATCTTGCAAACGATTTCCGACCTAGCCGCTGGACTCCTCGTCCTAAACTCGTCCAGATTCTCGTCCAGATTCGACAGGGCTCCGGTAGGTCGGAGTTTCCCGGAGATTCCTCCATCGGAACATGATGAAATTTTACAGGGTTATTATAGACCCAATTCCGCACAATTCCACTGAAGCAATCATCAAAGTGAGGCTCGAGGAAGCGGGGACGAAAAACACGAGTCGCTGTCCAGAAAAACTGCATGGTTGCTCGAGGACGATGTTAACATCGAGCCCCCGAGCTCCATGGATGATTCCCCATGATCTTGATAGAGATCGGAGATGATGACGATGAAAGTATCTTGATGATCTGATGCGGAGCGCAATCCTCGGTCCAGTCGAGGTGACCAGTCGAGCCGGCGACGAAGATGTCGACATCGACAACAAAGCTTGGTTCCGACGCGTAGATCGCGCCGAAGACGATCCGAATTCCCATCGCACCGCGGTGACTGCCAGTAGGCTCTCAATGAAAGCACCAATGTCGGGGTCAAATCTGACATATCCCGTAGTAGGGGTCCTAAGCTAGGCGTCTTTGAGCGATGGTAACATGGACACAGGATTTTACCCAGGTTAGGGCTCTCTCGAGGAGATAATACCCTACGTCCTGCTTTTGATTGTATTCATATGGGGGATAGTACATAGTACAGTTATCTACCACGAGATTGTAGTAATGAATATGATATTGTCTATTGACTAGCCTGGCCTCGGTTTATATAATGCACCGTTGGCCTAGGGTTTAGAGGAGTCATTGTCTTGTGCGCCAAGTCTTGTGGAATCTCCCTTGTATGCATCATGGGCTGCCCGAAGTGGCCCATTAGTAAACCTTCCCGGTGGTCCTCGGCCCGACTCACTAGTCGGGAGACGACGACGTGAGTACCCCCTAGTCCAGGAGACCATCAGTCGGCTCTCCTATTTCTTTTAATGTGGTGCAGTAGACTGGACTGTGGGGATGGCAGGCGAATGCGCCAATCCATTGGGCAACCCGTCGCGAGTGGAAGCTAGCACGGGCTTTGGCAATGTTGCATAAGACATGATTTTGCATGTCACTTTTTCCTTTTCTCCAATGTTGTTGGAGGAGACCGGGTCACTGGGGCGGCGGCCTGCGTGCGTCCGTAGGGTGGCTCGAGCGAGCAGGCGCGGCCCCGGCATGTTGTTGTAGATAGGATCGTGGCAGAGGCAGCTTGCGCGCGTCCGTTGTGTGGCTCGTATGGGCGTTCGCGGCCTCGGCGTGTTGAGGTAGATGCGAGAGTTGGCCGGTAACTTGGCACAGACGCGGGAGTCGGCCGCGGCGTTGTAAGCTGGTGCGAACGCGTGAGTCGGCCGTGCCGTCGTAAGCTAGCGCAGAAGTGCAAGTCGGTCGTGGCATTGTAAGCCGGCGCGGAGGCGCGAGTCAGCCACGGCGTGGAAGCCGGCGCGAGTCGGCCACGACATGTTGATGTAGACTAGACCGCGGGGGGCGGCGGCTTGCACGCGTGTCCGTCGAGCAGTGCGGCATGGATGGATGCTGGCAGATGATAATGTTGGTGCAAGCTCCGTTTTCGTGGTATAACGCTGCTTTTTGTAATTAATAATTGTCCTGATGCATTTGGTCGACGAATGAGCTCATCGTGCCTCGTGAAAAAAAATTCCTGATCGTTTTTATTCGCGGGCGAGGAGAACTTTGTGTGTGCATATTTCAACCGGTCACTAATTGGTGCTCCCTCCCTTTCTTCCTTCATCTTTTCCTTGTTTTTTCTTGACCCCCACATGAGGTGAAACGGTGGTGGATGTAGATGTCCGCCGGGTGACCCGGCATGCTGATGTACACATGACTGTGGAGACAACAACATTTGAGTCTGTTCGTCTGCGAGCGTAGAAGCCGATGCATTGGACGCAGTCGTTGGACGAACAGATGTTCGCATAAACTGTTCTGATGATTTGTTGCTATGTACTCCAAATACGTACTAGTATTTGGATTACTAGTACTCTGTTCTATGTGTGGCAAACAGCGTGTGGGTTGATCTTTGTACTTCCTCCTTTCTCCACGCCACTTTTTTTCTTTCCTCTCTTTTTATTTTTATTTTCCCTTGCAGTGGAGACCAGGCCTGACCTTTTTTGATTTGACCTACCATAGACGTAGTGTGTACATAGCTCGGTTGCAGCATGCATAATTGAAACCTGGAGCGCACATGTGCTCCTGCTTCCGTCGTGTCGGGGAAACGACACCTATGGGACCGAAGGATCCCTTTAAGGTTCGGCAAGAGAGAAAGGACAGCACAAAGAGCGGAACTAACGATCAATGCGAGAGGGATTTACCCAGGTTCGGGCCGCTCGGAAGCGTAAAACCCTACTCCTGCTTGGTTGTATTACTGTCGATGTTCTTGGCCCAGTTCTGGGAGCTACAGTAGCAGCTACGCACACAGAATGGGTCGAGTCTGCATCGGGATCTGGCTCCCCCCCTGTAGCTACGCCTTGGGCCTCCTTTTATATGTCCAAGGGGTCTCCAACAGTGGCGAAGTACAAGAGGTGTAAAGTATCTACAGTATCTCATGATTACCAGTATCTCATGATAACTACTAACGCCTTAGGACAAACGTCTTAGGACAAACGTCTTAGGACAAGACGCATTCAATGCTCTGAACAGGTGTCCCTGCCTTTCTCGGGGACGGAAAAAGGACTCGTCCCATCAGCAGAGCTTAACCCCTTCTGCGGCCAGGGCCGTGACACGCAACCAGGAGGACAAACCCTAAACGACAGGCTGGTCGCTGCGCTGGAGCGGCGGCACTGTGCTGAAGCGGTGGGATCTTGCCGGGTGTTGATCTTGCCGGGGGCTAATCTTGGCGGGGGCTGATCTTGCCGGGGGCCGATCTTGCCGGGGGCTGATCTTGCCGGACACCCAGCCTTCGGTCTTCTGATCCTCAGCTTAAACGCCCTCTTGATATCTTGCATCTGTCTCCAGCCGTCCCCGGCAGGCCTTGCCGCAGGTATGGCTACAACTGTCCGTGCACAAGTACGGGGTTCTAAAGGACCCGATCTTTAGTACACCGACAGGAGCCCCCGGGCCTAGGCCATACACGGGTGCGAGGCGTTGTTGGGCTAGGCCCAAAACAGTGCACGGGCACGCGTGGCAGGAGTTGCTGTCATAATCTTCTCTTTTACTGTGCCCTCCCACGACGCGCGTTGAATGCGGAACGTGGGGGACGTGCGCGGAACGACCGCAGCCTCCGCTCCTTCCCCATAAAAAGGAATCCGCAGGGGAGCTGCTCATTTACCTCTCATCTTTTCCAATCTGGACGCTGCCATCGTCCTCCTCCTCGAGCCTGAGACGCGCCTCCTCCATTCTTCCGCCACCCGCACGCCCTCGCCACCTTCGGACTCCGCTTCCACTGCCGCCATGCCGCCCAAAGCAGGCAAGGGCAAAGCGGCGAAAGCCGCTGGCTCAGCTGCAGGAGCAGATGAAGGGGATCTGGTTCGGATGCGGAGAGAGCGCGCCGTCTTCGACCCGACGCTTGACGGGCACACCTTGATTACTCAGTACAGGTGTGTATGGGGGAAGGAGACAAATGGCCATCCCAAAACTCGCGCGCTTTCGGCTTCTGCCGGGGGCGGCGCGGATAGATACCCTTTCTTCGCTGCTTATTTTTACTGCGGGCTCTGTCCTCCTTTCTCCGACTTCTTCGCCGACATCATGTACACGTACGGGTTCTGCCTTTTGGATTTCACGCCGAACGTCGTAACGTGCATGTCTGTCTTTGCGCATCTTTGCGAAAACTTTGCCAGAGTGGTCCCCAACACGGCCCTCTTCCGCCACTACTTCATCCCCCGCATCGAGGCAGGAGACGCCCTCTCTGGATCTATCACTTGGATTCTGAGAACATGGAACAAGGATATATACCCAGGGGATCTCTACCGCAAGAAGTGGGATGAGTGGCAATCCGAGTGGTGCTGGATCCAGCAGAAAGACCCTCAGCCATTCTGCGTGCCCCGGCAAAAGAATTTGGCCCATGGTGAGAATTGGAGCGACCTCGACCCTGAAGACAAGAAGCTCACAATTGCAATCACCAGGATCCACCGCCTGAAGGCTGCCGGGCTCACGATTGAAATTGTTGGCGCAGATTTCCTTCGCCGGCGCATCGCCCCTCTGCACAATAAGGGGAGGCCAGCCTGGGACTTCAAGAATGCAGCAGATATTATGAGGCCGCGCCCTCGCTTGAATCACAACTTCACGGTCTTGCAGCACATGTACCTCTGCCACAAGCTGTTCAGGCCTGACGGGAGGCTCATGTTGCCGCCTGGAGTCGTGCCTCTGTGCAACAACTCTGCCTTGAGCTCTATCATTGCTATGTTGCCAGTGTGCAACGCCCACGGCCTTGACGGGACTTGGGTAGAGCCGCCTCCAGAGCAAGTGCAGGAGTTCTTCGACAACTTGTCGGAGAGGGCCATCCGGGAAGATCCCAAACTTATCCGTCCCACCACTGACGAAGAAATAGCTTACATTGCTAGCAGGGCGGAAGAGGCAAACCTTGCCGCGGAGGCCGGCGACTTTGGCTTCACGGGGGGAGACACCAGTGAAGAAGAGACGGTGCCAGAGGAGACCTCTTCCGAGGAAGAGGAAGTTGCCGGGGAGCAGAGCGGCATGGTTGCCGGGGGCTCTACCGTCGAGGGCGCAACCGAGGAGCAGCCGCACGAGGAGCCCCCAGCTCCAGGGAAGAAAAGGCGCGTTCTTCGGAAAGCCAGCTCTGACGCCCCAGCAAGTCAGCCTCCCTCAAGAGATGAGGTTCCCAGGGAAAAGGCGGCCGGCAAGGCTGCGCAGCGGCAAGAGGCCCAACAACCGCCCGTGCAACGTACGACACGCTCGACCGCGGCACAAACTGGTGCGGCGGGAGCGTCCCATACGACGGCACCAGCGGCTGGAGCAGCAGGGTCGCAACAAACTACTGCTTCCGCTGCAGCCAAGCGCGCCAGGTCTCCTTCTCCACCTCCTCGCCCAGGTGCCGAAGCGGAAGTCATTTTCGACCTCTCTGCCTTGGAATCCGAAGAATAAGAGTAAGGGCCTTGCCGCACCTTATAATTCCTGTATTTTTGGCTTCACTTGACTAATTCACTTTGGCTTGTCTCCACAGATATGCAGAAACCTTGGCGCAAAGGATGGCGAAGAGGGCAAAGACCTCAACGGGCGACGAACCGCCGGCAAGCACCTTAGGTGCGCCAGAAACAATCAACATCAGGCCGGAGTCGAGCCCACAACGCAGTCCTCAACGCAGCCCCCGGCGCAGCCCCCAGCGTGAGTCCGTTATGCACTTTCCGCTGGCAAGTGCGGGGTGCCTATCTTCACTGCTGACATCTCCAGGCGTGCAGGAGCGGAGCGGCAACAAGGAGTACCAATGGGAACCGTCCCTGACGTGCCGCTGCCATCGACTACACCGCCCAGAGATGAGCCTTCAGCAAGCGAGCCTTACTGCGATGAAGAAGAGCCGGCGAGCACTAGCTCCGGCAACCCTCCTCAGCAGCTCGACGCAGGTAAACCGCTCGCCTCAGAGTACTTGCCACTCCTGTTTTTCTCTCTTTTTTTTTGTCTTCTTGAACTTCAATCTTGGTCTCATCTTGCTTCCCTTCCTGGATTCTAGATTTCCTCTTGGCGGAACCCATGGATGTCGAAACCGTCATCGAGGAGACCGCCAGGGATGCTGCCGCTGAGGCCGACAGGGTCGCAGCGGACGAGGCCGCCAAGGCCGCACAGAAAGAAACCGCCAAGAAGTCTGCTGAGGGGACCGGCAAGGAGACCGACGATCGCACTGACGACATTCCTGCCGCAGGAGCGGCTGGCGCTACACCGGTCGCGGAGCCCCAGCTGCCGGTGAAGATCAACCGTCAACATCTGACGTGCCCCCGTCAAGCAGTTACCTCAAGGCCGGTGACAACCTGTTCGTCAGCATGCCAGGGACGGCAAGCACTGGGGCGCCGGTGGAAGGAGAAACTCTGGATGGAGACGTCATCCCCGCCGCCAGCAGCAGTGAACCCAAGGAAGAGCAGCTACTCCAAGCCGTGCATGACAACTATCAGAAGCTCCAGGCACTCTACCGCGCCCGGAAGGATAAGCTGGATTCCAGGGCAGCGGTTGTTGATGCAGCAGAGGCGGACTTCCAAAAGCGCGTCGAGGAGACGCAGGCTTGGTATGCTGAGGCCTTCCAAGAGCTGAAGACTGCTCGAGAACAGATGAGCGAGAACTGGAACGACCTCCTCATGAAGCAATCAGATGTCGAGAAGGCACAGGAGGAGGCTGCACAGCAGGCCGCCGCAGCAGAAGCTCGCCTGACGGAGCGCCGCATCGGGCTCGATGCTCACGAAGAGTACCTTACTGCTCGCGAGGAGGCGCTTGCCGCCAAGCTCCGCAGCAAGGACGAGGAGATCGAGAAACTTGTCGCGCAGCGGACCCAGGAGCTAGAGCAGAAACACATGGAGACGCTCAGAGCTCTGACTGAAGATCACGCCGGCAAACTGAAGGAAGCCGTCGATGCTGCCGGAGCTGCAGAGGCCGCCAAGAGCTTGCTGGAGGGGAAGGTGAAGAAGCTAGAGGCTGATCTCGAGGATCACGGCAAGAAGGTCTCAACACTCGAAGCCGAAAGAGACAAAGCTCTTCACAGCTTGATGGAGGCCCAGGTTGCCGCATCCGAGAAGACTCGGCAGCTCACCTCCGCCAAGGAATCCATCATTGATCTGGAGCAGAAGCTGACCACGCTGAAGGAGACCCTTGAGACCGCCAGGGGTCGGGAGAAGACCTTGATCAAAGACCTCCACAATGAACAGAAGCTGCTCAAGAGTGCTGCCGCCACACACAACGACTATGTGGCAGGCGTGCAGATCTAGACTGAGAAGCTCATCGACGTTGCAGAGAAGCTTGCCGCGCAACTGTCCATCATGGTTCTGCAAGGCTTTAGGTATTGTCCTGACGACAGGTTGTCCACAAGCGCCAGGCTGACCATGTTCTTCGACCGCATGCTCGAAGCCTTGGAACAGCTTCACTCTGACCGAACATCCCAGCTGGCGAACGAATCCCGCAAGCTTTGCCAGGCCGTCCTCCGCGAGGTGCTGGTCAAAGTTGTGCACAAGAACCCCGGCATCAACCTCTCCAACGTCTTCAAGCGCTTGCCCAAAGATGTGGACGTCAAGGTACTCGAACATCTTGTCGCGCCCATCGTTGACAGGGTGAGCCAAGTCAAGAGGGTTGAAGGCGATCGCCGGGATTAGCTGCTTCTCTTTATCTTGTCGCCATAGCTCCATGCCAAAGACAATTTATCTTTAGTTAGAAACGCGGCAACTATCATGTAATATAACTTGTTGTCTCTGGATTAATGTATGCTATTGCCCTCGTTTCATTTCTTTCTGTATGGTGTATGCCCTACGCTTATACTGGGAACTTGCCGGTGCGCACCCCCGCGAGCGCTGGGTTCGGGACTTCAGCAGCCTGCTGGAGGCGCAGCTACCGGCAAGAAACCTTGACGTTTTCAGTGCAGCCACCTAAACTGTTGAGCGAACTCGAAACAGAGTAAGGGCGCGACCGATCATGAAAAGGTTCCATCGCGTGCAGGTTTTCCATATAAAAGTCGAAATCGTTCAAGGAGGATAGCCTTAGAACAAAAATCTGTTTTAAAGGGTTTCTGCAACTTAGCTTTTCGTTGCTGTTCTTCTTCCGGCAAGATGTCAACCTTGAACGTCGCCTGTCGGTATCCATACCATATTCCCCCCCGGCAAACTTGCATGTGAGGGAACCTTCTATCCTTTTGAGAAAAAGAAAGAAGAGAAAATATGGAACCTTGGCGGTTCATTAGCTCTTACCGGAAGCAAGCGCAATACAACATCTCAGATAAGCATGCATATAGAATGACATGAAATCGACAAGAATTGTAAATCACTTAGCTTAATTAAACTATGCACAGGGTCTTCGCCTGGCTTTGTACAAAGGATTACATGCTGCATCGGCAAGACTTGTACAAAAGGTGGTTGCCGGGAGCGTTTCCGCGGCAAGAACCAAAGGTTCTGCGCGAAACTGCTGCTAACCGGCAACCGCGCCTCACGGGTAGAACTTACGAAGATGTTCGATATTCCAGGAGTTGCTCACTAGCACGCCATCTTCCGTCTCCAAGCGGACAGCGCCGGGCCTGGTGACTCGTACTACCCGATAAGGGCCTTCCCACTTCGGCGTCAACTTGTTGGAATTCTTGGCCGACTGAACGCGCCCAAGAACAAGGTCGCCTTCCTCAAGACTCTGGGCATGAACCTTGCGGCTATGATAGCGGCGCAAAGCTTGCTGGTAGCGTGCAGCACGCACAGCAGCCCGAAGCCGATCTTCCTCAAGGAGCACAGCGTCATCTTGCCGCAGCTGCTCTTGCTCGAGCTCATCATAAGCGAGCACTCGAGGTGACCCGTATATGAGTTCCGTGGGGAGAACTGCTTCAGCCCCGTAGACCAGGGCGAAGGGAGTCTGGCCGGTAGCTCGATTTGGTGTCGTTCTGATTGACCAAAGAACCGCCGGCAGCTCATCAATCCAGCGTCTTCCGCACTTGTGCAGCTTGTCAAAAGTTTTGGTCCTGAGACCGCGCAGCACTTCAGCATTTGCCCTCTCTGCTTGGCCGTTGCTTCTCGGGTGAGCAACGGAGGCAAAACAGATCTTGCCGCCAAGGTCTTGGACGTACTGCATGAAGGTACGACTCGTGAACTGCGTACCGTTGTCGGTGATGCTCCTGTTCGGCACACCAAACCAGCACACTATTCCCTTGAAGAACTTGACCGCTGACTGTGCTGTCACCTTTCTCACTGCTTCCACTTCCGGCCACTTCGTGAACTTGTCGATAGCAACGTACAAGTACTCGAAGCCCCCGGCAGCGCGGGGGAAAGGACCCAGTATGTCGAGTCCCCAGACCGAGAAGGGCCAGGAAAGAGGGATTGTCTGAAGAGCTTGAGCTGGCTGATGAAGTTGCTTTGAATGGAACTGGCACGCTTCACACTTGGTTACTAGTGCAGTTGCATCCTGGAGAGCAGTGGGCCAGAAGAAACCTTGCCGGAATGCCTTGCCGACAAGAGCTCTCGAGCCTATGTGGGAGCCACATATGCCTCCGTGAATCTCTGCCAACAGCTCTAGTCCATCCTCCCGAGGAATGCACTTCAATTTCACACCGTTGGGTCTCTTTCTATACAGGACGTCGTCGACGAACTGGTACATACTAGACTGACGGGCTAATTTCTCCGCTTCTTCCTGTTCCTCAGGGAGTTCTCCTGTCTGAAGGAAATGAACTATGTGTTGTGCCCATGCCGGAGCCTGTGGCTCGACGACAAGGACTAAAGGCATCTCTTCGGCCGCGGGAGCGCTTGCTTCAGCGGCAAGAACCTGAGGTTCTGCACCAAGCTGCTTCTCACCGGCAACCGGCATATCCTTAGCTGCGGGGGCGCGTACTTCCGCGGCAAGAACCTGAGGCTCTGCGCGAAGCCGCTGCTCACCGGCAACCGTGTCGTTCCCGAAGTACTTGCCGGTACTTAACTTCCTTCTCTTGTCCGGCCTCGTCGGTGGTGTTATGGATGGTTGAGTCAGGCGGAGCACAAAAGTTCCTGGTTCCACAGGTAACTTAAGGGCAGCACGCTTCGACAGGTCGTGAGCAATGCAGTTCTCTGCTCGAGGAACATGCTCTGTTTGCAAACCGTCAAAACGCTCCTCCAGCCTTCTCACTTCATCGACATAAGCTTCCATCAACAGGCTCTGGTAATCCTTGTTGACTTGCCTGATGACAAGCTGGGAGTCACCTCTGACGATGAGCTTCTTGATCCCAAGGTCTGCCGCGATCCTGAGACCGGCAAGCAGTCCTTCATATTCTGCAGTGTTGTTCGTTGATCTCTCCCGGGGAAAGTGCATCTGAATCACATACTTGAGGTGCTCTCCGGTGGGTGCGACAAGTAGCATGCCAGCACCGACGCCTTGCACAGAAAAAGCCCCATCAAAGTACATAACCCATTCGCGATCTGTTTCCTTGCCGGGGACAACCGACTCTTGAACTTCTTCGTCTGGCGTTGGTGTCCACTTTGCAATGAACTCTGCCAAGGCTCTGCTCTGAATAGTTGAAGTGCTTTCAAACTTGAGGCCAAAGCATGACAGCTCCAACGCCCACTCCACAATCCTGCCGGTTGCTTCTGGATTCCGCAAGATCCGTTGCAGCGGAAAGCGAGTGACGACGGTAATCTCATGTGCTTGGAAGTAATGGCGCAGCTTCCTCGAGGCCATAAGGAGGCCGAAGAGCAGCTTTTGCAAACCAGAATATCTTGACCTAGCCCCCTGCAAAAGGGAGCTGACAAAATAGACTGGGCACTGCACCATCTTCTTCTTCTGCACTGCTTCACTTGACTGCACGGGCTCTATCTTGTCGGCACCAGACTCTGCCCGGGATGGCCCTGGCTTGTCGCTTGACGGGCTTGCCGCTGCCGCTGCCTCTTCGTCTGCTTCTCTCTGCGCCACTAGCGCAGCACTAACCACTTGATTCGTTGCCGCTAGATACAGCAGCAACGGCTCTTGTGGCCTAGGTGCGACCAGTGTCGGCGGAGAGGAGAGGTACCTCTTCAAGTCCTGCAGCGCTGCCTCCGCTTCCGGAGTCCATTTCATTGGTCCTGCCTTCTTCAAGATTTTGAAAAAAGGGCAGGGCGCGCTCAGCGGACTTGGAAATGAACCTGCTCAGAGCGGCCACGCAGCCGGCAAGTCGGCGCACATCTTAGACACGTCTTGGTGCTTCAATCTGCTCAATCGCCTTGATCTTGTCGGGATTGGCTTCAATTCCTCGTTGAGACACAAAGAACCCGAGAAGCTTGCAGGATGGAACGCCAAACACGCACTTCTCGGGATTGAGCTTCAGATTGATCCTGCGCAGATTTGCAAACGTCTCTTCTAGATCTTGTATAAGAGTTGCCTTGTCCTTGGTCTTGACCACTATGTCATCCATATAGGCTTCCATATTTCTATGCAGCTGGGTCTCGAAACCAATCTGGACAGCTCTTGCGAAGGTCGAACCAGCACTTTTTACCCCGAAAGGCATACGTATGAAGCAATACGTGCCACATGGGGTGATAAATGCGGTTTTCTCTTCGTCTTCTTTGGACATGAAAATCTGATGGTAGCCTGAATAAGCGTCAAGGAATGACAGCAAATCGCAGCCAGCAGTGGAGTCCACAATCTGGTCGATGCGCGGCAAGGGAAAAGGATCTTTTGGACAGGCTCTATTGATATCAGTATAGTCGATACATAGCCTCCATTTTCCATTCGCCTTGCGCACTACAACTGGATTGGCCAACCATGTCGGATGGAGGACTCCTCTAACCAGACCTGCTGCATCAAGCTTTCTGATTTCTTCGGCGATAAACTCTTGCCGCTCCAAGGCTTGCTTCCTGATCTTCTGCTTGACGGGCCGCGCATGAGGGCAGATAGCAAGGTGGTGCTCAATTACCTCCCTGGGAACACCGGGGATATCAGATGGTTGCCATGCAAACACATCGATATTCGCCCGCAGGAAGGCAACGAGCACGCTTTCCTATTTGTCATCAAGGGTGGAACTTATGGTGAAAGTTCCTCCCGTACCATCCTCCTTGGCGGGCACCTTCTTGGTCTCTGGTGGAGCAGCCTTGGATTTCTTGCTCTTGCCGGCAGAGCTCTCCGGCACGTCCTCAACGGGAGCGCAGCACTCCAAGGAGGTGCGCTTGCCGGAGTGGGTGCTAGAGGTCTTGCCGGGCTTCCTCTTCTTCCCGGGAGCTTCAGCGACAGGAGCAGGTGCCTTGGCGGCAGATGCTGCAACTGCCTCCCGGTAGAGCTTGTCGGTGCAGATAAGCGCATCCTTCTTGTCGGAGTGGATGGTGAGGACGCTCATCGACCCGGGCATCTTCAGCACGTTATAGGCGTAGTGCGATGCCGCCATGAATTTGGCCAGCGCCGGGCGACCAAGAATCCCATTATAGGGTAATGGAATCTTGGCGACGTCGAAGACGATCTTCTCGGTCCTGAAGTTCAACTCGCTGCCAAACGTCACTGGCAGGGTGATCTTGCCCTTCGGCTGGTTCCTTCCCGGATTGACCCCTTGGAATGAGCCTGTTTTCTCGAGATCTTTGTCGGGAATTTGCAATCTCTTGATCACATCGGGCGAGATCAGGTTTAGGCCGGCCCCACCGTCAACTAACATTTTTGTCACCTGGAGGTTGAGGATCATTGGTGAAACCAACAACGGCAAGCACCCGACCGCAGTTGTGCGATCAGGGTGGTCCTCGGCGTCAAAAACGGTAGGCGTGCGGGACCACCTCAGTGGCTTCCGGGCATCGAGCGAGGGCTCAGCTGCATTAATCTCGCGCGCCCACTGCTTGAGCTGGCGGTGAGAGGAATGCAACGAGCTGCGTCCGTCAACTCACATGGCCTCTGTCGCCTTCTGGAACTCGTGTTCGCTAGACTCGTCGCCCTCTGCATCATCATCATCATCCCCCTGCTTCTTGTCGCGGCCTCGGGCGGGCCGGTCCTTCTGTTGCTTGACCTTGCCGCGGCGACCTCCTCGACCGCGCTTCTTGCTGGACCCTCCAGCGCCATCCTGGGCCCTCTCCTTGTCTCGCCTTTCGTACTCGGCTCTCTGCTTCTCGACAAGCTCCTCAACTTGCCGGCAGTTTTGGAGATCGTGGCCCTTGGTGCGGTGGATCTTGCAATACTTCTTGGCGGAGCCTTCCGGCTTGTCGGCAGCCGCCAAGGCCTGACATGCGGCACACCCGGCAACCTCCTTGCCGGGGTCATCAGTCTTGGCCTTCTTGGCGGTGCCGGGGTTACCGGATCCCTCGACGGCAAGCATGGCCTTGCCCTTGCACTTCCTGGCCTTCCGTCGGCCCTTCATTGCCGGGGCAGCAGCGTCTTCGCTTTCAGAGTCGACTCCTGCGCCAGCGTTCTCGCCAGGGAGTCTCCTTCCTTCTTCTGCCCGAGCACATTTGTCAGCCAGAGCGTAAAGCTCGGCGACATCCCTGACCTTGTTCATCGCAAGCTCTTCCCGCATCTTGCGATTGCGCACGTTCTGATGGAAGGCGCTGATGACAGCGGCAGGATGAACGTCTGGAATGTTGTGTTGGATACGGCTGAACCTCTGGATGTACTTGCGCAAGGTTTCGCCATCCTTCTGGGGAATGATATGCAAGTCGCTTTCCTGGCCAGGAGCTTGGTGGCCGCCAGTAAAGGCGCCAACAAACTCATGACACAGATCTGCCCAGGAGGAAATGGAATTCTCCGGCAGATGCATCAACCATGACCTGACGTTGGGCTTCAGCACCAACGTGAAGTAGTTGGTGAGAATCTTGTCGTCTCGAGCCCCGGCAGCCTGCACCGCAATGGTGTAGATGGTCAGGAACTCTGACGGGTGAGTCTTGCCGTCGTACTTCTCCGGCACCTCCGGCTTGAAAGAGCGGGAGTTGGGCCACTGGACTCGCCGCAGCTCACGAGTAAACGCTGGACAGCCCACCTCGTAAGGCAGGCTACCAGGATACCCTGGCGCAGGCTCGTCGACAGTGGGTCCCGCGCGCCGGTCAGACTGACGGCGCGCTTCCCGTCGCCGCTCGATGGTGGTTCGAGCATCCTCCTTCTGCCACTCCCGAAGGATCAGACGTTGATCGCGGCGAACCCGCGGATCGGACGACGCCGTGGAATCGTCATCACGGGCGTCGACCGGCCGAGTTAGCGACCGTTCTTGACGTGGTGGAGGGGAGCGTATCGTAGATGCACCGCCTCCGGTCTTCTCGCCATCGGCCTGCACCGGTCCAGTAGACTGCCGCCGCGAAGGCTCTGCTTGCCGCGGCCTGTCGTTGTTGGCTAGACCGATGAGGCTCTAAATGGCAGCTCTCCACTCATCTAGCTTCTCCGCAGCGGGAGGGAAGTCTAGGAGCAGCTGAGCTCGCGCCAACGCTTCTGCTGGTGTAGGCGGCGGCGAAAGATGCGAAGAACGTGAGGTGCTCAAACTCCTAACTGGGTTAGAAGGAGCACCGTCACGGTCCTGCAACCGCGCGCGGCTTCCACCGGCGTGTTGACGTGGATCTTGGCCCCGCGCATCTTGAGAGTGATGCTTGGAACCACCGACGTCACGGTGCTGCACGTCGCGCGCTTCTTGAGAAGGCCGCGGTGCATGCGCCGGCGTGGGTGTCTTGGAAAGCGCCGTCCTGTCCTTGGAGATCGCTGCACCACCGTAGGTAGCGCGGCCTTATCCTTGGACCTGGCGCTCGTCTGGCTCGGATCGCTAAAACGCCGCGGAGGCACAAGACCTCCACCTCCTCCACCAGCGCCCGCGCCATCACCCGTCTGTGCAGGTACGGGGAGGCTGGACGCGGATGGATCAACCGCCGTAGCGCCCTTCTTCTTGGGGGCCATGGCGATGAAAGATGATCAAGAACTGGCGCGCAGACCGCTAGATCGGGTTCGCGCAACCTTTCCCCCTACTTGGCGTGCCAAAGATGTCGGGGAAACGACACCTATGGGACCGAAGTATCCCTTTACGGTTCGGCAAGGGAGAAAGGACAGCACAAAGAGCGGAACTAACGATCAACGCGAGGGGGGGATTTACCCAGGTTCGGGCCGCTCGGAAGCATAAAACCATACTCCTGCTTGGTTGTATTACTGTGGATGTTCTTGGCCCAGTTCTGGGAGCTACAGTAGCAGCTACGCACACAGAATGGGTCGAGTCTAGATCGGGATCTGGCTCCCCCCCCCGTAGCTACGCCATGGGCCTCTTTTTATATGTCCAAGGGGTCTCCAACAGTGGCGAAGTACAAGTGGTGTAAAGTATCTACAGTATCTCATGATTACCAGTATCTCATGATTACTACTGACGCCTTAGGACAAACGTCTTAGGACAAGACGCATTCAATGCTCTGAACAGGTGTCCCTGCCTTTCTTGGGGACGGAAAAAGGACTCGTCCCATCAGCACCGCTTAA
Organism: Elymus sibiricus; assembly: GCA_039707655.1. Taxonomy (NCBI): domain Eukaryota; kingdom Viridiplantae; phylum Streptophyta; class Magnoliopsida; order Poales; family Poaceae; genus Elymus; species Elymus sibiricus. The sequence goes on along the minus strand of CM077665.1, from coordinate 207,245,542 downwards.
CCCCTTTTGCGGCCTGCGCCGTGACACGCAACCAGGAGGACAAGCCCTAAACGACAGGCTGGTCGCTGTGCTGGAGCGGCGGCACTGTGCTGAAGCGGTGGGATCTTGCCGGGTGTTGATCTTGCCGGGGGCTGATCTTGCCGGGTGCCGATTTTGCCGGGGGCTGATCTTGCCGGACGCCCAGCCTTCGGTCTTCTGATCCTCAGCTTAAACGCCTTCTTGATATCTTGCATCTGTCTCCAGCTGTCCCCCGGCAGGCCTTGTCGCATGTATGGCTACAATTGTCCGTGCACAAGTACAGGGTACTAAAGGGCCCGATCTTTAGTACACCGACACGTCGTGTCCTGTTACTTGCGTCAGATCGTTTGCCCCTCCTTTTCTTTTCTTTTAATAATGATTGGCCCAGAGTGCCATAATGGTACATCGCCCTTTTTTTGTCCGAGTCAAAACTCCCTTGTGCTTTGTATCTCTTCGGAACCAGCGCTGTGATCCCAGCCATTGGGCTACTACCACCTCCTCTGTATCTCTTTGGAACCAGCGCTCACCCTCTTGGTTCTACATCTAGATGAGAACACATGCATGCACCAAAAGCAAGCTAGATCAGCAGGTGCAAATAATCCACGAGGGCCTCGAATCCACCTCATATTAACTGACGACGATGGCGGAACCCGTGACGGGAGCGCTCGATCGGGAACAAGGAAACGGAACACCACACGGGAGACTGCCGTTCAATTCAATTCAATTCAACTCGATTCTGAAATCACCGACGAACGCATGCAGGTGACGGAACGAGGAACCGATCTGACCGAGCACGAGAACTAGGAACCTGAAATCAGACGCGGATGCAAAACCAAAAGCTCAATGTAACCCACCATCGATCACTCCCCAGAGTCGCACAGAGGCGGATGAGACGCCGAGACATGCCGAATCCCCTGCGAGCACCGAAAGCAGAGGCGACAGCAAAATCAAACGCGATTTGAAACGAATTGAGATTTGATGGACAAGGGAAAGGGAACATTGGCAGAGGCACAGTGGAGCCGGCAGGCGCGGAATGGCGAGCCGGCTGGGCGCGCGGGAGCCGACGCTGAGCGGGGCGCGCGGAGGCAAGGGCCGTCCGGAGTAGCGGCACACGGAGGCAGGGCACGTGCAGCCAGCCGCAGCGCAGCGCGCGGAGGCCGGGCGGAGCCGGCGGGCCGGCGTAGGTCATGCGCGTGTTGATACATATTCCTTAGGAACTGTCGTGCAGTCATTGCCTTCTCTTGATGTCGCTGTCTCTTTCTTTTCCTTTTTTAGATATATTGGATGACTTGATTCCGTGTACGAGTGGAGTAGTAGTAGTTGAGGGATTAAAAAACTATACTAGTACTCAAGTAGTACTACCTTCACGTGAGCAAGGAAATACTGTCTTCAAGTAGTACTCTGATGAATTTGGCTTCGGCCTTCCCGCTAACAGTATAGGCTTTATTAAAAGTTGTACTACCGATCAATAGTAGCAGCAGCTTAGCCGATCGTTTTATTCAACCGCCTCGGGATTTTGACCCTTGCGCTTTGGTGGACAGAGTAGTAGTCGGACACGGCCGCCACTCATGTGAATACTTGCACCCGAAAATCTTGACTCGCTAAAACAGACGACTTGGGGCGGCGCTCGCAATAGATTCGGCTTCGATTTGGTAGATCACACCGGCGGGTGCGGTGGCCGCACGTAAACTACGGAGATTGATCCGTATGGACGTTGCGCATGGACGCCGTTGCTAATGACTTCTCTAATATGATTTATATTGCCTCTGAAACTTTTGTCAATCTAAACCAACAAACTCGGAGTCGATGTAGATCTTTCCATGCTAGCTTTTCTTTATCCGGCGAATCGCGAACTTCTCGATCCCTGGGAGAGCTCCCTCCAAGAAAACAACATCACCGTGCGCCGCGCCATAGTGGGCGCCAACTGTCATGGTTTTTTTCATGACAGATGTCCTCGTGAGAGAACTTAGGTGTGAGACCATCGCAACTAGGTGGCGGCTTGAATGGGGTGGTCGGAATCGAGAGACGCGAGTTTTACCTAGGTTCGGCCCCTCCGATGGAGGTAAAAGCATACGTCCTGCTTTTTGTAGGTTGATGATGATGATGATCTCGATTACAAGGGTGCGGAATCGCTACCTCTAGTCTTGAGGGTTTCTAATCTGTCTGTCTGTAATGACATGACTTCCCTCTCTTGGGGTGCCTTGCCCCTCCTTATAAGTTGAAGGGTAGGCTTACATGTAGAATCCTACTAGGACTAGGCTTAGGACTAGTCTCTCTTGAATCCTAATCCGGGTCTTGCTTCTCTTGTGAGGGAATTCTCCTCTTCTTGGGCCTTCTCTACGAGCCGCCCCTCCAAGCCTCTCCATGAGCCACCTTCCGTCGGGGTGCACACTGGGCCTCAGGCCTTGTTGTCCAGGTCGACCTGGTAAACAGGGGGACCTTACGAGCCGCCAAATGGTGGGCCGGGTCATTCCTCCCCGCCGGGTCAAACCGTGGGGAATTTCCCCAACATTAGCCCCCAGCTTAGCTTGAATTTATTCATGGTAAGCTCCTGAAATAAGAATTATAAATATGTTAAGAGACCGGCTTGCTCCACTGGCCAACTTATTTCAATGAAGTAGCTCCTCAAAAATGCGGGTCTCTCTTTGTCGTATCATCGGGATGGCTTCACAATCCACTTGCTGATGTGGTTTCCTTGTGGAAAAAGTAATTGAAATAACAATGCCTCTAGCGTCAGGCCAGCTCTTCATGCTTTGGTTTTGATGAAGATATTGGGAATAGAAATTCATCCTGTTCTTCCTCGGTAGGGCTGATCTGGAGTCCGTTTGGGGCTCCGGAGAGGGGGATTCGTTGCCGTCGTCATCACCAACCCTTCTCCATCAATTATTCCATGATGCTCACCACTGGGAGGAAGTAATTCCTTTGTAGGCTTGCTGGTCGGTGAGGGGTGTGGATGGAATTGATCATGTAATCGAGTTAAGTTTGATAGGGCTTGACCCTAGTATCCACCATGTTCTGAGATTGTTGTTGCTATGACTTTGCTATGCTTAATGCTTGTCACTATGGCCTGAGAGCCATGATTTCAGATCTGAACCTATTATGTTTTCATGAATCTAAGAGTGATTTGGATCCTATCTTGCAAGTTGTATCCAGCTATAACGTGTGCTGATCCGCATACCCCAAGGTGACAATAATTGGGATTCTTTCCGGTGATTGCGTAGTTTGAGGAGTTCATGTATTCACCATGTGTTAATGCTTTATTTAGGTTATCTATTAAAAGGAGGCATTAATGTCCCTTAGTTTCCAATAGGACCCCGCTGCCACGGGAGGGTAGGACAAAAGATGTCATGCAAGTTCTTATCGCAAGCACATATGACTATACGAAACGCAAAACATAGTGCCAATCATGTGGGACCCGGTTGTCTTGCCAGATATTCACATTTTCTTTCCAAATGAAATGCATGCGTGCTATTTGTGTTGCTAACTTACTATACTCTGATATTATTGTAAAGTCTAATAAATAAATACTTTTGTGTTTCTCAAATTGGAAGGGAAGAAATAACATGGTATCTTTGTGCCATGTATTTCACAGCATTTTTCACTTATCTCGAATTTAAAAGCCTAGATTGTCAATGTTTGCCAAATGAAACCTGATTTTTTTTTTCAAATTTTAGCATGCCTGTTATATTCATGCATTATAACGGTAGATAAAAATCAAGGCCAAATGAGGCAGCGGCTCGAGGTTCGTCATCCAACATGCCTGCATGTTCCCTCTCCAAAGCACGAGCCTTCCTGTGATGCTCCAGTTTGAGAGAGGTATGCATCAACTTAAACTTATCTTGAACAAGCCAATTTTTTTACCACGACATCTTGGCTCCTTCTCGTGAAATCATGCAAATTTTCATGTATTTCAGAACATTTCCCATTTTCTTCAATTAGAAACCTAGATTCTCGATGTCCGTGTCCAATGCATTAATCAACATGTTTGAAATTCCTTTCTATTTTATTGCACGGGGCATAAATATGGACGCAAGGACACAAATATGATTTTTCCAACCCGTTTTTGCTTCATCATGACGTGTTCATATATTTCAAATTTGAATTATGGCTATTAAATGGCTAGAAACTCACTTAATGTCTAAAAAGGCAAAATGAACCCCGAATTTTTTGAAATTTTAGCATGCCGATTGTATTCGTGCATTGTAACAGTGAAAAAAGCAATGCCAAGTGAGGTAGTGACTGTCGGTTCGTCATCAAACATGGCCCCCGTTCCTTTGGAACCACGAGCTAGCATTCATGTAATGCTCCGGTTTATCATGTATGTGTCAAAGCTTATCTGAAACAAAGCCATAATTTTTACCACGACATCTTGGTGCCATGTAATGAAATCATGCACATTTACATGTATTTCAGAGCATTTTTTATTTATTTTTATTTTGAAAACCTAGATACGTAACGTTTGTTTCAAAATATTGGCTCCAACAAGTTTGGAATTCCTTCTAGTTTATTGCATGGGGCATGATAAGGACACACACAAATATGATTTTTCCAACCAATTTTTGCTTCATCTTGCGTGTTCATGTATTTTAAATTTGAATTCTGGCCATTGACTGGCTTGAAACTCACTTACTGTCTTAAAAAGGCCAATGAACATCATTTTTTTCAAATCTTAGCATAACGGTTGTATTTGTGCATTGTAAGTGAAAAAAACAAGGCCAAGTGAGGCAACGAATGTCAGTTCATCATCAACCATGCATGCCCCCGTTCCCTCTCAGAACCACGAGCTAGCCTTCGTGTGATGCTCCGGTTGGTTACATGTATGTGTCAAAGCTTATATGAAACAAAGATATAATTTTTACCATGACATCTGGGTGCCATGTCATGAAATCATGCAAATTTACATGTTTTTCAGAGCATTTTTTATTTTGAAAACTTAGATTCCTAATGTTTGTGTCCAAAGAGTGACTCCAAGATGTTTGGAATTCCCTTCCAATTTAGTGCATGGGGCATAATAAGGACACACACAAATATGATTTTAAAAAGAACTTATTGCCTCATCGTGATGCGTTCATGTATTTCGAATTTGAATTGGCCATCACATGGCTAGAAACCCACTTACTGTCTTAAAAAGGCCAATTGAACACCGAATATTTTCAAATCTTAGCATAACGGTTGTATTCGTGCATTGTAAGCTAAGTGAGGTAGCTATTGGCGGTTTGTCATCAACCATGGCCCCCGTTCCCTCTCATAACCATGAGCTAGCCTTCGTGTGATGCCCCAGTTTGTTACATGTATATGTCAAAGCTTAACAGAACAAAGCCATAAGTTTTACCACGACATCTGGGTGCCATGTCATGAAATCATGCAAATTTACATGTATTTCGGAGTATTTTTTGATTTTGAAAACCTAGATTCCTAACGTTTATGTCGAAAGAGTGACTTGTAACAGCCCGAGACCGACGCTCCAGAAGATTCCCATTTAATTCCGTTGTCGTCATGTGATTTATTTGTTTGTCGCATTCATCATCGCATCATTCGCATCATCTACATAGCATCGGCGCTCTGTTGCCGTCATTTTTTTCAAAACTCGCATCAGTTCGTAGTTGCCAGTTCTCTCCGTTTTTGTCGTTGACCGTTTTGCGACCAACCACATACGCACGCGCCCGCGGCATCGATAAAAAAATGTTTTTAAAAGTGCGTATCAAACTTTACTGGAATGGGTCGAAACTTGGCGAGCGCTCTTAATATATTGTAGGTAGACCGCCTGCAAAATTTCATCGCATTCGGAGGTCGTTTGATACCCGAACCGTTAAACATATAGCGGCGGTATAGCCGGTAAAACGTCGGACGTTTCGGTGTTTTAAAACTCTGTCACGGGCCGTAATTCTTCCTCTCATCTCATCCCAAGCCCATCTAGACCAACCCACTAGCCCACCAAACCAGCCCCCCAATCAGAGCCATCCGATTGCGGTCGGAGGGTCGAAAAACGCCCCCAAACACTCTAACCCTAGCCCCTTCCCTATATAAACACCTCACATGGCTAAAATGGACAAAACCCTAGTCCTGGCCTTCCCCTACCTCTACCCTGCCGCCACATGTCGCCCCTCCACCGGGCAGCCGCCGCCTAAGCCGCCAGCTCTTAGCCGAGCTGCTGGATCTACTCGCGAGCCGCAATCTAGGCCGCTCGTGGCCTGATCCAACGACCTGAGGGCCAGCAAGCCAGCCGCGCCAGCTGCAGCCAGCCGCCCTAGCCACCGTGGCCCAGCCCCAGTCGTGCTACCTGGACTGCACCATGCCTCAGCCTCGTCTACGCCTCCCAAGGCCCAGCATTGCCTCTCCCTGCCGCCGTTATGGGCCAGGGCCACTAGGTGAGCCTCTGCCCAACCCACGTCTCCTGTCAGCTATCCAGCGCCCAATGCGCTCTATAATTAACTTGCGCCCATGTCTAGTTTCAGCCAAGTGTAGTTTCGGCCCATGTATTTTTTTCCTAGTGCCGTTATTTTGTCTATTATTCCAGGATTTAGAAAATTGCAGAAAACCCCCACGACTTCATGCATTTAATAACTCATCAACTGTGCATCGGATTAAAATATTTTAAATATGTAAAATTACTAGAATTTCTTGAAGATTCACAATTTCCAACTTTCACACATGTTTAATATATTTAAACTTGCTGTTTGCATTAATTTGCATAAAAGCCATGTTAAAATGATTTATTTCATAACTAAATAACCGTAGCTCCGTTTAAAATGATCCACATATGTAACTTGACTAGAAAAACGCGTGGAACCTCATGATGCACTTTATTGTTGTGTTTAATCAAAAATAAAATATGCTTAGGATAGATCTGGACCAAATTAATAATTTGCATATGAGGTCATTTCAAAAATGCTATATGTTGCTTCTTGCCTCATTTAAAATGCCTAGATGATGTAGTTGTGTATTCTTCACCTCTTGCCATGTTGAACAACATTTAAAATGATTGTTTAGTTAAACAACATTAACCGCATTTCTCATAACATGGAGAGTTATTATTTTGTCATATGTATATTCTCCTTCTCCATTTAAAATTCCTTTAATTCCATCCTCACCTTATGCCTTGACCACCCATGTTAAACAACATTTAATATTGATGAGTACCTAAACGAGAGTGAACTAAATGATTCGAATGTGGAGTTTTTTCAATATGCAACTCGTTGCATATTGAACTTCACTTAATTTGTAGTGTTGATTGTTGCATCTTGCGATGTCTTGCATAATTAAACCGCACATGCATCATATTTGCTTGCGCATCATGTCATGCATATGTTGTGGTGTTTATCTTGTGTTGATTGTTGTTTCCGGATTGCTTCTTCTCGATAGAGTTCCAAAAGTGTTTCGGAGTGTGAGGATTCATTCGACCACGTCCCGTTTGTCTACTTCACGGATTCGTTCTTCTTCCAAGCGGGATCTCAGGCAAGATGATCATTTACTTGGATACCACTACTATCATTGCCATGCTAGTTGTCTCGTTTCTATCGCTATGTGTCGCTACCTACCACTTGTTTATCAAGTCTCCCAAAATGCTATGAAAAGCCTCTAACCCTCCACATCCCAGCAAACCATTGTTTGGCTATATTACCGCTTGCTCAGCCCATCTTATAGTGTTTCTAGTTGCAGGTGCAAATTGTTTCCATGTGGCAACATGGATATTTATTTTTGAGATATCATAATATTATTGCTATTTAATTTAATGCACATATATACTTGGTAAAAGGTGGAAGGCTTGGCCTTTTGCTCGGTGTTTTGTTCCACCTTTGCTGCCCTAGTTACTTGTGTACCGGTGTTATGTTCCTTATTGAGCACTCCTAACATGCTTGGGATTGTTATGGGGACCCCCTTGATTTTTGTTTTGGGATAAAACTCTTCTGGCAAGGCCCAACATTGGTACTCCATTTGCCTAATAACTAATAAAAATGCATAGGGACCCGCCGGCACCCGTGGATAATTAATCAACCCTCAGGCCAGTGCTCCTCATGAGTGTTGGTCCAAAGTAGAGCACCGTGCGGGGCCAACCCGGGGCAACTCAGGAGATTTCTATCAGGCCACCGTACGCTTCTCTTATCCGTCATGTCCTGAGAACGAGATACGCGGCTCCTATCGGGTTAGTCGACCCGTCGGGCGGTCTTGCTGGATTTGTTTTACCTTTCTCGAACGTCTTGTGCACGGAATTCCGAGGATACTTTAGGCTATCTCGGCGTTGAGGTATTCCACCGGAATTCTAAGGATACTACAGGCTATGCCATGGTTGAGGTTTTCCACGTAGCTTGTGGCTAGTTTGTGATGGATGACTTGGAGCACCACTGCAGGGTTAAATCTTTCTGAAAACCGTGCCAGCGGTTATGTGGCAACATGGAATTTTTTTAACATCCGGTCATAGAAAATTTAAAGTAAACTAAAATAAAATACACGAACCGTGTGCATAACCGTGACTGTCTCTACTCATGAGTTCTGAACTGAGAGAAAACATGGTGGGGTTATGTTTGACTCGTAAGTAGGTGTTCAGGATCACTTATATTAGTTATCATTACTAACGTCCGTTTATGTGTAGATCACCCTTCTTATTCTTGTACTCATAAGTTAGCCACTCAAATAAATGCTTAGTGCTTGCTACAGCCTCACCACTTAACCATATCTCACCCATTAAGATTTGCTAGTCTTGATACCCTTGGAAATGAGATTGCTGAGTCGCCGTGGCTCACAGATTTTGACATGAGAGCGATGCTTGTTTGATTTGGAGATTTGGAGTTCTTCTTCTTCCTCATTGATCATAGGATGGGTTCAAGGCCGACAGCCTGGGATAGCAAGGATGGATGCCATTTTTATCGTTTGATTTCGTCCGTAGTCGGACCCTGCTCTTCTGTATTGTGGTTGAATGTATTGTTGTTTTTGATATGATCATGATTTAGCTTGTGGCGAGTGTAAGCCAATTCCATATACTCATCTCCTCTTTACATGCACTTGCAACGATTGTAACACCCTGGATTTTGCCCATTTCTTTTTCTTTTGATTTTGGCTTCGTTTTGCTTTTTCGTGGTTTGGTAGTCTTGGAACCTGGAAGGATCCCCCTTGATTTCTATTTCCTAGTGGCTTGCCAACCTCTAAACCATCCCAAGACCTTGCCATTTCCATCCTGAACCAATCCCAATAATCTTTCTTGGGAATATTCCTTTTCTCTATTAAAGGAATAACCCTATTTGCTCCGGGTTGTGAAGCAACTCACCTTTCCATCATTCCAAAAATTCCCAAATAATTCCCATAAATTGCTTGGGTCATATATTCCTCAAATATGTCAAAACCTATCTTTGCCATGTTCAAAAATATCTCACCAATATTCCTTTTCCTATTCTGCCCTAGATGGCACTTTGTGAAGCAAGTGCCTTTTATCTTTGCTTGCTTGCTCCCAAACTTTTTGGGAACTCTTTCCTATCCATATCATTGCCACATGCCAAAATTAAACTCAATTTGGCTAGTAAATATTTCTTGGAAAATTTCCAAAGTTTCTGATCCAAAGGAAGCTTTGTGAAGCAAGTGCTAGCTAAGAGTATGCAAATGAGTTGAAATTTGGCAGGCATCTTTATATGCTCAAATAATGACTCTACTCAAGATTTGAGCATCATCCCATCTTCTATATGACCACAACATCAAATCTTTGTTTCTGGTCATTATTTTGGATTGTGAAGCAACTATATTTTATGTTGCTCCATAATTTCTAAAATTTTACCAGAACATTCTCCTACACATATAACCTATCTCCACCAAATTTGGACTCATTCCATCTACCCAATAATTCCCTAGAATTTTCCTAAGATTCTGTCCAGCAGGATGCTGTGTGAAGGAAGTACCATTTTGGTTTATCAAAATGGTATGAAACTTTTACAGTATCGTCATATGAAACTTTTACATGTCGCCCCTCCATCTTTTACAGTATGCGAGTGGCACATCCAGATTAGCCTTTCTGTCCAGTAGATCCCTTTGAACTGCAAGTGCTATTTATCCTCATGCAAATGAGCTGAAAATTTGCAGTAGTGATCATCTTAGTGTGTGATAGCTCCCAGCCAATTATCAGAGTCTAGTTCCTGCTCTATCTCCCTCACCTCACATCAAACACTTTGCTATCAGAATCCTCTAGTGCAAGTTTATCTCATCCCAGAGCCACCTAGCTGCCTCCAGTCGCATATCTCATCCATTTGCACAGTGAGGGAGCTGTTTGACAAGCTCAGACAGGCAGAAGACTTCGGCAGCACGCCATGTGCGTGGTGACCACGGGGCAGACAAGCCATATGCGCGCTCTGGCAAGTGGAGCCCTCGGTCTCATCCGTTCCCTCGCTCCCTCGACATCTAGCCATGTCCAGCAGCTTCCTTTCGGCGTATTCCTTCTCCTGGACCCCTCTCCCCCTCTAGCTTCTTCCTCGCCGTGCCGCGACGAGCTCCACCCCTGTTCTACCCGTGCCCGCCGTCGTCGTTTTCCTGCCCGAGCCCTCCCGATCCTTCCTGGCCTCGCCCGAGCCCTCTCCGCCCCTCCATGACGGCCCTGGAAACCTCTCCCCTCTTCCAGTCGGGCTCCCGAAGCTCCGGCGCACGGCGCACGCGTTGCCGCGGCCGTGGCCGAGCCCAGCGTCCCCCCGCCTATTTAAAGGCCCCGAGCCCCTCCCGAGTAGCTCATCGCCCTGACCGCACTCCTCTACCCCTCCCCATCCTCCTGCCCGAGTCCCGGAGCTCCTCTCCGCCTCCAATCGCCGCCATGGCCGCCGCCTTCGACCGCCTAAATTGGGGCAGTGCCGGTCCCCTTCCTTCCCCTAGCCACCGCCGGAGGACCCAACCACCATCCTGGGCCACTCCCCGAAGCTCTCCGCCACTCTCCATGGCCGTGACGCCCCGCCCACCGTCGCCGTGGCCGGAGTCCGCCGAGAGCCGCGCCCTGTCCGGCACTGCTCTCCCCGGCGTCCGCTTCCTGCCCTGATGTGTGAGGCTCCTTCTCCTCGTCTCGCCGGTGGCTGGAGCACCACGAGAGAAGGCCGGAGTCGGCCGGGCGAGCACCGGCGCCGGCGGCCTCCTTCTGCACTGCGAGCAGGCGTCGGGAGAAGGAGAAGAGAAGGAGGGAGGGGAGAGAGAGCGCCGGCGGGACCCACCTGTCGGCGAGAGTGGGCCGGTCCAGCTGGATAAGTGGAGGCGTATTCCTCCTAAATACGTCTTCCTCAGGGGAAAGCGTATTTTGCTAGAGTGCGCGACCCTCTGAGCTGTCAGGGACCCCGATGGAAATATTTACTTTACAGATTGGTCCCTAACAGAGAAACCACCATATCTTTTTCTCTGCAACTCCAATCGAGGTGATTCCAGAGCCCACATCTTCGTCTCGTCGAGCCCGTCATGCTGGTATCATTTTCACTATGTGTTCACACAGTGAAAATGACCAGTTTTCCCTTGCCTCTAATCAGCCCCCTTCGAGAGAGAACCTTTTCCGGCGATCCTTCCGCGGACTCTCCGCACTTCTTCCCGGTGGATCCCTCATCTCAGGCAAGCCAGGACACCCATTCCATGAAGCATTGCAATGTCATTTCTTATTTAATTGAATTACCTGCATTTATAAATGAATTACTTTCATTTATTCGCTATATAATAATTCATGGTAATTAATTTAAATGCTTAGTTGATGCTATCTTAAGTATTGTGATAAACCACTATGTTTGCCAAGTGAACTTAGTGGGTTGATCTTGAGTCACCTGTCCGGGCTTATCCGTGCAACCACATTTGCCGGTATGGGACGGCCTTGACTTGGGCTGATCGCGTGCTCTTTTATCGGTACCACCAAAGAGGGAAGGTTATGTGCGCGCGCTACCCTGACCCGGTAGGCGGCGATAACCTTGTGAGCCCAGTTGAGTTGTATGGGCCCATCCCCGTTTGGGACAGTTTAGTAGTCCCCGTTTGGGACAGTTTAGTTTGGCCACGACGGTGGCAGGTGTCATGAGGACACAGGGGCCACCCAGGGCAGGCCTCCGGGGGAGGATGAATGCCGGTGGTACGATGAGAGAGTCACGGGTCAGGCAGGTTTCGTTGAAGCAACGCTGGTCCACCCGAAGGGGATCGCGAGGCCAGGTGCTTCATGGTGTGGGTAAAGTGCGCAACCTCTGCAGAGTGTACAAATCTATTCGAATAGCCGCGTCCACGGTATTGGACAGCCCGTCCAGACCTCAGTAGGTGGTCAACCGTAATATTGATAAGAAGGATGGATGAACCCGTATTGTGATCGGAAGTACTCAGTGAGTATTCCGAGGGTTGTCGGACAACCCAGAAGAGAGTAAGTGAATGACTGGTAACAGTAAGTGATGGACTTAAGTATTTAATACGATAATTGCCATGCTATTGTTTGCTGCATTGTTTGGTTGTCATGAGCTTGCGAGTACATTCAAAGTACTCATCTGGCGTATCATGCCAGTTTGCAGGTCATGCCATGATTGCTTGCTTGTCGTGGATGTCGAGTTTGCGAGCTAGGATGCGCGTTCCAGCCAGAGTCCCTGCGGAGTGGAGTCCATCACTGCAGTCGTTGTTCCGCTGCCGAGAGTTATTTCATTTCCTCGGACTGTTCTGCTGTTAGCATAGAGCTAACCTAGGTAGGCATAGTATCGCCGTGTCGATGTAATCCAGGTACCCCTGTAACCTTATCCATAGTAATAAAGAGCTGATTTGTTCTATGCCAACAGTTCCATATTCCAGAAGACTTGTCCCTGGACTGGAATACGGGGCATTCCGGTTTCCTCTGAGCCGGGGTGCCACAACGATATCCATTCTTACGAAATGACGAGATGCGCTTCTGTCCTTGTCAAGGCCCTCAAGCCAAAATAAGGATAGGATCTCATCTTGGGCGTCACAAGTTGGTATCAGAGCAGTACCGACCTAGGAGCCCTCTTGATTGATTGAACTTGGCCGATTCGAGTCTAGAAAAAAATGTTTTGAGTCTAGTTATATCGGAGAGTAGGATTCTTTTTACTCCTCTTCCCTACTCTGGTGAGGAATCGTGACGTAGGAATTTTAATTCTACCCCTCTTCTCACTCAATTTGTTTTAGGATCACAAGGGTATTTTGGAACCTGTATGATGTTGATGTGATGGAATTCTGTACTTGGTGCCTCCTGTTTCCGAGGAGTAGAGCTCCATGGGGTTCTTGTCACATCGTTATCGTTCAGTTTCCTTAGTATCTCAGGACGCGGATTTTCGAAATTGCTTCAATACTATTTGTGGTGCGAAGAGTGTGGCGGTGCCCAGTACTGGGGAGCAGGATCACATGTACTGCCATGTTTAGTATCGTTGTGATTACGAGGGTCTGAGGTAGATGAATTTCCGAGGACTCTGGATGTTTCTCTTCAAGATAATTCAATCCTCTCAAATATTTGCAAGCTCAATCCTCATATTTCTTTTCCGGGGTTCTTTTCATCCGTCCTAAGTTTTCTTTCTTTCCCCACCCTCCCGCCCTTTTTCTTCATTGATTAAATTATCATCCAAGTGTCTTTTCTATTCATGTCATGCTTCCGCTATATTTTCTTTCGTATTGTATCCGGTGATTGATTGTGAAGATGCTTAGGTGCTAAGTTCATCATTTGCTAATTCTTGTTTTCTTCCCCGGTGGATTCGATTCAACCTCTCGGTGTTCGTCATATCCTTTGTCATATGTCTAATGAATTCCCATGTTGGAAATGTTAGACAAGCCTCTCTATTCTATCCGGAGTGGCAAGATATCTCAGAAGACTTTCATCTCCAATCATATCCTTTTAAATTATTTTGAGGTTCTCACCTCATCGAGTTTTCAATTTGTACCGGTGCAATCTCTCTTCCTAAGAAATCATTTCAACGGTGTTTTCTTTTGAGTGGGCCCATAACCCACAGGTTTTCCCCAGGATCTTACCTGGCTCTTCTAATCTTTTCCGAAGATGTCCTCAAGTTCTGGTCAATATGACGTTAGTATGAATTTCATGAGTCATATTCCTTCTCAAAGATCGCTGCTAAATCATTTTCATCAGTGCCTCAACCTTTCCTTATTCATTGTTCCGGAGTGTCTCGGTAATTCATGATGTTGTTTCTCGTCATCATTCTTAGCGTTGAAGATCGAAGGAGAGTTTCTCTTAAATCTTTGTTCATTCTCTTGAGGATTCATGGTTCAAGCTTCATGCTATCCTCATAAATTTTGTTGATCATGCGTAATTCCTTCCATATCTATCCGGAGATTTTCAGAGTTGTTTTCATTTCTCGATCCTCCGAAGGCCATCATTTCAGAAGATTTGTTCGTTCTTAGCTTTCAGCCTTCGTTCTCAAATTTTTCTCAATTGATGTCTCTTCTTTCTTCCTCATAATTCTTCCGGTCGCTTGTTAAGATTTATCTTAGACGGATCGTGATCTCTTCATTCTCATGTGTCTCCATTCATTCGTAGTACCATCATCCGTATCAAATTCTTATCAGTGTTTCGTTGCAGACTTCTTCAAGTTCATGCTATTCTCTCTTCAACCTTTTCAAGTAGAATAAGTAGTATGCCGAATCCGTTGCTTGTCATCAATTTAACTTGATGAAGGATAAGTATAACATAAATCTTATTCTTGTTCCATCGAAGTGATTTTAATCCTTCTTCTGGTGTTTTTCATGATATAAAATTCTCGAGTCTAAGCCGTTCATATTTTCTATTCCGGCGTTCCAAGTTTTCTCAAGTATCTCGTCGCGAAGCTTCATCTAAATCATAGCAAGGCCTCAATCTTGTTCTTTTTGCAAGCCTCAATTCTTTTGCATCATTCTTTCATTCCAGAGTTCTTTCCGATGGTTCTTCATGGTGGTTCGTCAAGGATTTCTTTCATTCTCAAAGTATTCTTCAAGATTTTGTTGGATGACCTCAAGTATTCTTTGGCTTGCATTTCAAAGTGCAATTCTTCCTCCCTTATCCTTTGAGATGGTGTTATATCATTCTTGATTCATGAGGAGTCTCAAAGAGAATTTGTAAAGAATGA
The DNA here is from genome assembly GCA_039707655.1 of Elymus sibiricus. Lineage (NCBI taxonomy): Eukaryota > Viridiplantae > Streptophyta > Magnoliopsida > Poales > Poaceae > Elymus > Elymus sibiricus. Next base: position 207,230,498 of record CM077665.1, on the reverse strand, counting down.
GATATTTAAACCCATTTGTTTTCCTTGGAGCTATCTTGGATTGGATTTCACCTAAAGTTTTTCCTAAGGATTTGTCGGGGCACGGATGCACACAATCACCTATGGGGCCAGAGGCCCCTTTGTGGTTCGGCAAGGGGGGTCACGTTGCGCAAAGAGCGGAGACCATGAGGCAACACGACGATGGGGACGCTGGCATTTTTACCCAGGTTCGGGACACTTTGGAGCATAAAACCCTACTCCTGCTTTTGGTGGATTGATCAAAGGAACACAAAGAACACGCAGTGCTCAATCCCGGCAAGGGTTGCCGTCGAGGAGAGCTACTATGCGAATACAAGTGTCCAAAGGTCCGACTCTTGAACTAGGTTGCCTTGGGCCTCCTTTTATAGTGCAAGGGGCAACCACAGTGGAAAAACAGTCTTTATCTGGTGATTAGATAGCTAACAGAGCTATCACACCTAACTCTGGCATTTAGGACAAAATACCATGATTGCTAGACTAGGTGGCGCTCGGGGGTGCATTCCTGGCAAGCTCTTGCCACCGCCTAGCTGGCGGTTGCTTAGTGTCTTGACACGCCACTGGACGGGTGTCAACTGAGTATAATCTGCCTTCCGGTGCGTCACCATGTGCTCAGCGAGAGCCACTTAGCTGTCTGAGGGCTCGACACCACATCGATAAGCGACTGGCGTTGCGATGCGGTGAAGCGGCGGCCAGTTAGCTCGTGCTTGTCGGGGGATGGCTTGCCAGGTCTTCCTGAGATGTGCGCGCCTCGGTCCCCGGTAGGCTCCGGGGACGTAGCTGGCGCGCTTGGGGCCCCTCCTGGGCCGTTGTGTTGGTCTTGCTGGTGTTTGCTTGGCCTTCTGCAGGTCGTTGCTGTCGGGGCTGGTTCTTGAATGCTCGCTTAGTGGTGTGATAGCTTGTATCGATGGGTTTTGGTACTACTGCCTGTGCATAAGTCAGGGGCACTGGATACCCCTGTCCTAGTGCACTCACAGGAGCCCCCGGGTCTGGCCCCCACACGCTCGCATAGTGCCGTTGGGTCAGGCCCAAAATTTATGCACAGGCGCGCAATGTGAGGGAGTAACCGCCAATTTATTAGTCAACATTGTCCCACAACTTCAGGCCGTTTCCGCCACGCGCGCCGCATGCATAGCGGGAAGCTCGCGGCGGGTGCTCGTCTTGGCTGCTGTGAAGAGAGCTCGAGTGGTGATGAAAGCTCCTCCTCGAGCGATAGCGACGAGGAGGACAGTGTCGGTGAAGACGACGACAGCCAGCTGCAAGCCGTCAAGTCGGAGTACGACGACATGGGCTCCAGCTGATCATCGGCCGCACCATCATCGTCATCGAGCACCCCCTACTCCCGACAGAGCGATTTGCTGGGGGTTCTTGACCTGGGCGCCGCCTCTCCTTCTCAGCTGGACCCTGGCAGGCTCGTGGATTTCGGCTTCGTCTTCCTTGCCGATGGTCCCGCCGAGCCGTTCCCCGACAACCTTGACGGGGTCAGGCTGGGTTTCTGCTTAGGTCCCCCTTCCGCTCTTTTTCTTTTCACAACTTGCTCCCAAGGGAGAAAGTCAAATAAAGATTTATTAGGAAGGAGCTTTTCAATGTATCTTGATTCATCTTGTATCAACAAGCTAATGAATGAATGTTATCTTTTTTGTAGTACTATTCTTTTATCTTTTCATTTCTACTACGTCAGTGTATTTGCCCCTGCCGCACGGGACCGCCTGCCGGGTCGCTATTAACCACGAGCGCCAAAAGGGAAGCGAGCCCCCGGCAGCAGGTTGGCTTTGCTCTCCGGCAGGGTTCCTTGTCGGTATCGGCGCGGTCCCCAGTGCTGATAAGTATCAGGAGCTGGGAAACAGCTCGTCCCGACAAGGGTTTTCACCGCATGCGGGACTCCATCGAGCACGTTTGAAAAGAGAGCAGGGATTTCCTTCAAAGGAGCTAACAATCATAAAACTTGGGATATGCGTTTAGACTTATCTCTTTTTAGGCAGTATCCCTTTCTGGAGTACGCTGGGCCGCCGTCCCTATTCCTTTGCCCTCCTTCTATGTTTACCTGGCGGCAATACACGCGGAGCAAGAGGCCTCTATCCTTTAAAAAGAGAGTGCGGCAACAAGGATTAAAGGCTCAACAAGTACTCTAGCAAATCACAAGATTTTAAAAGGCGATGATACTGCAATCATAAAAGATGCATAATGAACGTGCAATGCAATGATATGATGCAATGCCTAGATTTATTATTGCTGCATAGGGTCTACGCCTGGCTTTGTACAAAGGGTTACATGCAACTTCGACAAGGCTTGTACAAAAGGTGGCTGCCGGGGGCTGCGCCCGGCAGCCGCGCCTTACGGGTAGAACTTACGAAGATGCTCTATATTCCATGAGTTAAGCACCTTGGTGCCATCTGCGGTATCCAGATAGACTGCGCCAGGTCTGGTGACTCGTGCTACCCGGTAAGGGCCTTCCCACTTCGGCGTCAACTTGTTGGTAACCTTGGCGGACTGAACGCGCCTAAGGACAAGGTCGCCTTCCTCAAGGCTGTGGCATGTACCCTGCGGCTATGCTAGCGGTGCAGGGCTTGCTGGTAGCATGCAACACACATAGCAGCCCAGAGACGATCTTCCTCGAGGAGCATGGCATCGTCATGCCGTAGCTGCTCTTGCTCTACTTCGTCGTAGGCAAGTACTCGAGGTGACCCGTATATGAGTTCTGTGGGGAGCACTGCTTCTGCCCCGTATACTAGGGAGAAGGGCATCTGGCTGGTAGCTCGATTCGTTGTCGTTCTGAGGGACCAAAGAACCACCAATAGCTCATCTATCCAGTGCTTGCCGCTCCCCCGTAGCCTATCAAAAGTTATTGTCTTGATACCTCGCAGCACTTCAGCGTTCATCCTCTCGACTTGCCCTATGCTTCTTGGATGGGCAACAGAGGCGAAGGAGACCTTGCTTCCAAGGCTTTAGATGTATTGCATGAAGGTGCGGCTCGTGAACTGCATTCCTTTGTCGGTGATCACTCTGTTAGGTACTCCAAGACGGCAGACTAGTCCTTTCATGAACTTGATAGTTGATTGCGCAGTCACCTACCTTACTGGCTCTACCTCAGGCCACCTTGTGAACTTGTCGATTGCTATGAACAAGAACTCAAAGCCCCCGACAGCACGGGGGAAGGGGCCCAAAATATTGAGCCCCCAGACCGAGAAGGGCCAGGACAAAGGGATCGTTTGGAGGGCTTGTGCTGGTTGATGGATGTTCTTGGAATGGAATTGGCAGGCCTCACACTTGGTGACCAATTCAGTTCCATCCTGGAGGGCAGTGAGCCAATAGAAACCCTGCCGGAAGGATTTCCCGGCAAGGGCTCTTGATCCGATGTGAGACCCACATACCCCTCCGTGAATCTCCACCAACAGGCTTTGTCCGTCTTCCCGGCAAATGCACTTTAATTTCACGCCGTTGGGTCTATTTCTGTATAGAATGTCATCGACAAACTGGTACATACTTGACTGACGGGCTACTTTTTTGGCCTCTTCTTGCTCTTCAGGAAGTTCTCCCGTTTGAAGGAAACATTCTATGTGTTGTGCCCAAGTTGCAGCCTGGGGCTCGACAACTAGGACTAAAGGCATTTCCTCGTCTGTGGGAGCGCTTGTCTCGACCACAAGAACCTGGGGTTCCCCAGGAGAAAGCTGCTCACCAGGCGAAACGAGACTGTCCCCGGCAGCTTCTCTATCCGCGGCTTCGGGGAGCCCTGTCGGGAAATGCTTGCCGGAGTTCAGCTTTCTTCTTTTCCTGGCCATCGTTTATGGGGATACCGAGGGCTGAGTGAGGCGAAGGATAAAGGTTCCTGGTTCCACAGGGAGCTTTTGCACAACACACTTTGACAGATGACCAGCAATACTGTTTTCTGCACGCGGTACGTGCTCTGCTTGCAATCCATCAAAGCGCTCCTCCAGTTTACTCACTTCTTCCATGTATGCTTCCATCAACGGGCTCTGATAATCTTTGTTGACTTGCTTCACCACGAGCTATGAATCCCCTCAGATGATCAGTCTCCTGATTCCCAACTCTACCGCGATTCTGAGTCCGTCAAGGAGTCCTTCATACTCGGCGGTGTTGTTGGTGGCTTCCTCCCGGGGGAAGTGCATCTGAACCACATACTTGAGGTGCTCTCTGGTGTGGGCGACAAGGAGCACACTTGCTCCGGCACCCTGGAGTGAGAAAGCACCGTCAAAGTACAGGATCCAATCGTTGGGTGCTTCTTTTCCCGGGAGGACAATCTCTGGGATCTCTTCATCTGGCGTGGGTGTCCATTCTGCAATGCACTCCGCCAACGCTCGGCTCTGAACTGTGGAAGTGCTCTCATATTTCAATCCGAAACTTGATAGCTCAAGGGACCACTCAACTATTCTGCCAGTGGCTTCGGGGTTCCTCAATATGCGCTGTAGCGGAAAGTGAGTGACAATTTTGATCTCATGGGCTTGGAAGTAGTGGCGCAGCTTCCTCGAGGCCATGATGAGGCCGAAGATTAGCTTTTGCACTCCAGAGTACCTTGACCTAGCCCCCTGCAACAAGGAGCTGACAAAGTACACTGGCCGCTGCACTACTTTCCTCTTTGCCACTTCCTTGGAACCGCCTTCGCTAGCTTGCTGAGGTTCCTCCGGGTTCGCGTTGGGTCCTGCCGCGGATGCTTCAGTTTTGTCCCCGGCAGCATCGGCCGCAGAAGTTGCATCCTCATCTACTTCTCGCTGCGCCACCAGCGCTGTACTAACCACTTGATTCGTTGCCGCTAAGTATAGCAGCAACAGTTCTTGTGGCTTAGGAGTGACCAAGGTGGGAGCGGAATAAAGGTAAGTTTTTAGATCTTGCAGCGCTGCCTCTACTTCCGGGGTCCACTTTACCGGCCTGCCTTCTTCAGGATCTTCAAGAACGGGAGGGCGCGTTCAGCGGATTTGGAGATAAACCTACTTAGCACGGCAACGCATCCGATCAAACGTCTGATGCCTTTGATGGTCTTGGGTGCTTGTATCTGCTCAATTGCCATGATCTTGTCGGGATTTGCTTCTATTCCACGCTGAGATACAAAGAACCCAAGTAGCTTGCCGGATGGGACACCAAATACACACTTCTCAGGGTTGAGCTTCATGTTGATCTTGCGAAGGTTTGCAAAAGTCTCTTCCAAGTCTTGTATGAGAGTTGCTTCATCTTTGGTCTTGACAACTATATCATCCATGTAGGCTTCTACATTTCTGTGCAACTATGGTCCAAATCCAGTCTGTATGGCTCTGGCAAAGGTAGAACTAGCGCTCTTTAACCCGAAGGGCATCCATACAAAGCAGTACGTGCCGCACGGAGTTATGAACGCGGTCTTTTCCTCATCTTCCTTAGCCATGAAAATCTAGTGGTATCCGGAGTAAGCATCCAAGAAGGAAAGCAAATCACACCAGGAGGTGGAATCCACAACCTGGTCGATGTGTGGCAAGGGGAAAGGGTCCTTCGGGCATGCTTTGTTCAGGTTAGTGAAATCTATGCATAGCCTCCATTTCCCATTTGTCTTGCGCACCACCACCGGGTTGGCTAACCAAGTTGGGTGTAACACTCCTCTGACCAAACCAGCTGCTTCGAGTTTCTTGATTTCTTCGGCAATGAGCTGTTGTCGTTCCAAAGCTTGCTTCCTAACCTTTTGCTTGACAGGCCTGGCGTGGGGGTAGACAACAAGGTGGTGCTCGATTACCTCCCTGGGAACACTGGGGATGTCAGATGGTTGCCACGCAAACACATCGACATTCGCCCACAGGAAGGCAATGAGTGTGCTTTAATATTTGTCACTAAGGGGCACGCTGATGGTGAATGTGCCACCAGCGCCATCCTGCCCTGCCGGGATCTTCTTCGTCTCAGGATAGGTGACCTTGGCTTTCTTGCTAGTGGAACTCTCCGGCAGGTCCTCAATGGGCGCAGCGCACTCCGAAGAGGTGCGCTTCCTGGAGTCCTTGCTGGTGTACCTGCCAGACTTCCTCTCTTTCCTTGATTCCTTGGCGGGAGCTGGCGGTTCCGCGACCTTAGCTGCTATCACGTCAAGATATATCTTATCCACGCATATGACTGCATCCTTCTTGTCGGATGGTATAGAGATGATTCCAATGGGTCCTAGCATCTTCAAAGTGTTGTAAGCATAGTGCGATGCTGCCATGAACTTTGCCAGGGCTGGGCGACCGAGAATTCCGTTTTAAGGCAGGGGAAGCTCAACCACATCAAACACCACCTTCTCGGTTCGGTAGTTTAACTCTCCGCCAAACATCACAGGCAAAGTGATCTTTCCCTTAGGTCGGCTCCTGCCGGGGTTGACTCCTTGGAAGGTACTCGTAGCCTTGAGCTCTCCGTCAGGGATTTGCAGCCTCTCAACCACCTTTGGGGAGATTTAGTTCAATCCTGCCCCGCCGTCAACTAACATCTTGGTGACCTTGAGGTTGCGGATTGCTGGAGAAACCAACAATGGCAAACATCCGACTACGGTGGTGCGATCAGGATGGTCCTCTTCATCAAAGATGATGGGCATGCAGGACGATCTGAGTGGCCTTTTGCACTCTACAGCAGGTTCTACAGCGTTGACCTCACGCGCCCATTGCTTGAGTTGTTAGTGAGAGGAGTGCTAAGATGCACCCCCATCAACACACATGGCTTCGGTTGCTCTCTGGAATTCTCGATCACTGGAATCCTCCTCGTCATCCTCATCCTCACTCATATCCTCTGTTTCTTTCTTCTCACGGCCTCTGGCTGGCCTTTCCTTCGGCGGCGGGGCCTTGCCACGGCGGCCTCCTCTGCCGCCACGGCCCTTTCCGGCAGCAGCGACTTGGCCCTTCTGTTTGTCACGCTTCTCGTACTTCGCTTTCTGCTTCTCGACAAGCTGCTCAACTTGGCGGCACTCTTGGAGATCATGGCCCTTGGTGCGGTGGATTTTGCAGTACGGCCCGTCGGACTTCCCAGTTTTCTCTGCTGCTGTGGCCTCCCGGCAATCAGCGCACGCGGCAGCTTCCTTGCCGAGGGTCTCGGCCTTGGCCTTCTTGCCGGCAGCGAGATTACTAGAGCTCTCCATAGCCAACACTGCTTTCCCCTTGCGCTTCTTGTTACGCTTTCGGCTTCTCCCTTTTGAGCCGGGGCGTCGTCGTCGTGGTCTGAGTCGACTTCGACGCCAGCCTCCTCTCCGGGGAGTCGCCTTCCTTCCTCAGCACGAGCACACTTGTCCGCCATCGTGTACAGCTCATTGACAGTCTTGGAGAGTTTCACATTCATCTTGGCCCGCATCCTCCTGTTGCGCATGTTCGAATGGAACGCGGCAATCACGGCACCCGGGTGTATTTCTGGGATGTTGCGGTGCACTCGACTGAATCTCTGAATGTACTTCCGCAAAGTCTCTCCTTCTTTTTGCGGCAGGACTTGTAGATCGCTGGGCTGTCCTGGCTCCTGATGGCCGCCTGTGAAGGCACCGACGAATTTGTTGCACAGATCATCCCATGATGAGATAGAGATTTCCGGTAGGCGCATCAGCCATGATCTAACATTTGGCTTGAGTGCCAAAGGGAAGTAGTGGGCGAGCACTTTCTCATCCCTTCCTCCAGCGGATTGAACGGCGATCGTGTAGATGCCTAGGAACTCCGCCGGGTTTAGCTTCCTGTCATAGTTCTCCGTCAACTCTGGTTTGAAAGCTCGGGTCGATGGCCAGCAGACCTGCCGCAGCTCGCGAGTGAAGGCTGGGCACCCAACCTCGTAAGGCAGGTACCCGCCAGCACTGGGCGCGGGGTCGCTAGCACCTGGGCCATTGCGCGTCTCAGACTGATGGTGTGCTTCTTGACGCCGCTTGATGGTGATGCACGCGTCTTCTTTCCACCGATCCTCCAGGACACGCCGCTGGTCCCAGCGATCGTGTGGGCCGGACGAGGCCATAGATGCTTCGTCGAACTCGTCAGCATGTGAAGCTCGCCGCGGCTGTTCCTAGGTTTGCTGTCGCGGAGGGGACTGCACCGTTGGTGTGGCCCCCTTGACGATATCGCCGGCCCAGGCCGCCGTAGCCGTACGCGTGTGTCGTGATGGCTCTGCATGCTGAGATTTGTTGGCTTCGATGAAGGATATCAAGCTCTGGATGGTAGCTCTCCACTCATCTATCTTTTCAGCCGCCGGTGAGAAGTTAAGTAGAAGCTGGGCTCGCACCATTGCTTCCGCCGCCGTGTCCTGCATGGCAAAAGAGGCGGACCGCGACGTCGCCCGGCTCCTGGTGGAAGCAAGAGGGGCGTCGCCGTGTCCTGACGCCGTGCGCCGCTCGCTGGGGCGGTCTAACGTGGGGGAGGCCGAGTCCGCGGGTTTGCGGCTCCGCTCGGCGCTCCGTCTTGTTTTGGACGAGGCATGCGTCCAGTAGCCGCGCTGGTGATCGGCGCAAACGGGGGGTCGCGGCTCACTCCGGATTGTACGCCGCTGTGACGACCACTTCCATCCGCGCGGCGGGGAGGCGGTGTTTGGTCGTTTCCTCCGCCCGCGGCACCAGGGCTCGCTCGCTAGGATGTTGTTGCTGTTGCTCCTCTCCAGCGTTCCCCGCTCCAACCTCGGCCACGGGGGACATGACGGTGGCGCCGCCTGCGCCAGCCGCGTCGCCACGACGCCTGCCTCACTCGCAGCCGCCGCAACGCCCGCAGCGCCTGCATCTGCATGCGAGGGAGCCTTTGAAGTGGAGGGATGCGTGGCCGCGCCGGGCTTCTTCTTGGGAGCCATGGATGAAGAAGATGATGATTAAGATCAACTCGCTGTTCACGAACTCAGGTTCACGCAAATGATGCACGATCCCCCTACCTGGCGCGCCAAAGATATCGGGGCACGGATGCACATGATCACATATGGGGCCAGATGCCCCTTTGTGGTTCGGCAAGGGGGGTCACGTTGCGCAAAGAGGGGAGACCATGAGGCAGCGTGACGATCGGGACGCTGGCATTTTTACCCAGGTTCGGGCCGTTATGGTGCGTAAAACCCTACTCCTGCTTTTGGTGTATTGATCAAAGGAACACGAAGAACACGCAATGCTCAATCCCGGCAAGGGTTGCCGTCGGGGAGAGCTACTACGCGAATACAAGTGTCCAAAGGTCCGACTCTTGAGCTAGGTTGCCTTGGGCCTCCTTTTATAGTGCAAGGGGCAACCACAGTGGCAAAACAGTCTTTATCTGGCAATTAGATAGCTAACAGAGCTATCATACCTAACTCTGCCATTTAGGACAAAATACCATGATTCTTAGACTAGGTGGCACTCGGGGGTGCATTCCCGACAAGCTCTTGCCACCGCCTAGCTGGCTGTTGCTTAGTGTCTTGACACGCCACTGGACGGGTGTCAACTGAGTATAATCTGCCTTCCGGTGCGCCGCCACGTGCTGAGCGAGAGCCACTTAGCCATCTGAGGGCTTGATAGTGCATCGATAAGCGATTGGCATTGCGATGCGGTGGAGCGGCGTCCAGTTAGCTCATGCTTGTCGGGGGATGGCTTGCCGGGTCTTCCTGAGATGTGCGCGCCTCGGTCCCTGGCAGGCTCCGAGGACGTAGCTGACGCGCTTTGGGCCCCTCTTGGGTTGTTGTGTTGGTCTTGCCGGTGTTTGCTTGGCCTTCTGCAGGTCGTTGCTGCCGGGGGCTGGTTCTTGAATGCTTTCTTAGTGGTGTGATAGCTTGTATCGACTGGTTTTGCTACTACTGCCTGTGCATAAGTCAGGGGCACTGGATACCCCTGTCCTAGTGCACCGACAGGATTGTTACTATTATGGTGATTACCGTTGATCCAAGTTCACAATGTATCCTCTTGGTGTAAGCGGTTTTGCATATCTTGTTCCTTCCAAGCAATTTTGTTTCCATTAGGGGCTGGTTATCACCTCATTATTTTGAGATGTTTTCCATAAGCCCACAACAAGCTAATTCTTTCGTTGTTGATTTTCCAATAACTCCATTCAATCCTTCTTTTCTTTCCAAGATCTAGCTTCTATTCTTTTGTTCCGGAGGCGTTGTGATGTTGTTGTCTTCGAACCATCATGTCGTTTTATCAAGATCATGTTCTCTTCTTGCTTATCCAATTAACCGGAGTGTTGTGTCCTCTTTTTAAATTCTCTCCACCTTATCAAGTTTTCCTTCTATTGCAACCGAAGTGCTGCCCAAATTCTGTCTCTCTCGTTCCTTCTCTATCTCGTTTCAACTGGAGTGGTTTTAAATTCTTTCTTGCTATTCGTGGCATTCTTCATCTCTTTGCAACCTCTAAGTTTTTGTTGGCTTCACTCGTTTGTCAAACAAGCAACTATGTTTTACCTCTTCCTTTCCTCTTCCTCTTCCTCTTATCATTCTAAGATATCGGGTCGAGATCTCTTGTTAGTGGAGGAGAGTTGTAACTGCCCGAGACCGACGCTCCAGAAGATTCCCATTTAATTCCATTGTCGTCATGTGATTTATTTGTTTGTCGCATTCATCATCGCATAATTCGCATCATCTACATAGCATCGGCACTCCGTTGTCATCATTTTTTTCAAAACTGGCATCCGTTCGTAGTTGCCAGTTTTCTTCGTTTTTGTCATTGACCGTTTTGCGACCAACCGCACATGCACGCGCCCGCAACATCGACAAAATATTGTTTTTAGAAGTGCGTATAAAACTTGCTTCGAATGGGTAGAAACTTGGCGAGTGGTCTTAAAATATTGTAGGTAGACCGCCTGCCAAATTTTGTCGCATTCGGAGGTCGTTTGATACCCGAACCGTTAAACATATAGTGGCAGTATAGCCGGTCAAACGTCGTACGTTTCGGTGTTATAAACTCTGTCACGGGCCGCAATTCTTCCTCTCATCTCAGCCCAAGTCCATCTAGACCAACCCACTAACCCACCTAACTAGCCCCCCAATCGGAGCCATCCAATTGCGATCGGAGGGTCGAAAAACGCCCCAAACCCTCTAACCCTAGCCCCTTCCCTATATAAACAGCTCCCGTGCCTAAAATGGACAAAACCCTAGTCCTAGCCTTCCCCTACCTCTGCCCCGCCACCACATGTCGCCCCTCCACCGGGCAGCCACCGCCTGAGCTGCCGGATCGGCTCGCGAGCCGCGATCTAGCCTGCTTGTTGCCAGATCCAACGGCCTGAAGGCCAGCAAGCGAACCGCACAAGCTGCAGCTAGCCACCCTAGCCACCGTGGCCCAGCAGCAGTCGCGCCACCTGGGCCGCGCCATGCCTCAGCCTCGTCCGCGCCTCCCAAGGCCCAGCATCACGTCTCCCCCGCCGCCGTGATGGGCCAGGCCCACTAGTTGAGCCTCTGGCCAGCCCACATCTCCTGTCAGCTATCCATCGCCCAGTGCACTCTATAATTAACCTACGCCCATGTCTAGTTTCAGCCAAGTGTAGTTTCAGCCCATGTATTTTTTTCCTAGCGTTGTGGTTTTGTCTATTATTCCAGGATTTACAAAATTGTAGAAAACCCCCTGGACCTCATGCATTTAATAACTCATCAACCGTGCATCGGATTGAAATATTTTAAATATGTAAAATGACTAGAATTTCGTGTAGATTTACAATTTCCAACTTTCACACATGTTTAAAATATTTAAACTTGCTGTTTGCATTAGTTTGCATAAAATCCATGTTAAAATTATTTATTTCATAACTAAATAACCGGAGCTCCGTTTAAAATAATCCACATATGTAACTTGACTAGAAAAACGTGTGGAACCTCATGATGCACTTTATTTTGCTGTTTAATAAAAATAAAATATGCTTAGGACAGACATGGACCTAATTAATAATTTGCAAATTAGGTCATTTAAAAAATGCTATATGTTGCTTCTGGCCTCATTTAAAATGCCTAGATTATGTAGTTGTGTATGCTTCACCTCTTGCCATGTTGAACAACATTTAAAATGATTGTTTAGTTAAACAACATTAACCGCATTTCTCATACCATGGAGAGTTATTATTTTGTTGTATGTATGTTCTCCTTCTCCATTTAAAATTGCTTTAATTCCATATTCACCTTATGCCTTGACCACCCATGTTAAACAACATTTAATATTGATGAGTACCTAAACTAGAGTGAACTAAATGATTCGAATGTGGAGTTTCTTCAATATGCAACTCGTTGCATATTGAACTTCACTTAATTTGTAGTGTTGATTGTTGCATCTTGCCATGTCTTGCATAATTAAACTGGACATGCATCATATTTGCTCGCGCATCATGTCATGCATATGTTGTGGTGTTTATCATGTGTTGACTGTTGTTTCCGGATTGCTTCTTCTCAATAGAGTTTCGAAAGCGTTTCGGAGTGTGATGATTCGTTTGACCACGTCCCGTTCGTCTACTTCACGGATTCGTTCTTCTTCCAAGCGGGATCTCAGGCAAGATGATCATTTCCCTAGATACCACTACTATCATTGCCATGCTAGTTGTATCATTTCTATTGCTACGTCTCGCTACCTATCACATGTTTGTCAAGCCTCCCAAAATGCCATGAAAAGCCTCTAACCCTCCACATCCCAGCAAACCATTGTTTGGCTATGTTACCGCTTGCTCAGCCCTTCTTATAGCGTTGCTAGTTGCAGGTGCAAATTATTACCATGTGACAACATGGATATTTTTTGGAGATATCGCAATATTATTGCTATTTAATTTAATGCACATATATACTTGGTAAAAGGTGGAAGGCTTGGCCTTTTGCTCGTTGTTTTGTTCCACTCTTGCCGTCTTAGTTTCCGATTACCTGTGTTATGTTCCATATTGAGTGCTCCTAACATGCTTGGGGATGTTATGGGGACCGGCCCCCTTGATTTTTGTCTTGGGATAAAACTCTTCTAGCAAGGCCCAACATTGGTACTCTATTTGCCTAATAACTAGAAAATGCATAGGGACCCGTGGGCACCCACGGATAATTAATCAACCCTCGGGCGAGTGCTTCTCATGAGTGTTGGTCCGAACTAGAGTTCCGTGCGGGGCCAACCCGGGGCAACTCTGGAGATTTCTATCAGGACACTGTATGCTTTGCTTATCCGTCGTGTCCTGAGAATGAGATACGCGGTTCCTATCGTGTTCGTCGACACATCGGGCGGTCTTGCTGGATTTGTTTTACCTTTCTCGAACGCCTTGTGCATGGAATTTTGAGGATACTTTGGGCTATTTCGGGGTTGAGGTTTTCCACCGGAATTCTGAGGATACTACGGGCTATCCCGTGGTTGACGTTTTCCAAGCAGCTTGTGGCTAGTTTGCGTTGGATGAGTTGGAGCATCCCTATAGGGTGAAATCATTCTGAATGCCGTGACCGCGGTTATGTGGCAACATGGAAATTTGTTTAACATCTGGTCATAGAAAATTTAAAGTAAACACAAAGAAAATACACCTACCTTGTGCGTAACCGTGACTGTCTCTACTCGAAAGTTCTGAACCGAGAGAGAACATGGTGGGGTTATGTTTGACTCGCAAGTAGGTGTTCAGGATCACTTAGTGATCATTAGTTCACGTCCGTTTATGCCTAGATCACCCTTATTATTTTTGTACTCGTAAGTTAGCCACTCAAATAAATTCTTAGTGCTTGCTACAGCCTCACCACTTAACCATATCTCACCCATTAAGCTTTGCTAGTCTTGATACTCTTGGAAATGAGATTGTTGAGTCCCCGTGGCTCACAGATTACTACAACAACAGTTGCAGGTACAGGTAATGCGATGCTTTGACACGAGAGCGATGCTTGTTTGATTTGTAGTTCTTCTTCTTCATCATCGATCATAGGATGCATTCCAGGTCGACAGCCTTGGATAGCAAGAATGGATGTCGCTTTTATCGTTTGATTTCATCCATAGTCGGACACTGCTCTTTTGTATGGTGATTGAATGTATTGTTGTTTTTTATATGATCATGATTTAGCTTGTGGCGTGTGTAAGCCAATTCCATATACTCATCTCCTCTTTACATGCACTTGCAACGATATCCATTCTTGTGAAACGAAGAGATGCGCTTCTATCCCTGTCGAGGCCCTCGAGCCAAAATAAGGATAGGATCGCATCTTGGGCGTTACATGACTCCAAGATGTTTGAAATTCCTTCCAATTTATTGCATGGGGCATAATAAGGACACACACACATATATGATTTTTCCAACAACTATTTGCCTCATCGTGACGTGTTCATGTATTTCAAATTTGAATTATGGCCATTACATGGCTTAAAACTCACTTACTCTCTTAAAAAGCCAAATGAACACCAAAATTTCAAATCTTAGCATAACGGTTGTATTCGTGCGTTGTAAGTGAAAAAAAGCAAGGCCAAGTGAGGCAACGACTAGCGGTTCGTCATCAACCATGTTCCGCGGTTCCCTCTCAGAACCACAAGCTAGCCTTCGTGTGATGCTCTGGGTTGTTACAAGTACATGCCAAAGCTTATCTAAAACAAGGCCATAATTTTTACCATGACATGTTGGTGCCATGTCATGAAATCATGCAAATTTACATGTATTTCAGAGCATGTTTTGATTTTTTGATTTTGAAAACCTAGCTTCCTAACGCTTGTGTCCAAACAGTGACTCCAAGATATTTGGAATGCCTTCTGATGAGGACATCCCGACTAATGTTACACCCACATCCCCACCAGCTACACATATTGGACCAGTTACTAGAGCCCGCGCACACCAACTAAATTATCAGGTACTTTCGTTTCTTCGAAGTCCTTCTAATGTTCATGAACATATGATGCTGCCTAAATTAGATACTTTTATTTTACTTATGAATGAAGGACCTAGCATGGACAAGAAGGATGGCCATTGGATCGGAATCAAGTATGGAGAAGAAGGTGCGCGTGCGGGAAGGAACAATGGAGTTTCCAGTGGTGATTTTCGCACGTTGAATCCACCATAAGGAGAGTTTGAAAGCTTGGACGAAGTATACAAGATGCCACTTCATAAATTTCGTCCATAGGATAATATAGGTGATGTGTCACCTTATTTTTGGGCCAGGCCCATGTAATTTCGAAATACCACTTATTAGGCTGTTTTTTAGAGTCCGTATGTGTGGGGAAACAAAGTTAGGGTTGGTTTCGGACCCCTCCTCCAAGGGGTCACGAAATTCTCCCTCTATTCCTCCATATATACAGCCCTTAGCGCGCCGTTTAGACTTGGGTTTTGTTTAGATTGAAAGTTAGCCATAGCTGCAACTTCGCGTTCTTCGTTTGTGTTCCACGACCAGACAAAGGCGTCACAGAACCCCACTTTCAACAATAAAGCTTTCCTCTTATATTCGCAATATCCAGATTGCAATCTTAGTTTCTTGCTTGTTCTTCGTTTGCTTGCAGGAAATAGACCCTCGTGGTCAGGTTGATCGTGCTCCGGTGTGGTCAATAACCTCTTGGAGTGGGTTTTGCGATTGCTAAGGCGCGACGTCCTCGCACGTTCGTAGTCAGATCGTCAAAGTCGCCCTACCATAAACGATAGCCACATCTCATCAAAAGACAGGGACAACTTCGCCTCTATCCAGTGGTATCAGATTTCCAGGTTGCTCGGTGAAATTTTCCTGTTTTTTGTACTTTAGATCGCATTTGTTTCTCATACCTATAGTCCACGAAAAGCTACAAAAAAAATTAGGGTTAGATCATCATCTCCGAACCAATCCGAGCATTTGCAATTTTCTGTTTGGTGTTTGCTTTGTTGAATTTTCGGTTGCATCGTCATGTCAAGTTGCTGGTCTTAGCGTCTAGTCCTTTAGAGTTTCGAGTTCTGGTCATAAGTTGTCACGCCGCCATACCCACCATAATCATAACCGCTACCATATCCACCATGATCATCAGCACCGCTGCCATACCCACCATGATCATCAGCACCGCTGCCATACGCACCACCATCATCACCGCTGCCATACCCACCATCATATACCACCACCATATATCTGCCATCAATCCGTATCCATATATACCACTATATATCCACCACCAGTCCGAGTCCATCCCATATTAGGGTTGATTTCGAGAATCCTTTGTTTTCGGTTTCGTGTTTCCTTGCCTGAGTAGGTTTCGGAAAAAAAGTCTGGCACAGTTTTTGGAGCACTTTTTAGGCCAAAATTTCGGCGGGTGAAAATATTTTTCCCTATCCTATTTTTAGGCTTTTTGGAGCATTTTGAGACACTCGCCATCATAGTAATTTTTGTCGCAATTTTTGGTCATCGCAGCCCCGAATCGCTCCAGGAAAAAAAATCGTGCCTATCCTGTTTTTAGACCTTCGGAAGAGTTTTGAGACACTAGCCATTATAGTGATTTTCTGAGCAAAAAAAAAAAGACCGCAAAAAAAGAGGCGCAAAAAAAGACAAAAAAAAGTTCAGAGTGTGCTAATCCCTTGATTACGTGTAGCGTCGTGATTTTGTTGGTGTTCTAGGGTTGCGTCTCTAGTATGGTCTAGCCTAGGACCAGCACAGTACCGTCGTTGAGCATTTATTCAACTTTGCATCTCTGAATTGATTATTGCTGACCCCTTTTCCTACCATATATAAGCCATCCGAACTACACATACATATACGTCGTGTGTTGACACCACGTGGCAATCGCTCTATCCAATCTTTGAGAGTTTTTGACTACAACGGTTGCCGATCACCGCCTGCTGCTGGGTAAGAACTGGTAAGAATCTGAGATTTGCTACGGATTTGTGCACACCACCACCACCACCACCACAACTCCCTATTAGTTTGTAGGTTCATATTCTTGTGTGTTCCTATTGCTGCTAACCATTACAGGATCACAAGCCGACGAGATCAACTAGGATGGCATGAGGAACAAGGAGCTCCATGATAAATTTCAGCAAATGATGGCTGGCCAGGTACAAGACGTCGTGACCAGCCTGGGAGAGGACATGGAGAAGCTAGGTGCTTTAGAGAAGACATTCGACACCAAGCTGGACGCTAAGTTCAATGAGGTGCTTGCATGTCAACCACCACCAATTGTACCTGTCGTACCTAGGCAACAACAACACCACCAACACCCAAATTTCGCGGGATGAGCGCGACGTGTGCCTATCGACCATGGCCAATATTCTAGTGCCATTGATACTATTGCTACTGCTCAAGCTTGTGTGGCTGTTGCTGCTGCTACTATCGTTGAGAAGAATGACGATTATGATGGTGATCACATCGATGAGGGAGAGGTTGCTCCCAATAAGCCCCAGGGGCAACCGCCACCACAAGCACCGGGTCGTCCACATGGTTATATTCACAATGGTAGGGCTCCACCACCACCTCAGGTACGGGATCATGATCATCACCCTAAGATAAAATTGAATATTCCGACATTTGAGGGTAGATATGTTCCTGATATATATCTTACTTGGGAGTTGGAAACAGAACAACGTTTTACATGCTTACAATTTCCTGAGGATAGACATGTTGCTGCTGCTATTTGTGCTTTCACTACTTTTGCTTGTGTTTGGTGGTCTAAACATAGTAGAATACTCATGAGAATATCCCTACTAATTGGGCTGCTTTGAATACTGATATGCGTAATCGTTGGGTTCCACCATATTATCAATGTGAATTGCTTCAAAATTTGCAGCGTTTAAGACAAGGAAAAAATTCCGTAGAGGAATATTATCAGGAATTACAAACTCGCATGATTAGATGTGGTATTGTTGAGGAGAATGAAGCTATGCTTGCATGTTTTATGGGTGGATTGAATAGAGAGATTCAGACTATTCTAGAGTATAAGGAGTATAACACTATCACTCATTTATTCCATCTTGCTTGCAAAGCTGAACGTCAAGTGCAGGATCGACAGGCAATGGCGAGAACTAATTTTTCTGCAGGTCGAGCTTCATCATGGACACCACGTATATCATCTACTTCCACACGTCCTACTACAGCACCACTTACTTCAGCCGCCAACTCCAATAGAGATACAAGGAAACAGGCACCGCCACCAGCCACCAGCAAGGGCACACCTTCGGGGCCTGCACAGAGTTCTTCTTCATCCATGGCATCTACAGGGCAAACACATGAGGTTATTTGTGTTCATTGCAAGGGTGGAGGTCACAATGCGAGAGAATGCCCTTCCAAGCATGTGATGATTGTTACTGAGGATGGTGGATATGCGTCCGCTACTGATTATGATGAGGAGACTTTGGCTCTTATTGCAAGTGAAGAACAGGGTGCCAAGGATATTGAAGAAGAGACACACTACATGGCTGCTGACTATGCTGACATGTACGAAAGTTTAGTTGCTCAACGTGTTCTGAGTGTGCAGGTTACATAGGCTAAGCAAAATCAGAGGCACAACTTGTTCCATACAAAGGGAGTTGTGAAGGAGCGTTCTGTTCGCGTCATCATCGATGGGGGGAGTTGCAACAACTTGGCTAGCATGGAGATGGTGGACATGCTATCTCTAACCACATCCTCATCCTTATTACATCCAAAGGTTCAACAACAGTGGCAAGGTTAAGGTAACACGTACTGTTCGTGTGCACTTTAGCATTGCTACATATTCTGTTTATGTTGATTGTGATGTGGTACCCATGCAAGCTTGCTCCGTTTTACTTGGTAGACCATGGCAATTTGATAAAAATTATGTACACCATGGTAGGACAAATTAGTATACTCTTGTTCATAAGGATAAAAATATAACTTTGCTTCCTATGTCTCCCGAACATATTATGAAAGATGACATTGCTAGAGCGAGTAAAGCAAAACAGAAGCAAAGTGAGAATGAAAATCGGATTGTGGAAAAGGAATTTGAGCAACATAATAAGCCTCATAAACAATCATCTAGTGTTGCATCTAAAATAAAACTGAAGAGTGGTTGTTTACTTGCCACTAAATCTGATATTACTGATTTGGATGTTACTACATCTGTTTGTATGCTTTTGTATGCAAAGAGGTATTATTTTCATTTGACGACATGCCTCCTGCTGTCGCTAACATTTTGCAGTAGTTCGCTGACGTTTTTCCACAAGACGTG
This sequence comes from Elymus sibiricus, assembly GCA_039707655.1. Taxonomy (NCBI): domain Eukaryota; kingdom Viridiplantae; phylum Streptophyta; class Magnoliopsida; order Poales; family Poaceae; genus Elymus; species Elymus sibiricus. Next base: position 207,211,540 of record CM077665.1, on the reverse strand, counting down.
CCACCGGGATTACCACCTATTCGAGGGATTGAGCATCAGATTGACTTAATTCCCGGTGCATCGCTGCCCAACCGTGCGCCATACCGTACCAATCAAGAGGAGACGAAGGAGGTTATGCGTCAAGTACAGGAGCTGCTCGACAAAGGTTATATACGCGAATCCCTTAGTCCTTGTGATGTTCCTATTATTCTAGTGCCTAAAAAGGATGGTACATCGCGTATGTGTGTTGATTGTAGAGGCATTAATAATATTACTATTCATTATCGTCATCCTATTCGTAGGCTAGATGATATGCTTGATGAATTAAGTGGCTCTACAATTTTCTCCAAAGTTGATTTGCGTAGTGGATACAATCAAATTCGAATGAAATTGGGAGACGAATGCAAAGCAACATTTAAAACTAAGTTTGGATTATATGAGTGGTTAGTCATGCCTTTTGGGTTAACTAATGCACCTAGCACTTTCATGAGATTAATCAACGAGGTTTTACGTGCTTTCATTGGACGATTTGTGGTAGTCTATTTTGATGATATACTGATTTATAGTAGATCTTTGGAGGAACACTTGGATCATTTGCGAGCTGTTTTATTGCTCTACGTGATGCACGTTTGTTTGGTAACCTTGGGAAGTGCACCTTTTGCACCGACCGAGTATCTTTTCTTGGCTATGTTGTTACTCCACAGGGAATTGAAGTTGATAAAGGCAAGATTGAAGCTATTGAGAGTTGGCCGCAGCCCAAAACGGTCACACAAGTGAGGAGTTTTCTTGGACTCATTGGTTTCTATAGGCGTTTTGTGAGGGATTTCAGCACAATTGCTGCACCTCTAAATGAGTTTACAAAGAAGGATGTGCCTTTTGTTTGGGGGTACCGCACGGGAAGAAGCCTTCACGGTATTGAAAGATAATTTAATGCATGCTCCATTACTCCAACTTCCTGATTTTAATAAGACTTTTGAGCTTGAATGTGATGCTAGTGGAATTGGATTAGGAGGTGTGTTACTACAAGATGGTAAACCTGTTACATACTTTTCTGAAAAATTGAGTGGGCCTAGTCTGAATTATTCTACTTATGATAAGGAATTATATGCTCTTATTCGGACTTTCGAAACATGGCAACATTATTTATGGCCCAAATAATTTGTTATACATTCTGATCATGAATCTTTGAAACATATTAAAAGTCAAGCAAAATTGAACTGTAGATATGCTAAATGGGTTGAATTCATTGAGACTTTCCCTTATGCCATTAAATACAAGAAGGTTAAAGAAAATGTTATTGTTGATGCATTGTCTCGTCGTTATACTATGCTTTCACAACTTGACTTTAAAATATTTGGTTTGGAGACCATCAAAGATCAATATATGCATGATGCTGAATTTAAAGATGTGTTGGAGAATTGTAAAGAAAGGAGAACATGGAACAAGTTCGTCATTAATGATGGATTTGTGTTCCGTGCTAACAAGCTATGCATTCCAGCTAGCTCCGTTCGTCTTTTGTTGTTACAAGAGGCACATGGAGGAGGATTAATGGGACACTTTGGCATGGAGAAGACGGAGGACGTACTTGCTACACATTTCTTTTGGCCAAAGATGAGACGGGATGTTGAGCGTTTTGTTGCTCACTGCACTACATGTCAAAAAGCTAAGTCACGACTCAATCCTCATGGTTTATATATGCCTTTGCCTGTACCTAGTGTTCCTTGGGAGGATATATCTATGGACTTTGTTTTAGGTTTACCTCAAACAAAGAAAGGGAGGGATAGCATATTTGTTGTTGCGGATAGATTTTCGAAAATGGCACACTTTATACCATGTCATAAAGGTGATGATGCTGCTAATGTTGCTGATTTGTTCTTTCGTGAAATTATTCGCTTGCATGGTGTGCCAAATACAATTGTTTCAGATCGTGATGCTAAATTTCTTAGCCACTTTTGGAGATGTTTATGGGCTAATGTGGCACCCCGGCTTAGAGAAAACCGGAACGCCCCGTATTCCAGCCCAAGGACAAGTCTTCTGGAATACGGCACTGTTGGCATAGAACAAATCAGCTCTTTAATACTATGAATAAGATTGCAAGGAACATGGATTATAACGGCATGATGATACTACACCTGCCTAGGGTAGTTCTATGCTAACAGCGGAACAACCTGAGGAAGCGGAGCAACTCTCGGCAGCGGAACAACGACTGCGGTGATGGACTCCACTCCGCAGGGACTCTGGCTGGAACGCATATCCTAGCTCGCAAACTCGACATCCACGACAAGCAAGCGCTCATGGCATGACCTGCAAACTGGCATGATACGCCAGGTGAGTACTTTGAATGTACTCGCAAGCTCACGACAACCAAACAATGCAGCAAACAATAGCATGGCAAGTATCATATTAAATACTTAAGTGCTTCACTTACGGTTACCAGTCATCAACTTACTCTCTTCTGGGTTGTCACACAACCCTCAACTTACTCTTTTCAGGTTGACTCTCAACCCTCTGAATACTCATAAGCCATCGAGTTCTTCCGATCATACGAAGAGTTCTTCCATCATTACTAACATTGATACAGTTGACCATCTACTGAGGTCTGGACGGGCTGTCCATTACCGTGGACGCGGCTATTCGAATAGATTTTTACACTCTGCAGAGGTTGCGCACTTTACCCACACCATGAAGCACCTGGCCCTGGCCTCGAGATCCCACTCGGGTGGACCAGCGTTGCTTCAACATAACCTGCTTGACCCGTGACTCTTTCATCATACCACCGGCACTCTTCCTCCCCCGGAGGTCAGCCTTGGGTGGCCCCTGTGTCCTCATGACACCTGCCACCGTCGTGGCCAAACTATGTAGACCCAAACGGGGCCTACTGTCCCAAACGGGGACTCCCGGGCTAAACAATCAACATCGACTGGGCTCACAAGGTTATCGCCGCCTACCGGGCCAGGGTAGCGCGCGCGCATAACCTTCCCTCTTTGGAGGTACCGGTGAAAGAGCACGCGATCAGACCAAGTCAAGGCCGTCCCATACCGGCAAATGTGGCTGCACGGATAAGCCCGGACAGGTGACTCCAGATCAACCGACTAAATTTAGCCTTAGCAAATATAGTGGTTCATCACAATACTTAGGATGGCAACAACTAGGCATTTAAATTAATTACTATGAATTATCATATAGCAAGTAAATGAAAGTAATTCATTTATAAATGCAAGCAATTCAATTTCTATTGAAATACTTCATGGAATGGGTGTCCTGGCTTGCCTGGGATGAGGGATCCACCGGGAAGAAGTGCGGAAAGACCGCAGAATGAGTTGCCGGAAACAGTTCTCTCTCGGAGGGGCTGTTTACGGCAAGGGCAAACAGGTCATTTTCACTATGTGAACACATAGTAAAAGTGATACCAGCATGACGGGCTCGACGAGACGAAGACGTGGCCTTTGGAATCACTTGATTTGGAGTTTCGAGCGAAAATATATGGACGTTTGAAGTCCAGGGACTAATTTGTAAAAGTTTTATTCACAGACGGGCCCCTGGCTGAAAAACAGAAAGCGCCTTTGGCCGAAATACGCTTTCTGCGCAGAGAAGCGTATTTCTAGCCGCAGTGCAAAAGAATGCGCCTTCTCAGCTGGGAAACGTACTCCAGAGGAGTACGCCTTCACTTATCCAGCTGGACTGGCCTTTAGTCGCCGACGGGTGGGTCCCGACCCCACCTGTCAGGTCTCCTCTCCCTCCTCCCCCATCTACTTCTTCCTCCCCCGACTGGGCCAGAGAGACGGCCGGCCGAGCCGTGCGCCGGCGAGGACCCCGTCGCCCCGGCCATCTCCGGCCACGGAGAGAGCTCCGGCGGGACCAGAGGGACGCACCGCTTCCATCTGCACCGGCCACAGATGCCGAAGAGCTTCGGAACGGCAGTGGCCTGGCCTACGGCGTACGGTGGTTCGGGCGGCGGGGGGCAGGGCGCTGCCGACCACTGAGGAAGAAGGGCAGATGTGCTGGAGCTCCGCCAGGTCCTGGGAGGCCTCTGGTGGATAAAGGAGGGAGGGAGGAACCCTGGCTTGCTCGGATTTGAGCAGAGGCCGGAGGCAACAATGGCGGCCGTGGAGGAGAAATTGGAGCTCTCTGAGCTCAATGGAGGGGCTGGGAAGGACGCTAGGAGGGAGAGGGAGATGCTGCAGGCGCTGGCCATGCCCGGAGGGGCTCGAGGCCACGGCTTTTATAGCTGCCCGACGGCGAGTGGATAACCACGGCCGCCGTGGCGAGCTTATCGCTGTCCTGGCGCTCGGGGGGGGCGTGGATGGCGGCTTGCAGTGACGAGGGGCTTTGCGGAGAGAGGAGAGGTCTCGGGGAAGGTCAGGGAGGCTCGGGAAAGCTCGGACACGGCGACGACAGCTCCTGCCGGACGCGGGCGCGGCTGCCGTACCGCGTGGGAGGGGACGAGAGAGGGGGAGACTTATCCAGGGAGGAAGACAACGACGAGGGGGAACTGTTGGACACGACGAGGCGCGCGGAAACGACGAGCAGAGTAGGGGCCCGAGCAAACGACATCCAGCTCGCGTCCATGGCGTGCCAGGGCGGTGGTCACCGCATGGACCGTGGCCTCCAGTGCCCCTTGTCCGGCCAAATCATGTCCAGAGTGTTGTCCTCCCAAGGAATAGTCTCAGAGAGGAGATAGATCGACAAAAGAAACCAAGAGGAGATGGGAGACTTCACTGGAAGTTTGCTGGCAGCAAGTGCTTGAAATGAAATGAGAGAGATTGGGCAGGGGATAGATTCTGGTTTTTGGCTGAGGGTGATCACATACTAGGGTGATCATCTCTGCAAATTTTCAGCTTATCTAGATGAAGATAGATAGCACTTGCAGTAGAATGGGTACTACTGGGCAGGAATGCTAATCTGGATGTGGCACTCACACCACAATAGGTATGGAGCTGAAATCTGGAGGAGGCTAGGGATTTGGTCATATGGGGATGCTCTAAAAATTTCATACCATTTGCATGAGCACAAATGGTACTTCCTTCATACAACATCCCTCTGAGCAGAATCTTAGGAAAATTCCTAAGGAAAAATGGCTAGATAGAATGAGCCCAAATTTTGTGGAGATAGGTTATATGGGTGGGAGAATGTCCTGGTAAATTTTCAGCAATTATGAAGCAATATAAAATATAGTTGCTTCACAACAGGAAAATATGACCAGAGACAAAGATTTGATGCTGAGGTCACTCAGAAGATGGGATGATGTTCAAATCTTGAGGAGAGTCATGATTTAAGCATATGAAGATGCCTGCAAAATTCCAACTCATTGGCATACTCTTAGCTAGCACTTGCTTCACAAAGCTTCCTCTGGATCAGAAACTTTGGAAATTTGCCAAGAAATATTTGCTAGCCAACTTGAGTTGAATTTTGTCATGTGGCAATGATCTGGATAGGAAAGAGTTCCCAAAAAGTTTGAGAGCCAGAAAGCAAGGATAAATGGCACTTGCTTCACAAGATGCCATCTGGGGCAGAATAGGAAAAGGAATATTTGTGGAATATTTTTGAACATGGAAAGGATAGGTTTTGACAGATTTGAGGAAGATATGACCCAAACAATTTATGAGAATTATTTGGGAATTTTTGGAATGATAGAAATGTGGGTTGCTTCACAACCCAGGGCAGACAGGGTTATTCCTTTAATAGAAAAAGGAATATTCCCAAGAAAAGAATATTGGGATTGGTTCAAGATGGAGATGACAAGGTCTTGGGATGAGTTAGAGGTTGGCAAGCCACTAGGGAAGAGAAATCAAGGGTGATCCTTCCAGGTTCCAAGACTACCAAACCATAGAAAAGCAAATCCAGACCAAAATCAAAAGAAAAAGAAATGGGCAAAATCCAGGGTGTTACAGCTAAGTTGGGGACTAAACTGCTTTTTAGTACTACATGTCACCCCCAAACTGATGGACAAACTGAAGTAGTGAATAGATCATTGTCTACTATGCTTAGGGCTGTTATGAAGAATAACCTGAAAATGTGGGAAGAATGTTTGTCTCATATTGAAATGGCTTATAATCGTTCGCATCATTCTACTACTAAGATGTGCCCTTTTGAAGTAGTGTATGGTTTCTTACCTCGTGCACCTATTGTTTTGTTGCCTCTTCCATCTTCGGAGAAGGTCACTTTTGATGCTAAAGAACGTGCTGAGTTGATATTAAAGATGCATGAGTTAAATAAGGAGAACATTGAGCGTATGAATGCTTAATATAAACTTGCTGGAGATATGGGTAGAAAACATGTTGTCTTTGCACTTGGAGATCTTGTTTGGTTACATTTGCGTAAGGATAGGTTTCCTAATTTGTGCATGTCAAAGCTAATGCCACGTCCTGATGGTCCTTTTAAGGTGTTAGAGAAAATAAATGATAATGCATATAAACTTGAGCTGCCAGCAGATTTTGGGGTTAGTCCCACTTTTAACATTGCAGATTTGAAGCCTTATTTGGGTGAGGATGAGGAGCTTCCGTCGAGGACGATTTCAGTTCAAGAAGGGGGGGTGATGAGGACATCCCTACGAATGTTACACCCACATCCCCACCAGCTACACATATTGGACGAGTTACTAGAGCCCGCGCATGCCAACTAAATTATCAGGTACTTTCGTTTCTTGGAAATCCTTCTAATGTTCATGAACATATGATGCTGCCTAAAATAGATACTTTTGTTTTACTTATGAATGAAGGACCTAGCATGGACAAGAAGGATGGCCATTGGAGTGGGATCAAGCATGGAGGAGAAGGTGCGCGCGCGGGAAGGAACAATGGAGTTTCCAGTGGTGATTTTCGTACTTTGAAGCCACCATAAGGGGAGTATGAAGGCTTGGACGAAATATACAAGATGCCACTTCATAAATTTCGTCCATAGGCTAATATAGGTGCTGCATCCCCTTATTTTTGGGCCAGGCCCATGTAATTTTTAAATACCACTTATTAGGCTATTATTTAGAGTCCGTATGCGTGGGGAAACGGAGTTAGGGTTGGTTTCAGACCCCTCCTCCAAGGGGTCATGAAATTCCCCCTCTATTCCCCCATATATACAGCCCTTAGGGCGCCATTTAGACTTGGGTTTTTGTTTAGATTGAAAGTTAGCCATAGCTGCAACTTCACGTTCTTCGTTTGTGTTCCACGACCAGACAAAGGCGTCACAGAACCCCACTTTCATCAATAAAGCTTTCCTCTTATATTTGCAATATCCAGATTGGAATCTTAGTTTCTTGCTTATTCTTCGTTTGCTTGCAGGAAACAGACCCTCGTGGTCATGTTGATCATGCTCCGGCATGGTCAATAACCTCTCGGAGTGGGTTTAGCGATTTCTAAGGCGCGACGTCCTTCCTTGTTCGTAGTCGGATCGTCAAAGTCGACTCTACCATAAACGATAGCAACATCTCATCGAAAGACAGGGACAACTTCGCCTCTATCACCTTCCCATTTATTGCATTGGGCATAATAATGACACACATATGATTTTTCCAACAACTTTTTGCCTTATTATGACGTGTTCATGTATTTCAAATTTGAATTATGGCCATTACATGTCTAGAAACTCACTTATTGTCTTAAAAAAGCCAAATGAACACCGAATTTTTTCGAATCTTAGCATGACGGTTGTATTCGTGCATTGTAACGGTAGGAACTTACACTGGAAGGATACACATGGTTCTATATAGGAACCGTTTGCGGTGAAAATTCACGGTTCTATTTATCACTTAAACTAAAAGCTTCGTCTAGCTCCGATTTAGTTCACCCTTGATCCCCATTCCCGAACAAACCCTTCTCGCAAAGAATGACGTCATGGAGATGCTTCGTGAGGGCGCGTACGCCCGCCTTCTCTACCCCGAGCACTTCCGCCTCCGCCGAGAGCGTGGACGCCTACTCCGAGAGCGCAGCCGCATCCGCCTTGAGCGCATTCGCATTCGCCGAAAGGGCCTCTGCGGTGGTGGCAGTTGCAGCTGTTGTGACATCAAGAGCGCTCGAGCAGCCTTCCATGCCGCAGAGGTCGCCCTGGCCCGGGTCGAGGCCATCCAAGCCAAGATCGAGGAAGCCCACGCCAAGATACTCTAGGCCTCCTCGGAATCCAGCGTTCACCCCACGTACGAAGAGGCGGTGGATGCGGCGGCCCAGATGAATGCCGCCGATGCGGCAGCAGAGGCCATGGAGCCCCTTCCGAGAGAGAGCTGGAGAGGCGGGAGACGCCTGAGAGCAACGAGCACCGGGAGGAGGTGCGCGTGGCTCGGGAGGAGGTCGAGAAGCGCCTGTTCGTCGAGGAATCGGTGGTGGAGTTCCAACGCGAGTTCGTGCGGCGCCACTATTACGAGTACTACAACGGTGAGGGCAATGCCGAGGAAAAGAGCCGTGCTGAGGACGAAAACGTCACCTTGGTCGAGTTCGGCCTGGGGGACACAAAGTCTAGCACCGGCGAAATGTCGCCCAGAAATGTCGTCGACATCTCATCGAACATCGGCGAGCCATAGGGCGGCACGTCGATGTCTTTGTTAAAATTATGCGCAGTACTAATAACCTTTGTTTAGAGAGCGGGTCTTTTGGTAGCGCGATGTCTAGGTCAAGGAGCGATGTTTATTCAGTGAACTTGCTCGATTAAGTAACTGCGAGCTATGTGTTGTCTAATTTGTTTACCCTAGTTAGCAGCTGATGTTAAATTAGCCAACGACGTGGATGAGCACTATAACCAGGGAATACCAGGGCGATTTGTATGTTCTAATTCATTGCACACGCTCAAAGCAGAAGAATTGTTTGCGATGGTATGTTGTCGCACAAATTTGTTCAGAAGTAATAGTGTCTGATGAAACTTTGCACGCCAAGTTTCCCTGCACATAGCAAAAAACGGCAACCGCCGAAATATCTACCTCTCCCCACCCTCCCCCTCCCCCATCCCACCAAGGGCCACATTTCCCCTGTTTCCTCCTTCCTTCCTAAGCGCTCTATCCACTTCCTCGCTTGCTCGCTCGCCCTCTCCGTCTCGCATCCGACAGCCGCAGACGCCATGGTCTCCTCGGATGATCCCTCGAGCGGTATCTCCTCCTCCGACAAACCTCTCACGAGCTAGGTATTCCCCTCTCCTCTCTCACACACACCTAGGGTTAGGGTTATGGTTTGGAATTGGAATTGGGGATTTTTAATGCGCCGGACGGTTTGATCCATTCCTTCCTCTAGTAGCTCCCTAGGACGACCACTTCCAAGGAATGGGGCGGGGTAGCTGAAGATCTGCCTGCTCATTGTCAACATCATCTCCATGCATGAAGTTAGTTGATTCTGAATCTGTGGATAGTGGGAGGAAGTTTCTTGGATGTGCACAGAAGGTTAGCCCCCTCTTGTTGTTAGAAATCATTTGTTATATTAGATGTGCTTCAGAGACTTCGTAGGTGCTATCTTATTCTAGATGTGATTAAAACACTATCATAGTTCTATGTTTGTGAGCGCTATTTTAGTTGATGTAGTCAGTTCTATGTTATAATATTCTGGATTGGACTGATGACAGTGCTATTTTAATTGACATCATCATTTCTTACGTACATACTTGTAAGTGTTAATTTGATGTCATTCAAACACTGTCGGTGTGCATCCTATACTACAGAGGCTGTTGCGGTTATATTTAGCTTCCTCATAAAATTTGCAATTTGCTTTTACACATACAGAAACAGAGGAGGGATGAGAACTAGAGCATCCTATTACAAAGCCTCTTCGATCAGAACCATGTCACGCCCGTTGAAGAAATTTACATGCCACATTGTCAGAAAAAAATAGACGCGCTTGAAGCACGTAAGTACAAACATGGCCAGCCATTTCTTGTTGGCGAATACTTTGATGAGTGCAGTTCTAGTTGCCACAAGTTACATAAATATTGCATGGAGAAAATTTCAGAAGGAGAAGATAATACTGTTCTGGAAGTACACTACTTCGGTATGTATTTCTGTCACATGCTGGGTACCATCTTTGTGGGATTTGAGGACTTTCATATCTTCTTCAACTTCGATATTCTCTCTTGCAGTCTTGATAAATGCTTGACGTTCTAAGTACTTCACAAACTCTAATCAACTTCTCCGTATAAGGTTGCAAACGAAAAAAAGCTAACAATATTGTATTCCTCTCAGGGGATTGATGGCGTAGAGATCAATAAGTGATCATGCATATTTCATAGATTCTGATCTAGCAAACGACACTTTATTACAAGGCAATGGTCCACATAAGGATTACATTGAACAAGTCTCCAAGATCTTGTATAAGTTACACATAGGATAACTCTTTATGTGGCCATATCATGAAGGGTCAGCTAAATATACAATCACGCATACATTGATCGTCTTTCACTTTTCGACATATTTCGTAAGTTCATGGTTTTCTTAAACTGTAGCCATAAATGGATCTTGGTGGTCATTGTTCCAAAGCGCAACACAGTTTACTACCTAGATTCTCTCAGGGCATCAAATAAGCCTCAGGACCTAAATCATCTTCAGGATTTCATGCATAGGCATTGAATTCTTTGATGTACATATGTTGTATTCATATCTGGTTCAAGAATTGAGTATGTGAAATTTCATCTTCATTTGAAGTATATTGTCAAGGTACATAACTAGAGGAGGGATACGGTTCGACCCCCAACTACATCTGCTCCATGAGATCATTTCTTCGGTAAAACACCAAAATCTGTTATTTTTAGAAAATGCTAGTCAGATGTTCAAGTTTCTAAGTAAACCCTTTTCTCTTTCTCTCCAAAGAATAAAAAGAAACAACTTACATCGGTTAGGTTGTTCCTAACAGGGCAAATACATGCCTAATTCTGTACAAAAAATTTCAGTGACCTCAACAACAAGAAGGGACCAACCTTTGTCGATACTATGTTTGCAACACATGATCTCTACATGTAGATCTTCTCAATGTTGTATTGATGCTGATAGAATAGTACAAGTAAGTTTGTTTCTTAATTACTATCTTCTACTCCACACGTATGCCACATTCTGATCAAAAATTCCTGCAGATGATCTTTGCACCGATGATCCCTGAACAGCTCCCCACAACTGAATTGCTGAAGCACTATATCAGCAACTTATTCCTGAAACACTATATCAAACCCGGTCAACATTATGAAGATTTCAACGTTCCTTTTCCTTGAAGAATAAGTATACATTCAGTTAGTGTTAGCAGCTAAACGTATATGCATGGTTGCATTTTTTCCATGTGATGAGGTACATTGTATAATGTGATTATGTAGCTAGCATCTGTGGAATTTAGCTAGCATTTGTTTAATTGCATATTGTAGCGTATTTTGATTAGTGTTCCTCTTGCAGACACTATTTGTTCAATTGCATATCATGGCGAGTTTGCATGGCGTTTCAAATGTGATATTTTTCCGTAACCTAACACTTTAAGCAAACACGGTTCAAGAAACTGAGCGCGGGGGATCCAGAACGGAATGCACATGTTACTCATAGTGTAACAGCCTGTGATTTACCCCAAAAGCACACGGGATCTGAACTAAACCGCTGGTGATACAAATCACATCGCAAACTGTTTGCAACACATTTCCTACACGTGAGCTTATAAGAAACCGTGTCTAATGCAAAATGCAACCCCACTCGTTAATTATTCAAGAAACATGTTCAATGGTATCATGCATGGCAGACGCTTACCATACATGACTCGTGTGCGATGATCTAGATATCACACACAGTTTCTTTGATCGCCCGTGTGTCTTATGTAATATTTCAGAAATGGTTACAGGTCAAACACCATTTGGTTTCCATGAGCAATAAGACGCGCTCTAATGATGATGGCCGTGTGTGATTGGTCCTCTATTCGACGCAGTTTATGAAAATAAAGTTTGTGTGATATGTTCCTGAATCGCACACGAGTATATTTAGCAGAGCATTTGTCTTCATCGGTCACTATCATTGACGATTTTTCTAGGTCATGTGGGACGGACCCCGTACCGCACACACAGGCAAGGCAATGGTTCAAAACTTTGTCGTGGAAAGGGGGTAAAACCGTTTGTATAGCACGTCGTTGCACTAGTGTACGGGTGGACAATGGATGAGGAAGAGCATGCTAATATTAGGAAGATGGAATCCTCCAGTGATGACGAAGAAGAACCCCCGTTATCGTATCACCATCACTTTTAGCATCATTAGCTATATTAATTCGATCCTTAGAAAGTATATGATTTATACGAATAAAGTTTTAGTATGATCTATCCTCGAGTGTTTTCTTTGTGAGCTATCTATGTAATCGGGTGTGGGAGTTATATAATAAAGAGTAGTTTGAGTTTATTTCCTTTACCTTCTTGCATCAATCTTAGCAATGAATAGAATAAATAGATCATATGCCAATCCAATAGGGAGTGATGACTTCACATAAAGATAGTATAATTGATAAAATTTGTTGGACGTTGACAAACATAGCATTGGTCATTGATGCAATTCATGAAAAAGTAATAATGAAAGAGAGGTCTCACATATAAATATACTATCGTCGACATATTTTATGATTGTGAGGCCCCATCAACTATTCTATGCATGGTCAACTAGTTGACGTTGGACAAGGTAGATAACGTAATGAGTTATGTTTGCTTATATTGACATAGAAGTTATATTATCATGGATCCTCGAACATGTGGTGCTTGCTCATGACCTTTTGCTAGCTAAAACTTTGCACCAAGTAGAGATACTACTTATGCATCCAAAAACCCTTAAACCCAATTTATTGCCATGAGAGTCCACCATATCTACCTATGGATTGAATAAGATCCTTCAAGTAAGTTGTCATCGGTGCAAAAGCAATCAAAATTTCTCCTAAATATGTATGCTCTTTTATCGGAAGGGAAAATAACCTTTGTGCGAAGTTGTGATGGCAACAAAATAAAAGCTTCGGACTGCATAATAAAGTTTGCTAGCATAAGCGGCAATATAAAGTGACGTTCCTTTTCATTAAGAGCTTGAACATAAAGAAATAAAAAAGCGCATGACAACCTGGCTTCCTCTGCGAAGGGCCTATCTTTTACTTTTCTGTATTTACCTTTATGTAAGAGTCAATTTTGGTAATCCCTATTCCGTTCTTATTATTCTCTACTTGGCCAGCATCATGTGGTGGGAAAAGATCCAGACACATATATCTAGTTGGATGTAGGTGATAATGAGTTATTATTGTTGACATTATCCTCGAGAGAAATACTTGGGTGATGAAAACTATAAACCCCTATCTTCCTATGTGTCCGATTGAAACTTTTTGCTTCACAAATATGTAGTGACTATCAACAATCATAAAAGACTAAATGATAGTTGAGTATGTGAACTTGCTGAACAAAGCTCTAACATAGACTCTTTCGGAGAATAAGGTTTATGATTCGAACTTTAGCTTGTGGATGAATTGTCACTCGTTCACGAGAAGTTCTATGATATTATATGCTGCCATCATAATGATCATGATGCGTGCCTATCCGTATTTTGTTTTAGTGACACCTCCCTCTCTAAGAATGTGGTCATGATTATCAAGTTCAACTTTCGTTTAAGGACAAGCGAGGCCAAAGCTTGGGGGAGTTCATACATCCATATTGCATCATGTTTTTCCATTGATATTTATTATGTTTTGAGTCATTATTTCACTTTATGATGCAATCCTAATGCCTTTTCACTCTTATTTTGCAAGTTCCATACAAAGAGGGAGATTGCCGGCAACTGGAATTTTGGACCAAAAAAATACCACCAAAAAGAGCTGGATATTCACTGGAACTCTGAACAAGCTGAAAATTGATGGAGAATTATTTTTGAATATATAAAAATTATTTGCGAAATAATTACCAGAAGGGGACCCACCAGGTGGACACGAGCCTGGGGGCGTTGTCGGTGTACTAAAAAATGGGGCCCTCAGTACCCTGACTTGTGCACCGGACGACCACGGCCTCCGGACCAGCAAGACCCTGTCGGGCTCGATCTGGACGCCACGCCACTTCATAAAAGGGTTTGAGTGAACCGGCAAGCCCTCCTTGCCGGAGGACTCAACTGCTAAGGCACCTGCCAAGGCCTCCGCCCGCCAAGCCATCGCTCCACGTCGCCAGGCTGGTTGTCTACATTGCCTAGATGTCGAGCGGGCAGGCGGTTAGGTGGAGCTGGTCGGGGCGCGTGGCAGCTTACCAGAATTACAGCAGCTTTAATGACACCCGTCCTATGGCTTTGCGTAGAAATAAGAGGTAGCTAGGCGAAGGACACAGAAGGAGAGGCAATCCTTGCCGGGAGACGTCGCCAGCATGCCACCTCACAGCGCATTTAATGCGCCTGTCCTAGTCCGTCAAAGTTAGGTGTTTTCCACTATAGCTGTTGCGAGCAATTTTGGCAAAGGGTTATACATTGTTTATTCTGTCTAAATACCATTTTAGCCATTGTGGTAGCCCCTTGATTTATAAAAGGAGGTCCATGGCTACCTTTAGAAGTGTCAACACCCCGTTCATTTACACGCGTAGCGACACTGCCTGAGCATCCTAGCCGGGCTGTGACGCTCCTGTACTGTGAACCCAATAAACCACAACACATAGGACATCGGGTATTATGCTCCGGCAGCCCGAACCTTTCTAAACCCTCGCACACGCATGGTCTGGTGATGCTCTTTCTGTCAGAGGATGTCCCTTGCCGAACCACGAAAGGGGCCTTGCCGGCCCCACAGATCATCGTACCCCGACGTTTTGGCGTGCCAGGTAGGGGGCTCCCTTACGTGAACCTTCACCGACTCCTGCCCGTCGTTGTCAATAGCTTCTTGGATGACCATGCCTCCCAATAAGACCAAGGGAACAGCGACGCCCGCTCCGTCCGCGTCCAAGATGCCCTCACAAGTGGTTGCTAGTGATGTCTACTACGCAACCTTCTTCTTGTAGACTCGTGTTGGGCCTCCAAGCGCAGAGTTTCGTAGGACAGTAGCAAATTTCCCTCAAGTGGATGACCTAAGGTTTATCAATCCATGGGAGGCGTAGGATGAAGATGGTCTCTCTCAAACAACCCTGCAACCAAACAACAAAAAGTCTCTTGTATCCCCAACACACCCAATACAATGGTAAATTGTATAGGTGCACTAGTTCGGCGAAGAAATGGTGATACAAGTGTAATATGGATAGTAGATATAGGTTTTTGTAATCTGAAAATATAAAAACAGCAAGGTAACGAATGATAAAAGTGAGCACAAACGATATTGCAATGCTTAGAAACAAGGCCTAGGGTTCATACTTTCACTAGTGCAAGTTCTCTCAATAATACTGACATAGTTGAATCATATGTAAATCCCTCGCGTGCAACAAAGAGTTCACTCCAACGTCACAAATAGCGGAGAACAAACGAAGAAATTATTGTAGGGTACGAAACCACCTCAAAGTTATCTTTTCCGATCAATCTTATGAGCTATCCCTATAAGTGTCACGAACATCCCTAGAATTCGTACTAAAATAACACCTTAAGATACACATCAACCAAAACCCTAATGTCACCTAGATACTCCAATGTCACCACGAGTACCCATGGGCTTGATTATACGATAGGCGTCACACAATTTCAGATTCATCATGTTCAATCCAACACAAAGAACTTCAAAGAGTGCCCCAAAGTTTCTACCAGAGAGTCAAGACGAAAACATGTGCCAACCCCTATGCATAGATTCCCAAGGTCACGGAACCCGCAAGTTGATCACCAAAACATACATCAAATGGATCAACAGAACATCCCATTGTCACCACAGATATCCCATCGCAAGACATACATCAAGTGTTCTCAAATCCTTAAAGACTCAATACGATAAGTAAACTTCAAAGGGAAAACTCAATTCATCACAAGAAGATAGAGAGGGGAAAACTCCATGTGATTCATCTATATCAATAAAGCTCGCGATACATCAAGATCGTGCCATCTCAAGAACACAAGAGAGAGAGAGAGAGAGAGATCGAACACATAGCTACTGGTACATACCCTCAGCCCCAAGGGTGAACTATTCCCTCCTCGTCATGGAGACCGCCGGGATGATGAAGATGGCCTCCGGTGATGGTTTCCCCCTCCGGCAGGGTGCCGGAACGGGCTCTCGATTGGTTTTTCGTGGCTACAGAGGCTTGCGGCGGCGGAACTCCCGATCTAGTTTTCTTTCTGGAGGTTTCCGTATTTATAAGAAATTTGGGCGTCGGAAACAAGTCAAGGGGGGACACGAGGTGACGACAAGCCAGGGGGCGCGCCCTAGGAGGGGCGCCCCCTAGGCTTGTGGCTACCTCGTGGCTCTTCTGGCCCAACTCCGATGCCCCGTGGGTCTCTTCTGGTCCATAAAAAATCACCGTAAATTTTTATTCCGTTTGGACTCCGTTTGATATTCCTTTTCTGTAAAACTCAAAAACAAGGAAAAAACAGAAACTGGAACTGGGCTCTAGGTTAATAGGTTAGTCCCAAAAAATTGTATAAAATAGCATATTAATGCATATAAAACATCCAAAACCGATAATATAATAGCATGGAACAATCAAAAATTATAGATACGTTGGAGACGTATCAAGCATCCCCAAGTTTAATTCCTACTCGTCCTCGAGTAGGTAAATGATAAAAACAGAATTTTTGATGTGGAATGCTACCTAACATATTTATCATTGCAATCTTCTTTATTGTGGCAAGAATGTTCAGATCCATAAGATTCAAAAAAAGAGTTTAATATTGACATAAAAACAATAATACTTCAAGCATACTAATAAAGCAATCATGTCTTCTCAAAATAACATGGCCAAAGAAAGTTATCCCTACAAAATCATATAGTCTGGCTATGCTCCATCTTCATCACACAAAGTATTAAATCATGCACAACCCCGGTTTTAGCCAAGCAATTGTTTCATACTTTAGTGTTCTCAAACTTTTTCAACTCTCACGCAATACATGAGCGTGAGCCATGGATATAGCACTATAGGTGGAATAGAATATGGTGGTTGTGGAGAAGACAAAAAAGAAGGAGATAATCCCACACCAACTAGGCGTGTCAACGGGCTATGGAGATGCCCATCAATAGATATCAATGTGAGTGAGTAGGGATTGCCATGCAACGGATGCACTAGAGCTATAAGTGTATGAAAGACCAAAAAGAAACTAAGTGGGTGTGCATCCAACTTGCTTGCTCACGAAGACCTAGGGCAA
Organism: Elymus sibiricus; assembly: GCA_039707655.1. Lineage (NCBI taxonomy): Eukaryota > Viridiplantae > Streptophyta > Magnoliopsida > Poales > Poaceae > Elymus > Elymus sibiricus. Next base: position 207,194,379 of record CM077665.1, on the reverse strand, counting down.
TTTTGAGGAAGCCCATCATTGGAATATACAAGACAAGTTCTATAATGAAAAATTCCCACTAGTATATGAAAGTGACAATATAGGAGACTCTCTATCATGAAGATCATGGTGCTACTTTGAAGCACAAGTGTGGAAAAAGGATAGTAGCATTGCCCCTTCTCTCTATTCTCTCATTTTTTTCTTTTTTTCTTTTTTTTCTTTTGGTGGGCATCTTTGGCCTCTTTTTTTTATTTGGGCTTCTCTGGCCTCTTTTATTTTTTGTAAACTCCGGAGACTCACCCCGACGTGTGAGGGAATCATAGTCTCCATCATCCTTTCCTCACATGGGACAATGCTCTATAATGATGATCATCACACTTTTATTTACATACAACTCGATACTTGAACAAGATATGACTCTATATGAATGCCTCCGGCGGTGTACCGGGATGTGCAATGATCTAGCGTAGCCATGAAAACATCATGCTAGCTATCTTACGATCATGCTAAGCAATATGACAATGATGGTGCGTGTCATGATAAACGGAACGGTGGAAGTTGCATGGCAATATATCTCGGAATGGCTATGGAAATGCCATAATAGGTAGGTATGGTGGCTGTTTTGAGGAAGGTGGGTTTAATGCACTGGCGAAAGTTGCGCGGTACTAGAGAGGCTAGCAAAGGTGGAAGGGTGAGAGTGCGTATAATCCATGGACTCAACATTAGTCATAAAGAACTCACATACTTATTGCAAAAGTCTATTAGTCACCGAAACATAGTACTAGATGCATGCCCCTAGGGGAAGGGTTGGTAGGAGTTAACCATCGCGCGATCCCGACCTCCACACAAGGGAAGACATTCAATAAATAAATCATGCTCCGACTTCATCACATAACGGTTCACCATACGTGCATGCTACGGGAATCACAAACTTTAACACAAGTATTTCTACCAATCCACAATTACTCACTAGCATGTCTCTAATATCACAATCTTTCTATCTCAAAACAATCATAAGGAATCAAATTTCTCATAGTATTCAATGCACTTTATATGAAAGTTTTTATTATATCTCTCTTGGATGCCCATCATATTAGGACTAAATTCATAACCTAAGCAAATTACCATGCTGTTTAGAGACTCTCAAAATAATATAAGTGAAGCATGAGAGTTCAACAATTTCTATAAAATAAAACCACCGCCGTGCTCTAAAAAGATATAAGTGTAGTACTAGAGCAAATTGACAAACTACTCCAAAAAGAAATAAGTGAAGATCAATGAGTAGTAAAAAATTTAAATAACTATGTGAAGACTCTCTCATCTAAGATTTTCAGATCTTAAGTACTTTATTCAAACAGCAAAACAAAATAAAATGACATTCCAAGGATAGCACATATCATGTGAAGAAGCAAAAACTTAGGTTCAACCGATACTAACCTATAATTGTTGAAGAGAGGTGGGATGCGTAGCATCCCCAAGCTTAGATGCTTGAGACTTCTTGAAATATTTACTTGGGATGCCTTGGGCACCCCCAAGCTTGATCTTTTGTATCTCGTTCAATCCTCTCATATCATGGTTTTCCTAAATCTCAAAAACTTCATTCACACAAAACTCAACAAGAACTCGTGAGATAGGTTAGTACACATAAGAATAAATCAACACTTCATGTACTGCCAAGACAAGTTGCATAATAATTTCCAAACATTATCTACTGTATACTATCATTTCCACAATTTATATCTACCAATATAGGATATGGAAACTATAGGATAAGTAGATAACAAAAGTATGACAGCAATCTGTCCAAACAGAACAGTCCGTAGAAATCTATTAAACCAGTGTACTTATGTAACTCAAAAAATTATTAAAATTTAGGACAAGCTAAAGAATTTCTATGAAAACACTGTGTAAAAATTTCAGAAACTTTCCACGTTCCAGTAAAATATGAAAATTCAAACACTGCAGAAAAAGTTTGTGTTTTTACACAGCACACATCAAACATGCAATGCAAGCATCCTAAAGGCAATTCTTGGAAATTTTTATTGAAATAAAAAGATTATAAATAACACCTAACAGATACCAACAAAACAAAATGACGCTCCAAGCAAAACACATATTATGTGACAAATAAAAATATAGCTCTAAGTAAGATATACCGAAAATGTTGAAGACGAAAGAGGGGATGCCTTCCGGGGCATCCCCAAGCTTAGGCACTTTAGTATTCCTTGGATATTATCTTGGGAGTGCCTTGGGCATCCCCAAGCTTAGGTTCTTGTCACTCCTTATTCTCCTCATATCGGTGTCTCACCCAAACTTAACGGAACTTCGTGAGATGGGTTAGTATAATAAATAAAGATAATTCACTTAGGTACTGTCAAGACAAGATTCATAATGGTTCTCACATAATACCTACTGTATTATATCATTACCATAATTTATATCACTGAATATAAGCTATGGGAACACTAAAACAAGCAAACAATGCATGCAAAACAGAATCTGTCAAAAACAGAACAGTCTGTGAAGATCTGTAGTGTAACTATACTTCCCTGTCTTTAAATATTCTGAAAAATTAGGACAACCTGAAGAATTTGTATATCAAGACTTTGTAAAAATTTCAGATCATTTGAAAGCTCCAGTAAAAAATTAAAATTCCTGTACTGGAGTCAAAAGTTTCTGTTTTGGTTCAGCATCAATTCTACTCATCTTGTGAGTCATCCCAAACGTTTTACTTGGAACTTTATTGAAAGAAAATACACAAAACATGATTAATACAGTAGCTTAATCATGTGAACACACAAAAACAGGAAGGAAAAGTGTTGAGTTGTCTCCCAACAAGCGCTTTTCTTTCATGCCTTTTAGCTAGGCATGATGATTTCAATGATGCTCACATAGGAATAATAATTGAAACATGCAAAAGAGCATCATGAATCTCATGACAAGCACATTTAAGTCTAACCCACTTCCTATGCATAGGGATTTTCTGGGCAAATAATTTATGGGAACAAGAATCATCTAGCATAGGAAGGCAAAACAAGTGCAACTTCAAAACTTTGAACACATAGAGAGGAAACTTGATATTATTGCAATTCCTACAAGCATATGTTCCTCCCTCATAATAATTTTCAGTAGCATCATGAAGGAATTTCACAACATAACTATCACATAAAGCATTATCTTCATGATCCACAAGCATAGAAAATTTGTCACTCTCCACATAAACTATTTTCTTCTCATTCATAATAGTGGGAGCAAACTCAACAAAATAACTATCATGAGATACTTGATTGACATAACCACTTTGAATATTAAAATCATGATGAAAAGTTTCATGGTTACTATCACTCTTTATAGCATACATGTCATCATCATAATCATCATAGATAGTAGGCATGTCATTATCATAACAAATTTGCTCATCAAAACTTGGGGGACTAAAAATATCATCTTCATAAAACATAGCATCCCCAAGCTTGTGGCTGTGCATATCATTAGCATCATGGATATTCAGAGAATTCATACTAGCAACATTGCAATCATGCTCATCATTCAAGGAATTCTCATTAAGTATTTTCATAAATTCTTCCTCTACCAATTGAGCACAATTTTCCAAACCATCATTTTCACGAAAGACATTAAAAAGACGAACCAATTGATGCAACATAAACTCCATTGTTTTTGTATGTTAAGTTTGATAACACCAAACTAGTGAAAAACAAGAAACTAAAAGATTTAATTGCAAGATCTAAAGATATACCTTCAAGCACTCACCTTCCCGGCAACGGCGCCAGAAAAGAGCTTGATGTCTACTATGCAACCTTCTTCTTGTAGACTCGTGTTGGGCCTCCAAGCGCAGAGTTTCGTAGGACAGTAGCAAATTTCCCTCAAGTGGATGACCTAAGGTTTATCAATCCGTGGGAGGTGTAGGATGAAGATGGTCTCTCTCAAACAACCCTGCAACCAAATAACAAAAAGTCTCTTGTGTCCCCAACATACCCAATACAATGGTAAATTGTATAGGTGCACTAGTTCGGCGAAGAGATGGTGATACAAGTGTAATATGGATAGTAGATATAGGTTTTTGTAATCTGAAAATATAAAAACAGCAAGGTAACTAATGATAAAAGTGAGCACAAACGATATTGCAATGCTTAGAAACAAGGCCTAGGGTTCATACTTTCACTAGTGCAAGTTCTCTCAACAATACTGACATAGTTGAATCATATGTAAATCCCTCACGTGCGACAAAGAGTTCACTCCAAAGTCACAAATAGCGGGGAACAAACGAAGAAATTATTGTAGGGTACGAAACCACCTCAAAGTTATCTTTTCCGATCAATCTTATGAGCTACCCCTATAAGTGTCACGAACAGACCTAGAGTTTGTACTAAAATAACACCTTAAGATACACATCAAACAAAACCCTAATGTCACCTAGATACTCCAATGTCACCACGAGTACCCATGGGCTTGATTATACGATATGCATCACACAATTTCAGATTCATCATGTTCAATCCAACACAAAGAACTTCAAAGAGTGCCCCAAAGTTTCTACCGGAGAGTCAAGACGAAAACATGTGCCAACCCCTATGCATAGATTCCCAAGGTCACAGAACCCGGAAGTTGATCACCAAAACATACATCAAGTGGATCAACACAACATCCCATTGTCACCACGGATATCCCATCACAAGACATACATCAAGTGTTCTCAAATCCTTAAAGACTCAATCCGATAAGTAAACTTCAAAGGGAAAACTCAATTCATCACAAGAAGATAGAGAGGGGAAAACTCCATATGATTCATCTATATCAATAAAGCTCGCGATACATCAAGATCGTGCCATCTCAAGAACACGGGAGAGAGAGAGATCAAACACATAACTACTTGTACATACCCTCAGCCCCAAGGGTGAACTATTCCCTCCTCGTCATGGAGACCGCCGGGATGATGAAGATGGCCTCCGGTGATGGTTTCCCCCTCCGGCAGGGTGCTGAAACGGGCTCCCGATTGGTTTTTCGTGGCTACAGAGGCTTGCGGCGGCGGAACTCCCGATCTAGGTTTCTTTCTGGAGGTTTCTGTATTTATGAGAAATTTGGGCGTCGGAAACAAGTCAAGGGGGGCCACGAGGCGACGACAAGCCAGGGGGGCGCGCCCTAGGGGGGGCGCCCCCTAGGCTTGTGGCTGCCTCGTGGCTCTTCTGGCCCAACTCCGATGCCCCGTGGGTCTCTTCTGGTACATAAAAAATCACCGTAAATTTTTATTCCGTTTGGACTACGTTTGATATTCCTTTTCTGTAAAACTCAAAAACAAGGAAAAAACTGAAACTGGCACTGGGCTCTAGGTTAATAGGTTAGTCCCAAAAAATAGTATAAAATAGCATATTAATGCATATAAAACATCCAAAACCGATAATATAATAGCATGGAACAATCAAAATTTATAGATACGTTGGAGACGTATTAGCTAGCGACGCCCATGGAGGCGGTCCCCGCATTCAACGCGCCGGTGAACGCAACCACAACACCGCGCGGAGCTCCACGAGCCGCGATCCAGACCCCGCCGTCGTGGAGACGCGGAACGCGTCTGCAGCGACCGGGGCCGACACCGCGGAAGCGGCGGCCGCTGTGGCGGCTAAAGCAGCAGCAACAACAAAGGCGACAGGACCTCCGCCGCGACCTTCACAAGATAACCGCGACCAATGACCTCAGGGTGGCGACCATGGGCGGAGCGCGGACAAGACCCCTGCCCGTCCGTCTCAAGGCACGTAGGGCCGAGCTCGACAGCACCTCCTGGAGAGAATGAGCAACGCGCGACGGCGCAGGGAAACGCTCCTCCTGGCACTACCAGGAGTAAGACCTCCTCCCACGCCTCGCACCGCTCCATGCCCAAGACTCTGGAGGAAGCTCTGGCGCAGGCCCAGCTATTGCTGAACTTCCCGCTGAAAGCACATTTGCTCCCTTGGTGGTTTTGGTAATTTATAACAACATATAAGTCATTGAACTAATGTTTTCCACTAAGTATATTTCAGGACAAGTTCAATGATAGGGATGGCAAAAGGATTGTGAAGATTGTGGAAATACCCCAAGATGCAAGGAAATAGGTTGGCAAAGCTTCAAGCAAGAGGACTCTACACTTTACATTTGTGAGAAATCACTTTGAGTCCATAGGAAAGCCAATACTATTAAAAGGGGGTAAGGTTTTGATTGGTGAACAAAATGCTCATACTTGCACAAGTGATTGTCACCAAATACAACCACAAACTCTTCCACCAAAGTCTGTCCATAGCCATATACTCAACATCGGTGCAACCAACATTTCCATCCCGGTGCCACCGATTCTCAACCATAGACAGACTCAGCCAAACCCTAGCCACTTCGGTGCAACCGATTCCATACCGGTGCCATCGAGTTTAGGTGGCCAACTTTCTGTTACGCAAATTCACAATATCGATACCACCGAGATTGTTCGATCGGCGTCACCGAGATTGGGAATCTAACCGTTGGTCACCTTATCGGTGCAACCGAGTTTCCTATATCGGTCTCACCGAGATTCAAAAGTTGCCACTTTTTGGTCACTTCGGTACCACCGAGATTAACACATCGGTGTCACCGAGTTGGTCATTTTGTGTGTAACGGTTGAATTTTTGGGGATGCCTATATATACCCCTTCACCACCACCTACTCGAAAGATAAGCACTCAGAACTATTCCATACTTGCCCCATCCAGTTTTCTGAGAGAGAACCACCTAGCCTTGTGTTGAGGTCAAGATTTTCCACTCCAACCATATGGATCTTGATTTCTAGCCTCCCCAAGTTGCTTTCCACCAATCCCATCTCTTCCACCAAGACAAATCTGTGAGAGAGTGATTGTGTGTTGAGGAGTCTATCATCTTGAAGCACAAGAGCAAGGAGTTTATCGTCATTACCGAGCCTATTATCTTTTGGAGGGTGGTGCCTCCTAGATTGGTTAGGTGTCGCTTGGGAGCCTCCTACTTCGTGTTGTGGAGTGAACCAAGAAATTTGTAAGGGCAAGGAGATCGCCTACTTCGTGAAGATCTACCCATAGTGAGGCTAGTCCTTCGTGGACGGTAGCCGTTATGGAATAGTCAAGGTTGCTACTTCGTGGACCCTTATGGGTGGAGCCCTCCGTGGACACTCGTGACCGTTACCCTCCGTGGGTTGAAGACTCCATAAACGTGGATGTACGATAGCACCACCTATCGGAACAACGGGAAAAATCATCGTGTCTACAATTGCGTTTGATCTTCCTACCCTATCCTTTCTACTCATGCTTGTTGTTACTTTCCGCTGCTCTACTCTTAGACTTGCATGTGTAGGGTGTACTTGACTTGCCATGAAATGCTAAAACTGCCAACTCTAAAATTTGGGAAAAGGCAAAACTTTTATTTGGTCAAGTAGTCTAATCACCCCCCCTCTAGACATACTTTCGGTCCTACAAGTGGTGTCAGAGCTTTGGTCTCCATTGCATTGGTCTCACAACCTAGGAGAGTATGGCGTCTAGTGAGGGAAGTTATCACCGTAGAGGTCCGTATTTTGATGGAACTAATTTTGCTAGTTGGAAGCACAAAATGAAAATGCATATTCTTGGTCATAATCTCGCCATTTGGGCTGTTGTTCGTGTTGGCTTGCAAGGTGAATTGTTTGGTGATGGAAAGGAACCGGATCGTGAAGCGACCGCGGATGAATTGAAGATGTTGCAATACAACGCTCAAGCATGCGACATTCTATTCAACTGCCTATGCCCAGAAAAATTCAACAAAATCAGCCGTCTTGAGAATGCAAAAGAGATTTGGGATACTATGGTTGATATGCACGAAGGAACCGAGTCCGTGAGAGAATCCAAGTTAGATGTTCTTCAAGGTCAGCTTGACAAGTTCAAGATGAAGGATGGTGAAGGAGTCGCTGAGATGTACTCTAGGCTAGCTCACATCACCAAAGAGATTGCCGGCTTAGGAAGCGAAGAGATGACCGACAAATTCATCATCAAGAAGATACTTAGAGCTTTGGATGAGAGATACGACACCGTGTGCACATTGATCCAAATGATGCCCAACTACAAAGATCTCAAGCCTACGGAAGTCATTGGAAGGATTGTTGCTCATGAGATGACACTCAAAGACAAAGAAGAGCTTCACCACAAGTCTAGCGGTGCTTACAAAGCCACAAGTGATGCTCCCGCAACTTCAAGCAACAACCTTGTCACCAATGAAGAGATAAGCCACATGGTCAAGAAATTCAACAAGTTCTACAAGAATAGAGGCAAAGAAAGAAGCTCCAACTCAAGATATGATGAGAAGCGTTCGTCAAGTCGTGACCGCAATTGCTACAATTGTGGGAAGCCCGGACACTATTCCAATGAGTGCACGGCTCCCTACAAACGAAGAGAAGAGTCACCTCGAAGACGAAGCTCAAGGAATGAATCACCTCAAAGAGAGAGAAGGAGTAGAGATGATCGTTATGAACGAAGACCCTCAAGGAGAAGTAGAGATTCGGAGAAGAAGGACAAGTACACCAAGAGCTATACAAGAAGAAAACATCAAGCTCATGTTGGTGAATGGGTTTCCGGCTCCGACTCCGACAACAACTCCGAGAGAGGCTATCACTCCGACTCCGACTATAGTCAAGATGATGGTGTTGCCGGGATTGCTCTAGTGACTACCAACTCCCATGATTTATTTGATTCACCCAACGAAGGGAGTGGAAGTTGCTTCATGGCTAAAGGCCCCAAGGTATCACACCCCGAGTATCTTGATTTCAATAGTGATGAAGATGACTTGCTTTCTGATGATGACTTGCTATTTGATAAAACTAGTGATGTTTGTCAAAATGAACTTGATGATTCTCATGCTAGTCAAGATAAGTCAATTGATGATGATAAGATGAAAATAGAAGAACTAACTAAACAACTAAACACTCTTAAGTTAGCTCAAGAATCTACTCTTAAAGATCATAGAGAGCTTGTGAGAACTCATGAGAAGCTACGCTTCGAGAAGCTCAACTTGGAGCAAGAGCATGAGTTTCTTAAAGCTATCAATGATGATCTCCGAAAGAAGACTTCATCTTATCTAGCCAAACGACTACTCTTGTCTACGTTCATGCCTCAAGTTAAAACTAAGCAATCTAGTAACAAAGGCAAGAAAGGTTCTTCATCTAGTAGCAACAATAAAAATGCTAAACCCAATGATGTTGCTTCTAGTAGTTCTATTGATTCCACTAATGATGTTTCTCTTAGCCAAGTTACACTTGAGAAAGAAAATGCTTTATTGAAAGGAATTATAGAGAAAGGTATCTACAAGAGTCTTGCCGGGTCTAAGCAATTTGAGGAAATTGTACGCAAGCACGGAGGATACCGAAAGAACCGTGGTGTTGGATATTTCAACGCAAATGGAGTTGAATGGGAAGAAGGTCAATATCCCGAGCCCAAGTTTGTTCCTCAAAAGGAGAAGTATGAAAATACTCTTCCCAAGGGGACAAGCACTCAAGATGATCTTCCACCACAAGACCACAAGCTCAAGGGCAAGAACAAGCTTCAAGAGGACATTGACTCATATGAAGATGAATCCCAAGCTATGGTGGAGTGGGTTCCCAAGGCTACGTCAACCTCAACTTCTACAAAGGCTACTACAACACCAAGGATCCCCATCAACTTGATGTGGGTCCCCAAGAAGAAGAACTAGAGAGTTCTTGAGGGGTGACTCCGCCAATGAAATTCACTCACATTCATTATTGGCAAGAATTATTTGCAATCAACATCAACTCTATGCAATAGTTCAAGGAGTCACACATTCCCTCAAAGGTAAGCAAGGGACAAGGTAATCAACAAATCAATGGACATCATTACACATGCCTTGCACTCCATGTCCATAGATATCCTTGTATTTGTCTCTTGTCTGTTGGGACTAACCCATGTAGGTGAGAAGAGTAAGGAAACAACAAGGATGCTCCCAACTCTTGGTGATCTTCATCAAGCTTGAGCATCCACCACTACCTCACCAACATGAAGTCTTCATCGACAAAACCCAAGGTTAGTCTATCCCTCTTATGGGGGGATGTCACATCAAGGGGGAGCTTTACTCTAAGACTTGAGTTAAAGCATCTCTTAGTATGTGACAACATTAAATGCTTTATGAAAAAGTGGTAACCCCACTTGTGCTTAAACGATGAGTATGACCTATGATCAAGTATTCTTACTTGGCTCCTAAGTCAATATACTCATATATAGATGACTTCGTCATCGCCCAAGTGCTTGTTAGATGCTAGTGTGTATGTGCATGTTTGCCATGATTTCATTTGACATCTCTTTGTGTGAGCATGTTGGTCTGCATTTATTTTCTTATTCGAGGACATCCAATTGTTGCTATTTGGCTCTTGATTTTCTCTTTCGCCAATTGGATGGACCAGAATGCCTAGGACCACTCTTTAGCTATCTATGCTTTCTCACCTCATATTCCATTCATGCTGCATCACAAAATTTGAACAAGTACTTTTTGATCCCTTTGTGTGTGGAGCACTCGGAGTTCCGTATCGACAAGGACTGGCCATTAAAACCTCCCAAGTGCATCTTGGTGGAACCAACCCACAATTCTCGGTCACACCGAGTGCCTAGGGTTGATCTGGTTTTTCTATCTCGGTACTACCGATTCCATATTCTCGGTTACACCGAGTTTCCCTGTCAGCTGACAGTTGAGGAACTCGGTGACACCGAAAATTTAGAACCGGTATCACCGACAGTGAAGGGTATATAAGCTGTGGTCCCGACAGTTCGAAATTTCAATCTTCAATCGTCGCGCCCCAAACCCTAAGCTGCTGCAAAAGGACCCCCTGGTCATCGCCTTGCCTCACCGTGTGTCTTTGCCACTGGGAATCCTCGTCGTCGACGGGCATCTTCGCCTCCATCGCCGCCGTAGCGGATCTGTCAGCAAGCTAGGCTACGGATTCGATCTTTCTTGCGCTCCCCGTCTGATTCTTGCGCAATAAAGTTGTTTTTTCTCTATAAGCCACAGTTTGCACATCTTTCTATCCACAAGAAAACCCCGTAGATTAGAGAACCATCGATTTTCTAGGGTTTGCCTTCCGCCCGATGGAACTCGGTAGAACCGAAGTGAACTAATCGGTATCACCGATTTGCCTGTCTATGTTACTGAGAACTGTCTCGGTGAAACCGAGTACTTCCTTTCGGTCTCACCGAAAGGAGTGCCAAGTTTCTGTTAATGAGATAGTCAGTCTCGGTAACACCGAAAACTTTGCTTCGGCTCTACCGATTTTCATTTGACAGAATGTAAAACTTTGAAAATGTTTTGTTCAAACTTTCAAAAACCAGCCACATTTTGTGATGACTTATCCTTTTCTGCTCCTCTATACTCTATTCATAGGGTCAGTATGTCAAGTGCTGAGGACAGTGAGAACAACTTCAGAGAGCAGAGTGTTGAATTGGATTTTGGCATTAGTCCTGAGTCTAGTTCATCTTCAGATCCAGGCACTCCCAGTTCCCATGGGTTGCCCAAGGCTGCTACAAGGGCTAGGAAGAAGCTGAATTCAGATGAGGAGGATTCAGACTTCGTTCCAGAGGAGGTTCTTGCTAAGAAGCGAGACAAGGCTGTCAAGAAAGCTGCAAATGAAGCTACCTCTTCAAGGAGAGCTGTCAGGAAAGAGTATGCTAGCTCTGAGGCTATGAGAGCACCTGAGGGTGCTAGGGCAAAAATGGCTCTTCACCTTGAGTCCCCCCCAAAGAAATCTATGCCTAAGAAGGCAGGGGAGAAGAAGAGAGCCAGGAAAAGGATAGTCTATGTCACTGGCAGGCAGACCTCCATGTTTGAGAATCCTGAGGAGGCTGCTGCTGCTGAGGAGGAGGAAGAACATGTTGAGAAGGCCCCTCCCAAGAAGAAAAAGAAGCTTATGTCTGATGCTATGCCAAAGACTGGCACTTCCAAGAGCACCAAGTCTGCCCCCAATAAGGCTGCTGCTAAAAAGCCCAAGAGGACTTCCAGGCAAATTCCAGCATCTGAGAAGAACAAAGGAACTGCCTCCAGAGTTGAGGATGAGGATGCTATGTCTGCCTTAATGAAGCTTAGGCCACACCTTCCAGTACATAATGCCAGCTACCCACTTGCTGAGGATATGAAGAAGAGGAAGGATTCTGGTTTGAGGGCTTGGAAAGCTGCTGATCCATTTGCCCAAAGGAGAAAGACAGCCGTGGACTACATGTTTTACACCAAAGAGCAACAGGATTTCTATGAGACTGTGCTTTTTGACAAAAGTCCAGCTGTGAGTGATATGAGGTATGTGGACTGGAAATTCATCAAGGAGAATGAAGACTATTTTCCAAGTGTCCAAGACAATTTCCATTGCATTGGTTTGGATGAGTTTGTTGGCAGAGAGTTCACTGCTTGGAATGATGAGATGATCATGCAATTCTACTCCACTGCACATTTCTATGGAGATGGTAGAATTGTATGGATGACTGAAGGTGCTAGATATGAGTCCACTGTTGAGGAGTGGGCTGCCATCTTAGGAGTTCCAGAAGTTCAGGATGGAGATTTGGATGTCTACTCAGAATCCAAGGAGAGCCACAATGCTATGGCTAACATGTATAAAGAGATCCCTGCTGCTAACGTGAAGTCTCACAGGCTAGGATCTATTTACTTTCTTCAGGCTGGCCTCCGCACCATGAACACCATTCTGAGGCATACCTTAATGCCCAAGTCAGGAGATGGCAAGATGATCCGAGGCTACTCCATCAACATGCTGATTCATCTTGACAGACACACCAGGATTAGAGTCATGGACTTAATTGTTGAGACAGTTGAGAGGGTTGCTGCTGATCAGAAGCGCTCTTGCTGCTATGCACCCTACATCCAGATGCTCATCAACTCTAAGTTGGAGAAGCACATATTTGCTCTAGACCGTCCCCACTTGCCCCTACAGCCAGATCTCGAGGACAACGTCGTGGAGATGAACCCAGAACATTCCACATCTGCTGCAGCTCAGGCAGAGGCAGAGGCAGCCAGAGCCACTAGTGCTCAGGTTCATAGATCCAGGAACGAGCAAATGGATCTTTTGATCTCATCAGTACAGGAAATGCAGAAGGACATTAAGGGGATTCTGGACAACCAGAACAGTCTTGTGAGGATCTTCGAGAACAGGATCAAGACCCTTAATGATAAGGTGGATGGGCTGACTAAGACAGTCAATGAGCTCAAGAAGGAAGTTGACTCAGTGCCTCTTCCTCAGACTTTTTCAGATGATGATGATGAGGATGATCACCTCTCAGGCCAGGCACACAGTTTACTACTCAGGCCAGATCAGCCACTATGCCAGCTCCTGACATGAGGCCCTCTTCATCAGCTCCTGCTACTGTCACCTCAGCTCCTGCTCCATCAGCTTCAGTTCCTCCAGTTGCCACACCAACTCCATCCACAACATCTGCAGAGATCTTCGCCGACGCTGTTCTCTCGACTCCTTCATCAACAACCGGAGGAGATCAGCCCAAGAACGCTTAGACATATGCCTTTGAACTTTTTGGTAACTTGTTGCCAAAGGGGGAGAAGTGTATATAGATCTTTAGGCTTCGAGTGAGAGAGCGTTTGGTTTTTATTGCTTTTTCAAAAACACACATGGTACTTTTGGCTACGCTTTGTGTTTTGATCATACACTTTATGTGTGTTGTGCTACTATTTCCTATCATCTTAATGCTTTTGAGATGATCATTATCTTTGTCTGGTTGTGTTGTGCTATGTTGTTCACTCTTATTATTATCGCACACCACCAAGATGTATGTGACATGGAAGAAGTGCCCCATGTACCTAATCGATTGTGCATTTGCATTCAAACGCAAATTTAAAATAATGCACAAATTTAGGGGGAGCTCTTGCTTATCACATACTTCTCAAAGCGACGATTATATTCAATGATTATATCTTTGTCGAAGCTTTGATCTATATGTTGTCATCAATTACCAAAAAGGGGGAGATTGAAAGCACATTTGCTCCCTTGGTGGTTTTGGTAATTTATAACAACATATAAGTCATTGAACTAATGTTTTCCACTAAGTATATTTGTGAGAAATCACTTTGAGTCCATAGGAAATCCCTTGTTGGTTTTGGTAATTTATAACAACATATAAGTCATTGAACTAATGTTTTCCACTAAGTATATTTGTGAGAAATCACTTTGAGTCCATAGGAAAAGTTCAATGATAGGGATGGCAAAAGGATTGTGAAGATTGTGGAAATACCCCAAGACGCAAGGAAATAGGTTGGCAAAGCTTCAAGCAAGAGGACTCTACACTTTACATTTGTGAGAAATCACTTTGAGTCCATAGGAAAGCCAATACTATTAAAAGGGGGTAAGGTTTTGATTGGTGAACAAAATGCTCATACGTGCACAAGTGATAGTCACCAAATACACCCACAAACTCTTCCACCAATGTCTGTCCATAGCCATATACTCAACATCGGTGCAACCAACATTTCCATCCCGGTGCCACCGATTCTCAACAATAGACAGACTCAGCCAAACCCTAGCCACTTCGGTGCAACCGATTCTATACCGGTGCCACCAAGTTTAGGTTGCCAACTTTCTGTTACGCAAATTCACAATATCGGTTCCACCGAGATTGTTGGATCGGCGTCACCGAGATTGGGAATCTGACCGTTGGTCACCTTATCGGTGCAACCGAGTTTCCTATATCGGTCTCACCGAGATTCAAAAGTTGCCACCTATCGGAACCACGGGAAAAATCATCGTGTCTACAATTGCGTTTGATCTTCCTACGCTATATTCCTACTCATGCTTGTTGTTACTTTCCGCTGCTATACTCTTAGACTTGCATATTTAGGGTGTACTTGACTTGCCATGAAATGCTAAAACTGCCAACTCTAAAATTTGGGAAAAGGCAAAACTTTTATTTGGTCAATTAGTCTAATCACCCCCCCTCTAGACATACTTTCGGTCCTACACCCGCCCACACCAAAGAAGATAAAAGACTGGAGAGCGACTATCCAGAGCCTGCTGAGTTTCGCGAACCGTGACAGGCCGAAGGGAGCAGGCCCGTTGTGCGCCCGCCAAGCGGCTCCGGGGGCTCCCACTGCCGAACGCGATGCTGATGGGGCACCTACGGTGCAGTCTCCCCCGCAATGGGAGCAACCTACCTGCCAGACCGACATACTAGACGAGGTGTCGTACGCATCGACAGATTCGTGGATGAGAAAAGATCAATGCCAAGTCTTCAAGGACAGACGCAAGGAGGATGCTCGCACCACCATTGAGAGGTGCCGGCAGGCACACCACCAACCCGATGGCCGTGCGGACCCAGCCGTCAACGGGCCCATGCTGGCATTCACCCACGAGCTACGGCAAGTCTGATGGCCCTCCAACAGACCCTTCAAGCCCGAGTTGCCCGACAAGTATGACAACAAGATCAGCCCCTCCGGGTTCCTCGACATCTACACCATCACCGTGCAAGCTGCCGGGGGGTGCGATGAAAAAGTATTCGCCAACTACTTCTCATTGGCACTCAAGCCCAATGTGTGGAGTTGGTTGATGAACTTGCCGGAAGGGTCCATCTCCTCCTGGGAGGATCTGTGCAACCAGTTTGTTGGCGCAAACCATGGTGGCCACAAGCTTTCAGGGCAGCCCAGCGATTTGCATGTGATCCCTCAGAAAGGCGGCGAGACCCTCCACAGGCACATCGAGAGGTTCAGCCGCGTGCATCATAATATCCCAGACATCCAGCCAGTCACAGTCGTTGCTGCATTCCACACGAATGTACGCAAGCGCCGGATGCGCGAGGAGATGACCATCAACAAGGTGCGGGATGTCACCGAGCTCTACGCTCTGGCTAACAAATGTGCACGGGCTGAAGAAGGAAGAAGGCTCCCCAGGGAGGACACTGTCACAGAGGTTGACTCAGATGACGACAGCACCCCCGCCTCCACGAAAAAGGGATGGAAGCGCAATCGAAAGCGCAAGGGAAATGCAGCAATGGTTCTCGAAGGGAATGCAACACCGACTCCGGCAAGAAGGACAAGTTCGAGGGATCCGGCAAGGACGCTGCCGCATACTCTAGGGACGACGAGGCCGCGGCAGGAGAGAAGACCGGTTGCAAGATCCACCTCACCAAGAGCCATGACATCACCGAATGCCGCCAAGTAGAACAGCTTGCCGAAAAGCAGAAGCAAGAGTACGAAAGGTGTGACAAGGAGAAGGGCCAAGATAGTACAGGTGGTTCCGGCAAGAAAAACAGCGGTGGCCGTGGTGGCCGCCGCCGCAAGGCCAAGCAGCGCAAGGAGAAACCTGCTAGAGGTCGAGAAAAAAAGTCTGACTATGAAGACGATGATGACGGCGGGGATGAAGAAGAATCTGAAGGCCAAGAATTCCTGAAGGCTGTCAACGCCATGTGCATTGATGGAGGTGCATCTTAGCTCTCCTCTCACCGACAACTCAAGCAGTGGGCCCGTGAGATCAATGCGGCAGAGCCAGCGGTCGAGCCAAGAAAACCCCTAAAGTGGTCCAACACTCCCATCATCTTCGACGTTGAGGACCACCCTAACCGCATCACTGCCGTCGTGTGTGTGCCATTGTTGGTATCACCAATGATACGCAACCTCAGGGTTACGAAGATGTTGGTCGACAGTGCGACTGGGTTGAACTTGATCTCACTCGACGTGATCAAGTGGCTGTAGATTCTTGACATGGATCTCAAGACGACGGGATCCATCCAGGGAGTGAACCCAGGAAGGTGGCAACCAAAGGGAAAGATCACTCTGCCAGTGACGTTCGGCAACGAGCTCAACTTCAGGACAGAGAGAGTAGTCTTCGATGTCGCGAAGATGTCACTGCCTTACAATGGGATTCTGGGCCGACCGGTGCTGGCGAAGTTTATGGCAGCAACACACCACGCCTACAACACCCTCAAGATGCCAAGGCTGATGAGCGTCATCACCGTCTGCCCTGACAACAAGGACGTGGTCCTCTGCGTTGACAAGCTCATCCGGGCGGCAGTGACAGCGTCTGTCAACGAGGCACTCGCTCCTACCAGCAAAGCTCCCGGGGGGAGAACAAGAACAAGAACTCTGGTGAATCTCGTAAGGACTCAGGAAAGCGCACCAAAGAGTGCAGCGCACCTGTCGAGGACTTACCAGAGACCTCTGCCGCCAGGAGTAAGAAAGACAAGGTGACCATTCCCAAGACGAAACATGTGGCAGCGCGGGGGAACGGTGAGGGTGGCAGGTTCACCATAAGTGCCACCCTCGATAGCAAATAGGAAAGCGCGCCCGTCACCTTCCTGCGGGCAAATGTCAATGTGTTTTCCTGGCAACCATCCGACATCCCCGGTGTTCCCAGGGAGGTGATTGAGCACCAGCTTGCCCTTTGTCCCCATGTGCGCCCCATCAAGCAGAAGGCCCGAAAGCAAGCCCTAGAACACTAGGATTTTATTGCCTAAGAAATCAAGAAATTAGAAGCAGTAGGTATGATTAGAGGCGTGATCCATCCAACTTGGCTGGCAAATCATGTAGTAGTGCGCAAGGAAAATGGGAAATGGAGACTTTGCATCGAGTTCACCGATGTTAATACGGCTTGCCCGAAGGACCCATTCCCCTTGCCGTGCATAGATCAGATAGTTTACTCGACCGCTGGCTGCGATCTCTTGTCTTTCCTTGACGCCTACTCTGGATACCACCAGATCTTCATGGTTGAGGAAGACAAAGAGAAAACGGCTTTCATTACCCCTTGCGGTGCGTACTGTTTCGGATGCATGCCGCTTGGGTTGAAGAGCACCGGTTTGACATTCGCAAGAGCAGTTCAGATTGGTTTGGGGCCGCAACTACACAGGAATGTGGAAGCCTACATGGACGATATAGTTGTCAAAACCAAGAATAAGGACACGCTGATCCAAGACCTAGAAAAAACCTTTGCGAACCTGCGCAAGATTAATTTGAAGCTTAACCCCGAGAAGTGCGTGTTTGGAGTCCCCCTGGCAAGCTCCTCAGGTTCTTTGCATCACATCACGGGATTGAAGCCAACCCCACCAAGATTGAGGCAATTGAACAGCTGGAGGCACCGAAGCACATCAAGAACGTTCGCCGTCTGGCGGGCTGCATCGCTGCCCTCAGCAGGTTCATTTCAAAATTTGCAGAGTGTGCCCTGCCATTTTTCAAGATCCTGAAGAAGGCAAGCCCAATGACGTGGACACCAGAAGCAGAGGCAACGCTGCAAGATTTGAAGAAAAATCTATCCTTAACGCCAGTCCTAGTCGCACCAGAGGAGCCGTTGTTGCTATACTTGGCGGCGACAAACCAAGTGGTTAGTGCGGCACTGGTGGCAGAAAGGGAAGCTGAAGAGGATGAGGCGGAAATCCTAGAGTTTGTGGTCGACAAGCGAGAGCCTGCCCCGGCAAGCTAAGGGGCAGAACAACAAACTGTGCAGAAGAAGAAAATGGTGCAGGGGCTAGTGTATTTTGTCAGCTTCCTCCTACAGGAGGCTAGGTCAAGATACTCTGGGATGCAGAAAATGCTTTTTAGCCTCGTCATGGCCTCCCAGAAACTGAGCCAATACTCCAAGCACACCACATCACCGTCGTCACTCGGTTCCCGCTGCAACGCATCTTGAGAAATCCAGATGCAGCCGGTAGGATCGCCGAGTGTGCGTTGGAGCTGGCCAACTTTGACTTGAACTTTCAAAGAACGACAACAATCCAGAGCAGAGCCTTGGCAGAGTTCATAGCAGAATGGACGCCAACGCCAGACGAAGAAATTCTAGAAACAACCCTTCACGGCAAGTAAACACTTCAAGAACGGGTCATGTATTTTGACGGAGCCTTTTTGCTGCAAGGCGCCGATGCCGGAGTGCTGCTTGTTGCACACCGAAGAGCACCTCAAGTACGTGATCCAGATGCATTTCTCTAGGGAGGAATCAACAAACAACACAGCTGAGTATGAAGGATTGCTTGCCGGACTACGAATAGCAGCTAATCTCGCCATCAGGAAGCTGATAGTCCGGGAAGATTCACAGCTCGTTGTGCGCCAAGTGAATAAAGATTACCAGAGTCCCCTGATGGAGGCTATAGGAGCATTTTGATGGTCTGCAAATGGAGCATGTCCCCCGTGCCGAGAATAGCATTGCTGACAACCCGTCAAAGAGAGTTGCGCAAAAGCTGCCTATGGAACCAGACACTTTTGTACTCCGATTAACCCAACCTTCAGTCACCCCATCAGCATGGCAGAACAAGAAAAGAAAGGTCAATTCCTGCGACTACTCCACGGCAGAGCCATCAGTGGCCGCCAAGAGCGTTGCCGGAAGTGACAAACCTCCTGCCGATGGACCCGGAGCACCAGTAGACCCGACGGTCATTGCCGTCGAAGCTAGTGTCCTCGCAGCGGAAGATATGCCTTTAGTCCTTGTCGTCGAGCCACAGGCTCCGGCATGGGCACAACAGATGGTACGGCACAACTAGAAGAAGCTGAAAGAGTAGCCTGACGGTCGAGCATGTACCAATTCGTGGACATCACCTTATACAAGAGGACACCGAATGGTGTGAAATTGAAATGCATCCCCCGGGAAGAAGGACGTCAGTTGTTGGCAGAGATACATGAAGGGATCTGCGGCTCCCACATCGGGTCACGGGCCCTTGCCGGGAAAGCTTTCCGCAAGGTTTCTACTGGCAGACAGCCCTTCAAGATTCATTGGCAGTGGTGACGACGTGTGAAGCATGCCAGTACCATGCCAAGCAAACACATCAACCAGCACAAGCCCTTCAAACCATACTGCTCTCCTGGCCCTTCTCGGTCTGGGGGCTCGACATCATCGGGCCCTTCCTTCGTGCTACCGGGAGCTTTGAGTTCTTGTTCGTTGTAATCGACATGTTTACGAAGAGGACCGAGGTGTAGCCAGTGAGAAAGGTAACATCACAAGAGGCAGTCAAGTTTCTCAGAGGGATAGTTTGCCGTTTCAGGGGCCCCAACAGGATCATCACCGACAACGACACGCAATTCACTAGCAACAGCTTCATGTAGTATTGCCAAGACATTGGCACCAAGAATATGCTTCACATCAGTTGCTCACCCCAGAAGCAACGGCAAGTAGAAACGGCAAATGCTGAAGTACTGCGGGGCCTCAAGACGAGAACTTTTGACAAGCTGCACAAGCACGGAAGGCGCTAGATTGATGTACTCCCGGCGGTTCTTTGGTGAATCAGAACGACACCAAATCGAGCCACCGATGAGACACCCTTTTCCCTTGTTTATGGTAGAGAAGTAGTTCTCCCCACGGAACTCACATATGGGTCACTGAGAGTACACCTTTGATGAGGACCAGGAAGAGCAAGTACGAAAGATGATGCCATGCTCCTCGAGGAAGATCGTCTCCAAGCCGCGCCATGTGCCGCTCAGTACCAGCAAGCTCTGCACCGCTATCACAGTTGCAGCGTGCGTGCCAAGAGTGTTGAGGAAGGCGGCCTTGTTCTTCGTCGGATTCAGTCTGCGAAGGGATCAAACAAGTTGACGCCGAAGTGGGAAGGCCCTTACCGGGTAGTACGAGTCACCAGGCCTGGCGCAGTTTTCCTGGAGACCGAAGACGGCACCCCAGTGCAAAACTCGTGGAATATCGAGCATATTCGGAAGTTCTACCCGTAAGGCGCGGTTGTCGGGCCACCCGGCAACCCCTTTTGTACAGGTTCGCCATCAAGGCGTGTAATCCTTTGTCCAAAGCCAGGCCATGAACCTGTGCATAGTCAATTAAGCTAAGTGTTCTACAACTCTTTGTCAAAGTACATATTTATCTTATGTATCTTATGTGAGATGTTGTTATCACTTTTTACTTGCGTAAGGTGGCTATTGAACCACTTAGGTTCTTAGTATACTCTATTTTCTCGTCTTACTTTTTCTCAAAAGGAAGTAGGGGGACTCCCGCGTGGAAGTCTTTCCGGGGGGAGAGGCGATATGGACACCTGCAGATGTGTTGAAAGATGATCACTTTGCGGCAAGAAACGCAACGAGAGAAAGCTAAGCTGCAGAAACTTTTCAAAAATTTAAGGCTTTCTCCTCGAACAAAGTTGACGCTTGTGTGAGAAAACCTACACGCTATGGGCCCTTATCGAAATTGTTGCACACTTGGGTGTTGGAAGCAAGCCCAACATCTTAAGTAGCCGCGACAAGGATGACGGGGTAGCATAAGGATGCTCGGGACCTATCTTCAGAAGCGCCCGCGGTAAGGACGTGTGCGCCGACAAGCATACCCGGCAAGCATAAGGGTCAGAAGGACAAGCAAGCAAAGTTTTTTGTTTGCCGAAAGGGAAATGGCCATCCATAGACACATGACGGATCCTTAATGCTTTAAAGATACCAAATACTATCTCTTTGTTTCATTGCAGGGATACATTGGGTGCAATTGAAACACAAAAGGAGATCTGCCACTATGATGTGGCGATTGATCTAGAAACGAGGTCTCATGGATGGAGCCTCGTTTCCGCATCAATCCTAAGCCCTAACTACGACGTCGTGCACATTGTCGGGGGTGCGATTCATGACGATCTATGGGACCAGCGGGGTCCCTTTATGGCTCGGCGGGGGGCGTCGAGTACACGAAGAGCATCAGTGGGCCATGACTACGCGCGGGGTTTATACATGTTCGGGCCGCTCGGGAGCGTGAAACCCTACGTCATGTGTGTGTTGTTTGTATATCTGTCGGGGTTTATACAGGTTTGGGTCGCTTGGGAGCACAGCCACCTGGCAAGGATGCTCGAGAAGTGAAGCTACGCGTGCAAATGGACAGGGTGTCGACCTTTGTCAAGGTAGCCATGGGCTTCCTTTTATAGTTCAAGGGGTTTCCACAAAGGCTACAATGGTCATTTACTAGGTGTACAATGCGCTCTTACAGCTACATGGGCTGTCATCAGAGGGCTAGTGGGAAATACCTAACTCGGACGGACTAGGACATGCCCATTGAATGCGTCGTGAGGTGACGCGCTGGCGACGTCTCCCGGGAAGGATTGCCTCTCCTTCTGTGCCGTCCGCCCAGCTACCTCTTATTCTTCTGCCACGCCGCGGGACGGGTGGCATTAAAGCTGCAACAGGCCCGCCTCTGTAGCCACATGCCCCGGCCAGCTTCGCCTACCTGCCTGCCCGCTCGACACCTCAACCGATGTAGACAATCGTCCCTGGTGAGGTGGAGTGGTGGCCTGGCGGGTTGGAATCTTGCCAGGGGCGCCCGTGGGCGGGCTACTCCGCCAGGTGAAGGGCCTGGTCGACTTGCTTCGGTCTTAGCTTCGGTTTTCCTTGGAGGCTGGTGCAAGCCCGGCATGAAGCCACAGTAGCCCCCGGCCTGGGCCATACATGCATACACGTTGTTATTGGGCTAGGCCCAAATCGGTGAACGGGCATACGTGGCCGCATTTTCCTGGGGTTATGATGACCTTTACTGACCTTTCCCACGATGCGCATTAACCGCGGGTAACGACATTGGTGGAGAGGGGCGGTCGCCCAAGCAACACGCCTGACAGTGAGCGGTCACGTTGGTACATGGGTGGCAACGCCTTGGTCTTCCTTGGGGTAAGCAGCGGAGGAAATGACGTGAAGCCCGCCCGCCCTTCACCATTTAATTGGTGTCATTCCTCCTTCCGCCTTGACTACGCCTCGGGTGATGCGTGGGACGAACGGCGCTCGCCAGTGGCCGGGGAGGGCGGCTGCTGAAGCCGTGGGCATATGATCGTGCGCTTGCTACGGTCCACCGAGAGTCGGCCCCTCTTCTTCCCCTTTGGCTTGGCCCCTGTAAATTGGGAGGGGTTGAAGAAGGTGCCACTCATCCGCGACACCGTGATCTTCCCCAGCTACTTGGTGCTCCTTCCTACTTCCTTTCGCCACCGCTTTCAACGTGTTCCCTCTGTGATGGCGAAGGATCACGGTCGCGCTCGAGGTCCTAGGGGCGCCAGGAGGGGCAGCCCCGGAGCCCGATGCGCATTGTGGTGACAACGGTGGAGGTTGGATCCAGCTCCCGTGGTCAGCCGGCGTATAGGGGCCGCGCGGTGGCGGCTCGGACGAACCGTAGCGGCTGTGGAGGTGCATCCCCGCCACAACCCCATGCGGGGGCTCACGCAGGAGTGGAGGTGCAAGAGTTCCTCGTGTTGGTCCCCCGGCGGCACCGGAGCTGACTATGTCTTCCCGATCTTTTCGCGAGGGCCATGGAGGCCCGTCGCCCTCGAGGCTTGTGGCTCCGTGCCGACGGCTGTGACGGTAGGCCCATGTGGGTGGCAGTCGACATCTCCCTTAGAGGCGCCATGTTCTTGGCGCGAGGGTGGAGGTCGTTTGCCCGCTCCCGGGGGATCGGACCCGGGCATCTTCTCCACTTTGAGTTTGATGGCTCCGCCACCATCTCCGTGAAGTTCTTCGGGGCCTTGGGGCTCGCCTAGAGTGCTGCGCGGAAGACTCGAGCGGCAGTGACTCTGGCTCCTCTAGTGGTAGCGATGACGACGACGGCGTCCTCGGTGTCCTGATTGAGGGAGATGACTTCGAGTAGTGTGCGCGTTGGCATCCTGGAGGGATTCGGAAGGCGAGGCCCCGCTTGTGGGGTCTTTTTTCCGGATGGCGGCGGCGTTAGAGGAAATCGTGCTCCGACTTGACCTGGACACCGCCGCCGCTAAGCTTGGGGTTCACCTTTTATATTCAGGTTGTACCCGACGAAATCCTGAAAGAAAATCAAAGAAAGACATTGGGTACTATTGATATATCAAGAATTTGCCTTGCATGTTTGTGCGTCAATCCCTCTTTTTCTTTCCCTTTTTTTTGAAAACTGTATTGTGGTGCCTTTCCAACCTTTACGCTTGTAGGGAACCTTTGCTGATGTGGGTTGCCTTATCAAGGGGCGCTTCTAAGGATAGATCCCGATCACCCTCCTGTAGCGCCACTCTCGGCAAGGTTACCTCATCGTCCTCGCCGCGACTATCCGAGGTGCTGGGCATGCTTCCAACCCCCGACGCGCAACGATTCCGATAAGGGTCCACCCGCGCGTAGGTCTTTCCCTAGGCTGTAGTTTGTAACAGGGAAAGAGTTTTACTTATCTTTACCTTCCTCTGTCACCCTTCTTGCTGTGAGGTTGTTGCTCCGAACACGTCCACCCGTGCCGCCCCTTCTTCCCCCCGAATGACTTGCACACGGGGGGAAGGAATCCTGCTTCCTTTCAAGAAAAAGAAAGAATAGAAAAATTGGGTGCGCTATGGACTTTTAGCGATTCGATAACGACCTTATGCTGGCAATGAGCTACCGCAATAACCCGCATAATGAAACGTAATGCAAATATGTATCTAGGCAGGGAAACATTGCGGGATATATTGTTTTACTAACTGCGCACAGGGTCATCACATGGCTTTGTACAAAGGATTACACGCATTGTTGCGAGACTTGTACAAAATTGGTTGCCAGGGAGCCCGACAACCGTGCCTTACGGGTAGAACTTGCGAAGATGCTCGATATTCCACGAGTTTTGCACCGGGATGCCATCTTCGGTCTTTAGGCAGACTGCGCCAGGCCTGGTGACTCGTACCACCTGGTAAGGGCCTTCCCACTACGGCATCAACTTGTTTGATCCCTTCGCGGACTGAATCCATTGAAGGACAAGGTCGCCTTCTTCAACAATCCTGGCGCACATTTTGCGGCTATGGTAGTGACGCAAGGCTGCTGGTACCTAGCGGTGTGCAGTGCGGCCTGGAGACAATCTTCCTCGAGGAGTGTGGCATCCTCATGCCGTAGCCGCTCTTGCTGGTCCTCTTCAAAGGCCCGCTCTCCCGGTGACCCGTACATGAGTTTCGTGGGGAGAACTGCCTCCGCCCCGTAGACTAGGGCATAGGGGGTTTCACCGGTGGCTTGATTTGGCATCGTTCTGATCGACCAAAGAACCGCCAACAGCTCATCAATCCAGCACCTTCCATGCTTGCGCAGCTTGTCGAAAGTCCTCGTCTTGTGACCCCGCAGCACTTTAGCATTTGCCCTTTCTACTTTCCCGTTGCTCATAGGGTGAGCAACCGAGGCGAAACAGATCAGGGAGCCGGTATCTTGACAGTATTGCATAAAAGTGCTACTGGTGAACTCCGTGCCGTTATCGGTGATGATCCTGTTTGGGACCCCGAAACGGCAAACAATCCATTTGAGGAACTTGACCACCACCTCGTGAACTTGTCGATAGCGACGAACAAGAACTCGAAGCCCCCGGTAGCATGGGGGAGGGGACTGACGATGGCGAGCCCCCAGACCGAGAATGGCCAGGAGAGCGGTATGGTTTGAAGGGCTTGTGTTGGTTGGTGTATTTGCTTGGCGTGGTATTGGCATGCTTCACATGTCGTTACAACCACCAAGGCGTCTTGAAGTGCTGTGGGCCAATAGAAGCCATACCTGAATGCCTTCCCGACAAGGGCTCATGATCCTATGCGGGAGCCACCAATCCCCTCGTCTATCTCTGCCAGCAACCGTTGTCCTTCCTCCCGAGCGATGCACCTCAATTTCAGCCCGTTTGGTCTCCTCCTGTACAGGTCATTGTCCATGACCTGATTCATGATCGACTGTCGGGCTACTTTCTTGGCTTCTTCTTGCTCTTCGGGGAGGTCTCCTGTCTGGAGGTATTGGACAATCTGCTGTGCCCATGTCGGAGCTCGTGGGTCGACGGCAACGACTAAAGGCGTCTCTTCTGCCGCGGGAGCGCTAGCTTCGACGGCGGGGACCGACTGTCCCGCCGGGGCTTGGCACTCACCATCGAGCATTTCCTCACTCCCGACAACCTTCTTGCCGGCCATAGGTGGCTCAGCAGGGAAATAGTCGCCGAAACTGATTTTTCTCTTCTTGGTTTGCCGTCCCGATGGTATGACTCCTGGTTGAGTGAGTCGGAGCACAAAGGTGCCTCGTTCCACAAGCGACTTCTGAGTTGCCCGTCTCTACAGGTCGTTGGCGACGTCATTCTCCACCCTGGGGACTATCAACTTCCTGATTCCCAACTCTGCCGCTATCCGCAGCCCGTCAAGTAAACCCTCATACTGAGCTGTGTTGTTGGTCGACACCTCCCGATGGAAGTGCATTTGGACCACATACTTGAGGTGCTCTTCGGTGGGTGCTACGAGCAGCACACCGATACCGGCGCGCAGCGAGAAAGCCCCATCAAAGTACATGATCCATACCTGAGGTGTTTCCTTGTCGTGAAGAGAAGTCTTTGAGTTTCCTCAT
This sequence comes from Elymus sibiricus, assembly GCA_039707655.1. NCBI lineage: Eukaryota > Viridiplantae > Streptophyta > Magnoliopsida > Poales > Poaceae > Elymus > Elymus sibiricus. The sequence goes on along the minus strand of CM077665.1, from coordinate 207,168,175 downwards.
CTGGGGTCGATATCCATTCAGCTACAAACTCTGCCAGTGCCCGACTTTTGATGGCCGCCGTGCTTTCAAAGCTCAGATCAAAACTAGCCAGTTCCAAGGCCCATTCAACAATTCTGCCGGTTGCCTCCGGATTACTCAGGATCCGCTGCAGCGGGAAGCGGGTGACAACTGTAATGCGGTGCGCTTGGAAGTAGTGGTGCAGCTTGCGGGAGGCCATGAGGAGGCCGAAGAACTGTTTCTGAATCCCAGAGTATCTTGACCGGGCCCCCTGTAGGAGGGAGCTGACAAAATACACCGGTCGCTGCATCACCCTTGTCTTCTACAACACTCGATGTTCCGCTTCCCATGTTGTCTTCATGTTGACTTCTTGGCTCACCTGGGTCCGGTTAGGTTCGCTCGCTATCGGTTTGGAGGCCGTTGGTTCGCCGTCCTCGGCTTCCCTCTCCGCCACTAGTGCGGCGCTGACCACCTGGTTCGTTGCAGCCAAGTATAACATCAACAGTTCCTTAGGCTTGGGCACAACTAGGACTAGGGCCGAGGACAGGTACTTCTTTAGGTCTTGCAACGCTTCCTCCACTTCTGGACTCCACGTCATCGGGACTTCCTTCTTCAGGATCTTGAAAAATGGCAGGGCACGCTCTGCGGATTTGGAGATGAATCTACTTAGGGCGGCAACGCAACCCGCCAGCCGTCGTACGTCCTGGACGCACTTCGGTGCTTCTAGTTTTTCGATTGCTTTGATCTTGGTGGGGTTGGCTCCAATCCCGCACTGAGATACGAAGAAACCAAGGAGCTTGCCAGATGGGACCCCGGACACGCACTTCTCCGGGTTGAGCTTCAAGTTGATCTTGCACAAATTCGCGAAGTTCTCCTCTAGATCTTGGACTAGTGTGGCCTTGTCCTTGGTCTTGACTATGATGTCGTCCATGTAGTCCTCCACATTTCTGTGCAGCTGTGGTCCGAGGCCAATCTGGATGTCCCTTGCAAATGTTGAACCCGTGCTCTTCAGACCAAACATACTCTTGAAACAGTACATGTCGCAGGGAGTGATGAACGTTGTTTTCTCTTCGTCTTCCTCAAGCATGAAGATGTGATGATAACCAGAGTAGGCGTCATGAATGACAATAGGTGGAAGCCGGCGGTCGAGTCCACTATCTGGTCGATGCATGGCAAGGGAAAAGGGTCTTTTGGGCAGGCCCTATTGATGTCCGTGAAGTCGATACAGAGTCTCCACTTCCCGCTTGCTTTACGGACCACCAAAAGATTCGCTAGCCATGTCGGGTGGAGTACACCCCTGACTAGGCCTGCTGCCTCCAACTTTATGATCTCTTCGGCAATAAACTCTTGCCGCTCTAGTGCTTGTTTTCGGACCTTTTGCTTGACGGGGCGCACATGAGGACAGACAGCAAGGTGGTGCTCGATCACCTCCCTAGGAACACCGGGGATGTCGGACGGTTGCCAGGCAAACACATCGACATTCGCCCGCAGGAAGGAGACAAGCGCGCTTTCCTATTTGCTATCGAGGGTGGCACTTATATTAAAAGCACCGCCCTCACCGTCCTCCCTTGCAGCCACTTGCTTCGTCTTGGGGATGGTCACTTTACCCTTCTTGCTCTTGTCGGCAGAGGTCTCTAGTAAGTCCTCGACAGGTGTGCTGCACTCTGTTGTGCGCTTCTCGGACTTCTTATGAGACTCGCCAAAACTCTTATCCTTCTTCTTCCCCCCGGGAGCTTTGCCGGTAGGAGCGAGTGCCTCGTCAGCCGATGCTGCAACTACCTCCCGCTAGAGCTTGTCGACATAGAGGGCCGTGTATTTCTTGTCGACATGGACGGTGATGATGTTCGTCGGCCCCGGCATTTTGAGTGTGTTGTAGGCGTGGTGAGACGCCGCCATGAACTTCGCCAGTGCCGGGCGGCCCAGGATCCCATTATGCGGCAACGACATCTTGGCGACGTCGCAGACGACCCTCTCTGTCCTGAAATTGAGTTCGCTGCCGAATGTGACAAGGAGGGTTATCTTTCCCTTTGGCTTAGATCTCCCCGCATCCACTCCTTGGAAGGAGCCCGTGGGTTTGTGGTCTGAATCAGGGATCTATAGCCGGTTGATCACATCGGGCGAAATCAGGTTCAGGCCGGCCCCACTGTCGACCAACATCTTCGTGACTATGAGGTTGTGAATCGTTGGTGAGACCAACAATGACACGCACCCGACTGCGGTGATACGATCAGGGTGGTCCTCAGCGTCGAAGATGATGGGAGTGTTGGACCACTTGAGGGGCTTCCTTGCCTCTGCCGCTGGCTCCGCCGCGTTGTCTTCGCGGACGCACTACTTGAGCTGACTGTGGGAGGAGTGCAAAGATGCGCCTTCGTCAACACAGATAGCATCCCTGGCCTTCTGGAACTCTTGCTTGTCATATCCTTCTTCATCTTCGTCATTGTCATCATCATCGTCGGATTTGTCGCCTCGGCCTCTAGCAGGATTTTCTTTCTGTTTGTTTGGCTTTGGTGCGGCGGTCGCCTCGACCGTTGCGGTTGTTCTTGTCGGGTCCACCGGCACCATCTCGCCCCTTCTCATTGTCGCGCCTTTCGTACTCTTGCTTTCGCTACTCAGCAAGCTATTCTTGTCACGCCCAAGATGCGATCCTATCCTTATTTTGGCACGAGGGCCTCGAGAGGGATAGAAGCGCATCTCGTCGTTTTGCAAGAATGGATATCATTACAAGTACATGTAAAGAAGAGATGAGTATATGGAATTGGCTTACACTAGCCACAAGCTACATCAATATCACATCAATACAACAACATATCCAAACATCATACAGAAGAGCAGGGTCCGACTACGGACGAAAACAAACGATAAACTGACATCCATCCTTGCTATCCCAGGCTGCCGCCTGGAACCCATCCTAGATCGATGAAGAAGAAGAAGAAGAACTCCAAATCAAACAAAGCATCGCGCTCACATCATGTCATCGCATTACCTGTACCTGCAACTGTTGTTGTAGTAATCTTCGAGCCACGGGGACTAAGCAATCTCATTTCCAAGGGTATCAAGACTATTAAAGCTTAATGGGTGAGGTATGGTTAAGTGGTGAGGCTGCAGCAAGCACTAAGCATTTATTTGGGTGGCTAACTTACGAGTACAAGAATAAAGGGGGATGATTGTCGCAGAAACGGACGTGAACTAGTAATGATCTCTAAGAGATCCTGAACACCTACATACGTCAAACATAACCCCACCGTGTTCTCTCTCGGATAAGGACTCACGAGAAGAGACAGTCACGGTTACGCACACGGTTGCTGTATTTTATTTGAGTTTACTTCAAGTTTGCTATGACCGGGTGTTAAACAAAGTTTCCAAGTTGCCACGTAACCGCGGGCACGGCTTTCCGAAAGATTTAACCCTGTAGGGGTGCTCCAACTCATCCATCACAAACTAACCACACGCAGCGGGAATAACCTCGACCACGAATCTCAAGATCTTCCTAGGCAATTCCATTGGAAAACCGCAACCTCGAGATAGCCCGAAGTATTTTCGGAATTCCTCGCACAAGACGTTCGAGAAAGGTAAATCAAGTCCAGCAAGGCCTCCCGGTGAGCCAGATCCGCATCTAGAGCCGCGCGCTCTCTATCTATGGGCATCATCCGTCTATGCGAAGTGGACGGTAGCCTAAAAATGCCTCGAGTTGCCCCGAGGTGGCACCGCCGACTACTAGGTAGGTGGACCAACACTCATGAGGAGCACTGGCCCGGGTTGTTGATTAATTATCCACGGGATCCGGAAAGTCCCTATGCAATTTTATTAGTTATTAGGCAAATGTAGTACCAATGTTGGGCCTTGCCAGACAAGTTTTATCCTAAAACGAAAATCAAGGGGGTCCCCATAACAACCCCGAGCATGTTAGGAGCGCTCAATTATGGAACATAACACCGGTACACAAGTAACTAGGGCGGCAAGAGTGAACAAAACACCGAGCAAAAGGCCAAGCCTTCCACCCTTTACCAAGTTTATATGTGCATTAAATTAAATAGCAATAATATTGTGATATATCAAAATAACCAAGTTGCACATGGAAATAGCTTGCACCTGCAACTAGCAACGCTATAAGAAGGGCTGAGCAAGCAGTAACATAGCCAAACAATGGTTGCTGGGATATGGAGGGGTTATATGCTTTTCATGGCATTCTGGGAGGCTTGACATACAAGTGGTAGGTAGCGAGACAGCAATAGAAACGAGACATCTAGCATGGCAATGATAGTAATGGTATCCAGGGAAATGATCATCTTGCCTAAGATCCCGCTTGGAAGAAGAACGAATCCCTGAAGAAGACGAGCCAACGTAGTCGAACGAATCCTCACACTCCGAACACTTTCGGAACTCTATCGAGACGAAGCAAATCGAAACAACAATCAACACACGATGAACACCACAACATATGCATGACATGATGCACATGGAATATGATGCATGTTATGCATGACACGACAAAGCACAACAATCAACTCCTACACATTAAGTGAAGCTCAATATGCAACGAGTTGCATATTGACGAAACTCCACGTTCGAATCATTTTGTTCCTCTCGTTTATTTACATGACAAGTTTATATGTTGTTAACATGGCAAGAGGTGAAGCATAAGTAAACTAGACATCTAGGCAAGTTTAAATGAGGCCGGAAACAACATATAGCATTTCCGAAACGACCCCATATGTTAATTTCGAAATTGGTCCAGATCTGAACTAATCATGTTTTATATTTGTAAAACAGCAAAACAAAATGCACCATGTGATTCTACATGTCATTCTAGTCAGTTTACATATATAGAACATCTCAAACGGAGCTACGTCTAAAAGATATGACAATCACAAGATCATATGCCATGAATGCAAAATGCATGAAAATGACAACCACAAACATACCAAATCATGGATGCAGCAATATATTATGAAACTACATGAAATTCTAAGCAAGTTTCATATGCAACATGTTCACAACGGAGCTACGGTTCAACCACAACACCCAACACAAGTTTTTAGATGAAATCTGTCCAAAACAACAAGATAGCGTTTTGCACACATGAAAACAAGAAGCTACAAGATTCTAAAATGCACAAACTAAGCTTGGGGCAGTTGCATATAACACACACTTCATTTCATCTTCACATATCATAGTCAAAAGAGTCATGTATCATATGGTAGGAAGCTCACAATAAGGCAACAAAATATAGCAGATTAGGACTTGGTGAAAATAACAGGTTTTTGCATAGCAGATTATCACGGGGGCATATTGGCAGCAGTAAAACTATATGCTACAGGTGATATATTGGCATGAAACTTCACAGCATGGTAGTAGACATGATGCACTACAAATCATACCATGGTGGCAACATCAAATTATGCTCAGATTCATGGCAAACATCAACACAACATGGCATCATGAAGAAAACAGATTCTCAGACTGTGAAAATTAGAGTAGACATGTGCAGCAGTTTTTAACAGATTGACATATTGGACAGCAGAATTAATTATGATGTACAACCTATTCATGCAAACTATTGGCACAACATGATAGAGCATAACATGCTTAACAATACATCTCATTGCGGCAACACCAAAAGAGCTATAGATCAATAGCAAACCACATGGCAAGACAGCAAAAAAATAACACAGATTTCAGACAGAAATATTTTGGACCCCCAAAATAGCACATTTTTATGGCATGTTGGCAACAAGGAAAATAACACATAACATGGATTTCTATCACAACCAAAAAGACCAGGGCCTAGCACACTTGTCCAAGGGCATATCTCATGTTCAAAATTATTTCATATCATGCATAGATTTAATCACACGAAAATAACAAAACGGCATCACAGCAAAATAACATGCACACAAGTTGCTCAAATGACAAAACAAAGTGCACAGATAAATTCTATGGACTTTTCTACCCCACAATAATATATGATATGCATAGGTTCATGTGAAAAAATAAGTCACAATTAATTAGGCAAGTTAATGGTATAAAACCTTTTAGCAACTATAAATGCAAGTTAAATGCAAATGTTACATCGCACATTTTTGTCATGCATGAAAATGTACTACAATTAATATGAACATTTTAAATATATTGTTGGATTAATTCCCATGCACAATTAAAAAAAATATGCGCAAAGCAATAAACATGGCATTTATGCAAAATGATGCAAACAGCAAGCTTAAGTATTTTTGACATGGATGAAAACGGCATATAATTAATCTACAGATTTTTCTGAGCATTTTTCGTATATAAAACATTTTAATCCGACGTATGGTTATTTAAATGTGGGCATTTAACAACATGCAATTCCTTGCAATTTAAAAAAAATGCAATGGGCCAAACAGGGGCGTTGCTTATCTAAACGGCGCACAGAGCGAGGAATAGGGCTGGGGGCAATGCTCACCATGGGCTAAAAGGCCGGTCGGTGCAGAGAGCTGGGCCGGCGGGGTCACGAGGCCGCGGTTGGCTTGGGCCGAGCGGCCCACAGCAGGTCAACGGGCGAGACCGCTCGACCCCGCCATCCTGCTCGCTCCCGAGCAGGACCATGGCGCGGCGGCGCTCGGCTCCAGGCGAGCACCGGCGAAGGCCAGGCAGGGGCCAGCGCTGGCGGGGATGGGTCGATCCGGCGAGACCCGACGACGGCGAGGTGCGGGGAACTGACGGCGGCGGATCTCGACCTCGGGCTCCATGGGGCTCGCGCGCGGCGAGGCGACGAGGCATGCACGGTGGCGGGAGCAGCTGCGGGCAGCAGGCGGCGAAGCAAGTCGCCAGCGGCGGGTCGGGCGCTGCCGGCGGGCAGAGACGAGGAGGGGCAGCACCCTGGCGGTGCTCGGGCAGCGGGATGGCTGCGGTCGGCCGGCGGACGCGCCAGATGGGCCGGGGAGGGCCCCGCGCGGGCTCGGGCAGGCCATGGCGGTGCGGAGGCGCTCGAGGGCGACGTGGCACCGCGTGGTTGGCCCGGGAGGCAGCTGCGGCGGCGGTTGACTGCTTGGCGGCGCCAAGTGGCGGCGGGGGAGGTGGTCTGCACAGAAATTGAGGAGGAGGAGGGGATAGAGGTTGGTGGAGGCTAGGGAGGCCATTTTTGGACATGGGGAACGTCCATATATAGCAGTTTTGGCTAGGGTTTGAGGGTTTTGCGGTGGTTCGAGCCGTTCGATCGCAATCGGACGGCTCCGGTCGCGGGGGAGGTTTAGGTTGGCTGCGGTGGGCTGCGATGGGTTGTGCAGAGGGGCTTGGTGGGGATGAGAGGGAATGGATGGCAGCCCGTGACAAGTTTTTGAAACCACCGAAAACGTCCGACGAATAACCCGATGACGGTGCCGCTACGGTAGACCGTTCGGTTATCAAACGACCTCCGATTGCGACGAAACTTGGCAGGCGGTCTACCCACAATAAAACAAGAGCGCACGCCAAGTTTCGACCCAATCCGAGAATATTTTATACGCACTTTGAAAACAACATTTTATCGAAGCCGTGGGCACGTGCGTGTGTGGTTGGTCTCGAAATGCTCGACGACACGAACGGAAAGAACCGGCAACTACGAACGGATGCAAGTTTTCAAAAACGAGTGACGATGCTATGCATATGATGCGAATGATGCGATGATGCATGCGACGAGCAAACGAATCATACGAAGGCAATGGAATAAAACAGGAATCTTCTGGAGCGTCGGTCTCGGGCTGTTACAACTCTCCTCCACTTACAAGAGATCTCGACCCAGGATCTTAGAATGAGAATGGGAAGAGAAAGAGAAGAGGTAACTTAGTTGCTTCTTTGACAAATGAGCGAAACCAACAAATCTTGAAGGAAGGAAAGAGATGAAGAATGACATGAGAAACAAGCAAGAATTCAAAAGGAATTTCGGCAGCACTTCGGTAGGATAGGGGGACAAAATTTGATAAGATGGGAGAACTTGAAAGAGAACACAACACTCTGGTTAAATGGATAAGCAAGAAATAACATGATCTTGACAAACGAGATGATGAGTCGAAGAGAGCAACAATACAATGCCTCCGGAACAAAAGAATAGAAGCTAGAACTTTGGAGAGAAGAGAACGAAGAAGAAAAAGACAACTTCTACCACCATTGAATTTGAAAAGCATAGGTTGAACAGATTTGTTGAAAAAACAACAACGAAAAGAAAAGGCTTGTTGCGGGCTTATGGAAAACATCTCAAAATTATGAGGTGACAACCGGCCTCTAGCAGAACAACTGCTTTGATTGAGATCAACAAGGAGATGAAAACTTCTATCACCAAGAGGATACATTGAGAACTTGGATCATTGATAAACACCATGATAGCAACAATCCTTAGGAAAAGCTTTAGGTGAACTCTTAATCCAAGAAAACTCTGAAAAAATGATGGTTTTAAATATCTCATTCTTGATAACTTCTCTTCGAGACTCCTCATAAATCGAGAATGCAATACACCATCAAAGATAAGGGAGAATGAATTGCACTTTGAAATACAAGATAAAGAATACTTGAGGTCCTCCAACAAAATCTTGAAGAACAATTGAAAATGAAAGAAATCTTGAAGAAACACCATTGTCGTGGTTTTGTCATGGCAGATGCCCGAAGGCTTAGGTTTGAGGCCATCGCTAAAGAGGTGGACTCAAATGGGTTAAACGGGACAAGGGACACGAGTTTACCCAGGTTTGGCCCCTCACGGTGGAGGTAAAAGCCTACGTCCTGCTTGTATTGTATTCACTGTAGTATCGATTACAAAGGGACGGCTTGCTTGCCCTAGCTCCCGATTGCTTGGTTTCTCTCGCCGTAAGGCTTGTCTGTCTCTCCTAACTTGTCCAACCCGCCGCAGGGGCTCACCTTTATATACATAGGTAGAAACCCTGGGCTTACAAGAGTCCGGGTCGGGTTACACAACGTAACCGACCCCGGTTCTACTTTCCTAGTCTTACAAGGTAAGTCTTCACGTGGCGGCTTACCCCTTCGGGCCTTGAGTCGCCACCAGGCTTTGGGCCTTCAACTGGCCCACCTGTAAGTCGTCGTCTTCACGTCTTGCCTTCCTGGGCCGGCTTAGGCTCTTGCACTATGAGTCGCCAACAGGGTTAACCGCGGTGTTATATCCCCAACAACCGTGAAGAACCTTCGGAAAAAACTCTGAAACGAAAGGATGATAGAAAGAATTGAAGGATGCAAAATGAACAAGATTGAGGTCTTTCCATGATTTAGATGAAGCTTGCGAGAGATACTTGAGAAAAACTTGGAACTCTGGAAAAGAAAAGATGAACAACTTAGAATCAAGAATTTGACATCATGAACAACTCCGGAAGAAGGATTAAAATCAATTGATGAAACAAGAATAAGAATTATGTTATTCTTATCCTTCATCAAGTTAAATTGACGACAAGCAACGGATTTGGCATACGACTTATTCTTCTTGCAACGATTGAGGATAGATAAGAGCACAAACTTGAGGAAGTCTTGAACGAGAACACCGGTAAGAATTGCAAATGAATGAGGATACTATGAATGAATAAGATACATGGGAACGAAGAGATCATGATCTGCCTAACAGAAAACATGATTGAAGGACCGGAATAATTGAGATACGAATGAAGTGACAACAATTGAGAAGACTTGGAGAACGAAAGCTGAAAGCTGAGAACGAAGAAATCCTCTGAAATGATGGCCTTCGGAGGATCGAGAAATGACAGTAACTATGAAATGCTCTGGATAGATATGGAAAGAAAATTTGAGAGGATAGCACGAAGCTAAGATGAAAAATCTTCGAAAGATCGGAGAAAGATTTAAGAGAAACTCTACTTCGGTCTTCAAGGCTAGGAATGATTGCGAGAAACACCACCAAGAATTACTGAGACACTCCGGGATAATGAATAAGAAAAGCTTAAGGCAGCGATGAAACTGATATAGAAGCGATCTTAGAGAAGGCATATGACCGATGGAATTCATTCTTACGTCATATTTGAAAAGACTTTGAAATCTCCGGAAAAGATTAAAAGAGCCAGGTAAGATCCTGGGGAAAAACCTGTGGCATATGAGCCCACTCAAAGAGACCACCGTTGAAATGATTGCTTATGAAGAGAGATTGCACTGGTACAAATGAAAACTTGTTGAGGTGAGAACCTTGAAATAATTTGAAAGGATTTGAATTAAAACACAAGACTTCTGAGATATCATCAGCACTCCGGATAGAATAGAGAGAGGAATGAATAACAAGAGAGGCCTAGCAAAGAATATCAACATGGGAAAGCATCGGATGAATGAAAATGATATTATGAGCACCGAAAGCTGAATTGAATCCATCGGAGAAGAAAACAAAAACAGAATGATGAACTTGACACTTTGAGCATCTCCACAAGGATGGGAATTACTCATTGAAGAAAAGGGCGGGAGGGCGGGGAAAACAAAGAAGACTTGGAACGGATGAAACGAACTCCAGGGAAAAGGAAGGATGAGGATAGATCTTGCAAAAATTGGAAGGGATAGAATCATCTTGAAGAGAAGCACACAGGTTGGAAAGAATTGACATGACAACTCTGGTTGAACAAAAGGATTAGCATTCCCATATAAATGTGAGAACACCGCTTAGAAAAGATATGAAATCACCACTTGACATCGAAGCAACTCGAATTACCATATTCCAACAAAACAAAGGATGAGGCTTGCAAATTAAGCCAGAAACAGATATATGACAGAGATTTCGCTCGACATTTTCATGGTAAGGCTCACACGGGCTCGATCTTATAGTAGCCATCATGTGCAAGGCAGTGTACACGACATATGAAGCGTCCCCGAGTCGTAGCAAGCTACAAGGACTCTTTAAGACACAACGAGAACCGCTGTAAGAAAGACCGTCAACAAGCGAACCACGCGATGTCGAACCCCAACCTCACATCATCATCTGCGGAAGATAATCCTAGGTAACCACTTGAATTCCCACCTAAGAATTTCCGAAGTCTTTCTTGTTTATGCGATTCGGGTTGCGGACCCAGGAACGTACCCAAGGTAATCAACTACAACTGCACCCGCAACCTTCCACACCATAATCCAAGAAACTCCGCAAACTCATCTACCTCAGACACTCGTAATCACAACAATACTAAACATGGCAGTACCCCGGACGCCTCCCCAGTACTGGGTGACTCCGGCCTTATCTCGCCACGAAAAGTATTGAAGCAATTTCGAACATCCTCCATCCTGAGATACTAAGGAAACTGAATGATAATGATGTGTCAAGAATCCCCTGGAGCTCAACTCCCCGGAAGAAATCAAGTCAGACAGGAGGCACCAAGATAGAACTCCGTCACATCGGCATCATATAGTTTCCAAAATACCCGCGTGATCCTAAAAAAATTGAACGAGAAGAGGGTCGAATTGAAATTCCTAAGTCGTAATTCCTCACTAGAGTATAGAAGAGGAGTAAAAGAAATCCTACTCTCCGATATAACTAGACTCAAAATAGTTTTAACTAGACTCGACTCAGCCAAGTTTGATCAATCAAGGGGGCTCCTAGGTCAGTACAGGCTCTCATACCAACTTGTCACGCCCAAGATGCGATCCTATCCTTATTTTGGCACGAGGGCCTCGACAGGGATAGAAGCGCATCTCGTCGTTTTGCAAGAATGGATATCATTACAAGTACATGTAAAGAAGAGATGAGTATATGGAATTGGCTTACACTCGCCACAAGCTACATCAATATCACATCAATACAACAACATATCCAAACATCATACAGAAGAGCAGGGTCCGACTACGGACGAAAACAAATGATAAACTGACATCCATCCTTGCTATCCCAGGCTGCCGCCTGGAACCCATTCTAGATCGATGATGAAGAAGAAGAAGAACTCCAAATCAAACAAAGCATCGCGCTCACGTCATGTCATCGAATTACCTGTACCTGCAACTGTTGTTGTAGTAATCTGTGAGCCACGGGGACTCAGCAATCTCATTTCCAAGGGTATCAAGACTATTAAAGCTTAATGGGTGAGGTATGGTTAAGTGGTGAGGCTGCAGCAAGCACTAAGCATTTATTTGAGTGGCTAACTTACGAGTACAAGAATAAAGGGGGATGATTGTCGCATAAACGGACGTGAACTAGTAATGATCTCTATGAGATCTTGAACACCTACATACGTCAAACATAACCCCACCGTGTTCTCTCTCGGATAAGGACTCACGAGAAGAGACAGTCACAGTTACGCACATGGTTGGTGTATTTTATTTGAGTTTACTTCAAGTTTGCTATGACCAGGTGTTAACCAAAGTTTCCAAGTTCCCACGTAACCGCGGGCATGGCTTTCCGAAAGATTTAACCCTGCAGGGGTGCTCCAACTCATCCATCGCAAACTAACCACACACAGCTGGAATAACCTTGACCACGAATCTCATGATCTTCCTAGGCAATTCCACTTGAAAACCGCAACCTCGAGATAGCCCGAAGTATTTTCAGAATTCCTCGCACAAGACGTTCGAGAAAGGTAAAACAAGTCCAGCAAGGCCTCTCGGTGAGCTAGATCCGCATCTAGAGCCGCGCGCTCTCTATCTACGGCCAACATCCGTCTATGCGAGGGGGGTAAGTATTCAACTCGCTGCACCCCAAATTGAAAAAAAATCATCAAAAGAGGGGGTAAGTTCTCAACTCGCTGCCCCCAAATTTTGGAAAAGATCGTCAAAAGAGGGGGTAAGTTTTCGACTTGCTGCACCCCAATTTTGCAAAGGGTCATCAAAAGAGGGGGTGAGTGTTCAACTCGCTGCACCCCAAACTTGGAGAAAGTCGTCAAAGAGGGGGTAAGTATTTAACTCGCTGCACCCCAATTTAACCTTGTTGACTTTTTTTTTTGGTTTCACAACCCGGCTTACAATGGCTGAAACGCAGATCAAGAGGGGGTAAGTATACAACTCGCTGCACCCCAAATGACCTTGTCATTGATCTTGACTTGTGCAAACTCCCCGGTCTCGCTTGTCGAGGCGGGTTGTAAAAACATGGTACTGACCCCCGTTGAGCTGTTTCGGGTTACTCTGCTGCTGGCCTCCGCCGCTAGACTGTTAATTATGACCTCCATGGTTGTCTTGTCTCTGGTAACCGGACCCTGAGCTGCCAGTGCCAAAGCTGGCTCCTGAGCCGCCTGATGAACCATTGCCGTTATTACGATACTGTTGAAGGCTGTAATCCCGGAACTGTCGCATAATCCTGCAATCCCTCCATGCATGGCGTGCCGGCTTATCGGGCCGGCTGTGCTGTGGACAAGGTTTATTGAGCATCTCTTCCAGGTTAAAAGGAGTTTTACCCTTGTTTAAAGGCTGCCTAAAGTTTCCAACGTGAGCTTCTTCTGGGCGTTTATTCCGGTACTGACTCTTGAATCTCTTGCTATCATTGTCAGCGCTGTCTAACCCGCCATCCGCCGGCTTACGCTTCCGGTTGCTGTGTCGATCTCCTGGGCTCTCATCATGCCTCAGATGAACCGGCGTGACGCTTGGGCGAGTCTCCAGCTGCCCAATTTTGGCTTTCAACCCACTTAATTCCTTATACACCCAAGCTTGTGCTTCCTTCATCTCTTGCTGAATACTAGCTATTCTTGCGTGTAGCTCTATTAACTCTGCATTGCGTTCCTCCTTTCTCTTAGCTTCCGGATTGCCAGTGATGACTCGTGATCCGTCCGTTGTAACAAAAGCCGGGTTTTCCGGGTCGTAAGGCTCCAGATCAATGTCTCCATCAGAACAGTCCCCAAACTTCGCCTCACAAGGCGGGCGAAAAAGAGCGGTGTAACCACCCGGCTTAGACCTTGACCCGCCATTGAGAAGGGCGAGCTTACGCTCTGGGACCTGATATCCTTGCTCATTTGAATAGAATTCCATCCCCTGACCTTCATGACTCTCTGGCTTAGAGTAAGGCTCGACGTAGCCCCCAAGCCCGCCGTTCTGAAGCCGGTAGGTCGACTCCGTCTCTTCATTCGAGGATCCATCCTCTGAGAAGATGAGAGTTTCCTTCCGCGACACAGAATCTCCAAGCTCCGTGCCTCGGGTTAAGTTGACGAAGGTATGCTTCTTGTTCGGGTTAGCACGGACAGTTTGCACGCGCCGGGCGGTTTGATCTCGCCGGGTGGGTTGCTTGCGTCGGGCAGGCTCGTCGATGTTGTTGCAGATGTCTGGCCCGGATTCAGATCCGCCAATCTTTCCGATGAAGACTTGGTCTTCGCCGAAGGGGACCCAGGAACCATACTCGATTGAGTCGGCCTCAGGGACCCGGCCGGCGTCGTCGAGGTAAAGCTTTCCATGTCGACTCTTAGTCATCTCACCAACAACGTACCCCTCGCTCCCAGAGAGAGAACCCTTTGAGAACTCAACACCATCAAGCGCTAGCCCCACGGTGGGTGCCAACTATCATGGTTTTGTCACGGCAGATGCCCGAAGGCTTAGGTTCGAGGCCATCGCTAAAGAGGTGGACTCAAAGGGGTTAAACGGGACAAGGGACACGAGTTTACCCAGGTTCGGCCCCTCACGGTGGAGGTAAAAGCCTACGTCCTGCTTGTATTGTATTGACTGTAGTATCGATTACAAAGGGGCGGCTTGCTTGCCCTAGCTCCCGATTGCTTGGTTTCTCTCGCCGTAAGGCTTGTCTGTCTCTCCTAACTTGTCCAACCCGCCGCAGGGGCTCACCTTTATATACATAGGTAGAAACCCTGGGCTTACAAGAGTCCGGGTCGGGTTAGACAACGTAACCGACCCCGGTTCTACTTTCCTAGTCTTACAAGGTAAGTCTTCAAGTGGCGGCTTACCCCTTCGGGCCTTGAGTCGCCACCAGGCTTTGGGCCTTCAACTGGCCCACCTGTAAGTCGTCGTCTTCACGTCTTGCCTTCCTGGGCCGGCTTAGGCTCTTGCACTATGAGTCGCCAACAGGGTTAACCGCGGGGTTATATCCCCAACATTAGGCCCCAAATTGATTTGAACCTGTTCATGTCAATTTTAATTCTTCAGTTGGCGAGTCTTCTGCGGGTCTTCTGGAACTGCAACTTTGACTGGTCTTCCCTAACCCGCCATATCCAACAGTGACGTCACAATGAATCTTTCATTTACCCGCCATCCGAGAAACGAGGCGCCATCTCAGCCATGATAACTATATCGCCTCCTCGATCTCCGGGCCTGCCGTTTCACTACCCCACCTACCCTTATAAATGGGCACAGGGTTGCTCCTTTACCCTGTCACTTCTTCTTCCTCCTCCCGACGCCGTCGCGACTACTGTTGCAAACAGCCCCGCCGCCGTCGCTCCTCTCCAGCGAACTTGAAACGGGCCACTGCAACGACCCAATCGGGACCAGAGAACCGCGGTGCTCCTCCGCTCTTCCCTCGAATCATCAAGGTAAAGCTTCTGCCTCTCCCTGGACTCGCATTAGATCTGTACTGTTCATGGAGCTCGCCGGAGTTCAACCCTGTTCTTCGCGTTCTTAGGGCTAGGAACGGTATTTTAATTCAAATCGAGTCAAAATACATTGCGGTAGTGATCAGCTCCCCCTTTGTATCTTGTACGGATTGATTCTGCTTCAGCATTAACGAGTCCCTTATCTATCTGTTCTTCCACTGTCTGCTAGGGTTAGTGTTTTTCCTCCTTTCCGAACCGCTCGTAGATCCAAAAATGTTGCCGCAGATTGTGAAATCTGTTTGTCCCATACTTAGTGAAATCTTGGGCCATCTTGGGGGTACTGACGACTGACCCGCCATTGATCTTTCGGGCGGCTTAGCACATATGTTTGTAACTCGCCATAAAGTTTGACTATTGCTTCTTTCACTTAACCCGCCAACATACCTCTGGCTTTTAAATTTCAGCACTTAACCCGCCAATATGTCAAGCGCAACATCGTCTTGTGACTGGGTCCAATCCGGAGTTACCGAAGATCTACTGTTAGACTATGTGAAGATAGGCGTGTTACCGGCTCGGGACGTCATTCAGTGGCGGGCTCCCGGGTTAGAGAAAAGACCCAGGCCTCAAGACGGAGAAGTTGTTGTTTTCGCTGACCACCTCGTCCGCGGCTTCAGCCCGCCCGGGTCTAAATTCTTTCGAGATGTTCTGCACTTTTTTAAACTTCACCCTCAGGACATAGGCCCCAATTCAGTCACCAATATCTGCCAATTCCAAGTCTTGAGTGAGGTGTATCTGCAAGAAGAACCTTCTGTGGACATTTTCCGTGATTACCATTATATCAACCGCCAAACTGAGAAAGCAGGCGACTCAAGTCTGGAACTCGGCGGCGTGACTATCTAGAGGCGGAGAGATGTGCCTTACCCATCTGCTACCCTGCCAAGTCATCCTAAGAACTGGAACATGACCTGGTTTTATTGCAAAGACACTTCTCCGGAGGGTGAAAATCCGCTGCCGGGTTACCGCCCTACCCGGCTTCCCAGCTCCGGAGAACTTCCCGACAGGCTATCCACTACTGAAAGAGCGAAGTATGCCACTTCCATTGCCAAGATCAAAGCTTTGATTGCAAACGGATTAACTGGTGTCGACCTGACCCGCTGCTGGGTCAGTTGGCAAATATTGCCCCTGAGCCGGCGTGACCGGCTTATGTTTGAATACACGGGTGAACCCAATGACCCCCTCAGCTTCTCAAACGCCGAATTGTCACAACAGGAAATCAGCAATAGCGTTAAAAATCTTCTCGGCGAAAAACAGGAAATTTGTGATAAAATTGGGCTGAGACCCTTCTATGCCCAGAACCCGGCTCCGCCTGTAAGAAAAACTTCTGGAAACCTTACAATCTTCGTCTTGCTCGTTTTAATTTGCATCTTTTAACCTCTCTGGCGGCTTGTGCGCAGGCCGTCTCAGATTTCTGGAAGAAAAAACTCAACCCGCCCGTGAGGAAGCCTAGGGCGGGTAAAACCCTTGCTCATAAAAGGAGAACCACCACCTCCTCCATTCCTGAGTCTAACGATTCAGAGGTAAAGCTTGACTTCTTCTGACCGTCTATTTATACAGCTTACTGATGATATTTATTTCACAGGTTGAACCAGAGACCAGCCGTGTGGACGCTCCTGAGGTTATCAATATTTCCTCTGATTTAGAAAATTCTCCCCCAAAGAAGAAACGGCGGGTTATCCGAAAAGTCCCATTCTCTCATCCTCTTGCTTACTTGGACTGCCATTTTCTTTTGAAAAAGCAACAGCACACCTCCAGGCGTCAGACCCGGAGTGCCGGCTCTGAGGAGCTGATGGGCGGCTTACCCAACTCCCCGGCTTCCCGGAAGCGTCTTGCAGAGGTACTTTTTACCCAAGTCTGATCATCTTAACAGTCTTGTCTTGCAACCTTACTTTACCTGAAGAACTGTAACTTTTCCAGGACTCGCCCCCGTCGTCTGGCGACTCAACGGCCACTAAGCTGCCTCCATTGAGAATCAACCCAGAGTATGCATTTTTCCTTTGCACTATATTTTTCTTCAATCTTGTCTTTTATTTGACAATTGTTTTTGCTCTCTAGGGCTCAAGCGAAGCGGAAGAAAACCGGCGGGTCTGAAGCCGCCCCCGCTGTCCAAGAGCCGGAGAAATCCAAGCCGGCTTCCCCTATACCTCATGCTGAGCCTACAGAAGCTATAAAAGAAACACCTGCCGATGATCCTCAGCCCCACGAGCCGGCTGTTCATGATACGGTCGCTCCTACGAGACCTCCACGAACTGACTTCCAAACGCCAAGCTCTCCTGCTACCAAAAACGTCGCTCTTACTGGGGCGGGTTATCAATCGACCTCTCATGTGCTGACAAGACACACCGGCGAGGCTAAAGAGAACTCGCCAGAAAGATTCGACTTTGCATTGCCCTTGTTGGAAAAGATGTCTACAGATGATCTTCATGCCGGCTATTTAAATCGCCTCAGCGCAAGCCACAACATGGAGCGAAAACTTGTTAACCTTATGAAGTCCAAATTTGAGGTACTGCTCCTTTCTTGCTTTCCTTATGCCCTTATGTAGCCCCCAAGATCCGGTTTAGTCTTGCAAAATAGTAGACCGGGTCTTATACTTCTTGTCATACTTCAAATTATAATACCTGTAGCCCCCAAGTATCGGGTTAATACTGATATTGAGCCGGTACTTAGTTGAAAGGGTTGATCCAAGTGTAGCCCCCGAGCTCGGGTCATGACGATGAGCCAGAACTCCATTGTAAACTTTGGAGAGCTCTGTGTAGCCCCCAAGTGCCGGCTTAACTTTAACAAAGATGAGCCGGGACTGCCATGTAGACTTAGAGAAAAACACAGGCATTAGCCCCCAAGTGTCAAGTATATTGCTTGCAATCTGCTTGAGACTTATAACACAATAGTTTCACCAATGTGCGAATCATATCCTGACTGAAAACCTTTGAAACTGTCTTTTGCGTAACGCAGGAAGCTTTAGCAACTGCTGAGTCGAATTTCACTGTGCAACAAGCCGCCAGGGCTGAGGCGGACAATAAATGGCGAGTTGCCGTGACAGAGCTGGAGAAAACCCGGGCTGAACTCGCTGCTTATCAGAAGACGACTGAGGTGGAAAAAACTACTATAACCCAACGAGCCAACGACACTGAAAGCCGGCTTAAGGTTGTGTCCGATGAGCTACAAACTCTCAAAGACCATATCTCCAGAATGACCTCTACGATCTTCGATAAGTGCCAAGCACTTGAAAATTACCTTGTCTTGTTGAATAACTCATACAGGCGGCTTATAATACTTGACTATCTTGCAGGTGAACGGAGCCGCCAACTCGCTTCTGACAGCGTGATTAAGCTGAAAGCCATCTACACCTTAACCGAACAGTTATATTGCGGGACCCTCTGCACCATGAAGGCGATGCTAACCGAGAAATGCATCCCAAAGCATATGAAGGGGGTGATAGAACTTCTATCCACCGTGCCCAAACAGGTTGGAGAACTCAAACGGTCAGCCGCCAGGCAGGGAGCCATGGCTGCTTTAAGCCGGTGTCTTGCTTTTGCCCCGGAGTTAACTACAGCGGAAATGACGGACGGGTTCCCAGCCAAAAAGGTCGACGGCTCAGACTTCACAGAAGCCGACTACGTCAAATGTATGAAAGATTCCCGGGTGCTGGCCTCAAGTCTTGCCAATGAGTTAGACCTTTCCTCATACCAGGCGGCTTATGACGTGAAAAACAAACGCGTGCGCGGCCCAACCCTTGAATCGAGGAGCCTGACTCCCGCACGTCGTAAGCAGCTCTTCGCTCCTGACCTTGATGCATCTCCCTTCTTCGACCAGACCCAATTTGAGGCCTTAACACGCTGCAACTGGGATGTCGACAATCTTCAGATCGAAGAGGTCGAAGACCCGGCGAAGGACGACTAGCCAGCGAGCTGTACTTTAGGCTGAAACTGACAACTCGGCCTGTCTGAGCCGCCAAGGCTGTCTTTTGTAAAAAACTTTAATCTTGCCTTGTCTTGTACTCCATGGGGAGCTTTTGTAATAGTTGTAGAGACATCTGAAATGCCTGAGTCGTGCCTTCGTGCACGTATAACCCTTTTTAAATAGTCTTGCTGCAATGATATCTTTCATATGCTCTTACTCTCAACCATGCTTTCAAGGTCCATGGCGGCTTATCAGAAAAGATAAAACCTGCAAAATAAACAAGACAGAAAACTTCTGTATTCTTGTCAGGGCGGCTTATAACAGCACAACCCGGAGATGTCTTTCATGGTCTTGCGTCTTGTTTCATAATCTTTCCTTGACCCGGCTTGTCAAAACCAGAATGATATGTAAGTGTGATGTATGATGCAATGCATGACGTATGATGCAATGCACGATGCATGATGCAATGCATGATGTGTGATGTTCTCTGCTCTTACAAGTCATCCAAAAAGGGGGTAAGTGGCCAACTCGCTGCACCCCAATATTGGAGAGGTTATCAAAAGAGGGGGTGAGTGGCTAACTCGCTGCACCCCAATTTTGAAAAAAGGTCATCAAAGAGGGGGTAAGTATTCAACTCGCTGCACCCCAATTTGAAAAAAAATCATCAAAAGAGGGGGTAAGTTCTCAACTCGCTGCCCCAAAATTTTGGAAAAGATCGTCAAAAGAGGGGGTAAGTTTTCGACTTGCTGCACCCCAATTTTGCAAAGGGTCATCAAAAGAGGGGGTGAGTGTTCAACTCGCTGCACCCCAAACTTGGAGAAAGTCGTCAAAGAGGGGGTAAGTATTTAACTCGCTGCACCCCAATTTAACCTTGTTGACTTTTTTTTTTGGTTTCACAACCCGGCTTACAATGGCTGAAACGCAGATCAAGAGGGGGTAAGTATACAACTCGCTGCACCCCAAATGACCTTGTCATTGATCTTGACTTGTGCAAACTCCCCGGTCTCGCTTGTCGAGGCGGGTTGTAAAAACATGGTACTGACCCCCGTTGAGCTGTTTCGGGTTACTCTGCTGCTGGCCTCCGCCGCTAGACTGTTAATTATGACCTCCATGGTTGTCTTGTCTCTGGTAACCGGACCCTGAGCTGCCAGTGCCAAAGCTGGCTCCTGAGCCGCCTGATGAACCATTGCCGTTATTACGATACTGTTGAAGGCTGTAATCCCGGAACTGTCGCATAATCCTGCAATCCCTCCATGCATGGCGTGCCGGCTTATCGGGCCGGCTGTGCTGTGGACAAGGTTTATTGAGCATCTCTTCCAGGTTAAAAGGAGTTTTACCCTTGTTTAAAGGCTGCCTAAAGTTTCCAACGTGAGCTTCTTCTGGGCGTTTATTCCGGTACTGACTCTTGAATCTCTTGCTATCATTGTCAGCGCTGTCTAACCCGCCATCCGCCGGCTTACGCTTCCGGTTGCTGTGTCGATCTCCTGGGCTCTCATCATGCCTCAGATGAACCGGCGTGACGCTTGGGCGAGTCTCCAGTTGCCCAATTTTGGCTTTCAACCCACTTAATTCCTTATACACCCAAGCTTGTGCTTCCTTCATCTGTTGCTGAATACTAGCTATTCTTGCGTGTAGCTCTATTAACTCTGCATTGCGTTCCTCCTTTCTCTTAGCTTCCGGATTGCCAGTGATGACTCGTGATCCGTCCGTTGTAACAAAAGCCGGGTTTTCCGGGTCGTAAGGCTCCAGATCAATGTCTCCATCAGAACAGTCCCCAAACTTCGCCTCACAAGGCGGGCGAAAAAGAGCGGTGTAACCACCCGGCTTAGACCTTGACCCGCCATTGAGAAGGGCGAGCTTACGCTCTGGGACCTGATATCCTTGCTCATTTGAATAGAATTCCATCCCCTGACCTTCATGACTCTCTGGCTTAGAGTAAGGCTCGACGTAGCCCCCAAGCCCGCCGTTCTGAAGCCGGTAGGTCGACTCCGTCTCTTCATTCGAGGATCCATCCTCTGAGAAGATGAGAGTTTCCTTCCGCGACACAGAATCTCCAAGCTCCGTGCCTCGGGTTAAGTTGACGAAGGTATGCTTCTTGTTCGGGTTAGCACGGACAGTTTGCACGCGCCGGGCGGTTTGATCTCGCCGGGTGGGTTGCTTGCGTCGGGCAGGCTCGTCGATGTTGTTGCAGATGTCTGGCCCGGATTCAGATCCGCCAATCTTTCCGATGAAGACTTGGTCTTCGCCGAAGGGGACCCAGGAACCATACTCGATTGAGTCGGCCTCGGGGACCCGGCCGGCGTCGTCGAGGTAAAGCTTTCCATGTCGACTCTTAGTCATCTCACCAACAACGTACCCCTCGCTCCCAGAGAGAGAACCCTTTGAGAACTCAACACCATCAAGCGCTAGCCCCACGGTGGGTGCCAACTGTCATGGTTTTGTCACGGCAGATGCCCGAAGGCTTAGGTTAGAGGCCATCGCTAAAGAGGTGGACTCAAAGGGGTTAAACGGGACAAGGGACACGAGTTTACCCAGGTTCGGCCCCTCACGGTGGAGGTAAAAGCCTACGTCCTGCTTGTATTGTATTGACTATAGTATCGATTACAAAGGGGCGGCTTGCTTGCCCTAGCTCCCGATTGCTTGGTTTCTCTCGCCGTAAGGCTTGTCTGTCTCTCCTAACTTGTCCAACCCGCCGCAGGGGCTCACCTTTATATACATAGGTAGAAACCCTGGGCTTACAAGAGTCCGGGTCGGGTTAGACAACGTAACCGACCCCGGTTCTACTTTCCTAGTCTTACAAGGTAAGTCTTCAAGTGGCGGCTTACCCCTTCGGGCCTTGAGTCGCCACCAGGCTTTGGGCCTTCAACTGGCCCACCTGTAAGTCGTCGTCTTCACGTCTTGCCTTCCTGGGCCGGCTTAGGCTCTTGCACTATGAGTCGCCAACAGGGTTAACCGCGGGGTTATATCCCCAACATTAGGCCCCAAATTGATTTGAACCTGTTCATGTCAATTTTAATTCTTCAGTTGGCGAGTCTTCTGCGGGTCTTCTGGAACTGCAACTTTGACTGGTCTTCCCTAACCCGCCATATCCAACAGTGACGTCACAATGAATCTTTCATTTACCCGCCATCCGAGAAACGAGGCGCCATCTCAGCCATGATAACTATATCGCCTCCTCGATCTCCGGGCCTGCCGTTTCACTACCCCACCTACCCTTATAAATGGGCACAGGGTTGCTCCTTTACCCTGTCACTTCTTCTTCCTCCTCCCGACGCCGTCGCGACTACTGTTGCAAACAGCCCCGCCGCCGTCGCTCCTCTCCAGCGAACTTGAAACGGGCCACTGCAACGACCCAATCGGGACCAGAGAACCGCGGTGCTCCTCCGCTCTTCCCTCGAATCATCAAGGTAAAGCTTCTGCCTCTCCCTGGACTCGCATTAGATCTGTACTGTTCATGGAGCTCGCCGGAGTTCAACCCTGTTCTTCGCGTTCTTAGGGCTAGGAACGGTATTTTAATTCAAATCGAGTCAAAATACATTGCGGTAGTGATCAGCTCCCCCTTTGTATCTTGTACGGATTGATTCTGCTTCAGCATTAACGAGTCCCTTATCTATCTGTTCTTCCACTGTCTGCTAGGGTTAGTGTTTTTCCTCCTTTCCGAACCGCTCGTAGATCCAAAAATGTTGCCGCAGATTGTGAAATCTGTTTGTCCCATACTTAGTGAAATCTTGGGCCATCTTGGGGGTACTGACGACTGACCCGCCATTGATCTTTCGGGCGGCTTAGCACATATGTTTGTAACTCGCCATAAAGTTTGACTATTGCTTCTTTCACTTAACCCGCCAACATACCTCTGGCTTTTAAATTTCAGCACTTAACCCGCCAATATGTCAAGCGCAACATCGTCTTGTGACTGGGTCCAATCCGGAGTTACCGAAGATCTACTGTTAGACTATGTGAAGATAGGCGTGTTACCGGCTCGGGACGTCATTCAGTGGCGGGCTCCCGGGTTAGAGAAAAGACCCAGGCCTCAAGACGGAGAAGTTGTTGTTTTCGCTGACCACCTCGTCCGCGGCTTCAGCCCGCCCGGGTCTAAATTCTTTCGAGATGTTCTGCACTTTTTTAAACTTCACCCTCAGGACATAGGCCCCAATTCAGTCACCAATATCTGCCAATTCCAAGTCTTGAGTGAGGTGTATCTGCAAGAAGAACCTTCTGTGGACATTTTCCGTGATTACCATTATATCAACCGCCAAACTGAGAAAGCAGGCGACTCAAGTCTGGAACTCGGCGGCGTGACTATCTAGAGGCGGAGAGATGTGCCTTACCCATCTGCTACCCTGCCAAGTCATCCTAAGAACTGGAACATGACCTGGTTTTATTGCAAAGACACTTCTCCGGAGGGTGAAAATCCGCTGCCGGGTTACCGCCCTACCCGGCTTCCCAGCTCCGGAGAACTTCCCGACAGGCTATCCACTACTGAAAGAGCGAAGTATGCCACTTCCATTGCCAAGATCAAAGCTTTGATTGCAAACGGATTAACTGGTGTCGACCTGACCCGCTGCTGGGTCAGTTGGCAAATATTGCCCCTGAGCCGGCGTGACCGGCTTATGTTTGAATACACGGGTGAACCCAATGACCCCCTCAGCTTCTCAAACGCCGAATTGTCACAACAGGAAATCAGCAATAGCGTTAAAAATCTTCTCGGCGAAAAACAGGAAATTTGTGATAAAATTGGGCTGAGACCCTTCTATGCCCAGAACCCGGCTCCGCCTGTAAGAAAAACTTCTGGAAACCTTACAATCTTCGTCTTGCTCGTTTTAATTTGCATCTTTTAACCTCTCTGGCGGCTTGTGCGCAGGCCGTCTCAGATTTCTGGAAGAAAAAACTCAACCCGCCCGTGAGGAAGCCTAGGGCGGGTAAAACCCTTGCTCATAAAAGGAGAACCACCACCTCCTCCATTCCTGAGTCTAACGATTCAGAGGTAAAGCTTGACTTCTTCTGACCGTCTATTTATACAGCTTACTGATGATATTTATTTCACAGGTTGAACCAGAGACCAGCCGTGTGGACGCTCCTGAGGTTATCAATATTTCCTCTGATTTAGAAAATTCTCCCCCAAAGAAGAAACGGCGGGTTATCCGAAAAGTCCCATTCTCTCATCCTCTTGCTTACTTGGACTGCCATTTTCTTTTGAAAAAGCAACAGCACACCTCCAGGCGTCAGACCCGGAGTGCCGGCTCTGAGGAGCTGATGGGCGGCTTACCCAACTCCCCGGCTTCCCGGAAGCGTCTTGCAGAGGTACTTTTTACCCAAGTCTGATCATCTTAACAGTCTTGTCTTGCAACCTTACTTTACCTGAAGAACTGTAACTTTTCCAGGACTCGCCCCCGTCGTCTGGCGACTCAACGGCCACTAAGCTGCCTCCATTGAGAATCAACCCAGAGTATGCATTTTTCCTTTGCACTATATTTTTCTTCAATCTTGTCTTTTATTTGACAATTGTTTTTGCTCTCTAGGGCTCAAGCGAAGCGGAAGAAAACCGGCGGGTCTGAAGCCGCCCCCGCTGTCCAAGAGCTGGAGAAATCCAAGCCGGCTTCCCCTATACCTCATGCTGAGCCTACAGAAGCTATAAAAGAAACACCTGCCGATGATCCTCAGCCCCACGAGCCGGCTGTTCATGATACGGTCGCTCCTACGAGACCTCCACGAACTGACTTCCAAACGCCAAGCTCTCCTGCTACCAAAAACGTCGCTCTTACTGGGGCGGGTTATCAATCGACCTCTCATGTGCTGACAAGACACACCGGCGAGGCTAAAGAGAACTCGCCAGAAAGATTCGACTTTGCATTGCCCTTGTTGGAAAAGATGTCTACAGATGATCTTCATGCCGGCTATTTAAATCGCCTCAGCGCAAGCCACAACATGGAGCGAAAACTTGTTAACCTTATGAAGTCCAAATTTGAGGTACTGCTCCTTTCTTGCTTTCCTTATGCCCTTATGTAGCCCCCAAGATCCGGTTTAGTCTTGCAAAATAGTAGACCGGGTCTTATACTTCTTGTCATACTTCAAATTATAATACCTGTAGCCCCCAATTATCGGGTTAATACTGATATTGAGCCGGTACTTAGTTGAAAGGGTTGATCCAAGTGTAGCCCCCGAGCTCGGGTCATGACGATGAGCCAGAACTCCATTGTAAACTTTGGAGAGCTCTGTGTAGCCCCCAAGTGCCGGCTTAACTTTAACAAAGATGAGCCGGGACTGCCATGTAGACTTAGAGAAAAACACAGGCATTAGCCCCCAAGTGTCAAGTATATTGCTTGCAATCTGCTTGAGACTTATAACACAATAGTTTCACCAATGTGCGAATCATATCCTGACTGAAAACCTTTGAAACTGTCTTTTGCGTAACGCAGGAAGCTTTAGCAACTGCTGAGTCGAATTTCACTGTGCAACAAGCCGCCAGGGCTGAGGCGGACAATAAATGGCGAGTTGCCGTGACAGAGCTGGAGAAAACCCGGGCTGAACTCGCTGCTTATCAGAAGACGACTGAGGTGGAAAAAACTACTATAACCCAACGAGCCAACGACACTGAAAGCCGGCTTAAGGTTGTGTCCGATGAGCTACAAACTCTCAAAGACCATATCTCCAGAATGACCTCTACGATCTTCGATAAGTGCCAAGCACTTGAAAATTACCTTGTCTTGTTGAATAACTCATACAGGCGGCTTATAATACTTGACTATCTTGCAGGTGAACGGAGCCGCCAACTCGCTTCTGACAGCGTGATTGAGCTGAAAGCCATCTACACCTTAACCGAACAGTTATATTGCGGGACCCTCTGCACCATGAAGGCGATGCTAACCGAGAAATGCATCCCAAAGCATATGAAGGGGGTGATAGAACTTCTATCCACCGTGCCCAAACAGGTTGGAGAACTCAAACGGTCAGCCGCCAGGCAGGGAGCCATGGCTGCTTTAAGCCGGTGTCTTGCTTTTGCCCCGGAGTTAACTACAGCGGAAATGATGGACGGGTTCCCAGCCAAAAAGGTCGACGGCTCAGACTTCACAGAAGCCGACTACGTCAAATGTATGAAAGATTCCCGGGTGCTGGCCTCAAGTCTTGCCAATGAGTTAGACCTTTCCTCATACCAGGCGGCTTATGACGTGAAAAACAAACGCGTGCGCGGCCTAACCCTTGAATCGAGGAGCCTGACTCCCGCACGTCGTAAGCAGCTCTTCGCTCCTGACCTTGATGCATCTCCCTTCTTCGACCAGACCCAATTTGAGGCCTTAACACGCTGCAACTGGGATGTCGACAATCTTCAGATCGAAGAGGTCGAAGACCCGGCGAAGGACGACTAGCCAGCGAGCTGTACTTTAGGCTGAAACTGACAACTCGGCCTGTCTGAGCCGCCAAGGCTGTCTTTTGTAAAAAACTTTAATCTTGCCTTGTCTTGTACTCCATGGGGAGCTTTTGTAATAGTTGTAGAGACATCTGAAATGCCTGAGTCGTGCCTTCGTGCACGTATAACCCTTTTTAAATAGTCTTGCTGCAATGATATCTTTCATATGCTCTTACTCTCAACCATGCTTTCAAGGTCCATGGCGGCTTATCAGAAAAGATAAAACCTGCAAAATAAACAAGACAGAAAACTTCTGTATTCTTGTCAGGGCGGCTTATAACAGCACAACCCGGAGATGTCTTTCATGGTCTTGCGTCTTGTTTCATAATCTTTCCTTGACCCGGCTTGTCAAAACCAGAATGATATGTAAGTGTGATGTATGATGCAATGCATGACGTATGATGCAATGCACGATGCATGATGCAATGCATGATGTGTGATGTTCTCTGCTCTTACAAGTCATCCAAAAAGTAGGTAAGTGGCCAACTCGCTGCACCCCAATGTTGGAGAGGTTATCAAAAGAGGGGGTGAGTGGCTAACTCGCTGCACCCCAATTTTGAAAAAAGGTCATCAAAGAGGGGGTAAGTATTCAACTCGCTGCACCCCAATTTGAAAAAAAATCATCAAAAGAGGGGGTAAGTTCTCAACTCGCTGCCCCCAAATTTTGGAAAAGATCGTCAAAAGAGGGGGTAAGTTTTCGACTTGCTGCACCCCAATTTTGCAAAGGGTCATCAAAAGAGGGGGTGAGTGTTCAACTCGCTGCACCCCAAACTTGGAGAAAGTCGTCAAAGAGGGGGTAAGTATTTAACTCGCTGCACCCCAATTTAACCTTGTTGACTTTTTTTTTTGGTTTCACAACCCGGCTTACAATGGCTGAAACGCAGATCAAGAGGGGGTAAGTATACAACTCGCTGCACCCCAAATGACCTTGTCATTGATCTTGACTTGTGCAAACTCCCCGGTCTCGCTTGTCGAGGCGGGTTGTAAAAACATGGTACTGACCCCCGTTGAGCTGTTTCGGGTTACTCTGCTGCTGGCCTCCGCCGCTAGACTGTTAATTATGACCTCCATGGTTGTCTTGTCTCTGGTAACCGGACCCTGAGCTGCCAGTGCCAAAGCTGGCTCCTGAGCCGCCTGATGAACCATTGCCGTTATTACGATACTGTTGAAGGCTGTAATCCCGGAACTGTCGCATAATCCTGCAATCCCTCCATGCATGGCGTGCCGGCTTATCGGGCCGGCTGTGCTGTGGACAAGGTTTATTGAGCATCTCTTCCAGGTTAAAAGGAGTTTTACCCTTGTTTAAAGGCTGCCTAAAGTTTCCAACGTGAGCTTCTTCTGGGCGTTTATTCCGGTACTGACTCTTGAATCTCTTGCTATCATTGTCAGCGCTGTCTAACCCGCCATCCGCCGGCTTACGCTTCCGGTTGCTGTGTCGATCTCCTGGGCTCTCATCATGCCTCAGATGAACCGGCGTGACGCTTGGGCGAGTCTCCAGTTGCCCAATTTTGGCTTTCAACCCACTTAATTCCTTATACACCCAAGCTTGTGCTTCCTTCATCTGTTGCTGAATACTAGCTATTCTTGCGTGTAGCTCTATTAACTCTGCATTGCGTTCCTCCTTTCTCTTAGCTTCCGGATTGCCAGTGATGACTCGTGATCCGTCCGTTGTAACAAAAGCCGGGTTTTCCGGGTCGTAAGGCTCCAGATCAATGTCTCCATCAGAACAGTCCCCAAACTTCGCCTCACAAGGCGGGCGAAAAAGAGCGGTGTAACCACCCGGCTTAGACCTTGACCCGCCATTGAGAAGGGCGAGCTTACGCTCTGGGACCTGATATCCTTGCTCATTTGAATAGAATTCCATCCCCTGACCTTCATGACTCTCTGGCTTAGAGTAAGGCTCGACGTAGCCCCCAAGCCCGCCGTTCTGAAGCCGGTAGGTCGACTCCGTCTCTTCATTCGAGGATCCATCCTCTGAGAAGATGAGAGTTTCCTTCCGCGACACAGAATCTCCAAGCTCCGTGCCTCGGGTTAAGTTGACGAAGGTATGCTTCTTGTTCGGGTTAGCACGGACAGTTTGCACGCGCCGGGCGGTTTGATCTCGCCGGGTGGGTTGCTTGCGTCGGGCAGGCTCGTCGATGTTGTTGCAGATGTCTGGCCCGGATTCAGATCCGCCAATCTTTCCGATGAAGACTTGGTCTTCGCCGAAGGGGACCCAGGAACCATACTCGATTGAGTCGGCCTCGGGGACCCGGCCGGCGTCGTCGAGGTAAAGCTTTCCATGTCGACTCTTAGTCATCTCACCAACAACGTACCCCTCGCTCCCAGAGAGAGAACCCTTTGAGAACTCAACACCATCAAGCGCTAGCCCCACGGTGGGTGCCAACTGTCATGGTTTTGTCACGGCAGATGCCCGAAGGCTTAGGTTCGAGGCCATCGCTAAAGAGGTGGACTCAAAGGGGTTAAACGGGACAAGGGACACGAGTTTACCCAGGTTCGGCCCCTCACGGTGGAGGTAAAAGCCTACGTCCTGCTTGTATTGTATTGACTGTAGTATCGATTACAAAGGGGCGGCTTGCTTGCCCTAGCTCCCGATTGCTTGGTTTCTCTCGCCGTAAGGCTTGTCTGTCTCTCCTAACTTGTCCAACCCGCCGCAGGGGCTCACCTTTATATACATAGGTAGAAACCCTGGGCTTACAAGAGTCCGGGTCGGGTTACACAACGTAACCGACCCCGGTTCTACTTTCCTAGTCTTACAAGGTAAGTCTTCACGTGGCGGCTTACCCCTTCGGGCCTTGAGTCGCCACCAGGCTTTGGGCCTTCAACTGGCCCACCTGTAAGTCGTCGTCTTCACGTCTTGCCTTCCTGGGCCGGCTTAGGCTCTTGCACTATGAGTCGCCAACAGGGTTAACCGCGGTGTTATATCCCCAACAACCGTGAAGAACCTTCGGAAAAAACTCTGAAACGAAAGGATGATAGAAAGAATTGAAGGATGCAAAATGAACAAGATTGAGGTCTTTCCATGATTTAGATGAAGCTTGCGAGAGATACTTGAGAAAAACTTGGAACTCTGGAAAAGAAAAGATGAACAACTTAGAATCAAGAATTTGACATCATGAACAACTCCGGAAGAAGGATTGAAATCAATTGATGAAACAAGAATAAGAATTATGTTATTCTTATCCTTCATCAAGTTAAATTGACGACAAGCAACGGATTTGGCATACGACTTATTCTTCTTGCAACGATTGAGGATAGATAAGAGCACAAACTTGAGGAAGTCTTGAACGAGAACACCGGTAAGAATTGCAAATGAATGAGGATACTATGAATGAATAAGATACATGGGAACGAAGAGATCATGATCTGCCTAACAGAAAACATGATTGAAGGACCGGAATAATTGAGATACGAATGAAGTGACAACAATTGAGAAGACTTGGAGAACGAAAGCTGAAAGCTGAGAACGAACAAATCCTCTGAAATGATGGCCTTCGGAGGATCGAGAAATGACAGTAACTATGAAATGCTCTGGATAGATATGGAAAGAAAATTTGAGAGGATAGCACGAAGCTAAGATGAAAAATCTTCGAAAGATCGGAGAAAGATTTAAGAGAAACTCTACTTCGGTCTTCAAGGCTAGGAATGATTGCGAGAAACACCACCAAGAATTACTGAGACACTCCGGGATAATGAATAAGAAAAGCTTAAGGCAGCGATGAAACTGATATAGAAGCGATCTTAGAGAAGGCATATGACCGATGGAATTCATTCTTACGTCATATTTGAAAAGACTTTGAAATCTCCGGAAAAGATTAAAAGAGCCAGGTAAGATCCTGGGGAAAAACCTGTGGGATATGAGCCCACTCAAAGAGACCACCGTTGAAATGATTGCTTATGAAGAGAGATTGCACTGGTACAAATGAAAACTTGTTGAGGTGAGAACCTTGAAATAATTTGAAAGGATTTGAATTAAAACACAAGACTTCTGAGATATCATCAGCACTCCGGATAGAATAGAGAGAGGAATGAATAACAAGAGAGGCCTAGCAAAGAATATCAACATGGGAAAGCATCGGATGAATGAAAATGATATTATGAGCACCGAAAGCTGAATTGAATCCATCGGAGAAGAAAACAAAAACAGAATGATGAACTTGACACTTTGAGCATCTCCACAAGGATGGGAATTACTCATTGAAGAAAAGGGCGGGAGGGCGGGGAAAACAAAGAAGACTTGGAACGGATGAAACGAACTCCAGGGAAAAGGAAGGATGAGGATAGATCTTGCAAAAATTGGAAGGGATAGAATCATCTTGAAGAGAAGCACACAGGTTGGAAAGAATTGACATGACAACTCTGGTTGAACAAAAGGATTAGCATTCCCATATAAATGTGAGAACACCGCTTAGAAAAGATATGAAATCACCACTTGACATCGAAGCAACTCGAATTACCATATTCCAACAAAACAAAGGATGAGGCTTGGAAATTAAGCCAGAAACAGATATATGACAGAGATTTCGCTCGACATTTTCATGGTAAGGCTCACACGGGCTCGATCTTATAGTAGCCATCATGTGCAAGGCAGTGTACACGACATATGAAGCGTCCCCGAGTCGTAGCAAGCTACAAGGACTCTTTAAGACACAACGAGAACCGCTGTAAGAAAGACCGTCAACAAGCGAACCACGCGATGTCGAACCCCAACCTCACATCATCATCTGCGGAAGATAATCCTAGGTAACCACTTGAATTCCCACCTAAGAATTTCTGAAGTCTTTCTTGTTTATGCGATTCGGGTTGCGGACCCAGGAACGTACCCAAGGTAATCAACTACAACTGCACCCGCAACCTTCCACACCATAATCCAAGAAACTCCGCAAACTCATCTACCTCAGACACTCGTAATCACAACAATACTAAACATGGCAGTACCCCGGACGCCTCCCCAGTACTGGGTGACTCCGGCCTTATCTCGCCACGAAAAGTATTGAAGCAATTTCGAACATCCTCCATCCTGAGATACTAAGGAATCTGAATGATAATGATGTGTCAAGAATGCCCTGGAGCTCAACTCCCCGGAAGAAATCAAGTCAGACAGGAGGCACCAAGATAGAACTCCGTCACATCGGCATCATATAGTTTCCAAAATACCCGCGTGATCCTAAAAAAATTGAACGAGAAGAGGGTAGAATTGAAATTCCTAAGTCGTAATTCCTCACTAGAGTATAGAAGAGGAGTAAAAGAAATCCTACTCTCCGATATAACTAGACTCAAAATAGTTTTAACTAGACTCGACTCAGCCAAGTTTGATCAATCAAGGGGGCTCCTAGGTCAGTACAGGCTCTGATACCAACTTGTCACGCCCAAGATGCGATCCTATCCTTATTTTGGCACGAGGGCCTCGACAGGGATAGAAGCGCATCTCGTCGTTTTGCAAGAATGGATATCATTACAAGTACATGTAAAGAAGAGATGAGTATATGGAATTGGCTTACACTCGCCACAAGCTACATCAATATCACATCAATACAACAACATATCCAAACATCATACAGAAGAGCAGGGTCCGACTACGGACGAAAACAAATGATAAACTGACATCCATCCTTGCTATCCCAGGCTGCCGCCTGGAACCCATTCTAGATCGATGATGAAGAAGAAGAAGAACTCCAAATCAAACAAAGCATCGCGCTCACGTCATGTCATCGAATTACCTGTACCTGCAACTGTTGTTGTAGTAATCTGTGAGCCACGGGGACTCAGCAATCTCATTTCCAAGGGTATCAAGACTATTAAAGCTTAATGGGTGAGGTATGGTTAAGTGGTGAGGCTGCAGCAAGCACTAAGCATTTATTTGAGTGGCTAACTTACGAGTACAAGAATAAAGGGGGATGATTGTCGCATAAACGGACGTGAACTAGTAATGATCTCTATGAGATCTTGAACACCTACATACGTCAAACCTAACCCCACCGTGTTCTCTCTCGGATAAGGACTCACGAGAAGAGACAGTCACAGTTACGCACATGGTTGGTGTATTTTATTTGAGTTTACTTCAAGTTTGCTATGACCAGGTGTTAACCAAAGTTTCCAAGTTGCCACGTAACCGCGGGCATGGCTTTCCAAAAGATTTAACCCTGCAGGGGTGCTCCAACTCATCCATCGCAAACTAACCACACACAGCGGGAATAACCTTGACCACGAATCTCATGATCTTCCTAGGCAATTCCACTTGAAAACCGCAACCTCGAGATAGCCCGAAGTATTTTCAGAATTCCTCGCACAAGACGTTCGAGAAAGGTAAAACAAGTCCAGCAAGGCCTCTCGGTGAGCCAGATCCGCATCTAGAGCCGCGCGCTCTCTATCTACGGCCAACATCCGTCTATGCGAAGTGGACGGTAGCATGAAAATGCCTCGAGTTGCCCCGAGGTGGCACGGCCGACTGCTAGGTAGGTGGACCAACACTCATGAGGAGCACTGGCCCGGGTTGTTGATTAATTATCCACGGGGTCTGGAAAGTCCCTATGTTATTTTATTAGTTATTAGGCAAATGTAGTACCAATGTTGGGCCTTGCCAGACAAGTTTTATCCTAAAACGAAAATCAAGGGTGTCCCCATAACAACCCCGAGCATGTTAGGAGCGCTCAATTATGGAATGTAACACCGGTACACAAGTAACTAGGGCGGCAAGAGTCGAACAAAACACCAGGCAAAAGGCCAAGCCTTCCACCCTTTACCAAGTTTATATGTGCATTAAATTAAATAGCAATAATATTGTGATATATCAAAATAACCATGTTGCACATGGAAAGAGCTTGCACCTGCAACTAGCAACGCTATAAGAAGGGTTGAGCAAGCAGTAACATAGCCAAACAATGGTTGCTGGGATATGGAGGGGTTATAGGCTTTTCATGGCATTCTGGGACGCTTGACATACAAGTGGTAGGTAGCGAGACAGCGATAGAAACGAGACATCTAGCATGGCAATGATAGTAATGGTATCTAGGGAAATGATCATCTTGCCTGAGATCCCGCTTGGAAGAAGAACGAATCCATGAAGAAGACGAGCCAACGTAGTCGAACGAATCCTCACACTCCGAACACTTTCGGAATTCTATCGAGAAGAAGCAAATCGAAACAACAATCCACACACGATAAACACCACAACATATGCATGACATGATGCACATGGAATATGATGCATGTTATGCATGACACGACAAAGCACAACAATCAACTCCTACACATTAAGTGAAGCTCAATATGCAACGAGTTGCATATTGACGAAACTCCACGTGCGAATCATTTAGTTCCTCTCATTTATTTACATGAAAATTTTAAATGTTGTTAACATGGCAGGAGGTGAAGCATAACTAAACTATACATCTAGGCAAGTTTAAATGAGGCCGGAAACAACATATAGCATTTCTGAAACGACCCCATATGTTAATTTCGAAATTGGTCCAGATCTGAACTAATCATGTTTTATATTTGTAAAACAGCAAAACAAAATGCACCATGTGATTCTACACGTCATTCTAGTCGGTTTACATATATAGAACATCTCAAACGGACCTACGTTCTGAAAGATATGACAATCACAAGATCATATGCCATGAATGCAAAATGCATGAAAATGACAACCACAAACATAACAAATCATGGATTCAGCAAGATATTATGGAACTACATAAAATTCTAAGCAAGTTTCATATGCAACATGTTCACAACGGAGCTACGGTTCAACCACAACACCCGACACAAGTTTTTAGATGAAATCTGTCCAAAACAGCAAGATAGCGTTTTGCACACATGAAAACAACAAGCTACAAGATTCTAACATGCACAAACTAAGCATGGGGCAGTTGCATATAACACACACTTCATTTCATCTTCACATATCATACTCAAAAGGGTCATGGATCACATGGTAGGAAGCTCACAATATGGCAACAAAATATAGCAGATTAGGACTTGGTGAAAATAACAGGTTTTTGCATAGCAGATTATCACGGGGGCATATTGGTAGCAGTAAAACTATATGCTACAGGTGATATATTGGCATGAAACTTCACAGCATGGTAGTAGACATGATGCACTACAAATCATACCATGGTGGCAACATCAAATTATGTTCAGATTCATGGCAAACATCAACACAACATGGCATCATGAAGAAAACAGATTCTCAGACTTAGTGAAAATTAGAGTAGACATGTGCAGCAGTTTTTAACAGATTGGCATATTGGACAGCAGAATTAATTATGATGTAAAACCTATTCATGCAAACTATTGGCACAACATGATAGAGCATAACATGCTTAACAATACATCTCATTGCGGCAACACCAAAAGAGCTATAGATCAATAGCAAACCACATGGCAAGACAACAACAAAATAACACAGATTTCAGACGGAAATATTTTGGACCCCCAAAACAGCACATTTTTATGGCATGTTGGCAACAAGGAAAATAACACCTAACATGGATTTCTATCACAACCAAAAAGACCAGGGCCTAGCACACATGTCCAAGGGCATATCTCATGTTCAAAATTATTTCATATCATGCATGGATTTAATCACACGAAAATAACAAAACGGCATCACAGCAAAATAACATGCACACAAGTTGCTCAAATGACAAAACAAAGTGCACAGATAAATTCTATGGACTTTTCTACCCCACAATAATATATGATATGCATAGGTTCATGTGAAAAAATAAGTCACAATTAATTAGGCAAGTTAATGGTATAAACCCTTTTAGCAACTATAAATGCAAGTTAAATGCAAATGTTACATCGCACATTTTTGTCATGCATGAAAATGCGCTACAATTAATATGAACATTTTAAATATATTGTTGGATTAATTCCCATGCACGATTAAAAAAAATATGCGCAAAGCAATAAACATGGCATTTATGCAAAATGATGCAAACAGCAAGCTTAAGTATTTTTGACATGGATGAAAACGGCATATAATTAATCTACACATTTTTCTGAGCATTTTTCGTATATAAAACATTTTAATCCGACGTACGGTTATTTAAATGTGGGCTTTTAACAACATGCAATTCCCTGCAATTTAAAAAAAATGCAATGGGCCAAACAGGGGCGCTGCTTATCTAAACGACGCACAGAGCGAGGAATTGGGCTGGGGGCAATGCTCACCATGGGCCAAAAGGCCGGTCGGTGCAGAGAGCTGGGTCGGCGGGGTCACGAGGCCGCGGTTGGCTTGGGCCGAGCGTCCCACAGCGGGCCAACGGGCGAGGCCGCTCGACCCCGTCCTCCTGCTCGCTCCCGAGCAGGGCCATGGCGCGGCGGCGCTCGGCTCCGGGCGAGCACCGGCGAAGGCGAGGCAGGGGCCAACGCTGGCGGGGAACTGACGGTGGCGGATCTTGACCTCGGGCTCCATGGGGCTCGCACGCGGCGAGGCGACGAGGCATGCACGGCGGCGGGAGCAGCTGCGGGCAGCAGGCGGCGAAGCAGGTCGCCGGCAGGGGGCCGGGCGCTGCCGACGGGCAGAGACGAGGAGGGGCAGCACTCTGGCGGCACTCGGGCGGCGGGATGGCTGCGGTCGGCCGGGGGACGCGCCAGATGGGCCAGGGAGGGCCCCGCGCGGGCTCGGGCGGGCCAAGGCGGTGCAGAGGCGCTGGAGGGCGACGTGGCACTGCGTGGTTGGCCCGGGAGGCGGCTACGGCGGCGGTTGACTGCTTGGCGGCGCCAAGTGGTGGCAGGGGAGGTGGTCTGCACGGAAATTGAGGAGGAGGAGGGGCTAGAGGTTGGTGGAGGCTAGGGAGGCCATTTTTGGACGTGGGGAACGTCCATATATAGCGGTTTTGGCTAGGGTTTGAGGGTTTTGGGGCGGTTCGGGCCGTTCGATCGCAATGGGACGGCTCCGGTCGCGGGGAGGTTTAGGTTGGCTGCGGTGGGCTGCGATGGGCTGTGCAGAGGGGCTTGGTGGGGACGAGAGGGAATGGATGGCAGCCCGTGACAAGTTTTTTGAACCACTGAAAACGTCCGACGAATAACCCGAAGACGGTGCCGCTACGGTCGACCGTTCCGTTATCAAACGACCTCCGATTGCGGCGAAACTTGGCAGGCGGTCTACCCACAAAAAAACAAGAGCGCACGCCAAGTTTCGACCGAATCAGAGAATATTTTATACGCACTTTGAAAACAACATTTTATCGAAGCCGTGGGCGTGTGCGTGTGTGGTTGGTCTCGAAACGCTCGACGACACGAACGAAAAGAACCGGCAACTACGAATGGATGCAAGTTTTCAAAAACGAGTGACGATGCTATGCATATGATGCGAATGATGCGATGATGCATGCGACGAGCAAACGAATCATACGAAGGCAATGGAATAAAACGGGAATCTTCTGGAGCGTCGGTCTCGGGCTGTTACAGTTCTACTTGGCGGCATTCGTTGATGTCGTGTCCTTTAGTGAGTTGGTTTTTGCAGTAGGGCTTGCCGGTCTTCTCGCCTGCCACGGCCTCGTCGTCTCCGGAGCAAACGACAACATCCTTCCAGGGCTCCTCGGATTTGGCCTTCTTGCCAGCGTTAGGCTTGTCAGAGCTCTCGACAGCCCTCACTGCCGTGCCCTTGTGCTTCTTGTTGCGCTTGCGCCCCTTCTTGGAGGAGGCGGGCATGTTCTCGTCATCGCCAGAGTCGACCTCCACGCCAGCATCCTCCCCCGGGTGCCTTCTTCCTTCCTCAGCCCACGCGCACTTGTCGACCAGAGCGTAGAGCTTAGCGACGTCCCGCACCTTCTTGATGCTCATCTCCTCGCGCATGCGGCTATTGCGTACATTCATGTGGAACGTAGTGATCACCGCGGGGGGGTGAATGTCCGCGATGTTGTGCTGCATGCGGCTGAATCTTTGGATGTACTTGCGGAGGGTCTCACCGTCTTGCTGGGGGAGTACGTGCAGATCGCTGGGTTGCCCCGGGAGCTTGTGGCCCCCGTGGCAAGCCCGGATGAACTGATTGCACAGGTCCGCCCAGGAAGAGTTGGGCCCCTCCGGCAAGTTCATTAGCCAACTCCCAACGTTGGGCTTGATCCTAGAGGGAAGTAGTTGGCTAGCACCTTCTCGTCTCATCCCCCGGCAGCCTGCACCACGATGGTGTAGATGCCTAGGAACTCCGATGGACTGACCGCGCCATCGTATTTATCCAGGAACTCCGGCTTGAAGGCTCTATTGGAGGGCCAGCGGACTTGCCGTAGTTCGCGGGTGAACGCTGGGTATCTGACCTCGTCAGGTAGGCTACCGGGGGCCCGGGCGCGGGCTCGTCGACGGCTGGATCTGTGCGACCATCGGATTGGCGACGCGCTTCCCGCCTTCTTTCGATGGCGGTGCGTGCGTCTTCCTTGCGCCTGTCCTTCAAGACTTGGCGTTGGTTTTGCTTCAGCCGCGGGTTTGTCGACGCTTGAGACACCTCATCTTGTACTTCGGTCCAGCGGGAAGTTCGCTGCTGTCGTGGGGGCGACTACGCCGTGTGTGCCCCGCCGGCGTTGCGTTTGGCGGTGGGTTCCACAGGAGCCGCGTGCCGCGCGCGCGAGGAACCTGCCGCATCTTGTTTTTCATTGTCGGCGAAGCTCAGTAGGATTCGTATGGTCGCCCTCCACTTCTCCATCATCTCTGGTGCGGGCAGATGGGCCCGCGCTAGAGCTTCTCCTGCGGTCATGGGGACCGGACGGGGCGAGGCGTAGTTAACGCTCTTACTCCTGGCAATGCTAGAAGGAGCGCTTTCCCGTGTCGTCGCCCGCCGTCTAACCTCACCGGGAGGGGGTCGTGGAATTCGGCCTTGTGCTCCTGGGGAGTGGCGCACGAGGGACCCGTTTGCATGGTGCTCCGGTTCGCCACCTCGCGGACATGGGTCGCGGTCGTCTTGCGAGGGGCACGGCGGAATTCCAGTCGCATCCCCCGGGGCCGCTGCAGCCGCGGCTACTACCTCGGCCGCTGCTGCGGCGACAGCCCCGGTCACCGCCGCCGTGTTTCTCGTTATCGCGGCGGTAG
The DNA here is from genome assembly GCA_039707655.1 of Elymus sibiricus. Lineage (NCBI taxonomy): Eukaryota > Viridiplantae > Streptophyta > Magnoliopsida > Poales > Poaceae > Elymus > Elymus sibiricus. The sequence goes on along the minus strand of CM077665.1, from coordinate 207,129,394 downwards.
GGTCCGGGTCGCGGTTCGTGGAACTCCGTGCAGTGTTTTGGCTGTGCTCACCAACGGGTTGAGCACGGTGGTCGCCGTCGTCGGTTGCCTGGGATGGCAACTTGGACGTGGTCGCGGCAGGTGTCGTCGTGCCCCTGGCATTGTTGGGCGCCATGGGCGTCGGCGAAGGCACGTAGATATGCTGGTAAAGATTGGCGCAAAGGAGGACCCCCTACCTGGCGCACCAAAGATGTCGGGGGTGCGATTCACGACGATCTATGGGACCCGCTGTTGGGGTCTACCGTAGGTGCATCGCCTGCAAATTAAAATTTTCCTACGCGTAGAACAACCAATAACATGCTACGGAGATGGATCACAGATCGTTATCACTAGACACGTAGTGCCGTGCAGCGGAAGTAGAGTTGGGGCAGCGCGTCCGCGAGGTCCGTCTCGTCCTCGTCCGATCTCCCTCGAACAGCCGGTCCGACCTCCCTCGAAGTGCCGATCGCCGGATCCCACCTACAGGTTCGCCGAAGCAGCGCAAGTGCACCGCCTCTAATGGTATATGCGCGTGCAGGAGGAACACCGTGCGGCAGACTGCTAGGTCCGATCACATAGTTCGGCGACGAGTGGAGATGGCTAGTTGCAACACCTGCAAAGACCTAATGACAGCTCTGAAGCGATCAACCAGATGGGTGTGCCACACCTCCACTATATATATAGGCATCCGGCGTGGGCTCAACTCTTGGGCCTCACACGGATCCTAAATCCCACGTGTTCCTTCCCTAAAGCGCGTGACCCCTTAGGTTCTCATTCACTTGGTCGCGAGTCAGATCACATCCAACTCGACTAGTCGGTAGCGGCCTCTAGCAAAGCCTGCCGACTCCAAGTGTCCGATGAAGCGGGTTAGGCGAACCTGTACATCACACTTCTGTTCCCTTTGCCACACGATATATATTGTCGTGCTCAAGGCGACATGGTCGTCCTTGTTGCAGCACGACCTCTTTCTCGTTCCGGTGAATCTGACCAACACTTCAGATTATCTCATAATCCTCATCTCATGGCCATGCTTATCCAGGTCGGATCCCCCGAGGGGCCCAGAGTATATCTCTCCTGATCGGAGGGGCAAATCACATCTTGCTCAACCATGTCTCGCAGCATGGGTCAAGACAAGCCCGAAACCCACCTTTATAACTACCCAGTTACGGAGTAGCATTTGGTCGGCCCAAAGATGGTCTATCACAATCCCGAGTACATGCGTCAGCTCAGGTCTTAGGACATAGAACGTATGTTGTACTAGAGACTCACAGATGACCTATCGCTGTGCCTCATAGTCGGGTCTATCCAACTCAGACCTTATCTCAACTCGGATCTGACTACGTCAAATCCGACAAGATCTTTCTGAGTCCATATTATCCGGCTATCATCCAATGCTACATGGTCAGTGAGACCGGACCATCCACTGTGTCATATGCTAGTCTAACTGGTTGTGCGTCCACACAGCCCTTTCAACTAGGGACCATTTTGGACAATCATCATACAATGCATAGTCTCACAAACAAGTCACGTACTTGTTAATACACATTATTGAAAATGTCCAAGGACTATCTTTATCAATAAACACATAGGAAATATCATGATACATGATTGCCTCTAGGGCATATCTCCAACAGTCTCCCACTTGCACTAGAGTCAATCAAATAGACATCGAATGCCCATAGCTCTAATGTGCCCCTGATGCTTGGGTTGTGGAAGCGGCTTAGTCAATGGATCTGCGACATTTTCATCCCTATGAATCTCATAAATTAGTATCACCATTCTTTACGAGCTTTTGTATCAGGTGATACTTTCGGTCTATGTGCCTGGCCTTGTGGTGTTGTCTTGGCTCCTTGGCATGTGCGATGGCACCTGAATTGTCGCAATACAGGTCCAACGGGTTTGCCCATCCCGTGAACACACCAAGATCCTCCTTTGCGGCTTCACAAGACGCAATGTATTCGTCCTCTGTTGTGGAGTCGGCCACCGTATCTTGCTTGGAACTCATCCAGCTCACTCCTCCTCCATTCATGACATACACGAATCTAGTTTGCGATCGACGATCATCCTTGTCGGTTTGCAAACTAGCATCAGTGTAACCCTTCACGCAGAGCTCCTCCTCACCTCCATAAACTAGGAACATCTCTTTAGTCCTTTTTAGGTACTTTAGGACGGCGCCACTCAAGTTGCCTCTCATCAGAGTACTCTTCCGGCGAGAGTCCACCTCGAGAACGTCCTCATCATCAAGATGACTGCTCCGTTCCAAGTTCACATCAAGGTCGCCAACGTTAAGCGCCGGAGAATCCCTTCCATGGCAATGGACTACAAGATCGACTTCACGAGCGTGCTCGATGCCACCAACAAGAACAATTGGCATTGGAGCAAGAACGACAACAACAACACCGTGAAGAAGAACAACGTCTCCGTGAAGAGCAAGCGCTAGAAGCCCAATATGCACTCCATGATGCAACTCATGCTTTGGAAGAACACAACCGTCAAGCACGTCTTGAGAAAGAAGCACTTCGCCGCGAACAACAAGAAGAAGCCAATCGCCAAGAGGAGAACCAAGAAAGGCGAAACGAGTGCGTCGACCTCGTCACCGTCCTCCACCTCATCATGACGAATCCGAGGACAAAGACAAACAAGGACAAGAACATCGTCAACAAGCCCACGACAACGATGCTCCACATCAAATACATAGACTTCGGCATCACCACCACAACGATGAACAACGCTTCGACAAGCTCAAGTTCACAATGCAAAAGTTTTTCGGAAGCAATGATCCCGAAGATTACCTATCACGGGCGCTCAAAGTTGACAAGATTTTTTTCCTCCACAACTATGATGAAGAGAAGAAGATAGCCATGGCTTCACTCGAGTTCCAAGACTACATCCTTATTTGGTGGGAACAAGTGATCGAGCGAAGAAGAGAAAGAGGTGAACCTCCTATCAACACTTGGGCCCAAATGAAGGATCTCATGAGAGCTCGTTTTGTGCCTACATACTACAACCGGGATCTCTTCAAGAAGCTAAAACAACTCAAGCAAGGTACCAAGTCGGTAGAGGAGTACTATCAAGAGATGGAAATCGCTATAATCAGAGCCAATGTAAAGTAATATGACGAGCAAACAATGGCACATTTCTTGAATGCCCTCAACTACCAAGTCAAGAAAATTGCGGACTTCCAACCATACTCCAACTTACATGAACTTGTGCATCAAGCAACCAAGGCGGAACGCCAATTGCAAGATGACTGCAAGTACTCCAAGTTCTCTTCCAGGACCTACGGTTCAAGTGCTCAAGCTGTTGGAAATATGCCCTAGAGGCAATAATAAATTAGTTATTACTATATTTCCTTGTTCATGATAATCGTTTATTATCCACGCTAGAATTGTATTGATTGGAAACTCAGATACATGTGTGGATACATAGACAACACCATGTCCCTAGTATGCCTCTAATAGACTAGCTCGTTGATCAAAGATGGTCAAGGTTTCCTAGCCATAGACATGAGATGTCATTTGATAACGGGATCACATCATTAGGAGAATGATGTGATGGACAAGACCCAAACTATGAACATAGCATATGATCGTGTCAGTTTATTGCTATAGTTTTCTGCATGTCAAGTATCTCTTCCTATCACCATGAGATCATGCAACTCACTGACACCGTAGGAGTGCCTTGTGTGTATCAAACGTCACAACATAACTGGGTGACTATAAACATGCTCTACAGGCATCTCTGAGGGCGTCTGTTGAGTTGGCATGGATCGAGACTGGGATTTGTTACTCCATGTGACGAAGAGGTATCTCAGGGCCCACTCGGTAATACATCATCACTATAAGCCTTGCAAGCAATGTGACTAAAGTGTTAGCCATGGGATCTTGTATTACGGAACGAGTAAAGAGACTTGCCGGTAACGAGATTGAACTAGGTATAGAGATACCGACGATCGAATCTCGGGCAAGTAACATACCGATAAACAAAGGGAACATCATACGGGATTACCTGAATCCTTGACAGAGAGGTTCAACCGATAAAGATCTTCGTAGAATATGTAGGAACCAATATGGGCATCCAGGTCCCGCTATTGGTTATTGACCGTAGAGGTGTCTCGGTCATGTCTACATAGTTCTCAAACCCGTAGGGTCTACACACTTAACATTTGGTGACGATATAAGTATAGTTGACTTATTATGTTGGTGACCGAAAGTTGTTCGGAGTCCTGGATGAGATCCCGAACATGGCGAGGAGCTCTGGAATAGTCCGGAGGTAAAGATTGATATATGGGATAATAGTGTTTGGTCTCCGGAAGGGTTCCGGAAGTCACCGGAAGGGGTTTCGGATGTTTCCCAAAATGTTCGGGTACGAGAACACTTTATTTGGGCCAAGGGGTAAAGCCCACGAGGCTTTAAGGAAGGTGCAAAAGGAGTTTTGCAGAGGCCAGGGGCCAGACGCCAGGAACCCTGGCGTCTGGGGCCAGACGCCGAGGACCCTGGCGTCTGGTCCTGGAGTCCAAGAAGGACTCTTGCCTTGCGGGCCAAACCGACTTTCAGGAGGCTCTTTCTCCAAGTTTCGACCCCAGGGCTCAACAGATAAATAGAGGGGCAGGGCTAGCACCCGGAACACATCAAGAATTCCCCATGCCGTGTGTCGGCAAACCCGCCCCTCTAGTTCGTCCTCCGTCATAGTTTCCGTAGTGCTTGGCGAAGGCCTGTGGAGATTGTTCTTCATCACCACCGTCACCACGCCGTCGTGCTGCCTGAACTCATCTACTACTTCACCATCGCTCGCTAGATCGAGGAGGTGAAGGCGTCATCAAGCTGTACGTGTGTTGAACACGGAGGTGCCGTCCGTTCGGCGCTAGATCGTGATTGGATCGCGCGACGACTTGCGATTTGGATCGCGAAGACGGTCAACTACATCAACCGCGTTTCTTAACGCTTCTGCTTAGCAATCTACAAGGGTACGTAGATCCACTCTCCCTCTCGTAGATGCTCATGACCATGGATAGATCTTGCGTGTGCGTAGGAAATTTTTTGTTTCCCATGCAACGTTCCCCAACAGTGGCATCATGAGCAAGGTGTATGTGTAGATGAGATCACGAGTAGAACACAAAGGAGTTTGTGGGCGTTGATATTCATATTGCTTCCTCCCTTGGTCTTTTCTTGATTCAGCGGTATTGTGGGATGAAGCGGTCCGGACCAACATTACTCGTAACCTTACGAGAGACCGGTTCCATCAACTGACATGTAACCTTGTTGCATAAAGATTGCTGGAGGGTGTCTGTCTCTCCCACTTTAGTTGGATCGTATTCGACAAAGGCGGTCCTTGAGAAGGTTGAATAGCAATTTGTGTATCACCATTGTGGTTTTTGCGTAGGTACGAATCGTTCTTGTTAGATACCCATAGCAGCCACGTAAAACATGCAACAACAATTAGCGGATGTCTAACTTGTTTTTGCAGGGTATGTTGTGATGTGATATGGCCAATTACATGATGAGATATATGTGATGTATGAGATGATCATGTATTGTATAGAATATCACGACTTGCATGTTGATGAGTACGGCAACCGGCAGGAGCCATAGGGTTGTCTTTAATTTATTTTCGCTGTTTTGCTTTACTTTATCACTATGAGTTAGCAATAGTCGTAGAAGCAACAGTTGGCGCGACAACCTCATGGCGACACGTTGATGGAGATCAAGATGATGGAGATCATGGTGTCATGCCGGTGACGATGGAGATCATGCCGGTGCTTTGGAGATGGAGATCAAAAGCACAAGTTCATGGCCATATCATGTCACTTCTGATTTGCATGTGATGTTAATCCTTTTATGCATCTTATTTTGCTTAGGACGACGGTAGCATTATAAGGTGATCCCTCACTAAAATTTCAAGATAAAATTGTGTTCTCCCCGAGTGTGCACCGTTGCGAAAGTTCGTCGTTTCGAGACACCACGTGATGATTGGGTGTCATAGACTCTACGTTCGCATACAACGGGTGCATGCCAGTGTTGCACAAGCGGAACACTCGGGTTAAACTTGACGAGCCTAGCATGTACAGACATGGCCTCGGAACACAAGAGACCGAAAGGTCGAACATGAGTCATATAGTAGATATGATCAACATGAAGATGTTCACCGTTGAAACCACCTCATCTCACGTGATGATCGGACTTGGGTTGGTGAATTTGGATCATGTGACACTCGAATGACCAGAGGGATGTCAATTTGAGTGGGAGTTTTCTAAGTAATATGATTAACTAAACTCATTATCATGAACATAGTCAATATGTCTTTGCAAATTATGTTGTAGATCACTAGCTCGCGTTGTAGCTCCCCTGTTTTTTATACGTTCTGTCGGCGTTCTAGGAACGGGGGTACCCAGACCTGCCTGCCTGCGGCCCAGGGCATGGCCCACCTCGCTAGCAAAGCATGGCTGGAGCGGCCCCATTCAAGACAAGGCCCTCGTGAGGACCCGAACTCGCGAGGGAGAGAGCACCAAGACCAGCAAGGAGTGGGCCTCCTCAGGCCCCCTCCGGAGCGGTGGAGATCTCTATGCAGAACCCGGCCTCAGGAGTCAAGGGTGATGCAAGGAAGGACAGGCGGGCGCCAGTGCACCAGGCGGTGCAGTTTCCTCTTTGGTGCAAAGGGAGCAAGGACGTACGCGGGTCCCCAAAGCGCCACCCCAAAGGTTTCCATTCCGGTGCAACAAGACCACGACCACGAGCCCAGCTGGACGAATGTCATTGCCGAGCCCACCTCTACATCATCGACAGCCACTTTGCAGGCGAAGACCTCCTTTAGACAGGGCGGGGATGTACTCCTGTCCCCCTTCGAATTTGGCCGTTGTGGGATCCCTTCCCTCCATTGCAATAAGGGAGGAGGACCCGGGCCGCTGCTATAAATAGAGGCTAGGTTACACCGTAGAAAGGGGGACAACGAGAGAGTGAACAAGGGAAGCAGAGAGCCAAGAACACCACCCGAGTGCCCTCACGAGGCTGCTCATCACTGTACTAGTTCATCCACCACACCTCCTCGAGAAGCAATCCACCAAAGCAGGAGTAGGGTATTACGCTTCGCAGCGGCCCGAACCTGGGTAAATCATCGTGTCCATCTGCTTCCTTGTCATCGTGCGAGTTCGTCGTAGAAATCATCGAGTGGCGAGTAAGGAAGGGCAAGGCTGGAGGGGATCTTCGTACACGCCCCTGTGTTCGAACTTCTTTGGGTTTTGCGGAGCCCGAAATCCGACATTTGGTGCGCCAGGTAGGGGGCGTGTCGAAGCTTCCCCACTCGCGGCGATAGTCGAGCCCCGGTTCGACGATCCCATGGCGGACGAGATCCCCGACGTTGGCCAGTCCTCGGCGCACGACGGCACGATGGCGCGCGGGGCCGGCCCCGTGGTCGCGTGCTTCCTTGGCGGGTCACAGGCGCCCACCTCCAGCCGCCAGGTCAAGTAGTTCTTCCGCCGCGCAGGAGCAATTCGGCCGCGGTCCGAGCCCACGCCTCCTCAGACGTGGCCGGAGACCGACATCACCTTCGGCCCCGATGACCACCCCAAGACAACGACGGCCGTCGGAACGCTCCCCATGTTGTGCACGCCAACCATAAGGGGTGTGGCCGTCTCCAGGACCCTCATAGACGAATGCACCGGCCTCAACATCATCTCCGTGGAGGCCTTCGACATGCTGAAGCTACCCCGTGACCAACACGCGCCCTCAAGACCCTTCTCTGGGGTGGTTGGGGGATCCGTCGTCCCCGTGGGGTGAGTGCGCCTCCCCGTCACCTTCGGCACACGCTCCAACTTCAGCACCAAGCAGATCGACTTCGACGTCGCCCACATCCACCTCCGGTACAACGCAATACTCGGCTACCACACCCTCGCCCAGTTCATGGCGGCAATGCACCCGGGCTACAACGTCGTCAAGATGACAGGGAGCGGCGGCATTCTCACTGTCGTGGGGGATGCCAACGACGCGTCCCACGCACTCAAGCTCGCCTACAAAACGGCGGCTGCGGTGTACCCCAGTGCCAGCGACGCCACGCAAGCCACGGAGGACTCCGGGGGTGTCCTCGACGTCGCGCCGGTAAAGAAGAGGCAGTTGTTCTCTCAGAGCCGTGCGGAGACGAAGCAGGTGCCTGTGGATGAAGGAAACCCTGGTCCTTCCTTCGTGTAAACAAGGACGCATTCACGTGGAGCGCCTCTGACCTGGTGGGGGTCCCGAGGGACGTGATCGAGCACCACGTCATGGTGTGCCTGAATGCACGTCTGGTGAAGCAAATGGCAAGGAGGCAAGCTCAGGAGAAGTAGGCATTCATCGCCCAGGAACTCGGCAAGCTGAAGGAGGGCGGGGTCATCCGGGAGGTGCATTTCCCGGAGTGGCTTGCAAACCCAGTGGTCGTCCCGAAGAAGTGCGGGAAGGAGCGTATGTGCGTCGACTTCACGAGCCTCAAGAAAGCCTGCCCCCAAGACCCATTCCCGCTGCCGCGCATCGATCAGCTCGTGGACTCCACCGCGGAGTGCGACCTCCTGTGCTTCCTGGACTCTTTCTCGGGCTACCATCAAATCAAAATGGTGGTGGAGGACGTCGAGAAGACGGCCTTCCTCACCTCGTGCGGAGTCTTCTGCTACACATGCATGCCCTTCAGGCGACGGAACGCCGGGGCGACCTTCCAGCGGCTGATGCACATCGCCCTGGGGTCGCAGCTCGGGAGGAATACAGAAGCCTACGTCGACGACATCGTGGTCAAGTCCAAGGAGGCCAAAACCCTGATCGCGGACTTGGAGGAGACATTCGCGAGCCTAAGGGAGGTGAACCTGAAGCTCAACCCCAAGAAGTGCGTCTTCGTTGTCCCATCGGGCAAGCTGCTCGGTTTCCTGGTGTCGCACCGGGGAATCGAGGCGAACCCGGAGAAGGTCAAGGTCATAAACAAGATGAGCGCGCCCCAGACCCTCAAGGAAATGCAGAAATTGACAAGTTGCGTGACCTCCTTGGGGCGCTCCATCTCCAAACTTGGCGAACGGGCCCTGCCGTTCTTCAAGATCATGAAAAGGAAGGGCCCCTTCGAGTGGACTCCGGAGGCAGACGCAGCCTTCGAGGAACTCAAGCAGTACCTCACGAGCCCGCCTGTGATGGTGGCGCCTCGTCCTCGGGAGCCCCTGCTGCTATACTTGGCTGCCACCCCCCACTCCGCTAGTGCTGCGTTGGTGGCGGTCAGGGAGGAGCGTGCCGACGCGCGCGCCATAACGACGGACGCCGGTGGGCCCCCCAACATGGAGCAAGGGGGCTCGCAAGATCCCAAGGAGCCCGCTTCTCCCCAAGGCGGTGCTCCTGAGGCCCCCGCCGCTCCAACGGCCCCTGAGGCGCTCAATCCTCATGAGCTCCCCGCCGCTCCGACGGCCCCTGAGGCGCTCAATCCTCATGAGGCCCCGGCCGCTCCGGTGGCCTCTGGGGCGCTCGAGCCTCCTGGGCCCGTCACGGGGCAGGGCACCACAGGGGGCTTCACCCTCGTCGAACACCCAGTATACTACATTAGTACAGTGCTGCGGGACGCGCGCTCACGCTACCCCATGCAACAGAAGCTCCTCCTAGCACTTCTGGTCGCTTCGAGGAAACTGCGCCACTACTTCCAAGGACATCCCATCAAGGTCGTTTCTGAGTACCCCCTGGAGAAGGTCCTATGCAACCCCAACGCAGAAGGAAGAGTCGCCGAATGGAACATCGAGTAGCAGGCCTTCAACATAGAGTTCAGCAAGACCAGGGTCATCAAGGTGGCGGCCCTAGCAGACTTCGTGGCGGAGTGGACAGACGCCCCCGACCGGGGGCTGGAGGGGAGCCGGTCCCTCACCCCTGGCGATGAGGCACCTGAGGGGTGGATCATGCATTTTGATGGAGCCTTCGCGCACATGGGAACAGGGGCCGGAGTCGTGCTCACTTCCCCGGCAGGGGACAAGCTCCGCTACGCTGTCCAGCTCTATTTCTAGCATGGAGAGAAGGTCTCCAACAACATCGCGGAGTACGAGGGCCTCATCGCAGGCCTCAAGGCGGCGGCGGCCTTGGGGATTCGGTGCCTCACCGTCAAGGGCGACTCCCAGCTCCTCGTTAAATTCTCCAACAAAGAGTATACACCCAAGGACGAGCACATGGAGGCATATTTGGAGGAGGTACGTAAGATAAAAAAACGTTTTCAGGGCTTGGAGTTACAGCACATCCCGCGCAGCGCGGACAAGGAGGCCGACGACATCGCTAAGTGGGCGTCGCGCCGCGAGCCCCAGGAGCCAGGTGTTTTCGAGGAGCGGCTCTTCAAACCCTCCGCAGCGCCACCAACCGAGGGCCTGGCACCACGAAGTGAGGAGGTCCCCCCAGCGCCGCCCTCGGGGGCTCCGGACTATGGCCAGGCCTCAGGAGCCCGTCTGCTCCTGGCACTGGAGCCCAAGGACGACGACTGGATGCAGGAGTTCAGGACGTAGCTACTTCATGGCACACTGCTGGAAAAGCAGGAAGACGCGGAGCGCGGCAGGCCATGGCTTACTACCTGCAGGACGGTGACCTGTACAGCAGGCGCCCGAACAATGTCGCGCTGCGGTGCATCTCCAAGGAGCAGGGGTGCGAGCTGCTGGCCGACATCCACAGAGGAGACTGCGGGCACCATTCCTCGTCGCGCACCCTTGCAGGAAAGGTGTTCCGATCCGGCTTTTACTGGCCCACGGCGCTTAACGAGGCAATCGAGCTAGTCTGGTCTTGAGAGGCCTGCCAGTTTCACTGCAAGCAGATTCATCAGCCCGTGCAGGGCCTACAGACCATCCCGCTCTCCTTGCACTTCGCGGTCTGGGGGCTGGACATACTGGGGCCCTTCCCGCGGGCAGCAGGCGGGTATCGCTACCTCTACGTCGCCATCGACAAGTTCACCAAGTGGGCGGAGCTGGAGCCCGTACGCACCATCCCCGCCGGATCGGCCATCAAGTTTATCAAGGGCCTCGTGAGCCGCTTCAGCATCCCCAACCGCATCATCACCGATAACGGTTCGCAGTTCACGAGTAACCTCTTCAAGACCTATTGCGCTAACCTTGGAATACATATATGCTACGCCTCGGTGGCCCACCCATGGAGCAACGGCTAGGCGGAGCATGCTAACGCAGAGGTCCTATGAGGCCTCAAGGCAAAGAGTTTCAAGAAGAAGCTTGAAGCTTGCAGCAGGGGTTGGGTCGATGAGCTTCAGTCCGTGCTGTGGTTCATCCGCACCACTGCAACTAAGCCCACCAGCGAAACCCCGTTCTTCCTCATCTACAGAGCCGAAGCCGTCCTCCCGCACGGGTCTTGGCATTCGACGAGGAGCGTCAGGATGCCGCGCGGGGAACACACCTCATGCTCGGGGAGGAGGCCCGTCGCTGAGCCTCGCTCCGGGCTGCGAGGTACCAGCAGGCGCTGCGGCGTTACCACTGCCGCAACATACGCCCTAGGACCCTCGAAGTAGGATACCTCGTCCTGAGGCGGGTCCTCTCCAGGGAGGGCTTGCACAAGCTCTCGCCCATGTGGGAGGGACCGTTCAAGGTCGCTCACGTCTCCAGGCCTGGCGCTGTGCGCCTGGAGACTCAAGACGGGGTCCCCATCCAGAATGCCTGGAACATCCAACACCTCTGGAAGTTCTACCAGTGACACTCTCACGTAATAATGAGTGGGATGTATACGCCCGAAGCCCCCCGAGGACGCGGAGGGATTCCCACCCATGCCCAAGTGGAAGCCCCATGCTCCGCGCTGGCGGACAACACTGCCCTCCAATGGCTATGCCCATGCAACGTGGATGTCCTACGCTCCGTGCTGGGGGAAGACGAAGATGAAGAATAGTCTAGGCGCCGGACGCGGCTGTTATTTGCTCTTCTGATGTTTGAATTTGCCAACTTTTTCTGGAACGAAACTCGAGGTTTTTCTCCAACCATGTTTTAAAGAAAGGGTCAGGGATTTGTTTTTGTCGCCATTTCCCATCTTGGGTTATCTCTCTTCGAGTCGAGCACTCGCCTGCTCCCCTCTCCCTCGCACCCCGCGAGCGGGGGCTGGGGGGCACGGTGCTCGCACCTCGCCAAGGCCTTGGCGCAAGGATCATCGCGTGGCGCTCCCGGGTGAGTCAGCAGGCGCGTGTCGCTTCATACTCGCTCGGGGGCTCTACCCATAGCCCGACTCGCCATCTCGGAGGCTCACGCCTCCCGGGGCAGGAAACAAAATTTTTTTAGGAGCCGCTTGAGCGTCAAAGGGGGCTCCTAAGCAACGCGCCTCAGGGTTCTTACCGGTCATATAGCCACTTGCCCCTTGATGTCGTCCTTGGTGATCCGGTCGGCATCAAGGGTGTCGAGGCCTCACCTCATAGTTGCGTCCTGGTGATCCGGTCGTATAGTATGGTGGTTGAGAAATGTGCAGGACTGGGGCCTACAGACACAGAGTGCCGAAAGGGCTCCCAACCTTCCTCACTCGTAAGAAGAAGAAGTCCCCAGGACGTCCGGGCTCCCCAAGCGCCATAGTCAAACCTCCCCGACGAAAAGCCTACCGCAAGCATGTCAAGCTAAGTACCCTAACCGCGATCAGCAGAATGTTTCAATTAGCAATGACACGGGAACCAGGACACATGATAAGGGCACTAACAAGGGAGCATCCGCCGAAACTCATTACACGCCCATAGGGCCCACCCCCTTGGTTCTTTGATTACAGGAAAGGAAGAAGAGGAGGAGAAACAAAGTGAGGAAGCCCCCTCGAAGGCTGCCACTCCGGGAGCCCTGGCGTCGACGCACCGACACTCAGTTGGAGTCCTCTTCCTTCACGGGCTCGTGGAGGCGCGCCGGTGTGGCCACTTCTGGAGCAGAGGATCGACGCCGCTGCGGCTGGCTACCCCCGGAGGTCCGGGCGCGCCGGCGTGGTGGCGTGTCATAGCTGCTGTTGCTCGGGCTCTCCTTGGAGGGGGTGTCGCTGCTGTTGGAGACGCGGCGATCGTCGTGAAGGGCAAGCTCATCTCCAAGATCTCCACGGCCGTCGTCTTCCGGGCAGCACCCCAGGCACTCGCCCTCTCCTCCGAAGATCTTGACAAAGAGCGTCGCCACCCCGTCGTACTTGAAGTGAAGGGTGCACCTCCCCTCCAAGCCACGGGCGCGGGCAAACATCTGCCACCCGCGGTTCAGATACACGTAAACCCCGGGGGTGACCTCAACCTCCACCCACGAGGCCGCACTGCAGCAGCCGTCGGCCTGCAGCCATAGGCCAGCAGGCCCCCCGGCCGGCAGCTCCTCCGCGAAGGAGCTCGGGAGTTGGAACCAAGCATTCGACGACCTCTCCGCCCATACCACAAACTCCTGGGCCGTGTCGGCTGAATGCAGCCGTGGGCGTGGCGGCCGGGTGGCCACAACCGGCCTCCCACCGTGGGCACCTCCGCCTCGACCACTGCGGCCACCCGCGCCGGACGGAGCCCCACCGCGGCTGTCGATTGAATCCCGGGCCGCGTTGGGGCACGCCCGCGCCCACGGGAAACCACCACCGGTGTCGTGGCATGCTTCCAGGGGCGACCGCGGCCCCTCCTGGGCGGCGGTGGGGCAGGGCTCTCCTCGGGGGCCTTCCGTTTTTCGGCGGTGGAGAACTTCCTCACTGAAGCCATGACTAGGAGAGCGGCGTCTTGGAGATTGGGAGGCGAAGAAGATGAAGATCTATTGAGGGTTTTCTCGCCCTCGCCCGCTTATATACAACCAAGGGCCATCCGGCGACCCCTCGCATCCCGGGCGGCGTGCAACCCTGCCCCGCGTAAATTCGCCAACTTCTGAAGGGTCACATCTGCGCGGCCCAAGGGGAGAAGGCTGAGGGAACACCCGCATTCAAAGAAAGGTAATGATGGTCGGTGCGGCGCGCAGGCATCAAATCAGTTTGACTGGGAAGGTCCTTGACACCCTCGCGAGTGGAGGCATCACCCCCTCCCGGCGCTCGACGCGTGCAGAGCTGGCCCGCAGGCGATTGGGGCCCGCGGCGCTTTGGGCCGTCCCCAGCAGCTTCACCCAGAGGCCGGCTCGGGCGCACCTTGGGCCCAGGGGCTACTGTCGGAGTTCTGGGAACGGGGGTACCCAGACCTGCCTGCCTGCGGCCCAGGGCATGGCCCACCTCGCTAGCCAAGCACGGCTGGAGCGGCCCCATTCAAGACAAGGCCCTCGTGAGGACCTGAACTCGCGAGGGAGACATCACCAAGACCAGCAAGGAGTGGGCCTCCTCAGGCCCGCTCCGGAGTGGTGGAGATCTCTATTCAGAACCCGGCCTCAGGAGTCAAGGGTGACGCAAGGAAGGACAGGCGGGCGCCAGTGCACCAGGCGGTGCAGTTTCCCCTTTGGTGCAAAGGGAGCAAGGACGTACGCGGGTCCCCAAAGCGCCACCCCAAAGGTTTCCATTCCGGTGCAACATGACCACGACCACGAGCCCAGCTGGACGGATGTCATCGCCGAGCCCACCTCTGCATCATCGACAGCCACTTTGCAGGCGAAGACCACCTTTGGACAGGGCGGGGATGTACTCCTGTCCCCCTTCGAATTTGGCCGTTGTGGGATCCCTTCCCGCCATTGCAATAAGGGAGGAGGACCCAGGCCGCTGCTATAAATAGAGGCTAGGTTGCACCGTTGAAAGGGGGACAACGAGAGAGTGAACAAGGGAAGCAGAGAGACAAGAACACCACCCAAGTGCCCTCATGAGGCTGCTCACCACTGTACTAGTTCATCCATCACACCTCCTCGAGAGGCAATCCACCAAAGCAGGAGTAGGGTATTACGCTTCACAGCGGCCCAAACCTGGGTAAATCATCGTGTGCATCTGCTTCCTCGTCATCGTGCGAGTTCGTCGTAGAAATCATCGAGTGGCGAGTTAGGTAGGGCGAGGCTGCAGGCGAACTTCTTTGGGTTTTGTGGAGCCCGAAATCCGACATGTTCCTAGAGAAAACAGAGTTGAAGGATGATGGTAGCAATAATGTGGACTGGGTCCATGATCTGAGGATTGTCCTCATTGCTGCACAGAAGGCTTATGTCCTTATTGCACCGCTTGTTGCGCCACCCCCTCAAGCGTCGTCTGTTGATGTTGTGAACATCTGACAGGCACGTTCTAATGACTACTTGATAGTTCAGTGCGTGATGCATTACGGCTTAGAATTGCGGCTCCAAAACGTTTTGAACGTCACGGAACATATGAGATGTTCTAAGAGCTGAAATTGGAATCTCAGGCTCGTGCCCGTGTTGAGAGGTATGAGACCTCCAACAAGATTCTTTACCTGCAAGATGAAGGAGAATAGCTCAATCGGTGAGCATGTGCTCAGATTGTCTGGGTGCTACAATCTCTTGAATCGAGTGGGAGTTGATCTTCCAGATAAGATAGTGATTGATATAGTTCTCCAAGTCACTATCACTAAGCTACTAGAGCTTCATGATGAACTATAAAATGCCAGGGATGGAAATAATGATCCCTGAGCTATTCGCGATGTTTGACACCACGAAGGTAGAAAACAAGAAGGAGTTAAAACCACTAGTGTCGAGAAGGGCAAGGGCAAGGAGGGAAACTTCATGGATGACAAGCCAGTTGCTGCTCCAGTAAAGAAACCCAAGGTTGAACCCAAAACCGAGACTAAGTGCTTCTATTATGAGGAGAACGGTCACTGAAGCGGGACAACCCTAGATACTTGGTAGATAAGAAGGCTGGCAACGTCGATAGAAGTATATTTGATATACGTGTTATTTATGTGTACCTTACTGGTACTCCTGGTAGCACTTGGGTATTGGATACCGGTTCGGTTGCTAAATGTTAGTAACTCGAAATAAAAGCTACGAAATAAACGAAGGCTAGCTAAGGGTGAGGTGATGATGAGTGTTGGAAGTGTTTCCAAGGTTGATATCATCGCGGAGGTAAATATCTGAGTTACGAGTTTGGTATACAACTTAAGACAATGTGGAAGTTGTTTCACAACTCACGCCACCTGGAACACCATAGTGTGATGGTGTGTCCGAACGTCGTAGTCGTGCTATATTGGATATGGTGCGTACTATGATGTCTCTTATCGATATGCCACTATCGTTTTGGGGTTATGCATTAGACACAACTACATTCACTTTAAAAGGGGCACCATCTAAGTCCGTTGAGATGACACGGTATGAATTTTGGTTTGGAAGAAACCTAAGCTGTCATTTCTTAATGTTTGGGGCTGCGACGCTTATATGAAAAAAGGATTTCAACCTGATGAGCTCGAACCCAAAGCGGACAAATGCGTCTTCATAGAATACCCTAACGTAACAGTTGGGTAAACCTTCTATCTTAGATCCAAGCACAAAGTGTTTGTTGCTAAAACGGGTCCTTTCTCGAGAAAGAGTTTCTCTCGAAAGAATTGAGTGGGAGGAAGATAGAACTTGATGAGGTTGTTGAACGTTTGTTTCAACCAGAGAGTAGCGCAGCGCAGAAAGTTGCTTCTGTGGAGCCTACGTTAGTTGAAGAGGAAGTTAATGATGATGATCATGAAGCTTCGGATCAAGTTATTATCGAACCTCGTAGGTCGACAAGGACGCGTACTGCTCCTGAGTGGTATGCAACCCTGTCTTAGAGGTCATGTTGTTGGACAACGATGAACCTACGAGCTATGGAGATGCGATGATGGGCCCGGATTCTGGGAAATGGTTAGAGGCCATGAAATCCGAGATGGGATCCATGTATGAAAACAAAGTATGGGATTTGGAAGTATTACCTGAAGGGCGAAAGGCCATTCAGAACAAATGGATCTTTAAAACGAAGACGGACGCGGACGGTAATGTCACCGTCTATAAAGCTCGACTTGTGGCAAAGGGTTTTTCACAAGTTCAAGGAGTTGACTACGATGAGACTTTCTCACCCGTAGCGATGCTAAAGTCTGTTGGAATTATGTTAGCAGTTGCTGCATTTTTCGATTATGAAATCTGGCAGATGGATGTCAAAACATCATTTCCTTAATGGTTTCCTTGAGGAAATGTTGTATGTGATACAACCAGAAGGTTTTGTCAATCCTAAGGATGCTAAAAGGTGTGCAAGCTCCAGCAATCCTTCTATGGGCTGGAGCAAGCATCTCGGACTTGGAATGTATGCTTTGATGAGGTGATCAAAGTTTTTGGGTTTATACAAAGTTTATGAGAAACTTGTATTTACAAGAAAGTGAGTGGGAGCACTATAGAATTTCTGATAAGTATATGTGGTTGACATATTGTTGATCGGAAATGATGTAGAATTTCTGGAAAGCATAAATGGTTGTTTGAAAAGAGTTTTTCAAAGGAAGACCTGGATAAAGCTACTTAATTGTTGGGCATCGAGATCTATAGAGACAGATCAAGACGCTTGATGAGACTTTCAATGAGTACATGCCTTGACAAGATTTCGAAAGAGTTCAAAATGGATCAGTCGAGGAAGGAGTTCTTGCCTGATTTGTAAGGTGTGAAGTTGAGTAAGACTCAAAGCTCGACCACGGCAGAAGAAAGAGAAAGGACGAAGGTCGTCCCCTATGCCTTAGCCATAGGTTCTATATAGTATGCCATGCTATGTACCGCACCTGTGTGTGCCTTGCCATGAGTCTGTCAAGGGGTACAAGAGTGATCCAGGAGTGGATCACTGGACAGCGGTCAAAATTATCCTTAGTAACTAGAGGACTAAGGAAATATTTCTCGATTATGGAGGTGATAAAGAGTTCGTCGTAAAGGGTTACGTCGATGCAAGCTTTAACACCAATCCGGATGACTCTTAGTAGTAATCTGGATACGTATTGTCGAGCAGTCATTTGGAGTAGCTCCAACTGGAGCATGGTAGCGGTATCTATAGTATGACATAAAGATTTGCAAAGTACACACGGATCTGGATGTCGCAGACCCGTTGACTAAAACCTCTTTCACATGCAAAACATGATCGAACCCCAGAACTCATTGGGTGTGAGATTCATAAAAAATCACATAGCTATGTGAGCTAGATTATTGACTCTAGTGCAAGTGGGAGACTGTTGGAAATATGCCCTAGAGGCAATAATAAATTAGTTATTATCATATTTCCTTGTTCATGATAATAGTTTATTATCCATGCTAGAATTGTACTGATCGGAAACTCAGATACATGTGTGGATACATAGACAACACCATGTCCCTAGTATGCCTGTAATAGACTAGCTCGTTGATCAAAGATGGTCAAGGTTTCCTAGCCATAGACATGAGATGTCATTTGATAACGGGATCACATCATTAGGAGAATGATGTGATCGACAAGACCCAAACTATGAACATAGCATATGATCGTGTCAGTTTATTGCTATAGTTTTCTGCATGTCAAGTATCTGTTCCTATGACCATGTGATCATGCAACTCACTGACACCGTAGGAGTGCCTTGTGTGTATCAAACGTAACAACGTAACTGGGTGACTATAAAGATGCTCTACAGGCATCTCCGAGGGTGTCTGTTGAGTTGGCATGGATCGAGACTGGGATTTGTTACTCCGTGTGACGGAGAGGTATCTCAGAGCCCACTCGGTAATACATCATCACTATAAGCCTTGCAAGCAATGTGACTAAAGTGTTAGCCACGGGATCTTGTATTACAGAACGAGTAAAGAGACTTGCCGGTAACGAGATTGAACTAGGTATAGAGATACCGACGATCGAATCTTGGGCAAGTAACATACCGATAAACAATGGGAACATCATACGGCATTAACTGAATCCTTGACATAGAGGTTCAACCGATAAAAATCTTCGTAGAATATGTAGGAACCAATATGGGCATCCAGGTCCCGCTATTGGTTATTGACCGTAGAGGTGTCTCGGTCATGTCTACATAGTTCTCGAACCCGCAGGGTCTATACACTTAACGTTTGGTGACGATATAAGTATAGTTGAGTTATTATGTTGGTGACCGAAAGTTTTTCGGAGTCCCGGATGAGATCCCGGACATGACGAGGAGCTCCGGAATAGTCCGGAGGTAAAGATTGATATACGGGATAATAGTGTTTGGTCTCCGGAAGGGTTCCGGAATTCACCGGAAGGGGTTTCGGATGTTTCCCGAAATGTTCGGGTATGAGAACACTTTATTTGGGCCAAGGGGTAAAGCCCACGAGGCTTTAAGGAAGGTGCAAAAGGAGTTTTGCGGAGGCCAGGGGCCAGACGCCAGAAACCCTGGCATCTAGGGCCAGACGCCGAGGACCCTGGCGTCTGGTCCTGGAGTCCGAGGAGGACTCTTGCCTTGCGGGCCAAACCGACTTTGAGGAGGCTCTTTCTCCAAGTTTCGACCCCAGGGCTCAACATATAAATAGAGGGGCAGGGCTAGCACCCGGAACATATCAAGAATTCCCCAAGCCGTGTGTCGGCAACCCCGCCCCTCTAGTTCATCCTCCGTCATAGTTTCCATAGTGCTTGGCGAAGCCCTACGGAGATTGTTCTTCACCACCACCGTCACCACGCCGTTGTGCTGTCGGAACTCATCTACTACTTCACCATCGCTCGCTGGATCGAGGAGGTGAAGGCGTCATCAAGCTGTACGTGTGTTAAAGGCGGAAGTGCCGTCCGTTTGGCGCTATATAGTGATTGGATCGCGGGACGACTTGTGATTTGGATCACGAAGACGTTCGACTACATCAACCGCGTTTCTGAAGGCTTCCGCTTAGCGATCTACAAGGGTACGCAGATCCACTCTCCCTCTCGTAGATGCTCATCACCATGGATAGATCTTGCGTGTGCGTAGGAAATTTTTTGTTTCCCATGCAACATTCCCCAACACAAGCTACTACGACAACGACGCCTTTGACTATGAAATCTACAACACCTACCAGCAACAAGTCAACTACAAGGACAAGACGACTTCGTCAAGCCGACCAACTACAAGCTCCTACAAATCAAGAGCTTCATCCTCTAAACCGATTCCGGATGCTACCGCTAAGTCAAGCTCCATCAAGTGTTTCACGTGCCAAGGCCGAGGCCACAAGACTTACGAGTGTCCAACAAAACGCACCATGATACTTCAAGACGATGGCTCCTATGACTCTATGAGCGATGACGAGATGGAAGCATATAGCACGTGGCAATGCATCATCAAATCAATGAAGATGAAGATTCACAAACATTTTGAGACAACGATCCGAGCCCCGCTCACGTTGTCTCCAAGGTTTTGACGATTCAACAACAAGAAGACGAGCACCAACGTTGCCACATCTTCCACACCAAGGTGAGCATCCAAGGAAAATACGTCAAGGTCATCATCGACGGCGGAAGTTGCCACAACTTGGCAAGTCAGGACCTTTGTTCCAAGCTCCAATTGGTCAAGAAGAAGCACCCTCGCCCCTACAAGGTCCAATGGCTAAGTGATTCCGACACCCTCCAAGTTGAACATACCATGGAAGTTTCCTTCATGATAGATGCTTATGAAGACACCTTGGAGTGTGATGTGGTTCCCATGTCCGTTTGCCACCTTCTGCTTGGTAGACCTTGGCAATTCGACCGTGGTGTCTTCCACAACAATCGGACCAATCACTATAGCTTCAAGATGAAGGGCAAGCAATATGTACTTCGACCAATGACTCCAAGTCAAGTCATTGCCAACAAACATGCTTCATCCCATCGTGGAGACAAAAGTGAGAGAGTGATCCACCTAAATGAGAGTGAGAGCCACAAGCAAAACTTGAGTGACTCCACGATGAGGGACATGAGAGATATAATTCTTTTAGCCACCAAAAGAGATTTGAGGGATGTGAGTGAGAGCCCATCGACCGTCCTTCACTATGTACTCGTGTGCTAAGATGACGTCATTCGGACCAACCCTTCACAACATCTTCCTTTTGTGTTATCTCATTTGTTGCAGGAATTTCAAGATGTTTTCCCCGATGAGCTACCTCCTGGACAACCACCAAAACGAGGGATCGAACACCGCATCGACCTCATCCCCGGAGCACCGCTTCCTAACAAGGTACCCAACCGCGTCAACCCCGAACAAACAAAGGAGATACAAAGGCAAGTCCAAAAACTCCTAGATAAAGGGCATGTATGTGAGAGTTTGAGTCCTTGTGCGTTTGCGGTGATACTAGTACCTAAGCAAGATGGTAGTATGCGCATGTGTTCCGATAGCCGTCCTATCAACGCTATAACCATTCGATATCGCCACCCCATTCCTCACCTAGATGATAAGCTAGATGAACTTAGTGGTGCCACTATATTTTCCAAGATTGAATTAAAAAGTGGTTACTAACAAATACGCATACAAGAGGGTGACGAGTGGAAAATGGTGTTCAAGACTAAGTTTGGTCTCTATGAATGGCTAGTGATGCCTATGGGCTTATCCGAAGCACCGGGTACATTTATGCGTGTTATGCATTACGTCTTGCGGCCCCTAATAGGATATTGTGTTGTGGTCTATTTGGATGACATTCTTCTCTTTAGCAAGTCTCTTGAGGAGCATGCTACCCACGTTCGAGAAGTCTTGCAAATTCTTAGGAAAGAACAACTCTATGCAAACATGGAGAAATGCACATTTGGTGTTGACAAGGTCGTTTTCCTAGGATTTGTGGTATCTTCTAAGGGTGTTCCCGTAGATGAAACTAAAATTGATGCTATTAAAACTTGGCCTACACCCACAAATTTGCAACAAGTGCGTAGTTTCCTAGGACTAGCTGGTTTCTATCGACGTTTTGTCAAGGACTTTAGCACTATTGCATGTCCTCTACATGCTTTGAGCAAGAAGAATGCACCATTCATTTGGGGACCTTCCCAAGACACCGCATTCCATGAAATTAAAAATTCGCTCACTCATGCACCTTTGCTTGCTTTGCCCAACTTTGATACAACATTTGAAGTGCATTGCGACGCTAGTGGTAATGGAATAGGTGGTGTGCTAATGCAAGAGAAGCTCCCAATAGCATACTTTAGCGAGAAACTTTCTGATGCTCAACTTAACTATCCAATCTATGATAAAGAATTGTATGCTTTGGTGCGAGTTTTACATGTTTGTGAACATTATTTGCGACCTCATGAGTTTGTCATTCATACTGATCCTGAAACTCTCAAGTACCTTAAGGGTCAAACTAAATTGAACAAACGGCATGCCAAATGGAGTGAGTTCATTGAGTCTTTCCCTTATGTCATCAATTACATTAAGGGTAAAGAAAACGTTGTGGCGGATGCTCTTTCCTGCAAATGCATGCTAGTTACTCAACTTGAATTGAATGTCATTGGTTTTGAGCATATCAAAGATTTGTATGAGCATGATGTTTCTTTTTCTACTCCACATGCTAAGTGCCAAGTGAAAACTTATTGGGAGAACTACTATATGAAAGATGGCTATCTTATGCGTGCTAACAAACTTTGTATACCTGAGTCTTCTCTTCGTTTATTGCTTTTGCAAGAGGCTCACGGTGGAGGACTTATGGGTCACTTTGGACGCGACAAGACGTATGCCACACTATCCAACATGTACTTTTGGCCAAAGATGTTTCGTGATGTTGCATGCTTCACCCACCGATGCTCTACATGCCGCAAAGCTAAGTCTAAAGCTCAATCCCATGGTCGTTAGAGGACTCTTCCTATACCTTTCCAACCTTGAGAAGACATTAGTATGGATTTTGTGCTTGGTTTGCCACGAACAAAAAATGGCCATGATTATGTTTTTGTCGTTGTGGATCGCTTTTTCAAGATGGCTCATTTCATTCCATGTCACAAGATCGACGATGCTTCACATGTTGCAAATCTCTTTTGTAGGGACATCTTGCGACTACATGGTGTCCCCAAGACCATTGTCTCGGATCGCGACTTCAAGTTCCTAAGCTACTTTTGGAAGACCCTATGCGCCAAGCTCGGAATCAAGCTACTAATCTCTTCGGCCTATCATCCGCAAACCGATGGCCAAACGGAGGTGATGAACCAGTGCTATCTACTCTCCTATGTGTGTTGATCAAGAAGAACATCAAGGAATGGGAAGAATGCCTTCCCATCATCGAGTACGCCTACAATCGCGCAAGTCACTCCACTACCGGCAAGTCTCCCTTCGAAGTGGTCTATGGCTTCAACCCTTTGTCCCCATTGGACATTCTTTTACAAGTCACACCAAGAGTGCGTCAACATGGATGCAAGTGCAAGGATAAGCTACATAAGAAGATGCATGAGGATACAAGGCGCACGATCGAACGTCAAGTGGAACACGTCTCCAACAATCACAACACCAACAAGCAACCCATGGTATTCAAGCCCGGTGATCTTGTGTGGATCCACGTTCGCAGGGACCGTTTCCCCGCCGAGCACAAATCCAAGCTACTTCCTCGAGCCGATGGACCATTCAACGTTTTGGCATGCTACAACAACAATGCCTACAAGATCGACATTCCACGCGACAAGTACACCATGAGCGACACCTTCAATGTCACGGACCTCTCTCCGTTCTATGGTGATGAAGATCTTGATCCGAGGATGGATCTCTCACAAGGGAGGGGGAGATGATGCGGAGGATCCCATGGTTATCCCCATGGACCCATCTCATACAAGGCAAGCTCCAAAGGGTCCTATGACAAGAGCCCGTGCACGTGCGATCCAAGACGAGGTGACCTCTCTCCTATTCGATTCTCCTTTGGATGTTCATGAAACTTGGATGCTACCTCAAGCAAAGATTCTATGCATGCTCAGGTACCATAAAGTCGACCTCGAAGATGCTCGGAGTGAAGGACAAGCCCCCATCGAGACGAACACGGAGAAGGATGGACAAGAGAGACAAAAGAAGGCAAGATCACCTTCCAGGCCCCGGACATCCGGCCCCTAGAGGCTACACCAGCGCCAAGGACCAGCAGTCGAAGCTACAGGCGCCGGACATCCGGCCCCACCCCGGATATCTGAAACCCCCCCCCCCCCCCCCCCCGAAATCCGGCGAGCCAATGCCAGAACCAAGCGAGATCCGGTACCTCCAACCCGGACAACCGGCCCCTAATCCTGGACATCCGTCCAACCCCTGAAGCCCCGGACATCCGGCCCCTGTGTGGGCAGCCTCGGGCCCAAGTGGCCATGTACCCTCTCCTTCGCCCCTTTGCCCCCTAGTACTATATAATAGACTCCTCCCCCTCAAGTTAGGGTTAGCTTATGTTTAGCACTTGACTTTGTTGAGCATATCTCCATCTACTTCCTTCTCCCACGGACTTGAAGACCTCTTTGAGAGAAGATCCGAGGTGGATGCCAAGGTCCGTACCTAGGGAAGATCCCATGGGATATCAAGACCTCATCTCCCCGGAGTGAGACGACTATCGGTTACTTGTATCTTCTTGTTTGACTTTGGATCTATGTATCTCTTGTGTTTGAGTGGATTTAGTGGATGTGTGATCCGAGATCGTTCTTGAGTTCGTGTTTTCTCTTGTGATTTCTCCCTTTTCCCCCTTCGAGTTTGAAAAGATAGGCCACCACGGGTGTGCCCCGTATCATATTGGTATCATGAGCCACGTTGATTCACACCTTGGAGTCCCTCCATCCACTTTCTAGCCGAATTTTGTTTCGTTTTGACCTAATTTCAAAAATTCCCACAAAAATAGGCATACAAAATTTTCTTGGATTCTTTGGATTTGAGGTGATTTTGTTGATTTGGATCCGTGGATTTCGATGTGGACAGGTAGATCTAGTGTTTCCCCACCATCCCCATCATTTTGACCGCCAAATCGCCGCAATTTTGCGAAAAAAAATTTGTGTTCATCATATTCTTCATAGGAGATCCTCAGATTGGATCTCAGTCGGGAGGCCTGGACATCCGGCCCGTGCCCCGGACATCCGGCCCGTCGGACATCCGGCCCAGGCAGCCCGGACATCCGGCCCCTGGAGAACAACAAAGCTGTTTTGCCTCCAATTTTGACAGTTTTGGTTCTTTTTCACCATTCCTTCCGCAACCCTCCGCCATTTCTTCTGCAACCCATTTGCATTTGAGATTTTGAGTTGCAAGCATCGCCATTTCCTAAGGTGTTTCGGCTAATTAGGAGTGGTTTTTCATCGACATCGCCGCTCATAATCGCTCCGGAACGTCGCCAACCACCTCTACATTGACACTTCACCATAAGCAAGGACGGTAACCGCGATGACACCTTTGAGAATATCCTTTCCATTGCATTGTTACCCCGAGCCTATTTGCGTTACTTGCCTATTGAGACTAGCCATGTAGTATTGCCGGGCCACGCTACTTGTGCACTTTCGTGATACATACTCCGCATAGCTCAAATTGCGTGCATATATCATAGTATCATTTTGGTATCATCTTGGTATATTTTGTGTTCAAGTAGTACCCTCATACATAATTGCTATCTTGGTGTGCATGTCCCGCATTGTGGCCATACAAAACATCATCGCAAAAGAAAGAGAAGCAAAGCTTTTAAGCAAGAGCAAAAGAGCAATAGCATCGCCAATTTTGCATATCATACTTGCTCATCTTGGATTACTTGAGCCAGTGACATGTGTCTCATACATACATAGCAAGTCAGGAATAAGAAGAAGACACATTTTGTTTCTTATAGGTTGTGCACAAGTTTGTATCACACCCATTTGAGCAATCGTGCTAGCGTCTCTCTAGTGTTGTGCAACGCAAGCGTTTCCGTGGATTCCACATTTTGGCTCATCCTTGGTTGCACGACCCCACTTATATATTCGTGCGTGTGTTTCCTTGTATACTCATTGCTATTGATCTACATTGTCTTACTTACGAACATGCGAATCTTTTTCAACATTATTGAACCTGATATTTCGGATTGCTTGAAATTTATGCCACTATCCTAACCAAGCTCCTCCATAAGCCTTAATTGTGTAGGTGTGAGAAGGATGATCTTCGGTACGAATTCTACTACTTCCACATTTGCATATTGAGTGATCCTCGATCCATTTTTGAACTTGTGGAACAGTAATTGATATTGTCGTCTCATTCTTCCATTTATATCTACTTGAGTGTTATGGATAGTTCAAGCATCCACAAACCGACATTTGAGGAGCAAGAGGACGACGCAAATGCTTTCGTCACCAAGCTACAATTCTTCGGAGCGCAAAAGGCAATGCGCGAATCGCATGACGCCTTGAACGACTGCATTGTGCAACTCGCCACCGACGAACGCGAATTCGAAGTGCGAACAGGGGACTACCTTGACACCAAGCTCTCAAGCCAAATGGAGGAATTTCGCGCCTTGATGGTCAAGCGTGCTTCTTCTACATCTACAACCTCCGGACAGTGCCACTCAAGTCACCACTCATCGGAGTACTCTTCCGGCGAGAATCCACCTCGAGCACGTCCTCATCATCAAGATGACCGCCACAGTCCAAGTTCACATCAAGGTCGCCAACGTCAAGCCATGGAGAATCCCTTCCATGGCAATGGACTACAAGATCGACTTCGCGAGCATGCGCGACGCCACCAACAAGAACAAGAGGCACTGGAGCAAGAACGACAACAACAACGCCGTGAAGGAGAACAACGTCTCTGCGAAGAGCAAGCTAGAAGCCCAACATGCACTCCGTGATGCAACTCATGCTTTGGAAAAACGCAACCGTCAAGCACGTCTTGAGGAAGAAGCACTTCACCGCGAACGACAAGAAGCCAATCGCCAAGAAGAGAACCAAGTAAGGCGGAACCTAGTGCGTCCACCTCGTCGCCATCCTCCAGATCATCATGACCGATCTTATAGATCATCGCGAACCTGATTCGGATTTACGTTTCACTGTTAACCCTGATGGCGGATACTGGCCAGTAGGGGTAGGTTGTGTCACGACCTCGTCGATTTCGATTGACAGAAAACATAGCCTCAACGATCCCCATGTGCAGTTGATCTCATCAACCGTGCACATAGCCGATCTCATGAACGACAATAGATCTCATCTGCTGTCTCCACATATGAAATATGCATCCGATCTAAAACCAAAACCTATAGTAGAGGCTCTGATAACACTGTTGGGTTCTACCGTAGGTGCATCACATGCAAACTAAAATTTTCCTACGCGCAGGACAACCAAGAACATGCTACGGAGATGGATCACAGATCGTTACCAGTAGACGCGGAGGCCGTGCAGCGGAAGTAGAGTTGGGGCAGCGCGTCTGCGAGGTCCGTCTCCTCCTCGTCGGATCTCCCTCAAACAGTCGGTCCGATCTCCCTCGAACTGCCGGTCACCAGATCCCACGTATAGGTTCACCTGAGCGGCACAAGTGCACCACCTCTAATGGTATCCGCGCGTGTAGGAGGAACACCGTACGGCGGACTTCTAGGTCCGATCACACAGTTCGGCGGCAAGTGGAGGTGGCTAGTTGCAACACATGCAAAGCCCTAATGACGGCGCCGAAGCGATCAACCAGATGGGTGTGCCGCACCTTCACTATTTATATAGGCATCCGGCGTGGGTTCAACTCTTGGGCCTCGCACGGATCCTAAAGCCCACGTGTTCCTTCCCTTAAGCGTGCGACCCCTTAGGTTCTCATTCACTTGGTTGCGAGTTAGATCACATCCTACTCGACTAGTCGGTAGCTTCCTCTAGCAAAGCGTGTCGACTCCAAGTGTCCGATGAAGCTGGTTAGGCGAACCTGTACATCACGATATATGTTGTCGTGCTCAAGGCGAAATGGTCATCCTTGTTGCAGCAGGACCTCTTTCTCGTTCTGGTGAATCCGACCAACAGTTCGGATTATCTCATAATCCTCATCGCATGGCCATGCTTATCCAGGTTGGATCACCCGAGGGGCCCAAAGTATATCTCTCCTGATCGGAGGGGCAAATCCCATCTTGCTTAACCATGTCTCGCAGCATGGGTCAGGACAAGCCTAAAACCCACCTTTATAACTACCCAGTTACGGAGTAGTGTTTGGTTGGCCCAAAGCAGGTCTATCACCATCCCAAGTGCATGCGTCAGCTCGGGTCTTAGGACATAGAACGTATGTTGTACTAGAGACTCACAGATGACCTATCGCCGATTCTCATAGTCGGGTCTGTCCAACTCAGACCTTATCTCAACTCGGATCTGACTATGTCGAATCCGACCAGATCTTTCTGAGTCCATATTATCCGGCTAGCATCCAAAGCTACATGGTCAGTGAGACCGGACAATCCACCATGTCATATGCTAGTCTAACTGGTTGTGCATCCACACAGCCCTTTCGACTAGGGACCTTTAGGACAGTCATTTTACAATGCATAGTCTCACAAACAAGTCACGTACTTGTTAATACACATCATTGATAATGTCCAAGGACTATATTTATTCATAAACACATAGGAAATATCATCATACATGATTGCCTCTAGGGCATATCTCCAACACCAGTGGGGTCCCTTTATGGTTCGGCGGGGGGCCTCGAGTACACAAAGAGCATCAGTCGGCCATGACCACCTGCGGGGTTTATACAGATTCGAGCCACTCGGGGGCGTAAAACCCTACGTCCTGTTTGTGTTGTTTGTATATCTGGGTCCAAATATAGGAGCGCAGCCACCCGGCAAGGATGCTCGAGAAGTGCAGCTACGCGTGCAAATAGACAGGGTGTCGACCTTTGTCAAGGTAGCCATGGGCCTCCTTTTATAGTTCAAGGCGTTTCGACAAAGGCTACAATGGTCATTTACAAGGTGTACAGTGCCCTCTTACAGCTACAAGTGTCGGAATCGGAGCTCTGCAGACCCAAGAAGGTTCGAACATTGGGGTGCGCTCGCTCTCCTACCCTACTCTACTTCGCAACCACACGGCGACTCTCCGGCGGCTTGAGCTACGGAAGATGAACTAAGACACACATAGTTTACCCAGGTTCGGGCCACCTGTCGGTGTAAAACCATACTCGTGCTTTGGAGTGCTTGAGGTGGAAGATGAGTACAAGGCGTGTCCTTGCCCAACCAAAAGTCTCTCTCTCTACGGTGGCTGGTTCCCCCCTTATATTGGCCCTAGTCCTCTTCGCCCGAAAATATCAGGCGGGAAGGGTTGCCACAACGGCCATTTTGAAAGGGGACATGGTTGCAGCTTATCCTGACAAAAGGTGGTCTTCGTCTGCTAAAGTTCCTCGCCGGGTTGTGCTCGTGGGCTCGGGGGTGACATCCGACCTACCGAGCCCTCGGTCTTGGTCTTCTTGCACCGGAACGGCAACCTTTCGGGGTTGCTTTGGGAACCCACGAGCTGGTGGCTTTCCTCTATCACCAAAGAGGAAAGCCTCTCTGTCCGCACCCGCTGGCATCATTTGGCACGGCGCGCGTCACCCATGTGTGGGCACTGGGTCGTGAGGCCTTGTCGGACAGATTGAAATGTCCCGCCTCCTGAGGGTGCCATGGGCAGCCATGCGGGGAAGCCCCGTTAAGCATTCGATGACGACGCCGTCTCGTGCCTCGTGAGGCATTAGCCCTCGCGAGAACCAACTCCGTGAAGCCTGCTGGTGGGCCACTCAGTGTCCAAGACGATCCATGAGTCCTGGAGCGCAGGCAGACGGGCCTGGGCACCCCTAGTCCCAGAGGCCCGACAGTAGCCCCCGGGGCCGCGACGGGCTCAGTCTCACCAGCTAGGGGGAGCGAGCGCGACATGGGCCCCAGCCGCCTATGGGCCAGGCCCGACGCGTGGTGCGTGGGGGGTCGTGGGATGCCTCCACTTCCCTCAACGCCTCGATAACCGCCCTGCGCCAGCCGCCTGTGAACAGCACTTGGCCACCATTACTTTTCCCCATGTCGCGTCTTCCTCCTACGCCTTCCTGCCCACAACTCGTCGAGTGACCACACTTCCTATCTCGCCGCATTGCCATGGCACCTCCCCATAAGAGGAACAGGGCGATGGTGACGGCGGGGGAGCAACCCACACCGGAACCCGCCGTGGGTAGGTCCACGGTGCTCAATCGCGAGGGGCTTGATAAGGTCCTCCCGATGACTACGGCCGCCTCCAATGAGTGGGGGCCGACCAGGATCTCACCGGCCTCGCTGCCTCTGGCTGAGCTGGGGGCCGCCTCCGTTCCCCCCTATCTCCCTCCACTTTTCTCTGGCTTACTTCCTCCATTACCGGACTTCTTCGATGTTGTGCTTTTGCACTATCAGATCCATGCACTGCATCTTGAACTGAAGTCCGTTCTTCGTCTCTCATCCTTTGCCTTCCTGTGCGAGGCCTTCCTGGGCGTTTTCCATTCGGTGGCGCTGCTTCGAGACTTCTACTCCCTCCGGCTGTCTGCGCCCAACCAATGTTCTGGGTGCGTGACATTCCAGGCCGCGAGCGAGAAGGCGGCCTAATGCATTGATATGGGGATCAATGCCGATGCCGGGTGCTTCAGACGGCAGTGGGTGTATGTGGACGCCGGCCGACACAGCCCCCTGCTGCTTTCCCGTCGTCCCCAGCATTACCGATGCCGCAATGGGGGAACGAAAGGCTTTTCGTCCCGAGGCTGTCGCTGATGATGAAGAGACTGGCCACCTTGAGGGCCACCGGAGTGACCGCGAAGCTAGTCGTCAAGGAGTTCCTCTGGTGAAGGATTGCCCGTCTTCAGCGCCATTCATGCCCGATGTGGGCCATCACCGGCCCAAGAGATCCCATGAGGCTTCACCCGGACCGCTTGCCACCCGAAGTGTTGACGGGATGCTCCTAATTCTGACTGGCAAAGCAGCCGGTTGTCTCCCCTGGGAGGGGTGCCCCCTGTACAGAGACAGGAACCGGGAGGACTTCGTTCGCTCTATGCCCCGCTTTGATCGATGGGGGCTGCTCCAGGAACGCGACGAAGGGCCCCGGGGCGACCCTGCCCTAGTGGTCCTCGAGCCTCGGCTCTTGGCGGGCCTGGAGCCCTTAGCCGAGGCAACGGGGAGTGGCGAGCACCCACCTCCAAAGATCCGCTGCCAACTCTTCCCGATGCCTGAGGGCGCCGGTGACGCCGCTGCGCTCGGCGGCGGGGCCGTCTCCCTTGGTAAGACGAGCGGCGCTATCGATCCCGGGGATGTGCCCTCCGGATCATATTCCTTGGAGGGTGGCACCATGAGCGTGCACCCCGTTCCCCCGGGAGTGGGGCGGGGACTGGCATCGGGGTCGCGCCCTGCCCCACGGGGTCAGCCGCGGAGGAAAGGCTCTGCCCGAGGGTAGCGTCGGCGCGCTATCGAGGGTGTTGAGGAACAGGAAATGGGCTGCCAGAGATGAGTAAGCGCCATGCCTTGGCTTCATTTTCTTCGACATCCCGGGCGTGCCTAACCCATTGTCTCTTGCAGGTTCCCGGTGAGGGAAAAGGCTAAGGAGCCCACGCGTCCGATGGGCGACTTCCTATCGCCGGCCGGGTACGAGGAAAACACGAGGCACGTGCCCCCATCAGAGCCTGGGGAAACATGCCTGGGTCCGAGGCAGTTCCTTCTTTGCTGGTCGGGAGGGCGGGGCGAGGGGTGACAGCTCGCCCCGTGCCTCGTGGGGGGAACCCCCTCATGGAAACACGACAACGGTCCCTCCGGAGGCGCCTCCTGTGGGCGACTCTCCAGCCCCGGCGCGCCTAGTACCACAGCATGCGCTAATCCGGAGGGGACCGAAACACCTGCCAGAACTGCCACCCAGCCAGGCACGGAGTGCGGCCTTGATGTGGCATCCACCCCAAGGGGATCCCAAGCCCGTGGTGTGCATCATCTTGCATGGACGGGGCGGAGCGAGCGTCGTCCAGCCCCAGCTCCCCATGGGCAGCGGCAGAACCTCTGGAGCGTCGGCGGTAGACGAGGGTGCGGGGCCTAGCCCGGACTGGGCCCTGGCGCTCGTGAACTCCTGGAACTCAGTCCAGTGTGATCTCCTGCAGAACGTGGCGAGCTTATTGGGGGAGCTTGGTGTGGAGCTTCAAGGTGCCAATGAGCTCTTTGCCGAGGAGCGCCTGCCCTTTGCTCGCGGATGGCATCAGTTTGATGTCGTCGTCAAGCTGGGCCGTCGTCAACATGAGACGGCATGCTCAGAGGCCGAAAGGTCCGTCGCGGAGACGAGGGAAGCGCGCAACCGCGCTCTCTAGAGGGCCGAGGAGGCGGATGAGCGTCGCGAGGCGGCTGAGGCTCGGGAGCGAGAACTTCAGGCCTCGAACGCCATCCTGGCACGGAAGCTTCAGGAGCGGAGGAGCGTTCTTTCCTTGCGTGACGAGGGACCGGCATCTAGAGCGGAAGAGGCACATGGGCTTGCCCTTCGCGAGGCAGACCTTCGTTCCCTCGAACAACAACTTGCCCTGGTGTCGTCAGAGTAGAGTCTGAAGCGCGAGAGGCTGGAGTGCTCGATTGCGATGTCACCGCTTCCCTGGCTACCCTCAAACAACACATGGAGGAGGTTCGAGGGGAGGCCGATGCAAGGGTCGACCGATCCCGCAAGGATTATAACAATAAACTGAAGAAGCAAGGGAGCCGCTTCAAGGACCGGCGCGCAGAACTGCCGCGTGAGGTTTAAGATCTCAGGAAGAAACTTACCCGGGCGGAAGCACAGCGGGAGGCCGCACTTAAGGCCCTGGCCACTGTCGCGGCCGAGCTGGCGTCACTCCACGAATAGGTGTAAGGCGCCGCATCTCACGTGGAGCGGGCGGCGGAGCAAGCGAACCAGGCATGAGGTCGGCAGCATCAGCACTCGAAGATGTTCCAGGGCCTCGAGCGGCGGGCTCGCCGGGCTCAGGGGTCCATCTGCGGGGGAGGCATCCCCAGCCCCCTTGTGCGTGACGATGCCGGCTATCTTGATTTCTTCACCAAGGTCGTGGATCGGCTCGAGGTGGGCCCCGCAAAGGTGGGCGAACTGGTTGAAGGAGAGAGCCGCGACCTTCTGTTTAGGGCGCTAAAGCGCGTCTTCAGTCACCTCCTTCGCTCCAATCCCAACTTTGACTTCGAGACCGTGATGGCCCCGCTTCCTGACACGATTCGCGGCACCCTTGGGGAGGTAGTGGAAGATTACGTGAGCGCGTTGAGCGCGCAATTCACCTTGGTGACCACGAGGGCCGGGGAGGGTCTGAGGGATGCGAAGGCAGCGACGCGTCTCCTTAGGCCCCACCCCCCTTTTAATCCTTCTGCTGCCGATGCTAGTTTGCAGTTCTGCCGGGGCATGAAGCCGACATTTTGTTTCGAAACTTATGCTCCTGTAACTGGTGCTCATGCTTCATATGGCTTTCTCTGGCGTTACCGTCATGCCTCGGGATACAGAGATGTGATCCTTGCGTGACGTCGTCGACAGCGGCCTAGGACGCACTGCCCGGGCCTGCCGGCCTCGGTGCACTCTTTTCGGAATCATGGCTCCGGGAACCCAGAAAGGTTCAAACTCTAGGGTGCACTCACTCTCTGCCCTACTCTGCCTCACAACCTCACGGCGACTCTCCGGCGGCTCAAGCTAAGGAAGACGAACAAGGGACACACAGTTTACCCAGGTTCGGGCCACCTCGCGGTGTAAGACCCTACTGATGCTTGTCTCGATTGCTTGAGGATGAATATGAGTATAGGGTGTGTTCTTTCTTGCCCAGGATTCCAAGCCTTCTACGATGGCTGGTTCGTACTCTTATACTAGCCTTGGTCGTCTTCCCATAAAAAACACAAGGCGGGAAGGGTCGCCACAATGGTAGTTTGAAGGGGCACAAGACTACAGCCTATCCTGACAAAAGTGGTCTTTGCTTGTCAAAGCTCCTCATCGTGACGTTCTTGTGGGCTCGGGAGTGTCCTTTGTCCTGTCGAGCCCCCAGTCTTGGTCCTCTTGCACAAGAAAGGAAACCTTTGGGGATTTCTTTGGGAGCCCGCGAGCTGGCGTTGCTATTCTATCACCAAGTAGGAAAGCCTCTCTGTCCGTGCCAGCCGGTACGACCCTGGGGGCCGCCCTGTGCGGGCCGCGTCAGCCATGTGAAGGGGTAGGGCTGCGTGACCCTGACGCGCCGTCCTTGGCTAGTATACCCCGCATAGGCTCCCGCGGACAGCCTCGAGAGAGGGTCCTATGACGAGGCTCCGGGAGGCGACCTCAAGGTGGAACTCCGTTGGTCTCCTCGCGGCGCTCGCCGGCGTGCACCTCGCGAAGAGGGGACCCCCATGATGGTCTGGTTCCCGAGGCTTGGCGGGGAAACACTTCGGGCCCGAGGCACGTGTCGGACCTTGGGCTGTAGGCAGACGGGCCTGGGTACCCTCAGTCCCATGGACCCGACAATAGCCCCCGAGCCCGCGGCGTGCACGACCCGGCTGACAGGCGGCGAAGCGGTGCGGGTTCTAAAGGCCAGCGGGCCAGGCTCGACGCGTACCGCGTGGTTGGGCGTGGGGCGTGCTGCCTCCCCACGGTGCCTCGACCAATGCCCGGGCTGACATAAAGCAGGCACGCGGGGTGGAGCCATCATTGCAATTCTTTGCGTTGTCTCCATCTCCATGCACCTTCCTCCTCTGCACAGAACTGCTCTAGATCCAACCTCTCGTGAGGTACCTCCTTTGCTCCCCCTGCGGCCCCGGCACTCAGATGGCACCCGCCGGCAAGAAGGGGAAGGCCACGGCCTCTGCCGCAAGCCCTGCCGCCATCGGACTGGTCCTCTTGCCCTCCATCATCTCTAAGGAGGAGGACTTGGGCCCAGTGCTCCCGCTGGTGGCCGGCGCGCTGAACGAGGGGCAGGCGACTGGAATCTGGCCGGGCTCGGCAGCGCCGAGCTGCCTGCCGAAGTATGCCTACCCCTTCTTGTTCCACAGCATCTACGCCGGGCTGGTCCCGCCGTTCTCCAAGTTCTTCTACGCCACCCTCTCCCATTACCAGATCCACGCCTTACACCTTCAACCCAACTCCATCCTCCGCATGGCCATCTTCGCCTTCTATTGTGAGGATTTCATGGGTGTGAGGCCCACGGTGGCGCTCTTTCGCCACTTCTTCAGCCTACGGTTCACCGCCCCGGACCAACGCTCCGCGCGCGTCTCCTTTGTTGACGTCACGGGCGCGAGCATCCGCCTGAAGGCCAGGAAGAAGGTGGAGGGCTACCGGCAGCGTTGGGTCTTCATGAATGCGTGCCGGGTCAGCTCGCTCCTGACGGCCCCCACGGGCCAGCCCACGCAGATCCACGTGTGGTGCCATGAGAAGCTCACCGACCTGAGGGAGGAGCCCGTCCTGGAGCGCATCGCCTCGCACGGGGATGCCCCTCTGACGGGGGCGTTGGTCATTAAGGAATTACTGGGGTAGCGTATCGCGCCGCTCCAGGCGCGCTCACGGCCCTTGTGGGAGTTCACAAGCGCGAGGGAACCGATGAGGCTGCACGTTAGCGGCCGGACGAGCGATGAGCTGGATGGAGCCTTGGGGGCTTTACTCGACTATGACCCCGAGGACCTTCCGGAGGCAGCGCCGCCGCTGTATGGCTGCGCCGACATGGAGGAGTTGGTAGCGGAGATGCCCGTCTTCGACGAGTGGGGGCTCATTGGGTCGTGCGGGAACCCCTCTATTGCGGTGATGTCCTCTGGCGAGGGTGATGGCGACGAGGACTCGGAGACAACGGAAGGAGAGGGGAACGCTGGCCGGGTGCCACTGCCCAGTCTCCACACGTCCTTGTGCGGCCTCGGGGATGAAGGCGACGCCGTGGATCTGCAGCACCAGGCAACTCCCCCCAGGCCCGCAGTCGCGGAAGACGGAGCGGGGTCTGGCCCCGCGGCCACTCCTGAGCCAGCGACGAGGGCCCAAGTCAAAGGCGCGGCGTCCAACCAAGTGGCGGCCGCACCTCCTCGGGAGGCCTCCCTGGCCCCCAAGGAAGGGAGAACTAGGCCGGACCTACTGGGGGCCGCGCCGAGCGCCCTCCAGGTGGCGTCGAGACGGTGCGCGAGGGCGGCGAGGGCATGCCATCCGCCACCGCGAAGAAGAGGAAGTGGGCCCCCGGGGACTAGTAAGTGCCTCAATCCATTCCCACGCTGCATGTTTGTGACCGGTTTGCTCGAGATAATCCTCTCGCTAGCGCAGGTGTTTCGGCGGTGGCGAGGAGAAGAAGAAGAAGGCGAACGCTGGGGCGAAGGTAGTGCCCGTCCAGAAGGCAGCCTCAACCCTCGACCGAAGTCTTGGCGGGCGTGGGGACAGTTTGCGCCAGTTTGGCGCTGTGCTCCATCATGCGGGCACCGCGGCGGCGCCCAGCATCTCCCCGCGGCGGCGAGCGGGCCCGTGTGCCGGGGCCACGACGGTCCAGCCCCCGGCACCGGCTGACAGGGCCGTACCTGTCCAGCCTCAGGTGCCACCTACCGAGGCCGCGGCTGCTCAGCACCCGGCGCCACCTGCCAAGGCTGGTTCTGAGCCAGCGGGGAAGGAGGGGCGCCTCAACCTTCGCCAGTCGTCCTGGCCCCCGCAACCAGCCATGGAGAGGGGCGCAACTTAGGCTGCCCTCAAGCGGTGGTCACCCCGGGGGCCCCGGAGGTCAGCGCGACAGTCTTCCCAAGCGAACAGCAGGAGCCAAGCGTAGGGGAGGACCTGGAGCCCGCGACATCTCAAGCGAAGGGCGCCGAGGGCCTCCTTGTTACGGCAACAGCAAGCGCCGGGGCGCCATTCCCCGGGCAAGCTCTCGCCCTGATGGACCAGAGCGCCTTGCTTAGGCACGTGGCTCTGACCGACGCCCAGGACGCGCTCGACCGGCTCGAGGCAGGCTTCCGAGGCGCGCTCGACCTGCTTAGGGCGGACTTTTGAGACGCCGAGGCATGCCTCTCCGCAGAGTGCTTGACGCTCACCGCAGGGTGGCGTCAAGGTGACGCCTCCGCCAGAGAGGCTCACAGCAGGGCCAAAGCCATCCTTGCGGAAGGCAAGGAGGAGGTCGCCGAGGCGAAGGCAGCTTGCGAGAGCGCTCTTGCCGAGAAAACGGCGCTCGCCAAGCGCTTCAAGGAAGCGGAAGCCGGCATGAAGGCACTTCGGCGACAGGCCGCGCAAGTGCAGCAACTCCAACTGCGGGAAGAAGACGTCAAGGGCCGCGAGGCGAGGCTCGTAGACCGCGATTCTGAGCTTGCGAAGATGACGACCGAGCTGGCCATCGAGCTCGGGCGCCTGGAGACGCTGCTGCGCGAGCTGGCCGAGGCCCAAGAAGCTCACGCCAAGCAGGTCTCCGAAGCCAACGCCAAGCTGGACGCGCGGAGGGAGGAGATTCAGGCCACTGCCGATGCGAGGGCGGCCTCAGACCACGCTGCGGTTTCCTCCCTCGAGCACATGGCCCACAAGGCCCTGGGCTCTATTTGTAGGTTGAGTTTCGAGACTCCTCTTGTCCCTCAGGGTGCCAGCTACGCGGAGCTCTCCTTCAAGCTCGTGAGGGAACTCGAGGGCGCATCCCAGGAGGTGGATGGCATCCTGGAAGAGGAAAGCCGTGATCTGTTCTTCGTGGCGGCGACCCGCGTCTTCAGCCATCTCCGCCTTCGCGATCCCAACTTAGAATTCGACAAGGTGACGGGCCCCATGCCGGCAGAATCTCGCGGCGACCTAACAGGGACTGTGGAGGGCCATGTGAGCGTGTTGCTTGAGAAGTTCTTCTGCAACAACGACGGCGAAGAGTCTAGCAGCGAGCCACCTTTTACCGTCATGCAATAAATTGAATCCGCCTCTAGGAGCCACAAGATGATAGTTTGAATTGCGAGGAATATTTTGAACTTTGTAATAACTGTTTGTGATCTGTGATTTCCCTTCCTTGGCTTGTTTTTTCTCTTGCTTGCCTTTGTGCTCTGCATCGGCAGGGCCCGGGCCCGCGCATACTCAGCCGTCACTGGAATGCCAGGCCGCGATGCCTGAACCAAACCAATAGGTGAGGGGCTACGGGTGCTAGTGAAGACTCCTGAGGCGCGATGCTCAAGAGCCCCCCTTTGACACGCAAGCGTCCCGCTCGAGAGTCGTCATGCTCTGCGTTGGAAGGGGCCAGCCCCGCGCATACCTCAGCCGTCGCTGGAACGCCAGGTCACGATTCCTGAACCGAACCAAGAGGTGAGGGGCTACGGACGCTAGTGAAGGCTCCTAAGGCAGGGTGCTCAAGACCCCTCCTTGATGTGCAAGCGACCCGCTCGAAAGTCCTCGTGCTCTGCGTTGGCAGGGCCCAGCCCCGCGCGTACCTCATCCGTTGCTGGAACGCCAGGTCATGATGCCTGAACCGAACCAGGAGGTGAGGGGCTATGGGTGCTAGTGAAGGCTCCTGAGGCGTGATGCTCGAGAACCCCCCCCCCCTTGACGTGCAAGCAGCCCTCGTGAGGAAGAATCCTGCACACAGGAAACCAATCTTGGAGCGTCACATGCTTGCCAGTTTACACTTGGGTGTCGCGCGGGGAGACTAGACACCAAGGGCCTTCGTGGGGTGACGTGCGCGGAGGTAGAGCCGCGAGCCAGAGCCCGGTACCTTGGGTTTTTTAGCGCTACTGGGACTAACCCGAGCACAGGCACCGTGTCCAGCCCCCGCTCGCGCGAGAGACAAGGGGAAACTGGTGAGCGTGGAGCTCAGTCGATCCTCCACCATCGCGGAGCATGGGGCTACCACTTGGGCATGGGCATAGTCGCAGTTCAACAGTATCTCCACCAGCGCGGAGCATGGGGCTTCCACTTGGGCGTGGGAGGGAGTCCTCCCGAGGTCAAGGGGTGGCCCTATGGGAGGCTCCATGGCGTGTACAGCCCTAACCTCATTATTACGTGAGAGGGTCACGGGCGGCGATTAGAGAGGTGTCGAACGCTCCAGGCACATGGCTCAGGAGATCCTAACTCATTCTTGAGGCGGGTTGCGCCTCACTCTTCACGCAGCTGCGTGCACAAGAAACCTGTGACATGGGGGCGGCGCGCGTCGGGTGGCCGTCCCGAGGCCACCGCACAAAGAGGTTCAACACCGAGGACCCCAGGAGATGACGTGTATGGGAGCAGCCCTTCAGACAGAGCTCAGTCATTGGGTTTAGCGACGCTACAAGGACGGACCTGAGCACAGACGCCATGTCGGATTCTGTTGGGGATATAACCCCGTGGTAAGACTCGCCCAGGAGGGGTCGGGTCATACCTGGCGGCTCGTAGCCCAGACCCTTAAGGTGGGCCGAAAGATGAAGTCCAGGCCGCATGGCGGCTTACCGGACGGGCCAAGACGAAGGCCCAGAGACAGAAGATGGTGTGAGACCCGGGGGAGTAAGCCGCCTGGAGACGGATTGCTCAAGGAGGCAAGGCGGCTTAGAGACAGGATTGAATACGTTGTATGAGTCGGTTTGAGACTCGTGTAACCCAGGGCCTCGACCTCCTATATAAAGGTGAGACCCTGGGGCGGCTTAGACAAGAAACCAACCCATCGAGAATTAGGTCAAGCGAATCCGCTCCCCTATAATCGATACACCAATCAATACAACACAAGCACGACGTAGGCTTTTACCTCTTCTTGAGGGGC
This sequence comes from Elymus sibiricus, assembly GCA_039707655.1. Lineage (NCBI taxonomy): Eukaryota > Viridiplantae > Streptophyta > Magnoliopsida > Poales > Poaceae > Elymus > Elymus sibiricus. The sequence continues at coordinate 207,090,115 of CM077665.1, read as the reverse complement.
CAAACCTGGGTAAACTCGTGTCCCTCGTCCAGGCCAACCCCTTTGAGTCCACCACCTCAGCGATGGCCTCGAACCTAAGTCTTCAGACATCAGCCGTGACAAAACCACGACAGTTGGCGCCCATCGTGGGGCCAGCGCTCGGTGGTGTTGAGTTCTCAAAGGGCTCTCTCCCAGGGATAGAGGGGTACGCCGTTGGCAGGATGACCAAGAGTCGCCGCAGAAAGCTCTACATCGACGACGCCGGCTGGGGCCCCGAGGCCGACTCAATCGAGTACGGGTTCTGGGTCCCCTTCGGCGGAATCCACGTCTTCATCGGCAAGATCGGCGGATCTAAACCAGGGCCGGACATCTGCAGCGATGTTGTCGAGCCGGCCCGGCGCGTGCAACCCGCCCGTGTTAACCCGGGCAGGAAGCATGTCTCCGTCGGCTTCACCCAGGTTATTCTAGATCTGATGAACGAGCTTACAACCCTGATGGAAACTGATGTCACTGCTGAAAACCAAGCAGCCCGTAATACGGAAATCACGAGGTTGAAGAGCCAGATGGCCGGAGTCTAACAGGAAATCAATGCGTTGAAGGCTCAGATGGAGGCTGAGGCGGAGCGCCTTAGGGCGGATGCTTTCCGCCTTGAGCTAGAGCAGCAGTCTGCAGCGGCGGTAATCGGATGAGGCATTAATCCCGTTTGCTGGATCAGTATGAAGCCAGAAATCTTTTTAACACGCCAGGGACGGGACGGAATGTGCCTTTGACCATCACCCGGACGGCGGAAGTACCTGGAAGCCGGGCGGCGGTTCAGCATCAGCAGCCAGACCTGCCCCGACGGAACCAAACCCCACCACAGTCTTTTCCAACGCCGCCAGGTCATTATTCTAACCCGGCGGAGAACATGGTGGCAGCGGCAACCAGGCTTGGTACAATTCCGATCCCCGATGAGGCGCCCTTCGCAGAGGAGGTGCGGAATGCCATCGGATACCTGCAGACGGCAGTGGCCCAGCAGGAGAAATACACTTATAGCCATAGCCGCGTGGACTCAACCCCCATCCCATGCTATAGCTACAGCCGGCGTTATGAGTCGCCGGCGGTTTCTAGCAGTGATCGACATCGAAACCCGCCGAGAGCTGATCGGGCGGCTCTTGATGCTCAGGCACTGGTGGATCGGGCAAGAGCGCAGCGAGAGGCGGCGGCTCTGGCAGCTGCGGGGGCTTATCAGGAACCCACAGTTGCACCTTCCGTCTCAGTAGGAGCAGGAGTAACCTCCAGGGCTGTGGGAGTGCCGTGCTTGGCGCCGGCTTTGCGGAATGAGCGTCTGCCGAAGGATTTCAAGGGTCCTCGCAAGGTGCCCAATTATACTGCTGACCTACCTCCAGAGGCTTGGATTGAAAGCTATGAGCTGGCCATGGAGATGTTAGACGTCAGTGATGCAGTATGTGCCAAATATTTCATCATGATGCTGGAAGGGCCAGCTCGCACGTGGTTGAAGGGCTTGCCACCCAACACCATTAATTCCTGGGCCGAATTAAAGGTGAAGTTCATCAAAAATTTCCAAGGAACGTGCAAGCAGCCCATGGCGATTGTGGATTTGGACCATTGTGTGCAGCGTGAGGACGAGTCGGCTCATCACTGGGTCCGGCGGGTCTCCACCATCATCCACTCTTCTGAACACATTACGGCGGCTCAAGCAGTTTTGATTCTAGAGAAGAATTGCCACTTTATGCCCTTGAAGCAGAAGCTTGGCCGGCTAAAACGCTCATGCCAAGACATGGGGGAGCTCATGGCGGCTCTCACCAAGTATGCCGACTCTGACAACACGAAAGACCCTGGCTCCGATGATGAGAGATCGGCTCAGGGTAAGAAAAATAACAATGGCAAGGGTCAACAGCAAAACACGGCTGGAAACAGCAACCCGGGCAAGCGGAAGAACCCGAACGGCGGGTCAGAATTGGTGGCGAACACCAGCGCTAGGAACAATCGTGCTAAGGGTAACGGGAACTTCAGGCCGCCCTTTAACAAGGGTAAAACTCCTTTCAACCTGGAAGAGATGCTCAATAAACCTTGTCCAGAGCACAGCCGGCCCGATAAGCCGGCAGGCCATACTTGGAGGGATTGCAGTATTATGCGGCAGTTCCGGGATTACAGCCTTCAATAGCATCATAATAATGGTAATGGCCCATCAGGCAGCTCAGGGCCAGGCGGTTCAGGAGCCGGCTTTGGCGGCGCCGGCTCAGGATCAGGTTACCAGGGTCAAGGCAATCAAGGAGGTCATCATCAGCAACCTGGTAATGGTGGTCAGCAGCAGAATCACCAGTCGGGGTACCAGAGTAACCCGAAGCAACTCAGCGGGGGTCAGTATCATGTTTTCACTACAAGCCTAGACAAACTAGATCAAAAGCTACACAAGAGGGCGGTCAACGCGGCCACGCTTGCTCTCCCGCAATATTTGAAGTGGTCTGAATATCCAATCTCATGGAGTAGGGAGGATCACCCGCCGTGGGTTGAGAATCCAGGGCACTTGGCTCTTGTGGTAGCACCTCAAGTTGGAGGTTATAAGTTTACAAAGGTGCTGATGGATGGTGGCAGCAGCATTAACATCTTATATTACGACACTTTCCAGCGGATGGAGTTAACTGACAAGGATCTTAAGCCGTCGTCGACAGTTTTTCATGGAGTGGTGCCGGGTAAGTCGGCCTACCCAGTGGGCAAAATCGCCCTCGAGGTGGCGTTTGGAGATGAGTATAACTACAGGGTGGAGACCTTGTGGTTTGAAGTGGTGAAAATCAAGAGCCCATATCACGCCTTGTTTGGCCGGTGGGCTTTCGCAAAGTTTATGGCCAGGCCTCATTATGTTTACTTGCAGCTCAAGATGCCGCCTCTCAAAGGAACAATTACAGTGCACGGTGATCGGAAGGTGGCCCTTGAGTGTGAGGAGGGTGATGCGGCTTATGCAGAATCAAGTTGCGCAAAGGCGGAGCTCAAGTTTTACAAGGATAATGTTGACCCGGCGGATATGACTCCATTGAAGAAACCCAGTACGGAGTCTGAGCCGCCCTTGAAGTTTGTGGCAGATGACACCAAGCTGGTGGATTTCACTCCGGGCGACTCATCAAATCAGTTCACTATCGGGGCTAACATGGACCCCGCATAGGAAAGCGCGTTCATCGAATTCATCCGTGAGAATCGGGACATCTTTGCATGGAAGCCATCTGACATGCCGGGTGTACCGAGAGAATTCGCTGAGCACCACCTTAATGTGGATCCTAAGTTTAAGCCGATTAAGCAGTTCCTCCGCCGTTTCAATGAGGAGCGGCATAAAGCAATTGGAGAAGAGGTGGCCCGGCTCTTAGCAGCAGGGTTCATCGTGGAGGTTTTTCACCCGAAGTGGTTAGCTAACCCCATGCTAGTGCTTAAGAAGAATGGCACGTGGCGTATGTGTGTGGATTACATGGATCTTAACAAGGCCTGTCCAGTTGACCCGTTTGCTCTCCCCCGTATCGACCAGATTATTGACGCAACGGCGGGTTGTGAGAGTTTATGCTTCTTGGACGCTTATTCAGGTTATCATCAGATCAAGATGGCAGTTAAAGACCAAGAGAAGACGTCATTTATAACACCTTTTGGGGCTTTCTGCTATGTGTCTATGCCCTTCGGGCTCAAGAGTGCGCAGGGGACTAATCAACGCTGTGTGCAGAATTGCCTTCATGTCCAGATTGGGCGCAATGTTCATGCGTACGTGGATGATATTGTGGTTAAGTCAAGGAAAGAGGAGACTCTACTTGACGAGCTGAAGGAAACGTTCGATAACTTACGGGTCTACAAGATGATGCTTAAACCGCCCAAGTGCGTCTTTGGAGTTCCTGCTGACAAGATCCTGGGTTTGTTGGTCTCAAAGCAAGGTATTGAGGCTAACACGGATATCATAAAGGCCATCACGTCGTTGTCTAAGCCGGCGAGCGTCAATGATGTACAGCGCTTGGCGGGTCGTATTGCCGCTTTAAGCCGCTTTATCAGCCGCCTAGGCGAGAAGGCTATTCCTCTGCATCAGATGATGAGGAAGACGGATGACTTTGTCTAGAGTAAGGAGGCGGATGAGGCGCTTGAGGCGCTCAAAAAGCAGCTGGTTGAGCCGCCGATCTTGGCCGCTCTAGCTGAGAAGGAACCTTTGCTCCTCTACGTGGCGGCTAACAGTAGGGCAGTCAGCGCCGCGATTGTTGTGGAGCGTAAGGAGACAGGGAAAGAATACCTGGTTTAGAGGCCGGTTTACTACGTCAGTTAAGTTCTGATAGAATCCAAGCAAAGGTATCCACATTGGCAGAAACTGATATATGGGGTGTTCATGGCAAATCGTAAGTTGAAGCATTAGTTCCTGGGACACCAGATCACCGTGGTCAGCTCTGCCTCGTTGGGACACATAATTCAAAACAGAGAAGCCACTGGCAGGATTGCTAAGTGGGCATTGGAGCTTGGGCCTCTTAATCTGAAATATGTGCCTCGCATGGCTATCCAGTCTCAGGCCCTGGTGGACTTTATAAACGACTGGACAGAGTGTCAGTCGCCCGAGGAGAAGCCGGATAACACATATTGGATAATTCACTTTGATGGTCCAGACAATTGGAAGGGTCACGGCTGGAGTTGTCTTAACTTCCCCTAGAGGTGACAAGTTCTGTTATGTGCTAAGGCTGATGTTTCCTTGTACTAACAATGCAACTGAGTATGAGGCTTTACTTCATGGCCTCCGTGTGGCTAAGGAGATGACCCTGAGCCGGGTTAGATGCCTCGGTGATTCAGACCTCGTGGCTCAGCAAGTTTCAGGCACGTGGGATTCCAAAGACCCACGGATGGCGGCTTATCGTCAGGCGGTGGACATCATTGCTGGTCACTTCAAGGGTTATCAGGTGGATCATATTGACCGTCGCAAGAATGAGGCGGCTGATGCATTGTCAAGGCTGGGCTCTCAGCATAAGCCGGTCTTGCCTAACGTTTTCTTGGATGTGTTGTATCACCCGTCTGTTAAGCTACCTTCAGAGGAGGATCTGGCTATACCAGACCCGGAGGGGCAGCTGGTGGCGGCTCTGCATGCTATCCCTGACTGGACATTGCCTTACCTAGCGTACTTGACTCGCGGCAAGTTGCCCGAGGACGAGACCTTGGCGAGACAAATCATAAGGCGATCTAAATCCATGACTATCGTCAATGGCGAGTTACATAAGCGCAGCGTCACTGGCATTTTTCAGCGTTGTGTTTCTCCTGAAGAGGGTAAGGAGATCTTAAATGAAATTCACGCCGGCGATTGCGGTCATCACGCCGGTTCAAAATCTTTGGTGGCCAAGGCTTTCCGGCATGGTTTCTTCTGGCTGACGGCTCATAAGGACGCAGAGGACTTGGTCACCAAGTGTGATGGATGTCAAAAGTTCGGGTGACGTGCTCACGTACCGGCTTAGGAATTGCGGATGATCCCAATTACCTGGCCGTTTGTGGTTTGGGGGCTTGATATGGTCGGGCCCTTCAAAAGATCTAAAGACAAGAAGACCCACCTTTTGGTGGCGGTGGATAAGTTTACCAAGTGGGTTGAGGCTGAGCCGGTTAGCAAATGTGACGCGGCTACGGCGGTTCAGTTTGTCAAAAAATTGATCTACCGTTTTGGTTATCCTCATAGTATCATCACGGACAATGGCACAAACCTATCCAAGGGGGCTATGAAGGCATTCTGTGAAAGTGAGCACATCCGGCTTGACGTCTCTGCTGTTGCCCATCCACAATCCAATGGTCAGGCAGAGCGTGCTAACCAGGAGATCTTGAGAGGTATCAAGCCCCGACTTATGGTTCCTCTACAACGAACACCGGGTTGTTGGGTAGAGGAGTTACCATCAGTTCTCTGGAGCATCAGAACTACCCCCAACAGGTCAACAAGCTATACGCCTTTCTTTAAGGTCTATGGTGCGGAAGCCGTGTTACCAAGTGATATACGTCATGACTCGCCGCGGGTGGCGGCTTACGTTGAAATAGATAATGAGACAGCGCGTCAGGACGCGTTAGATGCTTTGGATGAAGAGCGTGATCTTGCAGCAGCTCGATCGGCGATTTATCAACAAGACCTGCGTCGCTATCATAGCCGCAGAGTTAAGACCCGGACGTTTCAGGAAGGCGAGTTGGTGTTGCGTTTGATTCAAGATCAGACGGATGCACACAAGCTATCTCCCCCATGGGAAGGGCCTTTTGTGGTCAGCAGAAATCTCAACAATGGGTCATATTATCTCATTGACGTACGAGATGAATCACGTACTTCTGGGCAGGGGACCCACCGGCCGTGGAATATCGCTCATCTGCGGCCTTACTATACTTGAGTCATCGACTCCCATCATTGTACTTCCATCGTTGTATATATCTTTTTTATATATATAATAAAGTAGGCATCCCTGCAAGCCGGGGCCTCTGCCGTTTACACATTTCAGATTGTGCAAAGGTGGACACAACCACAAGGTCATGTGGGGGCTTTTAACCCGCCAGGGTTTAGCTTACACACCCTCTTGATCGGCTCTTCAGCCACCGTAAGGCCGGGTTATATACCCAAAAAGTTGATTCTATCAACAAGGTCATTTGGGGGCTTCCAACCCACCGGGTTTAGCTTGCACACCCTTTTGATAGGCTCTTCAGCCACCGCAAGTTCGAGTTAAACCTGCCTGTATGCTGCTGCTGCTCCGCTAGGTGACCCGCCGAACTCTTGCCAGTTATTCTCGATTAGAGACCCTGAGCTATTCAAAATATTTGACAGTCACTCTCACTAGAGACCCTGTACTGGTCAAGGTTCAACCGGCGGATTTTGTCATGTGAGGGCTGGCTTACGGAAAGCGAGGATAAACTCACCCATCTGATGCATACTCTCCGCTATGTGGCCCATTCGTACTCTTAAACAGTTACTCTTTTAAAGACCTTGCACTATTTAAGGTTCAAACGACGGATTTATGTCACGTGAGAAGTAGCTTATGGGCCCTGGGGGTACTCATGCCCTGCTGCGCCTCTTTATGGTTTGTTGTTGCTCTTACCAGTTAATCTTGCCTAGAGACCCTGAGCCGCTCAAAGGAGTTGATGGTCACTCTCACTAGAGGCCCGGTACTGTTAAGAGTTCAAACAACAAGTTCATGTCATAAGAGCCGGCATATGAGTTTTCGAAAAAGAAAGCAAAAGCAAGATCATAACAGATTTAACATCTCCGGGTTATCTTTTTTCAAGCCGCCCTCACAGCAATACAGAACATATTCTGTCTTGTTTGTTTTTGCAGGTCTTATATCCTAAGATGAGTCGCTGTGAAGCATGACGAAAGATGTTGCGGGCAGAACACAAGACAGATAAAAGTGCATCAAGTGGCATGGCTGAGGCAATCAAGTTTTTCTACACCTATTACAGAGCTCTCCAGGGAGCCCAAAATACAACTGACTTAAAATTTTTTACACACTTCCAGTCTCGGCGGCTCAGAAAGCCGGGTTATCTTTAATCAGGAGCAACGTGTTCAGCTCGACGGCGGGTCATCCTCCGTCGGGTCTTCCACCTCTTCAATCTGAAGGTTGTCCACATCCCAGGTGCAGTTTGTTAAAGCTTCAAACTGGGCCTTGTCAAAGAGGGGAGACGGGTCAATTTCAGGAGCAAAGAGTGGCTTACGGCGTGCAGGAGTTAAGTCCCTGGCTTCAAAAGTTGGGCAGCGCACTCGTTTGCTGTACTCGCCATAAGCCGCCTGGTATGAAGTCAGATCAATTTCATTAACAAGTATTGATGCGAGTACTCGGGGGGCCTTCATACATTTGGCATAATCAGCTTCGGTAAAGTCTGAGCCGTCATCTTTCTTGGATGGAAAGACATCCATCATCTCTTCTGCGGTCAGTTCAGGGGCAAAGGCCAGAGACCGGCTTAGCGCGGCCAATGCTCCCTTTCTGGCGGCTGATCGTTTGAGTTCATCAATTTGCTTGGGCAGAGTGGACAAGACCTCTATTACTCCCTTCATGAGTTTGGGGACGCCTTTTTCAGTCAACATGGGTTTGATGGTGCAAAGGGTCCTGCAGTATAGCTGTTCTGTCAAGGTATATATTGGTTTCAACTTCAACAAGCTATCAGAAGATAGTAGGCGGCTTCTTTGACCTGCAAGGAAAGTTAGGCGTTATAAGCCGCTCGCACAGATTTTCAGCAAGGCAAGGAAATTTTCTAAGTCGTCAGTACTTACCAAAGATAGCAGAAGTCATCCTGGATATATGACGCTTGAGGGTTTGCAGTTCTTCTGACACAAGCTTGAGCTGCTTGTCAGCATCGTCTGCGCACTTTGTCAAGGCGGCTTGTTTGGATTCAGCAGTCTCTTTGAAGGCAGCAAAGTCAGCTTGAACCTTCTTAAGCTCTTCAACGGCAACTCGCCATTTTTCTTCCGCCTTAGCCCGGGCGGCTTGTTGCGAAGCAACATTTTCCTTTAGGCCAGTCAGATCAGACTCGGCCGCATCCAAAGCTTCCTGTATCGTACAAGAACAAAAAACTTCAGGAGGTTTAAGTCGCCAGGATGAGATATTAGTAGACGATTGATGAAGTTGTTATGATACAAGTCTCAAGCAGATTGCAAGCAATATACTTGACACTTGGGGGCTAATGCCTGTGTTTTCTCTCACAATCTACAAACAAGTTCCGGCTCATCTTCGTAAAGTTAAGCCGGCACTTGGGGGCTACACACGGCGCTTCCAAACAATGAAGTCTTCTCCGGCTCATTTTTTAAGCCGGAGCTTGGGGGTTATGATTCGTGAGTTTTTAGCAGTGAAGCTCCGGCTCATCATTATTATAATGACCCGGACTTGGGGGGCTACACTTGGATCTAGTTTTCAAGTAATTACCAGCTTATTATCTATATTAACCCGATACTTGGGGGCTACAAGCTAAGCTAGTTGAGTATGAAAAAGATTTGAAGACCCGGTCTACTATTTGCAATATTAAACCAGCTCTTGGGGGTTACATAAGGGTATAAGGAAAAAGCAAGAGAAGAGGAGTACCTCATATTTTTTCTTCATTAATCCAACAAGCTTGGACTCCATATTACGGCTTGTAGAGAGCCGGTTCAGATAACCAGCATGTAATTCATCCGCAGTCAGTTTTTCTAACACGGGGAATTCAAAATCCAGTTTTCCTGGTGAGAATGTTTCAGCCTTGCTGGTGTGTTTTGTTAACACATGAGGATCAGGGAATTGATAGCCCGTCCCAGTGACAACAACTTCTGGATGAGCTGTGTCTTCGGCGGCTATTGAAGGGCTGGGCGGTTTCGGATCAGCCTTTGGAGGATTCTCTAGAGTGGCCATGTTATCATCAGTCGGCTCAGAGGGCTGAGGAGAGTCTTCAGGTGCATCTTTTCTAGCCTCAGTAGGCTCAACGTAAGTTGCAGGGGAGTCCGGCTTAGCAGTCTTCGGCTCTTGGGCAGCAGGAGCGGCGGTAGACCCGCCTGTCTTCCTTCGTTTTGCTTGAGCCCTGGAAGCAAAAAGATTGTCACATAGAGGACAAGGGTGGTAAAAAGGTATGGTGCAAATACAAAGGTACGCACTCCGGATTGATTTTCAGAGGAGGCAGCTTGGATGCAGTGGACGGTAAAAAAGTTAAGACGGTAAAAAACAGAGTAAGGCTACAATGCAAGAATGTTAAAAATTGGACTTGGTTAAAAGAGTACCTCAGCAGGCCATTTCCGAGGAGCCGGAGAGTTTGGTAAGAAGGTCAAAAGCTCTTCAGAGCCGGTGCTCCGGGTCTGACGTCTGGAGTTGTGCTGTTGCTTTTTCAAAAGAAAGTTGGGGTCTAAATAAGCAACAGGATGAGAAAATGGAACTTTCCGGATGAGCCGCCGTGTTTTCTCTTGTGGAAAGTTTTCTGAGTCAGAGGAAATGTAAGTTACCTCAGGGGCGTCCGCATGGCTTGTCTCCGTTTCCTCCTGTGAATAATCGTTGTCAATAAGTTGCATAAAGAGATGGCCAAGGGAGTCAAGTTCTACCTCCGAGTCGTCAACCTCAGGCAGTTCCTGAGCAGAAGTTTTCTTCTTACGGCTGCGGGTTTTACCCGCCTTAGGTTTCCTCAAAGGAGGAGTATATTTTTTCTTCCAAAAGGTAGAGCCGGCCTGTGCATAAGCCGCTAAAAAGGTTAAAAGGAGCAAGGCAGAAGGTCAAGATAAGAACGAGCAGTTTGCTGAAAAATGTTTCTTACAGCTGGAGCTGGGTTCTTGACGCAAAAAGGTTTCAGCCCAATTTTGTTGCAAGTCTCTTGGTTTTCGCCAAGAAGTGATTTGACGGAAGAGTTGATGTCTTGTTCTGTCAGGGGGGTGGCGTTGAAACAGAGAGGGTCATTCTCTGCACCCGTAAATTCGTGCATGAGTCGGTCACGCCGGCTCACTGGCAAGATTTTCCAGGTAACCCAGCAACGGGTTAAGTCGACGCCAGTCAAGCCGTTTGCCATTAAGGCCCTGATCTTCGCGAAGGCCGAAGCATATTTCGCTCGCTCTGCAGCGGTCATCCGGTCTGGGAGTTCTGTGGAGGTGCAAAGCTGGGTAGGACGGTAACCCGGCAGCGGATTCTCTTCTTTGGGAGAAGTGTCCTTGCAATAGAACCAGGTCTTCTTCCAATCTTTGGGGTGACTTGGTAAGACGGCCGCTGGGTAGGGAAAATCTCTCCGTCTCTGGATAGAGACGCCGCCAAGCTCCAAACTTGGTCCAGCCGCCACTTCAGTTTGGCGATTGACATAAAAGTAGTCACGGAAGAGGTCAACAGACGACTCTTCTTGCAGGTAAACTTCACATAGGACTTGAAACTGACACATATTGGTGACAGAGTTTGGACCTATATCTTGAGGGTGAAGCTTGAAGGAGTGAAGAGTGTCCCGGAAATTTTTTGACCCGGGCGGGCTAAAACCACGACAGGTTCCTTCATGGAATGAACAGGGGAAAGCCACCTGATGCATGGCGCCCGAGGTGACGAAACACCAAACTGGTAGTCATCCATATTGAGCCGCGCCCTTACTCACCTACTCGGTAATCCCTTGAAGGGGCAAGACACCAAGGATCTCATGAGGTGACGTGCACGGGAGCAAGCCCGCAAGACAGAGCTCGATTACTTGGATTTATCAATGCTGCAGGGACGGATCCGAGCACAGACGTTGTGTCCAACACCAGCAAAGGGACATTCGAAAGACGGGTCGCGGGGGCGCAACGAGTTCAAATGGTGGCGAGGCACTGAATGCTAGGCATCCAAAAAGAGACAACAAGGTTCTCAACACATCCAAAAAGTGAGAGTGCTGCTGGGACGAACCCATGTCAGCCTGAGGGTAACGCGGCCCGAAGGGTGCCCTCAATTTGAACAAACCAAAAAGTCACCTTGCGATTGTGGTGCAGCGGAAGCGTCTGGCCGCCCAACGGAGCGTGCCGCGGAGGTTCACTCCTCAGGGGCCGGCCGGCGCCTGAGGTCCTGGAGGCTCGCAGGGCCTCTGCGCCGCGCGACGCGCCATCGTGAACTGCGCCAACCTTTGGAAGGCGACGCTGGCGCTCACCAAGCCGAAGGGCATGCAGATGTAGCTAGTGATGACGTGTGGTTGGAAGAGGCCTTGGGATCCGTCCCTATTAAGGGCCGCGATGTCGACGCACATGCGCTGCCCTCCGCCCCTCCTGGGGGTGACAGCATGGCCGCCGGAGTGCTCCGGGCGACACTCCTCCTGCAGCCCGCCGATTTCTTGGTTGATGAATTCCTGCAACGCCGGCGTACCGCGCCACGCTCTTTCCTTGCAGGGGAATGCGGTGAGGCATGCCTCCAAGTGGTGCCCGAGCACCTCCCTCGTCATATCGGCCAAGTCAGACGCTTTCCAGGTGGAAGCCTCCGATCCTAGCCTGAGGGAGGCGCCGGGTGCGCCTTCCTATGCCGGGAGGCGGCCGACGCCAGCTACGGGCGCAAGACCCGCATCGGCAGGAGCTGCATTCTTCGTCTTGGCGAGACCTGGGACGGGCAACAGCTGCTTCTTCTTTGGGGGCGCAGCCTCACGAGGTCCAACATCCCCCGCGTCATTGGAGTGCTCCACTACGTCAGGGTCATCGTGGACGAACACGCAGCCCTCCTCAGCCTTGGCGCATTTGTCGGCGATGTTGAACAACTCCAAGGACGAGCTTAGGTTGTCATTGATGGCGAGCTTTTCGCACATCTTGAGGTCCTTGACGCCGTTGGTGAACGCTATGATGACGGCTTCATCCGTAGCGCACGGGATCTTGTTGCGCACCTGGCTGAACCACTGGATGTACTTGCGCAGGGTTTCCCCGGGGCGCTGCTTCACATGTCACAGGTTGTTGACGGAGAGGGGGCAGTCGTGCGTGCCTTTGAAGTTGGCGATGGACAGGTCACCGAGTTCGCTCCACGAGGAGACCGAACCCCCGGTCAGGTTCAGCAGCCAGGATCGCGCACCATCCTTGACGGCCATCAGGAGCTAGTTCGCCATGACATTGTCGTCGCTGCCTACTGCCTCAATGCTTAGTGCATAGAGCTGGAGGAACTCCGTGGGGTCGAGAGTGACGTCGTAGGGCTGGGGCAGTTCGGGCTAGAACTTGGCATGCCAAACCACCCTGCGAAGGTCGCGGGTGAAGTTTTGGCAGCCCACATTGCTTGAAGGACCGCCGCGCGCGAGGGCGGCCTGGTTCTGCTGCCAGGCCGCAGCCACATCCTGCACGACCCGGTCTTGGCGCTGGTGCTACTGCTCAAGGACCGCGCGCGTGTCGGGCGGCGGACGGCGGATGATCTAGCAGCTAGCCTCGTCCTGGTGCCGCGGGGGCGCGTCATGGGGCTGGTCGCAGAGGCGCGCGTCATGCCGGGGCTCGACCGGATCACCTTGCAGGGGAGAGGGCGGAGGCGCTCCATGGGCCACATCTCCTACTTGAGACAGCGGGGGCGAAGCGGGCGAGAAGGCGCTGGGGCCTCCCCGGCGGCGGTGACGATTTCGGTGATACGGCCCAGCCACGCATCGTAGCCAGCGTCCGCGGGGCGGTAGCGAAGCAGCTCGCGTGCCATGAGCGGTGCCGCCTGCGCGTTCACCCACTCGAGGTGAGCGTGGGAAGAGGAAGCCGTGGAAGTACGGCCCTCCCTCTACCCAGAGGGATGCGCAAAGGAGTCCTGCTGCTCACGGGCAGCAGGGTCGGTGGCCGCTGCGACCTCGGCGTCGGCGGAGTGGCGACGACCACCTCGGCCAACTCGGGCGGTCTGAACTACCTGGGCAGCCCAGCGCTCAGCGCGCACACGGCGAGCGTCGGCCATGGGGTTGGTGAAGCCGGAGCCGAAACGGAGCTAGAGAACGTCGGCGCACCCCTACCTGGCGCGCCAAATGTCGGAATCTAGGCTCCGAGGACCCAGAAAGGTTCGAACTTTGGGTGCAATCGCTCTCCTGCCCTACTTTGCCTCACAACCTCTCGGCGACTCTCCGGCGGCTCGAGCTAAGGAAGACGAACAAGGGAGACATAGTTTACCCAGGTTAGGGCCACCTCGCAGTGTAGGACCCTACTCCTGCTTGTCTGGATTGCTTGAGGATGAAGATGAGTACAAGGTGTGTTCTTTCTTTTTTGCCAAGGTGTGGCAGGTTCCTACTCTTATACTGGCCTTGGTCCTCTTCCCCCCCCCCCCCGAAAACACAAGGCGGGAAGGGTCGCCACAATGGCCAGTTTGAAGGGGGACAAGACTATAGCCTATCCTGACAAAAGTGGTCTTCGCCTGTCAAAGCTCCTCGTCGTGACGTGCTTGCGGGCTCGGGAGTGACCTCCGTCCTACCGAGCCCCCAGTCTTGGTCCTCTTGCACAAGAAAATAAACCTTTGGGGACTTCTTTGGGAGCCCGTGAGCTGGCGTTGCTCCTCTATCACCAAGTAGGAAAGCCTCTTTGTCCGTGCTAGCCGGTACGACCCTGGGGGCCGCCGTGTGCGGGCCGCGTCAGCCACGTGAAGGGGCAGGGCTGCGCGACCCCACCGCACCGTACTTGGCTAGTATGCCCCGCGTAGGCTCCCGCGGACAGCCTCGAGAGAGGGTCCCACGACGAGGCTCCGGAAGGCGACCTCAAGGGGGAACTCCATCGGTCCCCTGGCAACGCTCGCCGGTGTGCACCTCGCGAGGAGGGGACCCTCGCGAGGGTCTAGTTCCCGAGGCTTGGTGGGGAAACTCTCCGGGCCCGAGACACATGTCGCGCCTTGGGCCGCAGGCAGACGGGCCTGGGTACCCCCAGTCCCATGGACCCGACAACTCTCATGGCAAGAAACTGGGTTTAGGGTTTTTTGGATTCACAAGTAGTATGTCTACTTAGTACGAATTTTTGGCTAGCAAAAGATCCTAAGAAAGCACCACATGTTGGAGGATCCATGAGAATATAACTTCTATGTGAATATAAGCAAACATAACCATTACCTTGTCTTCCTTATCCAACGTCAACTACTTGATCAAGTTTGAAAATAATTAATGGGGGCTCACAATCATAGAAGATGTCCAAGATAGTATATTTATATGTGAAATCTCTCTTCCTTCAATATTCTTTCATGAATTTTTCAAGTGACCAATGCTATGTTTGCAAACCTCCAATAAATTTTATTGCTTATACTCTTAGTATTTGAAGTCACTACACCCCATGTCACAAGCATATGAAGTATATATAATTTCACATTTTATGACATTCAATTCATTCAACATTTTCTCTTAGGATATAAGTGAAGCACAAGAGTTATCATCAAATTACTCTCACAAAGATATAAGTGAAGTTCATAGAGCATTCTACAATGAATATAGAGAGACCAATATCCAAACTCAAAGTATATAAGTGAAGCACACGAAGCACTCTATAAAGCCATACTCAATAGATTTAAGTGAAACGCATGAAGCATTCTATAAATAAGCTAAGGATTATGTCATACCAGCATGGTGCATAAAATAAAATGGAATAATGAACATAAAGGATGCTCCAAGAATAGCACAAGTGAACGAATAAAATACTTATGATCATCATATGCTAACCGGTAATTGTTGACGAAGAGGGGTGCGATGCCTAGCATCCCTAGGCTTAGATGCTTGAGACTTCTTGAAATATTAACTTGGGGAGCCTTGGGCGTCCCCAAGCTTGAGCTTTTGTATCTTGTTCAATCCTCTCATATCCCGGTTTCACCTAAGTCGCAAAAACTTCATCCACATCAAACTTGAAAAGAACTCGTGAGATAGGTTAGTACATATAAAAATAAATCAAAACTTCATGTACTGCCAAGACAAGTTTCATAATAATTTTCAAACATTATGGACTGTATACTATCATTTCCACAATTTATATCTATCAATACAAGCCATGAAAATTCTAGGATAAGTAGATAACAAAACAATGACAGCAATCTGTCCAAACAGAACAGTCTGTAGCAATTCATTTATAAAGTGTGCTTCTGTTACTCACAAAATTCTAAAAATTTAGGAAAAGCTGAAGAATTTCTATGATAGTACTGTGTAAAAATTTCAGAAACTTTCCATGTTCCAGTAAAATATGAAAACTGAAACACTACAGCAAAAGATTCTGTTTTTACACAGTCACACATCAAACATGCAATTGAGACATCTTAAGGCAATTCTTTGAACCTTTTATTGAAAAACATAATTATTGATAACATCTAACACAGAAAAAAAAATTATGATCCAAGCAAAACACATATTATGTGATGAATAAAAATATATCTCCAAGTAAGGTATACCGATAGTGTTGAAGACAAAAGAGGGGATGCCTTCCTGAGCATCCCCAAGCTTGGACACTTGAGTCTTCCTTGGATATTACCTTGGGAGTGCCTTGGGCAGCCCCTAAGCTTCGGTTCTTAACACTTCTTATTCTCCTCTTATAGGTATCTCATCCAAAACTTGAAAACTTCGATCACAAAAAACTCAACAAAACCTTCATGAGATCCGTTAGTATAGTAAACATATTAAATACTTTAGGTATGGTTATAAATTGATTCTTATTTTATTAGTGCATAAGGTAATGTATTATAACTTCTCCATGGCTTATACCCCCCCCCCCGATACAATCCATAGCATCATCAAAACAAGCAAACTATGCATGCAAAAAACAGAATTTGTCTAAAACAGAACAGTCTGTAAAGATCTGTAAAGAACCTATAATTCTGTCAATCTAAAAATTCTGAAAAATTAGGAAAACCTGAATATTTGTATAGAAATATTGTGTAAAACATTCAGATCAAAAAGACATTCCAGTAAAATCAGAGAAATTCTTCATTGGACGCAAAAGTTTCTGTTTTTTGCATAGGATCAAATCTACTATCATCGAAATCATCCTAAAGGCTTTACTTGGCACTTTATTGAAATAAAAGACACAAAACATGATTACTACAGTATCTTAATGATGTGAACAGACAAAAATATAAAGGATAAGTGTTGGGTTGTCTCCCAACAAGCGCTTTTCTTTAAAGCCTTTTAGCTAGGCATGAAGATTTCAATGATGCTTACATAAGAATAGTAGATGAAACATGCAAAAGAACATCATGAATATTATGACAAGCACATTATTTTTATGGTACAATGGTATATGAAAAGAGATAATTATTTTTATGAGAAACTTCCATGAAAAATTCTACATTGTTTCCATGAGCATGAACACAAGTGTTCAAGGCCGACCCTCACTTCTCCAATGCATAACTTTCCAATCGCATCTCTTATAAAAGGAACGTCAATTTTTTGTGTTTTTAATTTTTCAATTTTTTTGTTTCACCCAGAACTAAAGAAATAAAACAAGAAAATAGAAAGTAAAGGAAAAGAAAATCTACTTCGTGATAGAAGCAAACAAGCATACACGAAAAAGTTAACCCCACGCTATTGCTCCCAGGCAACGGCACCAGAAAAGAGCTTGGTAATCCCCAAGTGCAAGGAATCATCGTAGCACTTTCCAAAGATGTAAGTGATAAGTATGGAGTGTCAAACTGACAAAGAGCTAAAGGTAAGATCAAAATTCTCTCAAGTCCTATCTGCCACTGATACGACTCTACATATACCGAACATTTGCTTCTATCTAGTAACGAGAAATAAAACTGTGTTGTGGGTATAAAGAGGATAGGTTTGCATGATATTGGAGAACTAAAATATGAAAAATAGTTTCTGCCCTAATTAGAGTTAGAATATATTACAATATGTTATAAATCGTGAGTGTGGAATAATGATGGTATGGTGTGCGCAATCATCCTAGGCAATTGATAACAAGATCCGTAATCATTCTTGCAATTTTATATGAGCGAGAGGCATGAGCTAACATACTTTCCGTACTTGGATCATATGAACTTATGATTGGATATCTAGCAAGCATCCGAAACTACTAGAAATCATTACGATAAACCCAACCATAGCACTAAACATCAAGTCCCCTTTACTCCCATACGCAACAATCCCCTTACTCGGTTGTAAGCTTCTGTCACTCTAGCCCCCCACTGTAAGTGAATCATGAACGTATTGCAAAAACCTACAGAGATAATTCCTTCATGTGTGCGCGGCGCTGAGGGCACCATAGGACAACACCAAAATAAAACATAGACTCAAACCAATCAAGATCATCAATCAACCCAAAGGACAACATAAATGTACTCAAACATCATAGGGTGGCAACACATCATTGATTAATAATATGTGGCATGAAACACCATGGTCAAGTAGGGATTACAGCGGGATGTGGGAGAGTGGATCGCAAAAAAGAGATGAGGAAGGTGATGAAGACGGTTATGTTGATGAGGACGATCACCTCTCCACGTATAGTCCTCTTCTGAAGGTTGTCGTTTGTTGTCCCCCTTGACCATGCCGCGTCGAGAGCACCAAGGCGGTGGACGACGATGAGGCCTTGGAAGGGAACAAGCCGAAGACGGGGAAGAAGCGGCAGTGGATGCCCACGCGGAGGGGAGTATGATGGTTTACTGGTTCCACTGCTTGGAGAGGCTACCATCGTCGAAGAATAACAAAAGGTGTAGGTGACTAGAGGGATGGCCTGGCCACCCGTGGGAGTAGGGTGGGGCGGCGAGGCTTATGCGACATCATAGCCGACCACAGGAGGCAGAAGAAGGAGCTCCCGTCGGTGATGATTTTGGTGGCTGGAGCAACAAGATCAGAGATTGAAGAAGCAGGAAAGCCGTTTGATGTCAATCCAATGGCTATGGTAGTGAGAACAGTTCGTTGGCTTTGTTTTTCTTATGATTGAGTTGTTTTGTTGATTTTTTGAGTAATTGTTTTGTTGCCTAAATGGACAACGCCTTGCATAGGCTTCGTCCGCGTGGGCCAACAATGTCAGCTTAAAAAAGCTGTGGCGGACATGCATCCCATTTATTTAGTTTTACAGCCCATTGGATTTTTTTCCAGTACATCATTTCTTGGGCTGGGTGAAAAACAAAATAGCCTATTTGTTATTTCTAAGAATTTACAATGCATTTTATTATTTTTTACACCACACCTATTTACTTGGTTTGGTGAAAAAATAATATTGTGTACATGCAACCCATTTATTGTTTGTGACAATTTAAAACCCGCTTGCTATTTTTAGAAATAGACCCATTTAATAAGATGGGTGCAAAACTTTTTTGGTCTGGATATAGCATTTCTTATAAAAATAAAACTTAGGTGGGATTTTTACTATAAAAAACTTAAGTGGGAATTGGCATTTTTATTCAAAAATAGAACTGAGCTATGCATTTTCTTAAAAAATATAAGTTGGGTGCGCTTATTTTAGGACAAAACAAAACCTGGGCTCACACATGTCTTTCGGCCCTGTTGCACTGCTGATGTTTAATGAACAAGGCATGTGTAGTACAATACAACTATATGTAGCTACTCAGCCCAATTTCAACGATGCCTTAAATGACCCAAACAAGGATTGTGTACATCTTTTGATAGTCACTGAGCTAAAATTATAACTTGAGAAAAAGGTAGATTCTAGTGAAGCCTAATTAAAGCTACCATGAGCAAGGAAATAATCCAGTCGGCCCCACTTGTTAGGGAGAGAGAGAGAGAGAGAGAAAACCTATCGGTTGATGCTCGTGCATACATGTTTCAGCCCTATGCATTGCTGATGCTCAGTACAAACTTATATAGTTGAGACAATCATAGACATGGGATGGCAACATCCTAGCACATTGAGCTTGCATATAAAAATAGGGATTTCTATTTTCATGTTCTCCCTTCATTAGTTCTCGTCAGTTTTGTCCAAACCTCTAAGTCATGCTCACTTTTTCCCAAACTCTATATACATAGACCTCACATATGGCCAAATGCATCATTTCCGTTGGCTCAACCCCTTTAACCATTAGAGTGGGACACTGAGAAAATGACTTGTGGGCCAACTGGCGGCTAGTCCCTGACGCATAGCATGACTGAGCAGAGGTTCTCGCCTGACCGATTCCAGCGATGGCTAGACGATATCTTGGCATCTATCGGTACCTGGTGCTCGTGTGCGTCGTGGGGTGGCATCAGGGTGGCCGGGGGTGGACACAAAAGAAATCCGTGGGGGATTACTGTCGTGGCCGGAGGTGTAGGCAACCAGGCTATAACATGGATTCAAATGATTTTTTCCCGGTGTTGTTCTACGGCTGCTTGCGTTGCAGTTTGAAACGGTCACATGACCAAATGGTCACCTGTCACGCCCAATATGCGGTTCTATCCTCACGTAAACTTTAAAGTCTCAACAAGGATAGAAGCGCATATCGGAGATGCGTAAACAAGGTGGATATCGTCACAAATAATTGTACTGAAGAGAAGAGTATACAAGATGCTGGTTTACACTCGCCACAAGCGACAACAAGAATATTTCAACACATCAATACATAGCAATCACCATACAAAAGAGTGGGATCCGACTACGGATGAAATCAAAAGAAAAAGAAGATGACGTCCACTCTGCTAATCCCAGGCTGCCAACCTAGAACCCATCCTATGATCAACGATGATGAAGAACTCAAAATAAAATAAGCATCGCTCTCACGTCAAAACATCGCCTTACCTGTGCCTGCATCTATTGTTGTAGTAATCTATTAGCTACGCGGACTCAACAATCTCATTACCAAGGGTATCAAGACTAGGAACGCTTAATGGAAACGAATGGTTAAGTGGTGAGGTTGCAGCAGCACTAAGCATTGTATCTGGCTAACCTACGAGTACAAGAATAAGAAGAGTGATCTACGCATAACGAATGTGAACTAGTTATGATCAAGAAGTGATCCTGAACACCTAGTTATGAGTCAAATGTCACCTCACCGAGTTCTCTTCCCGAACTCCATCAAAAAGACACGATCATGGTTATGGACAAGGTTGGTGTATTTTAATTGGGTTTACTTCAAGTTCTCTATAACCTGGTATTATAAAGTTTCCAAGTTGCACATAACCACGGGCACATCTTTCCGAAAGATTTAACCCTGCAGGGGGTGCTCCAACTCATCCATCACAAACTAACCACAAGCTGCATTGCAAAACCTCAACCGTGGGATGGCCTGAAGTGTCCTCGGAATCCCGGTGCACAAGACATTCGTCAAAGGTAGAACCAAACTAGCAAGACCTCCCGGTGAGCCAGATCCGTGTCCAGAGCCGTGCGCTCTCTATCTACGGGCATCATCCGTCTATGCATAGTGGACGATAGCCAAAATACCCCAAGTTGCCCCGAGGTGACACTGGCAACTGCTAGGTAGGTGTACCAACACTCATGTGGAGCACTGGCTAGGTTTGTTGACTAATTATCCACGGGGTCCGAAAAGTCCCTACGCAAGTTTTATTAGGTTGGCGAATGGTAAAACCAATGTTGGGCCTTGCTGGAAGAGTTTAATTCTAAAAAGAATTATCAAGGGGGTCCACATAACAACCCCAATCATGTTAAGAGCACTCAATATGGAACATAACACCGGTATTCGGAAACTATGGCGGCAAGAGTGGAACAAAGCACCAAGCAAAAGGCCGAGCCTTCCACCCTTTACCAAGTGTATAGATGCATTAATTAAATAGCAAGAATAAAGTGATATCCCATGATATACATGTTTCCACATGGAATAACCTGCAACTAGCAACGCTATAAGAGGGGCTGAGCAAGCGGGAACATAGCCAAACAATGGTTTGCTAGGATTTTGATGGTTAGAGGCTTACCATGGTATTTTGGGAGGCTTGACAAACAAGTGGTAGGTAGCGAGACATAGCAATAGAAAATAGACAAATAACATAGTAGTGATATCCAAGGTAATGGTCATCTTGCCTGGAATCCCGTTGGAAGAAGATCGAATCCATGAAGTAGACGAATGGCCGTAGTCGAACGAATCCTCACACTCCGAAACGTTATCAGAATTCTAGCGAGAAGAAGCAATCCGGCAACAAACAAATGTCACGGTAAACACCACCACATATTCATGATATGATGCGCAAACAATTATGATCCATGTCCATTTAATTATGCATGACATGGCAAAACGCAACAATCAAATACTACACATTAAGTGAAGCTTGCATATTGACGAAACTCCACAGCAATTATTTACTTCACTGCCATTTATGCTACTCATCAATATTAAATGTTGCTTAACATGGCAAGAGATGAAGCATTAGTAATCTACCTATCTAGGCAATTTAAATGAGGCCGGAAACAACACATAATAATTCCGGAAAATCTCCATATGTAATTTGTGAATTTGGTATTGTTCTGTCCTAAACACAATTTTATATTTATTAGACAATAAAATTAAATGCACCATGTTATTCTACACGTTTTTGTAGTCAAGTTACATACATAATTTATTTATTTCGGAGGTACGATTATTTAGTTGTGAAATAAACCATTTTAGCATGTCATGAATGTAAATTGAAAGCAAACATCAATTCAATAATTTTTATCATGAATGGAAGTTGGATATTGTGAAACTACAAGAAATATAGCCATTTATCATATATGAAATGTTTTATTTCGATGCGCGGTTATATAATTATTAACATTTTAAAATAGTGGCATTTTTATGCAATTTATACAATTCCCAAATTAATTAGTAAAATCACCGGAACAAAAAAACCCGATAACGGGCAGAATCTTGGCATGCAGTGCCCACTACTGCAGTGTAATGCCCAAGATGTCGTACTATCCTCATCCTAGCTTGAGGGCCTCGATAGGGATAGAAGCACATCTCGTCGTTTCGCAAGAATTGATATCGTCACAATATATGTAAAGAAGAGATGACTATATGGAGTTGGCTTACACTCGCCACATGCTACAACATAAAGATATAAATACATCAATACATTACAATCATCATATAGAAGAGCACGATCTGATTACGGATGAAATCAAACAGAAAATAAGACGACGTCCACCCTTGCTAATCCCAGGCTGCCAGCTAGAACCCATCCTATGATCGATGATGAAGAATAAGAAACTCCAAATAGAACAAGCATTGCTCTCACGTCAAAGCATCGCTTTACGTGTACCTGCATCTATTGCTGTAGTAATCTGTGAGCCACAGGGACTGAGCAATCTCATTTCCAAGGGTATCAAGACTAGCAAAGCTTAATGGGTGAGGTATGGTTAAGTGGTGATGCTGCAGCAAGCTTTAAGAATTTGATATCTGGCTAACTTACGAGTACAAGAATAAGAAGAGTGATCTACGCATAAACGGACGTGAACTAGTAATGATCAAGAAGTGATCATGAACACCTACTTATGAGTCAATCATAACCCCACTGTGTTCCCTTCTTGGTTCAAACCTCACAAGAAGAGACGGTCATGGTTACACACACGGTTGGTGTATTTTAATTGGGTTTACTTCAAGTTTTGTATTATCGGGTATTATAAAATTTACAAGTTGACACATAACCATGGGCAGGACTCTGAGAAAGATTTAACCCTGCGGGGGTGCTCCAACTCATCCATCACAAACTAGCCACAAGCTGCGGTGGAAAACCTCAACCTCGAGATAGCTCAAAGTATTCTTGGAATCCCGGTGCACAAGACATTTGAGAAGGGGAAAACGAATCCAACAAGATCGCCCGACGTGTCGACGAACCCGATAGGAGCCGCGTGTCGCGTTCTCAGGGCACGACCAGATGGGAAAGCCTACGAGTAAAACCAGACCACGAGTTTCCCCGCGGTGGCCCCTCAGTCTTCCCATTTGGGACCAACACCATCAGCATTGCCCCCCCTGTATTATGTTGAAATAATCCGCGGGTAGCGCTAACTCCCAATGCGTTATTAATTGTGTTCAGTATTATTATGTTCAGCAAATATAGTACCAATGTTGGGCCTTGCCGGATGAGTTTTATCCCAAAACAAATTATCAAGGTGGTCCCCATAACAACCCCAAGCATGTTAGAAGCACTCAGTATGGAACATAACACCGGTAAATGGAACTAGGGCGGCAAAGGTGAAACAAAACACCTAGCAAAAGGCCAAGCCTTCCACCTTGTGCCAAGTGTATAGGTGCATTAAATTAAATAGCAAGAATATTGTGATATCCCAAAGATATCCATGTTATCACATGGAACCACCTGCACTTGCAACTAGCAACGCTATAAGAAGGGGGTTGATCAAGCGGTAACATAGCCAAACAATGGTTTGCTGGGATGTGGAGGGTTAGAGGCTTATCATGGCATTTTGGGAGGCTTGACAAAAGAGTGGTACGCAGCGAGACATAGAGATAGAAATGAGACAATTAGGATGGCAATGATAGTAGTGGTATCCAGGGAAATGATCATCTTGCATGAGATCCCGCTTGGAAGAAGAACGAATCTGTGAAGAAGAAGAACCAACATGGTTGAAGGAATCCTCACACTTCGAAGTGCTTTCGAAACTCTATGGAGAAGAAGCAATCCGGGAACAAACAAATGACATGGTAAACACCAGAACATAAACATGATGCACAAATAAGGATGATGCATGTCAAGTTTAAATATGCAAGACATGACATGGCAAGATGCAACAGTCAAACACTACAAATTAAATGAAGTTCAATACGCAACGAGTTGCATATTGACGAAACTCCACGTTCGAATTTACTTCACTCTCGTTTATTTGCACGACATGTTTAATTGTTTTTAAACATGGCAAAAGGTGAAGCAAAAACAACTACATCGTCTAGGCATTTTAAATGAGGTCGGAAACAACATATAGTATTTCTGAAACGACCCCATATGCAAATTATGAACTTGGTCCAGATCTATCCTAAACACATTTTTATTGCTATTAAACAGGAAAAGTAATGCCAACATGTGATTCTACACGATTTTCTAGTCAAGTTACATATGTGGATCATTTTCATCGGAGTTACGGTTATTTAGTTATGAAATAAATCATTTTAGCAGGGCATTTATGCAAATTAAATTAAAACATCAACTTAAGCATTTTTAACATGGATGAAAGTTGGATATCGTGGAAATACACAAAATTCTAAGCATTTTACATATATAAAGTTTACATATGATGCATGGTTGTGGAGTTATTAATTGCATGAACATTTTTTGTAAAACTGTAACTCTAATGTTAATTTACAAATTCGCAACAGTGAAAAAAATCATTAACGGGTCGAATCTGTGGTTAATGGGATATACAGGACTGGGTGCAACATAACCATACTGCGCACAGGGCAAAGAATAGGGGTGGCTGGATGCTGAACTCGCTGGGCTCGGCCAAGGTCGGTGGCACGGCTTGAGTCAGCTTAATGAGGGTGGAGGCAGGCCGCGAGCTGGTGGGCCGAGACCTAGCCCATGCGGAGGCGACACAGGCGGCGGCACCTAGCGCTCGTCATCTTCACAAGCATCTTCTCGATGCCGAGGTGGACGGCGATGCCGACAGAGCAAGCAAGGCCGCAGGTGCACAGGGATGCAGGCTGCGGCGTGGGATGGATAGATCCGTCAATGGGGCCTCCAGATTCGGTGGCAGACAAAGCTCCTAGCGCGGCTGCGGCGGTCAAGGGCGACGGTTGGTGCCGGGCATCCATGACATCGGTTCCCTGTGAAAGAAGTCTGAGAGAGGAGATATTATAGAAGGAGACAGCATAGGAAGGGAATGAGAGGGGCGACGTGGGTCTGACCTAGAGCGGTGGCTCCGGTGGCCGGCCGGGGCGGCGCTCCAGCGAGGTCCGGCGGCTGGACCAACATGGAGGAGAGGGTGCGCTGGAGTGAGCTCGGGCAGGGGATCTTGCGCGAGCCGCGGGCGAGGCGCGGGCTGGTTCGGGTCCATTTCGGGCCCGGGTGGGCCTGCTGCGGGCTCCGACGGGCCACGGCGGCTGGAGGTGGAGGCTGAGGTGCCAAGTGGCAGCGGGGTGATGGGGTGGCACAGAATACATGGCAGAAGCCTAGGGTTTGCCTAATTTGGAGACTAGGGCATCTATTTATAGCAAATGTGGCTAGGGTTTGAGGTTTTGGTTCGCTTTCAGACCATTCGATCTCGATCGGACGGTCCGGAAGTGGAGGGGTAGCTAGGTGGGCTAGTGGGCTGTGAAAGAGGCATTCGGCTGAGATGGGAGACAGGTTTGCGTCCCGTGACAGGTTTTTGAAACACCGAAAACGTTTGACAATTTAACTGGTGATAGTGCTGCTATAGGTTTAACGGTTCAGGTATCAAACACACTCTAAATGCGATGACATTTGGCAGACGGTCTACCTACAATATATGAAGACCGCACGCCAACTTTCAACCCATTCCAAGAATGTTTTGTGTGCACTTTTAAAAACAATATTTTTAATGATGTCGCGGGTGCGTGCGTGTGTTGTTGGTCGCAAAACAGTCAACGACTAGAACGGAGAGAACCGGCAACTACGAACGGATGCATGTTTTTAAACAATGACGGTGATGGAGTGTCGATGCTATGCAGATCATGCAAATGATGCAATGATGAAGGAGACAAACAAATAAAACACATGACAAGACTCGAAATAGATAGAAGGCGTCTAGAGCATCGGTCTCGGGTTGTTACATGCAGGAAGGTCTTAAGACAACCATCAACCAGAGACCCTCCGACCAAACTATGTGCGATCCATCAATAACAAACGGCATAGTTCTAGCTCCATCGCCAATACAACAACTGTGTGCAATGAATGGTCCATCAGGCACGAATTAGATGAGACTTGCGTGTGTGATGCATGGCATACAGTTGGTCCTTATGAACTGTTTGCAATCAGCCAACATAACATAAACGGTTAAGAAAGTACATATGTGTGCGAAGTACGACATACAGTTCACTCGGATAAACTGTTTGTGCTGATCCAACAGAACACAAACGAGTTAGCATAAGAAGGTGTGTGTGATACCCGACAAAAGGTTCATTCATCAGATTTATGTGGGAAGACCAATAATAGCTCAAACAATTCATCTAGACAAGTTGTGTGTGTTGTGGGCAGACGGTTGCTAACAAATAATTGTGAGCGATTGATGAAATCATTACTGACGCTACATAGGGAAATGTCGTTTTCCTGCATTAATATCATAGACGTTTTATTATTATTACACATCTGCATGTGCATCACCCCATCCTCCTATCTCGCGTCTTGTCACCGCGTTGCCAACTGAGGATTCCACTGCACGCTTCGGGACCGCACAGGCGTTTCTTTTGACCATGCGTTGGCTCGATGAACCCGTTCCCGCGCACAACCGCGCAGGTTCCCGCGCCGAAAACTGCGCTACGACTCTAGCTTCATGCCCGGCTCGGTGAAATCCCCCAAAAACCCCAATGCTTGCCGGACTGCTATATAAACCCTCAAGGCCGGCGACTCCACATTTCCTTCATCCCCTCCCTCCCTGTAGCATATCTAGTTTGCTTCTCCCCCAATCGCCAATGGCACCTGTCGTGGTTTTGTCACGACAGATGTCCTAGTGAAACGACTTAGGTTCGAGGCCATCGCTGAGGCGGTGAACTCGAAGGGGTTGCTCGGAATCGAGAGACAAAGGTTAACCCAGGTTCGGCCCCTCGGAAAGAGGTAAAAGCCTACGTCCTGCTTTGCGTTGTATTAACTGGCTATCGATTACAGGGGAGCGTGTTCGCTTGACCTAGTTATCGATGAGTTGTTTCATGATCTAAGCCGCCACAGGGGCTCGCCTTTATATAAGTAGGTCGAGGCCCTGGGCTTACAAGAGTCCTGACCGGCTTATTACAAAGTACCCGATCTCGTCTCTAAGTCGGCTTGCCTTCTTGAGCAAGCCATGTTCCGGGCGGCTAACGCGCCCGGGTCTCACGCCGTCTTCCAGCTCTGGGCCTCCATCTGGCCCACCTGTTGAGTCATCCTCCAGTTAGTCTTCACCTTCAGGCCTTCCTAAGGTTTGGAGTATTAGCCGCCAGCTGTGACCCGGCCCCACCTGGGCAGGTTACACCTCCGGGTTATATCCCCAACATTAGGCCCCAGATTGATTTGAACCTGTTCATGTCAATCTTCAAGTCCATTTGGCGGCGAGTCTCATATCTCTGTTACCTGAAAAACTTCGTAACCTGCCATATGAAAAAGATGACGTCATCTCGGTCATATCAAGAAGATTCCCATGACGTCATCACGTTCAAACGGTCAGCCTGAAAATCGAGGCATCTCCTTTGGTCAATCATCATTGCGCCTCCTCGATTCTCGCGTGGACTATTACTGTCCCATCTCATAAATAAGCAGGGGAGGGGTCCCATTTCTTTTTACTCCCCCGCCGTCGCCGCTCTATCTCCTTCTTCTACCTCCAGCGCTCGGACAACCGAAGCTCCACCGCCGTCGCCGGTTCTTCCCCGTCTTCATCAACAGGGGCCTCTACATCAACCTGATCAGACCAGATCTCGCCGGCGTTCGGCCACCTCCGCAGCACCTTTCAGGTTCCTTTCTTCTTCTCCTCGTAGATCTACATTAGCATCATCGGAGTTCATCCGCTTCCGCCGCCGCTCGTTGGAGTACTCACCGTAGACTAGTAAAGACAGCATCTTTGATGCTTTAAAACGGTAACCATCTCATGCGGTGCCCCGCTTAATATGCATCCCCTATTCGTCGTAGATCGCCGTTGAATAGAACCCACACACGAACTGCTTGTTCTTCCACTGACCTCTCTAGGTTTAGAATTTATTTTCTTTTACCTTCGTCTGCAGATCTTGTAACCACAACCGCAGTTGACGAAACCTGTTTGTATATACTTAGTAAAATGTCCAACACCGATGATTTTATAACCCGCCAAAGCCTTGCCGGCTCTTCTCATAGCAATTTAGCTCGTCTTACTCCCATAATGATGAAGGCTTAGAATGCAAACATAACCCGCCAACTTCCGTTTGTGTCTGCCATAGCTCGCCTTACTGCAAAGTTTTCTTAACTCGTCGTATACTTACACCTTTCGACAGAGTTTAACCCTCCATTATGGCAAAAGCCCCCGTCTCTTGCGACTGGCTCAGGTCATGTGTTACCGAGGCGTCATTGAAGGAGTTTGAAAACATGGGAGCCTTGCCGGCTCAAGATATCATCCACTGGCGGGTTCCCAGCAGTGAGACCAGACCCAAACCTAATGAAGGGGAAGTAGTCATATTCACAGATCATCTTCTCTGCGGCTTCTCACCACCCGGCTCAAAAAATTTCCGAGACGCACTGCATTTCTATAAGCTCCACCCTCAAGACATTGGCCCCAATTCTGTTACCAACTTGTGCCAATTTCAAGTCTTTTGTGAGGCCTATATGCAAGAAGAGCCCTCGGTTGATCTCTTTCGAGATTTTTTCTACATCAACCGCCAGTCTAAGTTAGCAGCCGGGCCGAGTCTCGAGCTTGGAGGCGTCTCAATCCAGAGGCAAAGAGACGTGTCTTTCCCTGCAGCCGTCCTGCCCAGCCATCCCAAGGATTGGAACTGGACCTGGTTCTATTGCAGAGACACCTCTCCGGAGGGAGAAAATCCGCAGCCGGGTTACCGTCCTTTCCGGCTCTGCACCAACACTGAACTTCCTGATCGGATGAGTGCTGCGGAGCGTGTTAAATATGCTCCGGCTTTTCTGAAGATTCAGGCTCTACTGGCCAATGGTCTAACTGGTGTGGATCTGACCCGCTACTGGGTCTCCTGGACGATTATGCCGTTAAGCCGGCGTGACAGATTAATGTGTGAGTATTCTGGTGAGGTGGATGATCCAATGCGCTGCAACCGTACACCCTTGACTGATAAAGACCTCAACTTCATCGTCAAGTCTCTGCTCGGGGAAACTCAAGCGACATGTAACTAGACCGGGTTACAGCCGTTCTATGTTGGCAACCCGGCTCCAGAGGTAGGAACCTCTTAAATAAACCGTCTGTTACCTCTAAATCTTGTATTTCCTTCTGAACCTTCTATGATTCATATGCAGGACAAATCTTCTTTTTGCAAGAAGAAATTAACCACCGCTCCCAAGAAGAAGGTGAAGGCAACCAAGGCCCGTGTTCCGGGTCATAAGAAGAAATCATCTGCCGCCGAACTACTCAAGTATGATGACTCGGAGGTAGAACTTGACTCCCTTGGCCTTCTCTTTGTGCAACTCATTGACAATGATTACTCACAGGAGGAAGCGGAGACATGTCATGCTGATGCTACAGAGGTAACCTTTATCTCCTTTGACTCGGAACTTTTACCAGTGAAGAAAATACGGCGGGCTGTAAGGAAGGTAAAATGTTCTCGCTCTTTTGCTCATTTGGATCCCAACTTTCTTTTGAAGAAGTAGCAAGATGACAGCAGACGCCAGACCCAGAGCGCCGGCTCTGAAGATCTTTTGGCCGGCTTACCAAATGAACCGGCTCCTCGGAAACGGCGTACTGAAGTACTTCCTTGCCTTTAATCTATTTCTTCAGCATGTTAAGCTTATGTTTACAGCTTATTTATTTTTGACGATGCTAACTTTTCAGGACTCGCCTCCTTCTTCCGGCGACTCAACCGCCTCGAAGTTGCCTCCTCTTGTTATCAACCCGGGGTTAGTATTTTTATCCCACTTCTATGCTTTAATAGTCTGTCCTTGCTTATGGCGTCTAACACTACCTTCTCTCATAGGGCTCAAGCCAAACGGAGGAAAACGGGCGGGTCAGCTGCCGCTCCTGATGTTCCCGAATCCGAAAATCCAAGACCCAACACCCCTGAAGCCCCCATTGAGCCGTCTGAGGATGCCAAAGAAATCCAAGAAGAAACTCCTCAGCATAATGAGCCGGCTGATATGGAAATTGAGGCTCCTGAGGCTCATCTGGAAACTGACCCTAAGCCGTCCAGCTCCCAGCCGACAACTGAAAACGTGGCTTCTCATGAAGAAGTTACTGTTACCGGGGCGGTTTACACACCTCCAGGTCCCCCCAACGTACTATCAAAACATACCAGTGTAGAAAAAACAGCTCCTCTTAAGGAAGAAAAGACTCAGTTTGACCTTCCGAACTTAGAAGAACTTTCTGCCGATGAGTCGCACTCTGGCTATCTGATCCGCCTTTTTGCAAGCCGGAACATGGTGGCCAGCTTGGTTGGCATGATGAAGAGAAAATACGAGGTACTCCATTTCCCTGCCTTTCCATATATGTACTTATTAGCCTCCAAGAGCCGGTTTACCTCTTCAAAAGGTCAGCCGGGTCTTCCATCACTTGCAAATCTTTTGATGAATCGCCATGTAGCCCCCAAGGGCCGGGTCATTATGTAAATAATGAGCCGGCACTCAATCATAAATAAGAGCCATTTCTAGCCCCCAAGGGCCGGGTCATTATGTAAATAATGATCCGGCACTCCATCATAGAATAAGAGCCAATTGTAGCCCCCCAAGGGTCGGGTCATCTTCCTGAAGATGATCCGGGTCTTATGCTGGTTTGTAACCTGACAAAGAACTGATTCACATTAGCCCCCAAGTGTCAAGTATATTGCTTGCAATCTGCTTGGGACTTGTAATGCCTTTGCCAAACTTCGAAAAAAGCCGGTATGTGCCGGACATGCGGCTCAAAACTAACAAAACTTGCCTTGTTATGACTTGTCTTGTGTAGGAATCTTTAAATGTCGCTGAATCTAACGTGTCAGACCTTAAGAAAAGTCTGGCACTGCAACAGGAAAACCGGGCGGAAGCCGATGCCAAATATAAGATTGCCTTGACCGAACTGGATGTAATCAAGGCCGAGCTCAAAACACTCAAGAAATCTGCTGAAACGAGCCAAGCCGCCCTGACCAAGCATGCAGAAAACACAGAAGGCCGGCTCAAAACACTGAAGAAATCTGCTGAAACGAGCCAAGCCGCCCTGACCAAGCGTGCAGAAAACGCAGAAGGCCGGCTCAAAACGCCCGAACTGGATGTAATCAACGCCGAGCTCAAAACACTCAAGAAATCTGCTGAAACGAGCCAAGCCGCCCTGACCAAGCGTGCAGAAAACGCAGAAGGCCGGCTTAAGATGGTGACTGAAGAGCTGAACGGCCTAAAGCGGCATATAAGCTGGATGACCGAAGCCGTCTTTGGTAAGTATTTGCTAACTTGTAGTTACGTTTTGACATGATCCTATAAAGACTCGCTGGCGGCTTACAATCTCACTTTCTTTTGCAGGCCAATGAACTCAACAACTTTCGGATGACAACCTGATGAAGTTGAAGGTCTTATATTCACTTGTTGAGCATCTGTACGCCGGATCTCTTTTCACCATTAAAGCTGTTATGACTGAGAAGGGCGTTCCAAAATTTATGAAGGGCGTGCTAGAAGTCCTATCCACCATCCCAAAGCAGATAGAAGAACTGAAGAGATCAGCCGCCCGTAAGGGCGCAATGGCTGCTTTGAGCCGGTCACTGGCTTACACACCGGAGCTTGACCCGGCTGAGATGATGGATGGCTTTCCTCAATTGAAGGACGACGGCTCACAGTTTACTCAAGATGATTACACCCGCTGAATGAAGGCGTCCCGAATTTTGGCAAGCCGGCTGGCCGAAGAAGCTGACTTGTCATCGTATTAGGTGGCTTATTCGGAGGACAACAAACGAGTTCGAGGGCCCACCTTTGAAGCAAAAAACCTGATTCCTCAATGCCGTAAGCACCTCTTCGCTCCTGATGTTGACCCCTCTCCAATCATGCACGATGAAGCCACATTTGAAGCCTTAACAAACTGCAATTGGGATGTGGACAACCTCCAGATCCGGGAGGCTGAAGACTCGGCGCAGGATGACCCGGCGACGAGCTAAATGAAAAGTTGGCTTTAGATGAAGGTAACCTGGCCCTGTTAACATACCAGGTTATAATTTGCTGCAAAAAACTTAATTCCGCAGATTTTGGGCTCCTTGAGAGTCTTGTAATAGCAGTAGTAAAACTGATTGCCTTGGTTGTGCCTTCGTGCACATTTGGAATTTGACTATCTTTATTACTATCCATCCTCTACTTATTCTGGCTATGATCATGTTTACTGATGCTTGATGGCAGCTTATCATAAGAGACAAGACCTGCAAAAAATAACAAGACAGAAAATATATTCTCCATCATTTCTTAGGCGGCTTTAAAGGCACGGCCCAAAGAGGCTAACTCTTGTATTATATTCTTGTGAAAAACTCAAGTTTTGTTGTTTTTTCAAAACATAGGCATGACTACCCAAACCTCATATACTGGCTCTCACATGGCACAGATTCGTCGTTTTCACTTTAACTAGTTCAGGGTCCTTTAAAAAGATTGACTGTTAAACATACGACGAACCATATAGCGGAGAGACTACAGCAGGGCATGAGTACCCCCAAACCCATAAGCCGGCTCTCACGTGACATAAATCCGTCGTTTTAACCTTAAACAGTTCAGGGTCTTAAGAAGATTGACTGTCTAAGAGTACGAACGGGCCACATGGTGGAGAGACTACAGCAGATGGGCGAGTTTATCCTAGTGTTCTATAAGCCGGCCCTCTCATGACATAAGCCACCGTTTTAACCTTAACCAGTACAGTCTCATTGCAAGATTGACTGTCAATACTGCTGACCAGTTCAGGGTCTTTTTGCGAGATTAATTGGTAAGAGTACGGCGGGTCACCTGGTGGAGTGGCAAGTTGCAAACAGGCAGGTTTAACCCGGATATGGCTTGGAAGCCGGTCAAGAGGGTATGAAAGCTAAACCCAGTGGGTTGGAAGCCCCCAAGTGACCTGTTGAATTATCAATTCTTTTGCACAATCTTGTTGCACGAAAAACGGCAGAGGCCCCGAATTATGGGGATGCCAACTTTATTATATCATAAAATATAGTATATACAATGACAGAGTATGTACATTGATGAGAGTTGGACCGGCGGCTCAAGTATAGTACGGCCGAAGGTGAGCAATATTCCACGGCCTTTTAGTCTCCTCACCAGAAGTGCGTGACTTGTCACTCAACCCGTATATCGATGAGATAATAGGAACCATTGTTGAGATTTCTACTGATCACAAACGGCCCTTCCCAAGGAGGTGATAACTTATGCATATCTGACTGGTCTTGAATCAATGGGAGTACGAAGTCGCCTTCTTGAAACGTCCGGGTCTTGACCCTGCGGCTATGATAGCGACGCAGGTCTTGCTGGTAAATTGCGGACCGAGCCGCTGCCAGATCCCGTTCTTCGTCTAAAGCATCCAAAGCATCCTGACGCGCCGCTTCATTATCAGCTTCTACGTAAGCCACCACTCTGGGCGAGTCATGACGAATATCACTAGGGAGAACAGCTTCTGCGCCATAAACCATGAAGAAAGGTGTATAGCCTGTTGACCTGTTGGGGGTGGTCTTTATGCTCCAAAGAACTGAAGGTAACTCCTCCACCCAACAACCCGGTGTACGCTCCAAAGGAACCATAAGCCGGGGCTTTATCCCTCTCAAAATTTCCTGGTTAGCACGCTCGGCTTGACCATTATACTGTGGATGAGCCACAGAAGACACATCAAGGCGGATATGCTCCTCATCACAAAACTCCTTCATGGCCCCCTTGGACAGGTTTGTGCCATTGTCAGTAATAATACTATGAGGATAACCAAAACGAAAGATCAGCTTCTTGGTGAACTGAACTGCTGTTGCGGCATCACACTTGCTGACAGGCTCAGCTTCAACCCACTTAGTGAACTTATCAACCGCCACCAGGAGGTGGGTCTTCTTGTCTTTAGATCTCTTCAAAGGTCCCACCATATCAAGCCCCCAGACTGCAAACGGCCAGGTGATTGGAATCATCTGTAATTCTTGAGCCGGCACATGGGCACGTCATCCAAACTTTTGGCACCCGCCACATTTACTGACTAAGTACTCTGCATCTTTATGAGCCGTTAACCAATAAAAGTCGTGACGAAAAGCCTTTGCCACCAAACATTTTTACCCGGCTTGATGACCGCAGTCGCCGGCATGTATCTCTTGTAGGATTTCCCGGCCTTCGTCAGGAGAAACAGATCGCTGAAAAACACCAGTTACACTGCGCCTATGTAACTCACCATTGACAATAGTCATGGACTTAGACCGCCTTATGACTTGCCGCGCCAGAGTCTCGTCTTGAGGTAACTCGCCCCGGGTTAGATACGCTAGATATGGCAGCGTCTAGTCAGGGATTGCGCGCAGAGCCGCCACCAATTGTCCCTCCGGGTCAGGTATAGCCAGATCCTCTTCCAAAGGTAACTTAACCGATGGGTGATGCAACATATCTAAAAACACATTAGGCGGCACCGGCTTACGCTGGGATCCCAATCGTGACAAAGCGTCAGCCGCCTCATTCTTCCGTCGATCAATATGATCCACCTGATAGCCTTTGAAGTGGCCATCAATGACATCAACCGCCTGACGATAAGCCGCCATGCGAGGGTCCTTGGAATCCCACGTGCCAGAGACTTGCTGAGCTACCAGGTCTGAATCGCCAAGGCACCTGACCCGGCTCAAGTTCATCTCCTTGGCCACACGGAGCCCGTGAAGCAAAGCCTCATATTCAGTTGCATTGTTAGAACAAGGAAACATTAACCTCAAAACATAGCAGAACTTGTCACCTCGCGGGGAAGTTAAAACAACTCCAGCCCCCGAGCCTTCCAATTGCCTTGAGCCGTCAAAATGAATTGTCCAATATGTATTATCCGGCTTCTCCTCAGGTACTTGAAATTATGTCCAGTCATTGATAAAGTCCACCAGGGCTTGAGATTTGACAGCCGTCCGGGGCATATACTTCAGATTTAGGGGCCCAAGCTCAATTGCCCACTCTGCAATCCTACCAGTAGCCTCTCTATTTTGAATGATATCTCCCAAAGGAGCAGAGCTGACCACTGTGATTGGATGCCCAGGAAAATAGTGCTTCAGCTTGCGATTGGCCATGAATACCCCGAACACCAGCTTTTGCCAATGTAGATATCTTTGCTTAGACTCTTTCAAGACCTCACTGACATAGTAAACCGGCCGCTGGACTGGGTATTCCTTACCCGCCTCCTTGCGCTCCACCACAACTGCAGGACTGACAGCTCTGTTGTTAGCTGCTACATACAAAAGCAAAGGCTCCTTTTCCACCGGAGCACCCAAGACGGGCGGCTCAGCCAACTGCTTCTTGAGTGCCTCAAACGCCTCATTAGCCGTATCGCTCCAGACGAAGTTATCTGTTTTCTTCATCATCTGATACAAAGGAATTGCTTTCTCGCCCAGGCGGCTTATAAACCAACTCAGAGCAGCAATACGACCCGCCAGGCGCTGCACATCATTAATACACGCCGGCTTAGACAAAGAAGTGATGGCCTTTATCTTGTCCGGGTTCGCTTCAATGCCACGCTCGGAGACCAAGAATCCCAAGAGCTTGCCTGCAGGTACACCAAACACACACTTTCCGGGTTAAGCATCATCTTGTAAATCCGCAAATTATCAAAGGTTTCCTTCAAATCAGTCAACAGAGTCTCCTTCTTCCTTGACTTGACCACAATATCATCCACATAGGCATGAACATTGCGCCCAATTTGACCATGAAGACAGTTCTGCACACAGCACTGATAAGTCGCCTGGGCACTCTTGAGCCCAAAAGGCATAGACACATAGCAGAAAGCTCCAAAAGGCGTAATGAAAGACGTCTTCTCTTGGTCTTTGACTGCCATCTTGATTTGATGATAACCCGAATAAGCATCTAGGAAACATAAACTCTCACAACCCGTCGTTGCATCAATGATCTGGTCGATACGGGGGAGAGCAAATGGATCAACCGGACATGCCTTGTTGAGATCGGTATAATCCACACACATGCGCCATGTGCCGTTCTTCTTGAGTACCAACACCGGGTTAGCTATCCACTCCGGGTGATACATTCGACGATAAACCCTGCTGCTAAGAGCCGGGCTACCTCTTCTCCAATAGCCTTACGCCTCTCCTCATTGAAGCGGCGGAGGAACTGTTTAACCGGCTTATATTTAGGATCCACATTAAGATGGTGCTCAGCGAATTCTCTCGGTACACCCGTGTCACAACCTGGGAGCGTGAAGACTATGTTAGATCTGAGTTCCCTTATCTTTTTAGCGCTTAGCCTAGGAATCTCGGGGACGAGATTCTCGTAAGGGGGGTAGGTCTATCACACCCTGTGTTTGCATCACTTTGTTATGCTTGGATTTACAAAATTGGAACCAATTAAAACTTTTGAGTGCTCATGCTTGTTTGAATTGTTGCTTGTTTGCTTGTTTGGTTGTTTGTGTATGGCACTCTTAGGTTCTACTCCTCTCCATATTCATCTTCCTTGATCCAAACTTCTTGCCCAATGATCATGCCATGTGAATAGTACCCAAAACTAATTTTATCAAAATTTATTTTGACCAAAAAGAATTTATTCAAATTAGGTTTTCAAAAACCCCAGAGTTGAGGTTTGCACTGCAAGTCCTCAAACTGGGTGGATCCTTTTTCCCCAAAGGCTTTATTTGAAACCTACTATATATATGACTTCCCAAAACCACCAAATATTAATTTTAAAGATTATTTTACTATTTTATTTAAAGGCTTTTTCTTAAGGCTAGAAATGGTCTTATATACGGAAAAATTATTTAAATGCTTTAAAAATATTTGAGAAAATTTAGGGAAACTCAGTGGACATATATTTTCCATATATATGAGTTTCAACACATGGTTATGTTTAAAATCATGGGCAAAACCACTCAAAACCCTTTCTGCTTAAATCAAGCTTTTGCAATATTTCTATAAGAAATATTCTCAATAAATTCCAAGAAAATTCCAGCAAGTCACACATGTCATATGTGATGCTCTTGCAAAGTTTCATCTCTATCCCAATTGATTTGCTTCATCAAAATATTCCAAAACCCTCTCTGTCCAGATTCAAATTTGAACAACTTTACATTGTGAAGTTTGTCCTATTGACCTCAAACTTTGTGGGCATGTTCTAAACCAAAAATAATGATACCACACCAAGTGGTGGATTTGTGGAAAGTGAAATGCATGACTAGATCTACAGAAATCTGATTCTGTTGATTTCTAGGGTTTCACAAAGTTACATTGTGAACTTTGTTCAATCAAGCTCAAACTTGGTGGTCAACCCTATTTCCAACCACCATTTGACCCTGTTAAAACTCATGGCAAGCAAACTCCATTTGCTTAGCCAAACCATCATCAAACACTTTTTGCCCAGGTGGTAAAAACCATGTTTGACCCCCTTTTGCTATTCTCCATCACTCCAAAATTTTACCACAGCATACCAGCATTGCAGTGCACCTCCAGTAACTTTCTGTGGGCAAGGCTCAAGCATTAGGTGGGGTAAAACCCCTGTTTTCCCTTCTGGACAGGCTAAACAGGAGCTTCTCTCCTCCCATTTTTCTTCTCCCTCCCCTCACCCTAGCTTTAGAGCATCCTAGGGGCATCTAAGCAACCCCCAGGAGCTACTGGACAAGGTGGGACACCCCAGAGCGCGCGGGTAACGGCAATGCCGGCCATATGCATGCTCTGGAGCGTGCTACAGTGCACTCCCACACTGTAGCCGCACCCATCCCGAGCTTCCCGACCACCTGAGAAAGCGGGGACTTGTCCCCTAGATTCCCCTCGACGTCCGCGTCCCTCCAAGCGGTCGGCCCCCTCCTCCTTCTCTCTCCGACGACCTCCCGCACGCGCGCCCGGCGCCGCCCAGCTCGGCCAACCACGGGGCTCACACGCGCGCGCATCACCGCCCCTTATGTCTCTCCCCCTGGTCGTGGACGTGCCCCAGCAACGCCAAAGACACGTCCTAGCCTCCTCCTGTGACCCCTGGCCTCGGCCCCGAGCTCGCCGGCGCACCCGAGCTCGGTGGACCGCTCCTCCCCTATAAGAGGGACTCCCCCGAGCCCCTCTCCTCACCTCTGGCCCCCTCCCTCACCTAATCGACGCCCTGACAAGCCACAGCTCCTCTCCCTCTCTCTGTGCTCGGGATCGAGCTCGGCGCCTCCGCCTCGGGCCGCCATCGTTCTCAAGGTGAGGCGCCCCTCCGGTCCCCCTTCTTCTTCAGTTGCTCTTCCCTCACCCCACTGATGCGTTCCCCCCTCTTCCCCGTAAATTTTGCAGCACGGGACGGCCCCGGCGACCTCCTCCCGAAGCTTCTCCGCCATGGGACCTCGTCGCCGGCGACCAGGGCCTCCCCGTCGACCATCTCCGGCACCTCCTGAACGGCGGCAGCCTCCTGAGCTCATTCCCGTGCTCGCCTCACCTTGCCGTGCCTTCCTTCGCCGTCGGTGAGCACCGCCGCTCCCTGGGCAGAGGTAGACGACGACCCGCCGGTCGGGCCAGGTCGTCAGCCTCTCACTCCCCTCCCGTGTCTCTCTCTCTCACTGGCCCGCGGGGCCCGCCCGTCAGGTTTAAACCTGGCGCGGCGTGGACGCCCGGTTCGCCTGGGGCTGGATTGCTCTAGGCAGGCCCAGTTGCGGCCAGATCTGGCCCTGGGCATAGTGCCCTTTTCTTTTTCCTTTTCTATGGGGTTTTCCAAAAATCCCACAGCTCCAAATAAAAATCCAATGCCCAATATTTTTCCACCATAAATCTTAAAATAATCTGTAGAATTTAACAGTGTCACTTGTGCATTTTTGTGTAAATGTTTTACACAGTGATTTTAATTAAAATCTAGTTGTTAATATTTTTAGCCTCTGTTTAAATAGTTTTCAAAATGTTTTTCACAACAAAACCTTAGACAAACATTTTTAGAATTGCTTGTTGTATTTATCAGAGTAGGGTAACATTTTTAAAGTGGCTTTTGAGCTCTGTTTTGTTGTGATGCTTATTTTTGCCCATTTATTCTGCGACGATAGATTGCGTTGTTGACGAAGGGATTGGACACGAAGACTTTGAAGACCCTAAAGACTTTGTTGAGCCAGGCAAGCAGCCCTTTGACCATGATAAGAAACTTTTTCATGCATGACATATAGCACTTGTTGTTTCAATGAATTGATCATGATGTGGTGTTTCCCCTACTTCGGTGGGATGCCTCCGATACTTTCTTGTTGATATTTGCATCGTGCATGACCCTACCTTCTTATGAGGGTTGTGTAGGTGGGAGTAGTTAGGTTGCTAGTAGTGCTATGCAAGTGGGGAGGGAATATCCATGGTGATGGAAACAAAAATGGTTTCAAAGACTTTTCGAAAACCCCATCGGGTGCCACTAATGCCCGAGGGCGATGATGATGGGCTAGGTAACCACTTGATAAAGAAGTGGTGTACCGGAGCAAGTTGTGTGTGTGTTTTCGAAAACGGAGAGATTTAAGATTTGCTTACCGTCCCAACCTTACATGTAGGACCACGATACCCCTTATGGGACGGGGCTTTGTCGATTACCTTGGTGGGTACTAGCATAGAGCCCGCATTACAAGTGGCGGGAGTGGCGTGGTCACTCTCGATACGGGGTCGTGCCTGGAAGGGCGACCATGCGCTGTCTTTATAGGCACCGGGCACACCGTTGTGTTCCTTCATGGATGGTACTGTGTAGAGCAAGGCTCGTGTTTGTACATCATGAAGACACGGACCAACGAGTGGACTCTTTGTTTAGTATCGATAGGGGAAAGGCATTGTTCGGGTGCTTACCTCGGGTATGCAATATACCGCGAGCTTTGGATGACACGGAAGTTCCCCGAGTCTTGTGGGTAAAGCGTGCAACCTCTGCAGAATATCAAACTATTCGAATAGCCGTGTCCATGGTCATGGACAGTTGGAGGTCCTGCTTAAACTACGTCCGAGGTTTTTCATAAACTTGGTGTGTGTGTGTAAGAGTGAATGACACAAAGGTGATACTTGAGCTAAGTCCGAAGACTTGGCATGATGATGAACATGAGATGATCAACCCCTGCTTATGATGATAGCTAAGACTTGTTCACATGAATACCTGTCAACAGTTGATGCATGCTTACTCAAGGTTACTTGATCATATCATTGCACTTAAATTCAGCTTTCTGCAAAACTTACCTACTTAGTGCTATATCATGCATTGTTATACCTTGTTCCACAACTTGGGTTGCTTGCGAGTACATTCAAAGTACTCATTGGCTTCCAACTGGTTATTTAATTGGCCAGGCATGGAAGAGCAGGAATATGGCGAAGAGTTCGTTGGTGACGAACATGCGAACTAGGACGCTTCCCAGTCAGAATGCATGTAGGTTTAAGGCAGATGGCATGGGTTCATGCTTTCGATCAAGACTTTCCGCTGCTTGTTATGTTTAAGT
The DNA here is from genome assembly GCA_039707655.1 of Elymus sibiricus. Lineage (NCBI taxonomy): Eukaryota > Viridiplantae > Streptophyta > Magnoliopsida > Poales > Poaceae > Elymus > Elymus sibiricus. The sequence continues at coordinate 207,049,566 of CM077665.1, read as the reverse complement.
GTTTGGCCCTTGTGGCCCTATCTATGTAAGACTTGACCTTCATGGTCTTTATTTGTGTAAGACGCTAAATGTGGATGTAAGACTCTTGTTATTCAGCTTCTGTGTGTTCAGTGAGCATTGATCTCTGGGATCATTGTACACGTGCATTCGGTGATCACGACTTATGAGTCAGGGTCCCCACAGAGCTAGTATCAGAGCCATCCTGACTATAGGAAGCCCTTAGTTAGCACGGACGTTAGTTAGGATGAAACTGTTTTCAAAACTACACCTAGCACCTATACTTAGGAGTTTCTGCAGTTATTACCTCTTCTGTTCCCCACACAGCACTCTACTGACTCTCCTCACTTCAAACCTTTGTAGATGGCCGTCGTACCCGAAGCCTTCCTGACATCCGGCTTTCTCCTACTCCTTGAGGATAGCCTGGAGAAGTGCCAGTTTCGCCAACCACCCGTTTTCCTCTACCACGAGCACTGGGTCGATGCCGTCACGAAGGAGTACCACGTGGATGTGGTCGTGAAGGCAAACGACTCCCTGACCAGTTGGTTCTTTGAAGGACCACAGATGGAGACCATAGCACTTGCAGTCGAGACAGCTGCACGCAAGGCACTCCTACACCTTCGAGATATCATTCCAGAGATGGCTGACGAGCCAGCTACTCGCTACCCACCTTTCAGAAAGGATGATCTTGGCGAGAGTTGGACGCTGATTCCATCCAAGGAGGATGGCACACCACTCAGGTTCCAGACCTACTGCAGCCTCTCCGCTGATAGTCTGGTTCACAACCTGATTAGGGAGTACATGAAGCTCCGCGAGGAACTCCACCGCACCTGAGAGCTACTACGTCAAGCCAAGACGAAGCCAGACAGGATCAAGAAGGATGGAGCCACCGAGGGACGACCAGCTATCGCTTACCGAGGAGGAGTACCCCCAGCTAGAGATGCACCCACACGTCGTCGTCGCATGAGCGCGAAGGAGTACCATGAGCTCTTCACTGACCCACCGACGAAGCGTCGTCGGGATGGACCTCCTTGTTCTCTGACCCCTTCGACCGGAAACGATGCCCGTTCGGATGATGAACAGGAGGAAGACCCAGAGGAGCGTGACTACGAGACCGAGCACTCCACCACCTGAGTCCGAGAACCCCTAGGGTAGGATCAGTCATGTACCCCTCATGCGAAGTCGAGTCCGTGTAATGGTTCATATGAAACCATGTGTGCTTGTTGTTTGCTTTTGTTGTTTGTGTTCTGATGCAAGTCGCGCTTTTGCCTTAGGCAACGTGTAAGCGACTCCATCGTCTATCTTATCTAAATATATGTATCGGTCTTTTGACCTTCGTTTTACCACACTTGCACTATACCAACCCCCTTAGGCGCGCTTTCTCCAGTAATGCTTTCCCTCTCGTTTATCCCTGTTATTTGACTTGGCTGCTCCAAACAGGATGGTGACTGCAACCCGCAACAGCTTCTTCACCAACCCTGAAGCCGGCAACTCCAGCCAGCAACAGGGAGCTGGTGGGACTGCTCGGGCTGGAGGACACCAGGAGCAGCCACAAGGCGATATTCCCCCGCCACCACCTCCACCGGAGAACATGACCATAGCTCAGTTTCTCCAAGTTCTCCGGGAGGAACGCCAGGCCAACACTGCTGCCATCCAGCAGATGGCCCAAGTCCTTGTGAATAACCAGCAACAAGGCAGGAACGGGAATGGCCGTTCCACTCTGTCTGAGTTCATGAGGAATTCGCCCCCAACCTTCACCGAGACTGCTGAACCACTGGATGCCGATGACTGGATCCGCACCATCGAGGACCTCCTTGCACTAGTCAATTGCAATGAGGATCGCGAGAAGGTGCTGTATGCCTCTCACTGCCTCGGAAGTACTGCCAGAGCTTGGTGGGATGGATTCAAGGTCATGCAAGGCGATCGTGTGATCACCTGGGATAACTTCAAGGAAGGATTCCGCACCACCCACATTCCTTCTGGGATCATGGCTATCAAGAAGAGAGAATTCCAAGAGCTGAAGCAAGGAAGTGGCTCTATCAAGGAGTATATGCAGAAGTTCAACCTGCTATCAAGGTATGCACCTGAAGATGTCAACACGGAGGCTGCCCAGATGGAACGCTTCATGGAAGGACTTTAGTAGACCCTGCAGTATCAGCTCATCGTCTGCGACTGCTGGACCTTCTTCGACCTGGTGAACAAGGCCCTCATGCTGGAAGACAAGCGTCGTGCCATAGACGACACTCGCAAGCGCAAGATGATTAGCAAGGGTAGTTCCAGCAACCAGAAGCCTCGCCCCTGGCAGCCAGCCCCAGCCAAGCCAACCTATCAGCCGCAGCAGGATAGACCTCCTGCACTTCGTCCGAGCTACCAGCCTTAGCAGTATGCCAACCCCAGGCCAGCTTACAACAACCCCAATAACAACAACGGCGGCAGGAACTACAACAACAACAACTATGGTCAGGTCACTTGCTTTGGGTGTGGTCAGCCTGGACACATCTCTAAGCAGTGCCCTAATAAGAAGCCAGATGCACCATGCCCCAATGCGCCCAACCAAGGTCAAGGCCGTGGAGCACCACCAAGGAACCCAGCTCCCCGCAACCAGCCCAACAATGGCAAGGGTCATGTGAATCACGTCACCGCTGAGGAAGCCCAGGAAGACCCGGACGTCATACTGGGTACGTTCCTCGTCAACTCAACTCCAGCAACCGTACTATTTGATTGTGGAGCTTCACATTCTTTTGTCACCCAAAAGTTTGCACTAGAGAGTGGCATGAAGCCTACACCCCTGGGTAGTCATATGTTGATACAAACCCCGGGTTCAGTTATGAAGTCCAAGATAGGATGTAAAGGAGTTGAGATTATCATCAACGGGGTACACTTCCTAGCAGACCTCATAGTCCTGGATTCACCAGGCTTGGACGTTATCCTTGGCATGAATTGGTTGACCAAGAACCAAGGCTACTTGGACTATGCCAAGAGGATCGTTACCATAACCAATACCCAAGGAGTAGAAGTCAAGTATGTTCCCAATCCTGCCTCCACTCGAGCCCCTCAGGTTAATTGTCTGTCGGGAATTGAGTTGGATCAAGTGCCAGTGGTATGCGAATACCCCGATGTTTTTCCGGATTAGCTGCCCGGAATGCCTCCTGACCGCGACATTGAGTTCATCATTGAGCTAATGACTGGAGCCGGACCCATCTATAAGAAGCCCTATAGAATGGTATCTGAAGAGTTGGCTGAACTGAAGATGCAACTGGCGGAGCAGCTCAGGAACGGATTCATTCGCCCTAGTGCCTCTCCTTGGGGATCACCTGTTCTATTTGTTTCCAAGAGGGACGGAACTATCCAACTCTGTGTCGATTTCCATTCTCTCAATGAGGTCACAATAAAGAACAAGTACCCACTTCCCAAGATTGAAGACCTATTCGATCAGCTGAATGGAGCCAATGTGTTTTCCAAGATCGACCTCAGGTCTGGGTACTACCAGTTGAAGATCAGGCCCCAACACATTCCGAAGACGGCGTTTGTAACCCGGTATGGCCTGTATGAATACACGGTCATGTCATTTGGGTTGACCAATGCCCCTGCCTACTTCATGTACCTCATGAACAAGATCTTCATGGAATATTTGGACAAGTTTGTTGTCGTCTTCATTGATGACATACTCGTCTTCTCCAAGTCTGAAGAAGAGCATGAGCAACACTTGAGATTGGTCCTGGACCAGCTTCAAGACCACCAGCTTTATGCCAAATTCAGCAAGTGTGAATTCTGGCTGCATGAAGTTGGATTCTTGGGTCATGTGTTGACTGTAGAGGGCTTGTCAGTGGATCCTACCAACATGGAAGCCGTGACTGAATGGCAATCCCCAAGCAATGTGAAGGAAGTCAGAAGCTTCCTCGGACTCGCAGGATATTACCGCAAGTTCGTCGAAGGATTTTCGAGCATTGCCCGACCCATGACTCAGCTTTTGAAGAAGTACAAGAAGTTTGAATGGACATCGAAGTGCGAAGAAAGCTTCCAAGAGCTCAAGAAGAGATTGACCACAGCCCCAGTTTTGGCCACCCCCGATATGCACAAGGAGTTTCTGATATATTGTGATGCATCGAGAACCGGGCTTGGAGGTGTTCTGATGCAAGAAGGCAGAGTCGTAGCATATTTATCCAGACAGCTACGTCCTCACGAAGAGAACTACGCTACTCATGATCTTGAGTTGGCAATCGTAGTTCACGCCTTGAAGACATGGCGACATTACCTTCTGGGGAAGCGATGTGAGATATACACAGACCACAAGAGTTTGAAGTATATTTTCACTCAGAGGGAATTGAACATGAGGCAGCGAAGATGGTTGGAGTTGATCAAGGACTATGACCTCAGTGTTCAATACCACCCTGGAAAGGCTAACGTGGTAGCTGATGCCTTAAGCAGAAAGGCTTGTTCCTTGAATGCTATAATTAAGGAAAGGCTACCCGCCCTGTATGAAGAACTCGAAAGCTTTGGCTTGGAACTAGTTGCACCTGGATTCCTCGCCAACCTCGAAGCAAAGCCTACCTTGAGGATGATATCAAAGAAGCTCAGAAGGGACACGAGAGCATTGAAGGCATCAAGAGGAAGATCAAGGCAGTCAAGGCTCCAGGATTCTCAGTGGATGAACAAGGAGTTGTATGGTTTGGGAAGCGCATCTGCGTACCCAACAAAGAAGAGCTCAAGAACTTGATCTTGCAAGAAGCTCAGGACACTCCATATTCCATTCATCCTTGAGGAACCAAGATGTACCAAGACCTCAAGGAAAGATTCTGGTGGCATGGCATGAAACGGGAGATAGGCACCTTTGTTGCCAAGTGTGACATATGCCAGAGAGTCAAAGCTGAGCATCAGTGACCCGCTGGACTATTGCAACCTCTCAAAGTGCCTGAATGGAAGTGGGACAAAGTCGGGATGGACTTCATCACCGGATTACCAAGGTCGAGCAAAGGACATGATTCTATTTGGGTCATTGTCGATCACCTGACCAAGGTAGCCGTTTTCATTCCCGTGAAGACCACCTACGATGGTAACAAGCTAGCCAGCCTTTACATCGAGCGTATTGTGAGCCTCCACGGAGTTTTGAAGGAGATCGTTTCTGACCGGGGTACCCAGTTCACCTAGAGGTTCTGGAAGATGTTTCAAGAGGCAATGGGGACCAAGCTTTTCTTCAGCACTGCTTTTCACCCCCAGACTGGAGGACAGACGGAGCGAGTAAATCAGATACTCGAGGATATGCTCCGTGCTTGTGTTTTGGCATATGGAGCCAAGTGGGAAGATTGCCTACCATTCGCCGAGTTCTCCTACAACAACAGCTATCAGTCGAGTCTTTAGATGGCACCATTTGAGGTGTTGTATGGACGCAAGTGCCGTACTCCCCTCAACTGGTCAGAGACCGAAGAAGGACTAGTCTTTGGGCCAGACATCCTCCGCGAAGCAGAAGAGCAAGTTCAACTCGTCCGAGAGCGCCTCGAGACCGCCAAGTCAAGACAGAAGAGTTGCGCCGACTCTCACCGCCGAGAAATGAACTTCTGTGCCGGTGACCATGTCTACCTCCGAGTCACGCCTCTCAAAGGGGCCAAGCGTTTCCATGTCAAAGGAAAGCTTGCACCAAGATACATCGGTCCCTTCAAGATCACCGCAAGGTGAGGAGAAGTTGCCTATCAACTAGAGCTACCTTCCGAGCTATCGGATGTGCACAACATCTTTCACGTGTCACAACTCCGGAAGTGTCTTCAAGTACCCAACCGCCCCGACCTCTACAAGGACATCGACCATCAAGCCATTGACCTTCAGCCAGACCTCACTTATCGGGAGAGGCCAGTTCATATTTTGGATGAAGCGGAGCGTTGCACCTGAAACCGCACCATCAAGTACTTCAAGGTTCAATGGAGCAACCACACAGAAGCAGAAGCAACCTGGGAGCGTGAAGACTACCTTAGATCTGAGTTCCCTTATCTTTTTAGCGCTTAGCCTAGGAATCTCGGGGACGAGATTCTCGTAAGGGGGGTAGGTCTATCACACCCTGTGTTTGCATCACTTTGTTAAGCTTGGATTTACAAAATTGGAACCAATTAAAACTTTTGAGTGCTTATGCTTGTTTGAATTGTTGCTTGTTTGCGTGTTTGGTTGTTTGTGTATAGCACTCTTAGGTTCTACTCCTCTCCATATTCATCTTCCTTGATCCAAACTTCTTGCCCAATGATCATGCCATGTGAATAGTACCCAAAACTATTTTTATCAAAATTTATTTTGACCAAAAAGAATTTATTCAAATTAGGTTTTCAAAAACCCCTGAGTTGAGGTTTGCACTACAAGTCCTCAAACTGGGTGGATCCTTTTTCCCAAAAGGCTTTATTTGAAACCTAATATATATATGACTTCCCAAAACCACCAAATATTAATTTTAAAGATTATTTTACTATTTTATTTAAAGGCTTTTTCTTAAGGCTAGAAATGGTCTTATATAGGGAAAAATTATTTAAATGCTTTAATTTTTTTTTTGAAAATTTAGGGAAACTCAGTGGACATATATTTTCCATATATATGAGTTTCAACACATGGTTATGTTCAAAATCATGGGCAAAACCACTGAAAACCCATTCTGCTTAAATCAAGCTTTTGAAATATTTCTATAAGAAATATTCTCAATAAATTCCAAGAAAATTCCAGCAAGTCACACATGTCATATGTGATGCTCTTGCAAAGTTTCATCTCATTCCCAATTGATTTGCTTCATCAAAATATTCCAAAACCCTCTCTGTCCAGATTCAAATTTGAACAACTTTACATTGTGAAGTTTTTCCTATTGACCTCAAACTTTGTGGGCATGTTCTAAACCACAAATAATGATACCACACCAAGTGGTGGATTTGTGGAAAGTGAAATGCATGACTAGATCTACAGAAATCTGATTTTGTTGATTTCTAGGGTTTCACAAAGTTACATTGTGAACTTTCTTCAATCAAGTTCAAACTTGGTGGTCAACCCTACTTCCAACCACCATTTGACCCTGTTAAAACTCATCGCAAGCAAACTCCATTTGCTTAGACAAACCATCGTCAAACACTTTTTGCCCAGGTGGTAAAAACCCTATTTGACCCCCTTCTGCTATTCTCCATCACTCCAAAATTTTACCACAGCATACCAGCATTGCAGTGCACCTCCAGAAACTTTCTCTGGGCAGGGATCAAGCATTAGGTGGGGTAAAACCCCTGTTTTCCCTTCTGGACAGCCTAAACAGGAGCTTTTCTCCTCCCATTTTTCTTCTCCCTCCCCTCACCCTAGCTCCAGAGCATCCTAGGAGCATCTAAGCAACCCCCAGGAGCTACTGGACAAGGTGGGACACCCCAGAGCGTGCGGGCAACAGCAATGCCGGCCATATGCACGCTCTGGAGCGCACTACAATGCGCTCCCGCACTGTAGCCGCACCAATCCCGTGCTTCCCGACCACCTGGGAATGCGGGGACTTGTCCCCGGGATTCCCCTCGACGTCCGCGTCCCTCCAAGCGGTCGGCCCCCTCCTCCTTCTCTCTCCGACGACCTCCCACACGCGCGCCCGGCGCCGCCCAGCTCGGCCAACCACGGGGCTCACACGCGCGTGCATCCTTGCCCCTTCTCTCTCTCTCCCTGGTCGTGGACGTGTCCCAGCAACGCCAGAGACACGTCCTCGCCTCCTCCCGTGACCCCTGGCCTCGGCCCCGAGCTCGGTGGACCGCTCCTCCCCTATAAGAGGGACTCCCCCGAGCCCCTCTCCTCTCCTCTGGCCCCCTCCCTCACCTAATCGACGCCCTGACAAGCCCCAACTCCTCTCCCTCTCTCTGGGCTCGGGATCGAGCTCGGCGCCGCCGCCTCGGGCCGCCATCGATCTCAAGGTGAGGCGCCCCGCCGGTCCCCCTTCTTCTTGAGTTGCTCTTCCCTCACCCCACTGATGCGTTCCCCCCTCTTCCCCATCCATTTTGCAGCACGGGACGGCCCCGGCGACATCCTCCCGAAGCTTCTCCGCCACGGGACCTCGTCGCCGGCAACCTCCCGAACGGCGGCAGCCTCCTGAGCTCATTCCCGTGGTCGCCTCACCTCGCCGTGCCTTCCTTCGCCGCCGGTGAGCACCGCCGGTCCCTGGGCAGAGGTAGACGACGACCTGCCAGTGGGGCCAGGTCGTCAGCATCTCGCCCCGCTCCCGCGTCTCTCTCTCTCACTGGCCCACGGGGCCCGCCCGTCAGGTTTAAACCTGGCGCGGCGCGGACGCCCGGTTCGCCTAGGGCTGGATTGCTCTGGGCCGGCCCAGTTGCGGCCAGATCTGGCCCAGGGCACAGTGCCCTTTTCTTTTTCCTTTTCTGTGGGGTTTTCCAAAAATCCCACAGCTCCAAATAAAAATCCAATGCCCAATATTTTTCCACCATAAATCGTAGAATAATCTGTAGAATTTAACAGTGCCACTTGTGCATTTTTGTGTAAATGTTTTACACAGTGATTTTAATTAAAATCTAGTTTTTAATATTTTTAGCCTCTGTTTAAATAGTTTTCAAAATGTTTTTCACAACAAAACCTTAGACAAACATTTTTAGAATAGCTTGTAGTATTTATCAGAGTAGGGTAACATTTTTAAAGTGGCTTTTGTGCTCTGTTTTGTTGTGATGCTTATTTTTGCCCGTTTATTCCGCGACGATAGATTGCGTTGTTGACGAAGGGATTGGACACGAAGACTTTGAAGACCCCGAAGACTTTGTTGAGCCAGGCAAGCAGCCCTTTGACCATGATAAGAAACTTTTTCATGCATGACATATAGCACTTGTTGTTTCAATGAATTGATCATGATGTGGTGTTTCCCCTACTTCGGTGGGATGCCTCCGATACTTTCTTGTTGATACTTGCATCGTGCATGACCCTACCCTCTTATGAGGGTTGTGCGGGTGGGCATAGTTAGGTTGCTAGTGGTGCAATGCAAGTGGGGCGGGAATATGCATGATGATGGAAACAAAAATGGTTTCAAAGACTTTTCGAAAACCCCATCGGGTGCCACTAATGCCCGAGGGAGATGATGATGAGCTAGGTAACCACTTGATAAAGAAGTGGTGTACCGGAGCAAGTTGTGTGTGTGTTTTCGAAAACGGAGAGATTTAAGATTTGCTGACCATCCCAACCTTACATGTAGGACCACGATACCCCTTATGGGACGGGGCTTTATTGATTACCTTGGTGGGTACTAGCAGAGAGCCCGCATTACTAGTGGCAGGAGTGGCGTGGTCACTCTCGATACGGGGTCATGCCTGGAAGGGCGACCATGCGCTGTCTTTACAGGCACCGGGCACACCGTTGTGTTCCTTCATGGATGGTACAGTGTAGAGCAAAGCTCGTGTTTGTACATCATGAAGACACGGACCAACGAGTGGACTCTTTGTTTAGTATTGCTAGGGGAAAGGCATTGTTCGGGTGCTTACCTCGGGTATGCAATATACCGCGAGCCGTGGATGACACGGAAGTTCCCCGAGTCTTGTGGGTAAAGCGTGCAACCTCTGCAGAGTGTCAAACTATTCGAATAGCCTTGTCCACGGTCATGGACAGTTGGAGGTCCTGCTTAAACTACGTTCGAGGTTTTTCATAAACTTGGTGTGTGTGTAAGAGTGAATGACACAGAGGTGATACTTGAGCTAAGTCCGAAGACTTGGCATGATGATGAACATGAGATGATCAACCCCTGCTTATGATGATAGCTGAGACTTGTTCACATGAACACCTGTCAACAGTTGATGCATGCTTACTCAAGGTTACTTGATCATATCATTGCACTTAAATTCAGCTTTTTGTAAAACTTACCTACTTAGTGCTATATCATGCATTGTTATACCTTGTTCCACAACTTGGGTTGCTTGCGAGTACATTGAAAGTACTCATTGGCTTGCCACTGGTTATTTAATTGGCCAGGCATGGAAGAGCAGGAATATGGCGAAGAGTTCGTTGGTGACGAACATGCGAACTAGGACGCTTCCCAGTCAGAATGCATGTAGGTTTAAGGCAGATGGCATGGGTTCACGCTTTCGATCAAGACTTTCCGCTGCTTGTTATGTTTAAGTGTTTGGCCCTTGTGGCCCTATCTATGTAAGATTTGACCTTCATGGTCTTTATTTGTGTAAGACGCTAAATGTGGATGTAAGACTCTTGTTATTCAGCTTCTGTGTGTTTAGTGAGCATTGATCTCTGGGATCACTGTACACGTGCATTCGGTGATCACGACTTATGAGTCGGGGTCCCCACAACCCGGCATGTCAGAAGGTTTCCATGCAAAGATGTCCCGATTCTCACGGATGAATTCGATGAGCGTGCTTTCCTATTTGGGATCCATATTAGCCCCAATAGTGAATTGCTGCGATGAGTCGCCAGGGTTAAAATCCACCAGCTTGGTATCGTCTGCCATGAATTTCAGGGGTGGCTCAGATTCCGTGTTAGGTTTCTTCAGTGGGGTCATATCTGTGGGGTCAACATTCTCTTTATAAAACTTGAGCTCTGCTTCAGCACAACTTGACTGTGCATACGCCGCATCGCCTTCCTCGCACTCAAGAGCAATCTTTCGATCACCATGTACTGTAATCGTTCCTTTTAACCTAGGCATCTTGAGCTGCAAGTAAACATAACAAGGCCTAGCCATGAATTTGGCGTAAGCCGGCCGCCCAAACAAAGCGTGGTACGGGCTCTTGATCTTAACCACCTCGAACCATAAGGTCTCAACCCTGTAGTTGAACTCATCACCAAACGCTACTTCGAGGGAAATCTTTCCAACTGGGTATGCTGATTTTCCGGGCACCACACCATGGAAGACCGTTGAAGATGGCTTAAGACCCTTGTCAAGCAAGTTCATCCGGCGGAATGTGTCATAATACAGGATGTTGATGCTACTGCCTCCATCCATAAGCACCTTGGTGAACACGTAGCCCCCTACTTGGGGGCTACTACCAAGGCCAACCGCCCCGGGTTATCCACACGCGGCGGGTGGTCCTCCCTGCTCCAAGTTATGTCATACTCAGGCCACTTTAAGTATTGTGGGAGAGCCGGGACGACCGCATGAACCGCCCGCTTGCGCAGCTTCTGATCCTGCTTGTCAAGGCTTGCCATAAAAACATGATACTGGCCTCCACTTAGCTGCTTCGGGTTACTCTGATATCCTGACTGGTTGTTTTGCTGTTGACCACCGTTGCCAGACTGCTGATTGTGGCCACCTTGATTACCTTGTCCCTGATAGCCAGAACTTGAGCCGCCTCCTCCAAAGCCCGACCCATGAGAGCCGGATCCTGACCCGCCAGACGGCCCGTTGCCACCGAACTACTGCTGATTAAGGCTGTAGTTTCAGAATTCCCGCATTATATAACAATCCCTCCAAGCGTGACCGGACGGTCTGCCGGGTTGACTATGCTTCGGGCAAGGTTTGTTGAGCATCGCCTCCATATTAAAGGGGGCTTTGTCCTTACCGAAAGGTGGTTTACCGTTTCCCTTAGCACGATTGTTCTCGGTGCTGGTGTTAGCTACTAGATCTGACCCGCCGTCCGGGTTCTTTCTCTTTCCGCCATTGGCCGGGTTATTATTTCCTGCACCGTTCTGCTGCTGGCCCTTGCCGCCGCCATTCTTTTTACCCTTAGCTGATTTCTCCTCATCAGACCCAGGGTCCTTAGTCGTATCAGAATCTGCATACTTAGTAAGAGCCGACATGAGCTCACCCATGTCCTGACAGGAACGCTTCAGCCGCCCGAGTTTCTGCTTAAGGGGTAAGAAGTGACAGTTTTTCTCCAAAATCAAGACTACTTGAGCCGTCGAGATATTATCAGATGAATGGATAATGGTCGAGACCCGCCGGACCCAATGATGAGCCGACTCATCCTCATGCTGCACACAATGATCGAGGTCAACAATCATCATAGGCTGCTTGCATGTTCCTCTGAAATTTTTGATGAATCGCGCCTTCAAGTCTGCCCAGGAAGCAATGGTATTGGGAGGCAGACCCTTTAACCACGTGCGAACCGGTCCCTCCAACATCATGATGAAATACTTGGCGCAGACCGCCTCACTGACGTCCAACATCTCCATGGCTAGCTCGTAACTCTCAATCCAAGCCTCGGGAGGCAAATCGGCAGTATAATTCGGCACCTTGCGGGGACCCTTGATGTCCTTGGGGAGGCGCTCGTTTCGTAAAGCCGGCACTAAACACGGCACTCCCACAGTCCTGGAGGTTACTCCGGCTCCCACCGAAATAGAAGGTGCAACTGTGGGTTCTTGATAAGCCACTGCTACTGCCGCTGCTGCCTCTCGCTGTGCTCTCGCTCGATCTACCAGTGCCTGGGCATCAAGAGCCGGCTGATCATCTCGCACCGGGTTCCGACGTCGCTCACTGCTAGAAATCACAAGCGACTCTAAGCGCCAGCTATAACTACGGCTCGGGATGGGGGTCAAGTGTACGCGGCTCCGGCTGTAGGTATACTTCTGCAGTTGTGCCACAGCCGTCTACAAATACGCAATGGCATTCCGGGCTTCATCTGCATAAGGTGTTCCATCAGGGATAGGGAGCGCATCGAGCCGGACTGCCGCTGCCACCATGTTCTCCACCGGGTTAGAATAATGACCGGGTGGTGTCGGGAAGTGCTGCGGCGGGGTCTGATTCCTGCGGGGCGGGTCTGGCTGCTGACGTTGAACCGCCGCCCCACTCTCAGGTTCTTTCGCCGTCCGAGTCACGGTTAAGGGTGCATTCTGTCCCGTCCCTGGCGTGTTAAAAAGATTCCTGGGTTCATACTGATCCGGCAAATGGGTCTGAAGCCTCATTCGATGGACGGCATCTGCAGTCCGCTGCTCCAGGTCTAGGCGAAAAGCTTCCGTCCTGAGGCGCTTCGACTCGGCGTCCATCTGAGCTTTCAGCGCATTGATTTCCTCCTGGACACCGGTCATCTGGCCCTTCAACCTCGCAATCTCCGTATTACGGACTGCTTGGTTTTTGACCGTGACTTCGGTTCCCATCAGAGTCGTCAGTTCATTCATCCGATCCAGCAACACTTGAGCCGGCAGCCTGCCTGATCCAGATCCGGTCGCACCAGCAGCCGTGCTACCAGGAGCAGGTGCCAATCCTGCCATGAAGACAGTGGCGCGGATCGGCGGCTCATAGTATTCCGGCCCATGGTGTTCTGGCTCAGGGTAGCCCTCGAAGTAGCCCCCAAGCCCGCCGTTGTGAAGCTAGTAGATCGATTCCGCCTCTCCGGTCGAGGATCCATCCTCTGAGCAGATGAGGGTTTCCTCCCATGACATAGAACCTTCAGGTTCTGTGCCTTGGGTGAAGCCGGCGAAGACTCGCTTTCGGCTCGGGTTAACCCGGGCGGGTTGCGCGCGCCGGGTCGGCTCGACGAGTTTGGAGCAGATGTCTGGCCCGGGTTCAGGTCCGCTGATCTTGCCGATGAAGACATGAATTCCGCCGAAGGGGACCCGGTACCCGTACTCGATTGAGTCGGCCTCGGGGCCCCAGCCGGCATCGTCGATGTAGAGCTTGCCGCGGCGACTCTTGGTCATCCTGCCAATGGCGTATACCTCGATCCCTGGGAGAGAGCCCTTCGAGTATTCCACACCACCGAGCATCTGCCCCACGGTGGGTGCCAACTGTCGTGGTTTCGTCACGGCAGATGTCCTAGCGAAAGGACTTAGGTTCGAGGCCATCGCTGAGGCGGTGAACTCGAAGGGGTTGGTCGGAATCGAGAGACAAAGGTTTACCCAGGTTCGGCCCCTCGGCAAGAGGTAAAAGCCTATGTCCTGCTTTGCATTGTATTAACTGGCTATCAATTACAGGGAAGCGTGTTCGCTTGACCTAGTTATCGATGAGTTGTTTCATGATCTAAGCCGCCACAGGGGCTCACCTTTATATAAGTAGGTCGAGGCCCTGGGCTTACAAGAGTCCTGACCGGCTTATTACAAAGTACCTGATCTCGTCTCTAAGTCGACTTGCCTTCTTGGGCAAGCCATCTTCCGGGCGGCTAACGCGCCCGGGTCTCGCGCCGTCTTCTGGCTGTAGGCCTCCATCCGGCCCACCTGTTGAGTCATCCTCCAGTTAGTCTTCACCTTCAGGCCTTCCTAAGGTTTGGAGTATGAGCCACCAGTTGTGACCCGGCCCCACCTGGGCAGGTTATACCTCCGGGTTATATCCCCAACAGCACCAGCCAGTCGTCATCGCTCAGCCACTCTTCTAGAGGATAGCTCCACCTGGGAGGTTTCACCATGTCGGTTCAGCAGTCCTCTGAAGCGGGTAGTGCACGTGGCATCCCTGGTGGGTGTGTGCATGCCGCCCACTACACGCTCTGCCACCACTGCTCGAAGGCAGCTTCTACCGGTGGCCGTCATGGCGGCCACCCCACTGGCGGCCGCTGGGGCCGCCACCCGATCGGCGGCCACCTTGGCCGCCACAACACTGTCGTCGGCCTTGGCCACGAGCCCGCCGTCAGGCAACTGGGTCATCACCCGCTCCGCTATCGTGGCTCGAACGTGGAAGGTGGAGGCTGCCAAAGGCCCGCCGCTGGGCTTCTGTGTCATAAACCTTGCATGCTACATATACTTCCTAGAGAAGGAGGTGGAGTGTCGACTCGCGCATGCGAATAAGCTCACCGACGCCGTGGCTGCAGGAGAGGCCATAGCAGCGGCGCGGAATGTGGAGATCTACGACGAGTCCTGCCCCTTCGAGGAGGCACATCTGGAGCAGCAGAGGGTAGCATTGATAGGCAACAGACTCGACTCCACCAGCTCGTCGGCTGGCTTCTCCTCCTCCGGATCTTACTGAGCGCGCTCGTTTTTGCTGGAAGTAGTACAAAGCCCCTCTGTAGTACTAGTATTTAGGGGCTATTTTGTTCAGTTCATCTAACTATAGATATGGTTGAACTGTACCACGTACTTTAAATTAGCTAGTATATATAGTTAAACTAGTTATTTCAGCACGTGATTGGCAACAATTGGGGAAAAGTGTGTTTAGTTCAGGTCTCCAGTTGAACTGTTTTGTACAAACACCAGTGCTTAATCTATGAATGAAACCCATGTTTAGTGAATTTTAGTTGCAAAATTGCACCATAATTGTGATTTTGTTCCTGCAAAATTTGACAAATGTCAGTGCTACAATTTTGAAAAAATGCCAATGTTACTAGATCGAAAAATGCCAATGTTTCCAATTTGACAAATAGCAATTTACCTAATACGACAGATGCAAATCTTCTCGGATTGTCTGTACTAAGCGCACTGGTCATCTTAGAGAAACGTTTGCGATGACGCGACGCACCAATCCTTCACGCCATTTTTTCACTTGGCTTAGTGGCGAAGGAAACATAGTTGTCAATCTGCAAACGAGTATTCAATCTGAACCGTTTGTGATGAGTGTTTATTTAGAGAAAAACAATGATGTGTTTTATATACTTTTATTACTATGTGAATTCATAGATAAATTCTTAGTTGTTCAAACCATAGATTTCATTCGACCAAGCTTTGACTTTACATTCATATGATTGAGATTCAATATAAATAAAATTAGTTGCGGCAGCGGGGGGGTCCTGCGCTGGCAATGTCGTGCTCCGAGGCGCAGTTGTTAAATTTTTCAAACGAGACCAGAATGTTATGGACTTCCAAGTCAAAGGGCCGGTCATCGTCTGATTGACAGGCGGGGGCCAGGGGGCGGCGACTAGCGGTGCTGCGAGGAAGCTGTCGATGGCGGCGTCCCAATCCGCTGAGGGGGCCGTGACGGGTACATGCGCGGTGGGTGCAGGCTCATGCACGGGCACGGGAGAAGTGGGTGCAGGCGCGCGCATGGGGACATGCGCAGTGGGTGCGGGCCTGCACACGGCACTACTAGAAAAAACCCTGTTAGTGAAGCACCTATTTTGGCTATTAATGGCGCACTATAGGTGAGCCACTATTAACACGCCACTAGTAATAAATAGTAATGGCGCACCTCTGGTGCGCCATTACTATTCCAAATACTAGTGGCGCACCATGTGGTGCGCCATTACTATTGCTACAGGTGCGCCACTACTATTGCTACAGGTGCGCCACTACTAACCCTTAGGTGCTCCACTGGTATTCCGTCCAGGTGCACCACTAATAGCCTTATAGGTGCGCCACTAGTAATAAAGGAAGGTGCGCCACTAATAAGGGCTGAAATGCGCCACTAGTAATGTATTTGGAAAACAAAAAAAAATACAAATTTACAGAAAACAACCTATAAGGAAAAATAATTTAAAAACAAACAATGAAATAGAATCATATGTTTTATTATAGTAAGAATATTACAATGTCTTTACAAGTATCCAATAAAAGGAAAATTGCAAGGAAATAAAAGAAAATCCTAAAACTAATCTTCTAGTAATCTTTTCTTCTTTTTCTTCACTTTATCCCTGCAAAGTGAAACAAAATAAACAGAAAGACAAACAAACTATTTATAACCGATGAAATTTGGAAGTGGATATGCTTTAACAGAAGGCTAGTACATTAAAATACATACAAATTATAGGTTGCCAATATTATGCAGCATAACATACACATTGTTTCTTCTTCCAATGCATAAGATGCTATACCAATCTAGTTTTATCCAAAAAAATATAAAAAAGCTCATTAGGATAGCAGTAGTAAAAGAACAGTTTCATCTAATTTAAATTAAGAGAAAAGGTTCTTTTAATTTAAATTAAAAGAACAGTTTCAGTTAATTTAAATTAAAAGAAAAGGTTCTTTTAATTTAAATTAAAAGAATAGTTTTAGTTAATTTAAATTAAAAGAACAGTTTCAGTTAATTTAAATTAAAAGAAAAAGGTTCATCTAATTTAAATTAAAAGAAAAGGTTCATCTAATTTAAATTAAAAGAACAGTTTCAGTTAATTAAAATTAAAAGATGAAATTCTGATACAGCACAACACTACCCCAGGAACACACATCTTCAAACACTCAATTGCTAACAAGATGCAATTGCTAACATTACAGCAATGGAGCAGTTTCAATTTTAGTTTCAATACACACACACACTCCAGTTTCAGTTTCAATAGAAGTAAGCTACACACTGGAATTAAACATGGTATGGAAGGTATAGATTCATCAGCCATTCAGAGTAGATAATAGCATCACCGGCAATAGTTAATATGGTCCGGATCAAGTCTCAAGCATATTACAGTATTGTTCTCACCTATGCTCACCTGAAACTTGCTACCATAAAGTAGAGCATCTGAGTGCTTAGCTAATCAAGTCAAGATGAAGCCACAAGCCTGCAACAGCTGATCAAGTGTTGCCATCTAGATACATGATGCTGCAACAAAGCACACAAAAAATTGGTATCCATCATTCATCTTATCTAGAGAAAATAATATACCAGTACAAAGGAAAGCAAAATACTAAAGTACCAAAAACAACTAATAGTTCTACATAAAAAATGAACTCAGAGTTAATATAAAGTGAAGAATAAGGTACTGCATCAGCTTTGAGAAAAGATAGCAATAAGAGATAGCAGGCTACATCAGTAGAATTCTTAGAGAAGTTAAAAGTGGGTGTCAAACTTCTCGCCATGGGCATGACTTGGAGATGAATTCTTACACTGAATTTACAGTATCAAATTTTAACCAGCAAAATTTAGATAACAAGCATGTAACAAGAGTATCGGCATTGCACTGCATTATACAGTAGGCTAATCCAAGAAATATGGTCCATGTTCTAAAATGACCACACCTGTTTGTTTATTTATCATAGGACAATTCAGAGAACCGATCAATTTTATGGCAGCAACTGCAAATCTTAATTTTTTAGCTATGACTTGATCATGACTCTAGTTCATAGTGCAGGGACCAATGCCGAGGAGGAGGAGGAGCTATGACTTGATCATAACTCTAGTTCATAGCGCAGAGCTATGACTTCAAATGTCAAATGTCATACCAGAATGTAAGCTTACTTCCCATTATTTCTCCCTTGTGTCAAATTGTTTTGACACTGAATTTAGCCATGTTTTGACACTGAATTTATAGTATGTTTTCTTCAAAACCTGCTCACTTTGATGGAATTATAGCTTGCCACAATACCTGCTCACTTTTCAGATTAGAGTACAGAGACCTTATTTTAACAAGATTTAATTTACAACTGTTGGAACCTGAATTTTGTTCACAACTGTTGGAACCACAATCACAGTTCCAGAATTAACAAACGAGGTGGAGTAGCACTAACCAGAGAGGTGAGAGCAGGGCATGTGAGGAAGACGACGACCACGGAAGTAGCGGCGCTCCTGGACGCGCTCGCCGACAGTCTTGCAGGCCCGAGGACGTACTCCTGCGTCCGGCGTCCGTGAACCGTACTCCTTACACTGAGTACTCCATTTCAGTAGACCCAATTTTAAAGGGTACCAGATGTCTGAAGGACAACAGCCATTTTCAGTAGACCCAATTCAACATTTGATTTACACGACTTGTGTTGAGAACTTGAGATAACTTGGGATAGCTAGCTTGTGATGATTGTTTTGATGAAAAACATATAGGGTACACAAGAATGGTTGTGATATAAATATTCCCGTAGAAACAATTCTTTGCCAGGTCTACCAACCATATGCTTTTTACAAGGTCTATTCAATAATACCATTCATTAGACTTCCAACTTGGAAACATAAAATGTGCTTATTAATCATTATTTAATCAGCTTTGTTCTTGATTGCAAATGCCCTGGGCACTAACTTACTGTCAAGTCTGCAATTGTTCTAAGCATGCCATATCATTTTGCTTTGCTTAATCTTTCTCGGTCTAGCTTTAAGCACTACAACTTCCTGCATGATGACACAGCTAAGGTCTAATCCCTGTGTCCAGTTAACCACTAAATTATTGTAACCAATGTTCAGAGACAAATCAGACTTGACAGTAAAGATCAAAATTTCAGACAAATCAGACTTGACAAATCAGACAACTGAAGCTCACACAGCGCAGTAGCCATTGACAATGTTCTTGTCCATCTGCAAGTCAATAACATGGCAATGTAAGGTGTTATGCAGATGCAGTTACATATGCTGCAAAACTGTGCACTTCTGAATTCTGATGCTCAATTGCACATACAGAGGAAGCAGAGGAAAATCAAGACTGTGACGTACTGTAAATTGCAGAGGAGGACGCACTTGACCATGTACTCGAACAGGGAGCGGAAGATGCGGCCGAACCTGGCCTCCCTGGCGGCGGCGTGCATCGCCTGGAACTCCGCCACCACCCTGCCATCCTCCTCCTCTGACGAAAGCATCCGCCTCCACCGCACTTGCTCCTGCCAGTTAAAGGAAAGAATCAATCAGCCCACGTGAACTTCCTTTCTTCTCTAGGTCTGACGAAAGCGCCAAAACTTTGGATCTGGGGCCGTGGCGGCTGGATCTGGGGCCTTGGGGTGGCGGGGAGCTCCTCCTCCTGCAGCTCGGCGGCCTCCACACCCCGGAGCAACGCCCTCGCCGGAGGACGTGGTCACCAGCTCTCCTCTGGATCCGGTGAGGAGGGTTGGGGAAGGAGCTCACCACGGCTCCATGCCCTGGATCTGGTGTGAGGGAGGGGGAAGGGGGCTCGCCGTGGTCGGGAGGGAGAGGAAGAGGCGGGCGGCCGGGTCTTCCCGATCTAGATCGAAGTCGAGGGAGGTGGGTGGGTGTGTCAGGAGGAAGGGGAGGGGAGAGAGAACGTGACGAGAGGGAGGGGATAAGGGGTGATAGCAATGGCGCACTGGTAGGGGGTGCGCCATATGTATAGATAGCAATGGCGCATCTCTTACTGGTGCGCCATTACTAGTTAAAACTAGTAATGGCGCACTTTCCCCTGGTGCGCCACTGCTAAGTCTGGGGAGGGGTGTGGGGCCAGGACAAACTTAGTAGTGGCGCACCGTGGGTGTGGTGCGCCATTACTAGTTAAAACTAGTAATGGCGCACTTTCCCCTGGTGCGCCACTGCTAAGTCTGGGGAGGGGTGTGGGGCCAGGACAAAACTAGTAATGGCGCACCACACACCAGGTGCGCCGTTAGTAATATGGCCATTAATGGCGCACCCATATCTGGTGCGCCACTGCTATATAGCAGTGGCGCACCACATACATGGTGCGCCATTAATGTCCATATTAGCTATAGCCGTTTTTGTAGTAGTGCGGGGACCGGCGCGGCCGGTGCAAGGGCACGCACGAGCATAGGCGCAGGAGGAGGCACTGGCGCTTGCACGTGCACGAGCTCACACTGGTCCGCGGGGACCTTGCAGACGCCCGCAGTTTCCAGCTCTGTGATGATGCTCGGTGACCATCCCGTCAATGCCACTGGGATGGTTGTTGGCGCGGGCGTGGGGACAGTTGCTAGCGAGTGTGCCAGGGCAGCATCTGCAGCGGCATGCAGCTCTTCCAGGGCCATGTCCATGGCATCCCATTCGTCTTTATGTTCTATCTCCTTCGGCTCGGTGTCGAATTCACCAAACCGGAAGACTAGTGGCATATGATCCTTGTACGCCATGGCGTATGTGCGTGGAGGTCTGAATGATGGAGGGGAATGGGAGGCGAAGAGAGAGGATTGTCAGTGAGTGGGATGTAAAGCCGCCTATTAAACAATGGCTCAAGCGCCAGTGATGGACAAGTTGGAAGTGAGGCGGGTGGATGTGGAGGTCAAAGGGCTCGCTTCCCGGTGAGCCTACAACGCACTGCTCGCACGCCTCCTGATGAGTCTGCGCACCGGAGGCCAGCTCGCACGCCTCCCATCTACTCAAACAGCTGCTCGCGCGGCACCTCCTAGCCAATAAAGAGTGCGATGCGTGGCAGCCCGTAAATGGGCAGTACAACACCGATGATTTATAAATAATGCAACTGTTTGTGTGGTAACGTGACAGTTCTTTGTTCCAAAAATATTTTGTTGGCTATTAATGTGTGCACCTTTTCCCAAAGTGGACACGAAAAATACCACAGCATATTTGTGCTATATCATTACACCATGCCCAATTTTTTGAATTTTGTCAGAGTTTTAGATTCACTATAGTTTAAACCAATATTCTCAATGTTGGCTCTAGAAGAAAAAATATATTGAAAAATATGTCTTGAATAGGAAAACAAAATCCTATGTTTCCTTTATGTGCCATGTCATGACACCAAGCCAAGTTTCATGAATTTCTGACAAGTTTTTGATCTACATGAATTTAAAACCCAAGTTTCTCAATGTTTGTGGCCGGGCCAAAAACCTGAGATGTTTCAAATTCATTTCCATTTCTTCGCATGGGGCCTAAACATGCATCCATGTACACTTATATGATTTTTTAACCCATTTAGATGTACCGGACCTTGGGATGGTAGTTCAAATTTTAATTATGCACATTAAATGCCTACGAAACTCAATTAACGTATAAAAAGGGCCAAATGAACCCTGGATAATTCCATATTTTAGCACGACACTCCTACTGTTCTATGTTACCTCTAGAAAAAGTTCAACACGAGAAGTGGCAGTGGATGTCGTTTCGCCCACGTAAGGTGACGTGTTCCATATCGGAACCACAAAGTTTACCGTGAGAAGCTCCGGTTTGTAAGGGGCTTGTGCTAAAACTTGTCCCAAATTGGTCAATTTTTTTACAACGACACATATGTGCCATGTCATGACACCATGCCAAGTTTCATGAATTTATGATGAGTTTTTAATTTACATGAATTTAAAACCTAATTTTCCCAATGTTTGTGTGGCCGAGCCAAGACCCCAAGATCTTTGAATACATTCCATTTCTTGCATGGGACCTAAAGATGCAACCATGTACACTTATATGATTTTTTAACCCATTTTGATGCACCGGACCTTGTGATTGTAGTTCAAATTTGAATTATGCACATTAAATGTCTGTAAAACTCAATTAATGTATAAAAAGGCCAAATGAACCCTGTATAATTCCATATTTTAGCACGCCACTCATGTTCGTCAATGTTGCCTCTTGAAATAGTTCAAGACGAGAAGAGTCAGCGAATGTCGTTTTGCCCACGTAAGGTGACGTCCATATCGGAACCACAAAGAGCTTCCCATGAGAAGCTCCGGTTTGTAAGGGGCTTGTGCCAAAACTTGTCCCAAATTGGACATTTTTTACCATGCCACGTATGAGCCATATCATGACACCATGCCAAGTTTCATGAATGTCTCACGAGTTTTTGACATGAATATAAAACCTAAGATTCTCAATGTTTGTGGCCGAGCCAACACCCGGAGATGTTTCAAATTCATTCCCATTTCTTTCATGGGGCCTAAATATGCATCCATGGACACTTATATGATTTTCAACCCATTTAGGTGCACCAGACCTTGTTATTGTATTTCAAATTTGAATTATATACATTAAATGCCTAGAAAGCTCAATTAATGTATAAAAAATGAAAAACAAACCCTAAATAATTCCATATTTTAGCAAGAAACTCATTGGTCTATGTTGCCTCTAGAAAAATTTCAAGGCGAGAAGATGAGCGGATGTCGTTCCGCTCACATAATTAAGGTGACGTATTCCCTATCGATACCACAAAGCTTCCCGTGAGAAGCTCCGGTTTGTATGAGGCTTGTGCCAAAACTTGTCCCAAATTGGACAATTTTTTACCACGGCACATATGTGCCATATCATGACAACATGCCAAGTTTCATGAATGTCTGGCGTGTTTTGGATTTACAATAACTTAAAAATCAAGTTTCTCAATGTTTGTGGATGAACCAAGATGCCGAGATGTTTAAAATTCATTCCCATTTCTTGCCTGTGACATAAAGATGAAGCCATGGACACTTATATGATTTCTCAACCCATTATGATGCACCGGACTTTGTGACTGTAGTTCAAAATTGAATTATACACATTAAATGTCTAGAAAACTCAATTAATGTTTAAAAAATGCCAAACGATCCCTGAATAATTCCTTATTTTATAACGATAATACTATTGGTCTGTGTTCACTGCAGATAAATCTTATTGCAATCCAAACACCGTCCTTTGCCGAAGTAACCTTATTTTTCACTTTAAAACAATATGAAAATCAAGTACATCACAAACAGTTCATGATCATGAATCGTGTGTGATGCAGTACAAAATATCTTGGGCCAATCCACATACATTGCTTAGGCCGGAAGCTTATGTGGCTACAGTCCACCGCCGGCCAATTTACCTCACTGGCTCCTCAAGTCCATTTTACTGTTCAATCATCGTCGGTGAAAGATGGGGAAGTGGATCCCCGTATTGAGGGCAACTTCGGCAACCCACTCTAGCCCGAGGGCGACCACATTAGCCATGAGCGCGCTCTCAACATGCTTGAATGCAGCCGTGTTAGGACCCCTATCCTATGCCATACAAATCTAGCATGTAACACATCATATCACTTGTGGCCTCACGCACGGTAATCCCCACGGCTGCCACCTTACCTTGGCCGGGACCATCTGTGCCTTTTGGCTCACGTATACGAACATGTCGCTAGCAATAATATGACAGAGAACCCGGGTCGATATGATTAGTTATAGACCCAAGTGGCACAAACGCACAGGGACATGCATACATAACCAAACAATGCAGGTGTCGGTCATCAACGTGAGTAGACGAGTCATAGCAAGCTACATGGACTCCATTACATCGTGTGCCATTTCTGTGATCAACGTGTGTAGACGAGTCATAGCAAGCTACATGGACTCTATTACACCGCATGACATTTCCCTGTAGGGAAAGACACGGCAGCAAAGAAGGATACACGTCGGTCAATAATTGTGTCCGGGGCAGTAGAAAGCTACCAAGGCTCAGTGGAGGCACAAAGAGGCATTTCCCTGTAAAGAGGGCTACTAAAGGCACACAACTAGGTGTTGAATCCCACATATACCAATGCATTTTAGACATACACACATTATGCACGATATGCGCGGATACAACATGGCATCACAACAAAACTCTATGAATCAAGTATTTATTAAAGACTCATAAGAGCCAACATAGTGTGATATTAAAAACAGGGGTCACATGACCCAACACTCAAGTCATATAAGCAACGGGCGGAAGCATATCATGTCTAGGTACAGACATCTAGTAAAAGTGGCTGGAGGAGCCTGAAAATCTACAACAACCCTACCAAAGGAGCCAGACCTCTATTTGGGATTCCCAAATTAATCCGGTCAACATCAAACACATCGTCGAAACCAGAAGTGAGACCAGAGTCTCGTCTGCAAAAACATAAATTAAGCAACCATGAGTACAAAGGTACTCAGCTAGAATTCCATCAGAACTATCTACATATACATCATTATCAACACGAGGGTTGTGGAGTTTATTTGCAGAAAGCCAACTTTGACTCTTGGCTAATATGTACTACGACTACGAGTACTTTCTTTGAGCTGAGGGAGCACACACGATCCACATATTCACCACATCAATACACCACTATGGACCTTCTCCCGTCTTCCTACGAGAGGGCCATCCATAGCACTCACACTTATGTTGCGCATTTTAGAGTATCCATTTCAATTGGCTATGAACCACATCAGTTTTCCAAGTAGTCCATATCCGAGGACTCGTCTATTCGAACTGATCATTTAACCTGCAGGGGTATAGTTCTTCACACATGCTCTCGCCACTTATCACCATATGCATGCCATGCATCTCGACAACCTTCAAGCGGAAGCACTGGTGTGGGCGTCGGCCACAACCGTTCACCACACAAGACTCTAGTCTAGGTTGATCGCCTATTTGAGATTGAACCCGCAAGGAAGTCCGACCGAAGTTTCCTCTATGGCCCCAAACGATTTTAGAACGGTTCCACAAGCCCACATTTTGCGTGCCACTTGGTACACTGTGCCACTATGCATCTACCGTACTAAAGCCCACCCCGTCGGGCAACGCTAAACATGGCTGCCAACACTTTATGTACAAACACCATAAGTTAGTTGCAACTCCTAGACAGATATCAAAGTGATTAATAAGTCGAGAGAGCAAGGAGTACCTGGAGCCCAATCTGTCGTAGCATCTTGTCTTGGATAACATACATATAACTCAATTCTTAAGGACGGTCGAAATGAGACAACCCGCCATGTACTCCTACATGGCCTCTCATCGCTACCTTTACCAAATCGGATTCACACACTTAGCTCTCACACAACAGGAGATGAACACATCCATTCCGATTCATCTCTAGATGGATCAGACTCGACACGACTGTAAGCATAGCAGGCACAGTAAGCAAGCATGGATGAGTATGCACAACAAGACTCAAGCAGTTGCTACTCATGCTAAGTGGTTTTAACTATTTACTGTGACAAAGACAGGTCATGCAAAGAAATGGGTTCAACTACCAAAACATGTAACGGTTGAAACGTCGTTGTCCTAATGCAGTAAAAGAGAGCAGGAGCGAGAGAGTAGGTTTATATTAGTATGCTCACGGGGGGGCGGGGGGGTTGGTTGCCTGGCACTTCTGAAGATAAGCTGCTCTTCATCAGTGACATCGATCTCAACGCGGAATAACATCTACGGAGAAGGAAGAACACCGACAAACAAGAAAGGAACATATTCAATGCAATGCAACAAACATGATGTATGATGTGGCATATTAAGGTACTGAATTCACCTAATACAATATTTGGTCAAATTAATTTAAGTGGAATTCAAACAAGTTTCAATTTCAATACCAAATGTTATTTCATAAATTGCCCTAGTCATGAATTGTCCTAGTTTGTGATGTTAACTTGTTTAAACATGCATTAAAATGGTACAAATGGATTCTTTGGATTTTTCTCATCATTTTCCATATGTAAATTATTTTCATTCGAGTTATATGTTATATACTATGAATTTTAGAAGTTTTAAACATTTTTTGAAATTCATAAATCATTTCTAATTTATTTAAATTTCCAGAAACATTACTCCATCAACATAATGTCACGAGACATCAGCAGGTCAACTGACCTGGTCCAGGTTAACCCTGACCAGTGGGACCCACTGGTGTGTGACTCAACTAATCAACTAGGTTAATTAAACTAAACTTATTAGGTCAGTGGTTAAATTAGCCGATGGGGCCCACCTGTCATTCACACAGGGTGTTAATTAACTAGTAATTGGCACTAAGCTAACTAGTCAACAACCCGTGCACCTGCACGCCTAGCTATTATCGCGATAAATAATTATTAATAAAGTCTATTATCATTTAAATGTAGGAGGTTAAATTTCTGATATGATACAACTTGAAAAATACTAAGTTATGCAAAAATAGATAAAAAATAATAATGAACACATGAATTATATGATTCATATTTGGTTGGAGTGCGTCTGTTTTACCTGTTCCATAAACTTCTATTATTGGTCTGAATGAAACCTCCCTATAATAATTAGAGGATACAACTTCCTGAATTATATGCCATCCTTTGATCCATATGGTAAGGTACACATCTTCTTGACTAAGACAATTATACATATATATATGTGTTCGATCCACATTGTAGCATATAAATATCACATCTCTGTAAAAGAAGGGCTAGTTTTTTCAATGATGATGTTTATATAAAAAGAGTAGCATAATAAATTTATTCAAAGAGGCGCCGAGTGTTTCTCTAAAGATAGTTTTAGTGACACATAATTGTTCCATTTAGTTATGGTTTCCACTATAGAAGTGTCGGTTCTATATCCGGCATATCTCGTAGTAGGGGTCCTAAGCTAGGCGTCTTAGAGCGATGGTAACATGGACACATGATTTTACCCAGGTTCGGCTCTCTCAAGGAGATAATACCCTACGTCCTGCTTTTGATTGTATTGATATGGGGATAGTACATAGTACAGATATCTACCACGAGATTGTTGTAATGAATATGAGATTGTCTATTGACTAGCCTGGCCTCAGTTTATATAATGCATCGTAGGCCTAGGGTTTAGAGGAGTCCTTGTCTTGTGCGCCAAGTCTTGTGGAATCTCCCTTGTATGAATCAGGGGCTGTCCGAAGTGGCCCATTAGTGAATTACCCTGGGGATCCTCGGCCCGACCCACTGGTCGGGAGACAACGTGGTGAGTACCCCCTAGTCCAGGACACCATCAGTAGCCCCCTGAACCGGTCTTCAAGTTGGGGACGCTCCTCGGTTCTTCAAAACAGTTATTTGTCTTTGGTCGTCGGTCTTGAAAACTGGTTCAACAAATCTTCCCATGTCCGATCTTGAGGATCGCCGAGCTAAATCCGAAAAGTTCACACGCCGGGCTTCCGAGGTGCCCCTTTAAGTTATCGGCCTTTATCAATGCCTTGTTATTTTTTATGCCACACCTCGGGTTTCATGTGTTTCCTGTGCGGCGGTGTCTTCTTGTGTCCGAGCTCCAACGCCGAACTACATCTGAGATGTCTTTTTGCAGCCAAGCTCCAACACCAGACTGCATCCGAGCTCCAACGCCGGACTGCATCCGAGCTACAACGCCGGACTGCGTTCGAGATGTCTCCGATCATGAGCTTTATGTCGGACTGCTTCCGAGCTCCAACGCCGGACTACTTCCGAGGCGTCTCTGATCATGAGCTTGTTGTTGGACTGCTTCCGAGCTCCAACGCCGGACTACTTCCAAGGTGGTGCACCACCTCGGTCGTGGGCTGATTTTTTATGGAATGTTTCCGATGGGTGCAATTTATTCTCTGCCGAGATGTACAACCAGTAGCCCTCAAGGTGCATGCCAGCCTAAAATCCTGGATGCTCCTGAAGGATAAAACAAAACCGCTAATCCCAGTAGCCCCTGAGACTTAGGTCGATTTGCGAAATTGGCTTGAGGATCAAGTCCTTGCTCGGCAACATACTTAGGAATAGAAACGCGGTGCGCCATAGCTTTCGAGACTCAGGTTGGGTGCGGCCGACCAACCTAAGGATCGTAGTCTCCTCGGAAACCGTTTTGCACTTAAATTTCCTGCATTGAATCATCAATGGAGTAGCCCCCGAGACACTGGTCGGGTGGGAAAACCAGATCAGGGGATCGATGTACCCCTTTAATGGCTTTTAACTGAGAAGCGCGAAGCCCAGTAGAAATGCTGGGTAATTCTAATGATTCTATGTATCCAAGTACTTTACATCATTAATGCTCGGATCCGCATTGTACAAACTTTGTTGACCGACCATCAGCTTCAACCTCCTCGGCCAGTAGCTGAGGAGTGTTTGTCTTACTTTATAAAGCCTTTATAAGGGCAAAGATTTACGACAAACAAGGCAATCCGGCCATACGGTTTTATAAACAAAGGTACGCAGAGAGATGTGTTATATTACTATTTAACGTAAGAAACATCTTCTGGGAAAAATAGTTCATTTATAAGTTCCTTTTCCCAGGATATCATGTTGACCATGATCGTGGAACCTCAACTCCAATCAATGTGGGAGGAAAATATTGAGGATTTAGTTTGGGGAATGTTCCCGAACTCTGTGGTCTTTAATGAACCAAAATTTTCACTTCTGTCGTTTCCAACCAATGATATTCTTAAGATGACTAGCTTTCGGCTTCACCTAGTCTGAGGTACTAACCCGGATGACCCGGAAGTAACAATCACAGAGGTGCTCCCTTTACCCGTTAGCCAAAAATACGGGAACGTAGGGGGTAAGCACAGGAGCCAGGCAACCCAGCTTGGTCAAAATCTTAAGTCAAATTGATGCATATTTATGGCTTTATAACGATGATTACGGAAGGCAGCACTCGCATATTGAATACAAATGCTTTTATGCTATATGCTACTTTGACTCCTTTGTGACCGTTTATCATTTGAGAGTGGCACATCGTCGGCTTCTACCCCTTTGTAGATGATACGTAGGGTGTTTCCGCTGTAACAAGATAACCCTTAGCCGACATCTCGGTGCCTGGAGGCGGTTGTGTTAGCGGAAACGAGGTAATCAGATATCTAGGCTTTATAACTTTTACTTATTCATAGGAGCTTAAAGTTTGGGAGGCCAGTTACTAGCTTCCAGTTAGTGTTCGGCATCAGCCGAGGTCAAGCCATTAACACTCCGGCCAATTTTATGAAAGGCCACCACGTAACCTCTATCGGTCTATAGTTTGACAGACTCATCGGATCGCTGACCAGTTTGCACTCATTGTGAAAGTCAGTTTTTGGCTTTCTCCACTGAGGTACATGACCAGTTAAATTGGAAGTACAATCGCAGTGGTTCTCCCTTTGCACACGTAGACAAACAAAGCGGAATGTAGGAGGCAATCACAGGAGCAGGGCAACCCAAGTATTGACCGAAGACACAATTCGAAACTGATGCATATAAAGCAATATCCGAGAACGTTTTGCCGAGGACTGCTCGGAGTACCTTGGTTGTTGGTGGTTCGGCTCTAGTCAGAGTCCCCCGTTGATATTGTTGATACTTTAAAGGCATCTGATGTTGTACTTTGAGAGTTATGCTGGAGACACACAGTATCCCCCGAGACTCAGGTTGGGTGCGGCCGACCAACACAAGGATCGAATCTTCTCGGGAACGAGTCCGGATGTCATGTGTGTTTCCCAATGCCGAGGTGTAAGTCGGCAGGAAAGATACCGAGCTATGGGTCGGAAAAGATCTCTCGAGCTGAATTATTACGCAGGGTACCTCAGTCAGGTGGTGTCCCGCCTCCCGAAATTGGTCTTAAAATTAATATGTGCTTCAGTCGTGCTTTAACAAGATACATCCGATCTCCGGACTTCAAGCGAGTCAGCCTTTGGCTTTAACCTCCATATCCCGAAGGCGGAGTGTTTCTCTGAGGCCTGTTTAGCGAACTAAACTCGAGCAGCTTTAGAAAGAAACCATGCTATCCGGCTATTGACCACACACTAGTGTCAGAAAAAGGAGTAGTAGAAAAAGACTTTGCAACGACCAAGAAGAAAATACATTTATTGTAAAATGGCTCATACGAATTTAAGAACCCCGGGTTAAATCGGATAAAGAATTTTTTAACAAACAAAGTTTTAAACAAACATTTTTTGTTTAACAGAAAATATAATGTTTGGTTGAACCGAACAAAAAGTAAAATTTCAAGTAGAGCTGAGCACGAAAATAACTTAGCTGGTTAATGTGCTCGGCGTTGATAACGTGGGCCGAGCTTGCGGCGGATCGAGGTCCCAGCCCCCAATCCGGTCCGGAGGTGCCCAGGCGAAGAGCTCGGCTTGATGAAGTGGTGACACAGCATGATCGATATGGCGAGGAGAAGCGCCCGGTCTAGCTAACATGACGAAGCTGGTCAGCTGGTGACGCCGAAGTCCTCGGAGCAGGTTGATGAAGAGATGGCGAAGCCCCCCGTTCATGGTGACGACACAATTTGGTCGACGGAGGCGGGACGATGACGTCGGCGCGCCGAGGTGACCAGGAGGCCGGCTTGACGAAGTCCCAATAAGCAGGTTAGAATTTCCATGACGGTGTCGTGGAGCGGGGGTGTCGAAGCACAACAACGAGCCGAGGTGACAACACAATCTGGTTGACACAGGCGAAACGACAACGTCAGCGCGCCTAGGTGACCGCGTTAGACAGTCGAAGTTAATTACCTATGCACATAATATAGTGCAAGCCAAAAGTAATATCAAATAATAATAAATTAAATAAAATCCTATACTTAATTAACTTAAGTGAAGTAAATAATTAAAAAAAAATATAGTCT
This sequence comes from Elymus sibiricus, assembly GCA_039707655.1. Classification (NCBI taxonomy): domain Eukaryota; kingdom Viridiplantae; phylum Streptophyta; class Magnoliopsida; order Poales; family Poaceae; genus Elymus; species Elymus sibiricus. The sequence continues at coordinate 207,018,977 of CM077665.1, read as the reverse complement.
GAGCGACGAGGTCGGCAGAGGCGAGATGACGACATCGGCTCGCGGAGGTAGTGGCGTCGCGAGGTCGAGGTCGATTATCTAGCACGAGCTCAATGTCGACATAGCTCGGAAATCTGCAAGAGACTGGCCGGACTGATGTCACACACGAACATTGGTGAAATATCTGAAAAATAATGCAAGTAGCGGGCAGAAGAGGTAATCCTTCCACGTCCGAGTGTTAAACCAGATTGGCCTCCACGAGAAGTTGCGATGACAATTTGACGAAGCACAACAAAAATCAAACATTAGGCTTGTTCTTCACGTGAACTAGTAAGGCAAAAACACAAGGCATAGTATGCATTAAATAAATCTTGAAAACCGCGTAGCATGCAGATTAATAATACTAATTGACTTCCCTGATGGTTCACGTGACGTGGAACTAGAAGGAACTCAATTGATCCCCTAGCAAAGTTTGAAAAAGGTGCAGGGCCTTGGGGCTTTCCCGAGAAGCGAAACCTAAAAAAGTTGTAGCGACCACTGCCTCCAATTTTTGTTTCTTACTCTGTGTCCCACGAATAGCAACGTAAAATGCACAGGTCGATCCAACTGGATCTGAACCTGTCGCAGGGCTCGGCCACCAGACGGCACGCTACCATACCCACGTGTGCCTCCCGAAGATTTGCAAGTGCATCATGGTCTTTTGCGGATGTTTTTCCTTAGGATAGATAGCTAGATGCCGCATTCGGCGTTGTATAAAAATTCTCCTGTGGACAAAATAGCACAGGACAGTAAAAGAGACCAACAAAGAAGAATCGATCTACGCTAGATAAATTAAACTGAAAGGACAACACCTAATGAACGTTGCCGCCGTGATTTGTCTAGATCCCGATCGGAGAGCTTGGAACTGATGCAAATGAACTTACCCATCTCACCGCGACGATCGCCTAGCAGGCTCTCAATGAAAGCACCAATGTCGGTTCTATACCCGGCATATCTCGTAGTAGGGGTCCTAAGCTAGGCGTCTTGGAGCGATGGTAACATGGACACAGGATTTTTCCCAGGTTCGGGCTCTCTCAAGGTGATAATACCCTACGTCTTGCTTTTGATTGTATTGATATGGGGATAGTACATAGTACATATATCTACCACGAGATTGTTGTAATGAATATGAGATTGTCTATTGACTAGCCTGGCCTCGGTTTATATCATGCACCGTAGGCCTAGGGTTTAGAGGAGTCCTTGTCTTGTGCGCCAAGTCTTGTGGAATCTCCCTTTATGAATCATGGGCTGTCCGAAGTGGCCCATTAGTGAATCATCCTGGGGGTCCTCGGCCCGACCCACTGGTCGGGAGACGACGTGGTGAGTACCCCCTAGTCCGGGACACCATCAATAAGTGTCGTGGTCGGTATACATATATACCACAATAATAGTGCTACTCTTATCATTTAAATATGGTTCTTCTTAATGCATCCAGAAGTGCTCCTGTCTCAAATTCTAAAAAAACTTCTATACTTAATTGAGAATGTGTCTATATATCATCTACTTAGATAGTACAATATCTCGTAAAACTTGAAAAAAATAACCCTATAAATTTATATTTTAGTAGATGTGGTTGTGAATATACCTATTTGAAAAACTATTAGCCCGCCTTGCCAGGCCGAGCACAAAATGGAATGATATTCCTTTAAGGCCTCAACTGATATATTTTTAGCAGGTCTATGTTCATATATCATTTTTGAATGTGCGACATAATTTTATAATTGTCTAACAATTAGGTGGGTTCACATATAAGTTAATGGCCTTGCTAGCAGTGATATATGTGATCCATTGGGGAGAGATTTCTGTATGTGGGATTGATTTTATCCTGCTTTTTTAACCATAGCACAAAAAGCAATGATATTCCAACCCCCACGTAGTAACGCAATGATATTTGTTTAATTATATTACCTAATGGTTTAAGTTCATGTAATATTTTTATGCGTGACAATTTATGCATATCTTCCTTCTTATGTACAGATTAGGTGATTTCACATATTAAATTAATAACCTTGGCTAGAATAATATCTAGGAGCTATTAGGGAGATATTCATGTAGGTCTGTGTCTATTTTATTTTATTTTGACCGAGTCTTTCTTTACATGGGTTTTTTATTGAAACTTTTTTTACGTATGGATTGAGATTTTTTTTCAATCAGGTATATGTTTTTGAAAAAAATAGGTATAGGGTTTCTTCTTAACGTGAGGCTTGTTTTTGTTTGTACGTGTCTCTTTTCTTTTTTCAAGTGGACATCTACATGGTTTTCACTTTGCTGGGAATTGGAACGCTGGCTCTATTTTTAACGTGAGGAGAAGTTATTTCATTTGTACGTATTCTTTTTTTCCCTTTTTTCAAAAGGGAGAAGGCACGTCATTTTTTGGCACTTTTACATGGGGAATGATTTGTCTTCCTTTTTAAACCATGGCGATGGACCTATTTAATGGCATTATGACTCTCTTTTATGTGATGTACTTTTTAATAATGGGCAGTATTTCTCCTTTTTCTATTAAATAATCTTGGAGATGCGGAATAATGTGGAAGCTCTTTCTTTTAACGTGAGAAAATATATTTATTTGTACGTATCTTTCCGTTCCAAAAGCGAGAGGGCACCTGATTTTGTGAAACTTGGACGGGCTGGACGATTTTTTTAAGCCAGCATGACTCTTTTCTTATAGCGTTAGGACTCTTTTCTACATGTGATTTTTTAACTCCGCTGTACTTTTTTAGGCACGGTGTTCATCTTTTTTAAGACACGACGTGTGCTAGTGGGAGAACATGATAGGACTCTACTTTTTTTCAACGGGAAGCCGTACATTTTTTTGTAAGACAGATTGGATCGAGTCATACGTGTGTCCCTTTTTTCTTTTCCTGATGGTACAAATTGTGTAATTTCTGGTCGTGTCAGGTTGTCCTTATTTTTTCATATAAAGGAACGTAAATCGTAGGGTTAAAATAGATCATTATATAAATTGAATGGTTCAGATATTTTTAATGATGTGGATTAACATGAAGGCTCGTATGGTGCATCCAATTAGTAAATATTAGATTACCTGATGCGGCGGACCCACATGGCAGCGACCCTATGATGTTCAAACATGGTGGCGCGCCGGCGGGGACCAAACCAACAACAACGCTCATCGGACCTCATAGGAAATTTGCTACAGGCATCCGTTTGGGGTGCTGTTGGGGAGTTCGCGCTAGGCCACATCCAACAGTGGTCATAGAACACACGAGGGTGGTCCAAACCGATGACGGCGACGGCAAACATGGCGGCCGGAGTTCGGGTGAGTTCGAGATCGATGCTATGGCGTGCCGTTCGGGTTTATAAAAGTTCAGGCGATGGTTAGACTCTACAGGCTATGACGAGCACGTAGGGTATGCCGGGGTGACCATATGGTATCCAGAGCATCACCAGCGGTGAGCTCAGGTGACGCAGGATTTCGGTGGTCATGGAATAGGGGATACAAAGAGAAATCCACGCGGGGAGGGGAGGTTTGTGGAGCAAGAGCTCACAGCGGAGTTGATGGGCTGGTCAGAATGCTCGAGGAGGCCCTGGAGATGGTCAAAAAGCTTCTTAAAGTTGTCGTTTCTTAAAGTTTGGGGATGTGATGCTTATGTCAAAAAGCTTCAGCCTGAAAAGCTGGAACCCAAAGCGGAGAAATGCGTCTTCATAGGATACCCAAAAGAGACAGTTGGGTATACCTTCTATCTCAGATCCGAAGGCAAAGTGTTTGTCGCCAAAAACGGAACATTTCTTGAGAAAGAGTTTCTCTCGAAAGAATTGAGTGGGAGGAAGATAGAACTTGATGAGGTTGTTAAACCTTTAATTCAGCCTGAGAGTAGCGCAGTGCAGAAAGATGTTTCTGTAGAGCCTGCATCAGTTGAAGAGGAAGTTAATGATGATGATCATGAAGCTTCGGATTAAGTTGCTATCGAACCTCGTAGGTCGACAAGGACGCGTACTGTTCTAGAGTGGTACGTCAACCCTGTCTTAGAGGTCATGTTGTTGGACAACGATTAACCTACGAGCTATGGAGAAGCGATGATGGGCCCGGATTCCGAGAAATGGTTAGAGGCCATGAAATCCGAGATGGGATCCATGTATGAAAACAAAGTATGGGCTTTGGAAGTATTACCTGAAAGGCGCAAGGCCATTCAGAACAAATGGATCTTTAAGAGGAAGACGGACGCGGACGGTAATGTCACCGTCTATAAAGCTCGACTTGTGGCAAAGGGTTTTTCACAAGTTCAAGGAGTTGACTACGATGAGACCTTCTCACCCGTAGAGATGCTTAAGTCCGTCGGAATCATGTTAGCAATAGCTGCCTTTTTCGATTATGAAATTTGGCACATGGATGTCAAAACAACGTTCCTTAAAGGTTTCCTTAAGGAAGAGTTGTATATGATGGAACTAGAAGGTTTTGTCGATCCAGAGAATGCTGACAAAGTTTGCAAACTCCAGCGATCCATTTATGGACTGGTGCAAGCATCTCGGAGTTGGAATCTTCGCTTTGATGAGGTGATCAAAGCGTTCGGGTTTATACAAGTTTACGAAGAAGCTTGTATTTACAAGAAAGTGAGTGGGAGCTCTATAGCATTTCTAATATTATATGTGGATGACATATTGCTGATTGGAAACAATATAGAAATGTTGGAAAGCGTGAAGGAATATTTGAACAAGAGTTTTTCAATGAAGGACCTAGGAGAAGCTGCTTTCATATTAGGCATCAAGATCTATAGAGATAGATCAAGACGCTTAATAGGACTTTCACAAAGCACATACCTTAACAAAGTTTTGAAGAAGTTCAAAATGGATCAGTCCAAGAAGGTGTTCTTACCTGTATTACAAGGTGTGAAGTTGAGTAAGACTCAATGCCCAGTGACTGCAGAAGATAGAGAAAAGATGAGTGTCGTCCCCTATGCTTCATCCATAGGCTCTATCATGTATGCCATGCTGTGCACAAGACCCGATGTCAGCCTTGCCATAAGTATGGCCGGAAGGTTTCAAAGTGATCCAGGAGTGGAACACTAGACGGCGGTGAAGAATATCCTGAAGTACCTGAAAAGTACTAAGGACATGTTTCTCGTTTATGGAGGTGATCAAGAGCTCGTCGTAAAGGGTTACGTCGATGCAAGCTTTGACACTGATCCGGATGACTCTAAGTCGCAAACCGGATACGTATTTATTCTCAATGGGGGTGCGGTAAAATGGTGCAGTTCTAAGCAAAGCGTGGTAGCTGATTCTACATGCGAAGCGGAGTACATCGCTGCCTCGGAGGCGGCGAAGGAAGGTGTCTGGATGAAGGAGTTCATGATAGATCTTGGAGTAGTGCCTAGTGCACTAAACCCAATGACTCTGTTCTGTGACAACACTGGTGCCATTGCTCTAGCCAAGGAACCAAGGTTTCACAAGAGGACCAGACACATAAAGCGACGTTTCAATTCCATCCGCGATTACATCAAGGAGGACGACATAAATATTTGCAAAGTACACACGGATCTGAATATTGCAGATCCGATGACTAAACCTCTTCCAAGGGCTAAACATGAACAACACCAGAACTGTATGGGTGTTAGATTCATTACAATGTAAATCACATAGTGATGTGAGCTAGATTATTGACTCTAGTGCAAGTGGGAGACTGTTGGAAATATGCCCTAGAGGCAATAATAAATGTAGTTATTATTATATTTCCTTGTTCATGATAATCGTTTATTATCCATGATATAATTGTATTAATTGGAAACACTGATACATGTGTGGATACATAGACAACACTGTATCCCTAGTATGCCTCTAGTAGACTAGCTCGTTGATCAAAGATGGTTAAGGTTTCCTAGCCATAGACATGAGATGTCATTTGATAACGGGATAACATCATTAGGAGAAGGATGTGATGGACAAGACCCAAACTATGAACGTAGCATATGATCGTGTCAGTTTATTGCTATTGTTTTCTGCATGTCAAGTATCTGTTCCTATGACCATGAGATCATGCACCTCACTGACACCGGAGGAATGCCTTGTGTGTATCAAACGTCGCAACGTAACTGGGTGACTATAAAGATGCTCTACAGGTATCTCCGAGGGTGTCTGTTGAGTTGGAATGGATCGAGACTGGGATTTGTTACTCCGTGTGACGGAGAGGTATCTCGGGGCCCACTCGGTAATACAACATCACACTAAGCCTTGCAAGCAATGTGACTAAAGTGTTAGCCACGGGATCTTGTATTACGGAACGAGTAAAGAGACTTGCCGGTAACGAGATTGGACTAGGTATAGAGATACCGACGATCGAATCTCGAGCAGGTAACATACCGAAGAACAAAGGGAACAGCATACGGGATTAACTGAATCCTTGACATAGAGGTTCAACCGATAAAGATCTTCGTAGAATATGTAGGAACCAATATGGGCATCCACGTCCCGCTATTGGTTATTGACCGTAGAGTGTCTCGGTCATGTCTACATAGTTCTCGAACCCGCAGGGTCTGCACACTTAACGTTCGGTGACGTTTCGGTAGTATAGAGTTATGTATGGTGGCGACCGAAGGTTGTTCGGAGTCCCGGATGAGATCCAGGATGTCACGAGGAGCTCCGGAATGGTCCGGAGGTAAAGATTGATATATAGGAAGTCCCGTTTTGGTCACCATAAAAGTTTCGGGTATTTTGGTATTGTACCGGAAGTGCCGGGAGGGGTACCGGGGACCATCGGGAGGGGTGTCTCGACCCAAAGGACCTCATGGGCTGTGGGAGGAGTCAAACCAGCCTCTAGTGGGCTGGCTGAACCCCCCACTAAGGCCCATGCGGCTAGGGGTGGGAAAACCCAAAGGTGGAAAGGTGGAAAGGGTTTCCAAGTGGAGAGGAGGAATCCTACTCCTAGTAGGATTGGAGTAGGACTCCTCCACCTCCAATTTCGGCCAACCCTTGAGGGTTTGAGGCTGCCTCCTCCCCTCCCTCCCTCCTATATATACTAGAGGATTTAGAGGGGAGAGCTAACCCTAATTGCCACGTGCTCCCTCTACTTCATCTAGATCGTTTTCTCCTCTAGTCTAGTTCGGCGGTGCTTAGGCGAAGCCCTGCCGGAATAGTTCCACCACCACCACCGTCGCGCCGTCACACTGCCGGAGAACTCATCTACCTTTCCGCTCCATCTTGCTGGATCAAGAAGGCGGAAATCGTCATCGAGCTGTACGTGTGCTGAACACGGAGGTGCCGTCCGTTCGGCGCTAGATCGGGACGGATCATGATTAGATCGCGGGACGCTCGGCAATGTGGATCGCGAAGACGTTCGACTACATCAACCGCGTTTATTAATGCTTCCCGCTTAGCGATCTACAAGGGTATGTAGATCCACTCTCCCTCTCGTATATGCTCATCACCATGGATAGATCTTGCGTGTGCGTAGGAAATTTTTTTGTTTCCCATGCAACGTTCCCCAACACAAGACATATATCAAGTGTTCTCAAATCCAATATTCAATCCAACATAAAGATATCTCAAAGGGGAAGATTCAATTCATCACAACATGATAGCAAGGGAATAACATCATATGATCCGACTATATTAACAAAGCTTGTGATACATCAAGATCGTGCCATCTCAAGAACACGAGAGAGAGATAGAGAGAGAGAGAGATTGATCACATAGCTACTGGTACATACCCTCAGCCCCGAGGGTGGACGACTCCCTCCTCATCATGGCCGCCGCCGGGATGATGAAGATGGCCATCGGAGATGATCTACCCTCTCCGGCGGGGTACTGGAACACATCCATATTGGTTTTTCGTTGATACAGAGAGTTGCGGCGGCAGAACTTCTCATCTAGGGTTATTTCTGGGGGTTTCTAAATATATAGGATTTTTGGGCATCGGTTTCACGCGAAGATGGGCCACGAGTGGACCACAAGACACCAGGGCGCGCCAGAGGGGTTTGGCGCGCCCTGGTGGGCTGTGCCCACCTCGTGGCTCTTCTGGCCCTCCAACAAAGCTTCTAGTGCCTCTTTTGTTCCAAAAAAATTGTCATAAAGTTTCGTTGCATTAGGAGAACTTTGATTTCTGCACAAAAAACAATACCACGGTAGTTCTGCTGAAAACAGCATCAGTCCTCGTTAGTTCTAAATAAATCATGCAAAGTGCATCAAAACCATATAAAAGTATTATAAACATAGGTGAATATGGCATGAATACTTCATAAAATATCGATATGTTGCAGACGTATCAGCATCTCCAAGCTTAATTCCTACTCATCCTCGAGTCGGTAAATGATAAAAGAAATAATTTATGAAGTGTGAATGCTAGCATAGTGCATAAGTTTGATCAATGATAATTTCAATCAATTTTCTAGCATCATAACCAGCAACTTTTTCTCATAAAAATCATCATGATAGAGAAATCAATTCACATGTCATGGTTCAAACAATGAATTCTCTTGAAACTTAACAACCTATGGTCTTAGTCACCAAACAATTGCAATTCAACTTATTCTCAACGAAGTCTAAGTAAGAGCTCTACATACTCAATCATCATATAGTCTTCTGTGATTTCTAGTACTCAAAGCATATTTTTAGAACAAATAAAATCCATCAAACACAAAGAAAGTTAGGGGCTTAATGTTTTGCCTCCCAACTCATTTATCATAGAAATAATTGTCAACAATAATACGTCATGATCAAATATATTCGACTGGCCATATGTGTCTAGATTTTCCCCACCACATGATGCTTGCCAACTAGAGAATAATTGAGGTTGAAATGAGAATGCATACTATTGACTCTTGCATAAAAGTAAATACTGAAAGGTAAAAGATAGGCCCTTCGTAGAGGGAAGCAGAGGTTGTCATGCGCTTTTTGGTTTTGTATGCACAATCCCTTAATGCAAAAGAACATCACGTTATATTGCCCCTTATGATAGCAACCTTTATTATGCAGTCCATCGCTTTTATTACTTTGCCATCACAAGTTCGTACAACCCTCAATTTTATCTTACACTAAATGATCAAACACATTTAGAAGAAATTTTTATTGCCTTTTTGCACGGATGACAACTTACTTGAAGGATCTTATTCAATCCATAGGTAGGTATGGTGGACATTCATGGCAAGAAACTGGGTTTAAGGGTTTTTGGATGCACAAGTAGTATCTCTACTTAGTACGAATTTCTTGGCTAGCAAAAGATCCTAAGCAAACACCACATGTTGGAGGATCCATAAGAATATAACTTCTATGCAAATATACACAACCATAACACATTACATTGTCTTCCTTGTCCAACTTCAACTAATTTTCTCAAGTTTGAAAATAATTAATGGGTATTCACAATCGTAAAAGATGTCCAAGATAATATATTTGTATGTGAAAGTTCTCTTCCTTATACTAGTCATTCACGAATTGCTTGTATGACCAATATTGCGATTATCAAGCTTCAAAAGATTTCACTTTCTAAACCCAATGTGAAGCTACTACTAGGCATGATATGAAAATATAATTTCAACTTCATGGTATTCAATTAATTCAACAATTTACTCATAGGATATAAGCGAAGCACAAGAGTAAATGACAAGCTACTCCAAAAAGATATAAGTGAAGATCAAGCGAGTAGTTAAGTAAATGGGTAAGCATTGGCGAACTGTTTCTCATCTAAAAACTTTCAGATCCGAGTATTTTATTCAAACTAAATAAAAATTCATTCCAAGAATAGCACATATCATGTGGACAAATAAAAATTTAGGCTCAACATAGGCTAACCGATATTTGTTTGATGAAGAGAGGTGTGATGCGTAGCATCCCCAAGCTTAGATGCTTGCGACTTCTTGAAATATTTACTTGGTGTGCCTTGGTCATCCCCAAGCTTGAGCTTTTGTATCTCGTTCAATCCTCTGGTATCCCGGTTTCACCTATTCTCAAAAACTTCATCCACACAAAACGTGAAAAGAACTCGTGAGATAGGTCAGTGAACATAAGAATAAGTCCACACTTCTTGTACTGCCAAGACAAGTTGCACAATAATTTCCAAGCATCATCTACTATTTACTATCATTTCCACAATTTATATCTACCAATATAGGCTATAGAAACTATAGGATAAGTAGATAACAAAACTATGACGGCAATCTGTCCAAACAGAACAGTCTGTAGCAATTTATGAAAATAGTGTACTTATGTAACTCAAAATATCATGAAAATTTAGGACGTGGTAAAGAATTAATATGAAACCTCTGTGTAAAATTTTTAGAAACTTTCCACGTTCCAGTAAAATATGAAAGTTCAAACACTACAGAGAAAGTTTCTGTTTTTACACAGCACACATCAAACATGCAATGCAAGCATCCTAAGGCAATTCTTGGAACTTTTTATTGAAGAACAAGATTATAAATAACCCTAACATAAAATAAAAAAATATAATTATGATCCAAGCAAAGCACATATTATGTGACGAAGAAAAATATAGCTCTAAGTAAGATATACCGATAACGTTGAAGACGAAAGAGGGGATGCCTTCCGGGGCATCCCCAAGCTTAGGCGCTTGATCCTTCCTTGGATATTACCTTGGGGGTGCCTTGGGAATCCCCAAGCTTAGGTTCTTACCACTCCTTATTCTTCTTATATCGGTGTCTCACCCAAAACTTGAAAACTTCAATCACACAAAACTTAACGGAACTTCGTGAGATGGGTTAGTATAGTAAATATAGATCATTCACTTAGGTACTGGAAAGACAAGATTCATAATTGTTATCACATAATACCTACTGTATTCTATTATTCCCATAATTTATATCACTGAATATAAGCTATGGGAACACTAAAACATGCAAACTATGCATGCAAAACAGCATATGTCAAAAACAGAACAGTCTGTGAAGATTTGTAGTGTAACCATACTTCCATCTCTCTAAAAATTCTGAAACATTAGTAAATCCTGAAGAATTTGTATATCAAGACTTTGTAAAAATTTCAGATCGTTATCATGCTCCAGGAAAAATGAAAATTCCTGTACTGGAGTCAAAAGTTTCTGTTTTGGTTCAGCATCAATTCTACTCATCTTGTGAGTCATCCCAAAGGCTTTACTTGACACTTTATTGAAATAAAAGACACAAAACATTATTAATACAGTATCTTAATCATGTGAACACTCAAAAACAGAAAGTAAAAGTGTTGGGTTGTCTCCCAACAAGTGCTTTTCTTTAAAGCCTTTTAGCTAGGCATGATGATTTCAATGATGCTCACATAGGAATAGTATTTGAAACATGTAAGAGAGCATCATGAATCTCATGACAAGCCCATTTAAGTCTAACCCACTTCCTATTCATAGGGATTTTGTGAGCAAACAATTTATGGGAACAAGAATCAACTAGCATAGGAAGGCAAAACAAGCATAACTTCAAAACATTGAACATATAGAGAGGAAACTTGATATTATTGCAATTCCTACAAGCATATGTTCCTCCCTCATAATAATTTTCAGTAGCATCATGAAGAAATTCAACAATATAACTATCACATAAATCATTATTTTCATGATGCACAAGCATAGAAATTTTATTACTCTCCACATAAGCATATTTGTTCTCATTCATTGTAGTGGGAGCAAACTCAACAAAATAACTATCATGAGATACATGATTGACATAACCAAATTGAAAATTAAAATCATGATGACAAGTTTCATAGTTATAATTATTCTTTATAGCATACATGTCATCATCATAATCATCATAGGTAGGAGGCATGCCATCATCATAATAAATTTGCTCATCAAAACTTGGGGGACAAAAATTTCATCTTCATCAAACATAGCATCCCCAATCTTGTGGCTTTGCATATCATTAGCATCATGCATATTCATAGAATTCATACTAGCAACATTGCAATCATGCTCATCATTCAAGGAATTCTCATCAAGTATTTTCATAATTTCTTCCTCTACCAATTGAGCACAATTTTCTGAATCCTTATTTTCACGAAAGACATTAGAAAGACGATATAAACGATGCAACCTAAACTCCATTTTTTTGTAGTTTTCTTTTATAAAACCTAACTAGTGAAAAACAAGAAACTAAATGCAAGATCAAAAGATATACCTTCAAGCACTCACCTCCCCGGCAACGGCGCCTGAAAAGAGCTCGATGTCTACTACGCAACTTTATTCTTGTAGACTTTGTTGGGCCTCCAAGCGCAGAGTTTTGTAGGACAGTAGCAATTTTCCCACAAGTGGATGACCTAAGGTTTATCAATCCGTGGGAGGTGTGGGATGAAGATGGTCTCTCTCAAATAATCCTGCAATCAAATACAAGAAATCTCTTGTGTCCCCAACACACCCAATACAATGGCAAATTGTATAGGTGCACTAGTTCGGCGAAGAGATGGTGATACAAGTGCAATATGGATGGTAGATATAGGTTTTTGTAATAGTAACAATATAAAACAGCAAGGTAGCAAGTAACAAAAGTGAGCACAAACGGTATTGCAATGCTTGAAAACAAGGCCTAGGGTCTGTACTTTCGCTACTACAATCTCTCAACAATGCTAATATAATTGGATCACATAACCATCCCTCAACGTGCAACGAAGAATCACTCCAAAGTTCTTATCTAGCGGAGAACATAAGAAGAAATTGTTTGTTGGGTATGAAAGCACATTAAAGTTATCCTTTCCGATCGGTCTATCCAAGGGTTCATACTAAAATAACACCAAGTTATCCTTTCCGATCAATCTATCTAGAGTTCGTACTAAAATAACACCATATGATACGCATCAACCAACTCTAATGTCACCTAGATACTCCAATGTCACCAAAAGTATCCATGAGTTAATTATACGATACGCATCGAACAATTTTAGATTCATAATACTCAATCCAACACAAAGAACCTCAAAGAGTGCCCCAAGATTTCTATCGGAGGACTAGGACAAGAACGTGCATCAACCCCCATGCAAAGATTACCCCAATGTCACCTCGGTAATCCGCAAGTTGAGTACCAAAACATACATCAAGTGAATCAATAGAACACCCCATTGTCACCACGGGTATCCATATGCAAGACATATATCAAGTGTTCTCAAATCCAATATTCAATCCAACATAACGATATCTCAAAGGGAAAGATTCAATTCATCACAACATGATAGCAAGGGAATAACATCATATGATCCAACTATATTAACAAAGCCCGTGATACATCAAGATCGTGCCACCTCAAGAACATGAGAGAGAGAGATTCATCACATGGCTACTGGTACATACCGTCAGCCCCGAGGGTGGACTACTCCCTCCTCGTCATGGCCTCCGCCGGGTTGATGAAGATGGCCACCGGAGATGATATACCGTCTCCGGCAGGGTACTGAAACGCCTCCAGATTGGTTTTTCGTTGATACAGAGAGTTGCGGCGGCGGAACTTCTCATCTAGGGTTATTTCTGGGGGTTTCTAAATATATAGGATTTTTGGGCGTCGGTTTCACGTGAAGATGGGCCACGAGTGGACCACAAGACACTAGGGTGCGCCGGAGGGGCCTGGCGCGCTCTGGTGGGTTGTGCCCACCTCGTGGCTATTCTCGCCCTCCAACAAAGCTTCTAGTGCCTCTTTTGTCCCAAAAAAAACGTCAAAAAGTTTCGTTGCATTTGGAGAACTTTGATTTGTCCACAAAAAACAACACCACGGTAGTTCTGCTGAAAACATCGTCAGGGGTTAGTTCTAAATGAATCATGCAAAGGGCATCAAAACCATATAAAAGTATTGTAAACATAGGTGAATATGTCATGAATACTTCATAAATTATCGATACGTTGGAGACGTATCAATGTATCTTGTCCCTTTCTGTCACTGGGATATAGAGCACCACTAGATTGAACCCACTACAAAGACCCCTCTCACTGAAGAAATATCAATCTAGTTGGCCAAACTATTTCAATAGATCGGAGAGATTTACGAAGCTATAATGATCATGAAAATAAGAATCATAATAATCAGAGGTGACTCAAATACTTTTCATGACTAATCTGAACATAAACCCACAATTCATCGGATCCCAACAAACACACCGCACAAATGGATTACATCGAATAGATCAAAGCGAAGATGCGATGATCATTGTATTGAAGATCAAGAGGGAGAGAGATAGCCATCTAGATACTAACTACGGACCCGTAGGTCTGTAGTGAACTACTCATAACTCATCATTGAGACAGCAAGGATGATGTAGAGCCCCTCCGTGATCGATTCCCCCTCCGACAGATCATCGGAAAAGATCACCAAATGGGTACGCGGCAGAACAGAGACTTGCGGCGGCGAAAAAAGTGTTTCAGGGGCTCTCCTAGGATTTTTGGAATATTTGAGGATTTATAGGCCAGAGAGGGGCATGAGAGGGTGACCGAGGGAGTCACGACCCATCAGGGCGCGGCCTGGCCCCCTGGCACGCACAGTTGGGTCATGGTTCCCTCGTGCTTCCTCTCACTCCTCCCGAAGCTTCCAGGTCTTCTTTTGGTCCTGAAAAAATCATATTAAAGTTTTGTGGCATTTGGGACTTTGTTTGGTATGGTAAACCTGAAAAGAAAAAAATATGTAGAAAACAACAACTGGCACTAGGCACTAGGTCAATAGGTTAGTGCTAAAAAATAATATTAATTGGTAGATAAACACCCAAACAGTATCCTAGAATGATAATATAATAGCATGGAACAATAAAAAATTATAGATACATTGGAGACCCATCAACATCCCTAAGCTTAATTCCTGCGTGTCCTCGAGTAGGTGAATGATAAAAACAAGAATTTTTGATGTGACATGCTACCCAACATCTAATCTATTGTAGGTTTGTTCATTGAGAAATGATGAATTAATAAACATCAACATAGTAATATTATAAACATAAGAAATATAATCATCAAGTTTCAAAGTATACGATCCAAAAAGAATGTTCACCCCCTATTCATTTTATCATATAAGAATAGCATCGCTCCGTCTTCACCACATAAATACAAATGTCAATCACCATGGTGTCAAGTCAGGCAATTGGATCGTACTTTTTAACGCGCTTCAGCTTTTTATTACTTGCGCAATATATAAATGTGAACCATGGATATAGCATGAAGGTGGAATAGAATATGGTGGTAGGTTTCAAAGGGGTGAAAGTGGAGAAGAAAGTCTCGCATCAACTAGGCGTATCAACGGGCTATGGATATGCCCATAAATAGATATCAATGCTAGGAGTAGGGATTTCCATGCAACGGATGCACTAGAGCTATAAGTGTATGAAAGCTCAATAGAAGCTAAGTGGGTGTGCATCCAACTTGCTTTCCCATGAAGACCTCGGGAATTTGAGGAAGCCCATCATTGGAATATACAAGCCAAGTTCTATAATGAATATTTCCTACTAGCATATGGAAGTGATAAACATGAGACTCTATATGAACAACATGGTGCCACTTTGAGGCACAAGTGTGGAATAAGAGGTAGTAGCACTGTCCCTTCTCTCTTTTCTCTCATTTATTTATTTTTTCTTTTTCACTTCTTTTTTTCTCTTGTTTTTTCTTTCCCTTTTTTCTTTTTCTTTATTTCTCTTTTTTTCGTCCGGAGTCTCATCCCGACTTGTGGGGGTATCATTGTATCCATCTTCCTTTCCTCACTGAGACAGTGCCCTAATAATGATAATCATCACACTTTTATTTACTTACAACTCAACATGAGAAACTATATGGCTCTATATGAATACCTCTGGCAGTGTACCTGGATGTGCAATGATCAAGCATAACATGTATGATATTAATGATGAACGGTGGCTTTGCCACAAATAATATGTCAGCTTATGTGATCATGCAAAGCAATATGACAATGGAAGCGCAAGTCATATTATGTAACGGTGGAAGTTGCATGGGAATATATCTCAGAATGGCTATGGAAATGCCATGATAGGTAGGTATGGTGGCTGTTTTGAGGAAGATATAATGACGCTTATGTGTAATAGAGCGTATCATGTCACGGGGTTTGGATGCACCTGCGAAAGTTGCGCCGATCCTCAAGGTGAGAATGGGCAATGCACGGTACCGAAGAGGCTAGAAAATATGTGGAGGTGAGTGCATATATCCATGGATTCACATTAGTCATGAAGAACTCACATACTTATTGCAAGATTTTATTAGTTGTCTCGAAGCAAAGCACTACTCGCATGCCCCTAGGGAGGAGGTTGGTAGGAATTAACCATCGTGCGCCCCCGACCTAAACAACACTAGGATTTCAACGAGGAATAAGTATGCTCACACATCATCACCATGCTATAAAATTATTTGGATGAACAGCAAGTTAACAACCTCTAATTCATGATACCTTTATTACCCAATGATCATGCACTCATGCTTTTTCACATTACCACATTAATATCATTAACCATGATTTCTATTTTATGTGCTACATGTGGTTTTGATTATGCACTCATTGAATACCTATTATTTTTGGACTAGTGTTATGACCCATGCAAATTATCATCACTATTTATTAACTCTCAAAAAATATAAGTGAAGAACGAGAGTGCAATTATTTTTATAAAATCTATACGCCACCGTGCTCTAAAAGATACAAGTGAAGCACTAGAGCAACTGCCAAGCTCAAAAGATATAAGTGAAGCACAAAGAGTATTCTAATAAATTATGATGATATTGTGTCTCTTTCAAGTGGGTGTGTGCAGCAAACAATGATTTTGCGAAACTAAAACAAAAAACAAACTAAAGAAAATGACGCTCCAAATAAAACTCATATCATGTGATGAATAAAAATATAGCTCCAAGTGACATATCGATGGATTGAGACGAAAGAGGGGATGCCTTACGGGGCATCCCCAAGATTAGACGCTTGAGTCTTCCTAGAATATTACCTTGGGGTGCCTTGGGAATCCTCAAGCTTAGGCTCTTGCCACTCCTTACTCCTTCGTCCATCATGATAACACCCAAAACTTGAAAAGTTCAGCACACAAAACTCAACAGAAAACTCGTGAGATCCGTTAGTATAATAAACATATCAAATACTTTAGGTAATGTTGTAAATTGATTGATATTTTATTATTGCATAAGGTACTATATTCTAACTTCTCCATGCTTTATTTTGCCCAATATAATCCATGGCATCATCAAAACAAGCAAAACATGCAAGAAAAAAACAGAATCGGTCTAAAACAGAATAGTTTGTAAAGATCTGTAGAGAAACTATACTTATGTATCTCTAAAAATTCTGAAAAATTAGTAAAACCTCAAGAACTTGTATAGAAATACTGTGTAAACAATTCAGATCATTATCACGCTCCAGTAAAAAAATTGAAAATTTATGTACTGGAGTCAAAAGTTTCTGTTTTGTTTCAGCATCGATTCTACTCATCTTGTGAGTCATTTCAAAGGTTTTACTTTGAAAAACCACTAATTAAAACATAAAAACACAATCATTACAGAGGTAACAATCACGTTTTGACACACAAACAGAAAGTAGAACACGTAAAATAAGATAACTATTGGGTTGCCTCCCAACTAGCGCTATTGTTTTACGTCCCTAGCTAGGCATAGCACGTATGATCAAGTATTGTTATGTTGGCCACTCAAATATAATGGTGTGTGTGCCCAAGAGGAGGTTTTTCAAAGACAATAGGAAATACATCAGCAAGTAATAGTTTAGTATTCTCAATACGACTTTCCTTAATACCCTCCATATTCTACCTCACTATCCAAGAGTATTGTTTATTGATGGCATTGAATACTTGTTGGATAATATGAATAGGAGGAACTTCTTTCTTAGTATTTTCATCAAAAGTATGGTCATCATGAAACACATACCTCATCATATAGTCCTCATTGTATAAAATTTCATCTATCCTAGGATGTTCACGACTCATATTATAATGCTCAAAGATATCTCGAGCCTCTCGCACTATATAGTCAAATTCATGCATAAGGATGAGAGTGGCTATCTTCTTAGCCCTAGGGTCTTCTATGACCGACAACTCATAGAAAATCCTTTGCAAAGTAGGATGAGTGCGCACAAATCTTCTTTCAAGTTTAAGGACAAGAGCGGAAATAGCGTTGGCATAATTTTGAATTCTTTTAAGGATAGGAATATCCTTGCAAGCCAAAGTACCCGTAGAGCTAAAGAATTCTTGAATGATATTCTTCCCTATAATATTCCCCTTTCCCGCAACAAAAACTTTTACATCTCGCTGCGGGGGAGTTTCCTCCTTTGGGTTTTTACCTCCATCATCTTTCTCAATGATAAAGTCACACATCATGGCAGTTTCAAGCAAGGAACTAGCAAGCGACAAAGTAAACTAGTGACAAGCAAAGATAAATATTTTTGTATTTTTGATATTTATAAAGAAAACTAAATATAACAGAAAATAAAAAGAAGAACAAGTGAAAGATAATTTGTGTGAAATTACTTGATAGTTGATGATGATATTCCCCCGCAACGGCGCTAGAAATTCTTCTTGATGCTTGTGATCTGCGTTGGGTTTTCCGTGAAGAGGAACGGGTGATGCAACACAATGCGGGTAAGTATTTCCCTCAGTTAAGAATCAAGGTTTATCAAACCATTAGTAATATCTATCATCAACCGTCTTCAGTGGCTGCACACAAAAGAGCACACACTTGCACCCAATGCGACAAGAGAGTTGTCAATCCCCTTGGTCTCGTTATTTGCAAGTAAATGAGATGTTTAGATGATAGTAGATAATTGTAAATTGGAACATAAAATAAAACAAAATAAAAGGCAGAAAGGTAATCAATGCGTTTGTAAACTTATAACAGGATAGACCTGGGGGCCGTAGTGTTCTCTAGTGCCATCTCTCATGTAGTAGGCATACGGTGGGTAAACAAATTACTGTTGGGAAATTGATAGCACAGCGGATAGTTATGCAATCTTTATTCATGGCAATGGTCATGTATTTATAGCCATCACTTCCATAAGCAAATAGGTCGCCTACCAGCACCTATTACTATTACTTCACCCATCGACCGCTATCCAGCATGCATCTAGAGTATTAAGTAAAACAGAGTAATGCTTGGAGAACGATGACATGATGTGTAGACAAAGAGAATTCAATTAATATTAACTAACCCCATCTTTTTATCCTTAGTGGCAAAAATACAAAGATGTGTCTTGCCCCTTTCTCTCACTGGGTATAGAGCACCGCCAGATTGAACCCACTACAACGCACCCCTCTCATTGAAGAAATATCAATTTAGTTGGCCAAACTATTTCAATAGATCAGAGAGATTTACGAAGCCATAATGATCATGCAAATAAGAATCATAATAATCAGAGGTGAGCCAAATACTTTTCATGAATAATCTGAACATAATCCCACAATTCATCGGATCCCAACAAACACACCGCACAAAAGGATTACATCGAATAGATCAAAGCGAAGATGCGACGACCATTGTATTGAAAATCAAGAGAGAGGGAGAGATATCCATCTAGATACTAACTACGGACCCATAGGTCTGTAGTGAACTACTCACAACTCATCATGGAGGCAGCAAGGATGATGTAGAGCCCCTTCGTGATCGATTCCCCCTTCGGCAGATCGCTAGAAAAGGTCACCAGATGGGTACGCGGCAGAACAGAGACTTGCGGCGGCGGAAAAAGTGTTTCGTGGTCTCTCCTAGAGTTTTTGGAATATTTGAGGATTTAGAGGCCAGAGAGGGGCACGAGAGGGCGGCAGAGGGAGCCACGACCCATCAGGGCGCGACCTGGCCCCCTGGCGCGCCCTGTTGGGTGGTGGTGCCCTCGTGCTGCCTCTAGTCTCCTCCCGAAGCTTCTAGGTCTTCTTTCGGGCTAGAAAAAAATCATATTAAAGTTTCGTGGCATTTGGACTTCGTTTGGTATGGTAAAGCTGAAAAGCAAAAAACATGCAGAAAACAACAACTGGCACTGGCACTAGGTCAATAGGTTAGTGCTCAAAAATAATATTATTTGGTAAATAAACACCCAAAAAGTATCCTAGAATGATAATATAATAGCATGGAACAATCAAAAATTATGGATACGTTGGAGACTTATCAGACGTCTGCTCAATTCAGACGTCTCCCGCGAAGCTATCCCGCTCGCCAGCGCAACAAGGAGGCAGGGAGGTGGCGTGGCACATGGGCACGCGCCATGCGCTGTCGATCCTCTGCCTATTGGCAGAGGTTGAAGACGACTGTCGTGCGGGCCGCATGGGCTGGGCTGGCCAGGTTAGTTCTTTTTATTTTTATTTCTGTTGTCATTTTGTGTTTTCTATTTCTGTAACTATTTTGGATTTGATATTAATACCAAATCATTTTTTAAATACT
This sequence comes from Elymus sibiricus, assembly GCA_039707655.1. Taxonomy (NCBI): domain Eukaryota; kingdom Viridiplantae; phylum Streptophyta; class Magnoliopsida; order Poales; family Poaceae; genus Elymus; species Elymus sibiricus. Next base: position 206,998,660 of record CM077665.1, on the reverse strand, counting down.
GGAAATATGTTTGGGCACTAACTTGTTTATTCTAGAGGATCATTTAAAAACATTTATAGCAATTAAAAGCCCCATTTCAAATATGATATGTGATAATTCTAAATCCAAGATGGCCAGGAAAAATGTGCATAACATCTGGTTGTTGTTTCCAATATTAACCAAAAATCATGGACATTTTAAGGTCATTTTCAGTTCATTGAAAAATATTTTTAGCCGGACCTATTTGAATTTCAAAGTGCTAGGGTTTGATCATTCCCCATTTCAATTTTAACATGATGAATGGATGTTGATGCAACTAATTACAAACAAATTCTAGGGTTGTGACAACTCACCCCTACTAAACAAGAATCTTGTCCTGAGATTCAGGCGTAGCGTAAAGGACAGAGGGGACACAAACTAACACAATCTTCATGATCCAATTGCCCTCCTCGAAGATGTTGATTCATTGCATCATGTTGATCTTGACATCTTTGCCTTCGAGATCCTCATCTAATCACGACGACATGGAATGGAAGCTCTACGAGAATTGGTCTTCTTGGAGATCGAGCAACTCACGATCAACTCATAGAATGAGATGTGAAAACATCTCTTGAGATGAGACACATAACACACATCAGGGGAAAGGAAAGAGCAGAGGACGAAGGTTCAATTTGGTAGGCAACAATTCCACGCTCAAAGAAGATGGTGATTGAGTTTCAAAGTTGCGAGGAGTTAATTGCCCTTCATACCATAACGGGGCACCTTGGAGGAGGTGACTCATAGAATCATTCCCTTAAGTGGAAAAAATAATTACTTTTGATACAGAGATCACTGAAACTATTCATACCACGCTAATGCAATTCACAAACGAACGTTTGAAGGTGTTTGACAGAATGGCATTCTCAGATTGGGTAAGAAACTAGAGTTATAAAACAACTCGGCAAACAGAAGGCACATTCCAATTGATTCCGAGGATATAACCTAGTTTCTGAGCGTGCTCTCAAGAACTTGAGCATTTCCATATTCATCAAGGCTTTACCAACATCTATGCCTAGATCCTAGCAAAACTTCATACTACCATGATGAATAATAATGGAGGATGCAGATGCAAGTGAAGACAACACTTTCTCAAATTTCATCTTAGCTATGCCAAGGGAACAAAATCTGGATGATCGACCGAGAGACATTTAGCACTCCACTTCTAGTGTTCTCCTTGATGTGCTAGCATAACCCAGTTATAGGTAACGTGTAATATCTTGAACATCAAGTAAAGGCCAGACTTCAGCTTCCCAAAAGTCCATAAGGAACAACATCTATAATAAGTCATACGAAATCCTTATGGGGAAGTGGTCAAATTTGCTGAATCAAGATACTACAATGATAGATCTTCCGGCTAGGTGTGTCGGTCAAAACATCAACTTTATGGGATCCTACATCATAGATGTTGGGAAAAATTCCAACCATCATATCTGCCCGAGGTTCAGATCTGGTTGGTGACTGGGTACTTCAGACTTAGAGTGTCTGAAAAGAAAGTCTGCAACACAAATTGATGAGATAACATTGTGAAATTCTCAGCAAATGTATGACAACAACTCCAAAACATGAGCTGGATTGCAAGACACATGTGAACACACTGTCCAAGACAAGCATGATCACATAGAAGTCTTACAAAAAAACACTACCGAGTTCTATTGGGAACCATCATTGGAGGTATCGAAGTATGGTGCACGTCCGTCTAGGCCCTTCGGGATTAACACTTAACTTCTTTTCCTTGAACAAGTTAATCAGTGTCTTGGTGTGCTAGGGATACATATGGGGTGGAGATGACTAGTCTATCAACCCATGGAATACCTTGCAAATGCATGATTGACTTGGGATGATTCTGTAGGAAACAAAATCACTTATCTCGAATTCATGGCGGCAACTTGCATCAAGTACACGTGAATTAGAGGAAGTCACTTCCTACACCAAACATATACTTCAGGTTCGGAACCTGAAGATAATGCCTACAAAAGTTTCCAACACTAGCTTAGCTGTTTCATCATGAGTTATGACGAAGATAAGGATGTTGTCGATGGGCTCAATAACAATTCATCAAATTATCCATATAGATGGAATCCCACAACTATGTGAGCAAGATAATAGCATTGGTCAGACCAAAAGATATAATGGTGCATGCTCGAGGAAACATCCACGAGTAAGACAACATTAGGATAATCGTTGGTTCTGATTTTGATTTGACGATAGCCCATACTCAAATCAAAGATTGGACAAGGCAATAGATGCAACAATTGATCGCAAGGATCAACCAATGGAGATATCATCTTTCTTCAACACACACAAGGATATCCCCTTTAGAAGGAACTAAGTTAGGCAAAGATTTATCTTCCAAATCCCCAAGTTGTTGTTTAGCTTAACCAACTAGTTCAGGGGTATCCAACACAGATTCTTGGAGAGGGGATGGTTTATAGGGAAACCAACTTGATCACGAACTGAACATAACGGCCAGGTGTCAACCTAGATACTTCTGAGAAGATATTCGAAAAATCACGAACCACCAATATGTTACTAAGCTCGAGAACATTCTTGCTTTTCACGGCAAGACGATATGATCAAAAGAGCGAGGGATTAACGCAATCCTAGCTCATTGATCGAAAAGTGCACCATGAAAGATGGAGTAGGTAGCACGATCAATCTTAGAATGGTGATTCAGTAACCAACACACCAAGAATGAAATTATTGTCCATTTACTTCCAAGAAATAGGGTTGCTAGGAGTATTGATTTCACACATCACGGTTCACTTGTCGGCATTCGGGTTATAACAACACGGACACCGAGGAATGAATAATGATGGCGAGAATTATCACTGCATCAAGAATCCATATGTGGTTGTGCAATTCCCATGATATTCTTGACATAAGAGGGTAATACTTCATGGTAGAACAAAACAAAAGCTGGATTGGCATTTTGATCTGCGGAACACAACTGCTTTGACCCAATCCTATAAATGGATGAGGTATTGGAGTTTGTTCTCCTAGTCATTATGGAATAGAATTACTTGATAGACCACAGGAATAATAGGCATCGATGAACATGAATGCAAAACTACTCTTGACTATCCACTGATAGATGAAGGTCATAATACAACTGAAGAGGGGCAACTAAAGAGCACATGATTTTTCTGAGTTGTGGATGCATATGCTAAATTCGTCGAACAAGTTCGACATAATTCTTCCAGATAACCCATGCAGAAGGGAAGGATTGGCAGAGTCACAACTATGGAATGGAGAACTCATCAAGATCACTCATGTTGTGATCTTCAGTTCACGAAGAACTTCTACCATGATGGTTCATGGTATTGAAAGAATGATAAACCATGAACATTGAAGACCGTAACAAGGTTACTAATCATCCTAATGGAACGAGCAAACACTATCAACATAAGTGAGCAGAATGATCCTTGGGTTCAAGAACCCGGAAATAGAATACCTATTGACTAAGTAACATCACGGGATGCTTTCGATAATTATGTCTGGAATCATAACACTGGAGCACCAAACATGGCTAAATTATTATGTGGTTCACTGGAATAACTTGGTTTCCTATTAACTTCAGCAGACATGTCAAGGTGATTGAGTACATCAACGCAACAATTGGTGTGTCTCCAAAAGACATCGGGAATAGGAGGAAGGAATTGGCAATTGCATCAGATTTTTATAAACCTTGGACAACTCGGACATCATAATGGTTGTACGGGCATGAAATATGAGGCCACCTGCAAGACAACTGACAACCTAGCACTGAATTCTTATGGATACACCGATCCTTGAAGACGACAACTTTCCTATAAGTCTCTAGCTTAGAAACTCGTCATCCTGATAGATACATAAGAAAGCCTGACGTGGCTTGAGACTGCGTCGGTATTTCCCCAAAGAGGAAGGGATGATGCAGCACAGCGATGGTAAGTATTTCCCTCAGTTATGAAACCAAGGTATCGAACCAGTAGGAGGATCACCACCACTACATAAACATCACCTGCACACAAAGAACAAATACTTGCAACCCAAAGGGAAAGAGAGGTTGTCAATCTCTCTACGGTAAAAAGATAGATTAGGTAGTGATAGATTGGAGAGATAGATCTCTCAAGAACACAAAATAAAAAGAGTAAATAAAAAGTGCAGCAAGGTATTTTTGGGTTTTTGCAATAATAGATCTGAAAACAAAAGCGGCAAAAAGACAGATCGGAAAGCAATATGTTGGAAAAGTAGACCCGGGGGTCGTAGGTTTTACTAGTGGCTTCTCTCATGAGTATAGCACACGGTGGGTGAACAAATTACTGTTGGGAAATTGATAGAAAATCAAATAATCATGACGATATCCAAGGCGATGATCATTATATAGGCATCACGTCCAAGATTAGTAGACCGAAACTGTGACACCCTGATTTTGGCAACTTTTTCTTTTCAAAAATAATTGGATTTTATTTGCAATTTTCAAAACCTCTTCAGTTGAGTTGACTTATGCCTTGCAAAAGTTTTCTCCAAGCATTCCAAAACCTTTGTCATCTTGATAAAACCTTTCCATGCCTCTCTTGGATAATTTTTCAATATTTAATCTTTTCTATAAAATCATTTTCTTAATTTGGGAATTTAGATCATCACTATGGGTTGTGAAGCAACCTATAGTTTGGGTGGTCAAATAATTCCCAAACTTTTTCCTCATCTTCTCATCATCGTAAGATTCCATATTTGCCAAAAATATTTTATTGCCCAATGGGAAATTTTGGCCAGAATAATTATTTTGTTTCTGACCAGAATATGTCCATTGTGAAGCAACCCTATTATTTCCATTCCAGAAAACTCCCAATAAATTCCCCAAGCTCCTAGGGATCCTGTCTTGCCTCAATATCCAAAAATATCATCTTGGCCAGTACAACTTTTGAGAAGAAAGGCTCTGACAAGTTTCTGCATTTTTGAAACCTCTGTGAAGGAAGTGCTAGCTAGAGATGCCTAATCACCCTGAGATTTTAATGGCATCTGCTATGTATCAAATAACTCCCTTCCACCTAGTTTCATCATTTGCAGAGCAACCAGTTGAGGGCCACAAGCTCAATTGTGTTCTGGGCCAGAATGATAGTTTCCAAAGGACCCCTATCCATTTCTTCTTCAAATCTTCTCAAATTCTGCCAGATGATAGTCCTTCCAACCTTGATGGCCCTAGACATCTCCTCTGGCTCCATCCTTATCCCTTTTTCCCTCCAGAAACCCCTCAAGATAGTTGGCAAAAGTTGTAGCTGAGGCTACACTTCACAGCAGGGTGAACCTGGTCGAGCCAGTGACCCAGGGAGGCTAAATGGCCAAGGGTCGACCCCATAGACAAGGTGCGCTAGGCAGGCGTGTCCTCTGGACGGCAGCCACCATGGTGAGCACGGCACTGGCATGCCTGTGCGCGCGCTCTGCGCGGCGCCAGAACCAGATAAGCTCGCCCGAGCTGTCCATCGCTGCCCCCCCCCTTGTCTCGTGGTGCCGATGTCGCTCCTGCTAGCCGTGTGGCTTCTCCCGAACCCTCCCGGTCGTCGGAGAAGGTCGCCGTCGCTCCCGGCCAAGCGTCGCCATGGGCAGAACAGTGGGCTTCGGCCACTATGGTCGTCCGCACGCCATTGATGGCTCCGGACCCGTCCCGTCGCGCCCTTCTGCTCTCTTCCATCCCGTCGACGCTCCCGGCCAGTCAGCGAAGCGTACGGGCGTTGGCGACGTGGCTGAGCCTCGCCGCTTCGGGAGAGATTCCCGCGCTCGCCCTCCGCCTATTTAAGGCCCTCCCCATCCCTCCGAGCTCGTCAGCCATCCCCTCCCCTCCTCAATTGTTTCCCTGAGCAACGAGCCACGGCCGAGAGGCCCTCTGGCCTCGAACCTCGCCGGAGCTCCGCCATCTGAGGCCTCCTCATCGCCAGCTTGCTCCGCTCCTTCCTGAGCCCATTTGACCCCGCCATTGAGCTCAGGGTAGCTCCCTGGTGCTCCTAGTCCTCCTGCCCAAGCCAGTAGTCACCGGAACCGCCGTCTCCGATCTCACCCGAGCGTCGCCGCCGCCGGAGACGAAGGGGACGACGTCGTCCGACCATCTCTTGGCATTCCACGGGTACGTGCGTGCTCGCCTTTGAGTGCCCGATCCATTCCCGTAGTTCCCCGACCCCATCGCGGCCTCTGCCGCCGGTGACCATCGCCGGAGCGCCGCAGTGCTCGGCCCCCTTCTCTCCCTCTCTGTTTTTAAAGGGCGACCCCACCCGTCAGCGGCTCAGCTGCGCGCGGGCGAAGGGGTAAGTGGAAGCATACTCTGGAAGTACGTCTTCGACGTCAGCCCGCTGGGAATTTTCTGATTTTCTATTAAATCCATTTTAAAACATAATTTTGACTGAACTTTGACCATCAATAATTTTTTATTTATAACTCCAATGCAGTTGATTCTTTTTGCAGTGTGTTTGTCTTGAGCTCCTTTATTTTTTGGTAAATTTAGGTATTTTTCCAATATTCACAAAATTTCTATTTAACCGAAATGCTTTATGTGACATTTCCAATTATATTTGAAAATACTTTCAGAAGGAGAATTTGGTGCTTGTGAAGATCCAGAGTGTGTGAACCACCCAACAGAGCAAGGCAAGCCATGATACCCATTTCATGCATGCATTCCTATAGCATTGCATTTTATATATGCATTAGGTTGATTATTTTGATATAGTTAATCCATAGTAATGATTAAATATTAAAGTATTGAGTTGAACCACTATAGTTGATAAATAAACTTAGTGGTTGATCTTGAGTCACCTGTCCGGGCATACTCGTGCAACCACATTTGCCGGTATGGGACGGCCCTGACCGGGCCTGACTGCGTGATCTTTCACCGGTACCTGCAAAGAGGGAGGGTTATGCACGGCGTGCTACCCTGATCAGGTAAGCGGTGATAACCCTGTGAGCCCAGTTGATAGTTGAGTTTGTGCCGGCGTCCCCGTTTGGGACAGTAGGCCCCGTTTGGGTCTACAGAGTTTGGCCACGATGGTGGCAGGTGTCATGAGGACACAGGGGCCATCCAGCGCTGACCTCCGGGGGAGGAAGAGTGCCGGTGGTATGATGGAAGAGGCACGGGTCAGGCAGGTTTTGTTGAAGCAACGCTGGTCCACCCGAGTGGGATCTCGAGGCCGGGGCCAGGTGCTTCATGGTGTGGGTAAAGTGTGCAACCTCTGCAGAGTGTCAAAATCTATTCGAATAGCCGAGTCCACGGTATTGGACAGCCCGACCAGACCTCAGTAGATGGTCAACCAGAATAATGATGTTAATGATGGAAGAACTCGTCTTGTGTTCGGAAGTACTCTGTGGGTATGAGTATTCCGAGGGTTGTGGGACAACCCCAAAGAGAGTAAGTTGATGATCGGTAACAGTAAGTAAATTGCTTAACTGATATTGTGTTGATTTCCATGCTATTGTTTGCTGCATTACTTGGTTGTCGTGAGCTTGCGAGTACATTCAAAGTACTCACCTGGCGTATCATGCCAGATGCAGGAGAATCCGAGGACAGAGGTCCTGAAGGTGCTGGCTATGCTAACAAGGATGTGTCCACAATAGTGTCCCTATGGATGGAGTTGCGCTATGTTCCGCTACGCTGTAGAAGTACTCAGTATTCTGAGGCCCTGCTATGTGACATAAATAATGTAGATACTGTCATAGCACCGAGGGTGCCTTTGGCCTCACCACTATGTAAGATATGCGCTTGTACTCGACTCCTATCAATAAAGTTCAGTTCTGTTCTGTGCCAAGTTGTTGTGTGTTTCCAGAAGACATGATCTCTGGGTTGGAAACACTGGTAATCCGGTTCTCTGAGCCGGGGTGCCACAATGCTTGGTATCAGAGCCAGGCTGACTGTAGGACACCCTAGTTAGCCAGCGCTAGCACCGCGATTAGTATAGGTTCCTGAGCATGCATTTGATTGCTGCATTTGCTTGTTGCATGGCATGCATCGTAATTCATGATTCTTCTAACGGTGGTCTCGTGAGTGTAGATGGCACCGGTTCCATTCCATTATCATTTTGAGCCTGCACCATCCACCTTTCCAGTACTGCTCCGGAACGTCAGGCTTCGACTGTACCCGCACGGCAAAGATCCAGTGTACCAGGTGTTTCGGGAGCAGCTTGCTGAGTCGGTGTACAAGTACCATGCAGAGGCTTTCATGATCGCGAGCTTGGACCTTGGTTGCTACTCTCGCTCTACCAAGGGTGGGACGGCTTCCACTCCGGAGTTGGCGATTGAGTTTGCCGCAATGGAGGCTCTCACTGACTTGCGCTTCCACGAGGTTGAGATGCAGACTCATCCAGGTTTCCTCTATTATCCCACTCTGTCGCCTACGACAGGGCGAGTCATTTTCGCTCCTGTTGACCCGGCATGTGACCGTGCGACTGATGTGCTGTCTCGCTACCTGAACGGCAGCTATCCTACGATCATATCCCTGGCTGAGGAGCTGTCTCGTGTCTTAGCGGCGCTTGCAGCCGTAGCCCTAGTGCCACCTCCACCTCAGACTACCCATCCACTTATATATCCACCACCAGTTCCACCTCCACCCAGATTTGATGCTCCTTCTACCTCCACTGTGCCACCAGGCTTTCCGTCTGGTAGCCGTCGTGAGACCCCGGCTGAGTGGGCCTCACTCCTTGCCACTCCAGCTGCCCCGATGCTGAGGTGTCATGCTCCTTCTACCCCAGAAGGAGAACCGTCCCAGCAGCGCCGTCGTGTTTCCTTTGATTCGGAGGATGAGATCCATATCATCAGTTCCGACTCCGACTTAGGTTCAGATGACGAGGAGTCTATGGTTTGGCAGTGTTCGTGCCATCAGCGCCACTAGAGTGGAGGCTTGAGTTGTTGAGCATGCATCTTTGCATATGTCAACTGCCGTATGAGAAGTGTAGTCATGATATTCCCCTACTAGCTTGCCATGTATGATGTTGGGTTATCTTTTATAATTATGTGGTTTGCTTTATTCGCCTTTTCTGCGTATTTTCCTTCTGGTGTCATATAACTGTGTTTCCCTTATGGATGTTGCTCATCGATTTGGTATTTTGCAATGGGAACAAATTTAGGATGAAGAGAAGTTGTAGCCAAGGCGGCGATGGAACCCCCGTCCGTCGATCCGCCAGACAAGCAGGTCAAGCACCAGAAGATTTACCACCCCCACCACCTCAAGCACCTACTACGGATCAGATAATGAGAATGTTTGAGGAAAAGAGAAACCAGGATCTTATGGAATTCTTGAAGAGTATGCAGACTATGGTAGGACAGAACCACAATCATAATGGGTCACACTCCAGGCTGTCGGATTTCCAGCGCACCAAGCCACCCAATTGTGGTCAAGCTGTGGACCCAATAGAAGCAGATGATTGGCTAAGGACCACAGAAAAGAAGTTGGAGATAGCCCGTTGTGAGGATCCAGACAAGGTTTCGTTTGCCACTCATTACCTGGAAGGGCCAGCAGCCATATGGTGGGATAACACAAAGACAACATGGTCATCAATTACCTAGGAGAAGTTTAAGGAATTATTCCGCAAATACCATATTCCTACCGGCATCATGAAGGTGAAGCAGAGGGAGTTCCTTGCTCTGACACAAGGAAGCATGTCGGTAGCAGAGTACCTTAACAAGTTCACCAATCTGTCACGGTACTCTACTTATGATGTGGCCACTGAAGAGAGAAAGATAGATCGGTTCCTGGGAGGGCTGAATCATTCCCTCCATTGCCAGCTATGCATGCTAGACTTTCCTGACTTTCAGACACTGGTGGACAAGGCCTTCATAGCCGAACGGGAGCACAAGTCCGGACACGATAATCAGAAGCAGAAGTTTGAGCCTAAGAAGGACAACCGCGAGCCGTTCGCCCAGAAGCCACGTATCTGGCAGCCAGGCACCTCTGAATATAAGCCTACTTGGAGCAATGGTAGCAACAATAACAAGACAATGAGCCAGACCAAAACCTACGGCAAACAGCCCGTGATAGAAGACTGCCGTCGCAACAATACTTGCTTTACTTGCGGTCAGAGCGGACACTATTCCAAACAGTGCCCCGCCAATAACGGGAAATCATCCGCCGATGTCAAGCCGCAGGTCAACATTATTCGACACCGCCCCAATCCTAATGTCAGCCATGGACGCGTCCACCATATCTCCGCTGAGGAAGCCTGCGAAGCTCCAGAAGTGGTCCTCGGTATGTTTTCTGTTAACGACATACCTGCAGCAATTTTATTTGATTCTGGGGCTTCCCACTCGTTTATTTCGCGGAGTTTTGCCGGTGTGCACAAATTTTCTCCGTCGCTTTTAGACAAAATCATGGTGGTACAATCCCCTGGCTCCCTGGTCAGAACAAATTTGATCTATAGAGATCTAGAAATTTCAATACATGGAGTTAAGTTTCCAGTGGCCCTCATTGCCATTGAATCCTCGGGATTGGACGTAATACTGGGAATGGACTGGTTGACACCACATAAGGTGTGCATCAACTGTGCCAGCAGGACTATAACCCTTGTTAACCCAACCGGACAAACCGTCCAATTCCTTGCCAACAAGATGATATCAAAGAAGGGATTGGCATACCAAGCTACCACCACGGATATGAACTTGATTCCGGTAGTTTGCGAGTTTCCGGACGTATTTCCCGAAGAGTTACCCAGAATGCCACCTGACCGGGAATTGGAGTTTGCAATCGAAGTGGTTCCCGGCACGGCTCCAATTTACAAGAAATACAACCGTATGCCAGGTCCAGAGTTGGCAGAGTTAAAGAAGCAACTGGATGAATTGCTACAGAAAGGGTATATTCGCCCAAGCATCTCGCCATGGGGATCACCCGTGCTCTTTGTCAACAAGAAGGATGGAATCCTACGTATGTGCGTAGATTATCGCCAGCTGAACGAGGTCACTATCAAGAACAAGTACCCGCTTCCTCGCATTGACGACTTGTTTGACCAGCTGAATGGAGCCCGGGTATTCTCAAAGATTGACCTTCGAACTGGATATCATCAGTTAAAAATCCGGAAGGAGGATATTCCCAAGACAGCGTTTACCACCCGATACGGACTGTATGAAATTACAGTCATGTCATTTGGACTGACAAATGCTCCAGCATACTTCATGAGCATGATGAATAAAGTCTTCATTTGGACTTTCTAGATAAATTTGTGGTGGTATTCATCGATGATATCCTGATATACTCCAAAGATGAAGAGGAGCATAAGAAGCATCTCCGAGCTGTCTTAAAAAGATTAAGAGACCACCGCCTGTACGCCAAGTTTAGCAAGTGTGAATTTTGGCTAAAAGAGGTGGGATTTTTGGGGCACATTCAGTCCGAACAAGGAGTAGCCGTCGACCCCAGCAAGGTAACTGCAGTATTAAATTGGAAAACACCAGCCACGGTGACCAAAGTTCATAGTTTCCTGGGATTGGCAGGCTATTACCGACGCTTCATAGAAGCACTACTAGGAAAAGGGCTGCTAGTGGCGCACCTGTTTTCGCTACTAATGGCGCACTACAGGTGCGCCACTAGCACCACGCCATTAGAATTTTTTACTAATGGCGCACCACTGGTGCGCCATTAGTATCTGGTATACTAATGGCGCACCATGCAGTGCGCCATTAGTATAGCCCACGGTGCGCCATTAGTATGCCTCCCAGGGGCCATATTTACCCATGTGCTTTGGCATACTAATGGCGCACTGGTGGATGATGCGCCATTAGTGTGCTCTGGCTTACTAATGGCGCACTCTGTGGTGGTGCGCCACTAGTATGAATATTAGGGATTCTTTTTTTGTTTCTGATATTTTCACAGGTTACAAAATATATTATTTGACAGAATATAGCTAGCACCACACAGCAATAGCAGATTCATCGAATACAATAGAAGATTAGTGTCCGAATACAATTCATCATATTAGTCTCCGAATTTAAAATACCGAACAAAGTTAGAACATTACAAGTCTCGAAACCGCGAGTAGCGAGTTTTTCTTCACATTACAAGTCGATATCGATCATCTAAACTACCATCACATAGAAGAGAGCTGCGGTCATCACGACGAGCATAATCGCGATGAAACTGGTCTTCATCCGGTTCCTCCAACGCTCCCTCCTCTCTCCCGCTAGATAGTGCGCGTATCTAGATTCCGCCTCCGCCCTAGTGGTGTACCCTTTGTAACTGTTACCGCTGAAATGGTGAACCTGTGTCCGACACTCCTCCCAGTCGTCGTAGACTCCGGGAACCCTACCCTTGTACACGACATACTACGGCATCTCTATGCACTAGCCAAACAAAACGTTAGTACCAATTCACAGACAATACATAAGCAATATATAAGAATGCAACAAAAGGATCGGAAGAGAAAAGCAAGACATTAATAGCATCGATTACATCTAAGTTGAACGACTGTCCAAACCAAAGAGACATACAAGTTCATCAAAGTTTAATTACAACATGAGCCAATCGATGTTTCAAAACTAGACATAGCATCACTACTTTCGACTCGACTCAAGGGACCGGAGCGTGGATGAAGCCGCCGTCTATCGTGATGGTCATGAAATCGCGGGCGTTGTCAGCCTGCATTTGTAGCGTTGTGTCTATCTCACTGTTGGACGGTTGATTTCTGAGGTAGAACTGCCCCGAGGTACGAACGACATCTTGATGGATGATTTCCGCAAACTCCGACTGGATGCGAAAGAATTCTTGTCTGATGTCCGTGTCCTGGATTGCCGACAAGCTTGCGGCCCAAGCTTTGAGATTATTTGGTAGTAGAAGGTGATTATGGTCCCGTACGATCGCCCGCATGTGATGGAGGGCGTAGTAGGCATCCTTCTGACCGCCAGGCGGCTGCTTGACGCAGGGGAACGTCGTATTGTGGGCGAACACGTGCTTGCCGTACTTACGAACTGGCCTGGTGAAGGTGCCTCCAGATTTGGCGTAGCCGGGGAGAACATCATCAAGAACTTTCTTGACATTTGTGTAGTCTTTCTTCGACTGACGGTCCGAGTCGAAATACGTGGCCATGGAATATTTCGGGCTTAAGAGGATGAGTGTGCAATGTGTGTCACTGCACAAAACACGGAATGTGAAAAAAAACGATCGAAATCTAAGAAATCATATGTTACGGGGCGGTTGAGGGGACGACTTACTCGGGAAAGTAAGGCATGAGGAAGTTATCCTTATCTGGGTTTGCCAGAATGACGCCTTCGAGGTAAGAACTCGCGACTTGCCGGTCCCCAGCGCTGCCCAAGATCTTGGCACGCATGTAGAAGGGGTCGACTATCACGATGTCCGGGGTCTTGTCTCTAATGATCCGCATCTCCATACTCAGCGAAAATAGCCGAACGAAGGTGTAGTGCAGCGGATGAAGGTTAAACATAGCGAAGATGTCATCAAACCGCAGGACGATCGTACCCCCGATGGCGCTATCCACAAAGCCCTTGCCCTCTGGCACCTTGGCCACGAAAACCGGGTATGCCACGTCATTCTCTCGGAGACGTCGCTTCTCCAAAGAAAGAACACTGTCATGCAGACTCCGCATAGCACCGGTTGCAGCATTGAGCATATTAGTCGGTAGCATCGGCCTACCCGCCACATGCACCCTCCTCAAAATATCCTTACGTGAAGGTGGCCCGTCCTGAGCACGGGTCGTACTCGGTGCCGGCTGGCTCGCACCCTTGTTACTCTTTCTTTTTCGTCCCTTCTTCTTCTGCTGTAATGGGACCAAGTTCTGCTCACAGACCGCCTTCTTGAGTGTGCTGGGGCTGATAATATTTCGCACCTCGGCTATCTGAGGCTCGGTGAAGTCGGCAGCTGGAGGCATCTCCTGAGAACTGAACGCCAGACGACGCCTGTTGCAATTGGGTTTCTCCGCGGTACCAGCTAGATCGCGATCGTCTTTTGCAGGGTTGGGTTCTTGAGAAGGAGGCCCCATGAATTCGTCATCACACCCATGTTCGTTGAAGTACTTATTGACATTGGTAAATGTACCGTCGTCGTTGTCGTCGTCGTCTGGATCCTGTGCCATATGCATGCCCGGATCTTGTGCCATATGCATGTCCGGCATGTCCGGTAGCGTTGCGGCGGTCTTGCCATGGCTTGGCGCCGGCACGACTGGCGGTGTTGTCTTTGGGGTGGTGTCCCCCACCCCCAAACGAATCTGGCTCTTCGGCCAAAGCAGGGGCCAGCTTAGGCAGGCGCTGAGGGTCATCACATCATCTTCGTCGGCCCCGGCGGGTCGAATCGGAGGTAACAACTCGTCGCAGCCTGGCAGCACCCGAACCAGTTGAACCCTATACACGGTGGGTGGCATTGGATTACCGTGGAACACGGGGTTGCCCGGTTGAACGATTTTGCCCTTGGCGACATCGACCAACTCGTTGTTCACGAAGTGCAGGAGAGCGCACGGAACGTCGGCGGCGCCCTGCGAAAACATGTAGGGCGTCAGGGATGCCCAGTCAAAGGCAAGGAGATGAAGTCCTCGGCCGAGAGGCTTAATTAGTTACCATGATGATGGCGTCGAGCTCGGCTAATGTCGAGACACCGCCAACGGCGGGCGTGCAATTGACGGAGGGGCCGCTTGCTGCCGAGGTGCCGGCCGGCGTACACCCGGGTACATTAAGCTCCAATGCCCGTGCCGGCGTCGGAGACACCAATACCAGCTCCGCCGGAGACACCAATGGCGCCGCCTGCGCGTTGTGCGAGTTGCTGGCCGTGAAGCTGGGAATCGGGGGCGGCCCCTGTTGGCCGCTCGCAATCCACGTCGTCAGCCCATGAATCAAGGTAGGCATAATGCCGGTGAGCGTCGATCCCAGTTGTTGTTGCACTTGCTCTTGGACAATCTCCGGAATCCGCGCCACTTGTGCCTTGAGTTCTTGAACCTCGCACGACTGGCTTTCCGAGCTGGTCTTTCTCTCCTTTCGCCCACCAGCGTTATAGTATGACGACCATTTTGTGGACAAGCCTTTGCCGGCCACACGACCAGCTGACGACGGCTTACTGAGCTTATCCTTGTTTTTCATTACGTTCAACGCCCTATTTAGAGTGCTGTCCCAAGGGATGCTCTGAGACGACCCCGCGCTACTGCTTTCAGTCTCCTGCGCCAGAACAAGCTCAAGCGCCCTGGTCTTCGGATCCGTGGTAAGCTCCTTTGTTACCGGGTCCTCCTTGTACCGGGCCCTGACATAGTTCCTGGTCTGCTTGTCACGGTATTTCTCGAAGCGGGGCGGTAGGCCTTGCTCGGCACGCTCCGCGTCCTCCTTGTCCCATATAGGCTCCGCCACTCTGTAACCGCCGGGACCGAGTTTGTCTTCCCCTAAGTTCAACTCCCGCATTTCTTTCCCCCACTGACTTGATTCGGAGGTTGCGCTGCTCTCGCACTTGATCTTGAACTCCTTGTAGTCATCTTCGCTGATCGAAGGATTTTTCGCCTTGATCTTCTCATAACTATCACCTTTCTCAATCATTCTTTTCACCGCGCTTCTCCAAGTAGACAGGGCCGTGCTCATCCTCGTGAGGGCGGCACTGTTCACTTTATTCCCTGAGAGGCGTGTGTTTTCAAATTCAGCGGGGAACTTGTATCGTTCGTGCAGCTTCGTGAAGAGGAGGTTGCGCAAATTCCCTCGGTCCTTATGCCTTAGGTTCTCGGTGTTGATCGAGACGGTGCTCCGGAGAATGCACCCGAGCTGAACCGAGTACCCCTTGACTATTTGTTTGGGCTCCGTTGGATGCCCGTCGGAGTCCACTTGAGTAAATTCCTCCTTGACAGTGCGGAGCACGTTCGGGCACCGGTCCTTCCGTTGCCTCTTCGGTTGGCTGCCATCTGTGCGTGCGCTGCCATCATCAGTGGTGGCATCCTCGGCGGCACCATCAGTGGTGGCATCCTCGGCGGCACCATTAGTGGTGTCATCCCCGACGCCACTAGGGGTTGTGTAGTCAGGATCGGTGTCTTCCGCGGCGTCCTCATAGCGGTGAGGTTGTTCCTCCATCTCCTGGGACAGCTCCCAGAATTGCTTGCCGCCCGAACCACCGACCTCATCGTTGTGGGCCATGTTTCGCTCTAAATAGGAAAAAAGTTTGGTCAAAAAGTTGGTTATTGTCAAGGAACAAGATCATGGTCTCATCATTTAGGGTTTGTCGACACCGAGGCATCCTAAAAGCTAAGCTTTTATCATTTAGGGTTTGTTGACGCCGAGGCACCCTAAAAGCCTAAGCTTTCATCATTTAGGTTCTTATCGACACCGAGGCACCCTAAAAGCTACTTAATTAAGTACTAAGATACCCCGGCCCATGCTTTAGTAGCAAGTACCCCATATGTCCGATTTTTAGCAAAGTCATGCTAAAATTCACGGAAAATTTCAGCATGACCTTTGCTGAAAATAGGACATATGGAGTACCCGAATTTGCCGGAACGGAAGTTAATCGACATTCCGGCAAACTCAAGGGCCTCTCGGGGTACCTGCAAAATCATCACGACACGATGGTCGAAGACAAAACCCAGCAAACTAGCACCACAATGTGCCTCTACTTTCATATGGATGAAAAGGCCACAGACCATATGGTCCTCTGCTTTCATATGGACAAAAATCAGCTCAACTTATGTGAGCTTCCATTCCAGATCTAATAGGTCACCCAACAAAAAATCATCAATAGTTTAGCAAGTCTGTACCCTCAAGAATGAACATATAGCAATATCTGTTGTTCCCCCATAACATACGGAAATCAAAATCAGCTCAACTTAGATGAAAATTGCCTTTGCTGCATGGAATAGAACATTGTTAGCTTAATCAGCCTACGAACCAAGACCAACTTCAGCAAGTAGGAACCATGGATTGATTATAGTCCTGCACATTTTCTACAAGAGATTTCCATTACATGTACGAGTGTTTACCATGCCAAGCGGAATGAAGGACTGGAGATATTATTATTTTTAACCAAGCTTTCTAAATATCAAATAAAATTATTTTTAACCTGCATCATGTGCAAGCCCTTTTCTTTGCACCCAGTCCATTTTAATTCTGGGCTGTTCTCTACTCACCATGAAAAAGGAGAGAAAGAAATACAAGAACTTGCAGAGGAGGAGGGCAGAGGAAGGAGGAAGGAGGAGAGGTACCTGGGCGGGCGCGGCCGGTCGCCGGAGGGGTCGGGGTCGGGGTCGGGGTCGGCGGCGGCGGCGGCGTCGAAGGGATGGCTCGAGGGCGTCCGAGCTCGTCCGGGTCCTCGTAGTCGAAGAAGAAGACGGCGGCGGTCCTCCTGGGCACCTCGGTTGGTCGTGGGGAGGCCGACGGCCACGTGCTTCGCGGGTCGGCGGCGGTCGTCGTCCTGCACCCCGTGCCCGGACTGAGGTAGAGGCGGCGCAGGGCAGGGGCCGACGCGGGGAGGCTGTCGGTGACGGCGAGGTCGCGGAGGCGTCGGCGATGGCGGAGCTGCAGTGGTGGGGGGCGCGGGGGCGCGGGGGCGGCGGCGTCGTGGGTCGGGGCAGCGCGCGGGGGGGAAGTGGATCTGGCGAGAGGGAGGGACGAAGGGGTCGGGCGAGTTAGAGCTAGGGGGAAGCTTACTAATGGCGCACCCCCGAGCGGTGCGCCATTAGAAATCTTTTTTTTATAGCAATGGTGCACTCCTGAGAGGTGCGCCATTAGAAAGCTTTTTTTTAGATAGCAATGGCGCACTACCCGAGCGGTGCGCCATTAGTATGTTTTTTTATTATTATTTTTTGTTGCTATTTTTGAATATTTTTTTATAAAAACAGTAATAATTTTTTATAAAAACAGTAATAATTTTTTTATTAATATGAAAAAATATCATCAAATTTGTTATTTGAAAATATCATCAAATGGGGGTGCTCGGCGGCGGCGGTGGAGCGGGGGAGGGTGCGGTGGGTCGTCGGCGGCGGTGGAGCGGGGGAGGGTGCGGGGGGTGCTCGGCGGCGGTGGAGCGGGCCGGGGAGGGTGCGGGGGGTCGGCGGCGGCGGTGGAGCGGGGGAGGGTGTGGTGGGTCGTCGGCGGCGGTGGAGCTAGCGGGGGAGGGTGCGGGGGGGATCGAGATCGAGATGGAGGGGGATAGCGATCGAGATGGAGGGGGATCGAGATCGAGTGTCCTCATGAATATTCAATATTTTTTCATATTGAATATGAAAAAATATCATCAAATTTGAAAAAATATTCATGAATTCAAAAAGTGCCCATGAAATTTAAAAATATTCATGAGTTCAAAAAGTGCCCATGAAATACAATCGAGAAATGAAGACTACGATTTAAATACAATCGATCTTAGCTAGCTATCTGTTCACAATCTTCTTGCCCTTCTTTTTCGCAAATGGAGTTCTTCTGTGGAACGGACGTCCTTTAGGTAGGGTGGTCCTGCTTCTTCTTGTGGTGTATGCTGCTACTTCATCGTCGTCGTCATGTTCCATCTTCGGGTCGCCGTACTTGTCGAAGTCTTGCTCATTGGCGACTCCATCCATTCCGATGATCTTCCTTTTGCCTCTCCTCACGACAACACGACTGGGCTTTGACGGGTCGGTAATGAAGAAGCATTGGTCCACTTGGGAAGCCAGTACCCATGGCTCATTTTTCGCGGTGACGTTTGCGCCCGCGGTCTTGGATTTGGCTTCGGGTATAACCATGGTGGTGAAATACCGGTCTTCTTTTAGGACGCTCTTGGCCCATCTGACACGGAACATCGGGACCATCTCTCCAGCGTAGCTCAGCTCCCAGATCTCCTCGATCCTTCCGTAGTATCTGTCCTTGTCGTTACCGGTGTAGGATTCCATCGTTACCCCGGAGTTCTGATAACCATCGCTCTTCATGTCCTTGTCCTCGGTGTAGAATGTGTAGCCGTTGATATCATACGCCTCATAGGTCATCAGGTTGTGCTCGGCGCCCTGTGACAAGGCGAATATGAGTTGTTCTTCTGCGGAAGAATCCTCATGTAAAGGGTACGACAGAAGCTTCTGCTTGAACCAACGCGTGAAACATGAGTTGTGCTCTTTGATTATATCTCCGTCCGTCCTCTGTTGGCCTCGGTCATTGTACGTCTTCTCAATAAAGGTTTTGTGCTCTACCACCCAAGGATCGACCACGTCTATGTGTTGTAGCGCGACTAGGTTTGCTCTTTCAAAGTTGGCGAGTCGACCCTCGAAGTGGACATGCATTTCGTGCCGACCCTCACGATGACCCCATCCAGCGAGCCTGCCGAGGTGCCTGTTGACGGGCAGACCAACGGGGTTCTCGATGCCTAGATAATTCGTGCAGTAGGAGATGCACTCTTCGGTCAGAAAGCCCCTGGCTATGCTTCCCTCTGGACGTGACATGTTGCGAACATATCCTTTGATGACACCATTCATCCTTTCGAACGGCATCATGCTGTGCAGGAACGTCGGCCCGAGTTGGATGATATCCTCCACGATATGGACCAGCAGATGCACCATAACGTCGAAGAATGCGGGCGGGAAGTACATCTCAAGCTCGCATAGTATCACCACGATCTCTTCCTGTAGCCTTCTGAGTTGCCTCATGCCAACCGACTTCCGAGAGATGACGTCGAAAAAGTTGCATAGGCCAAATAGCGTTTCACGGACGTGCGCGTCCATGATCCCACAGATTGCAACTGGAAGTATCTGCGTCATCAGCACGTGACAGTCGTGAGACTTCATCCCGCTGAACTTCTGCTTCGCTGGGTCTAGGTATCTGCTTATCTTCCCCGCGTAACTGTAAGGAGGTTTTACTCCTACGAGGCAGGTGAAAAACTGCTCGATCTCCTCCTGACTTAGAGTGAAGCACGCGGGAGGGTAGTCATTTCCGGTCTTCTTGGCCTTTTTGCCTTTGCGACGACTTTCTGTGTCCTGCTTCGCCTCATCATCATCATCATTAGCGTGAAGCTCCTCCCTGATGCCCATTGATTTCAAGTCTGCCCTTGCTTTCGGCCCATCTTTGGTCCTCTCTGGCATGTTGAGCAGGGTACCAAGCAGACTCTCGCACACGTTCTTCGTGATATGCATGACATCAAGGCTGTGAGGCACACGGTGGATCTTCCAGTACGGCAAGTCTCAGAAAACATACCTCGTTTTCCATACCTTCAGCAGCGGCTCTGGCGCCTTTCGCTTCTTTCCCGGCTCTGGCACCTTTTGCTTCTTTCCCGGCAGTGGGCAATCTTTCCAATTTTTCAACAGCTCGTCTATTCCCTCGCCGCTTCTCGTACGCGGGCGTCTTCGGGGTTCGGTTTCACCATCGAACAGATCCTTGCGTTTTCTCCACGGGTCATCGTCGCGAAGCCACCTTCGATGTCCCATGAACACGGTTTTCGAAGACCCAGGATCTCTATCTAGCTGGCGATACGTTGTGTCATCCATGCACCTGACACATCCAGAAAATCCGTGGACCACCTGCCCCGCGAGATATCCGTAACCGAGATAGTCGTGCACCGTCGTGAGCAGTGCGGCTCTCATAGGGAAATATTCTTTCTCTGCGGCGTCCCACGTATTGGCTGGCGTTTTCCACAGCGTGTCTAGCCCCTCTTTCAGCAGCCCCAGATACAGATTGATGTCGTTCCCTGGTTGTTTCGGCCCTTCTATTAGCATACTCATGTGAATGTACTTCCTCTTCATGCACAACCAGGGGGAAGGTTGTACATCCACACAAACACAGGCCAGGTGCTATGTGTGCTTCTCTGGCTGCCAAACGGATTGACTCCATCGGTGCTCGCGCCCAGCACGATGTTCCTTGGATCGTTCCCAAATTCTGGGTCTTCGAAGTTCAACGCTTGCCACTGGCTCGCATCCTTAGGGTGACTCAGCATCTTGTCTTTTTTATTTATCTCCGGATCATTTCCGTCATCTTCTCGCTTCTTCTCCTCCCTATCCGCGTGCCAACGCAGGAGCTTTGCTACCTTAGGGTCCGCGAAATACCGCTGCAGACGAGGAGTGATCGGAAAGTACCACACCACTTTTCGAGGAGCTTTCTTCCTCTTCTTGTATCGAGTGACGCCGCACACCGGACATATGGTAGACTCCGCGTGCTCGTCCCGATAAATGATGCAATTGTTCATGCACACATGGTATTTCACGTGCGGTAAATCCAGAGGACACACGATTTTCTTCGCCTCCTCGAAACTGGTCGGGCACTTGTTCCCCTTGGGAAGACGTTCGTGCCAGAATGACATGTTCTCGTCGAAGCATGCGTCGGTCATTTTGTGTTTTACCTTCATCTCCAGAGCCATGAGCGTTACTTTCAGGCGGGTATCCTCGGGCCTGCATCCTTCATACAATGGAGTAACCGCGTCTATCTCCAGTTGATCCAGCTTGGCTTTCTCTCGGGCGGCAGCTCTTGCGTTATCCGTCTGCTTGAGAAGCAGCTCTTGAATATGAGGGTCCTGCACCCAGCCTCCATCGTCGTCCGCTCCGGCATCTTCATCTTCATGATCATGCCCTTCGTCTTGATCTTCCTCATCATCATGTCCGGCATCTTCTACATGATGACTGTGTACAGCATCACCGTCGTGATCATGTCCTGGAGATTCTTCGTCTTCTCGACCGCCCTCGCCGCGGTGGTTGTCTTGCTGCCCTTCCTCATTTCTTGCCCGGCCCCCATGGACGACTTCATAGTCATCTTCATCACCTTGCCACCGATAGCCATCCATGAAACCATGCAAGAGCAGGTGGTCCAGCACCTGCCCGGAATCCGGGTCCGCAATAAGGCTCTTCAGCTTGCATCTTCGACACGGACATCTTATCTCCGTCTCGTTCTTTTGAAGCATCTCGGCCTTCGCGGAGCTCAAAAACCTATTCACGATGCCTTCGGTCATCGTGCGGACCATGGTCGCCTGCGGGGTAGAGCAAAACGATATTTTAGAACCAAGAAAAAATTTGGCATGACTTTCCCTAAAAATATATAGGACCAAAAAGAATGCATAGTGCCAAAATTCTCGCCGAAACGGAAATGAATCAACATTCCGGCAAAATATTGGCGACTATCGCATTTCAAATACCGGTACCTGCAAACACAAACATATATGCAACACCACAAACATACATAGATCTAGCAAGGCCATAAAAAGTGCATGTGCACGTTGTTGGAGCGAGGGAGAGAAAAAAAGTAGATCTACAACATAAAGATAGCTTTCCCCTTACTTACCTATCAAAAAAAGGTAATTTAACCACCTAATTTTGATGAATCTATGGTGCAAATGAGGTGAGGAGGAGGAGGCAGCCGACACAATCTTGGAGGAGGAGGTGGAGAGAATGAAGTGGGGAAAGTGAGTGTGTAGGTGTGGCTGTCCAAAATATCTAGCTGGTCCCAGGTTACTAATGGCGCACCACCCATATGTGCACCATTAGTAACCCTGGTTACTAATGGCGCACCAGCTTGAGGTGCGCCATTAGTAGTTTTGCAAAACAAAAAAAAATAGTAGTAGCGCACTGTGTTGGACGTGCGCCATTACAAGTTAAACTAGTAATGGCGCACTCTTCCCTGGTGCGCCATTAGTATTTTTGGAAAAATGAAAAAAAACCATTTGTCACTAATGGCGCACCGTGGGTCTGGTGCGCCATTAGTGTCTACCACACTAATGGCGCACCAACTCATGGTGCGCCATTACTATATAGTAGTGGCGCACCACATGTCTGGTGCGCCATTAGTAGCCATATCATCTATAGCCCTTTTCCTAGTAGTGAAGGCTTCTCTAAAATAGCCAAGCCCCTGACGGAGTTGCTCAAGAAGAACCAAAGGTTTGTCTGGACGGCGGAATGTGACAGTAGTTTCCTGGAATTGAAGACCAGGCTCACCACCGCCCCTGTTCTAGTTCTTCCAGACATACATAAGAGTTTCGACATATACTGCGATGCTTCCAGACGTGGAATCGGTTGCGTATTGATGCAAGAAGGGAAGGTTGTAGCATATGCATCCAGGCAGCTACGACCTCATGAGGAGAATTACCCTACGCATGATTTGGAGTTAGCAGCCGTAGTGCACGCCCTGAAGATTTGGAGGCATTATCTCATTGGACAACGCTGTGAAATATACACGGACCATAAGAGTCTTAAGTATATTTTCACTCAGCCTGATCTAAATCTCAGGCAACGAAGATGGCTTGAGCTAGTCAAGGACTATGACATTGGGATAAATTATCATCCGGGAAAAGCCAATGTGGTCGCGGATGCTCTCAGCAGAAAGCAAGGCACTGTGAATGCACTTATGGGAAGAATGCATCCAAGGTTGCAAGAGGAGTTTGCTAAGCTCAACATGGTGCTATGCGGACCAACTACCTCGGACACGATGGAAATTACCCCCACCCTTATTGAAGAAATCAAGAAGGCCCAAGAGCCAGATGAGGGAATCAAAAAGATCAAGGAGCTGATTCCGAAAGGGAAAACCAAGTCCTTCCACGTGGATGATCAAGGCACCCTATGGTTTGAGAAGCGGATATGTGTGCCCAATCAAGACAATCTGAGGCAGCGAATTCTCAAGGAAGCTCATGAGTCCTCATATTCCATCCACCCGGGAGGAACAAAAATGTATCAGGAACTGAAAGAGACATTTTGGTGGCCAGGAATGCGAAGGGATATAGCCTACTATGTCGCATGCTGCGACATCTGCAACAAAGTCAAGGCGGAACACCAGAAACCCGTTGGGCTACTGCAACCCTTACCGGTACCCCAGTGGAAGTGGGATGACATCTGTATGGACTTTATTGTTGGACTACCCAAGTCAACAAGGGCCAACGACGCTATTTGGGTCATTGTGGACATACTCACGAAAGTGGCTCACTTCATTCCAGTAAAGACCACTTTCAACGCAAATCAGCTGGCACTGCTCTACATGTCCCGGATAGTTAGCCTCCATGGAGTCCCTAAGTCCATCACCTCAGACAGAGGTTCCCTATTCACCTCAGCATTCTGGCTGCGTTTACACCAAGCCTTGGGAACCATGCTGAAGCATAGCACGGCATACCACCCGCAAACAGACGGGCAAACAGAAAGGGTGAACCAGATACTGGAGGATATGCTTCGGTCATGTGCCCTCACCCATGGACCCAAGTTGGAAGACAGTCTACCTTATGCAAAATTCTCATACAACAACAGCTATCAATCAAGCTTGAAGATGTCACCATTTGAAGCATTATACGGACGAAAGTGTCGTACCCCGTTGAACTGGTATCAGACAGGGGACAGCCGAATCTTTGGTACAGACTTGATGCTCGAGGCTGAGAAGCAAGTCAAGGACATTCAAGAGCATCTTAGAGCAGCCAAGTCTCGTCAGAAGAGTTACTGTGATCCAAAGCACCGGGAAGTGACCTTTGAACCCGGAGAATATGCATATCTCCGAGTAACCCTTATGAAAGGAGTGAAGAGATTCAATACTCTGGGAAAACTTGCACCAAGATACATAGGCCCATTTCCAGTGGTTGCTAGAAGAGGTAGAGTGGCATATCAGTTGGAATTACCACCAGAATTGTCGGAAGTGCACGATGTGTTTCATATATCACAACTAAGAAGGTGTATTGCACCACCGATCAAGCAAGCGGACATGAGTGAGTTAGAACTGGAGAAAGGCCTGACCTACGAAGAGAAACCTGTCAAGATCCTGGATGAAATGGAAAGAACTACCAGAAGTAAGGCAATGCGGTTTTACAAGGTGCTATGGGAGCATCACACCGAAGAAGAGGCTACATGGGAAAGGGAAGACTTCTTAAGATCTGCATATCCATACTTGTTCCCTGAGCAACCGAATCTCGAGGACGAGATTCATCCTAAGGGGGGTAGGTTTGTGACACCCTGATTTTGGCAACTTTTTCTTTTCAAAAATAATTGGATTTTATTTGCAATTTTCAAAACCTCTTCAGTTGAGTAGACTTATGCCTTACAAAATTTTTCTCCAAGCATTCCAAAACCTTTGTCATCTTGATAAAACCTTTCCATGCCTCTCTTGGATAATTTTTCAATATTTAATCTTTTCTATAAAATCATTTTCTTAATTTGGGAATTTAGATCATCACTATGGGTTGTGAAGCAACCTATAGTTTGGGTGGTCAAATAATTCCCAAACTTTTTCCTCATCTTCTCATCATCATAAGATTCCATATTTGCCAAAAATATTTTATTGCCCAATGGGAAATTTTGGCCAGAATAATTATTTTGTTTCTGACCAGAATCTGTCCATTGTGAAGCAACCCTATTATTTCCATTCCAGAAAACTCCCAATAAATTCCCCAAGCTCCTAGGGATCCTGTCTTGCCTCAATATCCAAAAATATCATCTTGGCCAGTACAACTTTTGAGCAGAAAGGCTCTGACAAGTTTCTGCATTTTTGAAACCTCTGTGAAGGAAGTGCTAGCTAGAGATGCCTAATCACCCTGAGATTTTTATGGCATCTGCTATGTATCAAATAACTCCCTTCCACCCAGTTTCATCATTTGCAGAGCAACCAGTTGAGGGCCACAAGCTCAATTGTGTTCTGGGCCAGAATGATAGTTTCCAAAGGAACCCTATCCATTTCTTCTTCAATTTTTCTCAAATTCTGCCAGATGATAGTCCTTCCAACCTTGATGGCCCTAGACATCTCCTCTGGCTCCATCCTTATCCCTTTTTCCCTCCAGAAACCCCTCAAGATAGCTGGCAGAAGCTGTAGCTGAGGCTACACTTCACAGCAGGATGAACCTGGTCGAGCCAGTGACCCAGGGAGGCTAAATGGCCAAGGGTCGACCCCATAGACAAGGTGCGCCAGGCAGGCGTGTCCTCTGGACGGCAGCCACCGTGGTGAGCACAGCACTGGCATGCCTGTGCGCGTGCTCTACGCGGCGCCAGAACCAGATAAGCTCACCGGAGCTGTCCATCGCTGCCCCCCCCCCTTGTCTCGTGGTGCCGACATCGCTCCTGCTAGCCGCGTGGCTCCTCCCGAACCCTCCCGGTCGCCGGAGAAGGTCGCCGTCGCTCTCGGCCAAGTGTCGTCATGGGCAGAACAGTGGGCTTCGGCCACTGTGGTCGTCCGCACGCCATTGATGGCTCCGGACCCGTCCCGTCACGCCCTTCTGCTCTCTTCCATCCCGTCGACGCTCCCGGCCAGCCAGCGAAGCGTACGGGCGCCGGCGACCTGGCTGAGCCTCGCCGCTTCGGGAGAGATCCCCGCGCTCGCCCTCTGCCTATTTAAGGCCCTCCCCGTCCCTCCGAGCTCGTCAGCCATCCCCTCCCCTCCTTGCTTCCCCGAGCAACGAGCCACGGCCGAGAGGCCCTCTGGCCTCGAACCTCGCCGGAGCTCCGCCATCTGAGGCCTCCTCATCGCCAGCTTGCTCCGCTCCTTCCCGAGCCCATTTGACCCCGCCATTGAGCTCAGGGTAGCTCCCTGGTGCTCCTAGTCCTCCTGCCCAAGCCAGCAGTCACCGGAACCGCCGTCTCCGATCTCACCCGAGCGTCGCCGCCGCCGGAGACGAAGGGGACGACGTCGTCCGACCATCTCTTGGCATTCCACGTGTACATGCGTGCTCGCCTTTGAGTGCTCGATCCATTCCCGTAGTTCCCCGACCCCAGCGCCGCCTCTGCCGCCGGCGACCATCGCCGGAGCGCCGCAGTGCTCGGCCCCCTTCTCTCCCTCTCTATTTTAAAAGGGCGACCCCACCAGTCAGCGGCTCAGCTGCGCGCGGGCGAAGGGGTAAGTGGAAGCGTACTCTGGAAATACGTCTTCGACGTCAGCCCGCTGGGAATATTCTGATTTTCTATTAAATCCATTTTAAAACAGAATTTTGACTGAACTTTGACCATCAATAACTTTTTATTTATAACTCCAATGCAGTTGATTCTTTTTGCATTGTGTTTGTCTTGAGCTCCTTTACTTTCTGGTAAATTTTGGTATTTTTCCAATATTCACAGAATTTCTATTTAACCGAAATGCTTTATGTGACATTTCCAATTATATTTGAAAATACTTTCAGAAGGAGAATTTGGTGCTTGTGAAGATCCAGAGTGTGTGAACCACCCAACAGATCAAGGCAAGCCATGATACCCATGTCATGCATGCATTCCTATTGCATTGCATTTTATATATGCATTAGGTTGATTATTTTGATATAGTTAATCCATAGTAATGATTAAATATTAAAGTATTGAGTTGAACCACTATAGTTGATAATTAAACTTAGTGGTTGATCTTGAGTCACCTGTCCGGGCATACTCGTGCAACCACATTTGCCGGTATGGGACGGCCCTGACCGGGCCTGACTGCGTGATCTTTCACCGGTACCTCAAAAGAGGGAGGGTTATGCACGGCGTGCTACCCTGATCAGGTAAGCGGTGATAACCCTGTGAGCCCAGTTGATAGTTGAGTTTGTGCCGGCGTCCCCGTTTGGGACAGTAGGCCCCGTTTGGGTCTACAGAGTTTGGCCACGATGGTGGCAGGTGTCATGAGGACACAGGGGCCATCCAAGGCTGACCTCCGGGGGAGGAAGAGTGCCGGTGTATGATGGAAGAGGCACGGGTCAGGCAAGTTTTGTTGAAGCAACGCTGGTCCACCCGAGTGGGATCTCGAGGCCGGGGCCAGGTGCTTCATGGTGTGGGTAAAGTGTGCAACCTCTGCAGAGTGTCAAAATCTATTCGAATAGCCGAGTCCACGGTATTGGACAGCCCGACCAGACCTCAGTAGATGGTCAACCAGAATAATGATGTTAATGATGGAAGAACTCGTCTTGTGTTCGGAAGTACTCTGTGGGTATGAGTATTCCGAGGGTTGTGGGACAACCCCAAAGAGAGTAAGTTGATGATCGGTAACAGTAAGTAAATTGCTTAACTGATATTGTGTTGATTGCCATGCTATTGTTTGCTGCATTACTTGGTTGTCGTGAGCTTGCGAGTACATTCAAAGTACTCACCTGGCGTATCATGCCAGATGCAGGAGAATCCGAGGACAGAGGTCCTGAAGGTGCTGGCTATGCTAACAAGGATGTGTCCACAATAGTGTCTCTGTGGATGGAGTTGTGCTATGTTCCGCTACGCTGTAGAAGTACTCAGTATTCTGAGGCCCTGCTATGTGACATAAATAATGTAGATACTGTCATAGCACCGAGGGTGCCTTTGGCCTCACCACTATGTAAGATATGCGCTTGTACTCGACTCCTATCAATAAAGTTCAGTTTTGTTCTGTGCCAAGTTGTTGTGTGTTTCCAGAAGACATGATCTCTGGGTTGGAAAGACTGGTAATCCGGTTCTCTGAGCCGGGGTGCCACAAAAACGATTCTCCATCTACTACTATTACTCCACACATCGACCGCTATCCAGCATGCAGCTAGTGTATTAAGTTCATGCAAAAATGGAGTAATGCAATAAGAACGGTGACATGATGTAGACAAGATCTATTCATGTAGGAATAGACCCCATCTTGTTATCCTTAATAACAACGATACATGCGTGCCTCGCTTCCCCTTCTCTCACTAGGAGAGGACACCGCAAGATCAAACCCATCACAAAGCACCTCTTCCCATGGCAAGAAAAATCGATCTAGTTGGCCTAACTAAACCAAAGATTCGAAGAAGAAATAAGAGGCTATAAGTAATCATGCATATAAGAGATCAAAGAAGATTCAAATAATATTCATGGATAGAAACTGATCATGAACTCAAAATTCATCGGATCCGAATAAACACACCGCAAAAGTTTACATCAAATAGATCTCCAAGAGACCATTGTATTGATTATCAATAGAGAGAGAGGAAGCCATCTAGCTACTGCCTACGGACCGGTAGGTCTATGGTGGACTACTCACGCATCATTGGAGGGGCACCAATGAGGATGATGAACCCCTCCGTGATGGTGTTAGATTGGATCTCGAGTTTCTGAAACTTGCGGCGGATGGATGTGTTTTTCGTCGACTCCTCTAGGGTTTCTGGAATATTTGGGAATTTATAGGCGTCAGAGGTGGTGGAGAGGGGCCCCGAGGAAGGCACAACCCATCAGGGCGTGCCTGGGGCCTCTGGCGCACCCTGGTGGGTTGTGGTCTCCTCGATCCTCCCCTTTGGCACTTCTTTGGCCCACTAGATGTCTTCTGGCCCAAAAAAAATCTCCAAAAAGTTTCGTCGTGATTGGACTCCGTTTGGTACTGATATTCTGCGAAGTAAAAAACAAGCAAAAACATCAACTGGCACTTTGGCACTATGTCAATAGGTTAGTCCCAAAAAATGATATAAAGTTGCTATAAAATGATTGTAAAACATCTAAGAACGATAATATAACAGCATGGAACAAGCAAAAATTATAGATATGTTGGAGACGTAACAACATCTCGAAGCTTAATTCCTACTCGTCCTCGAGTAGGTAAATGATAAAAACAGAATTTTTGATGTGGAATGCTGCCTAACATGTTCATCTCATATTCTTTTCTTTTGTAGCATGGACATTTGGACTTTTAGATGGTTCAAAGTAATAGTCTAGTTTTAACATAATGACTTCAATACTCAAGCATGCCAACAAGCAACCATGTCTTTCAAAATATCGACACTAAAGAAAGTTATCCCTAGCCCATCATGCTCAATCATTCATCCATTCATGAAACACACTCAAATATTAGCTACACCCAATGCTCAAGTACGATCATAGTGCCCCCTAGTTGGTGCTTTGTAAGAGAAGATGGAGACTAAAAATAAAAAATAAAAATTGCATAAAGTAAATAGATAGGCCCTTCGCAGAGGGAAGTAGGGATTTGTAGAGGTGCCAGAGCTCAAAGTTTAAATTGAGAGAGAAAAATATTTTGAGTGGCATGCCTTTCCTATCAATGAAAATGACAAAGTAGTTCACAATACTTTCCATGCTAGATATATCATAGGCGGTTCCCAAACAAAAAATAAATTTTATTCCTTTTTCCACCATTCTTTCACAATCCATGGCTGGCCGTATCAATGGTTGCCTTCCAGACCAACACTTTCCAAGGAATTTATTATTTCACAACATAAAGTAACTTTTTTTCTTTTTTCATTTCGGGACTGGGCATCCTTATTACCGCCGTACTCTCGTGCAATGACAAGTGAATAAACACTCATCTTGAGAATAACACATCAAGCATGGAAAAATATTGGACACCCCCTACCGTTTCATGAGCGGTACGAGCACACAAAAAGGAAATTTATTTTGAAAAGTAGAGATGGCACATACAAATTTGCTTAGAACGGCATGGAAATACCGCATATAGGTAGCTATGGTGGACTCATAAGGCAAAACTGGGTTTAAGGATTTTGGATGCACAAGTAGTATTTCTACTTAGTACAAGTGGAGGCTAGCAAATAGATTGAGAAGCAACCAACCAAGAAACAAAAATTCACATAAATGAGCATTGAGCATAACTACCACAGAATAATGCACCATAAGTAGGATGTAATTTCATTGCATAACTATTGACTTTCGTACTTGCATAGGGAATCACAAACCTTAACACCAATATTCCTACTAAAGCATAATTACTCACTAACATGACTCACCACTAGTGCAGCCACGTGCTATACAAACGGTTTTTAACCCCTTTCCGTGACATAGTCTTAAACCATCGCCTTGCATGTGTGGGAGATAGGGGGGAGGCTATCCCACATGACAGGCAAAACCCGTCGGCGATGCCTGCACCTGGTCGCACACGATGGACAAAAACATATCGTTTGCGATTGGAAGGACCATCACAAACAGACATATTGGGGAAGACGTGTGAGATGAGCTTAGCATCCCACACAGGGAATCCCAAGGGTATGTTTCCGTTCGTATTGCAGATCACACACAATTTTCTGCATCACATCGTTTGTGATAGGTGTGGTCATCACACATGATACTTATAATTCTGTCGTTTGCGTTACGCAAAACATCACTCACGGTGTGTAGAAGAAACTGTTTGTCATTGGGATGCCCATCACACACACTAGCTACGTGAAAACGTTTGTGATTGGGTGTCCTAAAGCACGCAGTTATCGACTAGAATTCGTGTGTGATTGTTCAACGATCCAACACGCCAGCTTTCTAGAAACCGTGTGGGTTTGTTCAAGTCATCGCCCATGGTGTTGTCTTAGAAACCGTCTGCAATGGGATCCCCAATAATCAGCCTGATTGATCAATTATTTATAATCCATTTAGTAATCAAAATTAACATTTCATATCAACCACAGAATATGTTTCTTATTCGTAGTACGGCAACCAGGATTTCATAAATGAATTACATCAGGGTACAACAACATATAGGCATATACTGCCTAGCTACCCAATTGCACAACAAGACAAAGTTTCAAATGCAACATCTAAAACCTTTGGAAATTAAGTATCATCATAGACGGTAAATAGACAGATGAATCTCATCTAGAAAACTGTTAAAGCGGAAGGCGAATACTGAGCCTTCAATGATGTTGAAGGTCCTGGCAACTTTAGGCCAGTGCATGTGGATGATTGACTGCCCATCCTTCATCCTCTTAAGGAAGACTTCAAGATTATACCGTGGGTGCTGTATGAATACCTTCATCGCCTCTTGATCATACAGGTGGTCTGAGACATAATCATCGATGAATTACCTTGAGAAGGACTGAATACAAACATAGGCATAAATATCTTTTCTATAATTTGAAATGGCGCAAATGGAAAAGGACAAGGTGAAAGAGATGGTACCATCCTACAGCTGACTGATGTCTTTTTCATTGTGCAGACAAACATCTTGTTGTTTTTCGTACGTAGTTTCTTTATCTTAACAATCTTTCGGAGTTTCTTGATTTGACTGGTATTCAAGGACACCTCATTTCCCCACATGCAAAAAGGGTCGAACAGTGGGTCTAAACCTCTTACAGTAGGACCTGCATGTGCAAGAAGAAATTACTAATACAAACATTCATATTACAATGGTTTCTGCAATTGCACAATAATGTGCTATTAGCCAAACGACTATGGATGTGCAAACCTCGATGGTAAACTTCAGTGTCCCCCATTGTTTCCCCCTGCAACATATTTAAGACAAATATTGATCAGGTTACAAGTGATATTTGGCATACTATCACTGAAATATGTTAATGGAAAATAAACACATTGCGGATCCAACAGATTAGATCGAGCCACATTGAAAATCCAGTTATCTAAACCAAGCGTGCTAAGAACTAGGAAATGTAGCAATTCTATATGTTGCACATGTATTTAGTACATCTAAATTCGATTTATTCGTCACATGCATAACAATACAAAATTGTACCAAAAACAATCATACATCACATTTCAGAATTGAATTAAATAGTTAAATGATCACCACAACAAATGAACAAAACAGTTAACTAAGCACCATATTGCACAATAGAACATACTAGAAGTTCCGGTTGCAGTAGCATTAAATTGGACATTTCACTAGAATTTCTAAATGAAAGGTAGTAGCGGCACACGCAACAGCTAAACGAAATGTGCTTAACCGGCGTAGCTAGCTGAACATAGGTCCTTAGTGATAAAGGTAAGAAAAATAACCTATTCCTCATCATCAGAGATATCGATGATTATGGGCTCCGTCAACTTGGAAGAGGGCGAGGCCTCCACACCGTGGGTGCACCCCTCGTAGTGGTGAGTGGCCTGATCCTGCCCTGGCATCAACATGCCGGCTCTGGAGTTGAGGTAAGCACATGCACGCTGAGAAAACATATTGATGTCTTCGTCGAACGCACCGGCGGTACCCTCGAGAAAAGACCACGAGCTGTCGTTTATAGCAGCCAGCCGCGTGGCTGCGTCAGCGCACGAGGCATCGATGGTGGCCAAGACGGCGAGGTGCTCCTCCAAGATCTGGGGGTCGGCATGCATTGAAGCCATAGCTGCCTCATCTGCGCTTGCAGCCGCGATTTGCTTCTCCGCAGCCAAATGCTCTTTGAGATCCTGGCTATACTGCGTGCATCATGGCTTTTGGCGGCGATTATTTGGAGGATGGGGCGATGATTTGGGTGGAAGGTGTCGCGCCGGCGTTCAGGCCATATGGGATGGAGGAGGAGGGGGTGAGGGGGTATTGGGGAGGTGTCTATTACCTGACTAGATGGACGAGGCCGAGCAGCAGGAAAGAGCGTCGCCGGCGAGGAGGCGGCGCTGCAAGCAAGCAATGAAGGTTTGAACTAGAAAAGGTAGAGGAAAAGGGGGAAATGTGGCTTTTGATTGGTACCGGGGGGCGAGGGAGGTTGATATTTGTGCGGCAGCCCAAAATTTTCATTCGGTGCAGCGAAAAACTGGCGCGGAAAGCACCATCGGAAACAGTCCCTTATTCAGAACCATGTGCGATATCAAAACATCACAAACGAAGCATGTGTTATACACCGTGTGTGATGAACTTGAACATGCAAATTTTCCAAAATAGTTCTCGATATCAACACATCACAAACGAAGCATGTGATATACCCCATGTGTGATGAACTTGGATGTGCAAATGTTTGTCTCCAATCTTCGGACATAAGATTGGGTACTATATTGCAAACGGTTCATTCCAAAAAAGTCTGTGTGATGAACTTCAATTTCATTTTCAATTGGAAGATGGAATGGGGATATGGCGGCAAATTTTTTGTCCGAATTTCCCTGGTTATGGTGGTCATCCATGTCGTCGCATAATTTAACATCAAATGCTAATTTGGGTACTGCACAAAAGAGCCTACACCACAGCCCGCACTTACTTAATCGAGTAATTAAACAAAGCTGGTTAACCTAAACGTTACTCCAGCAAAAGACCAGCGCTCCAAGCAACGACTAATGTTCCGCCTGACGCTCGCCGATCTCCGCCGCATCCTCCATGACCAGCTCGTGCCCGACGACCTCCAAGGGAAGGGGCTCCATGGCATCCATCGCCACATACTCTGCAAGCATCTCGCCGTCCGCGTCCGCCATCTCTTTGGAAAAGTCCGCCACGAGTTTGGCGTGAGCGGCCGCGGTCCGGGCATTGACGGCCTCCATCTTGGCAAGGGAGGCTGCCGATGAATGGACGGCTGCCCGAGCGCTCTCGGCAATTGCCAACTCTTCGGACGTAGGTTGCCGACCGTTGTCGGAGAAGGCCGCTGCTATTTGTGCGGTGACCGACACGAGCTAGGTATCGGCGGCATCGGCATAGGCGTGGGAAGCCGCCATCAGGGCTACGGCGGCCGCCGAGGAACGGACAGCTGTTGTGCCGTTCTCGCCATTTGCTATCCCGGTCGTGGATGTTGCCGTCGCCATCTCAGATGCAGCAGATGCCCTTTCGGCGGCCGCGGCCGCCCTGTCGGAGAGTGCGGCTGCGCTCAAGGATGTTGTGAGCGCGTTCATGGCTGATGTAGCCGCGCTCGGGCAGGAGTGGGTCGCCGAAGTTGCCCTCACGACACGGATCCACGTCCCCATCTTTCACCGGCGACGCTTGAACAGTATAGTGGTCTTGGGGAACAAGTGTGACTGTGTGGTTGACGTGTCGGTGGTGGACTGAACCTTCCGGCATAAGCCATATATGAGGGTTGGCCCAAGATATTTTGATACCACATCACACACGTTTCATGATCAAGAACTATTTGCGATGTATTTGATTTTCAAACTACTTTGAGACGAAAAATGAAGTTACATTGGCAATTGAAGGTGTTTGGATGGCAATAACATCTATCTGCAGTGAACTTGCAACTATAGGACTGTGTGTTAAATATGGAATAATTCAGGGTTGTTTAGGCCCTTTAAAACATTTAAAGAGTTTTTTAGACATTTCATGTGTACAGTTCAAATTTGAACTGCAGTTAATTAAGCACATACTAGATAGAGTGCACCTGAATGGGATGAAAATCAACTATTTGTCACTGGATACATGTTTTGGTCCCATGCAAGAAATGGAAATTAAACAAATTCCAAACCTCATGGTATTTTGGCTCATACATAGACTTTGAGAAGCCGTGTTTTCAAATTCCAGTAAATCCAAATATCGTGAGAAATTCATGAAACTTGGCATGGTGTGATGTCATGGCGCATGTGTGTTGTGGTAAAAGCAATGCCTAGTTCTGGACAAGTTTTGGCACAAACCTCTTACAGACCGAAGATTCTCACAAGAAGTCATGTGGTTCCGGTAGGGACAGTTCACATTTTATGTGCGAAACAACATCTGATGTCGCTTCTCGCCTTGAATTTATTTCTATAGTCTCCATAGCGTAACGTGAATGTGTCGTGCGAAACAATGGAATCTTACAAAGTTCGTTTGGCCTTTTAAGTACATTAATTGAGTTTTCTAGGCATTCAATGTGCATATATAATTCAAATTTGAACTACAATCACTGCACGGTCCAGCTCATGAAAATATTTTGAAAAACCATATACGTTTTCCTGGCTGCATGTTTAATTATGTCCCACACAATAAATGGGAATGAATTTCAAACATATCATCATCGTCTTGGCTCGACCGCAAACATCGGGAAACTTAGTTTTTAAATTCATGTAAATGCAAACCTCGACAGAAATTCATGAAATTTGGGCATGGTGCCATCAATTGCCCTGTGTGTGTTTGTTGTGGTACAAAAATTGCCCAATTTTGGAAAATTTTGGCACAAAGCCTCTTACAAGCCGAAGGCTCTCACAAGAAAGTCGTGTGTTCCGATAGGTAAAGTTCACATTTTATGTGCGAAACAACATCCGTTGTCTATTTTGGCCTTGTATTTATTTCTGGAGTCACCATAGAGAGCAACTTTCTGAAAGTCATGCTAAACTGTGGATTTTTTCCAGGGTTCGTGAGACCTGTTTAACACATTAATTGAGTTTTCTAGTCGTTTAATGTGTATAATTCAACTTTGACCTGCAATCACAAGGTCCAACACATGAAAAATAGGTTGGAAAAATATATGTCTTTCCCTGGATGCATGTTTAGGTCCCACGCAAGAAATGGGAATGGGTTTCTAACATCTCATTGACTGTTTGCTCGGCCGCAAACATTGAGATGCTTGGTTTTCAAATTCCCGTAAATCCAAAGCACGTCAGAAATTCATGAAACTTGGCATGGTGTTGTGACAAGGGCACACACATGCCGTGGTAAAAAAAGTCCAATTTGGACATGTTCTTGCACAATCCCCTTACGAATCGGAGCTCCTCACAAGAAGTTATGTGGTTTCGATAGGGAACATTATATATGCATGTCACATATGCGAGCAAAAAGACATCGGATGCCTCTTCTCTCCTTGATTTTCTTTATATAAACAACATAGACATACCCGTGCGAAGTGCAAAAATATGATTAAATTAAGGGATCCTCTGGCTTTTAAATACATTAATTGAGTTTTTGATGCATTATTTAATGTGCATAATTCAAATTTGATGTACAATCAAAAGGTCTGGGGCGGCAAAGTGGGTTGAAAAATTATATATGCATCCTTGGATGCATGTGTTAGGTCACAGGCAATAAATGAGAATGAATTTCAAACATCTAAGCATGTTGGCTCGGCCACAAATATTGAGAAACTTTGTTTCCAAATTCTCGTAAATCCGAAACTCTATCAAAAATTCATGAAACTTGGAATGGTGTCATGTGAAGGCACACATATGCCGTGGTAAAAAAAATACCAAGCTGGCCATGTTTTGTCACAAGCCTCTTACAAACATGAGGTTCTCACACAATAAGCAACGTCCAGTGGTTCCGTTAGGAAACATATATATGCATGCCACATCTGCGGGTGAAAAACGACATCCGATGCCTCTTCTCTCCTTGATTTTTTCCTAGAAACAACACAAAGCAATAGGTGTGTACTGCAAACATATTAAATTATTAACGGTTTGTATGGCTTTTTTATACATTAATTGAGTTTTATGTGCATTTAATGTACAAAATTCAAACATGAACTACAGTCACAAGGTCTATGTTGGGCAAGGCCTCATCATATAAAGCATAAATATGTTGTGCTATTTTTAGTGTCCACTTTGAGAGAAAGAGTAAGCATTATTAATAGCCAACAAAGGCATTTTGGAACAATAATCTGTCACGTTACCATCGCAAACGGGCGTATTATTTATAATTCATGGACGTTCTACAGACCATTTATGTGCGGTCCACGTGTCGCTATGTGTATTGGCAAGGACGTAGCGTGCGGACAGGTGTTTGAGTAGACGGGTGGCATGCGAGCAGTATCCTGTGCACGCTCATCGGGGTGGCGTGTCCTTTGCCAGTCGTCAAAGATGTTTTAGACTGAATACCCGTATGCAAACCGAGGGCAATTGTTCCTTCCCTACTAAGCCAAGGGAAAATCTGGCGCGAAGGAATTTTTCCATTGCGTCATCGCAAATGGTTGTCAATGATGACCCGTGTGCCCTTCCCGATGCTACAACTTCTACTGTTGCTAACTGCTGAGGTTGCCATGTATGCAAAAAAAATCTGACGTGGGAAGGTAATTAAGGAGAGATATGAGTTTGGTGACCACATGAAGAAACAATGCCCAGCGCGTGAACCTTGGCAAAACACTTAAGTGAAGGAACTCACCAATGCATGCAAGAGTTTAGTTGCTAAATCATTAAATGAAGGGACCTTAGCAACAATGCATTGTGGACTTGACTTGCTAAGACATTTAATACACTAAGCACCCCATGTAAGCACCGATCGATGCATTGGCAGCAGGAGTCAGGTAAGATTCGAATCTATCATATTGGGTAAATTTTCATTTGTCAAATTGGAAACATGGAGATTTGTCCAATTTTGCAGGAACAAAATCACTATTATGGTGCAATTTTGCAACTAAAATTCAGTAAACATGGATTTCATTCATAGATCTAGCATTGGTCTTTGTTCAAAATAGTTCAACTACAGCTGAATCGAACAAACTTTTTCCCCATTTGTTGCCAACCACGTACTGAAATAGATAGTTCAACTATATATACTAGCTAATTTAAAGTACATTATACAGTTCAACCATATCTATAGTAAGATGAAATGAACAAAATAGCCCCTAAATACTACTCCGGAGGGGCTTCGTGCTACTGCCAGTAGCCTTCTCCTCTGTCGAGCGCGTTCAGTAAGAGGCAGAGGAGGAGAAGCCTACCGACGAGCTGGAGGAGTCGACTTCGTCGGCTGCCGCTGCCGCCCTCCACCGCTCCTGACGCGCCTCCTCGAAGCGGCTGGACTCGGCATAGATCTCCTCATTCCACGCCATAGCTGCGGCGTCCGCTGCGGCCACGGCGGCGGTGAGCCTCAGTGCGTGCTCGACCTGGCGCTCCTCCTCCTCATGTAGGAAGTTGATGTAGCGCGCTAGGCCACAGACGCAAAAGCCAAGCGGCTGTGCTTCGGCGGCGGCCTCCTCCTCCCGCCCTTGGGCCGCGGTGGCGGAGCGGGTGATGGCCCCGGCGGC
Organism: Elymus sibiricus; assembly: GCA_039707655.1. NCBI lineage: Eukaryota > Viridiplantae > Streptophyta > Magnoliopsida > Poales > Poaceae > Elymus > Elymus sibiricus. The sequence continues at coordinate 206,960,379 of CM077665.1, read as the reverse complement.
TGACCGTGGGGTGGCTGCAAAGGCGGACGCTGGTGTGGTGGTGGCCAAGGAGACAGCTGGTGGGGTGGCGAAAATGGCGGCCGACGATGGGGTGAGGGCGACGGCGGTCGCCGACAGTAGCTGCCTTTGGGAAAATGTGGAGAAGCGTGTGGTGGGTGCCGTGCGCACAACCAACAAGGACGCCACACGCACTTCACACTTACGGGTACTGCGCCACCGACGTGGTGCAGCACCCCAGCTGGAGCTGCCCTCTGCCGGAGTGGCGGAGCGACGACGACGGACAGGTGGCATTGGCGATTGGGGGAGAAGCAAACTTGGGAAGCTACGGGCAGGGAGGGGATGAATGCAATGTGGAGAGGCCGGCCGTGACGGTTTATAAAGCACGTGGCCAAGGCGAGCCGGGCGGGAAGCTTGCGCGTGTTCCTACGCGGGAACTGGAAGCTTGCGCGCGTTCCAGCACGGTTGCGCGGGAACAAGAAGCTTGCGCGCGTTCCATCGTGGTTGCACGGGAACGGGAAGCCCAAAAGAAACGTTGTGCGCTCCCGAAGCGTGCACTGGAATCCTCGTGCAGCAACGCGGTGACAAGACGGGACGGAGGTGGGAGAAATGACAAGTACGCAGACAGTTAATAATAAAAAACTGTTTGCATTTTGTTACAAAGCAAACGGTCGTTCTGTACGCACCGTCGCGAATGAATGTACTCATGAGGCGGTTGATGCGGCCTCGGGGCGCTGTGCTCGCGTCACTGCGTGCCCGCTCTGCCGGCGTCCACGCGCGAACGATCAGGCATGTTCGGGGAGCCATATGCAAGCGGTTGCGTCGCTCCCTGTGCCACCATGCAGTTAAGCGCTGCAAAAACTGCCATGCAGTTGATGCGGCCATTTACCTTCGTCTCTTCCACGTTCCGATCGCGCCACACAACCCAAGGAGCACACCCACGACGGCAAATAATATAGAGAGAATGCACATCTCTTCATCGCTTCAACCTTCCCGTGCGGATCCAATTGCGGCTGCCGGCGCCGAGCGGCAGTTTGCCAAAATTGTCAAAGTGCACACACACATCAGGAAGACGTACCTCTCGGTGGTGTACACCAACAACTCGGTCGTGGTGGTGAGCTCCATTAACACGTTGGAGCAGCTGCTTGCTGAGGATGACAAGTACAAAGTGGTCGGCTTCTACCTCGAGTACACCGGCGGTCGTGCCGGGCATGATCAGAAGGTTGCCGTTGCCCAGTTGTGCGTGCGCCATCACGTGCTCGTCTACCACTACTGCCTGGACACAAGGGCTTGTGAGCGTTTTGCCAGGTTTGTCAACAACCCCGACTACAGGTTTGCAACGGTGGACACCACCAACGATCTAAAGGTGCTCAAGACTTCGGGCTTGTCCTGCCAGAAGCTTGTCAACATCCAAGGTCAGTATAGGGTCTCGGGAGGCGATAAGAAGAAGCAGAAGGACTCCCTGGTTGACCTCGCCGCGGCCATCATCGACCCCTACTACAGAGACTTGAAGGCTGAGTGACTGAAGGACAAGACTGCCTGGCACACAGCGTGGGTGAAAGAACTGGATGAAGAACACATCAAGTACGCGGCCAAGGACGCGTACACCAGCTACGAGATGTACAGGAGGGTCATTGACATGAGGAAGTGCCTCCTTACTGTAGACGGCGAGGGATAGCCACAAGCAGAGCAGTGTCGGGAATCATCGTCAGAAGAACAGTATGATTTGGTGATCGTCTACTTCTTGTAAATTTATATTGATGAATGTACATGTGTTGTGTAGTCACTTATGTAACTGTATGTTCAAGTTGGTTATGCAACAATAATGTTGGTGTTCTGTAGACAGAGCATATAGATGTTGTGCAAACAGAGCAAATCACATCTCATACAATTATTGGCAGCAATCGTGTGTCCACAACACACGCAGGTTGTCAGGATGAATTGTTTGGGTTATTGCTGGTCTTCCCACACAGGTCTTATGGATGAACTGTTTGCCGGGTACCCACAACACACACGTTTATCAGGATGAATCGTTTGGGTTATTATTGGTCTTCCCACACAATTCTGATGAATGAACTGTTTGCCGGGTATCACACACGCCTTCTTAGGCTAACTCGTTTGTGTTCTGCTGGATCAACGCAAACAGTTTGTCTGAGTGATCCGTATGCTGCACTACACACACGTATCTAGTTTGTTAACCGTTTTTCTTAGCTTCCATAATCACAAACAGTTCATAAGAACAAACTGTATGCAACGCATCACACACGCAACTGTTTTTTGGACCGTATTTGCTCGTTCTTCATCGCGCACGGTTTTCGTCATTGGCGGCCGAGCTTGAACTATACCGTTTGCGATTGATGGATCGCAAACAGTTTTGTCGAATGGTCTCTGATTGATGTGTCGCGTTTGGACCATTCTGTAGTAGTGCACATATTACTATCATCATGTCTCAAAACTATTGCAAGGAATCAACTTTAATTTGTCCAATGATCTTCATGAAAGTTTTTATTATATCCTCCTTGGATATCTATCACTTTGGGACTAGTTTCATATGTTTCCATTGCATTTGGCAAGCTCAAACAAATTTAAGTGAAGCACATGAGCATAGAGATTTCATCTCTCAAAATAGTATAAGTGAAGCATGAGAGGATTTCTTCAAAATTTACTAACTCTCAAATTAATCTAAGTGAAGCATGAGAGTATTTCTTCAAAAGTTTCTAACTCTCAAATTAATATAAATGAAGCATGAGAGTATTTCTTCAAAAGTTTCCAAGCACACCGTGCTCAAAAAGATACAAGTGAAGCACTAGAGCAATTCTATAGCTCAAAAAGTTTAAGTGAAGCATATAGAGCAATTCTAACAAATCATAGCATAATTTTGGCTCTCTCAAATAGGTGTGTCCAGCAAGGATACAAGTGACAAACTAAAAAGAAAATCAAGCAAAGACTCAAATGATACAAGACGCTCCAAGCAAAACTCATGATATGTGACGAATAAAAATATAGCTCCAAGTAAAATACCGACGGTCGTTAGACGAAAGAGGGGAAGCCACTCGGGGCATCCCCAAGCTTAGTTGCTTGTTTCTCTTTGGATATATCTTGGGGGTGCTGTAGCATCCCCAAGCTTAGGCTCTTTTCACTCCTTATTCCTTCATCCATCGTGATTTCACCCAAAACTTGAAAACTTCAATCACACAAAACTCAACAAAATCTTCGTGAGATCCGTTAGTATAATAAAGCAAATCACTACTTTAAGTGCTGTTGCAAACTCATTCCAATTTTATTATTGCATTATACCTACTGTATTTTAACTTTAACATGACTCATACCCTTCAATATAACCCATAGATTCATCAAAACAAGCACACAATGCAACAAAAACAGAATCTGACTTAAACAGAACAGTCTGTAGTATTCTGTAATCTAACCATACTTCTGTAACTCTAAAAATTCTGAACAATTAGGACACAGTAAAGAATTTGTATAGCAATACTGTGTTAAAATTTCATCTCAATGTCATGTTCCAGAAAAAATGAAAATTCGAACACTGGAGGTGAAGTTTCTGTTTCAGATTCAGCATTGTTTCTACTCATCTTATGAATCATCCTAAAGGATCTACTTGGCACAAACACTAAATAAAACATAAAAACACAATCATAACAAAGGCATAATTGTGTCAACACTCAAAAACAGAAAGGAAAAGACAAAAATAAATTTATTCATTGGGTTGCCTCCCAACAAGCGCTATCGTTTTACGCCCCTAGCTAGGCATAACGCAAAGATTCAAGTATTGTCATCTTTGGGTTTTGCTACTTTTGTGAGGGCATTCTCGAATCCGGGGGGCTCTTTACGCTTCCCCAAATTTTCAGGAGAAGAAACCATCTTGAGATCCAAAATATCCAAACGCTTATTGCGAAGAGTAATCAAAGTATTCAAGCGATTGGGGTTCCCACTAATATGTTTGAGAGGTTCATTATATTTTTGCAACTCGACCAAGTGCTTATGTAAGTCACCCAATTTGTCTAAAATTTGAACCCCCTCTTGTGTAAAATAATGCCCCTTTTTTTGTAGGAATCCCCAATATCCCTTCCAAAATTTCATAAGCGGTGTTTGCATCAAGCTCAATAAAGTTCCCTTTAGCGGCAAAATCCAAGAGTTCTCTATGATGCAAAGCTAATCCTATGTAAAAATTTCGAAGCAAATTTTTTGCATCTCCTTTTAGGTTGCAAATGCGATAGGATTCCATTAGCCTATACTAGACATCTTTCAAATTTTCCCTTGTTTTTGTTTGAAGTATAAAACTTCAAAATCTGGTGACAAAGGGGGAGTAGTAACGCCAGTCATAGCAACAAGGTTGGCAAAGAAGAGATCTGACGAGAAAAAGGCAAACGAAAAAGAGGGCGAATTAAACGGCAAATTGCTGAAGTCGGGGAGAGGAAAACGAGAGACAAATGGCAAATAATATAATTGCAAGGAGATGAGATTTGTGATTAGGAACCTGGTAGATGATGATGGTGTCTCCTCGACGCCAGAGATTGGCACGTAGAAGAGACCGCTTCCTCCCCGGCAACGGCGCCAGAAATACCTTTGACGTGGCTTGAGACTGCGTCGGTATTTCCCCAAAGAGGAAGGGATGATGCAGCACAACTATGGTACATATTTCCCTCAGTTATGAAACCAAGGTATCGAACCAGTAGGAGGATCACCACCACTACATAAATAGCACCTGCACACAAAGAACAAATACTTGCAACCCGACGCGAAAGAGAGGTTGTCAATCTCTCTACGGTAAAAAGATAGATTAGGTAGTGATAGATTGGAGAGATAGATCTCTCAAGAACACAAAATAATAAGAGTAAATAAAAAGTGCAGCAAGGTATCACGTCCAAGATTAGTGGACCGAAACGATTCTGCATCTACTACTATTACTCCGCACATCGACCGCTATCCAGCATGCATCTAGTGTATTAAGTTCATGGAAAAACGGAGTAATGCAATAAGAACAGTGACATGATGTAGTCAAGATCTATTCATGTAGGAATAGACCCATCATGTTATCCTTAATACAAACGATACATGCATGCCTCGCTGCCCCTTCTGTCACTGGGAGAGGATACCGCAAGATCGAAGCCATCACAAAGCACCTCTTCCCATGTCAAGAAAAATCAATCTAGTTGGCCTAACTAAACCAAAGATTCGAAGAAGAAATACGAGGCTATAAGTAATCATGCATATAAGAGATCAAAGAAGACTCAAATAATATTCATGGATAGAAACTGATCATGAAAGCAAAATTCATTGGATCCCAACAAACACACCGCAAAGGTTTACATTAAATAGATCTCCAAGAGACCATTGTATTGAGAATCCAAAGAGAGAGAGGAAGCCATGTAGCTACTGCCTACGGACCCGCAGGTCTATGGTGGACTACTCACGCATCATCAGAGAGGCACCAATGAGGATGATGAACCCCTCCATGATGGTGTTAGATTGGATCTCGAGGTTCTGGAACTTGCGGCGGCTGGATGGTTTTTCGTCGACTCCTCTAGGGTTTCTGGAATATTTGGGAATTTATAGGCGTCAGGGGCGGTGGAGAGGGCCCCCGAGGAGGGCACAACCCATCAGGACGCGCCCGGGGCCTGTAGCGTGCCCTAGTGGGTTGTGGTCTCCTCGACCCCCTCCCTCTGGCACTTCTTTGGCCCACTGGATGTCTTGTGGCCCAAAAAAATCTCCAAAAAGTTTCGTCGCGATTGGACTCCGTTTGGTACTGATATTCTGCGAAGTAAAAAACAAGCAAAAACAACTGGCACTTTGGCGCTATGTCAATAGGTTAGTCCCAAAAAATGATATAAAGTTGCTATAAAATGATTGTAAAACATCCAAGAATGATAATATAACAGCATGGAACAAGCAAAAATTATAGATACGTTGGAGACGTATCAAAGCCTAGTTCTTAAACCCCGTAGAAAAGATGAGGGTGACTCAGAATAAGAATGACACAAGGAAAGGAGTAGAAAGATTCTTACGTTCCCTTCCACAACCAATTCCCTTATATAACTAAAGCAGTTCTAGACTCAACATCGACTAGTTTGGCTCGGTAACCCTGCAGTTAGTCAGGCTCTGGTACCAACGCTGTCGGGACCCCGATCCTAAGCCATACAAATATAGCATGTAACACATCATATCACTTTGCGGCCTCACGTACGGTAATCCCCACGGCTGCCACCTTACCTAGGCTGGGACCGTTTGAGCCTTTTGCCTCACCTATATGAACATGTCGCTAGCAATCATATGACAGAGAACCCGGGTCGACCTGACTAGCTATAGACCCAAGTGGCAGAACCGTACAGGGACAAGCATCATAACCCAACAATGCAGGTGTCGGTCATCAACCTGTGTAGACGAGTCATAGCAAGCTACATGGACTCCATTACACCATGTGACATTTCTTTCATCAACGTGTGTAGACGAGTCATAGAAGACTACACGGACTCCATTACTCCGCGTGCATTTCCCCGTAGGGACAGACACGACAGCAAGGAAGGATACATGCCTATCAATTAATGTGTCCGGAGCAGTAGCAACCTACCAAGGCTCGATGGAGGCACAAAGAGGAATTTCCCTGTAAAGAGGGATACTAAAGGCACACAACTAGGTGTCGAATCCCACACATACCAATGCATTTCAAACATACACACATTATGCACGATATGCGTAGATACAACATGCCATCGGAACATAACTCTATGATTCAAGTATTTATTAAAGACTCATAAGAGCCAATACTCGAGTCATACAAGAAACAAGCAGAAGCATATCATGCCTGGGTACAGACATCTACTAAAATTGGCTGGAGGAGCATAAAAATATTCAACGACCCTACGAAAGGAGCCAGACCTCTGTCTAGGATTCCCAAGCTAATCCGGTCAACATCGAACACATCGTCGAAACCAGAAGTGAGACCGAAGTCTCATCTGCAAAAACATAAATTAAGCAACCGTGAGTACAAAGTTACTCCACAAGACTTACATTAGAACTATCTACATATGCATCATTATCAACAAGGGGGTTGTGCAGTTTATTTGCAGAAGGCCAGCCTTGACTCTTGGCTAACCGGTACTACGACTACGAGTACTTTCTTTGAGGTGAGGGAGCGCACACAAGTCCACATATTCACCACATCAATACACCACTATGGATCCTCTCTCGTATTCCTACGAGAGGGATATCCATAGCACTCACACTTATCTTGCGTATTTTAGAGTATCTATTTCAATTCTCTATGAACCACATAAGTTTTCCAAGTAGTCCATATCCGAGCACGCGGCAATTCGAACAAATCATTTACCCTGCAGGGGTATACTTCCTCACACACGCTCTCGCCACTTATCACCATATGCACGTCATGCATCTCGGCAACCTTCAAGCGGAAGCAGTGGCATGGGCGTCAGCCACAAATGTTAACCACAAAAGACTCTAGTCCAGGTTGATCGCCTATTTGAGACTGAACCCGCAAGGAAGTCCGGCCAACTTTTCCTCTACAACCCTAAACGATGTGAGCAGGGTTCAACAAGCCCACCATTCGGGTGCCACACGGTACACCATGCCACCGTGCATCTACCGTACTAAAGTACTGTAACAGCCCGAGACCGACGCTCCAGATGCCTTCCAGTTATTTTGAGTTTGGTCATGTGATTTATTTGCTTGTCGCATTCATCATCACATCATTTGCATTGCATCGACATTCTGTCATCATCATCTTTTCAAAACTTGCATCCGTTCGTAGTTGCGGTTCTCTCCGTTCTTGTCATTGACCGTTTCATGACCAACCACGCATGCACGCGCCCGCGACAACATTAAATTATTGTTTTTTAAAGGTGCGTATCAAACTTTCTCTGAATGTGTAAAAAGTTGGTGTGCGGTCTTATTTTACTGTAGGTGGTCCGCCTGCCAAATTTCGTCACATTCGGAGGTCGTTTGATACTCGAACCGTTAAATATATAGCGGCACTATAGCCGGTCAAATTATCGGACGTTTTCATAAATGAATCTTGTTGCCGGGCTGCCCGTTTTCCTCTCATCTCCGCAAAGCCTCTCTGCACAGTGCACCGATCCACACGCAACCTAGTCCGAAAACTCCCCCCGGACCCGAACCCGACGGTCATGATTGTTGGGTCCGGATCAACTCTGAAACTCCCCAAACCATCATCCGTTTTTCAATTGATCTCCCCTAGCCTATATTCCCCGACCGTTCGATTTACACCCTAGGGTCCAGACCATCTCATACCCCCAACTTTTCCCTATATATAGACCAACCCCTAGCCTAATTAAGCAAACCCTAAAATCTAGGAGGTTTGTCCCTCCTCCTAGATGCCGCCACCCACACCCAGTCGCCTCCCACCTCGGGATCTTCCCCGGTCGAAAATTCCCATCCCCCTCGTGTTCTTCACCTAGGCAACCAACGCCTCGTGCTCCTATGCTCCTCGGATCCTTGGATGCATCCGGCCGACACGAGCGCCCGCAACCACCTTCGTCTACACGTCCCTGTGCTCCAGCAGGAGCTCACTGGGGCCGCCTCCTGTCACCCATGGACGCGTCTGCCTGGTCATATGCCCCGCCAACCCGCAACCACAGCTCCATGCGCATGCATGCTGTGCCCAGATGAGTCCCCGCCGCCCATGTCTGGCCGACCGGCGAGCTGTTTGAGATCAAGGCCGGTGCTCCCCTGCCTTGCCCTTGCTCTCTCCCGTAATTCCATTTCTCTCTCTAATCTCCCTTCTCTCTCTGTCTGAACGAAACACAGGAGACATCCATGGCTGTCCCCGTCGCTCATGCCTCGCCTCATCCAGTTGGAGCTCACACCAGATCCGCGCCGAATCTGACGGATTCGCCCGTCCCCGACCTCGTGCACGTTGGAACTTGCCTCCTCCGCCTCGCCTCGCCAGAGATGCCTCGCACCGCCGACAGCAAGCCACGCTGCCACACCTGCAACTTGCGTCCCCAGCCTCGGAAACAGAGCAGGACACCTCTATTTTCCGCTTGCAGTTTGGTTCGGTTAGCGACAGGGTATGGTTCATTTTCTGCGAAACCCATTTTTTTATCATAGTTCCTTCGTAGCCCGGCTGGTCAGTGCATAGTTTGGTAATCGGGAGGTCCTGGGTTTGAGTCCAGGCACCCCAATTTTGTGTGTAGTATTTTAAATTTTGCACACACGCTACACTTCACCCGCAGCTGCTACTTTGGCACGATAAGAGATCTAGCTCAGTGGCTTGACATCGATCCATTAAACCAGGGGATCTGGGGTTCGAATCCCAGCTCACCCCTTTTCTTCTCCTGTGTCCTATTTTTTTAGGACGCACACACGGCTAATTGGGTCAAAATTCTGTGCGGGGCCACATTGTGTTCAATGATTCGGTCAAGTACTTGATCCTATTTTTGCTTTGACATAATTGCATGCATTTTTTTCAGAGGACCCTATCTTTTAACTTGTTATTTAAAAGCAAACAATTCATATATGTGAAATGCTTAGAATTTTGTGTAGATTAATAATATCCAACTTTCACACATGTTTAAAATGTTTAAACTTGTTGTTTGTGATAATTTGCGTAAATGCCATGTTGAAATGATTTATTTCATAACTAAATAACCGTAGCTCCGATTAAAATGATCCACATATGTAACTTGACTAGAAAAACATGTAGAATCACATGGCATATTTTATTTTGCCCTTTAACAAATATTAAATATGCTTAGGACAGATCTGTACCAAATCCATAATTTGCATATGAGGTCGCTTCGGAAGTGCTCTTTGTTGCTTTCAGCCTCATTTAAAATGCCTAGATGATGTAGTTGTGTATGCTTCACCTCTTGCCATGATAAACAACATTTAAAATGATTGTTTAGTTAAACAACATTAACCACATTTCTTATAATATGGAGAGTTATTCTTTTGTTTTATGTATGTTCTCCTTCTCCATTTAAAATTGCTTTAATTCCATCTTCACCTTATGCCATGACCACCCATGTTAAACAACATTTTATGTTGATGAGTACCTAAACGAGAGTGAACTAAATAATTCAAGCGTGGAGTTTCGTCAACATACAACTTGTTGCATATTGAACTTCACTTAATGTGTAGTAATTGAATGTAGTGCTTTGCCATGCCTTGCATAATTAAACCGGACTTGCATCATATTGTTTGCGCATCATGTCATGCATATGTTGTGGTGTTTATCATGTGTTGATTGTTGTTTCTGGATTACTTCTTCTCGATAGAGTACCGAAAGCGTTCGGTGTGTGAGGATTCGTTCGACTATGTTGGATCGTCTTCTTCACGGATTGGTTCTTCTTCCAAGCGGGATCTCAGGCAAGATGAACATTTCCCTGAATACCACTACTATCATTGCCATGCTGGTTGTCTCGTTTCTATCACTATGTCACGTTACCTACCACTTGTTTGACAAGCCTCCCAAAATGCCATGATAAGTCTCTAACCCTCCACATCCCAGCAAACCATTGATTGGCTATGTTTCCGCTTGCTTAGCCCTTCTTATAGCATTGCTAGTTGTAGGTGCAAGTTGTTTCCATGTGCAACATGGATATTTTGAGATATCACAAGATTAATGCTATTTAATTTAATGCACATATATACTTTGTAAAAGGTGGAAGGCTTGGCCTTTTGCTCGGTGTTTTGTTCCACTTTTGCCGCCCTAGTTACTTGTGTACCCGTGTTATGTTCCATATTGAGCGCTCCTAACATGCTCGGGGTTGTTATGGGGACCCCCTCGATTTTCGTTTTGGGATAAAACTCTTCTGGCATGGCCCAACATTGGTACTACATTTGCCTAATAACTAATAAACTAGCATAGGGCGTCATGACAGGTGGATAATTAATCAACCCCCGGGGCCAGTGCTCCTCATGAGTATTGACCTAAACGGGCAGACTGAGAGGCCACCGTCGGGCAGTCTTGCTGGATTTGTTTTACCTTTCTCAAACGTCTTGTGCATGGGATTCCAAAGATACTTTGGGCTATCTCGAGGTTGAGGTTTTCCATCGGAATTCTGAGGATACTACGGGCTATCCCGTGGTTGAGGTTTTCCACGGAGCTTGTGGCTAGTTTGTGATGGATGAGTTGGAGCACCCCTGCAGGGTTAAATCTTTTCGAGAAGCCGTGCCCGCGGTTATGTGGCAACTTGGAAATTTGTTTAACATCCGGCCATAGAAAACTTAAAGTAAACTCAAATAAAATACACCAACGGTGTGCGTAATCGTGACTGTCTCTACTCGTGAGTTCTGAACCGAGAGAGAACACGGTGGGGTTATGTTTGACTCGTAGGTAGGTGTTCAGGATCACTTAGTGATCATTACTAGTTCATGTTCGTTTATGCATAGATCACCCTTCTTATTCTTGTACTCGTAAGTTAGCCACTCAAACAAATGCTTAGTTCTTGCTGCAGCCTCACCACTTAACCATATCTCACCCATTAAGCTTTGCTAGTCTTGATACCCTTGGAAATGAGATTGCCGAGTCCCCGTGGCTCACTGATTACTACAACAACTGTTGCAGGTACAGGTAATGCGATGCTTTGATGTGAGAGTGATGCTTGTTTGATTTAGATTTCTTCTTCTTCTTCATCGATCATGGGATGGGTTCCAGGCCGGCGGCATGGGATAGCAAGGATGGATGTTGCTTTTATTGTTTGATTTCGTCCATAGTTGGACCCTGCTCTTCTGTATGGTGATTGAATGTATTGTTGTATTTGATGTGATCATGATTTAGCTTGTGGCGAGTGTAAGCCAATTCCATATACTCATCTCCTCTTTACATGTACTTGTAACGATATCCATTCTTTTGAAACGACGAGATGCGCTTCTATCCCTGTCGAGGCCCTCAAGCCAAAATAAGGATAGGACCGCATCTTGGATGTTACAAGTTGGTATGAGAGCAGTACCGACCTAGGACCCCCCTTGATTGATCGAACTTGGCCGAGTCAAGTCTAGAAAGAAAAACTATTTTGAGTCTAGTTATATATCAGAGAGTCGGATTCTTTTTACTCCTCTTCTATGCTCTGGTGAGGAATCCTGACGTAGGAATTTTAATTTTACCCTCTTCCCACTCAAATGTTTTTAGGATCACACGGGTATTTTGGAACCTCTATGATGTCGATGTGACCGGAACTCTGTTCTTGGTGCGTCCCGTACATATGGATTGTACCCAGGGAGTTGAGCTCCAAGGGGTTCTTGACACATCGTGATCGTTCAGTTTCCTTAGTATATTATGACGCGGATGTTCGTAATTGCTTCAATACTCTTTGTGGCGAGAGGAGTTTGGCATCATCCAGTACTAGGGAGAGCGTCCAGATGTACTGCCATGTTTAGTATCGTTGTGATTACGAGGGTCTGAGGTAGATGAATTTCCGAGGCCTCTGGTTATGTGTTGACGGATGTGATACATTGGAGAGTAGTATTACTGCTAGGAGTTGAGTGATGGATGTTACTCCGTGTATCCGTGGACCCATTTGCATAACCAAAGATTTCTGGGGTTCTCAGGTGGGAATTCAAGTAGTTTCCTGGGTTAATATTTCAACAGATGCAAGATGTGAGGTTGGGGTTCGACATCTAGTGGTTCGCTTGTTGACGGTCTTTCTTACAACGGTTCTCATTGTGTCTTAAAGAATCCTTGTAGCTTGCTATGATACGGGGCCGCTTCGTATGTCGTTTGCACCGCCTTGTACATGATGGCTACTATAAGATCGAACCCGTGTGAGCCTTACCACAAAAATATCGATCGGAATCTCCGTCATGAATCTGTTTACGGCTTAATTTGCAAGCCTCATCCTTTGTTTTGTTGGAGTATGGTAATTCAAGTTGCTTCGATGGCAAGTGTTGATTTCTTATCTTTCCTAAGCAGTGTTCCCATATTTCCATGGGAGTCCTAATATATTTGCTCAATGAAATTGTCATGTCAATTCTTTGTCATACAGAGTGCTCCTCGTCAAGGTAATTCAATCTCTTCCAATATTTGCAAGATCAATCCTCATATTTCTTCCGGAGTTCAATTCATCCGTCCCAAGTTTTCTTTGTTTTCCCACCTTCCCGCCCTTTTCTTTCAACGATTAAATTATCATCCAAGTATCTTCTTTTCATGTGATGCTTCCACTATCTTTTCTTTCGTATGGTACATGGTGATTCATCTGAAGATGCTCAAGTGCTAAGGTCTGTAAGGGCATATTTATACCCTGATGGTTTTGGTGATTGATGACAATGCGTTTGCGAACTAATCGTGTGCATTAAGCTTTCAGAGAATATCAGGTGGCACGAGACGATTATCTTACCCCTGAGGAAGCTAAAAGGAAGACGGTGTCTTTTCGGTGATTTAGTGTCGGTGGACTTAAGTCGTAGGAAAATCCGTACTATCAAGATGGGGTCCGCGGTGGGAAAGTATGGGAGGAATCATCACGTACACACTCGCACCCCCATTCGTTTCCCAGCAACATGGAGTATCTGCCCTTGCCCTACTCTCCCTTTCTTTCTCTCAGCAGTAGTACCGCTCTGGGAAGCGGTAGTACCGCGCGCAGCCGGTACTTCCGCCCCAGCCGGCGATAGTACCGCTTAGGGAAAGAAGTGAGGGCTGGGCACCTCGCGCGTGGCATCAGACGCATATCTGGGTGTGTCTGGTGCCTTGCACCAGCACCCAGCCGCAGCGGTAGTAGGGGCGGTAGTACTAAGCGATACTACCGCCGCCCCTTCTACTGGCTCTCTGTTGGGCGGTAGTACCGCCCCAACCAGCGGTACTACCGTTGAAGCGCGGCTGGTTGGTGGGTAACGGGCAGATTCCCCTCTCCTCTATATAAAGGGTCTTCTTCTCCAAGAAGCCCTACCTCTTATCCTTCCCCAAGCTCCATTGTTGCCCAAAGATCATTCTTGCCCGATCTCTCTCCCTAGCCAACAAAACTTGTTGATACTCTAGGGTTTGGTTGAGAGGGCCCCGATCTACACTTCCACCAAGAGAAATTTGATTCCCCCCACTAATCCCTTGCGGATCTTGTTACCCTTGGGTGTTTGAGCACCCTAGATGGAAGAGGTCACCTCGAAGCCATAGTCCATTGTGGTGAAGCTTCGTGGTGTCGTTGGGAGCCTCCAAATCAGTTGTGGAGATTGCCCCAACCATGTTTGTAAAGGTCCGGCTGCCTCCTCCAAGTGCACCACTAGTGGAATCACGGCACCTCGCATTGTGTGAGGGCGTGAGGAGAATACGGTGGCCCTAGTGGCTTCTTGGGGAGCATTGTGCCTCCACACCGCTCCAACGGAGACGTACTTCCCTTTACCGGGAAGGAACTTCAGTAACACATCCTCGTCTCCATCGGTTCCTCTTGTGGTTATTTCTTACCTTTACTTCACGCAAGCTACTTACATTGTTTATCTTTCTTGCTTGAATTGTTTGTTGTGTTTAGTATCATATAGGTTGCTCACCTAGTTGCATATTTAGCCAACCTATTTGTTGCTAAGCATAAACTGTTAAAGAAAAGTTAAAACCTGGTAGTTGCCTATTCACCCCCCCTCTAGTCAACCATATCGATCCTTTCAATTGGTATCAGAGCTACGTCTTTTTATTATGGGTTTCACGACCCGAAGAGTATGGCTGGCAAAGAGTTGGGGTCTAGTGAACTCCCCGAGGCCGTGGGTGTGAACATGGTCTCGCGTGAGGATTTGAATGAGGCCATAACGTCTCTCAATTCTTCCATGACGACCGAGGTCAAATCCTTGTTCAAAGAATTCCTTGATACTCTTAAACTTTCCACCGATGCGGTACAAGTGGCTAATCCCACTAACTCGACATCGGATGTCAACTCCGGTAAGGAGGGGGCTAGTAATGAGAAGGACACTCGCTCTCAAGGAATTAATGGGTCGGGGACTTTTGCCTCAGTTCCCCCTCCCTTGGTCTATAGAGGACCGGTGCACCCACCTCATATAGTTAATCACGGTCCTCCTCCTAAACTTGTTAAGAATGATTTTGCTAATTGGGTTTTCTGTATCAAGTCTCATTTGGATCACAACTCAATTTAACTCATGAGAGTCATTGAAGAAGGATAATATCCTCGTGATCCACGCAACCTCACCCCAAGAGAAGAGGCTAATAAACAACTAAATTCCCCCGCCTTGTTCATTCTCCAAGCTGTTGTTCCTACCAAAGACCTGGCTCACCTGCGCCCCTTCACTGTTGCTAAAGAGTGTTGGGAACACATTATCACCATGTACAAGGGCAGCTCAAGCATTCAACGATCGAACTATGAGGTGTTGCTCAATCAGTCAGATGAGTTTGTAATGGGTGATGATGAGGAACCGCGTGAGCTCTACAGAAGGGTGACTACTCTTGCCATTGCCCTCCGAGATCATGGCAGCAAGGATGTGGATGACACTTGGATCAAGCGTAAGTTTCTGAAGGCTATCATGCCCTTCAACAAGGCCATGTCTGTCGTCATCCGCCAAAGACCGGACTTCCACACCTTGTCCTCTGGCGATGTGTTGGATGAATTTATTGCAATGAACATCCTAAACACGACCGCTGACAATGCTCTTGCTCGCGTGCAACGGTCAAAGAAATCATCTCCCAACCTTGCATTGAAGGCCAAGGTCAGTCAAGAGGAAGAAGAAGAAGAAGAAGAAGAAGAAGAGTGTTGCCCCAAGGACACCAAATATGCTTACCATGAGCATATGGCTCTAGCGTCTAGGCAATTTTGGGGCAACAAGAGAAACACCAGGCCTAACTTCTCCAAGAACAACTCAAGCGGGTCAAAGGGCAAGCAACGTGTGAGTACCTGCTACAATTGTGGCAATGTGAGTCACTTTGTGGTGGATTGTCCATATGAGAAGAGGGAAGACAATGGTGGCAAGCTCATTCGCAAATATAAGGCCAAGTCTTTCCCCAACAAGACCAACTTCACCAAGAAGACTCCTCACAAAGTGTTGGTGGCGCAAGAAGAGTATGCCTCGGATGATGATGTTGATGATGAAGACACAAGTGGTGAAGGAATGGCAATGGCATCTGTGGCAATTGCATCCTATACCCCAAGAAAGGTGTCACTCCTCGACGCCCCCAATGAGAACCACATCGCTAGGTGCCTCATGGCAAAAGGTATCACCAAGGTAACCTCCAATGCCAAAACCTCAAACATTAAGACTTCTGTTTCTTCCACTCTGTCTTTGTCAGATTGTGTGGATGAACATGAGGAGGCGGAAGAGGGTGAGAATGAGTTTGACAAGTTCTTGTGTAAACTCAAGGGAGAATCCAAGAAGCACTTCATTGCTCTCTTGGAACAACTTGGTGAGGCCAATGACACGATTGAGTCTCAAGAAGAATTTCTTGAGGAGATGAGAGGCCATAGTCGTGATTATGCCGACAAGATAGCAGATCTTTCGATTGCTCTAGAGGAAGAGCGAGGTCTTCATTTGACTCTTAAGGAGTCACAAAATGGCGACCTTGCTAAATTACATAAAGATTATGATCATGCTATTTTTCTTAACCGTGTTCTTAAATCTGAAAAGGTTGCACTTGGGGTTGACCATGCTCGACTCAAGGATGAGTTTGACTCACTTGACAATGCTCACAAGGCATTGAAGGGCGTTCATGCTTCTCTTAAAGAGTCGCATGATCAACTCCAAGTAAAACTCACTAAGGAAATTGCCACGTGTCCTCCCTTTGTTTTAATTGATAATGCATCTGCTACTAACCCGTGTTGTGAGCATGCACATCTTGTGGAGGAAAATGCTAAGCTGAAAGAGCAGCTTGAGAAAGGCCTTGTGACATGTATACAAGGTGAGAAGAATCTCAATGACCTTTTGAGCAATCAAAAGGAAGTGATTGCAAAGGAAGGAGTTGGGTTTGCACCCAAGTCCAAAACGAAGAAGAAGAAGAAGACCACGTAGGTTCCTCCGCTCAAGGAAACATTTGTCAAAGTGGGGAACATTACTCATGAGAAGAAGAAAGAAAAGGTTGTGAGTGATAGTGCCAACAAGGGCAAGATCACTCCCTCCAACAGGGCCGGCGATTTTAACCCCTCCTATGTTTTGTGCCGTGCTAGTGATGGGCATGTTTATGCCAAATATGTTGGTTCTTCTTATGAGTATATTGAGTGGTCTATTTGGGTTCCTAAGACCCTTGTCACTAACATGAAAGGACCCATTCAAGAATGGGTACCTAAATCCAAGCCTTGATCTATTGTAGGGCTTTGCTTCCAGCGGAGTCTCATGGTTGCTCGATAGAGGAGCAACAAATCACATGACCGGAAGCAAGGACTTGGTGGTCGATGTTCAACCCGATGCATCCGTGGCCACCCAAGTCTCCTTTGGCGATGACGTAATCTCAAAGGTATTGGGTCTTGGCAAGGTGGTTATCTCTCCAACCTTAACCATTGAGAATGTCATGCTTGTTGAGACCCTTGCATACAATTTACTTTCCGTTCGTCAACTCACACTTATGGGCTTTAGTACCTTCTTTGGTATTTATACCGTGACCCTTTTGTGGAGCAAGACTCTTAGAGTAGCCTTCGTTGGGCATGTCGAAAACGGTCTCTATGTGATTAACTTCTCGGAGCGACCCACTAAGACCGCGACATGTCTAATGGCTAAAGTTGATGTGGGATGGCTTTGGCATCGCCGACTAGCCCATGTCAATATGAGATCTTTGCAAAGTCTCCTCAAAGGGGATCACATTCTTGGCCTAACAAATGTGAGTTTTGCCAAAGATCGTGCTTGCAGTGCGTGTATCGAAGGAAAGCTACATGAAAAGGCTCATCGTCCAACTACTACAATCTACTCGAAGAGGACCTTAGAGCTTATTCACATGGATCTCTTCGGGCCTCCATCTTTTGACAGCCTTGGCGGAAGAAGGTACTGCTTGGTAATTGTGGATGATTACTCAAGATACACATGGGTATATTTCTTCAAGAGGAAGAGTGAGACCCAACAGACTGTCATCAACTTTGCAAATGAAGTCCAACGTCAACATGAAGCAAAGATTTTGATGATTAGAAGTGACAACGGCACTGAGTTCAAGAACTACACCCTAGATGAGTTTCTCAGTGATGAGGGGATAAAACACCAATATTCCACACCTTACACCCCTCAACAAAATGGTGTTGCGGAGAGGAAGAACCGGATGTTGATGGATGCGGCCAGAACCATGATGGCAGAGTTTAAGTCTCCGTACAACTTTTGGGCCGAAGCCATCAACACCGCGTGTCATGCATCAAATCGGCTCTATCTCCGTAAAGGCTTGAATAAGACTCCTTATGAGATTCTTACCGGAAACAAGCCCAACCTCAAATACTTCCGGGTGTTCGGTTGTAAGTGTTTCATTCTCAAGAAAGGTGTTCGTTTGTCTAAATTTGAATCTAGAGCTCATGAGGGCATATTTGTTGGTTATGCTGCAAACTCTCATGTTTACCGTGTCCTCAACAAGTCCACCGGACTCATTGAGGAGATGAGTAACGTAGAGTTTGATGAAAATATTGGCTCCCAAGTGGAGCAAAGTAGTCTTTGTGATGTAGGTGATGAAATTCCTCCCCAAGCCATAAGAAGAATGGGTGTGGGATACTTCCTACCAGTTGAGGAACCCCTTGTGGCTGAAGGAGAAGGACAATGTTCCACTCAAGTGGAACCATCACCGATGCACGACCCACACACTTCCGAAGAACAAAGTGAAGGCCCTCAATCCCGTGATCAAGATCAAGGGCAAGATCAACTTGTTAGTGATGTTTCTACTTCACATGATGCTCAAGATCTTGTTCACACCCCCCGTGCAAGCTCAAGATCAAGATAAAGCTCAGGACCAAGATCAACTTCAAGATCAAGGTCAAGCTAAAGATCAAGATCATGCTCAAGATCATGAGCAAGCCGGTGCTAGCACCGAAGCTCGTCAAGTTACCAAGCCTCAACTCTCCATGGAGGAAATTCTTGAAAGACGACCTGCCAAGATTGCTTCCAAGCTTAAGACCAAGCAACACCTCCTAGAGAACGTCTACGGAAGCTTGAAAAGAGGGGTAACTACTCGTAGTCAATTAACAAACTTTTGTGCACACCATGCGTTTGTTTCTTGCTTTGAACCCCTCAAGGTACAAGATGCGCTCGAAGACGAGGATTGGCTTGAAGCCATGCATGATGAAATCAACAACTTCGAGCGCAACAAAGTGTGGCGATTGGTACCAAGACCAAAGGAGAACTACAATGTCATTGGAACCAAATGGATCTTTAAGAACAAGCAAGATGCACATGGCATTATTATTCGCAACAAGGCAAGACTAGTGGCTCAAGGCTACACCCAAGTCGAGGGTATCGACTACGGTGAAACCTTTGCCCCTGTTGCTCGCCTTGAATCCATTCGCATGCTGCTTGCTTATGCCTCTCATCATGACTTCATATTATATCAAATGGATGTAAAGAGTGCTTTTCTTAATGGTCCTATTAAGGAGCTAGTGTATGTCAAGCAACCCCTGGGGTTTGAGGATTCCAAGTTCCCCAATCATGTATACGTTCTCGATAAGGCACTCTATGGCCTTAAACAAGCCCCACGTGCGTGGTATGAGCACCTTACCGAGATGTTGCAAGATCGTGGGTTTGAAATTGGGAAAATCGACCCCACTCTTTTTACTAAGAGGGTTAACGGGAACTTGTTCGTATGCCAACTATATGTAGATGATATTATCTTTGGTTCTTCTAACAAAGCTTTTAATGATGAGTTCGCCGCACTAATGACCAAAGAGTTTGAGATGTCTATGATGGGAGAGCTGAAGTTCTTCCTTGGATTCGAAGTCAAGCAACGAAGCCAAGGAACCTTCATCAACCAAGCAAAATACACTCAAGACATGCTAAAGAGGTTCAAGATGGATGAGCTCAACCCTCCCAAGGCCAATACTCCAATGCCACTCAAATGCCAACTTGACAGTGATCCAAATGGTAAAGCTATGGATCAAAAGGTACATTGCTCCATGATTGGATCTCTGCTTTACCTTTGTGCATCTAGACCGGATATCATGTTGAGTGTGGCAATTTGTGCAAGATTTCAAGCTGCACCTAAGGAGAGTCACCATGTGGCTCTCAAACGAATCTTTCGATATTTGGCTCATACCCCAAACTTTGTCTTATGGTACCCCAAAGGTGCTTCATTTGATCTCATTGGATATACTGACTCGGATTGGGCAGGAGACCGTGTGGAAAGGAAGTCCACTTCCGGAGGCTGCCAATTTCTTGGTCGCTCTTTGGTAAGTTGGTCTTCAAAGAAACAGAATTGTGTTTCTCTGTCGTCCACCGAGGCCGAGTATGTAGCCGCCGCAGGCTGCTGTGCTCAGATTCTTTGGATGAGGCAAACCTTAAAGGATTATGGTGTCAACTGTGACAAAGTGCCTATTTACTGCGACAATGAGAGCATGATCAATATCTCCAACAACCCGGTTCAACACTGCAAGACGAAGCATATTGAGATTCGTCATCACTTCATCCGGGACCACATCAAGCGTGGAGAAATTGATCTTATTCATCTTTATACCAAGGAACAGCTTGCAGATATATTCACGAAGCCATTAGATGAAGCAAGATTTCGCGAGTTAAGGCATGAGCTAAATATCATCGATTCGAGCAATGTGGCTTGACTTAGTGCACACCCCACCACACTCATCATCATGTCTTGTTTAGATGTAGGCATGGATTTATGGGGAGTCTAGTTCTCTCAATGAACTATCCCTCCTCCTATTATGCATAAACTAATCAAAGTCTTTCACATCTGCCATTTTTGATGGTTTTTGTGCTTCAAAGACGAGTTTTGGTCATGGGCCCAAGGTTCAAATCTTCGCGGTGACATACCAATTGACTCAAACATAGGTGGCCTCGGCCACCGCCCCTCCTAGCGAGGCATTTGCTTTTGAGAAACACGTTTTTATGTTTTCGGGATCACTCCAACCTTTTTTTGATTTGTTTTGGATCGGCATCATCGGAGTGTTTTCTGATTTTTTTGAATGGTTTTGTTGTCTCCAATCTTTTCACCAAACAAAATCTTGCATAAGCCACTCTCTTGGTTTCATTTTCTGCCTTGGTGTTGCCCAGAGCGGTACTACCGCTATCTCGGGCGGTAGTACTAAGCGGTACTACCGCGAGGACCAGCGGTACTACCACCAGAGCGGTTCTACCGGGCCTCCTGCCGCTGTGTAGAACCGGGGCGGTACTAACGCCCGCCCGGGCGGTACTACCACCTGTGAGGTCCCACGAAGGGATATGGGGTGGGGCAGGGGAAGTTTCTACTTCCCCATACCCATTCACCCCTTTCTCTCGCGGCTCTCTCTCTCCAGACGCATCCAAGGCCGCGGAGGCCACCGCCGGATCTCCGATTCCGGCCATTCTTTCGCAAAACCATCCGGAGGAGTTGATCTCCATCCCTCCCTCTCGCCATGGACACCGGTATTGTCCCGTTTTTCTCTCCCTAGGTTCTTCTATTTTTTAATCTAGGTATTGGACAATGCATGGTGGTTCCATTTGTTTTGGGTCAAATCCGGGCGTGATTCTCCTATACAAGCTTGCTAGGAAGTGTTTCTCAAGGTTTGGCAGTCAAATATGTGCATTTGACATCTCCGGTAGTACCGGTTCTCACCGGCGGTTGTAGGTTCGCTGCAGTTTTCGCCTGAGCGGTACTACCGCCCCTTGGGGCGGTAGTACTAAGCGGTACTACCGCTGGTGACAGCGGTACTACCGCTGGAGATGCCAACTGCCCATGTTTTTCTACCAAATCTTCAGAATTGCTTTATTTTTTTTGTTTTGTTGTTTTTTTTTTTGGCTTATGCAAACTGGTTTACACTCTGTTTTTCTCGTTTGGTGTTCTTGGTTGGTTTCCAGGTGGTAGTAGGAGGAACCCGAGCCATGAGACCGGATCCAAGCGACCGCGCACCTCAGAAGAAGGCGATAGCTCAGCCAACCCTCCCAGGGAGCAGACAAAGAAGGTTGCCTCCAAGAGGTTGCAGCCATCCCTGGACAAGATCCCTATCAAAGATTACTGGTCCATCCGTCGTCACGATCTATATGTCACTCCTCAAGAGAATGTTGTTCGCAACCGTCCCTTCTGGACCAAGCAGCAGTTGCGTGTTTACAATGACGTGCTTCTGGGTAAGGAAAACATCTTTGTGTCAAATGTCAAGTCGATTGATATGGAGTGCTTGGAAAAGAATGCCCAATACTTTGGCCAGGCTATTGAGCTCTGTCAGAAGCTTCAGCTCACCCACCTCATGGAATTCAACAAGGACTTTAATGCTGAGATGATTGCCGTGTTTTATGCTACTGTTCACTTTGGGACTGATGATGCCAGAACTTTGACTTGGATGACTAATGAGAGGAAATTGTCTGCTACGTGGAAGGAGTTCATGGACCTCACAAGGAACCTACGGCAACTCACAAGAACCAACTTTGGCCCTACTCCACTGAGAAGGTATCCACCACCACTGGCAAAACTACTTATGTTCTGCAGCCGTTCCTTGATATTATGCACCGCATATTCCGGAACACCTTGTTTCCTCGTGTTGGCAACTTGGACATGGTGCACTCCTACCTGGTGGATCTATTGCTCTTCTGTCAGCATATGAAGGACTCTGCTGAAGTGCCTGCTCTGGATATTTCTCACATCATGTGGTCTAAACTACACTCTACTGTCTTTGATCGTAAGGTTCCTATTTATGGCCCGTACTTGATGCTTCTTCTTGAGAGCACGTGGGCTAAGACCCATCCAGGCATCCCCTTTGAGCATGGTGAGGTGGTTTCTCATAAGGTTGTGCAGCTCCGTCAGAAGGACAAATGGGCAAACTATGTTGCTCCTGAGGCTGTTTTGGGTGATGATGATGTTGAGGATGAAGATGAGGATGACGAGGATGATGAGGACTTTGTGGTCCAGGGTGATGTAGCTCCTCGTTCTGCACCGTCTCTGGCTGAACCATCTTGGGCTAAGTAGCTCAAGGAGAAGATGAAGAAGTTGTTCTGTTTACAGGCTATGGGTCAGTACATGGCTCATGTTGCTGAGAAGGAAGCTAGACGGCGTCACAAGGCTCTTGGCAGACACGTTGGGTTGGAGGTTAGCAGTGGTTCTGAGAAGTATATTACTGATGAGGAGGTCTGGATCTCATGGCACTGCAAGGACTCTGACGATGATCTGCCTGGCTCTTCTGCTCCAGCTCCGCCCGGCACCGTTTCCCACACTCCAGAGTCCGGAGAGTACTGATGATGCGTCCTCATGTTCTGCCACCTGTGTGTCTTAGTCCTCCCTACCCTTTTGGTGTCTCGCTGCCAAAGGGGGAGAGAGTATAGGGATTTGCCGAGTCACGAGCATGCGTTTGCTTTCCGAGTTGCTTTCTTTTATGTCATTGCTCGTGAACTCTTTCTAGTTGCCTTGCTTTGCTTTGCTTATAGTTGTGAGACTTCTGTCACTTCGTCGTATGGTGTAAGACATATGCTACCCTTAATTATCCTTATATGTCTCATTTTGTGAGTTTGTTTCATTATACCATCTGTGTTATACTCTCACAAAGTGCTCCATGCTTAGTTATCTATGTCATATTATATATTGTTGCAAGGAGTATTCGTCTCTAAAATATAGGGGGAGTGTTGATCCTAGCATGTGTGTTTTGCATTCCAAAAGCATATCAACTATAGCACACATCTAGGGGGAGCCCGTCTATATTTTTGTAGACTTTTGGGTTTGCTTTCTTTCTCTTATTTATTTTCTTTGCAAATCCAGTGTTGTCATCAATCCACCAAAAAGGGGGACATTGTAAGGGCATATGTATACCCTAATGGTTTTGGTGATTGATGACAATGCGTTTGCGGACTAATCGTGTGCATTAAGCTTTCACAGAATATCAGGTGGCACGAGACGATTATCTTACCCCTCAGGAAGCTAAAAGGAAGACGGTGTCTTTTCGGTGATTTAGTGTCGGTGGACTTAAGTCGTAGGAAAATCCGTACTATCAAGAGGGGGTCCGCGGTGGGAAAGTTTGGGAGGAATCATCACGTACACACTCGCACCCCCATTCGTTTCCCGGCAACATGGAGTATCTGCCCTTGCCCTACTCTCCCTTTCTTTCTCTCAGCGGTAGTACCGCTCTGGGAAGCGGTAGTACCGCACGCAGCCGGTACTTCCGCCCCAGCCGGCGGTAGTACCGCTTAGGGAAAGAAGTGAGGGTTGGGCACCTCACGCGTGGCATCAGACGCATATCTGGGTGTGTCTGGTGCCCCGCGCCAGCACCCAGCCGCAGCGGTAGTAGGGGCGGTAGTACTAAGCGGTACTACCGCCGCCCCTTCTACTGGCTCTCTGTTGGGTGGTAGTACCGCCCCAACCAGCGGTACTACCGTTGAAGTGCGGCTGGTTGGTGGGTAACGGGCAGATTCTCCTCTCCTCTATATAAAGGGTCTTCTTCTCCAAGAAGCCCTACCTCTTATCCTTCCCCAAGCTCCATTGTTGCCCAAACCTCATTCTTGCCCGATCTCTCTCCCTAGCCAACAAAACTTTTTGATACTCTAGGGTTTGGTTGAGAGGGCCCCGATCTACACTTCCACCAAGAGAAATTTGATTCCCCCCACTAATCCCTTGCGGATCTTGTTACTCTTGGGTGTTTGAGTACCCTAGACGGAAGAGGTCACCTCGAAGCCATAGTCCATTGTGGTGAAGCTTCGTGGTGTCGTTGGGAGCCTCCAATTCAGTTGTAGAGATTGCCCCAACCTTGTTTGTAAAGGTCCGGTTGCCGCCTCCAAGTGCACCACTAGTGGAATCACGGCACCTCGCATTGTGTGAGGGCGTGAAGAGAATACGGTAGCCCTAGTGGCTTCTTGGGGAGCATTGTGCCTCCACACCGCTCCAACGGAGACGTACTTCCCTTTACCGGGAAGGAACTTCAGTAACACATCCTCGTCTCCATCGGTTCCTCTTGTGGTTATTTCTTACCTTTACTTCACGCAAGCTACTTACATTGTTTATCTTGCTTGCTTGAATTGCTTGTTGTGTTTAGCATCATATAGGTTGCTCACCTATTTGCATATTTAGCCAACCTATTTGTTGCTAAGCATAAACTGTTAAAGAAAAGTTAAAAACTGGTAGTTGCCTATTCACAACCCCTCTAGTCAACCATATCGATCCTTTCAAGGTCGTCATTCTTCGTTCTTGTTTTCTTCTCTGGTGGATTCAATTCAAGCTTTCGGTGTTCATCATATCCTTTTCATTCGTTCAATGCATTCCCATTTTTGAAATTCTTATCCAAGCCTCTCTTCTTTATTTGCCTCTATCTATTCTATGTGGAGTGCTGAAGATATCGCTGAAGATTCGTGTTTTCATTCAAAACCTTTTCAAATTGTTTCGAGGTTCTCACCTCATCAAGTTTTCAGTTTGTACCAGTTTAATCTCTCTTTCTAAGAATCGTTTCAACGGTGTTTTCTTTTGAGTGGGCCCATAACCCACAGGGTTTCCCAGGATCTTACCTGGCCCTTCTAATATTTTCTGGAGACCTCATGTTCTTTTTAAATGTGACGTAAGAATGAATTCCATCAGTCATATTCCCTCTCCAATATCGTTTCCGGATCATCATCATCGTTGGCTGAACATTTTTTTTCTTTCTTCTTCTGGAGTGTCTCAACAATTTTGGCGGTGTTCGTCTCATCTTTCTCAATCTACAAGACCGGAGAAGAGTTTCTATTAAATCTTTATCCGTTCTTTCAAAGATTCGTGGTTCAAGCTTCATGATGTCCTCGTAAATTGTTTTGATCATGAGTAATTCCTCCCATATTTATCCGAAGCATTTCAGAGTTGTTTTCATTCTCGATCCTCTGAAGGCCATCATTTCAGAAGATTTCTTCGTTCTCAGCTTTCATCTTTCGCTCTCAAATTCTTCTCAATTGTTGTCTCTTCGTTCGTATCTCAATTATTCCGGTGGCTCATTCTTTTTCTGCTAGGCGGATCATGATCTCTTCGTTCTCATTTATTCCATTCATCAGTAACGTACCATTCATTTGCAAATTCTTATCGGTGTTTTCGTTAAAGACTTCTTCAAGTGTGCAATATATCTCTTCAATCTTATCAAGAAGAATAAGTCGTATGCCAAATCCGCTGCTTGTCATCAATTTAACTTGATGAAGGATAAGCATAACATAATTCTTATTCTTATTTTATTAGTTAATTTCAATCCTATTTCCGGAGTTGTTCATGATATCAATTCTCGGTTCTAAGTTGATCATCTTTTTCTTTTCCGGAGTTCAAGTTTTCTCAAGTATCTCGAAGCTTCATCTAAATCTTTGCAAGGCCCCAATCTTGTTCTTTGCAACCTTCAATTCCTTCTATCATCCTTTCGTTCTGGAGTTCTTTCTGATGGTTCTTCATGGTGGTTCGTCAAGGATTGTGTTCTTTCTCGTGGTGTTCATCAATATTCTTCTTGGAGGAGCTCAAGTATTCTTTGTCTTGCATTTCAAGTGCAATTTATTACCCCTTATCTTTTGAGATGGTGTTACATCATTCTTGATTCATGGGGAGCCTAAAAGAGAATTTGTCAAGAATGAGATATGTAAACCCATCATTTCTTTCTTGGAGTTATCTTGGATTGGATGTCGCCTAAAGTGTTTCCTAAGGATTGTTGCTATCATGGTGCATCTCAATGATCCAAATTCTATATGTATCCTCTTGGTGAAAGAAGTTTTGTATATATTGTTGCTCCCAACCAATCAATTGTTTCCGTTAGTGGCCGGTTGTCACCTCATAATTTTGAGGCGTTTTCCAAAAGCCCACTACAAGCTAAATCTTTTCGTTATTGATTTTCCAACAACTCTGTCCAATCCTTCTTTGTAATGATGCTTTCCAAATTCAATTGTGGTTGAAGTTGTCATTTTCTTCTCGATCTAGCTTCTATTCTTTTGTTACAGAGGCACTGTGATGTTGCTCTCTACGACCCATCATCTCCTTTTGTTAAGATCAAGTTCTTTCCTTGCTTAATCCATTTAACCGGAGTGTTGTGTCTCTCTTCAAGTTCTTTCCATCATATAAAGTCTTTCCTCTCTTTTCTACCGAAGTGCTGCCAAAATTCTATCTTTCTCGTTTCAATCAGAGTGGTTGTGAATTCTTAATCATTGCTCATGCCATTCTTCATATCTTTGCAACCTTCGAGTTTTGTTGGTTTCACTCGTTTGTCAAAGAAGCAACTAAGTTTTACCTCTTCATTTCCTCTCCCTCTTCCTCTTCTCATTCGAAGATCTCGGGTCGAGATCTCTTGTTAGTGGAGGAGAGTTGTAACAGCCCGAGACCGCCCCTCCAGATGCCTTCCAGTTATTTCGAGTTTCGTCGTGTGATTTATTTGCTTGTCGCATTCATCATTGCATCATTCGCATTGCATCGACACTCTGTCGTCATTTAAAAAATTGCATCCTTTCATAGTTACGGTTCTCTCCGTTCTTGTCGTTGACCGTTTCATGACCTACCACACACGCACGCACCCGCGACATCATTAAATTATTGTTTTTTAAATGTGCGTATAAAACTTTCTCTGAATGGGTTGAAAGTTGGCGTGTGGTCTTATTTTGTTGTAGGTGGACCGCCTACCAAATTTCGTCCCATTCGGAGGTCGTTTGATACTCGAACCGTTAAATATATAGCAACACTATAGCCGGTCAAATCATCGGTCGTTTCATAAATGAATCTTGTTGCCGGGTTGCCCGTTTTTTCTCTCATTTCCGCAAAGCCTCTCTGCATAGTGCACCGATCCACATGCAACCAAGTCCAAAAACTCCCCCCGGACCCGAACCCGACGGTCGTGACCGTTGGGTCCGGATCAACCCCGAAATACCCCAAACCATCATTCGTTTTTCAATTGGTGTCCCCTAGCCTATATTCCTCGACCGTTCGATTTAAACCCTAGGGTCCAGATCATCTCATACTCCCAACTTTTCTCTATATATAGACCAACCCCTAGCCTAATTAAGCAAACCCTAAATTCTAGGTGGTGTGTCCCTCCTCCTAGCCGCCGCCACTCACACCCGGTCGCCTCCCACCTCGGGATCTTCCCCAATCCAAAATTCCCATTCCCCTCGCGTTCTTCACCTAGCCAACCAACGCCTTCGTCCGCGCGTCCCTGTGCTCCAATAGGAGCTTGTCGGCGCCGCCTCCTGTCGCCCATGGACGCGTCTGCCTAGTCAGATGCCCCGCCAACCCGCAACCGCAGTTCCATGCGCCCGCATGGCGTGCCCAGATGAGTACCCGTCGCCCATGTCCGGCCAACTGGCGAGCTGCCGGAGATCCAGGCGGGGGCTCCCCTGCCTTGCCCTTGCTCTTTCCCATAATTCCCTTTCTCTCTCAAATCTCCATTCTCTCTCTCTGTCTGAATGAACTGCAGGAGACATCCATGGCTGTCCCCGTCGCTCGTGCCGCGCCTCATCTAGTTGGAGCTCAAGGCACCAGATCCGCGCCTAATCTGACGGATTCGCCCATCCCCGACCTCGTGCACGTTGGAGCTCGCCTCCTCTGTCTCGCCTCGCTAGAGATGCCTCGCACCCCCGACAGCAAGCCGCGCTGCCGCACCTGCAACTTGCGTCCCCAGCCTCGGAAACAGAGCAGGACACCTCTATTTTCGGCTTGCAGTTTGGTTCAGTTAGCGACTGGGTATGGTTCATTTCCTGCGAAAGCCATATTTTATCACAGTTCCTTTATAGCCCGGTTGGTCAGCGCATAGTTTGGCAATCGGGAGGTCCTGGGTTCGAGTCCAGGCACCCCAATTTTTGCCTGTAGTATTTTAAATTTTGCACACACGCTACACTTGACCCGCAACTGCTACTTTGGCACGATAAGAGAACTAGCTCAGTGGCCTGACATCGATCCATTAAACCAGGGGATCTGGTGGTCGAATCCCATCTCACCCCTTTTCTTCTCCTCTGTCCTATTTTTTTTAAACTGCACACACGGCTAATTGGGTCAAAATTCTATGCTGGGCCGCATAGTGTTCAATGATTCGGTCCAGTACCTGATCCTATTTTTGCTTTGACATAATTGCATGCATTTTTTTGCGAGGACCCTATCTTTTAACTGGTTATTCAAAAGCAAACAAATCATATATGTGAAATGCTTAAAATTTCGTGTAAATTAATAATATCAAACTTTCACACATGTTTAAAATGTTTAAACTTGCTGTTTGTAATAATTTGTGTAAATGCCATGTTGAAATGATTTATTTCATAACTAAATAACCGTAGCTCTGATTAAAATGATCCACATATGTAACTTGACTAGAAAAACGTGTAGAATCACATGGCATACTTTATTTTGCTGTTTAACAGATATAAATAATGCTTAGGACAGATCGGTACCAAATATATAATTTTCATATGAGGTCACTTCGGAAGTTTTATCTGTTGCTTTCGGCCTCATTTGAAATGCCTAGATGATGTAGTTGTGTATGTTTCACCTCTTGCCATGATAAACAACATTTAAAATAATTGTTTAGTTAAACAACATTAACCACATTTCTCATAATATGGAGAGTTATTCTTTTGTTTTATGTATGTTCTCCTTCTCCATTTAAAATTGCCTTAATTCCATCTTCGCCTTATGTCATGACCACCCATGTTAAACAACATTTTATGTTGATGAGTACCTAAACGAGAGTGACCTAAATAATTCAAGCGTGGAGTTTCGTCAACATGCAACTTGTTGCATATTAAACTTCACTTAATGTGTAGTAATTGAATGTTCTGCTTTGCCATGTCTTGCATAATTAAACCGGACATGCATGATATTGTTTGCGCATCATGTCATGCATATGTTGTGGTGTTTATCATGTGTTGATTCTTGTTTCCGGATTCCTTCTTCTTGATGGAGTACCGGAAGCGTTCGGTATGTGAGGATTTGTTCGACTACGTTGGATCGTCTTCTTCATGGATTGGTTCTTCTTCCAAGCGGGATCTCAGGCAAGATGAACATTTCCCTGGATACCACTATATCATTGCCATGCTAGTTGTCTCATTTCAATTGCTATGTCACGCTACCTACCACTTGTTTAACAAGTCTCCCAAAATGCCATGATAAGCCTCCAACCCTCCACAGCCCAACAAACCATTGACTGGCTATGTTACCACTAGCTCAGCCCATCTTAGAGCGTTGCTAGTTGCAGGTGCAACTTGTTTCCATGTGCAACATGAATATTTTGAGATATCACAATATTAATGCTATTTAATTTAATGCACATATATACTTGGTAAAAGGTGTAAGGCTTGGCCTTTTTCTCGGTGTTTTGTTCCACTTTTGCCGACCTAGTTACTTGTGTACCAGTGTTATGTTCCATATTGAGTGCTCCTAACAAGCTCGGGGTTGTTATGGGACCCCCTTGATTTTCGTTTTGGGATAAAACTCTTCTGGCATGGCCCAACATTGGTACTACATTTGCCTAATAACTAATAAACTAGCATAGGGCGTCATGACCCCGTGGATAATTAATCAACCCCCGGGCCATTGCTCCTCATGAGTGTTGGTCCAAACGGGCAGACTTGAGGCCACCGTGGGGAAACTCGGGGTTTGGTTTGACTCGTAGTGTGACCCATTTGTCGTGTCCTGAGAACGAGATACGCGGTCCTATCGGGTTCGTCGACACGTCGGGCGGTCTTGCTGGATATGTTTTACCTTTCTCGAACGTCTTGTGCGCGGGATTCCAAGGATACTTTGGGCTATCTCGAGGTTGAGGTTTTCTACCGGAATTTTGAGGATACTACGAGCTATCCCGTGGTTGAGGTTCTCCACGCAGCTTGTGGCTAGTTTGTGACGGATGAGTTGGAGCACCCCTACAGGGTTAAATCTTTTCGAGAAGCCATGCCCGCGGTTATGTGGCAACTTGGTAATTTGTTTAACATCCGGTCATAGAAAACTTAAAGTAAACTCCAATAAAATACACCAACCGTGTGCGTAACCGTGACTGTCTCTACTCGTGAGTTCTAAACCAAGAGAGAACATGGTGTGGTTACGTTTGACTCGTAGGTAGGTGTTCAGGATCACTTAGTGATCATTACTAGTTCACGTCCATTTATGCGTAGGTCACCCTTCTTATTCTTGTACTCGTAAGTTAGCCACTCAAATAAATGCTTAGTGCTTGCTGCAACCTCACCACTTAACCATATCTCACCCATTAAGCTTTGCTAGTCTTGATAACCTTAGAAATGGGATTGCTGAGTCCCCGTGGCTGACAGATTACTACAACAACAATTACAGGTACATGTATTGCGATGCTTTGATGTGAGAGCGATGCTTGTTTGATTTCGAGTTCTTCTTCTTCTTCGATCATAGGATGGGTTCCAGGCCGGCAGCCTGGGATAGCAAGGATGGATGTCGCTTCTATCGTTTGATTTCGTCCGTAGTCGGACCCTGCTCTTCTGTATGGTGAATGAATGTATTGTTGTATTTGATGTGATCATGATTAAGCTTGTGGCGAGTGTAATCCAATTCCATAAACTCATCTCCTCTTTACATGTACTTGTAACGATATCCATTCTTGTGAAACGACGAGATGCGCTTCTATCCCTGTCGAGGCCCTCGAGCCAAAATAAGGATAGGATCGCATCTTGGGCGTTACGAGCCCGCCTCATCGGGCAGCGCTAAAAATGGCCGCCAACACTTTTCCTTCAAACACAAGAAACTAGTTGCAACTCCTGGACTGAGATCATGGCGATTAATAAGTCGAGAGAGCTTGGAGTACCCGGAGCCCAATGTTTGGTAGCATCTCGTCCTGGATAACATACACAGAACTTCGTTCTTAAGGACGGTCCTAATGAGACAACCCGCCATGTACTCCTACATGGCCTCTCATTGGTACCTTTACCAAATCGGATTCACACACTTAGCTCTCACACAACATGACATGAACACATCCATTCTGGTTCATCGCCTAGATGAATCAAACCCGACACGACTCTAAGCATAGCAGGCACAGTAAGTAAGCATGGATGAGTATGCACAATAAGGCTCAAGCAGTTGCTACTCATGCTAAGTGGTTTTAACTATTTAAAGTGACAAAGACAGGTCATGCAAAGGAATGGGTTCAACTACTGGAACATGAAACATTTGAATCGTAGTTGTCATAATGCAGTAAAAGAAAGCTGGAGCGAGAGAGAGGGTTTATATAAGTATGCTCAAGGGGGGTTGCTTGCCTGACACTTCTGAAGATAAATTGCTCTTCATCAAGGACATCGATCTCAACGCAGAATAACATGTACCGAGAAGGAACATCACCGACAAACAAGAAAGGAACATATTCAATGCAATGCAACAAACATGATGTATGATATGGCGTGTTAAGGTAATGAATTCACATAATGCTATATTTGGTCAAGTTAATTTAAGCGGAATTCAAACAAATTTGAATTCCCACACCAAACGTTATTTCATAAATTGCCCTAGTAATGAATTATCCTAGTTGGTGATGTTAACTTGTTTAAACATGCATAAAAATGGTACACATGGATTCTTTGGATTCTTCTGATCATTTTTCATATATAATTTATTTTCATTCGGGTTATAGATTATTTACTATGAATTTTAAAAGTTTTAAACATTTTTTGAAATTTATAAATCACTTCTGATTTATTGAAATATCCAGAAAACATTACTGCGTTAGCATAACGTCAGGGTGACATCAGCAGGTCAACTGACCTGGTCCAGGTCAACCCTGACCAGTGGGACCCACTAGTCAGTGACTCAACTAATCAAGTAGGTTAATTAAACTAAACTTAATGGGTCAGTGGTTAAATTAGCCGATGGGGCCCACCTGTGATTCACACAGGGTGTTAATTAACTGGTAATTAGCACAAAGCTAATTACCTAATGTTGGTACCCACATGGCAGCGCCCCTGTGATGTTCAAGCACGATGGCGCGTCGGCGGCGACCAAACCAGCGGGAGCGCGCACCAGACCTTGTCGGAAATTCGCTACATGCATCCGTTTGGGGCGCGGTTGGTGCCGTTGGGGAGCTGGCACTCGGCCGCAACCAACGGTGGTCATAGAACATCCGGGGGTGGTCTAAACCGACGACGGTGACGACAAACGCGGCGGCCGGAGTTCGGTTGATCTCGAGATCGAGGCTACGCCGTGCGAGCGAATGAAATAAGGCGATCGTTAGACTCTACGGGCTACGACGAGCACGTAGGGTACGTCGGGGGTGACCATATGGTCACCAGAGCATCACCGGCGGTGAGCTCAGGTGGCGGTGGATTTCGGTGGTCATGCAATCGGTGCTACGGCAAGAAATCCATGCAGGGAGGGGAGCTTTTCAGAGCGGGAGCTCACAGCACAGTCGATGGGCTGGTCAGTATGCTGTCGGAGGCCCTGGATATGGTGAAATGGCAGTGGGGATCTCCGACGGCCGGAGTGGAACACGACGACGATGGTTGCTTCGTTGTGCTCCCGAGCTTGCAAGGCTCATTGATGAGGAAGTGGGCGTCGAGGTGGATCTCCCAGACACTGAGAGGGGACGCGGAGATGGCAGTGGTTGCGGCTACGGTGACGACGTGGCCATGGTGCTCTCCGGACGTCTCCCGCGAATCTATCCAGCTCACCAACACAGCAAGGAGGCAGGGAGGTGGCGTGGCACACGGGCGCGCATCGTGCGCTATCTCGCCTCTGCCTACTGGCAAAGGTTGAAGACGACTCGCGTGCGAGCCGCGTGGGCTGGCCTGGCCAGGTTAGTTCCTTTTCTTTTTATTTCAGTTGTCAGTTTCTGTTTCCTATTTCTGCAACTATTTTGGATTTGATACTAATACCAAATCAATTTTTTAAATCCTGGAAATATTTTGGGCACTAACTTGATTATTCTAGAAGCCCTCAATAATTTCGAGAATATTTGGAGCATTTAAAAACATTTATTGCAATTAAATGCCCCAATTCAAATATGATATGTGTTAATTCAAAATCCAAGATGGCCAGGAAAAATGTGCATAACCTCTGGTTGTTGTTTCCAACATTAACCAAAAACCATGGACATTTTTGAAGGTCATTTTGGGTTCATTGAAAAATATTTTTATCTGGACCTATTTGAATTTCAAAGTGCTAGGGTTTGATCATTCCCCATTTCCATTTTAACATGATGCATGGATGTCGATGCAACTATTTACAAACAAATTCTATGGTTGTGACAGGCCGCTACCTCCGACAGGGCGGCTGGAGCAACTAAAAGGGCAGCTCCTGCAGCTGAGAGGGCGGTAGCAAGAACAGGGACATGGATAACAAATGGCAAGACCGGCACATCAGCTATCAGTTTCTCGACAGTCGCTGTAGGCCTGATGACGGACGCCCGCTCTCATATCGAGGCCACCCATGCACATCTCACGTCGGTCACTGCACAAATCACAGCGGCCTTCTCCAACACCGGTCGACAACCCACGTCCGATGAGTTGATAATCGCCGAGTGTGCTCGAGCAGGCGGCCATTGATCAGCAGCCACCCTAGCCAAGATGGTGGTCATCCATGCCCGGACCAAGGCCACCCACGCCCGGCTCGTGGCGGCCTTATCCAAAGAGATGGTGGACGAGGACTGCGAGATGCTGGTGGAGTATGTGGCAATGGATGCCATGGAGCTCCTTACCCTAGAGGTCGTCGAGCGGGAGCTGGTCATCGAGGAGGCGGCGGAGATCGACGAACGTCAGGCTTAATATTAGTCTCTGTTTAAAGCGATGGTCTTTTGTTAGAGCAATGTTTAGGTCAACTAACTATGTTTAATTGCCTGATTAAGTAAGTGTGGGCAGTGCTATAGACTCTTTTGTGTAGTACTCAAATTTGCAAGTGATATTAAATTAAGCAATGACGTGGATGACCACTGTAACAAGGGAAATTCGGACAAAAATTTGCCACCGTATCCCCATTTTCTCTTCCAAAAGAAAATGAAATGCAAGTACAGTGTGCAATTTAGTATCCAATATCATATGTCGGAAGCTTGGAGACCAAAATTTCAACGTTTAATTTCATCACACATGGGATAAACTATAGGATTCGTTTGTGATGTTGGATATCGCGCAAAGTTCAGATAAAACTACTGTGTCCGATGTGACAGTGCGCGCCAGTTTCTCGCCGCAACGAACGAAAATTTTGGGCTGCCCTTGCAAATATCTACCTCCCCCACCCCTCGTACCAACAAAAAGCTACATTTCCCACTGCCCCCTACCTTTCCTCAGTTCAAACCTTCACTGCTTGCTTGCAGCGCCGCCTCCTCGTCGGCGACGCTCCTTCCTGCTGCTCGGCCACCTCCATCTAGTCAGGTAATCCACACCTTCCCCATACCCCTCCCCTCCACTCCATCCTCCTACATCCCACATGCCCCGACCGCCGGTGCGACACCTTCCACCAAAATCACCGGCCCATCCCCCATATAATCGCCTCCAAAAGACATGATGCACACAGTATAGCGAGGATCTCAAGGAGCATCTGGCAGCGGAGAAGCAAATCGTGGCCGCACGCGCGGATGAGGCCGCGATGGCTGCCATGCGTGCCGACCCCCATATCTTGGAGCAGCACCTCGCCATCGAGGCCACCTTTGACGCCTCGCGAGCGGATGCCGCCACGCGGTTGGCTGCTTTCAACAACAGCTCGTGGTGTTTTCTCGAGGGATTCGCTGGTGCCTTCGACGAAGACTACGAGTTGTTTTCTCAGCATGCCCGTGCTTTCCTCAGCTCCAAAGCCGACAGGTTCGTACCCGGACAGGCTCAGGCCACTCAGCACTACGAGGAGGGCATCCACGATGTGGAGGACTCACCCTCTTCCAAGCCCATCGTTATCGATATCTCCGATGATGAGGAATAGCTTGTTTTTTAGCTAAATTACTAATGGCCTGTGTTTAGCTAGGTAATCCTGTTAAGCATGTTTGTCTTACCTGTTGCATGTGCTGCTCCTGCATTTCCTTAAGAAATTCTAGTGAAATATCCAATGTAATGCTACTATGCAATCTGACCTTCTTATATGTTCTATTGTTCAATGTGATGCCCAGTTAACTGTTTGTTTCATTTGTTTTGGTGATCATCTGCACTATGATGTTCGATTGTTGTTGGTAAATTTTTGTATTGTTATGCATGTGAGAAGTAAATCGAATTTGGATATACTAAATACATATGAAACATACAATTGATATATTTCATAATTCTTAGCACGCTTGGCTTTTCCATGTGGCTCGAATTAATATGTTGGATCTGCAATGTGTTTATTTTTCATTAACATATTTTACTGATAGCATGCCAAATCTCACTTATAACTTATTCAATATCTATCTTTAATACGTTACAGGGGGAACAATGGGAGACACTAAAGTTTACCATCGAGGTTTGCACATTCATGATCCTTTGGCTAATAGCACACTATTGTGCAATTGCAGGAACCATTCTAATATTTTGGTTTCTAATAATTTGGTCTTGCACATGTAGGTCCTTCTATAAGAGGTTTAGACCCACTGTTCGACCCATTTTGCATGTGTGGAAATGAGGTGTTCATGAATATCAGTCAAATCAAGAAACTCAGAAATATTGTTAAGATAAAGAAACTTGCGACGAAAAACAACAAGATGTTTGTTTGCAGAATGAAGAAGACATCAGTGAACTATAGGATGGTAATATCTCTTTTACTTTTTCCCTTTGCATCATTTCAATTTTGCGAAACTAAATTTATGCATATCTTTGTTTCCAGACCTTTCCAAAGTAGTTCATCGATAAGTACGTCTCAAACCACCTGTATGGTCAAGAGGCAAGGAAGGTATCCATACAACACCCATGGTATAATCTTGAAGTCTTCCTCAAGAGGATGAAGGATGGGCGGGCAACCATCTACAGGCACTGGCCTAAAGTTGCAAGGACCTTCGAAATGAGTGAAGGCTCAATATTTGCCTTCCGCTTCAACATTTTTCTAGACAAGATTCATCTGTCTATTTACCGTCTGTGATGCTACTTTCCAAATGTTTTAGATGTTGCATGTGCAACTTGGTCCTGTCGTGTAATTGGGTAGCTAGGTAGTATATGCCTATATGATGTTGTACTCCGATGTATTTCAATTATGAAATCATGGTAGCTGTAATACGAAAATGAAATATATTGTGTGCTTGATATGAAGGATCAATTTGATTACTAACTGGATTATAAATAATAGAGCAATTAGGCTGATTATTGGGGTTTCCTATTGCAGATGGTTTCTTAGACAACACAGTGAGCGATGACCTCAACAAACCCACACGGTATCTGGAAAGTTGGCATGTTGGATTAGCGAACAATCACACATGACTTCCGGCCGATAACTGTGTGCGTTAGGCCACCCTTTCACTAACGTTTCCACATAAAAAGTGTGTGTGATGGACAGCCATATGCCAAACAGTTTCTTCTAGGCACCGTGTGTGATGGCCACCCTATCATAGACGATGTTATCCAGAAAATTGTGTGTGATGTACAATACGAACAGAAACGCATCTTTGGGATTCCCTGTGTGGGATGCTAAGGACATCTCACACGAATTCTGCAATATGTCTTTTTATGATGGCCCTCCCAATCGCACAAGCTCTATTTTTGCCTGGCGTGTGTGATAGGACAGAGGCATCACCGACGATTTGTATGTGGCATGTAGGATTGGCCCCCCTATTGCCCACACAGGCATGGTGACGGTTTAAAACTACGTCACAGATAGGGGGTAAAAACCGTTTGTATAGGAGGCACCTGCACTAGTGGCCCTCGGGCGAGAAACAAATGGGAGCTGGGCGGTGCTCACCATGGGCCAAGGCCTGTCAGTGCAGCGGGTCGGGCAGGCCGGCGGTTGGGGCAAGCCCATGCACGACATACAGGTGTCGGAATCGGGGCTCCGCAGACCCAAGAAGGTTCGAACTCTAGGGCGTGTGCGAAGATCCCAACCAGCTCAAGTCTCAAGCCTGCCGCTCCCCAGCCAGACTTTGCCGAAGATGCGCGAGAACGCAAGAAGATGAACACAGTAATTTACCCAGGTTCGGGCCACCTTGCGGTGTAAAACCCTACTCCTGCCTTTGACGGATGATCTAGTACAATGGTTGAGCGACCTCGCGAGGGATCTTGGGTGAGGATGGACTCGATCCCCCTCTACGGTGGAGGCTCGCCCCTATTTATAGTGGCTGGGTCCTTTTCCCTTATCGCACCAGCGGGAAGGAATCCCACAGCGGCCAAATTTGAAAGGGGACAGGAGGTACAACTTATCTTGACTAAAGGTGGTCTTCGCCTGCAAAGCTCCTGGTGGTGACGCAGAGGTGGGCTCAGCGATGACATCCGTCCTGCCGAGCTCGTGGTCTTGGTTCTGTTGCACTGGAATGGAAACCTTTGGGGGATTCCTTGGGAACCCGCGTCTGTCCTTGCCTCCTTAGCACAAAAGAGGAAATTGTCTCCCCTACGCCCGCTGGCGCCCGCCTGGCCTTGGTCGTCATGGCTCACGACATCGCAGCCTCCTGATGCCGGGCACTGCATAGGGATCTCCGCTCCTTGGGAGGTAGCCTGGGGTGGCCGCTCCCTTGGGGGTCTTGGCGTCGTTCTCTTCGCGAGGCCGGGGCTCTCACGAGGGTCTTTCCTTCAGGGGTTTGTCGCCAGGCCGTACAGGGCCTTCGAGGTGGGCCACGCGCTGGGCCACAGGCATGCGGGTCTGGATACCCTTGATCCCAAAACGCCGACAGTAGCCCCCGGGCCCAAGGCGCGCTCGGGCCGGCTTCGGGGCGAAGCCAAGGAAGGAAGGCCAAAGCGCCGCAGGCCCCAATCTCCTACGGGCCAGACTTGACGCTTGGCGCATGACAGGATACGGGCGCCTCCGCTCCCACGTCGCCTCGGCAACTGCCCAGGCCGACAAAAGCCTGGCGCCCTCTGCCGAGCCATCATTTCTCTCCTACCTTGCGCCCTTTGCTTCCTTGCTCAGATCCCCTTTCCCTTGCGAGAGCTTCCTCCAGATCTTGGCGCGGCGCCGCCCTCACTCTTGCTCCTCCAATCCCCGGAATCCATCAAATGGCGCCCGCCGGGAATCGAAACCTGAGGCCCAGGCCTCGGCCTCCTCTTCTCCCTCGCCGAAGCTTACAGAATCCACCATCGCCAAGGAAGGGGGCCTCACTCCCGTGCTCCCGTTGACAGCAGACCACACCAATGAGTGGGGGAGGACGTTGATCTGGTGCGGCTCTGCGGAGCAGCGCACCTTGGCGAAGACAGTCTATCCTTTCTTCCTTCACAGCGTCTTCTCCGGGCTCGTCCCGCCTCTCTCGGGGTTCTTCTCCGCCATCCTCGAGCACTACGGGATCCACGCCCTTCATCTTCAGCCCAACTCCATCCTGCTCCTGTCTGTCTTCGCCTTCTACTGCGAGGCCTTTGTTGGTGTGAGGCCCTCGGTGGCCCTCTTCTGCCACTACTTGAGCCTGCGGCTCCATGACTGTGTTCAGCGGTCGGCGTGCGCCTCCTTCGTCGCGGTCCAGAGTAGGAATGTGCTCCTGAAGGCCAGGAAGAAGGTGGAAGGTTCCAGGCACCGCTGGGTCTTATTGGATGCCCGGGGCACCGATCCGCGCCTGGAGCTCCCGACGGGGCTACCCGAGAAGACCCTCGCGTGAGGCTCCGCGAAGCTCACCGATCGCCAGGCGAAGCCCGTCCTGGAGCAGATCTCCCAGGACATGGAGGCCAAGCAGTTGACTGGGGCGATGATAGTGAAGGAGTTCCTGACGTAGCGCCTGGCGCCGCTCCAAGCGCACTCGAAGCCCATGTGGGAGTACGATGGTGCAAGTGACACCATCAGGCTTCAGTCCACCAGCCTGACTGGTGAGGATCTGGGCAGGGCCGTGGTTACCCTGCTCCACGGTGATCCTGGGGACCTCCCCGAGGCCTACGCCCTGCTGTACCACCGCGACGATAGGGGGGACCTGGTCGCTGCCATGTCCGCCTTTGATGAGCGCGGGCTCTCGCCGCCCGAGTGCCCTAACTCCCCGGTGCCAGTGTCCTCCGGCAACGCCAGCGGTGAGGGAGACTCGGAGAAGACCGTGGATAATGGCCTGGAAGAGGTGTCTCCCCCGTCGCAGAGCGTGCTCCTCCGCAATCTTGAGGATGATGATGATGCCGACGAGCCCTCGGCCGCGGACTCCCTGCGCTTTGTTAGGGCCCTCAGGAAGCCA
Organism: Elymus sibiricus; assembly: GCA_039707655.1. NCBI lineage: Eukaryota > Viridiplantae > Streptophyta > Magnoliopsida > Poales > Poaceae > Elymus > Elymus sibiricus. The sequence goes on along the minus strand of CM077665.1, from coordinate 206,920,231 downwards.
AGGCCTGCCTCCCAGACCACGTCGGCATCCAGCCGGACGAGCCTGAAGAAACGCGCGGCCGCGGCTCCTCCGGCAGACTCCCCACGCTCCAGTAGGGTGCTCGAGATGCCGGTCTCGCCTCCATCCGAGCCGCAGCCGAAAGACGGGGCGACCGCCGCTGGGGCAGCCGTGGCTTCTCCGACCGCGGCCCCTCGGGGCGATCTCGCCACCCCTCCGGGCGACAGCGCCACGCTGAAGAGAGGCGGGAGCATCCCGGACCTCGAGGACATGGAGAGGAAGAGGAAGTGGGTCGCGGCCAATGAGTAAGTAACTTGCCTTGTCTTTGGTCGATTATAAGTTGCGCGCATGCTCACGGCCCCTTCTGTCCTTGGTGGCCAGGGTCGTCGTCGAGCTGAAGAAGAGGAAGGTGGGGGCTGGGCCGAAGGAGCCCCCTGTCCGGAGGGCGCCTTCGGCCTCTGACCGCGGATGTGGCGGACGAGGAAGCACGCCACGCCAGCTGAGTGCGACTCTTGAGTGCCCCGGTGGCACCGCACCCGAGCTTGCGAGCGTAACGCCTTCTCCTGACGTTGTGACGATGCCGCTTGGGGGGCCGGCCACCGGCAATGCGGAGGCTCACGAGGCGGCACCCCTTGCCGCGGTCATGGGGACTCCAATGCTGGTGGAGGGGGCGATCCCCTGCCCCCTCCTGACGGAGTCCTCCTTCGAGGACGCAGCGGCGCGGCCTCGGGAGGAGCCAGCCCCCGTGGCCCATCAGTCTGAGAAGTCTTCCGCTCTTGTCGTGCTCGAGGAGAGACCGGAGGCTCCAGCACCCCAAGCCATCAACGCCACCGCTTCCTTGGACACAGCGCCTGTCGACGTGCCCGTGCCGCTTCCTGGCCAGGCTCTCGTGCTCACGGGTAACGGCCCTCTGGTCGGGCCCAGCGCCTTGGATGAGGCTTATACCACGCTTGGCCGGATCCGGGCCGACCTCCAAGGCTCCGATAGGCGCTCATTCGCGGGGGAATGCCTGGAGCTTATCTCCGGGTGGCTCCAGGCTGACACAGCCATAAAGACGGCCTGGGGTCGGGCTGAGGCTGCCACCGTGGAGAACAAGAAGGAGGCCGCCAAAGCCGTGGCAGCACGTGACACGGCGCTGGCCAAAGCAGCGGCTACCGCGGAGCGCTGTGGTGAGGCAGAGGGCAAACAGAAGGCCCTACAGGAGGAGCAAGCCGCGCACGCACAACGGCTTCACCAGCGGGAGGTGGACCTCACGGCTCGCTAGGCGAAGCTCGCCGATCGCGACTCCGTACTGTCCCAGACGGCTGCCGACCAAGCCGTTGAGAAGGAGCATCTGGCCAAGCTGAAGGACGAGGTAGTGGAGGCCCAGACGTCCCACGCCCGGCGTGTCTCCGACGCGACGGCCCAGCTGGATGCTAGGGAGATGACCCTTGTCGCTACTGAGGAAAAGGCAGCCGCGGAGCGCGATGCCTTCCCCTCCGTTGAGCTCAGGCTTCGCCAGGCTCTGCACTTCATCTGCAGGGGAGGATTCGGGGAGCCATTAGCGGCTCCCGAGGGCGGTTATGCCGGGCTCTCCTCCAAGCTCGCCGAGGCACTCGAAGGTGCGGTCGCCAGGGTGGACGCCATCCTGGAGAGCGAGTACCATGGCCTTTTCTCCGCTGCCGCGATGCGTGTCTTCAGCCACCTCCACCTTCGCGAGCCTGGCTTTGATTTCAATGCGGTGATGACCTTGGTTGCCCCTGAGTCCCGTGCCACCGCAGCGGTGGTAGTGAAGGATTCCGTGGATGCGCTGATGAAGAAGTTCGACTGCGTCCCCGACACCGAGCCCCCTGTGGTGGAGGCAAGCAGTGGCGACGAGGGCATCAACGACGATGTTGATGACGAGTTCGACGTAACCAGGGAGATCGGTGGCGGCGGCTTTGGCGATGGCAGCTCCTCCTCCTAGACTCCGACCTGCGACATTTATCATATCTCGTGGAGTCGTAACACTTGTTTGAATTGCAAAATGTCCTGTGCTTGTAATAACTTGTTTGAATTCTGTGATTTCCTTTTGCGCCTTGTTTCCTTCCTGCTTGCTTTTGTGCTCTGCGTCGGCAGGGCCCAATCCCGCGCATACCTCGACCGCCGTTGGGGCGTCCGGATCACCAGGACGAGACCAAGGGGCGAGGGGCTACGTGACTAGTGAGGCCCCTGGGTCGCGATGCCCAGGCGTCCTGAAAGCACATTTGCTCCCTTGGTGGTTTTGGTAATTAATAACAACATATATGTCATTGAACTAATGTTTCCACCAAGCATATTTCACGAAAAGTTCAATGATAGGGATGGCAAAAGGATTTTGGAGATACCCCAAGATGCAAGGAAATGGATTGGCAAAGCTTCAAGCAAGAGGACTCTACATTTTACTTTGTGAGAAATCACTTTGAGTCCATAGGAAAACCAATACTATTAAAAGGGGGTAAGGTACTATTGGTGAACAAGATGCTCCACGTGCACAAGTGATAGTCACCAAAAACACCCACAAGCTCTTCCACAAAAGTCTGTCCAAAGTCAAATATCCAAAATCGGTGCAACCAACACTTTCCACTCGGTGCCACCGATTCCCAAAGTCAGACAGACCCATGCCAAACCCTAGCCAGTCAGTGCAACCGATTCTGCATCGGTGCCACCGAGTTTAGGTTGCCAACTCTCTGCTTAGCTATTTTCAGTCTTCGGTACCACCGAGAATTGCCAGTCGGTCTCACCGAGTTTCTGGACCAACTCTCTGGATAGCCATTCACAAGAATTGGTACCACCGAGAATTGTGGATCGGCGCCACCGAGTTCCTGGACCAACTCTCTGGTAAGCCATGGTCAAGAATCGGTACCACCGAGATGTGAGAATCAGCGTCACCGAGTTTGCGCATTCTGACCGTTGGTCACCTGATCGGTACCATCGAGTTTTATATATCGGTCTCACCGAGATTCAAAAGTTGTCACCTTTTGGTCACTTGGGTACCACCGAGATTAACACATCGGTGTCACCGAGTTGGTCACTTTAGGTGTAACGGTTGGATTTTTGGGGATGCCTATATATACCCCTTCACCACCACTCACTCGAAAGAGAAGCACTCAGAACTATTCCATACTTGCCCCATCCAATTTTCTGAGAGAGAGAGCCACCTACTCATGTGTTGAGATCATGCCATTCCATTCCAACCATATGAATCTTGATCTCTAGCCTCCCCAAGTTGCTTTCCACCAAATTAATCTCTTCCACCATAGCCAGATCTGTGAGAGAGTGATTGTGTGTTGAGGAGTCTATCATCTTGAAGCACAAGAGGAAGGAGTTCATCGACATTGCCGAGCCTATTACCTTTTGGAGGGTGGTGCCTCCTAGATTGGTTAGGTGTCACTTGGGAGCCTCCTACTTCGTGTTGTGGAGTGAACCAAGAAGTTTGTAAGGGCAAGGAGATCGCCTACTTCGTGAAGATCTACCCATAGTGAGGCTAGTCCTTCGTGGACGGAAGCCGTTATGGAATAGTCAAGGTTGCTACTTCATGGACCCTTATGGGTGGAGCCCTCCGTGGACTCTCTTGACCGTTACCCTCCGTGGGTTGAAGACTCCATAAACGTGGACGTACGATAGCACCACCTATCGGAACCACGGGAAAAATCATCGTGTCCCCAAATTGCGTTTGATCTTCCTCCCCTTCCTTTACTACTCATGCTTGTCTATAATTTCTGCTGCTATACTCGTAGACATGCATGTGTAGGGTGTGCTTGACTTGCTATGAATGCTAAAATCTGCCAACACTTAAAAATTGGGAAAAAGTAGATTTTTATTTAGTCAAGTAGTCTAATCACCACCCTTCTAGACATACTTTCGGTCCTACAGGTCCCCCTTAACGTGCGAGCAGCCCTCACGATGGAGGCATGGCGAGAACGGAGTCGATTTAGAGCGCCTTAGTGCTCTGCGTCGGCAGGGCCCAATCCCGCGCATACCGCGACCGCCGTTGGGGCGTCCGGATCACTAGGATGAGACCAATGGGCGAGGGGCTACATGACTAGTGAGGCCCCTGGGTCGCGATGCCCAGGTGTCCCCCTTGACGTGCGAGCAACCCTCATGAAGGAGACATGGCGACAACGGAGTCGATTTGGAGCGCCTTAGTGCTCTGTTTAGGCAGGGCCCAATCCCGCACATACCTCGACCGCCGTTGGGGCGTCCGGATCACCAGGACGAGACCAAGGGGCGAGGGGCTACGTGACTAGTGACGCCCCTGGGTCGCGATGCCCAGGGGTCCCCCTTGACGTACGAGCGGCTCCCATACCTTTCCTCGCCAGCTTTCACCTGGGAGGGACGCGAGAAGACCAGGTGCCAGGAACCTGGTGAGGTGGCACGCGCCAGGCATGGCCTGAGCGTAGCCCCCGTCCAGCTCCCCCGCGCGTGCATCCCAGGGGAACGCTGCATGACGGGGCCGTGAGGCCATCCTGAGGTTAGCGCAGCCGTAGGGCGCCCTCAGTTGTTTATCCACCAGCGCGGAGCATGGGGCTTCCACTCGGCGTGGTCATAGTCATTGGAGAACCATGTCGTCCGCCAGCGCGGAGCATGGGGGTTCCACTTGGGCGTGGGCATAGTCATTGGAGGACCGTGTCGTCCGCCAGCGCGGCGCATGGGGCTTCCACTTGGGCGTGGGAAGGGAGCTCTGTGTTAGAGTCTCCGGGCGTGTACATCCCAACTGGAGGAGGTGTATCTAAGCACCCGTGAGCCAGCACGGGTCTCACGAGGCCCTACCTCAAGGCGGGTTGCACCTGCGTCTTTTGACGTGGGGCGCGCTTGTAAAACCTGTGTGGCAGGGACAACCTGCACCGAATGAATCTCCGGAGGCCATCGCATGAGAAGGCCAAACACCAAGGACCCCAGGAGGTTACGTGAACGGGGACGGCCCACCAGACAGAGCTCAGTCGTTGGGTTTATCGATGCTGCAGGGACGGACCCGAGCACAGACGTTGTGCCCAGTCTTCTCATGCGACAAACTCAAGGAAAAACATCCGGCGCGCGGCTCCCGCGACGGCGAAACGCCGAACTATGGTTACACGAACCGGGCCACGCGCCCTGACTCTCCTACTCTTGATTAGCTCACGCAAGGACGAAGCACCAAGGACCATGGGAGGTGACGTGCACGGGACCGGCCCGTGAGACAGATCTCAGTCGCTTGGATTTAACAATGCTGCAGGGACGGACCCGAGCACAGACACCATGCCAGTCCTTAATCATGAGGCGGTCGAGGGCGGGGTTGTTAGGGCACGACAACATTCATGGCGACGAAGCACCGGGCAGGCGGTTTGGAATACTTGGAAAACTCATCAAATGTAGAAACAGTTCCGATACATGCGCAAAACGATACAGTTGCAGGGGCGGACCCTAACAGCTTGAGGATGATGCAGCCCGAGGGGCGCCCTCAAATGAACAAACCAAATGGTCACCTGGTAAAGATGCTGCTGAAGTGTCGAGGTAGTCGTTGAAGCTTGATCCTCACGAGCCTGAGGGCTGCGGAGGCTCGAGGGGCCCGCGAGACCCAGGGGGCTCGTGAGGGTCCGGGACCTCCTGAAGGACCGCGCGGCGTCGGGCCTCATGAGACGCAAACGCGACCTGCGCGAGGCGCTGGTATGTGGCATCTGCGTTCACGAGGCCAAAGGGCATGCAGACGTAGTTGCAGGCGTAGCCCCCACTGCGGCCGACACGCGATGGCCAGAAGAGGCCCTGGGATGCGGCCCTGTTGAGGCCCGGGATGTTGATGCAGACGCACAGCTTGCCGCCCGCATTGGGGGCAGCAGCTGCACTGGGTGGTGCGGGGCGACGCTCGCCGCGCATGGCTAGTGCCTCCTGAAGCTCCTCGATTGCTTGGGTGCTGAACTCTTGTGAGCCTGGAGCTTCACGCTGTGCTCCTTGCTTGTGGGGGCGCACGTCGGAGCACGCCTCCAAGTGGTGCCCGAGCACCTCCCTCGTCGCACCGGCCGGGTCTGAGGCTCTCCTGGTGGAAGCCCCCAAGCCTGTCCTGAGGGAGGCATGCCTATGCGGGAGGGAGAGGCGCCCCAGCGACGGGCGCAGGGCATGAGGTGCCGTTCTTAAGAGTCGCCGACCCCTGACGGCTCTTGGGGAGGAGCGACTTCTTCTTCTTGGGTGTGTCCTCAGGAGGCAGGATGCCACCCTCGTCATCAGAGTTTTCAGCCGCCGCAGCCTGGTAAGCACGCTCGAGGGAGCAGACTGCATCCTTTTCATCGCAGGCGATAGTGATGACACCGCCGCTCCCCGGCATCTTCAGGATGTTGTAGCCATGATGGGTTGCCGCCATGAACTTGGTGAGGGCAGGGTACCCGAGGATGGCGTTGTATGGGTGTCGGCATTCTGGATACCAGGGTACCCAGACTTGCCTGCCTGCGGCCCTGGGCGTGGCCCACCTCAACGAACAAGAACGGCCTGGCGCAGCCTCACTCGACACAAGGCCCTCGCGAGACCCGAAGCTCGCGAGGGAAGCAGCGCCAAGACCCGAGGGGAGGTAGGCCTCCCCAGGCCCCCTCCTAAGCGGCGGAGACTCCTATGCAACGCGTGACCTCAGGAGGCCAAGGGTGACGCCAGCCAGGCCAGGCGAGCGCCAGTATGCCAGAGGGGACAGTTTCCCCTTTGGTGCAAAGGAGGCAGGGACGCACGCGAGTTCCCAAAGCGCCCCCCAAAGGTTTCCTCTTCGGTGCAACAAGACCAAGACCCTGAGCCCCGCCGGACGGACGTCATCACCGAGCCCACCACTGCATCACCATCGACTACTTTGCAGGCGAAGACCACCTTTCGTCGGGATAGGGTGTACCACCTGTCCCCCTTGAAATGTGGCCATTGTGGGATCCCTTCCCGCCATTGCGATAAGGGAAGAGGACCCGGGCCGCTATAAATAGAGGCTAGATAGCTTGGCAGACGGAGAAGAATGACCCCGCAAACACACCCGCAAGGCAACACACCTCTGTACTAGTTCATCCACAAACCTCCTCGTGAGGCAATCCACCAAAGGCAGGAGTAGGGTTTTACGCTTCGCAGTGGCCCGAACCTGGCTAAACTCTCGTGCGCCATCGTCTTCCTCGCCATCGAGCGGGGGTATTGTGTTGTGAGCTTGGAGGGGGCGAACCTGTTGAGGAATCTTCGCACACGCCCCTGGGTTCGAATTCCTTAGGGTTTTGCGGAGCCCAAAATCCAACATTTGAGGCACCAGGTAGGGGGCGTGTCGGAGTCTTCAGCAAGCTTCGCTTCTTCTCCGCCCCGTTGCGCAGATGGCCAACGCCCAACACGCTCCTTCTGGCCTTGGAGGGCCCGTCTCCACCAACCTTGCCACTGCCGCCCAAGACCCGCGCCACGGCGGCGCAATGCCGGGCGGCCATTACCAGGCCACCAGCGTCGTTTCCACCACTGACGCCGCTCGTGTCGGCCGGGCGCAAGGTGGACGAGTAGCGCCCATGGGACCGACATCGCGCTGCACCCACGTGGGAGACCTCAACGCGCACGACTCGCTCCTAATGGCGAGTGAGATGCTTCACCACCGCCCTATGCATAGGGGCTTCGACGCCTGGGCCGACCACATCGCCGAGCTGGTCGCCGTCGCAAGGAGGGCCTGGGTCCCCCACCTACCTTCGCGACCACCGGCGTCGGGCGCCGGGGGCTCGCTCACCATGCCCGCCACCTCGCCTGCGGGCGGCGCGCCCGCTGCTCCCCCGGACGTGCCCGAGCAGGGCCCGCCGCACGCCGTGCTTCTTGTCCGCCGGATCCCGGTGATACGCTTCGGGAAGCCGCCGGGCCACGTCGGTGGCACCTTTGAGGAAGGCGACGGGGCGCTCCATGCGCGCCCCGGCGCACGCGCCCACGCCCAACTGGATCATGAACAGCCTGGCTTGTCCCGGCGTGAGCGCGCCAACCGGCACAGGGAGCAGGCGGCTCAGGCTTCCGGCCAGGCAGGTAACCATAATGGAGGCGCAATGGAGAATCAGGGAGGCAGCTCACGGCAAGAAACGTGCGGCCCACCCAACGGCGGCGGCAGAGCCACGCAACTCCGGGCAGAGGCCCGTCGCAGGAGGGTCTGTGGCCCGCGTGCCCAGGAGGATGTCATCCCGCCACCCGGGGAGAATGCCCTTGGAGCGCGCGGGGGCGACTCAGGAGGGGGCCCAAGCCTCTATACGGAGCCCTACATTTCGAGCTACGTCATACCTGCGGAGGGCACGGAGGATTAGGCGCCCTCTACGGATGCCGGCACCCTCCCAGGATAAGGATGTGCCCCGGGCGCTCTCCCCTAGCCGGGCATGGGGCTTCCACGAAGGGCGCGACGCAGCCGCCGCCCCCACGAACAAGAAGCACACAGCCGAGCCCAGGGCTTCAGGGATGACCGTCTGGGGAATCGGCAGGGTACAAGCAACGCGGGCCACCCGCGACAACGGAGGCGCCGGAGCGGCCCTCGGGAGGCGGGGCCTCATGAGGCCCGCAAGCCGGGGTCCGGCCGGCGCCGCGACACTTCACGGGGCGGCTTCACCGACACAACACCTCTGCAGCTGCGCTGGGTGCATTGCGCTCATGTTTGGGCCGCGGGGAGCGCAATCCCGCGGCTACGCGGGGAGCAATACACACAAGTTTGGGCTATAGAGGCGCGCAACCGCGCAGTAATGCGTGGGATGGCTCTAAACTGAGTTGGGAGCACCTAGGCCGTGCCCCTAGGGGCTTGCCCAGCTATCTTCGGCCGTGACACTCTCACGTAATAATGAGTGGGCTGTATACGCCCGGAGCCCCCCGAGGACGCGGAGGGGTTCCATCCCACGCCCAAGTGGAAGCCCCATGCTCCGCGCTGGCGGACAACACTGCCCTCCAATGGCTATGCCCACACAACGTGGATGCCCTATGCTCTGCACTGGGGGAAGACGAAGGCGAAGACTAGCCTAGACGCCGGACGCGGCTGTTGCTTGCTTCTTTTTGTGTTCGTATTGCCACTTTTTTGAAATGAAGTTGAAGATTTCGCAAATCTATTTGAAAAGGGGGCAGGAACTTTTCTCTCTTCGCGATTCCTTTTTATAGTCTTGAAGTCTTTCCCCTTTTTGGATTGACGCCTTGCCAAGCGCGGCTCGCACACTTTGGCCCCTCCTCGTGGCCTCTCGGAGCAGGCCAGCAAGGGCCTGTCACCTTGGGGGCACTCATCACTTAAAACGGTCAACCCCCGCTCGGGGGCTCCAGCCACGTTACGGCATGACATCATGTTACCTCGGGAGGCTCAGGCACCTCCCGAGGCGGTAGCCCGCGGAAAGGTAAGGAAGTCGCTTGAGCGTCAAGGGGGACTCCTGAGCAGCGCGCCTCAGGAGCCTCACCGATTGCGCAGCTCCGCGCCCCTTGGTCATGTCTTGCTGATCCAGACGCTCCAATTGTGGCCGAGGCCTCGCTTCCTTTGGTCTCATCCGGTGATCCGGACGCCCCAACGGCGGTCAAGGTCTGCTCGCGATTGGGCCCTGCCGACGTAGAGCGACACTTGAGCGTTAAAGGGGGGGTTCCTAGGCAGTACGTCTCGAGAACCTCACTGATCGTGTAGCTCCGCGCCCCTTGGTCTCGTCCTGGTGATCCGGACGCTCCAATTGTGGCCAAGGCCTCGCCCCTTGGTTTCGTCCTGGTGATCCGGACGTTCCGACGGTGGTCGAGGTCTGCTTAGGATCGGGCCCCGTCGACGCAGAGTGCAGAATGGGCTCCTGGACCACCCGAAAGCAAGGAAGAAGCTCTCCCAGGTGGGATCCTCGACCTCCCTGGACGCTCCGCCTACGCTTCGTTACGCTTGAGCCCACCGCGGCCCAATGAGCTAAGTATACACGCCTAACAAATGCAGAACCTTCTAATCAGTTAATGACGCCAATACCGGGCAGGAGGCACGAGCGCTAACGTGAAAATGCAGGCACTGCGGTCCGCTACGCGACCCCATAGGGATTCTCATGGTTCCAGGAGCAAGGGAGAACAGCGCAAGGGAAGGAGTCCGGCCACTCTAGGTGGTAGGGCTAAGGGTCTGTCCTCGGGGGCGGCACGCTCCCCCTCAGGAGGGCCTTCCCCACTAGGATCCGAACGGACGCCGTCGCCGGTTTTAGCGCAATACCCTCGCGGGCTTTTCAGGGGGCGCCGTGGCGCATCAGCAATGACGCAAGGCCCCGCAGGGGAAGCGGGGACGCGCCACGCAAAACAAACGATCAACAGCTCAAAAAGGAGAAGGAATACGAAGGTAAAAACGCAAAAGGTAACGCCCTCAGGGGCCAGGTGTTGCTTGACATGACAGGAACCAGGAAGAGAAAACAGGGGAGATCTAGGCGGAGGAGCCGCTGTCGCCGTCCGGGCCGTCGCCCACCGCGGCGCCTGAGTCATCGTCCTCTTCGGGGAGGGGCTCCTGGACGAACCGCTCCACCAAGGACTCCATGTGTGGGCGCGTCTCATCCATGAGGGGCCTCTGGAGTTCCTCGGTCACCGGCTCCATGACGCGGAGGAGGTCGAGCTCGGGGACAAAGCGGTGAAGGTTGGAGAAGACGCGTGTCAGTGCGAGGTCCAAAAGGTCGCGCACACTGGACACGTTGTCCTCGTCAACCCGTGAGACGCCGGTGTCCAGCGCCTCCACCACCTTGTCAAAGAAGTTGAGGTAGCCCCCGTCGCCGTGAGCGCACGGCAGCGCAGGGGCCTCCCGAACGAACCGGCTCACCGCGCCGACTGCGCGGAGGGCGACGTCCCGATACTGCTTGGCTTGCTACGCCTCCAGCAACTTCGCGTGGGCCGCCTTGTCCTGGGCGGCCTGCACGGCGTCGACGGCCCCCTGGACCTGAGTCTGGAGCAACGCTAGCTCCGCCCGAGCCTCCGCCTCGCCCCTGAGCGCGACTTGGAGGGCAGCCTCGGAGTCCGCGAGATGGGCCCTCAGCGCATCAGCCTCCTCCCGGAGTTCCTCAAGCCTGCGTCTCTTGGGCGCGGGCGCCCTGGGAGGAGGGAACGATCAAGACCGGCGCGGCAGTTGCGATTATAAGAGAAGGAAGCGGGAGACAAGGACCTTACTCCTCGAGGATGGCCCAGCGCCGGCGGACTTGGGTTGGCCTTGAGGGCCCCCCACCGTTGCCTCCAGGGGCTGCCGGAGAAGCCGGGGGCTCCGGATGCTTCCCAGCACCTATCGCGCGTCCACTGGACGCCATGTGAGAGCAAAGGAAAGGAGGAAGACAAGGAAGATAACTTGGAAGGAAAAGGAGTGAGAGGGCGCGAGGAGGGGGCAAGGCCCTCCGAGCAGGGCGGGTTTATAGGCGCAACCGTTGCACGCAGGGCGACGTGGGAAGTGGAGCCGTCAGGCACCTCGAGCGGCGCGTGCCAGACTCGACTGGCGTGCTCTCTTGCCTCACGTCGCTTCCCCTGCCCCCATCGGGTCACATCCACATGGCCCGAGGCGGGAGAGGACGCAAGGGGTCAACAACATTCAAGGAAGGATAATGATGGCCAAGGAGGCACACAGGCCAGGCTTCGACTTGACCCAGGGCGGTTCCCTACGACTTCGGGGAGCCGAGACGCCCGCGTCTCGCGGTGCGCCACGCGTCGTGTCGGACCCGCAGGCGATTTGGGCCCACGGCACTCCGGCCCGTCCACCGTGGCTTCGCCTCGAAGCTAGCTCGAGCGCGCCTCGGGCCCGGGGGCTACTGTCGGCGTTCTGGACTCCAGGGTACCCAGACTTGCCTGCCTGAGGCCCCGGGCGTGGCCCACCTCAACGACCAAGAACGGCCCGACGCAGCCTCACTCGACACAAGGCCCTCGCAAGACCCCAAGCTCACGAGGGAAGCAGTGCCAAGACCCGCGGGGAGGTAGGCCTCCCCAGGCCCCCTCCTGAGCGACGGAGACTCCTTTGCAACGCGCGACCTCAGGAGGCCAAGGGTGACGCCAGCCAGGCCAGGCGGGCACCAGTACGCCAGAGGGGATAGTTTCCCCTTTGGTGCAAAGGAGGCAGGGACGCACGCAAGTTAACAAAGCGCCCCCCAAAGGTTTCCTCTTCGGTGTAACAAGACCAAGACCCTAAGCCCCGCAGGACGGACGTCATCACCGAGCCCACCACTGCATCACCATCGACTACTTTGCAGGCGAAGACCACCTTTCGTCAGGATAGGGTGTACCACCTGTCCCCCTTCCAATTTGGCCATTGTGGGATCCCTTCCTGCCATTGCGATAAGGGAAGAGGACCCGGGCCGCTATAAAGAGAGGCTAGATAGCTTGGCAGACGGAGAAGAACGACCCCGCAAACACACCCGCAAGGAAACACACCTCTGTACTAGTTCATCCACAAACCTCCTCGTGAGGCAATCCACCAAAGGCAGGAGTAGGGTTTTACGCTACGCAGCGGCCTAAACCTGGGTAAACTCTCATGCGCGATCGTCTTCCTCGCCATCGAGCGGGGGTATTGTGTTGTGAGCTTGGAGGGGGCGAAGCTGTTGAGGAATCTTCGCACACGCCCCTTGGTTCAAATTCCTTAGGGTTTTGCGGAGCTCGAAATCCGACAACGGGAGGCCGATGCGGGCCACGTCGAAGCCGATCAGCTCGGTGCGGTAGTTGTCGCGGGTGCCGAAGGTGACGGGGAGGCACACGTGCCCCTACGGGGTGGCGGAGCCTCTGACCACCCCTGAGATGGGCCTGGAGGGCGCGAGCTGGCTATAGGGCATCTGGAGCATGTCGAAGGCCTCCACGGAAAGGATGTTGAGGCCGGCGCCGCCGTCGATGAGGTTGTTGGTGACTGCAACGTGGCTGATGGTGGGCGTGCACAGTATGGGGAGCACACCAGCAGCGACCGTCGCCCTGGGATGGTCCCTGGAGTCGAAGGCGATGTCGGTCTCCTGCTCCGCCTTGCTCCTCGGGGCCTTGAGCCGCGGCTGAGCTGCGCCCGCCTGGCGGAGAAACTGCTTGACAAGCCGACCGGATGCGGGGCCCTTCGACTTGCCAAGGATACATGCGACCGCGGGCGCAGTCAGACAGACCGTGGCGTCCCCATAGGCTGCGGGCTGCCAAGCCTTGGGAGCGACGCCCGCCATGGAGACGACGAGGCGAGGGTGAAACGCGGTTGGTGAAGACAGAGCTTTAACACGCCCCTACCTGGCGTGCCAAATGTCGGAATCGGGGGTCCACAGACCCAAGAAGGTTCGAAATCTGGGGCGTGTGAGAAGATCCCAACCATCTCAAGTCTCAAGCCTGCCGAAGATGCGCGAGAACGCAAGAAGAATAACACAGCGATTGACCCTGGTTCGGGCCACCTTGCGGTGTAAAACCCTACTCCTGCCTTTGGTGGATTGGAATCACGAGGAGGTTTGCGGATGATCTAGTAGAGTGGTTGAGTGACCTCGCGAGGGCTCTTGGGTGAGGATGGACTTGATTCCCCTCTACGGTGGAGGCTCACCCCTATTTATAGTGGCCTGGGTCCTCTTTCCTTATCGCACCGGCGGGAAGGGATCCCACAACGGCCAAATTTGAAAGGTGACAGGAGGTATAGCTTATCCTGACTAAAGGTGGTCTTCGCCTACAAATCTCCTGGTGGTGACGCAGTGGTGGGCTCGGCGATGACATACGTCCTGCCGAGCTCGTGGTCTTGGTCCTGTTGCACTGGAACGGAAACCTTGGGGGGATTCCTTGGGAACCCGCATCTGTCCTTGCCTCCTTAGCACAAAAGAGGAAACTGTCTCCCCTGCGCCCCCTGGCGCCCGCCTGGCCTTGGTCGTCATGGCTCACGTCATCGCAGCCTCCTGAGGCCGGGCACTACATAGGAATCTCCGCTCCTCGGGAGGCAGCCTAGGGAAGCCGCTCCCTTGGGGGTCTTGGCGTCGTTCTCCTCGCGAGGCCGGGGCCCTCACGAGGGTCTTGCCTTGAGGGGTTTGTTGCCAGGCCGTACAGGGCCGTCGAGGTGGGCCACGTGTTAGGCCGCAGGCAAGCGGGTCTGGATACCCCCGATCCCAGAACGCCAACAACAAGGGGGCGGTCAACAGACACTCGTGGATCGGCACGATTTGGCGTTGGCGGGTCATCTCCCTCGCACAGAGAATGTGCGGTAGGGAACCAGGCGCCCGACAGCTTGAAGACGGCGTGGCCGCGGTCTTGGGCATGGATTCGGTAGATCCGCTAGAGACCGAGCAAGGGCGGCGGAGGCCAGCGGATTTGGAGGTTAGGGCGGCCAGCGGCGCGACTCATCTCAATGGACAGGCATTCATGGTTGCATTCGAAAAGAGAGAGGCCAAGATGTGTGAGCAGAGGAAGAGAGGAAGAAGGAATGGAGCGAAAGAAGGTATAGGCGGCAATGGCACTGATGTTGTGGCTTGCCGATGAGGTTCAGGGGAGGTCCTGATGGAGGCGGGATCAAACTTTGAGGCCATGGCGGCGACCTTCCTACGGCAACACACAATGGGAAAGAGAGAGAGATAAGAGAGCACAGGAAAAAAGGAGCCAGGCAAGAAAAGGAAGAGGGGCGGCGCTCATATGCTAGTCACGTGGTGGCCGGCGGGGCCGCTCCGATGAGAGGTGGAGGAACATGGGATGCTCGGAGCACGCTGGTCGCTGATGTTCCTAGGCGACAAAGAGGATCTCCTCTCCTCGTGGAGCTCCTGAATGAGCAGGTTGTCGAAGCACGGGCGCTCATGCGGGAAGGGGAGCTCGGGAACAAAGCGGCTTGCGGGCGCTGGTTGCACGGCAAGGAATTTAAGGAAGGTGGGTGACGGCGCTAAGTTTGTGTCACGCCCAAGATGCGGTACTATCCTCGCGACGGCTCAAGGGACACGATAAGTATAGATGTGCATTTCGGGTCGGTTTGCAAGAATGGATACCGTCACAATACATTTAAAGAGGAGATGAATATATGGGGTTGGCTTACACTCGCCACATGCTTACATTCATCCATAACAATCATCATATAGAAAAGCAAGGTCCGATTACGCACGAAATCAAACAAAAAATGACCTACATCATGCTAAGCCTAGGCTGCCGACCAAGGCATTCACCTCTACTCATCGGAGTATGTCACATACATGCGTCCACGTTCCTCATCGTACTCCCATTGGAGTCATGTGGCATCATCTACGTCAACATCATCCGTACCTGCACCTGCTGTTGTAGGAATCTTTGAGCTAAAGGACTCAGCAATCTCATCACCCAGGGGTACCGAAACTATCTAAGATTATAGGTATGGCATGGTTAAGTGGTGAGGTTGCAGCAGCACTAAGCATTTTATTTGGCTAGCTTCCGAGTACAAGAATAAGATGAGTGTTCTACGCATAACGGTCGTGAACTAGTTGTGATCAAGAAGTGATCCTGAACACCTACTTACGAGTCAAACATAACCCCACCGTGTTCTCTTCCGGAACTCCCTTGAAAATAGACGATCATGGTTACGCCCACAATAGGTGTATTTTAATTGGATTTACTTAAAGTTTTCTACAACCGGGTATTATAAAACTTCCAAGTTACCACATAACCGCGGGCACGGCTTTCAGAAAGATTTAACACTACAGGGGTGCTCCAACTCATGTACGGTGGCCAAATTAAACACCCAAGTTGCCTCGGGGTGGCCCGCGAGTGGCTCTACTTTGGACCAATACTCATGAGGAGCATTGGCCCGGTTTGTTGATTAATTATCCACGGGGTAGCTACTCCCTATGCAAGTTTTATTAGTTGAGAAGATTTTAACACCAATGTTGGGCCTTGCCGGAAGAGTTTTATCCCAAACAAATTATCAAGGGGGTCCCCATAACAACCCCAAGCATGTTAGGAGCACTCAATATGGAACATAACATCGGTAATCGGAAACTAAGGCGGCAAGAGTGGAACAAAACACCAAGGAAAAGGCCAAGCCTTCCACCCTTTAGCAAGTATATAGATGCATTAAATTAAATAACAAGAATAATGTGATACCCCAAGATATCCATGTTATCACATGGATCAACCTGCACCTGCAACTAGCAATGCTATAAGAGGGGCTGAGCAAGCGGTAACTTAGCCAAACAACGGTTTGCTAGGATGTGGATGGTTAGAGGCTTATCATGGTATTTTGGGAGGCTTGAAAAACAAGTGGTAGGAAGCGAGACATAATGGTAGCAATGAGACAACTAGCATAGCAAAGCTAGTAATTGTATCCAGGGTAGTTATCATCTTGCCTTGTGTGTCTTCAGTGAGATAACAAGCTTGCTCCTCGTAAGCGTTCTTGAGAGGTTCCTCGAACTTGGACTCGTCAGCCGGTACTACCCACAAGAAAGAACAAGCATCTAATAAACACACAACCATGGGAAAATGCACAAACAATAATTATGCATGTCCATTTAATATATTTAGCATGGCAATCCTACACTAGTCACATTAAATGAATCCTTGATCCATGTGAAGCATGGATACGACAACAATTCATATGCAAAAGTAGTGGTTTTAACATTCTGTACAGAACAGCAATATTAATTATTTTGACATGCATGATCACATCAAAAATGGATTCTACACATGAAAACGATGCGAAAGCATATAAAGATCATCACAATCGGAGTTACGGTTCTTTTGGAACACTCACGACAAGATATAGGTCATGAGGAAGGATAGAGGGCAAATCTTGGCATCCCAAGCATGCCACTGGATAGGATATGGAATTTCAGATCGAATGGATATAAAGATCTTGAAAAACCAATGCATAGAACTCTCATGGTGATCAAAACAATATTGCAATCTAATCTGCCACTAACAGCAACAAGACACTTTGCAAACATCAAAACGGCAAGCTACAGGAATCTAAAAAGCTCAATTATGAAATGTGGTTGTAGTATGTTTAATGCACAATATTTCATCCAAATGGTTCAGATTGATTAGATGCATGGATTCATTGGAAACGATCTCACAATATGCCAATATGATATTACGGATTAAGACTTAGTCAAAATCACAGATTATCACAAAATAGAGTTAACATTATGGCAGTTTCATGGCATGACTTAAATATGCTACATGCCTTATCATGTCATGAAATTTCACAAAATGGTAGTAGACAACATGGACTACAAATCATCCAGCATGAGCATCCTCATAGGAATCACAGATTCATGGCATTCACCAAGACAAAATGCAATGTTGATATAACTGTTTCAGACTTAGTGAAATTTAGGTAGATCAAAACATCAACATTGACATGGCATGTTTATATGATGAAAATAGTGGCTAAACATGGACTTCGTGGCATGGCAAAAATACCAGTAGCAAGTATATGTGAAATGCCCCTTAATCATGTTCAAAGTTTATTCCTATGATGCATGGATTAATTCACAAAAAATTCACAAAATGCAACATCATGCTATAATGACATGCAACAAAACTTGCTCAAAATGCAAAATTAATGCCAAAGATGGATTCACTGGATTTTTCTACCACATTTTCATGTATAATATGCATATGATCATATGAAGAAAAATGCCACATTGCAATATTTGAAATACTGCCCAAAATGGAAATATAGAGAATGCCATAATTGGAATAAGCCAGTTTTGGCATGTTCAGAAATGGAATATGCTCGAATTGGACTCTACCTAAAATGGAATAAAACAAAAATAGAGGAAAATGCTTTGCACACACATGGGATGCTAGCCTCTCAGGCTTACATGAGGGACTAGGGGCACACACACACACACACACACACACACAGAGAGAGAGAGAGATGCTTTAGAGTCGTTGACAGGTGGGGACACCTTGTTAGCGACACACTTAAACCAAAACTGGGGAAAATATACATGTGCCCGCCGAGAATCGAACCTTCCCGCTCGCTCGAAGCTTGTTCGGTTGGACCAGGTGAGCTGGCACGTTGCTTTGTTAGAGAGGGGTTTCGGTTGGGTTTGACTTAGCCCCCAGAGCCTCTCAGGCCCACGATTCGCGACCGTAGAAATAGAGCAAGAAGGGTAAAATAATGGAGGCAATGTTGGCGAGACAGGGGCGGATGTGGTCGAGCCAAAGCTCCTTTGGTGACCCAAGCTAGATGCGGAGGGCACGGATCTACTCACAATAACATTCTGCACGCACGCCTGCAACTCATGGCACCGGACGACGACAGAGGCGACGCCGGTGAGGAGGTACCGATGCAGCGGTGATCTACTCAAACGCGACGATGCATTGGGCAATCACGACGCTTGGAAGCAAAAAATGAGACCTACTCGATGCGGGAATCTCTCAGGACGCACACACGTGACTTAATGGTGGCAGAGCACTCTCTAACGATGAGGTCTGCGGAGCTGAGTTTCGGCAACCATGGGAAAGGGGTTTATGACGCTCAATCGAGGAAGAGGAGGACATGGAGGGATGCGTGCACGTACCAGGAACTCGAATCTGAGCTCTGATTGCCGTGGCACGGACGGAGCTGTCCAGAATCGACGAATTAGCGGCGACGACCAACGCGGACGAAGAGGAAGGAGACGGCTTGGCCTTGGCGTCCCACGAGCTATAGTCGATGTCATGGACGTAGTGGACGATGGGAAGATGATGGACACGATCGACGAGGAAGAGGTGGACGAAGCTCACGGCGACGCCTTGATCTTTTCCTCGGTCGTGTTTGGGAGGTGGTGGATATCTGGTGGCTCTCGAATCTCTACGGCGTCGGAGGAGGAAGAGGGGAAACCCTAGGGATTGCAGGGACACAGAGGGAGGCATTATAGCGACCGAAGGGCGTGGGTGAGCTGGCGCTTGCTGTCGGACTCGCCATGTGCGCGGCGAGGCGGGAGCTAGACGAAAAGGTGGGTGCGGATAGAACAGGGTGAGTTGATGACATGCGGGCCGAGGGGTGTCTTGTATGAGCCGTGGGGAGCGCGGGAGTTCTGGTGTGAAAAGGCGGGGCGAGGCACGGGCGAACTGCTGCGTTGCGAAGCTGGGCCACGTTGTTGACAGCGCTAGGCTGGCTCTCTTTTCCATTTAAATAAAACAGAAATAGATAGAGAAATACAGAGGGAATTTGAGAGGGTGTTAGGCTGAGAGAAAAATAGTTTTGGAGTCACAAAATTCTGCACTAATTAAATAAAATGCTTGGCAATTTTTAAAGACTGGAAATTAAATCAAGTTTGAATTTAGTTCAAACTTGAGTTAATTTTGAATCTGACCAAAACTTTTTCAAACAAGCTGAAATTTGGAGGAGATCTTGGGATGGATTAGGGAATTTAGAAAATTGTGGACTTCAATTCGGGGCAGGAAGTAACCACTTGCAAAAATCCAAAACATATAGGAAGGGGGGGATTTTGGTGATATAATTTAGAAGGGTTTTCAGACTTGATCATGTCTCTTAGGGAAGGACACACACTGTGCCGCGGAGCGTCATTTTGCGAGACTGGAGCGCTCCTAGGCTCTCTCTCCTATGTGTGATGCGCCACTCCGGCCGCGGTGGCCACCTCCTCCTGCTCTAGCTCCAGGCATAGCTCCTCCAAAAGTGGGGTATGGGGGTGCCGACTGCCATGTCGGAGACTGTTTCGTCCAGCGGTCCATCGCAGGTCCCGGAGACCCAGCTGCCTTCCCCTGCGTCAACGGCAGATCCGCCACCCCCGCCGCGAATACTGCTTCGTGCTGAATGCTCGCGTGGGCCGGCTGTTCAAGGTACGCTGGATCTGAGGGTGCAATCCCCTTCTGGGAGGCCCAAGCTAATATCCATCATGGTCGCCCCTCCCCCTCCCCTCATTCCACTTCGGGAATGGGCGATGGTGATAAGCCACAAGTATAGGGGATCACGACAGTCTTCACGGGTAGTATTTCACCCTAATTTATTGATTCGACACAACGGGAGCCAAAGAATATTTATTGGCCTTGACAGTTGAGTTTTCAATTCAACCGCACCTGGGATATCTCTCTGCAGCAAAGGTTTAGTAGCATGGCAAATAGTAGAAGCAAAAGTAATAGTAGTAGTCACAGTAGCAATTTTTTAACAGTTGTGACAGTAGCAGCAACAATAGTAACTTAGCAAGACTAGGTATATGTAAATTGTAGGCACGTGGATCGGGGATGGATAATGATTTAGATGACATCAATCATGTAACAATTACACACTACAGCGACACAGAACTAGCTCCAATTCATCAATATAAGGTATGCATGTGTTCCGTATATAGTCATACGTGCTTGCGATAAGAACTTGCATGACATCTTTTGTCCTACCCTCCCGTGGCAGCGGGGTCCTATTGGAAACTAAGGGATATTAAGGCCTCCTTTTAATATAGAACCGGAACAAAGAATTAACACATGGTGAATACATGAACTCCTCAAACTATGGCAATCACCGGAAAGTATCCCAATTATTGTCACCTTGGGGTATGCGGATCATGACACGTAATAGGTGCATACAACTTGCAAGATAGGATCCAAATCAATATTATATTCAGAGGTAATACAATATGTTCAGATCTGAAATCATGGCACTCGGGCCCTAGTGACAAGCATTAAGCATAGCAAAGTCATAGCAACATCAATCTCAGAACATAGTGGATACTAGGGATCAAGCCATATCAAACCTAACTCGATTACATGATCAATATCATCCAATCCCACCACCGTCCAGCAAGCCTACAAATGGATTACTCACTCCCGATGATGAGCATCATGGCAGTGATGATGGAGAAGGGTTGTTTATCATGACGACGACGATTTCCTCTCTCCCGAGTCACTCCAGATCAGCCCTCCCGAGGAAGAACAGGAGATGGCGGCGGCTCCGTCTCGTGAAACACAGTGAAAACTTCTCTTTGATTCTTTTCTCCGAATATGTGATTTTATTGGACTGTAATCAGGGTCAGAGGAGCCTCATGGGCCCCATAAGCCATCATGGCACGGCCTAGGGGGGGTCGCACCCTGTTGGCTTGTGCCCCACAGGTGGCCTCCCTCCGGCAGGTCTTTGCTCCATAATTCATTATAAGTCCCAAAAAATCCACAAAAAGTTTAGTCCAATTCCGAGAACTTTTATTTCTGCACAAAAATAACACCAAGGTAGTTCTGCTGAAAACATCGTCAGTCCGGGTTAGTTCCATTCGAATCGTGCAAGTTAGAGGTCAAAACCAGAACAAAAGTGTTTGGAAAAGTAGATACGTTGGAGATGTATGGACTCCCCCAAGCTTAACTCATTGCTTGTCCTCAAGCAATTTAGTTGACAACTGAAAGTGATAAAGAAAACTTTTACAAACTCTTCTCTTCTCATCATTATACACATGCTTAGCTAGTACTCAAGTTTTCAGCATAAATTATGAATAACCACATCCATGATAAAAATTAAACATCATATTAACTCATGGAAATACATAACCAACTAGCAAGCAAATAATAAGATATCTCACATGCCAACAATTTATCAAAACAATCATGACATAATATGGTGACATGGTATTTCGCTAGCCCTTTCTGAGACCGCAAAACATAAATGTAGAGCACCTCTGAGGTTCAAGCAACGACTAAACATTACTCCCTCCGTCCCAAAATAAGTGTCGTTGGTCCAGTACAAATTTTGCGACACTTATTTTGGGACGGAGGGAGTATAATTTAGAGTAGGAACGGTCCAGTCATGCTCACATCCAACATTAACTAGACTCAATGTATAAGAATGACAATAGTGCTCTCCGGTCTGGTGCCTTTAGTAAGAGGATGATGACTCAACATAAAAGTAAATAGATAGGCCCTTCGCAGAGGGAAGCATTGATTTGCATGGTGCCAGAGCTCAAGTTTTAAAACATGATTGAAATGTAGTTTTTGAGTGATGCACTTTTCTTGTCAACGTTACGACAAAGGTTTTCAATATCTTTCATGCTAAACTCATTATTGGTGGTTCCCAAATAGAATAGTAAAGTTTAATCCTATCCACCATCCATACAGAAACCATGGCTGACTGAATCCACGGATGCCTGCCAACATATCAACTGTCCCAAGGAGTTTTGTTTAATTAATTTTTTATTATACAGGACTGATCATCCTTTTTACCAGCCTCTCTCGTGCAATGACGGAGAATAAACGACCGTCTTGAGAATAACTCACTTAGCATGGAAGATACTGACTGCCTCGTTGCTCCATGAGTGAGATGCATGCACAAAATGGATGTTTATTTGAATATTTAGAGATGGCTTATGCAAATTTACTTGGAACGGCAGGGTAATACCGCATATAGGTAGGTATGGTGGACTCATGTGGAATAACTTGGCTTAAAGGTTTTGGATGCACAAGCAGCATTCCCACTTAGTACAGGAGAAGGCTAGCAATAGGTTGGGAAGCGACCAGCTAGAGATGGAAAACGATCATAGGTATGCATTATGAATAATTAACACTGGACATAGCATGAGCAGGATATGAACACTCTGACTTTAAACATCATGAAGGTTGCATTGGTTTTGAATCAACTACATGTTTGCACATGGGCCAAGTCGAGCCGCTTGAATTTCTCAGAGGGAAATACCATACTACCATACCACATCATAACCATTTTAATGCATGTTGGCCTATAAGATAAATCATTATTCACTACTAGCTATTTAAGCATGGCATGAGAAGCTATAATTTCTAATTGTCATCATGAACATGTTCACTCCTAATATACTGAATCAAGATCGAATGAGCTAAACATATTTATAAAAACGGAAAACAAGAATAGTTCATACCAGCTTCCTTTGCCACGATCACTTTGTTAAATATCGTCATTATTACCTTTCACTTGCATGACCGAATGATGTGATAATAATAATAGTGCACGAATACCCTGGACTAAGCTGGAATCTGCAGGGCAGTTTTGGACAAAGGAGAAGACCGGGTAATATTGGCTCTTTGTTAGATCAACAATAAAGCATATAAGAGCCACTCAACATTTTCATCGTGGTCTTCTCCTTTCAAAGACTCAACAAAAAAGAAAAGAAACTCAGAGAAACACACTGTTTTTTTTTTGGAGTTTTTGTTTTTCTCAAGCAAGCAAATAAACTAAGGGAAAACAAGAACGAGAAAAACTATTTACACGGGAAAGCTCCCAACATGCAAAGGAAATCTTTTTGGGTTATCCTTTTAATGCCGAGGATAATTAAACGGGGAAAGAAAACTAAAAAGAAGCGAGAAAATTTGGGTTTTCCAAAGTTTTTCAAACACACAAGAAGAAAGAGGAAAAAATAAAACTAATATGGATATAAAATGAAAGAGGATGAACACTAACAATTTATATGAAGTGTGTGAACATGAATGTAATGTTGGTGAGAAATACGTACTCCCCAAAGCTTAGGCGTTTACCTAGCTCGATGATCACCACTGATAGCCATCAGGTCCGGGAAAGTGTTCCGGCTGGGGCACCTGAGCATCCCACGCCTGGACCTCGGCCTCCGCAGCAGCCAGCTCATTACGGTAAGCAATTATATCTTCTGGCATTATTCCGTATCCGTTCCTGGCATTATAGTTGAACAAAGAGGGCGCATGCAAAGGAATAATATTGCAAGTCTTCTCGCTAAATACTAAGCTATAACGAAGATGTTGTGGTGGTTGTGGTTCCTCAGTGAATTGGTGTTCCATCATAGACTGGTGATCAAGATAAACCTTAGGCAATAAGTAATCAGTAGGGCGTATAGCAACTTCAAAATGCTTTGCCAAGCGAGTGGCATAAATACCACCATGAACCTTACCCTTGTTTCGGTTAAGATTTAATCGACTCACATCAACAGCTCCTATGTTGTAAGTATTATCACCATAAAGTGTATGACATATAATAGCTAGGTAGGGGCACTGAGGCCACCACCCTGTTCCATGGCAGTTATGCATTTTCCTATAAACAGAGAAAAATAGTGCACAGATGGAAATTACAAACTACTGGCTCTAGCATTTGACACGCCCCAAGTTTCTCCCACAGTTATGGTTTGGAGGAAGTCCTCAAACTCCTCGGGCTTAGGCTCATGCATTCCCCCGTCAGAAGGAAGCAAACATATTTCAAAAAAATCATGTAGAGGCAATTCATAGTTGGTGGCATAAAGATCAAAGCTTACTGTGGGAGCACCGGGCGTATTTGTGAAGTAAAAGTTTTGCACAAAGGAATTAGTAAGGAGATCTCGTCTGCGAGGAAGTCGGTAAGCCCGGCATTTGCGACGAATTGCACGAATTCTTCATAAAAAACCCGCTTCATCCATGAAGGGCATGTTTGGCCATTCACAGGGCCTAACCTCCGTGTTGCGAACAATGTTGACGTCGCAGTCCTGAGTTCTCCTAACAACTCCCTTGGGGCTCTGGCTTCAAGAACCTTTCCTTAAGAAATTTATTTTCCTAAGCACAAATTTTCTGAAATTTTTGAGCAACAAATTTATGTCAATAAAACTTTGCAAGATTGATAGCAACTACTCATAATGATGCCTAGAGGCCATATCAAGCATTGATACTACTTGGAACTTAAAGAATTCAACATGCAAGCTCATTTTCTATAGCACCAAGTGCATCACATTATGCAAAATATAAACCACTAAAACAAAAACTAATTGGAGGAATGGACGAGTCACATACCAAGGAACAATTCCTCAAAACAGTTTCGGAAACGAAGTTCCGAGCAAAGAGATCGAAAATTTCAGTTTCTAGGTGAAGAACACGGGAGAGAGAGAGAGAGAGAGCTAGGGAATTTTTTCTGGAGGTAGAGGAAGGAGTGAGCTGAAGGGATAAGGCAAGGGCCCCCTGTGGGCCCCACAAGCCATCATGGCACGACCTAGGGGGGGGGGCGTGCCCTGTTGGCTTGTGGCCCACAGGTGCACTCCCCTGCTGCAGTTTTTATGCCAAAAGTTCTTATATATTCCAGAAAAATTAATGTCAAAATTTTGTGGCAATTTGAGGCCTTTTATTTTCAGGCATTTTTCTATGCACGGGAAAAAGAGAAAAACGGAAACTCAATCTAATTTATCTTATATAAACTGAAAAATAAGGGAGGATAAACTTTTGTTACAGAGAGTTATGAGTACTAAATTCATCAATCACATGCCTTCCGAAAAGGATCCATTAATAAGTTTAATCAAGTCTTATTAACAACCGTTTTCGGTTAATATGCAACTGAAGAATTTTTGAATATCACTAGGTTACCTCAATGGGGATTTGCATCTCCCCAACAATAAGATTATAATATTTCTTCTTCACAGTAGGTAGAGCAATTGCAAAACCTCCAATGATAACCGTGGTGGTAGGCTCAATGACATTAATATTATTAACTAAAGTTTGCTTCTTCGGGAAATGCACGGTATGTTGCTTGCCATTGACATGAAAGGTAACCTTGATTTTATTGCAATCAATAACAGCCCCTGCAGTATTCCGAAAGGGTCTACCAAGGATGATAGACATATTGTCGTCCTCGGGCATATCTAGAATAACAAAGTATGTCAAGATAGTAACATTTGCAGCCACAACAGGAACGTCCTCGCAAATTCCAATAGGTAAAGAAGTGGATTTATCAGACAATTGCAAAGATATCTCAGTAGGTGTAAGCTTACTCAAATCAAGTCTTTTATAAAGGGAGAAAGGCATAACGCTAACACCGGCCCCTAAATCACATAGAGCAGTTTTAACATAATTTCTTTTAATAGAGCAAGGTATTGTGGGTATGCCAGGATCTCCTAGCTTCTTAGGTATTCCTCCATCAAAATAATAATTGGCTAGCATAGTAGCAATTTCAGTTTCAGGTATTTTTCTTTTGTTGGTAATAATATCTTTCATATACTTAGCATACGGGGACATTTTCAGTATATCAATCAAATGAGTACGCAAAAGGACATGCCTAATGATTTCAGCAAAGCACTCAAAATCTTCATCGTCTCCACTCTTAGAAGACTTACGAGGGAATGGCATCAGTTTTTGAACCCATGGCTCTCTTTCCTTCCCATGTTTTCTTGCAACAAAGTCTCTCTTATCATAACATTTATCTTTAGGAGGTGGGTTATCAAGATCCTCGGTAGGTTCTATTTCTACATCGTTATCATGTTCTTTGTTATCATCTGGTTGAGCACCTACATGAACAACATCATTATTATCATTTTCATTATCACTAGGTGTATGTTCATTACCAGACTTGGTCTCAGCATCAGAAATAGAAACAACATTATGGTTCTCAGTAGGTGTTTTTGTAACAGGTTCACTAGGAGCATGCAAGTTCCTATCATTTTTCTTATTAGTGGAACTAGGTGCATCAACATTAATTTTCTGAGAATTCTGTTCTATTCTTTTAGGATGACCTTCAGGATAGAGAGGTTCTTGGGTAATACGTTCTCCCCTAGTGATTACTCTAATAGCATGACATTCATATTATTATTCACTTCAGCAAGCAAATCATTTTGTGACTTACAAACTTGGTCTAGTTGAGTGTGAACCATAGAATCATGTTTACCTAGACCTTTTACATCATTAGCAATTCTAAACATCAAGTCACTTCAACGGTCTATCATCATGACATTACGTCTAAATTGATCCTTAACATAGTTATTGAAGTGTTCTTGCTTAACAACTTAATTTTCATATTCATCCATGCATTGTTTAGGAGTCTTAGTGTAAGGTATATCATTTTCGCTAAAGGAACAGAGAGAGTTTACCTCTACTACCTGTGTTGGGATATCTAGTCCATGTATTTCTTTAATAGGTGGTAGTTTCTTGATATCCTCAATTTTAATACCTTTCTCCTCCATAGATCTTTTTGCTTCTTCCATATCTTTAGGGTTGAGTAATAGAATACCTCTTTTCTTTTGAATAGGTTCCCGAGGTGGTTCAGGAAGCGTCCAATCATCGGCATTTTGCAATATGTTATTCAATAATTCTTTAGCTTGACTAACAGTTCTTTCCCTGAAAAGACAACTAGCACAACTATCTAGGAAGTCCTTAGAAGCATCGGCTAGTCCATTATAAAAGATATCGAGAATTTCTTTTTTCTTAAGAGGACAATGAGGCAAAGCTCTAAGTAATTGGAGAAGCCTCCCCCAAGCTCGAGGAAGATTCTCTTCCTCAATTTGCGCAAAGTTAAATATTTCCTGTAAGGCAGCTTGTTTCTTATGAGCAGGAAAATATTTTTCAGAAAAGTAATGAAGCATATCCTGGGGACTACGCATACAACCAGGTGCAATAGAAAGGAACCATTCCTTAGCCTCGCCTTTTAGCGAGAAAGGAAAAAGCTTAAGGATATAATAGTAAAATCTCTTTTCATCATTGCTGAACAAAGCAGCAATATCATTTAATTTCATAAGGTGTTCGGCAACAATTTCATTTTCATAACCGTGGAAAGGATCAAACTGTACTATAGGAATTAACTAGGGTCCACAGAGAACTCATAATCCTTATCAGTAACAAATATAGGAGAAGTAACAAATTTAGGATCATATTTCATTTTCTCCATCATAGAATTTTCTTTTAGTTTGGATAGCAGTTTCTTCAAGTCATCTCTATTTTCACAAGCAAAGAAATCCCTAGCTGTTTCCTTATCCATGACATAGCCTTCAAGTACATGAGGCAATTCATATCTATTAGGAGAGCGAGGTGTAACAGGTGATTCAAAGTCCTCATCAGTTTCATCATTTTCAAGTTCTCTAGCTTTAGCAATATGAGCGTCAAGTAATTCATTTAGTGGCACAGTTTCAGTTTCAACATGTGTAGCAATAGTATCATCATTAATTTCAGAAGTAGCATCATCAATATCATGTGACATATCAGGACGATCAACAGGCGGTGGTGTAACAAGCTAATTCAAAACAGTAGACGAATCAAAACACTAGCATTGAGCATGAGCTAGAACACAACATATCACTTGGTAGCATCCTCTAAACATGGCATAAAAATAACAACAGATTCTCAGACTTAGACAAATTAGCAAGGGCAAAACTGGACACATGTTAACAGAATAGCAACTTGACAGCAGGTTTTAAATATGATGCAAGGGCTTAATGCTCAAGTTCTTAGCACAAATAGGTAGAGCATGAAGAGCTCAACAAAACATGTTAAGGCCCCAAACTCAAGGAACACTACATTCATGGGAACCATCCTCTAATCATGGCAAGAAAATAACAGCATTCAACACTTAGCAAAATTTGAGACATGAAATCAGTGTTATAATCTTAGCATGTTAACAGCAAGAAACACTAGCATATTCATGTTGACAAGTTTCACATATGATGCACAGATTAAAACATATGAAAATGGCAAAATGGCATGTTGGAACAAAAATGACATTTTGCAAACTTGCTCAAATGTCCAAACAAAGTGCACCATTGGATTCTTTGGGAAATTCTACCCCAAAATCATATATCATACTCATATATTCATGTCAATAAATTGATCAAAACCTAATTCAAAATTACATACAATCACTTATAAGTCAAAACCTTCCCTATTTGCACATGAACAAAAATGGCAATGTCCTGATTTGGCAGCACTTCCAAAACAGGAAAAAAACATCAGTGAGACAAAACAAACAAATAAACAAAAAAAAGGGAGGGGTCCCACTAGCAGTGAGCCAGGCCCCTCCTGAGTATGACAGGGTGGACCCACTGGCCCACCTGTCACACACACACTCACACACAACACACACACACACAGAGCACAGAACACACATAGCCACACGGGATCCACACGCAGCCACACGGGATCCACACACACACACACCACACACGCACACACAGCAGAGTGCCACGAAAAATAAAAAGGGTAGGGGGGATTCAAACCCCTGACCTCTCGGTCCTCCCCCTGAGTCGAAGCCACTGAGCTAGCGATGCGATTCTTAACAGAGGGGGGATCTACGCATCAAATATAAACACTAAGGGAGGTCCCCTCTGACCGGCGACAGAGGCTCGGCGGCGATCAAATTCACGGCGATACGACGGCAATCGCCGACAGCGAGCACTGGCGGAGGTTGCGAGCACATAGGGGAGCCCATTTCCGCACTCAAACCTAGCTAACCGTGGCGGCAGTGAGGAGCTCGAGCACGAGCTCGCTCTCGGCTCAACAATGGCGGCGATGGCGAAACGGCGACCGGGACACGACTAGGCGGGCTACGCACGAGAATGAGAGGGGGAAGGAGACAGCGATGCTCACCGCGGGGCTCTCGAGGACGTGGCGAAGGCGAAGACGACGAGCTGGCGCTGCCTGATGAAGCGCAGCTCCACCCGCACGACGCGACGACGGGCAGGCGACGCGGGGACGCTCCGGCCTCCCTAACACCGGGAACGGGACACGGACGGCATCAGGAACCCCGCGGGCATCTCGGATGCCACGGAGAGGCCACCGGCGACAAAGGAGACGGCAGGGACGATCGGCGCTCTCTCTCTGCTTCTCTGAATCTCTGAACTCTCTCTTTGAAACTTACCGCGGGGAGGGAGAAGAAGGAGGGGAGATGGAGATGGCGGCGGCGCGAAGGAGAAGGGGGAAACCCTAGGGAGAGGGCACGGACGCCAAGGCTTTATAGGCCCTGGAGGCACGGCTCCCCTCGCCACCTCGGCCACGGCGGGGCCCCTGCTCACGCTCTCTCTGAGAGGGAGCTGGAAAGGAGGAAGAAGGAGGGAGGAAGAGAGAGGCTGACGAGCGGGCCCGGCTCACGCCACGCTGGAAAGGAGAGCGCGCAGGGGAGCTAGCTGGGCTGCTGGAGGGAAGGAAGGAAGGAGGCCCAGGTGGGCCGGCCACTCTCTCTCTGCGCAAAAATAAAACACATGCCGTTTCCCTTTAAAATAAAACAGCTCAAAAGAAAATAAACCAGGCAAGTTTGAAAAGAATTTTGGACGGAGAAAAAATGTTTTGGAATCAGCAAATTGTAGCCTATTTACTAAAAAATGGAGTTGGCATTTTTAGAGCAACAAAATAAAATCATATTTTTAAATCAAATGCAATCTGTTTTGAGGAATGTGGGTGGATGATCGTCAAACATGACTAGGAGCTGGCTTAGAATTCATATTAGAATATTTCTAAAATGATCAACATTTTTAATATGTGAAAACAGCAAGTAGAATATTAACATGTGGAATATTTGAATAAGAGAGAAGAGGGGATGGTTTTTGAAATGGGAGGGATTAGAGTAGCACTCCAAACAAAGTAACACATGCACTCACTCCACAACACATGCACTCACATCATCACCACATTCACAACTCCAACATGGCAAGAATTATTATGCATTTGATATGATGATCATGATGGCATGATGCATGAAATGACGATGGCAATTAGAACTCAAACTCATGATAGCATTGAAAACATCCAATGAAGGTCACACATGGAATGATACAACTCAAACTCAACCACATGGGAAGAAACAAATGGCATGGATTGCACTTGGGCTATTACAACTCTCCCCCACTACAAGAGGATCTTGTCCCGAGATCTAGGAACGGAAGAATTCGGGAAATTCGGAACGGAGATGGTCCTCTCGTTCCCAAGTGGCTTCTTTGTCGGAGTGATGTGACCACTTCACCTTTAGAAACTTGATTGACTTGTTGCGAGTCTTACGCTCAGTTTCTTCAAGGATAGCAACTGGATGCTCATGATAGGATAGGTCTTCTTGGAGATCAATTTCTTGGAGATCAACGGTGCGCTCGGGAGTCTTGAAACACTTCCGGAGCTGAGAGACGTGAAACACATCATGCACATTGGAGAAATTGGGAGGAAGCTCGAGTTGGTAGGCAAGGTCACCCCTCTTGCCCACAATCTTGAAAGGACCCACAAAGCGTGGAGCAAGCTTCCCTTTGATGCCAAAGCGTTGAGTGCCCTTCATGGGAGACACTCTGAGATAGACAAAATCATCGATCTGAAAGGTCATGTCACGATGCTTGCTATCATAATAACTCTTCTGACGGGATTGAGCTGCTTTGAGATTTGCACGAATGACACGGCACATTTCTTCTGCTTCAGTGATCATGTCATTACCAAGGATTTGACGCTCACCGGTTTCAGACCAATTGAGCGGGGTGCGGCACTTCCTGCCATAGAGAATCTCGAAAGGAGCTTTGCCGGAACTTGCTTGGAAGCTATTGTTGTATGAGAACTCAGCAAACGGGAGGCAATCTTCCCACTTCATGCCAAAAGAAATCACACAAGCTCTGAGCATATCTTCGAGGATTTGATTGACTCTCTCAACTTGACCACTAGTCTGAGGATGGAAAGCTGTGCTGAAACGGAGATTAGTCCCCATTGCAGTCTGGAAGTAATCCCAAAACTTGGAAGTGAAGATGCTTCCACGATCTGAGGATATGAGCTTAGGAACACCGTGCAAAGAAACTATCCTTGACGTGTACAACTCTGCTAGCTGAGCTGCCGAGATAGATTCTTTGACCAGAAGGAAGTGGGCAACTTTGGTGAGCTTGCCGATGACCACAAAGATGGCATCATTACCTCTCTTAGACTTAGGAAACCCAGTGACAAAATCCATTTCAACATGATCGAATTTCCACTCTGGGATGGGCAAAGGCTGAAGGAGGCCTGCTGGACGTTGATGTTCCGCCTTCACTCTGCGACAAACATCACACTTGTTCACAAACTGCGCAATCTCGCGTTTCATACGAGTCCACCAGAAGGTTTGCTTGAGGTCTTGATACATTTTGGAACTTCCTGGATGAATGGAGAGGAGGGAATTATGTGCTTCATCCATGATAACCTTCCTGAGATCACCTTTCGGAACCACCAGACGGTCCTCGAATAACAGGGTATCTTTGTCATCAACACGGAAGCATTTATACTTTGGAATGCTCTTGGCCACACCTTTCTTCACTTTCTTCACCATAGCATCAAGAAGCTGAGCTTGGTGAATCTGATCTTCGAGAGTCGGAGAGACTTGAAGATTGGCAAGAAAACCTTGAGGAACAATCTGGAGATTGAGCTTGCGGAAGGCTTCGCAAAGCTCGGGTTGAAGAGGCTTAAGGATAAGACTGTTGCAATACGCCTTCCTGCTCAACGCGTCTGCAATGACATTTGCTTTCCCAGGAGTATATTCAATGCTTGGATTGAAGTCCTCGATCATTTCCACCCAACGTGACTGCCGAAGATTGAGATTGGGTTGGGTGAAAATATACTTCAAGCTCTTGTGGTCTGTGAACACCTCAACTGGTCTTCCCAACAATAGATGTCTCCAAGTCATCAGAGCATGCACAACTGCCGCCAGCTAAAGATCATGAGTGGGGTAGTTCTTCTCAGTAGGCTTCAACTGACGGGAGGTATAAGCCACAACCTTCTTATCTTGCATGAGAACGCCACCGAGACCTTGGAGAGAAGCATCACAAAATACTTGGAAAGGCTTGGATTGCTCGGGAGGAACAAGAACTGGAGCCGAAGTTAGCTTCTGTTTGAGTGTATTGAATGCCACATCACACTCAGGAGACCACAGAAACTTGACATTCTTCAGAAGGAGGTTGGACAGAGGCTTAGCAATTTGAGAAAAGTTCTCGACGAATCTTCTACAATAACTTGCAAGGCCGAGGAAGCTACGAAGATGCTTGACATTCTGAGGAGGCTCGCACTTCACAATTGCCTCAACTTTCTCAGGGTGCACTTTAATGCCCTCGGCAGAGATGACATGCCCAAGGTACACCACTTCATTGAGCCAAAACTCACACTTTGAGAACTTAGCATAAAACCGATGTTCTCTAAGCTTGTCAAGCACAAGCCTGATATGCTCTGCATGCTCTTCTTCAGTCTCCGAGAACACGAGAATATCATCCAAATAGACCAAGACGAACTCATTCTTGAAAGGAGAGAATATGAAGTTCATCATTCTGGAGAAGGTCGGAGGTGCATTTGCTAGACCAAAAGACATGACGGTATACTCATAAGAGCCAAAACTCGTCCTGAAAGCAGTCTTTGGGATATCTTTTTCACGAATGCGGATTTGATGATAGCCCATACGGAGATCTAACTTCGAGAAAACCTTGGCACCTTTCAATTTCTCAAACAACTCATTGATGTTGGGAAGTGGATACTTGTTCCTGATTGTCTTCTTATTCAATGGACGGCAATCGACGCATAGTCGGTCCGTGCCATCCTTCTTCTTGACAAACAGAACACCACAACCCTAAGGTGAAGAACTTGGTCTGATCAGACCCAGACGCTCTTGTTCATCTAGCTGTTTCTTCAATTCTTTCAGCTCTTCGGGGCCAAGCTTATTAGGACGCTTGCACACCGGTTCAGTTCCAGGCTCGAGTTCAATCACAAACTCAACTGGTCTGTGAGGAGGCATTCCTGTCAACTCTTCTGGAAAGACATCTTCATACTCCGAGACAACCGGAATTTGAGAAATGGCAGAAATTTCACCCTTCTCATTGAGAGAAAATAGACGAATCGTGTCATCGCGAGCAGCGAAAATGATCACATCTTCAGAACGATGAGTCAATTGGACTTCTTTAGCTTTGCAATCAACATAAGCCTTGTTCATCGCCAGAGAATCCATGCCAAGAATAAGATCAATATCGGAATTGCCGAGCACAATTGGAGAAGCCAGAAAAGAATAATTGCCCATCTTGATAGAGGCATCCCGAACCACATAGCGAGAATTCATTTGCATGCCCGGTGAAACCACCGTTAACGAGCTAGGCAACTCTTCACAGAAGAATTCATGCTTGGAAACGAAAGGCTTTGATATGAATGAATGCGATGCACCAGTGTCAAACAAAACTTTTGCAGGAATAGAATTAACCAAGAGATTACCCATGATCACTTGAGAAGAATCCGCTGCTTTAGCTGCATTCACACTGTTCACTCTTGCATACTTGGGATTGTGCTTCACCATTGCACTGCCTGGGGGCCTGATAGGAGGGGGAGGCGGAAGACGCCGCTGGTTGTTGCACTTGTTGGAGTAATGGCCCTTCTGACCACACTTGTGACAAGTAACCTCTAAGAGCGGACGGAAGTTGCCTGGAGGAGGAGCATTTGCTGACTTGGGTGCCTGAGGCCTTTGGTGAAAACCTGAGTTGGGTGGGTGGGAAGGACCACGACCACCGTGCTGCCTCTGCTGCTGAGGGGAACGAAACGGAGGAGGAGGAGGAACCCAATACTTCTGCTGCTTAGGAACGAGCTGAGAGCTGGAAGAAGAAGAGTTGGTGTCTCTGAATCGCTTCCTGGAATTCTCCAACCTGAGCTGAGATGCCTCGACCTTTAGAGCCATGTTGTAGAACTGATCAAACTCACGAGGCTCTTGCAGGACTAGACCCGGCTGAAGTTCATCCTTGAGACCACCTCTGAACTGATAAATCATTGACTTCTCATCGGGAACATCTTGCTTAGCATAGCAGGCCAGATTCTGGAAGTCGATGTTATACTGATAGACGGACTTGCTCTCCTGCTTCAAATTCCTGAACTTCTCACGCATCTCCTCGACAAAGCTCGTCGGGATATGATGAGCTCTGAAGTAACGACAGAAATCATCCCAGCTGATAACACGATCACCTCTGGAATCCTTGTACTGCTGCCACCAATCTCCTGCCTGACCCTTGAGCTGGAAAGTCGCAAACTTGACATAGTCCGCAGGTCTGACATTGCTGCACTCAAAATGCTTGTTCATGTCACGGAGCCAGTCGTCTGCATCGAGAGGCTGCTCACAATAGGTGAAGGACTTGGGCTGATTTGCGAGGAACTGGTTCAGAGTGGCAAACTGCGGCTGATTCTGAAAATTCCCTTGATGACCTTGCTGTCCCTGCTCTCTTTCCTGCAGCAACCTGAGCAACATATGGGTATTCGCATTGGTTGCGGCCATCACTGCTTGCCAAGCCTCTGGAGGTGGAGGTGGTGGTGGGGGTGGTGGAGGATCAGACTGCTCCCCATCACGATCTAGGTTCCCACGAGTTGCTGGCGCTATCCTGAAGATGGATAAGAATATCAGCACACCATTGACAAAGATGATAGGAATAAGCTGAATCAATGGCTTGAAAGAAATTGCAACGGAATATCATCAATTGCGTTCAAACTGCAGATAGTAAGAACGCTTTCTGCAGGATCTTGATAACATCATTAGAACATGAAGCCACTTGAAATAACACAAAAGTATTGAGCTAAGGTTGCTCGAAACAAATGTACAACCATTATACATCTATCGGAAGATGGTCCTAAGAACTACTGGAATTCCCACCTAAGAATTTCCGAAGTCTTTCTTTTTTATGCGATTCGGGTTGCGGACCCAGGAACGTACCCAAGGTAATCAGCTCAACTGCACCCGCAACCTTCCACACCATAATTCAAGAAAACTCCGCAAACTCGTCTACCACAGACACTTGTAATCACAACGATACTAAACATGGCAGTACCCCGGACGCCTCCCCAGTACAGGGTGACTCCGATCTTATCTCGCCACGAGAAGTATTGAAGCAATTTCGAACACCCTCCGTCCTGAGATACTAAGGAAACTGAATGATAACGATGAGTCAAGAATCCCCTGGAGCTCAACTCCCCGGAAGAAATCAAGTCAGACAGGAGGCACCAAGATAGAACTCCGTCACATTGGTATCATATAGATTCCAAAATACCAGCGTGATTCTAAAAAAAATTTGAGCGAGAAGAGGAGTAGAATGAAAATTCCTAAGTCGAATACCTCACCAGAGTATAGAAGAGGAGTAAAAGAATCCTACTCTCCGATATAACTAGACTCAAAATAGTTTTAACTAGACTCGACTCGGCCAAATTCGATCAAGCAAGGGGCTCCTATGGTCGGTATGGCTCTGAATACCAACTTGTCATGCCCAAGATGCGGTCCTATCCCTATTAAGGCTTGTGGCCTCGACGGGGATAGAAGCGCATCTCGTCGTTCGCAAGTACAGTAAAACATTGCAATACATGTAGGAAGAGATGAGTATATGAGTTGGCTTACACTCGCCACAAGCTATCTTACTAGTTCACACAAATTTATTCATACATCATTCAGAAGACAGGGTCCGGCTACGGACGAAATCAAACGATAAAGAAGCAATGTAAAACTGTCTCGTTATCCCAGGATCACCACCACGAAGCTCCCTACTCGTCTGGATAAGTAACATACATGCGTCTACTCTCTTCGTCGTACTCCCACTGGAGCTGAGTCACATCTTCTGGCACGTTCTCATCAACACCTGCACCTGTATTGTTGTAATATATGAGCCACAGGGACTCAGCAATCTCATAACCCGGGTACCGAAACTATGTAAGCCATTGGGTAAGGAATTGGTTATGTGGTGAGGCTGCAGCAAGCGCTAAGCATATATTTGGTGGCTAACTTACGAGAACATGAATGTAATTATGGTGGCCTACGAGAGACGGACGTGAACTAGCATGATCACTATCTTGAACACCTACTTACGTCAATCATAACCCCACCGTGTTCTCTCTCGGTTCATGTTCACGAGCAGAGACAGTCACGGTTACGCACACAGTTGGTGTATTTTATTGGAGTTTACTTCAAGTTAACTATAACCGGGTGTTAAACAAATTTCCAAGTTGCCACGTAACCACGGGCATGGCTTTCCGAAAAGATTAAACCCTGCAGGGGTGCTCCAACTCATCCATCACAAACTAACCACACGCCGCGAGAATAACCTCGACCACGAATCTCGTGATCTTCCTAGGCAATTCCACTTGAAAACCGCAACCTCGAGATAGCCCGAAGAAACACCGGAATTCCTCGCGCAAGACATTCGAGAAAGGTAAAACAAGTCCAGCCAGACCGCCCGACGTGTCGACGAACCCGATAAGAGCCGCGTATCTCATTCTCAGGACACGACGGATTGTCCAAACTTCCGGTAGGCCAATCGCAGAGTTGCCCCTGGCGGCCACCGGCGGTTGACAGGTTGGACCAACACTCATGGGGAGCACTGGCCCGGGTTGTTGATTAATTATCCACGGGGTAGCTATGCCTTATGCAATTTTATGAAGTTGTTTAGCAAATGTAGTACCAATGTTGGGTCTCGCCAGACAAGTTTTAATCTAAAACGAATGGTCAAGGGGGTCCCCATACCAACCCCGAGCATGTTAGGAGCGCAAAATATGGAATATAACACCGGTACTCGGAACTAGTGCGGCAAAAGCGGAACAAAACACTGAGCAAAAGACCAAGCCTTCCACCGTTGCCAGATATATATGTGCATTAATTTAAATAACAATAGATAGAGTGATATAACAAAATCCATGTTGACACATGGAAAGCTTGCACCTGCAACTAGCAACGCTATAAGAAAAGGGCTGAGCAGCGGTAACATAGCAATATCAATGTTTGCTAGGTAGTGGAGGGGGGTTAGAGGCTTTCATGGCAATTTGGGAGGCTGACAGTTTAAGTGGTAGGCAACATAACATAACGGTAAAAAAACGAGACATCTAGCAAGGCAAAAATAGTGTCGGGATCCGGGTATGATCATCTTGCCTGTTGGTTCTTCAGAGGGACAAAGAGTTGGGTTCTCGTAGTTGTACTCTCCGGGATCCACGTACTCAGGCTCAACACTCGCGTCTACCCAAAGAGAACAGCACCAAATAAACAAACAGCGAGGTGCAATGCACAAACAAGATGATGCATGGTCATATTAAGAAATATAGCATGGCAAGCCTATGCTAGTCATGTTGCACATGCATTTATTAAGTTGTTTAGTATTCTGGACAGAACCTCAATATTACTTAGTTGAACATGCATGATCATGGCAAATATGGATGCTTCATGCAAAATCGATGCAAATGCATATGTAGAACGTTGCAAACGGAGTAACGTAGCTCACGGTACGCTCACGGCAAGGTACGAACGTTAACGGAGACAAAACACAACATGAGGCAATCTCTGGGCTCTACCTTGGTGTTCCATGGATGCCACTGGATGGGAAATGAAAATCTAGCAAGAATAGAGCTAAAGATCAAGCAAAACAATGGAGTATAGCTCCCACAAGTCACAAAACATTCGAACACACAATCTGTCCACAAACAGCAACATGGCATCTTGCAACACACATAACAAGAGCTACAGCAAGTTTAAAATCAAAACCAAGGCATGTACAGAAACTATACAGCATGCTTAACAAATCATCCATCTACACAAACTTGAAAGGAAGCATGGATCAATAGCAATGCAGCTCACAAGATGGCATGTTGAATCAGTTTTTAGGGACTTAGTGAAAATTCCAGTTTTATAGAATCTGAGTTAACCAGATGGCATATTGACAGCACTATTTATATATGCTACAGCAACTTTCATGGCATGAAAATTAACAGGATGGTAGAGGGCAACCTCTACAACAAAACACTAGCACTGAGCATGAGCTAGAACACAACATATCACTTGGTAGCATCCTCTAAACATGGCATAAAAATAACAACAGATTCTCAGACTTAGACAAATTAGCAAGGGCAAAACTGGACACATGTTAACAGAATAGCAACTTGACAACAGGTTTTAAATATGATGCAAGGGCTTAATGCTCAAGTTCTTAGCACAAATAGGTAGAGCATGAAGAGCTCAACAAAACATGTTAAGGCCCCAAACTCAAGGAACACTACATTCATGGGAACCATCCTCTAATCATGGCAAGAAAATAACAGCATTCAACACTTAGCAAAATTTGAGACATGAAATCAGTGTTATAATCTTAGCATGTTAACAGCAAGAAACCCACTTATCCACAAGTTTATCATGCCAAACAAAAATACCAGGGCCTAGTACCCACAAAACACTAGCATATTCATGTTGACAAGTTTCACATATGATGCACAGATTAAAACATATGAAAATGGCAAAATGGCATGTTGGAACAAAAATGACATTTTGCAAACTTGCTCAAATGTCCAAACAAAGTGCACCATTGGATTCTTTGGGAAATTCTACCCCAAAATCATATATCATACTCATATATTCATGTCAATAAATTGATCAAAACCTAATTCGAAATTACATACAATCACTTATAAGTCAAAACCTTCCCCATTTGCACATGAACAAAAATGGCAATGTCCTGATTTGGCAGCACTTCCAAAACAGGAAAAAAAACATCAGTGAGACAAAACAAACAAATAAACAAAAAAAGGGAGGGGTCCCACTGGCAGTGAGCCAGGCCCCTCCTGAGTATGACAGGGTGGACCCACTGACCCTCCTATCACACACACACTCACACACAACACACACACACACACACACACACACACACACACAACACAGAACACACATAGCCACACGGGATCCACACGCAGCCACACGGTATCCACACACACACACAGACCACACACGCACACACAGCACAGTGCCACGAAAAATAAAAAGGGCAGGGGGGATTCGAACCCCTCACCTCTCGGTCCTCTCCCTGAGTCGAAGCCACTGAGCTAGCGATGCGATTCTTAACAGAGGGGGGATCTACGCGTCAAATATAAACACTAAGGGAGGTCCCCTCTGACCGGCGACAGAGGCGTGGTAGCGATCAAATTCACGGCGATACGACGGCAATCGCCGACAGCGAGCACTGGCGGAGGTTGCGAGCATGGAGGGGAGCCCATTTCCGCACTCAAACCTAGCTAACCGCGGCGGCAGCGAGGAGCTCGAGCACGAGCTCGCGCTCGGCTCGACAATGGCGGCGACGGCGAAACGACGACCAGGACACAACTAGGCGGGCTACGCACGAGAATGAGAAGGGGAAAGAGACGTTGATGCTCACTGCGGGGCTCTCGAGGACGCGGCGAAGGCGAAAACGACGAGCTGGCGCTGCCGGACGAAGCGCAGCTCCACCCGCACGACGCGACGACGGGAAGGCGACGCGGGGACGCTCCGGCCTCCCTAACGCCGGGAACGGGACGCGGACGGCATCAGGAACCCCGCGAGCATCTCGGCCGCCACGGAGAGGCCACCGGCGATGAAGGAGACGGCAGGGACGATCGGCGCTCTCTCTCTGCTTCTCTGAATCTCTGAACTCTCTCTCTGAAACTTACCGCGGGGAGGGAGAAGAAGGAGGGGAGATGGAGATGGCGGCGGCGTGGAGGAGAAGGGGGAAACCCTAGGGAGAGGGCATGGACGCCGAGGCTTTATAGGCCCTAGAGGCACGGCTTCCCTCGCCACCTCGGCCATGGCGGGGCCCCTGCTCGCGCTCTCTCTGAGAGGGAGCTGGAAAGGAGGAAGAAGGAGGGAGGAAGAGAGAGGCTGACGAGCGGGCCCGGCTCACGCCACGCTGGAAAGGAGAGCGCGCGCGGGAGCTAGCTGGGCCACTGGAGGGAAGGAAGGAAGGAGGCCCAGGTGGGCCGGCCACTCTCTCTCTGTGCAAAAATAAAACACAGGCCTTTTCCCTTTAAAATAAAACAGCTCAAAAGAAAATAAACCAGGCAAGTTTGAAAAGAATTTTGGACGGAGAAAAAATGTTTTGGAATCAGCAAATTGTAGCCTATTTACTAAAAAATGGAGTTGGCATTTTTAGAGCAACAAAATAAAATCATATTTTTAAATCAAATGCAATCTGTTTTGAGGAATGTGGGTTGATGAACTTCAAACATGACTAGGAGCTGGCTTAGAATTCATATTAGAATATTTCTAAAATTATCAACATTTTTAATACGTGAAAACAGCAAGCAGAATATTAACATGTGGAATATTTGAATAAGAGAGAAGAGGGGATGGTTTTTGAAATGGGAGGGATTAGAGTAGCACTCCAAACAAAGTAACACATGCACTCACTCCACAACACATGCACTCACATCACCACCACATTCATAACTCCAACATGGCAAGAATTATTATGCATTTGATATGATGATCATGATGGCATGATGCATGAAATGACGATGGCAAGTAGAACTCAAACTCATGATAGCATTGAAAACATCCAATGAAGGTCACACATGGAATGATACAACTCAAACTCAACCACATGGGAAGAAACAAATGACATGGATTGCACTTGGGCTGTTACAACTCTCCCCCACTACAAGAGGATCTCGTCCCGAGATCTAGGAACGGAAGAATTCGGGAAATTCAGAACGGAGATGGTC
This sequence comes from Elymus sibiricus, assembly GCA_039707655.1. Classification (NCBI taxonomy): domain Eukaryota; kingdom Viridiplantae; phylum Streptophyta; class Magnoliopsida; order Poales; family Poaceae; genus Elymus; species Elymus sibiricus. Next base: position 206,879,329 of record CM077665.1, on the reverse strand, counting down.
CTCTCGTTCCCAAGTGGCTTCTTTGTCGGAGTGATGTGACCACTTCACCTTTAGAAACTTGATTGACTTGTTGCGAGTCTTACGCTCAGTTTCTTCAAGGATAGCAACTGGATCCTCATGATAGGATAGGTCTTCTTGGAGATCAATTTCTTGGAGATCAACGGTGCGCTCGGGAGTCTTGAAACACTTCCGGAGCTGAGAGACGTGAAACACATCATGGACATTGGATAAATTGGGAGGAAGCTCGAGTTGGTAGGCAAGGTCACCCCTCTTGCCCACAATCTTGAAAGGACCCACAAAGCGTGGAGCAAGCTTCCCTTTGATGCCAAAGCGTTGAGTGCCCTTCATGCGAGACACTCTGAGATAGACAAAATCATCGATCTGAAAGGTCATGTCACGATGCTTGCTATCATAATAACTCTTCTGACGGGATTGAGCTGCTTTGAGATTTGCACAAATGACACGGCACATTTCTTCTGCTTCAGGGATCATGTCATTACCAAGGATTTGACGCTCACCGGTTTCAGACCAATTGAGCGGGGTGCGGCACTTCCTGCCATAGAGAATCTCGAAAGGAGCTTTGCCAGAACTTGCTTGGAAGCTATTGTTGTCTGAGAACTCAGCAAACGGGAGGCAATCTTCCCACGTCATGCCAAAAGAAATCACACAAGCTCTGAGCATATCTTTGAGGATTTGATTGACTCTCTCAACTTGACCACTAGTCTGAGGATGGAAAGCTGTGCTGAAACGGAGATTAGTCCCCATTGCAGTCTGGAAGGAATCCCAAAACTTGGAAGTGAAGATGCTTCCACGATCTGAGGATATGAGCTTAGGAACACCGTGCAAAGAAACTATCCTTGACGTGTACAATTCTGCTAGCTGAGCTGCCGAGATAGATTCTTTGACCGGAAGGAAGTGGGCAACTTTGGTGAGCTTGTCGATGACCACAAAGATGGCATCATTACCTCTCTTAGACTTAGGAAACCCAGTGACAAAATCCATTTCAACATGATCGAATTTCCACTCTGGGATGGGCAAAGGCTGAAGGAGGCCTGCTGGACGTTGATGTTCCGCCTTCACTCTGCGACAAACATCACACTCGTTCACAAACTGAGCAATCTCGCGTTTCATACGAGTCCACCAGAAGGTTTGCTTGAGGTCATGATACATTTTTGAACTTCCTGGATGAATTGAGAGGAGGGAATTATGTGCTTCATCCATGATAACCTCCCTGCCCGTCTCATAACCCCCACCGTGGACTCACAAGCGGTAGTACCACTTGGGGAGTTGTAGTACCGCCCTGGTACTACAGTGCGGCAGGAGGCCGGGCAGTACCGCTCCAGCGATAGTACCGTGTGGAGCGGCGATAGTACCACTTATGAATAAGCAGTAGTATCGTGCCACCTGCGGTAGTACCGCCTAAGGCGACCACAATGCCAAACTAGCTACAAAAAGGTGGCTTATGCAATATATATGAGGTTTGTAGATGAGAGAATCCTTAGGATGGAGACACAAAGCCAACATATGTGAAGGGACTCTCCATGTTCAAGATGACAAAATAGAGGAAAAGCAATCTAGGAGGGACACAAAACACAAACAAGCTCTTCAAAAGAAAATACCTCACTAGCATGGGGCGGTGGCTGAAGCCACCTATGTGTGAGTCAATTGGTATGGCGCCGCGAAGATTTTAACCTTGGGCCCATGACCAAAACTCGTCTTTGAAGCACAAGCACCATCTAAAATGGCTACTACGAAAGACTTGATCGATTTATGCATAATGGGGGGAGGGAGAGTTCATTGAGGGAACAACACCCCCCCTATATTCATGCCTACATCTAAAGAAGACAAAATGATGAGTGTGGTCGGGGTAGGCAATACTTCAAGCCACATTGCTCGAATCAATGATATTTAGTTCATACCTTAACTCGCAAAATATTGCTTCATCCAATGGCTCCGTGAAAATATCTGCAAGTTGTTCATGAGTATTGAGATAAATAAGGTCAATCTCCCATGCTTGATATGGTCCCGGATGAAATGATGACGAATCTCAATATGCTTCGTCTTGCAATGTTGAACCGGGTTGTTGGAGATCTTGATTGCACTTTCATTGTCACAGAAAAGAGGCACTTTGTCACAATTGACACCAGAATACTTTAAAGTTTTCCTAATCCAAATTAACTGTGCACAACAACTTGCGGCGGCTACATACTCAGCGTCGATGTTAGAGTGAGAAACACAACTTTGTTTCTTTGAAGACCAACTTACCAAATTGTGACCAATGAATTGGCACCCTCCGGAAGTTGACTTCCTATCAACATGGTCTCCCTCCCAATCCAAGTCCGAATATCCCATGACATCAAATAAAGCACCTTTGGGGTACCATAAGCCAAAGTTTGGGGTATGCGCTAAATATCGAAAGATTCACTTGACTGCTTGATACGTCCATTTTTGTAACAGCCCGAGACCAACGCTCTGGAAGATTCCCATTTTTTTCATTTGTCGTCGTGTGATTCGTTTGGTTGTCGCATTCATCATCGCATCATTCGCGTCATCCGCATTGCATCGGCACTCCGTTGCCATCATATTTTAAAAATTGCATCCAACATCGGTTCTCTACGTTCGTGTCGTTGACCGTTTCGAGACCAACCACACACGCACGTGCCCACGGCATCAGTACAATATTGTTTTTAAAGTGCGTATAAAATATTCTCTGAATGGGTTGAAACTTGGCAAGCGGTCTTGTTATATTGTAGATAGACCAGCTGCCAAATTTCATCGCATTCGGAGGTCGTTTGTTACCCGAGCGGTCGACTGTAACGGCACCATTGCCGGATAAAACATCGGACGTTTTCGTTTTATAAAAACTCGTTGCCGCTGCCAGCGATTTCTCTCTTTACTATGCCTAGCCTCTCAGCACAGTGCATTGACCAGCTCGCAACCTAGTTCGAAAACTCTCCCCGGACCTGAAACATACGGTCATGACCGTTGGGTCTGGATCAACCCCGAAATACCTCAAACCATAATCTGTTTCTCATTTGGACTCACCTAGCATTTTATTTTGACCATTCGATCTAAACCGTAGGGTCTAAATTAGCCCCTAAATCCCACCCTAGCAACATCCTATAAAAGTAGATGCCTACCCCTAACCCTAGGCAGATATCCTCCCTCATTTTCCTCACCCCGCCGCCACTCTTCTTCCTCGGGATCAGCCCGATCCAGCGCCCCCCCGACCAAGACCGCCTCCCTCAATTTCAGCACCGGCCAACCCACCAACTCCACCACATCAACCTCTCCACCCAATGGCGTGGGCGCCGGAGCCTCTCCTCCTCGAGTCGGACACGTCCAGGCGACCGGAGCACCGCGGTGCAACCGTGTCCGTCCCTCGTAGGAGCCAGTCCAGAACCCCGCCGTGCCTGCAGCCAGGAGCCTGAGCTCCGCTCCAGCGCCTCACTCCCAAGGAATCCCCGCCGGAGCTTTGCCTTGTCGCCGTCTTCAGCGACAACCAGGTCACGTCGTCGTCCCTCCCCGGCTCCTCTTTCCTTCCTTCACTTCTTTTCTTCTCCTCCCGATCTCACCTCGTTCCCTCTCTCTCTGCAAACCATGAACAGGAGCCGCCGGCCATGGGGCAAGCAGCGCCACCAGGGAGCTCCATCGCGCCGGATTGCCACCTCCATCGCCAGGTCGTCCCACTCTCCTCTCCTCCTACGTTTTCCCTTCCTCCCTTTCTTCCCCGTCCCTCACCTCGCTCTCTCTGTCTATTGACAGGAATGACCAAGGAGCATTTGCTTCGATCCCTTGCACCGTGACGAGGTGCCCCATCGCCCCTGACCTTCCCGCCGCTCCTCTCCTCCCCACCTTGCACCGCAGCTTGTGCACCACCGGCGACTAGTAGGGGTCCACGCTATCCCCCTGCCCTTTCTTATTTCCTTCTTCCTCTCCTTCTCTCATGTCTCTCTCGCTCTGTGCAACGGGAATGCCAGCCACCACCGTTCGAGCACAGCAGCAGCCGCCGGAGCCCCTCCCAGCCAGATTTGCACCCGAGCGCTCCCCCGTATCCATTCGCCGGAGTATCGCGCCGTCAGCCTCTTTGTATCTCCGTTGTAAGCAAGTCCAGTCATGGCTGAAGCTGTGTTCTTTATTTTCTAGATCCGTTCTAGCACGTCAGGTTATTAAGTGTCGCCACTAAAATTTTCCACAAGCAAATCAGTAGCCTAGTGGCTAGCGCAGCCAGCTTCCGAGCGAGGGGTCTGTGGTTCGAATCCCAGGCGCCCCTGTTCTTTTTTTCCTTAGTATTATGGTGTTGGTTCAGCAAGCCATTTCATTTCCTCTTTCAGGTTTTTTCAGTCAGCGACTAGTTATGGTCCCACTAGTTCAAAGTCCATTGTTTTCCACACTTCCCTCGTAGCACAATTTGTCAGCCCATTGGGTTGTATCAGGAGGTCCTAGGATCGATTCCTACGTGCCCCATATTTTTGTCCTTTTTTTTTATTAACGCTGTCACACGTGCTTGGGCCTGACCTTCCGCTGGTTTGCACTATGCTTCCAATTTCAGCCCGGTTTTTTTTTCTTTGCCTCTGTGAATTCAACAATATCCACTCATTGAATTGCTATTAAGTAATTAATCATGCATCCAAATAAAACATTTCATATATGTAAAATGATTAGAATTTCGTGTAGATTCTCAATATCTAACTTTCATCCATGATAAAAATGCTTAAAAGTGGTGTTTGCATTGTTTTCTTTAAATGCCATGTTAAAACGGTTTGTATCATAACAAAATAACCGTAGCTCCGATTCTAATGATCCATATATGTAACTTGACTAGAAAATGTGTAGAATCTCATGGCACACTTTATATTGCTGTTTAAAAATTATAAAATATACTTAGGACAGATCTGGACCAAATTCATAATATGCATATGAGGTTGTTTCGGAAATGCTATATGTTACTTCTGGCCTCATTTAAAATGCCTAGATGATTTAGTTGTTCATGCTTCACATCTTTCTATGATAAACAACATTTAAAAAAATGATTGTTTAGTTAAACAACATTAACCGCAATTCTCATAACATGGAGAGTTATTATTTTGTTATATGTATGTTCTCCTTCTCCATTTAAAATTGCTTTAATTCCATCTTCACCTTATGCCATGACCATCAATGTTAAACAACATTTAAAATTGATGAGTACCTAAACGAGAGTGAACTAAATAATTCAAGGTGGAGTTTCATCAATATGCAACTCGTTGCATATTAAACTTCGCTTAATGTGTAGTAATTGATTGTCCTGTTTTGCCATGTCTTGCATAACTAAACCGGACTTGCATCATATTGTTTGCGCATCATGTCATGCATATGTTGTGGTGTTTATCATGTGTTGATTGTTGTTTCCGGATTGCTTCTTCTAGATAGAGTTCCGCAAGAGTTCGGTGTGTGAGGATTCGTTCGACTCCGTTGGATCGTCTTCTTCACGGATTGGTTCTTCTTCCAAGCGGGATCTCAGGCAAGATGAACAGTTCACTAGATACCACTACTATCATTGCCATGCTAATTGTGTCGTTTCTATCACTATGTCTCATTACCTACCGCTTGTATGTCAAGCCTCCCAAAATGCCATGATAAGCCTCTAACCACCCACATCCCAGCAAACCATCTTTTGGCTATGTTACCGCATGCTCGGCCCTTCTTATAGCGTTGCTAGTTGCAAGTGCAATTGTTTCCATGTGCTAACATGGATGTTTTTGAGCCATCACAATATTATTGCTATTTAATTTAATGCACATATATACTTGGTAAAAGGTGGAAGGCTTGGCCTTTTGCTCAGTGTTTTCTTCCACTTTTGCCGCCCTAGTTACTTGTGTACCGGTGTTATGCTCCATATTGAGCGCTCCTAACATGCTCGGGGTTGTTATGCGGACCCCCTTGATTTTCCTTTTAGGATAAAACTCTTCTGGCAAGGCCCAACAATTGTACTACATTTTCCTAATAACTAATAAACCTGCATTGGGAGTAATTAACCCGAGGATCTTTAACCTGCATAGGGAGTAATAAACCTGCATAGGGAGTAATTAACTCGTTCTCAACAACCCGGGCCAGTACTCCTCATCAGTGTTGGTCCAACATGTCAACCGCCGGTGGCCGCCAGTGGAAACTCTGTGATTGGCCTACCGAAAGTTTGGACAATCCGTCGTTTCTTGAGAACGAGATACGCGGCTCCTATCGGGATCGTCGCCATGCTGGGCGGCCTTGCTAGATTTGTTTTACCTTTCTCGAACGTCTTGTGCGCGGGATTTTGAGGACACTTCGGGCTATCTCGAGGTTGAGATTTTCCATCGGGATTCCACAAATACTATGGGTTATCCCGCGGTTGAGGAATTCCAACGCAGCTTGTGGTTAGTTTGTGATGGATGAGTTGGAGCACCCCTCCAGGGGTAAATATTTCATGAGAGCCGTGCCCGTGGTTATGTGGCAACTTGGAAATTTGTTTAACATCCGGTCATAGAAAACTTAAAGTAAACTCAAATAAAATACACCAACCGTGTGCCTAACCGTGACTGTATCTTCTCGTGAATTTCTGATCCGAGAGAGAACACGGTGGGGTTATGTTTGACTCGTAGGTAGGTGTTCAGGATCACTTAGTGATCATTACTAGTTCACGTCCGTTTATGAGACGATCACCCCCCCTTATTCTTGTACTCGTAAGTTAGCCACTCAAATAAATGCTTAGTGCTTTCTGCAGCCTCACCACTTAAACATACCTTACCCATTAAGCTTTAATAGTCTTGATACCCTTGGAAATGAGATTGCTAAGTCCCTGTGGCTCACAGATTACTACAACAACAGTTGCAGGTATAGGTAATGCGATGTTGTGACGTGAGAGCGATGCTTGTGTTATTTGGAATTCTTCTTCTTCTTCATCGATCATAGGATGGGTTCCAGGCCGGCAGCCTGGGATAGCAAGGATGGATGTCATTTTATCGTTTGATTTCGTCCGTAGTCGGACCCTGCTCTTACGTATGATGGTTGAATATGTTGTGTATTGATGTGATCTTGATTTAGCTTGTGGCGAGTGTAAGCCAATTCCATATACTCATCTCTTCTTTACATGTACTTGTAATGATATCCATTCTTGCAAAACAACGAGATGCGCTTCTATCCCTGTCGAGGTCCTCGAGCCAAAATAAGGATAGGATCGCATCTTAGGCGTTACAAGTTGGTGTCAGAGTCTGTACCAACCTAGGAGCCCCCTTGACTGATCGAAATTGGCTGAGTCGAGTCTCGTGAACAATTATTTTGAGTCTAGTTATATATCAGAGAGTAGGATTCTTTTTACTCCTCTTCTATACTTTGGTGAGGAATTTTGACATAGGAATTTTAATTCTACCCCTCTTCTCACTCAATTTTTTTTAGTATCACGCGGATATTTTGGAGCCTCTATGATACCGATGTGACGGAATTCTGTACTTGGTGCCTCCTGTTTCTGAGGAGTAGAGCTCCAGGGGATTCATGACACATCGTTATCGTTCAGTTTCCATAGTACCTCAGGACGCGGATGTTCGAAATTGCTTCAATACTATTCGTGGTGCGAAGAGTGTGGCGGCACCTAGTACTGGGGAGCGGGATCACATGTACTGCCATGTTTAGTATCGTTGTAATTGCGAGGGTCTAAGGTAGATGAATTACCGAGGCCTCTGGTTATGTGTTGACGGATGTGATACATTGGAGAGTAGTATTACTGCTAGGAGTTGAGTGATGGATTTTACTCCTCGTATCCGTGGACCGATTGCATAACCAAAGATTTTGGAAGTTCTTAGGTGGGAATTCAAGTAGTTACCTAGGATTATCCTTCCAACAAATGCAAATGGGTTATGTATTTGTTTCCGGCTTAATTTGCAAGCCTCATCCTTTGTTTTTTTGGAATATGGTAATTCGAGTTGCTTCGATGTCAAGTGGTGGTTTCATATCTTTCATAAGCGGTGTTCTCATATTTCTATGGGAATGCTAATCCTTTTCCTCAACCAAATTGTCTTGTTAATTCTTGTTCATCCGGAGTGCTTCTCTTCAAGATAATTCGATCTCTTCCTATATTTGCATGATGAATCCTTCTATTTCTTCTCGGAGTTCTTGCATTCGTCCCAAGTTTTCTTTGTTTTTCCCCACCCTCCTGCCCTTTTCTTTCAAAGAGTAATTTATCATCCAGTGCATTTCTTTTCATGTCATGCTTCCACTATATTTTCTTCCGTATTGTATCCAGTGATTCATTGTGAAGATCCGAAGAGCTCTAGTTCATCATTCTTCGTCTCCATTTTTCTTCCCCGGTGGATTCAATTCAACCTCTCCGTGTTCGTCATATCCTTCGTCATTTGTCCAATGCTTTCCCATGTTGGAAATTCTTATCAAGCCTCTCTTGTTTGTTCATACCCCTCTCGTTTCTATCCGGAGTGCTGAAGAATTCTCAAAAGACTCGTGTTTTCATTCAAAATCCTTTCAAAATATTTCGGGGTTCTCACCTCATCAAGTTTTCATTTGTACCGGTGCAATCTCTCTTCCCAAGCAATCGTTTCAATCCTGGTTTCTTTTTAGTGGGCCCATAACCCACGTGTTTTCCCTAGGATCTTACCTGGCTCTTTTAATATTTTTCGGAGATCTCAAGTTCGTTTCAGATATGACGTAAGAATGAATTTCATCAGTCATATTCCTTCTCCAAGATCGGTTCTAAATCATTTTCATCTTTGGCTCAACCTTTCCTTATTCATTGTGCCAGAGTGTCTCGGTAATTCATGATGTTGTTTCTCGTCATCATTCTCTGCACTGAAGACCGAAGGAGAGTTCCTCATAAATCTTGGTCCATTCTCTTGAAGATTCATGGTTTCAGCTTGTTGCTATCCTCTCAAATTCTTTTCGATCATGAGAAATTCCATCAGTATCTATCCGGAGCATTTGAGTGTTGTTTTCATTTCTCGATCCTCCGAAGGCCATCATTTCAGAAGATCTCTTTGTTTTAGCTTTCAGCTTTCGTTCTCTAATTCTTCTCAGTTGTTGTCTCTTCGTTAGTATCTCAATTATTCTAGTGCCTCGCTCAAGATTTTTCTAGGCGGATCGTGATCTCTTCGTTCTCATGTCATATTTTTTCCATTCATTTGTATTATCCTCATTCATTGCAAATTCTTACCGGTGTTTCGTTCAAGACTTCTCGTAGTTCGCGTTATCTCTCTCCTATCCTTTTCAAGAAGAATAAGTAGTATGCCAAATCTGTTGCTTGTCATCAATTTAACTTGATGAAGGATAAGCATAACATAATTCTTATTCTTGTTTTATCAAGGTGTTCTCAATCCTTCTTGCGAAGTTGTTTATGATATCAATTCATCGATCCTAAGTTGTTTATCTTTTCCTTTCCGGAGTTCCAAGTTTCCTCAAGTATCTCTTCGTGAAGCTTCGTCTAAATCTTTGCCTGGCCAAATCTTGTTCTTTTTCAACCTTCAATTGTTTTCGATCATCCTTTCATTTCGGAGTTCTTTGAAGAAGTTCTTCATGGTGGTTCTTTAAGGATGTAATTCTTTCTCGAAGTATTCTTCAAGATTCTTGTGGTTGTACCTTAAGTATTCTTTTCTTGCATTTAAAGTGCAATTCATTCTCCCTTATCTTTTGAGGTGGTGTTATAGCATTCTTGATTCATGAGGAGTCTCGAAGAGAATTTGTTATGAATGAGATATTTAAACCCATCATTTTCTTCCTTGAAGTTATCTTGGATTAGATTTCACCCAAAGCATTTCCTAAGGAGTGTTGCTATCATGGTGCTTATCAATGATCCAAGTTGGTGAAAGAAGTTCTCCATATCTTGTTGCTTCCAAGCAATCAATTGTTTCTCTTAGTGGCCGTTTGTCACCTCAAAATTTTAAGATGTTTTCCATAAGCCCACAACAAGCTTATTCTTTTCGTTGTTGATTTTTTAACAACTCCGTTCCATCCTTCTTTGTAGAGATGCTTCTCAAATTCAATTGTGGTAGAAGTTTTCATTATCTTCTTCGTTCTTTTCCTTCCATCGATCTAGCTCTATTCTTTGATTTCATAGGCTTTGTGGTGATTCTCTCTTCATCCCATCATCTCATTCTGTCAGGGTCATGTTCTTTTGCTTGCATATCCAGTTAACTGAAATGTGGTGCCCCTTTTCAAACTCTTTCCATCTATCAAGTTTTGCTTCTCTTTTCCATCGGAGTGCTGCCCAAATTCTTTCTTTCTCATTCGTTGTCTATCTCGTCTAAATTGGAGTGGTTTCGAAATCTTGCTTGTGCCTCGTGCCATTCTTCATCTCTTTGCAACCTTCAAGTTTTGTTGGTTTCATTCGTTTGTCAAAGAAGAAACTAAGTTTTACCTCTTCCTTTCTTCTTCCTCTTCCCCTTCTCAGTCTTAGATCTCGGGTCGAGATCTCTTGTAAGTGGAGGAGAGTTGTAACAGCCCGAGACCAACACTCCAGAAGATTCCCATTTTATTACTTTGTAGTTGTGTGATTCATTTGGTTGTCGCATTCATCATCGCATAATTCGCATCATCCACATTGCATCGGTACTCCATTGCCGTCATATTTTAGAAATTGTATCCGTTCGTAGTTGCCGGTTCTCTCCGTTCGTGTCGTTGACCGTTTCGAGACCAACCACACACGCACGCGCCCACGGCATCAGTAAAATATTGTTTTTAAAGTGCGTATAAAATATTCTCCGAATGGGTTGAAACTTGGCGAGCGGTCTTGTTATATTGTAGATAGACCGTCTGCCAAATTTCGTCGCATTCAGAGGTCGTTTGTTACCCGAACGGACGACTGTAACGGCACCATAGCCGGATAAAACATTGGACATTTTCGGTTTATAAAAACTCATTGCTGCTGCCCGCGCTTTCTCTCTTTGCTATGCCTAGCCTCTCTGCACAGTGCACCGACCTGCTCGCAACCTAGATCGAAAACTCTCCCCGGACCCGAAACATACGGTAGTGACCGTTGGGTCCGGATCAACCCCGAAATACCTCAAACCATCATCTGTTTCTCATTTGGACCCACCTAGCCTTTTATTTTGACCGTTCGATCTAAACCGTATTGTCTAAATTAGCCCCTAAATCCCACCCTAGCAACACCCTATATAAGTAGATGCCTTCCCCTAACCCTAGGCAGACATCCTCCCTCGTTTACCTCACCCCGCCGCCACTCTTCTTCCTCGGGATCCTCCCGATCCAGCGCCCCCCCGACCAAGACCGCCTCCCTCAATTTCAGCACCGGCCAACCCACCAACTCCACCACATCAACCTCACCATCCAATGGCGTGGGCACCGGAGCCTCTCCTCCTCGAGTCGGATGCGTCTAGGCGACCGGAGCACCGCGGTGCAACTGTGTCTGTCCCTCGCAGGACACAGTCCTGAACCCCGCCGTGCCTGCAGCCAGTAGCCACAGCTCCGCTCCAGTGCCTCACTCCCGAGGTCTCCCCGCCGGAGCTTTGCCTTCTCGCCGTCTTCAGCGACAACCAGGTCACGTCATCGTCCCTCCCCTGCTCCTCTTTCCTTCCTTCACTTCTTTTCTTCTCATCCCGGTGTCACCTCGTTCCCTCTCTCTCTGCAAACCATGAACAGGAGCTGCCGGCCATGGGGCAAGCAGTGCCACCAGGGAGCTCCATCGCGCCGGATTGCCACCTCCATCGCCAGGTCGTCCCACTCTCCTCTCGTCCTTCGTTTTCCCTTCCTCCCTTTCTTTCCTGTCCCTCACCTCGCTCTCTCTGTCTGTATAAGTAGATGCCTTCTCTCATGTCTCTCTCGCTCTGTGCAACAGGAATGCCAACCACCACCGTTCGAGCACACCAGCAGCCGCCGGAGCCCCTCCCAGCCAGATCTGCACCCGAGCGCTCCCCCTTATCCATTCCCGGCCTCCGCGCCCTCCGTCTTCATCGTAGTATCGCGCCGTCGACCTCTTTGTATCTCCACTGTAAGCAAGTCCCGTCATGGCTGAAGTTGTGTTCTTTATTTTCTAGATCCGTTCTGGCACGTCAGGTTATTAACTGTCCCCACTAAAATTTTCCACAAGCAAATCAATGGCCTAGTGTCTAGCGCAGCCAGCTTCCGAGCGAGGGGCCTGGGGTTCGAATCCCAGGCGCCCTATTCTTTTTTGCCTTTGTATTCTGGTGTTGGTTCAGCAATCCATTTCTTTTCCTCTTTCAGTTTTGTTCAGTCAGTGATTAATTATGGTCCAACTAGTTCAAAGTCCATTGTTTTCCACACTTCCCTCGTAGCACAACGGGTCAGCCCTTTGGGTTGTATCAGGAGGTCCTAGGATCGATTTCTACATGCCCCATATTTTTGTCCTCTATTTTTTTATTAACGCTATCACACGCGCTTGGGCCGGACCTGCCGCTGGTTTGGACTATGCTTCCAATTTTGGCCCGGTTGTTTTTTTCTTCTTTGCCTTTGTGAATTCAACAATATCCACTCATTGCATATATATATATATATATATACATATATATATATATATATATATATATATATATATATATATATATAGAAGTGCCACTGATTTGAATTGCTATTAAGTAATTAATCATGCATCCAAATAAAACATTTCATATATGTAAAATGATTATAATTTCGTGTAGATTCTCAATATCTAACTTTCATCCATGATAAAAATGCTTAAAAGTGGTGTTTGCATTGTTTTATTTAAATGCCATGTTAAAACGGTTTGTATCATAACTATATAACCGTAGCTCCGATTCTAATGATCGATATATGTAACTTGACTAGAAAAACGTGTAGAATCTCATGGCACACTTTATATTGCTGTTTAAAAAACTATAAAATATACTTAGGACAGATCTGTACCAAATTCATAATATGCATATGAGGTTGTTTCGGAAATGCTATATGTTGCTTCTGGCCTCATTTAAAATGCCTAGATGATATTGTTGTTCATGCTTCACATCTTGCCATGATAAACAACATTCAAAAAAATGATTGTTTAGTTAAACAACATTAACCGCAATTCTCATAACATGGAGAGTTATTATTTTTTTATATGTATGTTCTCCTTCTCCTTTTAAAATTGCTTTAATTCCATCTTCACCTTATGCCATGACCACCCATGTTAAACAACATTTAAAATTGATGAGTACCGAAACGAGAGTGAACTAAATAATTCAAGGTGGAGTTTCGTCAATATGCAACTCGTTGCATATTGAACTTCGCTTAATGTGTAGTAATTGATTGTCGTGTTTTGCCATGTCTTGCATAACTAAACCGGACTTGCATCATATTGTTTGCGCATCATGTCATGCATATGTTGTGGTGTTTATCATGTGTTGATTTTTGTTTCCGGATTGCTTCTTCTAGATAGAGTTCCGAAAGCATTCGGTGTGTGAGGATTCGTTCGACTCCGTTGGATCGTCTTCTTCACGGATTGGTTCTTCTTCCAAGCGGGATCTCAGGCAAGATGAACAGTTCTGTCGGTGTACTAAAGTTTGGGTCTTTTAGTACCCCATACTTGTGCACGGACGATTGTAGCCACACCAGCGGCAAGGCCTGCCGGGGGACAGCTAAATGCAAGTGCAAGAATGTCAAGAAAGCATTCAAGTCAATAATCAGAAGACAGAAGACCAAAGGCTGGGATCCCGGCAAGATTCTTGCCGGGATGGCTTGCGGAGCCCCGGCAAGATTCGCACCCGGCAAGACCTCGCCACCCTGTCACCACTCCAGCGCAGCGACCAGCCTGTCATTTAGGTTTTGTCCTCCTGGGTGCGTGTCAAGGCGCTAACGGCGGATGGGGTTAAGCGGTGCTGATGGGACGAGCTCTTTTTCCGTCCCCAAGAAAGTAAGGGACACCTAAACGGAGCATTTAATGCGTTTGTCCTAAGACGTCAGTGATAATCATGTAAACGCTGTAGCAACTTTACACCTCTGGTATGTACTGTGCGCCACTGTTGGTGACCCCTTCAACATATAAAAGGAGGCCCAAGGCATAGCTATAGGGAGAGGACCTTCTGGCCCAGATGGATGCATAGCGGTTGTGTACTGTTTATCACATAGCGCTCCTGGAGCCAGAGTTCAAAGACTCACAATACACTAAAGCAGGAGTAGGGTTTTACGCTTCTCAGCGGCCCGAACCTGGGTAAAAATCCCTCGCGTTGATCGCTGGATCTGCTCTTTGTGCACGCCTTTTTCCCTGCCGAACCATAAAAGGGACCCACGCGATCCCATAGGTGTCGTACGCCGACAAGTTCCCTAGATACCATTACTATCATTACCATGCTAGTTGTCTCGTTTCTATCGCTATGTATCGCAACCTACGACTTGTATGTCAAGCCTCCCAAAATGCCATGATAAGCCTCTAACCCCCACATCCCAGCAAACCATCTTTTGGCTATGTTACCGCATGCTCGGCCCTTCTTATAGGGTTGCTAGTTGCAGGTGCAATTGTTTCCATGTGCCAACATGGATGTTTTTGAGCTATCACAATATTACTGCTATTTAATTTAATGCACATATATACTTGGTAAAAGGTGGAAGGCTTGGCCTTCTGCTTGGTGTTTTGTTCCACTTTTGCCGCCCAAGTTACTTGTGTACCCGTATTATGTTCCATATTGAGCGCTCCTAACATGCTCGGGGTTGTTATGCGGACCCCCTTGATTTTCGTTTTGGGATAAAACTCTTCTGGCAAGGCCCAACAATTGTACTACATTTGCCTAATAACTAATAAACCTGCATAGGGAGTAATTAACCTGAGGATCTCTAATCAACAACCCGCGCTAGTGCTCCTCATCAGAGTTGGTCCAACCTGTCAACCGTCGGTGGCCGCCAGGGGCAAGTCTGTGATTGGCTTGCCGGAAGTTTGGACAATCCGTCATATCTTGAGAACGAGATACACGGCTCCTATCAGGATCGTCGACACGCTGGGCGGCCTTGCTGGATTTGTTTTACCTTTCTCGGACGTCTTGTGCACGGGATTTCGAGGACACTTCGGGCTATCTCGAGGTTGAGATTTTTCATTGGGATTACGCAAATACTACGGGTTATCCCGCGGTTGAGGAATTCCAATGCATCTTGTGGGTAGTTTGTGATGGCTGAGTTGGAGCACCCCTCAGGGTTAAATCTTTCATGAGAGCCGTGCCTGCGGTTATGTGGCGACATGGAAATTTGTTTAACATCCGGTCATAGAAAACTTAAAGTAAACTCAAATAAAATACACCAACCATGTCCGTAACCGTGACTGTCTCTTCTCGTGAATTTCTGATCCGAGAGAGCGCACGGTGGGGTTATGTTTGACTCGTAGGTAGGTGTTCAGGATCACTTAGTGATCATTACTAGTTCACGTCCGTTTATGCGATGATCACCCCCCCTTATTCTTGTACTCGTAAGTTAGCCACTCAAATAAATGTTTAGTGCTTGCTGCAGCCTCACCACTTAACCATACCTTACCCATTAAGCTTTAATAGTCTTGATACCCTTGGAAATGAGATTGCTGAGTCCCTGTGGCTCATAGATTACTACAACAACAGTTGCAGGTATAGGTAATGTGATGCTGTGACGTGAGAGCGATGCTTGTTTGATTTGGAGTTCTTCTTCTTCATCGTCGATCATAGGATGGGTTCCAGGCCGGCAGCCTAGGATAGCAAGGATGGATGTCATTTTATCGTTTGATTTCCTCCGTAGTCGGACCCTGCTCTTATGTATGATGATTGAATATGTTGTGTATAGATGTGATCTTGCTTTAGCTTGTGGCGAGTGTAAGCCAATTCCATATACTCATCTCTTCTTTACATGTATTTGTAATGATATCCATTCTTGCGAAACGATGAGATGCGCTTCTATCCCTGTCGAGGTCCTCGAGCCAAAATAAGGATAGGATCGCATCTTGGGCGTTACAATTTTGCATCATGGTTTCCTATTCATATTTACGTCATTCTTGTCCATTATTCCCTATTATCATACAATTCTTATGCCCTTTCTTTCTGAATGTGCAAGGTACATCACAAGGAGGAAATTATCTAGAAACTAGAATTCTGGACCGGAAAACCGAGAAAAGGGCAAAAAAATCACTAGAATCCAAATGACCTGAAACTTCACGAGGAATTTTTATTGAATATATGTGAATTCATGGGGCAAAAATATACCAGAGGGGGGCCACCAGCCAGGCACAAGCCAACAGGGCGCGGCCCGCCCCCCGGGCCGCGCCTTGATGACTTGTGGGGCCCTGGTTGGCCTCCTGAGGCCCCTCTTCTCCTATATGGTGTGTTTTACCATAGAAAAAATCATTAGCAACCTTTCGGGATGAAGCGCCGCCGTCTTGAGGCGGAAACCTGGGCAGAGGCCCTTTTGCACTCCGTCAACCAGATTTTGTCGGGGAAATCCCTCTCCGGGAGGGGGAGATCGAAGCCATCGTCATCACCAACGCTTCCTCCTTCGTGGGAGGACCAATCTTCATCAACATCTTCACCAGCACCATCTCATCTCCAACCCTAGTTCATCTTTTGTATTCAATCTTTGTCCCAAAACCTCATATGGCTACCTGTGGGTTACTAGTTGTGTTGATTACATCCTGTAGTAGATGCTTGTTGGATTGCTTGGTGGAAGATATTATGTTCGGATCCTTAATTATTATTATTGCACCTCAGATCTTGAACATGTTGATGAGCTGTGAGTAGTTACTATTATTCCTCAGGACATGGGAAAAGTCTGGTGATAAGTTATCATGTGAAGTTGGTATTCGTTCGATATTTTGATGATATGTATGTTGTTACTTCTCTTAGTGGTGTCCTGTGAACGTCGACTACATGACACTTCACCATGCTATGGGCCTAAGGGAAGTCATTGTGGAGTAACTAGTAGATCATGGGTTGCTAGAGTGACAGAAGCTTAAATCCTAGTTTATGCATTGCTTCATAAGGGGCTGATTTGGATGTGGGGGCCCCGACTCATAAGTCGTGATCACCGAATGCACGTGTACAGTGATCCCAGACATCAATGCTCACTGAACACACAAAAGCTGAATAACAAGAGTCTTACATCCACATTTAGCGTCTTACAAAAATAAAGACCATGGAGGTCAAGTCTTACATAGATAGGGCCGCAAGGGCCAAACACTAAATCATAACAAGCAGTGGAAATCTTGATCGAAAGCGTGAACCCATGCCATCTACCTTAAACCTATAGGCATTCGGACTGGGAAGCGTCCTAGCTCGCATGTTCGTCACCAACGAACTCTTCACCGTATTCCTGTTCTTCCATGCCTGGCCAATTAAATAACCAGTGGAAAGCCAATGAGTACTTTGAATGTACTCGCAAGCAGCCCATGTTTGGAACTAGGTAATAACAATGCATGATATAGCACTAAGTAGGTAAGTTTTGCAGAAAGCTAATTTTGAGTGCAATGACATGATCAAGTAACTTAAGTAAGCATGCATCAACGCAGACATATGTTCATGTGAACAAGTCATAGCTATCATCATAAGGAGGGGTTGAACATCTCATGTTCATCATCATGCCAAGTCATCGGACTTAGCTCAAGTACCATCTTTGTGTCATCCACACACACACGAAGTTTATGAAAACCCAGGACATAGTTTAAGCAGCACCACCCAACTGTCCTTGACCATGGACACGGCTATTCGAATAGTTTTACCCTCTATAGAGGTTGCACACTTTACCCACAAGACTCGGGGAACTTCCGTGTCATCCACTACTCGCGGTATATTACATACCCGAGGTAAGCACCCGAACAATGCCTTTCCCCTAGCGATACTAAACAAAGAGTCCACTCGTTGGTGCCATCCCTCATGATATACATCACACGTATCATCCATGATGGCACGCAACGGTGTGCCCGGTGCCAGTGAAGACAGCGCATGATCGTCCATTCCGGTACGACCCCGTATCGAGAGTGACCACTTCACTCCCGCCACTAGTAATGCGGGATCTATGCTAGTACCCACCAAGGTAATCAACAAAGCCCCGTCCCATAAAGGGAATGGTTGTGCATGTAAGGTTGGGAATGTCGACAAATCTTAAATCTAATACGTTTTCGAAAACACACACACTCACTTGCTCCGGTGCACCACTTCTTTATCAAGTGGTTATCTAGCTCATCATCATCTCCCTCGGGCATTAGTGGCCTCCGACGGGGTTTTCGAAGAAGTCTTTGAAACCATTTTGTTTCCATCACCATGCATATTCCCATCCCACTTGCGTAGCACTACTAGCAACCTAACTACTCCCACCCGCACAGCCCTCATAAGAATGGTAGGGTCATGCACGATGCAAGTATCAATGGTAAAGGATCGGAGGTATCCCACCGAAGTGGTCACCACATCAACATGATCAACATCACGGAAATAAGTGCTATATGCCATGCAAATAAAAGGGTTCTTAGTGATGGTCAAATGGCTGCTTGCCTGGCTCAACAAAGTCTTCGGGGTCTTCAAAGTCTTCGTTTCCAATCCCTTCATCAACAACGCAATCTATCGTCGCGGAATAAGCGGGCAAAAAAAATAAGCATCACACAAAAACAGAGCACAATCCTTACTTCTAAAATGTTACCCTACTCTGATAAACACTACAAACTATTCTAAGAATATTTATCTAGGGTTCTGAAGTGAAAAAGGTTTTCAAAACTATTTATAACAGAGGCCAAATATGCCTAAAAAGAGGTTTTAAAATAAAACAGTACAGAAAAGGTTTTCAATAAATTTCACAAATGGCACTGTAAAATACTACAGATTATTCTAAGATTTATGGTGGAAAAATATTGGGCATTGGATTTTTATTTTTGGCCTGAGGAATTTTGGAAAACTTAACAGAAAAGGAAAAAGAAAAAGGGCATTGTGCCCTGGGCCAGATCTGGCCGCAACTGGGCCGGCCCAGAGAAAATCCGACCCAGGCGAACCGGTGCGCCCGCGCTCGCCAGGTTCAAACCTGACGGGTAGGGACCGGGTGCCAGCGAGAGAGAGAGAGACGCAGGAGGGGTGCGAGAGGCTGACGACCTGGCCGCACTGGCAGGCCGTCGTCCACCTCTGCCCAGGGACCGGCCGTGCTCACCGGCGGCGAAGGAAGGCACGGCGAGGGGAGGCGAGCACGGGAATGAGCTCAGGAGGCTTCCGCCGTTCGGGAGGTGCCGGAGATGGTCGACGGGGAGGCCCTGGTCGTCGGCGACGAGGAGGCAGGCCGGCGACGCTTCGGGACGGGGAAGCCTCGGTCGCCCTGAGCTGCAAATGGAGGGGGGAAACGAGGGGAAATGGCATGCCATGGCATGCCTTTGGCGTTTTGGGCGCGGCCACTATTGTCCAGTAGCACCAGAGGGGTATAAACAAGGTGTAGGTGCCCTTGGATTCCCTGGAAAGTCAAGGGAGTAGGAGAGAGGTGGAGGGAGAGAGGAAAAAGGGGCTGTCCAGAGGGTAAAAATGGGGTTTTACCCCACTGAACCATTGAGTACTGGCTAGAGAAAGTTACTGGAGGTGAGGTGCAATGTTAGTAAGCTGTGGTAAAAATTTAGACTTAAGGAGAATAGAGGAAGGGGGTCAAATAGGGCTTTTTATAGCATAAGCAAAAGTGTTTGATGATGGTTTGGCTAAGCAAATGGGGTTTGCTTGCCATGAGATTTAACAGGATGAAAATATAGGTAGAAATAGAGAGGACCACCAAGTTTGAGGAGTTTTGAAGAAAGTTCACAATGTAACTTTGTAAAACCCTAGAAATCAACAGAATCAGATTTCTGTAGATCTAGGCATGCATTTCACTTTCCACAAATCCACCACTTGGTGTGGTATCATTATTTGGGGTTTAGCACATTCCCACAAAGTTTGGGGTCAAGGGAATAAACTTCACAATGTAAAGTTGTTCAAATTTGGCTCTGGACAGGAATGGTTTTGGAATATTTTAATGAAGCAAATAAATTGGGATTGAGATGAAACTTTGCAAGATCATCAAATATGACAATTGTGACTTGCTGGAATTTTCCTAAAATTTATTGAGAATATTTCTTATAGAAATATTTCAAAAGCTTGATTTGGGCAGAAAGGGTTTTGAGGGGGGTTTTCCCATTATTTTGAACATGACCACGTGTTGAAACTCATATATATGGAGAATATATGTCCACTGAGTTTCCCTAAATTTTCTCAAATATTTTTAAAGCATTTAAATAATTTTTCCTTATAAAAGACCATTTCTGTCCTTAAGAAAAATCCTTTAAATAAAATAGTAAAATGATCTTTAAAATTAATATTTTGTGGTTTTGGGAAGTCATATATATAGTAGGTTTCAAATAAAGCCTTTGGGGAAAAAGGATCCACCCAATTTGAGGACTTGCAGTGCAAACGTCAACTCAGGGGTTTTTGAAAACCTAATTTGAATAAATTCTTTTTGGTCAAAATAAATTTTGATAAAAATAGTTTTTGGTACTATTCACATGGCATGATCATTGGGCAAGAAGTTTGGATCAAGTAAGATGAATATGGAGAGGAGTAGAACCTAAGAGTGCCAAACATAATCAACCAACAATCAAACAAGCAACAATTCAAACAAGCATGCACTCAAAAAGTTTGAATTGGTTCCAAATTTTGTAAATCCAAGCATAGCAAAGTGATACAAACACAGGGTGTGAGATTGGATCCACATGTCTCATGCTAAACCTACAACCATGGTTAATAAAAGTCATGCTAGAACACCTACACCTCCTGAACAAATAAATGTTGAGCCTAAGGTTGTCATGGTTAAAGATCTTCGAGTTGATAATATTGATGGACATGTTATCTATTTCTATGTTGAAACTACTAGAATTGTAAAACCTGTTAGACGTAAGCAAGATGAACTAGATAAAAATAAAATAGTTGTTGGCATGCCTGTTGTTTGTGTTAAAATTGGAGACCATTGTTATCATGGCTTGTGTGACATGGGTGCTAGTGTTAGTGCCATACCTTTTACCTTATATCAAGAAATTATGAATGACATAGCACCCCTGAAATTGAATATATGGATGTCACTATTAAACATGCAAACTGAGACACTATTACACCACTTGGGATTGTTAGAGATGTTGAGGTCTTGTGCGGAAAGGTCAAGTATCCCACTGATTTTCTAGTACTTGGTTCAGAACAAGATAACTTTTGCCCCATTATATTTGGTAGACCTTTCTTGAATATTGTTAACGCTGAAATTAATTGTGTTACTGATAAGGTTAAAGTAAGCTTTGGCAATGTGTCTCACGAATTTAATTTCTCCAAGTTTAGTAAACAGCCTCATGAGAAAGAATTATCAAGCAAAGATGAGATTATTGGTCTAGCTTCTATTGTCGTACCTCCTACCGACACGTTAGAACAATATTTACTAGACCTTGAAAATGATATACATATGAATGAGAGAAATGAGATAGATGACATATTTTTGAAACAAACGCATGTTCTTAAACACAACTTACCGGTTGATATTTTAGGAGATCCCCCTCCACCCAAGGGAGATCCCGTGTTTGAGCTAAAGACTTTACCTGATACTTTGAAATATGCTTATCTTGATGAAAAGAAAATATATCCTGTTATTATCAGTGGTAACCTTTCAGAGTATGAAGAAAAGAGATCACTTAAAACTCTGAAGAAGCACCGGGCTGCTATTGGATATACTCTCTATGATCTTAAGGGCATTAGTCCCACTTTGTGTCAGCACAACATTAATATGGAACCAGATGCTAAACTTTTCGTTGATCACCAATGCCGCTTAAACCCTAAGATGAAGGAAGTGGTAAGAACTGAAATATTAAAACTTTTGGAGGCAGGTATAATTTATCCTATTGCTGATAGTAGATAGGTAAGTCCTGTTCATTGTGTTCCAAAGAAAGGAGGTATAACTGTTGTCCCTAATGATGAAAATGAACTTATCCCACAAAGAATAGTAACTGGTTATAGGATGGTGATTGATTTCAGGAAATTGAACAAAGCTACTAGGAAAGATCATTCTCCTTTACCTTTTATTGATCAAATGTTAGAAAGATTATCTAAGCACACACACTTTTGCTTTCTTGATGGATATTCCGGTTTTCCTCAAATACCTGTGTCAAAAGAGGATCAAGAGAAAACTACTTTTACTTGCCCTTTTGGAACGTATGCTTATAGACGTATGCCTTTTGGTTTATGCAATGCACCTGCTACCTTTCAAAGATGTATGATGGCTATATTCTCTTATTTTTGTGAAAAGATAGTTGAGGTTTTCATGGATGATTTTTCTGTTGATGGAACTTCTTTTGATGATTGCTTGAGCAACCTTGATCGAGTTTTGCAGAGATGTGAAGAAACTAATCTTGTTTTGAATTGGGAGAAGTGTCATTTTATGGTTACTGAAGGTATAGTGCTTGGGCATAAAATTTCTGAACGGGGCATTGAAGTGGATAAAGCTAAAGTTGACGGCGTTGAGAAGATGCCATGCCCCAAAGATATCAAAGGTATAAGAAGCTTCCTTGGTCATGCTGGTTTTTATATGCGTTTCATTAAAGATTTCTAGGTCGCTCACTAATCTTCTTCAAAAGGATGTTCCTTTTGTTTTTGATGATGATTGTGTAGAAGCTTTTGAAATACTTAAGAAAGCTTTGATTTCCGCACCTATTGTTCAACCACCTGACTGGAACCTACCATTTGAGATTATGTGTGATGCTAGTGATTTTGCTGTTAGTGTTGTTCTAGGGCAAAGAGTAGACACGAAATTGAATGTTATCCATTATGCGAGTAAAAGTCTAGATGCTGCTCAAAGAAATTATGCCACCACTGAAAACGAATTTTTAGCAGTTGTCTTTGCATGTGATAAGTTTAGACCGTATATTGTTGATTCCAAAGTAACTATTTACACAGATCATGCTGCTCTTAAATACCTTATGGAAAAGAAAGATGCTAAGCCCAGACTTATTCGGTCGGTACTTTTGCTTCAAGAATTTGATTTGCATATTGTTGATAGAAAAGGAGCTGAAAACCCCATAGCAGATAACCTGTCTAGAATGGAGAATGTTCTTGATGACCCACTGCCTATTGATGATAATTTTCCTGATGAACAACTTACTGCTATAAATACTTCACGTAGTACTCCTTGGTATGCTGATTATGCTAATTACATTGTTGCTAAATATATCCCAACTAGTTTCACCTAACAAGAAATGAAAAAATTCTTTTATGATTTACGACATAACTTTTGGGATGACCCACATGTTTAGAAAGAGGAACAAATCTTAAGGAAGTGTCATTCTGAACCTTACGGAGGACATCAAGCTGGAGAGAGAACTGCACACAAGGTATTTCAAAGATGCTCGTAAGTATGTCCTTTCATGTAATAAATGTCAAAGAGTTGGTAACATTGGTAAACGTCAGGAAATGCCTATGAATTATTCACTTGCCATTGAACCATTCGATGTTTGGGGTTTTGACTTTATTGGACCTTTTCCTTCCTCAAATGGGTATACTCATATTTTAGTTGCTGTTGATTACGTTACTAAGTGGGTAGAGGCTATTCCAACTAGTAGTGCTGGTCATAACACCTCTATTAAAATGCTTAAGGAAATTATTTTTCCGAGGTTTTGAGTCCCTAGATACTTAATGACTGATGTTGGGTCACATTTTATTCATGGTGCTTTCCGTAAACTCTTAGCTAAATATGATGTTAACCATAGAATTGCATCACCATATCATCCTCGGTCTAGTGGCCAAGTTGAATTGAGTAATAGAGAATTAAAGTTGATCTTGCAAAAGACTGTTAATAGATCTAGGAAGAATTGGTCTAAGAAACTAGACGATGCTCTGTGGGCTTATAGAACTGCTTATAAAAACCCCATGGGGAAGTCCCCATATAAAATTGTATATGGAAAATCTTGTCATTTACCGCTTGAACTAGAACATAAGGATTATTGGGCAATTAAGGAATTGAATTATGATTTTAAGCTTGCCGGTGAAAAGAGGCTATTTGATATTAGCTTACTAGATGAATGGAGGACACAAGCTTATGAGAATGCTAAGTTGTTTATAGAAAAACTTAAAAGATGGCATGAAAAAAGGATCCAAAAATGGGAATTCAATGTAGGAGATCTTGTGCTTTTTTACAATTCTCGTTTCAGATTTTTTGCAGGAAAACTCTTATCCAAATGGGAAGGTCCATACCTTGTCAAAGAGGTTTACCGATCCGGTGCTATAAAAATTAACAACTTCGAGGGCAAAAACCCGAGGGTGGTGAATGGGCAAAGAACCAAGCATTACATTTCAAGTACACCCATTAACGAAAAAATTAATGTCATTCAAGTGATAACACTAGAAGAACACATACGGGAGACCTTCCGGAACAATCCAGAAACCTGAAAAAGAGGTAGGTATGTGATACGGTAAGTAAACCGACTCCAAGAATTCCAAAAAAAAAAATTCAGTTGGTTTTAGTATTTTAGAAAAATTCCACTAATAAAACGGAGTGAGGGGACCCATGAGGGAGGCACAAGCCAACAGGGCGCGACCCCCCTGGGGCGTGCCCTGATGGATTGTGCGGCCCTCGTGTGCCTTCCCGACTCCGATTTCTTCCCGAACACGTATTCTGACTTAGAAAAAATCATTATATATACTCCCGGATGTTTTGACCACCGCATCACGAGTTTCTCCTCTATTCTTGTTTCGGGCTGTAGTTCTGAATGACCTAGATTGCCATGACTTCCCCAAGTTCATCTAAAGACAAGTTCTTCGAGAGGGTCATCAGCCCCTACTTGCCGGAGGTGATGAAGCACCCGAAAGCTATTGGGATGCATGAGGGGGTGCTCCACTTCTGGGATGTTCAAGGCCCTAAGAAGGAGGGAAGCGACAAGGCCAGGCTTGCAGATGTAGAGTAGGAGATCTTCAAGTGCCAAGGGATGGTTGAATGTGGTCTGAGTGCTAATCACTCTATGATCACGGATTTCATCCACGAGAACAAGCTGGACACAAGAAGCATAGGAGAAGCTCTCTTCAAACTTCAAGAGCGGATCGAGCATCTTCAAGCTCAAATATATGAACTACAAACCCAGAACTGTGAGTATGAATCTAGGTTTAAAAGGATGAGCCTCGCTGCTGATTTCAGGATTCCGAAGACAAGAGTCTCTTTCCATGATGGGGAGCCTATGCCTTGGAAGATGGAGGATTTCCGCATACCTTTTCATCGAAGAACACTTGAGTACATGGGTATGGGCACAACCCCTAGATTGTTCAAGCTTGGGGGAGGTGCCCCGGTATCGTATCACCATCACTTTTTCACCGAAATGTTTTTATTTTAGTTTGATCTTTAGCTATTCAGTGGTTTAGAGAAATAAAGTTTCAGATTTGCTTTGCTTAGAATTTTGCTTTGAGTTCTACTTATCCTTGTAATCGAGTGTGAGAGTTATATAATAAAGATTAGTTGAGTTCATGTGCTTTACTCTCTTGCACCAATGATCATAACAAGACAATAAAAAGAATAGTAAAGATCATATGCTTATCCCATGGAAAGTAATGACTTCACATAAAAAGAAAGTATGAACTATGATAACTGTTGGGGATAGAACAAGCATAGCCTTAGTCATTGTTATAATCTATGCAAGATCATGATAGAGAGGAGAAGATTCACATACAAATATACTATCTTGGACATCATCTATGATGACGAATCCTCACCAAATATTAAATAATGATCAAGTGTTGAAGTTGGACATGGAAGACAGCCTAATAGTCATGATTGCTTACATTTGCATAGAAGTTATATAGACATGGATCCTTTAACATGAGATACTTCCTTTAGGATTTTTGCTAGCCAAAATTTTCGCACCAAGTAGAGATACTACTTGTGCATCCATAACCCCTTAAACCCAGTTTCTTTTTGTAAGAGTCCACCTTACCTACCTAGGGATTGAATAAGATCATTCAAGTAAGTTGTCATCGGTGCATAAGCAATAAAAATTGCCTCTAATCATGTTTGATCTTTTATTCAAAAGGAAAATAAGCTTTGTACGATCTTGTGATGGTGAAGAAATAAAAGCGACGGAGTGCATAATAAAGTTCGCTATCACAAGGGGCAATATAAAGTGAAGTTCCTTTGCATTAATAGATTGCACATCTAACCAAATAAAAGTGCATGACAACCTCTGCTTCCCTCTGCGAAGGGCCTATCTTTCACTCTCATAAAGTTCTTACCTTTATTCAAGAGTCATTAATATCCATTATTCTTCTAAGTTGATATGTCCATTTTGCATCAGGATTTCCTATTCATATTTATGTTATTCTTGTCCATTATTCCTTATTATCATACAATTCTTATGCCCTTTCTCTCTGAATGTGCAAGGTACATCAAAAAGAGGGAATTATTTGGAAACTGGAATTCTGGACCGGAAAACCGAGAAAAGGGCAGAAAAATTACCAGACTCCAAATGACCTGAAACTTCACGAGGAATTTTTATTGAATACTCCCTCTGTCCCAAAATAAGTGTCGGTGGTCTAGTAAAAAATTTGTACTAAATTAGTACTAATTTTGCGACACTTATTTTGGGACGGAGGGAGTATATGTGAATTTATGGGCCAAAACTATACCAGAGGGGGCCCACCAGCCAGCCACAAGCCAACAGGGCATGGCCCCCCCAGGCCGCGCCCTGATGGCTTGTGGGGCCCTGACTAGCCTTTCGAGGCCCCTCTTCTCCTATATGGTGTGTTTTACCCTAGAAAAAAAATCATAAGCAACCTTTCGGGATGAAGCACTGCCGTCTCGAGGTGGAAACCTGGGCAGAGGCCCCCCTTTTGCACTCCGACAATCAGATTCTGCCGGGGAAATCCCTCTCCGGGAGGGGGAGATCGAACCATCGTCATCACCAACACTTCCTCCTTCGTGGGAGGACCAATCTTCATGAACATCTTCACCAGCACCATCTCATCTCCAACCCTAGTTCATCTTTTGTATTCAATCTTTGTCCCAAAACCTCAGATTGGTACGTGTGGGTTACTAGTTGTGTTGATTACATCCTGTAGTTGATGCTTGTTGGATTGCTTGGTGGAATATATTATGTTCAGATCCTTAATTATTATTATTGCACCTCTGATCTTGAACATGTTGATGAGGTGTGAGTAGTTACTATTGTCCCTGAGGACATGGAAGAAGTCTGGTTATAAGTTATCATGTGAAGTTGGTATTCTTTCGATATTTTGATGATATGTATGTTGTTACTTCTCTTATAGGTGTCATGTGAACGTCGACTACATGACACTTCACCATACTATGGGCCTAAGGGAAGTCATTGTGGAGTAACAAGTAGATGATGGGTTGCTAGAGTGACAGAAGCTTAAACCCCAGTTTATGTGTTGCTTCATAAGGGGCTGATTTGGATCCACATGTCTCATGCTATGGTTAGATTTATCTTAATTCTTCTTTCGTAGATGTGGATGCTTGCAAGAGGGGGTAATCATAAGTAGGTTGTTAGTTCAAGTAAGAACAACACCTTAGCACCGGTCCACCCACATATCAAATTGTCAAAGTAGCGAACGTAAATCAACCCAACATGATGAACATGACTAGACATAATTCCCATGTGTCCTCGGGAGCGCTTGCTTAATATAAGAGTACTTTCAGGCCTGTCCTTTGCTACAAAAGGATTGGGCTACCTTGCTGCACCTTTGCTACTATTGTTACTTGTCACTTGTTATGATTTATCTTGCTACAAAACTATCTACTATCGTTACTTACAGCACTTGCAGAGAATACCTTGCTGAAAACTGCTTATCATTTCCTTCTGCTCCTCGTTGGGTTCGATACTCTTACTTATCGAAAGGACTACGATTGATCCCCTATACTTGTGGGTCATCACTACCACATAGTGACTTTCCTTAGGTGCATCTTGAAATCATGCACAAATTCCCACACTCAACATAATATGCGGTCTAGATGCACAAAGGTAAAGCACGGATCCAATCATGGAGTGATATACCATTTGATCCACGGCTTTACCATTGGGATCAATGTCAAGATGGAACTTGAGTTGCATGGGGGTCTTGGCCGGCTTGACATCATCCAAATTGAACCTCTTGAGCATGTCTTGAGTGTATTTTGCTTGGTTGATGAAGGTTCCTTGTCTTCATTGTTTGACTTCGAATCCAAGGAAGAACTTAAACTCCCCCATCATAGACATCTCAAACTTTTCAGCCATTAGTGCGGCAAACTCATCATTAAAATCTTTGTTAGGAGAACCAAAGATAATATCATCAACACTAGGAGTGAGTGGTACTACCTCCTACACGCGGTAGTGCCTCGCCCTACTGCCGCCCGAAGTTTGCTGAGAGTCCAGGGTCCAGAAAGAAGGGCGGTAGTGGAGTGGTAGTAACAAGCGGTACTACCGCTTATAAGCGGTACTACCATGCTATACTACCGTCCCAACAACCAGTCGGTTCGACACGAAAGTTGAGACTCTAGAGCCAGCGATACAGCATGCGGCACTGGAAAATGGTACTACCGCCCATAGGTGGTACTACCGCTTGCCTGCGCGGTACTGCCGCTTGGTTCCTTGAGGACCAGAACAGAGGCATAGTTGGAATAGCTCCATTAATGCGGGAAAGGAAGCAAGGGTGCAAATGAAAGTGTACGTGTTGATTCCAGCCAAACATTTCCGATGCGGAGCCCCTCTTAGTAGTACGGTTCTCCTACGACTCAATTCCACTGAAAACGAAACACATGAAAGAAACCGTCTTCACTCTGTTCCATTGAGGGGCTAGAATCATCTTGTGCTATATGTAGATATCTGAAAGTCTTAATGCACATGATTAGTCCGCAAATGCATTGTCATCAATCATCAATACCACTATGGTAGAAATTTGCCCTAACAATCTCTCCCTTTTTGGTGGATTGATGACAACACGGGATTCGCACAAGGAATATCATATGATAGAAAGAAAAACCCCAACACCTACAAAATATAGACGTGCCCCCCTAGATGTGTGCACTACTTTAGATATGTTTTGGAATGCAAAGCACACACACTACTATCAACACTCTACCTGTATTTTATAGACAGGCAATACTTGCACTAACAAGGAGGGAGATAAGCATAAATGCAAGGCATGACATGTGAGCATAAACATAGGGCACAAGGTAAGCATAAACTCACATACTATTAGACTACTACTAAGACATTTAGATAATAAGAGGGTAGCATATGTCTCACACCATACGACTTGGTTTTTAAGTCTCACACACATAAACCAAACCAAAGCAAATGATAAAAGAGTTCACGAGCGAAGAAAAGCAAGAAACTAAGACGCACTCGTGACTTGGGAAATCCCTAAATTCTCTCCCCCTTTGGCATCGAGACACCAAAAGGGCAAAGAGCAATAAAATGATCCGAGGTGGTAGCAATGCATGGGATCTCCATGAGTAATCCTCAAACTCGCTGGAGTTGGAAGCTGTTGTGCCAGGCTGATCAACATCTGAGTCCCACTTGCAATTCTTGGAAGTGCAAGTCTCCTCATCAGTGGCCTTGTCCTCATATCCGTTGGGAATGCACATGCCAAAGTGTCTACCCATAGCCTTATGGCGGCTCCTAGCCTGCTTCTCTGCCACATGAGCTTTGTACTGACCGTGAGCCTGCAAGCAGAACAACTTCCTCATCTTCTCCCTCAGCTTATGTGCCCAACATGGCTCCCCGCTGGATGGTGACTAACTGGGATCAACGCCACCCTCAACCTCATCCTCATCATCCTTCCCATCCTCAACATCTGGAAGATCCATCTCCGGAGCAGCATGAGTGCTCCACTTGTCTTTCTTTCTCCGCTGCACGACCTCATGGGGAACAAGCTCGCCACATTCAAGTTCCATGCCTGGAAAGGTGCGTTCCCATGTCCTCTCAATGAAACGCATCAAGTATGGAGCATACATAGGACATTTACGCTTCGTTGCCGCTGATAGGAGCTCATACCACATGACATGAGAAACATCCAGAACCTCTACCTACTCTTTGCCCCTCATATCCAGACAGTAGAGTAGAATATCCACCAGGTAAGAGTGTAAGTGATCCAAATTCCCAATAGGGGGAACGAGGGTGTGCCTGAAGATACGGTGCATGACATCAAGAAACGGTTCAAGAACATAAGTTGGCTTGCTAGTGGTGGAGGAGGTCTTCTTAGTGGAGTAGGGCCAAAGTTGACTCTTGTGAATGGAAATAACCTCCTTATGAGGACGTAATCCAATTGGGGTATGGAGTCCTTGATCACTGAGGCCCAGCAAACTAAGGATGTCCTTCCATTTAGTCATCCATGTCAGGGTTCTGTCCTCATCAGATCCTAGATGGACCGTAGCAAAGAACAAAGCCATAATTTCTACAGCAAAGTCCTTGTTGAACTGCATCAGGCTGATAATACCAAGCTTCTCATAGAGGTCAAGAGCTTCAGCAAAATATTTGACATTCTTCTATAGCTAGTCCATATCAATGGACTTGACGTGAGGAAAATACAATTCTTCTTCTTGAGCACATCACGATAAATAGCACCTTGTTGCCAGGTCCAGAAGGGACCGTTGAGAAGAGCTGATTCTTCTGGTTCGACATATAGGTTGCGACGGCGGAGAACACAGAACTCTTTGCGTGACAACTCATCCATCGATGGAGTCTTCTTGATTTTGGTTGCAGTCTTGTTGGACTTATGCTTGGGAGATCCATTGGGGTTCGCACTGTCATCTCCTAGTATGTGGTAGCGCCTAGAGCCAACCTCACGACTTGGATTCATTTACGCTCCTGATGAGCAGATATGCTACCACCTGGAACCCACAACATAGAGCGAGGGAAAAGCAGGTGCAAACACAATGCATAAGCCAAAAAGAGAAAGAGAGAGTAAACCTGAAGTTGAATTAACAAAATAAGTGACTTTGGCAGCACAGGCGGTACTAACGTCTACCGTAAGCGGTAGTACCGCCCGCAAGCACTAGTACCGCTCTTGGAGGAGCGGTAGTACTGCTCGGGGCGAAGGTCACCAGGGAAGCCACCACCGCTGGTCAGATCCTATACTACCCGTGATGCCAAATGCAAATATTTTCCAATAGAACTACAAAGCTACTCACTAGCAGCCTTCCACATCCTTCTCATGCCTCGATTTGACTAAAAATTGAAGAATGCATCTCATATTTCCCTAAAGCCTAGATTCAATAAATAGAACCATAGTAGAGGGAAACGAGGGCAATACCAGCATCCATGGTATGAGGAGAGGGTGGGGACTGAGTCCACCGATCGTAATCGCGGAAGAACGGACGAAAACGGAGGTCCGACGGCGGCCTCCGGAGCACTTGGGTCATCTAGAGAGAAACACCATGGGGAGGAAGGAGATGAATGGGTATGATGGAGTGGGAACTCCCCCTGCCCGTCTCATAACCCCCACCGTGGGCTCACAAATGGTAGTACCGCTTGGGGAGCGGTAGTACCGCCCCGGTACTACAGTGCGGCAGGAGGCCGGGCAGTACCGCTCCAGCTGTAGTACCACGTGGGGCGGCGATAGTACCGCTTATGAATAAGCAGTAGTACTGTGCCACCATCGATAGTACCGCCTAAGGCTACCACAATGCCAAATTAGCTACAAAAAGGTGGCTTATGCAATATATATGAGGTTTGTAGATGAGAGAAGGCTTAGGTTGGAGACACATAACTAGCATATGGGAAGGGACACTCCAAGTTCAAGATGAAAAAATAAGGAGAAGCAAACTTGGAGTGACACAAAACACAAACAAGCTCTTCACACTACTGTAGGATGGTCCAAAGACGATGCATCAATCAGAGACCCTTAGACGAAATTGTGTTCGATGCACGAATCGCAAACGATATAGTTCAAGCTCCGTCGCCAATAACGCGAACTGTGTGCGATTGTAGACCCATCAAATACGATTCATAAAATAGTTGTGTGTGCAATCTACGGCAGACAGTTTTTTCTTATGAACCGTTTGTGATTAGCGAAGATAATAGAAATAGTTGCACAGATCCAGATGTGTGCGATAGTGGGCACATAGTTCATTAACATAAACTGTGTGCGATGATATAGAAGAACACAAATGATTCGTCATAACAAGATGTGTGCGATATAGGGCACACAGTTCACTACCATAAACTGTGTGCAATAATAAAGCAGAACACAAACGATTCGGTATAACAAGATCTGTGCGATATAGGGCACACAGTTCACTACCATAAACTATGTGCGATGATATAGCAAAACACAAACAATTTAGCATAACAAGATGTGTGCGATAGAGGGCAAACACGTGAGTAATCAGAATCATGTGCGAACACCAGAAATAACACAAATGATTGGTGTTAATAACCCGTGTGTGTTGTGGGGAAACGCTTGCTGGTATACAATTTGTCAGCGATTGATGAAATCATCACTGATGGGTTTCGTAGTTTTGTCCGTGTGTACTGTGATGTTCTCTATCTGCACAACATCTATGCTGCCTACAGGTAACTCGGGTGAACTATTTGCGATGAGCCAAAATAACACAAATGATTGCACATATCAAGATGTGTGCGATAGACGGCATACCATGCGCTCGGATGAAATGTGTGAGCCAAAATAACACAAACAATTGGGCGTAACAAGATGTGTGTGATGCCCATCAAACAGGTCAGTAATCTAAATTGTGTGGAAAGACAAAAAATAACACATATATATAATAAGACAGATGATTCCTACATAATTGACTAAACAACATAATAGCGACATTACATATCAGCAAGGTTCAGAAAACAGCAAAATAGAAACAGCTACTCGTCGGCGTTGTTGCGGGGCTGGCCTATTGGTTCGCCAATATTGAAATATCATCTGCACTCATGCAACATCCCCTCTATGGAAGAAGGATATACTTTCGGGTCGGCGATGCCCATGTTCTTGAACGCTTCATAGGTCCGGCCTTTCCTCTACTCCTACTCCATCACAGTAGCTCTGGTCTCATGGAAAATCCCGTCCACTGCCAAATGCGTGCGGGCGACCCTCTGACGACGGAGATATTCAAAGCTGTCGTAAACAAAAAAGCCAAGAGATGCGCACTGTGCTAGAGCAGTAGCAGACTCTAAGGCGGTTGTTGTCCTTACCGCGGCCAAATCCACGCGAGCTGATCGGCGCATGATGCCCTTTCAAAGGCCACAGCCGCGCGTTCCACGTAGAGAACTGCGCTTGCCCACAACCGATCTGAAGTAACCTTTAGCTTTTCCGCTCTTGCCGCCAAGGCCTCCGAACCCTCAGCAGCGCGTACCACCGCCGCCGCCGCGGACTCCTCCGTGCATAAGATCTGCCTCAACTGCGCGCTCCTCCATCGCGGGCTCCTCCGCGCGGATGACATGTCTAATGTTGAGGATTTTGTGGAGGTGAGGTCAGTGGGGAGAAGATGGCCGGATTTGGTGGTTGCGAGAGGGGAAAGAGATGATGGAGAGAGAAGAGTGGTGATATTTATTTATGACCCTATACACGATTGCAGACAGTTGCTACATTTTTTCCATGTGCGATTATGTTTGCACCAAAAAAATGAATCGCCTCCGATGAACGACGCAACCACCCACGGGCTTAAAGTACCAACTGTTTTGCATGACTCACCGCTCTTCGTCGCCATACCCGCACTCACCAATGGTGGCTGGTCGTCGCTCATGGGCTCCATTTAGTCTTCCCGCCCTCGAGCCAATGCTTCCCGCGCAAGGGCAAGCGCCAGCCACAACGGTAAATTGTAAAATTCACAATCCCCTTGGCCTTGGCAGCAGCTAGATATGAATAACACAGAGATGGCCGACGGGGGCGAGCTGAGTCAATGATCCCCTGGCTAGTTGCCACACATACAGTCAAACCCCCAATGCCCGACGACAGGATGGAGTTGGGCAACGGCGGAATCCAGGCTGCCGGCGCGATGGTCGGCTTAAGGGTCGACGGTCATGCCCCCACGTCTCCCGAAGACAGCCAGAGGACGCAGGAATCATGACACGAGCAAGCCAGCAGGTTAGACAGGGTTGTCTTGAAAGCAACTGGGTATCGCTAGCGGGTGCTATTGCAGGCTCGGCGCAGAGTGCGACGGATGGTGCGGGCGGCGGAGCGGGAACCGGGAACCGTGACACCGCAAGGACAACTGCGGTAGTGGTAACCGCACGAGGCACAAGCTTATGTCCCAGATGGAGGAGGACGCAGCTCCGGACGCTAGGGGAGGCCTGGCGACTGTTGCTGCAGCATTGGCGATAGCCAGGGTTTCATCGGCCGCCGAGACGATGTATGAAGACCCGGCGGATGCCACAGTCCTGGTGAGGGACGCGTCCGAGGCTGTAGCGGCGATCACCAATGTCAAGGCTGACCCTTCCTTAGTCGATCGAGGTGTAGGTCATCGACTTGGCGACCTCCTGTCCTCTTGAGACAAGGAACGACACGATATCGATGGACGATGGCAGCTGTGCGTGCTGCGTCGGCGTTAGGGGCAGTAGCACTTTTGTGCGCGAGCAGTTCATATATATTATATTGATGTAAAATAGCGAGCTAATGTTTTGTAAATTACTCCGCCAACTATGCAATGTACCAATTTAAGCATGTAAATTTTCGATTGAATTGTTCATGCCTGATTTGTGCTTGCATTGTGGACATTACAACGACGGTGATTGACACGGACATACGAACTATGATAAGGGATGCTCAAATATTTGGTACAATTAATTACCTGGTTCTGCATTAGAAAAAAATGGCCCAATACCGTAGAAATACTCAATCGAGCAGTGTCCAGGAAGTCGGCGCCAATAGGCGTCGGCGAGGGGATGAAACAATATGCGGTGGTGTTCGTCGGCGGCAACCAGCTGCGACAGGCGTCGTCGAGCAGAAGATTTGGGCTGGTCGAGGTGGAGAACGAGCAACTATACAACAGTGTGAATGAGGACGAATGGGGAAAGGTCCGGGGTAGAGGGTCCGCGTAGGAAACGGTTTGTAAACATGAACCGTGTGTGATTAATGCCATTCAAGTTTTTGTTGGCAGCTTAATTTAGTGCATGTACGAAATAAAATCTCAACTACAGTATACGGGTGTGACGGGAGAAGTCTGGATTGCCCTTCGATCGCGGTGCATCCTACGGTGCGCATGCGTGATCCGTGTGGCTGGGGTTCTGGCCAATCAGAACACAATGCAGAATGGGGTGAACGCACACAGCATCCGCAAAGTAACTATTTGCCCAAACAAATCACAAAGTCTCAAGGGAAACCCATGTTTCCTTGGTCCTTTCAACTTGAATTATTTTCTAAGATCATCATACCCACTAGAATACACTGTGTCCAAATTTCACATTCTTTTCAGGCTCGTTTACCATATTTAGTCTTTTGTGAACATTTCTAGGCATTTACTGCTTATAATTCAAGTTCGAACGTTCTGTACATGAAAAGGTGTTCAAAAAGGACTCGGAAATTCGTAATGGTGTCGTTGAATAACTGTTCATGTATGTACAGAAAATAATAGAATTTTAAAGGATATGTGTGGGAAGAGGCAACCACAGATGTGTCGTTTATTTGTTTTGTAACTCTAGAAAAATGGAAAACATGTCTAAAAAACTTGTTACCTCGTGTGGTGCCTAGGCATGACATCAATATGATGCGGTGAATATTTTGAGGAGGTATGGAGTTTCATGGTTCGGGGAGCAAAATCGCCATGTTTTCAAGGGGAACCCATATTTCCTTGGTCCTTTCAACTTGAATTATTTTCTATGATCATCATACCCATTGTAATACACCGTGTCCAAATTTCACATTTTTTCAGGCTTGTTTACCATATTTAGTCTTTTTGTGTACTTTTCTAGCCATTTACTGCAGATAATTAGAGTTTCAACGTTCAGAACATCAAAAGGTGTTCAAAAAGAACTCGAAAATTCGTAATTGTGTCCTTGAAAAACTTTTCATGTATGTACAAGAAATTCATAGAATTTTAAAAGATATGTGTGGTAAGAGGCAACCACAAATGTGTCGTTTATTTGCTTTGTAACCCTAGAAAAATGGAAAACATGTCTGAAAAACATGTTACCACGTGTGGTGCCTAGACATGACCTCAATATGATGCGGTGAATATTTGAGGAGGTATGGATAATTTCGTCATATGCACTCTTCATATACCGGACCATCACCTATGGAGTTTCACGGTTCAGGGAGCGAAATCACCATGTTTTCAAGGGGAACCCATATTTCATTGGTCCTTTCAACTTGAATTATTTTCTACGGTCATCATACCCACTAGCATATATTGTGTCCAAATTTCACATATTTTCAGGCTCGTTTACCATATTTAGTCTTTTTGTGTACTTTTTCTAGGCATTTACTGCTTATAATTCAAGTTCAAATGTTCTGTACATGAAAAGGTGTATAAAAAGGACTCGAAAATTCGTAACTGTGTCGCTGAATAACTTTTCATGTATTTACAGGAAATTAATAGAATTTTAAAGGATATGTGTGGGAAGAGGCAACCACAGATGTGTCGTTTATTTGATTTGTAACTCTAGAAAAATGGAAAACATGCCTAAAAGAAACATTACCTCGACTTGTGCCTAGGCATGACATCAATATGATGCAGTGAATATTTGAGGAGGTATGGATAATGTTTCCATATGCACTCTTCATATACCGGACCATCACAAATTGAGTTTCATGGTTTGGGGAGCGAAAATCACAGTGTTTCGAAGGGGAACTCATATTTCCTTGGTCCTTTCAACTTGAATTATTTTCTATGGTCATCATACCCACTAGAATACACCGTGTCCTATTTTCACATTTTTTCAGGCTCGTTTACCATATTTAGTCTTTTTGTGTATTTTTTAGGCATTTAATGCTTATAATTCAAGTTCGAACGTTCTATACATGAAAAGGTGTTCAAAAAGACTCGAAAATTCGTAATTGTGTCGTTGGATAACTTTTCATGTATTTACAGGAAATTAATAGAATTTTAAAGGATATGTGTGGGAAGAGGCAACCACGGATGTGTCCCTTATTTGTTTTGTAACTCTAGAGAAATGGAAAACAGGCCTGAAAAACATGTTACCTCGTGTGGTGCCTAGTCATGACATCAATGTGATGCAGTGAATATTTGAGGAGGTATGGATAATGTCGTCATACGCACTCGTCATATACCGGACCATCACCTATGAAGCTTCATGGTTCGGGGAGCGAAATCGCCATGTTTTCAAGGGGAACCCATATTTGCTTGGTCCTTTCAACTTGAATTATTTTCTACGGTCATCATACCCACTAGAATACACCATGTCCAAATTTGACATATTTTCAGGCTCGTTTACCATATTTAGTCTTTTTGTGTACTTTTCAACGCATTTACTGCTTATAATTGAAATTCGAACGTTATGTACATGAAGAGGTGTTCGAAAAGGACTCGAAAATTCATAATTATGTCGTTGAATAACTTTTGATGTATTTAAAGGAAATTAATAGAATTTTAAAGGATATGGGTGGGAAGAGGTAACCACAGATGTGTCGTTTATTTGTTTTGTAACTCTAGAAAAATTGAAAACAAGCGTGAAAAACATGTTACCTCATGTGGTGCCTAGGCATGACCTCAATATGATGCGGTGAATGCACCGTGTCCAAAATTTGACATTTTTCAGGCTCGTTTACCGTATTTAGTCATTTTTTGTGTTTTCTAGGCCTTTTGTGCTTGTACTTCAATTTACGCATGGTGTGGTGTGGTTATACGACACCAGTATGCTTTGGCAAATATTTGAACACCAAGCAAAGTATCATGTACTATGTGATACTATCAGTGTTCCAAAAGTACAGCTTTAACGTAAAATGTTTTGTTACAACGAACCGTTTGCGAAACATCCGCTGTACACGAGAGAGAGAAGGCTTGAAATTTTTTCGACGCGGGATCACCAATTTTCTCTTTTCTCGCACATGGGTATTTGATGCACTTTGTCTGCGTCGCGTGTCCCCCCCCCCCCCCCCCCCCCGTAAGGTTCGTGTTTCGCCGCCAAATTTTCAATAGGTGCGTGATTTGAGAAGTTATTCCTCCCACCCCATACCCACCCATCACATTTATCCCCTATCCCCCACCACCCCCTCTAACTGCATCCCAAACCGCCGCCGCCTCCGCAACCAAAACTACGTTCTGCCCCAGTCTCGCTCGTCGATGTTGTGATGTAACCTCCGTTCTGCATCACCGCCCCAGCCTGATTGCTCAGATGGAGCCTGCGAACCAGCCTCATGCCTCCACATCCCCACCCCCTATCGCCGAGCATCCCCCCATAATCCCAACAGCATATCATGTGGAGGTCGAGGAGCTGATCCTTGAGGTCATTGGCGAGGTGGACGCTATGCGTGCCGACTCAGAGGAACACCTTGCCGCCGACACCGCCAACTTGGTGGGGCTCTAGCCGAGATGAAGTGCCCCACGCTTCTAACACTTACTTGTTGTTTGTACACATACATACTGTAGCGGTACTGATCCACGCTTTGATCCGCAGGAACACCTTGCCGCCGACTTTGGACGGGCTCTAGTCGAGATGAAATGCCCAAGCAACTACCCCTCGGGATTTACCAAGTATAAACTGTGCAGTTCATTATTACAAATATGATTTGCAATGTTTAACCATGTCAATTTCAGTTTCAACGGTACACGTTTAAATTGCCATGTTAGGTTGTCTGTACTCTGTAGTTAACACGTCCGTTGTTCATTTCAGTTATGCGCACTATGTTGTTCAAGTATGAACTGCCAGTTCAATTTCACCAATACCAGTTACAAACTTACAATGCCCATGCTAGGTTGTTGTTAAGCCTGCTGTAGTGAACAGTTATATCCATTTTTTACACTGTCCATTCGGTACCGTGCTACTCTTCGCAAAGAAGATATCACCGAAGATGATGTCCTTCAATTACGATTAGATTTTTTGGTGGATGTTAACCCTGTTGTAATTGACATGCCTTTCCATGTACTTACGCAGTGTCACAATGCATGATGATGTTGTTTACCATCGAGGTTAGTCATATCCCAATATCTTATACTCCCTCCGCCCCATAATATAAGAGCGTTTTTGACACTATAATGTCAAAAACACTCTATTATGGGATGGAGGGAGTGGTATTTTACATCATTTTTTCAATTGCAGTTTGGCTTCTAACATTTACTTGATGCTTGTAGGTACATATACTAGCGGTACTGATCCACGCTATGACTAGTAGGAGCACCTAGCCACCGGCTTTGTGCGGGCTTTGGCCGAGTTAAAGTACCCCAGCAACTACCCCTCGGGATTTACCAAGTATGATCTGGCTAGCGATGTTTAACCATGTCAATTTCAGTTTCACTGGTACAAGTTTTAATGACTATGTTAGGTTGTCTATACTATGAAGTTAACACGTCAATTGTTTATTTCAGTAATGCGCACTGCTATTCAAGTATGAACTGTCCAGTTTAATTTCACCAATACTTGTCCCTTTGTTACTGTGCTACTCCTCGCAATAAAATATCACCGGAGATACTGTCATTTCGTTAACATTTGCTATTTTTGGTGGATGTTAACCATGTTGTATTTAACACGCCTTTCTGTGTGCTTATGTAGGGCTACGATGCGCGATGCTGTTGTTTACCATCGAGGTTAGTCATATCTCATTTTCTTATAATATTTTACATCATTTGTGCAATTGCAGCTTAGGTTCTACTCCCTCCGTCCCATAATATAAGAGCGTTTTTTTACACTACACTAGGGTCAAAAACACTCTTATATTATGAGAGGGAGGGAGTAACATTTATTTCTTGCTTGTAGGTACATATGTCAGCGGTACTGATTCACGCTTCGACCCCGTTTGCATATGGGGCAATGAGATAAACATGAACAAGCATAAAGTGAGGAAACTAAGAAAAAATGTTAGGCAGAAGAGACATCTGATTGGAATTAAACTCTTTATTTATACTTTATCCAAGACATCAGTGAACTTTAGGATGGTAAGTAATCTTTTGCCTTCTTTTCCATCCCAGAACATGATCCTCTATTAGACATGAATACCTAAAAGTTGTCTCTTTTCAGTGGTTTCAGAAGGAATTTACTCAAGATTCCCTAGCAAACTACCTGACCGAAGTGGAGGCAATGAAGCTTATATTATATAATTGATGCTACCATGATAATGGTCTAGAAGTCTTCCTGAAGGCAGTGAAGGATGGACGGGCGATCATCACAAGGTGTTGGACAAAAGTTGTGCGCACCTTTGGCATGGAGGAGGGCACATTATGGGTATTTCGCTTCTTCAACACCATCGACAGCCAAAAGCATTTACAATTTTCTCTTCACCTTTACCGCCTCTAGTACTATATTGTGGTTCATCATATTTAATCTTCTACCGAACTATGTAACCATCGAACATGTACTGAACTTTTGATTTATGCATTGGCTCTTGAACCATTGTAATTAGGGTATGTATTGATGGATGTGAAATCCACATTTCATAATTAAATATTTGAAATTTCCAATTATAATAATAAATTAACGAAAATAAGCTATTACGTAATAAATTACAGTGCACATAGTTAGAACGATTAAACCGTGCGCGATGGTGTCATATGTCACACACGATTGTTTGAAGAATAGTGTGTGTGATTATCATCTTTACAACACACGGTCGCATATTTTGCACGTGTGGGATGCGCGTACTGTCACACACGCATTTACACGTCATAACCATGTGCGCTTGCCGTCAATAGCACAAACGGTTCCAAACCTACGTGCGTGTGTAATGTAGGACGATAAGAAGACAGTTCACATACGTTTCGCATGTGTGATCTGAAAAACTCTCGCACATGAATATATTTGTGCCATCATCTCGAATGTGTGCTTGATTACAAACGTAACGTCAAAGTGTGGTGTGTGGGATAGGCTACGAGTTCGCATACGTTTATGTTAGGTGAATCGTCAGCAGGCGCTTGCACCATCACAGACGATGTTTCGGTGTCGTGTGGGATGATCCCCCCTATCGCCCACACAAGCAAGGCGACGGTTCGGAACTATGTCATGGAAAGGGGTGAAAAACCGTTTGTATAGCACGTAATGGTACCAGTGTCAAAAGCAAATACCTCACAAGGAGGGGGCGGTGGCCGAAGCCACCTATGTTTGTGCCAATTGGTATGGCACCGCGAAGATTTTAACCTTGGGCAAATGACCAAAACTCGTCTTTGAAGCACAAGTACCATAAAAAATGGCTACTATGAAAGACTTGACCGATTTATGCATAATGGGGGGAGGGAGAGTTCATTGAGGGAAAAACACTCCCCCTATATTCATGCCTACATCTAAACAAGACAAAATGATGAGTGTGGTGGGGTGTGCAATACTTCAAGCCACATTGCTCGAATTAATGATATGTAGCGCATGCCTTAACTCGCAAAATCTTGCTTCATCCAATGGCTCGTGAAAATATCGGCAAGTTTCTCATGAGTGTTGAGATAAATAAGGTTAATCTCCCCACGCTTGATATGCTCCAGGATGAAATGATGACGAATCTCAATATGCTTCGTCTTGCAATGTTGAACCGGGTTGTTGGAGATCTTGATTCCATTTTCATTGTCACAGAAAAGAGGCACTTTGTCACAATTGACACCGTAATCCTTTAAAGTTTGCCTAATCCAACATAATTGTGCACAACAACTTGCGGCGGCTACATACTCGGCCTCGGTGGTAGAGAGAGAAACACAATTTTGTTTCTTTGAAGACCAACTTACAAAGAGCGACCAATGAATTGGCACCCTTCGGAAGTTCACTTCCTATCCACATGGTCTCCCGCCCAATCCGAGTCCGAATATCCCATGAGATCAAATGAAGCACCTTTGGGGTACCATAAGCCAAAGTTTGGGGTATGAGCTAAATATCGAAGGATTCGCTTGACTACCACATAGTGACTTTCCTCAGGTGCGGCTTGATATCGTGCAGAAATTCCCACACTCAACATACTATCCGGTCTAGATGCACAAAGGTAAATCAAGGATCCAATCGTGGAGCAATATACCTTCTGAACAACGGCTTTACCATTGGGATCAATGTCAAGATGGAACTTGAGTTGCATGGGGGTCTAGGCCGGCTTAACATCATCCAACTTGAGCCTCTTGAGCATGGCTTGAGTGTATTTTGCTTGGTTGATGAAGGTTTCTTGTCTTCGTTGTGTGACCTTGAATCCAAGGAAGAACTTCAGCTCCCCCATCATAGACATCTCAAACTTTTTGTTCATTAGTGCGGCAACTCATCATTTAAATCTTTGTTAGGAGAACCAAAGATAATATCATCAACATATAGTTGGCTTATGAACAAGTCCCCTTTAACCCTCTTCGTGAAAAGAGTGGGATCAATTTTCCCAATTTCAAACCCACGGTCTTGCAACAACTCGGTAAGGTGCTCATACCACGCATGTGGGGCTTGTTTAAGGCCATAGAGTGCCTTATAGAGCTTGTATACATGATTGGGGAACTTGGGATCCTCGAACCCCGGGGGTTGCTTGACATATACCAACTCCTTGAGAGGACCATTAAGAAATGCACTCTTCACATCCATTTGTTGCAATTGAAATCATGATGAGATGCATATGCAAGCAACATGCGAATAGATTCAAGGTGAGCAACGGGAGCGAAGGTTTCACCATAGTCGATACCCTCAACTTGGGAGTAGCCTTGAGCTACAAATCTTGCTTTGTTGCGAATAACAACACCGTTCACATCTTGCTTGTTTCTTGAAGATCCATTTGTTTCCAATGCCATTGTGATTTTCCTTTGGTCTCGGCACCAATTGCCACACCTTGTTATGCTCGAAGTTGTTGAGTTCATTATGCATGCCTTCGAGCCAATCTGAGTCCTCGAGCTCCTCTTGTACCTTTAGGGGTTCAATACAACAAACAAACTTGTGATGCTCACAAAAGTTTGTTAATTGTTTACGAGTGGTTACCCCTTTACTCAAGCTCCCGTAGAAATTCTCTAAGACATGTTGATTATGTTTGAGTCTGGAGGCTACTTTGGCGGCACGACGCTCCAAAATCTCCTCCAAGGAAGGTTGGGGAGCCACATGAACAATATCTTGAGCGTCGTCTTGAGCTTACTCTTGATATTGAACTTGTTCTTGATCTTGAGCTTGCTCGGAGTCATGAACTTGATCTTGAGCATCACTTGGTAAAGCACCATCATCATGAGCCTGATCTTGCCCTTGATCTTGTTCATTTGGTTGAGGGCCTTTACATTGTTCTTCGGAAGCGTGTGAGTCTTGCGTTGGTGATGGTTCCACCTGAGTAGAACATTGTCCTTCCCCTTCAACCACAAGGGGTTCCTCAACGGGTAGGAAGTGTCCCACCACTACTACAGGATGCTGCTAACGCGACACATCAATCAAAGACCCTTCGACAAAACTGCGTGCGATGACCAAATCGCACGGTATAGTTATAGCTCTGTCGCTAATGACGTTAACTGTGTGCTATGGCATATCCATCAAATACGATCTAAAAAATAGTTTCGTGTGCGATGTTTGGCAAACAGTTGGCCTAGATAAACTATTTGCGATTGGGTAATATAACACAAACGCTTATAAAAATACAAGTGTGGGCGATGTACGGCATACAGTTCACCTCGATAAACTGTTTGCGCTGATCAAGCAGAACACAAATGATTGTCCAGATGATCACGTGTGCGATAGACGGCATACTGGTCACTCGGATGAACTGTTTGTGATGAGGTAAAATAACATAAACGGTTACATCGATCAAGATGTGTGTGATAGACAGCATATAGGCCACTGGGATGAAATGTGTGCGATAAGCAAAAATAACACAAACGGTTTCTCAAATCAAGATGTGTCTGATGTACACAGGCCACTCAAATGTGTTGTGGGCAAATGGTTCCGGATAAAGAACTATCGGCGACTGATGAAATCATCACCGACGGATTTGGTTGTTTATTCCGTATGCGATGTGATTTGCTCAATCTGCCCACAAACATCTATGCTCTATTTAGAAGAACATGATTGCATAACCAAATTAAGCACCCAATACACACATAACATTGGCACACACATTAATAAACTATTACATGCATAATAAACTTATCACTCTAAAACTACGAATATTTCTGCATAGAGGGAGTATGAGAATTGAGAAACGATCATCAAATCATCTACTTCTTGTGACGCTTGCCGCCAGCACTCTGCGTGTGGCTCGATCCCTCATTGTCTTCAGGTAGGAGGCACTTCCTCATGTCAATGATCCGCCTGAACATCTCGTAGCATGTGTACGCTTGCTTGGCCGTGGTCTGGAGGTGATATTCATCCAGTTTCTTCACGCAACCCCTGTGCCAGACATGCTTGTTCTTGTTGCACTCATCCTTCATGTTAGCGTAGTAGGGGTCGATGATGGCCTCGGCCAGGTCATCATGGGAGTCCATGTCCTTCTTGCGGCCCCAGACCCTGTAGTGGCTGCGGATGTCGACAAGCTTCTGGCAGGCCAAGCCCGAAGTCTTGAGCACCTTTGGATCGTTGGCGCTGTCCGCCGTAGCCAACCTGTAGTCGGGGTTGTTGACAAACCTGGTGAAACGATCGCAAGGCACTGTGGCCAGGCAGTAGTGGTAGAGGAGGACGTGATGGCCCATGCACAACTGGGCGACGACAACCTTCTGATCATGCCCGGCACGACCGCCGGTGTAAGCGAGGTCGAAGCCGACCACTTTGTACTTGTCATCCGCATCAAGCAGCCGCTCCATGGTGTCGATGGAGTCCTCCACCATGCCCGGGTCGTTGGTGTACACCACCATGAGGTCCGTCTTCCTCATGTGGGTCTCCACATGATGCACGCCGAACTCCATTGGAGCGCCGCTAGACATCCTCTCTGTATGCGTCGTCCAGGGTGCGCTTATTGTGTCGTGGGGCGCGATCGAAAGCGT
The DNA here is from genome assembly GCA_039707655.1 of Elymus sibiricus. NCBI lineage: Eukaryota > Viridiplantae > Streptophyta > Magnoliopsida > Poales > Poaceae > Elymus > Elymus sibiricus. The sequence goes on along the minus strand of CM077665.1, from coordinate 206,834,449 downwards.
CACGAGACTATGGTTAATGGCCGTGGGTATAAATGGGGGCCGGACGTCCTGGAAAACCGGCACGTTCGGATGGCAGTTTTTGCAGCGCGTGATTCAGTCGTGGAGCACGTAACTGCATCGGGCGACGTGCGTGGCGCAACCGCATGAATATGGAGCCCCGAACGTGATCGTGGGCCGGCCCCAACCGCTGGTAGAGCGCGCGCAGAGGGCGCGAGAGCAGAGCACGCGCAGGGACGCGAGAGCAGAGCACGCGGTGGGACACGAGGTCGAACCAGACTAGTTTGTACTTGTCCTCGTCAAGTAACAGGTCCATGACATTGGAGTTCTCCATCCAGATAGGATGTTTGGTGTACACCACGAACGGACAGGGCATGTCCACTACGGCATGCATGGTGAACTGGCGCTCATCGCCGGCAGCCACTGGGAGCGCCATTGGAGGTGCGTAGGATACCCTCGGTCGTGGTTCTGCTTCTTAAGGTCCGGATATTAATTGTCAATTGCATATTGATGTCCAGATATTAATCGGCCATTGCATACTAAGGAAAAGATAGTACTAGCAAAATAAGAGCTCCCTCATAAGATGTCATTTGCATGGTTGTATGTGATACCCGACAAACAGGTCGTTTGGCGAACTGTTTGTGTTGACCAAAAGTAACACAAACGATTCTGCGTAACAAGATGTGTGTGATACCCGGCAAACAGGCCAGTACTCGGAATTGGGTGGGAAGACAAATAAAAAGACAGACGATTCTTGATAATAAGGTGTGTGTGATGTGGCCTATGGGCAAACACTTGCTCGCACCCAATTGTCTGTGATTGTTGAAATCATCACCGACGTGTTCCTTTCTATAATCGTAAGCGATGTGATCAGCTATGTCTGCATATAGCATCTATTCTCTGTCTATAGAACAACATCATGATTGCATAACCTAAATAAACATCCAATTACATTACTGACTATAGATAACATTTGCACACATCAATTAACAAGTTATGCATACTAAACTAGTAGTGACGATCATCAAATCATTCATCTATAGTTCTTGTGATGAGGGGTGCCGATCGGCGCAGGACGGAGGCACTTCCTCATGTCAACGATCCGTCTGCACATCTTGTAGATTACGTACGCGTCCTTGGCCGCATACTTGACATGATCTTCATCCAGTTTTCGGACCCAGGCGCGGCTGCCAGGCAACCTTCTTCTTCTTGCGGACATCCTTCATGCCTCTGTAGTAGGGGTCGATGATGGCCATGGCGAGGTCAACCAGACAGTCCTTATGCTTCTCCTCGCTGCCCAAGATCTTGTATAGGCATTGGATGTCCACAAGATTCTGGTAGGCCAAGGCAGTCGTCTTGAGCACCTTTTCATCGTTTGTGGTGTCCACCGTACCGAATATGTAGTCGGGGCTGTTGACAAACCTAGCAAATCGATCGCAAGGCCTTGTGGCTAGGTAGTAGTGGTAGACGAGGATGTAATGACCCACGCATAGCTGGGCGACGGCAACCTTCTGATCACGCCCGGCACGACCGCCGGTGTACTCGAGGTCGAAGCCGACCACTTTGTACTTGTCATAGACAAGTAACTGTGCCATGGTGTGGATGGAGTTCTCCATCCAGATCGGGTAGTTGGTGTACACCACCATGAGGTTCTTGAACCTTACGTGGGTGTCCACGTTGGCACGAATGGTGAACTACCGCTCGTCGTCGGCAGCCACTGGGAGCTCCGCCATTGGAGTCGAGCAGGATGTCCTCTCCGTATTTGGAGTGTGGGTGTGCTTCTTGCGTTGTGGGGAAAGGTTGAAGAGAGACAATAGGTTAAATGAGCGGTGGAGTAAATGGGGACTGGACGGGTTGTAATTGGCACATCTTGTCACCGCGTTCCCGGCGGAGGATTGCTGTGCAAGCTTGACCAGCGCAGGAACAAGCGTTCCCGGCGGTTCGTTTGGTCACGTGGCGGCTCGAAGTGCTGCCAACGTATCGTTGGTGAGCCCATTCCCACAGGCAAACGCGCACAGCCTCCCGCCCAGCTCGGTTGGCCACGCGTCGGCTGGAAGAAGCTCCCATTATTGGGGGCGTTAAATGGCAAACGGTTAGCAAAAACGATGCGTGTGCAATGACATAAAGAAATGTACAAGTTTAGCACTAAGCAGCGGTGTGGAATATGCAGTGTGGGTGGGACTAAGCAGCGACTGGGAATGACGGTGCGGGGTTTGTTAATCGGGGACGATGGTGAGGGTTTTCTCGGCCAGAATAATAATGTGCTTCGAAGGCGACGGTTCAATAGACACACCGTTTGCGATAAGTGTAACTACGGTGTAAATGGACTGCAGTGGTCTGTGTAAATCCTACTGCCGCAGACGTTCGATGCGCGGGAATGCGTTCTAGACAATCAGGACACACGCGTGTCGCGGCACAATGTTAGTCCTCGCACCCGGTTACAATCCGGGAAAATAACCAAGTTTTTGGGTTCCAGATTTCATCTTTTCGTGTGACACTTGGATTTTTTACCGCTTTCAACAAGTTTGCAAGTAAGTCAAGCATTTTTTTACCATAATATGCATAGTGTAAAAAAACTGCCAACACTAAAATGTAGCTGTGCGTGCTGTGGGCAAACAGTTGCTAGTAGAAAGTTGTGTGGGGACTCTAAGATAGGCATAAATATTCCATCAACCAAACTGATTGCAGCTCAAGACTGCAATTACATTGCCCTACGTATTAGTTCATAAAACAGAGTCTCACCGACATCTAGATCAACACATAATAGGCATACTCAAGCAGAGATATAAGACGCACAAACTATAGATAGCTAGGGTAGTGCTAGCATCAGGACATGTATATATAACTCAATCCTAATCGTACCCACCAACAACGTAAACTTTTTCCAGGTACTCCGCATACGCGGCGTGCGCCACCCTCCGAGAATACTTCTGCTTGAAAGAGCCAACGGCTCATCCTCTAGCATGCGCTAGAACACTTGCAAACACAGGGTTAAGCCTTTGGCGCAAAACGGGCATCCGAAGCCCCCATTCCGGGTCCTGATACGACGATTATGCGTTCCCTCATAGAGCTCCTTGAGCTTTTGCTTATTGTACCTTCTCTGGTCATACTTATCGCTGCCAACGTCGTCAGATAGCACCTATACATATAATAAAAAATCATGACATTGATGAATAAAATGCATAAAATGATATCACAAACAACTTAGTGCAACAAATTTTTTAACAAATGACTTTAAATGCATGAACCGATTATTTTCAAACAAACAAGGAACTTTGAAGTAAGTACTACTCCACATTATCACTAAAGTAGTGATCTACATGCTCTTATACAGTGTTTATTTACAAATGGGTACATGTACAATCATCTACGTAGACGGATTATTAGCAAAATGATCATTTGTAGAGGTCAACCATTAAATCACTATAAAACCTTAGACATAATACTAGCATAATCGTATGTACGGTTGTCACTTATCCAAGTCACTTATCATTTACCTGCCAAACAATTAATACGTACACACTAACATGGATCTATCGAATCTTACTCTGATTACCTGGATTGAAATAACATGAACCCCGGACGAATTACAAAAAAAGGCGGAAAATAGAACTAATCAGAGATACCCTATGGTATAGTTACCAAAATAGGGGGGGGGTCTAACATGTTCTCCGTCGTCGTCGGAGTTGCCGCCGTCGGAGTCGTCGGAGTCGTCGTCGGTGGAGTGGTCATCAGAGAGGTCATAGTAGTCTCTGTGCAGCATTGCCTCCTGCTAGGGAGGCATGACGGGGCTTACGACGTCATTGTCGTGCTTCTGCCCGCGCGAGACCTCATCGGCCGGGAGGGCAACCTCGTCGCACAACATCAAGAGATGCTTAGTTGCTTTGCCGGCCCCGGCTTCGACCCCCGTGTCACCACTCCCTCCGATGGTGCGCTTGGTCGACATCTGATACATTTCCAAGAGCGTTTAAGACTTGGAATGGCGGCGAGGATGCAGGCGCGGTGTGTGGAGAGAGGAGAGTGCGGCCGCCTGCTATAACCAGCGGCACAGGCGCGATTAATATAGATTGGTTGGGAGCTAGGCGGGAGGCGGGTAAATGGCTCGCCTCCCGATGAGCCTGCGAAGCGGTCTTCTCGCATGCCTCACCCCTACTCGCACGTCTACCGTCTAGCCCACGCAGAGGACTGCTCGCACATCTCCCGGTTAGCCTGGGGAGAGGACTGCTCGCACGCGTCCCGTCAATTCACACACCAGCTCGCATGTCTCCCGGTGAGACAGAGCGGCCTGCTCGCACGCGTCTGGTCAATTTACACACCTGCTCGCACGCCTCACGGTCAGACTGAGTCGCGGACTGCTCGCATCATGCGTCCCGTTGACTCACGTCTGCTCGGACGGCACACGGGGCTCGTGGTGGTACGTAATATTTTGTTGGTACCAACGCACATGGTTCAATACTGTAATCGTTCATGATGGTAACGTGACAAGTGTGTGTACCAAGCACCAACCATTAATAAGCTCCCGTTTGTAAGAAAAGTGTATCAAAAATTTGTCTCTAATTAGGCCAGAAATTAGCACAATATATATATATATATGTATGTATATATATATATGATATATATATCATGAAACGGAATCCCAAGTTTCATGATTTTTAGTTGATTTTTGGATTCACTTCAATTTAAAATGATTTTTCGATGTTTGAGGTTCCTTACCATTTATTGCATGGTGACTAAACACATGAACCCAAGGGGACATATGATTTCCCCCAATGAATTCCTGGAAACTCAATTATTGCATATTTTTTGAATGATATATGGACATTTTATAATTATAACACGAACTGATGTGTCACATGTTTTCTGCATAAAAATAGTTTGATGCGCCTTGAAGTGCTGTTTTCGGTGGTGGCCGCGCGGGGGGGGGGGGGTGTCGGATTGTCCGTTTTCTGAGGCAGTGCCACCCCAAATTATCAAAATTGTGCATTGAAATGTTTAAAACAAGGCACGTCATGCCTGTGTTTAGGACACATGCACACGATGGTGGTGGTCCCTCGGACAATAATCCTTCGTGCGTTACTAGTGATCCGCACATTTGTGGGTCCATGCATGTGGTCTATCACTTTTGAGCTGCATCGGTAGGGGTTTGACCAAGGTGGGTTAAGTTAATCTGCTCTGTGTTGCCATAGATCATGGTGAGATTCCACACCAAAGATTGACGTGACATACTCATGAGTACCTCCTACCGCTCAAAGTTGAGGGGGTGCGTGGGAGGAGACATACATATTGCACGCAATTTTCTTTAGCGTGGGGAATTCCCAATTTGTGAAGCACACACTTTATCAAAGTCGTGCAGTTGGCATTTTGAATCAAAAACATACCCATGCATATGCTTGTGTCACATATAATCTATGGTAGTCCTAAGTGTGACTCCCTCACATGGTAATCGGTGACGCGTCAATCTATGGGGCCCATGTGTGGCACCTATATTATATATTGTTTTGACCAATGTGGATCATTTTTGTTATGCGTGCATGTGGCCCTGTTTTGGATAATCTAACTTAGCTAGAGGTTGGAGTTAGTTTCTAGCTCATGACTAAACCTAAACTAACTCTAGCCAAAGAGGTGTTTGGATGACAGGGTTAGATTGACAATAGATGCACTTGATGGAGAGAGAAAAGTGATTTTTCAGTGAGCCCAGCTCCAATTAGCACCTATTGGCTGGTGGGATAGAGAGGGCCCCATGAGAACTAGCTCCAATTAGCACTTCTTGGGTGGGATAATTTTTTTGTCTGGGTTAGATGCAACTAGCTACAATCTAACCCTCATGTTTGAATACTTTAGGGCTATTTGAGCCCTAACTAGCTCAAACTAACTCTAACCCATGGATCCAAACAGGGCCTATGTGCGTTGTGATCGATCCTCTTCGTAAGTCGACTTACAGTTTCTAGGGCAAGTGACATTAAAGTTCCATTGGTTACTAACTAAACAAACACTTAATTACATATATACATATATGTGTGGGCCTCATGCAGTGGGCGTTTGTTTTGTCAAACACTCTCTCACGTGGTCATCGGCATCGTCACACCGACACAACCATGTCCATGTGGGTCGTCACTTTGACAGGTGTCTGTATAGATGTTTATTTGACCAAGGTGGATTCTTCTTGTTGGTATATGTGTATATATTACGTAGTTGATATATGCATCGACATTTCAATTCTAACAAAAATCAAATGCATCGTACACATTGAATCCCTCCTATCGGATCGAACTATGGACGCGCTTGGGGCTATATATGCATGGGTCATTAACCTCAGTACGTGGCCATTCTGGTTCGAGAGACACACATGTGGCGGCGAAAGTTGTGTGTTTGGTATTTGAAAACATCGCACAACGCTTTCATACATATGTGCCTGGGGCCATGCATGTGCGTTGGTGTTGTCTACACAAACTCCCTCGCGTGGTTATGGACGACATGCCAAATTTGTGGACCCATGTGGTCTATCACTTAAACCTGCCCATATATACTACAGGTTAATTTGACCAATGTAGATATAGTCCTCCCATTATTTGTTACGATATAGTTCATGGTGAGATACGAGACAGAAGTTTGAGCGGATACATATATATATAGGTCGTGGTGTTTGTTCGAAGCATGTGGGTGCGTGGGGCGGGGCGGGGGCGGGGGAGGGGAATCACAATAGTACTACGTATACACGAAACCTATTTATGAGGTCAGGTACTACATACCGTTCAACTTTTGAGCCACATCAAAAAGTTTTGCACGCACGAAATATCACACCACCTAAAGTAATTAGTTGAGCCACACACATGTGGTTGCGGTCTCACCCATCTTGTGAAGTTTCCGAGACGCGCCCATCAGTGGGCCCGCGCAATCTACCCTCAGAACTAAAACACGGGGGAGGGGGTGATCATGATCGATTTCTATTAGTTTTGTGTTACGGTAGGGTGAATTTGCAGTTGTAGTATAAGTTTGTAAGTTCATATATATACTGAGCTACCATCCCCCCGCCGACTCGAAGGCGTGTGTGTGTGGGGGGGGGGGCAGGGGGGATAAGCCAACATTGCCGTGTGCTCTGCAGGACATTGTGTGTCACATGAAAGATGTGCATTCCATATTTGAACACCACAACAACCTTTCCATACATACATTTGGTCCACAAGCAGGTCTGTTTGTGCGATGACCCTAGATTTATCGTGTTTAATTTCCAATGTTGTTATATAAATGGCAGGGTAGTCTTTTTTTTGAAACTTAAATAGCATACGAGTCAAAGGAGATAACTGTGTGCGATTGTGTACGCAGTAGAGTAGTAGACACGGTTCCCGCATGCTAACTGTGTGCCATGCTCGGCCCGTGGTTGTCACGTAACTACAGACCACCTTGCACCAACCGGCATAGAGAAATCTTAAAAATAGTTACCCGCCTTGATCAATTTAATAATTGATGGTTCCGCGGCTTTATCTCTTTGAATTGCACACATGTATTATGTTCGGGCCGTGTGTGATGTTTGTTCCTCCGGCGCCACTTCAAACCCTTCATAAAAATTTCAGTTTGTCCCGGCTTTTCAATCCCTCCAAGTAAAATTTAAAGTAGACGCGACATTTCCTCAAACACCACCTAGGCCCCTCCCATCCCCAACCCCACACAACTCCCTCGCTCGAACCGTAGCTACCTCCCCGTCGTCGCCGCCGCCCCCGATCCCGCTCCGCGTTCCACAGTTTTCCTCTCCTGCTCTCCCCGTCCAGGTTATGAACCCATCTCCGTACACTTGCCACCCTGAATTTCTTAGATGGCGCCTGCTAAACACCCCCTTCCTCACAGATATGCACTGATCCCTCCGCAGACCGTCGCAGCCTTATCCCAGCTAAACTTGCAGGGGAAATCGAGGAGCGAATGGCCAAAAGGAGGTATATCGCGGCCTTTCCGTTGGACGATGCTGAGGTGGCCGCCGAGGCTGCCGGGGAAGCTGACTACGATGACGAGGTGCCCGCCGGGATCGCTGGGGAAGCTGACTACGATGATGAGGTGTCCGCCGAGGCCGCCGGGGTAGCTGACTACGAATACGAGGTGGCCGCCCAGGACGCCAGGGAAGCTGTCCACGATGACGAGTTGGCCGCCGAGGCCGCCGGGGAAGCTGACTACGATGACGAGGTGGCCTCTGAGGCCGCCAGGAAATCTAACGAGTACCAGGCTGTAAGATAGCGGGTTCCCGTATGGATGCATATCGACGCAGCCGGCTATGACGTCGAGCTTGTCGACAGTGACGGCTTGTCGCGGGCTATGTCACAGGTTAAGTGGCCCTACCCTGACCACTTGGGTTCAACCCCCGTCGACCTCATGCAAGGCCCAGCCGCTGATCTACTCTAGTTCGTTCTCAAGAATTTGCCTTCCTTCATCTCCATGGAGCCTCTTTTGTCATTTCTGAAGGACACGTTCTATGGCGGTGGCTTGGCATCGTCAGCTACCAGGTCAGACCTCATCGATGACGCCGACACCGACGCCGACACTGGCACCCTATCCGTCTCTTCCAAGGGAAAAGAGCCCATCCGTGACATCAGGGAGGTCACCCTGCATCCCTGCTCTTCCAAGGGGAAGGAGCCCATTTGTGACAATAGGGAGCACACCCATAATCCGCACTCTTATAATGGGAATGAGCCCATTTGTGACAGGTGAGGAAACCCATCTCATGTTAAATTACTTCACTCATGCTAAATGTATGGACTCTGCAGTTGAATTTCATCAATACCTATCTCAAGAGCCATATATGGTTCATGTTAACCCTGGTGCAATTAACACATTCACTGTTTATTTCAGTTCTTTCGCATGTGATGTTCAGTTATACAATTTCATGTTTAAGCACCGGCTATGTTCTATGCAATTTCAATAGTACAGTTCGAATGACTATTTTTGGTTGTTATCAAGCCTGTTATAGTGAGCATATACCTTGTTTAACTATTTTTCCTAGCTCAGTTGTTTGTACTGGGCATATGTCCTGGTTCAATTGCTATATAGTATGTCTTGTTAATTCCAGTTATTCACGTTGTGAAGTTCTATATCTGCAAGTATGTACTTTCCATTTCAATTTCATCATACCAGTTTCAACGGCCATATGTGGTTCCTGTTAAGCCTGGTGTAGTTAACACGCCCACTGTTTATTTCTGTTTTTTCACAATGTGATGTTCAGTTATACAATTTGATGTGTAAACACGAGCTACATTCTATGCAATTTCAACAGTACCACTATGAATGACTATATTTGATTGTTGTTAATCTTGTTGTAGTGAGCACAAGCCTTTCCATTTTTATGTAACTATAACTAGTGTGCCTAAACGTGCACAATACCAGTTAGAATGACTATATTTGGTTGCTGTTAAGCTTGTTGTAGTGAGCACAAGCCTTTCCATTTTTATGTAACTATAACTAGTGTGCTTGAACGTGCACAATACCAGTTAGAATGACTATATTTTGTTGTTGTTAAATGCTAAGCCTATTGCAGTTAACACGCATCTCCACTTTTTATTAGCTTAGCTTGCGTGCTTAAACCTGCACACTGAAGCTATCATTTTGTGATCATGTTGTTTACCATGCATATATTTGGTTGATGTTTAGCCTGTTAGTACTTAACATGCCTTTCGATGTACTTACCCAGGACAATATTGGGAACAGCTGTTGTTTTTCATCGAGGTTAGTTTCATCACATGGCTTATATATATATACTCCATCCGCCCCAAAGTATAAGATGTTAATACATAAAATATATGAGTATTTCTGTTTACCTTCTAATACTAACTTGTTGCTTGTAGGTACACATGTCACTGGTAAAGATCCGCGTGTCGACCCTTTTTGCGTATGGGGCAATGAGATATTCATGAACCAACATCAAGTGAGGAAACTTATAAAGGTTGTTAATAAAATGGGACAAAATATGGCAATTAATCTATTTCTTTACACCTTATCCAAGACAACAGTGAACTCTAGGATGGTAACTGCGAACTCTGTACCCTTCTTTTTACTGTCCACAATGAGTTGTTAGCTTACAAATTTACAATGTCTGAATTTCTTTTGTTTGTAGTGGTTCTCAAAGTAGTTTACTCAGGATTACCTCTCAAACTACATGATTGGTGGACGTGCAAACGTTAAAGTATATCTACCAGGCCACGATGACTACATACATGTCCTCATCAACACAGAGAAGGATGGGCGGTCTGCCATCACAAGGGGCTGGCCTAGAGTCGTCCGTGCATTCTGCATGGAGGAGGGCACAATATGGGCATTCCGCTTCACCTTGTACAACTACCAGCCTGTCTTTCGCCTCTTCCTTTACCGTATTTAGTACAAGTATGCAGCCATGGTTCATCATTATTTATCTGGTCCTAATGTAATTATTATTTTTTGATGTAATTCTTGAACATATGTACCTGTCAACGGAATAATGCATTAGTTGTTGAACCTATGTCTATATAAGATGGATATGAAAAATGCAATAGCCTACTATCAAATTCAAATCCTGTAGAATTTTAAATTGTGGCAATTAAAATAGCTGAAAAATAAGCTCTGCAGGTCATTACACTGCACACAGTTTGTAAAGCAGAACGTGTGTGATATACCTCATGATTCGACATGTTTCAGAGAGAGAAACCGTGTGTGATGTTAGACAATATTAGAAACGGTTAAGCAAACCTAAATATTTTGTGACAGTCTCCTTATCATACACGATTTACAATGTTTAACTGTTTGTTATGTCGTATGCATCCGACACGAGTATGACAGTTGGAGCATTTGCGAATCTTCGTATATCGCAAATGACGTTGTAGGACAAAATGTGTGTGATTGTCTCCTTATCGTACACGCTTTACAATTATGAACTATTTGTGATTCGGCAAACATCGTAAACGGTGTGCTACAGAATTGCACGTGTGATGTTAGTGTGATCTCACACGAGTTGCAAGGATGGGCAGTATGGGAAGGATTCCATATCTCAAACGGTCGAGAGGTGACTCTCGTTTGTGATAGATACGGAAATCCCATATGCTTCGTTTTCCTAAACGTTTGCATTCGTTGGCCACCATCGCCGACGATTTTGCCGTGTCGTGTGGGATGGACCCCCCCTATCGCCCACAGAGGCAAGGCGACGGTTTAGAGCTACGTCGCGGAAAGGGGTTAAAAACCGTTTGTATAGCACGTTGCTGCACCAGTGCACACACATTCTCCTTATGGCTTGGGGAGGAATTTAATCACCTACATTACAGATACTACTTGCTCCACTTGGGAGCCATTATTTTCACCAAACTCCATGTTACATGTCTCCTCAATGAGTCCATTGAACTTGTCGAGGACACGGTAAGCATGAGAGTTTATGGCATAACCAACAAATATGCCCTCTTGAGCTCTAGGTTCAAATTTAGACAAATGAACGCCTTTCTTGAGAATGAAACACTTACAACCAAACACACGGAAGTACTTGAGGTTGGGCTTGCTATCGGTAAGTATCTCATATGGAGTCTTGTTCAAGCCTTTGCGGAGGTAGAGCCGATTAGATGCATGACAGTCTGTGTTGATGGCTTTGGCCCAAAAGTTATACGGAGATTTGAATTCCGCCATCATGGTCCTTGCCGCATCCATCAACTTCCAGTTCCTCCTCTCTGCAACACCATTTTGTTGAGGGGTATATGGTGCGGACTATTGATGCTTGATCCCCTCATCATTGAGAAACTCATCCAAGGTGTATTTCTTGAACTCTGTGCCGTTGTCACTTCTAATCATCAATATCTATGCCTCATGTTGACATTGAGCTTCATTTTCTAAATTGATGACAGTTTGTTGGGTCTCACTCTTCCTATTGAAGAAGTATACCAAGTATATTTTGAGTAATCGTCCACTATCACCAAGCAATATTTTCTTCCCCCAAGACTATCGAAGGATGGAGGACCGAAGAGATCCATGTGAAGGATCTCCAAGGGCCTCTTTGAGTAGATGGTAGTCGTGGGTCGGTGAGCCGTCTCATGTAGCTTTCCTTCAATACAAGCACTGCAAGCACGATCTTTGGCAAAACTCACATTTGTTAGTCCACGAACATGATCCTCTTTGAGGAGACTTTGCAAAGATCTCATATTGACATGGGTGAGGGAGTCCTGGACTAAGGGGTCCTCGGGCCGCTGGCTTATCTCTCATAGGCCGGCTTGGTGGGCCTCTCACTGATATCACAAGAAGGGCCAGGATATGCGACGACCCCGTATTCTAGAAGGAAATCTCCGAAGACGTGGCGTGCACTCCAAGTCAGATGAGGGGATCAGTGTCTTTACTTCCGCTGGAGACTTATCATGTGTAAAACCTAGGTACCCCCGGTGTCTATATAAACCGGGGTGTTTAGATCGTAGAGGGCAGACAAGCTCATCTAGGGTTTTGGCTACTTGATCTCAAGGTAGATCGACTCTGTAATCTTCATACACATCAATACAACCAAGCAGGACGTAGGGTTTTACCTCCATAGGAGGGACCGAACCTGGGTAAACATCGTCTCCTTCGTCCCTTGTTACCCTTCGATCCTAAACTCACTGCTCGGGACCCCCTACCCGAGATCCGCTGGTTTTGACACCGACATTGGTGCTTTCATTGAGAGTTCCGCTGTGAGATCGCAAGAGGAATTGATGGCTCGCCTAATCATTAGCGATGAAATCCGTAATGGGGACTCCTTCGCCCCGGACAGATTTTCTCTTTCGGCAGCATCGTGCTGCACGCCGGCCCGACCGGCCACCTTGGTCGGATCGGGAGTCTCGCCCCTGATCAAGAGATCAGATTCGGGAACCTAGAGTTCTCCGTAGACTCCCCGGGCGATCTTTCATTCGTTGGGCTCACGATCTCATCTGATGAGCCCGAAGTCTCCAAAGCCTTAACATCGGATCTCCTTCTCTGCTCCGCCCTCGGGTCTATCCCTGCAGATGATCTGGCTCTTAGTCCGGATCTGGTTACAGTACCTAAAGGCCAGTGGTTGGCTCCTGCCGAACACACTCTTTATACGGACACGTTGGAGGTTAACTCCGAAAGTCATGGGCAGATCGATCCGGTCGAGCTCTCGAAGATCAACGAGGCGCTGGATCGGATCCTATCAATAAAAATCATAGACGACCCAACCTCGACCCATGCGCAGATCGGTCTGAAGGCGGGTCATGGGGAATTTTTTGACCCACCCACCACCCACTTGGTAGCCACTATAGAAGACTTAACCGATATGCTGGACTACGCCTCCGAGGAGGCAGAGGACATGGATGAAGAGGACGGTGCTCCAGCCCCTGTCAACACTGGGCGATGGATTACCACCTCCACCTACGACGTCTACATGGTAGACACCCCCAACGATAAGGGTGATCGCACCCCTAAGAAGAATGGCAATAAATCCGGTGAGGAGCCGTCAAGGCGCCGAAAACAGCGCAAACGATCTAAGGCAAACAAGGGAAGGGAAGCCATTGCAGGCACCGGGGAAAACGACACCCCAGAAGAACTCGGCGACCCTGAAGTCCCCGAACAGCCACTAGAGGACCAGGAAAGGCCCGAAGATCGGCGCGACACCGAGGAACTTAATGATTCCGAGGACAACAACTACCTCCCCCCTGTCGAGGAGGATGACAGCCTGGAAGCTGAAGACTTCACCATCCCCGAAAACCCTGCAGATCAGGAACGGTTTAGGCGGTGATGTCTACTACGCAACCTTCTTCTTGTAGACTCGTGTTGGGCCTCCAAGTGCAGAGTTTTGTAGGACAGTAGCAAATTTCCCTCAAGTGGATGACCTAAGGTTTATCAATCCGTGAGAGGTGTAGGATGAAGATGGTCTCTCTCAAGCAACCCTGCAACCAAATAACAAAGAGTCCCTTGTGTCCCCAACACACCCAATACAATGGTAAATTGTATAGGTGCACTAGTTCGGCGAAGAGATGGTGATACAAGTGCAATATGGATGGTAGATATAGGTTTTTGTAATCTGAAAATATAAAAACAGCAAGGTAACTAATGATAAAAGTGAGCACAAACGGTATTGCAATGCTTAGAAACAAGGCCTAGGGTTCATACTTTCACTAGTGCAAGTTCTCTCAACAATACTAACATAGTTGAATCATATGTAAATCTCTCACACGCGACAAAGAGTTCACTCCAAAGTCACAAATAGCGGAGAACAAACGAAGAAATTATTGTAGGGTACGAAACCACCACAAAGTTATCCTTTCCGATCAATCATATGAGCTATCCCTATAAGTGTCACGAACAGCCCTAGAGTTCGTACTAAAATAACACCTTAAGATACACATCAACCAAAACCCTAATGTCACCTCGAGTACCCGTGGGTTTGATTATACGATATGCATCACATAATTTCAGATTCATCTATTCAATCCAACACAAAGAACTTCAAAGAGTGCACCAAAGTTTCTACCCGAGAGTCAAGACGAAAACGTGTGCCAACCCCTATGCATAGATTCCCATGGTCACAGAACCCGCAAGTTGATCACCAAACCATACATCAAGTGGATCAATAGAACATCCCATTGTGACCACAGATATCCCATCGCAAGACATATATCAAGTGTTCTCAAATCCTTAAAGACTCAATCCGATAAGTAAACTTCAAAGGGAAGACTCAATTCATCACAACTAGATGGAGAGGGGAAACACTCCATATGATTCATCTATATTAATAAACTCGCGGTACATCAAGATCGTGCCATCTCAAGAACACGAGAGAGAGAGAGAGATCAAACACATAGCTACTGGTACATACCCTTAGCCCCGAGGGTGAACTACTCCCTCCTCGTCATGGAGAGCATCGGGATGATGAACATGGCCTCCGGTGATGGTTTCCCCCTCCGGCAGGGTGCCGGAACGGGCTCCCGATTGGTTTTTTGTGGCTCTGGAGGCTTGCGGCGGCGGAACTCCCGATCTAGGTTTATTTTCGGAGGTTTCTCTATTTATAGGAATTTAAGGCGGTGGAAACAAGTTAGGATGGGCCACGAGGTGACGACAAGCCAGGGGGGCGCGCCCTAGGGGGGCGCGCCCTAGGGGGGGCGCCCTAGGGGGGGCGCCCCCCAGGCTTGTGGTGGCCTCGTGGCTCCCCTGGCCCAACTCCAACTCTCCCTGGGCCTCTTCTGGTCCATAAAAATTCACCGTAGATTTTTATTCCATTTGGGCTTCGTTTGATATTCCTTTTCTATAAAACTCAAAAACACTGACAAAACAGGAACTGGCACTGGGCTCTAGGTTAATAGGTTAGTCCCAAAAATAATATAAAACATCATATAAATGCATATAAAACATCCAAGACCGATAATATAATAGCATGGAACAGTAAAAAATTATAGATACGTTGGAGACGTATCAAGCATCCCCAAGCTTAATTCCTACTCGTCCTCGAGTAGGTAAATGATAAAAACAGAATTTTTGGTGTGGAATGCTACCTAACATATTCATCATATTCTTTTCTTCTTTGTATAGTATGGACATTTGGACTAGGAAATGATTCAAAGCAATAGTCTAGTTTTAACATAATGACTTCAATACTCAAGCATGTCAACAAGCAGCCATGTCTTTCAAAATATCAACACTAAAGAAAGTTATCCCTAGCCCATCATGCTCAATCATTGATCCATTCATGAAACACACTCAAATATTAGCTATGCCTAATGCTCAAGTACGATCATAGTGCCCCCTAGTTGGTGCTTATAAGAGAAGATGGAGACTCAAAGCAAAAATAAAAATTGCATAAAGTAAATAGATAGGCCCTTCGCAGAGGGAAGTAGGGATTTGTAGAGGTGCCAGAGCTCAAGGTTTAAATTGAGAGAGAAAAATATTTTGAATGGCATGCTTTTCCTGTTAACGAAAACGACAAGGTAGCTCACAATACTTTCCATGCTAGATACATTATAGGCGGTTCCCAAACAGAATCGTAAAGTTTTTACTCCCCCTCCACCAATCAATCACACTCCACGGCGAGCCGATTCCACGGGTACCGTCCATACAAACAACAATCCTGGGGAGTTTTGTTTCATTATTTTTTTGATTCGAATTTTGAGCATGGGACTGGGCATCCCGAATACCAGCCACTTTCTCGTGAATGATAGTGAATCAACACATATCGTGAGAATAACACACCTAGCATGGAAAAATATTGGATACTCCCCACCGTTTCATGAGCGGTACGGGCACACAAAAGAGAAAATTTATTTTGAAAATTTAGAGATGGCACATACAAATTTGCTTGGAACGGCATGGAAATACCGCATATAGGTAGGTATGGTGGACTCATAAGGCAAAACTTGGTTTAAGGATTTTGGATGCACAAGTAGTATTTCTACTTAGTACAAATGAAGGCTAGCAAATAGACTGGGAAGCAACCAAACCGAGGAACGAAAAAATCTCATAAGTGAGCATTGAGTCATAACTAACACCGAATAATGCACCACAAGTAGGATGTAACTTCATTGCATAACTATTGACTTTTGTGCATGCATAGGGAATCACAAACCTTAACACCAATATTCCTACTAAAGCATAATTAGTCACTAACATGGCTCACATATTACTATCATCATGTTTCAAAACTATTTAATTTGTCCCATGATCTTCATGAAAGTTTTTATTATATCCTCCTTGGATATCTATCACTTTGGGACTAGTTTAATATGTTTCTATTGCTTTTTGGCAAGCTCAAACAAATTTAAATGAAGCACAAGAGCATAAAAGATTCCATCCCTCAAAAAGATATAAGTGAAGCATGAGAGGAAATGACAAGCTACTCTCAAAAGATATAAGTGAAGATCAATGAGTAGTCAAACAATTAAGTAGCTATGTGAGGACTCTCTCTCAATAAATATTTTCAGATCTTAAGTATTTTGTTAAACAGCAAGCAAAAGAAAAATATCACTCCAAGAATAGCACGCATCGTGTGAACGAATAAAGATTTAGGCTCAACATAGGCTAACCGATAATTGTCGGAGAGAGATGGGATGCGTAGCATCCCCAAGCTTAGATGCTTGAGACTTCTTGAATTATTTACTTGGGGTGACTTGGGCATCCCCAAGCTTGAGCTTTTGTATCTCGTTCAATCCTCTCATATCCCGGCTTCACCTATTATCAAAAACTTCATCCACACAAAACTCGAACAGAACTCGTGAGATAGGTTAGTACACATAAGAATAAATTAACACTTTATGTACTGCCAAGGCAAGTTGCATAATAATTTTCAAACATTAGGTACAGTATACTATCATTTCCACAATTTATATCTACCAATATAGGCTATGGATACTATAGGATAAGTAGATAACAAAACTATGACAGCAATCTGTCTAATCAGAACAGTCTGTAGCAATTTATGAAAACATTGTACTTCTGTAACTCAAAAAATTATAAAAATTTAGGATATGCTATAAAATTTATATGACAGCACTGTGTAAAAATTTCAGAAACTTTCCACGTTCCAGTAAAATATGAAAATTCAAACACTACAGCCAAAGTTTCTGTTTTTACACAGCACTCATCAAAACATGCAATGCAAGCATCCCAAGGCAATTCTTGGAACTTTTTATTGAAAAACAAGATTATAAATAACACCTAACAGAGAACAACAAAATAATATGACGCTCCAAGCAAAACTCATATTATGTGACGAATAAAAATATAGCTCCAAGTAAGATATACCGATAGTGTTGAAGACGAAAGAGGGGATGCCTTCCGGGGCATCCCCAAGCTTAGGCACTTGAGCATTCCTTGGATATTACCTTGGGGGTGCCTTGGGCATCCCCAAGCATAGGTTCTTGTCACTCCTTATTCTCCTCATACCGGTGTCTCACCCAAAACTTGAAAACTTCAATCACACAAAACTTAACGGAACTTCGTGAGATGGGTTAGTATAATAAACAAAGATCATTCACTTAGGTACTGTCAAGACAAGATTCATAATTGTTCTCACATAATACCTACTGTATTCTATCATTCCTATAATTTATATCACTGAATATAAGCTATGGGAATACTAAAACAAGCAAACTATGCATGCAAAACAGAATCTGTCAAAAACAGAACAGTCTGTGAAGAACTGTAGTATAGCCGTACTTCCCTGTCCCTAAAAATTCTGAACAATTAGGAAAATCTATGCAATTTGTATATAAAGATTGTGTAAAAATTTCAGATCAAAATCACGTTCCAGTGAATTTACAAAATTCCTGGACTGAGAGCAAAAGTTTCTGTTTTTGCACAGAATCAAGTCAACTATCATCCACACTATCCCAAAGGCTTTACTTGGCACTTTATTGAAACAAAAGCTATAAAACATGATTAATACAGTAGCTTAATCATGTGAACACACTAAAACAGAAAGTATAAGTGTTGGGTTGCCTCACAACAAGCGCTTTTCTTTAATGCCCTTTTAGGTAGGCATGATGATTTCAATGATGCTCACATAGGAATAATAATAGAAACATGCAAAAGAGCATCATGAATCTCATGACAAGCACATTTAAGTCTAACCCACTTCCTATGAATAGGGATTTTGTGAGCAAACAATTTATGGGAGGAAGAATCAACTAGCATAGGAAGGCAAAACAGGCATAACTTCAAAACTTTCAACACATAGAGAGGAAACTTGATATTATTGAAATATGTAGGAGCATAAGATCCTCTCTCATAATAATTTTCAGTAGCATCATGGATGAATTTCACAATATAACCAGCACATAAAGCATTCTTTTCATGATCTACAAGCATAGAAATTTTACTACTCTCCACACAAGAAGATTTCTTCTCATGACTAATGGTGGGAGTATCATATGAAGCTCGGATACTAAAAATTGTTTCCACATTAAAAGAGTAATGTTCAGTAAAAGGATATTCAAAATTATGACAATAATTATCACTACTCTTTATAACATAAGTATCATCACAATAATCATCATAAGTAGCAACTTTGTTCTAATCATAGTCAATTGAAACCTCTTCCGAAATAGTGGAATCATTAATAAATAAAGTCCTGACCTCTCCAAATCCACTTTTATCATTATAATAAGATTCAACACCCTCCAAAATAGTGGGATAATTATTATCTAAAGTTGACACTCTTCCATACCCACTTTCATAAATATTGCAATCATCATAAATTGGGGGTATGCCATCCTCATAAATTTGCACATCAAACTTGGGGGACTAAAAATATCATCTTCGTTAAACATAGCATCCCCAAGCTTGGGACAAACATTAATTGCAGAAAATAAATTCTCAAACATGTCATTCTCATCAAACATAGCATCCCCAAGCTTGTGGCTTTGCATAACATAGGCATAATCACTCTCATCATTAATAGAATGAATAGCACCAATCGTATAACAATTATTATCATCACAATTTTCCATGTTGGTGCCAAAAAGATTTTCAAGATTATAAGGGATGTCATTATTTGGGAGAGATACCTCTTTACCTTTACTTTTCCTTCTTTTCTTCTTCTTCACCACATTATGTGTGGGTTTATTTAATTCCTCCAAGCTTCTTTTTGAAGAGGTTGGTTGAATAAAAAGCTCCTCCTCGTTATCTGATTCATCATAAGAAAAAATAGGAGGATATTGGGAAACCTCTTCCCCTTCATTAGTATTCTCTTCATCTTCTATTTGTTTTCTTGTCCTTAAGTAATTGGCAATATAAGGATTCTCAATGCAATTTACCACGCAATACATATAGATTTCATTAAGATCAAAATCAATCATTTTCATGAGAACCCATGCTGGAACATCCTGAGTTTTATGTTTCATTTCTTCATACCCCAAAAATAGACTAAGTTCATTATGATGCTCAAGGGTAATGAGGTTATCACAATTTTTGGACACAATTCGATCATGAAATAATTCACATTGGAAATTAAAATGACCACTTTCATTGCAAAGTTCACAAGGATGGCGAGAAATATTAAGTCTTTCAGCACAAACATATAGCCTCTCTTGCAACCATTGAGTTTCTAAATACTTATGCCTCTTACAAAATCTATCTTCCCTTTTAGGCATGTCTTTACAAACTCTATGCACTCCACAAAAATTGACATGCTTATAATAAATCTTTTTATCATGACTAGTGCAATCATCATTAGTACTATGGGTATTCAAAGAATTCATACTAACAATATTGCAATCATGCTCATCACTCAAAGATTTAGTGCCAAACATTTTAGTAACTTCTTCTTCTAAAACTTGAGCACAATTTTCCTTTCCATCATTTTCACGAAAGACATTAAAAAGATGAAGCATATGAGGCAACCTCAATTCCATTTTTTTTGTAATTTTCTTTTATAAAACCAAACTAGTGATAAAGCAAGAAACTAAAAGATTCAATTGCAAGATCTAAAGATATACCTTCAAGCACTCACCTCCCCGGCAACGGCGCCAGAAAAGAGCTTGATGTCTACTACGCAACCTTCTTCTTGTAGACTCGTGTTGGGCCTCCAAGCGCAGAGTTTTGTAGGACAGTAGCAAATTTCCCTCAAGTGGATGACCTAAGGTTTATCAATCCGTGGGAGGTGTAGGATGAAGATGGTCTCTCTCAAGCAACCCTGCAACCAAATAACAAAGAGTCCCTTGTGTCCCCAACACACCCAATACAATGGTAAATTGTATAGGTGCACTAGTTCGGCGACGAGATGGTGATAGAAGTGCAATATGGATGGTAGATATAGGTTTTTGTAATCTGAAAATATAAAAACAGCAAGGTAACTAATGATAAAAGTGAGCACAAACGGTATTGCAATGCTTAGAAACAAGGCTTAGGGTTCATACTTTCACTAGTGCAAGTTCTCTCAACAATACTAACATAGTTGAATCATATGTAAATATCTCACACGCGACAAAGAGTTCACTCCAAAGTCACAAATAGCGGAGAACAAACGAAGAAATTATTGTAGGGTACGAAACCACCTCAAAGGTATCCTTTCCGATCAATCATATGAGCTATCCCTTTAAGTGTCACGAACAACCCTAGAGTTCGTACTAAAATAACACCTTAAGATACACATCAACCAAAACGCTAATGTCACCTAGATACCCCAATGTCACCTCGAGTACCCGTGGGTTTGATTATACGATATGCATCACATAATTTCAGATTCATCTATTCAATCCAACACAAAGAACTTCAAAGAGTGCCCCAAAGTTTCTACCGGAGAGTCAAGACGAAAACGTGTGCCAACCCCTATGCATAGATTCCCATGGTCACGGAACCCGCAAGTTGATCACAAAAACATACATCAAGTGGATCAATAGAACATCCCATTGTCACCACAGATATACCATCGCAAGACATACATCAAGTGTTCTCAAATCCTTAAAGACTCAATGCGATAAGTAAACTTCAAAGGGAAGACTCAATTCATCACAACTAGATAGAGAGGAGAAACACTCCATATGATTCATCTATATTAATAAAGCTCGCGGTACATCAAGATCGTGCCATCTCAAGAACACGAGAGAGAGAGAGATCAAACACATAGCTACTGGTACATACCCTCAGCCCCGAGGGTGAACTACTCCCTCCTCGTCATGGAGAGCATCGGGATGATGAAGATGGCCTCCGGTGATGGTTTCCCCCTCCGGCAGGGTGCCGGAACGGGCTCCCGATTGGTTTTTCGTGGCTCTGGAGGCTTGCGGCGGCGGAACTCCCGATCTAGGTTTATTTTCGGAGGTTTCTCTATTTATAGGAATTTATGGCGGTGGAAACAAGTCAGGATGGGCCACGAGTTGACGACAAGCCAGGGGGGCGCGCCCTAGGGGGGGGCGCCCCCCAGGCTTGTGGTGGCCTCGTGGCTCCCCTGGCCCAACTCCAACTCTCCCTGGGCTTCTTCTGGTCCATAAAAATTCACCGTAGATTTTTATTCCATTTGGGCTCTGTTTGATATTCCTTTTCTGTAAAACTCAAAAACACGGAAAAAGCAGGAACTGACACTGGGCTCTAGGTTAATAGGTTAGTCCCAAAAATAATATAAAACAACATATAAATGCATATAAAACATCCAGGACCGATAATATAATAGCATGGAACAGTCAAAAATTATAGATACATTGGAGATGTATCAGGCGGCAGCTTTTAGCCACCGCCCGAAGCCTGAAGGCAAAACAACAGCAGCTCAAAGCTGAACAAGACACCCTCAATGATAGATGAACGAGGGTCTTGGCAGCCGAAGAAGGGTACGGTACTGATCTACCGGACCAACCCAAGAGCTACCCACGCCGGTGGCTGCTTCCGCAGTTCGATGACGAGGTCCTTGATACATCGTCTTCCACGCATACTTCGTACGACCAGCCGGACCGCCCTCCCCGAGGACTGGATAGGATGGCCGGCGAGGCCAAGTATAGACATGCGGTACCCCGCAGGAGAGGAAAAGAGCCAGCAGAGCCTGAGGAGAGGTATGACTTACGACAGGACCTGGATGATAGAGCAGGCCACACAAGATCCATCTACGGATCTAGAGGGTACTACCCCGCTAGACGGGACGGGTACCAGTCTTGGCTCGACTGCAACAATAGAGGTCGGGAACAAAACCTGGCCCGATCGACCGCCGATCGCAGGCATGACATAGCTCGGGTCAGAGGCGCTGCCCACCCACTGTGCTTCACGGATGAGGTGATGCAGCATCAGTTACCTAAAGGGTTTAAACCCGTTAACATAGAGCAATACGACGGGACAACATACCCAGCCATGTGGATTGAGGACACCCTCCTCCACATTCATATGTCACGAGGAGATGATCTCCACGCCATCAAGTATCTGCCCCTAAAACTTAAGGGGCCAGCTCAACACTGGTTAAACAGTCTCCCCGAGAATTCCATCGGGAGCTGGGAAGGGCTCGAGGATGCCTTCCGATCTAACTTCCAGGGCAGTTATGTCTAGCCACCGGACTCCTCCGACATGAGCAATGTTGTCCAGAAAACAGGTGAATCGGCTCGGCAATTCTGGAATCGGTTCCTGACCAAGAAAACCCAGATCGTTGACTGCCCGGACGCAGAGGCAATAGCCTCCTTCAGACATAATATTCGGTACGAGTTGTTACCTCGTCAGCTCGGCCAGGACAAGCCGAGGACAATGTCCGCCCTTACCTCACTTATGACCCGCTTTTGCGCGGGTGGGCATAACTAGCTAGCTCGACGAGGCCATAACCCCGAAGACCCCGGCACCTCCGAAGTCTGGGATGGAAATGGGAAACCACGACGTAACAAAAACAAACGCCGGCACAACAACGGCGATGCTGAGGACACGGCCGTTAATGCCGGTTTCCGCAACCCAAAATCCGGACAGCAGAAGAAACCTTCTAAAGGAAATCGAGACGGACCTACCACGCTGGACAAAATCATGGATAGGCCCTGCCAGATCCACAGCACCCAAGCTGGCAAACTCGCAGCCGAGGAGCTAGGCAAGAGCACACGCAACGAGGACGATGACGATCCCCACGGTCCAAGCAATGGAGGACAAAAGCAGTTCCCTCGAGAGGTAAAAATAGTGAACATGATATATGCCACTCACATACCAAAAAAGGAGAGGAAGCGCGCCCTTCGGAAGATCTACGCCTTAGAGCCCGTAGCCCCGAAGTATAACCCATGGTCGGCTTGCCCGATCACCTTTGACCGACGAGATCATCCGACCAGTATCCGCCACGGAGGTTTGGCAGCCCTCGTCCTAGACACCATTATCGATGTGGTATCACCTCACTAGAGTCCTAATGGATGGAGGAAGTAGCCTTAATGTGATTTACTCAGACACGGTGAAAAAGATGGGTATAGATCCGTCAAGGATCAAACCTAGCAACACTACCTTTAAAGGAGTGATCCCAGGCATCGAAGCCTGCTGCTCGGGCACCGTGAATCTGGATGTAGTGTTCGGCTCGCCCTACAACTTCCACAGCGAAGACTTGATCTTCGACATTGTCCCTTTCCGCAGTGGTTATCGCACCCTACTCGGCCGCACAGCATTCGCTCGCTTTAACGCCGTCCCCCACTACGCGTACCTGAAGCTCAAGATGCCCGGGCCCAGGGGGGTCATTACTGTCAACGGCAACACAAAGCGCTCTCTCCGAACTGAGGAACACACAGCAGCCCTGGCAGCCGAATTCCAGTACGGCGACGATAGGCCGACGCCCAAATCAGCCTTAAAGGCACGTAATGATATTAAACGAGCTCGGTCTCAACCCGAACTCCCGGAATCATCTTCCGCCCAAAAAAATAGGGATACGCCCCCCACAGCACAACCCAAGTTCCCGTAAAATATGTGCCAAGAAGGCACAACTTCGCGCTCAAAATACCATGGGCAGCTATGGGGACCCACTACGAAAGGGAAAGTGTTTGGCTGGGCCAAACTACTGCCAACACATGTCTTCGGACAAACCACATGTACCATCTAGGACCTTCCAAGCGTAAAGCTCATCCACACTGCGGCGACTTCTCAAGATCTTCTTCCCAAGGTCCGTTCGCCGATAGCAATCACCTTTAAAGGAACGTAACACCCTCTGGAGCGAAGGAGCAGACATGCGACAGGGCACATTGAGGACGTCAAGCCACCCATCGAAGACCCCAGGTAAAACCTCTCCTTTGTAAACTTTATTTTTCATTTCAAAATACCTATAACAGTTGCTTCGCCAGTTCGAGTTATAAGAATTCATCAGAAATAAAGACCATCCTTTACGGCCTCCTCGCTGTATTTTATGTCACATACTCTGTTCTGTACTCACCGACGCCGGTAGCAAAAGTTGTTCGGTACATATTACGATGCGACCGGCTAATAGACCGGGGACTTGACTATAAAAATCGCCCCAACCATCACCCCGGCACTATTGTTTATGTGTTCTGCGTCTTGGATGTCGCGTTATATGAATCGGTTCCGAATTATGTCTTGGGTCAATGGTTAGGTTGCCCGGCTCCTGTGTTTGCCCTCTTACGTTCCGCTCGTTCGGCTAAAAGGGTAAAGGGAGAACCACTGCGATTGTGCTTTCAGCTCGCCTGGTCAAGTACCTAAGTGGAGAAAGCCGAAAACTAACTGTCATAATAAGCGAGAACCGGTCTGCAATCCGAGCATAAGTGTCAAACTAAAAATCAATAGAGGTTATTCCATGTTATACGAGGGGTTTGTACGATTACAAACCATGTGATGCTGGTTTCAACCTTGGTGTGTCCGAATATCAAAAAACACTTGGGGCTAGTCATCAGCCCCCGCAGTCAAGCTCCTACGGCTAATGAAAGCACTAAAGCATCATAGTCCGATTGCCTTGTTCCCCTCGCACTACCGCCTCGGGCACCGATACGTCGGCTAAGGGTCACAGTGTGGAGGTAGAAACACCTCATGTAGTATCTACATGGGGGCTGAAGCCGACGACTCGCAACTTTCAGATAAAACGGCCACATAGGAGTCAAAATAATACAAAGCTTAAAGACATGATAAACCATGCAACCGCATTATAAAGTGGAATAGTCATCGGATACATGACAAAATGCTCATTCATAAATTACATCCTTGGGGCATTGGGCTTCTATTGCCCGAGCACCATCCATCATGGTGGAAAAGTATTTCTCGGGGCGCCTATGCTCCTTCCCAGGGGGTAGAGGCGCGGTGGCCATCTCGGTCGGCTTGAGCCTCGGCAAGTGCACCATGGTCCTTGCAAAGGCCATCCGAGCTCCCTCGATGCACGTAGAACGCTTTAGAGCGTCGATCCGAGGTGCAGCGTCGCATAGTTTCTGCACCAAGCCGAAGTAACTGCTCGGCAACGGCTCTGCAGGCCACAGCCGGATGCAGAGGTCCTTCATGGCCGGCTCCGCCATCCTGTGCAGCTCCATCAATTGTTTCATCTACTTGCTGAGGATGGGAGGATGCTCGGGGGCTTGAAATTGCGCCCAGAACAACCGAGGCTCAACATCCCCATCCCAAGAGGCAAAGTATTTGTTCGCGTCCGCTGCACTCCTCGGGAGGTCCGTAAAGGCGCCTGAGGAACGCCACACCCAGGTGAGCAATGCAAACCTGTTACCACCAAAGGCACATTGCAGTAAGTATGGCTTACCATCCACGATCGCCTTGACTTGGCGGAGTTCTTCTTCAAAGAACTGCCTATCAACTTGCTCCGCTTTGAGCTCAGATCTCATCGTGGACAGTTCGGTGGCCTGGTCTTCGTTCTGTTGCTCAAGGGCCTCACACTTCGTGCTGGAATCCTTGAGCTCCTGCTGCACCTCTGCCACCCGGGCCTCATGCTTGTCGCTCACGGCTTTTAACACCGACAGTTCGGCAGCTGCTTGTTCGGCCGCCGCCTTCTCATCCGCGGCCTCCTGCCTCACCTTTTTCAACTCGGCCTTGAGGTTCTTGACCTCCGCGGCCACAGCTATGGTAACAATGAGTAAATAACACTTAGGGATAACAATCCGGATATCTCAATCAATGAGGATAGGCAATATTCCAAATGATACAATTCGGACTCACCTTGCGTCTCGTGAAATCTCTTGTTCAGGCGATCGAGCTCCTCATCGGAGCTGTTGAGCTTCCGGTTTAGCTCGGCAAGCTCCACTGCGTTGGCGGCCGCCGCCGATGACGAGGCCTACAAAACAACTTATGTGCATTAAAACTCCTGAGCTGTCAGATTCAGACCCTCCGCTAGGTACTCTCCGGAGCTCTTAGAATAATGAGGGACAAAAGGTGCCTTGTGCATCATTACTAATTTTCGGACATTTGACCCCCGGGTGGGTTTCTCAAACTCACCCAGGGCTCGGGGGCTACTACACTTACAAGGATTGCATAAACTTGGTAAATTAACTTTTTCTGGAAAAAGAGTATTCCGTGGCTCACCTTTAAGCCCGTCAAGAGACCGTTGAAGGCCTCTTTCTGTCCGCTATCAACGGACTGAATGCCTTGCAAAACCGCACCCATAAGGGCGCGGTGATCTTCGGCGATGGAGGAGCCGGATAAAGCTTCCTCCATCGTGGCCGGCCACCCAGTCATGGGCGGCACCGGTGGTGACCTGCCAACCCCCCCTCCGGTGGGGGATTGGGCTGGCAGCTCCGAAGGCACAGAGCGCTCCGGAGATGTCCTCGGAGGGGACTGGACCGGACCTTGTCCCCCTCTTTAGTTGCCAGGAGATGTTCCTCCTCCTGGTCTTCGACGGCCGAGGTATTCACCTCAGCCATAACGTCGTCACCCCCACCGCCGGTGTTCGGCTCAGAAGGAGCCTGGCGCGATAACACCTCCGCGGCCTCCTTCGAGACCTCAGGAGGTGTAGGATGTGACGCGGTCCCACTTTCCGCCAGGTCGGCGTGCAGAGACTCCCCGTCTGAGATTTGGTTGGTGGGGAGATCACGTGGTGGGCTACAAAGTGAAAGACGTTCACCCATTTAGCATTAAAACCTCTATATAAATGACCCAGAGGGTCCTCGGACTCATACCTCTGGGCTGGGAGCTTAACCCTTGGGTTCCTTCGTGGAACCTTTTCAAAAGCCTCAGACTCCTTATTGGAGTGTGAGTTATCATCGGCCAGGACTGCCTTTGTCCGGCATGTCCTCTTCGGGGCAGGAGGAGGTAGGTCCTCTGCAGCATCCGCTGACGCCGCCCTTTTCCTTGTGAGGGGGAGCCGCACTCCCCTTCGTCCTCGTGCTCTTCCTCATGAGTGGAAGAGGCTTGGTCTCCTCGGACTTAGTGTCCGGAAGACCCCTTAGACGAAAACCCTCTCGGGCCTCCTTCTTCTCCCCTTTCTTCTTCTTCTCCTTCTTCTTTGGCGCCGAATACGGCGCCACGACGAGCATCTCCGTCAATAGATCCGACTGAGGGCCTTCGGGCTGCGGGGCCGGACAGTCAATTTGCACGGCCTTGCTCAGCCATTTCTGTGAAGATGAGGGAGAAGGCGTTCAGCTCTTTGTCAAAAAAAAAAAAACAGAGCCGGAGAATTAAAAGTTTTATCATACCTTGGTAGCAGGGGTTTCGGCGTCAAGGCCGGTGTCCTCCTCCTCGTCTGGCCAGCTCTTCTGGGGCTTGAATAGCACTTTCCACAATTTCTCGTGGGTTGTGCGGAAGAATTGACGCATGGTGGCCGTGTGCTCGAGCTAGTACGCCCACATCGGGGAGGCCCGGTGCTGGCAGAGGAGGAGACGGCGGCGGAGCATGACCTGGATCACGTTGACTAGCTCGATTTTGTCCTCAATCATTGTGGAGATGCGCTTCTGCAGAGATTTTACCTCTGTGGCTGACCCCCAGTCAAGGCCTTTCTTGAGCCACGAGGTTAGCCTCGCGGGGGGTCCGAATCTGAACTTAGCAGGAGCCACCCAGTCCGCGCTCCTTGGTTCGCTGATGTAGAACCATTCCTTTTGCCAGATCTTGACCGTGTCGATAAAGGTGCCATCCGGCCACTCGACATGGGGGAGCTTGCTGATTACCGCCCCTACACAATTCTCATGCGCGCCCGCAACTGTCTTCGGCTTGACGTTGAACACTTTGAGTCACTGGCCGAAGTGCGGCTGTACCCGCAGGAAGGCTTCGCAGACAATGATGAACGCCGAGATGTGCATGAAGGAGGTCGGGGGGAGGTCATGGAAATCTAACCCGTAAAAGAACATGAGGCCCCTGACGAAGGGGCGGAGCGGAAGCCCAGTCCCCAGATGAAATGGGGGACGAACACCACCCTCTCATCCGGCTTCGGTGTGGGAACCACCTGGTTCGCCTCTGGAGTGCGGTGGGCGATGTTGGTGGAGAGGTAGCCGGCACGCTTTAGCTCCCGAATGTCGTTGTCGGTGACGGAGGAGGCCTCGCACTTGCCCATGGAGCCTGAACCAGCCATGGCCGAACTCGGAGGGGGAGATTGAGGAAGAACTGGATCTGGGCTCTCGGAGCTTGGGAACGTTGAGGAGGCAAAGGGTGCGAATTTGGAGCGTGAATAGGCCTTGGGGGTTTTTCTCCCTTTTATGGGGTACCACAATACCAAGATCCTCAGTTTTACTGCGCCGCAGGCCTCACCACTTCCCGAAACAATCGTGCTATTATGCGCGCGTGGGATAACCCAGGGCATCAATCATATCCCGTAAGAAACGGGACACAATCTACCCTTTGATAAGACGTGCCAATGGAGAAACGGCCTCGAACCGCGGATCGAGTTTTTGTAACCGGCTCAGTGGCCGTGATAGGCCACGACCCTTTGTCAGAAAGGTTGTCAGGAAATACTGTTCACACTTTGACGTTCGGCCTTCGAGGTTAAGCGACTTATGGCGTCCGGATAACTACATGTTCGGATAACTACATGTCATTGGCGGCCGGACTAGGGCCAACCAATCATAAAGGGGGAAAAGAACTCACCCTGCAAGCCGGAGACTCTGATCACGCGAAGCTGCTAGTGTCATGACCCTTGGCGTTGGGGGCTAGTTCGGGGGCTACTGAGGGAGTCCTGGACTAGGGGGTCCTCGGGCCGCCGGCCTATCTCTCATAGGCCGGCTTGGTGGGCCGCTCTCTGATTATCACACGAAGGGCCAGGATATGCGACGACCCCGTATTCTAGAAGGAAACCTCCGAAGACGCGGCGTTCACTCCAAGTCAAGATGAGGGGATCAGCGTCTTTACTTCCATCTCGGGTTTTGGCTACTTGATCTCGAGGTAAATCGACTCTGTAATCTTCATACACATCAATACAACCAAGCAAGACGTAGGGTTTTACCTCCATAAGAGGGCCCGAACCTAGGTAAACATCGTCTCCTTCGTCCCTTGTTACCCATCGATCCTAAACTCACAGCTCGGGACCCCTGACCCGAGATCCGCCGGTTTTGACACCGACAATGGGCTAGCCGGCAATGCTAAAGCCATCCCACTTCAACTTTAGCCATTAGGCAAGTCGCAGTCTTAGTGGGTCGCTCCAAAAAGTTAACCACATAGAGACCGTTTTCGACATGCCTAACAAAGTCTACTTTATAAGTTTTGCTCCACAAAATAGCCACATAATCAACATCAAATAAGGTAGAAAAGCCCATGAGTGCAAGTTGACGAACGGAAAGTAAATTGTATGCAAGGGTCTCAACAAGCATGACTTTCTCAATGGTTAAATCCGAAGAAATGGCCACCTTGACAAGACCCAATGCCTTTGAAATGGTATCATCACCAAATTGGACTTGAGTGTCCAAAGATGAGTTAGTTTGAACGTCTACCACAAAGTCCTTGCTTCCGGTCATATGATTTTTTGCTCCACTATCAGGCAACCATGAATCTCCTCCGGAAGCAAACTCCTACAAGAGATCAATGCTTGGATATAGGTACCCATTCTTTAATGTGTCCTTTTATGTTAGTTTCAAGGTTCCTAGGAAACAAAATAGACCATTCAATGTACTCATAAGAACAACCAACAAATTTGGCATAAACATGCCCATCACTAGCACGGCATAAAACATAAGAGGGGTTAAAGTCGTCGGCTTTGTTGGAAGGGGTGGTCGTGCCCTTCTTGGCATTACCACCCAGAACATTGTACCTCTTCTTCTCATGTGTATCCTCCCCTACTTTGACAAAGGTTTCCTTGAGAGGGAGAGGTTTCTTGGTCTTGAACTTATTCTTCTTAGACTTGGGTGCCAACCCAATCCCTTCCTTTGCCACAACTTCCTTTTGATTACTCAAAAGGTCATTGAGGTTCTTCTCACCTTGGATACATGTCACAAGGTCTTTCTCAAGTTGCTCTTTCAACTTGAAATTTTCCTCCACAAGGTGCACATGCTCACAACAAGGGTTAGTAGCATTGGCATTATCAATTAACAAAAATGGAGGACATATGGCTACTTCTGATAGAGGCGAAGGTCCTGATCTTTCGATGAGATGATAACTATCGATTTGGTGGAGGCGACTTTGACGATCCGACTACAAACGTGCACGACGTTAAGCCCTAGCAATCACTAAACCAACTTCAAGAGGTTATTGACCACGCCAGAGCACAATCAACCTGACCACGAAGGTCTCTTCCTGCAAGCAATCGAAGAACAAGCAAGAATATGATAAAGCAATCTGAATATTGCGAACACAGATGAAGTATTGATAAAGGTGGGGGTCCGAAAGCGGTCTTGGTCTGGTCGTTGGACACAAACGAAGTACACGAAGTTGCAATGGCTAACTTTTAACTAAACAAATCCCAAGGAAAAAGCTACTAGATTGATCTACTTGTACAGGAGCAAGGGGTGGCAGCCAAGTTGGTGGGCGGACGTCCCAAGGCAGCCTAAAACTAACACTAGGTCATACAAGGCCTATGGGCCCAAGTGGAGGTGATGCAACACCTTTGGACTTGTCGTTTCACTCTGATTCTGCTGCATGGTCAGATTATTTCGTCAATATCTCCACGCTCCGTATGAATTGAAGGTGAATCCATTTCGGCTTGAAAGCATATGATATCTCACTAGTAGAAAACAGGGCATTGGTCCCGGTTCTGAAGGGCCATTAGTTCCGGTTCTGCAACCGGGACTAAGCAATCAGGACTAAAGGCCCTCACTTTTAGTCCCGGTTGTGTTACGAACCCGGACTAAAGGAGCTACACGTGGCCGCTGTCGGGCGCCCAGGCAGGAGGACCTTTAGTCCAGGTTGGTAACACCAACCGGGACTAAAAGGCAGCCACGCGTCAGCACCAGCCAAGCGCTGTTTTTTTAAAGGAGGGGTTTAGGGTTTTGGAGGGATTAGGGGATTCATATTGTATTTCCCCCTTTTCTTTTTGTGTTTACCATTTAATTCTTTTACATTTAGGGTTTTCGTTTTTATTTTATGTTTTCCATTCAACTCGATGCTAGCTACTACATATAGCAATGAAGGAACCATTACACAAATCGTGTCATGAATATAGAGAGAAGTGACCTCTCTTTCTCCGTGCTTGGTCGAACAACAAGTTTTCGTATATCTATTCGACGCTAGTACGTATAG
Organism: Elymus sibiricus; assembly: GCA_039707655.1. Lineage (NCBI taxonomy): Eukaryota > Viridiplantae > Streptophyta > Magnoliopsida > Poales > Poaceae > Elymus > Elymus sibiricus. The sequence goes on along the minus strand of CM077665.1, from coordinate 206,802,529 downwards.
TACACGTTCATGCATATATACAATGTAACATCTCTTACGATCGCTATCTAATTACCAACATTCACTATGAATTCTCGATGTTATTCTCCGGTTTTAGCTATGATCTCTTCAAGGAAGAATCCCGCCAATTCCTCTTGAATTACTCGTATGCGAGCCTTTGGTCGGAGTTCGTCCAGCTTCCGTTCGATCTAATTTAAAGAAGGGGGGGGGTCAATATATATATATATATAGGGTGGGTCTATTATGACACCACCCCTTAAGAGTTATTCTGAAACCACCTAACCTTATTCTGACAAAACATCCACACTGTCAAAACCCAGGAACCGAACCTCTCGCGCAAAACAAACCGATCCGCCTAACCCCGAGCTACCTCCCCCACTGAACCCACCTTCTTCCCGGTCAAGCCCCACCTCTCTCTCACGATTCCTCCCGCTCCACCCGCAACCTCCAGCGCACCCGCCGCCTCAGGCTTTCCAACTACCTTCTTCACCATCGCCGAGCTGCCAGGGGACGCGCCGCCACCCATGGATCTCCGCTTCCCCGGCAACCTCTCCAACTTCCTTCCTCACCGCATCTAGAGAAGATGCTCACCGCCATGGATCTAAGGCCCGCCTGGCCGCCGCCAACCTCCCCGGTTTCCCACTCGCGTGCCTCCTGCCGGCGAACCATCGCAGAAGCACCTTGCGCCGCCTGGCAACCCACCCCTCATCCAGAACCCCCACCTCAGATCCTGGCGGCCGCTCCACCTCTGATTCGGCAGACGCCGCCATTCCCCCTCCTCCTCTTCCTTTTGGACGGCTAGCTGCATGCGGAAGAGGTCCGAAAAGTGTGACCTCGCCTCTCCTCATCTCCGGTCGTGGTTGGGGCCATGTCAGCAAAAGCCAGGACGCGGTCACCCCGTCTCCAACAGTCCCCCTGTGTTCCTCCCCTCCCCGTTGGGTTCCTCAGCCATCCTGGCGACAACGGTGCCGAGCACGGCGAGTTCTAGTGCGACCCTGGGCGCCTCCCCAAGCCACTGCGGCCATGGTGCCCCACTCCACCGCCCGAGCCTCACCCCGTCGCCACCTTCCTCCCGCACACTTGGGCCGCCGGGATCAAGCAGGCTGCCCCACATCGGTGCCTCTCCGGACATCTCCGACCGTCCAACCTCACGCCCCGACAGCCTCCTACAAGCACGGTTGTGTCGACCGCCACCCGTCCGCCGCCGCGTACGTCATGCAGTCCGTGGGTGCACACCATGCGGTCCACGACCCAATCAAATAAAGTGTGGTGGTCTCTTGTGCATGTTATACGGCGGTTCTAGGCATATAGTTCTTAGGTGAGCTGCAGTGCAGTACTCGGCCATCCAGTGTGATGTCCTCTAGCATATTTGTGAACATTGGATCTGATGTGGTTCGTTGTAAAAGATCCATGTGGGATTCATTTTCAGATTTGGGATGTAGTGCACTTTTGGTGTTGTTCAGTGCAAAATTGTCGTGTGCAGCTCACCTTTTTGGGTGAAAAAATAGGGTGCAAATGTGATTCAGTATTTATTGATCTCGTGGTTCAGTTTACTGTATTTTTTGTAGGAGAATAGGAACAACATAAAAGAGAATAAGAAGTGCACTGCAAACACGGGGTTCACTTTGAACAAGATTGTAGTTCGTGTCATTCCCTTATCTTTTTTTGCATTCCAAATATTAGGGTCAGAAAAGAGGTTCGCTTGACAATACTGTACAGTTCGTTCCTTGTCGAACGGGGTTTTTCATGCTATATATAGAGAGAGAGAAAATGATGTGGTTCATTTTGAGGTCGTTGGTGGTTCTCTTTGTAAAAAAAGACCAAAGGAAATTCTCGCTAGAGGTTCACCTCTTTTTATAATGCAATTTGTTTTGTGTGTTTTAGAACTCAGTCGACTACAACAGCACCTGCAATGCGCTTTGTCTTGTGATGTGGTTCACTTTTGAGAGTGAAGACGTTCACTTACATCCAACGTTAGAGAAAACAACATTTTTTAATGTGGTTCACTTTTAAAAGTATTGTGGTTCACTTGCCCTCGTCTCCGCATTCCACTCTCGTTCATAAAAGTTAGAACAAAAGACAAAAGCGAAAAGAAATTATGCAGTTTGCTTGCCCGTAGGATGCAGTGCGGTTTTCCGTCGGAAGCAGTGCGTTCTTCTCTCTGATGCGGTTCACGCGTCGATTTTGGTGTCGCGGAAAACAGTGTCCACATTTTAGTAAAATCAAAACTGCTCTTAAACCGTAAGGAATTAGAGAGAGTGTTCTACATGAAAAAGTTGCGCCTCGTCGATATCTTTCCAATGCCGTATCATTTGCACCGTTCCGATGAGCGGTTTGGAAATATTCAAGAAAATACGCTCGCTGCGACTTGTAGGCAGCCACACCGTTTTTGAAATTCCTTTAAAACCGCGAGGAATCTCAACAAATGACCAACATATGAAAGTTGCCCCTATTACACAGCTTTCCAACGTCGTATCACATGCCTCATTCCGAAGAACGGTTTAAAAACTGAAGCGAAAACCATACCGAAAAAATTAAATTTTTTGAAAAACAGAATTCCGTTTTTTAGTAAATTTGAAATTACTCTCAAACCGTAAGGAATTAGAGAGAGTGATCTACATGAAAAAGTTGCGCACCGACGATATATTTCCAACGCCGTATCGTTTGCTTCATTCCGTCAAGCAATTTAGAAAAAAAACGCGAAAATACGCTCGCTGCCACTTGTCGGGTGGCCACCGTTTTCGAAACTGCTCTTAAACCGTGAGGAATCACGAAAAGTGTTCAACATGACGAAGTTGCGAATTTTCCGTAGCTATCCAACGGTATATTATATGCCTCGTTCTGACAAACGGTTTAGAAACTGGAGCGAAAACGGTGCTGAAAACACACGTGCAGTTTTTTCTACTAACATTGAAGTGCTCGTTTGATAGGGATGCAGTGCACCCACGTTAACCGAGCAGCTCAGAAGTGTTGTCAGAATAGTTATTCTGCACCCGTTGTCAAAATAGACGGTCAGTATATATGAATGGAACTCAACACAATTGATGGTAATAAAATAAATTTATGAATGTTGTTTACGTACTTCAAGTTGTTCAAAAAATCTGCCCGTCTCAGAGGTCGTCTGGCGAAGGAACTCGCAAACGTAGTATCCACATAAGTTATTCCCAGATCCCTGCCTCGAGCACTTTACAAGAATAGAGTTTAGTCAAAATAATAATCAAGCAGGATAGTGGTATTGAAACTACAATCAAAGAGATGCGCGGACCTAGCTAGTACTACTTATAATGAGTTGTTGAAATCGCCGCTCCTATCTCCATGCACCCTTAGCCTGCTTTGTGAACTTTTTCCAAACCCTACCCGGCAAAGAAAATGAATAAAGGAGTTATTAATTACTTGATATCAGGAAATGAACGAAAGTTGCCGATATAGTGCGATAAGGATTGAAATTACCTATGGAGCATTTCTCTAAGGTTCGCCCACAACTCCATGTCTTTACGTAACGACTACATGACTAGTACTTTTCCTGCGTCTAGCTAAATGACAAGCAGAATAAAGTGGAACCTGCGCACGCATAGCTCATCAATTACACTTAACATCGAGTAATCGAAACAGAATGTTGTGTGCAAGACAGTATAACACTCACCCAAAGTTGTAAAGAAATAGTATTTCTCTTTTGTTTTGTTGTTTAATTAACGCCCTTAGCAAGATGTTATCTACATCCTTGGCGTTCTTTTCTATCGTAACTTCATGAATAGTATTTGGGTTAATGAACCCAATGTCATAGATTCGTGCTGCATTGCATTCGAGGATCTTCTTCCTGCATAATATAGTGAGGATAATTATACATGCAATGAACGAGTAGAGATAGAGACTTAATTACAGAAATGATACTTACATACAATAGCAACTGACAATAGTTTTGTCGATAGCGTTTTGATTGTATAACTGAAAACATCTCCTCGTCTCCATTGAAGTAATGCTCATCTCTAATTCCCACAATGAGCCAGTTGCTCCCTGCCTTTGAGGCTTCCATGTACCAGTCATGCAATTTTCGCATTTCTGTTGGTAGATTGCGGAGCTCCTCAGGTCTGGCGAGAGGCTTCCCGTGCTCTAATCTAAAGGCCACCACCTCAGCCATTTCGAACTGTACCTCATCGCCTAAGTAATCACCAAGAGTGAAACCAGGAGCAGCGGCCGCTACCTCCGGATCATTAGCGATATCGGCAAACACCTTCAACGGGAGGCATGATTGTTTTTTCTATTCGCCCAGCTGGGGAATTGTTTTCCCCTTTGCACTACTGCTAGTACTTGACGACCGCTGTTCTAGATCTCTATACAATAGACCGGTCATAGTTTGATAGCGGCGGTGGTTTCGTAAGTTTTTTCAGACAGTGCCTCACTTTTACCGGATCCATTTTCTCCGTTGGAACTGGACGTTTGGGTGCAAGCTGACGTTTCACGTCCGCAGCCATGGTCTCGTTCAATTCCTCGTCAGTCATGTCGTATGGTAACTTGGCAGGAGCATTGTTGGCGCTACCTGCTCTTGATTTCTTCGCTGCTGTACTACTATCCGTCGGAGTAGCGACGGATCTCTTTCTCCACTGCTGAGGCGGCGGAGGAGGCGGAGTCAGCTGACGCGTCGGATTCTGCTGACGGGCCTCCTCCGTCAGATTCCGCCGATCCGGCGGAGACAACAAAGGCGGCGGAGGATTCAGCTGGGCCTCCTCCAGCGGAGTTCGCTGACGCGGCGGAGACAGCTGAGGCGGCGGAGTGTGCTGACGCGGCGGAGACATCTGAGGAAGCGGAGATAGAGCTGGACTGTGAGGAGTCTTCTGAGGGGCCTCCTCCGGCTGAGTCTACTGACGCGAGATCCATTGTGGAAGCACGATGTTTTCCTTTCTCCATAGAATGGTAGTCCTTAGGGAATCTCCCAGATGAGTCTCCCCTTCACCTGTAGGGTACTCAAGGTCCAGCCCCTCAAATCCGTTGGTAACTTCATCCACCCCGACAACAGCATAGCCATCTAGAATTGGATTGCAATGGAAAGTTCCATCAGGTCCAGGGGATAAGACATAGCCGACCGCCATCTTCAAGGTTATGTTCATTCATTTCGCAATTAGCTCAGAGAGTTCCCTCTCTGTGATATCATGCACGGGGTAGCGAGGAGCCATGATATCAGGCCAAACGAGCTCCGTGTAAGCCACACTGCTTTTCTGCTGAGATGGTATGGTAGCTTCGTGGGTAGTATCGAATGAAGGATCTTCGTGCTGCTGAGATGGTGGGCCGGTAGCTCGCTGACTGGTAAGTGCCTCTAATTTCTTCTCCTACAACGCTAATCTTTCTTCTACCTTCTACATCCGGTCTGCTTCCTCTTTCTTCTTTCTCCCTCGGATTCTATAACCAGTGCTGTCGGGAAACCCATGCACCCACGGAACAGAGCCTGATGTGCCTCGTGCTCGTCCAGGGTGTTCAGGATTCCCGAGGGCGCGTGACAGCTCGTCCTTCTCTCTGTCGGGATGGAACATCCCTTACTGCACGGCCTGGATTGCTTCCTGAATCTGTTTGACGGGTCTTTCAAGTTGAGCTTTTGTGTAAACACACTTCCCTGTTTCTGGGTGCAAAGTTCCCCCATGCCTGAAGAACCAAGTCGTTGCCTATTCGGGCCAATTCAGTGTCTCAGGTTCGATCTCTTTAGCAAGCAGGTTGTTCTTAGCTTTGTCCCACGTAGGCCGGGCAACCTTGTAGCCACCTGACCCCATAACATGGTGATATAGCTTCTTTGCAGCATTTTGCTTATTTATTTGTGACCTTTTCTTAGCTTTCTCCAATTTCTTGTAAGCCACAAATGCGGGCGAGTGATCTTTTATCTTCGCATATTGACCGGTGAATTCTGGAGTCTCATCTTTCTCAACAAACTGTTCATTCAATCTTTTCTTCCAGTTCTTGAATTGTTCTGCCATCTTCTTAAGAGCCCACACCTTGACTTTTCGCTGTATAACTGGATTATTTGGATCCTCCTCTGGCGGTAGGCTGAAATTTGTCATGAGCGAGTTGCAAAGCTCATCTTTGCATCTAGCGTCGACATAAGAAACTCCATCGTCCTTCTTCTTATTCCATTCTTGGATGCTGATCGGGACGCTGTCCCTAACAACAACTCTGCACTGATGTATAAATCGGTCTTGGGTCCGCTTGGGAAGAGTCGGTTTGCCATCTAGAGAGAATTCTTCGATCATGAACCTTTCATTCTCGCCCAACCTTTTCTTTGGGCCTCGTCTCCTTATAGAAGGTTGGATCGATCCGGAGGGCTAAAAGAATAAAGAAGCATTAATATATGTACATACAAAACAATTAATGCATCTAGTCACCAGAGGTTTAATTAATATATATACCTCCCCGGACTTTGCAACAGTTAAGGCTCCAACACCGGCGGAGCCGTCATCTCCTCCCTCCATTCGATCACCAGAGTCATCATCCTCTCTTCCCTCACCATCGGTGTTGTTGAGAAACAACAAGGTGATATCATCATCTCCCTCGCGGTTCATCTCCCCCCAATATCTCTTCTTGTTCTAAGTTTCTTTCGTGTTCCATAGTTTCTGCAAATATTACAACATGCCAATATACTACCATGAGAGATGGATTAGTGGCAAACATAGACCTAATCACAACAAGGAATCATATGCATAAGAGCAATGGATTAGTGGCAAACATCATGCAAAGTTGACAAGTTTTATAACAATCAGTTTCAGACGATCGTCGAGGAATCCTCCCCCCTCATGTCGAAGTTATACCAAAATTTTTGGGGTTATGTCTTAACGACCCCCCCCCCTCATGTCGAAGTCAATGAACAACATGAAAATTTCTAAGTGTTTGCTAAACTTTTATGCTTCATTTATATGAAGATCAATTGTCCAGTATAACTATGTTCGTGATATGAGGCATTGGACAATATCTATAATCATATCCGATGAGTCATCCTATCTTTCGGGAGAGGATACTTTGCGGACCGCCTTTCTCATGCCCGTCCGACGTGCAAATCATGTTTTCATATGCTTGAAAATCAAAGTTATCGGGGTTATGTTTTAATGACCCCCCCCCCTCATGTCGAAGTTACGACGATATTTGTACAAGATGAATAAAAGATTTATACACAAGATGAATACAAGATTTATACACAAGATGAATACACAACTCAACAAATGAACCAACCATCATCCTATGAACAAAACTCAACATACAACAAATGGACACCTTTTGTCGAACAGCGGAGGGACGATCAGGGACTATCTCCACGGAGATGCAACACCACAACCTGTAATGCCACCAAGTGAAACAAATTAGGCAAACCCAAGTATGCCACTGGATAGAATGGGATATTTTAGTTGAAATGGACCTAAATATCATGGCAAACGGATGCACGGAACTCAAATGGTGATCAAAGCAATAAGCAATGCAAATCTGTCCATTATAGCTAGATACCAATTTGAAAGCAAGATTTGAACATGCTACAGAATTTCTACATGGCAACAAATGGCATGACATGAATGTACATGTAACACATGGCAAAACATGCTTACTGAACTAATTCAAATGACCCCTAGATCAATGGCAATCATCATGACAAGTTGACAAGTATTAACAGATTTTCAGACTAAGTGATATTTGCATAGAGTGGCAGAAAACAGATTCATGATGCAACCTTTGAGCCAAGTAAAATATATGCTACAACAGTTTTTCATGGCAACAAAGAGCATGGCAAGCATGTACTAATTTCCCTCAACAAAACACCTTTACAGATCATGATCCAAAGATGCACAGATTTGTTGCAAACCTCAAGGCAAAATGCAAAGTATTAATACTGCCAGTTTCAGACAGTGAAAAATAGCATGTCACTTCAAACTAGGTCACACATAAAGCATTGACCCTTCAAATTAGCTATCACATTGAGTATATGTATCTAAAAACCTAGTAAAACTACACAAAACAAAGAAAACATTTGTGCATTTCTCTGTGATCTACAAGATAGTAGCGCTTGCATCCATAGTAGAATTAATTTGCTTGTTCATCCATGTAAAAAAAGATAAAATTTCCATGGCAAAAAAGAAGTATATTTGTCACCAAAATACAACACTTGACATGGCAAAAAAATTATGAAGGAGAAAATAGATCCTGTTGAACTTGAGCATTTCTCAGACTTTGAAATGCTCCTGTTGAACTAAAACTTTCAAATAAATTTTATAAAAATGCCAAAAATACCGTGCGACCCTCTGATGTCGGGGCTGGCAGCCACGGCGACGGATCAAGGCAGGAAACAGAGGGGGAAAGAGCGGTGCTCACCGAGGAGCACACGAAGGCTCGTTGAGGGACTAGTAGCAGCAGACAGCAGCGGGATCGACGAAGAACGACAGCGGCCATAGGAGGAAGCAGCGGAGCTTGACGGGGGCGGGATCGATGGAGAACGGCACCAGTCCTGGTAGTCAAAGCAGTGGAGCTCGACGGGGGTGGCGATGGCGAGGAAGCCTGGCGATGAGGCCGAGCGGGCTCGCGGGCGACGGAAATCTCCGGCGCAGCAGCCTGGTAGCGTCATGTTGTCGTTCGGCGTCGGGGGTGAGAATGGGAGAGATTGGGGGGAAATTCTCTAAGTGTTGCTTATATACCCCACCCTTTAGTCCTGGTTGGTGGCTCCAACCGGGACTAAAGGACCCCCTTTAGTCCCGGTCCGAGCCACCAACCGGGAGTAAACGTGAATTTCACTAGCCCAAAGGGTGCGAAACCCAGGCCTTTAGTCCCGGTTGGTGGCTCGGACCGGGACTAATGGAGGCCTTTAGTCCCGGTTGGAGCCACCAACTGGCACTAAAGGGTTGGTCCTGGCACAGCCGAGGGGTAGTGGGAGTTTAGTCCCACCTCCCCAAGCGAGAGGCGCTCGCATCGGTTTATAAGCCCGTTTGCGGCTACCTTGGCAAGTTCCTCTCAAAGCAGACAACTCATCGTCTAACCTGGCCCCTCTCTGCCCTGTGGGGCCTACTGACAGCAGATATTCGTGCCTGCGGTCCTGCATCCTGGCCCATATATAGTTGGGTTTCTAGTCATATGCAGGCCATGGTGTGTGAATTCTCCTTCTAGTAGGCGGGCATTTTTTTATTTGTTGCATATGTTATGTCAATTTTTTGACCTTCTTCAAATCACATCGTAATTTTTATACATACTCACTTATGTGTAATACACATGATTATCAAATAATTTCAACAAAATATATGAAATTCTAAAAAATGCAAAACTTTCATATTCTTTCTGCGTTAATGAAAGAGATTATGCCTATTTTTGGTTTTAATTCTAAAGTTTTCTTTTAAACAGATGCATACATGCCTAGTTTTTATTTAATTCTTTTTTCTATTAAAGTTTTTAACAAAAAATACTTTATGAAAAATTTAGTTGCATAAATTTTATATAATATTAAGTTAATATTATTTTGATCATAACTAGAGTTTTATAACCCAACATACTCATGGTGTGGGGTTTGAACTCCTGATGTAAGATAATATAAAGGTGCCTGGATGTTTATCAGAATGTCCATCTGATATGTCGTCCTCAGTTTCACCAGAAAGCAATCAGAGAATTCCTCATCTGGACTTGGCTCGGCATGAGGGGTCCTCTGATCAGAGAAACCACATAGTACCTCCAACTTTATTTCATACAATGTTTATCTTTTATCATCTCCGATGCTTCTGTTGTATTCATCTATGTCAAGACGTTTAAGCCACGTCTATATTAACCTTGTTATTTTATATGGAGCCACCAATCGGGACTAACCGCGTATGATCAACGTTGCAAAACTTGGGACTCAAAGGATAGGAATAATTGAAATTTCATAACTTAATAAATAATTATTCTAAAATCATGTTTCAAATGCCAAATGGCCTAGCTAGCTTTTACAAAGATTCCCTCCGGATTGTCCGAAGTGGCACTTTCCAGCTATAAGTCCGGAAACTCACACTAGAGAGAAAGTGATGGCGGTGAAGCCGGTCACATGCCAGAGTGGGATCTTGGGGTATAAAACTATTTCTTCACGTGTGTCCCTTGCTTATTGCGCCATAACCATGGATAATCTTCATCATTTAACATGATGCTAGGGTCAGTCTTCACTCTGAAGGGAGGAATTTCATGAAACTTTCCATAATCTACTAACATGTCTCTCTTGTCCTCCACTCCCACGATGTTTCTTTTCACTGAAAGAACTATGTGGCGCTTTGTCTCATCGTATGATGTATTCGCTTCCTTATCTTTTATTTTTCTCGGTTTGGTAGACATGTCCTTCACATAGAAAACCCGCGCCACATCATTGGCTAGGACGAATGGTTCGTCTGTGTACCCAACATTGTTGAGATCCACTGTTGTCATTCCATACTGCAGGTCTACCTGTACCCCGCCTCCTCACAGATTGACCCATTTGCACCGAAACAATGGGTCCTTAAAATCACGTCCATAGTCAAGTTCCCATATGTCCTCTATGTAACCATAATATGTGTCCTTTGCCCTATTGGTGTTTGCTACATCAAAGCGGACACCATTGTTTTGGTTGGTGCTCTTTTTATATTGGGAGATCATGTAAAATGTATTCCCATTTATCTTGTACCCTTGGAAAGTCAATAAAGTCAAAGATGGTGTCCTGTCCAAGAAGTACAGCTCATCTCCAAAAGTGGTGTTACCCATGAGATGTGTTTGCAACCAACCGCCGAAAGTCCCCATGTGTTCACGTGTAATACAGTGGTCGGAGTGCTCCGAGTGTTTGGAGCATAGAATATTCTTGTGTTCATTGATATACGGGGCCACCAAGGTAGAATTTTGTAGAACTGTGTGGTGCGCTTGCGCCCAAGAATTGCCGTCCCTACATATTATTGAGTTCGATCCTAGCGTGCCTTTTCCACCCAGTCTCCCCTCATGCCACGATTTAGGAACACCAATCGGCTTAAGTTCAGGAATAAAGTCAACACAAAACTCAATAACCTCCTCTGTTTCATGGCCTCTTTGAGATGCTTCCTTCTGTCCTAGCACGGTTACGAACATATTTCTTTAAGACTCCCATGAACCTCTCAAAGGGGAACATATTGTGTAGAAATACAGGACCTAGAATGGCAATCTCGTCGACTAGGTGGACTAGGACGTGCGTCATAATATTGAAGAAGGATAGTGGGAACACCAACTCGAAACTGAAAAGCCATTGGAACAAATCATTATGTAACCTTGGTAGGATTTCTGGATCGATTACCTTCTGAGAAATTGCAGTGAGGAATGCACATAGATTCACAATGGCTAATCAAACATTTTCTGGTAGAAGCCCCCTCAATGCAACCGGAAGTAATTACGTCATGATCACGTGGCAGACATGAGACTTTATGTTTTGGAATTTTTTCTCTGTCATATTTATTATTCCCTATATATTTGACGAGAAGCTAGACGGGACCTTCATACTAAGCAGGCATTCAAAAAAGATTTTCTTCTCTTTTTTGGTAAGAGCGCAGTTGGCAGGACCTTCATACTGCTTTGGATGCATGTCGTCTTTTTTGCTCATATGTTGCTGGTCTTGCCGTGCCTCCGTTGTATCTTTTGTCTTCCCATACACGCACAGGAAGCCTAGCAGGTTCACGCAAAGATTCTTCGTCACGTGCATCACGTCGATTACAAAGCGGACCTCTAGGACTTTCCAATATTCTAGCTCCCAAAATATAGATTTCTTCTTCCACATGGGTGTGTGTCCGTCAGCGTCATTCGTAACAGATTGTCCGCCAGGACCCTTTCCAAAGATTACTTGTAAATCCTTGACCATATCAAGTATATCATCACCAGTACGGAGGACAGGCTTCTTTCGGTGATCTGCCTCACCTTTGAAATGCTTGCCTTTCTTTCTTAAGCCATGCTTGGTCGGAAGAAATCGACGATGTCCTAGGTACACATTCTTCTTGAATTTGTCCAAATATATACTTTTAGTCTCATCTAAACTGTGCGTGAATGTGTGGAATCCCTTGTTTGTCTTTCCTGAAAGGTTACTAAGAGCAGGCCAATCATTGATGGTTACAAACAGCAACGCTCATAGGTCAAATTCCTGCTGTTTGTGCTCATCCCACACACGTACACCTTTTTTATTCCACAACTGTAAAAGTTCATAAACTAATGGCCTAAGGTACACATCAATGTCGTTGCCGGGTTTCTTAGGGCCTTGGATGAGCACTGGCATCATAATGAACTTCCGCTTCATGCACAACCAAGGTGGAAGGTTATAGATACATAGAGTCACAGGCCAGGTGCTATGATTGCTGCTCTGCTCCCCAAAAGGATTAATGCCATCTGCACTTAAACCAAACCATAAGTTCCTTGCATCACCTGCAAAGTCCGGCCACTTTCTCTCGATTTTCTCCACTCTGACCCATCAGCGGGTACTCTCAACTTCCTGTCTTTCTTACGGTCTTCTTTGTGCCATCGCAACAACTTGACATGCTCTTTGTTTCTGAACAAATGTTTCAACCGTGGTATTATAGGAGCACACCACATCGCCTTGGCAGGAACCCTCTTCCTGGGGTGGTCGCCCTCAACATCACCAGGGTCATCTCGTCTGATCTTATACTGCAATGCACCGCATACCGGGCATGCATTCAAATTCTTGTACTCCTCACCGTGGTAGAGGATGCAGTCATTAGGGCATGCATGTATCTTCTGCACCTCTAATCCTAGAGGGCAGAGAACCTTCTTTGCCTCGTACGTACTGTCAGGCAATTCGTTATCCTTTGGAAGTATCTTCTTCATTATTTTCAGTAGCTTCCGAAATCCCTTGTCAGATACACCATTCTCTCCCTTCCATTGCAGCAATTCCAGTGCGGTACCGAGATTTGTGTTGCCATCTTCACAATTTGGGTACAACCCTTTTTTGTGATCCTCTAACATGCGATCGAACTTCAACTTCTCCCTTTGACTTTCGCATCCTCTTTGTGCATCAACAATGACACGGTGAAGATCATCATCGGGCACATCTGGTGCCTCTTGATCTTCAGCTTCCCCCGTTGCAGTATCACCGTACTCAGGGATCATAGGATAGTTGTCATCATCCTCTTCTTCTTCGTTATCTTCCATCATAACCCCTCTTTCTTCGTGCTTGGTCCAAACATTATAGTGTGGCATGAAACCCTTCTCAAGCAGGTGGAAGTGAAGGGTTTTCGAGGAAGATTAATCCTTCGTATTCCCACAGACAATACATGGACAATACATAAAACCATTCTGCTTGTTTGCCTCAGCCACTTCGAGAAAATTATGCAGGCTCGTAATGTAGTCGGAGGTGCGTCGGTCACCGTACATCCATTGCCGGTTCATCTGCGTGCATTATATAATTAAGTATAACCATTACAAAACATCATGAATAGCGAAATGACCAAATTAATACAAGTTCATCATCACATTAAAACCAAAGTACAGTAGTGATGAAACGTTATGACTGAAAAAAATAAATACATAAAGTTCATACATAGTTCTCATAGAACAACATACAGCTCTCTAGAGCATCTAATTAAAACATACATTGAAACTAACATACAACTATGTAAAACATTTAAATGCAACAACAAATGCGATCAAAATCGCAACTAAGGTAACAATTGGTCCAAGAGCATAATGATACCAAGCCTCATTATCAATGGCATATTTTCTAATCTTTCTATTCTTCAAGCGCATTGCATCCATCTAGATCTTGTGTAGATCGATGACATCGGCAACATGCAACTCCAATTTCATCTTCTCTTCTTCCACTCTTTTCAATTTTTCTTTCAAATAATTGTTTTATTTTTCAACTAAATTTAACATCTCGACAAGAGGGTCGGTTGGAATTTTCGGTTCCCATACCTCCTAGATAAAGACATCTATGTCTGGTTGGACGGCATAATTGTCAACACTAAATGAAACAAATAGTTATAAAAGATAATATACCACATCCGAATCATAGACCGGACGAGAGCCGATGGGGGCGGATACCAAAACCATGTCACTATATAATAACAAGCAATAATACAAGTAAGAAAATTATACAAGTAGCTATATAAATCATACAAGAAAGATTTTTTTCTTAAAAAAAAGATAAGAACAAGAGGCTCACAGTGGAGGTGCCGGCGATGAGATCGGCGCAGGTGATCGATGGCGGTGAGGACAGGGACAAGGACGGGACGACACCCTACACATGTGCAAACTAAGAAGTTAATTTGAGCTCAAATTGTGCATCTAAATAAAATAAACTCACACAGACACTCCTCCACTAAAACCCACAAACCACACTACTTCTAGAGCATTTGAAATGAGCTAAACTAGCAGTGAGAGATGAAAGGATGAAGTTGCTAACCTTTTTAGAACACTTGGATAGTTGGTGCACCGCCAAACCTAGACAAATCTTGGGAAAAATGGAGCTTGGAGATCGAGCTTGGAGGAAGAACATAGGAGAAAGCTTAAGTGTGGCTTGGGCATTTCATCGAACACCTCATGTGCATAGGAAGTGAGAACAGAGCACAACACACACCTCCCACCACCTACGGCCAAAAAATCGAGGAGAGGGCACGGACAGGGCGTATATATAGGAATCTTTTTAGTCCCGGTTGGTGTCTAGAACCGGGACTGAAGAATGACCTTTAGTCCCGGTTCGTAGCACAACCGATGTTTAGGCCTGGCTGGCGTCTAGGCCACTCGAACCGGGACTAATGCTCCCATTAGTCCAGGTTCGTAGCACAACCGGGACAGGTGTGTCTGTGCAGTCCGAATCTGAGTCCAGAACATGAGAGACTTGGACGCTATCTTCTCTTGGGCAAAAAGTGATGTGAGATAACTTCTTGAACAACACCTAAATGTTTCTTTTTCCCTTATCTTCATATGTGGATTGTACAAGTGTTCGGTAGTTCTGCAATTAGACATGAAACAAAAAGAGGTGAAGTACTATTGTTCTGTATAACATAAATAAATTATTGCATAACTTTTATC
Organism: Elymus sibiricus; assembly: GCA_039707655.1. NCBI lineage: Eukaryota > Viridiplantae > Streptophyta > Magnoliopsida > Poales > Poaceae > Elymus > Elymus sibiricus. The sequence continues at coordinate 206,787,529 of CM077665.1, read as the reverse complement.
AGAAATCACCTCAAATAAATACGTATATGCAATATTTGTGATCATATCCAAGGTAGCCATGTCCTCATAATCCTCCCCTTCTTGAAAACAGAGTCGTCCTCGGTGTTGCTTAAACTCAAATGTTGCTAACGAAAGAGACAAGCTGTACATGTTGTATATGTATATGTCATCCATTTTTTACTTCCCTTGGTTTTTGCACATGTGACATAAGTATACATGAGTCACTTTCATATGTTATGAAATATAAAGCCAAAATATTATCACAAGAAGTAGAAAGCATGAAAATATTGCAACTTAGTTTGCACATATAAGTGAAGTCCTTATTCATATCAAAAGATTGACAATGTTCATCATTAAACCATCCCAACATTGGTATATAAACTTGAATTGTTCCAAATTTAGATGCTACAACATGCTTAAATAATAAAACATGCAACATGTCATTTGACACAGAATCATCACAAAAATTGGAGGTCATATCAAAATGATTAAACCGTGGGAGAGTTATTTTCAATCATATTTGATCCAAATTTGATCTATTTCCTGATTTACATGGTTCTTTCTCATCAACAGTTAATTCAATGGGTGCACTCCAAATTGTTGATATTTCATCATATCACAAAGTCAAATCATGAACATAGTCCTCTAAAATAGGTGGTGTGATCAAAGTAATGGGTAGCTCATCACATGGTACATTGGAATTGACAAGGCATTCATCATACCCATGTGGAGGTGGAAGATTAGTAGCTTTGTCATTACCTCTTATGATCAACTCAGCTGATGTAGGAACTCTCGATGGTGACGTGTCAAATGGTGAAGGTGATGTATCCCTCACAAAAATTGATGTGGTTGTCATAGTATGCCTAGTAGTCGAAGGAACAACCGTATCAACTATTGGAATGTGCATCTTGCGCTCGTTCTCCTTGTGGGCAACACGTTGTTTTATTTCCTGTTCAGCTTTGCAAGCAAGACAAAACAAACGATCCATAGGATAACACTTTTCATGAATTAGTATCTCCTGAATATCATGGTTTAATCCTCCCCAAAATCTATCCAAAAAATCTTCTCTACTTTCTTCTAATCAGGAGTGCAACAAGGTTGTTTGTAAATCATCATAATATTTCCTTACAGTGTCACTACATTGTTAAATGTTGTAACTTTTTAATCATTTCACGAGTATAATAAGCAGGAACGAATGTGTGTCTCATGGAAAGTTTCAAATCATCCCAAGTAGTATGTATATAATCAGGGTGTAACCGACAATATTTGCTCCACCAAACTAAAGCATAACCAGAGAAAGAACGAATTGTGACCTTAACTTTCTTATGTTCAGTAAAATTATGGGAAGCAAATATATCATTTATTTCAAACTCCCATTCAATATATAAAGCAGGTCTAAAATGACCATTAAATGTTGGTATAGAAACATTAACCTGATCATGTCATTTGGATCTCTTTGCACCTCTCGTAACGGTTGTTGTGGTAGCACGTCTCCCATGATCGACGAAGACCATGAACTGACCACTGTGGATCCTGTCATGAAAGTAGAAAGAAGAAACAAAGATTCAAGAATATTGTTCCTATGAACTACTGGGATGTGGTGGTAAAACGCTGAAAGTAAAGCAAATATCAATGTCTTACAAATTCTTACCATGCAGGAGGTGGCGACCGGCAACCAACGGTGTCAATATCTCCGAAGATTGAGTAAAGCGATTACCAGGTGAATGTATGTATACACGGTGTAGAAATATGTGGAGCTTGGAAGGCTTAATATATGGTAGCAAAAGATTAGCAATAATCAATTCAGAGATGCAATGTTGAATAAACGCTCAACGATGATACTGTGATGGTCCTAGGCTAGACCATACTAGAGACGCGAGCCTAGAACACTAACGGAGTGACAGCAAAGCACAAATGGCAGCAACGGATGTGATGAAGTATCTCTGGATAGCAAGATACAAGTGAAGATCACAATGGCAATAAAGATAATGATAACAAATGACTGCCAAGCAAGATATACCAAACTCTCTCTGTAACTTTCATCTGGAAAATATTACGTCAAATTTCTGATATTTTTTTTTCAAAAATGCTACTGACTCATGCTTTCGGATGCAAAAAGAATCACTCAATTCCGAGTGTGTATGAGGAGTCAAAAAATTCAGAAACGAACCTGAAAAATAATGACAAACTGTGTTCGTGACCTTCGGCAAAAATCCTATTTAGAAACCGAATTGTAAGTGAAGATAATGAACTAGCTTAATCAAATGTTTAGATGCGGCTCGTCGATAGCTTGAATTTGAGTACTCGTGGAGCCAAAACGGACTTCGTATGAGGAAGATATGCATGTTTTACTGAACACTATGCAAAACAGATTCCACTCCGAATTCAGAGACGAGATTTGAGTCTAGATAGATCCAAAATTTGTTTTTTTCTCTTCTCTCTATTTTTTTCTCACTTTTTTTACTTTTTTCTTCTCTCTATTTTTCTCACCTTTTTTTACTTCTCTCTCTCTCTCTCTCTCTCTCTCTCTTTATCACTTTTTTTCTTCTCTCCAACAACTCAGTAAAGATGCAGATTGGATGAAGTGTAGATGAAAATGACCTCAAGTGTGATAATGACAATGACCAATGGGAGCAGGTGGTGAAAATTAATGGATGGCGGTGGGCGACAATCGAAACTATAAAGGAAGTAGACACTAAGACCAGCAACTCGACACAACGATGCAACTGATAATTCAACTATGCAACATCGAAAAGGAAATTGCAAAGGCTCAGACTAGCTGGGACAACGGACGAATAGATCTAACTTTTTTTGTGGCTTTTTTATTGGGCAATAGGTAAGAAAAATAAATCTAATCTAGGGATAACTGAAATTCTCACCGAGCAACCTGAAAACTGATACCACTTGATAGAGGAGAATGTCCCGATCTTTCGATGAGATGATAACTATCGATTTGGTGGAGGCGACTTTGATGATCCGACTACAAACGTGCACGACGTTGCGCCTTATCGATCGCTAACCCAACTCCAAGAGGTTATTGACCACACTGGAGCACGATCAAGCTGACCACGAAGGTCTCTTCCTGCAAGCAATCGAAGAACAAGAAAGAATATGATAAAGCAGTCTGAATATTGTGAATATAGATGAAGTATTGATAAAGGTGGGGATCCGAAAGCTGGTCTTGGTCTGGTCGTTGGACACAAACGAAGTACATGAGTTGCAATGGCTAACTTTTAACTAAACAAATCCCAAGCAAAAAGCTACTAGATTGATCTACTTATATAGGAGCAATGGTTGGAGGCCAAGGAAGTGACAGGACTTCCCAAGGCAGCCTAAAACTAACCCTAGGATGTACAAGGCCTATGGGCCCAAGTGGAGGTGATGCAACACCTTTGGACTTGTAGTTTGACTCAGATTCTGCTGCAACATCATATTGTTTTGGCAATATCTCCACGCTCTGGACGAATGTGAAGGTGAATCCAATTGGGATATAAAGCATATGAAATCTACTTTCCAACAAAAAAAGAATCACCCAATTCGGAGTCCGTATGCAAATGTTCTTTGCGTTTTGAGACAGGTGTGTCTGTGCAGTCCGAATCTGAGTCCAGAACGTGAGAGACTTGTACTTCATCTTCTCTTGGGCTAAAAGTGTAACAGCCCGAGACCGAAGCTTTAGATGCCTTCCAGTTATTTCGATCCTAGCCATGTGTTTCATTTTGTTGTCCCATTCATTATTGCATCATGCGCATCATTCTCATTGCATCGACACCCCATTGTCGTCATTTTTCAAAACTTGCATCCGTTCGTAGTTGCCGGTTCTCCCCGTTTTCGTCGTTGACTGTTTCGTGCCCAACCACACACGCATGCGCCCATGGCATCATTATAAATATTGTTTTTAAAAGGGTGTATAAAACATTCTTGGAATGGGGTGAAAGTTGCCGTGCGGTCCTAATTTATTGTAGGTAGTCTGCGTGCCAAATCTCGCCGCATTCGGAGGTCGTTTGATACCCCAAACATTAAACTATAGCGACACTATAGCCGGTTAAATCGTGGACGTTTTGGTGTTTAAACATCACGTGCCAGGCCACGAACCTCCCTCTCTCCTCAGCCCACAACCCCCCTATACAACCCACTAGCCCACCTAACAAATCCCCGCAATCGGAGACGTCCGATTGCGATCAAACGGCTCAAAACGGTGCAAAAATCCCTAACGCTAGGCTCCTGTCTATAAAAGGAAGACCCCCCTCATTTTCCGCGCGCAGCCGCTGACCTCCACCAACCAGTAGCCGCAGCCTCCCACCTCCAGCCGCCGGGCCCACAAAGCCAATCTCCGGCCCGCCTCGGGCCCGACCGTTACGAGGCACCCGGGCCGCCGCCCGTACACCGCGCCCGCACCAAGACCCGCTCCCGATGCCGTCGCTCCACGCCTCGCGGGCCATGGCGGCCACCGGAGCGCTGCCACCGGACCTTGCCATCCTTCGCTGGCCGCCGCCTCGCCGGGTCGACCCTGCCGTTGTGCCCCGCTTCCTTCTCCTCCCCGTCGTTTCTCCCTCCCTCTCTCTCTCTCTCATATCCCTCTCTCTCCCCGTGACCAGGAAGCCATGGACGCCGCCCCTTCGAAGCTCCGCCCCATCTGGTCGGGATCGAGCTCCTCGGTCTTGATCTGGACGCCCCTCACCAAGAGCCTGCTAGAGGCCTTGCGAAGCTCCGCCGCCGGAGGTTCCACCCGCCTCTGCTTCGTCCAAGCGAGGAGGAGGACGAACGCCTGTCCCTCGTGCCTCCGTTGACTGAGCGCCCGACATGGGCCGCAGTGCCAGCCGGCCTGCCGCTCCCCAAGGCCCGCTTCGCACGCATTAGGCCCAGCCTCCCTGTCCCGCCAGGCCTCAGGCACCTCCCCAAGGCCCAGTGCGGCCCAGTCCGCCACAGCTCCTCAGGCCCAAGGCCATTCGGTGAGCACACCCCACCTATCTAGAGGCCAGTGCACGCTCTACTATCTTGCACCCATTTCCCTGTGTAACCAGTCCAAGACAGTTTTGGCCCAAAAGTATGTTTTCCTGTGTATGCGAATTTCTCTATAATCCAGTGAATTGTCAGTTTTATAGAAAACCCCCTAATTTCATGCATATTATAACGCTCCCATCGTGCATCATATGTAAAAACTTTATATATGTAAAATGCTTAGAATTACATGTACATTAATAGTTTCATTCTTTCAACCATGTTTAAAATGTTTAAACTTTCTGTTTGTTTAAATTTGCAAAATACCATGATAAAATGATTTATTTCATAACTAAATAGCCGTAGCTCCGTTTAAAATGATCTACATATGTAACTTGACTAGAAAAATGAGTAGAATCACATGGTGCACTATATTTTCTGTTTAATAAATATAAAATATGCTTCGGACAGATCCGGTCAAAATTCATAATTTGCATGTGGGGTCATTTTGGAAATGCTATATGTTGTTTCTGGCCTCATTTAAAATGCCTAGATGATGTAGTTGTGTATGCTTCACCTCTTGCCATGATGGACAACTTTTAAAATGATTGTTTAGTTAAACAACATTAATCGCATTTATCGTAATATGGAGTGCTATTATCTTGTTATGTTCTCCTTCTCCATTTAAAATTGCTTTAATTCCATCCTCACTTTTATGCCATGACCACCCATGTTAAACAACATTTAATATTGATTAGTACCTAAACAAGAGTGAACTAAATAATTTAAATGTGGAGTTTCATCAATATGCAACTCATTGCGTATTGAACTTCACTTAATTTGTAGTGATTGATTGTTGTGCTTGCCATGCCATGCATAACTAAACCAGACATGCATCATACTTGATTGCGCATCATGTCATGCCTATGTTGTGGTGTTTACCATGTGATTTGTTTGTTTCCAATTTGCTTCTTCTCGATAGAGTTCCAAAAGCATTTCAGAGTGTGACGATTCGTTCGACTATGTCCTGTTCGTCTACTTCACGGATTCGTTCTTCTTCCAAGCGGGATCTCAGGCAAGATGAACATTTCCCTGCATACCACTACTATCATTGCCATGCTAGTCTTCTCCTTTCTATCGCTATGTCTCGCTACCTACCACTTGTTTGTCAAGCCTCCCAAAATGCCATGATAAGCCTCTAACCCTCCATCCTCCTAGCAAACCATTGTTTGGCTAAGTTATCGCTTGCTCAACCCCTTCTTATAGCGTTGCAAGGTGCAGGTGCAGGTTATTCCATGTGATAACATGGATATCTTGGGATATCATAATATTCTCTCAATTTAATTTAATGCACATATACACTTTGTAAAGGGTGGAAGGCTCGGCCTTTTGCCCTGTGTTTTGTTCCAACCCTAGTTTTGAGTATTAGTGTTATGTTCTATATTGAGCGCTCCTAACATGCTTGGGATTGTTATGGGGAACCCTTTGATAATTCGTTTTGGGATAAAACTCTTCTGGCAAGGCCCAACATTGGTAGTACATTTGCCCAACATAATAATACTGAACACCGTCTGGAATGCATAGGGAGTTAGCGCTACCCGTGGATTGATTCAACATGATACAGGTAGGGCCAGTGCTGATGGTGTTGGTCCTAAACAGTGTCGTGTGCGGGGCCAACCCGGGGCAACTCGAGTGATTTTTATCAGGCCACTGTACGCTATGCTCATCCGGTCGTGTCCTAAGAACGAGATACACGGCTCCTATCAGGTTCTTCGACACTCCGAGAGGCCTTGCTAGATTTGTTTTAGCTTTCTTGAATGTCTTGTGCACTGGGATTTCGAGAATACTTTGGGCTATCTCTAGGTTGAGGTTTTCCGACGTAGCTTGTGGCTAGTTTGTCATTCATGAGTTGGAGCACCCCTGTAGGGTTAAATCTTTCTGGGAGCTATGCCCGCAGTTATGTGGCAACTTGAAAATTTTATAATATCCGATAATAAAAAACTTGAAGTAAACTCAATTAAAATACACCAACCGTGTGCGTAACCGTGACTGTCTCTTTTCGAGGGAGTTTGGAAAGAGAACACGGTGGGGTTATGATTGACTCGTAAGTAGGTGTTCAGGATTACTTCTTGATCATTACCAGTTCACGTTCGTTTATCAGTAGATCACTCTGCTTATTCTTGTACTCGTAAGTTAGCCACTCAAATAAATGCTTAGTGCTTGTTGCAGCCTCACCACTTAACCATACCTCACCCATTAAGCTTTGCTAGTCTTGATACCCTTGGAAATGAGATTGCTGAGTCCTCGTGGATCACATATTACTACAACAATAGTTGCAGGTACAGGTAATGCGATGCTTTGACGTGAGAGCGATGCTTGTTTGATTTGGGGTTCTTCTTCTTCTTCGTCAATCGTAGGATGGGTTCCAGGCCGGCAGCCTGGGATAGCAAGGATGGGTGTTGCTTTTATCTTTTGATTGAATGTATTGTTGTATTTGGGATGATCGTGATTTAGCTTGTGGCGAGTGTAAGCCAATTCCATATACTCATCTCCTCTTTACATGTACTTGTAACAATATCCATTCTGGCGAAACAACGAGATGCGCTTCTATCCCTATCGAGGCCCTCGAGCCAAAATAAGGATAGTACTGCATCTTGGGCATTACAAGTTGGTATCAGAGCCATACCGACCTAGGAGCCTTTTTGATTGATCAAACTTGTCCATTGTTGAGTCTAGAAAAAAAACTATTTTTAGTCTAGTTATTGTGGGGACCCCGACTCCTAAGTTGTGATCACCGAATATACGTGCACAGTAATCCCAGAGATCAATGCTCACTAAACACACAGAAAATGAATAACAAAAGTCTTACATCCGTTACGTACCGATTTATTCGAATGTGGCCTTTATGGCCAAGTCTTCATATGTTTGCAGCGGAAATCTTCAACAATAGTGTGCACCCATGTCATCTACCTTATCCCTATAGGCATTCTGACTGGGAAGCGTCCTAGCTCGCATGATCGTCACCAAGATAATCTTCATTATATCCTACTCTTTCATGCTTGGCCAATAAAATAACCAGTGGCAAGCCAATGAGTACTTTGAATGTACTCGCAAGCAACCCATGTTTGGAACAAGGTTTAATAGAAGCATGATATAGTACTAAATAGGTATCTTTGAGAAAAGCTAATTTCTATGCGAGGATATGTCCTATCAACAGGTAGAAGCATGCAACATGAGATTCCAAGTAACCATATGAACAGGTTACAGATATGAATTTGAATCAAGGTTTGAACATCCCATGTTCAATCATCACGTAGAGTCATCGACTCAACTCATGTTTCTCCCTTTTTCCACACACACACACACCAAGTTTTGTAAACAATGGACGTAGCCCAAGAGCGGTCATCCAACTGTCCTTGATCGTGGACATGGCTATTCGAATAGTTTTACACTCTGTAGAGGTTGCACACTTTACCCACAAGACTCGGGAAACTTCCGTGTCAAGCCACGCTCGCGGTATTGTTCATACCCGAGGTAAGTACCCGAACATTGCCTTTCCCCTCATGATACTGACAAAGATTCCACTCATTGGTGCCATCCCTCATGATGTACATCACAAGTATCATCCACGAGGGCACGCAACGGTGTGCCTGGTGTGTGTAAAAACAGCCCATGATCGTCCATTCCGGTACGACCCCATATCGAGAGTGACCACACCACTCCTGCCACTAGTAATGCGGGCTCTCTGCTAGCACCAACCAGAGTAATCAACAAAGCCCCGTCCGATAAGGGGCATCGTGGTTGTACATGTAAGGTTGGAGTAATGGTCGCAACTTACACCAATCCGTTTTGGAAAAACTACGCACTCACTTGCTCCGGTACACCACTTTTTTATCAAGTGGTTACCTAGCTCAACATCATCTCCCTCGGGCATTAGTGGCACCCGATGGGGTTTTCGAAAAATATTTGAAATCATACCCTTTCCAACACCATGCCTAATCCCGTCACATTTGCGTAGCATATATTTTAGAAACCTTACTACTCCAACCCGCATAACCCTCATAGGAAGGTAGGGTCATGCACGATGCAAGTATCAACAGAAAAGTAACAGAAGTAACCTACTACGGTGGTTACCGTTTCATCATGATGAACATAACAACATAAAGTGCTATATGCCATGCAATAAAATGGTTTCTTAGACATGGTCAAAGGGCTGCTTGCCTGGCTTAGCAAAGTCTTCGAGGTCTTCACACGCTTCTCATCCAACTCCGAGCACTTCGTCTACTTCGTCAACTACCGCCAGAAACAACCACAATAAGCAACACAACAAGTAGAAAATAAATGTGCTCTATAAATAGGAGTTTTATTTTTCTAGGACATCTCTGGTCATATGAAAAATTCCTAGAGTGGCTCTACTAGAGTTGGATCACCGGGGATTTTTGAATTATGGAAATGGAGCGATTAATGATCTTGTGAAAAGTATACATAAAGTATTTTTATAAAAATGAATGGATGTGCCCATGAAATAGGGCATGATTTTAGAAGAATTTAGAAATTGGTTTCAATGGATTTGAAGTTGGGATGAATTTCCTAAGATTTTCCTAAGATGAAATAAATGGAAAGTGGGGCCTTTATCTGGTACAACAGAGACAAGGCATGGCAAAAATGTTAACCATGTCTGAATAATTAGGGCATGGTTTTTGGAGTCTCTGGAAATTTGAATCATCCTCTTTGGAGTTGATTTGAATCCTCTAGGGATTTTGAAATGGGGGTTTTTCATAGCTCAAATTCAAAATTAAATCTGAACTATACAAATAAGATATATCTTTGGATAGATCAAGATTTTAGGATCACCTAGGATTTTGAATCACCAGATTTGGAGTTGAAACGAATTTATTATGAATTGTTATATTCTCTGGAAAAAGGAAAAAGGAAAAGTATTTTACCCAAAAGGCCAAAACAGTGCATCGGACGAGGAATAGCTATTGGGCCGGCCCAGTAGCACAATTGCGCACGTGTAGCGGCCACGCCGAAGGCGCATTCACGGGAGTGTGCCTCCGGCGCGGAAAGATGGCCGCGGGGAAAACCCACTTCCACTTAAACCGGGGGCCCGGTCGGCCGGTCGCTGACAGGCAGGGCCCGCGTGTCGGAACCTTCCCCCACCTCCCGCTCGAGCAGGGAGAGGCAGAGGAGGTGGGACAGAGCGGCGCCAGCGCTCATATCGGCAGCATTGGCCACCTCCGGCGGTGCCCGGGCTACTAGCAGGTTCAGGAGTCCGCTCCGCGTCCATCCATGGTCTGCATAGACGTCGAGGTCCACTGGAGCATCGACGGCGATAGGAAGAGCGTACGACGACGATGGCGACCATGGGCAAGGCGGTATGATCGACGAGAGAAGGAATGGGGCGGAGGGGAGGCTTAGGGAGGTTGCCCAGGTCCTCTGCGGTGGGTAGGGGGGATAGAGGGGCACCGGGGAGCTCCAATTTGAGCGAAGGCCGAGGCGGCAATGCAGGCCATGGGGAGAGGAGGAGGGCACGGGAGGACAGGGGAACCAGTCCATGGGGTCTGCGGGAGAGAGGGGGAGCGAAAGGAGCCAAGAGAGGGGCTCGGGGAGGCCTTATATGGTCGGGCTCGAGTCCACCATGGCCGGCGCTCACAGCCATGGCACGGCTGCCGCTAGGGGTCGTGGGGGCGAACCAGGGCATGTCTACAGGCCTCATGGATGTCGTCTACGTCCAGGGAAGCAAGGAGAGGGAGGAGGGAATCATCAGGGGCTCGCGCGTGCGAGGTCGCCTATTGGCGATCTCGGGCGGCCGGCGCGCGTGCGAGGGAAGCCATCAGGAGGGAGAGAGAGGAGGGGGACAGGGCCATTGCGTGTCCCGGATGTCGAGGGGCCTTGACTGGCGTGCTGGGAAAACCCGAGGTGGTCAGAGGCGTGGCGTCAATGCTCGGGTGTGCTGCAGCGCACTCCAGAGCGGGCTTTTGGCTGGCATGGGCGCGTCTGCACGCGCTCTGGCCCGGCCACTTGTGTCCACCAGCTGCAGGAGGAAATAAAATACTGGAAAAGGTCTTGGGATGCTATGGGTGTTGGCTAGGAGAAAGGAAAAGCTGAGAGGGGGGGCGGGGAATGGCTGTCTAGGAGGTGCAAGTGGGGATTCCTCCCACTCAATCATGGAGCTAGCCGTTAGGGTTATTACTGGAGATATTGTGGGTCTTGGTCGAGCTGTGGTAAAAATTGGAGGTGAAGGAGAATAGTGAAAGAGGTCAAAACTGAGGTTTTTCCAAATCACCAGAAGGTGTTTGATGCTGGTTTGAGCTAGTAAAAATATTCTACTTGCCATGAGATTTACCAGGATCAAATGGTAGGTAAAAATAGGGCTGCTCACCAAGTTTGAGCCCATTTGAAGAAAGTTGCTAATGCAAACTTTATAAACCCTAGAAATGGGCAGAAATGGGGAAACTTGGTGTGGTGGCATTATTTGGTGATTAGATCATGCCTAAAAAGTTTGGGGCCAAATGGGGAAACTTGGCAATGCAAAAATTCCCAATTCTAGAAATCAGCAGAAATGTGTTTGGGGGGGATTTGGACAAGTGGATTTGTTCTCCTTGATGCACCACTTGGTGTGGATGCATTATTAGAGGATTAGAACATGTCCACAAAGTTTGAGCACAAATGGAGATACTTGACAATGTAAAGGTGATCAAATTTGGATCTGGACAAAGAGGGTTTGGGGGAATTTTGGTGAACCAAAACAATTAGGATTGAGATGAAACTTTGCAAGATCATCACATATATCATGTACTTGCTAGAATTTTCCTGGATTTATTTGATAATTTTTCCTAAAGAAATATTTCAAATGCTTGAAATAGGCAGAAAGGGTTTTGGAGGGTTTTGTCCAATATTTTGAACATGACCATGTGTTGAAACTCATATATATGGGAAATATATGCCCACTGAGTTTCCCTAAATTTTCTTAAAGATTTTGAAAGCTTAAAATAATTTTTCCCTATGAAAGACCATTTCTGGCCTTAAGAAAAAACCTTTAAATAAAATAGGAAAATAATTTTAAAAATAATATTTTGTGCTTTTGGGAAGTCTTATATATGGTAGGATCCAAATAAAGTATGTCGGGCAAAACATCCACCCTAATTTGAGGACTTGTAGCACAAACCTCAATTCAGGGGTTTTTGAAAACCTAAATTAATAAAATGCTATTTGGCCAAAATAACATTTTATAAAAATAGTTTTATGTCCTATACACATGGCATGATCATTGGGCAAAGGCTTGGATCAATTAGATGAGTTTTGAGAGTAGAAGGGGTTTTATGAATTAAAAAACAAGCAAGCAAACAAGCAATCAGCAATCAACTCAAGCATCACAAGCACACAAAAGTTTTTGTTGGCCCTAAATTTTGAGTCTTGTTAACTTAGTGATGAGGCAAAACACAGGGTGTGATAGACCTACCCCCCTTTCAAGAATCTCGTCCCCGAGATTCCTATGCTAGGCGTAGAAGCAATGCGGGAATTCAGAGGCGAGGTAGTCTTCACGTTCCATGTTGCTTCTGCTTTGGTGTGGTTGCTCCACTATTCCTTGAAGTGCTTGATGATACGGCTTCGAGTGCATCGTTTGACTTCGTTTGAGAGGTGAACTAGGTTCCTGCGGTATGCTTGGTCTGACTAAGGGCTGATGGGCGGGGCATGAGCAAGGGTCTGGCTTGCGTGTGTATCCCAAAGTTGGAATACGGGGAAAAGTAGTGTGTCCGCATGCTGGTCCTAGGGTTACTCACATTGGTTAGTGACATCTAGAAGTCTCGTGTTAGAATAGGAGGGTCAAGGTTTTGCTGTAGCTTCCCGTCTACGGGGAAGTCCTTATCTTCCTTAAAGTAGACGATCTTCGGTCGCAGGTGGTCTTCATCCTGAAGCGCGTCTTTGTAGGTTTCTCATCGAAATCTTCTGCTTGGGTAACTTGCCCAGGTATGTTCCTCATTCATCTCTGGCCATTAGTCTTCGTTGTCACAGACACACGTTTCTGGTGGGTCTTCGAGTGTTTAGTCTACTTGTCTCTTTGTAACTCTTTGTGGAAAGGTTTGGCTGAGTCTCGTCCCTAAGACTAGCTTAGAGTTCGGGTGGCTAAATGGGTTCTACCATTTGGGTGGGTTTCTGAGGGGTTCTAAATAAGCTGACTATCCAAAAGTATAGAACAACCATGTAGTCCTCATGGTTTGGGGCTTGGCAAGTGGGATGAACCTCCTTTGATAGGTGCCTCACCATGATCCAGTCAAGATCATGTCCTTGATTGGACCAAAAAGGGGCTAGTAACAGAGTCATGACAGTCGCCCCACTCTGTTCCAGGCATCTGAAGAAAGTACGGATTTCATGACAGTCGCCTCACTCTGTTCTAGGCATCTGAAGAGAGTACGGATGTCATGACAGTCGCCCCACTCTGTTCCAGGCATCTGAAGAGAGTATGGATGTCATGCTTATCGTGCACCATGAAAATGATGGGGAGAGGGATGCTATCAACTTCTCGGTTCCCTCCTAGTCAGGAACAGATATGTGACCATTAAAATAAGGGACTCTTAAATCCTCTTGATGTCCAAGGGCTTCATCGTGCTTGAACGTCGGTACTTCTTCATATAGTCTAGCTGATGTAGCCGGCTGAGGAGCGGTGGTTGACTTCCCTTGCTTCGCCTTCTTCGTCGTGGCTCCCCAATCATAGTGGCTCTTCATCTTGCTTGTGCAAGAACATCTTCTGCTGCAGGCACTACTGCAGGATGCTGCTAAGGCGATACTACAATCAGAGACCCTTCGACGAAACTGTGTGAGATGCATGAATCGCAAACGGTATAGTTCAAGCTCCGTCGCCAATGACATGAACTGTGTGCAATGTAGGATCCATCAAATACATTTCAGAAAATATTTGCGTGTGCGATCTACGGCAGAAAGTTGACTTTTAAGAAATGTTTGTGATGAGGCGAAATGGCACAAATGGTTAATCAAATATAGATGTGTGTGATGTATGGCATACAGGTCCCTCATATGAACTGTTTGCGATGATACGTAAGAACATAAACGGTGCGGCGTAACAAGGTGTGTGTGATAGGTTGCAAACAATTCGATAATCAGAACTGTGTGCTATAATTCTGGACAACACATACAATTTGTTGTTCTGAATTGTGTGCTCGGCATGGCACACAATTCAAGAAACCAAATGTGTGCGATATTGTGAATGATCACTGATGAATCTGTATTCTTAACCGTTTGCGATGAGATCGAGAAGCTAGATAGAGTTAAGGAAGAAATATGAGCAAACGACAACAGATTTAAGGATTACAGTCTGTTTTACTTCTTCTTTTTGTTAGATGGCCCCGCGCCATCGTCTTGACATGGACGCTTCTTGCCGCTGACCGCTGGATTTTCATCGCCATCATCGTTGATGTCCTCGTCATCGTCCTCCTTGTTCGACCATTCCTCCTCCTCATCATCGTCGTCGTCTTCTTTGTCCTTTGAAGGCTCCTCGTCGTCCTCCTCCTTGTCCGACCATTCCTCATCCTCCTCATCGTTATCGTCTTCTTCGTCCTTCGGCGGATCCTCGTCCGTCTGGTCGTCGTCCGATGACTCTGGCGGCGGTGTCCCTTCCATGAGCCGGATAAAATGAAGGTCCGGGCTTGATGCCGGACTCATGGAAGACGAGCGCGATGATTCTGTGGTTGACCCCAGACTGGCGGAACAGTCGTCCTATGCTGTCGGTCGACATTGCTGCGCTATGTAATTAAACAACCGGCGAGAAAGCGAGATTGCAAAGTGCGTGGAAGTGTAGAGTGGCCAGCCGGGACGATGAAGATGGTTGCAACTAAAGCGTGATGCGAAGACAAGAGGAATGGCAATTGAAGCGGGGGATTGACAGATTATATTGGCACCTTGGCAGGTGGTTAGAATTCCTATATAATCAACTGCAATTGTGTGCACCCGGCCCGTCGCTCTAAATTCCCGCTATTGTGCATTTCTCAATATGCCAAATGTTTCACATGTGTACATTTTAGGAGTTCAAACGGTTCGCTAGATGCATTGTTTAACTACACACATGCTTATATGAAACACAACGAGTGTGAAATAGTAACCATTTAACATAGGATAGTTGGTAAGCAATAGATGAGCTCTGCTTATTGATGTAGCCATTAATAGTCAAACGAAACCCCTAATGATCATTGCAAACAGCGCATAGAAGATGGCTAAAGCGGCAACTACAACTACACATGTTAGTTCCTTCTTGTCTCTTGCTTTCATCTGTTGCCTGTGATTGATTCTTTCTTGCTTCATCGTAGTGATTGTACACTCCAGATTAGTCAGTTTCTTCTTCAGATTTACGTTATCTTCTGCAAGCTTGGTGATAACACTCCGAGCCCTGCCATGCCATTCATCATCCAGCCAGTTAACAAAGGCACAAGCCTCATATCCCTGCGAATGTTAAATAATCAGGATGAGTGGGGGCATTAACTGAACTTAAAGGGATGAACTTATCACTAACCTCTAAGGGGCAACTGAGAAACCGTCCGCCAATGTCGAATCCCTCCGTGCATACACGTTGAGCGGGGGTGTGTCCGTGCACACAACTCAGCTTTTGGTACTTCTCGGTGGCGCAAAACTCGGAATCGAACTCATGTTGCAGGAGTCTGCTCGAGTCAAACTCTGGATCTGGCATTTTATCGATTTCCTGTGTGTGTGTCATGCTAAAAAGATGAGGAATGATTGGGACCTGACAAGACAATTCGGATTCGTAATACACCGGCCTCCTGGGGACCTTAGGCAAGTGCTCGGCGGTGACCGCCATCGTGGTTGCGCTGCCAATTGCGCTGCCAAGAGCGACTGTATGAACCGGTGCAGCCGCACAGAAACCATCAGCACCAATCGTCCGCATTTCCCCAATGTCAGCGCCACGCTAGGGAATTTGGGCGCTAGGGATTTGGAAGCTATTTTAGGATTTGGGGAAGACGGGGAAACTATGGAGATCTGATGATAACCCGTCGGTTGAACTATTTATCACATTATGTTGTATACGGCACATGGTTTCCCAAATCAAATCATGTGAGATGGAACGTGCGTGATACACGGTTTCCATAACATGACCGTTTGTGATGTGCTTCTCGGTACATATGGGTGCGGTAAACAGCTGCTCTCCGGAAACCCAAAAAAAACGTTATGCCGATAGAGATGTCGGCGGCGACCGAGGCAGCGGCTGACGGATAGGAGGTCAATCCGGTGTCGGCATTATAGGGAGTCCATCCTCGGTCGGTCGGCGGTGGCGGCATTAAAGGTGGTCAATGCTCGGTCAGCGGTGGCGGCGTGAGAAGAGGTCAATCCTCGGTCGGCAGCGGGAGATATAAGATGAGCCCAATCCTCGTGGTCAGTGCCGGCGTGACTGGAGCACATCCCTCGCGGTCGTAGGCGGTTTAGTGGAGCCCGGACTACAGGCAGGTGCCCTGCTAAGTTCTGCTCCTCGACCCTGCAGTCTCACCGTGCCGCTGCTAATTAATTAAGGTATTATTTTCCTTGAGTGGACTAATTAATGTATTAAATTCATATAATGGCACTACTGACGATGCGTGTAAATTGACTGGTTGATTAGTGTCATTGCACGGCTGGGTAACATTATGCAGCGCCCTCCATAAATTTTGAAAAAAAAATCTTGTGATTTATTCACCCATCTGTGTGCATCCATTAAGGATGCAATGTGTGCAGATGGAACGATCTGAATGGATGGGGGGTCGGACAAGCTCAAGGTATAGGGATGGCGTGAAGGAGTTCATGGCTTTGGCTGAACGGACAAAGAAGAGAATTTGCAAAGAATATTACGTCCTCTGTCCATGCAAGGATTGTAGCAATACGGTGTCAATTCCAATTGATGAGGTCGAGTTACACTTATACAAAAGGGGATTCATGGGTGTATACACAAGATGGACTAAACATGGCGAAGAGCCGTTTATGGATGAAGGTAATAACCTGCCTGTCGGCAAGGTGCCAAACTCTGATCAGAGTCGCATGGGTGATGAATTTAACCTCGGGGCTCAGACGTCAAGCTACAGACAAAAGACTGGCACGCCAAAAAACCCAAAGAAAAACCAAGAGTGTGAAGCAGACAACACCGACCTTGATGATATGCCAGATTTTTCTGCTATGATTGCAAATTTCCAGGGCCCAGATAAAGATATAGCCGGGTACAAGGAGCTGCGAAGCATTGATGCGGCCTCCAAGACAGATTTGTATCCAGGTTGCAAAAAGAAATATTCCAAGTTGAGTGTCACACCGACGCTTCTCAGATTTAAAGCAGAAAGCGGTCTATCAAACATGTCCTTCACACAGTTGTTGAGTCTATTCAAAGACATTCTTCCAGAAGATAATGTGCTCCCCAAAAGCACGAACGAAGCGAAGAAAATTGTTTGTCCATTGAAACTTGAAGTCCAGAAGATACACGCTTGTGTGAATGATTGTATGTTGTACCGCGGTGATTACAAAGATTTGCGTTCATGTCCCATATGCAAGCACGCACGATACAAGTGCAGGAGAGCACTGGACAAGTACAAAATGGACGAAGAGATCGAGACAGGAATCCCGTTCTAGGTTGTTTGGTACTTGCCTATAATTCCAAAGTTGAAGCGTTTGTTTGCAAACCCTAGAGAGGCAAAGAGGTTGCGGTGGCATCATGATGAGTGAACTGCGGATAAGTATATGAGGCACCCGAAAGATGGGGCTAAGTGGGAACAAATCGCTGACATGTTTAAAGATTTTGCAAAGGATCCAAGAAATATATGGCTAGGCCGGCCTGTTCTTTGCCGTCTGCCAGCGGACGGCAAAGAAAGTCTTTGCCGTCAGCTTTCACAAAACAGACGGCAAAGAACTGGCTGATGGCAAAGATTTTGTTTGCCATCAGTCAGTTATTTGCCGTCTGCCAGCTAACGGCAAACAGCCAATAGGCAGACGGCAAAGAACTGGTTGATGGCAAAGATTTTGTTTGCCATCAGTCAGTTCTTTGCCGTCTGCCAACTGACGGCAAAGAGCTAACAGGCAGACAACAAAGAAAAGCAGACAACAAAGAGCTCACTTTGCCGTCTGTAGAAAAATTGCGGACGGCGAAGAAAAAACACACCAAGCGGATCGATCCCACGGATCGATGACATGGCATGATCCGTTCCACACATCACGATCTCCCACACCGACCATCCTCTCTGTCCCATGCCCGACCCCACCACTCTATCTCTCCCACGCCCGACCCCACCACTCTCTCTCCCACGTGCACGTCCCCATCCTCTCGATCTCTTTCTCTCCTCTCTGCCGGAGCGCAGAAGCGCAACAGCCACTGCCGAACTTCCTCAGCGGCTCCGTCTCCGCTCCTCGTCGGGTGCCGCCTCTCTGTCCCTCGCCGGCTCCGCCGTCGCCGCCCATCGCCGGATCCGGCCGCGGCCTAGCCTCCCAGACATCCTTTTCTACACCCCTTGCTGGACCTCGCCGCGGGCGAGCCTCCCCGGCCCCCTCCTCTGCGCACCTCGCCGTGGGCGAGCCTCCCCGGCCTCCTCTTCTACGCACCTCGCCGGACTATACCGCCGGCGCCACTCGCTGTCCTCGTCTCTGCCCCGAGCGCCAGATCTGCGGGATTTGGCAACTCCGGCGACCACCGAAGCAATAGCCGCCCTCCGGAGCCCGCCCGCGTTTGCGCACCGCCTGTGTCCGTGCGCAGCCCGCCGGAGCCTGGCCATGGATATCGTCGTCTGCTGCTGCTCCGGCCATGGCCGCCGTCGTCTGCTGCTATTCCGGCCATGGCCACCGTCGTCCGCTACTACTCAGGCCACACTGCTCAAAGGATGCCGGACATGCTGCTTAAAGGATGTTGGACACGCTGCCGGCCATACACCGGACACGCCGCTCACCGGACGCCGGACACGCCGCTAGACGAATGTTTTTTTATGTTTAGCAAAATTATTTGCCGTCTATGAAAGTTCCAGGCTCATGGCAAAGGCCTTGTTTGGCTGACGGCAAAGAGGCTTTTCCTTTGCCGTCAGCTTGGCTAGGAAGACCGACAACAAAAGTCTTTGCCGTCCGCTTTTGCCTGGCAGATGGCAAAGAACCCCTTTACCGGAGTTTATTCGGCCCAAAATTTTGCCGTCCGCTGGCTGACGGCAAAGGCCTTTGCCATCCGTGGTTGTGCCCTTTGCCGTCTGCCATGGTAGACGACAAAGAGCCTGATTCCTGTAGGGGAGTGTACTGATGGATTTAATCCATTTGGCGATATGAACACCAAACACAGCACTTGGCCGGTGCTTCTGTGCATATATAACCTTCCTCCTTGGTTGTGTATGAAGAAAAAATACATCATGATGTCGATGATTATCCAAGGCCCGAAGGAACCTGGAAATGATATCGACTTTTACTTTCAGCTACTGGTAGAAGAACTGCAGACATTGTGGATGTCTGGTGTGAGCTGTTATGATGCCAACGCAAAGGAGTTTTTCTGGCTACATGCGTTGCTGCTGCACACCATTCAAGATATGCCGGCATTAGGCAACAGTTCGGGGCAGAAAACAAAGGGACCAGTAGGATGTGTCACATGCATGGATAGGACAGAGAGTGGATTTCTTTCCAACTCGCGCAAAACCGTATATTTGCGTCATCATAGGTTCTTAAGGAGAAATCACCCTTACCGAAAAATCACTGCTGAATTTGATGGTACGGTAGAGAAAGGAACGGGCCCAAGACCATTCCTTTCGACGGTTAACAAAATTAATGTTGTGCTTGGCAAGGGATCCGGTTCGACGTCAAAAATAACACCCAGGGACCAAGTGTTTAAGAAGAAATCAGTGTTCTCGGAATTACCTTACTGGGAGTTCCTAAGTGTACGTCATTGCATTGATGTCATGCACGTAGATAAGAATGTCTGTGAAATCATCCTTGGTACTCTGCTCAAGATTAAAGGCAAAAGAAAGGATAGTGACGGTGCACGACTCGATATGCTTAGTGATCAATCACAACGCATGAATGAAGAAGAAGATGATGACTAATTGCTCCACCAACATTAGAGTTACAATTTCACCACAGCAGAAGTAAAAGAGTTCTTCGCATTTTTGTTCTCAATTAAGACACCCTCTTCCTACTCCGCAAACATCAGAAGTCTCGTGGATGACAGCTTGGTTAAAAAGAAGTTGTCTCACATGAAGTCACATGATTGCCACGTAATGTTGACACAAATCCTCCTGGTGGCCATAAGGAATATGATGGACACAGACATAAGAAACACATTGATTGATCTCTGTGATTTCTTCAACAAACTATGGCAAAAGGTGGTAGATGTTGAAGAGCTGGATAATATGCAAGCTGATATTGCAAGGATATTGTCAAACTTAGAGATGTTCTTCCCACCGTCATTCTTTGATGTCATGGTCCATCTCACCGTGCACCTTGTGGACGAGATAAAGTATTGTGGTCTTGTGTTTCTTCGCAACATGTATCCCTTCGAGTGGTACATGGGAATATTGAAACGCTATTGTTGGAACCGATGCCATCAAGAGGCAAGCATCCTACAAGGTTATACCACGGAGGAGGTGGTTGAGTTTTGCACCGAATACATGAAACTTAGACCTATAGGTGTGTCCCTCTCTCGCCATGAGGGAAGGCTGGCTAGTAAGCCGGTCCTTGCTGGCTCGCAGTTTCATGCACCTAGAGATATGTCTGATAAAGCCCATTTGACAGTACTGCTTAACAGCCCGATACTCGACACTCATGCTGCAGAACACATGGAGGAAATACGACGAAGCAACTTAACCAATGTACTGTCACCAGCTACCGAGACAAATGCACACAATAGGGACTATATAAGATGGTTGAAGGATCGTATGACAAACGGGCCCCAAGATGACCTTGCAACGTGGTTGGCACAAAAGCCATCAATGACGATTATGAAGTACCAAGCGTACGACATAAATGGCAACACGTTCTACACGGAGGAACGTGATGCTAAGACCTCGTATCAGAATAGCTTTGCTCGAATTGAATGCCTAACTGTAGAGGAAGATGATAAATAGGTGTACTATGGAACCATTGAAGAGATTTGGGAGCTTGACTATGTGCAAATGAAGGTGGAATTATTCAAGTGCAAATGGGTCCCTCTTAGTAGCGTAAAGGTTGATGCATACAGTAGGAAGACATATGTTGACCGCAGAGTTATGGCATATCACAAGGACCCATTTCAGACCTCTTGCATATGCACTACCATGTAGTGATGTATGGGAAGAGGAGGGTACTAGGCGTCGAGAATGTCGGTGATGAGGAGGAGTACAATCAGTACGATGAGTTGCCACCTGAGGGGCCACGCGACTTAAAAGAGGAGTAGCGTAAAATCAACAGAAATCCTAAGTTCATTAGGGGTCAACCTAATGATCGCGATCACCCCATGTACATGGGAATTGATTCAAAAAACTAGTCATTATGTCTACTGTAATGAATTCTTGGATGTACTAAATTGTGAGGGTTGTGTACTGAGTTCGTTCTGTTATAAGTTTCGCATGTACTGTATTGCGAAGTATGCACGGCCTTATGTTGATCTAGTTTTGCATGTATTGTATATAGCTAGAACTCTCAGTTCATCTCACTCCGGTATGTACGAACTGAACATGTGCAGTTTGGTTTACCAATCGCACACGGTTTGTTCACTAGAACTGTGTGCTTTCTAAACCGCGGCCTATGAAACCTAATGCGCGCAATGTGAGTCCTGATTTCTAATTGGACAAAACCCAAACCACGTGGATCGTGCGTCTGCATCGTAGGATTCACCCAGATCGAATGGTGGTCCTAATACCTCTCGTGAACACACATTGTTGAAGTTGCAATTTGATTTATATGCAATAAATGCCCCGTAAATGATTAAAAATGTTGAAAAATATAGCAGGCGAGCCCAGAAATGCGCCAGAACATCAAACCTAACGTATAATTATGACTGACTACTATGGGATAAAATTTGGAGGAGAGGCGATGAAGACACCGTCGATTGGAGTTCGATTTGTCACTTCTCCCCTCGGAACTATGATCCTTCTACTCAGATGCTATGGTTTCCAATTAGCGATCATTGTAGCTTGTGCCAAATTTTACCAATTTTTTTCCACGGTGTCTCGAAATGACACCACGATGACACACCAATTTTCGTGATTTTCTGAGTCCATCTGCATTTCCTATAAGTAATTACTGACATTTATTTAGGTGGACACATCTCCCATCTGAAATGCTTGACAATTCTTCTAATTCGTTGCACAATGACGAAAATCACGCAAAGCGACACACAAATGATTTGTAAGAGATTGTTTGCCACCATCCACACGTAATATATGTTGGGATATTTTATTTATAAGAACTAATTAACATGGTTACTATAAAATATGACTTAGATATAGCAAACGAGACATGTAATCCACCAGAAGATCAATATTAGGAGTACGATGATGTTTGCATACCATGGAAAAAACCAAGGCGAAAGGATGAGGTTGACACCGATTGGAGTCCGAAATGCCAACTACTAATTTTCGTAAACCACGATCCTTTGTGTGAGATGCATTCGTTTTCAAAGGAAAGGCCATCACAACTTCCGCCAGACATTACCAATTTTTCCCGAGGGGTCTTCACACCATGCCACGGTGACACACCCTTTTGTTATTTTTGTAATACATCTGTATTTCCTCCAATTAAATTACTAACAAGCCCCATGTTGGTGGAAAAATATCTTCAAATTAGGAAACAAGTCATGAAAATGCGGCCGGAAATCAATACAGGGGCTAATAGTTGATTGTCTGCGGATGAAAATAATTCGAGGCGAAATGATGAAGTCCCAAATTCATTTGAAATGAAAATTTGACTGTTCTGCATGGACAAATAGCACACGATTCGTTCACTAGAACCGTGTGCTTTCTAAACCACGGCCTATGAAACGTAATGCGCACGACGTGAGTCCTTCTTTCTGATTGGACGAAACCCAAACCACGTGGATCGTGCGTCTGCACCGTAGGATTCACCCAGATCGAACGGCGGTCCTTATACCTCTCGTCAACACACGCTGTTTAAGTTGGGATTTGATTTATATGCAATAAATGCCCCATAAAAAAGTGCGGAAAAATATAGCAGGCAAGCCCAGAAATGCGCCAGAAAATCAAACCTGATGTATAATTATGATTGACTACCGTGGGTTAAAATTTGGAGGAGAGGCGTTGAAGACACCGTCGATTGGAGTTCGATTTTCCACTTCTCCCCTCGGAACTATGATCCTTCTACTCAGAGGCTATGGTTTCCAATTAGCGATCATTGTAGCTTGTGCTAAATTTTACCAAAATTTTTCCACGGTGTATCGAGATGACGCCACGATGACACAGCGATTTTCGTGATTTTTTGAGTCCATCTGCATTTAATGTAATTAAATTACTGACATTTATTTAGGTGGACACATCTCCTGTCCGAAATGCTTGACAATTCTTCTCATTCATTGCACAATGACGAAAATCATGCAAAGCGACACACAAATGATTTGTAAAAGATTCTTTGCCACCATCCACATGTAATTCATGTTGGGATATTTTATTTATAAGAACTAATTAACATGGTAACTACAAAATATGACTTACATATAGAAAATTAGACATGTAATCCACCAGAAGATCATTATTAGGAGTACAATGATGTTTGCATACCACGGAAAAAACCAAGGCGAAAGGATGAGGTTGACACCGATTGGAGTCCGAAATGCCAACTACTACTTTTCGTAGACCATGATCCTTTGTGTGAGATGCATTCGTTTTCAAAGGGCAGGCCATCACAACTTCCGCAAGACATTACCAATTTTTCCCTCGAGGTCTTCACACCATGCCACAGTGACACACCCATGTTTGTAATTTTCATAATACATCTGCATTTCCTCCAATTAAATTACTAACAAGCCCCATGTTGGTGGAAAAATGTCTTCAAATTAGCAAACAAGGAATGGAAATTCGGCCGGAAATCAATACAGGGGCTAATAGTTGATTGTCTGCGGATGAAAATAATTCGAGGCGAAATGATGAAGTCCCAAATTAATTTGAAATGAAAATAAGACTGTTCTGCATGGACAAATGGCACACGGTTCGTTCACTAGAACCGCGTGCTTTGTAAACCACGGCCTATGAAACCTAATCCCCGCAACGTGAGTCCTGCTTTTCGATTGGACAAAATCCAAACCACGCGGATTGTGCGTCTGCACCGTAGGATTCACCCAAATCGAACGGCGGTCCTTATACCTCTCATCAACACATGCTATTGAAGTTGGGATTTATTTATATGCAACAAATGCCCCGTAAAAAAATGTTGAAAAATATAGCACGCGAGCCCTGAAATGCGCCAAAAAATCAAACCTGGCATATAATTATGATTGACTACCATGGGATAAAATTTGTAGAAGAGGCGATGAAGACACCGTCGATTGGAGTTCGATTTGCCACTTCTCCCCTCGGAACTATGATCCGTCTACTCAGATGCTATGGTTTCCAATTAGCGATCATTGTAGCTTGTGCCAAATTTTACCAAAAATTTTCCACGGTGTCTCGAGATGACGCCACGATGACACTCCGATTTTCGTGATTTTCTGAGTCCATCTGCATTTCCTGTAATTAAATTACTGGCATTTATTTAGGTGGACACATGTCCCATCCGAAATGCTTGACAATTCTTCTCATTCGTTGCACAATGACGAAAATCATGCAAAGCGACACACAAATGATTTGTAAGAGATTCTTTTCCACCATCCACACATAATTCATGTTGGGATATTTTATTTATAAGAACTAATTAACATGGTAACTGCAAAATATGACTTAGATATAGAAAACGAGACATGTAATCCACCAGAAGAATAATATTAGGAGTACAATGATGTTGGCATACCATGGAAAAACCAAGGCGAAAGGATGAGGTTGACACCTATTGGAGTCCGAAATGCCAACTACTACTTTTCGTAAACCATGGTCCTTTGTGTGAGATGCATTCGTTTTCAAAGGGCAGGCCATCACAACTTCCGCCAGACATTACCAATTTTTCCCACGGGGTCTTCACACCATGCCACGGTGACACACCCATTTTTGTAATTTTCATAATACATTTGCATTTCATCCAATTAAATTACTAACAAGCCCCATGTTGGTGGAAAAATGTCTTCAAATTAGCAAACAAGTCATGAAAATGCGACCGGAAATCAATACAGGGGCTAATAGTTGATTGTCTACGGATGAAAATAATTCGAGGCAAAATGATGAAGTCCCAAATTCATTTGAAATGAAAATATGACTATTCTGCATGGACAAATAGCACACGGTTCGTTCACTAGAACCGTGTGCTTTCTAAACCGCGGCCTATGAAACCTAATGCGCGCAACATGAGTCCTGCTTTCTGATTGGACAAAACCCAAACCACGTGGATCATGCGTCTGCACCGTAGGATTCACCCAGATCGAACGGCGGTCCTTATACCTCTCGTCGACACAGACTGTTGAAGTTGGGATTTGATTTATATGCAATAAATGCCCTGTAAATGATAAAAAATGCTGAAAATATAGCGCAACATGAGTCCTGCTTTTTGATTGGACAAAACCCAAACCACGTGGATCATGCGTCTGCACCGTAGGATTCACCCAGATCGAACGGCGGTCCTTATACCTCTCGTCGACACACACTGTTGAAGTTGGGATTTGATTTATATGCAATAAATGCCCTGTAAATGATAAAAAATGCTGAAAATCTAGCAGGCGAGCCCAGAAGTGTGCCAGGAAATCAGACCTGATGTGTAATTATGATTGACTACCATGGGATAAAATTTGGAGGAGAGGCGATGAAGACACCGTCGATTGGAGTTCGATTTTCCACTTCTCCCCTCGGAACTATGATCCTTCAACCCAGATGCTATGGTTTCCAATTAGCGATCATTGTAGCTTGTGCCAAATTTTACCAATTTTTTCCACGGTGTCTCGAGATGACGCCACGATGACATACCGATTTTCGTGATTTTCTGAGTCCATTTGCATTTCCTGTAATTAAATTACTGACATTTATTTAGGTGGACACATCTCCCGTCCGAAATGCTTGACAATTCTTCTCATTCGTTGCACAATGACGAAAATCACGCAAAGCGACACACAAATGATTTGTAAGAGATTCTTTGCCACCATCCACACATAATTCATGTTGGGATATTTTATTTATAAGAACTAATTAACATGGTAACTGCAAAATATGACTTAGATATAGCAAACAAGACATGTAATCCACCAGAAGATCAATATTAGGAGTACAATGATGTTTGCATACCATGGGAAAAACCATGGCGAAAGGATGAGGTCGACACCGATTGGAGTCCGAAATGCCAACTACTACTTTTTGTAAACCATGATCCTTTGTGTGAGATGCATTCGTTTTCAAAGGGCAGGCAATCACAACTTCCGCCAGACATTACCAATTTTTCCCACGGGGTCTTCACACCATGCCACGGTGACACACCCAATTTTGTAATTTTCGTAATACATCTGCATTTCCTCCAATTAAATTACTAACAAGCCCCATGTTCATGGAAAAATGTCGTCAAATTAGCAAACATGTCATGAAAATGCGACCGAAAATCAATACAGGGGCTAATAGTTGATTGTCTACGGATGAAAATAATTCAAGGCGAAATGATGAAGTCCCAAATTCATTTGAAATGAAAGTATGACTGTTCTGCATGGACAAATAGCACACGGTTCGTTCACTAGAACCGTGTGCTTTCTAAACCGCAGCCTATGAAACCTAATGCGCGCAACATGAGTCCTGCTTTCTGATTGGACAAAACCCAAACCACGCAAATCGTGCGTCTGCTTCATAGGATTCACCCAGATCGAACGGCGGTCCTTCTAACTCTTGTCAACACACGCTGTTGAAGTTGGGATTTGATTTATATGCAATAAATGCGACGTAAAAAATGCTGAAAAATATAGCAGGCGAGCCTAGAAATGCGCCAGAAAATCAATATTAAGGTACAACGATAGCCGCGTACGGTGGGAAAAAAATCGAGACAAAACAATGAGGTCACGTCTACATTTCAAAGTTTTTAGGTTTTCATTTCGAACAGGTTTGTGCCGCTTGTGCACACGGGTTGCTATATGAAACCGTTTGCAATGTTTTTTCCGCGGGGCGCACGGCGATCTTTTTTCACCCTTTTCACCGAAGCCGCCAACATGCCCCCCTCCCCCCCAAACCCGCGCCCTCCCCCTTTTCGCTCATCTATCCGCGTATTGTACCCAAAGTTCATCGACAACTAGCTCCCTCCCCCTCCCAACCCCCAGATCCGCACCAGAACCCTTTCTGGTGCCGTCGTGCTCAACCCGGCCTTGTACCTGCTTCCCGGCGTCAACCCTACCCTTCACTGCCGCTCCGAACAAGAGGCTGCCCACGCCTCGCCGTCTTCATTTCCTCGCCAGCCGCCGTCGAGCATATCGATCCTGTACCCTCGCCTCTCCTGCCGGATTTGCAAAAAAACCCCGATCAGTTCCTGCCCTTCATCGCGGTGAGGTCTATTATCTTGCGATCCCTTTTCCTATTTGGTTCAGTTTGTCCCCAAAATGATCGTAAAATAATGGAGAGCGTATTTATGTTCATCATCTACCTTCTAACATATAAGATGTATTTGTTCCAATTAGTTATTGTCGAATTACATATCATATGCGCACGAGTCACACTAAACGAACAGATTAGCCGTACATTTCCAAATGATCACATGCCATGTTTAAACATCTAGCTTCCAAGTTGTTACATTTTTTTATGTTTATCCCACTTTTCTGAATTTCGCAAGTGTACTCTGTAGATGTCTATTAGTAGTGATGAGAGTCATACATCTGGCGATGTATCTTCATCTGAGTCCGAAGCCAACATGTTTGCAACAGATGATCGTGCACCAAGAAATGATGAACGAGATAGAGCTGCCACAATCACCCATCCGGTCAACAGTCGGAAGAGCGCTCCAAGAAAGCCCACACACCAGCCTAAAGGTGTATACGAAGTAACTGACATCGATTTGAAGTCTTGGGCTCCAACTAAACCTGATAAAGCACACACGAGGTTTAGGAGTGTGTGTAGATTTGTTGGCAGGGCAAGGCTCAACATTAATCTGCCGGGGTTTCGGAAGGCTGGTACAGAAACACGACAAAGGATAGTCCATGAGATCATGGCGCACTTCAGCGTTCCTCAGGAGCGGAGAGAGCAGGTGGAACACGCTGCACTGAAGAAGGCCAGTGATGCTTGGAGAAACTAGAAGCATGTGTTGTACAAGAAGTTCTTTAGTCAAGGCAAGGACCCAATCCCCTCGTATCCCCAAATTACAAAGGAAGATTGGACAGAATTCAAAAGGGTCAGGGCCAGTGAAGAGTTTATTAAGAAGAGTGCCATGCAATCGGAACATCAGAAGAAAAACACACACCCCCACCGTATGGGTGTGGCAGGATACGACGGCATGAAACCGATATGGGAGCAGGATGACAAAGAAGCTGTAGCTGCGGGTGGCAAACCGGCCTTTAGTGAAATTATGGGCACTCGCGCTAGGGACTACTTACGGGCACTTGCAAAGAGGCATGGAGATGGTTCTTATTAATTTGAAAACTCAGCAGACCAAGAATTGTATGATGTGATGGCAAAGGCTTCCAAAAACACTGGAAGGTTGTACAGGAACTCAGGGCCATGTGACATTTTGTGCGAGGCTCTGACTACCAAAGAGCCCCCTGGCCGTGCTAGGGGTATTGGGGTCAATGTCCCACACAAGAGGGCTTTCTCACTAAGCAAAGAAGAGAGGCTCAGCATGAAAAAAGCTAGGAGTGATTATAAGCAGAGAGACTTTTGCGAAAAGATTAAGAGGGACATGTATCCTATAGTTCGAAAGGAAGTTCAGGAGTCATATATGCAGGAGAAGACACAAATGCTGAGAGACACCAAATTAACAATAAGGTTTTCGAAGGGCTGGGTAATCCCGGTTCTGACCACATGTCTGAAGCAGACATTCAAAAGCAACTTTCTAGTATGGAAGTAGACACATTTGAGAAATGCAAGTACAAAAATGGCCAGCCATTCCTTGTTGGCGATTTCTGGGATGAGTGCAGTTCTAGTGCTCGCAAGTTACATAAATATTGCATGGACAGAATGTCCGAAGGAGAAGATACTAACATTGTGGAATTGCACTACGACCAATGGCATTTCTCTCATGTTCCAGGTACCATCAGTGTGGAATTCGAGGACTTTCATCTCTTCTTCAACTTCGATGAGCTTGCTGCCACTCTTGTCAAATGCTTGATGTTGTAAGTACTTCACAAACTCTGATCATCTTCTCCATACAAGGCTGTAAATGACAAGAAAGCTAACTGTACTGTATTCCTCTCAGGGGATTGACGACGCAGAGAACAACAAGAGTGCATGCGTATTTCATAAATCCTGGTTTAGCAAACAGCGTTTTGTTACAAGATAATGACTAACGCACGGCTTCCATTGATTATGTCGCCAAGATCTTGTTCGACTTACAGATAGGATCATTCTTCATGTGGCCATATCATGAACAGTAAGTATAAATATACAACCACGCATACATTGATTGTCTTTCAGTTTTAGACATAGTTCGTATGTTCATGGTTTTCTTAAACTGTGGAGGTCACCGGATCTTGGTGGTCATTGTTCCAAAACGCAACACAGTTTACTACATGGATTCTCTCAGAGAGTCAAATGCGCCTCAGGATCTGAGTCATCTTCATGATTTCATGGATAGGTATTGAATTCTTTGAAGTTAATGCGTTGTGTTCATAGCTGGTTCCAGAATTGAGTGTGTGAAAATTCATCTTCATTTCCAGTGTATTGTCAAAGAACATAAATTTAGGAGGAAATCGGTTCGACCGCCAACTACCTCTGCAGCACGTCATCGTTTCTCCGGTAAGACAATGAAATCCATTATTTTCAGAAAATGCTACTCAGATGTTCAAGTTTCTAAGTAAACCACTTTCTATTTCTCTCCATAGAAAAAACAAGAAACAACTTACACCGGTTAGGTTGTTCCTAATAGGGCAAATACATGACTAATACTGTACAAAAAATTTCAGTGTCCTCAGCAACAACAAGGTACCAGCCTATGTGGATACTACGTTTGTGCACACATGATGAACCTATGCAAACATGCTGAATGTGGTGTCGATGTTGATAGGATAAAACCAGTAAGTCTGCTTCTTAATTACTATCTTCTACTCCACACGTATGTCACATTCTGAACTAAAAGTCACGTAGCTGATCTTGGCACCGATGACTTCTGAACCGCTCGCCGCCGATGAATTGTTGTCTGTTAGGAAATTTATCAGTACCTTCTTTATGAAACACTATATCAAGCCCTCTAAAGACATCGAAGATTTTCGGATTCAAATCTCCTAAAAATAAGTGCGCATTCATATAGTGTTATCAGCTAAACATATACACATGGATGCATTATTTTCCATGTGATCATGTCTTCGTATTTCGTACACTATGATTATGTACTGGATATGTCGGTTTAACAGCTGTGGAATTTAGCTAGAATTTTCTCAATTGCATATTGTCGTGAATTATGATGAATCCGGAAGATTTCTCTGCTTGTGGATACTATTCGTTCAATTGCATATTGTGGCGAATTATGATGAATGTTCTTCACGTGGACACTATTTTTCGATTCATATTGTGGCGAATTTGCTATTTGAAGGGTGAATTAAATGTGATATTTTACAATAACCTGGCAATTTCAGCGCACACGGTTCAAGCAACAAAGCGTGTGCGGTCCAGAATGGAAAGCACACGCAACTCATAGCGCAACCGCGTGTGATCCACAGGAAAAGCACACAAGATATAATCTAAAACATCGGTGATACATAAGAAATCGCAAACGGTTTGCAACACTTGTACTAGTGCATAGGAGCTACTCAATCGTTTGCGATAGCACCGTATCTCACACGTGAGCCAACAGGAAACCGTGCCCGATGAAAAGACGATCCCACGCGTATATTTTTGGGAAACATGTCCGATGATGTTATACATGGTACACGGTTCCCAGAGAAATCTCGTGTGCGATGATGAAGATATCACACATAGTGTCTACAATGGCCCGTGTGGATTAGGTAACGTTTCGCAAACGGTCAAAGGTCATACTCCATTTGTTTTCCATGAGCAATTAGATGCGTTTCACTAGTCTTGGACGTGTGTGGTTGATCCCAAATCCCAGACGTAGGCCGAAAAGATTATGTGTGTGATCTGTTCCTGCACCGCACACGATTATATTTGCCGATCGTTTGCGTTCGTTCGCCATCATCGCCAACGGGTTTACAGTGTCGTGTGGGATGGACCCCCCCCTCTATCGCCCACACATGCAAGGCGACGGTTTGGAACTACGTCGCGGAAAGGTTTTAAAAACCGTTTGTATAGCACGTCGCTGCACCAGTGAGGGAGGGTGCTTCGAGGAGTCGAAGTTCTTCAAGGTAAAACCTTACACTTGAGAAGCATGGAAATCGGCACTTCTAGGGCTTGTCCAAATAGGACTAAGGTTTTCCTCGCTCTTCTTAGACAAATAAGCATCTCATCCATGGGGACAACAACCTATTCCTCGAAGTATCACATAAATACTTTGGTCATGGGATATGTGAGAGAAGCGGTCATTTGTTCTGGATGGTCACTTGTCCAGGGGTTTGTGGTCCATTGTTATCAAGTTCTTCGTGTGCACCTTCCTTATGTACAGGATTGGTGGTGGTAGAGGTGGGGTATTGGCCGTAGTCTAAGGACTTATGGCCAAAGCATATGGTCATAATCTGGCCATGTTATGGCTCGGTAAAGCTTCGAGGTTTCAAGGAGCTCATGATGTGAGTGAACGCCTATCGGCTTATCCTTGAGCACAGTTCTTAGATGCCAATAGTCCTACCTATTACCCCACCATAAATCATCCTATATCATCGAGGGTATCATCTCATATAAGTCAGCTCCAATATCAATCGTGCTATTCATATCTCCATGGTTTTGAGAGAAGGACTAATCCAAAATCTCATATGTATACTATACCTAACTCATATATATCCCTATGTAAAAATCCTCGGGAAATCATACAAACTGCTATGCTTGGTTGGGACACTACAATCCACGTGTTCAGCTAATATATCCAAGGTCTACGGTGTTGGATGTCTATGCTAAGGAAGCACGGAATATACCAACCCAAGATCTTGTTTCCTTCCTAAGGATCCAATTTAATCGATCCACGAATACTATCCAGTATCACACGATCCATTACTGCTACCGATCCAATACCAGTGATTGTTCCACGTATCTCCTAGAGTTCCTATAGTCCACAAGTCATTGAAAGGACTATTATCATAGTATATTCGCCAATTTCCATTATCATGATCAAGTGAACTCCAATGTCAGGTGCATATAGATCCTTGAATCAATCCATACAGCATTCCAATATTCCTAGTTTATCTCCCACCGAGAAATATGGTATCATGATCAAGATCATCGAACTAAATCCAAATTACTCCGAACCATGTAGTGTTTATTAAGATCAACAGCCCATTAGGATTACCTATTTAAATTCAAAACTCATGTTCAACAAGAATTTCTACTTGTTCTTCCGAGTCATTATTGTAACTTCATCAATCCACTACTATTACTTGACAAAGTCAAGGTATTATACCACCAAGAATTTTTAGCTTGTGGTCATAATTGTCCTACTAAATCCAATTTGCTCAAGGGAGAAGAAGATTATGCTACTCTATCAACTTGATCCACCAAGTTCGCCTATCATCATGATTGTAACAGCCCGAGACCGACGCTCCAGAAGATTCCCCTTTTATTCCGTTGTCACCGTGCGATTCGTTTGGTTGTCCCATTCATCATCGCATCATTCGCATCATCCGCATTGCATCGGCACTCTGCTGCCGTCATTTTGAAAACTTGCATCCATTCGTAGTTGCCGGTTCTCTCCGTTCGTGTCGTCGACCATTTCGAGAGCAACCACACACGCACGTGCCCGCGACATCATTAAAAATATTGTTTTTAAAAGTGCGTATAAAATATACTCTGAATGGGTTGAAACTTGGCGTGCGGTCTTAAAATGGTGTAGGTAGACCGCGTGCCAAATTTCATCGCATTCCGAGGTCGTTTGATACCTGAACGGTCGACCGTAGCGGCACCGTCATCGGTTTATTTGTCGAACGTTTTCAGTTTTCCAAAACATGCCACGGGCCACAAACTTCCTTCTCTTCTTGGCCCAAACCCATCTACACAGCCCAACCACCCAACCTAGCCTAAGCTCGCGACCAGAGCCGTCCGATCACGATCGCGATCGCGCGGTCCGAATTCGAGCTAAAATCCCTAACCTAGCCCATCCCTACCTATAAATGGACATCTCCTCGTCCATTTTCAGAAAAACCTAGCCACCTAGGGATCAGCGCCGCCGCCAGCCGCCTCCCACCTCTCTCCCGCAGCGACTTGGCCAGCCCTCCTCCTCCCAGCCGCCGCGGGCTCGCCCGAGCCCATCCGCGGCCCGCTCGGGCCTGAGGGGAGCCGCCGCCGCCCACAGCCAGGGAAGCTCCCGAGCCCGAGGCTCCCTCCCTCCTCTTCCTCCGCGCCTTTGCACCGACCGGGCCGAACCACCGCAGCAACTAGCCGTTACCGGCGAACCCTCCAGGCCAGTGCCCCGCCGGACCTCCTCTTCCCTCCCTCTCTCTCCTTCTCTTTCCCTCTCCCTAATCTCTCTCTCCCCGACATGGACAGTGCCGCCCAGAGCTTCGTCCGTGCCGCCCAGCCGCCGGCGTGCTCCGCCGCCGATCGCCGACCTCGCCTACGGCTGGATCCGGGCAGTAGCCGCCGGATATGCCCTGCGCCTCCCTGTTCCGGCCCCTCCTCGCCTTCTCCAACGCCGGCGAAGCCACCGACGCCTCCCTGCGTTCGGGCAGGAGGTTGGGGACGAAACCCCCCTGCTCGCCCCAGCCACGTGGGCCACGACCCGCCAGCCCAGCTCGCCCCAGCGCAGCGTCAGCCCAGCCCGCCGTTGACCGCGTCAGCAGGCCTCCGGGCCCTTGGTGAGCACATGCTCCTCTATCCAGCGCCCAATGCGATGATTTGTATCCTGCGCTCACCTATGTGCTGTTGGGCTAGTTAGATTCGGCCCGTAGTTGTTTTTAGTGCTGCGAATTTCCTATTTACCTCTGGAATTGACAGATTTACTGAAAACCCCTATGGATCATGCATTTAATATCTCACAAACCGTGCACCGGATTAAAATGAATTATATATGAAAAATGCTTAGAATTTCGTGTAGGTTCATAATATCCAACTCTCACATGTGTTTAAAATGGTTAACGTTGCTGTTTGCGTTAATTTGCATAATTGCCATGTTAAAATGATTTATTTCATAACTAAATAACCGTAGCTCCGAATTAAATGATCCACATATGTAACTAGACTAGAAAAATGTGTAGAATAACATGGTGGCATTTATTTTGCAGTTTAACAACAATAAAATATGTCTATTTCAGATCTGTACCAAACTTAAAATATGCATATGGGGTTGTTTCGGAAATGCTATATGTTATTTCCGGCCTCAT
Source organism: Elymus sibiricus (assembly GCA_039707655.1). Lineage (NCBI taxonomy): Eukaryota > Viridiplantae > Streptophyta > Magnoliopsida > Poales > Poaceae > Elymus > Elymus sibiricus. The sequence continues at coordinate 206,752,926 of CM077665.1, read as the reverse complement.
TTAAAATGCCTAGATGATGTAGTTGTTCATGCTTCACCCCTTGTCATGTTTAACACATTTCTCGTAATATGGAGAGTTATTATTTGTTATATGTATGTTCTCCTTCTCCATTTAAAATTGCTTGATTCCTTCTTCACCTATGCCATGACCACCCATGTTAAGCAACATTTAATATTGATGAGTACCTAAACGAGAGTGAACTAAATAAATTGATTGTGGAGTTTCGTCAATATGCAACTCATTGCATATTGAGCTTCACTTAATGTGTAGTATTTGAGTGATGTGATTTGCCATGTCTTGCATATTTAAACCGGACATGCATCATATTTGTTTGCGCATCATGTCATGCATATGTTGTGGTGTTATCAAGTGTTGATTGTTGTTTCCGGATTGCTTCTACTCGATAGTGTTCCGAATGCGTTCGAAGTGTGAGGATTCGTTCGACTACGCCCGTTCGTCTACATCACGGACTCGTTCTTTTTCCAAGTGGGATCTTAGGCAAGATGAACATTTCCCTGGATACCACTACTATTATTGCCATGCTAGTTGTCTCCTTTCTATTGCTATGTCTTGCTACCTACCACTTGTTTGTCAAGCCTTTCCAAAATGCCACGATATGCCTCTAACCCCTCCACATCCCAACAAACCATTGTTTGGCTATGTTACCGCTTGCTCAGCCCTTCTTATAGCGTTGCTAGTTGCAGGTGCAAGTTGTTTCCATGTGACAACATGGATCTTTTGTTGTATCAAAATATTATTGCTATTAAATTTAATGCACCTATATAGTTGGTAAAAGGTGGAAGGCTTCGCCTTTTGCTCGGTGTTTTGTTCCACTTTTGCCGCCCTAGTTACTTGTGTACCGGTGTTATGTTCCATATCGAGCGCTCCTAACACGCTTGGGGTTGTTATGGGGACCCCCTTGATAATTCGGTTTGGGATAAAACTCTTCTGGCAAGGCCCAACATTGATACTACATTTTCCCAACATAATAATACTGATAATTAATTTGACGCATAGGGAGTTAGCGCTACCCGAGGTTCATTATTCAACATAATACAGGGGGGCCAGTGCTGATGGTGCTGGTCCAAAACAGAGCACTGTGTGGGGCCACCCCGGGGCAACTCGGGGGATTTCTATTAGGCCACCGTACGCGTCACTTATCCGCCGTGTCCTGAGAACGAGATACGCGGCTCCTATCGGGATCGTCGACATGTCGGGAGGCCTTGCTGGATTTGTTTTACCTTTCTCGAATGTCTTGTGTACTGGCTCCAAGGATACCTTGGGCTGTCTCGTGGTTGAGTTTTTCCCATGCAGCTTGTGGTAATTTGTGATGGAATAGTTTGAGCACCCCTGCAGGGTTAAATCATTTATGAGAGCCATGCCCGCGGTTAAGTGGCAACTTGGAAACTTTGTTTAACATCCGGTCATAGCAAACTTGAAGTAAACTCAAATAAAATATACCAACTGTGTGCGTAACCGTGACTGTCTCTTCTTGTGAGTTCTGCATGCAAGAGAGAACACGGTGGGGTTATGTTTGACGTAAGTAGGTGTTCAGGATCACTTAGTGATCATTACTAGTTCATGTCCGTTATGCGTAGACCACCATACTTATTTTCTGTACTTGTAAGTTAGCCACTCAAATAAATGCTTAGTGCTTCCTGCAACCACACTACTTAACCATACCTCACCCATTAAGCTTTGCTAGTCTTGATACCCCTGGAAATGAGATTGCTGAGTCCCTGTGGCTCACACATTACTACAACAACAGCTGCAGGTTCAAGTAATGCGATGATTTGACATGAGTGCGATGCTTGTTTTATTTGGGGTTCTTCTTCTTCTTCATCGATCATAGGATGTGTTCCAGGACAGCTGCCTGGGATAGCAAGGGTGGATGTGAGTTTATCGTTTGATTTCGTCCGTAGTCGGACCCTGCTCTTTTGTATGATAATTGAATATGATGTTGTATTGATGTGATATTGTTGTAGCTTGTGGCGAGTGTAAGCCAATTCCATATACTCATCTCCTCTTTACATGTACTTGTAATGATATCCATTCTTGCGAAACGATGAGATGCACTTCTATCCCTGTCGAGGCTCTCGAGCCAAAATAAGGATAGGATCGCATCTTGGGTGTTAGAAGTTGGTATCAGAGCTTGTACCAACCTAGGAGCCCCCTTGATTGATCGAACTTTGGCCGAGTCGAGTCTAGTGAAAAACTATTTTGAGTCTAGTTATATCGGAGAGTAGGATTCTTTTACTCCTCTTCTATGCTCTAGTGAGGAATCCTGACGTAGGAATTTTAATTCTTTCTCTCTTCTCACTCAATTTTTTTTAGGATCACACGGGTATTTTGGAACCTTTATGATGTCGATGTGACAGGAATTCTATTCTTGGTGCCTCCCGTACGTATGGATTGGACCCGGGAAGTTGAGCTCCAAGGGGTTCTTGACACATCGTTATCGTTCAGTTTCCTTAGTATCTCAGGACGCGGATGTTCGAAATTGCTTCAATACTATTTGTGGCGCGAAGAGTGTGGCGGCACCCAGTACTGGGGAGCGGGATCACATGTACTGCCATCTTTAGTATCGTTGTGATTACGAGGGTCTGAGGTAGATGAGTTTCGGAGACCTATGGTTGTGTGTTGAGGATGAGATACACTGGAGAGTAGTGTTTTTGCTAGGAGTTGAGTGATGGATAAAAACTCCGTGTATCTGTGGACCCGATTGCATAACCAACGATTTCGGAAGTTCTTAGGTGGGAATTCAAGTAGTTTCCTAGGTTAATATTTCAATAGATGCATGATGTGAGGTTGGGCTTCGACATCTAGTGGTTCGTTTGTTCACGGTCTTTCTTACAGAGGACAGTCTCCATATGCTTCGTCAAGCCTTGTAGTTCGCTACTCCTAGGGAGCATATTCGAGCGTCATTTCAATATGACAATCCAATGTACGATCAAGCCCGTGCGATCCTGACCACGAAAATATCGGACGAAATATCTGTCATGAGTTTGTTTCCGGCTTGTTTCAGAAGCCTCATCCTTTGTTTTGTTCGAATATAGTAATTCGAGTTGCTTCGATGTCAGACAATGATTTCAAATCTTTTCTAAGCGGTGTTCTCATAATTCTATGGCAATGCTAATCCTTTTGCTCAATCAAATTGTCATGTCAATTCCTTTCAATCCGGAGTGCTTCTCTCCAAGTGAATTCAATCCCTCTCCAATAATTGCAAGATTTATCCTCATATTTCTTTTCGGAGTTCATTTCATTCGTCCCAAGTTGTCTTTATTTTTCCTGCCCTCCCGCCCTTTTTCTTCAATGATTAAATTATCATCCAAGTGACTTTCCTTTCTTTGATGCTTCCGCTATGTTTTCTTATGTTTTATATCCGGCGATTCATTGTGAAGATGCTCAAGTGCGAAGTTCATCATTCTTGTTTTGGTTTTCTTCTCCGGTGGACTCAATTCAAGCTTTCGGTGTTCATCATATTGTTTTCATTCATTAAATGCTATCCATGTGGAAGTTCTTGTCCAAGCCTCTCTCTTTTATTCATCTCTCTCTATTCTATCCAGAGTGGCAAGATATCTCATAAGATTTTCATTCCATTCATATCCTCTTAAATTATTTCAGGGTTCTCAACCTCATCAAGTTCTTAATTTTGTTTTGGTGCAATCTATCCTTCTAAGCAATCATTTCAACGGTGTTCTCTTTGAATGACCCATAACCCACAGGTTTTCCCTAGGATCTTACCTGGCTCTTCTAATTTTTTCGGAGATGTCCTCAAGTTCTTGTCAATATGACGTAAGAATGAATTTCATCAGTCATATTCCTTCTCAAAGATCTCTGGTAAATCATTTTCATTAGTAGCTCAACCTATCTTTATTCCTTATTCCCGAGTATCCTAATTATCCCTGTTGGTGTTCTCGTCATCATTCTCAGCATTGAAGACCGAAGGAGTGTTTCTCTTAAATCTTTGTCCATCCTCTTGAAGGTTCTTGGTTTCAGCTTGTTGCTATCCTCTCAAATTCTTTTCGATCATGAGAAATTCCATCCATATCTGTCTGCAGCACTTTAGAATAGTTTTCGTTTCTCGATCCTTCGAAGGCCATCATTTCAGAAGATTTCTTCGTTCTCAGCTCTCAGCTTTCGTTCTCAAATTCTTCTCAATTGTGTCTCTTCGTTCGTATCTCAATTATTCCGGTGCTTCGTTCAAGTTTTCTATTAGATAGATAATGGTCTCTTCATTCTCAGGTATCTCCATTCATTCTTGGTATCCTCACTCGTTTGTGAATTCTTACTAGCGTTGCGTCGAAGACTTCTTCAAGTTTGTGCCCGATCTCTCTCATCAATCCGGTTCAAGAAGAATAAGTAGTATGCCAAATTCGTTGCTTGTCATCATTTTAACTTGATGAAGGATAAGCATAACATAATTCTTATTCTTGTTTCATCAAGGTGATCTTCAATCCTTCTTTCAGAGTTCTTCATGATATCTAATTCTTGGTTCTAAGTGTTTCATCTTTTCTTTTTCGGAGTTCCAAGTTTTCTCAAGTATCTCATCGCGAAGCTTCATCTAAAATCTTTGCAATGTCATAATCTTTCCTTTTAAACCTCCATTTCTTTTGATCATTCTTTCGTATACGGAGGTCCTCATGTTGGTTCTTCAAGTATTTAATTCCTTCTCGAAGTGTTCTTCAATATTCTTGTTGAAGGAGCTCAAGTATTCTTAATCATGAATTTCAAAGTGCATTCTTTCTCCATTGTCCATTGAGATGGTGTTATAGCATTCTTGATTCATGAGGAGTCTTGAAGAGAATTTATCAAGAGTAACATAATTAAACCCATCATTCTCTTCCTTGAAATTATCTTGGATTGGATTTCACCTAAAGCATTTCCTAAGGATTGTTGCTTTCATGGTGCTTATCAATGATCCAAGTTCTCCAGAAATGCTCTCGATGAAAGGATTTTTGCATCTTCGTTGATCTCAATCAATCAATTGTTTTCCATTTGTGGCCGGTTGTCACCTCATAATGTTGGGATATTTTCCATAAGCCGACAACAAGCTTATTCTTTTCGTTGTTGATTTTTCAACAACTCCGTTCAATCCTTCTTGTAATGATGCTTTCCAAATTCAATTGTGGCAGAAGCTATCATTTTCTTTTCCGTTCTTTTCTTCCCAACGATCTAGCTTCTATTCTTTGTTCCGGAGGCGTTGTGATGTTGCTCTCTTCAACCATCATCTCGTTTTGTCAAGATCATGTTCTTTATTCGCTTTTCCATCTAACCAGAGTGTTGTGTCCTTGTTTTAAGTTCTTTCCATCTCATCAAGTTTTGATTCTCTTGTCTACCGGAGTGTTGTCCAAATTTCTTTTGAATTCTTGCTTGTATCTCATATCATCCTTCTTCTTCTTGGCTTCACTCGTTTGTCAATGAAGAAATTAAGTTTTACCTCTTCCTTCTTCTTCCTCTTCCCCTTCTCATTCTAAGATCTCGGGTTGAGATCTCTTGTAAGTGGAGGAGAGTTGTAACAGCCCGAGACCGACGCTCTAGAAGATTCCCCTTTTATTCTGTTGTCACTGTGCGATTCGTTTGGTTGTCGCATTCATCATCGCATCATTCGCATAATCCGCATTGCATCGGCACTCCGTTGCCATCGTTTTGAAAACTTGCATCCGTTCGTAGTTGACAATTATCTCCTTCCGTGTCGTCGACCGTTTCGAGACCAACAACACACGCCTGCGCCCGCGCCATCATTAAAAATATCATTTTTAAAAGTGTGTATAAAATATTCTCTGAATGGGTTGAAAGTTGGCGTGCGGTCTTAAAATGCTGTAGGTACACCGCCTGCCAAATTTCGTCCCATTCCGAGGTCGTTTGATACCCGAACGGTCGACCGTAGCGGAACCGTCATCGGTTTTTTTGTTGGACGTTTTCGGTTTTCCAAAACTTATCACGGGCCGCAAACTTCCTTCTCTTCTTGGCCCAAACCCCTCTACACAGCCCAACCACCCAACCTAGCCTAAGCTCGCGACCGGAGCCGTCCGATCGCGATCGCGCGGTCCAAACTCGAGCTAAAATGCCTAACCTAGCCCATCCCTGCCTATAAATGGACATCTCCTCGTCCATTTTTGGAAAAACCTAGCCACCTAGGGATCCGCACCGCCGCCAGCCGCCTCCCACCTCTCTCCCGCAGCCACTTGGCCAGCCCTCCTCCTCCCAGCCATCGTGGGCCCGCCCGAGCCCATCCGCGGCCCGCTCGGGCCCGAGGGGAGCCGCCGTCGCCCGCAGCCAGGGAAGCTCCCGAGCCCGAGGCTCCCTCCCTCCTCTTCGTCCGTGCCTCCGCTCTGACCGGCGACTGAGCCGCCGGAGCAGCCAGCCGTCGCCGACGGACCCTCCAGGCCAGTGCCCCGCCGGACCACCTCTTCCCTCTCTTTCTCTCCTTCTCTTTCCCTCTCCCTAATCTCTATCTCCCCGCCATGGATAGGGCCGCCCAGAGTTTCGTCCGTGCCACCCAGCCACTGGCGTGCCCCGCCGCTGGTCGCCGACCTCGCCTCCAGCTGGATCCGAGCAGTAGCAGCCGGATCTGCCCTACGCCGCCCTGATCCGGCTCCTCCTTCCCTTCCCCGTCGCCGGCGAAGCTGCCGCCGCCTCCTTACGTTCGGGCAGGAGGTTGGGGACGAAACCCCCCTGCTCGCCCCAGCCGCGTGGGCCACGTCCTGCCGGCCCAGCTCGCCCCAGCGCAGCGTCGGCCCAGCCCGCCGTTGACCGCGTCAGCAGGCCTCCAGGCCCATGGTGAGCACATGCTCCTCTATCCAGCGCCCAATGCGATGATTTGTATCCTGCGCTCACCTATGTTCTGTTGGGCTAGTTAGATTCGGCCCGTAGGTTTTTTTAGTGCTGCGAATTTCCTATTTATCTCTGGAATTGACAGATTTGCAGAAAACCCCTATGGATCATGCATTTAATATCTCACAAACCATGCAGCGGATTAAAATGAATTATATATGAAAAATGCTTAGACTTTCATCTAGATTCATAATAACCAACTCTCACAATTGTTTAAAATGGTTAACATTTCTGTTTGCATTAATTTGCGTAATTGCCAAGTTAAAATGATTTATTTCATAACTAATAACTGTAGCTCGGAATTAAATGATCCACATATGTAACTTGACTAGAAAAATGTGTAGAATAACATGGTGGCATTTATTTTGCTGTTTTACAACAATAAAATTTGTGTATTTCAGATCTGTACCAAACTTAAAATATGCATATGGGGTCGTTTCGGAAGTGCTATATGTTGTTTTCGGCCTTGTTTAAAATGCCCAGATGATGTAGTTGTTCATGCTTCACCCCTTGCCATGTTTGACAACTTTTAAAATGATTGTTTAGTTAAATAATATTAACCACATTTCTCGTAATATGGAGAGTTATTATTTGTTATATGTATGTTCTCTTTCTCCATTTAAAATTGCTCGATTCCTTCTTCACCTATGCCAGGACCACCCATGTTGAACAACATTTAATATTGATGAGTACCTAAACGAGAGTGAACTAAATAAATTGATTGTGGAGTTTCGTCAATATGCAACTCGTTGCATATTGAGCTTCACTTAATGTGTAGTATTTGAGTGATGTGATTTGCCATGTCTTGCATATTTAAACCGGACATGCATCATATTTGTTTGCGCATCATGTCATGCATATGTTGTGGTGTTATCAAGTGTTGATTGTTGTTTCCGGATTGCTTCTTCTCGATAGAGTTCCGAAAGCGTTCGGAGTGTGAGGATTCGTTCGACTACGCCCGTTTGTCTAGTTCACGGACTCGTTCTTCTTCCAAGCGGGATCTCAGGAAAGATGAACATTTCCCTGGATACCACTACTATCATTGCCATGCTAGTTGTCTCATTTCTATCACTATGTCTCGCTACCTACCACTTGTTTGACAAGCCTCCCCAAAATACCACAACAAGCCTCTAACCCCTCCACATCCCAGCAAACCATTGCTTGGCTATGTTACAGCTTGCTCAGCCCTTCTTATAGCGTTGCTAGTTGCAGGTACAAGTTGTTTCCATGTGACAACATGGATCTTTTTTATATCACAATATTATTGCTATTAAATTTAATGCACCTATATACTTGGTAAAAGGTGGAAGGATTGGCCTTTTGCTCGGTATTTTGTTCCACTTTTGCCGCCCTAGTTACTTGTGTACCGGTGTTATGTTCCATATTGAGCGCTCCTAACACTCTTGGGGTTGTTTTGGGGACCCCCTTGATAATTCGTTTTGGAATAAAACTCTTCTGGCAATGCCCAACATTGGTACTACATTTGCCCAACATAATAATACTGATAATCAATTTGACGCATAGGGAGTTAGCGCTACTCGAGGTTCGTTATTCAACCTAATACAGGGGGCCAGTGCTCATGGTGCTGGTCCAAAACAGAGCACTGTGCGGGGCCACCCCGGGGCAACTCGGGGGATTTCTATGAGGCCACCGTACACGTCGCTTATTTGCCGTGTCCTGAGAACGAGATACGAGGTTCCTATCGGGATCGTCGACATGTCGGGAGGCCTTGCTGGACTTTTTTGCCTTTCTCGAATGTCTTGTGTACCTGCTCCAAGGATACCTTGGGATATCTCGAGGTTGAGTTTTTCCAGTGCATCTTGTGGTAATTTGTGATGGGCTAGTTGGAGCACCCCTGCAGGGTTAAATCTTTCATGAGAGCCGTGCCCGCGGTTAAGTGGAAAATTGGAAACTTTGTTTAACACCCGGTCATAGCAAACTTGAAGTAAACTCAAATAAAATACACCAACTGTGTGCCTAACCTTGATTGTCTCTTCTTGTGAGTTCTGCATCCGAGAGAGAACACGGTGGGGTTATGTTTGACGTACGTAGGTGTTCAGGATCACTTAGTGATCATTACTAGTTCACGTCTGTTATGCATAGACCACCATGCTTATTTTCTGTACTTGTAAGTTAGCCACTCAAATAAATGCATAGTGCTTGCTGCAACCTCACCACTGAACCATACCTCACCCATTAAGCTTTGCTAGTCTTGATACCCTTGGAAATGAGATTGCTGAGTCCCTGTGGCTCACAGATTACTACAACAATAGTTGCAGGTACAGGTAATGCGATGATTTGACATGAGCGCGATGCTTGTTTGATCTGGGGTTCTTCTTCTTCTGCATCGATCATTGGATGGGGTCCAGGACGGCAGCCTGGGATAGCAAGGGTGGATGTCATTTTATCGTTTGATTTCGTCCATAGTCGGACCCTGCTCTTCTGTATGATGATAGAATATGATTTTGTATTGATGTGATATTGTTGTAGCTTTTGGCGAGTGTAAGCCAATTCCATATACTCATCTCCTCTTTACATGTACTTGTAATGATATCCATTCTTGCGAAACGACAAGATGCGCTTCTATCCCTGTCGAGGCTCTCGAGCCAAAATAAGGATAGGATCGCATTTTGGGCATTACAATGATAGTCTTGTAATCCACCAAAGGGTATCAACTACTTCCTCAGGACATCTATTATAGCCGCATCAAATCACTAGTCTAACAATCATGCTTCCACAACGATCTTCCCTATGGCATCGTTAGTCCAAGTGCTGGCTTAAGAATGTAATGTGTTCGTTCACTGTGATCACTAGTTCCATAACGAACCATGTGCTAAACAAAGGGTTATTGGAGCTTAACTAGTTCTTTTGCAAACTCATGAGTTAAGCTCGTGGCTAGGTGTTCAGGCGGGCAAATTGTGTGGTCGAGGCCAGTCTAGGGAAGGACTTCTAATCCTGAGGGAAAAGCATAACCCTTACGGGGTTGCACTTGGTTGACTATGTTGTAGTAAAAGCCTTCAGTACTAGTTGTCCATCGAGGTGGATCCTTGGTGCATCTTGTCTTGATGGTCTTCAGTTGACGAGATGGGGGAGAGGGAAAGTAGCATAGAGGGGAGTGCCTAACAGGGTTCTATAGTGCAAGTGCAATAAATCAAGTGCCTAAAGGGCCAAACACAAATACCAAGATAAGGTAGGTGATATGGCCATGAACTTGTTGCCTAGGACGGAAGTGCGACTTATATCAAAACACCTACAAATAAAAACAAGCAACACACGTCATGATTCCATTCGAACCATCTGTGACGTCCCCAATTTCGACCGTACGCTAATCAAACACGCAATGCGTACGACCAAGATTAGGGACTCACTGATTGATATCACAACACAACACTAGACACAAATTAAAGTCATACAGCTTCATTTTACAAGCCAGGGGCCTCGAGGGCTCGAATACAAAGCTTGACAAAGCACAAGTCAGCGGAAGCAAATAATATCTGAGTACAGACATAAGTTAGACAAGTTTTGCGATAAGAAGGCTAGCACAAACATAAGCAGCGGATCGAAAGAGGCGAGGCCTCCTGCCTGGGAACCTCCTAACTACTCCTGAGCGTCGGCGTTCTCCACGTAGTAGGCACCAGCGGTGGTGTAGTAGTCATCTCCGGCGTACTCCATCTCCTGGGCTCCGTCATCTGAACGCAGTATTGTATCGAGGGGAAGAGAGAAAGCAAAGCAGCGGTGAGTACTCATCCAAAGTACTCGCAAGACTGACATCAGAACTATGCTAAGTATGCATCAGTATCAAGAAATGGGGTTATATCTGGGCTGACTGCAGAAAGCAAGAATGAGGGGGAAAGGCCTAGTCCTATCGAAGACTAGCATCTTCAGCATCTTGCAGCATTAGAAGAGAGTAGACTGGTATCTCACATATAGTCATATTATTGTAGCAATTTTATTAAGTAACCACGCCCAGAGATTCTTCCTCGACTCCCTGCGAGGAAGCAATCCCGGAGCCACAATTTATTTCAATTTAAATCACAATAATAGTTGTATAAGGTCAATGTACAACTCCAAGTCGTCCTGTTACCGTGGACACGGCTATTCGAATAGATTAATCATCCCTGCAGGGGTGCACCCTATATTCCCCAACACGCCTGAATCACCTACGGCCGGACATACTTTCCTGGGTCATGCCCGGCCTCGGGATATCAGCACGTCGTCGCCCCACCTAGGCTCAACGAAGGGGCCAGCCCGCCGGTCTAAATCCTAAGCGCGCAGGTTCGTGGGCCCACTTGCCCTTGCACTCCTGCACGATGCGAACGCGGCCAAGGTCAGTCCTAGCACCCCTTAGTAACAAGCGCAATGCCGTTGCGGACAACTCGGGCGCGTGCCGCTCCATTGCTGACGTCCGAAGAGCTTCGGCTGATACAACGACGCTGAGTGCCCATATCTTCCCCACGTGAAGGTTAGTGCGTATTAAGGCCAACGACCTAACTCAGATCAAGTACCCAACCCATTAGCATTTTATTAATGCGGGGCAAGCGCGACCCATAAAGTGCGGTCCCGTCACCCCGACTCGACGATGTGTGACAAGGGCCTCTCCTGCCCGTCCACGCCTCAACATAACCCTTTGGATGCCTTACCGGCGCATCCCACCACATCTCACACACGATTACCCTTGGGGCCGACCCGTCTCAAGACTGTCGGGAACTCAGGTCCACCTCAACCAGGGTGGTACCGCCTGTCCCTCCAGTCCCGTCTTTCACATGTAAACAAAGTCAAGTTGAAGTAACCGTGTGTTTATACACCAAGTGGATATCCGAGGAATCACCCTCGATGGATCCCACTCGAGGTATGTGTATGGCAAGAGTTGCTATCGATAAATGGGAAGGAGGAATCACCCTCGATACCCATGACCGATTAGCTACGCTACAGAATTAACACTGGGAGTGCTAAGTGAGGTATCACCCTCGGCACTCGGTAGTAGCTCTGCAGTGCTATACTAAAGGGGTGTGCGATGATGTGAGGGGCCTGGCTCGTCGGTCGGTTGACCGAGTCTTCGGGTCTTCGAGTCGTCGAGTCGTCGATGAAGAAGCAGGGGCAACTGGGACTAAGGGGGGTCACAGGGGATTCATTGATCAACCTATACTAAGCAGTTGATATGATTGCAGGTATAGTAACAGTTTATCAAAACAGGCTATGCATCAGAATAGGAGCTAACTAATACAGTAGCAAAAATCTAATGCAAGAATAAGAGGGAAAGGAATAGGCGATATCAGAATGCTCAAGGGGGGTTTGCTTGCCTTGCTGCTCTGTTGCAAAAAGACTGGTCGTCAGGGGCATAGTCGTACTCGGCAGCAGCGTCAGTCTCGGAGGCTACCATAGAGAAGAGGGGGAAGAAACAATAAATACAAGCAAACAGATGCAACATGATGCATGACATGACAATACGCAGTGCTAGGGGTGGTCTAACGCAGTACTACACGTATTAGACGGAACGGGAGAAGATCTGACGATATTTCCCGGGTCTTTGGATTTATCGGGCAGATGATCCGGAGGGGGAAATGTTCCATGTTCATCATGCTAGGAGCATGTGACAGACGAACCAATAGCGTATTCGGATTCGTGGGATTTTTCTCATCAACTTTCAAGTATAAAACTATTTCATATGAGCTACGGATTATTTTATACGATTTTGAAAGATTTAATCAATTTCTGAAATTAACAGATTATTATTAATTTGAAAAATGCTTTATGACGTCAGCATGATGTCATCACTGCATCAGCAGTCAACAGTCTCAGCAGACTGGTCAATCTGACATGTGGGGCCCCCTTGTCATAGACTCATTTTAATCAAGTGTTATATTAATCTAAACAGAGACTAATTTAGCAGGTGGGGGCCACTGTCAGTGAGACATTAGTGTTAAATTAATTATTTTTACTAATCTAATTTTCTAATTAGCATCTGACAGGGGTGGCCCACTGTCATACACAGGGGGGGGGGTCGGGCCCCACCTGTCAATGACTGGCCGAGCCCAGTCAGTAGGGTTGACCAGGTCAACTGGTTTACCAGGGGCTCGGGGCCCGCGGGTCAGTGACCCTGGCAGTGGCCCCAGGTGGTTCACGTCGGCGGCGGCGCCGTCCGGCCAACGGAGGAGCTCCGGCGAGCTCCCGAATCGGCGGGGTGGCTCGGAAATTGCCCACAGGGCACCAAATCGGGCTGTTCTTGTCGCGTTCGAAAGCAGGCGTCGTCGCCGTTCCGTTCCGACCATCAGGGCGAGCTGGGACGGCTTGTGGCGACCGCTACGTCGACGGTGGTGGAGCAAAGCTTCGGGCGCCGGTGGCAAACAACTAACCGAGACGAAAACGAGCCATCTAGCGGTACTATGCGGGCCTACGCGGTGCGTGGAGTCGAATGGTAGCGACGGCAGGACCAAAAGGTCACCGTTTGGTCGCCGGCGTCGAGCTCAGGCGGAGGAGCTCTCAGGCGGCGATGGCAGAAGGCAAACGGGGACGAAATCGACCTAGCTAGCGTGCGGGATCGGTCCTACGGTCGCCCTGGAGCATGCCTGTGGCACGCACGGGCTGCCAGGGGCATGCAGAGCTCGTGCCCGACGACAATGGCAGCGACCGGAGCTCGGTTATGGCGGGAGCTTGCGGTGGTGGCCTAGGCGAGCTAAGAGAGGAAGAGGAGGTCGTGTGGTAGCTCACTGAGGGTGCTGAGAAGGCCCGAGGCAGTGGTGGTGCAGTGCAGACAGCAAATCGACGGCGGCGAGCCTTCGGGTCCCGAGGAGGAAGACGACGCGGTGAAGGCGACGCAGGGGCTCCGGGGCTCGATCCAACGGTCGAGGAGGAAGGGGTGGTCACGGCAGAGCTCGCGGACGTCTCAGCGAGGCACGGGAGGGCGTGTGGCCACGGCTAGCCAGGAGCCATGGCGGCGATGGCGCTCGGGAAGGGAGGAGGAGAGCGAGGGAGAGAGCGGGAGGAGGAACTGACGGGTCCAGGGGGTCGAGGGGGTCCGTTCTTATCCATCCACGCCAGCAGCGGCAAAAGATCTAGCGAGGGGGGGGGGGCTGGTGAGCGCACGATCCTCCCTGCTCGACAGCGCGAGAGAGAGAGAGAGGCGGGAGGTGGGAGACGACGGCGCTAACGGGCTGGGCTGTGCATTGTAGCTATGGGCTTAAGTGCACAGTCCAGTTTCTGTTTTAATTCTTTTTTCCTTTTCTGTTTTATTTTTCAGCTTCTGTTTTACATTATTTTGAGCTACTAAATGATTTTTGCAAAGTGTGAAAATTGGCACATAAATCAAGCACCAAATCAATAGATGGCACAAAAGTCTGGGGCCACAAGGAGTTGTCTAACCATTTTTAGAAATTGAAAATGGCCAATTTAATTGCTGCTGGACCACTAACTTAATTCTCAGAGGCAATTTGGGAATCCAAATGATGTTGGTTTTATATTTATAATTACCAGGTGAATATTTGTAACCCAGAGAAGATTTTTATTTACTGGTTTTTGCAAAACTTTTAAGTTTCACTTTTCAAAACAATTGGAATAGCAAAGGAATTTGAAATTGCATTAGATTCCAAAAGTGATCAATCTTGGAGTATTAAAAGCATTAGCCTAATCTCCTGGTTCACTGTAGCTTAATGACCAAGATCACTGTAGCATGGATCCAGGGTGTCACAACTCTCCTCGTCTAACAAGAATTCTCGTCCCGAGAATTAAGAGGTAGGGTAAGAGAAAAAGTTCTGGTTACGAAGTTCTAACGGATCTCCTCGTCTTTGTTGTTCTTCTCAAAGAAGTTGATCCCTTCTTGTTGATGTATCCATTACTCTAATTCAGGTCAATCTGATGGAGTCGTCACCCTTTCGGCGGGATCTTCATCCTCCTACGAATGCGATAAGGGGGAAAACTCTGAAGAATGCATCCATACAAGGTTGGGCATCTGACGGCGAACTCAGGGAGGAACACAAGATTTATTTCTCAAGTTAAGACTCGAGGAATCACTAAGATCAAAATGCGACGGTGTAAAAGTTTCAAACGGGTAGGCAATCATTCGATGCCTGATCAGATGAAGAAAAAGGGGGGGGGGGGGGTTCAGAGCAACGAGAATAAATATCGCATCTGATATTAGAATAGATCATCCCTTGGATGGTGGCTCGGGAATTACAAACGAAGCCAAGTGCAAAGGATATTTTGGAATCAAAGATGTACAGGAGAGTCAGGTTTCGATCCTGTGGAACTATGGGTTATGGGCCCATCATGTGGATTAAGAGTAGAAAGAGCGGTGATAACTTGCACGGTCATGAAAGAAGACGTGTCAGAGGATAGCTGGTCAGATATGTTGGCAACAACGTCGGTACCAAGGGCGGGGCACGAATAGAACCATTTTCCTGCTTGTAGAAACAAGGCGGACCAATAGGCAAAGTTCTCGTCCACCGGCGGTTACCGGAATGTTATCAACAATAGTAACAGGATCTTACTGACAGACTTGTTCACCGAGTTGTTTACCTAAGCAGAGAATTATTACTGTTCAGATCATATAATCCAAAGAAAGGTTAAATAGGCCAATGGAAAGGAAAATGTGGTTATACTCAAGTTTTAGGAGTATATCTTTCCCAAGGAAAAACAGAGCATGATATGCATGACAGAATAACAAGTAGGTAACCATTTAGGTAAAAGGGGCGAGGAAAATCCATGACATGCCCATACAATGGGGTTTGGATAATTGATCAAGAAACAATTAGCATTGAGCTTACATTATTCCTTTTGTTGATCGATATACCACATCCATGCTTCGGGATAGCAATGATATGGTGTTTCGAGTAAAGGATGGAGTTTGGATACACAAAGGATCCAGTAGGAACAACTTATAAAATAAGTCTTACAATTTCCCCATGGAAGAATGGCAACCCTAGCTGAACAAAGCATTATCACAATAGGTCATCCGGCCAGGTGTGCTAGCTACAACATCACCTTACCGAGTAATAAAGACCAAAGTGATAATTCTTGATAATGTTCCAACCATCATATCTGTCCGAGATTCAGATCTGGTTGGTGTCAGGATACTTCAGACATAGAAGGCCTGAGAAGAATAGGATGCAACACAGATCTACGAGATGATGTTGCAAGAATCTCGGAATGAACGACAGAAGCAAGACTTGAATCATTAGCCAGACTACAAGACATCTGAACACAAGGTCAAGACATTTGTGCCCACATGGAAGTTTCAAGAATGGAGGGCAATCAAGTTCTGATTGGGGATCATCATAGAGGATATCAAAGTTCCATGTGTAAGTCTGGACTAGGACAAATCAAATCAATCAGTGGTTTGGTGTGCTAGGAAAAACATATGGAGTGAAAGTAGCAAATCTATCAAACCATAGAATACTTCGCACATGCCTGAATGAATTGGGACGATTCTGAGGAAGCGAGACATAATTTTCCCATAAGCACGGTGGCAAAATGCACGTGAACTTATAGAAAAACACTTCTTTTATCAACCATATTCTTCATGAACTAGGCACAAAGATAATGCTTTCAAGGTTTCCAACACTAGCTTAAATGTTCATCAAGAACCACGAAGGAGATGAGGATGTGGCTGATGGGCTTAGCAACAATTCGTTGAGATTTCCACGATTGAGTGAACAAGGTGATGACATTGGTCAAACAAGATGATATAATGATGAATGTTCGAGAAAAACATCCACAATTAAACATTGATCAAAAAGTGCACCCGGAATTATAGACCAAGCGGCACGATCAATGTTAGAATGGTGATTCAACAACCAACACACTAAGAATCAAATTACCACTCATCAACTTTGAAGTAATAGGAATGCTTGAAGTATTGAATTCACAATTCACAGTTCACTTGTCGGTACTCCGGTTAGAAACAATCACGGGGACCAAGAAATGAATGGTGATGGTAAGGAGTATCACTATATCAAGAATTCTTAAGAGATGGTGAAATTCTCATGACACCATTGACATAAGATAGGGCATTACGCCAAGGTAGAACAGAACATAAGTTGGATATCAAGGAACTCAAGTGCAACACATAACATTAACAAGTTTGCGTTGGAGGGAAGGCAAAAATGTTGTCGATGATATTAGAAATCATCGAGGGGTAAGGATGGTATTTCCCACCATGAATTCGATTGATACTTGGAAGAGCTCAAAATGTTGATGATGATCACGACACATTTGTCGAGAAGCCTCATGAAGATGTAATCGATCAACGATGACATCAAGCAAGGAAATGGTGAAGCAAAAAGTTGTCGGAACCACAGATGAGGGTGCTAGCTCTAAATCGAAATAGCCTTTCAAGACAACCTAGATGACGTTGAAAGCTCGATGTAAGCTTAGCGCACTATAGGAATTGTGTTCCGGGGATGAAGGACAGAGATAGCATGGTCAAGATCTAGCATGACGATGATGATGTAGTAATCAGCTGGGAATGACATGATCGAGTACAAACTCGTAGGCAAAGAAGATTACTAAGAGTTGTCGAATTCTCAATGCATACTCGATTCAGATATCGGTGTCCTTGAGTGTCCAACAACTCAGAACACGAGGAAATCGGTATCAGTGAAGTATCATAGTTAATGAGGAGCTTATAAGAAGTTATATAGCTCCATGATATTCTCGAGATACAAGAGGCAATATTCAGAGGTAGTTCAGAATTAAAGGTTGGACTAGAGTATTGATCTGTGGAAGACAAGCACTTTAACTTGCCTGAGAATGAAATCAAAGCAGAACAACCTGGTCGGAACCACGATTTGCAAAGGACAAGACCACAGATACCAGATCAAATTATACCAAGAGATTTTTATTGTTACGAGAAGCTTCTATGATAAGATCAACATTGCTTCCGTGGGCATGAGCACAGAGTTCAAGGTCGACTCCCACTTCATCAATGCATCACCTTCCATTTACTCCTCGCTTTCGATGAGGTTGTAGCTTTGAAAGATTATTCGGCAAAACACCAGAAGAGTAGGTCTCGTGAAAACTCTTGAGTTCACACGAATTAAGGAAGGCATGGGTTCAACCCATCGGGGCATCTTAGGAACATATACCACAAGCTTCAAGAGTAATTAACACATGCTTGACAACAGAGCATGGCAAACAACAGCATAGGATACAAGTTATAAGAGGGAGAAGACACAATTTACCAATAGCATCATGTATCAGGGAAGAACATCACAAGAATTTTGAATGTGAAGGATGCTATCGGATAATAACCCAACACTGGGTTTGGCGGTCCACAAAGGACCTGATGTGAGTATCGGTACCCAATCAGAGGAAGAAGGAATGTAAGGCATCAGATCATAGAACATCCAAATAATTTGATGCTTAAATAACCAAAGGAATTAAGATTTCCCAATTGGTGTATCGGAAACAGATGTTCCGATCAAATACAAGTAAGATGAAAGGACTTAGATGGGCAATCAATCAAGGTTGATTTGTCGGGAACCAACCCATGTTTGGAAAGACGTCTGAGCCGGACGGATAATTTATGATAAACAACTGTTGATTGCGTGCATCCACACACATGTTGAATCAATAAAATCAAATGAAAATTACAAAGGATTTACTTAAAATTGCTAGACACATGGAATTAACCATAATGCAAGCAGGTGAGAAAAGTCAAGAGCAAAAGGCTACTGAGGATTGTGGAAGATCGAATAGCGTTTCAAAGAATTCTGAGAAACACATGATCAACCGAGGAAGAATGAATGTCCGGTAAGATAATTCGATGTACCTTGTAATAACAAGAGCAACTGGATTTGAAAGTATGAGCGACAATTGCATGTAGTCATCCATAGGGGTTGGCGGTGGAAGAGAATCGCAAAAGCGATGAGCACAAGTTCTCAGGAGAACATTGGAGAGTATCTTCGAAGTCTTCTGATGAATCGAGACATCGTCTGAAATGAGGGGCTCTCCAGAAGGAGTAGTTACGAGAACCTAGAGTTAGAGTTAATAAAATCTTTAGCCCGAAAGAGGAGAGAGATCAGAACCCAGAGTATAGACGAGGAATAAAAGATCCTAATACCACCCGATTGAGATATGGGCCCGTAAGCCACACAACTATGTTAGTAAAAGTTTTTCAAGTACTAGACTTAACTTCGGCCAAGGAGTTGGAAAAGGGGGCTACCTACAGGCAGTCGGCTCTGATACCAACTTGTGACGCCCCCAATTTCGACCGTACGCTAATCAAACACGCAATGCGTACGACCAAGATTAGGGACTCACTGATTGATATCACAACACAACACTAGACACAAATTAAAGTCATACAACTTCATATTACAAGCCAGGGGCCTCGAGGGCTCGAATACAAAGCTCGACAAAGCACGAGTCAGCGGAAGCAAATAATATCTGAGTACAGACATAAGTTAGACAAGTTTTTCGTTAAAAAGGCTAGCACAAACCTAAGCAGCGGATCGAAAGAGGCGGGGTCTCCTGCCTAGGAACCTCCTAACTACTCCTGAGCGTTGGCGTTCTCCACGTAGTAGGCTCCAGCGGTGGTGTAGTAGTCGTCTCCGGCGTACTCCATCTCTTGGGCTCCGTCATCTGAACGCAGTATCATATCTAGGGGAAGAGAGAAAGTAAAGCAGCGGTGAGTACTCATCCAAAGTACTCGCAAGACTGACATCAGAACTATGCTAAGTATGCATCAGTATCAAGGAATGGGGTTATATCTGGGCTGACTTCAGAAAGCAAGAATGAGGGGAAAAGGCCTAGTCCTATCGAAGACTAGCATCTTCAGCATCTTGCAGCATTAGAAGAGAGTAGACTGGTATCTCACATATAGTCATATTATTGTACCAATTTTATTAAGTAACCACACCCAGAGATTCTTCCTTGACTCCCTGCGAGGAAGCAATCCCGGAGCCACAATTTATTTCAATTTAAATCACAATTATAGTTGTATAAGGTCAAGGTACAACTCCAAGTCGTCCTGTTACCGTGGACACGGCTATTCGAATAGATTAATCATCCCTGCAGGGGTGCACCACATATTCCCCAACATGCCTGAATCACCTCCGGCCGGACATACTTTCCTGGGTCATGCCCGGCCTCGGGATATCAGTACGTCGTCGCCCCCCCTAGGCTCAACGAAGAGGCCAGCCCGCCGGTCTAAATCCTAAGCGCGCAGGTTCGTGGGCCCACTTGCCCTTGCACTCCTGCACGATGCGAACGCGGCCGTGGTCAGTCCTAGCACCCCTTAGTAACAAGCGCAATGCCGTTGCGGACCACTCGGGCGCGCGCCGCTCCATTGCTGACGTCCGAAGAGCTTCGGCTGATAGAACGACGCTGAGTGCCCATATCTTCCCCACGTGAAGGTTAGTGCGTATTAAGGCCAACGACCTAACTCAGATCAAGTACCCAACCCATTAGCATTTTATTAATGCGGGGCAAGCGCGACCCATAAAGTGCGGTCCCGTCACCCCGACTCGACGATGTGTGACAAGGGCCTCTCCTGCCCGTCCACGCCTCAACATAACCCTTTGGATGCCTTACCGGCGCATCCCACCACATCTCACACACGGTTACCCTTGGGGCCGACCCGTCTCAAGACTGTCGGGAACTCAGGTCCACCACAACCAGGGTGGTACCGCCTGTCCCTCCAGTCCCGTCTTTCACATGTAAACAAAGTCAAGTTGAAGTAACCGTGTGTTTATACACCAAGTGGATATCCGAGGAATCACCCTCGATGGATCCCACTCGAGGTATGTGTATGGCAAGAGTTGCTATCGATAAATGGGAAGGAGGAATCACCCTCGATACCCACGACCGATTAGCTACGCTACAGAATTAACACCAGGAGTGCTAAGTGAGGTATCACCCTCGGCACTCGGTAGTAGCTCTGCAGTGCCATACTAAAGGGGTGTGCGGTGATGTGAGGGGCCTGGCTCGTCGGTCGGTTGACCGAGTCTTCGGTTTTTCGAGTCGTCGAGTCGTCGATGAAGAAGCAGTGGCAACTAGGACTAATGGGGGTCAAAGGGGATTCATTGATCAACCTATACTAAGCAGTTGAGATGATTGCAGGTATAGTAACAGTTTATCAAAACAGGCTATGCATCATAATAGGAGCTAACTAATACAGTAGCAAAAATCTAATGCAAGAATAAGAGGGAAAGGAATAGGCGATATCGGAATGCTCAAGGGGGGTTTGCTTGCCTTGCTGCTCTGCTGCAAAAAGACTGGTCGTCAGGAGCGTAGTCGTACTCGGCAGGAGCGGCAGTCTCGGAGGCTACCGGAGAGAAGAGGGGGAAGAAACAACAAATACAAGCAAACAGATGCAACATGATGCATGACATAGCAATACGCAGTGCTAGGGGTAGTCTAACGCAGTACTACATGTATCAGACGGAATGGGAGAAGATCTGACGATATTTCCCGGGTCTTTGGATTTATCGGACAGATGATCCGGAGGGGGGAATGTTCCATGTTCATCATGCTAGGAGCATGTGACAGACGAACGGATAGCGTATTCGGATTAGTGGGATTTTTCTGATCAACTTTCATGTATAAAACTTTTTCATATGACCTACGGATTATTTTATACGATTTTTCAAAGATTTAATCAAATTTTGAAATTATCAGATTATTATTAATTCGAAAAATGCTTTATGACGTCAGCATGACGTCATCACTGCATCAGCAGTCAACAGTCTCAGCAGACTGGTCAATCTGACATGTGGGGCCCCCTTGTCATAGACTCATTTTAATCAAGTGTTATATTAATCTAAACAGAGACTAATTTAGCAGGTGGGGGCCACTGTCAGTGAGACATTAGTGTTAAATTAATTATTTTTACTAATCTAATTTTCTAATTAGCATCTGACAGGGGTGGCCCACTGTCATACACAGGGGGGGGTCGGGCCCCACCTGTCATTGACTGGCCGAGCCCAGTCAGCAGGGTTGACCAGGTCAACTGGTCAACCAGGGGCTCGGGGCCCGCGGGTCAGTGACCCTGGCAGTGGCCCCAGGTGGTCCACGTCGGCGGCGGTGCCGTCCGGCCACCGGAGGAGCTCCGGCGAGCTCCCGAATCGGCGGGGTGGCTCGGAAATCGCCCACAGGGCACCAAATCGGGCCGTTCCTGTCGCGTTCGAAAGCAGGCGTCATCGCGGTTCCGTTCCGGCCATCAGGGCGAGCGGGGACGGCCTGTGGCGACCGCTACGTCGACGGCTGCGGAGCAAAGCTTCGGGCGTCGGTGGCAAACAACTAACCGAGACGAAAACGAGCCATCTAGCGGTACTATGCGGGCCTACGCGGTGCGTGGAGTCGAATGGTAGCGACGGCAGGACCAAAAGGTCACCGTTTGGTCGCCAGCGTCGAGGTCAGGCGGAGGAGCTCTCTGGCGGCGATGGCAGAAGGCAAACGGGGACGAAATCGACCTAGCTAGCGTGCGGGATCGGTCCTACGATCACCCTGGAGCACGCCCGTGGCACGCACGGGGTGCCAGGGGCACGCAGAGCTCGTGCCCGATGGCAATGGCGGCGACCGGAGCTCGGTTACTACGGGAGCTTGCGGTGGTGGCCTAGGCGAGCTACGAGAGGAAGAGGAGGTCGTGTGGTAGCTCACTGAGGGTGCCGAGAAGGCCCGAGGCAGTGGTGGTGCAGTGCAGACGGCAAATCAACGGTGGCAAGCCTTCGGGTCCCGAGGAGGAAGTCTACGCGGTGAAGGCGATGCAGGGGCTCCTGGGCTCGATCCAGCGGTCGAGGAGGAAGGGGTGGTCGCGGCGGTGCTCGCGGATGTCTCAGCGAGGCACGGGAGGGCGTGTGGCCACGGCTAGCCGGGAGCCATGGCGGCGATGGCGCTCGGGAAGGGAGGAGGAGAGCGAGGGAGAGAGCGGGAGGAGGAACTGACGGGTCGAGGGGGTCAAGGGGGTCCGTTCTTATCCATCCACGCCAGCAGCGGCAAAAGATCTAGCGAGGGGGGGGGCTGGCGAGCGCACGCTCCTCCCTGCTCGATAGCGCGCGAGAGAGAGAGAGGCGGGAGGTGGCAGACGACGCCGCTAACGGGCTGGGCTGTGCACTGTAGCTATGGGCTTAAGTGCACAGTCCAGTTTCTATTTTAATTCTTTTTTCCTTTTCTGTTTTATTTTTCAGCTTCTGTTTTACATTATTTTGAGCTACTAAATGATTTTTGCAAAGTGTGAAAATTGGCACATAAATCAAGCACCAAATCAATAGATGGCACAAAAGTCTGGGGCCACAAGGAGTTGTCTAACCATTTTTAGAAATTGAAAATGGCCAATTTAATTGCTGCTGGACCACTAACTTAATTCTCAGAGGCAATTTGGGAATCCAAATGATGTTGGTTTTATATTTATAATTACCAGGTGAATATTTGTAACCCAGAGAAGATTTTTATTTACTGGTTTTTGCAAAACTTTTAAGTTTCACTTTTCAAAACAATTGGAATAGCAAAGGAATTTGAAATTGCATTAGATTCCAAAAGTGATCAATCTTGGATTATTAAAAGCATTAGCCTAATCTCCTGGTTCACTGTAGCTTAATTACCAAGATCACTGTAGCATGGATCCAGGGTGTCACACCATCATACGGACTCAACTTCGCATAGGGGATATACGACTAATCCTACCCTAGGGGTTCTCGGACTCAGTAGTCGTGCCTTGCGTCATGTCTTGGAGAGAAGGACTTCCAGTCTTCTGGGTCTTCCGCAGGTGTTGCCACGTCTCTTGTAGTTGTTCGTCGAAATGATCCGGATTGAGCCTGAAGAATCTTTGACAACTTCTCATCTGGTAAGTTGACGGGACGAAGGTGGTTCCTTGTGGTCGCCACTGACTTGGTCTTCTGTTGTCTTCTTAATCATGAAAATCCCTCCTGTCTTGTGACACATCGAGGGTTCCAACTAGGCAACCCTTTATGCAATGACATCAACAAGGCATGATAGAGTTCCAACTTGTCGGTCATGTTGATGATAATATCGACACCAAGAGCGGGGGATGAAGAGAACCGTTTTCCTGCTCACTATGGTGAGGCGGACAAAATGGCGATGCTCTCATCCACCGGTGGTTGTCGACACAACAACGGTAAGGACAAGGTTGCTCCATTAGCGATGTATTTCATGGTCTTGCATATCTTACGCCTTGATCTTCGTAGGGCAAGGTTGTATCATCCTGGAGCTATGTCGAGGGAGTCACCATCTTCTGAGTCTTGATATCCCCATCCCTTAAGAAGGTATCATCTGTTGGTATTGTCTTGTCGTGGTGTCGCCAATCTTCTGTTCAAGGGATGTGGGCAATGTCTGGCAAGGTGGTTTCCTTTAGGTTATTCACGAGGATTTCAAGAAATCCCATGGTCAGGGGCACATGGGTGCTAGCGACCGTTTGCAAATTTTTGAAATAGAGGATGAGGAGAATCAAGAGAAAATTGGTGGAAGCGGTAAGCCAAAGATCTTCTATTTCTTTGAAACTTAGAAGAGGTAAGAAATATACGGGTTTCTGCAAGTGGTTTGAAAGGTCTATAAAAATCATTTTGTCCTAACTAACTGATACGTCCATTCTGCATCATGCTTTTGTATCTATATATATTGCATTATGGGCTGTTATTACAGATTATGGTACAATACTTATGCCTTCTCTCTCTTATTTTACAAGGTTTACATGAAGAGGGAGAATGCCGGCAGCTGGAATTCTGGACTGGAAAAGGAGCAAATCTGAGATACCTATTCTGCACAACTCCAAAAGTCCTGAAAAGTTACGGAGAATTATTTTGGAATGTATAAAAAATATTGGGTGAAGAATATACCAGAGGGGACCCACCAGGCAGTCACAAGCCAGGGGGCGCGCCCTACCCCCCTAGGCGCGCCCCTGCGGCTTATGGCCCACCTGGCAGGCCTCCGATGCCCATCCTCTGCTATATGGAGGGTTTTGACCTGGAAAAAATCATAAGGGAGCTTTCAGGATGAAGCGCCGCCGTCTCGAGGCGGAACTTGGACAGAACCAATCTAGGGCTCCGGTGGAGCTGTTCTGCCGGGGAAACTTCTCTCCCGAAGGGGGAAATCGAAGCCATCGTCATCACCAATGATCCTCTCATCGAGAGGGGGTCAATCTCCATCAACATCTTCACCAGCACCATCTCCTCTCAAACCCTAGTTCATCTCTTGTATCCGATCTTTGTCTCAAAACCTCAGATTGGTACCTGTGGGTTTATAGTAGTGTTGATTACTCCTTGTAGTTGATGCTAGTTAGTCTACTTGGTGGAAGATCATATATTCAGATCCTTAATGATAATTAATACTCCTCTGATTATGAACATGAATATGCTTTGTGAGTAGTTACGTTTGTTCCTGAGGACATGGGATAAGTCTTGTTATAAGTAATCATGTGAATTTGGTATTCGTTCGATATTTTGATGAGATGTATGTTGTCTCTCCTCTAGTGGTGTTATGTGAACGTCAACTACATGACACTTCACCATTGTTTGGGTCTAGAGGAAGGCATTGGGAAGTAATAAGTAAATGATGGGTTGCTAGAGTGACAGAAGCTTAAACCCTAGTTTATGCGTTGCTTCGTAAGGGGATGATTTGGATCCACATGTTTCATGCTATGGTTAGATTTATCTTAATTCTTCTTTCATAGTTGTGGATGCTTGCGAGAGGGGTTAATCATAAGTGGGAGGCTTGTCCAAGTAAGGGCACCACCCAAGCACCGGTCCACCCACATATCAAATTATCAAAGTAACGAACGCGAATCATATGAGCATGATGAAAACTAGCTTGACAGTAATTCCCATGTGTCCTCGGGAGCGCTTTGCTTTATATAAGTGTTTGTCCAGGCTTGTCCTTTGCTACAAAAAGGATTGGGCCACCTTGCTGCATCTTTGTTACATTTGTTACTTGCTACCCATTACAAATTATCTTATCACAAAACTATCTGTTACCGATAATTTCAGTGCTTGCAGAGAATACCTTACTAAGAACCGCTTGTCATTTCCTTCTGCTCCTCGTTGGGTTCGACACTCTTACTTATCAAAAGGACTACGATAGATCCCCTATACTTGTGGGTCATCAAGACTCTTTTCTGGCGCCGTTGCCGGGGAGTGAAGCGCCTTTGGTGAGTGGAACTTGGTAAGGAAAAATTTATATAGTGTGCTGAAATTTACTGTCACTTGTTACTATGGAAACTAATCCTTTGAGGGGCTTGTTCGTGGTATCTTCACCTCGACCGGAAGCACAAAGAGTTGCTCCTCAACCTACTGCACCTACTGAAAATATTTATTATGAAATTCCTTCGGGTATGATAGAGAAACTGCTAGCTAATCCTTATGCAGGAGACGGAACACTACATCCTAATTTGCATCTAATCTATGTGGATGAAGTTTGTGGTTTATTTAAGCTTGTAGGTTTGCCCAAGGATGATGTCAAGAAGAAGGTCTTTACTTTATCTTTGAAGGAGAAGGCATTGACATGGTATAGGCTATGTGATGATATTGGATCATGGAACTACAACCGATTGAAATTGGAATTTCATCAGAAGTTTTATCCTATGCATCCGGTTCATCGTGATCGGAATTATATCTATAACTTTTGGCCTCGTGAAGGAGAAAGAATCGCTCAAGCTTGGGGGAGGCTTAAGTCAATGTTATATTCATGCCCCAACCATGAGCTCCCAAGAGAAATTATTATTCAGAATTTTTATGCTCGGCTTTCTCGTAATGATCAATCCATGCTCGATACTTCTTGTACTGGTTCCTTTATGAAGAAAGATATTGAATTCAAATGCGCCTTATTGGAAAGAATTAAATGCAACTCCGAAGATTGGGAACTCGACGAAGGTAATGAGTCAGGTATAAACCTTAAGTTTGATTTTGTTAAATCCTTTATAGACACCGATGCTTTTCATGAATTTAGCACTAAATATGGACTTGACTCTGAGATAGTAGCTTCTTTCTGTGAATCTCTTGCTGCTCATGTTGATCTCCCTAAGGAGAAGTGGTTTAAATATCATCCTCCCATTGAAGTGAAAGTAGTTGAACCTATTAAAGTTGAAGAAGAAACCATAACTTATAATGTTGATCCTATTGTTCCTACCGCTTATATTGAGAAACCACCTTTCCCTGTTAGAATAAAGGAACATGCTAAAGCTTCAACTGTGGTTCGTAAGAGCTATACTAGAACACCTACACCTGTCGGGGAAACGACACCCATGGGACCGAAGGATCCCTTTACGGTTCGGTACGGGAGAAAGGACAACACAAAGAGCGGAACTAACGATCAACGCGAGGGGATTTACCCAGGTTCGGGCCGCTCGGAAGCGTAAAACCCTACTCCTGCTTGGTTGTATTACTGTGGATGTTCTTGGCCCAGTTCTGGGAGCTACAGTAGCAGCTACGCATGCAGAATGGGTCGAGTCTGGATCGGGATCTGGCTCCCCCCCCCCCGTAGCTACGCCTTGGGCCTCCTTTTATAGCCAAAGGGGTCACCAACAGTGGCGAAGTACATGAGGTGTAAAGTATCTACAGGATTATCATCCTTATCACTGACATCTCAGGACAAATGCATTAAATGCTCTGCTCAGGTGTCCCTTGCTTTCTTGGGGCTGGATAAAGGACTCGTCCCATTACCACCGCTTAACCCCTTCTGCGGCCAGCGCCGTGACACGCAACCATGAGGACAAGTCCTAAACGACAGGCTGGTCGCTGCGCTGGAGCGGCGGCACTGTGCGGAAGTGGTGGGATCTTGCCGGGGACGATACCTTGCCGGGCCTTCGACGGGCCTGCCCGGCAAGATCTTGCCGGGCGCCCAGCCTCCGGTCTTCTGGATTCTGATCGTTGTCTTGAATGTTGTCTTCCGGCAGCCCTTGTCGGGACGGGACTTGCCGGGCCCTTGTCCTGCCGGCTCGCGCCTTGCTGGCAAGCGCTGTCTTGTGCTTGTTCCCAGTTGTCCTCCGGCAAGCATCTTGCCCGGAGTCCAACGTCGGGTCTTCTCGGTGACCTGTCTGGAGGTCTTCTCCCAGGAAGGCTTGCTCCTCGGAATCTCTATCTTGATCTTGTCGGCCTTGAGCTTGCCGGTGATGCGCTGGGTCTTGGATATGTCCCATAAGTGGATTTCTCCCCCGCCAAGTCCTTCTCGCCTGGAGGCTACAACTTGCCGGTGTGTGTCCAGGGGTAATGGACACCCCCTATTCATTACACCGACAGGAGCCCTCGGGCCTGGGCCGGGCAAGCGTGCACAGTGCTGTCCGGGCTAGGCCCAAAAACATGCACCGGCACACGGCGAGAAGTAATCGACACTCGTGACCTTTAAGTGCGCACTGATGATGGCGCATGAAATCTTGCGACCTGCCGGGGCCCTTGGGCTTGCCGGCAGCGCAAGCAAACAGAGCAGGACGACATGAGGCATGACTGCCATGCTCAAGATTTTATGCTTCTACTCTCGTCAGAGCACTTGGCTCAATGACAAGAGCGAAAGGCTTCCTTATCGGAGCGTATGGCTCGATGACAAGGTTGAGAGCTCTCTTGTCGGAGCGCATGGCTCGACGACAAGGTTGAGAGCTCCCTTGTCGGAGTGCATGACTCGACGACAAGGTTTGCTAAGTTTGCGATTCCAGCGGAGAGCTTTGCCGTTCTCGACGCCGGCTTCCGGCAAGGATGTTGCCAGGAAGGCTTGGCTTCAGCGGAGAACTTCGACGTTCTCGACGCCCCCTTGCCGGAGCGCATGGCTCGACGACAAGGCTGAGAGCCCCCTTGTCGGAGTGCATGACTCAACGACAAGGTTTGCTAAGCTTGCGACTTCAGCGGAGAGCTTTGCCGTTCTCGACGCTGGCTTCCGGCAAGGATGTTGCCGGGAAGGCTTACGACCTCAGCGGAGAACTTCGGCGTTCTCGACGCTGATGACGCCGCAAAGAGCTTGTGGTTTGCCGGGCCTTGGGCTTGCCAGCGGCGCTAGCAGACGAAGCAGGACGGTAGCAGGAGTCGTGTGCCCGAAAAGGAATGCCACACCGCGCGATGAAGAGCCAGCCCCCCGAGTCTTCCCCACAGAGGGTACTGTGGGTTCGGGGCTCGATTCATACGGTCATTCCTGCCATCACCGCCGTCCTGCCGGCATTCAGCGCAGCGCCCTTGGCATCCTCGGCTGCCAAAGAAACAATTTATCTTAGTCATGCCATTCTTTATACATGCAAGGCATGTTCTCTATGCCAAATAAATGCTTGCCCCCCTCTTGATTAATTCTGTCCTTGCACATCTCTTATATCCTACGCTATTTGGTAACCTTGCCGGTGCGCACACTTGCCGCGAGCGCTGGGTTCGGGGCTTCAGCGGCCTGCTGGCAGTGCTGCTACCGACAAGGCGGGTTGCCGGGTCAGAACGCAGCTGCTCAGTTTGCCGAGCGGACTCGAGGCGAAACTGGAGCGCGAACTGACCATGGCAAGTCCCTTCGCATGCAGATTAATGTACAAGGACAAGAAATTAATCAAGACGACCCATGCATGCCGGAGAGCTTCCCGGTGCGCACGCTCCAGCTGGCAGTGCTTGAGGAACGGGTCCTTAGCAGCTTGCCGGGAACGCCGCCTCCCAGAAAGGTTTACCTTCTCGGTTCTAGCGCAGCTGCACACGTCGCCGAGCGGACTCGAGGCGACATGGAGCGCAACTAGCCCCGAGGAAGGCTCCTTCGCATGTAGATGTAAGGGGCAAGATGAAGACAGCAAGAGAAATATAATTGCTATAAGTTTCTGTAAGTTAGCTTTTCTTGCCGCTCCTCTCGCATAGCGAGGCCACGCTCGTGGTGATGACCGGCAACTCTCCAAAAGGTTACTCCCTAGGGCACTGCCAGCCCCCAAGCTCGCCTTCCGTGCGTATTCCTGCAACACTAGTTGGGCATGATATGCCTGGACAACGTTCAAGCACAACACGTTAATTAGCTTCTGGCTTATGATTAACTTGCTGCAATCTCGACTTCTGCCGAACGTTCCCTTGCTTGCCGGAACCCTTTCCGGTGTGCACGATCCAGGCAGCAGCGCTTGAGGAATGGGTCCTTGGTAGCATGCTGGGGCCGCGCCGCTTCTCGAAAAGGTTTACCTTCCTGGCTTTAGCGCAGCTGCACACATCGCCGAGCGGACTCGAGGCGACATGGAGCGCAACTAGCCCCGAGGAGACTCCTCAGCATACGGGTTCATGCAGAAATCTTAAGATAAAAATCATACTCATTGAAGCAGAAAGCAATAAGAGTCTTAGGACTTAGCTTCTGTGAAGGTCGTGGTGGCCTTCTCTTTGGATGCCATGACGATGAAGATGATCAAAAACTGGCGCGCTGATCGCTAGATCGGGTTCGCACAACCTTTTTCCCCCTACCCAGCGCGCCAAAGATGTCAGGGAAACGACACCCACGGGACCAAAGGATCCCTTTACGGTTCGGCAAGGGAGAAAGGACAGCACAAAGAGCGGAACTAACGATCAACGCGAGGGGATTTACCCAGGTTCGGCCGCTCGGAAGCGTAAAACCCTACTCCTGCTTGGTTGTATTACTGTGGATGTTCTTGGCCCAGTTCTGGGAGCTACAGTAGCAGCTACGCATGCAGAATGGGTCGAGTCTGGATCGGGATCTGGCTCCCCCCCGTAGCTATGCCTTGGGCCTCCTTTTATAGCCAAAGGGGTCACCAACAGTGGCGAAGTACATGAGGTGTAAAGTATCTACAGGATTATCATCCTTATCACTGACATCTCAGGACAAATGAATTAAATGCTCTGCTTAGGTGTCCCTTGCTTTCTCGGGGCTGGATAAAGGACTCGTCCCATCACCACCGCTTAACCCCTTCTGCGGCCAGCGCCGTGACACGCAACCAGGAGGACAAGCCCTAAACGACAGGCTGGTCGCTGCGCTAGAGCGGCGGCACTGTGCGGAAGTGGTGGGATCTTGCCGGGGACGATACCTTGCCGGGCCTTCGACGGGCCTGCCCGGCAAGATCTTGCCGGGCGCCCAGCCTCCGGTCTTCTGGCTTCTGATCGTTGTCTTGAATGTTGTCTTCCGGCAGGCCTTGTCGGGACGGGACTTGCCGGGCCCTTGGCCTGCAGGCTCGCGCCGTCTTGTGCTTGTTCCCAGTTGTCCTCCGGCAACCATCTTGCCGGGAGTCCAACGTCGGGTCTTCTCGGTGACCTGTCTGGAGGTCTTATCCCAGGAAGGCTTGCTCCCCGGAATCTCTATCTTGATCTTGTCGGCCTTGAGCTTGCCGGTGATGCGCTGGGTCTTGGATATGTCCCATAAGTGGATTTCTCCCCCGCCAAGTCCTTCTCGCCTGGAGGCTACAACTTGCCGGTGCGTGTCCAGGGGTAATGGACACCCCCTATTCATTACACCGACAACACCCCCTGAACAAATTAAAGTTGAACCCAGTATTGCTATGGTTAAAGATCTCTTGGTTGATAATATTGATGGGCATGTTATTCATTTCTGTGATGAAGCTGCTAGAATTGCTAGACCTGATACTAAAGGTAAACATAGACCTATTGTTGACGTGCCTGTTGTTTCTGTTAAAATAGGAGATCATTGTTATCATGGCTTGTGTGATGTGGGTGCTAGTGTGAGTGCAATTCCTTTTACCTTATACCGAGAAATTATGAATGATATTGCACCAGCTAAACTAGAGGAAATTGATGTTACCATTAAGCTTGCTAATAGAGATACTATTTCACCAATTGGGATTGTTAGAGATGTTGAAGTCTTGTGTGGGAAAATAAAATATCCTACTGATTTTCTTGTTCTTGGTTCCCCACAAGATGATTTTTGTCCCATTATATTTGGTAGACCCTTCTTGAATACTGTTAATTGTAAGATTGATTGTGAGAAAGAAACTGTTATTGTAAGTTTTGGGGATGTGTCTCATGAGTTCAATTTCTCTAAATTTCGTAGACAACCCCATGACAAAGAATTGCCTAGTAAAGATGAAATTATTGGTCTTGCTTCTATTGCTGTGCCTCCTACTGATCCTTTAGAACAATATTTGCTAGACCATGAAAATGATATGCATATGAATGAAAGGAATGAAATAGATAAGATTTTCGTTGATCAGCAACCTATTTTGAAACGCAACCTACCTGTTGAAATACTTGGGGATCCTCCTCCACCCAAGGGTGATCCCGTGTTTGAGCTTAAACAATTACCTGATACTCTAAAATATGCTTATCTTGATGAAAAGGAGATATATCCTGTTATTATTAGTGCTAACCTTTCAGAGCATGAAGAAAAGAGATTATTGAAAACTTTGAGGAAGCACCGAGCTGCTATTGGATATACTCTTGATGATCTTAAGGGCATTAGTCCCACTCTATGTCAGCATAAAATTAATATGGAGCCTGATGCTAAACCAGTTGTTGATCATCAACGACGGTTAAATCCTAAAATGAAAGAAGTGGTAAGAAATGAAATTCTAAAGCTTCTGGAGGCAGGTATAATTTATCATATTGCTGATAGTAGATGGGTTAGTCCCGTTCATTGTGTCCCTAAGAAGGGAGGTATTACCGTTGTTCCTAATGATAAAAATGAATTGATCCCGCAAAGAATTGTTACAGGATATAGAATGGTAATTGATTTTAGGAAATTAAATAAAGCTACTAGGAAAGATCATTACCCTCTACCTTTTATTGATCAAATGCTAGAAAGACTATCCAAACACACACATTTTTGCTTTCTAGATGGTTATTCTGGTTTCTCTCAAATACCTGTGTCAAAAGAGGATCAAGAAAAGACCACTTTTACTTGCCCTTTCGGTACCTTTGGTTATAGACGTATGCCTTTTGGTTTATGCAATGCACCTGCTACCTTTCAAAGATGTATGATGGCTATATTCTCTGACTTTTGTGAAAAGATTGTTGAGGTTTTCATGGATGATTTTTCCGTTTACGGAACTTCTTTTGATGATTGCTTGAGCAACGTTGATCGAGTTTTGCAGAGATGTGAAGAAACTAATCTTGTGTTGAACTGGGAAAAGTGCCACTTTATGGTTAATGAAGGTATTGTCTTGGGGCACAAAATCTCCGAAAGAGGTATTGAAGTTGATTAAGCTAAAGTTGATGCTATTGAAAAAATGCCGTGTCCCACGGACATAAGAGGTATAAGAAGTTTCCTTGGTCATGCTGGTTTCTATAGGAGGTTTATTAAAGACTTCTCTAAGATTTCTATGCCTCTCACTAATCTTTTGCAAAAAGATGTTCCATTCGTTTTTGATGATGATTCTGTAATAGCATTTGAAATTCTTAAGAATGCCTTGATTTCCGCACTTATTGTTCAACCACCTGATTGGAACCTACCCTTTGAAATTATGTGTGATGCTAGTGATTATGCTGTTAGTGCTGTTCTAGGACAAAGAGTTGATAAGAAATTAAATGTTATCCATTATGCTAGTAAAACTCTAGACAGTGCTCAAAGAAACTATGCTACCACTGAAAAGGAATTTTTAGCGGTTGTGTTTGCTTGTGATAAGTTCAGACCTTATATTGTTGATTCCAAAGTAACGGTTCACACCGATCATGATGCTATTAAATACCTTATGGAAAAGAAAGATGCTAAACCTAGACTTATTAGTTGGGTTCTTCTGCTAAAAGAATTTGATTTGCATATTATCGATAGAAAGGGTGTTGATAACCCCATAGCAGATAACTTGTCTAGATTAGAGAATGTTCTTGATGACCCACTACCTATTGATGATAGCTTTCCTGATGAACAATTAGCTGTCATAAATGCTTCGCGCAATGCTCCATGGTATGCTGATTATGCTAATTACATTGTTGCTAAATTTATACCGCCTAGTTTCACATACCAACAGAAGAAAAAGTTCTTCTATGATTTAAGACACTACTTTTGGGATGATCCACACCTTTATAAAGAAGGAGTAGATGGTGTTATTAGACGTTGTGTACCTGAGCATGAACAGGAACAGATCCTACGCAAGTGTCACTCCGAGGCCTATGGGGGACACCACGCTGGAGATAGAACTGCACACAAGGTATTACAATCTGGTTTTTATTGGCCTACTCTCTTCAAGGATGCTCATAAGTTTGTCTTGTCTTGTGATGAGTGTCAAAGAATTGGTAATATTAGTAGACGTCAGGAAATGCCTATGAATTACTCTCTTGTTATTTAACCATTTGATGTTTGGGGTTTTGATTATATGGGACCTTTTCCACAATCTAACGGGTATACTCATATTCTAGTTGCTGTTGATTATGTTACTAAGTGGGTAGAAGCTAGTCCAACTAGTAGCGTTGATCATAACACTTCTATTAAAATGCTTAAAGAAGTTATTTTCCCTAGATTTGGAGTCCCTCGATATTTAATGACTCATGGTGGTTCACACTTTATTCATGGTGCTTTCCGTAAATTGCTTGCTAAGTATGATGTTAATCATAGAATTGCATCTCCATATCATCCTCAGTCTAGTGGTCAAGTAGAATTGAGCAATAGAGAAATTAAATTGATCTTTTAGAAGACTGTTAATAGATCCAGAAAGAATTGGTCTAAGAAACTTGATGATGCATTATGGGCTTATAGAACTGCTTATAAAAACCCTATGGGTATGTCTCCGTATAAAATGGTTTATGGTAAAGCATGTCACTTACCTCTAGAGCTAGAACATAAAGATTATTGGGCAATTAAAGAGCTCAACTATGATTTCAAACTTGCTGGTGAGAAGAGGTTATTTGACATTAGCTCACTTGATGAATGGAGATACCAGGCCTATGAGAAGGCCAAGTTGTTTAAAGAAAAGGTTAAGAGATGGCATGATAAAAAGATACAAAAGCATGAATTCAATGTAGGTGACTATGTCTTGCTATACAATTCTCGTTTAAGATTTTTTGCAGGAAAACTTCTCTCTAAATGGGAAGGGCCTTACATTATTGAGGAAGTATATCGTTACGGTGCCATAAAGATCAACAATGCTAAAGGCACAAACCCGAAGGTGGTAAACGGTCAAAGAATCAAACATTATATCTCAGGTACTCCCATAAATGTTGAAACCAATATTATCAATACCATAACTCCGGAGGAGTACATTAGGGAGACCTACCAGAGCGGTTCAGACTCCGAAAAGGAATAGGTATGTGGTACGGTAAGTAAACCGACTCCAGAACTTTTTCAACAGCAATTTTCTCCGTTTTGGAATATTTAAAAAATTAGGAAAATTTAAAGCAGTCCGAAGAGTGCACGAGGAGGCGACAAGCCAGGGGGGCGCGCCCTACCCCCCTGGGCGCGCCCCTGTGGCTTGTGGCCACCCCGTGTACCCTCCAGACTCCGTTTTCTTGTGGTATACTCCTTCGGGTCAGTAAAAATTCATTATATAATCTCCCGAAGGTTTTGACCTTCGTATCACGACAATATCTCCTGTTTTCGTTTTGAGCTATTTCTGCAGCAGATTTAGATCAACATGACGTCCCCAAGTGCTTCGAAGGACAAGTTCTTCGAGAAGGTCATCAACCCCTACCTTACGGAGGTGCTGCGACACCCTCAAACCATTGAGATGCGTGAGGGGGTGCTGCACATCCGTGATGTTGAGGGGCCCAAGAAGACCGGAAGTGTGGAGACAAGGCTCGAAGCAATGGAGCAACAAGTCTTCAAGTGCCAAGGGATGGTGGAACGAGGACTCAATGCCAATCACATGATGATCGCGGAGTTTATCCATAAGCACAAGCTGGACGCCAAGGACATCGGGGAGCACATCTTCAACCTTTACGAGAAAATCGAGCATCGCCAAGCCCAGATCTATGACTTGCAAAACCAAAACTGTGAGTATGAATATAGATTTAAGAGATTGAGTTTGGCTGCAGATTTGAGGATCCCGGAGACTCGTTCATCTTTCTATGATGGTGAGCCCATGCCTTGGAAGACGAAGGACAAGCCTCCAATCTCATCAACAACTCCAACATCACCACCTCCGAAGCAAGACAACTAAACACATGGGTATGGGCACTCCCCTTGGCTTGTGCCAAGCTTGGGGGAGGTGCCCTGGTATCGTATCACCATCACATCTTTTACTTTTATCGTTTTTCTTAGTTCCATCCTTTTGGTTATACCTTGATCTAGTAAAATAAAGTTTTTAGCGTGATCTAGTTTTGAGTTTTGCTTTTTGTTCCCCCTATGTAAGCAAGTCCGAGAGTTATATAATAAAGAGTAGTTTTGAGTTGAGGGCTTTGCTTGTTTGCTATGATCTTGAGAAAAAGAAATAGAAAGAAATATAGAATAAAAGCAAAGAGTATATATGATGATCTTATGGGGAGTGATGACTTCACATATAAGAAGTATGTCGATTGAAGTTTGTTGTGAGTTGACAAACATAGCTATTAGTCATTGTGGCAATTAAAAGGAAGTAATAAAGAAAGATAGGTTCACATATAAATATATTATCTTGGACATCTTTTATGATTGTGAGCACTCATTAAAATATTTTATGATAAGAAGTTGATGTTGGACAAGGAAGAGAACATAATGACTTATGTTTGCTTATTTCCGAATAGAAGCTATATGGTTATAGATCCTTCAAGATGTGACGCTTGCTTCCACCCCATATCAGCCAAAACTTCCACACCAAGTAGAGATACTACTTGTGCATCAAAACATCCTTAACCCAGTTTTGTCATGAGAGTCCACCATACCTACCTATGGATTGAGTAAGATCCTTCAAGTAAGTTGTCATCGGTGCAAGCAATAAAAATTTCTCTCTAAATATGTATGATCTATTAGTGTGAGGAAAATAAACTTTCTACAAACTTGTGATATGGAAGAAATAAAAGCGACGGACTGCATAATAAAGTTCTCTATCACAAGGGGCAATATAAAGTGACGTTCTTTTGCATTAAGGGATTGTGCATCCATCTATAAAAGCGCATGATAACCTCAGCTTCCCTCTGCGAAGGGCCTATCTGTTACTTTTATTTTCTAGTACTTACCTTTATGCAAGAGTCGTGGTGATCTACATCACTTTCTTTATTTTGCCTTTATCTCTTGGCAAGCGTCATGTGTTGGAGAATGATCTAGACACATATATCCACTCGGATGTGGGTGAGCATGAGTTATTACTGTTGACATTACCCTTGAGGTAAATAGTTGCGAGGCAATACTATAAGCCCCTATCTTTCTCTGTGTTCGATTGAAGCTTTGACCTCATAGGTACCGCGTGAGTGTTAGCAATTATGAAAGAATAAAAGATGATTGAGTATGTGGATTTTCTTTACAAGCTCTTATATTGACTCTTTCCCATGTTATGATAAACTGGAATTGCTTCAATGACTAAGATCATAGTTTGTTGGTTCTCAATAGAGGTCTTGATTCATACTTTACCTTGTGAATGAATTGTGAACGTATACTACATGACACTTCACCATTCTTTGGGCCTAGAGGAAGGCATTGGGAAGTAATAAGTAGATGATGGGTTGCTAGAGTGACAGAAGCTTAAACCCTTGTTTATGCGTTGCTTCGTAAGGGGATGATTTGGATCCACATGTTTCATGCTATGGTTAACTTTATCTTAATTCTTCTTTCGTAGTTGCGGATGCTTGCGAGAGGGGTTAATCATAAGTGGGAGGCTTGTCCAAGTAAGGGCAGCACCCAAGCACCGGTCCACCCACATATCAAATTATCAAAGTAACGAACGCGAATCATATGAGCATGATGAAAACTAGCTTGACAGTAATTCCCATGTGTCCTCGGGAGCGCTTTGCTTTATATAAGAGTTTGTCCAGGCTTGTCCTTTGCTACAAAAAGGATTGGGCCACCTTGCTGCACCTTTGTTACATTTGTTACTTGCTACCCGTTACGAATTATCTTATCACAAAACTACCTGTTACCGATAATTTCAGTGCTTGCAGAGAATACCTTACTGAGAACCACTTGTCATTTCCTTCTGCTCCTCGTTGGGTTCGACACTCTTACTTATCAAAAGGACTACGATAGATCCCCTATACTTGTGGGTCATCACTAACGGCCGTGCTAACTAAGGGCTTCCTACAGTCAAGATGGCTCTGATACCAGCTCTGTGGGGACCCCGACTCCTAAGTCGTGATCACCGAATGTACGTGCACAGTGATCCCAGAGATTAATGCTCACTGAACACACAGAAACTGAATAACAAGAGTCTTACATCCATTACGTACCGATTTACACGAATGTGGCCTTTATGGCCAAGTCTTCGTATGTTTGCAACGGAAATCTTCAACAATAGTGTGAACCCATGCCATCTGCCTTATCCCTATAGGCATTCTGACTGGGAAGCGTCCTAGCTCGCAGTCACCAAGATAATCTTCATTATATCCTGCTCTTTCATGCCTGGCCAATAAAATAACTAGTGGTAAGCCAATGAGTACTTTGAATATACTGGCAAGCAACCCATGTTTGGAACAAGGTTTAACAGAAGCACGATAAACTACTAAATAGGTATGTTTGCGAAAAGCTAATTTTTTTGCGAGGGTATGTCCTATCAACAGCTAGAAGCATGCAACATGAGATTCCGAGTAACCATATGAACAGGTTCCAGATATCAATATGAATCAAGGTTTGAACATCCCATGTTCAATCATCACGTAGAGTCATCGACTCAACTCATGTTTCTCCATTTTTCCACACACGCACACCAAGTTTTGTAAACAATGGACGTAGACCAAGAGCGGTCATCCAACTGTCCTTGACCGTGGACACGGCTATTCAAATATTTTTACACTCTGAAGAGGTTGCACACTTTACCCACAAGACTCGGGAAACTTCCGTGTCAAGCCACAACTCGCAATATTGTTCATACCCGAGGTAAGTACCTGAACATTGCCTTTCCCTTGATGATACTGACAAAGAGTCCACTCATTGGTGCCATCCCTCATGATGTACATCACAAGTATCATCCACGAGGGCACGCAACGGTGTGCCCTGTGTCTGTAAAAACAGCCCATGATCGTCCATTCCGGTACGACCCCGTATCAAGAGTGACCACGCCACTCCCGCTACTAGTAATGCGGGCTCTCTGCTAGCACCAACCAGAGTAATCAACAAAGCCCCGTCCCATAAGGGGTATCATGGTTGTACATGTAAGGTTGGAGTAATGGTCGCAACTTACACCAATCCGTTTTTGAAAAACGATGCACTCCCTTGCTCCGGTACACCACTTCTTTATCAAGTGGTTACCTAGCTTAACATCATCTCCCTCGGGCATTAGTGGCACCCGACGAAGTTTTCGAAAAATCTTTGAAATCATACCCTTTTCGACACCATGCATAATCTCGTATCATTTGCGTAGCATCTATTTTAGCAACCTAACTACTCCCACCCGCATAACCCTCATAGGAAGGTACTGTCATGCACGATGCAAGTATCAAAGGAAAAGTAACAGAAGTAACCTACTACAGTGGTTACCGTTTCATCATGATCAACATAAAAAAATAAAGTGCTATATGCCAAGCGATAAAATGGTTTCTTAGGCATGGTCAAAGGGCTGCTTGCCTGGCTTAGCAAGGTCTTCGAGGTCTTCACACACTTCTCGTCCAACTCCGAGCACTTCATCTACTTCGTCAACTACCACCGGAAACAACACAATAAGCAAGAAAACAAGCAGAAAATAAAAGTGCTCTATAAATAGGAGTTTTATTTTTCTAGGACATCTCTGGTCATAAGAAAATTCCTTGAGTGGCTCTACTGGAGTTGGATCACCGGGGATTTTTGAATGATGGAAATGGAGGGATTAATGATCTTGTGAAAAGTCTACATAAAGTATTTTTATAAAAATGAATGGATGTGCCCATCAAATATGCATGATTTTAGAAGAATTTAGAAATTGGTTTCACTGGATTTGGAGTTGGGATCAAATTCCTATGATTTTCCTAAGATGAAATGAATGGAAAGTGGGGCCTTTATCTGGTACAACACAGACAAGGCATGGCAAAAATGTTAACCATGGCTGAATAATTAGGGCATGATTTTTGGAGTCTCTGGAAATTTGAATCATCCTCTTTCGAGTTGATTTGAATCCTTTAGGGATTTTGAAATCGGGGTTTTTCATCGGTCAAATTCAAATTTAAATCTTAACTATATAGAAAAGTTTGTAGGAAAAATATGTAGCATATATCTTTGTATAGATAAAGATTTTAGGATCACCTAGGATTTTGAATCACTAGATTTGGAGTTGAAATGAATTTAATATGAATTGTTCTATTCTCTGGGAAAAAGGGAAAAAGGAAAAGTATTTTACCCAAAAGGCCAAAACAGTGCACCTGGCAAGGAATAGCTAGCCCAGTAGCACAGCTGCGCGCGTGCAGCGGCCACACCGAAGGCGCATTCACGGGAGTGCGCCTCCTGCACAGAAAGACGGCCACAGGGAAAACCACTTCCACTTAAACCGGGGGCCCGGCCGGCCGGTCCCTGATAGGCGGGGCCCGCCTGTCGGGACCTTCCCCCACCTCCCGCTCGTGCAGGGAGAGGCAGAGAAGGCAGGGCAAAGAGGCGCCGACGCTATTACCGACGGGCACCGGACACCTCCATCCATGGTCGGCATAGTCGTCGAGGTCCACTGGAGCGTCGGCAGCGACATGAAGAGCGGACGGCGACGATGGCGACCATGGGCAACGCGGTAAGATTGACGAGGGAAGGAATGGGGCGGAGGGGAGGCTCAGGGAGGTCGCCCAGGTCCTCTGCGGTGGGTACGGGGGATAAAGGGGAACCGGGGAGCTCCAATTTGAGCGGAAGCCGAGGCGGCAATGCTGGCCACGGGGAGAGGAGGAGGGCACGAGAGGACGGGGGAACCAGTCCATGGGGTCTACGGGAGAGAGGGGGAGCGAAAGGAGCCGAGAGAGGGGCTCGGGAGGCCTTATATGGTCGTGCTCCAGTCCACCGTGGCCGGCGCCCACGGCCATGGCACGACTACGCGCCAGGGTCGTTTACGTCCAGGGAAGCAAGGAGAGGGAGCGGGAATCATCAGGGGCTCATGTGTGCGAGGTCGCCTATTGGGGCTCTCGAGCGGCCGGCATGCGTGCGAGGGAAGCCAGCAGGAGGGAGTGTCGTGGGAACGAGTCTGACAGTAGAAGGTAGGGGTACGTAAGGAGAGGGCAGAGTCCTAGCTACGGCGAGGGTGTACGCACAGATGTACGAGTTCAGGCCCCTCTCGTGGAGGTAATAGCCCTACGTCTCAGGTGCTCGGGAGCTCTTTGTCGAGTGTAATAGGAGTATCGCTACAGGGGGTGTGAACCAACCATATGCCAGAGGGGAGGGGTGGCTTATATAGAGTGCGCTGCCCCTCATAAGTGACCGGCGTGTAAGGGCCAGATCGTGGTTATAAAGACGTACGTTACTGGTAACGTGCAACATAAATGCTATTAATGGTCTTGATGAACGCCTGCCCGTTAGCCTCCCTGGGGTGACTTCTGGGCTTCTGCGGTCGACTGTCTTCTGGTCCTTCCGAGTGAAAGGTAAGCGTCGAGTGAAAGGTACCTCCGAGTGTATATTGTCGAGTGACTTGTATGTCTTGGTGATTTCAGTCGGAGACTTCCTTGTAGCTCTTAAGCTTTCTGGGGCAGTGTCCTTAGGTAGGGCATGTAGGTCAAGCCTATGACCCTACCCTAGGTACATATCCCCAACATTAGCCCCCGAATGGATCGGGGTTCGAGTGTAAAAAGTGTCAATGCAGGTTCTGACAAGACACAAAAATTCCGAGTGCATTTTGAGGCTTCTTAGAAATCTGCGTCGATTGGAACCTTTATCGTTCGCCCTGATCGATTCTGTCTTGAAGTATATCCGAGTGAAACTGAGCTCGAAATCAGGTCCGAGTTGTCTGTAGAGTCTTCTGATGTGACGGTTCGCTCCGTCGGGTCCGGATTTTACGGGATTCGAAAATTGGATAAACGCGCGCCGAGCGGGGATGATGCAACCGCAAAGGCAAGCGGGAACACGACGCCTCGATTATCACGCCGCTGGAATCGCCACGTGATGCACCTCCTCTGAATTCGGGATAGCCAGAGATCTGGCGGGCCCGCAGGTCAGTGACCCACACGGGCGGATATATGGGGCAACGACGCCGGTGCTGGTACAGTATACTTCCCCCAAATCTGCTCTTCTCCTCCTCCTCCTCTGCTCAACTCCGTTCCCAGGACCGCCGCCGCCATGACGAAGGGCAAGACGGAGAAGCTCGAGCGCGCCAAGAAGGGAGGAGCCAAGGCGAAGAAGACGTCGGGCGCCCAGTCGACGGTGCCGCCGGGATGGATCCAGGGGGATTTCCTCCAATCGACGGTCACGGCGGAGGATGTGCAAAATCTCGTCGATGACGGGTTGATTGCTGCGGAGTCCTGGAGATTGCCGAAGGGGGAGACCGAGCCAGAGCCACGCGACGGCGAGCGACTTCTGCTTCTGACCCACGTCGAACGAGGTTTCTCCATGCCACCTCACCCATTCATCCGTAGTTTCATGAACTATTTCGCGGCGCAGCTCCACCACTTCCCTCCGAATGCAATTGCCTATCTTTCCTGTTTCATAACTTTGTGCGAATGCTTCCTGGGCTGTCCTCCACATTGGGGTTTGTTTAAACACATATTCTCTGTTAGATCTCAATCCATCAAGAAAGCCAATCCCAGTGATAGCAAAACCAATGTAATCCAACTGTTTGGTGGCTTAGGGATCCAAAAGAGAGGTAGGAGTGCATTCCCCTCTATGACCTTTCCTGATTCTGTCCGGGGTTGGCAGTCGACATGGTTCTATTGCAAGGATGTTGCATCACCAAATATGTCAACTGGACTTCCTCCTTTCACCTTGGATCGACCTACCACCCCCAAACCACTGTACGTGACAAAGGTAGAGAAAATCCAGGTAGGGATCCTAGTGAACGCTGTATCTGATCTGATTCGCAGCGGAGTGACTAGCTTGGATCTCCTTGAAACGTTTCTCAGTCGACGAATCCAGCCTCTCCAAGCCCGGGATCACACCATGTGGCATTACTCGGGCCCTGAGGTTACCACTCGGACCCATCCTGAAGAAGTTCCCGACGAGACCGTCTCTCAGTGGCTCAGGAGCATCACCGGAGCTTGTGATAATCCCAAGGGAGCCAAGCGAATTCCTCCCTTCTCTGCTTTGAACCCACTGAAGAACTTGGTGAGTTATATCTTTGTCGATTGTTTTAATATCTGTCGAGTAACTGGATCTTCAGTCGACTGACTTTGAAGCTTGTATCTTGCAGGAATTTACAAACATGTACTCGCCCGTGCCGAACGGAGAACAGCCTGACGAAGAAGAAGGGAGCGTAGATGGCAGCGCAGACGGCGATTACGCCGATGACAGCGAGAGCAGCGATGACGACCTGGAGGAAGGCTAGGTGGAAGCTCAGGTCCCTCTGCGCCCTGGGCGTCGCACCAAGCAGCAGGAAGACCCAGAGGTTGCCCCGAGCAAAACTGTGGCGTCGAGCACAAGGAACCCAAAGCGTGACCGCACCGCACCACCGGGGTCGACTGAAAAAGCTGCGAAACAACTCAAGCCGGACGCGCCAAAACCTCGGAAGGCCCTGCCTCGCATCAGGATTGCTGTGCCTGTTGCCTCAACGTAAGTGTTTATTTTCCCGCAATTGTGATTGTGGCACTTCATGTCTCTGCTGACCGAGTGGAGTTTATCCGCCAGAGCTGCTACCTCTATGACGTCGCCCCAGCGAAATGATGGGGACCATATGGAAGTGGACACTCCTGATGCGGCCACCTCCCACACTCTACTCTGTTTTTGGAAGAATAATCGTCGAGTGACTTGATTCAAAATGCCGATTGATAGCTGACAAAGTCATCGAACTGGAAGATGACGAGGAGCTGCAGCGAGG
This sequence comes from Elymus sibiricus, assembly GCA_039707655.1. NCBI lineage: Eukaryota > Viridiplantae > Streptophyta > Magnoliopsida > Poales > Poaceae > Elymus > Elymus sibiricus. The sequence goes on along the minus strand of CM077665.1, from coordinate 206,709,299 downwards.
AACGCAAGATGAAGCTGTGCCTCTGGAGGCTCCACACGTACACACTCGGAGAACATCGTCAGGACAGACGCCCCATGGGCCGACTGCTGCAACGCCTCCAGCCCTCGTGGCCCCGCTGTCGAGTGCTCCGCCAGCCACTTCAATTCTGGTGGCTTCAGCACCTATTGGACAACCTGAAGCACCACCTGCCGCCTCAGTTACAGCACCAACTCATTCGACGCCCGCATACCCTTTGTATCACGTCCCGGAGGACCAAACTGGAGCTGCCAAGGAAGCTATGATTCAGGCTAGGCAGATGATGCTGCGAACAAAGGAGGCGTATGAAGCCAGCAAGTTAGCCTATGATGCCAGCTCAGCGCTTCAAGCCAACGTCCGAGTAAGTGCTATTGTAAGTTCATTTCCGATTGAATTCCTATCCATCTTGATTTTACACCCACTGGGTGTTTTCTTCGCAAGCAGATCAGGTAGTCTCTGGTCCAGTGGGAGCACGCTGAGTGCACCCACTGGGTGTAGTCCCCGAGACCGCTGTCGAATGACGAAGGCATCGACAGGGGTCTTAGAGTTGATTTGAAAGTTGTTTTCCATTCGACAGTACAGTGGGGGCACGCTGAGTGCACCCACTGGGTGTAGTCCCCGAGACCGCCGTCGAGTGCGTGCATCGGCGGGGGTCTGGTAGAAACAATGTTCGCTTGCTTGCTTCTTTTATACTCTGACAGGCCAGACCTGGTCGAGTGTTTTTGTATCCAGTGGGGGCATGCTGAGTGCACCCACTGGGTGTAGTCCCCGAGACTACTGTCAATCGTTGACGATGGGCAGTAGTCTTAAGAACCATTCTGCAGGTTTCATGGACATCATTTCCATCAACCATGATATGACGCTGTATAGGGTTGTGGGGTGGGGCGGCGGGCCGCCTTTCAGTCGACTGCACTTGTACTTTTCCACTCGGGAGTAGAGAAATATCCATGTCGACTGAACCCCTTCTTTACTGATTTCAGAAAGCCTGTGGGCTCGGGACCAAGTACGTCGAGCTGGAGAAGGAAAAGAATCGACTTCTGCTGGATCTGGAGCTGACGAACAACAACCTGGATCGTGCACAGACCGAATTGAAGACTTTTGGAGGTAATCTTTGTCGATCAATTGCATTATCACTTTCATCTTCCATCCTTTGAACCGAGTGAATCCACTCGAACAGACGTACGTGATGAGAACCGTCATCTCCGAGCGCGACTCAACAATGTTATTTCTTTAGATACCATGAAGAAGGCGCTCGAGGACAAGGAGAAATCACTTGCTGATGCTCAGAAGGAAGCGAAGGAGAAAATTGAAGCTGCTGAGAAGAAACTTGCTGCAGCCAGTAAACTGGAAGAAGAGAACGCCAAACTCAAGCAGGAACGATCCGACTGGATCAAGAAACTTGAAGTGCAGACCAAGGGAAAGAGTGCTCTGGAAAAACACTTAGGAGACTTTGCGAAGAAAATGTTCAACATGCTTGAAGGTGACTTTATTCTGTCGAATGAATTTCTTTGATTTCCTCAGAATGGCATTGTGATCACCTTTTCCCTTTCTCTTCACGCAGAATTCTGTCAAGACTTTGAGAAGGAAACCGAAGAAATCGAGCCCAATCTGGACCCCACAAAGTCACTCGTCGGAGACGCCGTGGCCATGGATATGTTTCGACTCGAAGCTCGTCTTAAGAATGTCCAGGGACATGTTTCTCGGCTGAGGGCTGCATTCGAGAAAGTCGACAAGGAACTGTGGCTTGAAGACCCCCTCCAGACTGACCTCGAGTATATGATGACTCGCCTCAATGAAATTCCAAGTCGAGTGCAGGCGTGGAAGAAGTCTGCTACCCGTTGTGGTGCCGATGTGGCACTTTCACTCGTCAGGGTCCATTGCAAGGAGGCCAGGGAGGACAAACTGAAGTCCCTCCGAGTGATCAACACAAAGAAACTTCAATTTGAAGATTTCATGGAGACTTTCATCGAAGCAGTTACTCGGATCGCCGACGGAATTGACTTGGATACTTTTGTCGAGCCTTCAAGCCCTACCGGAGCTTGAAGAAGTATGTTGCTTTCAGTTAAAACTTTATTTGCCTCGGTTTGCCGAGCGATGGTGTAACCGATTAAAACTTCGTTCAGGCCTTTAGCCTTAGAACTTCCCTTTGCGCGAACAGAGTTTTGCTGCGCTAGAGATTCTAGTCTTACTCGCATTTTGCTTTCCGACATATTGCTTGGCTGAATTTAGGACTTAGGCGAAGACTGGTTCGCAGCTAAGTTCCGAGTGTTAGGAATACCTTACACTCGGAAGGATGTTTTAACTTAGGTGAAATCTGGTTCACAGCTAAGCCTCCGAGCAAGAGGGTTGCTCTTCACGCGGAGAAGTTTCTTGAACTTAGGCGAAGACTAGTTCACGGCTAAGTCTCCGAGTGTATTGAATGTTATACACTCGGAAAGGTTTTTAACTTAGGCGTAACAGGTTCGCAGCTAAGCCCCCGAGCAAGAGGGTTGCTCTCCACTCGGAGAAGTTTTCTGAACTTAGGCGAAGACTGGTTCGCGGCTAAGTCTCCGAGTGTATTGAATGTTATACACTCGGAAGGATTTTTAACTTCGGCGAAACGGATTCGCAGCTAAGCCCCCGAGCAAGAGAGTTGCTCTCCACTCGGAGAAGTTTTCTGAACTTAGGCGAAGACTGGTTCGTAGCTAAGCCCCCGAGCAAGAGGGTTGCTCTTCACTCGGAGAAGTTTTCTGAACTTAGGTGAAGACTGGTTCGCGGCTAAGTCTCCGAGTGTATTGAATGTTATACACTCGGAAGGGTTTTTAACTTAGGCGAAACAGATTCGCAGCTAAGCCCCCGAGCAAGAGGGTTGCTCTCCACTCGGAGAAGTTTTCTGAACTTAGGCGAAGACTGGTTCGCGGCTAAGTCTTCGAGTGTATTGAATGTTATACACTCGGAAGGATTTTTAACTTAGGCGAAACGGATTTGCAGCTAAGCCCCCGAGCAAGAGGGTTGCTCTCCACTCGGAGAAGTTTTCTGAACTTAGGCGAAGACTGGTTCGCGGCTAAGTCTCCGAGTGTATTGAATGTTATACACTCGGAAAGGTTTTTAACTTAGGCGAAACGGATTCGCAGCTAAGCCCCCGAGCAAGAGGGTTGCTCTCCACTCGGAGAAGTTTTCTGAACTTAGGCGAAGACAGGTTCGCGGCTAAGTCTCCGAGTGTATTGAATGTTATACACTCGGAAAGGTTTTTAACGTAGACGAAATGGATTCACAGCTAAGCCCCCGAGCAAGAGGGTTGCTCTCCACTCGGAGAAGTTTTCTGAACTTAGGCGAAGAATGGTTCACGGCTAAGTCTCCGAGTGTATTGAATGTTATACACTCGGAAGGGTTTTTAACTTAGGCGAAACGGATTCGCAGCTAATCCCCCGAGCAAGAGGGTTGCTCTTCACTCGGAGAAGTTTTCTGAACTTAGGCGAAGACTGGTTCGCGGCTAAGTATCCGAGTGTATTGAATGTTATACACTCGAAAAGGTTTTTAACTTAGGCGAAACAGGTTCGCAGCTAAGCCCCCGAGCAAGAGGGTTGCTCTTCACTCAGAGAAGTTTTCTGAACTTAGGCGAAGACTGGTTCGCGGCTAAGTCTCCGAGTGTATTGAATGTTATACACTTGGAAGGGTTTTTAACTTAGGCGAAACGGATTCGCAGCTAAGCCCCCGAGCAAGAGGGTTGCTCTTCACTCGGAGAAGTTTTCTGAACTTAGGCGAAGACTGGTTCGCGGCTAAGTCTCCGAGTGTATTGAATGTTATACACTCGGAAGGGTTTTTAACTTAGGCGAAACGGATTCGCAGCTAAGCCCCCGAGCAAGAGTGTTGCTCTTCACTCGGAGAAGTTTTCTGAACTTAGGCGAAGACTGGTTCGCGGCTATGTCTCCGAGTGTATTGAATGTTATACACTAGGAAGGGTTTTTAACTTAGGCGAAACAGATTCGCAGCTAAGCCCCCGAGCAAGAGGGTTGCTCTCCACTCGGAGAAGTTTTCTGAACTTAGGCGAAGAATGGTTCACGGCTAAGTCTCCGAGTGTATTGAATGTTATACACTCGGAAGGGTTTTTAACTTAGGCGAAACGGATTCGCAGCTAAGCCCCCGAGCAAGAGTGTTGCTCTTCACTCGGAGAAGTCTTTGAATGCGAAATTGTGCGATCAGAATCGACAATAGACTGCGGAAGTCATAACTTAACAAACGACATCGTCTGGAGTACTCTTATTACATCAAAACAACTCAGTCGTCAACTATAAAAGCGTCGAAGCAAATCCGCATTCCAGGCGCGTGGCTCATCAATATTCTTCTTCAAGTTGAAAATATGGTACGCTCCGTTGTTCAGCACCTTGGTGACGACGAATGGGCCTTCCCACGCTGGGGCCAACTTGTGGGGCCGCTGCTGATCCACTCGGAGCACCAGATCACCTTCGTGGAATGAACGGCTCTTGACGTGTCTCGCATGGATGCGGCGAAGGTCTTGTTGATATACAGTCGACCGGATCAGGGCCATCTCTCGTTGTTCCTCTAGGAGATCCACTCCATCTTGTCTAGCTTGCTCAGCTTCGTCTTCAGAGTATAGATCCACTCGGGGGGAATTGTGAAGGACGTCACTTGGCAAAACGGCTTCAGCTCCATACACAAGGAAGAAAGGAGTGAGTCCAGTCGACCGGTTTGGAGTCGTCCTCAAGCCCCACAGAACAGACGGCAATTCAGTGACCCAAGCTCCAGCAGCATGATCGAGATCTCGCATGAGCCGAGGCTTCAATCCTTGGAGGATAAGACCATTCGCTCGCTCAGCTTGACCGTTAGACTGGGGGTGCGCAACGGATGCGTAGTCCACCCGAGTACCTTGAGAGGAGCAAAAGTATCTGAACTCTTCCGAGTCAAAGTTAGAGCCATTGTCTGTAATGATACTGTGGGGGACTCCATATCTGAAGGTTATTTCTTTCATGAATTTGATAGCAGTGCGGGCGTTCAGCTTCTTGATGGGTTTAGCTTCAATCCACTTAGTGAACTTGTTGACCGCAACCAGTAAGTGAGTGAATCCACTCTGGCCTGTTCTAAGGGGTCCAACCATATCCAAGCCCCATACAGCAAACGGCCAGACGAGTGGAATAGTCTTCAAGGCAGACGCAGGTTTGTGTGACAGGTTCGAATAAAACTGGCATCCTTCGCAGTGATCGACTATATCTTTGGCCATCTCATTTGCGCGTGGCCAAAAGAAACCCGCTCGGTAAGCTTTGGCAACAATTGTCCTAGAGGACGCATGATGACCACAAGTTCCCGAGTGAATCTCCTCCAAAATCAGTCGACCTTCTTCAGGAGAAATACACCGCTGAATCACGCCAGTCACACTTTCTCTGTAGAGTTGTCCATCCATAACAGTAAAAGCCTTGGATCTGCGGACTATCTGTCGAGCTTCATCTTCATCATCTGGGAGTTCTCGCCTCAGAATATACGCAATATGAGGAATAGTCCAGTCGGGGATGATCACTAAAACCTCCATAACCAGATCAATAACTGCTGGGACATCGACTTCAGTTGGATCTGAGGCGCTCTTTGCTTGCGGGGGCTCTTCAGTGAAAGGATCTTCCTGTACTGAAGGAGAATGAAGGTGCTCGAGAAATACATTGCCGGGGACAGGTTTCCGAGTGGATCCAATCTTTGCCAGCTCATCAGCTGCTTGATTCTTCACTCGGGGAACATGATGGAGTTCCAAGCCTTCGAATTTCTTCTCAAGTTTCCTTACTGCATTGCAGTATCCTATCATAGCGGGGTTCCTGACATCCCACTCTTTCATCACTTGATTGACCACCAAATCAGAGTCGCCATATACCATCAGGCGCCGGACGCCGAGTGAAATGGCCATACGCAACCCATACAAGAGTGCTTCATATTCAGCTTCATTGTAGGAGGAATCAAAGTGAATCTGCAAGACATAACTGAGTTTGTCGCATTTTGGGGACACCAGTACTACACCAGCACCAGACCCATTCAGCATCTTCGAGCCATCAAAGAACATGGTCCAGTGTGCCAAGTAAACTTGGACCGGCTGCTGCTGTTCGGTCCACTCGGCCAGGAAATCAGCGAGAGCTTGAGACTTGATTGCTTTCTTTGCTTCAAACTTGATGTCAAAATAGAGGAGCTCAATAGCCCATTTGGCCACTCGACCAGACGCATCTCGATTGTGGACAATTTCAGACAATGGAGCATCACTGACGACTGAAATTGAGTGATCTTGAAAATAATGTGCCACCTTCTTAGCTGACAGATATATACCGTACACGAGCTTCTGGTAATGTGGATATCTTTGCTTTGAAGGAGTCAACACTTCAGAGACGTAATAAACAGGACGCTGGACTTTGTAAGCTTTACCTTCCTCTTCCCTCTCGACAGTGAGAACTGTACTGACGACCTGATTAGTAGCCGCTATGTACAATAGCAATGGCTCCTTACTGCGTGGAGCAGCAAGCACCGGCTGGGTGGAAAGCAGAGCTTTGAGCTCGACAAACACTGCTTCAGCTTCAGGAGTCCACTCGAATGTAACAGACTTCTTCATCAGTCGGTATAAAGGCAATGCCTTTTCACCGAGACGAGAAATGAATCGACTCAATGCTGCCAAGCAACCTGTGAGCTTCTGGACATCGTGCACACGCTCAGGGCTTTTCATTCGGGTGATGGCACCGATCTTTTCAGGATTAACGTCGATTCCCTTTTCAGAAACGAGAAAACCGAGTAATTTGCCGCCAGGAACACCGAAAGTGCACTTAGTCGGATTTAGCTTGATATCATATCTCCTCAGATTGGCGAATGTTTCAGCTAAGTCAGACAACAGGTCGGAACCTTTGCGAGACTTGACGACAATGTCATCCATGTAGGCTTCAACATTCCGAGGAATCTGATCGAGTAAACATTTTTGAATCATGCGCATAAAAGTAGCGCCAGCGTTCTTCAAACCAAAAGGCATGGTGATATAACAGAAACACCCGAAATGTCTTTATTTCATCCGGACCAAACAGACGGATCTGATGGTAACCAGAGTAAGCATCCAGAAAAGATAGACGCTCACAACCCGCAGTTGAGTCGACAATCTGATCAATGTGGGGGAGTGGAAAATGATCTTTCGGGCAGACCCGATTGATATTTTTGAAATCAATACACATGTGGAGTGACTTGTCCTTCTTAGGGACCATAACGACGTTCGATAACCACTCGGAGTGGTAAATCTCACGTATGAACTTAGCCGCCAAGAGACGAGCCACCTCCTCGCCGATTGCTTTTCGCTTCTCCATTGCCGACCGACGCAAATGCTCCTTCACAGGCTTGGCCTTCGGGTCAACTCTCAACCGGTGCTCAGCCAGTTCCCTGTGTACACCAGGCATGTCAGCAGGCTTCCATGCGAAGATGTTCCAATTCTCACGGAGGAACTGGATGAGCTCGGCTTCCTATTTGCTGTCGAGTGTCGTCGAGATGTTGGTCGGGGCAGCCGTTGGATCTGTCGGGTGAATGTTCACTTTCTTCATTTCTCCTGCCGACTGAAAAGCTGACTCAGAAGCGGGCTTCTTAGCGCGCAACAGGTCGGAAGGATCAGCGTTTTTCTTGTATTCTTCCAATTCGACCATTGCCATCTGATGATCAGTGATCTTGGAGACCTGCTGAAGGCACTCCTCAGCCCTCTGTCGATTGCCAGTGACTGTGATCACACCCTTGGGTCCGGGCATCTTCAGCTTGAGATACACGTAACATGGACGGGCCATGAAACGGGCATAAGCCGGACGACCAACGATGGCGTGGTATGCACTCTGGAAGTCCACCACTTCAAATGTCAATTTTTCCTTGCGAAAATGCTTATTGTCACCAAACACAACATCCAACGCTATTTGACCGAGTGAACGGGCCTTTTTCCCAGGGATGACGCCATGGAACTGCATGTTGCTTTCACTGAGTCGGGACATTGTAATGCCCATCCCCTTGAGGGTATCTGCATATAGGATGTTCAGACCGCTCCCACCGTCCATCAAAACCTTGTGGAGTCGAGTGCCCCCCACAACTGGGTCCACCACCAGCGCTTGCCGTCCGGGGGTTGCAATATGCGCAGGGTGATCTGACTGATCAAACGTGATAGCAGTCTGAGACCACTTGAGATATGTGGGGGTAGAGGGAACCGCCATGTTAACCTCTCTGTTGATAACTTTCAGTCGGCTCTTGCTCTCAACATCAGCAAAAATCAACAGAGTTGCTTTGACTTCAGGAAACTCTTCTTTATCTTCTTCATCTTCCTTTTCAGGGTCTTTTTCACTCGACTGGTTCTCTTTGAATTGTTGGATCAGCAAACGGCACTGTCGAGTGGTATGCTTTGGCAATATTAAATTGCCCTCTTCATCTTTCCTCGTGTGGATTGCACACGGTAAATCCATAACATATGTACCCGACTGATTCTTTGACTTCTTGGGGGTGAACTTAGCTTTGGACTTCCCTTTATTTTTGGCCTGAGCCGCCAGAGCGGCCGCTTCTGCCGGAGCGGGGGGATCAGCCTTGCGCTTCTGCTTCCGATTGGAATTTCCGCCTGCATCATTGTCGACTGCTTTTCCTTTACCGCTTCGGAGGCAGTCCTCTTCTTCACCATTGGCGTACCGAGTGGAAATCTCCATCATCTTGCTCAGAGAAATATCACCAGTGCGACCAAATTTCAGATAGAGCTCCCTGTATCTAACACCAGCCTTGAAAGCACAAACAGCCTGGTGTTCGGAAACATTCTCCACCGTGTGATGCAGGGTGGACCAGCGCTGAATGTAGTCTCGCAAGGTCTCATTGGGTTTCTGAACACAATGCTGCAAATCAATCAAACCAGCCGGACGTTTGCAAGTGCCTTCAAAGGTTCTGATGAACACTTGGGCCAAATCTTCCCAGCAATAGATACTAGAGGGAGCCAAACGATTCAACCAAGCTCTGGTCGAACCATCTAACATCAGGGACAAATGCTTCATGGCTATGTTGTCGTTTCCTCCACCAATCTGCACGGCCACTCGGTAATCATCTAACCATAAGGAAAAAAGGAATTTCTAGGGACAGTGTTACCACCTATATCTCCTAGTTTATACTCGGGCTTCGTCTCGCCAAAAAACTTGCCAATTCCAGCCGCCAACCTGAAGTTGGGGGGAATCTCTGCAGAGCGAATGGCACTGCTAAAACACTCGGGACCAGACACAATAGCTCCACTTCCACTCGGATAGTCTCCGTTATAACCATCTCTGTGGGCTCTGCCTCTGTCGACCCGTCTTTGAGTGAGGACATCCCTTGCGTCAAATCCAGGATTCCGCTCATCACCGAACGGGCGCCTATCATCATTGTGCCGGGCACATAGGAACCACTCCACGGAGGAGAAAGCACTCGACGGCGGTCATCGCGGTGATAACGGGGAGCGAACTGATCTCGCCCCTGATCTCTGTACCGATCTTCACGGAAGTCTCCGCCTCTGTGGCGCAAGGGCGACCCAGGACTGTGGGCCGATTGAACTGTTTCCGCCCTGGGTGAATTGCTATGTAATCTGTTCTGCGACTGAGAAACAGCCGCATTCTGCTGCTGCGCTGCTTCGAGCAGCGTTCTGATCTGTTGCAAACCTCTACCAGCTTCCGACCGTGATGGTTGTATAGAATCTGCAATCCTAGCAGCAGCCGCAACATTCAACACTGGAGTACGGAATACCTCGACGTTATTCCGCGATCCACTCGGAAACAACTGTCGCTGATGTCGATTGGGACGCGGCGGACGCTGTCGAGCACGCTCGTCGAGTGCCTTCTGCATCTCTTTGAGTCGAAGGCGAGTCGCCTCCATGGCCTGGGCCTCAGCAGTCGTGCCGATGATGGGAGTACGAAGAACATCCTCATCCCGGTGTTGCTATTCATTCGACGTTCCACCAATCTCGCGCCTGGCGTGGCTGAAGCCAGGCGGCGGACTCTGATGAGAGCCAACCATAAAAACTTCAGCCGCAGGATCGCAGCTCTCGCACTCAGAGCGAACGCCAGACCGATCAGACGGCGAGTCGAACACGCCGAGAAGTGACTCAACGGGCTCGATGGCCGCAATCTGCGGGGACGAAGCCTGGCGGGCCGCCGCATGTCGCACCCAACGCTGTAGCCGTGAACGACTGGATCGCTTGCGGCGATGAACGGCATGGAGGGCCGACACGTACGGAGTCGACGGCTGAAGGAGAAGAACACCGCAGGAGCTTGCGCAAAAGTGCGTCGCCCCACAACTCGGGAGTGCCTCAACGTCCAGAGGCGCCTCCCGGAGCCATGCCGAATCGTCGGCGATGAAGGTGAGCGCTCCGAGATGGATCACGCGGCCCAGGAACAACTCACTGCCGGATGACATGACGAAGGCAAACAAATGCAACCTCGCCGGAAGTCGCTTAGATGCCTGACCCACGGTGGGCGACAACTATCGTGGGAACAACTCTGACAGTAGAAGGTAGGGGTACGTAAGGAGAGGGCAGAGTCCTAGCTACGGCGAGGGTGTACACACAGATGTATGAGTTCAGGCCCCTCTCGTGGAGGTAATAGCCCTACGTCTCAGGTGCTCGAGAGCTCTTTGTCGAGTGTAATAGGAGTATCGCTACAGGGGGTGCGAACCAACCATATGCCAGAGGGGAGGGGTGGCTTATATAGAGTGCGCTGCCCCTCATAAGTGACCGGCGTGTAAGGGCCAGATCGTGGTTATAAAGACGTACGTTACTGGTAACGTACAACATAAATGCTATTAATGGTCTTGATGAACGCCTGCCCGTTAGCCTCCCTGGGGTGACTTCTGGGCTTCTGCGGTCGACTGTCTTCTGGTCCTTCCGAGTGAAAGGTAAGCGTCGAGTGAAAGGTACCTCCGAGTGTATATTGTCGAGTGACTTGTATGTCTTGGTGATTTCAGTCGGAGACTTCCTTGTAGCTCTTAAGCTTTCTGGGGCAGTGTCCTTAGGTAGGGCATGTAGGTCAGGCCTATGACCCTACCCTAGGTACATATCCCCATCAGGGAGAGAGAGGAGGGGGATAGGACCATGGCGTGTCCCGGACGTCGAGGGGCCTCGACTGGCGCGCTGGGGTGACCCGAAGTGGTTAGAGGCATCGCGTCAATGCTCGGGTGCGCTACAGCGCGCTCCAGAGCGGGCTTTTGGCTGACATGTCGCGTCTGCATGCGCTTTGGCGCAGCCACTTGTGTCCACCAGCTGCAGGAGGAAGTAAAATACTGGAAAAGGTCTTTCGATGCTCTGGGTGCTGGCTAGGAGAGGGGAAAAGCTGAGAGAGGGGGGAAATGGCTGTCCAGGAGGTGCAAGTGGGGATTCCTCCCACTCAATCATGGAGCTAGCCATTGGGGTTGCGACTGGAGATGCTGTGGGTCTTGGTGGAGCTGTGGTAAAAAATGGAGGTGAAGGAGATTAGTGAAAGAGGTCAAAACTGAGATTTTTCCGAATCACCAGAAGATGTTTGATGCTGGTTTGAGCTCGTAAAAATATTCTACTTGCCATGAGATTTACCAGGATCAAATGGTAGGTAAAAATAGGGCTGTTCACCAAGTTTGAGCCCATTTGAAGAAAGTTGCTAATGCAAACTTTATAAACCCTAGAAATGGGCAGAAATGGGTTTCATTAGATTTAGTCATGCAAAACTATTCTCCTTAATGCACCACTTGTTGTGATGGAATTATTTGGTGATTAGAGCATGCCTAAAAAGTTTGGGGCCAAATGGGGAAACTTGACAATGCAAAAATTCCCAAATCTAGAAATCAGCAGAAATGTGTTTGGGGGGATTTGGACAAGTGGATTTGTTCTCCTTGATGCACCACTTGGTGTGGATGCATTATTAGAGGATTAGAACATTTCCACAAAGTTTGAGCACAAATGGAGATACTTGACAATGTAAAGGTGATCAAATTTGGATCTAGACAGAGAGGGTTTTGGGGAATTTTGGTGAACTAAAACAATTAGGATTGAGATGGAACTTGGCAAGATCATCACATATTTCATGTGACTTGCTAGAATTTTCCTGGATTTATTGGAGGATATTTCCTATAGAAATATTTCAAATGCTGGAAATAGGCAGAATGGGTTTGGAGGGTTTTGTCCAATATTTTGAACATGACCATGTGTTGAAACTCATATATATGGTAAATATATGCCTACTGAGTTTCCCTAAATTTTCTCAAATATTTTGAAAGCATAAAATAATTTTTCCCAATGAAAGACCATTTCTGGCCTTAAGAAAAAGCCTTTTAATAAAATAGGAAAATAATCTTTAAAAATAATATTTTGTGCTTTTGGGAAGTCCTATATATGGTAGGATCCAAATAAAGTATGTGGGGCAAAACATCCACCCTAATTTGAGGACTTGTAGTACAAACCTCAATTTAGGGGGTTTTGAAAACCTAAATTAATAAAATGGTTTTTGGCCAAAATAATATTTTATAAAAATAGTTTTATGTACTATACACATGGCATGATCATTGGGCAAAGACTTGGATCAAGGAGATGAGTTTTGAGAGTAGAAGGTATTTTATGAATTAAAACACAAGCAAGCAAACAAGCAATCAGCAATCAAGTCAAGCATCACAAGCACACAAAAGGTTTTGTTGGCCCTAATTTTTGAGTCATGTTAACTTAGTCATGAGGCAAAACACAGGGTGTGACAGTAATATATTGGATAGTAGGATTCTTTTAATCCTCTTCCATCCTCTGGTGAGGAATCCTGACGTAGGAATTTTAATTCTACCCCTCTTCTCAGTCAATTTTTTTTAGGATCACGCGGGTATTTTGGAACCTCTACGATGTTGGTGTGACTAGAACTCTGTTCTTGGTGCCTCCCGTATGTATGGATTGGACCTAGGGAGTTAAGCTCCAAGGGGTTTTTGTCATACTCGATATCGTTTTGTTTCCTTAGTATCTCTGGAGGACGATGTTCAAAATTGCTTCAATACTCTTTGTGGCGAGAGTAGTTTGGCGTCACCCAGTACTGGGGTTAACGTCCAGATGTACAGCCATAATTAGTATCATTGTGACTACGAGGGTCTCACGTAGATGAATTTCTGAGGCCTCTAGTTATGTGTTGATGGATGTGATACATTGGAGAGTAGTATTACTGCTAGGAGTTGAGTGATGGATTTTACTCCGTGTATCTGTGGACCCGATGTCTGTGTCAAAACAGGCGGATCTCGGGTAGGGGGTCCCGAACTGTGGATTTTGGATCGATAGGTAACAGGAGACAAGGGAGACGATATTTACCTAGGTTCGGGCCCTCTTAATGGAGGTAAAACCCTATGTCCTGCTTTGTTTTGTATTGATGATGGGGTATCGAGTATAGAGATGATCTACCTCGAGATCATAAGTAGTGGTCTAAACCCTAACAGCTATGATCGTAATATGTGATGATCTGATTCTCTCTAATGACTAGCCTGGCCTCAGCTTATATAACACACCAGAGGCCTAGGATAACAAGAGTCTTAGTCGGCTACGTCGATGGAGAGGAGTCCTTGTCTTGATCACCAAGTCTTGTGGAATCTTCCTCGTATGCATCATAGGGCTGTCCGAACTGGCCCATTAGTGAACCGCACTGGTGGTCCTCGGCCCGACCCACAGGTCGGGAGACGACGTGGTGAGTACCCCCTAGTCCAGGACACCATCAGTAGCCCCCTAAGCCGGTCTTCAAGTTGGGGATGCTCCTTGGTTCTTCCGAACTATTCTTCGTCTTCACCCATCGGTCTTGAAAACAGGTTCAACAAATCTTGTCATCTCCAATCTTGAGGATCGCCAAGGTTTATCCGAAGAGTTCACATGTCGGGCATCAGAGGAGCCCCTTTAATTTCTTGGCCTTCTCAATGCCTTATTATTTTTTACGCCACACCTCGGGTTTGAAGTGTTTCTTGTGCGGCGGTCCCCTCTTGCGTCCGAACTCCAACGCCGAACTGTATCCGAGGTGTCTTTTTGCAACCGAGCTCCAACGCCAAACTGCATCCGAGGTTTCATAGATTATCTAGGTCTTGAAAAAGTTGAAGGAGTTTATCCGAGCTTAATGTCGGAAATAGTCTTTTGTGGAGCCAGCCATTCGCATCCGAGCTTTATGCCGGACTTCTTTCAAGGTGTCTCCGATCTTAAGCTTTATGTCGGACTGATTCTGAGCTCCAACACCAGACTGCATCCGAGCTCCAACGATGATGAGCGTCCGAGGTGTCATAAATTACCTTGGTCTTTAAAAAATTATAGGAATTCAGCCGAGCTTAATGCCGGAAATGCCCTCTTTGGAGGCAGCCACTTGCGCCCGACCTTTATGCCGGATAGCTTCCGAGGTCGTGCACCACCCCGACCGTGGGATGATTTTTTGATCGGTGCAATTTATTCTCTGCCGAGATATATAGCCAGTAGCCCTCAAGGTGCGTGTCGGTCTAAAACCCGGGATGCACCTGAAGGATAAAATAAAACGACTAATCCCAGTAGCCCCTGAGACTCATGTCGATTCATGAAATCGGCCTGAGGATCAATTCCTTGCTCGGCATCATACTTTAGGAATTAAAATGCGTTGTCTAGCCCCCGAGAATCAGGTTGGGTGCGGCCGACCAACCCGAGGATCGTAATCTTGTCGGAAACTGTTTTGCACTTAAATTTTCTGCATTGAATCGTCAATGCAGTAGCCCCCGAGGCTTAATTTGGGCACGGGTGGTCAAATTAAGGATCAATATTTGTTTGACACAAGCTTTGTTACGTTTGACATAATTTATGTGTAATGATTCTATGTATCCAAGTACTTTACATCATTAATGCTCGAATCCGTATAGTACAAGACTTTGTTAACCGACCATAGGCTTGAGTGTTTATCCTACTTTATAAAGCCTTTATAAAGGCAAAGATTTACGGCAAACAAGGCAATCCGGCCACACGGTTTTATAAACAAAGGTACACGGAGTGATATGTTATATTACTATGTAAGAAACATCTTCTCGGAAAAATAGTTCATTTATAAGTTCCTTTTTCCCGCATATCATGTTGACCATGATCGTGAAACCTCAATTCTGATCAATGTGGCAGGAAAATATTGAGAATTTAGTTCGGGGAATGTTGACGAACTTAGTGGTCTTTAATGAACCGAGATTTTCACTTCCGTCGTTGCCAAACAATTATATTCTTAAGATGGCTAGCTTTCGGCTTCACCCAGTCTGACGTACTAACTCGGATGACCCGGAAGTAACAATCACAGAGGTGCTCCCTTTACCCTCTAGCTGAACAATCGGGAACATAGGGGGTAAGAACAGGAGCCAGGCAACCCAGCTTGGCTTAAATCTTAAGTCAAATTGATGCATATCTATGTCATTATAACGATCACTATGGAAGGCAGCTTTCGTATATTAAATACAAATGCTGATGATATGTTGGGATCTCCAGGAATCCCGATGTATCTATGCCGAGGTGCCACAAGGAACCCTCGGTATGGTCTATTTTGACTCCGTCACGACTCTTTATAATTTGAAAGTGGCCTATCATCGGCTTCCACCCCTTTGTAGATGCTACGCAGGGTGTTTCCGTACAAACAAGACAACCCTTAGCCGATGTCTCGGTGCCTGGAGGCGGTTGTGTTAGTGGAAACGAGGCAATCAGCTATTCAGGCTTTATGACTTTCACTTAGTCATAGGAGCATATGTTTGGGGGCAACTTAATAGCCCCCGGTATACATCGACTCCTCGGATCATTCGAGGTCGAACCACCCACAACTTGGCCTTTTCAAGAAAGAGGGGCCCTTCGTTTTACTCGGATAACCTCGATCGGCTATATTTGGTTGAACACCTCCTGCGGTTTGCTGATCAATTTACGCTTGTTGTGACAGTCAGCATTCGGCTTTCTCCAACTGAGGCACTTAACCAGTTAAACCAGAAGTGACAATCACAGTGGTTCTCCCTTTACCCCTTAGCCGAACAAAGCAAAAACGTAAGCGGTGAGCACAGGAGCCGGGCAATCCAGCTATAGACCAAAGACACAACTCGAAATCAATGCATGCAAATGCGAAATACCAAGGACATTTTGCCGAGGACTGCATGGAGTACCTCAATTTTTGGTGGGATCGGTGCTAACCACAGACCCCCTTTAATATTGCCGATGCATGAAATGCATCTGGCGTTGTACTGCGAGAGTTATGATCGGAAAAAACAAAAAACTTATGCAAAAAACTTTATGTTTGGATAAAATAAAATTGTGCCAATCTGAAATTGGTCTGAAATTAAATTTGTGCTTTGGTCATGCTTTAACATGATACATCCGATCTCCGGACTTCAAGCGGGTCAGCCTTTGGCTTAAACCTCCATATCCCGAAGGCAGAGTGTTTCTCCGAGGCCTGTTTAGCGAACTAAACTCAAGCAGCTTTAGAAAGAAACCAGGCTATCTGGCTTTTGACCACACACTATTGTCCGAAAAAGTAGTAATAGAGAAAGACTTTGCGACGACCCAGAAGAAAACACATTTATAATAATAACGGCTCATATAAATTTAAGAGCCCACATGTAACATGTGAAAAGAAGGTTGTTTTTGAACAAACAACATTTTTAACAAATAAAGTTTTTGTTTTGAGAAAAAAACATAACGCTCGGTTTAACCGAATTTAAAAAAAAACTTAAGAAATTTGAGCATGAAAGCGACTTGGCTGGTTAATATGCTCGGTGGGGATGACGTAGTTCTAGCTATGACGGGACAAGGTCCCAGCCCCCAAGCCGGTCACGAGGTAGCCGACGAAGAGCTCGGCTTGATGAAGTGAAAACACAACACTTCCAAAGGGCCGAGGTGAAACCCCCTGTCCAGCCGAGGAGACAGAGTAGTTCGGCAGCATGTCGGCGAAGCCCCCATGCCAGTTGACCATGTCGGCGACGCACTTTGGTTGATGTTGGCGGGATGACGATGTCGGCACGCCGAGGTCACGACGTGACATAGCCGAAGTCGATTACCTACACGCATGAAGTAGCACACGCCAGATAATAATAAAATAAAAGTTCTTTAAAGAATTATTTATGCGAAATAAATTATTTAGAAGAGATGCAGCCTGGCACGATGCATATGTCGACACAGGGCGACTGCGCGGTGAGGTGACAAAATCAGAATTCGTAGGGTCACCCGAATTCGTGCTAGGGTGACAACAGAATTGGGTAAATGAAGGCGGGTCAATGACGTCAGTACGCCAGGGTGACAATGCCATCCGATCTAAATCCTTTAACTGCACACATAAAACAGTGCAAGTTGGACATAATAATAACATTTTTTGCATAATCAATTTACGCAGAGTATGGATACTAAAAAAAATATGGCCTCTGTGCAGCATAAGTAGAATTGATAGCAAAGGGACGTCAATGTGGATTAGAGCCCACCTGCTCAGCACAGATAACCTGCACAAAAAATTGTACAAATTACAAGTACAAAGATCTTTGATAGTACTAAACAACACGAACAAATTTAATAGGAGAAATACCACCTAATTGTTCGTAGTGGTCGAAGTTGGCTGATCTCTCGTAACTTGAGCGTCTCGCGTCTGCTGCCGCGCGACGAGAATAGACTCTGCCGAATCGCATTGACAAAGCCAATTGACGAGAACTGTTCGGAAGCCCCTGGTCCAGCCAACATGATGAAGCTGGTCGGCTGGTAACGCCGAAGTCCCTGGAGCAGGTAGGTGAAGAGATGGCGAAGCCCCCGGTCTAGCCGAGGTGAAGGAGCTGGTCGGCTGGTGATGCCGAAGTCTCATGTCAGCCGAGGTGTCGAAGCAGGTCGGCATGGTGGATGTCGGCTTGAAGAAGCGACGGTGTGGCGATGCCGACACAGGTCGGAATTTGTGACGCAGTCAATGCTGGCTTGATAAAGTAATGACGCACCCGACCCATGCAACCCGTGGGGTGACGATCTTGTCTTAACGATTATTTGTCCTTCACGATGCAGAACTCTTGGTCGGCTAGCCGAGGTGATGATCCGAGGTGGTGGTTGTCGTCGGCTCGATGGAGCGACGACGCAGTCGATGTTTCGCAGGTCGGTAGCCGTGGAGCAACGTGGTCGGGCCGGTTTGACATCGGCACGACGATGTAGATCACCTCGGAAAAGACTCAAAATTTATGGGCACGTGTTTGAAAACAACACACAATACCCTAGAAAAAAATTCCTTCATGAAGGATGTCCAATGTCCCGTTCATGAAGAAAGATGAATTCTGGTCGGATTCGTTCTCGCGCAGAAAACATATACGAAAATTGATGCATGCATCGGACGTTTCCTGGAGTTTGAACGGTCGGATCGAGCTAAAAGTTTGAGGGGTGATCGGTATAGGAATTCCGCAGCTGATGAACGGTGGGATTTTCCAACAGATGTACGAGCTAGATACTGGACCCGTTCCCCAAACCCGTCCAGATTCGACAAGGCTCCGGTATATCGGAGATTGCCGGAGATTCCTCCTTCGGAACGCGGCGAAATTTTGCAGTGTTGTTGTAGATACAATTCCGCAGAATTCCACCGAAGCAATCGTCAAAGCAACACTCAAGGAAACGGGGACGACGAACACAACTTCGCTGTCCAGAAAGAACTGCTGCCAATCCACACACGAGCCATCGATCCTTCTGGCGATCCCACAGCGGAACTCTCAATGAAAGCACCAATGTCGGTGTCAAAACCAGCGTATCTCGGGTAGAGGGTCCCGAACAATGGATCTTGGATCGATAGGTAAGAGGAGACACGGGAGACGATATTTACCCAGGTTCGGGCTCTCTTAATGGAGGTAAAACCCTACGTCCTACTTTGTTTTGTATTGATGATGGGGTATGGAGTACAGAGTTGATCTACCTCGAGATCGTATGTAGTGGTCCAAACCCTAAGAGCTATGATTGTAATCTCTGATGATCTGATTGTCTCTAATGACTAGCCTGGCCTCGGCTTATATAACACACCAGAGGCCTAGGATAACAAGAGTCCTTGTCGGCTATGTCGGTGGAGAGAAGTCCTTGTCTTGATCACTAAGTCTTGTGGAATCTTCCTCGTATGCATCATAGGGTTGTTCGAACTGGCCAATTAGTGAACCACACTGGGGGTCCTCGGCCCAACCCATTGGTCGGGAGACGACGTGGTGAGTACCTTCTAGTCCAGGACACCATCACCCGATTGCATAACCAAAGGTTTTGAAAGTTCTTAGGTGGGAATTCATTTAGTTACCTAAGATTATCCTCCCAGCAAATTCAAATGGGTTATGTATTTGTTTCCGGCTTAATTCTCAAGCCCCATCCTTTGTTTTGATGAAGTATGGTGATACGTCTCCAACGTATCCATAATTATTGCTTGTTCCATGCTGTTATATTATCATTCTTGGATGTTTTACAATCATTTATAGCAACTTTATATAATTTTTTGGGACAAACCTATTAACATAGTGCCAAAGTGCCATTTGCTGTTTTTGCTTGTTTTTTACTTTGCAGAATATCAGTACCAAACGGAGTCCAATCGCGATAAAACTTTTTGGAGAATTTTTTTGGACCAGAAGAAGGCCAGTGGGCCAAAGAAGTCACCATGAGGGAGCCCAGGCCGCCCACAACCCACCAGGGCACGCCAGGGGCCCCGGGCGCACCCTGATGGGTTGTGGCCACCTCAGGAAACCCCTCCACCGCCTCTGAGCTCTATAAATATCCAAATATTCCAGAAACCCTAAAGGAGTCGACGTAAAATACATCCAGCCACCGCAAGTTCCAGAATCGTGAGATCTATCTAACACAATCACGGAGGGGTTCATCATCCTCATTGGTGCCTCTCCGATGATGCGTTAGTAGTCCACCATAGACCTACGGGTCCGTAGGCAGTAGCTAGATGGCTTCCTCTCTCTCTCTCTTTTGATTCTCAATACAATGGTCTCTTGGAGATCTATTTGATTTAAACTTTTTGCAGTGTGTTTGTTGGGATCCGATGAATTTTGAGTTCATGATCAGTTTCTATCCATGAATATTATTTGAGTCTTCTTTGATCTCTTATATGCATAATTACTTATAGCCTCGTATTTCTTCTTCGAATCTTTGATTTAGTTAGGCCAACTAGATCGATTTTTCTTGCCATGGGAAGAGGTGCTTTGTGATGGGTTCGATCTTGCGTGTCCTCTCCCAGTGACAGAAGGGACAGCGAGGCTCGCATGTATCGTTGCTATTAAGGATAACAAGATGGGGTCTATTCCTACATGAATAGATCATGTCTACATCATGTCACCATTCTTGTTGCATTAATTCGTTTTTCCATGAACATAATACACTAGATGCATGCTGGATAGCGGTCGATGTGTGGAGTAATAGTAGTAGATGCAGAATCGTTTCGGTCTACTAATCTTGGACGTGATGCCTATATAATGATCATCGCCTTGGATATCGTCATGATTATTTGATCTTCTATCAATTGCCCAACAGAAATTTGTTCACCCACCGTGTCCTATACTCATGAGAGAAGCCACTAGTGAAACCTACGGCCCCCGGGTCTACTTTTCCAACGTATTGCTTTCCGATCTATCTTTTTGCCGCTTTTATTTTCAGATATATTATTCCAAAAAGCCCAAAAATACCTTGCTGAAATTTTTATTTGCCTCTTTAATTTTGTATTCTTGAGAGATCTATCTATCCAATCTATCATTATCTAATCTATCTTTGAACCGTAGAGAGATTGACAACCTCTCTTTCGCACCGGGTTGTAAGTATTTGTTCTTTGCATGTAGGTGTTGTTTACATAGAGTTCATGATCCTCCTACTGGTTCGATACCTTGGTTTCATAACTGAGGGAAATACTTACCGTCGCTGTGCTGCATCATCCCTTCCTCTTTGGGGAAATACCGACGCAGTTTCAAGCCACGTCAAAGGAATTTTTGGCGCCGTTGCCGGGGAGGAAGCAGTCTCTTCAACGTGCCAATCTCTAGCGCTGAGGAGACACCATCAATATTTATCAGGTTCCTAATCATGAATCTCATCTCCTTGGAATTACATTATTTGCCATTTGTCTCTCGTTTTCCTCTCCCCCACTTCACAAATTTGCCATTTTATTCGCCCTCTTTTTCGTTTGCCTCTTTCTTGTCGTATCTCTTGTTTGCTTGCAATATTGTTTGCGTAGTCACGATGACTCAAGAAAATACCAAATTGTGTGATTTTTCTAATTTTATTAGTACTCCGATTGCTCCTCCCACCACTAGTGCGGAGTCTTGTGATATTAATGCCACTTTGTTGAATCTTGTCATGAAAGATCAATTTGCCGGTACTCCTAATGAGGATGTCGCGTCCCATCTAAACACATTCGTAGAATTGTGTGATATGCAAAAGAAAAAAGATGTGGACAATGATATAGTAAAGTTGAAATTATTTCCTTTCTCCTTGCGGGATCGTGCAAAAATTTGGTTTTCTTCTTTGCCTCGCAATAGTATCGATTCTTGGAATAAGTGCAAGGATGCTTTTATTACTAAGTATTTTCCGCCCGCCAAAATTATTTCCCTTAGAACACAAATCATGAATTTTAAGCAACTTGAGCATGAACATATCGCACAATCTTGGGAAAGAATGAAATTGATGCTAAGAAATTGTCCTACTCATGGTTTAAATCTTTGGATGATCATACAAGTTTTTTATGAGGGATTGAATTTTGCCTTTAGAAATCTTTTAGATTCCGCCGCAGGTGGTACTTTTATGGAAATTACTTTTGGTGAAGCTACTAAATTGCTAGATAATATTATAGCAAATTATTCACAATGGCATACTGAAAGAGCACCTACGAGCAAAAAGGTTAATTCGGTTGAAGAAATTAGTACTTTGAGTGAAAAAGTTGATGCTTTAATGAAGTTGGTTGCTAGTAAAAATGCTCCTATTGATCTTAATGATGTGCCTTTTTCAACTTTGATTGAGCAAAATAGTTATTCCGTAGATGTGAATTTCATCTCACGAAATAATTTTTATAACAGTGCTTATAGAGGTAATTTTAATCCTAGGCCTTATGTTGGAAATTCCTCTAATAATTATGGTAATTCCTATGGTAATTCTTCTTACAATAATAATAGGAACCCCTCTAATCTTGAGAGTAATATTAAAGAATTTATCAATGCGCAAAAGGTTTTCAATATTACGATAGAAGAAAAGTTGAATAAGATTGATGATATGTCTAGAAGCATTGATAGAATTTCTCATGATGTAGAAAATCACAAGTTGAAAGCTTTTGCACCTAAGATTGATGAATCAATTAAAGCTTTATAGCTCTCTATGGATGAAAGTAAGAAAAGAACCGCTATGCTTAGAGCTAAAAGAGAATTTTTAGAAAAAAGCGTTTTCTAGTGATTGCCTTCAGAAAAATGATGAAGATCTTAAAGTGATTGGTGTTTCTTCTATTGATTCCTTGTTTAGTAGTATTAAAATTGATGAAAAAGGGACTGAAGTATAGTCAACTTTAGCTAGAAGCTGTCCCAATAATTTGGAGGGTGAAAATCTTGATGAAAAAAAATGATGAAAGTGGGTTTGAAGAGGTCAAAACATTAACTAGTGATGTGCCCACTATTTTGGATTGCAAAGATTTTAATTTTGATAGTTTCTCTTTGATTGAATGTATTTCTTTGCTGCAATCCCTGTTAAATTCACCCCATGCTTATGACCAAAATAAAGCTTTCACTAAATATATCGTTGATGCTATAATGAAAACTTTTGAAGATAAGTTGGAGTTAGAGATTTCTATTCCTAGAAAATTACGTGATGATTGGGAACCTACCATTAAGGTCAAGATTAAAAATAATGAGTGTTTTGCTTTATGTGATTTGGGTGCTAGAGTTTCCACGATTCCGAAATCTCTATGTGATGTGCTTGGTCTTACCAATATTGAAGAATGTTCTCTTAATTTGCACTTGACGGATTCTATTATTCAAAAGCCTTTGGGAAGAATTAATGATGTTCTTATCCTTGCAAATAGGAACTATGTTCCCATAGATTTTATTGTTCTTGATATTTATTGCATTCCGTCTTGCCCCATTATATTTGGTAGACCGTTTTTACGCACTATAGGTGCCGTGATTGATATGAAAGAAGGCAATATTAGATTTCAGTTTGAACTAAGAAAGGGTATGGAACACTTCCCTAGAACAAGAATTAATCCACCATATGAATCAATCATGAGAGCATCCTATGGAGCAAAAACCAAAGATGACAATAGTTGAATCTATGCATTATGCCTAGCTAGGGGCGTAAAACGATAGCGCTTGTTGGGAGGCAACCCAATGAATAAATTTATTTTCATCTTTTTCTTTCTGTTTTTGAGTGTGGACACAATTATGCCTCTGTTATTATTGTGTTTTTTATGTTTTATTTAGTGATTGTGCCAAGTAAAGCCTTTACGATGATTCATAAGATGAGTAGAAACAATGCTGAATCTGAAACAGAAACTTTACCTCCAGTGTGCGAATTTTCATTTTTTTTTTACTGTAGCGTGATATTGAGCTGAAATTTTAACACAGTATTTATATACAAATTATTTACGTTTTCCTCATTTTTCAGAATTTTTAGAGTTACAGAACTATGGTTAGAGTACAGATTACTACCGATTGTTCTGTTTAAGACAGATTCTGTTTTCGTTGCATTGTGTGCTTGTTTTGATGAATCTATGGTTTGTATTGAAGGGTATAAGCCATGGTAAAGTTAAAATACAGTAGGTATAATGCAATAATAAAATTTGAATGGGTTTGCAACAGTACTTAAAGTGGTGATTTGCTTTATTATACTAATGGATCTCATGAAGATTTTGTTGAGTTTTGTGTGATTGAAGTTTTCAAGTTTTGGGTGAGATCATGATGGATGAAGGAATAAGGAGTGAAAAGAGACTAATCTTGGGGATTCTACAGCACCCCCAAGATATATCCAAAGAGATACAAGCAACTAAGCTTGGGGATGCTCCGAGTGGCATCCCCTCTTTCTTCTAACGACCATCAGTATTTTACTTGGAGCAATATTTTTATTCGTCACATATCATGAGTTTTGCTTGGAGCGTCTTGTATCATTTGAGTATTTGCTTTCTTTGCTTTTTATTTTGTCACTTGTATCCTTGCTAGACACACCTATTTGAGAGAGCCAAAATTATGCTATGATTTGTTAGAATTGCTCTATATGCTTCACTTAAACTTTTTGAGCTATGGAATTGCTTTAGTGCTTCACTTATATCATTTTGAGAACGGTGTGCTTGGAAATTTTTGTATAAATGCTCTCATGCTTCACTTAGATTAATTTTAGAGTTAGTAAATTTTGGAGAAACACTATCATGCTTCACTTAGATTAATTTGGGAGTTAGTAAATTTTGAAGAAATCCTCTCATGCTTCACTTATATTATTTTGAGAGATGAAATGTTTATGCTCATGTTCTTCACTTAAATTTGTTTGAGCTTGTCAAAAGCAATGGAAATATATGAAACTAGTCCTAAAGTGATAGATATTCAAGGAGGATATAACAAAAACTTTCATGAAGATCATTGGACAAATTAAACTTGATTCCTTGTAATAGTTTTGAGACATGATGATAGTGATATGTGAGTCATGTTGGTGAGTAATTATGCTTTAGTAAGAATATTGGTGTTAAGGTTTGTGATTCCCTATGCAAGCACGAAAGTCAATAGTTATGCAATGAAATTACATCCTACTTATGGTGCATTATTCGGTATCTCTAATTTCCAAAATAAATTACCTTTTTGTGTGCTCGTATCGCTCATGAAACAATAGGGGATATCCAATATTTTTCCATGCTAGATGTGTTATTATCAAGATGAGTGTTTATTCACTTGTCATTGCACGAGAGTACGGCGGTAATAGGGATGCCCAGTCCCGAAATGAAAAAAATTAATTTATGTTGTCAAATAATAAATTCCTTGGAAAGTGTTGGTATGGAAAGCAACCATGGATACGGCCAACCATGGATTGTGAAAGAATAGTGGAAAAAGGAATAAACTTTACTTTATGTTTGGGAACCGCCTATGATATATCAAGCATGGAAAGTATTGCGAACTACTTTGTCGTTTTCGTTGACAGGAAAGGCATGCCACCCAAAATATTTTTCTCTCTCAATTTAAACTTTGAACTCTGGCACCTCTACAAATCCCTACTTCCCTCTGCGAAGGGCCTATCTATTTACTTTATGCAATATTAATTTGAGGCTCCATCTTCTCTTATAAAGCACCAACTAGGGGGCACTATGATCATACTTGTGCATTGGGTGTAGTTAATATTTGAGTGTGTTTCATGAATGGATCAATGATTGAGCATGATGGGCTAGGGATAACTTTCTTTAGTGTTGATATTTTGAAAGACATGGTTGCTTTAGTATTAAAGTCATTATGTTAAAACTAGACTATTGCTTTGAACCATGTAAAGTTCCAAATGTCCATGCTACAAAAGAAAACAATATGTGATGAACATGTTAGGCAGCATTCCACATCAAAAATTCTGTTTTTATCATTTACCTACTCGAGGATGAGTAGGAATTAAGCTTGGGGATGCTGATACGTCTCCAACGTATCTATAATTCTTGTTTGTTCCATGCTGTTATATTATCATTCTTGGATGTTTTACAATCATTTTGTAGCAACTTTAAATCATTTTTTGGGACTAACCAATTGATATAGTGCCAAAGTGCCAGTTGCTGTTTTTGCTTGTTTTTACTTCGCATAATATCAGTAACAAACGGAGTCCAATCGCGACAAAAAATTTTGGAGAATTGTTTGGAACCAGAATAAGGCCAATGGGCCAAAGAAGTCACCAGGAGGGAGCCCAGGCAGCCCACAACCCACCAGGGCGCGCCAGGGGCCCCGGGCGCGCCCTGATCGGTTCTTGCCGCCTTGGGAACCCCCTCCACCGCCTCTGAGCTCTGTAAATACTCAAATATTCCAGAAACCCTAAAGGAATCGACGAAAAATAAATCCAGCCGCCGCAAGTTCCAGAACCGCGAGATCCAATCTAACACCATCACACAGGGTTTCATCATCCTCATTGGTGCATCTCCAATGATGCGTGAGTAGTCCACCATAGACCTACGGGTCCGTAGGCAGTAGCTAGATGGCTTCCTCTCTCTCTTTTGATTCTCAATACAATGGTCTCTTGCAGATCTATTTGATGTAAACTTTTTGCGGTGTGTTTGTTGGGATCCGATGAATTTTGACTTCATGATCAGTTTCTATCCATGAATATTATTTGAGTGTACTTTGATCTCTTATATGCATGATTACTTATAGCCTCGTATTTCTTCTTCGAATCTTTGGTTTAGTTAGCCCAGCTAGATCGATTTTTCTTGCCATGGGAAGAGGTGCTTTGTGATGGGTTCAATCTTGCGGTGTCCCCTCCCAGTGACAGAAGGGGCAGCGAGGCACGCATGTATCGTTGCTATTAAGGATAACAAGATGGGGTCTATTCCTACATGAACAGACCTTTTCTACATCATGTCACCGTTCTTATTGCATTACTCCATTTTTCCATGAACTTAATTCACTAGATGCATGTTGGATAGCGGTCGACGTGTGGAGTAATAGTAGTAGATGCAGAATCGTTTCGGTCTACTAATCTTGGACGTGATGCCTATATAATGATCATAGCCTTGGATATTGTCATGATTATTTGATCTTCTATCAATTGCCCAACAGTAATTTGTTCACCCACGTGTGCTATACTCATGAGAGAAGCCACTAGTGAATCCTACGGCCCCCGGGTCTACTTTTCCAACATATTGCTTTCCGATCTATCTTTTTGCCTCTTTTGTTTTTAGATCTATTATTCCAAAAACCCCAAAAATACCTTGTTGCACTTTTATTTTGTGTTCTTGAGAGATCTATCTATCCAATCTATTAGTACCTAATCTATCTTTTTACCGTAGACAGATTGACAACCTCTCTTTCGCGTCGGGTTGCAATTATTTGTTCTTTGTGTGCAGGCGTTGTTTACATAGTGTTGGTGGTCCTCCTACTAGTTCAATACCTTGGTTTCATAACTGAGGGAAATACTTACCGTTTTTGCGCTGCATCATCCCTTCCTCTTTGGGTAAATACCGACGCAGTCTCAAGCCACATCATATGGTAATTCAAGTTGCTTCGATGTCAAGTGGTGATTTCATATCTTTCCTAAGTGGCGTTCTCATATTTCTATGGGAATGCTAATCCTTTTGCTCAATCAAATTGTCATGTCAAATCTTATTCCCAACAGGTGTGCTTCTCTTCAAGACAATTCAATCCTCTCCAATATTTGCAAGATCAATCCTCATATTTCTTTCCCGTGTTCATTTCATCCGTCCCAAGTTGTCTTTGTTTCCCCCGACACTCCCGCCCTTTTTCTTTAATGATTAAATTATCATCCAAGTGTCTTTCTTTTCATTTATGCCGCCCCTATCATTTCTTCCGTATTGTATCTGGTGATTCATTGCGAAGATGCTTCAGTGCTAAGTTCATCATTTCTACATTCTCATTCTCTTCTCCGGTGGAGTCAATTCAAGATTTCGGTGTTCTTCATATCCTTCTTCATCACATGATTTTCTTTGTAGGGAATTCTTGCCCAAGTATCTCTTGTATTTCACCTCCCTCTATCCTATCCGGAGTGTCAAGATATCTCAGAAGATTTGTGTTTCCATTCATATCCTCTTAAATTATTCAAGGTTCTCACCTCATCAAGTTTTAATTCGTACCGGTGCAATCTATCTTTCGAAGCAATCGTTTCAATCGTGTTTTATTTTAAGTGGGCCCATAACCCACTGGTTTTCTCCCAGGATCTTACCTGGTTCTTCTAATCTTTCCAAAGATCTCAAGTTCTTTCAAGTTTGACATAAGAATGTATTCCGTCAGTCATATTCGTCATCCAAGATAGCTTTTGAATTATGTCCAGCGTTGGCTCAACCTTTTCTTTCTTCATTATTCCAGAGTGTCTCAGTAATTAATGATGGTTATTGTCGTCATTATTCTCTATGTTGAAGACAAAAGGAGAGTTTCTCTTAAATCTTGGTCCATCATCTTGAAGATTCATGTTTCAAGCTTCATGCTATCCTCCCGAATTGTTTTCAATCATGAGAAAATTCCTTCCCTATTTATCCGGAGCATTTCAGAGTTGTTTTCTTTTCTCGATCCTCCGAAGGCCATCATTTAAGAAGATTTCTTCGTTCTCAGCTTTCAGCTTTCGTTTGCAAATTGTTCTCAATGGTTATATCTTCGTTCGTATCTCAATTATTCTGGTGCCTTGTTGAAGTTTCTGCTAGGCGGATCTTGATCTCTTCGTTCTCATGTATCCCCATTCATTCATAATATCCCCATTCGTTTGCACTTCTTACCGGTGGTTCGTTCAAGACTTCTTCAAGTTCGTGCTTCTCTCTTCAATCTTTTCAAGAAGAATAAGTAGTATGCCAAGTTCGTTGCTTGTCATCAATTTAACTTGATGAAGGATAAGCATCACATAATTCTTGTTCTTCTTTTCTTTGAAGTGATTGTATTTATTCTTCCAGAGTTGTTCATGATATCAAATTCTCGATTATAGTTGCGTATCTTTTCTTTTACGGAGTTCCAAGTTTTTCCTCAAGTATCTCGTCGCGAAGCTTCATCTATATCTTTGCATGGCCTCAATCTTGTTCTTTTGCAGTCCTCAATTCTATTCTGTAACCCTTTCATTTCCGGAGTTCTTCGAAGAGTCTTCATGGTAGTTTGTCAACGATTTCTTTCATTTCTCAAAGTTTTCTTCAAGATTCTTGTTGGAGGAGCTCAAGTATTATTGCTGTAACATTTCGAAGTGAAATTCATTCCCCTTATCTTTTGAGATGGTGTTATAGCATTCTTGATTCATGAGGAGTCTCGAAGAGAAGATTTCAAGAATGAGATATTTAAACCCATTTGTCTTCCTTGGAGTTATCTTGGTATAGATTTCACCTAAAGCTTTTCCTAAGGATTGCTGCTATCATGGTGCTTATCAAGGATCCAAGTTCTCAATGTATCCTCTTCGTGAAGAAGTTTTTCATCTCTTTGTTGATCCGAATAAAATCAATTGTTTCTGTTAGTAGCCGGTTGTCACCTCGTAATTTTGAGATGTTTTTCATAAGCCCGCAACAAGCTTATTCTTTTCGTTGTTGATTTTCCAACAACTCCATTCAATCTTTCTTTTTGGAGATGCTTGTCAAATTCAATTGTGGTAGAAGTTGTCATTTTCTTCTCCGTTCTCTTCTCACTAAATATGTAGCTTCTATTCTTTTGTTCTGGAGGCATTGTAATGTTGCTCTCTTCGAATCATCATCTCGTTTTATTAGGATCATGTTCTTTCCAGGCTTGTCCATTTAACCGGAGTGTTGTGCCCTCTTCTCAAGTTCTTGCTATCTTATCAAGTTTTCCTTCTATTTCAACCGAAGTGCTGCCCAACTTGTTTCTCTCTCTCGTTCCTTGTCTATGTCGATTCAACCAGAGTAGTTTTGAATTCTTGCTTGTTCCACATGCCATTCTAAATCTCTTTGCAACCTTCAAGTTTCATTGGTTTCACTCGTTGGTCAAAGAAGCAACTAAGTTTTACCTCTTCCTTTCATCTTCCCCTTCCTCTTCTCATTCTAAGATCTTGGGTCGAGATCTCTTGTAATTGGAGGAGAGTTGTAACAGCACGAGAGCAACGCTTCAGATGCCTTCCATTTATTTCGAGCCTCGCCATGTGTTTCATTTGGTTGTAACATTCATCATTTCATCATGCGCATCATTCTAATTGCATCGACACTCGTTGCCATCATTTTTCAAAACTTGATCCGTTCGTAGTTGTCGGTTCTCCCCGTTTTCGGCATTGATTATTTCGTGCCCAACCACACACACACGCGCCCGCGGCATCATTAAAAATATTGTTTTTAAAAGGGTGTATAAAACATTCTTGGAATGGGGTGAAAGTTGGCGTGCGGTCTTAATTTATCGTAGGTAGACCGCCTGCCAAATTTCTTCGCTTTCGGAGGTCGTTTGATACCCCAACCATTAAACTATAGTGGCACTATAGTCGGTTAAATCGCAGACATTTTGGTGTTTAAAAATCACATGCCGGGCAGCAAACCTCCCTCTCTCCTCATCCCACAAACCCCCTACGCAGCCCACTAGCCCACCTAACCAATCCCGGCAATCGGAGACGTCCGATTGCAATTGAACGGCTCAAAATGGTGCAAAAAACCCTAACCCTACCCTCCTGTCTATAAAAGGAAGACCCCCTCGTCCATTTATGGAACCCTACCCTAGCCTTGCCTCGTTTTCTGCGCACAGCCGCTGGCCTCCAACAACCAGCAGCCGCAGCCTCCCACCTCCAGCCGCTGGGCCTGTGAATCCCATCTTCGGCCCGCCTGGGCCCGACCGGGCAGAGGAATCCGCGCCGCCGCCCGTACACCGTGCCCGCACCAAGCTCCGCTCCCGAAGCCGTCGCCCCGCGCCTCGCCGGCCATGGTGGCCACCGGAGCACTACCACCGGACCTCGCCGTCCTTCGCTGGCCGCCGCCTCGCCGGGTCGACCCCGCCGCCATTCCCCGCTTCCTTCTCCTCCCCGTTGTTTCTCTCTCTCTCATATCCCTCTCTCTCCTCGTGATCAGGAAGCCATGGACGCCGCCCCTTCGAACCTCCGTTGCGTTGCCGGAGGAGCTCCGTCGCCCCAGATCCGGTCGGGATCGAGCCCCTCGGCTTCGATCTGGACGCCCCTTAAGAGCCCGCCGGAGCCCCATCCAAGCTCCACCGCGGGAGGTTCCATCCGCCTTTGCTTCGTCCAAGCGAGGAGGAGGCCGAACGCCTGTCGCTCGTGCCTCCGTTGACCGTGTGCCCGACGTGGGCCGTAGTGCCAGCCGGCCTGCTGCTCCCGAAGGCCCGCTTCACATGCATTAGGCCCAGTCTCCCCGTGCCATCAGGCCTCAGGGACCTCCCCAAGGGCCACTGCGGCCGCAGCTCCTCATGCCCAAGGCCATTTGGTGAGCACGCCCCACCTATCTAGCGCCCAGTGCATGCTCTTCTATCTTGCGCCGATCCCTGTGTAACCAGTCCAAGATAGTTTCGGCCCAAAAGTATTTTTTCCTGTGTATGTGAATTTCTCTATTATCTAGTGAATTGTCAGTTTTATAGAAAAACTCCCGAGTTCCATGCATATAATAACTCTCCAACCGTGCATCATATGTAAAAAAATTATATATGTAAAATGCTTGAATTTCGTGTAGATTAATAATTTCCAACTTTAAACCATGTTTAAAATGTTTAAACTTGCTTTTTGTTTAAGTTTGCAAAATGCCATGTTAAAAAGATTTATTTCATAACTAAATAGTTGTAGCTTCGTTTAACATGATCTACAGATGTCACTTGACTAGAGAAATGAGTAGAATCACATGGTGCACTTTATTTTTCTGTTTAATAAATATAAAATATGCTTAGGACAGATCCGGTTCAAATTCATAATTTGAATGTGGGGTTATTTTGGAAATGCTATATGTTGTTTCCGGCCTCATTTAAAATGCATAGATGATGTAGTTGTGTATGCTTCACCTCTTGCCATGATGAACAACATTTAAATGATAGTTTAGATAAACAACATTAACCGCATTTCTCATAATATGGAGAGTTATTACCTTGTTATGTTCTCCTTCTCCATTTATAATTTCTTTAATTCCATCTTCACTTTATGTCATGACCACCCATGTTAAACAACATTTAATAAATATGAGTACCTAAATGAGAGTGAACTAAATAATTCGAATGTGGAGTTTCGTGAATATGCAACTCATTGCATATTGAACTTCACTTAATTTGTAGTGCTTGATTGTTGTGCTTGCCATGCCATGCATAATTAAACCGGACATGCATCATACTTGATTGCGCATCATGTCATGCCTATGTTGTGGTGTTTACCGTGTCATTTGTTTGTTTCTGGTTTGCTTCTTCTCGATAGAGTTCCGAAAGCGTTTCAGAATGTGATGATTCGTTCGACTACGTCATGTTCGTCTACTTCACGGATTCATTCTTCTTCCAAGCAGGATCTCAGGCAAGATGGACATTTCCTTGGATACCACTACTATCATTGCCATGCTAGTTGTCTCGTTTCTATCGCTATGTCTCGGTACCTCCCACTTGATTGTCAAGCCTCCCAAAATGCCATGATAAGCCTCTAACCCTCCACCTTCCCAGCAAACCATTGTTTGGCTAAGTTATCGCTTTCTCAACCCCTTCTTATAGCATTGCTAGTTGCAGGTGCCGGTTATTCCATGTGACAACATGTATATCTTGGGATATCACAATATTCTCGCTATTTCATTTAATGCACCTATACACTTGGTAAAAGGTGGAAGGTTCGACCTTTTGCCTGGTGTTTTGTTCCACTCTTGCCGCCCTTGTTTGGAGTACCAGTGTTATGTTGCGTATTGAGTGCTCCTAACATGCTTGGGGTTGTTATGGGGACCCCCTTGATAATTCGTTTTGGGATAAAACTCTTCTGACAAGGCCCAACATTGGTACTACATTTTCCCAACATAATAATACTGAACACCGTTAGTAATGCATAGGGAGTTAGTGCTACCCATCGATTAATTCAACATAATACAGGGAGGGCCAATGCTGATGGTGCTGGTCGTAAACAGAGTCGTGTGCGGGGCCAACCCGGACCAACTCGGGTGATTTCTATCAGGCCACTATACGCTGCGCTCATCCGCTCATGTCCTGAGAACGAGATACGCGGCTGCTATCGGGTTCGTCGACACGTCGGGTGGCCTTGCTAGATTTGTTTTACCTTT
The DNA here is from genome assembly GCA_039707655.1 of Elymus sibiricus. NCBI lineage: Eukaryota > Viridiplantae > Streptophyta > Magnoliopsida > Poales > Poaceae > Elymus > Elymus sibiricus. Next base: position 206,676,516 of record CM077665.1, on the reverse strand, counting down.
ATCGAATGTCTTGTGCATCGGGATTTCGAGGATACTTTGGGCTATCTCGTTTTCTGGCGCAACTTGTGGCTAGTTTGTTATGGATGACATGGAGTACCCCGGCAGGGTTAAATCTTTCAGAGAGCCGTGCCCGCGGTTATGTGGAAACTTGGAAATTTTATAATATCCGGTAATAGAAAACTTGAAGTAAACTCAATTAAAATACACCAACTGTATGTGTAACCGTGACCATCTCTTTTCGAGGGAGTTTGGAAAGGGAACACGGTGGGGTTATGATTGACTCGTAAGTAGGTGTTTAGGATCACTTCTTGATCATTACTAGTTTATGTTCGTTTATGCGTAGATCACTCTTATTATTCTTGTACTCGTAAGTTAGCCACTCAAATAAATTCTTAGTGCTTGCTGCAGCCTCACCACTTAACCATACCTCACCCATTAAGCTTTGCTAGTCCTGATACCCTTGGAAATGATATTGCTGAGTCCCTGTGGTTCACAGATTACTACAACAATAGTTGCATGTATAGGTAATTCGATGCTTTGATGTGAGAGCGTTGCTTGTTTGATTTGGGGTTCTTCTTCTTCTTCGTCAATCATAGGATGGGTTCCACGCCGGCAGCCTGGGATAGCAAGGATGGGTGTCGCTTTTATCTTTTGATTTCGTCCGTAGACGGACCCTTCTCTTCTGTATGGTGATTGAATGTATTGTTGTATTTGAGATGATCGTGATTTAGCTTGTGGTGAGGGTAAGCCAATTCCATATACTCATCTCCGCTTTATATGTACTTGTAACGATATCCATTCTTGCGAAACGATGAGATGCGCTTCTATCCCTATCGAGGCGCTCGAGCCAAAATAAGGATAGGACCGCATCTTGGGCGTTACAAAAAGTGACGTGAGAGAACTTCTTGAAAAATACCTAAACATCTCTTTTTCCCTTATCTTCATATGTGGATTGTACAAGTGTCCGGTAGTTCAGCAATTAGACATGAAACAAAAAGAGGTGAAGTAATTTTGTTCTGTATAACATAAATAAATTATTGCATAACTTTTATCAGAAATCACCTCAAATAAATATGCATATGCAATATTTGTAATCATATCCAAGGTATCCATGTCGTCATCAATTTCCTTAGTAATTTTTACTTGGAGTTGATCATGAGACTCCTTAATAGAAGCAAGAGCACTCTTCAAAGCCTTGTGAGCCTTGTCAAGTGTGTCAAACTCTTCCTTGAGCCTATCATGGTCAACCCCAAGTGGAACCTTTTAGGAATTGAGCACACGAGTAAGAACAAAAGCATGATCATGACCTTTTTCGTAATTTAGCAAGGTCATCAGTGTGTGACTCCTCAAGACTCAAACAAAAATATCGCTCTTCCTCAAGAGCAATGGAAAGATCCGCTATCTCATCGGCATAGTCACGACTATGCCCCTCCAAATTTAGAGATGGTTTCCTCATGAGACTCAATGAGATCACTAGCCTCACCAAGTTGTTCCAAGAGAGCAACAAAGTGCTTCTTTGTCTCACCTTTGAGTTTACCCATGAACTTGTCAAACTCATTCTCATCAATTTTTGCCTCCTCATATTCATCCATGCAATCCAACAAAGAAGGAGTAGTAGTAGTGGATGTTTTGATGTTGGAGGTTACCTTGTTGATACCTTTGGCCATGAAGCAATTGGCAATGTGGTTCTCGTTGGGGGAGTCGAAGAGAGACACCCGGTTGGGGAACAAGTTGCAATGGCCACCGTAGCCATCGCCATTCCTTCACCACTTGCATCTTCATCATCATCATCATCGGAGAAGTACTCTTCGTGTGCCACCAACACTTATTGAGGAACCTTCTTGGTGAAGTTTTTCTTGTTGGCAAAGGACTTGGCCTTGTCTTTGTGAATGAGCTTGCCTCTATTGTTGTCGGTGTACTAAAGAACGGGCCTTTTAGCACCCTAACTTGTGCATAGACGGCAGCAACCTTCATGTAATAGCCCGAGACCGACGCTCCAGATGATTCCCGATTTATTTCTTTATCGCCGTGTGATATATTTGGTTGTCCCATTCATCATCGCATCATTCGCATTGCATCGGCACCCTATCGCCATCATTTTTTTCAAAACCATGCATCTGTCTATAGTTGCCGATTCTCCCCATTCTCATTGTCGACCGTTTCGAGACAAAACACACTCGAACGCGCCCGCGGCATAGAAAAATATTGTTTTTAAAAGTGGGATCAACGAGTTCTTGGAATGGGTTGAAAGTTGCCGTGCACTTAATATATTGTAGGTAGACCGCGTGCCAAATTTCGTCACATTCGGATGCGTTTAATACCCGAAACGTTAAACCTATAGCGTTAGTATAGCCGGTCAAATTGGAGACATATTTCGTATATAAAAACCTATTGCCGGGCCGCCCCTTTTCCTTCTCTGTTATGCCTAGCCCCTCTGCATAGTGCACAGACCCCTCGCGCGCGCCCGATAACTTCTCCGGACCCGAAACTTGCGGTCGTGATCGTTAGGTCCGGATCAACCCCGAAATACCCCAAACCATCATCCGTTTTTCAATTGGACTTCCTAACCTATACTTCTCGACCATATAATTGTGATCATAGGGACAAGTTAGCCCCTACCCAAATCCACCTGCTATATATAGCAGATGAACCCCTAAATTTTTTGGACAAACCTAGACCCTTGGCAGACCAACTCCCTCCATTCCCGAACGGCGCCGCCACTCACTCAATCCCCCTCAGGATTACCCACAGCCAACCACCACCCTCCCTTGCCTCCCTCGTTTTCCGCAGATCCGCTGCCGCTAACCTCCACCTGATCTCACTCGCGTCCCGTGTTCATCCAACCACCGTGCCCGCCTCCGGCCATCCAGCCAGTACATGCAAGCAGGCTTGCCTGCGCCTGCCTTCGATCTCGATCCAGGGTCTCCTCCCGTACCAAGGCAGCCCCATGCCGTCCAGAGCTCCTCCAGGCCACCTTGCCGGAGCACCACCAGGTCGGCCCCGTCATCCCCTCTGCCTCCCCTGCTCTCTTTCTTTCTCTCCCTCCACCCTGAACTATCTCTCTCTCTCTCTCTCTCTCTCTCTCTCTCTCTCTCTCTTGTATTCACAAGAGGGCGCCGCCATGAATGCCAGCAGGAGTGTTGCTCCCGGATCCGCTCCCAACACCATCCACCTCCGCCTGTGTCCTCGCCAAGACCTGCTACTATCGTGCCTTGCATCGCCCTCTGCCACCGCCTCCTTGGGCTCCCCCTCGCCGGACCCTGCCGCTACATCCATAGGAGGCCATGGCGCCTGAAGCTGCAACGCCAATTCATCGACGCTTTTGCGGCCTCAATCTGGGCCGGATCCGTCCTCCACCCTCGGATCCCGGCAGTTCCCCTGTTCGCGCAGTCAAGGTGGACCCCAATGCCTGAAGCTCAACAACCACCAGAGTCCCACGTTGCCTCGCTCTGCTTCCCGCTCGCCCGTGTCCTCTGCTACAAGAAACAGAACGTGTCGCCCCACGTTGACTTGATCCAAGGCCTGCGTGTGGGCCACCACGTGAGCCGGCCTGCACCTTCGCTAGCCAGTGTGCGTCCTTGCCCCCCAGCTGCCAGATCCAGCGCACCAAGGACCATTTGCCAGATCCAGCGCACCAAGGCCCAGCCACGCGAGATCCGTCCCAGTAGCTCGCCTCAACCGCCGGCCCAGCCCAGCCGGCCTGCTAGGCCCTCTACTGAGAAGCCCATCCCAATCTGGCAATCTATCACCATGTGCGATGTATTGCTATGTTGCACCCACAGTTTCGGCCCGTCCATGTTTTTTTTCCAGCCAGCGAATTTACCTAATTATCCACTGAATTACAGAATGCAGAACCCCCCCTCCCGATTTTCATGCATATCATAACTCGCCAACCATGCATCATATGTAAAACCTTTATATATAAAACGTTATTAGAATTTTATGTAGTTTCACAATATGTAACTTTCATCCATGGTAAAATGTTTAACTTGTTGTTTGCATTTAATTTACATTAATGACCTATTAAAACGGTTCATTTCATATCGAGATAACCGTAGCTCCGATTAAAATGATCCACATATGTAACTTGCTTAGAAAAATGTGTAGAATAACATGATGCATTTTATTTTCTTGTTTAATAAATATAAAATATGTTTGGGACAGATCTAGACAAAATTCTAATTTTGCATATGGGGTCATTTCGGAAATCATATATGTTGCTTCCGACCTTATTTAAAATGCCTAGATGATGTAGTTGTTTATGCTTCACCTTTTGCCATGTTTAAAAATATTTAAACTTGTCGTGTGAATAAACGAGAGTGAACTAAATGATTTGAACGTGGAGTTTCATCAATATGCAAGCCATTGCATATTGAGCTTCACTTAATGTGTAGTATTTGACTATTTCATCTTGCCATGCCATGCCTTGCATATTTAATTGACATTCATCATCCTTGTTTGTGCATCATGTCATGAATATGTTGTGTTGTTTACCATGTCATTTGTTTGTTTCCGGATTGCTTCTTCTCGATAGCGTTCCAAAACCGTCTGGGAGAGTGAGGATTCATTCGACTACGCTCGTTCGTCTACTTCACGGATTCGTTCTTCTTCCAAGCGGGATCTCAGGCAAGATGGCCATTTCCCTAGATACCACTACTATCATTGATATGCTTGTTGTCTCGTTTCTATCGCCATGTCTCACTACCTACCACTTGTTTGTCGAGCCTCCGAAAATGCCATGATAAGCCTCTAACCCTCCACATCCCAACAAACCGTCGTTTGTCTATGTTACCTCTTGCTCGGCCTCTTTTATGGCGTTGCTAGTTGTAGGTGCAGATTGTTCCATGTGATAACAGGTATCTTGGATATCACAATATTCTTGCTATTTTATTTAATGCATTTATACACTTGGTAAAGGGTGGAAGGCTTGGCCTTTTTCTTGGTGTTTTGTTCCACTCTTGCAGCCTTAGTTTCTGAGTACCGGTGTTATGTTCCATATTGAGCGCTCCTAAAATGCTATGGGGACCCCTTGATTTTCGTTTTGGGATAAAATCTTCTGGCAAGGCCCAACTTTGGTACTATTTTTGCTTAACAACTAATAAAATGTGCATAGGGCATGATCACCCCGTGGATAATTAATCAACAACCCATGCCAGTGCTCCTCATGAGTGTTGGTCAAAAATGGTAGTAGCCAGGGCCACCAACGTGTGTGCCAATCGAAAACTTAGCCAATCCGGTTGTTTCCTGAGAGTGAGATACGCGACTCCTATCACATTCATCATCACATTGGGCGGTATTTCTGGATTTTTTACCCTTCTCGAACGTCTTGTGCACCGGGATTCCGAGGATACTACGGACTATCATGCGGTGGAGGTTTTCCACCGCAACTTGTGGCTAATTTGGGATGGATGAGTTGGAGCACCCTTCCAGGGTTAAATATTTCTGAGAGCCCTGCCCGCGGATATGTGACAACTTGGAAATATTTTAACACCCGGTTATAGAAAACTTCAAGTAAATTCAAACACAATATACCAACCGTGTGCGTAACCGTGACCGTCTCTTCTTGTTAGGTTTGGACCAAGAAGGGAACATGGTGGGGTTATGTTTGACTCATAAGTAGGTGTTCAAGATCACTTCTTGATCATTACTAGTTCACGTCCGTTTATGTGTAGATCACTCTTCTTATTCTTGTACTCGTAAGCTAGCCAGATATCAAATGCTTAGTGCTGCTGCAATCTCACCACTTAATCATACCTCACCCATTAAGCTTTGCTAGTCTTGATACCCTTGGAAAAGATATTGATCAGTCCCCGTGGCTCACATATTACTACAACAACAGGTGCAGCTACAGGTAAAGCGAAACTTTCACATGAGCGCGATGATTGTTCTATTTGGAGTTTCTTCTTCTTCTTCATCGACCATAGGATTGGTTCTAGGTCGGTAGCCTGGGATAGCAGGGTGGACGTCGTATCTTTTTCGTTTGTTTTCATCCGTAGTTGGATCCTGCTCTTCTGTATGATGATTGAATGCATTGATGTATTGATGTGATCATTTTGTGTCTTGTGGCAAGTGTAAGCCAAATCTTGTATACTCTTCTCTTCAGTACATGTACTTGTGAATATATCCACCTTGCAAAAGCGTCTTCCGGGAGGATAGGACCGCATATTGGTGTTGTACTTCGGCCTGGCAAGCCTTTGCTGGAAAAATACTTGTCGGTGAGGTCAAGACACCAGCAAGCCTCCTTGCCGGTGAGGAAGACCCGACAGCGTGCGCACCCGGCAAGATCCCAGTACCCAGCCACCGCTCCACCTCACGAGGCTGATTGTCTACATTAGTTAGGTGTCGAGCGGGTGGACGGTTTGGTTGAGCTTGTCGGGACGCGTGGCGCTACGTAAGGATTACAACAACTTTAACGACACCCGTCCTAATGGTGTGGTGGAAGAATAAGAGGTAGCTGGGCCAACGGCACAGAAGGAGATGTCATCATTGCCAGGGAACGGCGACAACATGACACCTCACAGCGCATTTAATGCGCCTGTCCTAATCCGTTAGGATTAGGTATTTCCCACTGTAACATGTTTGTAGTTTGACCACTGTTACATCCACTATTTAGCCACTTTGGTAACCCCTTGAGCCTATGAAAGGAGATCCATGGCTACCTTCACAAGGGTCGAAACCCTGTCCATTTGCACGTGTAGCAGAACTCTCGATCACTCTTGCCGGGTTGTTGCAATCCTTGTATTCTGAACTTCATCATACAAAGCACCATACAGGACGTAGGGTATTAGACCTCCGGGTGGCCCGAACATGTCTAAACCCCGCGCGTGCTTCGGTTGGTGTTGCTCTTTGCATATGTAGATCCCCACAGTTGAACCGCAAAGGGGCCTTACCGGTCCCATAGATTGTCGTACCTCGACATCTTTGGTGTGCCGGGTAGGGGGTCACGTACGTGAGTCTTCACCAGCTTCTGCGCATCTTCATCAGCATCTTCACTGACACCCATGGCACCCAATAAGGCCAAGGGCGCGTCGGCAGTCACCCCATCCACGTCCAAGCTGCCCTCACAGGTGGCTACAAGCGACGGCGATGGAGGTGCACACCACCCTCACTGCACTAGTGAGCGCAACCACAACACCGCGCAGAGCTCTATGAGCCGCGACCCAGACCCCGCCGTTGTGACGTCAAGAGATGCACCGGCGGTGTACGGGGATAACGCTGCTGCAACAGGACCAACGACGAGAGCAGCGATGGCGGCGAGACATCCACATCGCCCTTCTCAAGATAACCGCAACTAGCACCCATGGAACAACAATGATCCCGGGTGACGCACGGACAAGACCCGTGTGGGCCATTCTATGGATGCGTAGGGCCAAACTCGTCATTGACCTCCTGGCGAGAATAGGCAGCGCACGTTGGGGTGAGACAACTCTCTTCCTGACTCTGTCAGAAGCAAGAGCGCGACCCACGCCTCCTGTCATGCATTGCCAAAGACCACGGAGGAAGCTTTGGCGCAAGCTCAGCTTTTGCTGGATTTTCCTAATGCGCCGGAGAAGATGGAAGAATGGAGGGCCACTATCTAGAGCCTGCTGAGCTTCGCTAACCATGACAATCCGGAGGTGGCAGGGCCCTCGCGAATGCACCACGCCGAGCCAACAAGGCATGCTGCTGTGTGTAGTGCTAGCGGGCCACCTACGGTGCAATCACCCCCGCAGCAACGACAACAACAAACCCTGCAGGACCGGTATGCCAGACGAGATGTGTTTTGCGTTCTCGGACCCGCAGCAGGGACAAGATTAATGCCATGTCTTGAAAGAGCAGCAGAAGGAGGACGCCTACACCACCATCGAGCAGTGGTGGGAGGCATGCCGCCAGTCAATTGGACGTGCCGATCCAGACGTTGACGAGCCTGCGCCCGGGGTACCTGGCAGCCTACCTTACGAGATAGGCTGCCCGGCGTTCACCCGTGAGATGTGGTAAGTCCGCTGGCCCTCCACCAAGACCTTCAAGCCTAACGTGCCGGACAAATATGAAGGCCAGATCAACCCGTCAGAGTTCCTCGGCATCTACACTATTGCGGTGAAAGTTGTCGGGGGACGCGATGGGAAAGTATTCGCCAACTACTTCCCGTTGGCGCTCAAACCCATGTGATAAGCTGGTTGATGAACTTGCCAGAAGGATCCATTTCTTCTTAGGCGGACCTATGTAATCAATTCGTTGGCGCATACCATAGAGGCCACAAGCTTCCGGGGCAGCCTAGCGATCAGCACGTGATTGCCCATAGAGACGGTGAATCCCTCTGCAAGTACATCCAGAGGTTCAGTCGTGTGCGGCACAAAATTTCTGACATCCATCATGTCGTAGTAATTGCCGTATTCCACACGAATGTACGCAACAGGCAGATACGTGAGGAATTGAGTATCAACAAGGTGCATGATATGGCCGAGCTCTACGCTCTGGCTGATAAATGCACACGTCCTGAAGAAGGGAGGAGACTCCCCAGAGAGGACGCTGGCATGAAGGTCGACTCCGATGACGAAGACGCGTCCACATCCAAGAAGAAAGGCTGGAAGCGCAACCGAAAGCGCAAGGGCAAAGCAGTTATGGCTGTTGAAGGTTCCGGCAACCCCAAGGCCGGCAAGAAGGCCAAGAGCAAAGGCTCCGGCAAGGAGGTTGCCGCCTGCTCCAGCAACGACGAAGCCATGGTAGGAGAGAAGACCGACATGCTATATTGCAAAATCCACCTCACCAAGGGCCACAACATCACCGAATGCTGCTAAGTAGAACAATTGCTAAAAATCATAAGCTAGAGTACGACAGGCGCGACAAGAAGAAGGGCAAGATGGTGCTGGAGGTTCCGGCAAGAAGAACCATGGCGGCTGTGGTGGTCGTCGCGGCAAGACCAAGCAGCAAAAAGGAAAGCCTTCTAGAGGCCAAGACAATAAGTCTGACGAAGAGGGCGATGATGATGAAGATGAAGAGGGATCTAAAGGCCAAGAGTTCTAGAAGGCGATAGATGCCATGTGTGTTGATGGAAGCGTATCTTTGCGCTCCTCTCACCGGCAGCTCAAGCAATGGGCCCGTGAGATCAACATGGCAGAGGCATGGAAGCCCCTCAAGTGGTAGAACACTCCCATCATCTTCGATGCTGAGAATCACCCTGACCGCACCACTGCCGTTGGGTGTGTGCCATTGTTGGTTTCCCCAACAATCTGTAACCATGAAGTAACGAAGATGCTGGTCAACTGTGGGGCCGGTTTGAACTTGATTTCACCTGATGTGATCAAGCGGCTGCAGATCCTTGACATAGATCTCAAGCCAACAGGGTCGTTCCAAGGAGTCAACCCCGGAAGGTGCCATACCAAGGGGAAGATTACTCTACAGGTAACGTTCAGTCACAAGCTCAATTTCAGGACCGAGAAAGTTGTTTTCTATGTCGCAAAGATGTCGTTGCCGTACAATGGAATTTTGGACCGACTGGCACTGTCAAAGTTTATGGTGGCGTCTCATCACGCCTACAACATGCTGAAGATGCCAGGTCCGATGAGCATCATCACCGTCCACGCTGACAACAAAAACATAGTTCTCTGCATCAATAAGCTCTACCAGGAGGCAGTGGCAGCATCTACCGATTAGGCAGCTGCTCCTGCCGACAAAGCTCCCGACGGGAAGAAGGGCAAGAGTTCCAGCAAGACATCTGGCGAGAACTCCAGGAAGCACACCGCAGAGTGCAACACGCTAGCCGAGGACATGCCAGAGAGCTCTGGCGCCATGAGCAAGAAAAGCTAGGTGACCATCCCTAAGACGAAGCAAGTGAGTGTAAGGTAGGACGGCGAGGGCACCACTTTCACCATAAGTGCCACCCTTGATAGCAAATAGGAAAGCGCGCTCATCTCCTTCATGCGGGCGAATGGCGATGTGTTTGCCTGCCAACCATCTGACATCCTCGGCATTCCCAGGGAGGTGGTTGAGCACCACCTTGTCGTTTGTCCCCATGCACGTCCCGTCAAGCAGAAGGTCAGGAAGCCAGACTTTGATCGGCAAGAGTTTGTTGCCGAAGAGATCAAAAAGCTAGAGGCAGCAGGTCTGATTAGAGGCGTGATCCACCCCACATGGCTAGCAAATCCAGTGGTAGTGCGGAAGCCATACGGAAAGTAGAGGCTTTGTACCGACTTTACTGGTATCAATAAAGCTTGCCCAAAAGACCCCTTTCCCTTGCCGAACATTGATCAAATAGTGAACTCTACTGCCGGCTACGATCTGCTGTCGTTCCTCGACGCCTACACTTTTTTCTCATCAGACCTTTATGGCCAAGGAAAACGAAAAAAACCACATTCATCACCCCATGTGGCACATACTGCATCAAGCGTATGCCTTTCAGGTTGAAGAGTGCTGGTTCAACATTTGCGAGAGCCATCCAGATTGGTTTTGAGCCCTAGCTGCATAGAAATGTGGAAGCATATATGGGTGTAATCCTGATAGTAGTACGGGGGGTACATAGGAGTAGGGAGAAGCCTAGCTACGGAGCAAGTGTAACACTCAGAATTTACGAGTTCGGACCCCACTCGGAAGAGGTAAAAGTCCGACGTCTCGGGCCCAGTGGCTAAGTGTTGCTTTGTATGTGTTCTGATTACAGAGAGTTCGTAACCCCTCCTCTGGTATCGGGGGTGGCTTATATAGAGTGCGCCACCACCAACCGAGTGCCATTACGAGGGTCATTAATGCTAGTAACTGCTGGAGTTACTAGAAACTACGAGCGTTACAGGTAACGCAATGTCTATAGTATTCAATGCTAATTAAGTCCCTCGAACGTTGTAGCTCCCATGTCTCCTCTGCTTCCTCACGCCCGGGTGCTTAACCTAGGTCGAGTGGTCATTAGCATCCGAGTGACTTCCGAGGCGTCGAGTGCATCTTGTACATTCGTCCGAGTGCTAAGGTACTCCAGGGACTCCTGTGAACATCTAGGACCCCAGGTGTGTGCTAGATAAGAGGTCTATGACCCTACCTAGGGTAGGTGACCTCGTCAGTAGCCCCCGAATCGGTTGAGGTTTTGAGAGTCGGGTGACCAACGCACGGGGCTGTTGGTAGTGTTTCGGGAACACTTAGAAACGAGGCAGATCGTTTCCACTCGGTCTCGAAACCATGACCGGTTCAGGTTAAATAACTTCCGAATGACTCGAACAGACTGACTGTTCAAGACACTCGACCTGGTGCAGATCAGTTCTTGGGAGAAATAACCTTATGACTTAGAGATGGGACTATCGATCCTTCCGTTTGATCTTCACTTGGATGCTCTTGAATTGATTTAAGATTCAACCGAGTGCTTAATGGGCCTTTTCGGTTCATTTGTTAAGTTTTGGCGTGTCGGAACGCGTCAGTGAACACGGAATTCACTTGATGGGTTTTGGCGCGTCGGAACGCACCAGCAGACACGGAGTCCACTTGGTGAGTTTCGGCGTATTAGAACACAACGGTGAGCACGGAGCCCACTCGGCCAATTTTAGTGCATTTGAACGCACCCGTGAGCATGGGGCTCACTCGGTCAGTTTTGGTGCATTGGAACGCACCAGTGAGCACGGGGCTCAGTCGGTTAGTTTCGATGCATTGGGACGCACCAGCGAACACGGAGTTCACTCAGGCAGCGGCACCGCGAAATCTCTGGCGATTTCGAAATTGTGGGGAAGCGCGCACGTGAGATCATGACGGTTGTGTAAAAAAGTGTTGGAATTGACCGCGGCGCCTCAATTTTCGCGTCGAGAATTTCACCACGCGTCCCCGCAATTCTGTCCCAGAGATATCGCGGATCTGCACACGCCCGTTGATTGCGCGGTTGCTGCAGATCCGACGGCTGAGATTTTGCTAAGCCAGAGTATAAAAGAAGGCCGAGAGGGGGATAGGAAAAAACATTCCCACTCCCTGCTTTCCCGATTTACTCCTTCGCTTCACCGAGAGCTTTGCCTCCCGCCGATTCGCTTTCGTTCCATGCCGGAGATGACGAAGAGTGCCACCGTGAGAGCCTAGAGGGCAAAGAAGACCTCGCGCAAGTCCTCCTCGAGCGCGGGCGCCCCATCCTGCTTCGTCCATGGTGATTGGCTGGCCTCTCTGGTCACAGTCGGTTGGAGGACCTGGAGAGCTAGGGTCTCCTCGTCGTCGGAAGCTAGAGGCTCCCAGAGAAGGGGGAGGTCGAGCCTGCGCCGCACGGGAACGAGAGGGTCCTCCTCACAACTCATCTCGACAGAGGTCTTTCTTTGCCCCCACATCCTTTCTTCCGTACTTTCTTGGATTTTTCCAGAGCTCAACTTCATCATCTTCCCCCCAATTCCATCACCTACCTGGCCGGTTTTGTTTCTCTCTGTGAGAACTTTCTTGGTTGCAACCCACACTGGGGTTTGTTCAAACACTTGTTCACATGCCGAGTGATGAGTGTGAAGAAAACCAATCTGACTAAGGAGATGGAAAACGTAGTTGTGCAGTGTGGGGGCCTGGGTATTCAGTTGAGGGGCAAAAGTAGTTTCCCGTTGATGACTTTCCCGGACACTATTAAGGGTTGGCAGTCGTATTAGTTTTACTGTGAGGACATCCCAGTCGAGAGGGTCAGTCGGGTCTCCCACCATACTCGGCGAGCGCATTCGGCGGCTCCCTAAGCTGATCGTGTCCAAGGACGAGAAGGTAGATGTAGACATCCTTGTGATTGTGCCGGTATCCCTCATGAACCATGGTATCAACGGACTGGACCTGCTGGAGGTCTTCTTCTAAAGAAGGATTCAGCCGCTGCAGGCCAGAGGCCACCCTATGTGGCTGTACTTGGGTCTAGATGACCTTACGCGTACGCACCCGGAGGAGCTCAGCGAGGAGGCCATGGCGAATAAACTCAAGGCCATCATCCTACTTTGGGATAACCACAGAGGCACGAGGCGCGTGCCTCCGTACTCGATGGAGAATCCGGCGAACGAGGTATATTCCGAGTGCCCTTACTGTTTCTGAGTGATGCAACTTTCAATTGTCAAATCTTGATTTAAGTAACTTTTATTTTGATAGGCCTTCACGGGCATGGTGAGCTTGATACCTGCCGGCAACCACGCTCCTGCTGACATGTCCAGTGACAATGAGCGTCATGACAACTCGGACGGAGAGGAGGAGTATGTGGAAGTTAATGAAGACGGAGGGGATGAGAAGGAGTCAGAACCAGGGGACGAGGCGGAGTCTTCTCCTTCGGAGGAGGTACTTCCTGAGCCCCGCAAGAGGATGCGCCAGGAGCCTGGGGTCCGTGGAGGCAACATCGGGTGGCCGAGCACCGCCATGTCCTCTGTGGTTATTCCTCCCACTCGGACTTCAAAGCGCAGACGTGCCGAGCTTGTTCCATCTCCAGAGAAGAGCACGAAACAGCAGAAGATCACTTCCGGCAAACCTCGGAAGGCGGTTACGCCCAAGGCCAAGATGAACGTGCCGATGGATTCTGCGTAAGTACCTTCACTCTGACTATCGTTCCGAATGACTGATCGAATGCGATAACATTCCGAGTGATTCTTCTGCAGGGCTGACACGTCGACTGCTTCACTAGAGAAGGACAAGGGCGAGGTCGATGCCACAACTTCAAAAGGTAGCACCCGATCCTGATCGTATATGATCTTCGAATGACTCATTTCCTTTTTGAACTTATTTCTGAATGACTTTCTGTCAGGACCGGTTTTCCAGGATATTAATTTCCCAGTAAATGGCCCTTGTGCTCACCAGCCCTAGGATTACTGTTAGCTGATGAGACACAATCTTGTCACAGAAATTCCAAGCAAAAATACAATATTTGAAGTACACGACCAAAGTGGTCTCTGAGTACAACAAAAATTTCTAGTGGTTGATGGCGGAAGCGGTTTGCGGATCATCAGCGTCTATGGGACTCCATTTCCCACAGGGAAAGCTGACCTGGATAACTCCTATCTTTGCGTATCTGCTATCTTCGATGCCTAGGTTCCGGGCTGTCGTCGTTGCGCTCCTCTCCAAGCAAGAAATCTGGCCAAGACAATAGCCAGGGATGAGCCAGTGAGTACTTTGAATGTACTCGCAAACATCATGAAAACGGGTATAATATAACAGGTGATAATTTTGCACTGAAATAATCCCTGATCACTTAAACAGTCATACAATAATATTCAAGATGCACGCAAGCAGGTCATTCATATTAAACGTGAATAAGCAATCAGAGAATAAAAATAAAATACACCAATCGGGTGTCTGAAGCGACACCTCGAAAGGATAATAATATAAAGCATGCCTTAGTCGGGCGTCTGAGCGACGCCACATAAAGGGCTTATAAGGAAACATAAATAATATGCGTGCCACAGTCGGGCGTCTGAGCGACGCCACAAAAAGGGCTTATAAAAAGAATAATCACAATGAATATCCAGGAGGTAGAACCATCCCAGGGATACTCAATAATTCAAATAATATAAATGGTTAGTCCACAATAATAATAATTATAATCATCATTTGTCACACGTCATGATCAATGTTCCGGTTTAGAAGTTTTCCTCCGAAGACCGACACTAAGACCGACACTTGACCCATCCCAGACTGTAGTCCTTAACCGCGGACACGGCTATTCGAATAGATATAAACTCTGCAGAGGGTGTACTCTTTACCCACGAGTAACGGATTCCGTTAGTCCACCGGGACTAATTCCATTTACGGTCATTGAATTGAAAACACACCTGACCCGCACACACCAGCTTAACTTACCGGCGCCAGGAATCACCCACGACACTCGTTAAGCAAAACTCTAAGTGGGGAGGCTCCAACCTCGATTAGCATGGGATCACAAAATTTATATCGTGCGCAAAACAGGGGAGCTACCCCCTCGGACTCACCGGAAAACCCTTGCCCCCAGACCAAGTGACATGCCTACCAGGGGCCACTGGTATCTTTCACTATGGCCTCTCTGTACGGTGTGTGCTAAGAAAGGGGTTGACAACTTACTGAACCGTACCCTACCTGCGACAGGGACGAGTGGTAGTACGAAACAAGTATGGGGGTTACTGGCACAAGACTCAATCTACGGTCTACTCAGGAGGTTAAAGTGTTTCCTGCATGATTAGCATAACCAATTTATTCCACACCAACAGACAGAATCACCACTCATCATACCTCACCATGCCTTACTGATCATACTCGTCCCAACGAAATATCAGTATCAAGCTCATGTCTACCCAAGACAGAGACTTCTCCAGATTCCTTCCGGTGGGCATGAAAGGCATACGAGGGCGAATATTGTCACAAGCATATCAATTCCAACAGCAAGGAATCTTCATCATGCACTCATGAGCATGATCATATCTTCACATGAAATAATACTTACTTCATGTCAACATGAAATGAAGTTTTCCTTGTCACATCAAACAACACACAACATCTATTATACCAAGGTTCAGAAAGCTTGCCTTCAATGTGTAGATAGTTGAGCTGCACTCCAAAACTTTTGAAAGTTTTCATCTTCCCTCCAATATCCTATTTTTGAAAATATTCGAATCAACACACAATTTGAAAACAGTACAGAAAAGTTGTTGGACAATTTTTCAAATAAATCTGAAAATAAACTAGATGGAATTTGGGAAACAACAGAAGAAGAATCAGGTCCATTGGAGTTGTATTTTAAAAGTTATAGCCAGTCAAAGTTCAGGTCAAAATCTGATTTTTAAATCAATTAGAAAGGAAAACGTTTCGGGCTAGAATACGCTAACAGAACAGCGAACATGCACTTACTGGGAAGCGCATCCTCTCGAAGAAAACATACTTCGGGGAAAGCGCCATCGGGCCAGGGCTTGTCTCGCCGACAGGCGGGGTCCGCCTGTCGGGTTCCTCTTCTTCCTCCCGCGCACAGGGGGCAGAGCCAGAGGCAAGCTCCGGCGACGATTGCCGGCGCTAGGAGGCACCTCTCCCGGAGCTGTGCATACCGGCGTGCTCAGGAGGGAGGGCCCCATACTCTGGAGGGCAAAAGGATCGCCGGGGAGCTCGGGGGTGAGCACCCCTTCAACCAAAACGGATAGAGAGCTCCGGCGAGCACGGCATCGGCCTACGGCTGCTATGGCACAAATTAGCAGAGAGAATGGGTTCGAGAGGTCTTGGTGGAGCTAGCAGAGGCCAGGGTGGGATGGCTCAGGCTCGGGTTCGCCTGAATTTTGCCGGAGGCTGGCGGCGGCGCTGCGACCAAAGTGGAGCAGTACGGGCGGCTCCGGCTAAATTGGTGCGAGGGGGAGAGGCCTGAGGGTCCAGGGAGGGCTCATGCCTCGGCTGGGGCTCGGGGGCTCCTATTTACAGGGAAGGGAGGTCGGTTCCGCCGGCGGCCGAGGATAGGACCGGCGAGCCACCATTCTGTAGCCAAGGGGGCGCGTGGCGATGGCTGGCGGGGTCCGGCAGTGCGAGCGGATGAGAACGCACTACTCAAAGGGGCAGCTGGCACTCTGGGGTGGCTCGGGCGGCGCCGGCCATGGCAGAGCGAGGACGCGGACGCGAGCTAGCCGCCAATGGCTTCTGACGGCGGCTCTGCACGGCGCCAGGGAGCGGCTTCAGCAGCTGGGAGGGGTCGGGGACGTCTCTGCGGGAGAGCAAAGGCCAGGGGCAGGATTAGGCGAACGCGGCGGCTCGTTTGCTCGCGCATGCAAAACGTGCGCTCTGGCCGCGCTCTGGACACACGCGCCAGGTGCTCGACGAAATGCCAGCATGAGCTAGGGGCTGTGGATGGGGATAGAACTTAACAGGTCTATGTTAAATGCAGAGCACAGTCTAGGAGACATCTTGGTTTGGTCAGAGGGACAAGCTCATAATGCAAATATAGAACCATGCCAATTCTGTTCAGGCACACAAAGTGCTCGACAGAATGCCATGGGCATCAAATGAGGTTTGATGGAGACCAAAATTAACAGGGTGGAGTCTCTTTAGGTACTGGTAATTTTGACATGGTTGGTTTGGGTAAAATAAAAACTTCCTAGTGCAAGTTTTGCAAAACTACAGTTCTGGACAGAAAATATAGGCCATTATTGCATGTGTTTAAAATCTTCTAATGGTTCTGATCTCCTGGACTTAAGTGTTTGGTAGGGCTTACTAAAGGTATGAAAAATCCCAAAGGCATTTGGGCAAACTAAAAAGGGGTTGCAGTACAAACTACCAAACTGGACCAGAATGAAGATGAGGAAGGTTTTCTCAATTTTTCCAAAACACCAAGTTGTATTTTTGCATAAAAGTGATCCAGAAACATCACATGTCATCCCCAAATTTTTGTGGAATTTTTAAATGAAGTTATCAAATGGTTCTAGTGCAAATGAGGCTCTTAAAAATATGAAAGGCCATTTTAAAAGAATTAAAACTTGGCAAAATGATATAAAAAGGTTTTCACTGATCATATATAATAAAAATGAAATGTTCTTGAGTAGGCACTCAAGTCCAAAAATATTTTTTGAAAAGTTTCTACTTGGAGGGAAAACTCCACCATTCAGAAGAAAGGAGTGATTCTGAAATCAATAGATGATCCAGAAATAGAAATTTAATTTCCTGGCAAAATTTTAATTAATAAAACATGGTTTAATTTTTGGGGTGTTACAACACTACCCCCCTTAAGAAAAATCTCGTCCTCGAGATTTGCTAAGGACGGTTTCAAAAATATTACTCCTGCTATCAAGCAATAATAACTCGAAAGTTAAGTATCCTGCTCACGCGATTTGACGTAGCTACAGTGAGTGTGAACGGTGTTCTCACTCGCAGTAGTTTTTAACTTACGCGAAATCAAGTTCCCAGTTAAGCCCCCGAGTGTGAACGATGTTCTCACTCGGAGTAGTTTGTAACTTAGGCGAAATCAGGTTCGCAGCTAAGCCCCCGAGTGTGAACGATGTTCTCACTCGGAGTAGTTTTGTAACTTAGGCGAAATCAGCTTCGCCGCTAAGCCCTCGAGTGTGAACGATGTTCTCACATGGAGTAGTTTTGTAACTTAGGTGAAATCAGATTCACAGCTAAGCCCCGAGTGTTAACGGTGTTCCCACTCGGAGTAGTTTGTAACTCAGGCGAAATCAGGTTCCCAGCTAAGTTTATTCACACACCCACTGGGGATGAGGAAAACAAACAAAAGTAAATAAGTTTCAACAAAGAATATGGAAACTAAAGACTTTTATTCATCCAATTCACTCGGATGTTCATTACATGAATGACAAAGTGCTTTCAGACTAAGTGTAGAACTTGCGGAGCAGGTCCGTGTTCCACGCTCGGGACTCTTCCTCATTGTTTTTGAAGTTATACAACCGGTAAGCTGAATTGCTCAGGACTTTGGAGACTGTGAAAGGCCCTTGCCATGGAGGCGCTAACTTGTGTGGCTTCTGCTGATCCAATCGGAGAACAAGGTCGCCTCCTTGAAAAGCGCGTCTTCTGACTTGTCTGTCGTAAAGGCGTCTCAAGGATTGCTCATATAGCATCGACCTGATCAAGGCTAACTATCTCTCTCTTCCTCTAAGAGGTCCAGACTGTCCTCGCGTGCCACTTCTGCTTCGTATTCATTGTAAAGTTCCACTCGGGGAGCGTTGTGGCGAACATCACTCGGCAGAACTGCTTCAGACTCATACACCATAAAGAAAGGAGTGCGCTTGGTCGAACAATTCGGAGTCGTCCGAATGCCCCAGAGGACAGATGGTAGTTTTGTAACCCAAGCGCCAGCAGCAATTTCTAGGTCCCTCGTCAATCGAGGCTTCAATCCTTGAAGAATCATCCCGTTTGCTTGTTCTGCCTGTCCATTCGACTGCAGGTGAGCTACGGAAGCGTAATTGACCCGAGTCCCCTGAGTGTAGCAAAACTCATGGAATTCATCTGAATCGAAATTCTTCCCGTTCCGAGTGATGATATCATGGGGAACTCCGAATCTGAAGATAATCTGCCGAATTAAACTGACAGCAGTAGCTGCATCCAAGCTTTTGATAGGCTTCGCTTCGACTCACTTGGTGAACTTATCCACTGCGACCAACAGATGGGTAAACCACTCGACCCTGTACGCAGGGGCGTGACCATGTCGAGGCCCCGCATGGCGAACGACCAGGTGAGCGGGATGGTCTTAAGTGTAGATGCAGGCTTGTGTGTCTAATTCTTGAAAAACTGACATCCAACACAGAGATTGACCATGTCTTTTGCAGCTGCATTGGCTCGGGGCCAATAAAACCCTGCATGAAACGCATTTGCAACCAATGTCCGAGAGGACGCATGATGGCCACAGGTTCTCTAATGAATCTCGGGCAAAATCTGCAGCCCTTCCTCTGGGGACATGCACTTTTGTGCGACGTCTGTAGTGCTTTTCTTGTATAGCTGTTCTCCCATTACTTCAAAAGATTTGGATCATCGGACGATCCGTTGGGCTTCTACTTCATTTTCAGGGAGCTCTTGCCGGAGCAAGTAAGCTAAGTAAGGTTGGGTCCACTCGGGAGTGATCACCAACATCTCTTGAACAAGATCCACTATGGCCGGAATATCTACCTCAGTCAGATTAGAAGGTCCGACTACCTGTGGGGGCTCTTCAGTAAAAGGGTCTTCTTTGACTGAAGGAGAGTGCAGCTGCTCAAGGAATATGCCCTTCGAGACGACTCGCCGAGTAGAGCCGATTTGCCCGGGTCATCGGCGGCCTGGTTTTTCACTCGGGGTATATGATGCAGCTCCAAACCTTCAAAATTATTTTCCAACTTCCGGACTGCATTATAGTATCCAGTCATGGCTGGACTCCGGATATCCCATTCTTTCATTACCTGATTGACCACGAGGTTCGAGTCGCCGAATATCATCAAGCGTCGGATACCGAGCGAGATAGCCATTCGGAGCCCATACAGGAGGGCTTCGTACTCGGCCTCATTGTTTGATGAGTCAAAATGGATTTGAAGGACGTAGCTCAGTCGGTCTCCTCTAGGGGAAACGAGAACTACTCCAGCCCCGGACCCTTGAAGCATCTTAGATCCATCAAAAAAACATGGTCCAGTGTTCGGGAACACTTGGCGCTGGCTGTTCCTGCTCTATCCACTCAACCAAAAAGTCCACAAGTGCCTGAGACTTGATCGCCTTCTTGGCTTCGAACTTGATCTCCAATGGGAGGAGCTCAATCGCCCATTTTGGCACTCAGCCCGTGGCGTCTCTGTTATGCAGGATCTCTGACAGGTGAGTATCGTTGATCACTGTGACTGAGTGCTATTGGAAGTAATGAGCTACCTTCTTCATAGTGAGGTAAATGCCATAAACTAGCTTCTGATACTGTGGATACCTTTGCTTGGAAGGAGTCAAGACCTCCGAAATATAATAAACGGGTCTCTGCACTTTGAATGCTTTTCTCGATTCCTCATGCTCCACAGTGAGGACAGTACTGACCACTTGGCTAGTAGCCGCGATGTACAGGAGCAAAGGCTCTCAGCTGCTTGTAGCAGCTAACACCGGATGGGTGGAAAGCAAGGCCTTGAGCTGATCGAATGCGGCTTGCGCTTCGGGGGTCCATTCAAAGGTATCAGATTTCTTCATCAATCGGTAAAGAGGCAAAGCCTTTTCACCGAGTCGAGATATGAATCTACTCAGAGTTGCGAGGCATCCCGTGAGCTTCTGGACGTCGTGCAGACGGACTTGTTTCTTCATTCGGACAATGGCACCGATTTTGTCCGGATTAGCGTCGATTCCTCGCTCGGAAATGAGAAAACCGAGTAGCTTACCCGAGGGCACTCCGAATGTGCATTTTGCAGGATTGAGTTTTATTTGGACTTGACCACGATGTCGTCCATGTAAGCCTCTATGTTCCGACTGATTTGCTCTTGCAAACACTTCTGAATCATGCGCATAAAAGTTGCCTCGGCATTCTTGAGACCGAATGGCAAAGTGATATAGCAGAAACACCCAAATGGGGTGATGAAAGCTGTTTTTATTTCATCCGGTCCATACATTCAGATCTGATGGTACCCGGAGTACGCATCTAAGAATGACAGATGTTCACATCCGGGAGTGGAATCTACTATTTGGGCTATGCGGGGAAGGGGAAATGATCTTTCGAGCAGGCCCGATTAAGGTGCTTGAAGTGAATGCACATCCGGAGGGTCCTTCTTGGGCACCAACACTAGGTTGGCCAGCCACTCGGAATGAAAGACTTCGCGAATGAATTCAGCAGCTAGGAGTGGAGCGATCTCTTCACCAATCGCCTTGCGCTTCTCGATGGAGGATCAGCGCAAGTGGTCCTTGACTGGTTTTACTTTAGGATCCACTCGGAGTCGGTGCTCAGCCAGTCCCGTGGGAACCCCCGGCATGTCAGACGGCTTCCATGCAAAGATATCCCAGTTCTCACGGAGGAACAGGATGAGCTCTGCTTCCTATTGTTCACCGAGTGTGGTCGAGATATTGCTCGGAGCCACACTCGGATCGGTGGGATGAATGTGAACCTGCTTAGTTTCGCCAGCCGACTGGAAAGCTGATTCCGTTGCTGGTCGCTTAGACTTAAGCAAATCTGAAGTGTCCACTACCATCTTGTACCCATCGAGTTCGACTGCGAGTACCTGTTTGTTTGCAATTTTAGAGCCCTGCTGGAGGCACTCTTCAACGACTTTCCGATCGCCGGTCACCGTGATCACGCCATTCGTCCCTGGCATCTTAAGTTTAAGATATACGTAACATGGTCTAGCCATGAAACATGCGTAGGCAGGCCTACCTAGGATAGCATGACATGCACTCCGAAAATCAACCACTTCCAATGGCAGGCGTTCCTTTCGGAAGTTTTTCTCCCCGCCGAATACGACGTCAAGAGTGATTTGACTGAGTGACTCTGCTTTCTTCCCAGGGATGATCCCATGGAAATGCATGTTGCTCTTACTCAGGCGGTACATTGGAATGCCCATTGTGTTGAGTGTGTCCGCATAAATTATGTTTAGCCCACTGCCGCCGTCCATCAAGACTTTGCACAGTCGGACTCCATTGACAACATGATCAACAACGAACGCCTACCTCCCGGGGGTGGCTATGTGGGCTGGGTGATCGGACTGATCAAAAGTAACAGGAGTTTTTGTCCAGTTGAGGTACTTGACGGCAGTTGGGGCCACCAAGTTCACCTCCCGATTGATGACCTTCAATCGGCTCTTGCTTTTGACATCTGCGAAGATCATGTTCAAGACCTTGTTGACGTGAGGGTACTCAGAATCGCGCTCGCCTTCTTCGTCATCGTCCTTCTCTGTAGAGGCCTCTTTACCCATCTCATGCTTGAGCATTCGGCACTCCCGAGTGGTGTGCTTTGGGTAAATGAGGTTGCCCTCCTCATCTTTTTTCGTGTGGATAAAACAGTTTTGATCCAGCACTTCAGAATTGTACTCGGGCTTCTTTTTGTTGGCCCAATCTTTTTTCTTATTCTTCTTGGGCTTCGGCTTCCCTGACCAAGAACCACAGCCACTTCCGCCTTTCCTGGAGGATCGGCTTTCCGCATCTGCTTCTTGCCTGCGTTCCGCACCGATTGAGGGACATCACCAGCTCGCCCTTTGCCGCTATGGAGGCGGTCTTCCTCTTTGCCATTGGCGTATTTGTTAGCAATTTCCATGGCCCGACTAAGAGACAGATCTCCCGATCGATCAAACTTTAGGATGAGCTCCCTGTACCGAGTCCCTGCCTTGAAAGCATAGACAGCTTGGTGCTCAGTGACATTCTCAACCGTGTTGTGTAGAGTAGTCCATCGCTGAATGTACTAACAGAGAGTTTCATTGCTCTTCTGGACACAATGCTGCAGCTCTGTCAATCCACCCAGGTACTTGTATGTGCCCTCGAATGTTTTGATGAACACCTGCGCCAGGTCCTCCCAGCAATAGATGCTGCTAGAAGGCAACTAGTTCAGCCAGGCCCGAGCGGATCCTTCAAACATGAGGGGCAGATGCTTCATCACCACGAAGTCATCCCCACCTCCTATCTGAACAGCCACCCGGTAATCTTCAAGCCATGTTTCCGGCTTGGATTCGTCATTAAACTTTCCGATCCCCGTCACCAACCTATAGTTGAGGGAATCTCGGCCTCTCGGATATACCTGTAGAAGCACTCGAGACCTAACGTCCCCCATCCGCTCACTCGGTCTCTGACCAGTTGGTTTTTATGCACCATTTTCTGCACGATGGTGGATCTGGCATTGAGCAGCCGAGGACGTTGGCCTGCTTCTTCATAGCCTCTGGGGCGAGGAGGAGTCCGATTGCGGTCTTCTCTGTGAGGTCGACCGTCCTCATAAGGTCGTTTGCCGTATGAATCACCCCTCGGAGGGGGCGTTTGACTGATATCTCGGTCGTCGCGCCAACGCCCTCCGTGCTGGCCTCTCGATGGAGGAGGAGAGTATCGGTGCTTCCCATAAGCATGCGGACTATGCGCGGACTGAACAGTGTTAGCCCGAAGGGACTTGCTGTATATCCGCTGTTTCGACTGAGACACTTCCGAATTCTGTCTCATCGCTATTTTCAGCAGAGTCTGGATCTGCCAAATGCCTTCTCCAGCTGCCGAGCCGGACGGCTGAATGGATTCAGCTATCCGAGCGGCTGAGGCTAGGTTCTCTATAGGACTGCGCATCACTGGGATCTTGGGAGGCTTGTCACTCGGAATCAACTGTCGTCTGGTGTAACTAGAGCTTAGTTGCTCCTTTGCTGCGCGCTCATCGAGTGCTCGCTAGAGTCTCTCTAAACGCCCGCGCTCGGCCAAGGTCGCCTGGCGCGTGGCCTCCAAGGTTATGTCCTCCGGGGATGTTTCTGTGATAGGGATGAGAAGGACTTCGTCGTCCCTCCTTCTCCTCTCTTCCCGCTGCTCCCGAGAGAGAGGCTGGGGAAAATAACCATCGGAGGGACCGTCGCCGAGGCGACCCCCATCTTGGCCACGGGAACCACAGGAGTATCCAGGGGGCATGATCAGTGGAATATGCCATCAATATCTCAGCGGCGTTTCTGCTGCTTTCACACTCGGACTCATCGGACAGCTCGTCGCCCAATGTGGGAGACAAGCTAAGGGTAGGCTCACCGGAGTCGAGCACAGCGACCTACTCAGAAGTAGGCTGCGGTGGCATGACATGCTTGAGCCACCGCTGCAGCCGTGAGCGTCCGGAACTCTTGCGGCGGCTGGAGGTCGAACGGATCGACCCTAAGCCGTATGGCTCCGACGACTGTCGTAGGAGAACCCTATGTGCCGCCGCGCTGAATTGCACAGCCCCGCAGGCGGGGAACGCATCCGGGTCCAGTGGTGCATCTTGTAGCCAGGCTGAACCGTCAGCGATGAAGGGGAGGCTACCGAAGAGGATCTCACCACCGAGTATGAGCATGATGGCCGGAAAAAGAGATGAATCTCCACTTACGGCGGAGTTTGCTAGAACTGCCGCCCCACGGTGGGCGCCAACTATCGTGTGAGTAATCCTAAAAGTAATACAGGGGGTACGTATGAGTAGGGCGAAGCCTAGCTACGGAGCAAGTCTAACACTCGGAATTTACGAGTTCAGACCCCACTCGGAAGTGGTACAAGTCCTACGTCTCGAGCCCGGGGGCTAAGTGTTGCTTTGTATGTGTTCTGATTACAGAGAGTTCGTAACCCCTCCTCTAGTGTTGGGGGTGGCTTATATAGAGTGCGCCACCGCCAGCCGAGTGCCATTACGAGGGTCATTAATGCAAATAACTGCTAGAGTTACTAGAAACTGCCGTGTTAACTACGAGCGTTACATGTAATGCCACGTCTACAGTATTCAATGCTAATTATGTCCCTCGAACGTTGTAGCTCCCACGTCGCCTCTGCTTCCTCATGACCGGGTACTTAAGCTAGGCCGAGTGGTTGGTAACGTCCGAGTGACTTCCTAGGCGTCAAGTGCATCTTGTACTTTCGACCGAGTGCTAAGGTAGTCCAGGGACTCCTGTGAACATCTAGAACCCCAGGTGTGTCCTAGATAAGAGGTCTATGACCCTACCTAGGGTAGGTGACCTCGTCAGGCCATTCTGCAAAATCCACCTCACCAAGGGCCACGACATCACCGAATGGCGCTGTCGGTGCACTAGGACTAGGGTACCATGTGCCCTTGACTTATGCACAGGCAGTAGTAGCAAAACCCATCAAAATGCATACAGTCAAGACCCAAGACTCCGGTAGAAGCAACCTACGCTGGCCAAAGCAACACCGGCAAGGTCGATGCAATGGCCCAGGACAGGCCCAAGCCGCGCCAGCCGCGTCCCCGATGCCTTCTGGGGACCGAGGCGCACGCATCCTTAGGAAGACCGGGCAAGCCGTCCCCCGACAGGCGTGAGCCGATCGGCCACCGCTCCACCGCATCGCAACACCAATCATTTGTCGATGCGGTGTCGAGCCCTCAGGTGGCTAAGTGGCTCTCGCCAAGTACGTGGCGGCGCACCGGAAGGCAGATTACGCCCATTTGACACCCGTCCAGAGGCATGTCAACATACTAAGCAACAGTTAGCCAAAGCGGTGGTAGTAGCATGCCGGGGATGCATCCCCGCACGCCACCTAGACTAACATTTATGGCATTTTGCCCAAAATGCCAGAGTTAGGTATGATAGCACTGTTAGCTATCTAATCACTAGATAATGTCTGTTTTGCCACTATGGTTGCCCCTTGAGCTATAGAAGGAGGCCCAAGGCAACCTAGCTAAAGATTTGGACTTTTGGGCACTTGTACTCGCGTAGTAGCTCTCCCGAAGGCGACGTTGCCGAGTTTGAGCTCTGCGTGTGCTTCGTGCTCCCCCAATCAAATCACCAAAGCAGGAGTATGGTTTTACGCTTCCCAGCGGCCCGAACCTGGGTAGAATACCAGCGTCTCATCGTCGTGCTGTCTCACCACCTCTGCTCTTTGTGCAACGTGAACTCATATAGCGTCCCGACTCAAAACGAGTCAAGCCTCTGTGTGACCGTGCCATCCCTAGATCAGTATGCTGGCACACACAGTGCATCAATGTATATATCAAAGTGCAATCACATGTAATTAATGTAAATGGATATGTACCTGAAAATCTCAGCGGAAACAGTCAACGGGAGTGGAGTCCCAATAAACACCAACGGCAGGTTGAGGGTAGAATGCAACCCAGAATCGTACTCTTACTCGTCGTAGAAAAGTGTCAGCAACATAAGACGTTGCAGCCGTGTAGGTCAGCATATTGAATATGCCGGCAAGTCACAGAAGAGAGGGGTGAAAAATATCATCTATACTATATGCATATATGGCAGGTGGGGCTATAAGTTTAAGTTTTTGCGTAAAGCAATTTTTTTCCTACAACAACAGAGGGGGCAAATGCAAAAAAAATATTACTACAATGTTGGTTGATTAATGAGAAGGTTCCACCAACCAATTCTCATACCAAAGTTAACAATAATACCCTCATCATTATAATTATTTGTGTTGAGACTTCCTGATAGTTTCAGTTCCTTTGGCTCAAGTTGTCCATGACCGTGGACACGGCTAATCGATTAGGTTTGGTACTCTGCAGAGTTTTGCACACGTTCCCCACAAGATTTGATCGCCTCCATTGAATTCCTCGCACTTCAGGGTGTTTGAGAATCGGATGATCAAAACATGGTCTTCCAAAGGGTTCCTCTGAGCCACTGTCGGTGCCCATCCATTCCTACCGTTCTTCTACATCTCGTAGCACCGCCCGTCCAGAGTAACCACGATGTCCAACCAAGCCAGAGCCCATAATGGCTTGTGGCTGCGCAGGTAAGCCTCGAGTCTTGAAGTATCCATCCATCTCTTTGTGCCTGGGTGGACCTTTCCGCGTGAATACCGGCACTTCTCCAGCAACACCTAGGCTAACCACTGGTTTCTCCAGGGCGCCGTTCATACCAACATCCACCCAGAGGTATATTGCATCATGAGGTCTTGAAAAATAATTCTTGAAGTCTTGAGGTCTTGATCATCAATTAATTCTCATAACTCTCATGGTAAACACTCAACCAAACCCCGTCTACTAAAAGCATAGCAAATAAAAATAACGTTCCCGGGGCCAAAGTAACAAGGGGTTTATGGGTGCCTACCACATGATACTACTCAATAACCAAGTTTCCAAGTACCTATTTTGCATGCAATGGTGGATAAGGTTGAACTAATGCAATAAAAAGCATAGGTAAAAACATGATCAATGTGAACTTGCCTGGTAAGTTGATGAGGAGAATCTCACTCTCAAGAAAATAACTTGATAGAACTATTCGTCACTCTCCTATGAAATCTATATAATCAAACATTGCACTCATATAAGCAATCATACTAGCAATCAAGACTAACAATCAATAAGCGAAACCAAAAAATATATAACACACTTGTGTTGTGATGAAGGAAATACTTAAGACAAAAGTTAAAACAACACAACTTTATCAAAACAACCAAAGGTAGGTTTTTCCTACAAATAATTCTATTTTCAATAGCAACAAGGCAACAACAAAGTAAAATTCAACAAAAGTATTTTAGTAAATATTTTACTAGCAAAAATAATTACTTTTGAAGAACAACTAAGAACTATGAAAACAACTCATTAAACAACATAAGTTTTTGTCTAATAAACTTAACAACAAGAAAAATAATAAAATACTAAAATAAGAGAAAAAATATAAAACAAAGAAAATAACAGAAAGTATTTTCTTTTAAACCTTTATTTAACAAAAGAACTAATTGACAAGCTTTTATTAAACACTTATTATGACCTAAACCAAATTAACCTAGAGTTAAACCACAAACAAATTCAATTATAATACAAATTGTTTTTGGTCTAAACTAAGGTTAACATAATAATAAAACTACAAAACAACTTATAAAAATATTTTCAAAAGGAAATTAAACTAGCATTGAAATCAATTTGCAAGTTATGATTTAACTATAATTAATTTTCATGCAAGCAAAAATAATAAATAAGTAAATAAAATTAAAAAATAATCCTGGTTGAAATACTACTGTTAACTAACATAAAACAAAATTAAAACTTGTCAACTAATATAAAAGAAAATAAATTTAAAACAACTAAAAGAAAAGGAATAGAAATAAACCTAAAAAGAACTAAAATAGATTCTGTTTTGCTTGAAACCCTAACTTAAAATATTCTAAAAATTCTCAAATTGAACAGGGTGATAAATAACTAATACAAACCAGTAGCAAAAAGAATCACTCAAAAACATGTTTTTAAACTCAAGTTATTCAAATTGTAGTGATTTGAGAAAATTCAAAAGAATTCAAATTTAAAAGGTTAAAATTTCGAATCTAAAAGTTCTATCAGTTAGTTTATAATATTTGTGACATGTTGCAAAAAGACACACACAAAAACATTGAACAGATTAAAACATATTCAAATTTTATAAACAGAACTCTCCCTGTCTATAAATTTAGCAAACAGGGAAAAGAAAAACTTATATAACGAACAGGCGACGTGTCGAACTGTGATTGGACGATGTGTGCGCGTGCGGGTGCTAACGAGGAAGCGGTTGGTTTTTAATACGTACCAGTTCGTTTTATAAATGTTCTAATCCACACCGTTGATCGAGATCCGTCGTCTAAGGGGAGGGATGGGGTGCTCACAGTGAGTATCGCCGGCGCTGGGAGTTTTCCGGCGAGGCAGAGGCGGCGAGGTCATCGGGGTAGGGTGTCCGGTGGTCTTTGGCGGTGGCTGAGGGGCCTAGGCGACGGCGGCGTGGCTTCGACGTCGTTTGGCGGTGTCGGAGGGGGTCGGGGTCAACGGCGGTGAGCTATACGAGCTCGGAGACCTCCGGTTGAGGTTGCAGCTCCAGCGAGGGTGGTGGCACGGTGTTCCAGGGGGTTCCCGGCGAAGGCGAGGGCACCAGAGGATAGCGGCGAGTCTCCGGCGTTGGTGGGTGGGGCCAGAGGGGCTCGGGGAGGCGGGTGGTGAGGACTACGAGCTCTGGGGTGTTCGGGTGGTGGCAGAACTCCGGTGAGGTGATGACAGGGCGCTCAGGCAACGTATTCTCGGGATTTTGGGGAAAAACGAGACACGGGGTGGCTCCAGTTTTTAAAGGTGTGGTCAGGTGCTCCAGAATGGCAGGGGATCGTGAGATCCGTCGCGGATCCGATCGCCGGCATCGGAAAGGAAGGAGAGGGTAGGGAGGAAGAAGAAGAAGGAAAGAGAAGGGCGCTCGGGAAAGGAAACGGGCGGTGGGGCCCAGTGTCAGAGAGAGAGAGGGATCGGCTGAAAAATCGGTGGCCGATCCGAAGGTTCTCGCGAGGGAAGTTCGGGCCAAAACTTCCAAATGGGCCTCGGGGGTTTCCTAATACAGTGGTTTTTTTTCTTTTAATAAAAACAGAGAAGAAAAAGATGATTTGGAAAATCAAATCCAACTCAAACATGGAAGTTTCATATATCAACAAGATCAGAAACATAAATGCAATAATATGAACATTTTTTCCACGGCCAAAATAGTGATTTAAAAAAAGAATTTATTCAGAAATGCCTAAATTGATTTTATTTCTTTCGCAAATAATTTTCAAATAACCCATTGGGTTTTTATGGTTCAAATATTTCACAAAAATACCCCTGGCATGGAGGGTCATGTTCCTCCTCTCAAATTGTTTTTGAATTTGGGCATGTGGGTTTCAATTCATTCAAATATAAAATCAAATGAAGTAAATACCAAAATAGAAAATTTTCAGTAGTTTTCAGAATCCAAAATTTCAATTCCTTTGCTTGAAGAAGTCATGTCATCTTCTCTCCTTGTTTTGCATTGGATGAAATTGAATTCAAAACAAAAACAAAAAGGGGAAAGTCATTTTATACCCTCTCACTGAAAGTTTCAAAAAGTTTCAAATTTCACTCAATTTCAAACAATCATTCAAACAATCAATCATTCAAATATTAATATAACATTCCAAAGTTTGGGATATTACAAACCTACCACACTTAAAATGAATCTCGTCCTCGAGATTCGAAGGGGCTAGAAAGAAAGGTCAGGGTTTGGGGTCTTCTAGCAAATCCATTGGCCTGCAAAGTGTGGGGCTACCACACTTAAAATGAAAGTTACTGGTCCCTCAATATCATGACAATCCTCTGGGGTCCTTGGCAATATTTGTCTCCTCACATTCTCCACAGTAACTCCTTTGGTGTTGCTCTTCCGTTATACTCATAACGTTTCCTTCAAAATCCGGTGTTTCCTTGGTCAATACAAAGTTCTTCCGTTACTGGGTCTTCTTAACTGACAAGTCTCGTGATCATTCTAAATAACTTATTGATGATCTCATGGTGGTCTACCATTAGTGTTTATCCTGCAATGAAATGGGTCTTGGCTTCATTCCTCACCATAAAATTCCTACGTTTGGCAACAGCTGCCATGTACAATGGGTCTTCATCATACCATTCTAGGGCTTAAACAAAAGCTTCAAAGAACGCCGTCTCTTTACTATGGGTAAGTCACTTACATTTACCAATCTGAATAGCAAGAGAATGATAAGAGTAAGTCTTCATGGTGGTGAAGCCATGTCGCACTGAAATCATTACCTTTTATAAGGTTTAGTGAATCTCGTATTCTAACAATTGGGATTCCTCACAAGCGTTGCAGAATTTCTCTTGTCCATGAACGAAGTTCGGATAAATCCATTGATTCTGCAAGCTGAACAAAACATCTATCATTTCTTCACAACCCTCAGGTTTACGTATGCTCCTAAGAAAAACGTCTGCTGATCTGTCATAGCTTCTTCCAAGTTCCTTCCTTCATAAAGGTCGGGCTTGGTCTTCATCAACCCTGAGGTCTGTGGCTTTTGGGCTCACTGTAGTACTTGTACGACTTTATCTTACCCCTTGGGGTTACTAGCGTTTCATATTCCAACATTACCTTCAAGTCATTCCGTCATACTTTCGGGGTAGTAAATCACAGACTTATTCTGGTTACAGACTCCACTCTGTGGAATTTCATTTTCCTTTCCATTGGTCTGTTTACCAATAAGGTATTGGTTCATCATAATCGTTCCTTTATTTCATCCTTATTCCATTCTCAAAATCCAACTTCAAAAGTACTTTATTACAAATGCAGTCACCCACATAGTTTGATAGGGTCCAACATTTCCTTCTTCTTTATTCATTTATCCAAACTCCTTGGCATGAAGTGTACATTCTTTTTTCCTTGGTTCTTGTGGTCTTACCGATTACTACCACACTTAAAATGAATGATACTCATGCCTGCATAGATCATATTTTCTCATATCCTCGAAAATGGTCGGAGATCTTTGTTCATAGAGAAACAACTCATACAATTCAACATACAAATTCATGACAATAAATTCTATTGATTCATGAAGTCATTACAATCTATGGGACTTTCGTTACATAATCCAACTTCATAACCCAAGAAAAAATAAGAGTGCTTCCTATTACATTTATTACTTCCAAAATGCAAAACTCAAACTACTCATGTTTAGCCTTCTTCTCCGGGCAGGTATAGGAGTAGTGTCTGGTCTTGTTGCACTGATGACAAGTGATGTGGCTCAGATCCTTCCGTGTAGAAAACCACAGAGTCTTTTTCTTCTTCTTGGGTTGGGTTCCTTTCCTGATGCTTGGCTTATACCTCTTGCAAAAGCAGTGAGGCCTCTCCAAGCTACAATGCAAACATCTAATGCCTCCACTTACTTGGCCTTTCTTCTTGTCCAGGTTGATCATTCCTTCTATCTCCCGAGGATCATATTGCACTTCTTCTGTCGGGAAGTCTCCCAGATACTCGTTCGGACAATTCTAGGAGATATGTCCTTCTTCTCCACATGAATAACATGACTTGGTACTAAGATTGGGTCTGGTATATCTCCCATCATCATGGGTTCTTCTAACTTTTTCCCGAGGGCTTCTTTCATTGCTTCCTTCTGCTGCTTCATGACTTCTTGTACCTTGGGTTAGAGTTGACATTGTGCCCGAAAATGAGTGGTTCCTTCACGCAAGAAACATGTCACCTGCCCAGTTGGGCATTCCTTAGCTAGGTGATTTTCTTCACAATGAGGGCATCCTTCCTTGTGTTCTTCCTGGGTGTGTCCTATTTCTCCACAGATTTTACATGCACAAGGCTTCTTCATCGGGTTATCACAGTGCTTCTGAATGAGACGTGATCTTAACAGAGTCTTCTTGAATTCTTCCCAAGTTTTTGCCCCATTAAATCCTTGTATGGCGTGATGCATTTTCCACCAAGTAGCAGCACTTTGGGTAAAGTACTGAAGAGCATGTGGAACCTCATACTTACTCGTAATCAAGTTGCTCCCGAAGTGGTTCTCCATGTTTTGAATCCATATTTAGCCCTCCAGCTGGGTCATTGGTCCGGAGAATACAAGTCCAGCTTCATACACCATCTATTGGTTCGACAGTTTTGGGGGAGGAGATGGGTAAGAGAGAGAGAGAGAGGGAAAGGATACAAACAACTCAAAGACACAAAATATCAAAACTCAAGTCCACACATTCATAAAGTTCAATCAACACTATAGTATCGCCACCCACATAAGGTTGGTATGGTCGATCACACAATTCACAAAACGTTCATTTTTATTTCTCTCATGGTGGCGATACTACTAAGCTAGCTTATTCCATGTCTTCATCGTCAGTGGGCTTCTTCTGGTCATGCTTCATCTTCTCAAGTTCTTCCGCCAGGTTATCCCTGTTGACGCGGAGTTTTCGATGTCGTCCATGTAGTTCCAGGTGTTGGTTCTTGAGCTTCTGGATTTCAACATCACCAGCATGTGCCATGGCCTGATTGTTCTTCAAGTCTTGACAAAGCTTCTGAATCTCGGGATCGTGTTTCTTCAGATTGGCTACCTTCAGCTTCTCGGCCTTGAGGTTCTCACGAAGTGCTTCGTTCTCAAATAATTTTGAGAGAAGGTCCATTTGAAAGTTCTTGATGTAATGCTCCAGTTCTTGATTATACACCAGTAGAGGTGAACACTTCCTCTTTTGTTCGTCTGTCAGGATGATGTGTGATCCATCAGGCTTTTGCCATCCGAGCCTTCCAAAGTAGTGGGTACCTAACTCAACACGATGACAATAGCTCAAACGTGCGATAGCATCATGGACGGCAGTGTTCATGCCCATCTCACATTCATGGTTCAACGTGCCATAGTTGATGTCTTCAGTCTTGGGAACTTCTTTACGTCCAAAAAATGTAGTTCTGACGCCCCAAAATCCAGACTTCCTCTTATTCACCTTGATCTCAGGTATCGGCAGCTTCATCATCTTTACCAGCTCCATGAGGAATGGACCTCCGAGAACATCCTCGTAGTCCTCTCTTTTGTTCAGGATGTAGCTCTCCATCGATAGTTTGAAATAAGGAAGGTTTAGTAAAAGAATTAAGAAGATTATGAGAGTAGTGAAGAATAAAATTTGTTCCTATCAAGGTATTCCTATTCTAAGCAATTTCCTAGGGTCACGTCCTAAAGTCAACATGTGCTCTCATACCATTTCTGTAGCGTCCCGACTGAAAACGAGTCAAGCCTCTGTGTGACCGTGCCATCCCTGGATCAGTATGCTGGCACACACAGTACATCAATCTATATATCAAAGTGCAGTCACATGTAATTAACGTAAACTGACATATACCTAAAATCTCAGCGGAAACAGTCAACGGGAGTGGAGTCCTAATAAACTTCAACGATAGGTTGAGTGTAGACCGTAACCTGGAATCGTACTCTTACTCGTCGTAGAAAAGTATCTGCAACATAGGACGTTGCAGCCGTGTAGGTCAGCATATTGAATATGCCGGCAAGTCACAAAAGAGAGGGTGAAAAATATCATCTATACTATATGCATATATGGCAGGTGGGGCTATAAGTTTAAGTTTTTGCGTAAAGCAAATTTTTGCTACAACAAGAGAGGGGGCAAATGCAAAAAAAAATTACTACAATGTTGGTTGATTAATGAGAAGGTTCCACCAATCAATTCTCATACGCAAGTTAACAATAATACCCTCATCATTATAATTATTTGTGTTGAGACTTCCTGATAGTTTCAATTCCTTTGGCTCAAGTTGTCCATGACCGTGGACACGGCTAACCGATTAGGTTTGGTACTCTGCAGAGTTTTGCACACATTCCCCACAAGATTTGATCACCTCTGTTGAAGTCCTCGCACTTCAGGGTGTTTAAGAACCGGATGATCAAGGTCTTTCGAAGGGTTCCTCTGAGCCACTGTCGGTGCCCATCCATTCCTACCGTTCTTCTACATCTCGTAGCACCGCCCGTCCAGAGTCACCACGATGTCCAACCAAGCCAGAGCCCATAATGGCTTGTGGCTGCGCAGGTAAGCCTCGGGTCTTGAAGTGTCCATCCATCTCTTTGTGCCTGGGTGGACCTTTCCGCGTGAATACTGGCACTTCTCTCGCAACACCGAGGCTAACCACTGGTTTCTCCAGGGCGCCGTTCATACCAATATCCACCCAGAGGTATATTGCATCATGAGGTCTTGAAAAATAATTCTTGAAGTCTTGAGGTCTTGATCATCAATTAATTCTCACAACTCTCATGGTAAACACTCAACCAAACCCCGTCTACTAAAAGCATAGCAAATAAAAATGACGTTCCCGGGGCCAAAGTAACAAGGGGTTTATGGGTGCCTACCACATGATACTACTCAAGAACCGAGTTTCCAAGTACCTACTTTGCATGCAATGGTGGATAAGGTTGAACTAATGCAATAAAAATCATAGGTAAAAACATGATCAATGTGAACTTGCCTGGTAAGGTTGATGAAGATAATATCGCTCTCAAGAAAAATAACTTGATAGAACTATTCGTCACTCTCTGATTAAATCTATATAATCAAACATTGCACTCATATAAGCAATCATACTAGCAATCAATACTAACAATCAATAAGCCAAATCAAAAAAAGATTATAACACACTTGTGTTGTGATGAAGGAAATACTTAAGACAAAAGTTAAAACAACACAACTTCATGAAAACAACCAAAGGTAGGTTTTTCCTACAAATAATCCTATTTTCAATAGCAACAAGGCAACAACAAAGTAAACTTCAACAAAAGTATTTTAGTAAATATTTTACTAGCAAAAAGAATTACTTTTGAAGAACAACTAAGAAGCATGAAAACAACTCATTAAACAACATAAGTTTTTGTCTAATAAACTTAACAACAAGGAAAACAATAAAATACTAAAATAAGAGAAAACAAAATATAAAACAAGGAAAATAACATAAAATGTTTTCTCTTAAACCATTATTTAACAAAAGAACTAATTGACAAGCTTTTATTAAACAATTCTTATGACCTAAACCAAATTAACCTTGAGTTAAACCACAAACAAATTCAATTATAATACAAATTGTTTTTGGTCTAAACTAAGGTTAACAGAATAATAAAACTACAAAACAACTTATAAAAATATTTTCGAAAGGAAATTAAACTAGCATTGAAATCAATTTGCAAGTTATGATTTAACTAGAATTGATTTTAATGCAAGCAAAAAAAAAAAAATCCTTGCTGAAATGCTACTGTTAACTAACAGAAAATAAAATTAAAACTTGTCAACTAATATAAAAGAAAACAAATTAAAAACAATTAAAACAAAAAGAATAGAAATAAACCTAAAAAGAACTAAAACTGATTCTGTTTTGCTTGAAACCCTAACTTAAAATATTCTAAAAATTCTCAAATTGAACAGGGTGATAAATAACTAATACAAACCAGTAGCAAAAAGAATCACTCAAAAATATGTTTTTAAACTCAAGTTATTCAAATTCTAGTGATTTGAGCAAATTCAAAAGAATTCAAAATTTGGAATCTAAAAGTTCTATCAGTTAGTTTATAATATTTGTGACATTTTGCAAAAAGAAACACTCAAAAACCTTAAACAGATTAAAAGATATTCAAATTTTAGAAACAAAACTCTCCCTGTCTAGTAATTTGGAAAACAGAGAAAAAGAAAAACTTATATAACGAACAGGCGACGTGTCAAACTATGATTGGACGATGTGTGCGCGTGCGGGTGCTAACGAGCGAGCGCTCGGTTTTTAATGCGTACCGGTTCGTTTTATAAACATTCTAATCCACATCGTTGATCGAGATCCGACGGCTAAGGGGAGGGATGGGGTGCTCACAGTGAGTATCGCCGGCGGTGGGAGTTTTCCGACGAGGCAGAGGCGGCGAGGTCATCGGGGTAGGGTCTCCGGTGGTTGTTGGCGGCGGCTGAGGGGTCTAGGCGACGGTAGCGAGGCTCCGTCCTTGTTTGGCGGTGTCGAAGGGGATCGGGGTCGACGGCGGTGTGCTATACGAGCTCGGAGAGCTTCGGTTGAGGTTGGAGCTCCGGCGAAGGTGGTGGCACGGCGTTCCAGGGAGTTCCCGGTGAAGGCGAGGGCACCAGAGGACAGCGGCGAGTCTCCAGCGTTGATGGGTGGGGCCAGAGTGGCTCGGGGAGGCGGGTGGTGAGGGCTACGAGCTCTGGGGTGTTCGGGTGGTGGCATAACTCCGGTGAGGTGATGGCAGGGTGCTCCGGTGACGTATTCTCGGGGTGTTGGGCAAAAACGAGACGCGGGGCGGCTCCGGTTTTTATAGGCGTGGTCAGGTGCTCCAAAACGGCAGGGGATCGTGAGATCCGTCGCGGATCCGATCGCCGGCGTCGGAAAGGAAGGAGAGGGGAGGGAGGAAGAAGAAGGAAAGAGAATGGTGCTCGGGAAAGGAAACGGGCGGTGTGGCCCAGGGTCAGAGAGAGAGAGGGGTCGGCCAAAAAATCGGTGGCCTATCCGAAGGATCTCGCGAGGGCGGTTCAGGCCAAAATTTCCTAATGGGCCTCGGGGGTTTCCTAATACAGTGGTTTTTTCTTTTAATAAAAACCGAGAAGAAAAATATGATTTGGAAAATCAAATCAAACTCAAACATGGAATTTTTATATATCAAAAAGATCAGAAACATAAATGCAATAATATGAACATTTTTCCACTGTCAAAATAAAGATTTTTAAAAAAACTTATTTTCAGAAAAGCCTAAATTGATTTTATTTCTTTTGCAAATAATTTTCAAATAACCCATTGGGTTTTTATGGTTCAAATATTTCACATAAATACCCCTGGCATGGAGGGTCATGTTCCTCCTCTCAAATTGTTTTCGAATTTGGGCATGTGGGTTTCAATTCATTCAAAAATAAAATCAAATGAAGTAAATACCAAAATAGAAAATTTTCAGTAGTTTTCATCATCCAAAATTTCAATTCCTTGACTTGAAGAAGTCATGTCATCTTCTCTCCTTGTTTTGCATTGCATGAAATTGAATTCAAAAGAAAAACAAAAAGGGGAAAGTCATTTTATACCCTCTCATTGAAAGTTTCAAAAAGTTTCAAATTTCACTCAATTTCAAACAATCATTCAAACAATCAATCATTCAAATATTAATATAACATTCCAAAGTTTGGGATGTTACACCTCACCCCCGCCGAACCACAAAAGGGACTGATGGCCCCATAGGTGATCGTGTGCATCGTGACCCGACAGCCGCTAAGTAGAACAACTGCTGAAAAGAAGAAGCTAGAGTACGAAAGGCACGACAAGAAGAAGGGCAAGATGGTGCTGGAGGTTCCGGCTAGAAGAACCATGGCGGATGTGGTGGTCGCCGCGGCAAGACCAAGCAGCAAAAAGGAAAGCCTGCTAGAGGCTGAGACAAGAAGTCTGACGACGAGGGCGATGATGATGAAGATGAAGAGGGATATAAAGGCGAAGAGTTCATGAAGGCGATAGATGCCATGTGCGTTGACGGAATCGTATCTTTGTGCTCCTCTCACCGGCAGCTCAAGCAATGGGCG
Source organism: Elymus sibiricus (assembly GCA_039707655.1). Classification (NCBI taxonomy): domain Eukaryota; kingdom Viridiplantae; phylum Streptophyta; class Magnoliopsida; order Poales; family Poaceae; genus Elymus; species Elymus sibiricus. Next base: position 206,638,781 of record CM077665.1, on the reverse strand, counting down.
CATGAGATCAACGCGGCAGAGGAATGGAAGCCCCTCAAGTGGTAGAACACTCGCATCATCTTCGACGCTGAGAATCACCCTGACCGCACCACTGCCGTTGGGTGTGTGCCATTGTTGGTTTCCCCAACAATCTATAACCTCAAAGTAACGAAGATGCTGGTCGACAGTGGTGCCGGTATGAACTTGATCTCACCTGATGTGATCAAGCGGCTGCAGATCCTTGACATAGATCTCAAGCCAATAGGGTCATTCCAAGGAGTCAACCCCGGAAGGTGCCAAAGCAAGGGGAAGATTACTCTACCAGTAATGTTCAGTCGCGAGCCCAATTTCAAGACAGAGAAAGTTGTTTTCGATGTCGCGAAGATGTCATTGCCGTACAATGGAATTTTGGGCCGACCGGCACTGTCGAAGTGTATGGCGGGGTCTCATCAGGCCTACAACACGCTGAAGATGCCAGGTCCGATGAGCATCATCACCGTACACGTTGACAACAAAAACGTAGTTCTCTGCGTCAATAACCTCTACCGGGAGGCAGTGGCAGCATCTACCAACTAGGCACCTGCTCCTGCCGACAAAGCTCCCGAGGGGAAGAAGGGCAAGAGCTCCGGCAAGACATCTGGCGAGAACTCCAGGAAGTGCACAACAGAGTGCAACACGCCCGCCGAGGACTTGCCAGAGAGCTCTACTGCCAGGAGCAAGAAAAGCAAGGTGACCATCCCTAAGACGAAGCAAGTGCGTGCAAGGGAGGACGGCGAGGGCACCACTTTCACCATAAGTGCCACCCTTGATAGCAAATAGGAAAGCATGCTCATCTCCTTCCTGCGGACGAATGTCGATGTGTTTCCTTGCCAACCATCTGACATCCTCGGCATTCCCAGGGAGGTGATTGAGCACCACCTTGCCATTTGTCCCCATGCACGTCCCGTCAAGCAGAAGGTCAGACAGCAAGCCCTGGAGTGGCAAGAGTTTATTGCCGAAGATTTCAAAAAGCTAGAGGCAGCAGGTCTGATTAGAGGCGTGATCCACCCCACATGGCTAGCAAATCTAGTGGTAGTGCGGAAGCCAAACAGAAAGTAGAGCCTTTGTATCGACTTTACTGATATCAATAAAGCTTGCCCAAAAGACCCCTTTCCCTTGATGCAGATTGATCAAATAGTGGACTTTACTGCCGTCTACGATATACTGTCGTTCCTTGACGCCTACTCTTTTTCTCATCAGATCTTTATTGCCAAGGAAAACAAAGAAAAAACCACATTCATCACACCATGTGGCACATACTACTTCAAGCGTATGCATTTCGGGTTGAAGAGTGTTGTTTCAACATTTGCGAGAGCCGTCCAGATTGGTTTTGAGCCCTAGATGCATAGAAATGTGGAAGCATATATGGATTATATAGTGGTCAAGACCAAGGACAAGACAACACGCATTCAAGATTTAGAATAAACATTTGCAAACTTGCACAAGTTCAACTTGAAGCTCAACCCTGAGATGTGTGTATTTGGAGTCCCATCCGGCAAGCTTCTCGGGTTCTTCGTATCGCAGCGTTGGGTTGAAGCTAACCACGCCAAGATAGAAGCAATCGAGAAGTTGGAGGCACCGAAGCACGTCAAGGACATGCGCAGCTTGGTGGGTTGCATCGCCGCCCTCATCAGGTACATCTCCAAGTCTGCAGAACGCGCCTTGCCGTTTTTCAAAATATTGAAAAAGGCAGGTCCAATGAAATGGACTCCAGAAGAGGAGGCCGCGCTGCAAGATTTGAAGAAGTACTTGTCCTCAACGCCAATACTAGTCGTGCCTAAACTAGAAGAGCTGTTGCTGCTATACGTGGCAGCAACAAACCAAGTGTTAGCGCTCCACTAGTGGCAGCGAGGGAAGCTGAGGATGAAAAGGCGACAACCCCCGAGCCCGCAACCGGCAAGCCTGATTCAACTCCGGCAAGCCTGATTCCACTCCGGCAAGCCTAATTCAACTCTGGCAAGCCAAGGAGCCGACAACACAAGCACAACGCAAGAAGCAGAACAACAAATTGTGCGCAAAAAGAAGATGGTGCAGCTCCTAGTTTACTTTGTCAGCTCTCTTTTACAGGGGGCTAGGTCAAGGTACTCTGGAGTGCAGAAATTGCCTTTTGGCCTTCTCATGGCCTCCCGGAAGCTGTGCCATTACTTTCAAGCACATCATATTACTGTCGTCACTCGCTTCCGTTGCAACGTGTTTTGAGAAATCCAGAAGCAACCGGCAGGATTGTTGAGTAGGCATTGGAGCTGGTTAGCTTTGATCTGAGCTTTGAAAGCACAGCGACTATTCAGAGCAGGGCCTTGGCAGAGTTCATTGCATAATGGACACCAATGCCAGACGAATAAATTCCAGAGACACCCCTCCACATCAAGGAAGAACAGCAGAAGTGGATCATGTACTTTGATGGGGCTTTTTTGCTGCAAGGCGCTCGTGCCGGAGTGCTGCTTGTCGCACCCACCAAAGAGCACCTCAAGTATGTGATCCCGATGCATTTTCCCTAGGAGGTATCGACAAACAACCTAGCTGAGTATGAAGGACTGCTTGTTGGCCTGCCGATAGCAGTTGACCTCGACATCATAAAGTTGATAGTCCGGGGGGACTCACAACTTGTGGTGCGTCAAGTAAATAAAGATTATCAAAGCCCCCTGATGGAAGCATATGTAGATGAAGTGAGGAAGTTAGAAAAGCATTTCGATGGTCTACAAACAGAGAACATTCCTCGTGCGGAAAACAACATCGCTGATGACCTGTCAAAACAAGCCGATCAAAAGTTACATGTGGGACCAGGCACTTTTGTACTTCAACTGACTCAACCATCCGTCACACCATCATCTCGGCAAGCAAAGAAGAGAAAGATCAGTCCCGACAACTACTTCCTAGCAGAGCTACCAGCCGCCACCAAGAAAGTTGCAGGGAACGACAAGACGCTTTCCGGTGAGCAGCAAGCCCCAGTAGGACCCATGGCCCTTTCCGTTGAAGCTAGAGCTCCCGCAGTGGAAGAGATGCCCTTAGTCCTTGTCGTCGAGCCACAGGCTCTGGCATGGGCACAACAAATTGTCCAATACCTCTAAACAAGAGAGCTTCCAAAGGAACACGAGCAAGTTGAAAGAGTAGCCCGACAGTTGAGCATGTACCAGTTGACAACACACCATACAAGAGAAGACCAAATGGGGTGAAATTGAAGTGCATCCCCCGGGAAGATAGACAGAAGCTGTTGGCGGAGATACACGAAGGAATATACGGATCCCACATCGGATCCCGCGTGCTTGTCAGCAAGGCGTTCCTGCAAGGATTCTACTGGCCGACAACCCTTCAAGACGCCTTGGCGGTGGTAGCCGCATGTGAAGCATGCCAGTTCCACGCCAAGCAGATACATCAACCAGCACAAGCCCTTCAAACCATACCACTCTCCTGGCCATTTGCAGCCTGGGGCATTGACATCGTTCGCCCTTTCCCCCATGCTACCGGGGGCTTTGAATTCTTGTTCATTGCAATGGGCAAGTTTACGAAGTGGATGAAGTGGAGCCAGTGATAAAGGTAATGGCGCAAGCAGTAGTCAAGTTTATCAGAGGAATAGTTTGCCGGTTCGGGGTGCCTAACAAGATCATCACTAACAATGGCACACAGTTCACCAGCAACACCTTCATGCAGTACTGTCAAGATATCAGCGCCAAGAACTTTTTGCCTTGGTTGCCCACCCTAGGAGCAACGGTCAAGTGGAGAGGGCAAATGCTTAAGTGTTGCGGGACCTCAAGGCAAGAACTTTCAAAAGGCTGCACAAGCACGAAAGGCGCTTGATTGACGAGTTGCCGACAGTTCTTTGGTCAACCAGGATGACACCAAATCGAGCCACTGGCGAGACACCCTTCTCCCTAGTCTATGGTGCAAAAGAGGTAATCCCCACATAAGTCATATACAGGTCACCTCGAGTGCAAGATTTTGATAAGGATCGGCAAGAGCAACTGCGGCAAGATGATGCCACGCTCCTCGAGGAAGACCATCTTCAGGTTGCACTGTGTGCCACTCTATACCAGCAAGCCTTGCGCCGCTATCACAGCCGCAAGGTGCATGCTAGGAGCGTTGCGGAAGTCGACCTTATCCTTCGTTGGATCCAATCTGCGAAAGGATCAAAGTTGATGACGAAGTGGGAAGGCCCTTACCGGGTGGTACAAGTCACTAGGCCTGGCACAGTCTGCATAGAGACCGAAGATGGCACCCTGGTGCAAAACTCATGGAATATCAAGCATCTTCCTAAATTCTACCCATGAGGTGCGGTTGTCGGGCCTCCCGGCGACCTCTTTTGTACAGGTCAGCCGACAAGGCATGTAATCCTTTGTACAAAGCCAGGCGAAGACCTTGTGCATAATCAATAAAGCTAAGTGTTCTACAACTTTCTGTCAAAGTACATATTTCTTTTGTGTATATTGCATGAAAATGTTGTGACCACTATAACTTGCTTGGAATGGTTGTTGAACCGGCAAGGTTCCTAGCCTCCTCCTTTTCTCTTCTTTCTTTTCCTCAAAAGACAGAAAGGCCTCCCGCATGCAAGTCTTCCCAGGGGGTGACGGTATGGATACCTAAATGCATTCAAGGACAATCATTTTTGCGGCAATAAGTATAGCAAAGAAAATCTAAGTTACAAAATCTTTCAAAAACTTCTTTGTTGTGAGCAATTTCCCCTTGAACAATTTAAACATTTGTATCAGAAAACCTGCACGCGAAGGACCCTTGTCAAAATTGTTTGCTCTCTTGAGTTGTTTCGATCCCGCCTGGCAACAAAGGAAGCTGCGGCAAGGATGGAAAGGTGGCTTTGCTGGTAGCAGCATCGCCAACATGCAGCTAAGGATCCTTTCCTAAAGTGCTCGCGGCAAAGATGTGCGCACCGGCAAGCATATGCGACAAGCGTAGGGATTAAAAACGTACAAGTGTAAAATTGTACATACGGGAAAGTAGCCATTCATTCGAGCTAATAGAATATATTACATGCAAAAGGAAAGCTGTGGCGCTAATTCAAGACAAATGTTTTTATACATGCGCCATGGCAACAACAGAAGAATCACTTATTCAAGGTCACGGAGTTGGCCCTATCAGATATGGGAGCGACAAGGGCATCAAGTTCGCTGGTGTCGAAGCCTTTCGACAACTTGGAGAAGGCCCTGCTCAGGTTAAGGCCGAGGTTGTTGTAGGCGATCTTCACCAGAACCTTGTGGAGAACCCCACAACAGAGCTCGCGGGAACCTTGAAAGAAGTTGTCGGCCCGACCCGTGTCATACTTCGCCAGCACTCCAACAAGCTACTCGAAGAAAATAGATAACCTAAAGCTAGGCGCCTCCCTACCGTCGTGGGCAAAGGCGCACTCCGTTAGGGCCATGACTGCGAGGTGGGCAGAGAGCTTACCGGCGATGTTGACGAGCTGCTCCATCCACAACCCGACGTTCTTATGCATTTCATTGGAGTTGTGTGCGGCGGAGGCAGGCAACTCTTTCTCCCTCTAGATATCTTCAGTGAATGCCCGCTCCCTGGTCTTGGCAGCCTCAAGGCTATCTTTGTAGGTGGACACTTTCAACCTCACATCAGTGATGGTCTCTACGGCAGTGGAAATTTCCTTGGTCTTGTTAGAGATCGTTATCTGCAGCTCCGCCAAGGTGTGGGCCGACTTTTGGAGATCCTCTATCGGCATGGTTACTTTCTCGCCGGAAGCAGCAAGATCTGACTCAAGCCATTGCGCTTTCCCTTCAAGCTTAGCCTTGGAGGATTGTGCAGCCTCGGCATCATTGATGGCCTCTTGAAGCTTGTCGGCATGCTCAGTCGCTTGAGTCTCAAGGGCTTCCTTGTGCTTTAACTCCAGCTCCTGGATTTGCTTCTCCAATTCAAATTCGAGCATGGCAGCCAGAGCCTTTTCTCGAGCAGCGAGTTCCTCCTCATGAGTGTCCAGCTGAATCTTACGAGCGACAGATCTGCATCCGCAGTGGCAATGCTCCTATCAGCCTCGCTCCAGATCTTCTCCACATCGGCCTTCTGGTTGATTAATTCATCTATGGCCTTCGTGAGATTGGCCTGGCACTCGGTGAGGTCCTTGCGGCTGTAGGTGAACTAGTCTGTGTTTCGTCAAGGCGTTCCCGAAACATGTTCTCCGCCTCAGCAAGAAGAGCCTCCCGGCAGTCTAGTTTCTCTGAACGGTTGATGTAGTGCGTGCGCAGTTGCCTGATGTTCTCGCTCATGGAGGACAAGATGGCGTGCTTCCTGGCTTCTTCATTTCTGCCAAAGGGGTCGACTGTCACTTCCCCTCCAGCGATGGGACTGCATCATCGACGGATCCTTCTTCAGAGAAGGCCTTGAGAATCACGTCGCCCGAGAAGCTGAAAAACTGTAGATCGCTCACTTTGAGGTACCGGCTTCGAGGAGCCTCAACTAACGCTGACGGACCGGCGGCAGCCTCACCGGGTGCCCCTGTCGTGATAAACATGCCCAACCCGGGCGCTCCTGATACGATAGTACCCTTAGTATCAGTTGTAGCTCCCGGGAAGGGGTCCTCGAGGGCTTTCTTTTTGGCCTCCTTCTTGGCTCGGCCGGCAGTTTCTCCATCTGCAGCGGTCTGTTTGACCTCCCCGACAGCCTCCTCAGTGGTCCCCCCCCCCAACAGGAACATCCATGTCTACAGATGGGGGTTGATCTGAAGAATCAAAGCAAGAAAATTGAACTCAAAAGAAGTTCAAGAAGACAAAAAAGGAAGAGAAACAACGTAAATATTTTAACAACAAAGGACTTACCCATGGGCTCCTGTTGCGGAGGGACATCTCCTCCTCCCGCAACATCTATTGTCTCCGCATGACCACCGACATCGCCTCCTGCTGGCGCATCTTCAGTGCGAATGGGCTCATCGGTGGAAGCCCTTGTCGAAGAGCTCCCCTTCAGAGTCAAGCGCTCGTGAGCTGCCTCTTGGCACTCCATCTCCATCAGCAGTGGAATGGAAGTAGTAGTATCGGCGTTCACGCCTGTACACGCCACCGGATACTGGGTGCGGCCTCCCGCTGGGGGTTGGTCAAAGGGGTGACGTCGATAACCTCCAACTCCTAGAAGAAACTTGTCATGCTCTCAGTGGTGGTGGAGGGTTCTCTCTCTTGGCCGTCCTCTGCACCAAGGTCTCGTCATCCCTGCGAGAACAACAACGACAAAGTTCCATAAAAGCAATACACAAATCAAGATGAATGCAAGGGCAAGTGCTTACTCATCCCCCCTCCTCCAACGAGCTGAAGGTCGACAAGTTCCACATTCCCTTCTGGCGAGCGGTAGGAGCGGATGGTGGAGTAGGCGTCCTGGAACGCGTCGCTGGCGTGGTGGTTCTCCTATGCCCTACCGCCTGGGTGGAAGCGCTTGTCGCGTGCTTCGTGGCAGCCCGCCTCATCCCCCGCGGGCGAGAGACGTTAGCGGCAGGATCCTCTTCCTCCTCTTCTTCGACCTCTGGCAGCGGGAAGGGACGAACAGGCTCCCCGGTGCTAGCCTTGCGAAGGATGCGAGACCTATTTTTCGGGATGGCGTAGACATGGAATTCTTCGAATTCCTGTTCCATGGCAGCCTCGGGCTCCTCGACCCCGACAAGATTTTCCGGTAAGTCGCTTGCCGTCATTTCCTCGTCGTCCTCTTCCTCGCTTGAGGGATCACTAGAAGAGTGTCTAGAGGGGGGGTGAATAGACTACTAGCAGGAATTTAAAACCTAACCTTTTCCCAAGTTAATTGGTTGGCAGATTTTAACAGTTAGAGCAAGTCTAGCAAGTCTAACAGCCCTACACATGCATGTCAACAAACATGGCAGCGGAAAGTAAAGACATTGCACATGAAGTAAAGAGTAGAGATATGGAGATCAAACACAATTGGAGACGCAAGGATTTTTTCCCGTGGTTCCGATAGGTGGTGCTATCGTACGTCCACGTTTATGGAGTCTTCAACCCACGGAGGGTAACGGTCGCGAGAGTCCACAGAGGGCTCCACCCATAAGGGTCCACGAAGTAGCAACCTTGACTATTCCATAACGGCTTCCGTCGACGAAGGACTAGCCTCACTATGGGTAGATCTTCACGAAGTAGGCGATCTCCTTGCCCTTACAAACTTCTTGGTTCAGCTCCACAACACGAAGTAGGAGGCTCCCAAGCGACACCTAACCAATCTAGGCGGCACCACCCTCCAAAAGGTAATAGGCTCGGTAATATCGATGAACTCCTTTCTCTTGTGCTTCAAGATGATAGACTCCTCAACACACAATCACTCTCTCACAGATTTGGCTTGGTGGAAGAGATGGGATTGGTGCAAAGCAACTTGGGGAGGCTAGAGATCAAGATCCATATGGTTGGAGTGGAAGATCTTGACCTCAACACAAGAATAGGTGGCTCTCTCTCAGAAGAGTTGATGGGGCAAGTATGGAATAGTTCTGAGTGCTTCTCTTTCGAGTAGGTGGTGGTGGAGGGGTATATATAGGCATCCCCAAAAATCCAACCGTTACACACAAAATGACCAACTCGGTGACACCGATGTGTAAATCTCGGTGGTACCGAAGTGACCAAAAGTGGCAACTTTTGAATCTCGGTGAGACTGATATAGGAAACTTGGTTGCACCGATAAGGTGACCAACGGTCAGATTCCCAATCTCGGTGACGCCGATCCAACAATCTCGGTGGTACCAATATTGTGAATTTGCGTAACAGAGAGTTGGCAACCTAAAGTCGGTGGCACCGGGATTGAATCGGTTGCACCGAAGTGGCTAGGGTTTAGCTGAGTCTGTCTGAGGTTGAGAATCGGTGGCACCGGGATGGAAATGTTGGTTGCACCGATTTTGAGTATTTGGCTTTGGACAGACTTTGGTGGGAGAGCTTGTGGGTGTTTTTGGTGACTATCACTTGTGCACGTATGAGCATTTTGTTCACCAACAAAACCTTACCCCCTTTTAATAGTATTGGCTTTCCTATGGACTCAAAGTGATTTCTCAGAAATGTAAAATGTAGAGTCCTCTTCCTTGAAGCTTTGCCAACCTATTTCCTTGCATCTTGGGGTATTCCACAATCTCCACAATCCTTTTGCCAGCCCTTCTCTATGGACTATATCTGAAATATACTAGGTAAAAGTATTAGTCCAAGAGACAATGTATGTTGTCATGAATTATCAAAACCACCAAGGGAGCATGTTGTGCTTTCAATCTCCCCTTTTTTGGTAATTGATGACAACATACAATCAAAGCTTCAAATAAAGATATGCATGGATATAATGAAGACTTTGAGAGACACATGACTTAGATTTGCTCCACGTAAATGTGTGCAGTCCTTTAAAGGATAGTTGCTTTGGAATGCATGGACACACAAGTGGATGAAGAGATATAATAAGTCATGTATATCTTGGCCATATGCATCAAACATATATGAATGAGATGTATCCTTGTTCAAGACTTCACTCTTTCAAACAATATGTGCAAGAAGCAAGAGATCATCTTGATCAAGGGTATGATGCATATACTTACCTTGAGTTCTTGAGCATTCTAGTAGTAGAAACACACTTGAGAAAATAATGTTAGAAAACACAAGAGTATTCTACCAAACAACAAGGCAATAGAACTCAATAGTACCAAGATATGGAGAACATATAGAAGATAGCATTTCTTAAGATTGATATGTCTCCGAAATTATTTCTTTCTCCCCTTAGATATGACAATAGTAGAACATCCTCTCCCCCTGAATCTCAGCATGTAGATATTGGGATTTGGATAGGGTGAGAAGGGTAAACTTCCAAATTTGTCTTCTCCTCCTACTTTGATATTCTCCCCTTGTTTAAGTGAGTATGAATATTGATATTGGCTCTCCCCCTTGATCATATCTCCCCCTTTGCATAAGCATGTATCTCCCCTTTAGCATGAAGCTTTGTTCTTCTCCCCCTTTGGCATTAATTTCCAAAAAGGTCAAAAACAGGGATAGATATAGGGATCATTGACTGAGAAGGGATCCTTGAGAACAAGGGTCACTGAAAGTAGGGTTCATAGAAATGAAAACTGAGGGAATCATGGAAAATAGTTTCTCTCCCTTTGAGATGTTGTAAGATTTTGTTATTCTCCCCCTTCTTCCGTTAAGGTAGGGATCCTTGAATAAAGAAATTCTCTCCCTAAGATTATCTTTTGTTATTCTCCCCCGATTTTTTTTACGGGATCATCGAAGTAACAGAAGTATTGCTTGTAGGATTGCAAAAGAAACATAGATAAGAAAAGAAAAAAATAGGTGACTCCGAGACAGATCAATCGGTGGTACCGAAGTTTTGTAGTGCAGTTTATCTGTAATTTCGGTAGAACCGAGAAATATGTATCGGCGGCTCCGAGGCTAAAACAGCAACAGAAATAAGGGACCAAGTTTCTATTTTCAAAGTGTCAAAAGAGAATTTTTTAACGGGAATGCAAAAGTTTTTACAAAGGGATATCAACTAGAGAAGATTTGAGTGGTTCCAAGAAGTCTTCGCAAAATAGAAAGGGAACCATCCAAAATACTTAACTAGATGATGGGCGGTGACTAGGTCACCTATATTAGAGTATATTGAGTTAGGAGCCAAGTAAGAATACTTGATCATAGGTCATACTCTACGTTAAGCTCAAAATGGGGTTACCATTTTTTGATTAAGCATTTTAATGTCTTCATGTCACTTGAGTTGCTTTAGCTCATGACTTGGAGCAAAGCCTTTTCAAGGATATGAGTACATACCTTTGAGTGATGTTGATGACGTTGCTCGTAGGTGAACTTGTTAAGGATGCTCGTGGTTGATGAAGATCATCTTGATTTGGGAGCAATCCTTCGTTTTAGTACACTTGTCACCTACAAAGGTTAGTCATGCAAGGAAGGGCAATAGATATATCCATTTGACATGATACCAACTTGAGAATTATAAATATATGTCAAGGAGATGATTGAGGTGTCTTCTTCCTTCCATCATCAAGAGGGGTTGTGGATACTTGGTCATGACAAGATTGCTTATGATTGGAGTTGATGGCAATCTTGTGAAATTCTTCCAAGTACCTACAAAAAGATTAGATGCAATACAAGGGAGCATAGAATTCCATGGCATAATATAACATGTTAGAAATATCATGGAAGTATCAAGAAAGCTCATGCCCTTGCATGCAACCGAGTGAGACTAGCTCAAGTTTGAAGCATCAATGATGTTCAACTCACTCCTCAAATAACAAAATGTTTTCTCATCAAGTGGCTTGGTAAAGATATCGGCCAATTGCTTGTTAGTGCGAACATGCTTAAGATCAATATCTCCTTTGGCAACATGATCACGAATAAAATGATGTCTAACTTGAATATGTTTAGTTCGAGAATGTTGCACGGGATTATAACCAATTTTAATAGGACTTTCATTGTCACAAAGCAATGGAACATTTCTAACATGGATTCCATAATCCTTAAGCGTTTGTGTCATCCATAGTAATTGTGCACAACAAGATCCAACAGCAATATACTCAGCTTCGGCAGTAGATAAAGATACCGAGTTTTGTTTCTTGGAGGACCAAGACACAAGAGATCTACCCAAAAATTGACAAGTACCCGAGGTGGATTTTCTATCAACCTTATCACCGGCATAATCCGAATCGGAATAGCCAACAAGGTTAAAGGAAGATCCCTTGGGATACCAAATGCCAAAGTTTGGTGTTTGTATCAAATATCTCACAATACGTCTCACGACCAAAAGATGACACTCTTTAGGTGCAGCTTGATATCTAGCACACATGCAAAAACTAAGCATAATATCAGGACGAGAGGCACATAGATATAGCAATGAACCAATCATAGATCGATAAACCTTTTGATCAACTGGTTCATCCTCTCTGGTAAGATCAACATGTCTACTAGTAGGCATTGGGGTTTTCATACCTTTGCACTCCTGCATGTTGAACTTCTTGATCAAGTCCTTGGTATATTAATTTGAGAAATGAAAGTTCCTTCTCTCGTTTGCTTGATTTGCAAACCAAGAAAGAATTTCAGCTCACACATCATAGACATCTCATACTTCTCGGACATCAACCTTCCAAATCTTTCACTAAATTGTGGGTTAGTAGATCCAAAGATAATATCATCCACATAGATTTGGCATACAAATAATTCACCATTAACTCTCTTAGTGAACAAGGTTGCTTCAATTTTACCAATTTCAAAACCCTTTTCAATGAGGAACTTCGTTAAGCATTTGTACCAAGCACGAGGGGCTTGCTTAAGACCATAAAGGGCTTTACGAAGCTTGTAGACATGATTAGGTTTCTTAGGATTCACAAAACCAGGTGGTTGCTTAACATAGACTTCTTCTTCAATCTCACCATTTAAAAAGGCACTTTTAATGTCCATTTGATAAAGCGTGATATCATGGTGATTAGCATAGGCAAGAAGAATGCGAATAGCTTCAAGTCTAGCAACGGGGGAGTAGGTCTCACTGTAGTCCATACCTTCGACTTGCGTATATCCTTGGGCAACGAGACGAGCCTTATTGCGCACGACTTGACCGTCTTCGTCTTGCTTGTTCCGAAACACCCATTTGGTTCCGATGATGTTTTGCTCATCCTTGGGCTTCTACACGAGTGTCCACACTTCGTTCCTCTCGAAGTTGTGAAGCTCTTCATGCATCGCGTTCACCCAATCGACGTCTTCAAGAGCTTGTTCTACCTTCAAGGGCTCAATGCTAGATATGAAAGAATAATGCTCACAAAAGTTAGCTAGAAAAGTTTTAGAGCGAGTGATTCTCCCGGTTTGGATGTCACCAAAGATTTGGTTTAGGGGATGGTTCTTGGTCACTTGTGCTCGAACTCGGGGTAGCTTGGGCTTGTTAGATGGTGGAGCTTCTTCTTCTTCATCATCATCTCCATCATCTTCATTGTTGTTGATGGTGTCGTTCCCTTGAGCTGGTGGTGAAGGTGGTTGTGGTGGATCTTCATGATGCACTTCCTCCTGTGCATCATCTTGTCATGTACCGCTTGTGGATGCCTCCATGTCATGTTGTGGTTCACCTTGACGTGAAGTAGGGGCTTCCACTTGTGTTGATGAAGTACTTTCCTTGACCTCCATGGGACGAATCTTGCCGATGGGCAAATCTTGGATAGCTTCCGAAGGGTCCTTATCACCTACATCATTTGGTAATTGTTCGACTTGCGAACCATTAGATTCATCAAACTTCACATCTACCGTCTCTTCAACTTTTCGAGTGAAGTTGTTGTAGACACGGTAAGTGTGAGAGTTCGATCCATAACCAAGTAGGAATCCTTCATGAGATTTAGGAGCAAATTTAGTACGACGATGCTTATCAAGAATGTAGCACTTTGAGCCGAATACCCGAAAGTATCAAACTTGGGGTTTGTTACCGGTGAGTAGCTCGTATGCCATTTTACCGAGAAGCTTATGCAAGTAAAGTCGGTTTGTGGCATGACATGCTGTTTCCACGGCTTCTGCCCAAAAGTGTCTTGGCGTCTTGTATTCGTCAAGCATCATTCTTGCCATCTCAATGAGCATCCGGTTCTTCCTCTCAACAACTCCATTTTGTTGAGGCGTGTACGTAGCCGAGAACTCATGTGAGACACCTTCTTCGTCAAGGAAGGTATCCACATGGGTGTTCTTGAACTCCGACCCATTATCGCTCCGAACCTTCTTGATCTTCACTTCAAACTGATTTTGCGCTTTGCGAGCGAAGTTCTTGAAGATCTTTTGAACCTGCGACTTTTCATCAAGAAAGAATACCCACGTAAATCTGGAAAAATCATCAACTATAACTAGACCATAGGAATTTCCACTGAGACCCTTGTAAGCATTGGGACCAAAAAGATCCATGTGAAGTAACTCGAGTGGTCTCCTAGTAGTCATGATATTCTTAACGGGATGACTTCCACCTACTTGCTTTCCAGCTTGACAAGTATATGATCACCTTTGATAAGCTTGTCTAAATTACGCATGCCAACATGTCCTAGTCTTCTATGCCAAAGCCAACCTTTAGAGGATTTAGCAATTAAACAAGGGCGAGGTTTGGATCTCTTAGTTAAGTCAACAATGTATAGATCACCTCTACGGAAACCGGTAAAGACCATTTTATGATTATCTTGATGAAACACTTGGCAATCTACTTTCGTGAATAGCACATTAAAACCAAAGTTGGCAAGTCTAGATACAGAAAGAAGATTGTAGCCAAGAGATTCAACAAGCATAACATTTTGGATAGAGCTATCATGGGATATGGCCACCTTACCAAGACCAAGTACCTTACCCTTGGAGTTGTCTCCAAACGTTACGTACCTTCGCGGTCCATGGTTTGGCGTGATCTCTTCAAACATTTCTCTATCTCCAGTCATATGATCGGTACATCCGCTATCGAGAATCCACTCTTTTCCTCCGGACATGTAATCCTTGAAGTTTGCCATGAGACTTAGATTCTTCATGATCTTCTCATACTCGATGTCGAACAGCTCATCTTCATGATAGTATCCATGTTCCACATTGTCATCATCAAGTGGGAAATCCTCGTCATAAAGAACAAGAGATTCGTTAGGATGGTGATCATGACAATGTTCATTTTTATGAATGCGAAGGACTTCTATAATGATATTGTTGATAGTTGTGACATCTCCTTTAGCACGCATGAGGTCTCTAAGCTCAAATAGACAATCATCAAATTTAGGATCACTAGGCGTCATTTTGTGGAAGGCAATAGTTTTATGAAGAATTTCATCAAGATTACTCAATGAATAACTTGCATATCGTTTCTCCAAGTCATTCCACAAAGTGTAAGCACATACAAAATTCTTCATTTGATTGAGCACATTTCTAGGCAAAGCTCTGACAATGAGATTGACAGTTCTAAGATTGCATAGCATATCAACTTCCTCTTCGTGTGTGGGATGCAAAGGATCAATGGGAGGTACATAAGGGTACTTAACATATTTGCTCAATTGAAATTCATTAAACAGCTCAAGCATCAAAGTTTTCCATTGACTATAGTACTCTCCATCAAGAATAGGCACTCTACAACTCAAGCTCCCTATACTAGACACATCCATCTTCCTCCTCGGTGATTAAACCGAAGCAATGGAGACCAAAGCTCTGATACCAATTGAGGGATCACTAGAAGAGTGTCTAGAGGGGGGGGGGTGAATAGACTACTAGCAGGAATTGGTTGGCAGATTTTAACAGTTAGAGCAAGTCTAGCAAGTCTAACAGCCCTACACATGCATGTCAACAAATATGGCAGCGGAAAGTAAAGACATTGCACATGAAGTAAAGAGTAGAGATATGGAGATCAAACACAATTGGAGACGCAAGGATTTTTTCCCGTGGTTCCGATAGGTGGTGCTATCGTACGTCCACGTTTATGGAGTCTTCAACCCACGGAGGGTAACGGTCGCGAGAGTCCACAGAGGGCTCCACCCATAAGGGTCCACGAAGTAGCAACCTTGACTATTCCATAACGGCTTCCGTCCACGAAGGACTAGCCTCACTATGGGTAGATCTTCACGAAGTAGGCGATCTCCTTGCCCTTACAAACTTCTCGGTTCAACTCCACAACACGAAGTAGGAGGCTCCCAAGCGACACCTAACCAATCTAGGAGGCACCACCCTCCAAAAGGTAATAGGCTCGGTAATGTCGATGAACTCCTTGCTCTTGTGCTTCAAGATGATAGACTCCTCAACACACAATCACTCTCTCACAGATTTGGCTTGGTGGAAGAGATGGGATTGGTGGAAAGCAACTTGGGGAGGCTAGAGATCAAGATCCATATGGTTGGAGTGGAAGATCTTGACCTCAACACAAGAATAGGTGGCTCTCTCTCAGAAGAGTGGATGGGGCAAGTATGGAATAGTTCTGAGTGCTTCTCTTTCGAGTAGGAGGTGGTGGAGGGGTATATATAGGCATCCCCAAAAATCCAACCGTTACACACAAAATGACCAACTCGGTGACACCGATGTGTAAATCTCGGTGGTACCGAAGTGACCAAAAGTGGCAACTTTTAAATCTCGGTGAGACTGATATAGGAAACTTGGTTGCACCGATAAGGTGACCAACGGTCAGATTCCCAATCTCGGTGATGCCGATCCAACAATCTTGGTGGTACCGATATTGTGAATTTGCGTAACAGAGAGTTGGCAACCTAAACTCGGTGGCACTGGGATTGAATCGGTTGCACCGAAGTGGCTAGGGTTTGGCTGAGTCTGTCTGAGGTTGAGAATCGGTGGCACCGGGATGGAAATGTTGGTTGCACCGATTTTGAGTATTTGGCTTTGGACAGACTTTGGTGGGAGAGCTTGTGGGTGTTTTTGGTGACTATCACTTGTGCACGTATGAGCATTTTGTTCACCAACAAAACCTTACCCCCTTTTAATAGTATTGGATTTCCTATGGACTCAAAGTGATTTCTCACAAATGTAAAATGTAGAGTCCTCTTCCTTGAAGCTTTGCCAACCTATTTCCTTGCATCTTGGGGTATTCCACAATCTCCACAATCCTTTTGCCAGCCCTTCTCTATGGACTATATCTGAAATACACTAGGTAAAAGTATTAGTCCAAGAGACAATGTATGTTGACATGAATTATCAAAACCACCAAGGTATCATGTTGTGCTTTCATCACTGCCGGTCTCCTCCTCGTCATCCTAAGGCGTGACAGAACGAGAACTGCTACCGCCCACATCAGAACCTGCCTCCGCGACCCGCCTGCCGAAGAACTCGATTTCCACCTCCGTGGTGTCGTGAATCAGCGATCCTTCGTCCCTGACGCGCATTTCAGTCAAGTTGTCGAACCACGCCTATACCAACTCCTTTACTAGTGCCTCCCATGTGGGATCAACCCCATGTGCGTTGCACGCCGGCATCATTGCCAAGATCGAATCTTTGGCGGAATTGTTGCAGAGCGGAATGACGGTTGCCAGGAGCTTGAACTTCCGTCAGGGCGGAATAGTTGATGGCTTAAAGTGGAAAGCTACGGTGACGTCAGGTTTCCATCGAGTCCCGGGTGCAGCCGCATGATGTCAGCGGCGTTGATGTACTGCCAGGCGAAGCGTCCCCTGTCGAGCAAGGGGGTGATGCGCCAGGCGAGGAAGTCCGCGCCCACCATCTCTATAGTGAGGCCAGCGGCCCTTAGCCGGAGCATGCGCGTCATGATGATATCCAGCTTCTTGTCATCGGGGGCGAGGGCACTCCATTGCTTGTTCTGGACCGGTTTGGATTTCCGGGTCTTGCAGAAAAATGGGGGCTCCTTGTCAACGATTGAACACCACTCTGCCCGCCACTCCTCCCACTTCTTGTGCAGATTACCGGGAGGATACTCCTCCATATGTGTGGCCCGGGGATTCCACGTGATGCTGCCAGATCGAGGATCCCCTTTTATGCGTGGATCGTACAAGTGGCAGTAAAGAGATACACTGGGGACTACTCCTATGAAGTTTTTGCACAAATGCACAAAGACCAATAAGGTGGTCATGGCATTTGGCGTCAAATCTAACAGCTTGAAGCCATAAGTCAGCATCAAGTCTGTGAAGAAAGCAAAGAAGGGGGGAACTAGCCCGCAGTAAAAGTACGCCATGAAGGTTAGGCTGGGAATCAACAGGGATCACCACCGGCGCAGGATGCGCCGAGGTCTCTTTCCCCCACATCAAGGTGTACCTCGATTTGAGATCGCTTCCCGTCAGCACAGAAGGGAAGAAGACGACGACGTTCCTTCGTGTTGCCACTAGTGCTTCCTTCCTCGCATCCGAGTCGGGGTCGGGCGCTCTCCTTGTCCTCTTTGGTAGGCCGAAGGCAGCGGCGGTCGATGGCCTCTTAGGCGCCATGGAGGGCTCGAAGAAGGGCGGCGATGAAGATGAAGAAGTGGCGCTGGGTCTCTGCGCTGCGCAAGAGGGAGAGCAGAGGAGGTGGCAGAGTAGAGGAAGTGCGGCTAGGATGAGCATCGCCTCTACGAGTTCCCTTTTTTATAAGGGTAGAATACGGAGAAGCCGCCTCTCCTCATCCGACATGGCCGCGCCTTTTTTAGGTGCGCCCCTCAGGCGCCGTTTCGCTCCACCTCTCCCATGTCCCACATTCAATGTGCGTCATGGGGAAGGCAGTAAAAACCATCATTACAACCACACTAAAGTTTGACTTTGTGTGTCTGTGTACTGCTTTGGGCCTAGCCCAACAGCGTCATGGACTTAAAGTGTGACCCAGGCCCGGGGGCTCATGTCGGTGGACTAAAGAACGGGCCTTTTAGCACCCTGACTTGTGCACACACGACAGCAACCTTCGGCCCGACAAGCCTTGCCGGAAGAATACTACGCTCAAGAAAACGACAAGCGAAGGCTAAGACACTGGCAAAGCCTCCTTGCCGGTGAGGAAGAACCGGCAGCGTGCGCACCTGGCAAGATCCCACTAACGAGCCACCGCTCCACCTCATCAGGTTGATTGTCTACATCAGTTAGATGTCGAGCGGGCAGGCTGTTAGGTACGGCTTGTGAGGACGTGAGGCGCTACTGAAGGATTACATTAGCTTTAATGACACGCGTCCTAATGTTGTGGCGGAAGAATAAGAGGTAGGTGGGCCAACGGCACAGAAGGAGAGGGCATCCTTGACGGGGAATGGTGACAGCACGACACCTCACGGCGCATTTAATGCGCCTGTCCTAATCCGTCAGTGTTAGGTATTTCCCACTGTAACATGTCTGTAGTTTGACCACTGTTATATCCACTATTTACACTTTTTGTATTTACCTTGTTAGCCACTATGGTAACCCCTTGAGCCTATAAAAGGAGGTCCATGGCTACCTTCACAAGGGTCGAAACCTGTCCATTTGCCTGTGTAGCAGCATGTTGGAACACGAGGTACGCTACGCTAGCGCCAAATAAAAATTTCTACCGCGCACCCAAGAACATGCTGCTGGAAATAGATCACGAGATCGGGTTTACCAGTAGACGCGCAGTCACCGCAGCAGAAGTAGAGTTGGTGATTCGTGTAGTCGATCAACAAATTCGTCTCCTCCTCCTGTAACCGATCAACCATGAGCAGTGATCTCCCACGAACAGTTCCTCTCGGATCCCTCCAATGGTTTGTCCAAGCACCACCGATGCGATGCCTCCAAGGTATCCACACGTACGGGGGCATCGTCGGGCGGCGGACTGCTAGGTCCGATCGCACGGCATGGTGGCGTGGGGAGTGGCGGTGGCTGTCAATGGGCGAAAATGATCAACCCTGAAAGGTGCGCCCACTCCCCTTTATATAGACCTCCGAGGTGGGCTCAACACTTGAGGCCCACGACGAGTCTAGTGCCATTTTCCATTCGGATCCAATCCAAATGGGCTGCAATCCCTTAAGTGTGCGACCCTATAGGTTCACGTACACATGGACATGACCCGAGTCGATAGTCGGTAGAGGCTCGTAGCAGAACGTGCCAACTCCCATGTGTGCGCAAAGTCGTTAGACGAACCTCGACAATGTGTCATATACAACATTCCTTTTGCCTGGTGAGTACTTGTCACCCTTGTGGTAGCTCGACATCTCTTCTCGAAACCGTGATGCAGATTCCTGAACTGGGTTAGCACTTAACCCATGTCGCCCGGCCATGCTTTCTGAATCTGATCACACGAGAGGGCACAGAGAATATCTCTCCTCACGAAGGGGCAAATTCCATCTTGGTCAACCATGTCTCGTGGCATGTCTCACGACTCCCCCGAAAAGTGCCATTATAACTACACAATTATGGAGTAGCGTTTGATCGACCCTAAGTAAGTCGATCCTCATCCCGAGAACATGCGAGGACCTCAGGTCTACAATATGGCATATACATTGTACTTGAGACTAACAGATGACATTATCTCGCTGTGTCTCAAAGTGGGTCTCTCCGACTCTGTGATCTCAATCCCCGAGTCCATACTATCAGTTTAGCATCTCTATGCACATGACTTGTAAAACATAGTCATCAACTGAATCGTATACTAGTAAAGAATATGTGTCCGCATAACCTTAACAACTAGGGACTATTAGAACAATCATCATACAATATATAGTCTCACAAATAAGTCACATACTTATTGATACATATCACTGATGATGTTCAAGGACAATACAAAATACTCATGAATACATAGGAAACGAAATCATCACATAATTGCCTCTAGGGCATATCTCCAATTGTCTCCCACTTGCACTAGAGTCAATCATCTAGGCATCGTATGCCCATGGACCTCATGTGCACCTCATGCTTCGACTGCGGGAGAGGATTCATCAATCGATCAACAACATTTGCATCCGGGTGTATCTTGCATATGTTTACATCGCCTCTCTCGACAATGTCGCAAATGAGGTTAAAACGCTTGTGTATATGTTGGGTTTTATGATGGTTCCGTGGTTCCTTGACTTGTGCGATAGCACCACTCTTATCACAATAGAGGTCCAACGGATTGGACGAGTCCTGAACCACTCTAACATTCAAAATAAAATTCTTCACCCAAACATCTTCTTTTGAATCTTCAGAAGCCGCAATATACTCAGCCTCCGTTGTAGAATCAGATACCATATCTTGCTTGGCACTCCTCTAGCTCACTACTCCTCCGTTCAGAATGAACACAAACCCAGATTGTGATCGACTATCATCCCTATCTGTTTGGAAACTAGCATCAGTGTAACTCTTTACAACGAGCTCATCCTCACCTCCATAAACCCGGAACACATCCTTTGTCCTTCTCAATTATTTAAGGATATTCTTTACCATTGTCCAGTGACTCTCACCTAGATCAGCCTGGTATCTGCCTACTACGCTTAGAGCAAAACTAACATCGGGACGAGTACATACCATAGTATACATGATGGACCCGACAGCCGAAGCATACGGAATCCCATCCATGCATCTTCTCTCATCAGGAGTCGAGGGACTCGGAGTCTTGCTAAGACTAATGCCGTGTGACATGGGCAAGAACCCTTTCTTGTCATCTTGCATGTTGAACCGCTTTAACACCTTGTCTATATATGTAGTTTGGCTTAATCCAATAAGCCTTATCGATCTATCTCTATAGAACTTAATTCCCAGAATATAAGCTGCTTCTCCCAAGTCTTTCATCGAAAAACTATTTTTCAATGAGTCCTTGACAGATTCAAGCATTTGAACATCATTTCCAATCAACAATATGTCATCCACATACAGAAATGCAACTGAGCTCCCACTGACCTTCTTGAATACACAATGATCATAGTCGTTCTTGATGAAGCCAAACACTTTGACCACTTCATTAAAACAAATGTTCCAATTCCGAGATGCTTGCCTCAATCCATAAATGGATCTCTGAATCTTGCATACCATGCCAGCATTCTTTGAATCGACAAAACCCTCAGGCTGTGTCATATACATGTCCTCAATTAAATTTCCATTAAGGAAAGCCGTTTTGACATCCATCTGCCATATCTCATAGTCGAAATATGCAGCTATAGCAAGAATGATCCGAATTTATTTAGGCATCGCTACCGGTGAATAAGTCTCACCATAGTCAACTCCTTGAACTTGTCGATAACCTTTAGCGACAAGTCGAACCTTATGGATTGTAACATTTCCATCCATATAAGTTTTCTTCTTAAAGATCCATTTGCACTCAATGGCTCGAACGCCATCTGGAGGATCAACCAAGTTCCAAACTTGATTGTCATCCATGGACTTTAATTCGGATCTCATGTTCTCAAGCCATAACTCGGAATCAGGGCTCACCATAGCTTTCGCATACGTGGTCGGTTCGTTGTTCTCCAAGAACAACACAATGCAGTCGTGCATATTGCGCAACCTTTCTGACCTACGTGGAATCGGCGCCGATTCCACAAAAGGTTCCTTGACCAACTTCGGTGTGATTGAATCACATGTCGGAATGTCCCTGTGTGGCTCTCGAATTTCTTCGAGTCGGACTGACCTCCCTGTCGTCGTTTTCTCACGACAGATGCCATGGGGTGGCTTATCGAGAGTGGTAGGGGCCGAAGGACGCCGACGGGCTCCGGGAGCGGGATTAGGCACAAGCGGTGAGGGACACTCGATGTACCCAGGTTCGGGGCCCTCCGTGGGAGGTAATACCCCTAGTCCTGCCGGTTTGGTTGATTAGCAACGGGGGGCTACAATGGTGCTCCTCGAGCTGTATGGGTAGAGGAGGAAGAAGGGGCTAGCTCGCCCGCTCTGCCTCTCCTACGTGGGTGTGTGTGTGTGTGCTCGAAGCCGTCCCCCTACATGGGGGAGCTCCGGGGGGTTTTATAGGCTAACCCCCCGGAATACAATATGATTAGAAGGTTCCGGAGGGGCCCAGCTGGCGGTCTGTCTAGCCGGCCGTGGGGCCCCCGGATGAGGGGTCTTGTCGCTGGTAGGGCCCGCCGGCTGCGGGGTCCCGTCGGGAGCTGGAGGGGACCCGCCTGGCGGGCCCCTGCGCCCGTCCCGTCGTGGCACGGGCCGTCCTTCGAGGCAACGTCTTGCGGCAACCGGGCGCGGTCAGCGGTACGCCCGGCCGCGCTGTAGCCATGCGGGGCAGGTAATGGAGTGGTTGAGGGCAGGCCGGCACTGTGCCGTTCGCCAGGTCGCAGTCGGCCAGAGTCAGAGGCACTGTCGCCTCACTTTGGCCATGCGGGGCTGACCCCTGACGCGACGGGGGCCCCTGTAGCCACGCGTGCTCTAACGGCAGTACCTGCAGTACCGCCGGCTAGGGGGCTAGGCGTCTCTGCCCCTAGCCGGCTGGTTGGAGCAGCCGGCCGCCCGGCCCCAAGCCGGACATTTGGCGGAGCCGGCCGGGTGGAGCCGGTCCGCGGGGGGAGGCGGCTCGCCCCGTGGTTGTTTTGAAAAGTTGGAGGCGGTCGGCTGAGGCTACCCCGGGGTTATCCCCCCATCAGTAGTCCCCGAAGCAGGGGAGGCCCGCCGGTGAACGGAGGCGGACCTCGCCGGCTTGAGTCTTGTCTTGTATTACGCATGGTCCAGGCGCCAGAGGAGGCGGGAGCGCGGCGGCCGGCTCCGTAGCCGGCCGACACCTCGCGGGACGCCTTGATTGCCCCGTCGGGCACAGGAGGCGCGCCACGTGGGGGACGCAGTGGGCCGTGACCTGACAGGCCACGCGGAGGACAAGACCGGGCCGTGGGGCGGGGCCCACTTCGGCCACGGCCTTGGCCCCCGCGCGCGGATCCTCTGCGGCCCGGGCCATCGGTTGGCGTTCCCGGGGAGCGTTAATGCCTCCCGCGCGTGGCGGGAGTAGTGGGGGTCGTGCGCGACAGATCCGCTCCCCACTACCCCCGCGCGGGGGTTTAAATGGAGGGGGAGAGGGGCGGAACGGCGCATTCGTTTGCTCTCCCCCAGCACCTTGCCATCGTCGCCCCTCACCTCCCCACCCAGAGAAAGAGAGAGAGCGAGGACCGCACGCCCGTCGTGCCGCCATTCGCCGCCGCCGGAAGCCGTACCGAGGGCGGGCATTTGCGCTCCACCGCTGCGGCCACGCGACCTTCTAGGGTGATGGCGAGCAAAGGAGCGTGGGACGGCAGCGACGTCAACGAGCACTTCATCGAGCACCTCCGCCACCGCCGCAAGTTGCCGCCGGCGGAGCACCTGGAGGCGCGCATCGCCGAGGCGGAGAACGCGCCGACCCCGAGGGAGGGCGAGGTGGTACTTTTCGCCGAGCACTTCCTTCGCGGGCTCGGCCTGCCGGCGAGTACATTCTTCTGGCGATTCCTCACGTACTTTGGATTGCAGCCGCACCATTTGGCCGCCACCGCCATCCTGCAGCTGGCGGCGTTCGTCTCCCTCTACGAGGGTTTCTTGGGAGTGGAGCCGTGCCTGGACCTCTGGTGCCGGCTCTTCTACCTCAAGCGCCAGACGGTCAAGGACCCGGCAACCGGCCAGAAAGTCATGACCGCCTGCGGAGCCGCCCTGATCCACTTCCGAGCCGGAGCCGGTTTCCCGCAACTCCCCTTGTAGGACTCGGTGAAGAACTGGCAGAAGGGGTTCTTCTACGTGAAGAACGTAAGGCCGGAGGCATACTACATCAACCTCCCCGCCTTCGTCAACCAGCCGCCAGTCGCAATGCTGAACTGGAGGACGCCTCCGTTGGTCGCCCCCGAGACGGCGGACCGGCTCTGCGAACGGCTGGTGGTGATGAACCGGATGGAGGGGCTGTTGGCCACGGAACTCCTCGCTACGATGGTGGCGCGCCGGGTGCAGCCTCTGCAGCGCCAACCGCACCTCATCTGCCAGATGGGAGGGCGGCACGACCCTTGCCGGCTCTCCACCAAGGAGCTGAAGGCGGTGCAGGTGGCGAGGAGGGTGAACGCCATCTCAGCCACCAAGATGAACGAGGGCGGATGGCAATGGGGGAAGGCCCCGTACTGCCGGGACCGCCCGGCTCCGTGGGTACGTGACACGCCGTCCCCCCTCCTTTTTCTCGTTGAAGACGGCTTCCCCCCACGGCCTGAAGGCGGGGGGACTCCTCGTATATGCAGGTTTTCCCGCTGTTGCAGAACTATCACGAGCCGGCTGCCGATGTGGAGGAGTCGGACCCGGAGAAGGTCGAGGATGTCGACGACGTGGAGCCGGCCGGCGGTTCCGGCATTGGCGGGAGGGAGACGGAAGCTACCGAGCTGGCGGGTGAGTTCCCTCCCCAGTCACTTTTGCTGGACTGGACCGACGATGATGTTGAAACGGAAGGGGTGCGTGATGCAGCGGCTCCAGAGGACCCCGAAGCTTCGGGGGATGATGCCGCGGCGCCGAGGAGGCGCGCCCGCCGCGCCGACCGCACGTCCAGCCGGGACGACGCGGCCAGCGGTGGCAGGGGGAAGTAGCCGGCCAGCCCAAACGAGTGGCCACAGGGCAGTCGGGAGGCGGCCGCGGAGGCGGCGGGAAGAAACTGCGGGTGGCCCGGTCGGGCACCACCAGGCGGGTGGTCCCCATCACCATTGGGTAAGTCCGTTCTGGGTACTCGCTTGTTGTTTTTTTTTTGGTCGGCTCCTTTTTCTCATCTTGTTCATCCAGGGAGCCGCGCCCTCTCGGGAGGGCCGCCGCCGTCGAGATAGCGGGGGCGGCACCGCCGCCCGCCGCCGAGGATAGGGAGCGCGAGGCGTGGCGGGATCTCGAGGCGGCCGAGCGAGAGCTGCGCGAGGAGGAGCGTCGCCCATGGGACGAGGCGGCGCAGAAACGGCCGCCGGGACAGGCGAGTGCGGAGGGGGCCGGCTAGTCGTGGGAGCCTTTTCCCTCTGGCCGGGAGAGGAGATCCGAGGATAGGCAAGACCCCGGGCGGCGGGGGGAGACGGACTGCGACCACGGCGGACGCCGCGGAAGGGGCGGAGGACGTACCTCCGGGGGCGGAGGAGCCCCCAGAGTTCGTCGTCCTGGACGCGGAGGTCCCGGCTCCGGAGGCCCCGGCTCCGGAGGCGAGCCGGACCGGCACCGTCAGAGGCGGAGCGCTGGCTAGCGAGACGGCGGTGCCCGGAGGGGCGGACGCCCCGGGCCCGTCAACAGGGGCACCTGGAACCGTGGTGCCGGGAGGGGCAGGCCCCCTGGTCCGGGCCCGCCGACGGGGCCGGCCGCAGGAAACGTGGGCCACGGCCGGAGGCGCAGCCCTCAACGATGCGCCGAGCTCCCTCGGGGCCGCAGTGGTTGCCGTTGTCGAGGAGTTTGCCGCCTGCTGCGCCTAGGTGGCGCAGGATGCTCGGGCCGCCAGCGACCGGCTGGTCCACCTCGAGCAATCCGTCGTGGTAAGGGCTCGAAGCTTTGCACTTTGCTTTTGACTTTTTCCAGTGGGGGCGTGCCAGCGCACCCACTGGGTGTAGCCCCCGAGACTCGGGCCGGCCTGGGACCCAGGCGGGTCGAGTCTGATGGCATCTTTGCTTCTGTGTCCTCTGCAGGCAGCGCACGACCGCCGGGTAGCCACGTACAACACGCTGCTGGGCCTGTATCGAGGAGTCGAGAGCCGGCTGGCCATTATGTCCGCCGACCTGAAAGGTAAGGTTCTTGCGAAGGTCCAGTGGGGGCGCGCCAGCACACCCACTGGGTGTAGCCCCCGGGATTTAGGCCGGCTACTCCTGGAGGCGGGCTGAATCCCTTTCCTTGCCTGCATTCTGATAGAGGCATCCTCATCCCGGGCAGCCACCCACGCCGAGACGGTCATCCTCCGTCGCCAGGTGATACAGCTTGGCGAACGGCGGGACCTCCTGACGGTGGAGTGCGACCGGCTCCGTCAAGAGGAGGATCGGGCGCAGGCGGGGAAGGACGAGCGCGAGGCGGCACACCGCCGGGAGCTTGAGGAGCTGGAGGAGACCCTTTGTCGGGAGGCAGAGGAGCGGGACCGACCACGAGCGCCGGCTCCAGGAGTGGTCGGCCAGGGATGCCGCGCTGCATGAGCAAGCACACGAGATAGATCGGATGCTGGCCGGTAAGCTTTCGTCGTCATGCATTCGCCTGCTTGTTTCTTTTGAGCGGCTCGGCTCTCTTCGTTGTTTCACTATCGCCCCTTTCTTCCTTAGGGCTCTTCCCAAGCATGCAGGAGGTCACAGAGGCGGCCGTGGAGGCCCACCGCGAGGACCTGCGGGCCCAGGGAGTCGCCATTGGGCAACTTGCCGCCTGGTCGCTGGGCGAGGTGGGGATCGCCGCCGGGGCGCGTCTGACCGAGGTGGTTCGGGCCATGAAGCGGCTCCAGGCGGCCGGCATGGGGCTGGTTCGCACCCTCTGGCCGGGTGGGGTGGAGCCGGACTCCATAAGCCGGCTGTCGAGGTGGCTGGAGTTCGGGACCGCGCGGGTGAACGCCTGGAGGGCTTCCGCCGTGCGCGCCGGAGCGGCCATGGCGCTTCGCATCGCGAGGTCCTGGTACCCAGAACTTGACTTGGGGCTGCTTACGGCCCAGCGTACCGGCACCGATGCGGAGCTGGAGGAGGCATCCGATGCGCTGGCCGTGCGGGCTAGCGACCTTGCTTCTTTCGCCGCTTGGGACGAGTACATCCCAGAGCACGCGGCAGACGGCGAGGTGATCCCGGAGGACCCGTACACGCTCGCCCTTGACGACCCGGAGGGTAGCGCCGCGGAGACGGGCGACGAAGACGCCGGGTCCAGCACCGACGACTATGCCAACTCCGAGCTGGCCCATGACTTGGGCGTGGGAGCCGACACCGGCCGCGCCACGGCCAAGGGCGGGGCCTCTACTTCAGCCGCCGCGGAGGATGCCGGAGGAGAAGACGGCGCTGCCGCTACTTAGGATTTTTCTTTCCTGCATTTTATTTTAGACTGCAATTCCACCCACTGGGGCTGTAGATGTAATGAACTTGGGGCCGTGGGCCGTTTTGCATATAAGTTTATGCTTTCGTTTGCAAAAGTTTTTATGCGTGCCGACTCGACCTTAGCCCCTTTTGCCCTTTTTGGCTCCGTCTACCCAAAACCTTGTCCCTTTTGGCATCGGCCCCGCCAGCCGGACAGCCGGGAGTCGGTCTATAGCTGGGATGGGGCGTCCGCCTCGGGGGAGCCGGTCGTGAGTTTGGGGGACGCGAGAGTGTTTGGCTAAGGTAAATGGCAGAGGCTAAAAAAAGGTTCCGGCTAGCCCTAGCCGGCGACCCCCTATGAACGCTTTCGTGTGTGCTAAGTTTGCCATTCCAAGAACCCACTAGCCGGACAGCCGGGAGCCGGTCTGTAGCTAGGTGAGGTGGTAGGGTGTTCCTTAGTCCACATTACTTGACCGGCTTGGGAGAGCGACGTCAAGGCTAGCCGGTGAGCCCCCGAGACCGCGGAACCGTGTCCGGGAACCAGTGAAAGAGGCGAACAACTTTGGGAGGAAACGAAAAGAGGCGTGCCCCAAGAGCCGGCTTGGGGCACCCATTGCATTCATAATCCCAAAAGGGGAGGTACATACATACACTAGTCCTTAGCAGTAAAATGGTCGAAGGAGCGCCGCGTTCCACGGGCGCTCCGTCTCCTCGCCGGAGGCGTCTCTCTTGCACTTCTGCGGCTTCTGCGCGTCTATTAGATAGTACGCATTATTGTGCAGCGCCTTGCTGATGATGAACGGGCCCTCCCATGGGGAGGACAACTTGTGCTGGCCGGCGGTTCGCTGGATTCGCCTGAGCACCAGGTCCCCCTCACGGAAGGAGAGGGGCCGGATGCGCTTGCTGTGGTAGTGCCGGAGCTTCTTCTGATAGATAGCCATCCGGCTTAGTGCTAGCTCGCGGGCCTCCTCGAGTAGGTCGACGCCGTCCTCCCTTGCCTCCTTTGCGTCCGTCTCCGTGTACAGGGTGACTCGAGGCGAGTCGAACTCGATGTCCGTGGGGATGACCGCCTCGGACCCGTACACGAGGAAGAAGGGTGTGAAGCCGGTTGATCGATTGGGCGTGGTCCTCAGGCTCCACAAGACGGCCGGCAGTTCCTCGATCCAGCAGCCGGCTGAGCGGACGAGCGGTGCCACGAGCCGGGGTTTGATGCCGGCCAAGATTAAGCCGTTAGCCCTTTCGGCCTGGCCATTCGACTGCGGGTGGGCAACCGAGGCCAGGTCGAGCCGAATGCCCTGTTTGGCGCAGAAACGTGCCAGCGCATCCTTGGCAAAGTTGGTGCCGTTGTCGGTGATGATGTTGTGCGGGACGCCGTAGCGGACCGTTATGTCTTCGACGAACCGGATGGCCGTGGGGCCGTCCAGCTTCTTGATGGGTCAGGCTTCTATCCACTTGGTGAACTTGTCGACGGCTACCAGCAGATGCGTCATGCCGCTTTGAGCAGTCTTGAATGGCCCCACCATGTCGAGTCCCCAGACGGCGAAGGGCCACGACAGCAGGATGGTTTGCAGCGACGTAGCCGGTAGGTGGCTTTGCAAGCAGAAACGCTGGCATTCTTCGCACCTGTCGACGAGCTGCGTCGCCTCCTCAAGCGCAGTCGGCCAGTAGAAGCAGTGGCGGAACGCCTTGGCCACCAGGGTCCTCTTGCTCGAAGCCGTCCCCCTGCATGGGGGAGCTCTGGCGGGTTATATAGGCTAACCCCCTAGAATACAATATGACTAGAAGGTTCCGGAGGGGCCCAGCTGGCGGTCTGTCTAGCCGGCCGTGGGGCCCCCGGCTGAGGGGTCTTGTCGCTGGTAGGGCCCGTCGGCTGCGGGGTCCCGTCGGGATGGCGGGCCCCTGCGCCCGTCCCGTCGTGGCACGTGCCGTCCTTCGGGGCGTCGTCTTGCGGCAGCCAGGCGCGGTCAGCGCTACGGCCAGCCGCGCTGTAGCCACGCCGGGGTAGGTAATGGAGTGGTTGAGGGCAGGCCGGCACTGTGCCGTTCGCCAGGTCGCAGTCGGCCAGAGTCAGAGGCACTGTCGCCTCACTGTGGCCACGCGTGCTCTGACGGCAGTACGTGCAGTACCGCCGGCTTGGGGGCGAGGCGTCTCCGCCCCTAGCCGGCTGGTTGGAGCAGCCGGCCGCCCGGCCCCAAGCCGGACGTTTGGCGGAGCCGGCCGGGTGGAGCCGGTCCGCAGGGGGAGGCGGCTCGCCCCGTGGTTGTTTTGAAAAGTTGGAGGCGGTCGACTGTGACTACCCGGGGTTATCCCCCCGTCACTCCCACTAGCCTTTCGATTTAGAAACTCTTTCTCAAGGAAAACTCCATGTCGAGCGACAAACACTTTGCCATCTTCACGGTTGTAGAAGTATTGGCTCAAGGTTTCCCTCGGATATGCCACGAATATGCACTTGTCCGACTTGGGTGTGAACTTGTCTGACTGAAGTCGCATGACATATGCTTCACAACCCCAAATCTTTCGAAAATACAAACTTTGACTCTTTGTTGTCCATATCTCATATGGTGTCTTATCTACAGACTTTGATGGTACCCTGTTTAGTGTGAAAGCTGCAGTTTCTAGAGCGTATCCCCAAAATGACAAGGGTAAATCTGACTGACTCATCATCGATCGAACCATGTCTAACTAAGTCCGATTCCTTCGTTCCGACACACCATTTCTATGTGGCGTACCTGGAGGAGTGAGTTGTGGAACTATTCCACGGCTCTTCAGATGATCATCAAACTCCTGGCTCATATACTCATAGCCACGATTAGATCGTAGAAGCTTGATTGTCTTGCCGAGTTGATTTTCCACTTCGTTTTGAAACTCCTTGAACTTTTCAAAAGTTTCTGACTTGTGCCTCATCAACTACAAATATCCATATCTACTAAACTCGTCGCTAAAAGTCACGAAGTATTGGAAACCACCTCCAGCTGTCGTGCTCATTGGTCCACATACATCACTATGTATAAGTTCCAATAGCTCAGACGCCCTCTCACAACTCTTTGCAAAAGGAGTCTTAGTCATCTTGCCTAGTAGGTAGGACTTGCATGTCTCAAATGATTCAAAATCAAATGAAGTCAGAATTCCATCATCATGGAGCTTCTTCATGCGCTTTTGACTAATGTGTCCTAGTCGACAATGCCAGATGCAAGTCAGATTTATCTCGTTAGGCTTATGCCTCTTGACATTTATATTATAGACCGATTCACCTTCAATATCTAATATAAATAACCTGTTCACAATAGGCACAAAGCCATAAAACATTTTACTCAAGTAAATAGAACAACCACTGTCCTTAATACTGAATTCATAACCTTGCCTCATCAAACATGAGGCCGAAATAATGTTTCGAATTAATGCAGGAACATAATAACAATTATCAAGTTCCATTACAAATACTGAAGGTAAATTAAGTTGCATGGTGCCGATGGCTAGTGCAGCAACTCTTGCTTTATTCCCGACGCGTATGACAACTTCTCCTCTTGCAACATTCCTAGTCCTTCTTAGCCCCTGCATTGAGTTGCATATGTGAACAACCGATCCGGTATCATATACCCAAGAGCTACTGGAAATATGAGCAAGAAAAATGTTTATAACATATACAACAAGTGTAACTGAAGAAGTCACACTTCTAGTCTTCTTGCCTATCTAGTGACCGGTTTCCTTGCAGTGAAAGCAAATGGTCCCCGTGTTTGGTCCAGACTTGGGAACGGCGGTGATAGTAGGTGTTGCCTCCTGGCCCTTTGCCTTAGTATTTTTCTTGGACCAGCTCTTCTTGAACTTTGCCATGTTCTGCACCATCGACAATTGATGCGTGCCTTTCTTAATATCCTATTCTGCCACTTTTAGCATCCCATGCAATTCAGTAAGCTTCTTTTCCATGCCGTGCATATGGAAGTTTGAGATGAACTTCCCATAGCTAGTCGGAAGAGAAGCCAGAATTGTATCCGTGGACAATTCGTCCCAAGTGGGACGCCTAACCGATCCAGAGCTTGCATGTATCTGATCATGTTGATCACATGCGGTGTAGCGTCCCGACTCAAAATGAGTCAAGCCTCTGTGTGACCATGCCATCCCTGGATCAGTATGCTGGCACACACAGTACGTCAATGTATATATCAAAGTGCAATCACATGTAATTAACGTAAACTGATATATACCTTAAAATTCTCAGCGGAAACAGTCAACGGGAGTGGAGTCCCAATAAACACCAACGGCAGGTTGAGTGTAGAACGTAAACCTGAATCGTACTCTTACTCGTCGTGGAAACTTATCTGCAACATAAGACGTTGCAGCCGTGTAGGTCAGTACATTGAATGTACCGGCAAGATCACAATAAGAGAAAACAGAATGATAAGACTATTCTATATGCAATAAAGCTTTGTGGCTCTGTGTCTGAGTTTTTGCATAAAAGCTGTTTTTATTTTCTTTTCCTACAACAAAGGAATATCAGGAGTTTTCACTATGGAAATATCTATTATGACATGGTTCCGCCAACCGATGTCTCAATGCCCACAAGTATCGAAAGTTGCCTACAATTAGTTATCAGTCTGGTGTTGAGAGTTCAGAGATAGATCCAAGTCCAGAGGCTCAAATTGTCCGTAACCGGGGACACGGCTAATCGATTAGGTTTAACTCTGCAGAGTGTTGTGTACTTTACCCACAAGATTCATTCCCTCCTTGTAAGTCCTCGCACTGCCGGGTGTTTGAGAACAGGACGAACGAAACATGGTCTTTCAGAGTGTTTCCCTGACTACTGTCAGTGCCCATCCAATCCTATCGTCGACTACATCTCGTAGCACTGCCCAGCCAGAGTCACAACAAAGATCAACCAAGCCAGAGCCCATAATGACTTGTGGCTACACAGGTAAGCTTCCGGGCAAGAAGTATTCATCTATCTCTTTGGATCTGGGTGAAGCTTTCCGCAAGATGTCATGGCGCTTCTCCATGCATCCCGGCCATCCACTGGTTACTCCAGGGTGCCCGTCAAATCCATCCTTCACCCAGTAGTGTGTATTGAAAACTTGTTCTCGAGTCTCGATGTCTTGAGGTCTTAAATATGCTGGCCTTGAAGATGTCTTCACGAAGTTGGCGTTTTTGACGTGGAATCCTCCTTCTCACACCACTCACGAACACTCATACCAGACCCCGTCTACTTTAGCATAGCATTAAAATAACTAGCGTTCCCGGGGCTTTAGTAACAAGTGGTGGGTTCCTACGTCATGCATTCTACTCAACTACAAGAATTTCAATAACACTACTGGAGGGATTTGTTGAATGATGTCACTACATGCAATAAAACATAGGTATGAAATAGATGGTCAAAGTGAACTTGCC
The DNA here is from genome assembly GCA_039707655.1 of Elymus sibiricus. Classification (NCBI taxonomy): domain Eukaryota; kingdom Viridiplantae; phylum Streptophyta; class Magnoliopsida; order Poales; family Poaceae; genus Elymus; species Elymus sibiricus. Next base: position 206,606,177 of record CM077665.1, on the reverse strand, counting down.
TGGTAAGGTTGATGATGATAAATATCGCTCTCAAAAATAACTTGATGGAACTATTCTTCACTCTCCGATGAAAATCTATATAATCAAACATTGCACTCATATAAGCAATCATACTAGCAATCAATACAACAATCAATAAGCCAAACCAAACATTATAACCCACTTGTGTTGTGATGAAGGAAATACTTAAGACAAAAGTTAAAATAAACAAAACTTCATCAAAGCAAGCAAGAATAGTTTTTTCCTACAAACAACCTATTTTTCAATAGCAACAAAATAACAACAAAGTAAAATCTAACAATAGTATTTTAGTAAATCTTTTACCAGCAAAAGAATTACTTTTGAAGAACTAAGAACTAATAAAAAGTATTTATCAAACTCATCTTATAACCTAAACAATGTTAACCTTGAATTAAACCACAAACAATTTCAACTTTTATACAAATTGTTTCTGATCTAACATAAAGTTAACAGAAAATAAAACTACAAAACAAAATTTTAGAAAAATATTTTCAAGAGGAAATAAACTAGCATTGAAATCAATTTACAAGTTATGATTCAACTAGAATTGATTTCATGCAAGCAAAGTAAATAAAATAAAAATAATCCTTGTTGAATTACTACTGTTAACTAACAGAAAACAATATAAAACTTGTCAACTAATATAAAAGAAAAAAAATTAAAAACAATTAAAACAAAAGAAATAGAAATAAACCTAAAAATAACTAAAACAGAATCTGTTTTGCTTGAAACCCTAATTTAAAATATTCTAAAAATTCTCAAATTGAGCAGGGTGATAAATATAACTAATACAAACCAGTAGCAAAAATATTCACTCAAAAATATGTTTTTAACTTAAGTTATTCAAATTCTAGTGATTTGAGAAAATTTCAATGAATTCAAATTTTAATGTTTAAAATATGGTAAAACTTGATATCTGCAGAAACTAGACAAAATTTGTGACACAATGCAAAAAGAATCATTGAAAAACAATTAAAAACATAAAATATATAAAGAAAACAAAAACAGAACTAATTATGCAAAAGAAACTAAACCAGAAAAAAGAAAAACTACTCTAACGAACAGGGGGCTACGTGGCTTCTCCTGATTGGTTAAGGGGTGTGCACGCGCTAAGGCTACGAGCGGACGGCCACTAATTAGGAGAAAACGGTTCGGTCTAAATAAAACAGAGAAAACCGGCCAGTCCTTTAAAATAAACCGAAGGGGTACGACTAATCTAATCTACACCATAGGTTTAAGATCGAACGGAGTGGGTGGCTTACAGGGGCAAGGTCGCCGGCGAGGTGATTCCGGCGAGGCGACGATGGCGACAGGGAGCTCGGGGTCGTCGGGGAGGGAGCTCCGGTGGGTCTCCGGCGATGGCGCGGTGCTCAGGAGAAGCGGACGACGACGGCGAGCACGATGGTGGCCTCGGGGTCGGTTGGGGGCGACGGGGTTGACGGCGGCGAGCTCATGGGCGGCGGATGGCGTTCGGGTGTCGACGGGGAGGTCGCTCCGGTGGCTCTGGAGCTCGGGCCAGTGCACGGGGAGGCGTGGAAGGTGAAGACGGTGGCGATGGTGTTCACGGCGATGGTTGGGGACGCCGGAGGTGTGCGGTGAAGCTACAATGGCGCGGCGGCAGCTTCGGACTTTCCTAGTGGGCCTCGGAGATTTTCCTAATAAAGCTATTTTCCCTTTTTTTAATAAAACAGAGAAGGAAAACTTGATTTGGAAGATCAAATCAAAGCCAAATATAGAGGTTTTATATATCAAAATGATCAGGGAATTAAATTCCATAAGATGAACATTTTTTCACGGCCAAAATAAATACTTCAGAGAAAATTATTTTCAGAAAAAATGCCTCATTTGATTTGTTTCCTTTTGCAAATATTTTTCAAATGGCCCCCTAAGTTTTAAGGTTCAAATATTTCTCAAAATGCCCCTGGTTTGGAGGGTCATGTTCCTCCTCTCATATTTTTAATATTTGACAGGGGAATTTGAATTCATTCAAACTTTGAAATATAACCAAATATGAAATGGATTCCAAAGGAATATTTCAGAAGTTTTTAAATCCACTTTTCAAATCCTTTTATTTGAAGAAGTCATGTCATCTTCTCTCATTGATCTAAATTGGATGGATTTGAAATCAAACACAAAGGGGACAGTCATTTTATTCCCTCTCATTCAAAAGTTTCAAAAAGTTTCAAATTCCACTCAACTTCAATCACGCAAACAAACCATCAATCATCAGATAATTATTATAACATTCCAAAATTTGGGATGTTACATGCGGGCTCAGTGGATCACCCTCTTTCAGCTTACAATCCATCAAGGATCGCCAGACGTTGAACCATTCGATCCTTGCCTGCATCTGAAACATGCTCTTGAGGTTCTCAATCATATCGAAAGCCTCAATGTTTTTGAAATGTTGCTATAGATCGGGCTCCATAGAAGCCAGCATGAGACAGTTGATCTCGTTTGACTCATCAACGAGTTTCTGGTGGGCATTCCTGTCCGTGGCATTAGCATTCTTCGCAGGTTCCTATGGAAGGGGTTCCTCTAGAACATGTTCCTTTGTATCATGCATGAGAACAATTCTCAGATTTCTATACCAGGTGGTAAAGTTTATTCCATTCAGTTTACCCTTTTCTAGGATTGATTTCAACGAAAAACTGGGTTGAGCAGGTGGTGCCATTGATCTACAATAGAAATATGCAAAACACTAAGATATGTATTCATAAAGAGTAATTCAAATTAAACATTGTAATAAGAACATTACTCCCACTAAAATCTACATCCCTCCGTTGATTCTTAGCGATTCAAGATCCAAGATCCATATGTCAACTAGTGAGCTTTTGCATCACCGCTAGAAGACTAGATCACTCGGTAAGAAACACTTGCTAATCCTATCTCCATATGACTCTTGTTTGTTGGGGACATCTCATGCCACGCCAACTCTTATGTCTCGAGGCCCAAAACTGTTTTGATAGCCACGACAAGTTAACCAATGCTTCGCTCTTAAGTGTCCGACACAAACACACCGCGTTAAGGAGAATTAGTAGCACCCTAATTTTATAGGCCCACCACTAAAAAATACTTAACATGTGATGGTGCAGTAATTGGGGAGGCAAGTTTACTTGACATTCTTTGAGGGTTCACCCTACTTAAAACATGTATCATGCAAAAGAAGGGCGCATAAAAGGGTTAAACTTTCACATGCAGTATATATATATGTGTGATATGGTATCGCCCCTTTCATTAACGCATGGTGATGTCCATCTCCACGTGCGTTGCATGCCCATGGCGATCTCCATCTCCATGCATGGTTGCCCTTGTGGTGATCTCCATCTCCACACATGGTGTCAACAGCCAAGTGTTACATAAGATACTATGCTATTACAAACTAATAGCTATGAGAGTAAATTACATTACAAGGCATGTCATGTTGACACGCAGGTCATTAATACAATAATGGGACAACCATATGGCTCCAGCCGGTTGCCGCACTCACGACACGCAGGTTATGATTTAATAATTTGCAAGAAACATTCATGGGCTATACCAAATCACAAGCATTCCCTGCAAAAACAAGTCAGATGTTCTACTGCCAAAAATAAAACCGTTCGAAACTCTATTTTCCAAGAGGATTTTGACCTCGAAAATTTCATCAAAAACGGCAAAGCAGTTGAAGGTCAAATGCATCTTTTCGTGTTGTTAAGTTTGACAGGTCATGGAGAAAAACCGGAGTTCGTATGCAAAAGTTATGCCCATTTTACTGTGACTGCTCCAACAGATTTCAGCACTGCGGAAATCACATTTCCATGGTGTCGATCTTTGTACCGGGTCGATCAATCTCATTGATATTCGCGTGCTACATCTGGATTTACGTTCCACTGTCTACCCTGATGGCAGAAACCAACCAATAGGGGTAATTCGTGTCATGACCTCTACATCATGATCATAGAAGCAAGATCACGAAACCAACGTTCACACTGACGTGCAAGGCCGATCTCATCGACCCGCACCTGAACCGATCTACATATCTCATATGCAAATCACCAAATCTATCACCACACATCGGAGGCTCTTATACCACTATTGGAACACGCAATACGCTACGCTAGTGCCAAATAGAAATTTCTACCATGCACCCAAGAACATGCTGCTGGAAATAGATCACGAGATCAGGTTTACCACTAGACGCACAGTCACCGCATCGGAAGTAGAGTTGGTGATGCGTGTAGTTGATCGGCCAATTTGTCTCCTCCTCCTGTAGTCGATCTCCCACGAGAAGTTATCTCCCACGAACAGCTCCTCATGGATCCCTCGGACGGTTCGTCCAAGCACCGCATATGCGATGCCTCCAATGTATCCACACGTACGGGGGCAGCGTCGCGCGGCGGAATGCTAGGTCCGATCGCACGGCATGGTGGCGTGAGGAGTGGCGGTGGCTGTCGACGGGAGAAAAGGATCAACCCTGAAAGGTGCGTCCACTTCCCATTATATAGACCTCTGAGGTGGGCTCAGCACTTGAGGCCCACGATGAGTCTAGTCCCATTTTCCATTCGGATCCAATCCGAATGAGCTGCAATCCCTTAAGTGTGCGACCCTATAGGTTCACGTACACATGGACACGACCCGAATCGATAGTCGGTAGCGGCTCCTAGTAGAACGTGCCAACTCCCATGTGTGCGCAAAGTCATTAGACGAACCTCGGCAATGTGTCGTATACAACATTCCTTTTGCCTCATGATATAGGTTGTAGATCTGAAGGCAAGTACTTGTCACCCTTGTGGTAGCTCGACATCTCATTTCGAACTGTGATGCAGATTCCCGAACTGGATTGATACTTAACCCATGTCGCATGGCCATGCTTTCTGAATCTGATCACATGAGAGGTCCCAGAGAATATCTCTCCTCGTGGAGGGGCAAGTCCCATCTTGGTCAACCATGTCTCGCGGCATGTCTCATGACTCACTGGAAAGCTACCTTTCTAACTAACCAGCTACGGAGTAGCGTTTGATAGACCGTAAGTAAGTCGATCCTCATCTCGAGAACATATGAGGACCTTAGGTCTAGGACATGGCATATACATTGTACTTGAGTCTAACAGATGACATTATCTCGTTGTGTCTCAAAGTGGTTCTGTCCGACTCGGTGTTCTCAATCCCCGAGTCCATACTATGAATTTAGTATCTCTATGCACATGACTTGGGAAACGTAGTCATCAATTGAATCGTATACTAGCAAAGGATATGTGTTCGCATAACCTTAACAACTAGGGACTATTAGAACAATCATCATACATTATATAGTCTCACAAATAAGTCACATACTTATTGATACATATCACTGATGATGTTCAAGGACAATACAAAATACTCATGAATACATAGGAAACGAAATCATCACATGATTGCCTCTAGGGCATATCTCCAACACAGCACTCTCAAGCACTCTTACCGAGTTGTTACGCTAACTATATTCTGAACTTAATCATCCAAACCACCATATAGGACGTAGGGTATTACACCTCCAGGTGACCCGAACCTGTCTAAACCCCGAGCCTGCTTTGGTTGGTATTGCTCTTTGCGTACATAGATCCCCACAGTTGAACCGCAAAGGGGCCTTGCCGGTCCCATAGATTGTCGTGCCTCGACAATTGTCTTCTTGCTTCTCATAGGGGAAATCTACAACAAAGTGACTTACACTACAACAATTGTAACATGTTCTCACTCGTTGCTTGCCCTTGGAAGCACTTGAGTTGTTCTTGGAGAAGTTGGGCTTGGTGTTCCTCTTGTTGCCCCAAATTGCCTTGACGCAAGAGCCATGTGCTCGTTGTAAGCATATTTGGTGTCTTCGGGGCAACTCTCCTCCTCCTCTTCTTCTTCTTCTTCTTCCGAGATTACCTTGGCCTTCAAATCAAGGATGGGATTTGATACTTGTAAACCGCATTGGGATTTTCCCTGAAGAGGAGGGAATGATGCAGTAATGCAAAGCTAAGTATTTCCTTCAGTGAGAACCAAGGTTATCGAACCAATATTAGAACCACGCAAATTCTCGTCTTCAGCGCCTACGCACAAAAAATCAAACACTTGCACCCAACGCGGGCAAGAGGGTTTTCAATCCCCTTGAACTCGTTACTAGAAAGTGATAAGTTGTGATAGATAGATAATTTTATAAATATAAATTGAAAAATAATAATAATAATGGGAGCAAGGTATTTAGAGTTTTTGTAAATATATTTGTGAGGAGACCCGGGGGCCATAGTGTTTGCTAGAGGCTTCTCTCTCGAAGAAAGCATACGGTGGGTAAACAAATTAGCGTTGGGAAATTGATAGAAAAGCGCATAGTTATGTAGTATTTATTCACGACAATGAGCATGTATATAGGCATCACGTCCATAAACTAGTAGACTGACTCCTGCCTGCATCTACTACTATTACTCCACCCATTGCCCGTTATCCAGCATGCATATAGAGTATTAAGTAAAAATGGAGTAATGCTTGGAGGATGATGACATGATGTAGACAAAGTAAATCCAATCAATATGAATAAACCCCGTCGTTTTACCCTTAGTGGAAGCAATACACTACGTTCCATGTCCCTTTCTATCACTGGGATTGAGCGCCGCAGGATTGAACCCACTGCAACGTACCACTCCCACTTGAAGATAAATCAATCTAGTTGACCAAACCAAACCGATAGATCAGAGAGCATTACAATGTTATAACAATCATGCAAATAAAATACCAGCAAGTATTCAATATCTTTTCATGAATAATCTAAACATAAACCCACAATTCATCGGATCCCAACAAACACGCCACAAATACTGATTACATAAGATAGATCACCGCAGGAATCGCGGTGATCATGGCATGGAAGAAGATAGAGAGAGAGATGGCCATCTAGGTACTAACTACGGACCCGTAGGTCTACGGTGAACTAGTCACACATCACCATGGGAGCAGCAAGGTTGATGTAAAGGACCTCCGTGATTGAACCCCCCTTAGATAGGGCACCTGAACAGGGCTCCAGATGGGCACACGGCGGAACAGAGAATTGCGGTGGCGGAAAAAGTGTTTCGGGAGGCTCTCTAGGGTTTTCCAAATATTAGAGAATTTATAGGCCAAAGAATGATGCCAGAGGGCCGGGGGGTGAGCCCAAGCTATCAGGGCGCGGCCACCCCCCTAGGCGCGCTTTGATGGCTTGGGGGCACCTCGTGTGCCCTCTGGTCTTCCTCCGAAGCTTCAAGGTCTTTTTTGGTCCAAAAAAATCATCAAAAAGTTTTGGGGTATTTGGACTTCATTTGGTACATTATTCCTGAAAAGCCAAAAACATGTAGAAAATAGCAACTAGCACTTGGCACTAGGTTAATAGGTTAGTACTCAAAAATAATATAAGACGACAAGTACACGCCTAAAAACTATCCAAGAATGATAATATAATATCATGGAACTATCAAAAATTATAGATACGTTGGAGACGTATCAGGCTTCTTTGACCATTGAACACGACCTAGAGCGTTGTTCGCGGTCTTGTTCAAGATGTTCATGGCAACAAACTCATCCAATACTTCACTTGAGGGCAAGGTGTCGAAGTCCGGTCTTTTACTGATCACGGAAGACATGCTTCTGTTGAATGGCATGATGTCCTTAAGGAACTTGCGCTTGACCCAAGTGTCATCCATATCCTTGCTTCCATGATCTCGAAGAGAGACGGCAAGGGTGGTGAATCTTCGATAGAGATATCTTGGGTCTCCATCCTCCTTCATCTCAAACTCATCGGCTTCATCAAGAACCACCTCAAAGTTTCATCATTGAATGCTTGAGCTCACTTTGTACAAGGAGTTGATGTGCGCCCATGCTTCTTTGGCAATGGTGAATGGATGCAGGTAGGAGGGCTCTTTGGGTGGCATGGCGGATTGAAGAATGAACAAAGCGGAAGCATTGAGTTAGTTGTCCAGTTATTCTCTTCAAGTCATGTTGTTGGGATCATGAGGGTGGAGGCCTTGCTCGATCACTCTCCATAGTTGTGTTAAGCTGTGATTCAAATGAGACTTGATACGAAACACCCAATTAGGAAAGTTAGTCAAATCAAGTTTGGGTGGGGCCCATTATAGATAATATGAGGTGAAGGAACTGGTCCACCGTAGGACAAGGGAGGGGCAACCGCGGCATGGGAGCCCAATTCATTACCTCCATGACAGGATTCGGGAAGCTCGGTACTAGACGTTTTCATGACGGAATCGGCATCCGTCTCCGCATCGATTGGATTAACCAAATCCTTGGGCTCGGTAGAGAGTTTAAGATTCCCAAGGAATTTATTTAACGTGTCCTTGACCTCGTCCACCATGGATGATTTGAGAGTGGTGATGGCCTCATTCAAATCATCGTGGGTGACCATGATCGTGGACCCATCCACGGAGTTCTCCCCTTCATCACTGTCGGTGTACTAAAGTTTGGGTCCTTTAGTACCCCATACTTGTGCACGGATGGTTGTAGCCACACCAGCGGCAAGGCTTGCCGGGGGACAGCTGAATACAAGTACAACAACATCAAGAAAGCATTCAAGTCAATAGTCAGAAGACAGAAGACCGAAGGCTGGGCGCCCGGCAAGATCTTGCCGGGCTGGCCTACATAGCCCCAGCAAGACTCGCACCCGGCAAGACCTCGCCACCCTGTCACCGCTCCAGTGCGGCCACCAGCTTGTCTTTTAGCTGTTGTCCTCCTGGTAACGTGTCAGGCGCTAACGGCAGATGGTCTTAAGCGGTGCTGATGGGACGGCCCCTTTTTCCGTCCCCAAGATGCTAAGGGACACCTCGACGGAGCATTTAATGTTTCTGTCCTAAGCCGTCAGTATTAGGTATGATAGCACTGTAGCGACTTTACACCTCATGTATGTACTGTACGCCACTGTTGGTGACCCCTTCGAACGTATAAGCGGAGGCCCAAGGCGTAGCTACAGGGGGGATCGGCTGGCCCATTCTGCATGCGTAGCTGCTGCTCGAACGCATTGTTCATTGCAAGCACTCCAGAAGCCTGGGTTTAACACATCTAATACAATAAAAGCAGGAGTAGGCTTTTACGCATCTCTGCGGTGCGAACCTGGGTAAAAATCCCTCGTGTTGATCGTTGGATCTGCTCTTTGTGCAAGCCCTTCTCCCTGCCGAATCGTAAAGGGATCCTCGTGATCCCATAGGTGTCGTACGCCGACATCTTTGGCGCGCCAGGTAGGGGGAAGTGGTTGTGTGAACCTGATCTAGCGATCAGCGTGTCAGTTTCTTCATCATCTTCATCGCCATGGCTCCAAAGAAGAAGGGTTTTACGGCGGTTGGTCCATCCACGTCCGCTATCCCTGTGGCTACACAGACGGGCAACGGTGTAGACGCGGGCGGGGGAGGCGGAGGTTCTGAGCTTCCGCGACGTTCTGGTGATCATTGCCAGGTGAGCAGTGTTGTTCGCGCCGCTAGATCTAAGGACGGAGTTGTGCTGCCAACAGGCGGTGCAGCAAACTCCAGGGACGTAAGGGCGCCTTCCAAGACTCCTACGCCGGCGCATGCACCGCGGCCTTCTCAGGTCGCGCGCGATGAGCAGCGCCATGACGTTGGTGGTTCCAAGCGTCCCCACGAAAGTCTCCTGAGCATCACCCTCGAGATGCGCGGGATCAGCATGCACGTTAACATGCCGGTGGAAGAGGCGCACGGTCGCGGGATCGTGATGGAGCTCCTTCTAACACGGTTAGGAGTCAGAGGACCTCACGTTCTTCGCACCATTCCCCACCGCCTACACCAGCAGAAGCACTGTCGCGAGCACAGCTGCTCCTGAACTTTCCTCCTGCTGTAGACAAGCTCGAAGAGTGTAGAGCTGCCATTCAGAGCCTCGTTGGCCTCGCTAATAATGATAGGCAGCAGCAGGCGGAGCCTTCACGGCGGCAGTCCATCGAGCCAGCGCGCGTCGGTGCCGAGAAGACTGGAGGAGGTACAACCACAGTGCACTCTCCTCCACGGCGGCAACAGCGGTCGATGACTCGACGGATCGACATCCATGATGATGATTCAACAACGTCGTCTGATCCGCGAACTCGCCCCGATCAACGTCAAGTTGTTCGGGAACGAAGCAAGGAAGACGCTCGGACTACCATCGAGCGGCGGCGGGAAACGCGCCATCAATCTGATAAGCGCGCAGGACCCACTGTACACAAGCCTGCGCCAGGGTATTATGATGACCTACCTTACGAGGTGGGTTGTCCAGCTTTTACCCGTGAGTTGTGGCGAGTCCAGCGGCCCAATTCCCGCACATTCAAACCAGAGGTCCCAGAGAAGTACGACGGCAGGACTCACCCGTCGGAGTTCTTGAGCATCTACACCATTGCGGCGCAGGCTGTCGGGGCTCGCGACGACAAGATACTCGCCAACTACTTCCCATTGGTGCTTAAGCCCAACGTTAGGTCGTGGTCTATGCATCTGTCGGAGAATTCCATTTCTTCCTGGGCAGATCTGTGTCATGAGTTTGTTGGCGCCTTTACCGGAGGCCACCAAGCTCCTGGCCAGGAAAGTGATTTGCATCTCATCCCCCAGAAAGAAGGCGAGACACTGCGCAAGTACATACAGAGATTCAGCCGAGTACATCACAACATTCCAGACGTTTATCCTGCCGCTGTTGTCAGCGCGTTCCATCAGAACGTGCGCAACCGCAGGATACGCGAAGAGCTGGCGATGAACAAAGTCAGGGATGTTGCCGAGCTTTATGCTCTGGCTGATAAGTGTGCTCGAGCTGAAGAAGGGAGGAGATTCCCCGGCGAAGATGCTGGTGCAGGAGTCTACTCTGAAGACGAAGACACTGCCGCCCCGGCAAAGAAGGGCCGGCGGCGTAACAGGAAGCGCAAGGGCAAGGCCGTGCTTGCCGTCGAAGGATCCGGCAACCCCGACACCACCAAGAAGGCCAAGGTCGATGGCCCCGGCAAGGATGTTGCCGGGTGCGCCTCCTGTCAGGCCTTGGCGGCTGCCGACAAGCCGGAGGGCTCCGACAAGCAGTACTGCAAGATCCATCGCACCAAGGGCCATGATCTCCAGAACTGCCGGCAAGTTGAGAAGCTTGTCAAGAAGCAGAAGGCTGAATATGAAAGGCGAGATAAGGAGAAGGGCCAGGATGGTGCGGAGGGGTCCGGCAAGAAACGCGGCGGCCGAGGAGGTCGCCGCGGCAAGGCCAAGCAACAGAAGGAGAGGCCCGCTCGAGGCCGCGCTAAGCAAGAGGGGGGTGACGATGACAATGAGGAGGACGACGAGTCCAGTGAGCAAGATTTTCAGAAAGCTACAGACACCATGTGCGTTGACGGGGGCACCTCGTTGCATTCTTCCCACCGCCGACTTAAACAGTGGGCGCGTGAGGTTAATGCGACAGAGCCATCTGTTGATGCCCGGAAGCCATTGAAGTGGTCCAACACGCCTATCATTTTCGACGCTGAGGATCACCCTGATCGCACAACTGCGGTTGGGTGTTTGCCATTGTTGGTTTCACCAATGATTCGCAACCTCAAAGTGACGAAAATGTTAGTTGACGGTGGGGCCGGTTTGAACTTGATCTCACCCGACGTGCTCAAAAGGTTGCAAATTCCTGATGAAGATCTCGAGGAAACAGGCACGTTCCAAGGGATCAATCCAGGAAGGAGCCAGCCAAAGGGTAAGATCACACTACTAGTGACATTTGGTAGTGACCTGAACTTTAGGACAGAGAAGATTGTTTTTGATTTCGCCAAGACTCCATTGCCATATAATGGGATCCTTGGCCGTCCAGCGCTGGCCAAGTTCATGGCGGCATCGCACTACGCCTATAATGTACTGAAGATGCCTGGGCCGATGAGCGTCATCACTGTCAACTCCGACAAGAAGGATGTAATTATCTGCACTGATCAACTTTACCGAGAGGCAGTTGTAGCATCTGCCGCCAAGGCACTTTCTCCTGCCGCTGAAGCTCCCAGGGGGAAGAAGACCGGCAAGACGTCTCGCACACACTCCGGCAAGCGCACCTCCTCGGAGTGCTGCGCTCCTGTTGAGGATGTGCCAGAGAGCTCCACCGGCAAGAGCAAGAAGTCCAAGGCAGCTCCACCAGAGACTAAGAAGGTGCCTTCCAAGGAGGATGGTACGGGAGGAACTTTCACCATAAGTTCCACCCTCGACGACAAATAGGAAAGCGCGCTCGTTGCCTTCCTGCGGGCGAATGTCGATGTGTTTGCATGGCAACCATCTGATATCCCCGGTGTTCCCAGGGAGGTGATTGAGCACCATCTTGCTGTCTGTCCTCATGCATGGCCCGTCAAGCAGAAGGTCAGGAAGCAAGCTTTGGAGCGGCAACAGTTTATTGCCGAGGAAATCAAGAAGTTGGAAGCGGCAGGTTTGGTTAGAGGAGTGCTCCATCCAACATGGTTGGCCAATCCAGTTGTAGTGCGCAAGGCGAATGGGAAATGGAGGTTGTGTATTGACTATACAAACATCAATAAAGCCTGTCCAAAAGATCCTTTTCCCTTGCCGCACATCGACTAGATTGTGGACTCCACTGCCTGCTGCGATTTGCTTTCATTTCTTGATGCCTACTCAGGATATCATCAGATCTTCATGGCAAAGGAAGACGAAGAGAAAACCGCATTTATCACCCCATGTGGTACGTACTGCTTTTTATGTATGCCTTTCGGGTTGAAAAGTGTTGGTTCAACATTTGCAAGAGCGGTCCAGATTGGTTTTGAGCCCCAGCTACATAGAAATATGGAAGCTTATATGGATGACATAGTGGTCAAAACCAAGGACAAGGCGACGCTCATATCAGATTTAGAAGAGACATTTACAAATCAGCACAAGATCAATTTGAAGCTCAACCCTGAGAAGTGTGTGTTTGGCGTTCCATCCGGCAAACTTCTCAGGTTCTTTGTATCTCAACGTGGAATCGAAGCAAATCCCGACAAGATCAAGGCAATTGAGCAGATTGAAGCACCAAGGCGTGTCAAGGACGTGCGTCGTCTTGCCGGCTGCGTTGTTGTTCTGAGTAGGTTTATCTCCAAATCTGCTGAGCGTGCCCTGCCCTTTTTCAAAATTTTGAAGAAGGCAGGTCCGATCAAGTGGACTCCGGAAGCGGAGGCAGCGCTGCAGGATTTGAAGAGATACCTCTCCTCTCCGCCAGTACTAGTCGCGCCAAAACCACAAGAGCCGTTGCTCCTATATCTAGCGGCAACAAATCAAGTGGTGAGTGCTGCGTTAGTAGCAGAGAGAGAAGTCGACGAAGAAGCAGCGGCAGCGGCAAGACCGCCAAGCGACGAGCTGGGATCTTCCCCGGCAGAGTCTGGTGCCGACAAAGTAGGATCTGCGCAGTCAAATGAAGCAACACAGAAGAAGAAGATGGTGCAGCGCCTAGTTTATTTTGTCAGCTCCCTTTTCTAGGGGGCTAGGTCAAGATATTCTGGTGTGCAGAAGTTGCTCTTCGGCCTCCTTATGGCCTCGAGGAAGCTGTGCCATTACTTTCAGGCACATGAGATCACCGTAGTCACTCGCTTTCCATTGCAGCGGATCTTGCGGAATCCAGATGCAACCGGCAGGATTGTGGAGTGGGCTTTGCAACTGTCAAGTTTTAGTCTCAAGTTTGAGAGTACATTAACCATTCAGAGCAGAGCTTTGGCAGAGTTCATTGCGGAGTGGACCCTCTCCAGCAAGGAAACAAATCAAGAATGGATTATGTATTTTGATGGGGCTTTCTCGCTGCAAGGCGCCGGTGCTGGCGTGCTCCTTGTCGCACCCACCGGAGAGAACCTGAAATACATGATTCAGATGCACTTTCCCCGGGAGAGATCGACAAATAACACTGCAGAGTATGAAGGGCTGCTTGCCAGTCTCAGGATCACGGCAGACCTTGGAATCAAGAAACTCATCGTCAGAGGTGATTCTCAGCTTGTCCTCAAACAAGTGAATAAAGATTATCAGAGCCCGTTGATGGAAGCTTACGTAGATGAAGTGAGGAAGTTGGAAGAGCATTTTGACGGTCTGCAAATGGAGCACGTTCCTCGTGCAGAAAACAGCGTTGCTGATGGCCTGTCAAAGTGCGCTGCCCTTAAGTTACCTGTGGAACCAGGAACTTTTGTGCTCCGACTGACTCAACCGTCCGTGACACCATCGATGGGACAAGAGAAAAGAAGGAAGTTGAGTTCCGGCAAGTATTTTCCGGCAGAGCTCCCAGAAGCCGCCAGCAAAAAAGTTGCCGGGAACGACACTAGGCTTGCCGGTGAGCGACAGGCTCCGCCAGGGCTTCAAGCTCTTGCCGTAGAGACAGACGCTCCCGCCGAGCTTGCCGGGCAGCAACAAGCTCTGGCAGGGCCTCGAGCCTTTGCTGTCGAGACAGATGCTCCCACGGCAGAGGACATGCCTTTAGTCCTTGTTGTTGAGCCTCAGGCTCCAGCATGGGCGCAACACATTGTCCGTTTCCTTCAGACAGTAGAACTCCCCGAAGAACAGGAAGAAGCAGAGAAAGTAGCCCATCGGTCTAATATATACAAGTTTGTGGACAATCTCCTGTACAGAAAGAGGCCGAACGGTGTGAAATTGATGTGCATTCCTCGGGAGGAAGGACTGGAGCTGTTGGCAGAGATACATGGAGGCATATGTGGCTCCCACATAGGATCAAGAGCTCTTGTTGGTAAGGCATTCCGGCAAGGTTTCTTTTGGCCCACTGCTCCCCAGGATGCAACTGCACTAGTAACCAAGTGTGAAGCGAGCCAGTTCCATTCAAAGAAATTGCATCAGCCAGCTCAAGCTCTTCATACAATCCCTCTCTCCTGGCCGTTTTTGGTCTGGGGGCTCGACATCTTGGGCCCTTTCCCCCGCGCTGTCGGGGGCTTTGAGTACTTGTACATTGCAATCGACAAGTTCACAAAGTGGCCAGAAGTGGAAGCAGTGAGGAAGGTGACAACACAGTCAGCCGTCAAGTTCTTCAAAGGACTAGTTTGCCCTTTTGGTGTACCAAACAGGATCATCACAGACAACGGCACACAGTTCACAAGCCACACCTTCATGCAGTATGTCCAAGACCTTGGCGGCAAGATCTGTTTTGCTTCAGTTGCTCATCCAAGAAGTAACGGCCAGGTGGAAAGGGCGAACGCTGAAGTGTTGCGAGGCCTTAAGACAAGAACTTTCGACAAGCTGCGCAAGTGCGGAAGACGCTGGATTGATGAGTTGTCGGCAGTTCTTTGGTCAATCAGAACGACACCAAATTGAGCCACCGGCCAGACACCCTTCTCCCTAGTGTACGGGGCAGAAGCAGTTCTCCCCACGGAACTCACATACGGGTCACCTCGAGTGCTCGCTTATGATGAGCTTGAGCAAGAGCAGTTGCGGCAAGATGACGCTACACTCCTTGAGGAAGATCGTCTTCAGGCTGCTGTGCGAGCTGCATGCTACCAGCAAGCCTTGCGCCGCTACCATAGCCGCAAGGTCCATGCCCGAAGTCTTGAGGAAGGCGACCTTGTTCTTCGGCGTGTTCAGTCGGCCAAGAATTCCAACAAGTTGTAACTGTAAGACTTGTCCCTGTCTTTAATTTAATCTAAGGCAGTACGGTTATTACCCCTACTGTCATTGGCCCCTCAAAAAAAAAAGAATTCCAACAAGTTGACGCCAAAGTGGGAAGGCCCTTATCGGGTAGTACGAGTCACCAGGCCTGGCGCAGTCTGCCTGGAGACCGAGGATGGAGTGCCAGTGAGCAACTCCTGGAATATCGAACATCTTCGTAAGTTCTATCCATAGGGCGCGGTTGCCGGGTCTCCCGGCAACCACCTTTTGTATGAGTCTTGCCGCCAAGGCATGTAATCCTTTGTACAAAGCCAGGCGCAGACCCTGTGCATAGTTGAATAAGATCAAGCGTTTTACAATTCTTGTAGATTTTCATGTTTACTTATATGCATGCTTGTCTGAGATATTGTATTACGCTTATTCCCAGCAAGTGCTAACGAACCGCCAAGGTTCCATATCTCTATTTTCTCTTCTTTCTTTTTCTCAAAGGACAGAAGGTTCCCCCGCATGCAAGTTTGCTGGGGGGAATGATGGTATGGATACCGACAGGCGACGTTCAAGGATGACATTTTGCCGGAAGAAGTACAGCAACGAAAAGCTAAGTTGCAGAAACTTTAAACAATTTTTTATTTTGTAAGGTTATTCTCCTTGAACGATTTCGTCTTTTGTATGGAAGACCTGCACGCGAAGGAACCTTGTCATGATCGGTTGCACCCTTACTCTGTTTCGAGTCCGCTCAACAGTTTAAGTGGATGCACTGAGAATGTCAAGGTTTCTTGCCGGTAGCGGCACCTCCAGCAGGCTGCTAAAGTCCCGCACCTAGCGCTCGCGGCAAGAGTGCGCGCGCCAGCAAATTTCCAATAAAGCGTAGGGTGTATACCATACAGAAAGAAATTAGACAAGGGAAATAGCATGCATTCATCCAGAGCATAGCAAGTTATATTACATGAATAGTTGCCGTGATTTTAACAAGAGAAAAAATTGTCTTTGGCATAGAATGGTGGCGACAAAAAGAAGTGGAGTAGTCAGTCCCTGCGCTGGCCTTCGACCCTCTTGACTTGGCCCACCTTGTCGACGATGGGTGCGACAAGTTCCTCGAGCACTTTGAGGTCTGCATCCTTCGGCAGGCGGTCGAGCACGTTGGTGAAGTTGATGTCGGGGTTCCTGTACGCCACCTTGGTGAGCACCTTGAGGAGGATGGCCCGGCAGAGTTTGCGGGATTCGTTGGCCAGATGGGTTGCTCGATCAGAGTGGATCAGCTTCAGGGCGTCAACCATGCCGTCAGAGAACATGGTCAACTTGGCGCTCGTAGACACCCTATCATCGGAAGAATAGTCGAAGCCTCGCAGGCCCATGGAGGACAGTTGTGCTGCAAGCTTCTCTGTGACTTCAACAAGGCGGTCAGTCCAGATCTGCGTATCTGCCACATAGTCGTTATGGGTGACAGCGGCGCTCTCGAGCAACTCCTTCTCGTTCCGGAGATCCTTGATCAGGGCCTTCTCGCGAGCCTCCACGACCTCAAGAGTCTCCTTCAGCGTGGTCAGCTTCAGCTCCAGATCGGCAATGGATTCTCTGGCTGAGGAGACCTGCTTGATCTTGTCGGATATGGCGGTTTGCATCTCCATCAGGCTATGAAGAGTCTTCTCTCTTTCGGTTTTGAGTGCCGAGATCTCCTTGCTGTGTTCCTCAAGGTCCGCCTCCAGCTTCTTCACCTTGTCGGCAAGCTCGTTCTTGGCAGCCTCTGCAGCTTCGGCAGCATTGACGGCTTCCTTCAGCTTGCCGGCGTGGTCCATGACTAGGGCTTCGAGTGCTTCCTTGTGTTTCTGCCCCAGCTCTTGGGTCCGCTGCGCGACGAGCTTTTCAATTTTTGCATCCTTGTCGCGAAGCTTATCGGCAAGCGCCCTCTCGCGATTGGTCAGGTCCTCTTCATAAGCGTCGAGCCCGACGCGGCGCTCCGTTAGGCGAGCTTCGTCTGTAGCGGCTTGTTGTTTGGCCTCCTCTTGTGCCTTCTCAACATCAGACTGCTTCATGAGGAGCTCGTTCCAGCTTTGACTCAGCTGCTCTTGACTCGTCCTCAGCTCCTGAAGGGCCTCAGCATACCAGACCTTCGTTTCCTCGACGCGCTTCTGAAGATCTGCTTCCGCTGCTTCGACAACTGTTGCCCTGGAATCCAGCTTTACTTTCCGGGCGCGGTGAAGTGCTTGGAGTTTCTGGAAGTTGCTGCTCATGGCCTGGAGGAGCTTTTCTTCTTTGGATTTGCTGCTGCTGGTGCATGGCTCATCGACAATCTCGAGCCCGGCAGCGGCGATGATGTCTTCGTCAAAGGTTTCCCCTTCAGCTGGCACCCCGATGCTTGCCGTTCCTGCTATACTAACGAACAGGTTGTCGCCAACCTTGAGGTATTTGCTTGAGGGGGGGGGGGCTTCGGATGTTGACGGCTGGTCCTCAGCAGCCATCTCACCGGCAACTGGGGGCTCCGTGGCCGGTGTAGCGCCTGGCGCTCCTGCGGCAGGAATGCCGTCAGTACGGTCACCGGTCTCCTTGCCGGCCCTCTTAGAAAACTTCTTGGTGGCCTCTTCCTGTGCGGCCTTGGCGGCCTCGGCGGCCTCGTCGGCAGAAATTATGTTGGCCTCGGCGGCAGCATCCCTGGCGGTCTCCTCGATGACAGCATCAACATCCATGTGTTCCGTCGAGGGAAGATCTGAAGGCCAAGAAAACAAACAAGATAAGGCTGAGAAGGAAGTTCAAGAAGACAAAAAGAAAGACAGAATAACAAGTACTCTGAGGCAAACGGTTTACCTGTGTCGAGCTGTTGAGAGGTGGCTTCCCCTTTCCCGGCAACACCAGTTGCCGGAGCAGGACCACCAGAGCCCGCGCTTGCCGGCTCCTCTTCATCGCGATAGAGCTCACTAGAGGAAGCCTTTGCCGGAGATCCATCTCTGGGCGGCGTGGTTGACGGAGGCGGCGCATCAGGAGTGTCCTCCAATGGCTCTCGTCGTTGCCGTTCTTCTCCTACATGCCCGGAGATGTCAGCAGTAAAGATACGAACCCCGACGCTTGCCAGCGGAAAGTGAGTAAACTCACGCTGGGGGCTGCGTCGGGGGCTGCGTTGAGGACTTGATTCTGGGCTGATGGAGGTCGACTCTGGCGCACCTATGGTGCTTGCTGGTGGCTCGTCGCCCATTGAAGTCTTCGCCCTCTTCGCCACCCTTTGCGCCAACATTTCCGTATCTCTGCGGGGACAGGCCAAGGCAAGACAAATCAGTTAAGCGAAATCAGAAACCCAGAAGAAAAGAGATGTTGCAGGACCCTTACTCTTCCTCTTCTCCCTCCGAGCTAAAGGCGGAGAGGTCGAAGTCGACTTCCGCCATGGTGTCCATGGGAGGAGGTGAAGGGATGGTCCTGGGTCGTTTGGCTGCAGCCTTGCCGGCCTCCCCCTTGCCGGGGGCTACACCACTCGAGGAAGGTTGGTGGACTGGGTCACCAGAGGTGGCTCTCCGAAGAACACACTTCGTCTTCCTTTCGGGAGCTGGGGGCTCCTCGTGCGGCTGCTCCTCGACTGTGTCTTCAGTAGAAGGGCCCCCGGCAGATGTGCCACTCTGCTCTTCGGCAACCTCGCCTTGCCCGGCAAGTTTTCCCTCCGACACCACTTCTTCTTCACTGGCTTCCCCTTCCACGAAGCCAGCGCTGCCGGCCTCCTCGGCAAGATTCGCTTCTTCCGCCCTGCTAGTGATGTACGCCACTTGTTCTTCAGTTGTGGGGCGAATGAGGTTTGTTTCTTCCCGAATGGCCTTCTCCGACAAGTTGTCGAAGAATTCTTGTGCCTGCTCTTCAGATGGCTCGTCCCAAGTCCTGTCAAGGCCGTGAGCGTTGCACGCCGGCATCATGGCGATGATTGAAGCCAGAGCGGAGTTGTTGCACGGAGGAATTATGCCGGCCGGCAACTTGAGTTTTGCATCAGTTCTGAACAGCTTCTGGCAGAGAGCCGTGTGCTGCATAACCGTCAAGTTATTGTTCAACCCAGGGCGCAGCCTCTTGATGTCTGCCACATTCCGAAACTCCCAGGCTGGTCTCCCCTTGTTCTGCAGAGGGGCGATGCGCCAGCGAAGGAAGTCAGCGCCAACCATATCTATTGAGAGCCCGGCAGCTTTGAGGCGGTGAATTCTGGTAACTGCAATTGCAAGCTTCTCATCTTGAAGGTCGAAGGTGCTCCAATCAGTACCGCGTGCTATCTTTGTTTGCCGAAGTGAACAGAAGGGCTGAGGCTCTGTCTCTTGAATCCAGCACCACTTGGCTCGCCATTCTTCCCACTTCTCGCGGTAGACCCCGTCTGGGTATATCTCCTTGTTCCACGCCCTTGGAATCCAGGCGATAGAACCAGAAAGGGCGTCTCCCTTTTGGATGCGGGGAAGGAAGTAGTGGCGGAAGAGGGTTGTGCTAGGGACTACTCCGGCAAAGTTTTCGCAAAGATGAACAAAGGTTGACATGCATGTTACGGCATTCGGCGTAAAATCCAAGAGTTGGAAGCCGTATGTGAACATGATGTCGACGAAGAAATCAGAGAATGGGGGACAGAGCCCGCAGTAAAAGTAATCGGCGAAGAAGTGAAATTTATCAGGGCCACCCTTGGAAGAACCTGGGCTCACGTGAGTCGCAGGATGAGCCTTCGTCTCCTTCGCCCACATGCACTGGTACCGCTCCCTCAATGCGTTCGCGTCGAGCGCCGGAGCGAAGACGGCGTGTTCCCTCCGCATATTCGCCAGATCGCTCTCCGAGACGGCGGCTTTCGGCCCCTTGCCCTTGCTCGCCTTGGGCGGCATGGTGGCTATGGGAGCAGAGGCTAAGGACGGTGAGGGCGTGGAGGCGGTGGATGAATGGGAGGAGTTCTGTTTCGGGCTCGAGGAAGGAGACGACGGCGGTTCCCAGATTGGAAAAGACAGGAGGTAAATGAGCAGCGCCTCTGCGGATTCCTTTTTATGGGGAAGGCGCGGGGCTGCCTCTTTACTAGTCAACATGAAGACGCCTTTACAAGCGCGCTGCAGTTACGGCCACTCCGCGCACGTATCCCGCATTCGATGGGCGTCGTGGGGGGGCGCAGTAAGCGGAATGATTACAGCAGTTAACTCCTGCCACGCGTGCCCGTGCACTGTTTGGGCCTAGCCCAACAACGCCTCGCACCCGTGTATGGCCTAGGCCCGGGGGCTCCTGTCGGTGTACTAAAGTTTGGGTCCTTTAGTACCCCATACTTGTGCATGGACGGTTGTAGCCACAGCAGCGGCATGGCCTGCCGGGGGACAGCTGAATACAAGTACAACAACATCAAGAAAGCATTCAAGTCAACAGTCAGAAGATAGAAGACCGAAGGCTGGGCGCCCGGCAAGATCTTGCCGGGCTGGCCTGCAGAGCCCCGGCAAGACTCGCACCCGGCAAGACCTCGCCACACTGTCACCGCTCCAGTGCGGCCACCAGCTTGTCTTTTAGCTGTTGTCCTCCTGGTAATGTGTCAGGTGCTAACGGCGGATGGGCTTAAGCGGTGCTGATGGGACGGCCCCTTTTTCCGTCCCCAAGACGCTAAGGGACACCTCGACGGAGCATTTAATGTTTCTGTCCTAAGCCGTCAGTATTAGGTATGATAGCACTGTAGCGACTTAACACCTCATGTATGTACTGTACGCCACTGTTGGTGACCCCTTCGAACGTATAAGAGGAGGCCCAAGGCGTAGCTACAGGGGGGATCGGCTGGCCCATTCTGCATGCATAGCTGCTGCTCGAACGAACTGTTCATTGCAAGCGCTCCTGAAGCCTGTGCTTAACACATCTAATACAATCAAAGCAGGAGTAGGGTTTTACGCATCTCTGCGGCCCAAACCTGGGTAAAAATCCCTCGTGTTGATCGTTGGATCTGCTCTTTGTGCAAGCCCTTCTCCCTGCCGAATCGTAAAGGGATCCTCGCGATACCATAGGTGTCGTACGCCGACAATCACCTACAATGTCGACCATACTCTTTGGGCGGTTAAGCCTTTAAAAGAGACATAGCTCTGATACCAATTGAAAGGATCGATATGTTTACTAGTGGGTGTGAATAGGCAACTACCAATTTTTAGCTTTTTTTAACAAATTTGGTTTTGCAACAAATAGGTTGTCTAGATATATATGCAACTAGGTGAACAACCTATACGATGCTAATAACAACAACAATACAAGCAAGCAAAGGATAACACACAAGTGAAGCTTGCACAAAGTAAAGGTAATAAATAACCACAAGTGGCGCCGGTGGAGACGAGGATGTGTTACTGAAGTTCCTTCCCTTTGAGGGGAAGTACATCTCTGTTGGAGCGTTGTGGAGGCACAATACTCCTCAAGAAGCCACTAAGGCCACCGTATTCACCTCACGCCCTCACAATGTGAGATGTTGTGATTCCACTAGTGGTGCCCTTGAAGGCCGTGGCCAAACCTTTGCAATTAAGGTTGGGGCAATCTCCACAACTTAATTGGAGGCTCCCAACACCACCATGAAGCTTCACCACAATGGATTGTGGTTCCGAGGTGACCTCAACTATCTAAAGTGCTGAAACACCCACTAGTAACAAGATCCGCAAGGGATTAGTGGGGGGAATCAAATTTCTCTTGGTGGAAGTGTAGATCGGGCCCCTCTCAACCAAACCCTAGAATATCAACAAGTTTTGTTGGCTAGGGAGAGAGATCGGGCAAAAATGGATCTTGGAGCAACAATGGAGCTTGGGGATGGAAGAGGTGGTCTTCTTGGGGAATAAGACCGTCTTTATATAGCGGGGTAACAAATCCAACCGTTATCCCCTCTCAGTCCGCGCACAAGCGGTACTACCGCTTGGGCGGCTGAGCCAGCCACACAGAGCAATGGCATGAGGCCACAAGGCGGTAGTGCCACCGGAGCGGTACTACCGCTCGCCCGAGCGGTACTACCGATGGGGTTGTAGTGTAGAGGCCCTACGCACACAGGGCAGAGGCAGGAGCAGAGGTAGTACCGCTGAAGCGTTACTACCGCTCGAGTGAGCAGTACTACTGCTTACAGGCGGTAGTTGTCGGATATATGTGTTTGGATCTTTCCCCACCACATCATGCTTGCCAACTAATAGATTGAGGTTAGAATAAGAAGTTGACTCAACATGAAATGTAAATAACGTAAAAGCAAATGGATTGTCCCTTCGCTCAGGAAAGTAGGGATTGGCAGAGGTGCATGAGCTCATTGTTTTAAAACAGAGATGAATTTATTTTTGAGTGGTATACTTTTCCTGTCAACTTCACAATAGAGTTTTCAATATCTTCGATGCTAAACACATTATTGGCGGTTCCCAAACAAAATTGAAATTTTACCCCCCTCCACCATTCAAACACATTCCATGGCTGGCCGAATCCACAGTTGCCCTCCAAACAATCAACTTTCTAGGGGGAGTTTTTGTTTTTTTTACTATGCAGGAATGGGCATCCTTTTTACCAGCCTCTCTCGTGCAATGACAAGTGAATAAACACTCAATGACCGCCCCGTCACTCCATGAGCGGTACGAGTACACAAAACAGATGTTTATTTGAATGTTTAGAGGTGGCACATGCAAATTTACTTAGAATGGCAGTGAAATACCATATATAGGTAGGTATGGTGGACCCTCATGGAAGAAACTTTGCTCAAGGATTTGGATTCACATGTAGTATCTCTACTTAGTACAAAGTTTTGGCTAGCAAAAGGTTCTAAACAAGCACCACATGTTGGAGGATGCATAACAATATAAGTTCTATGCAAATATACTCAAACATAACCATTACATTTTCTTCCTTGTCCAACTTCAACTATTTGATCAAGGTTGAAAATAATTAATGGGTATTCACAATCATAAAAGATGTCGAAGTTAAGATTTTGTATGTGAAAGTTCGCTTTCTTATACTAATCATTCATGAATTGCTTGTATGACAAATATTGTCATTCTCAAACTTCAATAGATTTTACTTTCTAAACGAAATGTGAAACTACTACTAAGCATAAATCACATTGATAATTTCAGATTTATGGTATTTCATTCATTCACATTTTACTCTTAGGATAGAAGTGAAGCACAAAAGTAAACATCAAACTACTCTCAAAAGATATAAGTGAAGATCAACGAGTAGTCAAATAATCAAGTAGCTATGTGAGGACTCTCTCTTAATAAATATTTACAGATCTGAGTATTTTATTCAAAGAACAAACAAAACAAAAGACACTCCAAGAATAGCACATATCATGTGAACGAATAAAAACTTAGGATCAAAATAGGCTAATCGATGTTTGTTGACGAAGAGAGGTGGGATGCGTAGCATCCCCAAGCTTAGATGCTTGAGACTTCTTGTAATAATTATTTGTGGAGCCTTGGGCATCCCCAAGCTTGAGCTTTTGTATCTCGTTCAATCTCTCATGTCCCGGTATCACCTAGGTCTCCAAAACTTCATTCCCACAAAACTTGAAAAGAACTCGTGAGATAGGTTAGTGCACATAAGAATAAATAAACTCTTTAGGTACTGCCAAGACAAGTTACATGATAATTTTCAAACATTAGGTACTGTATACTGTAATTTCCATAATTTATATCTACCAATATAAGCCATGAAAATTCTAGGATAAGTAGATAACAAAACTATGACAGCAATCTGTCCAAACAGACAGTCTGTAGCAATCTATTTACCAAGTGTAATTCTGTATCTCTAAAAATTATTAAATTTAGTACGTGATAAAGAATTTATACGAAAATACTGTGTAAAAATTTCAGAAGCTTTCCACGTTCCAGTAAAATATGAAAATTCAAACACTACAGCAAAAGTTTCTGTTTTACACAACACACATCAAACATGCCATTCAAGAATCCTAAAATGGCAATTCTTGGAACTTTTTATTGAAAAAAAATATTATAAATAACAGCAAGAAAATAATAACAAAATAAAATGATGCTCCAAGCAAATCTCATATTATGTGACGAATAAAAATATAGATCTTCATAAGATATACCGATAGTGTTGAAAACAAAAGAGGAGATGCCTTCCGGATCATCCCCAAGCTTATACGCTTGATTCTTCCTTGAAAATAACCTTGGGGTTGCTTGGGAATTCCCAAGCTTAGGGTCTTACCACTCCTTATTCTCCTCATATCGATGTCTCACCCAAAACTTGAAAACTTCAATCACACAAAACTTAACGGAACTTCGTGAGATGGGTTAGTATAATAAATATAGATCATTCACTTAGGTACTGTCAAGACAAGATTCATAATTGTTCTCGCATAATATCTACTTTATTCTATCATACCCATAATTTATAGCACTAAATATAAGTTATGGAAACACTAAAACAGGCAAACTATGCATGCAAAACAGAATATGTCAAAAACAGAACAGTCTGTGAAGATCTGAATGAAATCCATCTTTACCTATCTCTAAAAATTCAGAAAAATTAGGACAACACATAGAATTTGCATATAGAGACCGTGAAAAAATTTCAGAATTTTTTGACTCTCCGGTAATATCAGAGAAATTCTGCACTGGACGTAAAAGTTTCTGTTTTTGGACAGAATCAAACTAACAAGTATCCACACTATCTGAAGGCTTTACTTGGCACTTTATTGAAATAAAAGGCAAAAAACATGATTAATACAGTAGATTAATCATGTGAACACACAAAAAACATAAAGTATAAATATTGGGTTATGTCCCAACAAGCGCTTTTCTTTAAAGCCTTTTTAGCTAGGCATGATGATTTCTATGATGCTCACATAAGAATAGTATTTGAAACATGCAAAAGAGCATCATGGATAACATGACAAGCACATTTAAGTCTAACCCACTTCCTACCCATAGGGATTTTGCAAGCAAATAATTTATGGGAGTAATGATCAATTATCATAGGAAGGCAAAACAAGCACAACTTCAAAATTTTGAACACATAGAGAGGAAAGTTGATATTATTGCAATTCCTACAAGCATATGTTCTTCCCTCATAATAATTTTCAGTAGCATCATGAAGTAATTCAACAATATATCTATCACATAAAGCATTCTTTTCATGATCCACACACATAGAAAATTTATTACTCTCCACATATGCAATTTTTTCTCATTCATTGTAGTGGGAGCAATCTCAACAAAATAACTATCATGAGATACATGATTGACATAACCAAATTGAAAATTAAAATCATGTTGACAAGTTTCATAGTTAGCATTATTCTTTATAACATAAATGTCATCATCATAATCATCATAGATAGCAATTCGATTGTCATAATCAATTGAGACCTCTTCCAAAGTAGTGGAATCATCATTAAATAATGTTGTGACCTCTCCAAATCCACTTTTATAATTATTACAATAATATTGAACACCCTCCAAAATAGTGGGATCATTAGTACCTAGAGTTGACACTCTTCCAAACCCACTTTCATCAATATAATCATAATAAATAGGAGGCATTCTATCATCATAATAAATTTGCTCATCAAAACTTGGGGGACTAAAAATATCATCTTCATAAAACATAGCATCCCCAACTTTGCGGCTTTGCATATCATTAGCATCATGGATATTCATAGAATTCATACTAACAACATTGCTATCGTGCTCATCATTCAAGGATTTAATTCCATTTTTTGTATCTTTTGTAAACCAAACTAGTGATAAACAAGAAACTAAAAGATTTAATTGCAAGATCTAAAGATATACCTTCAAGCACTCACCTCCCCGGTAATGGCGCCAGAAAATTGCTTGATGTCTACTACACAACTTTATTCTTGTAGACTCCGTTGGGTATCCATGCGCAGAGTTTTGTAGGACAATAGCAACTTCACCTCAAGTGGATGACCTAATGTTTATCAATTCGTGGGAGGTGTAGGATGAAGATGGTCTCTCTCAAACAACCCTGCAATACAATGGTAAATTGTATAGGTGCACTAGTTTGGCGAAGAGAAGGTGATACAAGTGCACTATGGATGGTAGATATTGGTTTTTGTCATCTGAAAATATAAAAACAGCAAGGTAGCAAGTGGAAAACGGCAAGTAAAACGTTATATAAATGCTTGGAAACAAGGCCTAGGGTTCATACTTTCACTAGTGCAATCTCTCAACAATGCTAATATAATAGAATCTTATGATCATTCCTTAACGTGCAACAAAGAATCACTCCAAAGTTCATATCTAGCAGAGAACACGAGATGAAATTGTTGTAGGTAGTAAGAACCACCTCAAAGTTACCCTTTCCGATCAATCTACTGGGCTATTCCTATAGACGTCACAAACAGCCATAGAGTTTGTACTAAAGTAACACCAATGATTGATATCAATCAACCCTAATGTCACCTAGATACTCCAATGTCAGCTCAAGTATCTGTGGGTTAATTATTCGACATGCATCAAACAATTTCAGATTCATCATATTCAATCGAACACAAAGAACTTCAAAGAGTAGCCCAAGATTTCTATCGGAGAAGGTAGGGCAAGAATGTGCAATAAACCCCTATGCATTGATCCCCAAGGTCACCGAAATCTGCAAGTTGATGCCATAACATATATCAAGTGAATCAACGGAATACCCCATTGTCACCACGGGTATCCACATGCAATACATACATCAAGTGATCTCAAATCCAATATTCAATCCGACATAACAAAATCTCAAAGGGAAATATTCAATCTAGCACAACAAGATTACAAAGGAAGAACACCATATGATCCAACTGTATTAACAAAGCTCGTGATACATCAAGATCGTCAGATCTCAAGGACATGAGAGAGAGAGATTAAACACATGGGATCTTCGTTTGCGGTGTGTTTGTTGGGATCCAATGAATTGTGGGTTTATGATCAGATAATTCATGAAAACTTATTGAGTCTCCTCTGAATTTCAATATGCATGATCTTATAGCTTTGTATTTCTCTGCAATCTATCGGTTTAGTATGGCCAACTAGATTGGTGTATCTTCAGTGGGAGTGGTGCGTTGTAATGGGTTCAATATTGCGGTGCTCTATCCTCGTGACAGAAGAGTTCAAGACATGTATTTTTATTGTTGCTACTAAGGATAAAACGACGGGGTATGAACATATTGCTTGTCTTACTTTGTCTACATCATGTCATCTTGCTCCAAGCATTACTTCGTTTGTGATGAACTTAATACCATAGATGCATGTTGGATAGTGGTCGATTGGTGAAGTAATAGTAGTAGATGTAGAATCATTTCTGTCTACTAGTTTATGGACGTGATGCCTATATGCATGATCATTACTATGAATAACATGTCATAACTATGCACTTTTATATCAATTGCCCAACAGTAATTTGTTTACCCACTGTATGCTACTTCCGAGAGAGAAGACTCTAGAGAACACTATGGCCCCCGGGTCTACTTAAACATAAATATTAAAACCCTAAAAATACATCGCTGCCTTTTTATATATTTATTTACTCTACTTGTTTGCAATATGTATATATCAATATTTAATCCTTGCAAGTAACGAGTTCAAGGGGCTTGACAGCCCTCTTGCCCGCGTTGGGTGCAAGTGTTTGATTTTGTGTGTGTAGGTGTTGTTGACGGGAGTTTGTGTGATTCTCTTGTTGGTTCGATAACCTTGGTTCTCACTGAGGGAAATACTTAACTCCACTGTGCTGCATATCCTCTCCTCTTTGGGGATAAACCCAATGCAGCACACAAGTAGCAGTGATTTTGGTGGAAGGTGTCGCGCCGGCAGTCGGGGCATGTGGGATTGAGGAAGAGGGGGTGGAGAGGGAGGGGGTATGGGGAAGGTGTGGATTACCTGACTAGGTGGTGGAGGCCGAGCTGCGGGAAGTAGTGTCGCTAGCGAGGAGGCGACGCTGCAAGGGAGCATTTAAGGTTTGAACTTAGGAAAGGAATGGGGAAGTAAGGGGAATGTGGCTTTTGGTTTGTACGAGGGGTGGGGGAGGTAGATATTTGCGCGACAACCCAAAAAAATTGTGTGGTGCAGTGAAAAACTGGCGCGCACAGTCACATTGGACACAGTCCCTTTATGAGAGTTGTGTGCGATATCTAACATCACAAACGAATCCTATAGTTTACCCCGTGTGTGATGAGACTGAACGTGGAAATTTTGGTCTCAAAGCTTCCGACGTAAGATATTGGATACTACATTGCACACAGTACTTGCATTTCATTTTCATTTGGAAGACTGATACTCGTGATCTGCGTTGGGTTTTTTGTGAAGAGGAACGGGTAATCGCAGCACAAAGTGGGTAAGTATTTCCCTCAGTTATGAAACCAAGGTTTATCGAACCAATAGGAATACCAATCCTAAAGCATCTTCAGCGGCTGCACACAAAAAAACAAACAACTTGCACCCAACGCCGACAAGAGGGTTGTCAATCCCCTTGATCTCGTTATTTGCAAGCAAGTGAGTTGTGTAGATAATTGTAGATAATAGTAAAGTGCAAAATAAAATAAAAGGTAATAAATAATAGCAAGGTAATAATAGCATTCGTGAATATGTAAGTGAATAGACCCGGGGGCGTAGGGTTCTCTAGTGGCATCTCTCATAAGCAAAGCATACGATGGGTAAACAAATTAATGTTGGGCAATTGATAGAAAAGCGAATAATTATGTGATGTTCACGGCAATGATCATGTGTATATAGGCATCACTTCCATAAGCAAATAGGGCGACTCCTGCATGCACCTACTACTATTACTCCACTTCAAGAGCGCTTCTATGCTTGCCTCTCTACGTATTAAGTTCATGACAAATGGAGTAATACTTGGAGAACGATGACATGATGTAGACAAAGTAAACTCAACTAATATGAATAAACCCCATCGTTTTATCCTTAGTAGCAACAAAACAAAGACACAACTTGTCCTCTTCTGTCATTGGGATATAGAAACTCGTCAGGTTGAACCTACTACAACGCGCCACTCCCACCGAAGAAATATCAATCTAGTTGGCCAAACTATCTCAATAGATCGGAGAGCTTTACGAAGCTATGATGATCATGCAAATAAGAATCATAGTAATCAAGTTCGACCCAAATACTGTTCATGAATAATCTGAACATAAACTCACAATTCATCGGATCCCAACAAACACACCATACAAAGGGATTACATCAGATAGATCAAGGGAAAGATGCGATGAACATTGTATTGAAGATCAAGAGAGAGAGAGAGATTGCCATCTAGGTACTACCTACGAACCCGTAGGTCTGTGGTGAACTACTCACACATCATGGTGAGGGCATCAAGGTTGATGAAGAGGCCCTCCGTGATTGATCTCCCCTCCGTCAGGGTGCCGGAATGGAGGTGTAGATGGCCTCCCATTGGAACAGAGACTTGCGGCGGTGGAAAAAGTGTTTCGGGAGCGCTTCTAGGGTAGATGTGAATTTATAGGCCAAAGAACGATGTCAGGAGGCGCTCCAGGGTGGCACAACATATCTGGCCGAACCCCCCTGGGGCACCGCCAGATGGCTTGTGGGCCCCTGGTGCATCTCCTTGCCCTCGTTCGAAGCTTCTAGGTCTTGTATTGGTGCAGAAAAAATCACCAAAAAGTTTCGTGGCAATTGGACTCCGTTTTGTATTGTAACTATGAAAAGGCAAAAACATGCAGAAAACAGGAATTGGCACTGGGCACTGGCTCAATAGGTTAGTGCTCAAAAAAATTATAAATTGGTAAATACATACCCAAAAAGTATCCTAGAATGATAATATAACAGCATGGAACAATCAAAAATTATAGATACGTTGGAGACGTATCAGCATCCCCAAGCTTAATTCCTGCTTGTCCTCGAGTAGGTAAATGATAAAAACATAATTTTTATGTGACATGCTACCCATTATGTAATATTTGGTATGTATGCTCATCGAGAAATGATGAATTAACAAACAGCAACATAGTAATATTTATAAGTATAAGAAACAAAATAATTATTTTTTCAAAGTATACGATCCTAAAAGAATGTTTTACCCCTATTCATCTTATTATATTAGCAAGGCATGACCCCATCTTCACCACATAGATGCAAATGTTAAGCACCATGGTGTCCAAGAAAGGCAATTGGATCGTACTTTTTCAATCTGCATCAACTTTTTATTCTTCACGCAATACATGAGCGTGAATCATTGGACATAGCATATATGTGGAATGGAATATGGTGGTAGGTATCAAAGGGGTAAAAAGTGGAGAAGATAGTCTCGCATCAACTAGGCGTACCAACGAGCTATGGAGATTCTCATCGATAGATATCAATCCGAGGAGTAGGGATTGCCATGCAAATGATGCAGTAGAGCTATAAGTGTATCAAATCTCAACTGAAGCTAAGTGGGGTCTGCATCAAACTTGCTTGCTCATGAAGACCTCGGGTAATTGAGGAAGCTTGTTATAGGATTATACAAGCCAAGGTTATTATATTAAAAGGTAATTCCCACTAGCATATGGAAGTGTCAACATAGGAGACTCCCTATATGATGAACATGGTGCTACCTTGAGGCACAAGTGTGGTAAAGGATAGTAACAAAGTCCCTTCTCTCTTTTCTCTTTTTTTTATGGTGGGCTTTTCTCTTTTTGTCGTTTTGCCCCCATTATCTCTTTTTTTGTATGGTTGGCTCAATTGGCCTCCCCCATTTTTTATTTCATTTTTCGTCCGGAGTCTCATCCCGACTTGTGGGGGAATCATGGTCTCCATCATCCTTTCCTCATTGGGACAATGCTCTAATAATAATGATCATCACACTTTTATTTACTTACAACTCAATATGAAGAACTGATAGGAAGATATGACTCTGTATGAATGCCTCTGGCAGTTGATACGTCTCCAACGTATCTATAATTTTTGCTTGTTCCATGCTGTTATATTATCATTCTTGGATGTTTTATAATCATTTTATATCAACTTTATATCTTTTTTTGGGACTAACATATTGACATAGTGCCAAAGTGCTAGTTGCTGTTTTTGCTTGTTTTTTACTTCGCAGAATATCAGTACCAAACGGAGTCCAATCGCGACGAAACTTTTTGGAGATTTTTTTGGGCCAGATGACATCCAGTGGGCCAAAGAAGTGCCAGAGGCGAGGGCTGAGGAGACCACAACCCACCAGGGCGCGCCAGAGGCCCCAGGCATGCCTTGATAGGTTGTGCCCTCTTGGGGGCCCCTCTTCACCGCCTCTGAAGCCTATAAATTCCAAAATATTCCAGAAAACCTAGAGGAGTCGACGAAAAACACATCCAGCCGCCACAAGTTTCAGAACCTCGAGATCCAATCTAACAACATCACAGAGGGGTTCATCATCCTCATTGGTGCCTCTCCGATGATGCGTGAGTAGTTCACCATAGACCTACGGGTCCGTAGGTAGTAGCTAGATGGCTTCCTCTCTCTCTTTTGATTCTCAATACAATGGTCTCTTGGAGATCTATTTGATGTAAACTTTTGCGGTGTGTTTGTTGGGATCCGATGAATTTTGAGTTCATGATCCGTTTCTATCCATGAATATTATTTGAGTCTTTATTGATCTCTTATATGCCTGATTACTTATAGCCTCGTATTTCTTCTTCGAATCTTTGGTTTACTTAGGCCAACTAGATCGATTTTTCTTTCCATGGGAAGAGGTGCTTTGTGATGGGTTCGATCTTGCGGTGTCCTCTCCCAGTGACAGAAGGGGCAGCGAGGGACGCATGTATCATTGCTATTAAGGATAAATAGATGGGGTCTATTCCTACATGAATAGATCTTGTCTACATCATGTCACTGTTCTTATTGCATTACTCCGGTTTTCCGTGAACTTAATACACTAGATGCATGCTGGATAGCGGTCGATGTGTGGAGTAATAGTAGTAGATGCATAAGCGTTTCGGTCTACTAATCTTGGATGTGATTCCTATATAATGATCATCGCCTTGGATATCGTCATGATTATTTGATCTTCTATCAATTGCCCAACAGTAATTTGCTCACCCACTGTGTGCTATGCTCATGAGAGAAGCCACTAGTGAAACCTACGGCCCCTAGGTCTACTTTTCCAACATATTGCTTTCCGATCTATCTCTTTGCCGCTTTTGTTTTCATATCTATTATTCCAAAAACCCAATAATACCTTGCTGCACTTTTATTTACTCTTTTTATTTTGTGTTCTTGAGAGATCTATCTCTCCAATCTATCACTACCTAATCTATCTTTTTACCGTAGAGAGATTGACAACCTCTCTTTCGCGTCGGGTTGCAAGTATTTGTTCTTTGTGTGCAGGTGTTGTTTACGTAGTGGTGGTGATCCTCCTACTGGTTCGATACCTTGGTTTCATACTTGAGGGAAATACTTACCGTCGCTGTGCTGCATCATCCCTTCCTCTTTGGGGAAATACCGACGCAGTATCAAGCCACGTCAACGGTGTACCAGGATGTGCAATGATCTAGCGTGACATGTATCAAAAATATGAAGAATGGTGGCTTTGCCACAAATACTATGTCAGCTCTATATGATCATGCAAAGCATTATGATGATGAACGAACTAGTCATGTGAAGTGACGATGGAATTTGCATGGCACTGTTTCTCGGAATGGCTATGGAAATGCCATAATAGGTAGGTATGGTGGCTGTTTTGAGGAAGATATAATGAGGCTTATGTGCAACAGAGCGTATCATGTCACGGGGTTTGGATGCACCGGCGAATATTTGCACTGATACTCGAGGTGAGAATGGGCTATGCACGGTACTGAAGAGGCTAGCAAATATGAGAAGGTGAAGATGCGTATGTCCATGGTGTCACATTAGTCATAAATAACTCACATACTTATTGCAAAGTTTTATTAGTTATATCACAAATCAAAGTACTCCTCGCAAGCCCCGAGGGAGGAGGTTGGTAGGAGTTAACCATCGCGCGCCCCCGACTCAAAACAACACTAGGATTTCAACGGGGAATATAAATGCTCACACATCATCACCATGCCTCTTTAATTTTTAGATGAATAATATTGACACTTCTATGAATCAAAAATTTTGGACTCACACCTTTTTCATATTACCACATCAATGTCATGAATCCACAACTTCTCTATATGTGCTACACGATGGTTTTGATTATCATTCATTGAATACCTAATATTCTTGGACTAGTCTTATGACCCATGCAAATTACTGTCACTATTACTTAGATCTCAAACAAATATAAGTGAAGAACGGGAGCATATTATTTCTATAAAATCTACACGCCACTGTGCTCAAAAAGATATAAGTGAAGTACTAGAGCAACTTCCTAGCTCAAAAGATATAAGTGAAGCACATAGAGTATTCTAGAAAATTATCATGAAGGTGTCCCTCTCTCAAATAGGTGTGTCCAGCAAATGATGATTGTGAAAAACTGAAAGTAAAAGCAAACAAAAACGAACGACGCTCCAAGCAATACACATATCATGTGATGAATAAAAATATAGCTCCAAGTGACATACCAATGGATTGAGACGAAAGAGGGGATGCCTTCCGGGGCATCCCCAAGCTTAGACACTTGAGTCTCCTTAGAATTATACTTGGGGTGCCTTGGGCATCCCCAAGCTTTGGCTCTTGCTACTCCTCATTCCGTAGTCCATCGTGATCACACCCAAAACTTGAAAACTCCAATCACACAAAACTCAACTAAACTTCATGAGATCCGTTAGTATAAGAAACATATTGTATGCTTGAGGTACTGTGATAAATTGATTCAAATTCATTTTTGCATAATAGATACTACATTCTAACTTCCCCATGGCTTACACCCCCCGATATAGTCCATGGCATAATCAAAACAAGCAAACTATGCAAGCAAAACAGAATTTGTTTAAAACAGAACAGTCTGTAGAAATCTGTAGAGAGACCATACTTATGTAACTCTAAAAATTCTGAAACATTAGAAAAACGTAAAAAATTTGTATATAAATATTTTGTTAAAATTTCAGATTATTATCGTGCTCCAGTAAAAAATGAAAAATTCCTGCACTTGAGTCAAAGTTTCTGTTTCAGATTTAGCATCTTTTCCACTCATCTTGTGAGTCATCCCAAAGGCTTTACTTGGCACAAATACTAATTAAAACATAAAAACACAATCATTACATGGGAAACAATCATGTTATCACAGAAAAACAGAAAGTAAAAACAAAAAGAAAGATACATATTGGGTTGCCTCCCAACAAGCGCTATTAATTTATGCCCCTAGCTAGGCATAATGCATAGTTTCAAGTGTTGTCACCTTTGACACTCAACCCGTATGTAGCTCTCATGATTTATTCATAAGGTGGTTTAATTCTCTTCATGTGGAAGTGTTCCATCCCTTCCTTTAATGGTAATTGGAATCTTATGTTTCCCTCTTTCATATCAATAATTGCACCTATTTTTCATAAAAATGGCCTTCCAAGTATTATGGGACAAGAAGGATTGCAATCAATACAAAGCACAATGAAATATACAGGCACATAATTTTTGTTTGCAATAATAAGCACATCATTAATTCTACCTAAAGGTTTCTTGATGGTAGAATCCGCAATATGCAAGGTTAGGGAACAATCTTCAATATTAGTGAGACCAAGCACATCACATAAAGTTTTGGGTATAGTTGAAACACTAGCACCAAAGTCACACAAAGCATTGCATTCATATTTATTTACCTTTATTTTAATAGTAGGTTCCCACTCATCATGCAATTTTCTAGGAATAGAAATTTCAAGCTCAAGTTTCTCATCATAAGCTTTTATCATAGCTTCTACTATATGTTCGGTAAAAGCTTTGTTTTGTTCATAAGCATTGGGTGAGCTAATAATGGACTGCGGCAAGGAAATACATTCTACTAAAGAGCATCATAATTAAAGTCCTTGTAATCCAAGATAGTGGGCACATCACTAGTTAAAGTTTTAACCTTTCCAAACCCACTTTTTTCAGTTTTAGCATTAGAATCATCACCCTCCAAGCAAACCGGACGCTCCTTAACAAAAGTTGACTCATCTCCAGTCCCTTTATCATTTATATTCACATATGTAAACAAAGATTCAATAGGAGAAACACCAATCATTTTAAGATCTTCATCATGATTCCGGTAAAAACCGGGTGGAAGAGCATTTTCTAAGAATTCTCGCTTAGCTCTCAACTAAGTGGTCCTCTCCTTACTTTCATTAATAGATAATTGGATAGATTTAATAGTCTCATTAAAATCATGCTTGGGTGGCAAAGACTTATTTTTAAGAGTTTAAACATCAAGAGCAATTCTATCCCTGTTTTTAGTAAAAGTATCAATCATATGCAACTTTTCTTCTACCGTAGTGTTGAAAACCTTTTGAGAATTAATAAATTATTTAATTGTATTATTAAGATCAGAAGGTATCCTATTAGAATTTTTAGAAGAATTGCCATATGAATTACCATAAGAATTTCCATAGTTGTTAGAGGAATTACCTGGATACGGTCTAGCATTGAAATTTCCTCTATAAGGCTTGTTGTTGAAATTATTTCACGAGATGAAGTTCACATAAATAGCATCATTATTTTGCTCAATCAAAGTAGACAAAGGCATATCATTGGGATCAACATTAGCATTTTTATTAGCAACCATATTCATAGGAGCATCCACTTTTTCACTCAAAGTAGCGATTTCTTCAACAGAAGTTACCTTCTTACCAGTT
Organism: Elymus sibiricus; assembly: GCA_039707655.1. Lineage (NCBI taxonomy): Eukaryota > Viridiplantae > Streptophyta > Magnoliopsida > Poales > Poaceae > Elymus > Elymus sibiricus. The sequence goes on along the minus strand of CM077665.1, from coordinate 206,569,983 downwards.
GGAGCTCTTTCGGTATGCCATTGAGAATAATTTGTCATAATGTTGTACAAAAGTTTTGTGGCCTCACCTAAGGTCACATCCATGAAGGTACCACTTGCGGCAGAATGTAGAAGATTTCTAGACACAAAGTTTAGTCCGGCATAGAAATTTTGGATAATCATCCACAAGTTTAAGCCATGAGTTGGACAATTTCTTATCATCAATTTCATTCTCTCCAAAGCTTGAGAAACAGGTTCTTGATCTTGATTTTTAAAATTCATTATTTTATTTCTAAGGGAGATAATCTTAGCAGGAGGAAAACACTTGGCAATAAAAGCATCTTTATACTTATCCCACATTCCAATACTATTACGAGGTAAAGATGAAAACCAAACTTTAGCTTTGTCTCAAAGTGAAAAAGGAAACAACTTTAATTTCACAATATCATTATACATATCCTTTTTATTTTGCATATCAAATAATTCAAACAAAGGTATTACGATGTGATGCGGGATCCTCATTAGGACTTTCCGAAAATTGATCTTTCATGACAAGATTGAGCAATGCAGCATTAATATCAAATGCCTCCGCAATAGTGGCGGGTGGTATAGGAGTACTAATAAAATAAAAATTATTAGTATTTGAGAAATCACACAACTTAGTAGTATCTTGAGACATGGTGACCACACAAGCAAAACAAGCAAGGCAAGTAAACTAGCAAGTAAAGCAAACTAGTAACTAGCAAAGGTAAATATTTTTGTATTTTTGATTTTTATGTGACAAACTAATTATAACAGAAAATAAAAAGAAGAATAAGTGAATGAAATTTTGTGCGAAGTTAATTGATAGTTGGTGATGGTACTCCCCAGCAACGTCGCCAGAAATCCTTCCTGATACTCGTGATCTGCGTTGGGTTTTCCGTGAAGAGGAACGGGAAATCGCAGCACAAAGTGGGTAACTATTTCCCTTAGTTATGACACCATGGTTTATCCAACCAATAGGAATACCAATCCTCAACCGTCTTCAGCGGCTCCACACAAAAGAACAAACAACTTGCACCCAATGCCGACAAGAGGGTTGTCAATCCCCTTGATCTCGTTATTTGCAAGCAAGTGAGTTGTGTAGATAATTCTAGATAATAGTAAAGTGCAAAATAAAATAAAAGGTAATAAATAACAGCAAGGTAATGATAGCGCTCATGAATATATAAGTGAATAGACCCGGGGGCCGTAGAGTTCTCTAGTGGCATCTGTCATAAGCAAAGCATACGGTGGGTAAACAAATTACTGATGGGCAATTGATAGAAAAGCGAATAATTATGCGATGTTCAAGGCAATGATCATGTGTATATAGGCATCACGTCCATAAGAAAATAGGCCGACTCCTGCCTGCACCTACTACTATTACTCCACTTCAAGAGCGCTTCTATGCTTGCCTCTCTACGTATTAAGTTCATCACAAACGGAGTAATGGTCGGAGAACGATGACATGATGTAGACAAAGTAAACTCAACTAATATGAATAAACCCCATCGTTTTATCCTTAGTAGCAACAACACAAAGACACAACTTGTCCTCTTCTTTCATTGGGATATAGAAATTCGTCAGGTTGAACCTACTACAACGCGCCACTCCCACCGAAGAAATATCAATCTAGTTGTCCAAACTATCTCAATAGATCGGAGAGCTTTACGAAGCTATGATGATCATGCAAATAAGAATCATAGTAATCAAGTTCGACTCAAATACTATTCATGAATAATGTGAACATAAACTCACAATTCGTCGGATCCCAACAAACACACCATACAAAGGCATTACATCAGATAGATCAAGGCAAAGATGCGATCAACATTGTATTGAAGATCAAGAGAGAGAAAGATTGCCATCTAGGTACTACCTACGGACCCGTAGGTCTGTGGTGAACAACTCACACATCTTGGTGAGGGTAGCAAGGTTGACGAAGAGGCCCTCCGTGATCAATCTCTACTCTGGCAAGGTGCCAGAACGGAGGTGTAGATGGCCTCCCGTCAGAACAGAGACTTGCGGCGGTGGAAAAAGTGTTTCCAGAGCGCTTCTTGTGTTTTTAGGGTAGATGTGAATTTATAGGCCAGAGAACGACGTCGGGAGGCACTCCAGGGGGCACAACATATCTGGCTGCCCCCCTTGGGGCACGGCTAGATGGCTTGTGGGACCCTGGTGCATCTCCTTGCCATCCTCCGAAGCTTCTAGGTCTTGTATTGGTCCAGAAAAAATCACCAAAAAGTTTTGTGCCAATTGGACTCCGTTTAGTATTGTAACTCTAAAAAGGCAAAAACACGCAGAAAACAGGAACTGGCACTGGGCACTGGGTCAATAGGTTAGTGCTCAAAAATATTATAAATTGGTAAATAAATACCCAAAAAGTATCCTAGAATGATAATATATCAGCATGGAACAATCAAAAATTAGAGATACGTTGGAGACGTATCAGCATCCCCAAGCTTAATTCCTGCTCGTCCTCGAGTAGGTAAATGATAAAAACAGAATTTTTGATGTGACATGCTACCCATTATGTAATCTTTGGTATGTATGCTCATTGAGAAATGATGAATTAACAAACAGCAACATAGTAATATTTATAAGTATAAGAAACAAAATAATTAATTTTTCAAAGTACACAATCCTAAAAGAATGTTTTACCCCTATTCATCTTATTATATTAGCAAGGCATGACTCCATCTTCCCCACATAGATGCAAATGTTAAGCACCACGGTGTCCAAGTCGTGCAATTGGATCGTACTTTTTCAATATGCATCAACTTTTTATTCTTCACGCAATACATGAGCATGAACCATTGGACATAGCATATAGGTGGAATAGAATATGGTGGTAGGTATCAAAGGGGTAAAAAGTGGAGAAGATATTTGATGACCCACAAGTATAGGGGATCTATCGTAGACCTTTCGATAAGTAAGAGTGTCGAACCCAACGAGGAGTAGAAGGAAATGACAAGCAGTTTTCAGTAAGGTATTCTTTGCAAGCACTGAAATTATGGGTAACAGATAGTTTTGTGATAAGATAATTCGTAACGGATAGCAAGTAACAAATGTAGCAAAGGTACAGCAAGGTGGCCCAATCCTTTTTGTATCAAAGGACAAGCCTGGACAAACTCTTATATAAAGCAAAGCGCTCCCGAGGACACATGGGAATTTCTGTCAAGCTAGTTTTCATCATGCTCATATGATTCGCGTTTGTTACTTTGATAATTTGATATGTGGGTGGACCGGTGCTTGGGTGCTGCCCTTACTTGGACAAGCCTCCCACTTATGATTAACCTCTCTCGCAAGCATCCGCAACTATGAAAAAGTAATTAAGATAAATCTAACCATAGCATGAAACATATGGATCCAAATCAGCCCCTTACGAAGCAACGCATAAACTAGGGTTTAAGCTTCTGTCACTCTAGCAACCCATCATCTACTTATTACTTCCCAATGCCTTCCCCTAGGCCCAAATAATGGTGAAGTGTCATGTAGTCGACGTTCACATAACACCACTAGAGGAAAGACAACATACATCTCATCAAAATATCGAACGAATACCAAATTCACATGATTACTTATAACAAGACTTATCCCATGTCCTCAGGAACAAACATAATTACTCACAAAGCATATTCATGTTCATAATCAGAGGAGTATTAATTATCATTAAGGATCTGAACATATGATCTTGCACCAAGTAAACCAACTAGCATCAACTACAAGGAGTAATCAAGACTACAAGCAACCCACAGGTACCAATCTGAGGTTTTGAGACAAATATCGTATACAACAGATGAACTAGGGTTTGAAGAGGAGATGGTGCTGGTGAAGATGTTGATGGAGATTGACCCCCTCTCGATGAGAGCATCGTTGGTGATGACGATGGCTTCGATTTCCCCCTTCGCGAGGGAAGTTTCCCCGGCAGAACATCTCCGCCAGAGCCGTAGATTGCTTCTGCCCAGGTTCCGCCTCAAGACGACGGCGCTTCGTTCCGAAAGCTCTCTTCTCATTTTTTCCAGGTCAAAACCCTCCATATAGCAGAAGATGGGCACCGGAGGCCTGCCAGGGGGCCCACAAGCCACAGGGGCGCGCCCAGGGGGGTAGGGTGCGCCCCCAGGCTTGTGACCTCCCAGTGGGTCCCCTCTGGTATTTCTTTTGCCCAATATTTTTTATATATTCCAAAATAATTCTCCGTAACTTTTCAGGACTTTTGGAGTTGTGCAGAATAGGTCTCTCATATTTGCTCCTTTTCCAGTCGAGAACTCCAGCTGCCGGCATTCTCCCTCTTCATGTAAACCTTGTAAAATAAGAGAGAAAAGGCATAAGTATTGTACCACAAGATGTAATAACAGCCCATAATGCAGTAAATATCAATATAAAAGCATGATGCAAAATGGACGTATCAACTCCCCCAAGCTTAGACCTCGCTTGTCCTCAAGCGAAAGCCGAGATCAATAAATATGTCTGCATGTTTAGAGATAGAGGTGTCGATAAAATAAAATACGGACATGAGAGCATCATGATCATCTTTAGAACAGCAATACTTAATGATATATAATTTCTTATACTAGAGTAACAATTCATTCACAAGGTAAAGTATGAATCAAGAACTCTATTGAGAACCAACAAACTATGATCTCAGTCATTGAAGCAATTGCAATTTATCATAACATCGGAAAGAGTCAATATAAGAGCTTGTAAAGCAAATCCACATACTCAATCATCTTTTAGTCTTTCATAATTGCTAACACTCACGCGGTACTTATGAGGTCAAAGCTTCAATTGGACACAGAGAAAGATAGGGGCTTATAGTTTTGCCTCCCAATTATTTACCTCAAGGGTAATGTCAACAGAAATAACTCATGATCACCCACATCCGAGTGGATATATGTGTCTAGATCATTCCCCAACACATGACGCTTGCCAAGAGAGAAAGGCGAAATAAAGGAAGTGGTGAGGATCACCATGATTCTTGCATAAAGGTAAGTACTAGAAAGTAAAAGTAACAGACAGGCCCTTCGCAGAGGGAAGCAGAGGTTGTCATGCGCTTTTATAATTGGATGTGCAATCTCTTAATGCAAAAGAACGTCACTTTATATTGCCGCTTGTGATAAAGAACTTTATTATGCAGTCTGTCGCTTTTATTTCTTCCCAATCACAAGTTCGTATAAAGTTTATTTTCCTCACACTAATAGATCATACATATTTAGGGAACAAATTTTTTTATTGCTTGCACCGATGACAACTTACTTGAAGGATCTTACTCAATCCATAGGTAGGTATGGTGGAATCTCATGGCAAAACTAGTTTAAGGATGTTTGGATGCACAAGTAGTATCTCTACTTGGTGCGGAAGTTTTGGCTAGTATGAGGTGGAAGCAAGCGTCACATGTTAGAGGATCCATGACAATATAACTTCTGTTCGGAAATAAGCAAACATAACTCATTATGTTGTCTTCCTTGTCCAACATCAACTTCTTAGCATATAATATTTTAATGAGTGCTCACAATCATAACAGATATCCAAGATAATATATTTATATGTGAACCTCTCTTTCTTTATTACTTCCTTTTAATTGCAACAATGACCAATTGCTATGTTTGTCGACTCACAACAAATTTCAATCGACATACTTCTTATATGTGAAGTCATCACTCCCCATAAGATCATCATATATACTCTTTGCTTTTATTTTATACTTCTTTTATTTCTATTTCTCAAGATCATAACAAGCAAGCAAAGCCCTCAACTCAAATCTACTTTTTATTATATAACTCTCGGACTCGTTTACATAGGGGGAACATAAAGCAAAACTCAAAAATAGATCACACTAAAACTTTATTCTACTAGATCAAGATATAACCAAAAGGATCGAACTGAGAAAAAAGATAAAAGTGAAAGATGTGAAGGTGATACGATACCGGGGCACCTCCCCCAAGGTTGGCACAAGCCAAGGGGAGTGACCATGCCCATGTGTTTAGTTGTCCTTCTTCGGAGGTGGTGATGTTATATTCTTGGCGATGATGCCCCTCAGAATGCGATTCTCCTCCTCAAGCTTGTTATTTTGTTGTCTAAGATCCATTATTTCCTTGCGAAGTTTTCCAGTGACGGTTAAAGCTCCCATCACCCATGGATGTTTCATTGCTGCGGGGGAAGAAGCAACAATCTTTTTCATATTTTCATAAGTAAGGAATTTAGCATTGGGAGGGATGACCGAATTCGGAATTGCTGAGCTCTGAAGTTCCTCCAACATGGCTCCAGGTTGTAGACGAGAGGTAACTTCTTGGTCTTCCTCCATGGCATCCACCCTTTTCAAGTATGCCTCCATCTCTTCCTCCGTGGCCTGCCCGAAGTGGTTGGCTTCGCTAGATGATCCGAGCCCCGGTGTCCGGCGAGAGGCACGGCTCTCCCCAACCGACTCTTGCGAAGACATCTTGCTCTAAATCTGCTGCAGAAATAGCTCAAAACGATAACAGGAAGTATTGTCGTGATACAAAGGTCAAAACCCTCGGGAGATTATATAATGAATTTTGACCGACCTAAAGGAGTGTACCACAAGAAAACGGAGTCCGGAGGGTACACGGGGTGGCCACAAGCCACAGGGGCGCGTCTAGGGGGGTAGGGCGCGCCCCCCTGGCTTGTCGCCTCCTCGTGCACTTTTCGGACTACTTTAAATTTTCCTAATTTATTAAATATTCCAAAACGGAGAAAAATTGCTATTGGAAAAGTTTTGGAGTCGGTTTGCTTACCGTACCACATACCTATTCCTTTTCGGAGTCTGAAACATTCTGGTAGGTCTCCCTAATGTACTCCTCCCGAGTTATGGTATTGATAATATTGGTTTCAACATTTATAGGAGTACCTGAGATATAATGTTTGATTCTTTGCCCGTTTACCACTTTCGGATTTGTGCCTTCGGTGTTGTTGATCTTGATGGCACTGGAACGATACACTCCCTCGATAATGTAAGGCCCTTCCCATTTAGAGAGAAGTTTTCCTGCAAAAAATCTTAAACGAGAATTGTATAGCAAGACATGGTTACCTACATTGAATTCATGCTTTTGTATCCTTTTATCATGCCATCTCTTAACCTTTTCTTTAAACAACTTGGCATTCTCATAGGCCTGGGTTCTCCATTCATCAAGTGAGCTAATGTCAAATAACCTCTTCTCACCAGCAAGTTTGAAATCATAGTTGAGCTCTTTAATTGCCCAATAAGCTTTATGTTCTAGTTCAAGAGGTAAGTGACATGCTTTACCATAAACCATTTTATACGGAGACATACCCATAGGGTTTTTGTAAGCAGTTCTATAAGCCCATAATGCATCATCAAGTTTCTTAGACCAATTCTTTCTAGATCTATTAACAGTCTTTTGCAAGATCAATTTAATTTCTCTATTGCTTAATTCTACTTGACCACTAGACTGAGGACGATAAGGAGATGCAATTCTATGATTAACATCATACTTAGCAACCAATTTACGGAAAGCACCATGAATAAAGTGTGAACCACCATCAGTCATTAAATATCTAGGGACTCCAAATCTAGGGAAAATAACTTCTTTAAGCATTTTAATAGAAGTGTTATGATCAGCACTACTTGTTGGAATAGCTTCTACCCCCTTAGTAACATAATCAACAGCAACTAGAATATGAGTATACCCGTTGGACTTTGGAAAAGGTCCCATATAATCAAAACCCCAAACATCAAATGGTTCAATAACAAGAGAGTAATTCATAGGCATTTCCTGACGTCTACTAATATTACCAATTCTTTGACATTCATCACAAGACAAGACAAACTTACGAGCATCCTTGAAGAGAGTAGGCCAATAAAAACCAGATTGTAATACCTTGTGTGCAGTTCTATCTCCAGCGTGGTGTCCTCCGTAGGCCTCGGAGTGACACTTGTGTAAGATATGTTCCTGTTCATGCTCAGGTACACAATGTCTAATAACACCATCCACTCCTTCCTTATAAAGGTGTGGATCATCCCAAAAGTAATGTCTTAAATCATAGAAGAACTTTTTCTTTTGCTGGTATGTGAAACTAGGTGGTATAAATTTAGCAACAATGTAATTAGCATAATCAGCATACCATGGAGCATTACGTGAAGCATTTATGACAGCTAATTGTTCATCAGGAAAGCTATCACCAATAGGTAGTGGGTCATCAAGAACATTTGCTAACCTAGACAAGTTATCTGCTACGGGGTTCTCAGAACCCTTTCTGTCAATAATATGCAAATCAAATTCTTGTAGCAGAAGAACCCATCTAATAAGTCTAGGTTTAGCATCTTTCTTTTCCATAAGATATTTAATAGAAGCATGATCAGTGTGAATAGTTACTTTGGAATAAACAATATAAGGTCTGAACTTATCACAAGCAAACACAACTGCTAAAAATTCCTTTTCAGTGGTAGCATAGTTTCTTTGAGCACTGTCTAGAGTTTTACTAGCATAATGGATAAAATTTAATTTCTTATCAACTCTTTGTCCTAGAACAGCAAAAACGGCATAATCACTAGCTTCAGACATAATTTCAAAGGGTAGGTTCCAATCAGGTGGTTGAACAACAGGTGCAGTGATCAAGGCTTTCTTAAGGATTTTAAATGCTTCTACACAATCATCATCAAAAACAAAAGGAACATCTTTTTGCAAGAGATTAGTGAGAGGCCTAGAAATTTTAGAGAAGTCTTTAATAAATCTCCTATAGAAACCAGCATGACCAAGGAAACTTCTTATACCTTTGATATCCGTGGGACATGGCATTTTTTCAATAGCATCAACTTTAGCTTTATCAACTTCAATACCTCTTTCGGAGATTTTGTGTCCCAAGACAATACCCTCATTAACCATAAAGTGGCACTTCTCCCAATTCAAGACAAGATTAGTTTCTTCACATCTCTGCAAAACTTGATCAAGGTTGCTCAATCAATCATCAAAAGAAGTTCCGTAAATGGAGAAATCATCCATGAAAACCTCAACAATCTTTTCACAAAAGTCAGAAAATATATCAGTCATACATCTTTGAAAGGTAGCAGGTGCATTGCATAAACCAAAAGGCATACGTCTATAAGCAAAGGTACCGAAAGGGCAAGTAAAAGTGGTCTTCTCGTGGTCCCCTTTTGACACAGGTATTTGAGAAAAACCAGAATAACCATCTAGAAAGCAAAAGTGTGTGTGTTTGGATAGTATTTCTAGCATTTGATGAATAAAATGTAGAGGCTAATGATCTTTCCTAGTAGCTTTGTTTAATTTCCTAAAATCAATTACCATTCTATATCCTGTAACAACTCTTTGCGGGATCAATTCATTTTTATCATTAGGAACAACGGTAATACCTCCTTTCTTAGGGACACAATGAACGGGACTAACCCATCTACTATCAGCAATAGGATAAATTATACCTGCCGCCAGAAGCTTTAATATTTCATTTCTTACCACTTCTTTCATTTTAGGATTTAACCGTCGTTGGTGATCAACAACTGGTTTAGCATCAGGCTCCATATTAATTTTATGCTGACATAGAGTGGGACTTATGCCCTTAAGATCATCAAGAGTATATCCAATAGAAGCACGGTGCTTCTTCAGATTTTTCAATAATCTCTTTTCTTCATGCTCTGAAAGGTTAGCACTAATAATAACATGATATATCTTCTTTTCATCAAGATAGGCATATTTCAGAGTATCCGGTAATTGTTTAAGCTCAAACCCGGGATCACCCTTGGGTGGAGGAGGATCCCCAAGTATTTCAACAGGGAGGTTGTGCTTCAAAATAGGATGCTGATCAAAGAAAATCTTATCTATTTCATTCCTTTCATTCATATGCATATCGTTTTCATGGTCTAGCAAATATTGTTCTAAGGGATCAGTAGGAGGCACAACAATAGAAGCAAGACCAATAATTTCATCCTTACTAGGCAATTCTTTATCATGGGGTTGTCTATGAAATTTAGAGAAATTGAACTCATGAGACACATCCCCAAAACTTACAGTAACAGTTTCTTTCTCACAATCTATCTTAGCATTAATAGTATTCAAGAAAGGTCTACCAAATATAATGGGACAAAAATCATCTTGTGGGGAACCAAGAAGAAGAATATCAGTAGGATATTTTATTTTCCCACACAAGACTTCAACATCTCTAACAATCCCAACTGGTGATATAGTATCTCTATTAGCGAGCTTAATGGTAACATCAATTTCTTCTAACTCAGCTGGTGGAATATTATTCATAATTTCTTGATATAAGGTAAAGAGAATTGCACTCACACTAGCACCCACATCACATAAGCCATGATAACAATGATCTCCTACTTTAACAGAAACAACAGGCATGCCAACAATAGGTCTATGTTTATCTTTAGTATCAGGTCTAGCAATTCTAGCAGCTTCATCGCATAAATGAATAACATGCCCATCAATATTATCAACCAAGAGATCTTTAACCATAGCAATACTAGGTTCAACTTTAATTTGTTCAGGGGGTGTAGGTGTTCTAACATAGCTCTTACGAACCGCAGTTGAAGCTTTAGCATGTTCCTTTATTCTAACAGGGAAAGGTGGTTTCTCAATATAAGCAGCAGGAATAACAGGATCACCATTATAAATAATAGTTTCTTCTTCAACTTTAATAGGTTCAACTACTTTCACTTCAATGGGAGGATGATATTTAAACCACTTCTCCTTAGGGAGATCAACATGAGCAGCAAATGATTCACAGAAAGAAGCTACTATCTCAGAGTCAAGTCCATATTTAGTGCTAAATTCACGAAAAGCATCGGTGTCTATAAAGGATTTAACACAATCAAACTTAAGGTTTATACCTGACTCCTTACCTTCGTTAAGTTCCCAATCTTCAGAGTTACGTTTAATTCTTTCCAATAAGTCCCATTTGAATTCAATATCTTTCTTCATAAAGGAACCAGTACAAGAAGTATCGAGCATGGATTGATCATTACGAGAAAGCCGAGCATAAAAATTCTAAATAATAATTTCTCTTGAGAGCTCATGATTGGGGCATGAATACAGCATTGACTTAATCCTCCCCCAACATTGAGCGATACTTTCTCCTTCACAAGGCCAAAAATTATAAATATAATTCCGATCATGATGAACCAGATGCATAGGATAAAATTTCTGATGAAATTCCAATTTCAATCGGTTGTAGTTCCATGACCCAATATCATCACATAGCCTATACCATGTCAATGCCTTCTCCTTCAAAGATAAAGGAAAGACCTTCTTCTTGACATCATCCTCGGGCAAACCTGCAAGCTTAAATAATCCACAAACTTCATCCACATAGATTAGATGCAAATCAAGATGTAGTGTTCCATCTCCTACATAAGGATTAGCTAGCAGTTTCTCTATCATACCCGAAGGAATTTCATAATAAATATTTTCAATAGGTTTAGTAGGTTGAGGAGCAACTCTTTGTGCTTCCGGTCGAGGTGAAGATACCTCGAACAAGCCCCTCAAAGGATCATTTTCCATAGTAACAGGTGACAGTAAATTTCAGCACATAAATTTTTCCTTACCAAATTCCACTCACCAAAGGCGCTTCAGTCCCCGGCAACGGCGCCAGAAAAGAGTCTTGATGACCCACAAGTATAGGGGATCTATCATAGTCCTTTCGATAAGTAAGAGTGTCGAACCCAACGAGGAGCAGAAGGAAATGACAAGCAGTTTTCAGTAAGGTATTCTCTGCAAGCACTGAAATTATCGGTCACAGATAGTTTTGTGATACGATAATTCATAACGGATAGCAAGTAACAAATGTAGCAAAGGTGCAGCAAGGTGGCCCAATCCTTTTTGTAGCAAAGGACAAGCCTGGACAATCTCTTATATAAAGCAAAGCGCTCCCGAGGACACATGGGAATTTCTGTCAAGCTAGTTTTAATCATGCTCATATGATTCGCGTTCGTTACTTTGATAATTTGACATGTGGGTGGACCGGTGCTTGGGTGCTGCCCTTACTTGGACAAGCCTCCCACTTATGATTAACCTCTCTCGCAAGCATTCACAACAACGAAAAAGGAATTAAGATAAATCTAACCATAGCATGAAACATATGGATCCAAATCAGCCCCTTACGAAGCAACACATAAACTAGGGTTTAAGCTTCTGTCACTCTAGCAACCCCTCATCTACTTATTACTTCCCAATGCCTTCCCCTAGGCCCAAATAATGGTGAAGTGTCATGTAGTCGACGTTCACATAACACCACTAGAGGAAAGACAACATACATCTCATCAAAATATCGAACGAATAACAAATTCACATGATTACTTATAACAAGACTTATCCCATGTCCTCAGGAACAAACGTAATTACTCACAAAGCATATTCATGTTCATAATCAGAGGAGTATTAATTATCATTAATGATCTGAACATATGATCTTCCACCAAGTAAACCAACTAGCATCAACTACAAGGAGTAATCAACACTACTAGCAACCCATAGGTACCAATCTGAGGTTTTGAGACAAAGATCGGATACAAGAGATGAACTAGGGTTTGAAGAGGAGATGGTACTGGTGAAGATGTTGATGGAGATTGACCCCCTCTCGATATGAGGATCGTTGGTGATGATGATGGCTTCGATTTCCCCCTCAGGGAGGGAAGTTTCCCCGGCAGAACAGCTCCGCCGGAGCCCTAGATTGCCTCTGCCCAGGTTCCGCCTCGAGACGGCGGCGCTTCGTCCTGAAAGCTCTCTTCTCATTTTTTGCAGTTCAAAACCCTCCATATAGCAGAAGATGGGCACCGGAGGCCTGCCAAGGGGCCCACAAGCCACAGGGGCACGCCCAGGGGGGTAGGGCGCGCCCCCAGGCTTGTGACCTCCTGGTGGGTCCCCTCTGGTATTTCTTTCGCCCAATATTTTTTATATATTCCAAAATAATTCTCCGTAACTTTTTAGGACTTCTGGAGTTGTATAGAATAGGTCTCTCATATTTGCTCCTTTTCCAGTCCAGAATTCCAGCTGCCGGCATTCTCCCTCTTCATGTAAACCTTGTAAAATAAGAGAGAAAAGGCATAAGTATTGTACCATAATATGTAATAACAGCCCATAATGCAATAAATATCAATATAAAAGCATGATGCAAAATGGACGTATCAATAGTCTTGCATCAACTAGGCGTACCAACGAGCTATGGAGATGCTCATCGATAGATATCAATGTGAGGAGTAGGGATTGCCATGCAAATGATGCACTAGAGCTATAAGTGTATCAAAGCTCAACTGAAGCTCAGTGGGGTGTGCGTCAAACTTGCTTGCTCATGAAGACCTCGGGCATTTGAGGAAGCCCGTTATAGGAACATACAAGCCAAGGTTTTTATATTAAAAGGTAATTCCCACTGGCATATGGAAGTGTCAACATAGGAGACTCCCTATATGAAGAACATGGTGCCACTTTGAGGCACAAGTGTTGATATGGGGTGTCCCGATCTTCTCAGTAAGCGGCGGTGGTGATGATGATGGTGTAGGATAACTTGTATGTCGCCGATGAACTCTCCCTCGCTTGATCCCTGATGCCAATGCAAAAGGTCTCAACCCTTTGGATATTCACAACGTCACACACTTGCGCACGCAGCCGTCGACCACGAACGGTTAGAATTGCAATATACTAATTCCCAATGGAACAGCAGATCACACTTGACTTGCAGTATATAATCACCAGATCGATACGAATTGGTGATGAGGATTCAAGATGAATGCTTACAAGCAATCTCATGAACTAGGGTTTATCTTAAACGTGGTCTAACTCTAACTAACCCTAAGGAAGAGTATTTATATCCTAAGATAGGTTGAGGGGGTACACGGGCCGTCAGCCCAAAAAGTCTGCGCGCAGGCAGCACGGTAGTACTGCTTGAGCATGCGGTACTACCGCTCCAAGCGGTACTACCGCTTAAGTTCCGCTCTACTACCGGTTAGCTCGAAAAGATACCAGTAGTTTTTACGGTAGTAGGGGCGGTAGTACCGCCTCAAGCGGTACTACCGCTGGGGTGGGGCGGTACTACCGCCCTGGGAGTTGCAGAAGCCTCCTCCCAGCTCAGCTGCATTGCCTCCTTGCTCTCCTTCTTGCCCCAAGTTGCTCCTTGCGCCATGCCTTCCTCTCCAATGTACCTAATGACACATACACACAAGGATTTAGGCAGTATAAAGCTCTCATCAAAATAATTGGCATTATCAACTAAGAGAGAATTCACCTGTTGTTCATCATTGGCTAGGCTTAATATTTCCTTCCAGCTGAGACAATTAGAATCATCGTATTCATAGAATATATCCTCATCATCCTCCCTTTCTTCAAGAAAAGCCGTCCTCGGCTTTGGGTAAGCTGAAAATGGCAGAAACAAAAAGAACAACGTGTACGCATAATATATGTATAGATAACGTGTTGTATCATTTTTGTTGTCATGAAAAAGATGCCCAGTATGCAATATGCAACTTAAATTGCAAGTATAAGTGAAGTTCATATAGTCATGACCAGAATGAGGAACACACATGTACAATGTCTTATTGTTTAGTATTAAGTCCAAAGTCCTCACAGAAGATCGATGATCAAATGTGCTATAAGCAAGGTCAAACCAGTCCAAAATATGCAAAGGTACATATATTGGATACCATGCTTCAACTGTGCCACGCTGATATATAGAACAAACGTAGGTATGTTCACGAGCACTACACGCAGCGGGTAAGATGCAACTCAGTTTGCAAATAAAAGTGAAGTCTATAGCAGTAGCATATAAATGCAACAGGTGTTGGGACAACCACAATGGATTACATTCGGTTATAGCAAGATCAGAACAACCCAACATAGCTGAAATTTTTGTTGGCCGCAAGAAATCAACTAGAACATAATGATATTTCATATTCTTATGAAAATGAGCGACCGTCCCACAACACAATGATTTTGTCACATAGCATATAGGATGCAAAACAGCAAGTTTCAAATCAGCAATCCTATCACAGGTAATGCATATGTGATCCACCAGAAAATTATCAGTCATGCTATATTCACCAATTAAATTAAAAATGAAACTATAGGCATATGTGCTAGAATTTAGATGTGAAATTTCAGAAATCTTCTTCATAGCACTACGCAAACTAATAGGTTCATTGAGCAGGATGGAATACACAATATCAACGGGTGGTATTCTAGTAAGTAGTTCGTTATGTGTTATCAGTACCACATGATCAGAATTTGAATTTAGCAAAGTATCACATGATGCTGAAATATTTGGACTGATCAACGCACAAGAATCAACCAGCAAAGGAATAGACTCACTGAATGCCTCATTGGCTGGTTGCAGCTCAAAATTAGTACCAGTATCAATGTCAATCTCCTGAGATGTAGCAGGTACTAGAAAATCTTGCGCAAGTGGTGATTCAGGTTGTACGACATGCTGCTCCCTTTCTTCAAAAACAACCTGCACATCAGAAGACACAACACTAGGAGCAATTGGGAGCATAGGTTGTACAACAGATGGCTCCCTTTCTTCAAAAGCAACCTGGATATCACAAGAAACAACACTAGGAGTAGACATGATTACGTTAGGTGAAACCTGACTTGTCTCATTAACATGTACTCCCAAGATTGTGTGATCACGCAAATGCTCATTATTAACTATGGGAATAACAGGTGGACAGAGATTTTGACGTCTAACCTTCTGAAAATCCTTAAGTCGTGTATGTGCTAACCAAGTGTGCTTATTATGCCAAAAGAATACAGGATCGGTCTGAGCACTATCAAATTTAACCTTATGCTTGTCACACCAAGGTTTTCCCAACAAAACGTGACAACAATTAAGTGTTCTAGGAAGGACATCACAGCGCATGCTAACAGTGTAGCCATAAATGGTGATAGGAACATAAGCACGATGAGTAATTGGAAATGCCTCATCATAAGCAGCTAACGTATATGGCACAAGTTTGGTATATTTACGCAACTGTAGCTTGTTAACAACATCAATACTGACCAAATTTGTGAGAGAATAATTATCAAGGATCACTGCAGCAGGTCTACCTTCGATGTCTGCAGTAAAGTGGAACAAACCTGAATCAGGATGTACACCAAGATCTTCCTCCTCCCAGAATGCATCACTGCACAAAAACTGTAATGGTAATGGCTTGTCCTTGAGAGGATTCACCATTATTAGTACATAAAAAGTATAGCAGATGTATATGGTGTACTCTCACAACTCACTCAAAAACTGACAAGAAAAGGAAATCTTACCGTTCCAAAGTGAATAGCAATGCGTACCCGTTCGGATGGAAGACTAGTGCACAGATGTGATGAAGTGAATATCCGGGTATGAGAGCAATCACACGACAAACCAGGGTATATGGTGGAGCTTGGTTGGGATACCTAACAACACCAATTCACAAATCCTAGTGCTGATCGTGTGATACAAAAAGACCCACGGAAACTCACACGGTGGAGATAAATGGGGCAATTGCAACTCTGAAAATGAGCTCAAATTTGATGTATGTGTCGGAGGAATGCTCGTGTTGCAATGCATAGGGAGAGACGCTAGCAAAAAGCTCAAAAACAGGGCACAAGATTGCTCAATTCTACAAGTGCAAACAGCAAGATAATAAATACAGCACTGCAATAGATAGCAACAACTTCCGGCCACTGTTTCTCTCGTTTCTTTTTGTCTCTCTGTTTTTTTTTTTTTTTGATACGCCTTTTTTTTTTTTTCTCTCTCTCTTTTTTTTTTTTTTTTTTCACAGCAGGTCACGTGAACAGTAACGTGAACAGTACCACGGGATTTTTTTTTTCTTTTTTTTTTTCAGACTTGAGCAACAAACAACAAATCTGATCTTGCCAATCGCAAAGATGCACTTACCAAAAACCAAGATGAGCAGCCCGTAGAGCATAAGGATATGCTAGTCTCAATAGGAAAGTGCTACGCAAAGGAAAGATTGGCTTGTCTATGGCTCACAAAAGGAAAGACTCGATTTAACTCGGATTGGAAAAAGGAAACCGGAAAGAAAACGCTAAAGGAAAATTCTAGACGCGATTCCGACGAACACAAGAACAAAAAGACGCCGACGAACACAAGAACAAAAAGACGCGGATCAGAACAAAACCCTAGACACCGACTAGATGACACGGATGACAAAGTGACGCAAAAAGAAAGACACAACGACCAGCAACTAAAACTTGGAAACGATGCAATCTAGGCGATGGCAAAAACCCTAACCCTAATCTTTTTGTGAGGCTTTTTCTGGATAGGATGAAACACAGAACTAATCTACGGATGATTTGGTGGATGCTTACCGAGGAAACGCTGGATATCTGATACCAAGATGATATGGGGTGTCCCGATCTTCTCAGTAAGCGGCGGTGGTGATGATGATGGTGTAGGATAACTTGTATGTCGCCGATGAACTCTCCCTCGCTTGATCCCTGATGCCAATGCAAAAGGTCTCAACCCTTTGGATATTCACAACGTCACACACTTGCGCACGCAGCCGTCGACCACGAACGGTTAGAATTGCAATATACTAATTCCCAATGGAACAGCAGATCACACTTGACTTGCAGTATATAATCACCAGATCGATACGAATTGGTGATGAGGATTCAAGATGAATGCTTACAAGCAATCTCATGAACTAGGGTTTATCTTAAACGTGGTCTAACTCTAACTAACCCTAAGGAAGAGTATTTATATCCTAAGATAGGTTGAGGGGGTACACGGGCCGTCAGCCCAAAAAGTCTGCGCGCAGGCAGCACGGTAGTACTGCTTGAGCATGCGGTACTACCGCTCCAAGCGGTACTACCGCTTAAGTTCCGCTCTACTACCGGTTAGCTCGAAAAGATACCAGTAGTTTTTACGGTAGTAGGGGCGGTAGTACCGCCTCAAGCGGTACTACCGCTGGGGTGGGGCGGTACTACCGCCCTGGGAGTTGCAGAAGCCTCCTCCCAGCTCAGCTGCATTGCCTCCTTGCTCTCCTTCTTGCCCCAAGTTGCTCCTTGCGCCATGCCTTCCTCTCCAATGTACCTAATGACACATACACACAAGGATTTAGGCAGTATAAAGCTCTCATCAAAATAATTGGCATTATCAACTAAGAGAGAATTCACCTGTTGTTCATCATTGGCTAGGCTTAATATTTCCTTCCAGCTGAGACAATTAGAATCATCGTATTCATAGAATATATCCTCATCAAGTGTGGTAAAGGATAGTAGCAAAATGAAACGACCATAAAGGTTTTTATAGTAGCATGCAATCATTGGGGATTTAGGGGATTTCGTCGAGCCGGGCACGAAGCTTGCATGGAACGCGTAGGAACCTGCGTGGTGAGCGCGGGAACAGGCTCACGCGTGGCCAAATGAAACGCATGTGTGGTGCTGAAGCATACTCCGCAATCCTCCGGCAACAACGCGGTTACAGGACGGCGCAGAGGAGGAAGAAATGATGACTACACAAACGATTAATAATAATAAAACGTTTGCATTTTATTACGAGGTCGTCATTTCCCCAGGACGCGTGCGGCTCGCAACCGCTGGTCGACTTGTATACGGCCAGACCCTGCATGTTCAACTCATCTACGCTCGCGGTTGAGGCGGCCATGGCACACTCTGTCGGCGACCATCCGTGCACGTTGCCTGTGTCCCTCGAGCCACCATGCAGTTATGTGTGCCACGATGCAGAGCTTAGATGTTGTGCAGAGAGAGCAAATCACATCTCATACGAGTAAACTAAGGAACACGTCGGTGATGTTTCCATGAATCGTTGACAATTATTTACAAGCAACCATTTGCCAACAACACAAACAACTTATTAGGAGGATGCGTCTGTGTTATTATTGGTCATCTCACACAATTCTAATTACAGACCTGTTTGCCGGGTATCACACACATCTTGTTAAGCCCAATTGTTTGTGTTCTACTGGATCATCACAAACAGTTTATTAGAGTGAACTGTATGCTGCCTATCACACACATCTGGATCTGTACAGCCGTTTGTGTTAATTTTTCTAATCACAAACAGTTTGTCCCAATCAATTTTTTGCCACATATCGCACACACAATTCTTTTCTGAATTGTGGTTGATGGATCCGCCATCACACACAGTTCGTGTTATTGGTGACAGAGCTATAACTATATCGTTTGTGATTCAAGCTTCGCACACAGTTTGGTCGAAGGGTCTTAGATTGATGTCATCTTTGGACCTTCGTGAAGTAGGGATAGAAAACGAAGTTATGTTGTTTGCTATCATAGTAGCTCTTCTGCCGGGATTGCATAGCTTTGAGCTTTTCATGAATGACATGACACATATCTTCAGCTTCAAAAATCATGTGCACTATTTTGGGTGCGTACGTGCGTGGTCTTGTGTTAGAAAGTTTAGATACTGTATCTTGGGAAGAGATAATTTATTTGTTGGTTCTCTAAAAGAGCATTAAGGATTTTGTGTTTGTTTCTTCACATCTTTTGCTTGCCGGTGTTCCAAAGTTCCACTGTTAGTTAGAAACTTTGTTTTCTTCCATCATTTTTGCCGAAAATGAAACGCTCGTCTACTTTGTTGTTTCTGCCGAGGGTAATTGATCGTCATTTTGTTTTCTGCTGAAAGAGCGGTATCATGTATTTTTCTGCCGAAACAAAATGGGCATCTGCACGCACTCTACAAAAAGAAAGGTGTCCATTTTTGTTTCTCTAGAAACGAGAGCTGCTACAGTTTTCTATTTGGGCTAGTTGCTTTAAAATGAAAGGGCATCCATACTTTGCATTTCCTGAAGAAATTTGCATGTTCGACTATTTAACAAGCATATCTTGTTGTGTTCTTGGTTGCAGAGTGGTGGGGGGTTTGGCGATGCTAGCCAAGAAAAACATGGTGAGGTCACATATAACAGAAAGCTAATGTATATGGAAGTTGATGCCACAACTTTTGAACCTCGTTTGCACCATATGCTTGCATCAACCTGGACTTCCCGTCCTGTTCGTGTGCTTGCAACTAAACCTCCACTTCTATTTTATTTGGAGCTACATGGCATAAAAACTAGTATATGTTGTAGTATTTCAGTCCAGAATTGCCTATGTATGTCGTTCAAGTTATCAAGTATTTTCTGAAAACATTTGGATGAGAGTGAAAATTTGAAGTTTGGAATTCTCTAAACCTATATTATATTTTCTTAGGTCTTCATGTCTGAACTTGATGAGTTCATTATATGATAATAAAAATAGCGTTGAAGTGTAAAACACTACTGTCGGAATCGGGGCTCCCGGGACACAAGAGAGGTTCGAACTCTGGGGTGCGCTGGCTCTCCAACTCTTCTCTCTCTTGTTAATCATGAATGGAATACATGAGAACGAAGAGATCATGATCTGCCTAGCAGAACTAGAATGAGCCACCGGGATAATTGAGATACGAACGAAGAGACAACAATTGAGAAGAATTTGAGAACGAAAGCTGAAAGCTGAGAACGAAGAAATCTTCTGAAATGATGGCCTTCGGAAGAAAGAGAATGAAAACAACTCTGAAATGCTCTGGATAGATATGGGAGGAATTACTCATGATCAAAACAATTTAAGATGATAGCATCAACCTAGAAATATAAATCTTCAAGAGAATGGACCAATATTTAAGAAACACTCTCCTTCGGTCTTCAAGCTGAGAATGATGACGAGAAACCACACCATGAATTATTGAGACACTCCAGAACAATGAACGAGGAAAGGTTGAGCCAATGATGAAAATGATTTACAAGCGATCTTCGAGAAGGCGGAAATATGATTGATGGAAATCATTCTTACGTCACATTTGAAAATAACTTGAGGACATCTTCGGGAAGATTAGAAGAGCCAGGTAAGATCCTGGGGAAAAACCTGTGGGTTATGAGCCCACTAAAAGAGATCACCGTTGAAACGATTGCTTAGAAAGAGAGATTGCACCGGTACAAATTGAAAACTTTATGAGGTGAGAACCTCGGAATAATTTGAAAGGATTTGAACGAAAAATTGAGTCTCTTGGGATATCTTGCCACTCCGGATAGAATAGAGAGAGATGAGTAAACAAGAGAGACTTGGACAAGAACTTCCACATGGATAGCATTTAACGATTGAAAAGAATATGATGAACACTGAAATCTTGAATTGAATCCACCGGAAAAGAAAACAAGAACGAAGAAATGATGAACTTGAATCACTTGAGGACATTGACATGAAAAGCACCGGATGAGAATGGCGAAAGCATGACATGAATGGAAAAGGCACTTGGATGAGAATTTAATCATTGAAGAAAAAGGGCGGGAGGGCGGGGAAAACAAAGAAAAACTTGGGACGGATGAAACGAACTCTTGGAAAAGGAAAGATGAGGATAGACCTTGCAAATATTGGGGAGGGTTGAATTAACTTGAAGAGAAGCACTCTGAGTGGAAATGAATTGACATGACAATTTGATTGAGCAAAAGGATTAGCACTCCCATAGAAAATATGAGAACACCACTTAGGAAAGATATGAAATCACCACTTGACATCGAAGCAACTCGAATTACCATAATCCAACAAAACAAAGGATGAGGCTTTCGAATTAAGCCATAAACAAATGCATAACCCATTCCATTTGTTGAAAGGATAATCTTAGGTAACTACTTGAATTCCCACCTAAGAACTTCTGAAATCTTTCTGGTTATGTAATCTGGTCCAACGGATACACGGATAAATTACTGAATAAAGCACTCAACTCCTAGCAATAATACTACCCACCGTGTATCACATCCGTCAACACAAAACAAGAGAAACCTCGGAAACTCATCTACCTCAGACCCTCGTAATCACAACGATACTAAACATGGCAGTACATGTGATCCCGCTCCCCAGTACTGGGTGCCGCCACACTCCTCGCACCACGATTAGTATTGAAGCAATTTCGAACATCCGCGTCCTGAGATACTAAGGAAACTGAGCGATAGAGATGTGTCAAGAACCACTTGGAGCTCAACTCCCCGGGTCCAATCCATACGTACGGGAGGCACCAAGAACATAGTTCCTGTCACATCGACATCATAGAGGTTCCAAAATACCCGCGTGATCCTAAAAAAAATTGAGTGAGAAGAGGGGTATAATTAAAATTCCTACGTCAGGATTCCTCACCAGAGCATAGAAGAGGAGTAAAAAGAATCCTACTTTCCGATATATAACTAGACTCAAAATAGTTTTTCACTAGACTCGACTCGGCCAAATTCGATCAATCAACGGGGCTCCTAGGTCGGTACAGGCTCTGATACCAACTTGTCACGCCCAAGATGCGATCCTATCCTTATTTTGGCTCGAGGGCCTCGACAGTGATAGAAGCGCATCTCGTCGTTTCACAAGAATCGATATCATTACAAGTACATGTAAGAAGAGATGAGTATATGGAATTGGCTTACACTCGCCAGAAGCTAAATCAGATCACATCAATACAACAACATGTACAATCATCATACAAAAGAGCAGGGTCCGACTACGGACGAAATCAAACGATAAAATGGCATCCATCTTTGCTATCCCATGCTGCCGGCCCGGAACCCATCGTATGATCGATGAAGAAGAAGAAGAACTCCAAATCAACCTAGCATCACGCTCACGACAAATCATCGCATTACTTGTACCTGCAATTGTTGTTGTAGTAATCTGTGAGTCACAGGGACTCAGCAATCTCATTTCCAAGGGTATCAAGAGTATTAAAGCTTAATGGGTGAGGTATGGTTAAGTGGTGAGGCTGCAACAAGCACTAATAATTATTTGAGTGGCTAACCTACGAGTACAAGAATAAGGGGGGATGATTGTCGTATAAATGGACGTGGACTAGAAATGATCACTAAGTGATCCTGAACACCTACTTACGGTCAAACATGACCCCACCGTGTTCTCTTTCGGAGCAGGCCTCACGAGAAGAGACAGTCACGGTTACGCACACGGTTGGTGTATTTCATTTGAGTTTACTTTAAGTTTGCTATGACCGGGTGTTAAACAAAGTTTCCAAGTTGCCACATAACCACGGGCACGGCTCTCATGAAAGACTTAACCCAGCAGGGATGCTCCAACTCATCCATCACAAACTAACCACAGGCCGCGGGAATAACGTCGACCACAAAACCCGTGATCTCCTTGGAAATTCCATTGGAAAATCTCAACCTCGAGATAGCCCGAAGTGTCCTCGAATTTCCGCGCATAAGACGTTCAAGAAAGGTAAAACAAATCAAGCAAGGCCGCCCGACGTGCCGACAATCCCGATAGGAGCCGCTTATCTCGTTCTCAGGGCACAACCGGATGAGCGCAACATACAGTGGCCTGATAGACATCTCCCGAGTTGCCCCGGGTTGGCCCCGCACACGACTCTGTTTTGGACCAGAACCAGTAGCACTGGCCCCCCTGTATTATGTTGAAACGAACCTCGGGTAGCGCTAACTCCCTATGCCTCAAATTAATTATCAGTATTATTATGTTGGGCAAATGTAGTACCAATGTTGGGCCTTGCCAGATGAGTTTTATCCCAAAATGAAAATCAAGGGGGTCCCCATAAGAACCCCGAGCATGTTAGGAGCGCTCAATATGGAACATGACACCGGTACACAAGTAACTAGGTCGGCAAAAGTGGAACAAAACACCAAGCAAAAGGCCAAGCCTTCCACCTTTTACCAAGTATATATGTGCATTAAATTAAATTTCAATAATATTGTGATATATCAAAAATATCCATGTTCCACATGGAAGAACTTGTACCTGCAACTAGCAACGCTATAAGAAGGGCTGAGCAAGCGGTAACATAGCTAAACAATGGTTTGCTAGGATGTTGAGGGGTTAGAGGCTTATCATGGCATTTGGGAGGCTTGACAAACTGGTGGTAGGTAGCGAGATAAGCGATAGAAACGAGACATCTAGCATGGCAATGATAGTAATGGTATCCAGGGAAATGGTCATCTTGCCTGAGATCCCGCTTGGAAGAAGAACGAGTCCATGAAGCAGACGAACGGGACGTAGTCGAACGAATCCTCACCTCCGAACGCTTTCGGAACTCTATCGAGGAGAAGCAATCCGGAAACAAGCAATTGACACGTAAACACCACAGCATATTCATGACATGATGCGCAAACAAGTATGATGCATGTACGGTTTAAATATGCAAGGCATGGCAAGCACAACAATCAAACACTAGAAATTAAGTGAAGTTCATTATGCAACGAGTTGCATATTGACGAAACTCCAAATTTGAATTACTTAGTTCATTCTCGTTTAGGTCGGAAACAACTTATAGTATTTCCGAAACGACCCCACATGCAAATTATGAGTTTGTTCCAGATCTGTCCTAAACCCATGTTATATTTATGAAACAGCAAAACAAAGTGTACCACGTGATTGTACACATCATTCTAGTCGATTTACATATATGGATCATACGAAATGGAGCTACGGTCTAGAAGTTACAACACACACAAGACGAACATGTCATGAATACAAAATGCATGAAAATGACAACCACAAGCACTTAAAAACATGGATGCAACATGATAATATGATACCATATGCAATTCTAGGCAAGATTCATATATGGCATGCCCAAAACGGAGCTACGGTTCAACAATAACAAGCAACACAAGTTATAGACATAATCTGCCCAAAACAGCGACATGACATTTTGCACACATGAAAACAATAAGTTATAAGATTCTAAAATGCACAAACTAAGCATGGGGCAGTAGCAGATAACACACACTTCATTTCATCTTCAAATACCATAACCAAAAGAGTCATGGATCACATGGTAGGAAGCTCACAACACGGCAACAAAATATAACAGATTAGGGACTTAGTGGAAATAACAGTTTTTAGCATCGCAGATTTCCGTGGAGGCATATTTATAACTCTATAACTATATGCTACATGTCCTATCATGGCATGAAAAGCTACAGCATGGTAGAGGACATGATGCACTACAACTCATTCCATTATGGCAACATCAAATTATGCACATATTCATGGCAAACATCAACACAACATGGCATCCCGATATAACCAGATTCTCAGACTTAGTGAAAATTAGACTAGACATGTGCAGCAGTTTTTAACAGATTGACATGTTGGACAGCATAATTAATTATGATGCTAAACCTATTCATGCAAACTATTGACACAACACGATAGAGCATAACATGCTTTACAATACATCCCATTGTGGAAACACCAAAAGATCTATAGATAAATAGCAAACCACATGGCAAGACAGCAACAAAATTACACAGATTTCAGACTTAGAAATATTTTAGCATCTCAAAACAGCACTATTTTTTTAGCAAGTTAGCAACAAGAAAATAGCACCTAAACATGGATTTCTATAGCAACCAAAAATATCAGGGCCTAGCACACATTTCCAAGGGCATATCTCATGTTCAAAATTATTTCATATCATGCATGGATTAAATCACATGAAAATAATAAAAGGGCATCATAGCAAAATAACATGCACACAAAAATTACTCAAATGACAAAACTAATTGCACAGATAAACTCTATGGATTTTTCTACCCCAAAATCATATATAATATGTGGGTTTCTATATTAAAAAAATGACACAACAATTATGCGAGATTAGGATATAAACCATTTTTAATAAGTTATTTATGCAACCTACATGAAAACAGCAAGTTAAATATTTTTTACATGCATGAAAATGCGATACAATTATTTTACACATTTTACAAATATGGTATGATCAATTTGGATGCACAGTGAAATAACTATGCGCAATGCAAAATCATGACATTTATACGGATTGAAAGCAAACATCACAATAAACATTTTTATCATGCATGAAAGTGGGATATAATTAATCTACACAAAATTCTGAACATTTCAGATACATAATTCATTTTAGTCCGATGCACGGTTAAATTTTTATGGGCAATGCAAATATGACATTTACCGAAAATATGCCATTCCATTTTAAATATATAAGACGTTCTGCGGCGAAAAAAACAAGCTACTTGGCCAAATCTGGACAGAAACAGAGGCCGAGCGCGGGTTAGCTATGAGACGCACAAAGCGTTGGACAGGGAGGCGCTCACCTTGGGCATGTAGGAGCTGGTGCGGGATGGGCCTCAAGGCCCACGCGGGCGCTGTCCGCTTTAGTCGTCGCCCTCCCCGAGCGAGGCACAGCCGTGGGAGGAGGCGGGGATGGTCGGGGTTAGCGCTGCGACAACGGGAATCGTCGGATCCGGCGGCTTCTGTCCGGATCCGGGGCGACTAGGCGGGCTCGGGCGCAGGAAAGCTCGGGCACACGCGAGCTAGTCAGCGGGGCAGATGCGGCAGCTGCTGCCGGTGTGGACGGCGGGGTTGCTGGCGGCACGGGGCTCCGGTTGCCGGCTAGAGGCCCAGCAGTGGCGCTTCTCGAGCGGCCGGCCTTCGTCAATGGGGCGGCGCGGGGGAGACGTGGGGAGCTCGATCGGGCTCCTATGGGCGGCGGCTGGTTCGGGCGCGGCGGCGCCCTTCGGGCCCGGGAGGGCCATAGATGGGCCAGGCGGGCCCATGCGGTGGAAGGTGGGAGGAGACAGGGAGAAATAGCGGCGGCTGAGTGGCTGTGCACGGAATTCAAGGAGGGATTAGGGTTTCCAGATTAGGCAGGGATGGGCTCAGAGGGTTTGGAAAAGTATTGGAGTGAAAGCAAAACAGTTTTGGGATGGTGAAAATATTCACAATTTTATGAAATTGGTTTGGGGAATTTTGGAGAGAAAATAAAATACCCTTTAATCACCATTTGAATATGTTTTGCAATAATATAAAATGGTGGAGAGCAGCACATGACCAAGAGTGAATTTTAAAAATAATTTACAGAATATTAGGCAGCTTAGCAACCTTTTATTTGATGGACTAGGGCAAGCATAATACCAACATTCATGAATTTTGAAATAAGAGAGAGATGGAGATATAGAAGGGAAAATAATAATCTTGAACGACATCCACAAGAGCACACACCTCATGCAAAACACACCAACACCACACATACACTCACTCAACATATCACATGATGCAACAATAAGGAATGGGTGACATGATGCCATGGTGCAAAATGAATGATAAGAAGCAAATCTATTAATTCAAACCACATGATGGCATACATGGAAGGTTCATACATGGAAAATATTACAAGGTTAGAAAGGATGCACTTGGGTTGTTACAACTCTCCCCCACTACAAGAGGATCTCGTCCCGAGATCTAGGAACGAAAGAATTCGGGAAATTCGGAACGGAGAAGGTCCTCACGTTCCCAAGTGGCTTCTTTGTCAGAATGATGTGACCACTTCACCTTTAGGAACTTGATAGACTTGTTGCAGGTCTTGCGCTCAGTCTCTTCAAGGATAGCAACTGGATGCTCATGATAGGATAGGTCTGCTTGGAGATCAATGTCTTGGAAATCAACGGTGCGCTCATGAGTCTTGAAACACTTGCGGAGCTGAGAGACGTGAAACACATCATGCACATTGGAGAAATTGGAAGGAAGCTCGAGTTGGTAGGCAAGGTCGCCTCTTTTGTCAACAATCTTGAAAGGACCCACAAAGTGAGGATCAAGCTTTCTTTTGATGCCAAAGCGTTTAGTGCCCTTCATGGCAGACACTCGTAGATAGACAAAGTCATCGATCTGAAAGGTCATATCACGATGTTTGCTGTCGTAATAGCTCTTCTGATGGGATTGAGCTGCTTTGAGATTTTCACGAATGACACAACACATTTCTTCTGCTTCAGTGATCATGTCATTACCAAGGATTTGACGCTCACCGGTTTCAGACCAATTGAGCGGGGTACGACACTTTCTGCCATATAGAATCTCGAAAGGAGCCTTTCCAGAACTTGCTTGGAAACTATTGTTGTATGAGAACTCGGCAAACGGGAGGCAATCTTCTGACTTCAAGCCAAAATAAATCACACAAGCTCTGATCATATCTTCAAGGATTCGATTGACTCTTTCAACTTGCCCACTTGTCTGAGGATGTAAGGCAGTGCTGAAACGGATCTTGGTACCGATCGCGGACTGGAAGGAATCCCAGAACTTGGAAGTAAAGATGCTTCCACAATCTGAAGATATAAGCTAAGGAATACCGTGCAAGGAAACTATCCTTGATGTGTACTGCTCTGCTAGCTGAGCTGCCATGATAGATTCTTTGACCGGAAGGAAGTGGGCAACTTTGGTGAGCTTGTCGATCACCACAAAGATGGCATCACTGCCTCTCTTGGACTTAGGAAACCCAGTGATGAAATCCATCTCAATGTGATCAAATTTCCACTCTGGGATAGGAAAAGGCTGAAGAAGACCTGATGGACGTTGATGTTCCGCCATCACTCTGCGGCACACATCACACTCATTCACAAACTGAGCAATCTCACGCTTCATGCGCGTCCACCAAGAGGTTTCCTTGAGATCTTGGTACATATTGGAACTACCTGATTGAATAGAGAGGAGGGAATTATGCGCTTCGTCCATGATAATTTTCCTGAGCTCTCCTTTAGGAACAACTGGACGATCCTCGAATAACAAGGTGTCTTTGTCATCAACACGGAAGCACTTATACTTTGGAATGCTTTTGGCCACACCTATCTTCACCTTCTTCACCATAGCATCAAGAAGTTGTGCTTGGCGAATTTGATCTTCCAAAGTCGGAGAGACTTGAAGGTTGGCAAGAAACCCTTGAGGAACCACTTGGAGATTGAGCTTGCGGAAAGCTTCACAAAGCTCAGGTTGGAGAGGCTTGAGAATAAGACTATTGCAGTACGCCTTTCTGCTCTAAGCGTCTGCAATGACATTTGCTTTACGCGGAGTATACTCAATGCTCGGATTGTACTCATGGATCATTTCCACCCAACGTGTTTGCCGGAGATTGAGATTTGGTTGACTGAAAATGTACTGCAAGCTCTTTTGGTCAGTGAACACTTCAACTGGTCTTCCCGACAAGAGGTGTCTCCAGGTCATTAGAGCAAGAACAGCTGCCGCCAGCTCAAGATCGCGAGTGGGGTAGTTCTTCTCACTAGGCTTCAACTGACGCGAGGTGTAGGCAACCACCTTTCTGTATTGCATTAGAACACCACCAAGACCTTGGATGGAAGCATCATAGAACACTTGGAATGGTTTGAATTCATCAGGAGGAGTGAGAACTTGTCAGGACCGGTTTTCCAGGATATTAATTTCCCAGCAAAAGGTCCTTGTGCTCACCAACCCCAGGATTACTGTTTGCTGGTGAGGCATATTCTTGATACAGAACTTCGAAGCAAAAATACAAAATCTGAAGTACAAGACCATGATGGTCTATGAGTACAACAAAAGTTTCTAATGGTTGATGGCAGAAGCGGTTTGCGGATCATCAGCGTCTATGGGACTCCATTTCCCACAGGAACAACTGACCTGGATAATTCCTATCTTCACATGGCTGTTGTCTCCATTGCCTAGGTTTCGTTGCTGTCGTCATATCCCTCCTCTCCAAGCAAGAAATCTGGCCAAGACAATAGCCAGGGACAAGCCAGTGAGTACTTTGAATGTACTCGCAAACATCATGAACACAGATATAATATAGCATGCGATAATTAAACACTGAAATAATTTACGATCATCCAGTCAGTCACAAAATAGAATTCATGATGCAAGCAAGCAGGTCATTCATATTAAATATAAATAAGCATTTAGGGAATAAAAATAAATTATACCAATCGGGTGTCTGAAGCGACGCCTCGAAAGGTTAAGAATATGAAACATGCCTCAGTCGGGCGTTTGAGCGACGCCACAGAAAGGGCTTATGAAGGAAATAAATAACAGGCATGCCGCAGTCGGGCGTCTATGCGATGCCACATAAAGGGCTTATATACAAAGTAAACAACATGCATGCCACAGTCGGGCGTTTGAGCGACGCCACATAAAGGGCTTATATATAAAGTAAACAACATGCATGCCACAGTCGGGCATCTGAGCGACGCCACATAAAGGGCTTATGTATAAAGTAAATAACATTTGTGCCGCAGTCGGACGTCTCAGCGATGCCACATAAAGGGCTTATATGGAAAGAAATAATATCATGAGTATCCAGGAGGTAGAACCATCCCAGGGATACTCAACAATCACAAATTAGAAATGGTTAGTCCATAACAATAATAATCATCAATATCACTTGTCGCACTTCATGATCAATATTCAGGTTTAGAAGAATTCCTCCGAAGACCGACACTAAGACCGACACTCGACCCATCCCAGACTGTAGTCCTTAACCGCGGACATGGCTATTCGAATAGATATAAACTCTGCAGAGGGTGTACTCTTTACCCACGAGTAACGGATTCCTTTAGTCCACCGGGACTAATTCCGCTTACGGTCTTTGAATTGAAAACACACCTGACCTGCCCACACTAGCTTAACTTACCGATGCCTGGAATCACCCACGACACTCGTTAAGCAAAACTCTAAGTGGGGAGGCTACAACCTCGATTAGCATGGGATCAAATTTATACCGCGCGCTACTAAGGGGTGCCCCCCTCTCGGTCCCAACCGGAAACACCCATGCCCCCGGACCAGGTGGCATGCCTACCGGATGCACCCGGTATCTTTCACCATGGCCTCTCTGTACGGTGTGTGCCAAGAAAGGGGTTGACAACTTACTGAACCGTACCCTACCTGCGATAGGGACAAGTGGTAGTACGAAACAAGTATGGGGGTTACTAGAACAAGACTCGATCTATGGTCGACTCAGGAGGTTTATGTGTTCTGTGCATGGTTATCACAACAAATATTTTTCCACACTCTCAGGCAGAATCACCACTTATCACATCCCTTCATGCCTCACTGACCATCCTCGCTCCAACGATATGTCAGCACCAAGCTCGTGTCTACCCGAGACAGAGACTTGTTCCGGACTCCTTCCGATAGGCATGAGTGGCACAAAGTGGTAACTACTGCCGCAAGCATTTCAAGTTCATTACCAAGAAATCCTCAATATGCATTGCAAGCATGATCACACCTTCACATGAAATAA
Source organism: Elymus sibiricus (assembly GCA_039707655.1). Classification (NCBI taxonomy): domain Eukaryota; kingdom Viridiplantae; phylum Streptophyta; class Magnoliopsida; order Poales; family Poaceae; genus Elymus; species Elymus sibiricus. The sequence goes on along the minus strand of CM077665.1, from coordinate 206,538,976 downwards.
CGCGCACTTCATGTGTTGTAGTTTCATTTGTCACACCAAACATCACACAACAAATACTATACCAGGGTTCATAATGCTTGCCTTCAATGTGCAAAGGTGTAGGGTGCATCACAAAACTTTTGAAAGTTTACTTCTCCTTCCATTTCCTATTTTGAAAATATTCGAATCAACACGCAATACAAAAACAGTACAAAAAGTTGTATTAAATATTTTTCAAATAAACCCTAAAATAAACTAGGTGAAATTTGAGAGAGGTAGGAAAAAGAATCAAATCCATTGGAGTTTTAGTTTAAAACTTATAGCCAGTCAAAGTTGGGGTCAACTTCTGTTTTTAATAAAAACCTGAAAAAGAAAACGGTTCGAACGGAATACGTCTTCTGAAAATAGTCGCGCACTTACTGAAAATATGCTTTCACCAGAGGGAAAACGTGTCAACGGGGTTGCGCCACTGGAGGCAATGGTCGTCTCACCGACAGGTGGGGACCACATGTCGGGTTCGTCTTCCATCTCACGCGCGTCGGGCCAGAACAGGGGCGAGCTCCAGCGGCGATTGCCGACGCTAGAGGACGCCGTTCTCGATGTCCGCCTTATCCGCGAGCTCAGCAGGGTGGCCCGCGTCTGATGGAGAGGAGAGGAGCGTCCGGGGAGCTCCAGGTTGAGAAGAGCTTCTCCAATGGCGGAAGAAACTTCATCCACGAAGGGGGCTTGTCATTCCCCGGCTCCCGGGCGAAATTGGAAGGGGGAACGGTGCTTCGGGGCGATGCTGGAGCTAATGGTGGTGATTGAGGAGAGGGAGGGGCTCTGGTGGCGTCTCATTTGAGTGGGGAGCGGCGGCGGGCGTTCTCATCGGAGGCGAAGAAGGGAACCTCTTCTGGTCGCTCTGGTTGCTGTGGGGACTTGCTATGGATGCTGGGATGATCCTGCCGTGCGCTGCGCCTCGATGCCGGGCTATTTATAGCGCCGGAAGGTCGGTTCGACGGCGGCAGTGGATAAGTCCGGCGGACTGTTGCTCGGGGCGACGTGGCTGCGGCAGGCACTAGCAGACGAGCTCAGAGATAAGGCCGAGCTGTTCCAGGGGCTAGCTGGCGCGCGGCTGTGGCTTGGGCGGCGCTGCCATGGCAGGGCGAGGGCGTGGCCGCAGGCGAGCCGCCAGCGAGCTCTGACGGCGGCGTTGCGAGGCGGCAGGGGGCGGCTGACTGGCTCTGGAGAGCTGGAGGGGTCGGGGCGTGGCTCTACGAGCAAGTAAAGGCCAGGGGACGGGGTTGGTGGGACGCGGCGGCTCAGACGCGTTGGCTGAAACTGGCGCGCTCTGCTCGCGCTCCGGGCACGCGCTGCAGGTGTTCGGCGAAATGCCACCGTAGGCTAGAGGGCTCTACTGCACATAAGACTAAACAGGTTTTGGTTAGGGGTGCAATAAAATCTAGTGGACATCTTGGTTAGACCAGGGGATCAGGTTTATAATACACTCTTAGGAGCATGCCAATTCTGGCCATGCACTCAAGGTGTTTGTAAAAATGCAAAGGCCATCTAGCAGGCTGTCCTGGCCACCAAAATTTCCAGGTTGGGGTCTCTTTAGGTGCATAACAATGTTGCAGGGTTAGCTTGGCCAAATAAGAAACTTGTTAATGCAAATGCTTTCAAAACTTGTTTCTGGACAGAAACTATAGGGCATTATTGCATGTGTTTAAAATATCCTAATGAGTCTCATATCCTGGACTTAAGGGTTTGGTAGGGATAACTACAAGCAGGAAAAAATCCCAAGGTCACTAGAGCAAAATAAAATATGGTTGCAGTACAAACTGCCAAACTGGACCAGAATGAAAATGAGGATGATATGCTTAATTTTTCCAAAACACCAAGTTAGGTTTTTGCATAAAAGTGATCCAGGTACATCACATGACACCTCCAAATTTTTGTGAAATTTATAAATGAGTTTATGAAGAGGTTGTAGTGCAACAGGAGCACTTAAAAGGATGAAAATGCTATTATAAGAATTAAAACTTGGCAAGTTTTATTATAAAAATAATTCCACTGGTTTTACTAAATGAAGTAAAATACTTTAATAAAACATTCAAGACCCACAACATTATTCAAAAGTTTCAGATAAGAGGAAAGAATTTTGTAATTCAGCGAGAAAGAGTGGCTCTGAAATCCATAGAAAAATCCAGAAAATAGAAAATAAGTATTCCTGGCAAAATTTTAATTAATAAAACATGATTAAATTTTTGGGGTGTTACAGAACTGGAGCTGAAGTCAGCTTTTCCTTGAGTGTATTGAATGCCACATCACACTCAGGAGTCCACACATATTTGACATTCTTCTGGAGGAGATTAGACAAAGTATTAGCAATTTTTGAGAAGTTCTCCATGAATCTTCTGAAGCGTGCAAGCCCGAGGAAGCTACAAAGTTGCTTGACATTCTGAGGAGGCTCCCACTTCACGATGGCCTCAAGTTTCTCGGGATCCACCTTGATGCCCTCGGCGGAGATGACATGCCCAAGGTACACCACTTCATTGAGCCAAAACTCACACTTGGAGAACTTTGCATAGAATTGATGCTCTCTTAGCTTTGTCAAGCACAAGCCAGAGATGCTCTCCATGTTCTTCTTCGGTTTCAGAGAAGACTAGAATGTCATCCAAATACACCAAGACAAACTCATTCTTGAAGGAAGAGAAGATGAAGTTCATCATGCGGGAGAATATCGGAGGCGTATTTGCGAGGCCAAAGGACATGACGGTGTACTCATAAGAGCCAAAACTCCTCCTGAAAGCAGTCTTTGGAATATCTTCTTCACGAATGCGGATTTGATGATAGCCCATCCGGAGATCTAACTTCGAGAAAACCTTGGCCCCTTTCAATTTCTCAAACAACTCATTGATGTTGGGAAGTGGATACTTGTTCCTAATTGTCTTCTTATTTAATGGGTGGTAATCGACACAAAGTCGTTCCGTGTGCCATCCTTCTTCTTGACAAAAAGAACACCACAACCTCAAGGTGAAGAACTTGGTCTGATCAAACCCAGACGCTCTTGTTCATGTAGCTGCCTCTTCAATTCTTTCAGCTCTTCGGGGCCAAGCTTATAAGGACGCTTGCACACCGGTTCAGTTCCAGGATCGAGTTCAATCACAAACTCTAATGGCCGGTGAGGAGGCATTCCTGGCAATTCTTCCAGAAAGACATCTTCATACTCATAAACGACGGGCATCTGAGATATGGCTGAGATTTCACCCTTCTCATTGAGAGAAAGAGCCGAATAGTATCATCGCGAGCAGGGAAAATGATCACATCTTTGGAAGAATGAGTCAATTGGACTTCTTTGGCTGCACAATCGACATAAGCCTTGTTCATCTCCAGAGAATCCATGCCAAGAATAAGATCAATATCAAAATTGCCGAGAATAATTGGAGAGGCCAGAAAAGAGTAGTTGCCCATCTTGATAGAGACAACCAGAATAATGCGGTTGGAATTCAACATTATACCAGGAGAAACAACAGACAAGGGTCTAGGCAAATCTTGATAATCGAGCTCATGCTTGACTAAAAATGGATGAGACATGGAACAATGCGGTGCACCAGTGTCAAACAAAACTTTTGCAGGAATAGAATTAACCAAGAGGTTACCCATTATAAATTGAGAAGACTCCTCTGCTTGAGCTGCATTGACCATGTTCACTCTGACTGACTTGGGATTGTGCTTCACCATAACATTTCCTAGAGGCCTGACTGGAGGACGAGGCGGAGGACACCGCTGGTTGGTGCACTTGTTGGAGCAATGGCCCTTCTGACCACACTTGTGACACGTAACCTCTCAGAGTGGGCAGAAGTTGCCTAGAGGAGGAGCATTTGCTGACTTGGGAGCCTGAGGCCTCTGCTGGAAACCTGGGTTGGGTGGGTGGGAAGAACCATGACCACCTTGTTGCTTCTGCTGCTGAGGAGGACGTAACGGAGGAGGAGGAGGAACCAAATACTTCTGCTGCTTAGGAACAATCTGAGAGGAGGACGAAGAAGTATGAGAGTCCCTGAACCGCTTCCTGGAATTCTCGACCTTGAGCTAGCCTGCTTCCTGCTTTGGAGACAAGATGTAGAACTTATCAAACTCAAGAGGCTCATGAAGGACGAGAGCAAGTTGAAGATCTTCCCTAAGGCCACCTCTGAACTGATAAATCTTGCACTTGTCATTGGGTAGATCCTGCTTGGCATAACGAGCAAGATTCTGGAACTCAATGTTATATGATAGAAGGACGAGTTTCCTTGCTTGAGGTTCCTGAACTTCTCACGCATACCCTCGACAACACTCGTCGGGATATGATGAGCTCTGAAGTCACAACAGAAGTCATCCCAGCTGATCACACGGTCACCCCTGGAATCCCTGTACTATTGCCACCACTCTGCTACCTGGCACTTCAGCTGGAAAGATGCTAACCTTACATAGTCCTGAGGTCTGACATTGCTGCACTCAAAATGCTTGTTGATGTCTATGAGCCAATCCTCCGCATCAAGAGGCTGAGAGCAGTTGGTGAAGGACTTGGGTTGATTGGCAAGGAATTGGTTCAGAGTTGCAAACTGTTGTTGATTATTGAAATTCCCTTGATTGCCTTGATGTCCTTGATTTTGAAAGCCTTGCACCAAACTGAGCAACATATGGGTATTGGCATTGGTTAGGGTCATCACCGCCTGCCATGCCTCCGGAGGCAGAGGTGGGGCTGGTGGAGGGTCAGACTGCTCCCCCTCATGACCTGGGTTCCCACGAGTTGCTGGAGCCATCCTGAAGATGTACATGAAGATTAGAACATCATTGACAAGGATGATTGAAATAAGCTGAATCAACGGCTCGAAATATTGCAACAGGAATATCAATTGCATTCAAACTAAGAAATTAGTAGAACGCCTTCTACAGATTTGCGATAACATCATTTGATCATGAAACCACTTGAATAACACAACAAGGTATTGAGCTAAGGGTTGCTCGGAACAAATGTATACCCTTATACATCTTTCGGAAGATGATCCTAGGTAACTACTGGAATTCCCACCTAAGAACTTTCGAAATCTTTGGTTATGCAATCGGGTCCACGAATACACGGAGTTTAATCCATTACTCAACTCCTACCAGTAATACTACTCTCCAATGTATCTCATCCGTCAACACACAACCAGAGGCCTCAGAAATTCATCTACCTCAGACCCTTGTAATCACAACGATACTAAAGATGGTAGTACATGTGATCCCGCTCCCCAGTACTGGGTGCCGCCACGCTCTTTGCACCACAAATAGTATTGAAGCAATTTCGAACATCCGCGTCCTGAGGTACTAAGGAAACTGAACGATAACGATATGTCATGAATCCCATGGAGCTCTACTCCTCAGAAACAGGAGGCACCAAGTACAGAATTCCGTCACATCGGTATCATAGAGGCTCTCAAATACCCGCGTGATCCTAAAATTTTTTTGAGCGAGAAGAGGGTAGAAGTAAAATTCCTATGTCACCATTCCTCACAAGAGCATAGAAGAGGAGTAAAAAGAATCCTACTCTCCGATATAACTAGACTCAAAATAGTTTTTCACTAGACTCGACTCGGCCTAGTTCGATCAAGCAATGGGCTCCTATGGTCAGTATGGCTCTGATTACCAACTTGTAACGTCCAAGATGCGGTCCTATCCCTGTTAAGGCGCGAGGGCCTCAATGGGGATAGAAGTGCATCTAGTCGTTACACAAGTACACAAATCATTGCAATACATGTAAAAGAGGAGATGAGTATAGGAGTTGGCTTACACTTGCCACAAGCTAAGTACAAATAGCATACAATCATCCATACAACCATTCAAAAACACAGGGTCTGACTACGGACGAAATCAAAAGACAAAAGCAATGAAGTCTATCTTGCTAAGCCCCGGAAGACGACCAAGTAGCACCCCTACTCGTCCGGGTAAGTCACGGACATACGCCCACGCTCCTCGTCGAACTCCCACTGGAGCTGGGAAGCGTCAACTGACACGAACTCGTCAGTACCTGTACCTGTATTATTGTAGTAATTTGTGAGCCACGGGGACTCAGCAATCTCATTAACCCGGGTACCGAGACTATGTAAGTTGTTGGGTCAGGTATGGGTAAGTGGTGGGGTTTGTAGTAGCACTAAGCATTTATTGGGTGGCTAACTTACGTGTACAAGAGTGTCGGGTCACGATGCACACGATCACCTATGGAGCCACATGCCCTTTGGGGTTCGGCGGGGGAGAAGTCACGTCGGACAAAGATCAGAGATGGTCAGACAGCATGACGACGAGACGCTGGTGTTTTACCCAAGTTCGGGCCGCTGGGAAGCGTAAAACCCTACTCCTGCTTTGGTGGATTGATCTGGGGAACACGAAACACGCGCAGAGCTCAAACCCGACAAGGTTGCCTTCGGGAGAGCTGCTATGCGAGTAGAAGTGTCCAAAGGTCCGAATCTTTAGCTAGGTTGCCTTGGGCCTCCTTTTATAGCTCAAGGGGCAACCACAGTGGCAAAACGAACATTACCTTGTGATTAGATAGCTACCAGTGCTATCATACCTAATTCTGGCATTTAGGACAAATGCCATAAATGCTAGCCTAGGTGGCGTGCGGGGATGCATCCCCGGCAAGCTTCTACCACCGCTTTGGCTAACTACTGCTTAGTATCTTGACACACCTCTAGACGGGTGTCAAATGGGCATAATCTGCCTCCCAGCGCGTTGCCACGTACTTAGCAAGAGCCGCTTAGCCACCTGAGGGCTCGACACCGCATCGACAAATGACTGGCGTCGAGGTGCGGTGGAGCGGTGGCCGATCGGCTCGCGCCTGCCGGGGGACGGCTTGCCGGGTCTTCCTGAAGATGTGCGCGCCTTGGTCCCCGGTAGGCACCGGGGACGTGACTGGCGCGGTTCGGGCCTGTCCTGGGCCGTCGCATTGACCTTGCCGATGTTGCTTAGCCAGCGTAGGTTGCTTCTGTCGGAGTCTTGGTCTTGATTGTATGCATGTTGATGGGTTCTGCTGCTACTGCCTGTGCATAAGTCAGGGGCACTAGGTACCCCAATTCTAGTGCACCAACAGGAGCCCCTGGGTCTGGCCCGAACGTGCTCACCTAGCGCCGTTGTGTCAGGCCCAAAATTTATGCACAGGCGCGCAATATGTGGGAGTTACTATAGACTTTTAAGCTAGCACTTACTACTACCTCAAGCCGTTTCCGCCATGCGTGCCGCATGCATTGCGGGGAGTTTGTGGTGGGTGCACATGGCTCAAAGGCGTGGAGTGGCAGAAACTGCAGCGCCAGGGATTGGAGCAATGGGGTGGTTACCTGTTCGCCCGTGATCATGGGTAGCGGGATTGGTGGAGATGGGTGACCACCTTGGAGCGGAGGAGAGCCAGCCCCCGTGCCCCTCCCTATAAATTGGGGGGTCACAGCGGGCGATGCTCATCCATTCCCTTCTCCTCCTCAGTCTCAAGTTCACATAGCTTGCCCTTCTTCTCCGGTCGTTGGAACGTCCCTTCCCTCTTGATGGTCGGTTCTCCGGTCGTCGGAACGTCCCTTCCCTCTTGATGGTCGGGGGGGGGGGGGGGGGGGTCGGGCGAGCGCGCCTGTCACCGTTGGGTCTTCTTTTTGTGTCTGTGCGCAGCCCCCTACTTGGGTCCATGGTTTTGGACTAAGAACTGGCGGGAGGGGCCTTAGACGGGGAAGCGGGTGGTGCGGCGGCCGCGCCAGGGGTAGCTGCGGTGGTGCACCCACCGCTGCATCGCCCGCTGCTTCGGTCTTGGCGGAACGCCGCCCGGACGACACCACGCTGGAGTTCATAGCGGAGACATAGCGCTGTGGTCGACTGCGGTCTCTGCGGTCCTTCTTCAAGGCGACGGAGAAAGATCGTCCGTACGGACGTCGGCTGCGCGCGAGTGGTCGCAGCAGCGGTCCATCATGGGTCGTGGCAGAGTTCCCCACCCATGGCATTATGTATTCTACACATGGGTGGGAGCCTTTTGCCTGTGAGACTCCCTGCCTCGGGTCGATGGGGACGACCATGCTCTCTGTGAAGCTCTTCGGGAGGCTTCGCATTTGCCTCGGCTGCCGTGTCGAGGGTTTGGGCGACGGCGGAGGTGTCTCTTCGAGCGGTGGCAATGAGGAAGATGGTGGCGGCAACCCACGATGCTTCAGGAGCGGGGACGACAGCTCCGACTCGTCGTGATTGCCGGCAGCACCATCATCACCATCTCTGCTTCGGCAGCGCCACCATCTGCACCTGCCCTTCGTCTTCTTCCTTCCTGCCGGCTTCGTCTGCCCTGCCTGGGGGCAGGGTCCTTCCGCTCCTCTAGAGGACGCGTCCCGCCGGTCCTGGAGGGGAGGCGCCGAATCCCAGCCAGGTGCTCCTTTTGCCCTCTTTTCCTTTTCCACCTAAGCCCTAGGAGGAGAGGGACAAGAAAGGCATTACGTGGAACTTATCTTTTTATAAATCAAAAGATGTAGGCGTTTGCCGTGTTTTGGCTAATCATAATGTAATCTTTATCCATTTTGCACCGAAAATGAATGAAAGAATGCTATTTCTTTTCGTTAATTACTATCCCTTTCTCCTCTTGTTTGTGTTGTGTCAGCATGTTTGTCTTTGCCGCATGGAACTATTTGCTAGGCCAGTACGTACCACGAGAGCCAAGGGGGAGCGAGCCCCCGGCAGCAAGCTGGTATCATTCCCCAGCAAGGCTCCTTGTCGGTATCGACGCGACTCCCCAGAGCTGGTAAGCAACAGGAGCTGGGAAACGGCTCGTCCGGACAAGGGGTTCCATTGCGTTAAGGACTCCATGGTACATAGTCAAAGAGGCTAGCAAGGGCTTCCTTAAGGGAGCAACTGGCTTCGAGCTTGGAATATGCGATTATACTTATCTTTTCAGGCTGTATTCCTTTGTAGAGTACGACGGGCCGCCGTCCTTGTTTCTCCGCTCTCCTTCCTTGTTTTGCTGGTGGTCAAACATGTAGGGCAAGAGGCCTCTGTCCTCTGGCGAGAGAGAATGCGACAGCAAGGATAATAGCCTCATCAAGTACTCTAGCAAATTCCTAAAACTTAAAAGCGATAACAATGCAACATAAAAATGCATAGCAAACATGCAGTTTGATGGTATGATGCAATGCCTAGCTTTATTATTGCATGCACAGGGTCTACGCCTGGCTTTGTACAAAGGGTTACATGCACTGCGGCAAGTCTCGTACAAAAGGTGGTTGCCGGGGACTAAGCCCGGCAACCGCTCCTTACGGGTAGAACATACGAAGATGCTCAATATTCCATGAGTTAAGCATTTTGATGCCATCTCGGTGTTCAGACGGGCTGCGCCAGGTCTGGTGACTCGCGCTACCCGGTAAGGGCCTTCCCACTTCGGCGTCAACTTGTTGGCACCCTTGGCGGACTGAACGCGCCTAAGGACAAGGTCGGCTTCCTCATGGCTCCGGGCGTGGACTCTGCGGCTATGATAGCGGCGCAGGGCTTGGTGGTAGCGGGCAGCATACACAACAGTCTGGAGCCGATCTTCCTCAAAGAGCATGGCATTGTCATGCCGTAGCTGCTCTTGCTGTACTTCATCGTAGGCAAGTACTCGAGGTGACCCGTATATGATTTTTGTGGGGGAGAACTGCTTCCGCCCCATATACCAGGGAGAAGGGTGTCTGGCCGGTAGCTCGATTTGGTGTCGTTCTCGGGGACCAAAGAACCACCGGAAGCGCATCTATCCAGCGCTTGCCGCTTCTTCGCAGTCTGTCAAAAGTTCTTGTCTTGAGCCCTCGCAACACTTCAGCATTCATCCTCTCGACTTGCCCGTTGCTCCTCGGGTGGGCAACAGAGGAAAAGGAGACCTTGCTTACAAGGCTGTGGATGTATTGCATAAAGGTGCGGCTCGTGAAATGGGTGCCATTATCTGTGATCACCCTCTTGGGCACTCCAAAACGGCACACTAGTCCTTTCAGGAACTTGACAGCTGACTGCACGGTCACCTTTCTCACTGATTCCACCTCAGGCCACTTTGTTAACTTGTCAATTGCTACGAACAAGAATTCAAAGCCCCCGACTGCACGGGGAAACGGGCCCAAAATATCGAGCCCCCAGACTGAGAATGGCCAGGATAAAGGGATCGTCTAGAGAGGTTGCGCTGGTTGATGGATGTTCTTGGAATGGAACTGGCAGGCCTCACATTTGGTGACTAGCTCAGTTGCATCCTGGAGGGCAGTGTGCCAATAGAAACCCTGCCAGAAGGCTTTTCCGGCAAGGGCCCTTGATCAAATGTGAGACCCACACATGCCTCCGTGAATCTCTGCCAACAACTTCAGTCCATCTTCCCGGCAAATGCACCTCTATTTCACACCGTTTGGTCTTTTTCTATACAGAGTGTCATCGACAAACTGGTACATACTTGACTGACGGGCTACTTTTTTGGCTTCTTCTTGCTCTTCGGGAAGTTCTCCTGTTTGAAGGAAGTGGACGATATGTTGTGCCCAAGATGGAGCATGTAGCTCGACAACGAGGACTAAAGGCGTCTCCTCATTCGTGGGAGCACTTACCTCGACTGCAAGAACCCGTGGTTCTTCAGGGGGGAGCTGCTCACCAACTGAAACGAGATTGTCTCCGGTAGCCTCTGTACCGGCGGCTTTGGGAAGCTCTGCCGGGAAATGTTTGCCGAAGTTCAGCTTTTTCCTTTTTCTGGTCATGGTTTACAGGGATACTGATTGCTGAGTGAGATGGAGGACAAAAGTTCCTGGTTCCACAAGAAGCTTCTGCGCTGCGCACTTTGCTAGCTGATCAGCGATGCTGTTTTCTGCTCGTGGTACATGTTCTTCTTGCATCCCATCAAAGTGCTCCTCCAGCTTCCTCACCTCTTCCACGTCTGCTTCCATCAACGGACTCTGATAATCTTTGTTGACTTGTTTCACCATGAGTTGAGAGTCTCCTCGGATGATCAGTTTCTTGATTCCCAACTCCACCACGATTCTGAGTCCGGCAAGGAGCCCCTCATACTCAGCGGTGTTGTTGGTGGCCTCCTCCTGGGGAAAGTGTATTTGAACCACATATTTGAGATGCTCTCCAGCGGGGGCGATGAGGAGCACGCCTGCTCCGGCGCCCTGAAGCAAGAAAGCACCATCAAAATACATGATACATTCCTTAGGCGCTTCTTTGCCAGGGAAAATTGTCTCTGGAACCTCTTCGTCTGGCGTGGGCGTCCATTCTGCAATGAACTCCGCCAACGCCCTGCTCTGAATTGTGGAAGTGCTCTCATACTTCAAACCAAAACTTGATAGCTCTAGAACCCACTCAACTATCCTGCCAGTGGCTTCGGGGTTCCTTAATATGCGCTGCAGCGGAAAGCGGGTGACAACTGTGATATCGTGGCCTTGGAAGTAGTGGCGCGGTTTCCTCGAGGCCATGATAAGGCCGAAGATCAGCTTTTGCACTCCAGAGTACCTTGACCTAGCCCCTTGTAACAAGGAGCTGACAAAATATACTGGTCGCTGCACAACTTTCTTCTTTGCCACTTCCTTCAAACTGCCTTCATTTGCTTGCTTAGGTTCCCCTTGGTCTGTATCTTGTCTTGCCGCGGATGCTTCGGTTCCTCCCCTGGCAAAATTAGTCGCAGCAGCTGCATCTTCATCCACTTCTCGCTGCGCCACCAGCGCTGCACCAACCACTTGATTCGTTGCCGCTAAGTATAGCAGCAACGGTTCTTGTGGTTTAAGCGCGACCAAGGTGGGAGCAGAGGAAAGGTAAGCTTTCGGATCTTGCAGCGCTGCTTCTGCTTCCGGGGTCCACTTCTTTGGGATGACCTTTTTCAGAGTCTTGAAAAATGGCAGGGCGCGTTCAGCTAATTTGGAGATGAACCTACTGTTGACACCAGATTTTGGCATGGTCAAAAACATAATTAAGGCCTCAAATGGAAAAGTGCTCAAGGTGAGAAAGTTCCGTATCGTCGAAAGGAGAAACTTTAATATTTGGGCCATAGCCATCCGATCTCATCTCTAAGGCCGAAGTTGTGTTCGAAGTACTGGGATGTTTTATCCAGAACATTATTCGGATAATTACGCCCCCAAGACGGTCTCATATGAGAAAAGTTTCTACACGGATTGTCTTCGTCTCGTCGAATCGGTCGATTTTGATAATTACGCCCCCAATCCGAGATCGTATGCAAAAGTTACGGCCGTTGCAAGATTGGTGCGACAGCAGAGAGCGGTACTACCGTGCCAATAAGCGGTACTACCGCTCGAGCGGTACTACCACTCCTACTACCGCGCCTACTACCGCTTGGGAAAGTTCTTCTCTGCACGTCTCTGGACCCTCAAGACCCTAAGCGGAAGTAGAGCGGTACTCAGAGCGGTACTACCGCTTTAAGCAGTACTACCGTGCCCAGAAGCGGTACTACCGCTTGCCTATAGCCGCGCAGATTCGGGCAGATCGGAAAGTCCGAGTTTGGCTGCGTTTTTTGACCCTTTGGAAGGAAATCTGGGTCCGTGTCCTGTACGGGAAGTCCAACCCCCACTTAAATAGAAGAGGTGATGGCCGATTGAAACAACACCCAATCGAACAAATCAATCTACTACTTTTTACCCTAGCTTTTACATCTCTCCCTTGTTCTTTCTCTCTCGTTCTTCATTTGTTCTTCGTGTTGAAGGGCAGCGATCCTCGAGGCTCTAGGGGCGGGCGAACCGACCTAGGGCAGCCCATCGTCCATCCGTGACTCCTGACAGGTTCCATCCCGGAGAAGCGGTGCGTCGGGTCTCAAAACCGTCCGCCGGTTTGCTTGCGTACCGCGCTGCCGGACGGACCTCCTTCGACAGGAGCTGCGGTGCATCACCCCCGGCGTCGAGGGTACGCGTGACGCGTTCGTGTGCGAACACACTTTTTGGCGACTCCGCTGGGGACGAAAGATCAAGAATCATCATCAACCATGTCAAATCTTCCCCAGCCCTCAGAAGTTAGCGCCGATAACATCATTAAGCCCTGTCTTGATGAGCTATCGGAGGAATATCGCCAGGCCTACGAAGCGCTCAAGATACAGCGTGAAGAGGCTTTTGAGGCGCTCAAGAAGAAGCGCGAGGAGGAGGATTTGGAGGCGTTTCTTTCAAGTTTCAAGAAGGACCGCCAAGGCAACATCACTCCGATTGGAGAAATCAGGTTACCTCCTCCCATTGATGAACAAGATGAAATCACTGTGAGCAAAGTTTTTTCACCTGAGCAACTGGCTGTGATTGAAAGTCTTGTTAGTAAGGGTAATGTGATGGCATACAACTCTTTCGTGGCAAATACCAATGCTCAGAAAAATATGCCGCCGTCATCTAGTGGTAATGTTGGTGTATCCATTAACATAGAAAAACCTAATCCAACTTTACCTATTTCATCGGCACCTCCCATGCAACAACATTACAATTTGCCGATGAATTTTTATCCTAGCCAAACCAATCAACTTGTGGCCGCACCTGCATACCCTAATCCTATTATGAGTGTGCCCAATTCGGCGTCTACGCCGAATTACTTTGTCACATCACCTATGAATACAAGCATGTTTGTTCTTCCGCCGAATTATGTTTCGGCGCCTACTCCACAAGTTGCATCACTAGCTAGTTCCCAAGTTGCTCCTATGTCATTACCACAAGCATCTTCATCTACCTCGGATCCAATTTTAGCCAAATTAAGGGAGGATTTGCATAAGATGTTGCAAGAAACTTTCGGAAACGAGCCGAAAGTAAAGAGTCGTGTGTATCAAAAGCCTTATCCTGAACACTTCGACGCAGTTTTGTACCCTCCAGGTTATAAGGTTCCTGATTTTGTCAAATTTAGTGGAGAGGGCACAAAAACAACTTGGGAGCATGTGAGTCAGTATCTAGCACAGTTGGGTGAAGCAAGTTCCGTAGAAGAATTGAAAGTGCGGTTATTTCCCTTATCTTTAACTCGCACCGCATTTTCATGGTTTGCTGCTTTGCCACCTGGCTCAATTCTCTTATGGTCGCAACTAGAGCAAAAGTTTCATGATCATTTTTATAGTGGCGACAATGAGCTTAAGTTATCGCTTCTTACATTGGTTAGGCAAAAGCATGATGAATCGGTCACCGATTATGTCAAAAGATTTAGAGATATAAAAAACCGATGCTATAGCTTAGTGATAACCGAAAGAGACTTGGCGGATCTTGTCCTTAATGGTTTGAAAACTCACATTAAGGAGAGGCTAGAAAGTTATGAATTTTTAAGTATTAACCAAGTCTTGCAGAAAGCTTTGGCTCAAGAAAGCCGAAGTAAAGAGATTCATAGGTCAACAACCGATCGTCCTAGAATGCATATGCTTGATTATAATGATGAATATTCGGACGATGAGGTTGATGTCTGTACCACTGAATTTGTTTGGTCCTCAAAGGCCAAACCATATGCATGCAATGCTCTTAAGCCGATTCGTAAGAATCGTGATGAGGAGATGAAATTTACTTTTGATATATCCAAGTGTGATAGAATATTTGATGCTCTCTTGCAAGAAAAGATGATTAGAATATCACACACCATACCGCCCTTTGAGGAGCTGAAACGGCGTGCTTATTGCAAATATCATAATTCATTTTCTCATGCTACTAATGATTGCAATGTTTTTCGGAGACAGATACAATCGGCCATTAATGACGGACGATTGAGTTTTTCTGAGATGCAAGTTGATAGACAGCCCTTCCCAATGAATACCATGACTTTGGAAGGGAAGAAAATGTTAATTCGGCCTAACATAGCCGAATCAGCTAATAAAGACAATATTGTCATTGGTGAGCCCACGAAGAACAAAGATGGCGACAAGATCTTGGGGAGGCAAGTCGTGCTTGAGAAGCAATCCGATGGTGGAGAGGTAATCAAGATCACCATAAAAAATCCTGCACTCGGGGGGCAACCGTAAGTACAAGAGGATACTCTTGTTGAATTTATCAAGCCCAAGAATTCAGAAGTTGGCAAGTGTAAAAGGAGTGAAGCTAAGCACAAGCGAATCAAGCCAACTTTTGATATGTTGCTATCTAAATATGCAAGTCAAGCAGCCGGTTCTAGCTCCAATCGGCCATCATATTCAAAACGTTCAAGATCACCTCCGAAGCAAGAGTTTCGACACTATGCAAAGCCGTATGGGTCATGGGCACCGGCACCATGGATGTCGCCACCCCCCTATGCGCCATATTACATGGGGGACTTCAATGGAGGATGGGGGCAGCCCCCAATGGCTACTTATGCTTTTCATATGGGGTGGACAACACCTAGAAGGCCTGCTCACAAAAAGCTTTATTACCCTACAGAAGGCCGTTCAAGCCACGGTGCTAATCGGCCAACAAAAAATTCTCCAAGCGAAGCAGAATCTAGGGATCCCAAGTATATTCAACCTAAGTGGTGTCCTCCCGGTCTGTCCAAGACACAAAAAAGGAGATTACAACGTATGAGGAGCCGCAAGAAGGCGGCATATGAAGTAGAAGAGCAAAAGGACGAATTGTTCAATAAAATTCGGCCCGTGGCGCCCACAAAACAAGTGTGGAGGCCAAAACAAAAAGGAAACGCAGATGCCTCTACACTAGCTACAACAGCACCTACAACACCAAAAAAGGATGATGCAGCCCTTATTACATTGTCCACGACACCTGAAACATCCCCTTTGATTGAGGAAATTTTAAGTCCAGTATACACATTGGGAGATGAAGATGAGATGGAGGATTTTGAATCTACGCCGGTTCGGGATGGTGGCAATCGACTTCAAGATGTATACTTATCATCCTAAGCACAAACATGGCCGATATATGATTATCGCCCTAAGAATATAAATGGCCGATGGAGTGTTGACATCGTCCTTAGAACAAGCCTAATGCAAATTATTTTTCGGCACACAAGCTTTGCCGAAAAACAGGGTGGCATGTGTTGACACCAGATTTTGGCATGGTCAAAAACATAATTAAGAAGGCCTCAATGGGAAAAGTGCTCAAGGTGAGAAAGTTCCGTATCGTCGAAAGGAGAAACTTTAATACTTGGGACATAGCCATCCGATCTCATCTCTAAGGATGAAGTTGTGTTCGAAGTACTGGGATGTTTTATCCAGAACATTATTCGGCTAATTACGCCCCCAAGACGGTCTCATATGAGAAAAGTTTCTACACAGATTGTCTTCGTCTCGTCGAATCGGTCGATTCTGATATAAAACTCGTCTCAATCCGAGATCGTATGCAAAAGTTACGGCCGTTGCAAGATTGGTGCTACAGTAGAGAGCGGTACTACCGTGCCAATAAGCGGTACTACCGCTCGAGCGGTACTACCGCTCCTACTACCGCGCCTACTACCGCTTGGGAAAGTTCTTCTCTACACGTCTCTATACCCTCGAGACCCTAAGCGGAAGTAGAGCGGTACTCAGAGCGGTACTATCGCTTTAAGCGGTACTACCGTGCCCAGAAGCGGTACTACCGCTTGCCTATAGCCGTGCAGATTCGGGTAGATCGGAAAGTCCGAGTTTGGCTGCGTTTTTTGACCCTTTGGAAGGAAATCTGGGTCCGTGTCCTGTACGGGAAGTCCAACCCCCTCTTAAATAGAAGAGGTGATGGCCGATTGAAACAACACACAATCGAACAATTCAATCTACTACTTTTTACCCTAGCTTTTACATCTCTCCCTTGTTCTTTCTCTCTCGTTCTTCGTTCGTTCTTCGTGTTAAAGGGCAGCGATCCTCGAGGCTCTAGGGGCGGGCGAACGGACCTAGGGCAGCCCATCGTCCATCCGTGACTCCTGACGGGTTCCATCCCGGAGAAGCGGTGCGTCGGGTCTCAAAAGCGTCCGCCGGTTTGCTTGCGTACCGCGCTGCCGGACGGACCTCCTTCGACAGGAGCTGCGGTGCATCACCCCCGGCGTCGAGGGTACGCGTGACGCGTTCGTGTGCGAACACACTTTTTGGCGACTCCGCTGGGGACGAAAGATCAAGAATCATCATCAACCATGTCAAATCTTCCCCAGCCCTCAGAAGTTAGCGCCGATAACATCATTAAGCCCGGTCTTGATGAGCTATCGGAGGAACATCGCCAGGCCTACGAAGCACTCAAGATACAGCGTGAAGATGCTTTTGAGGCGCTCAAGAAGAAGCGCGATGAGGAGGATTTGGAGGCGTTTCTTTCAAGTTTCAAGAAGGACCGCCAAGGCAACATCACTCCGATTGGAGAAATCAGGTTACCTCCTCCCATTGATGAACAAGATGAAATCACTGTGAGCAAAGTTTTTTCTCCTAAGCAACTGGCTGTGATTGAAAGTCTTGTTAGTAAGGGTAATGTGATGGCGTACAATTCTTTCATGGCAAATACCAATGCTCAGAAAAATATGCCGCCGTCATCTAGTGGTAATGTTGGTGTATCCATTAACCCAGAAAAACCTAATCCAACTTTACCTATTTCATCGGCACCTCCCATGCAACAACATTACAATTTGCCGATGAATTTTTATCCTAGCCAAACCAATCAACTTGTGGCCGCACCTGCATACCCTAATCCTATTATGAGTGTGCCCAATTCGGCGTCTACGCCGAATTACTTTGTCACATCACCTATGAATACAAGCATGTTTGGTCTTCCGCCGAATTATGTTTCGGCGCCTACTCCACAAGTTGCATCACTAGCTAGTTCCCAAGTTGCTCCTATGTCATTACCACAAGCATCTTCATCTACCTCGGATCCAATTTTAGCCAAATTAAGGGAGGATTTGCATAAGATGTTTCAAGAAACTTTCGGAAACGAGCCGAAAGTAAAGAGTCGTGTGTATCAAAAGCCTTATCCTGGACACTTCGATGCAGTTTTGTACCCTCCAGGTTATAAGGTTCCTGATTTTGTCAAATTTGGTGGAGAGGGCACAAAAATAACTTGGGAGCATGTGAGTCAGTATCTAGCACACTTGGGTGAAGCAAGTTCCATAGAAGAATTGAAAGTGCGGTTATTTCCCTTATCTTTAACTGGCACCGCATTTTCATGGTTTGCTGCTTTGCCACCTGGCTCAATTCTCTTATGGTCGCAACTAGAGCAAAAGTTTCATGATCATTTTTATAGTGGCGACAATGAGCTTAAGTTATCGCTCTTACATCGGTTAGGCAAAAGCATGATGAATCGGTCATCGATTATGTCAAAAGATTTAGAGCTATAAAAAACCGATGCTATAGCTTAGTGATAACCGAAAGAGACTTGGCGGATCTTGTCCTTAATGGTTTGAAAACTCACATTAAGGAGAGGCTAGAAAGTTATAAATTTTTAAATATTAACCAAGTCTTGCAGAAAGCTTTGGCTCAAGAAAGCCAAAGTAAAGAGATTCATAGGTCAACAACCGATCGTCCTAGAATGCATATGCTTGATTATAATGATGAATATTCAGACGATGAGGTTGATGTCTGTACCACTGAATTTGTTTGGTCCTCAAAGGCCAAACCATATGCATGCAATGCTCTTAAGCCGATTCGTAAGAATCGTGATGAGGAGATGAAATTTACTTTTGATATATCCAAGTGTGATAGAATATTTGATGCTCTCTTGCAAGAAAAGATGATTAGAATATCACACACCATACCGCCGTTTGAGGAGCTGAAACGGCGTGCTTATTGCAAATATCATAATTCATTTTCTCATGCTACTAATGATTGCAATGTTTTTCGGAGACAGATACAATCGGCCATTAATGACGGACGATTGAGTTTTTCTGAGATGCAAGTTGATAGACAGCCCTTCCCAATGAATACCATGACTTTGGAAGGGAAGAAAATGTTAATTCGGCCTAACATAGCCGAATCAGCTAATAAAGACAATATTGTCATTGGTGAGCCCAGGAAGAACAAAGATGGCGACAAGATCTTGGGGAGGCAAGTCATGCTTGAGAAGCAATCCGATGGTGGAGAGGTAATCAAGATCACCATAAAAAATCCTGCACTCGGGGGGCAACCGCAAGTACAAGAGGATACTCATGTTGAATTTATCAAGCCCAAGAATTCAGAAGTTGGCAAGTGTAAAAGGAGTGAAGCTAAGCACAAGCGAATCAAGCCAACTTTTGATATGTTGCTATCTAAATATGCAAGTCAAGCGGCCGGTTCTAGCTCCAATCGGCCATCATATTCAAAACGTTCAAGATCACCTCCGAAGCAAGAGTTTCGACACTATGCAAGGCCGTATGGGTCATGGGCACCGGCACCATGGATGTCGCCACCCCCCTATGCGCCATATTACATGGGGGACTTCAATGGAGGATGGGGGCAGCCCCCAATGGCTACTTATGCTTCTCATATGGGGTGGACAACACCTAGAAGGCCTGCTCACAAAAAGCTTTATTACCCTACACAAGGCCGTTCAAGCCATGGTGCTAATCGGCCAACAAAAAATTCTCCAAGCGAAGCAGAATCTAGGGATCCCAAGTATATTCAACCTAGGTGGTGTCCTCCCGGTCTGTCCAAGACACAAAAAAGGAGATTAGAACGTATGAGGAGCCGCGAGAAGGCGGCATATGAAGTAGAAGAGCAAAAGGACGAATTGTTCAATAAAATTCGGCCCGTGGCGCCCACAAAACAAGTGTGGAGGCCAAAACAAAAAGGAAACGCAGATGCCTCTACACTAGCTACAACAGCACCTACGCCACCAAAAAAGGATGATGCAGCCCTTATTACATCGTCCACGACACCTGAAACATCCCCTTTGATTGAGGAAATTTTAAGTCCAGTATACACATTGGGAGATGAAGATGAGATGGAGGATTTTGAATCTACGCCGGTTCGGGATGGTGGCAATCGACTTCAAGATGTATACTTATCATCCTAAGCACAAACATGGCCGATATATGATTATCGCTCTAAGAATATAAATGGCCGATGGAGTGTTGACATCGTCCTTAGAACAAGCCTAATGCAAATTATTTTTCGGCACACAAGCTTTGCCGAAAAACAGGGGGGCATGTGTTGACACTAGATTTTGGCATGGTCAAAAACATAATTAAGAAGGCCTCAAATGGAAAAGTGCTCAAGGTGAGAAAGTTCCGTATCGTCGAAAGGAGAAACTTTAATATTTGGGACATAGCCATCCGATCTCATCTCTAAGGCCGAAGTTGTGTTCGAAGTACTGGGATGTTTTATCCAGAACATTATTCGGCTAATTACGCCCCAATACGGTCTCATATGAGAAAAGTTTCTACAAGGATTGTCTTCTTCTCATCGAATCGGTCGATTTTGATATAAAAATCGTCTCAATCCGAGATCGTATGCAAAAGTTACGGCCGTTGCAAGATTGGTGCTACAGCAGAGAGCGGTACCACCGTGCCAATAAGCGGTACTACCGCTCGAGCGGTACTACCGCTCCTACTACCGCGCCTACTACCGCTTGGGAAAGTTCTTCTCTGCACGTCTCTGGACCCTCGAGACCCTAAGCGGAAGTAGAGCGGTACTCAGAGCGGTACTACCTCTTTAAGCGGTACTACCGTGCCCAGAAGCGGTACTACCGCTTGCCTATAGCCGCGCAGATTCGGGCATATCGGAAAGTCCGAGTTTGGCTGCGTTTTTTGACCCTTTGGAAGGAAATCTGGGTCCGTGTCCTGTACGGGAAATCCAACCCCCTCTTAAATAGAAGAGGTGATGGCCGATTGAAACAACACACAATCGAACAAATCAATCTACTACTTTTTACCCTAGCTTTTACATCTCTCCCTTGTTCTTTCTCTCTCGTTCTTTGTTCGTTCTTCGTGTTGAAGGGCAGCGATCCTCGAGGCTCTAGGGGCGGGCGAACCGACCTAGGGCAGCCCATCGTCCATCCGTGACTCCTGACGGGTTCCATCCCGGAGAAGCGGTGTGTCGGGTCTCAAAAGCGTCCGCCGGTTTGCTTGCATACCGCGCTGCCGGACGGACCTCCTTCGACGTGAGCTGCGGTGCATCACCCCCGGCGTCGAGGGTACGCGTGACGCGTTCGTGTGCGAACACCTACTCAACGCGACAATGCACCCGACCAAGCGTCTTACGTCCTTGACGGACTTGGGCACTTGTATCTGTTCGATTGCTTTGATCTTGTCAGGATTGGCTTCTATTCCTCGCTGAGACACAAAGAAACCAAGCAGTTTGTCGGATGGGACGCCAAACACACACTTCTCAGGGTTGAGCTTCAAATTGATCTTGTGCAAGTTCATAAAAATGTGTTCCAAGTCTTGTATGAGGGTTGCTTCATCTCTGGTTTTGACTACTATGTCATCCATGTAAGCTTCCACGTTCCTGTGCAACTGAGGTTCAAATCCAATCTGCACGGCCCTTGTAAAGGTAGAACCAGCGCTCTTTAACCCGAAGGGCATACGCACAAAACAGTACGTGCCACACGGAGTTATGAACGCGGTCTTTTCCTCGTCTTCCTTGGACATGAATATCTGGTGGTATCCGGAGTATGCGTCCAAGAAGGAAAGCAAGTCACGCCCGGAAGTGGAATCAACAATCTGGTCGATGCGCGACAAGGGAAAAGGGTCCTTCGGGCATGCCTTATTCAAGTCAGTGAAATCAATGCAGAGCCTCCATTTCCCATTCGCCTTGCGCACCACTACCGGGTTGGCTAACCAAGTTGGATGCAGCACTCCTCTAACCAAACCGGCTGCTTCGAGTTTCTTGATCTCTTCGGTGATGAACTGCTGCCGCTCCAAGGCTTGCTTCCTAACTTTTTGCTTGACAGGCCTGGCATGAGGGCAGACAGCTAGGTGGTGTTTAATTACCTCTCTGGGAACACCGGGGATGTCAGATGGTTTCCACGCAAACACATCGACATTCGCCCGCAGGAAGGCAACAAGCGCGCTTTCCTATTTGTCATTAAGGGTGGCACTAATGGTGAACGTACCATCAGTGTCATCCTGCCCTGCCGGGATCTTCTTCGTCGCAGGGCTTGTGACCTTGGATCTTTTGCTAGTGGAACTCTCCGGCAGGTCATCCACGGGTGCAGCGCACTTCGAAGAGGCACGCTTCCCAGAGTCCTTGCCGGTGTCCCTGCTAGACTTCTTCCCCTTCTTTGATTCCTTGGCATGAGCTGGGGTTTCTGTGACCTTAGCTGCTACCGCGTCTCGATACATCTTGTCCACGCATATAACTGCATCCTTCTTATCAAATGGAATGGATATGATTCCCATGGGCCCTGGCATCTTCAAAGTGTTGTAAGCATAGTGCAATGCTGCCATGAATTTGGCCAAAGCTGGGTGACCAAGAATTCCATTGTAGGGCAGAGGTAGTTCGACCACATCAAACACCACCTTGTCAGTCCGGTAGTTCAACTCCCCGCAAAACGTCACAGGCAAAGTGATCTTTACCTTGGGTCGGCTCCTGCCAGGGTTGATTCCTTGGAATGTACCCGTAGCCTTGAGCTCTCCGTCAGGTATCTGCATCCTTTCAATCACTTTACGGGAGATTAAGTTCAACCCCGGCCCGCCGTCAACTAACATCTTGGTTACTTTGAGGTTGCGGATTGTTGAGGAGACCAACAACAGCAAACATCCGACAGCAGTGGTGCGGTCAGGATGATCCTCTTCATCAAAGATGATAGGCGTGCGGGACCATTTGAGTGGCCTTCTGGACTTTGCAGCTGGCACCATCGCGTTGATCTCACGCGCCCACTGCTTGAGCTAGCGATGAGAGGAATGCAAGGATGCACCCCCGTCAACACACATAGCTTCAGTTGCCTTCTGGAACTGTCGATCACTGGACTCTTCATCATCCTCATCATCACTCATACCATCTCCTTCTTTCTTCTCACGGCCTCTAGCAGTTATTTCCTTCTGCTGCGGGGCCTTGCCGCGGTGGCTTCCTCTACCACCACGGCCCTTCCCGGCAGCACCATCTTGGCCTCTCTCCTTGTCGCGCTTCTCGTATTTAGCCCTCTGCTTCTCAGCAAGTTGCTCAACTTGGCAGCATTCTTGGAGATCATGACCTTTGGTGCGGTGTATTTTGCAATATGGCCCGTCGTACTTTCCGGTTTTCTCTGCCGCCGCGGCCTTCCGGCAATCATCGCACACGATAGCTCCCTTGCCGGGGGCCTCGGCCTTGGCCTTCTTACCGGCACTGATATCACCAGAGCTCTCAACGGCCAATACTGCCTTTCCCTTATGCTTCTTGTTGCGCCTTCGGATTTTCCCCTTCGGGCCTGTAACAGCCCGAGACCGACACTCCAGAAGATTCTCGTTTTATTTCATTGTCGCCGTGTGATTCGTTTGGTTGTCGCATTCATCATCGCATCACTTGCATCATCTACATAGCATCGTCACTCGTGTTTGAAAACTTGCATCGGATCCTAGTTGCCAGTTCTCTCCGTTCGTGTCATCGACCGTTTCGAGGATAACCACAAACGCACGCGTCCGCGGCATCGAAAAATATCATTTTTAAAGTGCGCGAAAAATATTCTCCGATTGGGTCGAAAGTTGCGTGCGGTCTTGTTATATTGTATATAGACCGCCTGCCAAATTTCGTCGCAATCGGAGGTCGTTTGATACCCGAACGGTCAACCGTAGTGACTCCGGCATCGGTTAATTAGCGGACGTTTTCTGTTTTCTAAAAACATGTCACGGGCCACAATTCTTTCCTCTCTTCTTGACCCAACCCCCTCTCCACAACCAACCTTAACCCTGCTAGCCCGCTCCGCTTCTGGACAGTCGGATCGAGATCCGAAGGTCTGAAAACGGATAAATCCCTAACCCTAGAGAAAGCCTGCTATATAAGGAAGGCTAGCCCTTCCTAATCTGGCCTAAACCCTAGCCCATGCCTCGTTTCCGCGCCTGACCACCCAGCCGCCGCTGCCTCGGCTCCTGTCTCCCTCCTCCCGCCGCCGGCCCGCCAGGCCCTCGCAGGGGCCTGCCCGAGCCCATCTGGGCCCAGGGCGCCCGAGCCACCGCCAGGGAGCTCCTGCTCAGCCTCTCCCCACCGCCCGCGAGCTCCTCCTGGCGCCCGAGCCCCGCTGCCCTCACCGGAGGCCTCGCCGGCCTCCTCAACAGCATCCCCGCTGCCTTCTTCGAGCCGCCGTCATCGTGCCCGCCGGCCAGAGCAGCCGCCGCAAGGAGCGCCCGTGCTCTTCCCCGAGTCAGCCGCGCCGCCGCCATTCCCTGCCTCCTCCGCGCTTGGTCTGATCCGCCGGACCGCACGCCCTGCTCGCTGCAACTCTAGCCGCCGGCCAGATCCTAGATGCCCCGCCAGGATCTGCCTCTTCCCCTCCGCTGGCAACCATCGTTAGCGCCGCCTCGCCCTCGATCTGATCCGGTGGAGGTCGCTCACGTGGGCGCTGACCACGAGCGAGCGCCAGTGCGTTGTGGGCCGCTGCTCCATCGGCCCAGCCTCACAGTCGGCCTCGCCCAGCGCGCAGGCCCAGCCTCGTCAGCCACCTCCCCGACCGGTCCAGGCCCAGCAAGGTGAGCCCTAGCGCCCAGCCCCTATCCAGCGCGCTGAGCGCATGTTTGCTATCTTGCGCCCACCGAATCCGACCCAAAAGTGTTTTTTTCTCTATCGTGCGAATTTGTCTAATATTTCTGGATGTTGAATAATTACAGATTTTTTTGCATGATATTAAATTGCTAATAATTTAGTAACCGTGAATCATATCCAAATAGTTTATATATGTAAAACATGTAGAATTTCGTGTAGATTCACAATATTCCAATTTCATCCATGTTTAAAATGTTTAACGTGCCATTTTCTGTTAATTTGCATTAATGTCATAATTTTACATTTCGCATAAATATTTGAGCGTGCATTCGAATTAATCAAATCACATATGTAAAATGTGTACATGAATTATATCCCATTTTCATGCATGATAAAAATGCTTTATGTGATGTTTGCATTTAATTTGCAAACATAACTTGCTAAAACGGGTCATGTCCTAATCTCGCATAATTGTTGTGTCATTTCTTATTTAATAAAACCCCACATATTATATATGATTTTGGGGTAGAAAAATCCATAGGATTTATCTGTACAATTTTTTTTCATTTGAGCATTTTTTGTGTGCATGTTATTTTCCTATGATGCCTTTTTTTATTTTCGTGTGAGTTAATCCATGCAGGATATGAAATAATTTCGAACATGAGATATGCCCTTGGACATGTGTGCTAGGCCCTGGTCTTTTGGGTTGGAATAGAAATCCATGTTTAGGTGTTATTTTCTTGTTGCCAACATGCTATAAAATATTGCTGTTTTGAGGGTCTAAATAATTCGAAGTCTGAAACTGTTATTTTGTTGCCATGTTATCATGTGATTTGCTATTGATCTAGGAGTCTTTTGTGGTTGCTCCCAAGGAGACTTTTGTTAAGCATGTTGTTGTCTACCAGGTTGTGTCTTTTGATGCCATGTATAGGATTTCATCATAGTTATATTCATTGTCCAACATGTCAATCTGTTAAAAACTGCTGCACATGTCTACTCTAATTTTCATAATGCCATATTGTGTTGATGCTAGCCATGATTCTATGCATA
The DNA here is from genome assembly GCA_039707655.1 of Elymus sibiricus. NCBI lineage: Eukaryota > Viridiplantae > Streptophyta > Magnoliopsida > Poales > Poaceae > Elymus > Elymus sibiricus. The sequence goes on along the minus strand of CM077665.1, from coordinate 206,513,526 downwards.
ATTAGACCTTGCCACCATGGTATGATTTTTTGTGCATCATGTTCTCTACCATGCTGTAAATTTTCATGCCATGATATGTCCTAGAGCATATAGTTTTATTGATGCCAATATGCCTTCATGAAAAACTGCTGTATTTTATTGCCATGTTGTGAGCTTCCTACCACGTGTTCCATGATTCTTTTGAGTATGAAATGTGTAGATGAAATGAAGTGTTTGTTATATGATACTGCCCCATGCTTAGTTTGTGCATTTTAGAATCTTGTAGCTTGTTGTTTTCATGTGTGCAATATGCCTTGTCGCTGTTTTGGGCAGATTTGAACAAAATCTTGTGTTGCTTGTTATTGTTGAACCGTAGCTCCGTTTTGAACATGCCTTATATGAAACTTGCCTAGAATTTCATGTAGTTTAATAATATCATGTTGCATCCATGTTTTGAAATGTTTGGGGGTGTTGTTTGCATGCATTTTGCATTCATGTCATATTCATCTTATGATTGTCATATCTTTTAGGCCGTAGCTCCGTTGCAAATGTTCTATATATGTAAATCGACTAGAATGACAAGTAGAATCTCATTGTGCATTTTATTTATATGTTTAATAAATATAAAAGATGTCTAGTTCAGATCTGGACCAATTTCGAAATTAACACATGGGGTCATTTTGGAAATGCTATATGTTGTTTCAGACCTCATTTAAACTTGCCTAGATGTCTAGTTTACTTATGATTCACCTCTTGCCATGTTTAACAACATTTAATATTGTCGTGTACCTAACAAGAGTGAACTAAATAATTTGAAAGTGGAGTTTCGTCAATATGCAACTCGTTGCATATTGAGCTTCACTTAGTGTGTAGTATTTGTTTGTTGTGATTGCCATGCCTTGCATAATTAAACCTGACATGCATCATGTTTGTTTGCGCATCATGTCATGCATATGTTGTGGTGTTGATCATGTGTTGATTGTTGTTTTCGGATTGCTTCTTCTCGATAGAGTTCCGAAAGCGTTCGGTGTGTGAGGATTCGTTCGACTACGTTGGTTCGTCTTCTTCATGGACTCGATCTTCTTCCAAGCGGGATCTCAGGCACGATGATCATTTCCTTGGATACCACTACTGTCATTGCCATGCTAGTTGTCTTGTTTCTATCGCTGTCTCGCTACCTACCACTTGTTTGTCAAGCCTCTTAAATGCCATGATAAGCCTCTAACCCTCCACACCCTAGCAAATCATTGTTTGGCTACGTTACCGCTTGCTCAGCCCTTCTTATAGCATTGCTAGTTGCAGGGGCAAATTGTTTCCATGTGCCAACATGGATATTTTTGATATATCACAATATTATTCTATTTAATTTAATGCACATATGTACTTGGTAAAAGGTGGAAGGCTTGGCCTTTTGCTCGGTGTTTTGTTCCACTTTTGCCACCCTAGTTACTTGTGTACCGGTGTTATGTTCCATATTTTGCGCTCCTAACATGCTCGGGGTTGTTATAAGGACCCCCTTGACTATTCGTTTTAGATTAAAACTTGTCTGGCAAGACCCAACATTGGTACTACATTTGCCTAATAACTAAGAAACCTGCATAGGGAGTAATTAACCCAAGGATCTTTAATCAACAAACCGGGCCAGTGTTCCTCATGAGTGATGGTCCAAACTAGAGCACCGTGCGGGGCCAACCCGGGGCAACTCGGGAGATGTCTATCAGGCCACCGTATGCTTCGCTTATCTGTCGTGTCCTGAGAACGAGATACGCGGCTCCTATTGGGTTCGTCGACACGTCAGGCGGTCTTGCTGGACTTGTTTTACCTTTCTCGAATGTCTTGCGCGAGGAATTCCAAGAATACTTCGGGCCATTTCTAGGAGATCACGGGATTCGTGGTCCAGGTTATTCCCGTGGCGTGTGGTTAGTTTGTGATGGATGAGTTGGAGCACCCCTGCATGGTTAAATCTTTTGGAAAGCCGTGTCCGCGGTTATGTGGCAACTTGGAAACTTTGTTTAACACACGGTCATAGAAAACTTGAAGTAAACTCAAATAAAATACACCAACCATGTGCGTAACTGTGACTGTCTCTTCTCGTGATTTCTGAACCGAGAGAGAACATGGTGGGGTTATGTTTTGTTCGTAAGTAGGTGTTCAGGATCACTTAGAGATCATTACTAGTTCACGTCTGTTTATACGACGATCATCCCCCTTATTTTTGTACTCATAAGGTAGCCACTCAAATAAATGCTTAGTGCTTGCTGCAGCCTCACCACTTAACCTTACCTCACCCATTAAGCTTTAATAGTCTTGATACCCTTGGAAATGAGATTGCTGAGTCCCCGTGGGTCACAAATTACTACAACAACAGTTGCAAGTATAGGTAATGCGATGATTTGACGTGAGTGCGATGCTTGTTTGATTTGGAGTTCTTCTTCTTCTTCTTCCATCATAGGATGTGTTCCAGGTTGGCAGCCTGGGATAGCAAGGATGGATTTCATTTTATCGTTTGATTTCATCCGTAGTTGGACCCTGCTCTTCTGTATGATGATTGTATATGTTGTTGTATTGATGTGATCTTGATTAAGCTTGTGGCGAGTGTAAGACAATTCCATATACTCATCTCTTCTTTGCATGTACTTGTACTGATATCTATTCTTGCAAAAGGACGAGATGCGCTTCTATCCCTGTCGAGGCCCTCGAGCCAAAATAAGGATAGAATCGCATCTTGGGCGTTACAGGGCCAGGGGCATCATCGTCGTCGTCTGAGTCGAGTTTGACACCAGCCTCCTCCCCAGGGAGTCGCCTTCCTTCCTCGGCACGAGCACACTTGTCCGCCAATGTGTACAACTCATTAACGGTCTTGGGGAGTCTAACATTCATCTTGGCCCGCATCCTCCTGTTGCGCACGTTCGAATGGAACGCCGCAATCACGACTGCGGGGTGTATCTCTAGAATTTCACGGTGTACTCGACTGAATCTCTGGATGTACTTCCGCAAGGTTTCTCCCTCTTTCTACCGAAGGACTTGCAGGTCGCTGGGCTGTCTTGGCTCCTGGTGGCCACCTGTGAAGGCGCCGACAAACTCGTTGCACAAGTCAGCCCATGATGAAATAGAGTTCTCCAGCAGGTGCGTCAGCCACGATCTCACATTTGGCTTGAGCGCCAAAGGGAAATAGTTGGCGAGCACCTTCTCATCTCTTCCCCCGGCGGCTTGAATGGCTATCGTATAGATGCCCAGGAATTCTGCCAGGTTTAGCTTCCCGTCATATTTCACCGCCAGTTCAGGCTTGAAAGCTTGGGCCGATGGCCAGTGGACCTGTCGCAGCTCGCGAGTGAAGGCAGGGCACCCAACCTCATAAGGCAGGTACCCGCCAGCACTGGGCGCGGGGTAGCCAGCATCTGGGCCGTTGCACCTGTCGAATGAGCGGTGTGCTTCCCGGCATCGCTCTATGGTGATGCGCGCGTCTTCCCTCCTCCGGTCTTCTAGGACACGCCGCTGGTCCCGACGATCGTGCAGGCCGGATGAGGCCATAGACGCTTCATCAGGCTTGTCGGCATGTGGAGCTCGTTGTGGCTGCCTATGGGTCTGTTGTCACGGAGGGGATTGCACCGTTGGTGCGCCCCCTCGACACGACCGTCACCCTGGGCCGCCATAGCCGTCCGTGGGCTCCGCGACGGCTCTGCATGCTGCGATTTGCTGGCTTCGACGAAGCCGATCAGACTCTGGGTGGTGGCTCTCCACTCGTCCATCTTGTCAGCCGCCAGTGGGAAGTTTAATAGCAGGTGGGTCTGTGCCATTGCTTCCGCTGCCGTGGCCGGCATGACTAGAGAGGCGGATCGCGACGTAGCTCGACTGCTGGTGGAACCAAGAGGGGCGTCGCCCCATTCTTGTCGCCGTGCACCGTTCGCCGGGGCCGTCTGACGTGGAGGTCAAACTTGTGGGTCTATGGTCCCGATCGGTGCTCCGTCTTGCTCTGGGTGAGGCACGCGCCCCGCAGCCAAGCCTATGGCAGGTGTAGCTGGAAGATCACGGCTTGCTCCAGATTGGGCGCCTGTGTTGCGGCCGCGGCCACCAGTGCGGCGGGGAGGTCGAGACTGAACGTTCCCTCCTCCCGCGGCACTAAGGCCGAGCTCGCCAAAGTTTTGTTGCTGCTGCTCCTCTTCAGCCTTCCCCGCTCCAACTTCGGCCGTAGGGGACACGACGGTGGCATCGCTGTCGGATTCAGGGTTCCGCAGACCCAAGAAGGTTCGAACTCTGGGGCGTGTGCGAAGATCCCAACCAGCTCAAGTCTCAAGCCTGCGGCTCCACAGCCAGACCCTGGCGAAGATAGGTGAGAGCGCCAGAAGGTGGACACGAGAGATTACCCAGGTTCGGGGCACCTTGCGGTGTAAAACCCAGCCCCTGCTTTTGGTGGATTGGCCTCACGAGGAGGTTTGTGGATGAACAAGTACAGTGGTCGAGCGACCTTGCGTGGGCTTCTTGGTGTGGGTGGATCCGATCCCCCTCTACGGTGGTGGCTAGTCCCTATTTATAGCGGGCCTTGGTCCTCTTCCCTTATCATAGTGGCGGGAAGGGATCCCACAACGGCCAAATTTAAAGGGGGACAGGAGGTACATCTTATCCTGACTAAAGGTGGTCTTCGCCTGCAAAGCTCCTGGCGTGACGCAGAGGTGGGCTCGGCGATGACATCCTCCCTGCTGAGCCTGTGGTTTTGGTCTTGTTGCACCCGAATGGAAACCTTTGGGGGGTTCCTTGGGAACCCGCGTTCGTCCTTGCCTCCTTAGCACGAAAGGGGAAACTATCTCTGCTGCGCCCGCTGGCGCCCGCCTGCCTTGGTCGTCATGGCTCACGTCATTGCAGCCTCTTGAGGCTGGGTACCTACATAGGAATCTCCGCTCCTCGGGAGGCAGCCTTGGGGAGGCCCCTCCCTTGGAGGTCTTGGCGTCGTCCTCCTCGCGAGGTGGGGGCCCTCATGAGGGTCTTGTCTTGAGGGGTTTGTCGCCAGGCCGTACAGGGCCATCGTGGTGCGCCACGCGTTGGGCTGCAGGCAGGCAGCTCTGGGTACCTCCGATCCTAGAACGCCGACATCCGCATGCGCCGGTCGCGTCGGCTACGATGCCCACCTCACTCGTCGCGGCCACGGTGCCAATGGTGTCCGCAGCTGCGCGCGAGGGGGCCTTCGAAGTGGAGGGACGCGTGGTCGTGCCGGGCTTCTTCTTGGGAGCCATAGAGGAAGAAGATGAAGATGAAGATCGACACGCTTCTCACGAACTCAGGTTCGCGCAAATGACGCGCCCCTACCTGGCGCGCCAAAGATGTCGGGTCACGATGCGCATGATCACCTATGGAGCCACGGGCCCCTTTGTGGTTCGGTGGGGAAGAGGTCACGTCGCACAAAGAGAAGAGATGGTGAGACAGCATGACGATGAGACGCTGGTCTTTTACCCAGGTTCGGGCCGCTGGGAAGCGTAAAATCCTACTCCTGCTTTGGTGGATTGATCGAGGGAACACGAAGCACATGCAGAGCTCAAACCCCGCAAGGTTGCCTTTGGGAGAGCTACTGTGTGAGTACAAGTGTCCAAAGGTATGAATCTTTAGCTAGGTTGCCTTGGGTCTCCATTTATAGCTCAAGGGGCAACCACAGTGGCAAAACGGACATTACCTAGTGATTAGATAGCTAACAATGCTATCATACCTAACTCTGGCATTTAGGAAAAAATGCCATAAATGCTAGCCTAGGTGGCGTGTAGGGATGCATCCCCGGCAAGCTTCTACCACAGCTTTGGCTAACTATTGCTTAGTATTTTGACACACCTCTAGACGGGTGTCAAATGGGCATAATCTGCCTCCCAGCGCGTCGCCACGTACTTAGCAAGACCACTTAGCCACCTGAGGGCTCGACACCGCATCGACAAATGACTGGCGTTGCGATGCGGTGGAGCGGTAGCCGATCGGCTCGCACCTGCCGGGGGACAGCTTGCCGGGACTTCCTGAAGATGTGCACGCCTTGGTCCCCGACAGGCACCGGGGGCGTGACTGGCACAGTTCGGGCCTGTCCTGGGCCATTGCATCGACCTTGCCGGTGTTGCTTAGCCAGCGTAGGTTGCTTCTGCCGGAGTCTTGGTCTTGACTGTATGCAAGTTGATGGGTTCTGCTACTATTACCTGTGCATAAGTCAGGGGCACTGGGTACCCCAGTCCTAGTGCACCGACAAAGAGTGAGATGAGAAACTACGCTTTTGCGGACGAGATCTACATGTGATCAATAAGTGACCCTGAACACCTACCTACGAGTCAATCATAACCCCACCGTTTTCTCTTTCCGATTCCCTCGAAAAGAGACGATCACGGTTACTCACACGGTTGGTGTATTTTATTTTAGTTTACTTCAAGTTTACTATAACCGGATGTTAAACAATTTCCAAGTTGCCACATAACCGCGGGCACGGCTTTTCGAAAGATTTAACCATGCAGGGGTGCTCCAACTCATCCATCACAAACTAACCACACGCTTCATGGATAACCTCAACCACGAGATACCCCGTAGTCTCCCCGGGAATCCGGTGGAATGCCGTGCACAAGACATTCGAGAAAGGTAAAACAAGTCCAGCAAGACCGCCCGGTGTGTCGATGAACCCGATAGGAGCGACGTATCTCGTTTTCAGGACACGACCGGATGAGCACAGTGTACAGTGGCCTGATAGAGACCTCCCGAGTTGCCCCGGGTTGGCCCCGCACACGACTCTAGTTTGGACCAACACTCATGAGGAGCACTGGCCCGGGGTTGATTAATTATCCATGGGGTAGCTAAGCCCTATGCATTTTAATTAGAATGTTTAGAAAATGTAGTACCAATGTTGAGTCTTGCCAGACAAGTTTTATCCCAAAACGAATAGTCAAGGGGGTCCCCATAACAACCCGAAGCATGTTAGGAGCGCTCAATATGGAACATAACACCGGTACTCGGAACTAGGGTGGCAAAAGTGGAACAAATCACCGGGCAAAAGGCCAAGCCTTCGACCGTCACCAAATATATATTTGCATTAAATTAAATAACAGTAAATAAGGTGATATCCCAAGATATCCAAGTTGCCACATGGAAGCAACATGCAACTAGCAATGCTATAAGAAGGGACCGATCAAGCGGTAACTTGGCCAATCAATGTTTTGCTAGGAAGTGGAGGGTTAGAGGCTTTCATGGCAATTTGGGAGGCTTGACATTTACGTGGTAGGTAAGGAGACATAACGGTAGAAGCGAGACATCTAGCAATAGCAAAAACAGTGTTAGGATCCGGCTAACGACCATCTTGCCTGGAGGGTCTTCGGAGGGATAAAGAGCTGGGTCCTTGTAGTTGTTCTCGTAAGGATCCTCGTACTCAGTCTCGTCGCTCAGGTCTACCCAAAGAAGAAACAACACCAAATAATCATACAAGCAAGGTGAAATGTGCAACCAAGGATGATGCATGACCAGTTTGATGTATTTAACAAGGCAACCCTATGCTAGTCATCTTTCTCATGCATTTATTTTGTTCTTTAATATTCTGGACAGAACCTCAAGTTTAGTTGAGTGGACATGCATGAACATAGAAAAATTGAATGCTTCATGAGAAAACGATGCAAATGCATATGAAGAACGTCGCAAACGGAGCGACGGAACTCTCGGAGCACTCACGACAAGGTTCTAGCGGTAACGGTGATAAAAACAAAGATGAGGAAGGCCATGGGCAATACCTTGGTATCCCAGGGGTGCCGCTGGATTGGAAATGAAAATCTAGTAGGAATAGAGCTAAAGATCATGCAAAACAAGTGGGTATTACGCCCACAAGGCACAAAACAAGAACACAAGCAATCTGTCCAAAAACAGCAACATGTCACATGCTCACATCAAAATTAATAGCTATAGCAAGCTTACATGCACAACATAGACATGGATATGAAGTCTACATGATGCTCAACAATTCATCTAACAGCAGCAACATGAATGGAAGCATGGTTCAATAGCAAATGAGCTCACAAGGGGGCGTATTGACACAGCAGTTAATGACTTAGTGAAATCTACCAGTTTTTACAATCTGAGTTAACAGGTTGGCATATTGACAGCAATGATTCTACATGCTACAGTGACGTTCATGGCATGAAATTTAACAACATTATAGAGGGCAATATGCACTACAAATAACTCCATTACAGCAACATCAAAACATGCTTAGATCACTAGCTAGCATCCACTCAACATGGCATATTGAACTAATCAGATCATCAAACTTAGAAAAATATCAAGGAGTGAGTGAAGCAGGGCAGTTTTAATAGGTTAACAAGTTTGCCAGCAAAATTAACTAAGATGCAACATCTCTACGAGCAAACTTTTGGCACATACTAATAGAGGATAACCTGCTCAACATTTGATGCCATTGGGCCAACCCCAAAGGAGCTACAGATTCATGGGAATCATCATGGAAACATAGCAACATAATAATCAGATTCTAGGACTTAGAATTATTTGAGCATATGAAACAACACTATTTTCTTAGCATGTTGACAGCAAGAATTCCACACACAAACAAGGTTTATCATGGCATGCAAAATACCAGGGGCTAGTACACATATCAAAGGGCAATTTTCAGGTTGAAAAGTCTACCCAAGGATGCAAGTATTAAACCATACAAAAATGACAAGATGGCATCATAGCACAAAATAGCATTCACACAGACTTGCTCAAATAGCCAAACTAATACCACCGATGGATTCACTGGATTTTTCTACCCCAAAATCATATATCACATGCCTATATTACAGCAAGAAAACATGCCTCAATTCAAATCGAAAATAACTATCACTAGGTATAACGTAGTATATGCCAAAATAGGCATATCCATATTTGGAAACAACCTGAAATGGCATGGCCAGATTTGGCAGCTTCCTTAAATGGAAAAAACATAAACAGAGGCTAAAAATGCAATAAACAAAATAATATAAAAAAGGGGGCCCACTAGCAGTGGCACTAGGCCCTATGTGGGTGACAAGTGGGTCCTCGGGCCCACAGTCAGTGTCTCACGAAATAATATAGCGAAGGGAAGGAAAAAGGGGGCTCGGGGGGAATCGAACCCGAGACCTCCCTGTTGTGGGCGAGGGGCTCTACCACTAGGCTAGGCTGGGTTAGCTGACCTGAAGGGGGGGTCAGATTTTGAACAGATAAAGCGCTAGTCTCTTGTACCTTGCAACAGGAAGCTGGAGTGGACTCCGGGGAGCACGTCGATGGCCACTACGACTGAGAAGGGCCAACGGGGATGCTGGATTAGCAAGGGGCTTGGTTCCCGTGCCGAGGGATGCTACAGGGCGAGTGGGCTTTGCCTCGAGCTCGAGCAGGAGCTCGGCTCGGGTGTGCACGCGACGAGGCGACAGCGCTGCGGGGCGAGCGGGCGTGAGCATTGCCCGGCTGCAGGGCGACTACGCGGCAAGCACGGGTGGCGAGTTGCAGAAATGGAGTGGGGAAAAACCCAAGCCTTTCTTCTCTGAAGATCTTCTTCAGAGTTTACGCTCGGAGCACGGAAAACACGGCGATAGCACGGGCACGGCACGGCCTACGGAGAGCTACCGGCGGCGAGAAACGGCAGGGAGGAAGGACGAAATATACCAAGCTACCTTAGACAAGCCGAAGACGATGGAGAGGCTTCGGGAAGGCAACGGCGAGGCGGGGAACTCTGGTGCAGCTACTGATCCGAAGCTGTAGGGACAAAGAGGACGACGACGAGCAGCTCCTGGTCGAAGGTAACGCGGGCGTCGATGCAGGAGACGGAGGGGTCTCCGGGTCGTCGATCCACGGCGACAGGGAGGTCGGAGATGCGCTCGGACGTCTATCTCGAGCACGAGCTTGAGCTCGGCCGGAGCATGGCAACGCGGCGATGGCGGAGCGTGTGGCTACCTTACCTGGCGGCGGCAAGGCGATGGGAGGGATGGAATGGGGTGAGGGGAGAGCCTAGGGCACCGGAGACAAGTTATATAGGGGGCTAGGGACCTCTGCGGCCGTCAAATCAACGAGATGGACGACGTGGCTCGTGTGGATGTTCTGTCGTACGGAGGAGGACGTCGAAGCAAGGCGAGGGAGCTGGCTGGGCCGCGTGGGGCTTGCTGGGCTGCTACTACGCGCTAGCTTGGCCACATGCGGGGGAGGGAGGAGGCCCAGGACGCTAGCCTCAGTCTCTCTCAGGGAAAACAAAAGGGTTTTTCCTTTTTAATAAAAGTAGAGAAGTGATAAAAGCTCAAGGGGGTTTGGAAAAGTATTGGAGTGAAAGCAAAACAGTTTTGGGATGCTGAAAATATCCACAATTTTATGAAATTGGTTTGGGGAATTTTGGAGAGAATACCCTTTAATCACCATTTGAATCTGTTTTGCAATAATATAAAATGGTGGAGAGCAGCACATGACCAAGAGTGAATTTTTAAAATAAACTACAGAATATTAGGCAGCTTAGCAACATTTTATTTGATGGACTAGGGCGAGCAGAATACCAACATTCATGAATTTTGAAATAAGAGAGAGATGGAGATATAGAAACAAAAGGAAAATAATAATCTTGAAGGACATCCACAAGAGCACACACCTCATGCAAAGCACACCAACACCACACATACACTCACTCAAGATATCACATGATGCAACAATAAGTATTGGGTGACATGATGCCATGATGCAAAATGAATGATAAGAAGAAAATCTATTAATTCAAACCACATGATGGCATACATGGAAGGTTCATACATGGCAAATATTACAAGGTTAGAAAGGATGCACTTGGGCTGTTACAAAAGTCTCCCCATCCGAGCCCGCTGGCACGGCTCCGGGTACCGCTTGGCGTGGTGTGCATCATCCATTTGAGGGCACGGGGTAGCCAGGCCCTGTTAAGCCATCTTCGGCCTAAGCGCCCCACGAAGCCCGCATGGGGCGACCCGGGGGGGGGGGGCGGCCTCGTGAGCGAGTCCTCGCGAGGCTTGTGGAGGCGCCCCTAGCAAAAGGCCTCTCGAGGCGGGGGCCCTTGCAAAGGCCTCCTCCTCGAAGCCTAGCGGCGGGCCGTTGTGGGCCCATGCCACGCGTCGTGTCTTGGGCCTCAGGAAGACAGGCCCGGGTACCCCCAGTCCCAGGAGCCCAACAGTAGCCCTCGGGCCCACGGCGTGCACGATCCCACCAGTTGGAGGGGCGAAGCGACGCAGGCCCTAATCGCCTATGGGCCAGGCACGACGCGTGGCGCATGATGGAGTGGGCGTCTCCTCCACTTCCCACGATGCCTCGACAACCGCCCAGGCAGGTGTAAGGCCCACGCGCGGTATGTGGCAATCGTAGCTCTTCCTCGCCCTATACCCATGTGTTGGAGGCGAGGAGGCGGGGGCCGACCGTTCACCGAACGCTATTTAAAGGCGGGGGGAGGGTCCCCCGGCTCACTTCTCTGCTCCTACTCTCTGCCTCTGCCTGCCGTTGCAGCAACAATGACACTCGTGAGGAGGTTTTTTGCTGCTGAGAAGGGGAAGGTTGCGGCAGAGGAGACGGGGCACAAACGCTGGCGAGGGGGCGAGGTCGCCCTCGTACGCTCGCCGCCTCGCCTAGGGCCCCGTTTAGAGGGTGCGGTCGCCGCTCACCGCCGACTCTGGCCGGCTCGAGCCACCGCATAGGGGGTCAGGCCCGTGGCCGCGGACGCGGGGGACAAAGTGGTTGCGGTCGTGGTGGGAGGGGTGGCCCTTGCGCCCGGCCGTCCCGTCCGTGGAGCCATTCCGCCGATGCGGCCTGGGAGTTTATTGTGGGGATGGATGGCAAACCCCTCACCTGGCTCCGGGTTCCAGACTCCTTCGCGAGGGAGATGGCGGAGCGTGCGCCCCTGGGCCTGTGGCTATAGCCAGACGGCTACTGCAATGGGTCTTCCTGGGTGGCGACGGAATTCAACCCCCTCGGCTTCATGTTCTTGAAGAGGGGGTGGAAGTCGTTCGCCCGCGTCTTGAACGAAGAGCATGTGCTCTACTTCAAGTTCAACGAAGCTGCTACACTCTTCATGAGGATCTTCGGGAAGGCCGATGACCGCCTGGATTGCTGCATGGCGAGTGACAGCAGCGGCGGCCCCTCCAGCGATGGCGGCGGCAGCAGCTCCTCCCTCGGGGGTCGGGGAGCGATGACAGCTCCGACGGTGGTTCCGGCGGCTCCCCAGGCGTCCACGTCAAGCAGGAAGACTCCGATTGAGCATGGGCAGTGCCAGGGCCAGAGTTCCAGGGGCGGCGCCGTTTGAGACCGGCTCCCCTTGGTAATTCTCTTTTTGCTTGTTGATTTCTCCGGGCCTTCCTTAACATTCCTGTGTCACCGTAACTCAGCTCCCGGGTCTGACTCATCCATAGTCGGTACGTCGGGTTGCGATGTCTGGGGAGAACATCGGGGCGAGAGGATCGGAGGTCAGTAATGGCCCCCGGGGCGCGATGCCCATGGGGTCTCCCTTGACGCGTTAATGGCCCACGTGAGAGTAGAGTTTCCCACCTCATCCCCTCTGGGTTCTATCTCCTCGTCTATCCCCCCCCGGGGGTGGGGCAGGGGGGGGGGGTCATCGCCCTTTGCGGACCACGCCCTTGCAATTTAAAACAGGCGTCCATTCACTTCGCTAGCTTCCGCTCCCTGTCTAGAGAAAATGCCACTGAAGCATAGGACCCAGCCCCCGGCCGCCTTGTCCCCGAGTAGGAGGGGCTTATCATCCCCAGGCTCCTCCTCGCACGGGTCTTGGGGTGTGGGGCTTGGGGCCTCCGCCCCTAACGCACGAGGGGCCTCGGGGCGACGGCTCCCGAGGGGTTTTATGGCTTAGGCCCTCGCCTTGTCAAAGCATCGCCATTTGCCGGACGCACCTCAAGAGGTCCTCCAGGCCGCGCTCCCCACAGGGGAGCCCTTCGCAGGGTGCCCCGTTCCAGGTGCCACGCGCTTGCCGGCTTGCACTTGGACGTCGCGTGAGGAGGCCAATCATACGGAGCTCTGGTGGGGTGATGTGCACGGGGGTAGGCCTCTGGGCAGGGCCCTGCCCTTGGGGCCGACCGACCATGAGCTCCGTATCCAGCCCCTGCTCACGCGAGGCCTAAGGGGGGCCGGTGATTGTGCGCCGCAGAAAGGGGTTCGTCGACTGCCGCGCCGGGCACGATTCGCCCCGGGGGCGGCATGATCCGCGGGAGCGGTCATCACTGGCTTCTTCGCCCACGTGGGCATGTCAGGGTGCGGGCATGATCATCGCTTGATCGTCCCACCAGCACGGAGCATGGGTCTTCCACTTGGACGTGGGCATAGTCGCGGTTCGACAGTTCCGCCAGCGCGGAGCATGGAGCTTCCACTAGGGCGTGCGCATAGTCGCGGTTCGACAGTTCCGCCAACGCGGGGCATGTGGCTTCCACTTGGGCGTGGGCATAGTCGCGGTTCTACAGTTTCGCTAGCGCGGAGCATGGGGCTTCCACTTGAGCATGGGCTGGAGTCCTCCTGAGGCCAAGGGATGACACTCCGGGAGGCTCCAGGGCACGTACAACCCCAACCTCATTCTTACGTGAGACGGTCATGGGCGGCGATAAAAGGAGGGCTGGAGAGTTCCAGGTGCTGGGCTCGGGAACCTCTTCCTCTGTCTTCAGGCGGTTTGCGCCTATCTTTTGATGCGACCACGCACCCTCGTGCCCCGCAACACAGGTGCGGCGGGCGTCGTGCGGCCACCGGAGTGTGGCGCCCGTGGCGACGAGGCGCCTAAGCAGCGGTAGCACGAGGTGCTCTACACCCCACCTGTCCACCCGTGATGGTTCCCTAGGAGGTCGAGACACCAACGACCCTGGTGAGGTGATGTGCATGGGGGGCCAGTCCGTGAGCCAGAGCTCGATCACTTGAATTTCTCAGCGCTGCAGGGACGAACCCGAGCACAAACGCCGTGTCTAGCCCCCGGCCATGGGGCTGTCGAGGAGGTGGTTGCGAGGGCATAGCGATTCCGAACGACGGCGAGGCATCTAGAACTCAGGGTTTTAAGCAAGCAACATAAACTCAATGAAGGTTAATCGAGTTCATTACATACCGAGGAGGTACCAGCTCAAGAGTAGTGCGGCAAATGGGGGAAGAGCACATTTAATTTTAAACAAACCAAAAAGTCACCTGGCACTCATGCCCCCGTGGGGGCGTGGGACTGCTCAGCGAAGCACGTTGTAGGGGTTCTTCGGGAGCGCCAGGGTGCCTCACGGGGTCTAGTCACACCTTCGCCTGAGGCTCATGATGTACTCGCGCCGGGTCTCCCCGAGAAGGTGCCACTCTCTTCGTGGGCCGTGGTCGGAGGGGAAGGCATCGGAGCGGGGGCGGCCACGCGCGTCCTTGAAATTGGCGATGAACAGCTCGCCCCACGAAGAGACTGATTCTTCGGGCAGGCGCGCGAGCCACGAGCGTGCACCCTCCTTGAGAGCCATGGGGAACCAGTTTGCCATGACCATGTCATCGCCGTTCGCCGCCTTGATTGCTAGCGTGTAGAGCCGGAGTAACTCCGTGGAGTCTGGGACTCCATCATAGCGCGGGGGCAGTTCAGGCTCAAACTTGTCAGGCAAAACCACCCTGCGCAGCTCGCGAGAGAAGGCCCGGCAGCTCACGCCGCCCGAGGGAGCACCCATTGTGTGGGTGGCCAGGTTCTGGCGCCCGACCGCCGCTGCACCCTGGATTGCCTGTTGGTGATAGCGCTGTGAATCTAGCTCGGCGGAGCCTTGAGTGGGCGACGACAGCTTCTTCCATGGGGGCGAGGCTTCACGACGCCCGGCACCTCCTTCATCATTGGAGTATCCCATTGCTGCAGCTTGATAGGCGCGCTCGAGGGAACAGGCTGCATCCTTCTCATCGCAGGCAATAGTGATGACACCGCTGTAGCCTGGCATCTTGAGGACGTTGTTGTTGGAGATATGCCCTAGAGGCAATCATGTGATGATTTCGTTTCCTATGTATTCATGAGTATTTTGTATTGTCCTTGAACATCATCAGTGATATGTATCAATAAGTATGTGACTTATTTGTGAGACTATATATAGTATGATGATTGTTCTAATAGTCCCTAGTTGTTAAGGTTATGCGGACACATATCCTTTACTAGTATACGATTCAGTTGATGACTATGTTTCACAAGTCATGTGCATAGAGATGCTAAACTTATAGTATGGACTCATGGATTGATATCACTGAGTCGAACAGACCCACTTTCAGACACAGCAAGATAATGTCATCTGTTAGTCTCAAGTACAATGTATATGCTAGGTCCTAGACCTGAGGTCATCGCATGTTCTCGGGATGAGGATCGACTTACTTAGAGTCTATCAAACGCTACACCGTAACTGGGTAGTTATAAAGGTAGCTTTCGGGTGAGTCGTGAGACATGCCGCGATACATGGTTAACCAAGATGGGATTTGCCCCTCCATGAGGAGAGATATTCTCTGGGCCCTCTCGTGTGATCAGATTCAGAAAGCATGGCCATGCGACATGAGTTAAGTGTTAACCCAGTTCGGGAATCTGCATCACGGTTTCGAGAAGAGATGTCGAGCTACCAAGGGTGACAAGTACTCGCCTTGAGCTCTACATCCTATATCATGACGCAAAAGGAATGTTTTGTATATGTCACATTGTCGAGGTTCGTCTAACGACTTTGCACACACATGGGAGTTGGCACTTTCTGCTAGGAGCCGCTACCGACTATCGACTCGGGTCGTGTCCATGTGTACGTGAACCTATAGGGTCGCACACTTAAGGGATTGCAGCCCATTCGGATTGGATCCGAATGGAAAACGGGACTAGACTCGTCGTGGGCCAAAAGTGTTGAGCCCACCTCGGAGTGGGCGCACCTTTCAGGGTTGATCCTTTTCCTCCCATCGACAGCCACCGCCACTCCCCACGCCACCATGTCGTGCGATCGGACCTAGCAGTCCGCCGCCCGACGCTGCCCCCGTACATGTGGATACCTTGGAGGCATCATATCTGCGGTGCTTGGATGAACCGTTCGAGGGATCCGCGAGGAGCTGTTCGTGGGAGATCACTGCTCGTGGGAGATCGGCTACAGGAGGAGGAGATGAATCGGCTGATCGACTACATGCATCACCAACTCTACTTCCGCTGCGGTAACTGCGCGTCTAGTGGTAAACCCGATCAGGTGATCTATTTCCAGCAACATGTTCTTGGGTGCGCGGTAGAAAAAATTTATTTGGCGTTAGCGTAGCGTACGCTGTGTTCCAACAGTTGTAGCCTGTCACATCCCTAGTCTTCCCTTGCTTGTGCTAGCTAAGATGTGCATCATGTTTCAATTTTGCATCAACATGAAATGGGGATTAACAGAAACCCTAACACCTCACCTGAATTAAACCAATTCAAATGTTGTGAATTTTCTATGAATCCAAAATGCCCTTCAAAAATGTTCACTAATTCGGATAAATGTTGGTAACAACATATCAGGGGACATTTCATTTTTCACAACAGATTTAGCATTATAAAATAAACTCACAATGCTACTGAAATTGTCAAATAAAGCACTATAAATAATATGGTCTTGCAAAAATGTTGAAATCTTTTGAGAAGGTTTGAAATATTCAAACTATGCCCTGTAACGTATTTCAATATTTTTGTGCTAGATACTTTGTGTCCAAACAAAATAAAACAAATATCAGAAATAGCAAAACAGAAACAAAAAGGAAAATGGGAAAAGCTTACCTGAGGCCCAGCAGCTGGCTGGCCCAACTGGCCCAGCTGCCAGTCATCTTCAACCTCTGCCAGAAGGCAGAGGAGAAGAGGGCCACGGCGAGCTGGCTAGGGCACCACCCAGCTGCCTGCCTGGCCTCCCCCGAGCCAGCACGACGCGGGGATATGCATCCCGCTGCCGTCTGGATCTTTCCCTCTCCCCCTCGCTCCCCTCTGCCTCTCCCTCACCTCTGCCGCCATGGCCGCCGCACCCCGAAGCTCGCCGCCGTCACCCACGTAGTTGCGCTGCCTCTCTAGCCCCCCTGACCCCTCTTCGAACTCCGCCTCGTCCCCCTCGTCCTCCTCGCCGAGTCAATCGAGGCCAGACGCCGCAGATCGCCGGCCACGAGCTCGTCTTCCTCTCCGGCCATCGTAGTCTCCGCCGACGATTCGCCGTTCTGAGAGCCTCCCCGTCCTCGCCGCCAGCGCCAGAAGAACCGCCGTGAGCCGCTAGTCCCGTTCCTCTCTTTTCCCTGGTCGATTCCGAGCTGTAGCCCCTGTATAGCCTGAGTCCGAGAGCCCCTGTATAGCCGCCGGCGATGGCGTTGCCATTGTTACGGCCACAGGAGCTCGAACCCGAGCACATGGTCGTGTTTAGGAGGTCTCCAGGAGTGCGCAGGTGTTCTTGGATTCCTCCCTAGGCATCTATAGCGACGACCTGATCGAAGACCGAGCTCCGGCGACCGCCAAGCTTGTCGCCGGCCTTGCTCTAGCCACCCCCCTTGACCCATGGAGGGTTCAGATGGATGCGCGCGGCTGCGGGCTTCCTTCTGGTGCCCTCTGCTGGCCCATCCGCCGCCCGTAGCGCACTCCGGCGAGCCTCTGCCGTGTCAGATGATCACCGGCGACCACCCTCCGGTCGGGCTGACGTTGCCGGCTTGATTAGCTGCTAACCCCACCACTTAAGCTCTAAACAGTCACTGACAGTGGGCCCTGGCTCAAGTCAAAGCCAGGGTCAACTCGGGTTTAACCCGTGAGCCAATGACATGTGGTCCCCACATGTCGGTGACTCTAAATGGCCCTGGGTCACTGACCAGTGGATCCCACTGGTCAGGTTTGACCTGGCAATGGCCAGCTGACCTGCTGACACAATGATGATGACATGCTGACGCAGTAAAGAATTTCTGATTTAATTTAATTCCACAAAATGTTAAAATCTTAGAAAAATCATAGAAATTAATCTGTAGCTCGGATTGAAATAATTTATATATGAAAAATTATCAGAAAAATCCAAGGAATCCATTGGTGCTATTATCATGCATGTTAGAGCAACCTAGATAGATGAACATTGACATTTTGCAATAATGCAATATGTGGAATATTATATGGAGAACAATTTTGAACCTATATTCAATCTTACTCCATTTAACTCTGATGATAGATGCATTAGCTCAGCTATACATGTTGCCATGTCATGATCATGCATCATATTGTTGCACTTGTCGTGTATTGATTGTTACTCCGTCTATGTCGCGGTAGGTTCTGCTCCATCAGATACCCTCGAGTATCCCCCTGAAGGAGAGTACCTCCCAGCCAACCTGCAAGGCAAGCAACCCCATTGATCATACCGATAACATCCCACTCTCTCGCTCCTGCCCTTGTTTATTGCATTAGGAGAAACGCTTCTATTGTCTATCTGTTGCGGTAGTTGATCCCATTCCTCTGCATGACCTGTCATTGTCACAGTAAATAGCTAAACCATGCAACCTAGCATACCTGGTCTATGCTTGAGCCTTGATGTGCTTTACCTGCTTTGCTTGCTATGCTTGCTATGCTTAGAGTTGTGTCAGGTCTGATTCATCTGCATGATGAAACGGAGTGAAACAGTGTTGTTCTGATGTGATCAACTAAATGATGAACCCGATTTGGTAAAGGTAGCGATGAGAGGCTATGTAGGAGTACATAGCGGATTGTCTCATTGGGACAATTCTTAGGAACTGAGTTCCGTGTTTGTGATCGAAGAATAGTTACTACCACATGCTGGGCCCTGAAATATGACCCCGCTCGGCTTATCAACCGCCTAGTCCTCTGTCCAGGAGTTGCAAGTAGTTTCTGGTGTTTGTAGCCATGCTGGAGGCCGTGCGTAGCGCTGACCCCAGGGGTGGGCTACGACGCGGTAGGCAGTGGCACGGTGTACCAAGTGGCACCCGAACGGTGGGCTTGGGAACCCTGCGCACATCGTTTGAGGCCATCGCAGAAACTTCGGCCAGACTATCGTGCGGGTTTAGTCTCAAATAGGCGATAGCCTGGACTAGGGTCTTTTGTGATTGACGGTCGTGGCCGACTCCCTCTCTAGGCTTCCGCTTGAAGGTTGCCGAGGTGCCTGGTTTTATGAGGACACAACGATAAGTGGCGAGAGCGTGTGTGAAGAAGTGTACCCGTGCAGGGTATTGAATCTGTTCGAATAGCCGTGTCCTCGGATATGGACTACTTGGAGAACTTATGTTGTTCATAGATAACTTGATGGTTACTCTTAGAAGACTCAAGACAAGTGTGAGTACCGGGGATGGCACTCTCGTGGGTGACGGGAGCGGATCCATGGTGGTGTACTGATGTGGTGTTAGTGGACTCGTGTGCACTATCTCAAAACTTATTCAAAGATTTGGTAGTCATAGTATAGGCTAGCCAAGAGTCAAAGCTGGCTTGCTGCATAAACCACACTATTCCCCTAGTTGAAACATGAGCATGAATAGCTTAGGTCTGCTTTAATGACTTGCTAAGTACGATTGTACTCATGTTTGCTTAATAACTGTTGCAGATGAGAATATGGATCCATCTGGTGGGTTCTATCTAGACGTAGACGTGTGACGTGTAACGGTATGTATGGGATTCGACACCTAGTTGTGTGGCTCTAGTAGTACTCTTTATGGGGAAATGCTTCTTTGTGCTTCCACTGAGCCTTGGTAGCATGCTAATGCTCCAGACACATTGATTGACCGGCATGTATCCTTCTTTGCTGTTGTGTCTGTCCCTTTGGGGAAATGTCTCGCAGTGTAATGGAGTCCATGTAGCCTACTATGACTCGTCTATGCGCAGTTGATGACATTTATGTCCCATGGTGTAATGGAGTCCCTGTAGCTTGCTATGACTCGTCTACAGATGCTGAGGCAGACACCTGCATTGCTGGGTTATATATGGCTGTCCCTGTACAGATGTGCTACTTGGGTTCTATGACTAGTCATGTTGACCCGGGTTCTTTGACATTTGAATGCTAGCGACATATTCACATTCGTGAGCCAAAAGGCGCAAACGGTCCCGGCCCAGGTAAGGTGGCAGCCGTGGGGAAAACCGTGCGTGAGGCCGCAAAGTAATGTGAAGTGTTACATGCTAGATTCTTATGGCTTAGGATCGGGGTCCCGACAGTGTTGGTATCACAGCCTGACTGACTGTAGGATTACCAAGCCAAACTGGTCGAAGTTGAGTCTAGAAATGCTTTAGTTATGTAAGGGAATTGATTGTGGAAGGGAACGTAAGGCTCTTTTTACTCCTCTTCCCGAGTCATTCTATTCTGAGTCACCCTCTTCTTTTCTACGGGGTTAAGAACTAGACTTCTTATCTACCTCTCAGGATGACGAGTTACTAACCATGGACTTGTAGACTAAGTTGCTTGAGAGTCAACTCCAGTTTTCAGGTATTGCTTCTATGTGACAATGATTTGGTTAGAATCTTGATGCTAGAAAGTTGAGTGGTTGTGCTATCCAATCTTTTCGGAATGTCTCAAAATTGTTTTTGAGCATTTTCAGCCGTTATGCTGTCCGATTTCTTCTAGGAGCTGTAGTGCATTCTGCATCTCCTCTATTAGAGTTGTTGTCTCCCTCGTCTAAGATGTGGGTTTTGTTTATCCCAGGATGGTTTCCACCAGGAACAACCCCGCTCCTGCTTATGAGCAGGGCGAGGGTAGTGGAGCAAGGCAAGAGAACCTGCCTCACCCGCCATCTTTGGCAGAGGTGATGCTTGAGGCGGAACGCAACAAGAGAGAGACCAACAGGATGCTAGAGCGTATTGAGCAGAATACAACACGCCCTCCCCGCAATGAGCGTAATGATGGAATGTCTCTCAATGACTTCTTGAAGCTGTACCCACCAAAGTTCCATCATTCCGTCGACCCCCTCGATGCGGATGATTGGCTTTCCAGCATGACTCGCAAGATCCGTTCTGCAAATGTGGCTGAAGCGGACAAAGTTAACTTTGCCACGTACTTCCTTGAAGGACCCGCCAGTCAGTGGTGGGAAAATTGTGAGGCTATGCGACCAGAGGGCCCCACTACTACATGGGCTGACTTCTGCAGTGCCTTCCACACCCACCATATCCCTGAAGGTTTGATGGACCGTAAGAGGGAGGAGTTCTGTGCCCTCACCCAGGGTAAGCTGACAGTGGATGCTTACAGCCGTGAGTTCGGCAACCTAGCCCGCTATGCACAGGAGGAAGTTTCAACTGACGCTAAGAAGCAAGCTAGGTTCCGCAAGGGACTTAACCTCGAGCTCCGTCGTGATCTGCGCCTGCATGAGTGCGCTACCTTCCAGGCTCTTGTCAACAAGGCTATCAATGCTAAGACTGGACAGACCGACTACGAGGCAACCAAGAAGCACTCTCGTGACTTCAGCTCCTCATCCGGCTCAGGTTCCCGTAAGCGCCGGGTGTGGGTGCCCAACACTGCTCTGCCATCAAGGTACGCTGTGAGGCCATCCTATGAGGCGCCTCGCCCAAATCAGAACAACCCTCCAGCTAAGCCCTATGGTGGAAATGCTGCTAATGCTGCTCCGATGTCTTCAACTGTGATCTGCTACAAATGCGGAGAGCATGGACACTATTCTCGTGAGTGTCCCTAGAATAACGCCAAGCCAACTGGACGTGATAAGCCGGGCAAGGCTTATTACATGAAGCCAACTCCTGCTCGTGGCCGTGTGAATAATGTCACCCTTGAACAGGCCCGTGATGACCCCGACGTTGTGCTTGGTACGCTCCTTGTCAATAGTCATCCAACATCTATTCTATCTGACACTGGTGCATCTCATTCATTCATCTCAGAAAGTTATAAACAGTTGCATAACATGACCTTTTGTGATATGCCCACTCCATTAGTTGTTCGGACTCCTGGATCAAAATGGCAAACTTCTAGAGTGAGCCATGACAATGAGATTCTCATGGATAGGCTAGTCTTCTTAGCTTCCCTGATCGCTTTGAAGTCTTCGGACATCAATATCATCTTGGGTATGGACTGGATGAAAGGCCATTATGCCAAGATTGATACTCATTCTGGGAATGTTCAACTTACACATCCTTCAGGTGAGATGGTCACCTTCTCAACTCGAGTCGCTAAGTGCCAACTCTATTCTCTCAATACTAGCCCTCTTCCATAGCTTGAGGATATTCCGGTGGTCCGTGACTTCCGGGATGTCTTTCTAGAGGAACTGCCAGGTACCCACCTGTCAGAGATGTAGAGTTTGTGATAGACCTCATTCCAGGGACTGTTCCAATAGCCAGAAGACCCTACAAGATGGCACCCTTAGAACTAGCCGAGCTAAAGAAACAAGTTGATGAGGCCTTGAAAAATGGATTCATCCGCCCTAGTTCTTCTCCTTGGGCTTGCCCCGTCCTCTTCGTCAAGAAGAAGGATGGAACGGACCGGATGGTTGTAGATTACCGACCAGTGAGCTTGGTCACAATCAAGAACAAGTATCCGCTTCTTAGGATCAATGATTTTTATGATCAACTCGCTGGATCCTCAGTCTTTTCCAAAATGGATTTGAGGTTAGAATACCATCAAATCAGAATCAGGAACGGAGACACTCCAAAAACGGCTTTCGTTACTCGTTATGGCCAATACGAGTACACCGTCATGTCCTTCGGATTAACCAATGCTCCAGCCACCTTCTCTCGTTTGATGAATTCGATCTTCATGGAGTATTTGGATAAATTCGTCGTGGTTTACCTCGACGATATACTCATCTACTCGAAGAACGAACGAGATCATGCCGAGCATCTCAGGCTGGTATTGACGAAACTTCGAGAGCATCGCATGTATGCCAAATTCTCCAAGTGTGAATTCTGGCTACCAGAAGTGACCTATCTAGGTCATGTAATCTCTGGCAAGGGCATTGCTGTCAATCCCGAGCGAGTTCAGGCCATCCTTGATTGGACTCAACCTGAATTGGTTAAGCAAGTTCGGAGTTTCCTTGGATTAGCGAGCTATTGTCGCCGCTTTGTCGAGAACTTCTCCAAGGTTGAGAAACCTCTTACTGAACTCCTCAAGAAAGATAAAAAGTTTGAGTGGACCCCACAATGCGACTACAGTTTTCAGGTACTGAAAAGACGCCTGACTTCTGCACCCGTGTTGGTGCCACCAGATTTTTCTAAGGACTTTGTTATCTATTGTGGCGCCTCGCGACAAGGAATAGGTTGCATCCTCATGCAAGATCGTCATGTGATTGCATACGCATCTCGACAGTTGTGCCCACATGAGGATAATTATCCAACACATGATCTTGAGCTTGCAGCTGTAGTCCATGCACTTAAAACATGGCGACATTACCTTCTGGGTAATCGTTGCGAGATATACACTGATCACCAAAGTCTGAAATAGATTTTCACCCAACCGGATTTGAATCTCACGCAAAGACGTTGGGTTGAGTTGATTACAGATTACGACTTAGGGATAAGTTACACACCGGGGAAAGCCAATGTCATGGCTGATGCACTAAGTCGTA
Source organism: Elymus sibiricus (assembly GCA_039707655.1). Taxonomy (NCBI): domain Eukaryota; kingdom Viridiplantae; phylum Streptophyta; class Magnoliopsida; order Poales; family Poaceae; genus Elymus; species Elymus sibiricus. The sequence continues at coordinate 206,490,102 of CM077665.1, read as the reverse complement.
AGTCTTATTGTAACAATCTGATGTTACAACAAGGTCAAGCTCTTCTCTATGAGCAATTTCAGAAGTTAAACCTTCACATTGTTCCTCAAGGATCCGTTTAGTCTTAGGGATCAAATCATAGCTGGCCAAAAGCGTGATAAGGGTATATCCCGGATCAAGGAGAACATCATTAGCGGAAACGCTAAGGATGTCTCCATCGATGATCAAGGTGTTGTGTTATTCCAGAACCGCTTGGTGGTTCCCAGGAACCAACATCTTCGGCAGCTGATCCTTAAGGAGGCTCATGATTCTCCTCTCACGATTCATCCTGGTAGTACCAAAATGTATCAGGACCTACGCCAGATGTTCTGGTGGACCAGAATGAAGAGAGAAATTGCTCAGTTCGTTGCCAACTGCGATGTGTGTCATCGTGTTAAGGCAGAACATCAGAGGCCTACTGGCACCCTTCAACCCTTAGCTATTCCTGAATGGAAATGGGACAAGGTCGGTATTTATTTCATCACCGGTTTTCCCAGGACCAAGAGAGGGAATAATGCTATCTTTGTGGTCATTGACCGTCTTTCCAAAGTGGCTCATTCTCTTCCTGTACGCGAGAGTATAACCGCTAGTCAGCTAGCGGATCTATATATTTCTCGAATAGTGTCTCTTCATGGTGTTCCCTTGGAGATCAACTCAGACCGTGGGAGTATCTTTACTTCCCGATTATGGGAAAGTTTCCAAAATGCTATGGGGACTCATCTCTCCTTTAGCACTGCTTTCCATCCGCAGTCAAGTGGTCAACTCGAGTGAGTCAATCAAATCTTGGAAGACAAGCTTAGAGCTTGTGTTATATCATTCGGCATGAATTGGGAGAAGTGCATTCCATTTGCTGAATTTGCTTATAACAATAGTTATCAGTCAAGCTTAGGCAAAGCCCCTTTTGAAGTTCTCTATGGACGAAGGTGTCGAACACCTCTTAACTGGTCAGAAACCGGAGAAAGGCAACTCTTTGGCCCGGATATGATCCAGGATGCAGAAGAGCAGGTTCACATTATTCGTGAAAAGTTGAAAACAGCCCAATCTCATCAAAAGAGCCAATATGATCGCCATCATAAGGATGTGACCTTTGAAGTTGATGAGAAGGCTTACCTTCGGGTTACACCTCTGAAGGGTACCCAACGATTCGGTATCAAGGGCAAGTTGGCTCCTCGTTACATTGGTCCTTTTCGCATTCTTGCTAAACGAGGAGAAGTTGCCTACCAATTGGAACTTCCACCGCATCTTACCAAGGTTCATGATGTCCTCCACGTCTCGCAACTTAGGCGTTGCTTCTCAGACCCTGTCCACGAAGTGGACCACGAAACGCTTGATCTCCAAGATAACCTTACATATCGAGAATACCCTGTTCGTATCCTCGATCAAGCTGAGCGTACCACTCGACGTTGAAACATCAAGTTTCTCAAGGTTCAGTGGTCACACCATTCCGAGAAGGAAGCCACATGGGAAAGGGACGACCGTCTTCGACTAGAGTACCCCGCGCTCTTCCCGACGACTTCCAAATCTCGGGACGAGATTCTTTTGAGTGGGGGTGAGTTGTCATATCCCTAGTCTTCCCTTGCTTGTGCTAGCTAAGATGTGCATCATGTTTCAATTTTGCATCAACATGAAATGGGGATTAACAGAAACCCTAACACCTCACCTGAATTAAACCAATTCAAATGTTGTGAATTTTCAATGAATCCAAAATTCCCTTAACAAATGTTCACTAATTCTGATAAATGTTGGCAACAACATATTAGGGGACATTTCATTTTTCACAATAGATTTAGCATTTCAAAATAAACTCACAATGCTACTGAAATTGTCAAATAAAGCACTATAAATAATATGGTCTTGCAAAAATGTTGAAATCTTTTGACGAGGTTTGAAATATTCAAACTATGCCCTGTAAAATATTTCAATATTTTTGTGCTAGATACTTTGTGCCCAAACAAAATAAAACAAATGTCAGAAATAGCAAAACAGAAACAAAAAGGAAAATGGGAAAAGCTTACCTGAGGCCCAGCAGCTGGCTGGCCCAACTGGCCCAGCTGCCAGTCATCTTCAACCTCGCTCCCCAGGCGAGCTGGCCAGGGCACCACACAGCTGCCTGCCTGGCCTCGCCCGAGCCAGCACGACGCGGGGATATGCATCCCGCTGCCGTCTATATCTTTCCCTCTCCCCCTCGCTCCCCTCTACCTCTCCCTCGCCTCTGCCGCCATGGCCGCCGCACCCCGAAGCTCGCCGCCGTCGCCTGCGTAGTTGCGCTGCCTCCCGAGCCCCCCTGACCCCTTTTCGAGCTCCGCCTCGTCCCCCTCGTCCTCCTCGCCGAGTCAATCGAGGCGAAAGGCTGCAGATCGCCGGCCACGAGCTCCTTTTCCTCTCCGGCCACCGCAGTCGCCGCCGATGATTCGCCATTCTCAGAGCCTCCCCGTCCTTGCCGCCAGCACCAGAAGAACCGCCGTGAGCCGCTGGTCCCGTTCCTCTCTTTTCCCTGGTCGATTCCGAGCTATAGCCCCTATATAACCTGAGTCCGAGAGCCCCTCGCCGCCGGCGATGGCGTTGCCGTCGTTACGGCCACAGGAGCTCGAACCCGAGCACATGGTCGTGTTCAGGAGGTCTCCAGGAGCTCGAACCCGAGCACATGGTCGTGTTCAGGAGGTGTTCTTGGATTCCTCCCTAGGCATCTGTAGCGACGACCTGATCGAAGCCCGAGCTCCGACGACCGCCAAGCTCGTCGCCGGCATTGCTCCGGCCACCCCCCTTGACCCATGGATGGTTCAGATGGATGCGCGCAGCTGCAGCCTTCCTTCTGGTGCCCTCAGCTGGCCCATCCGCCGCCTGTAGCGCACTCTGGTGAGCCTCCGCCGTGTTGGATGATCGCCGGCGACCACCCTCCGGTCGGGCTGATGTGGCCGGCTTGATTAGGTGTTAACCCCACCACTTAAGCTCTAAACAGTCGCTCACAGTGGGCCCTGGCTCAAGTCAAAGCCAGGGTCAACTCGGGTTTAAGCCCTGAGCCAATGACATGTGGTCCCCACATGTCGGTGTCTCTAGATGGCCCTGGGTCTCTGACCAGTGGACCCCACTGGTCAGGTTTGACCTGGCAACAGCCAGCTGACCTGCTGACGCAATGATGACGACATGCTGACGCAGTAAAGAATTTCTGATTTAATTTAATTCCAGAAAATGCTAAAATCTTAGAAAAATCATAGAAATTAATCTGTAGCTCAGATTGAAATAATATATATATATGAAAAATTATCAGAAAAATCCAAGGAATCCATTGGTGCTATTATCATGCATGTTAGAGCAACCTAGATAGATGAAAATTCACATTTTGCAATAATTCAATATGTGGAATATTATATGGAGAACAATTTTGAACCTATATTAAATCTTACATCATTTAACTCTGATGATAGATGCATTAGCTCATCTATAGCATGTTGCCATGTCATGATCATGCATCATATTGTTGCACTTGCCATGTATTGATTGTTACTCCGTCTATGTCGCGGTAGGTTCTGCTCCATCAGAAACCCTCGAGTATCCCCGTGAAGGAGAGTACCTCCCAGCCAACCTGCAAGGCAAGCAACCCCATTGATCATACCGATAACATCCCACTCTCTCGCTCCTGCTCTTGTTTATTGCATTAGGAGAAATGCGTCTACTGTCTATCTGTTGCGGTAGTTGAAACCATTCCTCTGCATGACCTGTCATTGTCACAGTAAATAGCTAAACCATGCAACCTAGCATACCTGGTAGATGCTTGAGCCTTGATGTGCTTTACCTGCTTTGCTTGCTATGCTTAGAGTTGTGTCAGGTCTGATTCATCCGCGTGATGAAACGGAGTGAAACAGTGTTGTTCTGATGTGATCAACTAAATGATGAACCCGATTTGGTAAAGGTAGCGATGAGAGGCTATGTAGGAGTACATAGGGGATTGTCTCATTGGGACCGTTCTTAGGAACTGAGTTTCGTGTTTGTGATCCAAGAATAGTTACTACCACATGCTGGGCCTTGAAATATGACCCCGCTCGGCTTATCAACTGCCTAGTCCTCTGTCCAGGAGTTGCAAGTAGTTTCTGGTGTTTGTAGCCATGCTGGAGGCCGTGCGTAGCGCTGACCCCAGGGGTGGGCTACAACGCGGTAGGCAGTTGCACGGTGTACCAAGTGGCACCCGAACGGTGGGCTTGGGAACCCTGCGCACATCATTTGAGGCCATAGCAGAAACTTCGGCCGGACTTCCATGCGGGTTTAGTCTCAAATAGGCGATAGCCTGGACTAGGGTCTTTTGTGATTGACGGTCGTGGCCGACTCCCTCGCAGGGCTTCCGCTTGAAGGTTGCCGAGGTGCCTAGTTTTATGAGCACATAGCGATAAGTGGCGAGAGCGTGTGTGAAGAAGTGCACCCCTGCAGGGTAATGAATCTATTCGAATAGCCGCGTCCTCGGATATGGATTACTTGGAGAACTTATGCTGTTCATAGATAACTTGATGGTTACTCTTAAAAGACTCAAGACAAGTGTGAGTACCGTGGATGGCACTCTTGTGGGTGACGGGAGCGGATCCATGGTGGTGTACTGATGTGGTGTTAGTGGACTCGTTTGCACTATCTCAAAACTTGTTCAAAGAACTCGTAGTCGTAGTATAGGCCAGCCAAGAGTCAAAGCTGGCTTGCTGCATAAACCACACTACTCCCCTTGTTGAAACATGAGCATGAATAGCTTAGGTCTGCTTTAAAGACTTGCTAAGTATGATTGTACTCATGTTTGCTTAATAACTGTTGCAGATGAGAATATGGATCCATCTGGTGGGTTCTATCTAGACGTCGACGACGCCGAGTAGCTGGTATCCCAGCTATGATCTGATGCCCTGGGATGGGATGTAGATAGTCAGGCTTAATGCCTTTTTACCTTTCATTCGTCTGTACTCAGACAGCTTTAAGCTTCCGCTTGGTTTGTATGAACATGTTTGTATGACTTGAGTGTTGGGTCATATGACCCCTACCTGTATGAACATATTATGCAAGGCTCTTCTGAGCCTTCTAAATAAATGTTGTGTTGTTGTATGGTTATGCTGTGATGCCATAGTTTTATCTATGCATATCGAACATGTCGTGCGTACGTGTGACGTGTAACGGTAAGTATGGGATTCGACACCTAGTTGTGTGCCTCTAGTAGTACTCTTTATGGGGAAATGCCTCTTTGTGCTTCCACTGAGCCTTGGTAGCATGCTACTGCTCCGGACACATTGATTGACTGGCATGTATCCTACTTTGCTGTTGTGTTTGTCCCTTCGGGGAAATGTCTCGCAGTGTAATGGAGTCCATGTAGCCTGCTATGACTCGTCTACGCGCAGTTGATGACATTTATGTCCCACGACATAATGGAGTCCCTGTAGCTTGCTATGACTCGTCTACACACGCTGAGGCCGACACCTGCATTGCTGGGTTATGTATGCCTGTCCCTGTACGGATGTGCTACTTGGGTTCTATGACTAGTCATGTTGACCCGGGTTCTTTGACATTTGAATGCTAGCGACATATTCACATTCATGAGCTAAAAGGCGCAAACGGTCCCGTCCCAGGTAACGTGGCACCCGTGGGGATAACCATGCGTGAGGTCGCAAAGTAATGTGAAGTGTTACTTGCTAGATTCTAATGGATTAGGATCGGGGTCCCGACAGCGTTGGTATCAGAGCCTGACTGACTGTAGGATTACCAAGCCAAACTGGTCGAAGTTGAGTCTAGAAATGCTTTAGTTATGTAAGGGAATTGATTGTGGAAGGGAACGTAAGGCTCTTTTTACTCCTCTTCCTGAGTCATTCTATTCTGAGTCACCCTCTTCTTTTCTACGGGGTTAAGAACTAGGCTTCTTATCTACCTCTCAGGATGACGAGTTACTAACCATGGACTTGTAGACTAAGTTGCTTGAGAGTTAACTCCAGTTTTCAAGTATTGCTTGTGTGTGATAATCATTTGGTTAGAATCTTGATGCTAGAAAGTTGAGTGGTTGTGCTATCCATTCTTTTCGGAATGTCTCAAAATTGTTTTTGAGCATTTTCAGCCGTTATGCTGTCCGATTTCTTCTATGTGCTGTAGTGCATTCTGCATCTCCTATGTTAGAGTTGTTGTATCCCTTGTCTAAGATGTGGGTTTTGTTTATCCCAGGATGGTTTCCACCAGGAACAACCCCGCTCCTGCTTATGAGCAGGGCGAGGGTAGTGGAGCAAGGCAAGAGAACCTGCCTCACCCGCCATCTTTGGCAGAGGTGATGCTTGAGGCAGAACGCAACAAGAGAGAGACCAACAGGCTGCTAGAGCGAATTGAGCAGAATACAGCACGCCCTCCCTGCAATGAGCGTAATGATGGAATGTCTCTTAATGACTTCGTGAAGCTGTATCCACCAAAGTTCCATCATTCCGTCGACCCCCTCGATGCGGATGTCATGGCTGATGCACTAAGTCGTAAGTCTTATTGTAACTATCTGATGTTACAACAAGGTCAAGCTCTTCTCTATGAGCAATTTCAGAAGTTAAACCTTCACATTGTTCCCCAAGGATTCGTTTACTCTTAGGTCTCAAATCATATCTGGCCAAAAGCGTGATAAGGGTATATCCCGGATCAAGGAGAACATCGTTAGCGGAAACGCTAAGGATGTCTCCATCGATGATCAAGGTGTTGTGTTATTCCAGAACTGCTTGGTGGTTCCCAAGAACCAACATCTTCGGCAGCTGATCCTTAAGGAGGCTCATGATTCTCCTCTCACGATTCATCCAGGTAGTACCAAAATGTATCAGGACCTACGCCAGATGTTCTGGTGGACCAGAATGAAGAGAGAAATTGCTCAGTTCGTTGCCAACTGCGATGTGTGTCGTCGTGTTAAGGCAGAACATCAGAGGCCTACTGGCACCCTTCAACCCTTACCTATTCCTGAATGGAAATGGGACAAGGTCGGTATTTATTTCATCACCGGTTTTCCCAGGACCAAGAGAGGGAATAATGCTATCTTTGTGGTCATTGACCGTCTTTCCAAAGTGGCTCATTCTCTTCCTGTACGCGAGAGTATAACCGCTAGTCAGCTAGCGGATCTATATATTTCTCGAATAGTGTCTCTTCATGGTGTTCCCTTGGAGATCAACTCAGACCGTGGGAGTATCTTTACTTCCCGATTATGGGAAAGTTTCCAAAATGCTATGGGGACTCATCTCTCCTTTAGCACTGCTTTCCATCCGCAGTCAAGTGGTCAAGTCGAGTGAGTCAATCAAATCTTGGAAGACAAGCTTAGAGCTTGTGTTATATCATTCGGCATGAATTGGGAGAAGTGCATTCCATTTGCTGAATTTGCTTATAACAATAGTTATCAGTCAAGCTTAGGCAAAGCCCCTTTTGAAGTTCTCTATGGACGAAGGTGTCGAACACCTCTTAACTGGTCAGAAACCGGAGAGAGGCAACTCTTTGGCCCGGATATGATCCAGGATGCAGAAGAGCAGGTTCGCATTATTCATGAAAAGTTGAAAACAGCCCAATCTCATCAAAAGAGCCAATATGATCGCCATCATAAGGATGTGACCTTTGAAGTTGATGAGAAGGCTTACCTTCGGGTTACACCTCTGAAGGGTACCCAACGATTCGGTATCAAGGGCAAGTTGGCTCCTCGTTACATTGGTCCTTTTCGCATTCTTGCTAAACGAGGAGAAGTTGCCTACCAATTGGAACTTCCACCGCATCTTTCCAAGGTTCATGATGTCTTCCACATCTCGCAACTCAGGCGTTGCTTCTCGGACCCTGTCCGCGAAGTGGACCACGAAACGCTTGATCTCCAAGATAACCTTACATATCGAGAATACCTTGTCCGTATCCTCGATCAAGCTGAGTGTACCACTCGACATCGAAACATCAAGTTTCTAAAGGTTCAGTGGTCACACCATTCCGAGAAGGAAGCCGCATGGGAAAGGGAGGACCGTCTTCGACTAGAGTAGCCCGCGCTCTTCCCGACGACTTCCAAATCTTGGGAAGAGATTCTTTTGAGTGGGGGTGAGTTGTCACATCCCTAGTCTTCCCTTGCTTGTGCTAGCTAAGATGTGCATCATGTTTCAATTTTGCATCAACATGAAATGGGGATTAACAGAAACCCTAACACCTCACCGAATTAAACCAATTCAAATCTTGTGAATTTTCAATGAATCCAAAATGCCCTTAAAAAATGTTCACTAATTCTGATAAATGTTGGCAACAACATATCAGGGGACATTTCATTTTTCACAACAGATTTAGCATTTCAAAATAAACTCACAATGCTACTGAAATTGTCAAATAAAGCACTATAAATAATATGGTCTTGCAAAAATGTTGAAATCTTTTGAGGAGGTTTGAAATATTCAAACTATGCCCTGTAAAATATTTCAATATTTTTGTGCTAGATACTTTGTGCCCAAACAAAATAAAACAAATGTCAGAAATAACAAAACAGAAACAAAAAGGAAAATGGGAAAAGCTTACCTGAGGCCCAGCAGCTGGCTGGCCCAACTGGCCCAGCTGCCAGTCATCTTCAACCTCTGCAAGAAGGAAAAGGAGAAGATGGCCACGGCGAGCTGGCCAGGGCACCACGCAGTTGCCTGTCTGGCCTCCCCCGAGCCAGCACGACGCGGGGATATGCATCCCGCTGCCGTCTGGATCTTCCCCTCTCCCGCTCGCTCCCCTCTGCCTCTCCCTCGCCTCTGCCGCCATGGCCGCCGCACCCCGAAGCTCGCCGCCGTCGCCTGCGTAGTTGCGCTGCCTCCCGAGCCCCCTGACCCCTCTTTGAGCTCCCACTCGTTCCCCTGGTCCTCCTCGCTGAGTCAATCGAGGCCAGACGCCGCAGATCGCCGGCCACGAGCTCGTCTTCCTCTCCGGCCACCGCATTCGCCGCCGACAATTCGCCGTTCTTAGAGCCTCCTCGTCCTCGCCGCCAGCACCAGAAGAACCGCCGTGAGCCGCTGGTCCTGTTCCTCTCTTTTCCCTGGTCGATTCCAAGCTCTAGCCCCTATATAGCCGGAGTCCAAGAGCCCCTCGCCGCCAGTGATGGCGTTGCCGTCATTACGGCCACAGGAGCTCGAACCCAAGCACATGGTCGTGTTCAGGAGGTCTCCAGGAGCGCGCAGGTGTTCTTGGATTCCTCCCTAGGCGTCTGTAGCGATGACCTGATCGAAGCCCGAGCTCCGGCGACCGCCAAGCTCGTCACCAGCCTTGCTCCGGCTACCCCCCTTGACCCATGGATGGTTCAGATGGATGCGCGCAGCTGCGGGCTTCCTTCTGGTGCCCTCAGCTGGCCCATCCGCCGCCCGTAGCGCACTCCGGCGAGCCTCCTCTGTGTCGGATGATCGCCGGCGACTACCCTCCGGTCGGGCTGATGTGGCCGGCTTGATTAGCTGCTAACCCCACCACTTAAGCTCTAAACAGTCGCTGACAGTGGGCCCTGGCTTAAGTCAAAGCTAGGGTCAACTCGGGTTTAACCCCTGAGCCAATGACATGTGGTCCCCATATGTCAGTGATTCTAGATGGCCCTGGGTCACTGACCAGTGGACCCCACTGGTCAGGTTTGACCTGGCAACGGCCAGCTGACCTGCTGACGCAATGATGACGACATGCTAACGCAGTAAAGAATTTTGGATTTAATTTAATTCTAGAAAATGGTAAAATCTTAGAAAAATCATAGAAATTAATCTGTAGCTCAGATTGAAATAATTTATATATGAAAAATTATCAGAAAAATCCAAGGAATCCATTGGTGCTATTATCATGCATGTTAGAGCAACCTAGATAGATGAACATTGACATTTTTCAATAATGCAATATGTGGAATATTATATGGAGAACAATTTTGAACCTATATTCAATCTTACTCCATTTAACTCTGATGATAGATGCATTAGCTCATCTATAGCATGTTGCCATGTCATGATCATGCATCATATTGTTGCACTTGCTGTGTATTGATTGTTACTCCGTCTATGTCGCGGTAGGTTCTGCTCCATCAGATACCCTCCAGTATCCCCCGTGAAGGAGAGTACCTCCCAGCCAACCTGCAAGGCAAGCAACCCCATTGATCATACTGATAACATCCCACTCTCTCGCTCCTGCTCTTGTTTATTGCATTAGGACAAACGCTTCTACTGTCTATCTGTTGCGGTAGTTGAACCCATTCCTCTGCATGATCTGTCATTGTCACAGTAAATAGCTAAACCATGCAACCTAGCATACCTGGTAGATGCTTGAGCCTTGATGTGCTTTACCTGCTTTGCTTGCTATGCTTAGAGTTGTGTCAGGTCTGATTCATCCGGGTGATGAAATGGAGTGAATCAGTGTTGTTCTGATGTGATCAACTAAATGATGAACCCAATTTGGTAAAGGTAGCGATGAGAGGCTATGTAGGAGTACATAGCGGATTGTCTCATTGGGACCGTTCTTAGGAACTGAGTTCCGTGTTTGTGATACAAGAATAGTTACTACCACATGCTGGGCCCTGAAATATGACCCCGCTCGGCTTATCAACCGCCTAGTCCTCTGTCCAGAAGTTGCAAGTAGTTTCTGGTGTTTGTAGCCATGCTGGAGGCCGTGCGTAGCGCTGACCCCTGGGGTGGGATACGACGCGCACTACACCACGACACTACATTCCCTACAGACGTGTGTTGGGAAAAGATAACTATCGCCGACCAACAGTTGGTTGGGAAATGTTGTGACAGATAGTTGGTTGGGAAATGTTGTAAACAGTGACAGACTATCGGACGGGAATACAAGCACATTTATCGTCGAACTGTGGGTCGAGAAAGCTCCCATGCACATCCATTCGTCGGTCGGCAAATAACCCCGACCAACAGTATGTGCCAAATGGGCCTGCGCACGCGTATAGAAAAATTAGCACCAACATTTTGCCCAAGCCCGCGAAAGTTTCCCCCCAACGCATAAGTCACCACGCGCGCGGAGCCAAATCCCTAATTCCTCTTTCCCATTCCCCACGCGCGCCGCCCTAGGCTCTCCGCCGCCGGCTTGTCCGCGCGCCACCGTGCCATTCTGCCGCTCCCGCACGACCCTGCTGGACTGCTGCCCCACACCGCCTGCCCCCACACGCTTGAACCCTCTCCTCTGCCTCGGTGCTCTCCCCTGACCATAAGAACTCTGGCGTCATCACCGTCGTGGCGTGCGCCGGCAGATCCCGGGGGGGGGGGGACGGGGTTCAACCTGCTGTAGAGGGACGTTGCCCTGTACTAGAAGGTTGTGCCGGCCGTGGTGAAGCACTCCCCAGAGGCGCTGCTGCTCGTGGTGCCCAACCCCGTCGACGTCCTCGCCTACCTCGCCTTGAAGATTTCAGGGTTGGGTTCCAGGCGAGCGACGTCATCTGCTCCTGTACCAACCTCGACACCTCCAGGTTCTGGTTCCTCATCAACGAGCCCCCCGCCATCAACGCGCAGGACATGCAGGTAACTTACTAGACCCGAATCCATCTATGAATCCATGGGCCCCTTACTCTCCTGATAAAAATTTCTCAGGTTCATAGAAATACTTGTTACTAGTTTGTTTGATGGCTTCCAGAAGAAGGGAGCATATGTAACAGGCCTTCCAGATGCTCTTCATGTACTGATTTTCTCATAGAAAATTCTTCATTGCCATATATATTTTCCGTTGATATATCATTAAGCTTCAGTACTGTATTTTGATTCTTTTTCTCATTTATAGAAGATGTTATTTGTCCAGCCTGCACTCATGTTTAATTTCCGCATAGTTTGTTTCCTTATTTCCTTTCCCATGTAATTATTATGTTGTTATTCTACATTCTGCACAGTACTCATCAGATTCAAGGCAGTAGCTATATCGCTGATTAGTTGTTGCAATTTCTGCTACATATATATGCTGATTTGTGAATGTATTTCTAAATATGTTATCAGGTGTAATGGAAGAAATCCTACAAATGAAATAGTGATAATGTTAGGCAAGGTGTGGGGGATGTCCTGCCTCCTTCTCTTTTCAATTTACACTCCTGCCAGTGTCCTCACATAATAAATCTAATTAAATGAAGTCGATATATTACTATATCTTCTGGACCAAATGATGTCTATGTTATGAATATTGATCTACAATAGCATGTCCTTAATCGAAATTCCATGTATAATATTTGTTAAAAGATGGAAATAGCAGAATCTTTGTCGCAATGTTTTATAGTTTCATTTATTAGAGATAATACTGCTTGAAAGTATTCTAACTCTACTGAGAGTGAATAAATTTTAACCAGGAGTGTTGTGCTGCAGGATTCCCAGCCCACCACAGCGTCCCCTTCAACCTGGAACCAGTTTACTGCTGCGCCTCCGCAACCTTACAGGTCGCCACAGTCCGTGCAGCAGCTAGCAGCAGGGCTCATTGTCGTCGTCGTGCAGCCCACGTTCATCTACTTGCTGCTGTTTCTGCTATCGCTGAAACCAACCAGGAGTTACTGGCCTCAAAGCACCAAGGTATAATAAGCTTTTCTTCTTCATAGTTCATCACTTCGTAATCCTAGTTCAGTTCACTACATAATCCTAGTTCACTTCATAGGTCATCACTTCATTATTCCTTTTATTACAGTAATGGGGCATCATATTATTAAATAATTTTTGTTTTCTATACACCGAATGAAAACTAGGTATTTTGAGGTTTTCTTCTCTGTTTTGCATAACTGACATGCAATTTATTCCATGCCTTTTCTTTTCTGGAAGCAACAATGATATGTCATACACGAGGGTGTTACCCACTATTACTCTCAAGAGATTCCAGATTAGGACATCGGCTTGTTAGAACTCCATCAATGTTGTTGTATTATGATGCAGTCTACTAATCAATGATGTTGTATTATCAAGAAATTTGTCTTTGTACTAGTACATTATTCCATGATGCAGTCTGCTAATATAGCTGACTACAAAATATTTTGAACCAGGTTGGTCGGGCAATCTGGTGCTTATCTGCTGGGATTTTGAATTGAATATGTGTGAAATTTCTGGTAGCTATGTGGATCCATTGGCTCTGAAAACTGATGCCCAAGTGTCTACAATTTGGGGCCATGTAGGGTATGATATAAATCTCAGACTTTCTTGGTTTATTAGTCGCAATTGTTATTTTGTTAATGGCTTCATGTATGCAGCTCAAGCTTCACTCCTTCATCAAGTAAAATGTCAACCTGAAAATCGTTTAGGCAGCAGGGTACCTCCCCAAGAGCCCCAATTGCAGGTACAGATAATAAAACACAACTTTGTAACTTTCTAAAAAACGCATGAGCAGAAAATTGTTGTATACAAAAGTGAGGCTACACGTGCTTGCAATTACTTATTTCAAGCTTGAGCTTTTAGTTTCTAATGATGTGACCACAAGCTTGTGTTTTTTATGTATATTAATCTGATAGAATTATATGACGCTACTGATGGGTGGCTTGGATGCAATACTTTAACCTAAAATTTAACCTGGAGAGCATCTTATTTATGCCCTGTTTCCAGAATATTTTAAATATCTGAATGTTATGAACGAATGAAATCAAACTATTTCTTGTACCATTGGTGGTTTCATGTCTCCGTTGTTCCCATCAGGGTGGCCTCATAGTTTTCTGAGCAAGAAATACGATCTGGAGAAGCAAAAGTCGGGTTCATCTGTTTGGACTGAAGTTGCAAAAGTAACTAGAAGGGATCATTTTTTCTGGGCACTAGCTCTCTCCTAGTAGAACACAATCTCACTCCACCAGGCCGTTTCTCAATGTCTCATTTTTGTCTCTTGTAGTAAGCAACTTTGGCGATGGTCACGACAGGCAGTGACGTCGTGTGGTGGTGTAGAGCGTTGGGGGTAGGTAAGCAGAACATCATCAACTATGCCTCACCTCTTCCACTCGTGTTGTCCGATGGTAATTTTATTTTTATCTTTCCAATTGATGTATTGTAGTGCAGTCCGCTTCTTTTGATTTTGCTTTTTTATTAGTTTTGACTCATGTTGGGAAAAGTTCTAATTAGGTCATACGTTTTGCACTAAATGGAAAGGTCAAACTCCGTGGTTAAGTAGTATTTTAGTACTTCCCACAAAACAAGGTTGTATTTTGGTAGTACTCTATTTTGGAGAAGATTTTATATGTAATTGGTGTTAGAAATGTATTTTGTAAGCACATAGGATCAATATGCTTAACGCGCTACAAATTATAACTTGTGATCACACTTTGGTATTCCAAAAACAAATTCATATCATTTTGTAGCTCCCCCCTGCCCCTGAAATTTCTTTCAAGCTCCACCACAGCTGTCAGCACAGGTTATGTTGTTCTGATTTTGAAAGAGAGGGAACCTAGAGAGGCTAGAGTTTGTGCAGTGTAACTGCTTATATGTTCTCTGAGAAGTTTCTACGGAGGCTTGCTGAGCAGTTCCAGAAGCAGATGCATAATATTAACTTCGGATTTTGACTTGCAGATGTTCAAGCTGGAGGATGTTCTCTAATGAGATGTAGAATCAAGGCTCTGATGTCAAGTACGAGAACGATGCAAGGATGTTGGTGGAAGGCTGTGAGGATGGGTATGTAGTTGCCCACTACAAGGAGCGAAGGCAGATGATGTGCCTCTTAGACAAATTCCAAAAAACAACGCAAGGAATTTTTGCTCTCAGACAGTGAACCATAATGTCTCTTCTATTTCATTAGTTACATCAGTTTATAGGAAACTTGTATGGTCACTGGTTCATAACAGATGAACTATTTATATGTGAAAATTAATGAATGTGTGTTATTATTGTTTGGTTCTGTTTTATTAGTGTTGGACGACCTGCATGTTATTGTTATGAATTATATAACTTGACTGGTATTCTGTTGTACGTGAAATCTAGCTATGTAAGGGCAAACAGATGTTGGTTGGCAAAGCAAACCCCGTCCAACAGTCGGTCGGGAAAGGCCCATGATAGGCCCAACAAAATATTGGTCGGGAAAGATTACCCTGTCTGATAGTCGGTCGGGAAAGGTCCATGGCAGCCCTGTTAGATAGTCGGTCGGGAAAGATTACCCTGTCAGGTAGTCGGTCGGGAAAGGCCCATGGCAGCCCCAATGGACTGTTGGTCGGGAAAGGCCCATGGCAGGCCCAACAGAATGTTGGTCGGGAAAGGTACTCCATAGCCGACAAGCAGTCGGTCGGGAAAGATATGTCGGTCGGGAAAGGGCTTTCCCGTCTGGACTTTCCCCAACAGACATGGTTGGTCGGCTATACTCTTTCCCGACCGACTATTTGTTGGCATAACTTGTATTCCCGACCAACTTGGCTGTTGGGGATGTAGTGTTGTGGTGAGGTGGCGGTAGGCAGTGGCACGGTGTACCAAGTGGCACCCGAACGGTGGGCTTGGGAACCCTGCGCACATCGTTTGAGGCCGTAGCGGAAACTTCGGCAAGACTTCCGTGTGGGTTTAGTCTCCAATAGGCGATAGCCTGGACTAGGGTCTTGTGTGATTGACGGTCGTGGCCGACTCCCTCGCTGGGCTTCCGCTTTAAGGTTGCCAAGGTGCCTGGTTTTATGAGCACACATCGATAAGTAGCGAGAGCGTGTGTGAAGAAGTGCACCCCTGCAGGGTAATGAATCTGTTCGAATAGCCGCGTCCTCGGATATGGACTACTTGGAGAACTTATGTTGTTCATAGATAACTTGATGGTTACTCTTAAAAGACTCAAGACAAGTGTGAGTACCATGGATGGCACTCTCGTGGGTGACGGGAGCGGATCCATGGTGGTGTATTGATGTGGTGTTAGTGGACTCGTGTGCACTATCTCAAAACTTGTTCAAAGAACTGGTAGTCGTAGTATAGGCTAGCCAAGATTCAAAGCTGGCTTGCTGCATAAACCACACTACTCCCCTTGTTGAAACATGAGCATGAATAGCTTAGATCTGCTTTAAAGACTTGCTAGGTACGATTGTACTCATGTTTGCTTAATAACTGTTGCAGATGAGAATATGGACCCATCTGGTGGGTTCTATCTAGACGTCGACGACGCCGAGTAGCTGGTATCCCAGCTACGATCTGATGCCCTGGGATGGGCTGTAGATAGTCAGGCTTAATGCCTTTTTACATTTCATCTATCTGTACTCAGACAGCTTTAAGCTTTCGCTTGGTTTGTATGAACATGTTTGTATGACTTGAGTGTCGGGTCATGTGACCCCTACCTATATGAACATATTATGCAAGGCTCTTCTGAGCCTTCTAAATAAATGTTGTGTTGTTGTATGGTTATGTTGTGATACCATAGTTGTATCTATGCATATCGGACATGTCGTGCGTACGTATGACGTGTAACGGTATGTATGGGATTCGACACCTAGTTGTGTGCCTCTAGTAGTACTCTTTATGGGGAAATGCCTCTTTGTGCTTCCACTGAGCCTTGGTAGCTTGCTACTGCTCCGAACACATTGATTAACCGGCATGTATCCTTCTTTGCTGCTGTGTCTGCCCCTTCGGGGAAATGTCTTGCAGTGTAATGGAGTCCATGTAGCCTGCTATGACTTGTCTACGTGCAGTTGATGGCATTTATGTCCCACGGCGTAATGGAGTCCCTGTAGCTTGCTATGACTCGTCTACACACGCTGAGGCCGACACCTGCATTGCTGGGTTACGTATGCCTATCCCTGTACGGATGTGCTACTTGGGTTCTATGACTAGTCATGTCGACCCGGGTTCTTTGACATTTGAATGCTAGCGACATATTCACATTCGTGAGCCAAAAGGCGCAAACGGTCCCGTCCCAGGTAACGTGGCAGCGGTGGGGATAACCGTGCGTGACGCTGCAAAGTAATGTAAAGTGTTACATGCTAGATTCTTATGGCTTAGGATCGGGGTCCCGACATAGCCGTAGTGGACTACCGCCATGAACTTGGCCAGCGCTGGGTATCCCAGGATAGCGTTGTACAGGAGGGGGACGTGTGCCACGTCGAAGTCGATGAGCTTGATGCAGTAGTTGTCACGCATGCCGAAGGTGACGGGGAGGCTGACCCGCCCTAGAGGAGCGCTAGGGCTACCGGTCACTCTAAAGAACGTGTTGGTCGGCATTAGTTGGTTGTAGAGCACGCGGAGCTCTCGAAGGTCTCAACAGAGAGCACGTTCAGGCCGGTGCATCCGTCGATGAGGGTCTTAGGAACCGAGACATTGCTGGTGATGGGAGTGCATAGCATGGGGAGCGCACCCGCGACGGCCGTGGACTTAATGCTCTCCCTGGAGCCGAAGGAGATGGTGAACTGCGGCCACTTGGGGGGCCGCGCGGTCCTTGGCCTCGGGAGGACGGCACCCGCCTCGCGATGGAGCTGCTCGAACAGGTGGCCCGACAAAGGTGCATAGGCGCTGCCAAGGATACACGCCACCGCTTGAGGCCCCTGGTTCCTTCTGGCCTCCTCGCCAGGCTGGCCACCGACACCCCTCTCGGGCTGCGGCGATCTACGCAGAAGAGGAATATTGACCCCGCGGGGCTACCCGCGGCGGGCGTTCTCACGGGGTCCGCAGCGCCCGTCATCCCCTCGAGGCTGCCGCGTTCATCTTGGCTCCTCGCGTCGTTGCTTCGGCCGCCTCTGGTGCCGGCGCCGCCGCCGCCATGGCTCGGGCGCTGTTTGGCACGCTCGCCGCGAGGGGGCTTGACTGCCTTGCAGTCTTCGGTACTATGGGTGCATACGTTATGGTAAGCGCAGACGCGGCCGGGGGCGCACCCCCGCTCGGGTTCCGTCCCGGGGACCCTGAGGAGGAGGAGGACGCGAGGCGGGCCGCGTGGGTACACGCCGCGCCCAGGCTCGTCCAGGCTGCTCCCGCGCACCGCATTCTCGGTGTGAGGCTATGAAGGGCGGAGCTGGAGCGGGGGGGGCAGCCCTCCGGTGGCGGCGATGTGGTTTAACCAGGCGTCATGGCCGCAATCCATCGAGTGGTGGTGAACCAGCTCGCCCGCCATGAGCAGTGCGTCCTGCGCATTCTGATCCCCGAATCGGGCGAGGGGGGAGGAACCGTGGTGATGCGTGCACCACGCCGCATGGGGGTTGAGGAGTCTCGGTGTTCACGGGCGGCCGGGTCAGCGACGGCTGCAGCTGCGGTGTCGGCAGGGCGGCGACGGTCGACCGCCAAGAGTCCGGCACGCGCTCGGCGACCTTCGGCCATGAGGTTGGCGAGGACGGAGCTGAGTTGGAGCCGGAGAACTGCGGCACACCCTAACCTGGCACGCCAAATTTTGGAATCGGGGCTCTGGGGACCCAAGAGAGGTTCGAACTCTGGGGTGTGCCGGCTCTCCAACTCTTCTCTCTCTTGCTAACCTACGGCGATGCTCTGGCGTGCTTGAGCTTGGGGGAAGAACAACGAACACGGTGGTTTACCCAGGTTCGGGCCACCTCGCGGTGTAAAACCCTACTCCTGCTTGTCTGGATTTCTTAGGGGTGACAGTGAATACAGAGGGGTCGATCCGTTCTATGGTGGCTGCCCTGCTCCTTTTATCCTGGCTTCAGTCCTCTTCCCCCAAAATATCCGACGGGAAGGGTTGCCACAAGCGCCAGTTTGAAGGGGGACAAGTCTGCAGACTATCCTACCAAAAGTGGTCTTCGCCTGCAAAAGGGCTCCCTTCGTGACGCGCTGGTGGGCTCGGGGATGACCTCCGTCCTGGCGAGCATCTATCCTTGGCCTTCTTACACCACATGGGAAACCTTTGGGGGTTTCTTTGGGAACCGGTGTGCTGCCCAACTCCCGTAGCACAAAAGGGGAAAGTCTCCCCGTGCAAGCCCGCAGGCATGACTCCGGGCCCCGCTTGGCGTGGCGCGCGTCATCCATGTGAGGGCACGGGGTAGCTTGGCCCTGTTAAGCCATCTTCGACCTATGCGCCCCGCGAAGCCCCTTATATCATGAGGCAAAAGGAATGTTTTATATTACACATTGTCGAGGTTCGTCTAACAACTTTGCGCACACATGAGAGTTGGCACGTTCTGTTAGGAGCCGCTACCTACTATCGACTTGGGTCGTGTCCATGTGCACGTGAACCTATAGGGTCGCACACTTAAGGGATTGCAGCCAATTCGGATTGGATCCGAATGGAAAATGGGACTAGACTTGTCGTGGGCATCAAGTGTTGAGCCTACCTCAGAGGTCTATATAAAGGGGAGTGGGTGCACGTTTAAGTGTTGATCCTTTTCATCCCGTCGACAGCCACCGCCACTCCCCATGCCACCATGTCGTGCGATCGGACCTAGCAGTCCGCCGCCCGACAGTGCCCCCGTACATGTGGATACCTTGCAGGCATCGCATCTGCGGAGCTTGGACGAATCGTTCGAGGGATCCGTGATGAATCGTTGGAGGGATCCGCGAGGAGCTGTTCGTGGGAGATAACTGCTCTTGGGAGATCGGCTACAGGAGGAGGAGACGAATCGGCTGATCGACTACACGCGTCACCAACTCTACTTCTGCTGCGGTGATTGCGCGTCTAGTGGTAAACCCGATCCCGTGATCTATTTCCAGCTACATATTCTTGGGTGCGCGGTACTATTTTTTTATTTGGCGCTAATGTAGCGTACCGCGTGTTCCAACAGTGGTATCAAAGCCTCCGTTGTGTGGTGATAGATTCGGTGATTTGCATATGAGATATGTAGATCAGTTCAGGTGCGGGTCGATGAGATTGGCCGTGCACGTCAGTGTTGACGGTTGGTTTCGTGATCTTGCTTCCGTGATCGTGATGCAGAGGTTGTTACACAAATTACCCCTACTGGTCGGTTTCCGCCATCGGGATAGACAGTGGAACGTAAATCCAGATGCAGCACGCGAAGATAAATGAGATTGATCGAACCGGAGCAAAGATCGACACCGTGCAAATGTGATTTCCACAGTGCTGAAATCTGTTGGATTAGTCACAGTAAAACAGGCATAACTTTTGCATAGGAACTTAGTTTGCGCTCCACGACCTGTCAAACTGAACAGCACGAGAATATGCATTTGACCTTCAACCTCTTCGCCATTTTCGGCGATATTTTCAAGGTCAAAATCCTCTTGTAAAAGAGAGTTTCGGACAGTTTTATTTTCGGCGATAGAACGTCTGACTTGTTTTTGCAGGGAATGCTTGTGATTTGGTATAGCCCATGAATGTTTCTTGTAAATTATTTAATGATGACCTGCGTGTCATGAGTGCGGCAACCGGCCGGAGCCATATGGTTGTCCCATTATTGTATTAATGACCTGCGTGTCAACATGAGATGCCTTGTAATGTAATTTACTCTCATAGCTATTAGTTTGTAATAGCATAGTATCTTATGTAACACTTGGCGGTTGACACCATGTATGGAGATGGAGATCACCACAAGGGCAACCATGCATGGAGATGGAGATCGCCATGGGCATGCAGCGCACGTGGAGATGGAGACCACCATGCGTTGATGGAAGGGGCTGTACCATATCACACATATATATATTGCATGTGAAAGTTTATCCCTTTTATGTGCCCTTCTTTTGCATGATAGATGTTTTAAGTAGGGTGATCCCTCAAAGAATGTTAAGTAAAATTGCCTCGCCAATTGTTGCACCATCACATGTTAAGCACTTTTAGTGGTGGGCCTATAAACATAAGGTGGTCCTAATTCTCCTTAACGTGGTGTGTTTGTGTCGGACACTTACGAGCAAAGCATTGGTTAACTTGACGTGGCTATCAAAATAGTTTTGGGCCTCGAGGCATAAGAGTTGGTGTGGCATGAGATTTCCCCAACAAACAAGAGTCGTATAGGGATACGATTAGCAACCGTTGCTTACCGAGTGATCTAGTCTTCTAGCGGTGATGCAAAAGCTGCTCACTAGTTGACATCTGCATCTTGGATTTTGAATCGCTACAAATCAACAGAGGGATGTTGATTTTAGTGGGAGTAATGTTCTTATTAAAATGTTTAATTTGAATTACTCTTTATGAATACATGTCTTAGTGTTTTGCATATTTCAGTTGTAGATCAATGGCACCACCTGCTCAACCCAGTTTTCCATTGAAAACAATCCTAGCAAAGGATTTACTGAATAGAACAAACTTTACCACCTGGTATAGAAATCTTAGAATTGTTCTCAGGCATGATAAAAGGAACATGTTCTAGAGGAACCCCTTAAAGAGGAACCTGTCGAGAATGCTAATGCCACGACAAAGAATGCCCACTAGAAACTCGTTAATGAGTGAAACGAGATCAGGTGTCTCATGCTAGCTTCTATGGAGACCGATCTGCAGCAGCATTTCGAAAACATCGAGGCTTTCAATATTATCAAGAACCTCAAGAGCATGTTTCAGATGTAGGCAAGGACCAAAAGGTTCAACGTCTGGCGATCCTTGATGGATTGTAAGCTGAAAGAGGGTGATCCACTGAGCCCACATGTGATCAAGATGATCGGATACATGCAAGCTTTGGATCGGTTAGGCTTCCCACTTGGGGACAAATTCTCTACGGATACAATTCTGGCTTCTCTTCCGACTAGCTATGGGGCGTTCATTTCGAACTTCCATATGCACGGCATGGAAAAGAAGCTCACTGAATTGCACGGGATGCTAAAAGTGGAAGAGCAGGATATCAAGAAAGGCACGCATTAAGTGTTGATGGTGCGGAACATGGCAAAGTTCAAGAAGAGCTGGTCCAAGAAAAGGACTAAGGCAAAGGGCAAGGAGGCAACTCCTACTATCGCCGCCGCGTCCAAGTCCAGACCAAACACGGGGACCGTTTGCTTTCACTGCAAGGAAACCTGTCACTGGAAGAGGAACTGCAGCAAGTGGCTTGCCCAGATAGGGAAGAAGACTGGAAGTGTGACTTCTTCTTCATGTACACTTGTTGTATATGTTATAGACATTTTTCTTGCTGATATTTCTAGTAGCTCTTGGGTATATGACACCAGATCGGTTGTTCAGATATGCAACTCAATGCAGGGGCTAAGAAGGACTAGGAATGTTGCAAGAGGAGAAGATGACATACGCGTTGGGAATAAAGCAAGAGTTGCTGCATTAGCCGTCGGCACCATGCAACTTAAGTTACCATCAAGATTTGTAATGGAACTTGATAATTGTTATTATGTTCTTGCATTAAGTCGAAACGTTATTTCGGCCTCATGTTTGATGAGGCAAGGTTATGAATTCAGTATTAAGGACAATGGTTGTTCTATTCACTTGAATAAAATGTTTTATGGCTTTGCACCTGTTGTGAATGGGTTATTTATATTAGATCTTGAAGGTGAATCAGTCTAGAACATAAATGTCAAAAGGCATAAGCCTAACGAGATAAATCTGACTTACATCTGGCATTGTCGACTAGGACACATTAGTCAAAAACGCATGAAGAAGTTCCATGATGATGGAATTCTGACTTCATTTGATTTTCAATCATTTGAGACATGTGAGTCCTTCCTACTCGGCAAGATGACTAAGACTCCTTTTGCAAAGAGTTGTGAGAGGGAGTCTGAGCTATTGGAACTTATACATAGTGATGTATGTGGACCAATGAGCACGACAGCTAGAGGTGGTTTCCAATACTTCGTGACTTTTATCAATGACTTTAGTAGATATGGATATGTCTACTTGATGAGGCACAAGTCAGAAACTTTGGAAAAGTTCAAGGAGTTTCAGAATGAAGTGGAAAATCAACTGGGCAAGTCAATCAAGCTTCTACGATCTGATCGTGGCAGTGTGTATATGAGCCAGGAGTTTGATGATCATCTGAAGAACCGTGGAATAGTTCCACAACTTACTCCTCCAGGTACGGCACAGAGAAATGGTGTGTCAGAACAGAGGAATCGGACTCTGTTAGACATGGTCCAATCGATGATGAGTCAGTCAGATTTACCCTCGTCATTTTGGGGATACGCTCTAGAAACCGCAGCTTTCACACTAAAGAGGGTACCATCAAAGTCCGTAGATAAGACACCATATGAGATATGGACTGCAAAGAGTCATAGCTTGTATTTTCTAAAGATTTGGGGTTGTGAAGCATATGTCAAGCGACTCCTGTCAGACAAGCTCACACCCAAGTTGGACAAGTGCATATTCATGGGATATCCTAGGGAAACCTTGGGATATTACTTCTACAACCGTGAAGAGGGTAAAGTGTTTGTCGCTCGACATGGAGTTTTCCTTGAGAAAGAGTTTCTCAATCGGAAGGCTAGTGGGAGGTCGGTCCGACTCGATGAAATTTGAGAGCCACACGGGGACGTTTCGACAGGTGATTCAATCACGCCGGAGTTAGTCAGGGAACCCGTAGTGGAATAGGCGCCGGTTCCACGTAGGTCGGAAAGGTTGCGCAATATGCACGACTGCAATGTGTTGTTCTTAGAGAACAACGAACCGACCACGTATGCGGAAGCGATGGTGAGCCCTGATTCTGAGTTATGGCTTGAGGCCATGAGATCCGAATTAAAGTCCATGGATGACAATCAGGTTTGGAACTTGGTTGATCCGCCAGATGGCGTTCGAGCCATTGAGTACAAATGGATCTTGAAGAAGAAAACTGATATGGATGGAAATGTTACAGTCCATAAGGTGTCGCTAAAGGTTATCGACAAGTTCAAGGAGTTGACTACGTTGAGAATTATTCACCGGTAGCGATGCCTAAATCAATTCGGATCATTCTTGCTATAGCTGCATATTTTGACTATGAGATATGGCAGATGGATGTCAAAACGGCTTTCCTTAATGGAAATTTAACTGAGGACGTGTATATGACACAGCCGGAGGGTTTTGTCAATCCAAAAAATGCTGGCATGGTATACAAGCTTCAGAGATCCATTTATGGATTGAGGCAAGCATATCAGAATTGGAACATTCGTTTTAATGACGCGGTCAAAGAGTTTGGCTTCATCAAGAACGACTATGATCATTGTGTATTCAAGAAGGTCAGTGGGATCTTAGTTGTATTTCTGATCCTGTATGTGGATGACATATTGTTGATTGGAAATGATGTTCAAATGCTTGAATCTGTCAAGGACTCATTGGAAAATAGTTTTTCGATGAAAGACTTGGGTGAAGCAGCTTATATTCTGGGAATCAAGATCTATAGAGATAGATCGAGAAGGCTTATTGGATTAAGAGAAAGTACGTATATAGACAAGGTGTTGAAGCGGTTCAACATGCAAGATGCCAAGCAAGGGTTCTTGCCCATGTCACATGGCATTAGTCTTAGCAAGACTCAGAGTCCTTCGACTCCTGATGAGCGAAGACGCATCGATGGGATTCTGTATGCTTCGGCTGTCGGGTCCATCATGTATGCTATGGTATGTACTCGTCCTGATGTTAGCTTTTCTCTAAGCATAGTAGGCAGCTAGCAGGTTGATCCAGGTGAGAATCACTGGACAGCGGTAAAGAATATCCTTAAATACTTGAGAAGGACAAAGGATATGTTCCTGGTTTATGGAGGTGAGGATGAGCTCATTGTAAAGAGTTACACTGATGCTAGTTTTCAAACCGATAGGGATGATAGTCAATCGCAATCTGGGTTTGTGTTCAATCTGAACAGAGGAGCAATGAGCTGGAGGAGTGCCAAGCAAGATACGGTAGCTGATTCTACAATGGAGGCTGAGTACATTGCAGCTTCTGAAGCTGGAAAAGAAGGTGTTTGGATGAGAAATTTTTTACTTCTGATCTTGGAGTGGTTCAAGACTCATCCAATCCATTGGATCTCTATTGTGATAATAGTGGTGCTATTGCACAAGTCAAGGAACCATGGAACCATCATAAAACCCAACACATACTCAGGCGTTTTAACCTCATTTGCGACATTGTCGAGAGAGGCGATGTAAACATATGCAAGATACACACAGATGCAAATGTTGCTGATCCATTAACGAAGCCTCTCCCGCAGTCGAACATGATATGCACATGAGGTCCATGGGCATATGATGCCTAGATGATTGACTCTAGTGTAAGTGGGAGACTGTTGGAGATATGCCCTAGAGGCAATCATGTGATGATTTCATTTCCTATGTATTCATGAGTATTTTGTATTGTCGTTGAACAACATCAGTGATATGTATCAATAAGTATGTGACTTATTTGTGAGACTATATATAGTATGATGATTGTTCTAATAGTCTCTAGTTGTTAAGGTTATGCGGACACATATCCTTTTCTAGTATACGATTCAGTTGATGACTACGTTTCACAAGTCATGTGCATAGAGATGCTAAACTAATAGTATGGACTTGGGGATTGAGATCACCGAGTTGGACAGACCCACTTTGAGACACAACGAGATAATATCATCTGTTATTCTCAAGTACAATGTATATGCCATTTCCTAAACCTGAGGTCATCGCATGTTCTCGGGATGAGGATCGACTTACTTAGGGTCTAGCAAACGCTCTTCCGTAACTGGGTAGTTATAAAGGTAGCTTTCGGGTGAGTCGTGAGACATGCCGCGAGACATGGTTAACCAAGATGGGATTTTCCCCTCCATGAGGAGAGATATTCTCTGGGCCCTCTCTTGTGATCAGATTTAGAAAGCATGGCCATGCGACATGGGTTAAGTGCTAACCCAGTTCGGGAATCTGCATCATGGTTTCGAGAAGAGATGTCGAGCTACCACAAGGATGACAAGCACTCGCCTTGAGCTCTGCAACCTATATCATGAGGCAGAAGGAATGTTGTATATGACACATTGTCGAGGTTCGTCTAACGACTTTGCACACACATGGGAGTTGGCACGTTCTGCTAGGAGCCGCTACCGACTATCGACTCGGGTCGTGTCCATGTGTACCTGAACCTATAGGGTCGCACACTTAAGGGATTGCAGCCCATTCGGATTGGATCCGAATGGAAAATGGGACTAGACTCATCGTGGGCCTCAAGTGTTGAGCCCACCTTGGAGGTCTATATAAAGGGGAGTGGGCGCACCTTTCAGGGTTGATCCTTTTCCTCCCGTCGACAGCCACCGCCACTCCCCACGCCACCATGCCATGCGATCGGACCTAGCAGTCCGCCGCCCGACGCTGCCCCCTTACGTGTGGATACCTTGGAGGCATCGCATCTGCGGTGCTTGGACGAACCGTTCGAGGGATCCATGACGAACCGTTCGTGGGATCCGCGAGGAGCTTGTCGTGGGAGATCACTGCTCGTGGGAGATCGACTACAGGAGGAGGAGACGAATCGGCTGATCGACTACACACATCACCAACTCTATTCCACTGTAGTGACTGCGCGTCTAGTGCTAAACCCGATCCCGTGATCTATTTCCAGCAACATGTTCTTGGGTGCGCTGTAGAAAAATTATATTTGGCGCTGGCGTAGCGTACCGCGTGTTCCAACAGTTGTAGCCGTAGTGGACTACCGCCATGAACTTGGCCAGCGCTCGGTATCCCAGGATAGCGTTGTACGGGAGGTAGACATGCGACACGTCGAAGTCAATGAGCTTGATGCGGTAGTTGTCGCGCGTGCCGTAGGTGACGGGGAGGCTGACACGCCCTAGACGAGCGGTGGGGCTACCGGCCAATCTATAGAACGTCCTGGTCAGCATCAGTTGGTTGTAGAGCACGCGGAGCTTCTCGAAGGTCTCAACAGAGAGCACGTTCAGGCCGGCGCATCAGTCGATGAGGGTCTTGGGAACCGAGACATTGCTGATGATGGGAGTGCATAGCATGGGGAGCGCACCCGCGGCGGCCGTGCACTTGAGGCTATCCCTGGAGCCGAAGGAGATGGTGCACTGCGGCCACTTGCGGGGCCGCGCGGTCCTTGGCCTCGGGAGGGCGGCACCCGCCTCGCGATGGAGCTGCTCGAACAGGTGACCCGACAAAGGTGCATAGGCGCTGCCAAGGATACACGCCACCGCCCGAGGCCCTTGGTTCCTTCTGGCCTCCTCGCCAGGCTGGCCACCAGCGCCCCTCTCGGGCGGCGGCGGTTGACACAGAAGAGCAACGTTACCCCCGTGGAGCTACCCGCGGCGGGCGTTCTCACGGGGTCCGCCGCGCCCGTCACCCCCTCGAGGCTGCCCGCGTTCATCTTGGCTCCTCGCGTCGTTGCTTCGGCCACCTCTGGGGCCGGCGCCGCGGCCGCCATGGCCCAGGCACAGTTTGGCACGCTCGCCGCCGGGTGGCTTGAGTGCCCGACAGTCGTCGGTACTATGGGTGCATACATTATGGTAAGCGCAGAACCGTCCGGGGGCGTGCGCCCACTCGGGTTCCGTCCCGGGGACCCGGAGGAGGAGGATTACGCGGGGCGGGCCGCGTGGGTACACGCCGCGCCCAGGCTCTTCCAGGCTGCTCCCCCGCGCCACGTTCTCGGCGTGAAGCGATGAAGGGCGGAGCTGGAGCCGGGGGGGGTGCAGAACCCCTCCGGCGGCGGAGATGAGCTCGGCGATGTGGTTCAACCAGGCGTCATGGCCGCCATCCGTCGAGCGGTGGTGAAGCAGCTCGCCCGCCATGAGCAATGTGTCCTGCGCATTCAGATCCCCGAAGCGGTCGAGGGGCAGGAACCGTGGCGACGCGTGCGCCATGCCGCATGGGGGTCGAGGAGTCTCGCTGTTCACGGGCGGCCGGATCGGCGATGGCTGCAGCTGCGGTGTCGGCTGGGCGGTGACGGTCGAGCACCGCCAAGCGTCCGGGTGTGCTCGGCGAGCTTCAGCCATGAGGTTGGCAAGGACGGAGCCGAGGTGGAGCCGGAGAACTATGGCACACCCCATCCTGGCACGCCAAATTTAGGAATCGGGGCTCTGGGGACCCAAGAGAGGTTCGAACTCTGGGGTGTGCCGACTCTCCAACTCTTCTCTCTCTTGCTAACCTACGACAATGCTCTGGTGTGCTTGAGCTTGGGGGAAGAACAACGAACACGGTGGTTTACCCAGGTTCAGGGCACCTCGCAGTGTAAATCCCTACTCCTGCTTGTCTGGATTTCTTAGGGGTGAGATTGAATAAAGAGGGGTCGATTCGTTCTATGGTGGCTGCCCTGCTCCTTTTATCCAGGCTTCGGTCCTCTTCCCCCAAAATATCCGATGGGAATGGTTGCCACAAGCGCTAGTTTGAAGGCGGACAAGTCTGCAGACTATCCTAACAAAAGTGGTCTTCGCCCGCAAAAGGGCTCCCTTCGTGACGCGCTAGTGGGCTCGGGGATGACCTCCGTCGTGGCAAGCATCCAGCCTTGGCCTTCTTACACCAAATGGAAAAGCTTTGGGGGTTGCTTTGGGAACCGGTGTGCTGCCCAGCTCCCGTAGCACCAAAGGGGAAAGTCTCCCCATGCGAGCCTGCTGGCACGGCTACGAGCGCCGCTTGGCGTGGCGTGCGTCATCCTTGTGAGGGCACGGGGTAGCCGGGCCCTGTTAAGCCATCTTCGACCTATGCGCCCCGTGAAGCCCCCGTGGGGCGACCCCAGGGAGCGGCCTCATGAGTGAGTCCTCGCGAGGCTTGTGGAGGCGCCCCTAGCTAAAAACCTCTCGAGGCGGGGGCCCTTGCAAAGGCCTCCTCCTCGAAGCCTAGTGGCGGGCCGTAGTGGGCCCGTGCCACGCGTCGTGTCTTGGGCCTCAGGCAGACGGGCCTGGATACCCCCAGTCCTAGGAGCCCGACAACTGCCAAGGGAGGGTCCCTTCTCCATGTACGTAGGAGGTCACTTTGATGGTCCAACAATACGTGTTACATCATTGCTGGCTAGCCGGTCGCGTCCATTTTAGCTTGTAGCTGCTGCTTATCTGAAGTAACCGCGCAGTAGGTAGGCTTTCTAGGAACTGCATGCCTTTTGTTATATTAGTATGCATTAATGTACTGGAGCACGAGTTCCCGTTGTTAATTTTTAGATATATCACACTATAATATTTATCAAATCATTTATTGAGTTGACAGGGACATGTTCATCCTTTTGTGTAATACTAGTAAATTGAAGTTCAAATAAAAGAATTGATTGTTTCAAAAATTATAAAAAAAGTGGATTTCTACGTTTCTAGAAAAAGTCTAGAGGTTCAAATTTAGAAGATGAAGAAGTTCAATGTTTGTTACGAAACCCGAAGATGGTAAAATTAAAAAATCATCTAAAAAATGGATTTTCAACAATTTAAAAAACCTAGAAGTTCAAATTTTAAAAATGGAGCGGCTTGATGTTTTCCTCCTTATGAAAATAATAAAACCGAGAAGTTCAAACTAAAATAACGAAGTACTTCAATGTATATAAAAAAACTCAAATTTTCCTCATTACTAAAGAATAAAACAAAGAAGTTCAATTTATAATAGTAGGGTGGTTTGATATTTTTTACGAAACTTGGATTTCTTCCGTACGTATAGAAAAGGAGAGTTGTTCAATGTGATAATAGCCAGAAGTTCACGTACTACATGATGTGTGTTTCATGTCCGAAAAAAGAATAAGGTAAAGTCAAAATATTTGTTGTTAGATTTTCAAGTGCTTGACCCGGGTAAGTTCAAAAATTCTTGTGAGAGAGGTTCATCGTGTATTTACATGTTTAAAAACACACAAAAAGATTTTGTTTTAAAATATTTTTCTCAATGTTCTATTCCAAAAATAAACGGTTAAAACAATTTGGTGTATGTTGTTCGAAAAGAAAAGTATAACCATATTAGAAAAACTTGCGTCTTTTCAGCAGGCTTCTAATGGTACATCATGTGTGCAACTCCGAGGAACGGGTGAGGAATTACGAACATAAATACATGATGGAAGTTAAAAGTGAAAACAGCAAACAGTTCAACTACTACACATGATGCGTTTCAGATGAGAATAAAAGAATAAAAAAACTAAAAGCCTAAAAGAGACATTTCTAGAGTTTACTAAATGAATAAAATAATAAGTTCAAATTGAATTAACAGAGAGGTTCAAATTAAAATAACAAAGAAGTTTGAAGTTTATAAAAACCTTAGATTTTATTTCATTACTAAGTTAGAAATGAACAAGTTCAAATTAAAATAAAAGGAACAACTAAAAAGGTTTTAAAAGAATTCCCCGTTTTTCCAGAAAGTATTTAAAGAACCAACCATGCATTTCATATTGAAAAAAGAGTCAAATTCGATGTTTATTTACAAATCAAAAACAATTCTTTACTACAAAAATAAAAAAATTGTGAAGTTCAAGTTGAAATAACAAAGAAGTTCGGAGTATATTCAAGCCCAGGATTTACTAAAAATTGGTTGCTACAAGTTCAAGTGCTCGGCCCGGGTATGTCCAAATATTCTTGTGAGAGATATTCAGAGTGTATTTACATGTTTAAAAGCAAACAAAAAGATGTTATTTTAAAATAATTCTCTCAATGTTCTATTCCAAAATAAACGGTTAACACAAATTGGTGTAGGTTTTTCGAAAATAAAAATTTAACCATATTAGAAAAACTTGGGTCTTTTAAACAAGTTTCTAATGGTACATCATTTCTGCAACTCCGAGGAACGGGTGAGGAATTACGAACTAAAACATATGATCGAAGTTCAATTTGAAAACGGGAAGCAGTTCAACTACTACACGGAATGCGTTTCAGGTGAGAATAAAAGAATAGAAAAATAAAAGCATAAAAGGTTTGTTAAAAGAAGTTCACGTGTTCTGCCCGGGGAAGTTCAAAAATTCTTGCAATAAAGGTTCCCCTTGTATTTCCATGTTCGAAAACACAAAAAAGAAATTGTTTTTTGTCTTTTAAAATAATTCTCTCAATCCACAAAGAAGTTCAGTTATTATTTGGGAGCAATTCGATTTCAAAAGGAAAATAAAAAATTCAAATTATAAAAACGGAGAAAGTTAACGTACTACATGGTGTGTGTTTAATATGAGAAAAATGAATAAAAAGGCAAGGTTCAATTTTTATTTTGCTATAAGTTCAACTCCTCGGTCGGAGAAAGTTAAAAAATTATTGTGGGAGAGGTTTGTTCAAACAGGAATATCAATTGTCTAACACCGATGAATTGGTGAGAAATTACAAACGAAAATACATGACAGAAGTTCAATGTGAAAACAGTGGGAAGTTCAACTACTACATTGCATGAATTTCAGATGAAAATCTTTTAAACCATTGCGAGTATGAAAAAAGGATCGACACGGAAAAGTTGCGTGTTTACAACAGCTTTCAATCGGGTATATCATTTGCTCAACTCCGATAAGTGGATGGAGAGTTATGAGCAAAAAACAGCACGTGAAAAACCGAGTGAAGTGCAAGTACACATGCCGAGAAGTTCAAGTTCTTCACGCGGTGCATTTTCGAAGACTCTATTTCGCGATAAAGGCAGAACGCGTGATCTTGCTATTTTCAAAATTACTTGAAACGGCTAGGAATCAGAGAAAACTATCGACATGAAAAAGTTTCGCATTTTCCATAGCTTTTCAACAGTATATTCTTTGCCCCATTCCAATAAAGTATGCAAAAATCACGGCTATAAAACTTTCTTATCCATTTTCAAAATTGACTTAAAACCGTAAAGAATTGGAAGAAAAAAATACATATAAAAGTTTCGCGTTTGTTCAAGCTTTCCAACGCCATATCATTTGTTGCATTCCGACAAACCATTGAGAGAATAACGCGAAAATACGAACTTGGTGGGACTTCGGCCATTTGCAAACTTAATTTTAAGTAATTTAAAATTGGAAAAAACTTTCTCTATGAAAAAGAAGCGCATTTTAATTAGATTTCCAATGCCTTATCATTTGCATCAATTGGACTAGCCATTTTTAAATTAGCCCAAAAATACGAACTAGGTTGTTCAGTTTCACAAATTCCGCCGATTTTGAAATTCCTCTTTAACCGTACGGAATTTGGGAAAATTTTGAACATGTGAAATGAGCGGATTTGCAACAGCTTTCCACCTCGATATCATTTGCCTCATTCCAATAAATGGTTTAGAAATAGGCTCGAAAATACGATTCACATTTTTGTATGAAGATAAACGGTTTTCAAAACTGCTCTTAATCCGTGTAGATTTTGCCAAAAATTTAACTTAGGTTGTGACCCTGGTGTCCACAACTTTCAAACGGTATATCACAAGCCTCATTTGGACAATTTTCAGTGAAAGTTCATCCTAGCACTCAGGGAAGTTCAACTACTAATGGTGGGACGAGTTAGGTAGTTATCAAAATATTATTCTCAACACTATTCTAGTCACGGGATGAGAATAATATTCTGATAACTACGTAACTTGGCCCAACAGTAGTAGTTGAACTTCCCCGAGTGCTAGGTTGAACTTTCACTAAAAATTATCCAAGTGAGGCTTGCAATATACCGTTGGAAAGCTGTGGACACCAGGGTCACAACCTAAGTTGAATTTTTGGTAAAATCTACATGGTTTAAGAGCAGTTCTGAAAACCGTTTTTCTCCATACAAAAAAATTTCAATCGTATTTACGAGCCTATTTCTAAATCGTTTATCGGAATGAGGCTAGTGATGTGGCGTTGGGAAGCTGCTGCAAATCCGCTCATTTCACATGTTGAAAGTTTTCCCAAATTCCCTACGGTTAAAGAGGAATTTCAAAAATGGCGGAATTTCTGAAAGCGAACAACCGAGTTGCTATTTTTGGGTTAATTTGAAAAAGATTAGTCCGATTGATGCAAATGATATGGGGTTTGAAAGCTGATGAAAATGCGCTTCTTTTCATAGAGAAAGTTTTTGTAAACTATTTAAAAGTAATTTTGAAAACGACAGAAGTCCCACTGAGTTCGTATTTTCACGTTATTTTCTCAATGGTTTGTCGGAATGCAACAAATGATATGGCGTTGGAAAGCTTGAAGCAATGCGAAACTTTTATATGTAGAATGTTTTTCCCAATTATTTACGATTTGAAGTCAATTTTTAAAATGGCTAAAATGTTTTTTGGCCGTAATTTTTGCAAACTTTATTCTGAATGGGGCAAATAATATACTGTTGAAAAGCTATGGAAAATGTGAAACTTTTTCATGTACCAAGTTTTCTCTAATTCTTAGCCGTTTCAATTAATTTTAAAAAGAGTAAGATCATGCGTTCTGCCTCTATCTCCAAACAGAGTCTTCGAAAATGCACCGCGTGAAGAACTTGAACTTGTTGGCATGTCTACTTGAACTTCACTCTGTTTTTCACATGCTATTTTTTGCTCGTAACTCTCCGTCGACTTATCGGAGTTTGGCAAATGATATACCGATGGAAAGCTGCTGTAAACACGCAACTATTCCGTGTTGATCTTTTTTCACACTCGTGACGGTTTAAAAGATTTTCATCCAAAATTCATTTAGTGTAGTAGTTGTACTTCCTGCTGTTTTCACATTTAACTTCTGTCAAGTATCTTTGTTTGTAATTTCTCACCCATACGTCGGTGTTACACAAATGATATTTCTTTTGTACAAATATCTCTTACAATATTTTTTTAACTTTCTCCGGCCGAGGACTTGAACTTATAGCAACAAAAAAATTGGACCTTGCCTTTTATTCATTTTACACATATTCAACAAACACCATGTAGTACGTGAACTTCTGGTTGTTATCACTTTAAACTGCTCTCTATTTCTTTGCCCTAACTCCGAAAGCACCCATCAAAATTTGGGAATGTAAATCCTAGGTTTTTTATTCTTTTATTCTCATCTGAAACACATCCTCTGTAGTAGTTGAACTGCTCGCCATTTTCACATTGAAGTTTGGTCAAGTATTTTTGTTCGAAATTCCTCAACCATTCCTCGGAGTTGCACAAATGATGTACCATTAGAAACCTGTTGAAAGACGCAAGTTTTTCTAATACGGTAATCTTTTATTTTTGAACAATATACACCAATTTGTTTTAACAGTTTATTTTGATATAGAGCATTGAGAGAATTATTTTAAAACAACATCTTTGTGTTTGCTTTTAAACATGTAAATACACGATGAACCTTTCTCACAAGAATATTTGAACTTACCCAGGCTGAGCACTTGAACTTCGAGCCACCAATTTTTAGTAAATCCTAGGCTTGAATACTCCGAAGTTCTCTGTTATTTCAACTTGAACTTCACATTTTTTTTATTTTTGTAGTAAAGAATAGTTTTTGATTTTTAAATAAACATCGAATTTAACTGTTTGTTCAATATGAAATTCATGGTTGATTCTTTAATAACTTTCTTAAAAACGGGGAATTCTTTTAAAACTTTTTTAGTTGTTCCTTTTATTTTAATTTGAACTCCTTCATTTTATTCCTTAGTAACGAAATAAAATTGAACCTCTCTACTTTTGAAATTTGAACTTTAACTAGTACGCTATTTGTAGAATGCAAGTAGCACTACCTGTACCAATGCGTATTCTTTTGCAAACAAATACTAGTATATTTTATACACAAGGTTGTGCTTGTTTTTACACCATACATTCTTAGTCCTTATCTGTACATCTTCTCTCCTAGAACGAATCACCACCACATGTTTATTCTTTGTTCTCTCTCCTCCGTGTAACTTTGTCTCTGCTAATGCGTAGGAGGATAGCAATCGAACCCCCGAGCTAGAGATGATTATTTTGACTTCGGGTTTAGACGCCCGCATGACCATGGTCAGACCAAGTCCGGAGGATCTTGATGACAAGCACTAGCGGCATGGTCCTCGGCCGTGTTCACCCTGCACGCCATTCCTGCAGAAGAACGACGTATCTCTCGACCTACTACTTCTTCAGAGTTTGACCTGCTACTTCATGCAAGATGGAGCACAACATCCTGGGCACCGACGATGCTGCATGTTGGATGAAGAGGCCCAGCCAGATGGGGAGAGGGGCTAGATGACATTGAGGTCGACCGAAATTGGAGGAGATGTAGGGGCTGCGGTGGAGATTGACCGAGGCGACGTATCAGCAACGAATCCGACCGAAGCAGTTGGTCGGTGAACTACGTGTGGCGACGCACTCGACCTGCAGGAGCATGAGGGGAGACCTGGATGGGGTCTGCTCCGCGGGTGTTCCAGCCGTGGGAGGCTCAGCAGACCTGCAGGAACTTGGGTTCTTCTCTCCATGTGGAGATCCGACCGCCGGAGGCCCGTCGGGAGCGGCGGCGGGGCCCTGGGGTGGCTGCAGTTGGTGCTTTTGGACCATGGGGGCGGCGGCGGGTGGAGCCCCGGAGCCAGGGGCCGGTGGCGGAGCCAAGGGCGGCGGCGGGAGGTGGCTTGGTGGATCAGGGCAGAGAGGTGGTGCGGGTGGATCGGGGCAGAGTGATGCGGGTTGTGCGGGACGGGGTGGTGCAGTCTAATTCGGGAACATCTGCTTGCTCCTTATAGGCATGTTATTTTCACAATATTATTCTAATCCTGGGATTAGAATAGTGCTACTCTCTCTCTCTCTCTATATATATATATATATATATATATATATATATATATATATATATATATATATATATATATATATATATATATATATATAGCGAAACCGAGTAGGTTTGGACCCTCAGATTAGATCAGACGTGCGAGATAAATATGTTAGGGGAGTCCAAATAATAAACCGAAGATTTTTGGGGTATTTCAGGGTAGATTTGGATCTAATGGTCAAGGACGGGCATTATAGGCTTAGGGAAGTTTCGGACAACACTGTACAGAGAGGCTGGGCATTTAAGAAGAGGAAAATGGACAGCCCGACAACAAGTTTTATTTTATGAAAATCGTCTACGAATTTACCGGCTATAGTGCTGCTATAGTTTATCCGTTGGGGTATCAAACACACTCTAAATGCGACAAAATTTGGCAGGCGGTCTACCTACAAAATAATTTTATGCAATGTCATGGGCGCGTGCAAGTATGTTTGGCCTTCGGACGGTCAATGACGAGAACAGGGAGAACCGGCAACTACAAACGGATGGAAGTTTAGGAAAACGATGGCCACGAAGTGCCGATGCAATGCGAATGATGCAATGTTATCTATAGCGTCAGTCTCGGGCTATTACAACTCTCTCCCACTACAAACAGATCTCGACCCGAGATCTTGGAAGGAGAAGAGGAAGATGAAGAGATCAAATAAAGCTGCTTCTTTTACAAACGAGTGAGACCAACGAACTTTGAGAGGTTGAGACTCTTGAAAGAAGGAACACAATGGAGAAGAACGAAGTTGAAAACACTACGTTAGAATAGATAAACAAGGAACACCACGGGAACCTGGGAGGTTGCAAAAGATGATGAATTACACGAGGAACAAGCATGAATTCGAAACCACACTCCAGTTCAAACGAGATAGATAAGGAATGAGAAGAAAGAATTTGGGCGGCACTTCGGTTTAAATGAGAAGAAAAAGTTGATAAGATGAAAAGAACTTGAAAAGAGTACACAACACTCCGGTTAAATGGATAAGCAAGGAAAGAACATGATCTTAGCAGAACTAGATGATGGGTCAAAGAGAGCAATGTCACAAAGCCTATGAAACAAGAATAGAAGCTAGATCGTCGAAAAGAAAAGAACGGAGAAGAAAATGACAACTTCTACCACAACTGAATTTGAAAAGCATAATACAAAGAAGGATTGAACGGAGTTGTTGGAAAATCAACAACGAAAAGAATAAGCTTCTTGTGGGCTTATTGAACATCTCAAAATTATGAGGTGATAACCGGCCACTACCGGAAAATAATTGATTGGTTGAGATCAACAAAGAGATGAAAACTCCTTTCGCCGAGAAAATAAAATAAAACTTGGATCATTGATAAGCACCATGATAGCAATAATCCTTAGGAAATCTTTAGGTGAAATCTAATTCAAGATGGCTACCATAAAGAAATGATGGATTTAGATATCTCATTCTTGACAAATTTTCTTTGAGACTCCTTATAAATCAACAATGCTATAACACCATCTAAAAAGATAGTGGAGGAAAAATTGCACTTTGAAATGCAAGACAAAGAATACTTGAGATCCTCCAACAATAATTTTGATGAACACTTTGAGAGTGAAAAAAACCTTGATGGACCACCATGAAGAACCTCCGTAAACAAAAGAATGATCAAAAAGAAATGTAGGTTGAAAAGAATAAGATTAAAGCCTTGAAAAGAATTAGATGGAGCTTTGCGACGAGGTACTCGAGAAAACATGGGACTCCATAGAAGAAACGATGAACAACTTAAAACCGAGAATTTGATATCATGAACCACTCAGCAAGAATGATTGAAATCATCTTGATGAAACAAGAATAAGGATTATGTTAGTCTCATCCTTCATCCAGTTAAATTGATGACAAACAATAGATTGACATACTACATATTCTTCTTGAAAAGAATCGAAGAGAGATAACATGAACATGAAGAAGTCTTGGACGAAACACCGGTAAGAATTTGCAAATGAATGAGGATAATCCGAACGAATGGGGATACATGAGAAAGAATAGATCACGATCATAACAATTAGAAAACTCACCGGTAAGAAATGGTATACGAACTAAGATACTACAATTGAGAACAATTTGAGAATGAAGTTTGAAAGCTGGGAATGAAGAATTCTTTTGAAAGGATGGATCTGAGGATAATCGAAAATGAAAAGAACTCCTGAAATGCTCCGGATGGTTATGAAAGAATTTCTCGTGGTTGAAAATAATTAGAAAGAATGGCATCATGCTTGAAACCACAAACCTTCATGAGAACGGATAAAGATTTAAGAGAAACTCTCCCGGGTCTTCCAATCTGAGAGTGATGATGAGGACCACGATCATGAATTAATGAGATACTCGGCAACAATGCATAAAGAAAGGTTGAGACAATGATCAAAATATTTCGAAGCAATCTTGGAGAAGGAATATGATAGATGGAATCCATTCTTATGTCACCCTTGAAAAGAATTTGAGAAGATCTCCGGAAAAAAAGCGAGGTAGCACTACTACATAATGGTCCAAAGATGACACATCAATCAGAGACCCTTCGCCCAAACTATGTGCGATCGAGCCATCGCAAACGGTATAGTTATAGCTCCGTCGCCAATAAAGAAAATTGTGTGAATGACTAGTCCATCAGGCATGTTTGAGATTAGACTAGCGCGTGTAATGCAGGGCATACAGTTGGTGCTTATGAACTGTTTGCGATTAGACAAGATAACACAAACAGTTCTCAAAATACATATGTGTGCGAAGTACAACATACAGTTCATTCGGACAAACTGTTTGCGTTGATCGAGTTAGAACACAAACGAGTTACCATAACAAGGTGTGTGCGATACCAGGCAAACACTTGATTCATCAGAATTGTGTGCGAAGACCAATAATAACCCAAACGACTCATACTGACAAGCTGTGTGTGTTGTGGGCAGACGGTTGCTGCCAAGCAATTGTCAGCGATGAATGAAATCATTACCGATGCTACGTTGGGAAGTGCCTTTTGCATGTATTAATATCGCAGACGTTTTATTATTATGACTCGTGTGCCTTCGCATCACCCCGTCCTCCTCTCTTGTGTCTTGTCACCGCGTTGCCACCCGAGGATTCTAGTGCACGCTTTGGCACCGCTTTTGGGCACGTGTCCGCTCGATGAGCCCGTTACCGTGCACAACCGTGCAGGTTCCCGCGCACAAAACCGTGCTACAATTCTAGCTTCCTGCCCAGCCTGGTGAAATCCCAAAATCCCCAATGCTTGTTGGCCTGCTATATAAACCCTCACGGCCGGTGACTCCACATTGCCTTCATCCCCTCCCTCCCCGTACCTTGTCTATTTTGCTTGTCCCCCAATCGCCAATGGCACCGGCCGTTCATCGCCGCCCAGCCACTCCGCCAGAGGACAGCTCCAGCAGGGAGGCTTCACCGCGTCGGTGCGGCGGTCCTTTGAAACGTGGCGTCCCTGGTGGGTCTGCGCACGCCACCAACTACACACTCCACCACCGCTGCCCGAAGGGAGCTGCTGCCGTTGTCCACCGTGGCCACCACCACACCGGAAGCCACCGGGGCCGCCACCCCACCGTCGTCCGTCTTTGCCATGACCCCACTGTCAGGCGGCGGGGTCATCTCCCGCTCCGCCACCGCAGCCCAAATGCTGGAGGTGGAGGCCACCAAAGGCCCGCCGCGGGGCTTCTGTGTCGCAACCCTTGCGCGCTACATCTACTTCCTAGAGAAGGAGGTCAAGCGCTAGGTCGCACACGCGGAGAAGGTTAACAACGCCGTGGCCTCAGGAGAAGCCGCAGGAGCGTGGTGGAATGCGGAGATCTACGCCGAGTCCCGTCGCTTCGTGGAGGGGCGTCTTGAGCGCCGAAGGGCAGCACTGGCAGGCAATGGGCACGACTCCACCAACTCGTTGGCAGGCTCCTCCTCCACTTGCTCTTACTGAGCACGCTCGATTCTGCTGGAAGTAGTACAAAGCCCCTCCGTAGTACTAGTATTTAGGGTCTATTTTGTTCAGTTCATCTAACTATAGATATGGTTGAACTATACCACGTACTTTAAATTAGCTAGTATATATAGTTGAACAAGCTATTTCAGTACGTGGTTTGCAACAATTGGGGAAAAGTTTGTTCGGTTCAGCTGTCGAGTGGAACTGTATTGTACAAAGACCAGTGCTTAATGTATGAATGAAATCCATGTTTAGTGAATTTCAGTTGCAAAATTACACCCTAATTGTGATTTTGTTGCTGCAAAATTTGACAAATGTCAATGCTACAATGTTGAGAAATGCCAATATTACTAGATTGACAGATGCCAATGTTTCCGATTTGACACATGGCAATTTACCCAATATGATAGATGCAAATCTTCTTGGATTGTCTGTACTAGGCACACGGGTCATATTAGAGAAACGTTCACGATGACGCATTGCACCAATCCTTCGCGCCAATATTTTCACTTGGCTTACGGGTGAAGGAAAGATAGTTGTCGATCTGCAAACGGGTATTGAACCTGATCCGTTTGTGATGAGTGTTTATTCAGAGAAAACAATGATGGTTTTTTATTTGCTATGTGAATTCAGGGATAAATACTTAGTTCATCAAACCATAGATTTCGTCCAGTCAAGCTTTGAATTTACATTCATACAATCGAGATACAATATAAAGAAAACTAGTTGCAGTGGCGGCGGCATCTTGCGGCGGCGTTCTCGTGCACCGGGGCGGAGTTTTACAGTTCTTCAAATGAGACCAGAATGTTATGGACTTCAGAATCAAAGAGCCGGTCGTCGCGCGATCAACGAGCGCAGGGCCGGGGGGCGGCGACTAGCGGCGTTGCGAGGAAGCTGTCGACGGCGGCTGCCCAGTCCACTAAGGGGGCCGTGACGGGTGCAGGCGTGCGCACGGGAACGGGCGAGGTAGGTGTAGGCACGCGCACGTGGTCGGGCGCCGTGGGACCGACGTGGCGTGTGCAGGGGCACGTACGAGCACGGGCACAGGAGGAGGCGCTGGCGCTTGCACGTACAGAAGCTCGTGCGGGTCCGCGGGGAGCTCCCTGATATTCACGGTTTCCAGCACTACGATGATGCTCAGCGACCAGTTCGTGAATGCCACGGGGATGGTTGCTGGCACGGGCGCGGGGATGGTTGCTGGCGAGGGCGTCGGGGCAGCATCCGTTGTGGCATGCAGCTCTTCCAGGGCCATGTACATGGCGTCCCATTCGTCTTTATGTTCTATGTATTCCGGCTCTGTGTCAATTCACCAAACCGGAAGACTAGTGGCATATGATCCTTGTGCACCATGGTGTAGGTTGCCGTGGAGGTCTGAATGATGGAGGGGAATAGGAGGCAAAGATATAAAGAGGATTGTGAATGAGTGGGTATTAAAGCCACCTATTAAACAGCGGCTCGAGCGCCATTGATGGACAGGTTGGAAGCGAGGAGGGTGGATACAGAGGTCAAAGGCTCGCTTCACAGTGAGCCTGCGGTGCACTGCCCGCACGCCTCGCAGTGAGCCTGTGCAGCGGAGGCTAGCTCGCACGCCTCCTGTCAACTCAAGTAGCTACTCGCATGACACCTCCTAAGCACTAGCCAATAAAAGAGTGCGACGCTTGGCAGCACGTAAGCGTAGTAGAACGCCCATGGTTTGAAAATAATGCAATAGTTTGCATGGAAACATGACAGTTCTTTGTTCCAAAAAGCATTTGTTCACTATTAATCTGTGCGCCTTTTCCCAAAGTGGACACGAAAAATACCACAACATATTTGTTCTATATCATGACGCCATGCCCAATTTATTGAATTTTGTGTGAGTTCTAGATTTACTATAATTTAACGTAATATTCTCAATGTTGGCTCTAAAAGAAAATATATATTAAAAACGAGTCTCAAATAGGAAAACAAAATGCGATGACGCCTTTATGTGCCATGTTCATGACACCATGCCAAGTTTCATGAATATTCTGACGGCTTTTTGATTTACATGATTTAAAACCCGAGTTTCTCAATGTTTCTGTGGCCGAGCCAAGACCGCAGTTTGAAATTCATTCGCATATCTTGCATGGGATCCTAAAGATGCATGTACACTTATATGATTTTCAACCCATTTTGATGCACCGGACCATGTGATTGTAGTTCAAATTTGAATTATGCACGTTAAATAATGCATATAAAAGTTAGTTAATGTATAAAAAAGCCAAACGAAACTTATGATACTCATTTTGGTATATGTTGCCTCTAGAAATATATAGTTCAAGACGAGAAGAGGCAGCGGATATCGATTCACCCACATAAGGTGACACGTTCCATATCGAAACCACAAAAGCTTCCCGTGAGAAGCTCAAGTTTGTAAGGGGCTTGTGCCAAAACTTGTTCCAAATTGGACATTTTTTCACCACGGCACATACGAGCCTTGTCATGACACCATGCCTAGTTTCATGAATTTTTAACGATTTTTTGATTTATACATGAATGTAAAACCAAGTTTCTCAATGTATGTGGCTGAGCCAAGACCCCGAGTTGTTTTAAATCCATTCCCATATCTTGCATGGGCTCCAAAGTACCCATGGAAACTGATGATTTTTCAACCCATTTTGATGCACCGGACCTTGTGATTTTAGTTCAAATTTTAAATATCCACATTAAATGCCTAGAGAACTCAATTAACATATGAAAATGCAAAAAAGAACCCTGAATAATTCCATATTTTAGCAAGACAAAAGTTCAAGGCGAGAAGAAGAGCGGATGTCGTTTTCCCCACGTAAGGTGACGTGTTCCTTATCGGAACCACAAAGCTTGCAGTGAGAAGCTCCGGATTGTAAGAGACTTGTGCATAAAATTGTCCCACGTTGGACAGTTTTTTTACCATGGCACATATGTGCCATGTCATGACAACATGCCAAGTTTTAATAATTTCTGACGCGTTTTGGATTTACAGTAATTTTAAAACCAAGTTTCTCAACGTTTGTGGCCGAGCCAAGATGTCAAGATGTTTGAAATTCATTCCCATTTCTTTCCCATGACCTAAAGATGAAGCAATGGACACTAATATGATTTTCATTCCATTTTGATGCACCGGACATTTGGACAATAGTTCAAATTTGAATTATACACATTAAATGTCTAGAAAACTCAATTAATGTATAAAATTCCAAACGGGCCTTGAATAATTCCATATTTTAGCATGACACAACTATTGGCCAGTGTTCACTGTAGATAAATCTTATTGCAACCCAAACACCGTCCTTTCTTGAAGTAACCTCATTTTTTGTTTTAAAAACATTTTGAAAATCAAGTCTTTCACAAACAGTTCATGTTCATGAATCATGTGTGATGCAATACAAAATATCTTCGGCCAATCCTCATAACGCATGGCTTAGGCCAGAAGCTTCATCGGCTACAATTCACCGCTAGCCAGTTTATTGCACAGACTCCTCAGACCATTTTACTTTTCAATCGTCGGCGGTGAAAGATGGGGACATGGATCCCCGTCGTGAGGGCAACTTCGGCAACCCACGACGGCCTGAGCGCGGCCGCATCATCCATGAGCGCGCTCTCAACATGCTTGAACATGGCCGCTACCTCTGACACGGCGGCTGCAGCAACCGAAAGGGCAGCTGCAGCAGCTGAGAGGGCGGCAGCAACAACCGCGACGGGGATAGCAAATGGCAAGAACGACACATCAGCTGTCAGTTTCTCGGCGGTCGCCATAGCCCTAATGGCGGATGCCAAGTCCCATCTCGAGGCTGCCCACGCCCATCTCGTGTCGGTCACTGCACAAATCACATCTGCCATCTCCGACACTGGTCGACAACCCATGTCTGATGAGTTGGTAATCGCTGAGTGTGCTCGAGCAGGCGTCCGTTCCTCGGTGGCCTCCCTAGCCAAGATTGTGGCCGTCCATGCCCGGAGCAAGGCCACCGACACCGGCTCATGGCGGCCTTATCCAAAGAGATGGTGGACAAAGACTACGAGATGCTAGATATGTGGTCATGGATTGCATGGATTTCCTTACCCCGGAGGTCGTCGAGTGGGAGCTGGTCATCGAGGAGGCGGCGGAGATCGACGAATGCCAGGCTGAATACTAGTCTCTGTCTAGAGCGATGGTCTTTTGTTAGAGTAATGTTTAGGTCAACTAACTAATGTTTATTAGTTGCTCGATTAAGTAAGTGCGGGTAGTGCTGTAGACTCTTTTGTGTAGTACTCAAATTTGCAAGTGTTGTTAAATTAAGCAATGACATCGATGACCAATGTAACAAGGGAAATAAGGACCAAAATTTGCTGGCGTATCCCCATTTTCTCTTCCAAATGAAAATGAAATGCAAGTACCATGTGCAATGTAGTATCCGATATCTTACGCCGGAAGCTTGGAGACAAAAATTTCCATGTTTGGTCTCATCACACACAGGATAAGCTATAGGACTCGTTTGTGTTGTTGAATATCGCACACAGTTATGGTAAAGGGACTGTGTCCGATGTGACTATACGCGCTACTTTTTCGCCGCACCGAACGAAATTTTGGGCTGCCGCGCCAATATCTACCTCCCCTGCCCCTCGTACCTACCAAAAGCCACATTTGCCCCTGCTTCCCCCTTCCTTTCCTAAGTTCAAACCTTCACTGCTTGCTTGCAGCGCCGCCTCCTCGCCGGCGACGCTCCTTCTTGCTGCTCGGCCTCCTCCATCTAGTCAGGTAGTCCACACCTTCCCCATACCCCCTCCCCCTCCACCCCCTCCACCTTGATTCCACATGTCCCGACCGCCGGCGTGACACATTCCACCAAAATTACCGCTGCCGAAAGACATGGTGCACACAGTATAGCCAGGATCTCAAGGAGCACCTAGTAGTGGAGAAGCAAATCGCGACCGCACGCGCGGATGAGGCCGCGATGGCTGCCATGCGTGCCGACCCCTAGATCTTGGAGCAGCACCTTGCCGTCGAGGCCACCGTCCAGGCCTCGCGCGTGTACGCTGCCACACGGTTGGCTGCTTTGAACAATAGCTCGTTGTGTTTTCTCGAGGGCTCCGTTGTTGCCTTCGACGACGACTACGAGTTGTTTTCTCAGCGAGCCCGTGCTTTCCTCAACTCCAGAGCCGGCAGGTTGGTGCCCGGACAGGTTGAGGCCACTCACCACTACGAGGAGGACACCAACGATGTGGAGGCCTCTCCCTCGTCCAAGCCCATCATTATCGATATCTCCAACGACGAGGAATATCTAGTTTTTAAGCATAATTACTAATGATCTGTGTAAGCATGATTGCTTTACCTGTTGCATGTGCTGCTCCTGCCTTTCCTTAAGAAGTTCTAGTGAAATATGCAATGTAATGCTACTATGAAATCTGACCTTCTAGT
Source organism: Elymus sibiricus (assembly GCA_039707655.1). NCBI lineage: Eukaryota > Viridiplantae > Streptophyta > Magnoliopsida > Poales > Poaceae > Elymus > Elymus sibiricus. The sequence continues at coordinate 206,445,569 of CM077665.1, read as the reverse complement.
ATGTTATATTGTGCAATGTGATGCTCAGTTAAGTGTTTGGTTCATTTGTTTTGGTGATCATCTGCAATGTGATGTTCGATTATTGTTGGTACAATTTTTTTTGTTATGCATGTGAAACATACAATTGCTATATTTCATAGTTCTTAGCATTCTTGGCTTTTCCATGTGGCTTGAATTCACATCTTGGATGTGCAATGCATTTATTTTTCATTAACATATTTTACTGATAGCACGCCAAATCTCACTTAAAACCTGATCAATAACTACTGCAGGATGCTGCTAACGTGACACATCAATCAGAGACCCTTCGACGAAACCGTGTGCGATGCATGAATCACAAATGGTATAGTTCAAGCTCCGTCGCTAATGGCACGAACTGTGTGCGAATGTGGATCCATCAAATACGATTCAGAAAGTTGTTACGTGTGCGATCTACGATAGATAGTTTGTTCTTATGAACCATTTCTAATTAGCGAAGATAACAGAAACGGTTGCACATATCAAGATTGTCAGTGCACCAGTACAGGGGTACCCAGCACCCCCGACTTATGCACAGGCGGTAGTAGCTGAGCCCTTCAACGTTCGTTCAATCCCAGCGAATGATCAAGACCAGACTCCAGCAAGCCAGACGCGGCAGCCCAAGCCTGGACTGCAGCGTGTGAAGCACATCCCCGGCGCTTGCCGGGGTCCAAGAAATACGCTCCTTTTTGAAGACCCGGCAAGCCATTCCCCGGCAGGCACGAGCTAACCAGCCACCGCTCCACCGCACAAGTTACACCCAGTTGACACCAGCCCTGCAGCGTGTCAAAACCATAAGCAAAGATCGACCGAGCGATGGCAAGAGCTTGCCGGGGATGCATCCCCGAGCGCCACCTAAGCTGGTAATCATGGTATTTTGTCCTAAATGCCAGAGTTAGGTATGATAGCTCTGCTAAGCTATCCAATCGATAGATAATGATTGTTTTGCCATTGTGGTAACCCCTTGCACTATAAAAGGAGGCCCAAGGCAACCTAGCTAAGGATTCGCCACCCCGAACATTTGTACTCACCTAGCAGCTCTTTCCCCGAAGGCAACCCTTGACGAGATAGAGCGCGAGGCACCACTTGTGTTCTTCCAATCAAATCCACCAAAAGCAGGAGTAGGGTTTTACGCTTAACAGCGGCCTGAACCTGGGTAAAATGCCTGTGTCGTGATCGTCACGCCATCTCACAGTCTCCGCTCTTCGTGCAACGTCAGCCCCCTTGCTGAACCACAAGGGGCCTTGGGCCCCATAGGTGATCGTCAGGATCCGTGCCCCGACATCTTTGGTGCGCCAGGTAGGGGGCGTGCATCATTTGCGCGAACCTGAGTTCATGAACGGAGAATCAATCTTCATCGTCATCTTCCTCAACAATGGCTCCCAAGAAGAAATCCGGTGTGGTCACACATCCTTCCACTTCGAAGGCTCCTTCACACGCGGCCGCCGGTGTCGTCGACACCGCGGCGGCTGCGGGTGAGGTGGGCGCCATGGACGACGCGGCCAGCGCAGGTGGTGCCCCCGTCTAGTCTTTCACGGTCGGAGATCGAGCAGGAGGCGCCGAAGAGGAGCAATTACAACAACAACTTGGTGAGGTCGGCCCCGACGCCACGGGCGAGGGAAACAACCGTTCATCACCTCCCCGTCGAGCGGATGGCCGTGGCCACCTCGGCGACGCCCGGTCCGGTGCGAGCCGTGGCTCTCCGGCCGCACCCGCCGCTGGCAAGACTGCTGGGCGTGCACCTCGTGCGGAACGAGACGGAGCGCCGAGCGGAGCCGCAGCCCCGCTGGATCGCCCCCCCCGCACGCCAGACAGCCCCAGCGAGTGGCACACGGCATCAAAAGCGTGGCGGCGCTTCTCTTGGTCCTACCAGGAGTCGAGCGACGTCACGGTCCGCCTCTTTCGCCATGCCGGGCACCGCAGAGGAAGCCATGGTGCGAGTCCAGATGTTGCTCAACTTCATGCCAGCAGCCGATAAGATGGATGAATGGAGAGCCACCATTCAGAGTTTGATTTCCTTCATCGAAGCCAACATGCCCCAGCATCCAGAGCCGTCGCGACATACGCGAATAGCAGCGGCAGCCCGGGGTGACGAGCGCCTCGAAGGGGCCACCCCAGCGGTGCAATCCCCTCCGCGACAACAGGCCCAGGGGCAGCCATGGCAAGCATCGCATGCTGATGAGCACGATGAGGCGTCCATAGTCTCGTCTGGACCATGCGACAACCAGGATCAACGGCGCGTCCTTGAAGACCGGCGGAAAGAAGACGCGCGCATCACCATCGAGCGACGCCGGGAAGCCCACCGTCAATCCGACAGGCACAACGGTCCAGACGTCGGCGACCCCGCGCCCGGTGCTAGCGGGTACCTTCCCTATGAGGTTGGTTGCCCTGCCTTCACTAGCGAGCTGCGCGGGTCTGCTGGCTGTCGACCCGAGCCTTCAAACCTGAGCTGCGTGAGAAATACGACGGGAAGCTGGACCCGGCAGAGTTCTTGGGCATATACACGATAGCTGTTCAAGCTGCCGGAGGAAGAGATGAAAAGGTGCTCGCCAACTATTTCCCTTTGGCACTTAAGCCGAATGTGAGATCGTGGCTGATGCATCTGCCGGAAAATTCGATTTCGTCTTGGGCTGATCTATGCAACGAGTTCGTTGGCGCCTTCACCGGTGGTCATCAAGAACCAGGCCAGCCCAGCGATCTTCAAGTCCTCCCGCAAAAGGAGGGAGAAACCCTAAGGAAGTATATCCAGATATTCAGCCGAGTGCACCGCAACATCCTAGAGATCCATCCCGCAGTGGTGATTGCCGCGTTCCATTCGAACGTGCGCAACAGGAGGATGTGAGCCAAGATGAAGGTCAAGCTACCCAAGACTGTCAATGAGCTTTACACCTTGGCGGATAAATGTGCTCGAGCTAAAGAAGGAAGGTGACTTCCCGGGGAGGAGGAGGGCGTCGATGTGGATTCCGATGATGACGACGACGCCCCCAACATGAAGGGAAGAAGCATGAAGCGCAACAAGAAGCGCAAAGGAAAGGCTGTATTGGCTGTCGAGAGCTCCGGAGACTTTAGTGCAAGCAAAAAGGCGAAAGCCGAAATCCCGGCAAGGGAGCTGCCTCGTGCGCTGAGTACCGGGAGGCTGCTGCCGCTGAGAAGATCGGGAAGTACGACAGGCCGTACTGCAAGATTCACCGCACCAAGGGCCATGATCTCCAAGAATGCCGACAGGTCGAGAAACTTGTTGAGAAGCAGAGGGACGAGTACGAGAAGCGCGACAAGGAAAAAGGCCAGGAAGGCGCTGCCGGGAAAGGCCGTGGCGACAGAGGAGGTCGCCGTGGCAAAACCTCGCAGCAAAAGGAAAAAACCCGCCAGAGGCCGATAGAAGAACGAAACAGATGATATGAGTGAGGATGAGGATGATGATGATGATTCCAGCGACAGGGAGTTCCAGAAAGCAACTGAAGCCATGTGCGTTGACGGGGGTGCATCCTTGCATTCCTCTCACCGCCAGCTCAAGCAGTGGGCATGCGAGGTCAATGATGTGGAACCAACTGCAGAATCTATTAAGCCACTCAAATGGTCTCGCACGCCTATCATCTTCGACGAAGAGGATCATCCAGACCGTACCACTACGGTCGGATGTTTGCCTTTGTTGGTTTCTCCAACAATCCGCATCCTCAAGGAGTCCAAGATGTTAGTTGACAGCGGCGCGGGATTGATCTTAATCTCCCCTAAAGTGGCCAAGAAACTACAGATCCTTGATGAAGAGCTCGAAGCCACGGGCCAAGGAATCAACCCCGGCTGGAGCCGACCCAAGGGAAAGATCACTCTGCCTGTGACGTTTGGCGAGGAACTAAACTTCCGAACAGAAAGGATAGTGTTTGACGTCGCCGAGATCCCGCTGGCCTACAACGGAATCCTCGGTCGCCCAGCTCTAGCAAAGTTCATGGCGGCATCCCACTATGCCTACAATACCTTGAAGATGCCAGGGCCCATTGGGGTCATTTCCATTCCATCTGACAAGAAGAACGCAGTTATCTGCGTGGACCAGATGTATCGTGACGCGGTAGCAGCTGAAGCCACAGAAATCCCAGCTCCCGCCAAGGACACAGAGAAATTGAAGAAAGCTAGTAGGAACACCGGCAAGGGCTCCGGGGAGCGTGCCTCTTCGGAGTGCGCTGCACCCGATGATGACCTGCCGGAGAGTTCCACTAGCAAGAAGACCAGTGTCACCTATCCCGAGACGAAGAAAATCCTGGCAAGGCTGGACGGCACTGGTGGCACGTTCACCATCAGTGCTACCCTTACTGATAAATAGGAAAGCGCGCTCGTTACCTTCCTGTGGGAGAATGTCGATGCGTTTGCTTGGCAACCCTCTGACATCCCCGGTGTTCCCAGGGAGGTAATTGAGCAACACCTTGCTGTCTGCCCTCATGCCCGGCCCGTCAAGCAAAAGGTTAGGAAGCAAGCCCTGGAGCAGCAATAGTTCATTGCCAAGGAAATCAAGAAGCTTGAAGCAGCTGGTTTGGTCAGAGGGGTGCTGCATCCAACTGGGCTGGCAAACCCGGTGGTGGTACGTAAGGCAAATGGGAAATGCAGGCTTTGCATAGACTTCACTAACTTGAACAAAGCTTGCCCGAAGGACCCTTTCCCCTTGCCGCACATAGATTAGATTGTTGATTCCACCTCCGGATGTGACTTGCTCTCATTTTTGGATGCTTACTCCGGATACCACCATATATTTATGACTAAAGAAGACGAGGAGAAGGTTGCATTCATAACTCCCTGTAGCACGTACTGTTTCGTGCGTATGCCCTTCGGGTTAAAGAGTCTTGGTTCAATCTTCGCCAGAGCTATTCATATTGGTTTTGGACCTCAACTACACAGAAATTTGGAAGCCTACATGGAAGACATCGTGGTCAAGACCAAGGATGAAGCAACTCTCATACAAGATCTGGAAGAAACTTTTGCGAACTTGTGCAGAATCAACTTAAAGCTCAACCCTGAAAAGTGTGTGTTCCGTTTCCCATCCGGCATGCTGCTTGGGTTCTTTGTATCTCAGCGAGGAATAGAAGCCAATCCCGAAAAGATCAAGGCGATTGAACAGATACACACACCCAAGACTATCAAGGATATCAGACACTTGACCGGATGTGTTGCCTCGTTGAGTAGGTTCATCTCCAAGTCTACTGAGCGCGCCTTGCCATTCTTCAAGATCTTGAAGAAGGCCAGCCCGATGAAGTGGACCCCGGAGGTAGATGCAGCGCTGCAAGACCTGAAGAATTACCTATCCTCTGCTCCCACCTTGGTCGCTCCTAAACCGCAAGAGCCGTTGCTGCTATATTTGGCGGCGATGAATCAAGTGGTTAGTGTAGCGCTGGTGGCGCAGCGGGAAGTGGATGGAGATTCAGCAGCCGCTGCTGATGCTGCCGGGGATGACAAGGAAACATCCACGGCAGGACTCGATGCAGTGCAAGGGGGACCTCAGCAAATGATCGAGAGCGGATCCAAGGAGGTGGCAAAGAACAAAATGGTGCAGTGGCCCGTGTACTTTGTCAGTTCCCTGCTACAAGGGGCTAGATCAAGGTACTTTGGAGTACAAAAGCTGATCTTAGGCCTCATCATGGCCTCGAGGAAGCTGTAACACTACTTCCAAGCCCATTAGATAACAGTTGTCACCCATTTCCTGTTGCAACGTATACTGAGGAACCCCGAAGCCACTAGCAGGATAGTTGAGTGGGCATTAGAATTGTCAAGTTTTGGATTGAAGTATGAGAGCACTTCCACCATTCAGAGCAGGGCGTTGGCGGAGTTTATTGCTGAATGGACACCCACACCAGATGATGAAGCTCCGAAGACAATCCTCCCTGACAAAGAAGCACCCAAGGATTGGATCATGTACTTCGACGGTGCTTTCTCGCTCCAGGGCGCTGGAGCAGGTGTGCTCCTCATTGCCCCCACCGGAGAGCACCTCAAGTACGTCGTCCAAATGCACTTTCCCCGGGAGGAAGCCACCAACAATACCACTGAGTACGAGGGGCTCCTTGCCGGACTCAGAATCGCAGTAGAGATGGGAATAAAAAGGTTGATCGTCCGAGGAGATTCTCAGCTTGTGGTGAAGCAAGTCAACAAGGATTACCAGAGCCCGCTGATGGAAGCATACGTGGAAGAAGTGAGGAAATTGGAGGAGCATTTTGATGGACTACAAACAGAGCACGTGCCGCGAGTAGAAAACTGCATTGCCGACCATCTATCAAAGTGCGCTGCGCAAAAGCTTCCTGTGGAACCAAGGACTTTTGTTCTCCTCCTCACTCAACCATTAGTATCCCCATCAGCGATGTCCAAGAAGAGAAAAAAGCTGAACTCCGACAAGCATTTCCCAGCAAAGCTTCCCGAAGCCGCTGGTAGAGAGGCTGCCGGGGAAAACCCCGTTCCGGTTGACGAGCAGCTCCCTGTCGTAGGACCTCGGGTTCTCGCAGTTGAGGCAAGCGCTCCCGGAGACGAGGAGATGCCTTTAGTCCTTGTTGTCGATCCACTGGCTCCAACCTGGGCACAACACATAGTCCATTTCCTTCAAATAGGAGAACTATCCGAAGAGCAAGAAGAAGCCAAAAGAGTAGCCCGTCGGTCAAGTATGTACCAGTTTGTCAATGAAAACCCTGTACAGAAGATGACCGAACGGTGTGAAATTAAGGTGTATCTGCCGGGAGGATGGACTGGAGCTGTTGGCAAAGATTCATGGAGGAGTATGTGGTTCCCACATTGGATCAAGGGCCCTTGCCGGGAAAGCTTTTTGACAGGGTTTCTATTGGCCCACTGCTCTCTAGGACGCTACTGAACTGGTCACCAAGTGTGAAGCCTGCCAGTTCCATTCCAAGAACATTCATCAACCAGCACAAGCCCTGCAAACAATCCCTCTATCCTGGTCATTCTCGGTCTGGGGGCTCGATCTTGGGCCCCTTCCTCCGTGTTGTCAGGGGTTTTGAGGTCTTGTTCATGGCAACTGACAAGTTCACAAAGTGGCCTGAGCTGGAACCACTAAGAAAGGTGACCGCGCAGTCAGCTATCAAGTTCATGAAAGGACTGGTGTGCCGCTTTGGAGTGCCTAACAGAGTGATCACTGACAACGGCACCCAGTTCATGAGCAGCGCCTTCATGCAATATATCCAAATCCTTGGAAGCAAGGTCTCCTCTGCCTCTGTTGCTCACCCGAAAAGCAACAGGCAATTCGAGAGGATGAATGTTGAAGTGCTGCGAGGACTCAAGACAAGGACTTTTGATAAGCTGTGGAAGAGCAGCAGGCGCTGGATAGATGAGCTGCCGGTGGTTCTTTGGTCCCTCAGGACGACACCAAATCGAGCTACTGGCCAGACGCCCTTCTCCCTAGTGTACGGGGTGGAAGCAGTACTCCTCACGGAACTCATATACGGGTCACCTCGAGTGCTTGCCTACGATGAAGTAGAGCAACAGCAGCTTCGGGCTGTGGTGCGTGTTGCACATTACCAGCAAGCCCTGCGCCGCTACCATAGCTGCAGGGTCCACGCCTGGAGCGTTGAGGAAGGCAACCTTGTCCTTAGGCATGTTCAGTCCGCCAAGGGTGCAAACAAGTTGACGCCGAAGTGGGAAGGCCCTTACCGGGTAGTACGAGTGACCAGACCTGGCGCAGTCGTCTGGAGACCGAAGATGGCGCCAAGGTGCTTAACTCATGGAACATTGAGCATCTTTGTAAGTTCTACCCGTAAGGCGCGGCTGCCGGGCTCAGTCCCCGGCAGCCACCTTTTGTACAAGCCTTGCCGATGTTGCATGTAACCCTTTGTACAAAGCCAGGCATAGACCCTGTGCAACAATAATAAAGCTAGCATTGCATCATATCATCATTCTTACATGCTCATTACACATTTCTTATTACTGCAATGTTATCGCTTTTAAGTTATAAAGATTTGCTAGAATACTTGATGGAACCGTAATCTTTGATACTGGTCTCACCCTACATGTTTGACCATCGAGAAAATAGGGAAGGAGAACAAAGAAGCAAGGATGGCGGCCCATCGCACTCTAAAAGGAGATACTGCTTGGAAAAGAAAAGTATATCACATATCCCAAGTTCAATACTTCTCGATCTCTCAAGTAAACCCTTAGTATCTTCCTTACTGCGGGTTGTGGAGTCATCCACGCGGTGAAAACCCATGTCGGGACGAGCCGTCCTCCCGTCTTTGTTTATGGGGGTGGCGGCGCCGCCACCGACAAGGAGCTCTGCCGGGGAACAACGCCAACCTGTTGCCGGGGGCTCGTTCCCCCCTGTGGCACTCGTGGTTTGAATGATGACCCGACGAGTAGCTCCGTGTAGCAAGGACAAAACATAATGACGCAGTATAAATAATGAAGGGAAAGGGATAGTACTTACGAAAGAAAGACAACACTTTTTCTCATTCATTTCCGATACAAATGGGATAAAGATTACATAATAGGGCGCCCCTTTTTAAATAACTCTTTGTTTGGCTTTCTCCCCTAGGGGCAGATTACAAAAAGAAAACGAACAGAGGGAGGACCCAAGAAGAAGCCCGGCCTGACCCCGTCAAGACTGTCGGGGGACGGCTCGGCAAGACCACCGGCAAGACGGACGAAGCCGAAGTCCACGAGCCTGTCGGGGTCCAGCTGAGAAGAAGAGGCGGCGCCCGGGTCGAGAACCCCCGGCAAATCGCTCTGCCGGGAGGAGGAGGAGGAGCGCGATGACGGCGATGGTGCGGCCGACGATCAGTTAGATCCCAGGTTATCGTACTCCGACTTGACGGCCTGGGACTCGTCGTCGTCGTCTTCACCGACACTGTCCTCCTCATCGCTATCGCTCGAGGAGGAGCTTTCGACATCACTCGAGCTCTCCTCGCAGCTGCCAAGACGGGCGCCCGAATGCCCGTAAATCTTGACGGAGAGCAGGCCGGCCTCCATCAGCTTGAAGCGGAGGACGTGCCCACTCATGAGGTTGTGGGCACGTGCGAAGGATTTCTACCCACGCCTGAGAAGCATGACATGACACTCGGGGAACTCCACATCCACCCGCATAGCGCCATTATAGCAACCATGCGCCCGCAGCCACAGGACGTGCGGTTTAACAACCTCCATCACCCTGGCGAAAGGGTGGGGAAGGCGCAGGCGGCTTCGGGGAGGACCACGCAGCTTGATGACGAACTCCATCGCCGTTCCCTCGGTATGGGCCTCCTCAAGGGGAGGGTCCGATGGCGGAGGGGGAAGAGAAGCAGCACTCCGTCTTCCCCGGCCGCGGGCCCCGCGTCGACTTAGGCCCCTTCCAGCTCCTCCACCATGCGCACTCGAGCCACCCTCTACCTCCACGGCTGAAGCGGTGGCATGATCTCAATGGGAACCCCTCGCCGTTGAGGCGGAGGCCGGAGGGCGCCCTCCTCCCCTGGGCATGCTAGCGGCAAATGTAGCCCAAGACAAGGAAGCAGAAGGGCGGGCTCTGTGGATTCGGACTCAAGGAGGAAGAAAGGATGGATGAGGCTCGCCCCTCGCGACCCCCAATTTATAGGGGAGGACGCGGGGGCTGGCTCTCCTCCACTCCAAGGGTCGCCGCCTATCTCCACCAATTCCATCGCCCACGATCACAGGCGAACAGGTAACCGCCCCATTGCTCCAATCCATGGCGCTGCGGTTTCTGCCACGATCAGGACTTTAAGTCACGCGCGCCCGTCGCTAACTCCCCGTTATGCATGCGGCGCGCGTGGCGGAAACGACCTGAGGTGGTGGGTCAGTGCGGACCAATAAATTGGCAGTTACTCCCTCCCATTGCGCGCCTGTGCATAGATTTTGGGCCTGACCCAACGACACTTGGGGAGCGCGTGTGGGCCAGACCCGGGGGCTCCTGTCGGTGCACTAGTATAGGGGTACCCAGTGCCCCAGACTTAGGCACAGGCGGTAGTTGCTGAGCCCTTCAACGTTCGTTCAATCCCACCGAATGATCAAGAACAGACTCCAGCAAGCCCGACGCGGAAGCCCAAGCCTGGACTGCAGCACGCCAAGCACATCCCCGGCGCTTGCTGGGGACCAAGACATATGCGCCTTTTTGAGGACCCGGCAAGCCATTCCCCGGCAGGCACGAGCTAAGCAGCCACCGCTCCACCGCATCGCTACGTCAGTCACTTATCGATGCGGTGTCGAGCCCTCAAGCGGCTAATCAGCTCTCGCTAAGCACATAGTGGTGCGCCAGAAGACAAGTTACGCCCAATTGACACCCGCCCTGCAGCATGTCAAAACCATAAGCAAAGATCGGCCGAGCGGTGGTAAGAGCTTGCCGGGGATGCATCCCTGAGCGCCACCTAAGCTGGTAATCATGGTATTTTGTCCTAAATGCCAGAGTTAGGTATGATAGCTCTGCTAAGCTATCTAATCGATAGATAATGACTGTTTTGCCATTGTGGTAACCCCTTGCACTATAAAAGGAGGCCCAAGGCAACCTAGCTCAGGATTCGCACCCCCGAACATTTGTACTCACCTAGCAGCTCTTTCCTCGAAGGCAACCCTTGCTGGGATAGGGTGCGAGGCACCACTTGTGTTGTTGCAATCAAATCCACCAAAAGAAGGAGTAGGTTTTTACGCTTAACAGCGTCCCAAACCTGGGTAAAATGCATGTGTCCTGATCGTCACGCCGTCTCACGCTCTCCGCTCTTCGTGCAACGTGACCCCCCTTGACGAACCACAAGGGGCCTTGGGCCCCATAGGTGATCGTGAGCATCCATGCCCCGACACAGATGTGTGCGATAGTGGGCACACAGTTCATCACTACAAACTGTGTGCGATAATATAACAGAACACAAACGATTCAGTATAAGAAGATGTGTGCGATATAGGGCACACAGTTCACTACATAAACGGCATGCGATGATATAGCAGAACACAAACGATTCATAATAACAAGATGTGTGCGATAGAGGGCAAACAGGTCAGTATTCACAATCATGTGCGAACACAAGAAATAACACAAATGATTGGTGTTAATAACCTATGTGTGTTGTGGGCAAAAGGTTGCTGGTATACAATTTGTCAGCGATTGATGAAATCATCACCAACGGGTTTCGTAGTTTTGTCCGTGTGTACTGTGATTTGCTCTGTCTGCACAACATCTATGTTGCCTACACAAACGGTTGCATAGATCAAGATGTGTGAGACAGACGGCATACCGTGTGCTCGGATGAAATGTGCGAGCCAAAATAACACAAACAATTGGGCGTAACAAGATGTGTGTGATGCCCAGCAAACAGGTCAGTAATCAAAATTGTGTGGAAAGACAGAAAATAACACAGACAGATAATAACACAGACGATTCATGGTAATAAGCACCTGATTCAGAAAGTGATAGCACAAATTTTCGTTCGCACTCCTACATAATCGACTAAATAACATAATAGCGACATTACATATTAGCAAGGTTCAGAAAACAGCAAAACGGAAATAGCTAATCGTCGTCGTTGTTGCGGGGCTGGCCTGTTTGTTCGCCAATGTAGAAGTAGCTTCTGCACTCATGCAACATCCTCTCTATGGAAGTAGGATCCACTTTCGGGTCGACGATGACCATATTCTTGAACGCTTCATAGGCCCGGACTTTCCTCTGCTCATACCCCATCACGGCAGCTCCGATCTCATGGAAAATTCCGTCCACGGCCAAATTCCTGCGTATGGCCCACTTACGACGGAGATATTCAAAGCGGTCATAAACAACATAGTCAAGAGCTGCGCGCTATGCTAGAGCGGTAGGAGACTACAGTAAGGAGGCTGCTGCCCTTATCGAGGCCAAATCCATGCGAGCCGGCAAGGCAACAGCGAACTGGTCAGCGGATGATGCCCTTTCGAAGGCCACAGCCACGTGTTCCGTGTACAGAACCGCACTTGCCCGCAACAGATCTAATGTAACCTTCATCTCTTCCGCTATTGCCGCCAAGGCCTCCGGACCCTCAGCAGTGCGTACCACCGCCAAGGCCTCTGGACCCTCAGCAGTGCGTACCTGCCTCAACCGCGCGCTCCTCCGCAGTGGGGTCCTCCGCGCGGATAACATGTCTAATGTTGAGGATTTTGTGCAGGCGAGGACAGTGGGGAGAAGGACAAATTTGGGGGGTGCGAGAGGGGAAAGAGACGGTGGAGAGCGAAGAGTGGTGATATTTATTTATGACCCTATACACGATTGCAGGCAGTTGCTATATGTGTTCCGTGTGCGATTATATGTGCACGGAAAAGAACTCAAAGACTATGAAAATACTTCCCGCGCAAGCGCACGCGCTAGCCACAACGGTAAATTATAAAATGATAAAATCCCCAAACCCCTTGGCAGCAGCTAGCTATAAATAACCATAGCGATGGTCGGCGGCGGCGAGTCAATGATCCCCTGGCTAGTTTCCACACACACCATCAAACCCCCAATGGCCGACGACAGGATGGAGTTGGGCGACGGCGGAATCGAGGCTGCGTGCGCGATGGTCGGCTTGAGGATTGATGGCCATGCCGCTACCTTTCCCGACGACAGCCAGAGGAGGCGGGAATCACGACATGAGCAAGCCAAGAAGTTAGCCAGGGTCGTCTTGAAAGCAGCTAGCGATCGCCAGCGGGCGATATTGCGGGCTCGGCGCAGAGTGCGCCGGATGGTGCGGGCGGTGGTGTAGGAACCGCGACGCAGCAAGGACAACTGCGTCAGTGGCCGCTGCACGAGGCGCAAGCTTATGTCCTAGATGGAGGAGGATGCAGCTCCGGATGCCGGGGGAGGACTTGCGGTCGTTGCTGCAGAATTGGCGATGATCAGGGTCTCATCGGCCGCCGTCGTCGAGGCTGACCCTTCCTCGGTCGATCAAGGTGTAGGTCATCGACTTGGTGACCTCCTGTCCTCCTGAGCCAAGGAACGACACGATATCGATGGACGATGGCAGCTGTGGGTGCTGGGTCGGCGTTGGGGCAGTAGCACTTTGGTGCGCGCGCAGTTCATATGTATTATATTGATGTAAAATTAATAGCGAGCTAATGTTTTGTAAATTACTTTGCCAACTATGCACTGTACTAATTTGAGCAGGTAAATGCTTGATTGAATTGCTAATGCTTGATTTGTGCTTGCACTGTGGACACAACGGTTGTGATCGTCGGCGGCAGCCGGCTGCGACAGGCGTCGTCGAGCTCGAAGATTTGGTCCGGCCGAGGTCGAGAATGAGCAAGTATACAACAATGCGAATGAGGAAGAAGGGGGAGTGGGTCGGAGACTCGGGGTAGAGGGTCCGCGTAGCAAACGGTTCGTAAACATGAACCGTGTGTGATTACTGCCATTAAAGTTTTTGTTGGGACCTTAATTTAGTGCATGTACGAACTAAAATCCCAACTACAGTATACGGGTGTGATGGGAGAAGTTCTAATTGCCGTTCGATTGCAGTGCATCCTACGGTGCGCATGTGCGATCCGTGTGGCTGGTGTTCTGGCCAATCAGAACACACTGCAGAATGGGGTGAACGCACACGGTATTCGCAAAGTAACTGTTTGCCCAAACAAATCACAAAGTTACAGGGGAAACCCATATTTCCTTGATCGTTTCTCCATTATTAGTTTTCTACTATCAACATACTACTAGAATGCAACGTGTCCAAAATTCACATTCTTTCATGCTCGTTTACCATACTTAGTCTTTTTTGTGCACTTTTCTAGGCATTTACCGCTTATAATTCAAGTTCGAACGTTTTATTCATGAAAAGGTGTTCAAAACATGTTATCTCATGTGGTGCCCAGGCATGACCTCAATACGATTCGGTAAAAATTAGAGGAGGTATATATGGATAATGTCGTGATAACACTCTTCATATACCGGACCATCACCTATGGACTTTCATGGCTCGAAGGGCGAAAATCGCCATGTTTTCAAGGGGAACCCATATTTCCTTGGTCCTTTCAACTTGATTTATTTTCTACGATCAACATACCCACTAGAATGCACCATGTCCAAATTTCACAATTTACAGGCTCATTTATCGTATTTGGTCCCTTTTGTGTACTTTCTAGGTCCTTTGTGCTTATAATTCTGGTTAGAACGCTCTGTACACGAAAAGGCGTTCAAAAAGGACTCAAAAATTCGTAATTGTGTCGTTGAATAAGTTTTCATGTATTTTATAGGAAACTAATACAATTTTAGAGGATATGTGTGGGAAGAGGCAACCAGAGATGTGTCGTTTATTTGTTTTGTAACTGTAGAAAAAATGGAAAACGTGCGCGAAAAACATCTTATCTCGGGTGGTGCCCGGGCATGACCTCAATATGATCCCGTAAAAATTTGAGGAGGTATAGATAATGTCATGATAGACACTCTTCATAAACCGGACCATCGCCTTTGGAGTTTCATGGTTCGGGAAGAGAAAATCGCCATGTTTTCTAGGGGAACCCATATTTTTCCTTGGTCCTTTCAACTAGATTTATATTATATGATCAACATGCCCACTAGAATAATGCACCATGTCCAAATTTCACAATTTTCAGGCTCGTTTATCGTATTTGGTCCCTTTTGTGTACTTTCTAGGTCCTTTGTGCTTATAGTTGAGGTTAGAACATTCTGTACATGAAAAGGTATTCAAAAAGGACTCGAAAATTCGTAATTGTGTCGTTGAATAAGTTTTCATGTATTTTATAGGAAACTAATAAAATTCTAAAGGATATGTGTTGGAAGAGGCAACTAGAGATGTGTCGTTTATTTATTTTTGTAACCCTAGAAAAATGGAAAACATGCTTGAAGAACATGTTGTCTCGTGTGGTGCCCGGGCATAACCTCAATATGATTCGGTAAAAAATTGAGGAGGTATGGATAATGTCGTGATAGACACTCTTCATAAACCAGACCATCACATATGGAGTTTCATGGTTCGGGGAGCGAAAATTGCCATGTTTGCAAGGGGAACCCATATTTTTCCTTGGTCCTTTCAACTAGATTTATTTTCTACGATCAACATGCCCACTAGAATAATGCAGCTTGTCCAAATTTCACAATTTTCAGGCTCGTTTATCGTATTTGCTCCCTTTTGTGTACTTTCTAGGTCCTTTGTGCTTATAATTCAGGTTAGATTGTTTTGTACATGAAAAGGCGTTCAAAAAGGACAAGAAAATTTGTAATTCTATCGTTGCATAAGTTTTCATGTATTTTATAGGAAACTAATACAATTTGAAAGGATATATATTTATGGGAAGAGGCAACTAGAGATGTGTCGTTTATTTATTTTGTAACTCTAGAAAAATGGAAAACATGCTTGAAGAACATGTTATCTCGTGTGGTACCCGGGCATGACCTCAATACGATTCGGTAAAAAATTTTGGAGGTATATATGGATAATGTCATGATAGACACTCTTCATATATCCGACCATCACCTATGGAGTTTCATGGCCCGGAGAGCGAAAATCGCCATGTTTTGAAGGGGAACCCATATTTCCTTGGTCCTTTCAACTAGATTTATTTTTTACGATCAACATACCTAGTAGAATGGACCATGTCTAGATTTCACAATTTTCAGGCTCGTTTATCGTATTTGGTCCCTTTTGTGTACTTTCTAGGTCCTTTGTGCTTATAATTCATGTTAGAACATTATGTACATGAAAATGCATTCAAAAAGGACTCTAAAAATCGTAATTGTGTCATTGAATAAGTTTTCATCTATTTTATAGGAAACAAATACAATTTTAAAGGATATGTGTGGGAAGAGGCAACCAGAGATGTGTCGTTTATTTATTTTGTAAGTCTTGAAAAATGGAAAACATGCTAGAAGAACATGTTATCTCGTGTGGTGCCCGGGCATGACCTCAATATGATTCGGTAAAAAATTGAGAAGGTATGGATAGTGTCTTGATAGACACTCTTCATAAACCGGACCATCACCTGTGGAGTTTCATGGTTCGGGGTGCGAAAATTGCCATGTTTTCAAGGGGAATCCATATCTCCTTGGTCCTTTCAACTTGATTTATTTTCTACGATCAACATACCCACTAGAATGCACCATCTCCAAATTTCACAATTTTCAGGCTCGTTTATCATATTTAGTTCCTTTTGTGTATTTTCTATGCCTTCTGTGTTTATAATACATCTTTAATGACAAATGTTTTCTTACAACAAACTGTTTGCAAAGCGTCCGATGGCACGAGAGAGAGACAAGACTTGAATTTTTTCTGACGCGGGATCACCAATTTTCTCTTTTCTCGCACACGGGTATTTGATGCGCTTCATATGTGTTGCGTGTTCCCCCTCGTAAGGTTCGAGTTTTGCCGCCAAATTTTCAATAGGCGCGCGATTTCAGTAGTTATTCCTCCCACCCCATACCCGCCCATCACATTTTCCCCCTGTCCCCACCACCCCCCTCTCCCCCCGCTCTAACTGCAGCCCAAACTGCCGCCGCCACCGCAACCAAGTCTACATTCTGCACCAGTCTCGCTCGTCGATCTAGTGAGGTAACCTCCTATCTCCATCACCGCCCCGGCCCGATAGCTCAGATGGAGCATGCGAACCACCCTCACGCCTCCACATCCCCACCCCCTATCCCCGAGAATCCCCGCATAAGCCCAACCACATATCACGCGAATGTCGAGAAGCTGGTCATGGCGGTCGACGATGTGGTGAACGCTATGCGTGCCGACCCGGAGGAACACCTCGCCGCCGACGTCGTGAACTTGGTGTGGGTTCTGGCCTTGATGAAATCCCAAAGCAACGGCCCCCCGGGACTTACCAAGTATGAACTGTCCAGTTCATTTTTACGAATACTAGGGTAGCAATGTTTAACCGTGTCAATTTCAGTATCAACGGTACATGTTTAAATGGCCATGTTAGGTTGTCTGTACTCTGTAGTCAACACGTCCGTTGTTCATTTCAGTTATGCGCAGTGTGTTGTTCAGGTATGAACTGTGCAGTTCAATTTCACCAATACCAGTTACAAACTTACAATGCCTATGCTACGTTGTTGTTAAGCCTGCTCTAGTGAACAGTTATATCCATTATTTATGCTGTCCATTCGGTACTGTGCTACTCTTCGCAATGAAGATATCACTGGAGATGATGTCCTTCAATTACCATTAGATATTTTTGGTGCATGTTAACCCTGTTGTAGTTGACATGCCTTTCCTTGTACTTACGCAGTTTCATAATGCACGACGATGTTGTTTACCGTCAAGGTTAGTCACATCCCAATATCTTATAGTATTTTACATCATTTGTTCAGTTTCAGTTTAGCTTCTAACATTTACTTGTTGCTTGTAGGTACATATGTTAGCGGTACTGATCCACGCTGCGACCAGCAGGAACACCTAGCCACCGACTTTGTGCGGGCTCTGGCCGAGTTGAAGTACCCCAGCAACTACCCCTCGGGATTTACCAAGTATGAACTGGCTCGTGATGTTTAACTGTGTCAATTTCTGTTTCACTGGTACAAGTTTTAATGACAATGTTAGGTTGTCTGAACTCTGAAGTTAACACATCCAATTTAATTTCACCAATACATGTCCCTTTGTTACCGTGCTACTCCTCGCAATGAAAATATCACCGGAGATATTGTCGTTTAGTTAACATTTGCTATTTTTGGTGGATGTTAACCCTGTTGCATTTAACACGCCTTTCTATGTGCTTATGTAGGGCTATGATGCGTGATGTTGTTGTTTTCCATCGAGGTTAGTCACCTCCCATTTTGTTATAATATTTTACATCATTTGTGCAATTGCAGCTTATGTTCTAACATTTATTTGTTGCTTGTAGGTACATATATCAGCGGTTCTGATTCACGCTTCGACCCCCTTTGCATATGGGGCAATGAGATAAACATGAACAAGCATCAAGTGAGGAAACTAAGAAAAAATGTTAGGCATAAGAGACATCTGATTGGAATTAAACTCTTTATTTACACTTTATCCAAGACATCAGTGAACTTTAGGATGGTAAGTAATCTGTTGCCTTCTTTTCCAGCCCAGAACAAGTTACTCTATTAGACATGAATACCTGAAAGTTGTCTCTTTTCAGTGGTTTCCGAAGGAATTTACTCAAGATTACCTAGCAATCTACCTAACCGATGTGGAGGCAACGAAGGTTATAGTATATAATTCATGCTACCATGATAACGGTCTAGAAGTCTTCCTGAAGGCGGTGAAGGATGGACGGGCGATCATCACAAGGGGTTGGACAAAAGTTGTGCGCACCTTTGGCATGGAGGAGGGCACATTATGGGTATTCCGCTTCTTCAACACCATCGACAGCCAAAATCATTTACAATTCTCTCTTCACCTTTACCGCCTCTAGTACTATATATTTTGGTTCATCATATGTAATCTTCTACCGAACTATGTAACCATGGAACATGTACTGAGATTTTGATTTATGCATTGGCTGTTGAACCATTGTAATTAGGGTATGTATTGATGGATGTGAAATCCACATTTCATAACTAAAAATTTGAAATTTCCAATTATAATAATAAATTAACGAAAATAAGCTATTAGGTAATAAATTACAGCGCACACAGCTAGAACGATTAAACCGTGTGCGATGGTGTCATACGTCACACACGATTGTTTGAATAATAGTGTGTGTGATTATCAGCTTTACAACACACGGTCGCATATTTTGCGCGTGTGGGATGCGCGTACTGTCACACACGCCGTAACTGTGTGCGCTTGCCGTTAATAGCACAAATGGTTACGAACCTGCGTGCGTGTGTAATGTAGGACGATCAAGAGACGGTTGACATACGTATCGCGTGTGCGATTCGAATAAGTATCGCACATGAATATATCTGTGCCATCGTCTCGGATGTGTGCTTGACCATAAACGCAGCATCAAAGTGTGGCGTGTGGGATAGGCTATGACTTCGCATACATTTACGTTAGGCGAATCGTCAGCAGGCGCTCGCACCATCGCAGACGATGATTCGGTGTCGTGTGGCCTGACCCTACCCCTATCGCCCAGACATGCAAGGCGACGGTTCGAAACTACGTCGCGGAAAGGGGTTAAAAACCATTTGTATAGCACGTAACGGTACCAGTGAATATCTATCTTAAACATGTTACAGGGGGAATAATGGGAGACACTGAAGTTTACCATCGAGGTTTGCACTTTCATGATACTTTGGCTAATAGCACATTATTGTGCAATTGCAGGAAGCATTCTAATATTTAGGTTTCTAATAATAATTTGGTCTTGCACATGTAGGTCCTGCTGTAAGAGGTTTAGACCCACTGTTCGACCCATTTCGCATGTGGGGAAATGATGTGTTGAGGAATATCAGTCAAATCAAGAAACTCAGAAAGATTGTTAAGATAAAGAAACTTGCGACGAAAAACAACAAGATGTTTGTTTGCAGAATGAAGAAGACATCAGTGAACTATAGGATGGTAATATCTCTTTTACCTTGTCCTTTTTTCCTTTGTGACATTTCAATTTTTCAAGACGAAATTTATGCATATCTTTGTTTCCAGTCCTTTCGAAAGCTGTTCATCGATGAGTACGTGTCAAACCACCTGTATGGTCAAGAGGAGAGGAAGGTATTCATACAACACCCACGGTATAATCTTGAATTTTTCCTCAATAGAATGAAGGATGGGTGGGCAACCATCCACAGGCACTGGCATAAAGTTGAAAGGACCTTCGACATCAGCGAAGGCTCAATATTTGCCTTCCGCTTCAACAGTTTTCTAGATGAGATTCATCTGTCTATTTACCGTATATGATGCTATTTTCCATAGGTATTAGATGTTGCATGTGAAACTCAGTCTTGTTGTGTAATTGGGTAGCTAGGTTGTATGTGCCTATATGATGTTGTACTCTGATGTATTTCAATTATGAAATCCTAGTTGCCGTAATACAAAATGAAATATATAGTGTGCTTGATATGAAGTGTCAATTTGTATACTAGCTGGATAATAAATAATAGAGCAATTATCCTGATTATTGGGTTTCATATTGCAGACGGTTTGTCATAGAACATCGTGAGCGATGACCTCAACAAACCCACACGGTTTCTGGAAAATTGGCGTGTTGGTGTAACATCCCTAGTTTTGCTTGCACTAGGATCCATGTTTGGAGTTGCATCATGTTTAAATTTTCTTAAACAGTAAATGGGGATGATCAAAAGCCCTAGCACTATATGAATTCAAATAGGTTCAACCAAAATAATTTTCAATGAACCAAAGTGGCCTTCTAAAATGTTCATCATTTCTGGATAAATTTGGAAACATAAACGAGAGGTGATGTATATTTCTCCTTGTCATTTTGGTTTATTGAAGTAATGCAATATGTATTTGAATTGGAGTTATAAAATGCTATAAATATTTCTATAGCTCCAATAATTCTGGAAATTGTTATGTGGCCCTAGTTATTTTACATCTAACCACATATTTATTTTCAAAAGCAATACAAATGATTTAGTATTTTTACTAAATTAGAAACAGAGGCAAATATTAGGAAAACAGAAACAAAAGAGAAATCAAAAGAGGAGGCAACCTTACCTGGCGGCCCATCTGGCCGGCCCAGCCCACTGGGGGCAGGAGGGTCTTCTTCCTCCCGGCGCAAGTGGACATGGCATGTGGCCGATGCGCGCGCACGGGCATGCCGCCATGCCACCTGCCTGCTTGCCCCTTCCCCGACCAGCGAGGCATCGCGGACGACCCCGCGAGAGGCGTCTGGATTGAGCCGGCCTCGCAGTTACCCCTCCCCTCTCTGCTCTCTCTTCTCCCCTCGGGCCCGAGACACCATGGACGCACCGCCGCCGATAGCGTAGCCCCGACCACCTCTAGCCGCCGCCTTTGAGTCCAGAAGAGCCGCAACGTCGTCTTCTTCATCCTTGACAAGCACCGGAAGCCCGAACGCCATGTGGAGCCGTCAGCGACGTCGTCTTCAACCTCCGCCACCGGACCTCCCCGCCGTCGATTCGCCGGCCACGGAGCGCCCCCGACCCCACCGTCAACGCTAATAGCTCCGCGGTGAAGCCCCAGTTCCTCTCCCCCTAGCCCCATCGTCGATCCCCTCCTCTAGCCCCGCTAGCCGCCGAGCCGGGAGGTGCTCGCCGCCGGCCATGGCGCAGCCGTGGCCACAGCAGCTATCGCCCGCGTCCGAGCATGGCTAGGTGCTCAGCGCCTCTCCAGGAGGCCGTAGCCACCTCCAGCTCCTTCTCCCGCAGCCCATAGCATCACGGCCGCCCAAGCCGAGCTCTGGCCACCGCGAGTGAGCTCGCCGCCGTCAAATCTGGCCTCCCCTCGCCTCCCCGCGCGTCCCACGCGATGCGGACGAGCAAGGGCTTCCCTCGAGTGCCCTCAGCTCGCCCAGAGACACCCTGCAGCGCCACTCCAGCCGGACACTGCCGCGGTCCAGGGTCGCCGGTGGCTGATGTGGCACGCCATTAGGTGCTAATGCCCCTGCTAATCCGCCCCTCAGAGGCTGACAGCGGGCCTCGCAGTTGGTCAAACCCCCAGTTAGCGCGGGATTGGACCCTGCTTAGCCAGTAGGTCACTGACCAATGGGTCCCACTGGTCAGTTGACCAGGCTGACATCATGCTAACGTTTGGCTGATGTCATAAATGCATTTTTGAGTTTTAAATAAATCAAGAAATTGCTGAAAACTTAGAAAATTCATATAAATTAATCTATAAGTCAGATGAAAATAATTTATATATGAAAATTGATCAGAAAAATCCAATGAATCCATCTATACCATTTTGATGCATGATATAGCAACCTAAATAGGAGAACTTGGACATTTTATTCAAATACAATATGTGATCTCACATATGGAGTTGAATTTGAACCTTGGGTTCAAACCTACTTCATTTACCTATGTTGCTATATGCATTAGGCCAAACCACATCATATTGCCATGTCATATTCATGCATCATACTATTGCATTTGATGTGTATTTGATTTGTTCCCCCTTCGATGGTTGTTCTTCGTGTTAGGCACTGTTCCGGAAGATACGACCGAGTATCCATCTGAGGAGCAGTAACGTGTCGACGCTTTATCAGGCAAGCAACTCCCTTGAACATCTCCGATACAATCCCACTCTCTCGCTCTTGCTCTCACTTATTGCATTAGGACAAAACATTTCAACTTTTGCATGTTCCGGTAGTTGAACACACTCCTCTGCATGACCTATCATTATCACAGTAAATAGTTGAACCAAGCAACCTAGCATACCTGGTAGATGCTTGAGCCATGTTGTGCATTTACCCTGCTGTGCTTGCTATGCTTAGAGTTGTGTCAGGTCTGATTCATCTGCGTGATGGACTGGAGTGAACTAGTTGTGTTCTGATGATGAGAGTTAAGTGGTGAACCTGATTTGGTAAAGGTAGCGATGAGAGGCCATGTAGGAGTACATGGTGGGTTGTCTCATTGGGACCGTCCTTAAGAACAGAGTCATGTGTTTGTTATCCAAGACTAGCTACTACCGCGCATTGGGCCCCAAACCAATGGACTCTCTCGACTTATTAATCGACCTGATCTCTGTCCAGGAGTTGCAACTAGTTTCTGGTGTTTGTAGGCCGTGCTAGTAGTCTACTGAGTGGCACCCCATACAGGTGGGCTTGGGTCAGACTAGGCACTGTGGCCCGGTGTACCAAGCGTAGTACCATCCATCGAGGTTGGCTTGGGAACCCTGCACACATCGTTTGGGACCGTGATGGAAACTTCTGCCGGACTTCCGTGGCGGGTTCAGTCTCAAATAGGCTATAAACCTGGACTAGAGTCTTGTGTGGTTAACGGTCGTGGCCGACTCCCTTGCTAGGCTTCCGCTTGAAGGTTGCCGAGGTGCCTTTTTACGTGCACATAGCGATAAGTGGCGGGAGCGTGTGTGACGAAGTACACCCCTGCAGGGTAATAATCTATTCGAATAGCCGCGTCTACGGATATGGAGTACTTGGAGACATATATGGTTCATAGACAACTATAATGGTTACTCATAAAAGCTTCAAGACAAGTGTGAGTACCGTGGATGGCACTCTCGTAGGAAGACGGGAGCGGATCCATGGTGGTGTATTGTTGTGGTGTTAGTGGACTCGTGTACGTTTCACAAAACTTATTCAAAGTACTGGTAGTTGTACTACAGGATAGCGAAGAGTCAAAGCTGGCTTGCTGCAATGAACCCAACAACCCCCTTGTTGATACCGACGCATATGTAGTTAGTTCTGATGTAAGTCTTGCTAAGTACCTCCGTACTCACCGTCGTTTTATTAATGTTTTTGCAGAGGAGACACCAGACTCGCTAGTGGTTTCGACGATAAGATCGATGCCGACCAAGTAGCTTGGGAAACCCAGACAGAGGTCTGGTTCCTATGGAGGGTCTTGTAGATAGACAGGCTCCCTCAGCCTTCTTCTTTTCTAGATGTCTGTACCTAGACATGTTATGCTTCCGCTTGTTGCTTGTATAACTTGTGTGTTGGGTCATGTGACCCCTGCTTGTAATATCACTATGATGGCTCTTATGAGCCTTCTGAATAAATGTTGTGTTGTTGTATGGTTATGTTGTGATGCCATAGTTGTATCTATGCATATCGGGCATGTCGTGTGTACGTGTGACGTGCAACGGTATGTATGGGATTCGACACCTAGTTGTGAGCCTTTAGTAGTACTCTTTACAGGGAACTGCCTCTTTGTGCTTCCACTGAGCCTTGGTAGCTTCCTACTGCTCTGGACACATTGATTGACCGACATGTATCCTTCTTGCTGCTGTGTCTGTCCCTTCGGGGAAATGTCTCGCAGTGTAATGGAGGCCATGTAGCCTACTATGACTCGTCTACGCGCAGTTGATGACATTTATGTCCCACGGCGTAATGGAGTCCCTATAGCTTGCTATGACTCGTCTACACACGCTAATGACCGACACCTGCATTGCTGGGTTACGTATGCCTGTCCCTGTATGGATGTGCCACTTGGGTTCTACAACTAGTCATGTTGACCCGGGTTCTTGGACATTTGAATGTTAGCAATATATTCACATACGTGAGCCAAAAGGCGCAAACGGTCCCGGCCCAGGTAAAGTGGCAGCCATGGAGATAACCGTGCATGAGGCCGCAAAGTAATGTGAAGTGTTACATGCTAGATTCTTATGGCTTAGGATCGGGGTCCCGACAGCGTTGGTATCAAAGCTTGACTGACTGTAGGACTATCAAGCCCAACTGGTCGATGTTGAGTCTAGCAACTCTTTAGTTCTATAAGGGAATTGATTGTGGAAGGGAACGTAAGGCTCTTTTTACTCCTTTTCCCATGTTATTCTGATTCTGAGTCACCCTCTTCTTTTCTACGGGGATTAAGAATTAGGCTTCTTACCTATCTACCAGGATCTTGAGTTACTATTCCGTAGACTTATAGGAATGTTTGATCTGAGTTGCATTCCAGTCCTCGAGTGATATCTGTGTAGCTAGTTAGCTCGATCAGAATCTTGAGATTGTGATATTGAGGTGTCGTGGCACCTAAATCTTTTGCAGGATGTCTCATTTTTGAGCATTCACAGCCGTTATGTTGTCCAATTTTCCCTAGGATCTCTATGGAGATCTACTGCTTTTGCATTCCTTCCTATCTATCTGCTATGTCGCTCTGCCTAATCTCAGTTTATCATCCTCAGGATGTCTCTCAGTAACCGAGCTGCCACTGGCAACAAGAAGGGCAAGAGACGTTTAACCAGAGATGCTGAAGTTCTGCCGGATTCACCTTCATTGGCACAGTTCATGCCAGACATTAAGAAGGACAAGCGTGAGTCAAATCGCTTGCTGGCACGTATTCAGGAAAACACCGCACATCAGTGTGCTGGGACAGTGACCATCCAAGACTTCATCAAGCTGTACCCACCCACCTTCCATCACTCCATTGAGCCACTCGATGCAGATGACTGGCTCCGTAGCATCACCAATAAGATGCGTTCCGCGAACGTGGCTGAGGCTGACAAGGTCACCTATGCTACATATCACCTGGAGGGTCCTGCTAGTATATGGTGGGAGAGCTATGAGGCTATAATTCTAGCTGGCCAGATTCCTACCTAGGAAGAATTCACAGAGGCTTTCCGTGAGCATCATATTCCTCAGGGTCTTATGGAGCAAAAAAGGGAAGAGTTCTATAACCTTATTCAGGGTAAGATGACTATAGATGCATACAGTCGAGAGTTCGAGAACCTTGCCCGTTACGCCACAGAAGAAGTGTCCACGGACGCTAAGAAGCAAGCTAGGTTCAGGAAGGGTCTCAACCCAAAGTTGCGTCGTGATCTTCACTTGCATCATTGCGACACCTTCCAGGCTCTTGTGAACAAGGCCATTAATGCAAAGACAGCTCAGCTCACTTATGAAGAGTCTCGCAAGCATAACCATGATTTGGCTTCTACCTCCGGCTCTGGATCTCAGAAGCGCCGGATTTGGATTCCGAACTCATCACTTCCACCAGGATATGCACCGAGGCCATCCTATGTGGCGCCTCGTCCAAGTCAGCCAAATGCTCCACCCAAGCCTGTTGGTGGACCGCCTGCCAATGCGGCTCCACATGAAACCCAAGTGATTTGTTTCAAGTGTGGAGAACCAGGCCACATTGCTCGAAATTGCACTCAGTCCAATGTTGCCTCACCCCCGTCTGGAAAGTCTGTTAGAGTCAAGCCGATCCATGCCAAGCCAGCTATCATTGATCGTGGTTGTGTGAACCACGTCTCAGCCGAAGAAGCTCATGAGGATCATGATGTTGTCCTTGGAACGCTTCTCGTAAATTGCCATCCTGCATCAGTTCTGTTTGATAGTGGAGCATCACATTCCTTCATCTCGGAAGGCTATGCCCGGTTGCATGACATGTCATTTTGCGATATGCCAACTGCTCTTGAAGTTCAAACTCCAGGTTCTAGATGGAAGACCACAAGAATAAGTCATGGAAATGAAATCCTTGTTGATAGACTTGTATTCCTTGCTTCGCTGATAGCTCTCAAGTCTTCAGATATTAACATCATCTTGGGTATGGATTGGATGACAGCTCATCATGCCAAGATTGATTGCTCCACCAGGTCTGTTCAGCTTACACATCCATCTGGCAAGATAGTCAATGATTCAACTCGAGTTGCAAAGCGTCAACTCTACTCGCTCAATGCCAACCCTCTTCCTGAGCTTGAAGATATTACGGTAGTCCGAGATTTTCCGGATGTCTTTCCAGAAGAGTTGCTAGGTATTCCATCTGACAGGGATGTAGAGTTTGTGATAGACCTCATCCTAGGAACTGTTCCAATTTCAAGAAGACCTTATATGATGGCACCCTTGGAGCTAGCCGAGCTTAAGAAACAACTTGATGAGTCCTTGCAAAAGGGTTTCATCCAACCTAGTTCTTCTCCTTGGGCTTGTCCCGTCCTCTTTGTGAAGAAGAAAGATGGAACGGACCGAATGGTTGTGGATTACCGGCCCGTCAATCTGGTCACAATAAAGAATAAGTCTCCGCTCCCCAGGATCAATGATTTGTATGATCAACTTGCTGGATCCTCAGTTTTCTCCAAAATGGATTTGAGGCTAGGCTACCATCAAATTAAGATCAAGAACGGAGATATTCCTAAGACAACTTTTGTCACTCGTTATGGACAGTATGAGTACATGGTCATGTCTTTCGGTCTGACCAATGCTCCAGCAATATTCTCCCGCCTGATGAGCTCAATCTTCATGGAGTACTTGGACAAGTTTGTCGTGGTTTACCTCGATGACATACTGATTTACTCAAAGAATGAAGCAGAGCATGCTGAGCACCTCAGAT
Organism: Elymus sibiricus; assembly: GCA_039707655.1. Taxonomy (NCBI): domain Eukaryota; kingdom Viridiplantae; phylum Streptophyta; class Magnoliopsida; order Poales; family Poaceae; genus Elymus; species Elymus sibiricus. The sequence goes on along the minus strand of CM077665.1, from coordinate 206,418,814 downwards.
TTGTGCTAGAAAAACTTAGAGAGCACCGTCTTTATGCCAAGTTCTCCAAGTGCGAATTTTGGTTACCAGAAGTGACCTATCTAGGTCAGGTGACTCCGGTAAGGGCATTGCAGTTAACCCAAAAAGAGTTCAAGCCATTCTTGATTGAACTCCACCTGAAACAGTTAAGCAAGTTAGGAGTTTCCTTGGTTTAGCGAGCTATTGTCGCCGCTTCATTGAGAACTTTGCCAAAGTTGCCAAGCCTCTAACGGAACTCCTCAAGAAAGATAAGAAGTTCGAGTGGACCCTACAATGTGAGCAAAGTTTCGAGGAACTAAAGAGACGCCTAACCTCCGCTCCCGTGCTTGTGCCACCGGATTTCTCCAAAGACTTTGTCATCTATTGCGACGCTTCAAGACAAGGACTTGGATGTGTTCCTATGCAAGATCGACAAGTGATCGCCTATGCATCTCGACAGTTACACCCACATGAGGAAAACTATCCAACACATGATTTGGAGCTTGCAGCAGTGGTCTATGCACTCAAGACATGGCGACATTACCTCCTGGGTAATTGTTGCGAGATTTACACCGATCATCAGAGTTTGAAGTATATCTTCACCCAACCAGATCTGAATCTCAGACAAAGACGATGGTTAGAGCTGATTACGGATTACGACTTAGGAATTACTTACACCCCAGGCAAGGCCAATGTCATGGCTGATGCATTAAGTCGTAAATCGTACTGCAACAACATTATGCTACAACAAGGTCAACCCCTTCTGCATGAGCAATTCTGCAAGCTTAACCTTCACATTGTTCCCAGTGGATCCCTTTCTACGTTGGTTGCAAAACCTACTCTCGAGGATCAGATCATTGAAGCTCAGAAGATTGATCCAGGGATATCCCGCATCAAGAAAAACATCAAGAAAGGAGTTGCAGGTTGTTTCTCAATAAAAGACCAGGGAGTTGTATTCTTTGAGAACCGCTTGGTGGTTCCCAAGGTACGGAACTTGAGACGGTTGATCCTTAAGGAGGATCATGAATCCCCTCTCACAATTCATCCCAGTAGTACCAAGATGTATCAGGACCTACGCCAGAGATTCTGGTGGACTAGAATGAAAAGGGAAATCGCTCAATTCATTGCAAGTTGCGACGTTTGTCGTCGCGTGAAGGCAGAGCATCAGAGACCTGCTGGCACCCTTCAGCCTTTAGCTATTTCGGAGTGGAAGTGGGATAAAGTTGAAATGGACTTCATCACCGGTTTTCCTAAGACCAAGAAAGGAAATAATGCAACCTTCGTGGTTATTGATCGCCTCTCCAAAGTGGCTCATTTCCTTCCTGTCACATAGGGTATCATTGCTAGTCAGTTGGCTGACTTGTATATTTCTTGAATAGTGTCTCTTCATGGTGTTCCATTAGAGATCAATTCAGACTGTGGAAGTCTTTTCACGTCTCGATTTTGGGAAAATGTCCAGAATGCTATGGGAACCCATCTCTCCTTTAGCACAGCCTTTCACCCTCAGTCAAGTGGTCAGGTTGAAAGAGTCAATCAGATTCTCGAAGACATGCTCAGAGCTTGTGTCATCTCATTCGGAAAGGAATGGGAGAAGTGTCTTCCATTTGCCGAGTTTGCGTATAACAACAGCTACCAGTCCAGTCTAGGCAACGCTCCATTCGAAGTTCTTTATGGACGAAGATGGCGAACACCTTTGAACTGGTCAGAAACCGGGGAAAGACAATTCTTTGGACCAGACATGATCCAGGAGGCAGAAGAGCAAGTTCGCGTTATCCACGAGAATCTCAAGACAGCTCAGTCTCGTTAGAAGAGCCAGTATGATCGCCATCATAAGGAAGTAACTTATGAGGTGGACGAAAAGGCTTATCTTTGGGTTACTCCTCTCAAAGGTACCCATCGTTTAGGTATCAAGGGCAAACTGGCTTGTCGTTACATTGGTCCCTTTCACATTCTTGCTAAACGAGGAGAAGTTTCCTACCAATTGGAACTACCCCCGCATCTTTCCAGAGTTCATGATGTCTTCCACGTTTCTCTACTCAGGCATGGCTTCAAGGATGCTATCGAGAGTATCCTGTTCGTATTCTCGATCAAGCTGAGCGTGTCACCCGGCGTCGGAACATCAAGTTTCTGAAGGTTCAGTGGTCCCATCATTCTGAGAATGAAGCTACCTGGGAGCGTGAAGACCGTCTTCGACTTGAGGACCCCGCCATTTTCCCGACGACTCCTGAATCTCGGGGCGAAATTCTTTTAAGTGGGGGTGAGTTGTCACATCCCTAGTTTTTCTTGCACCAGGATCCATGTTTGGAGTTGCATCATGTTTAAATTTTCTTAAACAGCAAATGGGGATGATCAAAAGCCCTAGCACTATTTGCATTCAAATAGGTTCAACCAAAATATTTATCAATGAACCAAAGTGGCCTTCTAAAATGTTCATCATTACTGGATAAATTTGCAAACATAAACCAGAGGTGATGCATATTTCTCTTTGTCATTTTGCTTTATTGAAGTAATGCAATATGTATTTGAATTGGAGTTATAAAATGCTATAAATATCGCTATAGGTCCAATAATTCTGGAAATTGTTATGTGGCCCTGGATATTTTACATCTAACCACATATTTATTTTCAGAAGCAATACAATTGATTTAGTATTTTTACTAAATCATAAACAAAGGCAAATATTAGGAAAACTGAAACAAAAGAGAAATCAAAAGAGGAGGCAACCTTACCTGGCGGACCATCTGGCCGGCCCGGCTCACTTGGGGGCAGGAGGGTCTTGTTCCTGGTGCCAGTGGACATGGCGTGTGGCCGACGCGCACGTGCGGGCATGCCGCCACGCCACCTGCCTGCCTGCCCCATCCCCGGCCAGCGAGGCATCGCGGACGACCCCGCGAGAGGCGTCCGGATCGAGCCAGACTCGCATTTGCCCCTCCCCTCTCTGCACTCTCTTCTCCCCTTGGGCCCGAGACGCCATGGACGCACCGCCGCCGATAGCGTAGCCCCGACCACCTCTAGCCGCCGCCGTTGAGTCTACAAGAGCCGCAGCGTCGTCTTCTTCATCCTCGACGAGCACTAGTAGCCCGGACGCCTTGTGGAGCCGTCAGCGCTGTCGTCTTCAACCTCCGCCACCGGACCTCCCCGCCGTCGATTCGCCGGCCACGGAGCGCCCCCGACCCCGCCGTTAGCGCCAACAGCTCTGCGGTGAGGCCCCGGTTCCTCTCCCCCTAGCCCCGTCGACGATCCCCTCCTCTAGCCCCGCTAGCCGCCGAGCCGAGAGGTGCTCGCCGCCGGCCAAGGCGCAGCCGTGGCCACAGCAGCTATCGCCCGCGTCCGAGCATGGCTACGTGCTCAGCGCCTCTCCAGGAGGCCGTAGCCACCTCGAGCTCCTTCTCCCGCAGCCCGTAGCTCCGCGGCCACCCAAGCCGAGCTCCGGCCACCGCGAGCGAGCTCACCGCCGTCAGCTCCAGCCTCCCCTCGCCTCCCCGTGCATCCCACGCGATGCGGTTGAGCAAGGGCTTCCCTCCAGTGCCCTCAGCTGGCCCAGAGAACCCCTCCAGCGCCGCTCTGGCCGGACACCGCCGCGGTCCAGGGTCGCCGGCGGCTAAACGCCAGTGGCTGACGTGGCGCGACATTAGGTGCTAATGCCCCTGCTAATCCCCCCTCATAGGCTGACAGCGGGCCCCGTAGCTAGTCAAACCCCCAGTCAGCGCGGGATTTGACCCTGCTTAGCCACTGGGTCACTGACTAGTGGGTCCCATTGGTCAGGTTTGACCCAGAGAGGTCAGTTGACCAGGCTGACGTCATGGTGATGTTTGGCTAATGTCATAAATGCATTTTTGAGTTTTAAATAATTCCAGAAATTGCTGAAAACTTAGAAAAGTCATATAAATTAATCTGTAAGTCAGATGAAAATAATTTATATATGAAAACTGATCAGAAAAATTTAATGAATCCATCTGTACCATTTTCATGCATGATAGAGCAACCTAAATAGGAGAACTTGGACATTTTGTTCAAATACAATATGTGATCTCACATATGGAGTTGAATTTGAACCTTGGGTTCAAACCTACTTCATTTACCTATGTTGCTATATGCATTAGGCCAAACCACATCATATTGCCATGTCATATTTATGCATCATACTATTGCATTTGATGTGTATTTGATTTGTTCCCCCTTCGATGGTTGTTCTTCGTGTTAGGCACTGTTCCGGAAGATACGGCCGAGTATCCATTTGAGGAGCAGTAACATGTCGACGCTTTATCAGGCATGCAACCCCCTTGAACATCTCCTATACAATCCCACTCTCTCGCTCTTGCTCTCACTTATTGCATTAGGACAAAACGTTTCAACTTTTACATGTTCCGGTAGTTGAACCCATTCCTCTGCATGACCTGTCAGTGTCATAGTAAATAGCTGAACCAAGCAACCTAGCATACCTGGTAGATGCTTGAGCCATGTTGTGCATTTACCCTGTTGTGCTTGCTATGCTTAGAGTTGTGTCAGGTCTGATTCATCTGGGTGATGGACTGGAGTGAACTGGTTGTGTTCTGATGATGAGAGTTAAGTGGTGAACCTAATTTTGTAAAGGTAGCGATGAGAGGCCATGTAGGAGTACATGGTGGGTTGTCTCATTGGGACCGTCCTTAAGAACTGAGTCCTGTGTATGTTATCCAAGACTAGCTACTCCCGCGCATTGGGCCCCAAACCAATGGACCCTCTCGACTTATTAATCGACCTGATCTCTGTCCAGGAGTTGCAACTAGTTTCTGGTGTTTGTAGGCCGTGCTAGTAGTCTACTGAGTGGCACCCCGTACAGGTGGGCTTAGGTCAGACTAGGCACCATGCCCCGGTGTACCAAGCATAGTACCATCTGTCGAGGTGGGCTTTGGAACCCTGCACACATCATTTGGGACCGTGATGGAATCTTCGGCCGGACTTCCGTGGCGGTTTCAGTCTCAAATAGGCGATAAACCTGGACTAGAGTCTTGTGTGGTTAACGGTCATGGCCGACTCCCTCGCTTGGCTTCCGCTTGAAGGTTGCCGAGGTGCCTTTTTACGTGCACATAGCGATAAGTGGCGGGAGCGTGTGTGACGAAGTACACCCCTCCAGGGTAATAATCTATTCGAATAACCGCGTCCGCAGATATGGACTACTTGGAGACTTATATGGTTCATAGACAACTGTAATGGTTACTCATAAAAGCTTCAAAACAAGTACGAGTACCGTGGATGGCACTCTCGTAGGAAGTCGGGAGCGGATCCATGGTTGTGTACTGTTGTGGTGTTAGTGGCACTCTCGTAGGAAGACTCGTGTACGTTTCACAAAACTTATTCAAAGTACTGGTAGTCGTAGTACAGGATAGCCAAGAGTCAAAGCTGGCTTGCTGCAATGCACCCCACAACCCCGTTGTTGATACCGATGCATATGTAGTTAGTTCTGATGTAAGTCTTGCTGAGTACCTCTGTACTCACCGTTGCTTTATTAATGTTTTTGCAGAGGAGACACCAGACTCGCTAGTGGTTTCTACGATAAGATCGATGTCGACCAAGTAGCTTGGGAATCCCAGACAGAGGTATGGTTCCTATGGAGGGTCTTGTAGATAGACATGCTCCCTCAGCCTTCTTCTTTTCTAGATGTCTGTACCCAGACATGTTATGCTTTCGCTTGTTGCTTGTATGACTTGTGTGTTGGGTCATGTGACCCCTGCTTGTAATATTACTATGATGGCTCTTATGAGCCATCTGAATAAATGTTGTGTTTTTGTATGTTTATGTTGTGATGCCATAGTTGTATCTATGCATATCGGGCATGTCGTGCGTACGTGTGACGTGCAACGGTATGTATGGGATTCGACACCTAGTTGTGAGCCTTTAGTAGTCACTCTTTACAAGGAACTGCCTCTTTGTGCTTCCACTGAGCCTTGGTAGTTTGCTACTGCTCCGGACACATTGATTGACCGGTGTGTATCCTTCTTGCTGCTGTGTCTGTCCCTTCAGCGAAATGTCTCGCGGTGTAATGGAGTCCATGTAGCCTGCTATGACTCGTCTACGCGCAGTTGATGACATTTATGTCCCACGGCGTAATGGAGTCCCTATAGCTTGCTATGACTCGTCTACACACGCTGATGACCGACACCTGTATTGCTGGGTTACATAGGCCTGTCCCTGTACGGATGTGCCACTTGGGTTCTACAACTAGTCATGTCGACCCGGGTTCTTGGACATTTGAATGCTAGCGACATATTCACATTTGTGAGCCAAAAGGCGCAAATGGTCCCGACCCAGGTAAGGTGGTAGCCATGGAGATAACCGTGCGTGAGGCCGCAAAGTAATGTGAAGTGTTACATGCTAGATTCTTATGGCTTAGGATCGGGGTCCTGGCAGTTGTACCAGTGAAAAATCGCACACGACTTCCGGCCGAAAACTGTATGCGTTAGAACACCCATTCGCAAACATTTTCACATAAACTTGTGTGTGATGGACAGCCTTATCCCAAACAGTTTCTGCTAGGCACCATGCGTGATGGCCACCCCTAAGACGGACGATGTTATGCAGAAAATTGTGTGTGATGTACAATACGAACAGAAATGTACGTTTGGGATTCATTGTGTGGGATGCTAAGAACATCTCACACGACTTCCCCAATATATCTATTTGTGATAGCCCTTCCAATCACACACGATATATTTTTGGTCATCGTGTGTGACTGGGCGCAGGCATCACCGACGGGTTTTCCGTGTTGTGTGGGATAGCCCCCCTATCGCCCACAAATGCAAGGCGACGGTTTGAGACTACGTCACGGAAAGGGGTTAAAAACCTTTTGTATATCAGTCGCCTGCACTAGTGTAGGATCCTGGAGAAGACCTGTGGGTTATGGGCCCACTAAAAAGGAAAACACCGTTGAAATGATTTCTTAGAAAGATAGATTGCACTGGTACAAATAAATTTTTTGATGAGGTTGAGAGGGTCAATATTTTTTAAAGGATTTTGAATGGAAACACGAATCTTTTGGGATATCTTCTTCGCTCAGGATTTGATATAGAAAGAGGTGAATAAACAATAAAGGCTTGGATAAGAACTTACAATGCGGGAAAATATTTCACTCGAACAAAGGGATATGATAAAACACCGAAAATTTTAATTGAATTCGCCGGGGAAGAAAATGAGAACGAAGAATGATCAGATTGAAGCTCCTGAGAATCTTCATATGGGAAAACACTGGATTGAAACATGGAAGAAAACGGATGAAGTGTTTTCACCCGAATAGAAGGACATTTGATTTGAGATGTATGGCTCCATAAGAACAAGGGTAGGAGGGTGGGCAAAATAGGAAGACAACTTAGGACGGGTGAAAAGAACTCGGGCAAGGAATTATGAGGACATATCTTGAAATTATTGAATAAGATTTAATACACTCGAAGAGAAACATATGTGTTGGGAAAAAATTGGACATGACAATTACGATTGATAAAACAAGGATTAACACTCCCATAGAAATATGAGAACACCGCTTAGGAAAGATATGAAATCAACACTTGACATCCAAGCAACTCGAATGACCATACTCCAACAACAAAAAGGACGAGGCTTGCATATTAAGTCGGAAACAAATACATAACCCATCATGCATTTGTTGGAAGGATAATCCTAGGTAATTACTTGAATTCCCACCTGAGAACTCCCTAAATCTTCAGGTTATGCAATCTAGTCCAACGGATACACGGAGCAATTATCTCAACCAACTCCTAAGATGATACTACTCTCCAATGTATCGCGTCCATCAACACATAACCAGAGACCTCGGAAACTCATCTACCTCAGACCCTCGTAATTGCAACGATACTAAATATGGAAGTACATCTAATCCCCCTCCCCGGTACAGGGTGGCGCCAGACTCCTCTCGCCACAAATAATATTGAAGCGATTTCAAAAATCTTCGTCCTTAGATACTAAGGCAACTGAATGATAGCAAGTATGACAAGAAAACCATGGATCTCAACTCCCCGAGACACTGCCACAACCCCAAAATGTCAGGAGGGACCAAGGACAAAATTCCATCACACCGACATCGTAGAGATTGCAAAATAACTGCATGATCCTAAAAAAATTGAGTGAGAAGTGGGATAGAATTAAAACTCCCGCATCATGATTCCACACCAGAGAGACGATGGGGATGGGAAGTAAAAAAGAATTCCTACTCTCCGATATATAACTAGACTCAAAATACAGTTTTTTCTCTAGACTCGACAACGAACAAGTTCGATCAATCAAGGGGGCTCCTACGTCGGTACTTCTCTAATACCAACTTTTCATGCCCAATATGCGGTTCTATCCTCGCGGAACCTTTGAAGTCTCAACAAGGATAGAAGCGCATATCAGAGACGCTTAAACAAGGTGGATATCGTCACAAATACATGTGTTGAAGAGAAGAGTATGCAAGATCTTGGCTTGCACTCGCCACAAGATACAACATGAATATTTCAATACATCAATACATAAAAATTACCATACAAAAGAGCAGGATCCGACTACAGATGAAATCAAACAAAAAAGAAGACGATGTCCACCCTGCTAATCCTAGGCTGCCCACCTGGAACCCATCCTATGATCGACGAAGAACAAGCAGAACTCCAAACAGAATAAGCATCGCTCTCACATCAAAGCATCCCATTACATGTACCTGCATCTATTATTGGAGTAATTTGTGAGCCACGGGGACTCATCAATCTCATTACCAAGGGTATCAAGACTAGCAAAGCTTAATGGAAAGGAATGGTTAAGTGGTGAGGTTGCAGCAACACTAAGCATTTTATCTGACTAACTTACGAGTACAAGAATAAGAAGAGTGATCTACACATAATGAACGTGAACTACTTATGATCAAGAAGTGATCCTGAACACCTACTTACACGTCAAACATAACCCCACCATGTTCTCTTCCCAAACTCCCTCGAAAAGAGACGATCATGGTTACACACACGGTTGGTGTATTTTAATTGGGCTTACTTCAAGTTTTCTATAGCCGGGTATTATAAAGTTTCCAAGTTTCCATATAACCGCGGGTATGGCTTACTGAGAGATTTAACCCTACAGGGGTGCTCCAACTCATCCATCACAAACTAACCACAAGCTGCATTGGAAAACCTCAACCACGGGATAGCCCGAAGAGTACCCGGAATCCTGGTGCACAAGACATTCAGTAAAGGTAAAACAAAACCAAAAAGACCTCCCGATGAGCCAGATCCCTCTCCAGAGTTGAGCACTGTCTATCTATGGGCATCATCCATCTATGTATAGTGCGCGATAGTCAAAATACCTCAAGTTGCCCCAAGGTGGCACCGCCGACTGCTAGGTAGGTGGACCAACACCCATAAGGAGCACTAGCCCGGTTTGTTAATTTGATTATCCACTGGGTCCAGAAAGTCCCTATGCAAGTTTTATTAGGTTGGCGAATGGTAAAACCAATGTAGGGCCTTGCTGGAAGAGTTTTATTCTAAAATGAATTATTAAGGGGGTCCCCATAACAACCCCAAGCATGTTAGGAGCGCTCAATATGGAACATAACACCGGTAACCGGAAACTAAGGCGGCAAGAGTAGAACAAAACACCAAGCAAAAGGCCGAGCCTTCCACCCTTTACGAAGTGTATAGATGCATTAATTAAATATCAAGAATAAAGTGATATCCCATGATATTGTGGGGTCCCCGAATCATAAGTCGTGATCACCGAATGTACGTGCACAGTGATCCCACAGAGACTAAGTAACAAGAGTCTTACATCTATTACGTACCGTTTTACTCAAATACGGCCTTTAACACCAAGTCTACGTAAACTCGCAGCGGAAATCTTCCATGATAGCGTGGACCCATGCCATCTGGCTTAACCCTACAGGCATTCTGACTGGGAAGCGTCCCAGCTCGCATGTTCGTCAACAAGGTAATCTTCATCGTATCATGTTCTTTCATGCCTGGCCAATAAAATTACCAGTGGCAAGCCAATGAGTACTTTGAATGTACTCGCAAGCAACCCATGTTTTGGGACAAGGTATAACAATGCATGATATAGCACTAAGTAGGTAAGTTGCCGAAAGCTAATTTTTACTGTAATGACATGTTCAATCAACTTGTAAAAGCATGCATCAACAGGTTGCAGATATCCATATGAACAGGTTACATATATCAATATAAACAGGGGTTGAACATCTCATGTTCCATCATCATGCCAAGACATCTGAATTAACTCAGGTATCAACTTTCCCACTCACACACACACACACCAAGTTTTTGGGAAAACATCTGGACATAGTCTAAGCAGCACCACCCAACTGTCCTTGACCATGGACATGGTTATTCGAATAGTTTTACACTCTGCAGAGGTTGCACACTTTACCCACAAGATTCAGGGAACTTTCGTATCATCCACGACTCGCGGTACATTACATACCCGAGGTAAGCACCCGAACAATGCCTTTCCCTTGACGTGACTAAACAAAGAGTCCACTCGTTGGCACACAACCCGCATGATGTACATCACCAGTATCATCCATGAAGGGACCAACGGTGTGCTCGGTGTTTGTGAAAACAACCCATGGTCGTCCTATCAGGCACGACCCCGTATCGAGAGTGACCACGTAACTCCCGCCACTAGTAATGCGGGCTCTCTTCTAGCATCGACCTAGGTAATCAACAAAGACCCTTCCCATATAGGGGTAGAGTGGTTGTACATGTAAGGTTGGGACAGTCGACAAATCTTAAATCTAATCCATTTTCGAAAACACACACACTCAACTTGGCTCGGTACACCACTTCTTTATCAAGTGGTTACCTAGCTCAACACCATCTCCCTCGGGCATTTGTGGCACCCGACGGGGTTTTCTAAAAGTCTTTGAAATCATTTCCTTTCCGACACCATTCATACTGCCATCCCACTTGCGTAGCAACTACTTAGCATCCTAACTACTTCCCACCCGCACAACCCTCATAGGAAGGTAGGGTCATGCTCAGTGCAAGTATCAACGAGGAAAGTAACAGAGGTAACCCACTACGATGGTCACTATTTCATCATGATTCTATGCAATGGAATAAAGTGCCATATGTCATGCATAAAATGGTTTCTTAGACATGCTCAAAGGGCTGCTTGCCTGGCTTAGCAAAGTCTTCGAGGTCTTCACACGCTTCTCGTCCAACTACGAGCACTCCATCTACTTCGTCAACTACCGCCGAAAACAACCGTAATAAGCAACACATCAAGCACAGAAATAAAAGCACTTTATAAATAGGAATTTTATTTTTCTAGGATATCTCCGGTCATAAGAAGAATACCTAAAATGTCTCTACTGGTGTTGGATCAATGATGCTCTTTGAATGGTGGAAATAGGGGAATTGGTGATCCTATAAGAAGTCTATAGAAAACATTTTTATAAAAATGGGTGGATCCACCCAAAAAATAGGGCATGATTTTAGAAGAATTGAGAAAGTAGTTTCACTGGATTTGGAGTTGGGATGTATTTCCTATATTTTTGTAAAGATGAAATGAAGGGAAAATGGGCCATTTATTTGGTCTAGCAGAATATAGCATAGGAAAAATGTTACCCATTGCTAGCAAAAGTTTTGGAGTCTCTAGAAATTTAAATCAACAAATTTGAAGTTAAGATGAATGCTCTAGGGATTTAACAAGGGGGTCATTCGAAGGTTCAAATTTGAGTTTGAATTTGAACAGGGCAAAATCTTGGGGTGAAAATTTATGGAAGTTATACCAAATGATAGTTGGGATTTTTAGAAAATTATAGGAATTTGAATCATTGAATTTGGAGGTCATATGAATTTTCTAGGAATTTTTGAACTACTCTGGAAAAAGAAAAAAGAGAAATGGCACTGTTCCTATGGGCCAAAATGGGCTCAAGAAAGCCGGCTCAGAGGGGAATCAGCCCACGCCAGGCAGCTACGTCGAAGGTATATTCGTGGAATACGCCTCCACTTACGCAGCGAACAGGTACCCGTGCGGCCGTCATATTTGAATCTGAAAGGTGGGCCCCACCCATCAGTGAGAGGCGAGGAGTGAAGAGACTGACAGGTGGACCCCACAGTCGTCTTCTTCCTCGGGGCATGGAGGAGAAGGGCCTCACTGACGGCAACTCCGGTGGTGTATCGATGCAGGGGTGGCACCGTCGTGCTCAGGGTGCTGTCGCCCCTCAAACAATAGTGGAGAGGGACGCAGGGGAGCTCCGGTTCGCCGGTGACGTGGTGGTCGGGCGGTGGCGCTTTGGGAGGAGGAAGCTCCGGTCGCTATGTGCTACAAACGGAGGGGGAAGCGAAGGGAATCAGTTCAGGAGCTCGATGTGGTTCTAGATCGAGTTAGAGCGCGGGCGGGGGAGGCCTCTACCGTGCGTTTACCGGCAAGCCGAGGCGGCGGACCTCGAGCTCGAGGCCCCCTGGTGATGCTCTGGTCGAGCAGGGGCACAATTAGACGTAGGAGAGGGTGTAAGAGATTCGATAGAGGGGCGTGGGGAGGCCTTTTATAGCCGTGGCCATAGCTCACCGTGGACAAGGTTCACGGCCGCCCGCGGAACGGCTCTGGCAGCCAAGGGAGCAGGTATCGAGCTCCCTTGTGGTGCTTGTGGGGGTAGTCTAGGCTGCTAGGGGCAAGAGGAGGAGCGGGGTGAGCTCGAGGTGGGCCCCTCACGAGGACAGGGAGTGGCAAAGATCGGCGGTGCTCGGGTACGCGCGAGCAGGTCATGGAAGGGCCGAGGAAGGAGGTGACCGCCCGACCGGCTTGTTGCAGACGTCGAGGGGGGCTCGGTGGCGTGCCGGAGGAGCCCGAGGTGGCCGGGAGCTGGGGATGGGCGCCGCTACAGTGCTCTGGTGCAGTGTAGCGCGCTCCAGAGCACCCAAATGACATGCCATGGCATGCCATTGGCGTCTTGTTTGCGGCCACTTGTGCCCAGTAGGCCTCGGAGGGTTTAAACAAAGCTCAGCTAGCCTTGGATGCCCTGGGGATTTTTAGAAGAGAAGGAAAGTAGTGGAAGGGGAAAAAGTTTTTGTCCAGGGGGTAAAATTGGGGTTTTCACCCACCAATAGTTGAGTTATGGCCATGCAAAGTTTACAGGAGGTTCAAGGTATCTACAAGAAGATTTGGTAAAAATTGGGGGCCAAGGAGAACTAGGGAAGTGGCCAAAATAGTAACTTTTGCAATTGACCAGAAGGTGTTTGATGTAGGTTTGGGCAAGTAAAAAGATTCTCCTTGCCATGAGACTTAATAGGATCAAATGGTAGGTAAAAGTAAGTTTTACCACCAAGTTTGAGATTAGTAGAGGAAAGTTGCCACTATAACTTTGGCAAACCCTAGAAATCAACATAAACTGATTTTCTTAGATCTATCCATGCAAATCTGTTTTCCCTAATGCACCACTTGGGCTGGTGGCATAATTTAGTTATTAGAGCATGCCCAAAAAGTTTGGGACTAAATGGGGAAACTTGATAATGCAAAAATTCCCAATTCTTGAAATCAGCAGAAATGGGTTTGGGGGGATTTGGACAAGTGGAAATGTTCTCCTTGATGCACCACTTGATGTGGATGCATGATTGGAGTATTAGAACATGTCCACAAAATTTGAGCACAATAGGAGACAATTGGCAATATAAAGCTTCTCAAATTTGAATCTGGACAAAGAAGGTTTTGGGGTAGTTTTGTGAACCAAAATTATTTGTATGTGGATGAAACTTGGCAAGATGATCACATATGCACTATTTGACATGCTAGAATTTTCTTGGATTTTGTTAAGAATATTTCTTGTAGAAATATTTCAAATACTTGAAATATGTAGAAAGGGTTTTGGAAGGTTTTGTCCAATATTTAGAACATGATCATGTGTTAAAACTCTTATATATGGAAAATATATGTCCACTGAGTTTCTATAAATTTTCTCAAATATTTTTAAAGCATAAAAATAATTTTCCCCAATAAAAGACCATTTCTGGCCTTAAGAAAAAGCCTTTGAATAAAATAGGAGAATAATCTTTAAAAATATTATTTGCTGGTTTTGGGAAGTCGTATATATGGTAGGTTCCAAGGAATGTATTTGGGGCAAAACATTCACCCTTTTTTGAGGACTTGTAGTACAAACCTCAATTCAGGGGTTTTTGAAAACCTAAATTAATAAAATGCTTTTTGGCCAAAGTAATATTTTATAAAAATAGTTTTATGTCCTATACACATGGCATGATCATTGGGCAAGGTTCTTGGATCAGGGAGATGAGCGTGGAGTGTAGGAGATATATGATGGTTCATAGCACAATCAAACAAGCAAGGAAATAGCACACAAGTCAAGCATTCCTATGCACACAAAAAGTTTTAATTGGCCCTAATTTTTGAGTCATGTTAACTTAGTCATGAGGAAAATCACTAGGTGTGACAGATATCCATGTTTCTATATGGAACAACCTGCAACTAGGAATGCTATAAGAGGGGCTGAGAAAGCGGTAACATAGCCAAACAATTATTTGGTAGGATTTTGATGGTTAGAGGCTTATCCTGGCATTTGGGGAGGCTTGACAAACAAGTGGTAGGTAGCGAGACATAGCAATAGAAATGAGACAACTAGCATGGAAATGATACTAGTGATATCCATGGTAATGGTCATCTTGCCTGGAATCTCGCTTGGAAGAAGATCGAATCCATGAAGTAGACGAACAGGCGTTGTCGAACGAACCCTCACACTCTAGAATGTTATCGGAACTCAGGCGAGAAGAGGCAATCCGAAACAAACAAATGGCACAGTAAACACCACATAATATTCATGATATTGATGCGCAAGAAAGTATGATGCATGCCCATTTGATTATGCATGACATGGCAAAATGCAACAATCAAATACTACACATTAAGTGAAGCTCAATATGTAATGAGTTGCATATTGACGAAACTCCACACCAATTATTTAGTTCACTCTCGTTTATGTCATAAATATTAAATGCTGGTTAACATGGCAAGAGATCAAGCATGAGTAATTTACATAACTAGGCAATTTAAATGAGGCCAGAAATAACACATCACAATTCCGGAAAATCTCCATATGTAATTTTTTAATTTGGTACTGTTGTGTCCTAAACACAATTTTAAATTTATTAGACAGGAACAAAATGCACCATGTTATTCTACACATTTTCTAGTCAACTTATATATAAAATTTATTTAATCCGAAGATATGGTTATTTAGTTGTGAAATAATCCATTTTAGCATGTCATTAAGGCGAATTGAATGCAAACATCAATTTAAACATTTTTATCATGAATCAAAGTTGGATATTGTGAAACCAGAGGATATTCTACCCATTTTTCATATATGACATGTTTTATTTCGATGCGCGGTTATTTAATTATTAACATTTTCAAACTGTGGCATTTTTTCGTAATTTATGCAATTGCGAGATTAATTTTAAAAATTGCCAGAACAAAAAAAATGATAACGGGCCGAATCCGGGCAGAGGCCTACTGAGAACTGAGCATAGGATAGCAATAGGCGCCCTCGGGCGAGAAACAAAGGGGAATTGGGCAGTGCTCACCATGGGCAAAGGCTCGTCGGTGCAGCGGGTCAGGCAGGCCAGCGGTTGGGGCAAGCCCACACGTCATGTGGCACCCCGATAGAGGGCCGACGCACGCCAGTCCCCAGGATAAGACCTGACGCACGCCAAAGACATGATACATCAATTTCCAGGCAAAATGGCTTTATTAATTATAATGGAGTATTACAATACTATTGCTTACAACAATATTACATAACTCCAGGGCTAGCTAAATGGCATTGGAGGTCTTGAGTCATCGGCAATGACGTCTCTGGCTAGGCTCCATAACGCACATGACTGGCTTGGTTACTCTCTAGCATGACAGATCTTCTCCTGCAACTGGCCACGTGCAAGGCCAGGTGAGTACTTTGAATGTACTCGCAAGACAACCAAATACATAGCGTCCAAACAAACAGATGACAAAGCAAGCCCTATGATATGCATGAATTAATCCTAAGCATGGCATGAATCCTAATCAGGAAAGCATGGATCAAGCATGGCATATCAAGGATCAGGCATATAATCTATGGCAAGATCACACTAAATGCTTAGAATACTTACTGTACCAGATACCAACTTACTCTCTTCCGGGTTGTCCCGTAACCCACGATATACTCATGATCCAACCTGAACTGGTCCAAATCCAATTCAGATCATGTGGTCATCTGACCAGTCATCATATAGCCATCCCTTGGCTAACATCTCATATTCTTGACATCATCTGATGTCTACCCAAGATGAGTTCTCCCATCGTTATTATCATTATTATGGTTGACCACCTACTGAGGTCTGGACGGGCTGTCCAATACCGTGGACTCGGCTATTCGAATAGATTTGACACTCTGCAGAGGTTGCGCACTTTACCCACACCATGAAGCACCTGGCCCTGGCCTCGAGACCACTCGGGTGGACCAGCATTGCTTCAACAAAACCTGCCTGACCTGTGACCTTTCATCGTACCACCGGCACTCTTCCTCCCCCGAAGGTCAGCCTTGGGTGGCCCCTGTGTCCTCATGACACCTACCACCGTCGTGGCAAAACTCTGTACTCCCAAACGGGGATTACTGTCCCAAACGGGGACGGGCCCAAACACACAATCAACTGGGCTCACAGGGCTATCACCGCTTAGCTGATCAGGGTAGCACGCCGTGCATAACCCTCCCTCTTTGGAGGTACCGGTGAAAGATCACGTAGCTAGACCCAGTCAAGGCCGTCCCATACCGGCAAATGTGGTTGCACGGATAAGCCCGGACAGGTGACTCAAGATCAACCAACTAGGTTGCATTAATGAAACTCCTCCTATCCACAACCACCGGATGAAATCCCACAGTAATCTCTTATCCATCAACGTACCGACGGATATAAGTGCTAGTCTAGCAGACCATAGTACTGATAGTCATAGCATGAGATCTACCAAAGTGCTAACATGACTATGTCACTAGCAATATTATTATTAGCATGACAACATTGAAACAATGCACTGGAGTAGATGAAGAGTAATACTAGTATCTATACCACCGGTGAATTCAAATGCAGACTAACAGGTGATACAGATAAACACACAGGTGCAAACAAAGTCATCACGCAAGTCCAAAGCTCATGGTAAGAGGTTGGCTTGCCTGGGGGTCGACGAATACGCCGGGAGGAAGCACGATCACCTCGCGGAAGAAATCGCCGGACAGGGGTCTCTCTCAGAGGGCTCGATCGAAGGGCAAGGGCAAAATGGTTATTTCCACTGTGTGAACACATAGTGAAAATAGTACCATCAGAACGGGCTTGACGAGAGGAAAACGTGGGCGCTGGCTTTACCTGATTCCGAGCTACGGTCGCGAAGATATGATCGTTTACTCATCAGGGACCAATCTGTAAAAAGAATCCCTACAAATAGGTCCCTAGCTGAAAAACCGATCGCACCTCCGGACGGAGTACGCTTTCTAGCTTGGAAAGCGTACTTTCTAAAATACGCCTCCACTTAAACTGGTCAACGAGTCCTCCTGGTCAGCGCGGTGTCTATGACGCGCGGGACCTGCCGTCTCTCTCTCCTCCTCCCTGGTTTCTTCCTCACCACGACAGAGACGCGGGGGAGAGCGCCGGTCGCCGGCCTGGCTGACTCCCCGCTGCTCGAGGAGACCAGCTGGAGAGCACAGAGGCTCCGCCGGCCCGCACCGCACCCGGAGGTGGCCTTAGCTGAGCTCGGGGCGGCCGGCAACGTCAGGGCGGCGGAGGTCTGCGGCGGCCAGGGAGCTCAGCGGAAGGGCCTGCTTCGGTGAGCTTCCTCGCCGGAGTTTGAGGGCGGCGGCGGTCTGCGTGTTCCAAGGGAGGGCTAGGGAGCAGAGGAGAGGGAGGGGGAAGGACCAAGGTGCCGGGATGGCTGCGGGGTCCGACGGCGGCCTTCGGCCATTGGAGCAATGGGGAAGCTCCAAGAGCTTTGGGGAGGGGCTGGGATGCTTGCTGGCCAGGAGAGGGCTCGGGGACTCCCTATTTATAGCCAAGGGAAGAAACTACTCGACGCCGGCCGAAGCTCCGAGAGCTCACCATCGTGGCGACGCTCCGGCGGTTGACAGAGGCGGCTGGGAGCTTCGGGACGAATGGGGAAGAGGTCTCTAGATGATTCACGCGCGCGCTGGACAGCTCTACGGCACTCCCGGACTGCATGGAATGTGCTGGAGATCCGCTACCGACGAGATAACGCACAGAGCGCAGTTTTGGCACGCTCTGCCCGTGGTCACCGCTTGTCCACGGTGATGCCACGACGCACTCGATGCCAAACCATGTCTAGGCTATTCACCGTCCTTCGCTGAGTTGACCTATGCGGCTGAATGACCCAAGAGAGAACCGAGGTGACTGCACCATGGTCAAACAGTTGCCAACAGCAACCTGTTTGTGTTGTGGTGTGGCCACCACAGTGCTCCTCTTGGCCTGGTCTTGGGCAGGGGTCAATCATCTACTAGGGTCACTAACCTGGCAAAATCTCAGCTCAAACAAACCATTCTAGATAGCACTTCCTTTGCAACTTGGCAGTCTGACCAGATTTGGAAATGAGGGAGCTGGGGTCAAATGGCTAGATGGACTTGGATGATTTTTGGTGGAGAGCTATGATTTGGACACAAGAATGCACTGGGCAAGTTTCAGATCAAATTGATCATCTATGATGGTACTTCCTTCACAGAGATGCAATCTGGTCAGAAACTTGAGAAAATGATAGAAAAAGATTGACTTGGAGAGTTGAGCTGATTTTTGGTTTATGGTAGTAACATGTCAATATGCACTACCTTGCCAAATTTCAGCTCAATTGAATCAAGCAATCAAGCACTTCCTTCACAAAGTGCCAGACTGGACAGAAATAGAAACCAGATGGTTCTGAGGAATTGGATAGATAAAAAATGGACCAAACTTGGAGGAGATCAATGATTTAGGCATATGGAGACACTGTAAAGATTTCATACCATTTGCATAATTTAAAATGGTACTTTCTTCACAATGCTCCAATCTGGACAGGAACTTGAATAATTTGCTGAGGAAGATTGGCTAGATGGAGTGGGCTAATTTTTGGAGGACAAGGGTAATTTATTATAATGAATCACCCTGCAAAATTTTAGCCCAAGGAGATCAAGGAATTATGCACTTCCTTTGCAAACAGGAAATCTGGACAGAATTTGCAAATGGAAGTGGTGCTCAAAATTTGAATTGGGGAACTTGAGATTTTGATGGAAATGGAGAATATATGGATATGAGAAGCTCCACAAATTATTTGGGATTTTTCCTGACTACCAAAATGATAGCTCCTTTGTAAACACAAAGGCAGGATTTCCGGATCCAATATTTCAGAACTAGGGTTTGGATGAGCTTCGGGGTTTACTGACGGAGGGGTTGACTGGCACAAGGGCATGGGAAAGACACCGAGAGGTTGGGGAATGACTGGATTCATCTGGTCACTTGCCAAATTCCAGAGGAAAAATTCGGGAGAGAAAAGCTAGGAAGGAATAACAGCACATAAATTGATAACCCGATTTTTGGGGTGTTACACATCACGTGCAGGGGGCGGTGATACGGAGCATCCTACGGTCATCCCGTGTACACTCTGACTACTCCCCAATCCCCAAGTGCCATTGAACATAAGTTGAACGCGCTCCTTAATGCTTCTCATTTCAATTCACTCGAGACATGGATGCTACTTTAAGCGGAAACCCTTTGCATTCTTAGGTGCTATGAAGGCAGACACGAAGGCGGACGGGCAAGATCTCCAAAAGGAGCCCATGACACCTTCCAGGCCCCGGACATCCGGCCCATGCCCCGAACGTCCGGCCCCTGGAGACAAGGCCCAGCAAAGGATGCTATAGGCCCCGAACATCCGGCCTACCGGCCCGAACATCCGGCCTTCGGCCCCGGACTTCTGGCCGAGCGAAGCCAGAGAGCATCAGGACCGGCGCCCCAGCCCCGGACATATGGCCCAAAGCACCCGGACATCCGACGCCTTCTACCCAGAGAGCACCAGCAACCGGCGCCGAACCCCGGACATCCGACCTCAAGGCCCGGACATCCGGCCACCCGCTAAAGCCCAGGACATCCGACTTCCAGGCCCGGACATCTGGCCCCTGTGTGGTCATCCCTGGGCCCAAGTGGCCCATGTACCTCCATCTCACTTACCCCTTCGTGGGCTAGCACTATATATACTCCACGCCCTCCTCCATTTTAGGGTTAGCAATGGTTTAGCTCATGGATTAGTTAAGCATTGCTCCTTCCATATAGTTCTCCTAGGAGATTGCAACCTCTTTGTGAGAAGATCCTATGGATGTCAAGACCCCTATCTAGGGGAGATCCTCCGGGATTCCAAGGCCTCATCTCCCTTTGGGATTTGGGATGAACTCTACCATGTATCCTCTTTCCCTTTGTTGTTCTTGTACCTTTATGGATCTTGTGTGGATATGAGTCTAATGGATGTGTGATTGGTCTTGTTCATGAGTTTTTCTCTTGTGATTTCTCCTCGTTCTTCCCCGTGTTCTTTGCGTTCTTCATGGAATCCCCCTCCAATTCTTGAAATATCGACACCCACGGGTTTGCCCCGTATCATCTTGCTATCAAGAGCCACGTTTCTCACGAATTTGGAGTCCTCCCTTTCGTTTTCTAGCCTAATTTTGTGTGTTTTTGTCCCAATTCGAAAATCCCCACAAAAATAGCCATACCAAAATTTCTTGGATTTGTTGGTTCTTGAGACATTTTGTTGATTTTGATCCATGGAATTCGTGTTTGGCAAGTAGATCTAGCTTTCCCACCACGAAATCAAGCCTAATTTTTCTTTTTCCCCATCAATTTTGACCCCCGATATCAAAAATTTCCTCCCAAATCGAGTTCCCAAGGCCAAATCCTGATCTAGACATTAGGCCCTGGACATCCGGGCCCTGGAGCGCAAAATCGGCCAAGTTTTTGGACATCAGGCCCCGGATTTCCGGACTCACCCCGGATGTCTAGCCCTTGTAGGTTTCAGCTTTCCGGTTTCACCATTTCAGCCATAACTAATTCATCCGGAGTCCGATTTTGATGTTCTTTAGCTTGTTGGATAGATATTGACATCCTAAATCCCAAAAAATTAGTTCCATCATAATTTGACTCCATCATATTTTTCACATTTTGGCAAATTTGCCTAGGCCTCCACCATAACTTCCGCATAATCATACCACCATACATTTTCGTCACCCTAACCCAATTTTGTTTGAGATTTTGAGTTGCGGTTTCCGTTTCCTAAGGTGTTTCGGCTAATTAGGGACGGTGCTACATCGACAACGCCGCTACTCATCATCGCCTCGGCTTCGACATCGACAATGGCCAGTTCGCGTTTTGGCAACCCAACCCTAAGCAAGGACGGTAACCTCGGCGACATCATTGTCTATTTCCTTGCCATTGCATTGATCACTTCGAGCCTATTGTGTACCTTACCCATGGAGACTAACGAGCTGAGAATTGCCGGGCCATGTTACTTGTGCACCGTAGTGTTACTCATATGCCGCATAGCTACTTTTAGCATGCAAACATCTTGCTATCTACATTGTGCCATAAGTCTCTCCCATGCATATCCATCATACTTGTCTCATATCTTGGTTCGAGCATCAAGCATAGAAAAAAAGAAGAAAAAGCTTTTAAGCAAAAGAGGAGATACAACGAGCTTGTAAGCAATAGAAATAACATTGAGCCATTTTGCATAGTAGATACTCTTGGATCATACATACATAGCATACTTGGGATTGAAGATGGCACATTTACTCTTTTAGGTTGGTGCACAAGCGCGTATCTAGCCCATTTGAGGAATCGAGCTATTGTCTCTTCTAGTATCCTAGCAACACAAGCTTTTCTCGGGTCTCTAACATTTTGTGCTCATTCCTTGGTTGTGCGGATCCCAATTATCTATTCGTGTGTGTGTTCCTAGTGCCACCATAGCTATTGATCTATTTGCTTTGGATTGCAATTTTGTGAATCTTCCTCAACATTTTCAATATCTTAGATTAACAATTGCTTGCATTTTGAGTCACTTGTCCTAACCAAGCCACTCGGTAAGCTTTACTTTGTAGGTGTGCGTGAACAAGTACGGTACCAATTCCACTATTCTCTCAATTCACATTGAGTGAAACGGGATACATCCTCAACTTTGGCAACGGTATCTTGGTATTGTTTATCTCATTTCCCACTCACCTTTGCTCGAGTATTGTGATGGCTAGGCAAAGCAAATAATCTTTGGTCTTCGACGACTACATCGGCATGAGCAACCACATCAACCAGAAACTCGAGCAACTCGCCATCGACATACGACACTCGAAGCTCGGAAAAGAGACTACATCGAAAACAAGTTGGAAGCTCACATGGATCAACTTCGACACATGGTGCCAACTACAAGTCTTCTTCCCCTTCGTCATCTTCAAGGAGTAGACGCTCAAGTCACACGTTGTCGGAGCGCCCAACCGAAGCAAGCATCTCATGGCAACGTCCTCATCTTCAAGACGACCGCCAAGACGACGGCAAGAAACAAGCGCACCAAGATGTAGAACGCCGTCAACCACAAGCTTCAACACGAACACCAAGGCGACCGACTACACGCATGGATGCCCTTCCATCTTCGGTGGCTTCCCAAGGAAGATGGCCAAGCATGGAAATCTCCCTTCGGTCATGGAGGCACACGATGAGGTGCCATCTTCGGCCCTCATACAAGGCAACAGTGACAAGATGGTCGAGCATGGGATTTTCCCTTCGACTACAGCGGAAAGCGCGACCCGCTTTGACAACATGAAGATGGTGCCCATATGGGGCTCATACTTGGAGTCGAGCACCGAGGTCGAGCATGGGATGTTCCCTTTGGTCTTGGAGGAGATTGATGTTTTGCCACATCCTACGGCATTCATCTTCAGAGGCGTTATGGACGAGGAGGCTGAGCATGGGGCTATCCCTTCAACCAAGGCGGCGAAAGGAGTTGATCATGGACACATTAGAACCTACATCTCTCCGGCACCGACATATGAAGAGATGCCCCAATTTCGATGTGAGGAGAGCCACTGATTCGTGTCCAACGTATCTATAATTTTTGATTGTTCCATGCTGATATATTATCATTCTAGGATACTTTTTGGGTGATTATTTACCAATTTATAATATTTTTGAGCACTAACCTATTGACCTAGTGCGCAGTGCCAGTAGTTGTTTTTTGCTTATTTTTTACTTTGCAGGTTTACAGTACCAAACGAAGTCCAATTGCCACGAAACTTTTTGATGATTTTTGATGGACCAAAAGAATACCTTGGTACCTTGGGAGGAGTCAGGAGGCCGCATGAGGGCCCCAGCACACAACAGGGCGCACCCTGGGGGGGCGCCCTGATGTGTGCTGGCCCCCTCTGGCGTCTCCCGATGCCCCTCTCTGGCCTATAAATTCTCTAATATTCCAAAAACCCTAGAGGCAGTCCCGAAACTCTTTTTACGCCACCGCAAGTCTCTGTTCCGTCGCGAGGCCATCTGGAGCTCCATTCCGGCACCCTATCGGAGGGGGGATCGATCACGGAGGGCCTCTTCATCAACCTTGCTACCCTCATGATGATGTGTGAGTAGTTCACCATAGACCTCCGGGTACAGAGCTAGTACCTAGATGGCAATCTCTCTATCTCTTGATCTTCAATACAATGATCATCGCATCTTCGCTTTGATATATCCGATGTAATCCTATTGTGCGGTGTGTTTGTTGGGATCCGATGAATTGTGGGTTTACGTTAAGATTATTCCTGAAAAGTATTTGAGTCACCTCTGAATATTAAGATTCTTATTTGCATGATCATTATAGCTTCGTAATGCTCTCCAATTTATTGATGTGCTTTGGCCAAGTAGATTGATCTATCTTCAGTGGGAGTGGTGCATTGTGGTAGGTTGAACCTGACGAGTTTCTATATCCCAGTGACAAAGTAGGGGACAAGATGCGTCTTTGTGTTGTTGCTACTAACGATAACACGATGGGGTTTATTCATATTGCTTGAGTTTACTTTTTCTACATCATGTCATCATTCTCCATGCATTACTCTGTTTGTCATGAACTTAATACGTAGAGAGGCAAGCGTAGAAGCGCTCTTGAAGTGGAGTAATAGTAATAGGTGCAGCCAGCAGTCGGCCTATTTGTTTATGGACGTGATGCCTATATACACATGATCATTGTCGTGAAAATCGCATAACTATCTGCTTTTCTATCAATTGCCCAACAGTAATTGGTTACCCACTGTATGCTGCCCACATGAGAGATGCCGCTAGGGAAAACTATGGCCCCCGGGTCTATTGACTTATAAATTTACAAACACTACTATTACCTTGCTGCCTTTGTTTACTTCTTATTTTATTTTGCAATTTACAATTATCTATAATTATCTACACAACTCATTTGCTTGCAAATAACGAGATCAAGGGGATTGACAACTCTCTTGCCCGCGTTGGGTCCAAGTTGTTTGTTCTTTTGTGTGCGGCCGTTGAAGACGGTTGAGGATTGATATTCCTATTGGTTTGACAAACCTTAGTTTCATAACTGAGGGAAATACTTACCCACTTTGTGCTGCAATAACCCGTTCGTCTTCACGGAAAACCCAACGCAGATCACAAGTATCTGGAAGGATTTGTGGCGCCGTTGATGGGAAATATCATCATCAACTATCAAGTAACTTCACACAAATTTTCATTCACTTCTTTATCTTTTTATTTTCTGTTTTATTTAGTTTGTCTCATAAAACTCAAAAATACAAAAATATTTATCTTTGCTTGTTACTAGTTTACTTCTTCGCTTGCTAGTTTACTTGTCTTGCTTGTTACTTTGCTTGTTCGGTCACTGTCGTGGGAGTAATCCTGACAATAGTATGGGGGGGGGGTACGAATGAGTAGGGCAAAGCCTAGATATCGAGCAAGTTTAACACTCGGTGTTTACGAGTTCGGACCCCACTCGGAAGTGGTAAAAGTCCTACGTCTCGAGACCTGGGGTAAGTATAGCTTGGTATGTTTTCTGATTACAGAGAGTTCCTAACCCCTCTTCTGGTGCTGGAGGGGTGGCTAATATAGAGTGCGCCACCGCCAGCCGAGTGCCATTACGAGGGTCATTAATGCTAGTAACTGCCAGAGTTACTGGACACTGCCGTGTTAACTACGAGCGTTACAGGTAACAGAACGTCTACAATGTTCAAGGCTAATTAAGTCCCTAGAACGTTGTAGCTCCCACGTCGCTTCTGCTCCTTCACGTCTGGGTGTCGAAGCTAGGCCGAGTGGTTGATAGCGTCCGAGTGACTTCCAAGGATCCAAGTGCATCTTGTACATCCGTCTGAGTGCAAAGGTAGTCCATGGACGTCTATAAACTTGTAGGACCCCATGTGTGTCCTAGATGAGAGGTCTATGACCCTACCAAGGGTAGGTGACCTCGTCAGTAGCCCCCGAATAGGTTGAGATTTTTGAGAGCCGAGTGACCAATGCATTGGGCTGTTGGTAGCGTTTCGGAGACGCTAGGGAACAAGGAGATTGCTCCTCACTCGTCATCGAAACCGCGACCGATTCAGGTTAAGTAAATTTTGAATGACTCGAACAGTCCGACTGCTCAAGTCACTCGACCTGGCATAGATCAGCTCTCGGGAGAAGCAACCATACAGCCTAGAGATAATATTATTGAACCTTTCGTTTGATCTACGCTCGGAGGCTCTTGAATTGGTGTTAGATTCAACCAAATGCTCAACGAGCCTTTTTGTTTCACTCGGTGAGTTTTGGCGTATCGGAACACGCCGGTGAGCTCGGAGCTCACTCGATTGATTTTAGTGCATTGGAATGCACAAGCGAGCATGGGGCTCATTCGGCCAATTTTGGTGCATCGGGACGCACCAGTGAGCACGGGGCCCACTCGATCAGTTTTGATGCACCAGAATGCCCCAGTGAACGCAGAGTTCACTCGAGCAGTTTTGTTGCATTGGAATGCTTCAGAGAACGTGGAGTTCATTCGGACGACGATTCCACGAAACCTCCAACGATTTTGAAATCTTGGGGAGGCGCGCACGGGTGATCGTGACGGTTGTGTCAGGAAAGTGGGGAATGTGGTCGCGGTGCCTCGATTTCTATGCCGGGAATTTCATCACGCGTCACGGCATCTCTGCCCCGGAGATATCGCAGATCTGCCCGTGTCCATTGATTGCGCGGCCGCTGTAGATCCGACGACTGAAAATTTCGCTGAAACAGAGTATAAAAGCAGGCCGGGAGGGAGATAGGAAAAACATTTCCATTCTCTCAATTCGCTACTCCACTCCATAGAAAGTTTCGCTTCCCGTCGATTTGCTGCCGCTCCTCGTCGGAGATGATGAAGAGTGCCACTATGAGAGTTGAGAGGGGGAAGAAGACCTCGCGCGAGTCCTCCTCGAGCGCGAGCGCCCCAGCCAGCTTCGTCCAAGGCGATTAGCTGGCTTCTCGGGTCACAACCAGTCGGTTGGAGGACCTGGAGAGCCAGGGGTTCCTGGTCGCCGGAAGCTGGAGGCTGCCGGAGAAGGGGAGACAGAGCCCGCGCAGCGCGGGAATGAGAGGGTCCTCCTCACCACTCACCTCGACAGTGGTTTTTCTTTGCCCCCACACCCTTTCTTCTTTACTTTCTTGGATTTTTCTGGAGCTCAACTTCATCATCTTCCCCCCAATTCCATCACCTATCTGGCCGCTTTCGTTTCGCTTTGTGAGAACTTCCTTGGTTGCCACCCCCACTAGGGTTTGTTCAAACACTTATTCACATGCCGAGTGATGAGTGTAAAGAAAACCAATCCGACGGATGAGAAGACGAACGTAGTTCAGTTGTGCGGGGGCTTGGGTATTCAGCTGAGAGGCAAAAGTAGTTTCCCATCTATGACTTTCATAGTCACTGTTAATGGTTGGAAGTTGTCTTGGTTTTACAGTTAGGACGTCCCAGTTGGAGAGGGTCAGTTGATCCTCCCTGCATACTCGGCTGAGCGCATTCGACGACTCCCGAAACTGACCGTGTCCAAGGACGAGAAGGTAGATGTGCACATCCTCGTGATTGCGCTAGTATCCCTAGTAAACCATGGGATCAATGGACTGGACCTGCTAGATATCTTCTTCCAGAGGAGGATCCAGCCGCTGCAGGCCAAAGCCCACCCCATGTTGCTGTACTCGGGTCCATATGACCTGACGCGTACGCACCCGGAGGAGCTTAGCGAGGAGGCTATGGCTAACAAGCTTAAGGCCATCACCCTAGCTCGAGACAACCCTAGGGGTACCATACGCATGCCTCCGTACTCGGTGGATAATCCAGAGAAGGAGGTAAATTCCGGGTGCCATTACTGTTTCCAAGTGATGCAGCTTTCAATTGTCAAATCCTGATTGGAGTAACTTTTGTTTTGACAGGCCTTCACAGGCATGGTGAGCTTGATACCCACAGGCAACCACGCTCCTGCTGACGTGGCCAGTGACAATGAGCGTCATGCCGACTCGGACGGAGAGGAGGAGTACGCGGACGACAGCGAGGATGAAGTGGACGAGAAGGATTCGGACCCAGGGGACGAGGCAGAGTCTTCTCCTTCAGAGGAGGTGCTTCCCCAGCCCCGTAAGAGGACGCGCCGAGACCCTGGGGTCCGAGGAGGCAACGCAGGGGGATCGAACACCGCCAAGTCCTCTGTGGTCATCCCTCCCACTCGAACTTCAAAGCGTGGGCATGCCGAGCTCGTTCCATCTCCGGAGAAGAGCACCAAGAAGCCGAAGATCACTTCCAGCAAACCTCGGAAGGCGGTTCTGCCCAAGACCAAGATGAACGTGTCGGTGGACTCTGCGTAAGTACCTTCACTCCGAATATCCTTCCGAATGACTGATCAGATGTAATAACATTCCGAGTGATTATTCTGCAGAGCCGACGTGTCGATTGCTTCCCTTGAGAAGGACAATGTCGAGGTCGACGCTGCAACTTAGAAAGGTAGCACTCGATCCTGATCATATATAATCTTTGAACACCTCATTTCATTTTTGAACTTATTTCTGAATGGCTTTTGAATACTTGCAGAACCACGCAAAGTGACTGAGATCGATGTGGATGACTAGGTCGCACCACCAAATCCCACCTCCAGCGTGGATATCGTCATGCGGGACATCTCGGCTGTTCAAGTGCCAGTCGTAGCTCGGGGAACCCCTTCGGGAACTGGATCAGCACTCGGTATGTCTCCAACCGTCCAAACTGCGACCAGCGCCATCGGGCTGCAACGCGTCCTGGAGGACCAAGTCGGGGCAAGTAAGGAGGCTTTGATCCAACTGAGGTTGATGAACGACAAGCTGAAGGAGGCACATGACGCTGGAGAGTCTTTGGAGAAGAATGTCCGAGTAAGTACTCTTGTAAGTACATTCTTTAGACAAAGTTTTTGCGCGTTGTAGATGTTTTTGATGTTCCGAGTAGGTTTGCATCTGGAGCACACCCACTGGGTGGAGTCTTAGAGACTTCCAAATGTTATTCATAGGAGATCTTGTAGTCGCACTTGTCGAATAGGATGCTGTGATGGTCCATGGACCAGAGCCTCTCAACGTTGACCGACAGGATGTAGGGCCCGTAGTTTTCCAGTGGGAGCGTGCGTAGCGCACCCACTGGGTGTAGTCCCCGAGGCTATCATCGACTGAGGCAGTCGGTGACAGTCTCAGAATCCGAATGTAGTAGAATCCGAATGACGAGATACTTGTCGAAGAGGATGCGGTGATGATCCATGGACCAGAGCCTCTCGACGTTGACCGTCGGGGTGTAGAACCTGTAGTTCTCCGGTGGAGGCGCGCTGAGGACACCCACTGGGTGTAGTCCCCGAGGTTGCCGTCGACTGAAGCAGTCGGTGACAGTCTCAAAATCCAAATATAGTAGAATCTGAATGATGAGATACTTGTCGAAGAGGATGCGGTGATGGTCCATGGACCAGCGCCTCTCGACGTTGACCGTCGGGGTGTAGAATCTGTAGTTCTCCGGTGGGGGCGCGCTGAGCGCACGCACTGGGTGTAGTCCCTGAGGCTGCCGTCGACTGAAGCAGTCGGCGACAGTCTCAAAATCCGAATGCCATTTCCCTTGATATTTGACTGCTATCACTGATTTTTCCTTGTTTCTTGTTGACAGGGCGTGTGTCACCTCGGGACCAGTTATAATGCCCTTTAGAAGGAAGTGCAGGAGCTGCGTCAAAGTTTGGAGACTAAGAAGACCAAGAGTACACGTTCGGAACAAGAAAAGCGATCACTCGGAGGTAATCGAATCTTGACCGAGTACCTTTGGACTTGAACCTTTTCCCTGTCCGACTGAAAGTATTTCATCAGATGTACGTAGTGAGAACCTTCAACTTACTAAGAGGCTCCGGGCTTCCATTTCTATAGAGACCATGAAGGAGGCTTTGGAGAAGAAGGACCGCGAACTGGCAACCGCTCAGAAGGAAGCCAGTCGAAAGGCAAAGGAAACTAAAGACAAGCTGAAATCCTTTGAGAAGTGGGAGGTGGACAAGAAAGTTCTAGAGGAAATTGCGAGGAGGAGCACTGTGGAGGCGGTTGAGGCTATGGTGAAACTGAAGCAAGTTGAGTCGAAGAAGCAAGAGCTAGAGAAGCACATTGAGGACCACTACAACGAAATGAACGACAAGCTCAAAGGTACGCATCAGGCATGACCAAGTTCCATGTCATTTCAACCCAACTCTTCTCCTCTCTCAACTTCCTCCTCCCGAATGATTGCTAGATCTGTGCTGGGACGCCGAGGAGTAGACCTCCAAAATCGAGAAGGAGCTAGATCCGAGTGCTGGTCTTCTTCGTGACAGCTCGGCTCTAGCACTGCTTTGACTCGACGAGCGCACTTCGGAGGCGGCCATCTTCCTCAACCGTTTACGCGAAGCGGCCAAGGAGATCGACAAGGAAGTTGCCCCTCACGAGGAGCCCCCGAGTGACTTGGACGCCCTCATCAACTATCTGCAAGACATTCCGCGCCGAGTGCAGTTATGGGAGAAGTCTGCGGCCCGAGCCGGGACAGACATTGCGCTCTCCCTTGTCCGCGTGCATTAAAAGGACGTAGACGGGGAGAAGCTGAAGGCGCTGAAGGTCGTCAACCGAAAGAACGCCAAGATCGAAGATTTCATGGAGACCTTCCTGCCGGCGGCCACTCGGATCGCGAAGGTTATCGACCTTGACAACTTCACTGACGCAGCATTCCTGTCATCGTCCGAGTGAATCTCGGAAGAAAAACTTTTAAGACGTATTTGCCTCGGTATGCCGAGTGATTTCTGTACCCGTACTTGCAGTGACCTTGTGGTTACAATTATTTGCACTTTTGCTTTGAACTGCTTGACATTCGAATGTCTTTACTTGATCGTTTGAACGTTCGTCTTGATTTTGAACTTAGGCGAAATCAGGTTCGTAGCTAAGTCCCCGAGTGTGGATGATGTCCTCACTCGGTGTAGCTTTTAACTTAGGCGAAATCAGGTTCGCGGCTAAGTCTCCGAGTGTGGATGATATCCTCACTCGGAGTAATTTTGAACTTAGGGGAAATCAGGTTCGCAGCTAAGCCCCCGAGTGTGGATGATGTCCTCACTCGGAGTAGTTTTTAGCTTAGGCGAAACCAAGTTCGCAGCTAAGCCCCCGAGTGTGGATGATGTCCTCACTCGGAGTAGTTTTGAACTTAGGCGAAATCAGGTTCGCAACTAAGCCCCCGAGTGTGGATGATGTCTTCACTCGGAGTCGTTTTGAGCTTAGGCGAAATCAGGTTCGCAGCTAAGCCCCCGAGTGTGGATGATGTCCTCACCCGGAGTAGTTTTTAGCTTAGGCGAAACCAGGTTCGCAGCTAAGCCCCCGAGTGTGGATGATGTTCTCACTCGGAGTAGTTTTGAACTTGGGCAAAATCAGGTTCGCGGCTAAGTTTTATCCGTACACAAACTGGGGGTGAGGAAAACAAATAAAATTAAGAAAGTTTTGACAAGGAGTATGAAAAGTAAAGACTTTTATTCAATGAATTCACTCGGAGGTTCATTACAGGAATGACAGAGTGTTTTTGATCTAAGTGTAGAACTCGCGGAGCAGGTCCGCGTTCCACGCTCGGGGCTCTTCTGCATCGGTATCGAAATTGTACAACCGGTAGGCTCCATTGTTCAGGACTTTGGAGATTGTGTAAGGCCCTTGCCACGGAGGCGCTAACTTGTGAGGCTTCTGTTGATCCAATCAGAGAACCACATCACCTTCTTGAAAAGCGTGTCGTCTGACTTATTTGTCGTAAAGGTGCCTCAAGTCTTGCTGATACAGTGTTGACCTGATCAAGGCTAACTCTCTCTCTTCCTCTAAGAGGTCCAGACCGTCCTGGTGTGCAACTTCTGCTTCGTCTTCATTGTAAAGCTCCACTTGGGGAGCGTTGTGGCGAATGTCACTCGGCAGAACTGACTCGGACCCGTATACCATAAAGAAAGGAGTGCGCTTGGTCGAACGATTCAGAGTCGTCCGAAGGCCCAGAGGACAGATGGTAGTTCTTCAACCCAAGCGCCAGCAACAATTTTCAGATCCCTCATCAATCGGGGCTGCAATCCTTGAAGAATCATCCCATTAGCTGACGTGGCTTGAGACTGCGTCGGCATTTCCACAAAGAGGAAGGGATGATGCAGCACAGTGATGGTAAGTATTTCCCTCAGTTATTAAACCAAGGTATCGAACCAATAGGAGGATCACCACCACCTAATAAGCAGCACCAGCACACAAATAACAAATACTTGCAACCCGACGCGAAAGAGAGGATGTCAATCTCTCTACGGTAAAAAGATAGATTAGGTAATGATAGATTGGAGAGATAGATCTCTCAAGAACACAAAAAAAAAGAGCAAATAAAAAGTGCAGCAATATATTTTTGGGTTTTGTGGAATAATAGATCTGAAAATAAAAGAGGCAAAAAGATAGATCGGAAAGCAATATGTTGGAAAAGTAGACCCGGGGGCCGTAGGTTTCACTAGTGGCTTCTGTCATGAGTATAACACAGGGTGGGTGAACAAATTACTGTTGGGCAATTGATAGAAGATTAAATAATCATGATGATATCCAAGGCGATGATCATTATATAGGCATCACGTCTAAGATAAGTAGAACGACTCCTGCCTGCATCTACCACTATTAGTCCACACATCGACCGCTATCCAGCATGCATCTAGTGTATTAAGTTCATGGAAAAATGGAGTAATGCAATAAGAACGATGACATGATGTAGACAAGATCTATTCATGTAGGAATAGACCCCATCTTGTTATCCTTAATGGCAACGATACATCTGTTCCTTGCTGCCCCTTCCGTCACTGGGAAAGGACACCGCAAGATCGAACCCATCACAAAGCACCTCTTCCCGTGGCAATAAAAAATCGATCTAGTGGGCCTAACTAAACCAAAGATTCGAAGAAGAAATACGAGGCTATAAGTAATCATGCATATAAGATATCAAAGAAGACTCAAATAATATTCATGGATAGAAACTGATCATGAACTCAAAATTCATTGGATCCCAACAAACACACCGCAAAAGTTTACATCAAATAGATCTCCAAGAGGCCATTGTATTGAGAATTAAAAGAGAGAGAGAGGAAGCCATCTAGCTACAGACTACGGACCTGTAGGTCTATGGTGGACTACTCACGCATCATCGGAGAGGGACCTATGAAGAAGATGAACCCCTCTGTGATGGTGTTAGATTGGATCTCGAGGTTCTGGAACTTGTAGCGACTGGATGTGTTTTTCGTCAACTCTCCTAGGGTTTTCTGAATATTTGGGTATTTATAGGCATCAAAGGTAGTGGAGAGGCGCCCCGTGGAGGTCACAACCCATAAGGGCGCGCCGGGGGCCCCCTGGCGCGCCCTGGTTGGTTGTGCTCTCGACAGCCCACCTCTTTGGCCCTTCTTTGGCCCACTGGGTGTCTTCTGATCCAAAAAAATCTCCAAAAAGTTTCGTCGCAATTGGACTATGTTTGGTACATATATTCTGCGAAGTAAAAAACAAGCAAAAACAGCAACTTGCACTTTGGCACTATGTCAATAGGTTAGTCCCAAAAAATCATATAAAGTTGCTATAAAGTGATTGTAAAACATCCAAGAATGATAATATAACAGCATGGAACAAGCAAAGAATTATAGATACGTTGGAGACGTATCAGCATCCCCAAGCTTAATTCCTACTCGTCCTCGAGTAGGTAAATGATAAAAACAGAATTTTTGATGTGGAATGCTGCGTAACATGTTCATCTCATATTCTTTTCTTTTGTAGCATGGACATTTGGACTTTTAGATGATTCAAAGCAATAGTCTAGTTTTAACATAATGACTTCAATACTCAAGGATGCCAACTGTTAGGAATATGCAACTTGTATTCCCTGTGGGCAAATGGCCAATATATATACATGTACAGGTGGTAAATATGCAGGAAACCCCTCATACAATGGGGAAAATATACAAGCTAGAATATAACTCTAACACCCCCCTCAAACTCCTGGTGGATAAACAACACTGAGTTTGGAGAGATAGAAGCCATGCTGTGCTCTAGTATGGGCCTTCCTAAAGAAATCCACCAACTGTAACTCGAAAGGCACATACTGAAGAGCAATAACC
This sequence comes from Elymus sibiricus, assembly GCA_039707655.1. NCBI lineage: Eukaryota > Viridiplantae > Streptophyta > Magnoliopsida > Poales > Poaceae > Elymus > Elymus sibiricus. Next base: position 206,385,150 of record CM077665.1, on the reverse strand, counting down.
TGATCTTGCACACCAGCGCGCACATAGAAAGAATCAACACCAATATGCTTGGTCAACTCATGCTTCACAGGATCGCGCGCAATGCTAATAGCACATGTACTGTCAGACAGTAGCAAAGTAGGTGTAGTGATAGAAACACCAAAGTACTAAAGTAACCACCGTAACCAAGTCACCTCTGCTGTCAACAGAGCCATAGCTCACAACTCAGCCTCTGCACTCAAACGGGAAACTGCGGTCTGCTTCTTCGTCTTCCAGGCAATGAAAGAACCACCAAGAAAAACACAGTAAGCAGAAAGTGAATGGCGATCCGAGGGATGACTAGCCCACGTAGCATCTGAATAGACTTGGAGCTGTAATGAACCAGAGCGAGGAAAGAACAGGCGGTGAGAGATCGTGCCCCAAAGATATCGGAGAACACGAAGTAGGTGACTATAGTGAACTGAAGTGGGGGCGGAGACAAACTAACTCAGAATATGGACCAGATAGGAGATATCCGTACGAGTGATAGCCAGATAGACAAGACTCGCAACAAGATGACGATAACGCGTCGGATTAGGCAAGGGGTCACCATCAGTATCACAGAGGTGAACATTGAGGTCCATGGGAGTCTCAACAGTGCGCTCATCAGTAAGAGCAGCACGAGTAAGAAGATCCTGGATATACATTTCCTGGGAAATATAAAAGCCATCAGAGGTAGAAAAGACCTCAATCCCAAGAAAGTAGCGAAGAGGCTCAAGATCAGACATAAGAAACTGCTCACTAAGACGAGCCTTCACAAAGGCAATATACTTGGGGTCGTCGCCAGTGATAATCATGTCATCAACGTATAGAAGAAGAAGAGTCCGACCACGAGCAGAAAGGTGGATAAACAACGCTGGATCATGAACACTCGCTGAAAAACCAGCGGCAGTCACTACAGAGGCAAAACGCTCAAACCAAGTGTGAGGGGCTTGCTTAAAGCCATAGAGAGAGCGACGAAGACGACATACCATGCCATCAGGAACAAAATACCCAGGTGGGGACTGCATGTAAACCTCCTCACGCAGCTCACCATTAAGAAAGGCATTCTTAACATCAAGCTGAGACACAGACCAATGGCGAACAGATGCCATGGCAAGAAGTGTGCGAACAGTGGTCATATGGGCCACATGAGCAAAAGTCTCATCATAATCATGACCATGCTCCTGCTGAAAGCCACGAGCCACAAGACGAGCTTTGTAACGCTCAAGAGAACCATCAGAGTGAGTCTTAACCTTGTAGACCCACTTACAAGTGTTGGGACGAACATCAGGAGGAAGAGAAAGAAGACCGCACGTGCCGGTGCGCTCAAGAGCTGCAAGCTCCTCGGCCATCGCAAACTGCCATTCAGGATGAACAACAACTTGACGATAAGACGTCGGCACAATAACAGCAGTAGCAGCAGTTGGAAAACCAAGGCGATCAACGGGCGGAAGCGGACGAGGACGCAAGCCATAACTAGGTCGCGACGAGGAAGATGGCACATTGGAAGACGCATCCACAACACGTGGACGACGAGTATAATACTGAGGAAAAGACGGAAGAGTACGAGGAGGGATCTCTGGAATAGGCGAAGGTGACGGAGAAGACACCGGGGATGAAGGTGCAGAATCATGTGACAAGTGGGGTGAGGAAACCATGGGAGATGATGGCATCGAATCTGCAACAGTTGGAGAAGCAGGGGCAGTATGACGAATGGGGAAGGGATCCACGGGAGTGATTGGGTATCTAGGAAAGTGAGGAAAGATATATCCTCCACTACAAAAGTTGAGGAAGATGGACGCGGGTAGAAGGGACGAGACTCATCAAAAGTCACATCCCGAGAAATACGCATCCGACGACCGACGGGATCCCAACAACGATAGCCCTTATGCTCATCGCTATAACATAAGAAGACACACTCAACTAACTGAGCGGATAGTTTGGTGCGTTCACGAGGGGCAAGAAGAACATAGCAAACACAACCAAACAAACGAAGCGCCGAGTAATCGGGAGAACGATCAGAGACGCTCGAAAGGAACGCCACCCTGCAAAGCAGTGGACGGTTGAAGGTTGATGAGATAGGTGAAAGTGGAGACAGCCTCATCCCAAAAATGAGGCGGAAGAGAGGCGGCAATCATCATCGCACGAGCCGTCTCTAGAAGGTGATGATGCTTGCGCTCAGCCAGACCATTCTGAGCATGAGCACCAGGACAAGCGAACTGAGCAAGAGTACCCTGCTCCGCAAGAAATCCATGCAACATCTTGGAGCTATACTCTCTAGCAGAGTCAGCACGGAACACACGAATATGCATAGAGAACTGAGTGTGAACCATGGAAGCAAAACGCTTATAGATAGATAAGACCTCACTACGAGAAGACATGAAATATATCCATGTGTGTCCAGAGAAATCATCTATAAAGATAATATAGTAGCGATGGCCTCCCTTCGAGGCAAAGGGAGCTGGACCCCAGACATCAGAGTGAACAAGGACAAAAGGACGCTGAGACACAGTCTCACTATGAGGATAAGGTAGCTGAACCTATTTACCAAGCCGACAACCCTGACAGTCTAAAGACACACCGCCAGAGACGGATCCAAGAAGACCACGTCGAACTAAGGATGAGAGACGAGAGCCACACAAGTGACCAAGGCGATGATGCCACTGCTAAAAAGAACTGGTAGACAAGGCAACAGAGGTGGAGAGACTGGCGGCGGTGGCAGCGGATGGAAGGTGAAGCCAGTCAAGCTCCCAGAGACCCTGAGACTCACGACACCGGGGGCCAGCACCGAGAAGAGCACAAGTGTGTTGGTCCAGAATGGAACATGAGTCAAAATCAAGAATGACCCTGCAACCAGAGTCAACAATCTGACCACCAGAAATGAGCTACATGTAAGCTGAGGAACATGAGAAACATCGGGAACATGAAAGGATGAAGTGCTAAGAGTGCCTCGGCCAGGAACCGGGAGAGAGGTACCATCAGCAGTAAGAACATGAAAGGGAGAATCGAGTGGTCGAGTAGATGATAGAGTGGATGAATCATGAGTCATATGAAAAGATGCTCCAGTATCAAGAATCCATGGAGATGTACCTGCTTGTGTAGAAGGTGGTCTCACAATGCCAGAAGAGTCAGTCGCAGAACCAGCAGAACCTGTCAATGAAGAACCAGAAGATGGAGTTAGCAGGCATCGAAAACGCACAATCTCCTGCTCAGTCAGGGGCACAACTGACGATGTCGATGTAGATGCACCCAACAATAGAGAGTCGGAGGCAAGCAGCAGGGCGCGAAGTCGCGCAATCTCCTCCTCGGTGAAGTACAGATCAGAAGTAGGCGACGTAGTGGCATCGGGAGAGAAGCAGCCACCAACACCTGTGGAAGCCGCAAAATGTGGCGATGTAGCATGACCAGTATCGACCGCAAAGGTCGGTGGAGAAGACGAGACCGTATGCAGACAAACACCAAGCACAAAAGGAAGACGCGTGTGTGAGGCGTAGTCGATGAAGTCATATGCACCAGCACAGCCGCTGAAAGTCGCCAGAGGTGTCGGGGAAGAGCGACATTCACCAGTGAAAGTCGCGAGAGGAGTCGGTGTATAGCGACAATCACCATGTACGGAGGCCGCAGGAGGAGCCGCAAAAGAACGACCAACACAGCCTGCGGAAGACGCCAAAGTGGACGGCGCTACAGACGAATGAGCATCAGGCGCCGAGGAGCGACCCATATGTGAGACAGGAGAAGTAAGGAAAACACTGTCTGGAGTCACCGGGCAGCAAGGGACATGCAGACCTAACGGAAACATCTTTTTTTAGCAATCACCAGGCAAACAGCAGGACAGGCTCCCGAGGCTAATCGCAGTCAACAGGCGGACCGTACAGCAGCAGCAGCAGTGACTTGCGGCCCGTTGAGAAATGCAACGGGGCGGCCCGATCTGGTGGCTCGGGGAGAAACGCAACGGGGCGTCCCGATCGGAAGCTGGGGGCGTTGACCTGAGGCAGCCATGGGCGACGGAACCCGGCAGCCCGATCTGAAGTTGTGCATGTTGACCTGAGGCAGCCAAGGCGACTGAACCTGGCGGCCGGCGGCGAGGAGCACGGGATCCGGCGGCCGGCAATGAGGAGCATGGGATCCGGCGGCCGACGGCAAGGTCTCGGCGAGGAGCGCGGGATCGGAGCAAGGGCAACAACATGAGAACGGCGGCCGGCGGCGCGGGATCTGGAACAGGCGCTGGCTGGGCGAGGCGGGGAACAGCAGGCGCTGGCAGGGCGGGGCAGGGAACAGCCGAGGCAGGGCGACTCGCTTCGGGAGGAGCTCGAACTCTGGCGTGGGCGGGGTGGGGCGATCTGGAGAAGCCCCGAGTGCTGGCGATCTGGGAGGAGCACTACCCGGGCACTAGCGATCTGGAAGTTTGACTCGGGCGCTAGCGGGGCAAGACTCGGGCGCTGGATGCCTCGAGCGCTGGCGGGAAGAAGACAAGGCGTTGGCAGCTCGATCGAAACGGGAGGAGGAGATCGACCGGGACTCGGAGCAGCGACGAGACGGACTTCAGCGGGCCCGCCGACGGTGGGGAAAGAAATTGGATCGGGAGAAGCACGAGTTGCGCGTGCGGAAGAAAAATACCTAGGCTCTAATACCGTGTTAGGAATATGCAACTTTTATTCCCTGAGGGCCAATGGCCAATATATATACATGTACAAGTGGTAAATATGCAGGAAACCCCTCATACAATGGGGAAAATATACAGGCTAGAATATAACTCTAACACCAACAAGCAACCATGTCTTTCTAAATATCAACACTAAAGAAAGTTATCCCTAGCCCATCATGCTCAATCATTGATCCATTCATGAAACACACTCAAATATTAGCTACACCCAATGCTCATGTACGATCATAGTGCCCCCTAGTTGGTGCTTTATAAGAGAAGATGGAGACTCAAAGTAAAAAATAAAAATTTGCATAAAGTAAATAGATAGGCCCTTCGCAGAGGGAAGTAGGGATTTTTAGAGGTTCCAGAGCTCAAAGTTTAAATTGAAAGAGAAAAATATTCTGAGTGGCATGCCTTTCCTCTCAACGAAAACGATAAAGTAGTTCACAATACTTTCGATGCTAGATACATCATAGGCGGTTCCCAAACAGAAAATAAAGTTTTTTCCTTTTTCCACAATTCTTTCACTTTCCATGGCTGGCCATATCCACGGTTGCCTTTCATACCAACACTTTCCAAGGAATTTATTATTTGACAACATAAAGTAAATATTTTTTCTTTTTTCATTTCGAGAATGAGCATCCCTATTACCACCGTACTCTCGTGCAATGATAAGTGAATAAACACTCATCTTGAGAATAACACATCTAGCATGGAAAAATATTGGACACTCCCTACCATTTCATGAGCGGTACGAGCACACAAAAGAGAAATTTTATTTTGAAATTTAGAGATGGCACATACAAATTTGCTTGGAACTGCATGGAAATACCGCATATAGGTAGGTATGGTGGATTCATAAGGCAAAACGTGGTTTAAGGATTTTGGATGCACAAGTAGTATTTCTACTTAGTACAAATGGAGGCTAGCAAATAGATTGAGAAGCAACCAACCAAGAAACGAAAATTCACATAAGCGAGCATTGAGCATAACTAACACCGAATAATGCACCATAAGTAGGATGTAAATTCATTGCATAATTATTGACTTTCGTGCATGCATAGGGAATCACAAACCTTAACACCAATATTCTTACTAAAGTATAATTACTCATTAACATGACTCACATATTACTATCATTATGTCTCAAAACTATTACAAGGAATCAAGTTTAATTTGTCCAATGATCTTCATGAAAGTTTTTATTATATCCTCCTTGGATATCTATCACTTTGGGACTGGTTTCATATATTGCCATTGCTTTTTGACAAGCTCAAACAAATTTAAGTGAAGCACATGAGTAGAAAGATTTCATCTCTCAAAATAGTATAAGTGAAGCATGAGAGGATTTCTTCAAAATTTTCCAAGCACACCGTGCTCAAAAAGATATAAGTAAAGCACTAGAGCAATTCTATAGCTCAAAAAGTTTAAGTGAAGCATATAGAGCGATTCTAACAAATGATAGCATAATTTTGGCTTTCTGTCAGATCCCTAGTTTTAGCATGCACTAAGATCCATGCTTGTGATTGCATCATGTTTAAAATTTCTTTAAACCTGAAATGGGGATGATCTAACCCTAGCACATTTTCAATCAAAATAAGTTCTCCTAAAATACTTTTCATAAACCAGAATGGCTCTCCAAAAATGTTCAACATCGCTGGTAAGATGTGGCAACATCAACTAGAGGTAACACATATTTTTATTTGTCATTTTGTTTTACTGAATTAAAACAACAACTATTTGAATTTGAGCTATAAAATGATATATATAATTTTAAAAGCTCCAATAATTCTGAAAACTCTGCATGGGTCTCTAGAATAAATCAGATATTGCCCACAATTAATTTTAGGAGTTTATAAAATGATCTACTATTTTTCTAGATCAAAACAGAAAAGAAATAAATAGAAAAGAAAACAGAAATGGAAAAAAGAGGCATAAAACTTACCTGAGGCCCTAGAGGGGACCGGCCCAGCAGCCCAGCTGGCCCAGCGAGCTCCACCGTCGTCAACCTCCTGCCAGTGGGCAGGAGGGCGCGTTCCCGCGGTGCGCCCGCATGCGCGCGACCACCTCCTGCTTGCCTGCTCGCCGTGGAGACGTCCAGGAGTGCCACGAGGACCCCCGAAGCCGTCCCGTTTCTTCCCGCTCCTCAGCTCGCCCTCTCCCCCTGTCCCCCTCGCTCTCTACCCCTTGGCCGAAGCTCCATGAGTACGCCGCCGCCGCTCGCGTATCCGCTGGCCTCGCCCTGCCCCTCCGCCGTGTCCAAGGGATTCGCCTCAATGCTATCGTCCTCTCTAGAGAGCCACACGAGCGCGGAAGCATTGCACCGCCGCCATCGAGCTCGCATTCGTCCTCAGCACCGATGGCCTTCGCCGGATGATTCGCCTCCTCCGGTGCCTGCCCGAGTCCGCCAAGCCTGCCGTTCGACGCTCCGTGAGCCTCTCCGTCGAACCCCTCTCTTCCCCGTCTGTTTAAGCCGCCGTAGCCATCGTTTCCACAAGCTCGAGCTCCGGCCACCGCCATGGCCGCCGAGCTCCCAGCTCCTGAGCTCCTCCGCTTGCTGCTCTAGCAGCGCCGCGTGCGCAGTGCTCCCAGGAAGCCGTAGCCGCCTCCAGCTCCTCCTCCCACAGCCCGTAGCGCCGCGGCCGCCCAAGCCGAGCTCCGGCCGCCGCGAGCGAGCTCGCCGCCGTCAGCTCCGGCCGCCCCTCGCCTTCCCGCATGTCCCCGTGGATGCGGGCGAGCCAGGGCTTCGCCCAGTGGCCTTAGCCGCCGCTCCCGTGGCCGGTAGCACGGACACCGCCGCGACCAGAGGTCGCCGGCGATGAGCGGTCGCCTGAGCCACCAGCCGGTGGGGCCCCATCATCAGGTGATTAGCTTAAGACCAATCACAAGTTAGTTAATCCCCTGGGTCGCCGACATGTGGGCCCGGCCTTGTTAATTTAACAGTTAGGTTAATTTAAAACCCTATTAACTAACTGAGTCATTGACACGTGGGGCCCAGCCACCAGGTTTGACCTAGGCTGGCGCCTTTGACCTGCTGACGTCATGGTGACGTGAGGCTGACGCATTAATTGCAATTCTCTATTTTTAAATAATTCCAGAAATTGTTGAAAACTTAGAAAATTCATATAAATTAATCTGTAAGTCAGATGAAAATATTCATATATGAAAATTGATCAGAAAAATCCAATGAATCCATCTGTACCATTTTCATACATGATAGAGCAACCTAAATAGGAGAACTTGGACATTTTGTTTAAATACAATATGTGATCTCACATATGGAGTTGAATTTGAACCTGGGTTCAAACCTACCTCGTTTAATTATGTTGCTATATGCATTAGGCCAAACCACATCATATTGCCATGTCATATTCATGCATCATACTGTTGCATTTGATGTGTATTGATTTGTTCCCCTTCGATGGTTGTTCTTCGTGTTAGGCACTGTTATGGAGGATCGGTCAAGTATCCATCTGAGGAGTAGTAACGTGTCGACGCTTTATCAGGCAAGCAACCCCCTTGAACATCTCCAATACAATCCCACTCTCTCGCTCTTGCTCTCACTTATTGCATTAGGACAAAACGATTCAACTTTTACATGTTCCGGTAGTTGAACCCATTCCTCTGCAAGACCTGTCATTGTCACAGTAAATAGCTAAACCAAGCAACCTAGCATACCTGGTAGATGCTTGAGCCATGTTGTGCCTTTTCCCTGCCATGCTTGCTATGCTTAGAGTTGTGTCAGGTCTGATTCATCTGGGTGATGAACCAGAGTAAACTGGTTGTGTTTTGATGATGAGAGTTAAGTGGTGAACCTAATTTGGTAAAGGTAGCGATGACAGGCCATGTAGGAGTACATGGTGGGTTGTCTCATTGAGACCGTCCTTAAGAACTGAGTCATGTGTATGTGATCCAAGACTAGCTACTACCGCACATTGGGATCCTTTATTGACTCTCTCGACTTATTAATCACCCTGACCTCTGTCCAGGAGTTGCAACTAGTTTCTGGTGTTTGTAGTCCGTGATAGTAGTCTACCGAGTGGCACCCCGTATAGGTGGGCTTGGGTCAGACTAGGCATCATGGCCCGGTGTACCAAGCGTAGTACCATCCGTCGAGGTGGGCTTGCGAACCCTGCACACATCGTTTGGGGCTGTAGAGGAAACTTCGACCGGACTTCCTTGCGGGTTCAGTCTCAAATAGGTGATAAACCTGGACTAGAGTCTTGTGTGGTTACTCAGGTCGTGGCCGACTCCCTCGCTAGGCTTCCGCTTGAAGGTTGCCGAGGTGCCTTTTTACGTGCACATAACGATAAGTGGCGGGAGCATGTGTGACGAAGTACACCCCTGCAGGGTAATAATCTATTCGAATAGCCGCGTCCGCGGATATGGACTACTTGGAGACTTATATGGTTCATAGAGAAATGTAATGGTTACTCATAAAAGCTTCAAGACAAGTGTGAGTACAGTGGATGGCACTCTCATAGGAAGACGGGAGCGGATCCATGGTGGTGTATTGTTGTGATGTTAATGGACTCGTGTGCTCTTTCTCAAAATATGCAAAGTACTGGTGGCCGTAGTATAGGATAGCGAAGAGTCAAAGCTGGCTTGCTGCAATAAACCCCACAAGCCCCCTTGTTGATATCGATGCATATGTAGTTAGTTCTGATGTAAGTCTTATTGAGTACCTCCGTACTCACTGTTGCTTTATTAATGTTTTTGCAGAGGAGACACCAGACTCGCTAGTGGTTTCTACGATAAGATCGATGCCGACCAAGTAGCTTGGGAATCCTAGACAGAGGTCTGGTTCCTATGGAGGGTCTTGTAGATAGACAGGCTCCCTCAGCCTTCTTCTTTTCTAGATGTATGTACCCCGACATGTTATGCTTCCGCTTGTTGTTTGTATGACTTGTGTGTTGGGTCATGTGACCCATGTTTGTAATATCACACTATGTTTTCTCTTATGAGCCTTCTAAATAAATGTTGTGTTGTTGTATGGTTATGTTGTGATGCCATAGTTGTATCTATGCATATCGGGCATGTCGTGCGTACGTGTGACGTGCAACGGTATGTATGGGATTCGACACCTAGTTGTGTGCCTCTAGTAGTACTCTTTACAGGGAAATGCCTCTTTGTGCTTGCAACGAGCCTTGGTAGCTAGCTACTGCTCCGGACACATTGATTGACCGGCGTGTATCCTTCTTGCTGCTGTGTATGTACCTTCGGGGAAATGTCTCGTAGTGTAATGGAGTCCATGTAGCCTGCTATGACTCGTCTACATGCAGTTGATGACATTTATGTCCCACGGCGTAATGGAGTCCCCGTAGCTTGCTTTGACTCGTCTACACACGCTGAGACCGACACCTGCATTGTTGGGTTACGTATGTCTGTCCCTGTACGGATGTGCCACTTGGGTTCTATGACTAGTCATGTCGACCCAGGTTCTTTGACATTTGAGTGCTAGCGACATATTCACATACGTGAGTCAAAAGACGCAAACGGTCCCGGCCAAGGTAAGGTGGCAGCCGTGGGGATAACCGTGCGTGAGGCCGCAATGTGATGTGATGTGTTACATGCTAGATTCTTATGGCTTAGGATCGGGGTCCCGACACTTTCTCAAATAGGTGTGTCCAGCAAGGATACAAATGACAAACAAACAAGCAAAGCAAGCAAAGACTCAAATGATACAAGATGTTCCAAGCAAAACTCATGATATGTGACGAATAAAAATATAGCTCCTAGTAATATACCGATGGTCGTTAGAACAAAGAGGGGATGCCACTCGGGGGCATCCCCAAGCTTAGTTGCTTGTTTCTCTTTGGATATATCTTGGGGTGCTGTAGCATCCCCAAGCTTAGGCTCTTTTCACTCCTTATTCCTTCATACATCGTGATCTCACCCAAAACTAGAAAACTTCAATCACACAAAACTCAAGAAAATCTTCGTGAGATCCGTTAGTATAATAAAGCAAATCACTACTTTAGGTGCTGTTGCAAACCCATTCATATTTTATTATTGAATTATACCTACTGTATTTTAACTTTACCTTGGCTCATACCCTTCAATACAACCCATAGATCCATCCAAACAAGCACACAATGCAACGAAAACAGAATCTGTCTTAAACAGAACAGTCTGTAGTAATCTGTACACTAACCATACTTCTGTAACTCATTCTGAAACATTAGGAAAATATAAATAATTTGTATAAAAATACTGTGTTAAAATTGCAGCTCAATATCACGTTCCAGTAAAAAATGAAAATTTGAACACTGGAGGCAAAGTTTCTGTTTCAGATTCAGCATCGCTTCTACTCATCTTATAAATCATCCTAAAGGCTCTACTTGGCACAAACAATATATAAAACATAAACGCACAAATATAGAAGCATAATTGTGCAAACACTCAAAAACAGAAAGGAAAAATAAAAACTAAATATATTCATTGAGTTGCCTCCCAACAAGCGCTATCATTTTACGCCCCTAGCTAGGCATAACGCATAGATTCAGGTATTGTCATCTTAGGTTTTTGATCCATAGGATGCCCGCATGATTGATTCATATGGTGTCTTAATTCTTGTTCTAGGCAATTGTTCCATACCCTTTCTTAGTGGAAACTAAAATATAATATTGCCTTCTTTCATATTAATCACGACACCTATAGTGCGTAAGAACGGTCTACCAAGTATAATGGGACAAGACGGACTGCAATCAATATCAAGAACAATAAAATCTATGGGAACATAGTTCCTATTTGCAAGAATAATAACATCATTAATTCTTCACAAAGGCTTTTTAATAGTAGAATCCGCCAAGTGCAAATTAACGGAACATTGTTCAATATTGGGGCGGATCAAGGACATCACATAAAGATTTCAGAATCGTGGAAACACTAGCACCCAAATCACATAAACCAAAGCACTCATAATTTTTAATCTTGACCTTAATGGTAGTTTCCCACTCATCATGTAATTTCTTAGGAATAGAAATTTCCAAGTCCAACTTTTCTTCAAAAGATTTCATCATGGCATCAACGATATGTTTAGTAAAAGCTTTATTTTGCTCATAAGCATGGGGTGAATTCAACATGGATTGCAGCAAAGAAATACATTCATTCAAAGAGCAACTATCCTAATTAAAGTCTTTGCAATCCAAAATAGTGGGCACATCACTAGTTAAAGTTTTGACCTCTTCAAACCCACTTTCATAAATAAATTCATCAAGATTTTCACCATCCAAATTATTGGGACGCCTTCTAGCTAAAGTTGACTCTACTTCAGTCCCTTTATCATCAATCTTAATATTACTAAACAAGGAATCAATAGAAGAAACATCAATCACTTTAGGATCTTCACAATTTTTATGAAGGCAATCACTAGAAAACGATTTTTCTAAGATTTCTCTTTTAGCTCTAAGCATAGCGGTTCTTTTCTTACTTTCATCCATAGAGACATATAAAGATTTAATTGATTCATCAATCTTAGGCACAAAAGCTTTCAACTTGAGATTTTCCACATCATGAGAAATTCTATCAATGCAGACCTCAATCTTATTCAACTTTTCTTCTATCGTAGTATTGAAAGCCTTTTGCGCATTGATAAATTCTTTAATATTACTCTCAAGATCAGATGTGTTCCTATTATTATTGTAAGAAGGATTACCATAGGAATTACCATGATTGTTAGAGGAATTTCCAGGAAAAGGCCTAGGATTAAAATTACCTCTATAAGCATTGTTTTTGAAATTGTTTTGCGAGAAAAAGTTTATATCTACGGAATTACTATTTTGCTCAATCAAGGTAGAAAAAGGCACATCATAAAGATCAATAAGAGCATTTTTACTAGCAACCAATTTCATCAAAGCATCAACCTTATCACTCAAAGTACTAATTTCTTCAACCGAATTAACTTTTTACTAGTAGGTGCTCTTTCGGTATGCCATTGTGAATAATTTGCCATGATATTATCTAGCAATTTAGTAGCTTCACCCAAAGTAATTTCCATAAAAGTACCACCCACGGCCGAATCTTAAAGATTTCTAGAGACAAAATTCAATCCCGCATAAAAATTTGGTATGATCATCCAAAGATTTAAACCATGAGTAGGACAATTTCTTAGCATCAATTTCATTCTTTCCCAAGAATGTGCAACATGTTCATGCTCAAGTTACTTAAAATTCATGATTTGTGTCCTAAGGGAAATAATTTTCACGGGCGGAAAATACTTAGTAATAAAACCATCCTTGCACTTATTCCAAGAATAGATACTATTGCGAGGCAAAGAGGAAAACCAATTTTTTGCACGATCCCGCAAGGAAAAACGAAATAATTTCAACTTCACTATATCATTGTCCACATCTTTTTTCTTTTGCATATCACACAATTCTACGAAAGTGTTTAGATGGGACGCGACATCCTCATTAGGATTTCCGGCAAATTGATCTTTCATGACAAGATTCAACAAAACGACATTAATATCACAAGACACCGCACTAGTGGCGGGAGGAGCAATCGGATTACTAATAAAATCATAGTTATTAGTATTGAAAAAATCATAGAACTTGGTGTTTTCTTGAGTCATCGTGACTACGCAAAAAAGATTGCAAGCAAGCAAGGAATCTGACGAGAAAAACGCAAACGAAAAAGAGGGCGAATAAAATGGCAAATTGGTGAAATGGGGGAGAGGAAAACGAGAGGCAAATGGCAAATAATGTAATTGCAAGGAGATGAGATTTGTGATTAGGAACCTTGTAGATGATGATGGTGTCTCCTCGGTGCTAGAGATTGGCACGTAGAAGCGACCGCTTCCTCCCCGGCAACGGCGCCAGAAATTCCTTTGATGTGGCTTGAGACTACGTCGGTATTTCCCCAAAGAGGAAGGGATGATGCAGCACAGCGATGGTAAGTATTTCCCTCAGTTATGAAACCAAGGTATCGAACCAGTAGGAGGACCACCACCACCTAATAAGCAGCACCTGCACACAAATAACAAATACTTGCAACCCGACGCGAAAGAGAGGTTGTCAATCTCTCTATGATAAAAATGTAGATTAGGTAATGATAGATTGGAGAGATATATCTCTCAAGAACACAAAATAAAAAGAGTAAATAAAAAGTGCAGCAATATATTTTTGGTTTTGTGGAATAATAGATCTGAAAACAAAAGAGGCAAAAAGATAGATCGAAAAGCAATATGTTGGAAAAGTAGACCCGGGGGCCGTAGGTTTCACTAGTGGCTTCTCTCATGAGTATAGCACACAGTGGGTGAACAAATTACTGTTGGGTAATTGATAGAAGATAAAATAATCATGATGATATCCAAGGCGATGATCATTATATAGGCATCACGTCCAAGATAAGTAGACCGACTCCTGCCTGCATCTACCACTATTACTCCACACATCGACCGCTATCCAGCATGCATCTAGTGTATTCATTTCATGGAAAAACGGAGTAATGCAATAAGAATGATGACATGATGTATACAAGATCTATTCATGTAGGAATAGACCCCATCTTGTCATCCGTATTGGAACGATACATGCGTGCCTTGCTGCCCCTTCTGTCACTGGGAAAGGACACCGCAAGATCGAACCCATCACAAAGCACCTCTTCCCATGGAAAGAAAAATCGATCTAGTTGGCCTAACTAAATGAAAAATTCAAAGAACAAATATGAGGCTATAAGTAATCATGCATATAAGAGATCATAGAAGACTCAAATAATATTCATGGATAGAAACTTATCATGAACTCAAAATTCATCGGATCCCAACAAACACACCGCAAAAGTTTACATCAAATAGATATCCAAGAGACCATTGTATTGAGAATCAAAAGAGAGAGAGGAAGCCATCTAGCTACTGCCTATGGACCCGTAGGTCTATGGTGGACTACTCACGCATCATCGGAGAGGCACCTATGAAGAAGATGAACCCCTCGGTGATGGTGTTAGATTGGATCTCGAGGTTCTGGAACTTGTGGCGGCTGGATGTGTTTTTCGTCAACTCTCCTAGGGTTTTCTGAATATTTGGGTATTTATAGGCGTCAGAGGCGGTGGAGAGGGGCCCCGTGGAGGGCACAACCCATCAGGGCATGCCGGGCCCCCCTGGCGCGCCCTGGTGGGTTGTGCTCTCCACAGCCCACCTCTCTACCCTTCTTTGGCCCACTGGGTGTCTTCTTATCCAAAAAAATCTCCAATAAGTTTCGTCGCGATTGGACTCCGTTTGGTACTGATATTCTGTGAATTAAAAAACAAGCAAAAACAGCAACTGGCACTTTGGCACTATGTCAATAGGTTAGTCCCAAAAAATGATATAAAGTTGCTATAAAGTGATTGTAAAACATCCAAGAATGATAATATAACAGCATGGAACAAGCTAAAATTATAGATACGTTCGAGACGTATCATTAGCTTGTTCTGCTTGTCCATTCGACTGCGGGTGAGCTACGGAAGCGTAATTGACCCGAGTCCCTTGAGTGTAGTAGAACTCACGGAATTCATCTGAATCAAAATTCTTCCCATTATCCGTGATTATATCATGAGGAACTCCGAATCTGAAGATAATCTGCCGAATGAAGCTGGCTGCGGTAGCTGCATCCAAGCTTTTGATGGGCTTCGCTTCGACCCACTTGGTGAACTTATCCACTGCATCCAACAGATGGGTAAACCCACTCGACACCATACGTAGGGGGCCGACCATGTTGAGACCCCACATAGCGAACGGTCAGGTGAGCGGGATGGTCTTGAGTGCAGATGCAGGCTTGTGTGTCTGATTCTTGAAAAGCTGACATCCAACACAGAGGTCGACCATGTCTTTTGCAGCTGCATTGGCTTGGGGCCAATAAAACCCTGCACGAAACGCCTTTGCGACCAACGTCCGAGAGGACGCGTGATGACGACAAGTTCCTGAATGGATTTCATGCAAAATCTGTGGCCCTTCCTCTGGGGATATGCATTTTTGTGCTACGCCTGTAGTGCTTTTCTTGTACACCTGTTCTCCCATCACTTCAAAGGATTTGGATCATCGGACGATCCGTCTGGCTTCTTCTTCATCTTCATGGAGCTCTTTTCGGAGCAAGTAAGCTAAGTAAGGTTGGGTCCACTCGGGAGTGATCACCAACATCTCTCGAACGAGATCCACTACAGCTGGAATGTCAACTTCAGTCGGATCGGAGGGTCCGACTGCCTTCGGGGCTCTTCAGTAAAAGGATCTTCCTTGACTGAAGGAGAGTGCAGGTGCTCAAGGAATATGCCCTTCGGGACTACCCGCCGAGTAGATCCGATGTTACCCAGGTCGTCAGTAGCCTGGTTCTTCACACGGGGTATATGATGCAGTTCTAAGCCTTCAAAGTTCTTTTTCAACTTCCGGACTGCATTACACTACCCAGTCATGGACGGACTCCGGATGTCCCATTCTTTCATCACATGATTGACCACAAGGTCCGAGTCACCGAATATCATCAAGCGTCGGATACCGAGCGAGATAGCCATTCGGAGCCCATACAGGAGGGCTTCGTACTCGGCCTCATTGTTTGATGAGTCGAAATGGATTTGAAGGACGTAGCTCAATTGGTTTCCTCTAGGGGAAACAAGAACTACTCCAGCTCCAGACCCTTGAAGCATCTTAGATCCATCAAAAACATGGTCCAGTGTTCAGGAACACTCGGAGCTGGCTATTCCTGCTCTATCCACTCGGCTAAAAAGTCCACAAGTGCCTGAGACTTGATCGCCTTCTTGGCTTCGAACTTGATCTCCCACGGGAGGAGCTCAATTGCCCATTTGGCCACTCAGTCCGTGGAGTCTCTGTTATGCCGAATCTCCGACAGGGGAGCATCGCTGATAACTGTGACCGAGTGCTCTTGGAAGTAATGAGCTACCTTCTTCACAGTGAGGTAAATGCCATAAACTAGCTTCTGATAGTGTGGATACCTCTGCGTGGAAGGAGTGAAGACCTCTGAAATATAATAAACGGGTCTCTGCACTTTGAATGTTTTTCCCGATTCCTCGCGCTCCACAGTGAGGACAGTACTGACCACCTGGATCGTAGCCGCGATGTACAAGAGAAAAGTCTCTTGGCTGCTCGGTGCAGCTAACACCGGCTAGTTGGAAAGCAAGGCCTTGACCTGCTCGAATGCGGCTTGCGCTTTAGTACTCCATTCAAAAGTATCAGATTTCTTCATCAATTGGTAAATAGGCAAGGCCGTTTCACCAAGTCGACATATGAATCTACTCAGGGCTGCAAGGCATCCAGTGAGCTTCTAGACATCATGCAGACGGACAGGTTTCTTCATTCGGAGGATGGCACCGATCTTGTCTGGATTAGCATCAATTCCTCACTCGGAAATGAGAAAACCGAGTAGCTTATCCGAGGGCACTCCGAATGTGCATTTCGCAGGATTTAGTTTTATTTGGAAACGTCGGAGGTTGGCGAAGGTTTCAGCAAGGTCAGCCAGGAGTTCGGAACCTTTCCTGGACTTGACCACGATGTCATCCATGTAAGCCTCTACGTTCCGACTGATTTGCTCTTGCAAACACTTCTGAATCATACGCATAATAGTTGCCCCAGCATTTTTGAGGCCGAATGGCATAGTGATGTAGCAGAAACACCCGAATGGGGTCATGAAAGCAGTTTTTATTTCATCTGGTCCATACATTCGGATCTGATGGTACCCGGAGTACGCATCTAAGAACGACAGGCGTTCACATCCGGCGGTGGAATCTACTATTTGATCTATGCGGGGAAGGGGAAAATGATCTTTCGGGAAGGCCCGATTAAGGTGCTTGAAGTCGATGCACTTCCGGAGGGACTTGTTCTTCTTGGGCACCAACACTGGGTTGGCCAGCCACTCAGAATGGAAGACTTCGCGAATGAATTCAACATCTAGGAGCAGAGCGATCTCTTCACCAATCACCTTGCACTTCTCTATGGAGGATCGACGCAAGTGCTCCTTGACTGGTTTAACTTTAGGATCCACTCGGAGTCGGTGCTCAGCCAGTCCCCTGGGAACCCACAGCATGTCAGACGGATTCCATGCGAAGATATCCTAGTTCTCACAGATGAACTGGATGAGCTTGGCTTCCAATTTTTCACCGAGTGTCGTTGAGATGTTGGTCGGAGCCACACTCGGATTGGTGGGATGAACGTGAACCTGCTTAGTTTCACCGGCCGATTGGAAATCTGATTCCGTCGCCGGTCGCTTGGACTTTAACAAGTCTGCATCGTCCACTGCCTTCTTGTACCCGTTGAGTTTGAAGGCGGGTACCTTCAATCGGCTCTTACTTTCGACATCCGCGAAGATCATGTTGAGGACCTTGTCGACATGAGGATACTCAGAATCACACTCGCCCTCTTTGTCGTCGTCCTTTTTTGCAGAGGCCTCCTTACCCATCTCATGCTTGAGCATCCGGCACTCCCGAGTGGTGTGCTTTGGGTAAATGAGGTTGCCCTCCTCATCCTTTTTAGTGTGAATAGCACAGGGCTGATCTAGCACTTCAGAATTGTACTCGATCTTCTTTTTGTTAGCCTAATCTTTCTTCTTATTCTTTTTGGGCTTCGGCTTCCACTAACAAGGAACCACAGCCACTTCCGCCTTTCCCGGAGGATCCGCTTTCCGCTTCTGCTTCTTGCATGCGTTCCCCGCCGATTAAGGGGCATCACCAGCTCGCCCTTTGCCACTGCGGAGGCGGTCTTCCTCTTCGCCATTGGCATATTTGTTGGCAATCTTCATGGCCCGACTAAGAGACAGATCCCCCGATCAGCCAAACTTCAGTATGAGCTCCCGATACCAAATGCCTACCTTGAAGGTGCACATGGCCTGGTGCTCGGTGATATTCTCGTCCGTGTTGTGCATAGTGGTCCATCGCTGTATGTACTCTCAGAGAGTTTCATTGCTCTTCTGGACACAATGCTGCAACTCTGTCAATCCACCTGGACGCTTGTAAGTGCCCTCAAACATCTTGAGGAACACCTGTGCTAGGTCCTCCCAGCAATAGATGCTGCTAGAAGGTAACTGGTTCAACCATGCCTGAGCAGATCCTTCCAGCATGAGGGGAAGATGCTTCATTGCCACAAAGTCATCACCACCCCCAATCTGAACAGCCACTCGGTAGTCCTCGAGCCATGTTTCAGGCTTGGATTCGCCGTTGAACTTCCCGATCCCCGTCGCCAACCTGAAGTTGGGAGGTATCTCGGCTTCTCGGATATATCTGCAGAAACACTCAAGACCTGATGTCCCCCATCCGCTCACTCGGTCTCAGAGCACTTGGCTTTTGTCCACCAACCTCTATGTGATGGTAGACCTGGCATTGAGCAACGGGGGCGCCGGCCTGCTTCCTTATAACCTCTGGGGCGAGGGGGACTCCTATCGCGGTCTTCTCTGTGAGGTTGACCGTCGTCATAGGGGCGCTTGTCGTGTGAACCACCCCTCAGAGGGGGCGTCCGACTGACGTCACGGTCATCGCGCCAATGCCCTCTGTGCCAGCCTCTCAGAGGAGGAGGAGAGTATCGATGCTTCCCATAAGCATGCGGACTATGCGCGGACTAGACAGTGTCAGCCCGAAAGGACTTGCTGTAAACACGTTGATTCGACTGAGACACTTCTGCATTCTGCCTCATCGCTGTCTTCAGTAGAGTCTGGATCTGCCGAATGCCTTCTCCAGCTGCAGAACTGGACGGCTGAATGGATTCAGCTATCTGAGTGGCTGCAGCTAGATTCTCTATTGGAGTACGCATCACTGGGATCTTGGGACGCTTATCACTCGTGATCGGCTGCCGCCTGGCGTAACTAGAGCTTGGTTGCTCCCTTGCTGCACGTTCATCGAGTGCTCGCTGGAGCCTCTCTAAACGCTCACGCTCGGCCAAGGTGGCCTGCCGTGTGGCCTCCAAGGCTATTTCTTCAGGTGATGTTCCCGTGATAGGGGTAAGAAGGGCTTCGTCGTCCCTCCTTCTCCTCTCTTCCCGCTGCTCCCTAGAGAGAGGCTGCGTAAAATAACCATCGAAAGGACCATCGCCGAGACGACCTCCGCCTCGGTCATGCGAACCACCCATCGAGTACCTAGGGTCACCATGATCGGTGGAGTGTGCCATTAGTATCTCAGCAGCATTTCCACTGCTTTCGGACTCGGACTCGTCGGACAACTCGTCACCCGATGTGGAAGACAGGCTGAGGGTAGGCTCGCCGGAGTCGAGCACTGCCTCTTTATGGATGTGACCTTAGGAGAGGAAAGAAAACTTCTGGACAATATTATGACAAATTATTCTCAATGGCATACCGAAAGAGCTCCAACAAGTACGAAGGTAAATTCTGTTGAAGAAATCGCTACTTTGAGTGAAAAAGTGGATGCCCTTATGAATATAGTTGCTAGTAAAAATGCTCATGTTGATCCCAATGATATGCCCTTGTCTAGTTTGATTGATCAAAATAATAATGCTATTGATGTGAACTTTGTCTCGCGGAATAATTTCAATAAAAATGCTTATAGAGGAAACTTCAATTCTAGACCATATCCCGGTAATTCCTCTAACAACTATGGTAGTAGAAAAATTGTTCTACAAATTCTAATAGGATACCCTTTGATCTTTAGAACACAATTGAAGAATTCATTAATTCTCAAAAGGTTTTCAACACTATGGTAGTAGAAAAATTGCATGTAGTTGATGCTTTGGATAAAAACATGGATATAATTGCTCTTGATGAAGAAACTCTTAAAGTAAAGCTTTGCCACCCAAGCATTATTTTAATGAGGCTATTAAATGCATCCAAATATCTATTAATGAATGTAAGGAGAGGACCGCTAAGTTGAAAGCTAATTCTTAGAAAAAAACCTTCCACACGGTTTTTACCGGAATCATGATGAAGATCTTAAAATGATTGGTACTTCTCCTATTGAATCTTTATTTACTTATCTAAATATAAATGATAAAGGGACTGGAGATGAGTCAACTCTAGTGGATAAGCATCCCGTTTGCTTGGAGGGTGATGATTTTGATGCTAAAACTAAAAACGTGGATTTGGAGAGGTTAAAACTTTAACTAGTGATGTGCCCACTATTTTGGATTAAAAGGACTTTAATTATGATAATTGCTCTTTAGTAGAATTTATTTCCTTATTTCAAACCATTATTAGCTCACCCAATGCTTATGAACAAAACAAAGCTTTTACCGAACATATAGTAGAAGCTATGATAAAAGCTTATGATGAGAAACTTGAGGTTGAATTTCTATTCCTAGAAAATTGCATGATGAGTGGGAACCTACTATCAAGATAAATATAAATAAATATGAATGCAATGCCTTGTGTGACCTTGGTGCTAGTGTTTTAACTATTCCTAAATCTCTTTGTGATGTGCTTGGTCTCACTAATATTGAAAATTGTTCCCTTAACTTGCATCTTGCGGATTCTACCATTAAGAAACCTCTAGATAGAATTAATGATGTGCTTATTATTGCAAATAAAAATTATGTGCCTGTAGATTTCATTGTATTTGATATTTATTGCAATCCTACTTGTCCCATAATACTTGAAGACCTTTCCTACGAACTATAGGTGCAATTATTGACATGAAAGAGGGAAACATAAGGTTCCAATTCCCATTAAAGAAAGGGATGGAACACTTCCCTAGAAAGAGAATTAAACCACCTTATGAATAAATCATGAGAGCTACTTATGGGTGGAATGTCAAAGATGACAATACTTGAAACTATGCATTATGCCAAGCTAGGGGCATAAAACAATAGCGCTTGTTGGGAGGCAACCCAATAATTATCTTTATTTTTTATTTTAACTTTATGTTTGTTTTTGATAACATGATTATTGCCTCTGTAATGATTATGCTTTTGTGTTTAAATTAGTGTTTGTGCAAAGTAAAGCCTTTGGGATGACTCACAAGATGAGTAGAATCGATGCTGAAACAAAACAGAAACCTTTGACTCAAGTACAGGAATTTTCATTTTTTGCTGGAGCGTGATAATGATCTGAATTTTTAACACAGTTTTATATGAAAAATTTCGAGGATGTCCTAATTTGTCAGAATTTTTAGGGTTACCGAAGTATAGGTTCTCTACAGATTGCTACAGACTGTTCTGTTTTAGACAAATTCTGTTTTTGCTTGCATAGTTGCTTGTTTTGATTATGCTATGGATTGTATCGGGGGGTATAAGTCATTAAGAAGTTAGAATACAGCACCTATTATGCATTTGTGAAATAATAATCAATTTATAACAGTACCTAAAGTATTCAATATGTTGCTTATACTAACGGATCTCACGAAGTTTTGTTGAGTTTTGTGTGATTGAAGTTCTCAAGTTTTGGGTGTTATCACGATGGACAAAGGAATAAGGAGTGGCAAGAGCCTAAGCTTGGGGATGCCCAAGGCACCCCAAGGTAATATTTTAAGGAAGACTCAAGCGTTTCATCATGGGGATGCCCCATAAGGCATCCCCTCTTTCATCTCAATCCATCGGTATGTCACTTGAAGCTATATTTTTATTCGTCACAGGATATGAGTTTTGCTTGGAACGTCGTTTGTTTTTGTTTGCTTTTACTTTCAGTTTACCACAATGATTGTTTGCTGGACACACCTATTCAAGAGAGAGACACACCTTCATCATAATTTGTTAAAATACTCTGTGTGCTTCACTTATATCTTTTGAGCTTAGCAGTTGCTCTAGTACTTCACTTATATCTTTTTGAGCACGGTGGCATGTAGATTTTATAGAAATAATTTCACTCTCGCTCTTCACTTAATTTTTTTGGAGAGTTAATAAATAGTGATGGTAATTTGCATGGGTCATAAGACTGGTCCAAAAAAATATTAGGTATTCAATGAGTGACAATCAAAACCATCATTAACACATATAGAGAAATTGTGGGTTAATGATATTGATGTGGTAATATGAAAAGGTGTGAGTTCATAATTGCTGATTCGTAGAAGTGTCCTTATTAAGAGAGGTTAACTTTTTGTTCATCTAAAAATTAAAGAGGCATGGTGATGATGTGTGAGCATTTCTATTCCTCGTTGAAATCCTAGTATTGTTTCGGGTCGAAAGCGCGCGATGGTTAACTCCTACCTACCTCTTCCCTCGGGACATGCCAGTAGTACTTTGATCTGTGATAAAACTAATAAAACTTTGCAATAAGTATATGAGTTCTTTATGACTAAGGTGAAACCATGGACATACGCAATCTCACCTTCTCATATTTGCTAGCCTCTTCGGTACCGTGCATAGCCCATTCTCACCTTTAGGATCGGTCCAACTTTCGCCGGTGCATCCAAACCCCGTGACATGATATGCTCTATTGCACACAAGCCTCATTATATCTTTCTCAAAACAGCCACCATACCTACCTATCATGGCATTTCCATAGCCATTCCGAGATATATTTCCATCCAAATTCCATCGTCACTTCACATGACTAGTTCGTTCATCATCATATTGCTTTGCGTGATCATATAGAGCTGACATAGTATTTGTGGCAAAGCCACCGTTCATCATATTTTTTGATACGTGTCACTCTAGATCATTACACATCCTGGTACACTGCCAGAGGCGTTCATATAGAGTCATATCTTCATATCAGTTCTCCATATCGAGTTGTAACTAAATAAAAGTGTGATGATCATCATTGTTAGAGCATTATCCCAATGAGGAAATAAAGATGGGGGAGGCCAAATGAGCCCACCAGTCCGAATAGAAAAAAGAGAGAAAATGAGAGAAGGGACTTTGCTACTATCCTTTACCACACTTGTGCCTCAAAGTGGCACTTTGTTCCTCATGTAGGGAGTCTCATGATATGTCATTTTCATATGCTAGTGGGAATTACCTTTTCATTATTACAAACTTGGCTTGTATATTCCTATGATGGGCTTCCTCAAATGCCCGAGGTCTTCATGAGCAAGCAAATTGGATCCACACCCCACTTAGCTTCATTTGAGCTTTCATACACTTATAGCTCTAGTGCATCATTTGCATGGCAATCCCTACTCCTTGCATTGACATCTATCGATGAGGATCTCCATAGCTCGTTGGTAAGCCTAGTTGATGTGAGACTATCTTCTCCACTTTTTGCCCCTTTGATATCTACCACCATATTCTATTCAGCCTAAATGCTATGTCCAATGGTTCACGCTCATGTATTGCGTGAAGAATAAAAATTTGATGCATATTTAAAAATTATGATCCAATTGCCTGACTTGGACACTGTGGTGCTTGACATTTGTATTAATGTGGTGAAGCTGGAGCTATGCCTTGCTAATATAATAAGATGAATGCGGGTGGGGGGGGGGTCAACATTCTTTAAAGATCGTATACTTTGAAAGATTGATGATTTGTTTCTTATACTTATAAGTATTGCTATGTTAATATTTGTTGATTCATCATTTCTCAATGGGCATACATGCATAAGATTACATAATGGGTAGCATGTCACATCAAAAATTCAGTTTTTATCATTTACCTACTCGAGGACGAGCAAGAATTAAGCTTGGGGATGCTTGATACGTCTCCAACATATCTATAATTTTTTATTGTTCCAGGCTGATATATTATCATTCTAGGATACTTTTTGGGTCTTTATTTACCAATTTATAATATTTTTGAGCATAAACTATTGACCAAGTGCCTAATGCCAGTTGCTGTTTTAGGCATGTTTTTTACTTTTCAGGTTTACAGTGCCAAACGAAGTCCAATCGCCATGAAACTTTTTGATGATTTTTTATGGACCAAAGGAATACCTAGGAACCTCGAGAGGAGTCAGGAGGCCACACGAGGGCCCCAGCACACAATAGGGCGCGCCCTAGGGGGCGCCTTGATGTGTGCTGGCCCCCTCGGGCGCCTCTCCCCTCTCTTGCCTATAAATTCTCTAATATTCCAAAAATCCTAGAGTCAGTCCCGAAACTATTTTTATGCCACCGCATGTCTCTGTTCTATCGCAAGGCCATCGGCAGCTTCGTTCCGGCACCCTGCCAGAGGGGGGATCGATCACGGAGCTCCTCTTCATCAACCTTACTGCCCTCAAGATGATGTGTGGGTAGTTCACCACAGACTACGGGTCCATAGCTAGTACCTAGATGGAAATATCTCTATCTCTTGATCTTCAATACAATGATCATCGCATCTTCACTTTAATCTATCCGAGTAATCCTATAGTGCGGTGTGGTTGTTGGGATACGATGAATTGTGGGTTTATGTTCAGATTATTCAGGAAAAGTATTTGAGTCACCTCTGAATATTAAGATTCTTATTTGCATGATCATTATAGCTTCGTAATGCTATCCGATTTATTGATGTGCTTTGGCCAAGTAGATTTATCTATCTTAAGTGGGAGTGGTGCGTTGTGGTAGATTGAACCCGACGAGTTTCTATATCCCAGTGACAAAGTAGGGGACAGGATGCATCTTTGTGTTGTTGCTACTAAGGATAACATGATGGGGTTTATTCATATTGCTTGAGTTTACTTTGTCTATATCATGTCATCGTTCTCCATGCATTACTCTGTTTGTCATGAACATAATACGTACAGAGAAAATCATAGAAGCGCTCTTGAAGTGGAGTAATAGTAATAGGTGCAGGCAGGAGTCGGCCTATTTGTTTATGGATGTGATGCCTATATACACATGATCATTGCCGTGAAAATCGCATAAGTATCCGCTTTTCTATCAATTGCCCAACAGTAATTGGTTACCCACCGTATGCTGCCTACGGGAGAGATGCCGCTAGGGAAAACTATGCCCCCCGGATCTATTCACTTATAAATTTACAAACCCTACTATTAACTTGCTGCCTTTATTTACTTTTTATTTTATTTTGCAATTTACAATTATCTACAATTATCTACACAACTCATTTGCTTGCAAATAAAAAGATCAAGGGGATTGACGACCCTCTTGCCCGCGTTGGGTGCAAGTTGTTTGTTCTTTTGTGTGCAGACGCTGAAGACGGTTGATGATTGATATTCCTATTGGGTTGATAAACCTTGGTTTCATAACTGAGGAAAATACTTACCCACTTTGTGCTGCAATAACCCGTTCCTCTTCACGGAAAACCCAACACAGATCACAAGTATCAGCCACCACCACATTAGTGAGATGAGTGACTCCACCATATGTGACTTTGAGTGCATTTCCTATGAGAGGATGAGTGTGACCACCACTAGCCCCATACACAAAAACATGCCAAATTTCCTATGTGAGGTTGAGAGTCGTCACCACTCATTGAGTGACTCAACCATCCTTATGAGTGAGGGTATCCTAGAGGGAGTGAGTGAGCCACAACACTTAGTGAGTGAGGTAGTTGAGAGGGCATGTGAGGCCACTATGATTTCTAACAACTTAATATCTACTTCTATTGTGTCTTCTTCTTTGGTGCAAGGTCCCCTACATGAGGACGTGCCTACCCTTGACGAGTCCATCCCTCCATTGGGAATGACGATGGCCATGGTGGACGATGATGCCCCACCCACATGGTTCCATCATGATTTTGACTACGAGTTGGTACTTCCCACCTCACCTACATCACATGAGCGGAGCTCTAAAGGTAACATAGGTGCAGGTTCTTTGCTTGTCCCACTAGTGGACTATCATGCCATTGATTGCTTACATGATGTTGATCACCTTATTGATACTTCGCATGCTATGTCTTCTACATGCTTAGACGTGCCACCCATTTTTGATGAATATGATGATGACCATGTCGAATTACCTAGTTGTGATGCTATTCTACATAGGATATCATGTGAAAATTCAATTAGCCACATCATGTTCGACAATCTGCTAAACTTGTCATATACTATGAGTGACATTACCCATATTGCATCATTGCAATCTCACCGTAGTACCTATGCTTATCCCGTAAAAGTAAATCCAATTTGCACATATGGTATAGACGACAAGCCCATGGTTATTGGCATTTGTTTTTCTTGTGACGATATTGACATGATTCCTTTGCATCATTTGCGCAATAATTCTCATATGCCATGCCGTGATCTCCATGATTTGGAAATGCATTTTTTTGGATGTTATCCATATTCTCCGTATTATGCTTCCGCTATTGCACATGAGGAGACCCCAATAGTTTCCTCATACATGTTAGGAGATTTTGTTCCACCCATCCATTGCATGATCCCAATTATTGTGTGCACCATCCGCATATCATGAATAACAATGGTCTCGATATTTCAAGTGATGCACTACATGCTTCTAGTCTCCATTATGCTATACATAATAACAAACCTTTCATGATGGATGGCATGTTTCATATCATGCATCTCATTTATTTGAGCATTGGATATTTTGTACTAATGCACACATGGAGATGCACATCCTAACGGATGATATGTACATATACGACGCGCACACAATTTTCCCTTTGCCTTTGTTGTGTGTAGGTACTCATGATTGTCGGAATCGGGGCTCCGGGGACCCAAGAAAGGTTCGAACTCTGGGGTGCGCCGGCTCTTGAACCCTGCTTTCTCTTGCTAACCTACGGCGATGCTCCGGCATGCTTGAGCTTGGGGGAAGAACAAAGAACATGGTGGTTCACCCAGGTTCGGGCCACCTTGCGGTGTAAAACCCTACTCCTGCTTGTCTGGACTACTTAGGGGTGAGAGTGAATACAGAGGGGTTCGGTCCTTTCTATGATGGCTGCCCCGTTTCCTTTATACCGGCTCTGGTCCTCTTCCCCCGAAAATATCAGGCGGGAAGGGTTACCACAAGTGCCAGTTTGAAGGGGGACAAGACTGCAGACTATCCTGACAAAAGTGGTCTTCGCCTGCAAAAGGCTCCCTTCATGACACACTGGTGGGCTCGAGGATGACCTCCGTCCTGGTGAGCCCCTAGCCTTGGCCTCCTTACACCAAATGGTTAACCTTTGGGGTTGCTTTGGGAACCGGCGCACTGGCCCAACTCCCTTAGCATCAAAGAGGAAAGTCTTCTCAGCGATGCCTCGTGCCATGGCCCCTGACGTCGCTTAGCAGGGCACGCATCTCCCTCATGGTGGGGAGAGCCGCGCGACTCCGCTAAACAATCCTTGATCTATGCGCCCTGTGAAGCCCCCTGGGGCAGCCTCGGGAGGTGACCTCGTGAGGCCGGTGGGGGTGCCTCCCGCCGAATGCCTCACGAGGCGGGGGTCCCCATGAAGGCCTTTTCCGCGAGGCCTAACACCAGGCCGTACTGGGCCATGGCCGCGCGTCGCGTCTTGGGCCTCAGGCAGACGGGCCTGGCACCCCCTGTCCCAGGGGCTCGACAGTAGCCCCCGAGCCTGCATCGCGCACGACTCCGCCAGCTGGAGGGGCGAAGCGGTGCGTGATCAAACCGCTTGTGGGCTAGCCACGAGGCATGGCACGCGACGGGGCGCGGGGCGCCTCCACCTCCACACAATGCATCAGCAACTGCCCAGGCCGGCATAAAGCCTGTCTGTGACACATGTCCATCTTTACTTCTTCTTGCCTGGCGTCCATCTTACTGTGCCTCCCTTCACCGCTCGAAACTCCGCCAGATCCGATCTCAGGCGAGGCACTCTCCTCCCCGTTTCGCTTGCTACTCCGACGCTTGGATGGCCCCTGGCGGGAAGAAGGCGAAGGCTACAGCTCCAGCTGTGAGCCCCCCAGAAATTGGGGCGGCTCTCCTATGCTCCTCCATCGCCTAGTAAGAAGACATGGGCCTGGTTCTCTCGCTGATAGCGGGAGACCAGAATGAGGGGAAGGAAACCGTAATCTCCCCCGGTGCGGTGGCACGGGGCGACCTGGGGGCGTCCTCCTACGACTTCTTCCTCCATAGTGTTTATGTCGGGTTGGTCCCGCCGTTCTCTGAGTTCTTCTACGCCATCCTCACCCATTATCAGATACATGCTCTGCACCTCCAACCCAACTCCATCCTCCTCATGTCTATCTTTGCTTTTTACTGTGAAGCTTTTGTCGGCATGAGGCCCTCGGTGGCACTCTTCTGCCATTTGTTCAGCCTACGGTTCACCACCCAGGACCATCTCTCGGCATGCATCTCCTTCGTTGACGCCAAGGGCATCAGTATCCTCCTGAAGTCCGGGAAGAAGGTGGAGGGCTATCGGCAGCTCTGGGTCAACATGGATGCCCTCCAAGTCCAGCCGCTCCTGAGGGTCACTTTGGCCCTTCCCGTGCAGAAGTTCGGATGGAGCCACGTGAAACTCACTGACCCGAGGGCAGGGCCTGTCCTGGAGCGGATCGCTTCGCACGGGAACACCCACCTATCGGGGGCGATAATCGCCAAGGAATTCCTGGGGTAGTGCATCGCGCCGCTCCAGGCAGACTCGTGGCCCGTGTGGGAGTACGATGGCATGAGGGACGCGATGAGGCTGCACCCCGCCAGCCTGACACATGCTGAATTTGAAGGCGCTGTGACAGCTTTGGTTGGCTTCATCCCCGGCAATCCTCCCGAGGCCGCGGGCCCATTGTACGGCTCCGACGACCGAGCAGACCTGGTCGCATGCATGCCTCCCTTCGATGAATGGTGGCTCGTGCCGAGCGGCAGCGAGGGGTCGCTGGAGAGCTCCCCCCTCGTGGTGTCTTCTTCCGTAGAAGACGGCGACGGCGAACACTCGAAGGTGACGGAGGAGGAGGAGGATGCCGGCCAGGGGCCACCACCCGGCCATCGCCAGTCTCTGCGCGGCTTCGGGGACGACGACGATGACGCTGAAGAGCTACCTCGGGCGACGCCTCCTCAGCCCCCCGACCTAGTGGGGGCAACAGGAGCCCACCCCTCCGGCAGCCAGGCGCCAACCGCCGGGGTCCTCGCCGGCGCGGTGGCCAACGCTCCCGGGGAAACCGCGCCCTCTCAAGGGGCTCTCCACGCCCTTGAGAAGGGAGGAGACCCGACCGGATCCACCAAGGATCGCGCCGAGGGCTCTCCCAGCGGCGCTAGGAAGGCGCCCGAGGGTGGCGGGGGCGCGCCATCCACCGTCGAGAAGAAAAGGAAATGGGCCGCTAGGGACAAATAAGTGCTTGAATTCGTGCTCATACCTTGGTCACGCGGCTCGCTTGTTCTTGTTAACCCCTCGTCCACGCAGGCGCCACGGCGTCGACGAGGGGAAGAAGAAGAAGACGGATGCCGGGGCAAAGGTGACCCCCATTCTGAAGGCACCATCGTAGCTCGGCCGCAAGCTCGGTGGGCACGGGGTGCCTTGCATTGGGCCCGCGAATCGCCTAGGCATACGGGATCCACGGTGACGCCCAACTCCTCCTCCGCGCAGCAAGGGGGACCGATCGTCGAGGCAGTGGAGGCCCGCCCCCGGTGCCGTGATACGTCCATTTTGCATCATGATATTTTTTCACATTTATGTTATTCTTGTCAATTATTCCCTATTATCATACAATTATTATGCCCTTTCTCTCTGAATATGGAAGGTACATCACAAAGAGGGAATTATCTGGAAACTGGAATTCTGGGCCGGAAAACCGAGAAAAGGGCAAAAAAACCACCAGACTCCAAATGACCCGAAACTTCACGAGGAATTTTTATTAAATATATGTGAATTTATAGGCCAAAAATGTACTAGAGGGGGCCCACCAGCTAGGCACAAGCCATCAGGGCGCGGCCCCCCCAGGGCCGCACCCTGATGTGTGGTGGGGCCCTAGCTGGCCTCACGAGGCCCATCTTCTCCTATATGGTGTGTTTTACCCTAGAAAAAATCATAAGAAACCTTTTGGGATGAAGCACCGCCGTCTCGAGGCGGAAACCTGGGCAGAGGCCCTTTTGCACACCGGCAGTCAGATTCTGCCGGGGAAATTCCTCTCCGGGAGGGGGAGATCGATGCCATCGTCATCACCATCGCTTCCTCCTTCGTGGGAGGATCAATCCTCATCAACATCTTCACCAGCACAATCTCATCTCCAACCCTAGTTCATCTCTTGTATTCAATCTTTGTCTCAAAACCTCAGATTGGTACCTGTGGGTTACTAGTTGTGTTGATTACATCTTGTAGTTGATGCTTGTTGGATTACTTGGTGGAAGAAATTATGTTCAGATCCTTAATTATTATTATTGCACCTCTGATCTTAAACATGTTGATGAGTTGTGAGTAGTTACTATTGTTCCTGAGGACATGGGAGAAGTCTTGTTATAAGTTATCATGTGAAGTTTGTATTCATTCAATATTTTGATGATATGTATGTTGTTACTTCTCTTAGTGGTGTCATGTGAACGTCGACTACATGACACTTCACCATGCTAGGGGCCTAAGGGAAGTCATTGTGGAGTAGCATGTAGATGATGGGTTGCTAGAGTGACAGAAGCTTAAACCCCAGTTTATGTGTTGCTTCATAAGGGGCTGATTTGGATCCACATGTTTCATGCTATGGTTAGATTTATCTTAATTCTTCTTTCGTAGTTGCGGATGCTTGCGAGAGGGGGTAATCAGAAGTAGGTTGTTAGTTAAAGTAAGAATAGCAACTTAGCACTGATCCACCCACATATCAAATTATCAAAGTAGCGAACGCGAATCAACTCAACATGATGAACATGACTAGACAAAATTCCCATGTGTCCTCGGGAGCGCTTGCTTAATATAAGAGTACTTTCAGGCCTGTCCTTTGCTACAAAAATGATTGGGCTACCTTGCTGCACCTTTGCTACTACTGTTACTTGTCACTTGTTATGATTTATCTTGCTACAAAAACTATCTACTATCGTTACTTACAACACTTGCAGAGAATACCTTGCTGAAAACCGCTTATCATTTCCTTCTGGTCCTCGTTGGGTTCGACACTCTTACTTATTGGAAGGACTATGATTGATCCCCTATACTTGTGGGTTATCAAGACTCTTTTCTGGCACCGTTTCCGGGGAGTGAAGTGCCTTTGTTAAGTTGAATTTGTAAGGAAACATTTTCTATACGTGCTGAATTTTACTGTTGCTTGTCACTATGAACAGTCACCCTTTGAGTGGCTTGTTCGGGGCATCTTCCCCCCAGACTGAAGATGAGGAAATTGTTCCTCAACCTATTGAACCTTCTGAAAATGTTTATTATGAGATCCCTTCGGGTATGCTTGAAAAACTCTTATCACACCCATACGATGGAACAACTCATCCTGATTATAACTTGATATTTGTCGATGAAGTTTGTGCATTATTTCAGCTTGCAGGGTTGTCTGGAGACAAAGTTAAGAAGAAAGTTTTCCCTTTATCTTTGGAGGGAAGGCATTAATGTGGTACAGGCTATTAGGCGATATTGGATCATGGGATTAGAATCGTTTGAAGCTAGAATTTCATCAGAAGTTTTATCCTATGCATCTAGTTCATCGTGATCGGAACTTTATTTATAATTGATGGCCACGTGAAGGAGAAAGTATCGCTCAAGCTTGGGGGAGGCTTGAATCTATGATGCACACTTGCCCCAACCATAATATCTCAAGAGATACTATTATGCAAAAAAATATGCTCGGCTTTCTCATGATGATCAAGCACTACTCGATTCTTCTTCTACTGGTTCCTTCATGAAGAGGACTATTGAATTCAAATGGGATCTTCTGGAAAGAATTAAACGCAACTGCGAAGATTGGGAACTGATGTTTGCTATAAGTTTAAGTATAAAGTTTAAGTTCGATTGTGTTAAATCTTTTATGGAAACTGATGTTTGCTATAAGTTGAGAAATAAATATGGCGTTGAATCTGAGCTAGTAGCTTCTTTTTGTGAATCATTTGCTACTCATGTTGATCTCCCTAAGGAGAAATGGTTTAAACATCATCCACCCATTGAAGAACAATTAGAGAAACCCATTAAATCTGAGAAGGAAAAAACAATTGTTAATCATGTTGATCCAATTGTTCCTACTACTTACATTGAGAAGCCACCCTTCCCTGTTAGAATTAAGGAACACACTATAGCTACAATTGTGGTTAATAAAAGTCATGCTAGGACACCTACTTCTCCTGAACAAATAAATGTTGAGCCTAAGGTTGCCATGGTTAAAGATCTACTAATTGATAATGTTGATAGTCAAGTTATTTACTTCTGTGGTGAAGCCTCTAGAATTGCAAAAACTTCTAGAAATACGCAACATGAACTAGATAAAAATAAACCAGTTGTTGGCATGCCTGTGGTTTTAGATTGGAGATCATTGTTATCATGGCTTGTGCGATAAGTGTTAGCACTATACCTTTTACCTTATATCAAGAAATTATGAATGTCATAGCACCATCTGAGGTTGAGGACATTGATATTACTATTAAACTTGCGAACAGAGACACTATTACACCACTTGGGATTGTTAGAGATGTTGAAGTCTTGTGTGGAAAGGTCAAGTACCCCACTGATTTTCTAGTACTTGGTTCAGAACAAGATAACTTTTGCCCCATTATATTTGGTAGACCTTTCTTGAATACTGTTAATGCTGAGATTAATTGTGTTACTGAGAAGGCTAAAGTAAGCTTTGGTGATGTGTCTCATGAATTTAATTTCTCTAAGTTTAGTAAACAACCGCCTGAGAAAGAATTACCAAGCAAAGATGAGATTATTGGTCTAGCTTCTATTGTCGTACCTCCTATCGACCCGTTAGAACAATATTTACTAGACCATGAAAATGATATGCATATGAATGAGAGAAATGAGATAGATGACATATTTCTGAAACAAACGCCTGTTCATAAATACAACTTACCGGTTGATATTTTAGGGGATCCCCCTCCACCCAAGGGAGATCCCGAGTTTGAGTTAAAGACTTTACCCAATACTTTGAAATATGCTTACCTTGATGAAACGAAGATGTATCCTGTTATTGTCAGTGCTAACCTTTAAGAGCATGAAGAATAGAGATTACTTAAAACTCTGAAGAAGCACTGGGCTGCTATTTGATATACTCTTGATGATCTTAAGGGCATTAGTCCCACTCTATGTCAGCACAAGATTAATATGGAACCGGATGCTAAACCTGTCGTTGATCATCAACGCTGCTTAAAACCAAAAATGAAGGAAGTGGTAAGAACTAAAATATTAAAGCTTCTGGAGGTAGGTATAATTTATCCTATTGCTGATAGTAGATGGGTAAGCCATGTTCATTGTGTTTCTAATAAAGGAGGTATAACTTTTGTCCCTAATTATAAAAATGAACTTATCCCACAAAGAATAGTAACTGGTTATAGGATGGTGATTGATTTTGGGAAATTAAACAAATCTACTAGGAAAGATCACTATCCTTTACCTTTTATTGATCAAATGCTAGAAAGACTATCTAAGCACACACACTTCTGCTTTCTTGATTGATATTCTGGGTTTTGTCAAATACCGGTGTCAAAAGAGGATCAAGAGAAAACTACTTTTATGTGCCCTTTTGGAACGTATGCTTTTAGACGTATGCCTTTTGGTTTATGCGATCCACTTGCTACCTTTCAAAGATGTATGATGGTTGTATTCTCTGATTTTTGTGAAAAGATTGTTGAGGTTTTCATGGATGTTTTTTCTGTTTATGGAACTTCTTTTGATGATTGCTTGAGCAACCTTTATCGAGTTTTGCAGAGATGTGAAGAAACTAATCTTGTTTAGAATTGGGTGAAGTGCCATTTTATGGTGAATGATGGTATAGTGCTTGGGCATAAAGTTTTTGAACAAGGTAATGAAGTGGACAAAGCTAAAGTCGACGTGTAACGCCCAAGATGCGATCCTATCCTTATTTTGGCTCGAGGGCCTCGACAGGGATAGAAGCACATCTCGTTGTTTTGCAAGAATGGATATCATTACAAGTACATGTAAAGAAGAGATGAGTATACGGAATTGGCTTAAACTTGCCACAAGCTAAATCATGATCACATCAATACAACAACATATTCAATCATCATACATAAGAGCAGGGTCCGACGGACGAAATCAAACGATAAAAGCGACATCCATCCTTGCTATCCCAGGCTGCCATCCTGGAAACCCATCCTATGATCGAAGAAGAAGAACTCTAAATCAAACAAGCATCACGCTCACGTCAAAGCATCGTATTACCTGTACCTGCAACTGTTGTTGTAGTAATCTGTGAGCCACAGGGACTCAGCAATCTCATTTCCAAGGGTATCAAGATTAGCAAAGCTTAATGCGTAAGGTATGGTTAAGTGTTGAGGCCGCAGCAAGCACTAAGCATTTATTTGAGTGGCTAACTTATGAGTACAAGAATAAGGGGGGGCGGGTGATCGTCACATAAATTTACATGAACTACTAATGATCACTAAGTGATCCTGAACACCTACCTATGAGTCAAACATAACCCCATCGTGTTCTCTCTCGGTTAATTAATTCACGAGAAGAGACAGTCACGGTTACGCACACGGTTGGTGTATTTTATTAGAGTTTACTTCAAGTTCTCTATGACCGGATGCTAAACAAATTTCCAAGTTGCCACATAAACGCGGGCACTGCTTCTCGAAAATATTTAACCCTGTAGGGGTGCTCTAACTCATCCATCACAAACTAACCACAAGCTGCAATGGAAATCTTCAATCATGGGATAACCCATAGTGTTCGCGGAATCCCAGTGGAAAATCTCAACCTCGATATAGCCAGAGGTGTTCTTGAAATCCCGTGCACAAGACGTTTGAGAAAAGTAAAACAAATCCAGCAAGGCCGTCTGGCGTGTCGACGAACCCGATAGGAGCCACTATTTCATTCTCAGGACACGACCAGATGAGCTAGTGTATAGTGGCCTGATAGACATCACCCGAGTTGCCCCGGGGTGGCCCCACATAGTGCTCTATTGTGGACCAACACTCATGAGGAGCACCGGCCCGGGTTGTTGATTAAAATATCCACGGGTTCATGATTCCCTATGCTAGTTTATTAGTTATTAGGCAAATGGAGTACCAATGTTGGGCCTTGCCAGAAGAGTTTTATCCTAAAACGAAAATCAAGGGGGTCCCCATAACAACCCTGAGCATGTTAGGAGCACTCAATATGGAACATAACACCGGTACACAAGTAACTAGGGCAGTAAAAGTGGAACAAAACACCGAGCAAAAGGCCAAGCCTTCCACCTTTTACCAAGTATATATGTGCATTAAATTAAATGGCAATAGTATTGTGATATCTCAAAAATCATCCATGTTGGCGCATGTTAAACAATTTGCACCTACAACTAGCAACGCTATAAGAAGGGCTGAGCAAGCGGTAACATAGCCAAAAAATGGTTTGCTGGGATGTTGAGGGTTAGAGGCTTATCATGGCATTTTGGGAGGCTTGACAAACAAGTGGTAGGTAGCAAGACACATCGATAGAAACGAGACAACTAGCATGGCAATGATAGTAGTGGTATCCAAGGAAATGTTCATCTTGCCTGAGATCCTGCTTGGAAGAAGAACGAATCCATGAGGTAGACGAACCACGTAGCCGAACGGATCCTCACACTCCGAATCGGTTTCGGAGCTCTATCGAGAAGGAACAATCCGGAAACAAAGAAATAACACGGTAAACACCACAACATATGCATGACATGATGCGCAAACAAATATGATGCCTGTACATACGTTTATGCAAGGCATGACAAAGCACAACAAACAAGTCCTACACATTAAGTGAAGCTCAATATGCTACGGGTTGCATATTGACGGAATGGGACTAAATCAATTTTAAATGGAGAAGGAAAACATACATATAACAAAATAATAACTCTCCATATTAAGAAAAATGCGGTAAATGTTGTTTTAACTAAACAATCATTTAAAGTTTGTTAATCATGGCAAGAGGTGAAGCATACACAACTACATCATTTGGCATTTTAAATGAGGCCGGAAGAAACATATAGCATTTCCGAAATGACCTCATATGCATATTATGAACTCGGTCCAGATCTGTTATAAACATATTTTATATTTTTTAAACAGCAAAATAAAGTGTGCCATGAGATTCTACACACTTTTCTAAGAAAGTTACACATGTGGAACCTTTTTAATCGGACGTACGGTTATTTAGTTATGAAATAAATCATTTTGACATGGCATACACGCAAATTAATGCAAACAGCAAGTTTAAACATTTTAAACATGGATTAAAGTTGGATATTGTGAAACTACACGAAATTCTAATCATTTTACATGTTTAAATCATTTTCATCAAATGCACGATTTGAGATTTATGATATGCATGATATTTAGGTTTTTTTTTGCAAATCTGTTATTCACTAGATAAATAGACAAATCCGCAGAGTTGAGAAAAAACGTTCATGGGCCGAGTCTGATATGAACTAGGCCAACAGGGTCGGGCGCTGGATAGAATACAGTGTAGTAGGCGTCACATAATCAAAGGAGGGGGAGCTCACCCATGGGCTTGGCCCAGTCGAGGAGGCAGGCCGGCTCGGAGGCTCACGTTGCTGGGCCTTGGCAAGCACATGGCTGGGAGTTGCGGCTGGTTCTGGTGGCCGGACGAAGGCGGCGGCGTTGGCGAGGCCCTTGGGCGGAGGCAGTTGCCTCGATCCAGATTGGATCGAGCGCTGCGGGGGCGAGCAAGGGCGCTGGTGGCCATCGGATCTCCATCCAATGGTCCTAAATGGATGGATCGGTGGTGGAGGCTGGCTAGCTGAGTTGACGGATTGGGAGGGATCCCGAGGTGGGAGATGAGTGGTGGCTGACTAGCGGCGGCGGCGATAGGACTAGGGATGGTTGGGACATCTCCCTAGAAGTTAGGGTTGGACCTCTATTTATAGTCTAGGGTCTAAATGTGGTCTAATTGGAGCCCTTCGATTTAGATTGGACGGACGGAAAAAAAATAGGTTGTGGAGTCCAATTGAAAAACCGATGATGGTTTGGGGTATTACGGGGTTGATCCGGATCTAACGGTCACGACCGTATATTTCGGTTTCGGGGAAGCTATCGGACATGCGCGAGGGGTCCGTGCACTGTGTAGAGGGGCTAGGCATAGTAGAGCGAGAAGACGGGCGGCCCGGCAACCAGTTTTACAATGCCGAAAACGTCCAACGATTGACCGGCTATAGTGCCGCTATAGTTTAAGGGTTGGGGTATCAAACGGACTTCGACTACGACGAAATTTGACACGCGGTCTACCTGTACTATATTAAGACCACACTCCAACTTTCAATCAATTTAGAGAATGTTTTATACGCACCTTTTAAAACAATATTTTAAAGATGTCGCGGGCGCCTGCGTGTGTGGTTGGTCATGAAACGGTCAACGACAAGAACGAAGAGAACCACAACTACGAAGGGATGCAAGTTTGAAAAAAAAATGATGGCAACAAAGTACCCATGCAATGCAGATGATGCGAATGATGCGATGATGAATGCAACACGCAACAAAATCACACGACGATAACGAAATAAACCGAGAATCATCTGGAGCATCGGTTCTGGGCTGTTACAACACTCCTCCACTAACAAGAGATCTCGCCCCGATATCTTAGAATGAGAAGAGGAAGAGGAAGAGGAAAGGAAGAGGTAAAACTTAGTTGCTTCTTTGGCAAACGAAAGAAACCTTGAAGGTTGCAAACCGATGAGGAATGACACGAGGAAGAAGCAAGAATTCCAAAGGAATTTGGGCAGCACTTCGGTAGAAAAGAGAGGCGAAACTTGAAACGATGGAAAGAACTTGAAAAGAGGGCACCACACTCCAGTTAAATGTATAAACAAGGAAACGAACATGATCTTGAAACCGAGATGATGGTTCGAAGAGAGCAACATCACAATAGCTCCGGAACAAAAGAATAGAAGCTAGATCTTTGGGAAGGAAAGAACGGAGAAGGAGATGACAACTTCTACCGCAATTGAATTTGAAAAGCATCCTTATGAGGAAGGATTGAACTGAGTTGTTGGAAAATCAACAACGAAAAGAATAGCTTGTTGTGGGCTTATGGAAAACATCTCAAAATAATGAGGTGACCACCGGCCACAAATGGAAATAATAGATTGGTTGGGAACAACAAGATATGCAAAACTTCTTTCACCAATAGGATATATTAAGAACTTGGAACATTGATAAACACCATGATAGAAACAATCCTTAGGAAACGCTTTAGGTGAAATCCAATCCAAGATAACTCCTAGAAAGAAATGGTGGGTTTAAATATCTCACTCTTGATAAGTTCTCTTCGAGACTCCTGATGAATCAAGAATGCTATAACACCACCTCCAAAGATAAGGGAGAATGAATTGCACTTTGAAATGCGAGATAAAGAATATTTGAGCTCCTCCAACAAGAATCTTGAAGAATACTTCGAGAATGATGATATCCTTAACAAACCACCATGAAAAACCTCCGAAAATGAAAGGATGATAGAAAAGAATTGAACAACAAGAACAAGATTGAGGCCTTCCTATGGTTTAGATGCAGCTTCGCGAAGAGATACTTGAGAAAACTTTGAAGTCCGGAAAAAGGAAAGATGAAGAACTTAGAGTCAAGAATTGATATCATGAACAACTCTGAAAGAAGGATTGAAATCACCTTGATGAAATAAGAATAAGAATTATGTTATTCCTATCCTTCATCATGTTAAATTGATGACAAGCAACGGATTTGGCATACTACTTATCCTTCTTGAAAAAGATTGAAGAGAGAGATAGAGCACAAACTTGAAGAAATCTTCAACGAAACACCAGAAAAGAATTGAAGACGAATGAGGATACTCCGAATGAATTGGCATACATGAGAACGAAGAGACCACAATTTGACTAAGAAATTTTTAACAAGCCACCGGTAAGAATTGAGAACAAAGGAGGAAAACCTCGAACGAACGAGGAGATATTAATTTAGAAGAATTGGAGAACGAAAGTTGAAAGCTGAGAGCGACGAAATCTTCTGAAATGATGGCCTTCAGAGGATCGACCAATGTAACAACTCTAAAATGCTCCCGATGGATACGGAAGGGATTACTCATGATCGAAAACAATTTGAGAGTATATCAACAAGCTGAAACCATGGATCTTCAAGAGAATGGACAAAGATTAAGAAAAACTCTCCTTCAGTCTTCCAAGCTGAGACTGATGACGAGAAACAACATCAAGAATTACCGAGACACTCCAGAACAATGAATAAGGAAAGGTTGAGCCAATGATGAAAAATAATTCAAAACGATCTTGGAGAAGGAATATGACTGATGGACTTCATTCTTACGTCATATTGAAAAGAACTTGAGGACATCTCCGAAAAGATTAGAAGAGCCAGGTAAGATCCTGGGGAAATACATGTGGGTTATGGGCCCACTCAAAGGAAACCACCATTTAAACAATTGATTAGTAAAGATAGATTGCACTGGTACAAATGAATCTTTGATGAGGTGAGACCCTCGAAATATTTTGAAAGGATTGAACGAAAACAAGAATCCTTTGAGATATCTTCAGCACTCCAGATAGAATAGAAAGAGGGGAATACACAAGAGAGGCTTGAATAAGAATTCCAACACGGAAAAACATTTGAAGGATGCAAAGGATATGATGAAGCTTGAAATCTTGAATTGAATCCACCAGAAAGAAAACAAGAACAAAGAATGATAAATCTAGCAGCTGAGCATCTTCACAAGAATCACCGGAAACAATACGAAAGAAAAGATAGTGGAAGCATCACATGAATAGAAAAGACACTTGGATGAGAACTTAATCATTGAAGAAAAAGTGCGGGAGGGTGGGGAAAAACAAAGATGTCTTAGATAGATGAAAAGAACTCCGGAAAGAAATATGAGGATTGATTTAGCAAAATATTATAGAGGATTGAATTCTGTTGAAGAGAAGCACTCCGGGTGGACAAGAATTAACAAGATAATTTGATTGAGGAAAGGATTAGCACTCCTATAGAAATATGAGAACATCGCTTAGGAAAGATATGAAATCACCACTTGACATCGAAGCAACTCGAATTACCATACTCCAACAAAACAATGGATGAGGCTTGCAAATTAAGCAGAAACAAATATATGAAAGAGATTTCGCTCGATATTTTGGTGGTAAGGCTCACACGGGCTCGATTTTACAGTAGCCATCATGTACAAGGCAGTGCACACGACATACGAAGCGTCCCCGAATCGTAGCAAGCTACAAGGATTCTTTAAGACACAACGAGAACCGCTGTAAGAAAGACCATCAACAAGAAAACCACTAGATGTCGAACCCCAACCTCACATCATCATCTGTTGGAAGATAAACCTAGATAACTACTTGAATTCCCACCTAAGAACTTCCAAAATCTTTGGTTATGCAATCGGGTCCACGGATACACGTAGTAAAATCCATCACTCAACTCCTAGCAGTAATACTACTCTCCAATGTATCACATCCGTCAACACATAACCAGAGGTCTCGAAAACTCATCTACCTCAGGCCCTCGTGATCACAACGATACTAAACATGGCAGTACATCTAGACGCTCTCCCCAATACTGGGTGACGCCAAACTCCTCTCGCCACAAATAGTATTGAAGCAATTTCGAACATCTACGTCCTGAGATACTAAGGAAACTGAACGATAACGATGTGTCAAGAATCCCGTGGAGCTCAACTCCCCGGGTCCAATCCATACAGTCAGGAGGCACCAAGAACAAATTCCGGTCACATCGACATCATAGAGGTTCCAAAATTCCCTCGTGATCCTAAAAATTTGATTGAGAAAAGGGTAGAATTAAAATTACTATGTCGCAATTCCTCACCAGAGCAGGGAAGAGGAGTAAAGAGAATCCTACTCTTCGATATATAACTAGACTCAAATAGTTTTTTTTCCTAGACTCGACTCGGCCGAGTTCGATCAATCAAGGGGGCTCCTAGGTCGGTACTGCTCTGATACCAACTTGTAACGCCCAAAATGCGATCCTATCCTTACTTTGGCTCGAGGGCCTCGACAGGGATAGAAGCGCATCTCGTCATTCGCAAGAATGGATATCATTACAAGTACATATAAAGAAGAGACGAGTATATGGAATTGGCTTACACTCGCCACAACCTAAATCATGATCACATCAATAGAACAACATATTCAATCATCATACATAAGAGCAGGGTCCGACTACGGACGAAATCAGACGATAAAAGCGACATCCATCCTTGCTATCCCAGGCTGCCGGCCTGGAACCCATCCTATGATCGAAGAAGAAGAAGAACTCCAAATCAAACAAGCATCGCACACACGTCAAAGCATCGTATTACCTGTACCTACAACTGTTGTTGTAGTAATCTGTGAGCCACAGGGACTCAGCAATCTCATTTCCAAGGGTATGAAGACTAGCAAAGCTTAATGGGTAAGGTATGGTTAAGTGGTGAGGCTGCAACAAGCACTAAGCATTTATTCGAGTGGCTAACTTACGAGTACAAGAATAAGGGGGGGGGGGGTGATCGTAACATAAACGGATGTGAACTAGTAATGATCACTAAGTGATCCTGAACACCTACCTATGAGTCAAACATAACCCCACCGTGTTGGTTAAGTAATTCACGAGAAGAGACAGTCATGGTTACGCACACGGTTGGTGTATTTTACTAGAGTTTACATCAAGTTATCTATGATAGGATGTTAAAAAATATTCCAAGTTGCCACATAACCGCGGGCACGGCTTCTCGAAAAGATTTAACCCTACAGGGGTGCTCCAACTCATGCATCACAAACTAGTAGAAAATCTCAACCTTGAGATAGGCTGAGGTGTCCTCGAAATCCCGTGCACAAGACGTTCTAGAAAGGTAAAACAAATCCAGCAACGCCGCCCGACGTGTCGACGAACCTGATAGGAGCCGCGTATCTCGTTCTCAGGGCACGACCAGATGAGCTAGTGTACAGTGGCCTGATAGACATCACCCGAGTTGCCCCGGGGTGGCCCCACATAGTGCTCTGTTGTGGACCAACACTCATGAGGAGCACCGGCCCGGGTTGTTGATTAAAATATCCACGGGTTCATGATTCCCTATGCTAGTTTATTAGTTATTAGGCAAATGGAGTACCAATGTTGGGCCTTGCCAGAAGAGTTTTATCCTAAAACGAAAATCAAGGGGGTCCCCATAACAACCCTGAGCATGTTAGGAGCACTTAATATGGAACATAACACCGGTACACAAGTAACTAGGGCAGTAAAAGTGGAACAAAACACCGAGCAAAAGGCCAAGCCTTCCACCTTTTACCAAGTATATATGTGCATTAAATTAAATGGCAATAGTATTGTGATATCTCAAAAATCATCCATGTTGGCGCATGTTAAACAATTTGCACCTACAACTAGCAACGCTATAAGAAGGGCTGAGCAAGCGGTAACATAGCCAAAAAATGGTTTGCTGGGATGTTGAGGGTTAGAGGCTTATCATGGCATTTTGGGAGGCTTGACAAACAAGTGGTAGGTAGCAAGACACATCGATAGAAACGAGACAACTAGCATGGCAATGATAGTAGTGGTATCCAAGGAAATGTTCATCTTGCCTGAGATCCTGCTTGGAAGAAGAACGAATCCATGAGGTAGACGAACCACGTAGCCGAACGGATCCTCACACTCCGAATCGGTTTCGGAGCTCTATCGAGAAGGAACAATCCGGAAACAAAGAAATAACACGGTAAACACCACAACATATGCATGACATGATGCGCAAACAAATATGATGCCTGTACATACGTTTATGCAAGGCATGACAAAGCACAACAAACAAGTCCTACACATTAAGTGAAGCTCAATATGCTACGGGTTGCATATTGACGGAATGGGACTAAATCAATTTTAAATGGAGAAGGAAAACATACATATAACAAAATAATAACTCTCCATATTAAGAAAAATGCGGTAAATGTTGTTTTAACTAAACAATCATTTAAAGTTTGTTAATCATGGCAAGAGGTGAAGCATACACAACTACATCATTTGGCATTTTAAATGAGGCCGGAAGAAACATATAGCATTTCCGAAATGACCTCATATGCATATTATGAACTCGGTCCAGATCTGTTATAAACATATTTTATATTTTTTAAACAGCAAAATAAAGTGTGCCATGAGATTCTACACACTTTTCTAAGAAAGTTACACATGTGGAACCTTTTTAATCGGACGTACGGTTATTTAGTTATGAAATAAATCATTTTGACATGGCATACACGCAAATTAATGCAAACAGCAAGTTTAAACATTTTAAACATGGATTAAAGTTGGATATTGTGAAACTACACGAAATTCTAATCATTTTACATGTTTAAATCATTTTCATCAAATGCACGATTTGAGATTTATGATATGCATGATATTTAGGTTTTTTTTTGCAAATCTGTTATTCACTAGATAAATAGACAAATCCGCAGAGGTTAGCACTATACCTTTTACCTTATATCAAGAAATTATGAATGTCATAGCACCATCTGAGGTTGAGGACATTGATATTACTATTAAACTTGCGAACAGAGACACTATTACACCACTTGGGATTGTTAGAGATGTTGAAGTCTTGTGTGGAAAGGTCAAGTACCCCACTGATTTTCTAGTACTTGGTTCAGAACAAGATAACTTTTGCCCCATTATATTTGGTAGACCTTTCTTGAATACTGTTAATGCTGAGATTAATTGTGTTACTGAGAAGGCTAAAGTAAGCTTTGGTGATGTGTCTCATGAATTTAATTTCTCTAAGTTTAGTAAACAACCGCCTGAGAAAGAATTACCAAGCAAAGATGAGATTATTGGTCTAGCTTCTATTGTCGTACCTCCTATCGACCCGTTAGAACAATATTTACTAGACCATGAAAATGATATGCATATGAATGAGAGAAATGAGATAGATGACATATTTCTGAAACAAACGCCTGTTCATAAATACAACTTACCGGTTGATATTTTAGGGGATCCCCCTCCACCCAAGGGAGATCCCGAGTTTGAGTTAAAGACTTTACCCAATACTTTGAAATATGCTTACCTTGATGAAACGAAGATGTATCCTGTTATTGTCAGTGCTAACCTTTAAGAGCA
The DNA here is from genome assembly GCA_039707655.1 of Elymus sibiricus. NCBI lineage: Eukaryota > Viridiplantae > Streptophyta > Magnoliopsida > Poales > Poaceae > Elymus > Elymus sibiricus. The sequence goes on along the minus strand of CM077665.1, from coordinate 206,340,656 downwards.
TGAAGAATAGAGATTACTTAAAACTCTGAAGAAGCACTGGGCTGCTATTTGATATACTCTTGATGATCTTAAGGGCATTAGTCCCACTCTATGTCAGCACAAGATTAATATGGAACCGGATGCTAAACCTGTCGTTGATCATCAACGCTGCTTAAAACCAAAAATGAAGGAAGTGGTAAGAACTAAAATATTAAAGCTTCTGGAGGTAGGTATAATTTATCCTATTGCTGATAGTAGATGGGTAAGCCATGTTCATTGTGTTTCTAATAAAGGAGGTATAACTTTTGTCCCTAATTATAAAAATGAACTTATCCCACAAAGAATAGTAACTGGTTATAGGATGGTGATTGATTTTGGGAAATTAAACAAATCTACTAGGAAAGATCACTATCCTTTACCTTTTATTGATCAAATGCTAGAAAGACTATCTAAGCACACACACTTCTGCTTTCTTGATTGATATTCTGGGTTTTGTCAAATACCGGTGTCAAAAGAGGATCAAGAGAAAACTACTTTTATGTGCCCTTTTGGAACGTATGCTTTTAGACGTATGCCTTTTGGTTTATGCGATCCACTTGCTACCTTTCAAAGATGTATGATGGTTGTATTCTCTGATTTTTGTGAAAAGATTGTTGAGGTTTTCATGGATGTTTTTTCTGTTTATGGAACTTCTTTTGATGATTGCTTGAGCAACCTTTATCGAGTTTTGCAGAGATGTGAAGAAACTAATCTTGTTTAGAATTGGGTGAAGTGCCATTTTATGGTGAATGATGGTATAGTGCTTGGGCATAAAGTTTTTGAACAAGGTAATGAAGTGGACAAAGCTAAAGTCGACGTGTAACGCCCAAGATGCGATCCTATCCTTATTTTGGCTCGAGGGCCTCGACAGGGATAGAAGCACATCTCGTTGTTTTGCAAGAATGGATATCATTACAAGTACATGTAAAGAAGAGATGAGTATACGGAATTGGCTTAAACTTGCCACAAGCTAAATCATGATCACATCAATACAACAACATATTCAATCATCATACATAAGAGCAGGGTCCGACGGACGAAATCAAACGATAAAAGCGACATCCATCCTTGCTATCCCAGGCTGCCATCCTGGAAACCCATCCTATGATCGAAGAAGAAGAACTCTAAATCAAACAAGCATCACGCTCACGTCAAAGCATCGTATTACCTGTACCTGCAACTGTTGTTGTAGTAATCTGTGAGCCACAGGGACTCAGCAATCTCATTTCCAAGGGTATCAAGATTAGCAAAGCTTAATGCGTAAGGTATGGTTAAGTGTTGAGGCCGCAGCAAGCACTAAGCATTTATTTGAGTGGCTAACTTATGAGTACAAGAATAAGGGGGGGCGGGTGATCGTCACATAAATTTACATGAACTACTAATGATCACTAAGTGATCCTGAACACCTACCTATGAGTCAAACATAACCCCATCGTGTTCTCTCTCGGTTAATTAATTCACGAGAAGAGACAGTCACGGTTACGCACACGGTTGGTGTATTTTATTAGAGTTTACTTCAAGTTCTCTATGACCGGATGCTAAACAAATTTCCAAGTTGCCACATAAACGCGGGCACTGCTTCTCGAAAATATTTAACCCTGTAGGGGTGCTCTAACTCATCCATCACAAACTAACCACAAGCTGCAATGGAAATCTTCAATCATGGGATAACCCATAGTGTTCGCGGAATCCCAGTGGAAAATCTCAACCTCGATATAGCCAGAGGTGTTCTTGAAATCCCGTGCACAAGACGTTTGAGAAAAGTAAAACAAATCCAGCAAGGCCGTCTGGCGTGTCGACGAACCCGATAGGAGCCACTATTTCATTCTCAGGACACGACCAGATGAGCTAGTGTATAGTGGCCTGATAGACATCACCCGAGTTGCCCCGGGGTGGCCCCACATAGTGCTCTATTGTGGACCAACACTCATGAGGAGCACCGGCCCGGGTTGTTGATTAAAATATCCACGGGTTCATGATTCCCTATGCTAGTTTATTAGTTATTAGGCAAATGGAGTACCAATGTTGGGCCTTGCCAGAAGAGTTTTATCCTAAAACGAAAATCAAGGGGGTCCCCATAACAACCCTGAGCATGTTAGGAGCACTCAATATGGAACATAACACCGGTACACAAGTAACTAGGGCAGTAAAAGTGGAACAAAACACCGAGCAAAAGGCCAAGCCTTCCACCTTTTACCAAGTATATATGTGCATTAAATTAAATGGCAATAGTATTGTGATATCTCAAAAATCATCCATGTTGGCGCATGTTAAACAATTTGCACCTACAACTAGCAACGCTATAAGAAGGGCTGAGCAAGCGGTAACATAGCCAAAAAATGGTTTGCTGGGATGTTGAGGGTTAGAGGCTTATCATGGCATTTTGGGAGGCTTGACAAACAAGTGGTAGGTAGCAAGACACATCGATAGAAACGAGACAACTAGCATGGCAATGATAGTAGTGGTATCCAAGGAAATGTTCATCTTGCCTGAGATCCTGCTTGGAAGAAGAACGAATCCATGAGGTAGACGAACCACGTAGCCGAACGGATCCTCACACTCCGAATCGGTTTCGGAGCTCTATCGAGAAGGAACAATCCGGAAACAAAGAAATAACACGGTAAACACCACAACATATGCATGACATGATGCGCAAACAAATATGATGCCTGTACATACGTTTATGCAAGGCATGACAAAGCACAACAAACAAGTCCTACACATTAAGTGAAGCTCAATATGCTACGGGTTGCATATTGACGGAATGGGACTAAATCAATTTTAAATGGAGAAGGAAAACATACATATAACAAAATAATAACTCTCCATATTAAGAAAAATGCGGTAAATGTTGTTTTAACTAAACAATCATTTAAAGTTTGTTAATCATGGCAAGAGGTGAAGCATACACAACTACATCATTTGGCATTTTAAATGAGGCCGGAAGAAACATATAGCATTTCCGAAATGACCTCATATGCATATTATGAACTCGGTCCAGATCTGTTATAAACATATTTTATATTTTTTAAACAGCAAAATAAAGTGTGCCATGAGATTCTACACACTTTTCTAAGAAAGTTACACATGTGGAACCTTTTTAATCGGACGTACGGTTATTTAGTTATGAAATAAATCATTTTGACATGGCATACACGCAAATTAATGCAAACAGCAAGTTTAAACATTTTAAACATGGATTAAAGTTGGATATTGTGAAACTACACGAAATTCTAATCATTTTACATGTTTAAATCATTTTCATCAAATGCACGATTTGAGATTTATGATATGCATGATATTTAGGTTTTTTTTTGCAAATCTGTTATTCACTAGATAAATAGACAGATCCGCAGAGTTGAGAAAAAACGTTCATGGGCCGAGTCTGATATGAACTAGGCCAACAGGGTCGGGCGCTGGATAGAATACAGTGTAGTAGGCGTCACATAATCAAAGGAGGGGGAGCTCACCCATGGGCTTGGCCCAGTCGAGGAGGCAGGCCGGCTCGGAGGCTCACGTTGCTGGGCCTTGGCAAGCACATGGCTGGGAGTTGCGGCTGGTTCTGGTGGCCGGACGAAGGCGGCGGCGTTGGCGAGGCCCTTGGGCGGAGGCAGTTGCCTCGATCCAGATTGGATCGAGCGCTGCGGGGGCGAGCAAGGGCGCTGGTGGCCATCGGATCTCCATCCAATGGTCCTAAATGGATGGATCGGTGGTGGAGGCTGGCTAGCTGAGTTGACGGATTGGGAGGGATCCCGAGGTGGGAGATGAGTGGTGGCTGACTAGCGGCGGCGGTGATAGGACTAGGGATGGATGGGACAGCTCCCTAGATATTAGGGTTGGACCTCTCTTTATAGTCTAGGGTCTAAATGTGGTCTAATTGGAGCCCTTCGATTTAGATCAGACGGATGGAAAAAAATAGGTTATGGAGTCCAATTGAAAAACCAATGATGGTTTGGGGTATTACGGGGTTGATCTGGATCCAACGGTCATGACCGTATATTTCGGGGTCGGGGCAGCCTTCGGACAGGCGCGAGGGGTTTGTGCACTGTGCAGAGGGGCTAGGCATAGCAGAGCGGGAAGACGGGCGGCCCGACAACAAGTTTTACAATACCGAAAACGTCCAACGATTGACCGGCTATAGTGCCGCTATAGTTTAACGGTTGGGGTATCAAACGGACTCCGACTCCGACGAAATTTGACACGCGGTCTACCTACACTATATTAAGACCGCACGTCCACTTTCGATCAATTCAGAGAATGTTTTATAAGCACCTTTTAAAACAATATTTTAAAGATGTCGCGGGCGCGTGCGTGTGTGGTTGGTCATGAAACGGTCAACGACAAGAACGAAGAGAACTGCAACTACAAACGAATGCAAGTTTGAAAAAAAATGATGGCAACGAAGTGCCGATGCAATGCGGATGATGTGAATGATGCGATGATGAATGCAACACGCAACTAAATCACATGGCGATAACGAAATAAACCGGTAATCATCTGGAGCATCAGTTCGAGGCTATTACACGACGCCATTGAGAAGATGCCATGCCCCAAAGATATCAAAGGTATAAGAAGTTTCCTTGGTCATGCTGGTTTTTATTGGCGCTTCATTAAAGATTTATCAAAGATTTCTAGGCCGTTAACTAATCTTCTTCAAAAAGATATCCCTTTTGTTTTTGATGATGATTGTGTCGAAGCTTTTGAAATACTTAAGAACGCTTTGATTTCTGCACCTATTGTTCAATCACCTGATTGGAACTTGCCCTTTGAGATTATGAGTGATGCTAGCGATTATGTTGTTGGTGCTGTTCTAGGGCAAAGAGTATACAAGAAATTGAATGTTATCCATTATGCTAGTAAAACCCTAGATGGTGCTCAAAGAAATTATGCCCCCACTGAAAATGAATTTTTAGCGGTTGTCTTTGCATGTGATATGTTTAGACCTTATATCATTGATTCCAAAGTAACTATTCACACGGATCTTGCTGCTATTAAATACCTTATGGAAAAGAAAGATGCTAAGCCTATACTTATTAGGTGGGTGCTTTTGCTTCAAGAAATTGATTTGCATATTGTTGATAGAAAGGGGGCTAAAAACCCCGTAGCAGATAACCTGTCTAGAATGGAAAATGTTCTTGATGACCCACTGCCTATTGATGATAATTTTCCTGATGAACAACTTGCTGCTATTAACACTTCACGTAGTACTCCTTGGTATGATGATTATGGTAATTATATTGTCGGTGTACTAAAGTTTGGGTCTTTAGTACCCCATACTTGTGCACGGGCAGTTGTAGCCATACCAGCGGCAAGGCCTGCCGGGAGACAGCTGAAAGCAAGTACAAAGATATCAAGAGAGCATTCAAGCCAATAATCAGAAGACAGAAGACCGAAGGCTGGGGCCCCAGCAAGATCTTGCCGGGCTGGCCCGACGAGCCCTGGCAAGATTTGCACCCGGCAAGACCTCGCCACCCTGTCATCGCTCCAGCGCAGCGACCAGCTTGTCTTTTAGCTGTTGTCCTCCTGGTAACGTGTCAGGACGCTAACGGCATTGGGCTTAAGCGGTGCTGATGGGACGGCCCCTTTTCCCGTCCCCAAGAAGCTAAGGGACACCTCAACAGAGCATTAAATGTGTTTGTCCTAAACCGTCAGTGTTAGGTATGATAACACTGTAGCTACTTTTACACCTCATGTATGCACTGTACGCCACTGTTGGTGACCCCTTCGAACATATTAAAGGAGGCCCAAGGCATAGCTACAGGGGGATCTTCTTCTGGCCCGTTCTCCATGTGTAGCTGCTGTGTACTGTTTATCACAAGCGCTCCTAGAACCAGGGCTTAAACACATCCAATATACTAAAGCAGGAGTAGGGTTTTACGCTTCTCAGCGGCCCGAACCTGGGTAAAATACCTTGCGTTGATCGTTGGATCTGCTCTTTGTGCAAGCCTTTTCTCCCTGCCGAACTGTAAAGGGATCCTCTCGATCCCATAGGTGTCGTGTTTCTGACATCTTTGGCGCACCAGGTAGGGGAAGAGGTTGCGTGAACCTGATCTGGTGGTCAGCGCGCCAGTTTCTTCATCAGCTTCATCTCCATGGCTCCAAAGAAGAAGGGTTTCACGGCGGTTGGTCCATCCACGTCCGCCGCGCCCATGGCTACACGCACGGGCGACAGTGTCGACGCGGGCGGAGGAGGCGGATACCCAGAGAGCTTCCACGACGTTCTGGTGGTCAGAGCCAAGCGAGCAGCGTCGTACGCAGCGCGCCCCTAGATCTAAGGACGGAGCTGCGCTGCCTGCAGGCAGCGTAGCAAACTCCAGGGATGGAAGGGCGCCTTCCAAGACGCCCACGCCGGTGCATGCGCCGCGGCCCTCTCAGGGCGCGCGTGATGAACAGCGCCGTGACGTTGGTGGTACTAGGCATCCCCACGGAAAGTCTCCTGAGCATCACCCTCGAGATGCGCGGGACCAGCATGCACGCCAACATGTTGGTGGAAGCGGCGCGCAGTCGCGGGACCGTGATGGAGCTCCTTCTAACACGGTTAGCAGTCAGAACACCTCACGTTCTTCGCACCTGTCGCCGCCGCCTACACCAGCAGAAGCCTTGGCGCGAGCCCACCTGCTCCTCGATTATCCTCCTACTGCGGAGAAGCTCGAAGAGTGGAGAGCCGCTATTCAGAGCCTCATCAGCTTTGCCAATAAAGATGGGCCGCAGCAGGCGGAGCCGTCGCGGCGGCCGTCCATCGAACTGACACGTGCCGATGGTGGGAAGACCGGAGGCGGCATGACCACGATGCACTCTCCTCCACGGCGGCAACAGCAGTCACTGACTTGACGGACCGACGTTTGTGAAGATGATTCAACGGCGTCGTCTGACCCGCGAACCCGCCGCGATCAATGTCAAGTTCTTCGGGAACGAGGCAAAGAAGACGCTCGGACTACTATCGAGCGGAGGCGGGAAGCGCGCTATCAATCTGATAAGCGCACAGGGCCTACTGTAGACAAACCTGTGCCAGGGTATCCTATCGATCTACCCTATGAGGTGGGTTGTCCAGCGTTTACCCGTGAGCTGCGGCGAGTCTAGTGGCCCAATTCCCGTACGTTCAAACCAGAGGTCCCGGAGAAGTATGACGGCAAGACTCACCCGTCAGAGTTCCTGAGCATCTACACCATTGTGGTGCAGGCTGCCGGGGCTCGCAACGATAAGATACTCGCCAACTACTTCCCGTTGGTGCTTAAGCCCAACGTCAGGTCGTGGTTGATGCATCTGCCGGAGAATTCCATTTCTTGCTGGGCAGACCTGTGTCAGGAGTTCGTTGGCGCCTTTACCGGAGGCCACCAAGCTTCTGGCCAGGAAAGTGATTTACATCTCATCCCCCAGAAAGAAGGCGAGACCCTATGCAAGTATATCCAGACTCTGAAGACGAAGGGAGGAGACTCCCCGGTGAGAATGCTGGCGCAGGAGTAGACTCTGAAGACGAAGACGCCGCCGCCCCGGCAAAGGAAGGCCAGCGGCGTAACAGGAAGCGCAAGGACAAGGCTGTGCTTGCTGTCGAGGGATCCGGCAACCCCGGCACCGCCAAGAAGGCCAAGGTTGATGACCCCAGCAAGGAGGTTGCCGGGTGCGCGTCTTGTCAGGCCTTGGCGGCTGCCAACAAGCCAGAGGACTCCGGCAAGCAGTACTGCAAGATCCATCGAACCAAGGGCCATGACCTCCAAGACTGCCGGCAAGTTGAGCAGCTTGTCGAGAAGCAGAAAGCTGAGTATGAGAGGCGGCACAAACAGAAGGCCCAGGATGGCGCGGAGGGGTCCAGCAAGAAACGTGGTGCCGAGGAGGTCGCCGCGGCAAGGCCAAGCAACAGAAGGAGAGGCCCGTTCCAGGCCGCGACAAGCAAGAGGGGGGTGACGATGACAACAAGGAGGATGACGACTCCAGTGAGCAAGAGTTTTAGAAAGCTACAGACATGATGTGCATTGACGGGGGCGCCTCGTTGCATTCTTCCCGCCGCCAACTTAAACAGTGGGCGCGCTAGATTAATGCGACAGAGCCATCTGACGATGCCCGGAAGCCATTGAAGTGGTCCAACACGCCTATCATTTTCGACGCTGAGGATCACCCTGATCGCATAACTGCGGTCGGGTGTTTGCCATTGTTGGTTTCACCAACGATTCGCAACCTCAAAGTGACGAAAATGTTATTTGACGGTGGGGCCGGCTTGAACTTGATCTCGCCTGAGGTGATCAAGAGGCTGCAAATTCCTGATGAAGATCTCGAAGAAACAGGCACGTTTCAGGGGGTCAATCCAGGAAGGAGCCAGCCCAAGGGAAAAATTACACTACTGGTAACATTTGGTAGTGACCTGAACTTCAGGACAGAGAAGATTGTGTTCGACGTCGCCAAGATTCCATTGCCATATAATGGGATCCTTGGCCGCCCAGCGCTAGCCAAGTTCATGGCGGCATCGCACTATGCTTACAATGTACTGAAGATGCCCGGGCCGATGAGCGTTATCTCCGTCAACTCCGACAAGAAGGACGCGCTTATCTGCACCGACCAGCTTTACCGGGAGGCAGTTGCAGCATCTGCCGCCAAAGCACTTGCTCTTGCCGCTGAAGCTCCCGGGGGGAAGAAGACCGGCAAGACCTCTCGCACACACTCCGGCAAGCGCACCTCCACGGAGTGCTGTGCTCCTGTTGAGGATGTGCTAGAGGGCTCCACCGGCAAGAGCAAGAAGTCCAAAGCAGCTCCACCAGAGACCAAGAAGGTGCCCACCAAGGAGGATGGTACGGGAGGAACTTTCACCATAAGTTCCACCCTCGACAACAAATAGGAAAGCGTGCTCGTTGCCTTCCTGCGGGCGAATGTCGATGTGTTTGCATGGCAACCATCTGATATCCCCAGTGTTCCCAGGGAGGTGATTGAGCACCACCTTGCTGTCTGTCCACATGCGCGGCCCGTCAGGCAGTAGGTCAGGAAGCAAGCTTTGGAGCGGCAACAGTTTATTGCCGAGGAAATCAAGAAGTTGGAAGCGGCAGGTTTGGTTAGGGGAGTGCTTCATCCAACATGGTTGGCCAATCCAGTTGTAGTGCGCAAGGCGAATGGAAAATGGAGGCTGTGTATTGATTATACAAATATCAATAAAGCCTGCCAAAAGATCCTTTTCCCTTGCCGCGCATTGACCAGATTGTGGACTCCACTGCCGGCTGCGATTTGCTTTCATTTCTTGATGCCTATTCAGGATATCATCAGATCTTCATGGCAAAGGAACACGAAGAGAGGACCGCATTTATCACCCCATGTGGTACGTATTGTTTCTTACGTATGCCTTTCGGGTTGAAAAGTGCTGGTTCGACATTTGCAAGAGCGGTCCAGATTGGTTTTGAGCCTCAGCTACATAGAAATATGGAAGCTTATATGGATGACATAGTGGTCAAAACCAAAGACAAGGCAACGCTCATTCAAGACTTAGAAGAAACATTTGCAAATCTGCGCAAGATCAACTTGAAGCTCAATCCTGAGAAGTGTGTGTTTGGTGTTCCGTCCGGCAAGCTTCTCGGGTTCTTTGTATCTCAACGTGGAATTGAAGCAAATCCCGACAAGATCAAGGCAATTGAGCAGATTGAAGCACCAAGACGTGTCAAGGATGTGCGTCGTCTTGCCGGCTGCGTTGCTGCTTTGAGTAGGTTCATCTCAAAATCTGCTGAGCGCGCCCTGCCCTTTTTTAAAATCTTGAAGAAGGCAGGTCCAATGAAATGGACTTCAGAGGCAGAGGCAACGCTGCAAGATTTGAAGAGGTACCTCTCCTCTCTGCCAACACTAGTCGCGCCTAGACCGCAAGAGCCATTGCTGCTATACTTAGCGGCAACGAACCAAGTGGTGAGTGCTGCGTTAGTGGCAGAGAGAGAAGTTGACGAAGAAGCAGCGGCAGCGGCAAGACCACCAGGTGACGAGCTGGGACCTTCCCCGGCAGAGTCTGGTGCTGACAAGGCAGGATCTGCGCAGTCAAATGAGGCAACACAGAAGAAGAAGATGGTGTAGCGCCCAGTTTATTTTTGCAGCTCCCTTTTGCAGGGCGCTAGGTCAAGATACTCTGGTGTGCAGAAATTGCTCTTCGGCCTCCTTTTGGCCTTGAGGAAGCTGCGCCATTACTTTCAGGCGCCTGAGATCACAGTTGTCACTCGCTTTCCGTTGCAGCGGATTTTGAGAAATCCAGATGCAACCGGCAGGATTCTGGAGTGGGCTTTGGAAATGTCAAGTTTTGGTCTCAAGTTTGAAAGTACTTCGACTATTCAGAGCAGAGCCCTGGCGGAGTTCATTGCAGAATGGACCCCAACGCCGGACGAAGAGACTCCAGAGACGACCCTCCCCGGCAAGGAAACAAATCAAGAATGGATTATGTATTTCGACGGGGCTTTCTCGCTGCAAGGCGCCGGTGCCGGCGTGCTGCTTGTCGCACCCACCGGAGAGCACCTCAAATACGTGATTCAGATGCACTTTCCCCGGGAGAGATCGACAAACAACACTGTGGAATATGAAGGGCTGCTTGCCGGTCTCAGGATCGCGGCAGACCTTGGAATCAAGAAACTCATCGTCAGAGGTGATTCTCAGCTTGTTGTCAAGCAAGTCAATAAAGACTATCAGAGTCCATTGATGGAATCTTATGTCGATGAAGTGAGGAAATTGGAAGAGCGCTTTGACGGTCTGCAAACAGAGCACGTCCCTCGTGCGGAAAACAGCATTGCTGATGACCTGTCGAAGCGCGCTGCCCTTAAGTTACCTGTGGAACCAGGAACCTTTGTGCTCCGATTGACTCAACCATCCGTAGCGCCATCTATGGGACAAGAGAAAAGAATGAAGTTGAGTTCCAGCAAGTATTTTCCGGCAGATCTCCTAGAGACCGCCAGCAAAGAAGTTGCCGGGAACAACGCCAAGCTTGCCGGTGAGCGACCGGCTCCGGCAGGGCCTCAGGCTCTTGCCATAGAGACAAACGCTCCCGCCAAGCTTGCCGGGGAGCAACAGACTCCGGCAGGGCCTCGAGTCTTTGCTGTAGAGACAGATGCTCCCGCGGCAGAAGACATGCCTTTAGTCCTTGTTGTCGAGCCCCAGGCTCCAGCATGGGCATAGCACATCGTCCATTTCCTTCAAGCAGGAGAGCTTCCCGAAGAGCAGGAAGAAGCGGAGAAAGTAGCCCGTCGGTCTAGTATGTACCAGTTTGTGGACAATGTCCTGTACAGAAAGAGACCAAACAGCGTGAAATTGAAGTGCATTCCTCGGGAGGATGGACTGGAGCTGTTGGCAGAGATACATGGAGGCATATGTGGTTCCCACATAGGATCAAGAGCTCTTGCTGGTAGGGCATTCCGGCAATGTTTCTTTTGGCCCACTGCTCTCCAGGATGCAACTGCACTAGTAACCAAGTGTGAAGCGTGCCAGTTCCATTCAAAGAAATTGCATCAACCAGCTCAAGCTCTTCAGACAATCCCTCTCTCCTAGCCATTTTCGGTCTAGGGGCTCGACATATTGGGCCCTTTTCCCCGTGCTACCGGGGGCTTTGAGTACTTGTACGTCGCAATCGACAAGTTCACAAAGTGGCCGGAAGTGGAAGCACTGAGAAAGGTGACAGCACAGTCAGCCGTCAAATTCTTCAAAGGAATAGTTTGCCGTTTTGGTGTACCCAACAGGATTATCACCGACAATGGCACACAGTTCACGAGCCGCACCTTCATGCAATATGTCCAAGACCTTGGCGGCAAGATCTCTTTTGCCTCTGTTGCTCATCCAAGGAGCAATGGCCAGGCGGAAAGGGCTAATGCTGAAGTGCTGGGAGGCCTCAAGACAAGGACTTTCGACAAGCTGCGCAAGTGCGGAAGGCGCTAGGTTGATGAGTTGCCGGTGGTTCTTTGGTCAATCAGAACGACACCGAATCGAGCCACTGGCCAGACATCCTTCTCCCTAGTATATGGGGCGGAAGCAGTTCTCCCCACGAAACTCATATACAGGTCACCTCGAGTGCTCGCCTAAGATGAGCTCGAGCAAGAGCAGCTGCGGCAAGATGACGCGTTGCTCCTTGAGGAAGATCGTCTTCAGGCTGCTGTGCGAGCTGCACGCTACTAGCAAGCCTTGCGCCGCTATCATAGCTGCAAGGTTCATGCCCGAAGTCTTGAGGAAGGCGACCTTGTTCTTCGGCGCGTTCAGTCCGCCAAGAATTCCAACAAGTTGACGCCGAAGTGGGAAGGCCCTTATCGGGTAGTACGAGTCACCAGGCCTAGCGCAGTCCGCCTGGAGACCAAAGATGGCGTTCCAGTGAGCAACTCCTGGAATATCGAACATCTTCGTAAGTTCTATCCGTAAGGCGCGGTTGCTGGGTCCCCCGGCAACCACCTTTTGTACGAGTCTTGCCGCTGAAGCATATAATCCTTTGTACAAAGCCAGGCGCAGACCCTGTGCATAGTTGAATAAAGCCTAAGTGTTTTACAATTCTTGTTGATTTTCATATTTACTTATGTGCATGCATATCTGAGATATTGTATTACACTTGCTCCTGGTAAGCGTTAACGAACCGCCAAGTTTCCATATCTCTATTTTCTCTTCTTTCTTTTTCTCAAAGGATAGAAGGTTCCCTCACGTACAAGTTTGCCTGGGGGGAAAGGATGGTATGGAGACCGACAGGCGATGTTCAAGGTTGACATCTTGTTCAAGGTTGACATCTTGCCGGAAGAAGTACAACAACGAAAAACTAAGTTGCAGAAACTTTAAACAAAATTTTGTTTTGTAAGGTTATTCTCCTTGAATGATTTCGATTTTTGTATGGAAAACCTCCACGCGAAGGAACCTTGGCACGATCGGATGCACCCTTACTTTGTTTCGAGTCCGCTCAACAATTTAAGTGGCTGCACTGAGAATGCCAAGAGATCTTGCCGGTAGCGGCACCTCCAGCAGGCTGCTAAAGTCCCGCACATAGCGCTCGTGGCAAGGTTGTGCGCGCCGGCAAGTTTCCACCAAAGCGTAGGGCATGTACCATACAGAAAGAAATCAGGCGAAAGGAAAGAACATATATTCGTCCAGAGCATAGCGAGTTATATTACAATAATAGCTGCCATAGTTCTAACATAAGGCAAATTTGTCTTTGGCATGGAATGGTGGCGGCAACGAGAAGTAAAGCAGCTAATCCCGGCGATCGCCTTCAACTCTCTTGACTTGGCTTACTCTGTCAACGATGGGCGCGACAAGCTCCTCAAGTGCCTTGACGTCTACATCCTTCGGCAAGCGGTCGAGGATGTTGGAGAGGTTGATGCCAGGGTTCTTGTACACCACTTTGACGAGCACCTTGCGGAGGACGGCCTGGCAGAGTTTGCGCGATTCGCCGGCCAGATGGGTTGTTCGGTTAAATTGAAGCTGCTCCAGAGCTTCAAGCGTATGGTCAAAGAACATGGTCAGCTTGGCGCTCATGGACACCCTGTCGTCAGAAGAATACCTGAAGCCTTGCAGGCCCATGGTGGACAGTTGTACAACAAGCTTCTTCGCAACGTCGACGAGCTTTTCAATCCAGACCTGCACACCTGACACATAGTCGTTGTGAGCGGCGGCGGTGGTCTTGAGCAGCTCCTTCTCATTTTGGAGGTCTTTGATCAGGGTCCTCTCACGAGCCTTGGCGGTCTCAAGAGTCTCCTTCAGCGTGGTCAGCTTTAGCTCCAGATCGGCAATGAATTCTTTGGCTGAGGTGAGCTACTGGGTCTTCTCGGACATGGCGACTTGTGTCTCCATCAAGCTGTGGAGAGCCTTATCTCTCTCGGCTTCGAGCGTGGAGATCTTCTTGCCGTGGTCCTCAAGATCCGCCTCCAGCTTCTTCACCTTCTCCTCCAGCAAGTTCTTGGCAGCCTCTATAGCTTCGGCGGCATCGACGGCTTCCTTCAGCTTGCCGGCGTGATCCGTGACCAGAGCTTCAAGCGTCTCCTTGTGCTTCTGCTCCAGCTCCTGGGTCTGCTGCGCGACAAGCTTTTCAATCTCCTCGTCCTTGGCGCGGAGCTTGTCGGCAAGTATTTTCTCGCGAGCGGTGAGGTCATCGTCATGAGCCTCAAGCCCAACACGGAGCTCTCTCAAGCGTGCTTCCTTTGTAGCGGCCTTTTGTTTGGCCTCCTCCTGTGCCTTCTCAACATCAGACTGCTTCAAGAGGAGTTCGTTCCAGCTTTGGCTCAGCTGCTCTTGACTCGTCCTCAGCTCCTGAAGGGCCTCAGCATACCAGACCTGCGTTTCCTCAATGCGCTTCTGGAGATTTGCTTCCGCTGCTTCAACAACTGCCTCCCTGGAATCCAGCTTCTCTTTCCGGGCGCGGTGAAGTGCTTGGAGCTTCTGGAAATTGCCGCTCATGGCCTGGAGGAGCTTCTCTTCTTCAGATTTGTTGCTGCTAGCACGTGGCTCGTCAACAATTTTGAGCCCGGCAGCGGTGATGACTTCCTCGTCGAAGATTTCCCCTTCAGCTGGCACCCCAATGCTTGCCATCCCTGGAATGCTGACGAACAGGTTGTCGCCAACCTTGAGGTATTTGCTTGGCGGGGGAGCGCTGGATGTTGACGGTCGATCCTCAATAGTCGCCTCCTCGGCAGCTGGGGGCTCCGTGGCCGGTGCAGCGCCTGGCGCTCCTGCGGCAGGAATGACGTCAGTATGGTCACCAGCCTCCTTGCCGGCCCTCTCGGCAGACTTCTTGGCGGTTTCTTCATGTGCTGCTCAGGCAGCTTCAGCGGCAACACTCATGGCGGCCTCGGTGGCAGCGGCCTCGGCGGCGGCATTCTTGGCGGCCTCTTCAACGGCAATCCTATCGGCCTCGACGGCAGCATCCTTGGCGGTCTCCTCGATAACAACATCAACGTCCATGCGCTCCGTCGAGGGAAGGTCTGGAGGCCAAGAGAACAAGCAAAATACGGCTGAGGAAGAAGTTCAAGAAGAAAAACAGAAAGACAAACTGACAAGTACTCTGAGGCGAGCGGTTTACCTGTGTCGAGCTGCTGAGAAGGGTTGCCAGTGCCTGTGCTTGTCGGCTCCTCTTCATCGCGGTAAAGCTCGCTCGCCGTAGACTCATCTCTGGGCGGCGTAGCTGCCGGAGGCGGCGCATCAGGGACGGCCCCCATTGGTACTCCTTGCTGTCGCTCCACTCCTACACGCCCGGTGATGTTAGCAGTGAAGATACACACCCCGGCACTTGGCAGCGGAAAATGAGTATAGGACTCACGCTGGGAGCTGCGCCGGGGGCTGCGTCGCGGGCTGGACTCCAGGCTGATGTTAATTAGCTCTGGCGCACCTGAGGTGCTTGCCGGCGGCTCATCGCCCGTTGAAGTCTTTGCCCTCTTCGCTACCCTTTGTGCCAATGTTTCTGTGTCATCTCTGCAGAAACAAGCCAAAGCAAGACAAATTAGTTAAGCAGAATCGAAATTCAGGGATTAAGAGATGTGATAGGGCTCTTACTCTTTTTCTTCGGAGCTAAAGGCAGAGAGGTTGAAGTCGACTTCCGCCGCGACGTCTGGAGGAGAAGGGGAAGGGGCGGTCCTGGTCGCTTAGCTGCGGCGGGTTGCTGCGCAGCCTTGCCGGCAGCCCCTTTGCCGGAGGCTTCACCGCTCGAGGAAGGCTGGCGGGCAGAGGCACCATAGGTGACTTTTCAAAGAGCATGCCTCATCCTCGGCTCGAGAGCTGGGAACTCCTCGTGTAGTTCCTCCTCAGCTATGTCTTCAGCAGATGTGCCCCCGGCAGCAGTGCCACTCTGCTTCCCGGCAACCTCGCCCTGCCCGGCAAGATTTTCCTCCGACAACACTTCACCTTCGCTGGTTTCCCCTTCCACGAAGCCAGCACTGCCGGCCTCCGCGGCAAGATTTGCCTCCTCCACCCTGCTGGCGATGTACGCCACCTCTTCATCAGTGGTGGGGCGGACAAGGTTTTCTTCTACGTGGATGGCCCTCTCCGACAGGTTATCAAAGAATTGCTGTGCCTGCTCTGTGGATGGCTCGATCCAGGTCCCGTCAAGGCTGCGAGCGTCAAACACCGGCATCATGGCGATGATTGAGGCCAGAGCAAAGTTATTGCACAAGGGGACTATGCTTGCCGGCAGCTTGCCTACCGCGTCAGTCCTAAAGAGTTTCTGGCAGAGAGTTGCATGCTGTAGGAATGTCAAATTATTTTTCAGCCCAGGGTGCAGCCTCATGATATCTGCCGCGTTCCGGAATTCCCAAGCTGGCCTGCCTTTGTTCTGCAGAGGAGCGATGCGCCGGCGAAGGAAATCGGCACCTATCATCTCTATTGAGAGCCCGGCAGCTCTAAGGCGGTGAATCCTGGTAGTTGCGATTGTGAGCTTCTCATCGTCAGGATCAAGGGCGCTCCAGTCGCTGCCGCGCACCATCTTCGTTTGCCGCGGCAAGCAGAAGGGCTGGAGCTTTGTCTCTTGAATCGAGCACCACTTGGCCCGCCATTCATCCCAGTTCTCGCGGTAGGCCCCGTCTGGGTATACTTGCGTGCTTCCTGGCCATGGGATCCAAGCGATGGAACCAGAAAGGGCCTCGCCCTTTTGGATGCGGGGAATGAAGTAATGGCGAAAAAGGGTTGTGCTAGGGACTACTCCGGCGAAGTTTTCGCAAAGATGAGTGAAAACTGACATACACGTCACGGCATTCGAGGTAAAATCCAAGAGTTGGAAGCCGTATGTGAGCATGATGTTGTTGAAGAAATCAGAGAACGGGGGGCAGAGCCCGCAGTAAAAGTAATCGGTGAAGAAGTGATATTTGTTTGGGCCACCCCTGGAAGAACCTGGGCTCACAAGAGTTGCAGGATGCGCCTTCGTCTCCTTTGCCCACATGCACTGGTACCGCTCCTTCAGTGTGCTCGCGTCGAGCACCGGGGGGAAGACGGCGTGCTCCTTCCGCATCTTCGCCAGCTTGCACTCCGGGACGGCGGCTTCCACCTCCTTGCCCTTGCTCGTCTTGGGCGGCATGGTGGCTATGGGGGCGGAGGCCGGGGACGGTGAGGGCGTGGAGGCGGCGGATGAATGGTGGGGCTCTGTTTCGGGCTCAAGGAAGAAGACGACGGCGGTTCCCAGATTGGAAAAGACAGGAAGTAAATGAGCAGCGCCTTTGCGGATTCCTTTTTATGGGGAACGCGCGGGGCAGCCTCTTTACTAATCAATATAATAGCGCTTTTGCGAGCGCGCGGCTGTAACGGCCGCTCCGCCCACGTCTCCCACGTCGCGCATTCAGCGCGCGTAGTGGGGGGCGCAGTAAACGGAATGATTACAACAGTAAATTCATGCCACGCATGCCCGTGCACTGTTTGGGCCTAGCCCAACAACGCCTCGCACCGTGTATGGCCTAGGCCCGGGGGCTCCTGTCGGTGTACTAAAGTTTGGGTCTTTAGTACCCCATACTTGTGCACGGGCAGTTGTAGCCATACCAGCGGCAAGGCCTGCCGGGAGACAGCTGAACACAAGTACAAAGATATCAAGAGAGCATTCATGCCAATAATCAGAAGACAGAAGACCGAAGGCTGGGGCCCCAACAAGATCTTGCCGGGCTGGCCTGACGAGCCCCGGCAAGATTTGCACCCGGCAAGACCTCGACACCCTGTCATCGCTCCAGCGCAACGACCAGCTTGTCTTTTAGCTGTTGTCCTCCTGGTAACGTGTCAGGACGCTAACGGCATTGGGCTTAAGTGGTGCTGATGGGACGGCCCCTTTTCCCGTCCCCAAGAAGCTAAGGGACACCTCAACGGAGCATTAAATGTGTTTGTCCTAAACCGTCAGTGTTAGTTATGATAACACTGTAGCTACTTTTACACCTCATGTATGCACTGTACGCCACTGTTGGTGACCCCTTCGAATGTATAAAAGGAGGCCCAAGGCATAGCTACAGGGGGATCTTCTTCTGGCCCGTTCTGCATGTGTAGCTGATGTGTACTGTTCATCACAAGCGCTCCTAGAACCAGGGCTTAAACACATCCAATATACTAAAGCAGGAGTAGGGTTTTACGCTTCTCAGCGGCCCGAACCTGGTTAAAATCCCTCGCGTTGATCGTTGGATCTGCTCTTTGTGCAAGCCTTTTCTCCCTGCCGAACCGTAAAGGGATCCTCTCGATCCCATAGGTGTCGTGTTTCCGACATATATTGTTGCTAAATATATCCCTCCTAGTTTCACCTATCAACAAAAGAAAAAATTCTTTTATGATTTACAACATTACTTTTGGGATGATCCACATCTTTATAAAGAAGGAGTAGATGGTATTATTAGACGTTGTATACCTGAGCATGAACATGAACAAATCTTAAGGAAGTGTCATTCTAAACCTTACGGAGGACACCATGCTGGAGACAGAACTGCACAGAAGGTATTACAATCTGGTTTTTATTGGCCTGCTCTTTTCAAAGATGCTCGTAAGTATGCCCTTTCATGTAATGAATATCAAAGAGTTGGTAACATCGGTAAACGTCAGGAAATGCCTATGAATTATTCACTTGCCATTGAACCATTTGATGTTTGGGGTCTTGAGTTTATGGGACCTTTTCCTTCCTCAAATGGGTACACTCATATTTTAGTTGCTGTTGATTACATTACTAAGTGGGTAGAGGCTATCCCAACTAGTACTGCTGATCATAACACCTCTATTAAAATGCTTAAGGAAATTATTTTTCCGAGGTTTGGAGTCCCTAGATACTTAATGACTGATGATGGTTCACATTTTATCCATGGTGCCTTCCGTAAACTTCTAGCTAAATATGATGTTAACCATAGAATTGCGTCACCTTATCATCCTCAGTCCAGTGGCCAAGTTGAATTGAGCAATTGAGAACTAAAATTAATCTTGCAAAAGACTGTTAATAGATCTATGAAGAATTGGTCTAAGAAATTAGATGATGCTCTGTGGGCTTATAGAACTGCTTATAAGAACCCCATGGGGATATCCCCATATAAAATGGTATATGGAAAAGCTTGTCACTTGCCTCTTGAACTAGAACATAAGGCTTATTGGGCACTTAAAGAACTCAATTATGATTTTACACTTGCCGATGAAAAGAGGTTATTTGATATTAGCTCACTAGATGAATGGAGGACGGAAGCCTATGAGAATGCTAAGTTGTTCAAAGAAAAGGTTAAAAGATGGCATGACAAAAGGATTCAAAAATGTAGTGCTTTTGTAAAATTCTCGTTTTAGGTTTTTTGCAGGAAAACTCTTATCCAACTGGGAAGGCCCATACGTTGTCGAAGAGGTCTACCGCTCCAGTGCTATAAAAATCGATAACTTCGAAGGCAAAAACCCAAGAGTGGTGAATGGGCAAAGAATCAAGCACTATATTTCAGGTACACCCGTTAATGAAGACACCAATGTCATCCAAGTAATAACACCGGAAGAACACATACGAGAGGCCTTCCGGAACACTGCAGAAACCTGAAAAGGGGATGGTATGTGGTACAGTAAGTAAACCGACTCCAAAAATTCCAAAATAATAATTTCTGTTGGTTTTAGTATTTTAGAGAAATTCCAAAAATAAGATTGAGTCCGAGGGCCCACGAGGGAGGCATAAGACAACAGAGCGCGCCCCCTTGGGTTGCGCCCTGATGGCTTGTGCGGCCCTCGTGCACCTCCTTGATACGTCTCCAACGTATCTATAATTTTTGCTTGTTCCATGCTGTTATCTTATGATTCTTGGATGTTTTACAATCATTTTATAGCAGCTTTATATCATTTTTGGGGACTAACCTATTGACATAGTGCCAAAGTGCCAGTTGTTGTTTTTGCTTGTTTTTTACTTCGCAGAATATCAGTACCAAGCGGAGTCCAATCGCGACGAAACTTTTTGGAGAATTGTTTTTGGACCAGTGGGCCAAACAAGTCACTAGGAGGGAGCCCAGGCTGCCCACAACCCACCAGGGCGTGCTAGGGTCCCCGGGCATGCCCTGATGGGTTGTGGCCGCCTCGGGAACCCCCTCCACCGCCTCTGAGCTCTATAAATACCCAAATATTCCAGAAACCCTAAAGGAGTCGACGAAAAATACATCCAGCCACCGCAAGTTCCAGAACCGCGAGATCCAATCTAACACCATCGCGGAGGGGTTCATCATCCTCATTGGTGCCTCTCCGATGATGCGTGAGTAGTCCACCATAGACCTACGGGCCCATAGGTAGTAGCTAGATGGCTTCCTATCTCTCTCTTTTGATTCTCAATACAATGGTCTCTTGGAGATCTATTTGATGTAAACTTTTTGTGGTGTGTTTGTTGGGATCCGATGAATTTTGATTTCATGATCAGTTTCTATGCATGAATATTATTTGAATCTTCTTTGATCTCTTATATGCATAATTACTTATACCCTCGTATTTCTTCTTCTTATCTTTGGTTTAGTTAGGCCAACTAGATCGATTTTCCTTGCCATGGGAAGAGGTGCTTTGTGATGGGTTCGATCTTGCGGTGTCCTCTCCCAGTGACAGAAGGGGCAGCGAGGCACGCGTGTATCGTTGCTATTAAGGATAAAAAGTTAGGGTCTATTCCTACATTAATTGATCTTGTCTACATCATGTCACCGTTCTTATTGCATTACTCCGTTTTTCCATGAACTTAATACACTAGAAGCATGCTGGATAGCGCTCGATGTGTGGAGTAAAAGTAGTAGATGTAGAATCGTTTCGGTCTACTAATATTGGATGTGATGCCTATATAATGATCATCACCTTGGATATCGTCATGATTATTTGATCTTCTATCAATTGCCCAACAGTAATTTGTTCACCCACCGTGTGCTATACTCATGAGAGAAGCCACTAGTGAAACCTACGGCCCCCGGGTCTACTTTTCCAACATATTGCTTTCCGATCTATCTTTTTGCCGCTTTTGTTTTCAGATCTATTATTCCAAAAAAAAAATACCTTGCTGCACTTTTTATTTGCCTCTTTTATTTTGTGTTCTTGGCAGATCTATCTATCCAATCTATCATTACCTAATCTATCTTTTTACCGTAGAGAGATTGACAACCTCTCTTTCGCGTCGGGTTGCAAATACTTGTTCTTTGTGTGCAGGTGTTGTTTACATAGTGTTGGTGATCCTCCTACTGGTTCGATACCTTGGTTTCTTAACTGAGAGAAATACTTACCGTCGCTTTGCTGCATCATCCCTTCCTCTTTGGGGAAATACCGACGCAGTCTCAAGCCACATCACTCCCCGACTCTGATTTCTCCCCGAACACGTATTCTGACCTAGAAAAAATCATTATATATACTCCTGTATGTTTTGACCACCGCATCACGAGTTTCTCCTCTGTTCTTGTTTCGAGCTGTTTTTCTGACAGATCTAGATTGCCATGACTTCCCCAAGTTCATCTAAAGACAAGTTCTTCGAGAAGGTAATCAATCCCTACTTGCCGGAGGTGATGAAGCACCCACAAGCTATTGAGATGCGTGAGGGGGTGCTCCACATCCGAGATGTACAAGGCCCCAAGAAGGAGGGAATCGATAGGGCCAGGCTTGCAGAAGTGGAGCAGGAGATTTTCAAGTGACAAGGGATGGTTGAACATGGTCTGAGTGATAATCACTCTATGATCACAGACTTCATCCGAGAGAACAAGCTGGACACAAGGAGCGTAGGAGAAGCTCTCTTCAAAGTTCAAGAGCGAATCAAGAACCTTCAAGATCAAATCTATGAACTCCAAAACCAGAACTATGAGTATGAATCTATGTTTAAAAGGTTGAGCCTAGGTGCTGATTTCAGGGTTCCAGTGACAAGAGTTTCTTTCCATGATGGGGAGACTATGCCTTGGAATATGGAGGATTTCCGGACACCACCACCTTCACCGAAGAAAATTTGAGTACCTGGGTATGGGCACAACCCCTAGCTTGTCGCAAGCTTGGGGGAGGTGCCCCGGTATTGTATCACCATCACTTTTTCACCATCATCTTTTATTTTAGTTTGATATTTAGCTATTTCGTGGTTTAGAGAAATAAAGTTTCCGATTTGTTGTGCTTATGATTTTGCTTTGAGTTCTACCAATCCATGTAATCGAGTGTGAGATTTATATAATAAAGATTAGTTGAGTTCGTGTGCTTTACTCTCTTGCACCAATGATCATAGCATGACAATAAAAAGAATAGTAAAGATCGTATGCTTATCCCATGGGAAGTAATGACTTCACATAAAAATAAAGTATGAACCATGAAAATTGTTGGGAATAGAACAAACATAACCTTACTCATTGCTATAATCTATGCAAGATTATGATAGAGAGAGAAGATTCACATACAAATATACTATCTTGGACATCATCTATGATTACTAACCCTCACCAAATATTAAATAATGATCAAGTGTTGAAGCTGGACATGGAAGACAGCCTAATGGTCATGATTGCTTACATTTGCATAGAAGTTATATAGTCAAAATTTCAGAACCAAGTAGAGATACTACTTGTGCATCCATAACCCCTTGAACCCAGTTTCTTTTTGTAAGAGTCCACCTTACCTACCTAGGGATTGAATAAGATCCTTCAAAGTAAGTTGTCATCGGTGCATAAGCAATAATAATTGCCTCTAATCATGTATGATCTTTTATTGAAAAGGAAAATAAGCTTTCTACGTCTTGTGATGGTGAAGAAATAAAAGCGATAGAGTGCATAATAAAGTTCGCTGTCACAAGGGCAATATAAAGTGAAGTTCCTTTGCATTAAGAGATTGCACATCTAACCAAATAAAAGCGCATGACAACCACTGCTTCCCTCTGCTAAGGGCCTATCTTTCACTTTCGTAAAGTTCTTACCTTTATTCAAGAGTCATCAATATCTTATCTTCTTCTAAGTTATAAACTCTCTTAGTGGTAAGCATCACATGTTCAGGTAAGATCCAGGTATATATATATATCCAGTTGAATGTAAGAAACCATGATTCATTATGGTTGACATTATCCTTGAGGTAAATGACTTGGGTGCCAAATGAATCCCCTATCTTCCTATGTGTCCGGCAAAAACATTATCTCCAAAATATGCACTGAGTGTCAACCATCATAGATGACTAAATGATAGTTGAGTATGTGGGTTTGCTACAATGAAAGCTCTTATATAGACTCTTCTCTTGAATATGATGAATTAGGATTATCACCATGACTAAAAGCATTGTTTTTTGGTTGTCAATAAGGTTTATGCTTCATACTACGATAATTGTGAAGAGATCTTTACTTGCCTATGAGAAGTTATATGATGAAATACTTGCTGCTATAATGATATTCATGATGCTCCCATGTCCGTATTCTATTTTTATCGACACCTCTCTCTCAAGTTATGAGGTCATTACTCTCGAGTTCGGCTTTCGCTTGAGGACAAGCGAGGTCTAAGCTTGGGGGAGTTGATACGTCCATTTTGCATCATGATTTCTTATTCATATTTATGTTATTCTTGTCCATTATTCCCTATTATCATACCGTTATTATGCCCTTTCTCTCTGAATATGCAAGGTACATCACAAAGAGGGAATTATCTGGAAACTGGAACTCTAGGCCAGAAAACCGAGAAAAAGGCAGAAAAACCACCAGAGTCCAAATGACCTAAAACTTCATGAGGAATTTTTATTGAATATATGTGAATTTATGGGCCAAAAATATACCAGAGGGAGGCCACCAGCCAGGCACAATCCATCATGGCGTGGCCCCCCCAGGCCGCGCCCTGATGTTTGGTGGGGCCTTGCCTGGCCTCCCGACGCCCATCTTCTCCTATATGTTGTGTTTTACCCTGGAAAAAATCATAAGCAACCTTTCTGAACGAAACGCCACTGTCTCGAGGCGGAAACCTGGGCAGAGGCCCTTTTGCACACCGGCAGTCAGATTCTGCCAGGAAAATTTCTCTCCGGGAGGGGGAGATCGAAGCCATCGTCATCACCAATGCTTCCTCCTTCGTGGAAGGACCAATCCTCATCAACATCTTCACCACCACCATCTCATCTCCAACCCTAGTTCATCCTTTGTATTCAATCTTTGTCTCAAAACCTCAGATTGGTACCCGTGGGTTACTAGTTGTGTTGATTACATCTTGTACTTTATGCTTGTTGGATTACTTGGTGGAAGAAATTATGTTCATATCGTTAATTATTATTATTGCACCTATGATCTTGAACATGTTGATGAGGTTTGAGTAGTTACTATTGTTCCCGAGGACATTGGAGAAGTCTTGTTATAAGTTATCATGTGAAGTTGGTATTCGTTCGATATTTTGATGACATGTATTTTGTTACTTCTCTTAGTGGTGTCATGTGACATGACACTTCACCATGCTATGGGCCTAAGGGAAGTCATTGTGGAGTAACAAGTAGATGATGTGTTGCTAGAGTGACAGAAGCTTAAACCCCAGTTTATGCGTTGCTTCATAAGGGGCTCATTTGGATCCACATATTTCATGCTATGGTTAGATTTATCTTAACTCTTCTTTCGTAGTTGCGGATGCTTGCGAGAGGGGGTAATCATAAGTAGGTTGTTAGTTCAAGTAAGAACAACACCTTAGCACCGGTCTAGCCACATATCAAATTATCAAACTAGCGAACGTGAATCAACTCAACATGATGAACATGACTAGACAAAGTTCCCATGTGTCCTCGGAAGCGCTTGCTTAATATAAGAGTACTTTCAGGCCTGTCCTTTGCTACAAAAAGGATTGGGCTACCTTCCTGCACCTTTGCTACTATTGTTACTTGTCACTTGTTATGATTTATCTTGCTACAAAACTATCTACTATCATTACTTACAGCACTTGCAGAGAATACCTTGCTGAAAACCGCTTATCATTTCCTTCTGCTCCACGTTGGGTTCGACACTGTTACTTATCGAAAGGACTACGATTGATCCCCTATACTTGTGGGTCATCACGCCGCCTGTCATAGCCGCGGTGCCCCAACCTGCGGTGAAGGAGCGGGCGCCTCAACCAACCTCAGGTGTCTTCACTGCCGTAGCATGGCATGACGCGGTGGCCTTCGGGGGCCACCCCAAGCCGGGCCTACTTGTAACACCCCAAAAATCGGGTTATCGATTTTTGTGCTGTTATTCCTTCCTAGCTTTTCTCTCCCGAATTTTTCCTCTGCAATTTGGCAAGTGACCAGATGAATCCAGTCATTCCCCAACCTCTCGGTGTCTTTCCCATGCCCTTGTGCCAGTCAACCCCTCCGTCAGTAAACCCCGAAGCTCATCCAACCCCTAGTTCTGAAATATTGGATCCGGAAATCCTGCCTTTGTGTTTACAAAGGAGCTATCATTTTGGTAGTCAGGAAAAATCCCAAATAATTTGTGGAGCTTCTCATATCCATATATTCTCCATTTCCATCAAAATCTCAAGTTCCCCAATTCAAATTTTGAGCACCACTTCCATTTGCAAATTCTGTCCAGATTTCCTGTTTGCAAAGGAAGTGCATAATTCCTTGATCTCCTTGGGCTAAAATTTTGCAGGGTAATTCATTATGATAAATTACCCTTGTCCTCTAAAAATTAGCCCATTCCATCTAGCCAATCTTCCTCAGCAAATTATTCAAGTTCCTATCCAGATTGGAGCATTGTGAAGAAACTACCATTTTAAATTATGCAAATGGTATGAAATCTTTACAGTGTCTCCATATGCCTAAATCATTGATCTCCTCCAAGTTTGGTCCATTTTTTATCTAGCCAATTCCTCAGAACCATCTGGTTTCTATTTTTGTCCAGTATGGCACTTTGTGAAGGAAGTGCTTGATTGCTTGATTCAATTGAGCTGAAATTTGGCAAGGTAGTGCATATTGATATGTTACTACCATAAACCAAAAATCAGCTCAACTCTCCAAGTCAATCTTTTTCTATCATTTTCTCAAGTTTCTGACCAGATTGCATCTCTGTGAAGGAAGTACCATCATAGATGATCAATTTGATCTGAAACTTGTCCAGTGCATTCTTGTGTCCAAATCATAGCTCTCCACCAAAAATCATCCAAGTCCATCTAGCCATTTGACCCCAGCTCCCTCATTTCCAAATCTGGTCAGACTGCCAAGTTGCGAAGGAAGTGCTATCTAGAATGGTATGTTTGAGCTAAGATTTTGCCAGGTTAGTGACCCTAGTAGATGATTGACCCCTGCCCAAGACCAGGCCAAGAGGAGCACTGTGGTGGCCACACCACAGCACAAACAGGTTGCTGTTGGCAACTGTTTGACCATGGTGCAGTCACCTCAGTTCTCTCTTGGGTCATTCAGCCGCATAGGTCAACTCAGCGAAGGACGGTGAATAGTCTAGACATGGTTTGGCATCGAGTGCGTCGTGGCATCGCCGTGGACACGCGGTGACCACGGGCAGAGTGTGCCAAAACCGCGCTCTATGCGTTATCTCGTCAGTAGCGGATCTCCAGCGCATTCCAGGCCGTCCGGGAGTGCCGTAGAGCTATCCAGCGCGCGCGTGAATCGTCCAGAGACTTCTTCCCCTCATCCCGAAGATCCCAGCCGCCTCTGTCAACCGCCGGAGCGTCGCCACGACGGTGAGCTCTCGGAGTTTCGGCCGGCGTCGAGTAGTTTCTTCCCTTGGCTATAAATAGGGAGTCCCCGAGCCCTCTCCTGGCCAGCAAGCATCCCAGCCCCTCCCGAATGCTCTTGGAGCTTCCCCATTGCCCCAATGGCCGAAGGCCGCGGTCGGATCACGCAGCCATCCCGGCACCTTGGTCCTTCCCCCTCCCTCTCCTCTGCTCCCGAGCCCTCCCTTGGACCCCGCAGACCGCCGCCGCCCTCAAACTCCGGCGAGGAAGCTCACTGGAACAGGCCCTTCCGCTGAGCTCCCTGGCCGCCGCGGACCTCCGCCGCCCCGACATTGCCGGCCGCCCCGAGCTCAGCTGAGGCCACCTCCGGGTGCGGTGCGGGCCGGCAAAGCCTCTGTGCTCTCCGGCTGGTCTCCTCGAGCAGCGAGGAGTCGGCCAGGCTGGTGACCGGCGCTCTCCCCCGCGTCTCTGTCGCGGTGAGGAAGAAACCAGGGAGGAGGAGAGAGAGACGGCGAGCCCCGCGCGTCATAGACACTGCGCTGACCAGGAGGACCCGTTGACCAGTTTAAGTGGAGGCGTATTTTAGAAAGTATGCTTTCCAAGCTAGAAAGCGTACTCTGTCCGGAGGTGCGATCGGTTTTTCAGCCAGGGACCTATTTGTAGGTATTCTTTTTACAGATTGGTCCCTGATGAGTAAACGATCATATCTTCGCGACCGTAGCTCGGAATCAGGTAAAGCCAGCGCCCACGTTTTCGTCTCTTCGAGCCCGTTCCGATGGTACCATTTTCACTATGTGTTCACACAGTGGAAATAACCATTTTGCCCATGCCCTCCGATCGAGCCCTCTGAGAGAGACCCCTGTCCGGCGATTTCTTCTGCGAGGTGATCGTGCTTCCTCCCGGTGTATTCGTCGACCCCCAGGCAAGCCAACCTCTTACCATGAGCTCCGGACTTGCGTGATGACTTTGCTTGCACCTGTGTGTTTATCTGTATCGCCTGTTAGTCTGCATTTGCATTCACCGGTGGTAACATCGGTATAGATACTAGTATTACTCTTCATCTACTACAGTGCATTGTTTCAATGTTGTCATGCTAATAATAATATTGCTAGTGACATAGTCATGTTAGCACTATGGTCCGCTAGACTAGCACTTATATCCATCGGTACGTTGATAGATAAGAGATTAATATGGGATTTCATCCGGCGGTTGTGGATAGGAGGAGTTTCATTAATGCAACCTAGTTGGTTGATCTTGAGTCAC
The DNA here is from genome assembly GCA_039707655.1 of Elymus sibiricus. Taxonomy (NCBI): domain Eukaryota; kingdom Viridiplantae; phylum Streptophyta; class Magnoliopsida; order Poales; family Poaceae; genus Elymus; species Elymus sibiricus. The sequence continues at coordinate 206,312,901 of CM077665.1, read as the reverse complement.
CTGTCCGGGCTTATCCGTGCAACCACATTTGCCGGTATGTGACGGCCTTGACTGGGTCTGGCTACGTGATCTTTCACTGGTACCTCCAAAGAGGGAGGGTTATGCACGGTGTGCTACCCTGATCAGGTAAGCGGTGATAACCCTGTGAGCCCAGTTGATTGTGTGTTTGGGCCCGTCCCCGTTTGGGACAGTAATCCCCGTTTGGGATTACAGAGTTTTGCCACGACGGTGGCAGGTGTCATGAGGACACAGGGGCCACCCAAGGCTGACCTCCGGGGGACGAAGAGTGTCGGTGGTACGATGAAAGGTCACAGGTCAGGCAGGTTTTGTTGAAGCAATGCTGGTCCACCCGAGTGGTCTCGAGGCCAGGGCCAGGTGCTTCATGGTGTGGGTAAAGTGCGCAACCTCTGCAGAGTGTCAAATCTATTCGAATAGCTGAGTCCACGGTATTGGAAAGCCCGTCGAGACCTCACACTACTCGAAAAAAGCACATTAGTGGCGCACCACATTTGGGTATTAATGGCGCACCATAGGTGCGCCACTATTACCACGCCACTAATAACAAATACTAATGGCGCACCCCTGGTGCGCCATTAGTATTCAATATAACAGTGGCGCACCTTGTAGTGCGCCATTACTATGGCTACTGGTGCGCCACTGCTAATGCAGATGAGGGGGCCCTGGTAACCAACAGGTGTGCCACTGATGTCTCTATAGGTGCGCCACTGATATTTTGCAAGGTGCGCCACTAATGTGCTGTCAGGTGCGCCACTACTATGAATTATAGGATTTTTTTATTTTTTGCTTTTCTGATATTTGCACAGCACAGAATATATTAATTATACAGCACAGAATATACAATACAATACAGCACCACAATTAGTCAAGTATAAACAGGACATAATACAATTCATCACATTAGTTTCCGAATTCAAAATAGCGAACAAAGTTCAAATATTAGACAAGTTTAGGTCTCGAGACCGAGCAGCGAGTTTGTCGTCACATTACAAAGTCGATCATCTAAACTACCATCACATAGAAGAGAGCTGCGGTCACGATGAGCATCATCGCGATGAAACTGGTCTTCATCCGGTTCCTCCTCCGCTCCCTCCTCTCTCCCGCTAGATAGCGCGCGTATCTAGCTTCCGCCTCCGCCCTAGTGGTGTACCCTTTGTAATTGTTACCGCTGAAACGGTGAACCTGTCTCTGACACTCCTCCCAGTCGTCGTAGACTCCGGGAACCTTACCCTTGTACACGACATACGACGGCATCTCTATGCACTAGACAAACAAAACGTTAGTAGCAATTCACAGATAATATATAAGCAATATATAAGTATGCAACAAAAGGATCGGAAGAGAAAAGCAACACATTAATAGCACGATTCATGGTCCTACTAATAAATAGCATTGATTACATATAAGTTGAACGACTGTCCAAACTAAAGAGACATACAAGTTCGTCAAAGTTTAATTACAACATGAGCTAATCGATATTTTAGAACTACATAGCATCAATACTTTCGACTCGACTCTGGGACCGGAGCGTGGATGAAGCCGCCATCTTTCGTGATGGTCATGAATGTGCGGTCATTGTCAGCCTGCATTTTTAGCGTTGTTTCTATTTCACTGTTGGACGGTTGATAGTTGAGGTAGAACTGCCCCGAGGTACGAAGGACATCTTGATAGATGATTTCCGCAAACTCCAACTGGATGCGAAAGAATTCTTGTCTGATGTCGGTGTCCTGGATTGCCGACAAGCGTGCGGCCCATTCTTTGAGATTATTTGGTAGCATAAGCTGATGCTGGTCTCGTACGAACGCCCGCATGTGATGGAGAGCGTAGTAGGCATCCTTCTGACTGCCAGGCGGCTGCTTGACACAGGGGAACGTCGTTACGTGGGTGAACACGTGCTTGCCGTACCTACAAATTGGCCTCCTGAAGGTGCCTCCGGATTTGGCGTAGCCAGGGAGAGCATCATCAAGAACTTTCTTGATATTTGTGTAGTCTTTGTTCGACTGACGGTCCGAGTCGAAATACGTGGCCATGGAATATTTCGGGCTTAAGGAGATGAGTGTGCACTGTGTGTCACTGCACAAAACACGGAATGTTAGAAAAAAAAGAACGATCGAAATCTAAGAAATCATATGTTACGGGGCGGTGAGGGGATGATTTACTCGGAAAAGTAAGGCACGAGGGAGTTATCCTTATCCTTGTGCGCCAGAATGACGCCTTCGAGGTATGAACTCGCGACTTGCCGGTCCCCAGCGCTGCCCAAGATCTTGGCACGCATGTAGAAGGGGTCGACTATCACGATGTCCGGGGTCTTGTCTCTAATGATCCGCATCTCCATACTGAGCAAAAATAGCCGAATGAAGGTGTAGTGCAGCGGATAAAGGTTAAACATAGCGAAGATGTCATCAAACCGCAGGACGATCATATGCCCGATGGGCCTATCGACAAAGCCCTTGCCCTCTGGCATCTTGGCCATGAAAACCGGGTATGCCACATCATTCTCGGAGAGACGCCGCTTCTCCATACAAAGAACACCCTCATGCAGACTCCGCATAGCACCGGTTGCAGCATTGAGCAGATTAGTCGGTAGCATCGGCCTACCCGCCACATGCAACCTCCTCATGATATCCTTAGGTATTGGTGGCCCGTCCTGAGCACGGATCGTACTCGGTGCCGGCTGGCTCACACCCTTGTTAGTTTTTATTTTCCGTCCCTTCGGCTTCTGCTGCTGTAATGGGATTGAGTTCTGCTCATAGACCACCTTCTTGAGTGTGTTGGGGCTGATAATATTTCGCACGTCGGCTGTTTGAGTCTCGGTGAAGGCGGCAGCTGGAGGCGTCTCCTGAGAACTGAACAGACGAGGCCTGTTGCAATTGGGTTTCTCCGCGGTACCAGCTAGATCGCGATAGTCTTTTGCAGGGTTGGGTTCTTGAGAAGGAGGCCCCAAGAATTCGTCATCGTACCCATGTTCGTTGATGTACTTATCGACGTTGGAAAATGTATCGTCGTCGTCCTCCGGATCCTGTGCCATATGCATGTCCGGATCAGCTGACAGCGGTAGCGTTGCGGCGGTCTTGCCATGGCTTGGCGCCGGCACGACTGGCGGTGTTGTCTGTGGGGTGGTGTCCCCCGCCCCCAAACGAATCTGGCTCTTCGGCCAAAGCATGGACCAGTTTAAGCAGCTGCTGAGGGTCATCACATCATCGTCGTCAGCCCCAGGGGGTCGATACGGAGGTAACACGTCGTCGCAGCCCCACAGCACCCGAACCAGTTGAACCCTATACACGGTGGGTGGCATCGAATTACCGTGGAACACGCGGTTGCCCGGTTCAACGATTTTGGCCTTGGCGACATCGATCAACTCGCCATCCACGAAGTGCAGGAGGGTGCATGGAACGTTGGCGGCGCCCTGCGAAAACATGTAGGGCGTCAGGGATGCCCAGTCAAAGGCAAGGAGATGAAATCATCGGCCGAGGCTTAGTTACCGTGATGGCGTCGAGCTCGGCTAATGTCGAGGCACCGCCAACGGCGGGCGTGCAAGTGACGGAGGGGCCGCTTGCTGCCGAGGTGCCGGCCGGCGTATTCTTCCCACACCCGGGTGCATTAAGCTCCAATACTGGCGCCGGCACCGGAGACACCAATGCCGCCTCCGCCGGAGACACCAATGCCAGCGCGTTGTGCGAGTTGCTGCCCGTGAAGCTGGGAATCGGAGGCAGCCCCTGTTGGCCGCCCGCAATCCACCCCCGCAGCCCCTCAAGCAAGGAAGGCATAATGGCGGTGATCGTCGCTCCCAGTTGGTCTCGCACTTGCTCTTGGACTATCTCCGGAATCCGCGCCACTTTTGCCTTGAGTTCTTTAACCTCGCGCTCCTGGCTTTCCAAGCTGGTCTTTCTCTCCTTTCGCCCAGCCTTATAGTATTCCGACCATTTCGTGGACAAGCCTTCGCCGGCCACACGACCAGCTGACGACGGCTTACTGAACTTATCCTTGTGTTTCATTACGTTCAACGCCCTATTTAAAGTGGTGTCCCAAGGGGCAGACGGGGAGCTCTGAGACCCCGCGCTACTGCTTTCAGTTTCCTGTGGAAGGAACGTGAACCATTTAGAAATTTGGCTTCCTTAATTAGAATGCAACCATATGGAGCTAATTACGCGGGGGTGTTTTCCTTACCAGAACACGCTCAAGATCCTTCACCTTCGGATCCGTGGTAAGCTCCTTTGTTACCGGGTCCACGTTGTACCGGGCCCTGACATAGTTCCTGGTTTGCTTTTCATGGTATTTATCGAAGAGGGGCGGTAGGCCTTGCTCGGCATGCTCCGCGTCCTCCTTGTCCCATTTAGGTTCCGCCACTCTGTAACCGCCGGGACCGAGTTTGTGGACCCCTAAGTTCAAGTTCCGCATATCTTTCCCCCACTGACTTGATTCCGCGGATGCGTTGCTCTCGCACTTGATCTTGAACTCCAGGTAGTCAGCTTCATTGATCGAAGGATTTGTCTCCTTGCTCTTCTCATAACTATCACCTCTTAGAATCCTTCTCTTCACCGCGGCTCTCCAAGTAGCCAGGGCTGTGCTCATCTTCGTGAGGGCGGCACTGTTCACTTTATTCCCTGAGAGGCATGTGTTTGCGAAGTCACCGGGGAACTTGTATCGTTCGTGCAGCTTCGTGAAGAGGAGGTTGCGCAAATTCCCTCAGTCACGATGCCTTAGGTTCTCGGTGTTGATCGAGACGGTACTCCGGAGAATGCACCCGAGTTGTCCCGCGTACCCACCGACTAATTCTTTGGGCGCCGTTGGATGCCCACTGGAGGACACTTCAGTAAATTCCTCCTTGACGGTGCCGAGCACGTTCGGGCGCCGGTCCTTCCGTTGCCTCTTCGGTTGGCTGCCATCTGTGGGTTCGCTGCCATCATCAGTGGTGGCATCCCCGGCGGCACCATCAGTGGTGTCATCCCTGACGCCACTAGGGGTTGTGTAGTCGGGATCGGTGTCTTCCGCGGCGTCCTCATAGCGGTGAGGTTCTTCCTCCATCTCCTGGGACAGCTCCCAGAATGGCTTGCCCAAACCGCCGGCCTCATCGTTGTCGGCCATGTTCGCTCTAAATAGGAAAAAATGGATAACTTAGCTAAACAAACATGGGTCATTTTAGTCGTAATGGGTGGGTAACTTCACTGACAGGGGTAATTTAGCTGGCAACATAAATTCTAGGAAAAATTCGGCATGACCTTTGCTAAAAAAGGTCATGCCGGAGTGCCAGAAATTTGCCGGACGGAAATTAATCAATGTTCCGGCAAAACATTGGCAACTCAATGTACCTGCACATAAACCCCAAACCAAAAGGATACATCCCAGCAAGGGAGCCCAATCCAGCAGGAGTAGGGGTGAAGAACCCAGTGAGTTGTCATCACCACAAAAACCAGAACAACAGTATACAAATTTGGTTAGGTACTCTTTGACGCTGAAGGAAATTTCATAGGACCAACACTCTATTTGATTGTATGGTTCGTCACCTGAACCACAAATTTGGTTAGGTACATAACAGTTTCAGGTTACTGAAGAGGAATTTGGGATTGGGATTCTTTCCTTTGTGGTTTGCATTTCCTGTAATACATATCAGCTTACAAATAATTAACAGAAAAGGAACAAGAAAATCTTTAACCTGTAATTTGGTTTGCATTTTATCAGTAAGAACCATGATCTGGTATAGAATTCCGGACCAAATATACTGAATTTTCAGCACTATAAAGATAAGTAGTACTGCTACTGCTTGGTTGATTACAGAGAGCTCGGTAGATTACTTGGTAGAGGCCCCAATGAGTGCTTGATCTTATCCAAGAAGCCACTAAGCAATAAGCAACTATACTTGCTGCTTCAGTCTACACTCTACACCTTGAAAAAAGATGGATCAATTCGAAGTAAGCCACTAAGCCCAAGCACTAATGCACTGAAAAAGCACTAATGTTGTTGAACGACGGCGTCGGAGATGAAGAAGTTCGGGCGGGGGCTGCAGAGCAATGCAAATCATGTATGGTAAGCCTCGAACAAAATAGGGAGTTGGGGGCGGGCAGGAGGAGGAGGGAGGAGGGAGTTAGGAGGAGGAGGACGGAGCCGGGTACGCCGGCGCCGACGGCCGGCCGGCCCTGTGCATCGAGAACAGAGGAGGACGGGGGAATGGAGGAGCAGGGAGGAGTGAGGAGGAGGGAGGAGAGTACCTGTGGGGGTTGAGCGGGCGGCGGCGGGGGGTCGCCGGAGCGGGCGGCGTCGGTGGCGGGCTGCGGCGGAGGGTCGCCGGAGCAGGCGCCGGTGGCGGGCTGCGGCGGCTGCCAACCCTAGCTGATGCGGCGGCTCTCCTCCTGATGCGTGAGCGAGCAGAGAGGGGATGAGGTGTTTGCGTGCGTTTCGTGTGTATAGATCGAGAGGAAGAGTTAGCAATGGCGCACTAGGCCGGGTGCGCCATAAACAAGGATAGCAATGGCGCACTATTGCGAGGTGCGCCATAAACAAGGAAAGCAATGGCGCACCTTTTAGGGGTGCGCCATAAAAATTGGTATATCAATGGCGCACCTTTTAGGGGTGCGCCATAAACACCGTGATAGCAATGGCGCACCTTCTCCTGGTGCACCATTACTAACTTTTTTTTAATTTTTTTGAATTTTTAGTTGCATGTAATAATTTAAGATTTGAGATAAAAGAAAAGGAAAATGCAAATGGAGTGATAAAACCATTGTGCAAAGATTTAGAATTAGATGACATGGTTGAAATCAAGTGATGAAATAACAGTCATCAAAGATTGAGCTTGCCACTGACACACACACGCGGCCGACACGTCGTGATTCGATCTTAGCTATCTTTTCACAATCTTCTTGCCCTTCTTTCTCGCAGTTGAATAATTTAGCCCCGGAACCCCTTGAATTCTTCTCTTGAACGGACGTACTTTAGGTAGGGTGGTCCTGCTTCTTCTTGTAGTGTATGGTACTTCATCGTCGTCGTCATCTTCCATCTTCGGGTCGCCGTACTTGTCGAAGTCTTGCTCATTGGTGACTCCATCCATTCCGATGATGTTCCTTTTGCCTCTCCTCACGACAACACGACTGGGCTTTGACGGGTCGGTAATGAAGAAGCATTGGTCCACTTGGCAAGCCAGTACCCATGGCTCATTTTTCGCGGTGATGTTTGTGCCCGCGGTCTTGGATTCGGCTTCGGGAATAACCATGGTGGTGAAATACCGGTCTTTTTTTAGGACGCTCTTGTCCCATCTTACACAAAAACATCGGGACCTTCTCTCCAGGGTAGCTCAGCTCCCAGATCTCCTCGATCCTTCCGTAGTATCTGTCCTTGTCGTTACCGGTGTAGGATTCCATCGTTACCCCGGAGTTCTGATAATCGCTCTTCATGTCCTTTTCCTCGGTGTAGAATGTGTAGCCGTTGATATCGTACGCCTGATAGGTCATCAAGTTGTGCTCGGCGCCCTGTGACAAGGCAAATATGAGTTTTTCTTCCGCGGAAGAATCCTCATGTAAAGGGTACGACAGAAGCTTGTCCTTGAACCAACGCGTGAAACATGAGTTGTGCCCTTTGATTATATCTCCGTCCGTCCTCTGTTGGCCTCGGTCATTGTACGTCTTCTCAATAAAGGTGTTGTGCTCTACCACCCAAGGATCGACCACGTCTATGTGTTGTAGCGCGACTAGGTTTGCTCTTTCAAAGTCGGCGAGTCGACAATTGAAGTCGACATGCATTTCGCGGCGACCCTCGCGGTGACCCCATCCAGCGAGCTTGCCGAGGTGCCTGTTGACGGGCAGACCAACGGGGTTCTCGATGCCTAGATAATTCGTGCAGAAGGAGATGCACTCTTCAGTCAGAAAGCCCTTGGCTATGCTTCCATCTGGACGTGCCCTGTTGCGAACGTATCCTTTGATGACACCATTCATCCTTTCGAACGGCATCATGCTGTGCAGGAACGTCGGCCCGAGTTGGATGATATCCTCCACGATATGGACCAGCAGATGCACCATAACGTCGAAGAATGCGGGCGGGAAGTACATCTCAAGCTCGCATAGTATCACCACGATCTCATCCTGTAGCCTTCTGAGTTGCCTCACGCCAACCGACTTCCGAGAGATGACGTCGAAAAAGTTGCATAGGCCAAATAGCGTTTCACGGACGTGCGCGTCCATGATCCCACGGATTGCAACTGGAAGTATCTACGTCATCAGCACATGACAGTCGTGAGACTTCATCCCGCTGAACTTCTGCTTCGTTGAGTCTAGGTATCTGCTTATCTTCCCCGCGTAACCATAAGGAAGTTTTACTCCTAGGAGGCAGGTGAAAAACTGCTCGATCTCCTTCTGACTTAGAGTGAAGCACGCGGGAGGGCATTCATATTTGATCTTCTTGGCCTTTTTGCCTTTGTGACGACTTTCCGTGTCCTTCGCCTCATCATCATCATCATCATCATCATCATTAGGGCGTTTTGCATGAAGCTCCTCCCTGATGCCCATTGATTGCAAGTCTGCCCTTGCTTTCGGCCCATCTTTGGTCCTCTCTGGCATGTTGAGCAGGGTACCAAGCCGACTCTCGCACACGTTCTTCGTGATATGCATGACATCAAGGCTGTGAGGCACACGGAGGATCTTCAAGTATGGCAAGTCCCAGAAAACAGACCTCGTTTTCCATACCTTCAGCAGCTGCTCTGGCGCCTTTCGCTTCTTTCCCGGCGGTGGGCACTCTTTCCAATTTTTCAACAGCTCGTCTATTTCCTCGCCGCTCCTCGTACGTGGGGGTCTTCGGGGTTCGGTTTCACCATCGAATAGATCCTTGCATTTTCTCCATGCGTCATCGTCGCGAAGCCACCTTCGATGTCCCATGAACACGGTTTTCGAAGACCCGGGATCTCTATCTAGCTGGCGATACGTTGTGTCATCCATGCACCTGACGCATGCACAAAATCCGTGGACCACCTGCCCCGCGACATATCTGTAACCGAGATAGTCGTGCACCGTCGTGAGCAGTGCGGCTCTCATAGGGAAATATTGTTTCGCTGCGGTGTCCCACGTATTGGCTGGCGTTTTCCACAGCATGTCTAGCTCCTCTTTCAGCAGCCCCAGATACAGATTGATGTCATTCCCTGGTTGTTTCGGTTCTTCAATTAGCATACTCATGTGAATGTACTTCCTCTTCATGCACATCCAAGGTGGAAGGTTGTACATCCACACAAACACAGGCCAGGTGCTATGTGTGCTTCTCTGGCTGCCAAACGGATTGACTCCATCGGTGCTCGCGCCCAGCATGATGTTCCTTGGATCGTCCCCAAATTCTAGGTGTTCGAAGTTCAACGCTTGCCACTGGCTCGCATCCTTAGGGTGACTGAGCATCTTTTCTTTTTTATTTATCTCCGGATCATTTCCGTCATCTTCTCGCTTCTTCTCCTTCCTATCCGCGTGCCAACATAGGAGCTCTGCTTGCTTAGGGTCCGCGAAATACCGCTGCAGACGAGGAGTGATCGGAAAGTACCACACCACTTTTCGAGGAGCTTTCTTCCTCTTCTTGTATCGAGTGACGCCGCACACCGGACATATGGTAGACTCCGCGTGCTCGTCCCGATAAATGATGCAATTGTTCATGCACACATGGTATTTCACGTGCGGTAAATCCAGAGGACACACGATTTTCTTCGCCTCCTCGAAACTGGTCGGGCACTTGTTCCCCTTGGGAAGACGTTCGTGCCAGAATGACATGTTCTCGTCGAAGCATGCGTCGGTCATTTTGTGTTTTACCTTCATCTCCAGAGCCATGAGCGTTACTTTCAGGCGGGTATCCTCAGGCCTGCATCCTTCATACAATGGAGTAACCGCGTCTATCTCTAGTTTATCCAGCTTAGCTTTCTCTCGGGCGGCAGCTCTTGCGTTACCCGTCTGCTTGAGAAGCAGCTCTTGAATATGGGGGTCCTGCACCCAGCCCATCGATGGTTCATCGTCGTCTGCTCCGGCATCTTCATCTTCATGATCATGCGCTTCGTCTTGATCTTCCTCATCATCATGTCCGGCATCTTCTACATGATGACTGTGTCCTGCATCTACTTCGTGATCATGTCCTGGAGATTCTTCGTCTTCTCGCCCGCCCTCGCCGCTATTGTCTTGCTGCCCTTCCTTATTTCTTGCCCCGCCCCCATGGACGACTTCATAATCATCTTCATCACCTTGCCACCGATAGCCATCCATGAAACCACGCACGAGCAGGTGGTCCCGCACCAGTCTGGAATCCGGGTCCATAAGGCTCTTCAGCTTGCATCTTCGACACGGACATCTTATCTCCGTCTCATTCTTTTGAAGCATCTCGGCCTTCGCGGAGCTCAAAAACCTATTCACGATGCCTTCGGTCATCGTGCGGACCATGGTCGCCTGCGGGGTAGAGCAAAACGATATTTTAGAACCAAAAAAAAATTTGGCATGACTTTGCCTAAAAATAGGACCAAAAAGAATGCATAGTGCCAAATTCTCGCCGAAACGGAAATGAATCAACATTCCGGCAAAATATTGGCAACTATCGCATTTCAAATACCGGTACCTGCAAACACAAACATAGGCAACACCACAAACATACGTAGATCTAGCTCAATGAGAAAAGTGTAGATCTAGGCCATAAAAAGTGTGTACGTTGGAGGGACAAAAAAGTAGATCTAGAACATAAAGAAAGCTTTCCCCTTACTTACCTATAAAAAAAGGAAATTTAACCACTTAATTTGGGTGAATCTATGGTGCAAATGAGGTGAGGAGGAGCAGGCAGTCGAGACCAAGCTTGGTAGAGGTGGAGAGAATGAAGTGGGGAAAGTGAGTGTGGTAAGTGGCTGTCAAAAATATCTAGCTGCTCTCAGGTTACCAATGGTGCACCTCCTAAGAATGCGCCACTAGTAACCAGGGTTACTAATGGCGCACCTGGTGTGTGGTGCGCCATTACTAGTTTTGAAAAAAAAATTGAAAAAAAATTTGTTAGTAGTGGCGCACCGTGGGTGAGGTGCGCCATTACTAGTTAAAACTAGTAATGGCGCACCACACCCCGGTGCGCCACTGGTAAGTCTGGGAGGGGGGTTTGCCCAGGAGAAACTTAGCAGTTGCGCACCACACACCAGGTGCGCCATTAGTAATATAAACATTAGTGGCGCACCCATGTGTGGTGCGCCACTGCTATTTAGCAGTGGCGTACCACATACATAGTGCGCCACTAATGTCTATATTAGCTATAGCCCTTTTTCTAGTAGTGTCAGTAGGAGGTCAACCGTAATAATGATAATAACGATGGAAGAACTCATCTTGGGTAGACATCAAAAGATGTCAAGAATATGAGATGTTAGCCAAGGGATGGCTATATGATGACTGGTCGGATGACCACATGATCTGAATTGGATTTGGACCAGTTCAGGTTGGATAATGAGTATATCGTGGGTTACGGGACAACCCAGAAGAGAGTAAGTTGGTATCTGGTACAGTAAGTATTCTAAGCATTTAGTGTGATCTTGCCATAGATTATATGCCTGATCCTTGATATGCCATGCTTGATCCATGCTTTCCTGATTAGGATTCATGCCATGCTTAGGATTAATTCATGCATATCATAGGGCTTGCTTTATCATCTGTTTGTTTGGATGCTATGTATTTGGTTTTCTTGCGAGTACATTCAAAGTAATCCCCTGGCCTTGCACGTGGCCAGTTGTAAGAGAAGATCTGTCGTGCTAGAGCATAAACAAGCCAGTCCTGTGCGTTATGGAGCCCAGCCAGAGACGTCATTGCCGATGACCCAAGACCTCCAATGCCATTTAGCTAGCCCTGGAGTTATGTAATGTTGTTGTAAGCAACAGTATTGTAATATTCCATTATAATTAATAAAGCCATTTTGCCTGGAAATTGCTGTATCATGTCTTTGGCGTGCGTCAGGTCTTATCCTGGGGACTGGCGTGCGTCGGCCCTCTATCGGGGTGCCACACTAATTCTGAGGCCGACGAGGATAACGCGGAAGCCCCGCCCGGTACGCTGCGGGAGCCTGTCGCGGAGCCCCCGGTGCCCCAAGCCTAGAACACCGAGGCCCCTTTGGTTGCGGCGACGACCAGCGTCGAGGTGCCAGCGCTCCGCCCGGCTCTCGTGCTCCTGAGCTACCAACCCTTGCTCAGGCAAGGTGCCCTACCCGATGTCCAGGCCGTGCTTGACCGGTTCGTGGGGGACTTCCAGGATGCCGAAGCGCGCCTGGCCGAGAAGCGCCTGGAGCTCGTCACCGGGCGGCAGCAGCTCGACGCCGCCCTTGCGGAGAGTGAGAAAGATGTTGCTGAGGCGAAGGTGGACCGTGAGAGCGCCCTTGCCAAGAAGGCGGAAGTTACCAAGCGTTGTGAAGAGGCAGAAGCCACCTTAAAGGCCCTTCGGGACGAGCAAGCTGCGCTGGTGCAGCAGCTCCAGCTGCGGGAAGACGGCCTCAAGGCCCACGAAGCGCGGCTTGCTGATCACGTCGTTGAGCTGGCGAAGGTGACGGCCGAGCAGGCCACGGAGCGCGAGCGCCTGGAAGTGTTGCAGCACATGGTGAATGAAGCCCAGGAAGCCCCTGACAAGCACGTTTCTGAGGCGAATGCCATGCTGGACGCCATGGAGAAGAAGATTCAGGCCGACGCCAATGCGAAGGCGGTGGTAGACCACGCTTCCTTTTCTTCTCTCGAGCTCAGGGGGGGTTCCTTGTGCAGGGGGGGTTCAATGTCCCTCTTGCTACTCCTGACGCTGGCTATGCTGAGCTTTCGGCCAAGCTCATGGGGGAGATAGAGGGAAAGGCGCGGAAGGTGGACGGCATCCTGGAGGTGGAATGCCAAGACCTGTTCTTCGTGGCAGCGACCCGAGTCTTCAGTCAACCTCTTCTCCGCGACCCGAACTTCAATTTTGACGAGGTGATAGGCCTTGTTCCTGAAGACTCTCTCGACCGCCTGGCGGCAGCCGTGGAGGGCCATGTGAGTGCGCCGCTTGGGAAGTTCTCCTGTGACAGCGGCGGCGACGACAGTGGCGGTCCCGACACTTCTTTTATCGTCCGGCAGGACTGAATCTTCCTTGCGGTAGTGTAAGGCGATGGTTTCAATTCACAGAACATTATAAGCTTGTAATGACTACTTGTGACCCACGGGTTTCCCTTCCATGCTTGGTTTCTTTCTAGCTTGCCTTTATGCTCTACGTCGGCTGGGACCAGTCCCGCGCATGCCTCAATCGTCGTTGGGTTGTCAGGTCGCGGTGCCTAGACAAGGCCAGGAGGTGAGGGGCCTCAGGAGCTAGTGAAGTCTCCTGACGTGCGATTCTCATGAGCCCCCCTTTGACGTACGAGCGGCCTGCATGTGGGAAGACGCCAGCAACGGCGGGGCTACCCCGGGAAGTTCACATACTTAGCTCTCCGCGATACCGGTGAATTTTGTTTAACACACGGCCTTCAGCGAGATCCTTCAAACGATCCACCCCGAGTAGTATTCCTACGTGCAAAAAGGCTTTGTTTTGGAAAAAACACGTGCTTGCGAGTTTGCATTTGGGTGTTGCATGAGGAGACTAGGCACCAAGGGCCTTGGTGGGGTGACGTGCACGGGGGCAGGCCCGCGAGCCAGAGCCCGGTCCCTTGGGGTTTTCAGTGCTGCTGGGACTAACCCGAGCACAGGCACGTGCCCAGCCCCCGCTCGCATGAGGCCCGAGGGGAAACTGGTTAGCGTGCATCGCAGGGCGAGGAGACGCCTTTGATTGGCCATCCACCAGCACGGAGCATGGGGCTTCCACTGGGCATGGGCATAGTCGCAGTTCGACAGTTATTCCGCCAGCGCGGAGCATGGGGCTTCCACTTGGGCATGGGCATAGTCGCGGTTCGACAGTTATTCCGCCACCACGGCGCATGGGGCTTCCACTTGGGCATGGGCGGGAGTCCTCCCGAGGCCAAGGGGTGGCGCTCCGGGAGGCTCCGGGGCGTGTACAACCCCAACCTCATTCTTACGTGAGAGGGTCACGAGCGGCGATAAAAGGAGGGTCGGATATTCCAGGCACTGGGCTGACGAACTCCTTCCTCAGTCTTCAGGCGATTTGCACCTAGTTCTTTTGGTGTGGCTGCGCACTTGTGTAATCCTGGGACATGGGGGCGATGCGCGTCGAACGATCGTCCCGAGGCCACCATATGAAGAGGTTGGACACCGAGGACCCACTGATGTGACGTGTTTAGCGACGCTGTAGGGACGGACCCGAGCACAGATGCCGTGTCGAGTTCCTTCATAAGATGACTGAGGGAGGGATCGCCTGATGCGTAGCACCCGAGGTGGGAAGACACCTTACTGGCAGTCATACAATATAAGGCCACGCCTTTTCTCGCCTTCTCGCGACACCTCCATGGGAGGGCGAGACACCAAGGACCTCTGTGAGGTGACATGCACGGGAGCGGGCCCGCGAGATAGAGCTCGGTCGGTTGGATTTATCAACGCCGCAGGGATGAACCCGAGCACAGACGCCGTGTCCAACCCTAGTCATGAGACGACCGGGAGAAGGGTTGCGAGGGCACAACAAATGCAAGTGGTGACAAAGGACCAGGCGCAAGGCTTAAGCAAGCGTCATGAATTCATCAAAGGATAACCAAATTCGATACACAACCAAAAGGTGCGGAGGCTACAGGGGGGAACCCTTGCCCGCTTGAGGATAATGCAGCCCGGAGGGCGCCCTCAATTTTAACAAGCCAAAAAGTCACGTGGCAATTATGCTACTGCGGGAGCTTCCGGCTACTTGGCGAAGTGTGTCGTAAAGGTCCACCTCTCAGGGACCGGATGGCCCTTGAGGTCTTGGGGGCCCGCGTGGAACCGACGCCTCGCTAGGCGCCATCGCGAGTTGCATGAACCTTTGGAAGGTGGCACCGACATTCTCCAGGCCAAAGGGCATATGTGTGTAGTCTGCGGCGACGCCTCTGCCTCGTCCAGCATGCGATGGGCAGGAAGAGGCCCTGTGAATTGGCCCTATTGAGTCCTGCGATGTATACGCATGCGCACTTTGACATCATCCTCGGGGGCTGCGGCCGGCTTGGTGGCTCATCCTCGAGGACACTCGCCGCGCATGGCTCGAGCCTCCGGTAGCATGCCAATTTCTCGGGCGATGAACTCTTGCGCCCCTGGTGTTTGGCTCCGCTTCATTGCTCGCGGGGGCGCGCGTCGAAGCACGCCTCCAATTGGTGCCCGAGCACCTCCGTCATCATATGGGTCAGATTGGATGCGTTCCATGTGGAAGCCCTAGAACCTGGATTGCGGGAGGCGCCGGGTGCGCCTTCCTATGCTGGGGGGAGGGAGGTGCCAGCGACGGGCACGGGGCTCCCGCCGCTGGCGCCGGGCGCCGCGTTTTTCGCCTCAGGCAGGCCTTGAACGGGCAGTAGCTGCTTCTTCCTCGGGTGCGCGGCCTCACCTGGCTTGACATTTCTATCGTCGTCGGTATGCTCAGCCGCAGCAGCTTTATAGGCGCATTCAAGGGAGCAGACCACGTCCTTAGCTCTCCGCGATACCGGTGAATTTTGTTTAACACACGGCCTTCAGCGAGATCCTTCAAACGATCCACCCCGAGTAGTATTCCTACGTGCAAAAAGGCTTTGTTTTGGAAAAAACACGTGCTTGCGAGTTTGCATTTGGGCGTTGCATGAGGAGACTAGGCACCAAGGGCCTTGGTGGGGTGACGTGCACGGGGGCAGGCCCGCGAGCCAGAGCCCGGTCCCTTGGGGTTTTCAGTGCTGCTGGGACTAACCCGAGCACAGGCACGTGCCCAGCCCCCGCTCGCATGAGGCCCGAGGGGAAACTGGTTAGCGTGCATCGCAGGGCGAGGAGACGCCTTTGATTGGCCATCCACCAGCACGGAGCATGGGGCTTCCACTGGGCATGGGCATAGTCGCAGTTCGACAGTTATTCCGCCAGCGCGGAGCATGGGGCTTCCACTTGGGCATGGGCATAGTCGCGGTTCGACAGTTATTCCGCCACCGCGGCGCATGGGGCTTCCACTTGGGCATGGGCGGGAGTCCTCCCGAGGCCAAGGGGTGGCGCTCCGGGAGGCTCCGGGGCGTGTACAACCCCAACCTCATTCTTACGTGAGAGGGTCACGAGCGGCGATAAAAGGAGGGTCGGATATTCCAGGCACTGGGCTGACGAACTCCTTCCTCAGTCTTCAGGCGATTTGCACCTAGTTCTTTTGGTGTGGCTGCGCACTTGTGTAATCCTGGGACATGGGGGCGATGCGCGTCGAACGATCGTCCCGAGGCCACCATATGAAGAGGTTGGACACCGAGGACCCACTGATGTGACGTGTTTAGCGACGCTGTAGGGACGGACCCGAGCACAGATGCCGTGTCGAGTTCCTTCATAAGATGACTGAGGGAGGGATCGCCTGATGCGTAGCACCCGAGGTGGGAAGACACCTTACTGGCAGTCATACAATATAAGGCCACGCCTTTTCTCGCCTTCTCGCGACACCTCCATGGGAGGGCGAGACACCAAGGACCTCTGTGAGGTGACATGCACGGGAGCGGGCCCGCGAGATAGAGCTCGGTCGGTTGGATTTATCAACGCCGCAGGGATGAACCCGAGCACAGACGCCGTGTCCAACCCTAGTCATGAGACGACCGGGAGAAGGGTTGCGAGGGCACAACAAATGCAAGTGGTGACAAAGGACCAGGCGCAAGGCTTAAGCAAGCGTCATGAATTCATCAAAGGATAACCAAATTCGATACACAACCAAAAGGTGCGGAGGCTACAGGGGGGAACCCTTGCCCGCTTGAGGATAATGCAGCCCGGAGGGCGCCCTCAATTTTAACAAGCCAAAAAGTCACGTGGCAATTATGCTACTGCGGGAGCTTCCGGCTACTTGGCGAAGTGTGTCGTAAAGGTCCACCTCTCAGGGACCGGATGGCCCTTGAGGTCTTGGGGGCCCGCGTGGAACCGACGCCTCGCTAGGCGCCATCGCGAGTTGCATGAACCTTTGGAAGGTGGCACCGACATTCTCCAGGCCAAAGGGCATATGTGTGTAGTCTGCGGCGACGCCTCTGCCTCGTCCAGCATGCGATGGGCAGGAAGAGGCCCTGTGAATTGGCCCTATTGAGTCCTGCGATGTATACGCATGCGCACTTTGACATCATCCTCGGGGGCTGCGGCCGGCTTGGTGGCTCATCCTCGAGGACACTCGCCGCGCATGGCTCGAGCCTCCGGTAGCATGCCAATTTCTCGGGCGATGAACTCTTGCGCCCCTGGTGTTTGGCTCCGCTTCATTGCTCGCGGGGGCGCGCGTCGAAGCACGCCTCCAATTGGTGCCCGAGCACCTCCGTCATCATATGGGTCAGATTGGATGCGTTCCATGTGGAAGCCCTAGAACCTGGATTGCGGGAGGCGCCGGGTGCGCCTTCCTATGCTGGGGGGAGGGAGGTGCCAGCGACGGGCACGGGGCTCCCGCCGCTGGCGCCGGGCGCCGCGTTTTTCGCCTCAGGCAGGCCTTGAACGGGCAGTAGCTGCTTCTTCCTCGGGTGCGCGGCCTCACCTGGCTTGACATTTCTATCGTCGTCGGTATGCTCAGCCGCAGCAGCTTTATAGGCGCATTCAAGGGAGCAGACCACGTCCTTCTCGTCGTAGGAGATCGTGATGACGCTACTACAACGAGGCATCTTAAGGACGTTGTAGCCGTGCTGAGTCGCCGCCATGAACTTGGCCAGCGCCGGGTACCCCAAGATTGCGTTGTACTTGAGGCTGATGTGCGCCACATCGAAGTCGATTAGCTCACTGTGATAGTTATTGCGCGTGCCGAAAGTGACCGGGAGGCGGACCTGCCCCAGGGGAATGGTGGAGCGTTCTGTCACCCCGGAGAAGGGACTAGTAGGCATCTGCTGGTCGTAAGGCACCCGGAGCGTCTCGAAGGATTCCATGGAAACCACGTTGAGGCCCGTGCCTCCGTCGATGAGGTTTTTGGTGACCATGACGTTGCTGATGGTGGGGTTGAATAACATGGGGAGCGCGCCCGCGACTGTCGTGGACTTGAGGCCGTCCCTGGCGTTGAAGGAGATGGCATACTGCGACCACTTGAGGGGCCGCGCAGCCTCTGGCTTTGGGAGGGCCGCGTTCACCTCGCGAGAGAACTACTTGGAATGGAGGTTGAACGCCAGGGTGTGGGCTCCTCTGACGATGCTGGCTATCGCGTGAGGCTCCTGATAGCCCCCAGCCCCTTCGTCGCGCTGGGTGTTGTCATTCCTTCTAGGCGGTGGTGGCAGCGGCGGGAGGGCAGCATTGTCCTGATGGCATGCCTCACGAGGTTGCTCACCCCAGGCACCCTTGCATGGCTGACCACGCCAATTATCCTCGCGAGGCTACTCGCACCAGCCCTGGCGAGGGTTGCCGCCGTGGCTGTCCCACCTGCCGCCGCCGGGGCCGCCTCCCCAGCCGGAGCTGCGGTCGTTGCACTCCGGACGTTGCCCGACAAGCTAATCACGGAGGGACTTGAGCTCTTTGCAGTCTTCAGTGTTGTGCTTGTGCACGTCGTGGTAGATGCAGAATGGACGACGGTCCTTCTCAGGCGCATCGCGGTCGCAGCCGCGCTTCTTCTAGGGCTCTGCCGCAAGACCGGCCGGACCCTTGCGTTTGACTTCCTTAGTCTTCGCCTTGCCATCGTCCGGCGTGGCGTCGGGGCCGTCATGGATGAAGAGGTGACATTCCTCGGCCTTGGCGCATTTGTCGACAATGTTGGAATCAGGGCTCCGGTGACCCAAGAAAGGTTCGAAATCTGGGGTGCGCCGGCTCTCAAACCCTACTCTCTCTTGCTAACCTACGGCGATGCTCCGACGTGCTTGAGCTTGGGGGAACAACAAAGAACACGATGGTTTACCCAGGTTCAGGCCACCATGCGGTGCAAAACCCTACTCCTAATTGTCTGGATTTCTTAGGGGTGAGAGTGAAAACAGAGGGGTTCGGTCCTTTCCACAATGGCTGCCCCGTTTCCTTTATACCGGCTCTGGTCCTCTTCCCCCGAAAATATCAGGCGGGAAGGGTTGCCACAAGCAACAGTTTGAAGGGGGACAAGACTGCAGATTATCCTGACAAAAGTGGTCTTCGGCTGCAAAAGGCTCCCTTCGTGATGCGCTAGTGGGCTCGGGGATGACCTCGGTCCTGGCGAGCCCCCAGCCTTGGCCTCCTTACACCAAACAGGAAACCTTTGGGTGTTACTTTGGGAACCGGCGCGCTGGCCCAGCTCCCTTAGCATCAAAGAGGAATGTCTTCTTAGCGACGCCTCCTGCCAAGGCCCCAGACGTCTCTTGGCAGGGCGCGCGTTGCCCTCATGACGGGGCGGGACACGCGACCCCGCTGACCATCCTAGATCTACGCGCCCCTCGAAGCCCCTGTGGGGTAGCCATGGGTGGTGACCTCGTGAGGGCGCCCTCATGAGACTGGTGGGGTGCCTCCGGTCGAATGCCTCAACAGGCGGGGGTCCCCATGAAGTCCTTTTCCACGAGGCCTAACGCTGGGCCATACAGGGCCCGGGCCGCGCGTCGCGTCTTGGGCCTCAGGCAGACGAACCTGGGCACCCCCCGTCCCAGGGGCCCGACAAAGGACCAGAGCCGGGCTGAGCCCATCATTGATGGCGAGCTTTTTGCACATTCGGACGTGTTGGACGCCGTTGGTGAATGCCATAATGATGGCTAAGTCCGAGGTGCGCAGGATCTTGTTGCGCACCTGGCTGAAGCGTTGGATGTACTTGCGTAGGCTCTCTCCGAGGCGCTGCTTCACACGCCACAGGTCGTTGACGGAGAGCGTGCGGTCATGCATGCCCTTGAAGTTGGCGACGGACATCTCACAAAGCTTGCTCCAAGAAGAGATCGACTCGTCGGGCAGGTTCATGAGCCAGGAGCGCGTGCCATCCTTTAGGGCCATGGGAAATCAATTCGCCATGACCTTGTCATCGCCGTTCGCTGCCTTGATGCTCAGCGCGTAGAGCTAGAGGAACTCCGTGGGGTCAGGGACTCCATCGTAGCGTGGGGGCAGCTCAGACTTGAACTTGGCAGGCCAAACCACCTGGCGTAGCTCGCGAGTGAAGGCTCGGCAGCCCACACTGCTGGGAGGGACACATTGTAAGAGGGCAGCTCGGTTCTCGCGCCCGGCGGCCGCAACCTCCTGGACGATCTGGTCTTGGCGCAGACGCTGCTACGCGAGGATCACCCGCGCATGAGGCGATGCGCGGCGGACGATCTGGCAGCTAGCCTCATCCTGAGCTGGTGGAGGTGCCTCGTGGGGCGGGTCAAACGGGCGCGCGTCGCGCCGAGGCTCGAGTGGCTCGTCGTGAAAGGGAGGTGGCAGCAGCGCTCCGTGCGCCACGTCTTCAGCTCGAGACGGCGGGGGGCGGAGGGAGCGCGATGGCGCCAGGCTGTAACGCCCAAGATGCGATCCTATCCTCATTTTGGCTCGAGGGCCTCGACAGGGATAGAAGCGCATCTCGTCGTTTCGCAAGAATGGATATCATTACAAGTACATGTAAGGAAGAGATGAGTATAAGGAATTGTCTTACACAAGCCAC
Source organism: Elymus sibiricus (assembly GCA_039707655.1). Lineage (NCBI taxonomy): Eukaryota > Viridiplantae > Streptophyta > Magnoliopsida > Poales > Poaceae > Elymus > Elymus sibiricus. The sequence continues at coordinate 206,292,331 of CM077665.1, read as the reverse complement.
AAGCTAAATCAAGATCACACCAATACAACAACATATACAATCATCATACAGAAGAGTAGGGTCCGACTACGGACGAAGTCAAATGCTAAAATGACATCCATCCTTGCTATCCTAGGCTGCCCGGCCTGGAACCCATCCTAGATCGATGAAGAATAAGAAGAACTCCAAATCAAACAAGCATCGCGCTCACGTCAAAGCATCGCATTACCTGTACCTACAACTATTGTTGTAGTAATCTGTGAGCCATGGGGACTCAACAATCTCATTTCCAAGGGTATAAAGACTATGAAAGCTTAATGGGTGAGGTATTGTTAAGTGGTGAGGCTGCAGCAAGCACTAAGCATTTATATAAGTGGCTAACTTACAAGTACAACAATAAAGGGGGATGATTGTCACATAAACGGACGTGATCTAGTAATGATCACTAAGTGATCCCGCACACCTACTTACGAGTCAAACATAACCCCACCGTGTTCTCTCCCGGATTAGAAATTCACGAGAAGAGATAGTCACTGTTACGCAGACAGCTGGTGTATTTTATTTGAGTTTACTTCAAGTTTGCTATGACCGGCTGTTAAAAAACATTTCCAAGTTGCCACATAACCGCGGGCACGGCTTCTCGAAAAGATTTAACCCTGCAGGGGTGCTCCAACTCATCCATCACAAACTAACCACACGCTGCGGGAATAACCTCGACCACGAAACCCGTGACCTCCTTGGAAATTCCATTGGAAAATCTCAACCACGAGATAGCTCGAAGTGTCCTCATAATCTCGCGCACAAGACGTTTGAGAAAGGTAAAACAAATCCAGCAAGACCGCCCGACGTGCCGACAATCCCAATAGGAGCCGCGTATCTCGTTCTCAGGGCACAAACGGATGGGTCACACTACGAGTCAAACCAAACCTCGAGTTTCCCCGCCGAGTCCCCGTAGTCTGCCCGTTTGGACCAACACTCATGAGGAGCACTGGCCCGGTTTGTTAATTAATTATCCGCGGGTGCCGGCGGGTCCCTATGCATTTTTAGTTGTTATTAGGCAAATGTAGTACCAATGTTGGGCCTTTCCAGAAGAGTTTTATCCCAAAACGAAAATCAAGGGGGTCCCCATAACAACCCCGAGCATGTTAGGAGCGCTCGATATTGAACATAACACCAGTACACAAGTAACTAGGGCGGCAAAAGTGGAACAAAACACCAAGCAAAAGGCCAAGCCTTCCACCTTTTACCAGATATATATGTGGATCTATTGTATATAAAAAGCGATTAAAGAGATTAACGGGTTAACCAGAGAAAAGATAAATAAGCTAAAAATTACCACAAAAAATAGAAAAATCTAACCGTTGACTTAGTAAATCAGGAAATTACATCGCATAGATCTTAAATGTTTTTTTTCGCAACAGATGTTGAGAAATTTACCCACCTATGCCACCACCATAAAACGTATCTTCCACCTACATCTGTCTAATCTCTCCCGTTTCTAAACCTAACATGGACCTCGAAAGTAACTTCAAGCCCTCGCATGCACATCCGACGTCCCACAAATTTCACCTCGAGCTTCACCAGGTTGATTGGCGTGACGTACAGAGAGAAGATAGCACCGGATCTGCCTAAATCATCAAAACTCATAGCCACCAGATGTACGTGAATGGACTGGCAGATTGATTGACCTACATACTAGAGAAGATTGCATCGGCGCCGGCCAAATCATCAACTCATCATCGCCGGATTTACATGGATGCAGGGATTATTGATGCGATGACGTGCGTAACAGAGAATATTGGGGCAGACGGACGGCCGAATCATGGACTCGGTTCATATACCAAACACAACAATCCACATGCAAAGAGTTACGGCAAGACGTAGTGGTGCTGCAAGATGTACGCCGGCCGGCCTGGTGGCCGGAGGTTCCGTACAGAGCAAATCGATTGCATACAAAGAGCCACAACAAGACGTGCCCGTGCACTGCAAAAAGTACGTCGGCCGGCCGGCAGGCGGCAGGAGCCAGGTATATTCATTGAATTGGCACTCGCTACTCACGTTTCCTTTTTTTTCGATTTGGCTCTCCCTACTCACGTTTCTTTGATGTAGTTTGCATGCTGGCTTGCGCTCAAATCTAACCGTCCCATGATATAGCTAGCTAGAAGCCTACAATGCATGCATCTACTCATATACATCAACTCGACAACAGAAAACCAACAGACGATAGATGTATGATGTATTAACTCGATGGCAACAGCAGATCACATTATCCAAAAAAGATCAACAGCAGCGCGTCGGCAGAGTCTAAGTAAATAGATTGATTGATTTTAATGATAACATCGATATTTGAACATCGTCAGCAATGTCAGGTAAACATCACATGCCCACTGTTCTGTCTATACGTCACCAATGTCATGCAAGATAGATTGCTGCCTGCATGTATCCGTGTACACGTCGTCTTTCCAACTATGAATAAACTTTTAGACTTATGTCTGTTTATTATTACCAGAGTCCTTTCTCAATTCATCCTTGATTACAATTGCTTTGAGGTCATCTTTCTGCGAGGTCTCGATTTAGTATAGAATGGAGGTTGTTGTGGAGTTGTCTATTTCATAGTGAACTCTAAAGACATAGTGATTATGAAGTAATTACCAGGAGGACACCAAACCTGAATCCCACGTGTTTGCGACTCTGATTTTGTGAATTTTATTTGTTTAATATTTTTTCCTTTTTTGGTCGTGTAATATTCAGACACCATGATGGTTGCCTTCACATTTTACAGAACATGATGTATTCACTTTGGTTTATCTTTCAGAGTGAACCACGAAAATCCATCCAAAAAAGATTTGTTCTGTAGCACGGCTCAAGCAGGTTCATGGTTGTTAGGGCTGCTGTAGGCCGGTGAGGCTCGCTCGGTTTAGTCCCACCTCGCTTACTGGAGGAGGCCACAACCAGCTTATAAGGGGGAGATTCCTTCCTCCCTTCAGTCCAGGCTTTTGGGATGGAGTGGGCTCTCTGCTGAATGCTGGCCCGTGTGCGCATAAACGTCCAGAACGTGAGTAGAGTGTGGGATTGGCCGAGTTGGACGCTAACATCTGGTATCAGAGCCATCATCGCCATGCCTTTCTGAGGGGCTTCTCAGGGGGACGGGATGTTAGGGCTGCTGTAGGCCGGTGAGGCTGGCTCGGTTTAGTCCCACCTCGCTTACGGGAGGAGGCCACAACCAGCTTATAAGGGGGAGATTCCTTCCTCTCTTCAGTCCGGGCTTTTGGGATGCAGTGGGCTCTCTGCTGAATGCTGGCCCGTGTGCGCATAAACGTCCAAAACGTGAGTAGAGTGTGGGCTTGGCCGAGTTGGACGCTAACATCTGGTATCAGAGCCAGCATCGCCATGCCTTCCTGAGGGGCTTCTCAGGGGGATGGGATGTCAGGGCTGCTGTAGGCCGGTGAGGCTGGCTCGGTTTAGTCCCACCTCGCTTACGGGAGGAGGCCACAACCAGCTTATAAGGGGGAGATTCCTTCCTCCCTTCAGTCCGGGCTTTTGGGATGGAGTGGGCTCTCTGCTGAATGCTGGCCCGTGTGCGCATAAACGTCCAGAACGTGAGTAGAGTGTGGGCTTGGCCGAGTTGGACGCTAACATCCGGGCTTGGATCAAGGCAAAGGCAACGGCGGCTCCCTCCTTCCCCTACCTTCTCCTACCTCCTGTACTTCCCCTTTCTTCCTCCCCAATCTCTTGTATCTGAGCTTGATTTCCCTGTAATGGAGTGATTCGCGAGTGGAACCTAACATCGTGGCATCAGAGCCTTCTCACCACCCTTCCAAAATTCGTCCAGAAATTTCACCCAATTTTTTTCAGCACGCCACTCCTTCAACACCATGCATCCAGAGCTGAAAGCTTACCTGGACAAGTTCCAGGCGAAGGCTCAGGCGCGCAACGACGCCACGGACAGGCTGTTCGCGCAGTACGACGCGCTGCTCTCCAGGGTCATCACGGGAGCTTCGATCATGCAGCCGGCGCGCTCCTTGGTCGCGGCCTCCGATGGCGGCCTCACCGTCGACGCCACCCTCGTTCCCGTCGTCCCCGACACCTCTTCCTCCACCACCAAGTCCCAGGAGACCTTCGAGCTCATCCCCGGTGCGGCCCCTGCTTCCATCGAGATGGTGCCAGTCACCTGTTCGACGGAATGCTCGACCCAGGTCGTCGTCGTCACCCATGTCGACGAGGTCCACGACGCCACCACAGCCGTCCGCCTCGAGCCCATGGTCGACCTCATCCACCAGGAGGTCGCCGCCGAGATCGTCACCCTGGTGGCAACCACCACCGACGTCTTCTCAGCCACCACCCAGGCCCAAGAGGCCCCCGCGGCCGCCAATGATGCATCCCCAGTTTCCATCAAGATGATGCCCGGCACCTACTCGACGGAGTGCCTGACCCAGGAGGTCGCGCAGCTCATTCCGGTGCAGGGAACACCCTCCATCGGCATCAGCACCTTCTCTGCCGAGGTCGTTTCCTCAGCCGCAACCACCACCGACACCATCCCCATGGTAACCAAACCAGCTCCGACAAGTGCTCGGCAGAAGCTCCCGCCCACGCGAGTGTCTGGGTGCAGCCTACGATCGCCACCATCGACAGTGTCGACGAGACATATGACACCACCACCGAACACCTGCACCCGCCTTCTTTCGAACATCGACCATGGCCACTGCCTGTACAAGTGCAGATCAATCATGTGGGACACCTCTTTAGGCCAAGTCCGTGGCCGTCGTTCACACCTCTGTCAAACACAACCTACCAGGAAAGGCCATGTTCAGGTATACATCGTCAATCACATGGAGGTCCCTGCTTCAGTCCTTGGTTAATTAGGTTGATGTTCAGAGATGTTCCCCTGGAGGAGCCTATCCATTGTTTTCCAGCTCCAGAGATGCAGCTTGAGTGTAAAATTGGGTTAAGCTATGGGCTTGTTCTGTCCCTGATCAGAAAAATGGCATCCCCTCAATCAAACAAATCTTCATATCGACCGGATTGTGCAACCAAACGTGCAGTAGTACAGAACACCGAGAAACACTTCACCCCATCCGTGCACCGCTGGGTGTTGGATATTTCTGCAGGTTTCAGCCAGACATCCTTGGAGAAACTCTCTGTCCATTCAGTTGCAGGCTATCCTTTCAGTTGTTTCTTAGGTGCACAAATGCAGTCCGGGCTTTTGGGATGGAGTGGGCTCTCTGCTGAATGATGGCCCGTGTGCGCATAAACGTCCAGAACGTGAGTAGAGTGTGGGCTTGGCCGAGTTGGACGCTAACATCTGGTATCAGAGCCAGCATCGCCATGCCTTCCTGAGGGGCTTCTCAGGGGGATGGGATGTTAGGGCTGCTATAGGCCGGTGAGGCTGGCTCGGTTTAGTCCCACCTAGCTTACGGGAGGAGGCCACAACCAGCTTATAAGGGGGAGATTCCTTCCTCCCTTCAGTCCGGGCTTTTGGGATGGAGTGGGCTCTCTGCTGAATGCTGGCCCGTGTGCGCATAAACGTCCAGAACGTGAGTAGAGTGTGGGCTTGGCCAAGTTGGACGCTAACAATGGTTCTGTGACAACCAGTGCAAAACAGACCAGTGAGGCTCCGAAACAGCATGCTGCTCCACAACTCACGAAGATCTTACTATATGACGCCAACTGCAAGCTCATGCGACACTGCTATGATGCCAACTGCAAGCTCATGCGACACTGCCGACGGCGCGACGACGCTACTGGTTGCCGCTGCACAACGATGGTACTCCTACAGCCCTAGAAAGGTATGTGATTCTTTTCTCTCTATACCTTCGGTTCTGGCTGGTGCAAATAGGTCTGGATTCTATATCAATATATATAGTACGTACATTTATGGATGTCATCTTTCAAGGAATCATTACATGGTACTCTCTCTATATATATATATATATGTGTGTGTATACATATAATTCTGATTTTGATCATCCGTGCATCACAACAGTGAGGATATTAGTACAAAAGTGAGTATGTCTGAATAATAAACATAGTACCTGTAAAGAGCAAAATCATATAATCGATATGTAAACCATCAACTGCATGCAGAGAGTATATAAAAGGATTGACTACTATTAGTGAGTACAGCAATTGCCCGGATTAAAAATAAATAAAAAGATAAAAGCAAGAAAAAAACAAATTGAGGCCCTCTTGCGCAAAGAGATGACTCTTGTAAGGCGCTCCACATGTGTTAGCACGGGATCGTACACTCACACCCTTTGCCGGCAATTAACTTACACATACTAATTATCAACTTATGATCAAACTTTATTTGAAAAATCGAACTTATAATGTACAAAAATATGTGGGTGCTGTTATGTATTTACAATGACATAATTAGGGAAGATACATCCATAGTATCATTAATTGGTATCATGCAGCAGAGCACTGATATGGCCAATGTAATCATTTCTGTCTCTCTCTCTCTCTCTCAAAATTGGATGGAATGAATCAGTATGATTAAACTTCTTGATAATTTGTACTCCCTCCGTCCCATAATGTAATACGTTTTTAGACACTAGCATTTACTCGAATTGAACCTATAAGTTGGTGAGTTTTTAGCTTGATGGTCACTATAACCATAATGGTTCGAGAAAAAATATTGCTTCCAGGATGAACCATATACTTGAGAGGCAATAAAATACAGAATTTTCTTTGTACCATAAGAAAGTGTGGTCAAATAGGGCGCGCTTCAGTAATTATGAATTCTCAAAATCTCTTTAAGTTGTGCTTGCTGTAATTTAGTAGAAGGTGAAGAACATCCTTTTTCTTTGGGTCTAAAACCCTTTGCCAAATCAAAATGATTTATATTCTTTGTGTTGTTCTGTACGGATGAGCATTTTTTCCAATGAAAATATAGTTATTAGGTAGATGATACATACCAATATTTTGTAAACTTATAATTTAGAAGTTTTCAGATATATTACTTACTTCCATGCATACGTGAGGATACACACACTTATGAAATTTCATATACTTGGAAAATTGAGAGCACAGATGAAGCACATAACGACGGAGATAATAAGCTTCATGTTGGGGGCATGATGATTGTAACTTTAAAACAAGGCAATACATATGTAGTCATAACAAAAAAAGGCTTGCTTCGAAACATCCTTATTTCTTATGTGGTTGCATTGCAATGATGGTCTGTCAAGTACTATAAGATAGTAGTGATCATGTCCATGTAATAAGGTTCAAAACTAATGAGCACCAAAACGTGGCATATTTAGCATGTTACCTGATATTGATTTGAATTTTGAAAGAAAGAAATAAATGTGACTGAAAGTATAAACGAGTTAAAGTCTTATGCATTGTTCTTCCTTCTCCGGTATAAACTATGAACGTAATAAATACTGAAATACGTACTTTGTTCTATATACATTTTAATTTTCCTGCCATACTATCCTCTACGAAATCATAAACAATGTGTCATGCATTTGTGTTCATGTAATAAGGATTGAAATTCACGTTGACCATAAAAGGACGTATTTGGGGTGCTACTTGATATTCATTTGGTTTTCCGAAACAAAACAAAAAAGTGGTGACTTATGTGAACAACTTAAAAATCTTATGCCATGTTAAGTTCCTCTCTAATATGAATTATGAACATAAAAAATATTTAAATAAGCCTGGAGCTCTACATACATTTCAATTTTTCTGCCATGTTATCATTTAAGTGATTATTCACGATGTTACTATGCATGATGGAAAAATGTTGTAATCTACTTTTGCTTCTTTTATTACCTTATAGCTCTATCTTAGTGAGTCCCCCTCCAAGACTTGAAGTACAATTATTGATCCCAACCCTATTAGGGACATGACGTGCACGACAAAGTATTAACATGGACTTTCACATATGAAGTAATATTTATGACAGGTGATGCCAACAACTAAAAACAAATATGCATTTTGATTCATTATTTATGCTTTCCAGGTTACTGGATAGTGATCCCAGAAAGTGGTTTTCTCCCATGTGTTTCTACCTTCTGAGTTACCTTTCGAAGAATGGTTAATTTGAGATGATGCCCACACAAGGACCCATGAAAGCACTGTCGTTCAATACATAGTAGTAAATACACATTTTTTAAGAGTAGTGTGGACAATATTTTTTTGAATTTCTTTCAAAATGTTATAGAAAACTTTCCTTACCTGAAAATACGAGCCAACATTGGTCATGCTTAGTGCACATGTCTTAAATTAACTAAAGATGATTCATGGAAACAAATACCTAACATAAAAGTTTTAATAGATATATATCATATATAAATGCACACTAACTTCATATAGCTAATTTTAAAAACCACTTAAAGTAAAAAAATCCCCAAAATAGAAATTAATATGTCAATCTTGCACAACATTAGCAGATGTACATATGCCTATACGAAAAGAATAAAGAATATTTAATTTATTTTCAAAGGAAAATAGTACAATAAAACATGATAAAAATACAAAATAATGATACAAATATATTTTACACAAAACCATTGATTAAAATAAAAACATTTAGTATGACATGAATAATGAGAAGGTAAATGCTAAATTGAGAACATATACAAAATTAAGCATACCTAAGACAAAATTATGTAAGCAAAAGTCTTATGTTGTAAATATCATCAAATTTAGTTCTAGTATTTCTACGGACAAATAACATAAAAAAGTCTTATTATTAAACCTTATAAAATTCTAGCCCGTGCATCGAGCGGGCCACTTTGCTTGTTACATTAAATAGCAATAATATTGTGATATAACAAAAAAAATCCATCTTGCACATGGAAAGAACTTGCACCTGCAACTAGCAACGCTATAAGAAGGGATGAGCAAGCGGTAACATAGCCAAACAAGGTTTTGCTGGGATGTGGAGGGGTTAGAGGCTTTTCATGGCAATTTGGGAGGCTAGACAACAAGTGGTAGGTAGCGAGACAGTGATAAAATGTGGTACCCCGATAGAGGGCCGACGCACGCCAGCCCCAGGATAAGACCTGGCGCACGTCAAAGACATGATACAGCAATTCCAGGCAAAAAAATGACTTTATTAATATAATGGATTATTACAATACTGTCGCTTACAACAATATGCATAGCTCCAATGCTAACTAAAGGGTATCAGAGGTCTTGGTTCCGCGGCATCGACGTCTCTGGCTGGGCTCCATAACACACAGGACTGGCTTGGTTACGCTCTAGCATGATAGACCTTCTCCTGCAACTGGCCACGTGCAAGCCCAGGTGAGTACTTTGACTGTACTCACAAGACAACCAAATACATAGCATCCAAACAAGCAAATGACCAAGCAAGCACTATGCTATATAAGAATTTATTCTAAACATGGCATAGAATTAACGGGAACACACGGATCAAGCATGGCATAACAGGGATCAGGCAGAAAATCTACCTAGCAAAGCATGGCAATGATCACATTAAGGTCTTAGAATACTTACTGTATCGAATACCGACTTACTCTCTTCTGGGTTGTCCCACAACCCTCGAAATACTCATGATCCAGCCTGAACTGATTCAGGTCTAATCCAAATCGTGTGGTCATCCGACCACTCATCATATAGCCATCCCTTGGCTAACATATCTTATACCCGACATCATCTGATGTCTACCCAAGATGAGTTCTTCCATCATTACTAACACTGCTACGGTTGACCACCTAGTGAGGTCTGGACGGGCTGTCCAATACCGTGGACTCGGCTATTCGAATAGATTTTGACACTCTGCAGAGGTTGCGCACTTTACCCACACCATGAAGCACCTGGCCTCGTGATCCCACTCGGGTGGACCAGCGTTGCTTCAACGAAACCTGCCTGACCCATGACTCTTTCATCGTACCACCGGCACTCTTCCTCCCCCGAAGGTCAGCCTTGGGTGGCCCCTGTGTCCTCATGACACCTGCCACCGTCGTGGCCAAACTATGTAGACCCAAACGGGGGCTACTGTCCCAAACGGGAACCGCGCGCAAAAATCAACAACAACTGGGCTCACAAGGTCATCGCCGCCTACCGGGCCAGGGTAGCGCGCGCGCATAACATTCCCTCTTTGGTGGTACCGATAGAAGAACACGCGATCAGACCAAGTCAAGGCCGTCCCATACCGGCAAATATGGTTGCACGAGTATGCCCGGACAGGTGACTCAAGATCAACCGACTAAATATCCTTTATTCATCCCACTCAACATATCCATCATCGTACTATTCCACTGTCAATAGTAAGTGCTATCATAGCGAGATCATGGTAGTGATAATCATGGCATGAGATCAATCATAATACTAACATGGCAATGATATTAACAATATCATTATTATGGCAATATGGAAATAAGACATGGCACTAGATGAATGAAAATGCTAGTGTCTAATACCGATGTCACCATCGGTGCATGCAAGTGCAGCCTAACAGGCGATACAGATAAACACACAGGTGCAAGGAAAGTCATCACGCAAGTCCGGAGCTCATGGTAAGAGGTTGGCTTGCCTGGGTGTCGACGAATATGCCGGGAAGAAGCGCGATCACCTCGCGGAAGAATTTGCCGGAAAGGGGGTTCTCTCTCAAAGGGCTCGATCGGAGGGCAAGGGCAAAATGGTTATTTCTACTGCGTGAACACGTTATGAAAATGGTACTATCGGAACGGGCTCGACGAGACAAAAACGTGGGCGCTGGTTTTACCTCGATCGGAGCTACGGTTGCAAAGATACGTGCGTTCGTTCGTTAAGCGGTGAAACAAACAGAAAACTGTCTATTTTGGTCCTTAACGAATGAACATTCACAAAATAACCGCTTCGGCTGCCGGCTGAGAATTGGAAGCGCACTTTGCATAATACGCTTTCGGTAGACCGAAAGCGCACTTTAGCGAATACGCTTTCACTTATTGCACCGGGCTCGGCCTTAGGCCACTTCCAAGCGGGGCCCACCCTGTCTCTCTCTTCCCTCCCCAGGCTCATCTCCTTCCTCCCCGATACAAAACAGAGGAGAGGCGGGGCGCTCGGCCGGCGACGGCGCCGCGGCTTGCGGCCACCGCTAGCCGAGGTGAGGGTACCGGCGAGCACGGGCAGGGACACCGCGGTCACCTGGCCAGGTTGCGGGCGCCGGAAATGGATCGAGCGGCGGCGCCCCGCGGTGGCAGAGGTCAGGCGGCGGCCTAACGCGGCCACCGCGACAACTATACTCCGGCAGCGAGGGGAGGGGCTGGGCAGGTTCGCCGGACTCCGGGGATGAGCTGGAGCACAAGAGGGACGGAGGGGAAGGGCTATGACCGGAGATGACCGAGGGGAAGCGGCGGTGGGCTTAGGCCCTTGGTGGTCATGGGGAGCTCTGGGCTCGATGGAGGAGGGGGCTGGGGATGCTGCTGCTCGGGGGCTCGGGGCACGCTATAAATAGTTGCGGGGAGGGACTCGGGAAGAAGCTAGACGGCGGCCGGGGCTTCGAGATGGCCGGCGGAGCTTCGGGACGACGGCAGAGGCGGCTAGGAGCTTCGAGACGAGGGGGAGATGGCTCTGGAGGGTTCACGCGCACAATGGGGGCTTCTACGACGCTCTTGGACAGGTTGGAGCTCGCTGGAGACGAGCTCCCGAAGGGTCCAATCGCACAGAGCACCGGTTTGGCTGCGTCTGGCGTGGTCACCACGCGGCCAGGGTGTTGACACGCCCTACTCGATGCCAAAATATGTCTGGGGGCTTCTCCACACTTCCCTGGGTTGACTTGACCCCTCAAGCACTACACTGGAGCTCTAGTGTGACCTCTCCTTGCTCAACAAGAAGCCAATAGCCAAGTGTTTGTGCTGTGCAGTGGCCATCACAGTGCTCCTTTTGGCAAGATCCTTGGTTGGGGTCAATCATCTGCTAAGGTCATCATCTCATCAAAGATTCAGCTCAAACAAGCAAAGCTAAAGGATACTTCCTTTGTAACCTGGCAATCTGACCAGAAATGAAGAAGATGATGCTGGGGTCAAATGGCTGGATGGACTTGGATGATTTTTGCAGGAGATCAATGATTTAGGCATATGGAGACACTGTAAAAATTTCATACCATTTTCATACTTAAAAATGGTACTTTCTTCACAGTGCTGCAATCTGGACAGAAACTTGGATAATTTGCTGAGGGAGATTGGCTAGATGGAATGGGCTGATTTTTGGAGGACAAGGGTAATTAATCATAATGAATAACCCTGCAAAATTTCAGCCCAAGAAGATCAAGGAATCATACACTTCCTTTGCAAATGGGAAATCTGGACAGAATTTGCAAAGGGAAGTGGTGCTCAAAATTTGAATTGAGGATCTTGATATTTGGATGGAAATGGAGAAGATATGGATATGAGAAGCTCCACAAATTATTTCGTATTTTTCCTAGCTACCAAAATGGCAGTTCCTTTGGAAAGGCCCCAAATTGAAATATTGGCTTTAAATAGGAAAAGGGAATTTCCCCTATTTGATTACGGCCAATATTTTAATGAGAGCTCAATATGATCACAAAGAATATCTCCACAATTTTTCATGGGCTTTGGAGATGGATAGATATTTTCCTGGATTTAATTCCTCAGAATGGCAGAAAAATGAATAAATTCTGGATAGGAAATATAGCATATGACTTAGCAATATTTTTGCATGTCTAGGGTTTATGAGGGAATGAGGATCTCTGGAAATTTTGGGAGGATCAACTGGGCAAGGAAAAATGATAGCTCCTTTGTAAACACAAAGGCAGGATTTCCAGTTCCAATATTTCGAAACTAGGGTTTGAATGAGATTCAGGGTTTACTGACGGAGGGTTGGCTGGCGCAAGAGCATGGGAAAGGCACTGAGAGATTGAGGATAGACTGAATTCATCGGGTCACTTGCCAAATTCCAGAGGAAAAATTCGGGAGAGAAAAGCTAGGAAGGAATAACAGCACAAAAATCGATAACCCGGAATAAAAGCTTCCGGAACTCTATCGAGAAGAAGCAATCCGGAATAAACAATCAACACACGATACACCACAACATATTCATGACATGACGCGCAAACAATTATGATGCATGGCACGGTTGATTATGCAATGCAAGGCAATCACAACAATCCAACACTACACATTAAGTGAAGCTCAATATGCAACGAGTTGCATATTGACGAAACTCCACACTTGAATTACTTAGTTCATTCCCGTTTAGGTACACGACAATATTAAATGTTGTTAAACATGGCAAGAGGTGAATCATAATGAAAGTACACTACCTAGGCATCTTAAATGATGTCGGAAACAACATATAGTATTTCCGAAACGACCCCATATGTTAATTTCTAAATTGTTCTAGATATGAACTAATCATATTTTATATTTATTAAACAGGGAAATAAAATGCACAATGCGATTCTACTAGTCAATCTAGTCGATTTACATATATAGGTCATATAAAACGGAGCTACGGCCTAAAAGATATGACACACACAAGATGACTATGTCATGAATGCAAAATGCATGCAAACGACTACCACAAACATACCAAATCATGGATGCAGCAAGATATTATGAAACTACATGAAATTCTAAGCAAGTTTCATATATGGCATGTTTAAAACGGAGCTACGGTTCAACGACAACAACCAACACAAGTTTTATTTAAAATCTGCTAAAACAGCAACATAGCATATTGCACACATGAAAACAACAATCTACAAGATTCTAAAATGCACAAACTAAGCATGGGGCAGTAGCATATAACACACACTTCATTTCATCTTCATATATCATACTCAAAAGAGTCATGGATCACATGGTAGGAAGCTCACAACATGGCAATAAAATATAGCAGATTAGGACTTCGTGAAAATAACAGTTTTCAGCATAGCAGAATTTCATGAAGACATATTGTCAGCAATAAAACTATATGCTACAAGTCATATATTGGCATGAAATTTAAGAGCATGGTAGAGGACACGATGCACTGCAATTCATCCCATTATGTCAACATCAAATTATGCACAGATTCTTGGCAAACATCAACACAACACGGCATTCTGAAATAACCAGATTCTCAGACTTAGTGAAAATGAGAGTAGACAAGAGCAGCAGTTTTTAACAGATTGGCATGTTGGATAGCAGAGTTAATTATGATGCAAAACCTATTTGTCGGATTTCGGGGCTCCGCAAAACCCTCAAGGTTCGAACACAGGGGCATGTGCGAAGATTCCCCTGCAGCTTCGCCCTACCCAGCTCACTACTCGATGGCAAAGACAATGAACTCGCACGATGATGAGGAAGAACATGAACATGGTGGTTTACCCAGGTTCGGGCCGCTGCGAAGCGTAATACCCTACTCCTGCTTTGGTGGATTGCCTCTCGTGGAGGTATGGTGGATGAACTAGTACAAGGTTGAGGAGCCTCGCGAGGGCGTCCCCGAGGTGTTGTCGGCTCTCTGCTAGCTCCGCGGTGGATCGGATGGATCGATCGGTTTTTGGTCCCGCTCTACGGTGTAGCCTAGCCTCTATATATAGCGGTGGCACGGGTCCTCTTCCCTTATTGCAATGGCGGGAAGGGATCCCACAACGGCCAAATTTGAAGGGGGACAGGAGTACATCCCGCCCTGTCCAAAGGCGGTCTTCGCCTGCAAAGTAGCTGTCGATGATGCAGAGGTGGGCTCAGCGATGACATCCGTCCTGCGGGGCTTGTGGTAGTGGTCTTGTTGCACTGGAATGGAAACCTTTGGGGGTGCTTTTGGGAACCCGCGTACGTCCTTGCTCCCTTTTCACTAAAGGGGAAACTGCACCGCCTGGCGCGCTGGCGCCCGCCTGTCCCTCCTTGCGTCATCCTTGACTCCTGAGGCCGGGTCCTGCATAGAGATCTCCACCGCTCCGGAGGGGGCCTGAGGAGGCCCACTCCCTACTGGTCTTGGAGCCGCCTCCCTCGCGAGCTCGGGTACTCGCGAGGGCCTTGTCTTGAGAGGAGCCGCGCCGGGCCGTGCTTGGCTGACGAGGTGGGCCATGCCCTGGGCCGCAGGCAAGCAGGTCTGGGTACCCCCATTCCCAGAACGTCGACAGTAGCCCCCGGACCCAAGGCGCGCTCGAGCTGGCTTCCGGGCGAAGTCTTGAGGGCGGCCCGAAGCGCCGCGGGCCCCAAACGCCTGCGGGCCAGGACTGGCGCGCGTCGTGCGGTTGATGTAGTGCACCTGGGCGGCGTCGCCCCCGCTCCCCGAGGGTGTGAGGAACTGCCCCAAGTCAAACTGATGCGACACCCGTGTGCAGCGCCGGCCATCATTACCCTTCCTTGAATGCTGATGCTCCCTCGGGCTTCCGCTCTTCGGGCCACGCGGATGTGACCCGACAACCGGCAGGCGAGGCGACGCGGATGGGGCTGCGCCGGTCGAACCGCCCCGCGGCGCCCGAGGGGCGCACGACGCGTGCCCTCCCACGATGCTTCGCGGCTGTAGATACGCCTACAAATCCGCCCCGCCCCTGGCAGGGGAGGGGCATTGCAGTCTTGAGGCATCTTCCTGCTTCCTTCGCTCCGCCGAGAAAGCCCTCTCCTCTTCCCATCTTCTCGTCTTCCATGGTGTCTGGAGGAAGCGATGTGGGTGCGGAGAAACGCGTGGCACCGCCAGCTCCCTCGTCCTCCTCCGGAGGCAGCGGTGGGGGGCCCTCGGGGCCGGCGCAAGTTCGCTGGCGGTGGGCCATGGTCGATGAGTGAGTACTCCGCCGCCTCCCTCCTCCTTTGTCGTCCCGCCCAGTGATCCGGGCATGACTCTTGCCTCCTTTCAGGGCGCCTGCGGCCAAGAAGCGCCGGCTTGGCGAAGTTCAGGAGGAAGTGGAGGCGCTGAGGGCCCGGCTGGCAACCTCTGAGGCTGCCTTCCAAGCCGCCCTCTGGGGCGAAGCAGAGGCCAAGGCGGAGGAGGTGGCTGACGCCGTGCAAGCCGCCCAGGACGAGGCGGCGCACGCCAGGCTGCTGGAATCCCAACGCGCCAAGCAGTACCTGGACATCGCCCACCGTGCGGCCGGCGCGGTGAACCGATTCGTCGGGGAAGCCCCCACGTTGTCGTGCATGCACGGCGACGGGGGCTATCTTGACTTCTTCCGGAAGGTGGTGGAGGCGCTGGAGACCGGCGTCTCCCGCGTGAACGCGGACAATGAGTCCGACGCGCGCGACCTCCTTGACCTCGCCTTCACGCTCGTCTTCTCCAACCTGCGCCGCCACGCCCCGGAGCTCGACATCCGGCGCATCGTGGAGCGGGTGCCTGACAAGCTCGAGCGGCCCCTCCGGGACGAGGTGCGCCCCCACGTGGAGTCCTTGGTGGAGCGGTTCGTCCAGGTGCTCGCCTCTGGCGGGGAGGAAGATTCCGACGCCGAGGCGGCCGGCAGCGCGGGTGGCGACAACGACTCCTCCCTCTAAGCATCCCCTGTCTTCTTTTCTTGGTGCCTGTAATATTTGAAGAAGAACCCTGCCCCCGTGGGCATTAGTCTTTTGCGTACTACCTTGGTTTGTGTCCTTCCTCGTCTTAAATTGCTGGTTGCCATCTCGCCATTGTCATGGTTTAGTTTCCTCGTGCGGGGCTTGATGCCACTGCCGCTGCGGCCTCGCGACACCGGCCGTCAGGGCCCTCGCGAGGTGTCTTCTTACGAGGTGCTGCTTGTGGCCACCGCTCCCCTGGTCGGCGGCCTTGCTGCTTGTCACGGCTGGGTTCCTTCCCTCGTGCCATTTTTCCTGGCGCCTCAGGCCTCAGGGGGCTCGGTGGCCGCACGTGATGGCCCACAGTACCTGCATTCCCACATTAATGCGCACAACTCTTATCCCGTCCTCGGGTCGTCATTAGATCAGGGGGTTCCTGCTTGGTTGGGTAGTGTACTTAGCTTGTGGGGTGGCTACGATCTTGTGCGCGCCGCGAGGCGAGACCGGGCTATCCAGATAGTCCGCGGCTCCGTCTGGGACGCTTCCTCCTTGTTTGTGGGACGGTTTGGGGGCCCTTTCAGCACTCTGTGTCTGTAGGCCCCAGTCCCGCACATTTCCCGACCACCGTAGCGTACGACTGGATCACCAAGGACGCAACTATGGGGTCAGGCCCCGACACCCTTGATGCCGACCGGATCACCAAGGACGACATCAAGGGGGCGAGTGGCTATATGACTGGTAAGGCTCCTGAGGCGTGCTGCTCAGGAGCCCCCCTTTGATGCTCAAGCCGCTCTATGTCGGCAGGTCCCAGTCCCGCACATTTCCCGACCACCGTAGCGTACGACCGGATCACCAAGGATGCAACTATGGGGTCAGGCCTCGACACCCTTGATGTCGACCGGATCACCAAGGACGACATCAAGGGGGCGAGGGGCTATATGACCGGTAAGGCTCCTAAGGCGTAATGCTCAGGAGCCCCCCTTGACGCTCAAGCGATCCCCCATTCCGTCCTGCCGGTAGCTGCCTCAGGAGGCCCTGGGGCCTCCCGTGGCTCCATGCTTCAGTGTCGTGCTGCGGTCGAAGCCCCCGAGCGGGGGTCGACGGCTAAAAGATGCTTGCTCCTGAGGCGACAGGGCCTCGGTATCCAGCCCCGAGGTGCCTCGGGGAGGCCCGGAGCGCACCGCTCCTTGCAAAACACCAATCCAGAAAGAGAGAATTCAAGACCGGTAAAACGAGAGAACGATGAGAGAAAAATCCCCGCCCCTTTTTTTTAAATATGGTTGAAGAAAAACTCCAAGCTTTGTTCCAGAAAAGTTGGCAAATTCGAACATCAGAAGAGCAAATAACAGTCGCGTCCGGCGCCTAGACTAGTCTTCGTCTTCCCCCAGCGCTGAGCGTAGGGCATCCACGTTGCATGGGAAGGAACCCCTCCGCGTCCTCGGGGGCTCCGGGCGTATACAGCCCGCTCATTATTACGTGAGAGTGTCACGGTCTTCGTCTTCCCCCAGCGCTGAGCATAGGGCATCCACGTTGCATGGGAAGGAACCCCTCCGCGTCCTCAGGGGGCTCCGGGCGTATACAGCCCGCTCATTATTTCGTGAGAGTGTCACGGTCTTCGTCTTCCCCCAGCGCTGAGCATAGGGCATCCATGTTGCATGGGAAGGAACCCCTCCGCGTCCTCAGGGGGCTCCGGGCGTATACAGCCCGCTCATTATTATGTGAGAGTGTCACGGTCGTGGATAGCTAGGCAAGCCCCTAGGCGCACGGCCTGGTTGCTCCCAACTCTGTCAAGAGCCATCCCGTGCATTTCTGCTCGGTTGCGCGCCTCCATGACCCAAACCCGGATGCATTGTTCCCCGCGTGGCCGCAGGATTGCGCTCCCGCGGCCCAAACATGAGCACAACGCATCCGGTGCAGTCATGAAGGTGTTTTGTCGACGAAGCCGCCTCGTGAGGCGCCAGGGCGCCGGCCTGGCAATGTCTTGAGGGCCTCGTGAGGCCCAGCCTCCCGAGGCCGCGCCGGCGCTTCAGTTGCCGCGGGTGGCCCGCGCTGCTTGTGTCTTGCCGTTCCCCTCAGGCCATCTCTCCTGAGGTTTCGAGGCTTGACACGGCGTTGTTTGCTCGCGAGGAAGCCCCCAGGCCCGGCTCAGGGAGGATGCCCTAGGTACTCCCTACTCTTCGGGGGTGTTGGCGCCCACTGCAGGCGCCTGATCCACCCCACCGTCCGGAGGTACGACGTAGCATGGTACATAGGGCTCCACATAAGAGCCTGGCTCTCCTCCAGAGCCGCGTCCGAGGACGCCCCCTCCGGGCGGCGACGGGGCGCCGCCCTGTGCGCGCATCCAGTAGACCCTCCTGCGACGAGCTTCAGATCAAAGTTGCAGACCTCTGCCACCGCCGCTGGGTGGGCCGCGTGCTTTCTGGCGTGGATTGTTGCCTTGGCGATCCGACGCGCCTTCGTCGTGGTTGCTTGCTTGTACGGACGCCTGCGCTTGCGCAGGATAGCGCGTTCCCACCTGGTTAACCCAGGCTACTGATGATCCGCAGGGTCACGGGGGCGCGTGTCGGTGCGCGCGTGTGGTGCCCCGTTGTTTCTTCCATGCGCTCCATCGTCGGGGCCGGGCTGCCCCCCGAAACCGGTCACCGGAATTCGGAGGAGAAGGAGCACGGCGCGTGGCGGCCCCGCTCCGGCTTGCCCGGTGGTTGAGGGGGGACGCCGCCAACGGGCTCGGCGGCAAGCGCGGCGAACGAGGCCCCAGCGCCTGACACCTGTGACCTTGAAGAAGAGTGAGGAGCCGTGGCCCACCGCGCGACGTTGACCAGCTCTGCGACGTTGTCGGCCCATGCTTCGAGGCCGCCGTGCGTCAGGCGGTGGCGGAGCATCTCGCTTGCCATCAGCAGCGCATCGTGCGCGTTGAGGTCTCCCACATAGGTGCGGCGCAACGCTGGTGCCAAGGGCGCCGCCCGTCCGCCGTGTGCTTGGACGGCGTGAGAAGCGACGATGGTTGTAACAGCCCAAGAGCATTCCGTTGCTATTTGTAATATATTTCTCATGTGTGACCTTCTATGGATGTTATCAATGCCATCATGTGTTTGATTATCAACCTTGCCTCTTGTCATTACATGCATCATGGCATCATATTCATAAGATCAAGTGCATCATATTATTTTTGCCATGTTGTGGAGTGGTGTTGTTGATGTGAGTGTGTGTGTTGTGGAGTGGATGCATGTGATGCTTTGGGTTGAATTCTCCTCTATTGCCATATATAATCTATGCCATCTCTCTCTTTATTCAAATAATGCCACATGTTAAATATTTGCTTGCTGTTTTCCTATATTAAAAATGTTGCTCTACTTCCAAAAGACCTGATTAGATTTGTTGAGAAGCTCTCAGCCATGTTTGAAAATATTTGTCTTTGAATCTTTCCAAAAACAGAGTCCAATATAAATATATGTGAATTATTTTTCTTTCTCTAAAAATGCCAAGATCATTTTTATTGACTAGTACATATTTCTGCGAGTCCAAATATATTTTTATTTTGCTCCAAGCCATTCCTCTCTTTTCTCTGCAATTTATTTTCTTTCTCTGTGTTATTTAAAAGAAAAACCTTTTTTACCTGAGTAAGAGAGAGCTTGCCCTCCTGGGCCTCTTTGCTTCCCCCTGGCCCATCTAGCTCAGCCGCAGCCCAGCCGGCCTCCGCGCACGCGCACGTCGTCGTTCCTGTACGGCAGAGCATCCACCGGAGCCACGTCGGCTACCCTGGTGATTTGACGGCCGCCGACGCCCCTGGCCGCCTATAAAAGATGTCGTAGCCCTAGCCCCGACATCCCTCGTTCGATTCCTCCCTCCTCCTCGCCTCGCCGCCGCCAGGTAAGGTAGCCACGCTCGTCGCCGTCGCCATGCTCCCGAAGCTCCAGCCGAGTCTCTGCTCGCGCGCGGGATGATCCTTCCGTAGCTTCTCGACGCGCTCCGGTGACGGGGATTGTCGCCCCGAGGAGCCTCTTCTTCCCCGTCAGCTCGAGGGAGCGCCAAGGCGAGCCAGACGTCGCCATCGCCCCGATCTTCTTCCTCTGCGTTTCGGTTCAGAAACTTCGTCGCGTTCGTCATCTCACAGCGTCACCTCCATCGCCCCTCCTGCCTCCTCTCCATGCCCTAGGTAAGGAGGTACGACCCCTCCTTCCCTTCCCGCTCTCCCTCTCGTCGTTATCCGCTTGTGCACGTAGGTCCATCTATGCCATGCTCGCGATCCTGGTGCTTTGTATAGGTCGGGTTTTTCTTCAGTAGCGCGCTGCATCGTAGCAACCCCCCCATTTGGTTCTTTCGTGTGCGTGCCCTGCGCCCGCAGCACCTCGTCCGTAGCGCACGCCCGTGCCTCGCCTCGTCCCTTGCATCGCCTCGCCTTGCCTGCCCACGAGCCGAGCCAATTCTCGGGCTCGAGAGGCGCTGCTCCTGCAGCCCCCTCCCCCTTGCCTTGGCAGCTACCCCGCGGCGGGAATGGAACCCTCGGGCTCCCCGCAGCAGCTCGTCCATAGCGCACGCCCATGCCTCGCCTCGCCCCTTGCATCGCCTCGCCTTGCCTGCCGCCGAGCCGAGCCAGTGCTCGGGCTCGAGAGGCGCTGCTCCTGCAGCCCCCTCCCCGTTGCCTTGGCAGCCACCCCGCGGCGGGAATGGAACCCTCGGGCTCCCCGTAGCTCCCGCCGGAGGTCTTCCTCGCCGGAAGTGGCCGGAGTTGGCCCCCGTCGCCGCCGATGCTATCTGTTTGCGCAAGGTAGGAGAAGGGAGCCAGCCTCCCTGGGGATAGGTCAAAAGACATGCGCCTCTCCTTCTAATCAGACGCCGGCGCCTAGGGCAGTGGTTGCGAGCGGGGCAACGACCAGCAGGTCGGGGGTT
This sequence comes from Elymus sibiricus, assembly GCA_039707655.1. Taxonomy (NCBI): domain Eukaryota; kingdom Viridiplantae; phylum Streptophyta; class Magnoliopsida; order Poales; family Poaceae; genus Elymus; species Elymus sibiricus. Next base: position 206,271,077 of record CM077665.1, on the reverse strand, counting down.
CGATCCCGCCTGCCCCCTTTTATTTCTTTTGTGTGCTGTGCGTGTGTGGAGATCCCGTGTGGCTGCGTGGAGATTCTGTGTGCGTGTGTGTGATCCTGTGTGTGCCCCCGTGTGTGTGTGTGCTCTGTGTATGTGTGTGTGACAGGTGGGCCAGTGGGTCCACCCTGTCATACTCAGGAGGGGCCTGGTGTCTATGCCAGTGGGACCCCTCCCTTTTTATTTGTTTGTTTTATTTTGTCTTCTCTGTTTTTTTTTTTCAATTCTGGTAATAGTCCATATCAGGTCACTGCCATTTTTGCATATGTTCAAATAGGGTAATAAGTGACTTATAAGAGCATATGTGCATTTTCGAGCTAGGTTTTGGGTGTTTTACATATGTAAAGATATAAGTGTGATATATGATTTTGGGGTAGAATTTCCCAAGGAATCCAATGGTGCAATTTGTTTTGTCATTTGAGCAAGTTTGCAAAATGTCATTTTTGTCCCAACATGTCATTTTGTCTTTTTCATATGATTTAATCTATGCAATATATGTGATACTTGTCAACATGAAGATGCTAGTGTTTTGTGGGTACTAGGCCCTGGTATTTTTGTTTGGCATGATAAACTTGTAGATAAGTGGGTTTCTTGTTGTTAACATGCTAAGATAATAACACTGGTTTCATGTCTAAAATTTTGCTAAGTGTTGAATGCTGTTATTTTCTTGCCATGTTTAGAGGATGGTTCCCATGAATGTAGTGCTCCTTGAGTTTGGGGCCTTATCATGTTTTGTTTAGCTCTTCATGCTTTACCTAATTGTGCTGAGAACTTGAGCTTTAAGCCCTTGCATCATATTTAAAACCTACTGTCAAGTTGCTATTCTGTTAACATGTGTCTAGTTTTGCCTTGCTATATTTTGGCCAAGTCTGAGAATCTGTTGTTATTTTTATGCCATGTTTAGAGGAAGCTGCCATGTGATCTGTGATGTGTTAGCTCTTGATCAGTGCTAGTGTTTTGTTGTGGATGTTGCCCTCTATCACCCTTTTAATTTTCATGCCATGATATGCCCTCTAGCATATATAAATAATGCTGTCAATATGCCATCTGGTTAACTCAAATTCTAGAGATCTGGAATTTTCAGTCCCTGAAATCTGTTTCAACATGCCATCTTGTGAGCTTCATTGCTATTGATCCATGCTTCCTTTCAAGTTTGTGTAGATGTATGATTTGTTAAGCATGATGTATAGTTTCTGTACATGCCTTGGTTGTGATTTAAAACCTGCTGTAGCTCTGGCTATGTGTGTGACAAGATGCCATGTTGCTGTTTGTGGACAGATTGTGTGTTTGATTGTTTTGTGACTTGTGGGAGCTATACTCCATTGTTTTGCTTGATCTTTAGCTCTATTCTTACTATATTTTTATTTCCTATCCAGTGGCATACTTGGAACACCAAGGTATAGCCCAGAGATTGCCTCATATTGTGATTTGTCTCTGTTGACGTTCGTACCTTGCCGTGAGCGTACCGTGAGCTACGTTACTCCGTTTGCAACGTTCTACATATGCATTTGCATAGTTTTTGCATGAAGCATCCATATTTGCCATGATCATGCATGTCCAAATAAGCAATATTGAGGTTTTGTCCAAAATACTAAACAACTTAATAAATGTATGTGAAACATGACTAGCATAGGCTTGCCATGCTATATTTCTTAATATGACCATGCATCATCTTGTTTGTGCATTGCACCTCGCTGTTTGTTTATTTGGTGCTGTTCTCTTTGGGTAGACGCGAGTGTTGAGCCTGAGTACGAGGATCCCGGAGAGTACAACTACGAGGACCCAGCTCTTTGTCCCTCTGAAGAACCAACAGGCAAGATGATCATACCCGGATCGCGACACTATTTTTGCCTTGCTAGATGTCTCGTTTTTACCGTTATGTTACGGTACCTGCCACTTATACTGTCAGCCTCCTAAACTGCCATGAAAGCCTCTAACCCTTCCACTACCTAGCAAAACATTGATTGGCTATGTTACCGCTGCTCAGCCCTTATCTTATAGCGTTGCTAGTTGCAGGTGCAAGCTTTCCATGTGTCAACATGGATTTTGTTTATATCACTCTATTTATTGTTATTTAAATTAATGCACATATATATCTGGTAACGGTGGAAGGCTTGGCCTTTTGCTCAGTGTTTTGTTCCGCTTTTGCCACACTAGTTCCGAGTACCGGTGTTATATTCCATATTTTGCGCTCCTAACATGCTCGGGGTTGTTATGGGGACCCCCTTGACCATTTGTTTTAGATTAAAACTTGTCTGGCAAGACCCAACTTTGGTACTACATTTGCTAAACAACTTAATAAAATTGCATAGGGCATAGCTACCCCGTGGATAATTAATCAACAACCCGGGCCAGTGCTCCTCATGAGTGTTGGTCCAACCAAGAGCAGCTTATTAATGCCACCCGGGGCAACTCGGTGTTTGGCGTGGTAACCATACCTCATCCGTCGTGTCGTGAGAACAAGATACACGGCTCTTATAGGGTTCGTCGACACGTCGGGCGGTCTTGCTGGACTTGTTTTACCTTTATCGAATGTCTTGCGCGAGGAATTCCGGTTTTTCTTCGGGCTATCTCGAGGTTGCGGTTTTCCAGTATAATTGCCAAGGAAGATCACGAGATTCATGGTCGAGGTTATTCTCGTGGTGTGTGGTTAGTTTGTGATGGATGAGTTGGAGCACCCCTGTAGGGTTTAATCTTTTCGGAAAGCCGTGCCCGCGGTTATGTGGCAACTTGGAAATTTGTTTAACACCCGGTTATAGTTAAATTAAAGTAAACTCAATATAAAATACACCAACTGTGTGCGTAACCGTGACCGTCTCTGCTCATGAACACGAACTGAGAGAGAACACAGTGGGGTTATGATTGATGTAAGTAGGTGTTCAGGATCACTTAGTGATCATGCTAATTCACGATTGTCAAACGTATGCCACCATATTTACATTCATGTTCTCGTAAGTTAGCCACCAAATATGTGCTTAGCGCTTGCTGCAGCCTCACCACTTAACCAATTCCTTACCCAATGGCTTACATAGTTTCGGTACCCAGGTTATGAGATTGCTGAGTCCCTGTGGCTCACAGATTACAACAATACAGGTGCAGGTGTTGATGAGAACGTGCCAGACGATGTGACTCAGCTCCAGTGGGAGTATGACGAGGAACGTGGTCGGATGTACGTTACGTATCCAGACGAGTAGGGAGCTTCATGGTGGTGATCCTGGGATAGCGAGACAGTTTTACATTGCTTCTTTTATCGTTTGTTTTCGTCCGTAGCCGGACCCTGCCTTCTGAATGATGTATGAATAAATTTGTGTGAACTTGTAAGATAGCTTGTGGCGAGTGTAAGCCAAACTCATATACTCATCTCTTCCTACATGTATTGCAATGTTTACTGTACTTGCGAGCGACGAGATGTGCTTCTATCCCCGTCGAGGCCACAAGCCTTAATAGGGATAGGACCGCATCTTGGGCGTGACAAGTTGGTATTCAGAGCCATACCGACCATAGGAGCCCCTTGCTTGATCGAACATGGCCGAGTCGAGTCTAGTGAAAAACTATTTTGAGTCTAGTTATATCGGAGAGTAGGATTCTTTTACTCCTCTTCTATACTCTGGTGAGGTATTCGACTTAGGAATTTTCATTCTACTCCTCTTCTCGCTCAAATTTTTTTTAGGATCACGCAGGTATTTTGGAAACTATATGATGCCGATGTGACGGAGTTCTGTCTTGGTGCCTCCTGTCTGACTTGATTTCTTCCGGGGAGTTGAGCTCCAGGGGATTCTTGACACATTGTTATCATTCAGTTTCCTTAGTATCTCAGGACGGAGGATGTTCAAAATTGCTTCAATACTAGTAGTGGCGAGAGGAGTCCGGCATCCCCAGTACTGGTGGAGAGAGTTCGGATGTACTGCCTACTTAGTATCGTTGTGATTACGAGTGTCTGAGTTAGATGAGTTTCCGAGACCTTCGGTTGTGTGTTGAGGGATGTGATAGACTGGAGAGTAGTATTACTTCTTGGAGTTGAGTGATGGATAAAAACTCCATGTATCCGTGTACCCGACTGCATAACCAAAGACTTCGGAAATTCTTAGGTGGGAATTCCAGTAGTTCTTAGAATCATCTTCTGACAGATGTATAATGGGTGTACATTTGTTTTGAGCAACCTTAGCTCAATACTGTTGTGTTATTTCAAGTGGCTTCATGTTCTAATGATGTTTTCAAGATCCTGCAGAAAGCGTTCTTACTATTTGCAGTTTGAATGCAATTGATGATATTCTATGCAATTTCTTTCAAGCCGTTGATTCAGCTTATCTCAATCATCTTTGTCAATGGTGTGCTGATATTCTGTCCATCTTCAGGATGGCGCCAGCAACTCGTGCGAATCAGGGTCGTGATGGAGAGCAGTCTGATCCTCCACCACCCCCACCACCACCTCCACCTCCGGAGGCTTGGTAAGCAGTGATGGCCGCAACCAATGCGAACACCCAAATGTTGCTCAGGTTGCTGCAGGAAAGAGAGCAGGGACAGCAAGGTCATCAAGGGAATTTTTAGAACCAGCCGCAGTTTGCCACTCTGAACCAGTTCCTCGCAAATCAGCCCAAGTCCTTCACCTGTTGTGAGCAGCCTCTCGATCCAGACGATTGGCTCTGTGACATGAACAAGCATTTTGAGTGCAGCAATGTCAGGCCTGCAGACTATGTCAAGTTTGCGACTTTCCAGCTGAAGGGTCAGGTAGGAGATTGGTGGCAGCAGTACAAGGATTCCAGTGGTGATCGTGCAATCAGCTGGGATGATTTCTGTCGTGACTTCAGAGCTCATCACATTCCGACGAGCTTTGTCGAGGAGATGCTTGAGAAGTTCAGGAATTTGAAGCAAGGAAGCAAGTCTGTCTATCAGTATAACATTGACTTCCAGAATCTGACCCGCTATGCTAAGCAAGATGTTCCCGATGAGAAGTCAATGATTTATCAGTTCAGAGGTGGTCTCAAGGATGAACTTCAACCGGGTCTAGTCCTGCAAGAGCCTCGTGAGTTTGATCAGTTCTACAACATGGCTCTAAAGGTCGAGGCATCTCAGCTCAGGTTGGAGAATTCCAGGAAGCGATTCAGAGACACCAACTCTTCTTCTTCCAGCTCTCAGATTGTTCCTAAGCAGCAGAAGTATTGGGTTCCTCCTCCTCCTCCGTTTCGTCCCCCTCAGCAGCAGAGGCAGCACGGTGGTCGTGGTCCTTCCCACCCACCCAACTCGGGTTTTCAGCAGAGGCCTCAGGCACCCAAGTCAGCAAATGCTCCTCCTCCAGGCAACTTCCATCCGCTCTCAGAGGTTACTTGTCACAAGTGTGGTCAGAAGGGCCACTACTCCAACAAGTGCAACAACCAGCGGCGTCTTTCGCCTCCTCCTCCTATCAGGCCCCCAGGCAATGCTATGGTGATGCACAATCCCAAGTCAGCAAGAGTGAACATGGTGAATGCTGCTGAAGCAGAGGATTCTTCTCAAGTGATTATGGGTAACCTCTTGGTTAATTCTATTCCTGCAAAAGAATTTTTTGACACGGGTGCATCGCATTGCTTCATTTCAAAACCTTTTGTTAACATGCATGAGTTTCCTACGGACATTCTGCAAAGTCCTTTCCGTGTGGTCTCTCCGGGTATGCGAATGAGTTCTCATATGGTGGTTCCGGATGTTTCTATCAAGATTGGCAATTATTCTTTTCTGGCCTCTCCAATTGTTCTTGGCAACTCCAATATTGATCTTATTCTTGGCATGGATTTTCTGGCGATGAACAAGGCTTATGTTGATTGCAAAGCTAAAGAAGTCCAATTGACTCATCCTTCTGAAGATGTGATCATTTTCGCTGCTCGCGATGACACGATTCGTCTATTTTCTATCAATGAGAAGGGTGAGATTTCTGCCATCTCTCAAATTCCCGTTGTCTCGGAGTATGAAGATGTCTTTCGAGAATAGTTGCCAGGAATGCCTCCTCATAGGCCAGTTGAGTTTGTGATTGAACTCGAGCCTGGAACTGAACCGGTGTGCAAGCGTCCTTATAAGCTTGGCCCCGAAGAGCTGAAAGAGTTGAAGAAGCAGCTAGATGAACAAGAGCGTCTGGGTCTGATCAGACCAAGTTCTTCACCTTGGGGCTGTGGTGTTCTTTTTGTCAAGAAGAAGGATGGCACGGACCGACTATGTGTCTATTACCGTCCATTGAATAAGAAGACAATCAGGAACAAGTATCCACTTCCCAACATCAATGAGTTGTTTGAGCAATTGAAAGGTGCCAAGGTTTTCTCGAAGTTAGATCTCCATATGAGCTATCATCAAATCCGCATTCGTGAAGAAGATATTCCAAAGACTGCTTTCAGGACGAGTTTTGGCTCTTATGAGTACACCGTCATGTCTTTTGGTCTCGCAAATGCGCCTCCGACCTTCTCCAGAATGATGAACTACATATTCTCTCCTTTCAAGAATGAGTTCGTCTTGGTCTATTTGGATGATATTCTCGTGTTCTCGGAGACTGAAGAAGAGCATGCAGAGCATCTCAGGCTTGTGCTTGACAAGCTAAGGAAACATCGGTTTTATGCTAAGTTCTCGAAGTGTGAGTTTTGGCTCAACGAAGTGGTGTACCTTGGGCATGTCATCTCTGCCGAGGGCATTGAAGTGCACCCTGAGAAAGTTGAGGCAATTGTGAAGTGGGAGCCTCCTCAGAATGTCAAGCAGCTTCGTAGCTTCCTCGGCCTTGCAAGCTATTGCAGAAGATTCGTTGAGAACTTCTCTCAAATTGCTAAGCCTCTGTCCAACCTCCTTCAGAAGAATGTCAAGTTTCTGTGGTCTCCTGAGTGTGATGTGGCGTTCAATACACTCAAACAGAAGCTGACTTCGGCTCCAGTTCTTGTTCCTCCCGAGCAATCCAAGCCTTTCCAAGTATTTTGCGATGCTTCTCTCCAAGGCCTCGGTGGCGTTCTCAAGCAAGATAAGAAAGTTGTGGCTTATACCTCCCGTCAGTTGTAGCCTGCTGAGAAGAACTACCCCACTCATGATCTTGAGCTGGCGGCAGTTGTGCATGCTTTGATGACGTGGAGATATCTGTTGTTGGGAAGACCAGTTGAGGTGTTCACCGACCACAAGAGCTTGAAGTATATCTTCACCCAACCCAATCTCAATCTTCGGCAGTCTCGTTGGGTGGAAATGATCGAGGACTTCAATCCAAGCATTGAATATACTCCTGGGAAAGCAAATGTCATTGCAGACGCGCTGAGCGGGAAGGCGTACTGCAACAGTCTTATTCTCAAGCTTCTTCAACCCGAGCTTTGTGAAGCATTCCGCAAGCTCATTCTTCAAATTGTCCCTCAAGGTTTTCCTGCCAATCTTCAAGTCTCTCCGACTCTCGAGGATCAGGTTCACCAAGCTCAGCTTCTTGATGCTATGGTGAAGAAAGTGAAGAAAGGTGTGGCCAAGAGCATTCCAAAGTATAAGTGTTTCCGTGTTGATGACAAATACACCTTGTTCTTCGAGGACTGTCTGGTGGTTCCGAAAGGTGATCTCAGGAAGGTTATCATGGATGAAGCACATAATTCCCTCCTCTCAATTCATCCAGGAAGTTCCAAAATGTATCAAGACCTCAAGCAAACCTTCTGGTGGACTCGCATGAAACGTGAGATTGCTCAGTTTGTGAACGAGTGTGATGTTTGTCGCAGAGTGAAGGTGGAACATCAACGTCCAGCAGGCCTCCTTCAGCCTTTGCCCATCCTAGAGTGGAAATTCGATCATGTTGAAATGGATTTTGCCACTGGGTTTCCTAAGTCCAAGAGAGGGAATGATGCCATCTTTGTGGTCATCGACAAGCTCACCAAAGTTGCCCACTTCCTTCCAGTCAAAGAATCTATCTCGACGGCTCAACTAGCAGAGTTGTATACGTCAAGGATAGTTTCTTTGCACGGTGTTCCTAAGCTCATATCCTCAAATCGTGGAAGCATCTTCACTTCCAAGTTTTGGGATTCCTTCCAGACTGCAATGGGGACCAATCTCCGTTTTAGCATAGCTTTCCATCCTCAGACTAGTGGTCAAGTTGAGGGAGTTAATCAAATCCTCGAAGATATGCTCAGAGCTTGTGTGATTTCTTTTGGCATGAAGTGGGAAGATTGTCTCCCGTTTGCTGAGTTCTCAGACAACAATAGCTTCCAAGCAAGTTCCAGCAAAGCTCCTTTGGAGATTCTCTATGGCACGAAGTGCCGTACCCCGCTCAATTGGTCTGAAACCGGTGAGCGTCACATCCTTGGTAATGACATGATCACTGAAGCAGAAGAAATGTGCCGTGTCATTCATGCAAATCTCAAAGCAGCTCAATCCCGTCAGAAGAGTTATTATGATAGCAAGCATCGTGACATGACCTTCCAGATCGATGATTTTGTCTATCTCAGAGTGTCTCCCATGAAGAGCACTCAACGCTTTGGCATCAAAGGAAAGCTTGCTCCACGCTTTGTGGGACCTTTCAAGATTGTGGGCAAGAGGGGTGACCTTGCCTACCAACTCGAGCTTCCTCCCAATTTCGCAAATGTGCATGATGTGTTCCATGTCTCTCAGCTCCGGAAGTGTTTCAAGACTCCCGAGCGCACCATTGATATCCAAGAAATTGATCTCCAAGAAGACCTATCCTATCATGAGCATCCAGTTGCTATCCTTGAAGAAACTGGGCGTAAGACTCGCAACAAGTCAATCAAGTTTCTAAAGGTGAAGTGGTCACATCACTCCGACAAAGAAGCCACTTGGGAACGAGAGGACCATCTCCGTTCCGAATTTCCCGAATTCTTCCGTTCCTAGATCTCGGGACGAGATCCTCATGTAGTAGGGGAGAGTTGTAACAGCCCAAGAGCATTCCGTTGCTATTTGTAATATATTTCTCATGTGTGACCTTCTATGGATGTTATCAATGCCATCATGTGTTTGATTATCAACCTTGCCTCTTGTCATTTCATGCATCATGGCATCATATTCATAACATCAAGTGCATCATATTTTTTTTGCCATGTTGTGGAGTGGTGTTGTTTATGTGAGTGTGTGTGTTGTGGAGTGGATGCATGTGATGCTTTGGTTTGAATTCTCCTCTATTGCCATATATAAGCTATGCCATCTCTCTCTTTATTCAAATAATGCCACATGTTAAATATTTTCTTGCTGTTTTCCTATATTAAAAATGTTGCTCTACTTCCAAAAGACCTGATTTGATTTGTTGAGAAGCTCTCAGGCATGTTTGAAAATATTTGTCTTTGAATCTTTCCAAAAACAGAGTCAAATATAAATATATGTGAATTATTTTGCTTTCTCTAAAAATGCCAAGATCATTTTTATTGACTAGTACATATTTCTGCGAGTCCAAATATATTTTTATTTTGCTCCAAGTCATTCCTCTCTTTTCTCTGCAATTTATTTTCTTTCTCTGTGTTATTTAAAAGAAAAACATTTTTTTACCTGAGTAAGAGAGAGCTTGCCCTCCTGGGCCTCTTTGCTTCCCCCTGGCCCATCTAGCTCAGCCGCAGCCCAGCCGGCCTCCGCGCACGCGCACGTCGTCGTTCCTGTACGGCAGAGCATCCACTGGAGCCACGTCGGCTACCCTGGTGATTTGACGGCCGCCGACGCCCCTGGCCGCCTATAAAAGATGTCGTAGCCCTAGCCCCGACATCCCTCGTTCCATTCCTCCCTCCTCCTCGCCTCGCCGCCGCCATGTAAGGTAGCTACGCTCGTCGCCGTCGCCATGCTCCCGAAGCTCCGGCCGAGTCTCTGCTCGCGCGGGATGATCCTTCCGCAGCTTCTCGACGCGCTCCGGTGACGGGGATCGTCGCCCCGAGGAGCCTCTTCTTCCCCGTCAGCTCGAGGGGGCGCCAAGGCGAGCCAGTCGTCGCCATCGCCCCGATCTTCTTCCTCTGCGTTTCGGTTCAGAAACTTCGTCGCGTTCGTCGTCTCGCAGCGTCACCTCCATCGCCCCTCCTGCCTCCTCTCCATGCCCTAGGTAAGGAGGTACGACCCCTCCTTCCCTTCCCGCTCTCCCTCTCGTCGTTACCTGCTTGTGCGCGTAGGTCCATCTATGCCATGCTCGCGATCCCGGTGCTCTGTAAAGGTCGGGTTTTTCTTCAGTAGCGTGATGCATCGTAGCAACCCCCCCCCCATTTGGTTCTTTCGTGTGCGTGCCCTGCGCGCGCAGCAGCTCGTCCATAGCGCACGCCCATGCCTCGCCTCGCCCCTTGCATCGCCTCGCCTTGCCTGCCGCCGAGCCGAGCCAGTGCTCGGGCTCGAGAGGCGCTGCTCCTGCAGCCCCCTCCCCGTTGCCTTGGCAGCCACCCCGCGGCGGGAATGGAACCCTCGGGCTCCCCGTAGCTCCCGCCGGAGGTCTTCCTCGCCGGAAGTGGCCGGAGTTGGCCGCCGTCGCCGCCGATGCTATCTGTTTGCGCAAGGTAGGAGAAGGGAGCCAGCCTCCCTGGGGATAGGTCAAAAGACCTGCGCCCCTCCTTCTAACCAGACGCCCGCGCCTAGCGCAGTGGTTGCGAGCGGGGCAATGACCAGCAGGTCGTGGGTTCGATCCCGCCTGCCCCCTTTTATTTCATTTGTGTGCTGTGCGTTTGTGGAGATCCCGTGTGGCTGCGTGGAGATTCTGTGTGCATGTGTGTGCCCTCGTGTGTGTGTGTGCTCTGTGTATGTGTGTGTGACAGGTGGGCCAGTGGGTCCACCCTGTCATACTCAGGAGGGGCCTGGTGTCTATGCCAGTGGGACCCCTCCCTTTTTATTTGTTTGTTTTATTTTGTCTTCTCTATTTTTTTTTTCAATTCTGGTAATAGTCCATATCAGGTCACTGCCATTTTTGCATATGTTCAAATAGGGTAATAAGTGACTTATAAGAGCATATGTGCATTTTCGAGCTAGGTTTTGGGAGTTTTACATATGTAAAGATATAAGTGTGATATATGATTTTGGGGTATAATTTCCCAAGGAATCCAGTGGTGCAATTTGTTTTGTCATTTGAGCAAGTTCGCAAAATGTCATTTTTGTCCCAACATGTCATTTTGTCTTTTTCATATGATTTAATCTATGCAATATATGTGATACTTGTCAACATGAAGATGCTAGTGTTTTGTGGGTACTAGGCCCTGGTATTTTTGTTTGGCATGATAAACTTGTAGATAAGTGGGTTTCTTGCTGTTAACATGCTAAGATAATAACACTGGTTTCATGTCTAAAATTTTGCAAAGTGTTGAATGCTGTTATTTTCTTGCCATGTTTAGTGGATGGTTCCCATGAATGTAGTGCTCCTTGAGTTTTCGGCCTTATCATGTTTTGTTTAGCTCTTCATGCTCTACCTAATTGTGCTGAGAACTTGAGCTTTAAGCCCTTGCATCATATTTAAAACCTGCTGTCAAGTTGCTATTCTGTTAACATGTGTCCAGTTTTGCCTTGCTAAATTTTGGCCAAGTCTGAGAATCTGTTGTTATTTTTATGCCATGTTTAGAGGAAGCTGCCATGTGATCTGTGATGTGTTAGCTCTTGCTCAGTGCTAGTATTTTGTTGTGGATGTTGCCCTGTATCACCCGGTTAATTTTCATGCCATGATATGCCCTCTAGCATATATAAATAATGCTGTCAATATGCCATCTGGTTAACTCAGATTCTAAAAAACTGGAATTTTCACTGTCCCTGAAATCTGTTTCAACATGCCATCTTGTGAGCTTCATTGCTATTGATCCATGCTTCCTTTCAAGTTTGTGTAGATGTATGATTTGTTAAGCATGATGTATAGTTTCTGTACATGCCTTGGTTGTGATTTAAAACCTGTTGTAGCTCTGGCTATGTGTGTGACAAGATGCCATGTTGCTGTTTGTGGACAGATTGTGTGTTTGATTGTTTTGTGACTTGTGGGAGCTATACTCCATTGTTTTGCTTGATCTTTAGCTCTATTCTTACTAGTTTTTATTTCCTATCCAGTGGCATCCTTGGAACACCAAGGTATAGCCCAGAGATTGCCTCATATTGTGTTTTGTCTCCGTTGATGTTCGTACCTTGCCGTGAGCGTACCGTGAGCTACGTTACGCCGTTTCCAACGCTCTACATATGCATTTGCATCGTTTTTGCATGAAGCATCCATATTTGCCATGATCATGCATGTCCAAATAAGAAATATTGAGGTTCTGTCCAGAATACTAAACAACTTAATAAATGCATGTGAAACATGACTAGCATAGGCTTGCCATGCTATATTTCTTAATATGACCATGCATCATATTGTTTGTGCATTGCACCTCGCTGTTTGTTTATTTGGTGTTGTTCTCTTTGGGTAGACGCGAGTGTTGAGCCTGAGTACGAGGATCCCGGAGAGTACAACTACGAGGACCCAGCTCTTTGTCCCTCTGAAGAACCAACAGGCAAGATGATCATACCCGGATCCCGACACTATTTTTGCCTTGCTAGATGTCTCGTTTTTACCGTTATGTTACGGTACCTGCCACTTATACTGTCAACCTCCTAAACTGCCATGAAAGCCTCTAACCCTTCCACTACCTAGCAAAACATTGATTGGCTATGTTACCGCTGCTCAGCCCTTATCTTATAGCGTTGCTAGTTGCAGGTGCAAGCTTTCCATGTGTCAACATGGATTTTGTTTATATCACTCTATTTATTGTTATTTAAATTAATGCACATATATATCTGGTAACGGTGGAAGGCTTGGCCTTTTGCTCAGTGTTTTGTTCCGCTTTTGCCGCACTAGTTCCGAGTACCGGTGTTATATTCCATATTTTGCGCTCCTAACATGCTCGGGGTTGTTATGGGGACCCCCTTGACCATTTGTTTTAGATTAAAACTTGTCTGGCAAGACCCAACTTTGGTACTACATTTGCTAAACAACTTAATAAAATTGCATAGGGCATAGCTACCCCGTGGATAATTAATCAACAACCCGGGCCAGTGCTCCTCATGAGTGTTGGTCCAACCCAGAGCAGCTTATTAACGCCACCCGGGGCAACTCGGTGTTTGGCGTGGTAACCATAGCTAACCCGTCGTGTCCTGAGAACGAGATACGCGGCTCTTATCGGGTTCGTCGACACGTCAGGCGGTCTTGCTGGACTTGTTTTACCTTTATCGAATGTCTTGCGCGAGGAATTCCGGTTTTTCTTCGGGCTATCTCGAGGTTGCGGTTTTCCAGTGGAATTGCCAAGGAAGATCACGAGATTCGTGGTCGAGGTTATTCTCGTGGCGTGTGGTTAGTTTGTGATGGATGAGTTGGAGCACCCCTGCAGGGTTTAATCTTTTCGGAAAGCCGTGTCCGCGATTATGTGGCAACTTGGAAATTTGTTTAACACCCGGTTATACTTAACTTGAAGCAAACTCAATATAAAATACACCAACTGTGTGCGTAACCATGACCGTCTCTGCTCGTGAACACGAACCGAGAGAGAACACGGTGGGGTTATGATTGACGTAAGTAGGTGTTCAGGATCACTTAGTGATCATGCTAATTCACGATCGTCAAACGTATGCCACCATATTTACATTCATGTTCTCGTAAGTTAGCCACCAAATATGTTCTTAGCGCTTTCTGCAGCCTCACCACTTAACCAATTCCTTACGCAATGGCTTACATAGTTTCGGTACCCGGGTTATGAGATTGCTGAGTCCCTGTGGCTCACAGATTACAACAATACAGGTGTAGGTGTTGATGAGAACGTGCCAGACGATGTGACTCAGCTCCAGTGGGAGTATGACGAGGAACGTGGTCGGATGTACATTACGTATCCAGACGAGTAGGGAGCTTCATGGTGGTGATCCTGGGATAGCGAGACAGTTTTAGATTGCTTATTTTATCGTTTGTTTTCGTTCGTAGCCGGACCCTGCCTTCTGAATGATGTATGAATAAATTTGTGTGAACTTGTATGATAGCTTGTGGCGAGTGTAAGCCAAACTCATATACTCATCTCTTCCTACATGTATTGCAATGTTTACTGTACTTGCGAACGACGAGATGAGCTTCTATCCCTGTCGAGGCCACAAGGCTTAATAGGGATAGGACCGCATCTTGGGCGTGACAATGGTGGAGACGATTCTGGTGGCTTGATACTGACCGCCCAGCGCCAGGCCGTTGGGGCGTGGGTCTCTGGCGGCAGCGGTGGGATCAGTGGAGGTGGATCTGTCGTGGCCGGGGGAAGCCTGCTGGGCACCGGCCATTGGAGCGGCGACGCGGGGAAGGAGCGAAGCTTGATGAAGACTCCGACACGCCCCCTACCTGGCGCGCCAAATGTCCGATTTCGGGGCTCCGCAAAACCCTCAAGGTTCGAACACAGGGGCATGTGCGAAGATTCCCCTACAGCTTCACCCTACCCAGCTCACTACTCGATGGCTAAGACGACGAACTCGCACGATGACGAGGAAGAAGATGAACACGGTGGTTTACCCATGTTCGGGCCGCTGCGAAGCGTAATACCCTACTCCTACTTTGGTGGATTTCCTCTTGTGGAGGTATGGTGGATGAACTAGTACAAGGTTGAGGAGCCTTGCGAGGGCGTCCCCGAGGTGTTCTCGGCTCTCTGCTAGCTCTGCGGTGGATCGGATGGATCGACCGGTTTTCGGTCCCGCTCTACGGTGCAACCTAGCCTCTATATATAGCGGTGGCACGGGTCCTCTTCCCTTATCGCAATGGCGGGAAGGGATCCCACAATGGCCAAATTTGAAGGGGGACAGGAGTACATCTCGCCCTGTCCAAAGGCGGTCTTCGCCTGCAAAGTAGTTGTCGATGATGCAGAGGTGGGCTCGGCGATGACATCCGTCCTGCGGGGCTTGTGGTCATGGTCTTGTTGCACCGGAATGGAAACCTTTGGGGGGTGCTTTTGGGAACCCACGTACGTCCTTGCTCCCTTTGCACTAAAGGGGAAACTGCACCGCCTGGCGCGCTGGCGCCCGCCTGTCCCTCCTTGCGTCATCCCTGACTCCTGAGGCCGGGTTCTGCATAGAGATCTCCACCGCTCCGGAGGGGGCCTGAGGAGGCCCACTCCCTGCTGGTCTTGGAGCCGCCTCCCTCGTGAGCCCGGGTCCTCGCGAGGGCCTTGTCTTGAGAGGAGCCGCACCGGGCCGTGCTTGGCTGACGAGGTGGGCCATGCCCTGGGCCACAGGCAGGCAGGTCTGGGTACCCCATTCCCAGAACGCCGACACTATTCATGCAAACTATCGGCACAACATGATAGAGCATAACATGTTTTACAATACATCCCATTGTGGCAACACCAAAAGAGCTATAAATCAATAGCAAACCACATGGCAAGACATCAACAAAATAACACAAATTTCAGACATAGAAATATTTGGACCCCTCAAAATAGCAATATTTTTATCGCAAGTTGGCAACAAGAAAATAACACCTAAACATGCATTTCTATAGCAACCAAAAATACCAGGACCTAACACACAAGTCCAAGGGCATATCTCATGTTCAAAATTATTTCATATCATGCATGGATTAATTCACACAAAATAAACAAAAGGGCATCATAGCAAAATAGTCATGCACTCAAAAATGATCAAATGACAAAACTAATTGCACAGGTAAACTCTATGGAATTTTCTACCCCAAAATCATATATCACAAGTGGGTTTTTATTATAAAACAAATGACACAACATTTATGCGAGATTAGGACATAAACCGTTTTAGCAAATCATGTATGCAAATCTATTATATATAAAAAGCGATTAAAGAGATTAACGGGTTAACCAGAGAAAAGATAAATAAGCTAAAAATTACCACAAAAAATAGAAAAATCTAACCGTTGATTTTGTAAATCAGGAAATTACATCCCATAGATCTTAAATGTTTTTTTTCGCAACAGATGTTGAGAAATTTACCCACCTATGCCACCACCGTAAAACGTATCTTCCACCTACATCTGTCTAATCTCTCCCGTTTCTAAACCTAACATGGACCTCGAAAGTAACTTCAAGCCCTCGCATGCACGTCCGACGTCCCACGAATTTCACCTCGAGCTTCACCAGGTTGATTGGCGTGACGTACAGAGAGAAGATAGCACCGGAGCTGCCTAAATCATCAAAACTCATAGCCACCAGATGTACGTGGATGGACTGGCAGATTGATTGACCTACATACTAGAGAAGATTGCATCGGCGCCGGCCAAATCATCAACTCATCATCGCCGGATTTACATGGATGCAGGGATTATTGATGAGATGACGTGCGTAACAGAGAATATTGGGGCAGACGGACGGCCGAATCATGGACTCGGTTCATATACCAAACACAACAATCCACATGCAAAGAGTTACGGCAAGACGTAGTGGTGCTGCAAGATGTACGCCGGCCGGCCTGGTGGCCGGAGGTACCGTACAGAGAATATCGATTGCATACAAAGAGCCACAACAAGACGTGCCCGTGCACTGCAAAAAGTACGTCGGCCGGCCGGCAGGCGGCAGGAGCCAGGTATATTCATTGAATTGGCACTCGCTACTCACGTTTCCTTTTTTTCGATTTGGCTCTCCCTACTCACGTTTCTTTGATGTAGTTTGCAAGCTGGCTTGCGCTCAAATCTAACCGTCCCATGATATAGCTAGCTAGAAGCCTACAATGCATGCATCTACTCATATACATCAACTCGACAACAGAAAACCAACAGACGATAGATGTATGATGTATTAACTCGATGGCAACAGCAGATCACATTATCCGAAAAAGATCAACAGCAGCGCGTCGGCAGAGTCTAAGTAAAAAGATTGATTGATTTTAATGATAACATCGATATTTGAACATCGTCAGCAATGTCAGGTAAACATCACATGCCCACTGTTCTGTCTATACGTCACCAATGTCATGCAAGATGGATTGCTGCCTGCATGTAGCCGTGTACACGTCGTGTTTCCAACTATGAATAAACTTTTAGACTTATGTCTGTTTATTATTACCAGAGTCCTTTCTCAATTCATCCTTGATTACAATTGCTTTGCGGTCATCTTTCTGCGAGGTCTCGATTTAGTATAGAATGGAGGTTGTTGTGGAGTTGTCTATTTCATAGTGAACTCTAAAGAAATAGTGATTATGAAGTAATTACCAGGAGGACACCAAACCTGAATCCCGCGTGTTTGCGACTCTGATTTTGTGAATTTTATTTGTTTAATATTTTTTCCTTTTTTGGTCGTGTAATATTCAGACACCATGATGGTTGCCTTCACATTTTACAGAACATGATGTATTCACTTTGGTTTATCTTTCAGAGTGAACCACGAAAATCCATCCAAAAAAGATTTGTTCTGTACCACGGCTCAAGCAGGTTCATGGTTCTGTGACAACCAGTGCAAAACAGACCAGTGAGGCTCCGAAACAGCATGCTGCTCCAGAACTCACGAAGATCTTACTATATGACGCCAACTGCAAGCTCATGCGACACTGCCGACGGCGACGACGCTACTGGTTGCCGCTGCACAACGATGGTACTCCTACAGCCCTAGCAAGGTATGTGATTTTTTTCTCTCTATACCTCCGGTTCTGGCTGGTGCAAATAGGTCTGGATTCTATATCAATATATATAGTACGTACATTTATGGATGTCATCTTTCAAGGAATCATTACATGGTACTCTCTCTCTCTCTCTCTATATATATATATATATATATATATATATGTGTATACATATAATTCTGATTTTGATCATCCGTGCATCACAACAGTGAGGATATTAGTACAAAAGTGAGTATGTCTGAATAATAAACATAGTACCTGTAAAGAGCAAAATCATATAATCGATATGTAAACCATGAACTGCATGCATAGAATATATAAAAGGATT
This sequence comes from Elymus sibiricus, assembly GCA_039707655.1. Lineage (NCBI taxonomy): Eukaryota > Viridiplantae > Streptophyta > Magnoliopsida > Poales > Poaceae > Elymus > Elymus sibiricus. Next base: position 206,253,223 of record CM077665.1, on the reverse strand, counting down.
GACTACTATTAGTGAGTACAGCAATTGCCCGGATTAAAAATAAATAAAAAGATAAAAGCAAGAAAAAAACAAATTGAGGCCCTCTTGCGCAAAGAGATGACTCTTGTAAGGCGCTCCACATGTGTTAGCACGGGATCGTACACTCACACCCTTTGCCGGCAATTAACTTACACATACTAATTATCAACTTATGATCAAACTTTATTTGAAAAATCGAACTTATAATGTACAAAAATATGTGGGTGCTGTTATGTATTTACAATGACATAATTAGGGAAGATACATCCATAGTATCATTAATTGGTATCATGCAGCAGAGCACTGATATGGCCAATGTAATCATTTCTCTCTCTCTCTCTCTCTCTCTCTCTCTCTCTCTCTCTCTCTCAAAGTTGGATGGAATGAATCAGTATGATTAAACTTCTTGATAATTTGTACTCCCTCCGTCCCATAATGTAATACGTTTTTAGACACTAGCATTTACTCGAATTGAACCTATAAGTTGGTGAGTTTTTAGCTTGATGGTCACTATAACCATAATGGTTCGAGAAAAAATATTGCTTCCAGGATGAACCATATACTTGAGAGGCAATAAAATACAGAATTTTCTTTGTACCATAAGAAAGTGTGGTCAAATAGGGCGCGCTTCAGTAATTATGAATTCTCAAAATCTCTTTAAGTTGTGCTTGCTGTAATTTAGTAGAAGGTGAAGAACATCCTTTTTCTTTGGGTCTAAAACCCTTTGCCAAATCAAAATGATTTATATTCTTTGTGTTGTTCTGTACGGATGAGCATTTTTTCCAATGAAAATATAGTTATTAGGTAGATGATACATACCAATATTTTGTAAACTTATAATTTAGAAGTTTTCTGATATATTACTTACTTCCATGCATACGTGAGGATACACACACTTATGAAATTTCATATACTTGGAAAATTGAGAGCACAGATGAAGCACATAACGACGGAGATAATAAGCTTCATGTTGGGGGCATGATGATTGTAACTTTAAAACAAGGCAATACATATGTAGTCATAACAAAAAAAGGCTTGCTTCGAAACATCCTTATTTCTTATGTGGTTGCATTGCAATGATGGTCTGTCAAGTACTATAAGATAGTAGTGATCATGTCCATGTAATAAGGTTCAAAACTAATGAGCACCAAAACGTGGCATATTTAGCATGTTACCTGATATTGATTTGAATTTTGAAAGAAAGAAATAAATGTGACTGAAAGTATAAACGAGTTAAAGTCTTATGCATTGTTCTTCCTTCTCCGGTATAAACTATGAACGTAATAAATACTAAAATACGTACTTTGTTCTATATACATTTTAATTTTCCTGCCATACTATCCTCTACGAAATCATAAACAATGTGTCATGCATTTGTGTTCATGTAATAAGGATTGAAATTCACGTTGACCATAAAAGGACGTATTTGGGGTGCTACTTGATATTCATTTGGTTTTCCGAAACAAAACAAAAAAGTGGTGACTTATGTGAACAACTTAAAAATCTTATGCCATGTTAAGTTCCTCTCTAATATGAATTATGAACATAACAAATATTTAAATAAGCCTGCAGCTCTACATACATTTCAATTTTTCTGCCATGTTATCATTTAAGTGATTACTCACGATGTTACTATGCATGATGGAAAAATGTTGTAATCTACTTTTGCTTCTTTTATTACCTTATAGCTCTATCTTAGTGAGTCCCCCTCCAAGACTTGAAGTACAATTATTGATCCCAACCCTATTAGGGACATGACGTGCACGACAAAGTATTAACATGGACTTTCACATATGAAGTAATATTTATGACAGGTGATGCCAACAACTAAAAACAAATATGCATTTTGATTCATTATTTATGCTTTCCAGGTTACTGGATAGTGATCCAAGAAAGTGGTTTTCTCCCATGTGTTTCTACTTTATGAGTTACCTTTCGAAGAATGGTTAATTTGAGATGATGCCCACACAAGGACCCATGAAAGCACTGTCGTTCAATACATAGTAGTAAATACACATTTTTTAAGAGTAGTGTGGACAATATTTTTTTGAATTTCTTTCAAAATGTTATAGAAAACTTTCCTTACCTGAAAATACGAGCCAACATTGGTCATGCTTAGTGCACATGTCTTAAATTAACTAAAAATGATTCATGGAAACAAATACCTAACATAAAAGTTTTAATAGATATATATCATATATAAATGCACACTAACTTCATATAGCTAATTTTAAAAACCACTTAAAGTAAAAAAAAATCCCCAAAATAGAAATTAATATGTCAATCTTGCACAACATTAGCAGATGTACATATGCCTATACGAAAAGAATAAAGAATATTTAATTTATGTTCAAAGGAAAATAGTACAATAAAACATGATAAAAATACAAAATAATGATACAAATATATTTTACACAAAACCATTGATTAAAATAAATACATTTAGTATGACATGAATAATGAGAAGGTAAATGCTAAATTGAGAACATATACAAAATTAAGCATACCTAAGACAAAATTATGTAAGCAAAAGTCTTATGTTGTAAATATCATCAAATTTAGTTCCAGTATTTCTACGGACAAATAACATAAAAAAGTCTTATTATTAAACCTTATAAAATTCTAGCCCGCGCATCGAGCGGGCCACTTTGCTTGTTATTACAAACGACAAGTTACACATTTTTAAACATGAATGAAAGTGGCTTATAATTAAACTACACAAAATTCTACACATTTTTCATGTATGGTTTGATTAATTCCGATGCACGGTTAAATCATTATGCGCAATGCAAAAACATGACATTTATGCAAAATAAAGAAAACAACATGTTAAAAAAATTTATCATTTGTGAAAGCGGGAAATTGTGAATCTACACGAAATTCTACACGTTTTACATATACAAAACATTTGGATTTGGTGCACGGTTATTATATATGAGCAATGCAAAATAAAGGCATTTTGTAATTATGCATATCCAGGATTAATTGTTTCAATTCGGCAGACTAAAACAAACAAAAAACATATCGCGGGCCGAATCTATCTGTTGGGCTGACAGGGCAATAGGCGCAACATACAATATATCATGCGTGGGCGGGAGATAGCGAGGGGCGGTCTGGCCTCACCTTGGGCCTAGAAGGACAGTTGGGGATGGGCTAGCCGAACTAGTGGCCCACTTGGCGGCCCCGCAGCTGGGGCCCTGGGGAGGCGCTAGCCCAAGCGAGCGGGCGTTGACTCCGTCCCTGCTCCCGTGCTCGAGCAGGAAGCGGGGCGGCGGCGCCGGACAACGCGGTGACACAGCGGCGGACGAGCGGAGGCCAGGAACCGGGAACGGAACGGAGGCGCGCGAATCCGGCCATGAGGAGCCGGATCTGGCCGGAGGCGACGTCGGGCGACGGGGGGGGGGGGAGGGTCCGGCGAGACCATGGCGACCTTGGCGCAGGAGGCGAGCTCGGGCCGGCGCGCGAAGAGGCTCGGGGCGGCGCTGTCTCGGGCTCGGCGACGCCGGCTCGAGGCAGCAAAGCTGCGACGAGGTCCGGCACCGGCGACGCGGGGTAGAGACGAGGGCGGCGGGGCTGCGGCGAAGGCATCCGGCGGCTGGAAGAGGGAGCTCCCCGACGGCGCGAGGCTAGGGCAGCGTTGCGGGCTCCTCGGGCCAGATGGGCTCGGTCGGGACCAGCACGGGCCTGAGCGGGCCGCGCTGGCTTGGCGCTAGGGGGGACGTCTCAGGGTGACGTGGCGGCACGGCATTGGCTAGGAGGCGGCAGCGCGACAGCCCAGGTGGCGGCGGTGGAACTGGTGGATGGTGACAAGTGGCGGCGTGGCTATGGGGGGCGCGGAAAACGAGGTGGGCGGCTGCTCTGAGGTGGGAGGAGGCTGTGGGCGGCACGGATTTCGATGCAGGGGCTTGGGGTGGTCATTTTTGGACATGGGGGAGTTTAAATAGGAAATGGCTAGGGTTTGAGGGTTTGAGACCATTTTTCGGACCGTAGGATCGCGATCCGATGGCTCCGATCACGGGTTTGTCTAGTTGGGTTGTGTTAGGATGTGGAGAGGTGCTTGGGGGCTGAGGAGAGAGGGAAATGAGAGGCCCAACAGAGTTTTAAAACAGCGAAAATGTCCGATAATTTACTCGATGACGATGTCGCTATGGTTGACCGTTCGGGAATCAAACGACCTCCGATTGCGACGAAATTTGGTAGGCGGTCTACCTACAATATAATAAGACCGCATGCCAAGTTTCGACCCAATAAAAGAATATTTTATAAGCACTTTTAAAAACAAGAGTTTATCGATGCCGCGGGCGCGTGCGTGTGTGGTTGGTCTCGAAACGGTCGACGACACGACCGGAGAGAATCGGCGACTACGAACGGATGCGTGTTTTGAAAAATGACGACAACGGAGTGCCGATGCAATGTGGATGATGTGAATGATGTGATGATGAATGTGACAACCACACGAATCACACGGTGACAACGAAATAAAACGGGAATCTTCTGGAGCGTCGGTGCTGGGCTGTTAGAACTCTCCTCCACTTACAAGAGATCTCGCCCCGAGATCTAAGAATGAGAAGGGGAAGAGGAAGAAGAAAGGAAGAGGTAACTTTTAATTGCTTCTTGTCAAGCAAGTGAAATCAACAAAACTTGAAGGTTGCACAGAGATGAAGAATAACACGAGGAGTAAGCAAGAATTCAAAGAAATTTCTGCAGCACTTCGGTAGAAAAGAGAAGACAAAACTTCATAAGATGAAGGATCTTAGAAAGAGGGCAGACACTCCAGTTAATTGAACAAGCAAGAAAAGAACATGACCTTGATAAAACCCGATGAAGGGATGAAGAGAGTGATGTCTACTACGCAACCTTCTTCTTGTAGACTCGTGTTGGGCCTCCAAGCGCAGAGTTTTGTAGGACAGTAGGAAATTTCCGTCAAGTGGATGACCTAAGGTTTATCAATCCGTGGGAGGCGTAGGATGAAGATGGTGTCTCTCAAACAACCCTGCAACCAAATAACAAAGAGTCTCTTGTGTCCCCAACACACTCAATACAATGGTAAATTGTATAGGTGCACTAGTTCGGCGAAAAGATGGTGATACAAGTGTAATATGGATAGTAGATATAGATTTTTGTAATCTGAAAATATAAAAACAGCAAGGTAGCAAGTAACAAAAGGGAGCAAAAACGGTATTGCAATGCTTGAAAACAAGGCCTAGGGTTCATACTTTCACTAGTGTAAGTTCTCTCAACAATACTGACATAGTTGAATCATATGTAAATCCCTCACGTGCGACAAAGAGTTCACTCCAAAGTCACAAATAGCAGAGAATAAACAAATAAATTATTGTAGGGTACGAAACCACCTCAAAGTTATCTTTTCCGATCAATCGTATGAGCTATCCCTATAAGTGTCACGAACAGCCCTAGAGTTCGTACTAAAATAACACCTTAAGATACACATCAACCAAAACCCTAATGTCACCTAGATACTCCAATGTCACCACGAGTACCCATGGGCTTGATTATACGATATGCATCACACAATTTCAGATTCATCATGTTCAATCCAACACAAAGAACTTCAAAGAGTGCCCCAAAGTTTCTACCGGAGAGTCAAGACGAAAACGTGTGCCAACCCCTATGCATAGATTCCCAAGGTCACGGAACCCGCAAGTAGATCACCAAAACATACATCAAGTGGATAAATAGAACATCCCATTGTCACCACGGATATCCCATCGCAAAACATACATCAAATGTTCTCAAATCCTTAAAGACTCAATCCGACAAGTAAACTTCAAAGGGAAAACTCAATTCATCACAAGAAGATAGAGAGGGGTAAACTCCATATGATTCATCTATATCAATAAAGCTCGCGATACATCAAGATCGTGCCATCTCAAGAACATGAGAGAGAGAGATCAAACACATAGCTACTGGTACATACCCTCAGCCCTGAGGGTGAACTACTCCCTCCTCGTCATGGAGACCGCCGGGATGATGAAGATGGCCTCCGGTGATGGTTTCCCCCTCCGGCAGGGTGCCGAAACGGGCTCTCGATTGGTTTTTCATGGCTACAGAGGCTCGCGGCGGCGGAACTCCCGATCTAGGTTTCTTTCTGGGGTTACTGGATATATAGGGGTACTTGGCGTTGGAATCACGTCAGGGGGATCCATGAGGCGGCGACAAGCCAGGGGGCGCGCCCTAGGGGGGCGCCCCCTAGGCTTGTGATCGCCTCATGGCTCTTCTGGACCACCTCCATTGCTCCCTGGGCTTCTTCTGGTCCATAAATGATCACCGTAAATTTTTATTCCGTTTGGACTCCGTTTGATATTCCTTTTCTCTAAAACTCAAAAACAAGGAAAAAACAGAAACTGGCACTGGGCTCTAGGTTAATAGGTTAGTCCCAAAAATAATATAAAATAGCATATAAATGCATATAAAACATCCAAGATGGATAATATAATAGCATGGAACAATCAAAAATTATAGATACGTTGGAGACGTATCAGAGAGCAACATCACAATGCCTCTGGATCAAAAGAATAGGAACTAGATCTTGGAGAGAAGAGAACGGAGAAGAAAATGACAACTTGTACCACAATTGAATTTGAGAAACATCCTTAGAAAGAATGATTGAACGGAGTTGTTGGAAAATCAACAACGAAAAGAACAAGCTTGTTGTGGGCTTATGGAAAACATCCCAACATTAAGAGTTGACAACTCGCCACAAATGGAAAACAATTGATAGCTTGGGAGCAACAATATATGCAAAACTTCTTTCACCAAGAAGATACCTTGAGAACTCGGATGATTGATAAGCACCATGATAGCAACAATTCTTAGTACATGCTTTTGGTGAAATCCAATCCAAGATAACTCCAAGGAAGAAAATGATGGGTTTATATATCTCATTCTTGACAAATTCTCTTCGAGACTCCTCATAATCAAGAATGCTATAACACCATCTCAAAAGATAAGGGAGAATGAATTGCACTTCGGAATACAAGACGAATGATACTTGAGCCTCTCCAACAAGAATCTTGAAGAACACTTTGAGAAGGAATTCAATCCTTGAAGAGCCACCATGAAGAACTCCGGAACCGAAGGATGATAGAAGAGACTTGAAGGTTGCAAACGAACAAGATTGAGGCCTTGCAAGATTTAGATGAAGCTTCGTGAAGAGATACTACGGAAACTTGAAACTCTAGAAAACAAAAGATGAACAACTTGGAATCAAGAATTTCATATCATGACGACTCCGGAAGAATGATTGAAATCACTTTGATGAAACAAGAATCAGAATTATGTTATGCTTATCCTTCATCAAGTTAAATTGATGACAAGCAACGGATTTGGCATACTACTTGTTCTTCTTGAAAAGATTGAGGCGAGAAAAGAACACAAACTTGAAGAAGTCTTGAACGAACCACCGGTGAGAATTGAAATGAATGGGAATACATGAGAATGAAGAGATCAAGATTTTCCTAATAGAAACTTGAATAAGGCACCGAAATAACTGAGATACGAACGAAGAGACAACAATTGAGAAGAATTGGAGAACGAAAGTTGAAAGCTAAGAACGAAGAATTCTTGTGAAATGATGGCCTTCGGAGGATCGAGAAATGGAAACAACAATCAAATGCTTCAGATGGATATGGAAGGAATTACTCATTAATGGAAACAATTTAAGATGGTCGCACAAAGCTGAGATACCGGATCTCCAAAAGAATGGACAAAGATTTTAGAAAAACTCTTCTTCGGTCTTCAACGCTGAGAATGATGACGAGAAACAACATCAAGAATTACCGAGATATTCCGGAATAATGAATAAGAAAAGGTTGAGACAATGATGATAATGATTTAGAAACGATCTTCGAGAAGGAATATGACTGATGGAATTCATTCTTATGTCATATTTGAAAAGAACTTTAGATCTCCGAAAAAAGATTAGAATAGCCAGGTAAGATCCTGGGAAAACCTGTGGGTTATGGGCCCACTAAAAGTAAAACACCGTTGAAATGATTGCTTATAAAAGGAGATTGCACCAATAGATATGAAAAGTCGATGAGGTGAGACCCTCGAAATAATTGAAAGGATTTTGCAACGAAAACATGAGTCCTCTGAGATATCTTCAGCATTCCGGATAGAATAGAGAGATATGAAAACCAAGAGAGGCATGAATAAGAATTCCAACATGGGAAAGCATTGAACGAATGAAAAAGGACATGATGAACACCGAAATCTTGAATTGAATCCATCGGGAAAGAAAACAAGAACGAGGAATGATGAACTTAACACCTGAGCATCTTCACTATGAATCACCGAAAACAATACGAAAGAAAAGATAGCGGAAGTATCAATGAAAAGAAAGTCACTTGGATGAGAATTTAATCATTGAAGAAAAGGGCGGAAGGGTAGGAAAAAAACAAAGACAACTGGAGACCGATGAGACGAACTCCGGAAAGAAATATGAGGATTGATCTTGCAAATATTGGAGAGGATTGAATCGTCTTGATGAGAAACACACCGGTTAGGAAAGAAATGAAATCACCACTTGACATCGAAGCAACTCGAATTACCATACTCCAAAATGAAACAAAGGATGAGGCTTGAGAATTTAGCCGGAAACAAATACATAACCCATTTGTATTTGCTGGAAGGATATTCCAAGGTAACTACTTGAATTCCCACCTGAGAACTTCCGAAATCTTTCTCGTTATGCAATTTGGTCCAACGGATACACGGATAAATTACTGAATAAATCACTCTACTCCTAGCAATAATACTATCCACCGTGTATCACATCCGTCAACACAAAACCAGCGAAACCTCGGAATCTAATCTACCTTAGACCCTCGTAATCACAACGATACTAATCATGGCAGTACATGTGATCCCGCTCCCCAGTACTGGGTGCCGCCACACTCTTCGCACCACGAATAGTATTGAAGCAATTTCGAACATCCGCGTCCTGAGATACTAAGGAAACTGAACGATAACGATGTGTCAAGAACCCCTTGGAGATCAACTCACCGGGTCCAATCCATACGTACGGGAGGCACCAAGAACAAAGTTCCGGTGACATCGACATCACAGAGCTTCGAAAATACCCGCGTGATCCTAAAAAAGTTTTGAGTGAGAAGAGGGTAGAATTAAAATTCCTAAGTCTTAATTCCTCACGAGAGCATAGAAGAGGAGTAAAACGAATCCTACTATCTGGTATATAATTAGACTCAAAATAATTTTTACTAGACTCGACTCGGCCAAGTTCGATCAATCAAGGGGCTCCTAGGTCGGTACAGGCTCTGATACCAACTTGTAATGCCCAAGATGCGATCCTATCCTCATTTTGGCTCGCGGGCCTCGAGACGGATAGAAGCGCATCTCGTCGTTTCGCAAGAATGGATATCATTACAAGTACATGTAAGGAAGAGATTAGTATATGGAATTGGCTTACACTCGCCACAAGCTAAATCAAGATCACATCAATACAACAACATATACAATCATCATACAAAAGAGCAGGGTCCGACTACGGACGAAATCAAACGCTAAAATGACATCCATCCTTGCTATCCCAGGCTGCCGGCCTAGAACCCATCCTAGATCGATGAAGAAGAAGAACTCCAAATCAAACAACCATCGCACTCACGTCAAAGCATCGCATTACCTGTACCTGCAACTGTTGTTGAAGTAATCTGTGAGCCACGGGGACTCAGCAATCTCATTTCGAAGGGTATCAAGACTATTAAAGCTTAATGGGTGGGGTATGGTTAAGTGGTGAGGCCGCAGCAACACTAAGCATTTATTTGAGTGGCTAACTTACGAGTACAAGAACAAAGGGGGATGATTGTCGCATAAACGGACGTGATCTAGCAATGGTCACTAAGTGATCCCGCACACCTACTTACAAGTCAAACATAACCCCACCGTGTTCTCTCTCGGATCAGAAATTCACGAGAAGAAACAGTCACGGTTACGCACACAGTTGTTGTATTTTATTTGAGTTTACTTCAAGTTTGCTATGACCGGGTGTTAAACAAAGTTTCCAAGTTGCCACATAACCGCGAGCACGGCTTCTCGAAAAGATTTAACCCTGCAGGGGTGCTCCAACTCATCCATCACAAACTAACCACACGCCGTGGGAATAACCTCGACCACGAAACCCGTGATCTCCTTGGAAATTCCGTTGGAAATTCTCAACCTCGAGATAGCCCGAAGTGTCCTCGAAATCCCACGGACAAGACGTTCGATAAAGGTAAAACAAATCTAGCAAGACCGCCCGACGTGTCGACAATCCCGATAGGAGCCGCGCATCTCGTTATCAGGGCACAATTGGATGGGTCACACTATGAGTCAAACCAAACCTCGAGTTTCCCCGCGGTGGCCCCGCAGTCTGCCCGTTTCGAACCAACACTCCTGAGGAGCACTGGCCCGGGTTGTTAATTAATTATCCGCGGGTGCCGGCGGGTCCCTATGCATTTTTAGTTGTTATTAGGCAAATGTAGTACCAATGTTGGGCCTTGCCAGAAGAGTTTTATCCCAAAACAAAAATCAAGGGGGTCCCCATAACAACCCAAGCATGTTAGGAGCCCTCAATATGGAACATAACACTGGTACACAAGCAACAAGGGCGGCAAAAGTGGAACAAAACACCGAGCAAAAGGCCAAGCCTTCCACCTTTTACCAGGTATATATGTGCATTAAATTAAATACAAATAATATTGTGATATAACAAAAAAATCCATGTTGCACATGGAAAGAACTTGCACCTGCAACTAGCAACACTACAAGAAGGGCTGAGCAAGTGGTAACATAGCCAAACAAGGTTTTGCTGGGATGTGTAGGGGGTAGAGGCTTTTCATGGCAATTTGGGAGGCTAGACAACAAGTGGTCGGTAGCGAGACACCGATAGAAATGAGACAACTAGCATGGCAATGATGGTAATGGTGTCCAAGGAAATGGTCACCTTTCCTGAGATCCCACTTGGAAGAAGAACGAGTCCGTGAAGAAGACGATCGGTGAAGTAGACGAACGAATCCTCACACTCCGAACGCTTTCGGAACTCTATCGAGAAGAAGCAATCCAGAATAAACAATAAACACACGATACATCACAACATATTCATGACATGATGCACAAACAATTATGATACATGGCACGGTTGATTATGCAATGCAAGGCAATCACAACAATCCAACACTACACATTAAGTGAAGCTCAATATGCAACGAGTTGCATATTGACGAAACTCCACGCTTGAATTACTTAGTTCATTCCCGTTTAGGTACATGACAATATTAAATGTTTTTAAACATGGCAATAGGTGAATCATAATGAAACTACACTACCTACGCATCTTAAATGAGGTCGGAAACAACACATAGTATTTCCGAAATGACCCCATGTGTTAATTTCGAAATTGGTCCAGATCTGAGCTAATCATATTTTATATTTATTAAACAGGGAAATAAAATGCAAAATGCGATTCTACTCGTCATTCTAGTCGATTTAGATATATAGATCAAATAAAATGGAGCTACGGCCTAAAAGATATGACACACACAAGATGACTATGTCATGAATGCAAAATGCATGCAAACGACAACCACAAACATACCAAATCATGGATGCAGCAAGATATTATGAAACTACATGAAATTCTAAGCAAGTTTCATATATGGCATGTTTAAAACGGAGCTACGGTTCAACCACAACAACCAACAGAAGTTTTATTTAAAATCTGCCCAAAACAGCAACATAGCATATTGCACACATGAAAACAACAAGCTACGAGATTCTAAAATGCACAAACTAAGAATGGGGCAGTAGAATATAACACACACTTCATTTCAGCTTCATATATCATACTCAAAAGAGTCATGGATCACAAGGTAGGAAGCTCACAACATGGAAATAAAATATAGCAGATTAGGACTTAGTGAAAATAACAGTTTTTAGCATAGCAGATTTTCATGAAGACATATTGGCAGCAATAAAACTATATGCTACAGGTCATATATTGGAATCAAACTTAACAGCATGGTAGAGGACATGTTGCACTACAATTCATCCCATTATGGCAACACCAAATTATGCACAAATTCTTGGCAAACATCAACACAACATGGCATTCTGAAATAACCAGATTCTCAGACTTAGTGAAAATTAGGATTTTTTTTCAAAACTATGACGTATTTTATAGGAAATTTGAAAACTATAGGGCCGAACGCAAAAAATCCAGAAATATGACCCCGTCGGCCTGTGGTGGGCCGAAGAGTGGCCCGTCGGCCTGCGGTGGGCCGAAGAGAGGCCCGTCAGCCTGCAGGCGACCGAAGAGCGCCCGTCGGCCTCCCGTTGGCCGAAGGGTGTCAGGGGCACAAAACGCAATTAAGATGGCCTCAAATGAAAAAGTAATCAACATGAAAAATCTTCGTCTCATCAAAACGGTTGATTTTGATATAAAAATCGTCTTAATCCGAGGTCGTATGCAGCCTGTAGAGCCAAAACAAGGTCAGGGGCAGAAGCTGCAGAGTTACTTCGGACAGACCGAATGGATGTCAGAAAATTTGTCACGGGGCACCCGGTGCACTCGGTGAGACTGTGTGGAATATAGAAGAGTACACAAGTTTGGTTACGTTCACTCGGTGAGACTGAACCAAACCACTCGGAGGCTCCGAATGGATCCGAAAAATTGCCAAAGATTGTTGGATAGAATTTTTAGTCCTTTTATTGTACGGGAAGTCCAGCTGCCTCATAAATCGATGTGGGCATTGTTCGTCTGCACCGGGAAGACACATGCGGGCATTGAAGAAATGTCTCTGTTGCGATGGCAGGAATTGAGACCAAAACTTTCGGCGGTGGCGTCATCCACCATGCAAAGTAGAGGCAATGGTCACCTCTCAGGCCCGTCACCGTGTACCCTCGACGCCGGGGGTGATGCACACAAAAACATCACCGTGTACCCTCGATGCCGGGGGTGATGAATCGTAGCTCATGTCGAAGGAGACCCGGCCGGAAGCGCGGTACGCAAGCAGTCTTCCCGGTGCAGACGAACAATTTTTCGGATCAAAAATCCTAACTTTAACTCGGACAGGAATCTTTGGCAATTTTTCGGATCCATTCGGAGCCTCCGAGTGGTTTGGTTCAGTCTCACCGAGTGAACGTGACCAAACTTGTGTACTCTTCTATATTCCACACGGTCTCACCGAGTGCACCGGGTGTCCCGTGACAAATTTTCTGACATCCATTCGGTGTGTCTGAAGTAACTCTACAGCTTCTGCCCCTGACCCTGTTTTGGCACTACAGGTTGCATACGACCTCGGATTAAGACGATTTTTATATCAAAATCAACCGTTTCGACGAGACAAAGATTTTTCATGTTGATAAATTTTTCATTTAAGGCCATCTTAATTGCGTTTTGTGACCCTGACACTCTTCGGCCAACGGGAGGCCGACGGGCGCTCTTCGGTCGCCTGGAGGCCGACGGGCCCCTCTTCGGCCCATCGCCGGCCGACGGACCTCTCTTCGGCCCACCGCAGGCCGACGGGCCACTCTTCGGCCCACCGCAGGCCGACGGGGTCATATTTCTGAATTTTTTGCGTTCATCCCTATAGTTTTCAAATTTTCTATAAAATACGTCATAGTTTTGAAAAAAAATCGAAAATTAGAGTAGACAAGAGCAACAGTTTTTAACAGATTGGCATGTTGGACAGCAGAGTTAATTATGATGCAAAACCTATTCATGCAAACTAGTCATTAATGGATTAATTATGACAGCAGAGTTAACATATCATGCATGGATTAATTCACACAAAATAACAAAAGGGCATCATAGCAAAATAGTCATGCACACAAAAATGCTCAAATGACAAAACTATTGCATAGGTAAATTCTATGGATTTTTCTACCCCCAAATCATATATCATAAGTGGGTTTTTATTATAAAACAAATGACACAACATTTATGCGAGATTAGGACATAAACAGTTTTAGCAAGTCATTTATGCAAATTATTACAAACGACAAGTTGCACATTTTTAAACATGGATGAAAGTGGGATATAATTAAACTACAAAAAATTCTACACATTTTTCATGTATGGTTTGATTAATTCCGATGCACGGTTAAATCATTATGCGCAATGCAAAAACATGACATTTATGCATAATAAAGAAAACAACATGTGAAAATTTTTATCATTTGTGAAAGCAGGAAATTGTGAATATACACGAAATTCTACACGTTTTACATATACAAAACATTTGGATCCGGTGCACGGTTATTATATATGAGCAATGCAAAATAAAGGCATTTTGTAATTATGCATATCCAGGATTAATTGTTTAAATTCGGCAGACTGAAAAAAAACATATCGCGGGCCGAATCTATCTGTTGGGCTGACAGGGCAATAGGTGCAACATACAATATATCATGCGTGGGCGGGAGATAGCGAGGGGGCGGTCTGGCCTCACTTTGGGCCTAGAAGGCCGGTTGGGGATGGGTTGGCCGAACTAGTGGCCCACCTGGCGGCCCCGTGGCTGGGGCCCTTGGGAGGTGCTGGCCCAGGCGAGCGGGCGTTGACTCCGTTCCTACTCCCGTGCTCGAGAAGGAAGCGGGGCGGCAGCGCCGGACACCGTGGTGACACGGCGGCGGACGAGCGAAGGCCAGGAGCCGGGAACGGAGCGGAGGCGTGCGGATCCGGCCATGATGGGGGGTGGGCTTCGGAGAGGCCATGCCGACCTTGGCGCAGGAGGCGAGCTCGGGGCGGCGTGCGAAGAGGCTCAGGGGGCGCTGTCTCGGGCTCGGCGACGCCGGCCCGTGGCGGCAGGGCGGCGACGAGGTCCGGCACCGGCGACGCGGGGTGGAGGCGATGGCGGCGGACCTCCCCGGCAGCGCGAGGCTAGGGCAGCATTGCGGGCTCCTCGGGCCCAGATGGGCTCGGGCGGGCCCCGCGCAGGCCTGAGCAGGCCGCGGTGGCTGGGCGCTAGCGGGGACATCTCGGGGTGACGTGGTGGCAGCGCGACAGCTCAGGTGGCGGCGGTGGAACTGGTGGACGGCCACAAGTGGCGGCGCGGCTGTGGGGGGGCGCGGAAAACGAGGTGGGCGGCTGCTCAGAGGTGGGAGGAGGCTGTGGGCGGCACGGATTTCGATGCAGGGGCTAGGGTTGGTCATTTGTAGACATGGGGGAGGTGTTTAAAAAGGAAATGGCTAGGGTTTGAGGGTTTGATAACGTTTTTCGGACTGTAGGATCGCGTTCCGATGGCTCCGATCACGGGGTTGTCTAGTTGGGTTGTATTGGGCTGTGGAGAGGTGCTTGGAGGCTGAGGAGAGTGTGAAATGAGAGGCCCGACAGAGTTTTAAAACTACGAAAATGTCCGATAATTTATCCGATGACGATGCCGCTACAGTTGACCGTTCGGGAATTAAACGACCTCCGATTGCGACAAAATTTGGTAGGCGGTCTACCTACAATATAATAAGACCGCATGCCACGTTTCGACCTAATCCGAGAATATTTTATAAGCACTTTTAAAAACAAGATTTTATCGATGCCGCGGGCGCAGGCGTGTCTAGTTGGTCTCGAAACGGTCGACGACACGAACGGAGAGAATCGGCGACTACGAACGGATGCAAGTTTTGAAGAATGACGACAACGGAGTGACGATGCAATGCGGATGATGCGAAGGATGCGATGATTAATGCGAAAACCACACGAATCACATGATGACAACGGAATAAAACGGGAATCTTCTGGAGCGTCGGCTCTGGGCTGTTACACAGGCGTCGTAGCCGGGGTCCACCGGACGGTAGCGAAGCAGCTCGCGCGCCATGAGCAGAGCGGCCTGTGCGTTCATGTGCTGAAGGCGGGCGTGGGAGGAGGAGGCGGTGGCGGTGCGGAAGTCCCTCTCCACAAAAGGGTGCATGGAGGAGTCCTTCTGTTGGCATGTAGCAGGGTCGGCAGCGGCGGTAGCTTCAGCGCCGGCGGAGTGGTGGCAGTCGTCGTGGCCCACGGGCGTGGTTTGGACAATGTGGGCCGCTTGATGCTCAGCGCGCACACCACGGGCCTCAGCCAAGGGGTTGGCAAGGGCGGAGCCGAAATGGAGCTGAAGAACAGCGACGGACCCCTACCTTGCGCGCTAAATGTCAGAATCGGGGCTCCGGCGACGCAAGAAAGGTTCGAACTGTGGGATGCGCCGGCTCTCGAACCCTGCTCTCTCTTGCTTACCTACGGCGATGCTCCGGCATGCTTGAGCTTGGGGGAAGAACAAAGAACACGGTGGGTTACCCAGGTTCGGGCCACCTTGCGGTGTAAAACCCTACTCCTGCTTGTCTGGATTTCTTAGGGGTGAGAGTGAATACAGAGGGGCTCGGTCCTTTCTACGATGGCTGCCCCGTTTCCTTTATACTGGCTCTGGTCCTTTTCCCCCAAAAATATCAGGCGGGAAGGGTTGCCACAAGCGCCAGTTTGAAGGGGGACAAGACTGCAGACTATCCTAACAAAAGTGGTCTTCGCCTGCAAAAGGCTCCCTTCGTGACACGCTAGTGGGATCGGGGATGACCACAATCCTGGTGAGCGCCCAGCCTTGGCCTCCTTACACAAAACGGGAAACCTTTGAGGGTTGCTTTGGGAACCGGCGCGCTGGCCCAGCTCCCTTAGCATCAAAGGGGAAAGTCTTCTCAACGATGCCTCCTGCCATGGCCCCGGACGTCGCTTGGCAGGGCGCGCATTGCCCTCATGACGGGGTGGGCCGCGCGAACCCGCTGAACCATCCTTGATCTATGCACCCTGCGATGCCCCCGTGGTGCAGCCTCGGGAGGTGACCTCGTGAGGGCGTCCTCGTGAGGCTGGTGGGGGTGCCTCCGACCGAATGCCTCATGAGGCAGGGGTCCCCATGAAGGCCTTTTCCGCGAGGCCTAACACTGGGCCGTACTGGGCCCTGGCTGCACGTCGCGTCTTGGGCCTCACGCAGACAGGCCTGGGTACCCCCTGTCCCAGGGGCCCGACAATGATTACTCGTCAACCTCACAATCCCATGAGTTGACATAAAGAGCTCTTGAGAGCACCGATGCTTTGGGATTCACCGTAATGTATCTCCAACCATTCCCCTCGCGCAAGGACTACGCGCACCTCTTCTACTTGGTTCTCACACGACTATTGGCTATATACCACTTGTCATATTAAGCCGATTTTCTCGTCTTCACTTTGCATGTTATGCCTCATTTTATGCTTTTGCCATGCGATAGTGACCCTTGCTTGCATTTACCCATGATTCACCACTCTACTACTATTATGTGTATTTGCATGCTTGCTGGACATCCTAGTTGTTATTGCTATGTTCATCTTGCGATCCATGCTATTATTGCTTCTTCTGTTGGGAGAGTCATAATGTTCCATTGCTATGCACATAGGACTTCTTGCCAATGCAATGACAATACTTTGCTCATATCTCGTTTTCATGCTTGTGATATGTCATGTGCATTATGCATGCCCACTAGTTGCACGCGTGACATGATTGCCATGATTACGTCTAGTATGTTGCATCTTTGCACTACTAGCCTCCATGCCTTGATTATTATGATCACTTGCCTTGTTGCATCACCCATGTTACATACTTGCTCTTTTCATTGGGTTGATTACATACATGGCCATGCCTCTCACATGATTTCTTTTGATCATTGTCACTTGTCTCCTTTACTTGAATCTTGTAGTGAGTTCACTCATGCTATGCTTATCGATATTGAGCTTGCACTACCATTCGCATTAATGTTTGGAGACTTGGACATATTCCTTGTGACGCATGCTACTTTGATTGAGATTCATATGTTCGGTTGTGCTCGCATCATATGCTTACATGCTATGTCGCATTCTCTTGTCCCTTCTTATGATAAGCATGATGATGACACTTGTTGGATATCTCACCACACGAATGATAGGTTTTGCATTCATGCTAACCTCATTTGTTTTTCCGAGTGTTTGTCATGTTCTTTTGTGTTGAAGTCTTTCCAAGGTGGTGCGGTCATGAGACGTATTGGTCATGTGAAGGCACACATGTTGAGCGACAACAAAACCTTCGGGAACCTTACTACAGTGAGCTTGTCCCTTTTGGTTCATTTTCCCATGCACTTATTGAATGGTTCATATTTCCACTATTGTTTCCTCCTTGTCGTTTACATGATACATCTCATGGATGGAGAAGCAACATCTCATGTCCATCCATTTCTACTTGGGAATTTCACCATGCATTTGGAAACTTGCATCTACACTTTCACACTTGTTGTCCAACATGCTACATGGAAACATGATTTCCACAACAAATTTGCTCCTTATGAAAGGATTGAATCACATTGTGAATGGCTTCATGCATCTTGTCTTTCCAACTCATACTTGATATATGAGCTTGTGCACTTTCTTAGCAAATTTGTTGTGATCTACCTTGGTGGACTATTTATACAAGATAATCATTTTGTCCAACATGAATTGCATGATAACATCATTATTTGAGCACCAATTGCCATGTTCATGCTTTTGATACATCTTCTCTCTATGACATTATGCTACATAATGGTAGAATTTGTGACTTGATGCACATAGAACTTGCTCCCATGAATGCTTTGCATATTATTCCCATTCATTCTATAAAGCTTCATGATACTTGTCCCGAACATTCTTGTGGACGTACTCATGCTTAACTGATGGACACCTTGTGTGCGCTAACCAATGTATTTGCAAGTGTACTTTGTGTTCACTCGTTTTGCATGTACACCATATCGGAGTCATCTTGGAGTACTTTGGGCGCACTATGACTTCCAGTCCGCCCTAGACGTCCGGCCGCTGGAGACATGGCCCAGCAGAGGACGCTAGAGGCCCCGGACATCCGGCCCTGGCCCGGAAATTTGGTCTTCGGCCCCGGACTTCCAGCCGAGCAAAGCCAGAGAGCATCAGGACCGCGCCCCAGCCCCGTACATCCGGCCCAAAGAACGTGGACATCCGGCGCCTTCTACGAAGAGTGCACCAGCAACCTACACCGAACCCTGGACATCTGGCCCCAAGGCCAGGACATCCGGCCACCCGCTAAAGCCCTAGACATTCGGCCCCTTTGTGGTCAGCCACGGGCCCGAGTGGCCCATGTACCTCCATGTCACTTACCGCGTCGTGGGCTAGCACTATATATACTCCACCCCTCCTCCATTTTAGGGTTAGCAATGGTTTAGCTCATAGATTAGTTGAGCATTGCTACTTCCATATACTTCTCCTAGGAGATTGCGACCTCTTTGTGAGAAGATCCTATGGATGTCAAGTCCCTTATGTAGGGAAGATCCTCCGGGATTCCAAGGCCTCATCTCCCTTTGGGATTTGAGATGAACTCTACCATGTATCCTATTTCCCTTTGTAGTTCTTGTACCTTTGTGGATCTTGTGTGGATATGAGTCTAGTGGATGTGTGATTGGTCTTGTTCTTTAGTGTTTCTCTTGTGATTTCTTCTCGTTCTTCCCTGTGTTCTTTGTGTTCTTCTGGACTCCCCTCCAATTAGTGAAAGATCAACGCCCACGGGTTTGCCCTGTATCAGGCGGTCAACGGGCATTCGTGGCTCGGCATGACTTGGCACTGGCGTGGTCGTCTCCCTCGCATAGAGAACGTGCGGCAGGGAACCAGGCGCCCGACGGCTTGACGACGGCGCGATGGTGGTCTTGGGCGTGGATCCGGTAGATCCGGTAGAGAACGAGCAAGGGCGGAGGAGGCAAACGGATCTGGAGGTTAGCGCGGCCAGCGGCGCGGCTCATCTCCATGGACGGGTGGTCATGGCTGCATTCAAAAAGAAAGAGAGTGAGATGTGTGAGCAGAGGAACATCGGAAGAGGGAATGGAGTGAAGAAAGATATGGGCGGTGAGGCACTAGAGTTGCGGCTCACCGACGAGGTCCCGATGGAGGTCCTGGCGTAGGCAGGATGCGAGCTTTGAGGCCATGGCAGCGGCCTTCCTGCGGGAACACACAATAGGAAATAGAGAGAAGACAAAGAAGGGGAGCCAGGGAAGAAAAAGAAGAGAGGCGCGATGCTCATCTGCTAGTCATGTGGTAGCCGGCATGGCCTCTCCGACGAGAGATGGAGGCACACAGGAGGCCCGGGGCACGCTGGTCGCCGCTATTCCTGGGCGATGAAGAGGAGCTCCTCTCCTTGTGGAGTTCTTGGACGAGGAGGCTGCAGAAGCACGGGCGCTCGCGCAGGCAGGGGAGCTCGGGAACAATGCGGCTTGCGGGCAGTCGTTGGACAGTGATACGTCCATTTTGCATCATGATTTCTTATTGATAATCATATTATTCTTCATCATTATTCCACTTTATGATACAATTCTTATACCTTTTCTCTCTTAATTTTCAAGGTACATCACAAAGTGGGAAATTGCCGGAAAACTAGAATTCTGGACCTGAAAACCAATAAAAAGGCTGAAAATTCTTTGGACTCCAAATACACCTGAAACTTCACGAGGAATTTTCGTGGAATATATATGAATATATGGAGCAAAAATATAATAGAGGGGGGCCACCTATTGGTGCCAAGCCAATAGGGTGCGCCCACCCCCTGGGTGTGCCCTGATGGCTTGGGAGGCACACAGGCAGCCTCCGGCCCCCTCTTCTGCTATATGATGTGTTTTAACCTAGAAAAACTGAAGCAGATATTTTCGGGACGAAGCGCAGCCGTCTCGAGGCGAAAACCTAGGCAGAGGCCCTTTTTGCTCTCCTGCATGCAGAGTGATTATGCCGTGGAAACTTCCCTCCTTGATGGCAAAATCGAAGCCATCGTCATCACCAATGCTTCCTCCTTCGTGGGAGGACCAATCTTCATAAACATCTTCACCAGCACCATCTGATCTCAAAACCTAGGTCATCTCTTGCATTCAATCTTTGTCTCAAAACCTCATATTGGTACCTTGGGGATGCTAGTAGTGTTGATTATATCTTGTAGTTGATGCTTGTTGGTTTACTTGGAGGAAGATAGTATGTTGAGATCCTTATTCATAATTATTATACCTCTAATCTTGAATATGGCGATGATTTGTGAGAAGTTACTTTTGTCCCCGAGGACATGGGAGAATTCTTGTTATAATTAATCATGTGAAGTTGGTATTCGTTCGATATTTTGATGATATGTATGTTGTTGCTTCCTTTAGCGGTCTCGTGTGAACGTCGACTACATGGCACTTCACCATATTTGGGCCTAAGGGAAGGCATTGTGGAGTAATAAGTATATGATGGGTTGCTAGATTGAGAGAAGCTTGAACCCTAGTTTATGCATTATTTCATAAGGGGCTGATTTGGATCCACATGTTTCATGCTATAGTTAGATTTATCTTAATTCTTCTTTCGTTGTTGCGGATGCTTGCGAGAGGGGGTAATCATAAGTGTTTTGTTTGTTCAAGTAAGAACAACACCTTAGCATATCAAATTATGAATGTAACGAACGTAAATCAACTCAACATGATGAACATGACAAGATGGAAATCCCCATGTGTCCTCGGGAATGCTTGCTTCATATACGAGTACTTTCAGGCCTATCCTTTTCTATAAAAAGGATTGGGCTACCCTGCTGCACACTTTTTACTTTTGCTACTTGTCACTTGTTACGAATTGTCTGTTGCAAAACTATCTATCACTTTTACTCACAACACTTGCACAGAACACCTTGCTGAAAACTGCTTATCATTTCCATCTGCTCCTTGTTGGGTTCGACACTCTTACTTATCGAAAGGGCTACGATTGATCCCCTATACTTGTGGGTCATCAAGACTCTTTTCTGGCGCCGTTGCCAAGGAGTGAAGCACCACTCTTACCGTTACGTCCTATACAAACGGTTTTTAACCCCTTTCCGCGACGCAGTTCCAAACCGTCGCCTTGCCTGTGTGGGCGATAGGGGGGCCCATCCCACATGACACCGAAACATCGTCTGTGATGGGGCAAGCGCCTGTTGACGGTTCGACTAACGTAAGCGTATGCGATGTCGTAGCCTATGCCACATGCAACACTTTGACGTTACGTTTGTGATCAACCACACATCCGAGACGATGGCGCAGATATATTCGTGTGCGAAATATGAATATCACAAACATTTAATTCCATGACCTGTTTGCGATAGGTACATTATGACACATAGTCCGAAACTTTTAAATGTGTGCGGTGGCTCTACTATCACCAACGTGCCAATTTAATAATCATGTGCGATAGTTATTTTTATCGCACACGCGCTATGTATGTCAACCATCTTATCATCCTACATCACACACGCACTCAGGTTTGGAACCGTTTGTGCTATTAATGCCAATCTCACACGGTTACGGCTTGCACCAACATGTGTGAAATTACGCACATCCCACACGCGCAAAATATGTGAACGTGTGTTGTATAATTACACACGCTATTTTTCAAACAATCGTGTGTAATGTATGACACCATCACACACGGTTTATTCATTCTAACTGTGTGCACTATAATTTATTACATAATAGCTTATTTTCGTTAATTTATTATTAGAATTGGAAATTTCAAAATTTTAATTATGAAATGTGGATTTCACATCCATCAATACATACCCTAATTACAATGGTTCACCAGCCAATGCATAAATCAAAAGCTCAGTACATGTTCGATGGTTACATAGTTCAGCAGAAGATTAAATATGATCAACCACAATATATCGTACTAGAGGTGTTAAAGGTGAAGAGAGAATTGTAAATCCTTTCGGTTGTTGATGGTGCTGAAGAAACGGAATACCCATAATGTGCCCTCCTCCATGCCTAAGGTGCACACAAATTTTGTCCAGCCCCTTGTGATGATCGCTCGTCCATCCTTCACAGCCTTCAGGAAGACTTCTAGACCATTATCATGGCAGCATGAATTATATACTATAACCTTTGTTGTGTCCACTCTGGTTAGGTAGTTTGCAAGGTAATCTTGAGTAAATTCCTGCGGAAACCATAGAAAAGAGATAACTTTCAGGTATTAATGTCTAATAGAGTAACTTGTTCTGTGCAGGAAAAGAAGGCAACCGATTACTCACCATCCTGAAGTTCACTGATGTCCTGGATAAAGTGTACATAAAGAGTTTAATTCCAATCATATGTCTCTCCTGCCTAACAATTTTTCTTATTTTCCTCACTTGATGCTTGTTCGTGTTTATGTCATTGCCCCATATGCAAAGGGAGTCGAAGTGTGGATCAGTACCGCTGACATATGTACCTACAAGCAACAAATAAATGTTAGAACCTAAGCTGCAATTTCACAAATGATATGAAATACAACAATGGGATGTGACTAACCTCGATGGTAAACAACAGTATCGCGCATTGTAGTCCTACATAAGCACATAGAAAGGCGTGTTAAATAAAACATGGTTAACATCCACCAAAAATAGGAAATTTTCATTAAACGACAATATCGCCGGTGGTATTTTCATTGCGAGGAGTAGCACGGTAGCAAAGGGACGGGTATTGGTGAAATTGAACATGACAGTTCATACTTGGTAAATCCCGAGGGGTAGTTGCTGGGGCACTTCATCTTGACCAGAGCCTACCCAAAGTCGGTGTGAGGTGTTCCTGCGGGTCGAAGCGTGGATCAATACAGCTAACATATGTACCTACAAGCAACAAGTAAATGTTAGAAGCTAAATTGCAATTGCACAAATGATGTAAAATACTATAAGATATTGGGATGTGACTAACCTCGATGATAAACAACATCATCATGCATTGTGATACTTTGTAAGTACATGGAAATGCATGTTAACTACAACAAGGTTAACATCCACCAAAAATATCTAATGGTAATTGAAGGACAACATCTCTAGTGATATCTTCATTGCGAAGAGTAGCACGGTATAAGTTCACTACAACAGGCTTAACAAGAACCTAGCATAGGCGTTGTAAGTTTGTAACTAGTATTGGTGAAATTGAACTGGACAGTTCATACATGAACAACACAGTGAGCATAACTGAAATAAATAGTGGACGTGTTAACTATAGAGTACAGACAACCTAACATGGCGATTAAAACTTGTACCAGTGAAACTGAAATTGACATGGTTAAACATTGCAACGGGTATTGGTAAAATTGAAATGGATAGTTCATACTTGGTAAATCCCGAGGGGTAGTTGCTTGGGCACTTCATCTCGACTAGAACCTGTCCAACGTCGGTGGCGAGGTGTTCCTGTGGATCGAAGCATGGATCAGTACTGCTAACGTATGTATGTGTACATGCAAAAATTAAATATTAGAAGCATGGGGTACTTCTTCTCGGCCAGAGCCCGCACCAAGTTGGCAGCGTCGGCGGCAAGGTGTTCCTCCGGGTCGACACGCACAATGGCCACCGCGCCATCGACCGCCATGAGCTCCTCGACCTCCGCCTGATATGTTGTTGGGCTTACGCAAGGATGCTCAGCTATAGGGGGTGGGGATGTGGAGGCATGAGGGTGGTTCGCAGGCTCCATCTGAGCAATCGGGCCGGGGCGATGATGGAAATCGGTGGTTACCTCACTAGATCGATGAGCAAGGTTGGTAGCGGCGGTAGCGGCTTGGGCTGCAAGGAGAGGGGGGTGGATGGGGGGATAGGGGAAATGTGATGGGTGGGTATGGGATGGGAGGAATAACTTTTGAAATTGCGCGCCTACTAAAAATTTGGCTGCAAAACTCCAACCTTACGCAGGAGAAACATGTAACACAGACAAAGTGCATCAAATACCCATGTGCGAGAAAATAGAAAATTGCTGATCCCGCGTCGGAAAACTAATAGCATCAGATAGTACATGATTCTTTGCTTGGTGTTCAAATATTTACCACAACATATTGGTTTCGTATAACGACACAACGCTAGGTATCATGTTTTTCAGGCATGTTTTCCTTTTTCTAGAGTTAAAAAACCAATAAACAACACATATGTGGCTACCTCTACCCACACATATCCTTTAAATTTCTATTAATTTCCTGTATAATACATGAAAAGTTATTCAATGACAAAATTATGATTTTCCAAACCATTTTTTGAACATCTTTTAATGTACAGAATGTTCGAACTTTATTTATAAGTAGTAAATGCCTAGAAAGTGCACGTAAAATACTAAATAAAATTAAACGAGCCTCAAAAAATGTCAGATTTGAACAAGATGCATTGTAGTGGGTATGTTGGTCATAGAAAATAAATCAAGGATGAACAACAAAGGAAATATGGGTTCTCCTTCAAAACATGGCGATTTCTCTCCCGAAACCGCGAAACTACGTAGGTGATGGCTCGATATATGAAAAGTGACTATGACAACATTAGCCAAACCTTCTCAAATATTTGACACATCATATTGAGTTCATGCCAAAGGCACCACACAAGGTATCAAGTTTTTCCGGCATGTTTTCCACTTTTTCTAGAGTTAAAAACCCAATAAAGGACCATATATATGTGTTTGCCTCTTCCCACACATATCCTTTTAATTTACATTAATTTTCCCGTGGAATACAGGAAAATTATTTCAATGTCACGGTTATGACTTTTCGAACCGTTTTTTTTTCACATTTCCATATGCATAATGTCCGAACTTGAACTATGAGTGGTAAATGCCTAGAGAGTACACATAAAAGCCTAGATATAGTAAACGAGCCAGGAAAAAATTCAAATTCAAACATGGGAACCACACAAGGTATCATGTTTTCCAGGCATGTTTTCCATTTTCTAGAGTTAAAAACCCAATAAACGACACATATATGGTTGCCTATGCCCACACATATCCTTTAAAATTCTATTAATTTCCTGTAAAATACATGAAAAGTTATTCAATGACACAATTATGATTTTTCGAACCTTTTTGCATTTTTTTCATGTACAGAACGTTCGAACTTGAATTATAAGCACAAAAGGCCTAAAAATGCACCTAAAAGCCTAAATATAGTAAACGAGCCTGAAAAAATGTAAAATTTGGACACCGTGCATTGTAGTGGGTATGATGATCGTAGAAAATAAATCAAGTTGAAAGGACCAAGGAAATATGGGTTCCCCTTTCAAAACATGTTTATTTCGCTCCACGAACCATGAAACTTCATAGGCGATGATCCGATATATGAAGAGTATTTATGATGACATTAGCCAAACCTTCTCAAATATTTGACACACCATATTGAGGTCGTGATAGGGCACCACACGAGGTATCATGTTTTTCAGGCATGTTTTCCATTTTTCTAGAGTTAAAAACCCAATAAATGAGACATATATGGTTGCCTCTGCCCACACATATCCTTTAAAATTCTATTAATTTCCTGTAAAATACATGAAAAGTTATTCAATGACACAATTATGATTCTTCGAACCTTTTTTACATTTTTTCATGTACAGAACGTTTGAACTTGAATTATAAGCACAAAAGACCTAGAAAATACACCTAAAAGCCTAAATACAGTAAACGAACCTGAAAAATGTAAAATTTGGACACCGTGCATTGTAGTGGGTATGATGATCGTAGAAAATAAATCAAGCTGAAAGGACCAAGGAAATATGTGTTCTCCTTTCAATCCATGGTGATTTCGCTCCCCGAACGATGAGACATCATAGGTGATGGTTCGAGATGTGAAGAGTGTGTATGACGATATTAGCCAAACATTCTCAAATGTTTGACACACCTTATTGAGGTCATGACAGGGCACCACAGGAGGTATCATGTTTTTCAGGCATGTTTTCCATTTTTCTAGAGTTAAAAAACCAATAAACAACACATATATGGTTGCCTCTGCCCACACATATCCTTTAAATTTCTATAAATTTCCTGTAAAATACATGAAAAGTTATTCAATGACACAATTATAATTTCCCAAACCGTTTTTTTAATTAATAGAATGTTCGAACTTTAATTATAAGCAGTAAATGCCTAGAAAGTGCAAGTAAAATACTTAATATATTAAACGAGCCTAGAAAAATGTCAAATTTGAACAGGATGCATTGTAGTGGGTATTTTGGTCGTAGCAAATAAATCAAGGAGGAACAACAAAGGAAATATGGGTTCTCCTTCAAAACATGGTGATTTCTCTCCTGAAACCGCGAAACTACGTAGGTGATGCCTGGATATATGAAGAGTGTGTATGACAACATTAGCAAAACCTTCTCAAATGTTTGGCACATCATATTGAGGTCATGCCAAAGGAACCACACAAGGTATCAAGTTTTTTCGCCATGTTTTACATTTTTTCTTAGAGTTAAAAACCCAATAAAGGACCATATATTTGTGTTTGCCTCTTCCCACACATATCCTTTTAATTTACATTAATTTCCCCGTGGAATACATGAAAAGTTATTCAATGTCACGATTAAGACTTTTCGAACCATTTCTTTTTCACATTTTCATACACATAATGTCCGAACTTGAATTATGAGCAGTAAATGCCTAGAGAGTGCACATAAAAGCCTAGATATAGTAAATGAGCCTGGAAAAATGTCAAATTTGAACATGGGAACCACACAAGGTATAATGTTTTCCAGGCATGTTTTCCATTTTTCTACAGTTAAAACCCTAATAAACGACACATATATGGTTGCCTCTGCCCACACATATCCTTTAAAATTCTATTAATTTCCTGTAAAATACATGAAAAGTTATTCAATGACACAATTATGATTTTTCGAACCTTTTTGCATTTTTTTCATGTACAGAACGTTCGAACTTGAATTATAAGCACAAAAGGCCTAAAAATGCACCTAAAAGCCTAAATATAGAAACGAGCCTGAAAAAATGTAAAATTTGGACACCGTGCATTGTAGTGGGTATGATGATCGTAGAAAATAAATCAAGTTGAAAGGACCAAGGAAATATGGGTTCCCATTTCAAAACATGTTTATTTCGCTCCACGAACCATGAAACTTCATAGGCGATGATCCGATATATGAAGAGTATTTATGATGACATTAGCCAAACCTTCTCAAATATTTGACACACCATATTGAGGTCGTGATAGGGCACCACACGAGGTATCATGTTTTTCAGGCATGTTTTCCATTTTTCTAGAGTTAAAAGCCAAATAAACGACACATATATGGTTACCTCGGCTCACACATATCCTTTAAATTTCTATTAATTTCCTATAAAATACATTAAAAATTATTCAATGACACAATTATGATTTTTCGAACCTTTTTTTCATTTTTTCATGTACAGAACGTTCGAACTTTAATTATAAGCACAAAAGGCTTAGAAAAATGCACCTAAAAGCCTAAATATAGTAAACGAGGCTGAAAAAATGTGAAATTTGGACACCGTGCATTGTAGTGGGTATGATGATCATAGAAAATAAATCAAGTTGGAAGGACCAAGGAAATATGGGTTCTCCTTTCAAAACATGGTGATTTCGCTCCCCGAACCATGAGACTAAATAGGTGATGGTCGAAGATGTGAAGAGTGTGTATGACGACATTACCCAAACCTTCTCAAATGTTTGACACACCATAGTGAGGTCATGAAAGGGCACCACACGAGGTATCATGTTTTTCAGGCATGTTTTCCATTTTTCTAGAGTTAAAAAACCAATAAACAACACATATATGGTTGCCTCTACCCACACATATCCTTTAAATTTCTATTAATTTCCTGTAAAATACATGAAAGTTATTCAATGAGAAAATTATGATTTTCTGAACAGTTTTTTTAATGTACAGAATGTTCGAACTTTAATTATAAGCAGTAAATGCCTAGAAAGTGCACGTAAAATACTAAATATATTAAACGTGCCTGGAAAAATGTCAAATATGAACACGGTGCATTGTAGTGGGTATGTTGGTCATAGAAAATAAATCAAGGAGGAACAACAAAGTAAATATGGGTTCTCCTTCAAAACATGGCGATTTCTCTCCCGAAACCGCGAAACTACGTAGGCGATTGCTCGATATATGAAGAGTGTGTATGACAACATTAGCCAAACCTTCTCAAATGTTTGACACATCATATTGAGGTCATGCCAAAGGCACCACACTAGGTATCAAGATTTTCCGGCATGTTTTCTAATTTTTCTAGAGTTAAAAACCCAATAAAGGACCATATATATGTGTTTGCCTCTGCCCACACATATCCTTTTAATTTACATTAATTTTCCCGTGGAATACAGGAAAAGTTATTCAATGTCACGGTTATGAATTTTCAAACCGTTTTTTTTTCACATTTCCATGTACATAATGTCCGAACTTGAATTATGAGTAGTAAATGCCTAGAGAGTGCAAATAAAATCCTACATATAGTAAACGAGCTTGTAAAAATGTCAAATTTGAACATGGGAACCACACAAGGTATCATGTTTTCTAGGCATATTTTCCATTTTTCTAGAGTTAAAACCCCAATAAATGACACATATATAGTTGCCTCTGCCCGCACATATCCTTTAAAATTCTATTAATTTCCTGTAAAATACACGAAAATTTATTCAATGACACAATTATGATTTTTCGAACCTTTTTTACATTTTTTTTCATGTACAGACCGTTCGAACTTGAATTATAGGCACAAAAGGCCTAAAAATGCACCTAAAACCCTAAATATAGTAAAAGAGCCTAAAAAATGTAAAATTTGGACACCGTTCATTTTAGTGGGTATGATGATCGTAGAAAATAAATCAAGTTGAAAGGACCAAGGAAATATGGGTTCCCCTTTCAAAACATGGTTATTTCGCTCCCCGAACCATGAAACTTCATAGGTGATGATCCGATATATGAAGAGTGTGTATGACGACATTTTCCAAAACTTCTCAAATGTTTAACACACAATATTGAGGTCGTGACAGGGCACCACACGAGGTATCATGTTTTTCAGGCATGTTTTCCATTTTTCTAGAGTTAAAAACCCAATAAACGACACATATATGGTTGCCTCTGCCGAAACATATCCTTTAAAAAATTATTAATTTCCTATAAAATAAATGAAAAGTTATTCAATGACACAATTATGATTTTTTGAACCTTTTTTACATTTTTTTTCATGTACACAACGTTCAAACTTCAATTATAAGCACAAAAGTCCTACAAAGATGCACCTAAAAGCCTAAATATAGTAAATGAGCCTAAAAAATGTAAAATTTGGACACAATGCATTGTAGTGGGTATGATGATCATAGAAAATAAATCAGGTTGAAAGGACCAAGTAAATATGGGTTCTCCTTTCAAAACATGGTGATTTCGCTCCCCGAACCATTGGACTTCATAGGAGATGGTCCGAGATGTGAAGAGTGTGTATAACGACATTAGCCAAACCTTCTCAAATGTTTGACACACCATATTGAGGTCGTGACAGGGAACCACACGAGGTATCATGTTTTTCAGGCATGCTTTCCATTTTTCTGGAGTTAAAAAACCAATAAACAACACATATATGGTTGCCTCTGTCCATCCATATCCTTTAATTTTTTATAAATTTCCTATAAAAAACATGAAAAGTTATTCAATTACACAATTATGACTTTCCGAACCATTTTTTAATGTACATACTGTTTGAACTTTAATTATAAGAAGTAAATGCCTAGAAAGTGCACGTAAAATACTAAATATATTAAACGAGCCTGAAAAAATGTCAAATTTGAACAAGATGCATTGTAGTGGGTTTGTTGGTCGTAGAAAATAAATAAAGGAGGAAAAACAAAGGAAATATGGCTTCTCCTTCAAAACATGGCGATTTCTCTCCTGAAACCGCGAAACTACGTAGGTGATGGCTCAATATATGAAGAGTGTGTATGGCAACATTAGCCAAACCTTCTCAAATGTTTGACACACCATATTGAGGTCGTGACAGGGCACCACAGGAGGTATCATGTTTTTCAGGCATGTTTTCCATTTTTCTAGAGTTAAAAACCCAACAAACGACACATATATGGTTGCCTCTGCCCACACATATCCTTTAAAATTCTATTAATTCTTGTAAAATACATGAAAAGTTATTCAATGACACAATTTTGATTTTCCAAACCTTTTTACATTTTTTTCACGTATTGAACGTTCGAACTTGAATTATGAGCACAAAAGGCCTAGAAAAATGCACCTAAAATCCTAAATATAGTAAACGAGCCTGAAAAATGTAAAATTTGCACACCGTGCATTTTAGTGGGTATGATGATCGTAGAAAATAAATCAAGTTGAAAGGACCAAGGAAATATGGGTTCTCCTTTCAAAACATGGTGATTTCACTCCCCGAACCATGAGGCTTCATAGGTGATGGTCCGAGATGTGAAGAGTGTGTATGACGACATTAGCGAAATCTTCTCAAATGTTTGACAAACCATATTGAGGTCATGACAGGGCACCACACGAGGTATCATGTTTTTCAGGCATGTTTTCCATTTTTCTAGAGTTAAAAACCCAATAAACAACACCTATTTGGTTGCCTCTGCCCACACATATCCTTTAAATTTCTATTAATTTCCTGTAAAATACATGAAAAGTTATTCAATGACACAATTATGATGCTTTGAACCCTTTTTGACATTTTTTTTCATGTACAGAACATTCGAACTTGAATTATAAGCACAAAAGGCCTAGAAAAATGCACCTAAAAGCCTAAATATAGTAAACAAGCTCGAAAAAAATGTCAAATTTGAACACGATGCATTCTAGTGGGCATGTTGATCGTAGAAAAAAATCATGTAGAAACGACCAAGAAAATATGGGTTTCCCTTGAAAGTTTGTGATTTGTTTGGGCAGACGGTTACTTTTTGAAGTCGTGTGCCTTCTAGAACCGTGTGCGTTCACCCTATTTTGCGCTGTCTTCTGATTGGCCAGAACCCCAGGGACACAGATTGCACATGCGCACCATAGGAAGCATCGCGATCGAACAACAATCCACACCTCTCCCACCACACTCGTAGACTGTACTGGTTTGGATTTCAGTTCGTACATGCACTAAATTAAGCTTATTTCTATGCAGACATTAATCACACACGGTTCCTGTTTACGAACTGTTTCCTACGTAGACCCTCGACCCCGACCTTGTGCTTCATAAAATGCGTTGCTTGTTACTATCTTAAGTATGTTGTTATTGATCATATGGTTGTCAACATTGTTAAGTTCGGATTTATAAAGTACCGTGTTAAACTGCGTACACTAAAATGATGTTTGTTAAGTTCTTAAATTTTCATGGAAAATATTAGTATAGCACACAGTTATTCAGTTTAAGCACGTGCCGGTTAGAGTATATGATATCCATGTGTTCGCAAGTGGTGATCACCGCGGATTTCCAGAAGGCATTTCTAATATTAATTGTTCGCATTCCCAAATGAGATAATATATATATATATATAGGCCAGCACATACAATTGACAAATTTAGTATGCATGAACAATTCAATCGAGCATTTACATGCTCAAATTGGTACAGTGCAAAGTTGGTGGAGTAATTTAGAAACCATTAGCTCGCTATTTTACATCAATATAAAATATAAACTGCGTGTGCACAGAAGTGCTACTGCCCCTAACGCCGACCCAACACACACAGTTGCCATCGTCCATTGATATCGTGCCGTTCCTCGGCTCAGGAGGACATGACGTCACCATGTCGATGACCTACACCTTGATCGACCGAGGCAGGGTCAGCCTCGACATGTGTGATCGCCGGTACTGACTCGGGCGCAGCTCTCACCAGGACTGTCGCGTCCGCCGAGTCTTCGTACTTCGTCCCTGCGGCCGATGAGACTCTAGCTATCGCCAGTGCTGCAGCAACGGACGGCAGGACTCCCCCGGCGTCCGGAGTTGCGTCCTCCTCCATCCGGGAGATAAGCCTATGCCTCATGCGGGCGCCACTGCCGCGGTTGTCCTTGTGAGTTCGCGGTTCCTGCTCCACCGCCCGCACCATACAACGCACTCTGCGCTGAGCCCGCAATATCGCCCGTTGGCGATCCCTAGCTGCTTTCAAGATGACCCAGGCTAACCTGCTGGCTTGCTCATGTCGTGATTCCTGCCTCCTATAGCTGTTGTCGGGAGAGGTGGCGGCATGGTCGTCGACCCTCAAGCCGATGATCGCGCAGGCAGCCTCGATTCCGAAGTCGCCCAACTCCATCCCGTCGTCAGCCATTGGGGGTCTGACGATATGTGTGGCAACTAGCCAGGGGATCATTGACACGCCGCCGCCGTCCGTCGATGTGGTTATTTATAGTTAGCTGCTGCCAAGGGGATCGAGGATTTTACAATTTACCGCTGTGGCTGGCGCTTGTGCTTGCGCGGGAAGCATTGGCTTGAGGGCGGGAAGACAAAATGGAGCCCACGAGCAACGACCATCCACCATTGGTGAGGGTATAGATGACGATGGGCGGCGAGTCATGGCACACCATTGTTACTTTACACCCGTGTGTGGTTGCGTGACTCATCGGAGGCGCTTCGTATTTTACACCGGGGTTTGATATATCTATTGTGCATGGCACACGGTTTGCAGCGTGTATAACGTCATTAATTTATGCACCGGGGTGTGGGGGCGGTTTCTAGGTAGCACACGTCTTGTTTCATCAACCTTGTGCGCTCTATTATTACTATCGCCCACACTTCTTTTGCTTCCACTGTGTGCCCATTAGATCACAGAATACCCAGATTTTCATAGTTTTTGAATTTTATTTGGTGCACACATAATCGCACACGAAAAAAATGTAGCAACTATCTGCAATCGTGTATAGGGTCATAAATATCACCACTCTTTGCACTCCATCATCTCTTTCCCTTCTCGCATCCCCCAAATCTAGCCTTCTTCTCCCCACCGTCCTCGCCTCCACAAAATCCTTAACATTACACATGTCATCAGAATATTGGCCCCGCCTCTCCATCATACAAAGCGTGTGGTTGAGGCAGATCTTATGCGTGGAGGAGCCCGCGGCGACGGTGGCGGCGGCACGCGCTGCTGAGGGTCCGGAGGCCTTGGCGGTAAGAGTCGAAAAGCTGGAGGTTGCATCAGATCGGTTGTGCGCAAGCGTGGTTCTGTACATGGAATGTGTGGCTTTGGCCTTCGACAGGGCAACATGCGTCGATTAGTTCGTCGTTGCCTTGGCGGCTCGCGCAGATTTGGCCGCGGTAAGGGCAATAGCCTCCTTAGAGTCTGATACCGCTCTAGCAGAGCGGGCAGCTTATAGCTTTCTTGTTTACGACCGCTTTGAAAATCTCCGTCATGAGAGCGTCACACGCCTGCCTTTGGCCATGGACGGAATTTTCCATGAGACCGGAGCTACTGTGATGGAGCAGGAGCAGAGGAACGGCCAGGCCTATGAAGTGTTCTAGAACATGGTCCTCGCCGACTCGGATGTGGATCCTTCTTCCATAGAGAGGATGTTGCGTGAGAGCAGAAAATATTTCAACATCGTTGAACCAACAGGCCAGCCCCGCAACAATGCCGACATGTAGCTGTTTCCATTTTGCTATTTTCCGAACCTTTCTGATATGTAATGTCGCTATTACGTTGTTTAGTTGATTATGTAGGATAATTTGTGCTATCATTTTCTGAATCATGTGCTTATTACCAGGATTCATCTGTGTTATTATCTGTCTGTGTTATTTTTAGTCTTTCCACATAATTTAGATTACTGACCTGTTTGCTGAGCATCACACACATCTTGT
Source organism: Elymus sibiricus (assembly GCA_039707655.1). NCBI lineage: Eukaryota > Viridiplantae > Streptophyta > Magnoliopsida > Poales > Poaceae > Elymus > Elymus sibiricus. The sequence continues at coordinate 206,218,629 of CM077665.1, read as the reverse complement.
TACGCCAAATTGTTTGTGTTATTTTTGTAGGATCCAAAGTATGTCTAGAGGGGGGTGATTAGACTTATTGACCAAATAAAAATCTATCCTTTTCCTAGTTTTAGTTGCGGGCAGATTTTAGCAATTCGCACAAGTCAAGTTCACCCTACACATGCATGTCTATGAATATTGCAGCAGAAAGTAAGGACAAGCATATGTAAAAGGATAAGGATAGGAAGATCAAACACAATTTGAAGACACAAAGATTTTTCACGTGGTTTTGATAGGTGGTGCTATCATACGTCCACATTAATGGAGTCTTCAACCCACGGAGGGTAGCGGTCGTGAGAGTCCACGGAGGGCTCCACCCATAAGGGTCCACGAAGTATCAACCTTGACTATCCCATAACAGCTTCCGTCCACGAAGGACTAGCCTCACCATGGGTAGATCTTCACGAAGTAGGCGATCTCCTTGCCCGTACAAACTTCTTGGTTCAACTCCACAACATGAAGTAAGAGGGTCCCAAGCGACACCTAACCAATCTAGGAGGCACCACCCTCCAAAAGGTAATAGGCTTGGTAGTAACGATGAACTCGTTGCCCTTGTGTTTCAAATGATAGTCTCCTCAACACTCAATCACTCACTCACAGATTTGGCTTGGGTAGAAGATATTGATTGGATGGAAAGCAACTTGGGGAGGCTAGAAATCAAGATCCATATGGTTGGACTGAATGATCTTGACCTCAACACAAGGGTAGGTGGTTCTCTCTCAGAAAATTGGATATGGCAAGTGGTTGTGTGTTCTGAGTGCTTCTCTTGCGAGTAGGATGTGGTGGAGGGGTATATATAGGCATCTCCAAAAATCCAACTGTTACACCATTATTGACCAACTCGGTGAAACCGAACTGAAACTCGGTCGTACCGATTTGTTCAAAATGTGGTAACTTTAGGAATCTCGGTGAGACCGGTATATGATTCTCGGTGGTACCGATAGGGTGACCTAGGCAGTTACCAAATCTCGATGAGACCGGTTTCTCAAACTCGGTTGGACCGATTTGGAGAAATGGGTTAATAGAGAGTTGGCCCAACTTCTCGGTGAGACCGATTTGCAAAACTCGGTGGGACTGAAACAAGAAAATGGCTAACCTGGAAGTTTGTCACTGGTTTCGGTGGCACCGATAGGAAATGTTGGTAGTACGAGTAGTGGGTCTTGGCTAGGGTTTCTGTCTGGGTTTTAGACTCGGTGTAGCCGATATAGAAATTTGGTGACACCGATTTTGAGTGTTAGGCTCTATGACAAAATATTTGTGGGAGAGCTTGTGGGTGTTTTTGGTGACTAACACTTGATCACTTGAGCATTTCATTCACCATCATTACCTCACCCCCTTTTGATAGTATTGGCTTTCCTATGGACTCAAAGTGATTTCTCACAAAGTAAAATGCAGAGTCTTCATGCTTTAAGATTAGCCAATCCTATTCCTTACATCTTGGGGTCTCCTCACAATCCTTTGCCAATCAAACATTGAACTTTTTCCTGAAATATACTTAGTGGAAACATTAGTTCAATTAAATATATGTTGTTATTAATTACCAAAACCACCTAGGGAGAAGTTGTGCTTTCAATTTTGGCTAATCGTGCACAGTTCATCCGAGCGCATGGTATGCCGTCTGTCGCACACATCTTGATCTGTGCAACCATTTTTGTTATTTTGGTTCATCGCAAATAGTTCACCTAAGTGACCTGTATGCAGCATAGATGTTGTGCAGACAGAGCAAATCACAGTACACACGGACTAAACTACGAAACCCGTCGGTGATGATTTCATCAATCGCCGACAATTGTATACAAGCAAGTGTTTCCCAACAACACACACAGGTTATTAGCACCAATCGTTTGTGTTATTTCTGGCGTTCGCACACCATTCTGATTACTCACCTGTTTGCTGTATAGCCCACACATCTTGTTATGCAGAATCGTTTGTGTTCTGCTATATCATCGCACATAGTTTATGGTAATGAACTGTGTGCCCTCTATTGAACACATCTGGATCTCTCTAACTGTTTGTATTATTTTAGCTAATCGCAAATAGTTCGTATGGAACAACTGTATGGCACAAATCGCACACGCAAGTCTTTTCCAAATCGTATTTGAAGGGTCTGCCATCGCACACAGTTTGCGTTATTGGCGACATAGCTTGAACTATACCGTTTGCGATTCATGCATCGCACACAGTTTCGTCGAAGGGTCTCTGATTGATGTGTCGTCTTTGGACCATCCTGCAGTAGTGCACCTTGGGTGAATGGAATTTGGTAAGGAAACATTTTCGGTACGTGCTGAAATTTACTGTTGCTTGTTACTATGGACAGTAATCCTTTGAGAGGTTTGTTTGGGGTATCTATGCCTCGAACGGAAGTGGCAAAAGCCGCTCCCCAACCTACTGAACTTTATGAACATAATTATGAGATTCCTTTGGCTATGTTAGAGAAACCGCTAGCTAATCCTTATGAAGGAGATGGTACAACTCATCCTGATTTGCACTTGATATATGTAGATAAGATTTGTGGATTATTTAAGCTTGCAGTTTTATCCGAGGACAAAGTTAAGAAGAAGGTTTTCCCTTTATCTTTGGAGGTAAAAGCATTGATTTGGTATAGGCTATTAGATGATATTGGATCATGGGACTGGAATCACTTGAAACTGGAATTTCATCAAAAGTTTTATCCTATGCATCTAGTTCATCGTGATCGGAATTATATATATAATTTTTGGCCTCGTGAAGGATAAAGCATCGCTCAAGCTTGGGGGAGGATTAAATCTATGATGCACACTTGCCCCAACCATGAGCTCTCAAGAGAAATGATTATACAAAACTTTTATGGTTGGCTTTCTTATGATGATCAATTAATACTCGATTCTTCTTAAACTGGTTCCTACATGAAGAGAACTACTAAATTCAAATGGGATCTTCTGGGAAGAATTAAACGCAGCTCTGAAGATTGGGAACTCAACAAAGGTAAAGAGTCATGTATAAAGCCTAAGTTTGATTGTGTTAAATCTTTTACGGAAACTGATACTTTTGATAATTTCGGCAATAAATATGGGCTTGACTTTGAGATAGTAGCTTCTTTGCATGGATCATTTTCTACTCATGTCGATGTCCCTATGGACAAGTGATTTAAATTTCATCCACCATTCGAAGAATTGTTAGAGGAACCCATTAAAGTTAAGGAAGAGACAATTTTTTTAGCCATGTTGATCCATTTGTGCCCACTGCTTACATTGAGAAACCACCTTTTCCTATTAGGATTAAGGAACATGCTAAAGCTGCAATTATGGTTAATAAAAGCTATATTAGCACACCTAAACCTTTTGAACAAAGAAATTTAGAACCTAATATTGCTATGGTTAAAGATCTCCTAGTTGATAATATTGATGGACAGATTATTTACTTCCATGATGAAGCTGCTAGAATTGCAAAACCTGTTAGAAACAAGCAGAATGAGTTAGATAAAGATAAACCGGTTGTTTGAATGCCTGTTGTTTCTATTAAGATTGGAGATCATTGTTATCATGGTTATACCTTTCACCTTATATCAAGAAAGTATGAATGGCATAGCACCCACTGAGATTCAAGACATTGATGTCACTATTTAACTTGCAAACATAGACACTATTTCACCACTTGGGATTGTTAGAAATGTTGAAGTCTTGTTTGTAAAACTTAAGTACCCCAAAGATTTCTTAGTACTTGGTTCACAACAAGAAAATTTTGGTCCCATTATATTTGGTAGACGTTTCTTGAGTACCTTTAATGCTGAAATTAATTATGATACAAAGAAGGTTAAAGTAAGCTTTGGTGATGTGTCTCATGAATTGAATTTCTCTAAGTTTGGTAGATAACCACATGAGAAAGAATTATTTAGTAAGGATGAAATTATTGGTCTTGCTTCTATTGTTGTGCCTCCTACTGATCCATTACAACAATACTTGCTAAACCAAGAGAATGATATTCATATGAATGAGAGAAATGAGATATATGAGATATTCTTTACACAAACACCTATTCTTAAACACAACTTGCCTGTTGACATTTTAGGAGATCCTACCCCACCTAAGTGTGATCCCGTGTTTGAGCTAAAAAAATTACTTGATACTTTGAAATATGCTTATCTTGATGAAAAGAAGATATATCCTGTTATTATTAGTGCTCTGAGGAAAAGAGATTACTCAAAACTCTGAGGAAGCACTGAGCCACTATTGGATATACTCTTGATGATCTTAAGGGCATTAGTCCCACTCTTTGTCAGCACAAGATCAATATGGAACCGAACACTAATCCTGCCGTTGATCATCAACGCCGCTTGAATCCTAAAATGAAGGAAGTGGTAAGAACTGAAATATTAAAGCTTCTAGAGGCTGGTATAATCTATCACATAGCTAATATTAGATGGGTAAGCCCTATTCACTATGTCCCTAAGAAAGGAGGTATAACTATTGTTCCTAATGACAAAAATGAACTTATGCCACTAAGAATTGTAACTGGTTATAGGATGGTAATTTAGTTTAGAAAATTAAACAAAGCTACTAGAAAATATCATTACACCTTGCCTTTCATTCATCAAATATTAGAAATATTATCTAAGCACACACATTTTTGCTTTCTTGATGGATATTCTGGCTTTTCTCAAATACATGTGTAAAAGGAAGACCAAGATAAAACTACTTTTACTTGTCCATTTGGAACTTATGCTTATAGACGTATGCCTTTTGGTTTATGTAATGCACCTACTAACTTTCAAGGATGTGTTGCTATATTCTCTGACTTTTGTGAAAAGATTGTTGAGGTATTGATGGATGATTTTTCTGTTTATGGGACTTGTTTTGATGATTGCTTGAGCAACCTTAATCGAGTTTTGCAGATATCTGAAGAAACTAATATTGTCTTGAATTGGGAGAAGTGCCACTTTATGGTGAATGATGGTATAATACTTGGGCATAAAATTTCCGAATGAGGTATTGAGGTAGACAAAGCTAGAGTTGATGCAATAGAGAAAATGCCATGTCTTAAAGATGTTAAAGGTATAAGAAGTTTCCTCGGTCATGCTGGTTTCTATAGGTGTTTCATCAAAGATTTCTCAAAGATTTATAGACCATTAACTAATCTTCTTCAAAAATATATTCCATTTGTTTTTGATGATGATTGTGTAGAAGCCTTTGAAATATTTAAGAAAGCCTTAATTTCTGCACCTATTGTTCAACCACCTGATTGGAATTTAGCATTTGAAATTATGTGTGATGCTAGTGATTATGATGTTGGTGCTGTTCTAGGGCAAAGAGTAGACAAGAAATTGAATGTTATTCATTATTCTAGTAAGATTCTAGATAGTCCTCAAAGAAATTATGCTACTACTGAGAAGGAATTTTTAGCTCTTGTGTTTGCATCTGATAAGTTTAGACCTTATATTGTTGATTCCAAAGTTACTATTCACACTGATGATGCTGCTATTAAATACCAGATGGAAAAGAAAAATGCTAAGCCTAGACTGATTTGGTGGGTGCTTTTACTTCAAGAGTTTGATTTGCATATTGTTGATAGAAAGGGCGGTGAAAACCTGGTACCAGATAATTTGTCTAGAATGGAAAATGTTCTTGATGACCCACTGCCTATTGATGATAATTTTTCTAATGAGCAATTAGCTATTATTAATGCTTCCTGCAGTACTTCTTGGTATGCAGATTATGCTAACTACATTATTGCTAAATATATACCACCTAGTTTCACCAACCAACAAAAGAAAAAGCAATTCTTTGATTTAAGACAATACTTTTGGGATGACCCACATCTATATAAAGAGGGAGTAGATGGTGTTATTAGACATTGTGTACCTGAGCATGAATAGGAACAGATCCAAAGTAAGTGTCATTCTGAGGCCTACGGAGGGTATCATGCTGGTGACAAAACTACACACAAGGTACTAAAGTCTTGTTTTTATTGGCCTACTATTTTCAAAGATGCTCGTAAGTATGTCTTCTCCTATGATGAATGTTAGCAAATTGGTAACATTGGTAGACGTCAAGCAATGCTTATGAATTATTCATTTGCAATTGAACCATTTGACATGTGGGGTTTTGATTATATGGGACCTTTTCCTTCCTCTAATGGGTATAGTCATATTTTAGTTTCTGTTGATTACGTTACTAAGTGGGTAGAAGCTATTCCAAGTAGTAGTGTTGATCACAACACTTCTATTAAAATGCTTAAAGAGATTATTTTCCCGAGGTTTGGAGTCCCTAGATATTTAATGACTGATGGTGGTTCACACTTTATTCATGGTGCTTTGCGTAAACTTCTAGCTAAATATGATGTTAACCATAGAATTACATGACCTTATCATCCTAAGTCTAGCAGTCAAGTTGAGTTGAGTAACAGGGAAATAAAATTGATCTTGCAAAAGACTATTAATAGATCTAGAAAGAATTGTTCTAAGAAACTTGACGATGCTTTATGGGATTATAGATCTGCTTATAAAAATCCAATTGGAATGTCCCCATATAAATGATCTATGGAAAAGCATGTCACTTACCTCTTGAATTAGAACATAAAGCTTATTGGGCAATTAAAGAACTTAACTATGATTTCAAACTTGCTGGTGAAAACAGGTTATTTGATATTAGCTCCTTAGATGAATGGAGGACACAAACCTATGAAAATGCCAAGTTGTTTAAAGAAAAAGTTAAAAGATGGCATGAATAGACAATCCAGAAACGGGAATTCAATGTAGGAGACCTAGTTCTTTTGTACAATTCTTGTTTCAGATTCTTTGCAGGTAAGCTTCTCTCCAAATGGAAAGGACCTTATATCGTCGAAGAGGTTTATCGCTCCGGAGCTATAAAGATCAATAATGCCGAAGGCACAAATCCAAGAGTGGTTAATGGGCAAATAATTAAATATTATATTTCAGGTACGCCCCTTAATATTGAAACTGATGTTATCAAGTGATTACACCAGAAGAACACATAAGAGAGACCTTCCAGAACACTCCAGAAACTATAAAAAGGGTAGGTATGTGATACGGTAAGTAAACCTATTCCAAAAATTCCATTAAAATATTTTCTGTTGGTTTTGGTATTTAAAAAATTACAAAATAAAAACCAGCCAGGGGGACCCACGAGGGAGTCCCAAGCCAACAGGGTGCGGCCACCCCCTTGGGCACGCCCTGATGGCTTGGAAGAACCTCATGTGCCTCCCAGACTCCGGTTACTTTTTGGACACATATTCTGACCTAGAAAAGTTCATTATATATATTCCCATATGTTTTGACCACCGCATCACAAGTGTCTCCTCTATTCTTATTTCGGGTTGTTTTTCTGATAGATCTAGATCACCATGACGTCGTCAAGCTCTTGCAAGGACAAGTTATACGAGAAGGTCATCAACCCCTACCTTCCGGAGGTGATGAAACACCCTCAGGCCATTCAGATGGGCGAGGGGGTGCTTCACATCCGGGATGTTCAAGGGGTAAAAAAGGAGGGAAGCAAGAATGCCAGGCTTGCAGCAATGGAACAGGAGACCTTCAAGTGACAAGGGATGGTGGAGCATGGACTCAGCGCCAATCACTCCATGATGACATATTTTATTCGTCGGCATAAGATGGACAACAAGGAAATTATTGAGATGATCTACAAGCTCCATGATAGGCTTACAAATCTCAAGGCCCAAAACTATGACCTACAAAACCAAAAATGTGAGTATAAATCTCTTTTAAAGAGGATGAGTTTAGCTGCGAGTTTCAATATTCCATAGACAAGCTCTTCCTTTTTCAACGGGGAACCTATGCCATGGAAGACAAAGGACAAGCCTACTACATCATCACCACCATCACCCAAGAAGGACACATGAGTACATGGGTATGGGCACCACCCTTAGCTTGTTCCAAGCTTGGGGGAGGTGCCCCGGTATCGTATCACCATCAGTTTTACCATTATCATCTATTTTAGTTCAAGCCTTATTTATTTCGTGATCTAGAGGAATAAAATTTTAGTATTGCTTTGCTTAGAGTGCTTTCTTTGTGATCTACCTATCCTCGTAATCGAGTGTGAGAGCTATATAATAAAGATTAGTTGTGTTTGTTTGCTTTACTCTCATGCATCAATCATAGAAATGAAATAAAAGAAATAGAAAAATCATATGCTAATCCCATGGGGAGTAATGACTTCACATAGTTAGAAGTGTGTTTGATAAATGTTGTTGGGAATTAACAAAATAGTATTTTTCATTGATACAATCCATGCAAATTTATGAAAGAGGACATCAGATTCACTTACAAATATACAATCTTGGACATCTTTTATGATTTTGAGCCCCCATCAAATATTATATAATGATCCAATTGTTGATGTTGGACAAGTAGGATAGTGTAATGAGTTATGTTTGTTTACATTCACATGGAAGTTATATTGCCGTGGATCCTTTAATATCTGGTGCTTGCTTAGGATCTTTTGCTACCCAAAAATCCACAATAAGTAGAGATTCTACATGTGCATCCATAACCCTTAAACCCAATATCTTTCCATGAGAGTCCAACATATCTACCTATGGATTGAATAAGATCCTTCAAGTAAGTTGTCATCGGTGCACAAAGCAATAAAAATTGCCTCTAAATATGTATGATCTTTTATTGCAAGGGAAAATACGCTTGTACGATTTTGTGACGGCAAAGAAATAAAAGCGACATACTGCATAATAAAGGTTGCTATCATAAGGGGCAATATAAAGTGACGTTACTTTACATTAAGAGCTTGCACATCCTAAATTAAAAAGCGCATGACAACCTCTGCTTCCCTCCGCGAAGCTCATATCTTTTACTTTCATGTATTTACTTTTATGCAAGACAATAATGTTTATCCCTATTCCAACCTATTAATTCTTTAGTTGGCAAGCATCATGTGTTGGGAAAAGATCCGAATATATATATATCCAGTTGGATGTAGGTGACCATGAGTCATTATTGTTGACATTATCCTTGAGGTAAATAAGTTGGGTGGCGGAAACAATGAAGCCCCTATCTTCCTATGTCTCCAATGGAAACTATTGCTCTTAAAATATGCGTTGAGTGTTAGCAATTATAGAAGACTAAATGATGGTTGAGTATGTGAACTTGCTAAAATGAAAGATATTACATAGACTCTTCTCTGAAAAATGATGAATTGTGATTGTCTCAATAACTAAGAATATAGTTTGTTGGTTGTCAATAAATTTTATGCTCCATACTTTGATAATTGTGGACAAATTGTTACTTGTTTATGAGAAGTTTTATGTTGAAAACCTTATTGCTATAATAATATTTATGATGCTCTCATGATCGTATTTTGTTTTTAGCGACACCTCTCTCTCTAATATTGTGGGCATTATAATCGACTTCGGCTTTCGCTTGAGGACAATCGAGGTCTAACCTTGGGGGAGTTGATATGTCAATTTTGCATCATGATTTCTAATTGATAATTATATTATTCTCGGTCATTATTCCACTTTATGATACAATCATTATGCCTTTTATCTCTTAATTTAGAAGGTACATTGCAAGAGGGAAATTGCCGAAACAGGAATTCTGGACCTGAAAACCAAGAAAAAGGCTAAAAATTCTTTGGACTCCAAATGACCTGAAACTTCAAAAGGTTTGGAATATATATAAATTTATGGAGAAAAAATATACCAGAGGGGGGCCACCTGTTGGTGACAAGCCAACAAGGCGCGCCCAACCGCCTGAGCATGCCCTGATGGCTTGGCAGGCCCACTGGCGGCATCCGCCCCCCTCTTCTCCTATATGATGTGTTTTGACCTAGAAAAAATCAAGAAGATACTTTCGGTACGAAGTGCCGCTATCTTGAGGTGGAAACCTGGGTATATGACCTTTTGCTCTCTGGCAGAGTAATTTAGTCGGGGAAACTTCCCTGCGGGAGGGGGAAATCGATGCCATCGTCATCACCAACGCTTTGTCCTTTGTGGGAGGACCAATCTTCATCAACATCTTCACCAGCACCATCTCATCTCAAATCCTAGTTCATCTCTTGTATTCAATCTTTGTATCAAAACCTCAGATTGGTACCTGGGGGTTGCTAGTAGTGTTTATTACATCTTGTAGTTGATGCTTGTTGGTTTACTTGGTGGAAGATAGTATGTTCATATCCTTATTCATAATTATTATACCTCTGATCTTGAACATGGTGATGATTTGTGAGTAGTTACTTTTGTTCCCGAGGACATGGGAGAAGTCTTGTTATAAGTAATCATGTGAAGTTCGTATTCATTCTATATTTTGATGATATGTATGTTGTTTCTTCCTTTAGTGGTGTTGTGTGAACGTCGACTACATGACACTTCACCATATTTGGGCCTTAGGGAAGGCGTTGTGGAGTAATAAGTAAATGATGGGTTGCTAGAGTGACAGAAGCTTAAACCCTAGTTTATGCGTTATTTCATAAGGGGCTGATTTCGATCCACATGTTTCATGATATGGTTAGATTTATCTTAATTCTTCTTTCATAGTTGAGGATGCTTGCGAGAGGGGGTAATCATAAGTTGGTTACTTGTTCAAGTAAGAACAACACCTTAGCACTGTTCCACCCACATATCGAATTATCAAACTAACGAACCTGAATCATCTCAATATGATCAACATGACTAGACGGAAATTCCCATGTGTCCTCGGGAGTGCTTGCTTCATATAATAGTACTTTCAGGCCTATCCTTTGATATAAAAATGATTGGCTACGTTGCTGCACACTTTTTACTTTTGCTACTTGTCACTTGTTACGAGTTGTCTTGCTGGAAAACTATCTATCACTATTACTCACGGCACTTGCAGAGAACATCTTGCTGAAAACTCCTTAGTATTTCCTTATGCTCCTCATTGGGTTCGACACTCTTACTTATCGAAAGGACTATGTCGTCATTTTATTAACCCGACAGATGTCCTTATAACAGGAGTTAGGTGTGAGGCCATCGCCGCTTGGTGGCGACTCGAAGGAGTTAAGCGAGAGAGAGAGAGAGTCGGGTTTACCCAGGTTCGGCCCCTCCTATGGAGGTAATAGCCTACGTCCTGCTTCTCGTTCATTGGATTGATGGATCTCGATTACAAGGGTGTGGAATCGCTAACCTAGCTATCGAGAGATTGTAACTTGAGAATTTCAGCCCTAGGGGCCTGCCTTTATATACAGGTCAAGCCCTAGGGTTTACAACAGAGTCCGGGTCATATTATGACCCGTGATTTACTACATCTCTAACTTATCTTGCACTTTAAGGAAACTTGAACTGGAGTCCTTAGCTTCATGGTCTTTGAGCCGCCGTCTTTGGATCATGGGCCGTCCGGCGTCTTGATCAGCCGCCACCTTACCTATTTTGTACATGAGACATGACCCAACTTGAACTGGATCACAAGACTGCTGATGTGTTGACCCGGCCCGGAAGGGTGAGTTACATCATGGAGTTATATCCCCAACATTAGGCCCCAGATTGACTTGAATTCATTCATGTCAATAGATTTTGTTTCCTGTGGCGGCTCATCTTTTGCCTGCGGCGATTCATCTTTGAACTGGTATCTTCAGCAAATTTTGTCAACACCCGGCTTGTTCTGCTCCCACACTTGTCATTTTTTCACCGTTCATTTGTCATGACGTCACCTGTCGGCAGTCTGAAACAACAACAATGACATCATGGCGAATCTAGTCATATCCACTTGTCCCGAAAACCGAGGCGTTTTTGTTCCACGAAATTTACTGTATTCCCTCGATTGTCCCGCGTGTCAGTTGCCCCTTCGGGTTCCTTCTCTTTAAATATTCACCGAAGGGCCCTGGATTCACTTTCCACTTCCCTTTCCCGCCTCTTCTTCTTCCTTGAATCTGGGAGATCCTCGCGCCACCGCCGCAACTTCCTCATCTCGCCGATCTTTCTTGTGGTCGACCCGGCGCTCCTTCGTTAGTCGACACTTCGCACGCTTTCCCCGTCACCGGTCAACCGCTTCAAGTAAGTCACCTCCCTTCCAGCTAGATCCATTATAGCACCTCGAGGTTCTTTGAGTTCTTCGACAAATTTCCTCCGGTTCATCGCCATTGCCAGTTCTGTGGGTAGATCTCACGAACACATTCACCCAAGTAGGGTGGTAGAAACACCAATGTCGTTTTTGCGTATTACATGTCTTAATCTTTCTTTAGATGAATCATACTGTCGCTACTCCCATGCCCTCTTGCTAGGGCTAGCGATTATTTTCACCTTTTTGAGCTATTTTTAGATCCACAATTGTTGCTGCTTCGAGAGAAACTTGTTTGTCTCATACTTAGCCAAATTCCCAAGATCTTATTGCCTTAATGAGCCGCCCTTACTACTGTCGGCTTAGTACTTGTAGTTTGCCATGCATTTAGGCCATTGTGAAGATTCTGGTCTTTTATCAGACTTGCCCTTTTATTGCAAATACTTAGATCATTTTACTTGAACCATTCACTTAAGCCGCCCTGTTTTTACTTTATCCTGGCGACTCATTATGTCGGAGTCAAAATCCTATAACTAGGTGGCGACTCGAGTTTCTGATATCCATTTAAAGGATTATGAGGAACATGGGTTTCTGCCGCCCCAAAATGTGGTTGGCTGGCTCGTCAACCTTGGAGAGGAGGTCCCACACCCCGAGGAGGGAGAGATGGTGATATTCTTGGAACACCTACAAAGCGGTTTTCCACCTCCTGGGTCGAAATTCTTCTGGTATGTCTTGCACCTTTTGAACTCCGTCCTCAAGACTTGGCTCCCAATTCCATATGAACCTTTGCCAGTTCCAAGTTTTTTGCGAAGTGTATCTTCAGACGGAACCCACTGTCTCCCTCTTCAGGGAGTTTTTCTATTTGAACCGGCAAACAGAGTGCACGGATGGCCCCCGCTTGGAACTTGGCGGGGTCTCGATCCAACGGCGGAAGGATGTCCTTTTTCCTGCTGCCACCTTACCAAGCCATCCTAAAGGGTGGAGCAAGACTTGGTTTTATTGCCGAAACACTGCGCCTGCCGATGAGAACCCCCTGCCAGGTTATAGGCCCAATCGCCTTCCAATGGACCTCGAGCTTTCGGGTTGGGCTCCTGCCAAGGAACGCTCCCAACACGCCCATGTATATCCAAAGCTGAGGGCTCTGCTAGCCAACGGGTTAACTGGGGTCGACTTAACCCGATGTTGGGTATCTTCGAGAATCCTTCCATTAAGCTTGCGCAATGGCTTAATGTGCACCTATTCTGGCGATTTGAACGACCCTCAACGGTATAGCAACTTTTCTTTGAAGTCTGATGAAATAAATCGGATGGTGAAGAGACTACTGGGTGAAAACCAGGAAACTTGTAGCAAAGGCGGGTTGAAACCCTTCTACGTCCACAACCCGGCTCCTCTGGTATAAAACCTTTTAGAGCATTAACCCGGCTTTTTGAACAAACTTTAAGCCTTTGCTCCCCTGGTCTGACTTTTTAATCTTGCAGGTTACCTCATCTTTCTGGAATCGGAGACGCCTGAAGGCTGCGGCCAACAAGCCCAAAGTCGCTCCGAGCAAGAAGAAGAATAAAGCGGCCGCAGAAGGACCATCTCAAATGGACGAAACAGCCCCACCGATACCCAATCAGAGGTAAAACTATTTCCTTTGCTTATATTTCATTGAATCTTATTTGATGCCCTTCTTTTTTCTTAGGGTAATGTTGAGACAAGCCGTGCGGACGATGTTGAGGTAATTTCCATCTCTTCCGACTCAGAAACTTTTACTCCATTGAAAACAAGGCGGGTCGTCCGGAAAGTAGGATTTTCTCACCTAGACGCTCATCTTGATCCTTGCTTTATTTTGAAGAAAACCCAGCACTAGTCTAGGCGTAAAACCCGAAGTGAGAGTGGCGATCTTGTTGAGGGTTTACCCAATTAATCAGTCGCCAGGAAGCGATCAGCCCTGGTACTTGATGTTCCAATATTTCCAAAGAAAACCCCGGCTTGTCGTATCAATGCTATAATTTCTAAAACTTGATTAATCAGGAAACGCCACCTTCGTCGGATGACTCGACTGCGTCCAAATTGGCACCCTTTGTCATCAATCATGGGTAAATTTTTCATCAACTTTGTCTGTGTTTTAGTAGACTATCGTCCCTTTCCATTTTTCACGTCATTCTTTTGACTTGGCAGGGCCAAAGCCAAGAAAAGGAAGATGGATGGGTCCTCTGTCGACCCGGAGGGTTCTGAGCCGGAGCTTCTTGATCCGGTGGCTCATGAAATTCATGTGGATCAGCCTGAAGACCCTCAGGATATCCAAAATGATTTACCTTCTTCATCTAAACCAACCAATACTGAAGCCATAACTGTTGAAACCACTCCAGCAGTTAACATTAACCCGCCCAATCCTTCAGCGACATACATAGATAACCCTGAGGTTATTATTACTGGGATGTGTTATATTGCTCCTGAGACTTCCAGTGTCTTAACAAAGGTTGTTTCTAAGGATGAAGCAGTACTGCAAGAAAGAGGGAAAGCCAAGTTGGAACTTCCAAATTACTAGAGCTTTAGTGTCCAAGATCTTCATGCTATCTGCTTAGACCGCCTGGCTACAAGCCGTGAGATGGAAATTGGCCTTGTTAGCATGATGAAAAATAAATACGAGGTATGTTTCTCCTTTTCACGCTATCATATCCTCCTTTATAGCCCCCAAGACCCATCTTCGTCTTTCTAAGATAAGCTGGGTCTTGCGAATGTTTCTCTGACTTAGCCTATAGCCCCCAAGGGCAGGGTCATCTCCTTGAGATGAGTTGTGTCGTTGTTTTAACTTTGAAGAACTTTTGACCTGTAGCCCCCAAGGGCCGGCTCATCTCCTTGAGATGACTCGGGTCTTATAATAACTTTGAAGAATTTTTGACCTGTAGCCCCCAAGGGCCGGCTCATCTTCTTGAGATGAGTCGGGTCTTGTAATAACATTGAAGAATTTTCGACCTGTAACCCCCAAGGGCCGGCTCATCTTCTTGAGATGAGTCGGGTCTTGTAATAACTTTGAAGAATTTTCGACCTGTAGCCCCCAAGGGCCGGCTCATCTCCTTGAGATGAGTCGGGTCTTGTCTCATCTTCAAAGTTTAAAAAGAGTTGAGGTACATTAGCCCCCAAGTGCGAAATATATTGCTTTGCAATTTGTTTTGGACTTGATGTAAATTTCATTCATGATGCAGGAAGCTCTGAAGACAGCCGAATCCAGCACGGCCAATTTGAAAAAAGACCTGGAAAAAAGGCTGACTTCCCAGGCAGAAATCGAAGAAAAACTTCGCCTCTCTTTGATTGAGCTAGAAAACACCAATGCGGACTTCTTAAAAGAAAAGAAAGCCTTTGAAGATGAAAAGACGGCTTTGGTTAAGTGCGCAGAGGATGCTGAGGGCCGGCTCAAACCCATCACCGAGGAGTTGTCCGGGTTAAAGCGACATATTGCCCAGATGGCCCAAGCTGTTTTTGGTAAGTATATGTGGATCCTCGTGTCTTCTTGGAATATAGATAGAATGCACCTGCCAACTTATACATTGATTCTATTTCGCAGGTCCCCGGACTAGCAGCTTTTATGATAACAGCCTGCTTATGCTCAAGGCTGTTTATTCTCTGACGGAACAGCTCTACACCGGGAGTCATCTCGCAATTAAAGCGACATTGGGGGAGAAGCAACCTTTAAAATATATCAAGAATGTATTAGAAAAACTCTGCATCATCCCTCAGCATATTCCGGAGTTAAAGAGATCAGCCGCCCGATCTGGCGCTATATATGCGTTGAGCCGGGCGTTAGCTTACAGAGAAGAGCTTGATCCCAATGAGCTGGCAAAGGGCTTTCCTGAATTTAAAAATGACAGGTCAGAATTCTCTCAAGAAGATTATGCGGCTTGTGTCAAGGATGCTCAGATTCTGTCGACTCAGCTGGTCTCGGAGATGAAACTGAGTAGCTATCAGGCGGATTATGGCGCCAATCACACTCGAATTCCTCCACCTGATCTGATAACAAAAAATCTGGCTCCTCAACGGCGTGACCACGTTTTTGCCCCTGAAATTGACCCGTCTTCAATTCTTGATGACAAGGCTGTGTTTCAGGCTTTATCTCATTGCAACTGGGATGCGGACAACCTTCAGATCCAGGAGCCAGATGACCAGTCGGTGAATAACCCGGAGGCCTCTCATGCGCGAGATTAGCTGCTACTGACACGGATCATGTGGTCAGTGATTTGAGCTTCCTGAACTGTTACCTTGTCAATTTAAGCCCCCATGTACGGGCAGAAAAACTATTTGTGGCCTCATGTAATAGGGATAGTTGAACACTTGTCTTGCCATCATGCACGTTTTGCACCTTTGATGCTAGATACTTTATCTGATGTTTCTTCGCCATGTCTATGCAATCTTTCTATTAACGGGCCTTTAGATAAGATATAGCTGGGCAAAATGACCCGGCCTTTTATTTTGATTTTAACAACTTATTCCTCTTTCAACAATGTTGAATTTGTAGGATATTTCGTCAATTGGCTGCGCACGCAAACTCAACTGTTTAACCCGGTCTTTGGAAACAGGGGCGGGTAATAACTTTTGTACCTGAAACTTTGTTGTAATAAACAAGCCAAATAAGACAAGTTTGTTAAGCTGATTCAGTGAATCTTGGCTAAAAATTGATGTACAAGCTTGAGGTCCTATGTTAGCCTCTTCAAGCAATAACATAATAGTTGCTGTCATGCAGCCGATAACCCGGTTATTTCATATAGGGTCAGGCCCAAAGTATTTTTGTGCGGTGGGCTTCATCGGATAGTTATTCATGTTGGGGGTTGTTTCCCGAAGGTTAGAAAAAATAAAGTGGCCCCCATTGAAGGCACCTTTAGTGGTCCTAGCCTTAATGCAAAGGACACATAATTATGATGCCGGCTTTTGAGGCTCGACAGAAAAAGACCAGCTTTCGAGGCTCGGGTCTTGCTTCAATGAAGCGGGTATGATAACCCATGGTTTATCCTAGCTTTCCGTGTGCCGGCTCTCACATGACTTAAGCCCAGGCAGGTTTAACCATATGTAGCGTTTTTATTTTGCCGGGTCAAGAGGGTGAGAAAGCTAAGCCCGGTGGGCTGGAAGCCCCCAAATGCCCTTAATAAAGTGGCATTGATATGCCGGGTCACAAGAGTGAGAAAACTAGACTTGATGAGTCGGAAGCCCCCAAATGCCCATTGTTCCAGAAAATAAAGACTCAAACTCATCTTGTAAGTTGAATCGACAAAATACACCGGCTTTATTCATAACTTAAACATAAAGAAGTATATACAGATTTCTGCAAGGGGGTGGAAATTACAAAAAAGGAGGCGGAAGAGCTAAGTTTAAGTAAGGCCACTAGGTTTCCACGGCCGGCTTATTTCCCTCTTGGAGACATAAGATTTCATCTTTGATATCCTCTAGAATATGAAATTTATTCAGGGATTTAAGTGCTAGTTGTACTGACCGCTATTCAACTGCTTGGGATTACTTTGAAATCCTCAATGGTTGTTATGCTGATTGCCCTGGCCAGGATGCTGTCCATTGCCATAATTTCCCTGATGTGGAAAACTAGCCCCTGGGCCTCCTTGTGACCCGCCAGGTCCATGTCGACCCGGGTGTGGTCCACCATTGCCTCCTGAATTATTCTGGAAAGCCTGGCTATGGAACTCTTGCATGATATAACAATTCTCCCAAGAGTGGCTAGCCGGCTTATCTTGGGTGCTGTGCTTAGGGCAAGGTTCTTTAAGCGCCTCTTCATAATTGCGAGGTTTATTCCCATTGTAAGCTCCTCCGGGTCGACCGTTCTGGCGCTGGTTCTTAAAACCTGTATTAGTGTTGGTCACAAAATCTGACCCACCATCCGACTGCTTCCACTTATTATTATTCTGAGCCCCCTAGTTGCCCTCTTGGCCTTGCTGGCCTTTTCCTCCTTCAGCTTTTTTGCCTTTGGAGGTCTTGTCCTCGTCTGAACCGGGGTCCTTTGTGCTATCTGACTCTGCATATCTGGTGAGGATGTCCATCAAGTCACCCATGTCATGCACCTTTTGCTTGAGCCGCCCGAGCTTCTGGACGAAAGGCTGAAAGTGATAGTTCTTTTCCAATATTAGGACTGCCTGAGCCGCCGTGATGCTGTCTGACGAGTGGATGATTTCTACGACCCGGCGTGTCCAATGGTGCGCCGACTCATCTACCCGTTGAACGCAATGTTGTAGATCCACTATTGTCATAGGCTTCTAGCAGGTTCCTTGGAAATTCTTGATGAATTGTTCTTTCAGCTCGGTCCATGTGTTGATGGAGTTAGGCGGCAAGTTTTTCAACCACGTCTGCGCCGGTCCTTCCAACATCAGGGTTAGTATTTAGCACACACAACATCACTGACATCCAGCATGTCCATCGCCAACTCATAGCTCTCGATCCAAGACGCCGGCTCAAGATCTGCCGTGTAGTTTGGCACCTTACGAGGCCCCTTGAAATCTTTGGGCATGCGCTCTGCGTGGAGCACCGGAGATAAACATGGAATACCAATCGTCCTACTATTGGACCCCTCCCCCAAACTCAACGGTTGAGGGTGAAGCCGTTGGATCGCCTGTGCTGCTGCTTCCGCCTCTGCCTATCGCGCACCTCTCGCAGCGTCAACAACCGCCTGGGCGTCTGATGGCAGGGGACGAGTCAGAGAGACCTAATGCTGCTGCCTTCGCCCACTGCTAGAAATGGCCGGGGATTCCACATGATGGCCCTTGCTTGCATAAGGAGTGTAATGCATCTGATCACGGCTATACGAATATTGTGCCTGTTGTACCACAGTAGCCTTCAGCATCTCGATGGCATTCTTGGCTTCAACCTCGAGCGGAGAGTTTCCATTAATGTGCAATGCTTCTGAATTCCGGGTTGTGGCCAACATGTTATCAACAGGATTTGAAAAGTGGCCCCGCGGCGTCTGAAATCACCGAGGGGGAGATTGAGCTGGCGGGGGTTGAGCCGGTTCCACTTGTCGATTCCCAGGTTGCTCAACGGTCCCTGGTGTCTGATGTGGGGTGTTAAAAAGTTGTTGAGGCTCAAGGTTCGGGGGGAGCCCACGGTGGCATCTTCTCTCGTAAAACACCTCCGACGCTTCTCTCTCAACCCCTAACCGCCAGGCCTCAGCCTTAAGGCTTTCCGTCTCCTGATGTATGCGCATCCGTAGATCTGCCATCCGTGCGTTTTCAGCATCTATCTCCTTTTGCACCTCAATCATTTGAGTTCACAATTTGGCTAGCTCCACATTACGCTCTTCTTGGTTTTCTGTAGTGACCGGGGTATCCATGAGCTTTGCCATCTCGGCCATAAGATCAGCCATAGCCTGAGTCGGCGTTTTGGTTAACCCGCCAGAACCTCCAGCTGCGGCCGGATCTGAAAACGTTGTAGCCCTGACCATGTAGATGGCAACTTGGCGAGGCGACGCATTGCTTTCCTCGGGTGTTTCAGTCTCCAAAGAGCCCCCAAGTCCACCATCATAAATGGGGCCGATTGACTCCGGATCTCCTGTAGATGACGTGCCGTCCGAATTGATGAGGACATCGCTGCTGGAGGCCGGCTCATCCGAAAGGCCGACCTCTTGCGTGAAGCCAACGAATACATGACAAAAGCCGCCATGACGTTGACTGGATTGGGTGCTCCGAGCTGGCTCGTCCATGTCGTTGTAGATGTCCGACTTGGAAGTTCCCGACCCAATCTCCCCTGCAGGATGTTGTAACCCACATCCGATCGGGTCGTCATTGACACTCCAAACCGGCTTGTAGACCTTGTTGCAATGGCTCTTGATCATCTGTTTCACCGCAAACTTCCCGAATCCTGACCGGGTCCCCATCGAAAACACAACTCCACCGGGCGAGAGCCCCACGGTGGGCGCCAACTGTCGTGGTTTTATCAACCCGGCAGTTGTCCTCATAATAGGACTTAGGTGTGAGGCCATCGTCGCTTGGTGGCGACTCGAAGGGGTTAAGCGAGAGAGAGAGAGTCGGGTTTACCCAGGTTCGGCCGCTCCTATGGAGGTAATAGCCTATGTCCTGCTTTCGTGTATTGGATTGATGGATCTCGATTACAAGGGTGCGGAATCGCTAACCTACTATCGAGAGATTGTAACTTGAGTGTTTCGGCCCTAGGGGCCTGCCTTTATATACAGGTCAAGCCCTAGGGTTTACAACAGAGTCCGGGTCATATTATGACCCGTGATTTACTACATCTCTAACTTATCTTGCACTTTAAGGAAACTTGAACTGGAGTCCTTAGCTTCATGGTCTTTGAGCCGCCGTCTTTGGATCATGGGCCATCCGGCGTCTTGATCAGCCGCCACCTTACCTATTTTGTACATGAGACACGACCCAACTTGAACTGGATCACAAGACTGTTGATGTGTTGACCCGTCCAAGTAGCACGGGTTACATCGTGTTGTTATATCGCTGACAGAATATGATTGATCCCATATACTTGTGGGTCATCAGACGGCAGGGAATTCAAGGAAGGTGGGTGGCAGCGCTAAGGTTGGTTGGGCTGGATCCCGAGGGGAATTTTGGAGTGCCGGCGACTAGGATGGGACAACTCCCTAGATTTTAGGGTGGCACTAGTAGATTGTTGTATATATATAGCAAAACCGAGTAGGGTTGGACCCTCAGATTAGATCAGGCTGCCGAGATAAATATGTTATCGGAGTCCAAATAATAAAACGAAGATGTTTGGGGTATTTCAGGGCTGATTCGGATCCAACGGTCAAGGACGGGCCTTACGGGCTCAGGTAAGTTTTGAACAACACTGTGCAGAGAGGCTGGGCATTTAGAAGGGAGGGAAATGGACAACCCGACAACAAGTTTTATTTTATGAAAAATGTCTATGAATTGACCAGCTATAGTGCCTCTATAGTTTATCCGTTGGGGTATCTGCATACCCAATGACTGAAGTGCTCCCCCTAGCCAAAACTGCATCTGATCATGTCCCATGTATGGTCAAAATTAAAACTTCAATTCCAAATTCCAATATATTTAGATTTGAAAACTATTGGTTGGGACTGGATGGTTTTATGCAGTGTGTGCAGGACTCATGGAAGAAACAATCAAGGAATGGTCATATAACAGCCATAATTGCTGACAAACTAAAATTACTAAGAATGGATCTTAAAAAGTGGCACACCAGTGTATCTAAACTTAAAACCTTAATTGCTAAATGCAATCAGGTGATCTTGTTGCTGGATGAATTGGAAGAACTTAAGCCACTATTTAGGTCTAAGTTTAATTTTAGAAGGACTGTCAAGCTGCATGTGGAAAAATTGCTTCATTTGCAATTTTTGTATTGGAAGAAGAGATGTACTGTTAGGTACATTAAAGTGGGTGGAGAAAATACCAAATTCTTCCATGCAATGGCCACTGAGAGACACAGAAGGAATTCTATTGCCAGCCTGAAGTTGTCTGATGGGACTGTAGTCACTGAGCACTCTCAAATGGAAGGCATCATCTGGAGCTGTTTCAAAAGCAGAATGGGGGTGTCTAGGGGCATTGTTATGGGTTTTGATCTGGCATCACTTCTCTATCCCATTGAGGGGCTTGATGTGCTGATTAAACCCTTTGAGAAGGAGGAGATGGATGATATTGTGAAACATATGCCCATTGATAAGGCTCCTGGTCCTGATGGATTCAATGGTCTTTTCTTCAAAAGATGTTGGCACATTATTTGCAATGAATTCTATGAATTGGCCCAAGCTTTCTATGATGGCACAACAGCTCTTGAGAATATTAATGGTTCATATATTACAGGGGTGCCAAAGAAACTGGCCCCTGAGGAGGTAGGGGATTACAGACCTATCTCACTGACTGGAATGGGTTTGAAGTTTCTTTCCAAGATGGCTGCAAATAGATTCCAAAAAATCATCATGAAGTGCGTTCACAAAAATCAATATGGCTTCATCAAGAGTAGAACCATCCAGGATTGCATTGGTTGGACCTTTGAATATTTGCATCAATGTCATCAATCAAACATGCCTATTGTAATCCTTAAGCTGGACATTGAAAAAGCTTTTAATTCACTAGAACATGAGGCAATTGTGCAAATCTTGAGATATAAAGGCTTCAGTAATAAGTGGATTAATTTGATCAAACAACTCCTGTCTACTGGTACTTCATCAGTGGTGTTTAATGGGGTCCCTCAGAGGAAGTTTATGTGTAAGAAATGGGTCAGGCAGGGAGATCATGTTTCTCCACTTCTCGTTGTCATTGTTGTTGATCTATTTTAGTCAGTGGTTAATGACATGCAGAGGAGGGGCATCCTTCAGCTACCAATTCCCTGTCATGACCAGCATTACCCTATCATCCAGTATGCTGATGACATCCTAATCATCCTGCCTGCTGGCATAGATCAGTTAATTGCTCTCAAGGATATGATCAAGGTTTTCTCTCAGTCCACTTGACTAGATGTTAATTATCATAAGTCCTTCATCATTCCAATCAATGTGGATGATGCAACTATGACAGAACTGGCACCAGCTTTTACCTACCAAATTGGCAAAATGCCCTTCACCTATCTAGGACTGCCAGTTGGAACTACAAGGCCAAAGATGGTGGATTTTATGCCTTTGGTTTATTGCATGGAAAGAAGGATGTCTGCTAGCTCTGCCTTTCTTAATCAGGGGGAAAGATTACAATTCTTAAACTCATCTTTGTCCTCCAGGCCAATATTCTTCCTGAGTAGCCTCGGTATTCCTCCTACACTGGTGCAGCGACGTGCTATACAAACTGTTTTTAACCCCTTTCCGCGAAGTAGTTCCAAACCGTCGCCTTGCATGTGTGGGCGATAGGGGGGGGGTCCATCCCACACGACACCGCAAACCCGTCGGCGATGGTGGCCAATGAACACAAATGATCTGCAAATATAATCGTGTGCGGTGCAGGAACAGATTGCACACATAATCTTTTCGGCCTACGTGTGGGATTTGCGATCAATCACACACGTCCAAGATGAGTGAAACGCTTCTAATTGCTCACGGAAAACAAACGGAGTTTGACTTTTGACCATTTGCGAAATGTTACCTAATCCACACGGGCTATTGTAGACACTGTGTGATATCTTCATCATCGCACACGAGATTTCTCTAGGAACCGTGTACCATGTATAACATCATCGGACACGTTTCCCGAAAAATGTACGCATGGTATTGTCTTTGCATGGGGCACGGTTTCCTGTTGGCTCACGTGTGATATACGGTGCTATCGCAAACGATTGAGCAGCTCCTATGCACACGTACAAGTGTTGCAAACCGTTTGTGATTTCTTATGTATCACCGACCTTTTAGATTATATCTCATGTTCTTTTCCTGTGGATCATAGGCGGTTGTGCTATGAGTTGCGTGTGCTTTCCGTTCTGGACCGCACATGCTTAGTTGCTTGAACCGTGTGCACTGAAATTGCCAGGTTATTGTAAAATATCGCATTTAATTCACCCTGCAAATAGCAAATTCGCCACAATATGCAATCGACAAATAGTGTCCACATGAAGAACATTCATCATAATTCGCCACAATATGCAATTGAACGAATAGTATCCACAAGCAGAGGATTCATCATAATTCACGACAATATGCAATTGAGAAAATGCTAGCTAAATTCCGCAGTTGTTATACCGACATATCCAGTACATAATCATAGTGTACGAAATACGAAGATATGATCACATGGAAAATAATGCATCCATGTGTATATGAATAGATGATAACACTATATGAATGCATACTTATTTTTAGGAGATTGGAATCCGGAAATCTTCGACGTCTTTAGAGGGCTTGATATGGTGTTTCACAAAGAAGGTGCTGATAGATTTCCTAGCAGACAACAATTCATCGGCGGCGAGCAGTTCAGAAGTCATCGGTGCCAAGATCAGCTGCATGACGATTAGATCAGAATGTGACATAAGTGTGGAGTAGAAGATAGTAATTAAGAAGCAGACTTACTGGTTTTATCCAGTCAGCATCGACACCACATTCAGCATGTCTGCATAGGTTCATCATGTGTGCACAAATGTAGTATCCACATAGGCTGGTATCTTGTTGTTGCTGAGGACACTGAAATTTTTTGTACAGTATACGTGTGTAAGTTGTTTCTTCTTTTTTCTATGGAGAGAAATAGTAAGAGGTGTACTTAGAATCTTGAACATATGACTAGCATTTTCTGAAAATAACGGATTTCGTTGTCTTACGGAGAAATGATCACGTGCTGCAGAGGTAGTTGGCGGTCGAACCGATACCCTCCTAAAGTTATGTTCTTTGACAATACACTGGAAATGAAGATGAATTTTCACACACTCAATTCTGGCACCAGATATGAACACAACGCATTAACATCAAAGAATTCAATACCTATCCATGAAATCCTGAAGATGACTCAGATCCTGAGGCGCATTTGACTCTCTGAGAGAATCCATGTAGTTAACTGTGTTGCGTTTTGGAACAAAGACCACCAAGATCCAGTGACTTCTACAGTTGAAGAATGACCACCAAGACCATGAACGTATGAACTATGTCTAAAACTGAAAGACGATCAATGTATGCGTGGTTGTATATTTATACTTACTCTTCATGATATGGCCACATGAAGAATTCTCCTATGTCTAAGTCAAACAAGATCTTGGCGACAAAATCAATGGAATCCGTGCGTGAGTCATTATCTTGTAATAAAACGCCGTTTGCTAAATCAGGATCTATGAAATACGCATGCCCCATTGTTGTTCTCTACGTCGTCAATCCCCTGAGAGGAATACAGTACAGTTAGCTTTTTTTTCATTTACATCCATGTATGGAGAAGTTGATCAGAGTTTGTGAAGTACTTACAACATCAAGCATTTGACAAGAGTGGCAGCAAGCTCATCGAAGTTCAAGAAGAGATGAAAGTCCTTGAATTCCACACTAAAGGTACCTGGAATGTGAGAGAAATGCCAGTTGTCGTACTGCAATTCCACAATGTTATGATCTTCTCCTTTTGACATTATGTCCATGCAATATTTATGTAACTTGCGACAACTGGAACTGCACTTATCAAAGTATTCGCCAACAAGAAATGGCTGGCCATGCTTGTACTTGCGTGCTTCAAATGGGTCTTCATCAGAACCGGGATTACATGGGTCTTCATCGGCCATGCCATGGTTCTGCTCGAAGAGTCTTTTCTGCTCGAAGAGTCTTTTCTGCTCGAAGAGTCTTCGTAATAAGATGCTATGGTACTCGACCCTCCTCTATTTTTGTCATGTGTAATAACAAATTGCCAATTTTACCAGGAAGCTAAACATAAATGCAACAGTCTTTGTAGTACATGACGCACATCGACCGTGTTTGAATGAAAACAAATTAATAGTGACAGCTATGTACATTCTGCTGTCAAACATTCCAATCTGTTAAAAACTACTGTCTTGCACCATGTTTTATTTCACTAAGTCTAAGAATTTGTTTATTTCAGATTGCCATGTGGTGTTGATGCTAGCCATGTTTCTGTGCATAATTGGACCTTGCTCGTGCTGAATGAAATGAAGTGCTTCATGTGTAATATCTTGTAGTAAATTTTCATGCAATGATAACTCATGTCGCATATAGTTTTCTTGCTGTCAATATGCCTTCAGGTTAAAACTATGACAGTGTCTTAATCACATCCAAAATCAAATAGCACACGGGAAGTCTAAATCACACCTAATATAACAAATGATTTCTAACAACGAGAGTCAGGCTTACCTTCTTTGCACGTCGCAGAAACTTCCTCCCACTGTACCCAGATTCAAAAGCCTGCAACTTTACGGATTGAAATTGATGTTGACCATGAACAGGCAGGTCTTTAGCTACCCCTCTCCATTTTTTGGAAGTGATTGTCCTAGGGAGCTACAAGAGAAAGAAATGGCGCAAATGGACCTGTCGCTTTAAAATCCCCAATTCCAAAACAAAACCCTAAGCCTAGTTGAGCCAGAGAGAAGAGAGACGAATACCTGGCTGGTGAGAGATTCGTCGTCGTCGGAGATACAGCTTGAGGGGTCACTCGAGGAGACTATGGCGTGTCCGCAATGGTCGGATGCTAGAGGGAGAGATGTGGGCGGCGACGCGGGGGGGGGGGGGAGGGGGTGGAGGGATTGCATTGGAAATGTGGCCCTTTGGCGGGGGGAGTGGGGGAGGCAGATATTTTGGCGGTCGGCGATTGTTTTCGCTCATTGCAAGGAATCTTGGCACGCAAAGATTCATCAGACACGGTCTTTCAGCTTTTATTGTGTGCGATGATACAGAACATACAAAAATTCGCCCCTCCCCGTGTATTCCCTGGTTATAGTGCACATGCACGTCATTGCATAATGTAACATCAACTGCTAACTTGGGTATAGAAAATAGCGGACACACATAGCTCACAGTTACTAAACCGAGTAAGTTCACTAAATAATCAAGTTGCTTGAACTAGACATAGCTCTTACAAAAGACCGGCTCTCTGAACAAAGCCTATTTGTACTATGCATAATTTTAACAAAGACGCCGATGAGCAGCCGCCCTATGCCTCGCCGCTGTTCGATGAGATGTCGACGACTTGTCCGGGTGACATTCCGCAGGTGCTGGACTACGCCTCCCCAGGCTGACTTCGACCGCGGCGAAGTGCTCATCCTCGGCGTTGTCCTCGTCATCGGCGTCGCCATCATCTTCGTAGTACTCATAGTAGTGGCGCCGCCATAGCTCGCGTTGGTACTCCATCGCCGATTCCTCGATGGATAGGCGCTTCTCGACCTCCTCCTGAGCCATGCGCAACTCCTCCCAGCAGTCGGCGCTCTTGGATGGTTCCCGCATCTCCATCTCTCGCTCGGAGATCTCGTGCGGAAGGGGCTCCATGGCCTCCGCCACCGTATCGTCGGCATCCATCTCGGCATCCGCAACAGACGCCACTTCGGACGTGTGGTGCATGCTGGATTCCGGCGAAGCTTGGAGTATCTTGGCGCGGGCGTTCTCGATGATATAGGCCTGGATGGCCTCAACCCGGGCCAGGGCGGCCTCCGCGGTACGGCACGCTGCTCGAGCGCTCTTGGCGTTTGTAGCCGCCGTCGTAGCAGCAGCAGCTGCCGTCTCCGCGGCTACAGATTCCCTTTCTACCGCCGCAGAGGCCATTTCGGCAGATGCGGCCGCGCTAAGGGCGGATGCGGCCGCGCTCTCGGTCAAGGCGGCCGCGTTCTCGGCAGAGGCGGGAGCGCTCGGGGCCGAGGGGGCGGTCGTACGCACCCTTACGAAGCGTTCCCACGGCGTCATTCATTGCACAGAGGGTTTGTTGGGGAATGGGGGTCGAGGGTGAACGGAATCCGAGCTAGACGAAGCCGACGAAGCTTCCCTCGTAAGACATAACTAGATCCGTGAATTTTCATTGCAAACTTTTTGTATAGAATTGTAAAACTATTTTTGGGTACAACGGTAATGGATATTGTTTTATTTATAAGAAAAAGATCCCTACCGTCAAAATCCACTAACGACATCCTAAAATTAGGAAATATTCGGGGTACAATTGGCATTTTTATACATTAAGTTAGTTTGTACAAATTTTACGGCCATAATTCAAAATTGTAACACACGAACATGCAAGTTGAAGCAAAAACTGCTGGAAAAATCATATTTATGTACTACTTGCTTCCCAATATATGCCGCTTGCAATAAATTTTAAGGAGTTCCAAACATCTTGGGTAACGGTTTGGACACACGTGCACGCATTGGGAATCTAGGTTTTAAAATTAAAAAAATGAAAAAAATGCTCTGAAGTACATGATAATAATATGCATGATTTCCCCACATGGGGCCAAGATGTCGTGGTCAAAGTAACGGCTTGTTCGAGATAAGCTTTGAGACATGCCTCTCACAAAACGTAGCATCACATGAAGGGTCGCGGTTCCGAGAGGGGACATCAGCCTTGTTTGATGACGAGCCCCTAGTCGTTGTGTCACTTGCCCTACCTTTGTTGAATTCGTTACAATGCACGAATACGTCCGGCAACCTGAAATTTGGACATTTTCGGGGTTCAATGAGCATTTTTGTACATGAAGTTAGTTTCTACATATCTAGTGGCCATAATTCAAAACTAAAACACATGGATATGTTCAAGATGAAGCAAAAACTGCAGGAAAAAAATCATTTTTATATATGTACTAGTGCTTCCGTCTATATGCCACGTGCAATAAATTTGAAGGAGTTCCAGACATCTTGAGTAATGGTTTGGACACAAGCATTGAGAATAATCTAGGTCTTTAAATTCAAAAAATAAATAAAAATCCTATGAAGTAAATGAAAATTAGCATGATTTCCGATATTGGGCCAAGATGTCATGGTCAAAGTGACGGCTTGTTCGAGATAAGCTTTGACACATGCCTCTCACACACCGAAGCACCACGCGCAGGCTCGTATATATAGTTCCGAGAGGGGACGTGGGGTGTTGTGTGATGAAGAAACGGATCGCTGCCTCATTCGCCCTAGTTTTTTTTCATCGATGCAATGTACGAATGCGACCATCATCCTAAAATCTGGAAAACAAATACGACATTCAATTGAAATTTTTATACATGAAGTTAGTTTCCAGAAATTTAATGGCCATAGTTCAAAATTGAAACAGATGAACAAGCAAGATAAAGCAAGAACGGCTGGAAAATCATATTTATGTACTACTTGCTTCCGTGTATATACCACATGCAATAAATTTGAAGGAGGTCCAAACATCTTGAGTGACGGTTTTGACACAAAAGCATTGGGAATCTTGGTTTTTAAAGTCAAAAGTTGAGAAATGCGCCGAAGTACATGAAAATATAGATGGTTTCCCGACATGGGGCCAAGATGTCGTGATCAAAGTAACGACTTGTTCGAGATAAGCTTTGACACATGTCAAAGCTGGCAATGCATGCATGGTTAACTGTTACTCGCGTCCCCATGGGTAATTACTCTATTAGGGCACGTGTGTGAGCTTGAATGCCCATATGGATGTTGGTGGGTCAAATACCTTACGTACCGAGCGTGTAGGATGGGGAGGAGGATGGGATAGCATTACCCGCCTTACACATGAATTGAAGTACTTACATGTGGGCTCTGAAATTAGTAGACCCCACGTAATTTAGGGCCTCGGTCACCTAAATTTACACACATCCCACCCCTTTGGCCCAAAATTGCCTAAGAAATCCAAAACATAGCCACAACATATTGTTTATTGCATTGAAATACTATTTTTGTACTGAAATACGCGAAGGTTGTTCTTAAATGAATGTGTGAGTTTCCCCACGGTGATAAAGAACTCGGTGGGGACATGGATGGGAAACATTTTATCCCCGTGCACGGGTACGTAGACGGGGACGGGGATGGGAGGGCGGTGATTGGGACGGAGATGGGACTCCAATACACGCCTAAGAAATCCCCAGCTTTAGACACAAGCCTCTCACAAAATGGAGCATCACACGAAGGCGCGTGGTTCCGAGGGGGAACGTGGGGGCATGTGTGATGACAAACCGCCAGTCACTGTCTCATTCGACCTAGTTTTTTTTCATCGATACAATGCACGAATACGACCGACATCCTATTTTTTCAAAAAAATGGCGTTCTATTGGCAATTTTATACATTAAGTTAGTTTGTACAAATTTAATGGCTATATTTCAAAACTGAAACACATGAACAAGCTAGATGAAGCAAAAAACCGCTCGAAAATCATATTTATGTACTATTTTCTTAAATACATATGCCACGTGCAATAAATTTGAAGGAGTTCCAAACATCTTGAGTGACGGTTTGGACACAAAAGCATTAAGAATCTAGAGTCTAAATTCAAAAATAATGACAAAAAATTCTCTGAATTCTGAAGTACATGAAAATATACATGATTTCCCACAATGGGGCCAAGATGTTGTGGTTACTGCTCTCGGACTTGCTTCCGTAACACAAATGACAGGCATGCATTACATTTGGATAGAAAATGTAAATATTTGGCAAAACAAACGGGTCCCACATGATTGGCGCCCTGTTTCGCGTTTTGAGTTTTGGAAACCAATTTTCGCGGTCTATTAATCACACGCGGTCATGCATTGGGAACCGTCGGTGATGTTAATTCACACATGGTTGTTGAGTATGAAATCGTGTGCAATCACTGCTGGTGTCGATCAAGATACTAGCCGCCTATAAATACTGCCCCTCGAGACGTCATCCCGCTTGCATTCTCTCGTCTCCCTATCCCACCCCTCGCACAAAACTCTGACATGGCACGGCCGGTCTGTGCACAAGCAAAGGAGGAGGCACCACCCCGCGAGGCCATGGCAAAATGCAGCGACGAGGAGGACTCCTTCGCGCCCCCAGACAAGGTCACGCCAGACCCCCCAACTGAAGATTGATTTTGGGGGCAGTATGATCTGGCTTTGTGGAAGGCGTTGCCACCGGCTGAGAGAGCCAGGCAGGTGGCGTTCAAGAAGGAGCGGGCTGAGGAGCACGCCAGGAACCTCGTGGCCTGGAATGCCCTTAGTGCCGCAAGGGAAAAGGAGGAGCTGGAGCTTTGGCGGCGAGCGAGTCGACGAGCGGTGGAGGTGTACGAAGATGGCCGGTACCACACAAGGAATGCCAGAGGCACTAGTGGGTGTGGGCCGATAAGCTCGCGCGTGCCACCGCCAAAGAGCTCCAGTGGGCGCCCACTGAACTGTCCTGCATGGTCGCGCGCCTCCGCTAGCAAGAGGATGATTGGCACGTCGAGCGCTGCGAGGTGGAGGAGGCGGCGAACTCCCTCCGTGTTGGGAAGTCACCGCGCACCAAGGAGCTGCTGGTGAGAGGCTGCCATTTTATTGCTCCCCGCTCCAGGAGGGGTTATTATTAGTTTAGGTTTTATTCATTGTACGTATTAGTTAAGTACTATTATCACTTATATGTGATGATATATGCTGTATATGTATCATGTCTTCAATGAGCTATTCAACAATTAATATATATTACTAGTTTCACATTTCTATCTATTTTCATACTGATTTTCTAACTCTAACTGTTAGCCTTTTACACAAATATTGAAACATAACAATAGAACATAAATCATTCATACATCGAAACATATCAATATTATGATTGTTGTCCAGACATTGGGATCGACATCAAAAGGATTCAACAAAATAAAACACGTCCATGATTACACCCTAACCTACAGAAGCTGTTGGTTCTGCCTGAACTCGGTCAGGCGTTCGTCCATGCGGTTTACACGCTCGCGGTACAGCTCTAGCGCGATCTCGAGCTCCAAGCTGGCTATTTCGTCAGAGATTACCATCTCAAGGATGCGACGGCCATTTTCTTCTATTGCTCCCCGCTGGACACCTGGGCCAAGGAGGCGCTCGAGCCTACCGAAGAGCCCGTTGGCATCGAGGGGGCCACGGACAAGGCGAACGGCGCGGTCGGCGTCCGGTGCAAGGACGGTGTGGCCGGGCTCTGGTGCAAGTATGGCGCTGACGGCCGCTGCCCATTCCTAGCGAGAAAGAGGGCTACTCATGTGCCTTGGACACCGTTGCAATGTCATGTCGGGTGGGATAGCAGGCAAGTGGGGATGGAACCACAGTTGCTCTGCCGCGCGCCGCGCCTCTCGCTCTGCCGCCCATCATCGGTCTTGCTGTGCGACGCGCCTTGCCCTCTCGGCGTGGACGCACAAGTTTTGCTCTACGGAGCACCACCTATGATCTTCTTGTGTGGCGTGCTGCAGCCACTCGGCGGTGAGGCGGCTATGTTGCTCGGCGGTGCTGCCGCGCCCTGCGCCAAGGGTCTGCTCAACCCTTGCGATGACGCGCAGCACAGCGTTGTCCGGCGCATCGCCGGACACGCCATCGGCCTCGACAGGCCGTTGCGCCTACACCGGATTGTTTTCGTCGTCGAGGAGGTTGATGGCAGAGGCCACGCTTGGTCAGGTTGGCATGCTTCGTAGATGGGCTAGGCTACACTAGGTGTGCATCCGCGTGTGATGCGCACAGGCTCTTATGCTCATTCGCTTCTGGTGGGAAACCGATGGGGAAGCTTGCGCGGGAACATGCGCGGTTCCACGCGGGACCGTGGCCAAAAGAAACGTCGGTGCGGTGCCGAAGCGTGCACTGGAATCCTCGGGCGAAAACGCGGTGACAAGACGTGAAAGTGGAAGAAGAGGTGATGCGCAGTCAGACTGGTAATAATAATAAAACGTCTGCGATATTAATACGGGCAAACGGCACTTTGCTACTTCTCGAGCATGCGTTGGTTTCCGTGAAGAGGAACGGATGATGCAGCCAAGGTATCAATCCAGTAGGAGATACAAGCAAGTCCCCAATAGATATACCTACACAAAGAATCAAACACTTGCACCCAACGCTATAAAGGGGTTGTCAATACCTTCATGGTTACGTGCAAGGATGATATCTGATAGAGATAGATAGAATAGATTGCTTGAACGGAAAGTAAAACAAAAGTAAAAATAATGCAGCAAGGTATTTTTGGTATTTTTGGTTTTAGATCTAAAAGTATAAGATGGAAAATAGACCCGGGGGCATAGGTTTCACTAGAGGCTTCTCTCATGATGGCAAGTATTACGGTGGGTGAACAAATTACTGTCGAGCAATTGATAGAAAAGCGAATAATTATGAAGATTTCCAAGGCAATGATTATGCATATAGGCATCACGTCTGTGTCAAGTAGACCGAAATGATTCTGCATCTACTACTATTACTCCACACATCGACCGACTCCTGCCTGCATCTAGAGTATTAAGTTCATGAAGAACAGAGTAACGCATTAGGTAAGATGACTTGATGTAGAGGGATAAACTCAAGCAATATGATGAAAACCCCATCTTTTTATCCTCGATGGCAACAATACAATACGTGCCTCGCTACCCCTACTATGTCACTGGGTGAGGACACCGCAAGATTGAACCCAAAACTAAGCGCTTCTCCCATTGCAAGAATTACCAATCTAGTTGGCCAAACCAAACCAATAACTCGAAGAGACTTGCAAAGATATGAAATCAAGCATATAAGAATTCAGAAAAGACTCAAATAATATTCATAGATAATCTGAACATAAAGCCACAATTCATCGGATCTCGACAAACACACCGCAAAAGAGTATTACATCGGATAGATCTCCATGAAGATCATGAAGAACAT
The DNA here is from genome assembly GCA_039707655.1 of Elymus sibiricus. Classification (NCBI taxonomy): domain Eukaryota; kingdom Viridiplantae; phylum Streptophyta; class Magnoliopsida; order Poales; family Poaceae; genus Elymus; species Elymus sibiricus. The sequence goes on along the minus strand of CM077665.1, from coordinate 206,185,483 downwards.
GGTATTGAAGAGCAAAGAGAGAGAAGAAGCCATCTAGCTACTAGCTATGGACCCGAATGTCTGTGGTGAACTAATCACGCATCATCGGAGGGGCAATGGAGTTGATGTAGATGCCCTCTGTGATCGAATCCCCCTCCGGCAGATTACCGGAAAAGGCTCCAAGATTGGATCTCACGGGAACCGAGGCTCCTGGCGGCGGAAAAATGTTTTCGTGGCTCTTTTTGGTATCCAAGGAATATTTCTGAATTTATAGGCCGAAGAATAGGGTTGGAGGAGTTGCCGTGGGGCCACAAGCCAGGGGGCGACCCCCCCGTAGGGCGCGCCCCTGTGGCTTGTCGCCACACGGTGGCTCCCCTGCCTTGGTCTCCAAGTCCTCTGGGTTGCTTCAGGTCCAAGAAAAATTATTCCGAAGATTTTATTCCGTTTGGACTCCGTTTAATATTCCTTATCTGCAATACTCAAAAACAAGGAAAAAACAGAAACTGGCACCAGGCTCTAGATTAATAGGTTAGTCCCAAAAATAATATAAAATAGCATATTAATGCATATAAAACATCCAAAACAGATAATATAATAGCATGGAACAATCAAAAATTATAGATACGTTGGAGACGTATCAAGCATCCCCAAGCTTAATTCCTGCTCGTCCTCGAGTAGGTAAATGATAAAAACAGAATTTTTGATGTGGAATGCTACCTAACATATTTATCCATGTAATATTCTTTATTGTGGCATGAATATTCAGATTCGTAAGATTCAAAACAATAGTCTAATATTGACATAAAAATAGTAATACTTCGAGCACACCAACAAGGCAATTGTGTCCTTTCGAAATAACATGGCCTTAGAAAGTTATCCCTACAAAATCATATGGTCTGTCTATGCTCCATCTTCCCCACACAAAGTATCTAAATCATGCACAACCCCGATGAACAAGTCAAGCAATTGTTTCACACTTTTGGTGTTCTCAAACCTTTTCAACTCTCACGCAATACATGAGCGTGAGCCATGGATATAGCACTATAGGTGGAATAGAATATGGTGGAGGTTGCAAGGAAAAAGGGAGAAGATAGTCTCACATCAACTAGGCGTATCAACGGGCTATGGAGATGCCCATCGATAGATATCAATGTGAGTGAGTAGGGATTGCCATGCAACAAATGCACTTAGAGCTATAAGTGTATGAAAGCTCAAAAAGAAAACTAAGTGGTCGTGCAAGATGAAACTCCACTAGTTATATGAAAGTGACAAAATAGGAGACTCTCTATCATGAAGATCATGGTGCTACTTTGAAGCACAAGTGTGGAAAAATATAGTAGCAATTGTCCCTACTCTCTTTCTCTCATTTTTTTTCTTTTTTTTCTTTTTGGTGGGCATCTTTGGCTCTTTTTTTTATTTGGGCTTCGCTGGCCTCTTTTATTTTTTTGTAAAGTCCGGATACTCATCCCAACTTGTGAGGGAGTCATGGATTCCATCATCCTTTTCTCACACGGGACAATGCTCTAATAATGAAAATCATCACACTTTTATTTACTTACAACTCAAAAAGAAAATTACAACTCGATACCTATGACAAAATATAACTCTATATGCAAGATGAAAGTGATGGTGCATGTCATGAAAAGCGGAACGGTGGAAGTTGCATGGCAATATATCTCGGAATGGCTATGGAAATGCCATAATAGGTAGGTATGGTGGCTGTTTTGAGGAACATATATGGTGGTTGTTTTGAGGAAGGTGGGTTTGATGTACCGGCGAAAGTTGCGCGGTACTAGAGAGGCTAGCAAAGGTGGAAGGGTGAGAGTGCGTATAATCCATGGACTCAACATTAGTCATAAAGAACTCACATACTTATTGCAAAAGTCAATTAGTTATCAAACAAAGCATTAGACGCATGACCCTAGGGGAGAGGTTGGTAGGAGTTAACCATCGCGCGTTCCCGACCCTCACACAAAGGTTGACAATCATTAAACAAATCATGCTCCGACTTTGTTACATAACGGTTTACCATACGTGCATGCTACGGGAATCACAAACTTCAACACAAGTATCTCTTCCAATTCATAACTACTCACTAGCATGACTCTCATATTACCATCTTCATTATCTCAAAACTATATGCAAGGAATCAAACTTCTCATAGTATCCAATGCACTTAATATGAAAGTTTTTATTATATCCCTCTTGGATGTCCATTATTTTAGGACTAAAATCATAACCTAAACAAATTACCATGCTGTTTTAAGAAACTCTCAAAATAATATAAGTGAGGTACGAGAGTTCAATAATTTCTATAAAATATAACACCACCGTGCTCTAAAAAGATATAAGTGAAGCACTAGAGCAACATTGCCTAGCTCAAAAGATATAAGTGAAGCACATAGAGTATTCTAATAAATTCACGATTCAGCGTGTCTCTCTCAAAAAGAGTGTGTGCAGCAAGGATGATTGTGGCAAACTAAAAATCAAAGACTCATATCATACAAGACGCTCCAAGCAAAACACATATCATGTGGTGAATAAAAATATAGCCTCAAGTAAATTTACCGATGGATTGAAGACGAAAGAGGGGATGCCTTCCGGGGCATCCCCAAGCTTAGGCTTTTTGGTATCCTTGAATATGGCTTGGGGTGCCTTGGGCATCCCCAAGCTTAGGCTCTTGCCACTCCTTATTCCATAGTCCATCAAATCTTTACCCAAAACTTGAAAACTTCACAACACAAAACTCAACAGAAAACTCATGAGATCCTTTAGTATAAGAAAAATAAATCACCACTTTAGGTACTATTGTGAACTCATTCTTTATTTATATTGGTGTAATATCTACTGTATTCTAACTTCTCCATGGTTCATACCCCCTGATACAACCCATAGATTCATCAAAATAAGCAAACAACACAAAGAAAACAGAATCTGTCTAAAACAGAACAGTCTGTAGCAATCTATAGACTTCGAATACTTATGTAAATCTAAAAATTCTGAAAAATTAGGAAAATCAGGGAAATTTGTATATCAATCTTGTGTAAAAATTTCAGATCAAAATCATGTTCCAGTGAATTTATAAAATTCCTAGACTGAGCGCAAAAGTTTCTGTTTTTCAGCAAAATCAAATCAACAAACACCGTAGACCATCCCAAAGGTCTTACTTCGCTCAAACACTAATAAAAACATAAAAACACAATTACTACAGAAGTAATAATGTGCAAAACACACCAAAACATAAACAAAAAACAGAACACAAAAATAAAATTGGGTTGCCTCCCAACAAGCGCTATTGTTTAACGCCCCTAGCTAGGCATAACGATTTCAATGATGCTCACATAAAAAGTAGTAATTGAGATATGCAAAAGAGCATCATGAATAGCATGAAAAACACATTTAAGTCTAACCCACTTCCTATGCATAGGTATTTTGTGAGCAAACAATTTATGGGAACAAGAATCAACTAGCATAGGAAAGCAAAACAAGCATAACTTCAAAACTTTGAACACATAGAGAGGAAACTTGATATTATTGCAATTCCTACAAGCATATGTTCCTCCCAAATTATAAATTTCAGTAGCATAATGAAGGAATTCAACAATATAACTATCATATAAAAATTTCTCTTCATGATCCACATGCATGCAAAGTTGACACTCTTCCAAAATAGTGGGATTATCATTAACTAAAGTCTTGACCTCTCCAAACCCACTTTTATCAAAAATTTCATAAGATTGAACACTCTCCAAAACAGTGGGATCAATAATGCCTAAAGTTGATACTCTTCCAAACCCACTTTCAATATCATGAGTATTAAATAAATTGTCAAGATCATAAGAAGCATTATCACCCCAATCATGATCATTGCAATAAGTAGTGGTCATGGTAAACTCATCAAATATAGCATCCCCAAGCTTGTGGGTTTGCATATCATTAGCACAATTGATATTAATAGAATTTATAACAATATCATTGCAATCATGCTTTTCATTCAAGGGACTATCATGAATCACCTTATAAATTTCTTCTTTCAACACATCATCAAAAAATTTAGATTCATGATTTTCAAACAAAACTTCATAGAGATAATCAAGTGCACTCAACTCACTAGCAATTGGTTCATCATAATTTGGCCTTTTGAAAAGATAAGCAAGTGTATGAGGATCCATAACAATAGATTTTTAGCAAGAGAAGATGCAAGCAAATAGAAGGCACATGGCAACACAAGCAAACAAAAAGAGATCCGGCGAGAAAATGGCGAATAAAACGGCAAAATGGGGAAGTGGGGGAGAGGAAAACGAGAGGCAAATGGAAAATAATGTAAATGCAAGAGATGAGTTTGTGATGGGTACTAGGTAGGCTTGATGTAGATCTCCCCGGCAACGGCGCCATAAATTGACAAGTTGATGCGAAAGTTCTTCTCTTGACTTGCTATGTATCTCCCCGGCAACGGCGCCAGAAATCCTTCTTGCTACTTCTCGAGCATGCCTTGGTTTCCGTGAAGAGGAACGGATGATGCAGCAAAGTAGATAAGTATTTCCCTCAGTTGTTGAGAACCAAGGTATCAATCCAATAGGAGATACAAGCAAGTCCCCAATAGATGTACCTACACAAAGAATCAAACACTTGCACCCAACGCTATAAAGGGGTTGTCAATCCCTTCACGGTTACTTGCAAGGATGAGATCTGATAGAGATAGATATAATAGATTGCTTGAACGGAAAGTAAAACAAAAGTAAAAATAATGCAGCAAGGTATTTTTGGTATTTTTGGTTTTAGATCTGAAAGTATAAGATGGAAAATAGACCCGGGGGCCATAGGTTTCACTAGAGGCTTCTCTCATGATGGCAAGTATTACGGTGGGTGAACAAATTACTGTCGAGCAATTGATAGAAAAGCGAATAATTATGAAGATTTCCAAGGCAATGATTATGCATATAGGCATCACGTCTGTGTCAAGTAGACCGAAACGATTCTGCATCTACTACTATTACTCCACACATCGACCAACTCCTGCCTGCATCTAGAGTATTAAGTTCATGAAGAACAGAGTAACGCATTAGGTAAGATGACTTGATGTAGAGGGATAAACTCAAGCAATATGATGAAAACCCCATCTTTTTATCCTCGATGGCAACAATACAATACGTGCCTCGCTACCCCTACTATGTCACTGGGTGCGGACACCGCAAGATTGAACCCAAAACTAAGCGCTTCTCCCATTGCAAGAATTACCAATCTAGTTGGCCAAACCAAACCAATAACTCGAAGAGACTTGCAAAGATATGAAATCAAGCATATAAGAATTCAGAAAAGACTCAAATAATATTCATAGATAATCTGAACATAAAGCCACAATTCATCGGATCTCGACAAACACACCGCAAAAGAGTATTACATCGGATAGATCTCCATGAAGATCATGAAGAACATGGTATTGAAGAGCAAAGAGAGAGAAGAAGCCATCTAGCTACTTGCTATGGACCCGAATGTCTGTGGTGAACTAATCACGCATCATCGGAGGGGCAATGGAGTTGATGTAGATGCCCTCCGTGATCGAATCCCCCTCCGGCAGATTACCGGAAAAGGCTCCAAGATTGGATCTCACGGGAACCGAGGCTCCTGGCGGCGGAAAAATGTTTTCGTGGCTCTTTTTGGTATCCAAGGAATATTTCTGAATTTATAGGCCGAAGAATAGGGTTGGAGGAGTTGCCGTGGGGCCACAAGCCAGGGGGCGACCCCCCCGTAGGGCGCGCCCCTGTGGCTTGTCGCCACACGGTGGCTCCCCTGCCTTGGTCTCCAAGTCCTCTGGGTTGCTTCAGGTCCAAGAAAAATTATTCCGAAGATTTTATTCCGTTTGGACTCCGTTTAATATTCCTTATCTGCAATACTCAAAAACAAGGAAAAAACAGAAACTGGCACCAGGCTCTAGATTAATAGGTTAGTCCCAAAAATAATATAAAATAGCATATTAATGCATATAAAACATCCAAAACAGATAATATAATAGCATGGAACAATCAAAAATTATAGATACGTTGGAGACGTATCAAGCATCCCCAAGCTTAATTCCTGCTCGTCCTCGAGTAGGTAAATGATAAAAACAGAATTTTTGATGTGGAATGCTACCTAACATATTTATCCATGTAATATTCTTTATTGTGGCATGAATATTCAGATTCGTAAGATTCAAAACAATAGTCTAATATTGACATAAAAATAGTAATACTTCGAGCACACCAACAAGGCAATTGTGTCCTTTCGAAATAACATGGCCTTAGAAAGTTATCCCTACAAAATCATATGGTCTGTCTATGCTCCATCTTCCCCACACAAAGTATCTAAATCATGCACAACCCCGATGAACAAGTCAAGCAATTGTTTCACACTTTTGGTGTTCTCAAACCTTTTCAACTCTCACGCAATACATGAGCGTGAGCCATGGATATAGCACTATAGGTGGAATAGAATATGGTGGAGGTTGCAAGGAAAAAGGGAGAAGATAGTCTCACATCAACTAGGCGTATCAACGGGCTATGGAGATGCCCATCGATAGATATCAATGTGAGTGAGTAGGGATTACCATGCAACAAATGCACTTAGAGCTATAAGTGTATGAAAGCTCAAAAAGAAAACTAAGTGGTCGTGCAAGATGAAACTCCACTAGTTATATGAAAGTGACAAAATAGGAGACTCTCTATCATGAAGATCATGGTGCTACTTTGAAGCACAAGTGTGGAAAAATATAGTAGCAATTGTCCCTACTCTCTTTCTCTCATTTTTTTTCTTTTTTTTCTTTTTGGTGGGCATCTTTGGCTCTTTTTTTTATTTGGGCTTCGCTGGCCTCTTTTATTTTTTTGTAAAGTCCGGATACTCATCCCAACTTGTGAGGGAGTCATGGATTCCATCATCCTTTTCTCACACGGGACAATGCTCTAATAATGAAAATCATCACACTTTTATTTACTTACAACTCAAAAAGAAAATTACAACTCGATACCTATGACAAAATATAACTCTATATGCAAGATGAAAGTGATGGTGCATGTCATGAAAAGCGGAACGGTGGAAGTTGCATGGCAATATATCTCGGAATGGCTATGGAAATGCCATAATAGGTAGGTATGGTGGCTGTTTTGAGGAACATATATGGTGGTTGTTTTGAGGAAGGTGGGTTTGATGTACCGGCGAAAGTTGCGCGGTACTAGAGAGGCTAGCAAAGGTGGAAGGGTGAGAGTGCGTATAATCCATGGACTCAACATTAGTCATAAAGAACTCACATACTTATTGCAAAAGTCTATTATTTATCAAACAAAGCATTAGACGCATGACCCTAGGGGATAGGTTGGTAGGAGTTAACCATCGCGCGTTCCCGACCCTCACACAAAGGTTGACAATCATTAAACAAATCATGCTCCGACTTTGTTACATAACGGTTTACCATACGTGCATGCTACGGGAATCACAAACTTCAACACAAGTATCTCTTCCAATTCACAACTACTCACTAGCATGACTCTCATATTACCATCTTCATTATCTCAAAACTATATGCAAGGAATCAAACCTCTCATAGTATCCAATGCACTTAATATGAAAGTTTTTATTATATCCCTCTTGGATGTCCATTATTTTAGGACTAAAATCATAACCTAAACAAATTACCATGCTGTTTTAAGAAACTCTCAAAATAATATAAGTGAGGTACGAGAGTTCAATAATTTCTATAAAATATAACACCACCGTGCTCTAAAAAGATATAAGTGAAGCACTAGAGCAACATTGCCTAGCTCAAAAGATATAAGTGAAGCACATAGAGTATTCTAATAAATTCACGATTCAGCGTGTCTCTCTCAAAAAGAGTGTGTGCAGCAAGGATGATTGTGGCAAACTAAAAAGCAAAGACTCATATCATACAAGACGCTCCAAGCAAAACACATATCATGTGGTGAATAAAAATATAGCCTCAAGTAAATTTACCGATGGATTGAAGACGAAAGAGGGGATGCCTTCCGGGGCATCCCCAAGCTTAGGCTTTTTGGTATCCTTGAATATGGCTTGGGGTGCCTTGGGCATCCCCAAGCTTAGGCTCTTGCCACTCCTTATTCCATAGTCCATCAAATCTTTACCCAAAACTTGAAAACTTCACAACACAAAACTCAACAGAAAACTCATGAGATCCTTTAGTATAAGAAAAATAAATCACCACTTTAGGTACTATTGTGAACTCATTCTTTATTTATATTGGTGTAATATCTACTGTATTCTAACTTCTCCATGGTTCATACCCCCTGATACAACCCATAGATTCATCAAAATAAGCAAACAACACAAAGAAAACAGAATCTGTCTAAAACAGAACAGTCTGTAGCAATCTATAGACTTCGAATACTTATGTAAATCTAAAAATTCTGAAAAATTAGGAAAATCAGGGAAATTTGTATATCAATCTTGTGTAAAAATTTCAGATCAAAATCATGTTCCAGTGAATTTATAAAATTCCTAGACTGAGCGCAAAAGTTTCTGTTTTTCAGCAAAATCAAATCAACAAACACCGTAGACCATCCCAAAGGTCTTACTTCGCTCAAACACTAATAAAAACATAAAAACACAATTACTACAGAAGTAATAATGTGCAAAACACACCAAAACATAAACAAAAAACAGAACGCAAAAATAAAATTGGGTTGCCTCCCAACAAGCGCTATTGTTTAACGCCCCTAGCTAGGCATAACGATTTCAATGATGCTCACATAAAAAGTAGTAATTGAGATATGCAAAAGAGCATCATGAATAGCATGAAAAACACATTTAAGTCTAACCCACTTCCTATGCATAGGTATTTTGTGAGCAAACAATTTATGGGAACAAGAATCAACTAGCATAGGAAAGCAAAACAAGCATAACTTCAAAACTTTGAACACATAGAGAGGAAACTTGATATTATTGCAATTCCTACAAGCATATGTTCCTCCCAAATTATAAATTTCAGTAGCATAATGAAGGAATTCAACAATATAACTATCATATAAAAATTTCTCTTCATGATCCACATGCATGCAAAGTTGACACTCTTCCAAAATAGTGGGATTATCATTAACTAAAGTCTTGACCTCTCCAAACCCACTTTTATCAAAAATTTCATAAGATTGAACACTCTCCAAAACAGTGGGATCAATAATGCCTAAAGTTGATACTCTTCCAAACCCACTTTCAATATCATGAGTATTAAATAAATTATCAAGATCATAAGAAGCATTATCACCCCAATCATGATCATTGCAATAAGTAGTGGTCATGGTAAACTCATCAAATATAGCATCCCCAAGCTTGTGGGTTTGCATATCATTAGCACAATTGATATTAATAGAATTTATAACAATATCATTGCAATCATGCTTTTCATTCAAGGGACTATCATGAATCACCTTATAAATTTCTTCTTTCAACACATCATCAAAAATTTTAGATTCATGATTTTCAAACAAAACTTCATAGAGATAATCAAGTGCACTCAACTCACTAGCAATTGGTTCATCATAATTTGGCCTTTTGAAAAGATAAGCAAGTGTATGAGGATCCATAACAATAGATTTTTAGCAAGAGAAGATGCAAGCAAATAGAAGGCACATGGCAACACAAGCAAACAAAAAGAGATCCGGCGAGAAAATGGCGAATAAAACGGCAAAATGGGGAAGTGGGGGAGAGGAAAACGAGAGGCAAATGGAAAATAATGTAAATGCAAGAGATGAGTTTGTGATGGGTACTAGGTAGGCTTGATGTAGATCTCCCCGGCAACGGCGCCATAAATTGACAAGTTGATGGGAAAGTTCTTCTCTTGACTTGCTATGTATCTCCCCGGCAACGGCGCCAGAAATCCTTCTTGCTACTTCTCGAGCATGCCTTGGTTTCCGTGAAGAGGAACGGATGATGCAGCAAAGTAGATAAGTATTTCCCTCAGTTGTTGAGAACCAAGGTATCAATCCAGTAGGAGATACAAGCAAGTCCCCAATAGATGTACCTACACAAAGAATCAAACACTTGCACCCAACGCTATAAAGGGGTTGTCAATCCCTTCACGGTTACTTGCAAGGATGAGATCTGATAGAGATAGATATAATAGATTGCTTGAACGGAAAGTAAAACAAAAGTAAAAATAATGCAGCAAGGTATTTTTGGTATTTTTGGTTTTAGATCTGAAAGTATAAGATGGAAAATAGACCCGGGGGCATAGGTTCACTAGAGGCTTCTCTCATGATGGCAAGTATTACGGTGGGTGAACAAATTACTGTCGAGCAATTGATAGAAAAGCGAATAATTATGAAGATATCCAAGGCAATGATTATGCATATAGGCATCACGTCCGTGTCAAGTAGACCGAAACGATTCTGCATCTACTACTATTACTCCACACATCGACCGACTCCTGCCTGCATCTAGAGTATTAAGTTCATGAAGAATAGAGTAACGCATTAGGTAAGATGACATGATGTAGAGGGATAAACTCAAGCAATATGATGAAAACCCCATCTTTTTATCCTCGATGGCAGCAATACAATACGTGCCTCGCTACCCCTACTATGTCACTGGGTGAGGACACCGCAAGATTGAACCCAAAACTAAGCACTTCTCCCATTGCAAGAATTACCAATCTAGTTGGCCGAACCAAACCAATAACTCGAAGAGACCTGCAAAGATATGAAATCATGCATATAAGAATTCAGAAAAGACTCAAATAATATTCATAGATAATCTGAACATAAACCCACAATTCATCGGATCTCGACAAACACACCGCAAAAGAGTATTACATCGGATAGATCTCCATGAAGATCATGAAGAACATGGTACTGAAGAGCAAAGAGAGAGAAGAAGCCATCTAGCTACTAGCTATGGACCCGAAGGTCTGCGGTGAACTACTCACGCATCATCGGAGGGGCAATGGAGTTGATGTAGATGCCCTCCGTGATCGAATCCCCCTCCGGCAGATTACCAGAAAAGGCTCCAAGATTGGATCTCACGGGAACCGAGGCTCCTGGCGGCGTAAAAGTGTTTTCGTGGCTCTTTTTGGTATCCAGGGAATATTTCTGAATTTATAGGCCGAAGAATAGGGTTGGAGGAGTTGCCTTGGGGCCACAAGCCAGGGGGGCGCCCCCCCTAGGGCGCGCCCCTGTGGCTTGTCGCCACATGGTGGCTCCCCTGCCTTGGTCTCCAAGTCCTCTGGGTTGCTTCTGGTCCAAGAAAAATTATTCCGAAGATTTTATTTCGTTTGGACTCCATTTAATATTCCTTATCTGCAATACTCAAAAACAAGGAAAAAACAGAAACTGGCACTAGGCTCTAGATTAATAGGTTAGTCCCAAAAATAATATAAAATAGCATATTAATGCATATAAAACATCCAAAACAGATAATATAATAGCATGGAACAATCAAAAATTATAGATACGTTGGAGACGTATCACACTTCCGTACGTACCGTCGGTAATGTTTTCATCAATTGGTGACAAATTTTTGGCAACAACCGTCTACCCACAACACACACAACATGTCCGGATGAATCGTTTGGGTTATTATTGGTCTTCCCACACAATTCTGATGAATGAACCGATTGCTGCATATCACACACACCTTCTTAAGCTAACCCGTTTGTGTTCTAATGGATCATCGCAAACAGGTTATCCGAGTGAACTGTGTGCCATACTTCACGCACATACGAAGTTTTGTTAACTGTTTCTGTTATCTTAGCTAATCCCAAACAGTTCATAAGAATAAACTGTCTGCCGTGGATCACACACGTAACTATTTTCTGAATCGTATTAGATGGATCCACCATCGCACACAGTTTGTGCCATTTGCGACGGAGCTTGAACAATACCATTTGCGATTGGTGGATCGCACACAGTTTCATCGAAGGGTCTCTGATTGATGTGTCATCTTTGGTCCATTCTATAGTAGTGCTGGTATCCCCAAGCAACTTGAGAGAATTCAGAGACAATGCCTCTGGAGAAAGCACAAGGATGAGCCTGCACCCTCACTTGCTGCTTGGGACTTGGTCTGTAGACCTAAGAGTAACGGGGGACTTGGCATCATGAATCTTGGTGTTCAAAATGTAGCATTGTTGTTAAAGCATGCTAATCACTTCCTTAACAAAAAAGATCTGCCCTGGGTGTCACTAATATGGGACACCTACTACCATGAAAGGGTTCCTTGAGCAACTCAAGATTGTGGCTCTTTTTGGTGGAGGGATATTTGCAAAATTCTAAATCAATTCAGATCCTCAACTTGGGTGAAAGTTAATGTAGGAGATACTGTTTTGTTCTGGTCTGACAGTTGGAAACTTGGTGATAGTGTTACCACACTGGAGTCAAGATACCCCAGGCTTTTTTCTTATGTGAAAGAGCCTTGGACTTTTATTAAGGAGGCTTTTGGGCTACATGAGTTGACTGATTTGTTTCACCTGCCATTATCTGAGCAAGCCATCAATGATCTGTCCCTTCAGGCTTCACTGGGGGCTCATGATAGAAATGAAGACCTTTAGGATTCCTGGTTCTAGCAAGGATCCTCCAAGGAGTTCAAGCCCAAGAGTTTTTACATCCACATGCACTCAAATCTGGACTTTAATCCATTGCTCCGCTAGATCTAGAAATCATCTTGCACCATGAAAATAAGGGTCTTTGCATGGATGCAGGTCATGGATAGGTTAAATACCAAAGATATGGTTGAAAGAAGGCAGTGGCACCTGGATGATGGAGGGGAGTGTGTTAGGTGTCCCCTACATACAAGAGAAACCAGAGATCACATGTTCTTTTAGTGCAACTTTAGTGCAAGGATGTGGAACTACCTTCAGATTGACTGGTCTCACGGTGATACAATGGGAGAGGTGGTCAGACAGGCCAGGAGGGAGTTTGCAAAGCCTTTTTTCTCTGAAGTGGTATTCATTGCCTGCTGGAATATTTGGATCATCAGAAATGCAAAAGTTTTCAGGCATGAAAGGCCAAGGTTTAATAGGTGGAGAGCTACTTTTATCCATGACATTTCACTTCTGCAACACAGGATCAAAACAGGTTTCAAGGATGAGCTGCTGAGATGGATTTCATACTTACCTCCTTGAACTAGTTTGTTCTCTCCTAATATATTAGCTTTCCTTTAGTTTCCTTTTCTTTAGTTGTACTTTCTGGTTACATCTTGTAACGCTTGTACCTTCTATACTTTTTTAATAAAGGTTTGAATGCTGTTGGGTTTTCCCTACAGTTCCTAGTCAAAAAAAATTTGGAAGGCGGTCTACCTACAATATATTTAGACTGCACGCCAACTTTTAACCCATTCTGAGAACGTTTTATTCCCACTTATAAAAATAATTTTTAACCATGTTGTGGTCGCTTGCAAGTGTGTTTGATCTCCGAACGGTCAACTACGAGAACGGGGAGAACCGGCTACTACAACGGAAGCAAGTTTTGGAAATCGATGGCCACAAAGTGCTGATGCAATGCGAATGATGCGATAATGAACGCGAAAAATAATAAATCACATGAAGATAACGAATATGTGTTGGTGTCGGGCTGTTACATCACGGGAGCGTCTTCATGTGCTCATGCATCGGTGTCGGGCTGTTACATCACGGGAGCGTCTTCATGTGCTCATGCATGGGGAGCTCACGATTGATGCCAATACAGCACGAAAATGTTGACAAGGATAGCAGGAAAATCTTTGGAGCTCATAGTATGGTTTTTGAGCACATTAGGGAGCTTCGGTATGAGCTGTAGGCAACGAATCGACATCGGCGGCCAAGGCTACAGAAAGCAAAGAAAGCAACGATGGTGGCGATTCATGGCGTCCGGTCTAGCGATCTTCGTCGTATAGGTTCATGGAGTCAACAGGAAGCTAAAGGACATGGTGCTTAGGCTTGGAGAGCACAATGGCTACATTGGTTGACATTAGAGCAGCCATGACATTCTTGATTATGGTTGGATGCTTTGGAAGAGAAGGGAAAACTTATGGTTATTAGATTGGTTCGAACTAGTGATATAGTGCTTGTCTCTTGGCGTAGAGTTGGGTACGAAGAAGGTCTCGAAGGCACAAAGCAAGAGAAGGCTCTCGGACGCGTCGTCCTCTGCCACTAGGCGCTCGGTTGAAGATCGGGTTGTCCCTAGGTGGGCTGGGTTGCACAGTGTTGGGCCGCTAGGTAAGTTCTCTTCTCTCTCTCTCTCTAGCCGTCTCGTGGCTCCTCACCAACCGCCGTCGCGCCATAGAACTATGTCGCTCTGCCTTCTTCGCACCGTAGATGCCGCCCTCGCCGTCGTTCGCGCTCGAATCCGGCGAGATCCGGGCCAGCGGAGGTCCTAGCCGCCGGATCTGCGCCGCCCCGAGTAGGTCTCCGCCCCGCAGCCTGCATTGAGCGCCGCCGCTGCTCCAGCCTCCTGCTCGAGATCGAGCGAGGAGGAGGATGCCCACCGATCGCCGCCTGCTGGGCCACAATCCGCCATGGCCGTGCCAGCCCAGCCCCGGCCTGCCCCGCCTCGCCTCCATCCTGGGCCGCGGCTGGGGCGACTGGCCCAGCTCCACCGACAGGCCCGTAGGCCCGGGGTGAGCGCCCCCAGCACCATCTATCCGCTGGTGCAGCAACATGCTATACAAACGGTTTTTAACCCCTTTCTGCGACGTAGTTGTAAACCGTTGCCTTGCTTGTGTGGGCAATAGGGGGGTCCATCCCACATGACATGGAAAACCCATCGGCGATGGTGATCAACGAACGCAAACGATCTGCCAAACATAATTGTGAGCCATGCATGATACCATCACACATGTTTCTCGAAAATTTTACGTGTGGGATCGTCTTTGGATCGGGCACGGTTTCCTGTTGGCTCACGTGTGAGATAAGGTGCTATTGCAAATGATTGAGGATCTCCTACGCACATGTACAAGTGCTGCAAATCATTTGCGATTTCTTATGTATCACCAACGTTTCAGTTTATATCTCATGTGCTTTTCCTGTAGATCACAGGCGGTTGCGCTATGAGTTGCGTGTGCTTTTCCTGTGGATCACATGCAGTTGCGCTATGAGTTGCGTGTGCTTTTCGTTTTGAATCACAGATGCTTAGTTGCTTGAACTGTGTGCGCTGAAAAAGCCAGCTTATTTTAAAATATTGCATTTGAATCACCCTGCAAATAGGAAATTTGCCACAATATGCAATCGACAAATAGTATCCACATGAAGAACATTCATCATAATTCGGCACAATATGCAATTCAATGAATAGTGTCCACAGGAAGAACATTCATCATAATTCGCGACAATATGCAATTGAGCAAATGCTAGCTAAATTCCACGTATGTAAGACCGACATATGCAGTACGTAATCATAGTGTATGACATACGAAGACATGATCTCATGGAAAACAATGCATCCATGCGTATATGTTTAGCTGATAACACTACATGAATGTGTACTCATTATTGGGGGATATGAATCCTGAAATCTTTGACGTCTGGACCGGGCTTGATATAGTGTTTCACAAAGAAGGTGTTGATAAATTTCCTAACAGACAGTATTTCATCTGCGGCGAGAGGTTCAGAGGTCATTGGTCCAAAGATCACCTGCAGGATTTTTACATCAGAATGTGACATACGTGTGGAGTAGAAGATAGTAGTTAAGAAAACAGACTTACTGGTTCTATTTTGTCAGCATCGGCACGACATTGAACATGTGTGCATAGGTTCATCATGTGTGCGCAAACGTAGTATCCACATAGGTTGGTCCCTTGTTGTTGTTGAGGACACTGCAAGTTTTTGTACAGTATTAGTCATGTATTTGCCCTGTTAGGAACAACTTAACCGATGTAAGTTGTTTCTTTTTTTTCTTTGGAGAGAAATAGAAAGAGGTTTACTTAGAAACTTGAACATCTGACTAGCATTTTCTGAAAATAACGGATTTCGTTGTCTCACCGGAGAAGCGATCACGTGCAGCAAATGTAGTCGGGGGTCAAACCGTCTCCCTCCTAAAGTTATGTACCTTGATAATAAACTAAAAATGTAGATCAATTTTCACATACTCAATTCTTGAACAAGAAATGAACACAACATATGAACATCAAAGAATTCAATACCTATCCATGAAATCCTGAAGATGACTCTCTGAGAGAATCTAGGTAGTAAATTGTGTTGCGTTTTGGAACAATGACCACCAAGTTCTAGTGATCTCTAAGTTTAAGAAAACCTTGAACTTATGAACTATGTCGAAAACTGAAAGACGATCAATGTATGGGTGGTTGTATATTTAACTTACCCTTCATGATACGGACACATGAAGAAAATTTTCCTATCTGTAAATCCCACAAGATCGTGGCGACATGCCAGATGGAAGCCTCATGTGTGTCATTTCTACTTAACAAAATGATGTTTGCTAAATAAGGATCCATGAAATGTACATGCACCCTTATCGATCTCTGCATCGTCAATCCCCTGAGAGGAATACAATACAGTTAGCTTTTTTTCATTTACAGCCTTGTATGGAGAAGTTGATCAGAGTTTGTGAAGTACTTACAACATCAAGCATTTGACAAAAGTGGCAACAATCTTATCGAAGTTGAAGAAGAGATGAAAGTCCTTGAATTTGACAATGATGGTACCAGCATCGTGAAAGAATTGCCTACGGCCGTAGTGCAATTGCACAATGTTATGATCTCCTTTTGACATTATGTCCATGCAATATATATGTAACTTGCAACAACTCGAACTGCACTCCTCAAAGTATTTGCCAACAAGAAATGGCTGGCCATGCTTGTACTTGCGTGCTTCAAATGGGTCTACTTTCTGAGTAGAAAGTAGCTTTTCAACTTCTGCTTCAGACATTTCGTCAGAACCGGGATTAGATGGGTCTTCATCAGCCATGCCATGGTTCTGCTCGAAGAGTCTTTGTAGTAGGATGTTCTGGTACTCATCCCTCCTTTGTTTCTATCATGTGTAATAACAAATTGCCAATTTTACCAGGAAGCTAAATATAAATGCAACAGCCTTTGTAGTACAGGATGCACATCGGCATTGTTTGAATGATATCAAATTAATAGTGACATGTACGTACATTCTGCTCTCAAACATTCCAATATGTAAAAAACTACAGTCTTGCACCCTGTTTTTTCACTAAGTCTGAGAATCTGTTCATTTCGTATTGCCATGTTGTGTTGATGCTAGCCTTGTTTATGTGCTTAATTAGACCTTGCTCATGTTAAATGAAATGAAGTGCATCATGTCTACTACCTTGCTGTAAATTTTCATGCAATGATAACTCATGTAGCATATAGTTTTCTTGCTGTCAATATGCACTCATGTAGCATATAGTTTTCTTGCTGTCAATATGCCTTCAGTTTAAAACTTTGACAGTGTCTTAATCACATCCAGAATCAAATAGCACCAGGAAGTGTCTGAATCACACCTAATATAACAAATCATTTCTAACAACGAGAGTTAGGCTTACCTTCTTTGCACGTCCCAGAAACTTCCTCCCACTGTACCCTGATTCAAAAGTCATAACTTCATGGATGGAAATTGATGTTGACCATGAACAGGCAGGTCTTCAGCTACCCCTCTCCATTCCTTGGAAGTGATTTTCCTAGGGAGATACAAGAGAAAGAAATGGCGCAAATCGGCCAGCCGCTTTAAAATCCACAATTCCAAAACATAACCCTAAGCCTAGTTGAGCCAGAGAGAAGAGAGATGAATACCTGGCTGGTGAGAGATTCGTCGTCGTCGGAGATACCGCTTGAGGGGTCACTCGAGGAGACCATGGCGTGTCCGTGGCGGTTGGACGCTAGAGGGAGAGATCTGGGCGGCGGCGCGGGGGGGGGTGGTGTTGCAGGGGAGTTGGGGTCCTTGGGGGAGAGGCAGATATTTCGGCGGTCGGCGAAATTTTTCGCTCGTTGCATGGAAACTTGGCGCACAAAGATTAATCAGACACGGTGTTTCTGCTTTTATCATGTGCGATGATACAGAACATACAAAATTTCGCCCCTCCCCATGTATTCCCTGGTTATATTACACATCGACGTCATTGCATAATTTAACATCATCTGCTAACGTGGGTATACAAATTAGCAAACACACACACAATTACTAAACCTAGCAAGTTCACTAAATAATCAAGCTGCTTGAACTAGACATAGCTCTTACAAAAGACCGGCTCTCTGAACAAAGGCTATTATTAATACGCATAATATTAACAAAGACGCCAATGAGCCGCCACTGTTCGATGAGATGTCGACGACTTGTCCGGGCGACATTCTGCCGGTGCTGGAATCCGCGTCCCCCAGGCTGACTTCGAACGCGGCGACGTGCTCATCCTCGGCGTTGCCCTCGTCATCGGCGTCGCCCTCATCTTTGTAGTATTTGTAGTAGTGACGCTGCCATAGCTCCCGTTGGTACTCCACCTCTGATTCCTCGGTGGACAGGTGCTTCTCGACCTCCTCCTGAGCCATGCGCAACTCCTCCCAACACTCGGCGCTCCCGGACGGCTCCCGCATCTCAAGCTCTCGCTCGGAGATCTCGTGTGGAAGGAGCTCCATGGCCTCCACCGCCGCATCGTCGGCATGCATCTCGACATCCGCAGCAACCGCCTCTTTGGACGTGTGGTGCATGCTGGATTTCGGCGAAGCCTGGAGTATCTTGGCGTGGGCGTTCACGGTGATATAGGCCTGGATGGCCTCGACCCGAGACATAGCGGCTTCTGCGGCACGGCACGCTGCTCGAGCGCTCTTGGCGTTTCCAGCCGCCATCGCAACAGCTGCAGCTGCCGTCTCCGCAGCTATAGGCGCCCTTTCGGCCGCCGCAGATGCCCTATCGGCCACCGCAAAGGCCCTTTCGGCGGATGCGGCTGCGCTTAAGGCGAATGCAGCTACACTCTCGGCCGAGGCGTCCATGTTCTTTGTTAAGGCGGGAGCGCTCGGGGCCGAGGGGGCGGTCGTACGCACCCTTACAAAGTGTTCCCACGTTGTCATTCTTTGCAGAAAGGGTTTGTTGGGGAATGGGGATCAAGGGTGAACGGAATCCGAGGTAGACGATACTGACGAAGCTTCCCTCGTAAGACATAAATAGATCCGTGAATTTTCATCGCAAATGGTTCCTATATGGAATCGTGTGTATGCAGTTCACTTTTTGTATTGAATTCTAAAACTATTTTGGGGTACAGAGGTAACGGATATTGTTTTAATTGTAAGAAAAAGATCCCTACCGTGAAAATCCACTAACGGCATCCTCAAATTAGGAAATATTCGGGGTTTAATTGGCATTTTTATACATTAAGTTAGTTTCTAGAAATTTTACGGCCATAATTCAAAACTGAAACACACGAACATACAAGATGAAGCAAAAACTGCTGGAAAAATCATATTTATGTACTAGTCCCTTCCCTATATATGCCGCTTGCAATAAATTTTAAGGAGTTCCAAACATCTTGGCTAACGGTTTGGACACACGTGCACGCATTGGGAATCAAGGTTTTAAAATTCGAAAAATGAGAAAATGCTCTAAAGTACATGATAATAATCTGCATGATTTCCCGGCATGGGGCCAAGATATCGTCGTCAAACTAACGGCTTGTTCTAGATAAGCTTTGACACATGCCTCTCACAAAACAGAGCATCACACGAAGGGTTGTGGTTCCGAGAGGGAACATGAGCCTTGTTTGATGACAAACCGCTAGTCGTTGTCTCATTTGGCCTAGCTTTTTTTTCATTGTTACAATGCATGAATACGTCCGACATCCTGAAATTTGGACATTTTCAGGGTTCAATGAGCATTTTTATACATGAAGTTAGTTTCTAGATATCTAATGGCCATAATTCAAAACTAAAACACATGAACACATGCAAGATGAAGCAAAAACTGCAGGAAAAAACATATTTATGTACTAGTGCTTCCGTTTATATGCCACGTGCATTAAATTTGAAGGAGTTCCAAACATCTTGAGTAACGGTTTGGACACAAGCATTAAGAATCTAGGTTTATAAATTCAAAAAATAAAAAATGCTTTGAAGTACATGAAAATCTGCATGATTTCCCGCCATGGGGCCAAGATATCGTGGTCAAAGTAACGGCTTATTCGAGATAATCTTTCACACATGCCTCTCACAAACCGAAGGATCACACACAGGCTCGTAGTTCCGAGAGGGAACGTGGGGCGTTGTGTGATGACGAACCGCCAATCGCTGCCTCATTCGGCCTAGTTTTTTTCATCGTTACAAGGTACGAATACGACCGTCATCCTAAAATTTGAAAAATTTCCGCGTTCAATTGGCATTTTTATACATTAAGTTAGTTTCCAGAAATTTGATGGCCATAGTTCAAAACTGAAACACATGAACAAGCAAGATGAAGTAAAAACCACTGGAAAATCATATTTATGTGCTAGTTGCTTCCGTATATAAGCCACGCGCAATAAATATGAAGGAGTTCCAAACATCTTGAGTGACGGTTTGGACACAAAAGCATTGGGAATCTAGGTTTTTAAAATCAAAAATGAAAAAAATGCGCTGAAGTACATGAAAGTATGCATGATTTCCCAACATGGGGCCAAGATGTCGTGATCAAAGTATCTGCTTGCTCGATATAAGCTTTGACACATGTCAAGCTGGCAATGGTTAACTGCTACCCGCATCCCCATGGGTAATTACTCTATTAGGGCATGGGTGCCAGCTTGAATGCCCATCAGCAAGTTGGTGGGTCAAATACCTTACCGAGCGTGCAGGACGGGCATGGGGTTGGGATAGCATTACCCACCTTACCCATGAATTAAAGTACTTACATGTGGGCTCTGAAATTAGTAGACACATTGTAATTTGTGGCCTCGGTCACCCAAATTTACACACATCCCACCCCTTTGGCCCAAAATTCCTTAAGAAATCCCAAACCACAACATATTTTTTATTGCATTGAAATACTATTTTTCTACTGAAATATGCGAAGGTTGTTCTTAAATGCATGTGTGGGTTTCCCCTCGGTGATAAAGAACCCGGTGGGGACGTGGATGGGAAACTTTTTGTCCCTGCGCACGGGTACGTAGACGGGGATGGGGATGGGAGGGGCGGTGATGGGGATGGAGATGGGACTCCAATACCCACCTGAGTATTCCCCATCTTGAGACACATGCCTCTCACAAACTGGAGCATCACACGAAGACGCATGGTTCCGAGAGGGAACGTGGGGCCATGTGTGATGACGAACCGCCAATCGTTGTCTCATTCGACCTAGTTTTTTTTCATCGTTACAATGCAAGAATTCGACTGGCATCCTATTTATTTTAAAAAATTGGCATTCTATTGGCATTTACATTAATTTAGTTTCTAGAAATTTAATGGCCACAGTTCAAAACTGAAACACATGAACAAGCCAGATGAAGCAGAAACGGTTGGCAAATCATATTTGTGCACTACTTGCTTACGTATATATGCCACGTGCAATAAATTCGAAGGAGTTCCAAACATCTTGAGTGACAGTTTGGACACAAAATCATTGAGAATCTAGGTTTCTAAATTCAAAAACATGGAAAAAATGCTCTGAAGTACATGAAAATCTACATGATTTCCCGCCATGGGGCCAAGATGTCGTGGTTACTGCTCTCGGACTTGCTTCTGTAACACCAATGGCACGCATGCATTACAATTGGATAGAAAATGTAAATATTTGGCAGGATAAATTGTTCCACCATGATTGGCACTCTCTTTCGCGTTTCGAGTTTTGGAAGCCAATTTTCGCGGGCTATTAATCACACGCGGTCATGCATTGAGAAGCGTCACTGATGTTAAGTCACACACGACTGTTGACTAGGAAATCGTGTGCAATTGAATTCCGGCGACTGGCGTGTCCGTTACAGTCCCCCCCCCACCATTTTCTACCAGCGTCGATCAAGATTCCAGCCGGCTATAAATGCTGCCCCTCGAGACGTCATCCCGCCTGCATTCTCTTGTCTCTCTATCCCACCCCTCGCACAAAACTCTGCCATGGCACGGCCGGTCTATGCAAAAGCATAGGAGGAGGCACCACCCCGCGAGGACAGGGTGAAATGCAGCAACAAGGAGGACACCTTCGCGCCCCGAGATGAGGTCGCACCAGACCCCCCAATTGAAGATTGGTTTTGGGGCCAGTACAATCTGGCTTTGTGGAAGGCGTTGCCGCCGGCTGAGAAAGGCAGGCAGGTGGCATTCAAGAAGGAGCAGGCTCAGGAGCGCGCCAGGGACCTCGCGGCCTGGAATGCCATTAGTGCCACATCGGAAAAGGGTGAGCTAAAGCTTTGGCGGCAGGCGAGTCGACGAGCGGTGGAGGTGTACGAAGACGGCCGGTACCACGCAATGAAAGCAAGAGGCGCTAGGCGCCTCACCACTGCGTGGGCGTGGGCTGATAAGCTCGAGCGTGCCACCGCCAAAGAGCTCCAGTGGGCGCCCAGTGAAATGTCCTGCATGGTCGCGTGCCTACGCCAGCAAGAGGCTGATTGGCACGTCGAGCGCTGCGAGGCGGAGGAGGCGGCGAACTCCCTCCACATTGGGAAGCCACCGCCCACCAGGGAGCTGCTGGCAAGAGGCTGTCGCTTTACTGCTCCCCGCTCAAGGAGGGGTTATTATTAGTTTAGTTTTTATTCATTGTACGTATTAGTTAAGTACTATTATCACGTATATGTATGTGTCATGTCTGCAATGAGCTATTGAACAATTAATATATATTATTAGTTTCACATTTCTACCTGTTTTTGTACTGATTTCTACCTCTAGAATCTAGTTGTTACACATATTGAAACATAACAATAGAACATAAATCGTTCACACATCGAAACATATCAGTATTACGATTGTTGTCCAGACATTGGGATCGACATCAAAACGATCCAACACAATAGAATGCATCCATGACTACCACACTAACCTACGGAAGCTCTTGGCTCTGCCTGAACTTGGTCACGCGTTCGTCCAGGCGATTTACATGCTCGCGGTACAGCAGGAGCGCGATCTCGAGCTCCAAGTTGGCTATTTCGTCGGAGATAACCATCTCGAGGATGCGACATCCATATTCTTCTACTACTCGCCGCTGGATACCTGGGCCAATGAGGCGCTGGAGCCTACCGACCAGCCCATCGACAGCGACGGGGGTGCTGACAAGGCGAACGGCGCGACCCATGCGAACGGTCTGGCAGGCGTCTGATGCAAGTACGGTGCGGCCGGGCTCTGGTGCAAGTACCGAGCAGACGGCTGCTGCCCATTCTTGGTGAGAAATCGGGTTACTGATGTGTCGTGGACATGGCTGCAACGTCATGTCGGGTGGGACAGCAGGCAAGCGGGGATGGAACCGCTCTTGCTCTGCCGCGCGCCGCGCGTCTCGCTCTGCGCCCCTCCATCGGTCTTGCTGTGCTGCGTGCCTTGCCCTCTCAGATGTTTTGCTCTACTGAGCACCACCGATGATCTTCTTGTGCAGCGCGCTACAGCCTCTCGGATGTGAGGCGGCTATGTTGCTCGGTGGCACTGCCGCGCCCCGCGCCAAGGGTCCGCTCAACCCTTGCGATGATGCGCAGCACAATGTTGTCCGGCGTGTGGTCGGGCACGCCATCAGCGTCGATAGGGTGTTCCTCCCGTACCTGATCATTTTCGTCGTCGCGGAGGTTGATGGCAGGGGTGGCGCTTAGTTGGGTTGGCATGCTTGGTAGACTAGATAGGCTGCACTAGGTGTGCATCCGCGTGTGTTGCGTGCCGGCTTTTACGCGTGTGTCGCGTGTCTCTTATGGCGGGAAACCGATGTGGAAGCTTGCACGGGAACATGCGCGGTTGCGCGCGGGAACGTGGCCAAAAGAAAGGCATGTGCGGTGCCGAAGTGTGCCGTACTGGAATCCTCGGGCGAAAATACAGTGACAAGACGTGAGAGAGCGAGAATGGGTGATGCGTTGGCAGACGGGTAATAATAATAAAACATCTGTGATATTAATACGGGCAAACGGTACTTCTCTACGTAGCATCGGTAATGATTTCATCAATCGCTGACAATTAAAATACACTAACCGTCTGCCCACAACACACACGCCTTCTTATGCTAACCCGTTTGTGTTGTCCTGGATCAGCGCAAACAGTTTATCCGAGTGAACTGTATGCCGTACTTCGCACGCGTATGTAGTTTTGATAACCGTTTCTGTTATCTTCGCTAATCACAAACCTATCATAAGAACAAACTGTCTGGCGTAGATCGCACACGTAACTATTTTCTGAATCGTATTTGATGGATCCACCATCACACACAGTTCGTGTCATTAGCGACGGAGCTAGAACTATACCGTTTGCGATTCATGCATCGCACACAGTTTGGACCTTCCTACAGTAGTGATCTGTCTCCCATGCGAAGCTTACTTATGTGATGCTCACAAGTTTCGGATCATTTCTTTTTTTTCTTGTCCGCGAATTTTGCCAATATCCACGGATTTACAGAATTGCAGAAAAACCCCTACTGATCATGCATTTAATAACTATCAAACCATGCATCAGATTTAAAAACTTTATATATGGAAAATGATTATAATTCCATGTAGATTAATAATATCCAACTTTCACAAATGATCAAAAAAAATTAAACTTACGTTTTGCATTAATTTGCATAAATGCCATGTTAAAATGATTTATTTCATTACTAAATAACCGTAGCTCCGTTTAAAATGATCCACATATGTAACTTGCTTAGCAAAACATGTCGAATCACATGGTGCACTTTATTTTCCTTTTTAATAAATATAAAATATGGTTAGTTCAGATCTAGATCAACTTTGAAAATTGCATATGAGGTCGTTTTGGAAATACTATATGTTGCTTTCGGCCTCATTTAAAATGTCTAGATGTTGTAGTTGTTTATGCTTCACCTTTTGCCATGTTTAAAATACATTTACACTTTCCGTGTAAATAAACAAGAGCGAACTAAATGATTCGAACATGGAGTTTCGTCAATATGCAACTCGTGTCATATTGAACTTCAGTTAACTTGTAGTGTTTGATTGTTGCATCTTGCCGTGCCATTCCTATTTAAACCGGACATGCATCATACTTGTTTGCGCAGCATGTCATGAATATGTTGTGGTGTTTACCGTGTCATTTGTTTATTTCCGTACTTTCTTCTCCTCGCTAGAGTTCCGAAAGCGTGTCGGATGTTGAGGATTCGTTCGACTACGTCCCGTTCGTCTATTTCACTAATTCGTTCTTCTTCCATGCGTGATCTCAGGAAAAAATGATCATTTCCGTGGATACCACTACACTAGTGTATAAAAGCCTAGCTATGGCCTGGACAAAATGGCCATGCTGGTGTGGACACCCGACGCCACCAATAGGGTGCCATAGTTAAAAAATACTAGTAACGTAGGGCACTACGCCAACACTATTTCATGCGTTTATGGCGTGGCACGTGGCCAACGCCAGCAGTAATATATGTCAGTAGTGGCATTTGATGTTAGTGCTACAGCAGCAATGTAATTTCCAGATTTAAACCAAATCTGTACAACAGCACGATACAACAAAAATGACAGCACAATCAAAGGTTATAATAGTAATTAAACAGTACATTGCAAATACCAGAATCTATGTTCAAGAGTCATTATTTATTGACATTATTCAGAAAAGTATCAAAAAGAGGCAAATAACACAAGTACACACAAGTTTGGCTAAAGTTACAAGAGGTGGTAAGACAACATAAGATATGCCACGCATGCCTACTAGCTAGCTAACTCGACATTTCGGCGGGCGCAGTCCGGATCATAGTCCGGAGTAACTGGACCATCATCATCGCTGCAAGTAGGCCTATAGTAGACCATGATCTCGTCACGATCGTAGTCAAGGTAGAACGTGGTTCTCTCCACAGCTTCCATCTGGTAAGCAGTTGCAAGAGCTGTCCAACCAGGGCAACCGAAATAGGTGCGGTCTGACTCGTTGGTGACAAGACAATTGAAGTGTTCGTCCGTCAGCATGTTCATGAGGGTGCATTGGAACGTGATGGTTGCATCAAGCGGAAATCAAAACTTCTCTCAGAATTCACGCCTTGCCCCGCAAGGCATGACCTGAGCAAAATTTGAAAAAAATAACTAGTTAGACAATTTCCGCGACAACCGTACCATATGAAACTCAATCAGAACATGTTGAACTAAATCGTATATATATGCCATCTTAGCAATGAAGTCTTTCAGAAGTTTGATGAAGAACTTCCGATCCTTCTAGCATCTCAAAGCACCACAAGTCTTACACGGGGCATCCATTTACTGTTGTCAATATCGTTGACCAAAGTAAGCATAGACATCAAAATAGATCATTAAACTAAATAACTAACACATCCAAATAGAAATTATATGCAATAGTAATTAACCAATTCTACAAAAGATGCACAGTTCAAACATATAATAACATGCATAAAGTTAAACAATCATTCATATATGAAATAGCTAATGCTGTGTCCATCTCTAGCAAGCTACTGGCCAGAGGGGCCGGCCTCGTGGTTGTCCCTGGTGGACCTACGACGACGCAATAGCGACTAAACCTCCTTCGCCTCCTCCTGCTCCTCCTCCTCCTTGAGCTTATCCCAATCTATGGGATCCTCCTCTACGCTCTTCTTCGCTGCATACTGAAGGAGCTTCATCTTGTTGGTATCTAAGAGTTTGTCATCTCTCGCAAGCTCCATCACTAATGGGTCAAACAATTGTTGCTCGGCCTGGAGGTTCTCCTTCTCCTCAACCCTAGTGCATATCCTTATGTTCTCCTGCACGAGGAACTGCACGTACTCACGACAATCAGGGAAGTTTAGAATCGCTTTGGCCGGGGGGCTTAGTCGTTGGCGGAGGCGGCGACGGGTTGGGATTGATTTGGGGGCGTTGATGTGGGGATTAGATCCGGGTGTGTGTATATGAGTGGTTGGATTTTACGGGCGGTGGTGTGTTTGCGAGCGTTGGCCCACGTGGCCAACGTCATTTCAGTTTATTATTTTTTCATTGGTGTGTATACAAAATTAAAATATCAGTTTAAAATATAATTCATATAGATGAAGAACATATATTTCATTAATTAATTTGGCCTGCTTACATACATTACAGAAGGATAATAAACAATAACAATTATAATTTACTACTACTAGATCTAGACTAAGAACATCATCAGTGTGATGATGGCCACGAGAAGAAATGGTGTCATCGATCCAACCGGGAGAAATAGGCCAAGCATGGAACCGACTAAAAGAGCAGATCGAAGCATCTTGTATTTTCTGATTTGGCCTCGCATCACATCGTTCTTGAGTTCCATCTCGTCTATCTGTTGTCTCAGAGGTCCAATGGAGTAGTCGAGCAACTCGCTTACGTACTTCTGGACGAGATCAACCCATATCCATGTGAAGCAATATTTTCCCCTGTTTTCTGTGGATCACAATATATATACACACACATATTGATGTGAGCGACACTTGAGGAGTTGAATTGTGCAAATTAGCTAAAAGCTAATCAAGATGTATTTTTGTCATATACGTACCTTTCCACGGTTGGCGCAGATGTAAAACTCTCACTCTGGATTCCATTTCGTGTGAGACATATGCTTATCAATAGGGCTTCGATAGCTGCAAAGTAGCACAGGGCCGGTATCTTCGACGATGGTGGCGTAGCTGCCGGATTGAACGGAAGTCGCACTGCTGCGGCGGGATGATTCGCCGGACAGGGCCGACTGCATTGGCCATGGCGAGCTCATGGCGTAGCCAACAGGACCAAACTGGATCTCGGCCAGGGCGGCGGAGTCCCAAACTTTTGACATGCTTCACCGACGTGGGCCCATAACTAAGAGGAGCTAACTAGTTATTAGGGAGAAGAATTGGAAGTGAATGTATTTTGAGAAACAAAAGGGCTTCCAACACTAGCTTATATAGGCAAAACTTAATGCTGACGTTCACGAACAGTGGACGCCAGCACTACATAATATAGCTATGGCATGTCAGGACATCTGATGCCAGCAATATATTTCGACTGGTCAGCTCAGCAGGGCCAACATTTTGGTGGCGTTCCACTTTAAATCCATGCCAGCACTATCTTCACAAAGCTGGCTTAGCAATTCGTCCAATGCCATCGCTATTTTGAAAAAAATAGTGATGACGTTGCGCCAAATTGGTGTGCCACCAACATAAGTTGTGGCTAGCCATTTTTATACTAGTGCTACTATCATTGCTATGCTAGTTATCTCGTTTCTATCGCTATGTATCGCTACCTACCACTTGTTTGTCGAGCCTCCCAAAATGCAATGATAAGCCTATAACCCTCCACATCCCAGCAAACTATTGTTTGGCTGTGTTACCGCTTTCTCAGCCCTTCTTATACTGTTGCTAGTTGCAGGTGTAGGTTGTTCCATGTGATAACATGGATATCTTGGGATATCACAATATTCTTGCTATTTAAGTTGGGGCCCACGGGGTACTGCGTTGGCTAGGTCACACGGGCCACTTCTTTGCCGTCTGCTGGCAGACGGCAAAGAACTCTTTGCCGTGTGCCAGCAGACGGCAAAGAGGTGAGGGGGGCCCCACAGTGTAACGGCGGGGACGGGCTAACGGTCACCGTCTTTGCCGTCTGCTGGCATACGGCAAAGAATTCTTTGCCGTCTGCCAGCAGACGGCAAAGAGGGGGGCTTAATTTTCGCCCCCCGCGCCCAACCCCCCCCTCTCTCTCTCACATCTCTCTCTCTGTCTCTGCGCGCCGCCGCCGCCCCCTCCCCGCCGACCCCCTCCTCCCTGCCGACCCCCGCCGCCCCCCTCCTCCCCGCCGCCGCCCCCTCCCCTCCTCCACAGCGCCGCCGCCGCCCCCTCCCCTCCTCCACAGTGCCGCCGCCGCCCCCTTCCCTCCTCCATAGCGCCGCCGCCCCTTCCTCCCCACCGACCCCCTCCTCCCCGCCGACCCCCGCCGACCCCCTCCTCCCTGCCGACCGCCGCCGCCACCCTCCTCCCCGCCGACCGCCGCCGCCCCCCTCCTCCCCAGCGCCGCCGCCTCGACCACCCTCCGGTGAGCTCCACCATTCCCCCCCTTTTTTGTTTTTTTCCTGTTTTTTTTCTGTTTTTATTAGTTCATTTAGTTAGTTTATATTAGTTAGTTATTAGTTCATATTAGTTAGTTTTTATTAGGTAGAAAAAACTTAGATAGAAAAGAAGAAAAGAAAAAACCTAGAAGAAAAAAAAGAAGAAAAGAAGAAGAAAAAAAAGGAAAAAGAAAAAAGAAAAAGAACAAAAAATAATAAGAAGAAGAAACAGAAGAAGAGGAGGAGGAGAAGAAAAAAGAAGAAGAAGAAGAAGAAAAAAAGAGGACAGGAGGAGAAGAAGAAGAGGAAAAAAGGAAAGGAAGAAGAAGAAGAGGAGGAGGAGGAGAAGAAAAAAGAAGAAGAGGAAGAAGAAGAAGAAAAAAGAGGAGAGGAGGAGAAGAAGAAGAGGAAGAAGGAAAGGAGGAAGAAGAAGAAGAAGAAGGAAAAAAAAAGGAAGAAAAGGAAGAAAAGAAAGAAGAGGAAGAAGAGGAAGAAGAAGAAAAGAAAAAATGAGGAAAAACCCCGACACGGCACCTCGACCCCGACCCCAACCCGACAACGACCCGACACCCGGACCCCGACACCCCGACCTCGATCCCGACCCCGACACGGCACCCCGACCCCGACCCGACACCCCGACACCGACACGGCACCCCGACCCCGACACGACACCCCGACCCCGACACCCCGACACCCCTAACACCCCGACACCATGACACCCAGACACGACACCCCGACACTGACACGACACCCCGACCCCGACACCCCGACACCCCTGACACCCCGACACCACGACACCCAGACACGACACCCCCCGACACCCCGACCCCGACACGACACCCCGACACCACGACACCCCGACACCACGCCACCCAGACACGACAGCCCTGACCCCCGACACCTCTTCGGCCTCCTGTTGACCGAAAAGGTGCTCTTCGGCCTTCCAGAGGCCGACGGGGTCATATATTTGTGAATTATGAGTTAGGAAGTATATTTCCCGATTTTGTTAAGAAAAACAGCATATATATTTGTGTTGATCGGGTGGATTTAAATGTGCAGTTCTTTCGGGGCTGCGAGGGTCTGGTGTTCGACGACCTCCCCGTGCGTTCGACGAGCTCCACCCCTGCGTTCATGGGTGAGCACAAATGACATCTCCTCCTCCCCCTTCATTTGCTCTGTTCCGGTCTTCGTGCCGATGAAACTTGCTAGCTATAGGTGTCAATCATCAGTATGCGTGACCACTATGCGTCTCCCGTTCGAAAGGGTTACATCTATAAATATGCATGCATTTGCATATTTATAACCGTGATTCTTTCGAATTGTCCAACGTTATCCATGGACAGCCCGAGTATGTGTAGATTGGGTTCGTTTTCCCATATGCTCTGCTCCGGATCCGATGCAGAATTTCGTCAGTGCCTCCCTATTGTTCTCCGGGAACACATCCTCTCTGCTTATTGCCGAGACGTGTATCAGGAGAACAGCGGGGAGGTGCTGCCGAAATTTTGCGTCGGATCCGGAGTAGAGCATGGGAAAACGAACCCAATCTACACATACTCGGGTGGGATTAGGACCTATCTTTACCTACTAGCGTCTAGGTTGCATGGACGTAATAAAACTGACAAACTCTATTAACTGATGAATATGGTTTGCTGAATTATGTATATATTTCTTGTGTGTCCAGTAGCTAGCCAAGATGAGTGATCGTGTGTGGATGTACACCGGTCACACTAGTCAGAAAGACATGACCCATGAATGGCTAAGAAAAACCAAGGGGTTTGTGAGAGCCGCATTTGCAAATGGACAGGAAACAAACTGGTGCCCCTGTGTCGACTGCGACAACTTTCATAAGAAGTCTGAGTTTGAAATGATCAAACACCTGCAGAAGTGGGGTTTTACGCCTGATTATACGGTCTGGAAATTTCATGGTGAGTCTGCCCAACGTGCCAGAGCTGAGGAGGGCCGTCGTCGCACCGACGAGCATGGTACCGGGAAGGAAGACATGGTGGAAGACTTTGATGATGCTCGGGATTCGGACGATGAGATGGAGGAATCTGCAAAGGCCTTCAATGATATGTTGGAGTCTTCAAAACGTCCTCTCCACGAGCACACTGAGCTTTGTCAGCTGGATGCCATCGCACAAGTAATGGCTCTGAAGGCTCAATTCAACTTGGGCAGAGAATGCTACGACGCGATGATGACACTATTTGGACGCTTTCTACCCAAAGGCCATGTAATGCCTGTAAACCTGTACCAGTCGGACAAAATCCTCCGTGCACTTAAGATGCCCTATGAGAAGATAGATGCCTGTGAGAAAGGATGTGCCTTATTTAGGCTTGAGTATGCGGACTTGAAGTATTGTCCCGTTTGCCAGTCTTCCAGGTATGTTGAGGTAGACAACGGTATGGGTGAGAAGAGTCAGACAAAAATCCCAGTTAATGTTCTTCGGTATATGCCAATCATACCAAGACTTCAACGTCTTTTCATGGTCGAAGAGACGGCCAGACAGATGACATGGCACAAATTGGGCAAAAGAACCGAACTAGATGCAGATGGGGAGCCGATGTTGGTACACACATCGGACGCTTTTGCGTGGAAGCGCTTCGATGCAATACATCATGCTAAAGCGGCAGATCCAAGGCATCCTCGAATCGCCATAAGCACGGATGGGTTCAATGTGTTTGGTATGATGGCGGCTCAATACAGGTGTTGGCCTGTATTTGTCATTCCACTCAATCTCCCAGCGTGGTGGTACAAAGCTCCCGCCCACCCCGGCAACCCCCGACCATAGGTGGTTGATTGCGCCGCAGGGGGAGAAGTAAGTGCCGGAGTTTAACCCGAGCCAGCAACCTCTTGATCTAGAGCTGGTGATGATATCTGGTGGCGGGAGGCACCATGGCTTGTTAGCCATTGGGGATGGACTGATACGTTGTACTAGCACTCTCCCGCAGATCAAGAAGCGCCAGACCAGCTCTGATCCTGAGATAAGGCCTCGTGCACGGCCAATGGAGCTCGAATTCCAGGTTAGTTATACGGACTCAGATACCTTTCCTCCATTACATTGTGTGTGCGGCCGTCGATGATTACAATGCTAACGAGTGGTGTTGCAGGCTGCTATTGAGGCAGAGAGAGCGAAGACCCAGGCTGCTCTTGAGGAAGCAGAAGCGAGGACCCAGGCGCTTCTAGAGGAAGAGAGACGGCAGGCGGCGGCGAGGGAGAGGGAGGCGGAGGAGAGGACGGCTAAGCTATTGGAGGAGGAGAGGAACCGGAACGAGGCGGGTCAACGGGCCCTATACGAGCTCTTCGTGGTAAGTTTCTTCTCCATA